>JAEIHA010000905.1:0-10000000 GCA_018904595.1 Zaprionus indianus
CACGTCTGCTTTTTGCCCTCGAACGCGTTCACATTTTTTTGCTGTCACTGGTCAACAAGGCAGAAATTTGCATTGTTTCCGCCTCCTTCAACTCTTGATTTTCCTTCGTTCTTCAAAAGGAACCGACTAAATATGCAGCTAACGGTTAATTTCAAATGGGAAAATGTTTAATAATAGTGAAGGAGCAACTTGAGGAAGTTTCTTTTCTCAGAATAAGCTTTTTTCTTTTTATATGTTAAAAACTGATAGATAAAAGATAGTATACAGACGATATAGTTAAGTAACAAAGAAGATATAGTTGAGTTATTGTTTGATGTAGTTACGCTTTGCAGGTTCAGTCTGTTTAGGTATGTATGACAGCTCCAACGTAGAATAATAAGTTAAAATTACGAGGGTCGTTTGATAAGTCCGTGACTTTTTGAATAAAATATATTTTTTTCGTCAAAGAAGCGTTTTATTTCTCAACATAATCTCCTTTTAGCTCTATACATTTAGTCCAGCGTTTTTCCAATTTTTTTATTCCTTCCAAATAATAGGTTTTCTCAAGGCCCTCAAAATAGTCGTTTGTTTCTGTGATGACCCGAATCTCTTACCGCCGAGCCATTTCTTCATGTTTGGAAACAAAAAATAGTCACAGGGGGCTAAATCTGGAGAATATGCTGGATGGGGTAGCAGTTCGTAGCCCAATTTATGAAATTTTGCCATGCTGACACGAAATTCACTTTTTTCCATTTTCGTTAAAATTCACGAGATCGTCTGCTTTCAATGCCTATAAAACGCAAACCAAAAAACGCAGCTTTCTCAAAATTTTACAGTCAGCTGTTAATCGATAACTGCTGACAGGAGCAGTGTTGTATTTAGAGCAGGTGCGCGGCAAATACAAAAAGTCACGGACTTATCAAACGACCCTCGTACTTAAATCATCGTAAATGGTCTGATTGTTCAAGAATATATACAATTTTAGGCAAGCTTTTGTGTATATAATGAAATAAAGTACTTTTTATGCTTATCAACTAAAATTACCAAGATTGATATAAATTCAAGCATTTTTCTAATTTAAATCGCCTCAACTGTTCAAGAAGATATATGTATATATATATATATCGTAAGTTTAGCCAAGTCTCTGAGAAAAAACAAACTTCATGATTTAATTATATTAAAAGTTTCTTAACTCGAAATAATTCAAGTAAATAAACCCCAAACTCGAACTGAACAGGAATATATATTAATACTATATACATATCATAGTAGATAATGCATAAAACTGCTTGAAGGTATATCTTCTTTACATATTCTCCCCTGGAAATACTTGGATAAGAATAATCCCAGAATTAGCCTTAATCTTGCTGCAGATCTCGTTAGTTTAACGCCAGCAGCTGCAGCTGAAAGTCTTTCCACTCCAATACTCGCTAGTTCCGGCTATATCTGTTGGACTCACCTGGTTTTTGCTCACCTGAGCTCAAGCATCGCTTCGCTAATTCGTTGTCACCTTAAATGCGATAAAGTCCTTGCCTTGACTACTTTAGCACACGGGCAGCTCCAACTGTTTTGTTCCAGCAGCTGCTGCTGTGGCTGCCACGCCTCCACCACCACCGCCTGCTGCTCCGGTGTCCGGTGCAGTGCGACGACTAAACAAAACGACCCTGCCGCTCCCCCCTTTCTCCCCTACTTCTCTTGTGCCGCCCGCACTTTGTCAACGTGGCGAGTTTTCCAGACGCCGCTCACGGTTTTTCATTTATGCAGCTCCGTTTCGCATTCGCATTTCATTTCCACACTTTTCACAATTTCATTTTTGTATTTTGCGCTCTCTTTTACTTTTTTTACTTGCAGTATTTTTTCTAGTATTTCTATAGAGTATTTTTATACTGTTTTTGTTGGTTGTTTGCATATCAAATTGCATTTGTTTTTAGCGCGCTTTTCCTTTTCTTCCCGCCTGCCTTCCAGCATCATTCGTCGTCGTCGTCGACGTCATCGTTGAGCAGACTATCAATTTTCCATTTTTCCGTGCATTTCCTTTGCCGTTATTCAAATTCCGTTTGTCGTTAAACGCCTCGAGGGGGCGCCTAAGCGCCTTTTATTACCCGCAATTTGCGCATTTTCACTTTTAGTTTTAATTAACTAAAAATTGTTTGCGACAGGCAAGCGGGTACCGGTTAACACCCTCCGCCCTCTGCCACGCCCTATTCCGCTTCCGCATTAGCCTTTCTTGCATTTCCCCGGGCACTTTTCTTGCCCTTTTCTTTTATTTATTTTTGAGGGGTTTTCCATTCCCGTATTTGCATGAACAGCAATTTCTGCTATTTTATTTCGGCGCCCTCGTTTTTTATTCCACACACCCATTGCAAATTGTTAGAGCAGGGGTGTACGAAGTTTGTGGATATGGTGGATATATGTTTGTCCTCTAACCGATCTGATTTGACGTCTAGCAATCTTGAATTTCTTAACAACTTTGATAATATCATTTCTTATATTTTTCTTATAAATTTTCTAAATTAAAATAATTTCTACAGCTGAAATTCATCAACAGATCTTAGTTGCTTAGTCTCTTAATCTTTAGTAAAGAATTCAGTAATATTTATTCAACATTATTCATATATACATATATCATATATTTTCTACATTTTCCCATGTAAAATATTTAATTCTTTTCCAATATAATATTTTTATATAAAAAAAGGGGTTTGATCATCATATATGAACCACAATATACATCCTCTACAAAGCGTATTTCCAGTAAAATGATGCATAATAAATAAATTTAATTTATGTTTCACAACTCTTCATCTTGCTCAGCCTGCAGGGTATTCTCAGTGTCGATTACGCCCAATCGTGGCGCTCTTTGCTCGCTCTTATTTGGTGCTATTTAATTTCTGCTTTTGTTTTGCATACAATTTTCCGGCACATTTTCCGAGTTTTCTTCAGTGCTGGCCGCACGATTTTAATTATTTGCGAATGGAAGCCTTTCTGGAAGGAGGAGAAGAAAAGAGGGGGAGGAAGAGGGGAAGGAGGCGCGACTCGTGCTGTGTTCGTTGTTTATGGCTGCGTCCTTTGACAAAGGATCCGAGTGCTCCGGGCTGCACTCGAGGCTGCACTGCAGGGTTACCCTGCTTAAACCGAGGCTGGCTTTGCAGCTCTTCAGACTGTTGGCCATATTCGGCTTTGTCGCCGGTGAAGAGAGTGGCAGAGGGGTAAGGAGGTGTGGCAGGGGAAGCCAATGAAGGCCAAACCGTTTGGCCTGCGACTCGCTGCAAAGTTCAAAGTGCAAGCTTTCGGCTTATACTCTTCGCTCTTCACTTGCTGCTTGCGGCTTTAATTAAACTCGAACCCAGACACATTTCCAATGTGCCTGCGGTTGCCACAACACCAGCAACAACAACAACAGCAACAACAATAACAATGAGAACGTTCCTTTTGTTCTGCAAACTAATTAAACATTGGAAGAAACACAGTGCCAGCTCGAGTCTTCCCCTGCCTCTATTAATTTGTTTTTAAATCGTTTCTGCTGTGTTTTTTTTTAAATGCACCGACTCTTCCAATTACCAGGCAAACATAGAACGGATTGAAAGACAGAGAGAGGGAGAGAAAGGGGGAGAGAGTCCACTTGATTAATGGCCACGTGGACGTAACTTCATTTTGATTGCCCTGTCGAATTGGCCGGCACATCATTTGTTGTACAACACGAATACAAACACAAACAGCAACAGGGGAACAACAACAACAACAACAAGGGTACCACAACATGGTAACAACAACAAAAAGTGCCGGCAATATCAATACACAAGACCAACAACAGGAGAGAGAAAGAAAGGGAGTAAAGTACAAAATGCGATTGGCTTTTCAATTTCCCAAAACGGTTTTTCTTTCTTCTTCGTCTCCATTAATCAGTTTCGAGTTGTTTTTTCGCCTCTTTTGTTGCCTACCCGTTGCTGTTGTTGTTGTTGTTGTTGCTGTGTGTGGTCTTGGCAATAGAAATTAGCCTGGCCAGCAAGTCTCGTGAGCATTTACACGCTTCACATAATCGAGTCTTGAAGTTCGAACTCGTATTCGGGGATTGCAATCTAATTGCCAAAATAGTGACATAATTTGGCCTAAAAGTGAAATCCTAAGTGGTAACATCGACACCGTTAAGTGTCGCCATGCACGAAAGCAAAACTAGCCGGGGAAACTGCAATAAAAGAGCATAAAACATGAAAATTGATGTGCCTATAAATATAATTGTAACTACCTGAAACAATTGATGGCGATTAGTTTCTTTCCTTCCCAAAAAGCAAACCCAAATACATTTATCTTGTGCTTAATTTCGGGAAAAATACTCATGAAATTGGGAATATATTTTCAGAGTGGAATCAAACTCAATTTCATTCAATGAAACAACTTGTCGATTGAGAATTTCTTCGGCACTCCATCAACTCGTAAATAAATAATTTGTTTCAATTCGAAATTCGAGAATTATTTCTATTTTTAACATGAATTGCATTCGGTGATTGCCTGAAACTCTGCAGATTGCCCCAATTTTGTTTAATTAACACAAATAAATAGTGACTGGGAATCTTTTTTAAAATGAAAAGCATTTGAAATGAAGGAAAACAATGTGGAAGTTGAAGAGTTTCAACTTGATAAGAGCAAAATGCCGAGAACAGATTGTTGCTTGTGGTTTGTTGTTGAAATCTAGTAAAATTAAATGAAATATATTTGAAACTCAAGGAATATTTATCAGAAAAAGGAATGAGAAAGAGGAAAGATTCTTGAAGTTGATAAATAACTAAAAAATGAAATATATTTTCTGGGACGTAATCAAAATATGTTTACAATATATAAGAATCGGTCACATAAAGAGCTGAAAGGAAATCAAATAAGACCGCTGAGCAGAGATAGAGTAACGTGTTAAATATCTGAGAATCTTTTATCTTTTATTCTTCAAGTTAATGCAAACATTTTTATCATCTATTCGAAGTATCTGACTAAACAGAAGGCACCTTGAAAATGTTCCCTGTACGGGATGCTTCGAGCAGCTGTTTTAATCGGCAAGTTGCATCCGCTGCTGGTTCAATGAACCGGTCAATGCCACAGTAAACTTGCCCCAGCCCCACCTCCCACTACTCCTATGCAGCGTACCCCTTCCCCTGCCACTGCTGCAAGTGCTAGTGGCACTTTTTACTTGTAATAAACAGAGCAACTGGGCGAGCACACAAAGGTATAAACAAAGCAATTGCCGCTGGCATAAACAAAAGACCCGCACTTAGCCCAAGTACAAGCTGCACCTGTCGAAGCAGGGCGGGGGGAGAGAGAGAGAGAACAGAGGAAAGTGTGTGGAGAGAGGAAACACAGAACGAAACTCGGAGATTTTTTGCTGAGACTTTCCCTTTTCGAACACACTTTGCTTGCACGCCTCAACTTTGCTCTGCTGTACTCGACACAGTTTTCTTTGTAAAGCGAGAGAGAGAGAGAGAGGTGAGAGGTGGTTGGAGGGTTGTCACACACTCCTCGGTCGAAGGTCGAAACTTTTGGCAATCCATTAAATATGCCTCGCCCGGTTGGCTGGGCTGCCTTCTAAGCAAAAGTGTCAAATGCGGCGAGAGAAACAAAAGTTAATGAAGCCCAACGCGCATGTCGAACTGCCAAATGAAGCCAATCGTTATTCGCTGTGCCCCACCCCGCCCCCTTCTGCCTACCTCCCTCCCTTCCTCTCACTCTTGCAACTGCTCATTTGGCCAAGAAAATTCAGCAAAAATCATGAAAATGTTGACATCGCTTGCTGTGTTGCAAAATGCAAAGCGACAAATCCAACGAAAAGTTCCGAATGGCGAAAAGGGGAACCTAAAATCCCTCTTGAGTGCGAAAGTAGAGCAGTGAGAAAGGGCCAAAGGTAGATACTATAAAGCAAAGAAGTATGTAAGAAAGTTTCTCAAGTCAGGCACTAAAAAGTTTTGAGGACGTTGCTGAAAAATATTACTGAAATGCAATGATAGCAAATGGATAGAAAGGCAAATAAGTTTTCAAGAAGGTTCCATCAGCAATATGAGTAACAGTTCTACTTAGATATGGCAGAAGTTCTTTTTGCTGCTTAATGATGATGTAAAGGTATTAAACGTTGAGATGTTCACATGAAGATTCCTTTATAAATATTATCATATCATGTGTCTTGGAATATCAAAGAGATTTCATTGCAGTATTTCGTTTTGTTCCTTTAAGAAGTTTATATTTCATACAATATTCAAAGATTTGTCTTTAGATCGTATGTCATTTTGTTTATTAAGCAATTTATCATTGCCTTCGCTGCTTATCAATCACATCAGAGACTGATGCTGCAGTTGACAAGTCAGCTTGGCCGCCCCTATATCATTTCACTTATTGATTCTTTATGACTTCCCCTGTTTACAAGTCGCCTGCTCATAATTCACAATACGAGATCTAACACATCATTAAAGCATATTAATCACAGTCTCAATTTTTCAGTGAGTCCACTGCGGAATCGGTACTCATTCTCTCCCCTCGTGTTGTGGCATCCGCCTACTATAAAATTCTTGAAGTACTTTAATTGACAACTGAGAAACCCAAATCCAAAACCCAAAACCAAAACGCAGGCACCGTCAAATCTCGCTGCAAGTCAAACTGATTGAATATGCGGGCGGGCCAGAGTAGACAGCAGAAGGGGACAGCAGGGGACTGCAGGGAGGGAAGCTGTCTAAGGGCCACCAGCGATCTGCAGGCCCGCACTGGCACTCGCACTGTATCTGTGGCACATCTAAGCTGCGCTATCTTTGTATCTCTGCAGTGGCAGTTGCCAAGTGCAGCAGTGAGAGTGAAGAGAGAGAGAGAGAGAGAGAGAGAGGGAGACTCAGTCCGTCAGTCAGTCAGGCATGCAGCCAATTATACAACAACTGGGGACGAGTACGAGATGATATCCATTAGATACTTTTGTATGCAACGCAGCTAACTGAATTGATGTCAGTTTTTATGTGCGCTTCACAAGCTACTGGGAAAAAGCATACACGATGATGATGATGATGATGACGAAGATGATAACGTTCATGGTGATGATGATGACGTTGTTGTTGCTGTTGTTGCTCGCGATGACGTGCCGATGACGTTGCATGAACTATTCACTTGCGCCCGAGGTTAGACACATGTTGGCTTGGCTTCTTACAGCCATCCGTCAGATACTTTTTGCTCTGCGCCTTGGGCGTTGTGCTTTTAATTTGCAACATAATTAAATCATGCACTCTCCGCTTGTCTTCTCCCATGAATTACGATGCGATGCACTTCAATCCAGTCTCTCTCTCTCTTTTTGTTTACTTGCTTGAAATTTATGATATCTGTTGCTTCGATTCGTGCTAAGTAAAGTCGATCATAAATTAGAGCCGAATTACGGAAAGTTCTGGGCACAGAGAGAAAGAAAAGAAAACAAACATTGCAGTGGGCCAAATGTAAATGAGGAAGCAAACAGAAATTCAGAATAGAAAGCATCTTCGGAATATGAAATACTGCCGTCCATATGGAGCCCAGAAGCTTAGCAGAGAAAAAGAAACAACGACTTGGGGACTTGCAAAGTGAAAAAGGTAATTTGCGTAGGGCACAAGCGAAGTAAATATGCTAAAGAGTCATTTTTCTTGTCGCAAAGCGAAGCTTGAAAAGAAAAGAAAAACCAAAGAACTACGAAATGAAATAATTGCATTCAATTATTCTTGCTACACTCTGTGGCAGAGATTAAAGACCGACAAAGTTTGCAAAAGTGTGCAAGGGCAAATAGGTCAAAGTCGAGTGCATAACCTCAATCTAGCGAGTGTTAATAACAACACTGAATTAAATCAAAGTTGAAATCACAGTAGAAGTGCGACAATAGTTTAATTGTATGACTTCAAAAGCAGAATTGATTGCTCACAGTCACAATTCAACACGAATTTTGATCCGAAATCGAACTGAAGTGATTATGCATACTTGTTCTTGTTCAATCGGGCAGATCTGTCTATAATCAAGCTGGCTGCAGCGATGAAAACTTGAATAACTTTATTGTTTATACTCCGATTTGATTAGAAGTAAAAGACATATAGAATTCATGTAAATTCATTCAATGTATATGCGAAATAATCAAAAATAAAAATTAATAAATAGATTAATTCATTTTATAGTTAGAACATAAGAGATACTTCATTCTTAGGTTTGCATTAAATCTTCTTTACGCAGCATGTTTATAGCAACATTTGCTCTCCACTTTTTGTTGGTGGCTGCAATAATTTGTAACTTATACTCGCCGGAGGGTATTGGCAAAAATTTAAAATATTCTTCTCTAACCACCAAATTTTGAGCAATTAAGTCATGCTGTAAATTTCATTAGGTATATTAATAAAAATTTGATTTAGTTCTTGATAAACTTACATTATACGGACACGAATGATTTACGTTCGAGTCTTTGGATATGGCATCAACAATTATCCTTTCGAATGATAGTTTTGCTTCTGGCTTTGACATAAAGTCGCAGAAATCAATTGTTTTGTTGAACATGAAAGGGCGAAATCCGTTGTATTTACGCCATAAGCTCAGATTTACCTGAAATCAACGTATTCAAGGTTGTAATCTCAACCAATCTACAGTAGCTCAAGTCTAACCTTAGCATTGGTAAAGAATCCAGTAAGCAGCAGAGCATGTATATTAACGCCCATAATGCCACGGCCGAGAACTTTAATCTCACACTTCTTGAATGAACAGAATGTAGGATCCAATGCCTCGCACTGGATGTTTGTGAAGCGAGTATAGGTTGCCGAGACTGCGGCAACGGCGAACAAGGCGAGCTTAAGCAGCACAAACCACATTGTATGTTAATCCGAGGAAGGCAGAGCGATAAATAACATTTCTATATGCAAATTAGTTCGATAAATATTCAACAAAAGCAGCTGAATGAATGACTTAATTGATCGATTTGTGCGTCGCTTAATTATCGTTATCGCTTTTAAAATCAGATGCGTTTCAAAACTGATCTACCTATTGCATGAGTGACTGTGCCAATTGCTGCAATGTCAGACAGAGTCCAGTGTTATTGCTTATCAAGAATATATATTAGATCGAACATACATAGGAGTATGTATAATATCAAATTCCAAATTAAATATAAACTCTATAAAAGTGAGTATCATGGTATAATAATCGTTCAGTAATAGCGACCTAGGTTGAACATTTAATTGATCAATTTTGTTGGACATAGCTGAATGGATTTAAATTGAACAAGAAATAATAATACCTTAGGTTGGGTCGATAGTTTGATACGCTTATAGTTTCAGAGCTTAACAATCGCAACTTCATTTCTGCAGAGCGTCTTAGTTCTTTAGTAAATCCTCGTTGCGACGCATTTGTAGGGCTACAGATCCTCTCCACTTTTTGTTGGTGGCACCCATTATTTGCAGCTTGTACTCTCCAGATGGTACTGGAAAATATCTCACAAAATCTTCCTTGAAGACTAGATTATGACAAATTAGGTCATGCTATAAGAGTTAAAATGAAATACAAATGCAATTAAAATGTTAACCAACTTACATTATATGGACACGAATGATTGACATTGCAGTCCACGTTTATAGCATCAAAAATTATCTTTTCGAAAGATAGTATCGATTTCTTTGGAGCTAACATAAACTCACAGAAATCGATTGTTATGTTATACATGTAGGGACGAAATCCATTGTATTTACGCCACAAGCTCAGATTAACCTGAAATCAAAGTGAATGTTGTGCAAAGTTGACTCTTAAGAAACTGTTTACTAACCTTAGCATTTGTAAATGATCCGTTTAGCAATTGAACGTGTACATTTAAGCCAACAACTCCACGGCCTATAACTTTAAGCTCACATTTTTTAAATACCACAAATTCCCGATCTAATGGCACGCAATCGATGTTTGTGAAGCGAGTATGGGTTCCGGAGACTGCGACTACGGCAATCAGAATAGGCGTAAGCAGAAGCCACATCATCGTATGATCGTTGCGAGAGCAGGGCGACAAATAAATGTGAAAAGCCAAAATTCAATTTCGAACGAATCTGCGTACATAATATTTAATAATGTAATGGATCATTGATTGAAAAAATATATAGTTATTGCTGATAAACACACTTAATAACTTTGAATTTCCTTTTTTTTAAACAGTAGCACCCAAAAAAAGTGGCAGCGCTTAGTTGTTTGTCTTCTCTAGCGAGGAAACACACTTTAATTCTAGCCTTAACCTAAATCTTAGTAGATATGAGGGAAGTAATACTGATAAAAGGTTATAACTCCAAAAAGCAATTATAATTGGACACAGCTCGAGCACAGCCCACATTCGACACGAACTTCGACCCAAGATCAAGCTGAAGCGATCATGCACACTTGTCCCTGGTCAAGGCGGTCAGATCTGTCTATAATCAAGCTGGGTGCAGTGGATCCGCCCATTCATTAGGCGCACGCAGAGCCAGTGATGGACAACAGCAATTGTGAAAGAACTCTCCGTCGTGTGACGTGCTCGAAGCTGTTTGTGGCACGCCACAAATGCCTCATGTCTGTGGGGGAATCTCCCCAATTAAGCAATTTGATTTGTATTCATGTTGACGTCGTCACATGTCACACGCAAAAGAAACCTTTCGACTACGATACGATGGTCATAAAAGGGAAGATTGGATATGATTATTTTACTATCGATAATAAAAACAATTTTCACTTTAGGGTCACAGACATAGTTGACTCCCGTGCCGGAGTCATGAAAGCGAGCATCACGGGAATTATCTTTTATGGCTCTCCTTCGTTTATGGTAGCTTATAATTTAATGCTCCCATTTCCAACTCGCGTCTTTAAGCTGATCAGTCGAGTCAGTCTCTCCCTCTCTCTCTCTCTGTCAATATGTCACTTGCTCAGTTGGTCAGTGAATAAATATTTACACTCGTTACGCCCTTTAGGTTTTTGTGAAGCATGTGTGACTTTAAAGACTGACAGTGACACATGTAAATACCCATAAATATAAATAAAGAAAATAATAAAATACCAAAATACGAGTGCCAAAGGCAGCACTTGTTGCTGTTGCTCGAAACGTTAAGCAAATATTTACATTCGATAAAAGTAAAATCACATTTGATTTCGTGCATCCGTGAGATACATTCGAAACCGAAAGTTGCGCATGAAGTGGGCGCATTCGTAATTAGTCAGTTGGCTTCAGGTCGCTTGACCTTTTGTCTACTTTGAGTACGAACAACAAGATTTATTGACACGTAATCGAGTTGGGTTTCCAGGCCCATTTCCATATCCACTTTGCCATATAAAAAGAATTAAAGAGGGGGGAAAAAATGTGAACAAAAAAATATTGTCACGCTTTGCTTGCCGCAAGCAACAAAAGGAAACCGTAAGTTAAGAGTTGAGAGGGGAGCACGGGGAGTACGGAGCGCCTGGAGGCAGCTGGAGACTGTGAAGTCGGTACATCTGTTATTTGTTAATCGATATTTAAATTGAGTCAATTTGTGCCCCCATGGAACTGCTGAGAACGCTTAGCGAGTCAATCGCTTTCCAATTTGTTGCTGCATACGAAATACCCTGTGGAGTACACACAGTGGGGAATAGAGGGGGACAGCGAAGGAGAGTAGAGTGACAGAATGGAAAGTCTTTAAGAGGAAATATAGAACTAAATTTTAACGTTTTATTTTCTTTCTTTATTTTATTTTTAGATTAAATTTTTATTGATAAAATTGACAGAGTTGTGCAAGTGCTTTCAAGCATTCTATATTTATTTATGAATCTCTTGACAATATCCACAGCTTAAGTACGATATACGAGGGTCGTTTGATAAGTCCGTGACTTTTTGTATTTGCCGCGCACCTGATCTAAATACAACACTGCTCCTGTCAGCAGTTATCGATTAACAGCTGACTGTAAAATTTTGAGAAAGCTGCGTTTTTTGGTTTGCGTTTTATAGGCATTGAAAGCAGACGATCTCGTGAATTTTAACGAAAATGGAAAAAAGTGAATTTCGTGTCAGCATGGCAAAATTTCATAAATTGGGCTACGAACTGCTACCCCCTCCAGCATATTCTCCAGATTTAGCCCCCTGTGACTATTTTTTGTTTCCAAACATGAAGAAATGGCTCGGCGGTAAGAGATTCGGGTCATCACAGAAACAAACGACTATTTTGAGGGCCTTGAGAAAACCTATTATTTGGAAGGAATAAAAAAATTGGAAAAACGCTGGACTAAATGTATAGAGCTAAAAGGAGATTATGTTGAGAAATAAAACGCTTCTTTGACGAAAAAAATATATTTTATTCAAAAAGTCACGGACTTATCAAACGACCCTCGTAGTTATAACTATAGTTACGCTCCACTTTCGATGAACTGAACGAGTTCATAGATCAATGATGTTGTTGTTTATAGGCGTAGATTGTGTTTTGTTTTTGGCACTGAGGAGTCTCTGTGTCTGTATCTGTGCCCTGGACACGCCAAACAACTTGAATCACAGCCACAGACACACACCCTACACGACACGACTGGAGCGGGAAGGTGGATACCATTCTGGTGGTATTCAAAGTTCAATGCTTTGGCAAAAAATACTTGGAATTTCAATGTTGTTTTTGCTTGGTTGTGTGTGTGTGTGGGTCAGTGTGTGTCTATCCCCAGCTACATCCAATCGTACACGTTCCTGTCAATTGCAGAGTTGCCTCAAGTTCCTCTCGCACTCTCTTCTTGCCAGAGTTGCTTCTCTGATTATGCCAAGTGCAGGGAAGCATGTCAATTGCCCCTCGCCAAGGCAAACAGAGAACTTTGAGTACTGCGAATAGTTTATCCCATTGCCAGCAAATTTGCGGCACAAAATGGTAAATAAACAAAGCACTCGACAATAAAAAAAAGGAAATAGGAAATGGGAAAACGGAGAAGACAACGTAGAAAGTGTGCAAAAGAAATTTCTGTTTCCAGTTGGAAAAATCAAATGAAAGTTCATTGAAAGTATTCTTTTCTTTCGAATGGAAATTTGATTGAGTAATAAAAATAAATAATGTTAATATTAATAAAAGTTAATATGAATATCAAAAATATTCTATAAAAAATAGATTGATAAAGGAACTAAGTAAAATAATTCTTTAAGAAAGTGAATGTAAAAATTCTTAAGATATTTTGCAAGATTCTGTTCTTAAGTTTCCCCTTATCAACACATGGCTGAGTCATGCAATTAGCTCTCTTACATATATCATGTATAACACTCCCCATTTGAATGGAATTTCACTTTATTTTCATCGCCCTGACGAGGTAGCAACCAAATAGATTAACAACATGATCAGTGATCTCTCGCTCAGTCAGTCAGTTGATTTGCATGTTGCAACTTCCCCTCGGTTGTAATCGAGGCTTATCGCTTTCAATAAATTTGTCACGCTACTCAGACAGTCACGACACCCTTCGCTGTCGGGGGAATTTACAAAAATTATGACATGAAATTATCAAAGAAATAAAGAAGAAATTTCAAGCAACAACAGCAACAACGAAAAAAGTCATTATCAATTACGCCACTTAATTATTTTTATTGGA
Source organism: Zaprionus indianus (assembly GCA_018904595.1). Classification (NCBI taxonomy): domain Eukaryota; kingdom Metazoa; phylum Arthropoda; class Insecta; order Diptera; family Drosophilidae; genus Zaprionus; species Zaprionus indianus. The sequence goes on from JAEIHA010000905.1 coordinate 13,525, forward strand.
GCATAAAATGCTCCATTTCTCGGCAATGCAACGGGGAAAATGCTTTAACAGACGCCACAGACGCCGCTTGCCCCATTCCCCGCCCCTGTCACGCCTTCTCTGTGTGCGTGTGTGTATGTGTGTGTGCGTGCGTGTGTGTTTGTGTGTCGCACACATGTCAATGATGTGCTAATTGTCGCGTGCCCACTGCGAGTGACTTTTGGTTTCGTCTCTGATCTGTGTGGCATGTTGCCCTCCTCCTTCCCCCCTCCCTTTCGCTACCACTGTCCCCTCGCTGCTGCTGTCACTGCCTGTCATTGTCTGTGGCATCGTGCACGTTTTGCATAATATTTGAACACTTCAGCAAAGTGTTGCCAATTTGTCTGCCCCCAAAATGAGGCGCGGCCCAGTCGAAGACAATTGCATGAATAACGAATAACGTTTCACACTTTCCAATCCAATTTGGGGGAAAAACGAATGCAGTTGGGCATTCATAGCGAAATGTGCCGGAAAATCTCAGGGAGAAACCGGTTAATTAACGCTTTATGTGGTGACGCCTGTAATTTGTGAAAAGGTTGACTTTGAGTTATTTTATGTTTTCATTATGGTCTGCAATTGTAGTTGCACATTAAGGAAAGTAGTTAATACCAAAGTATCACATATGTATGCATATCTAGTAGCTTTATGGTGGCTATTAACTTTTTGAAAATATTTAAACTAAGTTAAAATTATTATTATCATTTTTATTGTTATTATCATATTTGTACAATCATTTTAATTTTTACATCATTATTATCTTAATCACTTTAAATAATTTGTATTATATTATATTTTCATTATAAATATTTTTATCAATTTTATTATTCTTATTTAATCAATTTTATTATTATATTATAATATTATTATTTTCATCAATTTTATTATTATTATTAACAATTTTATTAGTATTATTATTATCAATTTTCTAACTATTATAATTATCAATTTTATTATTATTATTATGAATTTTACTATCATTATCATTTTTATTATTATTATTATTATTATCAATATCATATTTAGAATAAATTTCTTAGTCATTTCAGTTATTATTGTCTTTATTGTTATGTACGTCATTATTATTATTCTTATTGTTATTAACATCATTATCACTATTATAAATACCATTTAAATTTAAATTCTCATTATTATTACTTTATTTATCTCACTGTAATTATTGTATCACATCACCTAACAAATTTATCTCACATATCGTAAATGTTTCACAAAACATAAACGGAAATTATCGCAAAATGGAATCTGTTTTGTTTGCATTTTAGTCTTTAATTAACGTTGACATTTTCGCAGAAATCAGGGCAATCGCAAATGATGAAAGACACACACAAAAAACTGTAGGGTATAAAGACAGTAATTAGCTTTGTTGCCATTTTCGGCCTTTTTCCAGTTATTTTCAGCTATTTTTTTCCGTTATGCTGTCATTGTTGGGGGCAATTAAAAAATGCACAATAAAACGTACAGACTGACAACTTAAAATACTGCAGCAGCAGTGTGCCTGCCACACACATGTCGCATGTGGCATGTGGAGCGTAAACGTTAATTGCCTTTTTCGACTTGATTAAAAAACTATTCCCAATTGCCGTTGCTGCTGCTGCTGCCGCTGCGATGTTTTTATGCGATATTTACGTATTGTGCGCTTTTTATGCGCTTTGCCAATAATTAAATTAAACCCGCAAATTGACGCCGCCCACGTGGTGCACCAAACAAATCAACGCAATCGCAACAGCCGCAGCAGCAGCAGGGGGGATTCGCTGCCTTTTTTGCCGATAAATACATAATTAATGCAACAATTTGTTGCAACATGCTCGACGGCGAAATTGTTTGCGTGAAAGCTGCGTGAATAATTTCGGTGCCTCGAAAAATGCCTCAAGTTTAATGAGATACATTACATTAAGCTGCAATTAAAGTCGCGAGTCGCAGCGACGTGCCGCGCATTTCATTTGTCAACATTTTAACGCGTTTAAAAACGCGCGCAAACCGCGGCGAGCAACAATGATGCGCGGCAACATGTTGCCGAGAAAAGTTGATGAGTTGCCTTGTGTCTGCCAACAGTGAAAACTACTTACAACTTTACAAGTGCGTCGAGCATACACACTACACACACCACACACACACACTTGCACACACTTGCACACACTTGCACACACTTGCACACACTTGCACACACTGCGCTCTACTGGGGTCTACCTATTGGATCCGTTTGGGATGTTGATTGATGGCCCATTGGCAGCAGGCAGACGTCAGACGGCAGCTTTTGTGCCAGTTGAAGGCCAAATGTTGCATACTAAACGCTGACATGACTCAACAAGTTGCAACACCCCAAGACACACCCACACAAAGCAAATTTGTGGCTCATGCTTGTGGCAGTTGTTGCAGTTGTTGTTGCAATTGTTGTTGTTGCTGTCTGTCTGCAATGTTTACATGCAGCAACTGCTTATGACTATCTGCGAATTTTGCGCAAAAACTTTTAGTGCCAACTGCGGCAGTTGTGGAGTAAAGGGGGGGGTTGGTACCTGCCCCTCTCTTCCCCGCGATTTAATAATTTTTGCCCTGGCGATCAGATGAGACTGCAACAAGTTGTGCACGCAAATACTGATTTGACTATGGCGTGTGTTGCAAGTTGGGTGTATGATGAGCTGTGAGAGCTGACAAGTCATGGGGAGTAATAAGTTTGTAGTACAAAGAGAGAGAGTTCTTTGGAGTTTTCTTACTTTATATGATAGTTTTTCTGTAATTTAACTAATGAAACGAATCAGATTTTATAAATTAGAGTCACTTTACTGCAAAAGGATAAAGACGTGGAAGAAGGAAGCAGACATATCAAAGAATATCAAAGAATAAGCTCTACATGATGAAAATTCGTAGAGTAAATAATCTGATAAATCATCTGCATCTAAATGCAATCATAGTTTAATACAAGAATCATATTTATGAAAGATTTCCAGGCATTTAACGCACACTTGCTCAAAGGAAAAGGCAAATCAAACAGTTTAAAACTTCAAGAACCTTCTTCTGGGTGGCAATGCTCCAGCAGTATCTGTATCCCATTGGCACTGTGCAACGTGCAACGTGCAACCAACTTGACCGCAAGTGGCGTACATTAAGTACTTACCAAGAATTTGCAATAATTTTTATAGCTGTCAAGTGGGCCGAAACGGGGCGTGGTGGGGCATGCAACTGGACTGTAAAAACTTTGGGCGAGACCCGCGAGAATTGTTAGTCGCATTTGTAAGCTGTAAAGCAGGCCGCTAAGTGCAAACTAGCAGCGAAGGGCTCCGCTATATCTGTCTCCCTCCTTCCCTCGTTCCTTCCCTGCCACTTCCTCGTATTCTTCCTTCTTCCTCATCTCTATATACTCCTCCTCACTCCCTAGCCCTCTTTAATTTTCTTTCGCTGTCTCATTTGACATTTGCAGCTTTGAAAACCCGCTAAAAAAAACCGCTAGAACACGCCAGACTCTTATGCATATTTCTCACTCTAGTTCTCTCTCTCTTTCTCTCTTGCAGGTACGATTAAGTGGGGCCCTGAAGTCGACCACAGTCAGCGCCGTAAGTACGCCTCCACATTGCACCGTTACCCCTCCCGTTATACCGCCAGTTGTCCCGTTGCACACACACAGTGTGTGTGGTCTATGCAGCATGCCACTCCTGACAACTGGCGGCACTTCCGCTCTCAAATGGCAAGCATTGAACTTGCAACGCCCCCAACTGCCGTTCCCCTCGACTCCCCCTCGTCCCATGCATGCTCCACTCAAGCGAGGTAGATGAACCCGCTATGATCATACACTACACACAGCCGCAGCAGCAACTACAGCAACAACAACAACAACAACTGCAGCAGCAACTACAAGTACAATGGGCGTCTGTTTAACGATCGTGACCAATTTGTTGGTCAAGTCAACAACGACAGCGGGCAAATATTTACATTATACGATTATACGATCGTCTGGTACAGTCGCAGCACCTCATCCCTCTTCCACTTCCCTGCCCCCCGCACCTCTTACTCACCCGTCTTCCCCTTGTCAATCAAGCGGCGTCTGTGTTTGGAATATTCAATTGCGAACTGCCGCATTGAGCAACACAACTGACCAGCCCCAGTTAGAGGCGCCGCAGCTGTCTGGCAGACAGAGCTCGTCATGTCTGGCGTTTGCTCGTTGCTTTGTTTATGTGCTAAATTTAATTGCTGCCTCTGCCTCAAATTGAATTGTTACCTAGTCTGATTTAACGCGACGCGAACTATGCTATGCTGTTGCAACTCCCTTTTGTTGACCCACTTCACAACAAAGCCAGCCCGGGCCAGGCAGGCCCACCGAAAAGTTTATGGCTTTCATTTTGTGGACTTGCCACGAAAATGTGGCACAAATGTTTTCGTTGTCCTGCGGTTCAGTCCTTTTTGGGGGCAGCCACAGCAGCAGCAGACGCTAGCCAGAGGCTAACTAGAACAACAACAACAACAGAAACAACAACAACAATGGCACCAAAAGCCAAACAACTAAGAAACATTTATCTGCGGCACACCGCCAGCTTAGGGTCTACTGTTGTGGGTAAACTTAAGTAATGTGTTCTTGTTCTGCTTATAAAAATTGCATAACGAATAAACGCAGCTCAAGACGTTGACTTTTTTGCGCAGTGCATATAAAATTGTGTCTTATAAAAGTCTTATATCAGTGACAATAGAATAGAACATTTCAAAACAAGGCAACAACATCTATGTAAACTTCACTTAAGTAGCACAACATGCATGTAAACTTCACTTCAGTTTTTGTGCTGCTCTTTCTATCTCTCCCTCTCTCTCTTTTTCTTGCTCTTTCTTTCTACATGTGCATAAAAAGTGGTGTACAAGTCTTATACAAGTGACAATAGAATACAGCATATCAACAATATAAGGCAACGACATCTATGTAAACTTCACTTAAGCAGCACAACATGCATGTAAACTTCACTTCAGTTTTTGTGCTATTCTCTCTCTCTCTCTCTCTTGCTCTTTCTTTCTACGTGTGCATAAAGAGTGGTGCCTTATACAAGTCTTATATCAGTGACAATAGAATACAGGATATCAAAACAAGGCAACGACAGCTATGTAAACTTCATTTAAGTTGCACAACATGCATGTAAACTTCACTTAGGTTTTTGCGCCGTTTCGTTGCTTCTTTTCTCTTTCTTTCTTCCTTTGTTACATCTATAAATTCTACAATCTTTACTTACTTGCACAAAACATAAAGAAAATCTTAAATACCTTTATTTTGTGTCTATTCTAAATAGAGTCTTATATATGTTGTTTGGTTTCAATTTGAAAAACTTTGGCGATTTATTTGCTTTCTAACTTCTGTGGCAAGAAAACTCTCACACAAATACTAGTTGGCCGGTCTCTCCACACTTTGTCATAATCAAAAACATATACAGATATATTTTTCGTTGACGACCTGCTGGTAAATAATTCTCACAGCCAACCAAACGATAAATTGCGATTTGTGTGTGATAAATTGAGCGAATTTTGGCGTTGGCAAAAAAAGTCCTGCAGGCTGTGTTGATAGCAAACACTTTGTTTATTCTAACACTGAATGCATAAATCAGACTCAGGAAAAAATATTAGTTCTCTTTATTGCGAATTAATGAAAACATAGAAAGAATTGCATAAATTCACGCGCAATCAAAGCAAATTGCAGTTAAACAGATTTATAATTTAATCTCCAAATGTTCTAAATGGTTCTGAATTAAATTCGTATTAAATTTATAGTTTTTGAGGGATTTAACTGTACCAAATGAGAGCCCTATACAAACCTAATCCTAATTATTATAAGGGATTTCGTCGCATTAAGTATTTATGATAGAACAGAACAAAACATTTTTATGCCTCCATTGCATTCAATCTTAGCCTCCCTTTAATTATTGTAACTTTTTAAATATCAAACCAATTTTCATCAAATTTGCACAGTATTATTTTGAATAATGCTACTTTAAAAAGATTATATAAATTGATCTGGAAACTCCTTAGTCGATGTGCTCTATATGATATCTAACTAACTAACTTTTCAATTTGACCAAAGTACAACAAATTTGAAATCATTTTGTAGGTCAAAAGATAAGAGGAAGCACAGCTAGAAACTGTATTGAAAAAGATTTACGCATAAATTGGAATTTTGTGTGGCACAGCGTGAATTTATGTGAGGTCTGAACCAATTTGGACAGACGCGTCTGTCAAATGCACTCGAAATGCGAAATGCGATGTGAAATGTCAACGCATCAAAGGGCAAAGGGTAATGGGGAATGTTCAAGGGGGTGTGCCGGGAGTTTGACCATTAAAATGACCATAAAATGCACACACTGCGAAGCCATAACAAAAGGATAACAAAGGAGGAAAGAGGAGTGGGAGAGGGGGTAGCAGGAAACTGGCAAAAGGATTGCAAACATGTTAAACATCAGCGAAAATATTTAAACAAATATTTGCGAAGCATTGCACAAACATGAAACGAACATGCAGAGGACTGTGGGGCCCCGTCTAGACCCTGTTTGGAACCCGCTTGGTTCCCACTTCTGACCCCGACCCCGCCTGGGCCTGGTCAGTTGGCAAATTCAATTTGTAGGCCGCAAAGCCGCGTAACGGCTTTGAATTGTTTTGATTGCACTCTGTGGGGAATAACCGAACAGATCCCCCCAGCCAAATGGGGCTTATCCAACTGAATGAGCAATACTTTTGCCACGTCGAACATTCGCAAAATCGGAAATTGGTAAAACTCGGAAATCGACCTGCAAAAAGGCCAATTCAAATATTGAAATATTCCGTTGCGACGGACGACGCGTCGGGCTTATTACAGCTGACATTTGCAATTCCAATCTACATTATCATGCTATATAGTGTGTGTGTGCGTGCATGATTTTAATTTAATGCAAACATTTGTGCAACTGGATTAATTATTAAATTCAACTATACGCGATGTGCCACATAATGCAAATTTTAATTACATTTTTTGTCGCTCACGTTCTGGCGGAAAATCATGAGTGACCACACACATTATGCGGCGAATATCATATGGGCATATGTCTGAGTGGATGTGCGTACACTTTTTGACAGCAGTGTGCAGGCCACGAAATACTAGTAATAATTAAGGACATTGATTATGGCAAAAATCATGGGCAAGCCTCGTTATAATTGAGGGAATTGAATATATTAAAATTCATTTACTTTATGAGAAGATTGGCATATTGTGGAAGTAGTATTCCTATACTTTATTGTATACTTTTTAAATATTTTATAATGATATTGCATAAAAAAATGTTGCAAGTTCAAATTGTAATATATCTTGGAGTATCTTCCTTCTATCTTTCCCTTCCATCTTTCATTTATTAGTCAGATTTAATAGTTTTAAATTTCTAAGCTCACATTGTAATTCAGACTTTTATGGCGTGTCTATATCATTTTATATCTATATCTTAACTTCCTTCATTCGCCTCTCTATGCTTCCCTTCCCGACTCCTTTCTTTCCCACCTTCCTTGGTGGTAGTTGTATGATCTCTTTGCTGCTCCTTAATTGCACAACAAGTAGACTTAAATTACACTATCTGTGCTCTTTCATGTCCGCAATCCTTTCCTCAGTCTGTCGATTTCCACAAAGGATCCACATAGAACATCAAAACTAATTGGATTTGTACACACGCACACACAAACAGAAGCAGTGTAGATGCATTCTACCTGCCTCCGTTGAGGAGTCTTCTCGGTTGTCTTCGCGCTTGTCCCGCTTCATTAGACTCCATTAGAGGCGGCAACTACAAGGCAGCAGGCATGCACAGCGAGGGGAGAGGGAGGCGGGGGCTGCAACCTCAGCTACTGCTCTGTGGGGCAAACAGTGCGCAGACAGACAGCGACAATTGTTGGTCTCTGCCTGAGTAAACAGCGAAAGGGTATTTGAATTGTAAAAGAGACAAGTTCAAAGTGCAGCAGAATTGGGGAAGGGGGAGAGAGACAGAGTGAAAGAGAGAGGATTAGTGGTGTAACAGAGGCTGCACTTGTGCGACGGGTTCAATGCACGATAGACAAGACAAGCCGGGGGAATACTTGAGCATACTTGAAATACCAAAGCTGATAAGCCGAGACAATCAGCGGTGCAGGGGGAACAAGTCTAATGAGGTGTGCGGGTGCAGCTGCCTCAATTAGCCATGGGAAAGTGATCAATTTTGTGAAGCTGCAAAAGTCAAAAATACATTGAAAAGTTTTTTAATTAAATTACAATCAGAAACAACAACAGAACAAGTCACAAAATGCCACAGCAGGAGGAGGAGGAGGTGCAGGGAACAGGAAAAGTCGAGCTCAACTTTTTTGGCCACGCGCCGGGCAAACTATGCAGACAAGCATCGGAGGACAGGCGGCGCCGGATGCACTTAATTGAAATGATATCAGGGAGCCACATCCACAGCTTGCCACCAGTCAGAACCGACTCCAACCCAAACCAAGTGGCAGCCAATTGATTTGCTTCTCTCTCGTTTCGTCTCGTCTCGTCTCTGCTCAGATTGATGACAAGAATTTCTTGAGAAATTCGACAAACTTTACCCAAAAATGTTGTTAAATGTCGCTACGTTTGGCTTGAATTCTGCTTTTGGAATGCTTAAGCCCATCATCAGTTATGGTTGCGCCGGGGCTTGTCGTGCCTGACAGATCCGCCCCTCACCCCGCGCTTTTCGTTCCTCCCTCTACCACGTCCTACGTCGGCGCCTGCTGTCAGGCATCACGATAAGCGGCGTCCTAAAGAAACACGATGAAAAATTAAATGAAACACGAAATCAATAAATTGCAACGTTGCCTGCCCCAGCCAGGCATGGCAGAAGTCGTCTTCTGCCAGGCTGAAAATCCCCCTATAAACTGTCATTAAATATGCATATTAAACATGAATGAACATATCTCAATGCGAGGGAATGTGTGTGTGCATGTATGTGTATGTCTGTCCATAAGATATTATTGCCAAGAGACGCAAGATAAAAACTGGCATAAATTATGTTTCGACAAAATATACCACGTACAAGCAACTAATGAGGTAGCAATGCACTTTATAGCAAGTGCTATAATTTATATATATACAAAAAAATATACATACATATATATATAGTATTATTCACATTTATTGTTAGGTGTTTGCATTTTCAATTTTGCATTTCTTTTTAATTTGTTTACGATTACTGCAATATCGACTTACTTATTATCGACTTACCGCCACTTTCGATAAATCAGTGTTGAATAAGTTCAAGTGATAAACGGTTTCAAATAAATCAGCTGCATACTGACATGAGTACATGACCAACAATTTATATATTTATTTAATTGCTTAATATATTAAGTCCGTTATATAATATATATATTCAATATATAGTATATATTCCCCTAAAAGGTGGGATTTTTTAATTCAGATTACAAAGAAAAAAAACAAATAATGAGCCTTCATTTTTCTTTGCGAAAATCCTTTTGACGAATGCCACTTAAGATTCAAATTAAGATAAAGATTTATGGATTAAAGCCTGACGAGAAATGTGAAAAGCTCAGGCAAGGACAGTTTACCCTGCAGCTTGTGGTTGCTTTGTGGCATGACCGACTTACCCGCGGCTGCAACTCATGAGAAATTCATCATTCGTTGCAATTACTGAGTAACCCGTGTACAGTCTCAGTCTCGTTGCAAGCAGCGATGAATTTATTTATTTTCAATCAATGCTGTCACTCTCTGCCTTTCTTCCTCTTCCTTCTCTCTCTCTCTCTCTCTTTCTCTCTTTCTTTTGCTGTGTCTGTGCCTCGTCTTCGTGTACAACATGAAGGCAACTTTGTCGCCTCGTTTTGCCACTTTTGGCGCGGCGAGCGACGTAGAGCGCGTGCCGCTGGAATATTTATGAGCTGCTGTGTCCATTGGCTCGAGACCAGGCCAGGCCAGCGCAGGCCAGGCCGACTGACGGAAATCAATGTTGACCCACTTGGCAGTGGCAAGGACGGAGCTGAAGCTCGTGTCTCTTGCGGGGCAAAGTGAAAGTCAAGAAATTAATTTCGCAGCAAGTCATTAATATTGAGTGCAAAACCCCAAAAAGGCCATCAGACTTGCACATAATGAGACAAGCCCCCTCTATCCCCTTCCTCCCTCTCTCAGTATCTCACTTCTCTTGCTTTACTTGTCACCTTAATTGCTGCAGCATTCGCAGTGACAAGCAACCCTGCAATAACGTTGCAAGTCCAAAAACTGTTCAACTTCCTACCCAACAATGCATCTTTTGCTTCCTGCTCGAATGGCGTTTTGATTTCCGTTTCCGCTACGATTTCATCTTTGCTAAATTGTTGCCATGTTTCGGGCGAGACCCCAGCGACCACGCCCCCTTTGCACAAATGTGATTTATTGAGCAAAATTACAGTAAGCAGAAGTTGAAAAATATAGCAAAACAGTTGGAGTATGAGAAGAGAACTTGCTGCAAGGAAGAAGTATAAATACTCTGGGAAATTATAGGAAGAACGGTTTTTTGTATAAATAAAATATAATATAACATATTTTAAAGATGTTTTATATTTAAAAAACTATACGTATAAATCAATTTAAATTCCTAAAGATAATTCTCAGGCATCTAAAGTATCTGAAGATCATTATAGCTTAATCCTTTTCCCATTATGCAAACCAAGAAAAGATGCTCCCCTTTTTAGATGCAAAATCAAAATAGTATTTAGTACTTTAAACCCATACAAAGACATGTAGTTTTAGCACTCCCCACGCTGAATGACCATAGGGTATCAAAGAGCAGAAACTATTTTATCGCCCTTGGCTTTTGGCTTAGCGTTTCTATACTTTTTTTTCTGTGTTGTCGGATTTCCTAGCAAATCGATAGCTGAAAATTTATGACCAGTGTTGCCATACTAAATGAATTTATGGCTAGCGTTTAACGCTGAGGAATAGCGTTGGGTCAGTGTGGGGGGATGGAGAGAAGGGCTGGAGGAGAAGTTAGGTAAAGCTGCTTGCATTTTGTGTAGTGCAAAATATGCGTAACTTTTTCTCTGTTTCTGTGTGTGTGTGTGTGTTGCAAGTGCCCGCAGCAACAAGCCCGCAAAAAGTTGGCAACACTGGAAATTCATTTTTCGGCTTCGTTTTTTCACTCTCCCTCTCTCTTTCTGTTTCTGTTTCTCTTCCTGCTTTGGCTTTGTTTTGCCGTGCACTGTGCGGAAACTTTTTGCGGTTTGTGTTTTTCGCCTAAAAGCAGGCTTTAAACTTTGCATAACCCGCGCGCAACGCTCTGGTGCAGCCAAGAGCAACCACCTTAGTCCAAAAGCGTCTGCCTGGCACGACCTACCAACGCTACCTCGTCCCCACTTTCTCCATAACCCCTCCCGAGTTGCAGTTTTAAATTTGAGGCGTTCATAAATTTGACACTTTTGCCTTTTTGGCCAGTTTTGCCTGGCCAACATTGTAGCGCGACTGCGTTAGGGTTCCTGGTTTTGACTGCGCGTTTGGCCACATGCCGCTACCACACACACGAACATACTCTCACACACACAGAATCCAGCTAAAGTTGCCAAGTATTTCTGTGGTTTTATCTATGCAAAGTAAACTTTTTGACTCTCTCTCTGCGGTCTCGCAACGCTTTTGAATTGCAAACTAGTTGAGCAAATTATGAACCAAGAAGAAGTTTATGGGAAGAGAGGCAGAAGGGGTTCAGAGTAAAGTTGAACGAGAGAACTGAAAATGACGTAGCATAAGATTGTTGTCAAATATTATCGAACAGAGAAAACTGAAGCAATTAATTCGGTTTTGATTCATATAATCTTTTATTGCTACTTAGTATGGAAGAGCACAGTTTTTTCTATGTTCTTGTATTATTAAAATAATTGTGTTCTACCTATGAAACCAGGTGCTGCTCCACAGATACCTAAGACGTCGCTATTACTCATTCCTAGACTTCTGTCCCGGGATCATCAATGGGTTTCGCTTTCTTCTTGGCTTTGCTAACCTTTTTGTGCGGCATCGCATAAATGAGTTTTCTCCAGAACTGAGGATCATCTCGACGCAAATACGTGTGGTATTTCATATAGAGCTTCAGCTCTAAGTCGAGCTCTTCGAAGTTTTCCACGTCGGGGTACACGATAATAATCAGGGCCTTGTTTCGATTCATGAGGTTGCTTTGATGGCCGTCCGAAACTCGAAGCTACCCCAAGAAGACCTAACAAACTCCATTGTCATCAGCACAATGATGCGCTTCGAGTCCTCAATAGATTGAAGAATACATGCGGATATTGATTGACCGATGCACCAATCGCGTTGATAGAAACAAAGTTTGAACTCGCGTTCCCCATTCTCAAGCCTTTCGACGTATTCGGGCACTAGGTCTAAGTTCTTGTGAGAGAACGCCAGAAATGCATCGAATCTCTGTGAGATTTCAATATTTTCTGCGGTGCGAAGAATGCAGCTCACAAATATATTATGGTCGTAGAGCCACAGTAGAATCGAAGTCCTGAACCAGATGATAATAACGCAGACAGCAATAAGAACAACTTCCACAAAGTGTCCATAGAAATCGCACGTCCAAGGGTTTGTTGATAAATAAATCTGCACGCTACCATTCCGTCTCTTTAGAAAGTCAAGAACTTCTAGTCTCAAATCCTTCAAATTGTTATTTCTTATATCTAACTCAGTTATGTTCTCTGGCAGCTGAGCAACATTGATATTGTCAAGTTGATTATGCGGCACATTGAGTGTCTGTACACTAGAGTATACAGCTATGCTTGTGTTCGGCAATTTGGAAAGGTTTAACGACGTCAACAAGAGATGTGATGATGTTTCTTCATAGCTCTTGGGCAGCTCTTTTAGTTCCATCACTTCCTCGCGATTGTTGCACATTATTTCTGAAGCAATTTGTTCAGAATAGTAAAAGCAAGTACAGTCGTAGGCACATTCTGTTCTATCTTGATCAATAAACAACTCGCAACGCACAATATCGCACAACATTATAATATTTCCATTTGTAATTAAATTGATTTCTTGAAGTTGCATTTTGCAGCCTTCAAAATATTTTATATCATGAGATTTTTTAGGCCACATTGTATCTGCACAGTGATTGTCCACAAACACTTCAAAAAAACTTTTAATTAATCCTTTGTTCGATGATTCCGTGTATCCCATTTCACGTTGAAATTGACGGTGAAAATCTTCTATCCCTTTATATTCATAGCTGTTAGCACATTTACTTGAAAAGATAAATTGAAAAATAGCACAGCAGCTAACTAATATACGAACAGTCTCCACCATTTCGAAGTGAACGTGCACGCGCGGAAGGCTTGAAGAGAATAAATGCTCAGATTCAAGTTGCATGTTAAATGTGAGGATTTTTAGGGTATGCACTCTCAAATGAAATGTTCACTCAAAAGAAATGTCGTGTATATACAGTGTATATTGTATGTACATAATCTTATTCACAAAACAAATATGTATTCAATATGTGATTGGAAATTGACGCATTCCCGCATTTTATCTTAAAAGTGAAGCCAATCGTAGACAATATCGAAAGTATGTTTCTGTTTAAAATTTCGTATTGTTTTTCTAAGCTTATCGCAAGTAACCCGTATATTTATAGAACTCTGTACAATCAGTATGAGCAGACGCAAGAGGCTGCAAAGGTGTTTGACCTTAGAATTGTCAATGATATCTAATTTTTATTTTCACTCAACCATCCCCAATATTGTATAAAATATTGTATTTTAAAAATCATTCGAAATTGTGGGGGGAAAGATTTCACTAGATTTGCGTAGACAAGCAAAGCTGAGCTCAGAAAATAGCATAGCAATCCCTGATGAGTTACGTCATAGTCAGTTGCAGTCGTATCGGCGTTAGGAAAATCATAAATTGCTTGGAGCATCATCATCAGTCAGGACACTGAGCTGCGAGGGGGAACCCTTTGCAAGTTAATTGCTAGCAGAATTTTCTAGTGCAACTCGGTGCTCTATGCATCTGTTGATGGCAGCTCCACTGAGCTTCTCACACTGCAAATTTATCACCTACTCGGTTGAGGATGCTGTTCAGGTTGCACAGGCTGCTCAGGCTGCTGCTGTCAACTTTATTCACTTAGGAAGAGAGAGGAGGGATGATGATGACGGAGGGAGGTAAGTGCTCTAGAAGGAGCTTCCTCTCGCGTTGCATTCATCAAAGTTCAGCGTCTGCTTATTAAAAACTCCCCACGTCAGACACTTCCCCCGTCGAGTGTGAAAATATGGACAAGACAGCAACGTAGTCTGTCTGGCAGTCTGTCATATTGTGTGCTCGTGTCAAGTGGCAAGTGGCACGCAGCGTGCAGCACGGAGTCAAGTTGTTAGCTCGAGATTGCAGCACGCTCTTATTTATTAGCTAAACTGAGTCAGTTGCAGTTGCACAGAGAAATCGCGCTGTCAATTTGCCGGCTTCCATTTCTATCTCTCTATTTTTCCTTCTCCCTCTCTCACTCTGTCTATCTATTTTCCCTCTCACTTCTTCGAGCAACAATTTGTGGTTAGTTTGCATTGTCTGTCAATTCTCTGGGCTTGCTTTTTCTGCCTTTTTTTTGTGCTGTCCATTTCACATCACGTTTAGCCGTTTTTGTTGCCTGCTTTCCGGCGAGCGCGCTCGCTTAGTTTTGCATTCAAATTGCGCATACGCCACGCATGACAATTGCATATCTCATTCCCATTTTGTTGTGTTGTTGGAACTGTGATATATGTGCAGCAAAAAAAAATTATTAAACTTGCTCGTGCGGCAAACTAAAACCGAAACAGAAACTGCAACTGCAACTGCAACCAAAGTTGCAACAAAAAGAGAATTTTCGAAAAGCTTTGTATGCACTTCACTTGAAAAGTTTTGCAGCAAATAAAAAGTGACAGCAGCAAATTATGCTTTCGTATGGAGAAACGACAATACACTCACAGATCTTAATAATAAATGACTGCAAGTGTTTTTTGGTATTTTTTGGAAGTGTAGCTAGTTTTGAGGCAAGTGTGGCACTTATTTAATGTATCCTAAGATCAAGTTTAGCTTTATAAGTTCTCTATGAGTTATTCTACAACTCTTCACGATTTAATACCTTTTAATTATTTATATATAACAACCATAATCGTCTCTGAAATTGATTTAAAAAAATTATCAAATCAAATCAAAAATCAAATCATCTCTTCAAAAGGTTCAACAGTATCTCTCAGCATAAAGATCTTCCTATTGATTGCTCATAAGGATAGTTAGCACACACAACTGCACTAGCTATTAACCATTTATTCTACATCTATTATAACCTATTATAATATCATATATATAAACCAAATCAATCTTAGGAAGTCAAACATGTTAAATGAACTAAAGTACCCTTTGGCTTGCAGATTGCACGTGCACAATGCACAGCATTTTTCACGTAATTGTTGTTTACCCCAGAGATGCAGTATAAAATGCTCCCACCTGACCCTTTGAACCCCTGGCACCCTTGCTTTTCCCCCTTTTCCTCCTCCCTTTTCTCTGCAGTTTTGCTGATGCGCTTTGCAATGCATATAAATTTTATTTGTTGAACTTTATAATGGCAATGAAGTTGATGTTTCCACTAAGCTCTATTTCGCTCTTTTTTCTTTGCGCGGAAGGGAGGTAGAAGGGAAAGACAGAGAGAGAGAGAGAGAGAGAGGGAGAGGGAGAGAGAGAGGGGTAGACAGAGAGAGATAGCGCGAAAGACACATATAAAGTTTGTTGTGCACGAAAAGTTGATTGTTAGCTGAAAGTTTTTCTTTTGAGGTAACGCATAAATTTGTATTATTTATTGTTGCTTGTTAGCAGTGCAAACCTCAATGTGGTGCGGCGTGTGGTTACTGGTACGCTGGGAGGGGCACGCTGTGCGCCACGGTTATTTGTGGTTCTGTGCGTGGGTAGCTCAGTGCAGTTTCGCTGATGCTTTGAAAATCGCTTTGTGGCTTTTGATGAGCTGAAACTGCGCCCTGTGCAGTTATAAAGCTTATGGTTTTTGGTTTGCACAGTCTGAGAGTTGTTTGGTTCGAGTATACCCTGTAAATGAGGATGCTACAGATATATAGATTACACATATGTATTATGTTGCTCATTGCAATGTTTAAACACATTTAGTTCAAGCACAAAGTAAGGCAACCTTAGTCACACTT
The DNA here is from genome assembly GCA_018904595.1 of Zaprionus indianus. Lineage (NCBI taxonomy): Eukaryota > Metazoa > Arthropoda > Insecta > Diptera > Drosophilidae > Zaprionus > Zaprionus indianus. The sequence goes on from JAEIHA010000905.1 coordinate 29,683, forward strand.
TCTCTCTCTCCCTTTCTCCTTGACCTTTAACGTACTTAGTATTCTTTTGTGCTAGTTGATACCCTGCTGTTTCTGGTAATTTATATGATTGTTGCTATTGCACACACACGCGGCCTTTGGCATTTGAAACTTAATTATTGCTCATACGACACGTTGGCACTGTGTAGAACAGCTGCCCACAGTCACAGGCGTTAGCATATTAATATTTGCACGCAAGCCAGGCCAGGCTGGTGTTGTTGCCACTGCCACTGTTGCTACCTTTATTTATGAGCTGCCACAGCATTTGCACAAATTTCCCAGGTGTCTTATTTTTCACTCGACGCGCGCGTTTAAAGAACTCGCTCGGCTTTTTAAATTTGATCAACGTGATGAATATTGAATGCAAAGCGTACTTCAAATGTGACTGCAGCATGAGCTAAGAGTGGAGAGTGGAGAGACGGAGAGGAAGAGTAGGCAGGGATTTGGTGGCAAGGCAAGGGAGTGGAGAGGGGGCAGTGAAGAGTGTCGAGCTGGCAATTCATACGAGCTAAATGACACCAACTGAACTGAGTCTGTTAGCCATGTTAACAGCAGCAGCGCAGCTCATCTGTTCAACTGCCCTGCTCTTCAGTTTCTCCCTTCTCCCTCCCTACCCCCGCACAAGTGCAAATGTCGAGCACACACTCGCCTTTGTCCGACTGCCTGCAGCAGGTCAAACTGTACAGGCGCAACCCTGCTGCGTGCCTCGTCTCGTCTCTCTCTCACCTGTTCACAAACTTGGCCCACACGCATCGCGATTGTCGCTGCTGCTGCTGACCAATTTACTCTGCCTGCAGCAAGTGGCAAGGTATGCGTGGGATGCTACCTTCCGTTGCGGATCGTATGTGCCGCAGTTGCCGCATGACTTTCGTGCAGCCAGCGGGCTTCTGCTGCAATTGCTTTGTGCTGCGCTCGCACACACTGCAAATGGGCCGCCTCGAATGGACAGTTTGTCACTAATTATAGCCTGCGTCCATGACATATTCAAAAAAAGGTTAACTTACTTTGTTTCGCACAATTTTGCTCTGTTTCTGTCTGTATGAACGCGCTAATCTCAGTTAATATGCGAGTTAGACATACTAAATTTGGCATGAGTACTTCTGTATATTGCATGCAGCTAAAGCTTTAACTTTGTTTTGATTGCCACGCCCCACGACTGCAAAAATTGGTATATAATTTTTTTTAATTTGTTTTTAGGTGAAATATTACTTTGTGCTTTGCTATGCTAGTAGTTGCTTATATTATGAATATATTCTGTAAATATCAAGTTGATCAACTTATAAATACAGCAGTTATCAAGGTTTTAGGCAATGACTGGTTACTGAATGTGCGAGAAAATGAGAGAACTACAGAAGGTATAAAAAGTACATAGACATAGAGATATAGAATTATAAATATATTTGTATAAAACAATAAAGCACAGCACAATATACACACTACTTCACCACAGCCACAATATAAATAATCAATGCAGATAGACAGCAGTACAACATATGCACTACATTCAATAGACATATCTTTATATATATCTCTATCTCTATCTGTGTCTGTGTCTGTGTCCTTCAACTCCGGCACATCCTATGCTGTTTATGGCATTTGTTCCTGCCGTGGCAATCGAATTGAATGACCACAAAACGATTTGTGTCATTTGAATCAAATCGAATTGGCTTTAACGGCCACCCAAATGGCTCAGGTAGCCACGCGTGTCTGGTCATAAAGCAAAGCACGGCGCACTCACTTCATGCCAAGCAATTCCGTATATTTGCGCATTAACGCCACATTCTTGTCCCTGTACAGAGTATGGGGAGGGGTGAGAGGAGGGTGTGTGGGACGTGGCCTGCGCCGAACAATGGACCATTCATAAGCCCAAGGTTAAGCGGCTAAAAATCATTGAGCAACATCAAAGCGCCATTGTCTTTCGGCTTTCGGACCACCGCATACTAAGCCAAATGAAATGAGCTGTGCATGACAGAGAGAGACAGAGAGGAAGACAAAGACGCAGACGAAGACGAAGATTTATGCCAATTGCTCTTGAAGCACCTTGGCGCCTCTGCATGTGCTGCCTACTCCCCCTTGCCACTCCCCATTTCCGCTCTCTGAACTCCTGTGTGACTAATGAACAGACTTAAGAGCTTGCCTCCCCTTCCCACACAACACTGCCTAGGCTTCTTCAGCATTCGCTTACCAACACTGTCCTGAGTTGGTGGCACGGCTTAGTCGCTTCGCTGCCAGCTCATTAATTTCGCTTAACTTCACAAATTGCCAATTGTGCGCATTGGTCAACATTTTTATTTGGTTCTTTTCTTTTTTCTGTTCTTTTTCTGTTGTTCTTCGCTGCCAACTTCAACTCGGGCATTGTTTTCTATTGCTCTGTTGCTCGTATTTATTGCTCTGGCTGCCAATTTGTTTTGTGTGTTGCCTTTGTTATAAATACGGTGCAGTAAGGTGGGCTAGCTTGACTGTAGAGCAGAGCAGAGCTGAGTTAGGCAGACTAACTAAGTTAGCAGGGTGTCTGAGGGGCAGAAGTAAGCTAGACAACTCTATAAGGTAGCCTCCTGCGCTGTAGTATTCTCTAAAGGAGATCTCTAGTATTTCTTCTCTTTGAAAGTGCATAGAAAAGTCGTGGTGACCCATTCGAGTGCTGCCTTTGGCAAGACAACTCTATAAGGTGCCCTCCTACGCTGAAGTATTCACTGTAAGAGATCTCCTGACTACCAGAAACTCTCTCTTCCCTGCGAAAGTGCATAGCAAAGTCGTGGCAACCCATTCGAGTGCTGCCTTTAGTTATGACCCTCTTGTTTCTGTTGCAATTGTTGTGTCGTTCTTTTCGGTTCGGTTGACTGTGTGTGAGCACATGAATTCTTAGTTTATGAAGTTCTGCAGCACTTGATCACCTACATGCCGCAGTGCCCTCCCTCCCCTTTCGCATGTTACCTGAATCTCTGCATGGGTCCACTCCCAGTCCCACTCTCAGTTCCACTGCCACTCCCACTCCCACTGCCACTGCCACTGCTGTCCCATTCCATGTCTGGGCAATAAAAATTGTGACAAATTGCCATCACCGGACACACAAATGGAGCTTTTATTTAGTGATGACTTTTATGTGCTGCCCACATGGCGTATGCGTAACGGCTGTGAGCGAATCCCAAGCGGGGTCAGCTTTTTAAGCGCACCCCAAAAACTGGCCTGGACATTTACGGCTTTCTGCTTCAGTTCAATTAATTAACATTAACCCCACTGTGCAACCTCTAACTGAACATTAATCACACTCCGTTCTCTGGTTCCGTTTCGTCTCTACAGGATGCGCACATGAACATGAACAATTACTCACCCAACTATATACCCGGCACACTGACACACCAGAAGGTCGAACGACTTGGCAACTCGGAGGCGGTGCTTAAATCTCGTCGTCCCTTCGAAAAGAGTCACGGTAAGCAAAGAGAAGAAACACAAGAGAGAGTCTCCAGAACTAGTTCCAATTCTAGTTCCACTTCTAGACGTTTTTTCTATTTCTAATTTATTTCCTTTGCTTTACAGCTTCCTTGGCCTCCGCCCATTGGCATCAGGTAATGAAGTCGAAGTGCCAAGAGCCGCAACAACGCTGCGTACGCATCGACAGTGATCCCTCGAAAATCTACATGCCCCACTGTACCATACTGCATCGCTGTGCCGAGGACAGTGGCTGCTGTCACGATCCCACCGAAATCTGTGCACCCAAAATAGTTCATGACGTCGAGCTGCCCTTTATAGTGAGTAAACGTTGAATTTATTGAAGTATTCAACAGGGAATAAGAAGTGCTGTATATTTTAAGCCATGAATGTCTGTATGAGCGCGTTAATCTCTGCTATTATATGAGTTAGAGACACCAAATTCGATATGTGGATTGCTGTTTGCTTTAAGTAGCTAAAGCACATTTTCTATGTTAGCTACCACGCCCACCGCCCATGAAAATGGATTTTTTATGATTATAAAGCAATGTATTCATGTCTAAGTCAAGTGAAACCCTTTTAAGATAAATTCTTTGTCACATTGAACTAAATAATGACGATAGTATAGTTGTCGTCCAGCTTGCTGGCTCAGCTCAGATCTAAACATTATAAATGTTGATCATTATCATTGCCAGAAACTTCAATTATAAAGTACTGCACCCATTTATGAATAGAATATGCAGACAATACATAATTACATTCTCGGTTTCAGCATATTGAATGCTCGTTACGTCACAAAAGGTAACAATGACAACAATATCACGGGGTATAAATCAACGGCAAATTGAATTATCATTGCGTCATTAAAAACTCATTTCTGAGAGTGGAGCACAAAAATAACAACAACAACAACAAGGCTAGAAAAGAAAAGGTGAAACGATATAATTATGTTGCAATATGGCGCCCTCAAGCGTGACCTATGCCCACCTACAACATACAACAGCAACAACAACAGCAGCGACAGCAACAGCAACAACAGTCGCGACAACGACATCAACAATCAGAGCAATTACAGCAACAACAATAGGGGAGACAGAAAGGGGCAGAGGGGGAGGGAGAGAGATAGGGAGAGGTAGGGAAGAAGAGAAAGAGAGAGGGAGGCAGAGACAGAGAGAGAGAGAAGAAGAAAGAGAGAGTAAAAAGGGAGCAAGCAGAAGTCGCTGTAGAGGCAGAAACTTTAAAGGCAACTTAAGTTCGAAGGCAGGAGACATATGGCAGGGGACAAGAGGCATGTGGCATGAGGCATGTGGCATGAACCATGTAGCATGAGGCATGTGCATTATGTATGTGTGTAAATAAACAAAGACTGGGCCTTAAACTCTCCTATTCCTCTTGTTGTTGCTGTTGTAGCCAAGCGCAACGATAGAAAATTAAACGAACAATTTCCCCCGCATAAAAAATGAAATGGGGCGACATTTTGGGAAAGTTAACTCAATTATACGCGTTTAATAACAAATTATTATAATATGCGCAAATTATCATAATGTGCATGGTATAATGTGATTATAAATGCACTCTAAATTACCATAATGCAATCAATGCCATACAATCGAAATGCATATTAAAGCAGTATTTTAAAGTGTTGGAAAACACATATGAAATTCCTTGTTAGACTTTCCGACTAGCTCGAAACTTGACAAATATTTATCTTCAACTATTTACTTTTCTGCGAGTAGTTTTTTTTTTTATTTATACCCAAGAGAAGTTCGCAACGTTAAGATAAATATAAACATGAAAGTTATTCAAGAAAATATTTCACATTTCATGCGAGAGAGCAGCGCAGTAAGCAGCGCTGCGGTCAGGTCGACGTCGCGCGTTTGCCAGTCAAGTTTATGTTCTCTTTTATGTGTGTGTGTGTGAGTGTGTTAAAGATCTTTGAGTGAGATACTAAGTGTATTTCTTGCTGGGTATTTCTAATAGAAATTTTAACTGAAATGATGATGTAGAAAAGGCACAAGGTTCTTTATACTTAATAGAGGGTGTTTGATAAGTCCGGATTTTTTAAAAAAAAATTTTTTTTTTTAAAAAAAATTTTTTTTTTTAAAATAAAATATTTTTTTATTTTTATAATTTTATTTTTTTTTTTTTTTTTTTTTTTATTTTTATAAAAAATAAAATTTTAAAAAAAAAAAAAAAATTTTTTTTTTTTTTTTTTTTTTTTTTTATTTTATTTTTAATCTTTTTAAAAAAAAAATTTTTTTTTTTTTTTTTTTAGAAATATGAACTAAATTGGGAAACAATTTTTAAAAATGTTTGTTTCAACTTGCTGAACTAGTAAAGTTTTTATAGTCTTATAAGGAAATTACAGTGAAATTTAAGTAGTTCTGTCTGTATGAACACCTTTATCTCAAAGACTATAATAGCTACATTCATTAAACTCTGCAACAATACTCGTTAGCAATGCAAGTTTGTATTAGAATTGAGTTACAACAATTTACGCTTTTATAAATCTGTTAAAATTAATAAAATATAACTAATAGGTCATAATTATAACTCTTTTACCAGTTAGATACATTGTATAGTGCCACACTGCAACATCAGCTAGTTTCCTTATATGATATAGGGTATATAGTCTGCATGAAGTGTAGAAAATCCCTCGAATATACTAATTTATTTCTATTTGTTTTTATATTTCTGTGTCTTATCTCCCCCACACACACTCTCTCTCTCTCGCTTGCACCTACTGGTAAACATAAATCATTTGAGCAAACGAAAACTGATTCAATTTGCTGACCACCTGTCAGATGCCAGATGAAATGACAGTAAATATTCTCAAATCCTGTGCAGCATGACATTTTAAATTACCTGTGGCTAGTTGGCTTGATTGACTTACTTCAGGTTAAATAGAGAATGGCCTAACTAACCCAGGCCAAAGGTAAACCCAACTGTGGCTAGCAGCAACTCCACACACACACACACGCACAGTGAGGTAAACTAATCGAGCTTAGTTGTTGCCACATAAATTCAAAACATGCCACATGTCGGCGCCAGTATTTGTCGCAAAGTTTTTGAACTGAGTGCGAGAGACAACTAGGCATTAGGGAGTACTGTCACGCCCCCTCCCCCTTGGCAGCCCTTGCACCTGTTTACGTGCTGGCAATTTGCATGTGGCATGTGGCAAGTGGCAAGTGTAGCACAGTGCATGCTGACGGAGATTTCCAGTTGGCAAATTGGTATTACGCAGCGAATGTGTCGCGTGCGCGTGCAGCAGCTGCTGCCAATGTGCCTCCCTCCCTCTCTGTGTGCCTTGCCCCCTCTGCTGCTGCTGCCACTGCAACTGCCACACGCCCCCACTTACTGCCACGCCCGCGCTTACTGCCTGCTGCCCCCTCAAGCGGCTCACTCATTGTTTAATAAGCAAAATTAATGCTTGCATTGCGCTGTCAATGCGACGACTCTGCCTCTTCCTTCCACTCTCTCTCTTTATCCTCCTCCCTCTGAGCTGATTATGCATGCAACTTGCTGGCCTGCAGCAGTGTATGCAACGTGCCACATTTTGTGGCAAATTAATTAAATGCTGCGCCGTCGCAGGACAACAGCAAAGAGACTGAGACGGAGTCAGGCACATTGCCTGTCAGCCAATTGACTTTTACTTTGGCAGCCCCGTGTGGGCGACTTGGACATGGCATCAGGCTAGGCATGGCTGTGCCTCACGTGGAGGCGTTGGCTTTCACGTCTATGTTAGCTAGACGTAGACTTCTTTTGCCCGCTCTGGGTGAAAGTGTGCCTCGCCTTGTCCCGCCCCGCCGCGCCGCGCCTCTGCTCCGCTCTTTGGGGGACATTGAACCCAGAACACGAAGCGCGCAAGGCGCAAGGCGTCATAAATCTCCACAACGCTTGCAACATGTTCGTCTGGCCGAGGTCTGGCCCGGGTCTGACTGGGGCTCTGGGCCTGGTCTCGCGCTGGCTCTGGCCCGGCACGGGCAATGCCCTCTTGCTGGCCAACAACAAAACAAAACTGCAGTTTGCAGCTTCCTTTTTCGCCCAGCGACCTGCGCTCTGTCACTTATTCTTTCCCCTTTTCACATCCTCCCCCTGCTCCCTTCCCCCTTTCTTCCCTTTTTTACCCTCTGCTCTTCTCTTCTTTCTACTTCAACAAAATTTGCGCAACATAAATTATGTTTTGTAAGAATGTTTTTTTGATGCTGCCCTCCTGGATGCACTGCAGCTTCGCTTGCTATCTCTCTTTCTTTATCTTCCCTTCTCTCTCTCTTTGCTCTCTCTGTCTCTCTCGCTCTGGTCTCAAGCTGTTTGCCTGGCACTTGACACCTCTCAATGACAGCCGCTGAGCTGCCTCCGTGTCTCGTGTGTGTGCAAACTTTGCCTGTCAGTCGGAGCAGCTACTGCCCTCCACTTCTGTTCCTGCTCTTGCTACTGCTGCTTCTTGCTGCTGCTGCTTGCCACACATTTTTGTGCAGACAAAAGGGTTTTTGTTTATGCTTAAGCTGGCAGATAACATTTTAACACACATGCGACGATAAGCTCGAGGAATAAAGCCAGCGCTGAGCGCATTGTTGAGTTGGTCACATTCTTTGGCCACTTATTGTCTGCATTTATGGTATACGTGATATACCATGCAAGATATATCGTACATCTTGGCAATTTTAATTGTCTTGTAAACCTGTCAACGTTGCCTTTAAACTTCAACTTGGAATAGAAGTTTTTCAGTTGCTATGATTTGTATGGGGTATATGGAAGGACGGATAGGAAGAACTAGGAGTAAGTTATGCCTTAAGCAGAAACATACCTTTTTTGAAGGGAAAATGCCTCAATGCAGGCTGCTATTGGACAGATATAACTTTTCATAATCATAAAGGATCGTGTTAACGGATATCAAGTTTATTTAACATTTTCGCCATGCTCCTTTCGCTCCTTAAATCGAAACAATGGATTTCTAAGCGAAATTTCAATGCAGAACAGTTCCTTTTGGTAAACATATTAACTATGAATGATTTCTGAAAGTTTGGTTGTAATCGGATAATTAAGATAGAAGTTACTTAAGAAATTATAAATGTGTACTGATTTCGAAGGCACTCCCTGAAAGTATGCAACACAAAATACGCTGAACATAAAAGTTGAATATAGTCGACTGTGGCTTTCTGCTTGATTGGGAATCTTTCAGTAGGGAACGGTTTTCAATATAATTAACACATATCTAACCTATTTAACTTAACCCAACCTTTATAACCTATGTCTTTAATTTTATATACATAGATAAATATAGTTTCCACTTAGCCTATACAAATTATACCTTCTTAATCATATGATGTTTTTAAATAGTTGAATAGATAGGTTAGGTAACTTCAATTTTTGCAGGGTATACAACAAGGCAGACAAGATAATTTCAACTATCGCACACACACTTTTTATATAGCTTACATAGGTTACACCCCGCCGTCAACTTATCGAACATCGTTGTCGATTTCCTTCTCGCCTTCTCGACAAGTTGCCGCCTCAAAGTATTAAAATATTCTGTTGACTTTGCCGACAAGCCAACGCCCTGCAGAGTTTTGTTTAATTTTTAGTGGTTTCACCTAACTTTTATTGGATAATTAAATGCTCCAGCAGAAGCGGACGGGCGCAAGAGGCGTGGCTTCTTGCGGCTTGTGTCTGTGTGTGTGTGTGTGCGCGCATAAATCTTCGATGCGAAACTTTTTGCAGACAAGCGCAACATAAATATTTTAAAATTAAAAGCGGGAGAGGTGAGGAAAGAGCTGCGGCTTATCTGTGGTACGTTTCCCCCTTTGCCACGCCTCTTCCACCCCATATCCTTTCAATGTTGCAGCTGGCGGCGTGGAAAATGCATTGAAGGCAACGGCAAGTGGAAGGCGGCGTAATTAAATCGGTGCAAATGGAAAACAGGCAGCGAACTCTGCAAAAGACGTTGCAAATACGTTCGTTGTAGAGGGTCCTTTTCACACTTCAACTACTTACCTCACACTGCAGTTTGTTGGCACATGCAAATTGCCAGAGGGATAGGGAGAGGGATGGGTACAGAGAGGGAGGGAGTGCTAACATATTAGCATAGACTAAATCAGCAATGTTAATGCGCGTTTTGTTAATTTCCACAAACTCGTAGAAAAACAAAAGAAGTTTCGACTAAGAAAATACATCAAATCATTTGAATATGAGATTGAAATTGTATGAAGAAAGACTGATAAGTTATGGTATTATAGAAAGAATTCGGTTTAAGCTAAGGTAGAGAATAGACCTACGACTAAAGAGATTGATTTTAATTCTGCAGAAAGCCCTGGAAGAATTTCACTTGATTCATAACCTATAATATATATTTTCTATAAGGAAGAAATAATTTTTTGAAATGAAAAAAATCATTAAAAGCCTGCAGAATTGATCTTAAAACTTAGAGGGAAGATAAGAACCGATAAAATTCATGAAGGAGATAAACCATTGTGATATTTAAAGGAAATTTACTAAGAAGAGTTCTAGAATTTTAATTTTATTCAAAGAAATTTACTACGAAGAATTTTATAATTTCATATTTATTTAAAATTAATTAAGTGACGATTATTTTAAATGATTAAAGAATTAATTTTACCTCTGAAAGAAAGCTGTGAAGAATTGTGTTTAATTAAATCCTCTTCTGCGACTTCTCACAAAGGTACTACTAAGTTTTCTCTGAATAGAAGCCAAATTGTTCTCAGTGTACCATGTTTTTTAAGGCCTCTCAGGCATTAAGTTCACATGCCACTTTCGTGCTTCATCTTTGCTTGTTTGCCACATCATCTCTAGTTTACTCGGTTGCTTTCGAGCACTGTAAATGGCGTTAACGCCCCTTACAATACTGCAAATTGTACTACATTTTATACGCCTGCCTTGGGTCCAGTCTTGGCCTGACTTGGTCGTCAGTTCACTTGGGCCACTCTTGAGTGCACAGAATAAAGGCGCCTCGCCTTGCTGTGCTGTGTCCTGTGTGTGGCACAAAGCAATAACTGACTAATTGCTCGAGTCCAAAGTGCGCACTTCTTGCTCGCACGAGTGCCGCCCGACTATTTGCATACACACACACAAAACACACACACAAACACAAAGCGAACCTAACCTCATTTCTTGAAAAAGTAACCTTCTCTACTTATATTCAGAGTGTATATGGTATATCATGCTATGGACATGAGACTCAACCACTTTGCTGCAATTTTAGATGCGGTTGCAGTTCAAACAGCAGCTACAACAGTTGAAAGCGAAGAAGGTGTAGAAGAGTGTGTGCAAGAGGAAGAGGGTGGCAGCACTTTGCACTTCCGTTTCCGGCAATTATTGTGCTGTGTGTGTGTGTGTGTGTGAGCTACAGCACTTGATGTGCGACCTCAGCAGCATTTTCGCCTGCTTGCTTTGCCTGCTGCAATTTTCTTGAATTTTATGTTTCGCACACACAGGGAAAACTTGCGTGTAAAGGATAGGGAGAGAGGGAAGGGGGTAGGGGAGTCTGCGACATGTCGAGCATGAAAAACTTTTTCAATTCGTTGCATTCCAAAATTTACATAAACATTTTCTCCTTCTTCGTCTACGAAAAATGCTGAAACTCAATTTGCGCTTCTTGTTTTCCAGTTTTGCCATGTAAAACACAAATTGAAAAGTCTCCTGTCGCCCTGTGAGTGTGTGTGTGTGTCTCTCTGTGTGTGTGTGGGTGTAGAATATTGTAAAAAGGTTGTGCCCGGTCTGTTCTGCTTTGATCGGGTGTCAGTTTTCCGCTTTGACGCGTCCAATCAAAATTCAATGCTCCACAGCCTACAGACTGAATGCGTTAATAACCGAAATTCTAATGCCAAAAACATTTGCAATTCTTTTATAATGTGCCCCCGCTCCCCGCTGCCTCGCCTCCCCTCATTTCCCCTCTCCTTGGCTCTACTTACTCGTCTCAACTTACTCGGCTTGATTAATAACCCAGGCTGTAATTTTAATTAAACGAATCCAACTTAATTTATGCAATTCATACGCAATTCATCATTTTGCACTTGTCATGCAACTCCGACTCGGCACCCTACTCTTCCCCCCCCTCCCCCTTCCTGGCGACGACAACGCAGCAAAACAGCAGTCGCCAAAGTTGTCTGCTAATGGGCCTGCACAGGGGCGTAGCGTGCGAAGGGGGGCGTAGCCAAATGCTTTGCAAAAGTTTCCCAGGAAAACATTTATCTTCTGTGCCGTGATGAAGTTTGCAATTACGCTGCACGCACGCAAGAGTTTAGTCAGGGTAATTAACTTACCCACATACTTGCCATATAATCGATTTATTATATGAGATATATTTCTACTTTCCCAGGAACTAACTTTGATTACCATAATTACAAGTAATTATCCTTTCATTCCTTGTAAAATATTTATAATTTGTTTCCCAGTATTCAAAATTGCTACTAATTGTTTTCGGTATTTCTTAAATTTCCCAAACAAGCTAATTAACCCAAACATAATTTTCCCTTTGCATATTATCAAGAAATCATTCAAACCCCAATCACTAGCGACACCCACTTCATTCCTTGTAAATCCTCATGACATTTTCCATTTCATTCTTTTTGATTTGATTAAATTTCCCAGAATATTTTCAAATTTATTCAACCTCAATTCACTTGATTACTCATCCCCCTCCACTTTTACTGCATGTAAACAAGCATATCTTTTTAAAAAGAAACCTGTCATGGCATAATATCAAGCCAGTTAAGCTGACCTAAGTCAATACCCTCTTCAGACCTTGGCGGGGCTACGCCTCTGGCGCTGTGGCGCTGGCGCTGCTTTGCCACAACTGGCAACTGACAGCTGACAACTCATTTAGAATTACAAGAGCTATAGAAACAAGAACAAGAACAACAATGACGACAAGTTTGATGAGCAGTCAGCTTAAGAAACGTTCCACACACACACTCGCACACACACACAGTGACACCCGGAGGAACTTTGCTGTGGCAATCTCCATATGCAAATGTCGCCAGCATAATTAACAGGGTCAGTCTGTCACAGAGGACTAAGCGAGTGTCTGTGTATTAGTTATGCGCATGTGCATGTGTGTGTGTGTTAGTGATATATTATAAGACTGCACTGACATATTAAAAGCCAATTAGTTGCGATGCCAAAACAAACACGATCTGATCTCGTTTCTTCTACTCCCTTGCAGGTCAAGAGCCCACGGAACCATCACACCATCACTGAGTTGCTGACCTTCGTCAATCACACTGAATGTCATTGCATCCAGCGCAGCACCTTCGGCACGGAGAGCGTCAACGGCAACCTTGGAGTGCGCCAGGCCACCATCTTCAACTGCAATTGCCCACAATACTTTGAGAAGATACTGCAGAACGACGGACAGTGTCGCTGCGATTGCTCGTCCAGTAACTACGATTGCGACTTCCGCAAGCGCGGCAGCGAACACTTCTCCATGGTCGATCGCAAGTGAGTAGCCAAGAAGATGAAGAAGATACCTTCAAGAAGATTCCCCTTAACTCTGTTCCCTCTTTCTTGTCAGGTGCATACAGCAGGGGCGCTGCAAGCCGCCCACTTGCCAGTTCGGGAAGTACATGGAGCGACAGGGTCGTTGTCCCAATGAGAACGATCAGATGCATAATCAACCGAATCCCTACAACCCGCGCAGTCTGTCGTAAGCAGCACCCTCTGGGCACCCGCATAAGTATTAGTGAGCTCTATTTTACAAGGAGTCAAGAGAGGGACCCGTCCCAGCCAGAGAGAGAGAGAGTAAAACGTGAATTTAGTTGCATATCCTATTCTATATATACAATACGAGACGATGAATATATATCTCTGCTCTTTTACACACGATTTTCTTTCCCCCCTCACGAATAAAGAAAAACACAAGATAAACGATGAATTATCAGGCGAACGAAAAGATATCGACCTAAAGAATTAGCATTGTTCAGTACAGAAGAAATATAGTATGTATATTCTAATATTACGAAGATGGATGAGAAAGAGAAGATGAAGATGATTAAGAAGATGAAACTCAATAATTATGTATCGTATCGTATCGTAAGCAAAATATTCCAAAATATAAATTGACTGCGTTTTAGTTTAAATTGACTAATGTTATGTTATTTAATTATTAAAGATTAACACATAATTATTAGAAGTTTTAATCGTACTATATTATATTATATCGTAAAGCTAATCGAGAACAACACACGAAACACACGGAACTCAAAACTGCTCACAGAAGAAGAAAAAAACAAAGATAGAAAGAGGAGGAGAAGATGAAGTAGAAATAGAGCGAGCAAATGTTAGGCATTTTGCATCTTAAAGTATAAATCTAATTTTAATTTCTAGTCAAATTTGTTGTACACAATTAAGTGGGCTGGCGAAAAGGCATTTAATAAGTACATACCATATAAAGTACACACAAAAAACCACACATACATGCATTACATATAGAAAAAAAAACAAACAGCAACATACTCCTTATACTTACTACATATATCCGACTGTCCTTACTGTCATTCTCTCTACAAACTGAAACCAAACATGAGATATATAAACAATTTGATATTAACATAGTTCAGAAGCCATTGAAAACCCACCAGCTGAAACAGAACAACAACAACAACAACGACAAGAAGAAGACAAGAATAACATTGGGTTAGTGCAAGGGCGCCCCAAAGTATGCAATGCACTAGGCAAGAAAACATATGGAAACTTATTCTGAGATTTCCCCGAGATTATTTAGTACTTTTGCCTTGAATGTGTATAATGTATTCAATCTCGAATTAAAGTATATACTTACTATATACGAATTTTATTCATAGACAGAAACCTCTAGACTAGACTTGGTCACAAATCACAGATACGATTCGTGAAGTATCTTTAGTTTGCCATTGATCATTTGCAACTGTGAGCTAATATCAAATGAGAGTTTTTCCCCATCATCATCATTAATTCTCAATCAATTTCGAACCAATAGATTGGCAATAAATGGCAAAAGCAGAAGCAATTGTTGTTTTTTGATTAGTGAAAACTAAAATAGGTTTAATTTAAGGTAATGCCGGCAAAATGTGCTAAATTTGCAGAATCCATTAAGCTCTAATGCATTTCACAATGCACTGAGGTTTATTCAAATTCGAAATCCAATTAATTTGCAACGTATTCGGTTTTTCTATTTGCCAACAATAAGAGCCGATAATAAGTATTTGTGCATTGTTTGTTTTTAGCGTTTATTTGCCATAATTTATGAGCCACACTAGCTCCAACTATCTATACATTTATACTACAATACATATACATACATAAACGATACTTGTATTTATTAAATTCTCACTCACACACACAACCACACACGAATATACACGGCACAAAGCAATACATGAATAATACAAAGTTTATGTAATTGTTTATAGATGTTATAAAGCATAAATGTAACGTACGAAAATGAATACTGCAAAAAAGAGAGAAAAACCAAAACATTTCAACAAGATTTTATTTCTAACTTTAGTATAAAAAAAAACATTTTATTGTATAAACAAATCAAAGAGCATGCTCGAACAACAAACAAAACCGATTAAGATCGTAAAAACCATACTTTAAATAAATGAAACCTTATTATTACTATGCGAAAATCCAAATAAATATGATCAAAAAAAAAAAAAATAGAATGCACTGAATGTTTAATTGTGGGAGAGATGAAAGAGATACTCTTGATAAGGGGTATACTAATCTATTCTTACAGGATGTAACAGGCAAAGGTAGGCGTGTCAGAACTTGGAAGTAATTTAAGCATGTTCGTTGGCTTCTTTTCATGCCTGAGTGTCTGTATGAACACGTAAATCTTAGTTATTATAATACCTAGAGTCAACAAATTCGGCATGAGTATTACTATATACCATAAGAAGCTAAAAATGTTTTTAAAAAATGGTTGCCAAGCTCATAAATGCCAAAAATTCAAAATTTAATTATTTAACTTTGATTTATAGCTTCATTTTTGGTTTATCAACGAACAAAAGGGAGAAGGGAACAGTTCAGTTATGGAAATACAATATAAATGATTAAAGAACTTTCTTAAATTCGATGAAATGTTTTTACTTTCTTTTAAAAAATCATCGGGCTGCTTTGGGGTCACCCTAAACTATTATACTATAATTTCCTTAAATTTTTAAATCATAAACTAATTTTGAAGAGCTTTATCTTGATATACCCAGTCTTCTATCGCGTAATCTCAACTTACTCTGTAGAAGCGCGATTATCCAAGTGCTTTAATCCAACAGATTCGCTGCCATTGTGCACACACATCTGTTGAGTGCCTGCTGGCAGTTATGTACCTGTGATGCTGGCGACACCTTCAGCCACACACACACACACACACACACACACACACACACACACACACACATAGCGTAATGTCTGGTGCGCTCATCTCGGCCGAGTCGGGCTAATGATAATGACTGAAGAGCTAGGCAAACTTCTAATGAAAATGCATAACAAATAGCTTGGCTGCTAACCCATTTTCACTCCGCAAAGAGCTAAACAAAACACGCAACTCACGTAATTCCACACTCACACACACACACACAAATACACATACAGACAGACAGACATACGTACAACGTGGTTGTGGTTTCAGCATTATGATCTAAAATTTATAGAATTTATAAGCAGACAGCACCCAAAAGGGTTAACGATGATGGCGCCCTCTGGCGGCCAAGAGGCCAAGGCAACAACACCACAGCAGCCGCACAGAATGAGCAACAGAGGGAGAGAGAGAGAGGGAGAGTGAGACAGTAATAGGATCACTTAAAGCGTGGACGGGGCGAACTCATCGATTAGGAGAGTGAAAGCACGCGGATTTACAAATCGAAACAGCAGCATCAATTGGAGGCGGTCCATGCTATGTTAATTCAAGGGGCGTGGCAGTTTTCAGTGCAGCAAAGGATCAGTGCAATGCGGCGCGCACTGAAACCACATACGCCCAGAGGCGGAGCAAGCAAAGGGGGGCGTGGCTAGACGTAGGGAGCCCGAAATGGATATCAGCATGGAAGCAGCAGGCACTGCCAGCCTAGGAAGCTCGAGAAGCCCGCGTAGCCCGCTGTATCGGGCGGCTGCAATGATGTTTGCCATGATACGCCTGCATAATTAATTCCCACGCACACACCCATGCAGGGAGGGAGGTAGCGGGACGGGTCACGGGAAAATTCAGGTGAATGGCGCCGCCAAGCGGAGGAAATGCCGACAAACGGCAAACGCCGCAGCGCTTAAATTGAAACTCGCTCTCGCACACACACGCACACACACACTCAAACAGGCAGACAGAAATTTGCATAAAGAAGCCTCCCACTTGGGGAGGTGCGCCTGGTCTCCTCTCCTCTCCTCCTCCCCCCACACTTCCTACCACACTTTGCGAGTCTACGTTAAATGCGCTTAATTTCCCGTTCGCAACTTTGTTTATACCCTCGCAGAGGGCGGGTTAATTGACTTTAAATTGTACAAAGTATGGATGTATGTCTGTACACATTATGGATATATGTAGGTGTATGTGTATACTTCCTGAGAGTAAGCTTGGGGAAGACAAGGAGTAACTGTTTGGTATATATTTTATAACTGCTTTATGGCTACTTGGCAAATTGCTGCTTCATTTTGTGGTTACTTTTTGGGAAGATGAATTAAAAGTATTGTGAAACAGTTTAAAGATGAATTACGTTACATTGTTAATTATTTTTGCATTTATATTGTTTATACATTATGAATAATTTATATGCAAGGTGTAGATGTTAGAAAATATTATTATATTGAATGGGTAGGTTCAATAGAAATTTCTAACGATATTAAAAATAGGTAAAGTTATTAACAAAGTTATCTTAAACCTATCTATGGATATTCTTATAAATGAAAAAATAGTTAAATGATTTTATATTTACTGTCGCTTAATTTATTCATATACATATTGTAGTTTACAGTTTATATGCTTTATTCATAAACTTTACAGATATTTATTCATATAATTTAAAGGAGTTTGTATTATATTCTAGAATTCTTTCTATCCTTGTAAACGATTTCTTTGTTTCTTGAAAATGATTTCACATCCTACTCTGCAAAATTAATAATCTATTTACTCTGAGTTAAACTGCAATATGAATTAATTTATTTCCTTATTCATTTGCCGTCAAATTGAACTATTTTTCCATAACATATATCACAGCCAATATCATATATTATTTACTTTGTGAGGGTGTCATAAATTCGTTCACATAACTTAGACATTTCATGTTCCTTCTGCTATTGTTGCCACTGCGGCGTGGCATTTTTACGAGCTCAGTGTGTATGTGTGTGCGTCCCTGGGTGTGCGTGTGTGTAGTTGGGTGCCAGGGCTTGTGTTTTGTGTGTGTGTGTGTGCTAATTTTTTGTTGCCGCTTGCATTTGGCAAACGAATATCGCCAACATTTATAAAGCATTAAGCATTAACACAATTCGCTGCGAACAGAACAATTTGCATTTGTGCGGAGCCGTCGTTGCTGCAGCGAGAATTTTAATTGCATGGAAAATCTATGCAAACGAAACAAACAAATGTAATAATTGCAATGCCTCTGCCGCTCCTTTCCTCTCTCTTTCTCTCTTTCTCTCTCTCTCTCTCTCTCTCTGTCTTTCTTTTGCTCTCAGTGCAATTGGATTGCCAGCAATTACGATGCAAATCCCCGCGAGCTCACGAAATGCCACAAAATGTTTTTGAATAACGCAGTTAGAGGAAAACTTATTATGCACACTGTATGAAGACTTCGAGGAAAAAGTCTAAAGAGAATGGCAAATTAAAGCTAAATCTAGTTAGCTAATTTAATGGCAATTTCTAAGTTATTTTCACAACACAAGATTTGAAATTCTGGCATCGTTTTTATTTATTATATTATTTGTATGTTATCGAGTTGAAATAAAATAAAGACAATAATTTAAATATACATAATAAATACGAAGTTTGAAGAATATGTTGTATAATAATATTATAATATAAGACATTTGAAAAATATGTTGTAGTAATCGGAAAATTGTATTACAACACAAATACTTGCTGAGGAATTTTGTGAAACTTCCTAAACTCTTTGCTGGCACTCAAAACTAGAAAGATTAGTAGAAATTTAAAGCCATAAACAGAATAAACAGTTGCATATATATATACTCTACTACACTGTATACTTTACTATACTATTTTAATATACTATGTATACCATAATATACCATACCATGTAACATACTAAGACAGCTTAAACAGCCTTCACCATAATTCTTTATAACAAAACTTCATCTTCCATACAATTGAACCGAAACTTTACTATGCAATATATGTATATTGTATATATGTTTATATACTATAATATTAGTGAACCAAAATATACATATATAACTTTCTTTCTCCTTCTCCTTCAGCTTATTCATAATTCTTAGAACTTCATCAACACGAAGAATTCCCTGGCACATTTGAGACGACCTTGACTCATGCGAATTGTTAATGCTAAGTGCTTATGCAGTTTGGATCGTGACGGGTTTAGCTCGCTTGTCGACATTGACCTTTGGACCCATAAGTAACAACGAACCAACGTGCCCAGGCACGCAGCAGGAGCAGGTTCCAGGCGTGGCTTATGCCATGTAGCATTCATAAAAGTGCGCCGCGATTATCCTCGCCGACACATCGGAATGGGAATGGGAATGGGGCAGAGGAATGCGAATGGGAATGCGAATGGGCTCCCCAGTACCCAGAAGCGTTTGCCTTTGTTTCAGTTGTGTGTGTGTGTGTGCGACTGTGATATATGATATCGTTGTGCCTGTTCTCGGCGTCGAGCCTGGTTCGTTTTAGCCAAGAACTGAGTCAACGCGAGCGACGCGTGAAGAGGAAAACCCAATAAAAAATATTTACACATGTGCGCGTATTTTTTTCCCCCACTGAGTTTGTGAGAGATGCAGATACAAATATATCTTGATATGTGCACGATGGATACGCATGTGGTTCGACAAAGAACACAGAGCGCCACCCAAACAAGGTGGACTCCTGCGAGGACTTGTACCGAGGGCAGGCAACATTTGAGTATTTGATTAAATGTAAAATTTTTACAGCCAACGCAAATGCGGGATAAAGATATATATCTAGATTGAACATACAGTATAGGAAAGTAAATTGAATTTCACAACTACATATGTCGTAAGGGAGCAAAGGGGAAAGATTTGAAATAGAGAAAGAAAGTTTTATGGGAAATGCGAAACATAAAATCAGTGTTTACTAAAGATTTATTCTTTGTTAACTTTATAAAATTAAAAATTGTCATTTAAATTAAATTATTTAACAGTTATTGTTTCTACTGCATGAAGTCTTTCCACTGTGCGCAACAATTATAAACTCTTTTTTATTTTTCTTATTTACAATTGAATTCTATTTTCAATATCAATCAGCTTTTGTCTGCTGGTTGCCATCTTTCTGACATCGACTTAATTATTATCGGCTTACCACCACTTTCGATAAATCCTTGAATAACTCCAACAATTAGTGTTGAATAAGTTCAATTGATAATTGCAGCAATCGAATGACGACAGAGAGAGTAAACACGATATTTGTATAAATAAAAAAATCAGTTAAAAACAAAATTCATAATTGTTTTGAAAACATCCACTTTATACGACCCATATAACGTCCTAATTGCTTACCTTCAATTGATCTTAAACACAATAAAGGCGCCTACATCGTTTCTGCTGCAGTTAACCCACATTTAAGTTCAAACAGGTTGAAAGTATTAAAATCCTTTTCTATTTTTTATAGGCTCGAAATGTGTACTAACATTTTGGACATTTGGTGGGCAGTTAGTGGCATGAGGCATGCGGCACGTGGGGGACGGGGGCATGTGTTGACTGCCAAAGTGCCGGCAGGAGTGGCGCGCACACACGAAACAAGTCAAAAAACACACACAAACACACCATTTTTTGGGCTCCACAACGGCAACAAAGGGGCAACAGCAATCAAGAACAACGGCTGCAACAACAACCATAACAACAACAACAACAGGCCAAAGTTGTTGCGGCTGCGAAGCGTGTGCTAATCTTATTTTTATGGTCTCGACGGACTTGGACTTGTTTCTGGCTCCTATCGAGTGGCAGACTCACGCACGCACACACACACACGTACGTGTGTGTGGCTGCATTTGAGCCAAGTTAAGTTATTGGCCAAGTTGTTGTTGTTGTTCTTGTTGCTGCCTCACTCGCTCTCTTGTTTGCATATTAGTCACAAGCCCCAAACAAGCAGCCGATGATGCCGTCGACTCCGACTGGCAAGGGAGGGAAGGGGAGTGGAGGAGAAGAGAGAGAGGTAGGCGAGATGTGCTAGAGAACAACACTAAATTGAGTATTAAACGAAAGAAATGATGTCGAGGCTGCGCATCTGAGGCTATTAGAATTAATCAAAAGGATTTGTTAGCGTGAAAGGAGCTCAAGAAGGGGAAAAGGGGAGAGGAATGAGGAGTGTGGCAAGTGCCGCAGCTACTGAGGTGTAGCTGCTGAAGACACACCTCGCCGCTCATCTCATCCCAGGGTGCTTCGCAGTGTGCTCCAGTGTCCTGGCCAAAACAAGATATCGTTGCTTCTTTCTTGTGGCAGGATGCAAGTTTGGTAATAAATTCTGCGCCCGGCTTATTGATATTTATTATTAGTGCCGGAAATTGTGCGCATGTTCGACCATATATCGTGTCGATAATGTGGCGTCTGGGAATCGGAGCGAAGGGCGCCTCCATCCTAGTGAATGCCCTGCTTCTCCTCCTTTAATGGCATCGATACGTTGTTCCTCAGCATGCTCTGACCTTTGCCCGGCGATTATAATTGATTGTATTTGTCGGGGCTTAGCCAAGTGTGACCGTGTGTTATGCGGGGTCAATTGAATGACGACGGAGGCAACACTTGCCTAATAATGATAATTGCCTCAGCCAGGGGGAAAAAGTCATTAAATCGCAATATTCTAAGGATTGTAATAAATAAATGGGATTTCAATGGGGCAGGCAAGTGAGATAAGACAGAGAGAGTAAGAGAGGGAATGAAGAGAAAGAGAGTAAATAGAATGAAGAGAGAGAGAGAGAGAAAAGAGACAGAACTATGAAGTATTCTAAATAAGAATTGCGTCTCATTTGTCTACCATATATGATATTATCAATATATCAACATATCAATCATGTTTAATTCAGTTAGAGCACGGCACATGCACAAAGCTTAAGACTTCCCAAGACTGGTCACTCTATCGAGCATGCACTGTAGCGTACTTAAGTTAACTCTGAAATTCTTAAAGCATTAATGTGCATTAGAGGATTATACGAAATCCGAATACTTGTCAGCGTGTTTGTAGCTCAATTCGCGAGTATATAAAACGAGCCAACCAACGAAATGTTGCACAAAGGTCTTGACCGTCTGGCTTTGTGACATGACCAGCTCCTGACTTCACCCCTCCTTTACACTCCTCTTTTTGGTCGTTGCTATCTGCTTTGGCAGACATAAAAAATACAAATTAAATCTGCTAAAAAGACAAATTTCAATTTGACATTCAATTTCCATCGCGTATTTACAAGCTCTCAATTTTAAAAGTAATAAACAACAAACAACAAGCAGCAGATTGTATCTGCAGAAGGAGTAGGAGGTAGTGGCAGGGGAAGGGTAGCATAAATTGATACAAAGATCTTATTCATATTTGCACTCAAAATTAAGACCTTGTCGATTTCGAACTCGATTGCCAACGAACGATGACTTTGTGCTCAGCCTTTTTTGACCTTTGACATCTGCTAGAGATCGCGCCTGTGGCTGAAGCTATTGTTGTTGATGCGGCATTTCTGCAATAATCATATTTATAAGTTAAACCAGCAACAAGTCATTAAAGGAAACTTACCTTCGACATGCCGAAGGTTTTGTTTCCTTGCAACTTTAGTCAGTTAAAATCAAGTTCTGTACATGGCAAAGTGACATTTGTGTTTCTCTCTTTGATGTCAGCTGCATTTTGGATTCTACAATCTGCTAACTTAATGGGCGTGTACAGATTGCAATAAATGTCCACATATATACAAACTTGCCCATTCACAATAGTCAATTAACGCTGCAAAGGAAGACGTTCAATGGCCGATCAGATTTAGATACAAGACCTCCTTCACTGCCCTTCACTATCAACCTTCTTCAAGCAAATTCCTCTATACCCCTCAAGGGAACTAGACGAATGGTAACATGGGGCAAAAGGTTGCTAAATGATTAAGAGGCGTTGCATTAAGAGGCGTTGCACTCCCCTCTTCCCTATCACTCCGCCACACCTCTCTTTCACTCCTCTCACTGGGTGCATTAGAAAGTTTGTGGGAAGTCTTTTCAAGTTGCTGCAGACGCCGCAGGAAGAGCAAGACTGCGCGTGGGGGCAGGGTGGGGGGGGTAAGCTGGGCAAGGGAAAATGCAGCCAAAAGTTTTTCCATTGCTTTTCATAAAGGAAGCGCGTCGCACACAGAGCAAGAAGACTTAAGAGCTGGTAATGAAAAGCACTAATGCGAACGAGTCAGATGCGTTGCAATTTGTGTGTGTGAGTGTATGTGAATGTGTGGGTGTGTGACGTTTGGGTGTGGGACTTTTATGTTAATTGAGGCGATGCGTCAATGGCACTCGCTGCTCTTGGCTCTTCCGTGCTGCAACTTTGGGTTATGTCAACCGTGAAAAGCGCCTTGAAAAGGTGCCAAAACGGAGGCGAAGAAGGTGCCGCGCCAGTTGCAAGTCCCATTGGCCGAATTGACGCAGCGTGTGGGCTTTCTCAATGTGCCGCACGCACATACAGTGTCACACACACACACACACACACCAATACACTGCCAGCCTGCGCCACAAAACTATTAAAGTTTTCAAGAAGAAAACTTCACCATCAGCCCAGCTAAGTCGCTATAAAACATAGCGCTCTTAGCTCTGGCGAAATCAGTTTTATAGCTGCGGCTAACTTGATCAAACCCCATAAACTAATTGGCTTATGGTTTTTGTTGGTCTCCGACTTTAAGGTGCTACAATAGTGAGAACAATTTAAACTTCTATGAATTTATGTGCAGGAGAAATTAATATCTTTAAAACTTGTTGATACTTTGGCTGAAATTATTTAATAAAATCAAAAAATCCTTTTCAAATGTAGTTCACATGATTAATTAAACAGTCAAAAACAACTTGATAATAATTCTGATCTGCGGGTAGTGGCAGCTAGCGATGGGAACGTGACTCCCAGTGCCTCTTTTCGATTCTTCAAACGGAGACAATTTTCGACGCCAAAAAGACAAGAAATAAATAAAACCAAGAAATACAAAGCAAATATCAAAACAAAACTAACAAATTGTCAAGTCTAGGTGGTTATCACCGATTGACCTTAGTGCATTGTTGCTGCCTCATCTGCATATGAACTACGTGTGGCATAAATACAAGGTACAACTTGAGACGGAGGAGGAAGCAAGGCTCTAGGAGGGCGAGCTCGAGGCCAGCAGCTTCGATTATAAAATCTGCCAGGCGATTCTATTTGTTTTACATTTTTTGCACACAAATTGCTTTGACTTCCCAAATGCCTCCAATGTTTCGACAATTTTGGTATTTTGTTTCGATTGGCCAAAGGCTCGCAAAAGGTCTGTCAACGTCAGGAGAAATAAGACAACTGTCTGAGGTCAGCTCTGACTTGATTTTTATGCAAATTGCTTTGTGAATTTGCGTTATATTTGTGCAGACTGCAAGAGTCTTTCACTCTTTTTCTCTTTCCCTCTCTCTCTTTGGTATATTCCTTGTATTTTGGCTCGATTTGCAGTTATTGCAAACCAATTTGCCAACGTGATTTGCCTTTGTCCGTTGTCTGCTTTAATTTACTGTCTGCTTGAAGTAGTATAGTTTTATCTATAAGTCTACTGATTCTTGCATTTCCCAGACTTGTTAAGTATGTTAGAAAATATATAAGGAATCTGAATACCATTTCCCTATACTTTAAGAGTGAAATCATTTGAAAACTCTTCACAATTCAAAGTATTTCTTTTAATTTTTTAGAGTAAACCAAAGAGAAACTTTCTTCAATTGTGTCAACTCATAACTTATGACTTCTGCAGCTGCGCTGGCACTGAATAGACTTAAAGTGGAATTTGGCATAATGTGCCATCACACACAAACAGACACGCTTGGATCATAAAGCAAATTAACACTTACGTTGGCTGCCAACCATTTTATAAAGCAATTCATTTTGTTTCATCTCATTTTGTTTCTTTTCATTTCGAATGAGGCCCACGCAAACCACAAAAAAGCCAAGCAAATAGTTGAAAAATTGGCACAGACATTAAACAGATGCAAACGAAGACGATGCCGACGACATTAAGTCTCCAAATGCAACGCCAGGCGTAGCCTCCTTCCCCTTCTCCCCCTCTCCTCATGCCAATTGCCCACTTGTCGCAGACCCCAATTCAGAGACGGCCTAGGCCCGCAGCCGCATTCAAATTGCGCTACCAACTCGCAACGACCCCATCGTGCATCATCATTAACAAACGTCGTCATCGTTGTTGCTGTTGTTGTTGTTGTTGCTGCTGCGGTCGCCAGCATGTCTATGCCTTCATTTTTAGCCAGCATTTTGCCAAAAACTATTTATTTACTTGCGATACAAGACACTTTGAGTGGAGTAATACGACTATCTTATGAGGTTGAAAACGAATGAAGACTTCACGACTACATTGAGGATTTTCGAGAAAAGGAACTGTTTCTCTTTTTCTGCGATATATAGTTTAATATTTCTTTACTATAATCAATCTATCATTTATATTTATATCATGTCTTTTTTAGCCTTCAGTTGAACTCTTTGTCTATCACTATCTCTGGAGCAATTTATATTTCATACTTTTTTCCATTTCTCTTTATTGTTTTATATTTATCTTTCTCTCGTCACCTTAACGATAATATATTTTATACATATCTTCCTCTATTTGGTATATGAATCTATCCATCTTCTGTAAATATCTTTCTTATTAATTTATTCCAAAGTTCCATCCCTACTTTTTTAAATATTTCTCCTTCTTCATCTCCCTTAGAGTATCCAAACTTCCGTGCGAGCCAACTCGTAGCTCGTTTGCATTTCGGGACGACATTTCTTGGCACAGTTTCTGGGCTAGTTTCTTTGGAGGCCCAGTTGCTGTTTGCGCCGACTGTTTTTGCTGTTTGTTTTGTATCCGTATCTCAATCGGGGCTTACCTTTTGTGCACAACAATTTGTCTCTGGCCACGTTTTAATCCTCCGACGCGCTTATCGTGACCAATGTGGGCAATAAATTTGGCCTTCTTCAATTGCCTCCCGCACCAGAGCCCGATAATTTGTTTATTGTTTGCACATTGTAACAATTTTTCACCCACTATAACGTCGGCCTTCTACACCATTTCCAGCTGCATTTTTTCTCTTGTCGGTAAAAGTGAAAAGCTCAACAAGGCCAAGTGCAAAACATGACACTCTTAATTATCATCGCAGCTCTGCATATTCATTTACATACTAAGTTGTTTTTTTAATCAGTTATATATTGTATTATCCCGACCCTGACCTATAACTGCAACTATTTTGTATCACTAAGCTTATCTGCGGAATGCGTAATTAATATTTTAATGCGATTCTAAATGTCAAAGCGATATTTATAAGAGTTTTTTTTTAACAATACTTTAATAAATTGCTAATTGCATTAATATAATTCATATAATGTATCTTGTATTTTCAATTTCATTTAAGTATATTTTTTATATCATTAATTGAAACGTATTTATTAGCCCTTCTGTCCCACTGTGCGAGAGAATCACTGCAGGAGAGTGACAAATTATGCATATTATTGTATATCAATCGACGTGCAGTCAACTCAGTATCGGCAACATCTCTGGGTGTGAGAAAGAGAGCGCAAAACTGCCGATGCTTTTCAAGCAGATAGAACAAAAACAAAATAGAGGAGTATAACCAGTCCTGTGTGACTCACCACATACGAAAAACAGCAGACAGAAGGAGAGCGACAGCGTCCTGTCAACACATTCACTCCTATGTTACTTACTCACCTCGCCAGCACACGTACTCGTACTCCCCACTTTTCCCCATAAACACACACGACGATCATTTTAACAGAGCAAGAGAGTGAGAGAGTACTCTAAGTTATCGGCAGCATCGGAAGACGGCTGCTGAGAGTCTGACGAGCCATTGATTTAGTGTGACTCAGCAAGTCAAAGCGAGCACAACACAGAGTGCGTGAATAGCATTGAGAAATTAAATATAGGCAACTTAACGAAATAAAATTCCTTTTGAAAAGGAGTAAAACGAATAATAAATCATAGATCTTCAATATAATCACAAATGTATTAATAATTATTATTATTTTTACATAATGTTTGTTCACAGTAGTACGTACTACGAGTATGTCAATCTCGTTGATTATCCGAGCAAATGAAATCAAGATTCAAGAGTGTGCAGCGACTGCTGATTAACGTTGATGGGTGCATCTAGTATGATTCACTTGCCTGTCTCAGGTAACATTCTGGACCATCCACTCCTCTCTCCCCTCAACCTATCATCATCAATTTGCCTGTTCTTACAGTTTGCTGCATCCCATGAAGTTATGGCTAGGGCCACAAGCCTCTGACAGGTATTTTAATAAGCTGGAACATGAAGTCAAGTGCATTGAAGCGGCATAAAAAACGTACGCCCCTGGACTACACCCGATGCCCAGCTTTCCCCTCCCCTACTGGTGTCTCTTTCTCTCTCCTATCTGCAACTACTGCTGCCCACTTTGAATGTTGACCTTTGACAGAGGAATTTAATATTATATCATGTCGTTATCATTTTTGCTGCAATGTACCCACGTTCTACCCTCCTACGACAATCTCTCGTCAGGTTCAGGCTTCAATCTCTGAATATTACCTGCTTCCTGCTTTATTATTACTGTTTGCTTTGCACGCATTTCGTTTGCATAACTTCCCGAGAGCAATAAGAGAAAGAGAGAGACGAAGAGAGCCACTCTCTGTACACGTACTGTATGTGAATGTTATTTTCGAATAACTTGCATATTTTTGCAAAAATGTTCTTCATTTTGATAAGCAGTGCTGGCACTGCCTCTGTGAGTGTGTCTGTGTGTGTTCTATGTAATAACTTAAACATATTAAGAACGATCTCTAGGGAATTCCTTGTTGCAAAAGTTTCCAATTCATGAGCATGCTTAAGAAACATTTGTATCTTTAAGATACTTTTGTACCGCAACCCGATTTTTAGTTTTTGAGAAATTTGCATGCATAAGATACATTTGTATCTTTAAGATACATTTGTACCGCAACCCGATTTTTAGTTTTTGAGAAATTTGCATGCTTAAGATACATTTGTATCTTTAAGATACATTTGTACCGCAACCCGATTTTTAGTTTTTGAGAAGATTTCATGCTTAAGATACATTTGTATCTTTCAGATACATTTGTATCTTTCAGATACATTTGTATCTTTCAGATACATTTGTACCGCAACCTGATTTTTAGTTTTTGAGAAATTTGCATGCTTAAGATACATTTGTATCTTTAAGATACATTTGTACCGCAACCCGATTTTTAGTTTTTGAGTAATTTGCATGCTTAAGATACATTTGTATCTTTCAGATACATTTGTACCGCAACCCGATTTTTAGTTTTTGAGAAATTTGCATGCTTAAGATACATTTGTATCTTTAAGATACATTTGTACCGCAACCCGATTTTTAGTTTTGAGAAATTTGCATGCTTAAGATACATTTGTATCTTTAAGATACTTTTGTACCGCAACTCGATTTTTAGTTACTGATAAATTTGCATGCTTAAGATACAATTGTATCTTTAAGATACATTTGTACCGCAACCCGATTTTTAGTTTTTGAGAAATTTGCATGCATAAGATACATTTGTATCTTTAAGATACATTTGTACCGCAACCCGATTTTTAGTTTTTGAGAAATTTGCATGCTTAAGATACATTTGTATCTTTAAGATACATTTGTACCGCAACCCGATTTTTAGTTTTTGAGTAATTTGCATGCTTAAGATACATTTGTATCTTTCAGATACATTTGTACCGCAACCCGATTTTTAGTTTTTGAGAAATTTGCATGCTTAAGATACATTTGTATCTTTAAGATACATTTGTACCGCAACCCGATTTTTAGTTTTGAGAAATTTGCATTCTTAAGATACATTTGTATCTTTAAGATACATTTGTACCGCAACCCGATTTTTAGTTTTTGAGAAATTTGCATGCGTAAGATTCATTTGTATCTTTAAGATACTTTTGTACCGCAACCCGATTTTTAGTTTTGAGAAGTTTGCATGCATAAGATACATTTGTATCTTTAAGATACATTTGTACCGCAACCCGATTTTTAGTTATTGAGAAATTTGCATCCTTAAGATACATTTGTATCTGTAAGATACATTTGTACCGCAACCCGATTTTTAGTTTTTGAGAAATTTGCATGCTTTAGATACATTTGTATCTTTAAGATACATTTGTACCGCAACCCGATTTTTAGGTTTTGAGAAATTTGCATGCTTTAGATACATTTGTATCTTTAAGATACTTTTGTACCGCAACCCGATTTTTAGTTTTTGAGAAATTTGCATGCTTTAGATACATTTGTATCTTTAAGATACATTTGTACCGCAACCCGATTTTTAGGTTTTGAGAAATTTGCATGCTTAAGATACATTTGTATCTTTAAGATACATTTGTACCGCAACCCGATTTTTAATTTTTGAGTAGTTGGCATGCATAAGATTGTGTAAAACATCGAAGTACCCCAGCCGAGCGTGCAGCCGAAATCTCTACTCTCAATGCTTCGGGCTCTGGGGTACTTCGATCGAAAAACTAGCAATAACAGATTTACCCCCTGTTCGAGGTCTCCATGTGTTCAGTGCTTAGTAATATCGCTGTAAGTACATGGCTGAAAAATTATTTAACAGACTTTTAACACTAACATTTCAGTGTAGATCTATAAAAATGTTTGTATCGCTTGCGGCACATATCGATAAGTTACAAGTAAACGTTTTCTAGCACTTTTTTAAATAGAACGGAAAAATTCACATTGCATAGGCGTACAGTGCCACAGATAAAAGTACGCACAGAGAGCATTTTGCATTTTAATTCACTTTTTAAAATTATAAGGAATGTGTATTTAAATGTTCTGGAAATCTTTTTAAATAGTAACACATTTAACTGCGCACACTTTCAATTAAGTAATAACAATAAACTCACATGCAAAACTGTCGCCTTTTTTATTTTAATTACTTAAGTTTACGGCCAACAACAACCAGAACGGGGGCTGCCTAATTGGCACTTTTATGTCAAGATGTAAAAGAAAAACAAAAACGAGCGAGCACAAAAAGAGGAAACTATGAGTAAAATTTATATGCTTTTCATATTACCCATTTGCAATGTGGCACGCACGGCCTGCCTATGTGTCTCTGTTTCTATCTCTCTCTCTCTGTCACTGTCTGCCTCTCACTCTCTCTCTCTCTCTCTCTTTCTCTCCTGCCTGCCTGTGTCTGGGCCATGTTTACAATTTCTAAATGAAAATATTGAGGCAAAACGTTTTCCAACACACTGCGCTTTTCTATGCCTACCAGCTGCTTTTAGCCAAATTGCAACATGTTGCAAGTTGGCACAAAGAAGTCAAAACAAAACGAAAACATCAAGAACAACAAAAGTGTAAAGAATAGAGGGAGATAGAAGAACGAAGCAATTATTTAACTGCACTAAAGTGTCGACACATGACACGATTGACGAGCCCTAATTGCAGATCATTACCAGGTATACATATGTATATCGAAAATATAAAAAATAAATGTGAAAACTTTCAGCAAGAGTTCTTAATTGTGGATAACTTAGATACTTAGATAAATGGTGTATATATTTCAATACAAAATACAACAAAATCAATTTCAATTTAATTGCTACTAGTACTAATATAATTTTGGGGTAAGAAAAAGAAGAAATGAAAACTTGGAATAAACTTTAGAATAGAATATTCAATTTCAAAATTCAGCCCTCATAATACTTAGCAGAGATTGAAAAGTTTATTAAGGCAGGCTTGAAGGCTTAACTGCAAAAAAAATAATTACTTCATATTCTTTTAACCTATTCAAGATATGCTTTAAAAGGTATGTTTAAAAGGGCTTACCTACTATTATATTGTATAATATCAACTCCTTTTCCCAAGCTCTCATTATAATCTCTTTCTATTTTCCCACTTGAAATCTTTGCCATACCTCATTAACGTGTTGATAGTTTGAAAGTGTGTGTACAATGAGGGGAAAATACATGAACATGTAGCCCTCTTTTCCATAAACAAATATTGTGCTGACTTCTGTGTTTGTTTGCACGGTTGGGCAGCGAATTTGCCGCTTTACTGACTGCCGCAGCGAGAGGGAGAGGAACAGGACAGAGGAAGAGCAGCAGCAACGACTTCTGGACTTATGTAATGCCCCCGGCGCTTGACCACAGCCGTGAGCCGCCAACTGCCCCCTTGGCCGGAACGAGGACGATCATAAAAATGAAAACAGTTCGGGGTGCGCTATTTGCATTTGGCTCATAACTCTTTTGATTGCAAATAAACCCGGGGCGGGTTTAATTCTCTTCTCTGCCCTGTGCTGCTGGTGTTACCTTCTGGCCAGGCTCATAAAACACACCAGACGCTTCGCGTGGCACCCGCGTCAGGAATTCCACTCGAGGGATTGGCATCCGTGGCACCCACAGGCCCTACAGGACTCAGCCAGCCAGTAAGGTATATGCAAATAAGGTTTGCTTTTATTGTTTGGTCCCCGACAACTGTTTTCGAATACTGTCAACCAGGCAGACACTTAATGGGTTCTCTCAACGGGACCCAAGCTAAGCATGCGTAATGAAGCTTAAGTAGAACTGGTAAACTTGTTGTAAAGGCATCCCAAGCCGATGACCTTGACAAAGGTGTTTGCCTCTCAAAGAAAGCACTATTTTAAAGTTTAAAATTTATACACTTTGGAGACATTTTCCACGCAGTATTTAAATTGTTTATATAGAAATGAGTTATAAATTATAATTATTATTATTTTAAGATAACCTTTTATCGATTTAAAAGTTTTGTTATTGTTTTGTTATTGAAAATGAGAAATAAATTAAAAAACTACCTATCTTTTTCTATTCCATGTTAAACTGTACTCAGTGCATTTTTCCTTACACAATTTCATATAAATTTGTTAAACAATTCATATTTAAATGAGTTCGAATTGTTTGCACACAACGTGCTGAACAGATTGTGTTGAAATTTCATTGGGTGCGATAATATCGCAAATTGATTTATGCCGATGTATCCGAATTGTTTAAAAAAATTCGAAATTCCGTATGAATATTGCAAAGACGATAAAATATCGTACATGTATGTGAAGTTGAAAGATATTAGAATATGCACGAGTGACCTACTCACGCCAGAGCAGACTCCTCCCCAACCATGACCACCTCACGCAGTTGTCACGCGCCACAGAGTAGGCAACAGAATTTTCAACGCGTTGCGGATTGTGTGGGCGTCTGTGTATATGTGTGTGTGTGTTTGTGTGACAGCGGAGAGGAAATTTTAATTGAATTTATGCAACTGATTTATGATATGTGTTTTTGCGGGTGTGGATGAGAGAGTGTGAGTGGGATAGAGAGTGTATTTATGCGTGTGTGTGTGTCTGTGGGAGTGTGTAGAGAGTGTATTTATGTGTGTGTTTCGTACATGAAAGTGTGTGTGTGTGTGGCTTGTTGTACGCAACAGTTTCTGAGCAAACACGCACGCACAAAGGCAAAGGAAATTACGTGGCATCAGTGGCAGCATCAGCATCAAGC
Source organism: Zaprionus indianus (assembly GCA_018904595.1). NCBI lineage: Eukaryota > Metazoa > Arthropoda > Insecta > Diptera > Drosophilidae > Zaprionus > Zaprionus indianus. Next base: position 62,002 of record JAEIHA010000905.1, read on the forward strand.
TGCAACACTGCAACGCTGCATCTGTGAGTCCCGCACAACGTTATCACTTACAGCTCAAAGAGCAGCGGCAAATGAAAAACTTTTCACAATTTTCATATCGTATCGATTTTCGAAGCAAAAAGGGACGCGCTCGCTCCTTGCACTGGACTCGAATGTCATGAAAACTAACGACATGCATGCGAGGCGCAACTGACAAAGGGTGCAGTGGCGAGGGGAGAGCCGGGGGAGGGGTGTAGGGTGAGTGGGGTGATGCGGAAACGGCAAAGGACAGGAACAGGGACTGCGGGTGGGTAATAAATGAAGTGAGCAGGCAAGAAAAATGGTGGCCACGCAAGGACATGTTTCGCAAAGGAGCGAGGAGCAGCCTCGCCCCGTTAAGTGAAACGGGTAACGAGGGATGGTGGAAGGGAGAGGGGAAGAGGGAAAACGCTTGTCTTGTGTCCTTGTGAAAGGAACTGGTTGCTTCTCCTTGGCATTTACCTGCAGGTTTTCCAGAGTTTGCTATGTAAATGCGTGCCATAAAAAATGACAACGTTTTCGTGTAATGAAAACGCACGCAGCGTGGGAATTTATAGAAAAGTGATTCGAATGTAATACGACGAAAACACCTTTAACAAAGTTTTATAGGAAGAACCCTTTTAGGTATACATCCCTCTTGAGCGGACACCTTTCTTAAGCGGACACCACACTCAAGTGGAAACTCCCGAACAGTCTCTATGAGCGAACAAGCTTTTCAAGTACAGACCTCTTATAACTTCATTTCACCCTTTAAAGCAGGCACCTCTCTTAGGCGGACACCTTTATTAAGCAAACACTTCTTTCAATTGGGTACCTTTACTTGGATATTAATTTAATTTTTCGAACAGTATTACCTCTCCTGGTCACGCATCCATGATTGTCCGCCCAAGAGAGTTTTCATTGTATCTTAAGCACTTTCTTTTTAGCCATAACTATTTTATTTGTCAGCGGAAACTGTCGTACTAATTTGATGAGCTTTTAAGAACCACATGATCTATTGCATAAACAACAAGCTTGTTTTTTGCACATACTCGACTCCATTTTTTTCCTTATTTTCCCTCTCTCTCTCTCTCTCTCTCACTCTCTGCCTGTTTCTGTCTCGTTCATTACGCAACTCACTTTGCAGCTGCCTTTTTTGTTCGCTTTTCAATATCATAAATAACCGCAACATTGTAAATGTTTCATGTGCTCCCAAAACATATCGAAATAGTGCAATAATAATGAAAGTCGAGAACGGCATGCAAAAACCGAAAGAGAGTTTATAAGACAGCAAGTTACCCTGCAACTGTACTCACCTTTTAGTATGTAGTATTGGCCAAATATCGTTCTGACTGTGGTTTATTCTGTAAAATAAAGCATATAGTTATTATAAGACATTGTGCATTAAAAATAGATATGTTGAATCATATTATATAATACACAAATCAATATTCTCGAAATATTTAGCATACCTAGGGTATTGCTTTATGGACACATGCTGCCTGACTTTACGTGGTCACTCCATGAAAATTCGTAAAAAAAAAGAGAGGAGAGAAAACAAGAAAAATAAATAAATAAGAAGAAGACGAGCAGCACAAAGTGGTGTATGCAACATTTTCATTTCGAGTGCGATTTCCATTTCCATTTCGATATCCATGGTACATTGCAATTGAATGTTTATATATATTTTATACTTTTTGCAGGACTATCAATCGGATCAGGCAGTGGGCAGCCCCAGGTTGGAGTAGCACATCACGAATCAAAGGCAGCTGAGTGAGAATTGCGTCGATCTGTGGCAAGGGAAATGGGAATGAGGCAGATTTAGCGCATTCTTTAACATTGCTGGGTAATTACGACTGAGGGCGCCCGCACATGTTCATCACGTTTTGGCCATAAAAATGTGCTAAACAAATGCAAAACTCTGTTTGGCATTCCCGCGTTTGCAGCTTAAGACAATGTCAGAGTCGGATTCGTGTATGTTGCCATTGTTGTTGCTGCCTTGTTGTTATTTATGTCTGGTTAGACGCGTCGTTTGCCGTTTGCCGTCTGTCTTGGCACGTGACGAAGCAGCAGCTGATGATGGGGAAACACAGCGACAGCCAAAGGGCAGAAGACACTGCTGGCATCCTGGCGACACTTTCTAAACGGCCAAAGAAGCCACCAAAAGTGTCCCTAATCCCTGAAGGCAACCAGCATTCCTAACATTTTATCTGCTGCTGTTACTTCCTCTTGAAACTCTGCGTATTCGCAATTAAAACAAGTCAACTTGTCGCCGTTTTAGTTATTCCTCTTCCTTTTCGCTTTCTTTCGTTTGAATTTTTTTTGTACTAGCACAGCAAACCGATGTTTAGATCAATATATCGATAGCTATCGCTTGCTCACTTGAATAACTTGACATAACAGCATGTTAACTTAACATAAGGATAACATTTAAGAAGTTCAAATGGAGCACATATAGTTTTGATACACTGGCATCAAGTGTATTCAGAATTCGTTGTGCGGCGTTGCCACGTTGCCACGTTGTTGTGGTATTTTTGTTAGCCTTGTGCTGATCTTACCAATTACTTCATTATGGCGCGTAGCAGCGAAAACACCAGCAACAATATTGACAGTGTAATGTAAACCTAACACATATATCTTTGCTCTGGTCGACACTTCTATTCGGCTGGAAAATTGCCGATTAAAGGAGGATGGAAAACAATTTTCCCACTTTCATTCTTCGTATCTGTCTTCATTCTTACTCTGTAGTTTTACCTTGTGGCTTTTTTGTGTGTACCAGTGATGGAGTTTTTTAGCTTTCTAGCTTTTTTTGAGGTGAACATTTTATGAACTGAGGGAAGTAGGAAAAAGGCTAACTTTATACAGCAAAAAAATCAGTATTAAGAAAATATAAAAGTCTATAAATATCCATATTATCGATAACAGCTATAACCAATGCAGTTCTAAAGGTATTACGAACCGAAACCTTTATTTTGCACTTCCATTTTTACATTTTGTTATTTTAGCTTTTTTTTCGTTCGTTCGGCAACACTGTCAGAAGGCGCGTTAAGCACGTGCGAACATTATCGACGCCACCGCAAATGAGAGTGCGTCACTAAGCCTGCAAAACTGTTTTTTTGTTGTTGTTGAAATGGCTCTGTGTGGCTGCTGTTGTTGTTATTGCTGAGGCTGCCTTGCACTTTAAACAACAACAATTCTTTAATCACATTCGCAGCAAGACGTGCGAGCGAGTTGGCAAGTCGCGATGGACAGAATCGATTGTCGTTTTTGGCTGTCTTATTGACATGCTTGCCAGGCGACATGTTCGCTCATGTATGCATGTAGTATGTATACCGTTATCTGCGATGGCTGCACAGCAAACTGAGCTGATTGAATTGTCATGCACGCAATTTATTATGGCACGCAGTGGAATCGGGAGATTCACACATTATGACAGAACTGATAAATCCGCGTATCATCTTGTTAAAGTTTCCGTCCTGAAATAAGTGATGGCAAATTAAAATATTTTAAGATATTTTGTATAAATAAGCAGCTAATATCGATTTACTCTGTTAATACTTTCTTTACACCTTGCACAACACTTCCTTTAGCGATAAATAGATATCGATAGCTTTATCTACTCAACTTACGATAGTGTATCGTAAATGTTTTCAAAATATATGATCTTAATGTGTTGCTCGCGGTTTCATTTTCTTTCCATTAATTTGTCCACGTGTCCCACTTTTTTTTTGGGCCACAGCTGAGTAAACTTAATTAAAGCTGATGCTGATGCAGCAGCTTTCAATGCCATTTGCGAGTGCGTGATAAATATATAATTAATCCAATCAATATAATCAACGCCAATTCGCAATGAGCGCGCGTTTTTCGACGCGTTTGTTGCGCGTTTTTTGTCGCACACTCGCGTTTTATTTTCTTCTGTTTTTTTATTGATCGGCGGCAGTTTGCACCGTTATTGCCCGTTGCCTTGTTTACATTTAACGTTATTATTATTGTTGTTGTTGTAGTAACTGTTGTTGCTGCCAGCAGCAGCAATAAAAACCAAACAAAACACGAAAAATGCTGCAAAATTTTTGTGTACGCGTTTTTTATGCTGCTGCTCGCTATCAGCTGTTGTTGTTGTTGTTGTTGTGTCATTTTTGTAGTTGTCACTGTTGGTATTTTAGTTGTTGTTGTTGTTGCTGCTGCCGTTGTTTGCTACAAACGCAGACAGCCTGCACCGACTAAAGTCATAAAGTTGCAAGGCAAACAAAGCAACAGATGCGGAGAGTGACGCTCACGGTTCCCCTACCCCCCTGCCCCCGGCAGCTGCCACACACCTTCCCGCCTGCCTGCCTGCCATTGCTCTTCTTGCCACGATTGAATCATCAACTTGCCAGACAACATGGCAACAGTCACCGCCCCCGCCTCACCTCCCTCTGATGAGCTTCAAGTGGGCTGCATGAATTATTCAGGCCGCCCAATTTGTTATTGCCCCATAAGCGTGCAACAATGCGAATGTGGCAGCTGCTGCTGCTATTGCTACTGTTGTTGCTGCTGTCTTTGAACCTGCCTCCCTGTGGCTGCAGTCAGTCCCAGGCAAATTGCCGCATTGAGCCGTGACCATCGCGTTGTTGCACTCAACTTCTATAAAGTCATTAGTCCTGCTACAAATCGCTGCTGCTACTGTTGCTGCTGCTGCTGCACGCCGGCAGCGGCAAGAATGAATGCTTTCCACAGGCACAAATGTCAAAACTCCTGAGAAGGCGGAGTAAGCCTCTAAATTGAAGGGTATGTGGCCGTTTTTGACAGAGAGGAAGGGGAAAAAGGCTGAAATTTGTCAGAAAAGTAGCAACCTCTTTGATCTGACTTATCAGGTACCCAAATGGTTTGCGTCTTGGAAAACATAATTAAGTTAGTGAAAAAACCTAATTTTTTATTTATTTTTAGTTCGAAAATATAATTTTATTTGTTCGTTTTTTTATTGTTAACTGTTTTCGAAGGCCGTTTTTAAAATGTTGTCATCCTGTACCTAAACCAATCATGCTAATCCTGTACCTTAACCAATCATGCCAATTACGAGATTGAGCGAAGAATAGAACAAGGCGTGACTCTCAACGAACATCTCAGACATAAACCATCTCGTTTAGCTGGGACAGCAACCGGTCGGTTTTCCCGTCAAAACTACCCTTTTCAAGTACAAATGCAATCGTATTTAGCTTCTTTTTAACTCTCTGTTAGCTGTGAAATTTGTTAGAATCAGCATATATTTGTCTTGTGTCAAAACTATTTTCTAGCTACAACAAAAATATTTATCAACATACAAACAACAAAAAATTAATTGAATATCAATGGTGAACGCATCGGTTGTAGGTATGAGTGCCCGAAGCACTCGAAGAGGCACAATCAACAGCTTGACCAACCAAAGTCGTCGAAGCAGCAAGAAGACTTCCGAGGCTTTTATGTATGCCTATGACATTTACTGCGTCAACTTCTACGACACAGGATTAAATGCCGTTCGTGATGCCTTCATACAGCAGATCAAGGACGGGCTGCGACGTTCGATATTTATCATTGATTTGGACAAAGAACTGGAGGAAGCCTACTTGGCGAATAGCCTAATCGAACGCTCGTCAGTGAGGAAGTTAAGTAGTAAGTGGGCAATCTTTACTTCCTCCTGAGAAGGTATGAAGATATTTATTCACCTTAGACTTTCTGCCGATCGATCCGACTGCTCTGACCATGATGCGAATCAATGAGTGCTTGGAGGAATACGAATCTGTGTCGAGAAAAATCGATTCCGAGCAAAACTTTGATCTCATGCGTTACTGGCAGCGTTTTATGCCTGCAGAGTTGAAATACAACGTTAACAAGCCTAGTCCGAAGCGACCTAGCTCGGAGCGCACTGCCAAAGCACAGAAGAGTAATACCGACTCCAATCTCAACGTCAAGATCAAATGTTTTGGTGTGACGTCCAAGGATCATCATAAGGTTGGCAAGGGTAAACCGCTGTCCAAGCGCTTGGTAAGCTCAGCTCGAACTCTCTTTTGATCATTTTCTAATCGGTCAATCAATTTGTGTAGTATATTAAGGATCAGCCGATGTCCGTGCGAATAATTATATTAGTCGTTGGTACGCTGACTGTTGATTACTACAAGTCGTTGCTGCAGTAAGTATTCCAACTGGAATAACGCCGTACACATCATTAAGCCTCCATCTCTGCGTAGATTGATGCAACCGCTGCGTGGCATCATTCACTTTCTGCCCGAAAAATGTGCTTATGATCTGCTCGTGCCACGTCCACGTCGCGATCAGCAGCTTAAGGAAAGTATCGAAAAGATCCATCGGGACATACACTCGCTGCGAAAGCGTATTAGCACGAAGCCCGTGGGTATCTTCCAGCAGAGGATACCGCAGATGTCCGTGTGCCAAGCGACACGGCACGTTAGTGATATATTCAATCAGCTGAGCTGGTTTATCTACGATGTGCACCAGCTTCGTGAACAGTACGAGGATTACTATTTGAAACCGTATCAGGAGATCAATGTTCAAATGCCTCCAGAAGACAAAATGCAGACCACTTACGATACAGCCAGATCGTTGAGTATTCGAGGGCATTATATGAACACCGATATGCCAATGGTCGTTGATGACATCGGAACAATAAGTCTGTACATGGAATCACTGCTGAACACATTTGGCGATCCACCAGACCTCCTGTCAGAGTTGGAGGTACTCTTGCTGGCCAATCCATCGCCATGTATGCAGACGCGTCTACTGGACAAGCTGCTGTTCTATGCGAATGCCTTCAAGAGTATTGTAAAGCTGCCAAAGTCCAATCACCTCATTGTGGATCATGCGAATTCGTTGCTAAGGAACCTTGTATCCTTTGTGGACCAGACATACTTACGAAACATATATCATGCCTGTCTCGAGTACAATATACTTCGTCATTATTTCTCTTCTGGATATATCGTCAATACGTTAAGGTATACACCTTATACTGAAGATAAGGATTTACGATTTTTACCCAAATTTGCGAAACTATATCTAACCGATGATTCAGTCTCGCAACGTATTATTGAGCTTATCGAGGAATATGAAACCTACGAAATCGAGGAAATACATCCTTACGTGAAACTCTACACTTTCGAAAAGGCACTCAACGAGGTTGTCGAGCATCAGAAGCAGATCAACTTACCGACCAAGCTTTGTTTTCGCGATTTTACGCTGTACGAGATGCACGACTTCATCAAAGACCTAGTCACCCCGGAAATGTTGGAAAAGCAAAGGGTCTCCGATGAGAGGAACACGGAGGTGTCAAAAGAATCGAGTTATATGCAGGTGCATAACGAGAACGATGAGCCGTACACTTGCAACCAACCCAGTAGACGCTATGTGGTTACACCCAGCATTTTCATACTGCCCAAATCGCTAAAGGCCGCAAGATTGGTGGAGCAGTCAAAGAATAAGGAAAAGCTGGAAAGACAGTCCGCAAGGCAATCGAAGGACGCCTCACGCTCAACGGCTAATCAAGGAGAGAATGAGAGTATGAATGAGTCCATCAAGGAGGAGGACCCCCAGCGTCCAAGGTCCGGCCTTCCAGCCGGTCATCGGATGCTCAAAGGCTATAATCTGGACGATACGCGGCAGACCATCAAGGTGCAGACATCAAAGTATCACTTCGATGAGGGCAATATAACGCTATACCAAGAGAAATGGAATTTCCGACAGACAAACAAATGCATGTCCATTGATATTGACAAGCAGATTATCCATCTGACGAACAAAGTCGGTAATATGACCGCTACATCACCCGATGTGCGTATTCAGACACCACGTGGCATTAGCCTGCGCATTAAACCGGAAGCCAAAGAATGCGCCAAGGCAGTGTTAAGCTACCCAAACGGATTGACGCTCTATTGCCTGGATACACATGCCGAACACCTTTGGTCTGATTATGAGAATGAGCTGAATGAGAGGCGTCGCATCTGTACACCCTATGGAGCCGTTATAGTCTTCTACCGGGAAAACGATATGGTGCTGATAATGCGATACAATGGCGAGGTCTATCGCCTGTACGGATATGTGGATATCATAGTCGAACCTGAGGTCGGGGAGGAGGATGAATCGTCTGACTTCATAAATGCCTGCTCAACCCTTTCCACATACAGCAGCTATAAGCCCTTGGAGATGGTGAAGAAGAAACGATCTAAGCGTGCATCGGGCGGTGCCCAGCGAAAGGGTCGCACCAGTAGCAATTCCTCGGAGAGTCAGGCAGCGCGAGATGCCCTTTATCAGGCTCGTCAGATGAAAATGCTGCAGGATGCTGCGCTCTTTGCCAGCATCGATAGTGAACTAAAGTTCCTCGAAATGCTAATGGACATTTTCGAATTCGATTACAAGCAACTGAAACTGACAACAGCTCTTGGTAGTGTCGTGATTGTCGTGAAGGAGACGCAACGTATCTATTGCGACAAGCCAGTTCGTGTCACGGAGTGGCACGATTACTATGCCAACGAGAGCTACGCAATGCGTGAGGACGGGGTGCGCATGCTCTGGACCCATGACAGTCTTAAGTGCTACCATGCCGATGGCACTGTCATCACCACTGGCACAATTGATGGCATCGATCGGGGAATCTTAGACGATGAAATAGATAAGGAAATAAGTACGAGTAGTTCGCATCAGCATGAGGAGGAGGAAGAAAAACCTTCTTCTCTTTCTTCTAGTGATGGTTCAGTAAGTATCGATATATTTGCTCAAGTCAAATTCAACTTCGATTTCCTATTGCAGGCTCCGATTGTCGTCAATATTTCCGACACTGGGTTAGTTTACTCGCTTGAAAAGGAGGTAGCACATTCCGAAGAGAAACCAGTTCAGAAAGAAAGTATTAGAAATTTTGTAGAGGAAGGAGAGGTTGAGGCTGAGCTTATATACGACTATACCTTTGCGACCTATACGCCAAATAGTTATACCATTATGCATAAGAACTACGCTGGATTAAACTTTCTATTTACTCACATCAATAAGATGGATCTGCATTTAGAAACTAAGGTGTTTGCTGCAGATAATATTAACTTTTGGATACGTGCTATGCCGATCGAACTAGATCTGCCACGTACTTCAGATTTCCCAGATGCCGAGGAATCTGATGAGAAGATTGAGTTTGGGCCGGAACCGGTATCATCTGAAGCCGATCCCGATGAATGGACACTCCCAAAACGCTTGCCTTCGTATACAAAGAACTTACCTGAGCCCTCAGCCGTGGATATTGAAGGTCCTCAGTTCAGTTTAGAGCTACATGGAAATGCGGTGACCTTGCATGCGAATTTGCGAAAGTTTGGATGTGATGAGACGGCTTTTCCTATTCGGTGAGTCACTGCAATCAACACATGACCTTGTTATTCAATTACTGTCCATTACACCTAAAGTGGCAACATAAAGCTGGTATCCAAGCTAGACCAAGATCTGTCAACCGTTTTTCGCAATTGGGTCGAAACTTTTCATCGTTTTATAAACTGCTCTTGCCCCAAGAAAAGAATCACTTACTTTGTAGAGTCCCAAGGCGATGGATGTATTCGAAAGGGTAAAGAAAGAACTATGAAATAAAAAGAAAATAAAACATTACTTGGTGGTTTGCAGGTATTGAACTATTCAAAGCGATCCCTGCGTTTGGGGAGTATGGCTTTCATGCCGGAAACATTCATATTGATCCAGTGGAAATGAAAAAGATGCAAGATCAAATGGCCAACAATTTCGAGTGGTATGGAAAGGATATGGCGAAATTTCCACGTTTTCAAGAAAAGAGAAGAGATAAAAATTCCATAGAGATCCACGGTACTGATACTCTTCCTGGATTGCTGAGCGCAAAGTAAGTAGTAATTCTTTTATATATACCTGCAGATGAAAAAGAAGATCACCTCATTTTACAGGGTATTTTTGCAGATACCCACGCAATTGGCCTACACAGATCGTATACATCTGTTCCTTGATCCATTTACAGGAATGAAGTTTCGTAAATTGAAGCATCGTTTTAGAGAGTACGACAATTGCTAAACTCTTTCTCTCCCTCTCTATCACACTCACTTCCCTTTCTCTATCCCTGCAGGGCGCTGCTTTACCAACTGCATCCGATGCTGAAAAGGGATGTTGCAAAGCAGTTTAGCAAACTCTCCTGGAAAAATCGCCATGCAGCAAACAAGCGGCGCATGTTTATGGAGCAGCAGCGTCTAAGTCTCTATGCGGCGATGCTTAAGCATAAGGTTTATCCCAATTACTTTCAGTTCAGGGATCATTACTTTGGTCATGTGCGCAATATTGACTTCTTTGAATTCATGTCCGCCAAATGCAATGAAGGCGATAATCCTACGGATCAATATGCTCACCATCAAAATGTTCACCAGGAAACTGCCAATAGAACGGTGCTCAGTTCAAAGGAAATTAATAAATTACGCAAGAAGTGCTTGTGTCCCAAATATATAAATTCCCTTTAGTTTTATTGTTTCAAATATTAAATTTGTGCATTGCAACATATTTTATACGAATTTTATTTACTACACGTGACTTTTAAAAATCTAAATAGAAAATGCGCCATTTCTTTAAGCGCCGTTGGCAGCCCCCGACAACAGCTGTTTGTGTTATCGCTCAGGGCGAACATCGATAACAACAATGCTTTGCGATTGTTCTTGTCTTTTGACGCTCTCTCTCTCTCTTTGCTTCTGTTTGATTCTCTCTATTGTATTCTCATTCACAGTTGTTTTGTCGTTGCGAGCGGTTCTGTTTGTGCTTGTTGCCGTTGCTTCGCGTATTGTGCGTGTGATTCCAACTTAAATTACCTAAAATTAATATGAAGTGCACGCAATTAAATTAATCAGACACACACACACTCATATATCGTATAAGAAATAAAACAATTGTAAAGTGAAGCTAGTCAAAACACGCACAATGTCGTCGACACCGCCACCAACAACAACAGCAGCAGCAGCAGAAGCCGACGCAGCAGAGCCAGTGGGAGCAGCAACAGCAGAAATAACAACAACACCAAAGGCAAATGGCACTGCTACCGTCGCTGTCGCTGCCGCTGCCGGCGACTCAGCGAGCGCTGTTTATGAGCAGCGACTGCAACAGGAGGAAGAGTTGTTGGAGCAGAGCTGTGAATCGAACGAGATTACGGCCGTGCCGCGTTACGGCCTGAAACTGAAATTTGACCATGTTTGGCCAGAGAAGCGTAATCAGAATCTGCGACCATCGATAAAGCAAACGCTGCCCATGGTGCCACTGGTGTGCAGGTGAGTCGCAGTCGCAGTTGACGTCGCGGTCGCTGTCGCAGATGCTGAGTAGGCTATGTAAATAATTAATTGAAGCACATAATGCGAAATCAATAGCTGGGCCTAATATAACTTGGCCAACCAAGCGACCAAACACAATCCACACAACTCGTGCGTGCCAAATATAGCGTCAGGTCCTGTGCCCACTCACACACACACACGCACACACACATACACACTGGTGCATACACACATATTCATAAATTGAATACTTTTGTTCTCTTGGCGCCCAACTAAATGACATTAATTTGCCTGTATAAAGACTCGGAAACAGTGATGAGAGCGTGACACGTGCGTGACACGATAAATATCGATGCAATAGAAAGAGAAATCATTATGGGGTTTTGGCGACCTTTGTTTTTTAATCTCTTGACCTCGAGCAAGCAACCAGGAAATTAAAAAGAGAAGTCTTTATATTGATATAAGAAATTAGTACACATTAAAAGAACTTATTATGACAATATGTATTATAAAGATTTCTAACACAGTGAAAACACGAATAATCGAATCGGAAAACAGCTGTCATAATATCTCAATTAGTAAATTAACACAATACTCACTGAACTTCCCTTTAATTATATAGTAAATACCAGTTGAACTACATAATTTATAGCAAATTAATTGCTAGTAAATATCATATATCTTTAAGTGACCCCTTTTCTTGTCGTATCTGTTACAAACATATGTCAGATGCTGCGGCTGTGGCACTTCAACTGAAACAGAATCCTTTGATAAAGGCGCCTTATTAAGTTCCCCTCCTCCACGTTCATGGCAAGCTGGCTTTGTATTTTCCCGCACTATTTCTCAATGGCGCCACATCCCGAAATTGTGTTCGCATTTGGCCTCCCCCTGCCACCCAGTTTGTCTGCCCGCATTGGCGCCAAGTTGGGGCGCTCTGCTTGCGTGTCCTGGCCACATTTGAAGCCACAAAAGGGCTGAATATATACTTTGTTTGCCCTCGCTTATGCAAACAGTCCACAGGCGTCGGCAGGAGGTTTGATTCCTTTTTTTTTCCTGTTGTTAACTTTTGCCTACTATTCAGTTCAGTCACGAGCTCTCAGCTGTTTCGGGGCGCCAAGTGAACTGACCTATGTGTGTTGACTGCGGCGTCAATGAACTCTCTTTGAGAAAACTTGCAACATTCCACAGAAAGATACACGTAATGTGGGTCATCTTGGAGGAAACTGTTGTGAGGAGGAAAGGAATGTTGCTAGAGACTGCGATTATAACTTAAGGTCTCTCATTTATAACCTAAGATCTCTTATTACTGTTGCAAGAGTCAAGTCAATTCACTGCAAAAGTTTCAGCAAACTTTAGTGAAACATTCTTATCTAGTAGAGTGCAAATATTTATTTGAATTTCACAATAAATTCCCTACAGATATGTGCACATTTATTTGCATACATAAATAACACATTAGCGCAAGGTTATCTAATGAATTTCAAATATTTACCTATATTCTCTCATTCGTCACGCCCTTTTTGGACTATGACTCAAATAAAGATAGTTGAATGAAATTTCGTATCGCTTTTGGTTAAAGGTTTCGCTTAGTAGTCGCTCTTATCGTAATCAAGTATCATATTGAGCCTTATCTACATACATATGTATATTTATGTGCGTACAGTAAAGCAAACATTTTCCCCTTTGCTACCAAATATATTAGAACAGTAACTGCTTTCTATAATACTCGCTTTATTTCGGGGGAATGTTATCTTACTTATACAAGACATTTTCTATATCTAATGATGATTTGGATTTTTTTTCTTTGGCAACTCCCAATGTCGCGATATACGTAGCTGTTTATCTGTATTAAAAGATAAGCTAAGTTAGAATATATATCAAAGCGAATCCGTTATAGAAAATGTTTGGGACTGTTCAAAATATCATTGTGTACATTATTATATTGACTGCTTTCTATAATATTTATTTTGATATGGGTGAATGTTATCTTACTTATGGTTTATATACAAGACATTTTCTATATCTAATGATGATTTGGATTTTTTCTTTTTGGCAATGTCCGATGTCGCGCTATACGTAACTCCTTATCTAAATGTGTAATAAAAGATAAGCTAAGTTAGAACACATATCAAATTAAATCTTTTATAGAAAATGTTTGAGACTGTTCAAAATATCATTGTGTACATTATTATATTTGTACTTTTGATATCTTGATAGTGATACAAGTATAACCCCTTTACAGTCTTTCAGAGATCGTTAAGTTTCTATATTCAGCAATCTTTCGCATACTTTAAAGATAATTCTCTAGAAATTTGTAATAACCTTTGATAAACAAACTATGTTTATAACCCTCTGTCATTCAGCTGTTTTAATCTGTCATGATAACGAATTGGTTGATAAAACAGATTAAAAGCAAACTTGGTCAAATGCGTGTTCTTAGAAGACTTCAATAAACCCATAAAAACGGTGACCCACTAAAAGTGGGGGAGATTTAACAGCTGCAATGGCCAAAGTGGGTTCAATCTAAGAGTTTTCCTTTAGAGTCGAAATCATTTCCGTTTCCTTATTGCCATTGCACAAATACACACACACACACACACATAGACGAACAGCATCCTAAAGGATGCTTGTGTTCATGTCTCCCATTTGTAGTCGCATCTTCGCTGGCGCCAGGAGAAGTAAGTGTCCTCGGCGGTCCCTTGTTCCCTTGCCTTCACCTCCACTCGGTCTCGTCGACATTCATTGCCTTTGGCAAGCGCCCAAGCGAGAATTTTATATGAACCTGCGCCGCATCCCAAAATGTACACAGATATCTGGCAGTTGTCTGGGATCTGGATGGATGGATGGATGGCTGGATGACTGACTCACCCCCTCCCAAAGGGCAGGTTTATATATACTCAGCGTGTCTGTTTGTGTGTGTGTGCTGCAAATGGATAATAAAACATTTCTTTCCACACTCTTCCCTACACACTGAAATCACATGTACGAGTACTGTGCCCATCCAGGCACACACTCACAGTCTGCAAAGTCCCCAAGCACTTTTACTTATTGTTTTTCCATAGCATTTGTATCTTCTTCTTCTTCTTGTTTTTCATCATCTTGTGGAGTTTTCTTCTTGTCGCTTGCCTTTTCAACTTGTCGCATTGTCGTTTTTATTTTTGGGCTTTCTCTCAAATAGTTTCTGTTCTGATGTAAAACGTGATTTTGGGCAAACGAATGGAATTTGTTCGCTGCGTCTATGTTTTCTCTCTTTGTTTCCTCTCTCCATTTGATATTTATGGAATTCTATATCTAAAATTCAATGAATGATTTATTGGACATTGTTCAATGCGGTTTACGAGCTGAGAGAACAATAAAAGCACTTGGAATGAATTTGATATATATAAATAAAGCGGATCAGGTAGATTTAGTTGCACTTAAGTGTGAAACTTGTTGGACCCTAAAGTGCTGATGCTTTAATATGGAATTAGGAGCTTTACTAGCATTTTAATGTTTTAATTCGCTTACTTAAGTTATTAGTTTAATTCAGTTTATTTTATATAATTTAATTCAAATTTAGTTTAATTGGGAAAATATCTCAAAACAATTTTTTAGGCAATTTTCAGCTCCACAGCTTTCTAGTTTATGTTTTGTGTGCTTCTATTAGCACATGTCCATCAGCCGCGTCCATTTCATCTGCATCCATGCCGAGTTGACATGGAAATAGTTTTTTAATTGAATTGCAGGCTTCACTCAACTGTCTACCCCTAATTCCGAAAACATTGTAGCCATTCCAACGAAACTTTTTTCTTCTCTTTCACGGGGTATAAGAAATGAGAACAGAGAACAGGAGGAAGAACAGGAAAGGTGCAGAGAAGCAGGACAAGCAGCTAAGCAACGACAACGACACCGACACAAATTGCTTGTGGCAAGTTACAAATGAAGTTGGCGATATTGTTGCAGTTTGTCTGACCTGATGGATGGCTAAGGGGATAGACTGAAATTAATTTATAACTTTGTTGTTGCTCGAATGATACTACGGAGAAGAAGGTGCCAGTTGCCGTTAAGGTCAGGTCAATTGAGTTGGCAGAAAGTTATAAAAACTTCACTTTATTACATAACGACGCAATTGTTGATTTTCGATGTTGTCCTTAGGAAATTATGAATTTCTGTACTAGATATTTATGAAATTGTACACATTGAAACAACCTTTGTTCGTTCTAAAAAAAATACTTAGTTACTTTTTATTACTCAAGTGAGAGATATCACAAGCCTCTCTTACTTTTATCGACATTAAACTTTTGAACAAACAAACTTTCCAGCGCCTTTATTATCAAGAAATATTTGAAACTCCCTCCTAGAAAATTAATCATTTCCGAATCTCTCGAGCCAATCAGCTAAGGACCTACTAACCTATTATAATATTATAAGCAAACTTTTGTTTTGCGATTTCGTATGTCTATTTGAAACGTCGCAGTTAATCGCAGTTGGGTGTGCATCATTTTATGGGACCAACAATATATAATACCATACATCTCTTTTGACTACCTAAAGTGGGTAAGTGAACGTCGAATGAACCCAAATGAGTCGAATACACCTACGTGATGTGATTGCAGCGAATGCGTGAAGATGAACCGTCATGAGAATGTTGTTTGCAAGGGCTGCGGCGAAGTGGACTTCACGGGTCGCTGCTATCGCTGCCTGAGTTGTGAAGACTTTAACATGTGCGCCGCTTGCTATGACAACGACTTCACCAGCCCGCAGCATCCGTTCGATCATCCAGTGAAATGTGTCCTAACGCCTGCCGATGTGGAAGTGTATTTCGGTGGGGAATATCTTAATGATCCGCCACAAAGCTATCGCTGTCCATACTGCAAGCAATGGGGCTACAATGAGTCCACATTTCTGGAGCATGTCTCGGCGGTTCATGTGGGCGCAAGCACACTGTTGGTGTCCACAATGGTAACGCTGTTCGAGCGTCAGCAGGCAGCGCGTCTCTTTCTGGAGGATGAGCAGTTGACGGTGTTCACAGAGGCGGCCGCGTCACGTAACATAATGATGAATCACAATGAGGGTTCGCTGGATTTGTATCTGGAACCCTTGAATCCCAATGGTAGCTATCAAAATGAACGTCCTGTTGTCCCATTGACATTTCGCATGGTCAAACCCGGTGCTGTCGAAGTGGCCCCGTGGGTGGTTGAGGGTAACGCAATAACCGATTCGAATAATAATCAAACTTTCGGTTCTACTAATAATCAAGGTTTCGGTTCTTCTAATAATCAAGGCTTCGGTTCTACTAATAATCAAGGCTTCGGTTCTACTAATAATCAAGGTTTCGGTTCTACTAATAATCAAGGATTCGGTTCTACTAATAATCAAGGATTCGGTTCGAATAATCCCCTAGGATTCGGTTCTACTAATAATCAAGGATTCGGTTCTAATAATCCATTATTCGGTTCTAATAATAATCAAGGATTCGCTTCTAATAGTCTAGGTTTCGGCTCTAATACTAATCAAGGTTTCGGCTCTAATCATAATCAAGGTTTCGGTTTTAGTAATAATCATGGTTTCGGTTCTAATTTTCTAATACCCGAAACTGTGCGTCGTCGATCCTTGCTGGAACGTGCCCGTAATCGTTTCAATTTCGATAGACCACCACTGCCACTACAGCAGCAACAACAGCAACAGCAGCCGCAGCAGCAGCAGCAGCAGCAGCAGCAGCAGCAACAACAATCAAACAATCCGCAACAGCAACAACATCCGATGTATGCGATGCCGGACATAATCCGTTTCAATGAACCATTGCCCACCAGTCGTTCGAGTCGTCCTGCTGGCTTTCGCGGCTTTCCCACTCCGACCAACCCAACAAGCAGCAGTAGCGCACGATCTTTACCCTTCGGCGAGAGTTTTCGACGCAACTTCTTTCCACCCAGCGAATTGATACGAAACCGTGCCCAGCGACATCGTACGCCACGCGTGCGCATGGACACATTCCCTCCGCCGACTGGAGTGCGTCAGGTGCATATGCAGCGTTTCCGTGGTGAAGCCAGCAATGCGCCAGCTGTAACCACGTCTCCACACAACAGCACTGGGTCCATGCAACGCATAGTCGAGTTCACCGAACTGGCCAATGGTGTGAACGATCTGATCACACACAATATGTTGCGTACCATCGAGGAGGAGGATGCACAGCAGCAACAGTCAACGGAGGAGGCCAAACTGTTGGAACAGCAGGAACGTGAACGTTACCTTTGCTTTCCATTTCTAACCACACCGTCCACGTCACTGTATCCGCCGGAGGAACAGATTCTATTCGTGGCCAAGCGTGCCGAATTTGTTGCCCAACTGCTCGCTTCGGTGCTGTGCGAGGAGCAGCTCGAACTGAATGTACCATCACTAGCACCACCAGCAGCCCCCAATGCCGTCGGACCAGCCGAGAGATCAGTGTGCCCGATGCAACCGATACCCAAATTGCGTAAGCGTTCGACTAGCGAATATGCCGGCGCTGGCGATTCTGAACTGGATCTCAAGCACACTACACTACACAACACAGCCAACATCTAAAGGGGTTAGCGTGAGCACCCTTGTGTATATACATCGCCACTTGATTCGTATTCGTGGGTGCCTTGATGGCATTTCTTGAACAAATCTTTTAGTTACTAAATTCGACTTAATTCATGGAACTTCTCTTGGCTAACCAAGTCTCCAGCCGAGTTGGCCGCTTTAAATTTCAACCATTTTAAATATTCACCATTGGGAGTCTACACGAACCAAAGTAACACCAGTAAATTGTATGAATAATATTAAAGAAATTAAAGTTTTATTTTGTATATTTGAATTAAGGTTCTGTGATAATTACAATAACGAGAGGGATCCAAAAGATGTACTGTACTTGATATCAAAGATCAGAATGATGAGTCCTAGTTGTTTAAATCGCATCGAATATATATTATTTTGACTTACTTCAGTTTAAATATTAATTTAAATAACCTTTATAAACTGCACAAGTTGTAGTAGGATCGTATTATAACTTCACTAATATCATATCACTATCACAACAAAGACAGTCTTTCTCTCCATGTACTCTACATGTAGCGCAGGCTGCTTGCCATTGTACTTTCCCTCTAGCAATGTTTCTACCCACCCAACCAACAGCTGCACTCTTAGACAAACACTTCATAAGTCGAGCGACGCCATTAGGCCCCATAAATAGCTTAGTTTTCGGGCTAATTAAAAAGTCAACAGCCTGGCGTGGAATCCCAGCGGAATGCCACCGAGGGAATCTGTGACGGCACGCTGTGGTCGACCCTTGTGTCTGTATGGGGAATGCAAGATGCTTAAGAGGGAAGAGAATGAGAGAAAGAGAGATAGAGAGAGAGAGGGGGATAGAGGAACTTTCCCTCACGTCCATGTACACAAAAGGAAATGTCACAAAGTTCAGCTAATTCTTTTCTTTTTAAACTCTTGCAAAGCGGGTATATTCATTACTTCCTTGAACAAACTTACCACAACTACTTTGTTTAATGTTAGCAATACGCTACTTAAATTTCATAATATCCTATTTCCCTAATTTTTTATTATTAATAAACAATCGAGGCAAAAATGAGATATCTGTATTAGAATAAACATTCTTTTTTCTAAATGGAGAAACTCAAGTTCTACAGTTTCAGTAACATATGTTGCACTTAACAGACTGTTAATAAACGACCTGTAGCTGTGTAATGCAATGTAAAGTGATGCCATAATATAAATAATGATATAATACATTATTAAAGTAGAAAGAATCTGTTAAAACAATTTCGAATGGGTATTCCACAATCTGTATATCTTCCATTCAGTATATAAATTATTTAAATTTCAATAAATCCGAGGGGAAGTTGAACTTGAAGAGAGAGTGGAAGGAGGCAGCAAAAACAGCAAGTGAACAGAAGAGTAGTGTGTGAGTGCAATCTGCAAACAATTTGTTTTCCTCTTTAATTGAATTTAATTGGATAAATGAATTGTGGCGCAACTGTGCGGCAAGCTTATCTCGTCTGTGGCACACGCAGTGCAAAATCCCTTTGGAGTCAATCATGCATACAGAGTCTGCCTCTGGCCACCCCCCACAGCTTCGCAGTTTGTGCAGTGCGTCTGCTAATGAGTGTTTCTTCTTATATTCATGTGAATACATATTTGATTGTGGCTACACTTATTTCTTAATTGAAGTGCTTTTATTAAATGAGCGCACTTGATTATAATCGGATATGACAAACAATGAGGCAACTCATGAATATAAAATTCAATGGGTTATTATTTATTCACTTATCTGTCGCTTATTAATATGCCAAACAGTTGGTCATTAGTCATGCCAAGGTGTTGCACCTTAGCGCACATGTGAGTGTGTGTGAAAGAAACAGAAATTGGAAATTTATCACTTTATATATTTATAAAATATAAAACAATTAAAGGGGAGTGTGCAATATACACAATGAGGCGTTGTTGAGGGAATAAATGTATTTATATTATAAACATACACTCAATATATTCTTCTGCGCATTGAAGTTACTTTAAGCTTTCAGTTCAACATCAATTAAGTTCCAAGAAGATCCATCTTTATATATCTATATATAATATCTTTCAAATTACATTATTTCGATCTCATTGCTAAAGTTTCCTTATGTCTCTCAATTCTCATTGACTTTCCCTCAAATGTAAATTAGCCCGCAGTGGAAAGTCATTGTGTATGGATAGGCAAACAACATTTTGATGAGGGCCCACCCTCTTCACACACTTCCGCTTGGCAACCAACGTCATTGCCCCCTGTGACTAGGTTGGTTTCCCTTCCTCACTCTCCTTGCACTTGACTTGACTTGAGACACTGACCTTCAAAACGAGACACTGAACAAAATGTTAAGCTGGCCAGGCCTAAGCTCAATATGTGTGTGTCTGTGTATCGAACCCCCTTCCCTCTCTCTATATGAGGGAACAACCCTCAAAGTCTGCGTAGCTACCCCCGGTTGGGCCCGTTTTGGGGCTAGGCTAACATACACGCAATTGTGACATCATCGTCATTAGCAAACTCAAATCTGATGCCCTGCCCCAAACTCACTCTCTCTCTCCTTTTTCTCTCCCTTTTCTCTGCAGATATGCGGCCTACTACTGGAAGGTCTCGCGCGAAGGTCGTCGGGTGTACATGGATTACTACTACATGGAGAATGGCAAGCAGATCTATGGCGTGCCCCTGGGTGGCATTGGTGGCGGCACCATTGGACGTGGCTATGCCGGCGAGTTCTGTCGCTTTCAGATGCGTCCCGGCATCTATGAGTACAATGTGGTGCAGGCAAATCAGTTCATTGTGACCATCAAAGATCAAAAGGGTTGTACCATTTTTCAGAGTTTGCTCTCCAAGTGCAGGTGAGTTTCCCGTACAATCAGTTTCTCTTTGAACAATCATTAACTTATCCATCCTACATTGTATTTAATCTTGGCTTTTGACTGTGCTGCACACTTCTCTTTTTACTGTAGAATTGCACTGTATATCATAGCTTTAGTTTAACACTTTTTAGTTTATATTTTGCTTTAATCTTTGCTGTTCTATTTCTGTTTTCTACTCTCTTCATAACCTGTCTTGATTTTGTACTGTTTTGTTGAGTTCGCTGGGAATTTTTGTACATACTTTTTGCATCACGCGATTTGCGGAATTTAGATCATATTTTTGTTGGTATTGATTTAACTGTAGCAGCAAAGTTTTCCAGGGCAACGTTTGCGTAATGCTGTAGGTCATTAAACGAGTTTACAATTATTTGGAATCTGATGGAGCTGATTATACTGGTATACTGAAACTGTAACGAGACTTAATCGACTGAAAAGAGAACTATACAAGTGTTTATTCGAATAGAATGGATTGTTAATGAAAACTCCAGATTTCTTAATTTCACGGCTAAATATACCCAAAAACCTGTTCATAACAGTTTAACCTCTCTATGTAAAGTTTAACGATTATATCTTTATTCAACTATGTCTTTCCCAACTATTTCTACTGTGCACACCATAGTCTACCCTACTTCAGATACCTTCCTTCAATGCACACAGCTAACCCAGCAACATAATAACCCCACACCCGTAAATGGTTAATGGTTCTAATAACCCACTAATGACAAACAAATGATAACTTGTTTATAATTTCAAAAAATATGATATTTTTCTCTCATTTTCGCTGCACCCACAATATATATACACCGTTGACAACAACAACTACACCAACACCATCTCGTATCAAACTGGTAAAAAAAAAAAAAAAAAAATAAACACCGAAATAATATTTTACTATATTGCAAATTGGGTTTTGTTGCTTTTGGGATATGCGATTTGGTTTGCTTTGCTTTTGCGCGCGCTGATCAACCCACCATAAATACGTATATATACCATACCATATGTAAACGAATCTGTAGCACCAAGTCATCCAAGGCAAAGACAAGTCAGAACAACAACGATGCCGACGCCGATGAGGCCGAGGCGAGTAAAACTAAATGTCAACTGCCCAATTGCAGCAGTCGGCCCCGTCAGCCGTTGAGTACGTGGCACTCAAACATCGAGGATTCGCGCTGCAGCTACACTGGACTGTATCCACGTTCCTGGACCGAATACGATCTATCGCACTATGGTGTACGTTTGATTTGTCGTCAAATCTCTCCCGTCATACCGCATGAGTACAAGGAGTCCAGTTTGCCATGTGCCGTCTTTGTTTGGTCCGCGCAGAATGTTTGCGATCAAGAGCGTAAGGTATCGATAACATTTACATTTAAGAACGGCACAGGTAACAAGAAACTCGATGCGGAGGGCAATGCGGAGGCACAGCTCATTAGCGAGGGCAATGCCAAGGGCGTTGCCATACGGCAGAAGATCAACGATATGTCCTGCAGCTATAATCTGGCCTGTCGTGTGCTGCCCGAGATAAGCATAACACGTTGTCCCCAATTCGATCCGGCTGGCAATGGTGAGCAGCTGTGGCAACAGCTCAAGGAACATGGTCAGCTCAACGAGCAACCCACCACGGAGACACTCAAGAGTATGTATCTGGAATCAGCTAAATAACTCCCAAATAACAGTAGAGCACACTCGATTGTATCTTTCCTACTTTTTTTATTTGGAAACACATCTAATTCTACTCTATCTTCTCTCCACAGCCAAGGATATTGGAGTCGCCGTCTGTGCTCAGTTGGCGCTAAAGCCGCAAGCCTCCCATGAGCTGGAGTTTGTGCTCGCTTGGGATATGCCCAAGATACAATTTCCTCGCAAAATGCAGACTCACACACGCTACTATACCAAATATTTTGATGACAGCGGCGATTCGGGACCCAAAATATGTGAATATGCACTCAAGCAATATTCGCACTGGGAGCGGCTAATCGATGCCTGGCAGCGACCCATACTCAATGACGAGTAAGTTTCCAAAGGGATTGGTTAGGTGTGGAAATGTAGAAAGAGAGAACCATAAACAGTTTTATGGTAGTCACCTTTATGGAGCGTCTACTATACTTATTTATATTCGATTCGTGTACACGTAGTTGACTTCACTTCTTTGTAATCAAGTTGCGTTGCTCAGTGACGTGTTCGCGTTGGAGATAACGCAGCGAGTCTGATCAGAGCAACAAAGCACATACTATAATACCTGTATCTTTATACTCACTCATTCTTCTACTATATATGCGTATTCTGTCTCTTGCAGCGGCCTTCCCGATTGGTATAAATGTGCCATATTTAATCAGCTTTATTTCATTTCTGATGGCGGCACATTGTGGCTCAAGTGCGACTCTTCGCTGGGCACTAAGTTGGCCTATGATGATCCACGCTTGGCCTATGGACGCTTTGGCTACTTGGAGGGCCACGAGTATCGCATGTACAATACGTACGATGTGCATTTCTATGCCTCCCCCGCTTTGGCGCATCTCTGGCCCAACTTGCAAGTGAGTCTGCAGTTCGATTTCAAGGATGCAATACTAGCTGAGCTCAACGATTCACGCAAGATGCTCTACGATGGCAAAGTGATGCCGCGCAAGGTCAAGAATTGTGTGCCACATGATCTCGGAGATCCCGATGAAGGTAAGTGGAGAAATAACCATAAATAGCTAGATGACTGATATTTCAACTCTTCCCTTGCAGAACCCTTTACGCTCATCAACTGCTATAATATACACGATGTGAACGACTGGAAGGATCTCAATACCAAGTTTGTGCTGCAGGTCTACAGGGATTACTATGTGCTCAACGAACTGGCCCAGGCACAAGCGGACAATGCCAGCAAGTTCAGTTCCATTGAGTTTATCGATAAGGAGAGTCTGTACGAACTCTACACGCAGGACAACAAGCGCAAGAACTCGGCCGATGAAAAGCAACGTAAGGCAGAAAGAACAATTAATATATATTTTAAAATATTCTTAACTTTTCTTTGTTCCTTAGAGAATCGCAAATCCGCTTCGATGTACATAAACGAGACAAACGGCAAGATTTATCTCATGGATGCCATGAGCTACTTGAAGGCCATGTATGGCGCCTGCAAGGCCATTATGGAGCGCACCATTGAGTATGATAAGGATAACGATGGCCTCATTGAGAATACCAAAATGCCGGATCAGACCTATGATTCGTGGGTCATGGATGGACCGAGCGCGTATTGTGCAGGCCTATGGTTGGCATCGCTGCAAACCATGTCTGTGATGGCAACATTGTTGGATCAACCCAACGATTGTCTGCGCTATCAGGATATTCTGGAGAAAGGAAAACATTCGCTAGAAGAGAAACTCTGGAACGGCAGCTATTATCGTTTCGATTTGTCGCACAATCATCGCGACACCATTATGGCCGATCAGTTGTGTGGTCATTGGTATTTGAAGTCCTGTGGCTTTGACTATGAAATCTATCCCAAGGAGAATGTACGCACTGCACTGAAGAGGATTTATGATAACAATGTAATGGGCTTTCATGAGGGCAACATTGGAGCCGCCAATGGTTTCATAGCGAATGCTAGCGAACCTTCCAAGCCGGGACATGTGGACACTAGCAGCATACAGTCTGAGGAGGTGTGGCCAGGCGTGGTCTATGCACTGGCTGCCACCATGATACAGGAGGGCATGTTTGAAGAGGCCTTCCAGACAGCAGGTGGCATGTACAAGACCCTCTCCGAACGCATTGGCATGAACTATGAGACCCCTGAGGCATTGTATGGCGAGAAACGTTATCGCTCGATTGGCTATATGCGTCCCCTGAGCATTTGGTCTATGCAGGTGGCCTGGGAGCGACGTCGGGCGATACGTGACTAATTTAACAGTACAATCTATGAAAATACCTAGTTGATTTACTACCTATTTACACTACCACAATGTACGCGATACCAAAGATATTTCTAAGCAGGTCACAAAGAGGTTTTTTAGCTTTTTAAGTTTGTGAGGTCGCAACGTAAACGAGCTTATATGGCAGTTCTGAGAGCGCCCCACCCCGATAAAATCATGAAATGGTATTCAAAATGTTTACAACAATAGCTTTATATGTGTATGTATTAATGTATTATTCTTTCACACACAACTAAGTTAAGCTGGTTACTTATTCTCAATGTCTTC
The DNA here is from genome assembly GCA_018904595.1 of Zaprionus indianus. NCBI lineage: Eukaryota > Metazoa > Arthropoda > Insecta > Diptera > Drosophilidae > Zaprionus > Zaprionus indianus. Next base: position 86,840 of record JAEIHA010000905.1, read on the forward strand.
TCTAGCTAAAACAAACAAAACAAATCAATGCTGGGCACTTGCTAAACTTACTCTGCTCTGTTCAAGTACAATTTTATTGAATGGTATTCATGAAGAAAGCACAAAACGTATTTAAATGTTAGCTAAGCAAGTTGTTTCAATTTCATCACGCATTATGATGTTTCATTAACTATATATATGCATTGTATTTATGTCTACGAATTAAGCAAATTATTTAAATGTCAAATGTTGCAATCAAAAAATATATATGCGTGAAAATCGAGTGGGTTTCCTTTTTTATTATTTACATTAATTTATTCAACAGACCTAAAGATAATCAACAGTATAGAACGTAGTTTAAGTCAGTCGATAGTCTAGAAATCAACAAATTTGTGAGTGCTCGTTAGTCAGCAGAGACTTTTGCAGGCGTGCCTGCATTCGTAGACCTCCATTGTTGCAAGAACTTTTCGTACTCGCGCCGGCTGCGACACAGAATCACCAGCGAGGAAGGACGACAGCCCAGCGACGCCAACTCCTCAATCCGCTCCTTAGTGGTCTTCAGGCTGTGACACAAGATGCGCGGCACCTGAGCAATTTCATATCGAGTGAATTTGGCTTCATTCAGCAAATAGTCCAGCACCTCTTTGATCTGTTTGAAGTAAAATATGAGTATATTTCATATATTTCAAGGATCCTCTGAATTATCCACACCCACCTTTGTCACTCTCACTGTGTGCACCTGAGGATGTCTGTCCATAATGGCCTTAGTTTCGGTAACACTGAAGCCCAAACGATGCGCCAAATACTCCACCACAGAAGAGAACTGTCCCAGCACCTGTAGCTCGTCCAGCGTAAGCTTAAGTGAACTATATCGAAAGAGGAATTGGTAGATATGCAAGTCTAGAATCTAAGAGAATTTGCTTACCGTTGTAGTATGGGTTCTGGACAGCGCACCATCCAGGGCATAATTTTATCCTTCTTCGCACGTTTGGCGCGTTCCAAACGCAACTCCACTGACTTTGGTGTATAGCGAAAGGCCCATAGATCCTTCAGTATATTAATGGGTGACACATTGTAGTGTATCATGTGCTCCAGATTCTTCTCAAACATTTCAAATGGCATTTCCAAAATGAACAACCGCTTACACAAATATTTGGTGACAATTTGTGGACTGACATCCAGTTTCTCACTGATATAGTAGATGCGATTCTTCTGAGGTAGTTCCTCTGCATTTAAAGCACTCACTAACTTGCGTAGGCGTGGCACAGTGAGACGCAGGAAAGGCACAAAATGATTAATATCATTCATATGCATCGATTTTATAAGCTCCAGTTTTAACTCGAGGCGTTCTAAAATTGGAATTTTAATTATAAAACTGTGAAAATATTGAAATATCTATTTACTTTGATCTAAACCAAGCAGCCAGGGATATTCCACAAAACTTTGTTTGGTGACACCCTCCAGGATTAATGTGTCCAATGCCTGTAGCAAGCAGCGATTGCGATAGAAACGTTGCACCTGCTCGTCGCTAACAATGCGCTGCACTTCCTGCTCTGTGAGGCGAAATCTCTCGCGTAGAGCATCAATTAAGGCACTGATGGGCCCGCCAGATTCCACTTCTGTACGGTAAGGTACATAGTCACTGTCCACCTCGTTGCTAAATGGTGTTGTTGCCGAGGTCGTTTTCAGTGCTGGCTTCTTCGAACCGGTGGCATCCTCGTACTCATGTTGTGTAAACAGCGTGCGACGGGCTGCTGCTCTTGTGGACACTGCGTATGTCGCTCGGATGGTTGAGTGCGAATGTAATTTAAGTGCGCCAAAAGTACGCACTAAATTGCGCAACATATTAAAATTATTATATGTATTTTATAAACTTTAATAACGTAAACAATTTGTATGCGCTGAAAAGAATTGCGAACAGCTGATGCGGTGCTAGTGATGGTAAAATGTTCGATTGCATTGTGCCACGAGCTTTCTTTGCATACTATTTAATGAGAATGGTACGATAATGAAGTTATCGATATGCCGGGAAATACACCACAATATCGTTTTTTGTTTTCTATCTTATGACCAATGTCGTTAGTTTCTTATTCACTTGCTGACCGCGCTCTCTGCCATTAGGATCTGGCAACGTCTTGAAGGAATCTGCTCAAAAAACAGCTTTTTGTCTCGCGCGCTACTTAATTTCCTCAATAATTAAACAATTTTAATAATATCAATTTGTACATCAATAATTAAAATATGGCAGCTGAACATAGCAACGATGTACCGTATATTTCACCGTTACAATGTTACATTTGTGTGCAGAAGAAAGCAATGGAAATACGAAACATAGAAGAAGAGCAGGTGGAGACAATGACGATGGCGACGCAACAAATTTCAATTAAGTATCCACCTGTGGATATTTTATGCCAAGGCTGTAAAATACAACGGTACTGTGAACTTAGACACTTGGTCGCAGATCAAGAGCATCGCACCATTTGCCGCGAACTAATCAATTTACAAAGGTCGCAAGGCGTTGAACATCCGCTACTTATAAATGGCCCCATTTTGAAGCACTCTCAGCTGCAGCCAACCATTTCGCAGATAATGATGGCGATGCGCATTAAACTGAGGCGTCGATTGACGCGCCGAGAAACCGAACTTGTTGGTTATCCCGCCTATTGTGCGGTCTGTTATAAACTGGAGGACCTGGCCGCCTGTCCAGGCTGCTCGGCTATTGCCTATTGTTCGCCAAAGCATCGATTCGAAGATCTTAAGTATCATACGCCGGAAGTATGCCAAGTTTTTGCGCATTACTATAGTCCTTATCGGTGGCTGGAGAACAGTATGATTGATATAACGGAATTTGATCAGCGCTGCCCCGATCTGGAGAAGAGTCATTTAGTCGAAGCATTCGCCATGGCCACCAACATACACATTGGTATGGCACCCTGGAGAACTTTGGAAGAGTATCAGCTCTTTTCCACTTGCTCCTCGTTCAGTGGAATTGCCTGTATATGCTCAGGTCTCACCAACATTACCTTTGAAGCTGATCCAGAAGAGTATGTAACCATTTATGTGGTGGGCGCCACTCAAGAGACGCTTAACTACTTCCAAGTAATGCATTTGAAGTTCTTCTTCTTGCAATACCAAGATGTCTGTAATCTGGATGTCAATCTGATTGGCCACAAATTGGCGAGAACCCAGGAAAGGCATATTGACTTTGATTTCCTGGTAGGTGAATGCAAAGGAGAAGTTTGGGAGAATGAAATCTTAGTCGTTTATCTGTATTTTTATCTTCAGGGCCTGGACAGGAAAGTGGTTTTACGCACATTCTCAATGACCCTCCAGGAATACGTCGTCAACCATAAGATGGATCCCGTCTTGATAATCATCTATAATCCCGATTTCGCGGGAATGGGCAATCTCGTACAGCAAGTGATGCAAGAACGATATCCAGGTACTGTGCCTCCGGAAGAGGTTGATGATTTTGACTGGCGTGCCAGCCTGTCGGAGGTTCTCTTCACCTATGGCCCGCCCATTTGTATTACGTCGCCCACTAAAGTACAGGCCAGATCGGATATGACCTACGTTAATGTGTTGGCTAAGGAAAACAAGGTTGCTGTTACTCCGGTGAACAACATTTTCTCAGATAATCCATATCGCGAGATATTACCTCTACATAATACTTGCCCAGACGACGAGGAGACAATCTATTACACTAATAATTATATGCAAGTAATTTTCACTGGTATCAAGTGTAAATGACAATGCAACTTAACTGATTCAGTTTATCTCTCTCAATCTCTCACATATCTAACTACAGTTGTTTGCAAGTCATGCTAGTGAAAATATCTAACCTTTCTGACAAAGAAACATATCTGATTTCATATACATATATTTACATACATATATCTCTCTCTCATAAATCTGATATCCTGTCCGTCCTTTTATGTAACCCCGTAAAAAAATATTTAAAGTGTATTGATATTTTCCTTATATATTGTAATTTGTCCACTCGAGCTTATGTGTTTTTTATATATCCGAGTTTATTGCGCAAAAATACTGTTTTCCAACTCTAGTTTGTGATCAACTGTTTAAAATACAACTACGAACATGTACAAAAATCATGAAACTTGTATCACAATTATTTCATTCCATTAGCCTTCGCATGGAGCAAAAAACAACAAAGTAAAGCAAATCAGAAGTGTTGAAAGCAATTTGAAAACATTATATACATATATATATCATTTACTCCACATCAATATCCTTGGTGACACGACCGACCCAGTAAACGAAGCCAGTCTGCACAACGGTAGCCATGAACTTGACATTGCCCTTGTAGCCTGCTGGGGGAATCCATTCGAAGCTGACACCGCTCAGTGGGCTACCCTTGGTGGCCTTAAGATGGGTCAATGTGTCCTGGAAATCAATGATAGGAAAATTATTAGAGTGATCTTAATCAGTCTTATCAAGGATTCTCTCACCTGTGGTCCCGAGCAGTCGAGGGTCTGGGAGTGCTGGGTATCAAGAACGTTAAACTGTCCCACCACACGGTTCTGACCATCGCGTGCCTGAATCATGAATCCCAAGAACTCATCGCCGCCCAATGTCAGGGTCAACTTCTGATCGCCGCGCACGTGGGATGGGCCAGAGAAACTGTATGGCGGCTTCTTGGTCTGCAGCTCAGCACCGTGCTGGGGCGTCAGATCACGGCAGGCTGCCTTGGGTGCGCCCTCCGAGTACGCATTGACACTGACAGCCAGACAGGCGGCAATCAAAAGCAAACGGAACATTATTTTCTGTAAATAAAAAAATTAAAAAATGAATTCATGTTTTCTATGGGAACTATTTAAATTTATAGAAAAGATAATTCGGCGAACAACAATGTAGGTAATGCAGTTGTCCTCTTTGAACAGACCACTAAGCAGTTCACTGTTTTGCTAATTCAATCTGGCAACGCTGGCTCCCGCGTATGCAAATGTTAACCGTTCACTCCGCTGTTAGCTAACAGTGCAATGTAGATTGTCAGCTGTTGTCCCATTCAAATAGCCGTTAAATCAGTTTTAATCTCTAGCTAATTGCAAATGCTTGTTTTGACTAATTAATCAATTAACATTTGCGCTGGAGTGCGACTACATTTTAGCTTTTGTTTTATATTAATTTGTTGCTAGCACTGCCCTTGGCCAGTTTGTCGTAGATTGTCGTCGTCGATTAGACTTTTTATGCATTATTATTTATTTGTTTCTCTTTATGTATATTTTTCATTGATGTATGCAACGAAAACCAGACTTGGGTGTATATGCAGTTTGTCAACAAGTGTCATGAGTTGATTATGCAGTTTGTCTAGCCTTGAATAAATCGATCTGCTGCCATCTGGCATGGAGTAAGTAATGCTGTAAGTAATGCCGGCAAATCGGTCTGAAGTAACCCCAAAGAGTTGCACGACAAGAAGTCACAAATGCATTATAGAATTCAGACACGCATTGGTCATAAATCCGCCCAAAACAGTGCGATGACATCTGCATACATGCAAGTACATTTACACATGTTAATATGTATCTCCACATATATATAGACGAAACAATTATCATCTTGGCCAAGTTGCATTTGCATTTAGATAAAGATATATAAAATCACAATTCACAGAACGGGTTTTTGGGCTTTGTACGAAATTCGAAAACTCGTTTCCAGTACATTTCCAGTGAACTGTGCGAATCCATTAACTTGAACTGATTGTTAAAGCCGCGTTTGGAACAAGAAATCGTATAATTTATTGCGTCGACAAAACGTCCGTGCAAAACGTGAGAGGGAAATGTTTCAATTGCCGTTGTCGTCGCGAATCATTTCCTGAAACTTACTCGACATCGTGTGGACTCAATTCAATTGAAGTTTGTTCATTTCAAGTTCAAGGCAATCAGTATCAACGGATCGTTATGATCATGTTTCAATCGATCTATCTCTTTTTTTTTTGTTTTCTTTCATTATCCCAATTCACACGCCGACGCAGTCGAGCATTAAATTGGGGGCCTCATCCAAAAGACCTTGGCGATGTCCAAAGACGTTATGTCTGACCCAAGAGAGACGGACAGACAACACAAGATAAAATAAAATAAAAGTGTCAAGCCAGTTTGTCGAGGTGCCTAGCCAAGCCTCAAGCCACAAATCTTAATTGGATATGTACAGACACATTTCTTGTTATATGCTAAAGTTCAACATTGGACAAGTTGGCATCAGCAGAGCCGTCAATTTATCATTTTTCTTTGTTCGCTTTTAACTAAATCTTTATGGGCCTGAGCCAAGCCAAACCAGTTGGTTTATTTGTTTAAATAAAATTTAACAACCCATCGCTTTGGAGTATTACTTAAGGTTGTCTCGTACCAAAACCACAATTATCGAATTTTGTAATAGTTGCAAAAAGTGATATAATGTACATATGTATTTGTTCAAGTCGCTGAAGCTTGAAACACGCGTCGAACATGACGAATTTAAATATGGTAATAAACAAACCATTGTTTAATGACACGCAACATTAAAATGGGAATAAACTTGAAAACAATGTGCGATGAAACTAATTACAGTTCGATTCTAAATTTAATCCAGTGGGAAATACTTGAAATATTGTGGAACATTCTAGTATCGATTAATTTGAATATTGAGCTTAGCTCCAGCTCCTGGTGGAACGTAATTGTTACTTCAGGCACTACACGTTACCTACTTATACCATAGTGTTTATTTATTATTGTTTTAATTTTGTTTACCTACCACTTTGAGGCAAAACCACACTGCACAAAAGAAAAACTTGAAATGAGCTGAAAATTCTACAGCAGCTCCCTATTTATACCGAAAATATAAAGCCTTACCATAAGCCGGTCCACAGAAACTATAATAAACAATAGCTTTATAAAGAAACAACAACTCGCAGACCGGTCAGAGCTGAGCTCTCAAGCTTTAAAGCTGTGGAGAGTAGGAAAACAGCAAGCTCAAAGCTTTAGGAGTCTGTGCGACATTTGAAACGAGAATTGTTTAAAGTTGAATCTACACAAAGTATGCGCATAAATTGTCTATTAAGATTATACTTCTTAGAGGGGCTCTATAACAATTTCAGTCAATAATTTTGCCGCTAAACGTTGACTAATGCGAATCTGTAATTAGCGGTATTATAAAATCAATTTGTTTACCTATGATATGCGCTAACAAATATCACGACTTTCTGTTGGAAAGTTCAATGGAAATATTATAATGTATTACGGGTGCGAAATTGCCGTAAATTTGATCTATTATCTATGTATATACATAAATAATACATACATAGTAATAAAAAAAGTAAAAACGTCAACACTAAGTTTTGTTTATAAACAGCATACTATTCCTTAATTCTTGCCTTAAAGGATCTCATTAAGTGACAGCATTACCGGACTTTTTAAATGTGCTGTCAAAATGCAAAAATCAAAACGGTCAACGAAATCGAATTCACAAGAAATAATCTAAGTAGTCCTTGGCCGAAAAACGATTTAATTAAATGTTGATTTATTAAAATAAAATGGGAGCTGAGCAATCTGCATTGTTAGCCTGCACAGAAACAGGAAAACCGGAGAAACCTCTGCGATTGAACAATGCCGAAATGTTTTTCCAGCTTTACTTCGATAGAATGCCTGAGCCCCAAACGGGACCCATTACAGCAGCTCTGCTGCATTACATTATGAATATGCCGCCCAACCAAACATTTGGTACAGTTCCAACACACTATATAATTGATTAACCCTCAGTAACTGCTAGAAATCTTTGTTTAGACCAGGATTCCGGTTATGACAATGAAGAGCTGGAAATGGAGGACATGGGGGAAGGAACAGATGACGAGGAGGTTGATGAAATGGAGCAAGATACGGTATCCGAGCAAGTTGATTATGCTGAAGATACTTCATCCGAAAGTGGTTTGAGCATTGAATCGACTTCTACTAAAAGTGTTCCAGATGATAACAATAGTAGCGACTTTGAGTTGATCCCACTAGAGTTTGTCGAACTACAGCCCATTGATCTGCAGGGAATGGATGAGTCTGAGATGGAATTTGAACAGGAGTTCATTATAAAAGTAGCCGACTTGACTACAGATGATATATAGTAGTTTAGTCACATTTTACATAAATTATAACTTTATGTACAACAACTCATTACATAAAATGATCTACTTAAAATTAACCTTCTTCAGTTTCAGGGATTTGATTGGCCGCACAATTCCACGACGTTCGTCGCGATGTTTCTTCATTTCCGCCTCTCGTTTCTTTGCCAAGTGCTGCGATTTCTTGTCTTCCTTCTTATTTATCTCAAATGTCATCTGACGGTTGCCGAGTGAGCGACCCACATTGGTCACTTGACCCTCCAGGGTGGACATGATGCGCACTCGATCTTGCAGACTAGCCTGCTTGAGACGTCGCTGCACCTCGTTGCTGCCTTGTTCGCCATCCAGAGCTCGCAACTTAAACTGTGGCTTCGTATTTGCCAGTGCTCCATTGCTATGCCCATTTGTCAGAGGTGACGCATAGTCATCGGGTCCGTCGGGCTCTTCATCTTCGTTCTCTGGTTGTTGCTCCTCCTCTTCTTGCTCTTCGTCCTCCTTCTGTTTCTTAACCTGCTTGTAGGCTTGCTTCATTTCCTTGACATATTCACGTCGATCGTCATCATCTGAAGAAGCCTCATCTCCACTACTCTCCTCCTCACCATCGCTCTTCTCGAAGCCAAATAGGTCCTCATCGTTGTCACTGTCCTCACGTGTCTGTGCCTCCTCGGCGTGCAACTCAGCGACACGTGCAACCTCTACGCGCTTCTTAATCTCCTTGGCCTTAGATTTATCCAGACGATTAAGTACAGGCGCCAGCAGACGATACTCCTCAGCATCTTTGCTGACAGCAAAGTCAGTGTTCTCGAACATGGCCTTGAAACGCGAATCCTGCAGCAGACTTGGCATATTTCTTTGCTTGGCACTGTTTGAGGGATTGGCCTCTTCGTCCATGATCTTAAGAGCCAACTCCTTGTTGACCTTAGGCAGTTTCGACTCGAGTTGCAAACGAGATTTACGCTCGCTGTCGATCTCCTGTCTGATCTTCTCCTTGCGGAATTTATCGAAGGCAAATGGTTCCACCACAGCCTTGGCCTTGTGATACAGTCTCGCGTCAATAAAGTAACTAGAGAACAACAGTCAATTAAAACTTACTCCATTATAAAATAGATAAACCAAACTTACCCGTGCATGTAACCTCTGAGCAAATTGCTGCCAATGAGATGTTCCAAGCCCAGTTCGGCCAGCTCCTTTTGTGTAATAAACTGATAATCATCGTAGACATTCTCCACCACCTCTGACTCAATCTCCTCGGTGAGGTTGTCCAAGAATGAGCACCAGCGGGGTGCTGGTCCCATAGCAGGCACGTAATAGGTTAACATCTTGACATCTTCCTGTGCTAAGAAGAACATGCCCGTGTCGGGAATTGTGCAGAAATCATTGAAGGCTGAAGTGGACTCCACATAGGCGATCTGTTTGCCAGTTTGCTCATCCCACAGCTTCAAGGTGGCCTCATCCAAGCTGTACACTGCATTCTGCGATGGATTGTAAGCCAATCGTTTGATCGGCAAGTTGTTCAGATGATTCTTGATGAGTAATGGTTGTCGGGCGCGTATATCGTATAGCAGGACATGTCCAGATGCAGTTCCCACACCCATGTGCAGGCCATTGCGAAATTTGAGGGCTGTAACTGAGGGGAACTGCTTGACACCCGGTAATTTTATGGCTACATCCAAGGTGCCACAACGTTCTTTGGTACGCGGATCCCAAGCTTCCACTGTGCCTTCTTTAGTTCCAACCACCAGCAAATGATGCTCGGGATTTACTTCACAAGCATTCAAGCAACTGGCCTCCGTTTCGTATGGCTGCAGAAACTGACCGCGCTCCAGATTCAAACGGTAGATGTCCTAAAGAAATGTATAGTTAAATTTGATTCTTTAATCAAGAACATGCATCTTTACTCACTCTTCCCACGCCTACAATGTACATATCACAGCTGGGTTTGTGAAACTTCATATCTCGCCCGAAGCGCGGAATGCGTAGTCTGTAGTGTCGTCCATGTGCTGCATGGATCTCCACATAACGGTCACATTGAAGAAACACCATTTTGCTATAATCGTCGCTAATCACCTCGAATGTGGTTACCTCAGAGTCAAAGCAGCGTTCAAATTTGATGGACAGGTTGGACACCTCGAAGCACTTGACACGTGGTTTGTACGTTCCTGTGGCTAGGATATACTGTTGATCTGGACTCATGCGTATGCTGGTGCATACACCGGGCATATCAAAGTCCTGTATCAACTCAATCTGGCGCCGGGAGTCCACATTCTTCATTAGCTTCGAGCGCTTGCGCCGATCGGTAAGCCACTTTAAACAAACATTAATTAAGGCATGCGCTTACGAATTGGTAAACATGTTGACTTACATCTGGCACCGACTTGCCGGCGCTCAAGTTATAGATTTTCACATCGTTTACTTCGTTGACAAACATTACTGCATTTTAAGAGAATCAATCGCGTATAAACAATAAATATAACGAACACGTGCGGTATCACAGTGCCGAGAGAAGTGGAGGCTTGTCGATAGGCTATTGAAGACTGTCGATAACTTTACAATACAGCTTAATTGCATTTTACAGCACTGACCGCAAGTGCCATACAGCTGTTAGTCTCTCGCAATCATTTAAACAGTCTGGCAGCATCGCATAACTCGTCGCTAGATTTGCAAACAAGAAAACGCAAAAGAGAATTTGCTGAGTTACGCTTTCAATTTTTCACTCGGCAACTAAACAATATATATAAAGTTTGGTGCTTGATTGTTACCCGCATATTTATGCTTGTGATTTACTGAACAACTGCACATAACTCTGTGCTGTTATCGACTTTGCGTGCTTGAAATTATATACACAAACAAATACAGACATCAAATAAACACATACACACACACACACTAAAGACACCCCCCCACCAGGCCCCGTGCTCGTCGTTGCCGCCCTACATTCCTGCTCCCTAGTTGAATCTAAAATACAGACAAAAACGGTGAGTAATATCTTGTTTGGTGGCTTTTAAGCCAATTATAAGACGCTGCAGTTTTAATTATATTATGAATAAAAGTTTAAAAACCATCTTTGTTGTCTGGTACATGAGGGTACATGCGACATTGAGAAATTTCCTATTGGAGTTCCATAATGACAACTTTCCCTTGTGCGCACACCACAACAAAGATACTCGCTGTGTTGTGGTTGTTGTTGTTATTGTTGCAGGGCTTTTCCACATTTTCTTGTGTGCGTGAGTGTGTGTGTGTGTGTGTGTGTCTGTGTGTAATTGATATTAGTCTCTTGTTCTACACCCCTCAATTTCTGCTGTGTTTGTGGGTCCTACTGGGTGCGCCCTGTGTTTATTTTATCAAATAACGGTGCTTTAGCGTGCCTCTGGGAATCCTAATGTGCACAGCCATATGTAAATATGCATACATATTTCATTATTGTATTTTTCGCAATAAATTTTAAACTTATCGCTGTACTGTATGCAGAGCAGTGTACACTCCATACTAGTTAAGCGACGAAGCGTTTTTCCGTCTCTGACTCAACCTTGGATACGATTTCTAGCGCTGTATACTAAATTATTCCCGCTTTCATTCATTGCAATGTGATTGACTGATAAGAGCGAGACGTAAATACAATTTATACATAATATTAATTGATTAATCAAAGAGCTTATAAATTAAGTAAGAATTTAATTTCAATCCTATTTATAAAATTTTCAAGCAACTTGAATTGAACATAAATTCTTTGATTCGCAAAATTAAATATGTTCATTATTCAGTTCATTAAAATATTAAAAAATACTCCCAAGTTTCTCAAGTTGCATTAGCTTTACTCCTTTTATAAATTGTGGCCTTGATCTTTTTAAATATATGTGCTTTTATTTTGTATATTCGGAATATCTCCATGTAATTTTCAAAAAGTTCTATTTGCTTATTTTTGAACTAACTCCTTGATCTGGTCCTATTCTTTTAATGAGTGTAATGTGAAACGCACTGTTCAAGTGATGATCCCCAACTATCTGGAGAAACTTTACGCAAGGGGTAAACCCATAACAATTGGCTCAAGCAGCAACTCTTTAAACAACTGTTCAGTTTTAGCTCAGTACACAAACGGAATGAGAACTGCTGTTAAAACAGAACACAAGTCACAAGTCGCACTCGATTGGGGGCAGAGCAGAGCACCGAGCAGCGAGCAGCAATTCACGCTGGCGTCGTGCCACAAAATAGTTAGAAAAGCCAGAACCAAACGACGCTGAAACGAATTAATGCAGCGTTACAACTTTGTTGATAAAAACCTAGTGCACCCCAGTCAATATATATAAAGATATATGCAGCATATAGCAGAACCTTTCAGTTGCCAAAAAGGCCGTAGAATGGAGGTCAAAAGGCACCGAATACGTAGCGTTGTTAACAAGCTTTACGACCGTTTTGATAGCTTCATAGAAAAATGTCTGATAAGGCAAAGATAAAAACTAAATTTGCATTTTTTCTGAATGGTAAATATCTATTTTTCAGGTCCCAATATGACTGCAGCGCCGTATAACTACAACTATATCTTTAAGTACATCATCATTGGTGATATGGGCGTGGGAAAGTCCTGCCTGCTGCATCAGTTTACCGAGAAGAAATGTGAGTAGTCCGACTTAAGCTATATAGAATATATATATGATTTTTACATGCGATTTTGTTGCAGTCATGGCCAACTGTCCTCACACAATTGGCGTGGAATTCGGCACACGCATCATTGAGGTCGATGACAAGAAGATCAAACTACAAATTTGGGATACGGCAGGCCAGGAACGTTTCCGTGCCGTGACACGTTCATATTATCGCGGTGCAGCAGGAGCGCTGATGGTTTACGATATAACTAGGCGGTAAGACAGCTAAGCAAGTCTATAATAAAGAAGTTCTTTATAATATTGATCTACATTCCTTTGCAGCTCGACGTATAATCACTTGAGCAGCTGGCTGACCGATACACGCAATCTCACAAACCCCAGCACTGTGATCTTTCTCATTGGCAATAAGTCAGATTTGGAGAGCACTCGCGAGGTGACCTACGAAGAGGCCAAAGAGTTTGCCGATGAGAACGGACTTATGTTCTTGGAAGCCAGTGCCATGACGTAAGTTTATGGCATAAATAGATAACATATCACACTCTAAAAACTATATGTCCAACAGTGGCCAGAACGTCGAGGAAGCATTTCTTGAAACGGCACGTAAAATCTATCAGAACATTCAGGAGGGTCGGCTCGATCTGAATGCGTCCGAGTCGGGAGTGCAGCATAGACCTTCGCAGCCATCGCGACCAAGTCTTAGCAGTGAGGCAACGCATGTCAAGGATCAGTGCTCGTGCTAAATGTATTAACTTTATATACACACACATAGTTGTAAAAGAGAAATCCAACTTTTAATTTATAGCGCAACTCGTAATCATATTGATTTCTTATCTATCTAAACCCAACAACACAAGAATATGCAATGAAACAAAGGAAAAAGCAAACAAAACAAAATGTAGTTAAATGATTGGATTAAGTCGTAAAAAGTGTGAACAAAACAAAAGAAAAACCAAAATATATATGTAAACGTCCCCCACATGCGACATTTAGATATCTGTGTAATAATCTAGATTGATAATAATTATAGAAATTGTATGTCTACACACTGTATTGTTGCATCACTTCTCATTGATCGTTGCGATTGCAATAAAACTGTTTTGATATTTAGAAAATTAAATTGAAAACCAATGAGAAGAATGTTGGAAGATAGCAAATATGCCTCTCGTTTTCTACATTACCTTATACATTAAATATTTTCTTTGTTCTTTACACCCACAATTTGTTAGTAATAATCTGTATATATTATAATATGTATGTATCTTCTTTATGCTCATTTTGTTGAATGTTGTGTATTGTAAACGTGCAAAACTAGAAGGCGAACAATGTTATATGAATATTAAAGACGTATTTAACGCATATTGATATAGGAAATAAAGAAAATATTTATAAAACCCTAAAAACGATAGTTTATTTTTACTGCACTCAAATCCAACGAGAGCTTAGAAATAGTTGCTATAAATTGATGAATTTCAAATTGCAGCGAGTGCGCGCAACAATGCTACCACTGCAACAAAGTGGCAACTCTTTGCACTGCCATCGATAGTTGCATCTATCGATACCACAGCTGAGCTATTCAAATTAATTGAATTTAATTAAGGTAAACCAACCCAAGCAGTATTGACGACACCGCACAAAATCCGGTTTCTTCAGCCATGCAGTGATGATATGCGCGCTAATCGTTGAACACGCACTCTGGAACAATACCACGTATGATGCAAATAAAGCGCCTGCTATGCAAATCCTGCACACTCAGTTCGCTGCTCGTCGCAGCCGTCTGGGCAGTGGCTCTGCTCGTCTACATGCACATGCTACGTAGCTCCATTTCGGCAGCTGGTTGGCGATTCAGTAGCGATGCCAATGCAACGCCTCGAGCGGAGCTGAGCTATCAGTCGCAGGTCACCGTAGGCTGTGCGCCAGTGTCGTCCAACACCTCCACACGACTATCGCCTGCGGAGGAGGAGCAGGAGAAGTTCGAGCTGTTGGGCGTGGTGCGTAATAAGCAGGATAAGTATATACGTGATATTGGATACAAACATCATGCATTCAATGCGCTCGTCTCCAATAACATTGGACTCTTCCGCGACGTGCCCGACACACGACACAAGGTGTGCGCGCGGGAGGAGCCTCGCGAGGCGGAGCAACTGCCGCATGCATCCGTGATCATGTGTTTCTACAACGAACACAAAATGACCCTTATGCGTTCTATTAAATCCATACTGGAACGCACGCCCGGCTATCTACTCAAGGAGATTATCCTGGTGGATGACAACAGTGATCTGCCAGAACTGGAGTTCCATCTGCTGGCGGATCTGCACGCCCGCTTGAAGTACGACAATCTGCGCTATGTGCGCAACGAGAAACGTGAAGGTCTCATCCGCTCGCGAGTCATTGGAGCACGTGATGCCACTGGTGATGTTTTGGTGTTCCTCGACTCACACATCGAGGTAAATCGCCAGTGGTTGGAGCCACTGCTGCGACTGGTGAAGGCGGAGAATGCAACGTTGGCGGTGCCAGTCATCGATCTCATCAATGCGGATACATTTGAGTACACGCCCAGTCCACTGGTGCGTGGCGGCTTCAATTGGGGTCTGCACTTTCGCTGGGAACATCTGCCCGAGGGCACGCTGAAGGTGCCGGATGACTTCAAAGGACCCTTCCTTTCTCCGACCATGGCTGGCGGACTATTCGCCGTGAATCGTTTGTATTTCCAGCACATTGGCGAATACGACATGGCCATGGATATTTGGGGTGGCGAGAACATTGAGATCTCCTTCCGCGTCTGGCAGTGTGGAGGTGCCATCAAAATTGTGCCCTGCTCCCGTGTGGGTCACATCTTTCGCAAGCGGCGTCCGTATACAGCACCCGATGGGGCCAATACCATGTTGAAGAACTCTCTGCGATTGGCCCACGTCTGGATGGACAAGTACAAGGATTACTATCTGAAGCATGAAAAGGTGCCCAAGGATTATGACTACGGAGATATCAGTGCTCGTCTGCATCTTCGAGAGCGTTTACACTGCAAGGACTTCGAATGGTATCTCAAGAATGTCTATCCCGAGTTACGTGTCCCCGGCCAGGAGGAACCTAAGAAATCCCCATCGGCCCCCGTCTTCCAGCCCTGGCATTCACGCAAGCGCAACTACCTTGACTCATTCCAGCTACGGCTGTCAGGCACACAACTTTGCGCCGCTGTCATCGCACCCAAAGTCAAGGGATTCTGGAAGAAGGGCAGCCCCCTCACATTGCAGAACTGCCGTACCCGTGCACCGAATCAGATGTGGTATGAAACCGAGAAATCAGAGATCATCCTCGATAAACTGTTGTGCCTGGAGGCAGCAGCCGATACGCTGGTCGTGATCAACAAGTGCCACGAAATGTTGGGCGACCAGCAGTGGCGCCACACCCGCAACGCCAACAGTCCCGTCTACAACATGGCCAAGGGCACCTGTCTGCGTGCTGCTGCTGCCGAGGCGGGAGCCACTGTCGGCCTGGACTTGTGCTCCAAGGGCGACGGAGTGGGCGGTGCCTGGGATATAGTCACAATGAAAATGGACGAGAAGGCAAACGAACTAAAGCCAAAGCCGGACAAGCAATTGTAAGACATGCGCAGCTTACAAGCAACATTAGACTGACGATTAGGCTCTGCTATAAGATTAAAGTATTAAGTTTTAATTAGTCGGTATTTCCATGCACAAATTGAGTTTGTTAATTCAAGACAATAGCGAATGCAATATAAGTATTATTATATGTTTGTATAAATAATAAACCGAATTATTGGTATAATTGGTGTATGTCCTCATATTATTAGATTTTTCTGTAAATACTGAATAAACGCTGGAAACAATATACTCATTAATTATGGCCGTTTAAAATATATATAACATAATTTCGATATTAGAGGGTCCGCAATAAAATTAAATATTTTTCAGCACTAAAGCTAGAGTTTGAAAGTGTCGTTCTACTACAAGTTACCTCCACAACAGCTGTTTTGATTACTGACACTATCCAACACTGTTGGATTCGCATCATTTTGTCGAAGTGGCGCGTAAATTGCCAAATATTTTAAAGGCTGCTTAAATAAACATAAAATATTATAAAATGGAAGGAAAATCAATTGTCAGCAGGCAAGAACCGGTTCTGCATATGGGTAAGCATATTTTTGCATTATTTCCTAGTCACAATTAACTCACAGAAGTTGTTCTCTGGAATAGATAAAAATGCGCGTCGCAATTTCATCAAGTTTCACAGCAAGTTGGGCGAGGTAAGTTACTCTACAATTACCAACAAATATTTATGCAAATTAAACGACATTGTTTTTGCATTTAGAAACCCAGTTCCACGGTGCGTTTCTACGATCAAACTGATTGTTACACGGTACACGGCAGCGATGACTGCGAACAAGTGGCAAAGATTGTCTACAAATCAACTGCGTACATTCACTCGCTGCTGCCTGATGATGAAAAGGAGACGCTGCAGTATGTCGCCATGTCCAAAGCCAACTTTGAGCTGGCCGTACGTGATCTTCTGCTAGTGCGTAATTTCCGCGTCGAAGTTTATGTGAAACGCACCGAATGGGAGCTAGAATATCGCGGATCTCCTGGCAACCTGTTGCAGTTCGAGGATATTTTGTTTGCCAACAAAGAGGTGCTTGTGGGCAATAGCATCATTTCACTGCAGGTTAAGCTAGAGGGCGGCACTCAACGTCGTGTCGGCGTGGCTGCCGTGGAGCAAAACGATTGTACATTTCAATTGCTCGAATTTGTCGACGATGATTTCTTTACCGAACTGGAAGCCACCGTTGTGCTGCTTGGGCCCAAGGAGTGTCTGCTGCCAGCAGTTGAGGGCGAATATGCAGCTGTTAAAGCACTGCTAGAGCGCAATGGTGTGATGACCACTGTGTCCAAGAAGGGCAGCTCTGCAGAGCGTAACGATCTTCTGCAAGACTTGAATCGTCTGCTTCGCTTCGCCAAGGGACAACAGGAGGATGCAACTGGCCTTACAGAGCTGCAAATGCAACTTGCCTCTGAGGCGCTGCGTGTGGCAATTAAATATTTGGATTTGGTGAATGATGCTGGCAATTTAGGGCATTACGAGCTCAAGCAGTTGGACCTGAATCGGTAAGGAAATATTATTATTATATTTCATTCATGTTTATTCATTCATGTCGTTCTTCAGCTTCGTGCACTTGGACTCTGCTGCCGTGGCCGCTCTGAATATAATGCCCAAGCCGGGCACACATCCATCGATGCCATCGTATCGGTGGCAGAGCATCTTGGGAGTTTTGGATCATTGCCGAACGCCGCAAGGTCATCGTCTGATGTCGCAGTGGGTTAAGCAACCGCTGCGCAGCTCTGAGATACTCAACGATCGTCACAACATTGTTCAGTGCCTTTTGGAATCTCCCGAAACACTGGATATGCTTAGTCTGGATTATTTGAAGCGCATACCTGATATTCTAATGCTCACCAAGAAGTTAATGCGTCGCAAGGCCACCTTACAGGATCTATTTCGAGTGTATCAGGTTATATTGCGCACGCCGAAGATCATTCAGCTGCTGTTAAGTCTGGAGCACAGCACAGTACATAGTGTACTGTGTTCGCCATTTAAGAGCTTCCTAGAGGATTTAACTGGATTGAAGCAAATGGTCGAGCAAGTGGTAGACTTTGAGGCCATCGAACGGGGCGAGTATTTGGTCAAGGGCTCCTTCGATAGTCGCCTTATGGAGCTGCAACAAACTATGAACGAAGTGTACAGCAAAATGGAGCGCTTGCAGAGTAAATGCAGCCAAGAACTAGATCTGGATGGCAAGCTGATCAAACTGGAGAACGTCGCGAAGCTGGGCTATCATTTTCGTACTACTCTCAAAGATGATTCAGTGCTGCGTAAAAATAAAAACTATCGCATAGTGGATGTGATCAAAGGTGGTGTTCGTTTCACCTCCGACAAATTGGAGAGCTACGCCGAGGAGTTCACCAGTTGTCGCACTCGCTATGAGGAGCAACAACAGTCGATTGTCGAGGAAATTATCCAAGTTGCTGTGGGCTATGCAGCTCCTTTAACCTCATTGAACAATCAACTGGCTCAACTGGATTGTTTGGTCAGTTTTGCCATAGCCGCACGTGCCGCACCTACGCCCTACGTTCGTCCTAAGATGCTGCCAGAGGGTGCGGGACAGTTGATACTGGAGGATGTACGTCATCCGTGTCTGGAATTGCAGGAGCACGTTAGTTTCATTGCGAACAGCGTGGCATTTGAGAAAGGTTCGATACTATACACTGTAATCTTTGCTGTTTCTTAATAGTCTTTTATATTTTAGACAAGTGCAACATGTTCATTATCACGGGACCGAATATGGGTGGCAAAAGTACCTATATCCGCTCAGTGGGCACTGCAGTCCTAATGGCCCATGTGGGCGCCTTTGTGCCCTGCACCTCTGCTACCATTAGCATGGTGGACTCCATTCTGGGTCGGGTTGGCGCCAGTGATAATATTATCAAAGGTCTGAGCACTTTCATGGTGGAAATGATTGAAACTTCTGGTATTATAAGAGTAAGTCGCTATTTTGCTATTCAGTAAAAGTTTTGGTATAGTTAATACAATTTACTGCTTCACAGACCGCCACAGAGAAATCACTCGTGATTATAGATGAACTGGGTCGTGGTACATCCACCTACGAAGGCTGTGGCATCGCCTGGTCCATTGCCGAGCATTTGGCCAAGGAAACCAAATGCTTTACACTGTTTGCCACACATTTTCACGAGATTACCAAACTTGCTGAAACGCTATCGAGTGTCAAAAACTGTCACATGGCTGCTGTGGCCGATGCGGACAGTTTTACGCTGCTCTATCAGGTGCGACCTGGTGTTATGGAGAAGAGCTTTGGCATACAGGTTGCACGATTGGCCAATTTTCCAGAGCATGTGGTGCAAAATGCTCAAGAGGTGTACAATGAATTTGAGGACGAACATGCTGGCAAGCAAAATAAGGCCGATAAGGCATTGCTGGACAAAGTACATGTGGCGATAGAGCAGCTCTCAAAGGGAGGCAATAATACGGAGATTAATGTCGAGGATTTAACCCAATTGGTTGCTCAATTTGCCAAGGATATTAAGCAGTTAGATAGCGATTATTTTAAGGCGGTCTTAAGTACAAGCGAGACTTAGTTTCCGATTTGTCAGATATACATAATCAAAGTATTCAGTATTGGTCGTATTTGAATAACTACACATAATGATGATATTTTTCAACCATTCGTATGCCATCCAAGGAGTTACTCAATTTATTATTTAAACATTTATTGGTCTTTTTTCTTATTAGCTGTAAAAGTTTTTTTTTCCTTTTTGTGTACATATTGTATCAGTTTTAAACCGTTTCTGTTTTAAACATCGAATTTGCATATGAATCTTTTGTAATGCTAATGCGTTGAATTTGCTAATGAAATTATAAAATATTTTACTATTATTATAATTAATGTTTCTTTTTTACTTTAGTGGACTTTTGGTATTATTCAATATGTATACATGGCCTTGCTATAGTAATTGTTTTATAAGTCGTGTTGAAATACGCCACATATTCATGTATATCGTTAGATCTTTATGCATTATGTTTAGTTATTTTTTTCATTAATTCATCTTACAACGTTTTAAACACTCCAAAAAATAAATATATTAGTATTCGTAATATAAACATTAATTAGTTTAGTTTTTTATTTTATTTTGCTTTTGTTTTTGTAAATTACATTTAATAGTTAACTGTTTGCTTTTAAAATTTCCATCCGTCTCCATTTTGATTACATTTTTATCTCTTTCAATTCGAAAAGAAACTCAATTTAAAACGTTATCCATCCCGTTTCTTTTTTTTTGTTATTTACTTTACTATGCATAAATTCATAAAATGTTTCGAAATACGATACAAAGGCATTTAGGTTTTTTGGTATTTGGTTTTTGTTTTTCTTATTTGCTGATCGAAAATGTTACACAATTTTATTTAGCTAAAAAATCGTAGTAGTTAATTCATTTGCAACTTAACTGAGGTTCTCGAAAATAGTATTGCATACTTTTCAGGTGGTCCTATTTGTTTACCCTTGCAGAGGGTACTCTATTAAGTACTATTTACTATTGCATTGTCAAAAGAAGTTGCACCTTTAAACATTTGTTCAAAAACAAATACGGGTAGAATGTGTTCTAGTCTTTTAGTCGTGGTCTTGTTGAACACATTGACTTTCGGTTTAACACAAATTTCTATGTACAGATCTATTTAACTACAACCAAATTGCCTGCAAGGGTATTTAATGTTCAGATATCTGTAGATAACTGTATTTTGTGTATGTGTGCGTGTGCGTGAAAAACAAATCAATTGTCGATTGGTATAAAATTCATACAATAAAATCTTTACAAATGTCCGGAACATACATTTAACAATACATATACAAAACCATATATAAACTTTGAATAGGTATTAACAAATATCTCTCTATATAATAACATTGAATACATTAAATATACACATGTTATTTGTCATTAAATATATATATATATATATACTCGTATATATATAATCATTTCGTATAATCATTTAGTTTGTATAATTTAAAATCTTTTTGATTGTATACGAAAAAGCTAATGAATTTTGAAAGACTTTTCATTATATTGTTCGGTTGGGAAAAGGGACGAAATATTTATAGAGTGTGTGTGTGTTGTGTGTGTGTGTGTTTGTTTAGTTACATTCACTTGTTTGTCGTTTATAAAATTCAACTAATTTTATAAAATTACAAAAATAATTATTATGATTATTTTTGCTTACATACGCATCCCGTTAATATTTGGCTTTGGATTTACCATATTAAACTATCAAAATAGTCAATGAAACGTGGGCTCATTTAGCTAGTATATGTATTAAACATACAACATACATACATACATATAAAACTTAATATTTTCTCGTGAGATTGGCCGACAGTCGTGTGGGAAGAAGTAAGTTATAAAATAGAATTTTATGAAAACGAAAACAACTCGAATTTCTCTTCACAAATACTCTTCAATTTACCTTATCAACCGATTGCAGAGCCAATCCCAATCTTCTCAGTAGTTTATAAAGTAAAATGATTTTTCCTTAACATTTGGCGTATTTTTTAAGTCTAAAAGTTGAAATTGTTGTTGTTGTTGTTGCTTTTGTTGCTTGCTAAACATGTACTAGTAGTTAAGAGATTGTGCCATTTTAGTTGGTTTCTGGTTTAGTTGTTGTTGTTGTTGTTGTTAAACATTCGACTAGAATTGTACTACACAATAGTTTACAGTCTAAAAAACAAACAGATCGCAATAGTACATAGGTGTATATGTATATATAACATATATGCATGTATATATACATATATATGGTTGTATAGGTTCTATAAACTAGACTCGCATAAAGCAGCGCGTCAAGTAAAACATCAAAATTATGGTCAGCGGCAGCAGCTGAAGCGTCAATCCCAGCCGCGAGGCTTTGCCGCAATAGGTGAACAGTTCCTCCTAGAGAGAGATAATACATATATATATAGTATAAATTATATCTAGTTAGCCCCGCTTTGCTTACATTCTCGTCCTGTGTATAACACTCTTCGATGCGTCGCCGTTCGTAGAAGCTCATGTTGAGCTTGTAGCAGGGAAACTCCGTATCGTAGTTCGTTATACGCACAGGTTCTGTCGTTAGGCGCACACTGCGCGATGGCATCAGCACGTTGACGACCACCAGCACCAGATTCGAATTGGGTATCTTTTTCACCAGAAAGGGACGGGTCGAAGGTAACTGGATAAAGTCATTGACATCGTTCAGGGCCTTCGGTTGCAGTGAATACAGTGTGGAGCGCATGTCGCAAGGCTCATAGATGGGTTCCGGTTCAGGCTCCTGGAATATTGCTTCGCCATCATCGCCATCCTCCTTGGGCTTGGCTACAGACGGTGAATTGCCTTCACCTATAGCCACATACTCATCCTCTATGTTGTCCAGGTACTCCATGACTAACAATTGAAAAAGTATTAAGTATCTTCAATTCTTGTTGCTCTCTATACTTGATACTTACATGGTGCACCATCCACCCACCATTGCACCCGCTGGTAATGCCAGAAGAGCTGCGCAATAAGCCATTTCCAGGCCAGGCCAAAGACTTTTAGTGGCTATAAAATCGACAAACACATTTGTTAGAAAGTAGATGTTTGTCTTGGGTTTTGGTGTTGCTTACGTGGAGCAAGGAGTGTCCATCGCTGGGCTTGGTGGGCTCCACTTTGCACAGCTCCTGGAAGTCATAGACATCGATGCTTTGAAAGATTCCCTTCTGCACCATAGCGGTCATGACGTCCCCATGAAATTCTCCAAAGAATTTTCCAGTCGTATTCACATTCTGACCGATAACAATGTACGCATTGTTGTCAATGACCACGCAATCGATGTCGTCATCCGTGCAAATGGGCAGACAGTTGTTGCACTGAGCATGATGGTGAAGATAACAAACATTAGAACGTAATAACATAGATCTTTCTGCAATTCGACTTACATTATCCACGGCGGTTATATTGAAGAAACGATCCCACATTTTCGAATGGGAGAATTGAAAGCCAACAACACAAGCGGGCGCTTCCATGCCACCATCTCGTGGGAATATCGCATGCGAGGCTGTCACCTTCAGCTCGCTGTCTTCGTTCGGATCGTCATAGTGCTTCACCGAGTAGACAAAGCTTTCGGTATTATCCTGATGATGCTGCAATATGGCGCTCTTATACCATGTCTCATCGATGGCTGTTGTATGATAATCGCCAAATTCCTGATCTGTATCGACTTCAACTTCCCCATAGATGAACTGCCAACGGGTCAGGCCACTCATGGTGGCCACGAAGCGCAGCGTGGCACCAAATCTTTCAATTAGCTGCCGTTCTTGTTCGTTCTCGAATTTCCATTCGCCGTAGCTGAAATTTGTCACCTTCGCATCGAAGATGAGCAAATGCACCAGCTCTTCGTTGCAGTAGTAGGCATCATCCTTGAGTGTCTTACGGCCGCAGTTAACTGCAAGTGAAGTCATGGTTAAGGGGAATGTTAGATTAACTTCTGATTCGAGACTTACGATCATCCGAACTACTGTCATCGCTTTCATCTGTGGGATATTGTTCATAGAACTTCCAGTCCCTTGTCATCATCTTGTTAAGAAACTCACGCAGCTCGGCTTCAGGCGTTTTGAACTCGTGACCTTCTAAATAATGATATTTGCAATAGACCCTTAAAGAGTGAAGAGTACCAATGAGGTTGAGAGTGATTTTTTAATTTTCCATAACTTACCAATCCGGATGAATTTTCCAGTTTTCGCCAACAAAGAAGTCGGATATGGACATATTCATGTAATTGTTCTTGTACACCTCATTGCCCACTTTAATCCAGGTCTTGCCGTATTCACTGGGCATCACAATACCCAAGGTAAAGGGTGTATTTGGAAGCGGTGCAAAGAAATAGTCCTGCTTCTCCTCCGAAACCCGACGCATTTTGTCGTAGTGAAACTTGACGGAAATATCCTTAAACTCCTTGGACTCATAGTGCACCATAGCGCTGCGTATCCTCAATATAGACTCACCAGGTTCACGTGGGATTTTATCCTCGAATAGATGTTCGACTTCTGTGAAATCGATGCTGTTGTAATTCGGATTCATTTTTCCATTGGACTGCAAAAGGATTTTACATGAATTATAAGTATTATATATTCAAGTAAGTTCTCATCGCACTTACACCTATGGGTCGCAGATCGGGATGCAGCAGTACGTAACCATTGTTGGACACCACGAAGGAGTATCCGTTGACGCCCAGCTAAATAGGAAAGAAACTTTAGGAAAGTCTTCTAATATGAAGCTCTTCTACTTCTAACCTTATATGGCAGCGTCAATTTGTCTATATCTTCGACGGGCACATCAGTGCCGGCCACGCCTAACAAACGTGCACGTCGCCTGGTGCTGTTTTCGTGTTTATAGGAGCGATCGAATGCGGGCACACCCACTGCTATCATGAGACGTGGTCGTCGCTCCGTTGAGGTCTTCGGATCGTACTACAAGGTGGGAAAATATTTCAATTATATTATTCACTTATCACAAATTTCAATTGTTACCGTTTTGTCTGTGAACGCATGCGTCCAGGTGGGCGGATGTTCCTTATCCTGCAACACCAGGGGCGTGGCAATCACATCGACATACTTCAGCACCTCCTCGTGCACCTCGTCGAGTGTCTGAACATGCGAATAGTAGCCACGATTCAGACAGGCCATCCACTGAATCTCCCGCACCTTAGTCACCTCCTTGCCCAGCAGATAAGTGAAGATTCGCACATTCATTCGGGACGTGCCATTCTCGCCATTGCCCCAGTTATAGCGCTCAAAGATTTCGGTGGTATTGCCGGCAACGCCATCGGTGACGAGCATTATGGCCTGATTACACGTCGACGTTTCATTGCAGCGTCGATCGATATAGTACTTGCGCAGGATTTGGAAGGCCTTCTCGTAGGCTAGCGTCAGATTGGCATAGTTGGAGGGAGCTGGCATATCGGCAATAGCCGAATTAAAGACTTCGATGTTCTCCGGCGTGGCCTGGACGAGGGCATCGTTGAAACACTCAATGACGCCCGTCACATTTTCCGAATACTTGAAGATGGTAAAGAAATCGTTGTTCGAGAACGTGTCCAATATGCTGCGTATGGTGAATTTGGCCACATGATTACGATGGCCAGTCATCGAGCCGGAGTGATCCAGTAATATGACAATATCCTTGGAACACGTTGCAGTCTCAATGTACCACGAACGCTTGCGGCAATCGTAGGTATCGGCATCGATATCACTGACTCGCGCATCTGTCCACTGTGCGGCCGGGAAGTGTCGCAGAATACCCGTATCGGAGCCAAAGTATTGCCAGGAGAGCGCCGGATCTGATTGATAGTTCTGACGATAGACCTCATCTAACTGCTCTGACCATTGTATTGTTTTCAACACATCCTCTGAACGATCCCACACATTGGACGGCACATGCACGGAACTGTGTTCCGTATCCACAGAAATGTTGTAGAAATGCGTATCCGGATTAAGTTTCATCTCTCGGTACATATAAGCGTATGGTTTCTCATTCTCTTCCAGCGTTCCATAACTATAGTTATTGAATATCGAGTACTTACTGGAGAAGTATGTGTAATTCTTCTCAGCCTCTGTATGATTGTACACGAAATTCTCATTGACTATCTCCGCCTTCTCCTGTATGCAGCGCACTGCATCCATTTTACGTGCCAGCATTTTGCCCACATTTGCGGTTATAGATTGAATAAGTTCCGTTCCATTTTTAAGCCTCACTTGAGCATTATACTCTTTGTATTTCTCTTTAATCTGCTGCGCCTTTGTTATTTTTTGCGCCAGCAAATACAACTCGTCTCCGAACTGTGTCGCCCATTTTCCAACACTGAAACAAGTTTGATACACACAATTAGAGCGATAGTGTAAAATATGTTATGGTGTTTAATATTAATATAATAATCTTATTGAATTATTAATAATGAAAGTTACATATAGTTGAAATTAAACATACATTGCGATATGAACAAGATCTTTTTTCACTTTCCCTTCAAGTAAACTTTAATAACTTTCTGCGATCTGGCAGCCCCACAAAGTCTGTGCCGAAAAACAAAATGTCAACCACCTGTCGACGTGCAAATACAACAAGGCCGCTAATTTAATTAGCGCACATGTCTGTCACGAGTGTGTTGGGAACAGAGCGAAGAACTTGAGTGTGTGTCAGAGATGCATGAATGTGTGTGTGTGTGTTTTTGTGGGAGCAGAGCGCGCCAAGGAAAATCTCTAAGCCAAGAGCCTTCGTAGATGGCAGCGATACAGAAACAGCTGTTCGGTGAATTTTCAGCTGCTGTTAGTGTATGTGTGTGTGCGTGAGAAATCAACAAGTGCCCAGTGAATGCGCGCGCATAGTACTCAATAAGCTCTCTTAAGTCATGTGCTCTTAATTAACTGCACTCTTAAAATGAAATTGCCCTGTAAACCTGATTAGCTTACTTGTGGGTAGCGCAAGGGTAATTATGTGCATAAATTATTTGACTGAATTATTTTTGGAAGGCAGTAAATGGTAAATAAGCTGTACAAAAAATATAAAACATCGACAATTTTTTAAATATTTGAACCGTTTTCATTACACATAACCCTCCGTTTTTTTGTATATGTAAATGGTATGTAAATACATAATGTAGTATACTTTAAAGCGCAAATATGTATATTTATTATGTTATGTTTAATTATACTTAAAATTTGCTTTTTTTATGAGAAAACGTTTATCAATAAATGGCTAATTGTAGCTCTTTGATCCTGTAGGGTATTAAAAACTCGAAACACTGTTCTCTGCTCATTTGAACTTGGCAGCAGAGGAATCATGCGCATTTAGTCACGTTCTCTCTTTTGATCTGGTCGTTGTCTCTCTCTCTCTCTTTTGCTCTCTTTATATTTTGGCTCTGTAGTTGTCGCCGCCGGCAGCGCTGCTGCGGCCATTTTCAATTCATTGCTTTGGCCGTTGCCGCGTTGCCTTTGACACAGTTATTTGCCAGCGTTCAAGTGCTGCCCGCCGCCGTCGGCGCTGTTGTATGTGCCACAGCTCAAGTGAAACTTGTTGTTGTTGCTGTTGTTGTTGAAACGAGCTCTTTTATTTCATTTTGGAGTTGTTCAATTAAATTTGCAACATTCCTTTGTGGCACAGACCAATGGGCAATGGGAAATGGCCGAGCAGCTCTTGGCTACCCACCTCATATTGTTTTCAATGGGGGCTCCGTTGTTATCTGCACTAAATCTGTCTGGTTTGTCGACCGAGCTCGAGGACAAAGACGAGAGCAGGGTAGGGCGGGGCGGAGTGCGGTCGGGGTATGGGTGCTGGGGTCGGGGGCGTGGATATATGCAGTGTACGTTATTCTTGTGGGTTGCCAAGTTCTTGCTTTGTACATTGTGTTTTTATTTACTTTTTATTATTACACCCTGTACCCATTAAAATTGCTTATGCAGGGTGTATTCGATTCCAGATTAATAATGCAATCCACTTAGCTAAATTGGTTGTTTACATTGTATCAATTATAGATACATCTACTATATAAAGATTACGCTATTCTATATTTATTATTACTTTTCTTTTAAAGAACAGAGGTTAGAATAGGTCTCAATGAACGGTCCGATATATCGCATAGTTCCAAAAGAAACTGACGGACGATTAACGTTGTTTTTCAAGATGAAGCAATGTATATTTCAATTTTTATAGTTCGCCTATATTAATTATTAAACATGTGCCTCATTTTACCAAGTACCTTATTTCAAAAATTTAAGTTATTTCCCTATCCGTATATTCTTTATCTTTTTCTATACTTTTCAAAGAAACAGAAATAAGGGATAATTTGGATTTGTATACCTCCAACGGTAAGAGCACTTTAAGCTGATACCAAGCACATGTACTATATATATTCATACACATTTAATATATGTATTTATATGTATATGTATATATTTTGCATAGGAAAAATTGGAAATAATCGGTGAAGAAACCTAAAGATGCATGGGTATAGACACTTCGGCACGCCGACTGCCGACCTAATACGTATAATATCTTGTTTTTTGTTGGTTGTTGTTACAATTTATGTTATTTTTTTATGTGCACGTTGTTTGTGGCGATTGTCTATTAAATCTGACAATATTTTCGCACTAAGGCAAAGCGAAAATACACAAAAATATCAAATAATACTATTTCAAAGCCATAACATTTCGTTTGGTTACTTTGGCCTTAAATACGCTTGAGTTCTTAAAGCGTATTTTCAATGGAATTTAATTGGGATGTGAATAAACAGAGAAATGCGTATTTTTGAAACAGTTTAATGCAGATTTCGGTAAAAGTTTTTTAATTGGTTTCGAATGGGCACTTCTCTTTGATATTTCGTTGGCTTTTTCGAATATAAAATCCATGGGCTGTCATGCTTTAAATTATGGTAGAGGGCCTGATTAGACTAAATTAAATATTTTATTGTTGAACGCATTTTCTTCTAGTCTTTGTTTATACAGATATATGCACTTATTTATAGTTTGTTGATTGTATTATAAAAACGATGATGATATCATGGAACTGTGGAGGGTTAACGTGACACGCCCCGCGTATTAATAATTAATCTGGTATAGTTTTATTATCATTTGGGCGCTACTCTTTAGGATTGGTTATTTATACTTCTTCTTTCATTAGTGAATAATATTTCTAGCCTCTGCATGTCAAACTGTAATGTCCAAACTAATGATTACATATTCCTTGCGGATTTAATTACATTTCCTAATTGAATTTACTTAGTGACTTCGTTAGGTTAGTAAACCACGCCTCCTTCGGGCAGCTCTACATTTCAACGTCGCGTCACTCGCGTCAAATTAATCGCACGTCGACTTTCGGCAGCTCTGCCACAAAATGCGCAATAAAATATGCATTACGCGTAAATAGGCCTAGTAGTACCTGCTGCCGTACCCGGTGTGCCGCCTGGGCTCCAAGTCAACATGTCTGACAAATAATTCTTTTATGTGACTTATGAAAAGTGGGTCCAAAGAGCAGTCAGCTGAGCACAGAAAAGAATTGGGGAAATGGGAAAATGCGAAAACAGCAGCTGAAAAGTGTGTGTGGCAAGCGAGAGTAGCTCAAATTGTGGGAAAATACGCTGACACGTTCACACACACATACTACATTTGCCCGCAGGCACACACAAACACATAAACACACACACACAATACACTTGCATAGTCAGGGCAAATGAAAATTCAAGACAAAAGACAAAGTGCGTAAACACGCAAAGCGCTAAGTCTGAGAAAAACAGGCGACCCATTACAAATGACACTAGTCGACGTATTGATGCTCTTTCTTTTTATTTATAGTTCTGCAATTTAAGATATTGAAGATCTGACAAAGCTTTTAAAACTCGTACGCCGCAGCCTCACTTTTTTACAGATTTAAGTTATCCACGGTGTGGCAGCACTTTGAGGAGTTTACCAATTTGTAGAATATTTTTTCATAGTTTCTTGTGAGTTGCTGCCAGTGCCAATAAAACAAGTCATAGCTGCACGATCTGGCAGCGTTGTGAGGATCTAGACAGCAATTAGTATTTTGTAATCGATAAAGTTGAAAAGTCAGTATGGTATTTTATTCAAATCTGGATTCGATCAGGCAGCACTGTGTGCTGTTTATTAACTGGTGTGGAACATTAACTTTTATCACAATGAAACGACAAATTGCAGTGTATATTATATGCGTCGCAAATGCTCGTTTCTTATACCCTAGACATTCCCAAGGCGCACATGCCGAACTCATGACACGCAGGGTACACAATGAGAAAGAAACGTGAGGAAAAGGCGGCTGCCAAAAAAAATTAGCATAAAATGCACGAAAAATTAACGAGCGACAACGCGACGAGGACGAGGCAGAGGCAGAGAAAGAGAGAAAGAGCGAGGCAACGATGACGACGATGATAATGATGTTAATGGCGATAACGATAATGATGTAAAAAAACATGCCCTTTAATTGACTTGTTTTTCCAACGCGCCAAAAGTTTTATAACAAAGTTAAGAGTAGTGAAAGCAAACAACAACAACAACAACGACAACAACGACAACAAGGACAACAAGAATAATAAAAAGTGAATCGAATTTAATACGATAATAATACGAAAACTTACGCTTCATCCGCCGCCGAGGCATGCACCAGCACGGGCGAGAAGGAGAGAGACGGCGTCGCTGGCGGACCGCAGATCAGCAGCAACAACAACGGCTGGGAGGCGAGAAATGCGGTCAAAATGACAGCAATATGTGTCATCAACTTTTCGCATGAACCAAACATTTTGCTAGCATTTTCCGGTCTTTTTGTGCTGCTGCTGCTGCGGCTGCTGCTGCTGCTGCTGTTGTGAACAACAATTAATGCACTTTTTGCATTTGCCCAGGATTTGCTTTCACTTTACTTGCTACCAAATTTGGTATACAATTTTGGGTGGAGTCGCGACGTCAGCAGCGCGACGCTGACGCTGGCGCCAGGCGCAAATTTTCGCCCCGAAACAGACACACACAGAGAAACACGCGGCGTATGCGTAATGTATTCAAGTTGATAAGCACAACACAAACTTTAATACGAGAATTTTTTGCTTAGCCAGTTGAATTTGAGTGAATTCTTTTTAGATTTTTCGTAATTTTTCCTTCTGTTATTTTCAGCTGCACACCGAATTTAGTTTTCCCTCAGCTGTGCGCGTACAATTTTCTATATATAAACTTTTGCTCTTAGTGCGGCCCGACGTTTTCGTTTTGATTACACATATGGCACACTGTCACTGCTACGCCTGTCTGTGTGTGAGTGAGTGTGTGTGTTTGTTGGTGTCTGTGGCTGACTGTGTGTGCGTGTGTGTGGGGAGTTGTGTGCGCCGTTGAGTACTCCGCTTTATTTCGGCTACCGACAACGTTGAAGAGCTGCGTGCGACTAAAACCGAAAATCGGATAATTCAACTGGCCCAGTTCAGGCCTGAGCAGAGAAAGAGAGTGCGGTTGCTCGCTCTCTTTCGCATGTCCTATTTATAGGCGTGCTCTCTTGTTTATGCTCTCGCTCTTGCTCTCGTTCTCAGTTTCCTTCGGTTGGCTTGTTTACATTTTCTTTGTTTGCCCCGCACAGCTGTTTGAAGGGTTTTCTTTTAGTGTTTCCCTATTGATTTTGTCATGAGGGATTCCGTGCGAGGCCTCCTGCCTACATGTGTTATGCTTTCTTATTGTCTGTTTTGCTTTGTGCCGCATATTCATAACAGAGAGAGAGAAAGAGAGTGCGAGGTATTTAAGAGGCAAACTGTGCTCCGGCAGAGAGAGAGACTGGGAATTCGCTTTAATCTGCCACGGTCTATGTTATTATTGTATTTGCGCACACATTTTTATGAATCTTTTCTGTTTTCATGGCCCCACTTCGTGTTTATGTTTACGGCTATGTTTTCATGATCTCTTGCGTTTTTATTTCATTAGCCAAAGATCTATATTGAAGTATCGGAGTGCATATTAAATCAATCAGCTAGTGTAAATAGAATATTTTTATAGTGCTTTGCTATCAAATAAGGATTGTTGTTTAAACAGCCACGCAGCGAGAGTCGTTTTATGTTCTCATGGCGATAGAAAGTGACTTGAAAGTTATCGATAGCTGAAAAACATTTTAAAAAGTGTTGATCAGTGATTTTGTGATTTTGGCGTTACCAGATTACCGCAAATCACAATCACTTGTAATAAGTTTACCACAAATATTTTACGAGAGAGATTATTCAGATATTAGGCAGACATTATTACCCAACCAGAGGTTTTGAGTTAATCCAATTTTAATTGAAATAAATAAGCGCTAAGCTCTTTTAATGCCATGCATAATTTATTTATTTGCTTTGGCGCTGTTAATGTTTTCATAAATCCGAAATTAGACGATGGGGAATTTTCGGCGCATTTACGCGGTAAAATTGTATTTGGCTGAGCTTAGCATGCAAAACCAAATTGGGGGTGGCAAGCAAAACAATTTAAACGCCCACAACAAGCACACACACACACACATAATACGTACACAGACACTCACTTGTACAGTGAGTGAGACGAACAAAGTTCAAGTGTGCCTGCCTACCGCAGTCACGGCTCGCACATTACTGCAACAACAACAAGAACAAGAGTGGTACTGGGGAGGGGGGTCAACGGGGTCGAGCAGTAGCAGGCAGTGTTCCTTTGGTACAACAATGCGGCTGAGGAGCCACCGCATCATCATGACGATGCTGATGATGATGATGATGATGATGATGACGATGATGACAACGCACTTAGTCAAATTTTTAATGAACTCAACAACGTTTTACTTTTAAGGCAACCGCAGCAAGGATCGCCACACGAAGGACACGTACTGGCACTGCAGTTGCTACTGCTGCCTGCTGCAGTTTGCTTCGGGTGCGGTACAAAGTGAGTGGGGCATGCCACAACTACTTTTTAGGGCGCAGCCTACCTACCTCCCTCTCTTTTTCACGCTGTCTCTCTCTGTCTCTGCATGATAATAACCATAATTTGCGGCAGCTGACAAACATATAGCCGCCGGATACGCTATGTGTCGTGTGTCTGTCTCTGTGTGTGTGTGTGTGTGTTTTAGGTCTGTGCTGACATATCCTGAAACTTTAGGGGCGCCCGCATCGCTTGATTTTGGTAGCCCATAAAGTTGGCCGTGTGCATTTCATTTGCATGAAATTTGTGTGCTTGTGATAAGGTTGTGTTCCATAAAGGTGGCGCCCCTTTATGGCCGCCCCTTTAATATGTAACACGGCAGTTAACTGCGCTCTTAATTAGTCATCAGCCCGCAAAACCGAAACTTTTGCAACATCCTCTCGAGAGAGGGAGCGAAAAACAACTCGTATAATTGACAGTGCGGAAAAAGGAAAAGCAATCGAATTGCACGCCTTCGAGCATATCATAAACTTCTAGCAATTTGAAACTTTTCTGCTGCCTGTCTGTCAGCAGGCAGGTTTTTTCTCACGCTCCTTGTGAGGCAATCGCTTCGACAATATTTCGCAACAAGAAGTTCTCGACGCTGTGTTCTTCCTCTGTCATGCATAAAAAAAAAGAATTGATAATCAAGAGAATGTTATAAAAAAAACAAGTAAGAAATGCTACCGAGGAGAACATTCCACAGTAAGATACCCTTCACGCAATTTGTATAAAATTTTATAATTCCCAACAGCCAATTATACAGAAAATAATTCTATCATAACATATTGATTTCTCACTATTACATACTCAAGACTCCAGAATATATTGTTCAATTTTATTAGTTTATATAAATAATAATAAATAGTTTCATAAAAAGTTACAGAGATGTTCATACGAAAAAAAACTCAAACGGAATGATCAAATCTAAGTAATTATACTTTGCTGTGTCTGCCACGCCTCTTTCTATAACAATTACACAACTTAAGTATACCCTCTTTTGACCATTTCCAATAATCGTAGGGTATAACAAAAAATAAATGGAGGGAGAAATAAGGAACGGCAGACACACCAAAATGTGTATAGGGTGTGCTTGTGTTTTAAGTGCCAAAATGTGTAGCACAACTTTGGGGGCCCTAAGCATGGATTGAAAAAGGAACCAAAACTGCTCAACTGGGACATATACTATATTATACTGTATCGTATAGAAACGTTTTGCTGTGAACACCCTTTACTTTCGGCTAGGCAAACGCCCATCAATTGCTTGAGCAGTCATCTATTTTTCATTTCGCTTCGCCTGCGCCTGACTACGGTCACCAATGCAGCAGCAACAACAACAACAACAGCAGCTAAAGCAATAACAGTAGAGCAGCAACAAAATCGGCTAAAAAATTGTAAAGAGGTTGACACCAATGTCTGCTGTCATTTGTCGTTTTTTGCCGTTTTGTAGCTTTTGCCGTTGGGCTGGTGCCAATTGCACGGCAATTTTTTGTCATCTCTGTCGATTCTTTGTGAGCATTTTCTTTTCATTTCATGCCCGGCCCGTTCTCACACATGAATATTTTATATATTTATTGCGCTGCAATTTTTTTTCCGGTGTTGAAAATGAAATGGGAAAATGACTTTTCAGCGAAAACAAAGGCGAGTCCTTTAAAAGGTTTTCTATCTTTTTTTTAACTGTCTATATAGGAAGTTAATCGAAAACTCAGGTGAGTATTCAACTTTCAGCAGACTTTCGATTGGGCTTGGTACGCTTGACTTCTCTTCTTTATTTTTGCAGAATTCTAACTAAAAACAGTTTATGCAGTTGAATTCCTGAAATTCCCGATAGCTCAGTCTAAACTGTACGATATGAGCTGACGATGACCACGCCCACTTGCTTTTGTTGCCAGTTATTCACACTTGGTTGGCGCTGCTGCATTGTGTGCGCTGTGCCAATGGCCAGAGCATTTCATTTTGACCACAGTCCTTAAGCCAAAATGTTGCTGCCAACAGCAATATATACCCCTCAGCTTGGTGTTGGTGTGTGTGTGTGTGTGTGCAGTCGGTGGAAATAATCGTTGGCAAAGCAGAGAAGCTTTGTGTGGGAGCAGCAGGGTTGCATGTGTGAGTGTCTCTGATTGACTGCGGCAAACGAAAGTTCGAACTAGTTGACATGTTTGAAATAATATACAATATTGTTGGTGTCCTGTGTCCTGTTCTGTTCTGTTCTACGATGTCCTTCGGCGACATTGACACGTTAACTGTGTCAGTTGCAAGGGCCGTGGAAGCCGGCAAAATGGAATAATGTGGCATAATTTAAGTCGCCAAACGATTTAACTCCAATCTCATCGCATGCGAGCAGGAGGATATCGCAACTGGAGACCAAGAGTAGGCCACACACACGCTGGCACACACACGCACACTCGAGCAGGATAATTTATGAACTTGTGCCCATTTTCAGTGGCTCTGCAGTAAATTATGGCCACTTCGGCACGTGTCCTTGTATCCTTTTTCACTCCGCCCATGAGGAGAGACAGCAAATACGCACGAGTTGCTGACACTTTGTTGTTATGTATCTTCTCTTGCCGTATACAGTTACACACACCCACACACACACTCACTTGTAGCTGAGCGGAATGTGATTACATAATGTGAGACAGCAATGTCCTCATTTAGTATTCCGCAATTTAATTAATTTATACTTTTGCTAATTTCTAATTAGCATTATTGCAAAAACAGTTAAACCAACGGCATGTGCTCTCCCTATTCTCTCTCTCTCTCTCTAGCTCTCGCCTGTCATTGGGCTTGACAATGCTGCGGTCTGTGTGGCCTTTTGAAACCAAAAACCGCTAATTAGTCGGTCATTAATCGAGAGTTATTTGTGACAAGGTCTAAACACGTTGTTACCATTGCAAAGCCATCGATTGTGGGAGGAAGAAGGTTTGAGGGAAGAGAAAGAGCAAGAGAGTTGATTAGCGCACTGTGGGAAGAAAAGATTCCTTACAAATTTGGAAAACTTGATAAGTTTTGATAGATAAATGATCTTTGAAATAGATATTTGATAGGTGAAACGAAAGATAAAGTAAACTGGGAAAACAGATTTGATTTGTAAAATTTTAAAATATATTTAAATCAACCAATCAAAAGTGCAAGAGTAAAGTAAAATGCAGTAAACGTAGTAAGAACTCGCATAGTTTATGTAATCTACTGATTATATGCTCTTTATAGGTCTTTAATGTGTGTGCAACTGAGATAATATTGCCGTCCACTGTCTAAAACAACGAGTGGGTTGAACAGCTTCTCTTTCCCTCGACACGAAAGCATATCGGGTTACACCTCAATGCGGCTTATCCCTTTTAAGTTTATAATAACCTTAACACCAGGCATACACACACACACACACAAAATCAGACACTCGAATTTCCACCTACATAATTTCATAATTGCGTTATTTCTCTGCTGCTCTGTAAGCCACTTCAAGCTCAATTTGTCCGCTTTTAATCCACACAAATTGCCCAAATTACTAATCCATAATTGTTCCGGCGTCAACTTTGCCATTTGAAACGGAATACAAGAACATGCTGTGATATCATCGTGTTGGTCTCTCTCTCTCTCACTTTTTATTTCTCTCTCCCACTCTCTCTTGGCACATTGCGAATTTAGCGAGTTTTTGGCCTTAATGTTGCCTTCATTTCGAGTCTTTTCTTTGTGTTTTTTGTTCGTGGCGCCTTTTTAATTAGACTTGAGAGCTTGGCAAGCCTTTGCCTAATTCGCAGCGCTACTTTGCGTAATTTATCTTGCCAGTGTGAGAACCCCCTTTGGCTTGTCCCTGTCTGTCGGCATGTTCAATTAATTTGTGCGGCGATTGAAACAAAAGATTTCCAACTGAAAAGATGCTCAACTTTAATAAATTGCTTTTTCGGTTTGGGGTTACAACCCGATTCGAGGCGAACAGGCAGGCGAACACGCCTCATCTATAAATAGAATCTCATCTGCAATCGATAATTGCTTTGTTGGCCAGAAAATATTTGTGTGGAGTAATCGAAACAAAATTAATGGACCGGCAAAGGAAATTGAGTATATTTACTAGAGCAGTGATTAATAATTTATATCATAATAATACTAATGATTATATTTAATGTCTGTTAAATTATTCTCTTGGCAACTTTATTGAGTCTGAAATTATTAAGGCGCATTCTCTTTAAGAGCTACGTTTTTTGTTCGGTTTTTCGCTTACGCATTTTCCTCGCTTCGTGCAATACCTTTTTCAATTAATTTCCATTGACATGGCCTGTGAAGACTGTGAACGTTGACATTCCCAGTGCGAGAGTGATGGAATCTGCAGGCGTCGGTTTGTATTTAATGACTCTGGGCACA
This sequence comes from Zaprionus indianus, assembly GCA_018904595.1. NCBI lineage: Eukaryota > Metazoa > Arthropoda > Insecta > Diptera > Drosophilidae > Zaprionus > Zaprionus indianus. Next base: position 123,900 of record JAEIHA010000905.1, read on the forward strand.
GGATGACAGCCTGGTCTGGCCCGGCCTGGCCTCGCCTGTTCTTGTCTGTCCTGTCCTGGCCTGGCTTCTTCCATTGTCTGTTTTGTCCTTGACTGATGATGGGCGTTATATGATTTATGGACATGGACAAGGCATTCTTGTTTCTTGTATTTTATTTCTATTTATCTCATCGTTTTTACCAAGGCAACTAGATAACTCGCCTTGCTTGCTGAGATGCTAAAAAACAAACGGGAAAAGTCACCAGGGAAATTTTGTCTGCTGACATTTTCGTGTTTTTTCTCATGCCTGCAAAAAGTTATATATTTCCAGGAATAAAAAAGAATGCTAAGCGACGCTCGTTTGGATGGAAAAAGCTTCTGTTTTTTGCTTAGAAATGTTATCAATGTAGGTGAATCATTTCATTTTTTGTATTCTATTAAATTCAGATCTGCACGTACAGTGGAAGAATTTAATATTATATGTATATTTAATTTAATCGGAAGAATTTAATAGAAATGGTATACAAGTTTTCTTTAGATATTTATGAGTTATCATACATTGTCATTCAAAACTTTCTTTTATATATTTATTATATATATTTACAATCATTGAAGACCTCAGTTCTTAGCACTGTCAACTTAATGAGAATACAAATTTAAGTAGCATACTTATTTGGATGTATAACTTAACTCGTCTCTTTCCAGAATCCCTTTAAATGCTCATCTTTTTATTTCGCTTAAAATGTCTTAAATCTTTTTAAGACATCAAGCATATTTCAAAGTACTGGAGTAAGCTGCTCCTGGTACTCAGTTCATTAGTCAAAGAAACATCTTTGTAAAATGGGACAAAGGTTTTGCTGCGCATCGGTTGTCTTGGCCCTTCCTTAATCACGCACACCAAAGCAAAAAGCCCGTGGGGTTAACTCACCTGACAAGAAATGGAGCGCACAAAGCGATGAGAACAAGGACAAAGCGTAGAAGAAGACACTGAACGTGTTGAGAGACTAAGTGACTGTCATTATGCAACTAATTAAAATGTCAACAATGGAGAGCAGGCAGAAACGATGCCAGCGATGCAAATATCAAAGAGCACATGTGAATATTTCCGATACAACATACATATGCATTGTATATATGTATGTATATATGCATACATTGTACATGTGTATAAACATTGTAGCTATACTATAAATTGCTGCAGGCACTTGATGCACTTCAATGTTGGTCACCCGCTTTGGTCATTTAACAGAGGTGGCGTACCGCACGTAGAAATACAGCAGCGGGGGTCGGTAATGGAGGTTGAGGGGGTGGCACACAGAGCGCTTGGTCTCTCGCCGAGAGATCCTAGCGACAATTGGCAGTATTGTCAACACTTGGCCAGTTCGTGCTAGGTGTGTGTTACCGAGTGTTTGACTGTGTGTATGTGTGTGTGCGGGTGTCGGTGTGTTTGTGTACTTAACTGGGTTGAATATTCATATAGACATAATAGCGATGACAGCGTCGCGTGACAGTTGCGAAGAGAATAGGAATCCATTTTTTTTAGAAATTTAACAAGACTAAGAAACTTTTTTCTTTTGTCTATGTTTGCTATAATAGATAAAGTTCTCCTCTTTATACAATATTATTAGTACTGCAGTCATCACCCCACAGTTGAAAACCGCATGTTCGGATTGGTTTTAGGAAGAAATTGTAGAGTAGTTCTCTGCAGTCTAGACGTTACCTTGGGAAACTCCGGTGCTTACTATATCACGTGGTTGCTGTACATCTTGGAGTGGAGCGAAGAATCTGTTTTATAAACACGTTTAATATCATTACCAGAGAAGTTTCAAACTTACCACATATCGCAATATCTGTCACGCTCTCATCTCTAGCACTTTGTGTTGCCAGTGCTGGCTGCGCATGTATTAGTGACATTCATGCATTATGCAATTGATAGAACAACTAAACCACCAACAGCAATGGCAATACTAGGAATCACACACACCTGGCAGGGGCAACGAAATGCGAGAGATTTCAATTGTTAAATGTCAGGAGGGAAAACTTTTGATTGAATCCGTATGTGGATTGAAGGCAAACATTTTGCCACAAAGTTGACAGTTTATCAGTCTGGCATGAGATAAAAATAGCACTATCTACAGAGAAGGCTTATTAGATATCCTATTTTAAGTACATATATAGTATATCATATTTATAACTTTAGTTAAATTTAGATTTTATTTCAAAATTCTTTTTTTAAAAAACAACTGTCGATGGGGAAATTTCTATTAATTTTAATAATTTCATTGGTGTGGCTAATATTTTGAACTTGACTGTAGAGCTGGTTAGGAAAAAGGATATTTAGAGTAAGCTGAAAGCTCTGTGAGAGCTTTTACATTCCCCAGCTGCTCACAAGCTTTTGTGTTTGCAAGTACTAATGATTGACGGTAGATGGCTCTTAGCCGGGCCCAGAGAAACTTACTTTCAGGGAGGACATATACCAAGAGAATTTATTTAGACGTTAAACGAGTTCAAACATACAGCTTAAATTTGTTAACGAATACATGTACATTGGTATGTATGTGATTATATATACGAACAATTACTTAAGATTAGTGGAAAATATTTCCGGCCAATAAAACCTTCGGTATGCCGAATGTAGAATTTTGTTCTCGTTTTGGTTTATTTTTGAATTGTTCTTTTGAAAGCTTTATCCATTCATAGTTTCGCAAATTTTGATATATGCGGGCAATCGCAATTCTTAAATTGGTACTGATAAGGTCGAACACAAAATTAATAGAAAAGTATGAAATTATTTACGCAAGTTCTCGCTGACCACGCGACGCTATTGATCAGAACGTTTTCATGAGAATATTTATATACTCTAACGTCAACCTTATTGGTTTGTTATTCCCATTTGACATTGATATTCAATTTACTATGGCCATGGGAATCTGAAGATATCAATAAAAGGTCTTAAAATTTCAAATATGAAAAATATAAAAAAAAAACTATCGTATAATGATGATTCTCTAATGAATAATTTAAGTTAAAAATCTTATTCGATATATTTTATAACGTAGCAAATATTTATACGGAAAATTCTAAGAACAAATTTAAAATATACGTCATGATATCAGAGCTGTTTCCAAGTTGGTTTCGGGTGTGCTCGCTTTAGCACTTGCCAGCTTTCATTCGACTTAAAGACTTTCGCGTGAATATAACTGAAAAATGGACATAAATCTCGGAGTTTTAACTTGCTGTGTTATATTCGAATTCCTCTTCTCAAATAAATGTACCAATCGGAATAAGGACATAATGTTTAACCAGGTGCATCCTGTAAATAGAAAACAATTTCAATGTTCGGTGTGGCATAATGAAATATCAAGTCAAGTGGTAATCAATCAATTTGGTGGAGTGTTTAGGCAAAAGAATGCTCAAGAGCAGACTCGCTGTTCCCAAGAATACTTCAGTTCTGAAAAATCATCCATTGTTAACGTTTTACTTGGAGTCTGCAAAATGGAAGTGCGTTCTCTCAAAATATCTACAAATGAAAATACGGAACTATCGAATCTCAATTATATTGAACGTCATGCGGGAAACATAACTGAACTGAGTTGGGAAATTGATAATGAGTGTAGAATTAGCAAATTAGCTGCCGTATTTAAACATAAACTCAAAGTGCTGACAATCTGGATGGTAGAGTTGGAATAAAGCTCGATGCGGGTGGTATGTAAACATAAACTCAAAGTGCTGACAATCGATGCCTACAGTTCGGTGAATCTCGAAAACTGTGATGATTTCAGTTTTAATTGGGCGACTAAGCTCACTAAACTGCAAATTAATATCAACAAACCTCATAAGAACAGTCGCAATCTAAGGAGATATGCTTTCGATCCAACATTCTTGCGAGACACAAGGAAACTACAACAATTTGAACTTAATTGTGGACACATCTCATTTGAAGTTGATCTTCCAAGACAAATGTTTCAAGGATTGATCAATTTATCTGAACTTACTCTGGAACACTGTAGCTTTAACAATCTCTCTGCTCTCCATTTCGAAGATCTGACAAACTTGAGAGTTCTAAATCTCAGTTACGCACGGTTCGATGACTTTGAATTCCTAAGGTGTGTTTTACTTAAATGTGTATAATAATGTTCTTTATTTAATTTAAACTTCTTCATTTCAGATACGAAACTTTCGCAAAATATTTAACCATTGTCAACATTGAATTTATATATAGCAAAAGCAGCGATAATGGTTTCAACGATTATACATATTTCGAGAATTATACAAATCTACAAGTTTTTGCCATGGATCCAAGTGTCTATTCGATAATCAAAAGTTATAGAAGGATTTTTCGCACTTTTTGCGATTATAATATTTGCCATATGTTTTTTGATCAAGATGGAACGGAATGTCCTCGTGGCTTTCGTTGCTCTTATGAGCGCAACAAAATGGGTTTAAATATCAAGGCCTACAAAGGCCTGAAGGCAGTGAAGGAATTTATAAAGCTGCCCAAACCTTTTATCGGTAAAACATCTCTATTTTTGGCTTCTTCAAATCTAACTAAGTTTCCGAACAGAACCATAGGTGGATATTCGTTTGTACAAAAACTTTATGTGGAGGATAATCAACTGAAGGACATCACTATTTCTCAGCTGCCAGAGAACTTAACTGTTTTAGACATAAGAAATAACAGCTTGAAGGTTTTGAGACCAGAAATTGTAGACTTTCTAATGCAAAGGAATCATAGCCTGCAGATCAGAATATCGGGTAATCCTTGGTCCTGCGATTGCTATCATGGAGACTTTCTGACATTCTTAGAACATTTTCCAAAAATGATAAATGATTTGGATCAGGTTCAATGCGACGGCATGACACCTTCCCAAAAACGAGAAAAGTGTAGATTGCTCATAAATATTTTTATTCTTGTGCTGGCAGTTGTTTTCATTGTAATTTGTGCTACTGTCTTCTGGTTCAGGTTGTCAATTATCTTGTGGCTTTATGACCATAATATATTTGTGAGCTGCATTCTTCGCACAGCGGAAAATATTGAAGTTTCGCAGAGATTCGATGCATTTCTGGCGTACTCTCACAAAAACTTGGACCTGGTGCCCGAATACGTCGAAAGGCTTGAGAATGGGCAACGCGAGTTCAGTCTTTGTTTCTATCAACGTGATTGGTGCATCGGTCAATCAATATCCGCGTGTATACTTCAATCTATTGAAGACTCAAAGCGCATCATTGTCCTAATGACTATGGAGTTTGTAAAGTCTTCTTGGGGTTCATTTGAGTTTCGCACAGCCATCAAAGCAACCTCGATGAATCCGAACAAGCGTCTGATTATTATTGTATACCCCGATGTGGAAAACTTCGATGAACTCGATTTGGAGCTGAAACTTTATATGAAATATCACACACATTTGCGTCGAGACGATCCTCAGTTCTGGAGAAAACTCATCTATGCGATGCCGCACAAAAAAGTCAGCAAAGCCAAGAGTAAAGCAAAGACAAAAGGTGAAATTGAGGCGGAAGTCTAAAGATTAGGACCGACACAAACAGTATAAGCTAGTTTAAATTGAATTAAATTTGTTTTTATAATAAAACAACAAACGAAAATGGAAACATTTTGTTCATAACCTTGAGCCCTTTGACATGCCAAACTGATACGAAAAACCGCTTTCAGCTTTCTTTTACTTGCTTCTTTAGGAAATTCATTCGCAGGAAAAGTGTGTCAAGGCAGCCTAAAATAAACATGACTTAAGCCAAGCACATTGGGAAAGTATTGATTGATTGGCTTGCGAATCAAGATTGTTCAGCTAAATTTAGCACAAACTCAGTCAATATTATACGAGGGTCGTTTGATAAGTCCGTGACTTTTTGTATTTGCCGCGCACCTGCTCTAAATACAACACTGCTCCTGTCAGCAGTTATCGATTAACAGCTGACTGTAAAATTTTGAGAAAGCTGCGTTTTTTGGTTTGCGTTTTATAGGCATGGAAAGCAGACGATCTCGTGAATTTTAACGAAAATGGAAAAAAGTGAATTTCGTGTCAGCATGGGAAAATTTCATAAATTGGGCTACGAACTGCTACCCCATCTAGCATATTCTCCAGATTTAGCCCCCTGTGACTATTTTTTGTTTCCAAACATGAAGAAATGGCTCGGCGGTAAGAGATTCGGGTCATCACAGAAACAAACGACTATTTTGAGGGCCTTGAGAAAACCTATTATTTGGAAGGAATAAAAAATTGGAAAACGCTGGACTAAATGTATAGAGCTAAAAGGAGATTATGTTGAGAAATAAAACGCTTCTTTGACGAAAAAAATATATTTTATTCAAAAAGTCACGGACTTATCAAACGACCCTCGTATAGTGTTTGTGTTCTGCCGAAATTGTGTTTTGTTGGAATTCTGCAAAGTCAATATTAGCTCTTGAAAATACAGTGCCTATTTAACTCAGTTGAAAATGCGCACAAAAAAGGCCAAGGTTAATCACCTTTACTTTAAGGGAATCTCCAACTTATGGGGCGGGTCAGGTTGAGAGTCTTGCAACTTTTTGCTTCACTGCCAGACACGACAGATGAGAAGGTGAAGAAGGTTAACTAGACAAAACAAGCTAAGGAGAAGGTAAGCAACGGCAACTGCGTGTCATTTGACAAGTGAAATTTGCACGAAATTACTTGTTTGGCTACAGTTAAGGCGGAGCGCAGAAATACACCCTGACCTAAGGTTTCACATTATGAATTGCAACCCAGGACGTTGCACGCGATAGAGTATGCAACGCTTTGTCGTAATTTTGCAGATAAACATTTCATTTCTAGTGGCAGCTCGACAAATTTACGAAATTGTTGCACGTTTTTTGGGCAAATATGCGTCAAGTGGACAACAGGGCGTATGCTTAATGCAATTAGAGAAAAGCAGATGAGATCTTGTATTTACTTAAAAGTGAGTTAATTTATAACTTAATAAGGTTCTTTGTAACAAGATACATTTGAAAATAGTCGGGTTCCTGCGAGAATTGCCAAGAAATGACTTCACAACTATAGAAAATGGTAAATATGGCGATATAAATAGAACTAGGAGATCTCAACCTTACGTTTTCCTGTCTTACTTCCTTGGCTCAGGCTGCCTCTTTCGTTGTCGCATTGCTCAATGACTTTTGTGACTCGGAGATACGTACTAGTGGTTGGCTATCCACACTCACTACGCACTCGTCCTCACTCGATGTCAACTGTGCGAATACAAATCATAAAAGTCATGCCCGACAGTTCATATAAAATGCGACCTAGCGCAGCGTGTGCCATACAAACTGGCGCATAACATAGCGAGAATCACCCAATCCCATTCGGTGTGCCATGACCGTCATCTAATTCAAAATCAGAGAGAGAGAGAGAGAGCGTGAGAGGACGGATCAGGTGGGTGGCAGAGCAGTAATCAGGCAATTCCATATGAATAAGTTAGCAGGCAACGCTGCTTGAGTATTTGAAGTATATATTCTTTGCTTATAAACATTTTAAAAGTACTTCAAACTATGTCTAAGAAAGTAGTTGCAATCTATTCACACTAACAATAACAATGGATATACAGTGATCCTTTATCTTTAGGAATATTTTGACTGTTTCGAGTGGTCGCCAGCCACTTAGTCGTGTAGTCGTGGTGCCTGTGGAGCATGTACGTGCCTGAGGCTTAGCACCGCCACGTGGCAATCCGGGGAGTGCCGCGCCAGCCCCATCGGCCACTAAACATTTTAATTAGAAAATTTCACACAGCCAGTTGAGCCGACCATAAATCCAATTATCAAGTAATTATGCATTTAATTTGGCGCACAGGAGCGCTCACTTTCGGGAATCTCTGAACTCCCATTGCATTATCGACGAGTGGTTGGATAATAATAATATTGGGGCTGGGACAAGAACTAGCAAATCAACGCAGGCTTCTCACATATGCAAAATCATAACTTTTGCCGCACAACTTTGCACAAGCTGGACAATTTCAATTTGCAACTCGTCGCAGAGTTTGCAAACAAACAGGAAGACAAATGTGTGTGCACACACTTACTGAAAGCTGTCTGGGTGTTGCAATTAAAAGTTTTTCGTCGACACCGCAATCACAATTAGAGAGCAAAGGTCAAGTGCGTCGCAATTTGTGACTCCACTGACTGAGACATTGAATTGACCCAGGTCAGGCTGCTTGCAGACTTTAGCGACAATTTACATAATTTATATTTTGAATTCCTGAAGTAACATAAAGACACAAAGTCAAATTTGCATACTAGAAATATCGAAAATAATCGATTTTAATTGTAAGTTTTTAAAATTCACCAAAAATATTTAACTCAGAAAATAAGCTTAACACTAAGTTTCAATCGAACATATAGACTACGACAAAATGACTGCGGAGGAAATATTTTTATTTCAAGGAAATATTTTTCTTCCAAGGAAATCTACCAGTGTTGAACAGTCCTTACAGCCCACATACAATCATTGTAAATTGAACTGAGAAACACCCAGGCTTAAGTCACATGAAATTAGGCCCTTCGCACCTTTAATTAAGTCCCCGCAAGCTAATTAACACACTTGCACGCCCAATCATTGTGGAACCCCTAATTAGGTACTAATTATGACACTGTGCTGGCATTCGAGGTGAACGGGAGACCCACAGAGGAGTCTATAAAAAGAACACAAATGGCAGCCAGTCTGGCTCATAACTACAGCTAATTGAAACCGAGCAGGGCTGCCATGGAGCTGCAGACGATGCCCACGCCGGAGATGCCGATCTTCGGCAATACACTGAAGCTGATGAAGTTCTGGTCTTACCTCTTTGTCCACAACTGGCGGCGCTATGTGGCCATGACGCCCTACACCCTCATCAATCTGACGCAGTATGTGGACATTTACCTGAGCACTGAACCATTGGACTTCATCATTCGCAACGTTTACCTGGCCGTGCTCTTCACCAACACTGTTGTGCGAGGCGTGCTGCTGTGTGTGCAACGTGGGCAGTACGAACGATTTCTGGAACTAATCAAGGTTTACTATCTGCAGCTGTTGGTCAGTCTATAAGGGAAACTATAGGATACAGTTCTAATTGAAATTTTTATAGAACTCGCCAGACAAGCATATTGCGCACTTGGTGGAAGAGACAACGCGTCTTTCCAAGTCAATTGGACGCGTCAATCTGCTGATGGGCACCTGCACTTGCATTGGCTTCGTCACCTATCCCATTTTTGGCTCGGAACGTGGTAAGGCATTCTCTCATGATAGTATTACAACCACAATGTAATTCCAACTGGGGATTGGCAGTGCTGCCGTATGGAATGTATCTGCCCGGCATTGACAAATACGCCAGTCCCTACTATGAGATCTTCTTCGTGGTGCAGGGCATAATGGCGCCCATGGGCTGCTGCATGTACATTCCCTATACGAACCTCGTTGTAACCTTCACCCTGTTCGCCATTCTCATGTGTCGCGTGCTGCAGCACAAGTTGCGCAGTCTGCAGCGACTGCCTGCGTCGCAGGTGCGTCTAGAAATCATATGGTGCATACGGTATCAGATCAAGTTGGCCGGGTAAGCTACCAACGTTGTGCATTGAATGCTTATTTTAAATCTATCTTTGCCAGACTTGTAGATGGAATGAATACACTAAACACTCATCTGCATCTGGTGGAGTTTCTCTGCTTCGGAGCTATGCTTTGTGTGCTGCTCTTCTCGTTGATTATTGTAAGTAGGAGCTGGAATGGATCGTACTATATATATAATATAATACTTTGTTAACCTCATACTCCCCTCAGGCCCAAACAATCGCACAGACTATCATAGTTATAGCGTATATGGTGATGATATTTGCCAACAGCGTCGTGCTGTACTACGTAGCCAATGAGCTCTACTTTCAGGTTTGGCACAAACATATTTTCAATAAGAATTAAAATACTATTTATATTCTATTAACCCACAGAGCTTTTACATTTCCATTGCGGCCTATGAGAGCAACTGGATGGACTTTGACGTAGAGACGCAGAAGACTCTCAAGTTCCTTATAATGCGTTCGCAGAAGCCACTGGCGGTATGAACGATGCAAATGATTAACATAGATATATATTTTGAATATTTATCTATATGTTTTCAGATACTTGTTGGCAACGTTTATCCCATGAACCTTAAGATGCTGCAGTCGCTGCTGAACGTTATCTACTCCTTCTTCACGCTGCTACGACGAGTCTACGGCTGAGTACTCTCTCTCTGTGATGTCCATACACTGTCGGACATTATCCTTAGCCTTTGTTAGGAATGGTTCTTGTTACGGAAATTCGATTGCATACAGTTTTTGGCCAATAAACGTTTTGAGTGTTGTCCACAATTCGATTGGCCACTGCACTTTGCTATTGCACATCGTACTGGAATAAAGGAGAAGTGAAGGCAAAAAGGAAAAGAACATGAAATAAACTTCAATAAAAATACGTCTGGTGTAGTCCAAACTGACCATCAGGGCAGAAGAAGACGCTGCCCTTTGTCTGGTTCGACCATGTTGCGTATGCTCTGCACGTGCCTCATAGATAAGTTCTATTTAAGCAAATATAAATCTAAAGTGTGGTAAATTAGATTTAAATGTTCTCGTAAAATAGTCAGCTGGGGAGGGGAAACTGTAATTGGCTTTCGAATGTTGTTTTCTGTATTGCTTACAATAAGGATAAATACGTGTAGTCCAGTGCGCATTTAAGTTAATTAATGTTGAAAATTAACCAATGAAAATGTTGGCAGACAAATGGAAAAAGAAAATGTGAAAAATGTGTTCGCATCGAGTTGGCAGACTAATTTGTGTCACGGCCGTGCAAAGTTCGAATTTCTTGAATAATTAAAGTCATTGAAAATGCAAGCGATTCAGAAACAGAGAGCCGAATCATTTGGCAACCTGTGGGAGGCATAATTAAATTAACTGGCGAACGAAGCGTATGCGCAATGTGTGTGTCTCACTTAAGAGCAATGTTGGCTGATTAAATTAGTAGCACTTGGCCTCGTCCGTTGTAGAATCGATGCATATTCTGGCTAATTGCAAATGCCAATCAAAGTTGTCGCAAATTGCACTTTAAAATGCACTTAATTTACAAAATGCCCGTATACTGTCGAGGATGAGATGGAAGGTAAAGGTTACCCACAGTTTGCACTTTTAGTTTGGTCTGCTCGACTGGCAAATTGCTATTTATGGCATGCCAAACGTAGAGAGAGGGAGGAGTATCTGTCTGGCGGAGAATAAGCACCTGCATGGTGCATGCAACGGCACAGAATTGTTGCCCAAATCTGATTAAGGTTGCAGGTTGGGTAAGCTATTTATGAATGCCAATAGAAGCATGCCCGGAGCGTAGCCTGCCCCGACAAGCAGGGATTATGCGTGTGGGCTGCGATGCGGACAACGTTGCAAGGATACAATTGCAGTGCGAGCACAAAGCACACTGCAAGTGTATAGAATCCGGCTGAATGCAACTGAGATAAGGACAACTTTCGGCACCCTCTGTATACACTTGTTTGTGTGTGTGCACACTTGATGCCCCTCTGCATCGGATTAGCACATTGTGAGTGTGCAGGGGTATAATGGGGAGACAATGTATAATGACACATTGTATTCCTTGGTCAGAGATCGTCGATTAAGATTGCAAAAAGGAGACTAAGTTTCCTGCAATATACAATATATTGTATGTAGCTAGGTTAGCCAGCATTCTGTCAGTAATTATAAGAGTTCGTATTAGGCTTATTCATTAAATAAAATTAAACTGATTAATTTAAAATAAATACTTTTGTTTAATTTAAAATTTTAATTGTTGACTTATTAAATACATTTGTGTGTTATCACTAAGCATCGATGCTTAGTGCTCTAACTTTGTTTTTACCCGATAGTTGTAACTTACACAACACTTATTGCTAGATTTGATCAATGATTTATCGAAAGTGGTGGTTGGTCGATTATTATTAAACTGATTTAAAGTTCATCAATCGTAAAAAAATAAGTGCAAGACATTTAATGTCAGGAATTCCAATACAAATTCAACAAAAAACCTAATTACAGCTTGAACCTTTAAAGCTCCCTTTGTGCTTCGCATGAACTGACTGAACTGAATAAATAGTGCGGTTTTTGTAGACGAAACTTCATTTAAAGCGAATCCTTTGGCTTGGGTTAGACCTGACCTGCCCTAACAAAAGGCAAAGCCCAAACGTTTTTTATTGAATTTTGTTGCAAATTGCTTGCTCGTGGGCTATAAAAATGCGCATAAAAACCGCCACAGAATAATAGAGTCGGGGGGAGGACAACAAAAAAGGCTAGAACAGCACCAACTTTGACGTAGCACGCAAAGCAATTAAAGCGACAACGACGCCGCGTCGCTGCATGCAAACAACTTTTGGCGCCCAAGTGGCGCCCGAGCTTGCCTCAATGTCGGCTCATTAAAGTCTAGTGGGCGGCTTATGCACGCAAGGGTAAATGCACTCGCCGTGGGGGGCAGGCGGGTTAAGACAGCTGACAGACGTTGCCCACTCCAGTCTCCTTAGTGACCAAGCCAAGAAGCGAGAGAAGAAACTTTTGGCTGGCGGTAAATCAAATTTTGGCTTGTTAACTCGCTCGTTTAAATTAAATTGAGCATTAGCCCTGCGAGGGCGGGCTCTGCCAAAAAGGTTCTAAGATATTCGCTGAAATTGTACGTTGAATTTTCCGCTAACTGGTGGCGTGGGGGCCGAGGAAATGCCCTGCGGAAAATGCCTTATTGCGGCGTCGCTGCTGACAGTTAATGGAAATATTTGGCAACTTTTTTGTGTAGGGAATCAGCTGAAACGACCAGAGGGTGAATGGTAATTAGCATAGTTCGTAGGTCCGGGAAGATACTTTAATCAAAACGAATCGGGAAAACAGCGAATTAAATGACAGGGCATTTTTTACGAAAAATTCAACAATGTTATAAAAATAAAAGCTAGAAAAAGTAAAGCTTTGAATAAAAATTTTTGAATTTTTAGTGCTGAAAAGTTTTTAGTTCAGAAAACATGAATACGTTGGTAATGGGAAATACAAAACCATCTGTTACGGAACATATAAATAATATTGAATGAATATCTTATAAGAAAACATAACGTTCTTCTAGAAAATTACAATTTATTCATAGACGAAAGGAGTTGGATTTGTGCTTTGCCATCAAGACTCTTATCATAAAAATCATTCAGATAATTATCTAAGCAACATATTCATCATATTTCTCAATAAAGGCTCAAAACTCAGACTGTATAGAAAACAAGGAAATGCAGTTGTTACCCGATTTCCAATACTTGTTTAGAGCATCCGCTGTGGAAACAATAAGTAGCAGTCGAATGCTTCGAGCCATGTTACCCCTAAGGCAACCACATCCCAAGTACACAGGTGCCGGTTCTGGTTCCACTTCTGGTTCTTGTGCACGGGAACATGTTATCGATGTCGATTTATGTAGTTCGCATCGTTGCATTTAAAATGATTTTCATGTAAACTGCGCACGAACTTTATTCAAGCGAACAAATAGCTCGTAGTGACTGAAAGAGGACAGAGAATGTTATGAGTAGGAAAGGTAGAGGGAAGCAAGTCGGAAATACAACTTATGTAAATTGTGATGCTGGGGACAGCTGTCCTAGGAGATTAGACTGCAGCACTCCCTCAAACTGCCCCTCCATCCTCTCCCTATCGCAGCATAGTTACAGGAGATCGTCTGCTCCTCTAGTCATCCTCAAGGAATTGCGGGCATATTTGCTTATGCTGAAATGAGCAAAAATAATTGCAAATCGTAAAAGGAAAATTTTTGAGGCTGTTCTCGGTTATACATTCCCCTTTCTAGGCTCTCATGTGTATCGCCAGACAAGGCTAGACAGAGTCTGAAAACGGAAATATGCAATGAAGCAAATGTTGGCAGGAAATTGTTAAGACGCTTTGCCTCTCGGGCCTTGGCTTCGCTTCGCTTTTGCTGTACTTTTTACAGCATTACGTTTTTTGGCATCTTCGAAAGGGTTCCCTCTTCGTACTCTTGGCCCGTTTTATGTTCATAGACGAATTGAAAAGCCACATGCAAATAAAATTTCCCTGTCTTATTGTTGTCCTGGACCTCAGTCTGCTTTATTGCCTTCTTTGTGTTGTGGTTTTTATATTTCAATCGAGCGACGTTTCCTTTTCTCTTCACTCTTTTGCCTCCGTCTTTCTCTTTTTGTTCGATCTTAAAGTATTTGGAATTTTGTGTGTTTTCTTCTATTTTTTTTTTGAGACTCTGTAAACGTTGATGTATTATTCCTGTGGCATCCAGGGGGTCTGTCAGCAAGTTAGAGTGTGTAATTGACTCACGGGTTAGGCAAAGCGTAATAAACTCGGATATAGACAGCGACTTATGATCGGATATGGAGTACAAAGGCACTTCAACTAGTGATATATCTATTGTGACTTTAAGTTTGATATACGGGTTTCGAGTTATATAAATTTGATCAACAATATTGCTTTATTTCTTATGTTTATGCGTTCGATGACAAATTTAGTGACCCAGTTTCCAAGCAATAAAATGCCTGAGAGTCTGCACTAATTTTGCGAGCAAATAAATAAATAAATAATGGTGCAACTGTCAGCATAAATTCAGAGAGGACAAAAAATAAACTCCACATGAAATTGTGAAAAGTTTCGTCGGGCTGTTGCAAAAAAAAGGAACAGGAAAACACAGAATCCCTCGAGCAGGAGCCAAACTTTGTATATAAAGTAAACAATGGAAGGCGCCAATTGTAATGGCAATAAACGTAATGAGCCACAGTGCTGCCTGGCTACAGGTAGCCATAAAACGCAGATTTTATGTAAGTACTTCGAGCAATTAGTTCCACGTTTAATTAGCGGCAAGCGCCTTCAATTTGCTTAAATGTTGCCACGAGGTTTCGCTTAGCAGGTGCGCACTGTACCTCTGTCTGATTGAAAAGCAGCGTTGAATGTATTAAAAATTATTTGCAAATTTAAAATGCACTTGAAAATGCCGACAATTGTGGAAGAGGGCGGGCAGGGGGGCATATGCACATGCACACACGTGCCTCGATGTGGGGGCGCTGTCTGCACGCGATTTGCGCCCTGTCGCCCCCAAAAAGTGGCTAAAAACGTGATACGCATTCTGAATTCGGGTTGAGGGTCGTTTTGTAGCCAACTCCCCTTCTCCCACTCATCATCCCTTTGCTTCACAGTTGAACGCGCCTTGAGGAGTTGTTTGCAATGCGCGAACATGAAACGCTTGCACTTTTCTGCATGTGCTTTGGCAAATCGCATGAAATTCAATGAAAAAGTGGTGGGTGTGAAAAGTGAGGAAGGGCGGTGCTCCAGGTGCAACATGTTAGATAGCCAGAAGGACAGTGTTGTTCTAGGCCGCCTGTTGCCTTGGATAGCATTAGCATCAATTTTCATGGTGAGAATTTCACTCGTCATTACCTCGTTGAGCTGTTTGTGTGGGGACTGCAACTGAACCTACCTGGGGTTTGACAACAGAGTTTGCTTGTCATCTCAGGAGTCTGTCTGTCCTTTTCATTTGTTGCTGCTGAAGAAGCAGCTTTGTTGATTTAACTAGCAGTTTTGTGTACTAATTTATACATATTTCGCACACCCTTCGTTCTTCTGTTGCTGTTTATAGAATTAAAGTATGTATACGAAGGGTGCTAAATGCCTTAAGTCCCCTATCTTATCAACTGTTTAAAGATCTCCCTGCGTCTAAGCAGACTCCCCATGAACGCTCTGTTTCATACTCCCTTGATTCTCTGCACATAACAAATTTTCGTTATCGTTTTCAATTTAAAAATTTGCGTATTTATATGTTAAGTGAAACCTCTCAACAAACAAATTTAAATCAATTGTTAAGCCAAACAAACGAGGCATTGGCGTTTATATTAAAATGGAGCATTTTACCTTTCCCTTCTTAATTAATTAAGCTTCCACTGCACTGTTGTCTACAATATGTGCCAGCTTAGTAATCCGACTTATCTTCTTCTCTCCATAAATAACCTAACGCATTTTGAAGCGTCGAATCGTTAGTCACATACACATAATATTTCCACATTTTGATTGGCACAAACTTCTTCCAATGTCGAGTTGCTTTTGATACATTTTCTTTAGAGTATGACTGTCTCCTCCCTTTCCTTGCCAGCCTCTCCATAGCTCCACACTCTCTGTCTCGCCAGTTGTCTGCTTGCTGTCAATCAGACGCGACTATTAAGTCAAACAGCTGAAGCAATTCACCAGCTGAGTCGAGTGCAAACTGGCTTTGAAATGTTTTCCAAGTATGTTTATGCACAGTGCCCCGACAATTTCTAGGCAGTTCTTGACATGTAATTTGCTACGCAATGCAAAACTCAAAATAAGACAAGTTTGATGCGCTAAAACCAGCATGCAAATGCCTCTTTGCCTCTTCTCTCCTCTATCTCCCCTTTGTAGCACTTGACGAATTTCACAACTAATTAAAATCAATTGATGTAACCAAAGTCTAGCAAGTCTGAACTGCGCTTAAAGTGCGGCGTCTTCTTAGACTTCCAACTCAGGTGGCCCCTGAGGACATTTATGTGCAAATTAACGACATGGAGGCAGCTCCCCTGCTCCACTGTTGGCTGGTTATATGACACTTTTACGCACACCCCTTACCAAGGCAGCCATTTGACTTGCTGCTCACGTAGGTAAGGACATCGGTTGAGAAGGGGTTGCCACTTTTATGACTGATTATGTTGTTTTCGGCGTTAATTGCTACTTGGCCTGCCTGCGGATGTGACTATTTTTATGGGCAGCAACATAAGGCGTATACTCTGTCTATATTTAGATGAAAAAAGATAGTAGAGGAAACTCGGAACTGACCCACAAAATTTCTTTAATTCGGTTAGTTTTGCCAAAATTAACTTAATTACTTTAATTAAAATGAATGGATTGTTAAATTACCTAACTTGGGGTATCATTAAATATTATTAGTTGGTATTATTATACTCAGTTTAAGGCAGGGGTACGTAATGCATTTGTTATATTATGCTTTATATTTGTTATATTATTCAACCCCATCAAAGACCTTCACATTTCGCTTGTCTCTTATCTAGGTACTTAAACAATTTTCGATTATTTTGTCACACGAATTTCTGAAGTCTCCAACACGCCGCCACTGACTCTTTCAAGAGGAACATCACCGATGCAGAAAAACGTTTTGCAATAAATGAAATTTCATGAGCTTTTGAGGAGGCGTTCAAAATTTAAATAGGTCAAACATGCATTTAATTTCCGCACGAATGAAATGAATTTGTCTGCCTGCCTCGCTTTGGCCCACAGCCTACAGCTGTCGAGCACACCCAACATAGGCCAAACGGAAGCAGCCTCTTCCCACAGCAGCCGTACACAAAGGACACGTGAGGCGGCAGCAGAATCACCTTCTGTCGGGTAGGCAGCTGCACACTTAACTTCTTTGGCTCCATTAAAATCTTGCTAAATAAATATTTAATGCGTGAACAACTGGCAAATCGAGACTTGAGAGAGGGAGACCCCTGAGGAGCCAAGAGGAGAATGAAGACTGGAGACTGACGTAGGCGGCGCAACAGCCTGCCACATGATTTATGGGCTCCAATGGAACTGAAACTGGAACTGGGAACTGCCTGGCGTGAGCTGCCTTTTGTGCTGGCTAATGGCTCATAATTGATTTTATGCCTATTGTTGGCCCGGCGCTTTAAATGGTGTGTTGGTAATGCGATGCACTGCAGCAGTTTTCTTTCTTCTTAACTTGCTCTGTTCCAAGCTCCACTCTTAACCAAAAACTCATAATTTTAACCGCACTTATAATGTACATTAATAACTGTTAAGCCATAAAATCATTATGGAATTTTTGAAGGACAATTTGAAAACTGAAATATGTATTTACTTTACAATCATGAACGTAGCTCAGATGTATATCCTGAATAATTGTATTCTCCCATCCAGTGTTTGTCAATAAACTTGCAACTCTCTCTTATTCTCTTACTCTTTCTCTCTCTCTTCCGATTCTTCTAAAAAATACAGGATATGGCAAAAGGGAAAATAAAATGTCATCAAGGAATGATTTGCTTGTTTTTTTTGGGGCACAAATGAGATAATAGAAACAACAATAGTCTCACAAAATGAAAAAAGGTTTTGTCAGATAAAATGCGACAAATTAATGGAAATTTATGGCACAGAGGCGTGCGCAGCAGGGGCACCCAAGCAAGGCAAGCCACGCTCAGAGGGTGCCAGCATGCGTTACGGAGGTGAATGAAATTGGAATCAAGGAACAATTAGACTGAATTAGCCCACTGTAGACATTTCTCTCAGTTCGCCTTTAAGGTTTTCTTTTTCTTAAAGAGTTGAATTATAAAAACTGCCAAGTTGTTTATTTATTGAATCAGGTTTTCTTTTTAATGTGATGCCTCAGCTGTTGCCAAAGGTGTCTAGGAACCCAGCTCCCTTTTTCATCTTTTCATATGCAGATTTTTAGAAACTTCCGCATTGGGATGGCTCTACAAAAACTTCACCTGCGGTTAGCATTAACGAGCCTCAGTCGAACTCAACTCATTCATAGTCAAATTCAATGTGACTACAGACTGTCGCCTGAAGGAGCTTCGCAGAGGAGGAACCCAAACCAGAATTGACTCAATACAAAACCCATTAAAATATCAACAAAATTCAACGATGAAGCCGAAGACGACATCAAAATGTAATTTTCAGCTGGCGCACAGCTTTCGCATAGTAATGAGATGTGTGTCTGAGAAGGAGACTGGAGGCGCACTTGTGGACTGCGCTTTAGGTTATGCGCTGAGGTTTGTATTGAGCCTGGAACCCTTTTTCGGCAACAGAACGCAGGTGTTGGCAACCTTTAACTCATAATCATGTTATGAAATTGATGCCAATTGCAATGATAAACACCTTGGTAAATTCGTCTTAAAAACTCTTAAAGTGTTTCTTTATTTGAAAATAAGTCTATAAAATATCTAATAATTTTTAATGTATTTACCTTAAGCTTCTTTCCGCACTGCTGAGCACGTTTGCCTTCTATTTGTTGACTCAATTTCCAGCCAGACGCATTTCTTGCTGTTTGTGTATGGTGCATAAACATATATATAGAATTTTATTGATTTTTATTAATATTTCCGCTTCCTGTCTTTATCTCTCTATCTTCCTCTCTTTCTTGTTGTTGCCCATTTGCCAATGCCAAGGCCAAGGGAGAAGCTGCTCAAACAAGATACAAGTTCAACCTCGTTGCTTTCTTTTCTCGTTTATATTTTTGTTTGGTTTCTCACTCTGCTGCTTTTCCTACTTCCTCACTTTTCCTCGAAAATTAACTAAATTATTTTCATAGATTCGGACACGGCATTTTTGCAAGGAGTTTTTTAGCTCTTTCCAGTTTCTTTTCCTGTTTCTAGTTTTCTCTGTGCTCTATGGCTTTGCATTTTGCTCTTTTCATCTTGGTCAAAAGATACTACACTATTCTATGCCATGTTTCTTAAATTAAACTCGCGTCTCCTTCGTCTTCTAAAGCTGTCTAAGTCAACAAATGCGTATACGCCATGTGTGCCGCATCCTGTAACTTTGTGTGGCATTTGTGGTGTTTTGGATTACGTGTTGCTTCTTGGCAGCAACCCCCGTCGTATTTGTCTGTCATTATTAATGCGTGTAATTAGCGCACTTTATAAAGATTGATTGGCAGACTTTGTTGCCGCAGCTACAGACGAGGCGCCGCTCGCGGATGCAGAAACCACAGCACACACCCACAAACATGTACAGGCAGACAGCTTGAGTGGAACACGCACTCACACATGCATAGACATACCCCGCTACTTACTCATTCCCTAACCCACACCAACACACACAGATGGCGTCATACGCGTCACTTGTTTATGTGCCACACGCATGACTTGAGCGTAATTTCTTCTTTCCTTTTACCCTGTACAAAATAGTCAAAGGGGTGTGATCAATTGGAGAACTGTAGGGAAAAGAATTTTTAATTATTTATATTGTTATCTTAATTCATATTTTCTTTATATCATATTTAATCACAGTGGAATAATTTGTACAGTATTTTGTAGTCGGTCACCATCGCATATACTTTTATATAAGCAATGCGACTCGTTTCATGCTATTTACAACATGGGAAGTGGAATTTATTGTTTTATTAGCTATGCAGAAAGCTGTCTGCATATCAAGTACTCAATCAATCGTTACCAGTGAGCTGCAGTTGGATGTGAATAAAAAGCGATTGTCGGCTATAAAAGGAGGTAACTTTAATACAGCATTAGATCCGCTTTTTTAAGAATCAACAGGTGAAAATAAAGGCAAATAAGGAAGCCACTTAATCCTCCCTCAACTCATATGCGGACTGGTTTATTTGTCATTTATTTGTGACTGCTGTAAGGTCTGCACTCGGAACGCAGTAATATTTACTGGCCTGGAGTAAGTACCCCGCAAGGCTGCACTGAAGGTATTTCTTTCATTGCGATTGTTGTCTTAATTGAGTTGCAATAGAGCAATGAAAATGCTTTGGGCTGTCATCATCAATCAAACAATTACAAGGTGTTATTGAAGTGTAACTCGATCTTAATTAGCAGCTGTACTCCATCCAGTATTGCGTATACGCCACGGTGAGTAAGTTACACTGCAGCTCGATTTGCACTGTGCACTTTCTACCTTGGAAACTCTCTTCCTCCAATTATCAAAAGCAGACTTTAAGCAATATTCTATAGAAAGAGAGAACGAGAGTGTTAGAAAGAGAAGTAAAAGCAGAGAAATACCCTTTTTAATTGGCCAACATAGTCATTAAATGCTTCCTTGGAAGTATCTTTAAAGCTTTGGCCACCTCTGCCATGGCAACATACCAACAAACTAACTAAGCCACGTTGTATCTTCTATCTTGTATCTCAAAGTTTAAGACAGAGAAGGGAGAGGCAAGTGCAAGAAACTTGCAAGTTTCTGCTTAGTAACAAAATTGCTTCGAGATACGACAGACGTAAAGGGAGAAGAGGTGCCTTGACAACATGAAAGTGAGAGACGGAACTGCTTCGGGTGTATGTAGGCAACAACTACGTGTCATATGGCAAGTGAAATGTGGTCGAAATTACTTGTTTAGCTGCTGCTTAGATGCACGTTGGATGTGAATATGAGCAGACTCGAGTATATGTATTTACATATTCCTGCGCAGTTTCAAGTTGATCCGACTCTCGGCGCTCTCTTGTGGTTTGTTTTATGAATGCTTAGTCGTTATTTTGTAAATAAACATATCTCGTGACAGCTCGACAAATGTGCGAAATTGTTGCACATTTTGTGGACAAACATTTGGCCATTATGAATGGTATAAACTCTCTCATATCTTTTACCTCCTTTCCTTTATTTATTTCTTTATAATAATTTTACTTTCATTAAATCTGCGACGTGTGTTTGTCATTCTCAAATTATCAAAGTAAACATCAAAGTTGTTTAAAAAAAACTAAATGCTTACAAAGTTTCAAAGCCTGCAAATACACAAAAATAAACACAAGGTGTGAAAACAGGAAACCAAAATGCTGCAGACTGTGACAAGAAAATCACAAACATTGTTTACACCTCATGGATGGAATTAGAGTTTACAGCACAGCGCTCTCTCATTCTCTGTGCTATCTCTCTCCCTCTCACACACGTGAAACGTAAAGTAAAACGTTTGTATACATTGCTCATACGCCCCGTGTGAAGCCTCTCATGTGCTCTTCCGCATTGCAAAAAGGCAGTGAAAAAATTCATATCAATTTCGTTTGGGATGCAGGTATATTTAAGTGCTTGTCAAGGTTTTTTATTTGTCGGTCTTTGAAAGTGTGTGAGTTTAAGACTGTCATGAACGTAAAGCTCCTAAGGTTTTATGATGTGTACGGCAAATGTATTGATAGATAGAGATAGAGATTCATATGCAAAACATTGCAGGCTAAGACCAGTCTAATTAAAGTAGGGGCTAGATAGACATAGTAATTGGATGTAATGCTCTTCCTTTAGTTTTTTGAATCAATATCAAGTTTCGCTTCTACTTTTAAGACAGATCTTCAAATCAACTTTTATTTAGGATTTTTATACTCTACAGACCCACATACAAAGAATTTCTGTCCATGCGTGTCTTTTTTTCCAGACTGCATTCCCCTGTCTGTTACTTAATGAGATTCCACTGCCAGCCCCACACCGTTTTATGCTATCTCTCCCCTGCCTCATCTCATTCAACAGTCGGCAATGTGTCGCCTTTTTACTGCATACTTTTCGGAGCCAGGACAGAGCAGCAGAAATGCTGATGCGACAATTATAGTTATTGTGTGCCCTGCCCCGCCTTCATTGTGCTGACTGGTACCATGAACGGAAGACAGAAGCACACCTCGCGTGTGGATCTGCACGGAGTAATTGAATTAATTGGTATATGGGCGGGGAAGCAGTATTACTACTACTACTACTTCTTCTATTTCTGGTGTTGCAGTAGCTTCAAAATTTATCCTCCTTTTTTTCAAAGTTATTTTCCTCTCTCAAACCTTACTCTCAAGACTTTTAAGCTACATAAGTAACAGCTTCCTCAAATTTGATTATTCTATGGTTGGTTTTCCTTCTACTTTTTCTTTTTCGCGTGTCCCCACGGTTATTTATTATGCATTTCTTTTCCATCAACTGTCCGACCAAATGTTTTCGCCGTTGTCTGCAGCTCGTCTGGCGACTTTGACACTTTTTCCCAGTTTGTTTCGTTTCGTATTCCAGAGAGAGGGAGGAAGGGAGAGCTCTGAGCGGCTTTTTAGCTACTGGGTAGATTATTACCAATGTAGACAGCGAACTGGCCCCACCCGGACATGTTTCCTTTCGGCATTTCAATTCCAATTTACATTTTATATTGTTAGTGGTGGCTTTGTGCTTTTAACTTTAATGTGAACTGAAGAGGACTTTTAACTTTAATGGGTGGTTCATCTGGTTAATATGGAGAGTATATATTGGAACTTAAACCTGAAACTTGTATTATTAGTTGAGAAAATCTGTCATTTACCTTAGTGAAGTTAGCTTTTATCGCTCTGTTTAATCAAGCGACTTGTGGGCTGACATTCACTTCTCTTTTTGCTGCCGTCAACTTCACGAATTATAAAGAGTTTGTTGCTGCTGTCAAATCTCTGGTTGTTGCTGTTTGGCTATTGTTATTGTCTGGCTGGCACTGTCACATGTCAAGTGTCAGTTTTTGGGCGAGTCGCAGCTGCTGAAAACTATTTTGCATTATTTGCAACTGCAGTAACTTGAGCACTTGCCAAAACGACCCTCGAG
Source organism: Zaprionus indianus (assembly GCA_018904595.1). Lineage (NCBI taxonomy): Eukaryota > Metazoa > Arthropoda > Insecta > Diptera > Drosophilidae > Zaprionus > Zaprionus indianus. The sequence goes on from JAEIHA010000905.1 coordinate 147,150, forward strand.
ACAGTGCTTATGATAATTTATCCTGCACATTAATACTCAAATTCACAGCAGACTGTCTAAGTTGTATGTATATTTTTAGTATTTATGTCGTTTATACACAACTTCATTTACATGCCAGAGAACAGCCTGAAAAAGAGATTGACATGTTGGGGAATGGAGCTGAGAGGTATATTGCATCACATTCATTGTGATCATATAACGTAGGAGATATACAAATTCAATTGGAAATGTTGATAAAATAAAGTAATTATAGTTACCTATATATAGTATTATACTTCTATGCCAGTTTCTTAAATCATTTATATTGAAATTCTTTTTATATATCAAGAAAGCAAAGCAATGAGTTCTTTTAAGTTATCAACAAATAAATTCCTTGATTCATTGTTGTTTTTATTTTAAATAAATATAGCAGATAGTTCAAAATGCATACACGTATATTTATTTCTGGTAAGTTTACTGCCTAAATTTAAGTAGATAAAAACATTTCATTGCGTTTCTCTTTTATGTTCGCTTCATATTGTTTGTAGATGTCACAGAGAGTGTGTCGAGCTGCCTACTCATTTCTCAGTGCGTCAGTGGTGGAATTTCAAGCGATGTTAACTTTCTGCCAAAAAACGAAACCATTTTGCTCCAATGTGCTGCAAATTCAATAAACGAAAACTTTTCACTTGTTCGCCCTTCGTGCAAGCCGCTGATTAGGCAAGTAGCTGACGGGGTTTCACCCCCAAGGGACGTTGCTATTGGGCGTGTCGGACAAGTGACATGAATAATACGCAAGTGGAGTGGAGTAATAAAGCATATCGCTGGAAGGGAATCCCCACTTGGCGCCATTGTAATCACATTTAGCCAAATGGCAGCTCAATAAAGGCCAACAAAGAGGCAAGTTCCCAATTCAATTGGATTTTATTCAAGGAAAGTTAAGTTCCGGTGTTGGAACTTTTGGAGAGGTTGCCCAAAAGCAGGTTACATAATTAGCTGGTCTTGCAGTGCTCTTAAAGTTTTTTGAGTAACTTGAGATATGCCTGTTTCTTTATAACGCCAACATCAGCTCTGACTTTAAATGTGCAAAAATTGCAAAACTTTTCTCATATAAAACGCGTATTAAATCATTTTTATGGCAGCTTGTGCCACGTTCAACGCAAATTTGCCGCCCCATGCATTTTCTTGGTTTTAGTTTTGCACCCCACGAACTTAGGAGAAGGAAGACAGAGAGGAACGTCTCGCCCACCTCATGATGAATATGATTCCACCTGTTTACACTGTTGTTATTCTATTTTGCATTTCCCTTTTATGTTTCTCATTATTACTCCGCCTTGTTCTATGCGCCATTTGGCTGAAGCTGCCTTTGCACTGTTGCACACTGCGTATGAGTGATACTTTACAGCCTTGTCGCTTTTATAACTAATACACAGTCAATGCGCACTGTTCACAGATTTATTTTGATCCTCGGAACTAAAATGTTTATGAGCACTTCGCCATAAGATTTGCATTTCATGTGTTTTCTAGGCAGTTGTTAAAATATTTCGAACTCTGAAAACTTATGAACAACATGTAAGACTGTTTGATGCTCTGCATTCAAATTTATGTTAAGACTTTTCCATCTTTTATGCCAAGACTGCTCTTTTCGTGGGTATTTTACTCATTAAAAAGGTCGTCGATCCACGTCTAAAAACTTACCAAAACTCTGAAATGGGATTGATTTAATTTGTTCGCTTTCTTTCAACCTTTTTTCTTGTGGTTTCTCTTGCGTCCAAAGGGTTGCACAAAAACGGTGTTAAAACGGGTAATTAGAGGAGCGACAAGAAACAAAATCAGAGGAGTAGAAGACGCGGAACTCAACTTGTCAGCGGCTTTGGGTGTTAATGAAATATGTTGTTGGACTCTGAACAATATACTCCTTCTCACTTTACTGCAGGGCTGTCAAACTAATTAACGTCAATTGTGGTTGAGCAATAAAGGGCAATGTTTTAGGGGTTCTACTCATTGGGAAAGGGGGATATGGTAAAGAACAAATAATATCCACAATTTTGAGAAAGCTTTCTTCTGATTTCATTTGATTTCATCAAGCAACACTTTGTTCTGAGGAAGGTAAATAAGTAATATAATAATTGATCCAATATTTGCAATGGTTTCTTTAAAAGTTTTTAATTTTATCGCTGTTAAAAATTCTAATAGACCCATTTATACTTCGTCCTTTAGATATGTAAGTGATCTCTGCACCTTTTGTCTTCTGAAATAATATAACTGTGCTTGCAAGAAACTTTATATTTGGTTAAATTTAATAAACAACAACGAACAACCTTTTGCATTTGTTCACATTTAATTTGAATATATAAATTTTGAAATTATGCCAAATCGGTTGTATTTAATCATTGTGGTGCTGAGCAATGAACCGTTTCGAGATCCGAATCGCGAACTGTTCACACCAGTTGCCCATCGTGGACTGCGAAAAACACAAAATGGGATTTCCCTTCAAATCGATGGTGAGCTCGAGTGTTTGTCGAACATGTTTGAGTTGCGTTGCTGTCAATTTCCCAGCTCGTTGTGCAACCTACACAAGTTTGCGCAAACTTTTGCAGATAATACGGGCAATTTTGATTTGATTACCCAAAACAAACTCTCACATAAATTCCATTACACACCAATCGAACATGTTCGTTTCATTTGTTTCACTGTGGTTTGTTTGCCAGAGTGAAAGAAGGGAGACAGCGGCAGCTAGACGCAGGTAAACGTCTTATGGGCATCTAAATCTCAAGCCACGGAAAGAAAATTGCGAAAAAGGAAGTTTCGGCTGCAATTGTAATTTTCGCTGCCTACTTTCCAGCGCTGCTTTTAATTTGCTTAGTTTTCTGGCTGGCAACAGAAGGAGGAGAGAGAGCACTTGAGCACGTCTAGGCTCTTTTCGAGCTGCGCATAAAAGCATGCAATGCTAAATCAACACGATTAAACGTAGCTCTGCAAGTGCAATTTATGTTTGTTTCCTTTTCCGTTTCTGAAGTGGATTTAATTGTTTGAGGAGCAGCAAACAAAACTCAATTATTTCTTAAATTCCTGCATTTTATAAGCTTATTTCTGGGCCTAAATAAAAACTTCTGTTGATTTCCATTACAAAGGAAGGCTGGCTGTGAATTTCACATGTAACCGTATCAATATGCAAAAGAGGTTTACGTCGAGTCTTGCACTAAGTGAATGTGAAGACACGGCGCCAACAGAGAGGCGCCAGCTCCCGCAGGACACAAGTGGCTAAACGTGACGAGCATACATTAGGCGGAGCAGCAAGCCAGAAAAAGCCTCGTCCTCTCGTTGTCATGTTTGGCCACAATAAATGCAAAAAATATGCATAGAGTGCAAAACATGCCATGGAAACAAGGCCAGGCAAAGGCGTTCAAGTGTTGACTGAAAAAGTGCGAGTGCCAGCAAAAACAGCAAAATGAAAACGCAGATATATTCAATCAGGCCGACTGAAAGAGCCAGGGGCAAGGCAGAATGGGGAAAAGTGCTGAAAGGCGATCGGAAACATGCGTGCGGAAAATTGTGAAAATGTGGCGAATAAAATTGTAGAACATTTTCATGAAGCCACTGGTCGAATAATTGATAACATTGTAGCCTTAGCGAACTTAAACATTGTAGAGTAATTTATTTAAAAAGTCTATTTGATTGGAAATAAATTTTAATTTAATTAAAGAAAGAAAGCTAAGTTTGGTCTAGTATACAAATTTTAATTCAAATGTATTACCCTGATAAACTACTTATCCCTTTTAATTTATGTGTGCCTGACCCGTCCCAATAAATCCAATTCAATCATGAATTATCGCCACATTAGTTAGGAAAACCCTGCTGAGAGTCACGCGATGACAGTGTCAAATGGAGAAGAGGTAAAAAACAAGTTGGCAAAATGAAAATAGAGAAATAAATAAAGTAGATACAGGTAGCTGAGGAGTGACTATACTTTCCTGGCTATCGAGTGTGTGCATTATTAATGCTGAAATGAATTGTTAAGGATCTACATCAGAAGAGTTTCCAGTTCCAATCGCAGCTGCTCTGCAGTCTGTAGAACTCCACTGAGAGACCCTCTTTGGCTCTCCCTCGAGCAGGTTCCTATGTGCCGCTTATACTTTTTAATGCATATATTAATCCGACGCTTATTTCATCTGATTGAAGCATAGGGGCAGCTGGGGTAAGCAGTGCAGCCGGATGAAGGAAAACCTTTGGCAAAATCCATTTGTTGTGAAAAATTCAATTTATATTCGATTACGCGACGATGTCTAAGTACGGCAAGAAGTCTGAAGGGCTTTTTTTTTCAACATGCTGGCAGCGTATTGAGAATGCGCCGTCATGCGTTAAAATTGCAATTTTTTCTTTCAAAGCAAATGCTCAACTCTTTGGTGCCCAAGGGGGGCCCAAAAAAATATATAAAAAAAAAAAAAAAAACTTTTATTTTTTTTTTTTCCCCCCCCCCCCCCCCCCCCCCCTTTTTTTTTTTTGAATACGACGCGTCGTTGTCGAGAACTGAGTAACAAACATAACAATCATAGTCAATTGCAGCTAGTTAAATATTCAGGGCCGTTTTCAGGGCGAGAAATACATAAAACTGAAAACAGAGGCATGTGTGTCCTAGCTACACCCGCACACACACAGAAATGTGCACCCCTAACTCGGGTATTTTCCGGGAAAATGACACCCGGACACGGAAGCGGGTCGCTGATTGCCGATTGACCACATGCACTGTGCATGGCAGAGTGGAAGAACAAACGTCCCAGAGAGGCGTCCCAGTGTATTGGAAAACGATTTTGAGTCTCTTCTGCACACAAACAGAGGAACAGACGGACTGACGGACTGACTGACAGACTGGCAGGAATAGGAAAGCATAGACGGCACTTGCGAATTTCATTGCAAATGAAACGAAAATCGTTTTATTTTGATTTTACTCACGCGTTTGGGGCATTCACAGTGAGGTGGCAAAGGGGGATAGGCAAATGTTTTGTCTGTGAATGCCTAGTAAGCAAGGGGGTTAGGGTATATGCAACTAAAGAATTCTTAACTTTATTAGTCGATTTACATATAAAAAACAAAAATAAAAGGAATGGACTGTAATTATAAGAAAAAAATACAGAATAGATAACAATAAGTAAGTTAAAGCTCAAGGAATATTAAGAAAATAAATATTAAAAACTAAATAAATATTTTTTAAATTATTATTTGTAATTTTTGATGAATTTCCGTTAACAAAAACTGTGCAAAATATAATACAATACATTTTTATATTATATGTTTTTATTTCCTACTTAACTGAACAACTTATAGGGTATCTCCTGCCATAGTCTTTCTCTATTTTACTTTTCATTTTCCATCGCATTGCAAAAGAGATTCTTCGTGGTTTGGGCCTTTTACGTGGCCAATTTGTGGGCAGCTGCGCGAGAAGAAGATGAGGTAGAGACAGGTCTGGATCACATGTTGACAGCCACCAAAGAGCTGCCACAAGGCAAGTTCTTATTATTACAGAATAAAGAAATTTAGAGAGTTCATTTAGCTATGCTTTAAAGTTTTAACAAAGTCAGTTTTAAGCAGCAGCTTTAAACGTACTAAAGAAATATATTCTGGTTATAAAAAACATTGACTTTGTCTCAATTTCAACTCAGCCCCCACTCAGCATAAGACATTTCCATAGACTGTAAGTAAAATAGGAAAATGGGGAAGAACAGCTGTTCGAATTCGATAAAAGCACATGCAATTGTGACTCGATTGCGACTTCTTGTGCAGAACATGCTCTGCGAAAACAATTGGCAGCAGGCGAAGCGTCCTAGAGCTAACCTCATCTCTAGCCATGATTCCCCCCTGCACAACCTCATCCCTAGAGTAGGTACTGTGAGTCTCTGGTTACGATGCCTGGTTTTGTCGATTTATGTCGTTCGCATCGTTGCAGTTAAAATGATTTTCATGTAAACCGTTCAAGAACTTTACTCGAGCGAACAAATAAGTTGTAGGGGAGAACAAGAGGGGGCTGGGCAGGGAATGCCGGAAGATATCAACTGCCGGGTAACAACTTATGTAAATTGTAATGCGAGGGACACTTGTCCTATGGGAGCAGTCTCCACAACGCACAACTCTCACTGCCTTCGCTGCTTTCGCAGTTGTCACCATGCTGAGGACCAGACCCGAAGGTCCTCTAGTTGTGCTCAAGCCATTGCGGGCATGTTGGCTTATGCTGAAATGAGCAAAAATAATTGCAAATCGTAAAAGAAAAATTTTGAGCATGTCGTGCCTCTCTTTTCCTATCTTCTGCTTTTCCTTCTGTGTGCGCCGTCTTCCATCTCAACTCTCATGTGCACCGCCAGACGAGGCCAGACAGACAGACAGTGGGACAAACGGACTGACAGACAGATAAACACGAACGGAAACGGAAAAAATGCAATGAAGCAAAAGTTGCAGGAAATTGTTAAGACGCCCCCCCCTTTCTCCCCTTTCTTCCTTCCTTTCTTGGCTGCTCTATTTCTGAACTTTTTACAGTTTTACGTTATTTGGCATCATCGAAAGGGTTCCCCCAAGGTTCCCATTTTATGTTCTTCGACGAATTGAAAAGCCGCATGCAAATAAAATTTGCCTGTCTTTACAGGACCCAGGAACCCAGTCTGCCTTGTGTTGCCTCCTCGTTTTTGTGGTTTCTATATTTCAATCGAGCCTCGTTTCCTTTTGTACTTCCCTCCTTTTCTTTCTACGTCTTTTCGTTTGATTTTAAAGTATTTGCAATTTTACAGGTTTCCTTTGAACGCGATTTCGTCTTTCACATTTATTTTATAAGCTTCGTAAACGATGATGTATTGTGCCAGTGGCACCCAAGGGACTGTCAGCGAGTGTACGAGTGTGTAATGGACTTACTGAGGTAAGTAAAGCGTAATAAACTCAAAGATAGACAGCAACTTAAGGTCGTATAAGGATTGGCCTATGGTTGCAGCATTACAACAAAAGTTCACATAGTCAAAGGAAGTCTTTGAGTGGAGGTTCTTTACACTTCTCTAAGTTGTTCAAGATATTTTTAGCAGCTAATATACAAAATATTCACGAATATAAAAATATTTTAAATATTTATAGACTAACAATACAATTGTTTAATAGGGAAAAGGTATAAATACCAAATAATTATTGTTATTATATTCTTTCAAGCATTACTTTCCCCATTTATCAACTGACTTTATGTTCTATGCGTATTATGACAAAATTAGAGACCCAGTTTTCAGGCAATAAAATGCCTGAGAGTCTGCACTAATTTTGGGAAGCAAACAAATTTGCATAATTTTACAACTGTCAGCATAAATTCGGAGAGGGAAAAAAATAAACTCCACATGAAATTGCCGCCCAAATGTGAAAACTTTTCCGTGCCAAAAAAAAGGAGCAGGAAAACACAGAATCCCTCGAGCAGGAGCTCAACTTTGTATATAAAGTAAACAATGAAAGGCGCCAATTGTAATGGCAATAAACGTAATTAGCCACAGTGCTGCCTGGCTACAGGTAGCCATAAAACGCAGATTTTATGCAGGATGTTTCTCCAAGCAATTAGTTCCACGTTCAATTAGCGACAAGCGTCTTCAATTTGCTTAAGTGATGCCACGAGGTTTCGCTTAGCAGGTGCGCACTGTACCCTGATTGAAAAGAGTGTTGAATGTTTCAAACATTATTTGCAAATTTAAAATGCACTTGAAAATGCCGACAATTGTAGAAGAGTGTGAGCAGGGGGCGTGGCATATGCACATGCACACACGTGCCTCGTTGTGGGCGCTCTGTCTGCACGCGATTTGCGCCCTGTCGCCCCCAAAAAAGTAGCTGAAAACGTGACACGCATTTCGAATTGGGGTTGACGTCGTTCCGTGTCTATTTGAGGGTCGTGCTGCAGCATCCCCGCAAGGCTGCCCCTTGAGGAGTCGTCGACATGAAACGCTTGCACTTTTGTTTATATCCCTCGGCAAGTCGCGTGAAATTGAATAAGCGCCTCAGCTGAGGGAAAGGAAGGAGTAAGGAATATGGATGATGCTCCAGGTGCAACGCGTTAAGTGGCCACGATTGCTGCATTTCCCTAGGCCACGTTGCATGCTGCTTCGGCAGCATTAGCTTCAGTTACCACAAGGAATTTCACCCGTCATTAGCGGTCGCTGCTCGGAGAGGAACAGACTGAAACCGGAGCTGGCCAAGGATTGCAAATGTTGGCATGTAATAAGGGTGATTTATCGCTGAAACTTCCATGTGGTTGCTACGATGGAAGGCCATGTCGGAGCACTGTAACTCTCTTTTTTTGTCTATGGATAATGCGCTACGATGAGTGGTAACCTTTAATAATTTGTCGTAATTCTCTGCTCCTTATTGCCTAGCCACTTTTAAGTTTATGCTTGGATAAATAATGAAGCAAGCACGCTCTACCTTGCTTACATCTACGAGTTACAGTAGCACTGAGTGTGCTATTCTTAATTTGAAATTTACTTATTCTACATCAGGTTATCAGGCAACTTCATGCTAAGTTTGGTGTCTCTAGGTATCATTGTAACTAAGATCTGCGCGTTCATACAGACACACAAGACTTATATTGACGCCTAACAATACCTCTTAAGGAAATTTAGATTTCTTGCAGTGCATTGGCATTTCTCATGTTTTCTCGCTGCTACTCACGCATATATATTTCACGTATTTATCATAGTGTGCGTATTGCCCGTCAGTGCCCTAATCACAACACACAAGGTCCCAAGTTGCCCCGAATCGCATGTTATTGTCATTGTTATCAACAATGTCAGGACACACAGCAACAAATTCTCTTCAACAATGGGTTTGCCAAGAGGGGGAGTGACTAGTCAAGAGGAGAGGGGGACGTGTCTCATGTGGGCATATGTTAAACATTTTGACACTTGCGCACGGTTGAGCCGCCGACGCCTACGCCGAAGTTCGACAATCTAAGGGAACTTGATGAGGGTTCACTTCCGCCTGGCGGCAACAACAACAGCAACATCGGTAGGTGGAAGTTGCCCCCGCAGGGCATTGCGAATTTATTTGAATTTAAAAACTCCCCAAATTTGTAGCAATTTGCAGTTGGGCTTGCTGGGTTGCTCTCGATTCCACCACGGGCACTGCCAGTGGTCAGTGATAATCAGCGAACTGTGTGCAGGAATTTCGCCAACTGTCCGAATTTTGTTGCATTTGAGGGGTGTCTGGGGGCGTGGCAGTGGCAGTGTGGCGCGTAAGCCAAGCCGCATTAGCGGTTGCCACTGAGCTTTGCTGCGGCCTGGCGCGCATTTAACAACAGTTGCAACAGCAACGGCAGCAGCAGATTGTTGCCCGGGAGACACCTGGCTGCAACTTAATTAAATGTTGGTTGAGGTCCGCACTGGCCAGTTGCCTGATTCCGTTTGCCCGCTGTCGATAAATGTTAACAGTTTCGGTTTTTGCGGATTGCAGTTGATTTAAGGAGTGATTTAAACTCAAACACGATTGGTCAACGTTGCACTGAGGCTGACATACATGGGTGTTTTTGGGGTAAATATAGTCACGTGTTTCGTATGCGATTTGGTATACTTTCTAGTACATATTGAGGACTTTTCTTTAAACTTTTATAAACTCATTACTTATTGGTAAAACTTATAGCTATTTAAAGTAAACAATCTCGAACCATTAAAGTGTCAATGCATTGTTCTCAACTTGTTTCTTACTACTGTATCTACGGATCTCTATCCGTTATGTTTGCCCTTGTGGTCAGACAGATTTTCCAAACAATTTTACACTTTTTCGTTCGTTTACATCTTGGATTATTAAACTGTATATTTGGTAAAGCAACTTTCCTAACAAGTCTTCCAACAATTTTGTTTTGTTCTCCTTTCTCAAGACATTAAACCTGCTAAATATTCCTGAGTATTTATTTAATATTTAATTATTTCTGCATTATTTCTTCTACTGTTATATATTATTATCTTTCTTTCTATTTTTCATTACCTTCCGGTATTTGAAATTACATTCCCCCCATGTTCTTTCCTCTTTATCGAGTATAATTATGCATGTGATGACGCGAAAGCCTTCTTCCCTTGGGACACGCCGGCAGCCGCCAAAAAGAACAGCATAAAGCCACGCCCCCTTTGGCTACGCTGCCAATTTTGTTATCGTTTTCAAATTGAAAATTTGCGTAATCATATTTTAAGTGAAATCGCTTTGCAAATGAAATTTAAATCGATTTTTTAGCCAGACGCTTAAAGTGCGCCGAAGAGTACTTGGCAAAAGTTACGCATACGACGCGTTGGCGTTAACATTATGGTTTTTCATTTCCGCTTCCGCTTCTATATCCGTTGCAGCTACTTTAAGTCCACTGCATTTTGTGTGAAATATGCGCCAACATGGCTTTCCGACTCCCTTCCACTTCTTCCCTTTGGCCCTTCACAGCACCATCAACGTCGTCAAATCGTTAGTCAAATACGCAAAAAGTTTTTCAGTTCTCTCCTCTCTGGGCAATAAAAATGATGAAGTGCCACGCGAGTTCTTCAAAGTGCATCTAGCTCTCAAACAGAGTTGTCTCTGTGAGCTAGGGTCGAAGAGGTATATGCTCTATACATCTATCAAAATAGATTTTAAATCGAGTAAGCTGAGCTTTATATAGCTGTTTTGTATACTGACAAGTCAACATGAAGTTGCTTATAATTTTTCTGAAATTGCTGCTCTTAAGATCCATTAAACCATACAACACCATCATAAGGGAACGTGAGTATATAAAAATATAAATTATATATCTTCTATATCCCTCTTCGACCTTCAGCCAAGTGCATGTATATGGCCGATGTGGGTGCTTGCACGGAGAATGAACAGTTGACCAAGGTCTACGGATACGACTATTTCACCAATCGTTGTGTTCACTTCTTCTACAACGGCTGCGGTGGCAACCCTAATCGCTTTGCCACACGCCAGGAGTGCATGGATCAGTGTTTCGTTGAGGGCGCAGATACTGCAGACGACGATGAGGACTTTGAACTGGCAGAGGAATATTTGAAGACTGAGCTCTAAATAAATGTTTGATTGATAGATTCCTTTAAGTACCTTGTAGTGTATCTAATTCTCGGTGAGTTCCCGTGTTTCTTTGCCTGCCTCTGCTAAATTTTTTTTTGCCCTGTCCCAACGCATAATTTTAGTCGAACTTCCTCTTCCTTCCCGAGTTGCTTTTAATGCGTTTTCTTTTGACGCTGACTCGTCTCTCTCTCTTTGCTGTCTGTCTCGCCATTCGTCTATTTGCTGCCAATCTGAGCGACCATTAAGTCAAACAGATGAAGCAATTCACCAGCTGAGTCGAGTTCTGGCTGCATTGCTCGTTTCGAGAATGTTTTCTGAGTATTTTATTGTGCCCCGAGACTTCTTGCAATGCCCGACATGCAATTTGCGCCGCGGGCTATGCTAACTTTTGCTCTGAAGCAGACAAACTTGATGAACTTAAATCAAGGTCTTCAAATCTCTAACTCTGTTTCGCTTATATTCCATTTGTGGCGAGTTTTCTTCATATTAGAATCATAAACCCTTTACAGGTTGCATTGGCTGTGGCTGTGGACATTTGCGGCCTAATTAACGTTGTAAAAGTAAGCCACACTCCCAGTCCAAATGCTCCTCACAGCTTCCACTGCCAGCAGCTGGTCATGTGACACTTTTCCCCTGTCAATGCTCACCTATTTCTACTCCGAGGCTGCTATTTGACTTGCTGCTCACGTAGCTATAGAGTGGGAGGCAGTACAGGGAGTTTTATGACTGATTATGTTGTATTTCGGCGTTAATTGCCACTTGGCCTGTGTAGGGATGTGACTGTTTTTATGGCTAATGAGCAGCTCCAGCTGAATTTCTGGTGGGGGATCAAATGTACGGGAACTGACCCATAAAATGCCTGAAATTTAGCGAGGCTTGCCAAAATTAAAATAAATTAAAATGAATGGTTTGTTAAAGTGCCCTTCTTGGCGCTCTGCTTATACAGTACAAAGAAAATTAAGTCCATACTGTGCTCATAATTTATAGACTAGCAAGTCAGCTTACGGGCAGTAAATGTCTTTGCTTACTTATCTACTCTCATTTGTCTTCTTGAATAAATAATTTGTGGTTTATTTATGTGAACTCAATCAATGAAATGTTTGCCAAAACCACAAGTACAATTCAAACCCAACAAACAGTTTATATATCTGACAAACATAACCCTCATGCTACTCCAACATCAACTCCATTAATAAGCCACACGAATTTATACCCTCTTATGAAGTGCCGGCAATCAAATGCCTCAGAGAGAATGGAAATGTTTCGCCATAAATAAAATTTCATGAGCTTTTGAGAGGGCGTTCAAAATTTAAATAGGTCAAACATGCATTTAATTTTCGCACGAATGAAATGAATTTGTCTGCCCGCCTCGACTTAGCCCACAGCCTACAGCTGTCGAGCACACCCACACATAGGCACAAAGTGGGCCAAACGGAAGCAGCCTCTTCCCACAGGCACACAAAGGACACGTGAGGCGGCAGCAGAATCACCTTCCATTCGGTAGGCAGCAGCACACTTAGCTTCTTTGGCTCCATTAAAATCTTGCTAAATAAATATTTAATGCATGAACAACTGGCAAATCGAGAGTCTTGCGAGAGGGAGACCCCAGAGGAGCCGAGAGGAGACTGGAGACTGGAGGCTGAAGTAGGCGGAGTCGTAGACGGCGCAACAGCCTGCCACATGATTTACGAGCTTCAGTTGGGCTCGAGTTTTGGGTGGAACTGGAACTGGGAGCTGAAACTGGAACTGCCTGGCGTGAGCTCCCTTTTGTGCTGGCTAATGGCTCATAATTGATTTTATGCCTATTGTTGGCCCGGCGCTTTAAATGGTGCGTTGGTAATGCGACACACTGCAGCAGCCTTCCACCACCCTCCATAGCCAGCCTTAGCATATTAAAATCTCATATTTTCAGCCACATTTGGAGTGCGCATTAATTAATTTAATGCCACAAAAGTTGCGTTTAATGATGCAACATCCGAAGGACAGTTTTGTACTCGAAACAATGGGGCGGAAATAGTGGAACATTTTTGAAAGGCAGGCAGAAGGCAGTCAATAAACTGGCTTTTGAGCTTGTGGCAGGCTGGCACAACGTTTTATAAGTGCTCATACATACAATTTGTACTCAAAGTGTGTGTGGAGGGATTGCGGTGTGTGGGAGAGAATGTAGAACATGAGTAGATATTTTGTTCTTTATATTTTAGAGTGTTTTATGTAAGTTAACAAATAATAACAGCCATATTTAAATATAAAGAACAAGATCAGAGTACCTTAAAGATCAGAGGTGCCATTAAGACAGCACATCTATTAATATAGAGTATTCTATATTCCACTCTATATCTATTTACTTAGTTTACTCTGAGTTTGCTCATATGTACAAGTATGTTTCCTCTACTTAACTTGTGTGTTTAGTTTAGTTAATTCTGTTTGCTTTTTCTTAAATTCGTTAGTTCAACTGCGTCTTTTTTTTCAGCACCTTTAGCTCCTTGTTAAGCGTGCATGTAAGTCGAATTACCCATCAACTCCCCGTTCTCGCCCAACTTGATTTAATAATTCTAATAAGACGACAGGACGACAGCTTCGCCTGCATCTGTTGCCTGCGAGTGAAATCTAAATAAATAAATGTCCGTTTACAACACTTCCGAACGTGGCCATCACATGCCAAGTCCAGGGCTGGATGGGATGAGGTGGGTCAGACTTAGACAGACCAGACTAGAGCGATTTCAGCGTGAATGGGGGCGAGGCACCTTTGGCACGCCGAGCATCTCATGCATTCCCCTTAATAATGCGCATAAATTGGTTGCCCCGTCGGACCTTTTGACTGCTTCATTCCCCGACTCCGCAGTGTGTTGCCTTATCCGCCGGCAAAGAGGGCGAACCAGAGACACGCGTGCGTTCATTTCATTTAGCTTTTGTTTGACTTGGCTTTGTTCATCTCCCAGCTCCCCAACTCCAACTTGGCCTTCTTCCACTGTTTGTCTAGCTGGGCATTATTTTTGGAGAGTTATCCCCCCCTGCCCACGTTAGACCTCTGGCATATTTTTGCAAGCGTTTAATCTTTAATTTGCCACCACTCTGTGGGCTGGCTACGTGTCCAGTCTCCCTCTTCTTTTTCTACTCCTCCTCCTTCCTACTGTCTGTCTATCCAACTGTCGGCTGTCTGCTTCCTTCCCTCCACTGCCTCGTTCCCTTCCTGACTTTGTCTCTGTTCTTCGATTCAATTTATTCGCATCCAACTTGGCTTTTTGGTGGAGCATTAAATTAAACACTTAGCTGGAATAGTAAAAATTATGCCAACATTTAAGTGTTTAATATCCGTCTGGGACACTGTACCCAGCTCAGCCTGGGGATCCCCTTCAAGGGGGGTGCGACGCTGATATTTATTAGTTGACTTTAATGGCAAAACAGCGGACTCGGCATACAAAATTGCCTTGGAGCCTGAGAAATGAGACACCATAAAGAAATTTGGGTTATCCTCTGCACAAATGTCGCCAAGGAACATTAGAAAATATGCCCAGCCCCAGGCAGATTAAGTGCTTAAATTAATTAAATTCAGCGGAAAATTAAATACTTTAATTGAGATATTGAAATTGTATTTAAAGCTTTAAAATCTTAATCAGTTTTAGTCATTATTAAAATTTATGCAGGTTTGTTCTTGTTAATATTTAAGTTTAAATTCGAGTTTCTGTGAACAAGAACTTTAAAATGCCACAGCTACCTTTCTGTTCTTGGTAGAGTCTTACTATATATTAATTTGCATAGAATTACCTTCTATACAAAGATTTTATGATGTGTTTCCCCCAATTTGAGGCATTTTGTGCATCTAGAGGACATTGGAAACTTAAATCTATCACACGCCACAAAAGAACAAGCAGCCTGAATGAGCGCAGAGTGCAGTGCTCGATGGCAACCGGATGAGTATGGTAAATGGGACAGGGAAGAAAGCAGGAGGAAAGAGCAAACCGAAGACCAAGGACCGCAGAGCTAAGACCGCACCCAAAGGACTTTACTCCACCGAGCACGAGCAAACACTTGACCGGCAGTTGCTGTTGCTGGCACCAATTGTTAATAAGATTTGCACATCATTTCACGTGTTCGGGGCAAGTGTCTGTCTGCGGGTGTGTGTATGTGTGTGTGTGTGTTGTGCACTCGTATTTGCATTGCAATAAGACCACAAGGCGCCACTGCAACCCCATCCTTATACAACTTCCTTTTCGAACAGCAATTTGCATTGTCTGGCATCATTTTGTGGCAGGTCGCAGAGGGTGCTGCATTTGTGGCTGCTTCAGTTCGTGCAACTGGCGAAATGGCTCCGCTTAGTGCACAAAAGGGGGAAGAGAAGTGATCCCTGCATATTTTATGGCTATTTGGAACTCATATTAAATACATTTTGCAGAATTCTACTTTAAACTGTGGAAATGTTTTCTGTTTCGTCGGGGCTAATTGAATAAAATATAAAATTATCTGGAGATTTGCAGTGAATGAACAATGCGATTCGGACTTTATTTATCCTGTTTCTTTGTAATAAATTTGGTTGGATTTTAAATATTTATTGGACGCCTTAGCTCCAAAAGGAAAGTATCTCTTCTGTTGGCATAAGACTTGCAGATACCTCACTTTGAATAAAATCAAAAATGTACATGATCAACTTCTGTCTAAGAAATTTGTTAGTAATTTAAAGTGCCAACAATATCTTTAGAGCACTGAATTTTTTACTCTCTTTAAACCACCCCGTTTCCTCCCTTAAATACAGGGTATGGCAAAAGGCCAAGTAAAATGTCATCAAGGAATGATTTGCTTGTTTTTTTGGGTCACAAATGAGATAATAGAAACAACAACAGTCTCAGAAAATGAAAAAAGGTTTTGCCAGATAAAATGCGACAAATTAATTGAAATTTATGGCACAGAGGCGTGCGCAGCGGGGGCACCCAAGCAAGGCAAGCCACGCTCTGAGGGTGCCACCATGAGATATGTAGGGGAATAAAATCAGAATCAAGGAACAATTAGACTGGATTAGCTTAGACAGGATTTCTCTCAGTTCGCCTTTAAGGTTTTTTTTTTCTTAAAGAGTTGAAAAATAAAAACTGCCAAGTTGTTTATTTATTGAATTAGGTTTTCTTTCTAATGTGAAGCCTCAACTGCTGCCGATGGTGTCTAGGAACTCAGCTCCCTTTTTCATCCTTTCATATGCAGATTTTTAGAAACTTTCGCATTGGGATGGCCCCACAACAACTTCACCTGCGGTTAGCATTAACAAGCCTCAGCCAAAGTCAACTCATTCATAGTCAAATTCAATGTGACAACAGACTGGCGCCTGAAGGAGCTGCGAATAGGAGGAACCTAAACCAGAATTGACTCAATACAAAACCCATTAAAATATCAACAAAATTCAACGATGAAGCCGAAGACGACATCAAAATGTAATTTTCAGCTGGCGCACAGCTTTCGCATAGTAATGAGATGTGTGTCTCAGGCGGGGAACCACAGCTCCTGTAGAAGACTGTGGTTTACAATATGTGTAGGGGGTTGAGAACTTAAAACCCTTTTTTGGCATTTACACGTTTTAAGGCTGCCTTATGGTTAACTTCATGGCAATTAACTACGAGGGTTTTGATGAGCCGTGACTTTTTGAATAAATTTTGTTAAAGAAGTTTGATTTCTCAACACTAGTTTACTAGACTTTAATGATTTAAAGGTGACCAGCTCTCTTGCTTTCTTAAGGCCATAACATAGAAGTTAGTTTTATCTTGAGAGTTCTTCATGTTTGGAAACAATAAATAATCACAGGGGGTAATTGGAGATAGTTCGATGGTAGCAGTTCGTGCCCTTTATGAAATTTTCCTTACAGGAATATCTAGCACATTTTCTCTCCATTTGGGGACCCAATTTCCAAAAGTATACTTACATACATATATCTGTACTATGTACAGTTCAGACATATAAGTACATATAAAATTCCATTGATTTCATTACCCAAAGCAATCGCAGTTGGAAACTCAACCAACAATTTAGCAACATTTCCGCTTCCTTTGCAATCTCGAGCAAATTTCTCTCTTCTCTCTCTCTCTGATTTTCTCTCTCTCTTTTTCTTTCTCTCTCTCTCGCTCTCCTTTTGCTGCACATTTGCCAATGTCAAGGCCAAAGAGAACCTGTTCAAGCTGAAATTCAAGTGCAAGCCAAGCAGGAAACACGTCGCTCTCTAATCTCATTTATATTTATAAGTCTAGAGTTCTTGCTCTTCTCTTCTTCTCCCTTCCCCACTTGACTCGAGCTTAACCAAATTATTTTCCCAGTTTTGCACACGGCAACTGACAGCGACTAATTGCAAGTTATTTTTGCAGCCAGTTTTCTTCAGATTTTTGCCAGCAGCTCAACTCTGTAGCTTTAGCTCTTGTCTGTTCTCTGGTTACAGTTTTCCCTTGTCTACTGGTTCACTTGTGGCTTGCCCTTTGGTTTCGCACTCTGCTTTCTTTCTCATGCCTTTCAGCAGACTTTACATTATTCTCTGTCATGTTTCTCCGTGTGTTTTTCTAGTCTCTCGCTTGTAGTACGAATAATTTGCTGTCATCGCCGCAGAGAGAGAAATTAAAAATCGGCTCAGAGTTATTTATAATGCGGCAACTGCAGTCGAGGCACTTAAAGCTACTCCATGCAGTTCATTTCCTTGTCTACTGTACTGTTTCAGCTTCTGCTTCTGTCGCCTGGTTACGGAGTGAGGCATGAGCTGGAGATTACGTTTTAAATAATAAATAAGCCAAAAAGCTCCACTTGATATTGAACAAAAATTTAATTGGAATTTGACTTTAACAGAGAACTGCCTCGACTTTTAAAGCATTCTAGTACAATTAGTTAAGTATACGCCATGTGTGCAGCATTCTATAACGATGTGTGGTATTTGTGGTATTTTGTATTACGTGTTGCTTCTTGGGAGCAACCCCCGTCGTATTTGTCTGTCATTATTAATGCGTGTAATTAGCGGAGTTTATAAAGATTGATTGGCAGACTTTGTTGCCGCAGCTACAGACGAGGCGCCGCTCGCGGATGCAGAAACCACAGCACACACCCACACATATGTACAGGCAGACAGCTTGAGTGGAGCACGCACTCACACATGCATAGAAATACCCCGCTACTTACTCATTCCCTAACACACACCAACACACACAGATGGCGTAATACGCGCCACTTGTTTATGTGCCACACGCATGACTTGAGCGTAATTTCTTCTTTCCTTTTACCCTGCACAGAATATATAGTTAAGGGAGTCTGATCAATTACAGGGATGTAAGTTAATATATTGTGAATCATAGATACATATTTTATCATAAGTTTACATTTGTTTTAGTTCATTTAATAATAGGAATTAATAGCTTACAGGGTATTATTTCAGTTTCATCACTCTCTTGTTTCATTATTGTATAAATAATTCTGCACAGGAAGTGAAATTTATTGTTTTATTAGCTATGCTGGAAGTTGTCTTAGCATCATCCTACTCAACCGATTGCTGAGAGTGATATGCGGTTAGGTAGTGGGAACTAAGATATTTTCGGCCATAAATGAACAAAGTTTTTCCGAAGATATTCAAGCTGTTTAACTATCGATTTATTGGCAAACTCCTTTTCTTTATGTTTCTTTTTTTATTGAGAGTATTTCTTTTTCTACTGTATTTTTTGTCCCTTAAATATTCCCTATATCATTCAGACTTAAAGGCATAACAAGTTCAACCAATCTGAAGTCTCATTTCCCTTGTACTAACAAAACAGTAACTAGTTCTGATGAGTGTGTTATTTATGTTGACCATCACGTTCATTATTTAGCTGCAGATTTGCGGTTAAGCATATTTGAATGCCCTACAATGCGTTGCTGGGGCATATCAAACTAAGACTCTCACATTTAAGAGTACATTTATTTTCTAAGAGATAAATTGGACATCTGAATTGTGTAATTTGTGATAAAGTCATAACATAAATGGGGAAAAAATAAAATAAATTAGTTAAAAGTAAAAATATGAATACAATATTGTAACAAGTCAATAAGAAATCATTACCTAACAGATTCACTTGTAGCTTATCTTTGATTCGCTGTGACCGCATTTCCCTCGAGTTTTTCATTTATTTTTGCTGTCTTAAGCGATTTCTGGCCAGCAGCCTATTAGGAACTCCGTTCTCTCCCTCTCTCTGAGTGGCACAGCGTGTAACTATTTAGTTGGCATTCAATTCGAGAGCTGCTGCCTACACTGGGCTCAGCTCATCTCCTATCTAAGCTGGCCAGGCCACATACGCACACTCTTACTGTTATTGCCTGGTTTATGTGCCTGGCATTACACTAATCATGCCACTTTTGGCACATTTTATTGGCCCCCCTCCCCCCTCACAACTTGTGTGCGTGGCTAATGAGAGCAGCTGTCGAAGCAAATGCGTTGTCTGCTTGTTGGCGCGCACTGTTGGTTAACATTCGGATAACTGGAATGATTGTCAGTTCTGCTTAACTCATCAGGCAATTTGCCATTTACATCAAATTTGCATTCGACGAAGAAACAAAGCCAAATTACAATGACAACAAGAAGAAGAGGAGCGTCATGAACAGCAACAAAACAGCGAAACGAAGACTCAACAAAGATGACAATGAAAATTGCGACAACAAGAAATTGAGACAATTGGCTGATTAACTGTCTCCTCCGCGGAAATTGTCTGTGCCTTGGAGACAATTGGTAATCTTGAGTGGGAGAAGAAGATGAAGAAAAGTTTCAGGAAGTGCGAGGAATGTTTAAAGGATTCTAAAGTTGTTCAGTTGATAAAGAGCTCGTCAGGCTTGTGAAAAACTGGCGCAAAATTCTACAAAAATTTAAAAATTAAGGAAGAAATACCCTTCAATAAAAGATGTTTATTACAAATGCGCTCAAAAATACTCTAATTAAAAACAATTTTTAAATATTTTTTTTTTAAATAACGATTTGTTGCCGAGTTCCTTTGGTGTTTATTGGGCTTACCTTTGCTGCCTGCATTGAGCTGCTCTCATTAGCCTATGCAAATTATTTACGATTTTTACTGAGGTTGGTAAATCAAAGAGCCTTCCCCCCCGACTGGCTACTGCACCTTTCCATATAAATTAAATCATGGTAAATAAAGGCAACCGCCAGTCTCACATTCAAATGCTAAACCAGAAAGAAACGACCCCCCTTGGCCCCTTCTCTGTTCCAACAAATTTTTGTGCGGCATTTCATCTAAATGTTAATAAGTCTCTCCCGTTTGCAACTCTCTCTTTCTCTTAGTTCTTCCTGCCCGCTTCTGCAGCTCCCCCCGACTGGCTTTAACAAGGTGTCGGGCGACACGCGGAGGCATTTTCCACTTGGTCGCGCTGATTGAGCGACTCTCTCAAGTTTGCTGGGTCGGGAGAGAGAGGGGGGCTTGATGGTGTTGGGGTGCAAATCCCGGCATCTGGCGACGCCTTGAAGCGTACATCCTGTTTATGCGACTGGCTTATTGATGGCACCCAACACGAGCGCAGTCTGTGCTGCGTCTTCCTGTTTGTTTTTTCGCATTCAGTGTGGATTTGCAGCCTAAATAGTTGTCCGCAAATAGAACTGGGCCAGCACTTGACTCGAAGGGGATTGAGGTTTCTATTGGCGATATTGATTGATTGACTGCTGATGGCCAAGGTTTGCTGAGGCCAGTAGACAAGCGAAGGACTTTGCAGGCTTAGAGAGAGGGAGAGACAGAGCAGGAAAGGGGGCAAAAGCTAATCTATTGCGCAGTGTTAGGAGAAGGAAATGGAGAAAACTCTATTTCTGTATTTGTACTACAAAGAACTGTACTTTATTTTGTGATGTATCTTAATTTTAAGATACCTATGTTTGAACATTACTAAGAAAAGTATTCTACAGTCTTCTTGATTCTATATATGGTAATATAAGCTGTATAAATCAAGCATCAACTAAGGTTTCTGTTCTGAATCGTGATTCCTGCAGCATTCACTTTGTTTGTAACTCAAATGTTCATAACGAGCCTCATAAAAAATGTATGTAACTAATTTAAATGCATGAGAATTCACTCATATTCCACCTGCCTACACAAACACACACACCAACACACACACCAACACACACGCTCTTGCATATTCAAGAGCAGTGCAATTTGTATTTCATTTATGTTTTTTAATTAAATTATTTGCATAAAATATTAAACAGTCATGTTATATTGAAATGTTTATTAAAATAGCGCAAAGTAAATGATGGAAATTAATTTGCGCATTTCACAACAACAACAACAGCAAAAGCAAACAATTAAGGACATTTTGAATTACTGACTGGTTGATGAAATATGCAAATAATGCAATTAAAATATGTCTAGCAACAACAGCCGGGAAATAGTGGTGAACACTAACGTAGCCAGAAGCCTTTTGAATTTAAAACCTGCCCAAAGTGACTTAGGTAAGTCTTTAATCTCAGCATTGTTCAATCCGACGCACCTTTCAGCCAAAGTCTGTGGAGGATAGAGAAGGAATCTCATGCCTTCAAAACTTTTAGGCATGAACTGACATGAAAAGCAGCCAAAACTTTGCGGGTTTTCCTGCCCAACTCTTTGGGAAAACGGTTTGGTGGAAAAGTGTGTCAAGGCAGCGACGAACTGAGCCCAAAATAGACATGACTTAAGCCAATTCCTTCGCTGATATACTGTGAATCAAGTATTGATTAATTGGCACATGTGCTCAACCAGATATAGGAACATGTTGAAGGAACTTTCACTGGGAAATTTAATCTTAATTGAGTTAATATATATAATATTATGCAGATATAGTTTACTAGTTTGCCAAATGCCATTAGTCAACTGTGCTATATAAAACTTGATTAAAATATAGAAAGAGCAACACATGCCTTCATATTCTACATTTCTCCAGTTATACCATAAACTTTACAGCCTGCCTTAGAACTTGCTTTAACAACCTTTACCCACAAAGCAACCAAACCAAGACAAGCCAAAAATCTTTGGCACAGACTACAAAAGATTTATGCTGAGCTCAGTTTCGCACACACACAGAAACAGCTGCAGTTTCTAAATCACCTTGGAGTCTTTTGGCTGTCAGATAAAAAATCTTAATCGCTCGCAATTTGTCTGCAAGGCCACCGAAAGTCAAATAAAGGCACAATGCCAGCAGCTCGGAAACCAAAACTGTGCTATTTTGTAGCGACCTTTTTCATTAATACCAAAGAGGCCACAACAAAGGGGCCACTTCCCTCACATGCCCAGGGTTGTGTGCCAATTACTGCGTGCCTTTGAACCAAGGGTCAGAAGTGTATTTATGGATCTGTTGAGAGTGCTTCTTAGGGCTGAGCTGAAGATATTTCCTTTGTTGCGATTGTCATCTTAATTGAGTTGCAATCGAAGCGGCAGCGAGTAATGAAAATTTCTCGTATCATCGAGCTGCCATCATCAATCACGCAATTACAACGTGTTATTGAAGGAAATTCTAGCTTAATTAGCAGCTGAACTCTGCCCGCACATTGCGTATACGTCGTGTGGAGCAAGTTTCTTTTCTGTCTCGCAAACACCTTTGCGCACTCGCATTATTTACGCCTGATTTGCTCCCTGCTGCATTTTCCAGCTGGCGAAATAGGAAACTTTGTTTTTCCCCTGCCTGTCAGCTGCAGACTGCAAGCAATTTTCTGTTATGAGGGGGAGTGGAAGGAGAGAACGATAGCGGGGTAGCTTAAGCTTAAAGCTGCATTCACTTTTATGACAGCCAATTTAATTTTTAATTGGCAGAACGTGGCCACTAAATGAGCCTTTGTGAGCGGTGGAAAGGCAATAGAGAATGCCTGGCAAGCATATTCCGATGCTTTGCATGTTTCGAAGGCAACTTTAAAGTGGCGGAAAACTGCAAACTTGCCGGCAAACGTAGACAGCCGCGCTGTATCTTGTATCTTGTAGTTTGTATCTGGCAGAGGATGAGGAGTACAAGGCAAGAGCAAGAAACTTGCCACTTTCTGCTAGTTGCTAAGTAGGAAAATCGCTTCGAGATACGTAAGCAGACGAGGTAAAAGAAAGGCAGACCGAAGTGTTTGTTGCGCTACGGGGAGACTACGTGTCATATGACAAGTGAAATGTGCCCGAAATTACTTGTTTAGTTGCGGCTAAGACGCCCGTCGGATGTGGATAAGTGCAGACTCGAGTATATTTACATATATCCGCAGCAGAAATGCTCTCTGAATTACCCCGACTCACTTCACGCTCTCTTGAGGTTTGCTTTATGAATTGCGCCCCAGGACGTTGCACGCGACGGAGAATGCAACGCTTAGTCGTAATTTTGCAGATAAACATTTCATTTCTCGTGGCAGCTCGACAAATTTACGAAATTTGTTGCACATTTTGTGGGCAAAGATTTGTCAGGTGGCCAGCAGGGCGTATGCTTAATGCAACCAGAGAAGGGTTCGCAAAAGGATAGAGAGAGAGACAATTTAGAGGCAAATATTTGCTTTTAAGATTAAAAGTATCTGAATTGAACTCAATATAAGTATAAGCCTACAAGTATAAGAACTGAGCTTACTTAAAGTATTTTAGACTTAGTTCACAAATTGAGACCAATCAAAAATATTATTTATTCAACTTCAACTTCTGCTTGATTTTGTGCCACAACTTCGAGTGTTCTTCTGCTACTTTGTGGAGCATTTAATACTTGAAATAACCCGCACATTGTTTTCATAATCAGACACATCTGCTAGCTACACTTCCAACACCAAGGAAACATTCTTGTACACTGTCGCACCCTCTCGAAAATTAACAACAAAACGGAACAGAACTTTGTGCCAGTTTTTCTGTTGCTTTCCTTTGGGGGTGTCATTTGAAGGCAACGAGCCTGCGTCAAGTGTGAGCTGAGCGGGTAATAAGTGAGATAAAGTTACCGCAAAGAAGGAGGAGGTAGCGCAAAGTCAAAAGTAATTGTAATGAATATGAGTGGGTGGCGGATTCGAAAGGCGAAGGAAACTTAACATCCAGCGGACGCGTAACTAGCACAAGGTCGCACCTGAATTCTGAAACTTATGCATAGAAATTTTAATAAAAACAAGCTTCAATAGTGTGGCATGCTAAAAATATTCTTTGCATCCTCCTCTTCTTTCTTCCATTAAAATTTCACTTTCATCAAATCTGCGACGTGACTCGAAAACGAGCGAAAACTTTTTCAATCTGAAATTATCAAAGTAAACATCAAAGTAACCCGAAAAAAGTGGAAACCTGCAAATTAGCAAAACATAGAAAACACAGAAACACGACTAGGTGTGAAGTCTAAAACAAAATGGCGACAGAGAGAATAGGGAGAAGGCGGAAGAAGGGCACAAGTTGTGTAAGAAACTCGCATACATTGTTCACATCGCCCGTGTGGAATTTAAATTTGCTGCTCAGTCTCCCTCTCCTCTCTCTCTCTTTGCCTTTGTACATCCTGTAAACTTTATAAACTAAGTGTGTACACATTGCTCATACGCCCCCCGTGCTGCGCCTTCTGTGTGTTCTTCTCGGAGTAAAATTTCATATCAATTTCGTTGGGATTAAGTTATATTTTAGTGCTTGCCAAGGTGTTTATATGTTGTGTGAGGAGCTGAGATTTCGAGCACGTGCAACTCCTTAGATTTTATGTGTTCTGTGTGTGCCGAGGAAGATTTCCGGTAGGTGCCAAATATTGGTAGAGCCTGAAAGTTTCTCATTGCAGCAAAACAAGTTAGGCAAGACGAGGTGGCATCGATTAAAGGAGGGATAGACAGAAGAGATTGCCTGTGATAATGGGAAAATATGTGGTTGTTGCAATATATTACACATATATTTAAAAGTTTATGGAAAATATTATAAATATATAATTTCAAAATATTTCTCTGTTAATATTCAATGTAAATAAACAATGAATATTGTAGTTGAAACCTCGTAAAAGTCGAACGCTCTTTACTGTCAAATACCTTACCAACTTTTACTGCCAAACAATCTCATTCCATTTATAGAAAGTCATAAGGAGCAGGCACAGAGCAGTAAACAGTCTGACTAAAAATACTCGAACTTTACTTATTCATCGTATTTATGGCACTTCCCGGCTTAGACTGCCATCCCCATTGCCGCATTGCTCTGACCATTTGCCTAATTCAATGACTTCTGTGACTCGCAACTACACACTTGTGGGTCGCTACCCACACTCACTGTGCACTCGTACTCACTCGATGCCAACTGTGCGAATACAAATCATAAAAGTCATGCCCGACAGTTCATAAAAAATGCGGCCCAGCGCAGCGATTGCCATACAAACAGGCGCATTACACGGCGAGAATCTCCCGATCCCAACTGGGGTGCCATGACCGTCATCTAATTCAAACACGTACCAATGCAAGAGCGGGAAAGAGACTGTTACGGGTGGGAGTGAGACCGGTAATCAGGCAATTTCATATGAATAAGTTAGCAGGCAACGCCGCCTGAGTGTATGCAATAAATTCCGTTTGTATTGCGAATGCGACGCTGCTTATGAAAATTTTAAAAGGCGCCGAACTATGCCCCGACTGAGATTGCCGCTAACCACTGTTCAGGCTTAACCACCCCCCACGTATGAGAGCAACAACAAAAACAACAACAAAATGGAAATTTATTACCCCGAAATGTGGGAAGACCGCGTCTCCTGCCGTGCTCAAATCAGGTGAGATATGCGAAGTGAAGTAGGTAATTTTACGGCGTATTCACTATTTGAAGCAGTCACGATCAACTCATACATTTTTAGCAGTATTTTAGTTAGAATAACTCTACTGATATCGATAACTGATAAGAGTATGTTTTTAAAAATAATTTAGTGTTGTGATGTGACTTTGGCGTTGCCAGATGTAGTTCCACTGTCAAAAAATATGTTATCGATGCATTAACAGAAAACTGTTTGCTTTAACAGTGCATAAACAGCTGCAAACACTGAGCAGGAGAACAGTGGGAATATTTTCAGCAAATTAACTTAAAATTTTACCAGACCCGTCTAAAGGGTATCCAGTACAATACGCTAAAGCCCGCTCACTTGCCTACTCGCAGTGGGCGGTCGCCAGGCACTTGGCCGTGTAGTCGTGGTGCCTGTGGAGCATGTACGTGCCTGAGGCTTAGCGCCGTCAAGTGGCAATCGGGGAGTGGCGCTCCAGCCCCATCAGCCACTAAACATTTTAATTAGAAAATTTCGCACAGCCAGTTGAGCCGACCACAAATCCAATTATCAAGTAATTATGCATTTAATTTGGCGCACTCAGTTTCGGGGCTCTGAGCTCGGAACTCATGTGTGCATTATCGACGAGTGGACGGGCGGATATGAATTTGGTTGTCCAAAGGTAGAGGAGGTATGGACTCCCAACAAATCAACTCCTGCTTCTCTCATATGCATAATCATAACTTTTTGAGACCTTACTTTGGGCAGTGCAAGTTGGAAAATATGAATTTACAACTCGACGCGTTGTCTGGCAGCCCGAGCAAAGTTCACAAACAAACAGGAAGACAAACAGGAAGCGTTGTAGGATACCCTAACACACACACACGCACACACTGAGCTGTCTGGGCATTGCAATTAAAAGTTTTTCGTCTGGTTTTCGACGCTTATTGCGTTGTCGGGACCGCAATCACAATCAGAGAGAAGAGGTCAAGTGCGGTGTCTGCGAAAGTCGCATCATGTTGCAAAAAATATTGCATACTTTGCGGCTGCAGCCGGAATACGCAACTGTGGCCCCGCCGACTAAAACCGGTGATTGGCCCAGGTCAAGTTGCAGCCTCACAGGGCTTTTCTACCTCTGTTCCCTCTCTCTCTCCTTTACCAGTGAACTTTCTGCCCATTTAACTGTCCACGGCATGCAAAAATTTACCACTTGCATTCTGAACGTGGTCATTAGGCCCGCTGTTTATTTTGTGCCATCCGATTTTGGACAATGCGCTAAAATTCCTATGATGACCTCTTTATTCAACTGACCGCCGGAAGCTTGCATAGTGGTGCTCAGGTAAAGCAAATATTTACATAGTTTTGGGTGCATTTACTTTGGAATTTAGGTCGATGCATTGCTGAGCCAGTGAACAAATTACATTTTACACTTTAACCTTTTTGATAATTCATTTAATGTGCATTTCGAATGCAGATAAAATTCAAATAAAGTTTCCAAATATGTTAAAAAACAATTTCAACTCTGAACAATAAATTGCATTAAACTTTAAAGTCATTAGATCCCACTTAAATCCACCATAGAGCTCTGTGCATTGAATTGAGAACTTCCCTAACGCAAGTCACATCAAATTAAGCCCTTTATACGTTTTATCTATCCCACGCAAGCTAATTAACACACACCCACGCAAAATCCAATGAAAGACTCGCTAATTAGCCGCTAATTATGAGACTGCAATGACACTCGAAGCGATGGATAACCACTAAGCTGTCTATAAAAAGGACTCAAATGGCAGCCACACCGACTCATAGTTGAAGTTAATGGCCGCAGCCCGCAGACCCCATGGCGCTGAAGTGGACATCGGATAAGGTCATCTGTAATAACCTGCTGCGATTGGTGTTGTCTCTGTATAGTACTCTCTGTATCCTACTCTGTGTCCCACTCTGTATGGAGCAGTATGAGTGATTACCTGATGAACTTAAGGTCTTACTAATTCCCTGCGTTATGTTAGAGAATTACAACCAATAGTTCATATTACAAATTTCAGATATGCAGAGTCACAGCGGGATGGCTTAAGGTGCAATCCTTTCGAGTTCGATGTATGAACTTGCTAATTGGTTGCGTAACCTATGCTATTGCTGGCTCGAATTGTGGAATACACAGCCCAAGGTCTTGTTGTTTACTGTAATTCCAATTCGATTGGATTTGGTTTGTTCTGCTTGAGTTTCCAGTGCTGCCCCACGGCTTGGCATTGGCAAATACCAACTACCAGCCCCTTCTGCGAGGTCTTATTCAAGATGCAGCCCAATTTATCGACCATGGCTTGCTGCCTTTACATTGCAAATACGAGCTGCTTGGTCATATATTGGTAGCAGCGTGTGCAGGCTCACCTGGAAAATAATTGATGCATACTGTACTAGAACAAGTTGGCCGAGTAAACTGTGAACAAAACCAAACGCATCGGAAAAATAACCTCTTTATCAGGCTTCTTCGATGAACATTCAAAGTAGGAACTTAATACTTCTAAAGATCCTTTATTTTGGCAGACTTTCTTTAAGCCATGAGAACTACCTATTGCCGCCACCTAAATCGTTCCTTAATTGGCAGGCTTGACAGTTCCTCATGATGTGTTGATAAAGCTGATTGTGGTAAGTGATTTCCTTTCATATTCATTTGTTGTGTCTGGGAACTGATGCAATTACTTCGTGCCTTTCAGATATTCCTTGGCGGCTTCTGTATGACGAACCTGAAGATGTTGTGCGTCATCTACTTCTGCTTCATTCCACTATGGCGCCTTTGCGGCTAAGAACGCAGTCTAAGGGTTCCATTCTCTGGCATTATCCATTGTTATTCTTTACCTTTGTCAGCGGGGGTTGTTGCTTCTAAAAATTGATTGCATTCAGCTTTTGGCCAATAAACGTTTTAAGCGTTTGCTCGTAATTCGATTGGCCACTGCACTTGCAATTGCATTTCCACGTTCTACCACAAAAGAAGACGCCAAAGGGGAGCTGGAAATAAAGTACAATAAAAATGCGTCTGCTGTGTCCACTGTTAGTTCTGTACTTCCACTCCAGTTCAGAGAGCGAGACTGACCACCAGGGGAGTGCAGGATAAAGCCTTTGTCTGGCTCGCTGCCTCAACAATGTTGCGTATGCTCGGCACGTGCCTCTTAGATAAGTTCTATTTAAGCAAATATAAATCTAAAGTGTGTTAAATTAGATTAAAATGTTCTCGTAAGGAAGCGTGCTTTTCACTTGAATGTTTAATTGCATAGATTGCGAATTCTCTTTTGTGTTTTAGTAAATTAAAAGTAAAGTTGTTTACTTAAGGAATTTAAAGAGTGTATAAATTTAAATGTGTGAAGAGTGTCATGTTAAAAACCTATCCAATCAATAACAGACAACTTTAACTAAAAGTTTCTTTTGCACTTTGAAAACAGACTTTAAATTTCTTTTCTTTCTTTTCTTTGCTCAATCAATTTCGTCTGCTCTTTAATACCGCGTTCAAGTTCGTTTGCTTTGCCATTCCTTTTTCATTTCGTTTCTGTTTTACGGCCCCAACTCGCATTATCACTTCAATTGTCCTAATCAACATCAAGAGGCGCTTCCGCATTCTCATCCAGCGAGTCGTCAAATTGACTTTAATTTAAGAATTTTTTATATGCTCCACATTCGCAGACACACACACACACACACAAACACACACACTCTCGCCTACATACACACTCCCACACACATACACTCCAATACAAACCCATGTACACACTCTACAGACCCACATACAAAGGAATTGCTGCCTATGCGTGTTGCCTGCTCCACACGGCATTCCACAGTCTGTTGCTTAATGGCATTCCTCTGCCAGCCCCACCTCCACTGCCTGCTACTCCTCCCCTGCACCTTTTTGCTCTACAGTCGGCAATGAGTCGCCGTTTTACTGCATACTTTTCGGAGCCAGGGAAGAGCAGCAAAAACGCTGATGCGACAATTATAGTTATTGTCTGCCTAACCAGGCGGGGGAAGCCGCCAACGCCAACGTTTCCTACCACCCCCCATCCCCCTGGTACGTGAGGTAGAGGAGTAGCGCGTAACTGTGTCTGGCATGTGGGCGTGGCAGCAGCTGCTATTTCTCCTATTTCTGTAGCCAGCTTCAAATTTAGATCCCCCTTGTTTTATTGCTAATGTAAACATGTCTTGCTACTGTTGTTGTTGTTGTTGTATTCTTTGTTGCTTTTGCTTTTCTTGTTAGACTTTTTGTTGTACTGTTTTTAGTAAGAAACCAAAAAGAGTCTTGCGAGGCTTGGAAAATGTAGAGAAGATGAGAGAGACTTACGTATGATTAATTTGAACATAAAATAATTATTTCACACATTACATTCGGTTTGTTTTAATTGTATTATAGTATTATAAAAGTATAAAATAAAGTTAAAATATTTCTAAAATTTAGTGCACGAATTTTCAAGCACACACAGAGGAAAGAAATCCTTTCTTTCCCTAATCTAAAACCTTTTTAAAACAGTTTTGCAAACTTCAACCTTTTTTTATCTGTAACTTGAACCTTTCCTTCCTTCTTATGTAAGTTTTCTATACATTTATCTATAACTCGCTGTTCTATCTACCCATATAGGGTATTCCTTTGGTCTAGCTCAGCTTCCGCTTATCATCGCTCATTGCACACCCTCT
This sequence comes from Zaprionus indianus, assembly GCA_018904595.1. Lineage (NCBI taxonomy): Eukaryota > Metazoa > Arthropoda > Insecta > Diptera > Drosophilidae > Zaprionus > Zaprionus indianus. The sequence goes on from JAEIHA010000905.1 coordinate 177,495, forward strand.
CCACCGTCTTCTTTGACGCCAAATTGACACATTTCGCAGTCGAGGCGTGGATCAGCTCAACGTTGTCTAAACAGTGTGCTAAAATGTTGTACGTGCCTGGCATCCAAGGGATGAGGTGCGAGGCAGATTGGGAACGAGGATTACTTCATTTCTGTGTCAGGTTGGGAGTCAAAGCGGCCTGGCAATCTTTAATTTCAATGGCAGGTCGAATGAAACGAGTTGCCCGCGGCAAAGAAATTTATCAGCTCGCAAATCAATTTTCAACACCTTCCCTCAGGCAACAGAGGTGTGTCTGTATGTATGTGAGAGTGTGTGAGTTAGTTCAGCTCTCGTTCACAGCCTGAAGGCAAAAATCAGAACCCTAAGCTAGCCTAATGAGGTGAATCGAGGCTCTGTTCGATGCTGATAACCCGTTTCCGGCGCGGCAACCCCTCAGCAAGTTGACTTCGGTTGCCACGCCCCACATTTTATGCCTATTTTATGCGCATCAGCCCCATATGGCGTACGTGTTGTAGTTTTTAAAACATTTCTCTTGTACTTCCTTCCCTTCCTTCGATGCTGTTGACAGTTGGTGTCCGGCACAGACGGACGCTCCTTAATCCGGCGCCAAAAAAAAGAGGGAAAAACTTGTCAAATTTGGGTCAAGGGGTCAAGTGTTTTATTGCTGTTGTTGCTGTTGCTGTAACTGGACTCTATCCAGGGAGGGGGGTTTTATTTAGTGTTTGCCTGCAGTGGCCCGCAGTTTTGTTTAACGGCTGGGAGGGGGGAAGAGCAGTTGCGGGATTTACTATTTGGATTTCATGGCGGGTGAAAGCAGATGTATTTAGTTAGGGGCCAAAGGATTTGAGTCAATATTTGATGATTGACCAAGATGGATTAGTAGATGTCGTAAATGTTGAAAAGCAGACTTACAACTCGTGAGAGGAGGAACTTAAAACAAACAAGACAGTACACAATGTAAATATTTAAACAGAGTAATCTGTTAGGTGATTTAAGGAGTTAATTTTGATTTTGTTAAGACAAAACTTATATGAATTTTCTTCTACGATAACATTGTTATACATTTAATAATACGTTGTTTATACTTTTATTTATTTTCTTGCAATATCTTATATTTTCTAATAAATTATATAAATGAATGAATAAAGTCACATGAATAACATCATAGAACCCTTCAATCTCCTCTCCAAAAATCTATTCAAAAGTTCTGCCCTCTTTCTTTCCCCTGCCGCAAAACAAAGTTTACAAAAACACAAAAAATAAAATAAATTAAGATCAAGACCGTAGAAGTGTTAAAAGGGACCAAAAGTGGGCGGGGCTAGGTCAAGCCCAAATACATAGCCCATCCCCATGCTGGCATTGACCCAATAAGAGTTTTCGTACACAGGCAAAAAGGTTGAGCAGATAAATGTTTGTTGTGGCCGAGGAAACTTTCAAAGGGAAATGTGAAAATGTGAAAAATTGGTTTGGCATCGATTTTCATTTTCATGCCACGGTCGTGCAAAGTTTTGAATGCCGTGAATAATTAAAGTCCTTCAAAATGCAATTTGCATTGTTATTCTGGTAACTTTACCCACTTCGATGGAGGGAGGTTAATTGAATTAACTGGCGAACGAGGCATGTCTCGATAAAAAGCGGTGAGGGTTGATTAAATTAGTCGCAGTTGAGCCTCGGCACAGGCATCGTTGCCTAATTGCCAATGCCAATCAAAGATGTCGCAAACTGCACTATGAAATGCACTTTAATTTGGCAAAGAGGGAAAGGATGCAGAAGGGAGGTTGCTACGTTGATGGAGGCACGTTTGCACTTTTGGTTTTCACTCGACTGGCAAATTGCTATTTATGGCATGACAGACGAAGACAGAGTGCGAGGGAGGCGGATGCACGTTGCACGTTGCATGCAACGCCACTGAATTGTTGCCCAAATCTGATTAAGGTTGCAGTTTGCCGTTTGGTAAGCGATTTATGAATGCCAATGGAAGCATGCCCAGAGCATTGCCTGCCCCAGAATTGTGTAGGCGGACTGAGGTTCCGACAAGGATGCAAGGATACAATTGCATTGCGAGCACAAAGCGAATGGCAGGTGAATGGAAGTGAGCTGCGATAAGGACAACTTTCGGCCTGCCACAGACTGCATGTGTGTGTGTATGAACATTTCATTCTCCTCGGATCAGCCTATTGTAAGTGTGCAAATGCTTTGGTTAGACAAGGCTTTATGGCACTTTGTATTCCACACACACAATTGTATTACACTGCCAAATGCCTTTACTAAGAGTTTTTGAAAAGTGTCTTCTCTTCTTTTAAATGAAATAATAAAATAATGTTTGTAAAACATTTAAAGTATATTAATGATATATAATATTTAACTAAACAACCATTAAAATGGTCAGTCGATTGTTTTGTTCCTCGAAATCTCCTGCTATTAATTCCTTTACCAAGAATTTTATAACAAAATCATTCACTTGCCAAGCTCTTCTAGCTGTCAAGGCTTTCAAGCCATCAGTTTGCAGCTGTCTATAGAACATCAGTCGAATTAGATTATAATTCAGTTCGCTTTCTCAGTGCTTTTACTACTTTCTTATGCATTTTCTTTCTGCTTTGTCTGTAGTCCGTCTGCTTTGGCTTTTTTACGCTAAATGTATTGGAATCCACACGTTTTATTTATATTGACGTTGTCGCTTCGTATTCCAGAAAAAGTTATCCAGCATTCATGCCTTGTTAGTCTCTGTAGAAGATTATCACGGATGTAGACAGCTAACTGCCTTCGTCCCTCATTTCAAACAAACTCGTTGGCTTTTTGGCATTTCAATTTCAATTTAAATTCTTTATTGTTGATGGTTGCTTAACTAGCATGTTGCGAATGAAGTCTAGTTATAAATTTGAAGGAATTTAACAAGAAACATACAGTATAAAGTATGTACATCTGAAGTATAATTTAATATTGTTCATACAATACATTTTACTGAATATTTTAAAGAGAAGGAATTACATCAAATTCGTCTCACATTTATTATTTTTATTTTAATAAATTTTGTATAATTCTTAACAATCTATAAGCCTCAAGATAATCCTGGTATTATCCTCAGTCGAATATCTTGTTATCGCACTCTTAATTAATGCTCTTCATACTCTACCCGCCTTGTCTTTCCCTTTACCCCTCCTTAGTTCTTTGTTTCACACTTTGCTGTCATCAACTTCTCGAATTATATGCTAAAGTTTTTGTTGCTGCTGTCAAATCTGCAGCTTGTTGTTGTTGTTGTTGTTGCTGCTGTTGGTTACTGTTTTTGTCTGACTGTCGCTGTCACATGTCAAGTGTCAGTTTTTTGGGGCTTTTCAGTTTCGAGTCACAGCTGCTGAAAACTATTTTGCATTATTTGCAGACGGAAAGCTGAAGCACTTGCCAAAACAGTCCTTGAGACAGTGCGTATGATAATTCATCGCACACAGCTAAATACTTAAATAAGTGCAGGCTGTATATGCTGAATAGAGACTGTACATTCAGTTCATTAAGATAAAGATAAGAATGGTCAACGAAAGAATTAGATTAAACTTTGTGCAGAATTTAAAACAGATCATATCAAATGCGGATCCCAATGCGATGCTTTGGTCAATTTATTGCCTGCAACATCTCACAAAGTTTCGCTTTTATTTTCAGTTCGCGTTATTTTTAAATTTAACATGAAAGGCATTTTGTGACAGCGATGGAATTTCAATTTCAGATGGCAAAGTTTTGCCAGGCAAGTGAAACATTTTGATACACTGTGCTGCAAATTCAATAAGTGAAAAGTTATCACTTGTTCGCCCTTTTGCGAAGGGGCGCAACAAAGCTGCTGATTAGGAAAGTGCCTGAAGGGAACTCCCCCGAGAGGGGCGCGTCAGGCAAGTGACATGAATAATTCGCGAATGTGATACGCAGAGGGAGGAAGAACATTCCCACTTGACTCAATTGTAATCACATTTGGCCAAATGGTAGCCCAATAAAGTCCAACAAAGGGAACAAGTTCTCAATTCAATTGAAGTTAATTTCAGAAAGTTAACCTGAGCATCTGAAGCAGGTTGTATAATTAGCTGGTCGTGCTACTCTTAAAGTTCTCGGAATTCTGAGGATAGGTCGCTGCGTCAGCTCTGACTTTAAATGTGCAAAAATTGCAAAACTTTTCTCATATAAAACGCGTCTTAAATCATTTTTATGGCAGCTTGTGCCACGTTCAACGCAAATTTGCCGCCCCATGCATTTTCTTGGCTTTTAGTTTTGCACCCCACGAACTGAGGGGTAGGAACACAGAGAGGAGCATCTCCTCCTGATGAATATGATTCCACCTGTTTACACTGTTGTTATTCTATTTTGCATTTCCCTTTTATGTTTCTCATTATTACTCCGCCTTGTTTTATGCGCCATTTGGCTGAAGCTGCCTTTGCACTGTTGCACACTGCGTATGAGTGATACTTTACAGCCCTGTCGCTTTTATGGCTAATACACAGTCAATGTGCATAGTATCTATGTAGATCCATCTCTAGTATTATGTCTCAAATGTTTATGAGTACTTCGCGATGAGATTTACATTGTGAAGTTTTTCGTAGAAGACTGTTTAAAATCGTATGGAAATCTGTAAGTATATATTTAACTAGGCTTGATGTTTGACTACATCTACTTCTTTTTACTAGCTAAATATACATAAACTCTTCATAAAATTCCGAGTAATGCCTCAAATGAAAAATCTGATTTATTTAAACTTTAAGAGGCTGGAAAAATTGTGATATTTCTATAGATTTTCATTTACATTTTTAATTATAAGATGAAAATTGTATGCAAAAATGATTATGATGAAACGACGACTGCAATTATCATTCGAAATTAATCAACACTATTATTATATAATTATTATATTATTATATAATTATTATATTATTATAAAATACTTGTTAAGAGTGTAAAATCTTCGGCATGTCGAAAATAATCGTTACTTCTTCTTTAAAGTTATCGTCGGAGTCTTGGGTTAACTCTTTCCTCTTTCTTTTTTCTCTATGTCTAGCTATTTATGCAATTCATTTCCCAAATGCCTTCGATGCCCTGGATAACTCTTTCTCCCCGCTTTTTTATGCTCATTAAATGCGTCTTCGAGGGAAAGTTGAGACCAACAACACGAGAAACTCATCAAACAAATCAAATTTTGCTTGTTAACCCTTCTTCATTGAGATTCTTTTCATTTTCTCGCCAAAAAGTTTTTCTGTTCTGGCCCAAAGGGTTAAGCACAAGTTGCTCCAAAAATGGCGTTAAAACGGGTAATCAGAGATGCGTCAAGAAACAGAACTGGAGGAGCGCCGCCGACACCGACGGACTGTTAATGAAAATTGTTTTTGGCCTCTGGAAAAAATGTGCAGGCAACATTGGATATGCTAAGCCAGCATTCTCCTCATTCCTGGATGGTGGGCAGGATGAGCCTGCAAATGCTTGGCGAAAGACTCGCGCCCGCAGCGCTGCCAAACTAATTAACGCCAATTGCCACGAAGCTGCAAGAATGATGTTTGAAGGGTCACAAGTGAGAGAAGGGAAAAGGCCTCAGACTAAAACAATTTCGCTTGGTTTCTTTAAAATCAGTGGGAATTCAGTGGAGCATAAAACACTTGCGTTTTTGAGATGGTTTACTGAATTTAGACAGAGTTAGTTGGATAAAATTAATTAAACAACTACTCTCCTTTTTTATGATTTATAGCTATGGTATATTAAATCATACCAACAAATAAAATATAGAGTAGTCGATTGAACATTGGACCGATAATTTATAACTTTAATAGAGGAGGAGGAATGAGTAGATTCACGCACATAAATTGTGCATATGTATGTTATATATACATACACATATATCTCTTTAGATTACGATATTAAAACTTAAACGTGGTCTAAGTTTATTTTGCCAATTATCATATTTAATTGTTCTTTATTAAAATCATTGACGGGCAAAAAGATGATTTTTAAACAGTTAGATTTATTTTCTTTGACGTGGGGTAACTTATTCTTGTCTAGACACCCGCCACTTAGGCACGAGCCTCTGAAGTTGCGCCCCATCTTGGTTAAAGTTTGCAGTGCACTCTGGTGCATGCCTAAAACCATCGTCCAATATTTACGAGCACTTTAGAGTTCCTTAACTGAAATATATTATTTTGTTAATAGAAATTCACAGCAAAAGAGTTCGGAGTTTCATAAACACATGCAAATTGCTGCTAACTTAGCTTTTTGCAGTCAAATCTAGCTTTTTAAAGTTCCAGCGTACAGAAGGAAGACTAGCTCGTTCTTGGTTGCGATCTGTTCAAAACTCAATAGAAAATTTGTATTGCATAATTTTAGGCTGGCTCAAAATGAAACTGCGGCAGCTCTGACCCAAGCTAATATAATGACTAGTGTTATTCAGATATTTGTTGTGGTTTATTTAATACTCTGGATAAAAATGATTTAATTCTCTGTATTTGAATGATTTATGTTTTGCTTGCCCTCAGTCAGCTCTCGTCCAGCAAGAGGAACAGTGTGCAAAGATGGAATTCTCAAAGGAGAACGACACCTTCGTGCAATTACCGAATGTCTGCTGGGAGAAAATATTCTCCTACCTCTACCCGAAGGATCAGGTGAGCTTGTCGCAGACGAGCAAATGGATGCATCAAATCTTCGTCGACTATGCGAGCAGGCACTATGCCATGATCGACATTTCCTCCAGTGAGTTCAACGCCAACAACCTGAGAGAAGATTACCTGGAAGAGCTACTGGACAGCATTGGGAAGCATGTGAAGAGCTACGCAGCGCCCAGGGACGTTAACTACACGTTTACCACGTCCGAGTACAAGGAATACAAGAAGAACAAGCGCTACGAGAAGATACAAGCTGCGCATCGTCATGGCAATCATGGAATTATGAACTCCTTCGGCCTGCAGTTGCGCGTCTTGTTCAGGCGGCACTTTGAGCTCGTCCTGTTGAATTGTCACAATCTGGAGAGATTCGAGTTCGGCAAACGATACCTCACGAAAATTGTGCCCTACGAGAAAATCTTTATGCTGCCACGCCTTCAGCACCTTTACCTCTGGTCTGCCGGCGAGCTGAGGACTGAGTTCTTAGACGCTCTCGAGTGGAAACCGGGTGCACCGCTACTCAGTCTGTCCATCAAGGGACTTCCTGTGCCCAAGGAGCAAGTGAAACGAATCTGTGGCATTACCAGCCTGAAGGAGCTGTGCATATCCTGCAAGGAGGTTCCCTTGAATGCCTTGCTGAGGCTGAAGCAGCTCGAATGCCTTCACATCACAATGCCCAGGATCACTAACTCCGAACTGAAGACACTCGTCAAGGGTCTCCCCCATCTGCACACGCTCGATCTGCGAAAGTGTCCACTGATCACGGAGAAGTTCGTGATCAAGGTGCTCAAGTGGATGAACAAAACCGAGAACCTTCGACAGCATTTGAGGATCTATTTGCAAGGATCCTCAGTGCACTGCAAACGTCTTAGTAAGCTCAACGACAATCGGTTTATAGAAGTGATCAAGATGGAGAAGCACCAACTAATTCTTATGGAGCAGGAATTGAGTCAGGAGTACCAGTAATCTGACTTATGTTAGTGACTAAGTAAATTTATTTATAAGTATCTATATAGCATTAATGCAACCACAGAAACCAACTGCACCTCGGCAACTGAGTTCACATTGCGGTTTTATTATACTTAGTTTTAATGAATGTTTAAAAATATTTAAGACTTTCTTGTTATCTGCCAACTGTGTGGCATTACTTGTCCCATTATTTGCGATGCTGATTCCTTAATTAAGCGAAGAAATAATAATTCTGACTAAAGAAATACAATTAAACTATTGATTGATCGGTTCTTCTCTTTTCAACCCTCATTCGACTCTCTCTCATGCTCAGACTCAGCATCTTCCGCGGAATTCATGAGTCAGTCTCGCACCTTGTTGGAATTTCTGGCGAATCGGTTGAATAAAATCTCTAAAAAGCAAGTAGAGTCGACTGTGAGATACCCAGTGTCAAGTTATTGTTAGGTATATTGAAGTGAAGATACACTTTGGAAACTGAGGAAATTAACTTCCTTTTACCTCCTAGAAAACTGTTCCCTCTGCAGAAGTCTCTTATACCTTGCACCACTTTTTACTGAATATACGTTCCACAAGTTCCAACAATGTATGATCGGCAGGAAGATACTCGTGGCATAAAATGTCAATAGACAGTCGGGCGTCAATTTGATGATCCAGACAAAAGAAGGCGACGGCAGAGAGACAAACAAAAACCTCAAATTAGTTTTAATGAACTGAAACGAACAAGAATTCGAGACAGATCGAGCGAACGATCCCTTTCAAAATAAAAATGAAGATCGAATTCTAATAAGATTATTGCTTCTCGGACTACCTGCGATGTCAATCGAAGCAGGTTCCCAGCCCAAAACGAGAACGAAAGCAGAGGAATCAAGGCCAGACCGGGCACAAAGGAATGCGGCCCAGCTTGGATGTTCAACTGTGCATACGAAAAGGTTTAAGATACCATATGAAATAATACAATATATATTATCATATCATTCAGCTCAATGTCAAAGTCTTTCTGACTTCATAATGTAAAATAACAAAAGTTCTCAATGAATTTTTTCGATTGAGGCAAGCAAATGGGAAAACAAGTTTATGGAGAAAGAAAGAGAGGGAAGAGAGAGGGAGAGAAAGAGAGAGAGGAAGGGAGAGTGAGGAAGAGTAAGATAAAAAGAGTAAATGAAATAACGATGCATGAAAGAGAGATAGAAAGACAGTAAAGAGAATATTCTTAAAACAAACTGTCTTACTATACAACAAAGAAAGAAATTGTTCTGTTTGAATCTTTTGATTATTATGATTATTTATTTAAATAAAAAGATAATTCATCTAAATAAGTAACGGAAATTGATTACAATGAATTCTTTGTTAAATATTTTCTTTTCTAATATAATTGTTGCATATAGAATTGTGATTCTATTACACATTGCGTGCAGGAATGAACCCTCATATGGACTCAATGAGAGTTTCCTTTGCTTCATTCAATCAGAGTCCGTGATATCACACAAACTTGTTAGGGCAGATGAAGTAATTAAATTAATTAGTTCATGTCGTTGGTAATTTCTTTATTTCTTTATAGAGATACTTGAAGTGACTGACAAGCCAACTCTCAACTCAACTCTCCACTCTTCTCTGCTCACTTGCTTGCAGTCATCATAAAATTGCCGGCCTTTTTTATGTGGAGCATCAAAAGAAATGTTTCTTGGAATTTACAGAATTGTGTGGTACGAAGAAGGGGCGTTTCTATTACTTGCCAGCTGACTAATTGTTGTGGTCAGTTCAGGCCCAAGGCACGCGGCAGTCGAGGAAATACATTAAAAATGCATATTAATTGTGAATTTGAGGGAATTATCTTAGGGAGACTATTAAGTTCTAAGGAGACTGCTTGAAAGAGAGGTTTAGGTGCGAAATAATAGATATTAAGGTTATATATTTAAAATTAATAACTTCTTTTGCATTCCATTCATACCAAATTCGGTATTTGAGTATATATTTAATAGATATAAAAAATGATTTTGCTAAAGAAATAATTAATCTTACCATCTAAACTTGAAGAATATACTAATTACATTTGTTACTCAGACTATGTTTATAATTGTTTATATATAAATTCACATTAGTGCACTATCCGTAAATATTAAATATATAAGTTAACTTCTTATCAAGCAGATTGCAATTGTTAATAAACCTCTTTATATTTAAGTTTAATGAGCTTTGCGAAAGAGCTGCAACTTAATCTGCATGTCGCATGCCTCCTCAGCTGAGGTCAGAGAATCGGGATTTCTAGGCAGTTGTCTTTCAATCAACTGTCGCCAATCGGCAATCAGAGCGCAGTCAGAGCCCTCTGACTTCTGCATTGACAGTGTTATCAAGAGAAGGCTTATCGCCAGCTCTGCAGAGAAGGAGGCGGCCTGGCAACCGGCATATGAGTTTGCTGATAAGGAAGAAGAACTCGCCACCCTTTGAGGAAATGCCTTTTTCGCATTGTTTGACGCAATGCATACAAAACATGCGAGACGACAAAAGACATGTAAATATGTGCATGGTATATATCTATATATTTATATATAGAAGGAGACAGAATGAGAGAGAGAGAGACAGTAGAGATCGTTGTGGCAAAGTCCGAGAAAACGCGCCTTTTCCTGCCTTGCCAAAGTTTGTGATAAAAAGCCAAACAGAAGTACGAAAGAACTTCTCGAATGCGCCGAATGCATACAAAAGATATGGTCAGCCATATGCGATACGCATGCAGAGTGAGACAGAGATAGAGAGAGAGAGAGGGGGAAGAGGGAAAAAGAATAAACGCAGAACAAAAGCGCAGAAAAACTGAGGAAACTTTGATTTCTACTGCCGACCAGACAAGGCGGCGTCGCCAGCGATAAAGCTTGGAAAACATTTCAATAGAACAAACGAACAAAACGCACCGAAAGCCTTTCCAATACGGAACGGAAATGCGACACAGACCCAGAAATGGGTTGGGATTATGTTCCTATATGGCAAGCCATAGAAATAGTGAAGGCAAGAGAAAAGAAGAAAAGACTTTGCAGCAGGCGCAGCAGTAGATATGGCGAGGACGATTATGAAGTTGCTCGGCCCCTCTTCCTCCTTTCCCTTCACTACTTGAATAGTTACACAAAGAATTTCAATGAAGTTATGCCAAGTTATTCTTACTGCCGCTCACTGACCACAGGCTGGTGTATTTATGTTCAATGATGAGTGTAAAATATATTTTTGATTGACTGTTACAAATACTTACGAATCTTTTACGTGGCAATGTATTTTCTTTGTGTGGTATTGATAGTTGATATGCAGTGTGAATGTATGTATGTGTGCAATACTCATCTCAGAAAATATCTTCTGCTGCAAATATTTATAAGTTATTTAGTAATTTGTTGTTGATTAAATAAAAAGGAATGTTACATTGCAACGAGAATAACTCAGTGCACTGCATAATATTGAAAATAATTTGCATTTTTTTCATATTCGAAAATATTTTCCCTATGAAAATTATTTTTAAATTTTTCAATATTTATATTTATATTTTAATTCCTTTAAAATATAAAACTTCTATACAAAGTTCAGTAAAATTAAAAATGAACTTTTTAAAAATACTATTTATAATTAACTAGCTTTTATTCACTCAAGTAAACTTTCTATATTGACAATAGGATATTAGATTATAATTTTCTAATTTAATAAAGAGATACATATCATTTAATAAAGAGTTCACTGCAAGGCTAAGATAGTATTATTCTCTTCTTCTTTATACTTTTCTTACTATTCCGCCCACACCTTCTCCTTCTTACACCGTATTAATACGTTTATCTCCACCCACAATCTTGGAACTAAGTTGTACATAAGGTACTCACTATCTGCCTTATAGATAACCCCCGCCGTTATAAAACCTTCATAAAATCAGATACGAATGTTTGTTTGGTTCTTTAATGCTCAACAACAATATGTTGGGGGCCTTAGCTTCGTCAATATCTTTATTAAAACTGTTACCATATCATATTTCATATACATCCCAGCTCCAGAGGGGGAGATTCATTCAATTGAGCAGCGATAATCGAGACAAATTACACGAACAAACACTCGCACGGCTAATAAAGCCATCAAACCACTTGAAAATATAATAAAATACACACACCAACATACAAAACACTCAAACACTCACACACAAAGATACAGAAACATTCGAAATGTTGTCAAACAACACGTCGAATTCTGGGAAAAAGCACCGAAAACTGAAAATCAACGACGCGACAGATTTTCAATGGGTTCCTCTTGTATACGAAATAAAAATTAAAAAATTATGCTGGCGCCAGTCAGAGAGAAAGAGAAGGGGAAAGAGGGAGAAGAAGCGGAGACAGAAACTGAATATTTGTTGCCCAAAACTGAATGTCTTTTTTTGAAAATTAGGCGCCTCGTGCCGATTGTGGAAATTGGCACGTCCCAAACCAAGCTAGAGAGAGAGAGATAGATGAAGATGGATAGATAAAGATGTACGATGGCAATGATTTGCATAATTGCGTGATTCGCATTTGGCGACAAACGCGTGAATCATGTGAATATCTTAAGTGAATGAAGGAATGTATTCAAATTCGAGCCCATGAGTCAAGTGTTTTTTTTTTTCTTTTTTCTTTCGATCGTAGCTCAGTGTAGAACGCATTCAGTGGCTCTCAAACTTTACCGTGGGTCATTGAACTGCAACCGAAATGAAACAATTGTTGTTGTTGTTGCTGTTGCGCGACATAAATCACCTGAACTAGCGCCTCAGAGTTCGAACAATCGTGTTAGGCTGCATAGAGGAAGCACAAGAGAGGCCCGACCGCAGATTCGGAGACCCATAAGACGCTACTTACCTGCGTCTACCTGCTGCTGCACCCCTTCCTCTCTCTCTCACACACACACACTTTCGCTGTGGCATCGGCAACCTCAGTCGAACATGTTCGATTGCCATGTGCTGGAATTTGTGTGTGTGTGTGAGTTGCGTGTACGCGTGTTTGTGCAAGAGTTTGTTTTGGGTAATCAAATTACCCAAACAGGGAAATTTATGTGCATGCAGTTTGGGAAATTCCCTGTATTCTGTTCACGCACAACTGCAAACTGCCATGTGATGGAATTTAACTGTATGTGCGTTGCGTGTGTGGGTGAGTTTGTTTTGGGAAATTCAATGACTCAAATAGGGAATATTTTCCTTATTGCAAAATGGCACGTAAAGACGGAGAGAGACAGCGAGATTGCTGTATGATCGGTAAACTGAAACTTTGCCACGCCTTTTACTTGCAAATAAAATACATAATAATAAATAATACATTGTGATGTTTTAATACAATTGATTTATTTAAAATGTATTCAATTGAATCAATTTTATTTTAGACAAAATATAAAGTTGTTGCTTTTTAATTATTAAAGCTATTATACTTATAGATAATAATAATATAATGATTAAACAAAGTTTCAATATTAAATCGATAATATAAAATATTTAATCACATTTCCATGCACTAGATAAACCCCTTTTGCATGGCACAATAATCTCCCAGTTAATTCATTTTTTCGGCAATTCCCCATATTATCTGCAAACCTGCCAACGCGTGTCCACAGTCAACATTGTGCGAATCACTTCAAACATGTTCGATAAACACCACCGGCTGCCGCATGCCGATGCACACCCTCACACAACACAAACGCAAACGCAACGCAACGCATTCGAACTCGAACTCGGCGTGCTGTCGTTTCGGAGGCAGGCAAACCCGTTTGGTTGCTCGCGCAGTCTACGACGGGCAGCTGGTGTGAACAGTACGCGGTGCGCGCAGTTCGAAGTTCGAAACGCTCTCGTCGACGGTCGCGCGTTTGCTTAGCGTGCCACGAAAAGGAAAAAGATTTGAAAATAAAATTTTGCGAAATTTTTCAAAATTTGTTTTTTCACGCGAAGAAATGCGACGCGACACGCGGCAGAAACTAATATAGTGTACACAGAATTAATGTATAAATAAATCACCAGTAGGAGAGGAAGAAGAAGAAGAGAGGAGGCAGAAGTATGTGTTGATAATGGGCAGGGTATTTAATATTGAGCATTAAATGGTCAGCGGAAATATCAAAACAAACGTGTTTGGCATGCCACATGCAAAGGCAGCGCGCCAACTAAATAAATAATAAGCCAAAAGACGTCAGCAAACAAACAACAACAACAGCAGAAACAACAACAACAATAACAACAACGACAAAGTGACACCCCAACGAAGCCAGAATCGCCCCGATACTTTTGTATCTGAAGCTTGCAGTTTGTGCAGTTGCCAGTTGGGGATATATTGTTGTTGTTGCTGCTGCTGTTGTTGTTGCTGTTGCTGCTGCTGTTTCTGTTTTCTGCTCTTGTGCGAAAGTAAAAACTACCTGCAACACTTGGCAACTGCCCCGAGAAACCAGTTTTGTGAAAATTATTGGCCATTGCTTTATTGCTTTGTTTGCTTTTCGTTTCATTTCGTCTCGTTTTGGGCATTGCTTTTGTTGTTTTTCGTCCGTTTTCTGTTCACTTTGTAGGTTTTCTACCTCCACCTCCCCCTCTCTTTGCTCTCTCTACCCGCACTTGAATTTTAACCAGAAATTGGCCATTCAATTGGCGACCAAAATTACTGATTGCACGGAGACAGAAACACCTCAGAATCCATTTCAAACTACCTTAGATTCAGCTCAGATATACCTCAAATATAGCTCTGATTTAAATTAGAAGGTCTCTACGATTAGCTGATGCTATAGTTCTTATAAAAGTATTGTGAAATGAGAGACCACAATCAAAGTTATTGGATGAAAGTCTTCTAAAATAAATTTAACAATTAAGGGAACCGCATTCTTGAACTTTCTTTTCAAATGATTTTAAGATTTTCTTTAGATTATTAAGATATCAATAAAATATAAAATTATGAACGTGAAATATTTTTAAAAAATAAAAATTTAAAAAAGATTGTTAAACAAATCTTCAAAATGATTTTAAGATCTCAAATTAAAGTAAAACAATATTATATTATTATTATCATATTTAAAACTAAACCAATAATAGATTGACTCATTAAAGTCAAAGAAAACAATCGGGAATTCCCTATAGTCTTCTTAAACAAACAAAAATCGAGCAATAATAAAAAAAAAAAACCGTAAAACATTAATAAACAAAATGAAACATTGGCAAAGACTGACAAAGTAATCGAGATTCTCAAAACAGTGACTAAACCAATCGTAAAACTTATATAAAAAGTTATTTGCGACGAGTTTCTAATCGTTTCCAACGTTTCATTCAATCCACAGTCAAGTGGTAAAAACAACAACAACAAAGTGCATCGATAACACACACATCGATAAGCATCGATAACCAAGCTAAATACAACAATAACAACACACACACACACGGAAATAAAATGCTTATGCACACAACATCGACGAACTCAACGGCCACGATGACCAACTCATCCTCCTCTGCCACGCCCACACCCGGCTCGACATCGTCGAACAACAGCGCCACACTGGAGGCACTGCAGCAACAGCAACAGCAACAGCAGCAGCAGCAGCAACAGCTGCAGCAGCAACTACAGCAACTGCACACGGCGGGCAACAGTTCGCGGCCTCCCTCACGTGCTCCCTCCATCCTGGACAGTCCCACACTGGCGCGCGTGGAGCGTGCCCGACTGCGACTGGAGCAGGAACGGGAGCGTGAGCGCAGCAGTCAGCGCAGCAGTCAGGGCTGCAACAACGGCGGAGGTGGAGGCGGTGGCAGCAGCAGCGGCACGGGCAGCACAGCAACAACAATGAACCGCGAGGACAGCCTGGAGCGCAGCATATTGGATCCCAAGGTGAGTGGCGAAAGGATTTACACGCACTCATATATAAATTGCAATTAAGTTTGGTGCGGGGAATGAATGGGAAGAGGGAGGGTAGGGTAGGAGAAGAGGGGGAACGGATGAGAAGAGGTAAAGCACGATTGTCTGCAGATTAGACTGAAAGATCTTTGGATTTGGTTGATTATTCCCAATTGATTATAATTAAAAACGAATTTAAGTTAAGAATTTAAAACATAAACAGCTTGATGATCCACAATAAAGTTAATTCTATATATATATATTCTTGTTCATGCTTGATTCTGCCCCGCTTGAGTTGCTCACTGCTTGATGAGGCAGCATTGATTGCAAGTCGAAACTCATCAAAGATTCAGTTAAGTGTCAATTGCCGCAGATGATTAACTCTCTCTCCTCGCGCGGAGGTAACTTTCATTATTACAGATCTGACTAGGCCTGAGTCAGCTGCCATTGACTTGGGGCATCATTGGTGAGCTCACTTCTTGAGTAATTCACCAGCTCGCCAAGCCGCATAAGCCCTGCACACATTCCCCCTCCCTGCTACCTTCTATCTGCCTCCGCCCCATGGAGGCTTTTCGCTCTCGGCAGCATTTCACTAATGGTCAGTCCCGGCTCCACTGCGGGGCTATTCGCCAAATAACAAGCACAGAGTACTCTCTCTCCCCTCCATCCCTCCCTTCCTCCCTCTTCTACTCTGTGGACGTGTGCATGTAAATGCTTTTTATTCTGTTATTATTTCGTTAGCGAGCTCTTATCTGCCTGCTCCATCTGCACTGACCAGATGGAGAGAGAGAGGAAGAGTAAGCTCTTTAGACCCTGCTCGCCTTTAAAACTTACCCAGCCGAGAATGCCATTGCCATTTGTATTTCCATTTGCCAGATAATGAATCGCAAGGAATACACAGTTCAATTAGTAGTTCGGTCTACAAGATACGGTAGACAGTGTCGTTAGCTCGTATCTTGCTGGGTAAACAGAGGCACCACGCGCTTTGTTTATCGAGCAGGTCTCATTACATGATCGATGGCATAGGAAAGTGTGCAAGTCTTTAACTATATCACTCTGTACAATATTATAACAAAGTGTTTGTACTATGTTACGCATGAGATATCAAGGCAGGAAGGTTTGGATTTGGGTTACTTTGAAAGTTATCGGGGTAGAAGATAGTAAGATACATATGTGGGATATGATAGGAAATATTAGAGTCAAAACATATGCAGTGTACTACAATATATATTAATAGATTTGAAGATTATAAGATATGTGGATTATGCTAGGAAACAATTTATTCAAATGCAGTAAATGTTATGCTAAAAAGAGTTTAAAATTATGAATTCTTGAGCTTAAGTTTCTCAGTCTAAGTAACTCTTCTTATCTAATCTAGGGAGTAATTTCTTTGGTTTTCTTTTACATATAACTTTTTGAAGAACTATCAAATATACAAACTAATGACGATCAGTAAAGCATTTAGAAAGATTCTTTATTCATCTCACAAGAAATGCAAATATAGAACAACCTGCAATACTTTTCCTATGAAAAGTTTTAGTCTAATTTCAATCAAAGTATACTAAGTTATTGAATTGGAATTGAAGCTTCTGTAAGCCACTTGGCCTGTGGCCAATGCACTATGGCTTAAGACGAGCTGACTGATTACCTGTAAAGTAGAAATAGTCAAAAAGAGGCATTAGAAGAGAGGAGGGAGCAGAGTGCCAAGACAGCTGGCCCACTTTGCCCAGAGGAGCGTGACAAATTGTGCTGGAGATGTGTCTGCGAGTAAATCGCCTGCATAATTTGCTGCAGCTTCCTGCAACAAAATGTTGCCAAATATTTGCGCAGTTGTTATGCAGTTTGCCGGGCTGATTTCTTTGAAAAATGGCAAAGGGGGAGGGATGGTTCTCCCTGCTGTCGATAAATTTCTCAGTGACTTTCTTTTCGCCAAGTTTTTCGGCCAGACAGCCAGAGATCGATGGCTTGTGCTGGTTTTTGGATTGGGCACTCGGCAGGTTCGTATTGCGAATGTGGCGCTGGAGGGGAGCATTGAACCCTGCTCGGCCTAAGACTGCCAGTGCCTTAGATGTTGAGACGAGCTCATAATTAGTCACACTTTGGGAGCCATTGGCCCTCGACTCGAGTCGACTCGACTCACTGTGGCCCGTTAGTGGACGCGCGAAATATGAGCAAAGCAAAAAGCAAAAGCCAACAGCGAACTGGTAATCAGAGAAGCGTACAGAGACAGAGAAAGAGATAGAGACAGAGAGAGAGAGAGCGCGAATTGGAGCCAGAGTTATGACTAGGAAGCGCCAGCAGGGCCAGGGCGACTCACTCGAGCAGAGCAAACAGAAATCTCAGCTGAGGCGAGACTCGAACTCGGACTGGGGTGGGCCAAACAGATAGGCAGGCAGGTGGGGAGAGGGGGGAACGGAGGGTGGACAGACTCCTCTGCAGGCCTCGCTGCACTCGACTGCAGTTGGCCGGGAAAGGGCTCCGCAAAAGTCTTAGCCGTATTTGGAGCAGAAAACTTGCGCTGCAGGAAGGTGCGAGAAGAGAAGGAGAAATGCAAGAACCTTTGCCAATCGCTTGTAAAATATGCTCGAATGGCATTCGGTAAACAACAACAAAACAATAGCAACAACAAGCAGAAAACAACAACAAGAGGAACAGCAACAAAACAATTGCAGCCCCCACGTAAACAATTTCAATAAAATTTACGTTCAATGTCAATTTATTTTCCGCTGTTGGCGCGCGTTTCAATTTGAAGGCAGAGAGCCAAGCAGCAACAACAACAACAAGCAGAACAACAACAACAATAACAACACTCGCAGCAGGCAGACGAGCAAGAGCAGCAACAACAACAACAACAACAAAGCGAGAGCAGAACACGACAACAAATTCATATTCGCATGTTACATTTTTAGTGTTTTGCAACAAATTAAAAAAAAAGTGGAAATGAAAAATGAAAAATGTTTTCCACACGCCCGACTGCGCAGCGAGAGACCCTTGAAATGCTTCCATGCCCCGCTTGCTGTGGGCACTTGTAGAGCCGAAGGGGGAGGGAGTGCCAGAGGGGTCAGCGGATGATGAGGTTGGTAATGAGAAGGTGCCAAATGGGCTGCGGATGACGCAGCCTCATTGCGCAGTTGAGCTGCAACAAAAGAGAGAAAGAGCGAAATAAAGCATCGACACTGTGTTAATCTGCTGGAGAAAAGATCTAATTATAAAGATATAATATGCAAGAAAGACGTAATGCAGAAGAACATGCAGTCATATTGACGTAAATTATATAATATGTATAGAAAGAGATTAACAAATAAAAAATAAAAAACAAAATAAAATAAATAAAAAAAGCAAAGGAAAGGTCGCTGAAGAACTGAGTTGAATGAGGTGTTGGCATAGATATAGACGAAATACTTAACTATTTGATATAATGTATCGTTTAAAGAAAATTAAATATTATAATACCTCTACAAATAGAAAATACTAAAAGAGGAGTGAGGAAAAGGTCGTAAAACTACTGAGTTATTGTGAATATATGTATTCTACAAACAGAAGAAACTACAAGAAGAGCAAAATAAAGATCGTTGATCGAGTATGGATATGGAAGAAATGCTTTAGTCTTATGAAACGCTGATATTTAAAATCAATTGATATAAGTAATACTTCTATAAAGAAAACAAAATGTACAAAATGAAATGCCAATATTTACTCTCAAATCATATAAGTAATGCTTCTACAAAGAGAACAAATTATAAAAGAAAAAAAAGCAAAAGTGCGGAAGAAAGAATTTTATTTAAATCTAATCAAAATAATAATTTAATAACCCTGTAGAGAAGGTAATATTCATATATATACCAATATATACCAATATATAGTATACATGAGTATATTTAATGTATGCCAAGAATATATCCTCAGAGAGTCTCCTTCGATTCACTCACCTGTTTTCAGAATGAGCAAAATAATTAAATTATTCAAAATTCCATTACTCAACTCGTTAAGCGCTTATCTCATAGCACCTCTCAAACAATTACCGATTAAGACACCCCTTTCGAACTTGCCACGCCCCTCGGAATCCCCCCTAATCGATTGACATAATTGCCAAAACTATGCGAATAACGCGCAATCAGACGGAAGACTCCGCTGCGACGCCAGCATCGACATTGCCATCGGGGCAATTATGAGGTCATAAATTAGCTCGTAAATAGAAACGCCAAAAATAACTGTAACACTAAACCCAACCGGAATACGGCAAGGTAAACAATGTGGAAAATGAAATAAATTTTTCGGGTTAAGGCAGAGCTGCAGTGGGGGGAGGGAGAGGAGGAAGGTAATTTGAGGCGAATTGCCCTGGAGCACGCATCGGAAAGCGTTGAGCAAACATCACACAGTGGGGCAAGTTGTGAGTGACAAGTGGGGGCCACACACACACACACACACTCCAGCACACACAGATGGTCGATTCTTATCTGCCTAGCGAAAGTATATACCCATTAGGCCTCCCTCCTCAGACAGAAAGTAAACGGAGAAGCAGAACGAGGAGACACGCAAGAAATGCGTAAAAATAAAATGAGGCAACAAAGCAGAGACAGAGACAGCAAGAGCAGAGACAGAGACAAAAACAAAGCACAGCAAGGCAACCCCCTTCTGGGGGCAACCTAGCACCCCAGCCCGGCACAAACGGAAAATGTTTTCATTCATAAAACGAGGCGAGCGAGAAAAACTTTAGCGGAAAATATGCGCCACAATAAAATATACGAATAAATGGTCGGGCTTAATGCAAATAGCAAGGGGGGGGAGGGGTAGGGGAGAAGGAGCAGGGTTGCATAGGCTCGCCTTCGTTCCCTCTCGCGCCAAGTCCATTTCCATTGCCATTCCCAGGGCGGGAATCTCCAGTCGGAGCACCAAATGGCACACAGTAGTGCAATTTTTCGGCAATGTTTCTGTGGGGATGCGGACTCAAGGGGGCGGGGCACACTGCGGAGTGGGTTGCCTAACCAAATCAAATGCAAAGGATACTGCATGTGTGCTGTGGGGGAATGGGTGAAGGGGGAAATTTAAGCTGAGGTGAATTCTTGTTAAAGTTGCGAGTGCCCAAAAAGATAAAGAAAAGAAAAAAAGAAAGTTCAATGTGGAAAATATAGTAGAGAAGTGAGACTGAATATTTAAGTATTGATTATTCAATTATGCTTCGCTTTATCTCTTTATCTTGAATATTTAATATAGTTTGAGAAAACTTTTATCATAGAAAATATTAAATTTCATTATTCTGTTTGAACATCTTCAAGGCTTAGTTCTTTCAAATTTTAAGATGAAAATATAAAGCAAATGTATAAATACTGTTTCAGATACGTTTCATTTCATTTCAAGAAAATGTAAGGTTAAGTTGAAGTTAAAAGACATTTTTAATACTAATAAAAATTAAATAAAATCCATAAATATTTAATATTTGAGTCTTATAACAAATTGTACTTAGGTATTCAATTCAACTCATTCAATATTGCACTGCACAGTATCTCTCAGTCGAGCAGCCCCCCTTGTAGCTTCCCTTTCATGTTTGATGTCTGCATTCTTCCCGTAATATCTTAATGCTGCGCTCTGCGAAGAGTGATATATCACAATCAAGCGTGGCGGCCACTTTGACCCACAAAACGCAGAAATGAAACCAGAAACGAAGCCAGAACCGAAACCGAAAGACACGAGGCAAGCACCCTGCACAGTGCACTGTGTGCCACTGTGGGCTGCAGTGAGGCAATTTTTATTTTAATGCACTTTGATAGATTGCATTTGGTGGGCAGCGACAGCAAGGCAGGGCGAGGCAGCCAAGGGGAAGGGAGGTGGAGTGGGTGCCCTAAGTAGAGCAGTGTGTTAATTTGTAGATGGCAACATGTAAATTGGGTAAAATTGATAAAGAGTGCGTCGCCGCCAAGTGGCAAGTGGCAAGAGGTAAGTGTGAAAGGGTTGACCTCAAAACAGATCATATG
The DNA here is from genome assembly GCA_018904595.1 of Zaprionus indianus. Classification (NCBI taxonomy): domain Eukaryota; kingdom Metazoa; phylum Arthropoda; class Insecta; order Diptera; family Drosophilidae; genus Zaprionus; species Zaprionus indianus. The sequence continues at coordinate 198,885 of JAEIHA010000905.1, forward strand.
GAGTGACTCTTTCGGGGGTCACTTTGAGCACATTGTAAATACTAATAAATGCATTTTAGGGGAATACTTTAAGCTTTAGACAGAGATGTGGAAGATATAAAGTTAATGTTTGTAACAGTTTCAAATGGGGACATTGAGAAAGAATTGGCATTATAAAGTGTTGGTGTAACTTTATTAGTCTTCGACTTTCCAGGCAATAGGTCTATAATTTTTTATGAAATTTAGTATGCATATATGATAGATATAAAAGAAGGCAGAGGTGAATTGAAAACTTGAATTAGATGATCTAGGGCTGAAGAAATGGCGAATTGTATTGAAAGGATTATTCTTCCATGAAGTTGGTTTGAAAAATTTGAGATTACTCATTGCATTTTTGATAACAACTTAATGAGACTAAGTAAACTTATAGATAATAAAGAATATATTTTTAAAGAGTATTAATTAGCGTCCAGATAGTTCACTTTGAAAAGAATTTTTAAAATACGCGTTTATAAAATTTCAAAAGACTTTTACTACTTATTCTTCAAACTGAGTGTTCGCTTGCTTACTTATCAAAATATCCAGCAAATCGCAGTGATGTCTTCAGTTATTAAAGTAATATAGTTATATATACTTCAGCTACAGTATATTTAAAAATAAGTAACCTTTTCTATGGAATCAACTGTGTTTAAAGAACTGAATTCACTGAGATAAATCAAGCATTTCTCCCTTGTCTGCAATAGTTTGAATAATTTTCCCATTCAACTGACTGCAACAAGCTGAGCTTAAGTTGGATTACTTTATACCTCCCCCTCTCTACCTCCGCCTCTCTTTCTCTCTCTTAGTATCCCCCTCTGTCTGTGCTCGTTCAATCTGGCAACATGCTGCTTAAGCTTCCTCCATCTTCGACATTAGCAAATTTCCTCAGAAAAACTCAAAACAATGGAGCAGCGTGCAATTTGCATATTACATCAACATGTTGCATGTCAGTGGCAGCTGTTGTTGCTGCTGTTTGTATCTAGCGAATTGTTGCATGCAACCATGAGAGAGCGAGAGAGCGAGAGGGGGAAGAGAAGGAGCAGCAGATGAAGCTGCAGCTGAAGATGCCTGCGAGGGCGAAGGCGCTGCCGCATTGTGTGAATTGCAGCGAGTGCAGTGAATGAATGAGTGAGCGAGTGCGTGAGTGAGTGCATGAGTGAATGCGTGAGTAACTCACTTGCTAACCTGCAATCAGCAGTAGGCGTGCTGGGGGCGTGGCTGCGCTACTTGTTTAATAAATATTTAGGAACAGAACTTTAATATGCCAACTGGGAGCGAGCTGACCCGCTTCAGCTTTGCCTGGCATGGAATTTCCCTTCCCTTTCATATGTTCTGCAGGCCCTTTACGAGTGTGTGTGTGTGTGTGTGTGTGTGTAGTGTGTGTGTGTGTGTGTGTGCATGTGCATATAATTTCATGAGGCATACTTTAATTGCCATTTCCCGTTTTAATGAATTGTTTATAAAAAAAGAAAGACAACAAACACATGAATGCAGTTGGCGCTGGGGGAGCTTGGGTCATGGCAACAGCAGCAGCAGCAACAACAACAACACTAACAAGCCAATCACACACACACACACACACACTCGCAGTCAAACACTCGCAGTGAAACACATGTGAGCCCAGGCCGGGCAATTGTTGTACCCATTTTCATTGCTTCCGTTCGCTGCCGACGTCGCTGTCGCTGCTGCTGCTGCTGCTGCTGCTGCCGCTGCTGCTGCACTTGCCAAATGGCAGCGAGTTGTAGAGGGCGCAGAGGTCGGGTCGAGCGTGGTAGAAGGGGGAAGTGGGGGACAGCGGGGGTCAACAACTGTTTGCATGACTAACGGAAATCATTTTCATTTGTTTAGCGCGTTGTTTTCTAGGTGTGTGTGCGAGTGTGTGTGCGTCTAAATACCCCTCTCTGCTTTTCCCCTTCTTCCACCTCTGCCCCCCATTCTTTTGTAGGTATTACGTTAGCGCCGGAGCGCCCTAAGCCAGGGGCGTATTTAGCGTGCAAGGGCAAAGCTTTTGAATGCGTTGCTGACCGCATTCGGTTTCAGAATATGAGCTATGAATATGCTGAGTAAAGAGGACAGGGGCGTAGGGTAGGGGGGTTGATCTTTGTGTGAGGGTTAGCCTTGGTCAAAGCTAATAAGCTGCACTTGTGTGCAATGTGCATGAGCAAAGGTAGAGAGAGAGAGAGAGAGAGAGAGAGAGAGAGAGAGAGAGAGAGAGAGGAAGAGGGAGTGAGGTAGAGTGACAAAACTTAATAGAGAGAGAGAGAGAAAGAGAGAGAGAAACCGAGAGGGATACAGAAAGCGGTAGAGTGGTAGAGAGGAAGAAAAGAAAAGAGAGAGGAAGGTAGACTGATAGAGGTAGAGTGACGGAGAGAAGTAAGAGAAATGAGAGACAGAGAGATCAACACAAATAGCACAGTGTGATTTTCTTATAATAACAGAACAATAATAACAAAGGCAGTGCTATTTTCGTACAAAAGGGGGTATTCAGAACAAAACAAATGAGTAAATTACAAAGTAAAACAGTAGATGTCATTATTATTAATATATTCCTGTGCTATTCATTATTGTATTGCATTTTTCTAACTAAGAAACTTTTCGTTTGACGATAAATAATGAATTGAGATATTATATAAATAATAGAAGTATAAAAATAAATTACTTTGGAATTTTTGAGGCACATTTAAAACATAATTCACCTGATGCATATTCACTTTATGTAAGAAAGAAAGTGTGAATGATCTCAAGATATAATATATTTATTTTATCGTAATAATATATCGCACAAGATGAAAGAAAATTCCGCATAGGGGCAGGTTAAAGAACTTTGCTTCATTCGCTATAAATAAAACTTCCTAGAATGCCTCGAATTGCTAGATAATTAGCCAAACAATCTGCCCACTGACTCATCGATCGAAGAATTCTTGTGCAGCCACAAAAATAGCTCGACTACCTCAACAAATTGTCATAAATATTCCAGGCAAATCAAGTTAGTCAACAAGATATCAGCAGAGTGGTTCTGAAAACCGTTAGACCTTATCAATGTGGTGCCGGGCGGCGTCTATTGCAACGTTCTTTAGGCCGTTATCTGAGCAGCAAAGAAATAGTTGCGTGCAAGTCTCTAGAGGGCTGACATCATAGGCCCCCTAACCAAGTCACTGTACTTACTAAATATTAAAAAAAAAAAAAAAACAAAGGCAACAACAGCAAAGTTGAGGCGAATACGAATTAAATTGCTGGTAATGAGGGATGGGGATGGTGGATTGTGGAGGCTATGACATCATGTTCAGCTGGGAGTGGGGACACGCATGTGTGTGTGTGTGTTGTCGGGGTGTTAAGTGTGTGCCATGTGCTAAGTGCATGTAGCTGAACCGTGTTGTTTGGCCCGACGAATGTGCTAATAACAGTAAATATTACCATGAAAAGTTCCCTGCCAGCCTCATGAATAAGTCAGCACTATATAAACAAGATTATGAACATGACAATCTATTTATACTGCCACCCCCGCAAACGATTCCAGATTCACCTTTATTTATTTGTTCATTGTGCAAAATTGATGAATAACTCTAAAAACTTTAGTTTACCAATTGAAAACATTGACGAATTGGCCGAATTCAATTATAATAAAACTGTGTTTGTTTCTATTTTTTCGTACACCCCTCAACATAATGCCACCCCCAACACACACAAATACTCTACATATACTCTATACCAAACTACTCTCTCCCCTCTGCGTCAACCCCCAATTCCTCCTCACGCCCCCCTCAACAAAACGACACTCCACTCGCGACTGTGTGTGCGATGATATATAGAAAGACGCGACGGCGCCCTGGCATCAGATGTGGACACACATGAAACGCCTCTCGCACGCCTCCAAAGTCAACTCGACGAACAGTCTGACAGCTCACAAAACAGACCTGGGCGTGGGCGTTGGCCATCATCATCACCTGACAGCAACAGCAACGGCAGCAACAACTGCGACACCAGCAACAACAACGGCAGCAACAACAACGCGGTCAACAATGCCGGGCAAATGCATTTTGTTTCCGGATAAGACGTCCTCGCTGAAAAGTTCTATGTACACGCAGCAGGTCTACTTCAGGCCCGACATGGTAGGCTATGAACATGCTCTGCTGAGATCTCCGAGAGATCACAGTTCCATAGTTTCCTTTGGCATGGTTATGGCAATGCAGTAGATAGTGATCGATAGATCCAATCCACTTGGTTCAGCTTGGTTACGGGCACGAACGTAGAATAAATCTTTTTTCTTTTGTTATGAAACATTCACTTTTGTTTACGTAGCTCATCTACCATTTATGAATTTCCTATGAAATTATTTATAGTTAGTTTTAAGAAGTTTTCCTTTATGGTTGTTGGTTTATCCTTTTCTTTTATTTATTTCCTTTTTGCTACACACTTTTCATTTGGTTTGTGATTTTTGCCTGACTTTAAGCAAGGCGCCACTTTGCCCTTGCCTTACTTTAAGCAACACTCGAAGTGCAACGTGGTTCCCTCATGGCACTCCCCTACTTTGAAAATATTACAACCTTTTTTTGCATAGCAAACTTTGCTCGAGCTCAACGTTGCATTAAATGCAATGCATAAAAAACGTTACAATAGAAGGAATATTCATAATCATTATCATCATCACCATCATAATCATAAACCCCCAAGCGGCAAAATGCCAGCAATCGACTCTGCACGGCGACCCCTTCAAAGTGCATGCCAAGTTGAGCTTTGTGATTCCGTATACTACTTACTTTGCTGCTAAATCTGCAGAGACTGAATAAATGAGAATGATATTATAAAATTCATCACGTAAAGCAAGAAGATGCTAGTTGTAGTAGTAGTCATTACAACATACTAAAGGTTCATTTATATTTGAAGAGTCGTTATACAGAGTCTGTATTTCATTCTTCGTATACTACTTTAGTATATGATGAAGAAATTTTAAAAGGTAATACCCTACTAAATATTCTACAGAATAATAAAACTATATAATACATTTTACACACAAAAGAATACAATAAAACAGTTATATGACAGATCCAAGTGTCAGTCTTTAGTATATATTATAGATAGATAAGAATTAAATTGGAAACAGCTTCATAAGGCTTTTCTACCTTCTTCCTACTTTGAAACTTTATCGGAATGCAACAACATGTTCTTTAAAAAAGTGCAGCATCTTAGATATACAAAAGATGACCTTCCTCTTTGCATTATATATGAAATATCTCTTTTAGTACAATTCCCGTAACTTTTATCAGAAACTAAATCAGCAAATACATTCAGGATACCTTCCAGATTTCGTATAATTAATTCCAAAATGTAAACCAATCTAGAACTACACAGGAAGTAAAGATTAAGTTTAGATATGAAAGAAAATAGTACTTTCTACTAGATATACAACAGCACAATATATATAATATATAAAAATATATTTATTATACATTAGAACAGACATTCCTCCTTCTCTGCAGTGGAAACCCTCTGCCAGATGACATTCAAACACTGCAACTGCAGTCAGTCAGCCTGGGATTAGGGATAAGTCTCGTGCCAGATCTGGCATTTGCAGCTGAACTGAAAGGTCGAACTGAAGAATGGCAAGCATGCATAATAATGCCACACTATGTACGAGTGTATACTGTACAGTATACACTGTCGTAAAGTATGGATTAATCGGCTCAGGGTCGCAGTTAGCGCGCAGCGTGAACCAAGCTCGTTAGTCGAGGGAAACAGAATGTGCTGTGGCTGTGAAAATGTGACACAGCGCGAAGGTGTGGGCAGCTCAAGTCGAAGTCAGTTGAAGTCAAAGATACTTACATATTTTCGGTCTTTGGCAAAGGTCGCCATATGCAAATCGGAGGAGCTTAGATCGTTGCTTTTCTCAGGCTCAAGAGTGTGGTGAGTGGTAAACCGGCTGAGGCAGCCGGCCCGGCTGGCCACTTTTCCACACACGCTGCTCTCAGTTTTTCAATATCAAGACACATTTAAAGCTTCATTAACATAATTGATGCGCCATTGATGCGGCGGCTCTGTGAGCCATTATATTGTCTTGGGGGCAGAGCAAATCGCTGGACAGGTTTTCCGCCGGCTCGGTGAACCGGTTTACAGTTGTAAGCCATGAGCAGCTGCCAGCCCCTCTCCCCTTCTCTCTCTCTCTCTTTCTCTGAGATTGAGTCTCTGTTTCTGTCCCGTGCACATAATGAGCCGTGTCTGTTCGTGCGATTCGCCTTGTCTGCGACAGAGCGTTTGTTTTTTTGGCTTGAAATGCCAACTCGTCGTCGTCGTCGTCGTCATACACTGCAATTGCTAATTTCAACGGGTGGAGAAAGAAGTGGAGAATTAGAACAGACGCTGATTGACATCGTCCAGCTTGATGGGCAGTCAAAAAGCCGCAGAGCCGATTGAGACATTGTACGTGAAAATGCGAAGTAGTTAGAGAGTTGTTTTTCCAACTGGGCTACTGTTTGGCCAAATTATTCAGCAGTCTGCTGATGATATTCATTGTCCAAATTTATGCACTTATAAATGGCTTGTCAGACTCGAGAGAGAGCCGAGTTTGATTGATGAGGAGTGTCGATTGCACAGATGCAGCAAAGAACTGTTAGCTCTTAGATTGTAATCAGCAAAGTTATTGCAACAGTTTCACGCTTTAAACTAATGAAATTACTGCCTAAAAAACTAGTTTATAAACTACACAGTCAGCTCAGAAAGTTGGTCTAGAGCCAAAAAGATAAATTCCAATAGATTCTACTGAGGCATCATTTCCATTTAAAGCACTCCACGCTTTGGCATTAACGATCGAAAGTTAAGTTCTTTCATAGTGATTAATTCTGTCTACGTAAAAATAACTCCATTGTCTACAAAATTAAAAGCTAAAAGCCGCTAGAGCCGTTCATCAAAGAAGCCTCTGCAGAGTTCGCTTCGATAATCTTGTAAAATCGACTAGCCAAAGGGCGAATTCTAAGTAAAAAACAGAATAACAAAACAGAAAAGAAAGCAAAGATCGAAGGTACTTCACTCTAAGATACCCTGCAGTTAAGATACCTAACTGAGTTTAGCTTAAGGAAGGTTTACTCTAGCAGAGACTGTCTGTAACATGTTGGACATTTACACAAACCTAATATACCCTGCTGCAGTCATTTTTCATGGGTGTGGCGGCGATAGGAAGACTCCACATGCCCATTAATTATGGCAACTGCAAAAATCCAATGAAATTTGCGTCGCACGCGCTTGACTTATATAATACATCTAAGCGATATCAATCAGCAGTATTTTTTATATGCCAGACTATAAAATATTATTTGTGAGTGCATAAAAAATATTGACAGAAAATACTTCTTTGGCAAAGTTGAAGCTTGAATACGCTACTAATGAAAATATGAAGAGGAGTTAGACTTGATATTGATTTAAAATTAGAACTTCAATACTACTATGCATTACTGAATCCTTAGACCTCAGAGCTACCTCACACATGTGTCTGTCTGTCCTACTTTCAGTGAAGTAATCACAGCAAGGGTATTCAAAAAGTACGCATCGAAGCCTGCAGGGCAAACAGGTTCCTGGGCCGGACTAAGGCAGCCGCAAGGCATGCGCCGCATTAATAACATAAATGGCCAAGCCACAAAGAGCTGGATATGTATATAGCACACACTACATACGTACACACACAGAATCTGTATATACATAGTAGTCATACATAATGCAGCCGCAGTGTCCATGTACATGTGGCAGGCAATTTATTGTTGCGTTCAGCAAAGTGCAGCAAGAAGGAAGCCAAGAACCAGAGACGTTGGCTCCTCAGCAGAGGAGAAACTCTGAGCCTAAGCTGCTGCGACATAAAATTCAATTCAAAGTCATTTTTCTTCTTTCTGTTTTTTGCTGAAAATCATATTTGATATTCAATATATGCCTGGCGGCCGGATGAGATTGGGCGACGTGAAGAATGGGAGGAGGAGGCAGATACGGACGAATTGCAATATAAAACAGCACTAAAATCATATCGGGCATGTTGAAAGAGCGGAAGTTAAATTTAAACAGCACAAAAATGTGTATAGAACAAAAGGAAGGCCTACGGGATGGCATGGAATGACTTGGGATGAGCGAGAGACTGCTGTTTCTCTAACCAAACAATGGGCTGGGCATTTCCACTTGTTCTCTACCTCCTCTGCGTCCCTCCCCTGTGCAATTGTCCCTTGGAAAATGTCAACGGCAGCGGATTCCAGTTTTTCCGTTGACATTTGCCACGGTTCGTTAGGGGCCTCCAACTTTGTTCGATTGTTCGATACAGTTCTTTTTTTGCTGCTCTTTCGGGCAACATGTAACAGTTGCGAGTGCAGTCCCGCCTCGCCGCGCCTCGCCTCTTCTATGCTCTTCGCGAATATTTATTTTGATGTCTGTCAATTGTCATTGGGTAAACTTGCATTGAAATGCGGTAGCCCACCTGTGCCAATGTTGTCGCTGTTTAATTGAAACTGAAAAACATGAAAAGACCCTTTCATGCAGCCTACTATGGGCAGCAAGCCGGTCTTTCACATGTGGTTTATGCATGACGTCAGTTGGTTACATTTTATTCCCTTTTTTTGGGGTTTTCTTTAATCTTGATTCTATAGGTTTGGTTTAAGTAGATTATGGAACGACATTTACTTAACTGAACATGTGATACCTTTGAGTTTGATAGAAGATCCAAGTGATTTATAGATGCAGCTCGTTCTCTGCCACTTTAACCCCTTCTCAGTGTATTTACAGAGAAATCCCTCGTACTCTTCATTCCTTTTCTCTTCATAGATCAAAGCCACCGCTCGTTGCACAATGCACTCTTCTCACACCTTATTGATTTGTAGATTCAACTGATTTCATTCCATTTTCAACCCTTAACAACAACCTGCATTCCTCTTCATACTCTCCCTCTGTCTCTCCTTCTCTCCCTGTCTCCCTCTCTCTCTCCTTCCTTTACTTGATCCACGTTGCACTCAGCCAACACCTCAGCACTTCTCAGTTGCCGAAGCTCACCCACTTTCGTTTATTGCTCTTCTAATTAGCGGCCTGACCTTAATCACTTAAGAGTTTACATAACACAAACTTTCCCCTATCCCTCCTGCCCCCGCCCACCCTTAACTCCCACTTGCACGAAGCGCTAATTGCCTGACAGGGGTTAAGCCGAACCGCCTCCCGGTTCAAGCTGATCAATTGGGTGGCGCTACAATGAAAATTGTTTCGGGTGACGTAAGAGACAATAACGAGTCAGCCCGAACAAGTAACTGACAATCACTTTAAACAGCAACTCGCACAGATAAGATAAGGTCGACTAGATACAGATCCGATAGTAGCTTGCTTAGTCTGTCTCGAAATCGATGTTCAAAGTCGATCGATAAGAAAATACGCTTGAAACCACACCAAAACTTTAGGCAAATTTTCAAGCTGATCTCGAATTTTGGCCACGCGCTGCGACACTAAAAATACTTAGCCTTATTTGGTCTTGTCTCGCTCCCAATTTGGAGGGGCACACGAAACGGAGATTGAACAAGAATTCGAGTTGGAGGTGACAATTCGAATGTTTCGCTGTCAATACGAATTACTTGACTAGTTTATGGCCTGCTCCAAACTAGACGTGGGCTGCAACGACTGAGAACAAGAGAAGATGAGGCAGAAGAAGCAGAAAAAAGAGCAGCAGGAGGAGTCGATTTTGTCTTCCGCCTTCGAACGCCACAGACATCATCAATATCCACGCTGTGCCCAGCAATTAGCTGATAATTTACAGACGAACAATGCATCGCTTTGTGCCAGAGTGTGATGCGACCCATCGCTCATTCAGGGTCAATGTGTTGCATGTTATTTACACCAGACATCAGCATCACCATCAGCATCACCATCCCCGCCATCATAATCATCATCATCGTTGGATCACACTTCACTCTCTGGATCCGACAGCATCGACAGCAGCTGAAGAAGCAGATGAAAGTCGCACGGCGTAAACAACAAATGCTTTAGCAATTACACGACGCGTCTGACTTTGTTTTCTATCTGTATCTCTGTATAATCAACAAATCATTTTATTATAATATCGTACCAACAACAGTCGCAGCTGAGCGCAGACATTGCACTGGTCTGGCAACTCCTCAGGCGGATGTGCAGGGCTTATCGAGGCCTTCGGCCTTCAGAGTTCGCCGGCCTGTCTCTGGAGAGTACCCTACACAGTATATGTTCATATATATGCATATAGTATGATCATGCAAATATATATTAATTCAGCAGGCAGCTCATTTTGTTCGCACTTAATTAAATGTCCAACATGTTCGCACAAGTATCTATAGCTCGGAATGACGTAGGCATCGCTTGGTAATCGGTTGGGTTCGGCATTTAAAAAGCGCACTCTATATATAGTATGGTTCATATAGTATTTATCATTCACTTTAAATATGACTGACTCAGCTAATTAATCACCCTTTTACTCTCTTTCCAGGTAAGTTCACATGGCACAATCTCAAACCCGAAGTCAGTAAGTAGATAGAACATTAGGTTATACATATTTATGTACAATCTTGACAAATTCCGCAATTCCCCCGATTAACTGAACAAAATTGATATGAATAATGCCAGCTGAACAGTAAATACTTTGGAGGAAGCACTCGAATGTTCAAGAGGGGGGGGACTATCAGTAGGTTCACATGAGCCCTCTCTGTTGGGGCATCGCGTGAATGCTTTTTACCGGTTTGGTTTTTGATTAATTGGGAGGGGCAGCCTAAGTATGCAGGAAGTAACTCACGTGCATGCAAAGATGCCCCAAACAGAATGAGGAAGGCAAAGTAAAACGCACGATTGGAGTGAGTGAGTGAGTGAGTGAAGGTACCTTGTGGTGTGGGAGATAATCAATTAAGCAGCATGAGGCGCAAGCAAAAGAGAAGGGAAGAGAGATCACAGAGCGGAGTAGGAAATGAGAGTGGACAAATAAAGCCAAAGACCGTAATTGATCATGTGTTGGGAGATATAGTAGTATAGTAACTGGAGAGTGTAGCTGGAAAACAAACTGTAACTAAATAGTATGTAGGATTAGCTGTTGTGTGACTAGAGCTGATTTACTAAACTAGCTTTCAAGAAACATGAAACAAAGAAGGAAAGTATTAAGGGCCTTAATAATTAAATACCCTGCAGAGACTACCATAAAATAACTATATAAAACTGATGTTGAATTTTTGAAATGATTTCGAATCAGTTAGGCTGAACTTCCGCTTTCATATACACAAAGAAAGGGACAAATCAAGAATATATCATACCTAACGTAGATCAAGAATATATATGTTGCCCAGCCTCCCTCTGCCTGTTGCAGGGTATACAGAAGAAAACTTAGATAACTCTCTATGAGGCCAAGCCGCACTTTCGTTTATTCCCCTCGCATCGACTCTCTGATCGCGCTGCGACTTTCACATACTTCTCTCCCCGTGGAGTTCGCAGAGGTTTATGGTCGCACGATCTCGGATCGCGCAGGTGAAGAAGACGCCGCTGCGTGGCTATTGCAAATTACTTTCATTTTCAGACGACGACGACGACGACGTTCGCTGTGGGGTTTTCGAAATTGACAGTAAATTGTGGACACACTGTCTCGCATTGCTAACAACCAAGAGAATGAGAGACAGAGAGAGAGGGAGAGACTTGAGGGGACACTGAGCAACTGCCAACTGGCAGCGGGGGCTTAAAATGTAAGTGCAACTTGCGGACAGCCGAGGATTTGCTGCGGCTGCCTCGCCCAGTCCCGGCAACAGCAACAAAAGCCACTGAAAGCTAAGTGTGTCATGCAAATTGCCGTGCGAAGTCCGTCTCTGTCTGTCCATCTGCCCATCTCTGACTGTCTGTAATTTGATATTGTCATTAGTTTTGTGTGCGCACTCGACTGTGCTCGCCTCGGACAAGGAAGTATCTGTGTCTGTCTTTGTAGCATTGTATCTCTGTATCTTTGTATCTTTATACATTTCTTAGTATCTCTTACACATGCCACGTCGCTGTTGACGCCGCGCTGCACTTGACAGCGACTATTATGTTACCCTCGAGTGGGTGGCCACCTCCTCCCCCTCCCACTCCTGACTGCTCTTCTCTTCCTGCCCAGCATGCATTATGCATGCCACGACGCTCATTAGTGCGGCTTGTTCTGTTCTGGGGCAGCTTTTAATGGGCCAAAAGAACAATGGACTCAAATTGCCCTGGGGCCGCACTCAGCATTGGCAAACTCAGTCGCGACAGCTTTAAGTTCCCTCTCCCCACCCCACACTCTTGCTCATTGCCCCTGTTGACCCCGCTCTAAGCTAACTTTCCATTGCCACGCACAGCTGCTAAATTAGCTGGAAAATCTCAAAGTCTTCACTTTCATAATTTCATCAAATTGTCGCCGTTACTTCTTCTGCCTCTTCTTCTGTTCTCTCCTCTCTCTCTCTCTCTCTCCCATCTCTCTTGTGCTTTATCTCAATGACAAAACTTTTAAATGGCTTCGCCTTTGAGCGATTGCAGCGAGAGCACTTAACCGAAAGATGTCAAATGTCAGTTTTTAGTTTCGTTTCAAAGATTTCGAAAGACTCTCTCGAAATGTTTCCCAACCCAATTTCGCAAAACATCCCCATCCCGAGACTAGCATAGAAATGATCTCTTTAAATGAAGAATGACATCTTTAGTGGCCCATCGAAGTGGCAACTGGGCAGGAGAAGGGGGAGGAGGTGTTGACAGTTGGCTGTAAACTGCTAGAAATGTGTTGAAATGTGAAAGCAACTAATTGGATTGGAGTACGGTGCGATGCCATGTGAATGCTCTGTGAGTACTCGAACATTTTTGGAGGCAGGCCAAGTGCCCCTAACGAGCCACATTATTTGGAATATTTTGGAACCCGTTGCGCATTATGCGCACTGACCACATAAACAAATTTGAACAACCAGTTCCGCTCGGCTGAACTAGTTCAGTCTGTTTTTTCATTCATAATTACCATCGAGTTCTGTAAATTATTAACGACAAAGCTCGACCATTTTAACAACTTGCAGAAACTTGAAACTAGTTCAAGTCCATTCCGTTTTGGCTAACGGTTTCGGATTGCATTATCTCGGCATTAGTTCCGTGAATAATGAGAATTTCAAGTGCCCGAGAATGACACAGAAAGACGACGCTTAAAAAGACAGTCAACAATTTCTGTTAATTTCGAGACAAGACTTCAGTTTAAATTATTGTATGGAGAACTAGATATATTTTAGAGTTTCTAAATGAACTAGATACAATAAACTAGTTCCAAAATAATTTAAAAAATTATTAAATTTATCTTAAACAATTTATCTTATGCATGAAATAAGTTGAACTAAGTCAGGTGAACTAGTTTCAAAATTGATCAGTTTTATTTTGAATATATGCATTTTATAACAAGTATGAAGAGAAATTAAGAATAAAGCAAAAGAATGAATAAAGAATAAAGCTGCCTACATATCCGGAACTACCCTAACTGTCAAATGAACTAGATTTGGAGAACCAGTGTTCATATCTCTCAAAATTATTTTAAATTAATTTTTTTTCACCGACAAAACTTAACTTTGAATGAATTTCCGATTAATTCGGAACCATCAATGGTTTCTTACCCACTTCCAGCTAAACCTTCGACATTTTCTAAATGATTTCATAATATTTGAATGTTGGCAAATAAACGCTCTACGCTTGGCCCATACTAAACATAGCTTATCGCGCCGGCTTGAACATTAATCAAAATTAATTTCAATAAACTCCGACGTGAACGTTGCATAATTCGCTGTCCTTCGTGTTATGGCAGGTGTCAGTGGAGAACCGTTAAACGTGTGTCCGGCCAACAATGGCGACCGATTCGAATAACATGAATCTACGCATGGCAGCTTGCCCCTCTGGACATCCCCCTTTCCCTCCCCTCTCTCTACTGCTCCAACTAGTTGACTGCTTTACGATTAACCATATTAACAAAATTTATACACTCGTCTGCCAAGCGAGACCACAACAATGCGCTGCGTTGAGAAGAAGAAGAAAGGATGAGCAGAAAAATAAAAAAAAAAATAAAATTTAAACATAAAAAACATAAAAAACAGACCGCAGGCATTTTAATTTGCGTGTTTAAACACGAAAAACAGTCAGCAAAACCTGCGGCCAATGTCACGAGAGCATCGCGTTTGCATCCATCAGATACACTCGTTTAACACTCGTAGATACACACGCACACAAGCGCACGCACACTCACACACACACAGCACTTGCAAATTTGCATACAAATCACGTACATTTCTGACCGCGATGCAATAATTTGCCAAAAATATATTCAAAGCAAAAAAAGCATTTTATTAAAAACGCAAAAAATCATTTTACTGAATGAATTTGCGTCATTTGCGAATCGGGCGTTGCCATCAATGTGCACTCTCTCCCTCTCTCCCTCGCACACTCTCTCTCTATCTCTGTCCCTCAAAATGATTCACATCTCTCGATCGGCGGCAGTAAACCCCAAGCAGATGACTAATCAGCAATGTTATGGAGATTTATGGCGTATAAAATACTCTCACTGGAGAGACAGCAAGATGGATAGAGAGGCAGGGAGAGAGAGGTGTGGGGGAGACAGGAATGCAAACTCGTCTAGCTTTGTTTGCCCAATTAGTCATAATTTGTCGTAGGCGTCAGACTCACACTCTGATCGTGCTCATCCCAATTGAGCTTCATGTCCAACTGTTAAATTACTTAGTACAGCAGATTACAACAATTTAAATGTTGAATTCCTTAAGAACTCTTTAATTACTATGATTATATATAAGTGAATCGCTAGTTCACATTCATAATGATCATATCCAGCAGAAGTAATCATTGAAAAACCTTTTAAAGGTCATCATAACCTTACAAAGATGATAAAAGATTTAATCGATTGTCAGCAAAGATTTCATTCACACAAGATTATCGATAGTATTGAAAATATAACCTAACATATTGAAAATAATGAGATACCTGCTACATATGAATGAAGTTGGTGGTATGAATGAATTTCTGAATATTTGTGAATTGAACAAACTCTTAAGAATGAACTTTAAATTATAAATTAATTTACTAATGTTTTTAAGTGATTATCTAGCTAAACATACGATTTCTTTCAAGATGAGTGATATACTAAAACACAATGAGTTTCAAGAGATCCCAAACTCCAAGACTTTCTCAGTTCTACAAAGATTTCATAATAAATTGACAGTTGAAACAGCCAAACTCAGCGAAATTATCTCATACAAAGTTATGAAAACTTTAACTTTGTTAATTAAGTCACAAAAGTTGCTGCGCTCATTAAAGATCTTTCACTAAAAAATGTTAAAACTTCAAGCGCACAACAACTTCATCTGTTAGTTCAGTTTTTTTTAGTTTAGCTTAATTGCAACTTTGAAATGGCTCTGAAAAGAGCTGAAAAACTGCTCGACTGCTCGAACAACAAACAACACTCGCTGGCAGCCTTCAAACGTGGCCAAGTTGAAGTTTTCTTCGGCATTTCTTTTCGAGCACGACAATTAAATTAATTAAATTTACGCTTTTGGCACATTTAATTACACCAACAAAAAAGCAGAGAGAGAGAGAGAGAGAGAGAAAGACACAGAAAGTGTGTATAAAATTAAGACAACTCATTTCAAGTGCGAAGTATCTTGAAGATACAAACTTCAAGTTAAATATTCATAAAGCAGACAAAAACTACCACAGCCGATGATAATGACAATTGCATAAGGCTCAAAGGGAAGGAGGCTGCCACGGGGGGAGGGGCTGCTGGGGCCTCTTGGGGGCCTCACCCTTTTTTTCGGCTTCATTGCGATGTCTAGTGAGAGATGCAAACTGCGATAATATTACAACAACAACAACAGCAGCGGCAGAGCAACAGCCACAATGTGCCCGCCTATCATTACCATTATATCATTATGATGATTGCGTTGATTATGACAATGACGATTATTGTTTGCCTCGCATTGTTGACACTCTGACATATTTCCAGATAGCGCACTTTCCCAACTTTTGTTTTTGTTTTTGTTTTAGTCTTTGGTTTTGTTTCTTTCTCTCGCCGCAATTTGGCAACGCCGTGTTAATGTGCGCTTCTTTTAAGGGGGTATTACGAAATGGTGTCTGCTGAAAAACCTGCTCAGGTCTCAGGTCTCGATGTGCTCTAAACTTTTCGCTTTAATTGCGACGAGCAACGTCAACTTTCGCAAGTGAAATGAGTTGAGGGAAGAAGCGATAAAAGGAGAAGAAGGGAAGAAGAGTTGAGGAAAAGAGTGTAGAAAGAAGCATAGTCATTTGAAGTCGAGTTTGGGGCAGGTTTCTGTGTTAATTAGATGACAAAGTTGAAAGAGCTTTGCCCTTCCACGAGGCTATGGTCAAGTTGGCGCGAACAAAGAACTGGATCAAAGCTATATAAATTTGCGTTATGAACTAAATTGAGCTCAGTCTCGGAAGCAATTATTAATTTATTATCTCCAAATGACAAATGGCCCCCTTTGAAAAGTTCTCAACTTGAAATTGTAGAACATTTTCCGCTTCTTTGATTCCTCACAAGTGACAGACAGATCTCTGTCTCGATGTCTCGATGTCTGTGCCCCATGACGGCTTTAACATTGACAGAAGAGCAACAACTTTTACCAACCTCAATTACAATCAATCACATATGTTGTGTGGTGTCGTCGTGTTGGCTCTCAGCCAAATGGCCACGGGGGAACACGGGGGGAGGGGGAGGGAAAGACATGCGTGTTTGCTGGCCAAAATGCCTGCTGGCTGGGAAATTACAATAATGATAAAAGCCGCAGCCAAAGTTTTGGTCTTAAGTAAAAGCAACGCTTAGTGCGAAAATGAAATTTCATTTATCATCGGCCAGAAGCTACAACTCGATAAAGCAGCCCTCCCCCCCCCCCTCTTCCTTCTGCTAAACAAATGACAAAAGACTGTTGTTAATGATTGTGATGATGATGATGCCGATGAGGCCTTTGCCGATGTCGCTGATAATCACCAAGCTGACACTCTAGGGAAGGGAGGAGGGGAGAAAGATGCGCACGCCGTCGAGCTGATAAATCTTTCGACAGAAGTTGCAGCACATGTTTTCCCGAGCACTTTTCCCCACTCAAGATTTCACTCTCGAGGCGATGCGGCCAACTTGTTTTCGCCACATCGCAAGTGTCGCTTTTTCTAGCCAAACTTGACCAGTTTTTGTTTCGATTTCATTTGCGGAAAAGCGTCGCCTTTTAATCGACTCAGATTGGAGCCGAGGAAAAACTGGATGCAACAATTTTAATTATTAATTTGTCTGGCGCAGAAAATGCGTGTGCAATTAGGAGCAAGTTTGCCATAGAGAGCAAATATATTGGCGACTGCAGGAAGTTCAGGAAATGCGCGACATGAGAAAGTTGCAACGCGATAAGGCGAGAAACGATTGGGGAAGTATTATGATAGTGGTTTATTAATCCACTTGGAAGTCATTCAATTGAAGCGATGCAGTTTGAATTAAAATACTTTTAAGAATAATTATAATAAATATTACAAGAAACGAAAGTTTATTTATCCTCTTGAACATCATTAACTGGTTTTATTTTCAACAATAGAAAATCCTTTTAATTCCTTATATACCCCTGAGATCATTCGAATTTGTTGTATTCAAAAGTTATCAATTATATAGAACTTGTTTCTCCCTCTAAGCAAAGTGCAAAAGCTAAAGAATGTTTGTTAATTGATCAGCTTACTTAACACTTGTTATAAATACGAGTCCAAACAATGTTCACAAAGTATTCTACATATATTTCTACTCACATTCCCATTAACTGCACTCAAGTGTTCTTTATGCTCATAGCTCAATTGTGGCTTAACCTTTAAGCGCAGAAAATATGCCAAAATTATTTCAAAAGTATTTATATTCGTCACCTGAAAACGGGTTCTATAAAGAAATCAAGTGGAACGAGAACAACAGCAGCGACAACGCTGACGACTTATTTGCCAGTAGAGCGACTTGTTGCTGTTCTTGTTAGTGTTGTTGTTGTTGCTGTAGCTGTTGCCTTTATAGCCAGCTCGTTTCGTGTGGGCGTCGAGTTGAACGGCAGGCGACAGCCCGTCGCGGTGTGTAAGGTCAGGCGTTCACCAGTGCGTATGAGCAATCAAATTTTAATTGTCGCATTAAACAGTTAACGCGCCTCACGACTCAACGTGCTCCCTCTCTCTCTACCTCCCTCTCTGTCTTTTTCTTATTATAGTCTGCTCTTTCTTTTTCCACTTGCGGTTTATTTTCGTTTTCGTTTTTCGCCTTTAATTGTTTATGCAAATTAGAATTGCTCGCTCGCTTGATGAGCAATTTGAATATACATTCAGCGCTCTGGAGGAAGTGAATGGCGCTGCGAAAGTATCTGCGAGTATCTCTGGCTGTATCTACTGTCAGTATCTACACTTAGCCAGGCAAATAAAGGTGTGAAGGCATTTGCCGTGCTAATGTTAACGAGATTTCGCAGCGAAACTGAGTCTGAGACTGGGACTGAGACAGAGTTGCCGGCCAGAGCAGACAGAGCTGACACTCCTCGTGGGGTAATTGGTGCAGTTGTCGAGTGCATTGGCAACTTGTCATGCAGTTTGTACTTATATGTTTGCGTGTGTGTGTGTCTGTGTGTATGTGTCTGTGTGTGTTTGTGTCTGCCTGCATGTGTGTGTACCCTCATACGTCATTGTCGTCATCTTACGCTCGAGAATTTGTGGTCAAAAGCTCGTGTCATTCATCATGATATGCCAGACCCTCCACACATCCCTCTCTCACTCTGCACTCTACATTGTTCCTATCTCCCTCTCTCCCTCTTCTTCAGTCTCTTTGCCTGTCTCCGTTCTCGAATTAGCTTCACTGGCAGGTAGTGTAAACGTCAGTTAACCTGCACTTTTGTCTGGCTTGTCTGGCTTAGCGAACGCAGAGCAAATTCCATTTGGTTGAACGCAGCAAACGTTGACAAAAGACAGTCCAGAGATAACCCCTTAACTCGCTTACCCCGCACCCCCCCCTCTCTTCTCTTCCCCCGTACAGGTTCAATGCTTCAATTAAATTCACTGTCAATCATTTCTGGCTTTCTGTAGCTGCTTTCCACTCGCTTCGTTTCATTTCAGTTTTTTTTTTTTGTTTGTTGTTTGAAAATTCGATGAGCATTTTGAAAATTTCATAGCTGGTTTCGATTAGTTGTTGTTGTTGTCGTGGATGGACAGCAAATGGGATTTTTGACTTTGACTTTGACTGATTTGCATCGCAGTTCATGGACACGTTCGTGGCAGGTGTTAAAAGGGAGTGAGGTTGGGAATGGGAGCGAGGAATGCATTGTTGGGGATTTCGATATGATTTTTTGTACTGTTTGAAGAGTATCTCTGTGGTAGGTCTTTATTTATATGGTTTGCAACTTGATTAACTGCAATACACAAGCATCTAAGACAGTTTACTTTAGATGTTAATGTGTTAAACTGAGTAAAGTTTCCAACCTTTAAATTATTTAATCATCTACTGAGCCAACTCAACATAGAAGTCTATGAACTGGAAATGCCTTGGGTCGAATATTTCTTCTTGTTCCCACTTTAATATTCTCAGCAAATATATTATTCAGCCATTTATCATAGATTACTGTTTACTTGCCGATAACTTTTCTGCAGACCTTAGTGCTACTTTAGTTATCTGATTTCTTATCAACTCTTTCTCGATCTTCTTGTGCGATCTGTTGCAGTTGCATTTGCACCTCATCTGCTCTTACAGCTCCTATCTTCCTTCGCCACCTCCTACTTCCTCTTTGCGCTACCTAGGCGAACGCAGCGTGAGAACTGTGCCAGGTGAATGTATCTCTCTCCACATCTCCCTCTCTCTCGCTGTCTCTCTCTCCATTGTTCTTCTCCTCGTGCTGTGACACTGTAAGAAACTTGGCGCTCTTTTACCTATTTTTCTTGTGCAATTATTTATAATAGCGCCTGCTGCCGAGCAAAGCAAGACAAAGACAGAGACAGAGTGAGAGAGAAAGAGAGAGAGAGGGAGAGAGAGAGAGAGAGGGAGAGAGTTTCGTCTCGCAATTATGCAGGTAGCGTTCTGCTGTTTGTTCGACCCGCGCACAGTTCATTAAGGGTAATGCATGCCAAAAAGATTGAAAGCAAGACAAACTGTCTGCACGACAAACACACACACACACACATGCACACACAGACATACCTATACACACCCACTTCCACAGCCACATCAATAAAGCAAGACAGACTGCGTCCTAATGACAAAACGCCGCCTGCTGCAGTTTCGCAGGAAATTCCTTCCCTTCCATTCCCTTTCCATTCATTGTGCAGCGCCGCCTACAACAACAACAATAAATGCAAGAAGAAGAAGCAGAGCTAAGTGATTTTTCCAGTGTTTATAAATAATTAAATTGCCGGACATATCTTGGCTGCAGTTCATCGATTTTCTTCGCCAGTGGAAAAGGAACTTGGGGTCGTGGTTCATTGCACTGACCCACTGTACCTGGGAGCCTGCCAAGCCATAGAAGTAGCTTGGCCAGAAGTCGTACATGTGTGTGTTTGTCTCTCTCTCTTTCCCACTCTACAGTTCGTCTCATATTTCCGCCTCTGATTAGCATGTGCGCTCAAAGGATCTCATACTTCATAGAGTGTGCATGAGGGGGCGTTACGCACCAAGGCTGCGGCATTTGAGTTACCCGTGAGAAAAGCATACGTTTGCTCTCCTCTGCCTCACTCTCTTGTTCTCATTCTTTCTCTCTCTCTTTCACACGCTCTTTATGACGTGCTAATGGGCGGTAAACATTTCGTAAGCTCCATTGATTTTTATGCATTGTTTATGGGCGGCTCACTTCAAGTGGGTCACTTGACAGCCAAGCAACCTGCGAGTGTGCGAGAACATACTACATACTACATTCTACTTACTATATAAGGTGTCTTGTTATGGCACTGTGTGATAAATATGTTGCTGGCACTTGCGTCATAACATTGCTACTTTGTAGTACATTTATGTTCAAGATATTATGCAAAATACATATAAGAATGTGGACACTCAGCATGATGAGTGTATCTATCGATATAAAAAGTAGTAGTATAGTACGGCATACGTTATTTGCACTTGGCTATAGTAGTGATACTATTGATGCCATCAAAAAGTCATAAAACAAATATACTTATTCTGTTTGTCCGTATGAACGTCAATATCTCAGCTAAAATCAAAAGAAGAGACACCCAAGTTGACACAAAGATGCTTGGTAGATGGGAAATGCTAGAGTTAATTTAAAATTGTATATGCCACGCCCACCCCCCACATATATTGATAATATATGAAGCTACAAATTAAAGTGCTCAGTGTTAGACTGTAATTTTCATTATTCGTTTGATCTATAAATGTTTATTAAAACTCTCATACAACCTTTGCTCAAATTACATTCTCAGACCCAACAACTCTAGCAGATTATGCGACTAAGATAGTGCTATAGATTTAAGATTTATTTTTTACACAATTTAATTAATTCGCAACTTGTTTTTTTTTTTCTCTCATTGCAGGTGAGTTGCAAGTAACATAAAGACCCGAAACAACAATAACAACAAAGCAGGCAGCAATAACAATGTGGAGTATTTTCCATTGGATTGCGCTGACTCCGCTGCCAATAGGCCGTCAGTTCTTATCAAGATACATTTGAACAAGCCAATTTAGCCAATGGACAAACACCAATTCCCATGCCCCCCCCCCCCGTCAACCAGCCTCCCCTCCTCCAACGTATCTCTATCCAACTCAATCCTTAGTCTGGTAATATTTCTGTGGGGAGTGCAGTTTTTCGTGGTTCGCTTCTTTTTTCTGTGCACTTTGGCGCTTCGAATGTTGCCAATTTCATTTTGGGAACTGCGATAAGACCGCAAAATATGACAGGCAACAGCACGAAACGAATGAATGAATTCGCAATGAGGAGAACTAGAGAGACAGGGAAAGGGGGAGAACTGAAGTGAGGGAGAACTGAAGAGGAGGGAGAACTGGCTCCTCTCACTATTCCTATTGCCGCCGTCATGCTGTGCGTTGCTTCGTTCGTGTCTGCGGGAAATACCAAAAGAGGAGCAGGCAGGGGAATAGCCAGGGAAGGAGGCAGAGGCAGGCAAGTGGCAGGGGAGGAGGGTCGCTGTAGAAATACTCTTGCGAATGCTGTCGCTTGCATGTGCTGTGCGCTCTACGTGTTCATGTTAAATGTCATAATCAGACGCACAGACAAATGTATCTAGATACAAAGTCGCCACTCTCGACATGCTGCATAAATGTAAACATCATGCGAAATGCCCTCGCCCCCAGAAGGGGGCGTGACCTCAACTACAACTCGACTTAGTTCAGCTCAGGCTGCTCACATAGTTTCAGCTAATAGATGCGAAGATACTCGCACTCGGCAGATACAATGCAAGTTCTCTCTCTCTCTCTGTCTCCTCTCTCTCTCTCTGCCATCAATTGTAAGCAAAATCAGATATATATAGTATGTACTTATATAGCTGGCCATAATTTCTGCAGATTTATGCAGCGCTTCTCACAGCAGCCCCCAAAAAGGCAACCAACTGACAATCTCGTCAGTTTTATCGAGCCCGCATGACGCCATCATCATCATCGCCATCTCGTCGAGAGCTTGCACAAATATGCAAGGCATTTTTGGTATAAAATTCTGCGAAATGTTAGCTCTAATAATACACGACGAGCACATACTCTTCTTACCACACAATGCAAAGGTAGATCAATATCTGTAGCAGTAATCACAGTCGTATGAAGCAAAGAAAGCATAATTGAAGTGTACTCGATTTATGTCTTGAATAACTTCTGTGTTTATTGTTCGACAGATTCATTGTATATTCAGATATATACTTCTTAAATTAATAGATTAACTGAGGTGGTGGGCGTGTTGAGCAATGTTTTAACTATAGTTGAACTGCATATGGTAAAGAAGAACCTTAATGCCAAGTTTTCTACATTTAGTTTTAACTTTAGCTGAGTTTAAAGTGTTTATACAATCAAACAATCAAACAAACACGTCTAAATAGACTCGACTATTGCGGCTGGCCAAAAAGATATGTGTACTTTATATAGTATATCATACATTCCCATTAGTCAAAGGGTATTTAAAGCATATTATATCACTCTATATTAATATATAGCTTAAAGAGTGACACATATGAAAAGCGAACTCATTCAATTATTTCCAAGAATCATTTCAAATTTTGCAAAACTTATTGAAATTCCAGCTAAAAATGATTTACGCGAATAACCCAACGGAAGTGATATAATCCCATAAAATACCTATCACATATATATACATATATCACATGTATAAGTGGCTACTAAAGGGTACCCACTGTGCCTGCTTCTAGGCATGTGTAGAAGCTGCAGCAAATATAGAGACGAAGGGAGAAGAGACTGTCTTTGACTTTGCAATCGACCGACACTTCCTGGCCCAAGTTCAAGGGCTTGTCGGCTGCTATGTTCTCTACCAACCCCTCCCCCCCCTCTCTCTCTTCACTGCTATCCTCTACCTCTGCGGCACATGCAACGAAGAATTCTGGGCACTTTTTTGGCAGACCTGGCGTCGCCGCTGTCACGGCTAAGATGATGTCTGTGTGTGTGTGTGTGTTTTTTTCACACATCTCTTCGATTCCGAGAAACCACGAGAACAGCAAAAATTCTTGTACCTCTTTCGCTGCCTCTCACTCTCTTCCCCTCTCTCTCTCTCTCTGACAGCAGGATCTGCGCTCGTGTGAACGATTCCCCGCACAGTGGGCGCCTTTGCCTCACACTGCCGCCCTGTGCGCCCCACTGTGCGAATGAATTTGTGTGACGGCGCAACTGAGTTGCGTCTACTGCATTCTAAATGACTTTTGAAATGTGCTAAAGTCGTCTATGTGTGTGTGTGTGTGTGTGAGCTGCATGCAGTTTTTATGCCTTCCCCTTCTGACAGTCTCCGAATCCGTGCTATGCGTGCCTGATAACGGTTCTCAAGCGGGTCGAGTGCGGCTCAAGTGCTGCGTGAAGGGCAATGGGTTGGCTTTTCCGCAGGCTTTTCAACAGCTCAACATATATCGTATATACTATATACTACATCTGTATAGTATGTGGAACAGCAGGAAGTGCCTGGCAAGCTGCGAATAGGATACGCACTCAAGGACAATAGTTCAAATAGTTCTCATTGTTCAAAATCATTGAGAAATGAAATTGCAAAATAAACACAAATTTAATTTAGTTGTGGAAACTTCTTCTTCATCGAGAAAATAGCTGAAAGTTTCTGCTGCAATTGCAGAAAGTTTCATTAGATTGGATGAGAAATGCCAACATTATTTTAAACTTTTATAAACAAATTTGTTTTATATCTAGTTATGCGAAATGTCTCAGAAAGATTTCAAGAACAGAACCAGTTTAAGGCCAGAGATTTATAGGTTTGTTTGCAACAGCTTAGGCTGAAGTTATAGATAGTTTTACTAAATATAAGTAAAGCATTATCATAATTCAACACATTTGAAAGAATGATCATAATACCCCTAATACTCATGCTTAACATGTGTTTGGAAATATATTTTACCTCCGCTGTCGTATCTGCCAGACATTGTGTCAGTTGAAGTGCCACGCCCACTGAAATGACTACAGCGTAGTCATAGTGTAGAACAACAAATGTTTACGGTGCTTTTTTCTCGAGTCTTGACTTGGCCAAAAAGAAGCTAAGTTAAGAAACAAATCTCGTAGCGCGCTGAAGGTCGTCTTATTAACACATAAACCATAAAAGCCAGTCTAGAGAGACAAAAAACCGTAGGCACATGTTTGGCTAAACACGTAACAACAACAACAGCAACATTAAGAAGAAGAACAACAACAACAGCAACTTTGGTTGCCTGCATAGAATTGCCCACATGTGTGTCACGTCACGGCAGACGACAACAGCAGCAGCAGCAGCAACAGCAGCAGCAGCAGCAACAACCACAGCTCAGCTACAGATACAGATACTTTGAGGCTGTGTGTGAGTGTGTGTGTGTGTGTGTGTAACCACACACAATGGCCCGGGCTTGTTTTTGCCATATGTGAAAAATGCTTGGGCGGCCGCGCCATGAAAAATACATTTTCGCTCAGAATTTTTGAATAGTCTTCTATAGTAGTTGGTCGCTCGCAGTCACAATCGTCGCAGTCGCAGTTCACAATCGTCGTCGCTGTCATCGTCGTTGTTGTCGCAGTCACAGTGGCAGTGACAGTTCTCGTCTCAGTCTTTGCCGGGTGTCACACGTCTCTGCAGTGTTTTTTATCTAATATAGCTAAATGTTTGTTTAGCAATCATTAGCCAAGGGAATCTGTGAGAAAGCATTCATGCCTCATCCTCAGCTGGGTATTTATAGCACGGCAAACACACACACACACACGCACGTCGTTTATAGGCGGGCGTGTCATGATCTTATCAACGGACTTTTACTGGGTGAGTTCTCCAATCCCAAATCCTAAATCCACCGTGCATAGGCTCGCGCATTTTACGGCGGCCTTAGTTGATTTTCAATTACCGCGCCAGGCAAATATTGAACGATTTCCCACACACGCACACACACACGCACACTCGACAATGTTGGCAAATTAAATTTCATATGCTGCTGCTGCTGCTGTGTTGTTTTCCCAACCAGATTTTCCTTTGACTTGCGACTTTTGCGCGGCAATCATAAAATGTTTTTTAATTTCTGTTTATGCCTGCGCTCCTCTTGTTTGCCTTTTGATGTCGACAGCGGGCTCTCCAGTCAGTCAGCCAGTCAGCCAGTCAACCATCCAGTCACCCAGTACAGAGCACCTCCCCCCTGGCTCCATAGTTCCACTCGGTTATCCATCCATTCAAACGGGCAACCAGGCAGTCATCCATCCAGCGAGCAGTCATAAATACTTGCTGTGCTTTCAAGTGGCAACAGTGGAAAACATAAGAAGAGAAAAAAAAGAAAAGAGAAATAATAACAAAAATTATAAAATGCTACTCCTACACTACCTTTGAGTTGCCATTTCCCTAGCACCCCCTCCCCCTTACCTCTTCCTCCCACACTATCCCCCTCAACACTCTCGCCGCGATTTTCACTCTGTTCACTGAAGTTTGCCATGTGTCTGAGTGTGTGTGTTCTTTTCACTGATTTTCGCCGTCTGCCTGTTTGTGTGTGTGTGTGTGCCTAATTAAATTATAAAATAAAAAGTTTTAACCATTTCCAAAAGTCATTGACTTTAGGGCTTTCAAGTGGAATCAAAGCAAACTCTTTAACTATTTGATTAATGTACAAAGTTAGTGAGACCTTTCATAGCAGTGAATAAACAAGTGAATAGTATTCATATGTAGGTCGAGAGTTTATGGATAGTTTTTGGCTGATCTAATTGGGAATATGAAACGAAGACGAAAGAAATGAAAGTGAAGCTTTTGAAAAAGCAAAAGTTACTATAACTTTTGGGCGATAGTTTTAACCTTTTAAATTATTTTCCACCAGTTCAAGATTTTATCTTTTTAACTACCTAGTTTTTAAGATACTGTGAAGATCTTTTTTAGGATACTAACATAAGTAACAGCAGCTTTATGTCTGAGATTTCCTTATCAAGAACACACCCGCTATAGCTTCAAGATAAGCAGTTTAGATTCTAGCTGCTTATCTACTTGCACAACATACACAATACAATATATAGTAAACCAACCTCCCTCGATAAGCAGAAACCTTGACTCAGCTGCGTTGCAGCTACTGCGACTATTTAAAGACACTTTTATCGTTTATCGCAGTGCAAACAAAACATGCAAATGAGTTTATTTTTAATTACCAAGGGAGGCAAGGCAAGTAACCCCCATCGCATAGATCATATCCGTTCCATTAATTTGATAGCCACGATAAGCTGATAAGAAACAAAGCAAAGCTTTGCCAGTTTTATTCGCCAGTCTTTAGAGATATTTCAGATATTTACCCGGCTAAACCGAACAATATATTATATAATTCCTGCCGTGCACCTTTTGGAAAAAGCAGCCGCGTGCAGGAAGCAAGTTGAGCTTTATTGCTTTGTTACTTTTTATTTTCATGCTGATGAATTAAAGACGACGCCAAAATTGGCACGTAGATATGTCTGGTATTTTTTTCTGTATTTTATTGCGGGCACTTTGCGCCGCTTACATAATTACCGTGTCTGGTCCAACTTGGCTGACTGGCTGGCGGCCATTTTTTGCGCTTTTTTAGTGGTTTTTAAATGGAAGTCACAGTTGAAGCTGAAGATGAGAGTTTGAATTCTTCGCTGAAGTTCTCGAGCCATAAAAGAATCGCAGAATCGTGATCGCAATATCTAAAATCTTTAGCTACCCACGTGTGAAGTGAAGATTTCATTTAACAAATTTTTTTTAAAAAAAAAAAACAATTATTCTTTACATAAATGATAATGCGTGTACCAGAAATTATTATGAATCAACTCATAAACTATTCGATTCGCCATAAAAAGTTGTCACATTATAAAAGCAATAAATCTCAATTAAATTTTGATTAATTTGTTGTCACTCAGGCAAGGTTGATTACCCAACGTGCTACCTTCGCAGGGCATCTTCCACCTCCAGCCACACACTCATTCACACTCACCTCGCACACACCCACCACACTCTGGGACGCCAACACATCATTGCGCCAGCTGTGACGCTCCTCTTTCCGTTGGCTCCATAAATTGTGAATTTTATTTGTGACTTTGATTTCGAAGATCTTTTCTTGCATTGCGCAACTGTGTCAACTGCGACGATCATCTCCATCTTGATCTGAATAAACATCTTCATCATCTAGTTCAGCGCAAAACTTTATTCACTTCCAATTGATTTTCGCAAATTAGTTGAGACTTTTTCTCAGACTTTCCATTGATTTTCCGCAGCTCACTTGACACACTTCTGGGCCATAAAACTCAACTCAGTCACAGTTCTGGGAAGGTCTCTCTATATAATATGTTAGGCCCACAGATGCGTGTTCAACAATTATACGCTTTATTTCCGTTCCCCAATCTGACGCTCTGACGCTCCACATGGGGCAGAAATAAAGAGAAGAAGAAGAAGAAGAACAACAACAGCAACACATTGTGATATGCCCGACCATAATTTACATGCACAGAACGTGACGAACATTTTATTTAATTTTTCCTTCTTCTTTCTATTTTTTGTGTAAATTTAATTTTGTTGTTTTTCAGCTTTTCTTCTAAAGAGAAAAGCTTTTCTGTTTGTCTTTATTGTTGTCGAGATTTCTATATTCTTTTCTTTTATTGTTTTTGGCTGTTGAAGGTGTAGATAAGTGGCGAGGCTCTGTTTGATTTATTTTTACTTCAGTTTCAATAAATACTTTGATATGTTTAACATTTATCACAACTATAAAATGAATCAAGAATTATATATAATATATGGACTCTATTCTTTAAGCTATCAAAGCAATAAAATAACAAATAAGATGAACATTTTAAATGCTAAAGTTCTTATTGAATTCCTTCACTTATTCATTCATATTTCAGCTTCGTCTTTAGTTTAATTAAACTTAAAACAAAAGAAAATACATTTATATATGTGTGTATGTGGAGCTTTCTAACAATAGTTCTGCCATCGGCTGACATACATTCTAATTAAGTCGAGAGTCCAATATTCCCCCCACAAAATGTGCCCAATTTCGAGTGAGTCCAAGCGAAGTTCGTTGGCTCATTAAATGCAATGGCTGCAGCACGTTTCTACCCCACAGAACGGGAGAGTTCCTTACCCAGTCGACGGGGCTCTTCAGCCTGAACAATAGTTTTTAATGTGCGAAATTAAGTTTGGACTACGCTGCACGTTGCCAAGGGGCCCCTCTTCGAGAAAATTACCCGCACAATTTCGTTCGTTCTCTTCCGATTTGCCCCGTTCCCCCATTCTGTACCCCTTCCCCTTCCCATGTTGTCATATTGAATTTGGAGTTAGCCAAGGCAAGTCTTTTGTTGTTCTTGTTTTCTTCGTCGTCGTCGTCGTCATTGTTGTTGTTTGTGTCTGGGCGCTTAGACGTGACTACCGTTAATTTGGCCAGAACCTTATTTAATACTCTTGCCAAAGCAACTGGCAAGAACTTTGCCCGCGCATACTTAGATTGTGGGGCTGTGATAAAAGAGGATACACAGAAAGAGAGAGAGCCCAAAGAGGCTGCCCAACAAAAAGTATCTTAATTTTCGCAAGCGAGCGAGAAAGAGAATATAATGCAAGGCGTCAAAGATTTATCGCTTGAAAAAGTATTTCAAATTAAGCGAGCGATGATATCATTTCTCAGATTTTGCGCCCCAAAAAGAATCCTCAAAGTTAAATACAAAACCGATTGATGCGCATTCCCCAGCGAGAAGACAGAATCGTGTCTTTAGGTAGCACCGACCGTGGGTAACCAATCTGCCACGAGTATTAGCCGAGCATTATAATTCATTATAGGTATTTCTATTTCTGTTTCGATTTCGATTCGTGCCCCATTGTCATATTGGCTAAAGACCGTTAGAGCCCGCTTTGCCGCATTGATTGATTTCCTTTATTCCATATCAGGCATATCATTAAGTTGTCCGCCCCGGGTCGAGGCAACTAATCGCCGTCAAAGCTTCTATATTTATGGCTTTATAATGAACCTTCCAATGTTTGGCATAGAACTTTGTGGCTTGTCCGCCGTTCTATCCCATTTGGAGAAGCCAAAAACAGATTGGGGCAGTTTGCAATGCAATCGAGGAATTTTAGAAGCCGATAAACGCAGGTAGCACGTACATCGGCAAGACTATTGGCTAAAAAGAGAAATCTAGAAGAAAAATGAATTTTTTAAGGCTTAGCATACAGAGATTAAAGACAATGTTGAACCCAAAAAGCAGAACATGGGGAACTTAAACTGGTTTTACTAGACAGTTTTTTATAACTTGAATTCGATAATAAAATGAATGAACTCAGTAATGAAACTATCGAAACCTTTACGGAAATACAACTCAACCTTTTCAAAGTGGAAACGGAAACATAACCAATTCTGTTCGCATTAAATTCTTTTAATTATTGCCAGCCTCAGTCCTCATCTACTTAAATCAATTAATTGACAGTCGTAAATCACGCACCTCATAATGATATTATTACATTTATTTCTGTTTATTGTTGGTCTATTTAAGCGTAAGCCACAAAGATTAACCCATTGTATTGTACTCTCGTAATTGGCATTATGCGTAGGGTGAACCTTCACTTGAGCACTGTTTAACTCGTTGCGATTCATTTGTTAATATTAAATATTAAAACACAACCCTCTGGGCGATAAATAACCTTTCTTTACAACCTCCGCATGCAACAACAACAACCGCAGAGAGAAAAAATTTCAAACAAGCCAAAATGAAATTTATGTTGCACCATCGCAACTCTAATGGGGGAGACTGCCACCCGACGGTGCTGGGGTTGGGGCTGTGTCTGGGATTGGGGCAGCCGCAAGTGGCGGCTTTTTTCACGACATTAATCATAGCTCATGGGAGCCCGACAGTGGTTCTTGACTTGTTGTTGTTGTTGTTTAAATTATTTAAAGTACCGCAAAGTGCATTGGGCTGGGGAAGGGCAGAAGAATTATGACAGGCACTGTGTTGGCAAACGAAAACAGCTGAGACAGTAATTTAAGCAAAAGTGCGAACTCAACACAAACTAACCCTTACCTATGCCACACACACTCCCTCACACACTCCCACATACACTCACACCCAGGTACACACAAATTCTAATTAGTTTCCTTTACCTTTCTCATTTGCAGCAATCTTTGCTCGCGGGTCGCATTCCTGTCGCCTCCATGACGGGACCCATTAAGCGTGGACTACTCTGGCAGCAGCGAGATCGTCTCTTCTCCCGCTGGAAGGAGAGGTAAGAAATTCGAATATTCTTATAATATAAATAAATCCAGCAAGTTGAAAAAATTACCTAGCTTTTTTGGTTATAAAAAAAGCTAGTTTAATTTGATTTAACTAAAAACTAAACTAACTAAACTGCAAATATCTTTTTTGCAACACTTTCATTAGACACACCATAATAGATTCCCTAGTTTGTTTCTATGATTACCACACGTATTAGTTGTAGAAACCTCAGAGTCCTCTTCGGCACGACTCCCACATTTTCTCTCAGTGCACTCCAATTTGAAGCGCATTTCAATATACATACTACCTGGCGAAAAACAGCAAAATAAAACAGTCCTCCCCCAACTTGTCCGAGCTATTTATGCCGGGGGAATTGTTAATTGCAGAGAGCACATAATTGACAGGGCCGAGAAGGTGAAGAGACTGAGGGGAGACCGAATTTATGTGCACGATGGAAGTGCAGATAATGCAAATTGTGAATTGTGAATGCAAATTGTGAATGCAAGTGCGAGTGCGAGTGCGAGTGCGAGTGTGAATGAATTGGCCGTTTGGCTGCCTAGGTGGGTGGATGGTTGGTTGACTGGCTTGGCTGGGTTTATGGAGTCGGAACCAGCCGTGTTTGTGCATTGTTTTTGCTTTTGTTTGTTTTGCACATTTAATTGAAATTTAATTACCATGCAGCTCTCTGAGCCGCAATTATAATTACGTTTATCGTCGCGATTTTAATTGGCAGTTAATGACGACTAAGCACGGCTATCGATGTTGATGCTGCTCCTGAATGCTCGATTATCCGAATTGCATGAATATTGCATTAAGAGCGCTCGAATATTCGCCAAAAATTAATTGAACAAACACAAAAAACTAATTTAGTACGATAGTGTTGAGTGTTTTCGGGATTCACATTTGATTTTGGTAGCTAGACTGTAAAATTTGAAATTGCAAATTCGATATACATAATTGAATTGCCTAAGTATAAAGTTAATAAGTAACTGCTAAGTGATTAAATTTACATGAGAGTCGAAGAAGAAGATTTTTGAATAGCAAGAAAATCATTAATTTCTTAAATCTTTAGCTCTACATTATCAAACCCATTTCATTCTTTTACCTATAATTGTCTTACTATAATATCAAGAAAATTGTTTAATGCATTTCAGCATGATATAAAAATAAATACATTGAATATAGAAATGTTTAAATTCAATTATATTTTGCCAATGACGTATTGAGACTCAATTGAAGACGATTAAATATTGTTATGAACTCAAAACTAATATAGAAATTACACAATCTACTCGAAATTGCGATGGTCTTTTTCACACTATTTATTTACAGATGCTTCAAATATATAGTACAAGTGCGCACTAGATGAGTATTTATTTACTTTCCGCAACTGATGCGAAAAACAAGACACAGATGTGCCAGAATACTTCCACCTTTGCTCACTTGAAATAATATAATCCATTTCCTGTTATCGATCGAAAGAAACCTTATACTCCCAATGCCGTTGCACTTCGCTGTTTTTTCTCCTTCTCCAATATTTGCAGTCATTAAGCTATGGCTGCCCCGCCCCCTCTTAGCCGTCTCGACTAATCGCTGCCAGTCGATTATTATGCTCCAACTATGGTCAAGCAATTACCCAAACTGGGCTCAAAGATATGTTCTGAGTTTTACGAGCTTAAGCAGCATTTACTGTCCGTGCCAGCCCAATTCGCCAATTCGCTTAGCCACGTTAATAAGCAGCTGTTAGCCAAACGAGAGACGCGGAGCCAAAAACCACTCGGAACCACACGAAACCACTCAGCCAACTGTTCTCGATAGGGAAGTGAGCAATTTTCTCGATTCGTTTCTCAGAGATTTGTGATGGCACCTTTCGCAAAGTGGGAAAACACTTTTTTTCGTCGTCGTCCCAAAAGTTTAGCCATAAATAAATCGATGGGATAAAGTTTCTTCACAGCCGGCGCTAAGCAAATATCTCGCGCCATGCATTATTAAGTTTCGGCAAAGCAAATTTATGAGTTCCCTACTCCATTTCCGAATCAAAATCAAATTTTGCATACTTATAAAATGTTTTTCATTGCGATAAAGCATTATTATCTCATCGTCATATAACGAGCCATAAAACCTCAGCCCGGCGAGACTTCTGCACTTTTTTTTTCAATCGTTTGACTTTTTGCCGCATGATTTATTATTTATTAATAACATTTTCGAAACGTTGCGGGTGGTCCATTGTGAAGAGGAAGAGGGGGAAGGAGGAGAAGAGGGAAACGGAATTGTTGCAGTGGCAATTGCCGAGTTCGCTTTTGAAGTGTCTTTCAATAATTGTTAAACATCAATTGTTGAGTGTCTTTTGACCTTTGAAACTGCCTTTGTGTTGGCTTCAAAGGTTACCCATATATATCGAATATATATATGTGAATTTGTTCAATTGTTATAACTGTTTGTTGTTGTTAATTTTCAGATATTTTGTGCTCACTCGCGACTACTTGCATTGCTTCAAACGTGCCTCGGGATCGGCCAACGAACGTGCCTCGGATATGGGACAGTTTATCTTTAAGGTAAGTCACAGCTGCAGCGTTAAGATCATAGAAGTGCATATTGTAGCCCTGAAAAGGAAGTTCGATGAATTATATCAGCTATAAATTATATTATGAATTCCGCTTCTACAAATTCAATTCAGTTTGACTTCTGCATTTACTCTAATGGGATTTAACAAGAATACATAGTATCTTGAGTTTTTTAAATTTAAATGTCAACAGTCTCCTGGACTTATATAGTATAACTAAAGATGTGCTCATCTCTATAAAGTATATACATCTTTATAGTACTCTTCGTATTTTCAAATTGTTGAAGAGCCATCTACCTTCTCCCGAGTAACCTCAACTCAACCTTGTATGCAACATGAGCCAGGTATTACTTCATACGATTTACACATGCTCACACATACCTCTCCCCCTCTCTCTCTCTCTCTCTCTCTCCCTCTCTCTCCCACTGCCCTCCGTCCCTCTCTTTCTCACTTTTATTTACTGCAGATTGTAAAATTCTATTACCACAACGAGATTTATGCCGAGTATTATGACAACTGCGGGCCACGGGAGGGGAACACATACATATAACTCCGTCTCATCGCCATAAGTACTCGCATTATGGCCGATTTGTGGGGGTGTTTAAGAGAGGAGAGGAGAGGAGAGGAGAGGCGTGGCGGGGCTGGGCGTTAACTGTGCGTTATGTGCCATATGAAGGCAGTAGGACACACCTTGGCAACGCCTATAAATCGAGTCCCACTGGGTCGACCACATAAAGTCACGTTCTGTGCCGTGTTGAAGTCTCCCGATAGGGATCTCTCATTACTGCAGGCAGTATACAAGAGAGGGAAGGGGAAATGGAAGAGGCAGCTGGAGAGGGTGCAGAGGGTAGAGAATACTTTATTGATGGGATTGCAAGCTGTACGGGACATTTTACCAAGTGCTTTTCGGAGGTAAATAGCGAACAACTTTGCCACACTTGTTGGCTGCACACAGTTTCTCATTATAATGCCGCCACTTCCTGCCTTCTGCTGCTGCTGCTGCAGTTGCCACGCCCATGTGGCAAATAAGAAGTGAAAAGAAAGAGAGGGAAGGGAGGGAAAAAAACTTCATTACCAACTTTTTTGGGCAAACTCAACTAATTGGCTAAAACTTGCAGCGCGCTGCATGTTAATTTGCCTAACCATCGGCTCGTCCCACATGAGCATGACACGCCCCTCACCCCCCACTTCGGTTGCCTCCTTCCTCCCCCACTTGCCACTCTTTGCTGGCAACTTTAGCATTAAAACAAAGCAAATACGAGACTAAAAGGCAACTGGAAAAACAGAAAACTGAATAGTGAAAAACAACTGCAAAACAGGAAGGCAGCAAGAGAAATAAAACGATTGCAATGAAAATGTTGTTGTTGTTTAAACAAATAAGGAAAATGCACATAAAACTGCAACAGCAACAACAACAACTGTAGCGCTAATGCCACTTAACATAGACGACAACAACAACAACAACGATGACGACGCACAGAGATCATGGGAAAATTGCTTGTATTTTGTTAGGTTTAATTTTCATGCGATTTTCTTTCGCTTTTTTTTGTGTTTATTTTTTCCTCTTCGCTGCATAAAAAGCTCTCCGAAAGTAGCGTCGATAAATAAATAGCCGTTGTTTACGATTTCATTTAAAATTAAACAGTGCTTTTAAACATTTTGTTGTTTATTGCGGGCGATTTTCCAAAGTAAACAATTTGACCCGCTCGCACGGATAATCGTCCAAAGTAGAATTTAATGTGTGCAAAAAACGAACAAAAAAATAAAAATGAAAAACTTGTTTTGGCAACGACAAATTGCCGAGAAATAATGAATTCGAAACCCTAAATGGATATGGCAAATAATCGATTGTACCTGAGTAAACTCGAGAGAGCAAACACGAATTTAGTTAATAAAATACTATTTTTTATTCATTTCTAACTAGTTCAAAGCAAGTCTAATCGGATTTTACGAATATCACTCAAAGGTTTAGTTTATTAAAATTCCCCCAACTCATTGTTATCGATATAACACCATGTTGGCCTTCGATTGTCAAAAAATCAAATGTGCCGCCGCACATTTAAAGCGTGGCTTAGACAAGACCAACACCCACACACGTTCGTTAGCCGAGACACTAACCAACCTGA
Organism: Zaprionus indianus; assembly: GCA_018904595.1. Lineage (NCBI taxonomy): Eukaryota > Metazoa > Arthropoda > Insecta > Diptera > Drosophilidae > Zaprionus > Zaprionus indianus. The sequence continues at coordinate 234,448 of JAEIHA010000905.1, forward strand.
GCCAAGCGAAGCGTGACCACGTCAAATCATTGAGCAGAGGCCGCCGACTTGTTAGAGGCCTCTGCCAACGCCAGTGCTAATGATGAGGCATCTTTTTTAAAGCAGATTATTCTACACTCTACCAAGGTCTATTTTCATGTCATTGCTTGATTTTGGAGCAGTAAAACTAATAAATAATTAAAGCAAATATCAAAATGTTTGAATAAATAACAGTTTTGGAAGTCTGGCGATTAATGTACTGCATAAAAACTATTAATAGATCCCCTATATATTCATATATCGTAGAGATGAAAGTGAATATATATGAATAACCAATTCATCACCATCTAGTCTGTTTATTAATCAAATATTTTGAAGAAAACGTAGTTCATTCTAAGAGATTCAAAACTTAATAAATGTTTAGAATATACAGTATAATTGAGATTCAGGAAACTTAATAAATTGCTTTTTTTTTATTTTATTCCAAAATGGAAAATAATGCAGAATATCTTGCCGATGCAGCTACTTCGATTATTTCAAAGATTATTTAAAGTGTATTTAACACTTCGACTTAATTAGATAACTTGATGATTTTTTTTGCTTAATCAACTGTCGAGCGTCATCGACACCTGGTGGAAGCATTGCCTGTCAATGTAATCAACTTAATCAATTAGGTGTGCTCTGGAGACGCCTCTCCGCGACTCTCATTTGCAGTCTAATTATTTAATTTGATTTTTGCATAAATTTCAAAGTGATTGAAAATTGTGTTGCCCGTCCGCTGCTGTCAAGGGACGCGAGTTCGAATTAATCGAGCGAGATGAAACATTTTTGCCACTCTCTCTGGGGAGAGGGAGAAATCAATCAACAGTGAAAAGTAGCGAAGCTTAATAATTACAGGTGATGGCAGGCGCGAGGGCTCTGAGGGGGTGAAGGAGGTGACGCTGTGGAAGTTGCAGTTTTTGCACTTTGACAGCGAATATTGATTTTTTAAGCGCGAGACACCTGCCTAGCGGGCATTATAATACTGTAGATTACGCAGTGATATAATGAAGCGTCGTTAATTGAGCTGTAGGCATTAATTGCATCGCAAATGCATTTGCATATCTCGAAAGATGGTCGATGATGGGAAGAGCAACAGCATTTTGAATAATGAGGCACCCTCAGCGACCTTGCGAATCAATCAAAAGTGTCGGCGAGCTTCCGCTCGACGCGTGCACGGCAAGAGATAAACAAATTTACCCATATACGAGGTACGTATCGCATATAGTACTCGAGTTCGTGCAGAGCCAAATCCCACATGTCAAATTTGCTAATACTTTTAAAGCGCTTGGACAGGCTATTAAATATGACAAAATACAAAACAACAAGTCGTACAATCGAACACAATAAGTAATAACAATAATAACAAGCAACAATAACAAATAACAATAATAATAATACGAATCACAATAACAATATGGGCTAATCAATGTCAGCCTTGAAAATCATTTTTTCGAAAGTCTTGTAGTGGCAAATTGGGGAAAATGTATCGATTGTGAGTCAGTCAGAGGTCAGCGGGTCAGTATAATATAGCAGAGTGTATTACACATATGAAAGTAAAAGTTTGAGTGCTATAATTTAGGAAACCTAACTTAAATTATAGATATATATTTTGCTTCAGATCAATTATGCTTTAATTTAATTTTATTCTTTTTCATTGGGGATTAAATATCGACAACATAATAAGTTTTTAAAGTTAATGGATCTTCAAGCCTATTTATAAGTCATTATTGGTTATAGTAAGCGAATTACAAAACTGAAAAAGATGTATAAAAGTATTGGAATTTTTGTAAAAGTTACAGTTTCTGCTTTATCAATGTCAAAGAGATCAGCATGACAAAGCGCTTCCACTACACTAACCCAAAATGGTTCTGCATATGTAAAACTTAAATATAGATTTACTATATTTTAGATATGAGCAGATGCCACAAATTACTGTAATATTTAGCATGTTTCGGCCTACACAGTGCACAGCGAACTAGTAGATCATTGGGGCGCGCGTTTTAATAGCTTTACGACAAGGTCTCTCGGTCTCTTTCCTTCTCTCGCGCAGCACATGATGAGTAATCTCATCTGCGTATATCCAATAATGCTGTTGTAGTCCGCACTAATGCCTCTTTGCTTTTTTGTAAACATAAATCGCGCAATTTATCATAAAAACGATCTGGTCCCCTCCCTCTCCCTCTTCCCTCTCCACCTACCGAGCTGAAAACAACTTAATTATGGCCGGTCATAAAAATAGAGAACCGACGTGGAAAAAGACTGAGAAAAATCTCGAACAGAACTCGAGCAACGCTTTGGATCGCATAACTCAGCTAATTGCCACACGCCGCTGACATATTTGCCTAATGGCCTCGTATAGTTTCCAGTCTTGGGGCTTGGCTTGGCTTCGCTTGGCTCTTTAAGTTCGAGCCAAAGAACAAGAGAACGGAACCTGTAAAGTTGTGCGAAGGCAAAGAGGAAAATGAGTTCAATAAAAGTTCTACATGGCAAAAAGTTTTCACAACTTGGCCAAGGGAAAAACTGTCAGCCTGGCCTAATGACTTTTAACCGACTTGCAGAATGCAGCCCAAGGAAGCTGGGAGAAAGCAAGGTGGGCAATGCGAGAAAAACACAGAGATAGAGGAGGAAGGCAGAAAGAAAGAGAGGGAGTGCAAGGCGTTGCTTAATTGTTGTATTGTTGGGCAAAAGTTTTGCATAAAGACGTGCTAAAAATAATTGAGTAGCAATTTATTTTATGGCCTGTGCTATAAAAATTAACTGCATTAGTTTACTACACCAAATGAGATGCAATCTCAAGTGGAGAAGTAAAGAAGAGAAGGCAGAGTACCCACTCAACCTGATGTCATGGCAAACTAGGAACTATGTCTAGAAACTAAAAGAGTCTGGGATTACGTTTTGATTGCGAATGCCAAAGAAAATGCGAGAATGCAAAACTTTCTTCACTGCTAATTGGCAATTTCAAAGGAGCCTAACAAGTAGGAAGAGTTCTTCTTCTGAAATTAAACTCTCTTTGTGCTAGAACTATTGCTGGAGTTTTACAATATTCGTAAATGAAGTTTATAACTATTGAATGTTTACTTTTAATAGCGAAATTGTTGATATATGTTATATTAAAGGAAAGAGAATTTTTGATAACATTTTCTTCTTAACTTTTTTAATAGATTAAGATTGTTATTTCATTAGGGATTACTTTAACTATTCCTTTATATATTATATTATAATTTAAAAGACCTCAAAGGCCCATCTCAAATTTAACTCTCAGTTACACTTCAGCTCTTCCATCTCTGCCCCCGCTACTCCCAGCAATTCCATTCCCAGACCCCTGCTGAGTGACCCAGAGATTGTCGATCGTTGCTTAACCTTTGACTTTTATTGTTCCCCAAGAAAAAACCAAACTCAAACTATCTTGGCCCATTGTTAATTTTGTCTGCATTCGCTTGTGATCATTTCAGGTCAAGCTGGTGGACGTGGAGAAGGTGGAATGGCTCAATCGGCGCTCGTACAGCGCCATCGGACTGCTGCTGGGCCGCGAGGGTCGCGTGCTCTTGCGCTGCGACGATGGCCTCGAGGACTGGTTCGAGTTGCTGGAGGCAAGTATTGAATCTCTCTCTCTCCGTCCCTGTCTTCTTCTTCTTCTCGATGTTCACTGTATACTAACGTATGCTTTGCTTGTTTAACAGGAATGCACTCTAACCTCCAAGGAGCGTCGTCGCGCGCTGAAGATCGCACAGGGTCCGAGATCACGTGCCTCGCTGGCTGCTCCCGTCTCGCATGCCTCGCTGCAGTTCCAGCACTTCGGCCTGGGCAGCACCTACTCGAGTGCTCTGGACGATTGGCTGATGACGAGTGGCGCCAGTGGAGGCGGTGGTGGTCTGGCAAGGCACAAGATCGGAGCTGGCAGCCTAAACGGATATGCGGGAGCTAATCCCTTCTTGTTCAGCGATTCGGTGCCAGATCTGAGTGCGCTGAACAACGAGAATCACAACCACCACTTGAGCGGCATCTCGACGAACCACTCGACGCCACAGAAGATACCACATCACAGCAACGCGAATCTCAGTCGCTACTCCAATGGTTATGTATCGGCACAGAACAGCTTCACGCAGGCGGGCGGGGGATTGTACGGATCACCACGTCGTATCTTCATCAACAGCAGCTTCGGCTCGAATCAGGTGGTGGACGAGGAGACCGCAGAGGAGGCAGAGGTGCAGCTGCGCCGGCCACGCCTCTTCCGCGGCATCAGTGCCACGCCGGACAATGGCAACGAGCTGGACAGGGATTGGCTCTATCGCAAGCCACGTGCGCCCACCGACATGAGGCATTCAGGTGAGTTACTGGCATATTCCTCCTCGTAGAGCTCCAGCTTTAACATATCTCTTTGTCTCTCCCACCCAGTTCAACCCATGTTGCCCACCCACAACTCGAATGGCGGCAGCAACGCTGCCCTGGCCAACAAGACGGAGCTGGACTGCTCGGCCCATGACAGTGGCCTGGACACGCCCCCTTCGACACATCGTCCGTCCAGCTACCGCGAGGCTGCCAGCCGCGACAGCACCGAGACCAATGGCAGCTCCTCGCGCGGCACACTGCTCAACAACTCACCCGGCGGCAGTTTCCGTGCCAAGAAACTGAGCGCCCAGGTGACCAATCTGAATCAGCTGAACTCGCTACATGGCTCGCGCTACTCGGTGCAAGATCAGCGTATTCTGAAGATGCGCAACAACGAGGAGGATCGTTGCGCCTCCATCAAGCTGGCGAATCGTCTCAATCACAACAACGATCAGCAGCAGCAGCAGCCCAACTCCGGCTACGATCCCAACCAGAATCGCTACTACAAGAATGGAAATGGAACTCCTCCAATTTCACTGACCCCTCAGCACACGCCGCAGCACAAGATGCATCATGGCAACGGCAATGGCACCCTCAATGGCAACGGCACCCTCAACGGCAATGCTGGCTCCGCCATGATGGGATCTGCCATCTACCGAGAGCGTTACCAGCATCCAGCGCTAGCCGCGATCATCAACGAGGCGCAGGGCATGAAGTTTCGAGGTAAAGAAATGTTTTCTTAACTCAGTTTTGGTTTTGGCTGTCAATTATTTTATTATTAACTGTTTCTAATATTATGAAGATATTATTTATGTATTATAATTATTTATCATATTTTTAAAGTTTTTTTTTCTCTGGTGTTGGAAATATGTGTTTAATATAAAACTTTATTATAACTGAACTTAAGTTTAATTTTGATGTGATTTGATAATTAGGAATTTTTTTATTTAATATTTTTCAATTATACATTTCTAAAATAATATGTTTTTTTTTTATATACATACTCAAATACCGAGGCAGAAATTATTATTATTTTATTTTGGTTTTGGAAAATTGTGTTAATAATTATTATGATATTATATTAATTTATTTTTAAGTCTACATTTTTATTTGAACGGAATGAAAACTTTTTAAACTACTTTTCATATACTTTAGATATTTAATAAAATAGTAATAATGTAAATAGATAATATAATTAATGGCTACCCCTATTCAAAACAATCCCTATTGATTTGACTTGTATATTATTTGATATATTATTATTTCATTTCAATTGCATGTTAACCATTTAAAGAAGAGACGGAGAATATTTGGTAAATAAACAAAAACAAATATTGCATGCAGCATCCCTCCAAAAATACCGAAAAGAATAAACAAAATACCCAAGATACCCAGCATGGCAGATCAGTTGAACCAATGATATATGTACATAAATATATAGACAGACATATCTGATGGATATGCTCCCCCTCTTATAGAACGTGCCTATTCGGATAGCCAGCAACGTCGGCTGAACAACAACAACAACGGGCCAACACCGGTACCCGCCTCGCCCCTGGCCCAGAGACGAAACAACGTCCCCATTTTTGGAACGCCCACGCGCGTATAGCGTTTAAAAGTCTAAGCAATGATATGAAGGTCGTAGAACATTTAAATATGCATTACCATTAGCGTCTAAGTAGATAAATGTCTAAGCGAAATCATTACACAATAGTCAACGGATAATACTTGAATAATGAATAAAGAATAAAGAATATTTCAGCAGTCTAAGGGGAATATATATTATAATTAGTCGTAGATCGAAACTGTAGCGACTTCACGGGGCCTGGTTAACACCAGACGCCAGCTGAATACAATATTGAATATATGTATGTATAGACTAAATATGTAGCTTGAAAATAAATACAATTCTCAAGTAGTTTTAGTATGCAACATTGTCCAGCTTTATGTTAAACGTTAAAGTAAATAAATACAAATAAAATCAATAAAAAGTTGTTTCAATGAAATTATATTTTAAATAATTTTCAGTATTCTAACACTGCTATATAATCACTTTAAATATTCCGTTAGGAATTTGAAATGGAAACGACAGCGCGCACTTTTATAGCTGCTTCTTCTTTCTGTGTCATTCGCATTACAAAGTAAACACGTGTGCAGGATATATCGATACCATGTGCGATACTTTCAAAATAAACATCGTATGAGTATCGATATACGATGCTCTTAATGTTATATCGATACTTATAAGAAGAATTATGTTTTCTTCGTGCGAATATTATGTGTTAAAAGTCTTACATTTGCATTCTGTTTTTGCTTTTAAAAATATTTTATATAATATCTGCCTATTAACAAGAACAAACATCACAGTCGAATTGAAGTTTTAAGCATTCGCGGCTGAGCAATTGCATTGCCCAACACTGTGGAAATCACATTATACCTTTAAATAACTTGGCAGCACTGTCAGCTGGCGACTTCTACTGCGTGCGGTTTTTAATAACGCGAAGTATATTTAACAATTTATTTATAAGTATAAATAATAAACTGCTACAAACACAATAAAATGTTAGTTAAATTGTCAATTTAATAATGCAACATAACGAGTGCAAAATGAAACTGACAACATCGCAGACTTTGCACTCGGCTGGATAACATGACGTTCTAACCTACAAATCTGACGAAATACAAAGACCCAGTCGGCTTTTGGATTCGTTTACATAAACACAGCAATTAATTTTTAACGCATTATTTAAACGCACACTTTTTGTTTTATATATATAGAAAATGGCTGCTCAGTTCTTCAATCGTATTGGTCAAATGGGCCTCGGCGTTGCCGTGTTGGGAGGTGTTGTCAACTCCGCGTTATATAACGTTGATGGTGGCCACCGGGCGGTTATTTTCGATCGCTTCACCGGCATCAAGGAGAACGTTGTCGGCGAGGGCACACACTTCTTCATTCCCTGGGTGCAGCGTCCCATCATCTTCGACATTCGCTCGCAGCCCCGCAACGTGCCAGTGATAACCGGCAGCAAGGATTTGCAGAACGTCAACATCACATTGCGTATTCTGTACCGCCCCATCCCCGATGAGCTTCCCAAGATTTACACCATTCTCGGCCAGGATTACGACGAGCGTGTGCTGCCTTCCATTGCTCCCGAAGTGCTCAAGGCTGTTGTCGCTCAATTCGATGCCGGCGAGCTGATTACACAGCGTGAGGTGAGTCCATATTGTTGATTGCAACAAATACACGTGCTCCCAATAAAATGTTGTACTCTCAATGCTCCACAGATGGTGTCGCAGCGTGTGTCTCAGGAATTGACTGTGCGTGCCAAGCAGTTCGGTTTCATTCTGGACGATATCTCGCTGACACACTTGACTTTTGGTCGCGAGTTCACACAGGCCGTTGAGATGAAGCAGGTTGCCCAGCAGGAGGCTGAGAAGGCGCGATTCGTTGTCGAGAAGGCCGAGCAACAGAAGCAGGCTTCGATTATCTCCGCCGAGGGTGATGCTGCTGCCGCCGATTTGCTAGCCAAGTCGTTCGGTGAGGCTGGTGATGGTTTGGTCGAGTTGCGTCGTATCGAGGCCGCCGAGGATATTGCCTACCAGCTATCCAGATCACGTGGCGTCGCCTATTTGCCCAGTGGACAAAGCACTCTGCTCAATCTACCCTCAACTATTGCGCAATAACGTGCCTAGTCGAATAAGTTGTAACTACCTGTAGCATTTATTAAGTACTTTCGATTTTGTTTTCTACCCACTACGCAAATTGTAATCGCCGCTCTTTGCAGCTGCATTGATCTATCGTTTTTATCCCCGTTTTGGATTCATTGTACCTGCGCGCACAGTCAGTTCAATTTTATTGTTTCCCACTGAACTGTACTGTGAGGAACTGCGTGTCAGAGCCGATATTGGTAGTTTCCAATTCTACTCCCAACACAATGAGCGGAATATTACAAGTTGCGAGACAGATAAATTTGTTATGTGAACAAAGAATCCAATACAATAAATACATATTAAATATGAAAACTAAATAACTTTATTGTGGATTTCAATGAGGAAAGAAATGCTATTAATGATTGAATACTTTCAAAGTCGGATTTAGTTTTGAGGGTCAGTTTATCTGTATTTGTTCCAGTTAAAAATCAATAATTTTTATTACGAAAGATGCATAAATAGCCTAACAAGCCTTGTTGATCCCTTTCACGAATATATCGTATTATTCAAGCTAGGTTGTTTCGACCTAGATGAAGTCCCTATATGGAATGAAAGTCCGATTTACTAAAACACTGTTATGAATTAAGAATTAAGAATCAAAACTAAAATATAGAACTGAAGCTACTATTCCTGAGATTGTATTATAATTGTAAATTAAATTCATATGTGAGCAATTAATTGACAAGAATTTAAGACCATCTAAGTACCTTCAAGAAAATGAAACCAAAGAAAACTTCTCTTGAGTTCCTTTTGCATAATCTTAGAAGTTGCTACTTTAACTTGTTTCCTAAATACTTCTTGCTCTGTCCAACTCAATGCATGTTGTCCAATTTATCGCTTCGCACACTAGATATATATCTTTTGCTCACCAGATTATGCAATCCCCACTTCTAGGCGCCACATACCCCAAGAATAGTAAAGCTTTTCAACTCAAGTCAGCCATAAATCAAATTGAAGCACTTGAGCAGGGAATGGAGGCAGTAAGGAGGAATGGGGACCATTAACCACCTTCCTCTGACAGAGCTCAGCCACACACAAGCTGCTGAGGGTTGGTTCGGGGTGGGGCTGGTGGTCGTTGTTCCTGCAGGATGCGGATGCGGATGCGGGTGGTGGGAGCACAATGAGAGCGAATGGCAAAAATCTGTTGATTCAGTCAAGTGATTTGCCAAAGTGGCTTCGTTGAAATGCCAGAGACAGGCACAGTGCACGCACACTTAGCAACAGTTGGGTGGATTCCCCCCACCCCACTCTTTTGGAGAGCAGAGCTTTTGACGTCATAGAGCATTCATAGAGAGCCGTGCGAGAGTCGCATGCATCGAATAGACTCTGATTGCGATACAGGTCCAGTTCAACTTTGGCAGGTGAGCGAAAAGATACTAAAACCTGTTGCGAACTGTATAAACTGTAAATACGAATGTGTTTTTGTTTTTCTCATTATGAATTCTGTCTTGGAATCTGTCTTTGGGAAAGGCCCCTCGCACGCGTCATGAGTCATGTGCGTGTGGGGGAATTCTTCTGCCGATCCAACGTCATCTAGATTGGCTTAGTTATCCATTGTCTCTTATTCTCTTCATTCTTTCTCACTCCAGTTGAATGCACCTGAACATATATTCGATAATCATTCAAATACATTCGTAAAATAATTTATAACAAATTCATTTACGCCGCACAGAGCGAGCTACGCTCCATTGAACCGGTCCTGTGGCGCTGCCTCTGCTGCTGCTGCTGCTGCTCTCGGAGCGAGGCGAGACGAGGCGAGGCGATGCTTTATAAGCTCTGGCCGAGCGCCGAGCAGCACTCAGTTGGTTAACAATCGCCACAGCGACAGCAGCAGCAGCAGCAACAGCAACGGCAGCAGCAACTCGACACATCTTAGTCGCAACCAACTCGACTTACTCAGTGCATAGAAACGGCAGAAAATAAGTGCAAATAATTAAGAAACAGTCAACTTAAGTGCACACAACGGTGAGTGTTAGTGTTGTGTGTGTGTGTATTGTGTGTGTGAGTGTAACGTGCGTGTGCCTCTTGGGCATATTTAAACAATTTAAGTGCTTTAGAAATCATTTAGCTCACAAACATACTGGGCGTATACGTAATATTGCGGAATGACCTTTCTAGTGCGCTCAACATTGTTTTAGCCTTGTAAACCTTCGGTGCGGCATTCTTTCATTCTTGTCAACTTAGCGAATTTTCGGGTTTCTGTTCTGGTTTTGGCTTCCACTGGTTTTTCTGCCTAATTATTTTACATTTTAAATGCGCCTCAATGCCAAATCGACTTTTGTCTCGACTGGTTTGCATGACTCCGAATAAATTTCATAAAACAAGCTTAATTAATTCACATAAAGTGACTGCAATGGCGTTAAACTGTTAAAAAAATGCACAAAAGCCTGTTCCTATTACTTGAAGGGAGATAACAACGCGAATACGAATACTAACAAACTAAGCATTGTCTAAATTTAGAAAAAGATTTTAGATTTAATTAAAACTGACTAAAAATAGCTGGATTTTTATTTTGAAACCAGTGAAGAATTAGTTTGTTTTGCGACATTGCGAATTGCTTGATTTTATTTCAAGCATCAAATTGATAAAATACAATGTACCTACATTTGAAAACACGAAAAGTGTTATACAGAATTGGAAGATAATTAATGAGTTAAAATTTAATTACCGATTGCTTATCGCACCTTATTGTGAAAAATAATCAACATGACATTTTCATATATAGATCAAACTCAATACCTATTGTTTGCTTTGAGATTGTGCAGAACTTGTAAATACAAATCTGGAATCAAATAAAAACAATTACTTGGTACAAATTGAATTGAAATCCTCAAGTATGCGGCACGTACTACCTCAATAGCTGATAAAGTGGTACTCTATATAAAGTTCCGACAAACGTAAAGAGTTATCATATTGGCGAATCAGTAGACCACCTGCAGATTACATTGTTGTTAATCGAAAATTGTCTATAAATAGTTCGCAAATACACACATATCATTCTCATTTATCTCTGGTTATGGTACACTAACAATTTCAAGCTATCCGAACACTTCCATTGACTGTTATCATGAGCAAATCGACCACTAACACTAACATGCCCAGCAAAGGTAAGGGTAACGAAGACAAACTGGATCCGAAAGTCTCGGTGAGTGTTCTGTCCCTCCCTCTCTCCTTCCCATCCTCCAATTTCTCATTGAGTGCTAATTAAAACCGTTCTTTATTATACAAAATTAAAACTGAACTTGAACTGCTTTCACAGATCGATATGGAGGCGCCCGAATTCAGAGAATTTGCCAAATCGATGGTGGATTATATAGCCGAGTACCTGGAGAACATACGCGACAGGTGAGTAACGCTGAGTGACAATTGCGGTTAATTTACACGCATGCCAAATATGTATGCCCATATATCACTGCTGTTCAATAACATGTGACGCGACCTTAAAATGAACCGATTTCAAAGTTCGTTCTGATTGACCCGCAGTTCCCCTCTCTCTTTCTCCTTCTCTTTTGTCTTTCCGCCTGAAAGTGAACGACTTTATTGTTGTATATGTTATACAGTTTATAGCATTATTACAGTAACTATACATAGAGTTTTGGGGCTAGACGACCTTCTCGTATTGCCCAACAAACAAGTCGCTTTCACGACTTCTTACCAGGGCTGAAACTGCAGCTTATTAATTACAGCATTATGAGGTCTTATAATGTTTGTTGGCGTCTCAAGGCAACTGTTTAATTCGCGCTGACTACCGTCGCACGTCGCTCGTCAGTCTTAAACAATTCAACAACCTTCAAACTATCAGATCTCTGGCCTTAGAAACCTTCAGTTAGTAGAAATACTGTTAATCTATGCGTTAATTTATTTACTTGCCAGCGAAAGTATTCCGATTTGGTATAAATAATTACGAGTCCTAACATTCAATTTTATAAACGAATAATTATACATACTACAATATAAATTTCACGTCTGAAGTACCTATTACCACCAGTGACTCACTGATCTACTAAGTCTCAGAACTTAATTAGCACTTGATTTTAATTGTTTGTAGCAAATCTGTTTGATAATTAAGCTCTTGAGTAAAACTGAAATCAGCACTTTATGGTATTTTATATCAAGACCTAAGGTAGAAGAGTTTATAATCTCAATTTGGTTTGTATAAACACTTAAATCTCAGCAGCTATAAGAGTTAGGTTTACTAAATTTGGTCTTATTACTGCAGGCAGATAAAATTACTTAAGAACTAAGACACGCCCTCTTCCGCCCATTTAAATTGATAAAACTCATTTTGCAAGAGTAATTTGAAAACTGGAACATTAATTTTTGGTGTACACAGTAATTGTTACCGTTTAAATGATTTCAGATTTACTTACAAACAGATAATTAACATCGAAGTCTTAAACACACACTTGACTGTGCTTATCTAAATGAATGGTTGATTAGAATACCCTTATAATCTTTATTTTAATACGAGTACCCTAATATCGCTAAGTGGTTGAAAATAAGCTACAACATGGAAGAACACTTAATACCTACACCAATCCATTCTTCGACTATTATCACGCCTATAAGCCTGCCATGGGTTACATGGACTGCAAAAAAAGCTTTTATTGATTTTCTCCATTGGCAACAAGTTGCCGTTGAAGTAGCCTGACAGGGAAAAGGGGAAGGTCGCACAGGGTTGCGAGTACTTGGGACTGAAATTTAATTAACAGAGAGTGTTTTATGCTTTTTGTGTGGGGAGACTAATAAGATTACAAAGCTGATTTGCCTCTTGTTCTTGTTCCTTGCAGGCGAGTGCTGCCCGAGGTGAAACCGGGATACTTGCAACCACTGATACCAGATGCGGCGCCCGAGAAACCCGAACAGTGGCAGGATGTGATGAAGGACATTGAGCGTGTCATCATGCCGGGTGTGACGCACTGGCACAGTCCCAAATTCCATGCCTACTTCCCCACGGCCAACTCCTATCCAGCTATTGTTGCGGACATGTTGAGTGGAGCGATTGCCTGCATTGGCTTCACTTGGATCGCCAGTCCGGCGTGCACTGAACTAGAGGTGGTAATGCTCGACTGGCTGGGCAAGATGTTGGATCTGCCATCGGAGTTTCTGGCCTGTTCGGGAGGCAAAGGTGGCGGCGTCATTCAAGGCACCGCTAGTGAATCCACCCTGGTAGCACTTCTAGGTGCCAAAGCCAAGAAACTACAGGAGGTTAAGGCCGAGCATCCCGAGTGGGATGAGCACACGATCATTGGCAAACTTGTGGGTTACTCCTCGGCCCAGGCGCATTCGTCGGTGGAGCGTGCTGGTCTCTTGGGCGGTGTCAAGCTGCGTTCGGTTCCTGCAGATGAGCACAATCGCCTGCGCGGCGATGCCTTGGAGAAGGCAATCAAAGAGGATCTCGAAGCTGGTCTCATTCCCTTCTACGCAGTCGTCACACTGGGCACCACCAACTCCTGCGCCTTCGATCGCCTGGACGAGTGTGGTGCTGTGGCCAACAAGTACAAGGTGTGGGCTCATGTAGATGCAGCCTATGCCGGCTCTGCTTTCATTTGTCCGGAATATCGCCACCACATGAAGGGCATTGAGACCGCGGACTCTTTCAACTTCAACCCACACAAGTGGATGCTGGTCAACTTCGACTGTTCCGCCATGTGGTTGAAGGATCCCAGTTGGGTGGTGAATGCATTCAATGTGGATCCACTTTACCTGAAGCACGATATGCAGGGATCAGCACCGGACTATCGTCACTGGCAGATTCCGCTGGGACGTCGTTTCCGTGCCCTGAAATTGTGGTTTGTCCTCCGTCTCTATGGAGTTGAGAACTTGCAGGCTCACATTCGTCGTCATTGCGGATTCGCCCAGCAGTTTGCAGATCTCTGTGTGGCGGACAAACGCTTCGAACTGGCCGCCGAGGTGAGCATGGGACTGGTCTGCTTCCGTCTCAAAGGTACCAATGAGCGCAACGAGGCGCTGCTGAAGCGCATCAATGGTCGCGGTCATATTCATCTGGTGCCTGCCAAGATTCGCGATGTTTACTTCTTGCGCATGGCAGTCTGCTCTCGCTTCACCCAGCCCGAGGACATGGAGTACTCCTGGAAGGAAGTCAGTGCCGCAGCCGATGAAATGGAGGAGGCTGAGAAGAAGGCAGAGAACTAGGTTGCTCCAAAGAGAAGAAGAGAACCAAGCAACGTGACACATTTAGGGAATTTACATTTATCCATTACAATCCAATCCAGTATATGCATACTATATAGTATATATATATATATAAGCTTGTTTTCATGTCCATGTTAATCGTATTGTTGTTAAAGCAAACTATGCAAATACTCAATAAAATATGTTTTGTTTAAATTTATATTATATTCTTTGGATTAGTTTGATATTTATACAGGGTGCAGAATGCATCTAACTTGTGTATGTACTTGTAAATATAGTTCGATGCGGCTACGTATGCTGATTAGGAATATATATACTTGTGCATGTACTTTATGAGGTCGAAGATGCCTCTCTTCATTCGTTGCAATCTTTTCTTCCCAATCAATATTACACACTTACAAAAATCATATACAAATCATACATATATTATTTATTTGAAAGATTTCTATCCGTGAAAAGTATATAGAACTATAGTCAGTAATAACTGACAGAATAACTAAAGGTTAAAGTTTTAAAAATAAATCACAGTTGGTTTATTTGAAAGCAATCTGTATATTAACTATGTTTCTAATATATAACATATTCACTATGAATTTTGACTAGATAGTGATTAGCCGCTAGACGCTTAACTTCCTGTTGTAATGATCGATGATCCGTTGTGCTTCACGAATGCCACTGGCGCGTGCTGCATCGATAGTGCCGAATCCCTGCAGTGATGTGGCATCACCGGCAAAGAGCAGAGTGGGCGCTACATGGCCAAGCGGCGCTGCCAGACTCTGTACATCCCGCGCACTGCTGTTGACAGAGAAATACGGTCTTCCGCCCAGATAACAGGCTGAACTATTCCATTCGGAACGTAGCATGGCCTGTGGATAGGGTACAAACTCGTTGCTCAGACACTGACGTAGCAGCGTTGTGATTTGATCCAGCATCGTGGCATCGGGCAGCCTCTCGATCTCATCATTGTGGCCACCACCTACACGTACCTCCACCACATGGCTGCTGCTCGGCAGCTGCGATATTTCGACCACCTGCTGTGTCCAAGTGCGCTCTGGAGAGGGTTCTGGGCTGGACTTTTGAAGGTTGACGACAGCATTGGACTGCAGTGGCCGCAGACTGGTCTTGAGCCAGCTCTGTACAGGTCGCTTGTAGGAGAGATACAATTTAACAGGATTCCCGAATCCCAGATTGTTAATCGCCTGCATTTTCTCCTGCGGCAATGCGGGCTTGAACAGAAAGTTCGAGAAGTTCTTAAGGACGCCCAAGGGCAAGGTACATATGATGTGGTCTGCATGGTAAAGGCTGCCATCGACGCAACCCACACTCTGTGGTTCAGCTGGACCTACTGTGTTCCACTGTATCTGACTGACCGGTTTGCCCGATAACAATTGATCCTGGTCCAAATCGTGGGTGATTTCATTCACGATGTTGTCCAAGCCAGTCGGTACATAGATCGGATTAATTTCCTGTTTCACGGGGCAAGTGGTGACGTGCTGTATATTCACATACTCCAAACAGCAGCCCAAGATGCTGCTGAAGTCCTTGCATAGAGATTCAAAGATTTTTCGTGCGACTTCCTGCTCTTCTGGCTGCTTAAAGGATGCGCTTATAAGCTTTTCGCTCTCCGAATGGAAGTACATGTTGACATTGTCCAGAGAATGCAGATCTCCGCCATATTTCACCTTGTCACGCACCTTGAAACCCTTGCACAGTTCCCGGAACAGCGTGTCGATCATTTCTATCATCTGTGGCTTCACCTTACAATATTCCCCCGGTCGTTCTTTCGGCTGCACGTATCTGGCACGCGTTGGCTGCTTCAGCTTCTTAGTCAAGCCCTCGGCATTACGTAAGAGCTCATACATGGAATCGTGAGACCCGTCAATGTTTACCCACTTCGCTCCCAGCTCACAAAATGTATCTCCAAAACGCCGAGAGCTAATGCGTCCGCCATAACGATCAGTTGCCTCCAGAACTAGAGTCTTTCGAAAGCCATTCGATAACAGATGCTGCGCCGCCGATAGCCCGGCAAGTCCTGCGCCAATGACAACGATCTGTGCCTGCTGCCTCGCCGACTCCAGATTCTGGTTGAACTCCTGGTGACTCCCATTGTGCTGCAGACCGCTGAGTTCAGCCTTAAGTGCCGTTGCATTGTATAAGCTGCGCCTGTTGGCTATTTGGCGTCTCACTAGTTTATACATTGCTTGGTAGTCGGATCGGGGCGTGATTTGGGTTTATGCAATGGCTTTACATACCATCGCATTACAGATTACGAAAGGTTTTCTTGACTTTATGTTTGTATAGCTAAAAAAGAAATATAAATTCTGAAAACGATTTTTATTTATATTGTTGACAACAAAATTGTCACCTTGAAACATTTAAAAAGTGTTCTAATGCTCTGACATCACTATAACTCCATAAATTTTATAAATATTGCCAACTTTATATTCGGATTGCACAGTAATCTGTGTATACTTTGCTTTCCAGATTCTAGTTCCAAATATCACACCTATTGACACGCAAATTCACCCATTTATTTTTGTTATTATGAATTGCAACAAATCAGCTGTCTTTACAGTTAACAACAGCATACATATTGCAATTCTGTTAAAACACCACCTTGCTCCTCTTTTAATATTGTGCACGCAATGTTAACACATCAAGCAGCCTTATCGATATTTTTACAATGATATATCGAAATAGTTCTGGTTGAATGTGAAGTTTATATTTTAGAAAATCTTGGTTGTCTTGATTAAAAGGCATTATTTAGCAGGCATATACATTGAATTATAACCGGATTGCGGTACAACTGTATCTTAAAAATACAAAAGTATCTTTGAAACAGAAGTTTTTCATAAAATAACCGGGTTGCGGTAGAAATGTATCTCAACAATACAATTGTATCTGTGCAACATAAATGTATAAAAAAATAAACGGTTTGCGGTATAAATGTATCTGAAAGATACAAAAGTATCTTCAGAATACAAATTTCTTAAAAATAAAAACCGGGTTGTGGTACAAATGTATCTGAAAGAATCTTATGCATGCAAACTTCTCAAAAACCAAAAATCGGGTTGCGGTACAAATGTATTTTAAAGATACAAATGTATCTTATGCTTGCTAATTTCTCGAAAACTAAAAATCGGGTTGCGGTACAAATGTATCTTTAAAATACAAATGTATCTTATGCATGCAAATTTTCTTAAACACTAAAAATCGGGTTGCGGTACAAATGTATCTTAAAGATACAAATGTACCTTTAGCATACAAATTTCTGAAAAACTAAAAATCGGGTTGCAAATGTATGTGAATGATCCAAATTTATTTTTATTATTAATTATTTAAAATAATAATAATGCTTACAAAACCAACTTCAACCAGTTTTACAATAATTATTTTCTTGTTATTCTCTACACCGAAATTAATAAGAATTTGAACTACCCGCCAGTCGGCGATATCTAACATTACTTGTCTCTGCTTAACAGTGCAATGTAATTTAACAAGTCTGGTAGCCCTAAACAGTCAATATTTTTAATAGGTCTGGTAGCACTGCCATTTTTTTTTTAAACATGTATATCGATTATAAGTAAATTATTTAAAAACGAAATAGAGTCAGTTTTGACTGTTATTTTTAATACAAGAGAAAACAATAAGTTAATGATATTGTGTAAAATTTTGTCCATTTATTAAGCTAACTGTTATTCTGCTAAGGACCAACTATAAGAAAATTAAACATAAATATAAGGTAAATGTGTGGGTATGTTTCAGTGGTAGTATCATGAATTTTCAGCCTAACGTTGCAACGTTTCATCCGCAAGTTGAAGTCCAGTTAAATGATGAGTGAGCTCCGTTATTTCCGCAGCCTTGGGAGACTCTAACTGTTGCTCTGCCGAAATTGCAGTCAGCTGTGACTCAATCTCTTTCCAGGCGAATTCAATATCAGCAGGTTTGGGGTCCATGCCGCACACCACGAAGCGCAGGAAGAGTCGTCCACCGTGCTCTGCTTTCACCATATAAATTTTCTTGCGCTCCATCAAACGGTGCAGCAACTGAGCCGTAATCTCGTTGTCGCCCTTGGCCCGGAAGCAAACCAATCCCAAGGCACGCGGAGCGACTAACTCGAATCTTACGTCGGCCTTCAAATAATTCTCGAACTGGATTGCCAAGTCGATGTGCTTGCGTATATGTGCCCGCAATCCCTCGGCGCCCAGGGTGCGGAATGTAATCCACACCTTGAGAGCGCGGAAGCGACGTCCCAGCGGAATCTGCCAGTGGCGAAAATCTGGAATCTGCGATTGACCCTCGTGCTTGTGTTTCAAATAGATGCGGTCTACATTGAAACTGTCGACAACCTTGTTTGCATCTCGCAACCACATCGCAGCGCAGTCAAAATTGACCAACATAAACTTATGCAAATTAAAATTCAGTGAATCCACACGATCCAAGCCACGCCGCAGATCGGCACACTCGTCCAGGGCAAAGGCACCGCCCGCGTAGGCGGCATCGACATGCAGCCACACCTGATGCTCCTCGCAGACGCTGGCTAGCGATTCAACATCATCGTAGGCGCAAGTGCCCGTTGTTCCCAACGTAGCAACGCATATGACAGGAATCAATCCTGCCTCAACATCTCTTGCGATGGCCTCCTTCAGTGTTGCACCTCGCAGCACAAGATCATCCCCGGCAGGTAACAATTTGATAGGCATTGCAGCCAGCACTCCCGACTTCTCGATGCAGCTATTGCTCTGGTCCGATGAGTAGGCAATCAGTTTGCCTCTGATCTCGCTGTCGCTCAGCTCTGGATGAGATTCACGCACTCTACGCACTGCCTGTTCACGGGCAGCCAGTACAGCCACTAGTACAGCCTCACTAGCCGAGCCTTGGATAACACCACCGCCAGGACCCTCGGACTCGTGTAGAAAGTGCTCGGGCAGCTTCAGGAACTTAGCAAGCCAAGTCCATGACGACCACTTCCAACTCTGTGCAGGCCGGACTGCAGATCTATAATATGTCATTGTAAAGTGGATTAACAAATAATGCATATATTCTTCCTATATACATTTAGTTCAGTATTATAGAAAGGTTTCTTTATCTAACTGTTTCAATGGAAAGAAGACCTTTACTTTTATATACATACGAAATACTTTGTATGCCTTCATCAGAGATTCTATTGTCAAGCAGCATCAACTTTCATTGGAACTTTCTCGAATTGAATGAAAACCAAAACTAAAACGCATTCAATGAATTTTCGCTACTCTCCACTTAATGAAAATGAAAGTAATTGAAAAACTATTGCAGAGCACTCTTCTAATTGTACGAGACAGTTTCTACTATTGAACTTGACCCAGTACTCGAATCGAATTCGGTTTCAATTGGACCAACTCGTTAGCCCTTGTTAACAACCTGTTTGTCGAGTTGATTTGGGTTCTTGACTTTTGGTAGCTTTCACTTGTTTTCAGATGCTGACAAAGGGCTCCCATTGAGTTCGACTGCGGTTTCACCTACATACCCAGCTGAAGCCAATGATGCTGAATCCACTGGCCAACATTTCGCCAACAATCGATGGATAGGAGACGCTGGTGGGATAGTAGGCGTGCATATTCGGGGACTGCCAGTGTGTAATTCCGGGCTTGATCACGCGATCTATATCCTTCAGTATGTTCTGCCAATCTTCTGGCCTCTCTGGCATGTGATTGGGCAGCAGTTTCTGTAGGTATCCTGGCTCCACCGAGGGCAACACATCATGGTCACGTATATTCTCCAGATAATCGGCCACAAAGTCAACGGCCGCTTTGCCAAACTCACGAAATTCTTTGGCATCCATTTTAGATGAGAGATTTTGCCGTAGTTATTTAGCGCGTTTCTATTTGTACTTTTACAGTCTTTTGTTGTTTTATTGTGTTTATTTTTGTTTGTCTTTCGATTGTTTACAAAGTTCGAAGCACCTGTCCAGAGCTGTTCTCTACTTGACTGAGTGTGTTGCCTGTGCCAAGTTAACGTTGACTCTGCGGCTGCCCGACGCGAGCGAAGTGCTTTATATACTGGGAGAAAGAGCCGGAGATGGAGTGAGCGAGCCCCGAGATGTCGCGAGAGGGGACTCTGAAGCATGGACGTGAATTGTGTCCAGAAGAGCGTCTAATTGCAATCAACAGCAGCCGCAAGTGGACAAAGCAATTCTATTGTCTAGCAAACCTATTAATGGATAATCTCCTTTCTATTTTTATTATTTATTTACATTTTACACCACTATATCTTAGCCCTTGGTCAACTATTCTTAAGCAAAAAAAAAAGAAACAGCATAAATCAATTAGAATTGACGTTACCTATACTCTTTGTTGTTGTATTAGCACATCTGGCCATAAGAACCAGATCTTTAATTGCCGGAATAAATATTTGAAATTCAATAAATAAATTAAACGCTGTGTGAACTATTATATACTCTTCGTACAGTGGAACAAACTAATACAATAAAAGGGAAAGATTCTGTCGGTTTTAACTTACCTGCTTCGCTCTGTGCAAACTGTTCTCAAACCCCAACCTAACTCAATTGAAAATACAGCGACAAAAGGGAGACCTTCTTTTTTCTCTTACAGTCTGTTCCCAGCTGCATTAAACTGTCCGAAAAACTGTTCCCAAGCCCAACAGGTTTCCCTTGCGTGCTCTTTACATTTTACTTTCTCTTACTCTTTTCATGAATACTCTTCGTTTTTAACCAAAGAATATTATTTTTTAAGATAATAAATCTGTATTCTGCATATCATTATTGATTTTTGATTATTAAATTTTAATTTAAGTAGTTTTAAATCCCTTTAGTTCGTAGTGAATATCTAATAGTCGATAACACTTTTTAGCCTTAGCACTTATTGTACTATGGTTCAGTTACGACACAAAAAACATTCTGGTAGATCGTGCTGTTGCGATATAACTAACATTTATCAAGCGAATACCTTAATAAGTATGTAATCTCGTAATTCAATGTAATTTACTGTAAATGTGTTTAATTTTGTGATCTTCAGCCGATTTTGCTACAACGTTTCGCACGTAACAAGAAAAAAGAGAATTAAACAAGCCCATCAAGTGAGGCATAAAAACAATGTAAATTGTTTCTAATTTTTTAATGATAACTGTTGCTTTAAAACTTTCACGTTTTACGACAATGATTTCTAAAACTTTATAGAGTCTCTGATCATTGTTGAGACCGAAGTAAGAAATGTTGCATTTACCTTTTATCGTGTCTACGCTCAGTTTCTCTAAAGCTTCTTAGCTACAAACTAAAAATAAGCATTATAAAGTTCAACATTCTTCCTTATAAGATTTTATATATTTATTTAGTATATTTCAATTCATATCGCTCATATTATATTTCTCTTTACTACAATTCAAATCAAGTTAAAATGTTTCTTCATCATCATAATCATAGGTTGTCAAACCTTGAGTAACCTTTCTGTTATGAACGAAAATCCTCCATCATCTCAATATATAAATTCCTTAACTTTTTAAATAATTCGTATTTCTCTTTTGGGAAAAACTTACCCAACTAAAGCCCAAAACTCCGATTCCGGCGATAAGCATCTCTCCGATGATAGATCCCATCGAGGTAGACGAAGGAAAGAAGGAAAAAAAGTAAGGCGACTGCCAATGCGTCAGTCCCGGCAAAATAATCTGCTCCAGATCGACGAGCACCTGACGCCAATTTTCCGGTTGCTCGGGTATTTGCCGAGGCAGCTTGTTAATGATCTCGTGTGGCACGACGCTGGAGAGCACATTTCTGTGGAAGTAGCGAGTGATTTATTAAAGGACGACGAACGCACACAAAAACCACTTCACACACACACACACACCTGTCGCGTATGTTGCTAAGATAATCGATAATGAACTCTATCGAGGCTTGGCCGAATTCACGGAACTCATCGAAATCCATTTTGATCGAGATTGCACACTATATTTTTCAGACACGTAGCCTATTTCCGTGATATCGTATCGTGTTGTATATCCTGTGCTTATGTTGATCCGCTGTCAGAGTTTCGCACTTGTTCACCGTTTACATTCGGATCTACAAATGAACTCGCTGCGACATGTCAAGCCCTGACTAACCCCACAATTCGTAGGCCGTTTCAGACAGACAAAAACACTCAAAAACTTTCAACAATACCCGTAAAGAGGCATGTGTAAAAATGTGCACAGACAGCAAGTTTTGATACCATTGCCGAGATTTATGTAACTCTCAGACGACGCTCAGAAACACGGCATTAAGACAGTTCACAGCGTAAGCATGAATACAAACAACAACAAATAACGTAAAAATGCTCGAAGAAACTTTAATGAAATGCGTTTAATTGTCTAATAAAGGTCTACACTGCCCCAAATCTATGGTGTCATCTTTTTGGTTAAGTGTTGTTCAGAAAAGGGCTTTAGTTATTGGGAAGAGCTTGGAAAATGTTTAAAATATATTGAAAATCATCAATGCTTTAAATTTGTTTTGTTGACATTTTTTTCATTCATGTGATAATCTGATTAAAAATCTTTCAAGCCTTAATGTTTTACTATTTCTACAATTTTATTTTAACATATATTTTTAAAAACATGTGTTCTTTATTGATTTTTAATCTTTAAAAGCAGCGAAAACTAGTCTTCCTGCATTTTATTTAAATATATATTTATACATTATTTTCTAATTGACCTTAAACACGTTTGTTCTATAATTATTTCTTAATTTTTTGATGACATTCATATATTCCAAATGTTTATAATATAAAAGACTAAAAACAGTTTATAGTTTTTGAATTTTCCAGTATAGTAAAGCATATAAGAATCAAATACTCCTTTTAACTAAAAGACTTCCCCATTGTACTTTGCCCTTTACTATTGCCGCATTTCTCTCACTGCACCTAATGGATGATCCATTGTTGTCACAATCCGGTTTATAATAACTATTACCTTGTCTTGCCCGTTTGTCACTTGGCAAAAATATATATCTTAATGACTGAAATGCATAACATTTCCCAGCTTTATTAGTTAATAAATCAACCCCGTTTTCCCCGAGTCATGTTTCAAATTTGAAAGTCACACTCTGAAGTCAATTGATGACTTGAATGGGACGAATAGATCCGATAAATAGATAGATATGTTAGATAGACCGACTGCATTGATGCATCTGTTTTGAAAGCACAATGGACTAGAGTGGAGTGAACTGGGCTAGGGCGGAATGGGACTGGACCCGACCCAGAGACCATGCATTGCATTGCACAAGTCTGCCTTGGTCTGTTTTTGTTCGTGTTACCGATTTCAGGGTCACGCTTAAATGTTATGCAGTTGTCAACGTGTTTTCGGTTTCCGTGAGGAAAGATTTGCATACGAGGGTCGTTTGATAAGTCCGTGACTTTTTGTATTTGCCGCGCACCTGCTCTAAATACAACACTGCTCCTGTCAGCAGTTATCGATTAACAGCTGACTGTAAAATTTTGAGAAAGCTGCGTTTTTTGGTTTGCGTTTTATAGGCATTGAAAGCAGACGATCTCGTGAATTTTAACGAAAATGGAAAAAAGTGAATTTCGTGTGCTAATGGCAAAATTTCATAAATTGGGCTACGAACTGCTACCCCATCCGATATTCTCCAGATTTAGCCCCTGTGACTATTTTTGTTTCCAAACATGAAGAAATGGCTCGGCGGTAAGAGATTCGGGTCAAATGAAGAGAAACACAGAAACAAACGACTATTTTGAGGGCCTTGGAAAACCTATTATTTGGAAGGAATAAAAAATTGGAAAACGCTGGACTAAATGTATAGAGCTAAAAGGAGATTATGTTGAGAAATAAAACGCTTCTTTGACGAAAAAAATATATTTTATTCAAAAAGTCACGGACTTATCAAACGACCCTCGTATATTACGGAGTATGTTCCTCAGTATAGCTGTACTCAATCGATATTTGGGGAACTCACCTAGAAAAGTGATGCGTAAAAATGAATTTTATTCACTTATATGTAATGTACATAAATCTAATGAATATTATATTTAAAATGCTAATTTAAATCTGAAAGAGTTATCAATATATAAAGAGCTGTTTCACATTTGAAAATATAATTGAATGATGCAATTTAGGTAAGGATGAATAAACATGAATAAATATGTATATAATCAATATTTTTGTAAGAAAAACACTTCTTTGAAAAATTAAAATATTGACACATCTGTATACTAAAATTAAAGATAAATATGTTAAAATCTAGAATATATGTATATTTGTTCCTACACTGAATAGTAGAAGCTTATTGAGTAACGCAACCCATTTTAGTGGATAGTGGGTACGATACTCGGTCAAGGTGTGACCACCAGCTGTTGTTCTTCACTAGTGAGCAATGCTGTGGTCAGGGAGGGCAATGTGAGAGGGTGTTCGGGGCAAGGGACCTGTGGGGTTCAAAGTGTTTGGCGCGCTTTAAGCGGTTCACAAATAAATGCTGAAACAGAAATGCTGTGCGGGGAGGTGCAGATGGGCAGACTTGTATCCGCAGCAGGACGCACCAGTTACGGTACCCCAGACAGATAGACAGACAGCAAACTGCTTACGCAAAAACAACTGCACATGAACAACGCAAGAATACCCTGTAGTATTGAGAGGGCTCTTTGTAATGCATTGAGGAATAAATGTTTGATATAAAAGAAATAAAATTCATAGTTGAATTTGAAGAAAATTATTAGAAAATTGTTTTACTAATTTCATTTGATCTAAAAAAAAATCAATTATAAATTTATTATGAATATATAAATTATATTATTATTATAGTAAATAAAATAATTAATATATTTTTCACTTCTTTTTTCGTATATTTAAAACATTTGATCAAAGTTATAGGAAGTTCAAAGATCAAAATAAATGTATTGTCATTATCGTTCATCGTTCTCCTCTGCTACAAATACCCCATGTCATAAGCAATTGCAGGGTACTCGCTAACAGCGGCCTACACAGGGTGACTCGTGCACGCCACACGAATGATTGACTGTCTTTGTGCACTCTCCGCCACCCGACGCACTGCGCAGTCGCTGGAATTGTCTTTAACCCTTGGCCAAGTAACCCCCTCTGCCCCCGTTTTGCCCCATACCCTGCACCACCACCCACCCCAGTCACTGTACACTTCCAGCCTAATGGCGTCGACTGCGATAAGATAGCGAATTCTCGCGCATGACCGAAATGCTAACACGCAGCGGGGAAATCGCAGTTGTTGTTGCTGCTGCTGCTTTTGATGTTGTTGTTGCTGTTGTTGTAGTTGCCTTTGCCTTTGCTTTTGCTATTATTATCAACGATTTCCAATGTTTTCAATATAAAGGGGCGGTGCTTGCTTTTTGGGCCTGGAAAGGAAGGCAATACACAGGCAAAGTTCTCAGCGCAATTGCTGTTGTTGTTGCTGTTGCTGTTGCTGCTGCTCTTGTGTTGACCGAGCGTATTGACTTGGACTTTTGAGTTAAGTTTCTCATATTTGTGCTATGCCACACACAACCGTGCAACCGTCGCTGACTTTTAAGTGCTGTTGACTGTTGTTTTGGGGCCACGTCGAAGGTGTCGCCAGGCGTTGGCTCATTTCAGGCTTTGTTGCTGCTGCTGCTGTTGTTGTTGTTGCTGCTTCCTCTGCCTCTGCCTCCGCCATTGCTGCTGCTGCTGTAGCTGCTGCTGCTGCTGCCGCAATACATTTTAGCAGTTATAACTCCAAATGCTGCTCGAGTGCAAAAGTTTTAGCCAAAGTTTTAGGTTTCACAAAAATATTGTAATGCTGCCTGCATAGAAAGCAAGACGAACGCAGCCAGCGAAACGGAAACGGTACCGGGAAGGGGTCACAAAGGGGGGGACAGTGCAAATGGAGGAGGTAGAGTGGGAGCAGCAGCAGATGGGGCATAGTCGAGCATAGCGTGGCGCATACTAAAAACAGCATAAAAATGTCGACGACGTCGCCTGCGCAATTGTTCCTGCCTCCTCTTCCCCTGGCTGGGGCTGCCTGCCTGGATTTTACCATATCATTTGTGTCACATTAAGATCAATTGGTAAACACACACACACACACACAGACAAACACACAGACGGACACGCACACACACACGCGCGCAGGACACACAAAAAGGCAAACGGCATAAAAAGTATCGTAAAAGTCAAATAAAAAAGCTCACACAAGCAACAGCAACAACTACAACAACAACAATAACTGCAACACAATAACAGGAGTCGCAGTTGCAGGCAGCAGCGACGGCAGCGGCAGCAGCAGAGGCAGAGGCAGCAACAACGACAACGGACCAACAAAAGCGTCAAAAAGTGCGCAAAAAATGCAGCGCGAGTGCCACAAATAGCAGCAACAACAACAACAGCAGCAACAACAATAACAAGAGCAGCAACACAGCAGCTATGATAGCAACAGCAACAGCAACAACATCAACAACAACAGGAGCAACAACAACAGGAGCAGCTAACAAATAACGCAGCAGACTCTGTCGACTGTCAGCCTTTGCCAGTGCTGCCAGTGTTGCCCGCGCTGCTGCTTGTGTTGCCAGTGTTGCCAGTGCTGCCCCGCCCGCGTCATGCCGCCTCGTGCCGTGCCGTGGTAATGCCATACAGAGTGCCATAGCCGTCGCCGTCACCGTCACCGTCGCCGTTGCTGTTGCCGTCGCCGTTTAGCCGCCGCCATTTTGTCGACGCTACTCTGCGTTCTGTCGCCGTCGCTGTTGACGTCGCCGTTGCCAATTTGCCGTCGCAAAATGGCGTTCGCGTACGAGTGAAGGCGAATCGAGGGAATTGATAAATATTCTATTTAATTATACAATGTGCAGAATGCTACGTTTAAATCAATTAAATATTTACAATTAATGCAAAAGAAAGTTAAATAAACCAAATAATTCACCCAAGATAGCGAGCAATTTATGTAAGTTGGAAAGAAATCAAAATTCTCAGTGCAAAATAAAAAATAAACTTTATTGTTAACTAATAAAGAAAACATCGAAGATACATAATAATAAAAAAGCACATAAATTTCAAAGAAAACAATAACAGGTCTAAAGCTTAAATTGAAAACGTAAAAAAAACATCTAATAAATTAAATAAACAACATAAGAAAAGGCCAAATTAAATAATAAATAATTTAATTTATGAAGCATTAAGTTCATAAATAAATGAAACTATAATAAAAGAAACAAAACACCACAATCGAATAATTCAAGGACTTTAGTTTAATGTTTTTTATTTTCATTTAATACTCAACACCATAAACAGATTTTTTAATGACTTTAAAAATAACTTAAGAACAAATAAATTTAACTAGAAAACTAGTAAAATAATTAAAAAATACCTTTTAAAATGAATAGTCTAAATAAATATTATAATCAGTTAATATACTCATAAACTAAAAAATTTAAATCGCACAAGAGTTCAAATTTGAACAACAAATTTGAAACAATCTTTGCAGTTTTTAAAACACTCTTCAATGTTAATAGAAATGTTTGTTATTCATCACTAGCATCGATAACAACAAATTCTTCTCGCGAACAAAAAAAATCCCCGTTCTTCGTTCGGTAGCTGTCAACGAATCTCTGCATCTATTTAACATAACATGGCAAACCATTTTCTTCCGCTGTACGCAATTTCTTGACAAGGTTGACTACACAGTGTAACATACGGTAGCCCCCCAAGATATCGGTGGCATTATGCAGCCAATTCTTGGTAACATATACACGGCGCACAGCTACACTAGGTACATCTAACATGCTCGGAGTGCAATCTATGTTGAGATACTTGTGCAGATAGTCGGGTTGCCATAAGAGTTCATATGGATATGGGGGAAGCTACTACGACTCTGTATGCTAAAGCACAGTGTCATTGAGAGCACACACACACACACACACACACTAGTCAAGCACACTCTTACACACACACACGCAGACAGTCGCCATGAAGTGCGGGGAGAAACAAAAGAAACCGCCGCGCGTTTCGCTCGTCTGATAAGAAGGAACGACAACGACGTCGACGAAGGCGAGGGCGGCGGCGATTTACCTAGTGCCAGTTGCCACTGTCAGTTGCCAGTTGCCAGAGACTGCCTAAGCAGTCAACTAAGCACACAATCGACACGAACCCAGCCCGAACAGTCGCCCATACGAGCAGCCGAATAACCGAACGATCCAATCTAGTGCTATCTTTCGAAAGCATACGACATTCATAAATAATAAAGAAAAGAACCCGCGACTCGTGGCCGAACATTTCCGCCGCTCGGCCGGGGCAGGTTGGATCTCTCTAACGGTAAACCTATCGCGTATCCTCGGGAGTGTGTTCACAGAAAGTTCCAAGAGTTGTACATTCATATAACATAAATATCTTCTTTATTAGGGTGGCTTAGTGATCTAATGAAAAGAAAACTCTAGGCGAATTTGAAATAAAAGAAAAGCACTAAAACGAATTTCAATTCTTGACAATCCAAAAAATCCGGAACAGAAAATAGTAAAACCATTCTTCAGGCTGATTTTCAACATTTTACTGAAAATGATTTTAGAATCCATAAATGTTAGAGTCCATAAATAAAAGTTAACTCTTTTCTTTGATTTGAGCCTATTTGTTTTCAGTTTATAAAGAAAAATATGAAAAGAAAACTAATTTAAATCATAAAAATGATGATATAACTAAATATAAATCAGTTTTAAATGATTCGACCTCAGGACCTTCTAGCCCTACCTTAAAATATTATTTTATCATGCGCCACCCTAATGAAAAGAAGATTCATTTCTTCCGATACACAGGCAAGTCGATTAAAGTTGAAATTAATCGATAGATTTGTGTGGTAAAACGCGCGACAATCCGCCCATAAAACACACCCATAAAAGAAGAAAAAACAAAAGAGAAAATAAAAAGAAAATTTGAATTTAAAGTGCGCGAGCAAGAAAGAGTGCGAAAAGAGAGAGATAGAGAGAGAGACAGAATTGAAAATTGTAAATTCCGGCAATTATTCGTGCATGCAACTGGCTTTTGAGATGATGCAAACCCTGAAACCGCCACCGCCGCTGCATCAACAACATCAACACCATCTACAGCACCAACATCAGCATCAGCACCAGCACCAACACCAGCATCCGCATCAGCACCAACAGCAGCAGCATCAGCATTTGCCGCAGCCACAGCCGCAGCCAATGTCAGTCATGGATAATCACCAGCATCAGCAACAGATTCATCAGCAACAGCAGCAGCAGCAACAATTGCCACCCACGCCGCAGGCATCGCACCTGCTTGCCGGACAGCAGCAACAGCAGCAGCAGCAGCAACATCATCATGGCAACGTGGGTGTTGGCGTTGGCGTTGGCGGAGCAGCACCCGTCGACCAGGATGACCCAAATCCTGAGCTGGTGCTTGCCTTGATTTCCAGGAACCGAGCGCTTGAGGGTGAGTACAAAGTACGAAGAGATCTGCAGGTCGAGCAGTTGGACGACTTAGGATGGAAGGTCTCAGCTCAGATCTGTCCGACCAAGTCGTCATCCGTATGGGCCTGCGGCTCAGCTGTCAGTCCAAATGGATTTCCGACGCTTGTCTAATATTTCTTTCGCCTTTTACCTTTACCATCTTCCTTGTCCGGCTTGACTTGGCATTTATTTATTTATGCCTTTAATTATGCAAACTTTTTCGCTGTTGTTTTCTGATTGCACCCTGTGGGTGTGGGTGTGTACACCCGGTGGTTGTGTGTATGTTCCAGGTGTGGCTCAAAAGTTCTTTCTTTCAGTCATCGAAAGTGTCGAAAGCGCTTCTGATATGTTGTACTTGAGTTTCGTGGGATGCGGGAAGGAGTATCCTGGGAGGGCGGTCGAAGGAAAATGCGGTTAGCCTCGGCTTAAGGCCAAAACATTTCCGTTTCGGGGAGCTTAAGTGTTTTTCAATTAAGCACAATCGCTTAACCTTCTTGCATTATCCCGCCCGTGTTCATTTCGTATGCTCTTTAGAGCTGCCAATGTAGGAAATTAATATCGCATGGGAGAAATAGTTTTTTAATTTAAATGGCAAATTTATTTGAATTTTATGAATACTTCTTTTTAAGGACTGACTGAGGAAATAATAGTTTGATCAGAAGATGGAAATGCATAAGAGGAAAATCTTCGACACACACAAAATAAAATTTGTACAATATCATTGATCAGCGAAAGGTCCAGGCTTGTTTTCATAGGAACAACAATTAAATTATATTATATCTTTCGAATAAAATTCGTTAAAAATCCAAGAAATATATCCCATATTTTATAAGTCGTTTTTCTTATGCTTCATCCATTCTATTGTGTAAATTAATCGACAAATTTAAGTGCAATACACTCATTTTGAATATGAAAATTAATTGATAAGAGTATGTTGATAAGAATAGTTTGTTATTTATTTCATCAGAAAATGAAAGGTTGAAATAATTTCTAGATGAAATAAAAACATTAACCGACTATGTAGATGGCATATGATTGTAATATTTAAGCCACCTTCAAGTTCCCTAATTTTTCAGAAAATATATTTGAAGTTTAAATATTTCGAAAATACTTCAAAAACGTATCTTGAATTTTGTCTTACTAATGCGCTTCGAAATATAGTTAATCCTCAGTTCACTTTCTATGCTCTCCTATTTCCTACTCTATTTCTACTGCCCTTCCATTCCCTCTTCCCACGCCCATTTTCCCTGCTCCCTGTCTATTGCTTTCACAATTATGATTTCGCTTCATGTTTCACATGTTACTCGATCTCGGCCCCGAAATCAATTGACAAGTTAAGGCCGCAGCTAAAAGCAGCTCAAAATTGTTGACAACTGACACAGCATGTAGACGGGAGACAAGAGAAGAAGGCACACAAGGCGTGTCGGGAGACAGGACACGCGCCGCAGCTCGCAGTCAAAGTAAGTGCAGACAAAGCCGCCGCAGTCGGAGTCGAAGTCGAAACTGTTGACAATGTCCAAATGGCTTAGACCGACTCCGGCTACGGCTTTCATGTTCTGTCTCTAATGCGCAGGGAACAAACGAGGCACGAATCCATCGCATCTGCATTCTCGTGTGCCACGTGGCGCAGCATTGAAAAGAGCATGCCACGCCACGGCCAATGGGAAATGGGAAATGGTAAATAAAGGAACTGCCGTAAGGTGGGGAGGGAGGTCGGGAAATGGGCGCGTTACATTATCAAGTGCGCCGGGATTTTGTTTAGAGCACGCGTAATTACAAACAAATAAATAACGGGGCATGGCCAGAAACCGCATATGTCGTGCCACGGCGCAGCCCGGCACAGTGGACACGTGTCGCTAATATGCAAGTAAAACGGAGAAGAGCAAGCGGAATATAGCGAGACAATCCCAGTGGAGTTGAGCGACGTTCGACGAGCGGCGTCGTGCAAAAACGAGCAGAAAAATTGAATTATGCGCTTGCGGTGCTTCTTCGTACTACCCGGGATCCACCCCTCAGCCCTGCAGCCCTTCAGTTCTGCCCTACCCCTCTCCTGCCTCATCAAACAGCTCGAGCTCAAGAACCGGCAATCGACAAATATTTTGTTATTTGCGCATAAACATATTTATCGAGTTTGCCAGTGTAGAGAGTGAGAGAGAGAGAGGGAAGCAGGGGGGGTGGGCTGCACCCACGGGTGTTTGGTTTCACCCGTTCCCAGCGTGGCACGGCGTGGACTCCTTTTGGGCATTTGTTTTTCGGGCCTGTCAAAAATTGTGTAAATATGCTTGTCATTTCCACTTGCCTATCGCTGTGCGCCGTCGTGCACTTAGCGCTGGACAAACACTGACTGCCCAACCCTGACTCCCTGCACCACATATCCCTCCTCTCCCCCTGCGCAACCCCTGCTGCAACCCTGCAGAGTGCGCACTTGTCGCTCTCCTGCCCGCCTGCTTGCCGCGTGTCCTTCGTTAGCTGTTCTTGTGTGGCTTTCC
This sequence comes from Zaprionus indianus, assembly GCA_018904595.1. Taxonomy (NCBI): domain Eukaryota; kingdom Metazoa; phylum Arthropoda; class Insecta; order Diptera; family Drosophilidae; genus Zaprionus; species Zaprionus indianus. The sequence continues at coordinate 266,567 of JAEIHA010000905.1, forward strand.
TATTAACAGCGCTAGGGTAGGGGGGAGAGGAGAGAAGTGCGGGAAGAGGGGTGAAGTGAGGGTTGAGTACCAGCTACGGCGCGATATCCTGTCGCTCGCTGGCTAACCGTATCACTTTGGCTTGTTGTTTCCTTCCGACAAGTATGTATATCCTTCCTGGGGGAGGGATAAGGGGTGTCCTTTTGTTGTTGCCTTTTGCGCACGCAATTTGTCATAATGTCAACAGGCGATTGATGCACTGCCTGAAGAGGGTATCATTGATCGCTGGTTAGAGTCCCGGCAAGTGAATAAGTCAGTGTGAGGATGAGAGCAGGATTATTAATCATTTTCCAGCTAGATGCTCAATGACTTCAAACAAGCCAAAAACTCAGGAAATTCAATTTTATCTTTTGTTGCTTAATATTTAAGACAACTTTATAAAAATGGAAATTAACTTTAACGAATTTTGTGTATTTAACATGAATAACAAAGCTATAAAACAATTTGGGTTTTATTAAATTAAATTAAATTTGAATTTCATTAAAATCTGATTACTCACAGTATCAATCAGTCGAGATTTTTATACAAAGAAAACAAATCACAATATATATGTTAGTTATTAAAATATATTTGAAAATTGAATCAATGTTGTTTCATTTCCATGAAGTTTACTCTTATAATTTAAAGTTTTTAATTGGTGTCGTATTTTATGTTTATTATTATCTTAAATTTGAAGTCTATTAAAAAATCCAATAGTTTATAAACTGCCTTTAATTTGTATGGAATTTTACTCTATTTAACATGAAATATTGTCCTTAAATGGTTTCAAAACTTTTGTGCCTATGGAATATGAAAAAATATCATAATTATGGTAAATAGTCCCAGTTTTTTTTATGCCAAAGATATTTGGCTTTTATATTGTCTGCATCGCGTTCTCTCTCTTGTATCGGATTCTATATAAGACTATAAGCAATCACATATACGGCTTGCCTACTGCCTCCGGACACCTCGCGAATGTAATCGATCTCGTTGCTCAGAAGGGTGCGCAGCTCAAGGTTGATGGCCTCGATCTGGTCAACAGAAGCGATGTTATCGTGACTCACATGGATTTCGCGAAGACAGTTATCGCTCGAGGTGGTGTGCAGGACACGACGATAAGGATCGTTGTAATTACTAAAGCTCATGTTGCTGTCTCTAGCTATGGCTGTCTGGTAGCTGCTCTCGGTGGTAAAGCCCGATGTCTCAGATCCTACGAGGTGAACACTGCCTATGCTGTTGATACTGCTGGCACACGAGTGTGACGAGTGAAAGACCTGCGATGAGATGGAATGTCCAGAGTACGATTGTCGTGGACTTGTCGCTGTCGCTGAATTTTCTGTTACTGGACTCCATCTCAGCTGGCAACTGCATTCGGATTTACTTCTGGGTGGCAAGCCACGTTTCTCTCGCGTCTCCAATAGAATCTTTACTGGTGTCGCCTCATCAGTCGAGCTGCCCGGCTGCGGCTTTTCTTTAGCCTCCTCTGGCGGTTCTCTTCTCTCATCCATCGTAACTTCTTGGGCTTCTCAGGCACTTGTCGACCAATTGTAGCGGTTTGTGGGACAAATTCAAATCGGTTTCGGTACCCACCTCATCGGTGAATTCCGTCTGCGTGCAGGAATTGAATTTCCTCTGTACCTTGGCTAGGTCACAGCGGAATGCGTCGTAGGCAGCCCGTTTGACATCGGACATCTATAGAACAATAATAATTTTTAATTTTATTCACCTTAAGAACTCCTCACCTACCTCATTTAGGATAATGCTCTTTCTGGATCCCTTCAGAGTAGGAGTGGAATCGCTCGACTTATCCAAAGACATAACTAAACATTTCTTAAAACAACTTTCAATTTCGATGTGAAAACTGAAAATATTATAAACAGATTTTACTTATTTAACTATCCTGTTGCCAGTACAAACCATTGGACAGTTGAAACAAAGCACTTTGATGCGGTCAAGTTTGAATTTATTCACACAAAGCATTATTAATTATAGAAATCGAGTTATAAATCAAACTTTGTCCATTAACTAATTGTCTCCAGCCTCGAACTTGACGTTGTGTGACCACAAGTTTTCAACTTTTCAAGACTTTTGGTCAGTTCCTGTTTTGTTTTTGCTTGGGGTCAGACCTTCTCTTTACATTAAAACGTTTCTTAAGGAGCATTGGGAGTTAAGTGCTTTAATTTAGCGAAAAAGCTTTGAGTTTAGGTTTTTAATGTATTCAAAATAAAACATAACAAAGCAAACATAAGAAATTATAGTTTTAATTTGATATCTTTTACTTTTTTCATGGTTCTGCAACTTAAATATTCTATTTGTATTCAAACATTTCCCATACATAAATATTATAATTATATTTAACAAATTTTATTTTGAGTTTTCATTTTTTTCGAAAGGATTTTGAAACATATTTTAAATTACTAGAAATCTTATATTCCCTCGCGAAAAGAAACATTCCGGGACTTATTCAAAATCTCCAAAGATATGAAAACTAGGATTAACTAAAGTTATCATTCTCTTTATGATATTAATTTTAATTTTAGTTTTACCGGAAAAGAAGCTTTAATTCCTTTTTGTTATAATTATGTTTTCAGTTTCCAATTTTTAAGATTCTTGGCTTTCGAGTTTCTTTATCTTCTTCATCTTTTCCTTTTTAATTCGCGCATTTCTCCTTGCTGTTCAAAATAAAAGACAGCAAATGAAAAAGTGAAAAACAGGAAAGATGAAGGTAGGCTGACACGGTGGAGGAAGGAACTTGGCTTCGAAGCCAAGTTGAGAAATCAGTTGAATTTGTTATTGTTATTTTTGTAGCTGCTTCTTCTATTATTGTTGTTGTTGTTGTTGTCCGTAGTTCGTTTTTTGTATTTTGTTATTCGTTGTTTTTTGTTGGCGTCCACATAAATCATTTTTTGTTCGCCTGCCCGGAATGCCTGCTGCATATTTCATGGCGGTTTGTTTACGCCACTCACTGTAGAGCGGCCTGGGCAAGAGGGGGCTGGGGGGAGGTTAGAGACGTGAATGCGGACGTGAACGTGGACGGAACTTGCGCTTAGCATCGACGACAGCTCTTTGACTAGGCTGCCTTTGCCTGCCTGGGCAGGTAAGCCAAGTGGCCTCCCTCAACCTCCGTTCTAACCCCGCCCCCATCTCCCCTCGTTGCTGTCTCGGTTCACCCCACTTTGCGAGCTGTTTTCTGTTTGTTTCATTTTTTGTTTTTGCAATCGCACCACCCCAACTCCCCAAAAACCTCCCACAAGAAGCAATTCGGGGCACAGCCTGAGTGGTGGGGCAAAGTGGGAGGTGGTGGGAGAATGTTTAACTTACGTTAAGTAAATAATGGGGCGTTCATATGACATTGCGACGGAGCAATGCGAGGGGCGTGGGCCTCACATAGGCCCACTGCAATGTGGGCTATGTGCGCGAGTGTGTGTGTGTGTGTTTGCACTCAGTGTTTGCGCTCACATTTCCTTTTTGCTTAATAAAATAAAATATGAAAGCTGCTTGCTAAAAAATCACACACTCAACAACAAGACACAGAGAAGCTCACAAAAAGAGGTGAGGAAGGGGTGTTGGTGAAAGAAGAAGAATCTTTCCGCAGAGTTATTGAAGTTTGCTAAGAAAAATTCGAAAAATTAAACAAAATTAGCAACGCTTTTTATTGACAAACTTGTATAAGAATAATTTATTATCGCTCATTATTGGAATATCATATGGTATTTTATTGTATGTTGTGACTTATAAAATAAAAATTCAATTAAAATTTTTAATTCTCCATTATTTTTTCAACCGAACATGTTAAATTTGAATATTCTAAAATGAACAATATTTGCAATATCTAATTAGGGAAACAAGATATCATAGTCAACTATGGGATAGTTTTATACCTTTGAAGGATGTGGACAATTTTTTAATTGATTATTCCAAGACAAAAATATCAGTTTATATATTACACGTTTATTTTTATGAAGTGATCCCTCAGTGGGGGAATTTTTACATATATTTTAATAATTATTTTCATTTTCGCGTACTTATATTATAATGAAAGTTAAAATATAGTGCATATAGCGCACCGATATGAATGAAATAAAAACATAATATATTGTAGAACTAAAATTGGTTAAGCTTAGTTTGAAGGGGAAGACCAAACAGTGTTTAATACAATTTTAACAGAATTAGTTTGTGCCAAGCACAATGCCTAAAAATTGTTATTCATTAGATATAAATTTTATATTTTACTGCAGTGCACCACTGCACTGTGCACATTAAAAACCGCATGGCAACCACTGTGCCTTGTCTGATGGCAAAGCAAGTCTAGAAAAGCATATAAAATTCAAAATGCAAAATTCAAAATACAAATAAAAATACTACGATGCCTCTGCAGCATGTTCCCTGCCCCACTTCTCCATGGCTGTTGCCTGTTCCAACATGTAAAGATTGGGAGAGGGGTGGGGGATAACAGCTGGGAAGGAGGCGCATAGCAGCTGCCAAAATCGCGCGGAAGAGCGAAAAAACGAGCGAGCGATGCCTCTGTGCAAACAATATCCCGCAGCGAACTTTATTAAATTACATGATTTTGACAGTTAAGCAGCCCCTGCCACCCCTCTCTCCCTCCCCTCAGCTCCTCTATAAAACATAGCCCCCCTCCCCTGTCCCTTGTTGTCTTGTTCTGCTGCTGTTTCGCTTTTGCGCAAGTGGAAATCATAATTTTTTCTTATATTTTATGTAATACACTTGAAGCTGCCAACACAGCAACCCCGCCCCCAGCCCCTCTATGCCTCCACTCTCTCTCCTTTGCTTGCCAACCAACCCCCCACAGGCATCTTTCGGTTGTCTGGCAACGCTACGCGTATTTTTTTCGAGTATTCCTTGGGGGCCGGTTTAGGCAAATAGAAACGGTTCTTTAGCTTCCTTCTTACGTTCCTGGCCAGTGGAACTTGTGGGGTTCTTTCTTCACTCCACTCCACTCGGATTCTTACGGCAATTACGTGTTTCCATTGCGGGCTCGGTAAGCAACTTTTATCATTCCGCAATTAGCGCGACGATGTCTGGAGCCTGCTTATCGTCGAGTCGACTCGACATCGCTTCGGTAGTTGGGTCAGACTCTTGCTGAAGATACTCCTCTAACAAGCCGCTGCCGCTGCCAACTGTAAATATTTGTCCACCGGTTCACTCGATACCTTGAAAAACAGCACAACAGCAACAACAAGAAGCGACCGACAAGAGCAGGAGAAGGAGAGAGAGACGATAAGGTGGGTACCTTCTTGTGGGTACCTCTTGTATCTATAAATACGCAACGTGTGCATTCTGTTCTATTTCTATAACGGTTAGACAACTGTTAAGGAACCAGTTCCTAGTACAGTGGTAACTCAATTAACGGTACACGAAGCGTACTCAAAGGGTTCCCAGAGATACTTGTACAGCAAGAAGGTCTTTTAGCGTTACATCTTGAGGTTCCTTGAAGGTGCTTATCTTGATATATAGAAAACTATTTTATCATATATTTCATATTGATGCAGTACCTCTTAGCGTTGCCAGACTGTACCAAATCTGTGCAGCAGTCTCATTTCGATGTAGGAGCATGTTCGACGGTTATCTATGGCACTTAAACGGTGCGGGTACAAGATTTGCCCATTGAGAGGCGACATATACGATATGTTTACATTTTCACCATCTACATGGCCTCGTACATAAATGTCTCGATAAGAAAACATGCCAAGCTGCACGCCAGAAACCTGTACAACGATCCCGGTCTTTTTGAAAACTTTTCGAAGTTTGATTTCTTCTAAAACATCGATGACTTCAATTGAACTCCGTGAAGAACAAACAACAAAGTTTGATATTGTAGTAGAAAAGGGTTTTACGGTATATAAAATTATACATACAATTAAGTTGTATCAGGCATCTTCGTTTATTTCTTTATAAATTTCCATATAACCTCCAGTTTGTTATATATATGGTACCTGTAGCCCTATTCCACTCTAAAACTCATCGCCTACAAAATTCAGTTATAATTCCTAAAACAAATCCTCAATTTTACCATTCCAACTGGGCTTCCCCGGCTTTAAATGAGGCCTATTAACATGGATGTTGTCGGTAATACAAAATCCTTTCATGTGCAACCCTCCGACTAAGTAGAGCTAACGCTGACTTTGACTCTACTTGCGCTATTATGTTGCGTCCAACCCTGTGTAAGAACAGTAAAGAGAGCGAGAGGGGAAGAGGGGAACCGGGTCTTTTATGCCTTTATGCTATCTGTGATTATTTTCCACATCGCTTTGCCCATTGTCTGTCGACGGTTCCTTTGTCTGAGCGTATCTAAACAGGTGGCAGCAGCATGTGGCCATGCTACCGGACAGGGAAGCTGCTGAAGCACCCTCTTGTTGCTGAAGCTTCGGTCAGGCTTGGGTTCGGTAGTGTTTACCTTTCAATCAACAATCATCGGGCAATCTACATACACACACACATCATACTATATTCAAATAAATATGAAAGCCAGGAGGAGTTTTGATTTCTGGGCATCAGCAAGTCAACCGCAAATTATGCTCGACCCGTTGGGACCGTGGGTAGTGCTCGATTATTATTTAAACAGGTGCTCTAATTGCGCAAACTTGCGGTTATTTTCAGCCCGTTTTGTCATTATAAAACAATCGAATTTTCGTTATGTCAATAGTCAACAATAATCGTCGTGATTACTTAACTTATCTTAGGGTACCCGAAACCTAACCGAACCGAGCAGCATAGTGCTTCTCGTCGGCTCGCGTTCCCAACGAGTGTCCCATTGAGTGGGCAAAATACTCACTGTAAACACTTTGAAGTGTTCACTGAATAAATGGAATCATTTATAAGTCACACCACTTTCGAAATATTCCAGTAGTTGCCATACCCTGTAATAGTTTTCATCAGAAAATAACTAACCTTTGTACCTTCGTTAGCTTCAACATTATTCGCAAGTTAAGTACAAAGTTCCTTGAAGTTCCCACCGACTAGATAGAACACGCCATTGATCTACATTTGCGGAATGTCGCTCTAGAAAGTATTTATAGACGTGATGGTAGACACTACGAAAGCGAATCTCGATCGATCGATACACCCGTGCTGTGAGCTGTGAACCCGGGTATATATTTGTTGGCACTCATTGGAAAGCCAACCCTGTGACGCAGCAGAAGCACTCGAGCCGGCAGATCCGTTCATTGTATTGGATCGATTGTCCACTCCGTTGGGGCTTATCAGGCTTAGAGGGCGATAAGTTAAGGAGCTACAACTCAACCTTAGCCAAACAGATAAGTGTCACTCTTGGCACATGGAATCAACACACACTCACACACACACGTGCAGACACGCCACACATTCGCACCCAAGAGATTCTTAACTCGGGTGAGTAGACAGTTTCAATTGTTGTGCAAAGAACGCGGCGAGAACATCTAAGAGATCCGCCAGATCGTCAGTAGTTTCACTATTTGCCACTATAGCCAGTGGGTTATACCCATGTATATAGTTTCCAATCGTATTTACCTAAAATATTGAACTACTTTCGACTCCGCAGCCGTATCGAGTCTAGTTCGTGCGAGCACTCGAATATGTCAAGCAAACGTTGTATAACCCGTAACCCTCTCGCTGAGAGGGAAACGGAGACTACTTCAGTTGGCAGAGACCCCCTGAAGTGCCATAAACAAGCAGGCAGCACTGATTGCGCCTAGAGTAGCCCCTGATTAGGGGGCCTGTTGTAAGGCCTGCTACTTGGATTTAACTCAAATACCATAATCGTTTATTAAATCTAAAGTAAAGTTATTTTCCCGGCTTTGAAGTTGCCGCACCACCTTCGCTGTGCATACCTCGTGTTTTATGGGTCTCAGCCGTGTTGACCTAGTAAGTTAAGTGAAGAAGGGCTAGATAAAGAACGACAACAACTCGATAAACCAAAGCAATACGCATTCATTGGATTAGGGAATGCCTTAGGGCGTGAGATTCCCTCGTGCTATCTTGTTTGTTGACTTTGCTACATGAAACAATGCTTTATTATAAGTGAAGACTATATATGAATACTAAATATATACAAATGTTTTCGTCTCTTTGTTATTTCGGCTAGGTTGCAGTATTTCTTCAGTATTTTTTCTACTTTATTTCTATTAAAAATATTTACAAAAATTCTCTTAATTTATTTCTGCAGAAAACTTGAAAGAATTCCGAGAATTTTCCTTTGAAACACTGCAACAATTTGTAACAATAGTAGCACATAAGAAATAAAACCTAGACAACAATTACTTAAATGAAATTCAGCAAATGGGTCTAGTGACCGAAGTACTACATATATCTTATTATCAATTCGCAGGGGACTCTTAAAAACTCGTGCAAAAATCAAGAGCTGCGAAACAGACAAATGGTTTTATTTACAGAATGCACGACACAGCACAGATAACAAGAGGATCTCTAGTCTGGTACCATCCTCCGATGGTCTCAGGCTGACCTGTCCATTGACTCGAGCGTATGTCGCAAATTATGGGACCGGGGCAGGAGCTTGGGAAGCGTTCAATGAACAAAATGATTTTATTGCGCCTCCGCCTTCTAAGCCCGCAAACCACTTGGACCATTTGGCCATATGGTGGCATTTGTGACAAAACTGCAGCAGGCACGAATACGGGGTAGACAGACAGACACTCAGACAAGGAGAAAGGGAGGGGGAGGGAGAGGGGATAAAGAGGAAGCTGCCTGTTGTCGTTTGTTGTCGTTAATGCCCAATGGGTGGCAAATTGTTTTTTATTATCGCTCAGGCTGGGAACGCTCGTTGCGACGACCCCTCGGCCAAAGGAGTAAGGCCGTAAGCCGCAGCTTACCAGCCCACTTCCCCCCTCGTCGAGCATTGTCGATTGCGTGAATAAAACTTTAATGGAACGACACAAATCCCAACAAGGCTGTGCCCTCCCTCCATCTCTCTTCCTTTCTCTCTCTCTCTAAATCTAACTAATTGAGTGCGAAAATGCCGTCAGTTGTTGACGCTGCTTTTCGAATTCTTTTTCGAAAATTTATTTCCAACCGAAAAGTGCATACGAAGTGCAAATAAACTCGCGCTCCCTCGACAACTTCTGTCTCATTCTCTCACTCTCCCATGAGACTCGCGGGCTTAAAAAAACAACTGCAAGTGCCACTTTGCAGTACGTGGATCCAAAAATGCACTCACACACAGACACACTTATACAACCATCATGTGTGTGTGTTTGTGAGTGTGGGCAGTGGCATTGCTGGCGGCGATTGTCACTCACGTAGATTGTTGATGGCGGCCATTGCACGTCGCAAATTTTCCAACCGAATCTCGACTGAAAACTTGCAGCTAAGTAAAATTTATAGCCTGCTTCGAGGCGTTGTGTACGTGACCATGCAGTGAGGATTATGAAGCTGCACTCGTTGGGGGACTGAGATTGAGATGAGCAGCTTAGCTAGTGAATTATACAACAGAAGTACATATTTGGGAAATGGAAATGGACAAAAGTCTGATGTCAAAATAAGTCTGATTAGTTTTTGTATGTTTTTTCATTACGGAATCAGTAAAACAGCTTTTTCTATAAACAGAATCTAAGATTGTTTTTTCTCCAGAGTTTTGAAGAAAATAAGGATGTTTTAAGGGACTTAATCAAAGAATGTCTGACATTTTTACAACTTTCAGAGTGAATCTTTCAAGAGAAGGATTTTGTGTTATCTTTTAAGTTTCAGCTTTAAATATACATAATATATATGAGCATACTTTAGATTATACATATACTTTATAATTTATTTACTATATTATATTACATACACAACCAACAAGTTTTTTTTCCAAAATGTTTTCGACTGTTTCTTAGACTGTTTTCCCCTGGCATCCTTAAGCGACACTATTATCCCATCTTGTTGTGTCTGCTGTATCATAATTTACTGCAATAATTGTGCTGGGTAGGGTTGACAAAACGACGGAAGTATTTGCGTAAATTCCAACTAACCAAATTGCCAACATGGAATGGAAACGTAGTACTACAAACGACTACGATGAAAGCACTCGCACCCCAACCACCTTCAAGCCCGGGTGGCTCCACCGCCCGCTGAATGGTAACTCCAACATTCAACTGCAACCCTTAGGCAAAACTCTGCTGTCCCTTTTACACCCACACTGCTGGCTACGACTCTCCCCCTGCAAATATGGCGACGTCCATTTTTGTGGCGGATATTTTAGCAACAACAGGAACAGCAACAACATTAACAACAACAAGCACAACAACGACAGGAGAAGCAGCAGCAGCAGCAATGGGCTTGGGCTACGGCTTTAGCTCCCCATTTACCTAACCATTTCGGCGCCATCTTGGCTTCATCAAACGCACACAAAAGCCCATAAGGGCAAAGCCAAGATAATGGCAGCACTGGCAGGCCTGGCAACCCTGCTGAGCAGTGGCTGAGCTTAGTTCAGCGCATCAGGCAGCAGGCAAATAAAATGGGCACCAAACGAAGTCGTTAGAACGCTGCCGCCTCCCTCCCCCTTCACCCACGCCCACTCACTTTGGCCGCCCACTTTGTGCCACCTTCCTTCTAGGAGGTTTTTTGTGTGCACGTTTTGAAAAGGAAATCACCCCAAGTGTGTATTTTTATAGAGACCGCAATAAACCTTTTTCTTTTCTGCGTCATTCCCGCGTCGTGAAGCGCTTCGATGAATGTGAAATGCCTCTTCCTCTCGAACTTTATCCCTATTCGCATCCGCATTCGAATCCGTATCCTGCCCTGGCAACGTTTTGATGAAGTTGCACCACAGACACAATACACTTGGCAAGCGAGCCAAGAAAAAGAAAAAAACTTACCGCAACCGTTGCCCATTTTTCTTGGCCAGCCATAACCATAAAGGCGGCTCAGCGAAGTGGGCCGATTGATGGCCCCGGCACTGAAAATTGGAAAGAACTATGCATGCAACCATGTACCACACACTCGAACTAATAGTGATGGACGCGTATACACACGCAACAGGATAACTATCAGAATGTTAGTCAAGATTCTATAAGGATATATGTTCTAACTGCGTTCTTTTTAGTTATAATTCAAATATTTCAAATTGATATTTTTTATTTAATGTTTCATAATCATTCATTCAGTATAAAAATACACAAAGTTTAAAAATCGATTCATTGTCTAGTAATTTGCTTTTCGATTAATGGCAAAACTTTTAATGGGCGACTATTTCCTAGTATTTTTAAATATCGATGTTACAGTATTTTGGATATCGATCCATCTTTCTTTTTTCTATCGTTTGCTAAGCTTCAAAAGGCACTTGTTTTAATCCTGTTTTTTTTATCGATAGCGCCGTTAACAATCCCGCTCACTCGTGTCACGCGTTACGACTTAAGCTCAACTCTATCTGTTGGTCCTTCCATGTCATCATTCTCGTTGTCCTCGTCATCGTCGTCTTCTTCTTTGGCTTGTCCCTTTTCTCTACGGTTCATCGCTGATTCTTGTGCTTGCCGTTGCTATTGTTGTTGTTGTTTTCACTGTTTTATAGCCCGGTCAAGGGTGCTGGTCAGCTCACGCTGCTTGTCGGCTTGACGCTTGAATGGCTGCCAACGAGAGCGCGCGCGCCTTTTGTTTGCCTAACGCACAGAGAAAAAAAGAGAGAGAGAGAGAGGAGAGAAAGAATAAAAAAAGCGTAGCAGCAAAAAAGGAGAAACACGAAAACAAAAGACGAGGAATACAAAATGCTTTTTTGCAAAGTAACCAAAAGCGAGCGTAAAAATAGAAAATTGAAAATAGAGAACAGAATATGTATGTTTGTGGCGATGGGGCTCACTCCCCTACCCCACTCTTGCCCCACCCAGTGCTCCATTGTTTAATGGACGTCAGCTGGAATGTGCGCCAGAAATTGAAAAGTTATTGTGCTGCATATCCACTAGCCGCTGCCCCGGGGCACGGCAATGCGAATGAATGCGAATGGGGTGAGATGGCAAACGGGGGGGGGAGAGGCAGGAGGGGACTGTGAATTGAGGCTGAGGTTAGGTTAGAAACGTTACGAAGTGCCGTTGTATTGTCGTGACAAGCTGCTACTTACAGTCGCTGTTGGTTTTTGTGCCACTGCGCAAATTGTTCAACTAAAATATTTGACAGTTAATTTTTGGTCTGGCCGCGGCCTTTTTATGCACTTGCCTGGCACTGCCGCTGCTGCTGCCACAGGCTCTGCCTCTGCCTCTGCACTGCCTCTGCTGCTGCTTGGCTCGACGAAAACTATTCACAATGGTTGAAAGCTGGCAGAAGCAACTAAATGATGCCATAGCAGGCAGTTTATGAGGGCGCCATTTACAGTCTTGGGTACACACTGGCAAACATACATACATAAGTAAATGCATAGGTGTGCATTTGTACAGCTACACATATATTTATACACATGTATGTATGCGTGTATATTTATTATTTAATATATGTTTTACAAAAAACTTATTTATTTATGTAAATTTTACATAATCCACGCCAAGCATGCACAATTTGCCAAGCCTCTCTTTCAAAAGCTGATCGTCTCCACACTCACACACTCGCTCGGCTCTCTTTTCTCTTTGTGCTGCTGCATCTGCAATTCCCTTTCATCTCCTTCGACCGCAATTAAGATATTGCAAGGCCCAAGGAAAAGCTTAGTGAAGCCTGCACAAAAGCTCAGCGCACAGTAACAATATGCGCAAAAAGAGCTAAAGACACACGTGCATAAAGTAAATTATAATAGGCATAATAAAAACGAAGCAAAAGCCAAACGACAAGTCACGGCATTTTTGCCATTTACTTTGCATGCTCCACTTCTTCGCCCGCCATCTCTCTCTCTCTTCTCTACTGCTGAGTGCTGTTGCTGTTGTTGTGGTAAGGCCGTAAGTGCTTCGTGCGGAATTAAAAGCAAACGCATTAAGAGGTGACCAAAAAGAATTTCACCTTGGCAAAGGAAACACAGAAAAACAACAACAAGCCGGCAACAAAATGGCGCAGCTGCAGATGGCGACAGATTCTCGTTGGCTTAATATTACATGAGCAGGGGGACACACACACACACAGACACACAGCCACGCGCCAGTGTGGGGTAACGAGCAACATTTTTAATTATGAAACACTAAAAGTGGCAAAGCTAAAGTGCAACGAGCACGAGTCGTGGGAGGTGGCAGGCGGGGAAAGGAGGCGGCTGCTCGTCCTGTGGAGCATTGGGGTCGCTTTAGCCATGCTATTAACTTAAACGCCTTTTGCCGGTTAATGGAAATGAACCTCGTCGTGGCAATGGGCAGTTATCTGGTTAAGACAACGACGACGGGTAGCTCCGAGGCGAGGACACGCGCAGGTGTTTAGTCCCGACCCTCTTAACCGTTAACGGTTAACGGTTATGAGCAGTGCGTACACCCGAGTTCGTGTTAACACGGCCTAATTGTGGGCATGGAAGAGGCCGCCTGCTTTTGTTTGGCGCGTAAGTGGAGACGAGTGGTTGGTGGGGGGAGGGGAGTTGCTCTCTCATATTAAGTTACTGCAGTTGCTTTAATTGCACGTGCCACGTGTGCCTCGAGTGTGCACGAATGAAACGTTTTAACACCAGGCCAGGTGAAGTCAAGTGCGATGAGCCACGCCTCTTGTAGGGCCTCCTCGCAGAGTTTCAATTCGCACATGGGGTTGAGGGGGCGGCAAGCGCACTTAAGCAGCACCTAAGCCGATCGTCTCCACTGCCCTCCCCCTCCTTAGACTGTGTGCAGCTGACGTAGTTGAGTTTCCACGCAGCTTGAATTTCCCTGCGTGAAACAGCGCCAATAATTGATATCCATCATTGCATGCACGCGTCCAGTCGCGTGCTGGGACGATGACTGAGCCAGCGACAGACAGACAGACAGTTGAAGGAAGCCACTTAAAAGGGAAACACAGTCAGAGGGAGAGAGACGACTGTGGAAGTTGTTGGCAAGTGGAGACTGATTAGTGTTGATCTGGCAACGCCAAAGTCACTAATCACTTAAATTATTTTATAAGTCACAACAAAATATTTTTCTTCTTTATCGATAACTTTAGGATCATACGCTGTTTAAGTTAAAGTGGATGAACGAAAATAAAATTACGCACAATCGTATATAGTAAATCGTTGCAATTTCCACACATTACTCCCACAGTGCACGGACCCTGCGTGCTTTGACTCGTCTCTAATTTCATCGGGCATCGCGCATTAGTTTTTATTGCGGCGTTTACTTTCCTTCGCCCATGAGCCGCAGCAGCAACGATTCCAGTCTATCGATGTCCATATCCAAACAACACCACACCCTCCCCCCTGCCACATACATGTACATATACATATGTAAGCAAAGTTAAGTGCCTCGTGCCTCGTGCCCCGTGCCTGGGACTGTGCAACAGTTTGGCCCGACGAGAAGCTGAGCCCGATGAAAACAGTTCTCAAAGTCGCGTACCAGGGTTGTCAGTGCCAGTCGGGGGTTGCTTCCCGAAATTGATTAAGGTCATTATGCAGCCGGGTTGCGTCAAGCGGAGCACCGACTGACACTTAATCCCAGCGGCATAATCAGCAACATATTGTAGCAAAAAGTTCTTCACGCTGCCATAAAAAGAACTCATAGCGCACCAGCAGCAGTTTTGTATTTTCCGAAATTTTACACCCCGCATGCGAGTGGATTGCTCGGGCGGATTGAAGGGCAGTGTCAGTAGGGGAGAGGGGGTCAGAGGTTAAATGCCACACATACATTGCCAAGAGAGTCGAGAGCGAGTTTTACGGCTTACCCATTTTTGTTAAACAATAAACCTGCCTTGGCTGTCTGCACTCGTCGTCGCATAGGAGTGCCATCACCTCCCCCCCCCCATCCCACTCCTTCTTCCTCCTTCTGGCACACTTTGTAGCTACGTTGGGTGCGGCCACCATTATTCATGAGGCGAAACCCTTGCGAACGACTTTGCCTGGCACCGACCCGACTCAGTCCAAGCCCAGTCCTGGCCCTGCCCTGCCCTGATCCGAGATGGAAATTTTGCACAGGCAATCGACGACGACGATGACGTCTCTGGAGGAGCCTAAGACCCTGCGCTTCAAAGGTTTCGAAGCTAAGAGGCGGCATGAAACGACCGCAGACTTGGATCAGGACCGGCAACAAGTGAATTAAGTTGAAACCTGCGCACTTTTCCGAAACGGTCACCCCAATCCGAGTTCCCTCATGTGTTCACTCCTCCTAGTGCCATTCAGATCGCTTCCTTAAACGCCCCTCTAAACGTTGCAAATGTTTTTATTACATTAAAAGCATTAACGCTCCATATTAACGCTTTGTGTGGAATGTAGAGCAAACTGGCGAGGGATGCAATGGCAAGCCCACACCAATATGTCATCAATGCCAGCCAAGCAAGCAAACCAACCAGTTATATCCAACCAGCTAACCAGTTACCCCGACTCTCAACTCCCAGCTCCGAGGGTTGTCCTTAAAAACGCTGCTCGACGGGGGGTTCCTTTTTGGAAAACAAACACAACGGGACTTTGACATTGCTCTGCAGGGTACATTGGGCTCTGGATTGTATACAAATGTTTTTACTACTATATATCAGACCTAGATCGGCTTATCGAAAAGAAGGACAATATAAGGGTTTAGAAATTAGTAAATATTTAGTTAATCTTTGAGTAAATAGAGTATTGAGACTGTATTTGAGGTTTTTTGATGCGATAAGGTATTATAAGGTCTGTAAGATTTATGTAACCTTAATTCTAATATAGTATTGAGGTTTCTTCATACCTTATGACAGTATAAGGTCTTTAAACATTACTACAACTTGTAGTTAACCTCGATTTTTAGATTGTAGTTTTTCAAATTTAAGAAATATAAATATGTAAAAAGAACAAGACAGTGTTCTTCACAACTTCGTTACATTTTCAACAGCTTTGCACCACTGTACCGCACATTACTGTAGTACAATAATACTGGAACTTGACTTTATCAGAGCGTTCTGGGATATTATGCCGAGTGTGCTCGTGCTCGGGGACTCGCGTCGCCCCTTCTTCTGCTTCATCATCGTCGTCGTCGTCGTCCTCGTCTTTTGTTTGACTTTCTCGAATTGATTTCGTTAAAGCAACAACAACAAAGGCAACACGGCAAACAACAACAAAAACAGTAGAACCCTCGACTGCATTGAGTTATCCTTGCCCGCCAGTCTTCCCTCCCTTCCTTCTCCTTCCTTCCCACTTGCCACCCTCTCTGCCTTAGTTCCTATTCGCTTCCTTTGGCTTTTGGTGAGGTTATCGCCGTGATGTTTCCATTTGCACAAAATAGAGCACTTAACGGGGAAACTGCAAACAAATTATTGCACTTGCTGTCACCAAGCCGAGTCCCGCCCCTTGTCACAGTGCGAGTGGGAGTGGGTGGAGCGAGGCAAAGCCCGTGCCCGCTGCCTGAGCCAATGCCACTGCCAGTGCATACACTTAAAGGATTACAAGCGGATCTGTCGCTTGTTTGCCGCTAAATGGACGCATTTACCAGCGGCAGCCGAGAAAGGGAGGGAGGGAGAGTGGGCAGTGGAGTGGGTGAAGAGGGAGGAGGATGCGGCTCACAATAGCCGCGCCGCGGCGTGCAAAGCAGTCGCTTTTTATGGCCAATGAATAGATGAATGAATGCATGACAAACTGACGAACTGGCGAACTGACAAACTGCCTAACGGACCGCTTGACTGACTGACTGAGGGACTGCCAGACTAACTGACTGACTGACTGACTGAGTGGGCGGTCGACTGACTCGAACGCGATGCGACGCGACTCAACTCGACTGGGTCGGGTGGCCATGGAGTTACTTAATGGATTTGGTTAAGTGCTGCATTGACATTTTGATAAATGCTTTGGAACAGATGCGCTGCCAGGCGCTGCGTTAAATGGGCGTTGCCGCTACGCCCTCCCCCCCTCGGGCACCGCTCCCTGTTCCTGTCTCTGTCGCTGTCCCTGTTCCACATTGTCCTGGCTACGTCCTCATCGCGCCTGGCTCTTATGATAAATAGTTTATATGCGAGACCCGGCACGACTAAAGTGCCGGTCGAATAAGCCCATAAAGCACTCGCTACATTTGTCACAAGCCGCAAAAGTGTTTACCCCCTCCACCACGAAAGAAATCCACCACGCCATGCCAAATTGACTAACCAGAAAATTTTACAGATTTGTCACGACTCATCACGGCTCTGAGCTGTCAATGATGACTCAACTAAATACGATCTATAACTATGCTTTAACTCTACTGTTAGATTATCTGTGTATCTCGTTGAGTAACTGACAAACCTTTACTATATGAAAGACATGGTATCCCTATGGAATGTGAAGTAGGAAGGGAAGGAGTTATATAAAGTCAATATAATATATTTAAAGTATAATTCCCTATAGTCAATTATTTTCAATGTAGGTAATAGTCGGTTAAAGTTTTTCCTACCGGTCTTTCAAAATAACATGTTATGAAAGCATCAATTGAATTTAGATCACTATCAAAATAACATATTATATACATATATCGTTAATCGAATGTTAATCAAAAAATTCCATTTTTTTAAAATAAAAGAAAGTACAAATAATTTAAGTGGTGTGTCTGTAAATCAGCCCAATAAATTTCCGAGCACGTTATAGATGAGATATGGAATATACATAATGAAGTTCTGTCTGTGGGAACGCACAGATCTTAGTCCCTAGAAAAGCTGGAGACACCAAAATTTTTTTTGGAGATGCCTATAAACCATACGCAGCACAAACACATTTAAAATTTTGTATGCCACGCCCATCTGCCTAAAAAATTGAAGGTAATTCCTTAAAGTATGAACCATAAGAGGTAGTTATACCAAATTTGGAAAGTAGATATTGGCAAAGTCCATTAGGCTTAACCAACCACAAGAATCGTAGATTTTTCAATTATGTCTACTACATTTCATCTTAATCGTACTGCAAACACAGAAATTATTCACAAAACCTCTTACCTTCTCCGTCATTTATGTAATCACATCAACTTTTAACATTCAAGCAACAAAATAAGAATAATTCGTGTATAAACTTCATTAGAACTTGTCTAATCGTTAGGTCATTTTCCAAATGCATTTCCCGCAACTTTCTGTTGTTTTTTTCAACCGCCAATTGCCAAAGAGCCGCAGGAAAAGCTCATTAGGCCTGGATCTGTCTGCAATTCTGGCCAGTTCCAAGTGTCAATTCTTTCCCCTATTCTAATGAATGAGGGAGGAATGAGGGAGAAGGGGGAAGGAACACTTAGTTAGCTGCCCTCAAATGGCAAAACTTTTTGTAATGTTTTGAAGTGCCTCTAATTAGATAATATGCGGCCTGTTCGCGCAGATGACGCCGTCGCTCTCTATGCAAAGAAGGCAGAGGGCGGCGCGCGTGCAATGGGCCAGGCGGTGAACTCTCGACCCCGACCCCGGTTACGGCTACGGGCCGTAAAAAAGGCAAAAAGCCAAGCGCATAAAAAAGTGGCCGATGCGGCAGAGGCAGCGACCGCGTGCGCAATTTGAATCCTAATGGATGCGTGCGGCGCAAGGAAACGACTGGCGGACACGCGATGAGGCAACCATCGCTCGCGTCCACAGCTGGCCGAGGTGTAAAGTTCACGTGTGTCCATTTACCGCACACACACACACACACACAAGCACACTCACCTCTCTACCCACCTTTTCCCCGCCCCCTGCTGCTACAGCTGGTGTCCTTTTATTAATGCTTTTGGAGTGCTTTCGATGTTTTATCGCGCAACGATGTCTATCGGTTCCGGCCTTACCCCTTTAGCAGGCCCTCTACTCCTCTTCCCTCCTCCTCCTTCCACCAGATCCCTCCCCCTTTACAGTTCATCCCTCCCACTGACAGTCCACCATTCAAGTGCATCACTCGTTGCGCAATAACTTTCAGTTGCCCTGGACTGCTCCAACCAATACCTATAAATATGCTTTACATATATATCGTATAGTATTTGTATATAGTCCATAAATAGAGTCCGCTCTATTATGATTATGAATTCGAGCTGCTACCGCGTTGACTTTTATCTAAATGGGTCTTTTGTTTGCCAAGCGACTAATGGAATAGGCGGAGCTATACTCGCTGACTATGTCTATACTATTAAATATCTATTCCCCCCACGGTATTATGGACATTTGTAACGGGATTTGGTATATAAGTAGAGTAGTCAAAGGGTTGCTTGCACAGGCTAATTAAGTTGTCAGCTTAATAGCAACAAATGACCACATAATGACAAATGCCAATTGCATAACCGAATGAATATCCTACGTAAAAAGAAGAATTAATTGAGTTTTTAGCTAGAAAATATAACTAACAACTGAACTTTGCATATGTCAACATTTTGAGCATATCGACTCTTTCATAAAGTACTCAATTTAAGGTTATTTTCGAAAAGAACTGGTATTTATTGGAAATTTTGAATAGAACAGTCTTTAGAGAAGTATTCTTGAAATTCTTTTCTCTAAAATATTCATAATTGACAACAGATTCTATTTTTCAACCATCTTGTTCTCTCAAATATTCTCTTTTTCCTTAATTTCAATTATTGACAAAACATTTAAATTTTTTGAGATCAAACTTACTGAAATGAAAAAAAAAAAACATTTCCACCGTACCTTTTATTGATTTCTGGGAAATTCCCAAAACAAATTGAATTGTTTTGATGATTGTCTAACGGCATCTTTGGCCCAGAGGTGATTCAAATATTTTAATGCGAGTTCGGAATTAAAGTTTCTGTGTAACTGAGAAGCCTGCGTTATTTCCATTGCAAAAATTGAGCTTTATATTGATATAAAGTGAACAAATATATGCACCTATTATTCTGGGTGTATGTACAATAAGTGCAAATATACATAAATATATAAATTTAGGTACTTCTGTTTGTGCTAAGCAAGCTTTCATATTATTTTAGACGACACTGTTACATCGGTGTCTAACAAAACTGGCATCGCCAGAGATGAGTGCAGCAGTTAACAGCATTTGAGAGTGTGTGAGTGTCGAATAACTCACACAAATCCATTCAAGTCAGACAAATGTGCGTATGTACGTGTGTGTATGTATGTATGCATGCGTAATTATGTACTCGACTCACTTTTAAAGCATTTGTCGGGCAAAATAAGCGAAAGCTTCCAGAAACCACACAACGTGGCGCTTTTAAGTTTTAACGCCAGCTACAAGACAGTCCAAAGCCCAAGCGAATTTGGCACGACCAACAGCAGAACAAGAAGGAGGAGGAGAAGACGAAGGAGGAGCAGCAGAAGGAGGAGGAACCTCAAGCAAAGCCTGTGCCAGCCATTTTGTTGGGGGCGGTAATGTCATTGTTGTTGCTGTTGTTGTTCGTCTTGTTTGCCTGTGTTTGTGCCTGAACTGAGCTCAGTGCGCTGTTGTCCTGGGCTAAGTGTGTGGGTGTTGCACTGCCCACTCCTTCTTTGTCCACCCCTGCCACTCCCCTTCTTGTGCACTTGTATTTACTGTGAGTGTGTGTGTGTAGCGATTATGCAACAAGCTGGCTGTGTGTCCACCTCTAAATGCCATTTTTTGGCCATATGAATTCGTGATGTGTGCGACAGAGCGAGACAACTCTCACACACACAAACACACACACATACATACACAAGTCAAAGACGAAAGGCAGCTCTGGGCAAACGTTTTGCCAGCTTTGGTGGCATTTCACGGCTGTCGCTGGCAGATTTAAGCCCCACTCAGCCCTGGCCACACACACACACACACCTCCATATGTATATGTCATTGTTGCTGTTGTTTGTGGCAGCTTGACGCTGCTGTCCGCACAGTTCACGCAATTACGAGGCGAATGCAGACGCCTACAATGCCGCCTGCAGCCTGTCGCAACGTACGTCGTGATCTGGCAACGCTGAAATCACTGATCACAACATTTATTTATTTTTATAATTTGCATATAAATATTTCTTCACGTTATCGATAACTAAAAAACTTTGTTATGTTGATAATTTCTTATTCAATGCAAATTCGCAATTTGAGCAGAGTAAAAATTTATTTAAAACATAAAAAAATTATTTTTTTGCAATATATACCATACGTATTATTTACTTGGGAATCTATTAACCCCATTTGCCTTTTATAAGGTTATGTTTGCTATTTTTGTGATTTGCAAAACAAAACTTTACTTTGCTGTGGTCCCTGAAAGTATGCCACAAATTTCGATATTTTGTTTTTGTGTCTGTGCATTGTGAGGTTAAATCAGATTTTTAATAAGAACTTACAAACATTGCACTATGGGGAATTTGGCCTGTTTTTCTTACATTAATTAATAACTCTTGATCTAAGTAAAATTTTGAGATGGATTTTTTTTTATATTATTATGTAGGTCCTAAGGCATATTTGAGAAAAGTGGGCGTGGCCCCATCCTTTCTATTTAATTCAAAACGCATCATGTGACAAATAATTTGTATGGCAGCTACACGTTAGAGTAGTCCGATTTTGATGAAATTTTGAGATCATATTTAAGATCATTAAAAAGTAATATGATATAAGTTTAAAAGCGATATCTTGAAATATAACAAAAATCGGCCGATAGATTGTATGGCAGCTATACGATATATCGGCACGATCAGCCTCGTTCCATCTTATTTATACTTAAAAAATGATAAAAAGTATGTATGCTAATTTTCATATTGATATCTCACTAATTTAAGTGAATATTTATATTATATTCTCACAACCAAACCATTGCTTGGGCCACAATTACGCATTTTTATCGAGATGTTGCTTGCTAAAAAATGAATTTTCTCAAAAAACCGCAAAAAACGCAGTTAGAGACTAGATGACCTGAATAGGGAATTGATGCCTCTACAATATGCATATAGACACTTGCTGAACAAATTTGAACATTTTCTTGTAGATCCTTTCAAAGTTGAAATTTATCTTTTTAAACTACACGTAAACATTACTCGCTAAATGTAGAAATTTTTAGAAAAACGCGCACTAGATAATCAAACTTTTTATAACAACGCATAGTTAAAACCCTAATAATAAATATCCCTCTCAATTTTGATCGTTTAAGTTTGGCGTTTTGAAAAATTAAGAATTTAAAGTTGCACTTCAAAATCGAGCGCAATGAGGGCAAGTTCTGTTCGCTTGCAATTGCTAACTTTAACAGCTGATATTTTAACATTGGACTGTTAAGTTAACACTTCCAGGTTGTAACATAACAGTTTGATGTATTTCCAATGTATTAACACTAAAATACTGCGAATTTGCATACTTGTGAAAAACACATTTTTGTAAAAAAAAACTGGTCAAATTCCCCATAGTGCATTGGTTTAAACTTTGCTGTAGTCTGAGTTTAGGCCAGATGTTCTCGCTGCTCTGAGCATCAAAACGCAAAAACGTCAATCAGCAACAGCAACAGCAACAGCAGCAGCAGCAGCTGCGACTGCGACAGCGGCAGCGACAGCGATGACGACTGCGAAAGCAATTGAAATAAAATTGTGTGAGTTGGCGAACCCGTCGAACAGCGTCAATCGACGCGGCGACCAGACAAAAATTTAACAATTTAAGGTCATTTTTACTGTTAAACAATGACACAACAACAGCAACGACACACTGCACATATCCTTACAACAATACAACGAGCCAGTGTGCGATACACACACACACATGCTAATGTATATTTTTAGTGCACGCTGGACTATGTCGCAGACAACGAAGAGAGAGCTCGAATGTATGTGTGTGTGTGTGGGAGTGAATGAGAGAGAGGGAGCACGTTAGAGAGTCAACACTGACACTGTGCGAGAGCGAAAGAGTGCGAGAGCTATACAAGATACAGGGCAAGTGAGCGAAAAAAGCTGAAAAAGCTTTGAGACCACTCCCCGAAAAGTTCAGGCGACGGCGCAACGTCGACGCACACAAAACAACCAATCCCAGGCATAAATACAAAAAACAAACACACACACACAGCTGAAGTGAAAAACTGAAACACACACACACACACAGAGAGACAGATAGAGGCAAAAGCAATGTGTTACAATGCAATTTCCCCGCCAAATGGCAGCGAGTGTTGTTGTTGTTGTTATTGCCTTTGTTGTTGTTGTTCGACCAACCCAAACTCAATTGTTCGGGCCAAAAGACAAAAAGGGCGGCTTGGAAAACGAGCAAAGCCAAAATATGAGCAACAACAACAGCAAAAGAAAGGGGAGGGGGAGAAACAATACAAGAAAACATAGCACAGGGTGCAGCAGCAGTTTTCCAATTGGAAGTGCAATACGATTTCTAAGGGTTGGGCTCTCTTCGGTCGTGATTATGTCAGCCTGTGCACGTGTCTCTGTGTGCGTGTACGTGTGTGTGTGTTAGTGTGCGCCCACCTTCACCCACCACTAGCAGCTGAGAGTGCAAAGCAGCGACTGCGACAGCGACGGCGACGGCAGTTTGTCAGTTGCTTTCCAAGCGCCGACGCCGCCGCACTTGCCACGCACGACCGCTCGTCGGTTGTCGTCATTCGTTGAAGCTGCAAACTCTGATAACGGTACTCAAAGCTGTCGTTCAACGCCTCGCCGTCGCGTTGCCGTCGCCTTCGCTGTCGCTGTTCGCCGTCGCCGTCGGCCAATGGCAATGGGCCATAAGTGTAAAAAGAAGCAACAAAAAATTCATGTGAAAAATGCTAAAATGCAAAATGTGCCGTTATTATGAATACCGTTAAACGATGAAAGTGTATGAAAAATCTTGAGATAAAGAGCGAGAGAGAAAGAAAGATATTCTCAAGCACACAACGCGATCTCAGCTGCACCAGCTTCCCCCCACCCTGCGTTTCCCACATCCCTCCGTGCAGGCATGGAACTTCTGAAGCTGATGATGTTCAAAACTGACTTTCTGTCCAATGGCAAATGTGACGATCGCGTACCGCCCATTAACCTAAGTCAATTGCCCGAGTTTCTCTTGTGTAAGTGTTATCCAGCCCCCTCCCCCCAGCTGTGGGGATTATTTACCTGCAATTATGTGTGTGTGTAGAATTAATTTGTCAACGTTTACTGTCTGGGAAATAATTTAAAAAAAACAACACAAATCAAACATCTCAATTTGAATTGACGAATATCTCTAGCTAAAGTCTCAACTGTTTATATAGTTTATGAAAGTTTGATTTAAAATAATAATAATAATACTGAGGCAAGACTGCTCTTAACGTTTCACAAAGAAATAATTATTTTGCAATCAACTTTTTTAGCTCATTGAAAACTTAAGATTAAAATTTCAATCCGATGAAAATCTGAGGATTAAGACGACCTTATGAATGTTAGAAACCTTCATTGGAATCTTTAATTTCTAGCAAAAAGATTAATAACAAAATTAAACATTTTAGATCCAACCCATTGAATTCTTGTGAAAAACAACAACCTATTTTGAAATTAATGAGATAAGGTCAATCAGTCAAGGAAATCTCTTAAAATTCTTTAGAAACCTTGACTAATAATGGAATTTTTAGCTCAGCATGGATAAAATAAATCTAAAAGGTCGCATTTAATTGTAAATAACAATGATAAGTTTGAAATAGTCTGTTCTGAAAAACACATTAATTTTAAGAAAGCTGAATCATAAACGCCATTTTCGAAATCTGACTTGAAAACAATTCATTATAACTTATACAATGGCTCTAAAGAGGAAAATCCTTGAGACAATTTGCCTAAACTTTAAAAATCTTCAGAAAAGTCCTTCAGATGAAGTATTTATTATGACGAACAAAAAAACTATCTGAAATACTTAGAAACTTCTGTAAAAGTAATACATTTTAGTAATTTTTGCAACACCAAGCAAAAGTCTACAATTATTAAGAAGCTAATATCTTTATTTACTAAAGATTTTCAGATTAAAAAACAATCCATTCTTTTATTAACCTGTTCAATTCAATACGAATGGTTTTGGCTGTGAAACCTTTTGCAATACAATATATAGTAATTTTACAGTTAATGGTGAATATGGTGAATGTTTACTATTGAATGTAGCCTAATTTCGAGCACCTTAATTAAGATTAATTGAAGAAGTCTTTAAGAAACCTAAGCAAATAAAATACTAAAATAAAATAACTGATTCGAATTCAGAGTTGGCTCAAATAAAAAATCTTTATAAGTATGGCTAATGATTACAAGCTGTTTAATACAGTTTATAGCACTGACAGTGAATCGATCTCGATTGCACTTTAAGAACTTTGTGAAGAGTGCAACGAATAGATTCTACGTTTGTTAGCTTGAAAATTGCGAGAAAATTGAATTTAAATTTTTCATAATGACAGCTTTTAAATAGGAGAAAGCAGGTTCAAATTACAAAATAAATAGCTCAATTAAAATTCGTTTAGAATTCATTGACGAGAAAAATATTAAAACGGAATTCCGAAAAATGAATTTGGGTAAAAAACAATCCAAGCCGCAGGCAGGAATAAGAGTTAGCTAATTCTGACTGCAGATCTTTAACGTTATATAGTATCCAATAAAATTGCAATTAATTTTGATCGATTTTTCTTTTTCGTCTCCCCCTCTCTCTTTGTGTAGCAACGATACCGAAGTGTGGTGGCTGCCACGAACTGATCCTGGATCGCTTTATACTGAAGGTGCTGGAGCGGACCTGGCACGCCAAGTGCCTGCAGTGCAGCGAGTGTCATGCGCAGCTGAACGACAAGTGCTTTGCCCGGAACGGGCAACTCTTCTGTAAGGAGGACTTCTTCAAGTAAGTAAATTTCTCTAACGCCCCCCGTGCGCCCCGCCAACACCCTGAGTGTATATGGCGTAAATTCCTTATTCCGATTTGCTTTGGTAATGAAAATCTTCCCCTTGTGCCGTTGCCAATGTTCGGGTCGAACAGACGTTATGGTACGAAATGTTCCGCTTGTGATATGGGTATCCCGCCCACCCAGGTGGTGCGACGCGCCCAGGACAATGTCTATCATCTGCAGTGCTTCCTGTGCGCCATGTGCTCGCGCACCCTCAACACCGGCGACGAGTTCTACCTGATGGAGGATCGCAAGCTCATCTGCAAGCGCGACTACGAGGAGGCCAAGGCGAAGGGTAAACGATCTACCTCTCTCTCCCTCAGGTCTCTTCTTAATATTTTCGATTCTACTCTATCACAGGTCTCTACTTGGATGGCTCTCTGGACGGCGATCAGCCCAACAAGCGGCCCCGCACCACAATCACGGCCAAGCAACTGGAGACACTGAAGACCGCCTACAACAATAGTCCGAAACCCGCCCGACATGTGCGCGAGCAGCTGTCGCAGGACACGGGCCTGGACATGCGGGTAGTACAAGTGTGGTTCCAGAACAGGTGTGTATAGAATGATAGTATGTTCCTTCTGTATACCTTATCTATACGCTTCTCCTCTTGCAGACGCGCCAAGGAGAAGCGACTGAAAAAGGATGCAGGACGCACGCGCTGGAGTCAATATTTCCGCTCGATGAAGGGCAACTGCTCGCCCCGCACTGACAAATTCCTCGATAAGGATGACCTCAAGGTGGACTATGACAGTTTCAGTCATCACGGTAAGTTCAAAAGACAAGA
Organism: Zaprionus indianus; assembly: GCA_018904595.1. Classification (NCBI taxonomy): domain Eukaryota; kingdom Metazoa; phylum Arthropoda; class Insecta; order Diptera; family Drosophilidae; genus Zaprionus; species Zaprionus indianus. Next base: position 293,072 of record JAEIHA010000905.1, read on the forward strand.
AAATTGGTCGAAAATGAAAGGTGTTCTTAAGATAACAAACTCTCTTAGTTGGGGTCGAGGAACAATTATAATTACATAGTTATACCAGAAGAAAGCATCTTTAATCACACTAAGTTTCCTTATCTAATATTCTAATTAATGTAATCATTAACGTCCGTATGAACACCTAGATTTTAGAGGGTATAAGAGCTAGGACTATACAATTTGGGAACAATATGTCTTACTACTGCACGCAGAATTTTAGATTTTAGCCACGCCCCCTTCTACTTCTATAAATCAATTAACATCGAATTGCAAGGTAAAATTCAAGAACATTTATATTGAATGAGTAAAATAATTGTTACTAATCAAATAAATTATGGAAATTTGGTTGGAAACTGATGATTAACATAGAAACTATCAGAAAAATATCTTGAATGGGAATTCGACCTTTTCCACCTCATTATTGCCTTATCCCTTTAGACCAAAATTGTGAACTCATTCTTTATTATCTCTTCATTCTTTAGATCTTAGCAACGACAGCTACAGCACCGTCAATTTGGGCCTGGACGAGGGTGCTTCGCCGCACAGCATACGGGGCTCGTACATGCACGGCAGCTCGAGTCCCTCGCAGTATCCGCCGAGCAGTCGATCCCCGCCAGCGGTGGGTCAGAGTCACACGTTCGGCTCGTACCCCGATAACATTGTCTACACGAACATAGGTAAGGATTAGCAGCATCCATATTCACGTATAATATATTTATAATCATGTGCATTCCCATTCCTTTTCAGATCACGCTGTTGGCTCCGCGTTGCATCCGAACAAGTCGTCGCATCATCGCCTGCACAGTAGCAACAATGTCTCCGATCTGAGCAACGATTCTAGTCCTGACCAGGGTTATCCAGACTTTCCGCCTAGCCCCGACTCTTGGCTAGGGGATTCGGGTAGCACCAACAACACCAGCATTAACAACAACAATAACAGCGCAAGCAGCACCAACAACAACAATAACAGCGGCAGCGGGCCAACGTCCAATTCGAATGCTGCCAGCGCTGTCGCCGCAGCAGCAGCATCAGCAGCGAACAATGCGACGGCGACTCCTGGCGTACATTACTGATACTCGAAATTGCTTTTGCGCTATTTCGAAATGCAGTCGCGCAATCTGCTGCTAGCAGCAGCGCAGCAGCAGCAGCAGCAGCAGCGGCAGCATCATCAGCGACAACCATAACGACGCCATTTTGAAAGCTTTACTGCACTTAACAGCAGCCGTTTAACAGTGCAGAGCAAAAGCTCTGTTGGCGTTAACAGTGCTGGTCATTCGAGCAAGCTTTTTCCATTGACTGCAGCAAAGCACGCAGCATTTGCACCGTTTACTTTCTTACTTTCACCAACAACAATACCAACAACGTAACACAATTTGCTCAATAATTCCATTTAGTTGTCCATGGTGCACACACACACACAGCACGCTCCTCGATCGCTTTTGTTTTGTTTTTTAAGTTTGTTAATTTTTAGTCTATGTAAATATTGTATATTTGTGTATAGAGAATGAAGCAAAAGACAAAAAACAAAAAACCAAACGAGGAAAAAACCAAAAAACAAACAGAACTACATTTTAAATTTAAACTAAGTCTGTATAGGGGATGCAACCGTGGCTGTGGAGGTAGGTGAAGGGGCGCGGAGGAGCCTAAGATAAATTCGCATCATTTAAAAGGTGCCTCCCCCTACAACCCCCCCTCCCATGCCATGGTAAACAAGTTATTTATTGCTTTATATAGGAATACAAAAATTGCATAGGAGAAATATCAATTACGAAAAAGTGATGTCGTATATACATACATACATATAATATATATCTAATGTAATACACAAAAAAACAAAACAAAAAATATAAAAGATTTCATGCAAATAGAAATTTCAGTAAAAAATGCAAACTACGTAAAGAGAAAAATGAAAACGAATGATAACGAATTTTTAAATTTATTGTGTATTACAATAAGTTTAATTAATTCAAATAAATGCGATATAAAAAACATAAATTACTATTTGACTGTAAGAAATAAATGATACAAAAAATTGTTAAAAAAATGAATTTAATTTACTTTAAGATTTGGTATGTTCATGACTTACAATGAACTTATAGACAGATTGGCTCAAAATGAGTAGACACATTAATGAATCACCAGACTTTACAGCCCTACCATGAAATTATCAATATAAAATTTGCGGTTCATGCGATCTTCACCAAAACACACATTTCGCCCACTGTACCGCGTGTACAGCGAGTGTCAAAGCTCCTTGCTTTCTTTCAGAATGCAACACCCTCTCTCTCGCTCTCTGTCTCTCACTCTCGGCACACGCTCCTTCCACTATTTCATTCATAGTGAGCGCGCGCAACTTTTCGCGCTCCTCTCTCTTTCTCTCTCTCACTCGCTGACCATTCCGTATGTTTTTCCTCAGTCTCTCATCCTACACGTTCGCGCAACAACGTCTCGTTCCGACGCATCTTTTGCGCTCCTGCGCGCTCTAACTTATCAATTAATTAAATGTCTTTAAATGCATATATAAAGTAATTAACGGGATAAATAAAGGGAAAATAATGTTTTGTAAACTGTCCTTTCCAGTTATTAAAAGTCAACTCGATTCTACGGTGCGTTTTTGCGCGCTATAAAAAGCGCTTAGCAATTTTTCCCAATTGTTTTTGTTCGCTGTCCGTGTGTGTGTGCGTGTGTGTGACAGAAAATGTGCTGCCAAATCGTATAAGAAATGTCGTAAAATATTCTATTTTTATTTTGCAGTAAACTACACAAGCGCAACGCAGCAGCAGCAACGACAACAACAACAACAGCAACAACGACGGCGTTAGCCACAGTGGTGTTTGTTGTTGCATGTGTGTGTGTGTTGCGTGAGGATGCAAATGTGTAATATGTTTTTGTTTTTGTTGCGACGCCAAATTGCATTTGCGGTCGATACGCCTCGGCTCGATCCCTAGACAGCAAACACGAGAGAGAGAGAGAGAGAGAGAGAGAAGAAATTAACTATTGCCGCCGTTGTCACGTTCTGTTTCTGTTTTCTTTTAAATACTAAACGCATCCGTTCCGTGCGTTGTTTATCCCAATAATGCGAATTCAATGTATGCCAATAGTACTGAAAGTAATTTTCGTGCTGTCAACAATTGTCTCAGTCACAGGTAACGAACTCGGACAATAACAAAAAGAATACACGGCAAACAGAGTTGCCAGACTGCCAGCTGACAACAGAGTGGCAGCTGTTTACACTGATGCTCTCTCTTATATTTGTTCTCTCTCTCTTTTATGTTACTCATTCGCGTCCTGCGACAGATTGTTGTTCAAGCCGAATCTTACTGTTGCGCCAGCATACACTTCAAATCAAGGAGCACGTCGTCATGGAAATGCAGCGACAAATTGAGGTGAATGTGAATGATAATCAGCGTCAGCCCAGCCTACAAGACCCGGCAGCGAATCTTCAATTCGCCATTGACTCGGGGCAATTGGACAACATTATGCAAATGTTGCCACAGGAGCTGGGCTTGAAGCGAGGCGAATTGGCAACGATTGCGACAACGGAGCGGGATGGCTATACCACCACCAACACTGCTGACTTTTGGTCCGCTGACAAGGAAACAACAACAAAGGAAGCAACAACAACGACAACAGCAGTAACAGCAAGTACCACAACAACAATACTTCCTACAGCAACAGGCGAACCACCGCCTGATGACGACAGCACGACGCGATTGACAAGCGAGGTTGCCACCATTTTGGATCTTAACGAAGCTGCGCCAACAATGTCAACAACAACAACAACACTGACTACGACGCCCGCAATGATAACAACTCTGTCATCGGTGACGACAACGACGACGACGATGACTCCACCTCCGATAACATCCACCACAAAGCTGACCACCACTAGCACTAGCACAACGACGATGACGATGACAACACCCACTGGCGCAAGCAGCAAATCGAATATATCGGACGACATAAGCTTTAAGCTCCCCTGTGATGACTTGTACAAATTGAATTTCTGTCTCAATGGTGGCAACTGCTTTCGCTGGGCGGAGTCGAACAGCTTTAGTTATTGCATCTGTCCTGACGGTTATGTGGGAGAGCGCTGTGATTCAAAGACGGAGGATGGTAAGCAAGCAGGCAGTCAAAGCAAGCAGTGCAAAGTCGAGAACTGCGTCCAAGAGAACTCTCGCCTTTGCTCTCTTAGATTGCATCGTGTTAAAGAGGATTTACATCAAGAGGTTGCTTGAGAAAACTGCCATACCAGCACTGTTAATCTGACATCACTGTTAGTTTAACATTGCGGACTGTAAAGGAGCTCGTAATTAGAGGCCTTAATATGCCAATTGGAATCTCTTGACGTGAATCCTCTTTGACTTGCTTCGACTCACTTGAATTGCCTTTCACCCTACACACTCTCACACATTTCGTTTAATCTTGCAGGAGTTTATGTGCCTATGCGACCCACAGCGCTGGAACCGCAGCTCAAGACGGCGCACGTTGTCTTCTCTTTCCCCATGCTTGTGCTGCTCTCCACAATCTACGTGCTCTTTGGCGCCGTCTTCATGTTCCGCAATGTTCTGGCTCAGCGACGAAAGCAACAACAACTACATATGCACAACCAGCGCTTCTTTGTGAGCTGTTGAATCCACACACAGCTCAGCTCTCTTTGATTATTGGTTAAGAGAACCAACTAAAGTTTTTGTATCTCGTTATTTTTTTTTTTTTTTTGGAAACTAACTTTTGTTTCACACACACATATTTTGATAATTTATCACTACAAAAGCTGAGTAGGCCTCATTATTATTATGATTTCTTTTCTAGGATTCTTTCTTTACGTTGCGCAACGCTTTAATTTATTTAATTAATTATAATTTCTGTAAATTCATTGTATCATTTCTTTATAGTTGCAAAATAAGAGCGCTCTCTTTTGCTTTAGAAGCTTCGATTTAAGCTTAGTAGATTTGTTTTTGTAGTAACATTTTGTTACGCTATTTAGTATGTATTTAATTAATATTTAAACTTAGCGTTTATCACTGTTATTCATTAATATTTTTGTAACACTTTGTTACGCTGCAAAAATCATCGAACTAAGATTGTTGTTAAATATTTAAATTAACTTTTGTGGATTTATATGAACAAATTCAGTTTTTTCTGTAATAATGCATTAAAAATCGGGACTTCAAAGTTTGTAAAACTTGGAAAAAAAGTTGCTTGCGTCTCTTTTCATTTCTCTGTGTGTTTTTATCTTTCTCTCGAACCATCATCAGTTCTGTGCTTTGCTTTCTTCTGTTCTGGTTCCATCAAAGCTCAAAGTTCAGTTCTCAGTCGAGCATATAGTTTGCTGGGTGGTTTGTTTTTTGTATTTTATAATATATATATATTTATCCAATATTTCGTCAAAAATTCTTTACAAATTTCTTAGAACTTACAGTTAAATGTATAGTAGAAATTATTCAAAAAATTCTTCATCATCATAATCATCATCGATTCATTGATGAATGCATTCTTCTTTTCTTATTTCTTTTTTTTTGTTTTTTGCTTATCTCATGATCATCAATATGACAATGGTATGTATGCGTGTGTGTGAGTGTATGTGTGTGGGTGGGTGTGTGTATATAAATGCATGTTGATGGATTATACGAATACATGAATGTGTGTGTGGGTGTGTGTAAATAAAAATGGTGGCCAGCTTCAGGTTCAGTGTGACCATTGCTTGGGAACACTGTTTCAAGTAGAGGTGGTCGAAGGTGTCGGAAGTTGGTGGTGGAGAAGGTGTTGCAAGTGTTTCTGATTGGTTATCGATGATCGATGACTATCGATGTGCGCGTCGTGTCTCTCTGTTTCGTATGTGTTATTCTGTCATTCTCTTTTGTTTTAGTTTTGTTTTGTTTTTCATTGAATATATGCTCATGTAATCTTGGATTAGGGATATGAAATTCGTACAAAAATGATTAAAATATGTAAATGTTAAAAATGTATTTTGCTTTTGTTTTTTGCTCTCGTGTTTATCTTTTAATTGTTGTTGGTTTTTACGTTGCGTTTTTCATCTTATCGTTTTTTTATCGTATTTTTTTTTTGTTTTGTATTTTTTTTGTTTTTGTTTTTAATAATATGTAATATATATAATAATTATTAGTATTATTCGCATGTCACGGGCAGGTCCTGTGTTGAAACATCTGCCGCGGCGTTCTTCTCCTTTAGATCCTTGGCGATATCCTAGAAGAGAGAGAACAGTTCGTTAGAATTATATTCAATAATGGGGAAAGATTGGAAAGTTGTTTGTGTTTATGGGGAAATTATGAGAGCATGAACACAGAGAGCGAAAGTAAAAGCAACTAACTCAAAGCACAACAACAACAATTAAATTTTATAATATAAAAATGGAAACAAGTACTGCCAAATGAGATGATACAAATTATAAATAAGAATGAGGGAAACTGTTTCTGGTTGTAATTCTCTTTGAAAACAAGGTACAGTTGTGTAGTCAGCGTTAACTGCGGCCAAACAGAGTTGTTAGATCAGGTTATGTTGGGTTCAGTGTGCGTGTGTGTTCATGTGTCTGTGTGCGTGTATGTACATGTTGGTATGTTTGTGTGTAGGTGTTTCGTGTGGCTGTTTGGGATCAGGATAGGGAAGTAGTTGAGGAGGCGAGGAGTGGCGAGAGTCAGTTTCTTTGTTAATACCAAAAGTGCAACAAGTATAAACAACGAGACTACGTTTTAGTAGCACATTCTCCATTCCATTCCATTCCTTTAGGATCATGCATTATTACATTATAAAAGTGTATTAGTCAAGTAGGAGTTAACAGCGAGAGCGAGAGAACAAACAACATAGTGGGAGAGGAGCATGGGCGCCATAATTGATCATCGGTTAGCATTAGCATTAACATTACATTAACAGTAACAGTAAGAGACTGCAGCAGACACAAACGAACGAGACTAAACTGCTTGTTTACACTGCTTACTCTACACTGCTTTCTTTCAGCAAGCTGTTTACGCTAAAAACAACAAACACAACACACACACACACTGATGAGGGATGCATTCTATGAAAGCACAAAGAGAGAGTAAAGTACAGAGGCGAGAAGCGAGAGACAGCGATAAAAACAACAACAATGAGATAGCGTAGATAAAAGAGAAATCCCCGTATGCAGTTGAATTATTTAGTAGAGAGCGCGGCGACGACTGCGACCAGCAATTGTGGTGTGTTATTTAATGTGCAAGTGTGGTGAAGTCGAGTACGCTTTGTTCATATTATTCACCTCGTGTTGTATGGCCGCCTTTATGCTCTTATCTTCATTGCTGTTGCTGCTGTTGATGATCATTATGTTTTCGGTATTCTTATCGTTATCGTAATTGCTTTCCTCCAAAACAATTGGATTGAGTTTTTCTTCTTCATGCTCAGTATCCTGCAAACTAAGTTTGTCGAGCACTGCAATCAGATCCTCTTTCAGTGGTTCAATATGCGTAGCTTCTTTATCTTCAATAAGTTGTTCGATAGTTTCTTCAATGGACTGTTCAACGGGTAATTCAATGGGTTGTTCTCTTGCTTGTTCACTGGGTTGTTCTACGGGTTGCTCAATAGGGTTTTCCTCGGTTTGCTTGGCAGGTTCTTCGATGGGTTGTTCAATGAGTTGTTCTGATTTCTGTTCAATACTTTCTTCCACGCTTTGCTCAACAAGTTCTTCAACTACTGATTGAACAGGTTCTTCAACCTGCGATTGAATAGGCTCTTCAACCTGTGGTTGAATAGATTCTTCAACAACTGGTTGAATAGGCTCTTCAACTACTGTTTGAATAGTTTCTTCTTCAACTGAGCTTTGAATGTTTCTTTCGCTTGTTTGTTCAGCGGTTTCTTTAACTGATTGTTGAATAGTTTCCTCAACCAATTCTTCAATTGGTTGCTGGACAACATCTTCTTGCTTGTCTTCATCAATGTCTGTTACAATCCTTGACTCATCACTGATGATCCCCTTGTTGCTCCTGTTCTCAACTTCTTGCTCATCCTGTTCTGTTACAAAATCAGCTGCCTGCTCTGTAATTTCATTAACAATAACATGAGCATGTTGCTTAATTTCAGCGAGTAATGCGGCCTCTTGCTCCACTGCATCCTCCTCTTTCTGCTCCTGTTCTTGCTTCTGCTTCAATTCTTCGAGCAACCTCTGCTCATCCTTCTCCTCGTCAACGTCAACGTCGTCTGTGGTCAGGGCAAAAGCCGATACACGTGAGGGTGGTGGGGACTTGGGTAGTGGTGGTGCTTCTGTTTCGGCTTCAGCTTCAACCAGCGGAACCTCAGCTTCAACTTCAGCCTGCTTGGACTCGGGAACGACAAGCTCAGAGTTTTCTAAGGATTCTAAAAGCTCTAACGGCTTGTTTGGCTTGTCAGAGGATACGGAGGAAACCGTAATGGAAACTGTTTCTTCTTCGATTTCGGGTGTTATGACAACAAAGCCCTCGGAATCGGGATCTGGATCTGGATCAGAGATCTCACCAACAGCTGCTATTATGGCGGCAACCACTTGCTCCTCCTCAGCAACCTTGTTGGCTTCTTGCACTTCTGCTTCCTGCATTTGGGGTGTGGTGGAAAAAGAGACGGTGTTGGTAGTGTTGTTGGTGGTGGTGGTGTTGGTAGTGTTAGAAGGTGTGTTAATTTGTTGTTGTTGTTGTTGGGTCTGAACTAACTCTGCGGCTGCAATTGTCTCGGTCTCAGTGGTGTCTGTTGTTGTTGTTGTTCTAGTAGTTTCTGTTGTTATTTTGCTATTGTTGTCTGTTGTTTCTGTTTCAGTTGCTGTTGTGGTATTTGTATTTACAGTATTGTTGTTGTTGTTGCTGTTGTTCTTGTTTAGAGTTGTGTCTGTTGTTATTGTTGTTGTTTGTTTTACCTCAATTTGCGACTTGTTCTTGATTAGCTCGGCCTCGGACTGCTCGGCAACAGGTGTTGGCGGTGGTGTGGCAGTATCGCTCTTCTCCTCGTGTCCATTCGTACCGCCATTCTGATGTGGTTGCTCATCTCCAGCTCCATTCTCAGCAGCAGCAGCTTCCGGCTCCACAGGAGACTCAGCCAAACCGTTTTTGTCGCCATTGGTCAACACTGCCTCGGTGGCTGTGGCATGTCCGTTGGTAACGACAGCTTCAGCGGTGGCAGCCGCCTCTGGTTCCGGCACAACAGCGACGCTCGTCTCGACAACAACTGCGGAAGATGAGGCGGATGTCGACTCGGTGGTGATGATGCTCGTAGTTGTGGTGGTGGTGATGGTTTCTGTTATCTCCGACTTGGCGGCGACAACTGTCTCCTCGCTACTGGGGGCAGCTGCTGCTGCTGCTGCTGCTGGGGCGGCATCACCATTGACCTGTTTTTCCGGCTCTTCTTGCTTTTCTGCTTCGCTGGCGGCACCGTTCTCAGCTGGTTTAACTGTCGCAGTTTCCGCACTTGGCTATAAGAGAAGAGAACAATTTTGAGTTGAAGAGAGCAGCACAAGAAGATAAGAAAAGAAAGGAGAACTTACCTTAGCGGCATCCTCAGCAGACGCTCCTTCTACTGCTGCTGCTTCTTCCTTCGCCGCTGCTTGCTCTGGCTGCGCCTCACCGTTTGTTGGGGAAGAGGCTGCCGCCGCTGCTGTTGGAGATGCTGGCTCCTCTGCCTTGGCTGGCTTCTGTTTATCCTTCTTGCCGAATGAGATGCTGCGGAATGACCATTTCTTTTTCACCTTATCCTTCTTCGACTTGGACTTGATGCTCTCATCAGCCAGTGGAGAAATCTCCTCGGTGACACTGCCCTCCTTGGCCTCATCCTTCACGGGCTCTGCCGATGAAGTTGCATCGCCACCGGCACCATCGGCTTTGGCTGCCGCATCAGCTCCAGCCGCGCCACTTTTCTCAGTTGTCAGATCTTTGTCGTTTTCGGAATTCTCTTCGGTGTCCTTTTTCTATAAAATGCAAAGAAAATTATTGAATATTTCCAAAGAGTTTTCCCTGTTATTCTACTCGTTTCTTACCTCTCCTGCTGCAGCTGCATCCTCGCTCTTCTCTTGCGGCGTCGCTGCATCTCCATTCGCTGCTGCTGCCGGCGCTGCCGCTGCCTGATCAAGATCTTCGATTTTCTCAACTTTGCCAGCGACCGCGTTGCCGTCCTCGCCAACTTTCTTCGGATCGGTGGTAATATCAATTGAACGCTTGCTCTGAGCTTTACCCATTTTTGCTTTGATTCTTCTGTTCCTTTTCTTCTTCTGCTACTGATTAATGTCTAATTGGTTGGTTGTTAAATGCGTATCTGTGATTTGCGAAACAAGAATTTGGAATGGTTTAACATAAGCAAATCATAATCATTATCAATATATAATGTATATTTATATGTATATCAAAGGTATTCTTTTAATTATAGTTGCTTTGTTTTGTTAATCTGTTCTGTAGTAGTGAGAAATGGCAGAGCACACTTCTAAAAAGAACTTGGCTATTTCATTTGTTTATTCTTTCTTTTTTTTCGTGCTGTTTTATTTTTACACATTGACATTTTAACGCACGCCAGCTTCTCCTCGCAGAGAATCCGCATAGCCTCGCACAATCTCTGCGCCAATTTGCTGCGGGTGTTTGTTTTCTTTTCCCCTATCCAACCCTCCGCTCCGTTCCCTGCACGCTACTGATAAGGCAATATCATCATTTGTGTCACTCAACCCCTCGAAAAAAAAGAGATAAATCTGTTTACAAATGAAAGATCAGTGCTGACTACAGTACTTGTTCGATAGGTTCTATATACGAAAGAGGAAACCTTTTGTATTGTAATAAAAACTAGAAATAAGGCAGCGTAATTTAATATCCCAATAACAATAAAAGTCAAACTGATTGCACCATCATAAAGCAATTAGGTTTCAATTTTCCTCCTGATACCCGCACAAACACAATTATAAAACTATTCAAGAGCCGAAATCAGTAGCAGTTACACCATTTATATTATAGCTAGCTGACCTGCCGAGATATCACGCATATCTCCGCATTGGATTGCTCAGCGCGCCGCTTATCACTCTCTGACCAAAGGGGGGTGCACCACAGCAGTAAAGCGGAAAACAAATGAATACCGACAAGAGGCGTGAAACCATTTCAGAAATGAATCATCAATCTTATAGAGGAAATTTTCATGAAACACACACAGAACATATTGCAGAGGGAGTGGGCAGAGTGGGGGGGGGGGAGAGACACGCCAATGTATGTACTTCTGCTTCTTCTTGCTCTGCTTGTTAGTACACCGACTGGCCTGTTCCTGGTGTTATGCGTCACTTTGAAAATCGAATTACGCGACTCGGTAAATGAAACAGAAACCGTAACGAAGAATTTAAATAGAGAGTAGGGGAAGGGAGAACAGCAAGGAGAGAAGGGCGCAAAAAATTAAAAGCAGCAAACAATTTCGTCATGTTTAGTTAGGGGTTGCAAAATTTAAAAAAAAAGACAGAGGCGCGGCCAAAAAAGGCTTAGCTCTCCTCAGCAGACAGAAGGTTCATATAATGCACATTTATATACTACAATATATATATTTGTGTATATTGCAATCGTATGGTACATATGGTATATATCTTCACGCTTCGACTTGGCACAGCTGCAGTTCTACAGATGTTTCTGCGGGCACTCATTCTGGATTGCTGCATTAAATGACGTGTACAACTCATAACAGTTGATTCAACTTGAGCTTGAACATCAGTCTTAATGAAATTATTTAAAGTTGTACCTATATTTCTTTAAATTGTCTGTTTAAAATGGTACAATTTCTTTTGTAGGGTTTTCTTTGTTAAAGTTAATCATATATACATTGGAATACTTCTTTCATATGTTTCTCTATTATATTTTAAAGAAGTCTTTCCCCATTTAAACTTCTTCAGACTTACATAGGAATAACATTTGCTTAGGTCGTGATCCCTAAAGAATTACAATATAATCAAGTACCAATTTTATTGTGCTATATTCAAATATCTTCAATAGCATTGACCTCTTCCTACTTCTTTTGCTTCTGTTTTCTCACATTTTCTCGCATTCGCAACGCCACTTAACGTTACAATTTATAGTTTCATGAACCAGTTATGAAGAACATTATTTTTTATGCTTTTTTAAGCACACACACACACACACAACACTCGAGAAGAAACCCCCCGAGCAACGCGGAGAACGAGTTGAGTGGGGCAAAGTGTTCAACTTTTGGTTTCAATTACCTCGAGGGGGGCCAAAGAGAGACAGAGAGAGAAGGAGATAGCTTACAATTTAGCTAGAGTTGATTGTATTGGCAAGACAGACATACATATGGTATGGTATAATATGGTATTGTGTTGTACGATATGTTTGAAATGTTGTAAGAACGAAATTTGAAGAGTAAACATCAAGTTTCATCAGAGTTTCGTTCAATGAACCACCAAACACGTGCCCGAGGAATGTGAAAGACGAGCATAGAAAGCTTGCCGAACATTTTAGCACCCTAACATAATTCGATTGTTTGAATGGTCAATGGTTTCCGGCGCCAAAGATATTTAGTAATAAACAATGCGTGGCGCATATCTTTTAACTGAATCATCGTAGAGAATACACAGATACACACAAACATACAGTCACAAGCAACAGCACAGCAATTAATTCGATCGTATAATTTCAAATTGTACGACGCGACTGTATGCAAAATGTTGTATGAGTAATCGGCTAGCAAAAATGCCGGCAACAACAACAACACACACATACAGAGACACACACGCAGACTAGTAAATACAGGTGTAGTCGCAGGCCGTAACTCAACCCTTACCAACTGTGTGCACAGGCTGGCGGCGGGCAGGCAACAAATACAATAACAAAAAAAAAAAAACAAGTAAATCGTGCACACATAAAAGCGCAAGTAAATTTGCGGTATGACGCATCGCAGCAAGGCAAAAAGGACAAGAGCAAACAAGGACAAGGCGACAACAAGGCGGGCAAAGGTTGCCACCCAAGCACACAAACGGGGGTTGCCGGCCGGCTTTTCACTACTATTACTACTACTACTACGCATACTACGACGAGAGCAGATACTACTACACTTACGTACAGCAACAGCGACAACGACACGGTCATTGCCCGAAGTTGCCATGGCAACGAAGCGTCGACGCTGACGGCGACGCTAACGCTGACATTGGCGTCGACGTCGACGTCAGAGCAATGAGGGAGGCGTGTGAAAATGCTTTGAGCGCCGCCGCGGCCCACATAAGGCACAAAATTTAAAAGCGTTGCCAGACTTTGCACATGACAAGGCAAAAGTTCCCAAATGCCGAAGTGAGAAAGGAAACGAGAGAGATTACAAGATTAACATAGCACGCGATTAACATCGCAATTACAGTGCAATGTGGGGAGAGAAGGAGAATAATCGAAAGCGCAGCTTGGGGTTGCCAGTAGAGTGTGAGTGAGAGTATGAAGAGTGTGAGGAGTATAGAAAGTGTGAGGAGTTTGAAGATTTTGAGTGACAGCCAAAATTAGTTGTTCCATTAAAATTACTTAATTTTGGGCTGCGTCTCCGTCGCCGACGGCAGCAATCAAAGGCAGCACATATGGTGTGCATACAATTTTTGGCTTTTATTAGTTAAATTCAATTTAAACTTGACCTTTGATGTCTGATGTGCACACACGCACACACCAACATAGTCTCTCACGCTTGTAAGCCGCGCCTTTTTATTGTGTATTTGGTGTAAAGAAAATGTCTAAATGAAGGGACAAAGGAAAGCCATACACACTCGCACACACGCACAGCCACCGAAGCAGAGTGGTGTCGTCTATAAATAAAAGCGCATTTATCAACAATGAAGCGTGTTCCACATGCAACAACAGCAGCACAAAGAGCCAAGTACTTTTGTCTGTGTGTGTGTGTGTGTTGAATTGTCTGCTCTCTATCAATTTTGACACTTTAAGCTGCGCGGCTGCGCTTTCAATTTGACGCCTGCTACTTCAGTCTTTCCCCTCTCCTCACACTCTTCTCTTACTAGAAACGAAGAGATCCACGAGACGAGAGAGATACGTAAATTAAATTGATTGCGCAGGAATGCGTACACTCTCGCCGGGGGCCGGCCAACTGGACAAACATTAATTTCATGTCATACTCTACACACACACACATACACATAGGCAGCTAACATTCCAGTCGGGGCTGCATTGTGGAAACTTGTTAAGTGCGCGCGCACTTAAGCCGCAGCCAGACGTAATTGAACTTTTATAAACTAATAAAGCGAACGCGCCCACAGTCCTCCCTTTATCTCTTCTCTCTCTCTTCCCCTGTGCACGCACTTAGCAGCTGACACACACACACACACACATGCATTGAAAGTGCATCATTGCTCGTTTCTTACAATTTCATCAATCAGCAGCTGCCTCTCTTCCACTCTTGAGCCCGGCACTGCTCTGCTCTCTCTTCGCTCCCCTCACACCCACACATGCATAGAAAATGCATCTCAGGCTCAATCAGCCGCAAGTGCAAATAACAAGGAGGAGAAAGAGCGAAGTGCGCTAGACTCAACAACAACAACAATTACAAAATGCATTTAACATGTACAATGCACACACACACACACACACACACACACGCAGACACTCACGAGTTATATTTATACACAAGTGCAAGCAGTGCATATTTGTCACTTTGTTTGCCATTTGATATGCGCACGTAAGTGTGTGTGTGTGTGTGTGTGCGTGTAACTGATAAGCCATAAATATGCTGTAGTGTGTGTACACAAGTCGTAGCTCATCAAAATCAGCATTATATACTGATTATTTATACACAATAAACAGGACTTAAGAAATCACAATTCTCTCTTTCTTCTGCAATATTTCACTTATTCTTCTTCGTTCTTTTCCAATTTCACAAGCAATTGCAAGAGAATGTGTGCGAAACAGTGTTGCAACACCTAGCTCTTTTCTGTCAAATCTAGCTTGAAACATATTTCGAACAGCAAACAGTGGGAATTTTGATATGATATAAATATGGACAGCTTTTTTCCAGCTAAATATTGCAAGCAAACAATTATAATTCATTTGTCAATTTGTGAATCACTTATTTTGCTTTTTATAGTTTGATTATTCATCTTTTTTGACAAGAGAGTGGGAATTTTACACGTATCCATACTTTTATTTTCTGGCTAAATTTTGCAAGTAAACAATATTGGTTTCTTTGGCATTACAGCGCAAATTTTAGGTATTTATAAAAATAAATCTATCAAATATATTAAAAATATATCTTAAGATAAACACATTTTACGCTTTCTGAAGTTCGAATAAACAATTTGTTATCGTTCCCGGTAGCTTTCGTCAACAAAAAGAAATGAAAACAGACAAGACGAATATCATAAAGCGCAGCAAGAGAATTGAGAGCTGTTGCCCCTGAGAACGTCTCAAGTAACCGGATATAATTGCTTGAGGCTCATTGTTGTCGTTGTTGTTGCGGTTGTCACTGCATTATGGATAAAGGATACGACGTTAAATGAGTGCATTCCATAATTAGCGGCATGTAGCACATTACACAGACCACAACAAATGTCGTCGTGTCTCACAACAATATTAAAAATTAAGAAAATATATTTTCTCAATTATCATTTCCGGTCTTCGTTCTTGGTTTCCTGAAGTAAGTTAAAAGAATTCTATGGAGCTATTGATATAATGACGACAACACAACATAACCCAAAATACAAATGCTTATAGATTGCTGTTATAACGGTTTTCTTCGATATACCCACACTGCGTACTATCGGTAGCTGTACCCCCGCTACCAAAAATGATAAAAACAATATATAAAAGAGAATGCAGTATTACCAGAGAGAGGAAGTGTGTCTGTAGAAGGCAACACACACCACAATTGATAAACGAATGCGGCACAATGAAACTTCTCTTCCTCCTCCCGCCTTCCTATCAATCGTATTTCCAATTCATGATTCAGAGTATTTCGCTTTAACAATGGGATGACTATTTAATACTAGATGTTTCTAGTGAACTGTATCTGGTATACCATATACACCGACGAGCAGGAACTACGTGACCCGCTTAACGCAATGCTAAACAAAAGAAAACCATTTTTACTTTATCTGCATTCTCGGCAAACATTACGGGGTTCAGTAGTGATAAATCCACAGATTACAGCATGTCTACAGAGGCTCGAGAGAACGTTGCCAATTTTTGCAAATCAAGATGGTTTCGTTTCCCAAGATGAAATCTGTTAATCCGAGATAAAGAGTGTCAGATTTCTACAAACAACAGTATCTAGCAGAATTAAAACAACTTTTTTCTAAACTCTACGTTAATCTTTATACAATCAATTATGCTTAGACTATTTCATACAAAGGCTATTAATCATATTGATCTAGCTATCATCAGATTATCGTTTATGCAGTACCGTAACAAACTTTAAGTAACTTCAAACTGTTCTTGTAACTATACGAACGCACTAATGATCATTCACGCTACTATTTTATACATAGGGTTGCCAGAGGGGTCTCCTGTAAAATCAGTAGTTTGCCTTCAACTCAGTAATCAACATCAATGAGGCGACTCAAGATCAGTTGATTTATAGATAAATTATATAAATAGTAGTACACTAACTCATTTAATCAGAGTTTTACTACCTTTACAAGATCTACACTGATTAGATACCCCAGAAAAAGAGTGAAATCATAAGGTGAAACTACAAAAAAAAAAAACTAACGAAATCCCGCTGCAGCACGGCAACATTCTTTTTTTTTTTTTGCAACGAACCAGATGAGAAAACCCACTCGATGAGGAGGCAAGTGCAGTCAACAAAACTTTAGCACACTCGCTCTCTTCTTTTTCTCTCTCTCTCACACACACACAGACACACACACAAAGGCCATGTCAGACCAGACATTCGCACCAACAAAGTTAGTATGATTTTTCGTCGAAGGATGCGGATACAAGTAGAAAGCGTAACTGGAAAAAATAAAGTGGGCTGCGCGCGCTCGTTTAACCGGTTGTGGTCTGGGGGCATTTCTTGTTCTTTTGCTCGCTCTCTTTACAAAATTTTGCGGCTAATTAAAGCAGCAGCAGAAGTAATAAAAAACTACTACTACTACTACTAGTACTAGTAGTAACAAGTCAGTCGCGCACTATGGCAACACTGGGCAAATTGCCAATTAGTCAGCAGAGTTAGAATTGAGCTGTGTCCGGACACCAGACGGACATTTATGATTAGAAATTCAATGCATTCAGTCCCGGGGGACCACTTTGGTATTGTAAACGGCATTTTAATACAAACATAAATAATTCATAAGACAAAGCGTTCAAAACAAAGAAGGAAAAGACAATTCAACGCCAGCGATACTGTCGCTGCTGCTGCTTACATATTTCCGGTACTTACTCTTTGTGTGGCCCACGAAAATATATGACAGAGAGTCAGTCAATGAGTGAAGAGAGAGAAGGCGAAAAGAGCTCCTCTTGCCAAAAGAGCTTTCAGTTTAACAGTTATTAATAACCCAATGCACTATTCGCACACGCACAAAGCACTCAAGAGTAAGTCAAGATTCGTTAAGAGACAGGCACGGTGGGGGGAGAAACGGAGACAAAGAGTAAAAACCTCGTCGTCGTCACACAACACAAACCGAAGCACAAAACCGTTCAAGTCAAACAACAAACGACGACTGTTGCCGTTGGGCGACTCATGATCGGCGACGAAGCAGCAAAGCAAGCAGTGGCAGAAGCAGAAGCAGAAGCAGCGAAAAAAAAGGCAACGGGCAAAAAGAAACTTCTACTTCAGGCGGCACACTCACTGTAGCAGCAGAGCCAACGGCAGAGCAGACAAAGAGAGTGTGTGAGAGAGAGAGAGAGAAGGGAAGGGAAGAGAAAGGCCGGAAGCGTCAGCAGCGTCGTCAACGGCGTCAACAGCTGAAATGCGGGCTCAACACTCTGTCCGGCAGAGGGGCAACAATATTGCATTTAGTGACCGACCATCATCAGTTATCGATAAAAGCGATAGTGATATTGTTGTTGGTGTTGTTCTTGTTCTTGTTGCTGGTACTTTTCTTGTAATTGTTCTGCTGCTGTTGCTGCTGCTTCTGCTGCTGCGTAAGGAGGCAATAACAAAACTAATGAGCCTTGGCGGTGTCGGCAGCGACAGCGATACGCACACACACAGGCACACAGCACATACATTAACACATGCGTGTACATGCATGCACAGTTTATTGCTTTATTTTGCCATTCATGCTTCACACAATGACCCCACATGGCAGACAACGGGCGCTGCAGCAGCAGCGTCAACAAGCAACAACTTTAAATAAACAATGACATTACAATTGACTGTATGAGAGAGAGAGAGAGAGAGAGAAAGAGGGAGAGAGAATGCGAGGGGGACTGCAGCGGGTGAGGAGTTCCAATTTCTTTTCTTTCTCTCATTTACTTCTCTTTACTCAGCAAATTTCTTGTTAGCTTTAAGTTGTTAATTATTAAAGTTGAAGTTGCGCTGCTGATTATCGGCGATTGCTTATCAATTGATTGAAGTGACGCGACGCGACGCCTTCGAAAGAATGAAATTAAAAAAAGAACAAATTTTACTTTGCGAATGCCAAAGTGTTGACACGTCTTGTCAGCAACACCCCCTACCCCTTCCCAACATCTTACACACACACACACACATACGCTGGGAACACATGTGTAAAAGATGTTGCTCCTTCACTCCATCAACATCTCCTGAAGTGACGCCGCCATTTGCCGTTTCACTCTCAAGTGTGTGTGTGTGTGTGTGTGCTGCGGTTTGCTTTGGATATCAGGCATGCATGCACGTGTGTGCTTGTGTGTACGCAGCAATTCCTCCTTTTCCGCCTCATGCTCTCACACACCAACAAAATCAATTCGTACCACTACAAATGCATATACAGCCATACACACAAATTTTAGTGCGTAAGTGTGTGTGTAATTATTTGTTTATTCATAGAGAAACAGTGGCGCGCAAATGAAAATTATTGTTAGTGCTAATTCGACAAATCGCAGCAGCCTTACATAACAAATAAATAAATAAATATATGTGCCTCATTCACAATTATTCGTAGTCTAAGCATAAATTAATATTTCGGATAAGTAACAAAGATGCTCGAGCTTTGAAGGGAGCAAAGAGAGAGGGAAAAAGACAGAGAGATGGCTCCCCTCTGGCCTCGAAAGAAAAACAGCCCAGTGATTGGTGGTTCCAATTTGAAGGAGCAGAGTGAGGGTCGCGGTCAAGCTAGTAATGATCCTGAAAGTGAACGACGAGCCCAGCAAATTGCAAAAGCTATTGAATGTTTGAAGAAAGTGTTCGAAGTAGCTATGAAGTTGTATAAAGTATACAAAGAAAGGCAGCGTGAAAGACGAAGAACCTAAATTTAAAGATGTTTATTAACATTTTTAAAGTACCAAATATGAAGTAAAAAACTTTTAATAAACAAAATTTTTTCCGAAAACCATTTTAAATAGTATTTAGTTTTTGGTTAATTTTACAAAATATCTATGTACATACATATAAATGCTTAATAATAATGTCACTTTTTATAGCAGAATATTATTATATACAATGGCAAAATATTATCCACTGTTTAAATAACTAACTAAAGGAAGACTAACTCAAAGTCACTGTCAGTTTCTATTTAAATACAGATAAAAGAACTAGTTTAAGTTCTTTCTACCTATAAGATAAGATGATGAATCTTATGTGCGTAGACTTAATAAATATAATAAAGATGAAAACGTTGGAAAAATGAGCAGTTTATTAAAGCGCGAATTGTTGTTGCCGTCACCTACGCTAGAACCGCAAATTGCACTTGGCGGACTTGGGATGTAACGGTATATTTAGTATAACCCCAAGAATTATTTGCATTTAAGGCAACCGCAGTCGTCGCAACGGTAACAGCAATATGAACAACAACAACAACAAGAGCTTGGAAAGAGAAAAAAATGGTTACAAACCGAACCCCGATAACCACTCGCCGCCCCACACTCTCCCACAAAAGTCTGTAATTCGAAACGACTTCAAACCCCAGATCCGAGAACGGCAATCACAATTTCAATAAAAATAAATAATATAAAATAACCAAAATTAACCCTAGAAGGGCGATGTCTTTTTTATAAATTATTACGTATGCATATACATAATTCTATATACATATATATAATATTTCTATATAGTCGAAATTTATTACAAGCGTTACTTTACACGCCAAATACGTAACTAGTTAACGCTTTTCGCATTTAAATACTAAATAATTTATAGTTTGTGGCAATTGTTACTGATTTATAAATTTATGGGATAATAAATTGCCTGAATAATCAGTGAATTTTCACCGAAGTTGCTGCTTACACACATACACGAAGGCACGCACGCACACACACATAGGCATGCTAACACCCACAGACAGGCACGTAGTAAGCAGCGACGCCAGTTAGGGCGGTGGCTGCTGCCGACTGCCTCTGCCAGGCTGAGACTGCTGAGGCCGGGACTGATTCCACTGTTGACTGCAAAACTGCGACGCAATAATTTTTGCAACTGCGAGACAGTCCCTTTTTTATTTTTATAAAGAGAGAAGCAATAACAAAAGCTGAAAGACTTGAAAGAGATCGCCAGAAGAAAAATAAACACCAATAATCAAGAACGGAATGAAAGCAAAAGTCGCATTAAATCATTGAGATACATATGGTCGTCTTTATAAAAATGTACTATAAATATATGAATAAATTTATTATAATTTATTTTAATTAATTTATTATTACATATTTGCATTAATTTATTAATACATTATTAAAATTTGTTATTATATTTTAATTATAATTATTCAAAACATTTATTGTCACTGCAGCTGGTTAAGGATATTTTTAGCGATTCGACTCCATTAACGTGTTGGCAAGTGTAATCAGATGCAAATAAGAGAGAGATAGCAAGACTACTCAAACAAAGAGAACAAACTCAAAAGACAACGACAATGAAAAATAAGTCAAGTCAGGCAGGCAGGCATCTTGAACTAGACAACGCACACACGTACACACATGACACGCACATATATATACGTGTACATACACACGCACAAGAAGAGGAAGAAGCGGTAGGGCAAGGAGCGAACAGCGTACAAGACTGACAGCACAAAGCGTAAAAAGGATAAATGAAGCGAACAAGGGAAGAATGCTGAAAAAGCAACGTAGAGAGTGTAAAACAGGGACAGAGCTCGCCCGAGAGAAAAAGAGATAGAGCAACAAGGAGGACAAATGGTGGACAAAGCCGGAGAGAAAGAGAGCGAAACGGATATAAAGCCACCGGCAGCGACGCCGACAGAGGCGACATAGTGGCAACGCCGACGCAATCGCGCAGGCGGCACACCCAAAATTAGGAGAAAAAAAAAAAATAGCAAATGAAACACGAACATCTTTTTGAGAAACGCCGGGGTGGAGAAGAGCGCTGCAATTTGGCTTCATTGAAACAAAGAAAAGCCGGCTCTGGTTATTTTTTAGAAGTTACTTCAATATATGAAATATACCCTCGTTTTTTGTATGTTTTCTTTCAGCGCGCCTAGCCCAAAGACACACACACACACACGCACATGAATGGAGAATGGCGTCCTTTTTGAATTCAGCTTGTTTCGAGCTGTCTGACACTTGCACCAATAATTTTTGAAATTATTGACTGTGGTACAGTTAATTTAGAAAACTTTATGTGTACATTATTGTGTACACATTTTCAAGCCATAATCCACACAAGTCTCGTCCTACACTAGCATTAACACACACACACACACGAATAAAACTCCAATGTACGTGTATAAAGCGTTATACAGAATTTCAACAGCACTTCACACACACACCGAAGCACTCAGACAGCTTGGCTTGGTTTTCAAATTTTGTGTTTGCCATTTTTCACTTACTTTTTGCGCTTTTCGAACTCGTTTTGAATTAAACTAATATTGTAATTAACATTTACCTGGCTCTCGTTACTCGCTTACGCACACGCACTTTATTCTTAATTCCAGATTTTCAAATATGAACCGCAGTTCGTTCTTCAAACTACTTTCTGTCGCTTGCAGATCTGCTAAACAAACCGAATGCGTTGAAACGCAGAGTGTGTGTGTGTACTAGTTGGCCACATCTTTTTCTGCTCATTCAGAAGTGCACTATCGATGATATCGATAGTTGCAAATACTGTATCTAAAATATGAACAAAGTAGTTTTGATTTAAACAAAAATTAAAAATGTTAATAACAAATAACAAATTGTATTTGATTTCAGTTATCATCATTTTTATTCAAAATCTCTTGTCCACTCACAATTAAAAAAATCGATAGAAATAAATTCTATCGAAGTTCAGTATATTTATTATTAGGTATATTTCTTAAATAAATAAATTTCTTATAATATTTCGGATTATTGTGATTTGTTTATCTTAATATAGATGTTTGTTATTGTAATGAATAAATAAAAGACCACTGAAAATAAATGATCAATGTTGTCAATCACTTCATGTTAAAACTGCATGTATTTTTTTCTAGGGGTTTCTATATAATTTTCTTAAAATAACTAAATGAATTTGATTCCAAAAACATTTCGCAGTGTCGATCCGATAGCTTTTAGTATTTATTTAATAGTTTGGGATTTTTCCAGAATGCGGTCTCTTTTTTTAGTTTTGTACATTGAAAACGGCGGGAACCCAAATGTCAGGCAGCTCTGGACAAAACAATGTTTAACTAAAACAATATTTAATCGTAACAATTTTCAAACTGGTCATTTAAATATGAGCTCAACTCCGCAAAGTTCATCACCAAAACAAACATCACCTGGCTCCCCGAGACGCTACTGCGGCCTTGGCGACCATTTCTTACGACCGCCTCACAAAACAATATCAGACGAGAAGATGCGGGCCTTTGCTAACAAAATTAATCCCGAACTTCGAAGTACAACATTAATCTGTGGATTATGCTATGAGACACTAAAACAGATATACATATCGAAACTGCGAAGTGCCGTAAGGCACGCAAAAAGGAAACGTGCTCTAGGCAATACAACCTCCGTGTCTGATGTCTCGTCTAGTCAACATTCGTCTACAGAGAGCTCCTCCAAAAGTTTATCAGCTCACGTGGTGTCCACCACATCCAGTACCTCTACAACAACACAGGACTCTACAAGCTCTTCTGCGAAGCGAAGACGAGTGGAACCAGCGCAAGAGCCTCATTCCACGACCTCAGTGATCGACGATGATGAACCCTTGCTAAGTCTGAATGCTGTGAACGGAACACGACTGCCAAACATACAACCCATTCCAAGAAGACGCCAGTTCGTAACACTAAATAAAACTGCAATGGATATTTATCTGGCTGGCACCACAGGAGGATAATGATAATGTCCTAATATAATATATGTATGTCATAAATATCATTAGTTTGTAATTGATGTTTATAGTTAACAGAAGGTACTACTGTAAAATTTTTTTATTGTATTTGTATGTAAAGAGCGTTACGAGTGATGTGAACCTTTAAGTGAAGATGAGTTCTATTTTGTTGAGTTTCTTGAAAGTGTTGAGCATAAGAGAATAAATTAATAATTATAAAATGAGTAGAGAAACACAAAAAACGACATCCATAAATGCACCGACTACTTTCATTTTTAATTAAATGTATTTGCAAAATTTTTTTTTTGTTATTAGTGAATATATAGGTTTAGAGTTTATTAAGGACGAGATTCTTTGTTGTTGACCCACAAAAGCTGCCTGAGGAAATGTATTTTATTACTACAGATAAACGTAATTGAAATAAAGTAAATTATAAATAAAAATGTATTTGTAATTTGATTTAATTTAATTTCGCAATAAAGGAATTATTTTTGCCAGTTATTTTTAAATCTTGGCGCCATTGAATGTAATGCATACATCACATGGACAAACGATAGCAGTTTGATAGCAACTATCGAGTTGGCACGCAACAAGTGATCACGTCACTGCCAGCACTAAAACTCCAATTTTCAGTGTTTACGTTTGCGTGCGTCGTGTTTTGTGCAACAAAATCAAATAAAACAAGCGGAACTCGCGTAAATTCATAAATTAATAGTGTATACAATACGGAATAAAACTTATCGATCAGTAACGATCTCATCGCGCATGCGCCACACGACGATTGGCCTGAATTGCGCACGGCAATCAATCGCGTAATTGTTGACACCCATTTGTGAGTTCCAATTCCAATGTCAATTTACATTTGCAATCGCTGCGCGGAGGAGATGCCTTGAGATGCTGCTCAGTGAGCTGCACTTCTGGACAACGCTGCGCGACGAGGTGCGCATCAAGAGCAGCGATTTGGGTGCTTTCCGCTATCAGCGACAGCGCGAGGTTTCCCATGAGTTGACAGCGCTGGCGAAACGTGACTATACGGAGCGACGCAACGGTCTGGCCGTGCTCAAGAATAGCCGTAAAGCGGCGGGGCGTCTAAAGGATAACCTAAAGAAGCTCGAGGATTTATTACGCACACACAAACTGGTGCATTCCGAGTGGCAGGATGCGGCTCAGGTGCTACTGCTGTTCGATCATGGGATCATTGCCCACATCTGTGTCGATATCTATACGGGAGATATACTACGGATGGTCTTTGAAAAGTATCTTGTTGGCAAACTGGCCGCCGAGGTCATTACCGATGGTGAGTGTAGTTGTAGTGTGCGTGCTCCGTTGGAGAAATTTGCATTTATAACAACTTAAGCCACTTTCCCACAACAACAAACACACAGACACATACAACAACTACTGTTGCAACAACACATTCCACATGCAATTATTGTAATTTTTAATTAATCTGTGCGCAGCGCTTTCATGTTTTGTTTATGCACTTTGTCTTTGGACTTTGTTTGCCTGCCTCTTTTTTTTCTTCATCATCATCTCTCTCTCTTTTAGCATTTTTTACACGTTCCCACATCGTCTTGGCCTACAATACAAACCAGCTGACAGTGGTGCACTTGCAACGTCCCAATGTGCGGCCCTTGGGGCCGGAGAAGATTGCCAACATGGATCCACGTATATTTCATGTGATCATTCCGGGCGCCTCCTCGGAACGTAAGCTGCCACGCCATCTAACGGTTAATGCCAGCTATGATTTGTTCGTCGTGTGGACACAATCCTCGCAAAACGAAGTGTATCCCTGGCGACCCACAATACGGGATCAGGATCGCGCCAACATACACATATTTAAGATCAAGGGGTGCGTATGCGGTTAACTAATCATCATTATCAATTAATTTCATTTTACGTTATTGCAGTTTGCAATTGGAATCGATTGCCTATTGCTGGTCAGAGAATGATCCGCTGTGCGTGGACTTTTTGCGCAGCTCGGAGAATCAGATTATTACGCTGGAACAGAAGGTATCGCGCAAGGGCGACATCAGTGCTGAGATCTGCTCCTATGAGCTCACCACGGGCAAAATGCAACGCACCGCAATTACCTCGATCACGATGGGCACACAGATCTGTTGCTTTGCCTTCAGTCCCGATCAGGAGAAGCTCTTCTTGGGCAGCATTGATCGCAACATTTGTCTGCACGATCTGGTGCTGCAGACCACAAAATATGTTAATCAAATCGAGATAGTTCCCACCCAGTGTGCCTGGCACTGCGATTCGGCGCTGCTCTGTGTTGCCAATGAACGTTCGGTGCTGCAATGTTTTGATCTGGCGCTGGCGCCCATTGGCAATCAATTGCTAAGCGAGAATGTAACGCCGCTGAGTTTATTGGATCTGTCACATTACTTTGCCTCGCAGCCTACGCTGCTGAGCATCGCCTTCAGTTGCAAGCCGGATCTGGGCAGCTTTAATCACACCTATGCTCAGACGGATTGCATGCTGCTGCTGCTCTACGATCAGGGCCCCTTGGCCTGCATGCGAATCTTTGGCGGCGCTGGGATGCGTGGCGATATACACAACTCTGGGCTGACGGCAGATGTCATCGCGGACAAGTATCTGCGACTGCAGCAGCCAGAGAGAGCGGTCAATGTGCTGGCGTCCCTCAACTGGGAGACCTATGGCGCCATGTGCCTCATTACCTTGCATAAAATTGCCAATTATGTCTTCTTTGCGGGCGATCAACGACGTCAGCGTTTCGATTTGATGGCGCGTGCGTTGAAAACCTTTGCACACACTCTTTCCGAGGATACCAAGGATGAGTTTAGCGATCAGGTTTACGACCTGAAGAGACGCTTCTGTTTCTTTTTGCTACGGTGAGTGGAAATTAGAATTAATTTGAAAACAGAACTTTATTTGAAATTGATTGATCTCTTTTGCAGCAAAAGTCTGTTCAACGAAGCCTTTGAGGTTGCCCAGGATGTGGCCGACTATGATCTGTTCATGGATCTTTATAATTTGACCAAATGCATTGGCAGCTTGAGTGAATTTGCCCAGGCAGCATTCAGTCAGGCCGCTGCCATAATACATGGAGATGATCAGGTGGTTAATGGCAATCTAAGCCTGACTGCCTTGACCAGCAGTGATCTACGTCCCGATTCCGCCTGCTCGCAGTCCAGCTACTCGTCTCCCAGCCAGCTGCAGGTTCTGAAAAACTATGTGCCACCCTTGCCCTCGTTCAAATCAAAGATTTTTAATGCTGAGATGATCAAGATAAATATACCCAAACCAGAGCTACGTCCGCCATTACCCAAACTGAGTAGCGCCTCCGCAGCCAACTCACTAGTGGCTCTCGGCCAGAAAAGTGGTGGCCAAGCGCCTGTTAAGCAACTAAATGGTATGAAGAAGTAGCGCGTTTAAGCATCTTCTATTCTACTAATGATATCCCTTTTACAGGCAATGGCTGGTCCCAGGATGTGCCGGATCAGACTGTAGGATTACCCCTGCCCATGCCGAGCAGTCCTGCAATGCGCCAAGCAACTGCACCATTTATAGAGCAAGCTTCGCAGCTAGCTACTCCTCCTCCCTATCAGCCCAAGTTCTATCAACATCCACTTGTATCGGGCAATATTCCAGCTATGCTGCCCACGATCAGCAATGAGGATTACCAGAAGCGTCTACTGCAGAAGAAGCCAACAGCCTCGATACTTTCGAATGCTGCAGCGGCGCAGCCAAATGGCGGCGATGCAGCGGCGACGACCAGTGTGAAGAGTGCGCCAGGCGAGAAGAATAAAGTCAAGTTTTCGGATACCATACAGGTCGCCGTGGTGCCAGTAAGTTAATTTCACTCAATCCAGCACAACGAAGAGTCTTATGGCTTCCTTGCAGGAAATTCCGCGCAAGGAGAAACCTATGCCACCTAAGCGTAACGGATACTCACGACCTGCGGCGAGACATTTAACCAATCCCAGAAAGGAGCTGGCTGATAGTTTACCGCTTTGCCATCCCAATGATGAGTACTTGAAGGACTTCAATCCAATAACAACGAGTGAGTTGAAGAGCAGAAATAAATTAGATTCTATCAATTATTCCTCGTCTTAATGCTTTACAGATGTGAGCAAACCGCCAACACGACGCAGGGAGGAAGAATCATCGGGAAGCAATAGTAAAAATGCTTCCGCGTCTAGCTCTTCCTCCATCAAAGTGGTGCATTTCGGAGTTGTCTAAGCGAATCTTTCATAGTGCAATTAATTAGTTGTAGTTCCGTAGTTTAGAGAGCGTCTTCCAAGTGTAACCATTGCCGTCCAGTTAGTGCAAAGCTTTAAATAGGAAAGTTTTTACATAGATATTTATCCTGCTGTCATCGTCTACATTTTATACAGGGGGTAATCACAGTGCGAATGGGGTAACTAAATAATCGAGGCGAAGAGTTACCCCTACAGCACAGTGAATACCTTGAACAGATTTATTCAATAATAATAATAAACTAGCGATTAATGTTTGCCCATATGCCAAATGACCTGAACTTGTTTCTATTTCTTTTTCGTGGGTGTGGCACCGCCCATGCGTTCAAGCTCAGCTTTCAGATCCAGTAGATCTCTATCGGGCACATAACGGCGTTCTTCGATATCATCCGTATGCTCCACGACCGTTAGATGGACACCCTCGGGCAGTGCCGCTTGTGCAATTCGCAGGAATTGTGGGAACACGGGTGCATCGACATTATTAAGCTGCAGATTACGCTCGTATGTTGTCAGCTTGTACTCGGCCTCGATGACCGTCGAGTTGGGACGCAGTCGTTGTACTTGCGTCTTTTGCGGAGGGAGGGCATAGCAATCGGATACATCCAGGTCGAGGTACTCGGCCACGCCGTGTAGGAATCGTTGATAGCTTTCTAACAGTGGAAAATCGTAGCCTTTTATCTGCACGTTGAGGCTCTCGATTTGCGGGAATTTCGGTTTAAGTGACTGCAAAGTAATATTGACATCGGGTATTATTGTTGTTTTGTGCTTGAATTTAAAAATATGTTGTAACAACCTCGAGGTAATCTGGCTCGTATACGCCGCCACTGGCAAATCTGGTTGATGTAGTCGTGGGCTTTGGCAGCTGCAGCGTTAACCGCACCGCGGGTAATATCTGGAATAATGAACAAATTGCGTTTTTATACAAATTTTTTTAATTTATGTTATTGTTATTTACTCGGCGGAACATTTTGGAATTCGATAAAAAGATGTGCAGGTTATGTCACATCAGCTGTTAGTTACAGCCGGCGCACTACACGTTCAGTCCGCATGACAGACATATATGTATATCGAACAAAGGCAAAGTTATCGGTTAATTTATACATAACATATACATTAGTTTAAATAATACACATTGTAGGTACAATTTAAAAAGCCAGCGTAGTCTTAACTATCATTTCAAATTAAGAAACCAAAACCATAATATTAATTGACTAAATTTGTTTTGTTGTACGAAAAGTATCGATAGCTTGAACATTTATAGCAATTCACGCTGAATGGCAAACTAGTTAGAAGAAGACAAATATTTTTTTGCTGCTGCTGATTTCTTTACCCAGCTGCATTCTCTTTTAAATTAATAAACAAATAGATAAAATGGATTCTTTAAACGGCAGAAATATAGCCATACTCGTGCTTTGTCTGTGCGCCGGCTATGCACTGGCTTTTGAGGGCAAGGAAATACCGGCCACCAAGCTTGGTCAGAGCGTTGCTCCAACCATGACTTTTCTTTACTGGTAAGGTGCAAATTAGCCGTTGGTCCCCCTCCCATGGGGGTCTTCGATAACGGTCTAGAATTATCGCTAAGTAATTTGTGATTCTCCCTCAATTTTTTTCTTGATTCAGCTACTCATGCGGCTACCGTAAGGCTTTCGAAGATTATTCAAATCTTCTTGTTGAGAAGTATCCACAAATTGAAGTTCACGGCGCAAATTACGATCCGCCTGGCCTCAACTACTATCTCTCGAAGCTCATTTTTGCCATCAAGATCCTTATTATTGTGTCTGTCGTGAGCTCTGTGAGTCCTTTCTCCTGTCTAGGCATCAATACCCCCGGCTGGTGGAGTCATCTGCAAGCGAACAAAATCTATGCTTGCATGATGATATTCTTTCTGGGCAACATGCTCGAGGGTCAGCTGATTTCATCAGGCGCGTTCGAGATTACACTAAATGATGTGCCGGTGTGGTCGAAAATTCAAACCGGTCGTTTTCCAGCGCCAGAGGTGCTATTCCAAATCATCGACAATCAACTGCAGTTCACCGAGAAAGTGCAGGAGAATCCGGACTTTGTTAAATAATAGTGAGCCCTAGAACAACACCAAATAAAATATAGAAATGAAGAAACTGTATAATTAGGTTAGAACAACTCCACTCAACTGAACTCACTATCCTGCTGTGATAGTTGAGCGTATCTTTGTTTTCACTTTAAATTACTCTTATACTTTATGTACTCCACTGATCCTATAATTGTATCTGTATCTAAATCTAAACATGTGTCCAATACGAAATACCCTCAGCTATGATATGATTAGTGTGAATAACTTATGATGATAATGCAATTGATGAGGTCCGATTGCGTTATGTGCCTAGACGGGATTTTTGGGGTGGTAATTTAGATGTATACCCTTTATGTAAATCATACATACATATGTAACACATTTAATAATTGTTAATGGCTGAAGCAATAAACTATGCGCAAGGGTGAGTCCTCTTTCAATCAGTATATAACACTTGTTTTAATCTAGCTAAAGATATCTGGCGAAGTAAAAGATAAGATTAAAACTGATGTATGAAGAAAAGTCAACGATTTGATGACGTGTACATTTTATTTATCAAAAAACTGGGCTTTGTTTCGCTTTGTTAGATTCTTGAAATGCCTAGAAAATGCAAAATTGTTTTACATATCGGGGCAGTGGATTATCGATATTATGTTATAAAGTAGTTTCGCTTGCCGCTACATTGATATATTATATTATTACTTTTAGTATTTGGTACTTCAGCTCGTTTCTCGACACGCTAAATGGCACTCTAGGATCGTGGATCGTCGATCGAGGATCGTCTGGCAGAGTTTAGTTGTGCTAAGCAGAAAAAGGAGTAGGAGGATTGGGAGGTTGTGTAGAGAAGTGTTTGCAACTTAGACTTAAGAATTATTTAACTGCTACACTTAGTAGGTAATCTGAACAGTGTCATCATCTAAGGAGCGTGCGTGTCTTCGCGCGGACGCCGACGTGACTGGCTATAGTATTGGTTGCGATTTGGGTATTGCTGCTGCTGCTGGCGCTGTCGCTGCTGTTGCAGTTGCAATTGTCGCTGTCGCTGCTGTTGCTGCTGCAGTGTCAGTTGTTGTTGTCGGTTGTAGTAGTTAGCCGGAACCTGTTGTGGCTGCTGGTACTGCTGACGTGTCGCTGATCCACCCGAACGCCATTGAATTTCGGATGATGGCTCACCGTCGGAGCCAGATGACCATGAACGTTGGTTACCATCGCTACCGCCGCCGCTGCTCTGAGAGCCTGACTGGGAACCTGGAGATTGGTAGACTGTTCTACCGTTGTTGATGGCCCACGTCTCGTATCTGCTCTCGGGGGTCTGGTAGCCTCTACCCGATGACGAGGACTGGCTACCGCCGCTGGCGCCTCCAGAGGAACCTCCTTGGCCACCTGAGCCTCCTCTACCGTCGGAGCCTTGGGAACCGGGCCATGAAGATCCGCTCCTACCTCCCTGGGAGCCTTGGGAACCAGATGATGAGTAAGACGTCTGCTGCCAACCACCAATAGTTTCCGTCTTGCGCGCCACGTAGCTATTGCCTTGACGGCGACACACAGTGCATCTGTGGGCGCAGAAAGACCAATGACAGGGAGTTATAGAGAGACATGCAAGTTACCTTGTGGTCAGCAATTACTCACCTGCTTATCTTGCTGGTCTGATCGGCCTTCAGGGTCTGCTGACGTGGCTGCACAAACTGGTCCTGCTCCTCGATAACGGCCAGCCAGAAGGAGGCCAAGGCATCGTAGTAGTTGCAACGTCCGTGGCCATGACACTCGATAACAGGATTGGCACGGAAGTCCTCCAGGCAAGAGCCAGGTGAGACAAGGTTCTGGCCAACGCCGCCTGTATTATCCATTGTACTCTGCGAACAGGAGGGGGGTCAGGATAATCAGTCTGAGAAGGGAACTAGAACAAATCGATTGTCTTACCATGTAGTAACTGAAGCCGGTCCACATTTCCTCCCAGCCACCAGGACAGTTCGGAATGGACATAGACTGCGAGTGCAGAGCAATGATGCGGGTTGTAGTCTCGCAGACAACGCAGCTGTGGAAGGAATGATAAACACAAAAATTAGCAGAAACTTTCGTGAAAGCACAAAGTTGTCGCTTACCGTGAAATATACTTGATGACGTTCCTTGCCTCAATGGTTTCCATGGTCGTTTTCATGGGTTCGGCCGTGGACAGCCAGAGAGAATCGTCATTGTTCTGCGCATAATTGCAGACATTGTTGAGGTCGCAGAACATGAATGGCATTGTGGTGAAACGCATCAGGCAGGAACCGGATTGACCCAGGTCCTGACCGATAGCAAGACTGCTGCCGATATTGCCAGAAAGGGAGTAACCTTCCCACAGCTTGTTTGTGTTCGCTGGACACTCGGGTATGCGAACAGACTGCGAGTGACGGGCAAAGATGAAGCCGCGGCTCTTGGGCGGCGGCGGTGGAGGAGCTGGATCACCTGGCTCACCGACAGGACCACGGAAGCCGAGTCGACCAGCCAAACCTTGCTCACCTTGATCACCGCGCTCACCTTGTCTACCGTCTGGTCCTGGGTAACCTGTCTCACCCACATCACCGCGATAACCGGTCAAACCTCGCAGGCCAATAAGACCAGCAAAACCAGGTGTACCGGTATCACCACGTTCGCCTTTAAAGCCATCCATACCGGGCTCACCACGATCTCCAGGTCGTGCATAGGTGTAAGAGTAGGTGACGCCTGGCTCACCCTTTTCTCCGGTCAAGCCGTCCATACCATCGATGCCACTCCAGCCGGCATCTCCCTGTTGACCGCGAACACCACGAGGTCCTGGGCGGCCGTTGAGACCAGTACGTCCGGTGCTACCCTGTTCTCCTTTTTCTCCATCGAAGCCATATGGTCCCTGTTCACCGCGATCGCCAAAGTCACCCTTCGTTCCTCGGATGGCGTAGCCGGCCTCACCGCGTTGGCCCTGGAAGCCGATGTCTCCGCGTTCTCCCTTGATACCCGTCTGACCGTGTTGTCCATTGCGGCCAGGTGCTCCTTGGTAGCCGTAATCTCCGGTTGGACCACGTGGACCCTGGCGCACAGGACCCTGCAGACCGATGGCACCATTAAAGCCGTAATCTCCCTGCTCTCCAGGTGCACCTTTCTGACCCCTGCGACCAGGACGTCCAGGAAGTCCATCATATCCCATTTCTCCCTCATCACCACGTTCAGCTGGCAGGCGAGGTCCGGGTAAACCCCTTAGACCCTTATCACCCTGAACACCCTTTGGTCCGTTGATACCATCGAGTCCAGATGGTCCTTGCAATCCAATCTCACCACGCGGACCACGTGGACCAGGGTAGCCAATATCTCCTACATCGCCAGTTTCTCCGTCGATTCCGACCTCACCAGGCAATCCATCATCTCCGGGCTCACCTCTATCCCCTCCGTCGTATACTATTGGGCTTGGATCACCGGGCTCACCCGTATCTCCGTGCTCTCCCTTGTCGCCATTGATTCCATAGTCTCCAGGCAATCCTTCGTCACCTCTTAATCCGGGTGCGCCACTGAAGCCAACGTCGCCCATATCACCAAAATCGCCAGGTGCGCCAGTCAAACCAATTTCGCCAACCCAGCCCTTCTGACCGGGATATCCGTTGCGTCCAGGATAGCCATTAAGACCATCATCACCCTGATCACCCTGCGGGCCTGCGTTGCCGGCGTAACCAATGTCTCCACGTGCCCCTTTTAGGCCATACAGACCAGGAAGTCCGTTGCGTCCAGGAGTACCGGCTTCACCCTTGGGACCCTGCAGACCGTCGAAGGCAGGCACAATGTCACCGGGAGCACCACGCTCGCCCTTCAGGCCGGGTGCGCCATTATATCCAGGAGGTCCCCGCCTACCGGCATCACCCATTTCACCTTTGATGCCACTGTAGGCAGCGACACCCTTGGCACCTTGTCGTCCGGGAAAACCTGGTTCACCACGAAGTCCCTTCAGTCCATTTCGACCAGGTGCGCCGGGGTAGCCAAATCGACCGACATCTCCCTGAATGCCTGTGAAAGTAGACAAAATAAAAGGTAAAGGAATGAAAGGAAAGGAAGCGGTAGGGTATTACCTTTAGGACCCATAAGACCAACAGCACCACGGGGTCCCAGGTCACCGGCACGTCCAGAATAGCCAGTATCACCACGTTCGCCCTGCTCGCCGGGAATACCATTCAGGCCCGCTATACCATGTTCACCAGGTATGCCGGGAGGACCGCTGTCACCTAAGTGTCCGGGACGTCCGGGGTATCCAATGCTGCCCTTGGCACCGTTCTGGCCAAACTGACCCGGATAGCCAGTTTCACCCTTGGCACCTTTAACTCCGTGTTGAGCTATGGCACCCGGCCTTCCAGGTTCACCTCGTGGACCAGGTGGTCCGATGAGAATGTCACCACGCTGTCCCTTGTTTCCAGGTAGACCTTTTAGGCCCCAAAGTCCGTCATCACCGGTTAAACCCTTCGATCCTTTTGGTCCAGGACGGCCCTTGGGTCCCGGATAACCGGGGAAACCTTCATCACCGATGAAACCCTTAATGCCAGTTCGGCCCGGCTTTCCAATCTCGCCCGGTAATATATGACGTCCGGGATCACCACGTTGTCCCTTATAGCCGGGCAGTCCGGGCTGACCAGGTGGACCATTCCGACCAGGCTTACCGGGCCGACCGTGAGGTCCATAGTCACCAACCTCTCCCACGTAGCCCTTGGCTCCTTCTGCACCTCTTCGTTCGATGCCCGCTAAACCTACGTCACCGATTTCACCCTTGGGTCCTTGCACGCCAGGACTTCCGCGCTGTCCTTTGAAGCCCGGTGGGCCGGGATATCCAAGCTCTCCTTTGTCACCATTGTTCTGAATAACCTCACCCGGACGTGGCTCACCCTTGGAACCCTTGAAGCCAATGTCACCGTCGTCACCGCGTTCTCCCCTGAAAGAATACGAAAAACGTGTTGGTTAATTTTTGACATCTTCAGCTGTACAACCAAAGCGGTGTCTTACTTCAAACCATCGTAGCCAGAATCGCCGATTAAATAGATCTTGGGTGTGCTCGGTGTAGTACCAGGCTTGCCGTTTCGCCCGTTGCGACCTCGTACTCCGTCTCGGCCAGGACGTCCTGCATCACCCATGTCACCACGCAGTCCAGGCGCACCTCTATCACCGGGTGCACCATTCAATCCATCGTCTCCGCGATCTCCCTGCTCTCCCTGTTCGCCACGTCGGCCATTGTCTCCAATGTCACCGTTTTCCTTTTGCTTCAGGGAGCCGGAATAATTAACGATACCGGGACGACCTGGTTTGCCTGGACGACCAACTTCACCGGGAATACCAGCTGATCCCTTGATGCCCTTGAAGCCCACATGGCCAGGGCGGCCCCTGGGACCCTTCAATCCACGTGGACCCGTCAGTCCAGCCAAGCCACGGGCACCGTGCTCACCCGGATAGCCAGCATCACCAAGTAATCCCTTGATGCCGCGTGGTCCGGCATGACAGACGCCACAATCGTCGCCTCTAATACCCTTGTCTCCGGGTAATCCTCTCAAGCCGGGAGTGCCATCGTAACCGGGTAAGCCGCGTCGTCCGGGTGGGCCCTGTGAACCGGGTGGTCCCACAATATTGAGTCCCTCACCGGGCAAACCTTTCTCGCCCTGTAAGCCAACATCACCGCGATCTCCACGATATCCATTCACACCAGGAATTCCATTAATACCGGCTTGACCTTTTGGTCCGTAGAGATTAAGACCTGGATCACCCTGGAAACCTCTCCGACCTGTAGGTCCCGCTGCACCAGTAGGACCCTGTTCGCCGGGTGGACCCATCAAACCGTAGTCGCCATCTTCGCCCTTCTCGCTGCGTCCGGGTGGACCACGAATGCCATTGAAACCTTGATCGCCGGGTGGTCCGGGCAGACCTTGAGGACCACGACGACCCTGCTTGCCGGGAATGCCATTCAGGCCGGGGGGTCCACGGGGGCCGATGTCACCCTGTGGTCCAATGGGACCGGGCAATGACTTATCCAATGTGGGATCATAGACACCACGTGGTCCAGGAGGACCCTGTATACCGGGCATTCCCTCAAAACCATCCTCTCCACGCTCACCAGGTCTGCCATCTTCGCCATCGTTACCATCGTAGCCAGGGGCGCCCTTGACGCCCTTCTCACCAGGTCCACCTGCACCGCCATCTCGACCAGGTTTACCGCGCTCACCACGCTCGCCTGTATCGCCACGGATACCGGGTAACCCCTCACGACCGTCTTGTCCAGGTTCGCCAATTTCACCGGGCTTGCCGGGATCTCCTCTAGGGCCAGCAAAGCCTTTGTAGCCCTTGGCACTTTGACTGAAGGGTTGTTGGTTGCCATAGCTTTCCCCGGGGTCTCCCTTCTCGCCCACAGCGCCCTGGTGAACAGGATATTGCTCGGGGACGCCCATTTCTCCCTTGAAACCCTGCGGTCCCTGTTCACCCTTTTGTCCCTCAATACCAGCAAAGCCGATGTCACCTTTCAGTCCAGTGTCTCCAGAAAATCCGGGCACACCATCAGTGCCGTCCTGACCACGTTCACCGCGATTTCCCTTGGTGCCCTTGGAATTAATGCCGCCCTCGCCAGCATCACCAGGTTGACCGGGCAGACCCGGCTTACCCATAGGTCCACGCACGCCATTCTCTCCGGGCAGACCAGCACGACCCTGCTGACCAGGACGACCGTCGCAACCATCTATACCTCGGGGACCGGGGGTGCCATCTACGCCGGGATGTCCCTGTAGAAGACAGTTTAAAAGAATTCTTAAAGCGCTTAACTTTAACCAGGCAACTATGCAGAACTTACGCGTGCGCCGGGAAAGCCGCTTTCGCCCTCTGGTCCAGCTTCGCCCTAAAGGATATAAGTGTTATACATGAATGAATATAAATACATTTATAAATATATATATAATATGACTAGGCACTTACGCGATGTCCCTTCTCGCCCTGTTCACCATATTCACCGACATCGCCTTTTTCGCCTGTGAAGCCGGGATTTCCGGGAGGTCCCATATCACCAGCCGGGCCCTCGCTGCCCTGAACTCCGGGAAAGCCGATGGTACCGATGCGTCCTTTGATGCCCTCGCAATCGCATAGCGTTTGGTTGCATTCCTGCAAAAAAGATCCAACTTAGCCGTTAACAAATGGAAGTGAGTCTAATTTAATTTTGGGTTTGGTTAGGGTACGGTTGGGTAGGTTCAGGGGTACGGTAAAAGGGAACAACAACGGCAAAAAGAACGCTCTATTGATTGCCATTGATTAGAAGCTTTGATTCGCCAACGAGTCTCAGCGTTGACTCAGGGCCATTATTCTCAATTGAGTCCCGATTCCATCAACTAACTGTGTCCCAATTCATAGCCGACACTATGCTCACTATATAGTATTCCCCGTACTCTTTGACGTACGACTCTTTCTTTAGGTGATGGCGCGTCAAGCATAATTGCAATTTTATTTATTTTAATATTTTTAAATAGTCTGACAGATTTCTATTGAGACTCTTGCAGTTTCTGTTTCCTGAGTCTAACGCAAGTCTTTACTCGGAACTGCGCAAGTTTCTCTATAAAAATAATCAAAAAAATATATAAACTAGTAACATTTACTGCACTTTTTATGACATAAGAATAGAAAACTACCCATAGTATATCTCATCAATCAAATGGCAACATCATATAACTGATATAACATCAAAAAATATTCAGTATGCATTCCAGAAACAATTTCCGAATTTAACTAATCTTAATTGCTGAGTTTATTTTTGCGGAGAATGCGAAACGATCTCAAGAACACAAAAGGCCATGGCGCGAATACCACACAATAAAAATGGGTTGTATTTTTAGACCTAGTTTGAATCAGAAAAGAAGATGAAGAAGACGGAGAAGGAGAGCGAGAATAGCGCCATTAAATGGCTCAGTTATCGCTTGGATTTTTATGCTTTATGCACGCGAGATATGCGCTGATTTTCCCGATTTTCTGTGTAGTGTTTTGTAGTGTTTTCTGATGCTCCCAATTTAGGCATTAGTCATAACAATAACATGACCAGAGAACAACAGTATAATAACAAGATTTGCGGGTGCAGTGTGAGCGAGCCTGCTTGGCACAGTGGATGCGATAAGTACGCGCACACGTTGCTGCCACGCAACTTAAATATTTGCTTTAATTGCACTATTTCCGTTGCAATGAGATAATCGTTTATATATTTTTCAGTTGCTTTGTTTCTAGCTAGAGCACTGCCATATCCCTCGCCATTCTCCAGTTCAACGAGGGCATAGAAATGTAACAATATATAATTACATATTAATTTAATTCAAGCTCAGATCGGTTAGCAACCCATAGATCCATTTCACTTTATTCAAAAGAAAATGTCGATGGAGGTTTGATGAGGAGTAGATATCTTTAATTTTTTTTGATTTCTATTAAGTCCTTAAAGTTTCGTCTCTTAATTAAATACTTCATATCAAACTATTGTATGTATATATCTTAGTACGTCAATCTTTAAATTAATTTACAGCACTGCATCAAAGTGATGGCCTGTGACGAACTATTAATCAAAAAATCAAAGTGTCAATATGTTCTCAATTTGTTATTTTTAATACTTTGCCGGAACTATTAACCTACTCTATATAATGGTTATGTTTTCGACCTCCAGGCACTTGTGGAGACCATTAAAGTCACATTATATATGCAAGCAGAGTGCCAGGTTCTTTCCTGTTTCTCCCTCTCTGTCTCTCTCTCTCTCTTTTGGCGACACATGCACCGGTAAATGTCTGTGTAAACATCCTTAATTTGTTTTGTATTGCGAACACGCTGCTTATATTAATAGAATTGACATAATTCCGTTTAGTTAAAAATCAAAAAAATTTATTGCCCCGTTCATTAAAATGACTTTGAGCGTCGCCTCGTCCAGTTTTGCTCCAAATTTTAAGATGAAACAAGATGAATACCAAATAAAAAAAGTGCGACACGAAGAACCCAAAAATCAAACCGCACACACATGTTGCGCGCATGTTTTGAAAATGGGGTGAAAAAAAACGTACATGGGACAAAAAGAAGGAAATTAACTTTCTGTTTAATGCTGGAAAATTAGTGTCAAATATTTGCAAAACCATATTTTCATGCTATGGAAATAGTTTTGCCTTCTTTTCGCGCATGTTTAGAATCCCAACAGAAGTGGCGAGTGCAATTTTCTGCTGCACTTTGTCGGACAGGTCGCCCATCTCGAAAGTTCAAAGCGTCCCGGTGAGGGGAAGTTGAGGTAATTCTGAGAAAAATGCACGGGTCGTGTCTTCGTTTTCTTCGGAGATCAAACCATCTGTTAACCAAATATGCACATGACGTGTAGGATTCGAAAAATCGGAACATTCAACATAAACAATCGAACAGAAAAAAAAACTAAACGGAAAACTATGAAAAAACCAATGAAATGTTGGAATGAAATATTCACTGTGTGGTAAACCAGAAAATTTGTTTCTTCAATAAAACAAGAAAATACCATCGTATTTAAGCCGAAACAAGCCGAGAAAACGCAGACGATGAGAGCACAAAAATAAAATTCACAATGCATATGGCAGGTGTATGCTGTGCAGGTGTATGTGTGTGTGTGTGTGTGTGTGTGTGTGTGTGTGTGTAGGTGTGAGGCATCGTTGCTCGGCATAGTTAATCAGTAGAACAATTGCATTGCGCTGTCCGCTGTCCGCAGTCCGCTGTCCGTTTTGTACTCAATTTCTGGAAAACGAAACGAGATGTTCTTGCACTTTTAAATACATAGAGATCCACAAAGGACTAGACTCGTAGATACCCTAGGCAACAGTTCCATCACTCTAATCTTGATTTGTACTTAACTTTATTTTCTATTAAAACAATTGTTATTAAGTTTTTAGAATATAAGCTGCACGTCTAATAATTTAACTACTATATCAAAATGTATAACACAGAACTTTAATTAAACCTTTATTTCTACCCATCAAACAAATTTGCTACAGGGTAAAATCACGAGTGAGATCTTCACATCTTTGAATAAATATTATTGCTGCAAATTTCAATTAGAAAGTACAGAACTGGAGCATGTTTATGTTTCATATTCGCGAATAAGGAAAGCAATTATCCGAAAAGTTCATAAAAATAAGCAATGATTTATATTATTGGGTAATTGGTTATTCTACTCATAAGTAATTTACGATTACGAAACTGTTTGATGAATGTGATTGTTCGTTTGACATGGAACAAAAAAACACCTGTTTATTGCACTGAACACGGTCATAAGAGATCTTACCTACAGAGAATTTCTTCAATTGAAATGGACGCAATCGAAACCCGGGCTCAGCTTTCGAATTTCATTCAATAACCCCTTTATACTCTCATGTACGTAAACTTGAAATTCAAAAATTCCAAAATGTTCAATTTTTTCTTTGGTTTATGTTGTCGACGAAGCAAAGCCAAATGGAAAATGTTGCTGGAAACACGCTTAGAAAATGACAACGCTGCAATTTCCTTGAACTTGACACTGACTGGGCAACACACGAAAATATAATATATATACATATACTATGAACATTTGTGCATATCCCCATATATAGGGGGGCACACACACCATATATTATGGGGTATATATATGTCGCAGACAATGCACCCTGTGTGAACAAAAAGGAAGGAACGAAAAGTCGCAAAAAAAAAGAGAACGACGCGACACAATGTATTTTATTTTATTATTATGACCACAACATGTTTGTGCATGTGTGTACATAAATGTGCATACTATTGTCGTATATATGTATATATATAGTGTATGTAGGTCTGGACATAGCCGATTCTGTTGATGTCAGCAGCGCCGACGACGCAAAGTGTTTGGGAACTGAACTGCGTTTATAGGTCTGGGGCACGCGTGAGCGGCTGCTGATTGTTTCTGGGTTGGCATAGGTACAGGTAGAGCTTACGTAACAGTGTGTACATTAAATATAGACCATTTGAGAGAGAGTTTTTCGAATAATCAACATGATTCAAAGTATTGAGATAATGCTTAGCTTAATTTCCTTATTTAATTCCGTTTTAATATTCCTGTAATTTTACACTGTGCTTGCAGTATGCCACTTTCGCAGTACATACTCGTATAACAC
Source organism: Zaprionus indianus (assembly GCA_018904595.1). Lineage (NCBI taxonomy): Eukaryota > Metazoa > Arthropoda > Insecta > Diptera > Drosophilidae > Zaprionus > Zaprionus indianus. The sequence goes on from JAEIHA010000905.1 coordinate 333,811, forward strand.
TAGCATGCACTGTGCTAAACCAAGGCTGCTTGCGTTAAGCTGGCCTGCTGGCTCTACCTTAAGCTGGCTGCTACAACACGACGCCATCAAATTGCACGTGGCGTCTGCTTTTGTCTGGTACACACACACACTTACAGCGCACAAGGAATGCATGTGTGTGTGTGCGTAAATTTGGCATAAGCATATGTGCATGCATGTAGGTGTGTGTGTGTGAGTCTCTTACATGATGTGTGTCAGTGGATCGCGCTCACTTGAGCGCATTACATATGTTTATGTCAATTGTGTCCGAGCACTCTCTTCCCTTCTCTCTCTCTGTCTCGCACTAAGCCTGCGATGCAGTTTAAGGTCAAAGTTGTCAGGCCTACGCGCGACAATTGGCACGCCCGCCCACGCGTAATGCGACGCCGCGACTAGATCTGACTATATATAAGATATATGTATATGATAAACAAAGTAACAGGAATATTTGAAACTATAAGAGATAATTAAATGATATGTTTACATACGTATGTACATGTAATTGTAATGTACATACGTGTAAAGAGTTATTGTACAAGTATATGATGTATATAGTCAGGAATATGTATGATAGACCTATACATATATAACCATGTATGCTGATTTGTGTAGCATTATCGACACGTGCATCGTGCGGTCAGCAACGGTGCATTGGCCCGGTGCAGGGGCCGCCCAGGCCACCGTGGCGAGGGTATCTAATGACGCGCACTGGAATTCACAAGTCCAGTTCGAGTTCCGTTGAAAAAGAATTGTTAGCGATACTTCTTCAACCTTATATGGCCATTTTCAAAAAGCGCCAAGCGCAGCAAAATCCAAAAGAAAAAGAAATCCAGTCAAAAAAATAAAAGAGAATCTAAAATTTAAATCATATTTGCGACAGAGTTAGTGCACGAGCGAGAGGAAGAACTGTCGCTAGTTTGAGCTGCTGCCTTTTAATCTAAAGCGAACACAAAATGGCGGCTAAGCCCCCGGATGTCATGCTATATACTAAGTACGCACATATATAAATCAAGGCTGATAAGCCCGACACGACTGTGATTTTCTTCGCTTGCCGTTTAATTAATAATTTTTTGGCGTTAAATTGTACGCGCCACATGCAAACATACACAAACACGAATAGCATACTATCTATAGTATATATATATATATAGATGTGTGTGTGTGTGTGTGTGTGTACTATCTTGAGTCTGTATACTTCTTTGAGGACAAAGGGGTTATCTGTCGCCGCTCAATGCGGACTCTTTGTTGCCAACTTGAGTTTTGGAGCTGCCTATCAAGCGAAGCGAAATGTCTGCGAATTTGTATTCTAAGTCGAAGTCGAATTCGAATATGAATTGGAGTATGATAATATGTTTGATAATATGTTAGTCCTACTTGCTCTCGAGGTCCTGTCAGTCGATCTCACTCGTCACAATTGACCCAATTCGCGAGATGCTCTCGAAGTGCAACTGAACACGCGCCATCAATCAACATTTGATGATCCACAGCAAGCGCGAATGGCAAATTACAATATGACAAGTGTGCTGCGAAGGGTAGTCGACTTAGAGATACCCTAAGCATTACCAAAGGTATAACAATTTTACAATTATTATTATATTCTGATTTTCTGAGTATATAGTATTATTAGATGCGAATAAATCTATTTAATACTTTTAATCTCTATATCGAAGCATGGTCACTCTTATCAAAAATTATTCTTTACAGATTTAGGCTTATTGACTTCGCATGGTCACTCTACTCCAAGCGCATACCATTTTTTAAGTAGATTAAATAATCTAGTAACTGTTAAGTCTAAAAGATCAGTTGAACTTATTTAACTTCGAATAATCCTGCCATGATACCGATCTCAGCACATAATGCCCTATCTATCATAAGTAAAGGGTAAACATTTGGCATTCTATATGGAGCGAACATATGAGCAACGTGTGATTGACATGAAATCACATGCCCACACACACTGCAACACTTTCTCACTCAAACACACACACACAAATAGAGTGAGCATAATGAATGCACATCTGGACATCTGGACGGGGCTGTTGTGTGACTCGGCGACTCTATCTGCTTGCTCTGTTCCATTGTTGTTGTTGTTGTTAATATTGTTGTTGTGGCGCTCTTGCAGCATGACATCATTTTTGACATCATAAAGTCGCGAGGAAAATCTGCACACGACATGCACATGAAGATTCAGATTGGGAACGAACACCCCACACACACACACACGCACACATGCACATACACTCCTAGAGCAATGCTAAAATTGTAGCGCATCAAGTAACGTCTTCTGGTTTTCATAGTTAATTGTTTGTGTTGTTTGCATAATTGTTTAGACAAACTCATGACAGATGATAATTAATTATGGCGCACTCAAATTACGCGTAAGTGACGACGTTACAGTTCCTATCAAACTGTACAGACAGGACAACTGATAAGGTTGGCATTGAAAAGGGGGAAGGGAATGGAAACAATTTCAAATGATTGTAAATTTTTTCTAAAATGTTTAAGGTCAAGTTATGATATTTATTTAATTGTAATCGGCTACGTAGTTTTAATAAATAGGTATATCTTCTTTAAGTTTCTTTTCTTCTATATGATTCTGCTCTTCAGAAACTGTTCTATGTTTTATATACTTTTTTTTATCAGTAAAACATATTTTATGTAGCTACACCATATTTAATATATATTATATATTCTTTCTATTTTTTTCTGCTTTCAGACCGATCTCAGTTTCTGTATAATTTCTGAATTATTTCTGCTGTTTTTTCTATTTTATCTGAAGTTCTTGTTAATATACTAAATTTCACTTGAAATATAACCAATTAAATAAATGTTAAGAAGTTTTCATTACATTTAAGTTGACCATCTCAACAATCATTCATAAACAAATATTAAACAATCATTCATAAACAAATTTGCTGATGTCGCGCCGTTAAACTAGTAAAAAAACAATCATGCTTAATCTGTGCTCCTTATCAAGTGAACTCGTTGACATCTCTGAATTTTCTTGCAATTAAAAAGTATTTCAAACTGTTGTTAAATAAGTCAAATGTCGAATAGTATTTTTAGCAATGACGTTAGGCAAATCTCGAGAGACAGAGAGAGAGAGAGAGAGGGATACATATACATTTTATGAGTTCTAATGAATTTCAATTCCAAAAAGCTGCAACTAAGTAAAACTGATAACAACAACAAGCAACAGTAACAGAAACAGAAACAGAGACTCAATCTGAAGGCGAGACTCGGGCTCGACGACGAGCTCGTCGTCGCAATCAGCCTTAAAGACGGACTCGCCTGCCTGCCTGATGCCTGATAACCCAATTTCTTGTGCAATGCGAGCAGCAACAGCAACAGCAGCAACAAATAATCACTTTAATTTACAATTTTCACACTGTGCATTGTGCTTAGTTGTTGCACTCATATATCACTTATACGACATGTTGTTCATATCTCAAACACAGACAGCAAAGACAGAGAGTGAGAGAGAGGGAGAGAGGGTAAGGGTGAGGGAAGAGAAGAGTTCGCATAATTTCCGCATTCAGCAGCGGCAGTAGATAAATAAATAATTGAGTCAAATTGAAATGCAACTCGCTAAACAATTTCGAGCGAGAGCTCTGCACGCAAATAAACTTCACTCATAAAGAAAGCCAAGTGTGCCCTCTCCCCCCACGCTACCCTCTCAGTTTCTTCTGGGGGGGCTCCGCTGTGTCTGCAGCTGGTCACTGATTTATGTGAGTGTGTGTGTGTGTGTGTGTTAGGTCAGCCTAAGGACTGAGACAGGCACACAGAGAGCAGGCAAAGAAGCTCTTTGCTTTTTTGCATAAACAAAGCCGAAGCAATGAAAACGGCGCAACCAGTTGGCAGAGGAGGGAGTGGGGTAGTGAGGGAGGGGAAGTAAAGGGTAGAGGGGAGCGTGCTGGGTCGCCAGCCAGCGCATTGAACAACAACAACAAACTTTCAATTCCAATTCGAAATGAGGCAGAGCGCGTCAAAGACAGCCGCAGCTGCGCGTCTCTCCTCCCCTTCGGCCTTCCCTTCCCGCCGCATCCGACAAACACTTGAGCTGCTAATTGTCGGCAGCAGAAAAGAACACACACACACAGACAGACAGCAGCAATTTCCATATAGAAATTCATTGGAAATGCTTTATTTCTTTCTTTTTTTATAGACTGATGCTGCAGTCGCAGTCACAGTCACTGCTGGCGTCGCTGCTGATAAAGTACATTTATCAAAATTCATTCATAGAATATGCGCAGTCGACGTCGACATCACCGGCAATCGAAGCAGCGCAGCGCAGCAGCAGCAGCAGCAACAGCAACAGCAGTAAAGTGCAGTCTCCTTTCTCTCCCTCACTCTCTCTCTTTGGCCACCCTCACACTTGTTGCGCCCGCACACAGTGCGCGCTCTTTAATGTGTTGCTCTTACTGTGCGCTCTCTCTCGCTCTCTTTCTCTTGTGCTCGCTTGTCCGTTCATGTGTGTGTGTGTGTGTGTGACGGAAAAGGAAATCATTTGGCTGTTAAATGTAGCGCAATAATTGCAAAACCAGTTGGCTGCACAGTTTGACAGTCACTGCTGGCAAAGCCAAACCAAACAGTAGCAGTGCAAATCAAGTTTGCTGCAACGTTTCTGCGGTTTCTGCTAAGCCACACAAGCTGCCGCTGACGCTCTCACTCAGAGACAGTCACAGTACCCAGTCCCTAGCGGGAATTGGAGTTCCATGAAGTGCAGTTCTCCATGGCATTGACCACGTAACCGAGTGCGAAAATAAGTTGAGATCGAATTGCAAAATGCATATGAAGAGAATGAGACTGAAGAGGCGAAACACGTGTGTGACTCTAAGTCAGTATCGAAAATATGCTCAGTCTTTGAATATACAACATATAGAGCAATGTCTTTATACATATTTGGTTTTTGTTGTTTTTGTTGTGGTGGCAAAAGTCGCATTTGATAGCCTCTGGCTTTGACGACACTTTACAGTTCTATTTTCAATTCCATAATTCCACAAGTGTCGCAATCAACAGAGCCGCCGCCAGTGGCGCTATCAAGCAGTCAATGCCGCCAACATAGCAATAAACCTAATTAAAAATCTGTACGATTTGTGTTCAACACAAGCTCAAAGCGAGGAGATAAGGTTTTAGAACTAGAACGGAAGCCGAATCGAAGATTGCCAAGTGGGAACCCAAAAATATACAAATGTCTATAGTCTATACAAAATATCTATTTCCACCTATCTATCTATATCTATGTATCTATTTATATATCTACACATCCATATATTTTGAAGTATATTCCTAATTTTAACTGATTTATTAATTTCAAACATAGTTCGAATTTCGTTTGTAACTTTTGTCGAAAACTTGCAATTTTCATAGCACACTTCTAGGGGCAAGCAGTTATCGTTGAAGATCTTTTGGATAACAGTTAAAAATAGTTTAGAAAACATATCGTTCAGTTCTATATTTAATAGTTATTCAAAAAACCAACCGGAAGCTTTCAATGTTATAGAACATTAAACACATTTAAATCAATTGTCGTCTAATCGGAGGTTATCGGTCTGTAACCTTTTGTCAGCGATTGCCAAAAATGAAACTGAAGTAATTAATAAAGATGACATAATGAGATGCTGGCACTATGCCAAGAATAAAACGACATCAATTGAACTCTTGTTCGGCTCAAGGAACTCACATGATATAGGAATGACTATTAAATAAATATATGTATCAGTTATCACAGAGTTACAACCGCCGGAAATATACGATGTGTCGCGTAGATCGTGGGTATATCGGATGGGGGGATGGTTGATGCATGTGCATGTGCATTGGGCGATTGTGTTGCCCTTTTCCGATGATTAATGCTGACCTAATTTCAGATGACTCTGCTGAGCTTGCTCGATTCCTGTCGAGCCTAAAGAGCACGCTTTGCCAATCAGCTGGCATACAGTTTGACAGCCACTGAGCAAGTCAATTCCTGTTGGTACGCAAGAGAGAGTCTAAGAGAGCTCACAAGCCGTATACAGTTTGACAAGCACTGAATTGGGGAAAACTAACTTGTAAGTAAGAATTTAAGTAGCACTGAGATTGAGAAGGTTTATGTGATGATTCCATTTTTATTATTATGTTAATTGTATATGTAGTTTTTCAAATATTGTTGTACTTACCTTTGCCTGTGCAAAGGACACCACGCTGGCGAAGATCAGACACACGCCTAGCACACCCGAGAGACCTGCTAGATCTCTGGGCAACATCATTGCTGTTGCTGCTGTTGCTCCTCCAAACACTCGGCTAACTGAAAACTCTCACTTCGTTAACACACACGAAACTGCGAAAAGGGAATTGAGGAAGTTGGGGGGAAATTTTAGATGGATTGTTTGATTCTATATAACATAACTCTAATTTAATGCAAAATCGTATAGATCTTCTGGAGATCTTGTGGAAAACTAACACAATATGCTGCTGCTACGTGCGGGCTCGCCACCACTTGATTTGCTGTGCTGCTGCGTTCGTCCGGCGCAACACACTCCCCACATGTGGCGATCGTCAAGCGCTCAAAGTGTTACTAAAATCGCCCGACGCCAAAGAAATTCGACTTCGTTCTTGTGCACGCCCGATGCAATCGTTCGCCGATCGTTCGGCAACTCGGCTCTCGTTCGGCTCACGCAGACACTCACACAACATTGGCTTTGCTTGTATGCGTTAGTTGCGATCGTAGTGGGAGTGTGATGGGGTGGTGTGGAGTGGGATGGGATGGGGTGGTATGTTAGTTGGGGCCTTTACTTCGCATTGCGCAGCCTGCTTTAGAATTTAGCACTTTGTTGCCTTGAAATGAGGAAACGAGCTCGACGGCAACATGATTTGTTTTTTCTCGTTCTTCTTTATTTTCCATATTATAATTTCCCTACTTAGCTAGCTTAGTTGCCACTGCCTCTACCCCTGATTAGCCAGCCTTAGTATAGTGTGCGCGGACTGATAACACGGGATAAGGTTGCGTATTTCCTGTTTTAAATGAAATCAAGAAAAGTCGCGGCTTGTGTCCCTTGTGTACAAAAATATTTTAATTAATTAGTACGCAGATTCTTTAGTTCTGGTATAAAAATAGAACTTTACGAAATGCCAAAGACAAATCTAGTCGCACTGCCTTTTTGGGGTCAGTTTTGAAACAGAATCAAGGCTTTTGTTAGGTTCATTGCGAGATTAAGCTCGAAAAACTATTGGGGCATTTTAGTGTGCCCGCTATCGAAGTGTGTCAGGCGAGGAAGGGGGTAAGATGAACCGAGAATGCGAGGAAGAGAGCATGTTTTGAATAGGGAAGTCCGACCTACTAGTCCCATTTGGCGGAAGCCTCACAGACCAATACATGATTTCAGGCTCTTTGTTTCGTGTGGGAACCTAGAGAATGTATTCATTTTGAATTCTTACCGTGAAGATTTCAATCCAAAAGGTCTCAATGAAAAATATAATAAATAATATAAACAAATGAATAAGCTTTCAAACAAAAATCTTTAAATGTGTAATAAAACTTTATTTTAAAATAGCTTAAAGTTCAAAGAAATGAAAACCAGTTGAGAACCAGATTATTATAATCCTAAGACTTTAAATGCTTGAGACCTTTTACTTAAATACAGCATAGTTGCATTATCATCGAAATTATTGAGATCACTTCCAAAAAAACTACAAATTTCAGGGCAATCACATGGGAGCTACATGAAGATCTGCTCTGAGTGCGTTATCAAATATTTCCGAATCAGGTTGACAATTTGCCTTGACTCGAAAAAAATCTACATTTAGAAATAGAAAGAATATGATTTTTGTAACTCGTAACAAATGTGGAGAAATCAATTTTCTTGTTGTTTAGTCAATATTTTATTAGTTCCATGTAATTTTAGTTACCTCAAGAAGTACTTATAATGTGTTCAGATGTTATTTTACATTCAATAAAGCTTTTCCTAAAATTTGTATAATTTTCTACCCGCTAGACATTCAATGATACCGAAAACCGAACACCATAGAAAGAGGACCCTACAAAGTATATAACTTCTTGATCGGCATGAAGATCCTATTGCATAAAAAAAAAGATTAGATGAGTTTTAGAATTTGACCATGTCCTTTCATCCATTGTTATACGAAATAAAGTAGAACTGCATGCGTAAAATTAAGAATAAAATTAGTATTATCATGTAAATAATGTCTCCAAATTTGGTTGCGATTAGTTAATAAACATAAAAGTTATTCAAGATATACTTATAGGGAACGATCAGTCGAGCATATTTGATTGTAGCTTTCTTATTTGTTCAAGTTAAAGTTTACAAAATTAGCACATGATCTTAGTCGAGTCGTTCTTTCCATATCGGAGCTTCTCAATTGCGGACATAAAAACGGAACTCATGTACCCGATCTTGCAATTGGGCTATCAGACCAGTACTATGTAGGTGCTTCAGCGGGAAGTTAAGGCATTGACTGTGCCGATTCGTATCCAACTGCCATATCGCCCCAACAATAACAACAACAGCAACAACAGCAAGAGCATATATAGTCGCTAAGTCGCGTTTAGCTACTTGGCTTATCGCCCAGTTTCATTCATGCCCATTCGATCTATAGTCTTGGCTGCTTGGTCTAGTCTTGCTACATACTTTGTCGCCCATCCGTTCCACATGTTCCCGCCCCAACTCGCATACGCATACACCCACACTCGGGCACACACAGTCGACACCGACAAGCGTACGTGAGCCGAACAACGATCGCCGTTCGTTGGCAATCGTTGGCACTCGTGAGCGATCGTGTGCGATCGTTTTGCCTGTGTCGGCTCGTAGTGCTCTGCTTTTCAGCTGACGGGAGCTTATACTAACTCAGTAACGTTCCGTCTTCTCGAGTAAGTAGGCGGCTCTGTCTGCGTCTCTGGGTCTTGGTCTGATCTGATTTGATTCGACTCTGGTCTCGCAGCCCTGTTCAGTGGCAGCCAGACTGCCAGTGTGTGTGTGTGTCTGTGTATTCTCGCTCGTGCTCGCTGCGCAGCGATTCGGTTCTTCTCGTGTCGTTTTTGTCAGTACGCTCCAGTCGATCCATATAGTTGGATCATTTCTCTGTAAGGGATATAGCAAAAAAAAAAGAAAAAAATGAAAATATATATTTATTTCAAAATTAATTTGGTAAAAAAAAGCCAGAAAAATTGATTTTCCAACAAATTTAAAATTTCCCTTAACAGATTTAAGCAATGTCACAGCTCCAGTGACTCTCAAACTGTACCGTGCACATTGCGTTGAACTTGAGAGCGAATCTTCAAAAAATCAAAAACTCAAAAATCAATTAAATAATCAAGTTTAGGATATGCAGTCGAAATATAATTTTATATCCAACAAAATTACACTGAACAAAAATAAAATTAAGTGCATACTTTTCTGGCATTTGCAGGCCAACGACGGCAACATATTTTTAAGTCGACAAGGATCGTGGTAGAAAAGCTGTGCAGCCATCGTGCATAGGGCATTATGTTGCCCCACTGGAAGCGGTAAGTACAAAAATAATAATCAAATTATTGTAATAAAATATCAAAAATATAATGCTAATTAAATAATAATATCTTACTAATATATTAATTATATAAAAATAATTATAAATATTTAATATAACAAGTTAAATACTTAAGAAAAGCAAAATACATAAGTGCTTCAAAAAGTGTGATTTATTTAAAATATTTCTTCCTTGTCAGTGCCTTTCAAACTTTGCCTCATCTACGCTCATATACATGCGCACAAAGTGATTAAAAGAGAGCGGGAGACTAGCAGCCTAACTGATTGTCGCTCTCTTAAGCAGCTGCGCTCGCGCGTACTCTTCAATTAGCTTTCGCTCTCTTAAGCTCTCATACATACACAACCTCACACATATGTATAGAGTGAGTGTCACACACACACACACACAAGATAAACGACTTAGTGAAAAGTATAGAAATAAATAGAAACTAAATGGGATTGGTAGAAGATTTAACTAAAAAATGTGTAGATTCAAATGTTTTTAATTGAACAACTTTGTCTGATAGTTGAAAAACTTAGCATATTTAAAATATTTTTAAATGCTTAAGTAAAAATTGATAACATGAAATCTGCCTATGCCATACAAGCCTTCTTCACTTCTGCCCAATTTATAATCTTTTGCAGGCTGCTGTTCGCCGCTGTGATTGCTGGAGTGTTGGTTGGATCAAACGCTGTAAGAAATGCTTGTTATTTACATATAATCATTAGGCTCCAATTAACGAATCGATACTTGTTTTAAATAGCAATTTTGGAAAAATCCTGGAGCTACCGGTGCGATTCAAGAATCTGTGCGACACCATTCACGAGACGATCCTAGAGAACCAATTTCAATTGACCCGAGCTATGAAATCGTAGATGCGGCTAGCATAGTACGAGGCGAACCATCAAAGAACTGTACCGGTTTTATTGGGGGATGTGCACCAAAGTGTATTGCCGAGAAGGGTAATCGTGGTTTGCCCGGTCCCGAAGGTCCGACTGGACCCAAGGGTGTCATGGGTTATGCTGGCCCTGATGGACCACTAGGTGATAAGGGACAAAAGGGTGATCCGGGACCATTTGGAGCACGTGGTGAGAAGGGTGAACGTGGTAGCCGCGGTATTCCCGGTCTGCCAGGTGTCAGCGGTATCCAAGGCTCAGCTGGTAATCCCGGTGCTCCTGGTATTCCTGGCAAAGATGGATGCGACGGTGCAGATGGTTTGACTGGTCTTCAAGGTCTGTCTGGTATGGCTGGTCCTCGTGGCTATCCAGGTGGTCCAGGCTCAAAGGGTGAAAAAGGTGAGCCCGCCAAGGAGAATGGAGACTATGCCAAGGGTGAGAAAGGTGAACCAGGCTTCTCCGGACGCTCTGGTTACCCAGGACCTCAAGGAGAACGTGGTGCCAAGGGCGAGCGCGGTGATACTGGCCCATACGGTCCACCAGGACCTCGCGGTGATCGCGGTATCAAAGGAGAGAAAGGTGCCGCCTGTTTTGCTATACCTTTGCCTGGCGTCAAGGGAGAGAAAGGTGAAAAGGGTGATCCAGCCGTCAGAATACCTGCTACTGGTACTGAATCCGCGATTGGTGGACGTGGAGATGTTGGACCCAAGGGTGAGCCAGGACCTCCTGGAGCTAAGGGTGGTCTAGGACCTGCAGGATCCCCTGGAAACGATGGACAAAAGGGAGAGAAGGGTCTGCCCGGCGGTGCCGGTGAAAGAGTATGTATATTATTCAGTTTACCATCCGCGGTTAATAATGAGGATTATCCCGTTTTTTTTATAGGGTCGCCAAGGAAACTTCGGACCTCCAGGACCTGCAGGACAAAAGGGTGATCGCGGTGACCTGGGTCTGAACGGTCTACCTGGCCAGCCCGGTCTTAAGGGTGAGCCCGGTCGCCCGGGTACTCCTGGTGAGCGTGGTCTGCTGGGTCCTCCGGGTCCCCCCGGTGGCGGTCGTGGACAACCCGGTGCTCCTGGCCCAAAGGGACCTCGTGGTTATGCCGGTCAGCCTGGACCTCAGGGTTTGAATGGACAGGATGGTGCCCCAGGACTTCAAGGTTACATCGGTGCTAAGGGTGGTCCCGGCCTGCCCGGTCTTCCTGGTAACGAAGGCCCAGCTGGACAAAAGGGAGAAAAGGGTAACGCAGGACGTACAGGACCTCAGGGACCGGTTGGTCCAATCGGCCACAATGGTCCTCCAGGACCTGAAGGACAAAAGGGTGACGCAGGTCGGCCAGGCTATGGTCAGCCAGGTGCTAAGGGTGATGCTGGAATAAATGGGTAAGTTCCGAATCAATAGAAATACGAGCATCAGCATCATTACGTTTATGTCCCCCTTTTCTGTTTGCAGATACCCTGGTCTAAAGGGCGCCAAGGGAGAACGTGGTTACAAGGGTAACGCTGGTGTTCCTGGTGATTCGAAATTGGGTAGACCTGGTACTCCTGGTGCAGTTGGTGCTCCTGGTATCCAGGGTGATGCTGGTCGTCCTGGTATACCTGGCGATAAAGGTGATATGGGTCCCAAGGGTGATGCCGGTGGCAAATGCTCTTCATGCCCATCTGGTGAGAAGGGAGACAAGGGTGAGCGTGGCTTTGATGGTATACCCGGCAATCCTGGTGCTAGAGGACCACCCGGCGAAACTGGTGCCACTGGTGAGCGCGGTGATGACGGTATTATTGGTCAAATGGGTGCTCCTGGTGAGAAGGGAGAGGATGGTTACCCAGGTCCTCCCGGAGCAGCTGGTAGCCCTGGCAAGGATGCCATCGTTGACAGGAGTCAAATAACTTCCGAAAAAGGAGAGAAAGGAAACCCTGGTTTCCCTGGCGCACAAGGTGTCAAGGGAGATCGTGGTGACAGCGGCGCTCCCGGCTTGAAAGGCGACAGGGGAGAGATGGGCCTAAAGGGCGAGAAGGGCTTCACTGGACCAGCAGGCAATGATGGTGCACCTGGTATGCCAGGACGTGATGGACTCGACGGCATCCCCGGCGCAACCATTAAGGGAGAACCTGGACGTCACGGTTATGATGGTCTTAAGGGTGACAAAGGTTTCTCTGGTCTCTCTGGAGAGAAGGGAGAGCCAGGCAGCTGTGTGTTGGACAATTTGACTCAACCCACTAAGGGCAACAAGGGTGAACCAGGAAATACAGGAGCCCAGGGTGCTCCAGGACCAATGGGCGACACTGGATACCCAGGACCCCAAGGACAAAAGGGCGACACTGGACCTCAGGGTCCACCCGGATTGGTAGGACCTCGTGGTTTGACTGGACCCCGCGGTGAAAAAGGTAATCCCGGGCAGTTCGGTGCCCCTGGTAACGATGGTAAAGACGGACTTCCTGGAATCGCTGGACGCTTTGGCGAGAAAGGCACCAAGGGAGAACCTGGCATATCTGTGGCTGGACCACCTGGACCTCAGGGACGTGATGGTCTGATTGGAGAAAAGGGAGATCGTGGACCAGTCGGTAGGCCTGGTGCTCTTGGACCCGATGGAAATCCTGGTTACCCCGGCGATAAGGGAGATTCCGGTTTCCCTGGTCAACCTGGTGAGACTGGTTCGGTTGGTGAGAAAGGAGAGCCAGGTCCACTAGGTCCCGAAGGTCGCGCCGGTCCACCCGGTATCCCTGGTATTGATGGAGTTCAAGGACGTGACGGTGCTAAGGGTGAGCCCGGTAATCCAGGTATTGTCGGTATGCCCGGTAACAAAGGAGAACGTGGTGCGCCTGGTAACGATGGTCCCAAGGGCTTCACCGGTCCTGTAGGTGCTCCTGGCAAACGTGGTCCCCCTGGTGCTGCTGGGCTTTCTGGTAAGTGATCTGACTATCAATTTAGATCAAGCCACTAATGTATTGAATTTGGATGTATAGGACTGAAGGGCGACAAGGGAGCACGCGGTATTGATGGTCTTAATGGGCCAATTGGTGGTCGTGGACCGACCGGTCCTCCTGGTATAATGGGTGTCAAGGGTGACTTGGGTCCACCTGGTCCTCCCGGACAAGATGGCATCAATGGAATGCCTGGCGAGAAGGGTGCTCAAGGTCTACCAGGTTTTGATGGTCCCCAGGGTGAGCCTGGTGATGCTTCTGAGAAAGGACAAAAGGGTGAACCAGGTGCTCCTGGATTGCGTGGAGAAGACGGTCTACCCGGTCAGCCTGGTCCTGTTGGTGACAAGGGTTTGCCTGGTATTGCTGTGCATGGACGCAATGGACCACAGGGCGAGAAAGGTGATGCTGGACGCGATGGTGCTTATGGGCAGGATGGAGCTCCCGGTGCAAAGGGCGATCGTGGATTCCCGGGCCCCTCGGGACCCAAGGGCGACAAAGGATTGAGCGGACAGCCTGGTACTCCTGGTCCTGCTGGCTTGGATGGACAGCCTGGAGAGAAGGGCTCTCCTGGACCCATCGGTTATGTTGGAGCCAAGGGCTTGAAGGGCGAACGCGGTTTCTCCGGTCAAGATGGTCTGAAGGGTGAACGTGGTTTGGATGGCAGACCAGGATATCCAGGACAACAAGGAATTAAGGGTGACAAGGGTGCAAAGGGTATTCCTGGTCCTACAACTTTTGCCGACCCGGATCTGTACCGTGGCGATAAGGGTGAACCTGGCAACCCAGGACCCCCTGGATTGGCCGGATTGAAGGGAAGCAAGGGCGAACCTGGACCATTTGGAGCACCCGGAGAGCAGGGAGAGCAAGGTTTGACCGGACCCGCTGGTTTCCCCGGCCTGCCAGGCATTGCTGGAGCCAAGGGAGACATCGGTCTGCGCGGAGATGTTGGCTACCCAGGACCTGTTGTCAAGGGCGAGAAGGGATTGCCTGGTCGTGCTGGCAAAAACGGACGTGAAGGTAAGTCCTGCAAAAGAACTGCGTTGAGAATTTCATCTTTAATTTAATTGTTATGCAGGTGCAACTGGTGTGCCCGGAATCAAGGGTGACAAGGGCTTGGCTGGTTTGCCTGGAAAGGATGGTCTTGTGGGTCTACCTGGCCCGATCGGTCCCGCTGGACCTAAGGGAGATCGCGGTCTGACCGGTGCGCCTGGTATTGATGGTATTGCTGGACTTAACGGTATCCAAGGCCAGAAGGGTGAGCCTGGCTATCCTGGCATTAAGGGTGAGCGTGGCGAGGCTGGATTTGTGGGCCAAAAGGGCGACAAGGGAGATCGCGGTATTGCCGGTGCTCCTGGTTTGACTGGTCTGCCTGGATTGAAGGGCGATACTGGTCTGCCTGGCCTCGATGGACTCCCGGGTCCAGCTGGCATCCCCGGCGAAAAGGGTCTGACGGGTCCGAAGGGTCGCGACGGACGAGATGGTTTGCCAGGCCAGCGTGGTGAAAAGGGTGAGCCTGGTCTAGTGCCACCACCAGGACCCAAGGGAGAGCCCGGCTCTCCTGGACGTGATGGACCCAAGGGTGACACTGGTCTACCAGGTGAACGTGGTCTTATCGGCATCCAGGGCGAACGCGGCGAGAAGGGTGAACGTGGTCTGACCGGTGCAACCGGACCTGCCGGACGCCAGGGCATCAAGGGTGAGCGTGGTGAACAAGGTTTCATTGGTATCGATGGTGCTGTCGGTCCAGCTGGTCCCAAGGGTGAACCCGGCCAGCCGTGCACTGCAGCTCTGGATTATCTGACTGGCATTCTGCTGACACGTCACAGTCAAAGCGATCAAGTGCCCACATGCTACCCAGGCCAGGTGGAACTCTGGACTGGTTACTCGCTGCTCTATGTCGATGGCAACGATTATGCGCACAATCAGGACCTCGGCTCGCCCGGCTCCTGTGTGCCACGCTTCTCCACACTGCCCGTGCTGTCTTGCGGCCAGAACAACGTGTGCAACTATGCGTCACGCAACGACAAGAGTTTCTGGCTCTCCACGTCCGCCCCCATTCCCATGATGCCGGTCAATAACAACGAGATCAGCAAATACATTTCACGCTGTGTTGTCTGTGAGGCTCCTGCAAATGTTATCGCTGTGCACAGTCAATCGTTGGAGGTGCCCAACTGCCCGAATGGCTGGACGAATCTGTGGATTGGTTACAGTTTCCTCATGGTCAGTAGCACTAGAAGTGAAGACAAATGTCAGAAGAAATGAACTAACCTTTCTTCTTTACTTTTCAGCACACGGCTGTGGGTAACGGCGGTGGCGGACAATCTCTGCAATCGCCTGGCTCCTGTCTGGAGGACTTCCGTGCTACGCCGTTCATTGAGTGCAACGGCGCCAAGGGACACTGCCACTTCTACGAGACCATGACCAGTTTCTGGATGGTCACGCTCGAGGAGCATGAACAGTTCCAGCGGCCCGAGCAGCAGACTATCAAGGCCGGCTATTTGCGCACGCGCGTATCCAGGTGTGCGGTTTGTGTGAAGAACTCCTAGAAAGGAAGCTAAACGCGCACACTCACACACGCACCCACACACAAACACACGCAATAATTTTAATATCTAAATGTAATGCCTTAACTATACCAACGAAACAAACACACACACACACACACACTGTCACATAGATGGACAGACAGACAAGAAGAAGAAGAACCAACACTGCTACCGAATTCCTTAAACTAACCTAAAAACGTAACTGTATCTTCTGCCATTTTTTTATATATATACACATACATACTTTATATCGTTTGCCACAATGTTCTGAACACAATGTAAACTGCTTCTTAGTTATGAGTAAGTTAAGTAAATCAAGAAAGATAATAAACCTGGTCGCATGTACCACACACAGATGATAATACCGATAATACGATGATAATACCGATAACAATTCTAGCCTAACCAAACCTAACCTACTCCCCCAACTCCCTCATCAAGCTCACCTTTGCCTACTTGTCGTTCAACCCCTTTGGGAGTTCTGTATGTTCCATTTTATTGCGATGAAATGTGAAATCGATGCATGCCCCCTCCCTTCTAACTACCCTTCTTCCCATGGGCGTACACAAAACTCACACGCATTTCGGAATTTGTTTATATTTATGAATACCAAAAAAATGATTGGTAAAAAATAAAGAAACTTTAAAAATATAATCATTTTGGATTTTAGCTGAGTTTTGCAATGTTTTGTTCGATTTGGAAAAGATTTTTTAATGAAATCAAATGATTTCAATTTCTCGTTATTTACGATCATTATAATGGACCCATTAATGTTTATCCCCGACATATTTTACTTCATATTTTATAAATTAAATAAATTTTAGCTAATTCTACAAAGTTCCGATCGATTTTCGAAAGGATTTCCTTATGTGAACTAAAGGCCTAAGCTTCCCTTTAGAAATTCATCTAAAAAAGATCATTTTAATCTTTTTTTTATGGTATGTTCAAATTGGGTTTTATTTATATGCATATACATATATTTAAGTTATATTTAATTAATATTTTTTAACAATTCAAAAATATTTTCCATTATGAAAATCAGAACACTTACAAAGGGGTAACATTTGCCACATACATTAACATAAAACTCACAAACAAGAGGAGAGAGAGAGCAGAAGAAGAACTCTCTACGAAGCGCGTAAGACGCTTGCGGCAGTGACCATTCGAACAATCCACCATTGCGTCAAGCTCAACGTAGAGAGAAACTCACCACTCAAGGCACTTGTGCGCATGTCGCGTGGGGGTTGGCAGTGTGTGAGTGGAGGGTGGAAAGGCGGGGGAGCTGGCGGGTTACCCGATAGCTGCGTGAGAGGGGATGGCATGCGATACCATATGATAATGATATGCCCAAGGCACGCACACACAAGCAACACAAGCAATTCCAATTGGGGTGGAAACGTGAAGAGGCAGCAGGGGGGGAGGCAGGCAGAAGCCTCATTCCAGCTGTGCTAGCAAATGAAATAGGGGTAGCTCGCCCAATGGATTCGAATTGGAAAAGTCGTTCGTGGCGCATAATACGGCCAGACTGCGGAGCGAGCAGTCGAGAGACGGGAGTTTTGTGGCGACAAGTGAAGGTGAAGGCGACAGAAACAACAAAAGCGCAGACAATAAAGCAGCAAACAGCAAGAAAAAAAATGTATAACCAAAGCAAAAATTAGCAAAAGAAAGAAAACTCCAAGTTGCTAATTAGGTGTGGAAAGTGTGAAAAGACATAGAAAAGCATAGAAATTGCTTTCAATTGCCGTTGGCACTTGCAACCTTCCCCAGTGAAGTCTCACACCCCACTCCAGTCTGGCAAAGCGGCAAGCAACCCCAAAAACTCGTTCTATATGATTATCGTGCTGCTGCTGCTCTTCCAATCGCTGTGCCTCTACTGCCAACGTCTGGTGCTCTGCATCCACGACAGATGCTTTCCGCGTAACGCACGACTGCTCCAGGAGGTGGCCGAAACAGTGGGCGATCGCAAGGCCCTACAGCATTTGGAGCTGCTGGAGCAGGAGCAGCACAAGCGACGACAAAAGCGTCGCACCTTGGAGCCCATTCTGCCGCTGGGCGTCGGTGCCAGTCAGGAAGCGTGTCGTTTCTGTGCTCACAGTCCGCAGGGCTATTGTCGCCATCATTTCCATCTGCAGGTGCATACGCGCCAGCAGAACCAGGGCAGTGCTGAGCAGGATTACAAGCAGCTGCGCAGGATTCGTCGTGAATTGAAGCGCAGTCTCGAACAGCAGAAACCCCCGACGCTGACGCATCCGGCAAGGTGTAGCTATCGCAGCTATCAAGGCTATCAAGAGGTGCCGCAGAGTCCCAGCTTGTGTAGCCTGAGCAGTGGATACGCTTCGTTGGCACCGTCACTAGAAGAGGAAGAGCAAGTACAGCAGGAGGAAGAGACATTGCAGGCGGAGGAGCAACTGCAGTGGGAGCAACTGCAGCTAGAACAGCTACAGGAAGAGGAACAACAGCAAGGGGAGCAGGAAGACCACACGGAGCCACTGCAGCGACAACAATTGTTGTTTACGAGCCATCTATAGAGCATAGTCAGCTCTTAAGGTAGCCAAAAGTAGCTAAAAGGTACCCACTGTAAGAGGAACATTGCGAGCACTACCGAGTAGGCCCTTCAAGAAACAAAACAAAACAAAACTGAAGCGATTCAGTGAGACACTCAGAGAGAAAGAGAGTGTGTGTAGGATAAGATTGGAGTAGGCTTTATACAAAATTCTCAGTTAAAAGCAATTGCCGTGCAACTTGAAGCATCAATCTAACTCGTTTTGTAAGAAGTACAATGTCCGACCTGGAAGTGGAACAAGCCCCCATTATGACGCCTCGCCGTCGACGTCGATGGGAACAGGATAAGCATCAGCATCATGTGCCCCACAAGCAACCTCAATTGCCCTGCCCCCTCAAGCATGGCATCGAGGATGACTGGACCTGGAGCAAACGAAATCGTTCCAAGGAAGTCGTTCTCAGTGGTCCCAACTCACGTACCGTGCACTTTCATCCCAACTGGAGCAAGGGTACGGCAGGCATTCAGGGCAAGCGACCCTTGAACAATGGGCGCTACTATTGGGAACTACACGTATCACAGCGAGTTTTTGGTACCTCAATCATGTTTGGCATTGGCACCCGACAATGTCGACTCCATGCAAACTCTTTCCGCAATATGCTCGGCGAGAACGAGCACGGTTGGGGCTTGTCTCATAAAGGTAAAGTCAAACTCTGGATTCAGTGAAATTTATAGACCCACCAGCTAATACGTTCTTCTTATTCCTTTTGTAGGCGTACTGTGGCACAAAGGCGTGGCACTTCTGTACACGAAACGCTTTCGCGAGAATCATCCTACACAAATCGGCATCCTTTTCGATGGCATTGAGGGCACCTTGACCTATTACAAGGATGGCAAATGCCTAGGCGTGGCCTTCAGAGGACTGCATAAGGTAAGTTATAAATATGGAAGTGGCCTTGATCCTACAAGATGGAGTCTTACCTTATATGCGCAACTTTACGAGAAAAAGAGGTTTCTTCCAGCAGTACTGCCTGAGTAGTTTTGTTTTTAGATTGTTTGTCCTTATTAGTATTATTTTGTTTATCAATCTTTTTGTCTTTCTTACAGGTAACGGAACCGCTCTTCCCCATTGTCAGTTCTACTGCGGCCAAAACTGAAATGACCCTGAAGAGTGCACATCGTGAGTTCGTTAATCTCCAGGATCGTTGTCGGGCAGTGATCATGAGGAAAATACGTGTAGCTGCTAATTTGGAGAAACTTAAACTACCATTGCCGATTACCGATTATCTAGGCGAAGTTATCGATGATACGGAACCGTTACGTCAGGTAGACAACTATGATATCTTGTGTGATTTCTAGGGTAACGTGGCTGGGGCAGGGCAGGGCTTAATTGTAGTGTGGATGATAGCTTATATGTATATAAATAGCTTATCCCACTACCTGTATGTATTATAGGTGGATGATAACGAGATTCGTATGATGAATTATGACTTAGATGTCGAAGACGACCCGTGAAACTCAGTATTGTGCCATATAGTTCGGGGACAAACTGTGAATCGGGAAGCAAATAGCTTTGCGCGATATATACATATATCTATATATTTTGTTATCAAATTTTTAGTAATTTTTATGTTCAACACTTTTATTATTGCAGTAACATAATAATTATCATTTAAGTACTTCATTTAAGTTTTCCTGTTTCTGTTTCTGTTTTCTGTTGAAAATTTGTAGCGAAAATGTTTCCAATAATAGGCCAATTAGGTGCAATATTTGTGATATAAGGCAGATAACAATGGCACCCCATGTCGCCTGTATAGCAAAAACTATAAATTCTAAAGTATATAAAACTTAAGACCTAGATTTAAGCGAAAGATGAATGTAAAAAATAATGTATTTTGGTACGAGTGTGAAATCTAGTCAAAGAAAGCACGTTGTGGAACCCCGAAATTGTATAAAACGGTGGCCCGTTAATCAGCTAATAATAATTCTAAGCTTATTACATTATGAGTTCTAGTCAAAATGATCTCGACAAACTGTAAAATTCAGAGATGCATCTCATGTATTATACTTAAGGAGATTATAACATCATATTGTCCAATGTATAAACAGAAATCTTTATCTTACAATACAAAACAAAGAGACAAATAATTTAGTGAAAATTATTTATTATATGTATTTGCAAAGTACGCTATGTTTTAATGGTTTTAGATTCTTTTTGGTGTCTATATAAATTACTACACATAAATACAAACATACATACATACAACTATGTATACATTTAGAAATGATCATTTGTAAGGACAAAATGGGAAAAGTAAATTTACTAAACTAAATGAATAAAATATGAGACTAAGCACAGATCCTCTAGTGAATATATTGTAGATTACAAAGATTACAGCTCATCGGCTAGATGATTTATGTTCTGCAAATGATCTCCATAATCGGTAGCCTCGCTGCCCACGAAAGTATCGTAGTTGTTCAGTATTTCGAGATACGACAAACGATCATCGTGATCCTCATCGGTGGACACAAACAAATGATCCACCTCATCGGTTGCAATAGCAGTATTACTAGGCACAATCCACGAGAGAACCTTACAAGAAAAAGAGGAACAGAAGTAAGTAAAAAAAGAAGATGGCATTCAACATGATTCATTACCTCATCTCCTGTAAGCACCCCGTCGCCATTCGCGTCATGCTCGTTGTCAAAGTGCTCCTTTTCCGTGACCAGCCATTCTTTGTCATGATGCGATGCCGCATCACCAACATATTCTTGGAAATCGATTTTGCCATCCAAATTGCGATCCTTATCGCGCATCGTATGCTCTAACAACACGGGCAACATATGTGGGTGCTCTTCAGGGTTTTGGAAGTACACATACTCCTCGGGTGTCAGCACACCATCCTTGTTCGTATCGGCTGCATTGAACAGTTCCTTATCCTGTTTTATCATGCTCTGTTCCTCCTCATAGCTATCGAAATCGATAACTTCCTTCTTAAATTCCTCATCTTCCATTGCATAAGTGTCAAGTAAGTATTCTTTCCATGTAATTTTGTTATCGGTATCCATATCGATTTCCTCAAAGCGATCGGCAGCCTCTTCCTCGGACAGTTTTCTGTGGAGACCGAGAGCACAGTTAGTAAGCGTATTCAGAGGATACTCTTCAGGGGCATGGGGTCACAAAAACATGCTTCAAGCACAGCGGATGCTTGTTAGCATAGCTGGGGTTAATAGTACACATAACAACACTCACTTAAAAGACCTTAATATCCATGCTTTCAACTCGTGTCTATCGACAAACTCGTCCTTGTTCAGATCCATCAGTTTAATGAGTATGGCCAGACGACGCTTCGACTCTTCCGGCGACAGAGTGTCGAATTCCTGTGCCTCTTTTGTGCTGCCTACGGGAAGTACATTATTATTACGAATGAGCATCAAAAGAAGAAGCGCAAAAGAAAGAAAACAAATGCAAATGGAGATCTCTGAACGTGCGCACGCACAATAGATTCTCTGCGAAGCATAAACTTGCCCTGGCGTGTTCTTTTTAAATTACAAAATATTAGATGCGAACAGATTTTTATGAACAGTGAAGAAATCGCATAAATGTAGAAACAGTGCATATGAGTTAAGAGGGAACTAATCAAGTTATAGCAATGATTTTACTGGAAAATTGCAATTTCAGAAAATGAAATCGAAAGAATTATAGCGTAACCGCAACACACACATGTACACCTAGTTTGACTTATCGAATATGCACTGTTTCGTCTTATAAACAATATACAGTCTGCTCTGCGTGTGTGCGCGCTAAGAACAACACGTGAGTCAGCCGGATTTGTTGGGATTTTTCTTCTCCGTCCCACCCCTACGTACCTATGATTGCCTCATGGTCGAACTCCACATTATGCTCGCCCTGATCACCATGATGATGTGCATCGCGAGCCACAAAGATGCCGTCTTTGACCCGTTCCTTGCTGTTGTGCTTCTCATGCTTATGTGTATTGGCTACGGCACCATGCGTGGGCATTGGACCCACGGTTGCCACTATGGCCAGAGCGCACAGTAGCATAGGCCAGATTGATAGATTTCTGGGCATTTTTCAGTTTTGCTTGTTTATATGGCACAAATGATTGAAACGATTTTCACGCTTGCGGTTGAGTTGTTTTCCGTTTGCTCGTCGGGTGCACACTGACGAGGTCTGAGATTCAAGATGCTTAGCGTTACAAACACAAACACACACAGGAACACGTATACATGCAGGGACAAACACACACACACACACACGCCAGGCACTCCTCTGGTTGTGGTGGCACTTGAGATTCTTCTAGCCGGCGGCAGCCAACACGTAATAGCCGAAAATCGAGAAATTCTTTGAACTCTATTGAACTCAGTCAATGGATTTGCGTAACCTGAAATACAAATACATAGATGGAAATGTTTAAATATGTGTGTAAATTGGAACTGTGTTTCGAGTAACCACATCCCATTCAAATTGTATGTTTTGCCTACCAGCTGTTTTGGCCTTTTGTCCAATTTACCTCTTTAAATGCAATATTTACTAGCACTGTACATCGCTAGTGTATTTCAGATTCAGAAAATGCACTACTTAACTGTTTACAATTTTGTTTATACTAAAAACGAAAATGTTTTAAAATGTTTTTGCTATAAATCGCAGCATCTTTTCAGCGCTATCGACTAACTAGACAATATTATCGATGTATCTATCGATATAAGATTTGTTTTTCGTGCTGCCGTGCTTATATCGTTTGAGCAATACGGCAGACACACATCACTAGCTATTGTTATTGCAAATAAAAAAGTTTAATTTCGCTGATTCGCTAAAATTTCTGCAAAGTTAAAATAAAACAAGAGATGTAAATACAATTAAGCTGTAAAACAAATAAATTAACAGTAACTGCAAACTGCAAGAGCGAGCAACCAAGGTGAGTACGTGAAAAACAGTGGAGTAAAGAAGAAAACCAGCAGCTGAATGAATAGTCAGGAATAAAATAGCAAGAATTGAAATTTGATTAAATTCAAATGACATCATTGGGGCAGCTCCTAATTTGTAGCGACTGTGTGCGAACAGTTTCTTTTATGGCTCGCGCGTTTATTTATTTATTTTTTTGTGTGCGCAAAGCACGCAAAAGGACACAAAGTCTGTGGAAATTGAAAGGGTGTTGTTTATGTCCAGGGTGTGTGTGTGTGTGTGCAAAAGAGAGAGGGAGAGTGAGACTATTTGCGGTAGTTGTTGCAACTGAAATGAGTCGCTTTTCTTTTGTAGAGTTGTTGACCGGCACAGGTGGCACTATTTTTAGTTGAATTACGGAAATATTCATTAATTTTGGCAGGGGGAGTCGAGTCACCGTAATTACAGACCAAACGACCAATTGCTGCTGCTGACTCGCACTTAACATGCAACTGGTCAACGTCTGAGAGTGTGAGTGTGTGCGTGTGTACGTGACTGTGGGGAACACTCTCTTCCTCTCTCTCAGTCTTGTTTATCCTGGGCCGAAGAGCGCGGGATTATCTATCTATATATACAATACATATTACACTCAGCGCCACATTTGTAGGTTAATCCAATAAAGTTGCTAACCATTTTCAGAGAGCGCGCATTGCGAGAGCGAAGCCTATTAATAATAAACAAAACAAGCAAACACAGCACAGAAATAACAACAGCAACAACAGCAGCAGCAACAACAACACTCCGCTTGCTTGGGAAAAACCTCTAAGCGCGGCCACTAGTCGACCAAATTCAGTCGTGAGCCAGCCTTCAGTCAGCACAGCAGTTAGCTTTTGTCGTGCTGCGCGCGTGAGACACATTTGATTTTCGGTCATTTCGAGTTTGAACCGGTTACACCTCGGTCGCGACCTCGCCCCGCCCCCGCGCTAATTAATAGCAAAGAAAAGTAAAACAAAAAACAATAAAAAGAAGAAAAAAAACTAACTACAAATGCCTTACATTATCATACGCGGCAATTTAGCCTCCTACAGTCACAAATATCCATGGCGTGTACTCGTCTCTGGATTGAAAGGTAAATCAACAAAACCAACAACAAAGCAAACAAAAAGCAAAAGTAACATCATGGAGAGCTGCTCTCCACTTTAACAGTAGAGAGTGGTGTAGTGTAGTGTGTCGTGAGAAGCACTTCCACTTACTTCCACTTCCACTCACTTATCCGTTATTTTCTTAGACCATTTTGTTAATGGACAGTTTGGTTGTTGATTTTCTGCTTCTTCTTTTAGTGTCTGTTTTATGTTAGTTTTTTTCTTTACTGCGCGACACAATTAATTTGAAGTGTATACACACGCAAACATAAGCACACACATATGTACAAATGCATGCTCAATCACCCACAAATTTGAGGTGCCGTTAGTTTTTATTTTTATTAAGTCGCCAATTTCACAATTTCTCAATGGGCCGGCCTTGAGTGTATGTGTATGCGTGTGTGTATAGTAAGGGCCTCTGCCTACAGTGGCATCCCTATAAAACAATGTGTGCTGCGCAGTTTATCTTATCTTTCAGTTTTGCTTTCGCTTTTCACGAAAATTCCAAATGAAAATACACTTCAATTTCGTTTATCATTAGCACTGGCTGTGTGAATGATATAATTTCTTGGCGTATATGTATTGAATATTAAGAGAAAAATCTTTATAAAAATCCGAATTATTTTGTTCTGCGTCTTGAACTTAAATTTAGAGATTGCAGTTATATATTTATCAGTTTTAAGTGACTTCAAAGTTAAAAGAAATTGTTCAAAATCACTATTTAGTTATTTATTTATTTTAGTTTACAGTTGTCTATTTTTTACTGCCTGACTAGTTATTTTTAAAAATAAAGTTTCCTTTTAATTCCCATCTTAAACTAGCTTGAAATGTTTTATTAAGTGAAGCTTATGTAATCGCTGCTTTAAAGCTCTCAACCGGTTCGCAACACAGAAGCTGTTAAAGAGCATTCAAGCTTCGACGTGAGAGCGTATACAAGTACGTCTCCCCACCCGTTATTTCTCTCGTTGGCGCTCTCGAGGCTCTCTCTCTCTCTCTCCCCCTCTCTTTATCGCATTTTTCGCTCTGTTATGCCTTGTTTTTGTCCCGCACATTGAGCCGCTGCTAGTGCCGTCAGTTTCGTTTTGTTACGCGCTGAGTGCAGTTGAACTGCGTCTTTCTCTCTCTCTTTGTATCTCTCGCTCTGTGGTGAGGCATAAAAAGTGATTTTTGTATTCATTTTTGTTGCTCATCTTTTTCCATGCACACATGTTTTCTTTTACGGCAAAGTCAACGCACTTTTGGTAGCTTAAATATTTTCATGAAAATTCGTTTCTGTTTGTCCAGAAAGTACTGTCAGTACTAGACTAATTAGCACGCACACCAACAGGCACACACAGATACAGTAAGAGCTGACGTCATGCTTGGTCCCTGGATGTGTTATTATTGCAATATTATCTTTTGTGTTCAGAACTTGTCGTACTTTACCGCATTAAACATGTCATATTAAACAGACTAAGCCGTTACTCACACACACAACAACACATACACACACCTAGATATGTATTTACAAAAGTCTAGATAAGAAGCAAAAGTAAAAACCTTTCCCGACACTTTCAGCTGACGATATTGAACAGTTGAACAAGTTCTCATGCGGTGGCTACAGTGACGAGTCTACAATTGTCTATCTGGTGCATCCGTGTCGAATTCTATCGGCACTTGAGGTAAGTTCAGGTAGTCTTTGGGAACTATAGAGGTTTATAGTATATATTAACTAGATCTTCATGCCTGTGGCTTCAGTTAGCGAGCTTATTTCATATTATACAATTAATTAGCAAAGTAATTAGCTGATAATGACTCTGCTGGGATTATGGGGCCGTAATACCCAAATGTACCAACATACAGACAACTTTTAGGAACAAAAAAGCTGTTATTAACGGAAAGCTTTGTACAAAATGCCCGAATTTTATTTCTTGAAAAGAAGATTTGAAATACCATAAAATCTTTCTCGAAAAGAGCGTAGAATGAAGCTAAAATTACGAAACAGCAACAGAAATGCTTCAGTTTTATAAAAAACTAGGTTTTAAAGTAATTGCAATAAAGAAATATTTATTTTAGATCCTTATCGCATACTTTTGCAAGGAAATATTATTCAATTCATAGGGACAAGCTCGTTATATGGAATAAAAGATAAAAAAGCTATCTTCAAAATTATGAAATTCCATTCTTTGACCTCTACCAAAAGCCAGTTCTGACGGAAAAAAAACTAGAGCCGGCAGCCCTGCCCCGCATAGACCACATGGGAAATGAATCATGTATGAGAACATGAGCTTTTTTCTGCAAAAAATTCAGCTGAAGTTCAGGAACTTTTCCTAGAACCTAAACTTGATTCATAAAATGTACTATAATTATATACCGAAGTACATTTTCATAGATTTTACTAATAAAGTTTTATTAACATTTGCAGATATTGGGTTTTCGTGTTGTCGCCAGTTCATCGACGGCAGTGAAACAGGATTACAACGAATATATGTGGACCATGCGCAAGGAGTTCGACGAACCTGAACCCGAATCCGAGAGCGTATCCGTAGTGCGAGAGAATCTATCCAATATTGGACGAGAGGCGGCCAGCTTAGGCAATTATCACAAGGTTGACTCGCCCGAGTAAAAAACAAAGAAAAGAAATTTGCAATCAACCAGCTGCACCCAGAAAACTCTACTTTTCTAGTTGTGCGTCTGTACTGTGTGACTGTGCGTGTGTACTGTCTATGTGTATTTATAGTAGTGAATGCGTGTGTGTGTGTGAATGTGTAGACAAGGTATAACTATAGCAACCTTAAAGTAAAACCAGCAACCAAAACAGAAAAGAATCGTAAATCGAATCAGCAAAGGAATCACTTAGTGTCGACTACCTTTTCTCTCGAGAGTAGAGTATAATTTTCCTATATATAGATATATACATATATGAGCGTGTAGTATGAATGAGCAGCCGGCGCCAAAGGAATCCACACAGAATTGCGAGGTCCTACCGCCGCCACAAGCAACGTCGGCCACATCTCTTTTACCCAATTGTCCGGCCAATGTTGTGACCATTCCCGTGCCGATACTGCAATCGGAGGGCACGTTCGCTTACGTCACCGTCAAGGGATCCCTGCACGATTACACCTGCACTGTATTCGGTCTGAATCAGGCCGAAGTTCAAGCCCTCTCGCAACGTCTGTCCGTAAAGAGTTGCGTCAATGGCGTCTTGATTGCAGTACCCCCCATGGTTATGCTGAATACCCTGGCCCAGTTGAGCTATAAGGTCGTTTGCAGTTGTGGCGAAGCCGAAATCTGTTGGACAATGCAACGTGAAGTTTAAAAGGAAAAAAGTATAGACACAAAAAACAAGGAGAAAGAGAGAGAAAGCGGAAGAGAGAGCTAAAAGCTAAGTAAAGCCCTAACGATCGATCGTTAGTCAATCAAGTCAAGTCAGTCAGTTAATCAAGCATCTATCGCATTGGATTTTCATAACTTTTCAAAAAAGTCTCTTATAAATACGTTTAAAATGGATCAACATAGCGCGGATAATTGCAAATGCCACAAGCAATCACAGCCAGCTCAGCAGACGCTCAGTGATATGGACTTCGATCGCGGCATCTGGAATGCAGGTGAGGATATCTTTCAACTTGCCTAGATATCTTTAATCTTTCCCTTTCACAATTATCCTCAAGATTAAAATCACTTCAAACTTTTATTTTCCTGTATCAATAAGCACCCTTAAACTAAATTCTTCTTTCTTGTAGCCATTTACAATGAGGTGGAACGCGTGAGGGAATTCATCAAGAAGGGTCAGGCCATGGCGCGAGATGATTGCGACTATACCGCACTGCACTATGCGGCACGCAATGGTAACGAACAAATCTGCAAGGTGTTGCTCGATGAGGGCAAAGTGGATGTAAATGCGGTGACCAAGGCGGGTGCCACGGCGTTGCATCGTGCCGCCATGATGGGTAAGTCCAGTAAGGAATCTTTTCGAAGTACTATTATCAACTAACGTTTCCCTTTCCCTTGGCCAGGTCACTTGAACATTGTCAAGCTGCTGGCAGAGCAACCCAAGGTGAATCTGTTGCTGCAGGACGAGTGCGGACAGAGTGCGTTGCATCGTGCGGCGTTGCGTGATCAGTTGGAGGTGTGTCGCTATCTGCTGAAGAAAGAGCCCGAGCTAAAGCTGCTCAAGGATAAGAAGGATAAGATTGCATTTGAATATATCATGGAGAATGCCAACGATGATTTCAAGCTGTTACTTAAACCCTAACAGGCACCTCTATAATTTTTGTAGTATAATACAATGATAACTTGGATGATATGATGACGGATGAAGAGTGGCGAACGGCAACGAAAATAACATCAAAATGACCCCTTAGACAATTACTTCAGCTATTGTAGTATTTGTTGTTGTATAGTGTAAACTGTAAGCACAAGAATGTCGAAAGAAATAATCAACCCAATTTTTACACTTTCCATTTCCTAATTTTATTGACTAATCGCTAAAAAAGATATTTAAAAATGAAAATATTTGAAATTATTGCAACGTTACCCGAAATTTCCATTTGATAATACACAAACCTAAGTATCGATTATAATACATATACACAGCTATATGCTATCCTATATATATACAATACATAAATATATATACTCTACAAATAATGTGTACTCTTTCTAAATGGCGACTAAACTGATGCGAACTTATATAGATTCATGATAAGAGCTAAGTAAAACTTAAACCGATCATTCCCAGATCTCTACAGATCGTATGAGTCGTTGCCTGTACTGTGGAGCAGCCCTCATAGTGGGCACATCGGATAATTCGCTGAGATAACGCTTGAGTGAGACGGGTATGCAGAGTTCCTCCTCCACAATGCGGGCCAACGTCGAGCTCTGCTCCGTGGGCGGATATTTGGCGTGCAGCGCAGAGTTCTCATGCTGCAGCTGTTGCAACAGTTGGCGACGTATTACCAGGCGGGAGAGCGACTGCAACGTGCATGGCTGCCTTTGCAGCTGACGCAGTTGCTGATCAAAGTGGGAGTGGGCTGTGCTGGCAGCAGTCAGCAACTTGGAGCTGGAATCCGATTCTGTGGCAGGAGGCAGGGGAAACTTGAAGCCAAGATTAACTGTACGCAGAGGAGGGGAGATAATTAGATGAGGTTGAGGTAGAGAAGTTTGTATATCTGCCACTTACCTAGCAGCTCAGCAAAGGCCAGACGTTGCTGTCCTCTGTGTGAGCGCAGCTCGTCGAGCACAGCCTGAGCACAGAGTTGTGAGAGATTGCAACCCTCGCGCAGCAACAGTTGAGCTATGTCCAGTCGCAGCAGACTGATGGCACGTGCCAGCGGCGTCACACTGTAGATGAAGCCACAGACCAGTGTGGGCGCCTTGTAGCGATAGAGATCCCGGCGAGCGTGGGGCAGCTTGGCAAGCAGCACACGTAGAATGGAGCGAAATTCATCGAGCTCCTCGATGTGCTGCACGGCAAAGAGAAGCAGTTCATCATTATGCGAATCCACGTAGAGTCCCTGACGGCGCTGCAGTTCAGCCTGTTCTAGCAGATACTCGAGCAGCTCGGGAAGCACGCGATGTATTGCCAGCATAATGGGTGTGCAGTTGTCGCAGTCACGAATGCTCAGGTTGTCCCCGTTTTGGACCAGCAGTTCGACCATGGCACGGTCCGACGGCTCCGGACCGATGCAATGATGCAGTAGATGATGCGCGGGCAGGCGGCGCGCACCGCGCTCCAGCAGTAGCTTGGCAACTTGCAGATGTCTCCCGATGGTGGCAAAGTAGAGCGCCGTGCTGCCACGCTTGTCCTGCAGATTGATGCGTGCTCCACGCTCGATCAGCTCCTCCGCCAGTTCAGGCAAATTAAAGACAATCGCAAGCATCAGTGGCGTCTCGCCGTCGTCGTCGGTCTCGTTGATATTCACATTAGTCTGTAGCAGCAGATGCGCTGCCTCGCTGGATCGATGTTCTATGGCCAAATGGAGTGCGGTCTTGCCATCACTGAGTGTCTTGGAATTCACCAGCGCTCCATGCTGGATGAGCAAGCGAGTGACCTCCACAAAGCGAGCGCCCACGTGGAGTGGTGTGTAACCCTCGCTATTCACAACATTGATGGGTGCATCGTGCTTGAGCAGCACAGCCACGCACTCGGCATGGCCCCAGGCGGCAGCATAGTGAAGGGGCGTGGCCAGATCGGAGTCGTAGAGATGTGGATCCTGTTGTCGGCAGTTGGGACAGCACTGCGTGAGAAATTCTCCCGTGTTCTCAAATGTTTTGGCATAATAATGATAGAGTTGTGTGTCATCGGAGGCCCCGCTGTCTGCTCCTCCTCCTCCTCCTCCTCCACCCTCATTCTCTGACCAGCTTTCGCCCTCAAACTCGTCCACCCACTCCAATTTTTCCATGCCGTCAGGTGTGCTATCAATCTCGTGTTGAGTATCTGTGTGTGCTGTAAAATAGAAAAGTCCAAAAATTTCTTAGTACACTTTGATAGAAACCTGAAGTACAAAATCGATTGACACAACCGAACCGACTACCTGCATACGAGGCAGCAGCAAGCATACTAAACTCAACGGGGGGGCCCCAGCATTCTCTCATTCTCACTCTCTATTCTTTTTTTTTTTCTTGCTTTATCGTTACCTACCGTTTCCAGTTCCTACCTCATTCTCTTTACATTGTTTTCCACACGTAACATATTTGGGTCACAGACAATTTTAGACTGTACTACAATGTAGCGATCACAGACAGCTGCACATTTCTAAAGTCAGTAAAGATTGAGCATGAAGCTTTTGGGGGTTGCAAATGTTGCAAAATAATTCTGTTCGTTAGGGTTAGGCCAGGTAGGGAAAAATTTGAAATTTAGTTTGATCAACAAAGGAGCCCTAATGCCAAATTTTGTGTCTTTAGTTTTTATACTAGCTGAGATCTGTGTGTACAATATAGATATTTTAGCTTATTTTTCTGCTGCATAAACATATCTTGTAGGTGCATTAAAGTAAAGATACAATACAAGTTTTTTAAAATCTAAAGTATCTTACATGTGTAATGATAAGAAAGATGTATTTATAGATACATATACGTTTCTTGTGTTGCGACAATAAGAAAAACGTACCTCTAAACAAAGACTAAAAATTGTCTATAATATTTACACTTTAATCTACCAAATATATTGGAGTATTTTATTCAAAGTATCTTGTGCTATTTATAAAAACAGCCTTAAGGACACCACCACTGTGCACAAATTATAAATTGTAAACAATTTAGATATGCATATTACACACACAAATATTTATGTACATATGTTTTCACGCACTACCCTCGAAATAATTGATTTTCTCTGGCCAGCAGCTGTTCAAGAGCGTTGCGAAGTCCGCTGCCCTTTTGGCCGTGGTCCAATTCATATGTCGTTGCACTCACCGTGTTTGAAAACGTTCAGCTGTGGCTCCTCGCACGACTGCACCAACAGTTCGAGCAGCTCAGCATCGCCCAGAAGGGCAGCGGTGCCAACTGCAGTCCGCCCGCACGTGGACGAGACGTAGGTGGCCTGAGCACCCTCGATGATGCAGTCGAGAGCTTGACCAAAATCACCACTGTGCACAGCACTTAGCAGGCGCTCGTTAAGGTCGTAGGACAACATTTTTCCATAACAATTGCCGTTCTTATTGCCTCAAATGTAGATACTAAATGTATCTTTTGTTTTTAAATAAACTAATTAAAGCAGCAGCAAATGCAAAGAAAAAAGCGAGCCGGACGAAAAGTACGTGTCAACTGTGGCCGGAAAATGAGACTGAAATGCAAACAACCAAATGAAAAACCCACCACCAGTAGCGAGAGATAGAGATAAGAGAGGGCGGTGAGAGATAAAGGAAGAGAGACGTCGATAAGAGAGAGAAACGTAAGGGAGATTTTTGTATCGCTCAGCTGTGGCTGAGGTTGCATTTACAATATTGGGGATTGTTTTCATTTATTGTTTTTTTTTTTGTGTTTGTTGATGTTGTTAGCGTTATAAACTTGCTCTCAAATTGTTGTAATTGTAAACTAAACTACTTGATCTCCTTGGTTTCCTTGGCATTCTGCAGTGATTCGGTAATGAAGAGCTTAGCCAGCGATTGAGAACAGAATTGTGCAATATGCTGCGCATGCGTATTGATCTGTCCAGAGGTAATGGTGGCAGTCAGCCTGGCCGGGACTGGCATAGGCCTGAATGCCTTGATGACCTCCTCCTCGGGCACTGTGGGTTCGCCCTTTGAGGTGCGCACAGCATTCTCCGCAGCCAACTTGGCCAGAGCACGATGTTTCTCCTGTAAGACACACATGCACATACGTATAAATATGGAATGGAACCAGAAGACTCTTTATCAATTCACTCACCGTGTCCTGCTTGAAGACCACTTGCTGGTACTTGTTGTAACGTACAGCTTCCTGGTAGAGCTCATCCACGCGCTCAATTAGGCTACGCATGTGATTCTCCAGCACGGAGGCTGTGCCCAAGTCGAGGAAATTGTGTCCCTTGTCTTCGGGCAGCAGTTCGTTCAGCTCGCTCATCATGATGTTCGTCAGCGGCGAGTTCTTGATCACAATGGGAATCTCGGCAAAGAGACTCTCATAGCCCACTTTCAGGGTGCGGAATGCCTCGGGCGTAAAGTCGCCATCCTTGTACATTTGTATGGCCTGCGGTGTCAGGCGATAGGCCTTCAGGCAGAGGAAGCCACGCGATGACTTCTGTGTGTCGTAGACGACGACAACAGATTCCTCAATGCTCGTTTGGTAATGGTACTGCGATTCGAGCAGGGCCAGTGACAGGCTGTTGCCCACATCGGAGCTCTGATACCAGCCCACATGCAAGTGATCGACATTGACACGACGTAGACGACGCATCACAGTCAGCTGGTACATCTCCTCGTCCATGGTCTCGTCGCCGGTTTTGGGGAATGGAAAGCAGTTGGTGATTTCCAGGCACTTGTCCACCACTAGACCAAGCAGAGCACCTTGGGCCAAATCCATGTTGCTGGACTCCTCATGGCAGTGCTTCACCATTTTCATGACGGCCTAAAACCGAAAAATAAACAATTAATATGCAGTTGTCAATATAACCGAAACTCTCCCTTAAATTTGTCATCGGTCTATGGTTCTCTTAATTTACACACATACACACACAAAACACTGCCAATGCCCTAGGCGCGTGGCATGGCAAATCGCCGATTATAATCATTCTTTAAGTGTATTTCCTGTGCTGCACACATGCAGCAATGCTTGAATATTGTTTATAACTTACCAAACCGTCGCATTGTACATAATTTATGGTATTATCTGAATCCTCAGTGCGAGCATGACGACCACCGCGGTTTGCCATTTTGACGACGACGAAGAAGAGAAAAGACGTGAAGTTGGCCGCACGGCGTAAAACTGTGTTTTCTAACACCAGAAAAAATTTCACAGCACTGTCAGCTGACTGACGCCGATACAAATAATGAAGACTATTTTGTTTATCTGACGTGCTCTCGTCAAATTTTAGTTTGAGTTTGTTTAAATTTAGAAACAAAGAAATGTGACTGAAAATCAAAATGATAATAAAATCCCTATAATCTAATCACAAATCTAATCAAGAGATTTGGTTCAAACGAGGAATTAAACTTAGGCCTGACTTTAAGACAAACATATATAATTTTAGAGCAATAATAATAAAAGAAAAGATCATATTAGAATACTTAATAATAATTTATCATTATTCGCATGTCAAAAATTGCCAATCAATTCCAAAGCTATCTAGCAGTTATATACTGCTCGTTTCTAGCTAACTTGGCAGTACTGATTCAAACAAACAAGATAAAAGGCGTGAATAGGGAAAACGATTTACCCAGCACTATTTGAAACACCACCGGCAACCTTACCGAACACTGACGCTCGGCTGGTCAGCTGTTCCACCGACTGCGATAACAAGTACAAAAAATAGGTTTTGTTTATCTCAGTCATTTGAAACGATATTTAAGTGCTGAGCTTGTTGCTACACGGCGGAAACAAGTAAAGAACAACTTTGATTGCAGCGTCAACTCGCATGTAGAACAAATTTTGCGACGGTCAGTCAAAAATAAGCAGTGCTGGCAAAACTTTCATAAATTAAGCATAGCAAAATGACGACTAATTGGCGTGAACTATTTCCCACAAAATTGACTTTTTTAATCTTTATACTGTATATGTCATTATTCATAGGACAAGGTAAGAACAATAAAAAAATCTATAAGTTTTAATTTACAAAAGCTTTCTTTAATTTGTTCCAGGCATCTTTGTGACAGCATCGCAAGAATCGAACAATTCCTATAGCTATAATACCGTAACTGTTGTGCTACTTACCGAAGTCTTCAAACTCATCGTATCCGTTTGTCTTTACTGCAGAGAGTAAGTATGTAAGAGATTCCATAAGAAAAGTAAACTCACCCACCTAATTTCAGGAAAAATCTTAGCTCACTAGCTAGGGATGTGAGCAAAGATCGCCATGTTCTTGCTCTCTATATGGTACCCGCATTTCTCTACTGCCTCTACAATAATCTCGCCTTTGTGAATCTCGCCACATTCGATCCGACAACATATTATCTGCTGCTACAGCTGCGCGTCGTCGTCACTGGGATACTTTTCCAGATCATATTCAAAAAGTATTTATCCCAACGTCAGTGGGTCTCATTGATACTCCTCACCCTCGGGTGTATGCTGAAGCAGGTGGACTTGAATAGCTTGTATAGGGATGCCAACGACGATAGTGAAGCGGCAGCGCTACAAGCGGGTGCAGCTGTCAAATCATCACCATCAACGCCAGCCAAGAATATGACTGGATTTGATTTCAGCATCAGTGCCGTCTTCATTTTGGCCCAAACAATCTGCTCGTGCCTGGCGGGCGTGTACAATGAGTATCTGCTAAAGGACAAGGGTGCCGAGGTGAACATATTTGTGCAGAATGTGTTCATGTATCTGGACTCGATCATCTGCAATGCGATGATTTTGCTACTGCGTGGCGAACTACTGGATGCATTCAGTGCACAGAATCTTGGGAGCATTTGGCGTTTCAGTGTGATCATTATTATTGTCAACAATGCTGCTATAGGCATCGTGACCAGTTTCTTTTTGAAGTACATGAACTCCATACTGAAGACATTCGCAAGTGCGCTGGAACTGCTTTTTACGGCCGTGCTGTGCTACTTTTTGTTCGCCATACCCATTTATATGAACACCGCACTGGCGATCGCAGTCGTCTCGTATGCTATCTATTTGTATACCCAAAGTCCGGTCGTCAATCTAGGAAAGGTGCGTCCCCCGGCGACGCTCAGTGAGGCTACCTCCACTTTAAAGACTAAAGAGAAAGAAGACAATCGCAAGCTGTTGGATGAGACAGGTGATACTGACTTGGAAATGGACAATATAGTGTAACATATATATACAACTGTCCATGCGAATCTATTATAGTTTATAGTATTTATCTGTAAATAGGTTTCGTCGTCTCTCGTGCTACCAATTTACTTTTTGGGCATTGTCCGATTTTTTACAGTGTAGAAAAAGTGCCTACAATTTGTCGACTGTGCAATCTTTGTTCTTGTGTATGTATGAATGTGTATGTGTACATGCCTGTGCGCATGTATGTGTAAATAGCGTTTCCTTTATAGATATTATAAAAAGAAAAAACAACAATTAACATTTTAAAAACTGCCTTTGATTACAATGATAACAAAATTATATTATATTTATCGCACGTCAAGTGGTTCATAAAGTTTATACATAATTCATTAATGTAATTATTACTCAGATGGTGGAGATTTGCGTGCTTGTAAAGCGATCTGCATAGTACTATCCTCGTAGAACCTCTTGTAGTAATCGCATTCCGCCAAATGGGCCTCCATTTGCTCGGGCAGCACACGGTGTGTTGCGTTGTATTTGCAGATCGCCAGCGGTGGCCCACGGTAATTTCGGGCGCACTTCACCACATGACGGGGCATACGGAAAAGTACGACACGATGTTCCTTGTTGTATGGGCAGGTGCCGAATTGCAAATTGTACATTTTCTATATAACTAAAAGAAAATATGTAAAAATTATTGCATCAATTATTTTGCTCAACGCAAACCGGAAAATTGAAAATACCGCTACTTTAGAAAGAGATGACTAGTAGTCGCACAGCTATTGCTATTGCAAGGCCATCTATGTTATCGAATATTTTGTCATCGATACCAGCAGTGATGAGTCATACAGAAGCTACGATTGATGTGATAACTTTCAAATCAGTATGCTGTTCATAAATCTTTTTACATAGGATTAATTATTTACATTTACTTGTGTAATTGTCAAAGTACAGTACCGCCTGTATTTTTTAGGTATTTTAACTATACTTGCATATGTTATTGTTTGGTTTGCGTTTACATATAACACATGCCCGCAAAACATTAACAGCTGACTGTAATTCAAAAGATATTGACCCATAAAAAAGAAACAAACATATAAATATAAATATATTGTAAGCAAATCTGTAATTGCCTCATTCTCCGTCCGAGGAGCTTACGTAATTGCTATAAATATGTCGTGACTCGATAGTTTACCAATTGCAATGTCACATCTCTAATCGATACTCTTCGAATGTTGAAAATAATCCAGCAGTAGTATCGCCTCCACCCGACCCCTCACCTTTCATTCATTGAAAAGTTATCGTACAGTTCGGACGTTGCTTTATCCGAGAGAAAAGAAAAGTTTTCGTAAAGTAAAAAAAAGAGGAATTTTCCATTAAACTACAAAAATGGCTCGTACCAAGCAGACCGCGCGTAAGTCGACCGGAGGTAAAGCACCTCGCAAACAATTGGCCACCAAGGCGGCCCGCAAATCGGCCCCATCCACGGGTGGAGTTAAGAAGCCCCATCGCTATCGCCCTGGTACCGTGGCACTGAGAGAAATTCGTCGCTACCAAAAGTCCACCGAGTTGCTGATCCGCAAATTGCCGTTCCAGCGTCTGGTGCGTGAAATCGCTCAAGATTTCAAGACTGATTTGCGTTTCCAGTCAGCTGCTATCGGAGCGTTGCAGGTAAGCAAATAAATTTGGCGGGAATGTGTGTAAAAAAAATGGTGGGAAGATTGGCCGTCGGCTCTTCTAAAACGTAATATGGCTGGGGTGGGGGAAGCAATGTGTATTTCAACATATCATGTAATGGAAATTTTTAACGCACTTTTTTCTCCCTTTTCAGGAAGCTTCTGAGGCCTACTTGGTTGGTCTGTTCGAGGACACCAATTTGTGCGCCATCCATGCCAAACGTGTTACCATTATGCCCAAGGATATTCAGTTGGCCAGACGCATCCGTGGTGAACGCGCCTAAATGACACGTCCGCCATCTTTAATTAGAAAAGCAGCAGCAACAACGCCAACAATAACAATGCAAGCAGCGACGTCACCGTCGCTAAGCGCAGCTGCTGCGGCCGCTTAGCCTTAAGTTTCATAAGATTTATTATACCTACTGTAAATCATAAGTAAAATTGATTTATTTCATATACATTTATTCCCACACACACACATACATACTGTTGTATGTTTATATTTAAATAATAGAATATGCGAATTTTGTCCGTGTAATAAAAAATACAATGATTTTGTTTGTGTAAAACTTTTGCTCCAAACATAAAGCAGTTTTATTTGTTGTTTTATATATTTTAGTAGTATATGGGAGTGATTTAAATGGGGATTGTTGGGTTTCTTTTTAGAGCAAATGCAAAAATTATTTAAAGACAATCGTATCCAGCATTGCGCCTAAGCATTGTACGATATTGTTCTGCATGACCTTGTCCACCTTTTCCTCCAGATGCCGTTTGGGATCCTGTTTGCCCACGTTCTTGATGGCCAGCTGCTCTGGCGTCATTTTCTCCTCGTCTTCGAGCGACTGTAAATAAAGAAAAGAAAGAGTCCATTGTAATACCATACACACACAGACACAATACACATATAAATGTGAATGTAATGTTTTGTTTTCTAAGTGGAGACTGTAGTTGGCGTTTATTTTGATTGCGGTCTTCCTCCTATTTGCGTAGTAATAATTGTTTTATTTTCTGATATGACGGGAGAGAAGACCTCATTATATATTTATGGCATTAATATATAATGTATACTTGAAACGATCGGCTAAAGAAAAAATAGTTATTCTGGATAAATTAGGTGTTCTTAAGGAAATCACAAGTATGTATATGTTTGTGTGAATTAATCTTGAATTAATAATGAAATTGGCAAAATTTAAAAGTTATATATGGATCAAAGGATAAAGGGAACAGATAAAGGATAGGTATATAATCAAAAGAAAAAAATTTCTAAAGAAATCTTGTCTGCAGAAATTATATGATCATCTGTTCTTAGTTTTATCAATAAATTTGTAGTATAGGCAATAGGACTGATATATTCTATATCCTACTCATAGAACAAAAAATATTTTCTTGTTCCTCTTAGCAGAATACCTGATTGATCAAAAAATACGTTATTTAACAGAATAATGGGATTAGCTAAAAAGACACTTTGGGTTTTTTCTAACATTCATTCATAGAACTATTGCAATCCCGCACATTTTCTGTCACACATGCAATTTGCATTAGTTTTAGGGGTTGCAACTTCCAAATTAGCTGCAGTTAGGGGTGGTTTCCTTGAAATTCCAAGATGTTACATGCTATCTAGGCTAGTTTCTCTTTCTGTTTTGATTGTCCTATTCCGGAAGAGGGTGTAAAATGCAACACATCAAAAGCATATGATCGTACGTTTACTTTTCATGAGGTGGCAACTCTGTTATTCTAATAAGTTTTTTGTGTGCAACTCCCGAGTTCGGGAATTTCATTGCATAAACTCGATATGTGTATGTGCAACGAGCAACCTACCTTGTTGTAATTCTTGGCCAGGTCGAGCATCTCAGCCACCGTATCCTCGTTGATGGAGCAGTGCTCGTTGTAGTCGGCCAGCGTGAGACCATCCTTCCAGGACTTTTTGTGCAAATTGAGAAGCATCTTCTGCTCTAGCTCGTTCTTGCGGTAGTTTATACTGATGGAATAGTAGTGACGATTCAGTCCATGGATCAGTGCCTGCACCGATGGCTTCTGCAAGTGACCCAAATTCGAGGTGGTCTGACGGGGCTCCTGGCCCAGGACAAGCATATTCGGATTGATTAGACGGAAGGCATCGATCACGACCTTTCCCTTGACAGACTGAATGGGATCAACGACCACAGCGACAGCACGTTCGGAAAGGGCTTCGAAGGATTGCTGGGTATTGATATCGACACCGGATAACCAGCAACCAAAACCGGGATGGGAGTGGTACCAGCCAACAACCATTTCGGGTCGCCCCGTCTGTTTCAGCATGTCCAACATCTTGGCCTGAAAGACGGGATCCACTGCCTCCACAGAGACACCAGTTCCGGTCTGTGGCATGGCAAACACATCGATAACCTGCACCGTATAGTCATCGACAAATTCGCCCAGCATGAGACCCATCACCTCCATGGGCACACCAGCACGACCGTGCTTCAGCATCTTCAAAAGTGCCAGGGATGAGATATACACCTGCTCGGCGGTATCCACGACGGGCGCATCTGTGGGTGGAGCGGCTTGTGGCATAGCGCCGCCTAAACGTAGCAAACGATCCATGACTTGACTGCAAATTGCAATTGAAAATGTTATTGAACTCTTCTTCTAGTATATTTACATCGCAAGGCGTACTTACCTTGTGGGTATTTAAAGAACGTGTATTTCTTGAAAAGATATTCTACTTAATTTAAGTTGAATTTTGCTTACAGCAACAACAAATACAAAGCAGCTCTTGCTCTTCTTTTTTTGACAGTCAGCGTCGGCAAAGTGCAAGTAATAGTAGAGTTATCGATAACTTATGGAATGGCAACACTGTTTGCCAAACAGCTGTTGAATGTGCTCCCGTAAGTGATAAATATATCGCGCTATCGATATCAACACGTTAGCCACTATTGTGTTAGACATATCGAACTATCGATAGCAACGAATGTAATGATAAATAACTATCGCATGCTTTAAATGTTAATGCGCGCGCTTTCGTTATGAATGCAACTTAAGCAAGCCGCATTGCGTTCCGCCAGACCGCACGCCAGTTATGGCAGGCAGCAGATTCTTGGCCTACCTTTTTTTAAAATGTAAATGCCATGAGAAAGAAGTGTAATGGGAGCAACAACAGCATAAGACAGAAAACAATTGTAAGTAGCGCCAATTAATTGCATTGCCTTTCACCTGCAATACTGACGCCCAAATGCCACCGCCAAGTGATTCCCAGCCCAAAAAAACAGATCATTTAAAATGCCAACGTTGGGTCGGAAAAGTCAGAGGTGGGTCGCAGTCGCAGCCGGCACCGGTACCGAGCGCAGCAGCAGCAGCCGCATCAGCTCAGCTTGATTGCAACATTTCTCGGTCTCGGCGGCTACTCCATTTTCCCTCTCGCTTGCTCACTCGGGCTCGCATTATAAGTAGTTTATGAAAAGTTTGTTCGCTTTTCCATCTTCACACAACAAACATTTTCCAGTCAGGCATCGCGTCGCCGTCGCGGCTTTTCAGTTGCATTTTGTCGTTCGCTCCACACACACTCGCCTCGTCGTTAACACAGTTAAAAGTCTGTTTTTCATTTGTTAATTAGCCACACTTTGTACCACTGTACGCCGTGCAAGTGCTTAGCCAACGTGTTCGATTGTTGCCAATCATCGTCTGCGACTGCGATCCGCAAAAAAAGGTATCGAAAAACATTTTATTACAGCAAAGTTAACAACACAGTTTTTAGTTTATAAAGAGTATTTTTTTTTGCTTGGGTTAGTTTTTGTTTTTTTGCTGACACAGCTCGTCAGTTTCTTTGCCCACGGCGGCAATTCGCTGTCGATTTGTTGCCTCTGCTTATCAACAACAACCAAATTTGTTTTTATTTTTTGCTGCTCTCCTGCCTGATAAGCACACCCAGTGGCTGTGTAAACATCTGTCAAAGGGGGATTGGTCTGCTTGGTGGGCGTATCACAGTGGAATAGCGCGGTAAATTATTCGGGTTAGAAGAATATAATGTTTTTGTAGTTAAATTATTATAAATAATCATTTTTGAAACTACAAATTTTTATGTTCAGGTATTTTTACATTAATTCATTTATTTAATATATTTTTTATTTTATGTTACTATACTTAATTTATCTTCGTATGATCTCTAATTTACATCAAAAATTTTATTATGAAATTTCTATACAAAATTCCACTGCGTACCGTAAACAATTAAAAAGCGACCACTGTACTTATTACCGTGGCGAGCTCCTAATCGTCAAATTCCCCGGCGCGTACCAAACTTGCATTACCTTTCGAAAAACTAAATGCAGTCGGTAAACGGCGTAGATCATCAGGTCTTCAATCTTCAGATAGTTGATCAAATTCCTCCACGTCGACACGTGGTATCTGGCCGGCTATAATTGACCTTGTCGTTGGGGTTCAAAGAAATGCGTTTAACAGCATCGCGAGATACCATCATGAAATCTCGTTGAAAACGTGGCAAAAACAACTGAAAAAACAAACCGACATCAACTAACTAAAACTGAACAATTTGTACAGCAACAAAAAAAGAAAAACAAAACCAAATAAAAAAAGTACAACAAAAAACACGTTAGTTCAGCTGTGAAATTGACCTTTTATGGCCTAACTAAACTCCACTTCAGTTGTTGTCAGTCCAAAAAAAAAAGTAAAGCGGAAACACTTACAATGATGAAGCTCGAAGAAATCTTTCCAGTCTAGCGATAAGGGGTCTCTTAATGGAGAGCAAAACGTTGTCTTCTTTGTTTAAGCAATTTTCTACAATTATCATTTTCGGTTTTCTGTTCCGCGATCAAAAGTAATCGGCGATTTGTGACTCATTTCACTAATTTCTTGAACCTATTCCGTTGATTATCATGCGAGTGAAAATGTTCTCACCTGATAGCGTTATATTATATTTTGATGTGTATAGGTCTTCAAAGTGATTTATCATCATTTTGACAGAGCACCAGGGGGGCTCAGAATCAAGATCGTTTAAGTTTTTTGTTTAACTTTTGTGAAAACTTTTAATTTCTCATGGGAATTTGGAATAATCCCTCGAGTTACACTCTTTATACACATTGCCTTGGATCAACCCTGACCCATTACCATATCAAATTTCTGCCATATGACATTTCTTTCGTGGAATTCAATTTCCATTTGAACATCTAATTTCATGTGTGCGAGCTTTCCATGAAGCTCACATGTCATTTGCTGTGGCATCTTTTGGTTAAAATTCTGAAAATCTTTTTTAATCATTAAAAAAATACCTCTGCGCTTCTTAATTGATTCTGAAGGTAGCGTATTCCAAGCTGGAATACGATCTTAGGAAGTGGATACATCATAACCAAAACAGAACTTTTTATAATCAGAATAAATTGGTAGTTCCTAATTACATATTAGAGTTATAACTTTCCAAAAGAGTATTTGCACGTTATAACTTTCCAAAAGAGTATTTGCACGTCGACTTTGACAGCTTTTTCGTTTACGCTTTTCAACACTTGCCTTGCACTAACAATCACGCACACTTCCAGTACAATCCGATTAAAACAAAAAAGGTAAATATTGGCGAAATATATTTAAGAAAAAGCAATGGAAAATGTTTTGATTTTCGATATCGACCATCGTCGACATTTCGGCTAAGTAATTGTTCGATATTGATACCAAAAGTTAAGCTATAAAGACGATTGCAACACGATGACGTTGGTTAGTAGCGGTTGTTTTTGTGTGGTATAGATTACACCAGATTCTGTCTATGGTGGGTGTGTGTGTGTGTGTGTGTGTGCGGGTGTGAAGTGTGTGCACAGCTGTTTTTCGCCTAGACGCGAGTTACCTTAGGCAACTTTGCAAGACTGACGTAATAAGAACGACCTACATTCGGTGGGAATATCTGAAAGCTAAACATATCTATAACCAAAGCAAACCGCAGAACCGTTAAGAAAATTTGTTCAGTTTTTCTCTTGGTTTTCCTTTCAATTTGCTACTGCTGCTGTTAACGTGACTTGAATTTCACTTTTTATTGCTAAATTAGCCATAAATCAGTGCAAATTGAATGCAGTGCAGCTAGTGGCAATGGCGGAGGAGGGAGGGGTTGGCGAGGCGCCTCATTAGTTGGAAAGTTTTTAATTATTTTGGACCCGTCGGGCGTTTAAGATAATGAAGCATTTAAGCCGTGCATTCAGTTCGAAAAAAAAGAAAAAAAATAGGAAAAATAGCGTCATTTTCGAAAGTGCAAAACACAAACAAACAACAACAAACAATTGCAATAATTTGCATTTTACTTTCAGCTAAAAACAACAGTAACAACAAAATCACAACCGCAACAGCAGGGACAGCGACTGCAACGCCAGCCATGACGTCGTTGTTGCCACTGGATACGTCATCAACATCAGTGCAGGGCGAGGACGAGTCGCAGCAGCAGCAGGAGCAATGCACAACAACAATTGCAGCTGAAACGCCTGGCAATGGAACAGAGAGCAATAACATATCGCCCACTACAACACAATTTGCTTCCCTTCCCGC
This sequence comes from Zaprionus indianus, assembly GCA_018904595.1. NCBI lineage: Eukaryota > Metazoa > Arthropoda > Insecta > Diptera > Drosophilidae > Zaprionus > Zaprionus indianus. Next base: position 377,791 of record JAEIHA010000905.1, read on the forward strand.
TCCCACTCGCATTCCGCATCCCAATGTTCCACTGCGACGTTCCGCCACCATGCGTCTGCGCAGCACAAAGCAACAACAAATGCAGGCCGAACTTGGCTCGCTGCCGACCGGTGATTTCAGTACGCGCGCCAAGCTCACGCCGAGCTCATCACCAACGCCTACGCCGTGTCCGCGCAAGCTAACAAGGAATCGTACCTGGTGCCCTTTAGGGCACAGTGCAGAGCAGCAGCAGCAGCAGCAACGGAAGGATACGCAGCAGGCACAAGGAGACGCAGCAAGGGTGCAACAAGAACAACAACAACACATACGTGAAGCATGCAGCGATATACAGTTTGAGCTGCATACCAGCCTGGACAACATGGCCGCCTCCTCAGCCGCTTCCAAATCATCGCGTAATATGGTAAGTTTGGCATACATTCTCTAGTTGTTATCGATTTATGGATTGACACCACCACAACCACCCACCACGCGTAACTATTGCCACCCTTTTTTAACTATTGCTGACCTACGTAATTTGAAAATAGGTGGGGAAAAACAGCAACATCACCCTTACCCCCCTCCCATACATTAGAACGTACGTAACACGCGCGACAGCTCATTGTCCAGTTCGGTTCCTGTTCCCTGTGGACAGCCTGACAGCCCTGACAAGCAATTTGCAAAAAAAACACTCATTACCGCCGGCTCGAGACAGGAGTCGATATGTTGTTATCGACAGCACAGTGGGGGCAGTAATGACATAGCAGTGGGGAGTATTTTAATTATAGGGTATTTAAATAGCAGTAATTAATTATGCAGATTTTACATTTTCATGTTGAAATGGAAATAATTAGTGCACATTCGAATTAAACCTTAAGTATTAATTCACACAGATATCAAAGGTTTATTTACATATTTAAATTTATATTTGTTTCGAGTTTATATTTATTTTGATAATTTGTTATATAAACAAACCAGCAAAGTGCTGTTCCTTTCGCAATTCTGGCAACCCTTTTCATCTAATTTACTATGCTTCCCAAATTACGACTTTGAGTGCTTTCAGTCTGAGGTAAATCTTTGCATGATTTACAGCTTAGTTTGCCATTCTCTTTTCCATTTCATTTGCAAACATTGAAAAACAGAGAGAAACACAGAAAGTGGGAGAGAGAGAGAGACTTACTGCTTGTCTTACACTATCTGCTCTCTTGCCCTCAGGCAGAGAGTTCATGTTTTATTGACAGTGCATACAAAACAAAAACTAAGAACAACAAGAGAAAGAAGAAGTAGAACTACAACAAAAACTCGGCCTTTCCGATTCCGTTTGTTTCGCTTCCGACAACGAACAGCTGATGATGAGGAAATGCAAGTGCGCGGCGCAGCTTTTGCAAATGTTGACAATGCGACAGGAAAAACTCACACACACACACACACACACAAACATGCACACTTTGTATACTCCCCCAATTTCGCTTGCTCCCGCTCTCTCTCTCTCTCTCACTCTCACACGACAGAGCGCACTGACAGCGGGTTTGAGGGTTGTGGTGGCTTTGTTGTTGTATTTTGGGCTGCTTCTTTTTGGGCATCTTCTTTATTTTCTCTGCCCCGTGTGCGATTTGTGTTTCAGTTGATTTCTTATGCTCAAAGTGAACGCGTGCGAAAGCGCTTTTTGCCCATTGTTATTATTGTTTTGTATTTTGTCAAGCTAAGTTTGGCTTTCGTGTGAATGAATTTATTTAAAGGTAGATAGAAATATACAATAAATAAATTTCTCTGTGTGCGAGTGAGTAAGAGTGTGTGCAAAGCATTCTAATTGTGGCCCCCCTTTAACTGGGGCCTTACGTGCTCTGTAACGTGTATAATTAACTAGGCCTTTAACTATAATTATCAGTTGTCCATTCACAGTCGTCGTTCAGTTCGTTGGCCCCACAACCATATTTCGTTGCATAAACAATAAACTTATTCATATCTAGTTAAAAACAGTTGCGTATTAAAGTGAATGGCAAAATAAAAGTGCAAGAAATGTGAAAATAAAATAAAATTGAAAAAGTTGTGCAAATTAGAGTCAAGAGAAGTGATTTAATGGTGAATTGGACAATGTGGAACCTTTTATGCAGCTAAATTTAATATTGCTCTGATTAAAATGGATTATAATTAAATTTAAAAAAATCTGAAAGTGTTGCTATAAAATGATTATAGTATAATTAGAAAATAATAATGTATTAAAAAAAAAAAATCTTTAAATCTGTAAATCGATTTAAAGATGTAAGAGTTTAATAGATAACAAAAATATGTAGAATGAGAACTCATGAAAAATCTAAAAGCCTTACAGGCGAATCTTCCAATATATAATTTCCAAAAAGCTTTACTCATTGTTAAGATTGTTAAAGTTTCCCAGTTTCTCTAATTTGTGTATAAAACTTACTGAAAATCCCAAAAATAAATCATCTTTAAGAGTGAATGCTTATGCAACGAAATATGGGTAAAACTTACCTTTTGTTGACCCTGAAAAGTAGGCAAAAATAATAAAAATATTTGCCAAATAGATGGAGCACCCGTTGCCAAAAGCGACAAATGCTGCAGACAATGGAGAATCGTCTTGGCACAGGGCCAACTGGGCTATTTTGACCAAAAACGTGCTTAGGGGACACTTTGCAAGGCAAGCTTGTGCATAAGTGTGCCTGTCTTTGCATGTGTGTGCCTGTCTGTACACACATGCCGCCGCACAGGTAGCACTGAAATCAAAACCATCGATTTTCTTAGATGGTTTGTACAGCCATTGTTCACGAGCCGTGTAAGCCGGGTTAAATTGATGCGACGTGACTGTAGAAACACTTCAAATTGATATTAAGTTGACGCTATAAAGATAACATTGAAGTGCGTAAGCGTAACTAAGGGCACAGTGGCGTAACTAAGAGGGGGTTAAATTAATAATGAATGAATTAGTAGAAAAATCAATTTCAAACTATATCAAAGCTATTTTAAACTCTTAAATATAATGGGAATTTAACTTATCTTTAAGCTCCCTCTCTACGCCTTTGCCCTGAGCTCAGTTTACAATCCCTTTCAGTCTTCCAGTCGTAATCTTTCTTCTAGTCTTCATTTATTCTCTTTCTTCTAGCTATTTTACTCTCTTCTCTCTATGTCTCTTTCTTTCTCTGTGTTGTCTGTTAGCTCGTGCGTAAAACCCAAGTAGCGCTCTCTATAGTCATTGTTTTTCCCCGTACCTGAACAATTAAAAATAGGGCAAGAAACTCATTAATGGTTGATTATGAAATATGCATGGGGAACGTGCTGCAGGCCCTTTGGCTGTGGCTGCTTCGCACACACACCTGAGAGTCTCACACTCTCTTTCGACTGCCCCACCTCGTTTGCTTCCTCTTCCTCCCTCCCTCTCTCTCTCTCTCACTTGCTAGGCTAACCTGATTTGTAACCAACTTTTAGCTGTCTGCTTTGCTTGCAGTCGCTGACTATGGCTGAAAATGGCCAAAAGAGCTGACAATAGTAACAGCAGCGAAGCCCATGACAAGTCGCCACTTGGTCAACAACAGTGGCAGCTCCACTCGATTCTAAATCAATTCACATTTGGCACAGCAGACAGTGGAGTAGGGAAGAGAGAGAGAGAGGGGGGTAGGGGGATTGAGAAGGGGCTTAACTGCTTGGTGGAAAATGCACACATGTTATGGACACTCTATAATTGACACAATTACAGAAAGAGTTGCAAGTGGGCACTCGAACTGGGCCAAATGGCAAATCACTTTATTATAAGAGAGAAATGGAAAGCATTTATTCTATCTGCATAGAACGAAAAAAAGTTACACAAGGCAGCAAAATAAAAAAAAAATAAATAATAATTAACAACTGTTAGTGTGAAAGATTTACTTACTTCGCGTATAGCATTGAAATTTTGATTCTTGGCTTGATTTCATTAGGAGTTCGTAATTTTCGAAGAAATTTCAATTAGATTCGGCAGAAATTTAGATTTAGATTACATATTTATTATATATCTAACATAAGGCTATAATTATATACTTTAAATGTCTTACTTAACTTAAGATCTACAAAGTTGTCCTTGCTTCTCCTTGACTCTATCTTGCATCAAAGTAGATCGCGACTCATATACTTGTACATACGATACATTGTTACTCTGTTTCACTTAAATACTTCCGATCCATTTACAACACTTGTTAATTATATGCAATATCCTATATAACCGATCTTAATGTTTTTTTAAACTGCAAATCAGTTAAACGCGGGTAATGCCTACCGGAAAGTGATTTCGGAGAGGCTTAACCACATAAAAACAAAGATATAAACATTGCAGGCTGCCCCCTTTCCTTCTTAACTGTCTAATCGGCAGTTAATTGACCACAAAAATGTTGCACAGTAGGCAGGGTTTGGTGGAAAGGGGGTAAGAGGGGGTAGTGCACAATGAAAGTAAGCAAAGCTCTCTGCGGTGTTCGAAATGTTTTGGCAAATGTATAACAACAAATTGGTATCGGGGCGGCGTTACGGTATGCGGTGTCTGTCTGATGTTGCTCCCTTCTCAACCACAGTAGTAGTACGTCCCCCCCTGTCCCCTTTGGAGGGGGTCTTCACGCGATCTCTTTTGAGTTTTTGCCAAGTATGCACGAGTGAGCAGCAAAGCAATTGAGAGATTTGGACGCAGCGACCGCAGAGGGAAAGCAAAGAAAGAAATTAAGCAGTTAACATGGGTGGGGAAAGGGGGGTAGGGATAGCTGGTTGCTTGGTTGGCCATAAGGTATTAGGCATTTGGCATTAGGTATTTGCTTTTAGCTTTTTTTTTTTTTATGTTGTTTCGCATTTCAATTTGGCATTCGCTAATCGCGCGCGCTCTAAACGCATTTTCTTCTTCTCTGCCTGCAGTCGCTGAAGCTAAACGGCAGCAGTTCAGATCCAGCTACCAACCTGACGGCAACATCGACGCCAAAGACCCCAAAGACATTGTCGTGCAGTGAACTAAGCACTCCTGCTTGTGCTGGTTCGACTGCCTCTGGTCACACTTGTGTGCGTGAATCGCATTGCGCACGTTCAACATCGAAGGGATCGAGAAAACAGGAGATTATCTCGACGAAACTCTCCACAGTGCCGGAAGCGAAAATATCACCGAAAACACCGCCCGGTACACCCGATTCCCCAAGCACCTATCTGGATGATGATCTAGACTCGATGTATTCGTTTGCGACCACCACCTCGGGTCGCTCCACCATGTCCTGTGAGCATCCCTATGTGGCCAGGTGAGTTTGCAAGAGAAACTACGGTTTGGTTGAGTATATAATGTAGTGATAAAGGGATGAGAACTTTAGCTAGATTTTACTTAGGAACCTACTTGTCTTTATAATCGAAATAGTATTGTATTGGGAACTGAACTAAGCGTTAAATAAGCTTTCGATCAAATCAACTAAGTGTATAAAGATTATGTGATATTTTTCATATAATTTCGTTTCTACATTAATCAGGTTTGAAAATAAAATTTAAATGATACTTAGTTCTTCACATATTTATCGATATTTGCTTTTCCCGTGAACTTAAGGCTCTATCTTAATGGTAGACAACCCGAAAATCAAGAAAATATAAATATATTTTGAGAATCCTCTAAGAAACAGTAGGATCTAAGTAGAAACACAATGCAAAGTCTTCTTAAACCTTATTTATACCTTCTACTTATACGTATACTAAACAAATATAATAATGAACTATTCCTCGACAGAAATGGAACCACCTTTAGTGGACGCAAAATGAAATATGTGGTGCACTGTTCCAACTATGCGGGGCAGGTGGGCGATGATTACCTGACACCAACACAGCGAGCGCAGCGTCAGATACGTCGTCTCAAGGAATTGCTGAGTATTGCACGCCAGGATCTGGAAACTAAGGATACGGAAATCTTGCGACTGACACGTGAAGTTGTCGAACTGCGCCTGTTCAAGGCATCGCTTAGTTCGCCCGAGGAACGTTCGGCCTCATCGGATGCGGTGACAGTGCGTGAGGCGGAGCTAAAGACATCGCAAGATGTATCGCCCATTGTTGACATGGTCGATGAGGCCAAGTGTAGTCCACGTCATCTGGCACGCCAGCAGCAGCAGCAACAGTTGCAACAACAGGAGCTGCAGCAGCAGCAGCAACATCAGCAGCAGCAGCAACATCAACAGTTGCAAATGTCCGCAGAGATGCAAAGTTCATATGCGGATTCGGGACACTTTGAGGATCTCACAGTGTCGTCGGTGCACTCGAAGGACTCGCAGACGCAAAGCGACATCACCGAAGTGGGTGCCAGCAGCAGTCACCTGGAGAACTATGAGATGCAGCGTCAGGAGCTGATCCGCATGTACGAGCAACGCATCGAAGAACTGATTCGCACTCAGGACGGCGCCACCAGCGACATGAAGCGATCGCATAACGACAAGGTCGAGGCCCTGCTTCAGAAACTTGCTGAGTGCAATACACGTTACTCGGACATTGTGCCCGACTATGAGCATGCCAAGCAGCGTATACGGGAGCTAGAGAAGCAGCTGGAGGATCTGCAGCGGAAGCTCGTGGAGCACGAGGAGAAGCAGAATCGCATGTATTTGCATATGTATCAACAGGGGCAGGAGGCAGAGCGGCTGACGCGTGCCGATCAGGTACAGTGTGTAGAGTTAATAGCGGTATTGGTAGTGTTATCGATTATCGATAGATTCTAACTGAAATCGATGTACGTATTTTACAGTTAGCTATCGGTAATCTATATTTCTCTTCTGTTGCTCTCTCTCTGCAAAATATATCTGTTAAACTATCGTTAATCTCTTATTGACATATGCATTAATCGATTATAGATATGTTCAGTAGTTAATTATAAACATATGTTATCGTGTATGGATACATACACGATGATTGATTATCAATTTATTATGTACTCGTTCGTCGGTGTATTTCGTAATTCATTATTGATATATTATCGATATAAATAGTCAGTAAATGGCTATCAATGTATCGTCTCATCCTTCATCGAGATATTCTTTGATCTATTATCGATAAATTTGTCCTCCATCTCTAATTCATTCACTAATAATCTTCTTATTTACTGTTCCAATTCCAATTTGTTTTCTTTTTGCAGGCAATGGAACTGGCACAGCGTCAGCCGGACAGCAAGGTGTCCATCAATGAGCTGCTGCATCAGCTGCAGAGCACTCAGGACGAGCTAGAGAATATACGCGTAAGATTCTTCAATATATTTCTCATATTGTTTTCCGTTTTGTTTTGTGTGTTGCATTTTGTTGCATCGTGATCTCGACGTCACAAGAACCACAACACACATCAACATCAACATGATCATCATCAACAAGAACTACAACAAAAACGCGATCATCACCAACCATGAACAACAAGAACAATTACAACAACAACAACAACACGACAATACACTGTGTGCTTCTGTGTGTGCTTTGTGCGTGTTTATGCGTGTCTGTGCGTGTCCCACTTTCAGTTCAATTTTTGCGCTTTGTCTGGCTGAAAAAGCTGCAATTAATTGAAGATTTGAAAAACAAAAAAACATCAAAATACAACAGCAACATTTTCATTTCGTAGCTCTTAAGTAACTGCAACATAAAAAACATAACCTAACATTAACCTAATTAATTCTTACAACTTACAACAATTCATCAACAACAATTGCAATTACTTTTACAATTACAATTGACATTAAAATGGAAAAAACTAATTTGATTTTCAAGTACACCGAATGTTTTTTTCATTGTTTCATTTTGGCTTGTTGCGTTTTTGCGTTTCTGTTTCACACATCTTTCGTTCCACGTAGCGTAACAGTTAACGTCACGTAGTGGCAGCTGCATGCAACAACAACAACAAATAAATAACGTTCCAGTACAGTTTGACAGCCGTTACAGTTTGACAGCCAATCGCTCTACGCTCTCTTTCTCTCTTGTTTTAACTTGGCATGATTAGTTTACAGATCGATTACTTTCTAATTATCGTTATCAAAGTTCAAAGTTCGTTTTCTTGCTTTGCGTATTTAATTTTGTGATCTCTATCTCTATCTCTATTTGTTAACTTGACAACGTGTTTTCTCTTATATATATCTTATATGTATACATTACTCTCTTATATATTCTCTATTGTCGTGTATAACCAACAAACAACAACAACAACTATTCTTGTAGGCCTCAGAGTGTAGAATGAGAGAGTGCGGCAGTAACCATGCTCTCCTCACCGCCAAGGAGGCAATTTCTTTGTGGGTACTTGGCGCGCGTAAGGTTTGTAATATCCGTAATAAAAAAATACCGAAAAAATACCCTCCTACTAACCAAAAACTTATGATTTTTGTTGCCAAACGAAATTGTACTACAAATTTTGAGTATTTTTTGAGTTTCCATTTCATTTTACATTTTTAATCCATTGGCAATCGAACATTTTGTGGATACTCTTTCCCCCTCTCACATTTCATTTCCATTTTGCGCCATCATCATGTGTGTGGTAAAAGGGCTGTGTAAGTTTTGGGAAACCTGGATTGGGTTTGGGATTTGTACTGTGGCTCGGGTTCGATTTGGGAATACGAGACATTCGCTTGATATCTTCTTCTCGTTATCAATTGATTTATCTAGAGGTTTTATCTATCTAGAGGTACGTTTAATAATGTAAATATTTTAAGATCTTAAACCTTATCGGCCTTATATGCTAATTTCGTTGCTATAATCTTTTATGGCAACCCGGAAACCACCGGAGATATATCGTAAAAAACCTGAAAACACACACGTAAAGCTAAATAACATATACCGTTAAGTACTATATTTACCTATAGCATGTGGTTCATAAACTATCTAAAATATAATCCCTAGACAAACCATAATAGCCCGAAAATATCAAATGATAAAAACCCCATACATTAATCTCTCAATGTTACATACATATACATTAAATATGTGTTCATATGCCATATATAGCACCAAATGAATCGAGTTCTTTATGTAAATACCATTTATCGATTTCAATTTATATTTTTGTAACTAGCGCAACCTAACCTCACAAACGATATATGAATTTTCAATGCGTGTTTACTAATCTCAAGCTCTTCTCTTGCACTCTTTCTTCCTTTCTCTCTCTCTTGCTCTCTTTGTGTCTCTTCTTGCACACAAACTAACCAAACACACACGTAAACACGCAAAAACATAAATCGATAGACGATATATCGTCGTCTATTGGAGGCACAGAAGAATCGCACCCGTGTCGATCCGGAGGTGACGCTGCAGTTCCTGAAGAGCGCGATATTCTACTTTCTCACGGACAAGGAGAATTCCCAAGGTCATCTGCAGGCGATCGAGAGTATTCTGGAGTTCACCGACGAGGAGCGGGACAAGATCAGCCATGCCAGATTGCCCAAGTAAAGATAGAGTGTGCCTATGGTATCGTATCTCTTAAGATCGGCAAAATAATGTTCTCTTTTTATTTAGTGTCGCTAAATTCATTGTTTTGTGTCATGTTTACTTACACGAATTTTTTTGCAATCTTATTTTATGTTTGAAATAATTTTGACAAAATGAGACGTATCCATCAACCATATATATACCATGCATATATATAATTCTAGCTTGTCGGACCGATGACAACGAAGAACCTTGTAAAAAATCTCTCATGCTGTATTTGTTCATAAATTTCCTTTTGTTAAGCACACGAGTACGTCCAAAAGAATTGAAAGATTGCAGAACGCGCTTTAAGAATAAACGAAATTTAAAAATGTGTAAATCCATTGGGTAGTCCTGGTTGTCCTTGTTCGAAACTCAGGCATAAGTAAAGTCGCATATAGTTTTCATGATGTTTCAATGAAATTTTAATAATAAATTAAAAATAAATTAGTTTAAAACGTTTGTCTTTTATTTTTCTTTAAATTTAAAAAACCCGCTAAGTAATCGTCTATGTTTTGGCTTTCCTCAAGGCATTTTTAAAGCGGGACGGGAAAGAAATGGAAAAAAGGCTGAATCTGACGGGAAAAAGCTGAGTTCGCAACACTGCTGCTGTCTGATCTGCATTGTCTGTGGCTCCCCCTGTTGGTTTGTTGTTGAAACTGAAATGCTAGCAGCCCAAGCTGCAAATGTAAATGCTACAATTTGAAAAGCGCGCCTGACTTGCCGTTTAGAATCGACAGTGCGTTAACATTGCTCATTTTGCGTTAACAGACGCATTTTGCTCGTGTGCACTAGTCGATACCAGAGCTGTTAAACAGCGCTCGATAACTAGATGCCGTCTCTACTTGTTGCACCACAGCATACCTGTGTCTCGGCAACATTCTGCACCAGCTGTAGCAACATTTTCAAACACACTCTCTCTCGCTCGCACGCACACAACTGCCGCCTAAAATAATCAACATGTCCCAGCAAATGTTGCAAAGCATGTTTACATTCGCATAGGCACAACAATTATGCTTATCGATATATCGATATACATTTTCGTTTTTCACTCATTCTTTTTCGGCTCAACAAACTGTGCGGACGCGTGGCGTGCTCTGTTTTCGTATGTATTTTAAAACAAATTAGGCGTTTGTACACCATTCTTCCCGTGTGTGTGTTTGCATGTACGTACTGTGTACTGTGTATAATAGAAACGGAATATTATCAAAAAAATACAGATGCGCCACATCACAATACCATAGAGAAACAACACAGCACTACGTACATTTCATCCTCCTGCTGCAAGAGAAAGATTACAAAGCCGACGACGCGAGAGCGCGAGCAGCGACGCGTTTGTTTATGATATATTTGTAATTTGTAATAATTGTATTTGTGGAAAATTGAAAGTGCTCATTAATTGTTGGCAGTGCAATGAAAATTTGGTAAATTTAAAGCAGAGAAATAAAAGAAATAACACATACACATTAGAAATTTTGTGCGAGATTGTGTGTTTGTGTGTGTGTGTGTGTGCGCAGGCACTTGATACCTACAACAAAACTACATGTATTTATTGTAGTTGCTGTAGAAAGTGCGACGGCAGCGCAGCAGCAGCAGAAGCAGCAGCGTCGGCAGCAGGCGCGGTTGCAATACAACGTGTAAATAAAACCGGGTCGCCCACATTTTGAGGCAAACGTGTTCGCATTAATCCTGCGCCTACCCTCCATACCGCTCCCCCCTTCATCTTTCTCCCTCCCCTTTGTTCATCAATTTCTGCAACGTTTCCGTTTTGTGTGTGTGTTCGTTCGCAGGAATTTTTGAGCGCGGCCCCCCTTGAAAGCCAACAGCAACGTCGACGTCGACTGCGACGCAACGTGCGAGAATAAAAAAAAAGGTAATATATATTAAATTCAAAAGAAAAAGCAACAATACTAATAAATTGTGCTGTTATTAACTGTTTATTTGTTATTTTCCACTTCCAAATTTAATCTAATTAACACTTACAACAAGAAGCAGTAAAAGGGGGAAACGAGGAAGATGAGGCAGCAGAACTTTTCAAGCTTATTTTCGGTTTTCGATGCGCTTAGCGGCTTTTCTGCTTTTGTTGTTGTTGTGAACTTGATTCTTATTGGAGGTCGCTCAATTAAACCGGTTCCAATTTCGAATCCTCTTGCCCCGCTTCCCTCTCTCTCTCTCTCTCTGCCTCATCAATTCATACGCTGCAGTTGCAATTCCGCTTTTTGTGTTGCCTCTGCCTCTGTGTGTGTGTGTGGTGTGTTGTCGCAGGTTTTTCTCTTATCTTCTGTGTGCTCTGCGCTCTATGCTGTCCCTCTACTCTTCCTGCCCCACCCCTGCTCCTTCAGCTGTTGACTATCGTCGTCCAGGGGCATTTTGCAAATGTGTTTGTTTTTATTTCTCTTCTTTCTTCTTTTTTTTTATCAACTAGGAAAGCACTCTGCCCCCACTGTGCACAGTGTAGCTAAAACTGCATTAAGGCCGCCTTTGCGCTGTAATTAATGTTAAGTGCTCATCCCTCATCACTTGACCAGTGCTGTAGTATGAGAGGAGGGAGTGTGAGGAGTCAGAAAAAAGAGAAAAGGAGGGGGAAGAGAGTAAGGTAACGATGTGATTGCATTACGCTTTATAGCTTCCGTCGCTGAGCTACTTTTGGCGAGGGATTTGCCATTTCGAAAAAGAAAAAATGTACAGGGTATGTGAAACAGGTTTGGTGGACTGATAAGGAAAAAAAAGAAGGAAAATATAAAAAAAAAAATTAAAAAATAATCTACACTTTTATCGAATTCTACTTACATATACTAGCTATCTATAATACTTACAATTCTTCATATATCTTCACTTATCAGGGGATTACTTATCGGGTTCCTAACTTTACTCCAACAGGAAAGAAGTCATAGTTGTTTCTTGAAATTTTCCTACTGTCTCCCCACAAAATCCGTTTATATTGCTAAAATTCCAAGAATTTTCTGCACTATTATTAACTCTCACAGCTCGTAGTGTTGATTTTCCCCAGTGTACTTAGCCCGCCTGAAGTGCTTAATTGCCAGCACGTTGGCGTCCTGCTTCAGCTGCCATTGGCACTGGCCAAATGAAGCTATAAAAGTGGGCCATGACAGCAGTTGACCACAAACAGATAACTAGACGCTTTTAATATGCCCAGATATCGTTGCTGGCAATGTCCAAAGTTGTTTGAGAGAAAGCCATCAAAAGCGCGCAAATCCCCCCAGAGTCAGGCACTAAAACTACTCATACACACACAAAAAACCACACACACACACACACATGTAGACTAGCTAAAACACCTGCAACAGTAGTAACAACTAAAACAACTACAACAGCACAAGATTAGTAGCAACTGGAAACCAAAAGAGCAAGTGAACAGCTGAACACAGATGGTGAATTGTAGGAGAGTTGGGGGAATTGTGGCACAGTGGAACTGGATGCTGTCTAGAGTGTAGGAGTGTAAGTTGTCACTGGAAATACTTGAAAAATAATAAGAATTATGGGAATCGTGCTGGAAATATTGTAAAAATAATGGAAATTGTACCGGAAAAATGTAGAAAGAAATTTAATGTGAAATAAATGGAATAATAAAAACTATGCTAGAAATATTTCAATAAATATTAAATATTTTAATAGTTTTGGAAAAAGGTGATATAATGTCACTTAAGCAAATATGATGTATAATAACATATTGTTTATTTAAAATAATAAACAGTACGTCAATAGTTTGTGTATAGTTTCTTTATATGTCAACCAAAACAATTGTGTACATATTTACTGGGGAATTCCTAGCCTACTTGATAAGACAAATACTCGAAAAATAATGTGAAATAATTATTTCACAGATGATTGATCGATTCGGGTTATTTTTTCTTTGTTAGGATTTGTGACAAAGTAAGATTGTTAATCTCTTTTATGAGGTTGCCACTTACAGGGTATACAGACAGTTGCCCAACCTCTTCTGAATGATACATTTAATAGATTAAAATCTTGTAACCAAACATGACGTGTCACATATAAGACAGACATAGTTGAAAAGGAAATGTAAGGGAAAAACCTTAAAATCAAACATGACGTGTCACTTACAGGGTATACAGACAGTCCCCTTATCTCAACTCGAGCTTTTTCACCCTTTTTCATGACAATCATTTGCTGCACTTGGACTCTCTCGCAATCTCGTTGCCGTTTTTGTTGCCTTGATTGACTTCTGTCGGGGCCATCAGCAGCATCAGCGTCGGCCTGGCTAACGGAACGTGGCCAGCACAGTCAGTCAGGTCAGCCCACTCGAGGGGACCATAAAACGTTAATCACTTGCAAAGCTCGCACTGCACTCTTCCTCACTCTTGTGCGCTTTTTCTAGTTGAGTGCAACCTCAGCTTGCTCACCACTCACACTCCACTTGGACTCAAGAGAGGGTGCGTGAGTATGGCTGCCTTGAGACTTTTGCATGGCCTCCACTGCACGCCCGCAACAACAACAGCAACAACAACAGCAACAATAGCAACTTGAGCCGTCGAGTTGACGTCTGCTGTGTGGCTACAATTACAAGCATCATTGGCCTTATTTCTTTTAAGCTATTTGCCGCCGTTTATACTCATTGTTGTTGTTTATATTTTTCGGATTGTCTGCACATAACACTAACACCACACACACACACGCACGCATAAAGAGTGAGACACGTTCATAACCTTATCTACAGCTGACGTAGCCGCCTTCGCGGTGTTTGTACAGCTTTTACTCGTTTTGCTCTCGTTCTTTTTCTTTCATTCTTCTCTCGCTCTTGTTACTTGAAACTTCCGAAAATGATTACGCAGCCACTTTGTGTGACTTGAGAACTTCACTCGGCATGTCACCTGCCCCTTCCACCCCACCCCCCATTTCTTTTTATGCGCGTGTTCGTGTCTCTTGTACTTCTATTTTTAGCATACTTACTGCAAAAAGAACTCTTTAAATTGTTTTTATTTCTTTTTTTGCCATATACCTACAAAAGAAAAACTATTAAGTTGAGTTGAGTCTTTTGTGACACGTCGCACACGTAAATACTCTTTCGCAGAGAAAGCAACGCACAGTTTATGTTAAGCTGGCACTTAACAGCATTTTAAAGTTTCTATAAATATAAATAAAATAATATAATACATTTTTACTCAACTTGGGTTTGTCAAAACTTACTTGTTAGTCTGAAACACCCTCTGCAGTGTATTAAGGTACATAAGACACACTTAGACGTTGTGTGTACACACAATAAAAAAAACATATTGTTATTGTCACATGTGTGCTTCACTCGGACACGTTTCACAACTACCGCAGCTGTTTCCCTTCTTTAACCTCGCAAAGGTTGCAAATAGCAGTTGTGCTAATGTGTGCGTGTCTCTTAAAATGCACTTTGATGTTTATATTTAAGTAGAGCAGACGAGGTTAACATAACAGTGTATGTGCAATACAAGAGGAATTTATTTTTAGCGTTTAATAAATGGGGTTACATTGTCAATGTTAATTGAATTTCGTTCTTTTCTGTTACTAACAGATTGTTGATCCTTTGGCATTAATATTCATGTCATGTAATGTTAATGCCAGCTCTCTCTTTTCTGTTATGACAACGCAATTGATTCTTTGGCATTTACATTGTAATGTAATTTGAACTCTGACTCTCTTTTTTGCTGTTATTAACATATAATTGATCCTTGTGCTTAACATATTCCGTGTTTATGTTGTTAGCAGCATCATAAACTTGAACTTGACATTCACAATTTAAACAAACACGTTTACAACTTTGGCTAATGCATTAACTAAATATTTATGGCATTTGCATGTGTATTTGCATATCGAAGAAGAGAGTATTAATTATGTAGGAACACAATGTTGCACATTTGCATAGAAATTTCATTGTCGTTTTTTGCTTTCTTTTTTCTCTTTGCTCTTTATGTTGTCACTAATTTTGATGAGTTTGCTCTTTTGCTATCTTTCAAAGGTTGCCTAATGAAAATTTCTTGCTTATTTATGAGCATGAATTAAAAATTAATAGCACGCTGCACACACACAGAGAGAGAGAGTGAAAGAGAGAGACGCACGCAAGCTTAATTCAATTATACTGCAGATATTTCATATTGCAAAGCGGCAAGAAATTTATGAGCCATGCATTGCTCCCCCTCTCTCTCTTTACCCCTCTTCTCCATCTATCGCTCCCTCGCTCTCCATGGCCATTTGCTGGCGTACTTGACAAAGCCCTGTGCCGAGCTGCAGCAACGCCAACGCAGCAGCAGCCAGCGCAGCATTTTTGCCAAGGTTGGCGGCGTTGGAGTTGCAGCAACAACAGCAGCAACAGCAGTAGCAGCAACTGCGACCCCATAAATGTTGATCAACTGTTTGTTTGGCTGGCAACTATTAGCGCATGAAGCGCCCACCTCACACCTCCCCTCCCTGGCTGCGCCCAGCTTCACCTCGCCGCACAACTAACAAGCGGAAAAAATATGTTGAAAAGGCAAAGCCAAAACAAACAAACAGACGACAACAACTACAACAGCAGCGATATGCGAGGGCTGTTCATTAAGTAATTAGTTCCACTTATTCAAGACGCGACAGAACTAAGAACTTATACTCTCTCATTGATTACCTGTTTTAATTTGCAAGTGAAGCACAGATAACATTGCGACTAATGTCCTTCTTACTTCATGTGGCCTATCTTGAAGTTTGACATTTTTGGTCAAAATACAGAGTCATTACTTACTTATCTGCCTGTCGCAGTATGCCTTTTAAAATGTGTGCAATTTGTATTATCTTTCAGGTCGAAGTACTTGAAAAGATATTTCCTATGCCGCAGTTCCCATTAACGAGAGTGTGGCACCAAATTTTCAATATGAAGTAGCAACAGAAGTAAAATATTATATAAAATGGGACACATTGCCATGTTATGTTACTTTGATTACAGTTTGCTGTTATTAACAGACTGTGGATCCTTTTAGCAGCTAGGCTTGAGCTTAACATGCTTATGTTATACATAAACATAGTTGGTATGTATTTTAACAGTGGGCTAAACTTTATTATTTTCAGGGTGAATTTTTTACTTTGCAAACTGTACTTTATTTCGCCTATTTTTATAAAAATAGAAAAAAGTATCTCCCCATAGATAATAAGCAGACATTTCACTTTCATTACATAATGTACAACCCACGCAAAGGAAACCGCACGAACCTTACCGATTATTCAGTTCAGAACGTTTGTGTTTAACACATTTTCGCACTCTCCCAATGGAATCGACTGCGATACGTGGTCCACTTTTTAGATCGAATGTCATATCGTATACTGATTGTCTCGTCTCGTCATTTAGCTTTGATGATAGCCGACGTGTGTCTATGCTGTGTCCGTCGCTTCTATCTATACGCCCGTCCACCCGTCCATCCGTCCGTCTGTCGCCTGTTCCGCCTGGTTGCACTCAAGATAATTGCTTAGTTTGCCAATGTCCGAAGGTCTCGCTTAGTTCCCACTGGGAACTCTCTTCTGCGTATACACATAGAATGGGGGGCACAGTGGGGAGGTTAAAGAGTTATGCAAGTTCCTAATTAGTTCAATGTTTTTGCGAACATATTGCAAAGGGAACAAAGAGGGAGCAGCTTAAAAAGGGGGCGTTGGGGAAGGCTCTTATCGATTTTAACTCGTTACTCAAGCAATTTGCATATGCATGACGAGATGTTCAACCCAAAGTTCTCCTCGTTGTTGTTGTTTTATTATAATCATAATCATAATGGACGTGACGCAGCACCAGCAACAACAGCAGCAGCAGCTACAAACGTTTTTTGTTTGCAGTTTTGCTATAGTCTCAAAGTTGGCACAGTGTGTGGAAGGCTGATGATGTTTGGGAGGCCTGTTCATTGTGTGCGTGGCGCCTCGGCGGTTGCACTCACAAAAAGTCGAGATAACAAAGTGGTTAAGCTGATTTAAATAAATAAAATCGAACAATAAAATTTTTTCGGATCGCATGCAAAATATTATTATATCATGTTTATATCATACACGCTTTGTTATTCAATTTTGAATTTCAATTAAATTTTATATCTCTATTGAAAACTGATTTTTCTTTGTAGCCTATATACAAATTGATCAATTTTTTTTAACAGAACAGCGCAGTAAATCATATATAATTGGTTAGTTTTCAGAGAAATTATGTCTTATAAATGAAGTTCTTATAGAAGAAAATTTTTTAAGAATATAAACCCATCAGTTATTAACCTCAAATCATACTACAAAGCTTGAACAAGCTTGAGCTGAAGCTGAGCTGACATATATGTGAATTTATTTTGTATGTGAGCACGCCTTAGGCGTTTCTTGCAGTGTATTCAGTGGTGAAGATTACGTGGCCACGGCTCAAAGAAATGTATGCCATAGAAATGTGTGTTCCTTTGTCTGTGTCAGGCACGCATAACATACAACGTGGCTCCCCATTCCCCGCCCAATATATTGTCACACATCCGTCTGCCAGTCAGTCAGTTAGTCAATCAGTCAGTTTGTCACATTTTGAGCCGTGGGTATCAAGCACTGTGATGCTGCTGTTGCTGTCAAAGAAGACGATTAAACTTAGGGCAATAATAAGGAAATAACATTTTAATGGCCTCAGCAGTGGAAAGAAAAGAAAAGAGAAGAGAAGAGAAGAAGAGGAAGCCGACAGACCGACCGCAAGAGAGTGGAAAAGAGGCGCGGAGGTCATGGAGCGGAGTGAGAGCTAAGAGAGAGATGACAAGTATTTTGGGGTGTGCATGAGAAGAAAACCACAAGACAGACAACAGACAGACAGAATGATGTCAACGGCGATTAAGGTTCATGCGTGCCAGCGTTCCTGTGATAAGTCGACGCCGCCGCCGCCGCCGCCGCGTATGATTTATGCAATTTTAACGAGTTGGCAGCCTGAAATGGGTTTATCTGAGAGTTGATTAATAGCATGTTTGCGAGTTGGCAGCGCCTAACGCGTTTTGCATATGAGACAATTAAGAATGTGGAAGAAAATTGAGTTCTCCGTTGAGTTTCTTTCAAGAAGTTAACAAGTTGTCAAGACTATCTTGATTCTAGCTATTTATTTTTAACGTTTTTGTTTCACTGAAGTGAAGTTTAACAAGCTGTTAACTACATGAGAGGGTAAGCAACAGATTATGTTAAGTAAAGGATTAGCAGTCTTTAAATAGCAGGCCAAAGCTGGTGGGATTAACATTACTTGACATTTTAACATTATTAGTATTACATTTACAGATGCTGATTTTAATTTAAACATGTTCAAGTAGTTCATTGCGCTGTTAATTACATTCAGCCCCGAGCATGTTAAACAAAAGCTTACTTAAGCCAGTCTGTTAATAGTAACATTACTTGAGACAGTGTGTTAAAAGTAACATAACTTTAAAATGTAACAGCGCTTTATTTACCTTTATTTCTGTCATTTATCGTTTAATTGTGTTTTAAACGTTTTTTTACTCCTAATCGCGATTAGGGCGCATCATCGCATAAACATCATGAACATTGTTGTTGTTGCATTTGATGCACGCCGCAGTGCTACTGTGTTGTAATGAGCACATGGAAAAAAGTTAATGATGCGGGTCGAGCAACCGTTGGTCCGTTGATGGGCCACATAAAGGGCCATGGACCAAATGTCAAACCTCAGAAAAGTTTTTCCTTGGCGTTTTTCTTGCTCTCTTTTTGTTTTTTGTTTTGCGCGCGTGTTTTGTCTCATTTTGTAGTACTTAATGGGCATAGTAGGGACCAAAAAGGGGGGTGGCATATAAAACGCCATTGTAGACCAGGAAATTGTTCTGTAAGTGGGTCATAACTTTTGACCTTTCCATAAAAGAGTTTTCAGTTGAGTTCGGAAAGGGAAACGCCCAATTTGCGTTGACTATTTTCCCATACAGGGTATTTGATAGCACAGTTGTTTACTAGCTATAACTTTTCGCTTTGGAAATGCCATACAAAAAGTTGGCTACGAAACTTTTTGTGAACCGGGGATAACTTTTTGTTTGCAATGAGCAATTGCTATGCAAACGGTTTGCCGCTTAGCATATTTCTGCTTTCTAACCGCATGGACCACGCCCCTTAATGGAGAGCACCCTCTTCTGGTAGATTTAACAGGAATCCGTATCCCCAACCAGAAACAGATTCACAATCCCTCAACAGCTGCGCCAGGCTTCCCCTCTCCATAGGGAATTGCGCGAGGGAGCTAGGTTTTTTTTTGTAGTTTTATTCTTTTTTTTTGGCATGGAATGAGAATGACGGAGAAGGGCGGTAAAACTGCGTTCAACTTACCATACAAATTGTTGGAAGTAGCGCGGACTTTACAGTCTACTACTGTTCTGGTCCTCCTACTCCCAAAGCTCTTTGCTCTACTTCTCCTTCTCACTGCCTTCGCCCACGCATTGTTCGGTCTCTATTTGCTTTTAATTAAAATGCGTGTCATGGATTTCTTTTTTTGCCTTACCCTGTCTAGGGTATTTTAATTTGGTCATGAAATTTGACGAGAGTTGACAGAGGAAATTAGAGTTAGCTACCTTAACTTGGGAACCTATTCATGATGGTGGTAGAAATCGATGACTTGATAACTTGATTGTGAAAGATTTATGAAGGAGTACTGCTTTAGCTAGAAAATCGCACAGTTTTACTTGCTTCCCAGTCACAAATGTCAAACGATTAAGCATTATCCAACACTGGAGAGTATTAAGTGTTCGGCACTCAAATATTTAACGACATTTTCTGTGATTTTTATATCTTTGCGCGCAAGATTCGAGAGTGCAGCACTCGCTTTATGAGCTGCTGAGAGAGAGACAAAAGCGGTGCTTGGAATAATTGATGGGACTGTGATGATATGATGGTGTTGTTGCCTTATGTTCATGATGATGATGATGAAGACAACGACGGTAACGATAATGATGATGATGACGGCTTTCTTCACAAAAAAAAACACAAATTGCCCACTTGTCAATCCACAAATTTCGACGCATTTCTCACAATTTGCGACAGGTTTTTGTGCCCATTTTTCTTGGCCTCCCTCTGCCTTTCAAATGTTTATTTATCACATTTCCCGCATTTTGCGATATTACATGGGCTTTCTTTAACAAATTGTTAATAATATAAATTTGTTGTTTTTTCTTTAATCCAGCTGAAATATTAAGAAGAGAAAATAGTGTTTCGTTTGAGCAGCTGTTTTTTCTGAACTGTTTTCCAGACTTGGCGATGACGTGCACAAGAAGTTCAGGCTATGGCATTTTGTTTAAACAGTTTGAAATACAAAAATATTATGTGTGTTAAGAGAAATGCAATTTTGATCAACTTAGAAGTTGAATGGCGCTTGTTTTTGGGAAAGTTATTTGATATAGAGGGAAGAACTCTAACATAATTCCAGTTTAAATGAGTTTTTGGCAGGTGACACAAAAATTTAGCAAACATTAGTTTGCGAGAAGTGAAATTTGGTTTATGGTTTCAAAAAGTTGTATGCTAGTGCTCACAGAATTTAGTTTAAATGGTTGGAAAGTTTGGTCAGGTGAAATGTCAAGTAGAAAATAGAAAATATGCGTATGGTAAAAGCTTTGCTGCGATATTCTTAATAGTATACCATCATCTCATATTTTTAAAATCAAATTAATATATCGCATAATTTCTAAAAGAGTTCAAATTCCAATTGAAATTTTTATATATTGAGTTCTTTGATAGATAATAAATAATTATTTTGATAGATAATAAATTTTGATAGATAATAAGTAATAAACAATAAACTTCAAATGCTTATCAGACAACAAATAAAGTAATTGCAGTGTAGATTTCTGACTCATCGGGCTATGCCATAATGTAGGTTATGGAGGTATGCCGATAAGAAACCCCGTCGGATATTTATATTGCCTTCAAGCCATGAACCAGTTACTGCACTGATATCTCGCACAGCTGATTCAGCCGGGCCTCGTTCCTCTGCCCCCCCACCAGTTTTAGTCAGTGTTATGTGTACAGTTAATCGATAATCAAAATTCGATAAGCCGGTTGGCAAATTAACATTTTATTAGCCTAGCCGAAAATTGCTCAGCATCGGAGACGAGCTTCGTCGTTGTAGTTCATTAACCCTTTGTTTATGACTCGCATTCGCTCAGTGGGGGAAGAATGAGAATGTAAGTGTGTGTGTGCGTGTATTTATAATACTTATTTGTATCAGTTCCCCCGGTTTGGCATGCCGACATGTAAGTGAAATAAAATTTATTTGTGTGCAATATAAATTAAGCGCCTCTACACTTCGAAGTGAAGTTGCTCCACTGTCTTTCTCTCCCTCATTCTGTCTCCCCTCTCTTTATCTGGCCTCTGTTGCCCGCCATCACGGATCATTTGAGCGCCAAGTGCAGGGCCCCAGCTGCATAACGGGGACACACTCTTTGGCATTGATGTAGGCGTCTTTGATGTGTGCGTGCATGTGTTACTCTGCTCTCTTGCCGCTCCCCCGCTCTCTTTGTCTCTCTTTTGTGACTCTGATTCACTTCGCACTGCGCTCGGTGTAAATTTATGCGGATTTTTGTGGGATTTTCGTTGTTGTTCGCATGTTGTTGTTGGCTCGTGTTGGATTTGAAATTGTGCGTGTGTCTGTCTGTGTGTGCTGATGTGTGTGTGTGGGGGGGCTGCGCTTGGAGTGTGCGCCAAAATGCGCGTGCTTAATTATACAAAATGTATTTGCGCTCGACTTAACAGACCCATGATTTATTTTGGTAGCGGCATAGGGGGCATTCGAATGATGAATTTATGTCTGGAAGGGAGAGTCTGTGATGTGTTTGTGTGATATTTGTGAAATGTGGATCGCATCGTGGATCGTACATACATGAACCGTGACTTGAAAATAAATTGACTTTTTTGCTGAAGATTCGATTTAGATTCGCTGTGTATTCAATGTGGAACTTATTTGATTAATAATAGTAAAGTGGAACATGTCCCACTTCCAAAAATTTTTAGCACGTGTTTTCGCTATTCTGATTATTTTGTTTCCTTTTGATGACCTGTTTGTAATTGCACAAATTGACAATTTCATTAATTGCATTCAATTGCTTAGGTTTCTAAATAGGGTTTTTTTCGCAGTGCTTTGCCCCAGTGTTTTGCCTTCTCTTAATTGCATTTGCTGTTACAGTTTCATTTATAATTGTCTCTGTTGATATTGCTGTCTCTGTTACGCGACCTTTGTGAACGCGGCAATCCATTAATGAATTGCTCAAGCTTTACATTGTTTTTTTTTTTTTGTTTAACAGTTATTGAATTGTTTTGCGTTTGCTCACTTCCCGTTCCCAGAGTTCCACGTCATCTAATCGAGTCAAACGTTTACGTTACGTTCATGTTCCGTTATCGTTGCCTGCTCTCCTCTTCTGCTTCTTCCCCCACGCACAACATTGTTGAAACTTTTTCACGTAAAATTGACACAGATTTTCATCAAATTAATTGCTCTCGTGAGGGCTGCACTCAACAACGCGTGCTAAAGTGTGTGTGTGTGCTACAAGTGGCGCCGCCAACTCTTGTGCCACGCCCTGCAACGCCGTCCACGCCTGCCATGCTTATCAGTAGCAATAAACAGCTAAAAATAAAAATACAAAATGTTCTGCTTCCGCCTCTTTGACTATGCGGGAGAGCGCAATTATAAAGAGAGCGGGGAAAAGAAAGTACGGGAGAGAGTGGAAAGGGAGTGGAGGAATGTTAAGTGAACGTCGTTTCAATTTATGGCACTTTGACAGTTTTCCAAAAACATTTTGCAACTTTTAATTAAAATATAAAATTTAATTTTCACGCCGTGCAGCGAATTTCTGCTTTAGCCCCGGTTAAATGTATGTACACAAGCACAGCAGCTTATCGAAACTCACCCACAAATACACACGTACACGCACAAACTTACACTGGTTCAGGGTCGAAGAAAAGAGAAGAAGAAGAGAAATAAATACAAATCAAAGCTCTACTTCCCGTAGACGGCGGCGACCGCACACAAACAATCACAATCGTCAATTCTTATTGTTGCTGCCTCCGCCTTCGTAGCTCTCTCTCTGTTGCTCGCTCTTCTAAGGTTCTCTATTATTCCGCAGCTGTTTACATTTCACTGTAAAGATTGTTCAGAGACTGTTAATTCTAGTTGAGCATTGTTGTTACTGCTTCAATTGCTTTGAATTGAATTATAATTAAGTGTTAATGCTTTGATTAATGTAGTGTTATTGTTATTGGCATAAATCCAATTAGCTATTGACACTTATTACGTGCAGAACACAACCACAATTTAACATATAATCAATGATTATTATCGTTATGACTACCAGGCTGTTAATCGAAATGATTAACATGCTGTTAACTGTGATTATCAGTCTACTTATTAGAAAGTGTATTCTAGCTACGATCCTGCATGAATAATTTCAAATTGGCAAATTAATTACTCACCGTCAAAATATACAATGTTTTAAATGAATGTTGTACAATTGTCTGTATTGACAGCTACTGTATTTATTCACTTTAATGTTGTACAGTCAAAAATGAGAACAAAGTAGTGTGGGTTTAGGTTATTCAATGTGTAATTCTAATCTAAATATCATTAACATGGTAAACTTCGATACACTTTCAGCGCTTTATTAATATTATATCGATTATCTGCTGCCAAGGTTTATTGACGAACAAAAAGAATAATTTATGTGACATAAATATGATAATTATGCATATTTCTATTGAATCAATCAGTAAAACGGCAGTTCAAAATTGATTAATTTGAAAATGAAATCACAAAAACGTGTTTCTCATTTTTTTTTACCGTTCTTTTGCTGAATAATTAAAATCGCTTTTATTTAAGGACTTTCTGAATAATTTATCAATTTAAATGTGCCGTGAACGCGCATTATATACGCAAAAAGCTTTTATAAAAATGATTATTACATGTCATATTCCATATGCATATGCGTGTACCATATACCATATGTGCGTGTCTGTGTGTGTGTGCCCAACTCAATCGCATCAACTGGAAACTCGTTTTGTATCTTTGATATCGAATGCATTATTGACAACCCGTCGTTCTGGCCGCCACTGCTGAAGGGCACTCCTGTGGAGCCTGCCCGGAGCTCTCCTTGCCTGTCATTTGCCACTTCGTTTTTAGCCTCTTTCATTTGTGCACATGCAACTGCATATTTTAACAGTCCTCTTTCCCCTCCTTCTCCCCCTCTCTCTCTCTCTCTCTCTCTTTGCCCACTGTACAGACGAAGCACTCTCAACAGCAGCAGCTCTTGACGTGTGCGTGTGTGTGTGCGTGTGCATCGTGTTATGGGAAACTGGTTTTGAATGCACTGCTGCCTCCTTCTTCCCCCTCTCACTCTCTTTCTCTCTCTCCCATGAAGCTTTGGCACTCGTCGTCGCATGCCTTATGAATGATTC
This sequence comes from Zaprionus indianus, assembly GCA_018904595.1. Lineage (NCBI taxonomy): Eukaryota > Metazoa > Arthropoda > Insecta > Diptera > Drosophilidae > Zaprionus > Zaprionus indianus. The sequence continues at coordinate 402,564 of JAEIHA010000905.1, forward strand.
AAATGCATGTTTTGTGCGCAAAAAAAAAGAACGGAAAAAGAAAAATCTGATGAAGAAAAAACTACAGTTAAGAGTTGTTGCGCTTTTTGTTTCGACTCATTTGCATTTTGTCGAAATGATTAACGTAACATTTATTTGTGAGAATCGTAAATAATTTATTTGTACATTTTCGTGTTATAACTAATGATGAAAGATGACTGAAAATGTCACTTAAAAATTCTATTTGATGTCGTGTGCTCTCCCAGGGTATTCCCACAGCCGTGCAACTTGCGCTGGCAATATTTTCACATGATTTTGGGAGATGCCTCTGACATCTCGCTTCGTTGCCGGTTTTTGGTTGTTAGTCTTACCGTTACCGCTGTCGGTGCTTTGTTGTTGTTGTAGTTGTTGTCTGTGGCATTTTTAGGAGTGCGCTCCTCTGCGACTATGACCTTTGTCAATGGTATTTGGGTTCCATTTTTGCTGCTTGCTCTTTTGGATTTCGCTTTGCCTTTTGCCATAAACAGCTTTTACATTTTCCTGCAAAAATGTTTTGTCAGAGAGTAAGGAGAATTTTGTGGTTAGAAAGGTATTGCCTGTCGTAGTCTTATTGAATTTATCGATGCCATTTGCATAGAGCGTAATTCCGTAAGTCCTAAACGGGTTAGTGAGAGAGAGAGGGAGGAATAAAGATCTTTCCCTAACCAAATTGTTTATTTCACAAGCTGTCAGCTATGATATACTACTGATTTGCTTAGCTCACCTCCCTCACACTCTCTAAAAGTCCCCACACCACCGAAATTCACCTTTGTTTTGCATTGAAAACAATTGCAAGTCATGTTGTTTGATTTCGTCATTAATTATGAATTATTGCTAGAGCTGCGTAATCTATACGAAAATAACTTTCATTTTTTATAAAATACTCATTTCGTTTTGTTGATCTTCTTCTTTCTTTGCAGTTGAATAATTTCTCAAGGTCTTTTTGTGCGTGGAACTGTGAAGAAGACGAAGAAGGCAGAAAGGAAGAGGAACCGCTAAACAAAACTGGTTGGTGGGGCATGAGCTGCTGGCCGAGAAGGCGACAGTGGAACTGGACGTCGTCGTCGCTGTCTCAATGGATCAGCCAACAACAACAACAGTGAGAGGATGCGGCAGCAACAGCAGCAGCAGCAGGAAGGGCAACTAGTTGAGCAACAGCACCGGCATTGTCAGTGCGTAGCATGAGACAGAGACAGAGAGAGCGACTGCTCCACATATGTGCCAACCAACCATAACATAACATAACAACAACAGCAGTAGCAACAACTAATTAACAGCAATTCACGCTTGACGGCAAAACACAGAAAAAAAGAGAGAGAGAGAGAGAGAAGGCGAAGCTGCGATCACGACGCGTGTCTAACGATAAGTCTGATAAGAAAAGTTATACATTTTAACATAGGGGCAAACAGCACAGGGCAACAGAGCAACAACAACAACAAAACAAACGATAACATAAGAACAACAATCACATATCGTCAAACTAACAGCAGCTCAAAACGATAACAGAATGCTGTTAACATAGCCAAGAAACATTACATTATCATCAGCAAGACAGACAAAAGCTGATTGCTGCCGGCGTTGGCTTGATTGACTGACAGCTACAAATCAAATTATTGCACGCAAAAACAAATTTCGGTTAACTAAAGAAATACAAGAAAACAAAAGAAAAAAAATTAGTGAAACACACAAACAACAGTTAACAAAATGTCACTGCAAACCTTTACACGCAAAATGCGCGGACGGATGCGCTCAAACACCTGTCGCATTGTATTGCTCACATCCCTGGTCTGGGTGATCTTTGACTTTGTGCTCATAGCCCACTACTCGGACTGCATAGGCAAGGATGGCTGGCGTTGCAGGCGAGCCGGCGAATACGATGTAGAGGTAAGTAGAACAGATAGATGAGAGAGAGAGTCTTATATTATTAAATACGTTATATTCTTTCTTTTCTATGCAGCTTCCCAACGCAGAGCGTTTGGTTGACGATAATCAAATGGTAGATGATAATGAAATCAATACAGAGAAATCTTTAGATGGCAGTGAAGGCATCATGGGTCAGGGCTTCGCTTCGGGCGGCATTTCGCAGACCTATCGCAGCCTAGTGCTGAAAAAATGGTTCCAAGCACCCACAGTGCGTGAGGCGAAGGGCAAACCGGGTGAGATGGGTAAGCCCGTCAAGATCGCTGCCGATCAGAAGGAACTTATGAAGGAGAAGTTCAAGGAGAATCAATTCAATCTACTGGCCAGTGATATGATCTCATTGAATCGCTCGCTAACAGATGTGCGGCATGAGAAGTGAGTGTGAAAAAGAGATAACTTGGTAACCTAATGAAAAGTTACCTTGGTAACCTAAAGAATAGTTAACAAGTTACCCCTCTGTGTATCATCATCGAGAACACTTTAACTAATACTCCTTCTCTACTTGCCAGCTGTCGCCACAAGCACTACCCCTCTAAGCTGCCCACCACCTCAATTGTGATAGTATTCCATAATGAAGCCTGGACGACGCTCTTGCGCACGGTTTGGAGTGTGATCAATCGATCGCCACGGTCGCTGCTCAAGGAGATTATACTTGTAGATGATGCCAGTGAGAGAGGTAAACCAGTGGAGTCATCATCCTCGTACATCAACATTCTAATATGTTACTCCGTAGCTTTCTTGGGTAAACCACTGGAGGAATATGTGGCCAAATTGCCGGTACGGACTTTTGTGCTGCGCACAGAGAAACGTTCTGGCTTGATACGCGCTCGTCTGCTTGGCGCTGAGCATGTCACGGGGGAGGTCATCACCTTCCTGGATGCGCATTGTGAGTGCACCGAGGGTTGGTTGGAACCGCTGTTGGCGCGTATTGTTCAGAATCGTCGCACTGTGGTGTGTCCCATCATTGATGTCATTTCGGATGAGACATTCGAGTACATAACTGCATCGGATTCCACGTGGGGTGGTTTCAACTGGAAGCTCAATTTCAGATGGTGAGTGGGAGTAGTTTCCCTGCACTAAATTCCTGTAAACTGATCTCTTCTTTTCCAGGTATCGCGTGCCACAGCGTGAGATGGCGCGACGCAACAACGATCGCACTGCACCGTTGCGTACACCCACCATGGCTGGCGGTTTGTTCTCCATCGATAAGGATTACTTCTATGAGATTGGCTCCTATGACGAGGGCATGGACATTTGGGGTGGCGAGAATCTGGAGATGTCTTTCAGAGTAAGGCCAAGTCGATACGCACAAATAGTTTTCTCTCTGTGGTTTTTCTATTCGTTTTTACAGCTACCAAGCCAAGCCGCAAAAAGTGTTGCCCTTATACCATATGATATAATTATTTCGATAGTTTTAATTTTATTATTATTTCTTTACTATGTTATTTCTTTGAACTTTTCCTTTCTGTTCGATTATGAAGAAAAGTTAAAGAATTTTAAAATTGATAAAGATAATTCTAATCACAACCAACACAAACAACAACAATATCCATGACAATCCCCAGATATGGCAATGCGGAGGCATTTTAGAAATTATACCCTGCTCGCATGTGGGGCACGTGTTCCGCGACAAATCGCCGTACACATTCCCGGGCGGCGTGGCCAAAATTGTGCTGCATAATGCGGCGCGGGTGGCCGAGGTATGGCTGGACGAGTGGCGTGATTTCTATTATGCAATGAGCACAGGTTCGCAAACATACACAAAATCCCAAAATACCAAACAAAAACACATGAAACAAACACATAAATTACAAACAAACAACAACTTAACAATAACAATTAACGTTTTGAAACTATATATATCTAATTATATAACGTGCATCTAATTCCTTAAGTATATTTTACATTTTTTTTGATCGTAATTGGCTTTTACACGCTACTAAAACTAAAACGAAACCAATAACAGAACTAAGAAAGAACTACGGAATGCCGAAGTTTGTAGACCCTTGCAGAGGAGGTCTGATTTTATGTGTTAAGCAACCTAATTTGATTTGATCCGTTTTGATCATTGTGTTATATCAATTATATCCAAAGAACATCCTCTGCAAGGGTATTACCTATACAAAATCCAACAGAAAGGACAATTTTAGGCTTTAACACACTAGAACACATTAACACAAACAAGAATTGACATTGTTTTGAGCATAAAATCCTCTTCACTAACCAATATACATACTCGACATGTATATACATAAATGTATATGCTATATATATTATGTACTGTATGATCAGTAACCAAGAAAGCTAATGCCTTTGTCGTCTACTGAACTCATAATATATTTAGTGTGATTTTTGATTGTATTTTTTTTTGTTCATTTATATAACAAACTTCCCTAATCTAAATGTTCTTGAATTTTTGTGCTCATGCTCATGTGCAGAAAGAAGACTAACAAAAACAAAAAACAAACAAACAAACACACATATAACAGTATAACACATGAAACCAACGAGTATATAACACCATGTATTACTTACCAGCGAGTACATCTACATTATAACAATTATAACAGTTGTATTGAAACCTTAACATTGAACTTAAGCTAAACTTAACGTACATAAAATAATATTAATACTTACTCGTTGCTTTTTATAATTTCGTTACTAAGTATTCGATACGAAACACTAATTGGTAATTAATTTTAGTATTTAGTTTATTCTGTTAAGTTACTAATCCTTAATTTCGGTATGTTTACTCGTTACATTTTTATGATGTGGCCAGGGACACTCGTTAGAAGATTCGTTAGATAATGGACTAGATTTAATGTCTCGTTACTTTAATTGAGCAGTCGTAATCTGGTGTTAATAATGACGACTCGCTGTGAATTCGTCGTGTTTTGTTTATACTACTCGTCAGCAATCTATTGGAGCTACTCGTTAGATAATTTATTTCCCATGTCTCTGTAAACTGTTCCAACTCAACTTTTACTGCTTATAAAATAAGTTTCAGTGAAATTTTCTTCAGAACTCCCTGAGTCTCGTTCTTTCTACTCGTTAAATGTCTCTCTAAACTTTTCCCTTTTATCTTTAACAACTTATCTTAATTTTTTTTTTGGAGTTTAATGTGTTAAACAGTGTCCCAGGTTAAGGTCCCAATACTTCACTCAAATCAGTTTCCAGGAATTGCTAGCTTAGGTCTCTCTCGCTCTTAATTCTTCCTTGAGGTGAATAAAGAAACACAACTCGCTCGAGGCTTCATTTGCGCTTGGCTATATCGCTTGATAAGGATATCGCTATATGCATCAATCTATATAGTACATTTTTCTCTCCCCTGTTTTTTTGTCCATTTTTTTTTTTCATTTCGCTCGATTACCGATACACGATAACGACAAACAACTTCTTCTTCCTCGACCGCTCCACTCCGCCTCAGGTGTGGATGTGCGGGGGCGTCCTCGAAATCGCGCCCTGCTCCCGGGTCGGTCATGTCTTTCGCAAGTCAACGCCGTATACCTTCCCAGGCGGCACCACGGAGATTGTTAATCACAACAATGCGCGTCTGGTTGAGGTTTGGCTGGACGACTGGAAAGAGTTCTACTACAGTTTTTATCCAGGTTAACGAACAACATCAACAAAACAAAAAACAATATAAAAATCACAAAAAAAATACAAAAACTTTTTTGCGAATGCTTCTTCACTTTATTCTCTCTCTCTGTCTTTCATTCACTGCCTCTGTGTCTCTCTTTCTCTTTTTATCTCTCTCTTATATAGTTAACTGTTTCGTATATATAAAATAATATATATACTCTATATATTTATCGAGCAAGCAGCACGTTCTGCATTTTGCAAATTGTCTGTCTTATATACAAAAACATACACTCACTCACTCACCCATAAACTATATATACATATCTGATATTTCGGTCAATATAATCTCTATATATATTTTTGATTTGTGGCATGGCCGTCCCCCACAACTCTCACTCCCCATATACATACATAAACTATATATAATCTTGATTTCCGTTTCGATTTGTTATGTGTGTGCATTTCTTAAAGGTTCCATTTTGTCTCTTTGTCTCTCTTTCGCTCTACTTTTCTTTAATTTTTCTACTTTAATTTTCTTTATTGTTTTGTCCAAAAAGGAGAAAAAGGAAGCAAAATCCACCCACCACAAGATCTTCAGTACACCCCAACAGACGCCTGTGATTTGTACCCAAGAAAAACTATTTTGTATTCCCTTTTGCCAACTGTGTTTTACCCCGTATTGTAGTTATCTGCTTATAGCGCCTAAGATATATTTGTATATTTGATTTCCTATACTATCTATGGTAGTGCATGCCTTGAATGTTATTGTATATAGCTCTATATGTTGATATTACGCACACATCTTACGATATTGCCTCTGCCTAACATCACCTAGCTCTGTAAATAAGCTTTTGACGGATACGAGAACACGTACACTCACACTAACATAGATGTTTTGATTGCTTATATCTCTGCTACAAATTCTAATTACATTTCTTTGCTCTTCTTCTTGGCTTCTTTTACTTTCCCTTTACCCATAATTAGGTGCTCGCAAAGCTTCGGCTGGAGATGTTACAGATCGCAAAGATTTGCGTGATCGTCTTAAGTGCAAAAGCTTCCGCTGGTATCTGGAGAACGTCTATCCGGAGAGCTTGATGCCATTGGATTATTACTATCTAGGCGAGGTGAGTAAAATTGATTGCGTGTGGATTCGGTGATCTCTGTTCAATGATCTCCACTCTACTTTATGATCTATATAGTGTGATCTCTATTCTCTGATCTGCATTCTATGATCTCTGTTCTATAATCTCTACTATATTTTATTTATTTTATGATCTCTATTTAATGATCTTTTTGTGATCTCGACAGATCCGCAATGCAGAAACGGAGACCTGCCTGGACACCATGGGTCGCAAGTATAACGAGAAGGTGGGCATAAGTTACTGCCACGGCCTTGGTGGCAATCAGGTGTTTGCGTATACCAAGCGACAGCAGATTATGTCCGATGATCTGTGCCTCGATGCTGCCAGTTCCAATGGGCCAGTGAACATGGTGCGCTGCCACAACATGGGCGGTAATCAGGAATGGGTCTACGATGCAGAGGTAAGTATTGCTTAGGGCTTTCCATATAAAATTTCTCTAATCATATTGTCTCGCTTTCTCTTGCAGGAAAAATGGATACGGCATACCAACACGGGGCAATGTCTGCAGCGTGCCACACGTGATGATGCCAGCACGCCGCTACTGCGTCCCTGCAACTATTCCAAGGGGCAGCAGTGGCTCATGGAGTCAAAGTTCAAGTGGCAGGCGCACTAGCAAGTAGCACCAACAACAGCTCCAACTATGACAAGAAAAAGAGAATGAGAAAACTAAACAAGCACCCAAAACTAAACTAAACTAAACTGAGAACTTCCATTTTGTGTTTACTGTTAACTAAGTTGCCAGCAGTATGATGATGAGCAGGAGAAGGAGGATAATCAGCTGGATCTGGATATATATATATAGATATATACTAACAAGGATTTCGAGCATTTCTCTGTTTACTTTATGCAATAAGTTGTAGGCCTAAGCAGACAGTTGTTTTCCAAACCCCTGCCCCCACTTATATTCTCTCTACATCTCCATCTTTCCATATGCTGAGTGAATGAATGTGAGTGCGCGACGAGTGCGAGTGCGAGTGTGTGTGTGAGCGAGCGTGCAGAATGTCTTCCCAATACACACGACTTGTGTATGTGTTATATTGTATCTATATATATATATATTAACATATATCGCTCTAACGATATTGTATCGTATGTCTGCGTTTAGTTTTACGATGATTATGCAATATGCAATTGAATAGAACTGTAATATATATTATGTGTATGTGTATTTACCTAGCCTCGACCAAGTACCAATAAATTGGCATTTAAATGACATTGTGCTTCACAAGACAACAGATAAATGTAACTAAAAGATATAGAAGAGAAAATAATACCAACATGTGTCATAGGAGCAGCTCGCAAATTGGCAACTGATTTTCCGACTCTGTAAAAGATTTCCCTGAACGTATGCTACAAAATAAAATGGAAAACAGTTGTGCAAGAGCGTCTACTTATAGAATACAAGCATTACATACATATGAATATGTAGAAGGTTGATAGGATACCCCCTTGAGCCAAGCCAAGCCAAGTACATTCCCCCTAGATGAATAATAACTTGAGTTGTGTTTGTTTTTAATGTATTTAAGCGTTTAGTTCGATAGCTTTGTTAAAACATATTGATTATGATAGTTTATAGGTTTATTTTTGGGCTGCATCTATAAGAATTTCCCCCCTCCCTACCCTACTCCACTGGATAACTGGATAAAAGATGGCGCTGCATATCACAAAACGAAATGCTTCTGAAACCATAATCATTATACAAGAAATTAAGAAATCCTTGTGAAAAAAGTAAAGAAATAACAACAACAACATAATGCACGCATATCATAAAACAGTGTAAAAACTACAACTACAACTAAAACTAACCTAATTTATAAACTATATATACATATATACGATAAAACGTAATGGAAAAACTAACTCTTAACCGAGATGATGAAGAATATTGTACATATATATACAGATATGATATCGAAAGAGAGTAGCTATAAAAATATACATTTAAATTAATTATTTATATATATATATATATATATATATATGTATGTATACGTATGTTTATGCGTATGTATGTGTGTGAGAAAAGTGAGCGAAACTGTACTATAAATTGCATTTAGCCTTAAGTATTCCTCTAAGTTCGAATTTAGAGTTAGACTTAGCCGGAAAGTTTTGCGTTAACTAAAACGTAGTACACCCTAGCCACCACAACAACAACACCATGAAATAACAACAACAGCTAAAAACTAAAAAATAACCAAAACCCAAAAGAAAATTGTGCTCAAAGAAAACTTTATTCTACTCGCTGTTGTGTAAATATTTATATCAAGTATTTAATCAAAATGCAACCTGATGAAACTAAAAACTGACTTAAATGTTGTCCCTACACACACAATTTGTCACACACACACACAGACAGACAAACACCGACATCAAGAGAAAATGATAAACTGTAAAAGCCAAGTAAAACTTTTTAGCTAAATTAATTTTTTAAAACCATATACATATACAACATCTATACAGACATAGAGTCGACTATATACATATATATACTAATATCTATAGTATATATATATATTTAACTGGTGACGGTGCAATTTTAATTTTAGCATTAAATTAGCAAAACAAAATAAAAGAACTAATAAAAAGCAAATCCAATCATGAAACGCAAAACGGGAAACAAGCAACAGAAAGCCCCCTTCCCCTTCTTCATAAGGCAGGCCGGCATTCAAAATCTCCTATTTAGTTTAGCTAAATATAATTTCTAATTGTTTGTGAATTGTGAAATCTCCCAACAAAAATGAAAAGAAACAAGAAACCAAGACAGAAGAAAACACAAAGCGTTTGAAGTAAGCCACAAGTTTTAAGATGTATTTTTTGTTTAATTAGAAACTTTTTAAATTTTATAAATAAAGAAAAAAATATTGAAAAATTTAATGGAATGAGAGTTGAATGAATTTTGAAATATGGGGTCTTATGAACCGTTTGGGATTGTGAAAGCTAGAAGGAATTTATTGAATGGTGCTGGTGAATATCGAATTACGATCTTACTTATACATACGTATCTAAGTATCATAAGGTTTATTTTCTTCTCATCAAGCTGGATGTTAACACATAAACAATTTATAGCACCAAAGAAATACATTTTTGTTATTTCGAAAAAAAGAAGAAGGACCCCAAATTAGTTTTCTTTTTTCATCTGAATATCTTTTTCGAAAAGGTGCTTTTATATCAAGCAAAAATAATAGTTGTTCTGTTCTATTTTGGTAATGATCACTGTGTTATATAAGATTACAGAAATGCCGCCAAAATTTATGAACGAGGTAACGATTTCAAATCGAATGGACTAAAGATGAACGTAGCTCTTGGATAGTATTGCAAAGAGAAGAATACTTGGACAGACACAGGTTAGTTAAAGTAACCGAATGATGGTTCCATGGACATACAAATATTTGTACTATACATATAGACAATCAATAGTCTCCTCTTGATCATATAGGACACGTTCCGTAAATATAGATATTAACTAATGTTGCTCAAACACTATTCTGCATTTGTCTATCACACACTCTGTTTGCATTTTCATATTTAGAAGAAGAAAACTTCACTTTTGTTTACTGATTGTAAGTAAAAAGAATTTATTTTTTGTTTTATTTCACTTTTTGCTTTAGGTTTGAAGTAAAGCGGAACAGCTCTTTCGACCGGCGCGGCGCAAACCACAAGAAAATCGCGTTGTCTCTTAACTACGGGAACTACAATAACTTAACGGAGCATTAACACATCCATCCACAAGTTATTGCTGCTTTACTGTTCCTTGGTCTCACGCAGACGACGCACAGCGGAGCGCACGGACGCGGCAGCGGTCGTTGAGTAAACCCAAGCACCACCGGCAACGGTGCGCTTGCAGCGTTTGCATGACCAGATGCCGACCACGGAGCGCTTCATGGAATCCTAGAAAAGAGAAATATATTATTAGCTTTTGCTTATAAAACGAAACATCGCCACTCGTTCCCCCGTTGCTTACCTTGCCGCAGAACGAGCAGGTATATTTGCTGTGCTGGGTGATTTCCATCTTCTTGACCATCTTACGCAGGGAGGCACCATAACGGGTACCATATTTACCAACGATTCCAACCTTCTTGGTGCGCTTGGCCTAAGATAACAAAAAAACAAATCTTAGTTAGTACAACGTCAATACAAAAGTACGCAACGCTCGTTTGGATTGTTTTTAGCACTTTCTCCACAAAAGTTTAGTGCAGTTTAATAGAGCATAGTTTGTTTCAGCATTTAACGCAACATTTATTTCACAAAAACAAGCGATTACATTGATATTTAACGATTTTTATAGATTCGTACCATTTTTGTGTTGTTGATTTGTCAAAAATTCAACAGGAAAGAGACAGCCTGTCAATGCTCAAACGTGAAGTTGGCTACGGTTATACGGATGACAGACAAAAGCTGAATGACATGCAGTATGCTGTGCGAGCGGCATACAAAATTTGAATTTGAAACCAAGTGAAAGTAAAATATTATATTTACAATTGAACAATTTAAAAATTATTATGTATTAATAATAGTGTGAAATTAAATGATTGTATTATGCCATGAGTTGTTAAATAAATTCAAATTGCCCCGTTGTTTTACCGGTTGCCATTCACATGTCAACGCTGACGTCAGCTGTTGCTGCAAAATGCGTTTGTTGTTACCCTGCCAGTGATGTCCAATGTGCGGTTTTGATAAAAACACAAAAAAAGAATTTACAACGAAGCGTTATAAGATTAGTGCGCACTTCCAACAGCCTCAACATTATTCTCTTACGTTTGCAGCGGACACTGCACTGTCGAGTGTTGTCGTCACACACCAGCACACAAAGTATCAACACCATTACTACCACCACCACCACCAGCAGCAGCACCAGCCCAATCATGCACAGCTGCTGTGCACTCCTGCAGGATGGGGCAAACTATCAGCCGGATACGCTTGATCTCAATACAGATGCCAAGGCGGCAGACTATTGGTTTCCCTGCTTTCGTGATCTCGTGACAAAATTCGCCAAACAGGCGGCGAAAAGTCAGACAGATGATCCCACAGCCGCTGGACGTGCGGCACAATTCGAGTCCGCTTATCTGCATCAACTGGAGGAGTATCAGAAGAACATAGCCAGCAACAGTGGCAAAGTAGTGCTAGGCACTAGTGAGCTGCTCAAGCTGAACGAGACAATGCTGCGTCGCTATGGGTTTGCCGATCCTTGGCTTAAGCAAAAACAGTTGGAGAATGCATCCGCAAAGGCGCGTCTCAAGCAACGATTGGAGGAGATCGATGCCATACAGGATACGGATGCACGCTGGACAGAGCTGGTGCGCGGCGTGCTGGCGGGCAACATGTTCGACTGGGGGGCACAGGCAATAGCCAGCATATTGGAACAGGATAGCAACTTTGGACTACATGCCGCCTTGGATCGCATCGAGCAGCGTCCCTGGTTGATGGACAATCTTGATGCGTGGCTGGATCGCATGCGCGTGAGCACCCCACACAAGTGCGCCGCTGTATTTGTGGATAACAGCGGTGTCGATGTGGTTCTGGGTGTCTTACCCTTTGTCCGTGAGCTGCTCAGGCGCGGCACCAAGGTGCTGCTCTGTGCCAACAGTGAACCCTCGCTAAACGATGTCACCAGTGCCGAATTGAGCAGCCTGCTCGACGATTGTGCCTGCCAGTGCAGCATTTTGGACACCGCCTGGCGCAACCGTAGCCTGCTGGTCTATGCCAACGGGCAGCGTGGACCCTGCCTGGACATGCGCACTCTGCCGCGCGAACTGTGCGATGCCATTACGACCAATGAGACTGATCTGCTCGTCATCGAGGGCATGGGTCGAGCACTGCACACCAATTTGCATGCACGCTTCAGTTGCGAGACCCTCAAGCTGGCCGTCATCAAGAATGGCTGGTTGGCCAAGTACCTGGGAGGCGACAAGATGTTCGCCGTTATCTGCAAGTACGAGCGCAGCTAGTGGAGGGACTGTCCCGATGATTGTTATGCAACTGTTTTCTACAACTTATTGTTATTGTTTGAAATACCCTAAAAGGAAAAATAACCAAAAACTGTAACCCGTTGAGATTCCGAGGCTGAGAGGCGAAGGTGTTGCAAGTGTATTCCCCTTGTATTTGTCTAAGGCTTATATAGATTTTATATCTTATATCATGCGAGAAAGCTGCAATTAAATCACAAAATTTTAGCATAAAAAAAACTGTCAGTTTTTTAGTGTTAGTCACAGTCAAACTACGCTATGGAGAATTGCGTGAACTGATTCTTTTTCTATAAACTCATTATGGAATTGATAGATAGGCTGAGTATTAAAGTTCAGCTGATACCTCTATTTTCAGTGCAAATTTCATTGCGTTCTTCATACCTGTTCTTCACTGTAATTACAATTGATTTGTTTGGAAGCGTTACCCCATGGAATTTTCTGTTATCTACAATTACAGCTAATGATTGTCAATCTAATATGGCCAGGGGAATCGGCCTACTGAATTCCTCGTCAATTATTGCAAATCGAAACTGTTTACCTCCCCCCCCACACACACACACACACAGACAAACACACCTTGTGCCACACACAGACAAACACACGCGTAGATTTTAATTATGAAAGTATAAATAACAATGGCTTTTTGTTTATCAAAAGCGCCTCTGACTTTTTATCGGTCATGGTTATAAATTTGCCGCTTGATAAGCGCAAGCGACCACAACAATAACAACAAGAAGAATGAATTTAAAGTAAACGTCGATAAGACGTGAAACTAGAACAACCGTTTCGGTTTTGTATGTTTTCTACAGTGGACAGTCGGTAATGAAGAAACTGAGTGAAATTATTAAAAAGTTTATTTACAGATAATACTGCATTTTCCTAAGAAACTATAAAGAATGAGCTAAGAAAATACAATTAACATATTTTATTACATGAACATTATAGAGAATAATTTAAAATCATGATGAAAAATATGAAATTAATCAATGATAAGTTGTCTACAAAAAACTAAAACGAACTAGCCTTAAAAACTGTACAGCCATTCATTCATTCAAAAATGTAGCTTCATATAGCGAATGTCCACTGTAGCTGGATTTTCTGATCATTACAGCAAACGTAGTCGCGCCTTATCAGTTCAGTGAATTTGCATTTATTGAGCTTTCACTGTACTGTGCATTGTGGATACAGACGTGATAAAATGTTTATAGCTCGAGACAATTTAAATATCTGAGGTTTTTTTTCGTAGTTTTTTTCCGACTATCTTCCACTTATCTTGGTTGCAAACTTTTATGGCAGACGACTCAAACTTACTACCTGTTTCATTTTGCCTTATCGGAATCGGGCTTATCAGCTGATTATCTCATTATAATCACTTTTTCAACCCAGAAACTACGGAGAATTTAGTTTTTCGGCAATATAATTGATCTTTAACTTGATTACTGCAAACACGCGTTAAGGGAAAATTAAAAAAAGATTAATGACCTGCCGAGAGGTTAATGGGCTAATGGGATTGCATAAGAGGGTGTCGTATATCAATTGAAACAAGATAAGATAATAAATACTTTCTGAAGAAATTAAACCAAGAGTTTATGCAAAGTAGAAAAACAAATTATTAAGACGATAATCTTGAAATTAATAATAATACTGTAGGTTTTTCAATATCTATATAAATATTTATAGTGTATATAAAAACTATATTTTGTATCTATGTTACAATAAATAAACAGCACTACTTTCATATAATTATTCCCTGAGGATTTTGTTTTATTAACCCTTAATTATTATATCTTATTTTTTCCTAAGAGTTTTTAGGGAAAAATTCATAAAAGATATGTTAAAAATTATGGATAAAGTCTAAATTTTTCAGAGTCACTGTAGAGATAGTGAAAGTTATTGTGAAAGTTTCTATATATTGTAAAATATATTTCTATTTATAAATGGCATCAAGCATTCAAGAAGTACATACATATAAATTATTTACTACGTTTATGCTGCATGTTTCATGAATTCATGAACACAAATTCGAACATTCATGAATTCAATGCTATCAGTAAACATATAAACAAAGTGACATAATTAGTTTTAGGTTCTTAATTCATCAATAAAAGAAGCAAAGAATTTATTTCAAACTTTGTGGCGGCATTGAAATGAATATTCTCCAATTTCATGAAATGAGCTGCGCATAAACACAGTAATAGTACTCAGATTAAGTATTGAATGTACACACAAAGTACATATCAGTGGAAAAGTAAATACAATAAAATGTTCAAATAGATTAAGAGATTAACAATATGCTGCCTGTCTCGGAATTGTCGCATCAGTCGCACAGCGGTGGCTGGGGATGTCGAAACGTGAAACGCGGTAATATGTATTTATTGATCACTGTACTCGTCCTGCTGCTGCACCTGCTGCTGGTGTCTGTCTACTTGTACCTGACCTGGCACCACAAGTACTGGCAGCGTCGTGGCCTGCTCACAGCAAAGCCCCTCTCGCTGATCGGCAGCTATCCGGGTCTCTTGACACGTAAAAGTAACCTAGTGCAGGATGTGCAGAAAGTCTATGAGTGAGTAGCCCATCAAGATACCCTGGAAATGTAACTCAAGTGGTATTTCTTATGGTTCTAGTAAATATAAGGATAACCATCGTGCCGTGGGTGTCTTTATGACGCGTGAGCCGCAGATATTGATACTCGATCCGGAACTTGCGCACGAGGTGCTAGTGCTCAACTTTCGCTCATTTCGCGATTCCTTGCCCAGTTCCTATATAGGTCATGCCAAGTGGGATAAGTATGTTCGGCGCAATCCATTTTGGGCATCAGGTGATGATTGGCGTCGTCTGCGCTCTGAGGCGACGGGAGGACTCACGGTCAATCGACTGAAACAAGGATTTGCCATATGGCAGGAGAGTGGAAAGAAACTGCTCGACTATATGGCACGACAGGCGAGCAAGCATGGTAACCAGTTGGAGACCAGAGATGTAAGTAAAGATATAGTAATAACATAACATTCAAACTTTTATTTTGGAATACGATTCTTCAGCAAAGGGATCTTTAATTGTTCAGTTTATTTAATATCATCTTTTATTCCGATCCAAACATATTTCATAATCCTTAAATTATTAACTTTTTTTTGCAGCTCTGCTTCCGTTACACGGCTCATGTAATGTGCGACTTTATTTGGGGCATCGATGCTGGCACCCTAACACGGGATGAGGAGGTACCAAACAAGGTGCTGGAAATATCGAACAAGTGGACCGGATATGCTTTCTATATGCTGTCCATATTCATGGCCTCGAATATTGCTCCTTTTTTCCGTACATTGTTCCGCATGCGTTTCTACACCAAGGAGACCGAAGATTTCTTTTCCAATCTAACTCGAGAGTCCATTGAGCTACGTCTTAAGACGGACAATGGGACTCAAAGGGCTGATTATCTTTCGCATATGCTGAAACTGCAAGCTGAGAAACAGGCCTCACATGATGATCTGGTGGGACATGCACTCACCGTGTTACTGGATGGTTACGATACTACGGCTACTGCTTTATTGCATGCACTGTACTATGTAGGGCGATCTTAAGTTAGTTTTATATAGTTTCAAACTGCATTTTTGTTCTTTTTAAGCTTTCGGAAACTCCGTCCGCACAGCAAAAGCTTCGTACGGAAATAGTGTCTAATACGGTGGGGGACGGACCGTTAAGTTTCGATCAATTGTGTGAGTTACCCTATCTGGAGCAGGTCATCTATGGTGAGTGCTTTCTTTGTGTTGTCTAGAATATGATTTATTTGTCTGCCTTTGTAGAGTCCTTGCGTCTGAGTAGCCTGATTCCGCAGTACACAAAGGTTTGTACGCAATCCACAAAGATTCCGTTGAATGAGCATAGACTCGTTGAGGTGGAGGAAGGTGTTACCATCATGATACCCAACTACCAGTTCCATCACGACGCCAAGTATTTTCCCGACCCGGAAGCCTTCAAGCCCGAACGCTTTGACAACGGGGCCCATCACGAACTCATTCGCAAGGGCATCTTCCTGCCCTTCAGCGATGGTCCGCGCATCTGCATGGGTAAGCGATTTAGATTTCTATAAAGGAGTAGATAACATATCTTACAAATATTAATATATTTCTCTCTAGGTCTAAAATTGGCTCAACTAACATTAAAAACGGCGCTCTACCACATTATAGGGAACTATCAAATTGTGCGTACCGGAAAAAAACCGAAGATAGCAGGAGATTCCGGATTTGGGGTTGTTCTGCAGGGTGATATCAATCTGGAGTACCGTCCCATATTAAAATAGACTGGAATTTATTTGTATTTTTTGTTAGATATGAAATACAATTGATAACATTGATATTTGAAGTGCTGTTAAGTGAGGTAGTGTGTCACATGGAGGTCCCTTTTGTTGAACAATAATCGGACTTCTTTGTTAGATTGAGAGAGATAATTATTTAATAATAAAAATATATAAACATTACAATTCACATTATGAGTTATATATATGATATTTATAATATATTATTTTATTTATATATGAAACCTTAGGCTTTATCAAAGAGCAATGACTGAGGTCTTCTGCAAAGTGCGGTCGAGTTAAGGGGTGGTACAGCTTGTGAGATCTTTGTTTATATACAAAATATTTTATTCATATGTTATCAATGTAATAATGCCAAAATACATAGAACTAATCTTCAGATCTCTTAGAGTAAAGTGCTCTCTTAAGTGCCCCCTCAAACCCAACGCCCCTGTCTGTTGCTTGTCGATGTGACCAGATTGTATTGCCTCACTATACTAGGTAAGATTAGCAGACTTATTATCAGCCGCTGCCGGTGCCTGAACTCATATAGAACATATTGGTAAACAGTTCTACGACAGTCTCCGCTGTGTTCTGTTCGACGTCTCGGAAATATGTTGACATTAATCGCGTTACTGTTGGGATTCGTACATGTCGCCTTTGCGATCGTGTATCTATATCTCACCTGGTATCACAAGTACTGGGATAAGCGTGGCCTAGTCACGGCCACGCCCCTCTCACTGCTTGGCAGCTATCCAGGTCTGTTCGGTGGTGGCAGCACTTTTATAGCTGATCTGGGAAAGATCTATGAGTAAGTTGAAGAACTTCGTTATCTATTTGAGTTGTATTCAAGTGTGGAATCGCCAGTAATTTTCCTTTATATATTGTACACTAGCAAATACAAGGGAAAGCATCGCGCTGTTGGGGTTTTTCTGGCTCGTTCTCCGCAAATTCTCGTGCTCGATCCGGCGCTGGCAAATGAAGTGTTGGTCAAAAATTTCAGTGATTTTCGGGACACTGTGACGAGCAGTTATGTATCGGACACACAGGATTACAATAGATATGTGGCACGCAATCCATTCTTTACTGCGGGCGATGCGTGGAAGAAACGTCGCACGGATGGCGGTGCAGGACTAACGGCGAATAAACTCAAACAGGCCTATGCCATTTGGGAGGAGGTGGGCAATAAGCTAGTCGACTATCTGGACAGGTCACTTATGGAACGAAGCGATAATATAATCGAGACAAGAGATGTAAGTAAGCAGAGAGGGATTTTTATTTGTGATTTCTATAATTCTTTGATGCTCTTCTTGCAGCTCTGCTATCGCTATACGGCTCAGGCAATGGGCGACTTCATCTGGGGCATCGATGTGCGTTCGCTGAGCGGCGGTGTTGATGAAGTATCTAAGTTTCAGGAGTTCTCCTCTGCCTGGGCCTACCACGCCTTCCAGAGCATGCGGCGCTTTAATCGCACTCCCATTGCTCCCGTGATGCGTCGCCTGCTGCGCATGCGCTTCTTCAAGGAGGAAGCGAATCAATTCTATTTGAAACTCACTCAGGATGCTGCTGACTTACGTCGCAGTGGGAATGGGGCTAATCGCAGTGATTACCTGGCACATCTGTTGCAACTTCAGGCTAAGGGTGCCAGCACAGACGACCTGGTGGGACATGCACTCACCGTGCTCATGGATGGCTTCGAGACCTCCGCTGCGGTGCTCTATCATCTGCTCTACACGGTAAGGTTCCTCACCATCTCGAAGCTCTTCTTGGTGTATTTCACAATTCCATTTAATTCTTCAAATCTTCATTCTCAGCTTGGCGAGTATCAAGAAGAGCAGGAAAAATTGCGAGCTGAAATATTGAGCGCCGATAAGAACATTTCATACGAACAGCTCAATGCGTTGCCTTATCTCGATCAGTGTGTGAACGGTATGTGTGCACAGATAGTGCAGGTTACGAGTTCGAATTGAACAAATTGATAGTACAACAATTGATAATTAATATTGTTTTGTTTACTTGCGTAGAATCGATGCGACTGACCAGCGTAATTGGATTCTTCATTAGGATCTGCACCAGGCCCACAACAATTGATTTGGGCAATGACAAGTCGCTCAATGTGGAGCCGGGTATCACTGTGGCCATACCAGCCTATCAGATCCATCATGATGAGAGGTATTACCCCCAGCCAGAGGAGTTTCGACCTGAACGTTTCGATAATGGCGGCGTCAATGAGTTTAATAAGCGCGGCTGTTTCTTTCCCTTTGGAGATGGTCCACGCATTTGTCTGGGTGAGTTCGATTATTTGATTGTATTTATATATTGTAGTATTATAGACTTTTAGTTGGGTATAGTAATTTAAATCATTTGTTTTTCATGATATTTGCATTCAATTATGTTTTTACGAATTTTGTTATACGAAAATGTAATATAAACTTCTGTAGGGACTTCTTTATTACTCATTTAGTTTAGGTCAGGTATATAAACCAAAGAAGATCATATAATTTCAGTCAGAACTTCTTTAGTGTTCATACAGGCTACTTAAGATCAAAGTTTCGATATGTTGATAACAAGTGTAGAGCCGTAGATGACTTTTAATTCTTCAAATATATGTAATATTTATTCCTTACATGAAATTTCAACCTATTCTTCTTTAAACCTCGCTAAATTCATGATCTTTAACTGTTTTCCAAAAATCTACATATTCCAGGCATGCGAGTAGGAATGCTGAATGTAAAATTGGCCGTGCTGCGAATTCTTTCTGAATACAAAATCGAACAGACCAAAAAGTTGCCCCTCAGCTCCGACTCGGGCATGGGAGTGTTTTTGGATGGCGATGTCAATTTGAGATACACCAAACTGTAAAGAAACACACACACATATGAAATAAAAATGCAAAGGTTTCAATGTCACATTTGGGTAACCTGTACACACACACACACACACACACACACATTGCTGCGACATTTTCGCGCTGCGACACTTTGGGAGCGTGTGAAACGCGCATGAAACGTGTTGGCGAGTGTGTTGGACTTTTGGGGCGAACCACAGTGAAATTTAATTTAGCGCAAACCAACCGCAGACCAACTGACACCAAGGCTGAGCCCCTTCTCTTCCCACGTCCCCCTTCTTCGCTGGCACTAGTGTGCCGCCCTCTGACCCGCAACTGGACGCAGAACGAGCTGAACTCGTATTGAGCGACCGCATGCAGTCGACGCCGCCAATGCAAGGCTGTGTGAGTGTGAGTGAGTGTGTGTGTGCAAGAGTGTAGCGTATTGTGTGCTGCTGGCGAGGCTGCGCTTAATACCCTGTATCGCGCGGCTGAAGGGGGGGCATATTGATTCCATATTGATGTAGAAAATGATTTATGGACTTTTCTCTTTTTTGTAATAACTCCCAATGTTCCCTCCCTTTATCCTTTAGTCTTTTCAGCTGCAGGGTATACGCAAGTCTGTCATACTCAGAGAACACCTTGTCGTTATTTACATTGCATTTTTTAACATTTTTTTACTGCCAGCCACAAAATTTCATTTGGGTTTGCAATATGGCGCATTTAAATTTGTTTTTTTTTCGAGTTCTCTGCATTCATTAAATACCGTTAGAATGGGTCAGAGAGGGAAGTGAACTATAGGGGTTATGGGCTAATGGTATATATTAATTCTTGGAATTATTAAAGATTGTTTTATTATAAATACAAAATTAAAGATTTAATTTTATTTTTTATTGGATATCAATGTGAACAGGAGGAAATATAATATCCTTAGATCTTTTTGAACTTCGATTATAAAACTGTCATTATTATATATAAAACTAAAGAATTATAGAATGGTTTAAAAAGAGCATTCACTAGTTGGTTTAAATATGTATTTTTATTTTTTCATTTTTGTGTTGATTTTTTTCCCTCTAAAATACATAAATATAAACCACTAAAAATGTATGTGTTATTTTTGTGTGTATGTGTGTGTTGTTGTAAATTAAATTTTATGACAGCTCCGTCGCCATGTTATTTATAAGTCTAAACAAATTGTGGCTTAAATAAATTTCGACTCAACATAACCACAAATATTTGAATTCGATTTGAATGTAAATGCAACGAAAGCGAAGGAGGGAAGGGGGAGCGACGCGCAAGGACGAGCAGGAGCAGCACGCTAGAAAAGGGGGCACGCAACAAAGCAGCCACGCCCACGCAGCACACCGCCCACAGCCATAAAAAGTTAATGACTGTCGCCGTTAACGCCGCAAACGAAATACGAATACGGCCAAAAGCGAAAGAGAACGAGAAGCAGAAGGAGTCTAAGCCCAAAAAAGTGGCAAGAAGCCGCAGCAAGGTCGAGGCGAAGCCTTCATTTCATGTAGCTGCAGCAACACTTGAAGATAAGCAAGGACATGCCGGCGTCAGCAGCGGGAGATATAGTAGAGGAGCAAGAAGGTGAAGCGCTCTCGGATGCGGCAATGGTAAAGGTGCCAGCTTTAGGGTCTGCCATGTACCTGGCCTGGCATGTGGCAGGCTTCATGCTACGTTGGCTTTTATCCAATTTACCTGATAACCACAAATGAGCGTTAATGGCCAAATAAATAGAAAAGTGGCAACTACGACGCGACGGCGCGTTAACTCAATGTGCCCCGCCCTCGCCTCTGCCCATGGCTTCGCCTCCACCTCTTGTGCCTCTCAAGCTCTGACGCGTATTTCGTACATTTACTAAACAAATTTAATGCGTTTTATCCCACTCCGGTTTTCGTCTCGCTGCTGGCTATAAATTTGGATGATTCCGCAGTCATAAAAACTCATTGGAATGCCGATTAACTAAGTGCTCCCAAATGCTTCCCTAAATCCACTTCATTTAATTGTGAGCTGCTTTATTGCATGAGGTGAGTTTGGTATGGAGTTTATAAGACATCATTAATTGTTTGTTTATTCTTATAGGTGGCACTGTCGGCTTTTTAAATTTTGAATACGGTTTTTAAAATTCTCTGTTCTTTATCTTTTTAAACTACTAAGTGATTTTCTTGCAGTTGGACCTTGTACTACTTTATGAAATAGGCTAGACTCTTAAGCGAACTAACTTGTTACTTATGCTTTTGTAACGATCTTATATTTTTGCACATCTCAATCAATAAAACCTTTTTATACTTTTTGATATAATTATAAATTTTTTTTTGACAGTAGAAGACTAATCTTCTGTTTGAAAACTATATAAAAGTTCTTTTTATTAAGTTTATTATACACCGAAAAAGTAAATACACAATTTAAAACAAATTAAGTATGGTTTAGTTTTTAAAAATACCGTTTATTAATATTTTAAGTACAAAAAAATTATTTGAAAATTGTTTATTTAATGTCAACAAAAAGCCATTGATAAAACACAAATACCACAAATGAATGCAAGGCTAAAAAAATGGATAATTTAAACAAAGTATTGTGAAAAGGGAATATTTTCAAAATACTAAAAAATAAGCATAAAAAAACTATAATTAGGATTGTTGCATAACATTTAATTTTATTTAGTTTAATGTCGAATAATCTTAAATTTTTGATAGAAAAGATGCAGCACAACCTTATTGGCTAATGTACCTATATTTGGTATTTTGGTGCATACATATATTAAGTACATTGGTCAAATATGCACAGCCTGAGTTCTCTCCTGATAATACCTCCTCTTTGGGCGGAAAACGCCGATTGACAAACTCGCTGAGAGGGCAAACAATGTGACAATTTGTAGCATTTCCGTAGGTGCAGTTGATATATGCGGGGCAGGGTGGCCAAAGGGTGTTGATGGTGCAAGCGGAGGTTTGCATAGGCGAGTTACAGAACTTGGTCGTTGGCAACAATGCGCCGACCCAACATTAATTTGAGCACGTTCCATTTGCCGAGGGGCTGCGTCGCATTTCGACGCTGACGCTGACGCTGTTGATGCTGCCTCTGCTGCTGCTGTTGGCATTGCAACACTTTGGCCACAAATGTAGCCAGCAAACGGCTAATGGAATTAGCAACAATTTAACCATTAAACACATCATGTGTATTGGCACGCTGCACTTTGGCTGTGACTCACAGAGGACGAGGGAGATGATGAGGGGAGCAAGGGAGATGGGAACAACCTCTGGCATTCAGCTGCATGGTGATTACTCTGGCGTCCACTGTCGGCTGTCGGTTGGGTCTGTTGTCTGCGTGTTCTGCCTGGTTAGCTTAGCTGCTGCGAGTGCCGCCCATTTGTTGGCGGCCCCAAGGCTCGTGCGTCCTTCCCTCCCTTTGTGCCTCTGCGTACCTTACGCCGTTTATTGGCATTAAATCCCTCTCTCTTCTCAGTCCTTATTCTGTGCCTACTGTGAGTTACGCTGGCATTCTGGCTTTGCCATGCTTAATAGACTTTGGGGTTTTATTGTTGGCAACAGTTGGTCTTGATTTCGTAGTTTCTTTTTTGGTCATGCCGATGGCTAATTAAAGTCCGATTTCCTCAACCAACTACTGCACTTCTTAGCTTCTTCACTCAATACTTCAATCGGAGACATAGCACCAAAGTCGCCGCGAAGCCTTGCGACTAAGCTGTGGATAAGAATTGAAGTAGTTCCCTGTCACTTTTCCACTTACTCAGCTTCTGTTTCACTCTTCATCTCTCTTCATTTTCTTCTTTCCTCTCTTCCCTCCTCTGATACTCTTTCTCTGTCTCTTTCTGTCCGCCTTTATGACAGGTGAGTATTTGTGTAAGCAAAGCAAAATTTCTGCAGACTCGACACAACTTGTTGACCCACTACACGTATACGTAATGCCACTGGTGCTGGTCAGCCGTCGCAAATAGTGACTGCTTCCTTCGCCAGGAACTAGTTCAATCAGTCGCGGTCTGTTTGCCTTATAAGCTAAGCTATGCATAAGCCACAATGATTGCCAAGGTATTTACATGAAATAGCATTAAAATACAGTCGAAGTTATTTGTATTTGATGGAAAGAATGGCAGGGATATTTAAGGAAAAGAATAAAGGCATTAAAGGTAAGCCAGAATAATACTTTATTCAATGTGAAGACTAGGCTGTGCAGGTATTGTGATTTACTGCTTAAATTATTTATTTATTTATTTATTTACTGTGTAGGTAATTTAATGTTTTATTTATTTTCTTGGGGCTTAAAGACCCTTCAACTGTTCAAAAATATTTAACTAATAAACATAATAAAATATTTGAAAAAATAAAAGACTATAATAGAAAGACATGACTGCGTTTGCTTTTTTAATGTTAAGTTATCAGAATAAAATATTAAATATATAAATAAATTTATAATTTACAAAGTAGATCGAATTTTCAACGACTAGTTCAAGAAATGGTTCAGTTGTCAAAGCAGCAAGTGATGTTAGACCTGAGAAATCCATTCCCATTGGAACTGTTGCATCTCTTGGTCAGTTCGAAACGAGGTAAACACACACAAGCACACCTATACGAAGGTAAAACTCGCTCACACACTAACACATACATACATACATGCCTGGGGACGTGTGTCGGCAGTTTGTTTGTTTATTTGCTTGTTATATGAACGCAGCCCCTGGTCAGGTAATTTGCCTCGAAAAATGGCATCATTAGCCTAACAAATTGCCATTTTGTTGTTGGCCATAAATCGCCGAAAAGTAGGCAATAAGTAACTAACTTCATAGACAGAGACAGGCAGAATAAGTCTGTGAATAGGCCGACAGTCATTCATTCGTATCGTCATTCGCTTGGACAGGCTTAGCTCTTAATTAAAATTGAAAATACCCAAAAGTCATTGGAATTTCGTCTGTAATTCTGCTTCTTCTCTTCTCTTCACTCATTCCATTTCTTTCTTTGGGCTTTTCTTTTGCTTGGTTATTGACTTGTGGCACATTAAAATTTTCATTAGCGCTTTGCTCGAGCAGCAAATGAATATTAAGCGACTTCTTAACGAAAATAGACAGCAATGTTGTTGCTGTTGCTGTTTTTTGCTATTCTCATGACATGTCTGGGCATTCATAAATCATTAATACGCAAAGCTGTGTGGGAGAGAGACAGAGAGAGGGAGAGACATAGACAATTTAAATATTACGTATACGCCCACTTGAGCAGCCAGCCAGCCGGACAAGCTCGACAGACAGCCTCCCTTCTCTTTCACTCACTCTCTCTCTCTTTTTCTCTCTTCCACTCTCTATATCTCTCTCAGTGTATGTCTGTGTCTGCGTGTGTGTGTGTAGGAGGCAGATAAAAACTTTAAGAATTATAACTTTGGGGATTTTAGAGCGGCCCAAACGTCGCACGATGACCACAAAAGTAAATAACGTGCCAGCAGAGACAGCGCGCTAAAGAGTGTGTGTGCCAAAGAGAGGGAGAGAGAAGGAGCGATAGTGAGAGGAAGAGGATGTAAAGGCGGAAGACGGCAAAAAATTGCAAACTTTTAAATATAATTTCAGCTTTTGTGCTGGTGCGTCAACATGGAACATGATATGGCACAATATCCCTGCGGACACGAGGCCCGAGTGCCGTGTCCAGTGTCCCGTGTCCCGTGTCCTGTTGCCTGTTCCCATTTCCCAGTCCCTTCTCCGCATCTCCTGCCCGTGCCTGTGGGTCACTACATGGGCAAGTTTCAGTCCGCGTTGTCAATATTTGTTACACAATCAGCAAACATGAGCAGCAGCAGCAGCCCAGGCTTGTGGCTTAGCTGGCTGGCTCCCGTTGGATGAGCTCAGCAAGACTTTGCTGCCTATTTCCTGCTATCTTCTTCTTCGTTTTTTTCTTCTCCTCTGTGTGCCGTGTGCAAATAACTGAAGCTGTGCGACGAAATGAAAATGCTGTTTGGCTCTCAAGTGTATCGACAACGTCCAAGCCGGGTCCAAGCTCAATTAGAGGCGCAGCATTCCTTGATCCATATTGCACGAAACCTGCTGACTTTGTGGCGCCACTGTCAACGCGTTGGGGGTCATCACTTAGTCGCCTGCTCACTTGGGTACTGTTTGGACTCTGTCTCTTCCTGTGGCTTTACTTTTGCTGCTTTCCCTGCCTGCTCTGCCTACTCCCGAGTGCCTTTGACTCTGGCTGCGTCCGACCTCGCCCCTGCCCCTCTCCAACCCATAGCCAGACACACATGTCGCTAATAACATTGACAACTGTCAACGCTTCGCGGGAGTTGCTGTCACACACACGCATACACTCGCACACCCACACCCTCACCCACGCACTCCATGACACACTATCACTGAAAGCGAAGCTATCAAGCGCGCTTTCAACTGTCAGACAAAAATGGCGTGGTAGCAGTGTGACGTATGATAGTGGGCTGGGGGTAGGGGGGTCAAGGCGTAGGGTCTTTCTCTTCACTCACCAAGGGCCGCGGCAATCGCACTCGGACGCGCGCACAAGCCGCTTTTCTTCTTAACTTTTGTCAGCTTTACTTTTTCATTTTGGCTGTGGTGAAAATTCATGAAGATATTTTTCACAGAAATATGTATGAATCACGCTGCACTCGAGAAAGCAAAAAACCTCGGAAAAATCCCGGTCATGGTCATAGGCGATAAGCGCTACACTTGCAGTAGCAGCAGCAGAAGCAGACAAGGCAGCAACTAAAGGTGACTTCCTTGTCGAGGTGTATCAAGTTTCGAAGGCT
The DNA here is from genome assembly GCA_018904595.1 of Zaprionus indianus. NCBI lineage: Eukaryota > Metazoa > Arthropoda > Insecta > Diptera > Drosophilidae > Zaprionus > Zaprionus indianus. The sequence goes on from JAEIHA010000905.1 coordinate 429,066, forward strand.
CGATGAAATGGGGAGAATTCTTCGCTGTGGGGGGTTCTCAAAAAAGTGCCTGAAAGTAAGTTAAATATTTGTTTAGTTTGTTTTCTAAAATAAAGAACATTCTTGGCAGTCATTTTAGGAAATGAACATACTAAGTACATAAAAGCTTTTAGCGTAATTAATGAGAAGTTTGATGTAAGCCGAGATTATTGAGATGGGAGTTAGCGTTTAGAATGTTATATAATATAAAGATTTTCTGGATTCTTTGTTAGGTTTAAAGCGGATAAGGTTCATTTACGCTTTTCATTATGGTTTAATTTGCATTCGCATTTAAAATTAAAGCTTTAAATTTAAATCTTTAAGAAGTTATAATTAGGGTTTTCCGTTTTCTGTATTTTCGGAATTTTCAATTAATTTATTAATTAATTTAATCAAAAATAAAGCTTTTGCTGTACTTTTTTCACTTTTTCTAAGAGTTTTCCAGAGATTCATCAAAGCTTTTATGTAACTTTATTAAGCTCATTTGAAATGATTACTGTTGAAAGCACATTGAAGCTTTTAGTTCCACAAAATGCAAGTCAATCACGCACAGCTTGACGTAGCACACTACCCTTGCTGCCACTCTCATCTCAAATTAATCCATTCCGTGCAGCGCAATCGCCTGTTGGCAGAGCATAACCCAATTGAAGTCAAGCGTTTGTTGGGCGCTTCAAAAATAAATCAAAATAAAAGAAGTGTGCAATTTATGCATATTAAAAACTATACGATATATAAATTGCAGCTTGCCCACCTACAAGCGCACTCAAAAGCCCCCGTTCCCCCTCTGACACCACACAGGCCGTGCAGCTCCCATGCAGGTCAGACTCACATGCAGTTTTTCTTCAACTGTACTTGTTGTTGTTGTTGCTGTCGGGCATTTCATTGTAACGTATAATTTTTATATCCTGCGTATTGGACATTGTTGCTATGGCGCCTTGGCAACTTTTGCCTTCGCACAAACACACACACACACACAGAGAGACAGAGAACTTTTGTCAGTTTTATGCGGAATGGCCAGAGATGCCAACGATGCCACCGAATTTAATGCGCGTTGGATTCGGACTTGAGAGCAGCAGGAGCACGAGCAGGAGCCCCTTGTGGGACTGGCATTGCGCGCAACTCGACAAAAGTAATAAATTCTCATGCTCCACTGTCAGATGAGGGGCAGGGAGTTGGACGCGGTGGCATCTCATGTGTGTTTACCACGCTGTATGATGTGAAGAGTGGGCAACCCTATCCCTCTCGCTCTCTCCCTCCTGCAGTGCCACTTCAGCGGTAACTTTCTTTCTCATAAAAGTCAGCTTGGTTTAGTATGTGTGTTTTTTCTGTTGAGCACTATAATTACCTCATAATGAGAGGGAGGGAGAGGGAGAGGGAGAGAGAAAGAGTTAAGTTAGGTTAGCCGAATTGGAATTATAAGACTTCAACATAGATTGAATACTCTTGATGCCTCAAGGTTCTTTAAAGTTTTTTATTATGTGTTAATATCTTAACATTTTCCAGGGTATCTCTCAGTCAGTGCACACAGTTCATATCTGCCTTATCATTTTCGCATTCTTATTTATTCCTTTTCGGACGCTTTCTGTTTTCGAGCATTTTAAGTATTTTTTCATTTATATAACTCTTTGTAGCGGGCTCTTTGAGTCGCGTTGCGTTTGTAGCGTTTTTCAAGTCATATGAATATTAAATTATTTTCCATGCGACATAAAGGTGAGTGCCAAATGAAATTGCATGCAACGAATGGGACAAGGTGAGGTGTGTGTGTATATGTGTGTGGCACGATTGCACGGTTGCACAAACAGTGCTGCGATATGCAACATGAGGGTCATCCGTTTTTAATCAAATGCAAAGTTAAGGCAGGTGAGGGAAAGTGTGGGAGCAAGAGGAAGAAGAGAGGAGACGCAGTGGAACGAAGATGAGACCAGTCGACCATTCTGTCAACTGCAGGCCTCAAGATGGCTGACAGTACAGGTGTGTGTGTGTGTACGTGTGTGTAGGTGAGTGTGTCTAACAGAGGTCGCCCTCTTTGCTGGCATTGCATGCGGCAAATGCAAAGCAGCTGCCGCTTCCGACTTGCCTGCTGACTGCGGCTGATACGGCTCACTTGTGTCATTTATCTTCTTTTACGGTGGCAGAGTGAGTGAGAGAGACAGATAGAGGGAGACAGAGAGAAAGAGAAACAGGCAGGGGGACACTGCGAGACAGTTAGAGAGCGAAGGCATGAGAATTGCAAAGGTGCCAGGCAGCTGCCTGAGCAACGCACAATACACGCAAGCACACCCACACATACACAACACACTCACATACACACAGCTGGCTGCACATGCTCGTGCATATTTGAGAAATTGTGTTTGAACTTTGGCTTTGGTTTGACTCGCATTGCTGGCGTGCGAACTGCAATCGACTGACTGACATCGTTGCTATTCCTGCTGCAGTTGTTGCTCTTGTTGTTGTTGTTGTTGTTGTTGTCAAGGGTGCTTGACAAACGCAAAACCTACGATTTGACACCCCTCACCCTTTTCTCCCCTGCCTGCAGCAAGACAGAGACATGAAACGTTCACAACGCTGATTGAAAAATTTGCACAAATTTTTAGCCGGCTGCCCCTTTGCTTCGGTTGCCACGCCCCCTGCTGTTGACTGATTCTTTGCATATCTTGTCCGTAATATACTTGACACTCCAAGCCGTCTACCTTACCACCACCCTCCCCCTATCAAGTTACCCCTCAAGTCATGCTGGCACATTGTGTGCTTGTAAAATTTATGCGCTTTTAAGAAATTCATACAAAACTTGACAACAAATTGCACTTTGGCTCAGCGACAAAAACAGCAGCAACAACAAAACTCACTTGTCTGCCTGGAGTGTGTGTGGAAATTGAAAAATTCTGCATTTACAGACAGCATTTAAATCGATATTAAGTGAAAAACAGTTCAATTAAGGTCGGTAAGAAACAAATGGCAATTAAAAGAAAACTGAAAAAAAGGAGAGAAAGTTAAATATAAAGGTTTATTTATTAAGGGCTATGCCTTTTTTGTTGTTATATTAACGCGGACGGAACGATCTTATTTTTCATATTTAGGTACTTTTAATAACATTTAATAACACCACTCAACACGGGCACCCAAAGTCACGTTTTCAGGTGCATCCGTTGCACAAAATTTTTGAAATTTCACGTTCAATATTAGTTTTATTATTGAAACCTCTGCCGCCGTATTTTTGTTAAAAATTTCAAATAATATGTAAGCGTCGTGCATTGGTAAAATTCGGCATGATTAAATGGTAAATATAACTGAACAGAAATGTAAAATAATATCAAAAATGTGTCAACGCGTTGCGGAAAAATTCTATCGGAAAAATGCAACGTTCCTGTTGCAAACGTGCCCATGGAATCCTCATGAACGATAGAATAGAAAATGTATTTCGACATTCAAAACCTTTCCCATTTTATTAACAAAACAAATGTTTATTAAGGGAAAAAATATGATACTAACTGAAGCTCAACAAATGTGTGCTTCATGCTAGTATAATGAAAATCTATAAATTGTTATTTATTTCTATTGTGTAGTATTAATAAATTGGAATTAATTTGATGCTGTACACACAAATATCCTTAAAGCATTGTTAAATTTTGCAGTAGAAAATTTGCTGTTAACTACTTCTCTTGCCCTCGAACTTTTCAATATTTACCAACAAAGCGTTCAATATCAATTTTACATGTATCAATTAAACGCTGCAAAAAAGCAAAAAGAGCTAAAATAAATATAAAAAAATATTTATATTTGGAATTGTATAATTCCATTTAGTATTCGTGCATAGCTTGCACAAAAATGGAAATCTGTTTTTATGGCAGTCCGTCGTCGTCAGTCCGTCGGTTGGGCAACAATCAAATTGGCAATTGCGATTCGTGTTATGCAAATGTCGAGTGCAATGAACGTGCCTAAAATTGCAATTAGTGCAATTTGCAGCGCAAAATGGCGCATGAAATACCAATAAACAGTTGGCAAACAAACACAGGGCCAGCAAGGAGGTGGAGGAGGAGCGGGAAAGGGGGTCACACAGAGCAACAAAGCGACAGCTGCAGCTGCAACTGATGCCAAAAGGCAGATAGCAGATACCATAAACCAGATACGGTTACCCAAATGCAATTCATGGAATTCATTTTTGGGTGACGCCAAATAAATACGCAGCCAGGCAAACATGCATATGTATTGGATAAGTGGATAGGGCTGCAGGTTCTATATGCAATGGGTCAATGTTTGATATTCATTTGACTGCGTTCGGAAAATTTATTTAATTAACAACAGTTAAAGGGAGCTTTAACAAAAGAAATGGGAAACATTATTGGGAAATTAAATTTCTGGCTTTATCATAACTCAAAACCTTTCTAGTAAAAAAGGCAAATCAATTATGATATTACTTAATTATATTTTAATTTGATTTGCAATAAAATTTACTAAGTAATTCATTTGCAATTAAATAAGTAATGCATTAATAAATTATTATAATACAAATGAAGCACAGAAAGGTTTTTATATAATAAATTATAAATGATTAATCTGAAATTCCTTCAAATAAATTCCTGAAATTCGCGTTAACACATAAAGTTTAATTGAAAATAATTTGACTAGAACTATAAACAGATTAAATCGATTAAGAATTCAAGCAAAACTGAACCCTGCGTGTAATTCACTGCCCTTTAATTAATTATTTATGTATTCCATTTGTTGATATTGTTGCATTGTGTGTGCCTGCAAATAGGCATATTAATATAATGCCATAAGCTTAGTGTCAGCTTTAATTTGAAAATCCTAATTGATTTTATAACAACCTTGCGCCGCACACTGGGGTCGAGGCCCGAAAAACAATTACGCGGCGCTATTAATAAAATAAATAATTATGCGAAAATTGTTTTGTGCTGAAATAAAATAATTAAATTTGACAGGCAAAGCCGCAAAATGCGTAAATTGTGGAAACTTCGCCCCCCCCCGCTTCTCCAGTAAAAAAGCTAATGTTGCAAATTAATTACAAATGATGCGCACAAAGAAACCTTCCGTTATCATGCATTGTGTGTTGGTGTGCGGGTATGAGTGTGAGTGTGTGTGGGTGTGTTTGGGTATACTTTTTGTTTTTTTGCGGCTTGATTTTTAATTTATGCGCACCGCAGTTGATTCTCACATAAAATCCGAGGCGTAGCTTCTCGCAAATCCACCGCAACTTAAAAGCTTAAAACGCCAAGCGAGGTGCGGGCACAGAAGAAGAGAGGAGATGCACGGTTCCATGGTGCTACTCCTGCTCGCATATCCATGCCCGGGCGCGATGCCAAGTCCCCGGCCAAGGCTTATAAATTTTAATTAAAATGCGCACAGCTCGCGCTCGCACAACGCCGACGACAGCGTCAGCCACGCTTATTTCCGCTTACATTACAATTACATTCGTCTGTCGGCGTGGCACGGACCACAGCAGCCCCTAACCCCAGTTCCCCCGCACCTGCACTCCTCTTTCTCCCTCTCCGCTAGTCAGGTATTTGCCCAGGCTACAGCGCGTCTTAACACCTGATCTATGGTGGCAAGGCGATTAGACCGCAGCGCAGCTGGGGTATTCATTCTATGGCGAATATGATTATCTAATTAAATTCTGCAATAATAAGGGGGTATAATGAGCATTCTTTAATATTGAAAATACTGTAGGAAACTGAAGGATATAGAAATATACATTGTATAGATATATTTTCAATAAACAAATTTATAGCGTTTTAAGTTTGACCACATTGGAACTGGACTGTTTATTTAATTGACATATTCGTTATTTAATATAATAATAATTTAATAAAATAATAACAATTTATTATAATAATAATTAATAAAATCTATATATATATGACAAAATACATATGTATAAAATCAAGAAACATTTCCTTAAAAATATCAATTCGATTTTATGAAATTTTTAGAAGGTGTAAAAGCTTTAGTGTAGCTGAGGTTCTAACTTATGATATTTTATTTTTCTTTTCTTTTTTAGGAGTAGAAGAAATGTAAAATAAAAACATGGAATATTTACTTATTATTTTTGAAGCTTTAGAATTTTTAATCAAGCTTTAAACCCTTTTTTCAATTATTTTATATAAATACTTATACATTCCTTAGTCCTGCGTGGGTTTCCTAACATAACTATTGTTGTGTTTGAAGAGAGAATTCATTCTACAATACCCTACCCTGCTACACAATGGTTTCTTACCTTCTCCTGTCCAATCTCCATTGTCTACAGTCGCCTTTGATTATTTACTGACAGCTGCCTTGGTTATTCAATGATTTCCCCAAGGAAGCACATTGTGTAATTATAAACAGACTCCGTCCCCATTCCCACATCCGCTATATGTATTCAGATATGTCTGGCGTAATGTTCAATCAGCAACGAGACAGAAAGACAGATAGACACGCTGGTGTTGCCACAAGATGCAACATTGCTGTAGGGGCGAGGCGAGAACAATGCACCGGCAACATTTGGTTGCATTCTCCGTTGTTGCCGCTAATGATGCGAATCGGCCGCAATGACAAGCTGCTGGCAATTGGTCAACAAGCAAGGAAGGCAAGGGAGAGGGGAAGGGGAAGGGGAGGGGATATAAAGAGTCGCCTTGCCAACTCAGCAGTGGATTCGTGTTGGAGGACGAAGTGAGTGCTTCGCACTAATGAGAAGGAAGCGCCAAACGGACCACAAAATGGAAATTAAGTAAAATGCAACAGCCACTAGAGAAGAAGCCACAGCTGCCGCTGCCTGCCGTTGCCTGCCGCTGCCTGCTGGGCGTAGCGGGGCGTGGCACTTGGTTAGATAAATTTGATTTCATTAAGTTGAAGTAGGCGTCGCTGCCAGACAGCGTCGCAGTTGGCAGAGGGCTGGAAGTCATTATGACTTGTCGTTGTTCTTGTTTTGTTGGCAATTGAGTTGACTGGGAATCGAATATGGAAATGAAGCCACAACTTAACAGCGAGACAATCCGGCGCTTCCATGTTGCCCACTCCTTCGAGGAGTCCCACAAGCACAAGAAATCATTGTCCTTCTCCCGGGACGGACAACGCTTGGTGGTCTGTGATCATCGGAATCTCAGCATCTTCAACTGCTCCACTTGCACGCTGATCTGCCAGGTGCACATGCATCCCTATCGCCCAGAGCAGGTTTGCTTTGGCCCCAATGCGGATTGTTTGCTGCACAGCGCCACAAAGGTTAGATCATTCCCAACTCAACTAGAGATCTGCCCGTCTCATCTTTCTTCTCTCTTGCAGATGGACTTCGCCATACGCTACTTGAACCTAAGCACGCGGCAGTATGTGCGTCTCTTCACCGGGCACAAGGGGCACGTTATGAATCTCTGCCTGCAGCCAGATAGCGAAAATTGCTTTGTCAGCACAGGGCGTGATAAGCAGCTCTTGTTGTGGGATCTTCGTACGGCGCAACCCATACAGCACTTGGACGAGGTGGCCAATCCTCTGGTTGCCTTCGATCCCACGGGAAAGGTAATAGCCACTTGCAAGACGGCCAAATGCATTGAGCTCTACGATGTGCGCAAACTGGAGGCGAATCCTTGCCAGCGATTTTGCTACCAGGTTGACAGTCCTGCCAAATGGACACAGCTGCAGTTCTCACCCGATGGCAAGGCGCTGCTGGTGGCCACCGATTTCTCGTGCTGCTTCAGTGTGGATGCCTACAATGGTAGCATTCGGCAGGCCTACACGGGCTGGTTGAACCATCGCCATCTGCCGTTGCAGGCGTGCTACACGCCGGACTCACAGTTCGTGATGGCCGGTGCGGACAGGGGGTGTGTTCATGTGTGGCATGCCACAAGTGGCAGAACCGCGCAGGTGCTAGAGAACAGTGGTGCCCATTCGCCCATACGTTGTCTGCAGTTTCATCCCAAGCAAATGATGTTTGTCACCTGCGATGTCATTACGTGCTTTTGGCAGATCAAGGAGAAGTGGATGAAGAAAGAGGAACAGGCGGAGGAGAGGGAGCACAGGTTTGAGCCAAAGGAAATTGTAGAACAGTTGCTTAAACAAGAGGAGCAGGAGTTGAAGCAGGAGAATGAGCAGGAGAGGGATCAGGAGGTGATGCATGAGAATGAACATAAAAAGAAACGCAGAGGAAAAAGCCATAAACAAGCTAAGCAGAAGGAACAGGAGGAGGATTGGTCGTTGACGGACTTTGAGGAATGGGAACAGCAGGAGAAAGAGGTAGAGTTGGAGAAAATGGAACAGGATGAGGTGCACGAAGAAATTCATGATGAGGTGCAGAACGAAACACATGAAGTGGTGCAGGAGGAAACACATGAAGAGATGCAGGAGGAAGCACATGAAGAGGCGCAGGAGAAGGTGCAGCAAGAGCTGCAGGAGGATCTGCAGTTAGAGCTGCAAGTGGAGAGTCAAGACGAATGGGCAAAGGAGCAGCTAGAGCAGCGAGAGGAGCAAGAGGAGCAAGAGGAGCCGGACGAGAGTCGGAAGGAGTGTGAGCAGCAGGAACCGAGGCCTAAGAAGCGACTGAGATCAGTGGTAACCATACCAACGATTGATTTGACGAGCGTCAGAGATGAAAGCTCTTCTGAGGAGGATGTAGAGATGATGGAAGATCCCAAGAGGTGGTTAGATGATGGCAAATGGCTGCGTGGCAAGCTTGTGCGGCGTAGGATCGTTTCCTATTCACCACGTCCACTTGAGTTGCCCAAGCCGCGACGACGCTGGCCAGTCTGGCCTCGACGAAGAAGTCCCATTGAGGAGGGTGAGCTGATTGAGGATTACTAGATAAGATTTCTCATTGGAATATTAAATTAATCAATTCAAGTCATCATATTGAATATTTCTATATTGTTAATGCAGCAAAAAATACTAGAAATATCAAAATATACCATCAACTTTTTTAAAGAAGTCGAACACAAATTGAATGTCACTTCAAGTTGTTTGTTCTAAGAGCATTTTAGAAAATTATTCCCTTTCCAGAACTGATTTGTTCTTTTAGCTCACAAAAGTTGGCAGCACTAAAGCTGCTGCGCATACACACTCAAACACACACACATATGTATGCTCTCTCACTCGCACACACGTAGAGCAACTATCAATCAGAGTTGCACTCGGACTGTTGCCTGCTGAGAGTGTCCTGCTTCCTGAGTTGAGCTGAGAGCAGCCCAAGTTCTTATGCAATTGCATTGCGTCACTTGTGGCAAAGTTTCACCAACTGCTGGCAGCACTTCACAGCTGGAGTCAGTGCAACAACAACAACAAGAAGACCAGCAACTACAGCAACAGCAACTAACAACAACAAGAGCTGCTTGAACGCCTTATGCTTTTGAGACACAAATTGTCGAGTTTTGCCAGCAAATTGCACAGCTGGCTGAGTTTGCTCGGTCGCCGGTAGAGGGAAAACGGCTAACTTTGGCGGCAAAGCTGACAAGCGTTTCATTTAGTTTTTCTTTTTTAGTTTACAATAAAGAAGCTCTCTCTGTCCCTCTCTGTTTCTCTTTAAATATTAATGAAATCTTTTGTGTGGGCAGGACACACAAATTGCACTTCAACTTGCAGCGAGGAGTTGCAGCTGCAGCTCTAATTGAATGCGTATGTGCCATTCTGTGGCTTCATAGCCACAACTGTGAAATGGTCAAAGAGGACCATCGAGCTCACAAACGACTTAAGTTATCAAAATTTGTGGCAAGTTTGGCAAGTGGCAGCCCAACTGCAACTTTGCCTAGTCAATCGTTCTTTTCGTTTTTTTTTTTCTTGTGCAGAAGTGGAAAACTTTTTACGTAGCAGACAAGATCTTTGTGTGCTGAAAAGATTGTGGATCCTTTGTAGAATTTTGTGATGTTCATTAAAAGTTGCCCTAAGTGGATTTTAATGTTTGATTTTACAACGTGAATTTATATTTTTCAATTAAAGAATGAGAAAAAGAGAAAAATAAATGAAATTTTTTGATTCTAAAAGACAGTTTTAACAGTGCGCTGTTACTAACGGGAATGTTAAGTGACTGTTAACAGAGAAGTATAAAAAATGGATGCGAGGAATGTTTTTTTTATTTTTTTTTTTTAGTTTTTCTTTGTTTAAAACAATTAAAGAATGAGAGGAAGAGAATAAATTAACATCATTTGTTTCTGTAAAGTATTTTTTCTGTTCCTTAAATGAATGTTACTAGCAATTGTTACTAGAATGTAAAGCAATTGTTAAAAGAAATGTTTCTCTTTCCTTAAATCTTCTTTAATTGAAAATCATATACAATACTCTTCCTTAACTAAACCTTATCGGTAATCCCTAGAGATAAACAACGCCCCAGGCTACCACCCATATAATTTCGAAAGGGACACATAAAATTTGCATAATTCTCACATAGTTTTGCATAGTTATTGTTAATCGATGTTGGGGCAAACGTGACAACGAGGCACACTTAAAAAAAGGAAAACAGACAACTTGTGTAAGCAAGAGTGAGAGTGCAGAGTGGAGACTGAGAAAACACAATAAAATATAATTAAATTTAATGCATACGACAAATTTGCAATGCGAACGCATGGGAACGGAAGCGGAAGTGTGCGTGTGGCCATTTTGATTTGCATGGCGTGGGCCTCACCTGGCCTAATCTACATTAATCTCTCCCTTTTGCTCTTTCTCTCTGTCCATCTGTCCACCAGCTGAGCATCCTTCTCAAGTGAAATTAATTAAAAACGCCAACAAACGCAACGTTGCCAACGCGTGACCAAATTATTAAACAAATCCAAAGTCAAGCTGCCCCTAAGAGGGGAAATCCCTCTCTCAATCCCTCCCTCTCCCTCTCTCTCTCTCTCCAACCCTTGTGCCGCCCACTGTGCAATGACGCAGGAATATTTAATGCTCTCAGCTCGTTGGGTAATAAAAGCGGATTTCTTTGGGCCGAGCTCACAAATCTTGTTTGGGTTCAATTTGTCTGGCGGCAGAACAGAAGGGAGAGCAGAGTGAAGGGGGGAGGGACCCTTTGGCTAAGAAAAAGCTGTGCAAAGTTGAAGCGAAAACTTTGTTGAAATTATTGAAGAATCTTGTACTTACTGGGGGCGCCAATCAGTTGCATGCATCAAGCTGCAAAGCAGGTCACTCGGGTATTATAATAAAAGTGATTTAAAGTCGGCAACAATCCATACTTATTATAAAGAATCAATTTGACCTCAATACTTGCAGCTACAAGTTTTTCGACTCGTCGTAGTCGGGGGAACTGGGCATGGCATAGAGTAAGGGATTGTGTTGGCTAAACTTTTAAATTACTCAGCGGGTACTTGCAATAATGGCAGCTACCCTACCTGATGACCTTCGTGCGCACACAGCACTCCCCACATGCCACACAGCCAGACTTTAAGGCGGCAAAACTTTTACCAGTCAGGCGCATTGAATTTACTCGTTTTTGTATACCCTGCAAGAGAGGTAGAGAGGGTGTGTTGTGAATATAATCTGTTATCAGCATATGTGATTTGATTTCTTTATAGTAAATTGAATGAACCCGTAGTCTCAGGAATTATTAAGGACGAAAATATGCAATTTGGTTTACAAATTTATCAAATTTATCTTTTGACTCTTAATCAAAATAAATAAATACCGAATGGAAAGTATTATAAATTTATATTTTTTTCAACCTTTCTACAGGATATTTCTTAGTTCCACTCTCAAGCTCATCAAAACCCACTCTCTTGCCTTTCTTTTGTGCGCTGCTTCTTGTTCCTTGAGACTTCAAAAAGGACTTTGACTTGCCTTCGCTCTCGACAAAGTTGTCCTGAAGTTTTGTAGTCGGAGTAGCCCAGGAGAGTACGGCGGAACGTCTATTTCCGCTTCGGGCGTAAAAATAACAATCGACTTGCAGTTTGAATACATCATAGAGTCAGCGGAGGGGATGGCTGCAGGGAGGGAGCTATGGGTGTGAGGAGAGTAAGGAATTTCTCCCCTCTATTTGACCGAGTTCCGTGCTTGCTTTGCGTCTTTTTAAGACGGCGGGATTAAGTGGATTTTTAAGTGGCAGCAGCAAAAGTGGCCACGGGCCAGCTCCGGCTTAACTTTCCGACTTAGGCCCAACGTTTCCTCTGTCCCCCTTCTCCCGCATCCCTGGTGACACAATTACATGCACGTTAGCAGTGAGTTTTTTATTCCAGCCATCTCTCTCTTGCTCTCACACTGCCTACCCTACTCTTCTTACTTGCTCATCTCTGTCCAGTGGAATAAAATGGCTTAGCCATTGACATGGACAGCACGTGCTAATGGCCAGTTTTCGTTGGATGGTTGGTCAGTCCCCACAGGGGAGTCGGAGGGAGTATACACGGACTGGGGACAATTGTGAGCTAACCTAGTTGGGACGGTGGGGCAATTGCTGCCCCGAAATTAGCAAACAATTTGTGTGACCGCCGAGAGACGAGATTTATCGATGCATCGCCCGTAATTGAGCTTAGAACTGATATAAACGGGGGAATCGAAGGAGAAGGGCTGATAGAATAAAGAAGAAAGAGAGGGAGGGTGAGAGAGAGAAAGAGACGGAGAGACAGAGAGAGGTAGAGGTCGTATTGTACTACGCAGATGTTTTATAATATTTATAGAGTCCAACTCGATTTTTCAGATTTGTTTTGAATACTTAAGCTTAAAATTAGAAAGATATTTTAAATGAATCAAAAACTAAATAAAGAAAACTGTAAATGTGCAATATATACTAATAAGTATATCATAAGTAAGTAATATTCCCAACCAAAGAAACCCCTTTTCAGCCTCAGTTCAACTTCAAAGCCTTTCACTGAATTGCAAATTTTCTTCTCACACCTCAAGTCTCTACAAACGTATCTCATCTCATCTGAACTGCTCTTATCTAATGAGCATGCTTGTTTTATGGGCGTATTTGAAGCCCTCATCTGGTCATATACGGCACATTCGTAGCCAGCATTCAGCAGTTGGCTCCATTGGCCCGCAGAGGATTCAGTACATTGGGGCCTGCTGCCATATTGATTGATCCTTTTGCAATGCTGTCAGAAACTATAAAACTGCCCAACGGGTCAATGGTTATAGCAACAACAGAAACAACAACAACAACAGTAGCAGCATCAGCAGGGACGACAGCCCAGCGGAAGAGTTGTCCGAGCTGTTCGTAGGTTCAATTTGGTTTGTGATTGCCTCAAATTAACCGACCGTTTTGCAGTTCCGTTGTCCCTTCGGTGAGGGAGAAGAGAAGAGGGAAGAGTAAGGATTCTCGTGACGATTTGTCAATTGTCCACTGGCTGTCCCAACTGGGGCTGGGACTGTGCTCGGTTGAGAGCATTCAGTCAATCATGCATTCAATCAAGCAACTCATACAAACACATTCGGATACTCTCGGAGCACTCAAAGTGCCGCTCTAAACTTTGATTTGCAATTTTGACGCGCCTTTTAAATTGGAATTTCGTTCGTTCACAGCAGCCACAACAACAACAGAACAATAACAACAACAACAACAACAACAGGAGCTGTCACAACAACAACGACAAAAAGGACAACAACAAATACAATCAAAGTTATGCGCTGTTGATATGTTTTTAAGCGTCGGCGCGTCGCGTCGCTCTGCCTGCAAACTGCAAACTCGCGGCAAAGCTTTTATTTATTTTTATTTTCCAACAGTGAGTGAAAGAGAGAGGAGGAGGAAGGGGGGGCAGAGCGCTTTGGGACTTGAAGCTCAAAGGTTTTAGCCATTGCCAGCGGCGCGGACTATGGCTCTGGCCAGCACTGAGAGCCATGCCAGAGTTGGCATCGTCGTTGCAATCAGCTTAACTGTAACTAGAAAATAAATTGCATTCGATTTTGTTTTTCTCGCATTGCGATGCCCTGTACTGAAATTAAATGAGTGGGGTATATGGAGCTAGAGAAAAATAAAATGCTGATAAAATATACTCGATATCTCAGGAAATCAGGCAATTTAATCGATTAATTATGCTGAACTGCGATTCCTTTCGATTAATTTCGATTATTTCTAATTATAACATTATTAATTAAAAGTTCTCGATTACTTGCTCTTGAACTGTTGAGTACTGTGAATGCCCTGCAATTATTTCTAATTATAACTTAGATGATTTATAGTTTTTAAATACTAGAGATGATTTGTCGATAACTGTGATTTTACTTCGATTAATTTTAATAGTAACTAATTACTTCTGCTCCCAACATTACTTCTCTTTACAGGGTGTGCTTTAATTTGATACTTCACTGCTGCGTAGCTTTGTTTTTGTTTTGTTAGCGCGCTTTGGCTTTGGTTGGCTCTTTCGTTATGCTTTTTGTGTTCCGGCCTTAGCCTGTCCCTCTCCCCCAACGCCCCGCTGCACCCATCCGCCGGTTATCCCCTGCCCCAGCGGCGTTTCAATCTCTTCTGCAGCTTTTGTCTTTGTGCCGCCGTTCGTGGCTGTGGCCAAACGCGTGATTGGCTAGCGTTAAAACAGAAACAGAAAGAGAAACAGAAACAAAAACAGCAGCGAAACAACAAACAAAACGAAAGCGAAAGCAAAAACAAAAACAAAGAGAGAAAGAGACCGCTAAAGACGATGCAATTTCTGCAAACTAAGTGAAAAATTGTGTGCGGCAGCAAATGTTGTCATTGTTGCTGTTGCCGCTGTTGCTGCTGCTGCAGGGGGGCGTGGGACAGGCAGGAGATGTTGCCGACTGAGTGCTGTTGGTGCAGCTGCCGTTGGGCAGCATTTAATACGATTTTTTTTCCGCCTCCTCCTCTTCTCCCGCGGCACGTGGCGATCAGTGCGGCCGCAATCCGTTGGACGCGGCTTTTGCTTTGCTTTCGACCAATTTGTTTGAGCGACGCACAAATTGAGGGCAAGTTTGTTTGCGCTGATTTCTGCTCGACTCGCTAACAAATTGTTGCGTATGGTGCAAGCCACTTTTTTAATTGCATTTCCCTTGGGATAAAGTGGCAGAGGAAGAGAAGGAGAGGCAGAGCAATAGCGTTTTGCCAAGGCAAACTCGATTTGCTTCAGCTTGAAGTGCGGCAAACAAACTCTCGCGTCGCGGGGTCAACATGTCTAGGGTATGTTTGTGAGTGCTCCACTTTTGGAATTTAATTAAAAATCAATTGATGGCAATTCTATTTGCGCGCAGCACACACACAAGCATACACGTTGAAACGAGTCTTACGCAAGCAACGCGGCACATACGCATTGCGCATTACGCATACGCCGCGTATGCGCATTAATCATTGCCCGCGGCGTCGGAAAGTTCATATTTTACGGCAATTAGACGCCTCACTGGCCATAATTAAAAGTAACAGACCAGCACCTGGACACTTTAGGATTGTTATGTGTCCGAGTTGTTGTTCTTGTGGCTTGTTGCGTGATTGTTATTGTTGTTTGGGGACAGTTTTCGTAGTCGCTTTGTATTTAAATTGCTGCTTTATTTCTGGTCTTTTTGTTTGCCATAAAAAATTGTGAATCGCCCTTGGGGGAGGCACATGTTTTTATTTGGTTAGTGGGCGTATCCGTCGTTTGTTGCGTATGTCATTAAAATCAAAGAGAGAGTGAAAGAGCGCAACGGGCAAAGTGAAAGTGTGTGTGAAATGCGCTGCACATAAATCAAATTTTATTACCTAAACGACAATTATTTTGCCACAAAAATCAAAACGAGACTCGAACAAATGACAGCGCCAGCAACAGACAACGTTGCCATTTTCGAATACCCTGTGGATAACTTAATTACAGAGTGGGGTGTGATGAAAGGCAGAAGGATTGAGGGGGCAAGAGAAACTTAGTTTGGAAATGTTTGAAGAAATGTTTTGCGCACTGAGTGAGTGCTAGAATACATTAAATAATATTTGGAAGATCTTGGATTTGTTAAAAAATAATTTATAAATATACGAATATAATATAATTTAAAATCTAATAAATTTATAAACAAAAATCAAACTAAAATTAAAGTTATCTTCTCTCTTTCTCCAGAGTAACTTGCAGTCACTCCCTTCTGTTTAGCTGTTTTTTTTAGAGGGTTTATAAATAAATGCGAAAGCTACACGTGACAGGGACACACGCGGCCTTGCGACACGGGGCATTCGGCATGTGGCAAAGCGGCAAGCAGCAAGCGGCACTCGACTTGATTTATGACCCAGAGAAATGCTTATATGCAGACAAATAACGTACAGCCAAAAAGCCAAAAGCTGAAATTGATCACATAGGTGGCACAGTGGCGAGAGTGGCGGAGTGGAGTGCGTAAGCGGCGGGCCCACTCGGCGTATGAGTTATTTTAATTACAATAATGGCATGTCAATTACACAGCGCCAGTGACACTGTGTCACTTTTTGCTCTCGCACACACACACACAGAGCGAGCTAATTAATTATCCAAATGGCAATAAATGCGTGCTTAGCCGCTGCGATAATAATTAAATAATAGTGCAAATTAAAGAGCGACTAAAACTGCTGCAAGTTAATAAAATTAAGCAAACAATTTCCAGGGAAGCCAAAGCAGCTTAAGCAGATTTACAATATATATTTTAATTATACTGCGCGTAAACTAATTAAACCAATACACCAGACAAGACACACACACACACGCACACATACACGTCCGTTGCCCACACACATGTGGTGGCAGCAGGGGGCGTGGCAGCAAGTTTTTAAGCTCTATTTGTTGGCTTTAATGCCGGAGCGAACGAGGGAGCGAGCGTGCGACGTCATAAGGATAATACAGCTTGATGCCAGTGCAAAATCAGACCCAGCGGGCACAAAGAGGGCGAGACAGGACGGGGACGTGTGTAATGCGTTCTGGCTGGGTGTGGTCGCAGCCAGTGTGTGTGTGTGTCCGTTGCACAGCAAATGAAGTGCGCTTCGGTGGTCGCCGAGCGAGAAAGCAATGCGCCATAATTCCTTGTTGGCTGCAAGTGTGCAAAGGCAGATCTAGATGCAGATATAGACGCAGATATAGTCGTGGCTTTGTGGCCGTAGCTGTAGCTGTAGCTATAGCTTTAGATGCGACAGATTAGATGGGTTATGAGGGCGTCGTTTATAAGGCATACGGCTGCGTGCCAAGTCCAATGTGAGCAGGCGTGGCGGCTGTCAGAAAAAGGCAGATTGCAAACGAGTTGATTCCAAGTTGTGAGTAACAAATGGCTTGGCTAGTTTAGGTACTTGACTTGCTTTAGAATATGAAATTATAGTAATGTCGATGTTGTAGGTGATTTAAGTTGATAAAATATTGTAAATATACTAGTAAAATTGCTATATCTTGTCTGCTTTAGGACTATGAACTGCTTGAGTTTAACTGCTTAGAAAACTAACATTTCACTACTTAAGAGCTGCCTAACATATTGTTGGTTTCATAATTATAGCTACCTTACAGCTGCTTAACATACTGTTAATAACACTTGTACTTTCAGCTGTTGATCTTAGCTATTTAACAGCTTTATACAAATATCAAATGATTTCTGTTTATTCTTATGAAATGAGTAAGTTGCTTAGTTTTCGTTCTATTTTTTGTTTCTTTATTAGACCTAACAGTGTTTTAGCATACTTTTAGTAACAGCACTCGCAGCTGTTAAGTTTAACAGCTTTATATAAATTGCCATTAAATTATGTTAAGCTCTTTAAGCACAGTTTTTAAGTTTCCCTTTAGATTTCCTCTTCCTCTTTTTAGCTGTTAGCAAAAAATACTCTCAATAACAGTAGTTGCCACTGTTTAACTTAACAGTAGAGGCTTACACAAATCACTTTAGTTTTTTATCTCACTGTCTTAATCGTTGTTTGGTTTCAATTTTACTTCTCTCTTTCTCTATTCTCCTTTAATCTCCTGTTTCCTGCTCTATACCACTAATGTTATCTGTTTAATTAAAACAAATGTCTGCTTTCTCATTCCCATTATTTAATCTTAAATCCGCTTTTATAGTGTGCGTCAGGGAAGCAGGCACTGCAACATTTTAACTCGATTTAAAATGAATATCACGTGCTGCCGGAGCACACTCTGCCGCACACACACAACACACTGGGGCTCTCACACACTAAGAGAGTGTGGCCACACCCACCACGACTACGCCCCCTTATACAACACGTACACCAAATCAAGGTGAGGTGTAAACTTTATTAAGCATACGCCGCGTGTGCCAGCGCTGTTGCTTTCCACCTGCAATTCCCTAATCATTTGACAGCTGCTGTTCGGGAGCTTAAAGTTTACTTGCGCATTATGCGAGCACATATTTTATTTAATATTTGTTTGCCTTAGCGCATAGCCAAGTGCGTGAGTGTCCCGGTGTGCGTGTGAGTGCGTGTGTGTTTGTTTGCGGGTGTGTGTGAGTTTGTTTACTTTAACTGTCAGTTGTCAATTATTTTTATTGGCAGGTAATATTATTTTGTGTGCAGATTTCTATGCAAATTATCAAACACACGCGACCGAGATGAAGAAGAGTGTCAGATAGAGACAGAGGGAGAACAGGTGCGTGAGAGAGAGAGATAGGGAGAGAGAGGGCAGCAGGAGTGAGTGCTATCTCTCTGGGTGCACGTGTGTGTTTGCGGTTGGAAGGCGCACCGAAACTTGCATGTCATTGACGCTTAATTTGTTTGCTTGGCTTTTGTTTGCTGTTTTGTGTGCTTGTTATGTTGCTGTTGTTGTGCTGTTGATGTTGTTGATGTTGTACAACGTGTTGGCGTTGTTGCTGTTGCTGTTGCTGCTGCTGGGGCACACAGATTTTGCGGTTGCGTGAGTTGCAGATGTAATGACTGAACAATTAGTGCGGCTTTGCCAGCAGCGACAGCTTTTGGCTTCTAAAACTCCACACTGACATGGACTGAAAGCTGAAAGGGAAGGTAGTTGAGGAAGCGAGATAGAGAGCAAGGGAGAGAGGGACAGAGAGGAGAGAAAAAAAGAAAAATCGAATCTAGAATAGAATGTGAGTAAATAAAATCTGCTAGTCTTTGTAGGGCTCTTTTAAGGTCTGTTCAGTTACCTCTAATGAATTCTTCCTAATATATTAATCTTTCATTGGCTTCACATGAACATAAGAAAAGCAAAACGTTGCATTTACTTTGTGCGAAGAGCAGTCCACTCTCCGCTATAGATTCTGTTTCGAATTACTTGGCAAATCTTTCAGTCATTGCGTCAGTCTGTCGGTCTGTTCTTGACTGCTTCGACGCATTGAGCACTTTGCGAGATCCATATCCATCGGCAGACTGCATGAATTTGGCATTTGCAACAGGAACGAGGGATGGGCAGGCGGATGGATGGACGTCGGAGGTGGCACCATAACGGCGAGTACAGTGCTTGCCATTTGCAATGCAACAGGAAACAATTGAATTTGCATAAAACACAGGCACACTCGCAGTCACAGTCACTGGCACAGGCGCATGACCATTGCCATTTCGCAGTTTTTGCATGCACCGATTTCATTTATAGACCCAACTGCGGCCTCTTCACATGCCACATGCCACATGCCACGCTGCAGCCCTCGAGCTAGTTGCAGTGAACCCTTCCCGTCCATTCCTTTGGGCAGTCCAACGAGGAAACTGAATACACAGACGCACGGCCTGGCAAAGATTTCCAGTTACCATTTGGCTGCCTGATGGTTTCTTAATGAGCTGTGCAACTGAACTGCAATCGCAGGCAATGCGCGGCAGGGGAAACGTGGACCTCCATTAAATAAGCTAACGCTGCGGCCAAGCGACGGACTTTAAAGCTGGCAAGAGCTGCCAATTCAAATGGCAGGTACAGTGGGAAAGAATGACAACTCGAGTGATCAAGGCTGAACTGAATGTAAAAGATAAGTTCAAGTAGAGAATTAGTAAGATGAAAACCATTTACAAAATTGTAAAGTAAAAGAAGACAAGCATAAGTGGGATTAGTAGTAGGCGTAGTACTAAAAGTAGACGTAGTAGAAGTGGTGGTATAAGTAGAAGAGCAGTAGTAGTAGCACTAATAGTAGTACTTTTAGAGCAAGAGAAGAATAAGTAGAAGACCAAGAGAACTTGGTTCTACTCGCGGATAAAGTGAACTGCTCAAAAATATGTAAATTAGCAGTGTAATCGAAAATTCCCCAACATTTTCCACCTTAGAACTATCTTCACAATTTTCGCAATCTGCCCCACTGTGTCGCTTTGAACAGCCTGCTACTTTATCCTTGGCCATCTGCCGCCTTAATTATTTGTGCATTAAACTCTTTTGGCGATTAACTTTTGCCTTCTGCTCAAATTAAATTACACCCGGAAATATTTTGGCAGCAAACTGCGATTGCCAAACTGAAATCTGAATCGCTTTTTCCTCCTATTTTTCATTTTTCCCCGGAGATGCTGCCGCTGCTGCTGCCGTCGCTTGTTAATTAGCATTTTTTGCGATGATTTATGCGCTTCGTGTAATGAAATATGTTGCCGGAACACGGCCAGAGGGACCACGTATGTGTGTGTGTCTGTCTCTCTCTCTCTGCATGCGTGTGTGTGTGTGTGTGTGCTCAGTTTAGATAAGAAAATATGCTCGACAGGCGAAATGTGTCACTGGCAAAGTTAATGTAGCGTAACGCGAGTAACTTTCGAAAGGGTTTCTCGCCTTCTGCAACTCTTTCCGATGTTGTGCGCCATTTAACACTATAAAATTATTATCTTGCTTATTTACAGTCTGCTATAAATAAAAGATGATAGACGAAAAGGTCAAGCTAATGAAATGTATTCAAAGAACACGACTGAAAAAAAAAAACAGAACCAAAAGGAACGAAAGGACGAAAGGAACAGAATGAAATGAATCCATTAGCATAAATTGTGTGAATGGGGGCGTGGCAGGCCTCGTTATCAACTTGACGCGGTAATAAAAACGTTTAGTAATTATTATTGGGGGCCCATTCAGTGTGCGAGCACGTCGATAAGCGGCCAGCAGGATACGAACCTCCCTCAACACGCCACTTGCCTCCTACCCCTCCTACCACACCCTGTCTGAGCTCCATATAAACTAATATAGTTATCAAAACTACAGTTACAAGCATGTCTGAGTGGTTCGATGAGTGTGTACGCGTGTGTGTGTGCATGTGTGTGTTTGCATGTGTGTGTGCGCTGTCGACACGCAAGTTTGCCGTCATGTTCGAAAAACTATTTCGATAAGTTCAACGACGACAAAATTGTTGGGATTTTGCGCCATTACAAAATATAAAAAAATCTAAAAATGAAAAGACTATGTGAGCTATAATTGAGCGACGTTGACTGTTGAATACCCTATAGAGACTTTCAATAGTTAAATAATTTATTTCTTTTTAAGCACTTTCGTTAAAAGTGTTTAGACATTTTTAAACTAAAATTAAGTTACCTTTGTCAACTAAGAATAAAATAAAATATATCGAACTTAAATTCTTTAAATTTTAAAATTTGAGAAAACTGTAAATGACTTTAAACTTCCATAGAATATTTAATATAATATTATAATCTTGTATAATATTTTCTTTGGTATATTTACTTTCTACATCAATCTTAATAGCGTCAGACGAAGAAAGTGATAATAATTCATCGTATTTTTCCTTGTTTTGAAAAAGTGTACAATCTAAGCTAATCTTTTCAAGAACACCACTCTTTTTAAAGGGTATACAACTACAAACGGAAGCGAGGCAACTTTACAAAATTGCCTGGGTGCCAAAGTTCAATAGACATGCAAGGATTGCTCCGCTGCGGGGGAGGGGCCTGCTGCGGTGTGGAAATTGTCAGACTACATAGCACTCGAAGGCTGACGGAATTACAGCCAGTCAAAGGTGTGTGTGTGTGCGTGTGTCTGTGTATGTGACAGCGTGTGTGTGTTTAAGTGGGAGTGCAGGTTGTTAGCGGCGATTGCCAGGCGACAATATTATCAATAAGATGAGAGTGTCGGCTGAAGGTGCCTTTTGCTCCGCCTGCTACTGCTCCTGAGTGGCAGTTGGCCCCACACTGGGAGAGTTCTTCCTTCTTTTCAACCTTCTCACCCCCCCCCTACCCCTTTCTTCATGTTCGTCTGGCAACATGCTAAATGTGCCCCGGGCTCAACTTGAAAACCAATTGAGCGCAATTTCAAAGATTATTACGTATGCGTAATGTAAGAGTGTGTCGTGTGAGTCTGTGTGTGTGTCGTTATCGGATATGTGCAGAACTTTATGCCTGCTTGAGTTTCGTAATGAGTTGCTGTAGGAATTTTAATTGAATATGTCCATAAAGTTGTCCCCCGGCGGGAGCACAGATGAGGGCAGGAATGAAATTAGTATGCGAACTCTTAAGAAAATATCAAACTCAGAGATGAATGATAAAAATAAAGAGAGAGCCAAGATTGCAAAGGCAAATATGCGTAGGGAGGCGGCGCGCTGCAAGTGTGGCATACTTTGCGGCGCCAGCAACAAATGCGGCTTTGGGCCTTCCTTCAGCCTGTCCGTCTACGTTTCCAATGCCATTTCGCTGTCAACTTGCCGCGAGCTGGAAAAGCAACAAATAAATATTCCGGGTACCCTCAAATATGTGTGTGTGCCCCATGTGTGTGTGTGAGTGTGTTTGTCTGTGTGCTCTGCGAACTGAAAGTGAAACTGCGTCTGAGCTTGTGTTTTCTCTCTGTGTTCTGGTTTATCTTTTGAAATGAAAGAATGAACCTTAACCAAATATGAAATGCAAAGTGTTTGCCGCAAAGCACAAAAGTTCTTTGGTTTCGACTGCCGATCGAATCCGCATGGAGCACATTGTTCCACATGGATTGGAGCAACTCTCCGAATGCCCATTATTTTCTGTGGTCTGAGGTCACTCGATTTCTGCAATTGAAACTTAATGTGGAGCATGATAGTTACACACAATATCGTGGCTTTTGCCTGGCCAAAGCAAGCAAGAGAACTTGTTGCAAAATTTATTGAAAACATGTTTTATAGGAGGAGTGTAAGGGAACATTAAGTTGATTGCTATAAGACTATTTTATTTTACCCTAATTTTCTAAGTTGTATTCTTTTTCATATGCAAAAAAGAGACTTTCTTGTATTTAAAAAGCTATCTATTAATTTACTTTGATTTAATTCCTAAACTCACCTCACCAATCGAACAATTTCCATTGCGCTATTCAGAATGCAATTATAGCACAACTAATTATAGCAACTCTCTCATCGGTCGCACTCACATTCAATTATAAATATATTAGGGCCAATGCCAGTTGAAATTAGCTTTTCGGGCGATTACGTAATGGAAATCGAATGAAAACAATAAACGCTAATTTATCTATTATTTTTATGCTCTGCGGTTGATTGACTAAAATTGCTGCTCGTGCACATTCTGTGGTCGGGCTCGGCGAGGTTCGCTTTCGGTTTTGGTTTTGGTTTAGCTGTTCGTTGAATAATGAAAACGAGTATGATTTGTTTGGGAGTGAGTAAATTTCATATTTGTGTGTGTGTGTGTGTGTGCGCGTCAGGTTTATGGCTGGCTACACCAGTGCGGCCATTTGCATAATAAACGAGCGCAGAGCTACAAATAAATTTGAAAACACAAGAAAACACAACGAGAAAAACAACAACGAAAGCTGAAAAAGCGTTAGGCTAATACCGAAAGCCGAAAGCAATTGTAATTTCAGTGCAGGTAACCGCAAATTACGCATACGCCGTGTGCAACAGAGAGAGACAGGGAGATAGAGAGTGCGAGCTATATAGACAACAGATTAGCTGGAACAAAAAGGTGTTGTTGTTTTTGTTGCTTTTGTTGTTGCTGTGTCTGTTGCGCCATTTGACTTTCGCTTCGTTTCGCTTTGTTTCACTTTGCCTCGTTTTGTTTCTCTTTGCAATTACAGCACGAACGATGCGCACTTGCAAAGTCATTAAAAATATGACAAATTATATGCAGTCACGGGGGAAGTGGGTGTGTGGGGGAGGGGGAGGACAAGCGGATAACAACAAGGCAACTTTTTCACTTGATGCTGCAGCCGTTGCTGTTGTTGCTGCCGCCGTAGCTGGTGCTGATGGGCTGCAATAAACTAAAGTTAGCAGCTTAACAAAACAATAAATGAAGTTGGCAAATGCGATTGTTATGCTGCTGCCGCTGCCTCTGCTGCTTGTCTTGCTGCTGCTGCTGCCACTTCGGTAACAACAGCACAAACAGAGCAGTGGACAACAGTAAAAAAGAGAGAGAAAAAGAGGAAAGCACACTCTATAAGTCGAAGGGGCTATGCTCTCTTTGGATAGAAGTTAAAAATACTTTCAAAGGCTTCCGAATGCTGCCAAAGTTGTCTGAACCCCACAAAAATATATAATTAAAATATCTGTAATATTTATAGAATTTCAGCTCATATTTTCATATTTTTATTTACACAGTTTTCATCAAAAGCAAAGGGCAAACTTTGTTTTCTACCTCTTTTTCCGTATTGAGTTTGCGCAAGGCAATTTCAAATGCAAAAAGTAAAAGGAAATTGTGTAAACAGTGCAGAGAAAATGTAAATTTGCGATTTATGTAAACTAATCAATATGTTGCAAAGTTCTTGCCTAATTTGTAATACTTTAAGCAAGTGTAAGCCGGCCCTGCAGCAGCAGCAGATACCCAGCAACAACTTTGGCTGCAAGTCAAACTTCGATGAAAAGTTGAGTGAGAAAAACACACTGAAGTGAGCTAGCGAAAATAGAACAAAAAAACAGGCAAGTGGAAAGAGGAATGGGGAGGAACTGCTTTTGTTGGTTGCATTTAAGTTTTTTAAGTTTAAGTTGTGTTTTTTATTGACTTTTCTAGCGTGGGAAATGAGTTAACAATTTTTCGTTGCCTACTTTTTGGTGCTGGGTTATTTAATTGCCACGCGCTGTGGCAATTAGTGGGCAACGCGCGTGCAACAGGTGCAGAAGGTGTGTGCGTGCGCGAGTGTTGCGTGTACCAGTTGAAGTGTGCACGAGCATAGGCACGTGTGTGTGTTTGTGTGTGTGCGTGTGCGAGTCTTTGCTGTGTCTCATTGTGCATTCATTTCATGCACATGTCAAAAGCAAAACGGCAACAAAATGCATATTGCACTTTTGTGTTGCTTCATAAAAAACAGCGCGAGAAACGAGAGGGAAGATGAGTAAAGTGAAAAGGGGAGAGAGGAAGTGAGGGAATCAGTTAAGGATTGTGATTTGATTTTATGCAGGTTGCGCGCTTTGCTCTATGGCCGCCATCAAAGTTGCCTAACTGAAGGGGAGTGAGCAGAGGCGTGGCATGTTGAGTTTGTAAATGCCGTGGCACGCTTTCATGTCACGTAGCTCATTGAAGTGACAGCTGGCGAGCTTGCGCGCACTGGCAAATGCTAATGTCCTCGAGAGCATTTGCCATAAACTCAAGTGAAATCACTTTTAATCGGCCGATGAAGTTCTCAGCGCGCGCTTTCATTATGCAATTAGGTACCATCAACTTGCGAAAGGGGGCAAAGGGGGTATTACTTAATATAGACGAAGCAGGTTTACACTCATAGAAGGGATCCAAATATAGCATGAAGTATAAATACACAAATCGATTGGGTTGACAGCTCCAATCACGCTTCCCTCTCTCTCTCTACTTCTCTGTCTAATAAAGCGAATTCGTCTGCACTTTTCTATAACTCTCTTAGTGTATATTCCCATCGATATTTCTAAGCTCCACTGATTGTTTCATCTGTCAGAGCGTATTGCAAATTTGATGGCATCGAAATGTGTCGCAGATTTGAGCAGCAAAAGGAGGAGGCAAGAGCCAGAAGAGAAGCTTAGTATGCAGCTCGCATTCAGAGACGGCAGCAGCTTGTGAAATAGAGAAGGAGAGAGAGAGAACTGGGAACTGGTAACTGGTAGCTCTGTCACTGGCTTATGGCCAAAGCAAAGCAAAGGGAACGATGGAACGATGGGGCAATGATTGCCATTCCATGGGGCATTTTATTGGCCATTGCCGAGCAATTTATGCAAGGTCTGTTCGGTCCCTGCAGCTGCAGCTGCTGCTGCTGCTGCTGTTGGCCAAAATTGCAAATGCTAAACGGTAATTAAAGTGCAACGGACAAATGGACAAGCGCACAATTGGCAGGGGCCGAAAGCTTTTAAACAAACTTTCGAGCAGCAGCGTTATAATTTCTCAATTAATTTTTACGAGCTCAATCCTCGCATTTATTGATAGTAATTGCAAAATTATGCACAAAGGCGTGCCAAAAACACCAATATTCCCACCTCTCTCTCGTTCTCTGCCTTCTTCACCCTCTCTTACTTCGTCTCGCATTGCAATCGGCTGGCAAATGGGGCCACATGTGAGCACGTTGCTTGCTCGCTTGCCAGCAGCTCATTTTTGGCCGGAAATGAACTAGAAATGTTGCAGGCGAAACGACTTTGCGGTAAATCGACAAAATAGTTGCCCAAACCAAAGCCCAGAACGAGCTCTGAACGAGCACTGAACGGTAGCAGCAGCCATCGCTGATGGGCCGAAAGGAGAGAAGTCAATGCCAAATGAAATTAAATTTCCGTTTAAATGCACCGCAGCGTCTGCTGCCTATTAATAATGTGCTGTGCTCCTCTTTCCCTGCCTTTCTTCTATCCAACTTTAAGCGAACAAATGCATTTTTAAACCACGCTGTCACTTTCATTGATGTTCGTCTTGCTTCTCCTTTTGGTGTTCGCTTTACGCTTTTGCGTTTTTGTTGCCATTCCTCGGCCAAATGTTGCGAGTTCGTGACAAACGTAATGAAAAACAGATGTCAAAACAAAATGCACACAAAGAAAAACACTGGGAAATGTAAAACCAACAAACGAAACGAATGAAAACCAAATGAAAGTGTTATACACTTGCCAGAAGGTGTATAACAGTTGTGGGAGGAAGGTAGTTATTATGAGACGTTGTTGACTTAAGAAAGAAGGTCTTAGAATGAGGAAGCTCTAAATATATTTTGGGGATTATGGAAAGGGATCATATTATGTAAAGATATAAATTATGATGTACAAACAAAGACGATTGGATGAAGTTAAAGACATTTTATATGAATATATATTTTGGGGTATTGAGAGCTATCTATTAAAGCGAAAATATTTCTAATTTAAGGATCGTGATTCATCGGTATTATATAGAAATACTTTACATTTAAGGCATATTCAATATAGGTGTTACATATGTGTTAAATAACTATGAAAATCTTTATTTTCCTACACAAAATTCTTCATCAACTTTATAAACCTTGTGCTTCTTAGTTTGATGAACTTCGTTATAAACAATAACAAATAAATCATGTAATGCAATATACCTTAAATATATTATAATATTCCTAAAAATATATTTTTCTTCTGCTCCTTTTCAAGCTACACTTACCTTTTTTTTCTTCTATTTCTTTCCAGCTATGGGCTCATACAGAAGTATATTTTAATTTTACATAACGTTACCAAACTGTTTACAAAGTCATCATGCCCCGAACTGTGTGTGGGCTGGCAAAAGCTGGAAATGAAACAGCGTCAAGTTTTTGCATGCGCTGTTTTATGCAAATTCCATGCTCCGCTTTGGCAGCGAGTTCGGTTCAGCTCAGCTCAGTGCAGTTCAGTTCAGTTGAGCTGAGCTTTTTGGTCTGCTGTTTGGACAGGTGAGCGTGGCACAGAAAGAGAGAAAGAGAGAGAGAGAGAGAGAGAGAGAGAGAGAGATTGAGAGAGGGACAGAGCAGAGAGCAGACGGCTTTGAAGTGCAGAATAAATAAAATGAATGAGCTGCCGAGTGTGGAAAGTGCATAATGTAGTTAAACGTGCTGCGATAATGTGACGAGTGTGTGTGTGTGCGTGTGGTCTGTGTGTTTGTGTATGAGGTGTGCGGCTTAGGTGCTCCTTTTCTCTTTGTGTAACTAGTTTTAAATGCGCTTTAATTCATTTGTGAGTTCAGCAATAAATTAAATGATTCTTCAAGCAATCTTTAAAATATTCTAAAAATAAATCAAATCAATTACAAACATCCTCAAACGTTTATTAATCAATTTAAGTACTGAACGCACTCTGCATAAATTGAAAACCTCGCATTAACAACATTAAGAAGAACAAGAGAATTAAAAGAATGAAAAAAGAAGCCTCGCCCACGCGTCGTATACGCAATTTGCTGTCCATTGTTGCACTGGTCATAAATCAATGTCAATCAATGAGCCGCCGCGAATGGCGCACATCAATCAGCCCAAGTCAATCAACAGCAACAAACAAACAACAACAAAAAAACACATTGTAAAGTTTTCAAGCCAAAAATTTGATGCAGCTAAAAGTTGAGTTACCTTTTGTTGTTGTTGTTGTTGTCGTCTGTTTCCACGTATCGCGATTTCAGAGTCCATAAAACAGCCATTAGTTCTGGGCGATGGGCATATTAAAATGTTGCAACAGACTGTTGCAAGCAGCGACAACGTGCAGCAGCAGCAGCGTCCTCATTACAAGTTTGTTGCTCCAGCGATGGCCGTGTTGACAGTGCACTTCCGTTTCCGGTCCCTGATCCGTTCATAAATCACATTTATTAGAGCAAATGCTGTGCGTATCGTTGGCGCGATTATCGAGGCAAGCTAGAGAGGAGGGAGGGAGGTATAGGGGGGCGTGGCAGTGGCAGGCCACAAAAACGCAACAAATTCAGCCAGCTTCACCGAAATAATTGAAAGCCCAAAACAATTGCCATTTGTCGGTGCGTTTGTCTGCATGTGTGCACTTGTGTGTGTGTGTGTGTGTTTGTATTGGTGTGTGTGTGTATTGGTGTGTGTGTTTGTATTGGTGTGTGTGGGAAGCCATAAATAAAATTTACCAGACATCGTCGGCAACAGGCAGGCAGCAGCAACAGCCAGAACAGCCAGAGCAGCACAAAGGGGCAATCGCTCGAGCCACAGGAAGTGATTGATTTATGCCCGTTACCTTCCCCCCTCTGGACATCTCCCACTCCTCCTTCCCCTGGCCGGGCTACTGCTCGAAGCAATTGGCCACAATTTGGGTTAACGTTTTTATTCGCAAATCTTTTATTGATGATGTGTGACGAGGAGATTGTCGAATTGTTCTCTCGTTTCGCTGCTGCAACAAATGCAACGGGAGCGGGAATGGGGGTCAAGTAAGGGCAGTGGCAAAAGGGGTGTGGCGGGGCGTGTGTAACGACTTTTAGACGCCTCATTGCTTCCGGGGTAATTGATATCGCTGCCGGCATTATTTTAGTCACGTGCCCTAACTAACTTTGCCAAACAATTAGTTTCAGCTTTTTTCCCACTGCTGCTGTTGGGGAAACTTTGTTGCCAAAGTTTTTTAGCTGCTGTTGTTATTTTTGCCGCTGTTGCTTATCGCTTAGTCGACGTGGCTCGCCATCAACTTTGGCGACAGGCAACTTTGTGCAGCAAGGGGAAGAGGGACGAGAAGGAGGGCGAGGAGGGACAGCTTGAAACGACAGCGAGCCACACGCAGCACTTGCCGCGCATGGAGCTTATCCCCGCAGCAAAGTAGATAACGAATAAAACACATGTAAGGCAGACACAAAAGACACAATTGGATAAGTGGTCAAGGGGTAGAGGAGAGAAGGGGAATGAAAAGGGGAGAGGGGTTTTAGGAAAAATGAAAAACAAAGCAAGCAAAGCCAAAGGGCAGTTACACTTGCAGATAAAGATATGGATAGGGGAACAGTGAGGTAGAGGAAGAGAATGGGGGAGAAAAGGGGGAGAAAGGAATAGAGATTAATGTGGAGAAAGAGATATCGCTACAGCTCAGTTAGGGTCAGTTTGAAATGAATAAGCTCAGGGTTTGAATACATTTAGCAAAACTTAATTTGCCAGAAAGTTGTTTAATAATTTCTTAGAAAACCAAAAGCTTTATAATATTTACCACAATGTTCTTTTACACAATATAGGAAACAGTTAAATGGAATAATATCTTATAAAAATATTAATTGAACCGTATGATCGTATTATTCATGAATTTATTTAAGGGTATTTGTCACAGTAACAAATTTGCACAATCTTAACTTGCCATGCGTTTTCAATTACCCTTTCCATTGCCAACTGTGCTTATCTAAGGTAGTCAACAATAAACAAAAGGGCAACAACAATTTGTATTGTTGCTGCGCTCTGTTCTGTTCACTGTCCACTCTGCGAAGTAAGCTCTAGTTTATACATAAATATTCGATGTGCGCTTGGCAATCCGCTTAGCTGTAACTCGAGTAGGGGCACAAATTGCATTTGGTACAATCCGCTGGCGATCCATAGCACCGCCTACCCCCCCCCCCCCCTTCCCCCTCAGCTACTTATGTTCACTTTTGTTTATCGAAATCGCAGTGAAAGGGTATACAAAGCTGTTGTCGCTTTCAGAGTTTGTTTGCAGAGGGTTCTTTTTGAAGGGGAAGCACTTGAAAGTAAGCGGTTTGCAGAGAGAGGGGGAGACAGCAGGGAGAGACCAGGATATAGATGGAGATATAGATAAATATATACTATACATATAAGGATAGAGTTGCCAGTAGGAGTGCTGGGCACATTGATTAACAGATTGTACCTTTGGTTATTATGATATTAT
This sequence comes from Zaprionus indianus, assembly GCA_018904595.1. Taxonomy (NCBI): domain Eukaryota; kingdom Metazoa; phylum Arthropoda; class Insecta; order Diptera; family Drosophilidae; genus Zaprionus; species Zaprionus indianus. Next base: position 459,471 of record JAEIHA010000905.1, read on the forward strand.
TAAAGGTATTAAAGGTGTTTCTTCTTTAATTTTCACGCTCCTTCCCCTTTTGTAGGGTATCTCACTGCCTAATACTCTCGTTTTCGTTATGTACACGCTGCTCTATTTCTTCTTCTGTCTTAGTTTTATTGACTTGTGTGCGAAACGTTCGCATTTATTTGCTATTTTTCAAAGAGCGCGCAGTTTATTGAAAACTACACTCAGTTTAATTGAATGGCTGCGCCAAAGGTTTAAGAGGCTACTCGCACAGCCAGTACCCTCCTTCTCCGACCCCCACCCCTGCCCTGGTGCTCAACCCCAATTGCGAATGCTTTCAAAGTCAATTGTTGGTGTGTGTAAGTGTGAGTGAGAGAGAGAGAGTGTGCGAGTGTGCGTGGCAAAGTTTGCGCTCGGCGCAAAAGTTGAACGTATTTTCATTTTTTCACGCCAATGGGCCAAATTATAATTCGAGAGAGAGCGAGAAGGATGTAACTTTCTCCCGCCTTCTCCTCTCTCTCTCTCTCTCTCTCTCACTATCGCTGCCGAAAGTGCTTTATGCCAAACTTTTTGTTCAGCACTTAGTTTTCAATTATGAAATTTGCATTAAGCCGACCACTTGGCAAGCGCAATATTGATATTGATTTTGATTTCAGCTACATATATATACATACATATATACATATAGTCCCAGGCGAGTATATACGGAGTATGTGCTGCACGCTGTCTTGATTTATGCAGTGCTCAATTACTTAATTGGCGAGTGAATTAAACAATTGCTTGTCATGCGGCGAAGGGCAGCAAAGGAAAATTGCTCCCTGGATGAAAACTTAAAGTGGATAAAGGCGAAAAGGGAAATGCGCTCAGGCGTTGCACAAGGGGATTTCCTTTTGCTTCTGCAGCTGTTGCACCATCAAGTGTCTCCACACACACGCACACATATTCTCTCTCTCTGTCTTTCTCTCTGGTCATGCGTTAATTTCGTAGCCAATTTGCTGCGCTTCGCTGAGCTTGTCCGAAAAGGATTTGAATGCCAAGTGGCAACAACAACAACATCTCGAACATAACAATCGAAATCGTATGCAGATAACTGTGAGATGATGCAGCATCAGCAGCACTTTGCGCTAATGAAGTGTTTGCGTATTACGCATACGCCGCGTGGCGCCTCTCTCTCTCTCTCTCTCCACTTACACACTCACATTACGCATACGCCGCAGTGTTAAGCGAATTTCTAAATAAACATTTGCATATCTCACAGCTGGCAGGCATTTGCTTATCTCCCCCCTCTCTTCCCTCTGCCTTTCCGTTGTTGCTGCACTGCAGAAGGAACGAAAAATTGAAATAGGGCGAAACAAGTTAACGCTGATTGCACAAAGCCGCCGGATTTGTAGACCATTGCGCAGTAAAAAAGTTAAGCAAAACACGAAATTAAGAAGTGTGAGGTGAGTGGGAAGAAGGAGAGAGAGGGGGAGGGTGGTCTGGGTATCTGTGAATATGTGTGCACAGGATACATTAACAAAATTAGCGCAGCCAGGGGTGAAGACGTTGCAGACATTCATTCTAGCCATGTTCGTCAGCGTGTAAACAGCCGAAAGGGAAGTGAAAGCGAAGAATGAAGGGAGTAGGGAGTGAGGAGTGAGGTGAAGGCGCTCCAGGCAAATCAACAAAACGAGCAGGATAAAGTGGGAGAGCAGTAACAGGAGCAGTAGGAGCAGCACTTCGAGGCGTAGCATACACTCACTCGGCACTCAACACTCTTTGGTAAATTGCCGGAAGTTTTTGTGCGATTAAAGCGCCATTATCGATGTGAATTATTTTGGCAGCAGCGTCGCACCTGCCCCGCCCCTTCCCCATCCTGCGTGGCAATCAATTTGTTGCGGGCTTTAAAAAGTAATTGCCACGCATTTGTCGCACGAAGCCGAAATAAGGCAAAGCCGCGACTTGAAAGTGTGAAGAACAAAGCGCAAGTGCAGAACAAGAAGAGCAGAGGGAGAGGGGGGAAAGTGAAGGGCAAGCGAGCTTCGTAACTACGGCAAAGTTTGCCGCAACTTGAAATTCAAATTAAACTTTCGCTAGTTTTTTGTGATTTGTTGCCCCAGCTGCCCCATGCTTGCCACTTACATTTATCATAACCGGCGACGCGGCAAAAACTTTTGTCTCAACTACTTTTTGACTTAGCGTCGAGTTGACTCGACTGCGATTTGATTTAGCGCCACATTGGCGACCACATCACCCAATGAGGCTAATGAAGTCGAAATTGGTTCTCCAAGCAGTCGCCCTTTGTCAATATTTAATTAGTTCAATTTACTCGACTCCCTCTGCCTCTTGTCGCCCACTTAGGCTGCAGTTTGCGGCTTCTTTGATATCCTCCCTGCCCCGCCCCCGTTACAATTGCAAACTTACTCTTGGCCTCGCCTCTTGTCTTCGACTAGGGGCCAAGCCCAGTCCAGGTGTGGCCGCACAATTAACAAAGCTACCGGCAAAGCCAAAGCTAATTAGCATGTGCTGCCCCGGACAATCCTCAGTCCCGACTCAAGCTGTAAACAAAGGCCACGGGCTACGTCTAGCACAGGCTCCTAAGCTCAACTGGGTAACAAACATAGTTGGCATGCCAAACATTTAATTGCCAGCTGAGCTCGGCTTAAAGCTGCAGCAACAAATGCCTTCTCAAGGCAGGAAGCTTTAATTGGATGAAGAGATGAGAGAGAGGGCAGAGATGCAGCCGTGAAGATGGACGGAATGATTTGGAGAGAGAGTTGCCAATAAACTTGCGTTGCTATTTATTTATTTAAGGTTGTTTTCGCATCTTTATAATAACTTTTATCAACATCTATTATCACCTTCTCATTATAAAGCATTTACATTCTTACACCAAGCACATCGAAATTCGCTGTGAATTTCTAATGAATAATGCGTCAAAGTCAGCGAGGCCAGCCAAAATTTTCCATTGATTAAATTAGCATAATTCAATGCGAATTATTGCAACATTTGCGCGCATTTGCCAATCGAGCGATAATACTCAACATTTTGAAAATACATATATCATATTCAAATTGGGGATTTCTCACACATGCACACACGCATACACACTGGCAATCGTGTGAATGCCTAATTGGCAGAGACACGAGCTTTAGATGCGCATTTCTAATTAACAACAAAATGTGCAACAAATTGGAATAAATAATATAAAATGACGATTACAATAATGCAAATAATACTTACAAATAATTGCAATGATATGAATTATTATAAATAATTGTTGTAGCCATCTAAAAATGTTTGTTATTAATCTAATAATAATGAAATTTAATAATTAATTAATCTAAATAAATCATCGTAAGAATGGTAAGCATAATAGACAATCCTTAAAAAAATATTTATTAATGCAATAATAAACTTAAAAATAATGATAACAATAATAATTGAAATTACATTAACAATAACAATACTAGTAACAATAAAAATAACCATAATAATAATACAAAAGGCACTCGCATTTTCCATTTTCCTGTTCACTTCGCCGTTTATTGAGTTAGTTTATGTTTTGTCTACCGAATGGGAAATTGCAGCAGATGATTTGCCACTGCAACTGCAACTGCAGCAACAAAGTAAAGCACGTCAAGTGCAACTACATGTGTCGTCCTCGCTGCGGCAATTTGCATGTGCTGAAACAGTAAAGTTTGGCCAAGGATGCCGCCAAGGAGATACCCAGCTGCCATGGCACCCAGCTGGCTCGCTCTTATGCTCTCTCTCTCTCCCTTACTCCCTCACTCTTTCTGCCGCACACGTGTGTGCAGACGGAAAAAGCATAAAATCAATTTAGTATTTTTCAAATAAAAATCGCATAAAGTTTTGCGTGCCATTCGTTTTGGCATTCTCCATTCTCCGTGCCTCCTGCCGCTTGTTTACAAAACGGAAGCGCTCCTAAAAGTATGCTATGAAATTTGTATAGCTCTGGCGTCGACGGCTTTGAACGCATCAACGGCAATTGAGCGTTCCGAAACAAAACAGCAAAACTTGTGCGAAAAAAAAAACAAAAACAGAAATGAGAATAAACGTACAAAACATCCAAAAACATGCACAAAGGCTTTGTATTCAACGTTTTACTCTCTCGTCGGAAAAAACTTTATGGTAAATAATTCAAATGCTTTGCATATATTTCGAGCTATGCGAGCGTTTCTTTTTGCTTCATTTTGCCGCTTATACCTTATGTAACAGGTAAACGGAGGAGTTTAATGGGTAACTGCCGCTTTGAAAAATGTCAGGGCAGACAAAAGATCAAAACAAAAACAACAATTGAGATGATTTGATATGGTGAATATGCGAGCAAACGATCTTTATTGCACAGCAGGTAAACTTAGGGTATATTGTATGGTAGATTGGCTGTAATTTCTTCAACAAACTAAATTAGTATTGTCAGGGAAGATATAAGGCATAAAGGTGTTCGCACAAATTAGTGTGGAAGGGGAGGAAGAGGATGTGGAAAGGGGGCACAGTTATACCACATATAATTCACGCAATGTCGCAACTTCCGTGCTGTAGTTGGCGAGGAAATGCGACTATAATAACAACTGCAAGTCATGTTATTTTCCGGCCCGAACTTTATGCTCTGTGTGTGGTTGACGTTTGGTGGCATGCTCGCGGTCTGTCACACACACACGTTGACATCCGCATAGACACACAGACAGACACACGTGCAGCGACTACATCTGCAAGTTGGCTTTAAGTTATGTTGGCTTTAAGTTGATTCACTGTCAAAGTATGCAAAGGGATAAGGACAGAGGGAGGAGAAGGCGACAGTCGCTGTCAATAAAAAGCGAAACGAAACGAAACTCCATTTTACAGCTCAACTTAACAACAACGGCAAAGTGTAGCATACAATTTGGCGTCGTCTTAACATGTGACAGCCAAGAGGAAGAGACAGAATGAGAAACAAAAACGAACAAGAAATAAAGCGCAGAAGGAACCGGAAAATGCTGGCATGTCAGAATGAAGAAACTCGAATAAAAAAGGAAAAAAACGAAACGAAACGAAGAAGTAACATAAAGAAAATAAAGAGCAGCAAGTAAACTTATTGAATGCGACTTGGGTATCGTGTGTGCATTTGCCGTTACTTTCCGAAACGATTTTGACAGTTTGCTAAATTACGCGACATTAACTTAATAGACTTCCATATATTTGGCAGACATTTGGCAGCTGCAGCCGAAAAGCCACAAGGCTGCACAAATGCCACAGGCAATACAAAATAACAACCAGTTACGTGTGACTGTCTTAGTGTGTGTGCACCGTACATAACAATCGACCCAGCCACAAAATGCACAACCAGTCCACATACGTTTAAATATAGCCTAACATATACGAGTATATGCAGTTTGTGCTTATCTGTTCGACTTGGCTTCCAATTCTTTTCTGTGGCGTTTATTGTGCAGCTTGACGACTCGCCGCGGGAGTTCCTGTCGACACAGGAGCTAAAAACAGTTGCGGCCAATATCAAAATTTATCCAGCTGAGCGCGCAGACAGTTGCGACGCCTGTTTTAATTTTTAAAGCAAACTTTTCGGCTGAGTGTTTTATTGCCGAGAGGGAACTTAAAGCAAAAGTAAAATGCCTTTATTTTTAAATTAAAATAAAATTAGGCATATAAAACATTTAAAATATATATAATTCGTATGAATACTTTATATCTAATATAAATAGTAAGTTAATATTATACAATACTTCATAAGATATTCTAGAGATTTTTAGTTGTAGTTTCAATTAACGATTTTATTATTAACAAATAAATATATATGTATGAATGAAACCCTAATCGCCTTGCAGTTCACCTTAGCCGAATAACTCCCTGTTATCATTGAAGGCCACCTCATCGTAGTCGTAATCTTCCTCGCTCAGCAGACCCATTTCATACATATAGCGATCATAGTGAGGATCAAGTTCATCGTCCGAGCCGAAGCTGTCGTAGTCATCTGCATAGAAATCAAATTCAAGTAAATTGGGCATTCGAACTTGACTCAGATCCGAGGTAGCTGGCGGTGCCAGTGAGACATCTACGATGTCCATGGCAGCCACCTCTGGTTGCTGCAAGCTCAACGCGTTGATTTGACTTCCATGGGCAAATAGCTTGATAGGCAGACAACGTTTTTTCTCCTTGTCGTGAAACTTAAGGATAATGTCGTGCAGAAGGCGATCTGTGAGTTGTTGACACTCCTCCAGGTGTAGCACCTGCAGCTTGGGGCATTCGATCAGCAGACGTAGCACGATCGCATTACTCAGATTGAACCAATACATGAGGCTGATCTCCTCCAGCTGCGGCAGCTTTAGTTGCCCCAATTCCCAATCGCCCAAAACATGATTATGGGGCAGGATGAGTGTGCGCAATGCTCTCAGTTGGCCGATTTTGCCGATCATACTGTCGTTAAGGCAATTCTGGCCACGCACTTCAAAGTGCTCAAGCTGTTGGGCCTTGTGCTGCACCAGCCAAGTGAGCAACTCAGGTCGCAGCAACGAGCCTTCCTCGTAGTTATACAACACTAGCTTTTTGAGACATGGCAACTTGGCAATATGCTCGTAGCGTTTATCCGGCAAGCTGCTGATCGTGAGCTCCTCCAGCGCATTGCAGCACCTCCCTGTGACCATTTGCTGCAAGCCTCCTGTGGTGCTGTACACTGACTTCAGATCGAGCCTCTTCAGCTTGGGTAGTGCCTTGCAGAACTTGGCCAGGTACTTCGATTGCAATCCATTACAATTGTTCAGTATCAAAGTCATTAGGCTGGACGGCAACATGTGCATATTCACTCCCGTAAGCTTATAATTGTCCGAGAGATCCAAATGTTTCAGTTCCGACAGGTGGTGCAGTGCCAGCAAACTGTCATTGGTTAGGTCGCAGCCACTCATCTTCAGCACCTGCAATTGCTCCAGTTTGGCAAAGATCTTGCGTATATTGCGCACTGAGAATTTGCTGCCAGTGATATTCATTGAGTTCAGATTGACACAGTGCGTGCCAAAGTATTCGCACAGTCGCTGGCAACGGGCACGTGGAACGACGCCCTCAATGTGCTGCAGATGCCGTCCGGAGAGCATGAAGAAATCACGTATATCCCACAGGGTCAACGCATCGAATTCGTCGAATTGCAGCGACTTGTGCAGAGCCGGCGACACCTGTCGATACACGCTGCGAAAGCGTGTACAGGTGCGTGCAAAGTGAATGCGGTCGGACAGCACCAGCTCTCGCATTATGTACTCCAGACAATGATCGTCCAGTTTGAGTATCAACGCCGGTTGCTCGTCGTGTTCAGCGCCCTGTGGCACAGTACCATAGGCATCCGGCTGATGCCAACTATCGTTAGCCTGCACGCACAGACGTCGCCCGTTGACGATGTGATTGTTGCAGCGCAGCGCCTTGGCCGCGTCCAGTGCATTGGCAAAGCAAACGAAGCCCGTCTTGGTCTGACTGAGACGGTGGGATCTCTTACGGCAATACTGGGCAATGACCTTGCAGCCGAAGAACTGCAGCTGTTCCACGCGGCCAAATCCTTCGAAATATCGTTGCAGTTCAGATGTCTTGACCTGAAGGAGGTAGCAAGGAAGCAGAATGTAATAGGGGATGGAATAAAATGATTTCCTTTAACTCACCTTATTCGCAATGTTTTGAAGATACAGTTTCTTCACCACTATATGATCCTCTGTGTAAGCCATATTCTTCTTGAAGTAATAATTCTGCTGCGAGGGATTACATAAGAAGTTTGCCATTTTCAGTTTTAGTTTCAATTGTTCAAATGATGAATTTCTACTGTTTCTTCTCTATCTGCCTGCTTTGATGTGAGTTATGAGAACAGACAGACTTTAGCCGGCTTAGATTTGATTTTAATCCCTTTCTGAGCTCTCCTTCACCCTTCTTCTTCTCCAATCAACGCAGCGTGCCAGGCCTCACTTTACGTATTTCCTGCCTATGAACCGGAAAGCGTATTAAAAAACTGTCACAAGTGCAGGCATGCAGGAGATCTAGGTACCAAGATATGCGTGTGTCTGTGTGAAAGATACAGTGAAAGGGTTGCGGAAGAGATAGAGAGAGAGTGAGAGAAAAATTGGAAAAAAGTGCATGTGCAGCAGAAATTAGTGAGGACCGTCGCATGTTGCACTGCGAGGCTTGCGTCGATGCTTTTGCTGCGTTAAGCAATAAGGGAGCATACAAACTAAGTGTGTATGTATGTGTTCAGAAACATACATCATGTATGTATCTTGATGAAGTCACCCAGCTGTATTTAATATTTTAAAATAAAGTTTTAATGTCTCCATTGAAATAAATTAATGAATTTAATGTGAAAAGAAGTGTAGGGTAGAATTGTATAGTAGACTCATTCAAGCTAGATTATAATGTGTAGAGACTCTTACTGAATATTAAGAAGTTATCTTGGAAGAAGCTAATTGAATAGTGTAGAGTAGTATAGAGTAGTGTAAAGAAGTGTAGAGTAGTGTAGAGTAGTGTAAAGAAGTGTAGAGTAGTGTAGAGTAGTGTAGAGAACTGTAGAGTAGTGTAGAGTACTGTAGAGTAGTGTAGAGTAGTGTAGAGTAGTCTAGGGTAGTGTAGAGTAGTGTAGAGTAGTATAGAGTAGTGTAAAGAAGTGTAGAGTAGTGTAGAGTAGTGTAGAGTAGTGTAGAGTAGTGTAGAGTAGTGTAGGGTAGTGTAGAGTAGTGTAGAGTAGTGTAGAGTAGTGTAGAGTAGTGAAGTGTAGTGTAGAGTAGTGTAGAGTAGTGTAGAGTAGTGTAGAGTAGTGCAGAGTAGTTTGGAGTAGTGTAGAGTAGTGTAGAGTAGTGTAGAGTAGTGTAGAGTAGTGTAGAGTAGTGTAGAGTAGTGTAGAGTAGTGTAGAGAAGTGTAGAGAAGTGTAGAGTAGTGTAGAGTAGTGTAAAGTAGTGTAGAGTAGTGTAGGGTAGTGTAGAGTAGTGTAGAGTAGTGAAGTGTAGTGTAGAGTAGTGTAGAGTAGCGTAGAGTAGTGTAGAGTAGTGTAGAGTAGCGTAGAGTAGTGTAGAGTAGTGTAGAGTAGTGTAGTGTAGAGTAGTGCAGGGAAGTGTAGAGTAGTGTAGAGAAGTGTAGAGTAGTGTAGAGTAGCGTAGAGAAGTGTAGAGTAGTGTAGAGTAGTGTAGAGTAGTGTAGAGTAGTGTAGAGTAGTGTAGAGCAGTGTAGAGTAGCGTAGAGTAGTGTAGAGCAGTGTAGAGTAGTGTAGAGTAGTGTAGAGTAGTGTAGAGTAGTGTAGAGTAGTGTAGAGTAGTGTAGAGTAGTGTAGAGTAGTGTAGAGTAGTGTAGAGTAGTGTAGAGTAGTGTAGAGTAGTGTAGAGTAGTGTAGAGTAGTGTAGAGTAGTGTAGAGTAGTGTAGAGTAGTGTAGAGTGGTGTAGAGTAGTGTAGAGTAGTGTAGAGAAGTGTAGAGTAGAGAACATTATTGTAGTATAAAGCACAGAGAGTATTGTAGAGAAGTGTAGAGTAGAGAACATTATTGTAGTATAAGGCAGAGAAGTGTAGAGTACAGAACAGTATTGTAGTATAAGGCAGAGAAATGTAGAGTACAAAAAATAGTTGAGTGTTGTTTAGAAAAAGTAAACTAATGGACGCTAATGAGGAATGGTGGAGAGTAGAAGTAGAGAGTACACAACTGTCAAGCTTGCTTCCACTCTCAGGGAGTTTCTCAGGCAGCACAGTCCTACTAGTTGTCGTTGCGTATATCACTCAGTGTTATGGTTATCAGCACAGTTGTTCCCTTGTTGCTGCTGTTGTTGCCGCTTCCGTTCGCCTTGCACCGCTTCCCAGACACTTGAAATTGCTAACAACGCACGATGGCGTTAACATTCTCCATTGTTGCTGTTGTTGCTGTATTTGTTGTTGTTGTCCCTTGTCAGTGCTGCTGCCGCTGCTGTTTGTCGTTGTAGTTGTAGTTGTTGTTGTTGCTAGTTGCCATCCATAAATTCTTGCATTAATGGCAACATGCTAGGGAGGGGGGCAGCTAAGGAATGGGCGTGGCTGCATTTGATGCTTCCCTTTTCATGTAAATGTCACCAAGGCAAAGTTGCAATGATTGCACATCTCTGCAGAGCCTTCCCCTCTCCACCCCTTCTCTGCTCCGGCACTGCCTTAGTTGACTGTGTGCCACAAAAATCCATTCTATCAGCAGCTCCTGTTGCCCGTTTTGATTGCGGTTGCAATTGCGAGAAATTTGTAAACATATTTTTTACAAAATTTATTTACTTCGCAACGCAACGTGCCGCACTAACTTTTACATCACACCACTCCCCACCCTCCTCCTCAACTCCTTGTGTGATTTTGTGTAGATTTCCCTCTCACACTTTCCTTCTTTCCTTTCTTTTTTAATGCGCTGCACAAAATCCAATTTAAGAGGCGCCGCACGAGGATGAGTTTATTTTAAGTAGTTTTGCAGTGAATTCCCTTAAGCATTTTGTGCGTGCATGCTGATAAGTTGAGGACAGGCAGAGGAGCAGCGGAGTGGCAGGGGAACCTGCACAGTGGTGTGTGGGAGGCATTAAAATTCAATACACAGTCAAACATAAATTCGATAAGTTTGAATTCGGGCAGCAGACCGAGAGAGCAACATGTTTTATTTGCTAGCTCGACGTGTGCGTGGTGTGCATTGTGTGAATGTGTGAGGGAGAGAGAATGGATGTGCGAGTGAGAAGGGAGCATAAATTCAATAGCACCAACATGCCACTGTCGTTGTCAGGCCCCACGGCAACAGACACCTCTACCTCCTCCCGTTTGCACAAAAAGGAAAATAATAAAATAAAACTTTATTGACACAAACATAAAATTCCCAAATGGTCGAATCGCTCTTCTTCGCATTTCCCCCTTCCCTCTTCCTTGTCCTCTCTCTCCCTCTCTCTCTCTCTCTCGGTCTCTCGGTCTCTCCTATTCTCTCTCTCCCGGTTAGACAAATTTATGCATGTGTAAATATTGTTGGCATCTGATAAAACATATTGACAAACATTTGCCGAATCGAATTCAAAACAAATTTTGCTACATAACGAAAACGTATCTCATTCGCATTGCGAGTGTGTGAGTAAGCGAGTCTGCGAGTGTACGTGTGTGTGTGCAATCTGAGAATGGTCAAAAGTTTTTCAAGATATGAACCAAACTTACAAGTGGCAATAGCTCGGCTCGGATACAGACAAAGGCTTCCTTTGAGCACATTCCCCGACATTCCCAGCAGCAGCAACTGCTCGTCATTTCAAATAAAGTTAAAGAAAACTCATCATAGATAAATATTAAGTACAGCACATTGAAATATGCGAAAAGACTTCTTTGCGTTGTGTCTAAATTAAAATCGAGCAAAGGATAACTTGCAAATATTTTTTTGATTTCTCTATAAAATGTTTGTCTAGCAAATTTACAAAATAAACAAAATTTGCATTGTTTCATCAGCATTCTTCTGCTGAAAGTGCACTTAACTTTGCGCAAATAGTAAGCTTAAGTAAGCTTTAAAAAAATGTGCCTTAGCCTTCGATATTGTTTTAACTATAAGATCTTTTATTTGCTTTATCTTACGCAGACTGAATCTAATAGTCTTATTTGAATTCATTCAACTGGGATGGAACAGTATCTTGAGACCAAATGAGTATTGTTGATATTTCATTTGCAGTTAAACCCGTTAATCTTTTATATCTGCAATAGTTAAAGAACATGCGGCACTTTTAATGCAGCAACCTCTCGAGCTAAAGCTCCTTTCTTTGTATGCAAACGTAGAGATTATAAGGTAGTGCAGGGGTACTTGAAAAGGTAAATTTTCTGATTCATGCTTTGTTAAAATCTTATGAATTTGTAGAAAATTTGTGAAGTAAAGCAAATTTACTATAAAGTCGTTCAAAAGTTTATATTCTAAATATTTTCTATTATATTTATATATTATATTCTAAATAGATTCTTCAAGAAAATTGTTCTTGAGTATAACAAATTTTATGTTTTTTTTATTTGAATTAATTATCCTTCCACACTCTACAGCGTATCTGAAAGTCGTTCTCATTACTTCAACTCATTCGTTTTTTGCTTTTTTAATACGGGTTTGCTGGCGTTCGGCTCATTTAACGAAACAATTAAAACGGCTTATGCACTAAACTGGCAAAAAACAGTTAAGGGACAGTTACAGATGTCTGTGTGTGTGTGTGTCTGTGTGTAATTGTAGTTGCGCTGGTGTATGTGTGCAGATTAAAATGGCGCAGGCAAAAAGCTGAGAAAAACGAGAAGAGACTGAGGAGAAAGGGGAGTAGTGGGGGCAGAATTTGCATTTGCCGCCTAATAGAACTTTAATTGTTTTTGCTAAAGGTTTCGCCTGCGGATTGCAGCAAGGATAATTGTGTATGTCCCTGTGTGTGTCCGTGTGTGTGTGAGTGTGTGCCATATAGTTAAAATGCCTTATATCGCTCTGGCATGCTGGCAGTTAAAACGAAACGATACGAAAGCTGAGCTCGGTTCAGTTTGGGACATATGCAAGTTTATTTGGCCTGAGAGCAAAGGCAGCAGAGGAAGCAGCTGCCCAGACGTGGCTGCAGCTCATGGTGAGCCTTATTGGCTCGATAAGGCGCACAGGCACGAACCGGCAGAGTCTGAGCCGGAAGTGCAGACTGCCCCGCTGCCCTTCCTGCCCTTCCCCTGCACAGAAAATGTGAAACGTGCGAGATTCTTAAACAAATTTCCATAGTTTTTGACATGTGCGACATTAGATTGAACGCCAGGATCATAGGGATGCATGGCTTACCATGTGTGTGTGCTCGACTCTCTGTGTGTGCGTGTGTGTCTGCTCGTGTGTGTTTGAGCTTTCATTATGCTAAACGCTGACTGAAGCCGCCACTAATAAAAGCTTTATGGCAGCCAGAACGCTGCCAAGGACAGCGCGCCTCGATTCTCAGGGAGCAGAGGTCCTTTGAGCCTGCCATGTGCACAATGCCGGCTGCCTCCATGTGCCGTGCTGTGCTGTGCCCTGTGCTCTGCTGTTATAGGCTCGCCCCCCTCCCAGTCTCGGTCTTGTTGTTGTGAGCCGTATTTTGTGTGTCTGTGAAAATATTTTCAAAGTCTTAACCTCACTGGCTGAGCAATCATAAATCAAATGCCACTGCGCTACCTTTTGTTGCTTGAGTGCTCGCATACTCACACACACACACACACACAAATATACAACAAGCACACTCGCACACACACAGCACACTCTCACACACTCACATGTGCAGGCTGTTGTCGTCATCGTGTAGCTTAAATTTTATTTATGGCTCAAACTGTGCCTTGTGTTAGTGTGTGCGTGTGTGAATGTGTGAGTGTGTGAGTGTGCCCAACATGCTAACACACGCGTGCGAGAAAAATCAACTTTGAAGCTTATCTGGTGACTCAACTAGTCGCTACCCTAGGTAGTGCCGAAGTATAAGAATAAATAAATGAAAAATTTCATAAATGAAAGAAGAAATTATTTATGAATAGTATTTTGATGATAAACTGTATTTAAATTGATCATTAATTATATTTCTCATTAGTTATTAAGCTTATTTATTTATTATTGCAAAATTTCTTATTTCAAATTAAAGTATTTTTAAATCTGTTTCTTTTACTTCTTAATTTTTTCATTAATATTATAAAAAAAAAATTGTTAACGAATTAAAATTTCAAACTTATCTTCTTAACTCCTTTGTTTAGTCAATTAATTAATAATTAAATAAAAGTGAACAACAAAAATAACAAAAAATTAGATTGAAAATATTTCATAAGATAAATAATTTATAATAAATAAAAGTCAATGAACATTAAATTATTATTAATATTTTATCAAAATTATGAATTGTAAATACTGAACTAAAAATTCAATTTTAAACCTTTACGTTATTTAATAAATTCGTTATTCTTCTTTGCATATCAATTACAGTTTTTTTTATCTAAACACAGGGTATACACAGCAAAGCAACCCCACACAGCTGGCAGTGCATAAAGTTTTGTGTCTATCAACACACTCACACACACATATAGAGCGTACATCGAACTTAGCTATGCGGCTTGTTGTTGCTGTTCTTGTTGTTTTTATTATCCTTTGTCTGCACACGCTACGAAGAAGGGCATAGCCACTTGCTTAGACATTTTGCAGCAAAATAGTTGAAGAAGAAGGAACTTAATAATCAACATGAAAGAACATTAAATAAATAAATGAAGCTTGACTATATATTCTATATTCTTTCCCTTTTTCTTTCTTTAATGATGAGTGAATGCCTTGCAGAGTATTCCAGTTGAGTGTAGGCAAACAATTTGTTTCTCCATCGCCTTCCTTTGGCTTTTTAGCATTTTTGTTTTGCTATTGGCAGAAGTCGCATGGAGCGCATAAAAGAAAAACGTGGGTAATAAATAAAAAAATTGATAAATTTATTGCCGAGGCGCAATTGTTGCAATGGCGAGCATGGAGCACGGGGCGGATGAGCGACGTGAAGTGAGGTAAGGCGCGTCGCAGTCGACAACTGACTGCACAGCTGATTGAAGCCGACATTTAGCTATTAGAGAGGGGGAGGAGGAGAAAGGTTGTTTTCCACTGGGGTGGTGACCCAATGTGGCCAAAAAGCTGAAAGCGTTTTGCTATGGCTTCATTCACCTTCCTGCCAGGCTGCGTGTCTGTCTGGGTTGCAAGTAATATTCATAATATTGTGGCAACAATTTGCGGTGCGCGTGTGTTTGAGATGTGTGTGTGTCTGTGCGTGTGTGTGCTCACTTGTCTGTGATTCATGCATTATGCGAGTTTTTGTTGCTGTTGCGAAAGGAAAACGAAAATGACGCAAAAATGTGTCACGTTTCAATGGCAGGTCATGCGGTTTTAACGCAATTAGCCACAACAAATGGCCATCATGACGCAACATCAGCGACGCCATCACCAGCATCATCATCATCATCACCATTATCGTTGGAGTGATCATTATCGTGATGCTGCTGTCTCGTTGCTCGGCCACGCGACACGTGCAACATGCGTATGCGATGTTCTCGGACGCTGACCCGCCTTGACTATATATAACATTCAACTGCTCTCTACCTCTCTTTCTCCTTCACTCTCGCTCTTCCTCTTCCACCATGTGGCACAATGAACTGACAAGTGTAATTATGTTGCTGTGTTGTGTGCGCCAAGTGTGTGTGTGTGTGTGTGCGTGAGTGAGTGGGGCTGCCTCGCTCTACATAACCGCTGATTGCAAGTTTATATCCGCGCAGTTCATGTTGTAGACCCCGCATCCACATTCCGCTGCCTGCTTCACTGTGCTCTGCACGGTTGCAAGGATATTTGAGGAATGCTGTAACAAGCATACCCTGTAATGAGGAGGAGGGCAGGGCAACTGACTTAATTGAAAGTGCAGACTGCAAAGGAATTTGTGGCTTACATTAATGTTAAATTTGAAAAGTGATTATAAATACACTTTTTATGCCCTGTAAATTATTCCACAATTTTTTTATTTATTGCAAGTTTTTTTTTTAGTATTTTATCTTTATTTAAAAAAGTCAATTTGCAATATTTTTATGCCCTAAAATCAAATGGAAATTGAAGTAAATCACTAAAGTTTCGGTTTTACAGGATATTCTGCAAGCGGCAAATCCCCTTTATGCATGCACGAGAATACACACTAATTGGCAGGCAACGTTAGGAGTGGCCCTCGCATGCTCGAATCCTCGAATTGTATCCCCTTTTTATGCAGCTGTCGGTGATGCGCGCCTTCCGTAGTTAGCTAAAGTTTTTCGGCTGTGTTTATACGGTGATTAGTTGCGGATTTTTATGCGCCCATCCGCAGTTGCGTTGAATGGAAGCTAGTTAAGTATGTAGACACTCTGCCAGCTCTACCAGCAAACTACTTTCATCTACCTTTCTTCCCTTTGCCTTCCCCCCTTTGGATTCGCAACGAAAAAACTTCATGAAAATTAGCCACGTCAAGTGGATTCGCTTGACTGGCGACGCCGCTGGAGATTTCCAAAGAGAGAAACTGTGCTAATTAGTGGGGTAAAAATGTGCGAAGTCCGTGTTAAATATTTGGCAATAGAGGCTACTTAATTGCCAGTGGATGCAAAATCCTCGAATGGCCCCCCACCAAGTGGGTATATCATGATTATATCAGGCTGAGGCCTTCTTTAAGCATTAACGCTACACGCAGCTCGTGTACAAGTAAAGTTGAGGTTGGTATTTTAATATAGTTAGTAATGTATAATCAAACATATCTTCGGATTCTTTTGAGTTATTTGATCAGTTATCCACATAAAATAAATTGCTCGCCACTTGAATAGGACAAATCTTGTCAATAAATTAATTCCACCACAATGAAATTCTTGTTCCAATGTAACCTTAAGATCTTTAAGCCGGCACAAAAAAAAATTACAATTAAAAAATAACTGCAGATTGTTCTGCTTAAAAATCTAAAGCATTTATAAAAATGAATCAGTACAAGAATTTAAGACAAAACTGGAATTATATGAAGTCAATAGTGTGAGTTGGCTTCCCTCTTTCCTCGCATGAATCAAAATTCAAATAAACTCTGACAAAACTGAATATTATATTACAATATTTATATTATTTGCTTTGTGGCAGAGTTGCAGCACTTGCAATAAATATTGCACAAAAATGTGTTGCACAAGTGAGTCAACAACAACAAGAGCATCAACCACAAAATAGAGCCCCAAAAAATGTAAACAGAAAATAATAATAATTTACTGGTGCAGGAAAAAGTTGGGCAACATATTTTCATCACAATTCATAATTTAGGCAAAACCGCAGAGCGCAGCGTTGAGGCGCAACAAAAAGGGCAACGGGGCTGCAAGGACTCAGACACACTCGGAAGGGGGGTGTGGGCAAGATGGAGAGGGACATGGAGTGGTGAATGAGGGTGCCAGGGAGACAACAAAGAGGCACTTTAAGTGAAACTAAACAGCGTTGCAAGTGACGTTGTCGGATTGCGGTTGCGGCTGGCTAACGCGCAGGGGAAATGGACGGGGATAGTGCTGTGGGGTGCTTTGGAATTGGCTAAGTGTCCCGACTGTCCTTGCTCGACTGCCTGCCTGCCTGGGTGCCTGGGTGCCTGGTGGCTGCCTGGTTGATGGCCATGTTGTCGGGTTGGGCTATACAAATTAAAATTAATGATGCACTCACAACAAGCGGCGACGGCGGGCAATGGGCGACTCGGGCAGACACTGAGACACTGTCACACAGAGAGAAAGAGAGAGAGGGAGAGAGAGAGAAAGAGAGAGGCAGACAGGACAGCGACAAGAGGGTCACATAAAAACTACTTTACATGCGGGCAACATGTAACGACGACGGTTAAGCTCTCGCACCTGGCCAGGACACACAGCCAGGACGACGAGGCGGTGCCACCACATTGCCAGACAGCCACCTAATTTAATGCTAAAACGGCATCAACAGCATAGCCAGCTACCTTTTTCCAACCCTCCTTCCCCTCTCTATCTACCGCCTTGCGGCCATAGTGTTGGGCTTTTTATTTTAGTGTTTGAAATAATGTTGCATACGTTAAGGCGCCGCTCGCTAAATGTTGCCCCCACACACACACACACACAGGCTTACCTAGAGGGAGAGGGAGGTGGTGGGGGAAGCAGCACAGCCAGAGCAACCCAAAGATACACAGTGAGTGGCTAAAATATGTTTATGTAGGTCGACTGGGGGAAACCACTTCAATTTATTTTTGACCAACATATGGCAACCAGACCAAACTGGGGGCCACTTTTTGCTGCCTGGCAGGAAGGCGAGGGGGAGGCTGGAGTGTTGTCTGCTTTGGTTAGTTAGCTGGTGCTCGTGCTGCTTCAAAAACAACAACAACAATAGCGGCAAGCAAACACGCTAGAGCGAAGCGAGAGAAAGGGAGTATTGGCCACAGGTGCTGTTGCTAGACTTGAAGTTACCCTACTAAAATAATGTATAAAAGTAGTACATATTAAATACAATTAAATATAGTATATTAAGCAATGTTTAAAGAATAAGTAAACAATGTTAGTTGATTTTTTAAGCAGCTTTGATTTCAAGTTAAATTCATTAAAAGTTAAACTTTATCAATACAAAAATTGTTACTTCAAAGTTAAATGAAAACGATTTGTTGCGCATATTTACTAGATATTATATGTTTATTGATTATAATCATGTATTTCTTACATCTAACCCCAATGCTACCTTCGCCCCAGCATACCTCCTGCAATTAACTATGATTGCAGGGTAACAAAAAAACACGGGCAACATTGTTTCCGCTTTGCTGTGTTGTTTGGCTTTGTTTTGTTTAGTTACACGTTCCGTTTCAGTCCCGGCACGCTTCTTTTTTTTTGTGAGTTAAGTGTAGTTTCTCTCTTTGTGTGCGAGTGTAAGTGTGAGAGTGTGCGTGTGTTGAGTGTGTTTGTCTCTGGCAAACGTTTTATTGTTATTTCACTTTTCATTATTGTTTTTGAAACAAAAATGTTGCTTTCATCAGCATTTCAATTAGGTTCGATGCGGCATGCACCATTTACCC
Organism: Zaprionus indianus; assembly: GCA_018904595.1. NCBI lineage: Eukaryota > Metazoa > Arthropoda > Insecta > Diptera > Drosophilidae > Zaprionus > Zaprionus indianus. Next base: position 477,946 of record JAEIHA010000905.1, read on the forward strand.
GCTGGGGCGGCACAAAGCAAGCGTGAAAGCTGGGCGTGGCATGCCGCAAAAACCTTTTACACTCCTCGCTGCCGCAGCAGCTCGTCCGGCGCTCTTCAAGTGTTTCTTCCTTGGCAGCGACGACAAAGTAAATTAATCCATTAAGAGGCTGCCTCTGCTATCACTGCCCTACTGTTGCACTGTCCCACTGTACCTCTTTCCCCCCCTCTCCCTTCTCTTCAATCTTTTGGCTATCTACTTTAGTTTTTCTTAGTTGACGTTGACGAGACTTGGCAGCGGCGCCAGCTGCACCAGATGAAGTCGTGAGTAGAAAGAGGGTGTGGAAGGAGGAGGAGGAAGGGGAAACTGAGTTTTCAACTCGAACGGCTTACACTTCAATTAAGTTTCCCGCTGCCGCCTTCGCCCGCTTGACCAGGTCTCAAGGCTCCTCTTGGCCAGCTGCCTGGCGTGTGCGGCGTGTGGCATGTGGCAGGAAGCAGCGGTGGCGGGCGACTGGCGGAGGGAGGAAACTCGCCTGCAATTTGGCAGCAATTATTGCAGCTTGCCAATGCCAAGAGTCAAGTCGCGCTGCGTGCGAGACAGGGACAGCAACAGCTTTTACCCATATAAATAAATTGAGGTTAATGACAACAACAACAGCAACAGCAACGAGAACGAGGACAGCTACAACAACAGCAACAACAACGGCAACTCAAGGCCTCGAATAAGTTGGCTGTCGGGGCTGATGTTCATTAATGTCGCCCGTTGCCATAAATAAAGTATCTGTATCCATAGCCGTAAGTATATCAACTGCCTTAAACACACACACAAATACACGTATCACAAGGTGAACAAGTGTGTATGTGTGTGTTTGAAGTGCATGTGGAGCACTTAATAACCATGTAGCTTCGTGGCGAACAATTTAAGGCTAATTTCGTTTCGCCCCAGTGAAATATGCCGTTGCTTGCATATTAAATGCGACGCCTCTGTCTGCGCACAGTGGGCAGTTGTGGTATTTTCGGATAATAAATATGGAAAGCAATGAAAGGTAAGAGAATATAAATTGTTATGTCTGCAAAAAAACTTTCCTTATATTTTCAATGTGGAAGAATAATTTAATTAGAATCTTAGGTTACTGCTAGAAGGATTCTATCCCATATATTGGTTGCATACTTTCGTGCATCCACTTATTAATTGGGTATATGCAACATATTTTTGTACCAAAGAGATTAATATTTTGTTTGATCACTAATATATACTTATTATATTATATTGTATTTAATATAGACAATAGATTAACCTGGATTTTGATTACCTTATTCCACTTTCCCTCACCCATTCCGGCTCTTGCCTTCCTCCATCTTCCATACACCTTTTTTCATACCGCAAGTCGCATGTTTTATTCTTATTATTAAGCTGCAAACACCCATTGTATATCGTTAGAAACGTATTATATATGCATAAATAATACAAAATATAAATATGAGCCAAGTTGGGCCAAGCTGCGCGCCCTCTGCTCCCAGCTGCGTTGGCTCGGCTTGCTGTGAGCGTGTTGACAGCTTCAGTTTTTCAGTTTTTCGTCTTTCTTCCTCTCTTTGTTGCCTGGTGCTTCGTTTTTTTTTTCTTTTATTTTGGGGCGTCTTGTTGTCAAGTACAAAGAAATTTCGCCCTGTCTGAGTGCGGCATACTTAGTGAGGTTCTGCGTGTGTGTGTGTGTGTGTGTGTGTGTATGGCATGGTGCCATCGCACATTATGCAAATTATTTGCACGAGTTTTCAATTTTGGTAAAACGCTTTGGGGCATTATTAGGCCACAAAGGCGAAAAGTTGGGTATATCAAGAAATATGATTAAAATGACATTTGACGGCGACGACGAGCGAAACTTGAACCCGGCTCAGATCGACTTAAGTGAAGCAAATTAAGTTACAACAGACAGACAGAGAAAGGCAAAGAGAGCAAGAGAGGGAGAGTGGGAGGCAGATAGTGCACAAATTCTGTTGTAGTTCTCAAGGCAAATATGCTCAGCGTCAGCTTCTCGGGCTTGTAACCCCAAATCCCAGTTTATATCCGCATGTGTTGGCAACAACAACGACAACAAGAGCAGCTCTATAGAGTACTGGTCCTGGTCCTGGTGGACTACAGCGAGTGCTGAGAGTGTGCCGCTTGGTCCTTGCTGGGCTTTAAGTAAACACAACATAAATTGCACAGGCAACAACTTATTCACTTTTGTTTTGATAGTCCGCAAATGCCCCAAAATAAACTGGCTAACGGATGTTTTCCTACACTACACTTCACCCCTGTCCCCTGTCCGGCTGGCAGTGTTGCTGTGCCACAGTGCCTGCCAAATGAGCACTGACAGCAGCAACACAAAAATGCAGCTTCTTTTGTGTTGGTACTGCAGCAAGTCAGATAAATTTCGCACACACCACAAAAATAACAAAATTGTGCGGTTGCCTGCAAGGATTTGGCCAGCTTCGTCCTTTGACTGGCTGGCAGCCTGGCTGGCAAATAATTATAAGCCAAACTGTTAGCCAAAACTTTTGAGGTTAGCTTAGGCGTCTAACTGCCTTTTCAGTTTGCCTTATTTTTCTCTCATTTGTTTGTTTTGGAAACTTGTTCTACTTATTTGTTTCTTGCTCGCATATTTCATAGACAAGAATTGTGCTAATAGATTTGCGAAGTTTTACCATAAAAATAATAATAGCCTAGATTTATGTTTAATCTTCAGTTTAAGTGTGAATGGAATATGGAAGATTACACTTAACATCAAGTTACTTTCCGTTTAACTGGCAGTTAATTTGAGTTGGCAGTTGTAAACTCAGTTAAACTCAAAACTTATCTCCACATGGTTATTAAATTATACAACAGTTACTTTACAAATTGTATAAACTTATAATCTAAGCCCCATTTTCACACGCCTGTTAAATAAGATATGAATGAGAAGTGGGCTTAGTTGTTATAACTAAACTAATAAGGGGGCAAATTTGTAAGTGATTTGCCCCCAAGCAGATTTTAATCCTTTTGAGTCTTAACTCAGAGTTGAATTCAATTTGCACTGAAATCATCATCATCAGTGTAATCATCATTGAGAACCTGCTCGCACTTGAATTAAACTTAATTAACATAAGGCCTGATTAGGCAATCAAAGTGCCTCGGCATCGTTTTCTGCTTAAGCCTTAAGCAGCTTTCCACGATGCCTCATGAGCTAATTGAGCATGCAACAGCAATAGCAGCAGCTCAGGCAACAACAGCAGCAGCAGCAGCAACAACAATGATGCGTGCTATAAACGAGCAAATTACGTAAAAGCGATAACCATAACCACGTAAGCGATGCTCACGTGTCACGTTACAGCATCAGAAGGGGGTTTAATGTGCAGCAGCAGCAGCACACAACGTGTCCCGTGTCCCGTGCCCTCTCCCCTTGCCTATCCACCCTTGAAGACATTCAACTTCAATGTGGCACAAAAATTAATATGCCTGGCATATGGCAAGGCCATTTTAATGGCCAGCATCACGAGCAGCTCACAACAAACTGGAGCAGCAACAGCACTAGCACAAGCAACAGCAGCGGCAGTACCAGCAGCAGTTGCCAAACAATAGAATTGACAGCTGCCAACGGGCTTGGCCCAGCTTGCCTCATCAATGTGCCAAGAGAAGCGAGAGAGTGTGCTGGGACTGGCCTAACGGAGCATGCTTTTATAATGGGCACATTCCCAAAATGTTCAATTTATAAATTCAATTTTCGTTATCTCTTTAAAATAGCGCGCTTATCAGTGCGCGGACTCAATCTGCGACTCGCGATAAGTATGTGGGACTGCATGTATGTATTTGTATGTATGTGTGTGTGCCTAATGCTCCCACATGTAGAGAAAGATGAGCTGTGATTAACAGAGTTCCTAGAGATCCTTTTGCCTAGCAGCGCAAAAGTATGCTATACTTTCTTGTAAATTGATTTCTTGCGAATTGTAGACGTTCTGCCTGCTGCTTATCAGTCAGAGACTGTTCATGTCTGCTTTGTACAAGTATTCTTACATTTTGCGAATATATTCCTCTATGAGCAGTGATTAAGAATCAAGGACTTCCATTTGCTTTGGCTGTCTAAATGACTTTTGAGGCTCAGCGCAAAAGTATGCTATGCTTTTTGAAAATTGATTTCAGCCTCATGCGATGCTATCTCTTTCACTTATCTGCTTTGCCGTTGCCACGCGCATTGCACATACGCTCTGTTGTCGGCCATCTCATTTCCTGCTATCGAATTTCCAAATTTCCCCCGACAGCTTCAAAAGACTGCGCTGCCGCTGCTCGACGCGGCTCATGTTCACGCTGATTGCACAAAGCCCTTGCCATTTGAAGAAGAAACAAATTAATGTTGAAAAGAAACAAGCAGCAACGATGGCATTGCCTCAATGTTTTTTCAGCACAATATCCTCCAAGCACCTCCCCCGCCGTCTACCCTGTGATTATGTGCCGATAAGTTGCTTGTGGTTTTGTCTGCCCCATCATAAATAAACAACAAGAACACGAAACACGAACTTGGGATCTTTGGCGCGTGTTTTATGTTTATTTTCGCGTGTCTGCCGTTTAAATTGCCGGATATTTGTTTGCGCTTTAAATAACAAATCATTATCGATACGCATTACAAATTTCTTGCTTTTCTTTTTGAAGCGAGCAAGTGAAACGGCCGCAGGCGGAACACCAACTCGACTGGACGAGGCAATTTCCTAATGACAGCGACACTTGTAAAATCACATTGAATATTATTGCATTTGTGTGCTGCGAGCAGCAGATTAATTTCCGGCATTTAGACCTAATTCCCATCAGAGTTGCCAAAACTGCTGGGAAAATGCTCAAGAGGGGGAGAGCGAGAGAGAGAGAGAGGGAGGGAGTGGGAGCAAGTGGGAGCACAGACAATGAACAGGCAGCGAGCAATCGATGCAATCGGCCAAGGACCAATTTACCAACATGTCAACGTACAGAGAGTGGGAGCAGCAGGCAGTAGGAGCTGGAGCTGGAGCTGTAGCTGGCAAAGCCTCAACCGAGAGGTTTAGATTTGCACACATTACCACTCAATCTTCATATATGTGATATGCAGGATTTATCCGCATGCCTTCCGCACTGTCTCTCTTTCTCCGTTTCTCTCTGTCTTCCTCTATGGCTGTGGTGTCTGTGGCTGGAACTGCGATATGGGCCAAGCCTTTTGGCCCCAACATGCACATAATGTCCACATGGCCGCAAAGATTTATTTACAATTGTGTTGAGACATAATTCCTTTTGATCGATTGCGGGCTACAACTCCAGCCCATTTGCAGTCCTTGTCTCTCTTCCTCTCCTCCCCTCTTTCTATGTCTATCTCTGTCTATTTTGGCTGGCATTGCGGTCAGCTGCAAAGTGATGATTCTTTTGGCTTTGGTTGTCGTTCCACGCGCCTTTGTCTTCGGCTTGGCTGCAACTGAGCTGCGCCAATGGAGCAGCAAGGGGAAGTGGTGGCTGTGTGAAGGGGGGTAAGGGGGAAGAGGAGGCCTGGCCGTTGCAGAGACTATGTGCTGAATTATTTGTGCAATTTATGTAGCTTTGATTTCATTGTGAGGCAACGAGAACGAGAAGGAGCTGCGCAAGCAGAGTCGTAGAATGCAATTTACGGCTACTTGATAATTTGTGTGGGTTCAGGAGAGGAAGTCCGGTGGGGGGAGGGGAAAGAGCTGTGGCAGAGTGGCAGCTACACAGACTTGCCCATAAAATACTGTTGACTTGGGAGTTATTCAAAGTGCCAAGCTCCGAACCGAATGACACGAACTCACGCTCTCCGCCTTCGCACTTGCTTTGCGAGGTGTTTCCCCCTTTGAATTTCTCCCTCAAAATATTTTGCAAATTCACTTAAGTGTGTGTCGGTGTGCGTGTGTATGTGTGCGAGAGAGTGCCATAAATAAATGCAATCAAATTTAATGGCATCGGACTTAATCTTGTTTACTCTTCATTTTTCGCCAGTTGAGTTTTATCTAAATATTTAACGAGTCGCATAAACAATCTCAATTTGGTGTCTCAGTTGACCAGCTGCGATTTATGCATATAAAGCTTGTGATGACCACAAACTAATGAAAATAACTTAAGCACAGAGGCAGCCGTAGATGCTATTCAACTGCCCCTTCCCCCCTCTACTTGCCTGTGTAGCTTTTGCCCTTTCGTTTTGTGCATTCATCGCAAATGCGCACTTAACGCACTGCGACGAGCGAAGCAATGGGAAATCCGCCTGTTCTTGCTTCTTAGCACACTCACACACATATAGAGAGATGTTCACACATACACACACACACACACAGAAAGTGAGAGAGACCTCGCCGAGCGTCGCATAAATCCTTAGAGTGCGCACTTAACTCCTTTTTACGCTGCGACAAAGTACATTTACTAATGACCAAGTCAAACAATGGGCGGCTCCTCAGCGAGGGGAAGTCGCTGTAAACTGAAGTAAAGTGAAAACTGCAGAAGGCAGGGAACGAAAGAGGGAAGGGGTAGGGGTAGAGGGAGAGTAGGGGAAGTTCACCCTAGAGAAGGTGCTTGGAGTGTGGGTGCCGCGAAGTAGCAATTTACGCGCTCAAGGCGACGTTGGCAGCTAACTGCAAGATGGTGACAAAGCACGCAAAACAGAAGAAGGAAACAGAACAAGGCGAAGAGAAGCAGAGGCAGAAGAAGGACAACAACAAGAGCAACACCAACTGAAGCAGCGTCATGGTCGCCTTGTTCAACACTGAAGCAATGCAACGAAGTCAGCGCAGAGTGTTGACAGCGGCAGAGGCAGAGACAGCGGCAGCGGCAGCATGTTAATTTCAGCAGCGACAGCAAACAGTGGGAATCGTGTTTAAATAGCGTGAATGCGCACATACACAGATACTCACACACACACACAAGCACAGATAGAGGGACATGCAGAGAAGCAAGTCAGCATTTTTGTATTGTGCATAAATTGAAAACAAGTAAGAAGGCAATTATAGTGCAGCTAACTGGACTGCAGAATACCCTATATGTTTTGTGATGACGCTGGGTTGATCGAGAGTAAATAGACTTAGAACTGCCCTGAATAAACTTCTTCACAGTAATTTTCCTTTATTTATGCAGCTTATTTCCCTTTATTACCTAATTAACTGTATCAAAATAGCATATTTATTTTATTTTAAATATGATTTCGCAGTAAATACTTAAGTTAAGCGCTTGAAAGCAGCGCAAACAACCATACAAGCAGTTAACGTAGTCGAAAAGTGCTCGTGCTAAAAAGTGTTGCATACTTTTACAGGCTGAAAATGAAAATTTCGCTTGCTCGCTCTCGTTTTAAATGTTGATGAAGTAATTAGTTTCATATGCGTCCGAAATAGCTGTATGTGTGTGTGAGTGTGCATATGTGCTCGTGTGAGGCGAGTGCATTCTGTTTATGTGTGTGTGTTTTGCGCTTTGTCGCACATAGAAAACTGAAATTGAAAATATGCCCAACTTTGGCCAGCGAACTTTTTTCATTTATTAAATTTACAGCACAACTGTGTGTATGTGTGGCTCTGTGTGTTGCTTTGTATGTGTCTGTGTGTAGAATGGTATTTAATTATACTTTTTTCCTTTACCGAATCAGGCACAAAATGTTGTACAATGACCAGCAAAGCTGTCACTTTGATTCCCTTGTCAGTTCTCAGTTTGTCAATTGCTTCCGATCGAAAACTATGTTTGATTTGCTATCCGTATATATTATTTGTTTTTCGATATTCTTCTGCGTATTGCTCTCCGCAAGTTTGCTAATGAGATTGATATCATGAACAGCAGTAAGTATATCACTCGTGAGGAATACTTGTTTGCGCTCTGCAGGAAGTTCATTCTAGACACAAGGGGCGAGAGCTGTGTGGGCCAACTGCTGAGCTGGGCTGAGTATGAAGAGTATCGTTGGAAGCATGAGATGGAAGTCCGGCCACGGAGCGAGACCTTCAACTACAACGATCGCGAACTGAAGGCAAGTAGCGAAGGAAGCACTTGAGAACTTTTCTACTACTCTGTGTCAGTTATAGTTTATACTAATTGATTTTTCTACGCAGATTTTTTTAATTTCTTATCTATTTTTGCTGATGTGTTCTGTGAAGTGTCTCGAGGTCTCCAGCTTTATTAATCTGCTGAGAAATGTTTTGCTTTTTACCCCATGCCAACTTAATGGGCATATTTGAGGGCAAGCAGAAGTACCTAAACTACAATTCCAACATCTAAGGCCAGCGCATGTTCTGTGATCATGCCATCAGGCACATCAATTAGACTTAAGTAATCTTAAGTTGTCGCAAGCGGGAAAAGCCAATAAAAGCCCATTAATATATATACATAATACATTTATATGTATACATACATATGTACATATAATGCTAGTTCATTTACTGATTGCTTGCTGTGTGGTAGTTTAATTCACCGCACTGTGTCCTCAATTGGGGCTTGGGCTACTGCGCAGGCGAATTTGTCGTTGACAGTTTACGTAAATTGCTTTTCATATCTTATCAGTTTGGTCTACGGCGGCCACAGTTATGCCTGCTGACGTTTTGATGGACATTTTGAGGCCTCTCACAGTTCATATGCCTGCTCCCCTGCCCCTCCTCATTCTTACTCCCCATCTGCCTGCCAAACTGACCATCATCGTAGGCCGGAAATTGCCTCAGCTTTATTCGTCCATTTTCTTGTGCTTACCTAACAGTTCCAAAATTCCTGGAACGACGTCGTTTCTAAGTCCTTTTCTCGTTCAGCCTGTGCAGATGTTGTTGCTGCCGCATTGTCAAATTCAATTATGCGTGCAGTTTACCCACTGTCGAGTTGTTAATTTTAAGCTGCTCAGCTCAGATACCACTCTTCTCCCCTCTTTCACTGCCATGTGCGTTCAATTCACAGATTAATTAAGTCTTTTGGCATTTGATAAACTTGTAGAACAAACAACAGTAAGATTAATACAGCTGCAGCTGTATTTTAGAAACTGAAGCAAGTACTCTTTAATATAAAGAGAGCTTGGGGATTTAATAATTAAAATGGTATTTGTACGAGGCACACAATCCTTGGCAGCATTGATTAGTTCCCTAACTGAGGCAGAAACATCCTGAAAAATCAACAATAAAATTTTACAGATTATTTAATAAATACAATTAATTTAAGTTTGTGGTATAAGAAATACATTTAAACTACACTCTAAAGCAGCAACAAAGAGAGCATTCAATACGGGCTTAGGATGCCAAAAAAGCTCAAATTAAATTGCATTAAATGTTAATTTAAATTTCTAATAGATAAATGGATAAACCTGCATTTTAACAACAGTTAAATGTGTTTTTTATATTCTTTTAATTGACATTTCAATAATAACTTTATTAAAGTCCACTTTATTGTGGCATAACTGACAAGTCATCAACGGCAACAACAACAGCAACAACAGCATTAATTATGCAGTTGAATCATTTCGAAGAGGTCAAGCTAAATAAATAGTTAATGCATTTAAATTATGATTTAAAAGCCAACTGCCGTGGCATATAAAATGCAATTTGCATGCCCAATGCCGGCACTAACTGCTAATTTATGCGACATGCAAGGAGTGTAGAGTAGAGATCCTTGACCACTCGCCTGCTAAGCTGCCTCTAACCTTTCTCGTGAGTTGTCCTTGGGCCTGTGTAGCCTGCAGTAGGTAAATTCAATTAAAATAAACATTAAGTGCTACAGTACAGGTGCAAATGCAAGCAGTACAAGTAGACAGTAGCAGATTGCCTAGGGGGAGAGAAGCAGTAAATAGACGAAGGACAGGCCCGGCACAAAAATGCAAATGAATATTTGCTCAATTTGCGCAGATGTGTTGCAAGTCAGGGTAGTTCACTGCCGAGTTAGCTGCACAATGAGTGCACATACCTTGCCTTTCCTTCCCTCCCCTCCTTTTTTGTCTTTGCGCATTTTGCAGAGCAAATAAATTTCATGAAATCAACTTGCAATTTACTGCCAGAATTTGTTTTCCACTCATAAACAACTTGCTTGCCGGTTCACTCACGCCATGTCTCTCCCTCTCTCTCATTCTATGTTTCTCTCTCTCTCTCTTTATTAAAGTCAATTGCACTTTAGTGGCCGTAAAAACAAACGTATGTATAAATTTGATTTGCCTTTATTTATGACAAATTCGATTGTCAATTGTGTCGCAAATAAAACTTTTTCCTGCTGCAAATCCTTCGACGTATTTATGGAAATTCATCGTTGTCGTTGCTGAACAAATGAATAAATAAATATTTAAATTAATGACATATAGCCAGATCGTCTGTCTCCCATTGTTGTCAATTTAATTGGCTAAATGTGTAAATAATAAGCTCAATGAATCTGCTCAATGTTTGGCAACAAATGTTCAATGTTCAGCAAAATTGTTTACTCTACAATGCATTGGCAATGTGCATTTCGATTTCATTGAAATTTCCGTAAACATAAACTCATTAATTTAAATAGTTTTTTTTTTAACAATTGTTAGTCTTAATCATCCCATTTGACCATAATTCAATCAAAGTTCAATTCGCTCTTTTACATAAATTTCTCAGAAATCAATTTGAATTTTTAGCCTGCGCTCGAAAGTATGCAATAAATTATGGCACAAGGCAAAAACGATTTGGGGAACACACACGTACTAGGCGCTTAGACAGGGTATTTGCTTTCACTCTGATTAGATTCATGGGTCAGCAAAAGTGCTCATAATTTATGTGACCCGAGCGGACTTCGGCTCCATATGCTCATTTGTTGTTGGCCCGTCCATCTGGGGCAGAGGAATCATCGCAATATAATATTATACATATCTCTCAAGGACGAAAGCTGTCGCAAAATATGTCTAATAAATAATTTAAGCACACGGAAAGGCAGACAAGCAGATGGACAGGCAAGCCAGCGCATAGATTGAAAGGGGGAAAGGGTAGAGGAAGGAAGGAGGGGCGCTCCTACGACGTCAACCCCTTTGGAATCCCCAAATGAACACATAAAGCGGCACAATAAAGCCAAACGCCAAAGGTAGCACATAAAGCTGCGTTCCGAGCGTCCCCTAAAAGGGCATATTAAATAATGCTGCATGCCACAAATGCCAGCGCCGTCCGTCAGGTCTGTCAATGGGGCCGGCAACAATCGTAAAATGTGACCAATAATGAAAATAATGAAGGAGTCAAATAAATGAGATTTGATACCCTGTGGGAAAAGAAAGTGACGAAAGAAGCCTGTTGACATTCCGATATTGGGGGAATACAAAGCAACGCTGCTTCAAAGATTTTAAAACATACAAAAACCTCTATAATAAATAATTAAGATGCACTTTATTATTAAAACAATATGTTGAACTACAACAAATATAAACTTCTGATAATTTAATATGCAAGATATCGGAAGGTAAATTCCATAAACTTTTGTTCGAGTCTAAGAGCTTCTTTCTGCTGCCTTATAGGGTATTCAATTGCTACACTGCCCTTTGCCATTAGCGCCAGCTGTGAGCCCTAGGTTCGGTTTGATTGAATCGGACTTCGGGTTGCCTAGCACTTCTCCGCTTCCCCTCTACTCTTCTCTACTTCTCTTCCCTTCGGGCATTGCGTAGCTTCTTGTGTCGCAAATGGCCCGAACGAGACTCGTATATAAAGCGTAAATTGGCAATACGCAAGGTGGCATCGAACTCAGCTCAGACATTTCTTGCCGCCCTCTCTCAACCTGCTTCCGCCTGGCAGAACTTTGACTCGCTTAAAGTTTTGCTGTGTGACAAATTGAACAAGTTTCTGTGGGCTTCACTTGCCACAAATGGCAGCAATTGTTGAGCTGCGCTCGTGCCTGAAACAAAGCACAAATTTATCATACGAAACAGCAACGGCAACTAAATTGAATTTCTCAACCATTTCAGCAGCACTTCGGGCTGAGGGGTTGAGGCAAGGCAGCGTAATTGAATATCAATTTTGGTTGAATTTAATTATGCCATACTTATATTGGATTTCATTGTGGTATTGCACAACATTTTTGCCCAGCACACATATCACTTGCCAAATGGTCAGACAACTCTCACACACACACACACAGAGAGACAGCGCGCTTGCAGTCATGATATAAGCCAAATTTATGGGGCACACAAAAGCTTGTAAACCACAAATCAAAACGCAATACAAAAGCGCCAAAACCCAACAACAACAACAACAATAATGACAACAGCAACAATTATGTATCAAGCAAAAGCAATTGTAAATTTTCTAACTGAAGTCATTTTGTCTATATATCATGTGTCCGTCTCCCTGTCTCTGTCTGTCTCCCTGCCTCTGTCTGTCTGTACGTCTGTCTCTCTGTCTGTCTTTCTGTCTGTCTGTCTGCCTGTGTGTCTTTCCCTGAATCTGTCTGTCTCTGTGTCTGCCTGTCTGTGTTTTGGCGGATGCCATAAATAAAATTCAGCAAAGAGATAGACAGCCCCACACACTCTCCCACACACACTCTCTCCTGCACACACTCTCTCCTACACACACACGCCTTGGCAGTCTTGAGTTGCCATGCAGCCGGAAATTGTTTCGCAACGTGGGAAATGTTTGATTTATGTCTGTTTTGTCAGTGGCCCCAGCACGTCGTGCCTCTGCTCCTCCCTCTCGCAGTCAGAAGTTGTAAAATGTGTAATTGATGATGTGGCAAGAGCACATAAAAAAGGCAACACACCCCCTACCTCCCCTCACTCCCACACTTTACTTAGCTGTGTAGCTAATGTGCTCAAAGGGGAGTGAGGGCTCTACAACGTATTCAGTTGGCAATTTTGCTGACATTTTGGACAAAACAGCTACAAAATGTCCAACAAGAATGCCAAGTGAAGTACAAGCAGGCAGTGGAAGGGTGTGGCAGGGGGGAAGGGGGTACTGAGGCCAAGATAAGTACAGTTAAAGTGCAGGACGAGCGCGTGACGACATGCAAAACAAGTGACAAGCGCAACGGAAGTCAAGTGGAAGCCAAACGGAAGCGGAAACTGTGCATGCAACACAATGCAAGAAAAAAGTGGGCCAAGAGAGGGAGAATAAGAGAGGGAATGAGAGGTGGGTAGATCGAGAAGGGGTGGCCGAGGCTAAAGCAAATATAATGTTGACCATTTGGCAGGCAGCTTGCTGAAGTCATTTTGTGTTGCAGCTCGACATCTCTGCCCGCTCCCCCCTGCCACACCCCTTGACAGCATTCCACCTGACCTGACACTGGTTCCTCTCCCTCTCTCTTGGTTATCCTTGCCAATATTTTTCTCATGGCACAATGACATTAGACGCTGGCAGCGGGGGGGCCAGCGGGTGAACACATTGACAGCGATTCCCATTGAGGTTTAACAAATTGATTTTCTTTCTTGGCCAAGTCGAAACTGCATTCAGATGCTGCTGTTGCCTCGAGTGGACCAGGAAGAGAAAAAATGCACTGCAATGTTTGTATATTTACTTACTAAATGTTTGTTTATATATTTATATATATTATTTATATTTATGTATATAATATAAAGTTATATTTGTTTATTTATTCCTACATTTACTTCAAAAAGTTGTAATCAATTTGCATGTTTATTTTCAGAGCTGCTAGAGATATATCAAATGAATGCAATATATCGATAATCGATACAATATCTAGCTTGTATATTAGTACAAATAAAACTAGTCATACAGTTGCTTCAGACAAATGTTAGTCCAATAAATTTCATTAGTATAATAAAAAACCAGAAAAATATTGCATCAAAATTTTCATTTACATTAAATTACCAGCGTCATGTCTAAAGAAATTAGAAAAAGCGCGTTTACCCAGTTGAACCACTTGTGTGAGTTGGAGTCTAGACTGGAAGAATCACAGCGACGCCTTGTATCCATTATTGCCACAATATCAAGAGCATCACGTAACGCGGACATCATTTATGGCATGTTGCAAAAGGGAGTAAACATATTCAGACTTAACTTCTCCCACGAATCACATGAACTACATAGTCAAACGATTGACTTAGTCCAGAGTGGTCTCCAACGTTTGAAAACCGAAACGGGACAAACTGTGAGTGTTGCCTTTGCTGTGGACACTCGTGGACCTCAAATTCGTACAGGGCTGTTGGAGGGTGGCAATGATATCACATTACGAAACGGAGAAACTATTCGACTGTCAATTAATAAAGATCTATACGATAAGGGAGGTAAGGAAGCAGTCTATGTGGACTATCCGAATATTATAAATGTGGCAAAACCAGAGGATCGCATTTTTGTGGATGATGGAAAGATCTTTATGACGATTCTGGAAGTTGGAGTCGATGGTCTTGTCTGTGAAGTGATTCAAGGCGGTGTACTTGGCAATAATTGCAATGTTATATTACCGGAAGTTGAGATTGATTTACCGACTGTGTCCGAAAAAGACATGGATGACTTACAGTTCAGTGTTAGGTCAAATGTTGACATTGTGTTTGCATCGGGCTTGCGTGGCAAGAAGAATCTAAAAGAGTTGCGGCAAGTGCTCGGGGATAAGGGAAAGCGAATAAAGATTATAGCTAAGATCGACAGCAAGATTGCACTGAGTCGTTATCAGGAATTAATGGAGTCTGCCGACGGACTTCTATTGAGCCGTGCCGACTTGGGCACCCAGATACCAATGGAGAAACTTTTCATAACCCAAAAATCCGTTACGGGACATTGCAATAAGGCAGGCAAGCCAGTGATTATTGCTTCTAATATTCTTGAATCGATGCGTTCACATCCCTTTCCAACACGTGCAGAATGTTTTGATCTAGCTAATGCTGTTATCGATGGTGCAGACTGTATAATGTTGTCATCTGAAGTTGCAATCGGCCGCTACCCGATGGAAACCATTGACACTTGTGATACTCTTTGTCGAGAAGCAGAAAAGGTGCTGTGGTATCGAAACCTTTTCGATGATCTTGTGCATGAAACTCGAGGAGAGCTTGATGCCTCGCACTCGATTGCCATAACAGCAGTTGAAACAGCGGGTCGCACCAAAGCGAAACTCATTATAGTTCTCACCACATCAGGTCGCTCTGCAGCACTGTTGAGCAAGTACAGACCCGTCTGTCCAGTACTAGCGGTCACTCGTTGTGAGACTGCAGCTCGTTGGGTCAATTTGCACCGCGGTATTCTGCCCCTGCTGTATCCAAATCCCTGCGCTGAGAATGATATTAATGCGCGTGTATCATTTGCATTGACTTGTGCGAGGAAATCGGGTTTGATTGCCGATGGAGATCCCATTGTGATTGTGAGTGCCTGGAAAGAAGCAGGCTTCACCAACAACGTTCGTGTAGTATATTCCTTCTTTGAAACCGATAAACTGGACTGCTTGTTCCGAGAGGACGAACATAGAGCTGCGAAAAACACTGATTTACAATCCAAATCGGGAAATTAGACAATATGTAATTCGTAGTGATATGCAAACATCTATTAAAACACAAAAATATATCGCGTATTACGAACTATTTTATTGATTATAAATTTAAATATTTATTTTACATGTATAAATTTCATAATCACTGCTGGCAAACAAGCGAACCGTCGAAGGGCATAAACAGTGCGACTAGTTTTTATTGCAACAGTCAGACACATGTACACAGTCAGTTCAAACTAGTGTGTGTGCGCCTAATGCAGTGGAAGGCCTTGCATGCCACACGCTCTGTGCACCACCCACGCCGCCGCCTTGTTTGCCCCATATTTTTGGGCATAAATAAATTTTCATTAATTTATGCGGCATAGCAACGTTGCAGTCTTGCAGAATGCCCCATACTCGCCTTGTGGTGGCATAACTTGCACCACGCCCAGCCACCAGTAGCGTCAGCGCCAACAAAGGAAGATGAAGTGGCAAGTGGCAAGCGGCGTCGTGGCTGCGCAGCTAAAAAGAGCAGGCAGCAGCAAACATAATGGCCGCATTTTGTGGCAAGTCCTTGAGGCTGATGAATTCGGTAGATACTGATAAACTTACGGCCAGCTTGGCATAACTAATGAAGCCTTCGGACTGGCGCAACGCATGAAGCTTTTGAATATTGGAACGCCATGAAAATAAAAAATAATAATAAATATTGGAACTTCTTGTTAACATCAATATATAATCTGCACAGACATAAAAAAAATTTTAATATATATTTTTAAACATTTAAAAAAACCTGACTACGCAGGAAAAAAAGTGGTTTTTATTAAAGCTTTTAATTATTGTTGGATTATCAGCAGATGCCTCTTTTCCCCTTCTTCAAGCCCCTCCTGCTCCTTCCCCATTCGATCGTTGTATCGAAATCTCTATAAGCGAGAGATGCAGCGCATAATACTCCCTGGCAAATCTCACTTAGTTTTATTTTTTAGCGGCCGCACAAATTGTGCGATATTTTTGTGCAGCGCGGCGTATACGTAATGCGCGTATTTTTGCTGCTTATACACAGCGCAATACGTATACGTATGCAAATATGGTGCCCCGCAGCCTCGCACACACATATAGAAAGAGATGGGATGGCAGAGAGAGAGGGAGAGGGGAAGAAAGCGAGCAAAGCTGACACGGATAGGCAAACAAGAGTTGCCTCTGAGTGCGTGTGCATTTTATTTGCGTTTGCTCAAAGGTTTAGCGGGCAGCGGCATTTTTGATACCACAGAACAAAAACTAAAACCAAACACAAGCGAGAGTAGAAGTAGAGCATGACGTAAATATACCCTGTAATTGTTTGCACTGTACTTCAATTTATACTCTCGGCTCGGTTTGTACAGAAACACACAGAGAAATATCCGATTAAAATTCTAATAATTGTAGACCCTTCATAGTAAGTTGCTTAAACCTCATTTAATCTTCGCTTGGCTCACAGGGTATGTCGCTTAAAGTGCTACCCCTTGTGCGAGGTCAAATCTTAAAGCGCTTAGTGTCACGAGTTTGTTTGTTTGTTTGCTCGTTCGCTCCCACGGGGCGACCTATTCCTCTCTGCCTATTGCATATGGCTTTATCAAAACTAATAAACAATGCGGACTCAGGGGGGCGTGGCATGTAGCAATTGCCGCTGCGGGATTCAGTTGCTGTGTCAATTACGCTCATTATTAACGACGTTAATCCGAGGGGGAAGTAAGACAAGCCGAGGTGGGAGGAGCTGAGGCGTGATAAGGTCGACAGCGCTTGCAGCAAATGGTTGCAAGCAGTTGGCCTGACGGCATTTTTAATGCATTTATTTGCTTGCAACGCGTACACAATTTATCATTGCAAGAGCTTTGCGTGCTGTTGTTGTTGTTGTTACTGTGTTGCTGTTGCTGTGCGGGAAATAAACAAACGCCCGTGAAATATTCAATTAAAGCCAGTTAAATGCAACAATTGCAAAGCGGCAGATGCAACGGCAACACGCATGTGGCGCAATCGGAGCCGAAGTGCAAATGAAGTAATGTCAACAGTGGTTAACGCTGTGTGTGAGTGTGTGTGAGTGTGTGTGTGTGCAGAGTGAGTTATGCCAGCAATCGATGAGGCATTTGCGCAAATTCCTCTCATTTTATTTACACGCTTTTTTCGTTGTTGTTGTTCTTGTTGCTGAGGACGCTCGATGGACGTGCAACACGCTGCAACACGCTGCCACATTGCAACACATTATGGGCTTAATGAAGACCGGCGAAAAAAAAGAATGAAGAATAACAGAACTTGAACAAACACTTGCCATCCTTTTCAATTGAAATTCATTGCACGCGGAAAGGCAAACACAGCAGCAGGTGTAGGCCGAGGGAGGGAAAGAAAAAGGGAATAAGATGAGCAAGAGAGAGAAATGCAGGGTAGTTGAGGTGAAAGGTTGACGAGATAAACCCAAAGAGAAAGAACAGGGAAAGAAACCGAAAACAATGAAAGAAATAGAGGCCAGTAGAGGAAAATGATGGAAGGTGATAAGATGGGAATGAAAATATTAGATGAATATTTATATATATCGTATTCAAAAAGTGTTGACGATCAGACTATAAGGCTAAGAGACAGTGATAAATTTAGATTGAATAAGAACACAGCAGGGATGAAGATGAATACAAAATCAAGGGAGTCGAGTCAGTGATGAAGAGAGAGCAAAAAGTAACTTCAAATTTTATAGAAAGCATTCCCAATTAATAAATTTCAATATATTTTGCAGCTCAACTATAAAAATACTTTCGAATTTTCTCTGTTTTGCAATACTCCATCAAAGCATTTTACATTTAAATTGCTCACCTTGAACTTAAAGCTAGACTTGTTTGCAACATTCTAAACAGACCAACACACGCCATTCATAACCTGCACTTGAATGAAAAGTACCAAACTTAAATATCCCTAAATAACTTAACCAGGTGGCTTGCAATCCCTTGCTCGACGTGGCTACAAAGTTTCGTTGCAAAAACAAGCAAATTGAGAAGCCAAAATGAGACGCGCACTTCCGCAACTTTTTACTTGGCGATGAACAAACTAAAACACATATTTAATTCGCAGCGGTTTTCATCACTTTGCTATGCTACTCTCCTCCCTCTTTCCCTCTTACTTTCCCTCTTCATCTCCCTCTTAAGTTTTGAAATGTTCACACAATTTTGTGTGAGGGAAAAGAAAAAGAATGACGTCACCTTCATTAAAAATCTTCCCGAAAATGCCGTCAACTTGAGCGCCCACTGCGGGATTATGTGAGGCGCCCAACCACTTGTATAAGAGTGTGTGCGTGTGTGTGTGAGGAGGGAGGGTATATATATTACATATGTACACCTGCTGTGGTGACATTTTATGGCTTTTTCTTTGTTAATTTCATTTGAGGCATTTAAAATGTGCGACGTCGCTGAGGCTGACAACTAAATACACACACACACAAAGGCACACAAGCTCACACACACGCCTCCCCTGCACGTACAGAAACTTTGTCAGAGTGTGCGTCAGGCAGTCTTTGGCAACTTTTTTAATGACTTCGCCAGCGAGCCCGCAGCATAAAGAGAGTAAAGTCTCTTTCGCGTGCCAGAATATTTAACCACAAACGACGAGACGTCAAAATTAATTAGAAATAAAATTAGTTTTTAATGCGAGGGTGTGTGTGCGCGTGTATGTGTGAGTGTGCTGATAAAACAAATGAAAAGCAAAAATTTCTTGTCAAAACTTTGCGCCTTCTGTGTGTATGTGTGTGTGGATAAGGGAAAGTTTTGCGGAAATGATTTCACTTACGCGCCGTAGCATACTTTTTGGGGCTGGCTTAGTGAATAAGCAGCCTGCAGCAGTGGCTTCTCTTGCCACTGGCTGTCTTAATGCTTAAGCCCGTCATTGCAACAGTCAACCAGTTGCATTGCAACAGAAAAGCCCAAGGAAAATATCCTTTTCTAATGCGTTTGTATTGCAAGCATGTTCTGACTGCAAACTGTTGAGCAATCTCGGGCTCAAGAAGGCAAAACAACAATATGACCAAAAGACAAATAGCAAATACGCAGTGAATGTTGTCAGAGAGACAACACACACACATACACACACAAATACATACGCATGCAGTCACACACACAGAGATGTCCACAAAAGTGCACTTTAGCTGGCCTTGTTGCTGTTGTTGTTGTTCTCTTTCAGACGCCGATGACGTTGAGTTTTATGAACAGAATGACGACTGCCAGCAGTAGCAGTAGTAGGCAAATAAAAGAGCCAAGCGCAGCGGAAGGGCAGAGAGTGGGAGAGAGAGATGGCAGGGGTAAAGAAAAGCCGGAAGAAAAGTGGCAGGAACTGAAGTTCTTGCCACTTTAGCTGCAGGTCCTGCCACAGCTGTGGAAAAAATGAAGAGCTGAAAAAAAGTTACTGCAAAGGTGAACAACTTCAGCAGCCTATGGCAGAAGAAGAAGAAGATGGAGCGGGAGCAGGGGAGGGAGCAGAGTGGGTACTGCTGACACAAAAATCAACGCATGGAAAGTAGGACAAGTGTCAAAATCACTTAAGTGCGAATGCTACGCCAAATAGAAAGAAAGCAAAGCGAAAGCGAAGCCAGCAAGGCGAACTGAACTGAAATGGACAAAGCGCGGGGACGAGGCGCACTCAGATAGACGGAGCGACAGACAGACAGATACAGAGACTGGGCCAGGCCAGGCTACCTTCAAGTATGACGCTGACGCTGATGATGACGACAAGCTCGCTGAAAAGCAGCATGAAATGAAAGACAAGCGAAGAGCAGGAGAGAAGGAAACGGATTTAAGTAGTGGCTGCCAGAGAACAATAGCAAATTGCAGCGTGGATGTGTTTGTGTGTGTGTGTGGGTGTGGCTGTGAATGTATTCGTGAGTCTCTGAGTATGGGTGTGAATAGTTGCCGCATGCTACTTAGTTATAACTGCAATTCAGGCAGCCAAAGTGCTAAATGAAAAGGTGGCAGCAACACGACGACGTCGCTGCAGCGTCACGTGTTCCCTCTCGCTAAGCTGCATAATTAAGGGTTCTTCCCAAAAGCATTTTCGAGCGTGAAATACACGTTTTGGGCTTGCAAAAAATACAAGGTTTTCAAATATAATATGCAAGCTTTAAAACTAAAATTGCCAAAGCTTTTGCGGATCAGTTTAATGATGAGAAAATTAAATGAAATGACTTGAATGAATTCAATGAATGATAAAAGTTTGTAATTGTTATTATTGTTGTATATATATATAGTCTTTGTTTTGCAGTCTATTTCGAACAAGCCTACAAGAGTTTACCAGTTACATATAATTTTATGCGAATCAGTCGATTACAGCACATGATTTTTAATGTCAATGAGGCTGCAGAACATTTCCGTCTTCCTCTTTTTGTGAGCCCTTCATTGTGCATAGAAAAAGTAGTTGAGATATTCCTGTATATCACCAAAAGGGAGTAAATCAAAGCCTTTGTTTTTCAGTCCCTAAACGAAGTAGGAATCAACCATCAACGGGAAATAGAGCACCCTTTCGCGCACTTAAGCTGACATATCTTCAAAGTGAATCTGCAGCTTACGAGCTCAGCTTAAAATGCTGTAACATCATTAAAGAAAAGGGGTAACTGACTGAGGGAGGGTGCCTGGAATAAGTTATTGTAATTTATGATAGACTGTACACTCAAAATGGTTGCCACATAGTAAAGAGACAGTGACAGAGAGAGAGAGAGAGAGGGGTAGAGAGACAGTGAGAGTTTTTCCGCTTTCGCCATGTAATTACGAGAGCATTCTTTTCGCAGTCATTAAAAATGACAAATTCCGGACACACAACAGCAAAGTGGGACGCAAACAGAGACAGCCAGTCGAGGTGCGAGTGAGAGAGAGAGAGAGGGAGAGAGTGGAGTGAAGACCAAATGAAATATGCTTTCGTGCAGTTCACGCGCTTAATCGCATTCATAAAACTCAGTTTTACGACTTTTGAGGCACAACACAAAAAAATGAGAAAGGAGAGAAAGAAAGGCTTTTAATGCGTAACTCTTGGTGTGGGGTGGCTCAGTAAAAAGGGTTACCCATCAGGCGATTTAATGTGCAAAAGATTCCATAAGGCGATATTAATGTGCCAGAGGGCGTGGCTAAGGAGAAGGCGTTAAGGCGTAAGAATACAGGTGCGCTCTGTCTGGCACGCCTTCGGCTTCTGCTGCTGCTGTTGCTTCTGCTGTTCCTCCCTCTTGTGTTGGCTTTAATTGCCAGTGACAGGCCCCAAAAACGAGAACGTTAATGAAATTACAAAGTGTGATTATTGCCCCGCAGGTGCGTGGATAAATCCAGTATAAAAGTTTGCTACTCAGAGCTGAATACTATATAAAGCTGTTCGAAATTTCACAGTTTCTTGCCTTGGTTATTTTCAGCAAATATTTCCATCGATTCGAGATTCCTTTGTACTACGTTGGAACTTATATGCGGCCTTACAAGGCTTTCTCCATGCAGCAGTTATGCAGCTGCCTTGCAAGGCCGTAAATATTCCAAACGCCCCCTTGGGCCAAGCAAGTTTTCACTGTGCTCTGCCTTTGCCTAAATAAAATCGATGCTATCTACGGCGCATAAAATCAAATTCAAATCGAAATCATAAATATTTGCCAAGTGCAGGCGAGAATGTCTTAAAATAAAAGGCACACACACCCAGACACATGCACTGAAAATCGATATGATCGCATGGAAGTCAGGCAATTAGCCAGGCTTAGGCCTGCTGCCGTTACTCAATGGACCAAGGCACGATTTAACAAAGAAACGAACAGCAGGTGGCCGGCGAAAAGCAAAGCCAATGCCAAAGCCAATGGGAAGTGGCCAAAGTTAGTCAAGTTTGGCGTGTGCTGAGCAAATGCGCCTTTCCCATTATTTTCCTACGCAGAGAAACACACAAACACACACACAGAGTGGGAACACACAATGCACAAGGCTACTTCACGTCGACTGCCTTGTTTGGCTGGTAAGATACACACACACACACACACTTACTCAGGCAAACATGCATTTCGATAGCTGGCACATCCGATATGAATCCGTATATCGCCGCTTGGGCTGCCGTGCTTTTCCATTAACTTTGTGGACTCAACGAAGCGCATGAAAATGTCAAAATGCACTCTCGAATCAGCAGTAAGAGGCAGCAAGGAATACCCAACCCAATTGCCGAATACTCGAATACCTAACAGCGAGTATTCGTCAATGTTGCCAGACTGAGCTAAGCAGCATTCGCTATAAGCCTAGACAGTTCTGCAAGCCGATTTCGATGCGATTCAGTGGGGAAAGTTTAAATTGTTTATGAGAAAGATAGATAAACTATAATAAAAATTATAGATAAATTCATGCTTGAAATTCAGCTAAAATTTCTTAAACTAAAGCAAAGTTTTGGCTCTTTAAAATTTAAAATTAAATCTGAAAATAAAAACACATTTTTAAAACGAACTATACTTCATCATTGCAGAATTATTTTCCGAACAATGTTTCTGTTTATTCCAAAGTCATTTGCTTTTTTTTATAAAAAGAATGAACAGTAAAAGAGTTTCTGGTTTAATTTCCATTGAGAGCCCTTGAACATTGCTGACACACGACAACATTGGCTGCTAGTTTATTTTGCTTTGGATGTGGCAACAAAGCAAAGCGCAAGAGAAATCATATTTCAAAGGCGTAAATGAAATTGCAAAGACAAAAGTTGAACAAAACCATTGAATGGGAATCTTTCTCCAGCTCCTTCTTCATCTCCTGCTGCTACCTCCTGTTGATACTGGTGCTGGCTTTGGCTTTGCTGCAGCTCCACTTGAACTCACATTGGTCCACACATAGCATCGCATCACATCGCATTGCTGGGGTTCGCTTTGGTTCGCATCGCATCGCATCTCATTTCATTTGCACTTCAGCGTTTTGTTTCTCTATTGAGATTTGCTCTCGAAGCAAGAGCCGGGAACGGCTTCAGCTTGATTGAAAGTAAATGTTGCTCAGATCGAATGGAGATGTGGGGGGCTCGGTGGGGGCAGCACGAGTTTGCTGGTGTCTGTCAGGCAACGCTGCGTATGTGCAATATTTCAAACAGCTTTGGAAATGCATGTCAGAATCGCAGCGTGCTTAAAAATGGCGCTCGTTAAAAGCGCAACAGCAGCAACAGCAGCAGCAACAGCAACAGCAGTAACAGCAGCAACAGCAACAGACAACAGCCGGCGGACAGCGGCAATTGGAGGGACAGACAGACAAGGGCAGACAGCGACAGCAGGCAGCAGCATCAAGAGTTGCCAGCAAACAAGTGGATGAAATGAACGAAAGACAATATATCCTGTAAATAAGGGTATAAAGAATAGTTCAAAATGTTCATGAATTAAACAATTAATAAGCAATATTATAATTTTAAATAAATAAAAAAAATTAGTTTACATTTTCAAATTTAGATTTTATCTTAAACTTTCAATAACATAATTTTCTCATGCAAAACTGTGCCAATTACAGGGTAACTTCAAGTTGAAAGCGCTCATTACTGGCTCGCTAACTTCTTCTTTGTTGCCTGCGCTGTTGCTGCTGCTGCTGATGTTGTTGTTGGCAAATTAATGACAACATGGCGCAGGCATTTTCATGTCAGCGCGAACAGACTGCGATTTTTAATACTCGCGCGAAAGGAGTTAACAATTTGCATTGTTAGAGCAACAAACAAATCGCGAGGAAAGAACAAGAAGCAGGAGGAGAAGAAGAAAGCATAGTGGGGGGGAGAAGAGAATGCAGCAGAGCAGCAGACTCTCTACATTGCAAACAGATTCTCATTGTATTGCAACAGATTGATTAAATGAACCAATTCGCCTATGTCTACAATGTTTGTTGTGCACATTGGTATCGTGTATGATGTTTTGTTGAAAGGAAGGGTTTTGAATTAATTAAAGACGGCATTAGAACAATGAAAGAGCAATTAAGTTTATATAAACTATGCACAGTGTATTTAATACTTGAATAAATAATAGAAAGCAAGTTCGATGAGCTTAACAATTGAATTATTTTTTAATGGTGAACAAAAAAACCTTAAACCAAATATATAAGACATTTATAGTTTAACATAATATGAGTTAAAATATAAAATAATAAATTTTATATTTATAATTCCAAGAAATATTTTATATATTCTTTCAAAGTGCCAATTCAATCTATTCTTGCTAAAAACAACTTCCCAGCTCACTTTGTTTAAGAAGGTGACAGTTCTGAAAAATACATCAGACATTTTCTACGTATCCTATCGAGTCCCCCCCAGCTCATTTTGTCGCGCATTCATCCCCAGAATAAGCTCATTTTCTTTGTTGCTGTACATTTTAAATTTGTATTCGAAAGCTTGGCAAGGCCATTTTAAATTTTCATTGGAAACGTGTTGGATTTTTCCCACTTGAGTTGGATTTTTGTTCTTTTCTTGCTGTTCTTTTATTATTGTTGTTGTTGTTCTTGTTGTTTTAGCTGTTGTTGTTGCTGTCATTTTGTTAATTTATTGAAAGCAGCGCAAAAAGTTTCGTTTGTAGTTGAAGTTGAGTCGCGTCGAGTCGGGAGAAATCTCAACGGTGCGTCTAAACCTTTTGCGTGTTTTCTGGCTGTTAACGCGGCAACTTCATCAACCGGAGGCACGTGCGGGCTGCCAGCAACGGCTCGCAATGGCACCGATTCCCCAAAGCTCACTCCTTGCCTTCCCCCATCTCCAGCCCCCTTCTTCACTCTTCCTCTCTGGAACAAGCAGCGTCATACAGTTTTTCTTCGGGAACGCAGCAGCGGCAGCCGTTGACATTGATTTGGGTTGCGGCAAGGGTTACATTTACCCCTCCCCCTACCCCTCTTCCTACCACTCTCCTTTCCCTACTACACCCCCTTCTTTGCCTTCCTCCCCCTTGAGAAAAGGCAACCCATTTATTTACTTAAAGTTTTGCCGGCATTTTGCTCTCATTTATATTTTGGCCGATTGCTTTTTGGGTCGCAAATGTGGCACAGCTTCGGCTCTGCCCTGCCCTCCTCCTGCACGCCCTGCTCTGCCTTGCCCTTTGTGTGTGTGCAGCTGTGCAACATGTCAAACGTTTGTTGCAGCTGTAACATCTCTTAGAGAACGACAGCATCGCGGGCGGCGACTGCGCTTAATAAGCAGCTTACAACGTGCTGCAGTCAGTTTGTCACTCATCTTGCTTCATCATGCAGTAAGTGTGTCAATGCAACTGTCAAGCCTCCGCCCGCACTCTAAGCAAACGGCCACGCCCATACTCCCAACGCCCACACCCCACCTTCTACTTCATATCTCGCCTGGCTCGTCTGTCTATTTGCGCTGCTGCTTATTGCAAAACTTGTCATACGCAATTTCAGCATTTTTTAAATACTCTATGGCGTGAGTGAAAGCAGGGGGAATATGCCATAGAAAAAGACTAGGTGTGCTGAAAGGATAAAGTGTCTGTCTATATATTAGGTTGGAAAATATCTCCCTTCCGCTTTTTTGTCTTTTGAATTTCGCGGCTATGTACAAAGCGCTACAGAGCTCGTATCTGGGAACACTATACATAATTTGAAAGGTCTTGACATAACCTACAAAACAACGCTATGCATGATTAGTTTGGATATTGCGTACAACAGTTATAGACGTGTAAACATGGAGTTGACTAACGCCGAAATTCGCGCTTTTTTTAAGTTTTCCTTCGTTAAAGGCAAATCCGCTAGAGAAACGTTCCGTGAGATTAATGGTGTTTTGGGGGATGGTACTCTATCACGTCGAACCGCGGAGGAATGGTTTCGACGATTCAGAGCCGGTGAAAACGACACCATGGATAAGCCGCCCGGCGGAAGACCTGTGACGACAAATACCGATCAAATCATGGAATACATCGAGTTAGACCGGCATATGGCATCTCGTGACATCGACATTATGTATAGTGTTGCCAGATACGAGCTCTGTAGCGCTTTGTACATAGCCGCGAAATTCAAAAGACAAAAAAGCGGAAGGGAGATATTTTCCAACCTAATATATAAATTCATGACGTATGCTATACATACATGTAACATACAAGGCATACATATACTAGACATACATATCTGCACAGGTTTAAAGGCGTATTAAAAATACGAACGAGTTTAAATTTAATTTAAATTGAGATAAAAATGAAGTAAATTTATAAAGTAAATTTTATGTTCACAATTATTGTATGTTATATATGTATGTATTTCAAATAGTAATCGAACATCTTCATCTTTCTTGAATCCTTATTCCCGCTCATCAGTATTGCCTCAATATATTTAATAAAATCTCTTTTTAATGAAGTTCCAAGTTGAATCTAAATAAATTTATTTAAATCGTATCAATAAAATTGTTACTCTCTTTAAACATAATTATTATTTGAATTAAAAAATTTTCTTTATAGATAAATCTAATAAACCTGAATATATATACATATATCATTTATAAACTCTGCCTAAAAGCGTATTCCAGCTGCGTTTACTTTAAATTCAAAACCTTCATAGCATTTGTATTTTCTACTTTCCTGCTCGCAATTCGCACATGCAAATTTTCTACACTTGCCACGCCCCCATTCTATACTACCAGCCCCTTCCCCACAACTCTGCCAGGCCTGTGTGCTGCCTAAGTGCTTGTAGTAAATGGCCTTATATAGTACTCTATAGATGCTACGCCCCGACACTGCTTTTTTTGCCAGCATATCATGCAAGCACGCATCATTTTTTTCTTTCCTTCCTTCCTTAATTTAAACTCAAACTCAAATTTAAATATTAATTTAAGTATGGGAAGGATTTTTTGTGGAGTGTCAGCAAAAGTTTCGCTGCGCAGCTGCAAAAATGCCGCCTAAGTAAACAAATTAATTTGCGGGCGTCGTCAGTAATTTTTTTATGCACTCTCGTTAAATGTTGCTTTTTTTATACATTCTCTTCTATTTGTTTTTTTTTTTCCTGTGTTTCGCTTTTTTGTTGGTCTGGTTTGATGCCATTAAAAAGGATTATGTGCTTGAGAGTTTCTCGTCGGCTGTTTTATTTATATTTTTTCTTTTTTAATTCAAAAATTTACGTGCTTTAAAGCTGAAAATAAATTGGTGAGCGGCGTGTGCGTGTGTGTGTGAGTGTGTAGGTATGTCGTGTGCTTTTTGATTGACTTTCTCTTGGTTGTTGGTATATAGTTATTTCTGTGCATTTCTATTATATATGCGCATATATAATTTGATAAGGCATTACAGCTGTGATTTTCAAATTAAATGTAAGCGCCGTTTGCCTCGCTGGGGTCATAAAAAATTTACAACATAATGTTAAAAATAATAAAAAACGACAGTAAAAATATGAAAAGATACATTTTGAAATGATAAGGTAGCCCAAGGCAGAAAGTGCGTGTAAACATGAACCACAGCGAGGGGTCTGACATGGTACAGGAAAATCGACAAGGGGAGTCAAAGGGAAGCACACTAGACTAACAGATATTTAAGACGCAGATATTTAATATTTACTGTTGTTTGAACTTTATGAAATTTGGTAAATGTATAAAAAATATATAATTATTTTAATTGATATCAAATAATCAAGATAAAGCTTAATACATTGAAGTGAACTCGACCGTAAAAGTCGCTGGGAATAATACATAAAGTCTAACAGATTCTGCCTAACCCAACCTACCCTCTCCGCAGCTCAACTGCGTGGTATATTTCAAGAAAAACTGGCATATCATGTTGCATTTTCATATTCTGCAAATGCAATTTAAATATTTATTTCGCTCGGTACGGAAGAAAGTTTATTTTCAAGCAATAACTTTGCTGGCAACCCACATAGAAGTGTATTAAATACGTTTATTTACTCAATATGGAGCGGGCTAATAACAATTTCAATTTCACTGTCGATTATAATTTTGTACGTTGTCTATTTTTTTTGGAAAGTAATACAAAGTGCTTTCAGCAGTAATCCCCATAATTCACGGGGGGCTTCAATTAACAACGTGCAGTGAGCAGGAAAAAACGCGTGTTCCAATCGATGACCTATTTCTGAATATTTCATTTTTATTTTATTTGCTTTATTTTATATTTTATTCCTTTATTTGCATGTACTTTTTTCAAGAGTCCCCCGACGGGCAGTGGCAACAGCAGCAGCTGTGGTGCAGAGCTTTAATATTTGATGTGCTGCTGGATACCTTCTGGATACGCACATCCCCCCACTCGCCTGCCCCAATCTGTTGGATCTGCGTGACTGTGCATGGCACGTGTCCTTGCCAGGCAGGCAACGTTTTCAATTAAATTTTCACAATTTTCCGCCGACTACTCAAGAGCAACGGCTTATGCGATAAATATCATGACAAATACTTCCGACGGCGACGATTCCCTTTCCATTCTCAGCTTTATTTAGCTCGCTGTATTTCCTTTTTTATGGCACACCTACTTGAAAGGCAGAAGAGAGGGATCGGGGGAAGGGGAGAGGGACACAGGGGTAGGCGTAGAACTTCCGTTTGCCACATGAAAATGTTCTTCGTCTTTGTCGTTGTCGCTAAAGTGGAAAGTGGAAAGTGGCGAGTGGCGCGTGGAATGTGGCAAGTGGAGCTGCCAAGCTGACGCCAGCCTGCGGGCTAAACTGCTTGTTGTTGTTGTTGTTATTGTTACTTCTATTGTTGCTGCTGTTGTTGTTGTTGTTATTGTTATTGTTAGCAATTAACATGTTTTCAACACTTGCCGCCAAGCAGACACACAAACACACACAAAGAAAGGCTTGCACGAAAGTTGCATGTCTGGCGAGTGGTCACAATGGCGTCGCCTGCAGCTTGCGGTCTGCCACGTCTGCTTGCCACTCGACGCTGGACGCGTAAATTGCACGCACACGCGGCGACAACTGACGACTGCGGGGGCAGGCAAGAAGAGCAGGCAGACAGAGGCAAGCAGAGAGGGGCAAACAGCGCTGCAGACGAAGACACGACAAACACAAAAGATACTGGCGGACAGACAGACAGAGAGACAAGCTAGCGGTAACGCAAAAGGCGCATAGTCTGACGCGCCCAAAAGCATGCAACAATGAAAGCAAGCCTTGCACAGTGTTATGCAGTCTAGCGGAAAAGAAATTAAGGTTTAGTGAAGCGGAATTTTAAGGTAGAAGTAGAGATAACATTGAGACATTGGCAGCAAAAGTATAGTTTGACTAATAATACAAATTATTATATACAAATTATTTGATTTTAAACAGCTGAAGAATTTCAAATATCTGTAAATAAATACAGAGATGGGAGAGATAGAGAAAGATGACTTTAAATGGATATTATACAGTAAAATACCGATTAAAAATCGTTTTATGATCATGAAATTAATTTCTTTTAATAAAAAATAATAAAAATACAAATCATTTTATCTTAGCCTCATCTTTTGTAAAATAAAGTAACAATTCACCTATTATTATATAATTATTTCATTTAATATT
Organism: Zaprionus indianus; assembly: GCA_018904595.1. Classification (NCBI taxonomy): domain Eukaryota; kingdom Metazoa; phylum Arthropoda; class Insecta; order Diptera; family Drosophilidae; genus Zaprionus; species Zaprionus indianus. The sequence continues at coordinate 507,687 of JAEIHA010000905.1, forward strand.
TAAATTTAAAATATATATAAAAGGTTGAGTTTTTTAATACCAAGAGATGTGACTGTTTATTCCTTCAGATATGTTTTAATAGAAATAACAGAAATAAAAGAGCAAAATCTACATGCTTAATAAGTTAAAATCCCATTAATCAAGTCAAACTATTTGACCAGTTCTAGCGCGATTTGCTCCACTGTGCCGCACGCGCCACTTTGACTTTGTCATTAGCAAATGCGCTCGAGGCAGTGCAGCGAAAGCGAAGCCAACTTCAACTCAGCTCCAACTTTACTTGAGGGATTTATGCGGACCTGCTTGCAGTGCTTCTCCGACTACTCTTCATCCTCCTCCTTCTCAGCTTCTTTCTGTCTCTCTTGTCGTTGTCGCTTTGTCCTTCCACTTCCGTTTTGTGTGTGTATGCCAGGCCTGTCTCATTAAAGTTTCTCAGCCACAGCCGTTACCCCGTCGTAATTATTGCCACAGCTGCAAGAAGAACAGCATGAAGAAGAAGAAGAAGAAGAAGTCAAGAAGTATTGCCTCAACGAGGAGCGGACGAGCAGTTGCCTAGTTATTTACAATTCGAAACTGTCGCCCATTTTGATATTGAATAAATATGCTAAATGCTCATTCAGCGCAGCTGCTGCACTGCGCTTCCTGCCGTCACTTAGACTGCCTCCTCCAGAGTACAGCCCCCTTTGTGCCACGCCCCTTCCGCTCTGGCAATGCAATTGCAAAATTCTCAATTGTGCACAAAATGTTGGCCAAAATGCTGCATAAATTGTTTTGGCAACAATTCAAGAGGCAAATCCAAAGACGCCTGTGCAAACCGGATTGGATGACAGGCAAAGAAGTCAGCCCAAGTCGCAGGCAAAGGCGAAGGCGAAGGAAGCCAATGGCAAATCCGGAAGCAGCTCAACGGCAGCTGCCACCTTCCCCGCCTGCCACACTCCCTGCTAGCTCTCCTTCGGCTAATTGAAGTACTCAGACAATTAGGGGATTACACTGGCACAAATTTTCTGGCTATTTAACTGTGAAAGCAGCGAGAAGTTTCACGGCTGTTCATACTTTGCCAAGCTTCGCACAGACTTTTACTCTGTAGATAGATGAGAGATCAAGTAGGGTATATAAGGTAGAAGTCTTGTGTTTTCTAGTTAAATTACAACTTCAAGATCTTCAACTAATCTACGCTTCATAATTTATTAAAATCAAGTATTACCTACCCCACTTTAAATAACAACTAAAAATACCATTTCAAATGTCAAAATTTTATTTCAGCTGTAAATAAATTTCTCTTTTGTTCAAATATTTCGCACACTTTTTTCAAAAGTTTATTAAATGCCTTTAGTTCTTCGAATGGGATTCCTTCTGCTGCGGAATTCCTTTTCGGCAGGCAATCACAAAGATGTCAAGCGCACCTAGATGAAATGAAAGTCTATTTATTTTTGTGAAAATTGGCAAAAACATTTGGTAGTATTCACCTTAAAGAGTTTGCTGCCCTACGCCTCGAGCTGAATTTTCTAAATAATTTCACTGAGCCTTATTACGCCTGCCCTTTTTGGGTGCCTCGAGGCAGGCGATGTCCTGCCGGGTCCTGCTTTAGACGGGCACTTATGGGACAGGAGCCATGTAACAGGTTGCAAGCACATCTCACAGGAGATTAGGCAGTCGAGGAAGAGTAGCAGCTGCTGTGTTTCGCCTGGCCTTTGCAATTCTTACCCTTTGCGGGGCAGGTGCGAGGGATAAGGCCCATGAAGAGGCCTCCATTTGTAAGCCATGTCAGGCAGGTGAAGCTACAAGCCGACAGTCGGACGGATGGGCTTAAGCCCTCGTCCTGCAGCAGAGCTCTTAACCTCTCCCCCCATGGCCACCCTCTGTCAGCCTGTTTCTGTTGAGAAAAAACCGTGCCACGCCCACGCTCCCATTGTACTTTGGAAAAAAGCAAATATTTGTGTTTCTGCTCGACTGCCTGAACGATTGAACTGAGAGCGAAATTTGAACTGTAGCAAATCACACGCGTTTGATTGATTGATGATTGGGCACAAAGGTTACACGCTCTCCTCCCTCTCCCCCGTCACTCCCCTCTCTTTACACGCATTAAATATTTATACAAAAAAAAAGAAACGAAAATATCAAAAGGCAACGAAATGTGGGCGCTCAAAGCGTAGAGCTTTGCCTCCCTCTCCGTCTACTGCCGCCTACACGGCAAGTTTACATTAATATGCATTGCTGATAAGAGCGATAGAACAGCACCGTAATAATAGGTATACCTAACTTGTCTCCCTCTCCTCCTCCTGCTCCTCCCCCTCGAGCATTCTATCTTGTATCCATCTAGCGCCCTGGCAAATCAAACAAACGCAATAAATCAACGCAAACGAAATGAATTTTGATTGTCATTGATTTATGTGCGTTGCAGTTGGAAGGAAACCAGTCAGTCGATGTTCGACCTGCTCAGCGGACACGCCCACACCCACGCTACTGCCTACGCCCACCCCGACGAGCACTCAGGCAATAAACCAATAGATAATCATGACAATGCCAACTGAGTTACTGGGCCCCAAATAAGCCAATCCCGTAGAGTGTCGTCTAATCATAATTAAGTTAGGCAAAGTTGGCCATCAAATATTCAAACTAATTTCTTAAATTTAATATTAAACTCCTCCAGAATTTATAGAATAGTTTGTTTAACATATCTTAAATTAAAGATTCGAAATAAATTTTTTGTTTTGAAAAGTAAAATGAATTTTATTCCTTTGGCAATTTTCTTTGCTTCAAGTATTTCTTTACCATTTCATTTCTAAATCATTCAAAAAAATTCCAAATATTTTCTAACTTGTTCTCTTACTTATAAACTTTACAAATCTTTACCCAAAATATTTACTTTGTACTTTTGCCATAAAACGCACAGAATAATTAAAATGAAAAGTTCTCAAATCGCAAATACCTTAGTGGGCCCCCAACTTGGAACACCTTTTGAAGTTATTGCCTGCTAATGAAATTTGCGAGTTTCTCATTGTTCCACAAACACCTCACCCCACTCTGTCATTTCAAGTTGCGCTTATAGAGCAATAAAAGTAGTAATTCCCGTTAAATTCCGCATTCCTCTTACTCTCTTTCTCTCTCTCCATTTCATTCTCGGGTCAAAAGTGCCAAACTTGTTGCCCGCTTTTAGGCGTCGCTTGGTCGTTTGCATAACGCACAACTCTGGGAATGTTCCACTCCCTCTCTCGCTCTCTTGTTCTCCTGCTCTTTGGCTCTGCTAATTGTTAAAACTTTCAATTACAATGAAACAAATGGCGAAGCCAAATGTCTGCGGCGTGTCGTTCATTTAGTGCGTCATTCAGTGCGTCAATGTGTCGGTCTGTCACTGTGTCAGCCTGTCCATGCGTCAGTTCAGCTCGAGCTGGCAAGTGCAAATTACGTTTCAAATGTTGTTGGCGGCAAGTCGTCAGTTCTGCTGCCGCTGCCGCCGCTCATCGCCCTACGTGACCTAGCAAAATTAACGTTAGGGCTGCGTGGAAGGCGTGGCACTATAAATTGTAAGCCTTGAACTTTGACTTGAACCACCGGAGAGGGGGCGTGCTGGGTAGATGGCAACTGCTGCTTGAGCCGCCTTGATAGTTGCGATGATTACGCGGCGTATGAGTGATATTAATTAAATGCCAAAATACGTTGAGAGTTTGGGTGTGTATTGAGTGTGTGGGGGCGGGGGGTCTGAGCGTGTGTGTGCCAGAATATGTATGTTGTATGTTGAAGACTTGTATGTGTGTGCGTGTGTGTTCTTTTAAGTAGTTATGCAAATGTTAAGCAAACGGCAGCCCTTTTGACCTGAAAAAGTCAATACAAAAATGCACATGGCCAGAACACAGAATACACACACACACACACTACACACATGCACAACACTTATGCACACACTCAATCAAACACACACACCCGCATGCAAATGTAGATGTTAATACTTACACAAGCCCCGCAAGCTGATGATATCTGAGCGCGTTGAGCCAAACAACTGAGGTGCCCGCACAGGCGACAAATGTGAAGAGAAGGAATAGTGATAAACATATCGATAACAAATTCCATATCATACTAATTTGAGTTATTATAAATGTATTTGCAAAGAAAGAGCAGAATCGTTTTTACAAAATAGAGAAAAATATTTATAATTTGATTATCGAAAGCATAGCAAAGCGTTGTCAATATCATAATATATATAATCGATTACAAATCAACTCTGAATGATATATAGATTACCGATAATATAGATAATAATTCGAGGATAGGCTACACTGAACTTTAATTACGAATTTCATATCAATAATAAATTCAAAAAATAATAAAATCATCAATCAAATCAATTGTGGACAGCATATATATTATCGATTGTAAACATATAACAATCATCGCTAACGAATATGAGTACATATCGATAACGCAGTTTATTTCAAACCACTTTAATATTAATCATTTTTATATTTACCTTCTTTTAAACCTTCCCCAAACAGTCTCCGCCACTTTTGTTGGCTGTCCTCGGGCATCGCTATCCCATAACCTCAGCCTTAATGAAATTGTAAATCGCATCCTTTAGGGAGAGTGGGGGGATACATTCGTGCTGCAGCAGCAAGATGGACCCAGCCCTGGCTCGCCCTGCCCAGCCCTGCTCCCTGTGCGATCTTTTCAACAGGATTAATAAAATTGTTAATTATATCCGTAGGGAAATATTGACTCGGGCTTGTCTACTTCCCCTTCTCCTCGTTCTTCTCTTCAAGAGCATTTGCTGGATGGAAAAATCGAATTTCGAGAGTTGTAAACTTAATTAAGAGAGAGCGCTAGGGACGGTGCTGAAGAGAAAGAAAGGAGGGGGAGAGCTGAGCTGATTTTGTTTGATTTAAGTAGCAACAGCTGTAATTATGTTGCTTCAACTGCATATAAACACGTACTTAAGCGCGTACACGGGTGTGTGTGTGTTTGTGTGCAAGGGTCGGGGGTCAAGCGAAGGGTCACATACAGCAATCAGCAAGGGAGGAGAAGCGGGGAGCTGACCAGCTGCCGCTGATTACCACGCAGACATTGCCTTGGCACAAAAAGAAGGCAGGAGAAAGCAGTCACTCGCCGACATTTCACGGCTCATTAGGCATGCACATACGTTGCCAAGAGAGGGGAGGAGAAGGGGAGTGATGTGAAGATGGGGTAAGGGGTACTAGCGATACATGGAGTTCCACTTGGCTTCCTCCTAAGACTCCTCTCTCTCTCTCTCTCTCTCTCTGTCTCTCACTTCTTTTGCAGTAAATTCAATTTTCTACGACGCCGATTTGGTTTCCGCACGTCTTGAGCTGCCGTCACTGTTGCTGGGACGCTGCCATGAATATAGTTATAGCCAACAAGTCGAACGCCTCTGCCTGCCCCACCCCCTCTCCAGTTCCAGGTCCAGCTTCGTCTGGCTCTCACTCGATAGCGCAAAATAAATGATAAGAATCTCTGCGCGCTGCTCATGAATTACAAATCGCATAAAGGATTTGCCACTGAGCCAAAAAGAGAGAGCGAGACAGCCATAGCGAGTGGGAGAGGGAGTAAGCAATAGTGGAAGAGAACACTTCGAGGATGCTGCGAACTTGAAGCACGCTGCGCACTTGAGACGAGTCGAGTCAAGGAGCCGGAGCATATTAAAATGCATTGCAAGACGCTGTTTACAATCGAGTGCTTGTAATTCGCAAGTGGTTTAAGCACATGAGCCATTAAATCAAACACGCACACATTGATAGTTTTTCTTTCTTTCATTTTTCTTTTCTTTCTTTCTTTTTTTATAAAATGTAGAATTTGTCAGCTGCCTTTATTACGTACTAAGTATTATACTGTTTTTGTTTAGGACTAGTCGACTAATCGATTATTATACATACCTATCATTTATATATATAAGAATCAGATTGTTTAGTTCTCTCATCTTGACCAGTTACAGCTAATTATCAATTACTTATGTACAGTTAGTTATAACTAGATATAGTATAGTTTGTAGGTATAATTCGTTTTTATACATTGCATAGCATTGAGAAAAAGTATTTGCCCTTTTTGTAGAAAAAATTATTATCACCGTTTTCTTTTCTTTTCTCATCCGTTTTCGAAATTGAAATCGATTCATTTTTGTAATTCGTTTTTGTTCGTTTTTCTCTTCTCTTTTCTTTTCTTTTTGTAGTACGCTTTTAGGAAAATAGCCTTTCTAACATTCTAAGTAGACTAGTTCTTGAAATTTTACAATAGATTATTGTTCTTGGTATTGTTTCGTCTTCGTCTCATTATAAAGTTTATAAGGTTTGGAATAAACAGTGGATAAATCTCAAAGTTAAAGGCAAGCAAGGAGAGTTGGAGAATAGAATAATATATATAGGTATATAAGGGAGATTCTATTCTTAGAAAACAGGAAACAGAAACTTACGACTCTACTTGAAGGGGAAGATTACAATATAAAAAGCATTTGCGGCAGTCGTTTTTGGTTAGTTTACACGAAATGTTTATAAACTATGGTTCTATTATTTATACCCCCCATATTTAATTTCTATCATGAGCACAATTCAATTATTCGTGTGTGTGTGTGTGGGTGTGTCAAATCCGTTTACTTCGTCAATTTTTGTTGCGCTCATTAAATATGCTAAGGCCACATTGAAATTTTCATATTCTCTTTATATAATTCTAAGGTTTTCTTCTCTTGAGCTCTTTAAACGGAATTAAATACGACGATTGAGGTGCGGAAAAAAAAGCATAAAGTGAAAATTTAATGAAGCGACAATTATTTGTATTATGCGCACATTAATTATGACAGATGGCCGGACAAAGGTGCGGGAGGAGGAGGGTGCTCGAAAAGGTATGCTGAAAATTTGTCGAACTGCGTAAATAAGCTTAATGAATCATTATTTAATGCGGACCACGAAAATAAACAGACACAAAAGGTGCACGAGAAGCGCAAACAAAGAAAAGTATCCGAAAAGGAATCAGAGAAATTTAATGGAGCATAAAAGATGGTTTAAGTTGCGGCAAATATATATATATATAGAACAGACTGTATTGAGGTAGTACTAATCAGTTTCAGATAATCAAGGGCAAGGAATAAAGGTATAATAGAGTAGGGGTTAAAGTAAGTAGAAGGCTGCTTAAATTTAGATGAAAACACATGCCGTATAACAATTTCGCCAGTATTTCAGAGCAGACTTTGTGAATTTGGAATCGAATAAGTCAAGTAGATAAAAAAAGGAATGATTAATAAAGAGATCGAAAGAGTTGTTTTGTGAAACGCAAGCGAAAGTGTTATACAAAGCAGATCCGAAACAGATAATCGTCTTTTACTTTGTCTGTTTTATCTCAGCTCATTGAGTACTCATGACAAATGATTTTCGTTTTCGTTTCATTTTCCTTTGACTAACCTAACGGCATAAGCGTAAATGTAGCTTGGCTATATTCTAAACATATAGTTACATATATACAGCCCATAATCGATGCATGAGTGTAGTAAGAGGGGGGAGGGGAAAGATGGGAAGTTGGTGTTGTGGCTTGTGTGGAGGTTTTGCTATTGCCAGTTCCGAGTTTTTCAGTCCCATTATCACGCCACGATGGCGGCCATTGTTGATGGCTGATGATGATGATGGGGTTGGGCATGCGAATGAGAAGGTTCTTCTCGATGTTGCTGATGATGTTGATGATGTTGATGTTGCTGATGTTGTTGCTGTTGTTGCTGGTGATGATGATGGGAAATGTGATGGACCGGAAAGCTCCACAGTGCAAAAGGCATCTGCTGTTGCACCAACAAAAGCAGTTGGCGTAATTTGTTGGTCGTTGTTGTAGTTGTTGTTGTTTTTGGTTTTTTTGTTGGACTTGTCACCCTGCTCGTTGTTGCTGCTGTTGTTGTTGTTGTTGTTGTTCTTGTTGTTATTGTCGTTGCTGTTGCCGTTGCCGTTGTTTCACTTGCAATTCCCGTTGCGACAGCATCGCAACGCGCCACCGACTCCAGCTTCCGCTCCTCTGCCCGCATCCGCCCACTGTGCCGCCCACTTTGCAGCTTGGCTTGGCAGCGCATCTGCAGCAACTGCAGCTCGCCGCGTCGTCATTCATCCCAGAGGCACTGTTGTTTCTGCCGCACATAATAGGTGAACTGTGTACACTTGCGGCAGGTCTTGATGCCGCAGCGATAATTCGTCTGCTGCTGCTGCTGCTGTCCGCCGGACGTGTCCGCACCCCCCAAGCCGTTGGCGCTCTTCCCCTTGCAGTACTTCAGCCCACACGGATACCAACCGATGCAGGTCTCCAGCGTGCACAGGCACGGCGCCCACAGGCTGCTCACCTCGTTGCAGCGCGTCGAGAGCGCATCCGGAAATTTTTCGGTTGCTGCCTCCAGGCTCGAAATCGAGGAGCCTAACCCCGTGTAACAATCCCCGAGCAGCGCAGTGAGTTGACAAACGACAGCGCAGTTGAAGTGGATGCAAAAAGTGAAAAGGGCGCAACATAAAAAGGGAAAAAACAGAAAAAAAAAACAAAAAAATAAAAATAAAGGTATAAAAGTTGTTTAACAATTTTCGCAACTCGTGTGCAGTTTTTATTCTGGTTTGATTTTGACCGACTCTCATCGTGAGGTTTAACCCCAACTAATTTGCAGTTTATTCAGTTAACTTTCGAATGGAGGAAGTCCGTGTCGGTGACTTTGTTTCCTAGCGTGAGGGGGAGGTGAAGCGCTCTTGGCTATTTAAGAATAATCCCAGCTAATTAGATTTCTGCAGCTCTCAATAGGAAAGTCTGTTTAGGGAAGTTAGTTGTTAGAGACTCTTCTGAGTAATATCCAAGTTAACGGGACAATTTAATGCTGAAGTTAAACAGCATAGGACAACGAACATAAGGTATGCATGAATGCATTCAACAAAGGATTCAATCATTGAAAAATTAAGTACAATCTTTGGGTACTGACTATGTGCCTGCTAATAAGCTTTATCTTTAATTCGTAAAACTGCATACCAAATTTAATTAATTATTCTTTATCTTATCCTCCACTCTGATAACCCAAAACTCCCAATGATAAATCTCTAATTAACTAAGAGCCAATTACCCACTGCCCCCTCAAAGCTTAAGCTGCCTTTGCGCCACGCGTGATAAGTCAATCAAAATCAATTAGAATTACACATAACACCTGCTGGCAGAGGAAAGGGGAGTATGGGTGTTGGTGTCAACTCACCTGGCAGCTCCGCCCAGGCCTTGAGATCCACGTCCCGCACATAGGTGGCATCTGTCGCCTCGGCGCAAAGGGATTGCAGGTGACGTGTGATGGACAGCGAGCGATTCAGCTGGACCCAACTGCTCATGGTGTATGTCTCACGTCCCTTGTCCTCCTCGGGGGTGCGTATGGTGTGCGGATTCTTCTGACGCAGCTTGGCCATCGCATCGGAGGAGATAAAGTCGCCCTTGTTGAACTTTGTGGCAAAGCACATGACCTGATACTGACTCTGGCCGCGCTCCTCCTCGCCCAGCACAAGGGCCTTCAGTATTTGTACCTCCTGCAAAGCGAATGCGAAATGAATGAAGATTTTTATTATTGCTGGCCCCATCTCCTCTCGATGTCGTTACTTACATTGCGAAAGTCGATGAGCTGCGTGATGAGGGTGCCGTCGGTCTTCTGGAACTCCAGGGTAATCAAATCCTCGCCAATATTGGACGTAATGCTCTCCTGTATCACCTCGCCGCCCTGTAAGATTCAACAAGTGTAAGAAACTCACAGAGAACACATAATCCCTTCCACCTCCACCGCCTTTCTACTGCCACTCTACTAGAATATTAATAGACTGAGACGCGCGACAGAAATGGAAACACAAGAAAGGCAAATTAACTATGATGGGGAGCAGGAGAGAGAAGGCAAAAGACATGGCCATGAACCAAATTAGAGTCAAGAGAATTGAAGGGAAGGAGGAAGGAGAACAAAGAAAGACAAACGAAAATAGTAAAAACTGCGAAAGGCAAAAGGCAACACTGAAAAAGAAACTAGAAACGAGATGAGATAAGGGACTGTCTCCGTATCTAGTTCAACAACATGACAAGCACAAAAACAACAACAAGAGCAGCAAGAGAAGGAGCAGGCAGAGAAACTGGAGCAAGAAGAGGAGAAAAAAGAAGAACAAGTACAATGCTTCCCCTTCATGTGTGAAATATGTTTTTGGGCAGCCTAGCGGAATTTTTGTGAGCTGAGAAATGTGCTGAAATTAACATGTTCTCTCGGGGCTACCCCCTTGAGTATAAATAGGAAAATATGCTGAGATTCCCTGTACGTTATAATTGCAAGGGGTCGCTACAAAGTTAACTCATTTCATAAATTGCTTTATGTTTATTTTATGTCACTTATTTATGGCTTTTTTATTTTTTAGTAAGTGATACTTATTTTATTTATTGTATTTGTATTTATTTATTTATACTTTCTTATTTTAATTGATTGTATTTATTTACTTATTCACACTTATGTTTATAACTCTGCTCTTTTTGTATATTTATAATCAGCCACAAAATTTTTTTTTTTATTGTTTTCTGTACATTTAAATTTAACGGATCATAAAAAAGCACCCAGTATGCTGATAAGCCTTTTATTTATAATTCCTAATCGGCTAGAAATATTTATTTAAAGCAGAAACCTCTGCTGATTGAAGGTCAAATTGTTTTTTCTATTTTTATGATGTTAAATATATTTAACCCTCATGGAATATTAACCTGATTATGCACATAAAATATTTACCCTGCCGAAAAGTTCTTTTGGGCTGCCTACACAAACAAGCAGAGTCACTCTCTCCCTCCCACTCACTCGCTCACTGCATTAGTATGTGTGCTGTGCTCTGTTTATGTATGCACTGCCTTTGTGTGCTTGAACAAAGCGAATGTAAACAAAGCTCACGTTGAGCAGCAGCAGCAGCAGCGACGTCAGCAGCGACGCTAACAGCATCAGACATTTTGGGGCCAGGGACAGCGGCAGCAACAACAACAACAACTATCCGCAATGCCGAAGGATGTCACATGTAAACACACTCTCTCTCTCTCACACACTCACTCAGTCATATTCCCCCTCTCTCTGCCTACTCTCTCTCTCTGGAAAGCACGTGCCACACGCGACTTTTGGGCAAAAGGTAATCTAAAATTTATAGAAAAGTCAAAGCAAATGTCAATATTATGATTCCATGCGAGCCACGTGAATGGAAAGAGAGGAATAAGAGCAAAAGAAGACCAAATTAATGCTTAAAACAAGTGTCAAAAATGGGCGTTCTCAACGTGACTTGCAGAAATGTGACACAGAATTAAGTTCAAGGACAACAGCTGCATCAATTTCAAACAATTAACAACAATTAGAAGGAATCGACAAGCGAACAACAACAAATACAAATCAACATCGCAGCTGATGCACAATAACAAATGCTCACACGCGCTCTCTCTCTCTCTCTCTCTCTCTTTTTGTGAATTTCGAATTCGAAGTTGATGTTCGAATGACGAGCTCTGTTAGCAACAGACAAGAGGCCATTTTGACATTCACACACATTGCATTTTAGAGTGCAGATGGAAATGCATGGAAAATGTGGAAATTCAAGAGCAATACGCACCTGATTTTGCACGTTTATTAACAGCTGCGCCTCACTGAGTGCATTGTTGGCTGTGAGCAGCCAATTGCAGAGCATGAACCACAAGAAACCGCGACTGTGCTTAAAGAAATGATAACAAGTCACCGAACGTTTGCCGCAGCGTCGGCGTCCCGATAGGCGGCTACTGCTTAACACATTTCGGTGCACCATATGCCATTTTGATGATTTCACCTGCCGCACTCTAGGCAGTTTTGAGTCAAGAATCATTTTGGGCCCCGCGCTCGACACTGGCCCCGCACAGAACACACTCCTCGACGCGGATTGTGATTTTATTTTTGGTTTGTTTGTTTGCGTTGTACAAAATACGCGGAGAACTTTTGTTTTTTTTTGGTAACGCGTCCGTGGCGCACGTCCGCTCGCTTCGAAAGTTTGACGCAAAATAACAATTGTCATCACAACAAATCTGTCTCTCAACAGAGAGCTGAGTTCCGTTCACGAGCGAACCAGTGGGCTTGCTGTTAACAGCAGGGATGCGGCCGTTGACCGCCAGATTTAGCTACTTTGTAAGTGAACATATCACAAGCATATTGGACTTTTAAATAGACTTTTCTCATCAGCAACCTTTAAACATATTCCTTTACATATTATATTTAAACAAATGCATTTTTCAGTTCACTCAATTCAATAAACTCGTTTTCAAGCTAAACAACTGTGATTTGCATCACTGTTACCTGTGCTTACAGCATGCCAATCGATAACAGTTCATTGAACAGCTGACATATTTAACACAGTGCTGCCACACATTGTTATCGACCGACCACCTCACTCCCGTCAGCTGTTGCACATTTAATGTACTAAATTTAACCCAAAACGCCTTTCCATCGCTTGTGACGTGTTGTATTTTTGATAATTATGTTGTTTTAACATAATTTAATTAATAAAACTTCATTTTCTACGTTGGCATTTACAAGAACCGAAACAGCAACACAATGTTATCCCTACGCGAGCGACAAATAAGTGAGCGAACATTGCGAAAGCAATGAAAATTGACATAGTCCAATTGGAATTGTTGTTGCTTTCTTCTTTTTTCTCAGATGCAATTAAGCAAATGCTTAATTTGAATTCGCAGCAGCCAAAGGCGCTGGCAGCGGAGCCCGTGTGGAAGATATTGATATACGATCGCGTTGGCCAAGACATCATTTCGCCAATCATTTCCATCAAGGAGCTGCGCGAACTCGGCGTGACGTTGCATGTGTGAGTAAGCGGGTCCCCTTCAGGGGTCAAGAATAAAGAAAACTAAGTAATTGATTCATTCTTGTTCATAGCCAACTGCACTCGGATCGGGACTCCATACCGGATGTGCCGGCTGTGTATTTCTGCCTGCCCACGGACGAGAATCTCGATCGCATTCAGCAGGATTTCTCCAATGGATTATACGATATTTATCACCTGAACTTCCTGGCACCCATAACACGCAGCAAGATCGAGAACCTGGCAGCAGCAGCTCTGCACGCCGGCTGCGTGGCTAACATACATCGCGTATATGATCAGTATGTGAACTTCATCAGCCTGGAGGATGACTTCTTCATACTAAAGCATCAGCAGAGCGATCAGCTCTCGTACTATGCAATCAATCGTGCCAACACCAGGGACGAGGAGATGGAGGCCCTGATGGACTCTATAGTGGACTCGCTCTTTGCACTATTTGTCACGCTCGGCAATGTGCCGATCATACGTTGTCCAAGGAACAGTGCAGCAGAAATGGTGGCACGCAAGCTGGAGAAGAAACTGCGCGAGAATCTCTGGGATGCACGCGCCAATCTGTTTCACATGGACGCTACACAGGCAGGCGGCGGTGTCTTCAGCTTTCAACGTCCTGTGCTGCTGTTGCTCGACAGGAATATGGATCTGGCTACGCCCTTGCATCACACCTGGTCCTATCAGGCAATGGTGCACGATGTGCTCGATCTGGGGCTCAATCTGGTGTACGTGGAAGACGAGACAGCGCCAGGCAGTGCAGGTAAGTTCCCGTAACTCATTTACACCTTCTCTCTTAAGATTCCAATCTCTGCAGGCGCTCGCAAGAAGCCCAAGGCCTGCGATCTGGATCGCACTGATCGTTTCTGGGTAACACACAAGGGCAGTCCGTTCCCCACGGTGGCAGAGGCCATACAGGAGGAGCTGGAATCGTATCGCAACTCGGAGGACGAAATCAAACGGCTCAAGACCTCGATGGGCATTGAGGGTGAATCCGACATTGCCTTCTCGCTGGTCAACGACACCACAGCGCGTCTGACCAATGCGGTGAACTCGTTGCCGCAGCTGATGGAAAAGAAGCGTTTGATTGATATGCACACCAAGATTGCCACTGCCATTCTGAACTACATCAAGGCCAGGCGCCTTGACTCCTACTTTGAGATCGAGGAGAAGATCATGTCAAAGCAGACCTTGGATAAGCCACTCCTTGAGCTGTTGCGTGATCCTGAGTTCGGTCAACCCGAGGATAAGTTGCGTCTCTACATCATTTACTACATTTGCGCTCAGCAGCTGTCGGAGACGGAGCAGGAGCGTCTGCGTGAGGCCCTCCAAGCAGCTGGCTGTGATCTCACCGCGCTGGCGTATGTGCAGCGCTGGAAGGCGATCATGAATCGTTCCCCAGCTGGCATCACGCAGGCTACGCAGTACGAAGGCGGCGGCACACGCACTGTCTCCATGTTCACCAAGCTCGTGTCGCAGGGCTCGTCCTTTGTCATGGAGGGAGTCAAAAATTTGGTGGTCAAGCGGCATGTGAGTAAAGAGAGTTCTGCAAAAGATTGGAGTGCGCTTAACTAACCCCTTTCCTTTCCCTTAGAACCTTCCTGTCACCAAGATTACGGAACAGGTCATGGAGTGTCGCAGCAATGCGGAAACAGATGACTATCTCTACTTGGACCCCAAGCTGCTCAAGGGCGGCGATGTGCTGCCCAAGAGTCGTGCACCATTCCAGGATGCAGTGGTCTTTATGGTCGGCGGTGGCAACTACATTGAGTATCAGAATCTGGTGGACTTCATCAAGCAGAAGCAGAACTCGAATGTCGCCTCCAGGCGCATCATCTACGGCGCCTCCACGTTGACCAATGCACGACAGTTTCTCAAGGAGTTGTCCGCCTTGGGTGGAGAGATTCAGGCGCCTGCTGCAAGTTAGGAGCGACGCAGAAGCTTTCACTGCTGCTGAGGAAAGGAAAAGAGAGGAGATGGTCGGGAGGAGGGGGAGTTCGTTGTGTGTGCGTGGTGCGTGTGTATGTGTGTGTGGCTTCTTCTTATAGCTTAAGCATATCCAAAAATAAATTAAATGCAACAAAAAAACATAAAGCGATGCTGCGTCGTGGACAATTACTCGCAACTGACGCGTAATCCCCGAAGGACAACAAGCAAAAACATGCGTAGCCGCGTGTACAACAGAAGTAGCAACAACAACAACTGCAATTGCAACTGCAGCAGCAGCAGCAACAACAACAACTCGAACTCGTACTTGATGCGATCGCATTCTAGGCGCCCATTAACACCAACTTGGCAACGCTTTGATGGACAGCTGACAGACAGCTGGCAGGAGGCAGCGTCGTCGACAGCGACGGAGATGGGCGACAATTATGGGGCGACAACTATGCCAGGCACTTGCGAGGCACTTGGGAACTGCACCATGCCACCATGCCCCATGCTGCCAGTCCCTTGTCCCATCTCTGTTGCCTATGCCCAGCAATTAGGGCACTATGAATGGGGAACAGTGGCTACAAAACCACTGTGAAGCGTGCAAAAATCGAAGCTCAATGGGATGAGGTAGTTACAGAAAGGATAACTTGGCTTACAGATGTCGATAAATTAAATTAATTATTTAATGTTTGTGAATAGGGGTATTCATGTTTAATGAAGTTGGATAGAGATCAGTCAGGGATTTAGCAAGATAAGATATTATTATATTAAACTATATTAAATTATTCTCTAGACGTTCTTAAGACTTGCAAGACATTCATTCGTACGACAAAAATAATTCAGGAATTCAGCAATCGTTAGGTTTTCCATTGCTCTTTAGCGTTGGTTATTATGATAACATAAAGATGAGATAAGATAATTTTTGCTAATTGAATTACAAACTTCAGTTAGTTAAGTTACATAAATGACGTTGAAAATTTATTTTAAGATCGGTTATGAGAGTTAGTAAAGTATGCACATAGGAATATTTTAAAATGTTCCCAATGGAAAAAACAATTTTATATGTTAAAAATTTAAAATAAACATCAATAATATTATCGATTATTTCCATTTATAAAGTAAATTTCATTGAAATTTTTCAATTCCTTGATAAATTTATTATTTTAATAGATTTGATTCATAATTTAAAATTATTAAATATTGAACTGTCTAAAATATATAATATTGAATATATTAAAATAAAATCAATTGGATAAGCACCCAATCTTAAGTGACATTATGTATGTACATATGAATATTAACTTTGAAATATAGTTATTATTTTATTATTCGTTCTTATATTATACACTTATTCTATTTTATTATGTCCAAAATGATTAAAATACTTTAACAACTTGAACCTCAAATTGCAATCTCATGTAGATGTTGCTTGTTTTGAAAAAGTAAAGAAGTCAAGATTTGAGAATGAATGTTTGGCTGCTTAGTTCACAAGTGTTGCTCGAGATCACAGATCATTCTCAAGCGGAACCATATCAACAACAATAACAACAACAACAATAACAACAACGAGAACAGCAACAACAACGGCAACAACTTTCGGCTTTGGCTAATTAACACTTTTCGTAAATCAGAATTGATGGCCATGTTGAAAGCGGCCCAAGACGACGATGACGACGATGATGACGATGATTATTCATGGAGCGTTGTGGTTAAATATTGGTTTTGGTTGGGTTTGCTTCGCTTTGGGTTTGGGTTTGGGGTTACGCTCAGGCGGGGGCTAAGGCAGAAGCTGTAGCTGAAGCTGAAGCGGAGGCTGAGGCTGAGGCAGAGGCTACCCGTGGCTACAATTTAAATGTTAACATAACAAGAGCAATTTAACAAAAGCCCTGGCTCCCCCCTCTCCCTTCTCTTCTCACCTCCTCTTCATCTTCTGCTTTACGTTCTCCCAGGTGGAGGCTCCAAATCCCAAGCCCCCGAAACCCAAAGTGATTTCACGGGTGGTCCAAAAAGATGCGCTCAAACAAATCATAAAATCGTATGAAAAAAAAGCCAAAAAAAAGAAACTAACAACGCAACATGAAAGAAATGTTACTCGCACAGAGAGCCATGAATCGATTATGTGGCCACTGTGTGTATCTGTGGGTGTGTGTGCTGGTGTGTGTACGAGTGTGTGTGTGCGAGTGGGGTAAATAAAGAACATAGCGAGAGGTAGCTGAAAAATGGTCTGAGGAGGCAGCCGATTCCCACATTCCTGCTGCGAAACATAATGGCTGCCGCTGTCGTCGACGTCGTCGTTGTCTTCGAGGTTCTCCAAGCCCCACACACACACACACTCACAGACACACACACATGCCACACATATATCATAATCTTAACAACTCTTAACAAGGCTGAACAAATTCCAAAATTCGACGAGGCTGCGGCAAAAAAAAAGCACAGCCAGTCAGACCAAGCCGGCACTGAGTCAAACAAAGACTACAAAATGAAGTGGAGGCACACACTCGTACACACACTGCCACACTCACACACTGGCACACACACACACACTCTCGCTGCCAGTGGGAGCCAGTGCAGCGCCAGAACCATAAAACCTTTTACCTCTTTTACCTTGATGCGAACCTTGCTTCTCTTTCTTGCTTGCTTTCCCTCTCGCTCGCACCTCATTTCGGCAGTTCGAGAATTGATAGCATTACATAAACTGATCAGCAAGGTATTCTTCCTTTTGCCGTTGTTGTTGTTGTTGTTCTTGTTATTATTGAGTGTCTTCTGTTTGCAGTGGCAGCCATTGTGGAAGATCGTCTGCAAGTTAAGGGGGGGATTTTTCATTCAGTTTATATGTTTGTTATGTGTGTTTCTTTGCAGTGTATCTTTTGTTATGAATAATGTGTATAAAATTCGAATGGTTATTTGATTTATATGAAGTTTATTACAGATATTTGATGCGCATTCTCTGCAGAAGTAAAATAGTTGAGAATGTTTTGATTGGATTATATGTTAGATTAAACTTGATTAGACTTTTTAAAAAGTGTTAGTAGACAAGATTATTGTTTTTTTCTAAGCTATAATTTAAGTAACCATATTCTGTCGAGTATTTATTCTTTTTACAACTTTATTAACAATATCAAGTAAATTTTTATTCGCTTATTTTTATTTTAAGTTTTAATATGTTGAAACTTATTTAAAAGCTTTTAATGCATAAGACATTAATTTTGTATTTATATATTTTGTCTTTTATAAATAAATTCATAATTTTCTCTGTTCAATTTATTCTTCTTCAATTGTAGATAATATATTTCAATTTGATTGTAGTTTTTTGGTACTCTCTTATATTAAACTGGTTAAGACTTTAAAAACATGTTTTAAATACAATATAATCACACATTTTATATTTTTTCTATAAAAGAAAAATGTTTAATTTTCTCAGGTTGCTGATTTTATTGTTTTTAAATATACGAGTATCTACAAATTTCTAATAATTTTTGTATCCATCAAAAAGTGTCAGCTCTGATATAGTCAAACTCAAGCACTTGACCGCGCCTCTCAAACTGCAGCTGCTCAAACTGTGCGCGACTCTCAAACTGCAAACCCTTTGTTCGCGTTTGAACTTAGACGCAATTGTTGTTGTTGTTACCGCTGCTGTTCTTATTGCTGTTGCTGCTGTCTATTGTATTATCCTTTTCAGCATTCTGTTGCCTCTGCTGGCGTTGTTGCCACCTTCGGTGGTCCGCAGCAACAGCAGCGGCAGCAGCGACATGTTAATTAATCAACCAAATAATAACAGAGTAGCCCGGCAGGGAAAAAGACAGCCCCAAAAGAAAGAGCAGTAGATGCAGGCCAAATATTTGCCGACTATAAAGGAGCAGCCCGACAACGACGACGACGTTTACGGATCATCCGGCAGGAGCTGCAGCCCGAGTACCCTTGTTTGGCTTTGTTAGCGGCTTGTTAGCTACTCAAACTACCAACAACAACAACTACAACAACAGCAGCAGCGGCAGCAATGAATGCGGCTAAAAGATGATGCTTCATAGCTTTTGGCCATTTCCTGAAATCATAAAAAAAATCGAGCCGAAAAAATTGCGTGACGCATCAGCAGCGCTGGCCACGCCCATCGAAAACGAAAGCCAAATACGCTTGGCGCATGCATCATTAAAATGCAAACACACACACACAGACACAACACACATACACAGGCACACTCGCGTGCATGCATAACTGTGCTGTGTGCGATCTGACGATCCGATCTGGCCGGGGTGTCATTATCCTGCCGCAGCCGCAGGCTTTCCACAAGCCGCGCCTAATGGCCACCAACAGTAACAGCAACAGCAGCGACTGCGGCAGAGGCTGCGACTGCGGCAGAGGCAGCGGCAGCGGCAGCAACTGCACCAGCGACTGCCGCTCCCCAAGAACAGCTTCATCAGGCATAAGCAAATACAGCGAGAGCCCCCGGACTGACCAATGCTGTCCCGGCGACGCCCCACAGGACAGACACAGCGGCACAGTGGAACTGGAGCTAATGAAGTGGTAAGCAAATAATTAATACTTATTATAATTGATTAAGATTAAGAATAAAAATTATAATAAATTTATATAATTAATAATATATACATTTTATATGGTTGTCTTAGACTTAGAATAATAAAAAAATTTATATGTGTATCAAAGCGTTTTAAAGGTAACACTAAGTTCAATACTCCGTCAAAGAAAATAATAAAGTGAAACAACATAATTATGTCCTCAAATATTTGAAAAGGTTGTTTAGAAATACATAAACTATATACAAGATAAGACTATACATTTACCTTTTTTTTTATTATTTTATAAGACATCAAAAATGTAAATTATAATCTAAAAAGTTCCTAAAGTTGTTACTTCTCAGAGGCTTAAATTAAAACAAATTATATAATAAAGTATAGCATACTTTGAGGTTAAGGCATATGACTCAAGATGTTATTTCTATGATATATAACATACACATACTATTTAAATATTCCTGCAGTACACACATACTATTTAAATACTCCTACATTACCTTACGGATTTTGTTGATATAACATTCATATCCTTGTTGACCTACATAACTCTCAAACTTCCTCCCACTGTGTTTGTAGTAGCCATTTATATGAGTCTTTCATCATTAGTATATTCATAAACTGAATATAAATATTGTTATTCACTAATTTTACTAAATATCTTCTCTCACATCGTCCCACTGTGCTTGTAGGATCAGCAACGACGACGACGACGAAGTTGCCTTTGCTTTACGATCGCGTATCTCAAGTTTATCGCTTCATTTTCCATGTTTTATGCGCAATTTATGCGGCGCAGTCGCAGTCAAATTTTCCCTCTCTCTTAATGTCTCTCTCTCTCTCTCTCGTTGTATCTCTCTCTATCTTTCTCTTTACTTCACTCGTCTGCCTGTTCTTCTCAATTGACGCTGCTGTGGCTGCGATTGCACGCACCGTTTTGTCTGCCGACGCTAGAAGATGCATTCGAGTTTGTCGAGGACCCGTTCGGGTAGCCGAGCATTCACAGGGAATCACACAGAGAGGCTGTTTGCTGTGAGAGTCTCCTTTACTTGCTCCTTTCTCTTGTGCTGTCTCTTATATATTGACTGATATATATTTAATATATATTATATATATAATTGAATACTTCTCTATCAAATTCTACTTCTCTGATAGGACCTATCTAATATTAAAGTATTATTAAGACTTTCCATAGAAATTAAAGAACGCATTTCAATTTGAGATAGGGTAGTTGATATAAAGTTTTTTTTAATTTATTATATTAAATTTATCTAGTTGTGTCTAAAAATTTATATAGAAACTTTCTCAAAAATGTTTATCAAATTAAACTGCAATTTTTAACCTCATTTTTACCCTACTTTAAACCTAGCAACAACGGATACCCTTGTTAAGACCTAGTTAAATACGGTTGCTAGCAATTGCAGACCCATGTTATGCTCAGATTTAGGTCTAGATATAGTGATAGATCTTAGGTCTACTGACACGTTAACCCAACATAACATCGAGAACAATCTGCAGCACGATCCCTAGCTATCTGCCTACGATCTACACACCCACCACACATGTCTGCTTCAAATGTCGCCCCTTTCCTTTGACTTCTCCCCACACTCCTTCTGCACGATCTATGTAGCTCACTCCCTCGCTCACTCTCTCGCTCCCCTACCTGAATAACCTTTTCTGGCCAGGGGCAATTAGCTAACCGCTTTGTAGGCAATTAACCCGCGATTAATGGGCACGCACACAAGGAGAAAGAGAGAGGGGTAGAGGGAGAGGGAGCGAGACACAGAGACACTTGGAGTGACCCCTCATAATATTGCCTCTTGCACTCATAAAAATGTTCTAACCAATTTGTTAACCGCCTTCGGTCTTCGCTTGTTGCCCTTCTTCTGCTTCTTCTTCTTCGACTTCTACTTCTCTCCCTTCTTCGATTGCTTTCTTTATTTGTTGTACGTGGTAAAAATTGTATTTTTATGTTTTGTCAGTGTTTATAATTAATCACCTGTTGTATGCATTCCTCCTCTTCCCCCTCTCTCTATCCCGCCCTAGCGCCATTAGCGCCGGCTTCCCTTTGGGCCCCTCGGGGCCACTAGACCGATCCGATCCGATGCGCTTTGATGTCTTTATTTACTAATTTCCCGCTTATCATTTGGATGTTTCGTAAATTGAAACATTTCACTAATTGCCTGAAAATTTGTTGTTTTGTTTTTCCTTTGCAGCAGCTGCGCGCACCTTGCGCCGCACTTGAGTGCACTTTGACCCCTCTGAGGTTGCCTTCAACTTGCTGTGGACAATTAGAAGACGCAGCGGCGGCAATCGCCAACATCCGGCCGGAGGTCGTAACTCAAAATTGAAAATTATGTGGGCGACGTTTTTCCAGGAAAAAACACGCACCGAACTTCAACTCCAACTTCCCGATCCCCCGCTGACGAACCCCGATGCCCCCCGATTCCCTCCCGTTCCCTTCCTTCTCCGCCAACTCCCGAGTTGACTCTTGACCATGTTAGCCATGTGGCCAAGTCGAAGCCATTAACGCCATCCTTTGATTACACTGTAGAACAGAGTGCTTATTTATATGGTATTCTCATAAGATAACATGTAAAATATAGATAAGGTAACAGGGTTGCCCCTTATCACAGATTGTTCGATGGAAAACATCAATATTCTTGTCTAGACAAAAAAAAAAAAATGTATTGCAATTGCGTTAAAAATTACGTTCCCTTTGGGATTTATTTTTTTTTGAATTGACTTTTTATTTATAATTTCGGATCAAGAATTTGCCATTAAAAATTTGCAATAATTTGTCTGCTACCCCCTTACAACCTTATGCTGTTTTTAGTTTCAAACAAAAGTAAATTTTAAAGTTCCCATCGGAATTGTTTCCTGTTCTCATTAAAAGTATAGAAAGTAATTAAAAAATTTAAGTTCTACTGAAACAAATATTGTGTTATTTTATATAACTTTTATATTTCTTACATTTATTATATTTTTGATATTTTCTACAAGCTTTTTCATCAGTATTAATTTAAAAACCCATTGCCATTTCATTGTTAAGTAAACAAGTTTATATTTTTCTGTTGCTTCCTGATTAGATTAGAAAGCTTATGATTTAATTTATTTCTGATATCAAATAATGATAAATTCTGTCAAGTAAGAGCTCCTGCCAAGTTCAGTGCAAATTAAAATGCAATTTTTGGCTCACTTTTGTTGCCTAGTGTCATCGACAGGGTCATTCGACGATGCGACGACGAGTTCAGCGAGTCGAGGCAAGAGAGCGAGACTCATCAGCGTCTTTTGTTTTTATGCCAACCCAAAACAATTTTACAATACTTGACAAAAGTCGTAGTCCTAGCTTACAGTCTCCCTATCTATCTATCTCTCTCCCTCTCTCTTTCTCTCTCTCTCGCATACACTCTTCTGCAACGTCTTCTTGCGATTCCCCAATACAAGGCACAAGAATTTTAAGTGAGGCTGCTGCAGCAGGAACAGGCGCGTCTGCCAGTCTACGTTGTCGTTGTTCATGTTGCAGCAGCAGCAGCAACAGTTGCTGTTGTTGCAGTTGTTGTTGCTGCAGTTGTTACTGTTGTTGTTGTTGTTGCCGCTTCTCAACCACATCCTCAACGTTGTCTCGTCTCGAATTGAAAATGCATTTTTCATGATGTTGTTGTCGCTTACAAGTTGCAGTTGCACTCGCAGTTGGCAATGGGAAAAGGAAAAGGAGTAGGAAAATAATGAAGCTGAAGCTGGAGCTGAAGGCATAGACAAACGGACGCCGTGGCGCACGATTTGCTTGTAAGGCTTCTCTGCTGCGATGCGGTGCAGGCAGCGCGACAGGCAACAAAACGCAAATTAAGCCAGCGAAATTAATTGAAGTGATGCGCAGGCAAAACCACAGCAGCGACAACTGCGATGCAGCAGCAACAACAACTTCAACTGTGCAACAACAACAACAACTAAATCCAACAATCCGCAAATACATTCGCTGCATCCGCAGCAGACGATGTGGCACAGCCTGACAAGGCATTTTGTACTTACAAGTCATTATCACCAGCCCCAAAGGCGATCGTCCAACGCTGATAAGGATAAGCTGCAGCACACACTCCTCCCCCTCCCCCTCTGCCTCTTCCTTTGCCCCCTTTCCCTCTCTGGCGCTGCTATCAGCGCTGCCATCGACAACATCAAAGGCCGCATAAAAAACGATAACGAGCGAAAAGAGACATACGAAAACAGGAGCAGCAAATGTAGACGGGGAGTGAGAGGGAAAGAGATGGGGGAAGGGTGAGGATAGATAGGGGAAAGAGAGAGGGGGGCGACTGGAAACAAAGCACGTTGATAATGATGTCATTTGGCATTTATTTACGAGCCCATAGTCAATGCTAAACGAGCTCTAATTTACATTTATGAAGCTGTTCTACGCACGCACCCAGCGCTGTGACTTGTTAACCCTACGTTGCCCTGCCTTCCAGCCTTCCTGCCTTAACCCTGCCTGCCTTGCGTGCTACCCTCTGCTGCGTGTGTGTCCCAACTGTTTGTTGTTGCTGCCGTTTGTTCTTGCTGCTGCTGCTGCGGTTGCCGCTGATCGTTGCGCATTGTTGATAAGATCGAAATCTCAGCGCCTGTTTCCCCTTTCTTTCTCTGTGTGTGTCTGCATGTGTGTATGTGTGTGTGTGTGTGTACAACAAAAAGCCGTCGTTGTCAGTGGACAACACGAGCAGCATCAACAGGAGCTGGGAGGACTGGGAAGAAAAAGAGAAACGAGATCAACTAAGTGATTCAAAGTACAAGTGCATAAATTACAGATAACGATACGTGTTTGGACTTGTCGAGTCGGGGATGAGCTGCGAAAAAGCGAGAGTACATGAGTAGATAAACAAGGACAGGAAGAGAGGGAAGAAGGAGCAGAGAGAGAGAGGGAAAAGGGGAAACAGAGGAAAAGATAGCGAAAGAGAGAGGTAAAGTACTACTAGATTTGTAAAGAGATAGAAACTTTGCTGAGATTATAGCAATGCAGAGCTAAGAAAAGTTATTAAGCATTTCTTTCTCTAGAAACCTCTCTTTCTCTGTAAAATTTTCGCCCATTATAAACAGTATTTTTCAAAGCTTTCATATCCTAAACAGACACAGAGAGAGAGAAAAACACACTGAGACAGAGAGAGAGAGTGGATTTCTAAATAGAAGAAAGGATCATTCATACACTGATGTGAGATCAAAAAATCTTTTAAAGCTATATAATATAATATTAATTTGAATATAATTTTTGGTCTTTTACTATCCCTCAAGATTGCCAGCAGTTCTCATCTTATTTCTTATCTTATAGGAGGAGTAAAAAGACCATTATAAGTATTATTGAAAACATGGCGCGATTTTAGAAACACAGTTTCTTCTCTTACTCTTTCAGTGCTTGTTGTTCCCAAGTTATTATTAAGTCATTGACTTTCTATTTATTTGACAGATTTTTAGAGATTTTATTACAATTGTAAGTATAAAGGATGGCAGCAGTTTCTTCTCTTCCTTTCTCCGCCTCTCTTCATCTTGTATGGTCGTAAATTTTTGTAGAGATGACTTTCTAATCTTCTCTGCATTTGTCAAGTTGCAGAAAATAGATCAGTTCATTAATTTTCCATTTAATCTGTTAGACTCGCAGGAGTTTCTTACCTTTTAAATATCAGTCTCTCTATCCATCCTTTCCCTATACAACCCCCATATTAGTTAGCTCTAATTCGTATCCTTCAGTAACCCACCCAATCGAAAGTTTGATCAAAATTCAAAGAATCCTTTATGTCTATTGTTGAAAT
This sequence comes from Zaprionus indianus, assembly GCA_018904595.1. Lineage (NCBI taxonomy): Eukaryota > Metazoa > Arthropoda > Insecta > Diptera > Drosophilidae > Zaprionus > Zaprionus indianus. Next base: position 532,761 of record JAEIHA010000905.1, read on the forward strand.
TCTGCGTATTGCAATGTTCCAAGACCAAAAACACTAACAACAGCAGCAAGAAGAATGGGGCCTATTATGAAGCAATCCGCAAGTCTTTGGGGTATTCAGTTTTTCGGCCGACTGCTGCTGCTGCTGCTCTCCTGGTGGTCAACAAATGAAGTCATAAAATTTTCAGCGTGCCAAAGCTGAGGCCCAAAAAAAAAACAAGAAGAAGAAAACAACAACGAAGTCTGCAAACGGCTTTTGTACGGTAGGCCCAGAGCTGCCATTGATGATGGAGCTGGAGTTGGAGTCGGTGCTGGAGTTGGAGCTGAAGATGATGATGGGCCAAGCGAGCGGGCCAGACAATCACACGAACAACAACAACAGCAACAACAACAGGAGGCTACGTCGGCGGCTCCTTGAGATACAATGATACAATATTATTATGCTGGGCAGGGGCGCTCGCTTTCAGATCGAAATCAAAGTGTGTGTGCCAGTTTGTGTGTGTGTGTGTGTGCAAAGTATGCTTGTCTGTGTGTGTGTGTGTGTGCGAGTGTCTGTGTGGCAGGAGAACAATTCAGCATTGTTTCGGGCCATTGGGGGCCACCCAAAAAGTTATGATTAAGTTATGCTGCCGCTCGAGTTGTTGTTGTTTTTGCTGTTGTTGTTGTTGCTGCTGCTGTGCTTGTTGTTGTTGTTGTTGCAGGCAGTTAACGCAAATAGCCAAAACATGACTAAGCGCAACCCAGAAAATAAAAAACGGAGTACAACAAAAAAACGGACTACTAACAACCTTTTTGGGAGCTCACATTACCCAAGCTCAAACTGAGTTGGTTATACCCTGCAGAGCTTTTTGAAGAGGGAAGTAGATCAGTATCAGTAAGTAAGTAGTACAGAAGGGATGTGTAGAATAAAGCAAGGAGTTAAGATGTTAACTATATTATATATTCTTGATCAGAAGAACGATTTCAGGATATTTATGTTTACTTATCTTGAATTTGTATAATTTTATTATTCGTACGTGAGATGCAAAAGATCTGTTGCTAGTCATTAAGCCCATGCTGCACATATATATTCATGATCAGTGGAACGATTTTATGCGATCAATGCTTTATGTTATATAAGATGTATAAGCAAGTTGCAGATTAACTCTGGTTCATCCTCTTTTCTCTTAACCATTGAGATCTTAGATATATATTCTTGAACTGAAGGCCAAAGCCAGGCGATCCAACTGAAATTCACTATTTCTCAGATATGGATATAAACGACAGTACGTCATTCAAGTAAGTTACTAAAAATCAGATACCTCTCACTATTTCTCGGAAGTAATCTATATATCGCCTTCAAAAACCCTTAAACCATCTATAGAAGTCAAAAGTTAAAATCATTTAACCTTTATTATAGACTTACAACCTGCAATCGATGATCTTAGGGTACCCCGCCCTCAATGAACAGACTTCAACAAGCCACAACAACTACAAGAGCTACAACAACAACAACAACAACAACTGGCAGTAACAAGTACAGCTCATAAGACAACATCATATCAAGCTGGGCTGATCCCAACTGATCTGCAGAGAGCTGCAAACTTTCTCACGCTACGTGCCACCTGACGCCAGTCTGAGTCTGTTGTGGCTCTCTTTAGGTCTGGTTCCGCAGTGCGGGAGACCAAACCGAGCCCACATCCAGCTCGAGATCCAGATGCAGACTCCAGGCTCAGTCTGAGACTCGGCTCGGGTTCAGGTCTCAATTCGCTGCATAATTTTCAATGAAGACATCTGTCAGCGAAAATGTTCAGGCGTTTTGTTTATGGCATTTAAAGCAAAGCCGATTTTTATTACCATAAAATGACAACAACAACAACAGCAACAACAAGCATAAGTCGAACCACACGCGACGCTGCGAACGTCGTCCACATCATTGACACATCGTACGCAAATTAAAAGCATCTCAGTCTCGCATCATAAAAAAACAAAATCAAATCTTCGACTCGGAGCTGGAGTCGGAGTTGGACTGGAGAGACTACGAGGCTCGCTCCATGTCGAGGTCAAAAGGACGCGTCCCATTCGACGCGATCTGCGGCATGAAAGCAGTTAAACGAAACACCGCAAAATCGTCGACCGCCCGAGTGGCAATTCCCCCCTCTTCCCCTGTCTCCTCTCTTCCCCCGCCTCTCTCACTCTTTCCCATTGCTTATCGCGCTTGCCTGCTCTGGCACTCTAGGGTTAATCAGGCTCATTAGGTGGCCGCTCATTTATATACAAAATTACGAACATGGCCCGCAAATTTTTGTGGTCCCTGAAATGTGATTAAGTTATTTTGCGGCTTTCGTACACACACACACACACGAACACACGCACACACAGTGAACACACACTCGCACACACACACTGACATAGGAGACACACTGCGGCTCTTTCGAACGCTCCATTAACCGTAATTAAGGTATTCTTTTGCCTGCGCTTTCTTTTTGCTTCGCCCTGCCCCCGCCCTCCTCCTCCTCCCGCCCCTCCTCCTTGCTCCTTCGCCTGGACGCGGTGTTGCGCTTGTTTCTGCCTTATTGGCTTATATAGCTTGTTGTTGAAAACCCAAGACATCGCCAGGCAACAACACGGACAACGAAGGAGCCTTCGTCGAGCAACAGCACCACACACATCTTCATCTACTCTGTGTGGGGCACAGAGCGAAGGCATAAGGGGAACAGCGTGGAGCAAGCGGGTGCCTGTTGCACGTTTTGTGTGAGATACAGAAGAAAAAAAATGTTGAAATAAGTTTGAAAATATGTGAGTTTTTTAGTTTTGCAAATGTGTTTAAAATAGTTTGTTAATCTTGATTATCATATGATAAGGGTTTTTATATTCTACGGAATCATAGGAACAATAAATTAGGCTAACGCAGTTTTTCGATTTTTCAAAAATATGTTTTACGATTTTTAGAAAATGTTATTAGTATTTATTGAAAATTTTACAAATAAGAAATTCGATAAAAGTTTCTAAATTATAACAAAGCCTTAGGTTCAAGTAAGTTAAGTTAAGAGAATTTTCAAAACATGTTCCTAGTCAATAATTTTTAATTTTTTTATTTTTTATTATTTTTAAAGAGTTTACCAATTTTACAAATTTTTTAAATTTGTCTTTTTTAGAATTAATTTTTGTATGAAAAAATGCATAAATCAAACCAATACAAGTATATTAAATAAGATATATAATATTTACATACTATATATCTTAAATATTACCTTCAATTGAAAGCTTATTAATGTAATTTCTTTCAGTGTAGTGTTGCAAACTTTTTGACCTCTTTGGATATTATTTATGAAGCTATTAGTAAAGTGTGTGAACATATTTGCTTCTATAAAGCCCCTCATACATGCATACATACACACACAAACACACTCGTAAACACACACACAGCGACACTCTCACACTCACATATAGAGAAAGAGAGTGCCTCATGCACTGGCAAAAGGACCGCACAGGGCTACAAATTGCCTTTAGCTCTGGCAGATTTTGGGCATTTGCCGTTCTCCTCTCGCTCTCCTGCTCTCTCACTCTTGCGCTTGCCCTTGCTTAAGCGAAACAGATTTAATTTCTGCCTTGGTTTTCAATCCAGTATCGGGATGGGGATGAGGATGAGGAGCGGGCCCGAGGCCGAGGCTGGCACCCAAAAACAACGCCCCAGCGCCCAACTTGATGAGTTAATAGGAATCGAGTTACATTCCAGGCAAGGAGCACGGTCCCCTGCCCAGCTCCGCCCTCCCCATCCTGCAGTCGGGGGTACCGTTCCCCGTTTATGGGGCCCGCACATGGTGCGATACATTTTTTATTGCTGCCGCCGCCGCCGCTGCTGCTGCTGCTCCTGCTGCTGCTGCTGTTGATGATGGGCGCTTGAATGGACGACGACATGGACATGGACATGGTCGTTTGATGGCCCTGTCCCAAAAGCTTTATGTCTGCCAGCCCGCCTGACTGTGTGTGCTTGTGTGTGTTTGTGTGTGTGTATTGAAGTATTGACAGATTTAATTAACTCATCCGCAGCTTAAGCAGACATTTTGTAGTCGGTTAGCTGAGTTATCCTTTCGCCTCTGCCTGCTGCTGTTGCTTCTTTTTCTGCTCCTCTATTCGCTCCTCTTCTCCTCTTTACCATCGCCATGCCCAGCAGACATCCGGTGTCGTATGTTGCTCGCACTCGTATCTCTTTCGTTTGATAATTTCCGTTTTTCAACTTGAATGAACTGCGTTCAGATGCCGCTGCACAGTGTGAGCGAGGTTGGGAAAGTGAGAAAGGGGCAGATCAGTGTTGAAAACTAGCAAATATGCTAGCTAGTGTTAGTTTACTATTGATTGGGCTTAAAACTATTGTAGCTACTATCGGCGAAAGAAAAATAAGGGAATTTTTCATTGTTTTGATTAATTTAAATTAAATTTCGAGCAATATTGTCGATTGTATAGTGTATTCAAGTTTTTAAATGTATCATAAATATTATAAATAAATAACTAATTTACTTTTGAATATGAAACAGTTTTAATAAACTAACGTTAAGGCTTAAACAATAGAAAATACACTTTTCATTATTGTTTTTATTGTGTGATAATACTTGAGCAATAATATCGATTATAAGGAGCTCGATTAATTATAAGAAAAGTATGGAATTTTCATGAATTTTTAATTATAATATACAATACTTGAGCAAAGCATTTGAATAGTAATCAGATAAAAAAAGTTATAAAAAGAGTTTTAAAATTATCTTTTTAGCAATATGAATTTTTTCCATAATTTATAAATAATAAAGTGAAAACCCTTAAAGCTTATACAACATTTTTTATATATTCAAAAAATTCAAAGCTCTGATTAATTTGATTCCTTTGCTCCACTGTGCCCGTGAGCTTATTGTGAATCTATCGTAACGCATCTAGAACAGAAATCAAATGAGCCATGCAAAATGCCGCCAAAAGGTTTCATCCTGATTGCCGATTTTCGATCCTCGAATCTTGAATTCTTTTGCATTTGTACTGAGCCCCCTCCCCCTGCCACTCCTCCTCCTCAGTCCCCCTCCCTCGCGCAAACAGTTGAAGGCAGAGACAAAAGCCAGACACGATGCGGCGCATCGTTTTTGATCGAAAGTTGATTGAGGAGCTGCCTCAGTGCCGCGACTGCTGCTGCTGCTGCGACACAAAGTCTGCCCCGGCTACAGCGGACATGGAACAAGGCTAATCTGCACGCGGGAATGGATGACGATGAAATTGCCCCCTCGAGGAGCTTTTGTCTTAGAGCCGGGCGACCCGAAAGAGCCGAATGAAAGACAATTAGTGCGAAGCGAAATCTGAATAAAGCGACATTTATTTGACAGCCCGTCAAGAGGCTGTCGGCAAACTATAAAACAAAAAACTAAACTAAGCAGCAACCAACCAGCAGCAGCAACAACAACAACAACAGCAACACGGGCAACAGCAACAACAGTAGAGAAAGAAACGCGAACAACTTTGTTTGATTTCAAGCGAATTGAGTTTGCATAAAGTGCAGTCATGTGGGAAAATACGAGTATGTTTTATTTTTTCGGCATTCTGTGCGAGTCTTGAGATACGATTACGGATCACCTTGTGTGTGTGTATGTGTGTGTGTATCTGTGTGTATGTCTCATGATAAACTGCGAGCACAACTACAACTACAGCGCCAGCTCTGGCATTTTCCATGCGATCAGCCGGCGATGGAAAATTTTTTCAAAGACAACGAGTCGCCGGCAAGAGCAACAGCAACAACAGTTGCAACTGCAACTGCAACAACTGCTGCAAAAACAAATTAACGTTGCGGCAAGTAAACAAAATTAATTAAATGACATGAATTTGACGTGACAATGTTTTTTTTGTGTTTCGTTTATATTTTGCTAGTTTTGTTTTTTTCGTATTTTTTGATTTGATTGCTCAACATTTTGCCGCAGACTTCAACGAGCCAACAACACCGTTAGCAGCGCCAGTTGTGAAAGAGAGAGAGATAGTGAGAGAGACAGAGAGAGAAAGAGAGAAGCCTCGTCTAGCGAATGCAACAGCAATTGCAGCAGCAGCAACTGATGACGACGTGCAGCTAGACAAGCCGCAGACAATTGCTTGTGCAACGGCAGATACCCTCGAGCGTGAAGAAGGTATGTGCAGTGCTAGAGACAACTCAATTTACATTTTCAAAATATTCAAATATTTATGTGAAAATAAATATTGTTTAAATGTTTTATAATACTCAAAATTGTATGGAAATATTGCAGAGAAAATTAAGTCTTGAAACATTTGAAACCTTTTATGAAATAAAAAATAATAAAATAAATTGAAATACAATATTTTCTAAAGGTTCTAGAATTAAATGAATATATTTTTATACATTTTTTCAGAATCAGAAAACCGTTTAAAGTACACTATACAATCTATAAAAATAATTATAAAAAGACTTCAATCTTCTACAATTTTTTATGTGAAGTTTTTATTTAAAAAGGTTTAAAAAATTTTACAACTCAAGTAAAAAGACAAATACTTTAAAATTTTATTGAATATATATTTCTATATATATTTCTATTTCTTCAACTTTAAACTCCACTAGAATGTATACTCTCAGTTAGTGTAACAATAATCAAACACAAAACTTTTGAGCTCCTGAGCTGTGTCAGTCGCTCCTGTCTATCTCTAACACTGTCCCTGTCTGTGTCCCACTCTCCTTTACTCCTTCTCCTCTCTCTCCTCCTCCCCTCTCTCCTTCTCTCTCTCTCCCTCTCTGTGAGTGTGTTTGTCTTGGTGTGTTTGTACAAATTTGTTTGCATTGCCACTGCTCGACTGCTGCAATTAAAATGCATGTTCAACGTTTCGTGGCAAAGTGTCCGGCGCAGCACTTCACTTGAAAGTTGTTCGCATTCGCATTCGCTTCGCTTTCGGTTGGCAAAATGAATTTGAATACGAAAACGAATGTGAATACGAGTTGAGAGTCGGATTCACATTCGAAAACGGATAATCGCGCGTGTTTTTCTACTTTGCCAAAATAAATATTTCTTGTACATTTGATTTTATTTGCTTTAATCGACTGCGTTAATATTTCCTGCTCAGTAATTAGGTCGTGCTTCCTATGTCTCTCTCTCTATCTCTCTTCCTAGCTGCGCTGAGCAGGTGCAACACTGCGTATGAGTAACGCCACGAGCTGCCTGGGTGCGACCCTGTCTTGATGCCCGCTTAATGCCAACACTTTTCATTTTTAATAATGAAAAATCGTCACATGCTGCCACAGCTACCAAATGCTAATGAATAAAGCTAACAACAACCACAGCAACAGCAACAACAACAACAACTGTGAGCTGTAATAAGAGACTTGTTCAAGTGCCTCCAGCTGCCGTCTACAGGAGCCAAGTTGTCGCCAGTTGCAGTCGCCAGTTGCAGCTGAGACAGAAATCCTGTTATTTATACAAACCAAACTGGACTTTGCGCCCAGTGGAGATTTTACTTTGGTTTAATAGAAGTCTGCGAAATTACGGCAAACAAATGATCTCCAATAAGTAAAGATTAGATGATTATATAATTTCATCATATCGAACTAGGGAAATTCCCCTTCAAGCTCCACTTTATGTAATATATCATTAATAAAGTGAATATAAAGTATAAACAATATATAAAGTGAATCATTATTATTATCTTAATAATCCATTTGCGTTACAAGTACCGGAAGAACTTTCAGCTGCAAGTTATATAATACCTCATCTCTCCCTCTCTGCTTCGCCATTGTCTACAATTGTTTAAAGGTCTCTCGATTATAATGTACTATAATTATTTCTAATTAAGCGTTAAGTACTTACGTTATTATTTTCACACAAAGCGCAATAAATTCCGAAACAAATTGTGTCTAAGCATTGCAAATAAATTAATCAAGTAATTAGAATTGTTAATCCGTTGCTGATTAAAATCTTTTGATTAAAGTGTTTTGATTAACAGAAACTGAAAGATTATTTTGAATCACACTATATAGCATACATTAAACTAAAGTGCAGACTGCCTAATACCCTGTAATCTGTGATGAACAATCATCTAGATAAATGTTCGACCCTACAGGCATGAGTAATAACTTAAAATGCTGAGTTCAACAGGCATTTTGCACTGTTAGATACCCTTCTCTGACTGCTAGGGTATCTCAGAGTGCATATGCCTGCTCACAACTCTCTTAATAAGTGGAAAATTGCTTTGAATTCGATTCAAATCATTAACATAACTTGCCCTTTCATCAACTTGCCCCAACTTGTTCCATTTAAGGAGTTCTAGTTCTGTGCCAGTTGTCAGTTGGATAGATCAAGATTGATGTGGACAGACAGATTGACAGATTAAAGAGCTCGATTGAAGCCACATCAAGTGCTGCTTGATCTATCCAGATCGGCGTAAGCTAAGCACATTAGCACATTAATTGTCATCAGCTTGATCTCTGTTTGATCTCCCTTTGATCTTGTTGATCTTTTGAGTCTTTTTTCGGGCTCTGAATAGTTTTGCATTCAACTGTCACTTGAAGCGCCAGAACATTCACTTGTAACCCACGCGCTAGTCACTGTGCACACACACAGACATACACACACACACACATTCGGATATAGTTAGCAGAAACTGTGCCATAAATAACCATAAAAATGACTTGGCAAGTAAAAAGTGTTAACCACAAAGCCGCAAACGATACGAAAATAGACTTAGTCTTCTATTTGGCATATTGTAATAGATAGAATAAACTGTTCCACAGATACACACTCACACACATACAGTCACAGATTTAGAGAAGGCGTGGCACAAGCAACCAATAAAGGTTTTGCTTAAAGCCAAAGCTGGGAAGGCGATCAGTGCGAGATTAAACGCGTTTGCGGCTTTAATTTACCATTAAGATATTGTTTACTATATCTGACACTCCCCCTCCCCTTCCCTGGCAAAGGGGGCGGGGCTGGGGGCTGTCTGTTTATTGTTTATGACAAGTCGCTCATTAGTTGGCCGACGGCGATTACATTTTAATTACGTTGACAACACGATTAGCATGCGTAATTGCGAGCAGTTGCCGTTGCTTTTCTGTCAGTCACACGCTCACACCCACGCCTCTGCGGCGACACGCCCACGCGTGGTTGCCAAGTTTGTCGCCTAAGTCTTTTGTTCTTTGGGCACGCTCTTTGACCGCAATAACTGCTCCATAACTGTCACACTTTGTGACCCATTTTGGCAGGCAGCCCCAACGATCGAATCGAGCCAATTCTCGAATTGCGCATTTATAAATAAAAATACACTAAATTAACGAGTGTGAATATGCGTGTGTGTGCGTGTGTGTGAGTAGAAGAGCGTCACTCGTACCATAAGCAGTTCGTAATTTATGTTTGCGCATATCGTAAAACTTGACTTTGACTTGCTTTAAACAGCAGTTCGACTATGCTCGTCACACAGTATCGTATCACACCACACATCGCAGAGTGTCCCTACATATTTATGGCAAAGTTGAGCTAGGTTAGTTGATGGTGCACAAAATACCCTAAAGAGAAACTTAACCTAATTTAAATTGCATTAAAAATTACAGAAGAAAAGAGCAGATAAAATAATCAAATTTATTCAATACAATTAAGATTTCTTTTTATTTTTTATTATTGTATAAATCGAATTAAAATATACCACCTTATGCCTAGCACATCAAACCGAATGCATAAATTGACGAGTCGACGAAATCTGCAAAAAAGAGAAATACAAAAGCTGAATAGAAATTATAGCCAAATCTAAATCGTAACTTAGAAATGTCTTTCAAAATCGATTTTAAATGCAATAAAAACTTTAGTTATTTATATATTCATACATTTATAGCGCATTTTTTATACTTTATAATATTATTTGAATTTTAATCACGCATCACGGAAAGACATGAAAAGTAAGAGTTGGAATATAATCTGAAATGTTCATTAATAAAATATATTCACATTGAATTTGTGGTCATGATTGAAGCTCAGTAGGCATCGTACTTAATTGAGCTTGATATATCTGTTCTTTCAGTTTTATATAACATTTGAAATCTTTTGCTTCTCCTCTGATTTGTATAACGACAAATGTACAGTGTATTAATATCAATGAGCCCACAGTATTTATTAGAATATTTTCATGAATCAGGAAACCCTTCTTTATAAACTACTTTATAATAAAAATATTTTCTAAATTGCAAATTTAATATGTATTCCTCCTCCCTATCTATCGTTCTATTTGTGCATCTATTTCTACTGCATAACAGTGCAAGTTCCGCGAAAAGATAATAACTTTTAACTGTTAGTACGCGTACTTATAGAGCGCAGCACATTCAGCCTCAGCCTTTCTATGCATACAAATTGTTTTCTATGTATGATAACTACAAGACACACTCACACACACAGCTATAAGTGGTGTGCGTAAATGCCAGCTAAAGCAACAACAACAACAATAACAACAGCAATAACAACAAATCAAGTTAAACAAACAACCAACCAGACAATTTGGCTCCACAAGTTTTGCGCGTCGTCGTCGCTAGCGTCGCGCTTCATTGTTGTTGTTGCTGCTGCTGTTGTTGTTGTAGTTGCTGCTGCTTGCTTGCTTGGCCAGCGATGATCATTTGTCACACCCTGCAGCACCCAAAAAAGAAAACACAGCTAATAATTATAATAACAACAACAATAGCTGGCGAAATTTTTATGCGATGACAGCAGCGCCGAACGCGGCAGCCGCTGTGGCACCCCAGCAGCGGCAGCAGACCCAGTCGCAGTCTTCAGCTCCGTCTTGAGCTGAGTCTCCAGTTCTCCAACTCGATGTTCGAGTCCCAGTTCCAGTCCGGGCCGGGCCGGGCCGGCAGTCGAGCCAGCGATCGCTTAAGCCGCTTAAACGCTTTTCAAAGTCAAAACCTTGGGGCAGTCGCTGCTGCAGTCGACGTCGCAGTCAGCGTCGACACACGCCTTTTGTTTATTTAGCAGCAACAACAACGGCGCGTCATAAAACACAAGCAGACCGCGCGGCAGCAGGCAGTAATAACAACAACGAGCCTAAGCTTTATTTATTAATAATCAAAAGACATATTAAACAACCCCTTCTCCCCTCTTCCACCCCCCTCTGCTCCAGCACTTTGTAAGCTTTCATTGCGATGTTGCCATGTGCTAAATTTATTTCGAGCTTTTATTGTTTTGACATTTTGAAAATTTATGACAGACGCCTTGGAGCCGCCCAACATCAGCATCGAGATATCGCACAATTGTCTAAACAATCGAGTGCAATTGTAATCGATACTTTTGCCACACACATCGACGCGCAAAGAACAACAAAAACAATCGAGAATTTGGGGTGTTAGTTCTGTTGTTTTTGGCGACAAATTGTCTGCAATTTCTCAGCGAATTTCTGTTTACACTTAGCGCAATCAAAACTTCGACGCCTTCAAAAATATATATCGCACATATATCATGTCTATAAATAAAGTCTGGACACGCCGACTTTGATTTGGCAACTTGGGTAGCTCGGCTCAATAGAGCAAACAAACAGTTGGCATTGCCATTACTCAGTTTCATCTTGTTTGGATATATTATTGGGCTTACAAATCGATCGAGTAAACAGAAATGTTGTTTACGAATTCCAAAAATATTTTGATATATCTAAAAATAAATTGAGGGTTAGTAATTCAAATTGAAGTCGGGGAGGTACCAAAAAAGTTGACTTGTATTGATTCAAAATTATAGATTAATTAAGATATTATTTAGATATTTATAATTTAGATATTTATCATTTTCTTATCAATGATCCAAAGTCAAATTATAATTTCCAAGACTATTTATCTACCTATATGCCATTTATCTGGCAAATAGTATCACAATATGCTATAAATTAAGTTACCCAATTGAAATCGCAACAACGTCAGCGGAGAACAACATCATTATTTGCATTAGCTGTTCAATTATGGATCCTATACTTAAGTTAAAAGCACAATTTATAGTGCATTTAATTTGCCTGCTGGCGATGATTAGAGAAAAATGCTCGCATAATTATCATCATTCTCCTATCGTACTGGGGGAGGGGTCTGGCTATATACCGTCTAAATGAAGTACCACCACGCTGACGACTGACAATCAGAGTGTTCTCAACGCCCGGTTCTGGCATTTACGATCGCTTTGGCTTAATCACTTATGGCATGAAATGCATTTTCAGGCTCCCAAATTGCCCGGCCAGGCCATAATGGAAAACCAATTCATTCATGCAAGGCGGCTATTAGAAAAGTATTTGAAATATTTCCACGCCAAGTAGCAGCAGCCAACAGTTTGATCTATACTCGATCCACCACAGCACACCACAACCAGCACCAACAGCACCACACACAATAAGTTATAAGATCGTGAGCCACCAATTGCCAGAGCGGACCACCAAGGTGAGCTGAGCTAGCGAGCAACCAGTTTGAATTATTCGACAGTTCGTGTGTTTGTTTCTGTTGTGTTTTTCATTTATTTTTGGACCGCACTCTTTGGCCATTTGGGGGCCGATTTTGGTAGCGCCAGACCATCAAAATAAGCAACACTTGCGCAGCCCGAGCTCCGCGACTGCCGGCAGTCGTTGGCGTTGGCGGCGCCTTTTGCATATTTTGCGGCAATTGAAATAGCGTCTGTCAAATGAAAATTGTTTACAAAATGGAAATCTTGTTAGCAAATGCCGCAAATATTTCTATTATGCATGTTTTGTGATTGCCAATGAGAGGGTATTGCTGACTATTGCAGTCGATTAAGGTTGAGTCTATCAAAAAGGGTGGTCAGATGACTTCATTTGCTTCATTTTTTTAAATATTCTTGAAGCGAGCTCTGAAGTTACTGTAATAGAGGAAAACGGGAAATTATTTTTTAGGGTGACCATTCTCAATTCATTCCCCATGCCGAAGATACATATTTATACTTCAATTTATTGTTCAGTAACAAAGAATAGCTTCCATGATTATTTTAGATTACTATAAAGGTGACCAAGTTATGTGTATAAAGGTGACCGTATTCTAATGTGGTACAGCAACATATTAATATATCTTTATTCTTAAATTGAGGTGTTGTTAGCATGAATTATTTTTAAGGTGACCATATGTAAAGTATTAGGGTGACCGCATGAAATATTTAAAAACAAACTCAGTTTGAAAGCCACAGAGTCACTGAACTTGTCTTTGCTTTATTTCTTTTAAATCAATTTTTTACAGTTCCTTAACTCTAGGGTGACCTTATTTCCATACGAAGCATAAAACAAAAGAGATCCCAAGCCGTTTTTCCCAAGCTCCAACTAATACTAAACCTAACTGCACCACTTACAACATCTCTGTAGGGTGACCATCGTCGGATAGGGTATTCCCAGCGTCGACATCAACAATCATCACATATCGCACAACATCTTAACTGCATTGTTGAAATGCCTGGGCGCATCTTTGGCAGTTGTTTTTGTTTTTGTGTGGTGAGGGGTTGCCATTTAAGGAATGCCTTCTAATTGTTTTGTAATTTGTTAGCCAATTAATTTGCGACTGCATTGCCAACTATTTGTTGTTTTGACGTTGATGTCGACGTTGAACGCTGACGTTGACGTTGACTAATTGCAAATGCAGTGAGGCGCGCGCGCGCGTTTATTTTGATTTTGACATATTACTAAAACGTGCACGCTATAAAACGCGGCACGCAAATCTTAATAGGAACAGGTCCAACTGCAGTCGCAGTCGCAGTCGCAGCAACCTCTCAGCCAACAGCTAACAGCTGCTCTCGGCCGTAGGTCCAAGTACGAGTACCCGTACGAGTACGAGTACGAATGCTGGCCGTATATTCAGCATTTTATTTAACATAACACATTAACATTAATTGTCGCACATTGATTTAGTGCTCGCGCTGCCTCATAAAATCTCATGCATTTCTGTTATGAGCTGTGTGCGGCGTGGGCGGCGTCGTCTCTCTGTCTCTCAGTCTCTCAGTCTCAGACTCCGTCTCTGCCGACGTCTTTTTGCGCATTTCCTTATTGCGCATACGCCATGTGTACGCTCGCTCACTCTTTGGTTCTCGGCCATGTGAAAGTGAGTAGGAACTAAGCAAAAGCAAAACAAATACAGAAAAACTTATTAAATATTTAAATAAAATTATTGTTATAGCTCGCTGGGGTTGAGCAATGAATTGTGGCCTTTATTATTGTATGTATATAGCTATGCCATTATTACGACTCAGATCTATTGCGATCGCGCGATAGATAACTCATCGTGGGTTACTACAGTTGTAAGCACTGTGTGTGGCGCGCTGTTACCAACTGCTCGTGGCCATGTTAAGCAACTGTTAATGCAAAAACAAAGCTGATCGTGATCAGATCAGACCTATATATACTGCAATTTCGTATGCTAATTACTATACGATAATATTTTGATTTCTGATTAAATCGCGCTTTATCTTTTGTCTACAAATTATGAAATTAAAAAGTTTCCAATTCTTTGTTAACAGTTCGAAGAATTTCAGTCTCACTTCTTCTGTCGCGCTCCTCTTTTCTCTCTTTCTCCCTCTGTCACTCTGATCTCCACACTGTGCTCGATAATGTTTGCACTCGGGTTTATAGCTGTGCCTAATTATAGCTTAATGACATAGAATTTGTTTGAAACATGTTTAACATTTTTGTGACGCGCATAAAAATAACGAAATAAAATCAGTCTCCCGATTGATTCTCATTCTCATCGTTTTCACTACAATAACTGAACTTTAACAACTTCTTCAAGAGCGGCACTAGAGCGAAAGAGAGAGACAGAGAGGGACAGGGGAGAAAAAAGAGACAGCGCGAGAGAGCCATAAACTTGAACTTGATTGGATTTGTTAGGCAAATACAATAGAAATTGATGGTCAAGCTTATCTAATTTTACTATCAAAGCGATTATCAAGCTCCCTGTCAAATGGTGTGTGTATGTGTGTGTGTGTGAGCTGAAGCACGCTTTCTAACCGAGTCTCTCGGCTAATTAATTAATATTTTATGATGCCGCGGCTGACGCTCTGCAAACAAAGCAGCGGGACGCTGCTGCTGAAGAATTTGAAATTCATTTAGTTGTTGGATTTATTTGCGAGCGAGGAATTTCGGGTGATGATATCATATGATAATAACGCAACAACAACAACAACAACAATAGCGATGCGCATTGAACAGGAGAGAGAAGAGCAGAGCAGCAGAAAGTGGAGTGGGGGGAGGAGGGCGGTAAGAGGCAAGAGGTTTGGTCTTGGGCTGAGAGAAAACGTTTGCTGGGGGATCGCAGCAGGTGTTACTCTCGCACGCACACACACACACACACACGCACGCAGGGGAGGGACTTGGGCTCGGTCTCAGTCTCAGTCTGAGTCTCAGTCTGGGGATCTTTCCAGTTCGAGTCTCTCTGCTCACAGCACGCCATAAAATGCTTTTGCTTAATAAATAAAAAAATTAATTTTTATGAAACGTGTTTAAAACAAACAACAAAGATTGATTGGCCCGATAAGATGCAGCTACGCTTCGCTAAGCCAACACACACACGCACACTCATACACACACACACACACCCCAATACACTCACTCTCAGCTTATCAAAGAAATGTGCCAGAGCGTGTGGCCTGACCGTTTCAAGTTTGTTGCCTGAGTCTTTTGCTTTTCTTTCTTCTTTTGGCCACTGTTGCCAACGTAGGCACTGGCGCTGCGCTGTCTGCGCCGTCAGTCTGCGCATAGTTTGGCAAACAATTGCAAACTGCTGCGTTACTTTGCCAAAATACTAGCAGAAAATACCAACAACAAATATTCAATTTGTGGTACTCAATTTATGGTATTGTCAGCTCAAATGACAATTATAGCGCCGCAATTTGCATTTGGGCGCGTCGCATTGTTTTCTCGATAGTTCAGTTTATTATTGTTGTTATTGTAATTGTTGTTGTTCTTGTTTGTACAGCTAATGGATTTATTGGGTAAACAGCTGTCGCATGTTAAACATTTGTCAAAAATTCCATACAGGTTTCCATAGCGTAGACTCAAACCAGGCACCATCAACAGCAACAGAGAGTGAGTGAGTGATTTGTTTACCTCTTCCCGCAGTTCGCTTAGGTTATCCCAGACTTTACGTCTGCAGTCAATGTGGAGCTAAGATGTTCACTAACTAAGGCAATTTTCTCTTATCTTTCGTAGAGTGCATGAAATTTTCAATGAATTTGATAACAGTTCAATGAAGATCTTAAATAAATTTTATAATAATTCAATGAAATAAAAAATTAAAGATTCAATAATTATTTCTTCTTTTTTCCCAAAACAAGTTTACTTTTTTTTGCAAGTTCTTAACTCGGTCATTAAGTGCTTTTAGCGAGAATGAATGCTCTGCTATCGATCAAGGCGAGCATCGCATGCGAAATGAGCATCGCGATCGCCCAGTTTGTTGCCTAAGTCTTTTGTATGCCATCATCATTAGCGGCTGCAACAGCAACAGCAACAACAAAAGCAATCACAACAAATGTCACTAAGCCACGTTAAGCTTCACTTTCAACGGTTTCTAAAATTGGCAAAAAGGCAGCGGGCAACACGAAACAAAACCAACAACAACAACAACAATAAACCCAAAACGCGAACAAAACGAAGCAGAAATTCCTTTCATTTGCTGCTGCTGCTGTTGTCGTTGTTGCTGTTGGTTTTGTGACCAGAATTAATGCCTTGCGATAGCAAATTTAATTTATTACGATAATTTTTCATTTTTGTCAACGGCAACAACAACAACAAGAGCAGCAACAACAACGCGCACTCGTTGCTGAAATTTGAGCTCTGTTCGGCCAAGTTCGAGGACGCAGCTGAAAGAGCAAACAAACTGAAACCGACACTGAGCCACGGGACCCGGCAGAAGCACCAACAGCAGCAGCTGTATATGGGTATCTGTGGCTGAGTGTGTCCATGTGTGTGTGTGTGTGTGTGTGTTTGGAGACGGGCGCGATAAGCGCGACTAATAATGGCTAATAAGCCATTAAAAAGGCATAAATTGTTTTGTTAGCCCATCTCTTAATAAATTCCACACAAAATTGCTTTACTCTCTCTCTCGCCACTTGCTGCACTGCATCCATCTCCAGCTGCTTGTGGTTAAATGTGTGTGTGTGGTGTGTGTGTGTGAGAGTGGAGGGCGTCTTCCACTTCCACATGCAGCGCGACATTGTCGCCCCGGACATTTGCCTTAATTTATGTTAATGGACCCTGCGCTACAAATTGCAATGCCCTTTTGTGTCCGCTGAGGACTGTTAATACCACGTGCTGACTAATCGGGCATGGGGTGGATTAACAAATGTACATGTGAGTTGTAAGGTTTATGTATACATTGAGCTGCTTTTGAAGTTAGCTGTTGAACTGATATAATACCACTCTTTATTGTAGGGTGACCACACTCCCAGACTTTGTCGTTTGCTCAACTGAACTTACAGAATTCTTTCCTGGTTCTTCCATAACCATTTACAATTTTATTTATTTTGGGTGACCATAATTTAAGACGACCATATTTTGGGCGACCATATTTTAGGGTGACCGTATTTCGATTGTGACTTTTTAAGGGTGGTCATATTTCAAGGTGGGCTGGTTTTAAGAGTGGCCATATTTTTAAAACAATTAAGAATTTCTCAAGTAAGAGTGACCATATTTTCAATCTGATATATATACCATATATAAATACATTTGTTTAACGGTAGCTTCACTTTGACTGAGCTACTGAATATCTCCAACATTAGGGTCAAGGGCGACCATATTTTCTAGACAGTTACATACCTTACAGCAACATTTATTGTCTCTGTCATATTGGAAAGTAGTATTTTGTAGTCAAGTGTACTCGACTTACAGCATTCTTAGCTGGTTTTCTTGCATATCACTGCGAGTTGATTTTTAATAAATTTTCATTTTCGCTCGCAGCTTTTGTTGCTGCCGTTGTTGTTGTTCTTTTACATCTGGTGCTGCTGTTGTTGTTGTTCTTGTTGTTATTGTCTTTGTTGTTCATGTTGTAGCTGCTGCTGTTGTTGTTGATGTGGTTGTTGTTGTTGTTGCTGCTGCTGCTGCATCTGTCGTCCAATGGGATGCGTTGAGGTCTTCGGCATTTTGTCGGCGTTTTTGTCTTTGTTCTGCCGTTGGCTGCCGTCGCTTTTTGTGTTTAATCGATTGTTCATTGTTTTGTTGATGGCTCGCAGTAGTTGTTCTTGCTGCTGCTGTTGTTATTATTGTTGTTGTTGCTGTTGTTGTTTGCGGGGGGCTTAATGTGGCAGCCGCATTTATTATTTCGACATTCTTAACGAACTTCGAATTTATGAGTTAATACAATGCAGAAGAATACGAAAATAAGCGCACTCAATCGACGTGCGATATATGTGCATTATATATAGTATTCATCGTATATATATATTATCAACCAGTTGCTCGATCCTTTGCCCATAACTGAGCTGTGCTTTTCGTTTCATAAATTACTCATTTAATTGCCCATTTGCACTTAATTTTTTAGCATCATCCAACGTTGCGGAGTTTCGTTAATTAAGCTGCCAATCTGCGGGCACGATGCTCATACGCAGCGTGGGCCCAGTGTCGATCTGACCTTGTCGATCTCTCTTAGTTCTACCAGCTATCTACTATCCTCTGCACAATCTTCATATACGTTATATATAGTCTTTGTACATGTTTGATCTGTGACTCATTTTACAACTGCTAATCATAGTCTTCTCTGTCGGCAGTTAAAGTTCTTCGTTCAAAGGGTCTTGTCTATCTTCCCCGCATGCAAATAGGCCTGCAATTAAATTCAAATTAGCGGTACCTGCCCACCCAATTGCAGTGGCGTGCCACATACATGAGGCATGCAGCATGCAGAAGAAGAAGATGAAGAGAAAACCTTGCCACAATCACTGGCAGTTCCAGTTCCAGGCCGAGTTCCCGTTGCTGCTGCTGCCGCTGCTGCAGCCTCAACGTCTCTGCCCGCTAATTAGGAAATGATTTACTACGCGGTTATTTACTTTATGTGAAAGGGACAGCAAGAGAAAGAGAAAAAGGAAGGAGTAGAAAGAAGGGGGAGAGTGAGAGCAGCATAAGTGCCAGTAACCACCCAAAAATGTACGAAGAAGGCCAAAACAAACCGCGGGAGACAAGTTGGCCACCATGCAAAAAGCTGACCAAAAAAAACAGCAACAGCAACAGCAACAACAACAACAGCAAAGTGAGGCACAAGAACAATAACCGACAGAGAGAAGAACCAACAATTTTCAGGCATAAAACATTCTGTGTGATAACGCAGGAGAGAGGGAGGCTGGGAAGGGGCGGGGCGCCGCAGGCAACGCAACTTAACAACTTCATCATCACCGCTGCTGCTGCTGACGCTGCTGCTGATGATCATCATTAGCTGCCGCTGCGTGTGTGGTGTGATGCTGCTCCTGCTCGATTGCTGCTGCTGCTCTGGCTGCTGCTGGGCTGCTCCTTGGGCCGCAACAACTCCTCTAGCCACACACAGGCAGAGTCGAAAACAAAAACAAGCAAACCGAAAATTATTAATTATAGTCACGAAAGGAAATAAAGATTTCATTTCAACAGAATGCAAAGGCCCGCACAGGCCGACTACAACAGCAACAACAACAGCAGCAGCAGCAACAGCAACAGCAACAACAGCAGGCAGCAGCAGATTGATGAAGCACTGCAGCATTTCTCACAGTGCAGCAGCAGCAGCCGCGGGGCCTAAAAGGATTATAAAAAAGTTGTCGAAACAAGCCATTGGCGAACAGCAACAACAACAACACACACAAACACACACACTCAGACAACACAACATTATTAAGAAATTAAGTAATTTCTTTTTTATTTATGCTCCACGAGTTTTACTTTAGATTATCTTGAAGCTGTTCCCCGAGCCCCCTGCCTCCCTTCCCTTCTCTCCTCGTGCGTGCTTCGGATCGGGTATAAAAGGTTAGCTCCCTTTGGCTGCAGCTGTGACGATCCCGAGTCCGACTCGGCCTCGTCTGTCCCAGCTGCTGTTGCTCTGGCCACACCCCCTTGCACCCCTTGCGCCCCTCACTCAATGTGTATGTGAAATTTATTAACGATTTTTTATATGATTTTTTTATGTCTCGTTTCGGCTGCGGTTCGTTTTGGTTTTTTTTTTTTTTGATTTTCAGTTTGGGTTTCCTTGAGGTCTCTTTTTTTATACTTCCGTCTCTCTCTGACCCTCTCTCCCTCTCTATCTTTTGGCATAGTCAAGGTGTGCGCATAGACACTTTGGGTGTTGGCCAGTTTTTGTGCTGTTGTTGTTGTTTTTGTTTCGGCAACAACGTTTTGGTTTTATCGCATTTTGTCAGTCCCCTCCTCGCTCATATTTGATGAAATAATTTTTGGCAATTGGGATGCCATGAAAGCAGACCTGCCGCCCGCCTAAGTGGATCTAATTTGTTTGCTGCGAAAATATTTGCGACGCGCTAATAAGCCGCATAAATTTGTTACCTCTTCCCACTCCATGACAGCTCGCTTGCCCTGAGTGTGTGTGTGTGTGTGGCTGACGAGCTGATTAGCAATTTGCGGTCAGAGGATGTGGACCACACACAGACAGAGACTCACATAGGGAGAGCCACATAATCGAGGCGATTTATTTGCTACTCGTTGAGAGGCAATCAAAAGACTTAGGCAACGAACTTGTTGCACATTGACAAACAATGCTATTTTATTGGTTTATTGTAGAGTGTGCTATAAGAAGGTATTTAATAATGATGTGTTTATTTATAGGTTACCTTTGTAGATATATTGCGAAGGTAGCTTAATAATAAATTGTAATAAATGATCATATCATATCATTCATCTTTCAGCAGCTTATTTATCCATAAACTGACTGAGTCCAATGAACACAAAGGCTCTTCATAAGATGAGGGGAGTGAACTGTTTACTAGGAAGAACATCATTACAATATATACTCCATACTTATGAAGAATCTTTGCTTTAAATTTAGTCTCACAATCATTCCTTCCCACTGATCAAGAATTTTACTTTATACATTATATATACAATACCATTCATCACTCTTTACTTCACAAATGCGTACTTTCCAAGCAGAAAATACCCGCAGATGATACACCAAATTCAATAATGTATTTCAAAGATTCTTCAACAAGTGATCTTCAAAGAAATTCGCTTCAATATCGATCACTTGAGCGACACTTCAGGGGCAGCCACTCCAAATAACTGACAAGCATTACAATCATTAAAATGCAAATGTATCTCGTTGTGAAATGTTATATATACGTTATATTATGGAATTTTTAAAATTTCTTAACATTTTTTAACATTCTTTAGTATTTTTTGATGTATTTCTGCTTGCTGGCTGTCATGAGGCCCAGCCATGGATATCGAAACAGACATTTTTATTTGTTATTCGCTGTTCACAGTGCTCTCTCGCACATGATGATGAATGATCATTATGATCGCCCTGCTGTGCCAACGCCATGATCTCTGCTGATCTGCTGAGCTGCGATCACTTCATCTTCATCTGCTGCTGCTCACCTCATCCTGTTAACGTCTCAGCTTGGCCTCCGCTGTTGGCTTTTCCAATTTGTATTTGTGCACAACTAACAAACTAACAACTGACAACTGCGAGCTCAGTGAGCTACCATCTGTCAGATCTACAGATCTGTGTGAAGATCGGAGATCCAAGTTCCAAGTTCTTTTGCCATACGCTTCGCTACTTTTTGGCACCACAACGCGGCGCAAATTTCAAAAAGCTGACATCGTCACTCCATGAATAGATCACATTGTATTGTGAACAAGTGGAAGAAGAAGACTGCGAAAAAACGGAACACAAGAGATTATAAAAACAAGCAGAGATATTGTCTCCGAAGTGATGATGGCGCAGCCTTCAGTTGCGCGAACATTAAACTAATTGTTTCTAGTTTCGTATCGCTGATAAGACAATTATCTATTGACGACTGGCAAACTATACTATAGTACCAGACTATACTATAGGTATTTGTTTTCAAGAATGATGTAAGAACCGAAAGAATGGAGTGAGAAAACAAAGGGTGTGCTGAGCACTTGAAAGAAGAAGTTTATAAGGAGAATGATTTCATTATTTTAAGATTTACGGAGTCTAGAGATTTTATAGATGGAATAAAAAGACAATTTATAATTTTATACTATATACTTTATTCAATAATATATAATTTATCATGTTGATACAATTTGTAATTTTATAAGACTTCTTATCAAAGTTATTCTAAAAATTAACCCACAAATAAAATGATATTATTCCTTCTCCTTTGGCAGTATGTTAAAAGTCAATGTAGTATATAGAACTCATAATTGGGAGAGGTTGCTTTTTCAGAGCTAAATGTCAAATTATATTTACGATCGCCTCAGCTCGCATATAGTCGTCGCGCTGTCTGTGCGATCGCAAAAAGTATCGCGTTTGCTTCCTTTTCAGCAAGAAAAAAAAACACAAAACTCAAAGCTCAAGTGTAAAATAAAAGCTGATGAAATATGAATGCCGATTTGAAGTTCAATGTGAGTTCAGGCCAGTCCACCAGTCAGTCAGTCAATCAGTCAGTCAGTCAGTCAGTCAGTCAGGCAATCGAACTGTCAGTCAGTCATCTTTCAAGTTAGGGGCTAATCCGCAATCAACGCGAATGCGGCGATTTCTAATTTGCCAAAGGTGCGCCCCAAACAACAACAACAACAACAGCAGCAACAACAACAACAGCAGCAGCAAGATAACTAATAAATAATAATAATGAAATTATTTATGCTTCAATCAGGCAGTCGCGCTCGCAAACGATCGCACAGTCAGCCACAGACAGCGTGTCGCTCCCAGCCCTTGAGCAATTGTTGCTGCCCCCCCCCCTCCTGACCTGCTGTCGCTGTTCTTACTCCCCTCATTTTCATATAATTAATAACAATAATTTGCAGCACGATAAGAATTGAATTGAATTCCATTAAAAGGCGCAAAACGTATTGAGCTGTCGCCGGGTAGAGCGGCCAAGAGGGGAGCCAAAGAAGGCGGCAGCTTAGGGGCGTGCCTGGCCAAATGAACAACACACGATGTCTTCAAGTACAACAACAACAAGAACAACAACAACAACTTGCTGTGAGCCCCTTTTTCGTTGATGTTGAAGCACTTTTTGTGGCTTGTCTGTTTATCTAGATTAAACCCTCGCGGCGACGGTGACGGGAACACACGGCCAGAAAAAAAGCCAAAAAAAAAAGCCAAAAAAAAACATGCTGAAAAAACAAAACCAACAAAAAGCAATGAATAAAATTACACAAAAAACTACAGTTCATTATTGAAATCATTGTTGTTGCTGTGTTTTTGGCTCCGTGTAGCATTCGCAGCTAGACATTTTGGCATTTCATGAGACGCTCATTGTCAGTCTCCCTCTCTCTCTCGCTCGCTCTCTCTCGCTCGCTCTCTGCACAGCCAAAGACCCAAAGAGTCTCGAAGACTCGCCTGTAGACTATAGACTGACGCTGTCTGTAGACGGCGATCGTGGCTTGGCTCGACTTGGCTTGGCTTGGCTTTTGTCATGGCAGACATGTTGGCAACGCCAAATGTTTTTCTGCTTCGCCTCGAGCTAAGCAGCATATAAAGATGTACCACGAGGAGCGATCACAGTGTGTGTGTGAGTGTATGTGTGTGAGTGAGTGTGTGCTGCCTCTAAACATCATGATGATCAGCGATAATACATAACTGTCTGGCAATTACAAGGCTATGTTGTTGTACACCACAAATTATAGAGAGCTTAGTCTAGATATGAGAAATAATTGGAATTATCTATTGTAAAGACTTGAAGAGAATATCAAAGAATAGGGTAAGTCATATAACATACAAAAGAATAATAGGGGGAAGTTAACAAAGACCAAATGGTGATTAAACTGTTTATAATTGAATGGAAAATGTATTGTAAAGTGAACGTTCTGTGGAGAATCTTTAAGGTAAAGAAATGAATTGAAAATAAAGGAATTTCGTGAATTTAGGTTTATTTATTCCATATTTACTGTATATTTAATATGATATATAGAAGTAATTTTGTATTTATTAATGAATTATATATTGAAATGTATTTTATTTAATGTTTATTAAGTTTTACTACGTTACTAGATTTTCACTGTGATTCATTTTATTTTATGTTAAAAAAAACTCTTCAAGCAGGCAACTTGTTTAAATATTGCTGCAGTTAAATATATACAAAATATATTTTATTATATATATTAAAATTGTAATACACATAATCACATTTTGCAACATTATTAAAATATTCTAGTATTTTATTTATAACTCTAAAACATCAGTTTACTTCTCCCCTTCGATCTGCAGAATAGAGAGTTCGCTTGGTTCGACTTTGCTCGATACACTTCGAACCGCCCACTCGGCTAGTTGTGTGTGCCGTCTGCCCCATGGCAAGACAAGTCGGGACGGAAGGGGTCGTCGCGCAGTCGGGTCTCTGTCGTAGTTGCATCTGCCGTCGGGGTGGTCCAATTGTACTTGGACTTGAACGATTGGTTGGCCGGTTGTGGCTCACGAATTGCATTAAAATTGCAATTTCAGGCAGCGCGCAAAGTTCATGTCAGACATTATGTTGTTGTTACCAAGGGGAGGGGGAAAAAGAGGGGGCAGAAGCAGTATTGTAGGAGGAGGTACACGCTGCATTTTTGTTGGTTTTTGGAGGTCCATTCTTGCTGCTGCTGCTGCTTCTGCTCGTGTTGTTGCCGCTTTGGCTAGGCCTGCTCAATTGAGCCGAAACTGACGGCCATTTTGGCTGGACCCGCGCATCGCCGGGACTGGCAGTGGGGACAGGGGATGGTGCCGGGGCCAGAGGAGACGGCACAAAAGGCACGACGATTTCAACGCTTTGTCGTGTTCTTTGTGCTATTGTCTGTCCAGCAGGTCGCTCTGTCCCGGCTGTTCCTGCTGGCTCACACGCGCACAAGTACAAGAGTTCTTCAGCGCTGAGCTTGAGCTTGGACTTGAAGCTGAAGTTGGAGTTGGACTCGGCTTGGACAAAGACTGTGACTGGGACTGGGACAGGGACTGCGACTGCGACCGGGGCCGAAAGTAATTTATTTCTTTATTGTTTTACGAATTTACAATGCAACTGGAGAACAAGGCGACTGAGGCGAACTGGCAACGCAGCCATAACAATCACGCCGCAGTTGTTGTTGCTCTTGCTGTTGTTGCTGTTGCCGTTGCGTGTTGCATTTGGGGTGACCACCTTGACTGCCAGCTGCAGCAGGCAACAGGCAACAGGCTGCCTGCGCCTCTGGCAACATCTTCGCCGGCTCATCAGTGTCAATGTTGGCCGCAACGCTCGATGTCTGCGTCGCCATCGCCATCGTCGTCGTCGTCGTCGTCGTCGTTGTTGCCTCCTCCTTGGTGTGTGGTACGCATGCGCCCAGCAGCGCCCCAAGGAATGCGTTGCATGAAATGCAAAATGTCAGCAGCGGCGTCGGCGTCGGCGTCAGCGTCGCCCCAATCGAATCTGGAAGTAGTGGTAGAACTCTCTCGCATTCGCAATCGCATCCGTGTCCGGGTGCGGACACATCCAACTCCTCTACAGCTCCACATCCACATCCACGTCCACGTCGCCTTAACATTCCTTTGCCCGCTTGGAATTTCCTTTGTTTTCTGTGAGAAATTTCAAGCCAACACATAAATTGTCGTAGGCGCAAGTGGCAAGCGGCAAGCAGCAAGTCGCATCTGTCGCGCGCAGTTCCTCTCTCGCCAGTTTCCCTGCAGTTTCCCGACTGCACTTCCCAATTCCCAGCGTGCAGTTCTCCCTTACACAGCCTGTCGAGCACACTATGCGACACTTCTCGCAAACTTCATTTAAGTTTGGATATTTTTAAGAATATATGTTACTTGTTTTTTGGGTTGTCTAGAAAAGAAGGATAAATCTTTTAATACAAACAAGACTTCAATAATAGGTTTTTCATTTATTTTGTGGAACATTCTAACACATTTTCTTCCTATTTTGTAGTAGACATTTCCATGATATATTTTAGTCTTTTTCTTTAGAAGGATTCTTTAACAAATTGTTAGAAATATCGGTCGTTAAAGTTGGTGTATCATATGAAAGTTTTACTAATGCGTAGTTTATATTAATGAATCTCCAGTACTTAAAGTTTTTAATAATATAAAGCAAAGGATTTAGTAAATTCAACATACTGTACAATATATTATATATCTCAAGTTTATATTCATTAATCCCTTTTAAACTCGAAAAATGTTTCCCTTGTTGTTCAGTTTATATCTTTACACTGTGCTGCTCTGCTTGTTGTTGCTGTTGTGGCAGTGAGGGCAATCGCTAGTTGCCGTTGTTCGATCAGAGGCATCTTCGGAGTTCGAAGATCGGTGGCGATCATCAGCGCACATCGGCATTTAGACAATTAAAATACTTCAAGTGCTTGTCTTTCGCTCAACGTCACATTTTGTTTATTTATGTGCATTGATTTGCCTGGTAGCTTATAAATTTTCGCTGGCCAAACAATGAGCACAGTTTGCCAACAGTTAAGCAGTTAAGCAGTTGATGACGCGGTGCTGAGCTGCTCCCGCTGCTTTAGCGGTTGCTGCTGGTAACTGCTGCGTTCGTTGCCTAAGTCATTCGTTTGTTTGCATTGCTTTATTTGCCCAAGGCGCTCCAGACTCAGTCTCAGTCGCAGTCGCATTCGAAGTCGCATTCACATTCGCGTATTCGCATATTCACATATTCGCCATCGCCATCGCCATCGCACTCGAATTCGCCCGTCACATTCGCCGTGCTATTTTTAGCAGCGGGCGGAGCACTTACACAATTCGTTTACATATTAAATACGAATACGAAAATATCATCGAGTCTCGATTGTTTATTCAACTCAATCAAAATTCCTAGGAAAAAATTCCAGAGTTGTATCATTTACAAGTGCGAGTTGCGATCATTTAATAAATTGAATTGGCATTGTCACTGGCCACACCCCTTGCCACATGGCCCGCCCCCAGCGGTGAACAGAAATGACAACATTTTAACTAACTGCCTGACAAATGCAGCGACAGAAGGCAGTATAATTTTTCAATTAGCAACTGATAAATCAAACTAACACCCCTGTCCGGGGCATATACAGAGCCCTGATCGAATCGATCGCCCGATCGCCCGATCGCCCGATCTGCCCCGAGCTCGATCAAGACTTGTCTCACTTTTCGCCTTTAGTTGATTTAATTGCGCCGATGGCGATTGGCAACTGCATTCGTAATCAACGGCACAAAAGGGCAGCAGCTTAGTATACCCTGTAAACTGAACCATGATGTTATTGTTGTGTTGTTATTGATGGTCGGTGGTCAATGAACCATGGCTGTAGGATCAATTGTAATATTCAAATTGAATTCAAGAACGCTTAACGCATTTCTAGTTAATTTCCCAAGTGATGTTTGCCAAGTGAATACGGGGTTTTCCTCTGAAAACCAGTATTTGTCAACATGACGAGCGAAATATCTAAGCCATGGCGCAATTCGTTTTAAAACGGGCCTGTGATGCAGCAAATACTTGTGCCATATGTTATGCAGTTTATTAGAAAACTTTGCTAATAATATGTCAAGTTTGTAGTGCAGTGTTATTGTCTATTGAGAGTAAATAGCTTTGGATTAGGTTAAATATAAGTGAGTGTAACTTATTTAATTAAAAATAATTTTTAAAGTTTAAAACACTCTTCATGAATATTTTGATGTCCGGAAGAAAAAAAGCTCAAAAGGAGAAGGAACTTAAATTTAAAAATTATATTAATTAAAACTTCATTAATACAAAAAGTGATAAGTAAAAAATTCCAGTTGTCTACAAAAAAAAAAAAAAAAAAAATAAACCAAATAATGAAAATTGAAAGAGTTCAAGTAAATTTAAACAAGAAGAAAGTGTAATCAATATCAAATATAAACATTTTAGATATTTCATACATTCAGGCGATTCAATAATATTGTATTTAATTGAAGCTGTCGATAAGGTATTGGAAAAACAAAAAATAAATAAAGTAATAAGCAATTTAACACTTCAAAAGAAAGCTAAAGACATGAAGTTGAAATAATGTATATTAAAAAGATATAAACAGTATTTATACAACATAAAGATATGTAACAGATAGGCATATAATAAGAGGAATATGTATATAATATATAACGTTTATATAATCCATATATATAATTTTAACTGTCAGTTGTATTAATCAATATTATAAATAGCAAGCAAACTTTATTTCAGGCGTCTACATTTCTTGTTTCATAATTTGAATAGTAAATCATTTTGAAATCTATAAGGTTCACTGTCAAAAGTTCTTATCGAAGCTGACACCCAATCCCACCACCACTCCCCGTCAGTACCTCAATCACAGATTTCCAATCGAGTTGAGAAGCCCCCGAGGAACTCGCCTCAATCAGTGTCAATTGCGATTATCAATTAGCGGCGGGCGCAGTCGAGGCAAATGTTAATTGCGCCAGCCGATTCCAGTTGACTTTGCTGCTGATTAATTGTTTTGTTATTGTTTTTTGTTTTGTCTCTTTGTTGTTTTTGCTATTATTAAATTTACATTAATCGCTGCTTGTTTGCAGCGAGCCTGCTAACTGTGGCAAGTTAGCTGCTGCAGTTGCAGTTCTTGTTGTTGTTGTTGCTTCATTAGAGCAGGCAGGCAGGCAGCTTATATGCTAATGCCACGGCGTGGTGGCCCGTGGCGTCCGGGCTGTCACTTGAATGGCATTTACGAGCACCTGTTGGGAGGTACGCGAGCTGCAGCCTGCCGTGGCAGTGGCAGAGCTGACTGCCAGTTGCCAGTTGCCCCTGTGGCAGGCAGCCTGCTAGTTAGACATTAATCCGCGGCATTTAGTTACGCTTTAATAAGGTTTTTTCTCTCTCGGCTGGGGCTGCCTCTGCTGCATGTCTTTGGCGAAAGCAAAGTTGCAACAAATACACACAGAGACGCTGCCACACACACGCACACTGGGGCACAAGGCAACTGAGGCTGCAGACAAAGCGACGCGGCGTGTGTACGTTCCTTGCCTCCTCTCTGTGGCAGATTTACTCCCTTGCTTTCGTGCCGAGTGTGGCGCTCCATTTTCAACACTGTTGCAACTTGCTGGGTGTAAATAAGGAAAATCTTTATAGATTTAGTTGAGAATATATATAAATAGCTAAATGATTATTTTTAAACTTTGCTATATTATATATAATTTATAAATATATTATAACAATTTGATTATCTCTTTTATTCTTTGCA
Source organism: Zaprionus indianus (assembly GCA_018904595.1). Classification (NCBI taxonomy): domain Eukaryota; kingdom Metazoa; phylum Arthropoda; class Insecta; order Diptera; family Drosophilidae; genus Zaprionus; species Zaprionus indianus. Next base: position 561,956 of record JAEIHA010000905.1, read on the forward strand.
GCAGATTCTGACTTTAACTTTCTCTTTAATCCAAATCAATCCGTAGTATTTCTATGCTGTTAATAATTGTGGAATCCACATGATGCATATGTTCTATATAGTTTGGTTTGTTGCTGGTTGGGTTTGCCTGTGGCTGAACTAATTAATGCACAACTTGAGGCACGCCTAGGGCTTCTATGCCACTCGCCACTCGAGAAAGCTGAAGGGTCGCTCGATCGGCAAATTACATGAATCGATTTTCGTAAAACTCTTGTTCAACGAGAGTGCGTCGAGAGACAAAAGCAGCAGCAACAGCAGCAGCAGCAACTGCTGCCTGCAACTGTGTACGAGCAGCAACGGCAGCAGCAGCAGCAACTCTGAGTGGAGCCCATCAAGTTGTGTCCCTCGAGGGACACTCCAACAAGTCGCAAGTCGAGCACAACTCGAGGCGAAAACACAATGTGGCGATGCGATGATTCGCCAAGATCCCAGATCCAGATCTTCAACATTCATATTCACATACAGATACAGATACAGATACACATGGAGATACAGCTACAGCTGCAGATACATTTACAAGATTCGGATGCGGATTCATGTTGAGCGCGGGCAGAGCAATTCATTCATATTTGTATTTACTTAACTCGCCGATGATGATGTTGCCCGCCGAGCTGGAGCTGGAGCTGGAGATGATGACTTGCAACTTGCTGCTGCGGCACAGCGAGAGTCTTTTCGTTGTTGTTGCTCTTTATGAAAGGCCCGAGAAGTCTCATATTTTATGGGACGCCCGTTGCAGTGTAAATGGAGTTTCGACAGCCTAATTGGAGATCAACGCAGTATAATTGTCTGCCCGGCTGCTGCGGCGGCGGATGCCGCATGATGTTGATCATCATCATGATGATGAAGTCGTGCCCCGAGAACAGGTGAATGAATTTGTGACAGCAGCACAAAGGCAAATGATGTATTGATAGCATCTGTTTGGGAGCAGAAGCCGCTGCCGCTGTTGACTGCTGACTGCTGAACTGGCTCCTGCTCCTGCCTCGACAGCGGCAGGACGTCTGCAACTTTTGACTGACTTTTTGTTGCCTTTGTTGCACGTTTTTGAGTGTGTGTGCTGCCCCCGCCTACCCCGAGGTCAATGCAAATTGAGTAGCCCACAATTGTGGTTGATCTTTTGTGTTTTTCCTTGTAATCCCCACTGTACTTGAGGAACAGACCAATGCGATACGAAAGAGAGAAGAGTTAAAAAAACCGAGTTTAATTTATTTGGCTGTTGAAAGAATTTCGAGCATTTCTTATTAAAATAACTATAAATAGTTCACTAAAAATATTCAAAAAAAAATATTTATATTTTAAAACATATTTTTAGTTGGAAAAAAAGCTTCAGAAGCTTTCCGGCATAGCTCAAAGTGGAAGCCAAAAATAGAATTAGTACTTGTACGGCAACCAAATAAATTTGTATAGTTTAAAGAAAAATAAAAATACAGATATATTCTAATTAATTAAAAAAAACATAAATGAATTAAAAAAATAAAAAGAAGAAAAAAAATTATTTGATCCTTCGAGCCGGATTTGAACCAGCGACCTATGGATGTCTACACTGCGCACAACTCTCTACAGTCCACCGCTCTACCAACTGAGCTATCGAAGGTCGATGTGTGCTGCTTGCCAAAAGGCGCACAAATACCACAAGAGCGAATTATAAGAGAGCAAGTGGTGAATAAATCAAAACGGTATCGCAAGCTCTTGCGCCGAGGGTGGGAGTGAGAGCGCATGAGCTTTACATGTGCTTGCAGCGTCAGCAAGAAATGTTTTTTTGTGCGTTTTCTTGCTGCTTTCGGTATTGTTTTTGTTTCTGTTTCTGTTACTGTTGTTACGTTTCTCGATTTTCTGTTGTTTTGTGCATTCGGGTAGATCAAACAGTGGCGCTTAGAAGTAAACAAACACACGACGTGAGCTGCGTTATCGGGGTGACAATTAACGGGGCTGGCGGCCACCTAGAATACCAGAAGATTCTCTCGAATGCAACTGCCGCCGCGTGACTCATATGAGCGACACACACATACACACATATGTATACACTCTCCTACAGGCTTCTCCTGTGGTCGACAAGTGAATCATGCCGCAAACGCGCGCGCACAAGACAAATCTCAAGCGCCGCCTTATCAACCGGCAGAGGGAGAGGAGCAGCTGCCGGTGATGGCCACGGACTACAGTGTCGCCCCGGCCAGGCCTAGAACAGGCAGCTGCGGCGCCTCGCAAAGTGTTGCCTGATAAGCAGCGAACACACACACACAGCACGACGAGGGAAAGAGATAGCAATAGTTAACAAACCAATTAGGATGCCAAAAAGAAGGCAGCAAGTCATAAAAAACAAGCCCGAGCTCTGCGGGGCAATATCAGTTAATCTATATGGTGTACAGTGGGCTACATATGTATGTATGCATATGTATTTTATATAAAGGTAGAGGTTAGGGCGCAGCAAGGGCCCCGGGAAACGGGTGAGAGCGAAAAAACTGACAGCTTACGGATAATTACTGACAAAAACACACACACACACTCACGCACACCCTGAGACTGACCCAGGGACAGCTGAGGAGGTGGGGAGCGGCAATTTGTGTGTGATCCATTGAGTAAGGAACGTTCCTCTCCGGGATCGATTGCCCAAACTGTCTAGTTAGATAAGAAAATGATTGCCCCGAGGGAAAGAGAGAGGGATGGAGAATCCCCGCAGTGCGACCAGCATCGGACTCATCTTCTCCTCTCTCTGGGCCCCGTGTAATTTGCTCAGGTATCTTACAAGGAAATGTTCATAATTTTTAAGAATGACTCAAATAGTTTTGGTTTCCCCAGCTTATCAGGGCATAAAGATCTACAAAAAATTCGTTCGGCCCGCTCTCCTTGATGTTAGTATCAATTTCCTACTATGATTGAATGAATCCCACTATGCGGCTCTCTCACTGGCATGTGGGCGGCTTATCTGTCTGCTCAGATCGGGAATATTGCCAGTTTTCTGGGAAAACATCTCTAGAGTTTTTTGACATTTTTCAGTTACCTTTTTCCTTCTTCCCCTAGTTGCATTTTGGCAACAGCTTGTTGCACTCGCAACATTTTTCATTCTCTCCTAAGGGGTGTGTTTGTGCGGGTGTGTGTGTGGCAGTTTCTCAGCATCTTGCGCAGCGTGATGAGTCATTTAATTGAGCCGAAAATTGACTTTGTAGTGCTGGGTAAATTAATTTACTGACCGTTGATAAAAATACAAAAAATAAACCCTAAAGAGGATGAGGAAGCGAAGAGAAGTAGGAGAAAGACTGGAAATAAGTTGCATGACTCACACGGACTCTGGACTGCGAGTCTCGCACTCTATCTCTCTCTCACTCTCTCTCTAGTTCGATTTCAAGTTAAACTTGCAACGTTTTTAATCTCAAAGTGGTTCTAAAAATAGCATCATATGGTTTTTTTCCAACTTACGATGAAAATATTTATAGTTTGTGCCTAGGGTAATCCTAGTGTAGCTTATCGGTGTCTAATTAAAAATAAAATATGTAAATATTCTATAAAATGAAAAAAATATACGTATATATTGCATCATTTGTAGTTCGGTATATACGGTTGCATGTGAATTATATTGTTAGGTGGATGTACCTTCTAGAAAATATATTACGGAATTTTTCAAAATTCTGTTATAAAGCAAAACTCGCATTCATTGTATTTAATTGTATTTTCCCACTCTTCTTTTTCTTCTTCTCTTTCTAATTTACTGTCTAGTGCACTTCCCCAACTAAACTAATAAACAACATATTGAGCTCTGACAAATTCATTGATAAAGTCACTGATTGCGATCATCATTTGCGTAGCTTAACGGCATCGTCGTCGCCGTCTGTTTGCTGTCACTTTAATTGGCCCGTCAACAAGTGACTCGTTCACACAGATCACAGTTATTATTTGTCGCGCTACCTTTTCGCACATTTTCGCTGTAAACTGTTTACTTTCAGTGGCACGCTTTGTGGTTTTTGCTCTCCCCTCTTTCTTCTTCTGCTTCGTGCGCGCATACAAATTGCTGCCATTGTTTGTCTACACACACTCGAACTGATTTCTTTATTGTATTAATTAATCGGTCAGCAATAGGTAGTGTAGTGTAGTGTACTGTAATCTAATCGCAACACGTAATACCTCCGGCAATACTAGTGCAGCTTTGGGCACTTTTATGCTGTGATAAGCTTGTTGCCGTGTGCTTTTGTTCGGTGTGTGATTTGCATTGTTATTGTTGTTGTTGTCGATCACAGTCGACTGCGCACGGTTGATAACCTCATTTGGGGCGACACCAAATATAGACCTTCGATAGCTCAGTTGGTAGAGCGGTGGACTGTAGAGAGTTGAGTTGAGTGTAGACATCCATAGGTCGCTGGTTCAAATCCGGCTCGAAGGATCATGGTAATTTTTTTTTGTTAATAAATATTAATTAATGAATTATTGTGAATATGCTGCATTAATTTATTATATTTAAGATGATTTCTTTTTTAGTCAAGCAGCGGTAAATTTTTTTTTTTGACTCAGAGTATTTCTGTTTCATGAGCGCCAAGGTAAATATATTTAAAAAGCGATTTATTTATAAATGCAAATATATTTTAAAAATTAAAAAAATATATAATTAAATAAAAAAATAAAAATTTAAAAAAAAATTAAGTCATCCTTCGAGCCGGATTTGAACCAGCGACCTATGGATGTCTACACCGTGCACAACTCTCTACAGTCCACCGCTCTACCAACTGAGCTATCGAAGGTACATGAAGAGGGGTGGATTTTGGTCAGTTTTAACATACTCACCTCGTCTATTTGTGACGCAGAGTGCTAAAGAAGCACAAATTTATTGCTGTGGAATGAGTTTCTTTGTGTTTGAAATAAAAAGACAGGCAATTAAATTGTTTTTGTTTTTTTTAATAAAATGTTTTCTTTTATATTTTTTTCAACTTTCTTCATCATCATGATCACCATCATTATCATCATCATCCTCATCATTATCGTTACATCTTCATCAGCACATTTGCTCATCAAAAATTGTTTGTTTTTCTTTTTAAATAAATAAGATAATAAAATTTATAAGAAAATTATTACAAAATACATGGCGCGCTCTGCAACTTCAGGCACGTTACGATTCGATATTGTTTTTCGAGTTCTAGTTTTTGTTTTTTTTTGGGTTTTTTTTTTTAATTTTTCATACTCTTTCACTAATTACTTTTCAACATGCTGTACGCCTAACGGTTACACACTAATCGCTAGAATTAATTTAGTCATATCTTTAACATTATCGGTTATATTCGAGTTTAGCTTAAAACGCATAACAATAAACGATTCTTTTATTTTTCTTGTAATATTTGCATAGTTTTGTTTAGTTAGGAGTTTTTACAGTTATATTTAGTGTGTGTGTGTGTGTGGGAGAGGGGGAAGGAGGTTCGATATGTATCGTGGGTGTTATTTTAGTACATATACAAGAGAGTTACATACGCAGTATATATTTTAATGTATATAATATATAGAAATATGTATCTTTATTACACTATATGTACTTCATGTATATGTTTTATGTGTGTGTGTATGTGCCTAAGTGAAGCATATATAGGACCTACATAATTTCAAGTTCAGCAACAGTTTGCATATTTCTGATTTCGGAGAACATCGACCATATCTTTCTTTCTTTATACAAAGGGATATTCTATTTAATTAGTAACGGGAAAAGTGTTGCGCTCTTCTCTAGTATTACATATAGATATCGTATATTATATATATAGTATATAGTATAGTTTAGCTTAGCATTAGCTTTTATACAATTTGTTCAAATCAGCAGCGCGTGCTGGCTGTGGAAGATACAAAAGTATCTCGTTGTGCGGTCTATGGCGTTTTTGGGGCTGCAGGAGACGACGATGTTGGCTGGGGGGTTGGTGCGGGGTGGAGTTGGTTACCGTGCGGCTGGGGGTGTGCGGCTATTTACAGTTGTCTCGTCGCGTTTCTCCTTCTCTCTTTCTCTCTCTCTCTGTCTCACTGGCTCTGTGCAACATTTCCAAAGCCTGGCTGTGGAAAGTGACAGAGGGGGCTGCTGCTGTTGCTGCTGGATCGGTGGCTGGGGATCGGGGGCTGTGTGGGGGGCGTGGCTGCATTTCGCTCTACATACAATTAAAGTCTACGATTTACACTTAAAATTCAAATATTCAGTCCATTTTGTTTGCGTTGTGTTTAAAGCATTGACGGCTTGGAACCAAACAGCATTTGATGCTCTTTCTCTCTCTCTCTCTCGCTCTCTTTCTCTGTCTCACTCTCTCTCTCTCGCTGCTTTACTCTCTCTATCGACAGCCACAACCGACCACGGTCATGTCCTGATAGTTCTTGAGCACAACTGTCCTTTGGTCATTGAGATAGAGCATGGAGATGCCCTCCAGCTGTGTGGGCACACAGCACGCCTTTGGTACCTTCCCTGGATTCGAACTATTGACTAAGGTTTGCACAACCGCATGGTTCGTGGAATTGAGATGATCGGCCAGCGGAAATGGGCACTTTCCATGGCAATAGTATGCATCGTAGCCAGGTGGGGCCACAATCCAGTCGCTCCAGCCCACATCCTGAAAGTCCACATAGAGCGAATGCCGTCGGCAATTCTCGTCGTGAGTCTTGCGACGCGGTGGACGTCGCTGATGACGACGATTCCTGCCGCCCCCATTGCCTCCGCCTCCTCCACCCCCGTTGCCACCCCCTCCGCCTCCACTCACATCACGTATGGAGCGCGACTTGTGCTTGCCATCGTCGGTGTAAGTGAAGAGCAGCGGCTGCTTGTGTTGCCACACTTCATGCGCTTCGTCCGCGCTGCGGCGCAAGCGCACATGATGATGCGGTGCCGGCTTGAGGGAACGCATCGTGCGTACCTCCACCAGCAGTCCGTAGTTCTTTTGCGGTGTTGCCAGCCACCGATCCACAGCGGGTTGCACATCCAGACTGACCGTTTCGGTGCTGTTCAGCCGCACCGTCTTCGTATCGAGCAGCAGATAGCTCGGCTCCCGATGCCCCCGGACACCGACACGGGTTATGTCATAGACCAGCACCTGGTACCGTGTCCGATTACGATTCGTCGACTGACTAACGCTGAGCGCCTCGCGCGTCAGCTGCAGCTCGGCGGCCTTCAGCTTCTCTTCGGCGGGAATGCTCTTCACATCGAAGTGCAGCCGAAACCGATGATGATGTGGAAACCGATCGTCGATTTTACTATCTGCAAAAGCAACGGGAAAAAGAAGAGAGAGAGAAAAAAAAACACAAAAAATTAGACAAAGATTCGGTACTGCAAATATAATACAAGGTATTGCTATGGTAGTGCGAAGGTAGCTGGCCGAAAAAAGGTCGCAGATCACACGTTCCCGGCCGACGACTTTTACGACTGGCGCCTCTTGCAAAAGACCTGACCCACCCACGTTCCGCTCGGACTCGAGGCTGAGGCTCAACAAGGTGCAAGGTGCAAAGAAGAAGGTGCCGCTGCCGGTGCCGGGTATAGAAGAAGGTGCCTTAGCGAAATCTTAATTTGAATCGCCCAAAATCTCAAGTACCCCGAAACAAAGGGCGCAAGTCGTAAACTCTACGGGCGAGAGACTGTGCAACAAGGAGCGACAGAGAGAGAGAGAAAGTGAGTGTAAGAGCGAAAGAGAGTGCGATCGATGCGAAACCGAAACGAACTCGATCGGCAGCTCGGCTTAGACACTTGGCTTGGCTTTAGACACTTACAGAGTGCTACCTGTCTGGGCCCTTCCAAACAGATACATATATAGGGTATCTCTGTGTGAGTGTACGTGCTATGCTAACTACTTTATTGTTGCCCTGGCTGTAATCCTGTGGAAATAATGCGAAATACGCTTTAATAATAATTGTTATTTTTACAACAACAAAAACAACACCCACGCACACACACACAGTCACACTCCCGCACAATATAAAAGCCATTTGGCGCATGCGCTAAGCGTTCTGGGTGTAATTCCCCAGAAAAATTTCAAGGTCACATTTGGGTTAAGCAAACCGCCCTGGGCAGGTAAGAGGACATAAGTGTGTGCGTGTGTGCGTGTATGTCCTTTTAGCCTGTCCCTCCTTTCATATGAAGCTGCGGAAATTCCGCGTGATTTCACAGCGCTTACGTGAATGATGATACCCAAATTTTGAGCTCTATCTGAGGATCGGCGAGAGAGAACGAACATATATTATATGGTTATATGGCGGACGGCGCCGTCAGGTCGCCTGCGCTGGGCAGGTATGCAAAACGCTTTGGATGAACTACAAATTCGGGGGAAAGTCCTGATTGCTCTTCATTCTTCACGTGCACCGGTGAGGGTGCGAGAGAGTCCGAGCACGCGATTGCGAAAGTTGCAACTGCCACAAGGAGCAGGTGGAAAAACAGGTCACAGCTAGCTAAGTCTGTACCGATCAAATCTTCAAAGGGAACGGAAACGGGAACTGAATTGATCGCACCTAATCCTGTATAGATCGAAAGATGGGTATAAGGAATATAGAAACATATGCCATGTATAAACTTCCACTGTCTATGGTAACCCTACAAGCTATACTGCAGTATATATACCTTCTGCATCCCGAAAAATTAAATGATCTCTTGTTATCCTATCTTGATCGCTGCTAAAAAATAACGTTTATTGTTAAACGTTAATCTGTTAAGGGTACTTTAGTACTTGGCATTTTTTCTAGCGTATGGTCACCCTAGAGGTTTTACTTGCGTTGTATGCAGAAAAACAAAATGGTGTAGGAACTGTTTCTAGAATTTCTACAAACACAGAGTACAGTTTAGAACAAAAACTACTGCTTGAGGAAAAACTTTAAGGTAAATTTTGACTGAATTTCTTTATGTATTTCCCAATATTTATTATTTTATACATTCGGAAATATTTCTGTTATGTCGCAATGCTAATAGATGTAAGAAATTAGTTATGGAATAGGAATCAACTACAGAAGTATTTTCAATTAGTTAAAAGAAGGGCTGTCTAGCTAGGGTTGTCACGCAGAGTATTGCAATTGAAGGGCTCTGTCATTGTAATTCCCCTCAAAGTTAACTATGATCTGCCAATGTTCTACCTACATTCCAGTCATGATTATTTTATAGATTGAGTATTGCAAAGAAGGCTTCTATCTTTATGTTTCCCTAAAGATGCTTAAAGTAAACTTATCATAATGCTATAATCCTTGTGGCTTGCGACTCACCTTTGTGTGTAAAACTTCTGACTGTATTCGCTGATTTAGTCAATAGTCCCGGTCTGGGTATATTCACGGAATCGATCTCGTGTCCCATTATCTGGGCGTAGAGCTTTTTCATTGCCTCCGGTATGATGATTTTGGATCTATCGATTTTCGGTGGCCTCTTCATGTTGAACAGCGAGAGGAGACTGTTCTCGATTTCGACTAGAGTTGAGGGATCCGGTTTCGCTTTGTCCTTGATGATGTCCTTGTTGCTGTAGGTGGCGGGCTCATCTTCGACAATGATGGCATCCGCAATGCCAGGCACCTCGAACTCCCCCAGCACAGTCTCTGAGCTGCTCGATGTTGTTGTTGTTGTTGTCGCTGACGTTGAGTCCAGACTGCTTGTTGCTGTGTTTGAGGTTATGTTGTTGCTGCTGGGGGAGGAGGCGGGAGGCGAGACACGAAACACGTCCGTAATGGCGGACTGTGCTGGAGATTCTCTCGTTCTTGTTGTTGTTGCTGTTGTTGTGCTTGGCTTTTTGTGTAGCTCCTTGATAGCCATTGCAGACTGTTGTTTGTTGCTGTTGCTGCTGCTGTTGTTGTTGTTGTTGCTTTTGTTCTTGTTAATGGTTAGTTTGTTATGCTTTTGATGCTTGTTATTTGATTGATTTTTGGAATTTTTGGAATTTTCTAATTGGTCTGTTCTTGTTGTTGTTGTTGTCGTTGATTTATGCACTTCGTTAAACTGAACTTTGAACTCGGCACTTTTCTTGATATTCTTCCGCTTTTTCTTGTTGTTGTTGTTATCACTATCACTGCTGTTGTTGTTGTTGTTGTGGAGTAGTAACTCGTTAAATGGCTTAAATGCTTTAGCTAATGCTGTAGTTGTTTTTGTTGCTTTAGTATTTATTTTAATTATGGCCGTTGTTGTTGTCGCTGTTGCTGTTGTTGTTGGTGCTATCGCTGCGATAAATCTCGATGATATATCCTCGGTGCTAGCAACTTGAACGATCGTTTGAAAAGTCGCCAGCACTGCGAGGAGTAGAAGCCATGCGCGCATGGTCGCTTGCAACTCTGAAACGATACAAAAACATAGGAAATTGTTTAGCATTTGTCGATAGGGTTAAAACGACGTCGACGCCGACTGCGCCGCTGACGTCGCCGTCGTCAATGGCTGTGGACAGAGTGTGCGCCTGTGTGTGCGTGTGTGTGTGCGTGTGTTTCCACTCAAAGAGCGTAGCCGTTTGCTGCGCTCAGTGAGCATGCGCCTTGCGTTAGAGCGAGACGACTATAGCTGCGCTCGACTGTCCAATGCGTCTGCGTTGCGGCGACGTAGATGAGAGAGAGCGTCGCAGCGGAGAGAGAACCAGAGCGGCGAGAGAGAGCAAAGCAGAGCAGAGCTGAGCTGTTTGCACAGGTAGCTGGCGCAGCAGCGCAGCAACGATGACGCCGGCAGCGCTGTTGGCAGCAGCCGCGGCAGGGGCAGCAGCAGCTTCCTTAAGCGCCCTGGCCCATTTTAGCCCAAGTTTTATGGCCAGCAAAGGTGCGCGCGCCCAGGCCACGTCCCTCCCTCTGCCTCACTGTCTGCCCTTCTCCTTCTGTCTGTCTGTCCGTCTGAGCCTGGCTCATTGGCTGGTGCCACCTTAACACCTCCTCCTCCTCAGTCCGCCCCAAAAGAGACCTCCTCGCCGAGCTCAGTTTGTTGAGCGGACATTGCACCTTTGTGTTGTTTCGGCGCTGACACACGATCTGTGGTATGCAGCAGCGATTTGTGTCTACGCTTAGAAATTCAATCCAAAACAAATACAGCGACACACACAGACACAGATACACACACACACACATACACAGACTGCGCAAAGTGGGTTCAAGCAGGAAACCAGAGAAGCCCCCAGTGCCAGCCCCAGCCCCAGCCCCCAAACCTAACCCCAACCCCCCTCCAACCGTGTTGCAACTCTACTAAGTTAGTTGGCCCTCAGCCGTCATAATTTTCTTTTCTTTCATTTTCGATTTTCGATTTTCTCTCTCTCTATTATATTTCATATATACATATAAGACGAACTTATCGCTTGGCGCTTTTGATTTACACACGGGCGGCATTTTCTTTTCTTTTCCGACTGCGTTTATCTTGCATGAAAAATTTATGAAAATTATTAGAAGTATTCTATATATTTCGGCTTTCGACTATAGGCAATAAATTTGTGAGATGCTATCTCAAGATGAGCCCAGGCAAGCACCTTTAGCAGGTCTACGTGCTCGACACACACGCACACACACACACACACATACAGACGTGGCACAACAAATTACATGTTGTTTTTCACATAAAGATTAAAATCTTATCTTGTACTAAAAATTTGTTATATGACAAGGCGCTAGGCGCAAAGGAATTTTCAGAATATTTCAGTTCGTAATCGACACAAAATGGAAAAGATGGCACACGCTGGGGGGTGCCAAGACCCAACTCAATTCCCGACTCAGTCTCAGTCCCTCCCTCTCTCTCTCTTTCAAGTGTGTGAGAGATCTTTGGGCTCTGATAAGGTTAGATGAGAATTGGAAAATTTTCCCAAATTCGATTTGAAATCGGGGCGAAAAGGGTGAATGAAAATGTTCATAAATATGCATGGAAATAATTTGTTGTTTTTCCTCATCATATTTTTATTGGTTTATGAATTTTCATAATTTGTTATTTGTGTTCAGGGAAATATCGTCTAGGCCTGGCACTACCTGGAACCGGGGGGTGTTGCGGCGACTGTTCCGGGGGTTTCCCCTTGATGAAATGAATGCCAGGCTCGCGTTGGAATTCCCTGAACGTGCGGCCATTCAGGCGTCTATCAAAGAGTACGTTCTCTCTCTCTCTCTCTCTGTCTGTCTCTTTCTCTCTTCCTCTACTGCTTGCACCTTTTGCGAGTTGTGAAATTCCGCAAGCTCTCGCTAAAGTTCAAATTTCAGCGAGCTGTTTCTGTTTCTGTTTTTTTTTCTCGCTTTTTTTGTCAACGCAAAACGCAAACGGGGAAAATGTTTCGCAAATTGACACATTTTGTTTATCGTTTGATTCCGGTTGCCCAATAAATGATATAGTATAGTACCATTATGATGTGTGTCAAGCACACAGTCAGCACTTGGCCAAGACACACACACACACTCGCACACGCACTCGTAGATACAAAGATACATACTTGTAGATACAATGGCACTAGGTGAGCCAACTAATACGCTATACAATTCATATTATCCTTGGCGTAATTTATGTGCCAGGACATTGACATATCCTTTGTGGCTTTGTCCACTTGCCGACACACACAGAGAGAGACTGAGCAGAGCAACCTATGCGTACGGTACTTTATTGTGCGCCAACAAAGATGCTTCCAGGAATGCCCCGGGGCATCTACTTGTTACGATTATGATATATTATTATGTAGTATTATGAGAGATTCCTTCTCCCGCTCACTCTCTTTCCCTTTCTCTCTTGGCGTGAAAATATTTTGATCGAGGGTTACGAGCGGGTTTCTTATGTGGGAAAATCACGCCTACTTTGAGGCTGAAGATTAAGAGATGTGTGTAGTTAGAAGATGGGTTAGGGAACATACTTATTGGAGATGCTGATGGGAAAGTTGGTGGAAGGTACTTTATATTGATTAAAAAATCTGCGATTATCAAGTAGATGCGGAAAGGGTTACATACTGAAGAATTACACTCTATATATTAAGATATAAAACTCTTCATCAAGATATAATATTGAATACTGTATAATCAAAAATTAACTTTATAGAATTAAAATCCTACAAAATTCTAGGAAACCTTAGAGTAATTTGCATATATTTTTTACAATTATATAAATGTTTATCGATTAGGTTGATAGATTGTTTAAAAATTCTACAATTCTTAAAGCGTATTTCGAATACCTTTTTCTTTATTATTAAATAGAAATAAATTCGATAAACAAACGAAATGAAATCTATTTTCTTTTGAACACTTCTGCAACCATATCAATGAAATATCTATAAGTGAATTGTCTACTGAAAAATTATTGATCAATTTTTAAAGATCATTGAAAACTTTATAAAACTTTCTTCTACGCTTTAAGTTTGCAAGAAATTCAGTAATCGATGAGCAAAGATCTAGTTGCAATAAATCAAATTACTTACATCTTATGTAAAACACTGCATTGCTAGAATTATTGTTACTCTATCAATTGTAATTGCATTCCCAAGCGAGTTATGTAAAATAAACCCCATAGCGACCCCCAAGTACCCAAAAAGATCTTCAGCGAACTGTTGAAAACTCGACCCCAATGCAAGATGATATCAAATGCCAGGCACTGATACTGATTATGCATTGTGGATTGGCATTGGATCAGTGTCATCGGTTGCTACGGTATTTCGATATCTTAGATATTTCGGTTTGTTACGGTTTGCTTCGGTTTTGTGTGCGGTTCTCACAGACCTGAATAAGTTTCGTGATTTACATAAGCTTAGCGACAACCAACTGAGACAGACTTTTTGGCGGGGGCCAAGTTCAGTAACACACACAAACAAACACACAGACACACCCACACACACACACACATACACTCTGTCATACACTGACACACCTGCCGCGAGTGATAATAACTCACCTCAGTCTTATAAAGTTTCCTACTTTCGTCTTACTATCTCGGGATCTGGACTTTGTTAAAGATATCGTTGTAGTTGTTGTTGTTAATATCGTTGATTTTATTGAATTTATTTGTTGTTGTTGTTGCTGTGGCTTCTTAGTTATTAATTTGTAAGCCGCGTATTTTGATGGATTGCCCCCGACTCAGTCTCCCACTGACACTTTTATGGATTTATGATATTTGTCGGCCACGTCGGTGATATCGTCGGTTGAAGGGCACAGAGGGTGGAAGGGGAGGGGGGGTTGAGGGGTTTCGTTTCTTCAGTTCTTGCTTTGGTCTTAGAGATATTTGCACAATTTACAGCTGCAGCTACCGGGCAGGGTTGCCGCTAAATCACGCTGCGCAAACAAAACGGGCGACAATCTCGGTTTGTGTGTGCGAGCGTATCTCGTGGAACGTTTGTACGCACAATGTACACACGAGATACATATGTATCTGTAGCTATTTCTGTAGGTGTATCTCGTGGTGGGTTGCTTTCTTTCGCTTCTTTTCGCTTGCGGTAATTGTAGATGAAGTAGATTAAGTTCTTGTTGAAGATTTTATTGCCGCATTCCAGGCGCAGCCGCTGCATTCGCTGCTGGCATTGATTGCTGTTGTTGTTGTTGTTGTTGTTGCTTGTTGCACACACCAGATACGTATCTGACGGATACATTAAGCATTTGCACTTGCACTGCTTGTACCTCGATTCACTTGGCGGCACACGCACTCGCCTCAGCAGCGGGCTCGTGCTGCACTTGTTATTGTTATCGATGTTGTTATCGATGTTGTTGTAGCTGTTGTTGTTGTCAGTGTAATCCACATATTTTCCAAAAAATGCCAAAAATGCTAAGCGAGCGATTTCTATCGGCGAGCGCACTGTATCTGTATCTGTTGTAAATGTATCTGTATCTGTTTGTGTTGGTTGTATCTTTTGTTTGTTTGATATGCTTTGGTTGTATCTCTTTTTTTATGTACAATTTCAGGGTTTCCCTTTACAACTTGTCAGTTGACATTCCAAGCGACAAATACACAAGCACACACACTCGCACACACGCACACGCACACACACAGAGAGGCTGGCACAACAAAAACTATTGCATTTTATTTTGTAATTATCAAATTTGTTTGTTGTTGTAGCACACGCGTAGTTGTTCAAGTTGAGTTTTCTTTCTTTCTTACGCCAAAAATCGTTTACTCGTTTTCTTCTCGATTTCTCGGCTTTTTTGTCACTTTTTGGCGTCGTTGGAACGTCGTCGGGCAACGACAACGAGCAAATTGATTTCAACTCGATCAGCGCTGTAGAACGACTAACGCCTTCATGTCTGCCTCTACCTGATTGAGTTACAGGTAACACACCGAGCCGAAGCACAGCCCGAGCACACACACAAACACACACACACGCACACATGCAGCGACAGAGCACGAAGCGCCTTCGTTCGGCTCTCGTCGTTTACTGAGTGGAAACATTGGAAACTGACTGAGTGCGATCGCTCTCTCCTCCCTCTCTCTCTCACTCTCTCTCTCTTTGTCAGTTCGGCTCTCACACTGCTCTCTCCCTCTCTCTCTGTCGGGCTCTCACTCTCTCATGCTTTGTCACTCTCTCTGAAAGTTTAACTGTTGTTGATTATCATCGTGATCATCATCATTATATGATGATCACGCATCCATCTCGTTCGAAGTTCCCTTTGCCACTGGCAGCCAGCGCGTCGTCAGTTGCGCTTCGATCGCTCTCTCAGTTGAGCACAAACTTGAGTGAGTCTCTTACTCCACACACTCTCTCACACACACACACACACACAGACACACGCACACTCTCTCGCAAGCTAATTGAGCTCGTTGCCGACTGCGTCGCAGTTTGAGTCGCACTTGCGTTTGTTCTGTATGCAAGACGAGCTTGCGCCTTGAGATTGGACAAATTCACCAAAGATCTCTGTAGAGGGTGGCTTATAAGAAAATGGAGAACAGTTTCAAGGGAATTTCGAAATAAAGAATACTTGATATATAATCAAATTAGCTTTATAAGCTTAACTAGGTGTAAAACTTAACTTCAATAAAAATGAATTCACTTTAGAATCCACAGTTGTTTTTGAGAAAGTTTTAAGGTAACAATAAAAATTACTTCTACTTTATTCTTAGCTGAGCTTAAGTTTTTCTGATAGTTTCTGTATATGAAAACAAATATTTCATAATATAGTTTAACTTTCGAAAAAATTAAATTACTCTTTAATAAAATAACACAAAATTCATCAAAGAAATTTTAAATATATTCCTTGTAAAACAGTTGTGAAGTTTAATATAAAATGCTTTGATTTTATAAGCATTTTTTGTATTCCAGTCAAAGTTTCTACTAAACTTTTTGTGAAACATTTGTAAAGTTTAAACTTTAATATATCCATTTGCACACATATTATTTGGAATTGTTTTATTTTGTAGAGATTAATTATTTTATGTTAACCTGAATTATTGAAAAGGTTTCATATTTTGCCAAAAATATTATATCATTGTCAGTTTTATTGTTATTATTTTATAACAGAACTTAGGCAAATATATTATTTTTATATTTATTTTATGCTTAATTACTTAAAACTTTTAAGCCTTTTCAACACTTTAGAAACCATTAATCCTTTCACTTCATTTGTCATGAATGGAGTCTAATTGTCAAGCACATTTCTATATCTTTAATCCACACTTGTCTTGTCGTGTACTTACTTACTAAGCCTGTCTCTGTCTGGGGTCGCCCCAGTTCTGTGCAGCTCGGATCAGTTCAGGGAGCTAGGAGACACACAGGTGAGCGTGACGCGATCGACATCGGAGTGATCGGCGAAAAGAAGATGAAGGCAAGAAAACTCTTTGCTCGGGGAGTTGCACGCGCGCAATGAGCCAAAGATAAAACCAAACTGTCTCGTCGTGTTGCTGCCACAAAGCAGCGCGACGCACGCATTCCTCGGGCTGGGGCTGCTGCTGCTGCTGCGGCTGCGACCGCTGTGGCTGGGGCAGCCAGCCAGGGCCCAGTGCCGGGGATCGTGAGCGAGCAGGAGTGAGCGAGAGAGCAGAGAGTCTAGCTGTGTCTGTGTTTGTGTGAGTGAGTCTGTCTGTCCCTGTGTGTGTGTGTGTGTGAGTGTGTTTAGGCAACGAAATCCTTAACAACAACAAAATGAAATCAAAAAGTCAAGAATTAGTATAATTTTATTGGTTGGCAAGAGGTAAAAAAGAAAGAAAGAGGAGAAGGAAGTGAAGCAAGAAGAAGGGAAGAAGACGTGCCGCCATAAGAATGACACTTGCTGGCTCTTTCACACTCACAGTTAGACGCAGTCGCACAGTGGGACAAACAGACAGACAACAAGACACAGCGAGAGGCAAGAGTGGAGAAGGGAAGGGGAGAGAGAAGGCGCAATACCAATACCAAGGCAAACAGTTAATGCATTTCGACTGCCTTTCCACGTTGCCTCATTCCACGTTCTTCTTCGCTGTGTTTGCCCAGATGACTTGACACACCCGCGCTGACTGTGGCGCTGCAGCACAGCCAACTTGACTGCCACAAAAGGTTGGCCAAAAGAGACCTCGTTGCTGCTGCCTCTACTGCTGCTGCTGCAGTTGTTGTTGTTGTTTTTGCAGCTGCAGGTGCTGCAAGCCAGCCAAAACGACGCTGGCCACTTGGGCCTGGGTAGGTGGAGCCGCCTCTGCCAATGAGTCTGTCTCGGCCTTTTTAGCCTGTTGCCTTCTGTCTTCTGCCTTTCTGTCTTCTGCCTTTCTGTCTTCTGCCTTTGCCTTGAACCAAACGTGAAGTCACTTAGTCTGTTACTGCTTTTTATTTTACTGCTGCTTTTCTTTCTCTTTTTGCAGCAGAAATGCAGCTTGTAAGGGACTTGGAATTATAGAAATTAAGTTGAAGATTTGCCATGTTTGTAATATTATTTTCAGCTATGTATTTCGTATCGTTAAGATTTAGTATATTGTGATGTTCTTAATTTCTAATCGATCATACCCAATAATGTTTCTTATCTGGGAAGTCAAATATTCATCATATATTCTTCAGTTTGTTATCGATTAACCTTAGTTCAACTATATCTTAAAATGCCTCAAGACAAGTTTATTTATAAAGAGTTGTAAATGAACAGAACTGAAGAATGTAAAGCTGCAATTTTAGATTATAGAATTTGTTCTGAGTTTATACAATGATTTTAAAAACCTTTTTTTTTTTTAAATTAAAATATATTGTTGCAATTATTTTCTTGTATTTCTATGTCATCTTTTAAAAAAGATACTACAGAAGCATTTAAAAGTTTATACAAAATATAATAACATTTTCTTGAAATTTCTTTTTCTTTCTTAGTTATTATTTTATGGAACACAGATACAATCAAATCTTCTGCGATAATCTACAATAAAATAGTTAGGAAACTATTTTGTAAACTTTGTTATTTTAACCAGTTAAAGTACCATAAAAGCTTAAGAAATATTTCTCTATGGCGCTTTCTAGGTGCTTTCTGGAAATTTCAGATTATTTAAAAAAATTTTCATCTCACATTATATCAGCACAAGATCTTTCGTTCACATACTTTTTGTACATTTAAGAAGAATGCAAAACTGAGAGATAGAAATTCTTATGTAAAAGAAAAAAATGCCATGCTATCCCTCCGAAAAAGAATGATCCTCTAAGAAGTTATGCTACCCCGCACTTGTCTGCCTCCGTGTGCGTCAGTTGTAAATCTTTTGCCGTCTCGTTGTGGCATGTGTCGCGCACTGTGTGCCACAAAGCTGAGCTGACCATTCACCAAAGTAGTCCAGTTGGCGACATGAATGGTCGCGACGTCTGGCATTACTTAAGCGTTGCCAGACATTCTGGCTTTGTTGCCGTGTCCGCTCTCCCGGCCAACTGGCGCCAATCGCCACTGCAGCATGCGGCACTTGACGCCGTCTGTGCGGGCATCTTTTGTCCGTATTCCGGACGCACTGGCATCATATTTCCCAGACTAGAATCTATGACCAAAAAAAAAAACTCAATCGAACCGGAAGAACTGAGACGTCCAGTCGAAAAAACAAAATGAGAGACAGGCACAGCGAGAGAGAAAGAGAAAGAAAAGCAAAGCAAACGCGAGGCAAGGCAAGCTGAGGCGAGGCAAGGCGACGAGGCGGCGCATTAAGAATGTCGTCGCTTTGGCTGCGGCAACGCGCTGCTGCTGCGTCTGCGCCAACGCGACGCGACGCCTCGACTGGCTGCGGGTGATTCATGCCGATTGGCGGATGGAGAAGAAGGAGGCGGGCTCCAAAGACCGCGCTCGTTCAGATCCTTTTGTATGTTAATCGCAGACGCCCAGGGCAAGCAAGAGAGAGTGTACGTGTGTGTGTGTGTGTCTTGGTGTGTGTTTGCTGTTGTGTTTGTCTGCTCCTCCTCGTTTTTGTTGCTGCTGCGTATTCTTTTCCACTTGTTGTGTTTGTGTGTGCCTCCACTCGCGCTGCATGCAACAGATAAGCAGATACATTCTTTGTCTGTATGTGTGTGTGTGTGTGAGTGGAACTGTGTGTGTGTGTCTGGTGTGTGTGTGCGTTGTCTGCTGTGCCGTGTGTCTTCCCTCTCACGTTGATGGCGCTGCCGACGCTCAATTTTTAATGGCTTTAATTGCCCTTCGCACGGGTCTGCCTTATCGCCCGCTCGCCCGCCCTGACCGCCTGACCACGCTGGGGACCACCAAGGAACTGTTGCGAGGAACCTTAGCGAGGTACCTTAGCAAGGTACCTTTGCGAGACAGCCCTATCTGCCCTGAAAGATCATTGCCATTTCGCCAAATCGTAGCGCCGGCGCTACTTTCACTCTCCGGGTAGAAGAATCGCCTCTCCTGCTTCTTCTTCTTCTGGTTCTTCTTCCTTCAGGCAGGCGGCAGTTTCATTTATCACGAGCGTGTGTCATTTATAAAAATCCTTGGCAAATGGAAATGTCGGAAAAATCTCAGGGCTCACTGAGAGAGAGAGAACTGCTTGACACAGTTTCAGTGCCGCACCAGCCACATGGCCCGATCGATGCCAGCACAGCAGGACCATGATCGGCACGATCCCGCTTGCTCGATCCCTTTTTTCTCAACTCGACGGGGGCGAGCGGATAATTGTTTGTGTAGGCGTGAGACAAGGACTGCAAGGACTGTGGGTCGGCTAAAAGGTTTTGAGTAGAGAGTGCAGCACAACAGCAGGAAATAGACACGCAGAGTGTAGAGTGAGTGAAAGATCAAACTGAATGAGATACGATGCGAATTGGGAAATATAGAGCTACGTGTATGTGTAGTCCTGGATTATAAAGAGAAAACTAGAGGGATTATAATGGAACGAAGTATCAATTAATAAAGAAACTTGGAAAATACCTATATACTTGACCAGTTAAGTGTTCTAAAGGTTCTTCAGTTCAAAAAAGAAAAAAAGAAATACATAACCTGTTAAATGTTTAATAAAGGAACTTTAGCTCAAGAAAGTATTTAGTATTAATCTTGAAAAAAAGGTTAGAAATAGAAAAAGTTAATATAAACATTTTTGAACATCTTTAACAATTTATTAACAGCATAGATTTTAGTTTGACTCTATCACACTTTTTATTTACATTTTTACTTTCATCATAATTTAAATTTGAAGATTATATATTGAAGTATATGTAATATATACCTTGATAGGAGTACCTAGACCTTAAGATATAAAGAATACATACAAACAACACCTTAATTTAGAGTACAGAAACAAAATGGCATACAGTGCAAAAGTAGCTACACTACCCACTTCAAACTACACTAAATAGTACCAATAATATTGTTTGCAATGGAATCCCTGAAGAATTCCACCTGCTTGACTGCTTTGATGGCAGCTCATTAATGTCTACGGTTACAATGTGATCGATTTTCAGCATATGTAACTGAAAATGGATCTGTATTCTCAGCTGCAGCTCGGTCTCTATCTGTGGCCGTATCAGTTTCTGTTTTGGTTTCTGATCACTGGGCTCGTTTTCGGCTTCTGTAATATTGTCAGCTAATCAATTATCGCAGGAGCAGTAGAAGAAGCAGAAGTAGGAGCAGAAGCAGGAACAAAAGAACAAAAAGTGGGTAAACAATGCACGTGGCACGTGGACAACACGTTGAATGCGCCTTTCTCTGCCAGTTTTGATGGAAAGGTGACAGTCAGTCAGGCAGGCACAAAGGAATTAAAGCAGCCGCAAAACTGCTGAGGGAGACAACAAGGCAATTGTCAATGCAGAACTGGAAGAGCAAAAGTAGAAACAGAGGCAGAAGGAGGAGATGAAGATGAAGATGAGGATGGAGGAGTAGAGCGAGGGAGGAGGGAGCTGAGGTTATTCTGAGCAATTGTTGTTCGACTGGCTCTGCGATTGTTGTACTGGACTTTTGTTCAATTAAAACGTTATTATTGTTGTATAGCTCAGTGAATGACGGACTGCCAGACAGACTGCCAGACTGATTGACAGACAGATTGACTGACTGACTGAGGCAGCGACACAACATCACAGCGAGTGGGGACTCAAAGTCTAAGTTGCGTTTTGTGAAAGCCGATCCTGGCTGGAAGAAACGTTTTGTAAGCCCGGTTTCGGGCCCGGTTCTGATCTTCTGGTAATTTGATGCCGATATACCTTCTACTTATATCTATCTCTCTCAGTTCTTGTTCTTTTGTTTTGTTTGTTTATGTGTAGCCAAACGGCCATTAGAGCCGCCTGCACTGAGGACAATGCGTGTAATGCTTGATTTATGCTAGAGGGTAACCCAATACCCGAGGACCCTGTGCGACCCATAGACATGGATATAGTTGTAGTTAACGTTGTAGTTATTGTTGCAGTTATTGTCATTGTCAATATTCCTTTTATTAGCGCCACTTGGTAATAGTTTCTACTCCCCCACTGCGGGTGGCAGTGCCTGATCCTAGCTCCTCCTACCCCTTCTGCTGCTCCAGCAGATGGCCATGTGGCCACTCCACTTATGGAAACAGTTTGAATTCGAATTAACACAGCAGGCAGCCCGCATGAGCATTAAAAGTCAATTGCAATAAAGTTTTATTTCGGCACCGACTCTGTCAGGTTCCCAATACCCTGTACACACATTGGCTGCGCTGCCAAGTTGCCATGTGTGAAAATATCAAAGCTCGATATTGGCTGCGGCTGAGACTGCAACTCAAGTGGTTACAAATCAAATCGTAGGCCGAGTAGCGCCATCGATAAAACTTAATGGCCGCCATAACTGTTAGTCCTAATGAAGTGGAGTTAGATGCGCGTACACTTGAAAAAATTAGACGAATACACTTCAAGAAATTACGAAAGGAAGTTATGGGGAAGTTAAACGGAGGTTGCATTAGAAATTGTGTTTGACTTTAATGTGTATAGTGAAGCAGAGTTAAATTTGGTTTTGTTGTTTGCTTTGTTAATATTTTAATAACTTTTATTACAAATACATTGTTGCCAAATTTCACCGAAAGTAGTAAAAATGAAATTGTTCGCAATGCAAAACAACGAGAAAAGAACTAAGACTAAACTCTTCAACTATTTCACTTTATTCAGAAATGTTTCAATTCCCTCTTCCCATTTCTCTGAGTGTAACTGCCAGCTACATATGCAGATTTAAATAGTGCCTCCAATTCGATCTTTCTCTCTTTTGCTTTAGTGATTCGGCAATTGCAGCATGCTGCATGGAACATTCAAATTTATTACTAATTGGGTGTGAATTGCCCGGCAAATGGTGTTCGGGCTGAGTGCAGCATGCAACATAATCGAACTGGGTGCTAATTGATAGGCCTTTGATCTGCCTCCCTAGGTACCTGAACCACTAACATCTAACATACATGTACTGTATTTATTTACACCAATTGTAAGGCAACAACAAGAAATCGTGCATAAAACAAACAAAGGCCGAGCAAGAAGACAACGAGGCACACACACACACAAACAGAGAAAGAGAGAGAAGAGCGCGAAGTCGAGAAAGTACTTTATATAATCGGGCCGTGAATGGGCCCGTTAGGGTAGTTAGGAGCTGTAACCAATCCGTTAACTGCACATCAAAATCATCATTAACACCGAGTAGGGTAACTGGGGTGGGGGGTACTGGAGTTGACTCAGTGTCAAGTGCCACAGAGGAAACATCAAATTTTATGATTTCATAAATATTTGGCATGGCACTACTTGCATGGCTGGGACCTGGTTGAGGCGCCTGTTGCCCTCTAATAGATGCCACATCATTTCAATGCTCAATCCACAAAATGTTGCAATGTTGTTTATACAAACTTTCAAACACACACAGCACATTAATTTACTTTGTCTTGTGCGCTGTAAACACGCTCCTCACTCTGCTTGCACTTGCTGTAAATACCCCCCCACACACACTATCACACTCAGACACACACACCATTCTGGCATATAGTATAGTACCAAGTTATATACAGACTAGTGCCAGTAGAGTTGGGCCTGTTCATCTGTACCATAAACCAATTCAAATGGCGCAATAATTGCCACTTACATAAATGTTGCTCAATATTTATTGCGAGGCTGCTTTTGAGCAGCTTATAGTTTATTAATATAATGACCACGCCCCCCATCTACCTAACCCTAATCGATCCCAACCATATGGCTGCAGATATCATCAAAGTGCGTCTCGAGTTAATATTCGCATTTGTTTACAAAGAAAGTTATACTATAAAATTCATTTGAAGGGGCACTTGTAAATATTATAATCTTTAATTGCGTGTTGCAGTATACTGCGCTCTGTATTGGCATATGACAGCTAGTATGGCACAGTTCTTATCATAACTATATATACGAGTAACTTGAGGTTTTGCGGGTCTTAAATAATACTTATGCTTGGGATACTCCTGTTTTTAGTTTACATGTGTCATGTAATAACAAATACAAAGTGTGTCATATGTACATATGACATGTCAATTTAGTATGACAACTGCTAATTGAAGAACTTTCCTTGATAGTGTGATAAATGTCACATAATAATAAAACATATAATTCAAAGTTTGACAATATGAAAGTAAATATGGCAGGAATATTCGACAATTTAATAAAATGTCACAAACTTGTATTGAGAATTGTCATATACATTTCAATATGTCACACACATTTCTATGGAACGAATATTTTTTTGTCATATGGAAATCATACGAAATAGTTAAGAGTACAGTGTATAAATAAAGTTTGCACTAATCTCATTGAAATATGGACATATATTAACTGAAATCTAGACCACACTAGGCCAGACCTCATTCGGATTGTCAGACATGTCTGTCATAGCGTTGCGTTTGGCTGCAGATAAAGTTCGCAATAGATGCTCTCTTATGCTTCTAACTAACGTACACATGCTATAGCTCCACCAACTTTAATGCCATATATCAGATGCGATCATAAAATGCAAAACTTCCACGCATTTTCAGGCTAAACGGAATCCAAACAAATCGAACTTAGCATAGGCATTAAAAAGGAGAGTCGATAGAGCAGTGGAAACATTGTTGCCTTTTGCCAAGATGATAAAATCGTTTGAGAATCTGTCACCTTGTCGCTATAAATTCAGTCAGAGAGAGAGAGATCATTGGAGCGTGGGTGGATGGGGCAAAGTTTACACACATTGATCGCGTAGTCGTAAATTGTAAACAGAATTATTGCAACGATTGCCAAATTAAGTGCAAAACGCAAACTGAAATTCAATTTGCACGCGGCTTGTTTGTTTTCAGTTGCAGTTGCAGTTGTTGTGGTTGATGCTGTTGTTGTTGCTGTGGCAGGCACGCAAAATTGAGATACTTATGTATCGATGAGATCGAGGAGGATCTTGCCCTGATCCTATTTATAGTCACAAAAAGTTTGCCATTTGCCAGTTGTGGTTGCAGTTGTTGTTGTTGTTTATTTATAAGCGCATGTTTGACATTGAAAATAATTTATAAACTTTTCAACACAATTTATAAACTCTTGCCACAAACCACTCGAGGGTTGGAGGGGGAAAGGAGGCGGGGCACGCTGCTGCGGCACCGTCTGCAGTCTTCGCATTCATTCATCGCGAATTGATTCTCATTCTGCGCGGCTCATTATGAATGCAATTGCGACGACGCAGATGTTGCCGCAGCATTTAACTGTAGACCAAAAATGGTTAAAGTCATTCATGTAGCAGCAGCAGAGAGAGATGGGGCGAGAGTGAGCGAGAGTGCGAGCAAGAAGGCAGGTAAAGATGCCGCTGATTGATCAGTATGCAACATGCTTGAGCAGCCGCAATGTTGCGGCAACAATGCGACGCTCTTCTAGGCAATTGTTGCTGCTGTTGTAGTTGCTGCTTCTGCTGCTGCAACTGTTGCTGTTGCAATGTTGCCAGCTGGCATCTTGTAATGCAACGCATGACAATGAACGATGCGCCTCGCCTTGCAGTGAATGGCCGCACGGCAGCAATTGCTGCAACTTGCCCCAAGAAGACTCTCCCTCTCCTCCACCATGTCTCTCTCTCTTTCTCTGCTGCTCTATGTGTGCCACAGTGCGTATGAATGAACGACAGGCGCTCGTCACGTTGCGTCGTGCGTCTAATTTCGCATGCGTAGCCGAAGCAACAGCAAAAGTTGCAGCACTGGCAACAGCAACAGTTGCCGCCGCAGCCTCATTGCCAGATCGCGTGCATTGGACATATATGGAAACGGGCGCGCATGGTGCACGTTTTAATTAGGATAATGAGTTGTTTCCGGGCAGCAGCAGCAGCAGCAACTCAAGCAACAGCAACATTGAGCGCGCTGCTTCATTCACCTGGTCCTCAGTGCAACCTTTTATGGCACTGAGGCGCTCTTCGCTTTGGAATTACAAATCGTTGTAGGTTTAATTAAAAATTAATAAATTTATGAGTTGCCATCGCATTAGCCATGCCAATTGACTGAGCCAACAACTGCAGCAGCAGCAACAGCAACATCAGCAGCAGCAGCAACTGTTGCAACTGCCACTTGGCCATTGATTTATGACTGTGTCAGCTTGCAAGTCGCAACAGAGTTCAGCTTGGTACTCCGCTGAGACTGTTAGGCGTCTAGGCAGGATCCTGACACACACACACACACACACGCACACACACACACACTCAGACACACACAGATACACGCACACTACGAGCAGCAACGCCAACTTCAAGGCAGGCCGCAGCCTCTGCTGAGTGATTTGCCCTTTGGCCACTTCACTTGACTAATTACCAATCGAACAGTGGAACGTAAAACAACAATTGTGCGCAGAAATAATGAAAGGAGAAATATACATAAAAAAAATTTAAAAATATTAAAAAAGTATCATAACATTTGTATAAAATTTCAAAATACTTAAAAAGGTTTGTTTTCTATTTTTTAAATTAAGAGAAAGAGAAACTCTTCTACAATTGAAGGATACATATAAAATCAATTTGATATTTATTTCTAGCACAGTAAAAACATGCTGAAAATATTCTGTAATGAAATATACATTACTTATAAAGAAGAATTGGATTTATACTCAAGATTACTTAAATTCCCTAATACCCGAGTGATCTACACTAAATATTTCTTAATATTTTCCCTGCCTAACTCACTCACTTTGCCCTGCGACAACCACTGTCTGTGTGCCTGTGCCACCAATGTTGCAACGTCGGTGGGCTGCCCCACCGCATGGCAAACCTCTCGAATAGTTTTGAACTGGACGCCCAAACAAATACAAAATATTAACGCAACGAATTTCAACGCGCTTGTCGCGGCGCTAAGTCATCCTCGTCACAAAGATCTTGCAGATCAGTCAATGGATCGATGGATCTGGCTTCTGATCTGCTGCTGCTACTGCTGCCTCTGGTGTTGGGTGCGTGCTGTGGCACTTTGGTTGGATGTTGTTTAATTGCCGCGCTGACAGACGGGCGCATGTCAGGCGAGTGGAGAAGAATCAAAGCGAAAATTGCAGGATACAAATATAGCCGATAGACAAGTGCAGATACTTATGTATCCACGGGATATACGGCTTGCTTGTTGTTGCCCCTTGTTGTTGCTATTTGTATCTGCGTTTGCGTTAATTTTTTGTTTATTAGGCGGTAAATATCAAAGTTGAGCATAAATCAAATGTTCGGCTTGTACAGCAACAGATACGGCCAAGAGATACAGATACAGCCACAGATACAGATACAACTGCAGCTATGTGTAGCTACTTGTACTCTGCTAGATGTCCATGTTCTTGTTCTTGTTGTTTTGGAACTTTTTCGGCTGCGCTAATTTGTACGCTCCACAAAATGCAAGTTGTATCTTGTATCTCACGGTCTGTTTGCTTGTTTGCTGTTGTTGTGCGTGCGAGTGTGTGTGCGGGTCTGTTTAGTTTCAATAACCATTTTCCAATTAACACAAAACGCGTGTTTTTCACGTTAATTAATACAAAACTTTTTATCAATATTTGCAATAAAAATCAATCAGCAGCATTCGCAATTAATCAACATCAAAAGGCGGCGGCAGAGACGATCGCGCACCGGCTCCTAATAGACCCCAAATAAAGCCCCTGGCAACCCCCGTACTACACTAGACTGTTGTTGTATGTAGAAGATACACACAGTAAAACAATAACAAGAACTAAGAGAGGGAGCAACGATTAAACACACACAACAAGTTGCTGCCACGCGTATTGCGTTCTACACCTTTTCGGGCATTTTCCAGCGAATTTCTTTTGTAGTTTTTCGACTTGTTGCGACCTTTGATTGCCATTTACCGTTAGCCGGACTTCCACGTATCCAATTGTTCTCTGTTGTTATATAAGCAATCTTCGGCTAGCTGTCTAGCTGGCGGCACAGACCATTAAGTGTATTTAAATTATTATCTTATTGATTTCGCTTTTTCGATTCGAATGAATTGTGAATACACGGAAGATTCATGAAGAGCTTTGGCGAGCGTACACGTATTCTCTGAATTTACGAGCACTCTGGCAACCTTGCACCATACACAGCTGCCAGTTTGCCAGTTTGCCAGACAATGTATGGAATAACTGAATAATGATCTAAAAAGTTGCACTGTTTAGATTTACTCGGATTATTTATTAAATTTTTAACAGAGAGAGAGAAAGAGGGATGAAGAGATATGTAGAGATATGGCACTAGTTATAATGAATTTAGTTAGAACTTGGAATTAGAGAAGCAGTTTAACAGTAGGAGATTTTAGTGGAACTGTGAAATAAAGAAAAGTATATTTAATTTACATAAAATGATGAAATAGTGAATAAAGAAGAGTAGTTTAAGATTTCAAGGAATCTTTTGTAAATAAGAGATCAATAAAATTTACTTTAAATGTTGAAATAGTAGTCAAATACTTGGTATGTATTTCTAAAGATTAAAATGGGATCTATTTGAAAAGAAATATGACAATATGACAGAAATCTGCAACAAATAAGTACCAAGGTCGCCAAATAAATATTCAATGCGTATGTTTAGCTGTTTTATGGCTCAAAGTATTTATAGCAACTAACCAGACATTGAAACAGATTACAATTCATAAGGTCAAGGCTTAGCTGACCTATGTGAGGTTGATTTTGATGATGCACATCTCGTTGCATCTCACTTCGTGCATGGCGCCTTAGCTGACCTATTGGCGGCAGAAGCGTGGCAAATGAAATCAGGTGAATTAATTGATTACAAAACTGGCGAATCAATGAAATAAACGGGGCGTAGATGAGAGCAAAAGATACAAAACTGCAAGCAGGCACTGGCAATGGCACAGGCACAGGCACTTTGCCAGACGAATCAATTGTGCAAATTGCGCGTTACGCCTGAATTGGGAAACGATTCAAACTGAGTCGCAGAGCGAGACAGATTGGGGGAGTGAGGTAGTGAGGGAGGCAGGGAGACTCAAAGAGAGACATACGGAGAGACATATAGAGAGATGTAAGACAGAGAGACAGACTAAGATAGAAACAGACAGAGAGACAGAAAGAGAGACACAGACAGACAGAGGGACAAGCAGAGAGACAGGCGGCAGCAACAGACGGCCCTGCTCATTTGGCCATTACAGCAGCAGACGAACTCTCGGCGAGTGGCGCTCGTGCGCATCTGCAACAGCCCCTCGCACAAGGAAAGGGGCTGACTTGGTGATAATACGCGCATGCCACCCACAAAACGAGACAAGCAAAGTGAGGAGGGGAAAAGGAGGCGATTCGTGCCCAGCATAAACTGATACATTTAATTGCGTGCCTCAAAAAAGAGAGGCAGCTCGGCAGAGGCGTCAGGTCACCTTCTCCACCGTACTCCTCTTGTTCGCCCCCCCTTGTCCTGCCATACGGATTGGTTTCTGGGAATCTTTGCTCCGTGGCGTGTAGCGCACTTAATATTTATTGTTTATTTACACAAGCGCATTAATCGCAAAGCGCAAACGCGCCAAAAACGATCCGCGCAATTGCCAATGGCCCCCGCCGGTTAACCCCCCCCCCTGCCACTCCTCTCTTCCCCTGCCCCTACACTCGCACTGTGTGAACCCGACGATCAGTTTCTGTGAGCTATAACAAAAGTTTTCCTCAGTATCAGCGAGAGATGCGAATGTGCCAACGACTGACGGCCGAAGGTTTTCCACTCTGATTTCTGTTATGAAGATAGATAGATAGATAGATAAAGTGTTGCATAGTGGTTTGGCTTTTGGAATGAAAGATGTAGAGATGGGATATTGACAAGATTAAAGGAAAATTTGCTGGGAACTAAACAAGTCGAGATTCTGTTGCAGCTGAGGATCTACTTAGAATATGAAGCGCCGAAGAGAAGGAGTATATGACAAGGAAATGAATATAGAAGGAATATAAATAACCTATAAAAAGAAAAAATAAAATAAATGATGAAGATATGGCATATATATTAACCTTCTAAAGGTTAACAATAGATACCAATAGAGCCTCAAGAATATGAATAAGCAATGTATATCATCTTATATCTTATATACTATAAATGAGAATGGTTTAAGTGGAAGGTATATCAATAACCTTATTTTTCCTCTTACTAAGAAGTTGTGATTATAAATGATGATAAACTAAAATTCATACTTTATTGTCACATGACATATCTATATTTTAAAATATCATAATATAGTGTATATTAAACTAACGATAATAAAATAATAATAACAACATAGTATCATATACCTATCTATAGTAATTATTTCTGCCCCACTTATATCATATTATATCATAGCTTATCACATTCTTTTCTCTTATACTTTTGTATTGCATTATTTAATTTGTTTACTAATAGTAATTCCTTTCTTTATTTTCGTATTTAATTTCAACAACAACAACGCAATTGCAGCACATACTGCGCTTCAGATAGAAGTATAAGGTATAATTATGCGTGCTCATAGGTTATGGCTCATTAAGTCAGAGATTTCTGAAACCGAAAACAGATTAAAATCAAAATAAGTTGGCAAAGCGGTTGTTGATCTGCTCTCCCTTTCACTCACTCCCCCTTCCCCACCCCCTCTCTCTCTCTCACTTACCTTGCCATTCTTGCATAGTTAAATACGTATAAAGTGCGCATTTATTAGCACTGCCTATATTCGTTCGATTTGACCCACTGTGCACGCACACCTGTGTCCATCTTAGCCTTAGCTTTTTCGGCTTTTGCGTTTCAATATTTAGTTTGAGAATCTTGTGTGTGTGTATGTGTGTGTGTTTCTTTCGCGCGCTAGCTCATTTAATTGGTAATTTATGGTTTGGACCTAAGTATTGACAGGGGGCGAGCTAGGTGAGGGGGCTGAGCAGGGACTCCGTCGTGCGAGCGCTAAATTTGCTACATTTTTGATAATTGCGCTGATTTGTTGCCACTTTCATGTGTGTGTGTGTGTGCGTGTGTGTTCTAGGCAAATCAATTTTTGCAACTTTGCTGCATGCGTCCGCTGAGCACGTAGTACGAATTTTAAACATAAATAAACAGATCAGAGTGTGAGCATCTTCTACTATATAGTAGGCAGACACACACAGAGACAGTACGCACAGTGTGGCATGCCTCACAGCGAGTGCTCGAGAGATTTTCCCACACAGAAAAAGCTGAAGATCTTTACAATCGAGTAGAAGTGACGGACAAAGGGAGGGGGAGGGAGCTCGGCTCAAACTTGGAGAGTCTCGAACCATCGTCGTTGAGCCCTTGAGCAGATCATTAATTATGCAATCAGAAGTAGCAGATCGAGCGATTTATATAGGCATAAATCACACGCTCATCGAGCGAACATTACAATGTCGAAAATTTGCATAATTCCTGGAAGTTACGAACGTCGTTGGTCGTGCCGAAAATGCGTAGATCTGGATAGAGCTGAGATGCTATAAACGTATGTAGATGGGAAAAGATGATCGCTCAAGTGGCTTAATAGCTGGAGAAAACAAGTGAAGTTCAACAGTTTGGAGAGCACTCGAAGGCAGCGTCCAAAAGAAAACACTTCAGGACTTACAGAGGCAGAGAAAGAGAGAGGCAGGGAGATCGAGAGAGAGAGGCAGGGAGATCGAGAGAGAGAGGGAGGGAGATTGAGAGAGAGAGAGAGGGAGGTAGCAACTAGCTAGAGAAGAGAAGTAACTGCATCCCGCGCTGCTAGACACGGCCTATTGAAAATGAAAATAACTTAATGCAAAGTAAGCGGCAGAGGCAACAACTACAACAGCAACAACTACAACAGCAGCAGAAGCAACAACAACAAATGCAACAACAGTATTCAACTGTTCAACTGTTCATGAGCAAACAACGCAGGCAACAACCACAGCCAGAACAGCAGCAACTACAACAGCAGCAGCAACAACAGCAGCAGCAACAACAGCAGCAGCAGCAACAACAGCAACAACATCGTGAAACATGGCCACAACTCGTTGGCTTCGTTGGCTCTTAACGAGGCCGACATCAAACAAAACGTTGTGACCAGCGTGTCCGTCCGCAGAGTCGAGCTCGAGCTCGAGCTCTCGCACTGCTATGCAAACAATGCTAGGCTACAAGGCGTCTTTCTATGTGTGTGTATGTGTGTGAGTGTGGCTGAGTGAGTGAGTGTGTGTGCGTGTGCTGCAGTGTGTGTGTTCTGCTGTGTATGTGTGTGTGTGTGTGTATTGCTAACATTTCACTCAACATGCAAGGCACTCCAAGGCGCAGCCTAACAAGAGAACGAAATTCTTCAGCAATCTGCAACGAAGTGCAAATACACTGCACAAAATTATATTAATATAATTTTTAATAAGTAAAAATTATAATATACTATTGAAATTCTTAAGGAATAAAGTATCTTTTAGAGCCTTTAAATACTTCAATATTTCATCATTATTTTCTCTTTTTTTCAATTGAATTAAAATGTTTACAATTTGTATAATTTGCAAAGTGTTAGAATTATGTTTATAAATTAATGTTAACTAGTTCATGAGAAGTATTTATCATTTATTAATTATTATTAAGTAATATTAAGTTGAATTAATCAAATTCAATTAATTAAATAAATAAAAAACCATCAATAACTTCTGTTTCTTTGCTGAGCTAGTCGTGATTGAATTTGATTTAATTGTATAATGAATTAATGACGAAAAATAAACTTTAAATAATATATATACACATATTATACGTAATGAATTAATATAAATACATACATCTAAATTTATATATATTTATATTGAGTGTGTATATTATTTCTAAAAATTTATGTATTGAATTGATCTAGAAATTTATATTTTAAACTTATTTATTCTCACTAATCAAGTAAAATATCACTTCAATCTCAGTTCTTTGCCTTCCCCTGTCAGCTAGTTGAGCTACCCTCACAGCTGTTGCAGGGTATTTTCAACAAGCTGCTCAGCTCCTCTCGCCTTGCTGGTAATGTGAAAAATTTCTTAGTCAAATATTGACCAGGCACAGAGCAGCAGCGGCAGCTATAGCCGGAATCCCAGCTAGAAGCAGCAGCCTGACGAAGTTGATGATTTTTCAATTTGGGTTTTGTAGTTTTCCGCTCGCTGCAGCAGCAACAGCAACAGCAACAGCGGCAGCAGCAGCAGTTGCTGATGCTGGAGCACTTTAAAACAGTTCATTTCTTTTGTCAAGGCTTCGGTGTGTGGCGTCTCTTTTGAGTTTTGCCGCTTGGCAAATGTCGCAGCAGAAAGAGAAGGAGGAGTATGAAGAGGATGAGGAGGAGAAGCGACAATTGAGAGCTACCGCGAGAGCTGTAGGCAAAATATTTGAACATGTTTATTGATTTGCTGTTAAGTAGCTGGTAATGCATACGTGCCTCTCCAGAGGCAACACCGAAGAACAGGAGGGAGGGGGAAGCGAGGCAAATTAATTGTTTGGTCAGAAGTTGGCCTGGCTGTCTGGTATTCTGGCTTGGTCGGGCCTGGCCAATGCCAGGGCCAGTTCGAACTTTGCTCACCAGGTACGATTGATGACAGCTTTAGCGTTGGCGATGATCAACGACGACGCAGCAGCAGCAGAAGAAGAAGAAGCAGCTGTGGCATCGTCTCTCGTCTGCAACGACCGCTGCATCAATGTTTGTTTATTTATTTGCCTTTAGCTGTTAATAATTTATGTAAGAAGCTGCGGCCAGAGCGGCAAGCGTGTGGGCACTTGGAAAATAACAAACATTTAACGGACTCAACTCGGACTCTCTTGGCATCGTCTTCTGGCGCGAGAAAATCTGAAATTATCAATGTGATATGTCAGCCACATTTGCTCCCGCTCTCTCTCTCTCCCCCTCTCTCTCTCTCTTTCTATCTCTCTTCTGCCACATCTCATTGACATCAATTAGCATTGGTAATGAGCTTTTAAATGCATTTCGGGGTTGCGTGTTTGTTGAAAGCGTTTTCCACTAACACAACACAGAAAAAAAGAGCTGTCAAATGCGGCGTATGCGTGATATTGGTTATGCGATCAGGCTAAGTAAGTGGCCGCTTATCGCGCACTTTCTTTTCCTTATGAAAATATGCATTACCTCAGCTGTCACAGATCACATCGATTAGAGATTTAAATGACAGTAGATGTTTACTCTGCATATCATTATGATATTCGAAAATGGAACTTGAAATTAAAAGAGGGAAAGAGAGAAAGAAGTTGTTGGAGTGAAGGAATTTGTTAAAAGTAAAGAGTTTAAGGATTAATTAAATAGATTGAGGAATGTTTGCAGTTGCTTTTTAAATAATTATATGAATCCTTTTTAAAAGTCTTTCTTTCTCTTGTAAAAATTGGCTATAGGAGATACTATTATTTATTTATCAATTTGTCTTATTTAAAAACATTTACATTTAATTATTATTTGTTTATCAATTGCACTCCACTCTACAATACCTCACTTGTTTTTGTGTCGTCATTTGAATTACCGCTTAAACGCCTTCACAGATATTCCAATTAAGTTCACTGATTGATCAATTTCTTGGGAATATTTATCAATGCCTTCTCGCGTGGAAAACAAACCATTACCTATACGGAAAATCTGTGAAAAAAATTCAAAAGCTGGGAAGGAAAATAACAAGTTGGGCATTCCATATTTGCGGCTAGGAGAGAGACACCTAGACACTTTGTTTGGATTGGGTTCTAAGAATAGACATTATTAATTATATCAATGCATTGCCAGGTTTCCCACTAAACATAGCGAAAACCACCGCCCACCACCAGAAATAGCAGTACACACCGCGAATCCCCAACTACTTCACATACCTGTGCAGATACTTGTGAAATTTATTTCCTCACTTAGGGAAAAAAGCGAAACGAACCTGAACAAGAAAAGCAAATGAACTCAGCAACAAAATCATCGCTAAATTTTTGCAATCACGCAATGCGAAGAAGAAGAGCAGGCGTAAAAAGTTTAGTTTGTTCAGGGGCGTGTGCGCTATTTACATAGGGTAAGAAGAGCGAAAAGAAAAACCACATTCTAAAACAACAAACAAAATACCGAAAAAAGCAGATAAGAAATCAAAAGGGAATGTGGAAGTTTTATCAAGACTGAGTGAAGTCTTCTAGTTGTAAATTTTAAATAAAATTATAAATGTATAATAATAACATTGTAACAATATGATTATTACCTTATCACCTGTCGTGCTGCTATCCATAGCATATGCTTTCTATGTATGCTTATCTTTCTATTCATCAACGTATCATCTACTCGTATTTATCTTTCTGTCCATCTATCTATGCATCTCTTCAAATGTGCATATCTTCATCTATACATATATTCATCTTTTCGCCTATTCATCTACCTATTTATCCATCTATTCATTTAACTATCTAACTATCTATACATCCATCCATCAATCTCTATATCTATCTTCCTTCCTACCTACCCATTTACCTTTAGTTTAGCATTCCTTTCAACTATAAGCAGCGTCTTACCCATTGCAAATGACCATGAAAGAATGCAAGTCTAAGTAAATATATATACATATATATAAATATAGCATATGCTCTCCATTAAGTGGTCAATATATCCAATACGTGTACCCTATATAAACATATCGAAACGGCAAACAGCAACAAAGCGAACTGAAAACATCGAAATAGCAAAAAGCTGAACAAGTGGCATACAGGGAAGTCTGCGGCGGCTTTATAATAAACAAATGAACTGCCAAAGAATTGCACATAGCGTACTTTAAACATAAACAAAACAAAAGGCAGAAAATCTGTGTAGATGCTGGGGAGGGAGGGGGAGGGGGTGTCGAAGGGGCAGAAAGAGTGGCCATAAAAATTTCAGAGGCACTCGATGCGATGGCAACTTGTTCTCCACCGTGCTAGACAAAATGCCAAAAAGATCAGATATAAATGTATTTAGTATATACTATATATATTTTTGGTATATACTGTAGGTATGTCTGCCGCATGTGTAGTTAACAGTTCGCTCATGAACTCCCTGCGATTCCGATCTCTTGCTGTGATTTTTATGCACAACAAGCGGCTGCAGATGATGCAAAAAACAATTTTTAATCGAAACGAATTAATGATCGCGATGAGCGAGAGGGAGAGGAAGGGAGAAAGAGGGAAAATGAGAAATAATTTTTGATTTTTTTCATCGATATCATTAAAAGTGCGCGCGCGCCTGTCGATGATGATGTCCTGCGGCGCGAGCAGCCACAGCTACAGATACAGATGCATGGCAAGAGATACAGATACAGATACAGCAGCAGAAACAGATGCAGATACAGCAGCAGGTACAGATACAGCTACAGCTACAGATAGTGTATCTGTTATGGCTTTAACCTTGACCACAGCTGGACTGGATAATGATGATGTTGCAAGTTTACTGCAACTAGTTGGCAACTCAGCGCCGAGGTTGCAACGCAGCGGCAGCCACAACAGCAGCGGCAGCCACCTGTAAACGGGTCTGGGGCAATACGAAACGAGCGCTGTCTAAATATTTAGTGGCTAAAAGCGAATTTTTGATTTGTTGCCGTGCTGAAATGCGCTCATGGAAATTAAACGATCTCCCTCACAGTTGCACGATCTACCTTGCTCGCTCACTCCCCCTCTCCCTCTCTCTCTCTCACGCGTCTTCAACCTTGACCAAAAGCGCCAAGCAAAACATATTGCATACATATGCGCGCGCCTCGCCGGCCGGCACACACAGCCTCAGGGTACGGAAAGCGCCAAGCCATAGAGAGCTCTTCATACACCTCACTACATAGTACGTGCCAATGCATATATATATATGTATATATATACATTTCTGGCACTTATCGCCGCTATATGGTAGATCGATGTGTTTGCTTTGCTGGAAATTTTATGGCCTGCTGCCGATGCCGCCTCCTCGGCCGCCCCTGGTCCCGCCGATATTTATGTTTGGCCATTAGCATCAACAAGCGCGCCTCGCATAGCGCTATTAACTTTTCAAAGTACATATTTCAATTATTATAATTTATCCGCGAATTTGGCCATCCATAAGTTGCCAGGCAGGCTATAAGGTCATAAATGATCTCAATTGAAAATACTTTTAATATTTTGGAAAATCACCTCACTTCACTGCGATTTGATTAATTCAAATTTCTATTCTTACAGGGCATTCGCAGGGTGTGTGTGTGTGTGTGCGTGCCTCAGAATGAACTTTTATGTTTCCATTATTTATACATGAAAGTTGTATGAAAATTCCAAGGTGAAATCCCAGCGATAAAACTATACCTGGTGGTCATGGTTGAAACAGAACAGCAACGAGTGCGGTGAGTTCATTTACCCGGCACGACGCGATTCACGTGTGTGCCCAGTCGAGGCTGTTACACATTAATTAAGATCAAATAGTTTCAGAATGTATGGAAGAAATAGAGAGAATAGAATAGATCAGATTTATGCAGCTACAGATCAAGAAACTGTGAGGTTAGATGTGAGAAAGAACCTTCAACGTGAATTTTACTCAAGTGTCATTGAAAGATAACCGAATTATCACGATATATTGGCAGTAAATATGACTTATTTGTATATATGTATATATGAACACGTTAGATATATGTAAATAAAGATCTAGAAACTGTCAAGAAACTTTCAACATAAACTATATTCAAGTATTGTTGAAAAATAAGAAAATCAGCGCGATACATTGCGAGATTTCTTTTTATAACCTAAGTGATCTTTATGCGATCTCGATTATACTTTATGCAATGTTTGAATTATAATTGGACATATTTATTGGCATGTTTCAAAAGTGCGTAAAAACATCGCATCTTTCAGCGAGTGCTAATCATGATTTACCAGTGCTCTATCTAGAGAACTATCCGCAGCAAAATTGCTTGTCATCATAGTTCATTGAAACGGACTCTTTCCGCATTTAGCTGGAATTTTATTGGGCCAGAAAAACCCACGCAGAACAAACACTCGTAAATTGGCTTGCGTGAAATGAGAGAAATGAATTCTTAAATTCTTGAAGATTCCCCCTTGGCAGACATACCGATCATTTCATAGCCACGAATGTTTTTTACACAAGGCCATAATCGAAACTTTTCCATCATATGGGTAAGCAAATATATGTCGGGTAAGTATATCAAACAGAACGAGTGTACGCTGAGGATCGTCGGGTACTTCCTGGAAAGCGAAATTCTCTTTCAATGTGGGCCATAATAATAATGATATGTAAACACACAGCACACGAATGTTTCAGCAGAATTAAGAGTAGGAATTTTTTCGGCTAACAATCCCCAAGAAGATCGCCAAGTGAAACAGCAGCAACCAAATCGATCGTATTAGTATCTTTATCACGGCATGTCAGGGCCACAAATTGCAACGATCCATCAAATCAGCGAGAGGGATAAGTGAGAGAGAGGGAGAGGGGAGGGAGAAAGGGGAACTGGGTCTGGGTGGCAGTAACTATATCTGGGCTTACGTATACGTATCGTATAAGGCTCGCTCGATCATGCGCTATTGGGCCGCTTAGGGGGGGCTATAAATAGCCGCGCTAAATTTAACTTTTGCGGTTTGCCTGCAAATAATGTGCATAATAATAATAAAAGCAAATACAATTGGATTTAACTGGTGCAACCAACTGCATACCCTGTAACGCTGGGGAAGTGGGACAGAAGCAGTGAACGTTGATTACTTTAAGATGTCTTAGATGAAATAGTAAATATTGCAATTGTAAGTGAATGCTGTAGATTAAAGAGTATTTCCAAGTTGATGACAATTATAGATGTCGTTTAATTTCACTACTATATAAAGCTTAATGGCATTTACTGTGTAAGTAGTGCAGGGTATGTGCAAGTCGACTAACCAGCGGACGCAACAAATGTTGATTGATTAACTGGCAAACTTGGCTACCTTATTAGCTTACTCGTTTGCGTCAGCTGATGCCACGCATGGCATTTCCTGTTTTAGCTGTTGCACTTAAATTACAGGGTATATGCAGGTCGAGTAAACAACAAAATAAACAGATATTTATTAATTACATGAGTTAAAGTAAGAAAGAGCTACACTTTGTATCAGCTTCTATACCACAACCACTTCTGCAGTGACAGGGTATGAGCAAGTCGACTAACTGCTATACAAACCAATATTTATTGATCTGCAATGAAGTATAAGCCCCAATTTCAGTCAGCTGTTGCATCACCTGCTCTTCTGCATTCGCAGGGTATCTGCCAGTCGACTACTCCAACTTAAACTGCAACTGTTGATTGATTTCCTTGCAAGCATGCTGCCATATTAGCTTTTATAGCAATGCCCTCCTTCTCCCCTTCCCCCCACACACACACTCACATTCATCTGCATATTCATACGGGTACTCATGGTATTCATATGCAGCAACTCGCTTTGGTAAGTTTTCACTTTCAAATTGGCACTGGGGCAATTTGATTGACAGTCGCAAGTCGCGAGTTTTGTTTGACAAGCGCGACACATGAAATGAAACTTAATTAAATTAGTTAGATTATGTTGCCAGGAGTGCAGCAGGGGAGGTTGGCCAGGGGGAGTTGGTTGGTAGGGTGAGGGACTGAAACTCGTTGCTCTCTCGGTGCAAGCTAAATAAATAAATAACCAATTTTTAATTGAATTTCTACCTACATTTTTAACCTGTTTGACGGCATTCCGGGGCAATCAACGTCGTCGTCGACTACGACGATGACGCTCGTTGTTGTTGTTGTTGTTTGTATATGCATAGTAGTTGTAGCAGCAGCAGTTGTTGTTGCTGTTGCTGCTGCTGCTGTTATTGTAAATTGCTGCAGCAATCGTCGTTGTCGGCGCCGCCTCGGCAAACCTCGTGCTGCTTTTCTCTTCTCACTGAGCAACAAAGAAGACCTTTTGCAACGACGCCGACGTCAGCGTCGACGCCAACAGCAGCGCCAGCAGAGACTGCAGCATCGGCATCGGCATCTTATCAGGGGCCGAAGTTGCAGTTTCTTTGCCGGAGGAGACTGCGAGGCTGAACTCGACGAGACGCTACTTGCCCCGCCTCGCCTTGCCCCGCCACGCCTCGCCTCGGCAGTGATAGCTGCCCAGCTGTGGCTGTGGCTGTGGCTCTGCCTGTCGCTGGGCAACCGCAACGTGTGTCACTAACTTAGTCACTCTCTTGCACACACAGACAGGCACTCACACACACTCACACACATGTGCGTGGCACTTTCTTGTCTTGATAAGCGATTTGCATCAACAAAAATGGAACGTTTTAGAGCACTGCGAGTTCGAGTGCCGCATGTGAATGCACCAAAGGATGTTGACTTCACACACGTAGACTGCCAGTATGTGCATGTGAATGTGTGTGTGAGTGCACTCATTGTAATTATCATAATTACAACAATAACAAGCAAGAAGAACAAGCTGTCTTTAGGTTGACGAAGTGCAACTACCCTGGCTGGATTGAGTCGCTTATAGGCAAAGCTCAAGTGTGTCAAGGATAGTAATACATATATAGAACTGATATTTTAATGTAGAATTGACTGATACTACAAGCTATATATAGTTCAGTTCTATATATAGTTTCAGTAGTATCAGTGTACTTTGATTTGGTAGAAAACAGAGACTAATAAAAGCTAGAATTTACTTCGAATAAATGAGAGACTGAAGTTGAAAAAGAAGAACAAGCCTGAGAATTCCAACAGAACACGATACTTAGTGTCTTATGTAGTTCACCCTCTTGCCTAAAATTTCGTAAAGACTAAAGAGTATGCAAACAAATATTTATATACATATATTATTGTAACACTAAATGCATTTATGTTTTATTATAGGATCTTTGTGCTCATAAATATTTGTTAATACCTTGCTTGAATTGCTTCCTTGAAGTTGAATTGGTTTTCATCATTCAAGAGACAGTTCACTTACTGTGATTGCATTGACAACACTGTAGTGTGCACTCAGATTGCCATGAGATGCAGATACAGATATCAGTAGAGATACAGCTACAGATACAGCTACACATATAGATACAGCAATAGATACAGTGAGTAGGCTTCTGAATTTCATATTTGAGCCTGGTTTCAACTCTTTAAATCTAACCGAAAGTGGTTCAAACTGGCGTATCCAGCTAACTGTGAGGGTTACAGCGTTTCTAACTACAACAACTACAACAACAGCAACAGAAACAGTAGCAACATCAACAACAACTAGTCACAGTAGTCAGAGCTGCTTGGAAACGTGTTTTCAAAGTCAAATGCTGTCGATTTCTTGTAATCCAATATACGTGCCGCGTTTTTCGTTTATATATTTATACACTTGCCAGCATTGTGCTAATTGCTAATGGATGATATCGATGTGCTGCTGCCATAAGAAGTGCCATAAAGGGAACATAACAGATTGGAAGAAAATCAAAGATTCGTTAAAAGGAAACTAGCTGAAAATATTACCTTAGCTATGAATCAATAATGAAGTTATATAGAGCTAATACTCTTTGACTGCTATAGAAGTTGAAGAAATTAACATTTCCTATAATTTGTATTACATTTTTTTCAATTATTATTTATATACTTCTTACGAATCATTTAACATTTAATTAAAATTAATATTCATTGACATTTCATATCTTTCTTTTCTCCTTTTCTATACCTTATAAGTCAACAAGAATTTCTTGACTTAAGAACGCATTTCTTTTAGTTAATTTTAATGCAAATTTAAACAAGCTTTTTGCCAACCTTTGAGACTACTTTCCCGGCGGGCCCACGCTGCGTATGCTTAACCTCAACGGGCGTTTCGCTTTCCTTTCCCTGTCCTACGCCATTTCTCCGTCGATTTGTATTTATTATACATGATTTATCATGTCTGACACTTGGGCCAAACCACTTGTCAAATGGCCAGGCAAACGAGAACAATAACAACAGCCAAAACAACAACAACAGCAGCAACAACAAAAACAGCAACAACAACAACGATAGCGACAACATGCTGTGATTTTAGATAAATTCATAACTCAAACTCAACTTGTCTTGCCTTCAAAGTTCAAATCACTTGGCACTCTTGCACACACACACAGACACATACACTCAGCATACGCAGTGCGTGTGTATGTGTGTGTGTGTGTTTCATATTAATTATTTATTTATGCGTTATTTTTGCGCGCGTTCATTTCGATAAGCTTCAAATGGAGACACAATTTACATTTACAGTTATGTGTATACTGCATGTGTGTGTATGTTTGTGTGTGTACTATATGCGCTATAGCAACAGCAGCTGCACGATTTTTGTTTGTTTGCTCGCCAGCAGCAGCAACAACAACAACAACAGCTTCGGAATCAGCTGTTGGCTGCGATTTCGTTGAACGAACTTGAAATTCGCTTGTGAAAACAAAAGGAACAACACGATAAAAGCGACCGACGACCGACGACGGACGACAGAGCAAATCTTTATTTTCCTCTTCTTCTTCGTCTTCATCTTCTTACTCGTTCTGTAGTTAGTCAAAAGAAGGCGACATTTAATCAGCTTGACAGCCCCCACACAAAAACACACAGCGTCCCTCTTGCCTGCGATTAGCCACGCCCTCACCTCCTTCTTCTGCGTCCGACATAGTTCGACATTAGTATAGTATATACTCGTAGTATGATATACTATATACCCTTTACTTGGTATACTATATAAAGAGTTGGAAGTGATAACAAGGCAGCAGGAAAGCGAGTGGAACAGCCGAAGGCCATTTGTGTGCTAACTATATAGCCAGCTGTATGTATATGTATATGTACGCACGCACATATATCATGTCGAGTTGAGGTTGAGGTTTGAAATCTGAGATAGTGCGAGTATTAGCTTAAAGCCAGAAGACGAGGAATGGCACCGTTAGAGCAGCCACACAACACATGACAACTTGAATTGGTCTACAAAATGCCCTGTCCAAGAAAGAGGAGTATATGGGGTCTAAGGAGTTAGATAAACATATCATAAACATATCACAAACATATTTAAGAGGCTTTTTTAAGCAAGTTTATTAGGTAATAGAATTCGTTATATTATATAATACGATATCATGAATGGCGGAAACCTTTTCAATATAATAAAGAAATATTTAGTGGATCATAAATGGAAATACAGTCCAAGAAGTTGCTTAAAAGCATCAACAAATTATTATATTTTGTAGTAATTTATTGTATTCCATTCAAAATATTTTGATATGTTTCAGGAGTCAGAAATTTTCGTTCTGGAATATTTAAACAATTTTATTGATGAATCACTGAAGTTAAAAACTTATGCACAACAAATGAAAGTTTAGATTTTTCGCATTGAAGTTTAAGAATAATTAACAAAAATTAAACTAAACTATGAAAATGAAAATAAAGATACGATCACGTAGAAAAACAAGATAGTTTTGCAGTTATGACTCACACTCTTGAATGTAATTCAGCGCAATCAAATCTGATATTATCTGATTATAATTGTATCCACTAATCCTATCAACATTGACCCATTTGCCAAATAAGAAATTCCCTTGATATCTTTGTCTGGTCTTGAGTCTATTAATATGAATAAGTTTCCGTTCATAGAAGAATATAGAAACTTTATTTAAATAACAGCAAGTTAGGCTCTCTCAAGGTCACTTTAGTTGAATTACAGAGAATTAGGCTCCCTTTAGGCTCATCTAAGCAACTCAAACAGCCGCTTTTCTGCCTGCAATGCTAGGGTATTATTCAAGTACATGCGGAATACCAAGGAAATTTTTGCATGGAAACGTGATAGCAAAAGTTGTTGTTGTTGTTTGCTGTTGGAGTTGTTGTTGCTGTTGCTGCTGCCGGGCCTGACTTGATGCAGAGCAGGAGCAGCAGCAGCAGCAGCAGAGCCGAGCCGAGCCGCATCTGCTTGTGGAATTTATTTATCGTTAAGAAAATGTGTGTAAAATAAGTGAAACTATTGGAAGCTGCTGCCGGCTGAGCGCCTGTCTCGGCAGGTGTGTGTGCGTGTGCCCAGTGTGACCAGTTTGCATGGAGGGCACTGAGAGGGGCGGGAGTCAGCTAATGCCACCACTTTTGATAAAATGTTGGCCTGGCCTAAGCCTGTTGCTGCCTCTGCCTCTGCTGCTGCCTCTGCCTCTGCTACTTGCTCTGCTGCTGCTGCTGATGACCAGTAGCCACTTACAACTTACAGCTGCAGCAAATTATTGCCGCATTGCTGGCGTGTTGTTATCAGAAGCGGCAGCAGCAGCGCCAGCAACAGCAACAACAACCACCTTGTGATTTTCCAGAGCTGGAGATGGAGACTGAGACGGAGCCACATCAACATTTTGAGCCACAATTGAGCGGCGCTGAACCCGCTTCGCTTCAGTTCGCTTCGGTTTTTGTCGAATTTCCGAAAGTGGAAGACCTTCGCTTCGCTCTGAGAGAGCAGAGACGCCGACAGCGCTGCCACTTGTTGTTGCTATTCGGTTTGTTATCAGGTTTGGGGCCCCGCTTCATTTGTGGCTATCAATTTCACACCTAAGCCAACGAGTTTCTAAATCGAGCGTGTGAGATATGCAGCATATCATTAGCTCAGATCTCCCAACGATGATGATGATGATGATGATGATGGTGATGAGGAAGATGGTGAAGAAGAGTTGATGAAGACGATCGCTTTGAGTACAGGATTTGAGTTGTTGCCACGATTCTTAACGGTTGTAAATGCCAAGCGATTTGCAAACCAAATCAGCCAAGGGGGTAATACGATAGGGCCATAGATTTGCACTGGCTGTCGACAGAATGTGGAGCAACTCGTCGTTGTTGTTGTCGTCTTTGGCTTATGCAAACCATAACTCGAGCTATAAATACAACTATAACGATTGCCATAACGATGGCTATAACGATAATCGTATCACGCCCAAAGCCAAGCGAGTCACATGCAATTATTCAATTAGCCAAATGGCCTCATAAATTATCGACTCTACGACCATATGACAGTTCTCTAAGGGCCAACCATTAGTTACGGCCAGCAACCTGCAGATTGACTACACTCTGGAATCCCCCTCTCCACCCCCTTATCCCTATATCATTTCCAGTTTGATTTCGATTCCTATTCTGATTCCAATTCAGATTTAGATTCTTCTAGCAATGCCAGTGTCAATTACAAGTGTTGGAATGCAGTTCGATTTGCTTTAG
Source organism: Zaprionus indianus (assembly GCA_018904595.1). Lineage (NCBI taxonomy): Eukaryota > Metazoa > Arthropoda > Insecta > Diptera > Drosophilidae > Zaprionus > Zaprionus indianus. The sequence goes on from JAEIHA010000905.1 coordinate 606,700, forward strand.
TTTGTCATTTCTACTCATGCATATGCGAACACCCTTAGCGCACCCCTTATATCTTCTAACATGTCCCTTGAGTTTTATTTTTAAATATATTTGACTTTCTATTCTAAATTCGAGTACTTAAGAGTACTTAGAGAAGCTTATTCTCTATGATTTGGTTTAGCAAACTTATTTGATACAAATTTACACATTTTCTTGTCAATTCGAAAACCTTTCATCCCATTATGATCCACATATATATAATTTCTTAAATACCTTAAAGAAACTTAACGAAATAGGTTCACCTTGAACAATGCAAAAGCAAGAGAGTTTCTTTATTAAAATTGACTTGAAATGTTTTAAAGATATGTTCAATATGTCACAAAAGAAATCTGAACTAAGATATTTAAATAATATGCTATATTGTTGCTCCCAAAAATTTAAAAACCTTTAACAAACCCAACAATTAATTTAGAAATACTGTCTCCAATGTAAAGTCATTACTAAATTGTAAATCAAGTTGTCCTTAATCAACACTAGAAATATTTTACACTCTCCAAAAATTAAATCTTTAAATATGTACTTCTTTATATGCAGAACTTTTAAGAAAGTGAAAAGTTAACGCGTATAGGTAAACAAAATGATATAACACATTTTGCTTCAGTTCAAAAACTTGCAATCAATATTCAATTCGTACTTTATCAACACTGAAAGTAACCTAAACAACCTTACCTAAATTCTAACCAAAGTTCTTGCCAAGAAGAAGCTCAAATTGCCCTTTCACTTTCAGCTTGTAAAGATGTTCGAAAACTAGTAAGAAACTGAATATAACAATAAAGTGAATTAGACACGCGGCCACCATGTCGTATACGCATTATGGAGCACACAATGGCACAATGTATATATATACTATATGGCAGGGTAAGTTCACTTACCTTGTGCACCTGCTGCACTGCTGACACTGCTCACAAACGTTCTAAAATCCACAAATCCTTTGGCTGCAAATGCAACAACAACCAATTCTGGCAGTTCGCGAACGTAGCATACATTATATTTATGTAGATACGTGTGCATATATACCACGTAGTAAACGTATGTGTGCGATCCCTTAGGAAGATCAGATCAGCTGGCAGTATACTCTTCTATGCATATCTATATCGCTCGATAACTGAGTAACTGTGTTAGGGGGCGGAACAAATCACTTGCACTTCACATGTTGGCCAAGTGGCTTTGGCTTCTTGGCGGCTTATTGCCTCACCAAACACACACACAGACACAGACACACACACAAGCACAGCGAGAGAGACACGCACACACGTAGACAGAGAGAGAGAGAGAGTGCAATCGTATCGGTATCGGTATCGGGCAATCGGAATTGGCGACGTCAACAATCGCGAGCGAACTGAAGAAGCAGAGGCAACTCGAAGAGGGCAGCAGGAAAGGCGGGGGGGCGGAGGGCGGGGCAATTCCTGAAGCTGTTTACAGTTCTTGAGCTCAGCTCAGCTGTGCTATCTGCGATAGCCGTTGCTGCTGCTGCTGCTGCTTCTTCTCTTGTTGTTGTTGTTGATGCACAGCTTCAACTGTTGCTGTTGTGATGTTCTTCTTCTTCTTGTTATTGTTGTTGTTGTTGTTGTTGCCGCGAATTATTACAGTAAAAGAGGCGAGCGAGAACTGCGACACAGTAAAACCGACGAAAAATAATAAATATACATAAAAGATATATGCAGATTTATTTCTTCTGCGCCTGCCTGACTGCGAGTTAGATCAAGTTATGACAACTTGCTGCTGCTGTTGTTGTTGTTGTTGTGCTGCTGCTGCTGTTGTTGTTGTTGTGCTGCTTGTTTTGGTTGTTGTAATGCCTTGGCTTGTAAGCTCGCTCGCTTTGTTGCTGTGTTTCGTTTGCTGTTTCGTTGATTGTGTGCGTGATTTCGTATTTGTATTTCTTTTTTTTTATTATTTTATACTCTTTTTTTTTCTTTTTTTGGACACAGGCCACAACAACGACGACGGTGACGGCGACGACGACGACGCTGGCGACAACGACAACGAATCTTTCGGTTCCGTACAACAAGCGCTGAGCGCAAAAAACTGAATGAGCGGCCAAAGCGGCCGGGCAAGGCAAACAGGCGGCACAGCGCACAGCCACAGTCGCAGTCGAAGTCGCAGGCAGAGCCAAGCCACAGACACAGTCGCAGCCAGAGCAGCAGCAGCAGCAGCAGAGGCAGCGGCAGCAACAGGCAGCGCTAGCAAGCTCGAGCTGTTGCTGCGGCAGCGATGGCAGCAGCGCAGCAGACGCAGCGCTGGCGAGCTAGTTAGTTACTTAGTTTGAGCGCGTAGTAGTGAGAGTCGATCAACGCACACATACATATACACACACTCACTGGCACACACACACTCACTCACACACACTCGCGCACATATCAAGTTGCTTAAGTCGCTCAAGCTCAAGCGCCATTTAAGTTGAGTAATTAAAACAAGCAGCGATTTGCATGTGTGTGTACGTGTATGTCGGAGTGTGAGTGTGCGTGTATGTGCCTGCGATTAATTATTAATCAAGCCCCGAAAAGCAACAACAACAACAACAACAGCAGCAGCAACAAACAAACAAACAAGTCCGTCTGTCTGTCAGCCAGACAATTACAAATATTCAACTCTCTTAGCGAGCTGCGAGCTTAACGCTCTGCTCGACTCCGCTCTGCACGCTCCACACTCTCCTCTGTCCCCTCTCCCACACGCGTCTCCCCTGTTGACTCTCCACATTCGCCGCTCAGCTGCTTGAAGTGCGCGACTTTCTTTGCCGCTCTCCGCTGCAAGTTATAGATCTTTCTTGCCTTTGTTGTTGTTGTTGTTGCTGTTGTTGCTGCCGAAATCAGCATCAACATCTCAACTGGTTGGATTCGGCATTCGGCATACAGCAACAATAACAACAACAACAGCAACAACAGCAACGGCAGCAACTCGGGCGAAGTGCAACAAAATGTAAATCTAAATTGATTGCAAAATGTTTAAAGGCTGAGCGTATTCATTATACGCCATGTGGATTGACTGCGCAGCGTTGCCAGACTGTCGTAGAAACTGTAAGTGGAACTCAGACCAAACGCAGCTGAAGTAAATGAAATAAAATGAGAAATATAGTGATATTAAGTATATATTTATGTAATATAATTAAGAATTAAATAAGAAAAAATAAATTGATTATAAAAATTTAAGAGTTTCATGAAATATAATATTTAAATATTCCAAACGCACTTAAAAAAATTTAAATTATGAAAATATATTAAATATAAAATATTTTACAATTAATTATTACTATTTTTATTATAAGTATTAATTTATTGCCTTTAAATATCATTTTTTATTATTATAATAAATTTATTGCCTTGCTCTGTCTCTTTTCCCAGCACATAACGCATACGCCACGTTCGCCGGCGCTGCTTGTTGCCAGTACTGCAGTCTGGCAACGGTATTGGCTAAATCAATGCGGCATGTTGCCAGTTGTTGTTGTTGTCAGCTGCTGTTGTTGTTGTTGCTGGTGCTGCTGTTGTTGGTAGCGTAATTAAAATATTGCACTTGCTACGTTTTTTTGCCAGTCGCAGCCACTCTGCACGTTGTTGTTGTTGTTGCTGCCGCTGCTTCTGCTGCTGTTGCTGTTGCCGTTGTTGCTCTTGTTGCTGTTGCTCTTTCCTATATTGTTTTTGCCTCAGCAACAACAACAGCAACAACAACAACTGAGCACGTTGTCGACGTCGTCGTCGTGTATTAAAACTTGTTCATTGGAATTTTCTAATAAATCAATAAACGCAGACAACACATTGTGAGTGTTGTTGTGTGTGTGCTGTCTATGGGGAGGCAGTGCAGGGAGGGGGGAATGCGAGCGAAGATGCTGTTTGAGCCAGTGGGCTGTGGACAGAAGGGGGGCGGGGCAGAGAGGCTGAGAACGGCAGCATGGCACACAGCTGGCGGCGACGGCGGCAGAGCGACATCGCGACGCATTGCAAAGATTGCGCATTATAAAAATAGCTGGACACTTTACTTTTTTTGAGGTTATGGAAAAGTTTTTGTAACTTGTTGACAAGCAGCAACAGCAGCAGCAGCAACAGCAGCAGCAACAACCCAGTAAGGCAACACCAACAGCAGCAGCAGCAATTGCAACACTTTCACGCATTGACAAGCTGCATTTCCGGACCGTAGCAGCAGCACCAGCTTCCGGGGGGAGGTCCCAAATGGGCGTGGCAATGCTGTCACTTGTGACTGACACGCTAATTATGCAATATTCCGGCAAACTAAGTTAAGTAGCTGGCGAAACATATCACTTTTTGTCTGCCTTTTTGCCAGTTTTACGAGCTGCTTTGCCTTCCACTCGGTCAACGGCGAAACAAACAAACAAAGCGGAAAAACAACTTTTTGCATTGATTCAATTATTATGCTAAAAATACCATAAGTATATATATATATATTTTTAAGATTATGCCAGGCTTATGAGTTGTATTTGTGTATTTATAATCAGCAAAAATAAATATGTTGAAGGTGTTAGACGGCAAGTCCAATCAAATCAATGAAGGAACCTTGTTTAATGGAAAATATTTGTTATAAAATATTAATATATTGGCAACTTTTATTTTTTTTTATTAATTAGACACTTATATATGTTTTATAAATTTGTATATTTATTTATTTCAACTGTATATAAGGTCAGCATTTATAAAGTCAGCAGCAAATATGTTTTGACTGTTTAATGGGAAGTCAATTGTAATCAAAGAAACAGTAAACTTGTATGGAAAATATTTGCTATACAATAATTTGCCATAAAATATAATTACATTATAAATAAAATATTTAAGATCATTCATCAAAATGTATGTATATTTTTTAAGCACTTTAGCTAACACTATTTTATATGTTTGAGATGTTTAAGCGAAAATCAATTCAATTAATTGAAAAAAAAAAACCAACTTAATCGCAAATATGCCATAAAATGTCTAAAAAATATCCATACATTGTTCGTATAGTCTTAATGCACTGTATTTAACTGTATTTTATGCAAAGCGCTCTGTAGTTGAACATCCTCGTAATTGGTTCACTTTTTGTTGCTGGCAACATTGTTGCCAGGCGCAATGTTGCCAGCCTGGCTGCCCCTGATGCTGCTGCTGCTGCTGCTGCTGGTGGTGCAGCGAATGCAAATGGGCCAAATAGCTTTCGATTTGGATCGCAGGCTGTCGCGTCACATTCTAAATGTAAATAAAATGGAAATTCCTTGGCGCAAACAACAAAAACAACAAGAACAACAACAACGAGGAATAGTAAGAAAAAAACTATGCGAGGAGCGCAGAAAAAAAGCTGTCGAACTGCTCTCGGGGCAGAGGCACTTGTTACGAAGACTGCCTTGTTAAACGAGCCTGCAACACCCCAACAACAGCAACAGCAGCAGCATAGCAGCAACAACAACAACAACAACAGGAACAACAATAAACAATGTTGCAATGCTTAATTATTTCAGCGGCAAGGAATTCCTCAGCGCAAACTTGAACTGCTTCTGTTGCCGCTGCTGCTGTTGCAGTTGCAGTTGCTGCCGCACTTAAGTGCGGGTATTGCGGCCAAGCGTGCAGCAAGCAGGCAGGCAACAGCGATTGTTGCTGCTGCCACTTGAGGTCGTCTGCTGTTGCTGCTTCTGCCTTGCATTGGTCAACGGCACCGACGCGTCTATGCGGCCAGTTGTGACTGCTGTTGTTGTTGTTGTTGCCATTGTTGCTACTCCTGTTGTTGTTGCTATTGTTGTTCTTGTTGTTGCCGTGGTCTGGCGCACCTATTTGTAATGCATTAATAGCCCAGCCAAGAGGCTGCAGCACAATTGCAGCCCAGCTTAGATTGACATTAAGCCTTGTCCCCTGGCTGTGGCCATGAAGCGATTACCACTAGATGAAGATGAAGCTGTAGCTGAAGCTGAGGCCAAAGATTCATTTGATAAATCGCAAGCAGTATTTGAATTAATTGTTAATGCTTTAATTGTCTTTGTTCACTTACTTTTTGTGTGGAAAAACCTTTTTAACAGCTTTAGATAACCTCGCATTGGCTGCAACTCAATTCGGGGCTGGAAATATGAAAAGCTTTGATAAAATAGAAAGTTATTAATGGAGGAAGGGAGAATGATTTTGAAACATCCAAACACAAACTGCAGCTGCGTTAAGATGAAGGGTCTTTAAGTTATTGTATTGCATTGAATGTGAATTTGTAAAATAATAATATTTTTGATGCTTAAAAATATAAGAAAAGTAACCACGGAAAAAAATAATAATCCCAAGGTAAATCGAATGAGTTTTCCGTTAATGAAAAATTATAGAAATTGTTAGGGATTAGAAATCTATATAAAATTTGCATGAAAACTTTACTTACAACATGGAAGAAAGCTCTTTGGTACATTACAATAAGCAGACTTGAGTTTGAGCTTGTTTTCTTTGTACTTGCAATAATCATTGTATAATGCCAAATATTGCTAAGTTCTATATACTCACATATCAATCTGTATCTCTTGCTTCAGCATACAATACACTACTATCTAACAGCAATGGTTCTTTGCACTTAACTTTGTTGCTCAGCAACCCCTGGGGCACCTCACTGAAATGTCAAAAGACACAGATGCTTCAAATTAAGACATTCCACAGAGCAAGCCATGAATCATGGCCAAGCTACGCAGGCAGCGGCAAGTGATGAGTGCCAATCCGAGTGTGAGTGCATGCAAATTTGCAAAGCAAGTTTCCAAGTATCCAGCTAACATGTGACAAAGGCATTAATTGAACTTGTGTGTGATAGATGCGATAATATATGTGTGTGTGTGTGCGTGCGTGTGTGTGTGGCAGCATGATGGCACTATGGCACTGTGGATGAACTTTGCCATTGTCTAGACAAATTAAGCACAAAGCAAATTGATGTCGCACAGTTTCCAATTGTTTGCTGACTTCTGCGGCGCACGCGGCGTATGCGCAATGTGTGTGCTTGCCTTCAGTGCGTGTGTGTGTGTGTGTGTGTGTGTGTGCGTGATAAGCGTCGTCAGCTTGTCTGGCTGGCGATGGCAGCTGCTGTCCAAATGGGTGTGATGTCATAAGTCAACACATCTCAGCTGCCCCAAAAGTCTATTTGATGTTTACGCAGCGTGGCCAGCAGGGGGGAGGAGTAAGGGGAGAGATCAGATCAGTTCGCAGCTCTTCGGATCGGATCGTTAATTAAAATTGCCAGTACGAGTCCAAGTCCGAGTACTTCATTAGCTTCGCTTGCCACGCAGTTGCCACGCGCAGCTCTCCAATGCTTAATTAATAAATCAACGCGACACTTGCACTCAATGGCCGCAGCAGCAACAACAACAACAACAATGCCAGGCAATCGTCATCAGCAGCACAGCATCACTCTGCCCATAATTATCGTAGAAGAGCATCCAGAAGAGCAGCAGATGTTCGTCTTGCTCTCTCTCTCTGAGATTGTTGCTACGAGAGCGCGGCAAACGAGGCAGACAAAATGACGCGACATTCCACAGCTGCGCAGCTCTGCCTGTTCTGCTCTGCTTTGTTGCCTCTTTTGGGGGTTGGCTGCCCCCAACTTACCCCACTCTCGGTGCTGTTAAATATAGCTGCTGACCAGCCCGCCATGCAGACTCAGACGGAAGCGGAAATGCTTCTAATCTTCGTTCACAGATCTCAGCGTGGGCGAACTTGAAGCCGAGGGCTGAGGGCTTTAATTACATGCACTCGCCTTAATGAGTGTAATGTAATCTTGAGTTGGATATAGTAGTCCGCAAGGGGGGTAATCTATTCATAGTGATCATTCACATAGATCGATTGTTCAAGTTTTTGATTTTCTTTCCAGCTTTTCACGATCTTTTTTTGAGAAATGGTATGAGGAATATAGAATATTATATTATTTTATATATAATATTTTGTATATTATATATAGCATAGTGAATATATGTATAATATTTATATCAGCATTTAAACGTTAAGAAGGTGTTCTCTCAACTGTCTCTGCCTCATTTTGAATTACTCACTAAGTTAAATTAAATTATTAATGGCACTACAGCTGTTTTAACTACGAATTTATCATATCAATGGCCTTACTAAGTTAAGCCGATGCACACAAACCATAATGTGTTCTATATAATGTAATAAAATATTATACTCTGTATTTTCCATACTTTCTCAAGAATCATTCACTGCACAATACTTCTTTCAGCTGTTTCAATTCGATATCAATGAAAGTATAAGAGTATTAAAGTACAATGATTAGTACAACCATTCACTTTATTCCAGCTAGTCAAAACATATGTGAATTGGAACAGCATTTATCCAACCACCCACACTCCCGTCCCCCCACTTTCTTGCTCAACCTATACTCCTCTCTATGTTCTCTGTCCGTTGAATGTAAAGTGCGATCTTAATGAACTGCAATTAGATAGTACGATTTATCGCAAGTCGCATTATTCCGCGGAATTGTGCACTGAATCACCGCTAGTGCTGGGAAAACGGGCTGCTGCAGCTGCAATTTGTTGTTTATTTTAAAAATGGACATTTATATAGTTAATAACAAAGTTAATCAAGCGAAAATAGCACAGAGACTCGAGAGCGCGAGCGAATGTGATTATTTAATAATTGTGCCAAATGCGCGGCAAAATAATTATTCCATAGCAGCAGCACAACAACAATGCAAACAGCACAACAATAATAGCAACAAAAGTGTCTATTGTGCATTGAACAATAAAACACAAGAATAATGGCAGATAATGCTGAAGATTGACAACGATTGAATACACTAAAGATTAGATCACAATTATGGGGAAATATTTTGGATGAATGAAGAATTGCATATACTGTACATTTATACATACAATATATAGAATTTTAAAGGGTTTTTATATATGTATAACGATAAAGTTCTACTCATTGATATCTAACACATCATTCCATTCATACATATTTTATTATCAACAGTATACAGAACTCTTCAAAGAAGAATAGCAAAAACCTTAAGAAAAGATACTTTACACTTTTAAAAAAGTTTACGTTATTGTTGCACAATTCGTCATGCCCCATTCTATGGTTAGGGTATTTCGAAAAGGAAGACAACAAAAACAAACGCAATTAGAGAAATATGTAAGCGAAGTGTCAGTTGTAAAATTGTAAATTGCATCTGGGCGCGCGCGTCGCGTTTAAGTTTTTCTTTTTTTCTCCACTAGATTTTATTTTATTTGCCATTTTTGTTGCTGCTGTTGCTTTTGTTGTTGCTAAAAATAAAACTAAACAAATAAATTTACATTTTTAATTGCAATTATCGCTGCCCATTGTTGTTGTTGTTGTTATTGTTGTTGTTGCTGCTGCTGCTGCTGCTACTGTTTGCCTTTGGGGTCTTAAACAATTAAGATGATTTATTAGCAGCGCATTTTTATGAGGCGCACAACAAAAACAATAGCGTGAAATACATGACAAATATTTATGCTTCACAATATGGTATAGATGCTATATAGACATATGTACAGATATACGTTAGATATATCATTTGATTTATCACAAAACAGAGAATCATCATCATCATCAAATCAACAAGAAACTATTCTAACTATTGCTAATTTCAAACATTGTTTTATGGGGAGGAAAAAGCTAATTGCCATTTTATGTTTATGTCACTTGAGAGCATAAGAATACGGAACAGTGAATATGGTAAATGGTACCATACACACCATATGGAATACCCCGAATTCTGTTCGCATTTAAATGCTTATTAAAAATGTTAATGAAACGAGTCGTAAAAAGCAGGAAAATCGTAAAAACTGTCTGTACACTTATTAAAATGAATTGAAACTATTTGCTGCCCCTCCCCCCCTCTCTCTCTAAAACACTCAAGATCGACTTCATTAAGCTGCTATGGCACGAGCAGGAAGTGCAGATCCATGACATTGGTGCCCGTGTGTCCAGTGATCAGATGATAAGTTCCGTCCTGAAGTTGCTTGTAGAAATTATAACTATCCGAGTTGCGCAGAACTTCGGCCAGTTCGTCCAGTGTGTGGCCACCCAAATAGGCATCGATGACAGAGCTATCGCCAAAAGCACCAGCAGCATCTGTGGGTCCATCGATGCCATCGGTGCCAGCACTTAGAAAGGTGCAGCCTCCTATTGACTCATCACGGTGCAGAATCTGCGACATGAGCAGCGCCAGATGCTGACAGCGGCCTCCTATTCCTTGACCCGTGACCTGCAATCAAATATAGATTAGATCTAGTGGGAAGTGCAGCAGATCTACTCACCTTGATGACTGGCTCACCGCCACAGATGATAAACAACGGCTTCTGGTTGGCAATGTGTTGCTCGAGGGCCTCGTAGAAAGCCGGAAAACTATGCTCGCCGAAAGCGTATTTCTCTCGCAGCACATCCTTTGTTATTGAGCGCTGCTTGTACTCCTGAATACCCTGCAGCAATCGCTGATAGTCCGCTGCCACGTTGTGCACATCTCCCTGCACGGCACAGCTCAGCACGCAGGGTATGTAGCCCAGTTTGGCAGCCTCCTCGGCAGCTGTTGTGGTGGCTAAGGCATTGCTGCCCACCACAAAGACTTGACTGTTGCCGAGCTGTGGCTTCTCAACTTGCTGCGTCGCTTCAAAGAGCTGCTGCACTGGCGCCGATAACTCATTCCACACTTGGTATTTCTGGAGCACTTCCGCAGCAGAGGCACCTCCCTCACTTGGCTGTACAGTGGGTCCAGAGGCAATCAGCTCGAGGGGATCTCCAATGATGTCGCTTAGCACAAACGTGATAAGCAGATTGGCCTGACAAGCGGCCAGCGCCAGACGACCTCCCTTGATGTCCGAGCAGGCAATGCGCACCGTGTTGATCTCTTGAATGCTGGCACCGCCCTTCATCAGTTTGTTCGCAATGTTGCGCTTATCGAGCAGCGTCAATGGTGGCTTGGGCAGTGGCAGCAGCGCTGAACCGCCGCCAGAGATGAACACAATGAGCACATCGTTCTGCGTCATGCTGCTGGCCAATTTCTTGATGCCCTCTGCTGCTTTTAGTGCCGTCTCATCGGGCAGATTGTTGGGTGCACCCTCGTACACCGTTAACTTGTTACTAATGGGTTGCATGAACTGTCGCAAAGTGTTGACGGGCACGCTAAGCACGCCTCCAGCGGAGCATTCACCCAGATCTTGCTGCACTTTGTTGGCCATGCTAAGCACTGCCTTGCCAAAGCCTACAACGTGGCAGGTTTTGCCTGTTATATCATGTTGTTCTCCAGCCAGTTTAATATAAACGCGCTGATTCTCCTCGCGCGGTCGCAAATCAAAGTTGTTGTAATCCACGAAGATTCGCTCGGGATGCACTGCGCCCACTGCCTGCTGAAACACTTGACGCATGTGCTCCCACAGCTGTCGCTTGGCCATTGTGCGGGATAATATCTTAGCTATACTATTATATATGTTAGTTATACATCAGTTACAGGCATTTACATAATAGTTACCCTTTTGTTTACACTTCCAGAAGCAGCATCCAATAAACGAAAAATGCCGGTTGTAAAGTGGCAATGAAACTAAAGAAGAACGCGTTTTATTTAAATATTAGTTAAACTTAATTACAGACTTTAGCTAGTTACCGTTGCTGAATGAATATTGAATGAAAAACAAATACTTTTCACTAACTTATCGCAATCAAAATCAGCTGCCAGGTCAAATTTGTAGGTGAACGCAACAGTTGTTGTTTACTGGAACGCACATTAGTGATGGGCACTTTAGTAATATCGTGATCGCTGTCACTGTTGAGGGCACACACTATCGCTGACTTGATTTACATATACAATATGTTATTTATATAACAATACAAGTACAAGAAGTCAACAAATTAAGCTTTAAATGAATTTATACACAGTTAACTATAACATATTTTATAAATTTAATAAGACATATATTATTATTGGTGTCATATTCGTCATTTGCAAACAACACGCAACTGCAGTCGTTGTCATCTCTAGCAGCACAGTTTGCAAGCAGTTTTTCAAACTTCAAAGTCGACCAAAAGCTAATTGCTATACTATATACTGCTTTCACTGCATGCCAAGTAAGTGCTGTGGCGACACACAGATGGCGCCACGCGTGCACTTTGAAAAACAAAATTGAAATATCGAAAAAACTCCATGACGAAATTTCGTTCTTTTTTGACCCACTTAGCACACACACCGCAGAAAAGTGCGAATTAGCAAGAGGTGGAACCACCGCAGCGCTGCGTGTGGGTGCTTACATATTTATACACTCTGCTGTCAATCAGTTCGCGGCAGATCGATGTCATTGATAGGGCAACAAGTTGCCAAGTTGGCAGCTTAAATAGCGGTTACTTTCGCTGCTCGGCGCACAGTCGACTTAGAAGTTTGCCAACATGACGACGACGACGCTAGTGCTGGCGCTGCTCGGCTTTGGTTACGCCAGCGGGAATCCTCTGCTCGGTCTGGTGGATCCCGCCTGCTTTGTGGTTGGCAACGCGGACTGTCCCAACGAGAACGTCACCTTCTGGCTCTACAGCAAGTGGGATTAGCTGCAACTCTCTCCTTATTTCTTTGCCCCACTCATCCTCCTCCCTTTTATCTCTTGCAGTGCCACACGAGATGCGCCCGTGCAACTGAATCCACTCGATCTCAACCCGTGGGACTTTCAACCGCCACGCCCCGTGAAGATAATTCTCCATGGATACACGGGAGATCGCGACTTTGCTCCCAATGATCAGATACGTCCGGCACTGCTGGATAACGAGGATGTCTATGTGGTGTCCATTGACTATGCTCCCCTCGTGCGTTATCCTTGCTACGTGCAGGCAGTGCAGAATCTCCCGCTGGTCAGCAAGTGCCTGGCGCAGCTGATCAATAATCTCGTGGAGCGCGGCATAGTGCAACACGAGTTGCTGCACATCATCGGCTTCAGCCTGGGCGGGCAGGTGGCGGGACAGACGGCCAACTACCTCAAGCGCAAGCTGAAGCGCATCACGGGATTGGATCCTGCCAAGCCGCTGTTCATACTCGGCAGCGATGCGCGTCGCTTGGATGCAGGCGATGCGGACTTCGTCGATGTCATCCACACAGATACGCTCGGTCGTGGCATGCTGCGTCCCATGGGGCATGTGGACTTTTATCCCAACTTTGGGCCAGTGCAGCCAGGTTGCTTGGCCGAGAATCCCAGTGATCCTGGCAGTTGCAATCATGAGCGAGCCTCGCGCTTCTATGCCAGATCCATTGACTCAACGATCGGTTTCTGGGGTCGTCAGTGCTCCAGTTGGCTCATCTATCTCTTTGGACTCTGCTCGACACGTGCTCCGCAAGCTTTGATGGGTTACCACGTGACGGAGGAACTGAAGGGTGCCTTCTTTCTGAAGACAAGCAATATGACGCCCTACGCCTTGGGTAAACTCGAGGAGGAAGAGGACAACAGCAAATATCTGGCCAAGTTCCGACTGAATCCCAAACACAATGAGATCGATACGGATTTCGAACCACAACTGGGTGAATCTATTCCGGATCTGGAGGACAATGATGTCGACCCCGATCAGCTGGAGCAGCAGTTGATCTGGAACGAAAAGGAGGCACTCGATGAGCCCTTGCCTTAAGTAATACGGCATCTTGTGATAATATCATTAATCCTTACATAGAGTTCTATTATTTATTGCAATCATCTTAAAAGAAATCTCATTAACTCAAGTATTTATTATGAACTAACGAAAACTTTGATAAATAAATTTTTATTGAAATAATAAAAGAATGTGAGAAAAAAATTAGCTTGATTGGGTTTGGGAATCTTGATTAATTGTAAACTATATACTTCAATGTTTCTCAATTTCGAAGCACATTTTAAAAAGTTTTAAAAAGTTAAAAATTATCTTTAAATATATTTCTAAATGTGTTGAAGTTGAACAAATATATATGACTGTCCGAATTTTGTATTGTGTTCTATAGTTTCTTTTCATGGTAGAATAGTCTTAAAATGTCTGATATTTTATCTGTTTAAATGATTTTGATTCATTTCTAGTGTGAGGAGTACCTTCAGTTAGACAACATGAGGATCATTAATCCGTTAATCCAAGTATTTTCTGTATATATAAAAACAATTAAAAGAAGATAAACAAAAACACTCAGAGCTCTCTAACGCTTCTTTTCATACTTACATAAAATTTTTAGTTTCAGGATCAAAAATGTTTCACAATAAACTTTGTAAATCTTTTTAATAAACTCAAACTAAAAACATAAAAACAAACCCTTAAATAGTTCGACAAACTTTCGAAACAGAATCTGACATCGACTGGCTTTGCTCATTTTCCGCAGTGAAGGGGAAATCTATTGCATAGCCCGCAGAATTGAGTATTAGATAGAGAATTCACACCTGCGTTGACCTTGAGTAGCAATTAGAACCTTGACAGCTTATCGGGGGAAGAGTTTAGCATGAGCTGTGGGAGATGAGGGCTCGTCAATGCTCAAGTTGCTTTCACGGTCAGGCGGAGCTGCCTTAAAGAGGAATTTCTATGGCACAACCCACACAGAGCAGGCCCAACTCTCGCCATGTGCGAATACCGCATGAAGTCAGTGCCAGGAGGAGTGTGCATGCTCCTCCTTTTCCTGCTGCTGCTCCTGGTGAGCAGCTGTGCGTGCCAAATGGAACTGCGTGATTTTCTGCCTGAACTCTGCGTCTATGCCGAACCACAGTGTCCCAATTCACGCATCACTTTCTGGCTCTACACCAAGTGGGTGGCAGCAGTTCCAACTAATCTCACTCTGGATTAATCCTCCCTAATTCCTTTTGCAGTAACACACGCAATGCACCTGTTCAACTGGATCCACTTGAGCCGCAGGCGGAGCTCTTCGAGCCGCGTCTGCCCCTCAAGATACTCATCCACGGATTCATTGGCAATCGCAGCTTGACACCCAATCTGGAGGTGCGCGATGTGCTGCTCGAGACGCAGCCAGTGCATGTGGTATCGGTGGATTATGGGAGTCTAGTGCGCTGGCCCTGCTATTACCCGTGGGCAGTGCAGAACGCGCCCATTGTGTCCCAGTGCCTGGCGCAGTTCATCGACAATCTTCTTGCTGCAGGCATCTACAGCCGTGAGCAGATTCATTTGATTGGCTTCAGTCTTGGAGCTCACGTGGCCGGCATGGTTGCCAATTATGTGCAGGAACCACTAGCACGCATCACAGGACTCGATCCAGCTGGGCCTGGCTTCATGGGCAGCTGGCCACGCAATAGGCTCGACAGCAGCGACGCGGACTTTGTCGATGTGATTCACACAGATCCCTTCTTCTTCTCCATGCTGGGCCCCATGGGGCACGCGGACTTCTATCCCAATCTGGAGCACTTCAGCCAACGTGGCTGCAGCTACGTCACCCAGTGGCGATTCTACAATTGCAATCATTACCGCGCTGCCATTTACTACGGTGAATCCATTGTCAGTCAACGCGGTTTCTGGGCTCAGCAATGCAGCGGCTGGCTACAGTTCTTCTCGCAGCGCTGCGGTCACTACTCACATGTGCCCGACATGCAGATGGGCTACCACGTCTCTGAGAAGTAAGTGCAGAATGCGAGGCTTTCCTCTTATGAATTGTATTCAACATTTTTCAATCTTGCTTGCAGCGCTTCAGGTTCTTATTTTCTCAGCACTCACGAGACGCATCCCTTTGCCAAGGGACCTCTCGTCGATATAGTCATTGAGGTTGCCGAGCTTTAACAGATCTCATGGGGTATAGCGGATTGTTGGCATATACGAAAGAGGCAAACATGTTTAAATATGTTTAAGGAAATTGGAACAATCTTATTTCACAAGTGGTGCAAAATTAAATTCAGGTAAATTCATTTACAGCTGAAAACAAGTACAAAATAGAATAACTTAAATGATTACAATGATAATTATAATAATTATAGCAAACTTTCATTGAATATTTAATATAAAACATAATTTTAATGTAACTGTTCAACTACTTCTACTACTCTAGATTTTGAAACATTTAACATTTAATGTATTAAATTTAATTTCAATTTATGTTTCATTTCACATATATTTTTGCCTTGTTCACAGCATTTTTTTGAAATTTTTTTTAAATATTTTTAAACACATTATTTTAGGTATAAAAATAACAATTAAAAAGCTGAAAATTCGATTTGATTTAGTATTACAATTATTAATACAACAAAAATGTTCGTTCATTATACAAAAATATATTTAATACATTCTTAAAATATATTTTTACACTCTAAAATTATTATTTCTATCCTCAATAATTTCTACTTTAATTATTAAAAATATCTCAATGAATCCTTTACTTTTTAACTGTTACATAAACAGATCAGTTTAAGCTTTGCCCACTTTCAATGTGATTACAAAATTGTTTCGGCGATCGGGAATGCGCTCGGCGAGCTTTGTTGACCCAGCCAGCTGAGTTGCAGAGCAGGGAGCTTTTTGTAGCGCACTGAACTGTGCTCCACAAACGAATGACTTAAGACACGAACGCGTGCTTCAGTTGTTCGCCAGCGCGCAAACGTAACACACGTCTCGAGCTCCGCGCAGACACTCTCTAACGCTCTCACTCTCGCTGCTGTCTCTCTCCCTCGCTCTCTGTTTTCAACACGTGCGCTCCCGTGAAAGCCAAGATCAAGTGGACGTCGTCTCTGCCGTCGTTGTTGTTTTGTTGTTGTATTTTTTGGGCGGCAAAAAGACAACGAGAAACAAAAACAAAAACAAAAAAGCGTTATAACATTTTTGGTGCGGAATTATGCGGCGCCGTGCAACGAAATCGAGAGTGTTCGCGCGTCGAGTCCAATGACCAGAAGTGGAGCTGCCACTTGAGCTGTGCCGGTTGTGCCCGAAATAAAAGTGAAATAAAATTGAAAATTGCCAAATGAAAATTCAGAAGTCAGTTCCATAAATCGTTGCCTTGACCCACTGAATGTGTAAAGTGAAGTGAAAAAAGTGTGAAAATATTTGTAAATATTTTCGAAAATTGTTCAAGTGATTTTGTCTCGTTTCTCTTGTATTTAATTACGCACTAATTACGCGACAATTGACCCAAATTGAAAGTGAACTTTGGCCAAACATGCTGCACAGTGGTATCAACTCCATTTTCAATCTGCTCGTCGCCTTCAGTTGCTGCTGCGTGGTTTTTCAAGTGGATTTTGCCGGTTTGTTTTGGCTGTGTGCTAAAAAGAAATTCGATCATAACTTTAAGCACAGATTTAAGTTTTTAGCTTCAGTTTCAGCATCAGCTTCAGTTTCAGCTTTTACTTTCGCCCTCGCTTGGCACCTTTTTGTTGCTGGGCTTCGGTTTTGGTTTTGTTTTCGGCTTCGGTTTTTTGGCCATGCCTGAATGGTTTGGGTTTATTTTTTTGGCTTTTGGCTTTCTTCTGGAATCGACGCTGTCATCGTTGTCTTTCTTATTGCTGTTGTTGTTGTTGTTGTTGTCTTCTCATCGAGGCGTGGCCTGAGCTGACTTCGTCGCTGCTTTTGTTGACTTTTTAAATTTGCATCAACTGCATAAAAAAATGTTGCACAATTATCTCCCTCGACTTGTTGCGTTAGTTTCGACTAAAATTTCCATTTCCATGGACGACCTTGCCGAACATATTCGCCAGCAACAGTAGCAACAACAACAACAACAACGACGCTTTGAATTCGATTTCATACTCGTATTTATGCTTTGGCCCGTTGAGCTGAGGTTGATGCTCTCCATAGCACGTACAATGCCAGGCAACAGCACTGACAACAGAAACAACACTTCGACAACACACAACACTGACAATTGACAACAACAACATTGACAACAACAACAATTACTGCTACTTATAACTACTATTTATAACTCTTGCTCGATCGACCCAATAACAAATGCAGCGGCACTTGGCCACGCTTAAGTAGAAACAGCGCTAAGCCCCCTAAAAACGCAGGCACATTGGGTTGAGAACATAAGAAACAGATTGTGGTGAATATAGACATAAATAGATTGTATTTTATTCTTATATTATCTATACAATCTATAATAAATTGTTTATAGATCAATTTTGGCCTGAGCAATAAAATTTTTTTAACTGTATAAATACACGTATTGCAATCATTTCACACTCTCCAGTCCCACTGTGCCTGCGCGACCCACTATTGATATCTCTTTTGCGGCTTCGCGATGTTTGTCATCGCCAACAATTCGAAACTGATTCCATAAAATTTGTTACGCATCTTTTACAATATTTTTGGCTCATCCAAAATAAATTTGTGCTTCGTCATTGGCGCGTTGCCTTGCCCCAAGCCGTTGCTACTGTTGTTGTTGCTGTTCTTCTACTTGGCACAGTTAATTAATTGGCCAAAGCTGCACTCTTAATTACTTCGATTCATATTTAATATTTCAATTTTAGTTGGCTTTAATGTGCCTCGTTGAGGCAAATGTACGAGGCGCCCAGGCACCTTGACACCCTTTGCTGACTTTTTTGCTGCATTTTGCAATCGTTACGACTTTAACATTGTAAGGCAGATGTATATGTATGCTTATAGTTTTTGTTTTTGTTAAGGGGTTGTTGCTACAGTCAAGGGTGTCATCGCGACAGTCGCGTGAACATACATATGTATATTCTGCCGGCCAACGGGGCGTATGCGCAATGCAAAAGTGCGTGTCATCGCAGGCGAATGTGACGGCCAAAGTCAAGTTGCTCGAAAAGGTTGTCGCTTAACTATAATTAAAATGCAACGAAGGCTGCAGGGTGTTGACTGGGCGTGTGAGAGGGACGAGGGCAAATATGAAGAGCATTGTTTGAAGTTTAACATGAGACTAGAAGATGCTTCAGTTGAGATAGTTTAGTGGGTCAATCTCACATTGCAGCTTAGCTCTGGGAACGAAGTTAAAGTATTTTCAGTGTTTTTTCTTTTGCTGAAGATCATTCTAGTTAACTAATTACATTAAAACTCATAACGTTAGAAATGTCATAAAACATTTAAGATATATTGAGACTACATTGTTTAATGCTCTATCAACAGTAGCCACAGTTTTAATGGCTTACTTAAGATCAATTTGTTCACCTTTAGAATTTGATTTTCTTGACACACTTTTATATTCAAGCCCGCAGTCGGCATGTTGGCCTTGCTTTTGGAACTGCAAACTACGCTCAATAAATTTTAAATGAAGCCATAATTAGGCGCATATAATAATACTGTAGCACAAGAATTGGTTGAGGTCTAAGTCTGCATGCCATGACGGCAGATCAGCAGGTAAAAGGTGCGTAATGCAAGCTGTACTCACTTAATACAAAGCACCTTGAGCAAGAATTAGTATTATAATTTGGGATCAGCAAAGAAGTTTCTACACATTTGATTCTTCAGATACAAATGTTGTATGTCTAAAATACTTTATAGCATCTTTAATTCATTCTTCAACTCACTAGAAAAGATAATTTTCTTTCTTGAAATTGCTTTCAAGTCTGCGTGTAAAACCCTGAGATCAGGGTTCATCATTTTCTTTTATTTTTGTTGGTTTGCTTTGAGTGTCTCCCCCTATTTGCTCTCTTTCTATCTCTCTTTGTCTCTCTCTTTTTTTTATAGCCCATACCAATGAAACAATTCTTCATAACCCAAGTTGGCAAATTGAATAGTTAGACCTCCGCCTCAGAGCGACTCAGAAACATTTCCTGCTGTTAATCACAATCAATAACTTGATTCATGTAATAAGAACATATATGTTGGCATATGTTATGTGTTTACATATGTTTTTTGGTTGATAAACTCTATATGTTTATGTTATGTTATGTCATATATTTAATTCGCATGCAAATACCTTGCAATAGTTTGCTGCACAGTGTAATTTGCCTATAATAGCTTCGAATATATCGTAAAAGTTAACCGTTACTCGGCGACTTTCCCAGATTTGCCTGCAAAATTCAATAGCAGCCATGTGCGGATTGAGCAATTTCCTCAAGGGGGAGGGCAGAGAAAAAGGGGGAAAGGGGACTGGACTAAAGATACATAATACGGCTAAATGTCGATGGCGATAAAAAGCGCCGCAAGAGATGATAGCCATGACGCATGTGGCATGAGGCTGAAGAAGCGCGAAGAGCGCAGCACAAAAACCTATAAAACGATGATTAAAAGCGAAAGAAAACCAACAACAAAACAAAATACCGATAAGGGAGTGAGGGGGGCAAGAGGAGGCAAACTAAGTACAGACATAAAACAATAAACAATAAGGCAAAATAAACAACAAACTTCTCTTTCACTTACGAACAGAAATTAACAACAACAACAAGAAACACGCGAACCAGTTGAGTGATGAGCACATTTCAAGTTTGTTGTTGTTGTTGTTGCTGCTGCTGCTGCCAGTTGCCAGTGGGTTTTCATTGTGGTTGTTGCAACTGTGGCGCAGTCTTCCGCGTTTGGCTGCGCTTCCGTTGTTTTGTTTTTTGTCTTTTTTTTGGGCCTCGTTTAATTTTTGGGCTAGCAAAAATATTTTTGGGATATTCCGATTGCAGTTTTCCGGCAGAGCAATTTATTTAGTACGCTCTATCAAACAGTTTGCGACACGGAATTTAATTGGCATGCGTATAGTCGCAGACGGGCCAACCAGGTCGGCCAGGCTTATATAAGCGCGACGATTGTGAAAAGAAAAATTGAGAAAACCCGGCGAAAAAAAAAACAGAAGAAAAAGCAAACAAAACTCGTCGCAATTGAGGCATAAACTCGACTCGGCCCATTGCTAATTGTATGCGGGGGTGGTGGAGTGGAAAAGGGGAAGAGGGGGTAGAGGAAAAGGGGGAGCCCGGCAGCCTAAGTGAATTATGTTGCGGGTTGTGCAAAACAATCGCTGGTAGCATGCTTAATTTCCAAGCTTGTTCAACAAAATATTACATTACATGAGGTCCAAAACCTACCAGAGAGGGAGGGGAGGGGAAGTCGTAGCATGCTCAGTGTGCCATGAGGTAAGCGCGACAGTTTGTCATGCCGGATGCCCTAAAAGGTGCCACGGATCATGCTCGGATAATAAACAGTAGACAGCAACTCAAGCTGCAACATACGTTGCAACTGCAACCGATCACTGGACCGGTTGCCATATGTTGTTGCAACATTAATGCCACCACCCGAGTGGGCCAATTGAAACCGGCAACTTAGTTAACCGAAGGCCGATTCTCAACCAAAAAAAAAACACACACATGTCTGTATCATATTTATCGTTTATAATGCGCCGATTTATATTCAAAGTGCAGTGCAAGATTCGTGAGCACTTTACCGTCGAGTGTGACCAGCTTGGCGGCATGAAATATCATTGAAGCCGGTTCGGCCTAGACGTAATTCGGTTCCGTCATAAAGCGTTAACGAACTCAGTTCTATGACGACAATAAATTCATTACTTCATGAGGGGTAAAGTTGACATTACAAGGGAACTAGACAGATACCCTTTAGTTAGTTGCTTCATAGACTTATTTTATATTCCCTCCTTATACTGTTATATACCCAGTAGGTACTCAAGTTATCTATATTCCCTCTATATATTTTGCTTAAATTCAAATTACCTTTAATTTAATTTTCTTTAAATAACTCAAACGCACAACGATCTACAACTGTTTGTTTAGTTACTTAAAAATTTTTCCTACAAAGAGTTTATTACGTTTATCTCTACAATCCTCGCAGCTAACAGACTCTTCGTAGTATCTAGATCTGAGCACGCTCTAGTACACTCACTAAACCAAATTTAATAACTCTCGCCATTACAGACCTCGAGATCTACGTGTTTATGTAAACACAAGTGCTTTATAGGCTAACCAAATACTTCCCTTACTCAATTTCATGTTTGGCATGTTTGATCTATAAATAACACTCATAATTTTCGGAACCAGCTCTTCGCGCTTTATTGTAAATCAAATCGTGCACTTCCCCAAAACAAAAAGAAAACACGAACACGAAACAAAACGAGATGAGCTCATTGAGCTCATGATGGGTTTTCCTTATGGCCGATGTCCATGAATCATGCATATAAAGCGAGTCCGAAGTGACTGCGAAGTGCGGTGGCTCGACTCGACAGCCCAGTTATGTCACGTCTGATAAAAGAGCAAAACAAAAACAACAACAACAACAACAAGACTAACAAGAGACTTACAACAACTACAGCAAATGAGACGAGTGTAAGCTGTGCGCCAGGCACACTTCCGTTTTTGGGGCGCATTGGGCTCACTTTTACTTTTTGCACAATTGCAGAAACCTCTTGAGCGCTGCTCTTGCCTTCTCCACCTCTCTTTTCTTTTTTCTCCTTCTCTCTCCACCTCTTTCCACGTTTCCCACACACTCACTCTTAGTATCTTTCGCTATCTCTCTTTCAAATGTTGCAAATGCATGTTGCACGACATTCGCCGCACTTTGTCGTTGGTGGCATTCAATGTCGCCCGCAGCTTATGTAACCCAAACCCGTTCAACACATGAGGCACAAAAAGAAAGAGAGAGAGAGAGGGAGAAGAATGCGGCTGCTGGTTGAAGCTGTAGTTGAACGTATTGTATTGAATGGCTAGTTGAAAGCACAACTAGTTGCTTCAACTACATAGACTCGACTGGAGAGATGAGAGTTAGAGTAGGTAATGCATAAAAAGATCTAATTGAAACTGTAGTTGAAAGGGATGGAATTGAATTGAACTTAGTGGAACTGACTATTAGTTACTTTCATTCATCCTAGTTGGATAAAAACCGAGACAGATATAGTTTAATAAAGAGAATGATGCGTTGGTTGATTAAAAATGTAGAAAAAGCTCAACTTGTTGCTTTATTATATGATAAAGTACAGGGTTGTTCAACAAGATCGATCAGAGAATGAAGAGATGTGAATAATAAAGCCAGCTAAAGTTGTCTTAAGTTACTCGAACTAGATGCTTATTAAACCCGAAGTCTGCTGTTTGCGAGGAAGCATTAACATATCTGATTAAAGCTGAAGTTCATGAAGGACAGATAGAAGAGGGTTTCTAGATTGAAGCTGAAAGTAAAGGTAAATTGAAAGCCCAACTTAGTTTACTCAAATCGTGATGCAAGCAGCAGACACCAGAGGGGAAAAAGATTGCGGAAGCTAGGCCAACAAGGTGCTTCAATAGATGTAACTGCATTGTGGAAGATCTCCATGAAAAGAAAAGGTAGAAAGGGTGAAGGAAAGGCTTGTAAATTTATATAGAAAGACAAATTGTAAGTTCAAATGGTTGCTTCAATAGACTCATGGGGGAAAGGGGGTTAGAGATATGGAAGCTGTAGTTGAAATTGAAACCCCACGACTATTTTCGATTACTTCAATTAACTCATAAAGATATATCAATTGTTGCAGCCGCTCAAAATGCAGCAGTCGTGGCCGCCGCTGTCGCCGCGGGTCAGAATCAATCGCAGGTCTACGTAACGGAATCTTGCCTAGAGAAGCCCTACCGGTGTCCACATCCGAAAATACAATTCTATTTGTACACGCGACGCACGCAGGAGCAACCCGAGTTTCTGGACGTGCTCGATGCCAACTCATTGTACTACACGCACTTCAATCCGCGTCATCCCACCAAGATCATCATTCATGGCTTTGGCGGTGGCCGCACGCTCAGTCCCAGTCCGGATCTACGGGAGGCGTACTTCACTGTAGGCGAGTACAACATCATCATTGTGGACTACGCCGACGCGGTGAAGGAACCTTGCCTCAGTCAGATGGAATGGGCGCCACGCTTTGGCAGCCTGTGCATCTCGCAGCTGGTGAAGTATCTGGCAAGGCATCCACGTGGCGTGCAGCCCGATGATCTGCACTTTATAGGGTACAGTGTGGGTGCACACATTGCCGGCTTGGTGGCAAATTACCTGAAGCCGGAGGAGGGCAAAATTGGACGCATCACAGCGCTGGATCCCACAATATTCTTCTATGCCGGCGCGAATAACTCGCGGGATTTGGATACAAGTGATGCGCATTTTGTGGATGTGCTGCACACTGGCGCCGGCATACTCGGACAGTGGCACTCCAGTGGCCATGCGGACTTCTATGTCAATGGGGGCACCAGGCAGCCTGCGTGCGTTGGATCTGCCACGTTGTTTCGTAAGTGAAGAGAGACACTTAGGAATGAACCTAGATATAATCTTCGTATTCTTCTAGAAACCCTGGCCTGTGATCACACCAAGGTCACGCCGTACTTCATTGAGTCCATCACCACCAAGCGTGGCTTCTATGCCGGACCTTGTCCCAATCTGTTCACCTACCTGATAGGCTGGTGTGAGCCCAAGGACTCGGAGTATGTGCTCATGGGCGAGCACTGTTCGCACAAGTAAGGGGAACCTATTCAAATACTCCTCTTAGACCACTTCTAATATATATACTGCAGAGCACGAGGCAACTACTACGTGACGACCAATGCGAAGGCTCCCTTCGCACGTGGCTTTCCCGGCAAGGGTCGATCGAATGGCGAGTACCAGGGCGTACGACGACGACGTTGATGGAGCAATACGGACTTCTACTATATACAATACTATATAGCACTCTATTCGTGATCTAAGTTTGCTTGCGTTTCATGTTGTAGCACTCATGTGATTTTAGTTTGTTTCCTAATCGTATTTATTCGTATTTTATTTGCCGCCATCGTTGATTGGGATGCCCAAAAAGAGAGAGAGAGAGGGGGAGAGTTCATCCAATCCCCCTCTCGTGGTCCCACTGTCCGCGCCTTGTACAAATCATAAAGCTAATCATTAAGTTGTAAGTTAAAACTGCTGGAAGGAGATTGAAGAGAATAAAGAGAAAACATTTGCTTTGTTTTTTTGTTTGCTTTTTGTTTTTGGCATAAATTTGTTAACATTTTCGTTTATTGAATTCCAAATACATTTTTCCATTGGGTATAATTTGTTAAGCCTTTATATGTGTACTCGTATATTGTGGTTTGTATAGTCGAAACATCAGATAAATAAGGAGAGTAGAGAACTAAGTGAAACACATAAATCTGAATTTGAAACATCTTGCTCGATATTCATTTCATCCGAATATCTTTATACTAGATCGTTAAATTATACAACATGGGCGGGTGTTGCCAGAAAAGGGAGCTCTCATATTTGCATATATGTATTTGTGTATTTATATTATATATATATAGTATCATATATAGATTTTATACATTTACTAGTTATCGAACCGAACTCACAATAAAACACAAAGATTCTTCTTGAAATTTCAATACAAACACATAGAAATATATATACATATAGATAGAATAATTCAAATCGAATATCCTGTTCGGGGAAGGACACTCGAAACTGCTCCTGCTTTACTTAGCTCGTTTAACATTATTGTAATGATCTTGTGCGTCTATATATCTGACTACAGATGATACTGAATTCGGTTAGTTGATAATTAAGTTGTAATCGTGGCTAATTATGCTGACACATTCGAGTTGATATACCCTAGTTGTAACCGGTTCGTATTGTTTGCTGTCTTTAGTTTTATTAGTTATGTTAATACATTTTAATGATCTTTTGACTGTTACCTCTTTTTTATGTACACTTAACTTACTCACAAAAGCATTTAATGATGGCATTTAGCTACGTCTCCATTCACATACTACTTGTATTTATCGTATATACAGAAAATCTGAGCTAGACTTTTACTACTAAGTATTTTTCATATAAACTAGAACGAAACAAAAAACACTGTGGCTTTTCGTTTAACATTTGCGTTATTATTGTCCACACAGCCTCGAGAGCTTTAGCATCTCTCAGAGAATAAAACGAGAAACAAAAAAGGGGGTGTGAGGGGGAGGAAGTCGGGTGATGGGGATGACGTTTGAGAGCCTCGTTAATGTTCATCTCTCCTGTCAAGAACTTTGGTTTTCCATTATGTATTGTATACTGAAAAATAACTACATAGTTTGAGCAGCTCTACACTGTTGCATGCCTTCCATTGTATATACAGACTTTGTTTTGGATAATGCTAATATTACACATACGCCCCAATGGCCAAGAATAATTCATATACGTTTGCAAGTGGCTTTCGCTTTTGGTGAAAGCACAGCAAATTCTTTGACTAAATCGAATTGAACAAAAATCCTAAATACGTAAACAATAGTCTATTTGTTATTAACAAAACTTATTCAACTAGGTATTGTCGCTTTCACAAGCAGTTTGCGGTTGTCGTTTTGTCGGCTATGTTTCTCTCGCTCCACAGAGACCTCTAAAACTGACCAACTTAGTACAATTTAATGTGCAATAACATTTAAAATTTATCAATAATTATCGTATTACGCTCTAGATCATATTTAATGGTATATTATAATAGTATTTTTGTTGTTGGAATCTGTTTGCATATATACGATATATATATTTATATATGCATATATAATATTCGCTGCTCTGTACAAATTACGGTATAAGAATTGACTCTTTTAGTTAGAAAATTTTCACATTTTTAATACATTTTTGTTTTGTATTGTGAATAATTTAGTTAATATTAATAATAATATACGTATTATAATACATTTAGTGCGGTTAATAGTTAGGGAATAGATAAGTGCTGTAGGTTACTACGGAAAGTAAGTGCGTCTTGAAAACAGTTGAAATTATTTATAGAAAAAAGATAAATTACCTAAAATAATATTGAAATGTGCAGGGAATTGAAGATAAGAAAGGTGCTTGGAAATCAAATTCAGAGGGAAAAAAAGAAGAAGGTGCATATTAAAAGATATTTGTTATAAATGTGCACTAAATTATAAATAGAATAATAAACAGAATAATAAATATTAATACATAAATAACAATCCAAAAGTTTATTAATTTGTATATATTTAAGTCTCATGATATTTAAAAGTACGTTTGATTGTTGATAAATATTATGAATATTATAAGAGATGAAAAGTGCGATAAATTGTTTTAATTATGCAAAGGAGTTTTGCCAAGTTTCAACTTGAAATTTATTATTATCTATTTAAATAATAAAAATATGTAAAAGAGTGCATATAGATCGAAGAATGTGCTTATAAAAACAAAAGACAACAGAATTGTCTATTTAATATAAATGATAAATGGTTTAAATAGTTATAAAAGTAAAGGGAACATGTTTTGGTGGATTTCATTATCAACTTCCAATTTGAAACTCAGCAAAACAGTCCTTCACATATTATTATTGTGCTTTATAAGTGCTTTAAGAAACTTGAACATTGATTCTGTGAAGAGCGTAGTATGAAGACCAATTCTGAGGTTATTGGCATCTACCGCTAGCTACTTATAAGTCTAGGTATGTATGCTTTAGTACCTTTATCATGTCTTGCTCAGGTCGTGTGCGACAAACTGAACGCCTCAAAAAGTCGATTAATAAGTACACATAATGTTCATATAGATATATTTATATATATGTATATTATATATTATTTAAGGATCTCTTTTAGTGTTTATCATTCGTGCCGAACATCAACAATTGCTTATCATTATTATTTGTGCTGCTGAGATTAAAAGTTTCGTTCGATTTACTTAGACATAAATGACATTGAGAGTCGAGTGTCGTATCGACTCCCACGATATCATATACAGAAGAATATCATCAACGGTAATAAAACTTGCAGAGTTTCTTTCGCTACTTGCAGAGTTAACAACAATTTTTCCTATATATTTTTATGTACGCATATAGTTGAATTTATTATTTAGAATAATAATAATCATTTAACGGGTTTTCGAGACGTGCTGCCTGCTGCTGTCTGGGATTATGTTAGTTATGATATACACAAATGTGAAATACACTTTCT
The DNA here is from genome assembly GCA_018904595.1 of Zaprionus indianus. Lineage (NCBI taxonomy): Eukaryota > Metazoa > Arthropoda > Insecta > Diptera > Drosophilidae > Zaprionus > Zaprionus indianus. The sequence goes on from JAEIHA010000905.1 coordinate 634,415, forward strand.
ATTTTTTCGATTTTGATTTCGATTTGTGCCTTCGGAGCTTGTAAATAGATATTGGCTGCGTGGGCGCCGAGTAGTAGGCTATAGTTTTGTATGCTGCGCCAAGTGTAACGGTATTCATGTGCATATGTATGTATTTGCTCTCTCTGTTAGGTACATAGTTTCATTGTGTCTGAGTGTGTGTCTGAGTGAGTGTCTGAGTGTGAGTGTCGCATGGAAATTCGTTAGACTCGGCCAGACCTAAGTGAGCCACAGCGAGTCCCAAGCAGAAATATGCATAGCATACTTTGCGGGCCTATTCTCCACAATGTTTGCTTTGAATATTTCTCTTTGGTTCGCCGAGGTTCTTCGATTGTATCTTACAACTAAAGTGAACCAAACTCAGTAAACAATAAACACTTCTACAACTAAAAGCTATATTCATATATATCAGTTGATCGGATCAGTTGAGTTATACGTTACTTTCAGTTTACTGCTGCTGCTGATAGGCCTGCTGTAGGTAGGGATTCGTGGTGCTGGGCTGTGGTGGTGCCTGTGGCTGTAGCTCCGGCTGTGGCTGAGGTTGCGTGTAGTCCACGTAGCCGGTGCTGGTCACATCGCCATACGAGGGAGGCGGAGTATCGACGGCAAAGGGTGCACTGCCAGCCATGGCAAATGGATTGTTGGCCACGTGCCCAGTGGCGCCGTAGCTAATGGCATTCGATTGCTGCATTTGGCTCTGCTCATTGTACTCGGGAGCGCCCTGCAAATTAGGAGTAAGAGAGAGATAACATCGCTTGCTTCTAATTGAAATCACCCCCCGGGAGGGAGAGGAGAGCTCTACTCACGAATGAGGTCTCCTTCATGTATGTGCCCATCATGCCCGCCTGGCTGGGGTCATCATTGGTTATAGCACCGGCGGGCGGTGCCCACACCTGCTGCTCCTCCGGCGGCGGCTCAGCCCAGGGTTGCAGTTCGCCCGAGGCAAAGATGCCGTAAAAGGTGCAACCAATAAGATGCACACAGGCAGCCAGTGTAAAGACGGTGGTCCAGCAGCCGGTGGGCTACGCAAAAGATTCGCAGATTAATCAGCTATAAATTATATAGACAAAGTTGTAGTTGCCACTCACATTCGCCTGAATGAGCCCGTCCAGCGCGTAGGGCACAATGATGCCAGCCAACGTGCCGATGCCATTGGAGAGACCCATCAATATACTCGCATAACGTGGAGCTATATCCAAATGGTTCACATTGTAGCCCGATATAGCAAAGCCACTGAAGGCCACGCCGCAGGTCAGCGCGAACATGGCGCCAGTCTGGGAAGATATAGAGAGAGATCTTAGATACTTCATTCTCCGTTTCACATGCCTTTGCACTCACCGCCGTTGAGGAATGCGCCACGAAGAGAAAGAAGAGTCCCTCCATGCCAAAGCCACCGCAGTTGAAGAGCTTCCTCACATTTGTCGTCGATAAGATGCCGTTCTTGCGCAGATGATCCGCCAACATGCCACCAAAGGGCACAATTGTGGTCATAATGAGATGTGGCAGCGAGCCCACAAAGCCCGCCTCCTCCACCTTGAAGCCGAACTTGTGCTTGAGGAACGAGGATTGGAAGAGCACCAGCAGATAGAAGTTCCATGAGCGACAGAAATTGGCCACAATGATGGCATACACGGGCATCGAACGCATCATTTGGCGCCATGGAGTTGTCTTGAATGACGGCATCGAAGGATGTGCAGACTCTCCCAGCGACTTCTCAATGTACTTCAACTCGGGTATGCTGATTGCAGGATGTTTGCGTGGATTCTCAAAGCACAGCCAGATCCAGAACAAATACCAGATAAGACCAAATGTGCCGTACGCATAGAAGGGTGCCTGGTAGCCCACAGCATCGGCGAGTAGGCCTGACAGGGGTAAACCAACAACGACACCAGCGTAGGAACCAGAGAAGGCCAAGGTGGCCAGACGGGAACGTTCCATGGGAGGTGCCCAGAAACGCCAAATGCCGTGGCAAGCAGGATATGTGACGCCCTAAAAAAAGGAAGTAGGAAGGGGGAGAAAGAAATGAAGACACATATAAACAGAGAGAGACAGAGAGAAGAAGGAAAACTTCGTCAGGCACACAAAGAAATCGCATTAAAATAAATGCTTTTGTTATTCTTTTCGTCTTTTCCGGTCCCCCAAACAGAACCCACCCCTTACAGGATGGAAAATGTTTTCATTTCACATATCATAAGGCAAAATCCTTTCACCCACTTCCCCCCCACAGACAACATGCGTAATCCTTGGCTTTGATCTGATCTGAATCAAAATCGAATTGAAGTTTTTTCTTATCTTTGCGAACTTACCTCGAAGAGTCCTTGAAGCACACGAACACAGATAACCACATGTCCATGCGCCAGTGTCATGGCAAAGGGCACGATGAGATGCAGCGAAGCGGAGCTGACAATCGACAGACCAAAGATTTTGTTAGCCGGAAACTTGGATGCAATAAAACCGCCGGGAATCTGCGTGATCAGGTAGCCCCAGAAAAAGGAGGAATCCACATGGCTCTCCACAGCAACGGTCCAGTTCATGAAGACGGTCTAGGGGAAACGAAAAAAAGTGCAGAGACAAGGGAAGGGAAAGGAAAGAGAGTAGGAATGAGAAAGAGAGACATTCAGCATCATGAAATCATTAAAAACTGCTGCGAGGCTTTATTAACGAGCGCCAAGCGGAAGTCAGCGAGTATGAGTATGTTTCTATGTGTGTGTGTGTGGGAGTTTATGTGCGTGGGCGTGGTTTTGTATGTGACTTTTGAATGATATAAACCCGCACACGCCCACACACAAACTCTAATTGACAGCAGCTGCCGTCAAATGAGGCAAATTTGATTCCCTTTCTCATTTTCTATTGATGTATGAAAGCGCCTTAGCTGCCTTTTCATGTGCTCGGGGGTAGTTACATAAATTGAAAGTATCTTTTTATGAAAATGAAATATAATTCTGCGCTCTTTGAACATGCATTGAAATCCATTGAAATTGAATATTGTCAATAATAAAATATATTAAAATTATTATTCTGGACTGGAACATTCAAGGAATTGAAAGACCATATGCAAGAGAAGTGCAGTAAGTAATAAGCTCATGTGTGAACTAATATAATGAATAATGCAGGAGAATTCCTCACTTATATTTCAACATTATGTTTCTATCAAATAGCAATCTCTATTCAAAGTTCTTTTTAAACTCTTAAAACATTCCCTACTTCTCTGTCATTCCTTAAAGTTCGCCCACAACTTTGTGGCCTCAACTCGTGCAAACTCTTGTCCCTTCCCTACTTACCCCATTATGCTCGCCCTTGAGCTTCGCCGCAGACATGTTGCAGCGCATGCCGAAGGCAATCATGAATCCCACACAAGCCATGGTGGCGATGGTGTAACGCGCCGGCATGCAGGGACACTCAGCCTTGCAGTACTTATCGATCTTGCGCAGCGGCGGTCGTTCGATCTCCTCGAAGGAGGCTGGCGAATCTGGTCGATCGTCGTCGTCGTCGTAGGCATGTCCGCCACCAGGGCCTCGTCCCTCGCGGTCGCCACCCTCCATCTCCTCATAGCCGCCGTGTCCACCATGATAACTTTGCGAGATTTCGAACTTCTCCATGTTCGGCTTGAGGCTGAAAGAAGAAAAAGGAAAGAGAGTGAGCATAACTCATGCCAATTAGCTGTGACTCAATCAACAGGTGAACAGGGGGCGTGAAAACACAAATATTTTCAGCTTGTTAGAGCGACAAAAACAACAACAACAATATCAACCCCGACCTGGTGCTGCCACTCCTTGTTTTCCCTAAGGCATTTGCCGTTTGCCGCCTTGGGGGATGGAAATTGAATTCAATTTTATTAAGTGCTGATAGCAGCAGCACGAGGGACATTTAAAGTCCATTCGGCAGGTAGAGCAATCAAGGGGGAGGCACCAGATTTGATTTCTTCGATTGTGGCTTAAAGCTCGCGTTTAAATAAAAGTCAAAGCACTTGTCAAACGCTGATTGATGACAGTCCACTGTGGCTTGATGTAAGCCGATATGGCGGGGTAGAGCCAGGACCAGGGCTACCCACCATTAACCCTGGCTAAGTGACACATCAACATTGATAACCTCATCAGTGAGTGGAACTTTCTTTCATCGGCATTTTTCTTCATAAATATCCAGACAATCGCCCCCGAAAGTATGCAATACAAACTAATAAGCAGCAACCAGTCGACAAGCCACCGCAGCACATACCCAACTCCCTTCCCAACTACCCTGACTGCTATAGTTATACAGAGCTCGGTCTTCTCTCTCCTTGACTTCGACTTCTTTTCCGTCGCCGATTGTCACATAACTCAAATGTCTGCCGCCAAAGCTACCCTCGTCTGGTCACGCAGCTCCTTGCAGCTTCCTTGTTGCCGCCTTGACCGACTTTAATGCCGGCATGTCTGACGCCAATTTTATGCGCTATTTATACTTTCATCCCAGCACAAGCAGCACTAAGAAGGAGGAGGCCTTGAAATAGATAGCTGTGGCAGCGAATGACGCGACTGAGTCGCAACAGAGATCGAGGGGAAGAGATTCGAATTTTTTTTTATTTTTATAACCACATTTTTTAGGCTTAAGTATGTTATACATACAACAGTTTTAAGTTATTTATTGTAGAAACTGTATAGTTTATATCCAAACTAAAAACAAAAATGTGGAATTTTGTTGCTTTATCAGCATACAAAATATCATAACTCTTGTCTTGAATGAATCTAGAAAATCAAACTTATTTGAAGAGTTCATTGAATTTTTTTTAGTAGCAGCTCTACCATGTTACACAAAAACATTAATAACAATAATAGGAATTCCTTGAATACAAAGCAGAATAAGTATCTTTCTCTTACTGCCTTTAATTATCATTTATCTATTAAGTTTGACCATAGTTAATATTATTCTCCAGTATAGTGTATTTCCTATTCGATACTTCTCTTAAACTTCGCGTCATCTTCGATTCAGTTTCTTTTTTCTGCGACTCTGGCGAAAGTTTTTTCAGCCACTTGTTTTGGCGTGTTTGATTGTCAGTAAAAATTTTGCAGACTCTTTGGCGCCCGATAGATTATGGCAAACTGGCGCCGCTGTTTTTAGTCAGCAGCAGAGCGGGGAGAGGGGAAAGCAATTGGAAAAGCGATGCCAACTTGAAGGTTGCCTTGCTTGAACTGGGACCACAAAGCGCGCCCATTAGTGAAGCATTTGTGGATGTAAATGGCAGCAAATGTTTGACTTGGCGGCGTGTCAGAGACACGACTTCACTTCGCGAGCTCTTTGCGCTGACAATTCTAATTTCATTTTGGCCCACAACAAAGGGAAGAGAAATGAAAGAAGAGAGAGTATGAGTGATGGAGTGGGATGTCCTTGCTGGGCAATTCAATTTCTTCGCGACGCGCGTTTCAAGTGGCACTCGAGTGCTCAGCTTGGCTTCAGCTACAGATCTCCCTATACACAGCTAACTGGGTAACTAACTGTGTAGGTGTTAGTGTGTGCGTGGGTGTGCCAAGTATCGTGGCAACCATTGAATGCTCGTAAAAATCAATTTCATTTGCGTGCAGCCTTTTGAATTTCAAGCAGCCTTCAACGCGCCCGTTGGTATGCAACACTCTTCTCGCTTGACGCCTTCCCCTAACCGTCTCCCTCCCCCACTCTCACTGTCTCCCTCTTCAGCTCTGTGTCTACCACATTCCTTAATGAAAACGAAGCTCAATAGTCGCTCACCTATTGTTCCAATTTCTAATTTACGCCCAAAGTCCTTGAGAAATCAGTTGTGCAACTTCACTCGCCCGCCTCCTTCTCTGGAGCGTGCCCATAAAATTGCATACCAGAAATTCACTCGCACGGCATTGCCCAATATGCTTATGACTTTATTGTGCTGCTGCCACATGACGCTGCTGCTCTCGACGAGCTTCCTCAGGAGCACGTGCTGCCGCCTGGCAACGTGCACGGAATTCCTTGGCGCATCCTGTACGCATCCTGGACCCGGACCAGGTCTCCGCATGCCTGTGGCGTCGTTCATTCCCGCCATAACTGATGCATTAACTGACTTATTGACTGGATAACAGACTGACAAACGGACGAACACAATGTGGACCCCCCTTTATGAGCTGCTAAGCATGCCAATCATTTTACAACTTCCCGACGCGTCGCCGCGACACGTGGCAAACTTTCGCGACGCCGGCAAGCTCTTAATATCTACATAAGCACTTGCCAAGCATGCCCAGCCGTACCTATGCCCCTGACCATCCCGTAACTCCCTTTCCCAGCATCCTTTGCATGGTCAAGTTCAGCCAACCACGCGAGGCGGAGCCTGCACAGTGGTTGAGTTCGCCTGATCAGCGTTGCGTTAAATTAAATTTTTTTTGTTTTTATTTTTATTTCTTTCCGGCAATCATATTTCAGTCTCGGCATATTGCACATTCGTATACCCACACTGTGCGACAAAAACAGGTTGTTAGTAAAGGGGAAACAAAGATTAAAAATAATGTCTTTTCTTTTGAATTCTTGTAGGATATTCCAGACATTTCTGAGATTTCTCTTTCTCAGTTGAGTATTTCTTAGCTTTTTAGTTACTGTGATGGTATTTTACTGTCCTGTGATTCTATGTTCTTTATTATTAATTTTTTACCTTTGGCTTAAAATAAAAGAAATATAAATTTTTCAAAAAAAATAGAATTATAGAGTTTTGGCGACCTTTGTTTTTTAAAAAATATATATTATATATATTATATATTAAAAGATACCTTCATATTCCTTAGACCTTTTTGAAAATTTATCGAAAATACTTTCCAATATAATACTTTATATACTCAAGCCTTAAGCAGCTTATTCCCAATTACTCATGCATTCATCACTTCAATATCAGCCCAACATTTTGTTGCACAGTGTTAAAATTACCAACATTATAATGCAATATTAACGATGGCGATTAGTTCTGCTTATAAGTAATATGGTAGCTACTCACCCGCCGAACACGCCCGTCGCCTTCTCCTTAAACGCCGTCAAACCCTTCATGATGATGCTCCTTTAATACTCTTACACTCAGTTGTTGTTGCTGCTTCTCTTGTTGTTGTTATCAGTTGTGCGCATAAATATTTTGTTGTCTACTTCACGGCAGCTTACCGCGGCGCCTGCCGTGTGGATGGGGTGGTGAGTGGTGGGCGTGTCAAATCAGCAGGCGGCTAATTTGCAGCAGGCAGCAAAATTGCTAACTCAATTTCGGTTGGTTCGTTTCGCTTGTTGACGATGACGACGTTGGGGAAGCAGGAGGGGTAGATCTGTTTAGGCCGCCATTTAATTTTAAATTTCGTTTTGTTTATTGTTTCGTTTATTTGATGTTGCTGTTGTTGTTGTTGTTGCGGCCAGAAGTTGTTGCATTTTCACAGTGCCTGCCAAAGAGATTTGCACAGTTATTATTAATGTACTTCAGCAGTTCGTGCTGTTTGTGTTTTCCTGCTGATAAGGAAAATCCTACAAAATTTCATAATTTGCCACATTTGTAAGGTTTGTTGCCAGGACGTTGGTTAAGCGGCTTATAACCATAAATTTGTTTGGCAGTTGTCGGTAGAGGGAGACAAAAGGTGTGGTAGGGGGTTATGAGTAAGGAGGGTGTGAGTGAGGGGTAACTGTCGCAATGAGTTTGTGGCTGTGGCACCGGAATTGATTCAGAGATGTTTCGCAATTGCAGAAGAAATAAATTTACTGAATCGGATGCACTAACATATAATGGGAAATTGTATAAAGAAAACATTCTCGAGTATAAAAACAGTTTTTCCGATTTGAATCTATATAAAATAAATTAAATAAATTTCTTTAAATGTAATAAGTATTATTGACTATTTAGGCATTTATTGAATTCAAATTTAAAGATTTATTAAATTATATATTAAATTATAATTTATATAAAATAAAATATTTCCAAACTCTTTTCTGAGAGATTACAACTTTCGTCAACTTATAATCCTTCAAATTTTTTCAACCTTTAAGATTATTAAGAAATTATGATAGTCTATATTTATAATACCTTTAGAAATCAAAATATAACATATGTATATTATTAAAATATCCTAAAATTTCAAAATGTTTCTTCTTTCTTTGTACAAACATCTTCTTTGGAAACTATCAAATACTGTGTCAAGAGCATAAAGGAAACTATAAAAAAATCAATAACTACACATGAATATAGTACAGCGAATAGGTCTTCTTCTTCCGTTCGACCTCTAGTTGTTCTCTGTTTGATACTTACTCTTCCCACAAGCATTGCGTAATCCATTTTGGCGCTGTTCTCTCACTTATGTAATCGCAGAACGTAATCCCGTCGGTTGAAGGATTATATTAAGACTAATTCTTTAAATTATTTATTATTATAATTATGCAACAAAATTTTAATAATTTAAATTATTTAGTATTTTTATTTAATTCTTTCTTTTTTTTTGGTTATGATATCACAAATAAGGTACACAGATTGTAGATATATAGACGTAGCTCAAATCGCTCGACACATTACACGTTACGCTGCGAAGAGAACGAAGATTAGAGACACAAATTAAGAGTTTTTAGTTTTGAGGTTATGTCAGTGGAAAGTATAAGAGAGCTCCTCACTTTTTTTCTGAACAACACACAACCCGCCGAAAAAAAAATAGCAAACTATAGAAGAACTTAATAGAAACTAAAAGTTGGGATTCTTGACTGGGAACCGGCACGACAAGTTTCAGACAGAGTTGATTGAGGACCCCAAGGACCTCGACGACGACGACGACGAGAACGAGGACGAGGACGTTGTCGATCCGCCTTCAACTCTGTCTGAAGACTGTGTGGCAGTCAGTGCATGTCGCAGCCTAGATGTGGACCTCATGAGGATCGCAGCCAGGTGGCGACGCGTTGCCAGAGCGCGACAGTTGCAACATTGTGTGGCAGCACATAAGCAACTGTCTCAGTCAGCTACTGTAGTACATAGTGTAGGGGTCGAGGTGTATGTGTGTGTGGGTGGGTGGGTGTCAGTGTGCGTGTGTGGGTGTACCAAAAGGTATATATGCACTGGAAATTTTCGACTACTGGAAGTGGAAACGTGCTGATTTTTAAAAGAAGAAGAACGACAAATTAAGGTAAAGAAAATCGAAGTGGTTTTTATTTGCAGAGCACACACAACACTGTTAACTATTTGAAGTTATTATTTAAACAATTATCCACATATAGTATATACAACTATATATGTAGATAGATATATAGTATATGAGGCGACTAAAGCTGCGGCACACTCACTGTGGCACTAACGCTGCGGCGCTGGCTTGGCCTCAGCAGGACAACGCACGAAGTGAAACTAACGCGAGCAGCATGTGCCCTTCTTGTCTGGCCAGCCAGTGGATGCCCTGGTCCAGATTATGCTCTGGCAACATAATCGCTAGCGTCGTCTCGCTCTAACACAAGGCTCCGCGCGGTGAGACAGAGCTAGTGTGGTGAAAAGCTTGCTCGATGGCGCTGCGCAGGCTCAGGCTGAAGCCTTAAAGCGGAATGTGCAGGAATTTTCGCTGGCATTGGTCGAGGGTTGTTGGCAACTGTATCGAACGCTGCGCGAACTCATTGTGGAGTGGGTAAGCCACCTGGCCAAGTTGCACCAATCAGCAAAGGGCAGAGCCCCAATCCACCTACACACACACACACACACAGACACACAGAGAGGTATATAAAGATATATATGTGTAACTGGGGAGAGACTGTCAGCGCGAGGCATGCGAACAATGTGAATCTCAGTTGGCGCATTAAAACATGTTGCCAGGCTTCATGCTCCATTGTTTCGTACACACACACACACATATATATACAGATGTATCCTCGTCTATATAGTATCGTTATGGCCACTCTGCGTATGTATATTTATATATTGAAGCAGCCAGGCAAATGTCAGCCATTTTGAATATTTACTTTGTTTGCCGTCAGCATCGTTTTCTATCTCTGTTGCGTGCAACGCGTTGTGGGGCACGATTTATGTTGCACACTTCATTCACTCCATCGACGCAAAGTCATTCCCATTTGATTGGAAAGTCCAGTTTCGGGGTCGCCCAGCTCGCTGAATTTTGAAATATTTGTATTCTGCGTGGGATTCGTTCAGAATAAGGTGGGAGGAGGTGGTTGCCATGGAACTGGATTTAATTAATGGCAGCCCATCTGATTAAGCAACATAACTGTGTTCAACTGGCCAATAAAGAACTACGGTAATTCGTGCATGATAAATTAACTTTGCCAACTTGAGATAATCTCATGAATTAATTGCTTTCAGGCATGACTTGATTGATGTTTTTATTTATGCAATGCACAAAGTTATTTTCAAGTTACGATTGGAATGAATTGTCAACTATTTGATTGTAGAATTTGATTTTGAACTAATTAGGAACTGCAAACTATTCAAATAACTAAAATTTATTATCTCTGCTTTAATGATTGCTCACATTGATTCCCAATCATTCTGCAAACTAAGAATTGTCATATCTTTACAGTACACTTAGGAATGCAGAGCTAATAAGCTTCACCAGTTGCAACACAAACCTTAAGCTTAGTTCCCCAACTAATTGTTTACATTCCTCGTACGTGCTCTTTGGGGAATATACACAGAATTTAGATATTATCGCAATAATAGGCAAATGCTGTTGGATCATATTACCTATAGAGAGTGCAGGGGAATCTCGATGGTCCACTCAAAGAGGGCAATAATCTGAGCCAACACTTGAGCAACTGACTCGATTCCCACACACACACACACACGCCCAAGAGCATCGACCAATTCATAATCCACAAAAACCTATGGCACTTAAAGATCCAAACTTCTGCACCCGTCCTCCCCTTCCCCTACACTCAGCTGTGCTGCCCTGGCGACGCATTGGCCGTAACCCTCATAAGCAGCAGGCAAACACAGCCAACAAACAGTTGCAACTCAGCCAAAAGCTATAATAAAGTTGCGGAAGTAAACAGCACAGCGAAATAAACAACAACAAGACTGAGCTTGGGAAATGAAATGAAAATCAACAAAAACGGCAGCCACTGCCGCAAAGGATTTGCGCATATATTGTTTTCTGCCTTCCTCAAAGGATACTCGACGAATGACGAGGCAAGTGAGGCAAGCCTGCCCAGACAGTCGGGCAGACAGTCGCAGAGACAACGTGGCGCCAACAACAGCAGCAGCAACATCATCTCTGATATTAAATTTCCCATTTTTGCGGCGCTTTACTATTTAAACAAAGCGATTAAGGGTGCACGTCCTGCGCCTAAATGCAGACAGACAACAGCAAAAATCACACTGATTGACATAAATGAAGAATAATCGATTTGCGCTCATAAAACTCTAAACTAAGTGGTGTAGCATACTTCCTCCCTCCCTCCTCCTGCCGCTACTTCCTGCTCTGTCTCGAGTGTCAATCTATGTAGCAAAGTGCACAGTGGGTCGCATAGAATATGAAGTTTGTATTTTTAAATAAAACATTAATACAATTTTAATTAAAATGTACAACTTTTTTTTCAATAGTGGCATTCTTACCTGGTTAAATATAAATAATAAGTGATATTTCAAAAGAAATATTTTTTAATTTTTGAGTATTTAACGTGCAAACAGAGTTTTAAGAAGTGACAATTAAAATTAGAAAATGTTAAAGAATAAAAATGTTAAGATTTTTATGATTTTTTTAAAAACTAATTCAGAACTAACTTATAATTTAAAACTAAGTTATAAATAAAAATCTAAATCTTTACAAAAATCTGAATAGTTTTGATTAAATTTATCAGAATATTATAAATGCTATTTCATACATTCTATATTATATATTTAATCTATTCTGAATTATAAACAAAATTTATGAAATAAATAAAGGATTTTAATGAATGAAATATATGTAAGTTCTTCAGCATATATCTCTTTCAACACCACTGTGCTCTCGTTGCTGACACCCAACCTCATAAATTGTGCGAAAAAAGTGTCAAACTTGAGTTGACAGGCTCGACAGGAGCGCACTCGGGTGGCGGAGTGACACCAGGGAAGCAGGGGAGCGCACGTCAGCGGTAATTAGTGCAACGCTGGCGCCCGAAAGTCGACTTCAATTTCATAGCGCAACGCATAGCGTAATCTGCAGAGTGTACTCTCTGTTGTTATCTCCAACCCTGCAACTTTTGCTGGTCCCGCACTAATTACAAAATAACTTTTGCCGCCTTTTTCTCCGGCTGCGTTGTTGTCATCTTCTTGCCGGGATTCCCCGTGGCGTAGCGTATGATGTATGGCTTTTTCTAGGGAGTGGGTTAAAGTATCTGCTTATGGATTAGTGACAGCAAAAGGATTTCGGTTTCTAATTACCAAGCTGGGAAGCTTTAAAGTTGAAAAAGAATTTCGGAAATTCGCCACAACATTTCGAACATTACCAGAGACATTGAAGTCGTGCGAATCTTGGACATCGACTCATCGTCAGTCCTGTTGATTTAGCAGACTCATGCTGTCAATCCACACGTCCACCCACTCAATCACAAACTAAACGCTGTGCTCTGCTCGATAAGCGCGTGCCACGTAAACCTAAACCTGCCGAGGGTTAGGTGGGTATATTCCGCTTCCGACTCTCTACTGGGTATCTCTCTGTGGGTGTGTGTGTGGCACAAAACGATTTCGCTTTCGTCAGTCAGAGATTTAATATTTATTTTTGTTTGTGTGCAAATAGCTGGAAGCGTTACAGATATGAGAAAAACAGGGGTTAGCCCGGGGCAAGATGGTGGAAGGGGAAGGAGGATTGTCTGTTATTATATTTGAGACTCTGATAAAATACTCCATCTTATGGTTTCAATTTGAAGTGAAGAGGGACAGATGAGAAGACTTAGAAGTGTACATCGGTATTCTAGAAAGCATAGCTAAGCTCTTTTGGAGAGTGCGATCTCTTTAGTGGGTATCGGTATTGTAGAGGAGAATATATTAAACTCTTAGTTCAATACTGAGAATATCAGCAAAGCTGTTCCAGTTAGTTCCATCCTAGCAAAACATATCGAACTCCTTGGTCTCCCCAATTCATATTCATATTTTCAGTTTTCATGCTTGTTTAATTAGCATATGCACATCGTTTGTTGAGTAGTGCCAACCCCATCATCAGGCATCGGCATGACGAACATCCATTAGGGCCATAACATACACACAAATACACTCATATTGCCAGACGTGAATACAATGAATAACGACACAAAAGCCAAAGTGCCAACAACAAAGCGACGTCGGGCTGCCGCCTGCTGCTGCCTGCAAAAGCTGCAACTTTATTTTAAGCTAGAATGCACACACGTTTTGTCCTCAGCCCGTCTTCTCTTTCCCCTCCCACAGTCCCACTCCCCTAGACGGACCACCGCAACGGCGACACACCGGAAACGATGCTTTTGCGCCCGGCGTGTGTCGCTTCTTTATGAGTTTTCTGCTTTCCATGTTTTTTTTTTTACCCTCAAAATGCATAAATACTTGTGCGGCATGTCTTGATTAATGTTGGCGTACGTTGGCTTTTACCCCTGCCCTCCTTTACTCTACCCCCACCTGCTGTTTCTAGGCAATAAAACTGATGTCACACATCATTTAGCAGGTGGGCCTAGTCCAGTAGGATCGAACAAGCATTTCATGAAGTAATTTAAAATATTTCAACGTTTTTCGAGCTAAATCATAACCGAATCCGGCGCACACCTGATACCCTCGCCTGGCACCCATACCGGGTTGCCCGACAACGTAATGAATCTAATCACTTACGCTCGAGTGCATCAATTATGCTACCATCAAGCATCACAGCGTTGACAGACGTGGGAAGAGTCTAACAGGCTGAGGAGACTGAGTAGGCCAGACAACGTAGCCTGTCAGCAAATGACGGGCGATGGCTCTGGCGAGTTGCCCCATACCATCGCATCCGGAAGAGCGTGGCGAATGCGACGAACGACGAACAAGCCCATTGTTAACTGTGAAAATTTGTTTGCAGCGTCATCAACAACAACAAGAACAACAATAACCTCACTCGTGCTCATCAAGTTGATAACTTTATGATGATGTTCATTGTGAACTTACCCCAAACTGGCCATAGCAAATGGCACATTAGAAATCTGTGCCCTTATGGGGTTGTAGACTTAATCAAACTGGAGATTTCTGTTAGTGAAAAAGATAGATTTTCTTTTTACAAAATATGATTTTATGAACTAAGACGATAAAGGTGTCTGTTGTGAGAACGCAATGTATTTTTAGCCATTTTACAAAGATATTTTAATACTCGTATTGCATGTTTTTTTTACAATAAAAGGAAAGATCTTATTTAAGATCTGATTTTCGAAATAGATATGACATAAATGAACAAAGAATAATTTTTGTATTGAATCAAAATCAGGCAGTACAAAGTTTTAAGTAAAATTTATATGAATAGATCATTTACATACTCCAGAATTATCTCTGTTATTTACTAAAATTTCTATCATAGTATACCTACATAGGTACATATATATTTTTCTGCTCATCCAAAATACTATAAAGTAGGAACGTATTAAGGGTATATAATGAAGACTTTAATAATACACAAATAATACGTTAACTGTATTAAATATTTCATGAAGAGGTTAAAAGTTAATGAAAAGTCTGCGTAAGTAATCTTTAAACAAGGGGCAACAGTTCCGTGATATTTTATATTTAGCTTTACATACAGAATCTATTAAAATAGATATTTATTAAAATATAAAAAATATATAATATCACTACACACTTAATACCTACAACACCCTATTTACAAAACTACCTAGAACAGGGTATTTCTATTTATTTTTAAATTTTTGTACCACGAAACGGCTTTCATCTGTGATCTACTGTGGCTGTGGTTGGGGCAGGAACCGTAACTGGGAATGAAAATGGAGTAACCACGGTGGTTACCGTGGTCAGCTGTGTGAAGAAACCACAAAAGTTGCGTGCTGTGGCTTTTGTGTCAAAGTTTGGCTCATTAGAGAAATATTAAATTTCAGTTCAGAAGCAACGACAGCATCAACGTGGACCTTTAATTGTCGATAGCATGTGAAGACTTAAAAGTCTTTTGCCTTTTGTGCGGTTGCCGTCAAAGTGAAACTCAATTAAGCTGCTGCTTCTCCTCCTCCTCCTCTCTTCTCCGTAGCACTCCCCCTTTTTGATTTGAAACTGCTGATACGGCAGCAAGGACATCAATGAGGAGGCTTTTGTGTCGTTGGTTGGTTGTCATGCCGTCATTTGAAAAGGCATTTTTAATTGAAATTATCCGATGCTAAAGCGAGCTACCTTTTCTTTACAAGTTAAATTTGCGTTTTTACGCTTTGTTGCGTCGCAGTCGCAACTGAGATTGCAAACTGAATGGGCATCTCATCTCAGACTGAAGACTGTATCTTAGTCAATGCCTGATTGATATGCACGGGTAAGTGGGAGAGAGGCAATGGAACTTTGCAAGTTGTTTACATCCTGAGATGCTAATAGCGGCTTTAACTCAGCCAAGGATATGCCATAAATCCATGTTAATAACGGGAGAATCTCCCTTCCCCTTTGGCTGTAAAATCTGCTGAGACAGCGAAGACAAGCGAGGATGTTAGGGGGATGTCTCGTCGAATTCAAAGACATTTAAGTAGATTAAGCGACTTCAATGTTGTTGTCCTGCGTCCTCGCATCAGCCCAAATGAACGTCGACAGTAAAACAATTCACAAGGCACGCCCGGTGCAAAGGACTTAAGCACGCCGAGGACATAAAGCCTGCAATATGCTTGGGCCGAGCACTCTGGTTAAAAAACGACAACGACGACGACGACTCTCAAATATGCAAATAGCTCTCAAGCGTTCAGTCCTTAGGTGGGCGTGGCAGAAGTGGGCGTTGCAGCAGCAAACAATGAAAGTAAATGCCAAAACATTTTATTGATTATCAGATGGCAGAGCAGAAAGACGGGACGACAACACCGGGCACAGTGGAGTGAAAGCTGTGAGAAATCCAAAATAAAAGGAAAACTAAATAAATGTGGAAAATTGAGAAAGTTAAAAAATTTA
This sequence comes from Zaprionus indianus, assembly GCA_018904595.1. Taxonomy (NCBI): domain Eukaryota; kingdom Metazoa; phylum Arthropoda; class Insecta; order Diptera; family Drosophilidae; genus Zaprionus; species Zaprionus indianus. The sequence continues at coordinate 650,454 of JAEIHA010000905.1, forward strand.
TATATTTTGTATACATACTTATTACTTCCAAAAATAGCAATCAGTGCTTTGCTCATGCCCGTTCCACTGTGCACTGTTGTTGCTACTTCAGTTGCCATTACGCGGCGCCGGCGAGTATGCTACACTTTTTGCTTTGCCTCACAATGAGAAGCTCCGTTGAAGTTGTAGCTGGAGTTTTAGAGGCTGAGTGTGGAGTGTTTGTGCGTATGTCTGTGTGTAAGTGTACGTGCCTTGGTCGGGGTAAGAGCATTGAGCATTTTAATAACCGCAGCTCACAGTTCCAAGCAAAACCGAGTGCTATAAATTATGCCACCCACCGGCGCAGAGCGACGGCACATTGACAACTTCCCTTTGCAAGCCGCCCGTCGAGCGATTTGTAATACACAACTCCTACTACCTCGCCCCCTGTCCTGCTGGATTGCGCTTTTGGCACAGTGGGCGTCCTGCCTGCCTGCCTTCCTGCTTGATGCGCTTGATATATGACTGAAATTTAAACTTTTCAGTCGACGACAAATCGCTAAAGGCAGGGGGGAAGGCAGGAGAGAAGAAGGAAGAGGAGGCAAATGGCGACAGGACAATGCGCATCACAATTGATAACATTGTCGAGCACTTTCGCCTGGTCAATGCGGCGTCATAATGCAATTGTATAATATTCTTAAAAGCTCCACTCGTGCTCTCGAGTGCACTCAGGGCACAGAGAGAGATCAGAAAAGGCATTAGAGAAATTAAAAATGCCCAAATGGGCAATGAACCCCAACTGGTCTCAGCACGTAGAAGACAATCAGCCAAATGGCGTGAACTGGACACACACAGAGAAGTAGACAGGAAGGGGGATTGGGGTGGTCATTTAAGGACATTCAAGACAAATTGAAATGAGTGCAAAAATTGCGCCATGCAAATAGAAACTTAAGGAACTCACAGTAAATAAATAGAAATAAACGCCACAGCAAATCCTTCCCAGCTTCACGCAGTCACGTTCCTGGTCGTGAGAGGCTTAGGCAGCGAGTGCCAGCGACCACCTGTTGTGCGCCACAGGCTGCTTGGCAGAGCACAAGGTGGCGACACGTCTCAGGTGCAAATGAAGATTTATAAAATCGCAAATTGATTCAACGTGCAAGTGTTTTTTAATTCGCCCGCCAAGAAGTTCTCGTTTAATCAAATTTTTATGCGTCCTCTGGGTACACACACCCTCGCACGGATACAGACATACACACACACACGCTCGCATACTTATGGCCCTCAGTGTGGCCGTCTCGATTTCACCCCTGAGACCTGAGCCCCTGAGCTGGCGCTGTAATTGAGGGTTAAACTAGCGTGTGCCCATCAACAGGTAATTGCCGAGTCGAGACTGCGATTGCGACTTTTATGACAACTTGCGGCTTGTTAGCGCTGCATAATTCATGAGTCCATGAGTACTATATAAAAATGTCTGGGATTTGCAGTAAAATTGACTACAGTAAATCATAGGAATGGTTGTTAAGGTCAGTAATGAATCAAATCAAGGAAATATGCAATATCATCTAGTTCTTATTAAGAAATTGTAAATTTCTGCTTTTAATACAATAATATTACCTTGAAATAATAATAATAATAAAACGCCACTCACAGGGCATCCCTTAGTCGAGTAACCTTTTCGTCTCACACCTTTCAGCAATCGCTAAGCAAATCAGAAACTGATTCCCAAACCGAATGTCATAAGTAGACACAAAAGATTTGTTATCCTTATTGCAGATATACTTTTCAGCTATTTTTCTGTACTTCCTTTTTTTCGGGAGTAAATAAAAAAAGACTCCCCCAATTGTCTTGCCAATTTCGGGGGGATAGAAATTTGAATACGGCGGCATTTTTTAGTGTCACGTTTTTCTTTCATTTTCCCAATCGCGTTGCGCATTTTTGATTATATTTTTTTTTTTTTTTTATTTCGTTGTTCTTTCTTCTTTTGGTAATATAATACAAATTTTCCAACAGTTTCCGCAGTGGCAACGGCAAATTCAATTAACTGTAATCGCATCTATTTGCCTACATAGGCATGTCTGATTGGAGAACGGGAAAGAACATTGAAATTAAAAATAGAAAATTGAATAAATAGTCAAATAAACACGCACTTTGAGAACTCATGCTAATTTCTCGTCTTTCTCTGCTTTTGCAATCGAAGAAATTGAAACAAAATGACAAAGTTTTTTATTTTTTTTTATTTTTTTTCCTGATTTCAAAGTATCCTTTAAAAAAATGCGCCGGCACGTGCCGAGTAAATCCTTTTAATGTGACGCACAACTTCAAAATTCGATGAAAACCAACAAATTCTTTATTTGATAACTTTCTGAGCAATGATGGGAGGCTTCTTAGTGGATTATGTGTGTTGTAGACTCTATTTATGAGACATGTGCGCAGGCTAATGTGCCTTCAGATACATAACAATACCTTAAAGATGGAGTATATATGGAGAAGGTAGTTGCAATGTGATATAAATTTACTTTGTGAAGTTTTCAGCAAACCTAAAAGATTTTAAGCGGATCGATATATGTATGTATTTAAAATATATCTATACTCGCTTATCTGTTCTTGAAATACGACATCGTTCTTTATGTTCAGGAATATTAAAGTTTAAATTGAAAAATCATAGAAACTGCTGTGAAAAAACTTCTTATGGACCACCCTAGCAAAGCTTACGTTCCGTTGTCTTCCCGGAAATCGAATTACGTATGTTGGAAACCTTTCAATTAAAGTCAAATTCAATTAATTACGCGGTAAATGATGACTGTGTTTGGTGTCTATTATGAGTATGTCTAACCAGCTTAAAAGCGAAGAAAAAACGTTTTCAATTTGAGGCCACAGGAGAAACAACAACAGGAGCTGCTATAGCCGGAACACACAACTAGGAGAACAGGTGGAGGACACCAAGGACGACAGAAGAAATTCAATTAACCTCGAGTGGTTGCTGCCGCATTGTGAGGCATAAAAACAAAACGCTGGGCTGCGGTTGCAACGTGGTGGCATTCACATTCACACCTCATCATCAGCATCAACATCAGTGACAGAGAGGGAAAGAGAGTGAGAAGGAAAGAAAGAGAGACAGAGAGGGAAGTGGTACACTATGACTTATGTGGGGTACCCAAAAGTTTTGCCTCCCTGCTCGACGATTGTTAATAAAGTCCCCGTTTGTTTACCCTGACACCGCACTGTTTAACCCTCACCCTTACCTTCACCCCGCCTGCCCTTGCCCCTGACCCTGCTCTCTCCCTTCCCTTCTCTTCCTTCCAATAAAAAGCGCTCAGAACTTGGTCTGATTAAGAGCTGGGCAAACAAATCAGTTGCCGGCAGGCAGTCTGTTTGCTTAGCCTGTGTCTAAACAGGCGCTCTCGACTGTATTTTAAACTGTTTGCGATATACATCTCCCAGCCACCTGTCCCTCTCCCTCCGCCCTCCTCCCACAGCCGCTTCTTCCCCTCCTAAGCGACCTCAACTCGTGTAATTAACATTTCAATTTTGCGCTGCCTCGTCTCGTCTTTATTCCCCTTATCAGTTGGCAAATGTATCTCTTCTGCTTCAGTACCCCTCCCCCTCTGCTACGCCTCTGGCTGCGCTTTGCAAGTGCTGCGGCAATAAATAAATTGTTTTCCAGGGCGATTTTTGCTGCTGTTTTTGTTGACATATGCAAATTTTTGTTGCCTGCACGCGTACAACAAAAGTTTTTCAATTGCTTTTAAGCATTGCCCACCCATCTCTCTCTTTCTTCACTTCATGTCCACCACTTGTCTCCCCCCGCTTCTGTCGAACAGGCCAGTTTATTTGCCAGCTCGACGTTTAGACGAGTATTGCAGGTAGTTCATTGGTTTTCGATTGTTTGCGCTCTTCTGGTTTTATTGCTTTTTTGTTTGCTCGCGAACAACTGAGCTGGAGATGAGCAGAAAGAAAGACGGGGAAGGAGGAGTCTCAGTTCACTGTGTATTCACATAAAACTTGAGGATAAGAAGACGAACTTGTTTAATCTCTGCATTGATAATTGCCGCTGAAGGGCAATCGATAAGTAGCAAAGCACTGCAAATCGATAAGTGAATAATTATTTGTTGCAGAACTGATTAAATGATGGCACTTTTAAGCTATCGCTAAGATTATAAATCAACGTTTTATAGATAATTCAAATAAAAATTGTAGGTATAATATCTATAAAAAATATTTCACATCTGAAGAGTATTCTTTCTTAGCATTATTGATCTGACTAACTGGCTCATAAGGATTGAGTAGATTTGATTGCCATGCATGTCTAAATCCTTGAGATTTATCTGGCAACTTTAAAATAGTTATACCGGTCTCACAGCTTGAATGCTAGAATAAAAACTGTGTCGGCTTAGTTACGTTTTAAATTTGTCCTGGACAGTCCAATTCTCTACATTCTTCCTTTGGTTTGACTACCCGTTATGTTGATAATCTTCAAGATCTTATTTATTTACCTTTTTTCCATAGTTGATAACTTATACAATTTTAATTCCGCTTTGAATGCTGAACAGTAAATGCTGATAATCAAAATTTAACTTATTTTCTCGGCTAGAAAATTCAATCTCTTTTCTTATTATAAGTGATGTTACGTTCAAATTCATGTATTATTTTCTCTGAAGGTGTTATAAAAATTATCCCACATAAAATGAAATAAAAAATTCCAATAGGTTTCTCATTTAGTTTTCTAACATTTATTTATTCACTCTTACAGTATTCTATTACAGTAAGAATATTTTATATAATAATACTGATATTAATTTTATTAAAATCACGTTCCTCGATTAATCGAAGACATTTCAACTTATCATAGATATTTAATCGATATGGATTGATATGATGTTGCTATGATATTCTTTAGGTTCATAATTTTCATCTTCCTCTGCGAACTGACAAAGATCCACAGTTCGAATACGGGATCCGACGCCAGTTCAACATCCTATACCAGCTTATAGCATTCGCTGATATCGTCTATAGCAGGCCAGCTCGACGCTCCAAGCATCTGGCAACTGTAGCTGCTTGCTCCAACCTGGTCCAGTTCCCATTGAGTTGGTGCGCCGTCGGCAAAGCTGCTGCCAGAACGTGCGCCCTGTCCACGCCATCCTGATGTATCGTATCGTATCGTATCCTGGCGTTTCGTATCGGATTTGTGTGTACTCCCCCGGCGTCGTTTGTGGTTTGTGTGTGGCGCCAGTCGCTCGACCTGCGCTTTTATAGCTGCCGCCTGCCGCAGGGGGCAGAGCTTTTTCTGCTTTCAACTCGCAACTCAACTCCCCCACACTCCCCACACGCTTTGGCTGTGTTGAGTTTCCTCTGGCGTGTTGAGTAAGCGAAAGAGCAACAATTGTAGCTGCCTAATTGGGTGTGCGAGTAAATATATACGGGTATCTACAGCTATGTAAACAGCTGTCGCTATATAACACCCACATGTGTGTGAGTCTGTGTAGGTGTGTGTGTGGGTGTGCGTGTGACCTTACACACCATAGGAGGAGCTACAAATAAACATTGCAATGGCTGCCGAAATGTCGTCGCGCTGTGCTCATTAAATAACTAACTAAATTTGAATACCCAACTCGACTCGACTCGACTCTCCCTCTGCAATCCTTTGCCAATGCCGGCGAGTAAGTGATTAAAACCATTAACGAAATTATCAAGGATTATAAAGATTTGTACACAATTTGATGCGCTGCCACGTCAGAAAGGGGTTTCCTACTCCCAAACTCGCCAACATTTCCCATTTCGACTTCTTTACCCCCTTATCTTACGCCGCGGGTGCGCAGCCCCTGAATGAGAGACACACAATGCAATTTACCGTAATCCAGGGGCTTCAATTAATGGAGTGTCGACGTCGTCGCGACGAGTCTCACCCGAAAGGGGTTGCTGAGCAACCTGCTACCCCGCCCACTGCTGCTGTGAATTCCGTTTAGCGTTCAAAATTCGTAAGGTTGATAAGACAATGCAATGCATTAAGCTAGCCTGGGGGTAGGCCTAAATGAAGGGTGAAGAAGAGGGGTTAGCAATGCCAGCCTCTCGTTGCTCTCCTCGCTTATTATTAAGTTGCATTTTTGGCAAATTTCCGACAGTTTCTGTTGCTGACATCAGTTTCACTTCTGACGTCTTTCGCTGAAAAATTCCATTGCATAGTTTGCAGAGCCAGCACGTTCAAGCAGTCAAACTTGCCTACCAAAGCGAACTGTCAACTATTATTGAGAGAAATGAGAGAATTTCATTAATAGCACAGGCCAGCCAAAAAGGTCAAAGGTAAAGTAAATTCTGAAAAATTGCTGAACTAAGTGAATTGTACAATTAATCAGCTTGCGAGTGTGTGATATAAAACTATCTCTGAGAAACATACATTACGAGTTTCATCACAGAATCTGGTAACTTTAAGTTATAAAGTCTCGATATCTAAGTGTTAATACTGACAAACAGACAGATATACAGACAGTCAGGTAAACAGACAGACAGATAGACAAGCAGACAGACTGACAGAAAGATAGACAGAGAGACAAATAGACAGATGGAAAACCTTCTTGAATGGGCAAACTCGCCTGTTAATACTGATTTTTATTGAGTACTTATACCTATTTATTAACTTTTTGTGATGATTTCAGCAGCCACTTAAGCACTTTCTTTTAATGGCTTACAAATTTTAAAAACAGTTAAGCATTTGATGCAGATATTTTTTTTATTTAGATTTTTTCATTATTAAGTTTCAATTGAGGTTATCCCATAAAACTAAGCCTTACAAAAGTTGTCAATTATTAACGAACGTGTGGATTACGTACAAAACTAGAACGTTCAAGATATTCACAACGAAAACAACTTACCTAAAACTGATATTTTTACTGCTCCGAACTTGTACATTTATAGCAATTATAATATATAATAATATATAATATATTTTTACATTTATATATATTTATATATTTTATATTTTATCAAAAATAATGTACAGAAATGGATGAAAGTGCAGCTGAAAATATACACCCAGTCGAGCCACCAGTCCATGTCCCAGTCGCGGAATCAGTCGAGCATTCCGAGGCACCAGTTGTAGCTCCTGTCGAGGGTGAAGCCGGAGATGAAGAAAGAGTTAAATTTGGAGAAAACTTCGTTGTTGACTTAGAGGCTATCCCCTCGACTCGTGATGGGGATACAACGACAGAACCTACTGGATCTCAATTTGGAGAAGCGTATGGTGAAGACACAGAAGAATTAATGCGCCAGAGAAAGTTACAGAAACGCGAGCAGAAGCGATTGGCCCAAAATAAGATTGACAAACATTTAAGAGGGTATAAGTCAAGAGAACCCTCTATAGTAGAAGTGGAAGAAGAGGAAGAACAAGAGCCAGAAATAATCGAATCGAAACGTAAATCACCTGAAGAGCCAGAGGCAAAGTCTGATATCTTGGATGATGAGGAGTTTAAAACTGGAATCTCATCGGATGAAGAATTCACACCATATTTAAAAGAAGAGCCTGGGTCCTCGTTCAAAGATGACTTTATGGCAAACTTCATTTTTCCCAGTCTTTCAGATATTAGCACCCCTTCTAGTGATCATCCTCTTAACAAATACTCTTCAATTACTGAGGTATCTTCAGGAAAAGAAGCTCTGTCGACTAAAATACCATCGACATCGTTTGGGGACGAACATTTTAAATTCGAAGAAGAAAACGATGGTGACGATGACGCTGAAAGTTCATCAACAACTTCATCTATTTCATCGTGGCCTTGCCCACTCGATGCATTTGTCAAGGTGGAGGAAGTGCAGAAAGAGGTAGAAGACGATGGCATGGATATGTTCCTCGAAATGCATGCACCGGAGGGAAAGGTTTTCGAGGAATCGACCAATGAAATAGAAGCGGCCAGACGCGCGCGTGAAAATTACGAAATTGTGAATACTTTCCTCATGAATACGATCGACCAAGCTGTCAACACGGCCTTATATATGGGTCCTGGAAAAGAGTTTGCGGCCAAAGTGGATAACATGAAACTTTATGAAATCCTATACGAGGCTGTTGACAACTTCCTCATAACAAAACAGCTTAACAGGGATCTCAATATGAAAATGGCCGAATACTACAGACGAGTAGGACAGCATCGTTGCTACGATACGCTGCCTCCAAAACAGGCACGCATGGAACATGATCGCTACAAGCAACTACTTTATAAGCTTGATTACTTGAAGGAACGGGCCGTCCAAACGAAAATTACCTATGCCACGCTAATGTGCAGCGTTAATATGGATATTCGATACTGTCACTCCATGTATTCGGCAGCGGATGATTCACTGGACAATTGTGTGCGCAAAACCCTCAACCGCAAGGATGCCGATCATCTGGCCCGCACGGTTGAGATTGAGCTGCGCCGCATGCGGGCCTTACGCAATGAGATAAGCGATAGTCGGATCTGGCTAATAACGCGGCAGCATAGCCTGGGCAGAATTCTAGAGGTTTATAAATAGTATTCATATTCTATATACAATTCCCTAGTCTAACACACCCTAATTATTTTCTAGCGCAAACATAATTTCGATCAAATCACACCTGATCTGACCATGGATCAATTTCTAGCGACGCAAAATGATGTGACGGCATTATATACAAAGGTGGAAGGTGATTTTAATTTTGAAACACTTGTTTATATTTATATTTCATTACCTTTGTCTATTAACTAGAACGCGGCCACGACTTGTGTCGCATGCGCGATCGTTGCACCAAGCACATGCACCAGTTGGCGTTCATCCGCGAGAAGACAAGCATACTGTGGGATAACCTGACAGTCGGACGAGAACAATTGGAAGAGAAGACTGCAAGACGGGACCAGCTGCGTGACAAGCTGTACAAGCTCAAGTTGAAACATGAAGATCTTAAGATCCAAAAAACCTTTATGCACGAAAAGTGCGGACTGCTCTTCAAGCCCACTTTGCTGTACGACTATGATGACACCATGGATTTGGTTATAGAGGGTCGCCAGAAAGTTGCACAACACCGACATACTATTAAGGAACTAGAAAAACGTATTGCCAACTATTTGAAACGACTCTCATAAATTGAATTACATATTTATAAATCAATATTATTTATTATTGTGGTTCTAACATTTATACTCATGCAGTGGGTACAGTTACTTTATTTAGAAGTTCTTAATGCGCAGTGCCTTTCTTTCAAAACTTTCTTCAATTAACCTTTATTCTGATCAAATAATCGAAGGTAATTAAATTCCAAGCACACCTTCGTCTGGCTTCCTCTTCAATGTATTCTCTCCATGGCAACAATTTCATACTTTATTCTTGTTCTTACTGCTTTTTTCCTCAATATTGCACGACTTCATGACGCTAAATTAACTCGCAGACATTTCTATTAGCCTGATGCTCCGCATGCCAAGCCAATCTACGCTTAATATATGCATGATGCCGTCCGCCCGATAACACTTGAAAGTTGCCAGGGCAGGGGAGGCTGTGGGCAGGCGACAAAATTCCTGGACTGGGGTCACACGTTTCCAGGGAGACAACGAGCTTCGCTGAGCCGCTCTTATCAGAGGCACGTGGAAAACTTTTTGAGTGTGCTTCCAAATGAATTTAATGAAATGGAAATGTGCAGTCATGAAGCAAGAGCTAACTGTACCTGAAACAGTTAGCTGTTGTACAATTTCAAAAATACATATTTATAAGTTGGATATTTCTTTAAGTTAGGTTAGGTTAGGTTTATTTGTTCGATTAACTGAAGGGGTTAGTCAAGTAATATTGCATAGATTAGCTGGAAATCAATTTTCTAAAGGCGAAAATTAGTTAAAATACGGAGGGATGGGATTTCAGTTATTTATATATATATTTATTATTATTTATATTCATTTTTCACGCATAATATAGTCTCATTCCGATTTGTTTTCCAATGTTTTCATAATATATTTAATTCTTCAGTAATTCATGCACTCCCCCAACGTAATGGGTATCTGCTGTGCCATCAATTCAATTCATACCCACACTAACTGCCTTATTCTATTGCATACTCCTTGGCGCCTTGACGAATGCAACAGTAGAAGAACTGAATCGAAACCATCTCCCAGTTTGCTGCTCAGCGAGATGATGACGACGAGTCCATCGGGCGTCAGGCAAAGTACCTTTTCACACATGAGCGCGCACAGCATACTCCGTCGTCGTGCGTCGCCCTCGACAAGGGGTGTTCTTCGCTCGGAGTTTTTGTTGTAAATCACAAAGTGAAACCGAAACCGAAGCCAAAGCCGAAACCGTTAACGTGTTGCGGTTACGCTGCTGACTTTGTGTTTGTGTCAAGGGGGAAAAGAAAAAAAAATCCAAGAAACAGAATCAGATCGAGTCATTCCATTTGGGCATTATTAAATGCGTCTAGGGGCGGGCGGCACACACCGCAGGGTTAGCTGTGTGACTGTATGTGTATGTGTTGGGGCAACGTCCTGCCTTACATTTTTTATGGCAAATTCATTTCTCTTTTTTTTCGCAATGTTTTGGTTCCTTTTTTTGCGGAGTTTATCAAACTTCTTACATTTGTTTTGTTGTAAAATGGTAGCACCCACACACACAGACATACATATGTGCAATCTTTCTGATTTAATGATTGCTTTTGAGTTTGTCGGTTCTATGTGTGCGTGCTCCGGTTTCGCATTTCAGCTAAAGAAAAATGTTCAAACTGTTCCAATTTCGTTTTTTTTTACTTTTTCTTTCTTTTCGCCCAGCAAAGATTTGTCAATTCTTTGACACAATGATGCATAACGTTATCTGAGATTTTCAAGCGATATAAACTGAGGGGAGGAGGTAACATCAACAACAGATTTGGCGAATTAATCTTCTTAATGTTCGAGTTAAGACTGCGACCGGGCACTAAGTAGACTGTTTAGGTTTTCAATCACATAATGCGATTGTCGAAAAGGAAAGGAGATGGAGAGAAAAAGTGAGAGACACAGAGAGAGAATAGGAGTGTGGGGTACAGCTGGAGTCATAGAGTTGTTCGCTAATTGCTGCACTTGCCGCATGTTGCATGGCCCAAGGCATGGCTCGTCGCTATGGTCACGCATAATCATATCAGCTTCCACTCGATTTAACTCCGACGACGACGCAATTGTCGGGATTCACATGGCAACCGGAGAAGTCGCCTGGACAGGAGCCAGCAATGCACTACCAGTTCTTCCCCACTCTCTCTCTCTCACTCTCTTTCCCTCTTCAACTTTCCCATTCCCTCTCTGCGCCACTCGCATTTTATCGACATTTATTGCTCAACACTTTTTTTGGCTTCTGCTCTCATTGATTGCATGAAAATTGCGCAATTTCTGGCTAAAAGCATTCCCCACTATCTGCTGCCTTTGTGCCTGGCAAATTGCAGACTGTATTGTTGCTCACGTTTCATATTTTTTGTTGTTGTTCTTACTGCTACAGCGGTGCTTCCTTGTGCTGCCATGGCGCTTAAGCTGCGATAAAAATTCCGTTCAATAAGCATTTTGTTTGTAAATGAGGCACGAGCTCTGTTCATGTTTGAATGTGTTCCTTGAGCTGTTGTTGCTTTTCCTGTTGAGCCGACAAACAAGACGAATCCATAATCGATCCTAAGAGGTGCTTGAGAAGTTCACTTGCATATGTCAATTATAATTGGAACAAGAAGCTAAATAAATGATTATATGAATATTATTAGAAAAAGGTGGAATTTTAGTGGAATTTTCCAGAAACTTAGTATTAAATATTATTTATTTCAAGATATATTGACCAACAGATTAAATTACCCGCTCATTATTAAATATTACTTTAATGCAGCATTAATATTAAGTTTTTCAATCCAGAGAGAAGTTCACATATGGAGGAAGTGGCATTTCAAGCCCAAGCAGTATGCTATCATTTTTTGTTTGCAAATTTTTTTTCTGTCTTCATGTACCCCCACAAACCTCTATAAACCTCTGTGCCTACCAAGTGAACATGTAAAGACCGTCAGTCATAATACTCATTATGAACGGCTTAAGCGATTTCCCCTGGGTGCGCACTAAGCCTCTTCACAGTGATTGAGAGAGAGAAAGAGAGAGAGTGGGAAGTAAAAGAAAGAGATGGAGCTGGAAACACACTCATATGCATACAATACACACGCCCACGCACACACATGCAAAGATTTTTCTGCCTTTTTTTCCAATGTGCAAAAAGCAATCTGAATGAAATCCGATTTGCAGAATATTCTACAAAGACATAGCAAATTGGCAACTCAAATGCGATTGCGAATGGGAATGTGAATGTTCCGAGTGATTGTTGTGCGGCCACATCAATCAGTCGACTGATGACCAGCAGAGTTATCGCTGTCATGTTGCATGCACCATAAACATGGAAAATACGCTATAATTAACGTTCATAATTTGTATGATATGTGCTTTCGCGTTCTCTTTCCCTTTTTCCTCCCTTGCCACCCTCTTTTGCTTCTTCTGCTTCGGCGCGTGCTGGGAAAATGGACAAAGTCGACGTTTTGCTAATGAAAATAATCTGTCATCAAAGGCAGCAACCCCCACGTGCGAACAGGTAGTGACCATCCTCCCCATTCCGCTCAACCTTCCCACCCCTAAGCTACGCCCTGGCTGACATTGACTTCCAACTATTAACTCAATATATGAGCAGCAATTGTCGAGCCGTAAAAAGGGTTGCACGATTGCAGGAAATTGCATTTGCGCTGTCACGGATCAGATAAGAAGCGCCGTCCTGCGTCAGGATATGACATTAAAAGCGCATCAGCAGGGACAGGTACAGGGCAAACGCTTAGTGATAGCGAACGTGGGCGCATCCAAAGCGGAAACTGTTGCTGTAATTACATTGGACGAACAATAAACGAAAGAAATCAAATCAATGTTGCCTTGAAGGTCCAACAGAACGCACCTTAGATACGCTCACTAAAAAGAAAATAAAAAAAAGAAGATAGAACTCTAACATTTTTAGATATTATATTAAATGATTATCAATATATTATTATTATATCCAATGAAATAAATTATAATGTTAGAAGAAAGGATTATAAAAATATTAACGTAAATAATAAATATTTATTATCTATAAAGATACATCATAATTGAAAGACATATTTACAAAAATAAAATATATTCTTCGTAAGTTTAAATGTTATTTTAAAGATTGTTGATTGGAAATCTTTAAAAAATATTCTTAATATATAATCTGTCTCTCTCTCTACATACTCTGTAGGAAAATGGTAATACCCTAAGCAGGCTATTCCCATCTAGCTCTCTTCCCGCCTAGTCATTTGCGCTCTATTCACTTGATTCGCTTGCCCGTTCATCAGTGCTCAGCAGGCTCGGCACATCCTTCTCGCCTAGAGCTTTGTTTGCGCCATTAAATTAAATATCCTAGGTCCAACTGCTCCCTCAACGACCTTTGACTGTCTCCGTCTACGGACAATGCGCGCAATTTCTGTCATTTCCTTAATAGAAATCTTATCTTTTGTGACGCCTTCGTCGACCGGCCAAGCGCTAAGCCGGATATCGCACCTTTGACATCTGCCAGCGGGGAGCTTAAGTGGGCATTATTGATGCCCGCTGCTCAACTGTGTGCGAGTGTGTGTATGCGAGTTGCGTGTGTGTGTGAGTGTGTGTGGGCAAAGCTAGCCTGTGCTACAAATTTCATGTGATTTCATCCAAAATTCTAATAATATTTCCCACTGCAACAAACATTACAAACACAGCACAATCACCTCTCTCCCCTTCCCCTTCTCGCTCTCTCTCTCTCTCGCACGTGCACCTTCATTCTCTCCTGATGTGCAGCCATGGGCCACCATGCAAATCCTGTGGACTGTCGCCACAGGGCATACTTGCCACGTGTCGCAGCTGCAATCCCTGCTCACTGTTCAGGGATCCTCTCACTCCATATCCCGATGAGATCATTATGGCAGTGCTAGATCGCATCATCTTCTATTCGGGGGTAACGCAAATCTTTCATAATGTCGACTTGGCTGCACTAGGTAAGTGAAGAAGACGAAAGATTAAGACATCAACTGATCAGTTTGGTTATGTCACACAGCTGGTTCACTGAATACGCCGATGATGGCACCGACGCTTACTCCGATCACAGCGTGCGACAAGTCATGCAGCACGACGCGAATCGTTACGCCAGAGGCGTCGTGCAACGAGGCAAGTGTCAAAGCCTGTCCGTCCAGTCAGGGCAGCAGCAGATACGACACGGCCAGGAATCTGCAAGGCTCAAGCTGTGCCCCCAAGTCATCCAGCCTCAAGTCGTGCAACATCAAACCGCCTTGCCAAGGCCATTTGCGAGTACGTACGCCACGCGTTGACTTTGCCAATCCCATTTGCGATAATCGTGGACCTCCGTTCATGGAGTGCATGAAAAATTCCCTTTCCACTTGCTCCCTGGCCTGCAAACAGATCAAAACGCGACTGGCGTCCAGTTGTAAAAACAGACGTTGGGTCTGGACGCGCCTAACGCGCTCCCGTGATGGCTGCAAGACCTATGAAGTATATCACAGCTCTTCAGCTAATAAGTCGCCAAATTCTGGCGGACAACCGGACATTGTCTTTCTGGTCATGCCCAATGGGCAGGTGATGCCCTTCGAGACTGTATCGCCTCCTTCGTCTTGCCCATAGCTAACAACAATAGAGACCCCTCTACCTATCAGTATTTTCCCTTTTCGGAAATACCATAAATTATTTAATATTTATAAAATACTCCTTTTATTACTCGAAATTATTGTGTGTCTCAAGTTCCAGTGATTTTACATTATTTGATATGATTTTATCATTTAATATATGTATGATTACGATTTTAATACGTAGTGTCCTTTCACTCGATAAAAATGGTAAATATATTGAATAAGATCTTTGCAAAAATTCGTTTTTTATTTATATTGAATGCTTGCAACAATTTCTTTATTATTGGCACAAATGTGATCGAATATTATAATATAACTATTATCAGGAGCACAGGCCCAATACGACCTTTTCGACCTAAAAATATAATTTTCAGGAAATTAAATTACCCGACTTACTTAAGGAACATCATGATTAAATAAAGAACAATGAGCCGCAATGGACACCATTAACAAAATTTAGGATGGTACCGTTATAAACATAAATAATTTAGATCTTAAATAACTAAAAATACTCTTACAAATAAGTAGAACACATCACAAAAATTTTTAGGCAATTCGAATGCCCCGACGAAATAGAATATAGACTAATCCGGTACTGATCAGCATATAGAACATCAAAATGAGCATACACTCTACAAGATCGCGTTCATGCGGCAACAGAGTCATGTTGACAACGCCAGTAAGCAAGTTTGTGATCATAAAGTAAGTTAATCCGTTCATATTAAGTGACTCCACGTAGCTGGGTAAGTCGGTAGTTTTCCCATCTTTGCTGAGAGCAAACTCAAACAGGAATGAAAAGAACAGCAACAGAGTGGTGCAAACTGCGAGCAGCCATGCCACGTAGCCCGTGTTGAAGGTGGCACGAATTATGCCGCATTCAAAGGCGCTGATAACCACCAGTGTCCAAAGGGCAATGGCGCAGGAGAGCATGTGATAGAGCTTCGACCAGTATTGAGTCTTGTTTAGTTCATTCTTGGACATATACCACTTGGCACCATAAATACTTAGTAAGTAGAGCGCTGCGGCACCTGGTAACGAGCTGAAGCCTTCGCGATTGGAGTCAAAGAAGCCAATTCGTTCGGGATCATTTATAATATGTTGGCAAAGACCCAGCTGCTGTATTGATTCATGCACTACCAGAAGCACTGAAAAGTAGAGAGGGATACAATTAGAAAACTTCGAATAATTTATAACTACAGTTCGACTCACCCACTCCCAAGAGTAGCAGCTGATTGTCAGAGCGAGCCAAGAGACTCAGCAGACTGCCAAAGAGTTTCGTCAGTCCCAGTATAAAGAAGGCGTTCAAATGTTTGCCATATTCGTGTTCATCCTGATGGTAATCAATGGCGGTGATTACCAGAGTACGAGCGAGGCCGAGTACTAACAATGGTATCACAGCTTTGTGCAGCCCCTTAATATCACTCCAATTTCTAGCTCTGTGCGAGACCATGCCCATGGTCACCACAAACAAACCGATGCCCATGTCCATGATTGAGGCGCCATATGTGCGACTTTTACGATACTCAAATGGAAAGTATTCAAAGTCCACGGCAAGAATAGCTACACCGGTGCCTACATATGCAGTAGAACGTAAAAGAGTAAAAACTATGGGTCGCTTTTCCAGCTGGAAGAAGTAATCCTTTGGTTTTGCAGCAAGTTTCGGCCAGAGTATCAGGAACATGATAAAGGTGACTACACAACAATACAGACCATTGTATTCACTGGCCCATGTTATGTTGCATACGACGGGCGCGGAAATTACCAGAAATTCCAGTAAGAATCGCCATGTAGAATGCAACGGTAAATGTTGGCACAGCAGCTGAGCTAGCGTGAAGCCTAACACTGTGGGAATTATTACCAGTAGGCTTTGTGCACTATCTTGCACAGTTTTCCATGGATCCGTTTTTATTTTCTCAATTTCACGTTGAAAATAGCTTTCAAAAACATAAAGAGGCGGAGAGCGCATGTACTTCCTCGGGGAATCATCAAGACTACAATAGTTTTCAGCATAGGCATAGTTAGATGCAGAATTCATTGTGCCTCTAAAACGGAATGTAAACAAGAACAGATGACTTGCAGGAGCTGCCACTTAATGTCAAGAAATTTCCATCGAACTTATCGATTTATATTTGTAATATTTGCCATTGTGAAATACAGCTGATTTACTGGATTGCCACCCTGTGGAGAAACTGTTATCGACTATTTCGATATATATTTAAAAGAAACCCGCACATTATGAATGCTTCGTAATAACAATTTTCATTTCTGATACTGACGGTTTATTTTAAAATTAAATGCATTGGGTTAAATTGGTAGAATCACAAAGCGCTAAACTAAACTAGAGCTCATCATGCTGCGCCGTTGTCTGTGGGAACTCCTTGTGTGAACGTACCTGCGTTGCCGCCTGGGCGACCAATCGATCGAATTCATCGACATCAAATCGATAATTGGTAAACTTGGCATGTGCTCCGCCCTCGGGATGATGACCCTCGTCCTGTGGATAGACCAAATCACGTTGCTCCCACGTCACATAGTGTACACCGCGCAAGCGTGCCAAATCCTTGTAGCAATTGGGATCTTCGCAATTGTAAAGCTCAAAAATGCATGCCCAGTTGGGCAGAAAGAGCAAGTGCGTCAGACCGGCGCCATGCATACCAATGAGTATATCCGAGTTCCTAGTGATGGCCAATTGCTCAGTGAAGGAGAGACTGAAATGAAAAACAACAGATTAGCCAAAATTGAATCGTCTTAGTGGAATCAGTGATTACCGTTCGTAGGAGACACGTTGCACTTGGTAATCCTCATGGGCATTCAACTTGGCCAGCAGAGCGTCTTCGTTGAGCACCTGCCTATACTTTGTGCGGCGTGACAGGTATGTGATGCGCAGCTTCTGCTCCTGCTGCAGTGGCGCCTGGTAAGGAATTTGCAGGCGATGCAGAATAAACTCAGAGAAGGCGCGGAAGAGTCCACTATTCGAGCAGCCCTGGATCTGCAAGAGAGAGAAGCCAATTGTAACTTATACTCATACTCGATCGTAACTCAACTCATACTCACAATGGGCGTGTTGTAGAACAATCCGAAGATCATGCGAGGAAGCAGGGGCAGCACAACATTGCGGAAGCAGACGCGTTTGCCCTGCACATCACTCAGTGTCCAGATGGGACGTTGGCTAAATGCTTTGAAGGTATCACGGAATGGGGAGTCATACGGATATGTCTCCCAGATGAGTATCTGCACATCTGTATTGAAGGCAGCTGGATGAGATTGATTGACGAAGAGCGAGGCATAGAGGTTGAAGAAGTCACAGAAGTGATGATACATATTGTAGGTGGCATCGATCTTCATAATGAATGTGGGTGCATTCACAACCAGATCACATGCGCCGCTTTCCATCACCGGCTGTGGCAGCGTATCGAAATTACGCAGCTCTGGACCCCACGACTGCAGGGCGGATCCAATGTGATCCATTTCGGCACTGAGCTTGGTGCGGTTCAGCTCGCAGTGACCCAGCATCTGGCCGGGCTTCAGCACATCCATGTGGTAGCGTATGCGCTCCTCACGCTTCGCCACGTCACGCAGATCGATGAGCAGATTGCGACCACGACAGAAGCGCAGATATCGCGTGCATTCCAGCGATGAATCCGACAGATATTTGGGCACACACTGTGGGGTCAGTTCGGCCAGCTGCTGTTGTATGTACCCAAAGTCAGCCTGGTAGTAGAATGTCTGCAATTGGGCCTCCTTGCTCGGCGCCCACCCAGTGTGCTCACCCGGGCAGTGCGGTGTCTGGAAGCGAGTCTCGGGACTGCAATGGCGCTCGTGGCCCCAGCAGGCACGGGATTTGGTGCGGATTACCGTCTCGTTTGCGGGCAACTGTCGTTTCAGCGTGGGAAACGTATTGAGGTAGCGTATGAGATGATCCGACGGCAAATTCGGCAATGTCAACGTGTACTTTGGTTCTCCATTCGAGTTCGATTCGGCAAGACTGGGCTGTACCAGTAGGAGAGGGGGCAGCAGCAGGAGGCACAACAGCGGAAGAGGGAGCTGCCTCCAGTTGAGTATTAATGGTTGCAGCATCTTGGCTTTAAGTACTTCGTTTTCTTCGGCTTTCACAGACTTTCTGAAGCGCGACGCGTTTCACATTTTCTTTTCGCACTTGAGCTTGAGCTGCATTTTCACGGCCAACAATGGCAATGCCCAGTGACGATGATCTCACTTGTCTTCGCTGATAAATGATGATTATGATTGAGTTAATTCAACGGCAGCGCGACAGCAGCATCAGCCTGCGTCGCTCGTCAAAGGTGCGAGACCATAAAAAAACGAAACCTGTTCATGGAAGCAGCTGTTCGCGCATCAGCTGTTCGACTGACACAGGGTGGCTCGAGTAGGCAGTGTGTGCACACGTAATAAGGTTACGTTACAGTAATATAGTATACGTAAATTGTATTTGTTTGTTTTCTGGCTAAATGCAACAGTTGTTTTATCAATAAAGTATAAATCTATTAATTTTTAATGCTTTTTTCCTTTAAAACCATCTTTTCGTGCAGTAATTATATATTTTAACTGAAGACAACGCTGCCTGCACTGATTTGTGTGACGTCACTCACACCACCATCTGAGAGTTCTCACACCCTCGACCACCTTATAGCACAGCATGCACTCTTACTTTGTCAAGCAGCTGGTCTCATTGCAATTAGTGTTTGACTCTTGAAGGGTATTTTCGTTTTCTTCTGCGTATACATTTTTCAAAAAAACGATTGCAGGCAATTAAAAACAGTTCGCTCAACGTTTAAATCAGAGCAACTACAATGCGTAATGTGCCGAAAAAGTGCGTATATAACATGTGATTACAAATTCATTCTTAAATATGTCATCACTCTCGTATGTTCTCCCCCACCCCCTTTACAGTCTCGGCCTAGTAGTTACTACACCTGGTGGCAGCAGCAGCGCTGCCGGAGGCACCACAGACAGTGGCATATCGACAAGTGGCAGACACAACAGTTTGGAAGACATCAATCTGGATCAGTTCCTCAAGACAATCAATTATGAAGATACGGTCAAGCAGCTGGACATTTACTATGGCATCGGTATGAATTTACTGCAATCCTTTAAATAACCTTGGCGGCAACTCTGTAGGGCAGCCAATTTAGCATCAATTGATGCCACAATGCCTCGTCGCATCGTCGCGTCGTCGAGATCTATTTATAAACAGTTCTCCGATGCGTTGTCGCAAATTATCCGCAGACGTTTGTATTAGTTCGATCTCTCTCGCTCTCTTTTCGTGTTTCTCTCTTACTCTCTCTGTATGTCTCCGTGATCTCCATGGCAAACAGAGGCGACTTGTTTTGTTTATTTGCATTTGTCAACAACAACAAACGCGGTCCCAACCATGTGCCTGTGCCCGTGGCACGCGTGCTGAATCATTGACACCTCGCTAATCTCGCCACGGAGATCATTATTAACACTAAACATCAGAGTTTGGGATTCTTCGAAATATGTAAATTGTATTGTACAACTCTCTCAAGGCTGATGAGCTCACGCATTTCCTTATCAGCCAAGTTTACCTCGTGTCATTCCTCAATATTCCAATTATATTACATACCCTCCTGTTGCTGATAAGAAATCTGAACTGACCCTTATAGTAAGCTAATAGACAGTTGTGCCCCTCACCCACATGAAATTCAAATAATCAACTCGACTGATTTGCAAACCTATCTATAATCTATAATCTCTCTTCTTCCTTTTGTAAACCTTTCTTTAACATAATCTCTCTTTCTACTCCCCAGTCAAACGTCAGCTGCTGCGCTATCAGAGCCCCATCACCGGCTTATTCCCGGTGATGAGCACCGATCAGCTCGTGGGTTCAGTACGTGACAGTGTCTACTGTGCTGCAGCCGTGTGGAGTTTGTATCAGGCCTACAGACGCATTGACGATGATCGCGGCAAGTCATACGAGCTGGGCCAGAGCACAGTGAAGTGCATGCGCGGCATACTCGAGTGTTGGGTGAAGCAGGCGTCGCGAGTGGAGCTCTTCAAGCAGCGTCAATCGAATCAGCACGCGCTGCACAGCAAATTCCATTTGCACACTGGCGAGAAGATCTATCCGGATGAGTTCTACAATCACTTACAAATCGACTGCGTAAGTGTACAAAGCATGAGTCAAGTTCAACTTATTTACTTCCCTTTTTCCCTTCAGGTCTCTCTTTATTTGCTGTTCCTGGTGCAGATGATAACATCGGGATTGCAGATAATCTACACACATGATGAAGTGGCCTTTGTGCAGAATCTTGTGTATTATGTGGAGCGTGCCTATCGTACCCCAGACTTTGGCATGTGGGAGAGAGGCTCCAAGTATAACAATGGCACGCCGGAGATACATGCCTCATCCATAGGCAAGCTTTCGATAGATTCCAATTTTTGTTCCTTTCTTTAAACCGTTTCTTTTTCAGGTATGGCCAAATCTGCGCTGGAGGCCATCAACGGCTGCAATTTGTTTGGCGAGAAAGGTGCCTCATGGAGTGTAGTCTACGTCGACATCGACGCACACAATCGTAATCGCAGCATCTTCGAGACAATGCTGCCACGTGAGTCCAGCTCTAAGGTCCGTAAAACAATCAATTGTTGCTTCAGCTAATAATATAAAATATGCCTACAGGGCGTGGATGCTTCACTGCTGTTGACACTCTCCTTCCCGGCATTTGCATCGCACGAGGATCGTCTGGTGGAGCAGACCAAACAAAATGTTGTTAATCGATTGCGCAGCAAAATGGGATTCAAGCGTTTCACACGCGATGGTTTCCTTTGCAAAACAGAGGACAAGACACGTCGCTATTATCAGTCAGGAGAACTAAAGGAATTCGAGGGTCTGGAGTGTGAGTGGCCCCTCTTCTTCATCACCATGATTATCGATGGTGTCTTTAAAAACAACAACGAACAGATCGAAGAGTTCCAGAATGATTTAAGGCGTTGCCTGCACACCGATGCCAATGGAGATCCTGTAGTCACCATGTACTATGCTCCCGATGGTGAGGGTTCCTATATGCGTGCACCCTCACAGTCGCTGTTCCTGTGGGGTCAATCGTTCTTCATTATCGCGCAACTATTGACAGCTGGACTGCTTCACATCAACGAATTGGATCCGATTCGACGCTATTTGCCGAGTTATAATCGACCCAGACGTGCTGGTCGTTATTCGGCTTTCCAGGTGAGTTTGTGGCGGAGCGGGTGAATGCCCTTAGTTGGAAACGGACGGAATCTGGGAAATTTTCGGGAAACAGTTCTACTACATACATATATAGTAGCTTCAATGCTGTGTGTGTCTGCGTACGCTGTCCTATATAATTGGTATTTCGATTTGATTGTATTGTTTCTTTTGTTCATTTCTATGGGCTACGAATTGGATTTTAAATTGGCTTTAATACTACTTTATATATATACTCTATATAATACTATTTTGTCCATTCTCTACTACCCCCACTACCAACGTCTACCAACAATTACTACCACTACTACTGCTCCCAACTACAAACCAAACAAACAATATAAACGACCATATATGCTTACATATACTACATATATATATATATCCCCAAAATATTCTCGAAAACAAACTATCTATTCCAAAACACATAAATCGGTTGGCTTACAAAATTATAAACAGGGCAAAGCTTTCGATGATAAACACAAAGTAAGTAGTCGAACAAAAGTATTCAATATTCGCACTATAAATGTGATCCCCTAACGATCAAATTGTCTAAATTATTCGTTTATTTCCACAAAAAAAATCTATTTGCTTTGTTTTTAGATGTTGTGCACATTAGATCACAATTTTCTTTGCAAATTCTCTTTTTATTTCGCAACACACACACACACACACATATGACACACAAAAATACACATGTGTGGTAAATCTTACGCTGCAGCACAGTGGGAAATTTTAAGAAAAAAACATGTAAAAATATCTTGTTAATTTTTGCAACAGAAATCTGTTTCTGAAATTAAAATTTCCCTCTGCGTTGCTGTTCCTCACTTATTTATTAGTTGCAAATCTGAATACATTTTAATGGCTGTGTTTATTATTATTGTTTTCTATTGTACATACGAAAAAAAAAAAACAAAAACAATTCTCCTGCTTATTTCTTTTTGTATCTAAATCAAACAAGTTTTTTCTTTACTCTTTTCGGTACTGTTTCTTGTCTATAAATCTACTGCATTTGCATTTGTTCCTACACACGCTCTATACATAGGCTAAACCGGGCACTGTAAGTAACGGATCACCAGCTCCCTGGATGGGTTCTTCAAAACGTTCTACGTAGTTTTCAGTTGTTTATCGTTTATCTATTTTTTTTTCTTACTTTTCGTTGGCTTTATTCTTTAACCGATTTGTAGCTAACCCCACAAAAGCAAGCACCATTTAAAATAGTTATATCCAAATTTAATCAAAATTGTAATCGGGAAACGCTTAAATGAAAGACTATTCACAAAGTCCAAGCATTTTTGAGACCCAAAAAAAAACTATTTCCACTAATAATTTCTTTACTAAAACAACAAAAACTTCTATGCAAATAAAGAAACCACGCATACCACTAATTTTGGATGCCAAGAAGGTAATTAGTTGTGGGTCAAAGAAGGGTTAACAAGTTCTGAAAAGGCGTTGTATAGGCAACAAATTGGCAGTTAAAAGACAATACAAATTCTAAATTTATTTGCAGAAAGTCTTCATTATAGGTTCATAATTACTTATCAAACTGTTGAAGTTCACTTTAAAGTTATTTTACAGTGAATTAATTACTATTATTACTAATCGTTTGCTTTTAAAGTTAGTTTAACACGAGAGATTCATGTTTTTCCAATCTGATATGCCTGAACTAAGTGTTTTTTTATTTAGATGTAAGAAAACTGTCATGTTCTCAAGTTTCTTCTCTTGTTTTTTGTCTAGCATGTTATGAAATCCTATTCCACCTACCTTGTGCACACACCTCTTTAATCTGTATGTCCACAATCCCAACAGTCCTTGCCCTCAATCTATGCTAGTCTTCTTTATCCTTTCCCATCAATTGTTATAATTGTTAATCTAATTGTTTTTTTGCATTTTGGCATTTGATTCGTACAAACTCTCTACCCTCATATGATGAAATTTCCAAGTGTATAATAATTGGCTGTATGCATTATCTAACTTCTTAATTCCACAAGAATTTATATCTTTTATATTCATATATACTAATAATTCTTGTGTGCATCCTTACAGGGCACCGCAACCGATTTGGTGGTGCAAATTGTATTGATCGCCGAGTCGATGCGTCTGCAAGCTATGATGGCCACCTATGGCATCCAGACACAGACGCCACACGAGGTAAGCTCACCTTCTTTGTATTTATCAAATATATGATTAACTGTTTATCGTATTTCAGGTGGAACCTGTGCAAATCTGGAGCTCCACTGAGCTAATCAAGGTCTATCAGCATTTGGGTGTTAATAACAAGGTTGGATTATCGGGACGTCCTTCACGTCCAGTGGGTTCATTGGGCACCAGCAAAGTCTATCGCATCTGTGGCATGACTGTGCTCTGTTATCCGTTGATCTTTGAGGTTTCTGATTTCTACTTGTATCGCGATATGGCGCTGTTGATTGATGATATAAAAACTGAGCTGCAATTCGTGGGCAAATACTGGCGTCTGTCGGGCAGACCAACAGTTTGTTTACTCATACGAGAAGAACATATGCGTGATCCCCAATTTAAGGAGATGCTCGATCTGTTGGCCATGCTTAAGAAGGGATACTGCGATGGCATGAAGGTGCGCATTGGACGCCTGCAGAATTTGATTAGCAGCTCTTGCATTGAGCATTTGGATTTCATGAACCAAAGCGATTTGACAGACAATGAGAACGCCTTCTCTCAGATCAATCATGAGTATATTGGCTATCAATCGCTGACAGATGTGCCCAAGGCGTTGACCTACATCGAGGAGAAGATCTCTGTGGCAGTAAGTCGTGATATGACAGAAAACTATTTAAATTACTAACTGAATTATTTTTGTTTATTTAAGCACTTCGATAGCAAACCCACACCGGATATTATTAATGCACTGCGCAACACCGAGTCCATCTATTGCCTGTGCCAATTGTGGGGCATTCTACTGAACCGTGAGGGACCACACTTTGAGGTCAACGGTTTGAATGTAAATACGGCACTCACGCAGCTCTATCATCGGGCTGGCTCCCTACGCTATTGGCGCGCCGTGCGCTATTGCTCGTCTCTGCTGCATCACATTGTGGACTCTATAAGTCCGTTTATTACCACTGTGCTGGTAAATGGCAAGGAACTTACTGTTGGCATCATTGGACAAAAGGAAACAGTGTTCGATAAGCCAATGACTCCGGCGGAAATTCAGGATGTCATGTATACCAGCGTCCAGCCATATGATGTCATTCAGGCTGTGCTGCAGCAGGAGGTGGTGCTCTATTGTGGTCGCCTCATTGCCACCAATCCGTCCATGTTCCGTGGTATATTAAAAATTCGTATTGGTTGGGTACTCGAAGCAATGCGAATCTATTTGCAAATCTCTGGACAACAGAGCATCGATGTGGACAATCTGTCGCCGTTCCAGGTGCGCATTCTGCTGCAGAAGGTGCTGACGGTCAGCGAGTGGGCCGTGGAGGAGAAGTAAGTAAAGCTATCATCGCCATATATTCTTTAATAAATAAATTTTCCTTATTTCAGATTAACAACATTGCAGCGTCGTCAGCTGGAGGGTTGTCTGTGCCGCGTTCCGAAACACTTCTATAACAAAATCTGGGAGATTTTACAACGCACGCCACAGGGCATCCTGACACAAGGGCATCATCTGCCTGCCACGCCCACGCTGACCAGCATGAGTCGAGGCGAATTGACATTTAATTTGTTGGTGGAGGAGACGCTCATCTGCATTGATCGTCCCGAAAGAAGACAAATCACTGTCGAGCTGCTGTGCATTGTGGCCACGATACTGAATCGGTAAGATGCTATTATAGTCATATGGCATCCTATATATTCACTGACCTGGTTATCCCATTTCCATTAGCAATCCTGAGCTGCACTTCAAGCAGGCACTCGACTTGGATGGCATTCTTGCTGAGGCTTTTGCCATGTACTGCAAGGACAACAATATTAAGCATCAGCCGCAGTCGTCGCCGGATCAGAAACCAATCGATATGAAACCTTTCTATTCTCTACCGTACTCCGAGACAACTGGATATTTGGCACGTGCAGCTGTTAACAAAGTGCTGCAGGGTGGCATCTTTTCTACCGCCGAAGATGATGTGCAGATCGATGGAGATCATTTGCATGATGACAATTGCAAGGTGTCCTAAGATGGAACCCTGCATACAGGCTTTTGTATATAGCACAACATGTCATATCCTTGTTGTTTACCCACCCATACACACAAACAAAACAAGACCTAATTGAAAACTATCCAAAGTAGCTCGAATTTGTAGCCTATTCTATTTTATTGTATGTGTCACCGTCTTTAATCAGTGTAACCTTAGTTGTTAATTAAATATGTTATATTATCTTTATTATATACATACACACATTGTTGCAAGCAACAAAAGCCATGGTTACATCTGCGGTCAATTTGCGTCTTTGGTAATAGGTCAGTACCGATTGGTGGGTGGTGTCGAGACGGAAACCTCTGCAATTGTTGCACTTGTCAAGCCCTGAACTCGTTTTATGCAATGCCAACCAAGGCGTATCGATTATTGCATCAGAATCGAGTATAAAAGACGGGCGGCAATTCTTCACTCGGTTTACTTAGCTGTTGAACGTGGTCGGAATGGGTGCGTCCGAGTGGATGAGCAATGAGATGGCTCGCCTAACGCTCAAGCTGGAGCGTTATAAACCAACAAACAGTGGCTATAACCGCATACAATCAATACGCCTCTCCAAGAGTGTTACACATATGCTGAATAACCCGTTGCCTGCATCCACAGCAGCTGGCACAGTCCGTGCCAGCCGCAAGGATGCTCAACAGCAGGAGAGCTCGTTCACCACACCACGTAGACGTGGTGTCCTGAGTCGCAGTGAATCGGAGTGGGAGGAGGTTTATCCAGCTGTCAAGTTTTGTAGACAATCAAGCAACGAAAGCGCCCACAGCCAAGAAAGCAGCACCAGCAGCTACAATGAAAATAAATTCACGCACTATCGCAATTGTTCAACGCGGATTACCTAAAAGCGGAGCAGAACTTACTATCCTTTATTTGTTTTTTTTATATTTTTGCAATAGAATATATGTGTATGTTATAAAAAATTGTGTTAAGTAAATAAAGAACTTACCAGAAATTTAACTGAACCTTTTTCTTCCTTAATTGCATATAGGTCCATTATGTCATTAACTTTCTCCCCCCAAATCCAAAAATTCACACTTTTAAAAATGTATTCTCCATTTAATTTAGTAAATTTTGATTCTCTATTTGTATTCATGCCGTGGAATTCGATGTTAGTTTCAGCTAATCAATATATTAAACGCTAAAAGTAGGTACAATCTTTTTGATTTAATTCATATAATGTTTTACATGTTTCGTTTCTTGGTACAAAAATTAGTTTTTTTATAAAATAGCATGTAAACTTTTTATTTGGCGTGTGTGTGTGTATGTGTTGAACTAACGCTAATTGGAGATTGCCCATTCGAGATACAGAGGCGTATTATATGATAATGGTGTTTGAATTTGAAGCGAACGTCTTCTAAGCCTTTTTTATTATTGCATATTGATATGAAATTGCCGCTTAGGAGTTAAGCAAAATGAATACAATACAAATCGCATTCCATATAGTACAAAAATATGTCAGGTGATATGCCTACAAATAAATTCAACGCTTTATATAAATCTGCTGCATGCAACACATACATATACATACGTACAATCCGCAATAATAATATATATATATATAGTTAAATCTATAACAAACAGTTTCAACATAATATCATAGATGATTTTCTCAATTTTGTTCTCTTTCAAAGGCAACAGAAAGTTATTTATGCAATTTGAAGCTTGCGCACACGACACGATGAATTTTACATTTAAAAATTTACATTTATAAATAGAAAACATTTATTGTTTTTAAGTTTAGCTCTTTGTTCTTTTACTGGTTGAACTTATGCATTACAAAGTTAGTTTAGTTAGTTGTTCGATTTACATTTAAGTTACTTTTGTAAAATGCTAAAAATCCCTGAATATGAGTTATCATTATTATTATTATTATTATTATTATTATTAATTAATAATAATATTAATATTACGTATGACTTAGTTAATAACTTAGGCAAATT
Source organism: Zaprionus indianus (assembly GCA_018904595.1). Lineage (NCBI taxonomy): Eukaryota > Metazoa > Arthropoda > Insecta > Diptera > Drosophilidae > Zaprionus > Zaprionus indianus. Next base: position 678,369 of record JAEIHA010000905.1, read on the forward strand.
AGTTTCGTTTCATTTCGTTTAGCTACTTTTCGACTTAATTATAGTTACAATTCCTTTATATGTAGGTGTGTGACATGCACTAATTAGTTTCTCGACACAGATACAATCTTTACACACGGCAGTACTTGACAAAATTGAACTACATAAGTAACTATTGTAATTAGTTGTATGTGTTGTTGCTGTTCATGTTGTTGTTGTTGGTTATTGGTTTTTGAATGTGTTTTGTGTGCTTAGTGAATTTCTTTTTGATTTACATTTCCTTGTTCTAACTAATTGCGGTATAAAAAGAGACCTATATTAACGCAATAGAATACGTACTTAATACGTAAAACAATTCGAAATTCTAATTAACTCAAACATGTAAATTAGACCTATGTTATTGTTGTTGCTGCTGCTGTTGATATTGATGTTGTTGCAGTTGCTCAGGACGTCGTACACTCATGCGACTAGGTATGGAATCGGTATCTCCATCATCATCCATATATTCCTCCTTTGGTCGTGTCCATTTGATAAGCGTTTCTGGTGAGCGGTACAAGAAGAGCAGTTTGGCAAACAGATCCTCCTCCAAAGCGAACTCCAATGCCTCACGCACCTGGAAGAGAATATGTTTTAGTACATGATTTACAAATATCTTTCTGTAAGTTATGCTTACCAAGTAGATGTCCAGGCACAGTTGCAGTACCCTATCTACGTAGGGTAAATCCTCGAACATGATCTTGCGGTTTTGACCACCGATAAATGATTTCATGAATCGTGAGGCCAATAAAACGAATGTGGTGTAAAGACCGATAATGCTGAGGAAAGGAAGAGAAGACATAATTTAATTGCATACTATGTATATAGAATTTAGGACATCTTCGACTTACCCGCCTGCTGTGAGGAAACTGAAGGTGGAGGGGAACTTCTTGTCGTTGAATGTGTACATGACAATACCTGAATCGCAGTCACTGAGAGGCAGATCCTTCAGCGTGGTGTTATAGAAGTTATCGTAGCAATAGTCGCGTATCTCCCACCACAAACCGTTGGTGGCATTATCCCGATGCATCTTAATGACCAACGGACGGTATTCTTGGTCCTTGCCGCTCAGTACAGTGACCATTAAGGCATCGCCCGAGTTGAGCACCTTAATGAACTTGGGTATCATATTGGGTAGCACCACAACCACCTCTTTTTTGCCCTTGCTGACGACTTTGGTAGCAGCATCACTTGTGCCATTTGTGGAAGCATCAGTTGTGCCATTGTTGGCAGCTGCATTAGTTGTGTCATTCGTCGTTCCAGCTTCCTCCAACTCATCATAGGTTTCGTTCAACATATTGATAAGCGCAGCGCGTCCCTCAAAGGATTCATCCAGCTTAATAGTGTGCTCATCTCCCACATTCTCCTTAAGTCCCTTCGCTGGAGCCCTGCGTGTCAGCGAATAGGAAAAGCGCGCAATCAGCGTATTATCTGAAAAAGTAAAGTGATCAATGTAGATTCAATGTTGGAAGGCTTGACAAACTTACTTTTCCTTAGATCGTCGGTTAAGCGCTGCTTATCTGGTGGTGCTATGTTCCATAGGGATGGCGAATTGCCTGCCAACTTTACTGCTGCCACATCTGTTGCATCGTAGCCGGCTAAAAAGGTTAGCGCCTGTTTGTTCTTGTTCCTGATAAAGGTATTGGTCATTGCGAGAAAACTGGAGGCGTTGATTTCTCTAATGCTATCATAGTTATTTGTCGTGTAGATGGGATCATAAGGTCCAATGCGTATGGACACCGAGACCTGATAAGGCACATTTGAGGTGCCCACAGCGTTGCCCAAGGCAAACAGACACAGTGGACCCCAAATACAAATTACAATCAGCAACACCACAGTGCCGCCCATGATGAGTTTCGAGAGAGAAGCCTTCTTCTGGGCGCGAATTGCTGGGAAATCAGTCTCCGATTGCCGTGCGCAGCGAATGAGATAAATGTTCGAGAAAATGTCCTCCATCTTCAGCCAGTCGAAGATTGTCATTGTGCTATCGATGCACACCCAGTCGAGTATGGTGCGCAACTCATACAGGAAAGGTATCTGCATGTACACCTTGAAGGCAATCATGTTGACCATTGAGAAGCCCTTGGTGAAGAAGTTGCCCAGAATGCGCTTGGGGTAGCCCGATTTGATTTGATATGAGCTGAGCAACATGTAGAAGCATTTGATCACATAGAATATAATCGGAGGAGCCAGAGAGTTGAAGGTTCGCTCCGTCACCGCTGGCACCACAAAGAACATCCAAATGTGAATGCCAATAACGGAGAAGAAGTGGAATATGATCTTATTGACCAATGCCTTGCGCAAATACAGCGCACGATCGATGACAATCAACAGGAACTGCACCAGCAACATGATCAGGAAAGGTATAGGAACCTTATTCTCTGCCAGATATGTTTGAACGCCGCCATCGCTTTCCGTTTGTTGAGTCTAGAAGAAGTTAGCAGATTAGCGGAGTAAAATAAAATTCATTCTTTAACCTACGCCAAATGCAGTAAAACCAAAGAGCAACACAAAGAAGTTGATAAAGTCGCAGAGGAACATCAGGGCATAGACATCGGTGGCTAGGCGTGGCTTGTGCACCAGGCTAATAAAGAACTTGGCCAGTGAGGATGTGTACTTGGTGCGTCTATAAGAAATTAAAAGAGATTAGTTCTATGAATGAATAAATATCGCTCCAACTTACTCCAACTGAGTGATGGCTGATTTGCCGTACTCCGGTGAGCCCGGCAGGGAAACTTGGCTAACTTGCAGACTGAGCTTCTGTGCTGCATCATCCGGCTGCGACAGATTATCGCTATCCTCGCGCTCATCACTGCATGAGAGAAAGAGATAAGAGATTAATTTATATGCCGTATAAATCCTTGTGCTTCACTTACACGCTGGCGTTGGGTTTGGCGAACTGTTGATTGGTATCCTTGTAGCCCGACTTCCACAGACCCTGCGATTTGAGCAGATAACGATGCAGGAACAGCACAAGCAATAGTATCAAATCGTACACGGCATAATGTGTCTTCATTTCCACACCAAAGATCTTTGCTGCAGCCAAAGGTTGATTCGGCAGCTGGTTATAGTTGCCCCAAATTAGCTTGAACTGAAAGATGCACTTGATCAACACAATGGCCTGTGTGTAGGCAATCAGTGTGACCCAGAAGGTCTTTGTGGGACGTGGCAGCGATAAGGTACCCCAAAGGAAGACCATAATGGGCAGCGGCAACGAAATGACGCTGGCATTGACCACCTAGGGAAGGAAAAATGATGAGATTTAGTGGTTACCATATGTGAATCCTATTTAAACTCACCTGATTGATGAATACGACAATGTAGCAAATCAGATCCGTGTTCGCCAGTAACGCATACCATGATGAGATGAGCACCTCCACAATTATATGATGATCACGCTGTGCAAAGTTCTCCTCTTCCAGATTGTATTCACCAGCACTGCAAGTTGGAAGTAGAAAGGGATCAGTAATCATACTAAATATGTTGCAAAGGCGCAACTAGCATGCCCTCTTGTGCTCGACTAAAGACAGGTAATCACTTCTCTGTTAACTTAACAGATGTTAAGCATTAACAGAATAGTAGAGAAGTGACTAGCTGACTCTGAGATTGCAAGGATTAGTACTGTGCACTGCATGCTACGCAGCCGACATGCGTGTGCAAGTGTGAGTTCTGGTTAGGGTGCTCTCTACCTTAGTCGGTTAGATTAAAAACTTAAAATTTTAGAATACATTGAAGCCAGACAACAATACAAACATACATACTAGCAAGAAACGCACATAGAATGGCAAAGACTTTGAAAACAAAAAATGAAATCAAGAAATGACAGCCACAGATTGATAGAGAGAAAGTTAAAGAGTAGGGTTAGTAAAGAAAGATAGTACAGAGAGAGAGAGAGAGAGAGGAAGTTACGATGAGAGAAAGATACAGTTGATTCCTGGGGGCGGGCTTAACGTAATGCACACAGTTACAACAGCAACAACAGCAACGGCTCTACAAGTACTTGTAACAGGAAAGGTGCGCTATGAGTTGGTACAGGGGGCGGTACCTGTCCACGTGCTCGTAGGACCAATGCTTGCTCAACGATCCCGAACCAATGCTCGCCTGCTTCTGATGATGCGGCTGAAATGGTTGTGTAGGATGCGACTGAGCCAAAGGCAAAGAATGATGATGATGATGATGGTGATGATGTTGAGGAGTTTGCTGCTGCTGTTGCCCGCTGCTGCGCTCGACAGATGGCGCTTTAATGCGTATCTCAGGCAGGCCACAATCCGATTTACGGCTATATATGCATGTGTGTGTGTATAAGTATGTTAAGTGTGTGTGTGTGTGTGAGTGTTAAGTTTGTGTGAGTATATCAAAATGCAGAGTATTAAGAAGAGAGATGAGAACTTTCATAGTAGAAACAAGTTCGTTGCTTGAGTTAGACTTGTAGAAGTGTTTTTAGTAGTATTACTTGATTAGAGTTATATATAGTATAAGTTTTGTCGATCATAAAGTATTATATGACAGTTTCTTTTCGTTTTCTTTATGATGTAGTTGAACTAGAGTATGTCGCTTTACTTACCCCTTGCCCGGCGGCGATGAACTGATTGATTGTTTTCTATAAACAAAAATTCAGATGATCAAAATGCGCGCATCGAATGTGAAATGTAAGAAAAAGAAATTAGTAAAGATTTGTTTTTGTTTTGTTTCGTAATTTCAGACTTAACACTTTTTCAATTTAGTTTATAGTTTTAGCTCAAATCAATGTTATGATAAATTTAACTTAATTTCTTGGGAACTCAAAATTTTAAATGTAAAAAAAAAAAACAATTTGGCGATATTAAATTAAAGCGTGGTGTATAGTTTATGAGGCAAGTAGACGGTTCTTGTGGGATATTCCAAAAATTTCTCTTATCGAAACTTTCTAATTTGAGGAAATTTTGGAATAGCCCACAAAAAAGAAGGATCAGGTTGAGCTAAAGTTTGCTATAGTTATTACCTAGAGACTGCTGCATCAACGGTATCTACGGGTAATTCGAGGTTATCATCAATGTCTTTGGGTAGGTGTGGCGTACTTGTTGCTGGTGGCTTATCTAGTGGTTCTTGCGGTGAGAGCGGTGTGGTTACTGTAGTTGTGTTTAGTGGTGTGCTGTATTGTTCGATTGTGATGTTGTCTGTTGTTGTTGAAGCTGATGTTGCTGTTGGCGGTGTTGTTGTTGTTGTTGTTGTTGCGCGTCGCGGTGTAGAAGATGTAACGGGCTGCTCACCATTCTCATCACTGAACAACAAACACAACATGATTGAGTGGAGGGAGTGAGGTGAGTTTTGATACGATTGTTGTGGTGTGTTTTTGTTTTGTGTAATATATTGGTTGTTTGTTTGTTTGGTATATTCGATAGTTGTTCGATATTTTTGTGGAAGCAGGTACACAGTTTCAAACACACGTAACACAAAAGGTAACATATGCAAATAAAGAAAAAAAGAAGAGAAATTAGAAAACGAAATCAATTTCTGTTGCTTTCAATAAAAAGAAATAAAACAATCTAACGAAAACTTTAACAAACGCAAAATGAGAATAAATATATATCGTATATAAAGTTCAACAATTAATTAAAATGGAAAATTATATAACGTTCGCTACGCTCCAGTCTTGAGTAACGGAAAAAAATAGCCGTATTTGAATCATAGAATAATCAACGCAAGCGGCGTGCACTCCCCTATTCACAGAGTGCCACGCCTACTAAAAATACCTCTCGAGATTCGATTTCAGGAAGTGGAACATGGCGGCAGCACTAGAAAGTCCCAAACGGTTCAGCGAACTGGATTCCTGTAAAGAATAAGGTAGAATAGTATAGAATTGTCAATAAATAATGGCCGATAGTATGGTTAAGTCAGTCGCTAGACGAATCGAGTAACAACAGTCGATAAAAGCTAGTCGAATGTTGTATTTTTCGTTGATAAACGATAGTTTCAGGTATCGTCTAAAGTCAAAAATGACGAATAGTTATCGTTGCTAGTATATTAACCATCTATTAACCATTATCTTTGATAGTCTAATAACCTTAATCGATATTTTCAGTTAGAGTCAACGTACCTTGAGAGTCTTCTTTTCGCCACCCAATATCCGATTCACAAAGCGATAGTTGCGGGAGAAACGGTTCAGCCGTATGGTGAGAGTGACCAGAAAACCTTCCAGCAAACGTATAATGGGATTTGTATCGAAATCCTCATCCGAATCCTTAGCCGTAATATCGCCACTATCGACCTCCATTTTCGACTTGCTATCCGAAGTCTCCTTGGAGGTTGCCTCTCTTGGTTGTGCTGTGGATAAGCCTGCCGCTGCTGTAGTTGTTGGCTGATCTGTGTGATCCCTGGCCGTCTTAGGACTCTCCCGACTGCCCGCGGCTTCGTCACGCTCCTTGGAGATACCCTTACTGGTCGATGGAAATATATCGGTGGGCGCATCCTTTGCTTTCTGTGGGGAACAATAGAATACCTAATTGAAAAACGGGAAATACTTTTAGCTGCTTCAACATCGACACGAAAGTAACAAAATAAAGCCAAGATATATGTATTGTTCAATATAGTCGAGCATATACACATTAAGATATTGTATTATACAATAGATATAGAGTATATATTGGATATATAGAGGTGTGTGCGCCAACTTTTTGTTGTAGTTGTTGTTTGCAGCGCATTTAACTGGTGATATAAAAACGATATTTGTAAAAAAACACTTGTTGCTGGTTTGGTTTTTTGTTTTTTTGAGTGCGCCAATAAAAGTATTTTTGGGTTTTTCGTTTGCTGCACACTCACAACTGGGGGCGTGGCCGGAGGCGTTTGTGCATCGAGCAGCGTTTGACTGCGACGACCAAAGTCAAGTGGTTCGGAGAAAGTCGATGTTCTTACGCCAACATCACACTCAATCGTATCATCATCATCGTCATCATCAGCATTCATATCATTCTTATCCTGACCATCTACCGTCTCCTTTTCGGCATCCAATTTGAGAGCGATACGGGAACCAGGCTCAGAGGCATAAGAACGTTCGCGCATATAGAAATGACGACGATACTCGGCATCATTCAGATCCTTCCAAACCTTTTTGCATTTAAGTTAGGAATATGTATTGTGTTTGGGTAGGCGAGTAATTTTGAGGGAATTTACAACAAATTATATATGTTTATATAGTATATAGTTCATGCTTAGAGCATGCACATGTATTATGAAAGTCAATCTGGATGCTGCTCAAGGAGTGTAGAGAAAACTATTATTCCTACAACGATACTTACATCATACAAAGTCTTGCGTCGCTGCATTTTCATTTCGCTTTCCGTGATGTTCTCCTCTTCCAGAAAATCAATTTCATCGTGTATCAGATCCAGCTCAAACTTATCGTCCATCTCCTCGAACATATAATAGTCTCCGGCACGTGTAGCTTTCGAAAGGATAATTAAATTTTATAAGTAAATCGGTAGAAACTAAGCCAAAGCTAAGAACAACATTCAGAAGATTATATAGATAGTAGATAGTATAGATAGTTTTGATATAGATGAGTAGTAGAATATACGATAGAGAGGAGCACACAACAACTGTAGCTTAGAGCAACACAATTCATGCAGCTTAAGATCTGCTAAAAGGTCGATTATAGAGTATATGTACAAGGCTGAGAACATTAACTGGCGATCTTTATATAAATATATAGATGTTTCTAAAGAGTATAGTACATAGAGTAGAGTAGATTATGGTATGGCATGGATAATAACAAATCAAGCACAACGCAGAAAAACAAATCATAAAATTTACCATGTGGATGCAATTTGATTTCCTTCCTTCTGCGTACTGTTGGTGCAGGAAGTGGATAACCATGTTCTATAATAAAATACACACACACATATGAAAATCAAAATATAAGTATAATAAATTAAAAAACTATAGATTACTTAATATAAACAGAATAAAAAGTTTTAAATATTTCAAATCCTTTGGCAGGCCAAAGATGAATGAAATAGTAGAAATCCTTAATAATATAAATAAAATTTCAAAATATATCCCAAGTTTTTCTTTACTTCATCAAGTTTTTATGCAGTTTTATAAATAATTGAAAAGTAAGTTGAAAGAATATTCAATTGAATAAAATAAGTTAAAAAAGTTTCTTCAAAGCAAATATTTTTCAGCACACTGCAGCAGATAAGTATGTTAGTTCGATTAGAAAAGTAAGAAATTTAGTTTAAAGAACATTTCGAAACGTAGCTCGTATTATACGCTTAATAGAAGAAATTACGTAGAGAGAGAGAAAGAAACAGAAGCCTTAGTCTTAGAGAGATCATATTTTACACTTGTAGCAGAGCGCATAACTCTGATAACGCTTGGAGCATCGATTGGCTAAATCAATGGGGTATACTATATAATATGTATATAGACAAACTAGAGTGTTATTTACATTATGTATTCAGTTTTTTTTTCTGATGTTCAGGGTGTGTTTGAGGCCTGCTACACACGACCTCAATGAGTTTTTATTAGCTCGAGAAAAGATCACGCACATTGAACACAATCTTTATACAATGTTTCGTTTTTGTTTGTCAATAGAAAGTAGTATAAAAATATATTAAGTAAATATAACAAGATTGATCCAATACATGGTCCATGCAGCAAGGCGGGCTCATAGAAGGCGCACATCAGCGACTCCATATAGTAGGCCGTACCGACAGGTCCCCAGCTATGCGGACGCTGTGCATACCGCAGGGCAGCCTCATCTCGGGTGCCAGATAAGTTACTGGAACGACGTTGACGCGCCTGCGCCTCATCCAGCGAATAACTGGCATTGCCCATACTCATGTGACGACGATGCAGCGACTTCTGACGCATGGTGACAAGTTCCTCATGCTCCGCAGACTGGTAAAGGTCATTAAAAGAAAGTTGATATTAACACGAGACTGTGGAATGAATGTGGATGCAGTTTACCACATGTTGCTTCAAGGGCGAATGCTTTATGGACACTGTTTCGTTCCACGAGACAGCCGCATTCGTTGAGGATTGTCGTCGATGCTGACGACGTAGATTTGGTGTCAGATTAGCCGAACTCGCTGCACTGGAGGCCATGGCTGTGGCATATGCCGCCAGTGGTGGCACCAGTGACTGCATATTGGCTCCTTTTCCCTTCTGGCTCTGTTCCGATGGCGCCAGACCCAATGAAATGCGCTTTGGCTCCAAGAAACCCTCCGTCAACAAGGCAGAAAGTGCCTCCGTGCTGGGTGTCGTTGGCTTCGGATACTCAAAGATTGAAATAGTTTCTAAAGATTTCCAAAAGCTAGACAACTTACAGCAGTAATTGCCTTCATTGTGACTGGTTCCTCGTGTTCATCACTCATCGATTGCACATCCGCATAGTCCATCGCATCGTCACAGAGCATAATATTTATTTCGGGCTCTATGACGACAGCAGCATCGGCGCTATCAACGCTGCCAGTGCTGCTGCTGCTGGACAAGACAGAGGCGCGTGCTGGCGAGGATGTGCCAGAGCTTCTGGAGCCTTGTGAACTAGTCCCAGTGTCGGGTGTTTGATAACCAGAACCCTGACATGACACAAAGCTACTCTGATGCGCCAAGGGCGCTGCCATTGCCCGACCCGGCGTCTGAGCCTGTGAGGCCACAGACTGCTCCAAGGGCGTTTGTTCGCCTTGACCAAATCGAGGAGCAATCAACAACAAGTTAAAACAAACACGAAAAATACACAAACACACACACGCGCGCTCAAGTCGAAACATTTTTCACGTTTACAAAATACAAAATCGTGGGAAAATTGAAAAAATATAATCAGAATGCAAGGCTGCAAACCGGAAATGCAAAGCTAATCAAAATATGCATATTTAAATTTAGCTATATATGGTATCCTGTACATACTATATGTATATCCGCTGTAAGCAAATTTGATTAGTTATAAAGCGAAGCGAGACTGAATTTCATCCTTCTTAAAGTCAAGCGAAACGTTTCCCTCTTCTAAAGGTTTGCAGCCTTGTACAAAAATTCAACACAACGCGAAAACTTCCCCCCTTCGGTTGTAGAGCAGAGTCTGTACTTTCCCACTGACTTACCGTCGAAATGGGTTTGCTTGTCCAACGGACGCAGCATCTTCTGCTGAGTGGCGCGTATGCGTTCCATTTTGCGTTTGATCTTGTGCAGCACCTGCTTCTCATGATCATGACGATGGGCAATCTGTTTCTGTCGCAGGCTCTCAATGATATCAGCACCCCTAGAAGGTAAAAATAAATGTGGAGATTCCTGCCAGGTTCGTTGAGACATTGCACCCACCTGGAGGCCAGTATGTTGTTTGCCTTAGTATCCGTAATGATGTGACAGAAGTAATGAGACTTAAAGATGCGCAACTGAAAGATTATGAAGGCAAAGCAAATGGCATCCCAAAGCAGCACAACATGATGAGTGATTTTCGGGCATCCGGTCGAGTCCACAGCCAAATCTGTATCCTCAGCGGCCATCAGATGCTCCTTAGACACACCGCTGGTGCAGGTGATGCCCAACATGTGCACAAGCCAGCAACAGTTCTGGGTTAGCTGCGTCATAAATAGACAACCGGCCATTTGGAAGCTAGTCTTAATCAGTATATTGGACACATTGAAGGCCAGCAACCATTTCCAGCGACTGATGATAGTGTTGATCGGACGCAAATAGAAATCAGATCCCTGCCAAAGGAATATAAAGGCACCAATCAGATAGCCAAGTGCCAGCAGATCCGCAATATTAGTGCCGGCCAAAAAGACGACAGCCAGAGTGAACCAATAGAAGCCACAGAGAACACCATTCTTCAATATATCCGAATAGTTGCGTATATAAGAACAGAAATCATGTGTCGGGTTATCGAAGGGAACCCGACCCAGCTGTGCAATGTCCTTGATAACGCTACGATTACTGCCTCCGGGATAATCATCGTTTGTCGCATAACGTTGCTCGATGCAGAAGATGCTCTTCTGTCGGTTCAGTATGATCAGCACAATGAAATCGAATATGAGCTTGGGCACATGATTGAAGTGCAACGAGCCCGGCAACATGGTCCAACGTTGTATGCTCTTACCAAACTCGCCATCATCCCAGGGATAGACTGAAAGCATAGATAGGAAACAGATCATTATAATAAAATCATGTATGCAATTCTCTGTACTATCTTACCATTGCAAATGCTGGGCGGCAATCCGACCAGGACAATGTACTGCAGCAATATGGAGATGGCAAAGAAGCTCTGGAATATGCCCCACAATTTGGCACACTGTGAACGCTTCAGTATCAGCAGCACCACCAGCCACACTGCATAAACAACTGCAACAATATCCTGGCGATATGTGATGCTAGAGACGAGTGCAATCAGTGAGATCTCAATGCCAAACTTATAGAAGCCAAAGTTGAGTAGATATTTGATGAGTCCCACCAAATCCTTCTCAGCATCGGCACGTGTAATGTTCTGGAAGAGCAGCTTTGGCAAATTGGCGCTATTTTCACCGATCTTGACACGCATTTGTAGCTGACGCAGTGAAATCACCGCGTGCATTGTTACAATGACCATGTAAATGATATAGGTGCGCAGCAGACCCATCAAACCGCCCTCCAGTCTGTCCGCCTTGTTCAGGCCAATCCATTCGGCGTTGTTGCCAGTGCGATTGCCCTGTAAAGAAAACAATATTCTTAATAGAGAAATGGGAACAGAGAATGTGCACACAATACTTACACAGGTAACATTGTTCTTAGAGTGATCCAGATACTCAATCTGATAGATCATCTTGGAGAGCACAATAATAGTGACAATAAACGATATGATGCGACTGATTACCACCTGGATGGCCTTTCGTGAGGTGGCTCCCAGCACACAGAAGCCAACAAAGACAATGTGCAGCACACAAACCTCACTGACACTGCACACAAAGGCGGCAATGTAGACAGCCTTCATGATGTGCAGCTCAAGAAAGCGCCAGAAGACGGTCTTGAATCGCTTGAAAATATACTCCGATTTGTTCTTAATTTTACGGAATGATATGCGCACCAAATCCCGCACTGAAGTCTCAAAATCGGTGGTACCGGCAACTGGTGGACTTGGCTCTGCACCGCCAGCGGGGTCAACAGAACGACGCAGGGAATTGTTGCTGCCACGACGTTGGGAATGCGCTTTCGAGCCCAGTGCAGCGGTCTCTGTATGATTCACTCTCTGCTGCCCCGCACCAGTGGGATGTTGTTGCAACGACGCAATGAAGCGTTTGTGGAAGTAATGCACCTGAATGACAGTGAGTATAACAATTACAGTCGGCGACACCAGGTGCAGGAACAAATCCTTAGTCTTATAACGCTTCAGACCAATATCAGCTTGACTGAAAGATGAAAAAGGAAATTATTTACTGATTCAATTTTAAAGAGTTCTTACTTACAGCGTTTGCGAGATATTCAGATAATCCTTCCAGTACAGGTCGAACTTATCGAATTGATATGTATAGATCAATATCAATATGGACATGGCATAGAAGATTAGGAACAGCCAAAAGCCGTACATTATCTTAACCCATGCCTTGGACGATGATTGAAAGACCAGCAAGAAGAATAGGAACAATGCCATGTAGCATATGCGAAATCCGGTCATATCCTCGCCAGTTATGGCACACAAAAAGATGACCAACACCAGCAGCCATATCCAGAGACGCACCAACAGATTCTTGATAACATCACCGGCTTTCTTTAGGAACTTTGATGTCTTCTTGCCATCGTTGATGAGGTAGCTTGAACCTGCAGCTGCAGTTATCTGCAGTGGTGCTATAATATCTGCCAGCGTGCTATCGCGACGCCTATCGCGCTTCTCCTTGAAGAACTGACGCGATGTGACCCAAAACATTAGCACAAAGGCAGTTTTAACTATCAGCGGTATGCAGGGTCGCATATGGTTCTCGATGGGCCGTTCGAAGCCGATTTGCTGCAGATTGATGCCGGCAGTCTAGCAATGAGAAACAGTAAAATATGAGTTTATTGACATATTCAGGGTATTCATTATTTTTCTTGGGGGATGGGGGACTTACAGACACCTTGGTCGGCAGTTCATTGTTGTTCAAATCCATGCCGTATATATATTGCGCTACCAGCAACAACTCTGCATAGAGCACTATGAATGGACTGGATCGCATCATTGCCTTTCTCTGATTTGGTATCATCCACAGCACATTGGCCCACAGCAGCAGCACGAACGTCAACCAGCTGTGATAGACTATGGACCAGGCCTGCAAAGGAAGGTCATAAAAAGCATTAAACATATAATAGAAATACTTTATATAGGGATATTTCCTACCATCATCAGAATATTGGTGAATATATAACTATTCTGATAGATAAATCCTCCTACGCTGACGAAGCCATAAGAAATTTGATCCAATATGGTGGTACTATTTTCCAGATCCGGTTGTATTTGCAGGACATTTAGCTGTATATCATGTCCGCCACGTGAACCGATTGTTTCCGCTGCCGTCATCATTGTCGTTGCAGAATCCAGCGCTGATGGCGTACGCGGCTTTCTTGTGCTCTGACGCACCAGCTAAAGAAAGTATGCCAAATATTTTAGACTCAAATAATGTTTAACACAACAATAAGCAAAACAAAAGATAAAGAGTTACAGAGAGTAAGAAGGTATTTACACGTAGACAGGGCGCAGCTACTGGCTAAGGGTGTTAACAGCGAATTTAGTAACCAAAAAATAATAATAAACTAGGTGACTAGTTTTGCAATATTTACAGACAAGATAGTTCATTTCAACTAGACCCAAGTCACACATACACATACATACACACACAACTTACTCATTAAATGGTGGTTAGAGAGGTACAGAACTATGAGATATATATATATATACGATATATTACTAATAACTGAACTGGGTATTCAGACTAGGCAAAGCAATTAGTAAAATACGATCGATGTTAGACAAAACACAATTTACGTTTACAAGATGAGAAGAGATTAAGAAGATAGAGTTGTTAAAATTGTTATGGATAGTTTGATAGTTATACAGCTAATCTAACGATCTAATGATCAACAATTAGTTAGTTGGGGAGCGAGATAGAGAGAGAGAGAGGAGTTAGTTTACGTACAGGCGTCGTCTCAGTTGGTTCATTTAACGTTGCACGCTGTTCACGGCGTAATGAAACCTAAAGCAGAAGAGGTAATAAATAAGAGAGAGAGCATAAACAAAAATCAAAACAAAAAGAACGAAAAAAAATAGTAGTAAAAGGAAACAGAAAAAAAAAAATAACAAAGCGAGTTGAGAAAAAATCAGTTGCTAAAAGTTAAGGAAGAAGGTTTCTCGATCTATATTTGCCGAGTTATTTGGGTTAGTTCCTTGAATCTAAGGAACTTGTTAGTTAGAACACGTAAAGCAAGTTATTATCATAATTATTCCTTCCATTTAGTGTCTAGGGTTGATATTGCAAGAGATTAGATTTTTTCCGAAGAGTTAAGAGCTTTCTAGGTAACATCAAATCAAATCTGTTATAAGGATCAGTATCTTTTAGTCGTAGTTAAATCGTTAGACTTGGCATTAGTGGAACATTTAGAGTTGAATATAGTTTTATATAACTTATGTATGGTATATATTATTAAGTATTAAGTTTATAAAAAGTTCAGATCATTAGTACTTGAATACTGTCTCTTCCTGCTTGCTCTGCTGCATAAGATCTAAATTCGACAGAGCTTCCCTTTAGAATCATTAACCAAAAAACTTTAAGACTGTAAGGAAGCAACACCTGCAGACTGTTCTCAGGCACACACACACCACACACGCACACCTAGAAGTCACACACACACACACACGCTTACACTCAAACGCTGTGTGCGACTTGTTGTGGCGCCTCCACTTGCACCCGCACCGGCAGCGGCACCAGAGCTACCTCTGCGATGTATTACACTGCTGCTGCTGCCGACGCCGCTACCTCCGCCACTGCGTGTTGCCTGTGACGTCAGCAGCGAAAGTTGTCGATTGACTTTGCTGTTGTTGCTGTTGGTGCTGACCGCGTTGCCGCTGCTGTTGTTGCACTCCAGCTGCTGCCCAAAAGCGGTGGCAGGCTTCGGCTCCAGCTGAGGCGGTCAGTTGGAAGTGGTTAGTGATGTTGTTGGTGTGGCGGTGGTAATGTGTAGTGTATTAGAATGTTTCAGAGTGTGTGTGCGAAAAGTGTGAGTTCAGGTAAAGCATCCAAAAAAAAATGATCCATAATGCAGCGAGAGAGAAGTCAAAGAAGAGTCGATGCAGTTATCCATTGTTAGTCAGGGGAAATAGAAGACTAAGTAGAAAGGGGCCCCAATCGGAGATCATTTCACTTACCCTAGGCTTGATCAGATGCTTGGTGGTCAGTGCCAGCGCAAAGTAGGCAAAGAACAAGGCAAATGGATTCACATACGAGTCCAGTGTGAGGGTGTTGTTGTACAGCAGAATGCGTATGTCAGGAGAGCAGTACGACTCGATGAGTGGTTCCAATCCAATCAGTC
This sequence comes from Zaprionus indianus, assembly GCA_018904595.1. Lineage (NCBI taxonomy): Eukaryota > Metazoa > Arthropoda > Insecta > Diptera > Drosophilidae > Zaprionus > Zaprionus indianus. Next base: position 693,885 of record JAEIHA010000905.1, read on the forward strand.
TAGAGGGTGGAGAGATATATTAGTGACACAGCATCCTGGACAATTTAAGAGCAAACCTACCTGGCTGTAAGGCTGGTGTGATTCAGGTTATCTTGCATCCAGGGCGTCTGATAGGAAACTATGCAAAGTGAATGCAGCATAAGGACAACCATCACGCAGCGCAGCAGCAGAGCAAATCCACTGAAAGAAAGAAGCAGACCACGCAATTGATTTGATAGTATCAGCAAGTATTCTATGGACGGAGGGTCAGAAGGTCACGCACCGTTGCAACGTCTGGCAGGTTGCCCAATAGGTGCCCGCCAGCAGAAAAATGAGAAAATAGAAACCACCTGGCACTGAAGGACGCAACACGGCGGCAAAGAACAGCGTGGCAAGGCAGAACAGAGGAGCTGTGAATGAAAAAGAGAGAGAAAGTGAAATAAAGAGAGGATGCATTAGTAAAGTATATAACAAGAAGAGCTTTACTTTAATCTACTCTGTGAGTAGATGACTATGACTCTTGTCTTCAACTCCTATTTGTCTTATTCTTGCTACTCATCTTACTCATCTTTTTAGAGTTATTTGTAAGGAATACGCTTCTTTTGATTCCTTCAATTCTGAATTACTTAACATTTAATGTTTCCTTTTCTACATCTTCTACTCTGAATAATCTACGTCCTTCCCACTTTCTTCAACCGTCCTTTTTTCTCCATCCTCCGTTAATAATTCCTTTGACTCTTCCTCAAATACTTCGATCAACTTCCTTCTACTCTTCTTATATATTCACCTCAGCTTCCTGTACTTCTTCTTATACATCATTCTTCTTCTGCTTTCTGCAGATGAGTTTTTTTCTAAATCCTTATATCCTGGTTCTTCTGTCGCCTATAATCAACTTCCTTCCAATTTTGTTTTTTTACTTTCTTCTACTACTACTTTGACCATAACTTCTACTGCTACTTCTATTACTACTTCTACTACTACTTCTACCAGTACTTTTACTACTACTTCTACTACTATTACTTATACTAATACTACTATTTCTACTACTACTGCTTCTACTACTACTACACTACTCTTCTTCATGCACAACCCTAAAGGTCTTCATCATAGCCCTTCAACTTCTCTCCTTTACTTTCATTCACTCTTCATCATCTACATCCTGGTAGTTTTTTTCTTCAGATTTCTTCAACGGATCTTCTTTTACAAATTTCCACTCTTCTACAGCTTCTTAAACACTTTCTTTTACTCTTCTTCTTCTAACTTTTGCTTCTCTTCTTTAATTCTTACATATCTTGATCAGCCCGTCGAAGTGTATGTGCTGACTGATCATAGAGACTCGCTTTCGCAGCTGATGCTGTTGTTGCTGCAACGGCGTCGTTGCCGTTGCTTGTTGCGCATCCCCTGCACCGCTGCCATTGGCATCCGCGTTGCTAGCCACCACTTGCTCCGACTCGGGCAGTTCACCATTCTCCAGTTGCTCCGCATTGCTGGACTGTGTGGCCAGTCGCTTAACAGTGAGAAAGGTGCTCAGCGAGGTGACCAGCACAAGCACCTCCGGTGCCAGCCATTCAATGATGGCCAGAGGTCTGCACGAAAAGAGACAGTTAGGGTGGTGTCCTAGCCAGGAATACCTTAGGAAAACTTACTGCAGATTGATGAAACTCACGAAGCCAATGTGCCGCAAGAGACGCTCGGAAAAGGAGCATTTGTAGATGGGCAATGCGATGCTATACGCGAGAATCTGCAGCGCTATGTGACCCAGCAGGACGAGCACACTCAGTGCCAGCAGTATGATAAAGAAGGCATTCACCGAACCCTTGAAGTTGCGAGGCGTGGCCAGAGGCACAAACGGTGACATGAAGAACATTAACAGGTACACAAACGATATGCCCACTGGACGCATAAGCGAGGCTGCAAGTAGAAGAAGAAACACTTTAGAGAGAAAGATGGAGAGATGTAGTGAACAAACTTACCCAGCACCAGCACGGCGGGCACAACGACGCGCTGCAGCACGAGGCAGGCATAGCTGACGGCCATTTTGTACAGTTGTTTTGTCACTATGCGACGACAGTGACCAGGACAACGTTGCGGCTGATCCTAAGGCCCTTGACGGTGCCCTCAGTCATTCATGAAACTTGCAGACGCTGCTGCTGTGGAACGGTTGCAATTTGTTTGGCCACCGCGCAGCTGAAAGGAAAATAAATTAGAAATTATATTAGATAAGGGCGACAGAAAGGAAGATATATAGAAGAAGAGAGAGAGAGGCAGAAAGGGGCATAGTCAGCAGAGCTTACAGCCAAGCTGTGGCGACAACTAACAGTACAAACTGTCGCACAAGCAGGAAACTAACACCTTCCTCCCTTCTCTGCCTCTCTCTCTCTTTAAATGTGCAACCACTGTTGCGCCTGTTAAGACTTGCCCCCGAAAACTTTTTAATCTTAGGAGTTATAAACATTAACTTGGTTTTAATTACAGCCAAACGCAGCGAGGCACAGACAACAAAATAAACAAACCGACAAACAAGAAATAAAAAAACAAACAAAAACAACAACAAACACAGTCAAGTTAGTAGGGCGCGTCCGCCGACCGATAAGCTACTACACACACACACATGAGAAAGGTAGGCGTGGCAGCAAACCCCAGACCATAAAGACAGTTCACAAGGCAAACTTGACTTCGCTTGGGTTGGGTTAGTTTCAATTTTTCGTTTCCGCTTTTCTCGTTTATGTCCTGCGGCGGGGATTGGCCTCCGGTCGGGCGCCTTTATTAGTCCGCGCAATTGTGTGGCGCTTTATGCTTGGCAGTGGGAGGGGGGAGGGAGGTGCAAACCGTGGCAGGGGCATGTCATGCGTACGCCTTAAGGATAAATGTGTAATTGACATTCAATGGCATATTATGTGGCGTTTATTTGCATGTGCTTACGATAATGTCGGGGGTAGGCAAGGAAAACAGCAGCCCAACAAGTGTGAAAGACAAGGAAATTGGAAAAACTTTAAAGAAATGGGGAAAGTGCTAAGACATGAGCAACAAATAGCCGCGATTTACAATCAATAAGCTTTCTAATAAATATGGAGCAATGGGGCATAAAACCGAAAGGTTTTACTATGTTTATGTTCCTCAAAGACAAGCTAAATCAAACTGAAAGGTTACTTTTAGCATTCAGTTTAGGAAGACTAGCCAAAAACGTTCAGCTAATTTGACAGCAAAGCCAGCCACTCAACGTGAAATCAGAAATCAAACCAAAAACAATGACGTCATTTAGCATGTGCGAATGATTCAAATTCTTCATTTTTCTCTCGCTAAAATGAACAACAATGGAGAGACAGCCAATATACATATAGATGAACATACATACATGCATACTATACATACTATATGTACATATGTATGCCATTGTTCATATATAGTCTGTGTATGTTTGGGAAACAATGGCAGCAACTCTGCAATGCGAATAGATTTGACTCAACTTGACTTGACTTCTCACCCGTCATTCTAGGAACAAGGAACTGGAGTGAAGGTTACGGAGTGCTAAGGGAACTGCCTGGAATAGACCATGTCTGGCGCAGAACAAAACAGTCTAGTCAGAAATGGCGATGAGGAGATGAGATGCAAAGCAAAGTTGAGTCATTGTTAATTATGCGAGAGAAACAATATACAAGTTCAGAGATAACAAAATAGTGTGAATAAAATATACAGATATGTATTGTACATATGTTATTGACTACATATATAAGTATAATAACATACATAACTAAACATACATGCATAAAGGTTATACAAAATTAATTATGCTAGAAAAGTTTTGTTTTCACAGTTTTATGTTGATAATTTAAAATCAGTATAAGCAGACGTGTTAGTTTGGTTGTGAGTGAAAATAAAACTATTATATCCATTAAATTTATATATTGACCCTATTATATATTTAAAAAAGAAAAAAGTAGGGCATATCCCAGCTACAAAGTCGTTATACTTATCCATAAATAATCACAATCACAGTCGCAGTCACTATGTCAATCACATTTCATCACCGTGACAGACAATCAGCCTTATTGCTCATCTCTAACGCGCTACTCATCTTTGAGCACTGTCTAGAGAGGAAACACAGCAAGCCGAAGTGCGATACCCTTACAGTAGCTAGGTATATATGCCTAGACAAACCTGACAAAGTAATCAAAAGGGGCACAACCGCAGTAAGTGTATAACAAGCAGACACAGAAGGCTAATAAAGAGATGACTAGAAAGAAATGAGAGACAAAAAAAAGAGTGAGAGAGAGAGGGAACTAGCCCGGCGAACCGGCAAAGCTCAAGTGTTGCCGCACGCCCTCACGGCAGACAAACAACAAAAGCAATGGTAATGAAAAAGTAGTAGTCACATAAAAAAGTAGTTTAGTAGTAGCAAGAGTAGAAGAGTGCGAAGGGCAGATGTCTAATGGTGGAATAATGGCAACAAGACGAGGGTGTGGTATGCACACACACGCACACTCACACACAGTACCAGTCAGTAGTAAGTGAATATGAAGTAAACCACAAATGGGTAATGGGAGCAATGATAAATACGCTTTAAATACGCAACCAGCACCACAAAGTGCTATTTAAGTAAATTTATAACTAAGATAATTGCTAGTGAAGTAAGATAATTAAGAATAACTGTAGACAAACAAATAGAGAAGTGTCACCTTCACAGTGAGCTCGAATTGAAAAACCTTAACCCTGTTCCAATATAGTAATCATATTTATTCAGCCTCTTAATTGAGTTATTATCTTGATTACAATTATTTTCCCATAGCTATAATCGCATTATCTGAGCAAGTTTATTGCATCATCAGTGTTGTGAATAATGCGAGGAATGCAGGCCATCATCGCTGACACGCTTAAACATTCATTTGTACAGATATTCTATATAAATAATTCCATGCAGCAAGTTGACAGCACAATTGAGGCGCACATGGCCACATGGGGTGTGGCAGATCTGCTTGAGGAAGAACACGTGTTGCGCCTCCCTCGACAGACTAAAGCAAACATTGACACAGACGTAGACATTGACGGAAGCGGGAGACACTGCAGACTGGAGTCAAATTGTCGTACGGCTGTGTAATCATAACAATGGCCTCGTTTCCCCCCCTCCCCTTTCCTACACTTCCCAGTTCCATTCAAACTGATTCCCGACTCCCACCATTTGATTGCTGGGCACGCATCGTATTCGCATATGAAACGAAAATAGATGGATACGCGTGCGAGTACTTTCATATTCTGAATGGTATATGGTATGGTATGCTATATGGCGAGGCTGCCAGATGGTAGCTGTCAGCGAGAGAAAGACCTGTTGTTGTGGTTGGCCTGCTTGGTATTTCGATTACAATTTCGTTTAGAATGTTTATTTTTGTTGCGTTTTGACTTGAAACATGCATAAGTAGCTAATTTAGATACCCTGTAAATGGAGCTAGAGGTGGGTTTGTTTTTTTAAAATATTATTTGTTTATTTGTTGTGCGTATCTGCTAGTCGTGTATACTCTACCGCACACACATGGTATTATTCTCAGTTGCCTCTTGTTCGTTGTTCGTTCTTTAACTTTGTTTACTTGGCACACATTTTGCATTGGACATTTCATTGGCATCTTCTGTTAGTTGAGGGTGGAATGCAATGAAATAACGCATAAGTATTCTATGAATATATACTTTATTATTCTAGTATTTGCAAATGACAACATTAACATTTCGTATGCACTCGAATTGCGAATTGCTTCTCTGCATGCAGCCCACACATGCGTCGTATACTTGATGTGCTTGTAACATTTATTCCTCATGGGAATAATTAGCATTTGTTTAGTATCACAAATCGCTGAGATATTGTAATGAAGTGCGAAAGAACAACAACTTGTTGCATGTAATACTTTAAATACTGCATTAAATACTTTATATATATAGAAAACTTTTCAAAGAAAGTCAACAGGCTTTGGTAAAAATATTTGTATAACCCCGGAGTCACTTTAACCTTTTCGAACTCACTGTCCCATCAAATAGTTGTTACTTTTTATCACTTTCCAACTAACAAAAAACCCTACGCATTATATTTTTATTTCCAACTCTTCAGACTACTTCCAGTTATAATTGCAAAGTAGCTTACCATGACAAACTAATTACTATACAGAAACTAACAAGCAAAGTCCTCCCAGCTCGGTTAATTCTTATGATTAACTAATTAGTATTAATATACATGGCGCTACGGCTAACAAGAATATGCCCTGTGCTCTGGCCTGCTGTCATCACCTGTTGACATGCACATTTATCCATCGAGTCACTTTCATGACCGACAACCTGACAACCTCCTTTTGCCGACCCCGACTTCATGTTAATGCCAGGTCATAATCCATAGGCCACCCGCCTAGTTGACACTCATTTGACAGTCGGCTGTCATTGACACATTCCTCAGAGCGGAGACGGTGAAAGCAAAAGAGAAGCAAGGGAAGAAGAACAAGAAGAACTGTTGCGTGTTAGTGCGATGCCAAAGAAAAGGCAATAGAAGTAGTTGGAAAAAAAGCAAGTGAAGATTGTAACAACCGAGAAAACTAGACTGGGGAATACCCTGTTTTCTGTTTGAAAACGAACTGATTTTGTAAGAGATAGTTTAATTAATATAACCTATACTATATGTTACTAACTATAATCTATACTATAGGTTACTTACTATATCATCGACTAAACAATCCATTCATGCCTCCACAAAAACCTTATATACCCTTTGCACATACATTTTTAATGGGAGCGAACATAAAAAGACATACAAGACAGTTCAGGCTGACCAGCCCCATGATAAACGAAGATGAATGGGCTTGATATGCCGGCGCGTACTACACGCAGTCAAAATCCATCCAATGGGGGCAGGGCAGACTAATGAAATTAGTCACAAGAATGGGGAAAATTCCTCGTAAAATATGACAACAGCTAAATAAAATATGTTTTACGACAGTCCCGAAATTTTATGAAATGTAAAAGGGATGTCAGGTGATGACGCCTGACGCCCCGCTAGCCTTCAGCTCTTTGCCAAGGAAATTTGTCACTGGCACCGCTATTAAGGTCCATTAAATTTCACTTAGTTATGAGCTGTGCGCGACATTTAACTGGGCGGAGTAATTGCGAAATTGTTAAGAGAGTCGCCAACCATTTAGCCATTTAGCATGCGTGTCCCGTACGTGTCCTTTTAATAAATTAAAAAATATACATCACATACATACGAGATATGAGGTAAATGGAGCAGAACTAAGCCAGTTGCTGCTCAACACGTGCCGCGACGCTGGCGGCGATAAACAAGCCATGAAAATGGAAAATGCGACTCGCAGCTGAGCCAAGCTGTGCACGCGCTTTGCCTTTGGCACTGTCCGAATGCATCAGCCAAATTGTTTGTCAATGGGACAACGTGGACTTCGGGTAATGGGCCAACATAGAGCGCAACACATGTCGTATGTGTAATGTCCTCCCACCTGTCCCAGCACTTGCTGCAACAAATTTATGTTCTGCCAAGCATGCACAGTGGGTGTGCGCGGCAAATTCTCAAAGGAAATTTGCAATTTAAAGTCTTTAGGTCTTTGCACCACTGTGCCACGCTGCATGGGCTGGCCAAAAAGATAAATGTAGGCCATGGAGCGCCAGCAAGCGATATGCATTTTACACGTTTGTCTCTCCGTCTGTCCCTCCGTCAGTCTCCTCTTCAGTCCCTCTGTCTGTTCCTCTGTCTGTCCATCAGTCGTTGTGGGGTCTGTCAGAAGGCGGAGCTTACTTGGGCCATTAGTTTGCCAGCTGTGCAAGGCGTAACCACTTTGAAATTAATTTCCCTAGTGAAATTCTACGTATACGTAATGTAAGGGAGGGGAAAAGGTTTGACACACACCAGCAGCAGCAGCTCTAAAGTGCAGTTTCCTTAGTTCCACTTTGTCTTATGACCCAAATATCGTGTGCAGCTGCTCAACAATTATTCGGATACTATATCAGATTTATGACAGCATTAATATTAATTTTCAGCCCTGACAATTGAACCCGAATCGAGTTTCCCTCTCTCTCTCGCATTCCGTGCTCAATTTGAACTGTCGCCGACCCCAGCAAAGGAATTACAATTTCTTTTTCTCTCGACATGAAAATTGCTTGCACAGTGGTTAGAAATTTCAACAATTTCTTATTGCGTGTTATTAATTTCCCACTTGCAGTGGGGTCAATGTAACCCCCCCAATCAAGAAGGGGTCAACAATGCGTGTATATATACTATATTGACATTGAAAATCATTGCACTGAGGGCCCACCACATGTGTGACGTCACCAGCCAAAGTAGATTAAAAAAAAAAAAAACGAACAACATATACAAAACAAAAAGCAAAACGCGTGACATTATAAAACTAACCCCAGTAAACTAACGGGACTGTGGAACAATTGCAAAAAAAACCCACAACTATAAATAGAACAGAAGGGAAGAGCTCAGAGAACGTACCATCAGCTGGTTCAATAATCCACAGATTACGACGTTTTACAATAGTAAAACTGAAATGCATAAGAGAGTTTAAGCTGCGAAATACCCTGTAAATCGTGGCAATAAAACGAAAACATAAGCAGCATGAGCAGACAAGCAATATTAAGGCAAATACAAAAATTGAATATATGCAATAATATACAATATACCCCTTTCATACTGTCTATAGGGTATAGCAAAAAACCAAAGCCCGCCTAGGGCCTATGACGTTGGTAATTAATGTGAAATTAATGACCACCAGACACGCGGATCGCACGGATTCCTTGGACAAGGGTGCATAACACGGCACATAGTGTGTGGGTAACTGCCACTAGATGGCGCCACCTGGCCACCAAAGAGGAAGGGGGGTTGGCCACTTTAAAGGGTGTGCAAGAACTTTGTCAAGTGCATTAAGTTGCAAGTGCAAATATTATTACAACTTGCCAACGCCCAGACAAAGTTCAAGTGGCCGTTCAACATGGAAATGAAGATGCTAATAAAGCAGGGGCAAATGCAAAGAAAGAGAAGGCAAAACAGAGAGAGAGAGAGAAGAAGGGGGTACTGTAAAACGCTGATAGCGATTTGTCTGGGCAAGCATTGAAAACAGAAACTAGAAACGCAGTCACGATACCCAGAGGCATATTGAAGCTCAACTTGAGAATAAATAATAAATTCGAATTGGTTTCATTTCAATAAGTATGCAATTTGTGAATGATACAGCAGATCATAGCGAAACTAAACTATAAGAAAGTACAAAAGGAATAAATATATAAATAACAGTTTGGGGTAGGTTTGGGAAAAAGTTCTGAAGAACTGTTTAAGATTTTATAAGTAAGAGAAGAGAAATCGGAAAAGAAAAGAATATTAGTTTCTTAATTGCGAATTTCTTAAGATTTCAGCAAACATATTGCGAAAACTTACTCAAAGAAACGTAAACCTTTACGCCTATCTTGCACTACTCTATAACCCTATGCTGCCTCTCTGTTTGCAAATTCTTGATTGGCGACGAAGCGTTTCAAGCGCAGCCAACGCGTCATTGCACACTTTGGACCCACTTTTCAGGCATATCGATGCCTTGTATACTACACACAAACATACATACTCATGCTCAGACCAGGGTATACTTTTACTCATACTCACTCAATACGAATAAAAACAAATAGTCACACAATCATCAAGAAGAACAAAATATTTGCACAGCGCGCTCTGTGTACGCATTGAGGCGTCACCAAAAACTTAACTAATCGACGGGAATTCTCTCACGGCCCCCAAGTGAGAGATTTACGCATGAGAAATTTTGCGACGACAAAACTATAATATAAAACTATGTAGTATTCGTACAAAAGCTCAAGCAAATTAGCTTAATCGGTGAACATAATAATGAATAAAATATATATATACAATTTTTTCATAATGAAAACAGAAAACATTTCTGTTTAAAACGATAAGCAAGTTAGTTTGTTTTTGCAAAACCTTATCTTGAATACTTCTTAGAAACAGAAGTAAGATAAAAAAGGTATTATCTATAAGTAAAGTGAGTGACTATTCAAAATCTCAAATTTAATAAGCAATATTGCTATTTATATAGCAACTAACTATAGCTAAAAATCTATACAGTATAAGACTATGAACTCAATTGCGATTGCCACCCACAGATCCGAAAATAGTGACAAAATTAAATGAATTATAAGAATAAAGAAATTTCAGTGACATAAATTCGTCACTTAATTAACAGAAATATAACAAAGAGAGAGAGGGAGGGAGAGAGACAGACGCTGAGAACATCTATGTAATAGAACAAACTTAGAGAACGAGTTTAGGAACAAAAAAAAACCTTTAGAAACCAGACTTGAACATTTTCGTCGCTATACTATCGTATATAGCCGGCATATACTATATATATATGTATACATATGTAGTCATTTCCGTAAGCGATGACGCAACTGAAACAACGCACTGAAATGTTGTGTGGAATTTCATTTTGGTTTGGTTTTTGTAGCCAGTAAGCACATGAAATTTTTTACGGCATGCCTGGATTACTATCCAAATGTTTTCAGGCCAGAAAGTGCCACAAAACCATCTGAAAACAGGTAAAAACCAAAGGCACACCAACCGAAAGAAGCAGCTGTTGCGGCGGCTGACAGAAGGATGCCCTCTTGGCCGTCTACCTGCCCACGGGGCAGGTGGGAAAGGGCAACAAAGGGAAGAAGTAGAAGAAGAGGAAGAAGGAGGTCAGCTGTAGGTGCAGCTATAGATAAGCACTTAAATAGAACAAACGAAACATACAGTTAATTCACTTTGGACACATTTGAACCTCTACATCGGCCTCAACTGGAACTGGTTCAAGGTCACGAACTGTCGGAACTAAGCCGAGAACACTTTGAGCAAATTTTCAATCAGCTTAAGGGCAATTCAATTTCCTATTAAAGCAGGAAGTAAGTACAAAGAAATTTAATGGGAAATCAAGCTCAGAACTAAATGAATTTAGTATCTGCCATTTATACTCCATTTTTGTAAAGAATTTTCTCATAAAGTAATAAACTTGCCTTTTCATGGCCTTATTCTGTTTACAATGTTCCATCCGCTTTTTAATAAAAATGTAAGTTCATTTCCAAAAATTTGCCATTTGCACAAGCTTCTTTATTACATTCGGTAACCAGTCGAAAGTCAAATATGTTGCATTCTATTGAAAAATGCCGAATTGAAACGGAAATGCACTAGCAAGCTGGCAACTCTGTGTGGTTGACTGACAAATACCCTAACTGACAAGGCAAAAAAAGTTTAAATTGAATGAAACAAAATAAACTGAGAGTTGCATAAAACTTTGTCGAAATTATTAAAAAAATAATAATATATTAATGGGAATAATTCTCATTGAAACCCCGGTAGTCCTGTAAATACAGGGTATAACAGTTGCAGCGACATCAATGACAACAAACAAGCTGAAAAATAACTGCAGCTGTTGCAGTTTTATAAATGCGCTTTCCTTCCCCAAACCCAAACCAACCAAGCCCACCCAGACTAACCAAGCCTATCTGTTCGGTATAGACTATACATATATAGCTATATAGTATATTTTGTCTATATAGTATATCAATATAATGCTGCTCCCTCGCTTGCCAACCATTGCAACGGTTCGAGCTGCTGCTGCTTGCTGAATTTGGCCAATAAAACTGAAATTTTGGCCAACTCAAAGGTACGTATGGGGGGAGAAGGGCTAGGCAAGGCGAGGGAGTGGTAAATGACTTTTAACGTTGACAGTGAAAACCGCTGGCTCGAGCGGCAGCTGGGCCAAAACTAATTGCAACAATACTTTGTTGACTTTTTTCTCTCTTTTCTGCAAGGGGAAAACTTTGATAAATCACACAAAATGATAGGGCCCAGCCTTAGGCAGACTAGCTACACAAAGTATACTATATAAAAATGGTTCGTTTCGTATCACGGTAAAGAGAGATAACAACAAATTAAATGGGACAATTTGAATTTAATCAGACAGCTGCAGAAATCGAAGGTAAAATGAAATCAAAGGTAAAAGTTCGTTAATATCAACAATGTTTTTGTATTAACCCAATTCTGTCGAAGTCCTGAATGCTATCATCAGGTATAGTTTGAGTAATTCACCAAACAACTCAGAGACCATAAAAGCGAAATGAGTCCGCGAAGATCAATAAAAATATGCACTGAGTCAACAAAGAATAAACAACATTTTGTGTATCATTAAAATGCAATCATCAGATAATGAAATACTCATTCATGAACTTTAAAATACCCTGTAGGAATGATACAAGTTTTAGAACATATTATTTTGAGCAGAGTTTATGGAAGAAAGAGATTTTAAAGCACATTAAAGCTTTAAAAACACTATCAAAGCTCGTTAATGATATTTAAATAACATTTAATATTTTCCGATTGCATTGCAACTAGAATAACTTTTTAATTAGAGTCGAATAAAAACGGAATGCTTCAAATGCTTAAATATACACTCATATTCACTCACATTCAAAGTGCACTTAAGTTTGTAATAAGAGATTTTCATTGAAATCTCTTCAAGTAGAGAGCCATCAAGTACACTTGTAAAATACAACTAGAGCTTATAAATCAAATCGCATTTAATAAAAATAGAACAATGTCTCAAGTCTGAAAAAAAACTAATGTAAGCTGAGACCAACGTTTATAATCTCTATAGCTATACTATAAAGCTAATTCTTAATGAAAAGCTTCCAGAGCGTTATCTCTCAATCTCTTAGCTAATCTTTCAATCGTCCCACTATAAATTTAAACATAACGTTATATTTATGGCTGTAATCATAGTATTTATTTAAATACTGCTTGTTTATATTAATGCAATATATATAGACTATAATTTGCTTAATTTCAGCTAAATTTGCCAGTCCACATCGTCAACATTCTCCATTCCCTCGATAGGATCCTGTGGTTTAAACTTTCCAGTAAAATCTTGTGAACCACCACTGCCTGTCGTGGGCACAACAGCTTGCGACAAGTTTTCGTCTTGCGGCTTCAGCTCGGAAAACGGTGAATCCTTGACTGTAGCACAAGCACTGCGACTGGCATAAGCATTGGCAGCATTCTTGTTGGTTACGCGAGCCAAGGCAACCACATCTGCGATGTCTTCAAAGTCGTTATACCGTACGCGCTTGTTCTTCACCTTGCTTGCCCAAATATCAGCGGCCCGACGACGTGCATTAGACAGGATGTTGTTTTCGCTGTTGCCAATGCTGTTGCTGGTACTGCCACCAGTGGTGCCGATACCGGTGGAACCAGTAGCTGCAGGGACTATTTTGGTCAAGCCGGTTCCAGTAGAGCTAATAACACTGGATCTTAAGGTCGTAGAATTCAGAAAGGCAGGCACAGTGCCGGTATTGCCGAGTCCAATTGAGCTAGCAGCGATAGAGCTCAGGCCTGTGGGGTTGAAGACGTTAGAGTTAACCCCGTTGAGACTGGTAGAACTAAGGACTAATGCAGTATTGAGAGCGGTAGAACTGAGACCATTAGATTTGAGGCCGGTGGCGTTGAGAATAGTGGAGTTGAGACCCGTAGAGTTGAGGACGGCAGAGTTAAAACCGGTAGACTTCAAGATAGTAGAACTGAGGCCGGTAAAGTTGACGCCGGTAGAGTTAAGGCCGGTAGAGCTTAAGCCGGTGGAGTTAAGGCCGGTAGAGTTTAAGCCGGTAGAGTTAAGGCCCTTAGTGCTCAAGAGGGTAGAGTTAATAGTAGAACTAATGCCGGCAGATCTGTTGATGGTGGACCCTGTAAAGCCGAGAGCGGTAGAGTTGAGCACTGTCGATCTGAGGCCGCTTGTACCAAGACTGTTGCTGTTGAGCCCGGTAGTGCTAAGACCTTTAGCAGTGAGTCCGGCGCGCATGATGGCGTTTGGAATAATGCCGGATAATGGATTAATGCCATAACTATTGGCAGTCATAGCATTGTGGCTAAATGTAGTACTTGCACTTGGATTAGATATAAGCTTGCGTGTCTGTGACTTTATACGCCACGCTGGATTAGCTGTGTTGGATCGAGATACAGCCTGATTCTCATCCGTTTGATTGTTCACCTCCTTCATGGAGTTCTCATTGCGGAATTCATAGACCAACGGATATACACGCTGGATGGCAGAGTCAACGGCACTGACAGTGGCTGCCACCACTGTTATACTGCCCGTGGAGAAGATCTTGAGTGTGGCCTTGGGATCACGCATTCGATAAGTAACACCCGGATGCAATTCCGGCTCATAGTTGGCATTATCGCGATGTCGCTCCGAGAAATGAAAGATTTTAATGGCCCACGGCATGCTACATGTGCCCAGCACATTGAAGATGCCAAACTTTTGAAAGTGCACTGGGAATCCTAATTTACCCAGGCAACGGGCAAAGCGACGTGCTGCTACCTTGGCCAGTGACTCCGAGGTGGCACCCGTGCAGGTTATGCGGCCCGATGACCAAACCGATGCTGTTGTATATGGACGACGCAAACGCATTGTCAGCATTCCATTCTCACGCCTGTACTCCACATTGGATCCCTTCAGCGCAATCTCGCGCAGATCCAGATGACAGCGCACGCTAAATGAACACACAACATTGTTAATCACAATGTCCAGTTCCGGCGATGTGTCCGGTTCCGGATCCGATGCATTTGCAGCAACTGTGGCTGCGACTGCGACGCCAGCTGTGTCGCCAGCTGCAACTGCTTTTGCGGGGGCGGCGACAAGAGCCTGGGTTGCTACTGCTGCTGCTGATGTTGGTGCCGGTGCCGTTGCTGGTACTATTGCGTTAGTAGCTGCTGCTGCAGATGGAACTGCGGAGGAAGCTGCTCTTGTGGCCTGTTCCTTGGCAAAGATTAGCGAACGACTATCATTGAAGAGCATTTCACAGAGGAGGAATAGAAATAAATTACAGATTTTCGACTAAGCTAAAATTGAGTTCCGTCTGTTGTCATTGACTGAACTCGACTGACTTTTGATACGATGCTATGGCCTACTCGATGCCAAACACAACTGCCATTTAAGTCAAAGTACCACTAGATTGAGAGATCATTCTAGATAAATATTGATAAATCATTTTTCAAAAATGACAGAACTTTGAATTCTAGTTCATTTTATTGAAATAAACAAGAGTGAACCAGTGATACATTTCGTAAATACATATTGGTAAATCATTTTTCAAAAATGACAGAACTTTGAATTCTAGTTCATTTTATTGAAATGAACAAGAATGAACCAGTGATACGAGGGTCGTTTGATAAGTCCGTGACTTTTTGAATAAAATATATTTTTTTCGTCAAAGAAGCGTTTTATTTCTCAACATAATCTCCTTTTAGCTCTATACATTTAGTCCAGCGTTTTTCCAATTTTTTTATTCCTTCCAAATAATAGGTTTTCTCAAGGCCCTCAAAATAGTCGTTTGTTTCTGTGTTTCTCTTCATTTGACCCGAATCTCTTACCGCCGAGCCATTTCTTCATGTTTGGAAACAAAAAATAGTCACAGGGGGCTAAATCTGGAGAATATGCTGGATGGGGTAGCAGTTCGTAGCCCAATTTATGAAATTTTGCCATTAGCACACGAAATTCACTTTTTTCCATTTTCGTTAAAATTCACGAGATCGTCTGCTTTCAATGCCTATAAAACGCAAACCAAAAAACGCAGCTTTCTCAAAATTTTACAGTCAGCTGTTAATCGATAACTGCTGACAGGAGCAGTGTTGTATTTAGAGCAGGTGCGCGGCAAATACAAAAAGTCACGGACTTATCAAACGACCCTCGTATTTACAATATGTTCCAATATATAATGTGTACGAATATAAAAAAAGAAAGAAATTCAATGGTGTTTTTGACTGGTTTAAGCATAATATTTGTTTTAACATAATATGTATTCTTTATTATATTTTACTATACTGTCTTCTTTCTATATAACACCATCTTACTCCATTTCTATAAGTATTGTATATACTATGTAATGTACATTTAATGTACAAATATACTCTCTATCGTCCACTACTAAAAGGTATTTCAAAGAGCGCAACAAATAAACTTTGTGTGATAATGTTGTCGAGTCTAGACAACGCCTATCAAGGGGTTTGCCGGGGTCAAGTCAAACGCGCGTCATTATTGATTTTTATAATAATGAAATAAAAAATGAATCATCGACAAGAGAAGAATGCACGAACAATTGTTGCACAATGCGAGAACTTTTTGCAATACTCGAAAAATATGAATGAACACAACAAGGTATGCGTCATATGTGGTGAATTTATCAGTTAACCCTCGCATAAAATAAAAGCCAGCTGTAGTCTCAGAGGCGCCATGTATCGCCAAGTGCAGCTCAAGTGGGACATGCTGATAAGCCGACAAACCCTTCTCTGCTCTTTACTCTTCTTCCACCTCTCTTCTCAGCATTTCTCCACTCCTCTATTTCTATCTCTCTCTCTCTCTGGGTCTCCCCTCATTTGCTGCAATGACCGTGACTGGGTCAACTTTTATCAGTCTAAAAAAAGCTAAATTAAATACAACGAAACCGTTACAGCAGCTTATCAGCTAAGTGAACGAAAGCGAAAGGTGAGAAAGGGGGAAAGAGAGACAAACAGAAAATTGATAAGTGCAGTATAAACAATGCGTTGTTTTTGCTTTTGTTTTGTATTGTTTTTTTTTTTTGGCTGCTAAATTAGAAGAGAGCGCTCAGTTGAAAATGTGTTAATGAATTTATAAATAGCACAAACAGCTGCATAAACAGAACAAGAGAAAAGGAAAGTGAGAGCTGATGGGGAGAAAAGAGAAGAATGAGGAGAAACAATGCAGAGCAAGGGCAGCTTGACAAGAAAAAAAAAACAAAAATAAAACTAAAACAATTAACAAAATTTGTTTTTTTATTTAATGAACAAAGTGTTTTTGTTTAACTAAAATATGCAACAATAATTGAAAAATGAGAAACAAAATGAGAAAAATAAAAGTAATGCTTATTGAAAAACACAAAAAAATCGAACCTATCGTTTTAAAAGATTTACACAAAAAAAAAAAGATTTCTAGAGAATTTCTAGATCTTTATTTTATATTATATATGTATTCAAAGAGAACACATGTTCAGGCATATCAAAATATAATATTTTAATATATGCTAAAAAATATTTCTAAACAACAAATTTCATTAAAGCAGGCAAACACAAAAAAAACAACAAATAATAATAAATAAAGCTCAAAACAAACATCGCAAACGAAAGAGAAGTTTGTTGAAGGCGAATTGTGGAAAAGGGAAACGAGTGGAGAGAAAAAACCATAGTATATGAATAAAACAAATCAAATGGCGGCTTTTTGTTGTCACTTCTCGTTGTTCTTGTTGTGCTTCTTGTTTGCTTTTCGCACTTTTATTCGTCTTGTTGTTTTCGTTGTTGTTGTGGGCTACCGCGAACACTAGACAAAATAGTAAAACGCCGCCGTCGCCGCAAGCAAACACAGGCACAACAACAACAACACAACAAACAGAGCAACGCAATGCAGCGAGCATGGCCAGTTGGGCAAGGGGTGAGGAGAGGTCAATAAATTTGTCGCATGGTAGAAAAATCGCAGCCGGCTAAAAGGGATTTTCGTTGAATCGATTCGAGCGCAAACACACAACAAATAAAACTTTAAAGAGTCGTCGAATTTTGCAAAGGGTTACGTGTTGCTGGCCAATTAGCAAGCCAGAAGGCCTAAATAACTAACCGAACCGAACACACATGTGTTTGTAACACATACCACACACACACAAACACACAGACGCATGATTCTGATACTAGTAACTAGTTGCTAAGGTAGAAAATCATAATCACATACCACATTTGCATAAGCAGCGCGTTGCGCGCCGATACAACAGCAACAACAACAATACGGCAGCAGTCTCAATAGAACACAAAAACAAAACACACACACGAAATCGGCGGCGACTTGTGCTTCTTGGCACTTTCTCTTTGATTTTTGAAATGCGCTCGCCAAATATTATTGAAATCGCTTTGATCACTTTGTTGCACAGCAGCGGCAGCAGCAGCAGCAGCACACTCTCACAAACACACACGCACACTCACGCACAGTGCACTCTTTACTTGTTGGCGTTTTTGTGCGGGTAGCTATTATTAACTTTTTGTGTGTTTTTTGTTACGATTTCTGTTTCGATTTTTACAAAAAACACCCACGCGCAAACACGTCCGTTCGCAATGCAAGTTAAACGCGTAATAACAGCTGTAAACAAAGTCGGCAGCTGTTAATGTTAATTCAGACTGTAAAGACCAGTGTTGGCTGGCCTAGCAGTTTTGCCGCCAATTCTAGTATTTTTCACAGAAAACTCTAAATACATTGTAGGTCGAATAGTTAAATTATTATTTTAAATAACTGCAAAATCAAAAGCAATTAACTAAATTAGTTATGCTAAAATAAATGATTCTTGTTCTTTGTTCTGTTACTTTTGAAACTATCGCACGATTTTGCGCGTGTTTGCTGTAAATAGCAGCACACAATAATGTTAAGTAACATTCGATTCTTATCGTGTCCATTGTGTAGGCTCTGTGTGAACGGCAGTTGTATTTAGTCTGTCACTAAAAGGCGATAAACTTTGACTTTCAATTTTACAATGTCGGAACTACAGGTAATTTTACAGCAAATATAAATGGAATATTTATAGATACGTAATGCACATATACGTTAATTGTTCGTTGTAATAGGAATTCAATCAAGCCGCTGAGGATGTAAAGAATCTGAACAGCACGCCGGCAGATAATGATTTGCTGGAACTTTATGGTCTGTACAAGCAGGCCCAGGTGGGAGATTGCAATACAGGTACGACAACGTGTCCTAAAAGGGAGCGGCCAAGTTTTTATTGATTTCCCCTTCAGATAAGCCCGGATTCCTGGACTTCAAAGGCAAAGCAAAATGGGAGGCCTGGAATAAGTTGAAGGGCACCAGCACGGCCGACGCCCAGACAGCATATATCACCAAAGTAAAATCTTTGATTAGTTCTTTGGGTCTAAAGTCCTAAACGGCGCAAGATTTTTCATGAGACACGCATTTTCACGCACGTAAAACGCACAAGATAATCGAATAATAAGCACAAATAACACATAAATAATTGGAATAATTCGTTTACAATTTCTTTAGTCAATAAAGTGGGAATGCGGGATTTATAAATACAGTAAATACAGTCGTGCCCCGCTATAGCGAACAGCCGTTTTTACTAAATTTCTTTAGGCGAGAGAAGCTTGACTGTACGTAGAATACATATACAAAAATGTATATCGGGTTATATATATATATATAGCTGTACGATTGCAGATCAGACTGGATGTGTAGGGGGAGCTTGACATTCCGAGAAGTCAGAGCTGTAGCCCTACTATATCTGTACCCAGCTGCAATTCTACGTACAGACGCCACCAATACATACATATATGTATATCGGAGCTCTATATATATATTTCGATACTGTTTAGCTCTGCGTCTGCGTTGGCGACGTGGCTCCGGCAGATTGTCGCTGTCGCTCGTAAACCTCACGCTGCAGTTCACGAAGATTCAGCTCCAGTGTCTCCACCACATCGAAGTTCATGTCCTGACGCGCCTGCTTTATGTAGCCCTTAATAATGTTGATCTGCTCGATAAGGGGATCGTCCAGGCTCGACTTATTGGCGGAGGCTTGTGGAGCTGACCAGTTGTTCAACGATTGCAGATCAGACTGCAAGACAGAAGGAATAGTTTAAAATTCAAAGCAGGCGGACGTATTTCTTAAAATACTTACGCCCTGGGCAAAGCTGCGATTCTCCATGCTGCCACCAGTCTGAGATGTTCCAGCCATGCCGGAACGCTCGTACGCTTCCATGGCCATGCGTTGTTCTGTCAGTATGCGCTGCTCCGTCTCCATACGCTTGCGTTCTTGTATCTGCTTGATGAGTGCCTCATCCGGCAGTGGTGGCAATGAGAGCATTCGCTCCTTGATCGCATGTACACAGCTCAGACGGATGGCCTTCTTTAGCGCCTCCTCACGGCTGCCCGGCTCCGAATGTATGGCCAGGATGCGTTTGCTAAGCATATCAATGGTTTCGGCCACCTGACCAATCTTGCCACGCAGTGCTCCGGCATCGGCAATGGTGAAAATAGATTCGCCATCATACAAACTATTGACAATCTTCAAATACATGTCCAGATCGGGTGTAACCTGTTTCTGCAGCTGCCTGATTTCCTCATACACCTTGGCGAGCAATGGACGGCAAGTGCGACTCTCGTGCATGTCCTGGCGAGTGTCCAGCAGCCACAGGCAGTGCTGACACAGACGGATGGCGCGATCCTCGTGCTGTTGCATCTGTTGTAGCTGCTCGCCGCGTGTGGTAGACAAGCTGGCCAGTTGCGCTGCAAGGAAATTAAGATTTAGCTTCTATATACAATCAATATATGAGTTTTCTTTACCTGCTATCTCCAGCTGCAGAAAGCGGGAGCAATCATGGCACATAATGCCGCCACAGAGTCGGCAATGATGCTGCCGGCGGGCAATGTGAAAGCTCTTGGCGCAGTTGGGGCACAGCTTGACGGAACTGCCATCCAGCCAAGGCACTGTCTGCTGTTCGTGATGCTTGCGCTGCACTGCATCGGTTGGCAAATCCTTTAGCAGCCTATGCAGTCGTATAATTAACTTGTTCGTCTCGCTGGCGTAGCGTTCCAAGCGTGGATTGCGCACCGATTGAAAGTAATCAAAGTGTGAGTTCTCGGCTCCACAAGTCTGCTTTGTCATGTAGTTGTAGACATTGTTGCGTGTCCTGGCATTGCTCGTAGAGCCACGTGCTCCTCCAGTAGAAACTGCACCGGCGGCACCGCTGCTTGCAGCTGCTCCAGTGGCTGATGATGTTGCCTGCGACGCCGGCACGCGATCATCATCGAAGTTGTTTAGAATCTTCTTTTTAGCTTTGGTAAATATATTGAACACAGACTTGAGGGCATCCTCCTCCTCGGCATGTTGGCGGGCAAAGTGCTCGGTAAGGAAGTCAATAGACTTCAAGTCAGCACGGCAAATGGGGCAAAGAAACCCCTCGAGTATTTCATCGGAGGTGGCACTTGGATCTTCATCGCTATCAAAGGGATTTCCCGACATGCCAGCAATGAGTAAGCGATATAAACAGATTACCCCTTTTTGTGGGTGTATTTGTTGTTGTGGTATGCGGTTCGGTTTTTTCACACAATTACAGCTGTGCACACATTTCAATTAAAGTGCAGATGCTTCTATATTGCCAATTTACTTGTCACAGCTGTGAAATTTATGACAAAACCTACAAATTTAACTTAATTTTGAATGCAACTCCCCCACTACTGCACGGACAGTCAAGATAATAAGTGTTTGCCATTCACGTGTTTACGTTTCTGCATATTAACAGACAAACTTAACAGACCATCTGCAAAAGATATGCTGTTATGCTATGCCTATGTTATTTTAAATGAATAAAAATCCAAAATGATCAATTAAAATATTAAAAAAAATTGAATTTTGTCAAACATTAAATATTGTATTTTAATAACTAAATCAAGTTAACGCCGAATTTCTTCATCATCACTGAATTCATCCTCCTCCTTGGCTTTTCCCGATTTGCGATCCAATTCTCTGGCAAATAACTCCTTGAAAGCCTCATATTCTGGAACTGTGACATGACATATTTTCGTAGCAAATGATTTCTCAGATGTATCAGTAATCTGATATAGTCTATGGTTATTTGTCGGTTCATCTGGATCGGCTTTAAGAGCACGCGGCTTGAACAAACCCAAACGAAGAAGGAACGTGTGACGGCATCTCAGTTCATCAAGAGGCAAAGATAATGCCGCAGACTTTACGATTTCGGGCACCTCCAAGCGCATTGTATCCATTATATAGTTGAGCTTCTCCTCAATGGACTGTTCCGACTGTGCCAGCAAATCGGGACTATTCATTAGGATCTTCCAGACATTTTTGTTTGTTGACAGGCGACTCTTGAGGTAGCCTGACAGGGAGAGTAGCTGATGGGCATCACTGACATCCAACAACTCGGGATATTTGGTTAGAAGCAGATGTAACAGGTGTTCTCCAAACTGGCAGGCACGCCAAATTTCCAAGCTCTCAATGATACGACTCGGGGTGCGTTTCAACACACTCGGATTCCCGGTAACTATCCTCAGGAAGCTGGTTGTCTCCAGACCATGATTTTGAAAGGTCTCATGTGCCCGTTTCCATACTTCAGGTGTGTAAATCGAAAGAGTTGGCTCCACTTTGATGGCCTCGTCTATGTGAACCTGTTCCAACTGTCTCAAATGTGGAACAGCAGCCTTTGCTGCAAATTGTCGCACAGACAGACATTTCAACTACATAAATGGGATTTATCGTTATTTTACTTTGAATTTGCTACACACTTCAAATATTCATACCGGTTTTTGTAGTTGAAATACACTATGTGCATTAAATAATAATTTCTTGAACATTTTTCGCTCTATTCTTTGGTAACAAAAACAATCAACAGCTGATCTGTTAAGTTAACAGCAGCATATCGTGATTCTGTTAATGCAATGTTTTGCAGTGTTACCGTGCTGCAACCCTTGAACTTAATCAATCAGCTGCTGACGAACGTCATCAAAAGCCGCGTTTATTTATTGTATTTATAAATACATATATATAATGGCAAAAAGCAAGAGCAAATTACGTGAACAACAGGCGGCCAAGGAAGCGGTAGAGGTGAATACCGCACAGCTAGAATCGTGCAACGAAGCCTATACGAGTGGAGCATTCAACTACCTTCGTTTCTTGGTTCACCTTCTCGCGGCGGCACAATTCTCCTACGGCATTTACTACTATCTATTCAAATTGCACTGGCCCCAAGGATCACAAGAGGAGCAGGAGGGATTGAAAACACGCTGGGGTGGAAAGTTCAAATACCTCACATTCCTCGATGTGATCATTCAGGCTATTTATCACACTCTCGCGCTGCTAAACGATTTATTTGGCAACAATGCGGTGGCGTTGGATTCAAAGTCCAAGCTTCGTAAGTGTCGGGATTATATTTTCGCCACATTTGCGTTTCCAGTGGCCCACAATGTGAGTCTATCCTTTTGGGTCATATATATGTTGGATCGTGAACTCATATTTCCCGCTGCGCTGGACGAAATCTTCCCCAGGCAAGTATAGCAGCTAAATTTTCTTGATATAAATTTTTATTCAAACCTGATCTTTGCAGCTGGCTGAACCATGTAGTACACACGAATGTCGCGCTGTTGGCCATCATGGATCTATTTACCTGTTTCCGCCGATATCCCAGTCGCTTGGCTGGCATCACCGGGAACGTGGCCTTCATGCTGCTATACATTATTTGGGTGCACATTGTGCGCTACTTCAGTGGCCTATGGGTTTATCCCCTGCTGGAAGTTCTATCGTTGCCAATGCGCTATGCAATGCTCAGCGGATTAGTGGCATTGAATATAATATGCTATATACTGGGAGAGATTGCTAATAACATTGTCTGGGCACCGGAGATTAAACTGCTAAAGGAGAGCGAAAGGGTTAAGCTAAATTAGTTACACGTTAAAGATAATTGAATTTAAACAAGTAAAACAACAATTTAAATTTGTTGCTAGTGACGTCTGCCTAAAGAGGCTGCAGTACTTACATTAATAATAATAATTGTACATTTAAATCATTTTAAGGATTAAATAAATTCAAGTACTTCAAGTCATTTAATCAAATTATGTTTATTTATTTATTCGAAGCCCTGATTAAAATCGATTCAAATAACGCGCGAATAACTGCCCGTTGTTATCGACTACAAAACATCGATTGCTACAGTGTCGTCGGCAGTGAAAAGACATTTTTGAGCAAGTGTTTTGCGAAAACCCAAATAAAAAACTACTCTAAATGTATTATGCATTTAAAATTATTCAGTTATTATAAGCATAAACAAATACCTAAATGCAATTATAAATTAATCGCATCTGGACTAGGATGCGAATTTCCACAACTGCTGTCGGCATAAACATTGACAACTCTGGCGACGGCAAGGCGAATGAAAATTGGCTAAACAGCAAGCCGTGTGAACACAATGGAATTGTGTTAACGTTAACGCACATGTAAGTGAAAACTTGAGAAGTTAAAGGAAATAGGTGAATGCTGTGAAAAAAGTTGAAGAATTTCGTGTGAGTTTAGTTTTCCAAACGGGCTTTGTTTGTTGCTTCAATGCGAGTGTGTGTGTGCGTTTGGCGTGCAAGTGCAAGCGAGATAGCAGCAGTTACGATTGTGTTGGTATTGACAGATAGCTGCCAACTCGTTTAATGCATTTTCATACAAATCTGGCAGCAACGCCGCACAGCTGTTTTGTTGATTGTCAACGCAGTTTGACAAGCACTGCGCAATTAAAGGGATATCTACGAATAAAACATTAAATGTTTAATTTTAAATGTGCATTCGCTGTAATTTCTTTGTAGAAAATGCCACTCGCGTCGTCGTCGCCAAGCTAACTACTCTGTCTACCCTCATCAACATCAAAAGGCCGCCGCCGCCGCCAGCAGCAGCTTCCACCTTGCATTGCCATTGCCATAGCCATTGGATCCATCTAAGCATTGTATTGCATCATTCTCACTACCAAAAGGCAATCAGGATCAACGGCAACATGCCCATGAGTGATGTGTCCGCAGCACTAATCTACACGGATCACGGCAACGGAGCAACAACAACGAAGCACGCTAAGGCGCCGCCATCCACAGCAACAACAACTGGAGCCACCGGCTCAACACCATCAAACATGACCAATTCCTCGAAAGCAGATGTCATTGCTGGCAGTGCAGCAGCAGCTGCCTCCCAATTGGGCAACATGTTGGCACCATCCAGCAATTTATCCCTCTCTGCCATGCAGGGCCAAAAATGGCAACAGGTATTCGACCTAGACAAGATGATCAAACAGTTGCGTTCAGCGGAGAAGACACAATTGCGCGGTGGTGGTGGTGGTCCTGGACGAAATGCACCCACAGCCGGTGCAGGGGGAGGAGCAAGTGAGACAAAGCAAACGGTGCAGGTGCAGCGGTTGAACGCGGCCGACATGGTCTACTATGACATGGTGCCCAAGCAGGCAACGCGCGACATTGTCGTGTGCAACTCCTGCAACGGCAGTTACTCCAAGGCAGGTTTCAATAATCACATTGCATTGCAGCATCCCAGCATCTGGGATGCGGTACCGAACAAGGTGAACAGCAGCAGCGGATCCACAATGTCGTCATCGTCCGGTGTTGCGGCGGATGCAAATAGTCAGGATAGTGTACGTGATCCGGCAGACCTGTTGGGTTCACCCACAGACACATCCGCCACCACGTCAAGCTGTTCCAATGGCTCTAACAGCTCTGTTGTTACCGTCACCCCCAATACCAATATCAACAACAATGCACATGCCTCCAGCAGCTCCACGTCATCATCATCGACGTCATCGTCGCGTCACAAAAGCAGCAGCAGCAGCAAAAGTAGCAGCAGTTCCTCCAAGACCAGCACTAGCACCGGCAGCGGGAGCAGTACAAGTCGTTCCCGCTCCAAATCCTCTAAAAATCGACACCATTCGGAATTGCATCACAAAGTTGCTGGTGGTTCCAAAAAGAGCAGTGCCATAGCCGCTGCAGCCGCCGCCGCAGCAGCAGCAGCAGCGGCAGCAGCAACTGTTGCAGCTGCCGCACCACCTGTTGTCAAGGATGAGCCACTGGCACAGGTGGCACCGCCAGCTATAACGGTATTTTCCTCCTCATCGAATTCGTCCTGCTCAATGCCGCCAACGCCAACATTGTCAGCAACTGTTGCTGGCAACGATACCTACTCCCCCGCCGTCGCCGCTGCCGCCGCGCCTGCGCAACTGTCCAGCCTGTTGGACGAACCACAGCCAAATAAGAAGAAGGTAGTGTATGCAAAGGAATATAAAGAAAGTCTTTCCTTCTTGTTAATGCTCTTCCCCGCTCAGAAAGCAAAAGTATTCAAATATACCAAATGGTTTTCAAGCTGGGCACCCTGAGATCCACTTTTAGACTTTAATAAAGAACTTTGTTAACCTCTCTTTGTACATTTCATATTCCTCGTTCCTTTATCCTTAATATTTACCATAGTTCTATATTGTTTCTTCATTGCTTAAGTTCCTATATCCTTGCAGAGGAAAGACCCTATAAAACAAATGTTTTTCAAGTTGATCCCATACATGTTTCCAGAATTTCATAAAGAACTTTATTCTCAATTGTTTCTTGCTCTTTGGTTGAGTTAGTACATAATCATAGTAATTAAATAATTTTAAGTCACTTTTTGAAGTTTCCTTGCCAACTTTCTAATGCCCAACGATCTCTCTTCGTGCAGCTCAAAGGTGCCACATCGTCAGATCATCGCAGCAACAAACCCGCCAAACAGGAGAAGCAACTGGCTCCACACTACGCCGAGCAGCAGCTAAGCGAACTTGATCAGGCTGTCTCCTCGATTACTGGTCATGTGAGTGAGGAGGTGCAGCAGCAGCAACGCCATCAGCATCAGGTTGATCTATCCGGTGTCACCGAGGAGCCACTGCCGATGCACAATACATCCGATGATAATTCCATATCACTCACACTGGACGACATGCTGGACAGCAAGTTTATCAACGACATCCTCAACAACGTAGAGGCAGATATACCCTTTGATGAGAGTGCGCTGGATACATCACAGTCGCAGTCACAATCCCAGCAGCAACAGTTGCCCCCAGAGCAGCAGCAGCAACATGCGCAGGCAACAAAACGTTTACGTTACGATGACGATGCTGGTGACTATGCGGCAGCGCTGTATCATCAACAACAGCAGCAGCAACAACAGGTGTATGGGGAGGAGCAGCAACCAGGAGCAGAGCAAACCCAATTAACCGCCATAGATGCCATGCAGCTGCAGCAGCTCATCTATCAGCAGCAACAGATGCTCGAGGCAGATCAACAGCAACAGCAGCAACATCATTTGCAACAGCAGCAACAACTGAAGCAGGAACAGGAGCTGGATCTGGCGGCGGCACAGCAGTTTAGTGTCTACAATGTGCCCTCCCTGACCGATGATGATGCTGCCGTCGATGCAGAGGCTGAGCACATGATCTTGCCCAGCATTTACTATGAGATTACCCCAAATAATCAAGTGTCTGTGCTGGATCAGCAGAGCCAGCAGCAGGTTATAGCCGAATTTCTTACACAGGCTGTGTACGATAATGTCGATGTGAATGTGAATGTGTTGCAAGCGGCGGCAGCGGCAGAGAATGTAGGCGTGGGAGTGGGCGTAGCTGCCAATCATTTCAATGATGAACTAAACGATTTTGATTTTACTAAACTGGAGACTGTTTGCGCGGAAGCCAACCACACAACATCAACAACAACAACAAAGACTGTCAAGCTGGAGCAGAACCAGCTGCAACAACAACAACAACCATTACAACAACAACAACATCAACAACAGGGAAGCACCTACCATAGCTATGAGAGCGGCAATCCTCCCCAGCCACATCGCCAACTGTTGAATGCCAAATATCATGATGATAGCACCTACTTTAACATGACACTCTACGCTGGCCCGCCACGTCCGCTTGCCATGAACACCTTCGGTCTGGTCAAGTTGCCCAACGGGATGGGAGCAACGCTGCGCAAGAATCTGCTCATGACGCGGAAGGCGAACAATAGTTTGCTTTCCCTAAATGGCAGCAGCGGCGTTGTGGGCACCTTGGCACGTGCACCGCCACCGTTGCCGGCCACGTTAAATACCTCACTGAACAATTGCAATGGAAGTGCACCGGGACAACAGTTGCAGCCACCACGTGCAGTTGCTGCGCAGGGCAAGACAATCTATGCCCAGAAGTCCAGTGTGATTGCACAGGATCGACTCAGGTGCAATAAGCGAGCGCTGGTGAGTCGCCTAGGCAGCAGCAACGGCAGTAACGGACTCAGTATGACTGTGAAGCGACTGAATGAGCTGCTCTCGGGCAAACTGGTCAAGTCGGAGCGAGAGCGGGAGCAGCAACACGAAGCCAACGAACAACAACAACAACTGCAGCAGGAGCAGTTGGAACAGCAACAGAAGCGCATGCACAGTTTCTATGAGAAGCGACGCAAGCTGCTGACGACGCGACATCAGCAGCATCGTCATCGTGCCACGCCCATCGGCAGCAGCAACACCAACAACAGCAGGCATTTTATGCGCCAACGTCCCTTGCATTTGCCACTGCAGCTGCAGAGTGGCGGCGGCGGAGTCGTCGGCGGCATCAATGCCATGGGCAGTCCAAGTCCACAGCAGCAGCTGCTGAAGAAGCAACTGTTGCGCACACTCTCGGACAGCAGCAACATCATTGGCAGCGGCGCCAGTGGTGGATTGGGCAGCACTGGGGGCGTTGGCGGTGGCGTTGGGGGCGGCGCCAGCGGTAATCCTTGGAAGAGCAACAACTCCACGCCGGGCAGCAACTCAGCGGGCAACGATCTGATGCGCGTATTTGTCTAGAAATGAGACGAATGCAAAAAGAGGATTATAATAATTATTATATTACTATAATTATGATTATGAATAGGATTATGATGATGATTATGTATACGTAGCGCTATGTTAATTATTTTAATTTTTTTAAATCAATTATTTCCCTTTTTTAAAAGTGATAATTAGTTTGAATACTTTAATTGTATGTAGTTACTTCTCTGTTAATTAGAGTATGCTGCACTACGTTTAATTTAATTTCATATTAAGTTAGACAGCATTATGTTGATAAACCCCTAATTTATAAACAGTGTAAACTTTTAAATATAATATACAAATATATATATATAAATATGTATACAACGCATGCATAAGTTTAAAAAAATTAACTAACTTTTATTTTTCATAAATCTGAATAGTGGAAAAATGAAAAATGGCAATGTTGACAGTGGAAACAAAGCTTTGCATATCAAAGTGCTATCGAAATATTTTAGTGCAATTTTCTCAAATGGGCAGTGGAAACAGAGCTTTACGTATCGATAGTGCTATCGCAGCAGCAACACGATGGGCTATCGATATTGGCAACTATCCATGAATCTGCCGGCTAATTGTTTGTGTGGCGCTACGTGTTTGTTTTTGTGCAATTAATGCGCTCAAAAAGAGCAATTAACTGGTAAATAGTGAAGTTAAAGGATCAGTTTCATCATTACTTTATACTTTACATTTATATTCCTGCCCAGGAGTTCCTAAAAGTTAGTGGTGGTAAAAATGCGCACAGCCATAGTGAAAATTGTGCTGTGCATCTTGCTGAGCTCTTGCTTTACACAGGGAACCTTATCACCCGACAGTAAAAGCAAATCCAAACTCAAAGAGTCCAAGTTCTTGCGCGGGCCACAGGATAATGATGTATTCGCCTTGGACCTGGTATCCCCTGAGCCATTGCCAAAGGACATTCTAATGCATCATGACGCATACTACAAGGACACGAGCCTGAGGCGTTTCAATGGCACTACGCTGGGTTATGTGACGCCAGTAAGTATCCAACTTTAATATTTATTTTAAACCTACTAATGTTCTAATTTCTTGCAGTGGAACTCTCATGGCTACGATGTGGCTAAGATCTTTGCCAAGAAGTTTGATATAATATCACCAGTTTGGCTGCAAATTGTCAAGCAAGGGGATGACTACGCTGTGGCCGGAACACACGATATAGATGCCGGCTGGTTAACTGATGTGAGGCGTAAGGGCAAGGTGCAGCAACAGCCACAGATGCGTACAGTTAAAAGTAAGATACAACCACGCAATCGAGTGGCTTCTATACTCCTTGTCTTCTTGCAGTTTTTCCACGTATCATCTTCGATCATTTTACGGATCGCGATATCAAGCTGCTACTTAGCGATGCTAACGAGCGAACAAAGCTCAATAATATGCTCATCAAGACGTGCAAGGAGCATGGATTTGATGGTCTTGTGCTGGAGGTCTGGTCACAACTTGCGGGACGAATTGATGATAAGATACTCTACACAATGGTGCTACAAATGGGTAAGTGGTGGCTCTGTAGATATGATATTCTATATATGTCAAATCCATGTGCGCATACTTACAGCTAAGGAGCTGCAGAAGCAGCAACTACGCCTCATCCTGGTGATACCGCCGCAACGCAAAGACACGCCGAATTTGTTTGGCGAAAAGCATTTGGATAGGCTGTACAAGTACATCTATGCCTTCTCCCTGATGACCTACGACTTCTCCAGCTTACAGCGGCCTGGCGCCAATGCACCACTCTATTGGGTGCGTCGTGCTGTCGAGCACATGGCCCCAGATGGTTGCCACGACATGGAGGTGAAACGTTCCAAGATCTTGTTGGGTTTGAATATGTATGGCAATGATTATACACCAGATGGTGGAGGACCGATTACATTCGGGCAGTATTTGGAGCTGGTTAGGCATGTGAAGAAGCATCTGACTTTTGATGAGCGTGATGTGGAGAACTTCTTTGAGATCAAGTGAGGATAAATAATGAACTTTAATCAAATTATCACTTAATCAACGCTTTTAACTACTCTTTCAGAACTGACACCGGCCGTCATATTGTCTTTTATCCGTCACTTTACTCCATCAACGAGCGCATCAAACTGGCCCAGGAACTGGGCACTGGCATCTCTATTTGGGAACTGGGCCAGGGATTGAATTATTTCTACGATCTCTTTTAAACGAATTGCATTCCAGCCATATTGAAGTCTACAGCACCAAAAATAAAAGAAATTTTACAAAAGTTCATGTTTTAAATTGTCAAGCGCTGTGTTATCGATATAAGTTTGATTCCAGCTTGAACTGTTGCAGTTGAGTGTGACCGCCTTTTCTCTTTTCATGCGACGGTCGGTCGATAGAAAGTAACAGTTGAAATAGTGTTGGTAAATGGCAAAGTTATTCAAATTGAGCCACAGCAAATAAAAGTGACGGTTTTTTTTAAGATAAAATACGCCGATAAACTGTAATATAATATTTGATATGTATTTATCATACATTTTCCTAATTATGAGACATTCCACAGAAAGCCTTCAGTGAGCTCACCGCATTTAGCTGGAAGCAATTTAATGGCTCATCAGTTCCAGTAAAGCGGACAATTCGTCACATTATCTCACAGGAAATCACATTAAACACCCGTCATGGAATACCACGAATAAAAGATCTTATTTTTTGATGTCAGTTTCCTTGAACTTCATGCATATTTTCTTGGATATTTTATTATATTTTGTTTTCTCATATGCGCGATCCGTACAACGTTGCGATATGTGTGTAACTATTTAGCATAGAGAGTTGAAACAATTGTATATAATTTACAATACATTCTTGTATAATTTAATATATATATATAGTATATATTGATTAATGATTAACAGCAACCACCTAGTAGGAGTATTTGAATATAGACTAATGTTGAGGTAATTACCCATTTTTGCTTTCGATTATATACAATTTGACATGTGCGTCACATATATAAACTATATCTAAATAGTTGATTTACAAAAACTATACAATAATAAATAAATAATAAACAATACTAGTTGATTTTGTTGTTTATAAATAAGACAGACGACATAATATGCTTGCAAATTTGGCTAATGAGAGCTAATGCTAGATATGTTTATACCTAATGTATTTGTAATATGTACAATATAAATAAATATATATAGCATTTGTCAATAATATACACGATATTATAAAATACTTTCAACCAATTTGTCAATTCAATTTAAAATTGCATTACTAAAATACTTGTTCAAAACTGTTTTTGTTGTCGTTCTTGTTATTGTGGAAAACAAATGCGGAGCGAGTGGGTAGATTGTTGCTGTTGTCGACAGACAGCATCAGTATCTGATATTTGTAATACTTATGTTTACGCATAGGCTTTAAAGGCTACTTGGATTAACTATTTAGCTTTTGTTTCAGCTCTTTTGATTAGCGTATTTTCCCTTTTTAATTTGTTTAACTATTTCCAATTCGGCACACGATGCACTGGGATTGTCTAAGATTTGTTGCTGCTTGCGGTTGCTGCAACATCATGCGGCAGAATGTTTGCTGTGCGTTGTCTGTGTGCCACGACTGTTGTGCGACGTTGCAACAGGCCGCGGCTGGTAGCAATTGAGATTAGCGGAAATGCGAGCGAGGGCGGCGGCCATGCGATTTGGCAACCGAAACAGCTGTTGCTGCAGTTGATGATGCCGTTGTTGGTGTTGTTGCTGCTGCTGTTGTTGGTCGTTGTTTGTGCGCAATTTTGCCACAACCTCCGCATGTTGCACATACGAGACACGTATGTTGACCGCATCATCATCATCATCGTCCGCATCACGATCGCTGGCACTATCCAAATCCTCATAATAGGAGAAACCCGCCGGGGGTGGTGGTATCGATGGCGCCACAGCTGCCGCTGCTGCAGGTGCTGCCGGATATATCTGCAACACCTCAGCGGAGGCAGCCATCGCTCCTGCCGCGGACTATATGTTGGAGTAATACGGCGCTGGCGTGTGTGCATCGCAGGGCTTGACGCGCAGCTTCTGTTTGTAGTGATACTCCTTCAGATAGCTCTTCAGGCGACCCGGAAGCTCCAGTTGATTGATGCCATCATAGGTGGTATTCGAGACAATGGTGGCACGCGACAGCTGCTGCAGCGAGAATGTCTGGCGGCGATGCAGCGGCATGGTCAGGCAGGGCTCAAAGAACATTACGCACGATGGATCTTTATAGTGCTCCAGCAATCCAGTCACTGTCAACGCTGTGAAGACGCACGGATCGTGGCAATCAAAGCTAAAAGGTGAAGAGAGAGGAGAAAATTAGTTACAAGTTTATGGAACTATGCTGGTCAACACTTGTTTAAGCCTGGCACCTAATCCTGCCCAGCTACAACTCAAGTTCAACTGTCTGACCTACCTGAATTTGTGGCCGCTCTGCTCGATGCGCGCATGCAGCGATCGTCCGTACTTGCGGAATGTGACCGAGAATAGGAACTCCTCCTGTGCCGAGTCGCGTAACAGGAACGTGCCCTCCGGCTTGCCCTCGAGCAGACGCTCTGCCTCATATCGATCCATTTTGCCCCAATAGAAACTGCTGTTGATAATCTTCTCCAAATCAGGCACCAGGCAATGCATGAAATCAATCTGAGAATGCACAGTAACTCCAGCGCCATAGCTGTTCACTGCCGACGCCGCCGTCGTCGTGGCGGGTCTCCTCTGTGTGGTTGCCTCAATTGCCAAGGGCAGGGGCTCTGTGGAGGCCACCAGCCTGATGTTGGGACCCATGGTGACCACAGCAGGCGTAGCTACTGAGTTGACATTGCCACCATTGTTGTTGTTGTTGCTTGCACTGCACGACTTGCAGCCGGCATTGGGCTGCGGTGGCTGTGAACTGATGCGTATTATAACATCCCCATGTCCATTTGCAGGCGCTGCCCAAATGGCCAATTGACTGGGCTCAGCCACAGCCACCGAGTTGCGTTGACGTTGACGCGCCATTGTGGCAGCCAGGGTGCTACTGCTGCTTGTCGTGGGCGGCGTTGAGCGTCTGTCGGCGATACCAGCAGCAGCAGCAGCAGCGCTACTGCGTGATGTCTTGCTGCGCGACATTGCTGTTTCCTTTTTGTCCTTGTTGTTGTTGTTGTTGCTACTGCTACTGCTGCTTGACTCCAGCATGCCGCGCAGACCACGCAAGGCATCGCGACACTTGCACTTGCAGCATCGTCGTTTCGACGTCGTCGTCGTCGTTCCGACTGCGCCTAACGACAAGGCTTTGCTGCTGCGACTGCGACAGCACTCTTTGTAGCTTGACGCTGTGACGAGAGAGAGAGAGAGAGGGAGAGTAAAGTTAGTTAAATTAGGTAATTGCTTACGCACATTCAGAGAGAGGGAGAGTGTGTGTGTGTGTTTTGCCTGCTCTGCTTACCTTGCGTGCGTTGTGCTTCACTCGACAACATTTCGTTGACTGACGGCGGCTCCAGCACCTCGCAGTACTCGACGCCTTCGGTGCTGCTGCTGCGACTGCGGCTACGACTGCGACTGCGACGCCGACGCAGCAGCGACGATTCTGCTATTTCCGAATCATCATCGCCGTCGTCGCTGCCGCTGCCGATGAAGTAGACTTCGTTGTTGCTATCGTCGTGCAATTGTAGCGATTTGACCGCAGTCGACGCCGACGCAACGCTTCCCGCTAAATTGCCATTGCTGTTGTTGTTGTTGTTGTTGCTGTTTCTGCTATTCACGAGTTGTCTTTCGTTTGTTTTTGGCGCTTCCGTTGAACTGCCCGCAGTTCGTATCGCACCTGCTGCTGCCCCCGCTCCAGACATGGTTGCCGCTATCGTAGCAGCTCCCCCAGCCGCGCCCAGTGTCACATTTACAATTTGCTCATTTGCATTGAGCGTGTCCACCGTCGCCGCTACCGCCGCAGACGTTGCGGCGCCCTCGGCATCAATTGAGGCCTGCTCCACCACCTGCTCGTTGCCATTCTCCATTTTGGCCAATTGTATTTTAATTATAATTCGTCGCACCTCCGTATCCAGAATTTCCTCCTCCTCCTCCTCCTGCTGGTGCTCCTGATCCTCTTGCAGTCTGGACTCTCTTGGGGATTTGCTGACGTTTTGGCTGCTGGCAACGCTGACTCTGGACGAGGGCTTGCTCAAGTAATGACCCATTGGAAGCTGTCTGTCTCTCACTTAATCACGCTCTCTCTCTCGCACTCTCTGTTGCTGCAAATAAAAAAAGAAATTTAATTAGTCATGCAAATTAAATTAAAGACCTAAAATTTATTTAAAGTCCTTCGCCATTTTCAATGCACGCAATGTTGCCAGAGTGTTGAAATTTTAACTGCAGCCCAATCGCAGCATTGCCAGTTTGCATATTTGTAGGCGTTGCCATTTACAATTTGTAATTGCAACTACTTTAACTAATAAACAACTTAGTAGTTACTATTGTCAGGCAAACTAGTTTGTTATTAATCAACATTTGCCATAATTAAGCTCATAAATATTCTCACAAGTCATTAAACTGTCGCCGCCGAGTGTGAAATGTCTTGACCTACAGCAACAGCACAACTTGCAGCTGTCGCTGTTTTCCCCGACTTGGAGTTGCAATTGAAGTAGCTGCGCAGCCTCTGCCCATCTCTGCGGTCAATTAAAAATGCAATTGTAGATAATAATGACCCCCACTAGTGCTACTGGCTCGCCCCCTTCAAATGCACTTTGCATGCTCTTTCTCACACCACTCCCCAATTCATCTTTATCCCCCACGAACTGACTCATGCTGAGCATTGCTCAAGTAATGTGGTCATTAAAAAGAATGGCGCACATACCAATCCCACGCATAGCCGGAGAAAACACACATCTTTATCCCTCCAACAGTCTCTCACAGTGCGCATATGCTCTATTTTTAGATCTACCCTGTAAATGGAAATCTATGATAATGCCATCTATGGAGCTCGTTGCTTGTTTTGTGGGTCAGTTTGCATCATTTCACAAATCATTGAAATTGTAATGAAGTACACCCGATCACCCCTTCCCTCGCCATGTACCCCTTTGAGTGGGAGTCGCGTTCAAGTTCTACACAGTAAGCGTTTATTCATTGGAATTACGTTTCCATTGATAAGACGATGTGTTCCGTTTGTACTTTAGTTCCGACACTCTCACTCATCGTCGTCGCACTGTCCCCCAGTTTGTCTAGAATTTTGTGGGTTTGAGTAAGTCCTTATCTGCGTTGGTAATAAGATGCGTCATGTGCTTCCAAGGGCGGGCAGCAGGCAACAGGCCTTGCCAGTGACTCAGACTAGATCGCACGACCGTGTGAGACACAGTGAGTTCCCCCAAAAAGAAACTTCAGACAATACACACAATATGGTGGTGTGTTGCCAAGCTACAAAAATCGACCGTGAGTTTCTGGTAAAAAGCAAACAGTCATAACGGTTATACAGTCAAGCAATTAGATCACCGCGCCATAGCCTGTCACGATTCGTGACGTAATTAAGTGTAAAATAAATGCAATAATAGTAAAATTTGCAATTACCAGAACAGACCACATTTCAATTAGTTTCCTATCAGTTGTCGCGGATCTTAAGAACTCTGAAGTGAACAAAAATTATTCGCAAGTTTCAACTTGAACTTTGATTTGACGACGAAATCAACGTATTATTCATACATTTATCGCACCTTTAACTGTGCTTTCCCTAATCTAAGGGGAAACTTCGTCATTAACACGTTTACAGATATCAAGTTCTAAGTTGGGGTAGTTATACTATTGTAATGACTTTCCATTAATTATAAATTTTGCCGCAGATCATTCACATTTGCATTAATCGCATATTAGAATTTTATAGCTTTTTTTATAGCGTTTTTTTATTGTTTCACTGCCGGACAAAAAATAATTTCGATTTGAACTCTGATAGCCTTTAAACAGTCAGTCTCTCTTATTCTCTCTAAGTCATAATGAGCTTGAAATTCCTCTGACATCATTATCGTTTTTAAATCCCAGAATTAGCAACTTCCTCTCGTTAATTATGAATTGTTAAAATATATTTATATAGAAGAATTAACCAGCATGGAAATGCTTGTGCACTCGACAACAACACTTCTGGGAAATTAAAGCTCATTCCTCCTCCCCACACAGCTCCTATTGCCACCCGCATTATGCTGATTTTCTTTTAAAAAGAAATAAATGAGAAAATAATAATATAAAATAGAGCTCAACGTTTTGCTTCCCGGAAATGCGACACGCCATCAATGGCTCTCTCGCTTCATTGGGTTTTAGTCAGAATTCGTATGCGAAAAGAAATGTAATTAAAAATTAAACTGTTTTTAGTCGGAAATCCAATTTGATTGGCATGCACCGTTAGCCATTAAAAAGCTTAACGGCAGTTGAAAGCACCGCCCTAACATATATGGTAGTGGTACTGCGGCACGTGCTGTACCGACCTTACCCAATGAACTCACCTGATCAATATGCAATATGTGCAAATACAATAAATCAGCCCCATACAGTACCGTACACGATTATCAATCGCGTGATCTACTGCTCATATTGGAGAAACCCGACTCAGAATATACTCGTTTCTATATTTATAATAATGATGAAATTAAGGCAGATAAAACCGCATAGAAGACAATGCTCCTAAGTATGTCCAGGTTCTCGTTAAGTGTGTGTGTGCGTGTGTGTGTGTGCATAAGCTAAGTAGGTAGACGCGATGACTCACGGCGAAGGTGTGAGACATGAGTGGAGTGGAGCGCGCTCAAGAGGGTAGTCCGGCGTCGAGGAGGGGTACGTGCAGTTTAGCAGTAGCACCAGCAGACCTGGCGTGGCGTTTTTGAGGGCCCGTCAGACCTTTTTTCTCTCTTTTCGTTTTCGCTTTGCTACCATGACTCGAAAGCGGCAGAAAGAAGCAGAAACAGGCTGCAGACAATGCGAAATTTCATCAGAAATCCAAATACAGATAATGATCTAATACATAACTTGTTCGTGGTAACAAAAAAGTTGATAAACGTTTCGACAGAAAAAGCGGGTAGCAAACGGAGGGGTGAACGAGCCGGCAACGGGCCCCATATGTATATATTGGTATTATTACTACATAGTATAGTCATACATATCACAGGAAAAGTTAATAGTCAATATTTCCAAATAATTTCATGCTGTATTTGAGTATTATTAGTTAGTTTGAATCTCGATTACGTTCTTCGATTTCAGTTTAAGCACAAAAATTCCAACGAAGAGTGGAAAATAAAACTTTTTCAGAGTATTTCAAGTACATGCAATAAATAATCTTGAGTTGAAAACTTTGCTTATTGCAATAGTTGTTGCCAGGGGCGGAGGAGAAGTGGCTTTATCGTATAAAGAGTTGACAAAACTTTTTGAATACCAGAAACTTGAGAAAACTAAAAAAGTAGCAACACAACATGAAACTATCTTTTGAATGCGAATACGAATGCGAATTTTCCCAACGATTCGCAACACCCGCTTCACTTTGCATACTAAGTACCCACAGTACCCACTTCCTTCTTCATCCCACTTCACAAACTCCCATTACAGTGGGCCAAAACTTACAACTCGCTGCCTCGTAGCTGTGGCCCCATTGTCATGTTTCTTTTACGCTGAAACTGTCACAACAAAACAAAATGAATTGCGGTCAGTGTGAGGAAAGAGGGGGGTACAGAGAGGAACCCGGAGACAGGCTTGGCTTAGGCGGCAGGCTAGTGGATGGATGGAGGAAGGTGGCAAGTGCAAAACCAAAGTCAACTTAAATAACAAAAAGCCAATGGGAAAGAAACCTAAACAATGAAGGAGAAGAAACAGTACGTTGGCGGCGGGGTTGCGGGAGAAGAGTAAGGGGGAGAAAGGGAATCAGGCTGAAGACAGCGACGGATGAGAAGACGATGGACGACGGACGTGGTCGGGCGTAGGATTTTTAAAGCGAATTCAATTACTTTTTGTTGCCGCACCGCGTTCGTCGGCTTGGCTTCGTCGTCTTCCACCTCCGCCTGCTCCTGCCTCACTCCCCTTCCCCATCTTCTTTCCCATCCCTTCGTCTGGTTTTTACAATTTTTTACTTGTTCGTTGTTTTTTTTTTTGCGCTTCTCTTTTTTTCTGATTTTGTTTTTTTTTTCGTTTTCATTTTACTCGGAATTCGCAAATGAACTTCGCTTGAAAACAAAAATCACATGCAAAGCGCGCAAAGTGCCAAAGGAAGAGAGAGAGAGACAGAGGAGAGGAGCAGAGAAGCCGGAGGGGAACGGGGGTACGCTGCCTGAGAAAGTGTATTTCATTTTTGATATTTTTTCGCAGGAAAATTGAAATGAGATTTATTTATTACGTTTTCCATTTTGAACAACGATGAACCTCTCTCACTCACTCGCTCGTTCGCTCATCCCATAGGTATTTGCACAGTTCGTTTTCCATTCATAGCGCTTCGCATGAAAAAGTATCCACAAGCTACAAGCTACATATGTATCTAGGTCTGTATGTCTCTGTGTGTGCACGTATTTATGTTCATAAACAATTCTCAGAGCAATTCGGCATTCGCATGGCAATTTAATTAGCAATTCCATCGAAATCAACTGTTCACCCACCCGCCACACACACACACACGGCATAACATTCACTTAGGCTTTATATTTTTATAGCGAAATCTCTATAGCACCTCTTCTCCCTCTCTTTTCCTCTCTCTGCCTATCTTCATCGCTCTCTTACACTATCTTGCTCTTATCATGTGCTCCGTGACTGATATGCTTTAATTTTGACTACCAAGAAAGGCCGAAAGAGCCACAGAGAAATCTTCATTGACGTGGGTAAACAGAGTGCGAAAAGCAAAAATAATCAAATCAAATTTCCCACAATATCTTCATTGTTTAATTGAGAGATTTTGTATGTGTATGATGATATGTACATAAATACATGTGTAAACAGAGTGTGGTTATTGCTTATACCCTGTAAATTATGATGTATATCTGTGAGCAAGTTTTTAAAACTTAATTAACAGTTTTTGTACTTTCCACACTCGTAACTTGGTCAAAACGTATAAGGTTTAATAAAACCCATATTTCAGAATATTTTTATACAATTTTCAAGACTCTTTGACTTCTCACACACTTAAAATTAGTATAAATATAAAACTGTGTGGACAAAATTGTGATAGATATAGTAAACGCAATACTTCTGAGTGCGCAATCGAACTGCAAACTAATAAGTTGATTCGACATATATTCAAAGCATTTTGTGCTAAAAAAAAAAACACACACTGTATTTGCAGGGTATACAACAGTCTAAGTGTGCATTTGAAGTGCAATTACTTTTTGCTAGTTGTTTTATTAGTTGTTATCACAAATTTGGGCTGACTTGTGTTATCAGGGACACACGACGCACGATTTTCGCAATACATGTGTAAGAGGCTTATAGGGGACACAATGTACATACACCTCGTGTACATAGAGGGTAAATATGTGGGCAGTAGAGAAATAAAAATAATAATATTAACAACATTAACGTGAATTGTTGGAAATTCTGAGAAACGCGCTACGACGCAACGAAAGACTCTCATGATAAATCCGACATACGTCGTATGCCATACGCCTCCTCTCTCACTCTCTCTCTCTCTTTATACATTTAATACAATAGAACTCATGAGCGATTCTTGGAAAATATGCACACGGTACGGTACTCACACTCGCCTCGGTGAAGTCATGAAGTTGTTGTTTAAAAGGTACGTACGCACACGCATACAGATACACACGTAGACACACACACACACACACACGCATGTGCGTGTTTTGTTGTTCGTTTCTGATTAAACGAACGCACTAATACACTTTCAACTTAATTTGTGCGCAACACTTAGTCCATCCACAGAGAACGACGTTCCCTCCCAAGGTTGCCGAAATATCCAATGGGGATGGTGGGGGGGGCTATGCTAACAGTTTTGAAACTGTTAGATAAACATCTTTTGTGTACAAACATATTTCGTATGCTAATGCTGTTAAGACTCGATTTATGAACATAAGCGGATAAAAGAGAGAGCCCAGAGAAAGAGAAAAGTCTCATATAATAAACTCTTAACGGTGCTTGCTCCAGATGGGTGCAAAGAACTGTAAAGCCTAAGCAAACTTAGCTGATGATGTATAGGAACAATCTATATCTATGCTGCGCATTTATTTGCATATGAATCATTCTTTATTTGTATCCACAGTTCACGCTTTGTATTCATTTTCGTTCAGAGGATTTCTTATTGTCAATGAATTCTACAGAAAGTTCAAGACCCTTGAAATACACTTGAAAATATCTTCACTCATTGTTAAACGGAATCACAATATTGAGGTAGGTTCGGGGAACCAACAACTTATCGAAACCACATATTAATTCTCTATAATTACCTCCTTCTAGTAGAGCAGCTCATTAATGACTGAAGTCGGGAGTGTGAAAAATGCCGAACTATATTTGCGCATGCATGAAAACATGAAATAAATTAATCGTAGCGATTAAAATCTATAAATTCTACGACAACGATTGCAACCGGAAGGCGATAGGCAAAAAAAATACTCAATTATCAGCTGACCGTAGACTATAGAACCGACAAAATACCTGCTCTTCTACTAACTAGTACTTTACTTATATAGCTTACCAAGAATATATACTATATAGTACATTGCGTGCGATTGTGTGTGGATTTCCAGAGAACTCGGGGCAAAAGATAATCAAAGCGTCCCCACAACGTTTCATTGATAAAATTACTACGAAAAATGTTGAAATGAATTGCGATTGCTACACAACGACCCTCACTCACCACCCCCCACACGCCCACTTACGCCCCTCTGAGAAAAGTAAATACACTGTTGAACTAGAGATGCGCAATCTTCTAGGGGTGGGTGAATCGTGACTAAGTTCAGTATAATTGTAACTATAACAGTGACTAATGATGATTATTGAGCCAATATAAAGTGCTGAGATACCGATAGAGCACGTAGGCAGTTCCCTTAGGTTTATTATCATTATGTCAATGAAACATATCGTAATTGATGTTTACTATACTATTTGGTAAATAACCCAAGCTATTGGATTTTTCAAGATGCCAATTAACAATTGTACTTAGGTAGTTCAGTGGAAAAATATAATTGATTGAACTTGAGAAGTGGAAAAATGCTTGTGACTTTGTATAGGAAATCACAGTACGCTTTCCCAGTGACCGTTAGTCAAATCTGATAGTACAAATACAACTAGACACACACAGACACATACTGCTTTGTACATATACCCTATATAGGAGGCTTATCAGGCACACAGCGCCGTTGCAAAGTTGAAACGAAATTCCAAGAACAATCAAAAGCGATTCGTTTTTCATGGAAATGGAAGGCAAATATGTGCACAAGAGACGGGCTGACAACACAGTGGGACAGACAGAGAGGCGGAGAGAATGGGTGGGGTGTACGGGTGGGTAGTTACGGGGCGACACGGGTCGCTTTAAGATAAAGAGTAAGCTGGAATTGAGACGACTTTGTTATGTTGTTGTGGGGTCAATGGGTGTGTGCCAGGCTAAAAAGTATATGGGGTATCTTCGCTCTTGTTAACTGGGCAAATATAGATTAGGTCGCCTCTGGTTACGAAAGACACGAAACGCTAATTAGCATATATATAGTAACAACAACAACAACTAGTTAAAACTTGAAAACAAAACCGGATACAACCGGTTATTTCACCTTACGCGATTTTTACTACGAAAAAACAATTAAACACAAAACTATAAATGAATTTAGCAAACAAGCAAAACGAAACAAATGAATAGAGCCACTCGACACACATTAGAAAAATTAAGTGTTTTGAACACATTTCACTTTTGGCATTGCGTTTCAATTGAACAAATTCACGCGAACAATTAACAATGATCGCAAAATGAAAAAAAGAAAACAGAGAATGACAAGACCAGCAAAGAAAAAAAAAATACACATCAAATTAAATTTCCACGAAATCTGCACGTAAATCGAATAACAAACACACTAACACGCACAATAGAAGCCAGAAACAACAATAACAATAGCTACAAAGCCGACAACAAAGCAGCAGCTGAGTACCCTAAGCCGAGAGGGATATATGGACTAGAATAGAGAGAGAGTAGAAGAGGGATGAAAAGAATCTGCCAATCGGCTCGTTTATGCGTAGCACAAAATTTTGATGTCTCTATCCACACAAAGTTCATTGCAGTTTCGCTTTTAATAATCAACTTTGAAATTCGAGTAATTTAGGGAACTACATATAAATCAACGACGTCAGCTTTTTTCCCGTGATTTTTTTATACTTCGTTTTAATTTCTTCATGAGTAATGGGCAATAATTAGCTGAAAATTGCTTTTTATTGCATTTCCGTTCACTTGCCCCGTCGTGATACACTGTAGGAAAAGCTCAAGTACTATTGTAATTTAAATATACTACTAAGAAAAGTATTGTCGATTAATTTTTTAGAATTCTAATTTAATCACAAATGTTTCACAATTTATAATGACAAGAATGGGCAATCCGAACATT
Organism: Zaprionus indianus; assembly: GCA_018904595.1. Taxonomy (NCBI): domain Eukaryota; kingdom Metazoa; phylum Arthropoda; class Insecta; order Diptera; family Drosophilidae; genus Zaprionus; species Zaprionus indianus. Next base: position 736,846 of record JAEIHA010000905.1, read on the forward strand.
TAATGTAAGCATTAAATATTTTTTGCTTATTTTTATTTTAAAGAATCCGAAACTTTTTCATAAATATTTCACTAATCATGAAATACCAACGAAAAAAGTTTACAATCAGAATATTTTTGATATTTATAAATATTATATATTTTTTATATATAATATATTTTAACTCTTATATAAAAAGGTATTATTTCTTTCTTTGGCTCTCACGAATCCTTATTTCATCATACTTCACAATTCATAAAATACAGATACAAAAAAATTATGTACACTTTTAACAAATATCCAAATACGGTAATTTACATATTTTTAAATCAATTTTTATCCATACTTTATCACATAACATACTATAGTAATATACGTAAATGTTTTTATAATTTAAATACATCCTCACTTGATCATAAATATTTCACAATACATGAAATACAACAGCTGCAAGATCCTTTCATACAGACAATTTGGAATTTTGGCAGATCCCCAGACCTCTGGAATGTGTTGATCGTTGTTGTTAAGAGGCCCTTCGCCAAGGCCCGAGGGCACATCTAGACAAGCCAATTAAGTGAACGCCCCAATTACACTTTATCCTTTTTGTGGTGGAAATAATTTCAATTTCACATGAAAAGCTATTAAAACCCCGAGCACAAACTGAAGCCAAAGAGGAGTGAAGAGAAACGATGTACGACGAACATGCTCTCAAGTTTTAGTATAAATTTCAAGGAAATGAGCGGAAGAAGCTGGTAAAAACCCGCTTTTACCAAGAATGATCAAAAAGTGCACACACTGCACACACACACACACATACACACATACGGGAGTGTGTGAGTTATATTACAGGCAACAACAACAAAGTTAATAACACCTTTTCTTATGAAGGGTACAACAACGAAAAAAATATCGCCACCGCCGCCGCCGCTGCGTGTTGAGTTGAGCTCGAGTCGAGTGTGTGTGTGTGAATTTGTGCATGTGTGTGTGTGAGTGTGTATGAAGTATGGCTTCAGCCGAATTGAGAATCCAGCAGAGCCAGAGTTGCTCTCCAAACCAACTCTCTCTCGCTCTGTCTTTCTTTCTTTCATCTTCTGTCTCTGTCTGGTTCTCGCTGTGAGGCGAGTTTCAGCTTGGCTTGTGGTGTTAAATGTTTGCAGCCGTCTTAGCAGCAACAACATTTCATTCAATAGCCGCTACAACAAAAACAGCAACAGCAACAACAACAGCGAATACAACAACGGCAGCAGCTGCCAACATCACCACCCGCCAACTCACCTCATACGCTGCTCTTGCTGCCCATTGTGTTGTTGTTGTTGTTAAGTCGAGAGTACGAGAGTGAGCGCATATGCATGTGTGTGTTTGTGAGAGCATTGTTGTTGGTCTTGTTGAGCTGCTGCTGCTGTTGTTGTTGGCTCGCTTGGCTGTCTGTCACTTCTGAGAAATCGGTCTAAATTAGAAAATGCGTTTCTGGGAATTTCGTATCTCTTTTGGGCACAACGAATAACGCAACGGCGACACCAATAATATGAACATACTACATACATCAGATGTATAATATAGATACTTATATACATATTTATTTATATGTTGTCTGCCTATTTCCGCGGAATGCCCTTGCGATACGTACATACATATATTCAAACACACACACAAACATATATCTATGTATGCACATTGCTACAATAACAACAACCACACTCAATGAATTTATCAATGGCATTTTGTATCATTTTGTGCCACATACACGGACGTTCGCAGAGTGTGCGAAAATTTTTGTCGTCCCATCCAATTTATTTACCTGTTTAAACGCTGCTCTTGCTATTTTCCGTTTACAATATGATTGTACTTGCTATTTTGTTGTATTTTTTGCTAGTTGGCAATATATATAAATTGTATTTTAAGCATTATTTTCAGTTTAGCTTGCTCATCTACTAAATAACATTTTACACTAGAGTAATATCTCCTTCTCGCTCACTCATGCACTATTTATATTTTGTTGGTTGTTGACACGCGCACAATTATTTCATAGCTCGCACTCGAAATATGCATTTGATGCACTATTTTAATGAGGATGCACTTCAATTGGATTGCGTACACTTCTAAAAATTTAGGTAATTGAATAAAACGATTTTACGACGTTTCTCAATCTTATAAAACTTAAAATTATTGTGCGACGGTGACGACGGCTACGAAATTCGTGCGTGCGACGAGACCCGAATACTTCTTGCTTGTGTCAGTGACACACAATGCCATCAACGTGAAGTTGGCTGCGGTATGCGATACATCGATATATTCCCTATATTTGCGATATATTTTGTCGCTGATGTCAGCCGTATATTAGGGGCTTTCCATTAATTTTTGTTGTTAGTTTTAAACGAATTTGAATTAGCCCGCGTGTATAATTTTTGATTATAACATTTAGATTTAAACAAGTATTTTCATGGAGATGTTAATAAATTGTTTTATTGAATGAAGTATTTAATCGATAAAATTGTAGGAAAGAATATGCGCGCTGCAACAAATTTAAATCAAAGCATGATAATAATTTTCTTAAACTGTAAATATTTGAATGATGTTAGGTAAGCAGACCGTTAGAAAAATGAATCTCTGCGGGATATAAACACACAGCATGGAACCTGATTATATCAATAAATAAATTAAAATGCAGATCTTATACTGTGTTTACAACGTCTTCTTAAGCTCCGACGACGGGCTCAGTCAGTGTCAATCGGACAGTCAGTCAAACAACTTGAGCATACTTTAGCTCTGTAAACTGCAATCTAATTCAATTAAAATTAAAACGCAAATCTACGCAACAAGTGAAATTGTTCCGAATTGACGACGACGGCGACAAAAGAACGGCAATTATACAGAAAAGCTCAGTTTCTGTCTACGCGTGGGCAGCAGCAGAACAATGAGCATTGATGCGACCGCAGAAAAGGGCACCATGATTCGTTCATCCTCAATGCCAGTGAAGCCAAAGCCACTCGATCCCAGGCCCCTGTCACGATCGCCGGAAAAGGAGACAGTCAATGACAACGAAACCGATTATTATCCAGAGAGTCCCAGTTACTTGCGTAGACGCAAGTCCAAGCAGGTGCCCGATCATCTGGAGACACGCAGCGAGCAAAAGTGGGTCAACTGGGTCAGCTGACAGCTGAGAGAGAATAAGTAAAGCTTTGACTAATTTAATCGTATGTTATTATGTGCATAATAGCTTCCCCTACACCCTCGACTGGGCGGGCAGCACCGTTGAGCTGAGTCCAGATGCAGATGCCGATGTCGATGGATTACGTCGCCATATGCATCGCGTGATGGAGAAAAACGGAAATGAGAATGTTGTATTTCGTCGTATTCCAGAGAAATCCTGGCGCTATATGCGTGACGTAATCACCACGCTGGTAAGATTTATGTTCGGTCACAAGCATCATGCAAGCAAAACAAACACAATGGCCGACCGATCGAATATATATAGCATAACACCGAGCATACAACAGAGATTAGATGAATTGGCCAGAGAGTCGCCAAAGGAAAGGATGGCTAAGCCAATCCCGCATATTAAACCCAATTTGGATGCGACTCCGAATCAGATTGAAGAGGAGAGGGTCAAATTTAGAATCTAGCATGTGTTAGTTACTAATAAATATTCGCATATTTTAACAAACATTTAAATTGGGCTTATTGTGATCTGGAAACACTCAGAATTTGTCGATCATATTTTCATAGATATTAACACTGCTTAGTGATACTAATCTATTTGTTTTATCGATAACCTTTTATCATCCTGAAATCATAATCATTTAACGGCAACCAATATTCGCGCAGCTGAATTTGAATAAATCTCGAAATTTCTAAACCATTACTTGTTTATTATTTAATAAAAACTTTATCGAAACTCCTTTTTAATTCTCTCATTATCGCACGTTAATGCATCCTCATCGATACCGACAACAATTAACTGCTGCCAAACGATGATTTCGATTTTTTCGCACAGATCGAATTGGAGTGGAAGTACATGTTGACCCTTTTTCTGGGCAGTTATTTTCTCAGCTGGACCTTCTTTGGTGTCCTTTGCTACATGGTTGCCTATTCCCATGGTGATTTCTTGTTCGATGCTGTGAGTGGCGAACGATTGGGCGAAGGCAGCGAGCCGTGCATTATTGGAGTACCCAATTTCGTGGGTATTATGATATATTCGATTGAAACACAAACAACACTAGGCTTTGGCGAGAGATACGCCAGCGAGGAGTGCCCCGAAACGATTTTTCTATTTGTCATGCAAATGTTGTGTGCAGCAGCCATTGAGGGTACCATGGTCAGTATTATCTATGCGAAAACAGCACGTCCCGCTAAGCAGTTGACCAAACTCAAGTTTAGTGATAAGGCGGTGGTAAGCCCCTTTACCTCTGTCCCCCATATCACGTCGCCTAATCAGCGCTCTTTGTTTCAGATCTGTTATCGCGATGGAAAACTATGTTTGCTCTTTCGTGTCTGCGATCCCCGCGAGCAGCAATCCATCGACTCCAAGATACGCGTCTACATGATTGTGGACAAACAGTGAGTCATTTGTCTGCCCACCTACACTACATATAATTATAACACTTCCACATGGCCTTGCAGAACACGCGAAGGCGAATTAATTAAGACGCACACGGAGCTGAAGCTAGAGGGAAATGGGGAGCAGATCATCGTCTGGCCCGACATTGTGTGTCATGTCATCGATGAGAGCAGCCCACTGCATAACTTTAACAATGCTAGGCAGCTTAATAACGCACAATTTGAATTGTACGTGACAATTGTTGGTACTTCCCCAACCACGGCTCAGATGACCGAGGCAAAGACGTCCTATGTGCCACGAGAGATCTTTTGGGGTCAGCGCTTCGTCAACATCATTCACTACGATGCTACAAATGAGCGTTATATTGTAGACTATGAGAACTTCAACACAACCATATCGGTAAGAAAATGATAGAGAACTGTTCCGTCTTTATATTAATGGTTTCAACGTGCTTTGCTACAGGTGGATATGCCAGTTAAGCTAACGGCTGCTGAGCAGCTGCAGCAAGAACAGCAGCAGCAACAACTGCAACGTCTTCAATTGACATACGGAAAGTGAGATACAGCAAAGCGCAATTATCATTACAAATACTACAACTATTAAAACTAATGACAACTTTTGTGAAAACAAATTTATTTTACTTCTGCAAATACATAATTTTAAATTAAAAAACCGATAACTTTGTCTTACATTTTCTGCAATGGGTTATCGATGACACGGAAATGTAAGTTGGCAGCACTGCGTGCGCGCGCCTTTTTTCAAAATTAAAAACTAGAAGGCGAAGAACAGTTTGTAAGCTCTTTTGTGTAAATAGCCCCGAGTGCCCGTCACCTGACATTTGCAGGTGTACGGGAGTTACGGCGGTATTTGCTCTCAGAATAAATATATGCATTGGAAGCTAACTAGCTACTTAATAAAGAGACAACTTTTGACGATCTAATCTCGGCAAAATATAAACAAAACGACTTGCTGCCGACGTCGCCGACGTAAGATGAAGATAATAAATATATTAAAATGCACAATCTACGATCTTTAGACTTCAGTGCTCTAAATGACTGCAATACTGAATCATGAGTGATGCCGATATACCAACGGAAAAGCATGAACTGTTGGAAGTGAAGCCCAAGTCCAAAAAGGAAAGGGTCAATGACCAAGAGTTCGATTACTATCCGGAGAGTCCCAGTTGCACGCGGCGATTGCGATTCACTCAGTCAGCGGATAAATCTGATACCAGCAGTCAGAAGAAGTGGGTCCACTAAAAAAAAGAAGTTTTAGCACTAATTACTTTATATTTTGCAGCTTTCCTTGCACCCTTGACTGGGCGGGCAGCACAGTGGAACTGAATCCCAATAAGGATGATGATGCCGATGGTCAGCGACGCATTATGCATCGCGTGATGGAAAAGAATGGACGCGAAAATGTTGCACTGAAGCGTTTACCGGATAAATCACGACGTTATATGCGCGATGTGGTTAACACGCTGGTATAGATCCTCAAGTGACTAATACTACGAACAATTTATCATATATAATTCTCATCCATTACAGATCGAACTGAAGTGGAAGTACATGTTAACACTGTTCCTGGGCAGCTTCTTTTTCAGTTGGTTTTTCTTCGGGATTATGTGCTTCATCGTGGCCTATTATCATGGCGATTTCCTATTCGATGCTATCACTGGAGAAAGATTGGGTCATGGTCAAGATCCCTGCATTTATGGCGTAACCAACTTTGTGTCCATGTTACTGTACTCGATCACAACCCAAACCACCATCGGAGGCTCACAATATGCGAGTGAGGAATGCCCGGAAACTATATTCCTATACATAATGCAGATGATGTGTGGCGCTGCTATCGAGGGCTCTATGGTTAGCGTTGTCTACGCGAAAATTCTACGTCCACCACGGCTATGGACCAAGCTAAAGTTTAGTGATAAGGCGGTGGTAAGAACTAAACCCGGAAGTAGACGAAGCATAAATTATCCCAAGTTTATCTGTGGCGTTTTTTTATTTTAGATTTGTTATCGCGATGCGAAACTTTGTTTGCTCTTTCGTGTCTGCGATCCCCGCGAGCAGCAATCCATCGACTCTAAAATACGCGTCTACATGATTGTGGACAAACAGTGAGTCACGTGCCTGATGCGCTGATCCCTTTACAATTTCACGACATGTCCACTTTTCTTTGCAGTACTCGCGAGGGAGAACTAATTAAGACGCACACAGAGCTGAAGCTTGAGGGGAATGGGGAACAGATGATTGTCTGGCCCGATATAGTGTGCCATGTCATCGATGAGAGCAGCCCCCTGTATCGTTTTGGCTCAGCCAGGCAACTGAATGCAGCTCAGTTTGAATTGTATGTCACAATTGTGGGTACTTCTCCGACCACGGCCCAAATGACCGAGGCCAAGACGTCCTATGTGCCACGAGAGATTTTCTGGGGACAGCGATTTGTCAACATTATTGAATATGATGCCTCACAGGAGCGTTACATTGTGGACTACGAGAACTTCAATACAACTATATCGGTAAGCAGAAAAGTTTTTTATGCTATGTCTTCTGTAACTCTTCTATAATCCCCTGCAGGTGGACATGCCCCACAAGCCAACAGTGGAAGCAATTGGCAGTATAGAGTAGACAATTTTATATAAACATTACATACAATATGCGAAATAAACAAATAAAACAAGACAAAATCTCAAATACAATTAATTAATCATCATTTACAATTCTAATGATCTGCGGGCTTTTCGATTTCCTGCTCACTCTGCAGCTTTTCCACCTGTGCCCGCAGCACCTGATTCTCATGCTGCAGGCGCACAAACTCCTGTGTGAAGCGATCTGTTTGCAAAAGTAAGGCCAGTGCATCGCGTATCTCCTGCGTATTCTCCAGCTGCTGATTCCAATAGTTCGCAGTCTGTGAGAATATTTGAAATGTTGTTTTCTGCGCTGACCATTTGAGCTCTCGTTCCAATTGCCCGAAACGCTCCTCCAGTGAGTCTCGCAGTTCGGATAGCTCACGACGCACATCTGCATAGCCGTTATCGTTGTGCTGAGAGGCAGCGCAGGAGGAAACGCTGCTCGAGGTCTTGGGCAGCAATTGCTGGGGTTGAAGCTTCAACTGGTCCGCTTGTGATGCTGTGGGCCCAACATGATGTGGCGTACTATTGCGACTGGATGATAACATGCGCAGGCGACGTTTATCCACATCGATTATGGGAGGATTCTCCTTGTCGCTGCCAGCGTTACTTCCGTCGGAGCAGTTGCCTGATGCCTCATGCATTTCACTGTGCTCATCCGTTTCGGCAATTTGTTTAAGCTTGGCATCTGCCGACATATTGCTGCGATCTCGCAACGGGCCGCTTAGGGTTTCTGTAATAGAGTCATGAGAAAAGTTTTTCATTGGCTTCTGTGCCCCCTTCTTAACTTACGTTGCAGTGACTCAGCTGTAGAGCTATTGGCACTATTAAGCGGGCTCAATCCCGTTTGACATATACTCCGTCGTGGGTCCTCGCCGCCAACAGACGTAGGTTGCAGCAAGTCCCAGTCGAAGCTGTCGCGCCTGCTTGTCATAGTTAAACGGGTGGACACACGGTCTTTGCCGCCGCGTTGTCGATGCGCATCAAAGAAATCACAAAAGGAATCTCGTTGCTGACGCGTAGCTGCCGGTGTAACCAAAATACTGGCAGGAGTGTTAGCAGCAGCATTAGGCAAATTAGCTGCCAGTGATTTGGGCAGCTCATCGCTTGACGTGGGTTCCAATTGGGCTGCTTTACCGGCAGTGCCGGAATCGACAGTCACATTGCTTGAGCTGCTGAAGCTGCTACTCTGCTGCTCCTCAACCGGTATGGGCACAAATGCAACCCGAGAGACAGCGCTGAATGAAGAGGATTCCAACATAAAGAATCATATTAAATCAATGAATGTAGTTCTCTCTTACCAACCCTCGTGCACTGGACGGACAGCCAGCGGCACCTTAGTGCTGCGCATGTCATAGCTAATGAGCTCGCCTTTCAGATTGCCGGCACAGAAGTAGGTGCCACACTCACTTAGTGCTACCGTGGATAGCGGATGTGAATAGGATAGACGACCCGATGATGATTGCGCTTTATTACGCCTTATATCGAAAATATTAATCTTGCAATCATAGCCCACACTGACCAGCAGCGAGGGCTGTGTTCTGCACATGGTCACATCACGACATGGAGCGCTGTGTGCGTCTGAAATATTGAAGATGGTGCGCTTTGACTGCATTTCATAAACGTTAACGGCCCCGGTGTAGGAGGCTACAGCCAAATGGAACCGCTTGCTGGGATGAAAGCGTGCCAAGGTAGAGCTACAAAAAAGAATAGGCTGATTCTCAATATGGCTATACTTTGAAGATTCCGTAATGGCACTCACTGGTCATCCACATTTAGGGTCTCTATCTTCAGTTTGGTCTTGGTGCCATAGATATTGATCTTGCCGTCATCCAACACGGCCGCAATATAATCATCCGTGCAATTGTAGTCCAAAAAGATTACCCCATTGCGCGACTGATCTGCTGCATAACGATGAAGCAGCTCAGCCGTACGGAAGTCGAAGAGCTTTACATATCCACTGGATTGACCGATCGCAATTTGATTCGATACCGTTTTGGCACAACACACTGAATATGCATTATCTATGGCTAATTTACGCACGCGCTGTATTTCGGGAACTAAAAACAAAATGTATTTTAGCATTTATTATATTCTTTCTCTTTTTTCATACCGTTTTGCTTATTCTCCTTTATGCGCATCACCACTAAGCCCGCCTTTTTGTCCACCTCCACAAAGACGCGATGGCGTGCATTGAATTGGAAGTCTGTTGATTCGCCATTTGCATGTGAGTATGTTGACTTTGTTTCGAGATCCGCAAAGTCTGATAATACGGTTTTCTTTGATGTTGATATTAAATACATTTCTTTAATAATATTTTCTTATTGCCTTTTGCCTGCAAATACGAATGTGGCGGCTTTGCTTTTTATGTAGGTGCAGAGTTGCCAGATTGCGGGTAGCTTTAATCATGTTGATCGCTATTTTGATTAACTCGAATATTTTATTGCATTTTTAATATTTGGATTAGCATTATCAGTCAATAAGTTTATATCTATTAATATTAATGAAGATTATTAAATTTAAGTCTTCTCTTTGTTTGTAAACAATACAAACAGTGTCGCCAGAATTCATACCATCAGAGTTGCCAGACAGCAGGCAATCAGCTGATTAAAATTCCATCGTTAAAAATTCAATTAACACACATTGAACAATCTTAAACTATGATGAATTTATCAGTTCAGCTACAAGATCGTCCCGTTTTTTCTCTGCCGCTGATGTATGATCCCAATTCACCAGTCCGTGCTCTTCAAAAACAATTGTGTTCTGTTTTTCAGGCAGCATGTCAAAGTCTAACGTTGAATCTTCAATCGGTTCACCACAATCTAAAATGAAGTTGTGCAGCATACATGTGGCGGAGACAACAATTGTGCCCAGCTCGAGGGTAGACACATCTAGGAACTCTAGGCGCCTAAAGCGAGACATCAGTGCAGCAAATGCACGTTCCGCGGGTGCATTCCATAAATGCACTGCCCTATTGTAACGTATGTGACCAGGCGTAAGTTCCCCGTTGTGGTCCGTATAGGGTGTCATTAGGTTGAGTAACAGGGGATACATTACATCGCCCACCAGGTGCTTGTGTGGCGGTATTAAGGGTTCATCTATGTCAATAAGTCGTTCAAAGAGTTCACTCTTCAGCAGAACACACTGTAAGTCGGGAACGTCGATATGCACGTCCAGAAAGCGACTACGATCATCGCAAACAGCTTGTATAATCAGTGAGGGATATTGTCGGTGGCCGGTCTCCTCACGTACGGGTAGCTTCAGGGGAATACGGCACTCGTCGATGACGCCCACAACGCCAGGTAGTTGACTGATGCCAATACTGCCGCACGGATTCTCCGTCGGCCACGAGATATAACGCGGCATGAGGGCGGCAAACGCTGCTGTGACCCATTTGAATATATCATGACCTGAGCTCTTCGATATGGCAAACGTTTCCCCCACTTCGCGAAATGAGTTCCTGTCAAGACAATTCGATGAGAAATTTTTTCGTATAATCTATATATTACAACATTACCTGCCGCTGAGAAGAGTCAGCGTGTAGAGTAATTTCTCTGGTAGCGAAACTTGTGCAATTGGCTGATGATGTTCCGCTCCAGCAATGGCATTACCAACAGCTTGCAATAGAGCCTGCAGCAGCATTTATTAGTCATAAGTCTTATCATTTGTTTTGCACTGTTTACCTCAAAGCTACTGCGCTTCATACGGAACTGCTCCTTGAACTGATCATCCTGCAAACGAGGAAATGATTCCGAATTTTCTTCTTCACTTTCAACACGCTGTGTTAGCGCATTTATTGCACATTCTGTGGTAACTAGCTGGGCCGCTTCAGCTAGTTCTGGACCAATACCATCATCCATTAAGAATTTGATTATAAACGCTTTATGAGCTCGTGAATTCATGTTCTTAAATTAATATCACAATTTGTGTGAAAAACGTAAACAAAAGAGGTAAACAAACCCCTACACAAGTGATGGCATGTTTGATAAAATATTATTTATCGAATACCGATAACTAACAAAGATAATGCTGTTAATAACAGTTACTGTTAATGTACCGTATTGTAAAAACATATGATTACGCGAGTAAACGACTAGTTCATTTGAACGACATAACATGAAGAACTTTGTTCGTTTCACTCCAGAATAATTAAATGACACAGGTGTTATTGAAAGTTACAAATGCAAACGTGATTAATTATTCTAGAATAAAACTGAAAGCGGCGAAATAATCGATGAATCAGTGAAAGCCTATGACATCGATACTATCGATAGTGCGATAGGCTACCAGCTCTAGTTCCAAATTAGAAATGTTAAAAAGTTTGTAAAGACCGAGGCCCGTGCGTTTGCCAATATAAATTGTTAAATTGCGCATCCGTTTCGCCATCAGTAGCGGACAAAGGCCACAAAAGCAAACGGCAAACTGCACCAACAGCAACAAGCAACAAAACAAAGAAACACACAAATTCACAGAAACTGTAGCAAGACAAAAATACGTAGACAACCACAACGAAAACGACCAGAACAACAACAACACCTGCTGAAAAATGGAGGCGGAGGGTCTGACAAATGAACAAACTGACAAGGTGCTGCAGTTTCAGGATCTAACAGGCATTGAGGACATGAACATATGTCGCGATGTGCTCATGCGTCATCAATGGGATCTTGAGGTAAATTCAGCATATGAAATTCCCGTGATAATAAACATAAGTTGACCTCAATAAATTCACACCTACACCACCACTACATCCTCTACCATTTGTCATTTGCAGGTTGCATTTCAGGAACAGATGAACATACGTGAGGGTCGACCGACTATGCTAACAGCCTCGACAGATGTGCGCGCTCCGGCTGTTATCAATGATCGTTTCCTGCAACAGGTCTTCTCAGCTAACATGCCCGGTGGCCGGGCAGTAAGTCGTGTGCCCAGCATTGGCCCAATGCCGCGCAGTTTTACGGGTATTTTGGGCTATGTGATCAATTTTGTGTTCCAATACTTTTACTCGACCCTATCGAGTATCGTTCGTGCATTTATCAACATTGGCGGCGGTAATGAACCGCGCATTGTGACAGATCCACTGGCCGATGTAATGAAGTTCATTCGGGAGTACTATGAACGGTATCCCGAGCACCCTGTATTCTATCAGGGCACCTATGCCCAAGCATTAAACGATGCCAAGCAGGAATTACGCTTTCTGCTAGTCTATTTGCATCAGGATCCTAGCAAATCTCCGGATGTGGAATCATTTTGCCGTGAGACGCTATCCTCACGTTCGGTTATCGATTATATTAATACGCATACGCTCCTGTGGGGCTGTGATGTCTCCACGCCAGAAGGTTATCGCGTCATGCAATCGATTACAGTGCGAACCTACCCGCTAATGGTAATGATTAGTTTGCGTTCAAATCGCATGATGATCGTTGGCCGATTCGAGGGCGATTGCACACCCGAAGAACTGCTCCGTCGTCTACAATCTGTAATAGCCGTCAACGAAGTGTGGCTTAGTCAGGCCCGTGCCGATCGCCTGGAGCGTAACTTTACACAAACCCTGCGTCGCCAGCAGGACGAGGCATATGAACAGAGTCTGCTGGCCGATGAGGAGAAGGAACGCCAACGCGAACGTGAACGAGATGCAGCACGTCAGGTGCAAGAGGCTGAGGAAAGAGCTCGTCGAGATATCGAGCTGCGCAAGGAGGAGATAGCTAGACAAAAGATTGAACTGGCCAGTTCAGTACCCAATGAGCCGCCCGTCGATGCTGTAGGTGCCATCGCTGTTGTTTTTAAGCTACCCAGTGGAACTCGTCTGGAACGACGCTTCCAGGAAACGAACTCCATTTTGGTAATATCAAAGTCAAAAACCTTTTGATATATTTTAATTACAAATTTATTTACAGGATGTATATCATTTCCTCTTCTGTCATCCCGAATCGCCGGATGAATTTGAAATTACAACGAATTTCCCCAAGCGAGTACTCTATTCCAAGGCGGCTGTTGATGCTGCCGAGGGCTCTGCAAACGAAATAGTTAACAAAACACTCAAAGATGTTGGCCTGAAAAATCGTGAAGTGCTCTTTATAAACGATCTGGAGGCGTAACCAAGCTCTTAACCACCAAAACAACAAAATGGGAAAAAACAAACCGAAAACTGAAATCATTGTGTTACCAGCTAAAGACGTATTAATGAAAAGCTTAAACCAAGTTTTTATTTAGTCCCAGTCCTCGTAATTTGCAGGATTAAACACGCAGAAGAAATATTCCTAATTTAATCATGCATAATATAAACATACATACTTGTTTAACAATGTTCTTTTAGGTTGAATATCGTCTAACGGCCTCCCCCCTGAAACACCAATCCAACAACCATTTCCCGATTCATTTGAAATTCTAGTTTTTTTATCCAACTTCAAACTATCCACGTTGCTTTAGCTGTACTTACGTTTGAATAAGTTTTCAAATTAAATAGACATAAAGACAATTGTAACGACTATATGCGTATTCAATTCTCTGTTTTTACTTTTGTTTATAACGATACGATAATTTGCTTATCTCATTTATTAGCAATACATCGATAGGTATATCTCTAATCGATAAGCTGAATTCTCAATTGCTGTTGACTGTGATTTTATAACGATGTTTCTTATCCTATTTATCAGTAATTTATCGATATATTTGTCAATAATCGATAAGATACCAGGTCGACAATAGCTGATACAGGGTGATTCACAATCGAACAGAGCATGAGTCAACTTGTTACAAGTGTTTTTATCGCGTACTTTGCGGAAAAGGCCACACACTCAAAATAAGTTGTGTCAGGAAAATCAACTAAAATTTTACACTGGACAATCAAGGCGGTAGCTCCAGTGATTTCGAGGAGGATTACTCTTGGCATACAACTGACGAACGTGCACGTCTTTTGCCTAAATCCGATAGAGAGTCGGGAAATTTTGGCTTGCGGCTAAAACTAAGGCAGCTGGCGTCTCAGCTGTTCGACAAAGAGGAGGTTCAGCAATTTGCGCGTGGACTACGTGAAGTTAATAATTATCAAAAGCTAAAACAGAACTCCAACAAAAAATACTCAAAGACAACCATGTCAGCACCATCGACGTCTTCCGTCAGCGATGCGGCAGCTGCGCTGTCCGGCAATCTACAATTGCCACCACTGCGTTCCCTCGACGACTTCGTTCTGGGATCGGCACGTTTTCAGTTGCCCAACCTAAAGGATTTCGATAAATGGGGCAATCGTGTAGTTAAAAATCTATTGTACTATCAAACCAATTATTTTCTGGTCTTTCTTACCATTTACGTGGTGATGATTATTTTCAATCCGACCAAAATCATAAGTGGTTTGCTGGTACAAGCCCTGTTAATTGCTATCATCTGGCAGTTCTTTAGCTCGAAATCCAAAACGAATTTCATTGCCAGCCGTCTGACTGGAGGCAACGAGATTCTTGCCGCCCAGAATGCTCAGCAGAAATGGTATATTCTCTTCGGAGCCCTCTTGGCCGGCTACCTCTTCTTGCACATGCTATCGGCCGTGCTCCTGACCGCCTTCACCCTGCTGCTGCCCATATCGGCCACATTTATTCATGCCTCGTTGCGTCTGCGTAACATTAAAAACAAATTGGCTAACACCATCGAGAGTTTCGGACCATCCACCCCCATGGGTGCCCTCTTGGATGCTCTAAATGTACGCGCCGATGGAGTGATCAATTAGAAAGGGGAGCAGCAGCAGCAGCCGGAGCAGCTGCAGTTCGTCTTGTTGTTGGCCATGTTTGAACCCAATAAATACATATATAGAGTTATGCATGCCGATCCAATCCTTGCAATCGCTGTATTATGTGTAATTTGATCTTTTTTTTTTATGTGAATTTCTTTGAAATGAATTTTGATTATTACCAAATGTATATTCGCTATTAAATTAAATAATACACACGTCAATAAAGTTGTCCTTTCAAGATATATATATTCTCGATAAGTAAAAGACTCGTTTTCTTTCGATTATTTGATGATTTATTGCTACCCGACCTGCTGAGTCAGAACAGATTTCACATTTTCATAAGGCAATCGCGTAATTTCAACATTCCATTACACGTGTCCAGTGATTGATGCTGCCTTGATAAAAAGGCAGTTGGTACTGGATGCTTGACTGCAGACATGGGTAACTGTTCCAGATAGTCTGGAGGAGAGTATGTTTCGTCATGCTGATTGACAAAGTTATGCAAAACCAAAGTAGCTCTAACGATATTTTCAGCTTTCTTCCTACTCTGACGCATTGGCTCCGCCAGAATACGCCAGCGGAATACCAATAAACCAAATGCCTTATGAATGCTACCCTGTAAAACACTTGACAGATTCCGATTGAGCCGGAGTTGCTCTTTGTCAACAATTTTATCCATTCTATAAGGCGTTAGGAGATGGCGACGCATGGGAAACTTTGCATCTGCAATAAACGAGTAGACATAATCTGCTTTCGGATTATTGTCAAGTTCAGAAATTGCCTCTGCAGGCAAGCGATCTTCACTCAATCCTTGGTCGAATAGCAATTGTCCGGCAAATTCGTGATGCCAAAAAAGTTCCGGGTGTAAAGGTTCATCACTGTGGCTATATCGACGCAGTTGAAGTTCAGCTGGGCATCACAGCTGGCCAGCAGTATTATACCGTTCTCGTCCTTGTAGTCTATGTTGAGAAGCCTAGCATCTACAGCGCCCAGACAATGTGGCCATTGCCAAGTTCACTGATAGCCCATGGCAATATTCCGCCAATCTTCTGCATTCGGTGGAGGCAGAAATGCTGGAGCCAATATTTTCCATAAGAGTTCGCAGGTCTCTTGCACAATGCCACGTATTGTGAAGTTTCCCATTTTAAAGGCTCTCGCCAAGTCCGACAGACGCTCTGCTTTGGATAGATAGCTATGGAAGAGGAATAGGTCAATCAATCATAGTACTGGACTATATATTCTTCTACTTACACTAGCGTCACAAATAGTCGGCATTGAGGCAAAATGGGTTGGCGGATGGAGTTCTTGTTGAGTTGCTCACCCACCAAACTGAATAACATGTCAAAGACCTGAGGCGTCATATTTGTACGTTGATGAAAATCCTCTGAATTGTTGGCCGTATAAAATGCGGTCGCAAATAGCCCGTCTATATCGCGGCTCAGGTTCTCTTGTTTAACCCAAATTCTGCGATTTTGAGGAGGCGTCGTCTGCCGTCGTTTCCGTATTTTCGGTGATGAGATCTGTGACCCTTGTGAAGTGGGAGTTGATACTGCCGGACATCTTGATAGTGTCTGCAGCGCATTATAAGCTAAGGGCACAACTTTCTGGAGCCATTTGAGATCGTCTGTATCCATTTTCAGTCAATTAAATTTTGCGCGAAACGAACTTCAAGTCGAATGCATTCACGCAAGTATCGATACCTATTATTAGTACTGATCGTTAAGAAAATATCTATATCGATATTTTAAAATACTAAATGATAGTACTGAATTGCTGTATTATCGATTGTCAAAAAAAGGTCATCGATACTATCAAAAATATATGTAACCAAATCGCCCGGCGTCGCTATCATAGCGACTATCTGTAATCATCTTGATTGCCGGCAACTATGTGTTCATTTCACTACATCATGATGATATGCATTTAGTTCTGGTACAGCTATATAGAAGAATATGTCAGGTCCGCATAACCTAGTCGAAATAGCGCCAAAAGACTGGAAAATCTTACTTGATCTATATGGCAACAGAAGGGAAGAATCTAACGGATATTTCGGCATTAAAAGTTTAATAGAATGTTCGGAAAAAGGACAAAACTTTGATATCAAGTGTTTCGTCTTAGATAATGATTGGAAAATCGACGGAACTTATTTAATGATAGTAAGTTATCAAAATATGAATTTTTATTTAATTAATTATTACATATTTCAATAAATAAAGGTGAACTATGATGGCAAGTTCAAGGACATATTTTTTAATACACTGAGCGATAATCTCGAACGATTAACCAACGCTCTATGCTGCTTAGCACCAGATCCTAACTATGAGCTGTTTGGCTATAGTGAGCGCCTTGTGCCTGCAGCCGATGTTTATATAAACAAATTTGATAAAGCGCAACGAGAAATCATGAAAACATACTGGTATAAGGCCAATAAAGAAATGATAGCTAACTTTTCAACGGAGTAGGTGGACAAATTCAAAGATATAGAAGATAATACAATATATTTTGCATCTTAGGCCACCTACTGGGATTTCGTTGCGAACAATAAATATTGATGATGCTTCTACTATCAATGATCTTTGGCCGCACCGCTTTGAGGGATCAGTGGAGTTCATAAGGCTTGTGATAGCGTGCTATGTTTCTGTTGGGGCCTATGATGCTAATGATAAACTTGTAGCTTGGTGTTTAAGGTAAGTTTATTCAAATGATCCTCTTTCAAGTATATTGCCACAATTGAAAGTTTTTTTTTAAGGCCATTTGGTTCCTTGGGCTTACTACAAGTTCTAGAATCCCATAAGCGACTCGGGTTGGGAAGTTTGTTGGTACGTTACCTATCTAAGAAAATCCATGAACAGGGTGAGGAAGTCTTAGCTCCTGTTCTCCCAGAAAATACGCCATCTCGCAGAATGTTTGAAAAACTCGGCTTTCGCATAATCGATACTGTTTATTGGAATTATAAAATAAATTAAATCCATAAATAAGTGACAATACTAGTTTGATTCTTTTTCTAACCGTTGGGAATTCAATCTCGATATTTTCTTGGTAACTCGATAAAGTATCGATGATTTAGATAAATTTACACATGTTTCGCTCATTCTCTAATGATTCATCGGCTTGACGAAAAGACTGTGAACGATTGAGGATAATGTAAAGTCATATTCGAAAGTTATTTTAATTGTGTTTTAAGATCCCATTATAAATGTTGTTGCTTAGCATTATGTTACTAACATTACGAAGTGACGTTGGCTGAATAAATTGTCTGTGTCTAGGGTGTTGACGACTTAAGCAAACTCCCCTTGTTGATATGAACTATAAACAATAAACAACACAGATTACGTTTTAGTATTGTGGCAACTCTAAATGGAGGCAAACATGTCGCAACAGCTGGAAGAATGTTCGCATTCCCTTATTGAAATACCTCGAAAGGATTGGACAACTCTACTAGAACTCTATACTGGAAAGAAGACAGATCCTGCTGGCTATAGTACAATTAAAAACTATATTAAGTGGATTGAACAGAATCCGGAGTTGGGTATAAAATGTTACTCCTTGGACGGGGATTGGAAAACAGACGGAACTTATATAATGATCGTGTGTACTGAGTATTATTAAAAATTCATTAATATTTTAACAATAACATCATTAATCATTAGGCATATTTTAGGTCGAAAACTTGGGCAACAAGAAACATGTACATTTCAACACCTTAACCAAGAATCTGGACCGATTGAGTACGGCGCTTTGTTGTCTTCGAATCGAAAATACACCTTATAACCTCTTTGATTACGAAGAACGACTGGTGCCAGTAGTCGATGCCGTTACTAGAAGATTTACAACCTCGAACACTGTTAAAGCAGCCTGGTACACAGCAAGCAAAGAACTTGTCGAACAGTTTTCCACAGAGTATGAAAAGAATTTACTTTTAAATTTCAAGTAAGGCTCTATAAATTAACTATGTACATTCTAAAGAGCACCCGCTGGGATTACGTTGCGCAATTTGGAGATAAAAGAAGCGCCTATTATCAACGATCTTTGGCCACACCGTTCCGAGAACTCTTTGGATTTTCTTCAGCGTTTGATAACCTTCAATATCTCAGTTGGTGCCTATGACGCTAAAGGTCAACTGATAGGTTGGTGCTTGAGGTATGTTCTGTAAATTTCCATAAGGCTTGAAAAGTTTTTAATTCTCTGTATCCCTCTATAGACTACCAATGGGCTCTCTAGGTGTACTTCAAGTTCTGCCAGCACATAGACGTCTTGGTCTTGGGGGTCTGTTAGTGCGTTATTTGTCAAAGAGAATCTCGGAATTGGGAGAGGAAGTACTAGCCCCTGTGGTCTCAGAAAATGCACCATCCCGTAAAATGTTTGAGAAACTTGGATTTCAGCAAATTGATAATATTTATTGGACTAATTTGTTAAATT
Source organism: Zaprionus indianus (assembly GCA_018904595.1). NCBI lineage: Eukaryota > Metazoa > Arthropoda > Insecta > Diptera > Drosophilidae > Zaprionus > Zaprionus indianus. Next base: position 756,151 of record JAEIHA010000905.1, read on the forward strand.
AAATGATCATAAACTAAACCAATGAAGGCAAAAGAAAAGATTAAAAGATTTTTAACATGTCAAATATTATCTATGAGGTTTGATTAACTTGAGATTGCAATTTGTTGAATTACCTGATAGGGGACCTGATCGCGTTGCGTATACATTGAGAATCAACAAATTGAGCATCACATAGCTACAGAGAGCGATTCGTGATCAGTGGCTCTCTTGATAGATCGGACTCTCTGCCTTTCACCTCAGGTTAAGCTCGTTGCAATGTTTGTGCACTCAGTTATTGACTGAGTTTTTTGCAAGCCAGACATGCCGCACTCCCTCGTCGCAATTGAACCCAAAGAATGGGGAGAATTATTGGAACTTTATGCGAACACAAGATGTGCACCAAACGGATATAATGTGATAAGCACCTTGATTCGTTGGTTGGGTACGGAACCCGATTTGGATGTAAAGTGCTATGGACCCGATGAAGACTGGAGAAGAGATGGAACTTTTATAATGATTGTAAACCACAAGTAGTTTGGAGATACGGACGCCAAGTGGAGATTACAGAGAACTTATAATTTATACATTCATTTATAGGTTAACAATGGCAGCCAGACTCGAGATGTTTTCTTCAACACGCTCATCGATAATCTGGATCGTCTGACCAAAGTGCTTCTTAACTTCAGTACAACAGGAGAAGGCAAAAAGCTTTTTGGTTATACAGAGCGTCTGGTGCCGGCCGTCGATATCTATATAAAGAATTTCCCGAACGTCAACATAAAAGCTAATAAAACAGCTTGGTACACGGCGAGCAAGGAAATTGTTGAACAATTTGTCGTTGAGTAAGGAATTTCTATGAATTATCTCATTTTTATTACAATAATTGAAATAATAAATAATTAACGTATTCCCAAGCCCTCCAGCTGGCATTACATTGAAAAGTTTGAAGGTTGAAGATGCCACCCTCATAAACGACAAGTGGCCCCATAGATTTGAGGGTTCTGTGAATTTTGTCAGACAGCAAATAAGATTCAATGTTTCAGTTGGTGCCTACGATTCGGATGGCAAACTTATTGCCTGGTGCTTGAGGTGAGTTAGGGTTACCCAAATGAAATTATTTTAATGATTAATTCCTTTTCATAGATATGCCTTGGGTTCATTGGGTATGCTGCAAGTTCAGGAGTCCCATAAACGTCTTGGTCTTGGCAGTCTGCTGGTGCGTTATTTATCCAAGAAGATCTCGCAACTGGGAGACGAAGTGCTTACTAATATAATAACTTTATTATTCTAGAACTTTGAATTGTAATGAGAGAACATCAAATAAATAATAAACTATGAGATATGTTAATAAACCGATATTTATAGTTTTTTGACTAAAAAAAAACCGTAAGAAAGTTCAAAAGAGTCTTTGAATCGGTTATTGGAGTGAATTGAAGAATTTGAACTCTTAAGTTGTTTAATTCTAGACTAACATCGAAACATTCAGAGAGAGAAAAATGAATGCAATAATTCTAAGTGACAAGAAGCGTATGCTTTTGTACCATTGAAGGTAAATTGTACGTTAGCTTGTACCCAGTTAGATGCGATTGTACCCACACTGGGTGGTCGTGGAAATAGTTAAGAAAATCAAGATTAAAAAGTGCTGAGTCAGTATATGTCATGCCATAATCTAGTTAATAATGTTGAACGAATAAAAGTCTTATTTATTTCGACAAATCGGACAATCTTTAGTGAGAAGACACTGTGCGAATTGTTGTGGACTCCCCTACAATTCTCTTATACAGCTCCTCTCGCTTGTTTCTCTCTCACATATAAATTCGCAAATGAAATATCGTTGCACTCAGTAATCGCCAGAGCTTTTTACAAGACAGACATGTCGCACGCTCTTGTCGAAATCAAGACCAGCGAATTGGGAAAATTACTGGAAGTCTATGCACAAACAAAAACCGAACCCAATGGGTACAATCTAATAAACAATTATATCAAATGGTTGAACAAAGATCCCAACTTGAGCGTGCATTGATATGCGCCCGATGATGACTGGCAACGGCACGGCACTTTTATCATGATTGTAAATGCGAAAAAATACATATAAATTGTTTCCATGCTAAAAGAGATATCACTTAATCTTCTTTAGGTGAACAACGGCGCGGAGCAAAGGGATATATTCTTTAATACCTTGAGCGATAATCTGGAAGGTTTGACTGATATTCTTTGCAGTTATGTAACAAAAGCCGAGGATTATAAGCTTTGTGGTTATTCACATCGTCTGGTGCCGGTTGTCGATGCATATTTGAAGAAGTTCCACACCACCAAGTTGCACACCAATCAGACTGCTTGGTATAGGGCCAGCAAGGAAACTATCGAGAAGTTCGACATTGAGTATGAGCTCGAGATTTTTTACTTATTCAATATCTGTAAAGAAATATCTTTGCTAGACCCCCTGCTGGCATCGCATTGCGGCAATTGCGACTTGAAGATGTCAACACCATCAATGACCTTTGGCCACATCGCTCCGAGGGTTCTGAAGAGTTTGTCAAACTGTTAATAGTCCACAATGTCTCTGTTGGGGCTTATGATGCCGATGGTAAACTTGTTGCCTGGTGCTTGAGGTGGGTTGCTTAAGGTAGTTAAGATTGGACATATTCTTATCATGTTGTACCATTTCTTGCGACAGATTACCCTTGGGTGCCTTAGGCTTACTGCAAGTTCTGGAATCCCATAAACGTCTTGGTCTTGGCAGTCTACTTGTTCGTTATTTATCCAAGAAGATCTCAGAGCTAGGCGACGAAGTGCTAGCTCCCGTTGTCACGGAGAACACACCATCACGTAAAATGTTTGAAAAGCTCGGATTTCAGCAAATTGATTACGTTTATTGGACTGTTTAGAAAGCTTCGAAAAGCTCACGTTAATTGACAGTCCGATTATCGAAAAATATAATCATTGCAATTACTTTTATATTATTCATTGTTGTTCTGGTTTTGCAGTATAGTATTTATTAAGTAAATCACCATCATAGACACGTTTTGTTCTCAGTCGACGTTATGAACATTACGTTGCAGGAGAGATGAGCCAGACATCAAGAGAGAGAGAATGTGAGAGAGAGAAAGTGAGAGAGAAGCGAAAGACAGTAAAAGAGAGAAATAGGGTGACAGTGAGAAGAAAACCCTTAATGAGTTAGGGAGGCTATTAAAAGTATTTTTATAATAAATTCGTTATATTTCCCTGATTAATGAACCTCAAGTAACATTTTTAATGCAAATGGGATTTTCTTAATTTGATTATAACTTTAATATAACTAAAGTTCAGTTAGTTGTTAATATTCCTTATGCATTTCAAAGAAATCAATTGATGATTAAACCTTTTTTGGGGTTTCGCCAACACTTTGCGTAAGAACTGTAGCTATTGACTTATAAGATTAACTCAACTGAAAGAAAAGCATATAGGCAAATGCAAAGAAGTTGGGGAAACACCCACAATATGACGACTGTGCTAGCAAACAAAGTTTCCCTACAAGGGGGCATGACAAGCCACTTACGCATAGTCAATAAATCAAATAAAGAATTCTATTATCGATACCCATCCACTAACTGATCCCCTAAACAAAAGTCGAAAACAAATTTTGTATTAAACTCATATAGAAGAAGATTTACGTGCTTATACACAGACACAAAAAAATACAAGTTTATTGGAGAACCTGTCGATTATGAAAGAAATGAGAATTCATTCTTGGGGTTATTAACTGCATTCGAAGTTAGCGAAAAGAATTTAAATATTAGAATACAGTCATGGGAATATGGTATAGTACTCGTATATAGTATCTATAGCGAATGCACTTTATGTAGATCAGCTTAATAGTGAGTCGCCAGTATATTTGTGTAGAGAGAACTTGGGTATTACCCAGTGTTTAATATGTAAAGCACAATGCAGTCGTCAGCGTCATCATTGTTGTTTGCTTTTTGTCATCAACGACGATGTCGCTGTTGGCCCGCTCTCAGCAAACGCTTGAGATATTCAGTGTTGTCAGTGTTGGCTATTTTCAGAGTGTTAGTAAGTTAGGTTAGCCAGAAATGCGAAATATTTTTCTGGTTGGTCAATTTTAAGTGAAGATCGGTAGTAAACTTTGAAATTATATTTGTAGTTTTAAAAAATTATATTTATACATTTACATATGTATATAAATGCATCCAACACTTTACAGGAAACAGAGAAATGTTTCTCAAATACATATGCAGTTCCATTTGAAGATAAGATCAGCAATAAACTTTTTATAAATATTTAATATTAATCCAATTAAAGATCTCTTGAGTTTTTCACAAATAGTATTTTCTTTTATTGTATCCCAGCACTTTCTTATGAATAGAAAAAAGGCCCGTGACGTTGTTTTCCGCGAATACATAAGAAGTAAGGCGGAAAATATTGAGAGCCGAGTGTGCAGAGTACTTGTTTATTTGTTTTCAGCGACCCTACGCAACACTGTCAGAGTCGCGATAACGAGTTTTCAATAAAAAGATTAGCGCGAGGCTCGCAAGCTCAGTTTAATAGCATTCGCGAAGCCGTCGAAAGCGAGCTCAACCCGATCGCGGATCGCAGAATATATACATACAACACAAAGCCGACATTACGTGTCTGTGTGTGTGTGTGCGTGTGTGTGAAATATATAATATAGCTTAAAGAAGATAAGCATAAAAAAGCAGTATAGATGTTTGCTCGTACACTGTTCCCGGCCCTGGTGGCCTTCGCCTGCCTGTTTTCCATTGGAAATTCCGATTCTGATCTGGGCCTGGAGTATAATATACGATCACCGGAGAATCAGGCCATAGTACAGCAGTATTATGATTCACTTCGCAAGCCAACGGAACAATCACCATGGCATATACAGAGGCCTGCAAAGCAAGTAGCTACGGCTGGTTTTGGTGCACCCGCAGCTGCGATAGCTCCAGTTCCAGCCGCATCCAGTGTGAAAGGAGCTGCTCATGGTGGACTTGCAGGTCCGTTAGCTCCAGTTCCAGCCGCACCCAGTGCTGGAGACGCTATAGCTGCTTATAGTACACCCGCAGATGTGTTGGCTCCACTGCCAACCCTGCCCGCAGCGGGAGCAGCTGCTTATGGTGCACCCGCAGCTGTGATACCTCCATTTCCCGCCATTCCCGGTGCGGGTGCAGCTGCAAATGTTGATGTTGCCGCTGCGGATGTGATTGCAAACGGAGTGTTGCGTTTCGCACAAGATCTGTCACGTGAGATAACCTCGAGTTATCGCAAGACCACAATCTTCTCACCTTTGAGCGTAATCTCTGCTCTGGCACTGCTCATGCTGGGCGCCAAGGGACGCAGCTATGCTGAGCTTTCCTCCGTTTTTGGCCTGTCCGACACGATTAAGTTGCACGAACAGTTTGGCCTGATGTTGCAGGATGTTCAGCAGCCCACAAGGCAGACAGTATCACCATTCCGTCAGCTAGATAGATGGCACAGCGACAGCATAAAGAGATCCCTGCGTACATATCCACGCAATCGTAGCCAAGCGCAGGAGGTGCATGTGGCCAATGGACTCTTTGTGCAACAGGGCTACAGCTTGAACCCCAACTACAAGTAAGTTCCGTCTGCTTCTTCACTTACGGTTGAGATTAACCATTTCTGATCTTCCCCACTCAGGCAAGCGATCGCGCAAATCTACAAATCCGAGTTGATTGAGCAAGACTTTGAGAATCATCCGCCTACGGCCAGATACAATATTAACTCCTGGGTGGATCAACATACGAAGGGCAAGATTAGGAGTATTCTTGGAGAAGATCTGCCACAGGAGACTAGAATTATACTGGCCAATGCGCTGTACTTTAAAGCCATTTGGGAGATTGACTTCATTGCGGGAGCAACGAAATTGGAGAACTTCTATCCCAATGGCGAGGGTACTGAGCCAGTGATGCAGGTGGAGACAATGGCCGGAGCTGGTGCATTTCCCTATTACGAGGATGAAGAGCTAAACTGTCGCATTGTTGGATTACCCTACAGTGGCAACATGACCACAATGTACATTATGCAGCCAAGGGACTCTTCGGTGGAGAAATTGGAATATCTGCAGCAGAGACTAACGCCTGAAGCCATCGAAAGCATGATCAGCAAAATGATAAGGCGTTCCACAGTCGTGCTGTTGCCAAAGATGCACATAGTCGATTCATTTAAGCTGCAGCGGGTACTGAAGCGCATGGGCATCATAGGTATCTTTAATCCGGTCCAGAACGATTTGTCGTTAATCACCGAATCAACAAGTAGTTCTGCAAGACCAAACACCAGAACAAACAACAGAGCTCGTTCTCAAGTTGGAGGCCTGCAGAGTTTATACAATTTGGCCGCAGAGCGCCAAGCAGCCGAGTCATCACAAGTGCCGACGCCTCCGTCGGATCTGATTGTTGGCGATATTATTCATAAGGTCGACTTCACAGTCAACGAACAGGGCACCGAGGCCGCTGCCTCGTCGGCGGCTATACTCAAAAAGTCTGGGCCCGAAGTGACGTTCCGCGCTGAAACGCCATTCATAGTGATGGTACGTCACGACTTAACGAAGCTTCCATTATTTTATGGAGTGATCAATGAGCCACCAACAGCCAAAGCCAGTTAGAAATGCAGTCAAACCGAAAAATACTTGATTAGCTTTAGAATAAGTAGTAGTGTGTATTTATGTATTTTCTCTAACTATAATAAATATTTTGTACTATCCATACATCACCTAGTTTCATTAAACAAAAATCTTGTAGTAAAGAAAAATATCAGAAATTTAAACAAGATAACGAAAGTCGATAGCCCATTCATGACTTGAATTTATCGATATTATTAATTGTTCCCTGTGAATGGCATTTCCAAATCAGCTGTTTCTCTTTTATTCGATAGCATAAATAAAACAATAGTCACCTTTAGCCCCGGTCAAGTGTTTTTGCCAACTGTTTTGCCAAAATGATAGCATTGCCTGATTCTGATTCTGAAGACGAACTGCCCCCCGGCTGGGAGGTGCGTGCCTCCGACGATGGTGTGGTTTGCTATGTTAAGTAAGCCGCAGTCCGCATAAATGCAACAAAATCTTAATATTCTTATGTATTGCAGTCAGCAGAGCAAAACCACACAGTGGACACATCCGAGAACGGGGCGCTCCAAGCGCATTACAGGAGAATTGCCAATGGGATGGGAGAAATATTATGATGAGGAAAGCAAGCGGTTTATGTTCCTCAACAAGGAAACACAGCAACGTACCAACATTGATCCTCGACTGGCATTTGCTGTGGAGGAGCCGACGCAGAATGTTGCGTCGGTACGTCAAAGGTTTGACTCGTGCAGCACAGCGTTGCAGGTGTTGCACGGCAAAGATTTGCATGGTCGTGTAGCACTTATAACGGGTGCCAACTGTGGTATTGGCTACGAAACTGCTCGCTCCCTTGCACTGCACGGCTGTGAGGTAATCTTCGCCTGCCGTAACTGGGCTTATGCTGAGGCCAGCATTGAGCGCATTGCCCAGGAACGTCCGGCGGCACGTGCCCGTTGCCGTGCGGTGACCCTTGACTTGAGTTCGCTACGCTCCGTGCAGAAATTTGTGGACCAAATCAAGCAGAGTGTGAGGTGCGAATGACGTTGACTGTTTGTTGCCAAGTCAGATATAATATCAAATCCTTTCTTTGCAGGCACATTGATTATCTTATACTGAATGCCGGCGTCTTTGCTCTGCCCTATAGCAAAACCGTTGATGGGCTCGAGACAACATTCCAAGTGTGTCACTTATCGCATTTCTATCTAACGCTGCAATTGGAATCACTTTTCGATCACAATACGCGTATTGTAGTATTATCCTCTGAATCGCACAGGTAAGGCAACGAATATTCTGCAGGAATGTTATGCACATTCATTTCTACTCTGCCCTCTTTTATGACCCTCACTGTAATTTGAGAACTGCAGTTCTACTCTGCCTGTTCTTATGGCTGCCAGTGTAAATATGTTGCTGAACTCCCCCATGCAGCAGTCTGCATACTTTTCTTTCCGGTACTGTAGGCTTGCATACCAACTGCATTTTTCGGCTGCGTCTATAAACATATTAGTTATATCTCTTTAGACAATGAGATGACTGCATACTTTTCTGGCCCGCACTTTAACGAACTGACTTCGTCGAAAAGGCCGGTTTTTACGGCTGCCACTGTTACTTATTTCTCTTTGCCCAATTTGCATATAGCCTACTTTTCTGCCCGCCACTGTTGTTTATTGCAAACTGCATTTGGCACTATGAATTTGTTTAGCAAAGTTTATTGCACTTCATGCGTGGACTTTGATCGCACTCGCACGCGTCTTTTTGTTTGCGTTGGCGTCGATGCGTTTCTCGTACAACTAAAAATAGTCACTATGCGTGTGTAATTCGAAATACTTTGGGTGCGCAAATAGACTGGTTCGTAAACGGGACCCCCAATGGGGTTTGGACATATAAAATGTCAATTCTGAGAACACTTCAATGCATGCGCTGAAATTGCAATATTCAAATGATCATTTATTTTTTGTTAGATTTCCTAATTTCTGAGAAAAAACCACTTTGCTTTCAAGTCTTCCTCGTAACTATTCGGTTTGTGGCCTCGTTGCATATCTCTCTTTTTGTTTAATCTTGTTTTCAAGGCGAAACGCAATTGAACTGTGTCTCGAAAACGAATGATGATAAGTGCGTTTTTGAGATGAGTTATTTACTAACAAATAGAGTTCCCCAAAGTTTATTGCTGTAGTAGTATTGAGGGAGTTCATTGCAAAAGAAAATTCCAATTTGATCATCTTTATAACTAGTCATTTAACTTGTTGCTGTAGGAACTAGTTCCAGTTCGCACATTCCTATAGATATAATAATCACAACAGTTGAAACCACAAACACACACCGATACACACAAGCGACACACATGCACAGAGAGCGGCACACTCTCAATTCACGTGCTGCGCACACGCACAGTGACGCAGAGTTGTAGAAAAATGCACATCTGGTTGTCTGCCAAGAGTGTGCTGAGTGAATCAATGTTTGGACCACACTGTGCATAGAGAGACAGACATAAATCAACGACGAAGCAGCGGACAAAGCATAAAACGTAATTGAACTGTAGTTGTTGTTGCTGCTGTTGTTGGTTGTTGTTGTTGAAGGTGGTGTGTACTTTGGCAGCTGTGTTGCTTGTGCGTCGCTTCTGCGTTCGTTGTTTTGCTCACGTACAACAGTTTTTTTTGGCTCCGCATGCTGTACTCATATCTCTCTGTATCTTGTGGTAGCATGCACCGAAAGTCGCGTGCGCCACCAGAGTGTGCACACTCGCCGAGTCATGTATGCCATAAACTACACACTGACAGACACACACATATACATGCATATATAGATATGGAGTGGCTGGTATCGAATTGGGGTCAGAACAAAATGTGCGTTAATTGATCGATTAATTTGCTTGCACCTTGCGAGATTCATTTGAGTATTTAAATACTACAATGCAGTGCTAACAATAAAAACTGCATTTAATAATCGATTTATTGACTGACACCTTGCAAGATTCCCATAAATCTACTAATAATACCCTGTGCATTGTTGATAAAAATAATTTTAATTTTAATGCGCAAAACTGCAATTGGATCTTCCCACATTGTAATTAATTGATATGAATTTGCATATTATTATTCGCGACACACACACACACATTTTACTCTGGCTCAACTGGAACGAAGTAAAAATAAACACAACAAGAACGCAGCAACAACAACAAATCTAAAGTCCATAGAATATAAATTGCGCGCTTTGGCGATTTGTAAGTCTTGTTTGATAGTCGGCATTAATGACTTACGCATGCGCTACACTAAAAACCACTTGTCGGAAGAAGAAGTTCGCTGATTGTTTAAAAGTTTTTTTTTTTATTGTCATTGTTTTGTAGTTGCCGTTGCACTGTGTACATTGTTTGTCAGTTCTCAGGAGGGGGTTGCCCTTTTCTTTCTCCCTTTGTTCGTGTAGGCGCCTTGTGGTACACTCATGGCCAGAACTTTTGTCATGCCTTGTTGCTGCTTGCATCTCATTAACGAACGTTGAACGACGCCACAGAGCAACGATAACAACAACAAGCACAGTGGCAAAGCCAATCAAGACTTGTTTGCGATGGGTGCAAAGTCCAACTTCGGGTGCGACTGGATGATGTTATATGGGGGGCAGAAATATGTGTATGTGTGCATATTTGTATGTGTTCTTATAGTAAGCCGGCTATGCGAGCAAAAAACAAATCAAAACAAAACACAGAAAAAACAGTCCAACAAACAAAAACCCCAGCAGAACTGCGTCTTTAATAATAAACTCGAATTTCACTTCCCCCTGCCTTATTCCATTCCTCCACTACCTCCTTCCCTTCCCCTTCCCATACCTCCCCCCACACGCTGCCTCCTTCCCTTCTCCTTCTTCTCATTTCTCTTACAGATTCGCCAGCCTGCCTGTTGAGAATCTAACGCTTCAACACTTGTCGCCTCCCGCCGAGAAATATTGGAGCATGATGGCCTACAATAATGTGAAGCTCTGCAATGTGCTCTTCGCCCAGGAGCTGGCGCAAGTGAGTCATGACCCACTTCTCTCTTTTTGTACTACATTCTTCTCTCTTCTCTAGCGCTGGAAACATCGTGGCATATCTGTCTGCTCGCTGCATCCTGGCAACATGGTCTCCTCGCAGCTGTCACGTAACTATTGGTTCTATCGCCTGCTCTTTGCTATAGTGCGTCCCTTTACCAAGTCACTGGTAAGTGCTGAACTCATGCTCGACTGACCTCTTAATAACCCCACCTTCTCCCCCTTCAATGCTGTGCAGCAACAAGCCGCCGCCACAACTGTCTACTGTGCCACGGCCAATGAGCTGACGGGACTGTCTGGACTGTACTACAACAACTGCTTCTTCTGTGAGCCCAGCAAACTGTCCCAGTCCAGCACGCTGCAGCAACAGCTGTGGCAGCTCAGTGAGCATCTGGTGGAGGACATACTCCAGGAGAAGATTAGTGAAACCAAGTGAAAATCATTCTTTAAATATTTATACTGTTTATGATTCCTATATTTATACACATTTTATAATTATGCATCGAGTATACAATTTGTTTTGGTTTTGTGTTTCTCTTTAATCTTAAGTCTAGAACATTAAATAGGGGCGCCTAACTACTTAGCTAAGGAACTAGATGTGCCGACTAGAAATCTGAGACGCGACCCTTGCGCTCCCAGTCGCCATATCGTGTGGGCTCCGGTCCGGCGGGTCCACCGATTTCACCAGTGTAGGGATTTGTCGAATTGGGCCATGGCTTCAGTGGCTCCTTCTCCTGGTAGGGATGACGGGAGAATTCATCTAATTTACCTAGCGGCGTCTTGGCACGCAGCTTCTTCTGGAAGGCCATGAACTTTTCGGTTTTGGTCTTAGGGGGTTCCTTGATCTCCACGACACTATCGTTGCCACCGGCTGTGGCACGCCACATGCTGCTGGTGGACAAGTAGCTCACTATATATGGAGTAGATTTCAAATAAATTAGTTTGCTTGGATCACTTTTATAACACCCACACACACACACCTTGTTTGCCCATCTGCGGAAGGGCGCGCATAGATTGCTTTGCCATCGATTGCATTTTGTTAAAGTTCACCGGTAGTTGCTTTGTTGTTGTTGTTGATGTTGAAGAATCTCACACAGTGTGTTCACTTGCTCGACTTATTCGCGTTTGTGGCAAATACGCACGAGCTCGTAGTTTATATAGCTGCTGTTGCTGCCTCGGCTGCTGCTGCGTTTGCGTTGAAAGCAGCACGTAAATAGCGGATATTTACATCCACTTTGCTGCTTGCTTGTTACGTATTGCCTACCGATACCATCAGCGAAAAGCTATCGAACACGACCTGCCTCTACAGTTGGTTCTATCGTTACGCGTGACGTCACAAAAGTGCGAAATTATAGAAGACAGTTTATGTTATTTTAAAAATATACAGCGTAATAAAATAATATAGAAAACTTTATTTAAAATTGCAATTATTAATCCTCTACCCTTATTTAAACTTATTTTGCTTTTTGCGCAACCTTCTATTATTTAGTTATCGATATCTTAAAGCGATTTATTATCATGCATGCCATGCATTGAATTTCGTAAGCAACAATTTTGTCGGTGTACAACTTTAACTTTATTTAAAACGTGTAACATTTTTTTTTGGTTCAACAATGCTGCCAAAGACGCCAAAACCAGCTATTTGGAGATTCATCAAGGGTAGCGCCAAGACACTTTTCGTACTGGAAGCCGTCTGTTTTGCCGCCAGCTACGGTCTTTATTATCGTATGAACACCGACCAAGGTACGTGGTGGACCACAGATGCTTTATATAAGCTTATTCCAGTTGATAACTTGTGTTTTTCTTAAAGATTTCCGTCGGTATATTAACGAGAAGTTTCCTTACGCACTTGAATACTACTATAAAGTGGGAGAAATCGTTGGCGATAGCACAATACGGCAGAAGGACGCAAAATTCTGGAGCACTCCGGCGCTTGAACTCGTGAAGAAAGAATAACTTAACTTTTATACCCATGGCTAGCAATCCCTATGTTAAATCCCTTTTATGGCTCATTGGCTTCGGTGGCGCTGGCTACGGTTTAATGCTGCTCACTGAACCCAGCGCTGAGAAGATTGAGCGTATTAAGGCCTCGGCAGCTCCAAATCATCCTAACGTTGAACAACAGAAGAAAGCGTTGTTTATGAAAAAATTACAGGAGGCAGCAACAACTAGTACGCCTATCTACCGAACGCCCGCTAGTTCTGATAAGAAAGAAACCTAGGATTAAGTTTTATACAGTTTTTTGTTTTGTATATAAAGTTATTTAAATATATATGCCGGCATAAAATTGTTTGGGAAGAATTCATTGCCAATATTGCACATCTCAATTTAATAGAAGATTCGATACTTTTAGCATAACAGACCAAATCTGCTGCGATTTTAAGTATCGGATGATTCAATTGAAGACTCGATACTCTTGGCCAATCAATCGATATTTTCTCTATTGTGCATAGGATTGTTGTGGCGTCGCTATCGATAGATCTACAGGTTTAAAAAGCAATATTAGTAATTTAATTAAGAATAATAGTAAAACTTGCGAAATGTCCGCTGATAATGTACCATTATTATCCATGACAAATGGACCGTCGGCCGTGCACTTCGGTGCGAACAAAGAATTCCAAACACGCACACAACAACAAGATTTGGACAGCGCCTTTTTGGGCAGCGAGAAGAGAGTCTGGATGCATTCAAAGGCGCCACCGCGAGATACACGCAGAGAGCGGGAGGCTCTAATGACTTTGCTGGCAACATCCACTCAGGCGCAAAGTAACGCCAATATGGTGGAGAAACTGGTGGAGGAGAACATCAGTTTTCGTGACTTGGGTTCACTAACCGACGAAGATCTGAAATTGTTTGGGTTTGCATCGAGCAAAGAGCGCAACGAATTGATTAATATGTTCTCGATGATGCCCAACCAGGATGCCAGCTTTGACTACATATGCAATAGCAAAGCAGCCAAGGGCTTTAACAATCAGATTGTCAGCAATGCAGCCAATCAACTAATGTACTTACGTTCCTCCTTGGCAGCCACCAATTATAAGCTGCAGGTTATGCCGCCAGAGGATGTGATTGTCGGCGATAAGAGCTATGCCAGTCGCTTTGCTCTGGATGCACTTAATAGCGTGCAAACGATCTCGGGTGAGCTGGTAAAGGATTTGCACAAGCTCGAACAGCTGGCCAACAATCACAGGCAAAAGCTACAAAAGGAGAATGCTCCACCAGCTAAGGAGGTGAGGACTACATTAATGTTATTCCAAAAAGAAATCCTGTTATCACAATCCTCTCTCTTGCAGAAAAACATAAAGATATTGTATTATACGGCCATTGCTCTGGGCACTGCTTGCGCCTGGTTCTGGTGGTGGTCGAAGCGCAGCCACAGCCCCAACATAGATAATCTCTCGGTTAAGATCTAAGCCATTCCAAGCAATTCAACGTCTCTATTACTTATTTAGATAGTGCGATGAAAACCGGATCAATTTGTTATAGAGTGGTTCGAGTCTTCTTACCAATATGCATTTGAACTCTTAGAATTTTATGCTCGATTTTATTAGACTGCAAACATTCCACATGAAAACGAAATTATCTCACCCCTTAAGTATTAAGATTTGATCTAGATAACATAAGTGCAAATTTGAATTTTGTTTTGCTTAGTTTACCATAAGATTCATCTGCATTATATAGACAATACACTGATATTACATTTACTTCATTCACTTTATTAAAATTTATGTGTAATTTGTAGCGTAACAATTACTTAAAAGTACAGAAAGATGCAGACATCTTTCATTTTCTAACTTCTTCTGTCAGCAGCAAGAATACTAAATCCACATATACATCAACATATTCTGGAAACTCCCAAGAAGTCGTATAACTAATAAGCTTGCTGCGTTCTGTGCAGTGTGCCAAATTTTCTGCAATGAAAGAAATAGAATTTCCAAACGCACTTTTAGTATTTGGAAGCAACTCACCCATAACAATTTTTTTTACGAGAGATTCCCGCTCATAGCGTTTGCAGAGATCCTCGGTGAATGATACAAACTGTTGCAGCTTCCAGGTGCGATAAAAGATCACATCTGAGGATGAATCTGCAAGTTGTTGAATTGCCCGCATTTGAGACAGAATGCGTAGCGTGTTCTTAAGTATATCATCCAACATTGTTGTGATCAAAGCCAACTTTTCGCACGGCATAATCATCTCATTGGGATAGGTATCTTCCTCTTGCTTCTCCAGGCACCGCGTTCTCTTTGCCTCGATGCTATAACAAAGCGCAGTGCCGCGATCTTGTGCCAATTTCCACTTGCTATAGTCGGTCTGCATTGCTTTAACCAACTTATCAAGCCGGGCTTTACATGCTATTAACTTGGGCGATTTTTTGATCGGAGATTGTACGTGATTGCTGTCCACAACTGTACGGAACAACATTAAAAACTTTGTAAGGAAAGTTGATTAGATATACTCACAGCGTACAGGCGTTAAAGAAGTATTTAATTCCATTTTATAGGCATAGCAAAAGTTAAACTATAGAAAAAAACTAAACAAACTAAACTAAACAGCTGACAGCTATCAACATAGGATATCGAATATTTTGTGACATATCGAGCATATCGACTACGTTCGTCGGCGCTATGGCGGCAAATTCAAAATACCAAAAGCTGAAGCAAAATAGTGACAATGGTAACCAGATATTTTATTAAATATATATTAATAAACTCAATAATATGAATTACTTCTAAAGTGCAGAGCAGCAAATTACTTCGTCGTTTTTGCATAGAGACGGTCAAAGTATCGATAGTTGGAGCTTTAACATTTGCACGAAAATACACGCACGACACACACATTCACCAAACGACGCCATTCACTTGATGTCAAAAAAGTGCCGGTAATCATTTCGGTCCTCTCCAAAATACAGTTCAGTCAGTTATTTGAACAGAAAGTAAATTTAAAAAAAAATATCAAAATGTCGACCTGGACACCTTTAGAATCTAACCCTGAGGTTAGTTATCATCTTTCCATTGTAGTACAAATAAAATATTCTTATCGCATTCGGGGACGTCTCTTGCATTGCGAATTTTTCTCTTATTTTAAATGACCAATTATACGTATATATATCGCCGCCATGATGTCGTCCAAAATGTTCCCCATTCCAGGTGCTGACCAAATACATACATAAGCTGGGTGTGTCACCGGCCTGGTCCGTGACTGACGTCATCGGTCTGGATGATGAGTTGCTCGCCTTTCTGCCTCGTCCTGTCAAGGCGTTGATTCTACTCTTCCCTATCAGCGAAAAGGTTAGAAACCTCCATTTGTTTTTCTTTAGGTTTCTTTTCATTCCTCTGTCGCTTTCAGTACGAAAAGCATCGCACTGAGGAGCATGAGCGCATTAAGTCCGCCGCCGAGGACCAGAAGTTTCCAGAGGATTTGTTCTATATGCGCCAATTCACCCACAATGCCTGTGGCACTGTTGCACTCATCCATAGTGTTGCCAACAACAAGGAGTAAGTGATGGCTTTGGTATGCACATATAACCATCCTCATACTCCCATTTCTTACAGCATCTCCATTGCCGATGGTGTTCTGAAGAAATTCTTGGAGCGCGGCGCTAAGCTTTCTCCCGAGGAGCGTGGCCAGGCCTTGGAGACAGACAAGGAATTCACCGAAGACCATCAGAGTTTGGCACAGGAGGGCCAAACCAATGCGGCCAACTATGAGACGGTGATTCATCATTTCATTGCGTTGGTCAACAAGGAGAATACCTTGTACGAGCTGGACGGACGCAAATCATATCCGATCAGTCATGGCAAGACATCCGATGAGACCTTTGTGCAGGATGCTGCCCGTGTCTGCAAGGAGTTTATGGCACGTGATCCTGAGGATTTGCGTTTCACCGTTTTGGCTCTAACTGCTGCAGGGCAGTAAAAGAAAGAAAGCAGAACAACAATATGAATATACTTTAATCTAATATTTAATCAAGGATCTCCGCCTCTATGCATTATAAGGTTGAGGATTCACTTTAACCCAAATTTGTCAAGATTATAACCAACGTATTACGCATTTATTTATTTGTGATTAAAAAATGAAGAACTGCAGCCAACAGCTGATACGACTCCAACTCCTCTCCCCCACCTTCCTCTCTCGCGCAGCACTCACTGCGCATGCTCTGTCACTCGCTCCACGTCATTGTGCTTTGACAGCTGCCTAGCAAACCAAGCGTGGTTGTTTTTTTCTTTAAGCCACATACATTTTCCATTCTTGTGGCACAAGAGGAGTCGCCATCATCCAGGAGATTAGCCAGAGACTAAAAGGAAGACCTTAATAAGCGCTTTATGTATAGAGAAGGCGCCGCCGCCACTGCCCGGACGCAATATGAGGCAGCTGCTCAAGGAGCTGACGCGCCTCACAACGCAACATCGCACCTTCTATTGCTATGTGTTCCTCAGCATCTGGATATTTCTGCTCATAGCAGGTAAGTCTACATAGAAACTCAGCTTGGAGCTGTAATCTAATGCTAACAATCCCCTATAGGCATGTATCGCTACATGGGCAACGCCGAGCTTAATGGGAATCCGGGCAGCGGCGGCTATGGACCCAGCGCAGGCAGCTCCGCTGGAGGAGCAGCTGTTCCTGGTGGAGCTGCAAGCGGGAACGGTGCCTTGGCTGACTCCAGTGGACAACGCTTTGCCAAATATCGGGAGCGCTGCACACCGATGTCACAGCTCACGCGACTGGATGATGGCGGCATTTTGGATGGTTGGAAGCTACAAGGAGTGCTCCTGGTCATACGACATGGAGATCGTGGTGCCATGTCGCATGTGCATGCCCAGGGCATCAATTGTGGTGTGCCCCCCGAGAGCGACAGTCTGGTCAACAGGTGGGAGAAGGTTTCTACCCTGGTTTCCCTCTCTTTTAATTGAGATCTTCTTCAGGTATCGCAACTTTCTGCACAACTCCAGCAGCTCCGCCTCGGGCTCCAATCACATGTATTGGAACAAGGTGGGACCGTTTCATGGCTTTCCCCTGTTGCCTGCCACGGAGCGCGGTTGTCCCCTAGGCCAATTGACCTACAAGTGAGTGGATTATCTTCTCCAGAAATCCTTCTGCAAACCTTTTCCTTTTTTCCTTACAGAGGCATCGCTCAACTGCTGCATGTGGGCGAAATTATGCATCAGATCTATGCTCATCCTCTGGGACTGCTACTCAAGCCCAACGCACAGCGGTCTGGCCAGGACACCACACCACATACGCTGCTCAATTCGGATGAGGTGGTGTTGTTCACCACACGCTATCGACGCACCTTTCAGTCGGCACTGGCGCTACTCTTTGCCCTCCTGCCGGCGGATAAGTGGCTGGCATTGAACGTTAGAGAATCCCACAGCATGGCCTTCTGTTTTGTGGACTGCAGTTGTGCCCAGTCGCTGGTGCTGCATAAACGTCTGTCAGCGCTGGCAAGTCGCCAACTCTCGCGACGTCCCGATGTGCTGGCCGTGATGCAGTGGGTGGGAGGCACTCTGCTTCAACACACCTCCCATGAGGGCGCTATTAGTTCACCCTTTGAGGTGGTGGACGCCATGTTGACGGTGCTCTGCCACGACGCGAGCCTGCCATGTCGCCGTCGCAATGGCAGCCAGTCCGCAGCAGTAGCGAGCACGAGTGCAAATCAACAAGTGGATCTGGTGGATGTCATCAATATCGATCAAGACGAGACGGCAGCGAATCTACTACAGGATGGATTAGCTGCGCCCGCTGCAGAGCCCGAGGCGGAGGCTGCTGCCAATAATGAAGGGAACGAGGGCTGCGTGGAGGCCGCTCATGTCGATACCCTGATGTCCTTTGCCGATGAACTCTCGCTACGCACCGCCCGCCACGCCCTCTATAAAAGGTCTGGGCTGCTGCGCGCCTACGGCATGATCCGACACATTGTGGGCTACATGCTCAAGATGATCTCTGGGGATCGCACCAAGTTTGTGCTCTATTCCGGCCACGATTGGACAATGCAGTACCTGACCGCCGCTCTGGGCATTGCCACCTCGCAGGGACAAACGATTCCATATGCCTCCAGGTTGGCCTTCGAGGTTTATCGCAGTGAGGCACATACGGATTACTATTTCCGTGTCGTGCACAATGGACGCGATGTCACGCAGCAGATCGACTTCTGTGAGGGTGGGAAGAGTCTGCGTGTCACGCGTGACAGTCGCGGTAACAAGGCCGATCTCTGTCCCATCGAGAACATCATTCGATTCCTGCACGAGGATTACTTTGCTCCACTTAATGCGACCAATTTCAAGGAGGCCTGCGCCGCCTCGTTCGATAGTCCGCCCAAAGCGAACGAGTTCTAGGGATGCACTCTTGGGGCACTCCAAACTGTGATAAGTAGTTAAGGCCACCAAAACAAGCACAACTAACTAGGCGCGATCCCAACATATCCAAACATATCAAAGCGATAACGCGACTGTTTAAGCTATCGATAGTTATTTTCAATTAACAATTGTAATTTATGACGAACGATTATTAATTATTAGTTGAATTTTAGTTGAATTGAGAGGAGTCGAAATCGATACATATCAGCGTTTGCTATCAACGCAACGCAATCGATCTTATGTTTAAGAAATCTGTCGAAATCGATACATATCAGCGTTTGCAATCAATGCAACGCAATCGATCTTTTTAAGTAAATTTTAGGAAAATGGAGAATATTGTATCTTGAATTGGAGCCTTCGCTCACAGCAAACGCATCCCTAACATATCAAGCACTAATTTCGTGCAATCTTACCTACAGTTGAAATATATATATATCTATAAATCATACAAATTTATTCCGTTTAGGATTTAAAGCGTAATAAATGTTGACTAAATATATATGAGTATTTATCAGGAAAACGGCCTACAACTGAATATATGTGTATAAGATTTAAAATAAATATACGGCAGAATCATACCACTAAACGAGAAAAACTACTTGCAATTCAAATTGTCGCGCCGTGAATTATCTGTTTAAATTGTGTCACTGTACACATAGCTCACATCTGTTTCGCATTAAAAAGTTCAAGTGAGCGACTGTTAATTAACAGCTGAACAGCTGTCGCTCAGCTGAGCTAGTTTCGTTCACGAATTACAGGAATCAGTTTCGTTCACAAATCACTGAGCAAGAAGTATTTACTTCAGTGTGTCGCTTGCGCTATTTATTTATTTATTATTTATCAAGCGAAAATTAATACCTGCAAATGTGGTAATTCATATGAATAAAGTGTGATAAAAGTGCTAAAAGGTAATAGCAATAATTTATGAATGTCACTTTGACTGATGCTGTGCTAAAAAAATTAAAATTAGGCCAAATCCCAATTGTGTGTCGTCGCTTTTCTAATCTGCGCTGCGTTTGCATATGTGTGCGTGTGGAGGCCTGGCCGCACACATTCGCACACTTGTAAACGTTGTTGCCATTGCTGTTGTTGTTGTTGCTGCTATTGTTGGTGGAACGTCCCTAGGGGCCCACTGTTTGCTTTATTGCAAATTGTTCTTCTTTTGCTAAAAATATCAAAAAGTGCTTCATTTAATAATTATTTATTTTTGCAGTTAACAGCTTTAAATGTGTTAAAAATTATTTAAGTGCTGCGCGGTGGCCGAGGAGATTATTTATAAAGAAAGGTGCTAACTAAATGCAGACAAGCGTTAATAACAATAAAAAATATACGCAAATTTATTAAAAAAAAAAGATTTTATTTCGCTTGCCTAGCCAAAAACAACAACGCACATGATGAGTGAGCGAACGTGAGAAAAGGATAGAGAGACAGAGAGAGGGAGTGTGAGTGTGTTTAGCTGAGAGCAACTTCTTTGTCGTTGTTGTTATTGTGACGTGTTCCGTTTCGGTAACCGTTCGTGTGTGTGTATGTGTGAGTTTGTGTGTGGGAATTTGTGTGTTGCGTGAAGTTGCAATGTTAAAACCACGTGTAAAGAGTGTGCGCTGCATTTGTGCAACAAAAATGTATAGAATAAGTGCAATGCTATAAAAATGCCATAAAAACCATCCAATCAGTACCTTTGGCCGCACAGCGATCTAACACTTGTTGTTTTTGCACGATATTAACTAATCAGCCGGTAAAGTAATGAATATTATTAAAAAAAGAAGAGCGCTAAAGTTAGTGAATGTGTGTGAAGGGGGAGAGAGAGAAAGAGAGCACGTATTCTCCCCACTCACACTTGCGCAATATTGGCGCGTGCTCTCTCTCTATCTCTCACTTGCTCTGTGGCCCTCTCTCCCACTCTCCCGTAACGGTATCAAAAGCGCGCTCACGCCTCAGTGGCAGTCAGGCCATAACGTCACAATTCAGTTGATTTTGAACGCTCGCAGCGATAGGTAGTCGCAGCAGAGGTTGCTCGGATTAATGTGTTACAAAATATAAATTAAAAAAAAGAGGCCCCACTGTGCAGCATAAAAAAATAAAAAAAAAAATAAATAAAAGCAGCAACAACTGCTACCACAACAACAACTATAGCAATAGCCGCAGCAGGAAATTGTGTGCGCGGGCAGCCATTGAAATTCTTTTAACCACTTCCCTTTACGTAGAATTTACCTGTGAAAGTGAAAACGCAAGCGAACGAGGCAAGCAAAACAAAACGCGTGTGTGCAAGCAGAGGCAGTAATCACAAAAAAAAGCAGAAAAGCATAAAAAGAAACAGACGCCACTCATCGTGCGAGTGCGAACGAGATAGAGTGATAAGAACCCAAAACATAACGAAAACAAATATCGACAACTGCAACGCAGTCGAAAAAGGAAGGGCAGCCAAGTGGACTAACAAGACGACGACGCAAAGCAACGAAAATAAAAACTACAACAACACGAACAAGAACAAGAAGAACAACAACATACACAACACAGCCAACGTCAGGTAAGTGCATCTCTCTTTCTCCCACTCTACTGAGATTGCAGAATTTGCATCATGCTGTGGTTATCGTCGACCTTTCGCTCTCTCATATGACTCAGTTCTCATAATCCTAGTAATGTCTAAACTGGGTTCTCTCCACGGGTGACTCAGTTGAGAGTCTACTCGACACGATTTTGACCATAAATTTCTATGACTATCGTTGGGTTTTTTTTTCGTTCTCCAGTTTTTCCATTTTTTTACTATTTTAAAGGCACACATAATCTACATACTGTTCGTTGTTTTGTCGAGGACCCGTTAGTGTTTCTGATTAGATAGGACTGCATTATAGTATTTGTGTTTTTAGTTAGAGCTCTCTCTCTCTCTCTCTCTTCCCAAACCTTGCATAATTTACGACAGTGTTCTTCAACTTTAAATAGAAATCTTTTTGACTTAGAATATATATAGCGGTTCTAAATAAGGCAGATGTTCTTAAATTTATGAGTCTTGTTATAAACATTTATGTTTTGTTTGCTTTCAACATAAAAACAGACTAAACAAAGAGAGAAAAAAAAGAGTTCTTAAAGTTTCCCAAATTATTTTTGGTGTCGCAAAATTAGTGCCTCTGAAATGAGTTCCATTTTTTTAGTCAAACCTTACGTTATCTTCAAAAAATATTATCCGCATCTAATTAGAAACTCTTATGATATTTGCTCAGGGTTTTTCCGCAGTTATATGACTGACAATTAACACCTTTATTTGTCTATGTTAAGCTAAATGTCGAATCTTAAAGCGTTTACAATCCCACGATATGATTATAGAAAATAAAATTGTAAAATCCCCAACGAAATCCCACCCCCAATTTCGGGGAAAAATCGTAAAGTTTGCACTCCACACACGAACTCACACACAGAGTCAGTACCGTTATAAACAGTGGAATTACAATCGGCTTTTTAGCTTTACCCCCAAGAAGAAGAAGAAGAGGAAGAAGCACAGACAAAATTTGCTAAAATCAATTTTCATGGCAAATAACTTGAGCTTATCTTATCTTAGCTGCGACGACCCAATTAAGTGGCTTAACAGGTTGTAAGGAGGTTTACCCGACCTCCTCCAAAGAAAATATATGCCAACAAAAGAGAATCAGTGTAACAGAGAAACGAAAACAAAATAGATGTTTGCTGAATGTGTTCGTTCACAGACAGGCGAAGTTTTAATCGAACTCTCGTAATACCATTGACTGGCAAATAGACAAATTATGTTGGCTTGTTGCTGTCACAAATGCCCATTGGATCAATGGTGACCAAAAATCTGAAACTGGATTCGCACAGGTAGAGGCGGGGCAGAGAAGGTGGAGCTGTGTCCACTCTAGCTCACGTGACCGAGCAAAACGACTTTTAAAACTTGTGTCCGATTCGCTTAGGCTTTCAAAAAGAAAAAAAAAAACCCCATACATACGTGAGGCTGAGCAATCAACTGCAAAAATATACCAATTACCCGTTTCAAAGCCCCCATCGAAGCGCATAAATAACAGTAAAGCGTTGATCTGTCCGTGGGATACTCTCCGCATGGGAATCGTTTGCGAATATCATGAAATGCCAAGTCACGCTAGACTCTAAAGATATAATTTGACAAGCTGAAGTTGGGTGTGCCATTATTTGTTGATATATATTATTAAAATATGTTACTATGATATTGAAAATATCATGAATGTAATTTTGGATATTATCGATTATTGTTTACTATCGTCATATATCTAAACTATAGTGAGAAACCAACTAATCTCAGTTTCACAGCAAGTTCCGTTATAGGGATTACTATCGTATGTCGTTTACTATCGATGATTTAGATTTAGATTTTAGATTTTTTTTAGATTTGATAGCATTTTCCCACATAAATTCATTATATAGAGACTATTGTGAGTTCTCTACCATAATTACAGTCAGTTATTTTGTAGAGTATCGATATGCAACTAGAAACGCCTCCGAGTGGGGCATAGACAGACAGAATCAATCGATTTCAATAAGTCGACAGCCCGAGAACTCGACTCAAATCGCAAATCTCAAATCGAATCGAATCGCATATCGCGAATGTCGCTGGCAATTTGTGTACGTGCCTAGACGACGATGACAAAGTTGCGTCGATTGATTTGATTTATGCCGTGAATCACACGATGCTAGATGATGATGAAAGTTTAGCGTAAAATCACATAAACGAGACAACGTCACGTCGATGAAGTCTCGGGAGTATCGTTCAAATGGGTGTCTCCACTGACTATATTCATTTCGTCGACTAGCTTACGGTTCATTCAACTTGATTTGGGGTTTTTCTTTTGTTCAACTCATTTTATCTACTAACCTAATGAAAAACGCAACCAACAATTGTACTTTGTGTGTGTGTGTGTGTAGCCAGTTAGGTGATTATTTTTCTTTCACAAAATCGATAGGTTTTATTTGAGTTTCGTTTGGGTGTCTAAAAATGCTGAGCTGTGTTTGCGTTATTTATAGGTGACACAGCCCTCTCTGCCCCCAGGCCCGCTTGACCTGTCTGTCACTGCATTTGCTTCAACAGTGTTCTATATAACTGAAAGTGTGTGTTTGTGTTTGTTGTGTGTGCGTTGCCATAAATTCAGTTGACTTGGTTAGTGCCAGCATTTTTGGCTTGGCAACACAGAAGAAAAGAAACTTTGGATAATAATTCACTTTGTTTCTGTTGTGTTGTTGTGTTGTGCAATCCGCGAGCATTAATGGATTTTGTGTTTTAAGCATAAATTAATTATATTTATTCAACCGGATTGATTCTAGATTGAATTTTATTATCCATAGTACCATGCATTTTATTTAGCAATAGTTTTGTACGTATATCTTACTTACTCTGATGATAATTGATTGTATGAAGGAAATCCACATTAGTACGAGTATAGGCTATAGTAAACTGACGACTTAATAGGTGCTATAAATTAATTTATGCTAATTCGCCCGTATACAATGCAAGCACTGTTCATATTTATCCATGATGTTGTTGAGTTATTGAACTCATAGATAATTATATACCGTATAACTCATGGCGTTTAACTGTGGAATGATATGATCTAAATTGTGCGCTGATTTCTCAGCATCATCATCGTAATATTATCTATCTAAATGCATCTCTAATTGAGCCATAATGATATCAATTCAGATCGCACTCGGTAAATCATAAAGTTGCGCATCGATCACATGATCGGGTTACAGTAGTGCCCACTGTGCGGTTTTGGCCTTAAGCTCGGACTATTATAAAAACTTTATGGTGAATATGGGTCTAAAAAAAATTGAAATGTGCCCACACGCTCATAAATCCTAATCAAATTTATTAAATCAAGTACGAGTGCTGTGTGTGAATGTGTTAATAACGCAGCGACAATGAAACAACAACAAAGAGATACGCCCACAATATCCTACACAGAGAAAGCCGAAAGTATGTAAATAAATGTGAGTATGATGTGGGGGTATATCTATATATATATGGATCTATATAGCACGACATATGCGACTATGCGACCAGAGATATCAGACAATCAATTGTCTGGCTCGGTCCGGCTCTGGATCTCTCTGATGTGGTGGGTAATTGTGCGGCATTAATTTGTGCAAGTAATTTCATTGACGGGGGCTGACTCGTTGACAACAACTACAACAACAACAGCAACAATAACAAAATGAACAACAATATCAACGAATTTACGCGATATATTCATGTGAGTCTGTGTGTGCGTGTGTGTTTATTTCAGATCGGCTCACTTAATGAATAAAAAGTTAATAACTAAACAAGCTTTATGACAACATACACACGCACACACACACACAGGCGCGCAAACTCCCTCACACACTCATCAGTTTGTTTAGTGTAAATATTTTTACATTTTCCCTTGATGCGATGACCTTGATTACACATACACATACACACACACATAGGTTATCTGGTTTATCGATAGTCCTACATAATACATGGCTAATTTATGGCATCCCCACTTTGATTAGGCCTATAGTCTGCTGCGACCTTGTTGGAGTTGGTAGTTGCCAAGCGGGAACTTCCAATGTTTTTCCAATTGATTTAATTGTATTAGCTCTGATTCAATAGATATGTAGATAATATTCTAGGTAATTTACGAGCGAAACTACCGAATACTGGATTAGTTTCCGAATGTCTGTTATGCTTGTTAGTAGAATTAGGGCTCCTATCTGCTGTATTCTTGCTGAGTTGCAATTAGCTCTATACTTTTATATTCGTTATTCGGAAAGAGAATTAGAGAAAATTTGAGTTAACATGTCAATCTTAACTTTATCTGTAATCAATCGAACACAATCGTCTTGGTAATTCTTCTTTTTTATCAGTTTCTTTCCTTGTTTCCTTGTCTCCTGCACAACTTGTTGCTCTCTTGTCGTGGAAAATTCCCCACAATTCCTTACTTCCTTTTACTATCATCACACACAGTATCTATCCTTATCCATGGATAACTTGTTGCCCAATGATAAACTACGCCAAACTTTATAGACTCAGACAATTCGTTATCTGTTGCTAAGTTGTAATTTACTTAAACGATTGCGAAAGAGACTTAAAGGGAGAGCAAAAGCAAAGAGAGGCAAAGAGAATGTCATGA
The DNA here is from genome assembly GCA_018904595.1 of Zaprionus indianus. Lineage (NCBI taxonomy): Eukaryota > Metazoa > Arthropoda > Insecta > Diptera > Drosophilidae > Zaprionus > Zaprionus indianus. The sequence continues at coordinate 782,208 of JAEIHA010000905.1, forward strand.
CCTGACATTATCCGCACTGCTTTAATATACTCGGATAAGCGTTTATTGTTGACAAGTGGCCTGACTAGCAGCCTGTTAGGCTTTAAAAAGTACATTGTGGCCCATTGTGGATATTTTCCCGTACGTTATTAAACGATATCAACAAGACAAGCGCGAGTTCTCGCTCATTTGCCGTTGTCACTCTTCATTCAGATAAGTTCAATCCACATAAGGGGAAGAGAGAGAAGAGAACGAGAGTACTCAATGATGCTCAAGCACAGCGCCATAAAGAAAACATCCGGCCAAGCCTGGCCTGGGTTCCCGGGGCATCACCATCACCATCAGCCTCTCCCACAGCCCCGTCGCTGCACTTAAATGAGGCAGTAAACATCTTCACAATGGCGCGTAGTTTACCCATTGTACTTTGGCATTCAGGCATTTATTGTATTATATCGTACATATATTTGAATAAAGTGAATTATGTGCAAAAGCAGAAGAAGAAGGTCTTCCAAAGTTCAACTCCCTACACCGTCGTCGTCTGCCTAATTGAGTTGAACATCATCGCTCCGCACCGCGTCGAACTCAATTGAACAAAGGAAAATGAAGCCGAGTTTGAAATTTTTGCGCATTCTTCCAACTTTGCTTTGTTTTCTCTCTCATGCATATTTCGCATGCCCTTCTTCCGCTTGTCTGTCGTTCTGTTCTGCTTGTTCAGCTCTTTCCCTTTCCATTTCCCTTTCGGTACCTTCCGTCCATCAACATACTTAATTTCAATTTAGCCCCCTTTGAATCGCATCGTTTATTTAATTTACACTCGAGTATCGCGTTCATTTTTGCCATTGCGTGGGCGTTCAGAGCAAGTTTTTTTCGCACGCCTTTTCATGATTTTGTTAAATAAAAAAAAAAAACAAAATTAAAATCCGAATTTGTTTGCGGTGTAAATGTCACGTACACACACAACTTTGAGCTCAACGGGCATTGGTCACATAAGCTCACTAATTAATTAGCTCTGGTTTCTTTAATTAGCAAACCTAGAGAGCAAATTAACAAAACAATATCATGAGGGAATTTTTAAGGGTTTGTGCACGTGCGAATATTTTAGAAAATTTGTAGTCGAGACAGATATAGAATACGTAGTTGTAGCTTTGAAAGGGAAGTACTTTATATAATGTCCACCTGTTGTTTGCAGGGTAAAATGCAACTTGAAGCATCTGCGAAGTTAAAAAGTGTATATATATTCTTGAATAGCGTCAAGAGCTGATGCAATATGGCATTTTCCATCTGTGTGTTCGTATGAACATCTAGGGAAGATGTGTCAAAAAAAAAAAAAAAAAAATTACTAAAGTATAAAAGTATTTTTTTTCTATGATCAGCTACATTCAAAACTATATAACATATTTATATTTGGCACATCCTTCGGCTTGAGCTGCTGCTGCTGCAGTTCGTGCGCTAATGACGAAAATCGAGCAACGAACCGCACCGATCCGTTCGCTTCTTTCTGCGTGTGCGCGAAATTAGCGTGTCGGGGGAACGATGGAGAATGGAGCATGCTCGGTAGCATTTATCGAACGTGATCGCACAATACGAAGGCGGTATTAGGCAGTGAGTGCAGAAGTGCTCCAGTACAATTGGGGCTCATTATGAAAACATTTCGCCCTGCAATACCTCAACCACACCCACCCCAAACACTCTCACACACACACACACACTAATGAACTCTGTTGGTATGTGAGCACTCGCAGCTAACCTAATATGGTATTGTATAAGAGGCGACACCATAAATATTTAGAAACAAGCCTCAGCTTTGTTTACAAAAAATGTAAAAAGAAGAAAAGAAAATTGCAAAAAAAAAAGAGTAGAAAACAAGAAACGAAAAATAACAAAATTACAAACTGGGCGATAAGTCGAGTACCCCTATACTGCCATATACCGAACGTATACACCGTATACGAGTATATCGTATTCTTGAAAGCACGTGATCGTACAGCGAGTTTCAGTTTGCAGCAAGTCTCGCTCGCGCTCTCAGCTGATCTCGCACTCTCTCTCCCTCTCTCTCGCTGTCTCTCTCATTCTCTCGACTTGTCTCAAGTATCATTGAAGTTCGCTGGAATGCCAAACAAGTGTAGAACAATTGTACACGGTCTCGCATTGAGTCAGACCAAGTTCGGGGGACGCTAGAGATGGTTGCGTGTTCAAAGCAGCAAAACTACAATAAAAAATATTTATTACATATTTTCTAATTGATAAAAGTGTTTTCTATTCTCTGCTGTCTCTCAGCTCGTGTCACGCACGATACTCTCACATTACTAGACTCCAAGTTCCTCCCGTCTTATTACACATATGATTTTGGCCACAAAATAAAATACGACTGACTTAAGTACGCGCGAAATGAAATCATGATGACATCGAACCGGTTTATCGGCAAAATTTCACAGTCAATCGAATGTAAAAAAAAAGAAAAAGAATAAAAAACCAGCCAAAAAATTCCAATAGAAACCAATAGAATCCGCAACTGTTTAGACTGCGCTCTTCTCTGTGTGATTGCCGCCTCTGCTGTAGCTGATTAATGATGAAGTTATGGCCGGGTGTCGTAAAAAATAAATAGCAAAAAAAATATACATAGAAAAAGCCAGTGAGTCGTCGCTGACGTTGCCCCCGTCAACTAGTCACAGTGGCGCCCCGCCCCCTTTTGCATTGAACGCTGCCATTGCCAAGATTTACAACCAATGTCAGCCCCAGCAATGTAGACGACTAAAAATAGTCTCGCGCTCAGCTGGCTGCGCTGGCTTATGCGCCTGATAGCAACGACGACGACGGCGACTACGACTCGTGACAGCGCTGTTCTCAATAGGCAGCGCAAGTTATTTAACATGGCTTATCAAATGTGGCCAAAATGGTAGAACAAGCATGAAAGGGAGTGGAGACTGACTACTTCACATACATTTGCAGATGGCAATGTTGAGTAATTGATGGAAATAAATCAAATATTGATGGAACATAACATAACATCTGATAAATGGTTTAAGGAAGCTAAAATACCAAGAACCTCTATAATTAAATCGATAATTTGCTGATATTAATGTTCTAATGTTGATAGCAAATTTAGTCGGAATTATCTTAATAAAATGTCATAAAAATAACTTAAGAAAGGCAGAGAATCTTGAATTTGCCACTACTTTTTTATAATGAAAGAAAATGATCGTTTTATTAGATTGAAATGATCGTTTTATTAGATTGCCCTAAGTTAGCCTGCTCAAACTATACAGATATAAGACTTTGAGTATAAATTCCATGTAAATTGCACTATAAATAAATTAAACTGCATAACATGAAATAGGTTCAAGATATTCCGCTCAAACTTGGAAAACAGAAGGATTATTATGTTAAATAAACATAAACCTAAATTTTAGTTCAGTGCAAACTACTCTGATGAAATCTGATAAATATTAGGTTTATGTTTTTATCATTTTCTATACCAAATTGCATATGAATTGAATTATAAAAATAAATTTATAATAATAAGTTGCATAACTCATCATTGGTAATGATATTAAAGTTATAATTCAAATATAAAATACAGTCAACTAAATTTCATACAAGTTACTTAAAAAAAAGCGAGAAAGTTCAAATTTTGTTTACGTTTCATAATCTCTGTCAAAATTATAATACCCAGCTTGCATAGGGGCATATGAACTGAGGTAGACGTCATACAGACTCGCTAAAATGCTGTTCTAGCGCTTATCAGTGAACTGTGTATTTTGTGTAGTACTTTTTTCGGGGTCCAAAGCACCGTCGTCAACTACCCCAACAACGTGTGACAAGCAAACCGTGTGCACCCAACATGTTTATCTTATCAATCTATATTCTCGTATTTTCTGCATATTTCATGACCTCGTCTCGCGCGCGTTTGAACATACATAAAATATTACCATAGGTTGACATAATTTTTAAGTGTTGGAAGTCACGTCAAGTTTTTGATCTCAACTTTTAAAGCAACAGTTGAGATGGCCATAAAGATAAGAACATAAGACGCTTTAGTTTTTAGCATGAATAAGCTAAAACTAACTATGAGATTATTTGTTTTAATGAAATGATATATGGTATGAATTGAGACTGATATTGTTTGTATTTCCCCTGAAAATTTCAGCACTTTCAGCGTGCACATCTTCATTTCCATCAGTCGGGGTGATGCTATAAATTTTAATGACCCCATAAAAACGGTCTGTGTGCATAAGGTAGCATAGTGTGACACTGCAATCGCGTGGTCTGCAGTTGTAAACCACTTGAATGTGCATTTTTATAGGGTATTTGCGAGTAAATTATAAGTTTCACGCCACCCCAGAAATTTATGGACGTTTCTCTCTCTTTCTAGACTGCAAATAGGCAGCGTTCATTTATTTAAACAAGTGCGCGTTTGGTCATTTTTCATCTTTCTCTACGCTCCCTATCTCTCTCATGTCCGCTCGTTCTCTCTCTCTCTCTCTCTCTCTCTCTCTCTCTCGTCTGTCTGATGCAATGGCAAGTGTAAACATTTTGCAACAGGCCGCCCTGCTGTTTGCCGCTGGCCTTGGCAAGATCCCCAGACGAATTAGACCTAAGGCCCCTAAGCAAGTACCACCCCCTGTCCCTCTGCCTTTCTCTTTCTTCCAGCTCGTTAGTCTATGCATCTCACAGCTCTCTTTTTCATTTATTTGCCATTTTGTTGCCCATCATTGTCGTTTTTCGGGCACCATTAGTTTCCCAAGCGTAGCAACATATGGAGCCTCTCTCTATAAGTGTGTTTAGGTCTATTAAATGGCCCTAACTGTGTGTAATTAGCTGTAATTTGAGTGTGTCTGCACCGTATGCGACATTGTACATAAAGTTTTCATTGACCATAGCCGTGCCCGGGGCAAATGGCCTCAAAATGTGCACTTAACATAATATTTTCATTTGATTAGCTCAGGCTAAGAGAATCGTCGGATCCGGTAATATGCAATTAGAGGCAATAACTTAAAGAATTGTGATGGAAACATATGGCAAAGTTTGTGCAGGAGAATTATCTTATAGTGTATCGTAAACTGGTTAATATCTTGATTGATTTTGAGGAAATTATTAAATAATGCACAGAAAATGTTTTATACATAACTTTCTATAGTGAATATTCATTCATGGCAAGGTTCACTACGTTTTCTGAGTCCAACTTCAATTACGACACACTGAAATCAGTTTAGATTAGATAGTTCTAAATGCATTTAAAGTGGAAACAATTATTTTACTGTGTATTACAGCTGTTTAAACAAAAGAAAGTTTAACTATTCTTATGGTTCCTTAATACTTTAAAGAGGGCACATTTATAAAGCTTTGCACTTTCAGTGAAACCTTATCGTACAGGAAATAGTTAGACTCAGTCTTTAATGAAATTTCCACTATAGAAATCAGATTGATTTTGATGTTAAACCTGCCCTATCCAAACTGAACAATCATCCACTTCATTTAAGTGATGCAGTTCCCTAACCTATCCTTTTTCAATTATCACAGAAACTTAATTAACTCGGGGCGATACAACACAACAAGTTTTATCGATTTGGCGTTGAAAGAGTTCAACGTTGTTGAAAAACGCTGTGTCAACATGACGTATGCGTAACGATAATTGTTAGTCAGCTACATACGCCATGTTGGCCCGCATATAGTAAAGTAAAAATGAGAGAAAATGAAGAAGTACAAGTGGAGGTGGAGGTAAAGTTGGAAAGAAAAACCACAGATAAGAGACACATTTCTAGCTGACACCACAAAGCAATTGCGATGATTCACGTTGCCACCGCCGACGCCGCCGCTGCCGCCGCCACCGCCTTCGCTGCCCTTTTCCCAAAAGTGTCGAGAGAATCAAGAGAATTATTCTCTATACGCTGCATTTTGCCTACGAATCGAACGAATGAACTTTTGCCAAGCCAAGCAAAAGAAAAGCGGGAACAAAAAAAACAACAGAAACAAATTCGAGAAAATTTGCACTTACATAACATTTTCTTGTTTACGTGTGTGTGTATGTGTTTGTGAGTGTGTTTCAATGCTGAATCGGGTACTACGACTACCTCGGGGGCTGCCTTTGTTTGGCAAACGGTTCGCTTCATTTCTCTCATGCAACATTATATGTTGCATGTTGCACATGTTGTATGTGTGCATTTAAACATGCATTACGTTTTTGAAAGCATGCACCACATACCACAAAAGGGTATTGTGGGTATGTGCAGTGTTTAACAGGAAGCAACTTTGGGACCACGTTATGTCAAGTGCATAACTCGACTTTGCCACAAGTTGGTTTGCTCAAACTTGGGTTATAATGTAAATTAAAAATATACCAAATTTCATATGAATTGCACTAAAAATAAATGAGTTAAAGGAAGTGAATTGCATAGCTCAACTTTGGCATAAGTTAACCTTATGAAACTGGACATATAGAAGGTATATTAAGTTATCTTCTGCTATACCAAATTTCATCTGAATTGCACTATAAATAAATGATTTATTGCCGAATCCAATTTTCAAGAAAATATCATTTTATAGTAGGGCAACGTTAGGTCGGCAGTTTTGTGGTTTTTTCTCGCTTCTCTCGCTATGGCATGTTAGTTTTCTTATTTCTTGTTTTGCTTTTCGCGCTACACAGCGCGAGACGAAGACGAAGCAGAAGAAGCAGAGAGAGAGTAAAGAAGAAGCAGAGTTGAGGCCCGCAAATAACTGTGCCTGGGCTACAATGCACGTGATTTTTCTAGCCAGTGCGCTTACAATGCGCTTATGCCGCCACCGTGTACGTAATTATTATGAAATCAAAAAAAAAAAAAAAAAAATGAAGAAATGTGGCTGCTGTAGTTGCAGTTTTTGTTGTTGTTGTTGCTGTTGTTGTTTTTTATGTGCCACGGTTCAATGACCCGCATTGTTGTTGCTGCTGTTGTTGTTGCTAGTGCTGTGGCAAGTGCACACTCTATACAGGTTTTCCTTTTGTGTTGCCAAAAACAGAAAGAGCAAAAGCAGAGGCAACAACAAAAAAAAATGGCTAAAAAACTGCTAAATAAAAGAGCCTTGCGTGTTGGCATTTTCAGCGTCGTCGCAGCGTCTGCCACAAAAGTTGGCCAAGTCGACAGGGCAACAACAACGACGAGGTGACTGTTGAGGGAGGAAGGAAGAGGGGCAGGAAATCGTATGTCGTCTGTAAATCAGGTCAAGCCCGACGACGGCGGCGGCTGCTGCTCGACTTGGCCTTTGACTATGTGCAAATCGTCGCATCTCGAGCCTGTTTTAATTGTCCTTTATATATTTTATGCGGGTTGTCCTTGTGCTGTGCGATAGCTTGATAGCTTGACAAGTTGATTTCCTTGGCGCCAACGCAGTCGCCTCGTCGACGGGGCCCGGGACTGTGCTCGACACTGTGCCTGACACTGTGCCTGTGCCCGTTTCCATGCCCTCTGGTTGCCCTTTGCTTTGCACATAAATTGATTCAGTAACTTCAGTTGCTCGTGCTCTGGCTTACTCTCACTTTGTTTCTGTCTCGCTCGCACATGCGTGCGTTGCGTATGCGTGTGGGTGCTTGTTGGTGTGTGTGTGTGTATTCATTCATTGATTTACCCAACCTAACAATACGCTCTCTCATACTCTACACAACTCGCACTCTCCGCTAAGTCTTCAACTCGCTCTCTTTACCCATCTCCCTCTCTGCATTACTCTTTCTCTTACTTGCCCTACGTAATTCTATTTGCTCTGCTGCTGACGTAAAGTGTCCTTACCAGCTGTCGCACCCCCACTCAGTCTCTCTCTCTCTTCTTTATACAGAGTCAGGCTGTTCTTCCCTCCCCAATTGGCAGTGAGAAGACATGCTCAATGTGCTTGCTGTTGGCCCACATTGTGCCCGGGTGTTGTTGTGAATGTGTGTGTGTGTACTTAAAGGGCTTACCAAAGCATATGATGGCATAATTTCTATTTCTTTTATAATTTCCTTTGCCAGGGTATATTAGTTTGGAACATCAAATGTTACTTCATCAAGCTTTTATATTCTTCCTTAGCATCAACAGATATATATATAATTTTCAAGGGTATAAAGCCTGTCTGGCACAGCCTGGTGGGTTTTTTCTTTTTCTCTCTTAGCGAATTTGACACAATTTCGTTTTTCCCAGCCGGGGGGATTGGGGAGTGGAGGGGCCCAAGTCATTGCACTCTCAAGGGACAAGGGTTGTGAAAAGTGACAGCTGCCAGCTACTTAGCCCAGTTTAGCCCTAGCGCACTTTAAACAGGCGTGTCCCCACTTCCTTCCCCAACGCTTCACATGCAAATTTGGTTCAAGTGTGTCTAAAAGTCATAAAATATAGACATAGACATACAGTTTAGTGACCCACTTGGGTAACTCCTCGTCATCTATCATTAACTATGGAAAACACACAAATGCGCACACACAATAGCAAAGGTGTTTATCATGGGAAATTTTTCAGCGGGTAACCCAAGTTGGCAGCTTAATGAACTGAAAAGTGACAAGCTTTAAGTTAAATACGATGCTTAAATAGCTTTAAATGAGTTGTAACACAGTTATTATGTATGGGTGAGAAAATTAACGAAACTATTATAACATATTAGCAATTTTTTGAATATATTTTTTATATTTGGCTATGAAAATTGTATTGTTATTTTCAATGATATTCCATAGTTGAATAGAGGCAAAGATCTCAAAATTTATTTATATATCTATCAATTTCTTTTATTGAAACTCAATTTATTTTCTTTATTTACTAACATTGAAATTGGAAACATGAATACAACATAATATACGTTTCTCAACTTGTACACGCCTAATGTCCCATGATGTGCGACAAATTCCGATTCCAACTAAATTCTATTAACTAGTTTCAGACTATGAAAAAGCAATTTAATAATTTAAATTAATAATTAATTTGAGGGCAATATTTGTAAACAAGAATATTTTCGAAATTAATTTCGATTGAGTTGCACTGGCGAACTAGTTGCCATGCAGTAGTAAGTTCTGGTTTAAAACTAGCTCGAAAGTGAACATGTTAGTTCTAGGTGCTACACTTGGATGCGTTTCACTTGGTCGGCACCCACTCAGATTCCGTTTGCGAGGTGTGTCCTGTGTGTCAACAGTAATGCACTTTGATATCTGATGAGGACAAAGACGATGTCGCTCTCGTGGTCACCTAGTGTAGTTGAAGAGGGCTATGGTCGACAGTGAGTTACCCATTGCTCAGTTCTGACGTGAACCAACTCTGATCATAGGAACATTTTTGATAAATAGATAGATCAATCACTAACGAAAAATACATAATTTATGCAGAGTGTGAGTCTTTTTTTGTTTAAAACTGTAACACTATGTTAATATACCTTCCTTTTGATTTTAAAGGGTATTACAAGAAACAATGGAAAATTTTCTCTGCTCTTCACAAGCAATTGGCAAAATGACTTACATATAGTAAAAATTATCTAAACCAGACGAGAGTAAAAATTTCCGTTTTCCCTCACGTTGCACTTACGTCACTCTCCGTTAAGTTCACTCTGGGTGTGTGGGTGCTAACCGTTGCATAGCATGCAGCTTATGTCAGCAAGCAGTTGAACATAAAATAGGTTAAGTGCTCTCGTCATATCTGAATCGGTGTCGATTGCAGCAAATGAGCTGCTGATTAGCAACGACGTGGCAACTGGTTCTAAATTTATAGAACTATTAAGGGGTATATACGGAGGGAAGTTTGAACTATGAGTAACTTATTTAATGAGACATTTTATGGAGAGAGAACACAGAAAAAGATTTTATGTTTTTGTTGAAAATATTCCTTGTACTCTTCTCACTAAAATAACAACTAAAATGTTCACTCGTGACTTAATTGTACAATATTTATCTTATTCTGGGGGATAATCTCTTTTATTCAGTTCCATTCAGCCCTCACTCAGCAGTCTGTGTACACCTTTTTTTGGATTTACAGGGTATACACGCAGTACTAATTAACTTGTCGATGCTGTGGTCAGTGAACAACTCAGCGCCATGTTTAATCTGTGCAAATGTCCACGTAGAACGAGGTGGGAGTGCAAGATAGAGAGCAAGAGGGTATTGTAGGTAGAGAGGAACATGGAGAGGGAAGGAGAGGGGGAAAAGAGGGAGATAGAGATGTCGACTGACCTCCAATGCGACATGACATCCCGTGTCAGTTGATTTGCATAAACGTTTTAATTAGCTCGCTTGTGTTTGGTGCCTGCCTGTATGTGAGTTGGGTGTGTTGGGTATCTGCAATGGTGTGTGTGTGTGTGCTTTACCGGCCTGTGCTGCGCTGTGCTACGTTATGTTGTGCTGTGTATGCTGTGGGTTCTCCTGAGGGCGGTTAATCAAATGATGTAAAACAATTTTTCGTTGTCATTTTGTGAGTTTGTCCAATTGAATTCAATTGAAAAGCAGCCTGTGGCAGCCTGACTGTTTTCTGCCTGCTCAGCGCACTGATTTCATTTGATTTAATTTCACATGATTTGATTTGATTTAATTAGTGTAAATTAGCTTCAGTATTTGCAACTCGAAGATAACGAAATGTCTGCCAATTGCATGCAGCGAGTCAACAAAAGTCTCACATCGCATTATAAGTAAACAGATAAGCCTAATGTAAACGTTTGTTAATAACTATATACATATGTGTGTGTGTGTTTGTGTGCCTATCGTAATTGCAATTGCGACGGGGCCATAAATTGAAGCACCTTGAAACGCAAAACTAGCATAATATTGACATACATATGAAATTTGCAATTGGATTCAAAGCAGACTAACATCAATGCTCTCTTACACACTAACTGAGCCTACTAATGAGCTTGTTCTATATAAACCATATATGGTTGTTGTTGCGGCACAACAATTAAACTTGTATGAGGATCTTGAGTTTGTTTATCAATTTGATATTGAGGCTACGACCCTATGCGGAAAGTACAAACGAACAATTTGTTGCTAATAAGTAACACACAAGTGCAAGTTCTATGGAAGTTATTATGCCAGGCAAACATTATGATCATTTATTTAAATGACAATAGGTATTTCCTGTGCCACCAAGAACATAAAAAAGGGCTGTCTTGGTAAGGAAAAAACTGGGTTAGCTTTTCGTTATTTACTGCAATTTGACTTTGAAACTGTTTTGAAATTGATTCTTATGTTAATTTCGATTTGACTAAGTGATTTTGGGATAGAATTGAAAATACAAATGGGAGAGTATTTGATTGAATATCTAAAATCCATAATACAGATTCAATAACCACTTCAGATTCATTAACCATTTCAAAATTAAATTCCAAACGAAAACCTTATAATTTTTGACAAAGTTATCTCATTGCACAATAAATATGTAGACACGCCAGACATTACTTTTATCATATTCATAAATGATTCACGTTAAAAAACCTTAGGGCAATAAATGTAACCACTCCTCTAAGGGTGCTTCTCAGAAATTATTCTTTATTGTTCCAAAGAACTTTAGAAAATTAGATGTGTCTACAATAAACTTGCATATGTAGCATATCATGTAAGAATTCTTTTAAATGAATATCTCAAATGCCAGTAATTTTGTAGGTGTCTTTTTTATTATGTTCTGTCTTAATAAACAATTCGTTAAGATAACGCAAATAATTCTTTGTAAACGTTTTGATTTATAAAGAAACGAGTTATGTATATATTTCTCTGTCCCTGTCTAAAGCGAAAGTAAGAAACTGAAAATAAATATTACTCTCGTTTTTACAGTAGATTGTAAATTTCCATTTCACACTCTTGTCTTATTAATCTTCATTTCTTTTTGAAATATCTCATTCTTTAAAGCGTGAGTCATTGAGGAACTCATACTGTGTGTGCTTTACAAGATGATATCAGAGAGAAAACAAATAAATTTGCTGTACATTACTTTGAATTAAATTTCCCCTTCGATGCTGTTGTAAATTTCATAAATTCTTCAAGTTTTGCTGTTTGCTCGCTCGTTTTGATATCAATATCTATATAGTTGCTATAACTCGATTGGCAGGCCTGCGGACTGGCTGGGGCAGCTGTATCTCACTCATTCTCTAAGCATATTTAACACCTCTGTCAAGTCGGTCGAACGCAGCAATCTATCAGAGCTCCCCGTCTGTGTCTAGTTCTTCAAAGTTTTGTCGTTCGCCAATGCTTGTCTCTCCCTCTCTCTCTCTCCCCCCCTGTTTGCAGAATGTTGTTGTGCTGACAAGCGAAATCATTAAAAGTGTCAAACCCCATCGAAAGAAGTTCATATTTGTTGTTGTTGCTTGGCATTTTGATACGTGCGCAGAATTTCAATTGAAAATTTGCAATTCAATTTTCGCATTAAGCTTTTGTCTTTACTAAAGGGATGAAGAGCAGCAAACAGTGAGAAAGAGTGAGAGAGAGAGGTAGGGAGGGGAAATGGTCTCACTCTTGACTATTTAATATGCGAATTGCGAACGAACTGAAGCGCACAAAAATATCTAAAACTAAATTGTTTTGTGCGGATTGGATTCGATTATAATAGTTGCCATTAGCGTTTCTTTTTTTTCCCGGCGCGATTTACGCTTGGTTTCACTGCACAAAACAGCTTAATTAAGTATACGTCGTGTGTGCGCGCGACGGATTTGTGATGGTTGATATATTATAAATATTTTGTATATGCATTGCATTTATTTATAATTACATTTTGTGTGGCGATTTTAATAAAACTATAAGAGAGAAGTGGCTGATCGGGGGATGCTTGAAATAATCTGCGGTTAAGTGTAGAGTTTTTATTTACTATAAGGAGATTATTTCTATATATGGTAATTATTGTATCACATGCAAAAGAATATTCTATGTAATTTTATAACCTTTAAAATCCATTGCGAATTTTCAATAATCGATTAATTTTAATACGAAAACAATAATCTCCATTAAATGTTGACATTTCTGCTGTAAATTTTGTGTTTTTTACGATGCTTCCTAATGATTTGTATTTCACGTATTTTTATTTGCCAATCAGGGAGATATTCTCTGCCGGTTTCGGAATTGTCAGATTAATTAATTAGACATCGAAATTGAAATTGAATTAGACTTGAATTGTGAATCACAAACTGAACCGAATGCCGACCAGGGTCGCCTTCAGCCTCGTTCCAAGAGCGGCGGGCGGGGGAGGCGACTTTGTGGAGCCGGAGCTTTATAAGTATATTGTGTTTACATACATACTTTCACACATACAATAGTGTTGTGTACAATATATTATTGCTAGTATATAGCACAATATTATTCTCTGTCCAGTTGGCTTCTTTTTATTGCTTTCATGTATTTTATGGGCCAGAGGCGCCTCACTTACGCCCTCACTAGCCCCCTTGCCTACCCAAATTCGACATACGAGGGTCGTTTGATAAGTCCGTGACTTTTTGAATAAAATATATATTTTTCGTCAAAGAAGCGTTTTATTTCTCAACATAATCTCCTTTTAGCTCTATACATTTAGTCCAGCGTTTTTCCAATTTTTTTATTCCTTCCAAATAATAGGTTTTCTCAAGGCCCTCAAAATAGTCGTTTGTTTCTGTGATGACCCGAATCTCTTACCGCCGAGCCATTTCTTCATGTTTGGAAACAAAAAATAGTCACAGGGGGCTAAATCTGGAGAATATGCTGGATGGGGTAGCAGTTCGTAGCCCAATTTATGAAATTTTGCCATGCTGACACGAAATTCACTTTTTTCCATTTTCGTTAAAATTCACGAGATCGTCTGCTTTCAATGCCTATAAAACGCAAACCAAAAAACGCAGCTTTCTCAAAATTTTACAGTCAGCTGTTAATCGATAACTGCTGACAGGAGCAGTGTTGTATTTAGAGCAGGTGCGCGGCAAATACAAAAAGTCACGGACTTATCAAACGACCCTCGTATATTTTGTCCCGAATGGAATGAAATGTTCCGCGAGATGTTTTCGCCATGAGTGTCGTTGAACCAATCGGGAATTCAGATCTTTCTCTCTCCGTCTGTGCGTGTGTGTGTATGAGTGACAAGGACTATATATCAGGCGAGTGTAAACACAAATACATACATACGTGTACATTCTTTGGATATTTAACATATAAATAAAGTATATATTTGCGTGCACTCAGCACCTTCATCGACTTGTTTACTGTGTTAACATATTTGTCTTCACCGAATGATTGAGTTGATTGGGTTAAGCAGAGATTCTGTTTCAGAATGTTAAACACTGAATACATAATAAACAATGCACGGCATGAACAATTTGCCTACTTTTAAAATAGTATTTATTTATTTATGAACTGATTTATAATCATCTTTATCTTCTACTCTCTTGCAGACTTCGCAGCGCCATTTTGCCACTCAGTATGCTCTTGCAGTATTTGCTTTAAAATCGTTCATTATAATGAATTCCGCGCGGCATCATCGTATTGGAGTGTTTCTGTCTCCATAAATTCGCATAGCTCGGCACGCCAAACAACGACAACTAACAACAACAACACAAGCAAACTTTACGTATAAAGTTGAACTAGTCACATTAAATATATATAAAAGAAAGAAACATAATTGAAATTTAATTGAAACTAACGATAGAAATTGAGCAAAAACAAAAATCTTTTTGCCAAAGTCTTGATACTACACAAAGATTTATTTTCAAACGGAAAGGAAATATATATACAACGCAAAACTGGCTAAGAAAATGCCATATCATCGTGCGGATACATCGGCTCAGGCCGATAAGCTGAGCGGCATTGTGGAGGAGAGTGATCTCTATGAGGGATTTGCGCCGCATGTGGAAACATCGGAAATCAAAACACTTGATTTCTACAATCTACCAAAGCAAACTGGTGAGTGGAATTCACAAATTATAATTATGTTATATAAGTTAGAATAAAAATAAGAAAGACTAGAAATGTTAAGAGGATCACTTTCCTCTTTAAAATAAATACCTTTGTCCATTTGCCATTAGCGAATAAATTTAGACTCATTATGAAGAACAATTCTCTTGACGTTATCTGCTTTATCCGGTCATCAATTGTGCGTCTTTTTTGGCATAAACAAACCTCTTGAAAGTAAACAGAAAATAATGATATATTATTCAAGTATTTAACTAAACAGCAGGCGTACGATTGCTTATAAACGATTGGCTTGAATTCAAATTCTAATGAGCTACTCGTTGGGCTATAAATATAGATAAATTGAATATATGTTGGATGATCAAATACCATATGACTAGCAATAGTCGCTGTGCTATATGAGGATAGGATCAACTATATTGTACTATTGATTTCTTGGGAACATAAAGCGAAGCCTTACATAAATATTGATGAATAAGTAAAGCATTATATTAAAATAAACCCCAAACACACAATATCTGCAAATATCTTCGGAATCAATTTATTTATAATTTTCATTGCTAGAATACTCAGTCTCTTCATTTTTGTTAAAAATGCCCTGCAAAAGTTCGAATCTTAATTACATCGTACCTACGCAATACTTGGCATGTGATCTTGCATATGTATACTATATAGAAAGAGATATCTCCCGCTATATTGCACACGTGTTTCCTGAAAATATTTGTTGAGTAAATTATAAATTAATGCATTGCATGAAAGATTATTTGTTTGTGCTTCTGTGCCGCAGCCGCACAGCAAAATACATTAATCAATAAACAGAAACAGACTAAAAGGAGCACAAAGCAAACAGCGAAAACAGAATTTGCTAGAGCAGAATAAATTCAATGTAGGCATTTGTAATAATTACGGCTAATATGGCTGTACCGCCCGGACGGGCCAAATTGCCACTGCCGGAGCCCGAAAAAACTAACTGAACCGGCCACGCCAATTGGCTCGGTCCGAACTCAATGGTGTGACTGGATCTCCCTCTCTGAACACTGCAAACATTTAGTTGTTTTTTACTGAAAGAAAACGAAAACAAGAAGAGAAGAAGGTTGAAAACAACCCGAAAGTACCCTGTAAATCTTGTATAGTTCTCTAATTTCATATTAAATTCATTCTTTCATGTCTACTGTGCCTACAAACTCCGTTATTCCTGGTATTTACAGGGTATTGCAAAGAATGAAAAACAAATAGCCCGCAGGCTGCATGTCAAATTATGCTACAGAGTTGTGTAAACATAAACACTTGAAAATTATTCGAAACTGTATTGACAAACGAGTAGCATGAATAACCACACAAAAGCAAAGCAGGTGTTTGCTGCACGCATAGATACCCTGTGAAGGTGTGTGCATGTAAAACGCAAAACGATTTTGTAAATATTTATAATTTGCTCTCTTTTAAATAGTCAGTTAATTACATATTCCATACATAAATCAAATTATGAAAGGTGTTGCCATAAATTATAGGGTATATTCCGAGTAGTGTTGATAAACACAGTTCGTTTGCGAGTTCTGCCCTGCCTTATGCAAATAAATAAATAAATTCACTGCAACTTTCAACCCGAGCAAAACGATTCTCTGCGTTTTTCCTCTTATTTCTCTTTTATTGCATAATTTGACCCTTTTACTTGGGGCAGCAGCAAAAAAATTGTTGAAAAGTTTTTAATTGTGTTCGCTTTTTTTTGTTTATTCAATTTGTTTTCGTTATTTCAACGGCTCGTGAAATCTCTCAGTGTGTGTCTGTGTTCATTGCAAAATGCAAATTGCAATTAACATAAACTTTAATCCATTCCAGAGGGGAATATATAAACGTATACTATGTTTATATTGTGTAAGGGAACTTGCACTTGGCGATTTTAACTGGTTTTTAAGCACTTTTTGCTTAGGTCTTATTTTGGCCAGGCCAAGAAGCCACAATCAACACAATCAAAGCTTATCAATGGACGCAATGTAATGTGCTGATAATGAAGGTTATACACCACATTGACCTACATTTTTCCGGC
This sequence comes from Zaprionus indianus, assembly GCA_018904595.1. Taxonomy (NCBI): domain Eukaryota; kingdom Metazoa; phylum Arthropoda; class Insecta; order Diptera; family Drosophilidae; genus Zaprionus; species Zaprionus indianus. The sequence goes on from JAEIHA010000905.1 coordinate 799,058, forward strand.
CAAGGCAAAAGCAAAGAAAATTTAAAATTTGAAAACTTTCCATAAACAAAAATCACGAATGAAAAAGAATACGAACAAATGATGAAATGATGGAAATCGATTCATTTTAATGGCACATCAAAGGCAATCAAAACTTTACATTTGCACAACATTCCCAAGAGAGAGAGACAGCTACCCTGTTTGCCTCCCACAAACGAGGCAACCTATTCGATTTGTGTACTATGTATTTATTGGATTTTATATCGCACTCATATTTTGTCAAAATGCCAATGTGCATTAACGGCAATTGCATTGCGAAATGCAATCTGCTCTCGCCCGATCCGATAATCCATTAGTGGAGGCTCCTCGTAGTCGCTGACGACATTGGCCTTGATTTTGAATTTGCTGCGCTTACCCTGTAGTTGAGAGAGCTAGAAGTGGGGTATGTGCGAAGGTATAGTACACTAGGCATGTATGTACGAGGGTCGTTTGATAAGTCCGTGACTTTTTGAATAAAATATATTTTTTTCGTCAAAGAAGCGTTTTATTTCTCAACATAATCTCCTTTTAGCTCTATACATTTAGTCCAGCGTTTTTCCAATTTTTTTATTCCTTCCAAATAATAGGTTTTCTCAAGGCCCTCAAAATAGTCGTTTGTTTCTGTGTTTCTCTTCATTTGACCCGAATCTCTTACCGCCGAGCCATTTCTTCATGTTTGGAAACAAAAAATAGTCACAGGGGGCTAAATCTGGAGAATATGCTGGATGGGGTAGCAGTTCGTAGCCCAATTTATGAAATTTTGCCATTAGCACACGAAATTCACTTTTTTCCATTTTCGTTAAAATTCACGAGATCGTCTGCTTTCAATGCCTATAAAACGCAAACCAAAAAACGCAGCTTTCTCAAAATTTTACAGTCAGCTGTTAATCGATAACTGCTGACAGGAGCAGTGTTGTATTTAGAGCAGGTGCGCGGCAAATACAAAAAGTCACGGACTTATCAAACGACCCTCGTATAATTAGATAAATAAATGTTATATATTCGTTCAGATGAGGAGGATTACAAGCAGAGCACACTTTGAATTTGGTTCTTATACGTATGAATAAACAAAGAGGATATTGCGATAAGGTAGATAAATTGCAACTGTCATGACATAATACAGAAGATATTTATATATATTCCAGACCTGTGTCATCTTTTTTAAAAACCAAAGAACTCTTTGAGTGCAGGGTATTCCCAAAACCTAGTGTGACTTACGCTGCTTGTTATTCTTGGGAAATATTCTCAGCCGAGGCCTTGCACACACAAATATTACCTGTCTCTGGTCGTGTGTGTGTGCGTGTGTGTGTTTGTTTGTGTATTGCAGTTTTTGGCTCGTTTCAAGAATGCTTATTGGCACAATTATAATTTGGCGAATCTTCAGCGCGACACACACGCTAAGAATTCTTGTTGTTTTGGGAAAATCCGATTGCAATATCTTTATACTACGTGTAGATCTTTGACATAATGCCGAGCAATTTTTTCATTTTATTAAATTCTCTACCGATTGTTGTAGTTGTTCGTGTTGTTGTTCCCTCAGATATTGTGCAAAGTAAGCAAAACAAAAAGCATTCACGTTTTTATGGCATCTGGCGAACGGCCAATTAATTTGTTTAAAAATAAATGCAATTTTCTTTTCATTCTTATATTCGTTTTCGTTTTATTTCATTTCATTTTCCCCATTTTTCTTCATCTTAATAATTTCTTTTTGCGTTGTGATAAAGTTTTGAAACAACAAATAATGGGAAATTATCAACTAAATGTTTACCCACACTTCGAAAATTAACCCTATTTATAGCATCGAAACAGAAAATACCAATTAGTCAACCGATTTGTACACTTCAAAATGTTAGGAATTTTCAAAACTTTACAAGACACTTTCGCTTTAGATACCTAAAAGCTTCTTCTATATGTTCTTGCATTTAATCATCGCTTTTGTATATGAGAATTTTGATTAATTTATAGGAGCCCATTTATCATGGGTTAACCGTCGGCACACGACATTGAAATGATCTCTGATCAAATAATTCAAATTAGTCATGGGACTCTTCAAATTTTCTTTGGTTGATTGCAAGGTGAAATTTTATTAAAAGATCCTTTTCGAAAATCGACTAAACATTTCTCTACTCATTCGTTATATAGTCCGACACCTATAAAAACTATATGTTTATATGAAGCTATTTATATTATCTATCAACCTAATTTTATCAAAATCGGAACATAAACATTGTTGCTTGTTTGTTATCTTAAGTTTTTTTTATATCACGCAAGAAAAGTTTCAATTTTTTTTAACTTTCTATTTAATTTCAAGAAAATTCCTAATCCCATTCAACACTAAACATATTTTTCCACTCAGAATGAAACTAATTTCTGCCAAAACTCGAAAATATTTCTAAAGAGCCTGTCACAGGTGCCGCGTGCCACTTGAACGTGGCATCGATTATAGTGTATGTATTTCGGTACTACCATGGAAGAATGTCTGTTCTATATACGCTACATCATCTTAATGGGGTAGCTTAACATTTGATATTTATTTGTTTTTGCCAAAGCGCAAAATTTTGCTTACGCAAAACAGAGCAAAAATATTTTTGCTCCTGTGACGCGAAACGACGCGATCAACTGATCTATGCTATGGTTGGTTATATGTTTGTGTTGTTGTTCCTTCTTTTTTTTTAGGGTATATGGTATTTGTTATTGTTTTCATTTGGGAAATAAGAATAGCAGAGAATGAAGAAAAACACAGCGAATAATTTGGGAAAGAGAAAAGCTCTTCAAGTTCGATTAAAAATCATATCTTATATGCGAAAAAACATTGAACATATATTTGAAAAATTTTCCGCAGATCAGGCCACAGATGTGACTATATATTGTATATATATATATATAATGAAAATATGCATATATCATAAGTGCCGCACGCGCTGCCAGGCCAATCGATAAATTTCCGAAAAAAAAACCAAGACAGAATCGAATTATATACCTCTTACGCTTCAACACCTCTCGCCCCCCACACATATTTCATTGTGCCCCCTTTAAACGAGCATGCTACGTCAGTTTGAGCACGTGCCCCGCGCTAAAAATATGCGAAAAGTGTGCGGAATCCACTGAGGAAGATTCTGTAACTGGTCGAAACCAGTTTCTTTTTGTGAATTGGTCGATTTGGCGCGCTTTGTTTTGGTTTTATTTTTAGTTGCGTTATGCGTTTTTAAAGAGGATTCCTCGACGCCGTTGTGCGATTTCACTCACACTCTCTGTCTCTCTCTTTTGATTGAAATTTTGTAAATTGTTGATTACAATTAAAACAACTTGTTATCATACATATCTTATGAATCAGATAGATATTAAAGCATACTCAGATTTGTTTTCGACGGATTGCTTTCAATAAAAATTGTGTTTTTCAATTTGAAATCGCAAATGTTTGACCGCTTTGACCGCTGGCAAAAGAACAGAGAGAGAGAGAGAGAGAGAGAGAAAAGGAAGAAATGGAAATTCCGAAATGAAAATCCACTTGAACAAACATTTTTATAACTTTCGAAACGGATTAATGAAATATAAAAGCAGAGTATTTCGAGTGCTTCTAGAGATTTGCATGCATGAACTTGAGATTCTATTTTTGAATTTTTTATTGTGGCTTTTTTCTGCTTCTTCTTGTTCTGCATACTATTTTGTACTGTTATTCTTCATGTGATTAGATTAGTCCAATTAAAGTGATTAAAGCAATTTCGTGTGCGTAGTGCATAAGTCGCAAACACACCACGCATAGTGTGTGTATAGTATGTTTGTGTGAGTTATTTTGAATCTTAAAAAAATGTCTTCACTTTATTTTTGGCAAGGTTCAGAGATCAAATCCAGTTAAAAAATTATACGTTACGCCCACTTGTTGTGGTCTCCGGTCTCGGTCGGTCGGCCGCCCTCTTTCTCACATTCTTTTTTGTGCGCTTTTGTTTCTTTGATCCGCACATAAAACAATCAACATCTCTGGAGACTGCAGACTTTGGGGACGGAGCTGGAGCTGCGGTAGATTTATTAATAATGACTGCCAAAGGCGGCAGCTCATAGTGTGTGTGTGTGGTTGCTCATGTGTGTGTGCGTGTGGGTGTGTATTGTGCTGTGTTCGTGCGGCAAGTCACGACAGCTTGCGTGCATGAGAGACAACCTCACGAGTTCTCACAGTTTTCTTACTCAAAACTTGCTGTGGCTTTTGTTGTTGTTGTTGCTTCAGTTTGATATGCTGCTACTATGCGTAGGTTCAAGCATGTGAGAATAAACTGTCAAAACTTTATGTATAACGCATATCAATAACAAGAATATATGAATATTTAAAGGGAAGTTTTTGTGCAGTTAAAATGAGTGAGTCAATTCGGCAATAGTTAGCTTTAATGCTAAAAAAAACAGAACAGATGAAGTTGACGAAACTCAGATTTTTAATAAAAAGGTCTTAAATAAATAAAGGTATTGATGATACTAAAGATCGAGCAAAAATAAAATATTATAAATGTAAATTTCCTTAAATTACATTATCAAGCTAAGAAATCTAGAAATTTCTATAAGATTAAGAACTAATAAACACTAATTAAAACACTATTAAAGGTTCGAATACTAACTGAGATGTGCAAATTAAATAGTTGTGGTTGGCGTATGATATAATTGCTGCGCATAAATAACGATAAAATAGACAATATAGCACATATAACGGTATAATCACAAACCGCTAAACTTTAATTAAGAATTGCTTTCATTTTCAATCTTCATCTCGTTGAATAAGTCTCTAAACATTGCCATTTAATCTTCATCATTTTGCCATAATTCTTTAAAAGCCTGAGGGGCGGTAGCATCCACCCTCCCAATAGAGATTATACTGATGATAGACAAATTGAAAACCTCCTGTTTCGATTATTTTATGTTGTATGAGTATGCACGTCATAAGTGCGTGTAGCATTTGACTGGAACATCTGTTGAACTTTGCCAGCTGCCTGCAGCAGCATTGATTGATGGTGAACGAGTGCTGATGACGTGCACTTGGCCGCTGCCTCTGCGCCACTCTCTGTGCCGACAGGGCCTCCCCTCATTAAATAGACTAATCCATCACAGAGAATCGATAAAAATGTGTTGGCAGCAGCAAAAAAAAAAAAACAAAAAAGCTAAACAATTTCATTTGCTTTTTTGGCCTCACTGTCAACAGCGGCGCCGACTAATTATACAGTTATCTTTGTGTGTGCGTGTCTGTGTGTGTGTGCGAGTGTATCTAAGGTGAGGTCAAGCACTGTGTGTCGTCACACATGCAAAGCTCTCTTGCTTTTGTTTTGTTTACATGCTCTTTGATAAAAAAGTGAACAGCAGCAGCGACCGCAGCGTAGATTTAATTTTAGTTACACAAAAGCTGCCAGCCGGCAAAAAGATTGCTAGCCCCCTCTTCTCTACCTCTCTTTCTCTCTCTTTCCCTCTCTTGTGCAACATCTTTGCATCTCTGCCAAGCTTTGTCAGCAGCGCCGCGGCGCTCTCTCTTTTATTTACTAAAGTAGATAACATTGTTTGCGCTGTGCTAAGATAACAAGCAGCTAGCAGCAAAGAGTGTGAAGACAGAGAGAGAGAGAGGGCGACAGAGTGAGGAAGTGCTGTGTCCCTTTGGGATGCAATTTACATAAATATGTTTATTTTCTATGTGCCACTGTTGAACTACTTGTTGTTGTTGTTGTTGTTGCTTTGTTGGATTTGCATTTTGTGCTCTCGAACAGCTGCTGGTCACGAGCACTTTAAAGAAACGGAAAACAGAGGCAAAGTTATCATCGCCCTCGCTATCTGAGTTTTTTTCCCATGAAATCTAGCCTTTTTTTCAATGAATAGCGGGCCAAACACCAAAAAGCGGAAAAATCTAGCTTTTTTTCTTGCATAAATTTATTTGGCATGCCTGAAAGCAGGCATTGCTTTTTTTATAGAGCTGCTTTAGCTTTGCGCTGTGCATATCTGTGGTTACTTGTGGAATTTATACCGCAGCCTCAAAGTATGCTTTAAAAATTTACTTGTGCATAGTGGTGTGAAAACTTGGGGACACTACTGTTAATTAAAGATGAAAAAATAAAAATAACAAATGTAATTAAATTATAAAGAAAATATATTTAAAAACCATAAAGTTACCGAAAGAAAACATTTAAATTATTTATGTGACTAGAATTAAATACATACAGTTACTAATAATAAAAATTAGATATCTAAGGCACCTATAGTTCTACAGTTTATATTTTCTTTTTCTCTTATTGTGGTCTCCTCTCCCTTTGACGTTTCTGCATCTTATTTTCCACTTCAGTAATATTATTTTATTGTCGACTAATATTCATATCTTTTAAACATATTCCACAAGTGGCAGTTTTGATTCACAATTCTGTGCAACTTGCACATCAACAGCAGCAACAACAAACACATAAAGTTGTAATCACAGCCAACTTGATTTAACCGTGGGTCACAAAGCTTTTTTGAAATTGAAATTCCAATAAATGAAGCAGGTCATTTATGGCCCATTGAATTGTTGACAATGTCGATTGTCTATATTAACAATAAACGGTTCCGGCATAAAAGACGTTAAGGAAAATAATTGCTCAGATCAACTGTCGCACCTCGTTCCGCCCTCTCGTCTTGCTCTCTCTCAAAAGTTGAAGTTGAACGAACTGTAAAGACTCTAAAACTTTGTTTGGAAAATAGCCAAAGCTTTTTAGCTAATTAAGAGAGAGTTTTGCTGGTGCTTTTCTAATTAAAAGCTTATCGTCGAGCTTTTTTCTTTTGTTTTTCAGTTTGGGTCTTCAGTTTTTCGCGACAGCCTCCCTCTGAAAAATGTTTGACGTGTACGACATAATGCACCTGTCGGAAGATCTCTCTCTCTCTCTCTCTCTCAGTCTTTGCAACGCTTGCTTCGGCTTCGTAGAGCGGCATTTGCCGATCGCACGTATTTCTCGCGCTCAGTTTCAGTTCAACCCTCACGCGTTGCGGTCGCGCCGTCGCCGTTGCCGTTGCCGTCGCTGTCCCAAAAGTTGTCAACCGTCCAACAACAACAACAACAACAAAAAGAACAGCAACAGAGAGCCAGAAAAATAAAGAAAAACATAACGAACATTTAACGAAACAAGTCGCGTGTCTGTCGTCGAAAATAACTTACAGTATGTTTGTATAGCACACGCAATGCGTGCGAGTGTGTGTGTGAGTGCGAGTATGTGTGTGTGTATTATGTAGATAGTTGCAGTTGTATGCGTAGCCTCCAAAAAGTGCAATCGAAATTGCACATTAAACCAAAATCGGTTTTCAAATTGACAACTTGTTAATTATCGCACCTTGCCATAACTCAGCTGTGAGTGTGTGACTGTGACTGTGTGTGTGTGTATGAGTGTGTACGTGTATTGTGCGTTCAGGTCTCGTGCGTTCGATCAGTCAGTCATACAGTCAATTCAAGTGGATACGATATATAAATTAAGCATACGCAGCGTATGCAGGGCACTAGCAGCTGCTGTTCGATTATTGAAATTATCTTAAATAGGTTGCTCATTTACATGTCAATATAGTTGTGGAATTAAGTAGGTTGCGTGCCCTCAAAAGGATATGAACGACTAAAAGATACCCAAGTTAAATGTATTGAGGAACAATTCGACTGCAAATAAAATTAAATATGCCTCCTTATGATATTAATATGCAGCTTATCAATTAGCAGAATGCATAAATAAAGCGCACGTGCTTGGCTTAAATTCAAGCAAATTATGCACAACTCAAAGATAAAATGATTTAGAATCGATTGGACTTAAAATGATCAATTTTTTGTTGCAATGCAGCCTCAAAACCGGTTGCAGCACCAGCACTCTCAACTGAAACATTGTTGATATTTACTATTTACTTTTCATAATATAGCGCTCTCTTAATTAGTGCCTTGTGCCTGGCTCCGCTCTAATAAACTAATCAATTGTATTATTTCAATTCTAATCAAATTGGACACGGCAACAGCTCGTGGCTAACTGTACAGATGCGCAGCCCACCGCCCACTTAGAGCGCCAATTTAATTATTATGCAGTTGCAAATTAATCGGAGCAGCTCCAAGAATTTATACAGAATATAATATTTTGGAAAATAACCGAACAATCTCTCTCTCTCTCAGAGATGCCTTGCTTCATTTTCAGACTCAACTGTCATGTGCTCTTTGTTTTGATTTATGAAACAACAACGTGTTAATTGTTATTGCCTACGCTCAACATGTGCCGGACTCACGCCTAATTGAGTTGGTGTGGACAGTGTCAGCCTCTGAGTCTGTCTGTCCACAGTCCGACTATGCGGCTCGTAGTTATTTATAAAACATGCTAAATATGCAGCAAGAATAAAGAAAGCTCGTTGAGGGCCGTAAATAATTTAACTGATTAACAGCTGCGGTTCGTGTGGACCTCAAAGATGATGCTTCTTCCTTCCAGAGATGAAAGAGAGGGAAGGAGAGATAGAAAGATACATCATTTGTCTTTTTTTTTGCGAGTCAGGTGACTTCGGGGTTGAAGAAACGCTTAAAATATACCTATATACATGTATAATATTGTTATACTATACTGATTTATCAAGTGAGCAGGTAATTTTGCGTTGTTTTCAATTGATTCATGCGAGCGAAAGAGAGGGAGAGAGTGAGGAGGTGCATCTATAACAAGTTCTACAAGTGTTTGTTGTAGTATTCCCAATTAACTTACTGCCCCCAATTCTTTTAATATAAAGGCAAAGGTCTGTGAACCAGTTTACTTATGGGTTAAATGTTTGAATTCATATTTGTTTTTATTGGTTTATTGTGCACTTATAAAAAGTGAGAATAATTTATAGAGCAATGGCATGAAATAAGGAAAATCTTAAGAATCTAATATAAATAAAAAATTAGCTTCGTTGCTTAGCTTTGCTTGTGATTAATTAAGTTAAAGCGCGTGCTTTGATTTCGTTTTTAAAGACGCGTTGTTTCAATTAGCAAACTTTGACAATTTGGAAATCACACACAAAACAAGCTGCACGACAACGTTTTCTGTCTATCTTGCCAAAACAACAACCAACAAAAAGACAAAAACAATTATAAAAAAACAAAACAACAATTAAAAATGGTTGAACGTGTTTTGGGTTGCGGTTTTGTCGTTGGTTTTGTGTACGAAAATTAAATTTAGATGCAGCCGGCGACAGCAGCGGTCCAATGTCCCTTCTTATACATCAAACCCCACTTCCCCCAACCCTCCGTTGCTGTTGTTGTTGTTGTATTTGGCAAGCAATTGGCCGCATGCAATCACAGCGCCGACGACAATGTCAAGCGTCGAGCGTCAAGTGTTGCTGAACGTCACTCTGGGGGCAGTCCAAGAAAAGGTCTAATGAATTGCATTGGCTCTCTCTCTCCGCACTTCTCTCCTCTTTGGTCCTCCTCTTCTTAGTTGGTCAGTTTTATCAATTTCTATGCTTTGTTTCCGCTTTTCTTCTTTGTCTGCCGAAACTAAAAATTGCACATTAGATCATGTCACAATAATTTTATTTGTTTGTTGCTATTTATTTGTGTTGTTGTTGTTGATGTTGTTTTCGTTTGCTAATTTCAATTGAAATTGGCTCGTTTGGCTCTCTCGCATAGCATGCAAATCGAGGCAATCGAGCAATACACACAGATAAGATAGATATCTTTGTATAAGTAGCAGAGAGAGAGATAGCGAGACAGAATACCGGGAAATGCATGTCGTCGCATAAGGTTCTTTGGCGTATGCAATTTCTGGCGAATATGGTTCAAAGTTGCCGGATACGATATTCATGTATTCTTTCAGCGCAAATATAACGAAGAAAGGAAATTTAAGGGGAGCTGTAGAACTTCTTGGAATGTCGATAAATGTACAATATATATATGATATATGTTTGCATGGTTTAAATTGCGTTTTTCTTGAGAAAGTCTCGAGCAAAGCACTTTACTTGGGGGCACTTGAAATAAGTCAATTACTCGATAATTTGATCGGTCAACGAAATTGCTTTATAGATAACAATTTCATTGGGCAAACAAACCACAGAAAACAGACGTCATAGACACGGATCGAGTTCAAATCTTTAACACGTCAACCCACGATACTAAACCACCAAACTTCAAACTCTCTTAGCCCCACCGCACCACCACACTTAGAGATATTAACTATCTTAAATATCTGAGGCTTTTCATTATATTTAGCATATTTATCATACATGTTATTTATTTATTTATTATTATGTATCTGTGTGCAAACCTTTCGTATAATTGTGAATAAATCGTGATGGTTCAGTTAGACGTTGTCCATGAATTGGTTAATAAACTACGTCAATTAGAATTAACAATAAAAATATGACATGCGAACCACGGTAGGAACTCAGTCATATCTAGCTCTCATGCACATTGTTTTGTGTTCTTCCCTGTCTATAAGTGTTTGTTCCATAAAGATATCACAGTTATTATAAATAGTAATCTCTCTCGCTTATTGTACAACCAATTAACTGCGAATTAACTTAATGGCCTCACTTTAAATAATCTCAGAAATGGCTGCAGTTTACAACACTGCCAGCTTATCAAGCGTCTTATTCAGATGGCAAAGATAAGTTGATTGTTTTTATTTTGGTTGATCGGAGTGCTACACTTCACTATATATAAACTTTGATAGGAGTAAACTTTGGCACTATTTGTAATCGATTTAGGTTCATTTTATCGTGGGAAAATGTGAAAAATCCCCCTATGGTTGAAATTATCTTGATTGCAGCTGATCCATAAAGTTTATGAACTTGTATCTTTGATAAGCACAATTTTGCAATATGTTGATTGATATTTCATAATGGATATTTCATCATTTATCGAAATTCTAGAATAACTTTCCTTTATGTCAGAATTATATTAAACTTAAGCTGATAAGGCATTGTACAATATAAGTCTAGTTACAGGAAAACCTTCGAGGGCGGCAAATATCATCTCCCTAGTCCCTTATCTTAAACAAGCAGTCCGAGAGAAAACTAATAACTTGACATGCGTCATTCGACAACGACGACGATGAAACGTGACGGAAATTTGTGTTTGCAATACAACGGGCTAACCCACTCAGTGCCGCCTCCTCACTCATCCATCCATCTAGTCATCCAACTCACCTATATGCAATTTCTTAATTATCATTATAAATTTAGAGGTGTTGGGCAAGAACGACAACAACGAAAGGTCTTTTGAATCATCCGAGATAAACACAGATGTATTTTTTTCTGTACCTTTACTCGATGGTACCATGTTTATGATGATGCGACTGATACAGGCAGTTCAAGAAAATTGCCATCGCTTTTCATGTATTTTCTTTCCGTCGCCTAATTAATCATTTGACTTTTCTGCCTCTGAGCAAAAAAACCCAAAGAGAAATTCTCACAAACGCCACGCGTTGTTTATTTTCACTATGTATGCTATGTTTTCCTATACTATATAGAATAGTACGTATATTATATAGAATATATGTATATGTATTTGTAGCAACGCTCGGTGGGTAAACAAAGTGGCAAAACGATTTTACGTTCAACTCGACGTACGAAACATGTGAAAAATCAATTTAAATACGAAATATCTTTTAATCTATGTATGCTAAAAAAACGTAAAAAGAAAGGTAAACACACTATGAGCGAACAATGAGAGGAAGGCAGATTGAAATATTTTTGTTGCAACGCAGGAAATACAGAAAAACGAAAGATCACGTGAGGTTGCCAGAAATGTAGCAGATGTTTTTCCCTAGAGAAATGTACGAATTGTGAATGGAAATGGAAAATTTGTAACATGGTTCAATATTGTGAATGAATTGTAAGGGGAAGATTGATATATATTTGTATCTATGATTATTTTATTAAAGTAAAAATGTTTCTTAATGTATTTTAAGTGTCTCAGCAAAGACTGAAAAAGTTCTGGAATTTTTAATTCTTTGAAGACATTTCAAAATGCTTATTTCGAAAGAACACTTTAATATCTCTTGGTATTTCTTGGTATATCTTGGTATTTACCTCTTCAGTGTTAACAAATAGACTTAAGATCAGTTCACATTTCATTAATTTCGTTGCTGTCATTGCAATATTTTGTTTTTTTTTTTTCACCTCTATTAGCGCAGAAATTTTCCACAAATATTTCGTCGGTTTTCCACTTGTTAGCTAAGCAAGCTCTGAGGCAATGAAAATGCGGGTGTCCAATGTGGTGGCTCATAAATCTTTCGGGCCTGTCTAAAATAGAACATGGCCGTAAACATAAATTTTCACCAGGCATTTCCCAACCTACTGAGCTACGTATCGAGATTTCCCGTGTGTGTTTGGATGGCAAACATTCTTGTGGCTTTTCCCAAAGCATTTTTTTTTAGTATATTCTGTAAGTTTGTGTGTGAGGGTGTGTGTGTGTGTGAGGGTGTTTGTGCATTGCCAAATCGCAAGCTTACGAAATTTCCCACACTTTGCAGAGGCGCGCGCTATTTATATAGCGTGCACTCTCCCGCTCTCTCTCTCACTCTCCCTCTCTCTATCTCTCCCACTCTCTTTGCGAGTTTCAACTGTCAACAGAGTCGCGAGCAACAGGCCGCAAGAACGAAAACAGAAAACAGCTGTTCATGTTCGGGGGCGCCGTCAAAAACAAAATGAACGAGCACATCAAGAAAAACAAAAACACACACACACAAAGATAGAGAGAGAGAGAGGAGAAGAGAGAGTGTGTGCTAGGTGCACACACGCGCAATAAAAGCTTTAACGAAGCTTGCACGCGCCGTCAGGTTGTGATCGTCCGTTGTCACTCTCCCGCGCGCGGGCTCGACTGCAGGCAGTTGCTCTCTCGCACTCTTCGCTCTCTCTCTCTTTCTCTCTGTTGTTCGTTGGCCACCCCATATGAGTCTGGCCAGAGCTTTCGGTTTCATTCACCGCAAGAAACCCGGCCCGCCGTTGAGAACTTTGAACGCATTCGAACGCGTCGCACGTAGGCCTACGGAATTTTGAGTTTCTCGATTCGAATCGAATTCCCCGATTTCAATTTCAATTGCCAATTCGCATCGACTTGAATACCATTTTCGACTAACGATCGATCGCAACGAGACGAGACGAGACCCTTTCTGATATTAATGATATTTTTCAACTCGTGTGCAGGCCGAATAAATTATAAAAAAATTAATATAATACAAACATTGTGTGTGTGTGCAATAAATACCCGAATTTAATGTAAATTTGGTATATAAAATACGAAAATACAGAACAATATACAATGTGAATTGATAAATTTCAATGTGCTGCAAATTAAATTCAAGTGCTGCTGCTTCTGCTGCTCCTCTGTCGCTCGCACGACGACGACGACGAATAAACGAGGCAAGCAAATTGCAGAGCGCAATAAATTAAAACAATAAAAACAACAACAACAAGAAGAACAAAAAACAGAAACTGAAACTGAAACAGAGACAACCAAAAATCTACATAAATGTTTTCGTTGTTATTGTTGTGCCTGTGCGACACAAAGTAAAGACAGGAAAACAACAAAAAATATATAAAAAACACACATACTCGGTGCCAAATACGCAAAGTAAATCAAAAACAAATACAAAAACAACAACAACAACAATTAAAAGAAAATAAAATAAAGTAATTCAGACGACAAACAGAACCAAAAAGCGACTCAAAATGGTTGGCAAAGTTTTGGGCATACGCGAGTTGGAGCAGTTCAGCAGTCGGCGGAGCAGCGTCTACGTTGATCCCGATTGCGAGAAGTTCTTCGAGCTGCCACTCTTTATAGCGGCGAGCTCGAATGATATAACAACCAAATGCCAGTGCTGGCAGTTAAGTCCAGGTAATAAACCACACCCTCCAACTGTTCCCCATCTCCGATCGGACACATTAGAAGCGCAAACAGCGTCAAACACAAAAACAAATATGCATAACAACAAATAAAAAAAAAAACAGATACAGTAAATAAATAAAGCAGCTAATTTCGAAAGCAAACATCATAAATTTTAGGCTAGGCTAGGTAGAGAGGGGAAGCTTTACTCTCAGATCGTGGCGTACAAATTGTAAGTTTTATTGATTTTCATAATGAATGTGTGAGGCGGCGTCGAAGCTTTGAGTAAAAACTGTCATTACTTCGATGAAAACAGTTTACGGCTAACGATAAACTAATTTTTATTAGCGCTCATTAAAAGATTTCAATCAATAACGAACACCCCGAAAATTCTGGCTCAAAAGAAAGCAAAGAAAGAAGGCATAATAAAATACAGTACAGTGTGTTCATTTTGTTTTTATGAACGTAATTTCAATTCACGAGTTGAATACAATTAGGAATAAATTGCAGGATTTATGACTTGAATAAAAGAGTAAAAATTTCTTTAAATTTTCAATTTGTTTCCTTTTTTATGAGAGCCTAAAGACAGGATCTTCCAAGAAGTAGATAAGATACCTTAACTCAGTATATATTGTATAAGGTCCCATTAAGTCTGACGTCAATGACTGCGCCCCAGTCATAATCGAATTGAAGGAGCTACAATCATTAATATTGTTGTTTTTCAAAATCGCGTTAATTATCGCAAAAAAGGTTAATAGGCAACTAATTAAGTCGAGTTCTCCATAGATTGGAAAATAACTGCATAGAATAGATGTAAATGAATCATTTGACAAACTTCGAGTACACTTTGTGCATTCAGTTGATAATCGTCATCAGCGCCAATGAATCAAATTGATAATTTGCATATAAATTATATTAAAATCGATTATGTAAAAGTCTTTCTCAGTTTCATAAAATAATTACATATTGTTTACAAGTATTTTAATAAATTACAATTACAAAGCGCTTACTCACTGATTTGCAATTTGTTTGATTAGGAAAATGCATTTGTTACAAGCATTTCAAATGCCAGTTTAATGAAATTGTTGGTGTCGATAGGAAAATTACCGCATCAACGTTGATTTCTCTCTCTCCCTCTCTCTCTATATATCATCTTGTAAGAACGTCTTTATACTTACTATATATAATAAAAATTTGTGCTGAGTTTTAATAACCAGACTTTAACAAATGCAAATGGTCAGATTAATTACACAGTGAGAGAAAGAGACACATAGATAGAGTGTTTGTGTGTGTTAGAGTGAGAGGCAGCATTAGGGGGCAGGCACAAGCGTTGGAAATGCAAACGAGCCTCACTCAATTATACCAGTTTTTATTGTTATTGCATTTACAATGTTCATCTCCATTTCGCTTAACACTCTCCCTCCCTCTCTCTCTCTCTCTCTTCCTTTCTATCTCTCTGTGTCTGTAATATATAACTATATCATACTCGCGTCATTTGATATTTACAGCCGAGCTTTCTCACCATGCTCATAACCGACTCAATTTTGGTTAAACGATATTAATGATATGTAGTATATTTTTCAAGGCGCAGTTGCGAATACCCAGTGAATAGTGTTAATAATAATGAAAACGAATACGAATGCGAATACTGACCGTAATTTGTTGTCTCTGTGATTCGTAACAAGCTGCTCGATGAATTGAGCTGGCGCTTTTTATTGTCCTCTTATCAGTGGGCCATCTAAATAACAAATAAACCCAAAGTTCTGTGATAAGAGAAGGACGAGGACGAGCAACTGTCATGCAAAAATCGATCAGCTGTCGCTTAAGGTAATGAGACGTGTACCGAATGCACAATCAATTACCCGCAACTACGATAACTAATCAATATGGCAGGCAGTCCCAGTCCCCACTGAGTCTTGTGCTCTGGCGTCAATCAATAAGTGGAGGGGGGGTTGTTTTTGGTTGATGTTACCCTACTTAACTTCCCTACCTTATCTGCTTATCTCTCTCTTTTGGGACGACCCTGTTCGCTAAGCAGCTGACCAGCGCGATAAGTCTTTCGGCGTCAGTCTTAACTGACCAACATCGATCTTAGACTGTCAACCTACGGCATTTCCAGTGGATTGTTGTGGATTAAATTTAGTTCACGCTACAAAACTGAGTCAAATTTATTTTGATTTGAAAATTTTTGATATAACTTGACTGTAAGTTAAATATATCAGCGTTAGGTCTAGGGGTTTTTCTGTTTTCACCTGTTACCAGGAACACTATCAATAGGTAAAGAGGAAACTCATGTTCATTAAATTTAAATCGTTCGATTTCATTGAATTTACCTCAAAATACCCAAGGCACTTATAGATAAACAATTGTTCCAGTTTTTTTTATCACAAATCAAATGGCTTTATATAAATGTAATATTAATAATGTGTGTTAACATTGATTTAATTTTCTTTAAATGATCTACCAATGTTGCACTTTCAGTTATCATTTCAATTCCATTTTAATTGCATGGCCTAAGTTCTCCATGGGCCATTTAAAGTCAACCAACTGTACGTGTGTGTATATGTGTGTGTTTGTTGATTCTATGTAGAACAAGCATCTATCAATAAAGCTTATCACATACTGCAGTAAACACTCACACACACTGACACACACTCGCCCACTTAGACACACATTAATTGCGGCTTCAAGTAGTTTATTTGCCACTCTGACGTATGTGCAATATACGAGCTGAGAAATTTAACTACTTACTCGAGTATTTTTATAACTTTATCTATGTTTTTTGTTTGTTACTATTCATAATTATGTTTGCGGCTTTATGCGGCCTTCGGTTGCAAGTTTAATTGGCTTTGGGGCAGACTAAAATCGAAGCAGTTCGAGAGAATTCTTATCAATAGACATATGAGGCCCCTCTTAAGTGGGCTAACGCAAAACGGCAGCAGCAGCAGAACAACTTTATCAGCTGTCACTTGAGCGGGCCAACAACCGTTTACTTAACTATTTAATAGAATATAAACAATATATAGTTAAGTTATCTGTGTATCTGTGCGAGCACTTAACGAGTGTGACAATTGTGTTGCATGTTGATTTACAGCGCAGCGTTTCGTGCGGCACGTCAGGTTTTTGTTTTTTATGAGATATTTTTATTTTCTTCCAGTATTTACTTGTTAGACATTTAAGTTCGCGACCTAGGCTAATCGAGAAACACTTGACTAATGCTCTTTCTATTTCTATCTCGTACAGGCAAGGAGCCGGCACTGCGCTCATTCACGGAAATCCAACAGCTTCTGCAGCAGGGCAAGAAACACATTGTTAAGAACATACTCAGAGAGAATTCCTGGCCAATAAACTCGCCCATTCGCTCGCAGTTGTGGCCAATACTATGCGCACAGCATTTGACCAAGCAGAATATGCTAGATGGCTTCTACTGGGAGATGGTGCATCAGGTAAGTGAATCAAAGTATTCAATTATACTCCAAGATATTTAAAATTAAAATCTATTTTGTATCTAGGTTTTTGGCACCACAGAGCTGCCGGATAAGCCCATAATGCTGCCCGCCTTTGTGGATGCCACACATTGCTTCCCGTATCACTTGACCAGCACGGGACGTGCCGTTGCCGATCGCATTGTGAATGTGTTGGGCTATGATTGTCCTGACATTACCTACAGTCCAGTATTGTATCCAATTACGTCATTACTTTTGCATTTCATGTCAGGTAAGTTCAATTCAAAATAGAAATAATCCTTATCAAAAGAAGCTGTTATAAGACAGCGATCATTTTATATTCTGAATGTAATTGAACAGTGTTGAATAGTGTGTTGGACGGTCTGCTAAACTTTGATATGAATAATTGAGATTTGTATCTTAAGAATACTCAATTTAATTAATTTATAATGATAATCTTAGCTACACGTATAGTAGATCAAGATATCATTCAAAAAGTCTGTTATCCCATAGCTCAGTTGTTGTTATTCTACAATTTACATATTCGTATTCTCATTCTCAAAAATGTTGTAACAACTTCAACGTGACTCACGTGACTCGCTGCCCTTTTCAATGACTTTGAATCAAAACACACTTCAAAATCGCGTTATTGATTACATGATACGCACACGGGGGCCGTCATAGAGTGAGCTCGCCTCAGTTCACTTCACGTTCGGCATGTATTATTTGTATTCGTATTCAATATTTGCAGTTGTCATTAGGTGTTTCGTTCGTTATCTACCCAAATAATTGGCACAATTGTAAATCACATCCGACAGTTCACATACAACATTTGCCGCGAGTGGCTCGAGTAACTCACAGCACGGCGTAAATTGATGTATCGTGATTTTCTTGGCTAATTGTTTTGGTCAACAATTTCAAAAGTCCGAATCGAGTAAATATTGTAGCCCTTTCTGCCTTTTGGTCGTACACAAAAGAAATTCACCGTGTTGTACTATATATTATTTGCTTTTTATACACATACATAGTTCCGCCTATGTTATCAGACATCGTCTGGCATCGGCCTCTTAATTTGTAACTCATTTGCTGTTCCCTGACGCGATGCCAATTAATATTTCATATTTTGCGTTGCATATTCATAGTAGTTAAGCTGTTCGAAATTGGATTAATCTGGTCGCATGTGGGCTCAGATTGGTTGAGCTGCTTAATACCGGTACGGGCAATCGATCGATGGCGTACAGAATAATTTAAATTTTAAAATTCTCTTACAGTTCCATAAATTAATAAAGAAGAGAAATGAGTACGATATATATTTTGCTGTGAATTGATTAATTGTCTTGGTAGGCCAAATGTTTAGAATTTTGTTTTTCGCTTGATTGTTTTGTAAATTAACACACAAATTATGCTTGACGGGCCCACTTTATAGAGTATATGGATTGATAGAGCTCAGTGGGAGTGTTACGAATTGCGACAAAGTTGTCAAATTGCAAAAATATTGAAACAATGTAAGACCGGAAAAGTTTACGAGCATTGTTAAGATCCTTGAGTAGATTTCCGATTGCCGTAGGCGTGCAGGCGTCGATCACCTGTCATAGATTAGAAGATGGCCCCGATCTATAACCCCAAAGTGTAATATGTAATTTGTTTCTATAGTTAGCTTGAATATCAAGCAGGTCGTATCGTATAATATAACACGTATACGTTTGCAAATCTAATTTAACTCAGCACACTGCACTGAACTCTGAACACCCCCATGTATAGAGTGTGTAATACCTATTCACAGAGAGAGAGTGTGTGTGTGTGTGTGTGTGTGCGCCTATTGCAACGAAGAAACAACAAGACAATCAATCAATCAATGCAATCTGGGTTCAAGAGTGTGGCGCACTTTAGTTAGAATATATGTGGATTATCTCTTGCTATGGATGGGGGGATCGCTCGGACTTGTGATTAATATGCGCCTTACTTGGCGGAGGCACATGACAAGCCGCCTGCCTGCAACTGATAAAGCTGCGCCTGATAAGCCTGCTCTGTGCTGGGCCACGAAAAGAGGTCGACTCTATAGTAACATTCCCCCATCTTCGATTCGCTATCTCCCTCTCTCTCTCTCGATTCCTTACTGTGTCTGTGTTTGTCTGGTCGACGTGTCTCGCAGTTTTGGAGGTTTGTTTACACGGCGCGAAAACTTGTAGCTTGTCTAGGGCGACTGCGGATGGGAAATTGCGATTCCGGGCCAGTCTCAAGGTAGTCACACACATACACACGTACACACAATGTTTACGGTCACTATAAATAGTATATTTCCCCCCCTTTTAGGGTACAAAAGTCCATTGTTTTCCCGAATTACAGAATACTCGTATGTAAACTTTTTTTTTCGGTGAAGGTCGCAAAATAAAAAAAAAACCAAACCGGCAACAATAGTGAAGAGAGAGAAAACAGCTCCCCCTACAGGGTGTCTTTGCGATGTGCCATAAAAAGATAATCGGCACTAAAACTGAATTTCGAACTGCAGTCTCAATCAACCAGAGACATTTAAACAGCATTTCGTGCATTTCAAGTTCAAGATTCAAGCACAGAGTAAAAAGTATATACAATCATACTATATACGAACTTATATACAGAGTATGTTTGTGTGTGTGTGTGTGTGGGCTGTACATATTGGTACTTTGTATTGCTGCCTGTCAACATCTTGTTGACGTCACTGACTCGTAATCGTCGATGTCGTTGAGTTTTATGCAAATTTTCGTGACAACAACAACTGAAGATACAATTCTGCAGTAGTTGATGCTCGTATGGCATGTGACATACATTTTCCCAGCAATACTCGGGGCTAGATAATAATAATCGTTGTTTATTTGTTTATCTGGCGTCTAATAAAATTGTCGTTGAGCTTCGTGAGGTATGATTGAGTGCTGAAAATAAAGACCAAAATACGAGGGTCGTTTGATAAGTCCGTGACTTTTTGTATTTGCCGCGCACCTGCTCTAAATACAACACTGCTCCTGTCAGCAGTTATCGATTAACAGCTGACTGTAAAATTTTGAGAAAGCTGCGTTTTTTGGTTTGCGTTTTATAGGCATTGAAAGCAGACGATCTCGTGAATTTTAACGAAAATGGAAAAAAGTGAATTTCGTGTCAGCATGGCAAAATTTCATAAATTGGGCTACGAACTGCTACCCCATCCAGCATATTCTCCAGATTTAGCCCCCTGTGACTATTTTTTGTTTCCAAACATGAAGAAATGGCTCGGCGGTAAGAGATTCGGGTCATCACAGAAACAAACGACTATTTTGAGGGCCTTGAGAAAACCTATTATTTGGAAGGAATAAAAAAATTGGAAAAACGCTGGACTAAATGTATAGAGCTAAAAGGAGATTACGTTGAGAAATAAAACGCATCTTTGACGAAAAAAATATATTTTATTCAAAAAGTCACGGACTTATCAAACGACCCTCGTAGATTACCACATACGTAATAATTTCCTGTGGAAACAACCCAGCAGAGCTTTATATATACGAGTATATAATTCTTCCTTATAAACATCCTGCCTGACTATAGGGTATCTGTCAGTGTTGTACACTTGTTTAGATCATTCACACTTGTTAAGCTTTTTATCTACGACATCGGGCGTCGCGTAATGACGCCAGCACGTGAGCATAAAACTCACATAAAATACATTTTGGGTAACCTACACCAGCCCATTTCGTATACCCATCCTATATGTATTCGCATTCTGATTCCTCCTTCCACCTTCCCCCTCAATTACGATTTCCATTCCCAAATCCAACGAAGCCAAACAAATGCGCACTTTTTATATCATCTTTGGGTTTTCGTTTGCTCGTGCTATTGCTTTTGTTTTATGACTGTTTGTTATTCTGTTGTACTCGGGCGATGTTTATGCCCTACCCAAACATTGTCGAGCCGAGCTATGCATATTTGTTTTTGCACGGCTATGAACACAGCCACTCTTTAAATACTTTTTACGTGCTCAGAGATATTAACTGTAGAATAATATTTGGCCCAGCTTGAGGCACATTAACAAAAATAAAAAGTCGTATGCATGGGGTGGGCTGAAAGCTTTACTTGGAAGATGCACTTTACGCCAAAAGCTTTTGTTAAAAGTATTTGCCTTGTTGAAAGCTCGTCTTGTTTTTGGGAGGGAGCTTTAATCTAAAAAAGCTCTGTGAAAATAAGAGTTTGTTGTTTTTTAAGCTTTACTTTAGCTTAAGTGAGAACATTTAGCTAAAAGCTCTGTGAAGAAAGAGTCGATTGCATTAAAAGTTGTACTTTAGCTTTAAGTGAGAACATTTAGCCAAAAGCTCCTTTTAATCTTAACTGTAATAAATAGTAATCTACAAAGAAAGATAGCTTAACAATCTAAAGTCATCCATTAAAATTCCATTCCATTAAATTGTCTCTAAATCTTCCCCACAAACAAATACATATCGCAACACAATCGAATGCGAAAATTGTTATTTAATCTTTTCACTAATTGCCTTTTGTTATGCCTTATAAAGATTTTTCACGCATTTCAAGTTCAGTCAGCTCAGATCAGCTGAGCTTTTGTGGTTTGTAAGGGCAGTGCAGGGTGCTGCCTCTCCGCCGAATGGCGCCCAATTAGCGCCTGTTAGAAGAGATTTGTTATATTATATCCATTCGTGGGGGCCTTATTTAAAAATTGTTTACGCCTTGTCTAGTCTATTTTTGTCTTTTAAACATTGTTTATGTTTTTTATTCTCTCCTCTAATATCGTTGGCTGTTCTTTATCCATCGCGTGATGGAGCTAAGGTCGTAAATGTGAAATGTACCTTAACAATCTGCAGCTGGGTGCTGTGGTGTATACACGACTTAAAAGACACCTCTCACACCCAGAATTCCTCTCTCTTTCTCTTTCTGTGACTTGCTGACGTCAAATTGAAACGTAAAACGGACTGCGATTTTTTTGAACCAGTTTTATATTTACAGCTCGCTGTTTATCGGTTCAATTGGTGTCATAAAATTAGAAACCCCCTCGCACTGCGGCCCTTTTCTTTCCTCGATTGTCTAATTGGAAGCTTATGGCAAGTGGCAGCGGTTGCACTTGTACACTTTGTTGACTATTTATAGCGCGGGAAAACTAATAAATGCAATTAATGCACGATTACTTTTAATTGCTTCGAAGGAATTTAAAATGTCAAGCCAAACCGAGTGAAATCGAACGAAAGTCTAAGATTTTATTGCAAAAGAAATGAGGGAAGAATTAAAAGGGAAAATAAATAAAATATTTATAAACGAACTGATCTGTACAAGCAGTGTATTTATTATATCAATTATTTGTTGGCATTTGTTTTATTATATTCATATATTATATCCCCATTCAAGAACATATTTACTTTTTAGGGTAAACGCAGTGCAAACATTGTCAAAATGATCATAACCTCTGCAAGGCTAAGAAAGGAAAGCCATTCTGCACTCTGCGTCAGGCATTTTAAATATAACTCTGTATAATTCAAATATTAAGTGATAAAAATACCTTTAGCAAATAAGGTGGAATCTTTTCGGTTGCTTATCACTCACCTGATGTTTGTCAAGCGCCAAGTTTCCGCAAGTGATAAGCACAAGCCACTTACTAAGTAGATACACAGATACAAGCAGACAGTAGATACAGATACAGATAGCATAGAGAGAGGGAGAGAGAGAGAGAACAAGCGAGATAAGCTATAACTGCTCTGTTGATGTGTATCTGTTGAGCTACAAAACAATTGATAACATTCGAAACAATAAACTGAATATTCAGGGCAATTGCAGCAACCGCGTCTAACTGCCTCGCACCAAACTAAACCGAATGCTTGCTGCATTGATAAGAGGCTGTGCTGATAAGCGTGCACAGCTTCACTAGAACGAGATCAATGCATGCATTGTAAGTCAGTCTAAAGTCAAGCTATATCTACAATATATGTGTATTTTCTTTCTAAATGGGTATTTAAATCCTTGGACATGTGGCACAAGTGATTGCTAATTGCCTGATAAAACAAATCAGAAAAGTCGCAGAACACACCCAGAGTTCAGTTTACAATTGCATTTTAAATGCTCTACAATATAGATAAGTACAATATGTTTTTATTGTAGTCACCAACGTTGTTCCTATAATTGTTTATAATCAGTTCTGCACACAGGCAGTATCGCTGCTAATGAGCCACACACGAAACTCACATGAATAGCGATATAAAGTAAATATCGCACAGATCTGTGGCATTATTTTTAGCACTGCGCTTTAAGCATCAGTTAAGCTAATTTATAAATCAAATATGTGCACGCAGTCACTGTACAATAACAGCAACAACAACAACAACAGCAATGACTAATTTAATAAACAAATTGTGCGCCAGTTAATTATGGTACACGAAATGGTACCGTCACTAAAGTCGCAGCAACAAAAAAATGCTCACAGCGTTAAGCTGAACTGAGCACAAATTGGAGGCGCGGTCAAAGTGCACAAGCTGCACAGGTTATGCAGGGTAGTTGCGTAGGGTATACTGTGCTAAAAGTGTTGAGAACATTATGAGAAGTCTGCAGGAAAAGTATGAAAAGGATAAAAATAAATATTAAATTAAAAAATTCATCTATTTTTCCATGTTCTCTGTACATTACTTAAAGTATTGCATACTTGCACACTTCACAGCACAACTTACAGAAAAATCGTATAATATCACAAAGTATTATTTTAAATTGTAAAACAATTTGTTATTCTACTTCACTCAGTTTATCTTGCTTCTTTCTTGAAGCTCGCCGGCAATTTGAATAAATTAGGCATTAAATTAAAATGCAGAAAGTGTGTCTGAAAATATCAATTATCAATAATGTAGGGTATAGCGAAGGTCAACTACCTGCCTTCAACTGTTTTGCATTTGCGTTATTCAATGCAATTTACGCTGCGTCATTGCGGTAACGCCTCCTTGCCCCGAGGTGGCAATAAGGCCCATGTACGACGGTCATACAGACCACACTGCACCAACCGCACCTCCGCGGAATTCACCGAAATCGCCTCGAAACCAGGCAAAAACTGAACTAACTCATCAACCGCAACCACAGGCGATGAGCAGCGGCCGCAGCTGAGGCAGCGCAGTACGTGGAACGACCTCAGGAAGCTGCAGTGCAAATTGCAATTTAAAATTGTGCAATTAAATTAGAGACAAAGCTTTTCCAAGCAGCGAGAGAGAGACAGAACTCTGATAGAGAGGGTGTGAGTGGGCGTGTGAGAGAGGCAAAGTTGTGTGGGCCGTAGCTGTCGCTGGGGTTAGGCTCGTGTGTTATTAAACAGCGGATAATTGCCAGGCAAATGCAATTCGATAGCGCAGTGCACGATGCCAGCAACTGACATAAGTATTAAATGGCCCAATATTACGTGAGTTGGCGAAAATCTATGAAGACAATGATGGGGGCGTGGTAAACTTAGAGATACTCTTTTCACAAAACTTTCAAATCACACAGCATTTGTGAACATCTTAAGATTGCATCGGAAGATAGGTCTTTAACAGTTACTGACTAAAAAAAACTATACAACACTCTATATTATCATTGTTTAAATTAATAATTTCCAAATTATTTGCCATCTCTTGCAGAGGAGGAAGCTTATCTGTGTCTGGCCGGACTTGTTGGCAGCAAGGAGAAGACATTCATCAATCAAACCAAACTGCAGCATGAGGTCACCTGGAAGACGGTCATGCAAATAGCCAAAAAGCACACAGTGAGTACTGAAATTATAACCACTACTTACTTCAAAATGAAATTAAATTAATGAATATATATCGTTTGCAGAAAAGTGCCATTGCGTATTTCCAACGCATCTGTCCGAATCAGAAGCTGGAGCGCATCTTTATGGATTGGTGCTGGTGGATTTTAGCTGGTCTACCATTTCAGCATTTGGTGCGAATTATGGATTGCTATTTTCATGAGGGCATCAAGGTGCTCTATCGCGTCGCTCTGGTCATACTCAATCTCTTCCACAAGGAATGTCAGTCGAACAACGAATGGAGTCCGGATAATATTAAAAACGACATTGGCAATGCTCTCATCAAGTTCTGTAAAAAGATACCAGTATCGCCGGCGAAGCTGCTCCATACCGCTTTTAGTATTAGGGGACTCAGGTAAGTCTGATCACTACAACATATATAAATCACATATTAACATGCATCTTTCTCTCTCTGCCTTACAGTACCCAGTATATTTCTAGAATATTTATCAAGACTGAAATGCTACTAAAAAGCCGATCCAATCTTAATAGCGGTTCAAAGCAATTAATCAAATCGCGCTCAAGTGATAATCTGCCCACTAGTCAGTCGCAGGTCAACATCCAGATGATGTCACACACCTTGACCATACGTGAGGTAGGTAGTAAATCCCAATTGAATTGAACTCTTACACTATCCCAATCCACTCGATGAGAAAAAGAAAAAAGAAAATATTAAGCTAGTCAAATACTCACACAATCTCTATACAAATATTATAAAAGGGTCTTTGGAACTGCACCGAATTTTCTATAGTTTCTTACAGTCTTCAGTTCGAACACACTTAGTCTTTAGGTTTAGCAAGATACCATATATGGAAACTGGGTTATTTACTCTTTGTTCACACAGCACAGCACACACAATACCCTATCCCAATTACAATATATACAATATTATACTATATCACTCGACTAATTATGGTATAACTGTACAAGATCTTCTATTGATTTATTGTGTCTTTTGTTCTTTCAACAACAATCACAATGCACAACAACAACAACCTACAACAAACAACCTACAACAACAACTACAAATGAAATACCACAACTCAACTTCCGAAAATATCTGAAAAACAAAACCAGAAGCTGCACTCTGAGAGCTGTCGCAATTTGGTATGGGGCTAAAATCAAAATAATTGTTTATATACATACATATATACTATATATACTACTTTATATATATATACATATATATGATGGATAATGCTGACTGATGTTCAAACTCTGCTTGTTTTGTTTTTCACAAAAAAAGAAAACTGAAAATTGCTACGTTATTTATTGAGTTTTGAGTTATGAATTTTGAGTGCACGAGTCAAGTCTGGAATGTAGCTGTAAGATATTTGGCTACTTTCTGGCTAAACATGCATAGAACAACATTTTAGAAACAAATTTCTGTTCTGTGCTTGACTCAAAAGTGTTTGTGTTGTGTTTCTACTAATTTCCGTTTATCTGCTGCAGTTTATTTGAATGTTTCTAAAAAATACAAAAAAAATAAAATACTAACTAAAAAAATATAGAGTTACTCTAGAATCTGTTGTTCAGTTTCGTTCTCTTTTGCATAACAACACAAACAACAACAATAAGAACTACCAATAACAACAACAACACAAAATGCTGTTTTATTCCTTTTTGTTATTTAACACAAATTTGCATTTGAGTTTTGTTTCTCCCTTTTCATTTCGTTCGCACTTACTTTGCACTCCAAGGCCAAAACCAAAAAACCGAAAAAACACAATCAACATTGCAAACAAGAAAACCCAAAAAACTATATAAATATCAAACTATATCAAATTATATATACCTATATATAAAATCTGTTATTTCTATTTTTCTTGTATTTTGCGCTGCCTTGGCAAACTATGAATGAAAACAAACATATAAAAAAATTATTTATTCAACAACTTAAATCAAATACAAAAAAAAAAATCAAACAATATCGAATCAAATCAAAATGAATTTCCCTGAAAATGATAACGAAAATAAAAATGCGTGCGCTTTATCAACATGAAAAATCATTTCCGACATTTTATCATATGCATAACCTATGATTACCTATGTACATATATATAATATCAATATCTATACGTATATAGGGCGAAAAGTCGCCCGGTCATAGAGCCATCGCCATGGGCATTTATCCCATACACAATCTAAAAAGTCAAGTCTGTAAGAACGAAGAAGTAAGTGCAGAGAGCCGCCTTAAAAACTATATTGCTAGTTTCCTTTTCTTTTGTAATTTTGCTAAAAAAAAAACAAAACCCAAAAAACAACAACAAAAACGAAATACCAAATACAACAAAAACAAACAACAACAAAGTATAGTCCAAGAGAATGGAATGTTATGCTTATAAATCGCACCCACAAGTCTTTTCTGAACTCGCACACTCTCTCTCCGTCCCCCCTAAATCTCTATCGCTCGCTCTCTCTCTCTATCTATCGATCTTTCTGATCCTCTTTGGATTCCCCAAAAAGCATTGCATGTCTCATGTGTGCGATTATCGAATATTGTTAGCATTATAATCATAATCGATTATCAAGTTGTTATATAAATTCGTATCTTCTATTTATTTTTTGTCAGTTTGTTTCTTTCATTCGTTTTGAGTACCGTTTTTTTTTTTCTCTAGATCTTAAGAAGTTAATAGAGTTGTTTAACAGTTTTCTAGCAGCAGAACGACCCGAAATATTCCTAACAAAATGAATATCCATGTCAAAGTCTTCAAACATTCATGCGATTCATCATACAAATCGAGCTGCATCTAATTTTCACATTGCTATATATCATCTCTTTTCATAGCATTTTGGTTTACCGGGCACAACGAATTTCATTAAAACCTGGACGGATAGACAATTTGTAAGCATATGAATTAAAGAGACTCGATCTTGAACGTGAAATCGTGAATGATACAATACAATATCTCCCCCCACCACCACCTCCACCTCATCCGATAAAACCGTTACATTTCGTGCCGTTTTATTAGAGAACTTAACCAGATATTATCCCCCCATTTATATAGAAATGTTCATTCACTTCCTTTATCTTTCTATACCCAGAACTTTCTGCCTTTATCTCTCTCCCTCTCTCTCTGTCTCTTTCTCACATTCCCTGTAATTCTGTGTGTTTGTGTGCGTGTGTGTGTGTGCGTCCCTAGTATTGGTAAACTAAAATCCATATATACATATAGAATCGCAATCGCAGTACATTATGATCCCCTTTTCATGTAATATTATTCATGCCATATCACGCCACAGTTTGGTAGGCTGACAGTTTGACAGTAGTATCATACAGTTTGACATGCACTGCGCTGCTTCAATTCACGCGCTGCTGCTGCTGACCAAAAAAAAAGCAAAAGAAAAACCGATAAAAAATCCAATTTAAAAACGTAAACAAAAGCGAATCATTTATTTAATTTTTGTCGTACTTCTTTTTGTAGTTTTCATTTTTGAACGTTATAAATAATTAAGATTTAATGATTTTTATAACTCTCGTATATTAACTTGGCTTTTTAGCTCGTTTGGCCTTTTAGTTCATGTCTGTCCTCTGTCTTTATCTCTGTCTCTCACACACTCGCTCAATTTGTCTTTGTTTATTGCTCTGTAACAATCCCCGCCCGAAATGCCTAATTATGTTTTTGTTTATACTTTTTGTGTGTGTGTTTACATCATGCGTATATATAGTATACTACTCTATAGCTATACACATATACATTGTATGTATTTCTCTTACCTGTTTTTATTAAATTGGCTAATGCTACCGTTTTTTATATAGTATAGTATTTTTATTCGTAGTTGATTTTTGCCTAATCGTAGTATGTATAATAATTGTCCCAAGAAAAGTGCTTTACTAATTTCAAAAATGTCCCTCCCCCCATTCCCTCCCACAGCTATTCACGCTATGGTCTTGGCTACCTGTTCGAATCACCATGTACCAACCGGTGCTGCTCTACACCACCGAGGAGCACGGCTGCTCCCTGACAACCTTCTACGTGCGCGTCGAACAACATGAGCCCACGCTGCTCATGATCAAGACGTGCAACAATGAGGTGAGTACAGAAAGAGAGATTATCTTTAATCTATAAAGAGTTCTATTAAATATTTCTATATTCTGCTTAGGTATTTGGCGCCTATTGCTCTTCGCGCTGGTTTGAGCGCAACGTCAAGGATGACAAGGGCCAGAGACAGGCCTACTTTGGCACCGGCGAAACCTTCCTGTTCTCCCTCTATCCCGAACGTGCAAAATACCCCTGGGTGGGCATCGAGGGTGACCGCGATTTAGGCCACAGCTCGGAACTTTTCATGGCAGCAGACTCCAAAATGATTACAATTGGCGGCGGGTGAGTGGCGAAATGAGATTGAAAAATTATATTAAATTATAATGTGCATACACCCTTGTCAAAGTCAAGCAACATCAAACTAATTTCCCGTTTTATTTTTCAGTGAGGGCCAAGCTATTTGGATGGATGAGAATATTCGTTTTGGCAAAACGGACAGTTGCAAGACCTTTAACAATCCCCCACTGTGTCCGTCGGGTGACTTTGAGATACGCGTGCTGGAGGTCTATGGATTTGTAGGCGTCTAAGGCGTTCCCGCCCACAGGCCACGAAACTCAAAATGAAACCAAATTGCCCGCCGAAGTTCAAGTGCTCAGAAAAACCCGCACCGCACCCGCACCCTCACACTACTATGCTCCTCATCCTACTTTTCGGATCCGCACATCCATTAAAGCCACAAACACACATACACGGACACAGACACACATGTGCAGAATGCTTGTGTTTCCGGCTAAAACGGAAACAGTGGCAGAAAGAAAATCAAAAGCAGATGATAATGGTGATGATGATCATGATGAGGGGGGAAGATATAAAGATGATGATTAAGAATTGTGTAAACATTTATAAAATACCTATTTATAAATATGTATCTAAAAACGGCAGCGTTCGTTGTCGTTGTCGTCATTGTCGTGTTAATGTTAAATGTTTAAATCGAGCAAAAACAAATTATCTATTATATAATGGAAATACTCTGTGAGTTCATGTTTCAAAAAGCAACAGTTTTGAAATACTACATATACAATAGTTGTTATTCTCTATAACGTATATATGAAAATGAATGTAAACACCTATATAGATGTATATCTATATAAATATGTGTGTATATCTAATTGTAAATCGTAAAACTATATTTACTATATATAACGAGTTGAAAATGCAGACAGAAAAGCAAAAAAAAAAAAAATCAATTCCTTAAACGAAAAAGATAAAAAATGGAAATGAAATCATTTATCAATTGTTAAGCTCATGCAAAATAAAAGCGAAAATGTCTGTACATTTTGATTATTATTATTATCATTGTAACTATTATTATTATTATCACTATTATTATTATTATCATTATTATTAATATTTTTATGTTTATTTGTGTATTTGTATTTTTTCTGCTTCTGTAAACCAAATTTACTGACTTGACTGAATTTGTTATAAATGTTATTAATATTATTATTATTACATATGTGTATAAATTATATTTTGTAAATTGCATTGGATATCTTTATTTTCTTTACTAGGCTTAGTTTCCGAACACACACCCACACACACATAAATGAATTGCCGCATATGATGTAATAATTGTTTGATTGTGCAGTTTAAAGGTCGTATATAGTAAGCGTGCTACACTCACACGCACAACCTACGTAAATATGAAATAACTAGAAAAACGAATATTCAAATTCACACTGAAAGCTATTTGGGCGTGCAGCTGAGACAGTAAGAAGGTGAGGGTGGGGAGGGGAAAGTGGTGCACACATGTCAAATTGATCTCATTTATGCTCCACATCCAAAGCGCTAAACACAAAAATTCAATGATTATTTAAGATTCATTCCATGATCGCATTGCTCAAGCCTCTATTTATGTATTCAATTCAGCAGACAAGGACAAATTTGATTGCTTTCGAAAAATTCTTATCAATTTTTTTCTAGTCAGAAAAATGAAACGAAAAACGCAAATTCAACATGCTGTGCACTGCTTGTTTTCTAAATTGTTGTAAGTTATTCAGCTGACATGCCCATTTAGCGACTGCTCTTTGCACTACTCAAGCGAATTCAAACAATCTGATAGATACACACAACGAATACAAAATATATACATAGGAACTACAATGCATGGTATTGTAAATTACGCCAAAATAATAAGAAATCTGCAAATGCTGCCGTTCTGCCACCTTCAGAGACTCAGAAATCTGGACGCTACTCAATTTTAGTTCACATGAAGCGCTCCAGATTAATTTCTATTGAAACGGAGAGTGACTCAAACACATTTTGGAGCTGGTACTCCACACAAGAACTACCCAAACAAACTAACACCATCTCAGCACACACATACACACAACACGAGGCTGGCGGCGGGGGCATGTTTGCAGCAGTCTGTAAATTTTTTGTGGCAACAATATTGTTATGAAAGAAAACTATATATGTGTATACCCATAAATGTATATGATATGATAACTACTTGATATAATTTTAGTTTTTTATTTAAACTCTCTGTGTTGTTAATGAAATGAATGATGTATGTAAGCAGCATTATAAATTATATATATTTACCATATATGGCATATGAAATACCGCTATAATAGATCATACTTATAATAGCCTAGTTGAGAAAAGTTGATCAACACAAAAATACTATGAGAAAATACGATTTATAAATATATTTGTTACTTGTTTCTGCGCTGTTGATAAAAGTTTTTACTTTACTTGGTTGACTATTCATATTCGAATTACGAATTCACGATTACGATTACGATTTGTTGATGATTGTTGTGTTTGGTTTCTTGGGGCTTGGAGTGCACCTACTACTATGAACAGTATTTGGCAGAGGCAACACACAAACAAACAGACAGACAGACAAATATACAGACAATGAACACAATCTATGCTACTTCATTATCTTTTGTACAAAACAATTGTTTACACTGTTTTCTATATGAATTGTTCTCTATGTGTAGTCGTTGTTAGGTTTCGATTTTTGTACGATACAATACAATAACCAACCATTATATATGTAGTTCAACTTATATAACGTATACATAAAATCTACAGTACATCTAGTGATGATGATCAATAAGAAATGTGTTATTTATATCAATAATATAACCCACAAAACCATAAACCGTAATTGAATTATGCAAACTGAAATATATACTTATAAAATATAAATATATATACCATATATTATAAACTATGCGATGTTTGATATTTGAATTAAAGAGCGTGTTTTTTTTTTGATTACAGTTATTATTTTATTTTTTAAACACACATACACACATACAGCAAACGAATACAATTGAATGTGCCCCAATTCTATATTATATATATATAAAGAAAAATATATATTTAATGAAATATATGATATATGTATGTTAAATCATTTTAGTGGATGTATAAAATATGAAAAACTCAAATAAAATGAATTAAAATGTAAAAAATTTTCTCTCTTTGAATCGTTTAAGTTAAAGTTAGAAGTTAACACCGCTCTCTGTGATTCTCAAATGTGCAGGAGTATTTTGCAGTATGAGTGCTTCTCTGCGATTCTCAAAAATATTGATCGCGCCTCTCTGCTAGTTAATTTCTCAGTAACATCATGAACAGAAGTAGAACTATGCCCATTATGCAACTCTGTGAAAGTGCATTGCGAGTGCTGTCATTGCACAAGTCCGTGTGACAAAACTTACAACCCGCAAAGCTCAGTTGAGGCATTACCGGATCTGGCGATTCATCACACTCCAAAAATTCTCCAAAGGCGCAAGAGCGTCGCACAAAGAGAACATCATCAGCCGCTGCAAGTGCAAAATATTAGTATCCAAAACAAAGGCAGACACTGAATTCTGACTTACAAATACCGCCGTAGTATTTTATCAAACACGCTGTCTCCGGCCGTTGCAGATAGAATACGCGCTTATCCTCCGGTAATTCCATTGAATCGCAGTCTGTTTTGGCGATGTCATCGGGTTCAAAATCATCTCCGCATTTCGAATCGTTGAGGGAATCGCATTCAAAGCAGCTAACTGCCCAAGCTGCTCGAAACGAGTCGAGACGATGACGACATGTGCGTAAAATATGTGTGTCAACAATGTGTTGGTTTCCCCTCATTCGCTCTTCCCCCTCTCTCGCTCTCTCTTTCTAACCCCCTCTGCTCCACTCACCTGTGGCGGTCAACGTGATGAATAGCAGAGCTAACGCCAACACTATGTGCCGCATCATTATCATCGCCATCATCAGCGTCGTTGTCGTCGCAAATGCTCTACAGGTACGAGGACGGTACGAGTCTGGCAAACAGATGACGGATGGTTGCAAATACGCGAGTGTGTGTGTGTGTGAGACTTGTACTGTGTTCGTGTGCGCGCGCAAATTGAATGGCCTGTTGATCGCTCTCAGTCACATGCCCGAACCAGCCGGACGAGCTGCACACGCGAGACTGAGCCAAGCAAATCGCATTCTGAATGAGTCTCTTTTTCTCTGTGTGTTTTGTTATTTTTCATATAACACACACATTTGGTTTTCATTTGCCTGAGCGCGTCTAGTACATTTCGCATACTCGTATACTACGAAATGAAAATGGAATGAGCGGCATTTTGATAGCCGAAAATAAATGTCCGTTGACATGAAACATGGACATGGACGTGAAAATATTCAACGTGGAGGCGTTGCGCCCTTGCGTCCATCCCAGAGCACCACCTACTCCCCCTCTCCAGTGAACTTACTCAGCGCCAGCGCCAAAAGTTCATTGCTTGCTGAATTGTGGGTAAATAAACAAATTTTGCTTTAGTCTACATTAAATTAGGTATTCACTTCTTTTATTTTCATTTGCCTGCCATGATTATCAACTTTGCTCTTGGCCAAGGCCATTTTTACAACAACAAAAACAAAAATGAATGCCTATGTTGCGCATTACACATTTTTGTCAGTTTCCCTCGTTTAACCAGTGTGCAAGTGCGACGAAGAGAGCCAGGATAGGCATTTGCAATAGTTTCTTTTTCAGTTGCGCCCCGTTGCAGTAGTTCTCATTGTCGCACACATCACAAGTGGC
Source organism: Zaprionus indianus (assembly GCA_018904595.1). Lineage (NCBI taxonomy): Eukaryota > Metazoa > Arthropoda > Insecta > Diptera > Drosophilidae > Zaprionus > Zaprionus indianus. The sequence goes on from JAEIHA010000905.1 coordinate 833,166, forward strand.
ATTATGCACGTTGGTTAGTGTGGGGTCCAGTTTGCAGCCTATGTCCGTCTCATTGATGTCTCCGAAGTAGCAGCCACGCACGTACTTGTTGACGCCATTTTCTGTGTGAAGTGTGGTAAACAAACAATTAAATTCAGCAATTTTGTAGCATACTTTTAGGTGGGGCCGGTAATTACGCAGCCCAAAATACATCTATATACCTATTTATCCGCAAGAAAATAGTCTAATTCAGAAGTTTTCATTCATTAATTAAATTCAATTGCCGTCAGATTAATTAGGTCATGAACTGTTTATGGAAAACAGATTTGTGAATCTTAAAACTGCAAACTTTGATTTGTTGTTAAAGCTTGTACTACAAAATCACAATACATTGTTGACTTCATCATTTTAGAATTCCCATTTAAATTCAAAGACTATTGATATTTTATAGTACATATGCCATTATTAAATCTCTTTTATAGCTGTGATTACTATTTCTGAATTAAGTATTTGAAAGATCAAAGACATTAGTCATTCTCACAATATTACAAATCTATTTTCAAATAAAAGTGAAATAGTAATGAATATTAAATGCGGTCTAAGCAATTAAAAGGCAAATTTGCTGTAACATCTGACAGATACATTTGTATGAAAATAAACATCTCGCTCGCTAACAACTGTCAGATGAATTTGTATCGCTAGCAAAGGAAAACCATTTGTTTAGCTATGCAAACACACTATCCACACACACTGTGGCCCATTTATCACTTGTCGCTAACTTTAATTGATTCTCACTCCAGACAAAGGACTCAATGCCATTCTTGAATGCATATCATTCATTCATGCGCAATGAGGTCACCACCTTATCACATAAATGGTAAACTCACCACGGAAAATACGTTTCAGACAGGCCGTCGCATTCTTGTTGGTCAGTATGTTTTCCAGAAATCGGGGCGGAGCAATGAAGGAGCAATCGTACTTGAAATAATTCTCAATACGAAAATTCTCACCACAACTCTCCTCGTAGGCAGACTCGCATGAGTAGCATCTGATGGCGTAAGCTGTATTGACATTGAAATATATTTATTCTAGAGACTTATGACCGATGTTCCGCAATGTGGGCGGAGACAAAATGGGGCAATAACAAACCTGTGACAAACAGCGTGAAGAGTGCGCCCAAATAAAGATAATAGTGGCGCATTTGAGCGATGTTTTTCGTAATATCAAAGCAAATCGAACCGAATCGAACAACAACCACTCAATAGATATGTATGTATATATCCTATAATGCTGAACTTGGTGGGAATACTCGCGTTTTTTCGATTCCTCGCGAGTTTTTAATTAAATTGACGCATTGCCTTCGCTTTGGTTTATGGAAAATTCTTGGACGCTTTTTTTGGTTTTTCTTTTTGGTTGTTGTTTTGCTTGTTCTTCGTTCCTTGTATTTATAACTTATTCACTCAACGCTCGGGGCGCAATTGAAACGAACGATTTGTATGGAAAGTGCCTTTCATATATGCTTGGGGGCATAAAGAATATGTATTTCTATAAATTACTCGTATTTTTACATATTTTTATTTTCGCTTTCATTTTTTTGTTTTATTTTCATTTTCTATTATTTGTAGCACGTTACGGAACTGTAAACACGCGCTTTTCTTTGCTTCCTTCGGACTTTTATGATTTTTTGTTTGCACCACACCGCCTTCTAACAACAGTCCCGCACTCTTTCCAATCTATTGTTGTTCACCGTCTCCTCCCTCGATGTTGTTGTTGCAGTTGCTGTTGCTGCTGAGATTTTCCGGTGTGCTTCTGCTGTTTACAAACTGAACGATGCCTCAGACGTCAGTCAGTCGGCGGCCACGTTCGAAATTATACTGAAAAATGCGGCAATGCTTCCAAATTCCACTTGTAGGCACTCTCTCTGTCTCTCTTTCTCTCCATATATTTTTCTCTCTGTATCTATTCTTTTTATCTAAGTTCCTGCAGTCTTCGAATCTTCAGTCGCGCTCGCAGAAAACCTCTTGAAATTGTCTAAATTTAATGAAATTTCCTCAGACGAGCGGTGTGCGCGCCATAAAATAAGATATATATTCTAGATACAATTTATAGCACACATATGGAAGGAGGCGACGGACGAGTTGGCTCTTAGCAACTTTTAATAACAGCAAAGAGAGCCAACAAAGCGCCTAAAGAGCGCCTAAACAACAGTACCTGTGTGTGTATCTGTAGGAAAGTGAGGGTGAATTTGTGCTAGTGTATGTGCGTGTGTAGTGTTTCATTGGCAGTGCGGAGTGAGCGGGAGCTTTAATTGTGACCTTGCACGCAAGGGCAGCTTTCGCTTTCACAAGATATGGTATGTTAACCGTTTCAAAACGTTCACCCCAACTCTGCATGGCCCAGAGGATGATGTAGGTAAAGGACGAATTTTAGTGCTCCATAATAAAATGTTTTAACAGTTGCTATAAATCATTTAGTTATTGTTATTACTTTTAAGTGAGTCACGCATTTTTCGTAACTTCGATGAAACTTACTTTGGATCATTGACAGCCCTTGGGATTGTTAGATTTGATAGATCTGTGTACAATTATTAAATTATTAATTTATATTATTTGATTAGTAATAAAAAGCTGTCAACATTCAAAAAAGGCTTTTGTTTTTTTTGGGGGCTTACTTATTTAAATAATCCTTATCCGAAATCAAATTGAATATCTAAATGAACTCCCAGAAAAGAAGGCACATTCGTTTTGGTACTAAGCTGTTTTAATGTGTTCATAAGACGTGCATGTGAGTATTAATTATGAGGTTTCACTGAAAATATACTATAGAATGTTTGCGAACTGCACAATGCCTTGTAATAATTTCGAATGATATGTTAAAAACGTCATGAATACGTTAGTAATCATTTTTTGGTTTAGGCTAACACGCGGGCCACTCCGAAGAAGAGCAGGATGGCACCGACAACGGGAGCCAGAGAGGAGGAACCATTGCACTCATCCTTGGCGCAGACATCGCAGGACAACTGCTTGAAAAGGGGCAGAGAGGGATCTGACTTGCAGCCCTCCTCCGTGTGGCTAACGTCACCGAAGAAGCAACTGCGCACGATCTGCGGTTGACCGACCACTGTAAATAGGTGAAAATAGGTGAGAATAAATCGGTTAGTGCTATTACGTTAAACGAAATCAAAATTAAAACTGTAACTGTTAATAACCCTCTCGGTTTTTTTATAGCAAATTTATATAGAATATCTAACAGGTGATAATCAAAGCCACTGACATTGTCAGTTCATGTGAATTTTGCACCTGAACTGATGATTGTTTTCAAGGTTTCACTGCTCACTCTGTTGTTACATCGACTCTCTGTCATTAGCATTTTAGTTGAGTTGACTGCGCACTCATTAAGTTCTTCAACTACGATCAAATATAGATATAAGACATCAGAAACAGAATATACTCGACATAATTTATGACTTGACGGACAGCGTTAATTGTCATTCAGACACCCCGCAAAAAACCCTTATAGAACGAAAGACGACACGTCTTCGTAATTCGTAATTCAATTAGACACAATTACGGGCTGTTTTATGTGGGTTAACCCCTGCATTGAGAACTCATCTGTCTTAAGTAGACAGCACAATAGTTTGCCAAAAATTAAGAACAAAACCGATTAGATTTTAAGATCCCAATACTCGATTATATTCAGATATATAAATACATACGCACTTCAATTACAATTTAGAATGACTAATCAAGTATCTATTGGTCTATTGAGATAAAGGAATAAATTAAGCTATAAAATGAACAGCTAACCCGCAAAGCTAATAAATCATAATCGATTTTTATAGCTCTATCAATTTCAAAATAGATAAATATTTTATAGTCCGCAATTAGTAGTTGTAAACCGCCTACAATCGATCGTATAAAGTCTAATATTGCAATAGAATCACTTTCCATAACAGACAACTGATAATTGTCTATAAATGCAAAATAGCAAACTAAGCGTGAAGCTTCGTCGTATTTCTTCCCACGTTTTGCTGGGTGTGGAACAAATTTCATAATACTATACAATTTATATAATAAAATGGCCATGCAACACACAAATTGCGTTTCAATAAATGAAATGCAATAATAATTCTAATTATATCATTGTTCTGATCAATTAAGAGTTATCTTTGAAATTCCATAAATATCCACAAACATATTTATAATGGATTGTTTGGTTTGCTCAAGTACTTTCAACAGAGAACTGTTTGCATGTGGCAAATCGGTTAATTGGACGCCCAAGCAGAAGTACCATCGCCAACGCCCACGCGGCTCAAATGAAGCTAATTGAAAGCACAACAAGAACAACTTGTCTATATGACATCACGGACCTAATCAAGTCACAGACGGAGTTTACAGTATGAGTCACTGCTGGGGGTCGGAGCTGAGAGATCAGAGATAAGGGATCTGAACTTACCGGTCTCGACTTTCTTCTTCATGCAGCCAGTTGCATTGCGGAAGAAGTTCTGCAGATAACGGGGCGCAGAGAGACGAGCACAGTCGAACAGGAGACTGGAATCGGCCTCAAACTTCTCGCCGCACTTGGCGTTCGAAATGGAATCACATTGGTAGCAATGGATGGCATAGCCTGTGGAGAAAGGATGTTTTACAATTACTTTCTTTCTTCAAAATTGTTACCAGAGTTTCTTACCTGTGCTGGCCAAGACAGCGAAGATGGCCAGAGCCAAGAAATGCTTTACACTTGCAACCATTTTTGGGTACTCAAAGGGATGATTCAAAACGAAACTCAAATTCAATTTTTGCGGAACAAGAAAATTAGATCTGCACGGTTCAGCGACTGTTGCGCGTTTGTTTTCTGCTATTTTCAAATCTAACGAAGCAACCAAAAACTTGTACTCATACTTACGCTCACACTCATTTCTCAAATTCACACTCACAATCAGTCGCACTCGCATTCACCACACTCACAAATGAGTTGAGTGAGATACAAACATTGCGTGTTTCTTCGAATTCGGCAATTTTGAATTAAATTTACTCAACCGCCTGTAGAATTGTTCTGTTCCCCATACAATACTAAGACTTTGTGAGTGTATATGAATATGTGACCGAGATTCTGCTTGGACGACAGTATATATCGTCAAGCATATTGGAACTTGTTTTGGGTGATGTCAGACTCACTTTTCTGTTTGTTTTGTATTTGCTTTTTCCTTTTGACGCGATGAAAACACAAACAAAGTGTCCAGCTATTTTTTAATAACAAAGATGAGTGTTATATAAGGCTGATTTATGTCACTTTGCCTATGATATTGCGCTGTGTGAATACTCATTTGTATTCAAGTCGTACGCAAAGCAATATCAAGTTTATGTTTTTTATGAATTTTTTGGGTATTTAAATTTCGTTGGGTCTGCTCTGAGATAATAAACAAAAATTAAATTCATTCACATACTGAATGAGTGTATAGTAATGAGTTAAAGAAATTAAGAGATTCTTCTTCTTGAAAATAAAAATATGGTTTATGTTTTAAAATATTCTTTATTTATTAATTACATGAGTGTATGAACTGATTGGCATTCGGTTAAATTATTATTAATTTCTTATTCATAATTTCTTGGAATCAGATAAATTTCAAATTTAATGAAGTTCCTAGGGATACGTTCGGCTTTGGAGTACTAGCACTAGGTCAAGTACACCCCGCAAGTTTTTAATGATTACAAAAGTATTATTAATTTGTTTTCAGAACTGCTCATTAACCAAATTTGTAATTTCACTTTCGAGCCCTCAGAATAACATCAAGTGGCTTTCTCAGGCAGCTGCTTTGAATAATTTCCTATTCTCTACAATTGGTAAATTTCTTCAAATTATGCTAAATGAGTCTGGGTTAATTGAGGCGAGTCGCAGCTACTTCTTGGGGGAGGAAGTTGCTGCTGTATCTCATCGGGCAGTTGCATCCCACTCCCGTTTCATCTGCAGTTTCTTGACCTTATCGCGACTGTGCATTGTAATTTGTGTTTAACACTTTGTAAACTGCAATTCGACTCGACGTACATTTTACTCAATTAGGCATAATTAACAAAGTGCACATATACTCAGTCACACACACACTCACACATGGTCTCGTAGCCCTCACAGAGACTGTCAACATATGAGGGCGTTACGGGAAGAAGGGTCAATGGATTGCATGACCTTTACCAGTTTCGGGTGCCTTATAAAAATGAGTTTACTGCCCGCACTAATTAACATTTTCAGGTGTTCGGTCTGGGTGGAGTTTTTGCTTTCATTATTGAAGCATTGTGACCAGAATTGAGTCACGCATTCTATGAGGTAAGTTCCCCGAATAACCATTCAGAGAATCAACATTTCTAGAGTGTGTAAAATTTACAAATCAGCTGTAAATTGTGAAAAATGAGTTGGAGTTGTTTACCAGACCTCAGAGCGTACACTCATTGCTACCACTATCTTGTGTTCATAAATATCCGACAAAGAGTAGTGTGACTAAACTCATTATAAGTATGAAAAGTTATTTAAATCAGAAGTAAATATATTATATATTTTTGGAGATAATATTAATGAAATATTCACATATATCTGAAAACTTAAAGAGTGCCTGTTAAAGAGATAAACAATTAAAAAATATTTGCACATAACAGATAACAGATAAACAACATCATAAGAAGTCAGTCAGTGGATAACTCATTCGTTTTGTACATATGTGTTCGTTCTTTACAATATATAAAGTTTGCTTCCGTGTACGGATTATACGGGCCTTTTTTTTATTGTAAAATGATTATATAAATTAAATATAAAAAGTGTGTCATTTTGCTTCTTTTGGTTCTGAATGCAACTCTCTATCGTATTAGAGCGCAGTCTCAACCGCCGATATTGAACTTAAACAGTTTTTATCTTTGTTCAAAGACCTTTCACTGCGGTCATATTTATTTAAAACATATTATTCATTATGTGGTTTGATTAAAGCCATTATAATGTTTTGAAATTGTAACCACAGTCATTGAACCTGAATTCATTTTATTTATTTAAGCTCATGAACCTTAGACTGGGGTCATATTACATATATTTAAAACATATGAATCATTATGTGCTATTGTGAATTCTTATGTTTTACAGTTTTGTATTGCTGCCTCTGTTTTTAAAGTTTAAAAACATTCAAGCAAGAAATAACTAACTGCAGTACCTAAAGAAGTGTTCTTTAAAATACTAAAAAATAATTCGACAAATGAATATATAGATTAAGTTTTATTTGCAGATGTAGCATGAGAGAGGCACAAATTTAAACGAGAATGGTTTACAACTATGAGAAGTAATCAAAATTGTAGTCTCTGTGAAAGGGAAATACTTAATTTTAACCCAAAGTTAAGAACTAATGCCAAACGCCAGCTATAGGCTTAAGGAGATCTTAGGCCTACAACAGCAGGTGGGCGACTCCGAAGAACATCAGGATCGCTCCAGCAATGGGCACCAGTGAGGTGGAACCGTTGCACTCGTCCTTGGTGCAGACATCGCAGCCCAACTGCTTGACGAAGGGCAGCGAAGGATCCGACGCACAGCCTGACTGAATGTTGTTGATGTCGCCGAAGTAGCAGGTTCGCACGATCTGCGGTTGACCCACAACTGAAATACAATAAAGGCGGGGATGTCATTAAGTAAATTTCATTGACGATATATGTAGCTATAATATTTGCTTAACAAATGAGTCGATTGTTGAGAAACAACAACTCACATTGTGTACTAAATAACTTGATATGTATATTTCTGTAAAAGTCTCCAGGTACAATAAAATTCGTTACTAATGGGCGGATGACTCAAGCTAGTCAACAAGTTTACTTTGTAATAATTATTTGTTTTGTAGAACCTGAGAGATTTTCAGAATGTTTTTGCGCGTGAATCGTTTTGCGCCTCGGCGAACGATGATCTCAGATTTAAAACTGCTTTTGAATGCCATCAATACGTTATTAATAATATATTACAAAGCAAAATGCAGGGAAACAGATAAATATTTATCATATGTGTTAATTTTAGCTACAACAATCACGTCATAATTATTTCCATACTTTTGTCAGACTAATCTAAAAATTATATGAAATTACACGGCGAGGAACGTGACAAACAGCCGAAAAGATTCGGCACACAGGAAAACGAATACCTTTAAATGTATGAATGCTGTACGAATGTCTGAAACTGACATCACTTTATAATACAGTATAATTCGCTTAGCTGCCTCGAGTACTTTGCACAATGCCTCGATGCAGGTAACTTAAAAATGCAGCTAACTTTTCTATTTCTATTTTCTATTCACACAAAAAAATGGAAAAATAATGCAGATATCTTGCCGATGCAGCTAACTATCGATGCAGCTAAGCGAATTATACTGTAGCAGTAATGCGCAGATCACTGCATGCACCGCAGCACCACATAATAGTCTCAGTGAGCTTACTGATTTGGTAGATATATGTATGGAAGGGGGAACTTACCACTCTCCAGGGTCTTCTTCATGCAGCCTGTGGCATTACGCAGAGGGAAGAAGTTCTGCAGGTAACGTGGTGGTCCGATTCTGGAGCAATCCATCAACAAACTATCGTCAGCCTCAAATTTCACACCGCACTTGGGTGTTGACAGTGATTCGCATTGATAGCACTTGATGGCATAAGCTGTAATAGATTTCGAAAAATTTAATTATTACAAACCGGTTCTAAGCTCTGGAACTCTCCGAAACGTACCCGAACAGGCCAGACTAATCATAACAGCCACGGCCAAACTGCATTTCACGGCGGACACCATTTTTAGTTTTTCGCTTTGTTTTTCGAAATTATTTTCAACACAAAATTCTCAACCTCCTCTGGCGGTGTCTGCTGCACGTCTGACAAGTTAACAATCGAGCAGTTTACTTCAGACGTCTGTCGAGTCTCCCTACCCACTTGCTGCCCCATCATCCCCCAATGCGCGAAGCGCTCAGTTGCCTCAGTTGACTGAGCGCAACGGAAGCAGCTCTGCCAGCAGCGGGCTTTGTTGTGAGTGAGAAAAACAAATCCCATACAAAACATGAATACAAATACATAAAGATAAAGTGGATGTATGTTATGTGTACGTGCTGAGAACCGAACCGAAATTTTCGAGCATTTTTTCAACCGGTTTTGTGGCGCTTGTTTTGTTTTTTTGTTTGTCTCGTCTGTTTTGTATTAGAATTTTTGTTAACAAGTTTTGTTAGATCAACAAACACTGAGAGAAAATTGAGCTAGACAATTATTTAAATATTCTCATTGAGTTTTGAGTATTTTGAGTACAAGTTTTAATATTATTTGATATATTTAAATGCTAATATCATTCAATTCTTATATATTCCTTTGCCATTTTTCTAACTATCAAATCGAGTCGTTAGCAAATTACTGCGCAGATTTATTACTACTTTAACAATTTAATTTTAGCCATTTAGATTAGAGCTAGTGCTATTAAGATATACTGTCTGTCGTGTGAATCACACTCGAAACAGATTCATTAGCATGAAGTTGTCAAAAGTTGCCATCTCACTTCGAATAGACAGTCCTTTTTGTAGTCCGCTAAATTTGCTAATTTCTTTAGCTATGCGAAAGTCTTTTGCACTTTTGCTGAGTGAGTTTGTTGCACTCAAGCCGAGTTACTCATCGATTTTCTCTTGGCGCCTGAAAGTCTGCAGCATTTTTTCAACGTTCTCATTCACTGCGCAATTCTCGCATGCGATAAGCTCGCGCCGCATGCAACTAGTTGAATGACAGCGTATTTCATTCACTATATTCACTTTCATTCATTAGATACAATTGTATTTTAATGAGATACCCCCTTCTCGCTTGTACTAAGGGCTTGCCACTAATCAAAGGAATTAGTCACTTCTCGCCATTTTCATCGATTCAATTAGGTTTTTCTCTGCGGGAAGGCTGACAAACGGACAAGCTCAGTGGGTCGCAATTGTCTGGATACTGCTGTGATTTGGGGTGAAAAACAGTAGGGAAGATGGAGAGTGTGTCAGAGAGAGGGAGTGGGAAATGAGGTCAGCATCGAAATCGTATATTATTCACTTGTCGCCTTATTGGATTAGACATGACTGAGACTTAGTAGGCATAAGTAAATCAAGGCTTTGATATTCAATACACATGCTGACAGCCGTCAAAGTGCAACAAACAATGGGGTACTTTAGGTTTGCTCCCCGTTGGTTTCCTATTTATTTATATTGAATGTTAAAAAGTTTCATGTGAAGCCCTAGTTCTGCAGAAACTCTAACAACTTCATTTCGGTTTCTTTAATATTCCCATATTCTTAACCCATATTCCTGTGAGAGGTAGAGTGGTTACACTTGCGATTTACATAGATTTAATTATATTTTTCTAGATATTGTCAACAAAGATTTATTGCTGGAAAGATGATGTAGCCAAGTGTCACACAGTCGGAGATTGAAGCAAGAGATTGCTAGAAAAGAACTGACAGGCACAGGAAGACTAGACAGGATACTCGTAGCGCACCTAATTGGATACACAATGCCTCCAGCAACGTGCGATGAGCTGAGGATTACTTGACTGACTTGTGCTTATCGGATTGAGTACTATGCAGCACACATCGTAAATAGTATACGAATTTTTAAAATACGGTTCTTTAAGTACAATACCTTAAAAAGTAAAGTGTACTAATGTTTTTGACTACAACAAAACCAAGGACACGTTTCTAGCAGACCATCTGTAAGAATTTTTGCCCTAAGCTTCTATCAATTTCATTGGATTTCAAGTATAGTTACTGGTTTTATTTTCCCAGTCGCATCTGGTACAGTTTCAGTAGGATATCTGTTATCTGTTACCAGTTCCACTCATTAACCTATTCCCATACGGAAAAATATGAACACACTCTGCCATAGATTATTAACTTTACTCAGTGTTTGTTCGGTTTATGCAAGTGTGATAATTACATCGAAGTATGCAGACGATGTCTGTTTGGTTTACATTAAAAGTTTGTTATACATTCAATATTTTTTCGGTATATTTTATAGCAGTGCTGGTGTAGTTGTTATTTTAGTTACTGTTGTTTTTAAATCGTACTTCAATAATACGATTTCTGAGCTTAGCAGTAGATTAATGTGTAATTTTATTTAATTAGTATCTGACACATTGTTTCAAATGATCGAAAATGCTGCAAATAACGAAACCCGGTTCCAAATGAACTATATAAATAAGGCATTTTAACTAGAGCTTACAGTAAAAGAGAGACCAGCAAGTTAAGAAATGAAACTACAACTAAACTAACTAAAATTGTTTAAAAGTTAATCAGCAGAAAATATCACGTTCCAACTTAAATAGAGATACAATTGTAATGTGTGCGAAGTTTGCAGGCTGGCTTAGATGGCCAACTGATGGGCAACTGCCAGAGAGGGCAACAAAATGGTGGCCAGTAGAGTGGCCAGACGAGCGGCGCCATTGCAGCGATCTGTGAGACAATCCTCGCAGAATATTCGCCGCACATTCTTCTCGGGGCTGGTCACATTGCACAGCTCAACGGGGTCCGATTTGTTGGTGTAGTAGCAGAAGCGTTTGGTGATCAACTTGCCATTGTCTGAAAAACAAAGCGAATATTTTCGATAAGTTAGGGTATTTGTAATGTACTCGTACTACTCACTCTCTTCTACAGTTTTACGGCAAACGGGACGCTCGTGATCGGAGTTAATCGTGCTGTTGCAGCTGCGCAACAAATTGATGTTGCGCTCTTTGATCAGATCCGTGGGAATGTTGTCCTCCTGGAAGGTCACATCGCAAAAGTCCTCAGCCCCAATGGTGTCCGAGCTGCAATGCCAGCACTGCAAATGCTCATGTTCGTTTGCTGGAAGGAGAGAAAGAGGATTTTATGGTTTACTACAATGACCTTTTAACCGTTGACCTCAATACGAGATTTGCCAAAAACATTGCGTGCTTACATCATCGCAGACGTGACGCGCCCACACCACACACTAACTTCCACCCGCCCCTTTGTTGCCAAGTAATGTCAAGCAACCCCCCAGCAGCCGTCGTAGGCAGAGCAAGTAGCCAGTCCAAACGGCGCCGTCGCGACGTTAACATTTTATTGCGTATACGCAACGCAAAATAAACTAATTGAATATCAGGAAATTTCAGAATGTATCTTTAGCTTAAGCAATTCGTATAGTACGCACTGCCATTCTAATGTGGGGAGTATGAACGTTAGACAATTTTTATTACAAATCAATCAATGTCACTTGAGGAAATTTAGTTCCTTGAGAATAGATAATTTTCCAGTGCTAGTTTTGGAGCAGAAAATATATTTTTTATATATAATCATCGTAAGAATAATATTTGATTTAATTTATTAATTATATGTTAAATGATACCTACACATTGACAGTGCCTAAGGCATTGCTTTGGTGAGCAATGAGAAGAACTGGATTGAAATATTTGTTCTGGTCGTGTAATTTTCTCATCAGTTTCTTTCTGCTCTCTGTGTTGATTGATTCGCACTGCTCACTGTGATCAAATATTTATCGAATGCTTTTGTTTATTTACTTGTCTTCGTATAATTTGCTTTTGAATTGCATTCAATTTTCGTAAACATTGAGTAAAAAAGTAAGAGTATTTTTAGCGCTGATTCGCAAAATAAATTAATAATTAATGATGCCTCCTCTTGGCTGCTAGGTGGATGACCCACCACACAGGAACCACCTGCTGGGCACGGACAGAACATGAAAATCCATTTGTATCGCGTGTTTCCCCTTTCCACTTTGTGGTGTCTGCGTGATTAGCTGCCGCTTTCAAGATCTAGATTTACACTTTGCATGTGCAAACGAAAGTGTGAATAAACGGGCAGTTGGGGGAAGAAGTTCTTGGAAAGTATGTCCGAAAATTTTCCTTACATGTTTGGACTTTTCTTAACACTCAAGTAGCCGTAAATCTTAGGTCAACATGCCAAGTTCGCGGACCTTGACACGCGCCTGGGCCACTTCTTCCATAGGCAGAAAAGGTAGAAAAGTGTCAAATATTGACGCTCGTAAAACATTTGCATTTCATTTTGAAAATTGTTAGTACGTGTATATTAAATTACAATATTTCAAATTGAAGCAGAGTGCATAAATTTCCAACAGGTAAAACCTGAACGTCATCCACACTCTGGCGTCCTTCGCCTGTCAGCCCTGAGACGACGACGACATCGAGACAGCTTGGCGCGTGTACTTTGTAGATTCCTAGCTATTGTTCCAATATATTGTTGTATATACATATAGTTGTTGTTCCGTACTCGTTCTTGTTATCGCTGTCTGGCCCGTGCAACGCCCACGCGGCAACCTTGTACACTCTAGTTTCAGGTTTCCTGCTTCAGTTGTCGTGCAAAATTGCAGGTAATTTGCCATAGCCTGTGAAAGAAGTCTCCAGGGACTAGTGAGTTCCGCTTTAAGTGTGTGAGTAATTGATTGTTCCAACCATATTACGGCCACGTCAAGGTCGCGTCTTAACTGTTTCGCTATCGCACTACTCACGCACATGCCTACGTTCGGTACTCGTGCTAAGGAACTGGGGTAGTTGTGACTAGGGTAGTTGTGCTTGGGATATAACATGATAAATCCTTAGAAAGTTCGAATCTCTACAACTGCATAAGCCTAAAGAATTTTCCTAGACCTAGCCGTTAATTGAAAGATGATCTGTAGTGATCTTATTTTTTCCACTATTATCTTTACATGTTGATCCCTTGGCTAGTAGGACTGTAGGGTATATGCCACTAACCAGTTAGCTTGGAAAGTAAGTTGATAAATGTAAAAATTAAAAAAGTAATCTCAACAACTCCGCAACCTTATTACCAAAATGTAAATTACGACAGAAAGATCATCTCTTTTCATCGTATTTCCTACTCTTCAATCTGTATATGTATATTCATCACTTGAGTAGTAGGACTGTAGGGTAGTGGGATATTCTTCAAAAGGGGTAGTTAGGATACTCTTACTGTCTTCTTTTACCCACCCGCATGACCTCAGTTGCGGTAAATCATTGCGAGTGGAGGCCTTGCAATTGAAGTTAGCAGGAAGTTGTTATGCCACTATGCAAATTTGGTATCTTTTGTGTATCGGAGTTGCAACCCCTGGAAGTGTTGAAATTTGGAACATTATATCCAAAAAGGCTTCCGCACTTACGAGCTCCCCTCAAAAAATAACACATACACACTCTAACAAACTGTCAAAAGATGTGTACAACGACAACAATGAAATGAAGATTCATGGCATAATTTGATACGCATCGGATGTTTGTTGTCGTCTGCAATTAAGCGACCCCCAGCACGAGACGAGGGTAGCTCGAGCAACTTGTGCTGCGTGCTCAATCTGCGCATCCTGTCTGGGAGAAAGCAACGCCAGGCAACGCCTCTGCTCATTATCAGTAGCGCACAAATTACGCAATTCATGCCAAGGAATTCGACAGGCGACTTGCTCCGTCCCCCCTTGTGCACAACGGGGTCTGTGACATAGTTTCCACGCGTCCAGCAGGGCGCCGAGTGGGGTGGTTGGAGGATTCATGTAGTGGAAATCCGTGCTGTATGCTGTGAAGATAACTTTGACAATGTTGTTGTCGCGCTGCTGGAAACTGGAGCAGACGCCGTTGTGGCGCCAGTTTGACATGCGCAATGGCCAAAATACCCCGACGATGCGCAATGGGGTCCTCAATACAATGCAAGCCAATTAGATAATTGAAGGATGGTACAATTCATTTTGTATACAGTGCAACAGGACTTGCAGCATCCCCAGGAAGAGGTGGTGGGGGAGGGAGAGGAGTCAATTAAAAATTCACTGTTACAATCGCACGTCAATTAATGCCAGATCAAAGCGCATTGTGCTAATTGAAGGCTGCCGTTACTCGATTAGACTTGATTTTTATAGCGCATTTTACACTGCATATTTTGGACGGTCTGTTGTGTGTACGGAATCAGTAAGCAAACGGCTTGGCAATATTTTAAATAAATAAACCAAGCAAATATTGGAAGGTGGAGGGGGGCATTCCAAAATATATAAACACATTTACAATTTTCATGCCAATCCGACCAGAAACACCTCCATCGGCGCAATTTGACATGTATGCGCACATATATTTATTAAAAATATATAAATATATACATATCCATTGATGATACATATATAGCAAGGCAAAACTGTGCGAATGTTTTCGTACATTGACCCACGGCATGAAAAGCCGGAAAATGGCAGCTGCCAAGGGCCAAGCCCTTAAGAAAAGCAAACTTTGAATCAATTTTGACTTTTAGCGCACACACCCATAAAAATGCTATAAAGCTCGTGCGGAATCTCTAAGTAATTTTCTATAACTAGTAAAAATTGAAAATTCTGCAGATGCACAATCAAATTCGCTATTATTTATCAAGTACAGTGGGGCAGCGCTTTGTGAAACAGTAAGCTGAGGCAGTTTTTGACTATAATTTAATAATCAGTTTCACTTTAGCCTGATTTGACTGTACACAAATCTTACAAATATCTATAAATCATTATAACCTTATAGTACACACAAAGTAGCTATAAAATTGTGTCTGCAGAGATATGAAATCATTTCCAACGAATTTCCAGTTGAGCTATGTATAATAATCAATTGTTTTTACAATATTATACCTGGTTGTATATAGTACCCAGGCTATTTTTATGGCACTACACAGTATTTTTATAAACACCGCAACAAAATCGTAAAAAACTTGCCAAAACGCCGAAGAAGAACATAAACAAACTCAACGGCAAAGTGAAATGTTTCATTCATCGAAGTGATCCGAGAAAAGCGACGCACCTGATCGATACGGGAACTCGGAAAATTGCGACCTTGTTGGGGCAGATGTAGTTACACATATTCAAAAGTAATATTAACTGCGTGTGTGCGAGGGTGTTAATGAATGCATACAAGGCACACGTGCACGGTCGATCCACCTTTGTTACTCACCTCGGATGTTGTAGGCGGTAGCCAGCAAGCAAAAGCCTGCGATGATGAACTTCATGGGTGCCGACATGGTTGCAAGTTGCGGGGCACGTAGACCAGTTGACAACACAATGGCGCCAGGTAAACACACAGGCTGCAAAACAGGATTCCCTAAATCCTTGTGTATCCTTTGTACGGTTTCTGCAACTCTTTTTTTGCTCACTTCCTTCTCTCTCTTTTTCTCTCTCTGTCTCTGCGCGCGATGCAAACGGTTGCTCGTCCGATTTCAGACTGTGCGGTCGCAGCGCGCCTTGGGCCATGCTGCCACAGTGCCACAGTAACGCCCACATCGACGTCGGCAGCGACTTCTGCGGCGACGACAACGATGACGCCGACGGCAGCAGCGACGTTGCCAATTGTGTCTTTCTTCGACAATGACGTTGCCTGGAGGTGCCCCGTGCTGCCCCCGGCTTAGACTGTTGAGATTATTGTGATAGATGGACCGCTTCAGACACTTCAACCAATGACGTTATGGCTTTTTCTTAACTAATTACAATTAATAAGCTTAGAAAATTTTAATTTATTTATTTTACGAAAGCATGAAAATTCCAATACATATATTAATTTATTGTGCATAATAATAAATTATTATCTTTTGAAACACAAAAACAATAATTCCGAAATAAATTCTGTGACATGGTCACCCTTGGTGTGGTGTGAAACTTTGCTAAGCAGTCAACGCTTCTTCGTTGGGTTTTGTGCTTTGCTTAACGAGTGTACACACCAGTATATCGAATGTGGTTCCAACATTGGAAATACTGTTTTTTCAGCGGTTTTTTTCGGTTTTTTTGCCGCCTGCCTCCACCTGGTGCCCCTTAGTGCGTTTTTCAAAACAGTGGGTTTTAAAAAAGTGAGACAAACTGAAAAAACTGGCAAAACTTTGGAGCCCTTTCCAAACAAACTGATTGAAAAAAGCCGCATGTCGCTATCTTTTCTGGTTTTGCTGAAAACCCGATTTGAAAATGGGAAAAAACTGCCGTTATTCCAAATGAAAGACTGCTTGTTTTCCGATTTCATAGCGCCACTAAGCACTGAACACATGGAGAACTCAAACAGGGGGTAAATCTGTTATTGCTAGTTTTTCGATCGAAGTACCCCAGGGCCCGAAGCATTGAGAGTAGACACTTCGGCTGCACGCTCGGCTGGGATACTTTGATGTTCGGCTGGGGTACTTCGATGTTCGGCTCTCAGTACAAACAGCGCATAGGATCAAAACTGCTTCAGACGGACAACGACAGCGGAACGATAAGCATGCGTGTGCTTCATTGCGCTGTGTGATCGTTTCAATGTGTGCGTGTATGTATGCACATGCTGGTATGTTAATGTATGCGTTGCTTGTGAAGGTTGACAACAGGCAAAAGCTTCGGCCAGCGCCCCGGCAGCCTGAAGTCAATTTTGTGTTTCGCCGTCCAGAGCGAAACGACTGATGCACAGGGCCGTAGCAAGGGTTTTTTCGAGCCCTTGTGTAAAACTTTTGTATCTTTAAGATACATTTGTACCCGATTTTTATTTTTTAAGAAACTTTTATGCTAAAGATACATTTGTATCTTTAAGATACATTTGTACCGTAACCCGATTTTTAGTTTTTGAGAAATTTGTATGCTAAAGATACATTTGTATCTTTAAGATACATTTGTACCGCAACCCGATTTTTAGTTTTTGCGAAATTTGCATGCTTAAGATACATTTGTATCTTTAAGATACATATGTACCGTAGCCCGATTTTTAGTTTTTGCGAAATTTGCATGCTAAAGATACATTGTGTAAAACATCGAAGTACCCCAGCCGAGCGTGCAGCCGAAGTCTCTACTCTCAATGCTTTGAGTTCTGGGGTACTTCGATCGAAAATCTAGCAATAAAAGATTTACCGCCTGTTTGAGGTCTCTATGTGTTCAGTGCTTAGTGATAGCGCTGGTTCCCTAGATACGATCCCATATGTGTATTACCCAAATTGTGAGAACTGCTTTGCTTGCTTGCCAGAGGCGCTTTTGAATTAAAAAAAATTTGAAGAATCCATAAACAAATCAAATCATACAGCACTGGATTCTGACAAATGTAGATCATTTACATATTGGTGTAGATTTAAAATATGTAAGAATATTATAATTTTCTGTTCTTGTATGAACTTTCTCATTTGGGACCTTTCCTTCTTAGCTTCTCATTTGAAGGTTATCTTGATTACTATATCGTATTCCACAAACCGCTCAATAGAAAAATGAATCAACTCATCTCGGTCCATGATTCACTTCCAGACGACACGCACAACATAATTTGGCCGTCATGTGGATCAGAGATTTAGCCAAATTTGGCAACTCTCTGCCCGAATTCGGCAGTCGCAGGCGCTGACACGACCAACAGACATACAACACATACTATATATGATTTCATATGCAAATCTTGACATTAATCTGCGCCATTAGACGGCAGTAGCTATGGCTGTGGTCATAGTCGGGGCTCCTCCTGCGCCCAGAGACACCTGACAAAGCGTGAAAAATGCGCCGCGCTGCGGTGGCACGCACACCAAATGAGACGGCGCGGCGGGCGATCGACGCACTTGGAGTTGATTGGCGAACCGGGCCGGGCCGAGCCAAGTAAACAACACGAGCAACAACAACTGCAGCAGTCGTAATGCATACAGCGGATTAGGAGGTTAAGTTGAAGCCTAAGCCGAAGCAATAAAAAGTCAAATCACATCATAAACTTGAACACGGCTGCTAGACATACGATCGGCTGCAGAGACCATTGACAGCCAGCCTGGGGCCATCGGGGCGTATGCGTAACATTTGCAGCCAACTCCGCTAAACGCTGAACAATGTCGATTTACAATGCTCCTGCATGTCCCATGCTTGGCCCCCGCCAATGATAAATGGCCAGTTTTATTGCATAAACTGTACGACATTTTCGCTAGGCACGTCATAAAAAACCAAAAACTGAAAAGCGAAAAACAGAAAACTGAACCAAACTGAAAAAAAATACATTGCTTGTAGTTTTTGAAAAACAAATCAAATTTCAGACTGGCCGACAAGTTTAAATGGCCAAAACGTTTTTGTGGCCACCCATTTTGATACCTAGTGTGGTTGCATGTGCTTGACAGAGGGTGGTTTGAATTCAAATATATAAATAAAATATATATTCATATGAATTTGTAAGGTCTAAGGTAGAATAAGTTTGCAATTTATAAAAAATAATTCCAGTCCGTTCACACTAGATTACGTAGTATCTGCAAGTTGTGCACACTGCACAGACGCCTTCTTGTTAGCTTTTCTCAAGTTTTTTATCGAACAGCTTTCGGTTTTCGTGCATGTGACAAATTTTATTTATGCCTGTTATTATTTTTATACTCTTTTAATGCAACGTAATAAAATGAACACGCCATAGGGCGTTCTCCGGCAAGAACTCCCACTTCTTTGTGGTGCAGCCCCACAAATCAGAGACTCAATTAGCTTGGGTCAAATGTCAGAGCCGACATTGACATTTTTGCGTGGTCGGCAATTAACTAAGCAACTCTCTGAGATGAAGACAGAGAATCAGACTCGCAATCAGACTTAGCTTCGGACTCAGCACAACTGAAATCATTTCCGTTCCGCAGCGATTGTTATGCCAGCGAATGGGAGGGGGACAGAGCAAGAGAGAGACAGTGCGCATCCAAGTTTTGCTGTTTTGTATATCTGACATCGTTCTGACTGCGCAATGTCAAGCGCAATGATGTGAGACAATTACTTTTAATTCGCTTTTGAAATTACACAATTTAAGGCGGGGCAAGAAAACTAAACGTAAACGGGAAACTTAAAGAAACCAAATGAACTTATGAGTAAAATTAACCCCAAGGAAAAGGAAGTGCAGTAATGTGTGGCTGAAATTTGAGATTATTCATAGTTCATATTGTTAATTGGATTACTTAATTCATGTGAAGCAATGTGGGTGTAGAAGTAAACAATATGGAAAAGGAAGTACGACGAAGATTGGGAAATACGATTAAACTTCTCAGACTATATTATATTGCAGAAAGAATTATTAATAACATTTATTTTATATTCAGGATAAAGTATCCTTTATGCAATCAGTGAACTTCATAAACTTTGAAAATAACTACAAGAGTTAAAGTAATATATGTAACAAAGAAGCATTCAGAATCGTAGTGTATTCAAAACTTCATACATTAAACGATCCATACTTACACATACAGATTTCAAACACTTTCATAGGTATAATTCTACATCTGAAAACTTAATACTCCACAGAAGTAAATCAAACAATTTAATTTTCGTACCATCTAAGAAACTTTTATTTGTTGTACATCATAGAAAAGTGTTTCGATTATAGTTATAATAAGTATTACGATATTACAAAGATCAGCATAAACAAGTATGTGTGGGTGTGTACAAGTGTCTCGTTATGCAATTGCTTATTATGATAGCCAAATTGTGTAAGTGTGTGTTCGTGGGTGAGAGTGCAAGCTCTTTAACTATAATTTAGCGATTGCTTTTTCGGCTGGCAAAGTGGAAACCTCTGATGCTCTACAGCTACATAACATATACACATCAAGTTGTGCGATTCTCTCCTAAGTTCCCATCATTGTTTGTGATACATATTACATGGTATAGTATGGTATATATATAGCGAATGTGACTGGCTTTTGTGCAGCAGTGCCAAGTGACTAAGAAAATTGTAGAAGTTAAAAATTTTGAGAAAATGAGATTCAGAATTTTATGTGCCCCTATTAGCCTGAAGGATTTTTGTAATTTCAATTACGAAATTCATTTTAGCAGCTTGCTTCATGCAGTAATTAAGTGCAGTCTCCTCCTACGGCTCTCCACCAGCTCTTCGGCAGCCTCTCATTTGCATAGTTGCCTCAGTGCGGCAAGCAGTGGCAGCAACAGTAGTCCCAGCCAGGCGGACAAACCTCCCGCCGCATTGCAACCATCCGTGGTGCAAGTGCGGCAATAGACGGTCTTGATGTAGGACGAGGTCGTGTCCATGGCGCACTTGTCTGCCGGATCATCCATGTCCTCATAGAAGCAGGAGCGGGAAATCACGCGCTTGCCATAGACTGCAAAGATACCATAAGAATAATAATAAGTATAAAGATCCGAACATTTGAAACAATTTTAATTAAAACATATACTTATTCACTGTTTTTATACATATATATAGAGACGTGTTCGGTATCTGTATCTGAGCGGAGCAAAATGCCGCACATTAAGTGTAATTTATGTGTCGACAACGTTTGGCGTGGGCTTTTTTGCGATTCTGCGTTCATATTCTGGTTTAGTTTCTTTCGGCTCTTTGGCGTCTTGGCGTGTCTCTCTCTATCTCAAAAATGTCATTTCAAATGTCATCCGAATTGTCGATCATGCACCAGCGGATCTGGCTAATGGCCAACTGCCAACTGGCCAAATGGCCAAAATGGCCCAAGTGTGAGGTAAGTGCAGCTGATGCAATGCTACAAACAACAAAAACAACCAACAAACTAAACGAGATAAAAGGTAACTGCAAATGCAAGTGGAATACGAAATTGCCCAGCCATGTTGGGCATCTAGAAGAATTTTACCTCTTTATAAATAATGAAAAAACAACAACTAAGACATGCACAAACAAAATACAAAACATTGTTTGGCTTTTTTCAGCAATGCGTAAATTGCCTTAATGAGTCGCATTTAAATTGTGCTAATTAACATTTCCGAAATCTTTATCTTATGCAAGCGAGATAAGCCAAATTAAGTTAATTATATTGTGTATTATAAGATCAAATAAGAACTGGACAATTTAATTTTAATTTAAATAATATTACTGTAATGAAAACTAGGACAGTTGGCACTGAAACTTGTTATAATGGATCTTATACGAGTTTATGGATGAATTGTACTGAATGAATAAAAATTTGAATGACATTTGAAATGATTGATAATTTAAATGGTTGGTAACTTTACAAGGAAATCTTTGAAACAATAAAAAAAACTACTTATACTTGATAAAATAATAAAGATGCTTAAACGTAAACATAAACATTCATTTCATAAACAAGTCACAAGTACAATATATTGCAATAGAGTTATTAGAGTTTGAAAATACTTTAGAAGAGATACTTTAAAGTATATGAACCTTCCTTTGGTGAAAGTTACCAATAGCTTAATACATCTTATGCTTGCCAATAATATTATTTAACCGAATGATAACTCTTAAGGCAAACGGACCACACTGCGAAATGGGTTCAAGGCTTGCGGTACGCAACGATCGACGGCTTCGCTGGCTTGGGCAGGCCGGGCCAGGCCAAGCCAGGCCAGGCTAGGCCAGTCAGGGGCTGTGCAACAAAAACGCAAACAGCAAATGAGGCCTGAGACTATGGCTAGCTGGCTGGCTGGTTGGCCTGGCTGGCCTGACTGGCTGGCAAGATACACTGCCAAAACCGAACGAAGCCAAAGAGTCAGCGAAACGAGACAATTTGCAATCAGCAAACGGCAAACGGCAATGGCAAATGAAAACCAGAAAAATGCACAACAAATTGCGTTTTCTCATTGCGTGTGTGTGCGTGTCTGTGCACAACAGAACAAAAACACACACATAAAACGCGAAATAAAACAAAATCAGTTAAATATCGAGATTGCAATAAAATGAAATAAAACTTTAAAAGCAACTCAAAAAGGTGCGCTCTGACCATTTATGCAATTGGTTGCAAGAAGCAGACGAGAGAGAGAGGGAAGCGAGGCAAGTGGGGAGGGGTGAGGGGGAAGAGAGGTGCGTGGTGTACAAGTCTCTAATAAAATTGTTGACAATTGTCGCCTTATCACGGCCGCAGCATCAAACAAGGCACAGAGAATGCCGTTGCCAGCTGCAGAGACCAAAGAAAATTGCAAAAATTGTGCATACGCCGCGTGCGCCGCCGTCGTTGTAGTTGCAACGATACGCGAGTGTTTGCTTTTGTTTTTGGAAATGCTGCATTGTGTCATAAATTTAAATTTTAATTAATTTAATTATTTATTGGTCGAAATGTGTTTGGCAACATTTTTCACAGTAACTGCATCGCTGAAGGAGAAGGAGGAGGACGAGGAGGAGAACAGCAGCAACAAAAAGTGCAGCGAAAAAAAGTCAACGCAATTGGCCAAAAATAGGCAAAAAATCGACGACAGCTTTTTGAGCGTTGGCCAAAACGCAACAAGTTGCAAAATATTTGCACAGTGACGCACAGTGACAACTAAAATGCAACGCACACTGGCTGAGAGCGTACACTGATAGCTAATTGCTTGGCCCGACTGTGTGCTGGCTTTGCTTTGTTTTTGGTTTAGCTTGAAATTATGGAATACATTTTTAATTTGACATTTGCCAAATTTCAGCCAGTCGTCGGCCCAAACTTCATAAGCAATTAATTTAACGGCATATAAATTGATCAGCAGCAACAACAACTGCTGCATCGCCTAGTTGCATTTTTCTCAGACATTTGGCTAACATTCTGCCGACGTCGCCGTCGTCTTTCCAGTCTCTGTTTGTTTATCTCCCTCTCTCTCTTCCCCTTCCCCCCCTCCATTTGCCGTAATTGAGCGCTTCACGCTGTGCAACAACTTAATTAATTTATATTTTTGTTGTTTTTGTTTTTGTTTGTCTAGCTTAGTTAATTCGCGGCTCATTTGGAGAGACCTGACTCAAGCGAACCTCAGAGACTGAGACGACTCTGACAGAGACTGAGACGCCAACTGAGACTGAGACACGAACTGAGACTGAGACAGAGGCTGCTTGGAGATTTGCAGTTTGCAATTTTAATTGCCCGCCGCAAATCTTTGCAAATATTTGCAGCACCAATTTGTAGACGCTTGATTGCAAAAATTTAATGGTGTTCATTAATTGGCCATAAGAAATTGGCTTAAAATGCTTTAGACGAGAAACAGACGAAATACGACAGAGATCGCCACATGATCTCTTCTCGCATGCTAATTGATAAGATCGCGTGCATATTACTGTTTTTTATGGTATGGAAAACTGATTAGAAACTGACAGAATGGACTAGAAAAATTACATCACATTTCAGGCAGATTTATTATGGTGTAAAAGTCAACAATTCTATGAAGAAATGTGTTCCAATTGTTCATTTTATACACAGTAAATGGACTGAAATTTTTCTGAAATTTGTTTTATTTCTTTAGCAAATTAAGAGTGCAATATGACATCAAAATATATATATACATCTATATATATACAAGGAGGTACATATATAAAGATTTTTCTACAGTAAAATTTTAAGAAAATTATGGAAGATTAAGCAATTTTTCAATCGGATTTAAAAGTAAACATGACAGGTAAAAAATGCACGATGGAAAAAATAAAATGAGCTTAAATTATAGAGACACATTCAACAGCGAAATTGGCAGAAATTTTAGAGGAATTTTCCAGTAATTTTGTTTTTATTTAAAATACAAATTAAACACGTCTCCATGGGCATTTTATGCATGTAAATGCGAAGAGTTAAGATATAATAGGAATGGTATTTATATATATAAAATAAATTGAATATTATTAATAAGTATATGATATACATTTCTATAACGTGCTTTTGTTGAGTTACTAAATGGAACAGATACAAATCGAGTTTTAAATGACATAAAAAAGCTTAAAAAACTGCAACAAGCTTTCTTTGTTTTAGTCGTTTTGGCCTTAACCCTTCTTCTTTGACCCACTTCAGCACAACAATAAGCAATGTTACTACATGACTTTATTATACGGCATCCTCTGCATCCATCGTTCAACAATTGTCAAACTGAATAGCCAAATCAGATCAAAAGCCAGCGATATGCAACGCTTGGCAAATTGGGCAGCAATGCGAAAATTTCAATTTCATTTAGTTTTATGTTTCTCTTGTTATTGTTTGTTTTGTGTGTCTTGTTGTTGTTGTTGTTGCTTGTCAAATGCAAATGCCAACAAGCGGCACAATTTGCACCGGCCGCAGGCGCAAAACACAATACTGATCGACGAGTGCAGCAGCAGTGAATATCACTCATACGCCGCGTGTGTTGGCGTTTTCTCTCTATTTTATTTGTTGCTGTTTGTTTCTCTGTGTGTGTGCTCGCCACATAAATTTGCCGTAAATTAGCGGCACATGCAACTCAGCCTGGCCTGGGCCAAGTGTCGCCACTTGTGCAGTTGCGCTTGCCACGCCTCCTGGTCAACGCCCCCAGCTGCAGCTGCAGCTGCTGGAAACGAACACGCTTTTCGCTTGCCGAACCATACAGCTGGGCGGCCGCACAATTGTTGCCCCTTTGCCTCTGCCCCCGCTGCCCCTGCACCCACCACCCTGTGGATTTGTATGCCGCACTTGTTGCCGACTTTGTCATGGCAATAAATCTCAATCTTGTTTGACGCTTTGTGGCAGGCAACAACACGCGGCGGCAGTCGCCAAGCGGGTGTGATCGACCCACCGGTGGGTCTGTGCAGTCACAACAGTAACAATACCCTCCCCACCCCTGTCCCTCTCTGAGCTTACCTTCCTGCACAAGCTTCTTGCACACGGGACGCGCATTCACCGACTTCACTCCCACCGAGTAGGTGCAGTTCACATAGCTCCAGTAGCGCTGCTGCTCCGATATGCTGTCCGGCTGGAAGGGATCGTTGCAGAACTCGCCGTTCGAAACGTCTGTCGAGCAGCGCCAGCAGCGCAGAACAGCGGTAGCTGGAAAGAAAATGAACGAAGAGAGATTAAAAAGGGTGTCTAATATAAAAGTGAAGAAAAGAAAAATATGAGAAAAAATGAAAGATTACAAGAAACTGCAAATATTACATTATGTTAAATGCGATATATATACAGACGTAGAAAAGAAATAAAAACCAAAATGAAGTGATAACTTATGGTAAATATATTATTAGTATTTTTGTTCCTTTTGAACCAGTTGCAAGAGGCATTTTAATTGTAAGAACCCATTTGCTACTCTCTAAGATTGTAATGTATAAATAATCTAAATTCAATTACTATATGCACTTAACCTATTTGATAAGAGGATCTGCACTACGACCTACAAGTTAAATTGTATCTTACTGAATTTCATTATAAATTCACTTGTTTCTTTTCAATTTTGATAAAGATCTTTACTGAATAATGTTGCACATCTATTGCAGGCCAGAGCCGTACATGCTTTAAGTATATTCTCTAGCGTTTCTGTCCCTATTTCTCAGAATCTGCATATTTCAATTACTAGCATATGTTAGTTTGCTTAGGTAACTACTCAGCCTATGGTGGGCAGTGAGAAGTGTAGATTGGCAAAGGTCAGGAATATACCTAACTCCATTACTAAAAAAATATATGTAACTGTTAAATACTTTGAATACCAGAATTCCCGAACAGTTACTGCTGCTGTTTGCAGAACATTCTGGAAAATAAAAAAGATAAATTAACTAACTCATTCAAGAGCCCTTTTCCCTGCAAACACTCGCATATTTCAGTCACGTAGCTCAAGTAGAACGCAATTAAAAGCCATTGACAACACTCTGTTTGCTAAGTAGAAAACACTTATTTATCTATTTTGTATTCTTTGCACCAGACCAGCCGCATGCCAAGCCCCAGAGCAAGCCTAGAAAGATGCACGATATATATTGATCCGGGCTTATCATAAACTAAGTGAGTAATTTTGCTCTAAAGTCCAATCAAGCGATGATTTTGCAGCCCAATAAATAATGCAAGTCGGGCAGAGCAGCTGGCGGTGGCTTTTGAAAAAATGCTTGGAAATTAATTAGACACAGAAGCCTTTTGGCTGAGCGATTTATGCGACAGTCAAGTGGAAAACTGCCTTATAAAAGTGTCAAAACTTTCGGCTCTGACGTTGTTTATGCACGCATGAGCGGCCTAAAGAGCGTGTAAATAATTATAAAACATTTTATTTCGGAATTAAAAGAGATCAAGAAAAGAGAGAGAGAGAGAGAGAGGCAGAGGGAGACAGCTGCCGACGGCGGATGTGGATGACGAGCAGAAAACTTGTTTGCCCAATTTAAACGTCAAGCGTTAACGTTCAGGTTAAATGCACTTAACCAACACTTTGAGGCGCGTTTAAATGAAAGCTTAGATAAGAAGGGGGAATAGGCCTGGCCTATGCGACCCAACTTACGTCTCCCTCTCCTCCTCCCCCTCACATCCTCTAGCAGCTGACAAAACGTGTTTGAGGCCGCCTCGAACCGCATTTGGCCATAAACAACAAACATAAACATTACAATTTGCTGTAGTTTTTGAAACGCAGCCGCAACTTGAGTTGCACATTTGAATTTGAATTTGACTTCGAATTGCAGTTCACATTTCGAATACGCAATTTTCGAAAATTATTATTATCATTTACAATATATTGAAATTAATTGACAGTCGAATTGTCAGATCGTTCCACAAATTGTTTATTTCTCGTACAGTGCAGTGGCAGTCTACTAATGGTAATGACTGTAATTCTATGCAACATGAAAATTGATATTGTACGCGCGCGCGCGCCTGCGTTTTATGCCAAATGTTTTGGCAGTTCCAAACAACGACCCAAAAATGGCTACGCACATGTCTGTCATGGTGTATGTTTGTATGTGACATTATTTGGATTTATAATATAATGGATTATAATATGGGAGCAATTCTGACTTGGAATTCTCGTTGAGAAGGATTTTGTAGGGTTTTGAATTTTGCAAAGTAAATTCCTAGAGAAAGAAAATAACTTTTCTGAACTTAGCTTTCTTCCTCAACCTTTATATTATTCAGGCATTATTCTAAAATAAATCCAATATTATTCTTAGATGATACGAAATATATTCTTGCTAGGCTAGTTGCTACATATGCTTAAGTTCTTTATATGTGTATTTATAATCCCTCAAGCAGAACATTTCTTGCGTATCTTGAGCATCTTGAATTTGTACAAGCTCTTTCTTTATAATATCACAAATAGTTACTTAACCCATAAATAAACATAGTACATATACATATATATATACGTTTATGCAACCCATAATCAACCCCAATCAACGACAGTCTCAAGAAATTTCCAAGAAGGCAATTATAAAATTGCATTTTCACTTTGGCAAACTTCCATGAGGAACCCAACCCAAGTCGGTTTAGAAAACTACAGTAAAAGTTTTGCCGCTGTAATTTTGCAGTCGGATAAATGCAGACTATGCTACTGCGCCCATGTGATTATGCGAGTTGAATGCCCCGTGCAGCCCTATAGACCGATATCGGCACAAGTGCTATAAGCAAAAGTCGCCAACAATAAAGTCGCAAGTTGGGCCTGCGAGTTTTCCCGCACACAATACACAAATATGGCAAAGTTCACATGCAATTTCAGCATTAGCTGGGGGACAGCAAAACAAGAGAGAGAGAGAGATAGAGACGACAGAAGGAGAAATAAAAAGAAGATAGAGGAGGGGGAGTAGTGAAGGTAGTTGGATGGCGCTTAAAAGCTGTAAAAAATGTGTTGATTATTCGTCCCCTCCCCAAAATGTCGGCGACATGCCGCGCTATATCTTGGCCATAAAAGCGACAACTTACGAGCCCTAAAACTCGGAGAGCAACGATAAGAGCAGAGTTGAGTGGGGGCACAGGGAGGGGAGGAGCTCAAACTCAAACTCAACTGACATGCAACATCAAAGTTCGTTCAACTGCAACGACGACGACGACGACTTGTCGAACGTATTTGAAATTGTTGCGTTTTTGGCCTAAATGCTTGAATAATTAGACTCGCATTATATGGAAATGCAGTGGCAGCTCAAAGAGAGAGAAAGAGAGAGGGGGAGAGAGAGAAGCAGACCTACTGTAAGTGGCTGGCATAATCAATTGCGCATCGCGTCTTTAGGCTAAACATTCCCGCACCCAAACTGATTGAAAATTCCAGCGAAAAGTTGCAAAATGATTTAATGACTTACACACAAAACTATTAGGGGTATTCCGTGCACATTTTTTTCGATTTGGGTGTGTGTATATACAGCGCAGGGTTGCCTGGCATTATGATAATTACTGCGATTGTATCTAAAGCAAATTGCTCTACAGCCCCCGATGACATGTCGTGCATGTCAAATCCCGTGTCTCTGGCACAGTATAAAGTTTGCTTAGTCAGTGTCGAGTGTTGAACTTACACACAGAAATTACCTGTTATTAATTATGTAGCTTTGAGATCATCACTGAGCTATGCAGTCTATAAAGATGAGCCCAGATGATCTATGCAAAACGTGAAATTGTTTTCTATTCTGTCACATTTCGGAACTGGGTGCGACCAAGTGGAAACAATTACTTAATATTGTAGCAGCAGCACGACACTCAGACAAGCTGAGGCTGTCAGTGTCCAGTGTAGGCTTTATTGAGGTGCGTGTGCTCAGCTGACAGTGGGCACATAATGGACAAAAATAAAAGGGCCTCGCAATGGAACTGGAGCAGGGGGAGGCGTGCACCGAGAACACTCCCATAAAACTTCCCAAAAAAACAACACATCAACAGAAAGTTGAAGACACATGCAGCATGACGACATCGACAGAGTGTGGGCGCCATAAGGGCCTAGTAGGTTGAGTACACTGTGAGAAATATCTTGCAATGAAGAGTATTTTGAATAAAAAACTAAAGGAAAATGTTTGTTCAATAAAAACAAATGTTTATAAAATACTGAGTGATTCTGATTGATATATATCGATATATTTACTTTATTCTCTCTATATATATACCTATAAAATGCACATCATGTCTATAGAATCATTTTTCAATTCATAATTTAATATCTATCAGTATCTTAAGTTCTTTTCCACCTCTCAACAATATGCCCTCATTGTTAATAAATAATGCTCACTTTTTCTCGCAGTGCATTCTCTTTCTGAACAAGCTGCCCCCATTTCAAATGTTTTCTATACGAAACATTTCTCTAGTTTGCCCACACAGTTTCAATTCAATTAAATGCAGCCGTTTATAGTGCACTTTAATCAATTTAAGCAACCGACTTTTCTTCCCATTCAAGTAGTCCGGAAAATTGATGACAGTGCACTGTGCACCGAGCAGTCGCTTTTCCCTGTTCACTTGCTCAGATCATTAAGAATATGGCACACACATATATAGAACTTATAGTACATATACATATATATTTCTCTTATGCGCGCTGCAGTCTGTTCATTTTTCAAAGTCTTCAGTTCTTAAGGTCGTGCAAATATTGTTCCAAGACTGCAGACAGTCGAGTGTTTGATGTATAAATAAAAATACGTTAATCGACAAGTGCATAAATATCGATAAATTATGAAACAATCCGCCTGCTGTTGCCTGCGCCTGCCACAGCGGGCACTTAAGTCAGCGGGTTAAGTATACGCCCGTGTGTGCGGCCTATATACTCTTCTCGCATTGAATGTCACTCTGGAGGCTGCAGCCGTGTGCATGAGTACACTATAACAATAGCATTGATAATGCCACAGACAATGAATGCCATCTGCGGCTTATCAATTCGGGTCGCCTGCCAAGATGATTGATTATAGTTTATTTTAAAAAAATATACAATAAAATAAATCATAGAGATTGTTTATGGCAATTTTAAACAGTCCGTAAATATTTCAACACATTTCTGCTACTCTTTAAATTTCTCTTTTCACTTAATCCAACATCATTTCGCTTCTTAAGAAGGGTTCCGCTTAAGGGACTTAAGAAATGGCTTTAACTGAAGTGCACTTCAAAAATAAATTCCTTTCCTCTAAGCTCTACTGCAATCCTGGTTCGCTGAACTCATTTCAACCCCGCACACACACACTTAATTAGCTGTTGCTTTTATGCAAGTGCACGCACTGAGGATGTAAAGAACGCACCTGCATCGAAACTCAGCGCCAGGCAAAGCAACCCCAGCAGCAGCGTGCAGGTAACAGAGTTGGACATATTTTCCAAAAGGGTTTCGCACAACAAGTTTCTTGTTGTTGTAGTTGGAGGGAAGTTGTTGGCTTTGCTTTTGTTTTGTTTCTCACAGATTTCACACTTGTTTGCACTGATTTAGCTTATGCTAATTTGTGTGTTGGATTACGACAGAAAAGACCGTAACTATTGCCCAACTCGAGGGATTGCTTAGTTGTGTTACTTGCACGAGGAGCGCATGCGACGCGTTGGAAATCTGAAAACGAACTAAACCAAAAGTGAACACAAAATGCGCCACAAGTCCCCAACGACAATGCGAACCAATAACAAAACGAACGAACTTGCAAACACACAAGAGACACTGCGACAGCCAGAGAGAGGGAGATGGGAGGGGCAAAAGGGAAACCAAGAGAGAGGCACGACAGTGAGAGAGAGAGAGAGAGAGATCGTTCAATGTGCCCCGATTGCGTGCGTTGATTGCAACACAAAACTAGAGAATCGCCCAGCGAGAGAGAGAGAGAGAGAGAGAGAGCGAGAGAGAGCAGAAACAAAAGATACGCACTGAGAAGTTGAAGTGTCGTTGGACTTCATATTGAAGTTAGTTGTTTATATGGGATTGGGTTAGCAGTTGGTTAAGGCACTCGTCCCGCACTTCTTCTAATGCCCACCACGAATCACTTGCAGTTTCAGCCAGAGGAACAGTGGAGCAACAGCGTTAAAAATGTGAAATATACTTTCTAGGGGCTGCAGTCGCAAAAATATAAAGTATAAATTTCTTAAATATTCTTTATACTCTGATACAAATTATATGATCTATCAATTTAATTTTGGAAAATCTTTAAATATTAAAAAAAAATTAAAATTTATTTTATGCAATACCCTAGAATTATATAGAAACTAAAAAAATACGATATTTACTTATAATTTCAATTTTTTATTGATATTATTTGACTTTATTAATTTGTGTTCAAATTAAACATTAAATTTGTAGAAAGAATGCTGGATAATCTTGAATTTATTAATACCTATAAATCAAATTTTTGTTAACTAAAAAGGAACTCAAATTTTTTTAAAATTTTCTTCGTTACATTATTAAAAATTATTATTTTGTTCTGTAAACATTTTCAACTCCTTGCGTTCCACTGTGCACTTAACCATTGCGTTTTCTTGCCCCATTGACGCTTAATGACACTTGCTGTCTATCGCTCTCTCCCTTCCCCTCTCTATATCTCTCTTGCTCCCTCTCGCTTTCCTCTGTCTGTCTATCATCAGTGGCAATTGAATGTTAACTGCGAGTCCGTTGTCCGTTGTCCCTGTTGTTGTTGTTGGTATTGTTGTTGTTGCCATCCGTCCGTTGTCATCAAATCAGCACATTGCTGATAAGGAAATGCAATGTCGACACTTTGCAACGAGGACAGCACTCCACAGCCAGCTCCAGCACCGCCTTTCACATCACCCATCCGTGCGTGGAATCCTGGCCAAGAAGTGCATCTCATAGTAAAATCTGTTGCAAATATTTTATGCGTTTTCTATGGCAGCGTGATTTGTCTTTTATTATTTCGCTTTTAACGAGTTTGTTTGCTTTTACAGCCGGAGAGGGGAAAGGGGGAGCAAACTTTTTATGCGAGTCCATTGACTTGCCAGTTTTTATGGCACGCACGGGTTAATGTCCCCGTGCCGAAAACAATTAAGCAAGCTAAATCGTTAGCACAAAGGATGTTGCACTTTAATCGAAAAACCAATTCATAAAAAATTGATTTGAAAATACAATGAAATTTCAAAGGTATTTTGAGACTGCTTTGTAGCGAAATATTGAAAAGAAATCGATGCTAAAAGTATTCAAAATTACTAAGGGTTGAAGTTTCTGAACATGTATATTTAGCTTGAGTATTTATAATCCACCTACGACAAGGTACTCGCGACTGTACCCTGCCCGCACTACATTAATGTGATTGCTTTGGCTTGGGCATGTCTGGTGCTGTGCAAGCGCCCAAGAAGGTGATTGTTGAGTAGCCACTCAAGAAAAACCACAAACAAATGTACAATTAGATAGTTCATTGAACACAAATTGTGTCAATCCAAGAATGTCCAATAAACTACGCCTCACACACTCTCTCCCCAAGGCTTTGCCTCTGACAATCCACAACTTGAAGGGAGACAATGAACGAGCCTTAGTCTTAGATGGTTAAACACCGATTTGACATATTTTTCTGGCGGAGAAAGGGGGACTTGCTTGGCGTATTCGTCATGTGCTTAAGGGGAACAATGACTCGCGACGTCAACGAGCTCTGCATAGGGTGATTTAGTTTTCCAATAAGCCTCTATTTGACAGCTGCATACAAATTAGAAAATAATTGTACTCCCGACCTGGCATTATTTATCATTCGTACGCTCCTTCCTACTCGATTAGAGCCGAGCCTAGGCTAAGTTTTAGCTTCTTCGGTGTAATTAATGAAATGGGACATGCATAGCTAAGCTAATCGAAGAGGCATTTGAGTTCGCTCTTAAGTTTTTATACTCAAGTTAATTTACTATGCAAAACTACAATAAGTTTTTAGTTTAGAACTGCCTTCCTCTTCTCGTTCAATTGTCTCCCAGTCTGTTATATCAAACGACAAAGATTTCATCGCAGCAATTACAACAAATAGCGACTCTATATGCTACAAACTTCACTTAATTAGGGGTTTCTCAGGCACAACACGAGCAATTTTCAGTAATTTGACTTACAGCGACGGAAACGCCACAATTAAAATAATAAAGAAATTAAAAATCTCAGATGAACATCGCCCTAATGAGGATGCCGTCGAAAGTGTCTTCATTTAGTCAAGACTGCAACCAGTGAGTCAAGACAGACACCATTCTACCGATGCAACCCTGGCAGCTTAAGCCAGAAACCGTTACCAGAGCAACCAACAACCACAACCATAACAAACACCTAGGTGACCGGCGCAAGGAAAACCCAAAACAATTCTCAAAATGAAACTCAAAACACGCATTTGCAAGAAAATTTCCATAAAAAATGCGGAAAACTCACAGGAACGCAGCGTGCAGTCGTCCAATTATCCACTGAGCTGTGTGGACTGGAGCAGCAATGAGGAGATCTATTTTGTCAGGTGCGTTGCATGAAAAGAGTCGCACTGAGACACCCTCTTACTTACTCTCACCCTCTTCCTTATTCTGCCTCAGTGATGATCACCAGATTTACAAATGGAGCGATGTCAGTCGCGACTCTGTCGAGGTTGCCAAGCTCCCAGACGACTTCATACCCACCGATCTGCATTGGTTGCTGCTTGGTGGACGCAGCAGTGGCGGTGGCAAGGGCAGCGACACCTTGCTCATCTGTAGCAATGACGGACGCTTCATCATACTCAACAAGAGTGCGCGGGTGGAGCGTAGCATTTCCGCCCACACTGCGGCAATTAGTTCAGGCCGTTGGAGTCCCGATGGCGCTGGATTGCTAACTGCAGCGGAAGATGGCGTCATCAAGATCTGGTCACGCTCGGGCATGCTGCGGTCGACGGTCATACAGAGCGACGAGGCCATACGCTGTGCCCGCTGGGCGCCCACCTCGACATCGATTGCCTTCAGTCAGGGTGGACATATATCCATCAAGCCTCTGGCGGCCAACAGCAAGTTGATAAGGGTGAATAGCGCTCTACCTTTTCCTCTGTTTCCTACTCTAGCCCTCTCTTTCCCTCCCTCCACAGTGGCGTGCCCACGATGGTCTAGTGCTCTCGCTTAGCTGGTCTACCCAGTCAAACATAATAGCGTCGGGTGGCGAAGACTTTCGCTTTAAGATCTGGGATGCTCAGGGTGCAAATCTCTTTACCAGCTCAGCGGAGGAGTTTGCCATAACTAGCGTAGCCTTCAATCCGGAAAAGGATTATCTGCTGGTGGGCACCTTCAACATGCTCAAACTCTGCCACAGCACGGGGGTGAGTCTACTTCCCTGTACCTGTCTCCCTCCACTGTCTAATGATTTCAGTGTCTCTTCAGTGGTCATACAGCAGCGCCCGCTTCACATCCCCCAGCATGGGTTCGTTTTACACACTGTCCTGGTCAGCAGATGGCACTCAGGTGGCCTGTGGCACCTCGACGGGGCAACTGCTTGTGGGCTACGCTGTGGAGCAGCAGCTCAACTCGCGTAATCTGAAGGCAACGAGCACAAGTCGCAAATCGATTGCCCTGCAGGACATTGCCAATGGCACCAAGGATGTGCTGGACTTTCCGCAACGTGTCATCAACTTCGCTTTGGGCTATGGGCATCTGGTAGTGGCCACCACCCATCAGCTGCACATCTACAACGAGAAGTACATCAATACACCGATTATTATCGATGGGCGCAACGATGTGCGGGTTATCGAGGTGGGCAAGAAGTAAGTGCAGAAAGAGAGCAGCAGCCAAAGAGACTAATCCTCTATTGTTGCTCCCAGGTACTTCATGGTGCTTGATGCCTCCTCGATTTGGGTTTACACCTACACGGGTCGTCTGCATCTGAATCCTCGTTATCCCGGCTCACAAGCCCAGCTACCGTTGCTCACCTGGCGCTCCATTTCATTGGGTCTTGATGTGCTTGCCATCCGCGACAATTCGGAGACATCGTTGCTTCATCTCTTCGACTTGATCCCGGGTGCGTCGCGGCAGTACGAGCCTCAGTCACTGCGTGCCAAGCAGCAGCTGGCGGAGATTGCCGCCTGTCGTGCGGGCAGCGCTGACGATCAGTTCATTGCTTTTATCGACACCAATCGAGAGTTGTACATCAGTGAGACACGCAACCTCAACGGAGGCGGCTCAGCTGGACCGACAGGCGGCACTGCTGCTATTGGCAGCACTGATGAGATCTACAAAATTGGCACCCAGCTAACATCGATCAAATGGGCCAGCGAGACGAACATTTTGGTCGGGGTTCATGATTCCTGCTACAGCATTTGGTATTGCCCCGGCGAGGGTGCAGCCGATCCCACGATCATTGCCCTGACCACCATTACACTGGACACGGCGTGAGTCTTTTTCGATATTTATTTCTTGATCTATCATATATTTCCTTATCTCTCTATCTATCTCTCTCAGTGAATTCGGCAAGCACGTGACAATCGATAGCTTCGAGGATGCCATTATCACATTCCGCTGCGCTGGCGCTTTGCTGCCGGTGAACGTGAACATCTACTGTGAGGTGCTGCATCGAACCCTGCAGGAAGGTCAATGGCAGCAGGCATTGAGGATTTGTCGACTGGCACAGCACACAAGTCTCTGGGCAACCCTAGCAGCGGTGGCAACGCGCAAGCATCAGTTGCAGATCAGTGAGGAGGCCTATTCAGCTGCTTTGCAAATCGATAAGGTCAGCTATCTGCAACATCTGAAGACACTTGCCCCATCGAGTGCCGAGCAGATGGCCGAGAATTCGCTAATGCTTGGTCGCCTGCTCGAGGCCGAGACGATTCTGTTGCACAATCGCAAATACACTGAGGCTGTGGCGCTGGCACTACGCATGCACAACTGGAAACGTGCCCTAGAGATTGCCCAACGAGCGGAGCAGGCCGAACAAACCGATGGAGATCAGCAGCAGTTTCTGGTGCAGCGTGTTCTACAGCAACGACAACTCTATCTAAAGGCCTTGCAGCGAGAGGAATGGGATGCGCTGTACTTGAAGTACGAGGTCAAGCAAGATAGTAGTGAATAGGCACAGAGCTTGAGATCGATAGTAATGATAGTCTCGATGACTGCAATAAAGCAACACTACCTTTAAAGTCACTACCGATAACTGAACCTTTTAATACCAGAGATATATCGATACCAACATTGAAAGTTTAGTTTTAGATTTTCTTTAATAAAAATCATTGCATTTAGGGTAATCAAATCATTAAAATTATTTAATGTCATCCGATAATATCTAGGGTACTTTCAGCGTCTTATTGCCTACTTTATAGACAGGTTTGAATATTCCTTCAGTATGCTGGCCTTACCATTGGCTTTCCCTCTATCGCATTGATGATGTTGTTGGCAGCCAAAAGACTCATCTCAATTGTTGTTTTCATTGTCTGCGTACCCATATGGGGCAGCACAACTGTCGATGAAAGAACGTGAAATAGTTATGTCAATCTTAACAGCAACTGCAAATGAATACTCACCACAATTGGGTAACTTTAGCAGAGGATCATCGGCTGGCAGTGGCTCCGGCGTTGTGACATCCAAACCAGCCGAGAAGATGATGCCATTTGTCAAGGCTTTGACCAGATCACTTTGCACTACAAGGCCTGCGAGTTAAAAGAATAAGTGATAATGGCAGAAAGCCTTCGTCAAGCATACTCACCTCCTCTGGCTACATTGACAAAGACAGCATTGCTTTTCATCTGCTCGAAGGCCTTTGCATTGAATTTTCCACGCGTTTCCTCAGTGAGTGGCGCAGCAACCACGAGAAAATCGCTTTCCCTTAAAAGCTGCTCGAAGGGAACGTGCTGTGCCCCAAACTCCACATCGTTCTCCTTGCGAGTGCGTGTATTATAAATGAATTTGGCCACTTCCCAACACTGTAGACGCTTTGCAATTGCCTGACTAATGCCGCCAAAGCCAAAGAAACCGATCACCGAATCGCGTATCTCCTGACCCATGTGCCAGACTATTTGCTCCGTTGATACCTGCGAGCTAAAGAGAAAGAAGGAGAAGGGGAAGAGGATCACAGTATGAAGTATTACTTTTAGTATTTTCCTTCGATCAAAATAGTGAAATAGAGATATAAATAGTATGAAAAAATATATTTTAATATTAATTAATTTAATATTTTTAGTATATGTGTTTAGTAATATAAAAAAAAGGGAATTAAAAAAAAGAGAACAATAATTGGTATTTTCTTTAAAAAATCAAAAGAGTTGGCAACGCGACAACCGAATGGCGGGCATGATCACAGCTGATCACAGCGAGATCACATCAATAAAAAAAACCTGAATCGAAAGCTTATCGAAAGCTCTAGCAGAAGCTCTTTCGCTCAGCTGTTTTGTTGTGTACTCACGTCTCGATGTCGGTTCGGCCGGCATGAAAGTGGCGTCCCGCTGCAATCATTAGTCCAATTGCCAGATCCGCCACTGCGTTCTTGACTACGCCCGGTGTGTGACCAAGGGGTAACTGACGTCGTTTGAACTCCGGCAAGTCCACAAAGTCAATGCCAGACGACATTGTGCTGACGGCGCGCAATTGCGGTCCAGCCGCATCCAAGATGCCCGCATCGAGCGACTGATAATGTGCCCAGTAGATGGCATCGACGCCGCTGACCTTGCTCAATATCTCACTTCGCGACGGCGGAACACTTTGGCACACGATGGTCTCGGCGCCACGAGAGCGCAGCAGCTCCAGCGCTGCAATCGGCACATTCGGGTGCGAGACGAGTACCTTGAATGCCTTTGAAATGCTCATCGTGTATGCGCGTATTCGTGTTCCACGATTAACTAATGCAACCGGCGAAATTTTCCATGCCGAAGCTTTGCAATACTAAAGCTTTTTCGTTTCCCATTCAAGCTTTTAAAGCTGTCACCCCACTCAGCCTCTCTTCCTGCTTGCAGCTTTCATACTTAAAAACAAACGCCGAAATTTTGTGCCTACACTGTGAAAAATAAATGACTAGAAAATTCTTTGTTAATTCCTTATTATGATACTCTTTTGCATTTTCTTATATAAATAATATTTTAAACATTTCTCCTGTAATTTTAGTTACACTTGTGTTTACAAAAGTTAAATAAAGAAATTCATCTACAATTTACTTCCACAACATCTAATTGAGTGTTACAGTTTATTTGCCACACAAGGAAATCAAATCGTTCCTCAACATTCCATAAATGTTCTCAAGGCGGAATTGAAAGTTGTTCTACATTAGTTTATAGTATCTTAGAAACAGGTTTTGGATTAAGCATATCCTGGTATATTATTTATTCGTTGATAGTAGTTTGACAAACTAACACAACATAGATCCATCGATCACACGATGAGTATTCAGTACAGAAAACATTGTTAGCTGTAATTTGTAAACCCAGCAAGCCTAACGACTATAACTGGAAAACATTTGTGACGTGGGACAAAACTGAACCTGAATATACCTTTCCAACATCTACATATATACATTATACCCTACAGCTTTAACCAAATCTTGAGTCTACTGAAATGTTCTCTTTTCCTTTAGATGATGATTGTTGCTGTTCGCTGCGCGACAAAGCTATTTTTTTTGCCTGCTGGAGTGCAACACATACTGTAATGCTATTTGCTCATAATCCCAAGGATCTTATAAGGACATATGTGGAGGGTAAGTTTTTATTTCTATATTCGTAATTTTGCTTAGTGTAAGATGAAATCCGTGTTACTATTCCTAGGATCCAAATGGATTAAATACGTTTATCTACTGAATTTTTTGGATTTAGTCTGTAACTTCCCCGGTACAATATTTCTGTTTATTGGTATTTATGCAGTAAGTAAAAGTATATAAAATTAGGATTTGATTCTTATAAGTACTTTTGTAATTAAAGGAAAGCGGATTATGTTTTCTCTTGGGCATTGTATTCAGTTCAATCTATCCTTACTTAAATTTCTATACGGTGTATCTGCCAGT
Source organism: Zaprionus indianus (assembly GCA_018904595.1). NCBI lineage: Eukaryota > Metazoa > Arthropoda > Insecta > Diptera > Drosophilidae > Zaprionus > Zaprionus indianus. Next base: position 872,530 of record JAEIHA010000905.1, read on the forward strand.
CGTGCAAGTGATCTTTACCTATTACGGCATCAAATATTATAAAGTTCTGAAACAGGAAAATTCAGACTAGCAGGGACTGTATCTCTTGTGGTTCTGATATGCATTCAATTAGAGTAAAAGTAAAAGGAAAATGATTGACGATAACTGGAGAAATTACAAAAGTCAGTCGATAAGCCCTTGGACGTAATTCTAGTCGATTCCAACCTTCAACTTACTGTAACTGAATTTATGTTACTGTTTTGCATTTATTTACATTTTTATCATTAATTACACGATAATTGCTTATTTTTTCACAGTTATTAAATCGGAACCTCGTTCCGTGGGAACCTAATAGGCAGGCGACAGCATGGGTTCCCCGGCCAGGCCTCGTAGCACATTGTGGGCAGCAATTGTGGACATATCGGCGCGGGTCCTCAATGTTGCTGAGCCGATGTGGGGCAGAATTACTATAGAAAGATTACAGAAAATATGTCAGATGAGATAAAGTTGTCAAAAGAGTAGGGGTCTTGTTATGTGACGTCAAGGTTAACAAAGGGTCGCAAGCAAAGTGTGATAGGCCGCGTTATTTTGATATATGCTAGCCCCGTGTTCTATCTCTCTATCACGCAAAGGGGGCTTGTCGCAAACGTGATACGCGATAAGAAATCACTTTTGAAAATAAACAAAATATGAGAGAATTAATTAAATTGTTGGTACATCATGCTTTTGCAACGTCATGGAAAGGCTATAAAACAACTCAAAATAGGTGAGTTTTAAGAACCCGTGAGTACTGTGAAAACCTAGACTATTAGATAACCTACAAAAAACCTTGGACCATCACGAAGAAGAATGTGACGATAAGACGCGGAACTCGTCATAGAGATAAGATGGAAATATCACTCTAACAAAGTCATCCAAGTGACGCCAACTTACCGGCATTATCAAGCGTTAGCAATTTGTCCTTGGAGGGCAGTGGTTCAGGATCCACAACATCGAGACCTGCGGCAAAGATGCGATTCGATTTGAGCGCATCGTATAGATCATCCTGGTTGACGATTTCTACGGAACAAGACAATGTTTTATAGTGCTAGACTGGAGAAGAGAGATATCAGCTCGACTTACTGCCGCGTGCAATGTTCACCAGCACAGCAGTTTTCTTCATCTTGTTGAATGCGGTGGCATTGAAGATACCCTGTGTGGCAGGTGTCAAGGGGGAGGCAATCACAACAAAGTCACTCTCGCCAAGCAGCGTATCGAAGTCGACCTTCTTGGCATTAAGTTCCTTCTCTATTTCCTTGTCCACGCGACGACGTGTGGTGTAGAGCACCTGGCTAATGTCGAAGCCACTAAGGCGCTTGGCAATGGCTTGACCAATGCCGCCGAAACCAAAGAAACCCACGGTAGAGTCACGCACATCCTGACCCAGCAGCCAGTTGAGGTGATAGTTCTCCCAGTTGTCACTAAGTAGAGAGTGAGATAAAGAAATCTGGAAACGATATAATGACTTGCTACTCACGTGTCGATCTTCCTGCGTGCCTCGGTGAACCGACGTCCTGCTGCAATGAGCAGACCAACAGCCAGATCGGCTACAGCTGTGTCCAGCACAGTGGGTGTGTGACCCAATGGAATCTTGCGACGCTTCACCTCGGCCACATCAACGAAATCAATGCCAGCTGACATGGTGGAGATTGACTTCAGCTGTGGTCCAGCTGCATCCAAAGCTTCGGCATTGAGAGCAGCATGTCCGCCCCAGAGCACTCCATCGACACCCTTCAGCTTCTCCAACAGCTCGTCACGTCGGGGTGGCAGACTGTTCACCTGTATCACCTCGCAGTTCTCCTTCAGCAAATCGATACCCTCTTGTGGCACCTCGGGATGCGTGACCAATACTTTGAAGGGCTTCGACGATGACGACATGGTGCGATTTCTGCCTCGAAACAAAAGCGAAGCATCATGGGGCACAATTAGAACAGCAAAAATAAGCAAAAGACTCCACGTCATTCTGAAGCGACGCTTGGCAGGCGACTGAGCTGACTATACCCACCCCGACTTATATAGCGACTTCACGCTCTCGATTTCAAATCGAGCTCGCCTCGCGACGATCGACGATACACTTGCGAACCTGCTTAGCATATTTCAACTCGAATCTAGAATTGTACCATTTAGTTCACATTAAGTTCATTTGAACGTATCCGGAAACTGAACTACAAAGTCCCCGGTTTAAGTTCATGCTAGTCTTTCGGTCTTTTGTTCTTTTGCTCTTTAAGTCTTTTGTTTATTAAAGTCTTTTGCTTGTTCTTCAAAATGTTATTCCTTCATTAAATTTAGCCATTCCCTGCACATTCTGACTAACGAACTAAAGACTCAAAGAAACAAAAGACTCGAAGACCAAAGAACAAAAGGCCAAAAAACCAAAAGACTCCAACGAACAAAAAGACTCGCACGAATTACAATAAAAGACTCGCACGAATTAAAAGACTCGAACGGCCTAAACGACTCGAACGACCGAACTAAAGAATGAACTAAAGTTTTTCGAAAAATGAATTAATGAACCAAGTTCGTAAAACGAACTCAAATAAGCAACTCTACTCGACTCGTAGAGAAGTCTGTTTTTTTAAAGCTCTTTGATTTTACTGAAACCGGTTTCAGGTTTGTTTAGAACTGAAAGAGAATAGTAAACTAAAAATACTAAGCTACATATCTCTTCGTATATATGTTGATATGTGTGTGTGTTTTGGGTTTATCTTAGAACATTAAGTATGTTTTAAGAGCTCTCAAACTGCAATTGGATCATATGGAAAAGCAAAGCCTGTGAAACTATTTTTTAGTATAAACGTATTTAATTATTTAAATCTTTACAATTTTAACATGAGTCATGTGACTGAAGTTTCATAATTGAAAACGTATTTATTTATTTTTCTCAGTGCATTTCAAGTCGTTTTTCCTGAATTAAAACGATCTGATAAGTAGGGTAGAAATCTTATCAACGTTGAAGCTCAGTGCTAGTGTTAATGCTGTTGGTTTGTATAAATACTACGCACTTCGGACCGAAAAAACTACAATGACAAAACAAACATTCATATATTTTGGTATACACTTCATATATATAAGTATTTTTTATGTATTTGTTTTCATCTAATCATTCGCGCACGACATTAATTTGTCTTTCGGTTGGAAAAGTACTCAGAATATTATTAATAAAAAACACAACACATTACTATCCTCACTCTTGATCTCTCTCTTTGAGTATTTCATTAATTGTCGTACACAACTTGTTACATTTTTCTCTACAATCATTAAAAATACCGAAAACAACGCAACAAAATGAATTTCGCCACACTAGGAACAGTACAAGTAAAGAACTGACAAGCACATCATTCTCTCTCTCCCTCTCTCTCGCTCTTTGGAGCTTACTGAAAGCTCTTTTGAAGTAGTTAATGCTCTCGCTCACTGCACTCTCACGGTCTCCGGTCTGGCGTTCTCTCTCTTACTCACTTTACTTAGCTGTTGGGCGATTGCCGCGCGACTGATTGAAAGTCAATAAAAAGCTGCCTTTTATACCGTTAGCAACATGACGATCGGCCAAAAAAACAGGTGATAAATGTAGGTGAAAAGCTTCTTTCGGGTAGAAGTAGTTAAATGTTGTCAAAACTAATGACAAACTTAATTCAGGGCTGGGGATTTCGGGAAACTATTAAAATAATTACGTTAAATATATTTGTTTTTTAATTTAACTAGCATAAATAAACGAATTCTAACATAAGTTTAATCAGAAACATGTAGAACCCATTATAACCGATTAAACTGTTTATATTTTTAAAAACAACTCCAGAAAAAAACCAAAAATTAAAAAGAATAAATAATATAATAAAAAATAAAAATACAAGATTTTAAAAATTAAGGAAATAGATTAGCTTAAGAAAGAAGACATTACTGGATACAAATATTCGAAATACCAGATAAATACTATTATGTTATTATAACACCAATATAATCGACCTAAAGAAGGATCCGTATCAAAATCAAGCGTATGTCTTTTAATCTTCAATTTAAACTGTTCTTATCTCTTCGCCGATCTACAGTGGGAAAGCTCGCTCAGTTCCTTTGCTTTTGATTGCGGTCATTCTTTTTTTGTTAGTTTGCTTTACTGTTTTCTTTCTTTTCTTTTCTGCTATCATTTTGTTCTTTATCTTCGCTGCCACTGCACAATTTTTGCTGCTTCTGCTGGTGCTGCTTATCTTGTTCTGTTGGCGTCGCTTCTTATCTCCTCGACCAGCAGTCGTTCGTCTCTTGTGCTGTCACTCTCTCTCTCTCTCTCTCATTATGACTGTCTCTTTCTCCGTGTCTGCTGCTCCTCCAGTTCGAGTCGCATTTGGTTTTGTGAACTCTTTGGCCAGCCTGGTGCTGGGCCACGCTGTGCGCCTGCTTAAAATACCAGTTGGGGATTTTTCCCATCTCATTTGTGAGCGCGATTTCCAATTGGAACGGGCAGCAGTGGCCCCAAGTATCCAACCCGCTGCCTGCTGCAGTCGGCATAGCCAGCGGTGGAGACGCAGCTGGAGCCGTTATTGGAACGTTGTGGAACCTACGCGCACTGCTTGACGCGCCCCACCACACACACACAAATCGTGTGTGCGGCTTTTTTTGTGAGCGGATCTGCTCAAATTTTGTCCGCAAAGCAACAGGCGCCCAGAGCGGACAACGCGCCGTCCCGCATCGCGTGTTTGGCGCTGCTCCGTGAAAGCAGCAGCTGAAAAGAAACGTTTTACAATTGCGTTGACGTCGACGTCGACAGCGGCGTTGGCGTTGGCGGCACTGGTTGACGTTTTGCTGTTTGTTTTTTCTCTCTCTCTCCCTCTCTTTCTTTCTGTCTCTATTTCTGTATGTGTGCGTTTGTGTTTGCTTGTACGTTTGCATGTCTGCCTGCCTTGCAGGGCTGTCCCAGCAGCACGTACCTAAGAGATACCCTGTTAGCTATGGTTGCGCATGGGGGGTTTGTTTAACACAATGTTGAATTGTAAGTGTTCATTTTTAGTTTATAGTATTTATTAGAATGTTCTGTATTAAGCAAATAAATAATACATTAAAATGAAATTTGGCTTGGTTGATTTTAATATTTTGCAGTCTCAAACGATTATTTATATTCTAAATATGTGCAATACTAGAAAAATATTAAACATATTAAGAAAGTTATCTGATTTTGATAAAATACAAAATACTGTGTAGTTTTTAACAAAATAAAATAAATAAATAGGTAAAGTACATATGTTCAGCACTTTATCCAGTTGATATGTCACTTCAGTAATGCATTATATATTGGTCCGTCAACCGAAGTTGTCAGACACACAAAAAATTCATTTTAGACTCATTAGAGTGCTCCTCTCCACGGAAATCTTTAGTAAAAGGCGAAAGATTTATTCGACAACTGAAGAGAAGCCAGAGTGAAGAGAGAATGAAAACAGTGTAGGCTCTAATTGAAATTCTGTGTAAACTCATTGGGAATTATAACATGAGTTCGGAACTCGGAATGTGCAACCCCTAACGCATGAAATTCCTTAGTAGGGTGATTCAGCACACATTTGACTCTTACAATTTCCAGTTTGCTTCGAAGAAATTCAATGCAACAGCAGTACCCGAAGTACTGAACAATATACTCTGAGTAGTTAATCACTGCTGTTTTTATACCCTTTGTTTCTTATTGTACATGTATGCTACTCTTTGAAACTCATCTTGTTTGCACAACTGATCCACAAATTTTAATATGAAATAAATAAATAACATCTGTTGATCTTCCTATCGAGGGAGTCCGAAGTTAGTTGAGCAATATCGACAGCACTGTTAATTTATCCATAAAACATTAGCTACTTTCTCATAGAGTATCTGCTAGTCATGCAACTATATTGATAGACGCCAAGATTTCGCACTGAGCTCAAGAACCATTTAGCTGCACTTTGCCTAATTGCAGCGAGGTTAACGGCCCTCGAGACGGGGCCCCCAAGTTGCCCCCCAAGTGGCTGCAAGTTTGCGAGGGTGGCTTCGTGCGACATGGTTGCCCCACGCCAAACGTGTCGCGACGTCGTCGGCTGCTGCTGCTGCTGTTGCTGTTGCTGTTGCTGCGACTGTTCCCGTTGTTGCTTGTGCTTTGTTCTTTTGTTTCGTGGTGATTTTCTTTTGTGCGCTGTCTCTCGCTCCAGCAGTCGCCCTCGTGTTCGTTGCTGGGCTTCATGTTTTCCTGTTACCAAAACACGATGCGTCATTTTGACTGACGTAACCAGGAGACAGCTGTCTATCAGATGCGACCGTCGTGCCGTCGTTTACCGTTACGCCCGCTGCCGATGGCGTTGCCAGCGCTCGCTGCGGTTTACCGAACAAGTGCGCAGCAATTGCCGGCAGCAGCGCACAAAATAAGATGAGCAGCAGCATTCCCATTCGCACACACACTCACACACGCACACACTTGCAGATGAAAGATAGCGCGAAACGTCGCGTCGCGTCATAAAGTTACAGTTACAGTTACAGCTGCGGCTAACGGTTAAAAAGCTCGCCGCCCTCCCCTCACTCCCACTCTCTCTCTCTCTCTCTCTCACTCTCCCTCTCTATTTTGACTTCAGTTTGATCTCGCTGACTCTGTCTCCCTCTCTCCGCGTGTCAAGGCCAGCTGCGGCAGCATCCAGCAGCCGTAGATTCTGTTTGCTTCATAACCAACTACAGCGCCGTCAAAATCAAAAATGGTGGCCAAGCTGCAAGCTACAAAGCTGCAAAGTGCCTCGTCATTTACATTTTGTAAGTGCAACTTTATGCGCAGTATTGGCAAAGGGAAGTGGAGGGGGAGTTGGGGCATTTGGTAATGTCGTCTGTTGACCTGCGCATGCGTCGTGGCTGTGTCTCCAAACGGGCCACACTTGCCCCAAACGAAAGAAAGAAAGAACCTAGGCGAAAGCCCCCACGCTGCCCCAAGCAGCAGCAGCGGCAACAGCGGCGGCGGCTCCCTAAAAAATGAACGCGCAGCATTGAGGCAGGTCCCTCTACGCGATACGAGCGAACAGGCGCGCAGACGATGCCGGCAGCGACAGCGACGACGACGCCAACTGAGCGCGAGCAAAGTGAGCGCGACAGCACGAATATGCACGAGTGAGCACGTGTCTGTGTATGTCTCTGCCTGTGTGTGTGTGTGTGCGTGGAGCCACCGACAACGACGGGTGCCTACGTCACTACCGAAGCCGAAGCTTGCCGAGAGAGAGAGAGTGAGTGAGTAAGAGAGCGGCGACAGCGTGGGAGTGCGTTCGTGTTAGTGTGTTCGTGTGCTGCTTACGCGATGTTAACACTCAACTGACGTCAGGCACGCGTTGTATTAATTAACAGCTGCTGTCACTGTTAACTGAACTGTTAATGAAAGAGGGGCCCTGCTGTACACTGAACAATTCTTCCATTTTAAATACTGTTGAAATTTTGCAAATATTAATTGCGAAATCAAGTTGCAAAAACAAATACACCTTAAAACATTATAAACCGTTTTATTCCCCTAGATACCAATGTTTTCCGATTGTTTACATATAATTGTTTAAATAGTTTATTGTTTTTCTTTTGTAAAGAATTACATACTTGGCGGTAAGTGTTAATTCGTTAACAGCGATGTTATAATAGCTCGTATCGCTGAACATACCATATTCATGTGTAGTTTTGTTGATTTAAATGAATTTTACAAAAATTACAAATATTTGCATTATTATTATTATTGTATTATGAATAATTTTAGAAAAAAAAAATACACATTACCGAAAAATGTGGTAGTGAAATTTTTTTGAATGGCTTATGACTATGTTATTGCATTCTATATATGTATATATATAACTATTATATTATATTATTATTATTATATTAAACAGAAATACCCCTTGCCGACAACTACATCGTATAAGTATGGAAATGAATTAAATATTAGCCCGTCAACCGACGTCGTCAGGCACACTAAAAATTTATTTTAGACTTATTAGAGTGCTCCTCTCCACGGAAATCTTTAGTAAAAGGCGAAAGATTTATTCGACAATTGAAGAGAAGCCAGAGTGTGGACAGAATGCACACACTGCAGCCCACGTTTGCAATTCGGTGTAAACTCATTGCGATTTGTAACATGAGTTCAGAGTTCGGCATGTGCAACCCCTAAAGTATGCAATCCCTGAATTAGTTCATTCTGCACCCGTTTTTATCAGCTTAACATCTGATAGTCTCCCCATTGGGGAGCAGCAAATGTTAAACTGATTTTTGGAATTAGACGGAGTGTTCGGGGCTTGCTCCAGCTCTGTCACGGGTTGGCCCGGCATTGCAGTACTGCCGGGATTTAGCCCATCTAATTAATAAATACAAGACATTTTTATGGATCAAAATCTATCGGCAGTTATCGATAAACATTTCTATTAGAAATAACTGACAATATCGTAAAAGGTACAAGTAATTTTAATGAAAAAATAAAAATTTTATTTAAAAAATCGATAAGTTCACATTCGATAATTTTAAACAATATGAAATCGAGGTGATCCGTCGCATTTATTCACCAACATATGTTTACAACTAATTTATAAGTCAACTTCAAATCAACTTTTTTCTAATCACCCTCAGCGTGGGACAGCGACTGGGTGGATGATGCACTCAATTCTGTATCGGCATCGCCAGTCAATGCAACAACAGTTCCGGCGCCGGCACTAGCCGAAATGGCGGCAACTCTATAGGGTAGCGCTCGCTGTTGATGGCTTCTGTCCGAGGTGGGTGGCGAGGGCAGATAACGATATGACGGCACCCCCACATCCGCCTCCTGTTCCTGCCGGATTTGCGGCACTAATATGGGTTCGAATAGATGATGGAACAGGCTACTGGAGGCGCTACTTTGTGGGGAAGTTGGACGCTCCACTTGAAATTGCCGTGGCTGAAATAAATACCAGATCGATTAACATATATCGAAAATAATCGTATAAAAATTTATCAAATACGTAATATATTTTCATTACCTGCAGCAGTGTCGTGTACATCTGATCGGCATAGTTGAGGAGCATTCGCAATCCCTGGAAGCCCTCTTCCCGCTCGGGATGATGGCGCAGCTCCAGTGCGGCCGCATTGGTCATTCTCGTAAGGATCTGCACCACTGTAGACAGGCTGCTGATCATACGCATCACATCGTTATTCAGATCCACACTTTGCGGTAGCAGCGACAACGATGAGGTGGGCGATGAGTTTGAGGTGGAGGAGGAGGAGGAACTTGGAGATGTCGAAGAATTAGATGTGGACAAGGGCAAGGTTGGATAACTGGCTGTAGATGATGCAGTGGACGAAGCCGTTGCGTTCTTACGAATCTGTCGTGGTTCAACGATGACAATTGCTTTTGTCAAATAAAGTCCTGACTGAAAACGATTGAGTTAATATCGAAAAGAGACGTATAACCAAAGCCCTCTTCATACCTGCCCATTCCCTTCGGCTGCAAACGGTTTACACTCTGAAAACGCCCAGTCCCCAAACATGGACCCAGAGGGAGTCGTGTTTTCAGCTCCGTTCGATTCCTTACTGCTCCACATAAAGAGATTTTGATTTTCAAATACTTTAGATTTTAAATACGATCTATACATTGTTCGCTTTTTAGTAGAATTTTGAAAAAAACCTCATAAGCGAAGGTTCTGGACAATTTTGAAACATTATTCTATGCTTGCTGTGTCACTCTTACATATGTTTAACATACTTTTTTTTTCGAGTGTAAGAAAGGTATTAGAATGATCTTAAGAACTTTATCATATAAATTTTATTAAAAGACGAATGCTAACAAATTAGACAACAGCATTTAACATTTTTCCTATTTCTTTATCTATTTATTTTCAGCTAAATAATTGACTAATTTAACTATTTGACTTATCAAACGAGTGAACAACGACTGCCAATTTCGTTAATCATAGTAAGCAGAGAGTGCTTACTTAAGCTTAAAATGGCGTTTTCTACAGTCAGTACACAAATTCAACCAGCACATAAACACTATACACTATAAAATACTCACAAAAAAACACTACAAACTACACATAAAAAAAAATACCCCAAACCAAATACAAATAACGAATAAAACCCAATAAACTATATATATAAAACAATATCTTTTGAGTTATTAAGATGTCATTAAATCGTTCGCATAGTAGCTTGAGCTCACATAATAGATTTCTAAACCCCGCATGGCTAAGAAGACTTTTAAATGCATATCCACTCCCGATGCCAGAAGACGATGAGTGCCGCGATGAGTTTCTCCAAAATGTATTCGCATCATTTACACCGCCGATGATGATTAGTCTTGCGGATAGTTCAAGCAGCTCCATGACCATGTACTCACAAAAATCAAAAGGGGTAACCTTTAAATCTATGACGGTTGATGGCATGGACATTGAAGGGAATCTCATGGGCGCATTCATGACCCGCACTGATAAGGGTTCTCGTCTCACGGTCAATTCAAGCAGATCACGAGATTCAATTACAACAATCAACATTAAAAAAGTGATGCTGGACCGACTTGATAATGTGGCGCAGCTACTCAGTGTATTAGCGATTCTCTATGCCCTACACAATCTGCGAGCAAAATTATATATGCTGCTTAATGTCTGGAATCCGCACGTAACGTACGACAAGACGCTGCGCATGTTCAGTTGGAGTCTGAAGGACTATTATACCCGATTCCATCACAAAAATGTTTTCTATTGTGAAACCTTTGCCATGGAGGTCGGCGATCAACTGGAATGTGTTAAATATCGTACGGATTTAGCAGAAACAATTCGTGTACTCGACGTGATCATTCAAGACATTGAAAGAATGCGGGATTTATGCGATCGTTCAATGAAGGCCCTAAAGTAAGTATACATATATGTATTGTATAAGTAATATATTTTGGTATACATCACGCACTATTGGTAGAGATGCGCAGACAGACATATTCCATTTGCTCACCCAGTCAGAGCAGGCGGCTCATCGAAAGTATGAAGATATCATGTTGGAATTTATGAAAAGACCCGCGCATCGTGCGGCGCGTATAGATATCTCAAAATTGACTTCTATCCACTGTAAGTACAGTCACATGACTTTATTGATTTCGGCACGATAGTCAATTCTTTAAACACCATAGGTACTGCAGCCATAGAGGCACGATATGAAATCAATTGGAATAAAACGAGTTTGGATCAGGCGGAAATGTTCGATAGACGTAAATGTGAGGTAAATATCATTCAAAATTATCTTCCTTCTGATTCTAATTCATCTTTGCTTGATCCGTCGCAAATAGGAAATGATTAGGGAGTTGGCCTGGTTAAAGTCAGAGACCACTTTGAATGAATTAACATGGAATACGAGCCAAACGGTTTACGACATTCAGATTTTAAAACTTAAGCAACAAATAGCCAATTGGGAATTTTTCTATGAAGAGGAGATGTTCAACATGGATTTGAAAATCGATTCAACGAAGGCCAAATTAAGTAAAGCGAAAGATGATCTTCAATTTTTAAAGGATCAAATACCCATATTTCATGAGAAAATTGCCAAAACACAGGATATTATAGAGCAAAGGGAATTGATGAAACTCAGAGCTTCGAGAAAATCAATCAGAAATAGAGTAAGCAGAAATTCAAAATCAGTTAGTTTACCGCCGAAAAGGAAAAGCACTAAGAAGAAGCCTACGAAGAAAAAGTAATGACGATCAAATGTTTTAACGTTTAGCTACAATAAAATTTATTAATACCAGAATCTAGATTTGTATATAGATAAATATTGTATATAGTTTTGTAATTTGCTTTAATTTGCTTGCTTGACGACCAAATATTTATATATTTATATATATATGCATATATAGTCGCATACAATATACACCACAATCAAGTATTATCGATCCTCTGGCTTATATCGATCATTCGCTGAGCTTACGTACTACAAGAAGCTACAACTGCCCTGTGTTTTTTCACATCAATATCGCATATCCCCACATACTATATACTGTGTATATATAGTAGTTCCTATACATACGCTAGACTTATATAGACACTCATTCAGCCAATTCGGTTTGTTGGTTTGGAAGAAGAAATGCTTTAAAGAACTAAAACTTTATACAATTTTTACACGCACTTGAACAATAGTTAATTATAATAATAATAATACGATTAATAGTAAATTAATATAGTTAATACACATGTGATCAATCAATCCGTCAACTAAACATTAAAATGGCTTAATCAAAAGGTACAACTAGTTGCATAATATCAATCCAAGGAGCTCGTTAGAGTGGGTAGAACATGATTTTAAACAGAAATTTGGTAAGTTCACAACTTAGATTAGAGATACATACATATAATAAAGATTACAAATTATCGAAAATAGAGACAACGATTACAGAATTATCGAGAAATTAATTGGGCGCATGCGCCGTGCGCAGCTTGGCGCGCACATTCAGATACTCGGGATTCACATATTGCCGCTCATCGGCGTCGTCGGCATCCTGTTTTTGTGCAGTTGCCGCATTATGTTTCTGCGCTCGCTCCATGATGACCCGGCCCAGTTCACCCTTCAGTCCTGCGAGTTCCACTTCCGGCGAGTGTTGCTGCTGCAGTTGATGCTGCTGCTCCGCGGCAGCGTGTCGCTCCTTCTGCTTCTCGTAGGCTCGCTGCAGTTCCGACTTCTGATTGAGCACGCTCTTTCCGCTGCAAAAGAGAGAGAGAATTAATTAATTACTTTATCGTTTATCGATCAACGATACTTACATTCGCGCATTGAACTTTAGCTCGCGATGCAGCTCCTTGCGATCGGTGTTCTCAATGCAGGGATTGATCAGTTTCTTTGGCAATATGAGACCCTCGGCATCTGTTTGCACACCGGTTGGCGTCGGTGGCGGCGAACTGGACATGGACATCATTGTGTTTGATGGCGGCGTCTCCTCGACCAGGCTATGCCTTTGCTCCGTGTCTGTAAGTAATCGTTGAAATTTATCGATTAACAATGCAGTTCTTTCTCATTTATTTTTTGTGGCTCGTTGAACTTTCTTCTCTTCAAAGTTTAATTGGCACTTGGCCTTCGTTTCATAAATCAAACAATGCACCGACTACAATACAACGAGAGCGGGAGAAGGTGCTGGGGAAGGAGGGGAAAATCAACAAACAAAAACAACAAAAAACCGCACAAAAGACCGGCAAATGTCTTGGTCGAATGTCTTCTTCACTCGGCCCCTTCTCACTCTCCATCCTCCTCCCTTTACACCGTCTTGCTGCTCGTTTATTAAGGTTAAATATTTCTTGGCATTCATGTCATTGTCAATTTGTTGTTACACAAAAAGACAAGAAGAAACGGAGACGCAAACTTGGCAGAATTGCCGACAACAGCAGCAACAACAACAACAGCACTACAACAAACATAGCTCAAAGGCATAAGCCAACCCAGTCGAAGCAAAGTCAACAACAGCAAGTCCAACCAGTCTATTGCTGAAGATTCTCTCTCACTAAGAGTCTCTTTTTTGCACCCAACTTCTGCTTTGTTCTCATGTCATCATAACCCACATTTGGGAGCACATTTTGTAGAGCAGGCGACGACAAAGCGACTTTAAAAGAACAAAACCGAGAGCCCAAAACCAGAACCCTAACTAGATTAATAGGTGCCAGATAAGGGCCTGGGCCAGAGCATCACACAAACAAAAAAGATAACGAAAAACCGTTGACATTCACCCATTCCTGCTGTGAAAGTCGTAAAAATTTATACGGATTCTGTTTGCATCATTCGCGTCGCGCCATAAGCCATAAAAATCACAATAAAAGTTTGAAAATTATACCAAATATTCGTGTATAATAGTTTTGTTATTGGCAGACTAACTGAATACACTTACAAAGAAATGTATATTGATTTCTTTGCTGTATTTGGGGTTCATATTTCTTGCTTTATCTTATGCCTTTCTCAGTGCATTGTACTCTGTCGGGCAAATCTATTGTTTATATTGAGATAAATTATCTGCTTGTCTGCTCTTTCTCTCTCTCTCTGAACAGACTTAGACAGTACTTTATCAGACCTTCAATCAGATCAAGCTTATCAAGTCTTGAATAGTTTGCACGATGGAGAGAGAAAGAAAGAGCTTAAGAGTGTTGAATTTCATTTGATACGACAGTACTGCAATTATTTCTATAGCGCAAACTCTTTATCAGATCATCAATTAGATCAACCTTATCAGGCCTCAAATACATAGTAGTGGAGATTGAAAGAGGGTTCTATAGCTGTGATAGTAATGTAAATAACCTTTTATCAGAACTTTAATTAGTTCAAGTCATATCATGGACACTTCTTCTTTCTACTTTGTATCAGACATTCAATCAAATTAGTCGAACAGTTCTTACTCTAGAGAGATAATCTCTTAGCCAAATAGTACTGCCTTAGACCTCTTAATCAGACCAAAAATCACATCAAAATCATTGCATATTAACTGCTGCATCAACACTCTTTATAACACCTCCAAGCAAAGATCAAGTCTTCACTAGTTAGTACCCTAAAGAGTTCAGAAGTGAAAGAATTCAATGATTTTCCGTGTCGCATCGCATGATATGCGTATAACGACGTTGGACCTAACTGTTCTTTGTCGGCTGTCATGCCTAGTTTAACGCGTAGTTCGCCCAGTTCTGGTTAACTTTCTTGAACTGCAGGTCACACATATCAACGAGTTTCTGTATGTGGCATAAAAAGCGAAACAAAGCGTTAAGTTCGGTGTTCTTTGAATGCAGCCAGACAAAAACTTTCATTCAGGTCTGCTCTTGATATACTCCAAGTTTCCCTATGATAAATTACACACACACACAGACACACACACACACACACAATAAGCGCGTCGGCTTGATTTATGCACAGCAAGTCGTCGCCTGAAAGAGGGTCTCACATTGTCTGCTCTGGGGTCGAAGTCAACCCGCGTCGGGTGTGCTTGCTTTGCTGAACATTATTGTTGGTCAGTCGGTGAAAACAAATTGCATATCAGACGGGCGAAAGGGGTATAGGGAGGGTGGTGAGGTGTGGGGCCCTTATAAGACTTGCTTGTTAGCTATTTCATTTGACTTAATTTCACAGCAACACACACACACACACATACACGCACACATGTGTAACCCTCTTTAAAGAGGTTCCTAATAAGGCAACGACCAGCAACGAATGGTGGCGACAAAACCGCCCATTGCGCAAGTGAAAACTTGTTAAACTGCAGCTCGTAAACGCAATCGTAAACGTAATTGGCAACACCAGCGTCAACCTGATCATCATCATCATCATCATCATCAACATCATTATCCTGAACGTCATTATCGCCGTTGGTCGTGCCCAAGAAGAAGTGCATGCAACGTTGCGCTAATCAAAGAATGTTGACCCAAACCTAATCGAATTGAGTGTGAAAATGCAAATGTGAATGTGCATGTGAATATGCGTGTGAGTGCCCGTATGGGTGTCTGTGTGAGTGCCTGCACGAAAATCAATCAATCAAACAAGATTTGCATACAATTTCCGATTGGGTCACACTCTGTGAATACATATCGTACCTAAGTGTCCCCCTCCCTCTCTCCCTCGTTCTCTCTCTCCCTTTACCTCTCGCTCTCTTTGGGGGTCAGACGCGTTTCATAACTTGGCTTAAAGGTCAATAGTTTGCAGTGTCAGGGCCATTTAGCAGCATCAGCATCAGCAGCAGCTGCACAACATGCAATGCGAAGTTGTCGATGTATTTCGGAATTAGTTTGTTAATTTGTCGACATTATCAAGTGTTGTGCAACGCGAGTCAATGATGATTGATGGAGGAGAGGCGGAGGGAAATGAAACTGTGTCAACTCTGAACTTTCAGCCCGCATAAATTAAAGTGTGTTCATTTAAAGGAATTAAAGCAATCATGCAACATGAGAACTCTATTTCAGCGATGCTTCGTTTTAATTACATCACACTTTACAACACTGGACAGTCGAGTTTTAACATCTAAGCCCGCATAAAGTCAACTTATAAATTATTGCATAATTTAGATAAATTTGAGTATTTGGAAGACATGAAAATTCAATTGCAGCGAGGCGTTTTAACTATTAATTGCCGCTGATGGCACTTGCCAACACTGGTAGCTAAATTTTGATAGCCAACCTCGTTTGGAGTGAGTTTAATAATTATTACATCATTTAGATAAATGAATAATCTTTAAAATTTGCGAATGGTGGCACTTTTCAACACTGGATAGTCAAGTTTATACACAGTAAAGTCGCACTTTGTGAACTAATAAATTATTGTATAATTTCGAGCAATTTCACTTGTTGTATCACAAAAACTCAATTAGAAAGACAACGCACAGCACTTTCCAACACTGTTCAGCTAACTTTCAAATGGCGCAATTGAGGCAACACGTGTCTGTGTTCCTATCTCACGCAGCCATATAGCTATACCTTTTCCCCTAAATTCCTCACACGAACATCTATCGTGTATATCTTTTATCTGAAATCTGAAACACGCTCCGAACTTTGCATTTGCAAGACGTTCTCGGACATACAAAGAGATTATTTATTGCCAGAGAAGGAGAGAAGATAATAGGGAGGAAGAGAGGGCGGCACAAACAAGATTTCTCCTTTCAATAAGGCAGAAAAAGCAGTTGAGAAAAGCTTTGCCCTTGGAATTAAGAAGGGAGGGAGAAATATGAAAGTTAGACGGGGAGAGGAGCACAGAGGGGAACAGAGAAAAATACAGGGAGACACAGGGAGACAGAAGGACACACGCATTGGGGGGGAAAGAGTTGCACTGAAGTTATCTCGACTCACTCTCAAAGATCGACATGCGGCTCATGATGTTTGTGGAGATGTGCGGCGTAGGACGTTGCATGCTGCTTGTTGCGGCTTCTATTGCTGCGATATATTTGAATTTCAATTACGTTGAGAATTTAACTTGACTTGTAAGGAAAAGAGAAAACAACAAACTGGCTTGCTTGCTGTGTGTGTGTGTGTGTGTGTGACAAGAGTAGGCGGCGGGGCGTTGTTAAGTCTTTTGTGGCAAGTTAAGTTATTGTCCTAATAACCAGCTCTATGTAGCTGTCGCGTTGCTGTTGCTATTGTTGTTGTTGCTGCTTGCCACTTGCTGCCACTTGTATTTCACTTGCCCCATTGGCAGCAGCTTTCGCTTTCACTCGACTCGCGTGTTCTTATCAATGCAACTTATGGCTTCAAACTGCGGACTTGCAACTGCTGCTGCTGCTGCTGCTTGCTGCCTGCTGCAATCGATTGCCCGAGCCACGAGACGACGGCGACGACGACGACGATGCAGCGACGCAAAGTGGTCGGCTTCCAGCTATTTTAGGCTTCCTCATTTTGTTGCAAACAGCAGCAGCAGCGGCAGCAGCTCGGTGCGCCACCCCAAAACGGGCGTCGCATTTGGCTTATGCAACACACACGCCACGACAAGTGACCCAAATTTTGTGGCACTAACACAGCAGCAGCAGTTGCAGGGGCAGCATGCAAAGCAGAGTTGGGTGTGCAGTGCAGGGCAGCGCAGCATTGTTTCATCCTGGCGCAAAAGTGAAAGCTTTTGTGCTCGGCAACCCTGAATCCACTGCACACACCTCCTCCTCCCTTTACGCACAGAGGAGCCATCCTCCTAGGCGTACATGATGTGGGCGGACTCTGCACTGACCGAAATTAAGGAGTAGGTTGGGGTTGTGATTGGATGATGTAAGGGAGTGAAACTATTCTGTATAATTGAAAACTTGAAAAATAGCACCAATTTGTCTAGTTTATAATTATTAAGTATTCATTTTAAACAAAAAAAAAACTTTAAATTAAATGATATAAAGGGGTATAAAAAATATACTATAAATAATTGAATCTTAACTGCCTTTACTCTTGAAAAAGAATTTCCTTTTCCTATTTAATGCAACTGCAAACACACATAATATAAAATGTACCTTTCTATTGGTTATATTATAATATAGAATAGTTTCTTCATTACTCACACACACTCATCCCTCTTGAACAGAAGCTTATCTCAATTTAAAATTGAAACCAGCTGCTTATTTAACTTTAGTTTATTGTGTAGACTTAAAAGTTCTTAAAATAAAAACTCAGGTAAAACAAAAAGTAACATATAATGTATATATAATATACTTCCTTCACTGTAGTTATTCAGAACAGTTGCTTATTCAACTTTATTTCATTGTTTAGGGTTCTTAAAATTGCAACCCACCTTATATCATCAACGAACCCTACACAGCTGCCGTCAAGCGCATGAATGTTATTAACCTTAACTTTAAGTAACTTTATTTAGCAACTGCCTGAAACAATGGCAGACGTACAAATAGATTAGTTAATTTTCTAATGCAATAGCTGGTTACATAAGAAAGTAATGAAACGACAAAGAACGGAGTAACTTGCATACTGTAAATATAAATTACAGAATATTATAATAATAATTTGGAAGAAGAAAGTGAAGAAAGGAAAGGGTGATGTTCTCAAGAGACCCTATTTATTTTCTCTATGTCTAGATAGACAAAAGCTGAGCAGATCTTTCGTCGAGGAACTGCTAATCTGCGCAAGAACTGTGGATGTTTTCTTCTACTTCATACCAAGGCTAACAATGTCAGATTATATAGTACAATATAAGTTTATACATATATCATACATAGCAATTAACCACTCAGCAAATATCTAAACTTATCCTGCCCCCCTTTTGTTCAGTGTATACAGCATCCTGCTGTTCAAATCGATGCGTTGCCTTGACCTGACAGTTTGCTAGTTGTGGTTATTCCTGTTGTTGTTCCTGTTGTCTCCGTTGTTGTTGTTGCTCGTGCAGCACACGTGCGCAAGGCCAAAGCTCTGCGGAAGCTGCCTGCCTGTATATATGTGTGTGTTTGTGCGTTGCGTGGGAGTGCGACATTTTCAGGGGCAAACGTAGGAGCAGCCCCAACAGGAAAAGCCCCGCAAGGCTGTCGTGCTGCCACAGTTTGCTGCTTGCCTGGTACTAATTGGCTCCATGGAGAAAATGGCCGCTTCGAGGGCATGTAGAACACACGCTAGTACACACACAACACACACACACACGCACATACAACACACGCACACACACTCACTCAACATACGCAAGACGCCATCCAAGACATTCAACTTCTTGGCTGCCTTTTTCGGGGGCAAGGGGCAAGTGCGACTCCACTTGGGGCGTGGCAGAAGTTTGAGTTGAAGCCACTGTAGAATGAGGGGCGGGAGTTAGAGCGCACCCCCTCTACCCCTGCCCCAAATATATAGAGCGCGCCATTCAACAACTCTAACTCAAATACTCCGCCTCAAAAGAACAGGCGCACAGCAAGTGGCAGACAGAGAATCGCGCGCAACAGGAGCAACAGGAGTCGCAAACGGGAGCGGATGACGTCATCAACGGACCCGGGGAACACACACAAAAAGCTGCAATAGAAAGCTTTTCACATGAGCTTTTTATTTGCTATACACGCGCGCGTAGCTGACGTCACAAGTTGACGACGACGCGGTTGCCAGGCAATTCAGGGTAGCCCCCTGTACACTGCCCCCGCCCAGTCCCGCGCCCTTCCCATATGCAGTTCCCCTGACTTGGTGGCGAAAAACATCAATAAATAGATTTCCCTGATTTTTCAACAGGATAGCAGAAACAACCAGACAGAGAGCAACAAATTGCGGCAAATGAGTTTACAGGAGCAGCCCCAGAGGGGGGGAGGAGGAGGTAGCGGGTACTGGGGGTATCAACAGCAAGCAGCCCTAATCAGCTGTGTAACCGACAGGCAAGGGGAACGGGGGTAAGGGGTGCACACTCTGCATAGTTTCGTCTAGCCAAAACGGGGTGCGACCTTCCACTTAAATACAGTGGCGCAGAGACAGGGAGAGGGGGAGGAGGAACTGGAGGCACTTTGGCTGGAGTGTTTTGAATGTTTTCGATTTCAAATATTTGCACCTTTCCGCCAGGCAGAGCAGATCAATAAATCACAAGTTGTTTATTTTATGTTGAGATTCGCAAGAAATTCCAATTTGAATTGAGCAAAGCAATTTGCCAGACTCGTGACCAGAAAGAAAGAACCAAAGTAAACAGTACTTTTAATGCTTTCAAATGTTGCTAAATTGTATAAATAATTTCTGATACAGAGCTTTACTAATAGAGTTCTCTATAGAAACAGAACTGAACACAAAAATAGGCTAAGCAATTAAAGATACTTTAGAATACCTCATTAACTACTCATTAACATAAGGATACAACGACAATGTGGTAAACTCGTAACCTATCTGACAAAAATGATTTATAAAATAATATATTAATTTTGTGTTGCATAGTTCAGGGAGCTTGTTGGTTATCAGTATCTCTTCAAAATATTACTATAATAAATAATATATTAATTGTACAATCGCAACCAAATTTACACCCTTTAAAACGGAACATTAGTGTTTCTAAATCGAGTATTTTATAATTTGATTTGCCTAAAACTATTTTTAATACTTAAGGCCTACTTATTTAGCTTTTTTATTTGTATCACTTTAAATAAGTAAGAAAGTGACTTTTCTCTTATAAACTCAACATTGAAATGAGTGAATTTTAATGCCCCATAGTGATGAACTGAATTTAAACCTTCGTTTCATTACTCAGCTTAATACAAAGTGTAGTGCTTCCCCCGCTAGGGAAACGTGGGACGTGTGTGTATCGGCACAACACGGCTTCGAGAGTGATGGCTTATCCTAACGAGCGTCATTGTAGGCGCGTGTTAGTCATAGTCGATTTGTAGTTACTGTGTGTGCGTGTGTGTGTGTTTAAGAGCGTATTAGTATTGGTATTGGTATTTTTTGTTATTGTTATTGGCTTGTTTGTCTGCTTGACATTAAACGCGCCGAGCCGCATAGACACGCGAGGCCTGAAAAGACCTCG
Organism: Zaprionus indianus; assembly: GCA_018904595.1. Lineage (NCBI taxonomy): Eukaryota > Metazoa > Arthropoda > Insecta > Diptera > Drosophilidae > Zaprionus > Zaprionus indianus. The sequence continues at coordinate 893,413 of JAEIHA010000905.1, forward strand.
ACCCCCGGGAGACTCACCCAGACCACAAACAATCTTAAATACGCCGCCTTATGTGGTTATTGTGTGGTTTATACCCTGTAATGCACAAAATAAAGCAAGAGGGGTTGATGGAAGGCTCGTGAGGTGACAAAATCTGGAGAAAAGTGAAAACAAACTAGAGAAATAGATAGAAGATACACAAAATTATTGTAGAACTGGGGATAGACAAGGAGTACTTTTATAGGGTGTTTACAAGTTGAGTTTTTATAGGGAACGTTTAGAAGAATCTATCCTGTTGCCAGGAAGATACTTTAAATGACTTTGATAAACATTTTTATTAGAAAAATAATATTCTAAGATGTTGTCAAGTTGAGATATATTGGTTTACAGGGTATATCTCATTACAATGCCTTGAACTTGCGTATCTCAATGTATTTCTGCCCGAGAAAGAACCATTAACCTTCCTACAGGGTATTTTTCAATTGCATACAACCCTCACCGTCGAAACTGTAACACTCTTCCTGGTTTTGCTTTCTGCGCTATTCGCTTTTCAATTTTTTGTGGCGTGTCAGAATTTATTGGCCAGCTCATTTTGTGGCCCATTACAGCTGGCCCCAGGAGAGAGAGAGGGGAAGGGGAATGGGTGTTGTAGTTCGTTTATACGCTCAGCTGACTCATGAATGAGAAATTAGCTGCCTCGTCGCCCAGTGGGAGATGCAACCGGCGCAAGCACCGCAGGAAGTTGCATTCCGCAAAGCATTCACAGAGCGCACTGACAATTCACAATATAAGTCAGCCGTAAAGTGGCTTAGTTGGCTTGACTTTCACTCTCTCTTTCTCTCTCACTCTCCCAGTCTCTTACTCACTTGAATCTTCCAGCTGGCTTCATTCATACAGAGACAACTTGAAATTTTCCTCGTCGAAATCGTTTGTCGTCTTGTCGCGCATTTAATCACAATTTTTCCAGCGTCAGCTACATTTCTGGCCAGTTTATAGCCAGCTCGACAAGTGCAGCCAACACACACAACTATATATATATTAATATATAATACTCATATATAATAAAGCATATACTGCACACATATAACTCTAAAAACCGGACACATTTCCCATTGCGCAACTTTTTCGGAGCAAGTTAAAGCAAAGCAAGTTAATAACTAACGGTAAAACTGACCTTTTCTGCGAATTTCAACGGAGGTTTCTTCAACACTTGCTCTACGCGATGACGGGTTGACCGGGGTCGCAGAGGTCTATTGCTCCATATACAGTATATCTTCACACGTCGATGTTCGTTCCACGAAGTGAACTAAAAATTCTATGGCTTGTTTATACATTGCACATAGCACAACGCATAGAGTGGGGAGGGGGAGGGCAAGGGTAGAGGGTAGGGGGTAGGGGCCAGCGGACACGCTCCCATGTGGCGTTCTCGTTTGGCATTCACCATAAACAACCAAGTGAAAAACACAAACACACACACACAACGCATAAACATTTACGATAAACAAATTACGACGGGCAGCACGTTTAAAGAAAACAACAACAACAGAAGAAATGAAAGAACTATGAAGAGTATGGGATAGGGATGGACTGGAAGATATGCTGGAAACAAGCTAGAAAAAGTGACTAAGCTACTTTAGTAGTCAGAACAATTCTTAAGAAACTTTTTATAACCGATTTCTATAAAAAGAGCCCAAACATCATTTCTTACGATTTCTACGATCTCAAGAAATTTGTTTAAAAAGTAAAGCTAAAATCAATTAAATTCAAATTAGATAAACCTTTATTTTTATGAGATAAAATATTACTAAACACTTTTAATATACATATCTTGTCTAGCTACAAAATACGCTGAAAACCAGCTAGCTAGAAAACGACCTAAACTAGCTAAACTGAAGTTATTTTAAGTAAATAACTTAACCTAAGCTCAATATATTCTTCTAATTTTTGAACATTTTAACATAAAAAACTTAAAGCTCAATATATCCCTCATAAAGTTAGATAAATAAATACTTTATAATATATAAATATTAGAAAGAATTCTATATACTTTATGTAGTTCCCGAAGCACTATCCACATATCATTTTAAAGAATCGCAACTGAAGGATTTAAATAGAAAACAATCTTCCACTTTCTTTAACCAGAAATTTCCCATACAAATGCTTATCACATTCCCCGCTAAACCAAGTAGTACCCTCTAAACTACCCCTCCAAGCATTACTTGCCCCATACAGGGTATAACGAGCGCGTTTTAGTCACTCGCTCGTTAGCATTTTTGGAGCAACAAGCAAAGTTCGCTTCAAGATATTTCGTAATTCCCCCAACGCCAGCGAAAAAAATCTAAAAACTGGAAAACTACAAAAATAGCTAATCAAGCGGAATTCAGAACATTCGCACTCGGAAACAACTCAGAACAGTTGAGGCACCCATTGAGCTTATCAAAAACACAAGAAAAAATAAATTAACCATAAGCGATTTAAATGAATTCGCAGTTTTTTAAATGGAACACAATATAAACAATTGATGTGGCACAAGAACTAATTTTGGGTATTATCGATATACAGATACCCCGGAATGAGACGGAAATATTCAAAGGGGGAATAAACATTTTATTTTTGGTAGACCGCTTAAGTTTTATAGCTGCGATAAACATCGCAGAAACTATAACTTAATACTTCATTAAGACCCAGAACATATATTCTACTAAGTTGCGCAAGCGACGACAACAAAAAATATGATCTCAAGTTGCGATAATCTTTTTCCTTCTTTTATCTTTAAACAAATATTTTTTCGTTCGTCGTAAATTAAACATAAGAGCCCGAAACGTAATGACAGATAAGAAGCTTTTATAGAGCCGCATAACGAATGCGAGGGAGAACGGGAAAGAGAGAGACAGAGAGAGAGGGGGAGAGAGAATGCCAGAGCATATGAAGCAATCCCAGGCCATGTGCTGGCAATATTGAAATGATATTTGCTTTGTATATGCGCACTAGGCGTATACTTATTATGAAATTCTGTGATTCCATTGATTACGATATTGCAATATTATGATATTTCGCAGTCATCGTTTTACGATCTACGGCAGCTATAAAAATCATATTTATGGCGAAATTAACGCCATAAAAACTGATCAGTGTTCATTAGGAAAGTTAGTAGATGATTAAGGAACTTCCTTTATGGTTCTACTGCCACTTTAACGATCCCATTACACACACACACGCACACACACAGACAAACACTGACTGCAGACAGTGCGCGGACGATGATTTCCTTATGAAGACGATTGCATAAGAAAGTCATGCCCAGCCCAATAAAGCTAGCGTTAAAATATTTCACACAGCGGCCTCTTTGAAAGAGAAATATCTTCAATCATCATCACCACTATCATCATCATCATCATCTTGTAAGTGAGCATTAAGCCGCCAAGCAGCAACAACAATTTGAAATTAGCCAATCAAAGCACAAAGCTTTTAACAAGAAACACCGTACACAGGTATTTCGAGCATGTGCGTGTGCGAAAGAGATGCAAAATGACGCCATGAAGTTTTTTATGTAAGCGCGACGCGACGCACAAAAATTGCAGTAATTAACAAATAAAACACACACACAGATTGCAACAATTTCAAGTCGAGTAATTAAAAAATGAGACATCAAATATACCTATATGAGAAAGAAAGAGAAAGAAGATATTCGCACTTGGCCTTTCACTTTTTGCTTAGTCTCGTCGCGAATATTATCGAATATCCTAGCGAAACCGGAACCAATTGTAAACGATATGCACATGTGTTTATAATCGATATATATCGCAATGTTTAAATCACCAGAACGAGAACATGAGTCGCCAAATCGGGCAAGCGAAACATAAACTGATTGAATAACAGAAATTTTCCCTTAACACGATCGCGTCGTGACTGGAACCGATTCTCGAGCTCGTTTTTCCAATTCCAATTAGGAAGTTCTACGTTAATGAGCCACCATGACTGCGCACATTTACCCCCTCCTCCCCCTCCTAATCCCTTTACAGTAATTAACATGATAACAACACAACATTAACAGCAGCAGTAGCAGCAGATTGAGTGCGAGAACGAGAGTGAGAGCGAGAAAGAGAGAGAGAGTGCATGCAACAAGTTGCTTTACATTGAAATATCCAAACGGTCACAGGAAATCATCAAAATGTGCAAGCGCAAGTTGAATATCCAATCTAATAAGACTTTTTGACTCACACGCACACATACGCAGACTGCCAGACACGCACGCACACTGTTGTGTTGTTTTGTTGTTGTGCTCTCTCTCTCCTTGCCTTGCGAGAGTGAGGTGAGTATTAGAGCAACACCACAGCTGCCTGCTAGCCCCCACTCTTCCATTACTGTCCCTCTCTCCCCTGCTTTCTGCCATCGCACTCACACTGGCTGCTGTTGCGTGCGGGGTTGCAAAGGCAAGAAAATCGAAAGCGCCATCATGCGGCCAACTCTGGTGGTTGCTCTGCAAGCTGCTCTGCCCGCTGCACAGTGGTCTTTATCGCTCGTTTTTGATCGTACACTGAGATAAGCAACATAAACAAAGCTACCGTAATTTATGCATGTGTGAATGTGTTGTATGTGTGTGTGTGTGTGTGTTGAATTTGTATTTCCTTGCACTCACTGCTGTTAACACCTTGTACCACTGTATGCGATGACGACAGGCGGTTGAAAAGTCAAAGTCAAATGCAAGACAACAAAACAACGGTAAACAACAGCAACAACAATAAACTATTTACACGCTGTACACACATCAAGACAATAACAAAACAAGTTTTCACTTTTATTTCTTGGTCTTTTCTTCAATTTTGTTTTGTTTTTCTCTGTTTCTTTTGAGTCTTTTTTTTTGAGTTACTCAGGTTGCCCCGGTATCGGCAGCGGCAGCGGCATTGGGGCGGCATTCATTACCAAACGGCAATTCAATTGCAATCGCCGCTGACGTCGCTGCCGCTGCCGCAGTCGCTGCCTCTGCGTGCTGCTGCGGCTGTCTCTGCTGCTGTGGCCATAATGATAAATTGCATAAGCCAAAAAATCGCAATCGCAACTTGAACCGCGTTTGGCTCATCCGCTTTTGGGCAAATGCAGGCGCGCGCCAGAGAAAGATAGAGAGAGTGAAAGAGATGGAGATGGTGCGAAAGAGAGCGCAATACGAACGCAAAACATGCCCATATAAAGTAAGCTCACAAATGGCAATTTGCGGCGACAGTTAAAAATAAAACCAAAAATAAAAACAAAACAACAACAATGACTTTGACAAAAACAAAAAACAACTCACTCACTCACTCACGTGGTGTATTTCATTCATGCCGTTATTCCCATTCCACATTCCCACACCCATTCCCATGCGCACATATTCTTTTTGGACTGTTGAGCCAAATTTGCGAATTCAATTGGAATATGTAATTGGAATTGGAATTGGCTGTTGTTGTTGCTGCTGCTTTTGTTTACTCTCCTCCCGTTCTCTCAGCTAATTTCGGCTTTGCGTCATTAGTCGCAGCTCAAATATTGAGAGACGTTCATGTACCGTGCATAATTTGTGCGACCGCGTGTAAATACTCGAGCCGCAATTTAATTGATGATCAACGGCGGTATGATTTACACAGCGCAATCAATCAAGCGCGCAATGCACACGTCATCAATCATTAGCGCGTTATACAACACTCGATTAATGCAAGAAAAGGAAACAACAACAAAAAAATCCAATTAGAAATTCATTGACAAAAATACCATGCAGATGGTCATGTGAACGAGAGAGCACGAGAAAGAGAGAATGCAGAAAAGGGCTCCTCTCTCAAACACACACACATGTCGCAGGGCTCCCTCTCACACACATGCTAATCACGTACAAGCAAAGAGAACAGCAGCAACACGAAGAACCACAGCAAACATACAAATACAAATACAAAATACAAGTGCAGAACAACAACAAAATTAACAACTCGCCTGGCAACTGGAACTGGAAGGTGGGAGCAGGGGGGGGAGAGCGCGAGTCGAAAACTGGTCGGGAGTCGCTGGCGCTGTTGCTGTCGCTGCCTTGGCCGCCGTCGTCGTCCACTTGCTGCCCTTTGCTCGACGCCTGTTCAAATAAGTTTCAAATTTTGACAAATAAAACCATGGTTTTGTTATTTACGAGCGAATGAGCGAGAGAGCAAGTGAGAGAGTGCGTCCGATGAGTATTGAGTAGAGTGTGGAGTGAGGTGGCTTGGAGTGAGGTGGACTCAGATTCCCATGCCCATTATTATTCACACTTGGAATAGACGGGTTGCAGGACTCGCTCTTTTCGCGTCTCTCTCTCTCTCTCACTCTCTCTGCCTGAGACTCCTTCGTACTGAGAGCGCAGCAATAAAAAGGGATTATAGGCGCGTGTGTGTGTGTTGCGTTTGAGTAGGGAGTGGGGAGTATGAAGATGGGGTTGGGTGAACTAAGAAAGAAGCTGCAACGACGTCATCTCCCCAACTGTCTAGACGTTTGATTACCGACACACAAACACACTCAGACTCCAACCCAGACGCAGGACATAAGAGAACGCAAATGCATACGTCATTTATGCATGTGTGTGTTTAGGCTCTGCACAGTGCACCCACCCAGTTGGCGTAAGATCTCACATAATGATAATTTCTTGGGACATTTTATTGCGTTTGCTCTTTTAAATTTGATTGAGCATTTTGAGCTGCAATAAATGTTAATTTATTCCCGTCTTATCAGTTATTGTTATTATTAACTTTCCACATGTTTATGGACCTCGTAAATGTTTTGTGACATTTGCATCAGAGGTTTTCCATATTGAAGCACAGTGGTTTCTTCTGTGAAAATTAGTTGACCACTAAAAGTATTTATAATGGGATTTAATCTTGACAAAATATTTTTTACACATAATAAAAAATTAATAACCAATTTCTAAAGCGATTTTAAAATATGTTATCATTAATAAAAAAATTATTTCATTAAGTTGAATGAATTGAATTGAATAAACACTTATTCATATGTAAAATTTTGTAACGCTTTCCAAAACATTCCAGAGACAATAAAAGCAACAACTAATAACCTATTGAAACAAATGAATATTTCAAATTTCATTTGATTGTTTTGGAATTCCTTTTCTTTTCTTTTTTGTTATTGAAGTTCCACTATTCTCTATACATCTGTTGCACGTCTCAATCAACCCAAGCTGATTAACTGCTTTGCGCTATACAAATACGGAAAGTAATCTAACTACCCTAATTGATTAGAGTCTATAAAACCAGCTGATAAACAGTCTCACGTTTCACAAAATGTAAATATACCAAGTACATAGTACGTAGAGAGTACTTAGTTCATTTTCTAAAAGAAGAAATTGAGTGTCAGCTTTCTCTTTCACTCCAATGCAGTAGAGATAACCCACATTCATTTCCTTAAAACCCAATTCGATACGACGGCTTAGTAAAAGGGCGTCTCTTGCCAGGGAAGGTCGCTACTGTTTGTTATCTCATCATTTTCTTCTACCTGACTGTCTTTTTTTTCAAGTTAGGGTTGCGGATATGAGTATAATGCGGATAGTCGTAGTCGTGGTATATTGCATCATTCACACACACTGGCAATTTCCTCACAGTGCATTAATCAGCTTTATGTTGCCATTGTTCGTTGGCGCGTATTATAAACCCCCTGAACCCTTCACGAGGTAGCTAATGATATTAACGATCAGTTGCATCAATGTAGAAATTGCACAATTGTGACCACTGTGCATGGCACGAAGGCAAAGGGCTTGTCAAGAACTCCCCTTACCCTGAACCCTCCACTAAGTAGCTAATGATATTAACGATCAGTTGCATCAGTGTTGATAAAATGTACAAAATACAGAATTATGACCACTGTGCACAGTCGCAAAGGCGAAGGGCTTGTTAAGGACTCGCTTTGGGTCCGCTGTGCACACTCGATATGCCTGCAAAGGTCATGCACAAACGGCGCCAAGGAGCCTTGACTTTTGCACTCTCCCATCAAATATGTTTGAAGGCTGACATGGCAAAAGGAGGAAGGGGAGATATAAGGAGAGAAGAACAAACACTGCTGCACACTGGCGAAGAAGGGAAGGGAAGGCATCGCAAAGTAACCACAAACTCACCACACTGCCAAATGCTTCAAGTGTCGTCGCCTTCTGGGCGTCCTTTTTATGCTGTGGTGAATAAAGCAGATGAAACTGGATTTTTTTCCGCTGCTGCTGCGCTGCCGATGTCTTTGTCGTATGTTTTGGTTGCCTTGTTGTTGTTGTTGTTATTGCTGTATCGAACGCTGCTCTCAGCTGCTGCTTGTGCGTTAGTATTTGTATTTGGGCCTTTTGTCGGTGTGCGTGTGTGTGTGTGTTTTATAAATCCTTTTGTTTCGTTTCGCCGTTTTTTGGCGCGCAATTTTCGTTTTTCTCGCGTCGTTTCAAGTTCACACGCCAAATCGCTTTGTTGACGTCGTCTTTGTTATTGTTGTTGTTGTTGCAATTTGCATTTCACGTTTTGCTGCTTGCCTAATACGAAACAACAGCTACAAACACAATAACAACAAACAAAAACACACACACGCGCGTACACGAGTTTGAAGGAAGCTGAGTCCGTTTTTTCTCTTATTTCTTTTTGTTTCTTTTTTCTTACTGGAATTGCAACTGCAATTAACTATAAAAATACGCTGGCTCTAATCTGATATTTTTTGCTTGTTTTTTCGTTATTTTGAATTTCACTCGCAACTCATTTGCGTCTCAAGCGGTTGCAGCAGCAGAGACGGCGACGGCAACAGCGAATGCGACTCGCGTTGACGACAACAAGCGACACGAATAGGCGACACGTCCGTCTGGTTTGCGCGTTCGAAACGAACTAAGTGCGGAGCGAACAAAACAAACCCGACTGAGAGAGAGAGAGCGCAAAGCACAACAGAGCAGAGCCGTGCGAAGGCGTTCAGCGGGTAACGACTGCCAACTACCCTGTAAGCAAACGTGCAGTTAATCAATGAATAAACTTCCATGTGATGAAAACTAAATTATTATTTATTTATTCATATTTTAAATATTTTTAGCTACTTATATTTGTATTATATTATTTATAATACATTAAAACTATTATTTTTATTGTATACATTAGAAAAGGAACATGGTATATGGGAATACTTGCTGCTTATTAGCAAGTTTAGCTAGTAGGTAGCTAATACTAATTTATTTTTATACCTATGCAAATACAAATACAAATTTTACCTTCCACGTCAGACCAGCTGTGCAAACAAGTCATACCCTCACTCTAACTGCTGGGTATTGTCAAAAGAGCATATTGTCTATCTCGCTTTCGCACAGTGCCTTCGACATTCCGCTGAGAGCTGGCGAAACATTGGAATGGACCAAAGTTGACTTTCAAATGGAATAAGAATGCCAAATATGCATGTGAGTGTATGTAGGGAACATAAGAAGTTATTTATGTTGATATGACGATTCAGACGTACATTGTATAAATGCAGATTAGCCCCGATTGTTAAGAACCATTTGAAATTTTGGTATTTTTCTGACTCGGAAAGTTTTTTGTACATAATTCTTAGCTTACATATGAATAATCTTTGGAAACTATTTTAAATATGGAGTTAGTTGACAATCTACGCCTCATAAAAACTTCAGACGTATTTAATTTCATGTTGAAAAGTCAAAATTATAAATGTAATTTCGTATATCTATAATTATCATTTTCATTTGACATGGATCGGCATCATGTTCAACTCAAACATCAGAAGCAATTCAATGATAGTCAGGGTGCTCTTAAAAAGGTTTTTGAAATGGTCCTTTTAAAGCGTGAATGCTACATTAATGACTTATGGGAATTTGTGACTAAGGAATCAGTTTCGAGCAGACTTAATGAACGAGAGGAACTACACCGAGTAGTCAAGTGGGTACTAAATCGAATGATTGCCTTACAAATTGTAGCTTTCAGTGAGAGTTTGGGTATGCAGATCATTCCTGAGACTTTGCGTACCGTACAAATGCCCAAAATCATAATTGGCGTTCTGAAACAAAGCTCACAGAAACCAACAATTTTAGTATATGGAAATGTTGATGTTGAAGAAGCCGCTATGGAGGATGGCTGGGTGACAGGTCCATTTGTAATGGCTGAAATAGGAAATTTTCTATATGGACGAGGTGTCGCACTTGATAAAGGACCACTTCTTTGTTGGTTTAATGCTATACAAGCATATCGTGATGCTGGATTGCTTGTACCTATTAATATAGTCTTTCTCATAGAGGCCATGGCGCATTGTGGCAGTTTGGGACTGCAAACGGTTCTAGAGCAACGTGTCAGTTTTTTTCGAGAGGTATCTTGTGTAGTTATTGCCACAAGACGTTGGCAAGGTAACGTACATCCATGTATAATATATGGCTCGAGAGGCTTAGTATACTATCATTTGGAGGTGGAGTGCTGCAATCAATTGTTAAGTAGTTTCGACCACTGTGGCACCCTATATGAGGCACTTCCAGATCTGTTTTATTTACTTAGTTCAATTGTGGACACTCAATTAAATATTCTCTTAGACGGTGCCAATCCAAATACCCAAGTCATGGATCAACACATTTTTCGCAACACTGAATTCAATTACCATGAATTTGGACAAACTCTAGATGTCCATGATCTGCCACATAATGCTCAAAAGAAATCTGCATTAATGGACAACTGGACTATGCCACATATGTCAATACACGGCGTGGAATGTGGCAAAGCAGAGAATGGTGTACGTTTTATAATTCCGAACAAGGTAGTTGGTAAATTCTCAATCTCACTGGGTCCAGATCAAGATGGTGAACATATGACTAAAATTTTGGAACAGCATCTTGGCAAGGTCTGGGTAAAACGAGAATCGCCCAATCGCATGAAATTGTGTGAGAAGTTAGTGATTCCACCCTGGAATGGTCGACCTAATACACCAGAATATGATGCGGCATTCGCAGCAATGACTACTACTTACCAATCTGCGCCTAATTATATTCGTGATGGTGGTGCTCTTCTAGCTGCCTCAATGTTTCAAAACTATTTGGGAAAGAATGTATTGGTATTACCTATAGCCAAACAGGACACTGGAGGTACTCCAGTCAATGAGCGCATAAGCATTCAGAACTACATAATGGGAAGCCAGCTATTGGCCGCTTTTATGTGGGAATATGCCGAAATTACAAGGATGAAACCAGTTTAAATTGTTCTATTGGCTATGTATATATAAGGTAGTAAGATAAAAAGTATTTGTATAGTACAATCGAAGTATTTTTTTAAATTAATTTACATAGTTATGCTAAGTAAAATTATACCCTTATATTTTTATACCCTTATGTTCCATCTTCAATAGTTTTATACGTTAATTTCTTTGGAATTACTTTAAAAATAATGTTTCATCTTTGTGAGGAAACTGAAAGAAATATGATTAAGTATGAGTTCTTCTAAACCGCTATAATAATGCGCATAAACAGTCGTTTTAAAACGTAGTATTTGTTCCCATTTGATAAGCACTCTTGATAGAACTTTAATTCAATGTCAACTGGAATAGAACACTGTATGCGCGTGCAACAAATTCAACTTTATAAGTTCATTTAGTACAGAAATGTTGAAAAACATTAAAGGAATTTAAAAAATGAGCATCAATTTATGAGCAGCAAGAGACCCCACTCACTGTCAAGGCTAACAGTCTTTTGTCTGTCCCCTAAATCCCCCAGCAGGTACAGTCAATGTTTATTTTAGGGTGCCCCAGCGCTGCAAACACCCCGTCAATTGTCTTTATTAAATCAAATAGCACGCGCAAAGTGAACTAAAGCGAATTAGCAGCAGAGCACACTGAGGGGGCAGCGCAGCGAAAGCTCACACTCTCAGCATTTTGAATTGACGCGCCAAAATGTGAGACGAGTGTGGAACAGTGGGAAAGCTTGCAGTGCGTGCAAGCGAGACGACTGTAGTGGCGACAGCGAGTGAGCGAGCAAACAAGCGAGGCGAGAACGGTTTCGAACTTCCAACACAAATGTGGCCCCAGTGCGCGCCTACAAAGCTATGCTGCGCGCCTGATACTATTCCGGTCTAAATCTAAATGATGCTGCTCGCTGCTCTAGTTTTTTTTTTCTTCTCTTCTCTTCCATTTGGAAGCGCAAGCAATTGCGCGCATCGACGGAACGACGGCGAATCAAACCCGACCGACCCAACCCCGGCGACGACGCACTCAACTTTGAGTCGTCGTCGCATATGGGGATTTCAAGCGCCATTAGCGCGCAGCTCCACGCCGTAATTGAACTTGTCGAGAGTGGGAAGAGTAGCACCCAAAAAAAAAAAGAAACAACAACGAGGAATAAAAATTGTAAATAAGGTGCCTCCAGTGTGCCCAAGCCGCCATTTTGGTCATGCGGTCGCCGTCATCGTTGCACACAATTTCAATTCATGGACTCTAATGAACAGGGGAACAGCATGCGCAGCTGGCTGCATTGAGAGATTTCTCGCCGTGACATTCACTCGGCCCGTTCGCCGTTTCATTTCGTTGCGTTCAACTGAGTGTGAATGCGGCCATGTGTGAGTGCGCGACATGTTTATTGGTGTGTGTGTGTATGAGTGCGAGCGAGTGCGCGCTCTATCGAAAGCTTCGTTCGCTGCAGGGGAACGGCGAACGTGTAGAATGGAGCTGGAGGAGAGTGAAATTGTGCCCATGTGCGTGTGTGTGAGTGTGTGTGTGTGTTTCTTACTCTCTCTCCCTCCCATATCACAATTAACAATGAGTTGAAGTGGAATTTGAGGCGAGACGAGACGAGACTTGAGCTTTAATTTCGGCAAATGATTTGCGACTGGAACGAGAGTGAGTGCTTGCTTGGGTAAGAGAGTGTCTGTAAGTGTGTCTGTGTGTGTGTGTGGGTGTCAGGGATGGATGTGTGTTGGCAACTCTTGACCCCGTTTTAAGCGCATTTTTTGTTACTTCTGGCGAGCTGAGGCGACAGGATAACAGAAAACTCAGCAAAGGAAAATTGCCGAAAAATGTCAAAATGAGAAGAGAGAGAAAAAAAAGGAACACTCTTCGAGCAACAACCCCGCATGAGTGGCAGTCATGACCTTTCGCACTTGCACACAGACACATACTCGTACAGTGTCCGTATGTGCCGGGAAAGAAAAAATCCTTGAACATATTGACGAACCAGGAGTGCAGCAGTTGTCGAAGCTAGCATTGCAGCCGTAGTCGAGGCCTGCCAACCCTGGCTGAGCAATAACTGGAATAACTGGAGCTGGAGTATGCTCGGGGTCTGGTGCTGCAGCCTTCGATCTCGGTGGGGGCACGTGCCACAGTGGATACGCAGTTCATGGGCCGTTAGAAGTGCAGTCAAGGCCGGCGACGAGCCTCGTGCCTAACCTCAAAGTTGATTGACACTCTCACCACACACAGCATCGGTTGAACGGTCGCCCAAAAAGTTTTCAAGGACACACAGTGGGCCTTGTGTGATTTGTATTTGCACACTTGTCATGTCACATTTTTGAACAATTTTAGACTCTTCGTTTTATTCTCATTCGAAATTTGGAAAATCAGGAAAATGGACGATGTTAACGGCAGCTTGTCAGCTGTATTACTGCTGCACCATAGCATCGTGAGAGTCTCTGAAGTTATCAACGTGATCACCCGCTTTGTTAGTATTTACTTATTTTAAGAACAACAAAAACAATATCAATGTTGAGTGCAAATCTTAAGAGAGATAAAGATGGATTGCGCGAAGAAACCTGTGTATTTTCCACATCTTTCTGTACTTCTTCATCAATGCTACTTTGTTCAATAATATTAAACTTTTAACAACTGTGCAAAAGGTCATTGCCTAAATTTTCTTTATGCGTCCCAAGCAGAAGCTGGAGCCAGACACTTGTTAATGGGGCTGAGTTTGAGAGATGGTAACGACTAGAATTGAATGGTTTTCTTTTATCTCTGTGTGAGAAATTGGCAAAAGAGGCACATCTTGATTTAAAAAAAAATAATAATATAAGGGTGATAACTACGGACTATTGGTCCCATTCTTGGGGTGGTGTTTAATGTGAAATGAGGAAATTATTCAGTTTAAACATACTAGGAATTACATAGTAAATTATAAAAAAAAAAATGTGATGTAAGCATCCCTGAACTTATTTTACATTGCGAAATCGTGTTAAAAGCGTTTAATAATTATTGAAAAAACTATTAGCTCTAAAATATGATAACTACATCTAATTAGATTGATTGTTGGTACCTAATGTATTTTAATATTTAAAAATTGTACAGAATTAGTCAGCAATCGTATGAGGATTGTCATGTGATTATTCAGAGATAAAGGAAATACTAAAATATGGTTTCTTCATAACCTCAATATGGGTTTTTAAATATAGTCCACTTGATACTTTCATGTCCTTAAAGTGCACAAACATAACTGTTATATAACTTACTTTCATAATACATACATACATACATACATATGTACAGCAGGTACAATTGCATGTGTACCTATGGTACAAGCACACATAACCTCAATTTAAAGAATGGCTTCTGTATTAAATTTCTTGCTGCCAAAATTATTCATACACATGCATACATAAATATGTAAGTATATGTGTGCGTGTGTGTGCACCCTAAAAATGAAATATGATTTTTGATGCGCTTTTGCATCCCTGCCAAAGGAAGAAGGAGGAGAAGGAGCTCAAAAATAAATGTCAAAACGAGGCAGCAACAACAACAAAGTGCAAACAAGCCGAGCAACATACAAACACACTTGATATTTATGTGTGCAATGCGAGTGTGTGTGTGTGTGTGTGTGCAGAAGGAGACGCGCTGCGGCCAGCGACCCTGGGAGAAGATTCAATGCAATAAAAAATGCTGTCTGCTCGCGTCTCTCTTTGTGTGTGTGTGTGTCTGTGAGAGAATGCTTACACATGTGTGTGTGTGCGAGTCTGTGGCAGTGTCTTCTTCTCGCGCGCGTCTGTCCGTCCCGTTTGTCGCATTGTTGTTGAATTCTGCTTCCTCTTCTTCGCTTTGTGTGGGAAAATTCAGGCCGTGGGAATTACATGTGAAATTTCGATGGTGAGCACGAACAGGCGAACAGCAGCAGCAGAAGAGAGGCGAGAACAGAACAGAGAACAGCCGGCATGGCATGAATGCATGCCAAAGTGTAAGGAGAGAAGAGTGAGAGCGAGCAGAGAGAGAGAGAGAGAAAGAGAGAGAGAGCAGACAGCATAGGCGCAGGCAGCGCAGCATATCCCCCTCTCCTTTTGTGCTCACCAGAGAGCAGGAGAGAGGAGAGTGCGAAAGAGTGGTCTGCAGGCGAGCCCTTTGGCTGGCGTGTGCGAGTGGGACAGCTAGCTAGGGATGCGTGCTGCTGTTGTGGTTGGCCCTTGATGTTGCTGCTGCTGCTGCGTGCAACATTTTGTGGCAATCTGCGAGCAGCGCACAGATTTCAACGGAACAAATATACCTGGGCGAACAGCATGCGGCAACAGTGCAGCGCAGCCATGTTGCAGGTTGTATTGTATGTTGTGTGTTGCATGTGACACTCACACTCGCACACACACACACACACACACAACTGATAATGATTATGGCCCAGCCGCGATATTTCAGCTAACAAAGGGCGCCTCGTTCCTGGCGTGTCTGGCGATGCGCCTGCGGGCCTCATTAGGGTAGAAGGTTTCGATTCGATTAGAAACTGCAACAGGCACGCAGCAAACTGCAGCAGGCAGCACACTCGTGCAACCGCAGCAGCAGCAGCAAGAGAATCCATTGGAAAACCGGGTCGCCAGCCCTTTGCGCTCTGGCGGCAAGAACTTTTATTTTTATTTATAGCCCTCGCATTGGGATGTGGCAAAGAGGAATTCGCTAAACGGACAACACAATGGAAGACGAAAGATGAGAGATGGAAGGTGGCAAGGAAGAGACACCATGCGTGGTACATACATGTGTGATATGTGTGGATCCCCTCTGGAATATTAATTGACGAACGGAACTTCCTTTTACTCTAGCACTCTTAACCTCACTTTAATTAGGCCTTAATTATGAAATGACATGATGTGTAGTCTAAAAAAAATTCGTAATATGAACTAATTTAGTTAATAATAATTTAGTTTAAGTTAAGATATAATAATGATTACCTATTAAAAGCTGACGAGGCGTGGTGAATCTGCCAAGAAACGAAACCGCAAACATTATATAAAAGACAAAGTTGGTGGTACTTCAAAATGTAAGAGTCTTAACATTATTTAATAACTAGTAATTAATTAATTAATTAGTATAATATAAAACATTATAAATCATAAGAACAATCTGCAATTTTACGGTTAACGATTTTAAAAATTTTAGTTCTTGCACTTTTATAATAAAAAACAAAACATTATTATTACCTTTTTTTCAGTTTAGTATTAGAAATGTTTGGGATAATTCAAAATATTTAAATTGATAATTTAGTAAAAATTCTATATATGTAGTTGATAGGTCTTTTTCAAATTTTTTCCAATATTTATTAACCGTATTTTATCTTGAAGAAAGGTTAAAGCTAATATTTTAAAATTTTTAACCTTGTAAATTGTCTACAGTTGATGCGACCTTACAGGACCTTTAGCTCTTGTCAAAATGTATTCCAATATTTATTAACCTTATTTAATCTTGATGAAAGGTTAAAGCTAAAGAATCGCGTTAAAATACCCTATTGGGTCAACCTGCCACTTAACAGGTTATACAAGGAGCTGAGGATGATGGAGGGCTTCAGGCTTCTGTCGGGCAATAACATAAATCGTTTTTACCGTAATTTCATTGTCGCCGTCTGGCGGCAATTACCTTTGCCCCCCCTCGTGAGCACCCTCTCTAACCTCTTGATAAGTGAAAAAGGTAAATGCTTATGAAAAAAATGTTCGAGTTGAGTGAGCAAGCAATGAACTCTACCATTCCGACATGGCAGCAGGCAATCCAAATTCTGTTTGCTGGTTTGAAGGACGATTTAATGTTGGGGGCGGAAGGCTCCTAAGGCTTATGAATTTCCATGATTTGTTTGTTTCTATTTTTTGGTTGCCAACACACAGTTCGCATGGAGTTGTTATCTGCAAAAATAACTTGGAGACTTGACATGTGTTATTTGGGTTTTATTGACTTTTCATTCCCAAAGATGGAAAAGAGATAAGGTAATTGCATATTTGCCATTTGAAGTTATCTTCATTCTCTTTCTGAAAACACTGTATTATCGATACATCGAAGTAGCATTTTAAGACTTTCATTTCAAATAAGAACACTATGAAAAACTAAAAAAAAAAACATTTACAAAACTCACACAAAACAGAAAACAAAAATAAAAAAATAAAGATAAAAAAAAAGAAAAAACATTTAAAAAATGAATGTTGAAAGATATAGAAGGCAGTCCAGTAAAAAATCCCTCCGTCGATCTTCGTCAAGACTTTTGAGTCGTGTTCCAGTGGCTGATAGGTTGTTCAGTGAAGAAGACGATGACGAGCAGGACAGTCATGGAAGCTTCTTCAACATAAAAATAGAAAGATTACGTTTCCCACTTCCCGCGCAAACCAATGAATCTCTGTGTCGTGATGAGTATCTTACCAAACTGTTGAAGCCATTCAAGAAGGTCGATGTCGAAATAACCAAGCGTGTCAGCCTTGTGGACGATGATCAACGAAAAGCCATCCTAACGGCTGAGGGATTGGCTGTTTTGGACATGATTGACACTGCCAGAAACCAAGGACTGGACTCTATTGAGAGCGATGAATCCTTTAAAATGACAATGTCTCCCGAAGAGAGAAAACATCGCTATGCGATATGTATGGTACAGTTTCAGAAATCCGCTATTGAATTCCTTTCGGTTAGGTTGATCAAACAGCTGAATGTGTTGGTAAAATCAACGTCAGGCCAATCAAAAACACAAGAGGTTCCAGAAAATTTTTTCGACTGGTCTGTCGATTATTTTATTGAACGCAATGGATCAGGCAAAGTCAACACGGATGTGATTCGTAGGATTAACAGCGAAGAGGACTTGGACCGTGCCAAATTCACTAGTAATATTGATCAGGTTATTAGGTTAGTTCAACTCATTATTAATGATTATCAATTCGATAAAAACATGTGCGAGAGCTCTATAGCTCAAATAAAGTGAGTATTGCCAAAAAATGCGCCATACAAGATTAAATTTTTAACATTAGAAACTTTGTAGGAAAGCAAACTATGATATTAATTCACCCTGGCTAAGGGACTCCGAAAGAGATACGTTAACATACACTGCACTTTTAAGAGAAAATCGTCGCTTAAGTAGCGTTTGCACACATGAAACCGAAGCCAAGTTGCAAAGCCAGATTGATGTCATGGATGGTATGTGATGAGCATCATCTATATCATCTTGTGGATAACCTCTTTGATTAAATTTTGTCGCCAGGTTGCTTACCCATTATCCAGCGATATCGCAGGGGATGGATGCACAGTACTTGGGACCAACACGTTTTGAAATTGGTTTCCAAAGAGAAGGCCCTTCAGGAAGAGATGCAACGTGTCTATAAAACTAACCATGAGATTGAAGTAGCCACGTTTGCTACTGCGCATGTCTATCAGTATCACATAAACACCTTGAAGTCAAGTATTTATGAGTGGGATCAACGCTACGAGGTTGAGCAATATGACTTGGAATTGAATTTGACAAAAATGAGAAGTAACCTGGCCAAGGAAAATGAACAGAAGACATTCTTGGAGGAGCAGATCAAAATGTTTAGAAAAAGAGTGCACGAGTATCTCGAAAGAGAGAAGGAAGCTGCGGCTGCTATGCAAAGACTCGAAGAGCCAAAGCCCATGGTGAGGTATCTGATAGAACACAATCTAAGTATATGTATAGTATATATACGATTATAACCATTACCAATGGGGTATTTTAGCTTTGTTCTAATCGAAAATGATTGTAATTAGTATATAGTATACGGCATCAACAACCAAGTCGATATAGCCAAACCCGTCTGAGTTCAACTCCCGCGATGGACGGAATTCTTTGATTATTTTTATTCTTTTAATATAATTTCCAACTGAAATTTAATTATAAAATAAGTGTAACGGGTATTATACATATATTACAGTCGGTTGTATTCGACTGTAAGTGTGTTCTTGTTTCGAAGTATAACTTTGATTTTAACTCATTTCAAAATAGATTATTCATAAAAAGAGTAAAAAGGGGCAAAAGCGCAGCAAGAGTAAAGAGAAAGCTGCGGTACCGAGCGATAAGGGTGAAGAGAAAAGCTTAAAATCGGTCAACAAGAGCACAGAGAATGGAGCGAAATCGGCCGATAAAAGTAAAGAGAATGGTGCCACATCGGCCGACAAGAGAACAGAGAAAGGATCGATATTGATCGACAAAAGTAAGGAGAAAAGTTCAAAATCGGTGGACAAGAGTAAAGAGAAAAGCGCGAAAGCGGTCGACAAGAGAAAAGAGAAAAGCGCGAAATCGGTCGACATGACAAAAGAGAATAGTGCGATATCGGTCGACAAGAGCACAGAGAAAGGATCGGTATTGGTCGACAAGGGAAAAGAGGAAAGCGTGATATCGTTCGACAAAAGTAAACGGGAAAGCTCAAAATCGGTCGTCAAGAGTAAACAGATAGGCGCGAAATCGGTCGCCAAGAGTAAAAAGAAAAGCGTGATATCGCTCGACAAGAGTAAAGAGAACAGCGAAAATTTACGAGAGAAGAGTATAACAAAGAAAAGCGTTGTTTCGCATCACAGACGTAAAGAGGAAAAGCACCAAGAGCAGTTGTCGCGCGATAAGAGTGTAAGCAGAATCCAAAACCTAATCGAAACGACCTCGGAGAAAAGTAATCCGCAGGAGATCAAAAACTCAACCAACACGACGAAATCTCGTGACAAGGGTAAAAAAAGTAGCGCGACTTCGCGCGACATGAGTAAAGAGAAAGGCCAAAGAGACAAATCAATCAAGGCGTCGATTTCGCGAGATAAAAGTAAAGAAAGAAGCGCGACTTCGGGCGACAAGAGTAAAGAAAAAAGCGTAACTTCACGCGATACTAGTAAAGAGAGACGCAAAAGAGACAAATCAATCAAGACGTCGATTTCGCGTGATAAAAATAAAGAAAAAAGCGTGACTTCGCGCGACAAGGCTAAAGAGAAAAGCCAAAACGACAGTAAACCGCAGGAGATCAAAAAATCATCCAACACGACGAAATCTAGTGACAAGAGCAAAGAGACGAACCAAAGAGACAAATCAATCAAGACGTCGATTTTGGGCGATAAAAGTAATGAAAAAAGCGTAACTTCGCGCGACGAGAGTAAAGAGAAAAGCCAAAGAGCCAAATCAACGACGACGATTTCGAAAGACAAGATTGGAGAGAGCACTCAAAAGTCAACAGGGTCGCTTGTTTCACAAGAGAAAAGTAAAGAGGGTAGCGCGATTTTGCGTAATAAGGAAGAAGCACAATCTAGCGTGTCAACAGTAAATAGAGAATCCAAAAAGTAATCAAGGCAAAGATTTCAGGCGTCGAAATTCAAAAACAACTCTTGTTGAGTCCAGAGGGGATTCAGAACGACGATTTACGAGAGTCGGGAGAAGAGTCAAATGTCAAAAAACAACTTAAAAGAAATAAGTTAGAAACGCTAGTAAAATTCCAAGTCTTTTTTGGACATAAAAAACAGTAACAAAAGACTGTCAATATATAAGAACCAAAATTATTTTACCCAACAGAAAATATTGAACTAATTTTTAATGACATAATAAATACATATTTTATTTTTTTATTATGCTACCTTGGGGCTTTTATTACGAGGGTCGTTTGATAAGTCCGTGACTTTTTGAATAAAAT
The DNA here is from genome assembly GCA_018904595.1 of Zaprionus indianus. Taxonomy (NCBI): domain Eukaryota; kingdom Metazoa; phylum Arthropoda; class Insecta; order Diptera; family Drosophilidae; genus Zaprionus; species Zaprionus indianus. Next base: position 914,205 of record JAEIHA010000905.1, read on the forward strand.
ATATTTTTTTCGTCAAAGAAGCGTTTTATTTCTCAACATAATCTCCTTTTAGCTCTATACATTTAGTCCAGCGTTTTTCCAATTTTTTTATTCCCTCCAAATAATAGGTTTTCTCAAGGCCCTCAAAATAGTCGTTTGTTTCTGTGATGACCCGAATCTCTTACCGCCGAGCCATTTCTTCATGTTTGGAAACAAAAAATAGTCACAGGGGGCTAAATCTGGAGAATATGCTGGATGGGGTAGCAGTTCGTAGCCCAATTTATGAAATTTTGCCATGCTGACACGAAATTCACTTTTTTCCATTTTCGTTAAAATTCACGAGATCGTCTGCTTTCAATGCCTATAAAACGCAAACCAAAAAACGCAGCTTTCTCAAAATTTTACAGTCAGCTGTTAATCGATAACTGCTGACAGGAGCAGTGTTGTATTTAGAGCAGGTGCGCGGCAAATACAAAAAGTCACGGACTTATCAAACGACCCTCGTAATATGAATTCAAAGGAATATTTTAACAGGAATCAACAATTTAAATTTGATAACTGTAGCTGATTTAACAGCTTTAGTTATGTGTAGTTTTTATCAGTATTTTTAAGATACCCACTTTCTACGTCCCCAATTTATTTCCATTTACAAATAAATTCCCCATTCAGTGGTTCTTACAAAACCGAAACGATTTCAAAGTCAACAAAGCATAAAGCATACATCAGTTCCTGTTTGTTTTTTTTTCTCCTTTCTTCAATCAGATTGTTTTAGCAACCAAAAATACAAGCAATAAGTTGCTAATATCAACAATAATAACACGAACTCCGTCGGGAACCCAAAAGGATTCGATTACTGCGCTAAAGTTCATGGCGAGGCCAAATAAATCGAGCAACTTTGTGTGCAAACATTTTCCATTTGCATTTCCGTTCAGGCTGACGGGAGGAGGAGTCTCCTGAAAGGTTTGGGGAAATGCCGCCAGACGGCGACAATGAAATTACGTTTAAAACGATTTGCTTAGTTGCCTGGCGGAAGTCGGAGCCCGTTGTCGTCATCCGGTTGGGCATATCCTATAACAATTAAAATTTGGCAGGGTAGAATGTACGTGGGGTTCAGAAATAGATCTAGCTTATGTTTTCTGTCCGTGCTTATAAAATTTTTTAAGAAATTTATATTGATGAATGATTTCAACTTGGAAAATACTTAAAGCAAAACTGTTCTTCTTTTATATACCAACACAGGGTAGAAGAAGGCCTATACATGTTATGTGGGAATTAGAATGACTCCTGATTCCCGCCTGTTCATGGCATTGCCCTAGTAACGCCCACATGTTTAGGTGCCCCTGCCCCGCCCCTGACCAGTATTGTAGCTCCGTTTCTGTATAGTTATTTATGTTAAATGCGCCTGGCAACTGCAGGCCGTCTATGATATGTTGCCAGGTCAGCGCGTATTTACTATTAGAAAATAGAGAATAGAAATCCTCGACTATTCCAAGGTGACGGTACGCGACACGGAGAAGAGTCTGTCGTAATGCCGGCGAATCGGAGATCCGAAACTAATGGTGATACGCCCGAGGATTGGCATGTCTTCGAGCTTTTATGTGGAGCAACAACAACAACAACAGCAGCAACATCGTCATTGCCAATGTCGACAACAATCGTGGCTGCCCCGCCTCCCTGTCCTGCTGCTGCTGCTGCCTACGAAATGTGCTCGGTAAGTGCCGGCGATATCTGCGAATAGTGCCGACAACTATGCAAAAATCGTGTGACAAATTGCCATAATCAGCGAGCATAACTAGCGAATATAATCAGACAAGATTTACGAGTGTGTGCTTTGAATTTTCATGGCTATCTTCCTCCCTTCGTCCATGGTTTTCCCACGTGTTTTTTCCTCGAGTGTCTCGCATTTCGCTTGGCGGTTAAACTTCACTGACGACCAAACTTCGTTAGGTTGTTTAACAGTTATTTCTGTTGTTACTCTTCCTCTTCTTGTTCTTGTTTCGGTGTGAAATTTATGCGGTTGTTAGGGACTAAAAGTTTTCTCGTTGTTGCTTTTGCAGTTGTTGCTGTTTGGGTAACTATCGATGGGCTTAAATGAGGATTTGCATAAAGAACTTTGTACAGTGTGATCGATACCTATAGAAATGAGTTGAAATAAAAAAAAAATGTATAGAAAGTATAGTTCTTCCTGATAGAGATTTAAATATAGTTCTGAGTTAATGATGTTTCATTTATTCATTTCATTATTATTTAATTAATTAATTTAATTTATTAATTTAAATTCAATTTGAAGAAAAAAATAGATAATAATCTTAATTGCTGGTACATTTTTAATTAGCAATAGAAAAAATGGAATTATTTTAATTTAAAATAAAAGTGAAACCTTAGTTGAAAATAAAGAATTTAATTTGAATGTTGTTATTACAGATTTTAGGATTTTCTTTTGCATTAACTGCCAATACATTATCTTAAGGGTGACGGGAGTTTCAGAATATGTTCTGTAGCTTAGATTCTACAGTAAATACTAACTGTCCAGTTCTCTTGTAATGTGATATGTAGAAAACTAATCTTTCTTTTAAGTTTCTACTAAAACTAAAATGCACCATATGTTTTTTTTTTCATTTGCTGTTCTATTTTTGTTCCTTGCCCCACTGTGCGTGCCCACTTCCGTGTGTGAGCTGCATTTACCGCTGCTGGTGCCATGTGAATGACCCAAATAACAGCAAACAAACTGATAAAAGTTGCCAATGTAAATCTCCTAGTTGGTAACCTTCCCTCCCCTTTCCTTGCAAGTCCCTCCATCCACGCCCCCCCTGTGCAATCGTAACCCTTCTGCCAGCCCCTTCGTGCCATTGAGCTCGTTTTCACTTATGCCGCCACCGATGGGGCGCACCCCAAACTCGGTTCCAGCATAAATATATCCACCTTGTGTGATGTTATGTTCAGGTAAATTCCTTCCTTCTACGCCTGGTTACTCGCCACATTGTCGTTGTTAGTCCGTTGCCAGAGCCACGTCGCCACATTCGCAAATCGGGGAAACTTTACCTAGCCTGGTGTTCAGTTGGTGCGCAACGGTCTCGTCGAACGGTTTATTCAGATCTGCAGCAGAAAAATCTGTCTAGCGATGCCGAGCGATAATCATCTGCATCACCATCATAGGGGACTCAGCGGTGGACTGTCGCCGCATCATCATCATTTGGTAGGAAAGAGGTTTGGGGTACTGTAAAATTGTGATTGAAAGATGCGTGTAACAGGTAGGGTTGCCAGAGGAAGCTGAAAATATAGTCAGCAGCTAGTAGTTAAGTTCGTGGAGGCTTGTAGGCAGTTATATCTGTTTGGTGTCTGGTTTGGAAAAGGTTAGAGTGGTTAAATTTAGTTTGTGACTTGTTCTATATCAAATACATACTTCGTTCTTAAGCCAAGGAAAGTGTAAGGAGGTATCACCAATTTACTTTTAATTAATAACAGCTAAAGTCGTGGAGTTTGGAGTGTTACTCATTAACTTCATGTTTCAAATATTTAAGCATTGTTTATTTAAAATATCGAATTTAATGGAAGTTGAAGGAAATATTATTTATTTCCGATACATTTATGGATTACCAAGATTTAGAGACGTGGAAATTAGACTGTGAACTCCTCTAAATCATGTGCGGATTTATTTAGCTTGCAACTTACGATATTATTATGATATATGATGATTACTGAACTGATTTGATGAACTGAAATCCAACAATTTTCTAAGAAGTTGAAGTCTTCTTTTTCCGGCTCTAAACGGAGTTACTGAGTTTTATATTCCCTTTTGCAACATTGTTATTCCATAGTTGGACACCTCTTGTGGCACTGCTGGCATCACAGTAACGGAGCATCATCATGGCATTGATATGACGACCACGCTGCGCAGTGAATTGGCAGCCTTGTCTTACAAAAAGGAGCGTCTGAGCAGTGAGGTAAGTCAAGTTAGAACTCTCAATCTATAGGCAACTCCCTCATATTTCCCTCACACTCAGCTGGCGGAGGCACGCAGCGCACTGTGTGGCAAGGAGGCGGATGTGGAGAGTCTGCGAGCGCAGGCAGCGCGGCAGACGGCGCTGATTGCATCACTGCAGAACCGCCTGCAGGCAGCCGAGCAACGTGAGCAATCGGTACAGGCGCGCTGCGATGCCACAATTCAGACTGTGCAGCGCGAGAAACGCTGCTCGGATGAGCGCAACAAGGAGCTGCTGTGTAAGTTGCAGCAGCTGGAGGGGCATGCGGCCAGCGAGGAGTCGCACAAGGAGCAAGCCAAGGCGCAACTGCATGATCTGCTGCGGCGACTGAGCGTTGTGCTGGGCATGGATGTGTGCGAGGCAGGAGGCAGTGGGGGTGGTCATGCCACGCCCGAGTGTGTGGTCTCGCGGGCAGAGGAGGTAATGATTGAGCTGCAGCGTGCCAAGGCCAAGATCACCTCCACCTGCGACACGCTCAGCTCGTGCGAGAACGAACTGCTCAATCTCAAGTCGCTGGCCAACATTGAGAAGCAGCGCCTGAGCGCACAGCTCGATGGGGCTGGGAATCACAACCATGAGCTGGAGGGACGTTGCAGGCAGTACGAAAGGGATCTGCAACTGCAGCGAGACCGCCTCACTGAGTCGGAGATTAATGGGGAGAAGCTGAAGGAGGAGTTGCGCGGCTTCGAGTCACGTTGTCATCGGCTGCAGAACAACTTGGATCGCATTCAGGCAGATCGACTGCAGTTCTTGCGCGGATTGAGCAATCTACTCAATGTGCCCGAGCCTTGTGAGACGCTGATCAAGGAGAAGCTGCGCGAACTGCTGGGGGAGAATCAGGCCATGCATGCGGTAAGTTGGGGGAGTAACTGATCCTACTTGATTCCTTTTGATGAGTGCTTTGTCTTTCCCTCTTGCACAGCAAATGCATTCACTACGTGATCAGCTGAGCAATGAGCATGAGAAGCTCAAGGAGTCTCAGGAGGCCACCGAATGCCGCCTGCGCACAGGGGAGGCACAAAAATGCGAACTGGCTGAACGCCTGGAGAAGTGTCACGCTGAGATTCATACGCTGCGCAAGGATCACATGGCTCTCTCGGAGTATCTGCAGCGTTTGGCCTCCGCGCTCAACTGGAGCGAGTGTTCAGTGCCACCAGCACTAGGCGCCGACACGAATCTCATGGCCGACAATTTGCTAGAGCGTGCCGAGCGCTTGGCAGCGCACTGTGAACACGAGCTGGGCGAGAAGGGCTGCTGCGATCAGCACCATCATCATCATCATCATCACGGTCATGGACATGGCCATGGTCAGGGTAAACTGCGTCGTGAGAGATCTTGCCATGACATTCCGCTCAAGGAGAGCAGCAGCGTGTACAATCTGCAGCGTCGCGTGCGTGTGCTGCGTGAGCAGGTGCAGCGCAGGGATCTGCATCTGGAGCTGCTGCGTCGCAAGTTGGCCATCATCGAGGACGGCGCCAGGGGCAAGTGCATGTTGCAGGGAGAGCGCGATGAGGCTGTGTGTCGTGCCAAAAAGGCCGCCAAGCAGGTGGATAAGCTCAATGCTCAACTCGCGGATGCGCGTTCACAGATTGCTGAGGTCAAGGCGCAGTTGGCCGAGGCGGTGGAGTATAAGATCACCTCACTGGAGCGCGCACGCAAGATCGATGAGCTGACCACGCAAATCTGCGATCTGGAGGATGAGAAGACCAGGCTGCTCTCGCAGTTGAATGCACTGAAGGAGCGCTTGAAATCCTCCTGCGAATCCAATCAGAATCGACGCTGCCGCGATGAGGCACTTATCAATGTGAGTTGCCAGGGAATAACCCTCAAATGTGCACTAGTAATCTGTTTCTATCTGCCTTTCTCTCCTCAGTCCCTTCGCGACGATGTCAGTCGCCTTAGTGCGCAACTCTCGGACGCCAATCAGCGACTGTCGCATCTGCAATCCTTCCGCACCTCGGTGGCTCGCACTTTGCATCTGCGCGACTTACCGGAGACGGATCTGCTGCATCGCCTGCAGGCACTGTGCTCCGCTCATCAGGAGTTCACGCTGCTGTCCAAGCGTTACGAGACTGCTTCGCCAGTGGGCGATCATCCTTGTCCGCGCTTCGATGACCCCGTGCCGCCTTCCTCGCATTGTCGCCCGCCACGTGACCTAAGTCCACCATCGGCAGCGCATCATTTCGTTGCCAGCGCCTCCACACATCACTCCCACTCGACACATGGCCACGCCCGTTCCCATGTGCACCATGCACGGGAGCATCAGCACCAACATCATCAGCGACAACGTAGTAAGAGTCGCGACAAGCGACTCCATGACGAGTGCTTTGACTCCGATGTGCATCGCCTGCATCATGGCTGCAAGGATCAGCTGCTGGGCAACAATTCAGCGGGTAGCTGCGACGAGGATTACGACTTCAAGAGCAAGTACTGTTGAGGGAGGGAGGCGTAGATCGAACTGCGTCTGCAATGCATTTACTTTTCTACACAAGGTTTCCAAATAAAGTCTACAATTAACTGTAAGAGGATTTATTAATAAGCGAATATGTGGTGTTATTTTGAAGGAAAAATATACAAAACATCATAATTCACTTTACACTGTTTACAGAGTATCGAAAAGTCGGTGCATTTTGCATTTAAAACGCAGCAAATTGTATTTTTCCGTATAAGCCAAAAAATTCAGTGTCTTACCTCATAGATGGCGCCACACTGTGTGTGCGTGTCATTGCTAAGCAGTCTGTCTGTTTGTGTCTTTGCTAAGCATTGCCTGCCAGCCAGAGTGGACTGTTTGTGTCTCTGCTAAGTGCTGCTACATAACTGCAAGCTGCCTGCTACGAAACTCTGCAGTTGCATTTTAAACGCAGCAAATTTGCCTTTTTTTCTTCCATTTCCTTTCCAAATTGTTGTTGGCTAAGAAAATAAATCAAATGCGAAGTGCAACCCGTTTCGGTTTCAGTTTCGCAATTAATCAAAAAGGCAGCACAATTTGCTTTTATTGGATGCCAATCAAGATGCATAATTTTAGCATGTTAAGGCGACAGTGCGCAGCATAAACGGGGCGAAATTACACAATGTGGACACGTGAGCGATGCGTCGCCACAGTTGAACCGGCAGTCGCGGCGACCAGAGGAAGCTGCTGCTGTTGCTGCCGGCGCTGGTGCAATGAACTTGACTCCCGACGTGTGCCCGAGCGACGGGTTGCAAGATCGACCCGCTTGACTGGCTGCTGGCAGACACTGGCAGACAGCCAAAGGGCAAGGAGAGCGCGACATGCAGCACCTTGCTAGCTCCTTCCCCGTCAGAACTCGCTGGCAGGCCATAAAGAATGCGGCATAAGCAAAACATGTTTTCGGGTACTCAGGGGGAGTCACTCCGAGTCGGAGTCGGAGTCAGTCTGGTGCTGCTGGTCACATATGCTCGGTTCTTGATCTTGCCAACCAGTAGGCACTCCCCCAGTGCCTCTTCCCTCTGTCCATGCTGCCAACAGGTTTGCTCTTTGATCTACCTTTTGCCTGTTCGCAAATGCGACTTATGATCTTCTCTCTTTCTCTCTTTGCCAAGCAGAACTCGCACTCCCAGTACCCATTTGATATGCCCCCTGCCTAGTTGTGGCTCCCATGCGGAGATTCGCCCATTTGAGCTGAAGTCACTCAGGTGCAGCAGCAGGAACAGCAGCAGCAACAGCAGCAGCAACCGCAGCCAGACTAATTTATAGCTAATAAGCTGAGGGGGAATTTTCCTAAGATTTTTCCACTTGCATACGAAGTACAATAAACATCTTATGCATGTTGATTTTAGCCTCAGTAATTAAGTTATTATCTTAAATGTTTCAGCTCGATTTACGTTTATTTTAGAGCGATTTATGGCAACATTCGAAATCTTTTATGGTTAACTTTACCCAGTTTATTACTTAAGTTTTAGGTGCCAAATTTTAGACTGTTTGGTGGATTATAAAAATAAGTTTAAATATTTAAAAAGAAGATTACCTTATGATGATCATAATACTAACAGAAGCAGAGAGAAAGAGAGTGAGTAGAGAAGGATAAAGTACTATATATAACATTAAGCAGAACTTTAAGTAAGATCAACATGAAGATAATATATTATTAACAAAACTCTTTAACTTTGTAAGAACGAAGGAACTATTTAAACTATTAAACAAATGCTTACAAGTTGTTGACTTTAAAGGCCTTTTTATATCTCTTAAATCCCTTTTCAAACTTAAAACTAACTCAACATAACTTTAATTTTCCCCTTTTCCAACTATCCAGCTCATAATTTGATTTATCAAATTGTGAAATCAAAGCTAGGCCGATTGTATGTTTTAGTAATGAGTTTTGTAGCCGAAACACTCAAACACTCCGAAAGCAGCAGCAGCACATCGGATTTATATGTTGTATGTCTGGCTAAGTGCAGATATAGTTGGAATTGGAATTGCAATTGGCTATTCAAATAGTTGTGCGAGTGAGTTCGAGTATAATTGGCATTTCATGTATGGCTGCTCGTGTCATCGTCATCGTCATCATCGTCACCAGCAGCAGCTAGCTGACACATATGTAGATAAAGTGGATATAGCATACTATATTTGGTATGAATATGGCATACAGTACATATGGAACACATTTGACGTTGCACACGTTCTAGGTGGGTGGAGGATCGGGTGGGGTTTGGATTGGGTTAGGTTTGCCTAATTCAAGCACAAACGTCGACAGTTTGAATATTTCAACATGTCTCTGATAAAATTCAAACGCATCGCAATGTCCCGTTGTCCCGTTTGACCCGATGTCCCGCTGTCCCGATGTCCGGTATACTAGGAGAATGTCCGGCCTGTAGTCGCCATTGAGAATCACTTTCAAACGTGCCGAAAGCGAGGAACAACAACAAACTAGGCCAACGTCAGCATCAAAATGGAAATGGCATAGAAAAGGAAATGCAAGATTGTGAAAGTATCCGTGTGTATGTGTGTGTGTGTGAGGGTGTCTTCGTGTGTGTGTTTGCACACACAAATACCTTTTCAAAAGTCTCGACAAGGTTCTCAGCTTCTTCTCAAGTGACATTACTTGTAGTTGTTATACCCTGTAAAAGGAGCTGCTATTGGATATGATAAGCTTAGTTAAATTCAAAGTGAAATGAAGAATGACTGATAAATACCTTTTATATTGTTTAGTAAGCAGTTTATGAACTAAAAAATATTCTTATAATCTTTTTACTTTGTTTTATAATTGTGTCCTTTTACTCTCTCTCTTTCGCTTTGCAACACTTTAAAGTCTTAAAAACACCTTTTTAAATTGTTCAAATATAAGTTTTTATTCTGTGAAATACTCTGTAATTGAGCATATTCCATTTTACATACTACATTTTTACTCCCTTCCTTCCTATCAGTCTCAAATCAGTTTTTCTTCAGTCATCTACCCAACTCTACAGGGTATTCACGTTGCAGTGCTCCTATTTGTTTGCCCAGCATTGTGCAAATATGTGTCTAAGGCACATAAGGTCACACATGTGCCTGTGTGTGTTTGAGTGCGTTCTCTGAGTTTGTGTGTGTGCGCGTGTGTGTGTGTGAGTGTCACATTGAATTGTTTACAACACAAAACACGTGTTGAAAAACTGTCATAAAAATGTATTGCATACTCTGAGGCGCCTCACCTTGAGATTTGAAGCTTGGACAGCGTCTTAGCTCCCCTCCACTTTGTTCTGCTTGTAGATTTAATGGTTTTTCAACAGCCTTAGAGCAGTCCCCAAATAGCTAGGGGGTTTTCCCCCACCTCCCTTCGAGCAAACATCGTCATCAATGTACGCAGGCCTGACTCGAATTTTGATTTGAAACCTGCCAAAGACTGAGCAAGTTGATGATGTGATGTTGCGGACTAGTTCTCTGCTTGGTAGGGTAGCTTTTTGGCATCTCATTTGTGCACAGATTCACTTACCACGCACCACACACACACATACAAACAGACACACCTACCTCACCGCACACACCGCAAACTTCCGCTTATTGTTTGGAGCAACAATTATGTAAGCCGCTGGTTGCAGCATTCAATGAGATGTACAGTGGGGTAGTCTGGCACAAATCGAGTGGACTTAGCAATACTCTGTAAAGCTGCCATACAGACAAGGTTAATGTTAACCAATATATCTATATCTATTGTATATCTATACTATCCAAAAAATCGATATAAATTAAAGAATATTTCATACAGATTTTTGATTTGTAGTTAATGGTTTTCAATTCGCTAAAATGCGTTACTAATATGGTTTAAAATTAGCTAATTATCACATTTAGATTCAAATACCCCCACATTAACTGCTTACAGGGTAGCATAATCAGAATGTTTGCGGCTAGTTGGCAGTGAGCACCCACAACCAAAACCCACGTGCCACGAATGACTCCAAAAACTGAAGTTCACTGCAGCCAAATGAAATATATTTATGCATTTTCGCATTCTCATGCGCGAGACAGACAGACTATGAGCGAGAAAGAGATTGAGAGAGAGGGAGGGAGAGAGAGACAGAGCGCCCCATTAAGAATTTGCATATGATGCCGAAAATATGGATTGGGGATTACCCGACCATTAGCCTGCGGTCAGACCAAAATATTTCAATTCGTTCGCACAACAATGCAACACGCACAGTACGCACATGTGGAACTGTATTTGCCATGCTGCAATTGGCTTACAATTTTCAATTAAAAGTTGAAATTAATATTTGACTCGGCTTGGGGGAAAGAGCAATGGAATTTTGGATTATTGTGAAAAATGATTTATTGCTTATATTTTGAGAAGAGATTTCAAGCATAAAATATAAAGTAAAAACTTTTTGAAAACCAGCAATTTCTCCTTTTTCTTTTTTAAATATTTAAAAATATATTTGGAAATCTGAAAGAGTTTTTAAACTTTTTTTCAAATAATATTTTCCGCAGCTCCTGAATAATTAAGAGAACACGAAGTTTAAAATTCCATTTTAAAGTTCCTCTTCAACAACCAATCAAGTTGTCATTCAGCGTTTTTTTCCGACAAATTGTTTGATTTATGTTCAATGAATGTGTAATTTCCTGTCGATTATGTAGCTCAAACATGTTATTTATTACAACTCTTGATGGTAAATTAACACATATATATCATCATATATATATCACTTTGAGGTCTGCTTATAATAAATTGTTGAAAATAAAAAAAGCGTTGAAATTGTCGCAACACGAAAATGATGCGCGCTATAAATGACATTAATAATGGCAAATGTGCATGAAACATGAAACATAAAACAATGAAGCGGCCATAAAATGCAAACACATACATAATGTTGATTCCCCTCGCCAACACCCTGGCAACCTTTTTCTCTAGAGTTGCCACGGAGCGGCACTCGATGTGTCTTAATTAGCATAAATGCGTATTGCGGCTGCTCGGGCACTTATGTGACTACACGAATAATCGTATAACGCTCCAACGACAGTTGCAGCTGCAACGGCAACAGCAACAACAACAACAAGAATTAACTGGAGTAGCAACAACAAGAGGCACCACAACAACAACAGCAACAACAATGAGAGCGTGTGCATTTGCCACTGCCAGTGTCAAATGATTTAAACACTTTTATTGCACTTGCGGCAGTCAATCAGTTGCAGCAGGCGGGTTGGGAGTGGAGCAGAGGAGGGGGAGGGGTAGTGACAGTGTAAAAAGGGAGTGGGAGGTGCTGTGGCGCCGCCAGAGGCGTGTGCAGTGTAAGCTGCTGCTGAGCCCTTGATTAATTATGCGGGCACACTCTACTTTACTTTACTCCACTCTTTCTCTTCACTCTCCACTCCCCCTCTCTCCTTTCTCACTATCTCTCTCCAGCTCTTTCCCTATCTTTCTCTCTCTTTCTCCACTTTCTTAGTTCTTACTGTTGCTGTAATTGTAATCGTTATTGTAATTGCTGGCACAATTAAGCCCCGAAATGATTGGGTACATGGGGGCGATGGCTAACTCAATTAGAGTTGTCACCTCTTTTGTAGTTCAAAGAGAATACGAAAAGTTTCGAAAAGCTGAAGAGTTTCCTAGCCGAAGGGCTTAAAAGAGCTGTACATATTAAATAGAGAAGGCTTATTTTATTGCAGTGAGAGCACAAAGAAGTTGCAAATTGGAAATGTTTAAATGCGGAAATGATTGTTACAATTTTGGAGTACCTCAGAGTTTGTTGAACTTGTTTTTACTTTCCTGACACGTTTCTCATTTTATACAAATACTTAAATTTACCTCATGTTCATCTGCTAATATTTGCATATATAGTAATTTATTTCTTATGTTGCTCAAAAATATATTTTACTTCATGAAGGTGAATCAACTTTTTGTTTTGATTGTGACACTGAAGTTGTAAAGATATTATTGTCTGATATCAAAATAAACATTGATGTTTACGTATAAAGATGTAAGCAAGAATGTTTATAATATTCTTATAAAAAACTTGTTTCATCAGACTATAAAAACTTTTCGGGAACGACGTTTTGACAGGTAAACCAAACCAGATAAAAAAGAGTTTAAAAAGGAGTCAAATTATATGTTGAAGATTCAAAGTAAAATGTTGAATTTGCTAGATAGTTTATACCTTTTCTATTTACCATTATATTTTGTCTTTAATCTATGAATCATATAATATAGATGTCTCCAAAAATAATAACATTTTCCTTTTGTGTTTTTTTTTCTTTCAGCTTTATTTGATTTTGACATTTGCTTATGCAGTTTGACGATTAAGAAATACATAGAGTTTGCTTTTGAATGTACTCGTTATCGATATACAAATATATGTATCGTATATATAGCTTGGATATAGATAATATTTATATGTACATAAGTATATATATGTATGTATATATGTTATATGTGTGTATTATGTATGCTAAAAACAGTTAGTAAAATTTGATAAGAAAACAAGCTTAGTTACACAATATGATCTCTTATGCCTAAAGATGTCGATGGATCTCTTGATGGGAAAAATCTAACCGCGCTATATATATTTATATATATCGTATATATTTGTATAATATGTGTGTGTGTCTGAGTGTTTCTGTGATTGTGTATTGATGACGATATTAGAAAAGGTTATAAAACTCGCTCGTTCGCTTCGTATTTGTATTATCGATTATCGCACTTATTCTATCGATTTTCATATTGATTTTTCATATTTTTTTGTTTCATTTTAGATATAACTTGCAAATGCTTAGTCTAGGAATATAGACGCCTAACTGGTATCACAGATAAATGCGCGATCCGCATTGGCTAACTTAGGCCCAACTTGGCTATAACAAATCGATCGGTATTGTACATATATATAGAAAACATAACTATAACTAGGGACTGGATATTTTGGGGGAGGTGATTCAATCGATTGATCGATCGATCTTGGCTAATTCTGCCACCAGAGGGCGCTCGTGTTCCAGATCCACGCGCCCGACCCCGATCAACGATGCTGCTGCGAATTGAGCGGACCGAATGCCTGCATGCTGTAGTATCGCTCGCTATCCTCCTTCACCACACTGGTCACATGATGGAACTGGCAAGGATGCGAGATCTGTGACTTGGGTGGCAATGGGGCCGGCTTTACGCGCTTCTGCTTCTTCGCAGCCTTCTTGCGACCCGGCGCCGAGAGTGCAACATTCTCGGGATCACTGACCAAACGCTCCACATGATCCCAGAGCTCACGTGCTGCATCTGTTGAATCGAAACTGAAACCGATCATCTGCTGATGATTGCTCGACAGGCACATGGTGTGAAACGAGGGACCCGCAATGCGATAATTCGATAGATTATCGATACGATCTGACCAGAGGGCAAAGCACGAGCCACGTTCGGCCAACACGAGTGTGAGGCGTGGCATTGCCCTTGCTCGGGCATTTCCCTTATCGTGAAGTATAACAGGAATGCCGGTGAACACCAGACGCCAGTCGCCATCGTTACCAGTGCCCTCATAGAGATTGGCCAGAGCGCCACTCACGAATATCTCTGTACCCAGGCCAGCAAAGAAGCTCTCCACCTGACCACGCTCGTATTCGGATAGATTCGTATTGCTGCTTGTGTCCGTGCTGATGGTGTCCGCATCAATGTCCGAGGCATTGTACAGCGATGTGGTGCCATGTGCGCTGCTGCGCTGTGCCGACGACTGCGAGTGAGCTGACCAATCTGGATGCAAGATGAGCTCGTCACGCTGCTCTGTCGACGAGGCAGTGCCCTCGCTGGACTCCGATGGTGGCGCCGAGTCGCTGACAGAGCCGAGGCGGCGACGTGTTTGCTGCAACTGATGTGACATCTGTGGAGAGTAGAAGAAGAAGAAGAAAACAACAAATTTCACAAATTAGATTTGCGGCAAAAGTGTAAAAGCTTTTTCAATTTTAGTAACGAGCGGGGGGGAGAGGGGAGGGGAGTAACTGCAGTTGAGCTTGGGGTTTGAGGTTTCTAGCTGGCACGCTAATGCAATGGAATTTGTTTTTACTCGATCAAAGTTGGCAGCCAGAGAAGAAGCCCGAATCCAAAACCTCATCCAAAAACAAATTCCCAGCACGCGTGCCTCGCCTCTTTGGCTCACTCCGTGTGCACTTTCTGCACTTCAGTTTGCAATTTTCAGTTTACGCTTTTCGCATTTGGCATTTCGCTTTTGTTTTTGTTTTTGTTTACTTTGTTTCATCAGCTGCTGCTGCTGCTGCAGCTTTGCGGTAGCCCCAGTGTGCGACCAGCTCGACTGGAAATTATACACAATCAATTTCCGCTGCGAGAACTGTAAACAAGCTATAACATTTTTGCGCTTGGCAATTGTTTTGTGAAACTATTTAAGCCAATTTCGGACGATTGAATTATCCATTTGTAAAAGCAATTGAACATTACGAGGGTCGTTTGATAAGTCCGTGACTTTTTGAATAAAATATATTTTTTTCGTCAAAGAAGCGTTTTATTTCTCAACATAATCTCCTTCTAGCTCTATACATTTAGTCCAGCGTTTTTCCAATTTTTTTATTCCTTCCAAATAATAGGTTTTCTCAAGGCCCTCAAAATAGTCGTTTGTTTCTGTGATGACCTCTTCATTTGACCCGAATCTCTTACCGCCGAGCCATTTCTTCATGTTTGGAAACAAAAAATAGTCACAGGGGGCTAAATCTGGAGAATATGCTGGATGGGGTAGCAGTTCGTAGCCCAATTTATGAAATTTTGCCATGCTGACTACACACGTGTGCACCCGTGCATTGTCCTGATGGAACAGCACTTTTTTTTCGCCAAATGCGGTCGTTTCTGCTTCAAATCAATATCGAATCTGTCCAAAAGCTCTGAATAATATTCGCCGGTGATCGTTTTACCCTTTTCAAGGTAATCGATGTGAATGATACCTTGTGCATCCCAAAAAACTGTGGCCATGACCTTGTTGGCCGACAGACCCACCTTGGCCTTCTTTGGTGCACGTTCACCCGGAGAAACCCACTGTCTTGATTGTTCTTTGGTCTCTGGTGTGGTGTGGTGGATCCATGTTTCGTCTACGGTAACGAAACGGCGCAAAAATTCGTTTGGATTGCGGTTGAACATCGCCAAACACTCCTTTGAAATGGTCACACGGTTGCGCTTATGGTCGTGTGTGAGCAATCGCGGCACCCATCGCGCGGAAAGCTTTTTCATGTCCAAATATTCATGTAAAATGTGATGTACCCGTTCAGTTGATATGCCTACAGCCTCAGCTACCTCACGCACTTTCATTCTCCGATCATCCAATATCATTCCATGGATTTTGTCGACGATTTCTGGCATGACGACCTCTTTTGGGCGACCTGAACGTTCGGCATCACTTGTACTGGTACGACCACAACGGAACTCAGTAAACCATTTCTTAACCATTGAAATTGATGGTGCAGAGTCCCCATAATATTTATCAAGTCTTTCCTTGGTTTCGGTGATGGATTTTTTACGCAAAAAATAATGCATAATTAGCACACGAAATTCACTTTTTTCCATTTTCGTTAAAATTCACGAGATCGTCTGCTTTCAATGCCTATAAAACGCAAACCAAAAAACGCAGCTTTCTCAAAATTTTACAGTCAGCTGTTAATCGATAACTGCTGACAGGAGCAGTGTTGTATTTAGAGCAGGTGCGCGGCAAATACAAAAAGTCACGGACTTATCAAACGACCCTCGTATTTCTCACACACACACACGCACACAATTTTGTCTCTGTCCGTTGCTCATACGCAGCGTTGCGCGCAGGGGAGAAGTCACTTAAGGTGTTTACATTTATGCAATGGGGCGTATGAGTGATTTTACATCAAGCCAATCGTTTAGACTCATTGGGGAAACCATTTCCATTGGAAAATCATGTATAAAATTTTTGTTATAACCATTTTCAATTAATTGATCAATTTTAATCAAGTTACATTCTAAAATAAGGCAAATTTTTAAGTCAATATTATAAAGATGTGAAGTCGAATGAGAGACTGGAGATTTAACCAAGAGCAAAATCAAATGCCACACAAAAATCAGCGGCATTTTGGCAATGTTCTCAGATATGCAAGCCTGGACACGAGCAGAAGAAACAAGTTAAGTAAACACATGCAACAAACCCACTGCCTTCTCTGGCTCTACCTCTGGCTATAAATCAATCAGCAGCTCGTCAGAACTCACATGCCCTGCAAATGTCAAACGAAACATAGAACTAGCAACAACATGAAGAACAACAACAACAACAATTCGTGTACTGCATCGCATTACGTTGCGCTCCAAAAACCGATTCGCTAATGAATGAAAAATGTTGCAAATTTGCGGTTTGATGTGAATTGCCCCGTGGAGGGTAACCGAAGCTGAAACCTCAAGCTGCGCCACCCTCGGTTGCCAGCTCGCCAAATTGGGCAGCACGTGGGGCACGTGGACATTGGGCACGTTTTAATTAACGCCACAAATTGCTGGTCACGTTGTAATTAAATTATTTAAATTGCTAATTCCGCACAGAAAGTGGTGAATAGTTCACATTTTTCATGTGGCGCTAAAATGGAAAGTGCTACAAAAAAAAAACACAGAGGCAAACTTGAAGCCACATTAAAGTGGCAACAGCAGCGGCGTAAATAATAATACGCAGAGTGTACAGGGAGAGGGGGAGAGAGGGATAGGGAAGAGAGAGGAAGCTGGGAGGAGCAGTCAACAGCGCGGACAGGGAGTTGTGCTGTATCTGGAGAGCACGCCGGAAGTTCTGTGGCGACAAACAACACGGGAATGTATCTCACATCCGTCGAGAGACAGAGGGAGACAGCATGACTGTGCAATCGCTGAGGCAGAAAACAGGGCACGCTGCCTGGCACACTTTTAGGCCAAGTTTTTCGGCCGAAAGTTGGCGCAAACTTTGCCCAAGGAGTTGCAACATTAACGCGGTTATCTATAATTTACACGCAAACTCTCAATGTTCCAAGGGAGGCTCTTCTTCCCTCCTTCTCTCTCTCTTACTCCTCATTTTCTTCTGCCATGTCCAACAGCTGCATGCACATTTATTGTGCCATTACTTTTTGTGGCATGTCCCACAGCGCGCCTCCTTGTTGCCTGCCCCTTCCGCCGCGGCGAAGAAAAAATATTTCGTCGGCAAAGATTAATTGCCCGGGCCTGGCTTGGGCTTGTTCCAAGCAAATATATTTAGTGCCGAGATTTATGTCGCTTCATTACGAGACATACACCCACATAGACTGAACCCTCCCCCAACCCCCTTTCCCGTCCTGCCTTCTGGGACCGTTGTCTATCGCCTGTTGTGGCACATTTGGTCGAACAATTAAACAAGCTGCTGCTCACAGGACTCGCCAGTACGAGCTTGACATTTTTATTGTTGTGGCAGCCGTCGCTGTTTTCCAAATGAATATTTAATGCCCACACTGTACCCCTCCCCGACCCTCTTCTCCTACTCGACTCCCAGTGGCCTTCAGTCTATCGATAAAACAGCAAGTTCAATGTCAACCCGTCTAAAATGTCACGGTCTCCCTCGGTCTGCCTTGTCCACGCGGCGTATGCGCAACATTTTTCGCGTGCCTTCGCTTTTATTTATGTACACACTGCAAGTCAATAATCGAAATGGAAACGCAATTTATGACCATTATAACTAAACATTTGCGTAACTCTTGATTAGCTGCAGCTAATGAATATCCCATTGCGCTCTAATTGGAATCGAGCTGCTTTCGCTATTTGTCAGGATAATGTTTGGTAAGGGGGGCCACAGCAAAAACGTTATTTTCTTTTTGAGTAACAGACAGTCTGGCATTGATTTGCGTGCTTGTTGCACAGACAAATAAATAAATAAATACTGCGCTCCTTCGTGCTGCCAGTCAATAAAGACATTAGTAGAAGCTAGAAGAATGTGCTTTCATTAGTATTAAATTGGCGAGTTGTGTAGAGATTCAAAGAGAAATATGTTAAGCAAAGTACTGCAGGGAAATATACAAACATTTTTCTCGATTCTGTGCAAAGAGTTTTAAGTAAGAGAAGGGAGTTTGGGTAATACAAATATTGTAAAAGAATATTCTAAGTAGTTCTACGAATATCGTAAAGGTCAAGAATAAAAATTATTTTTAGTATAAAATATAGTTAAATATAATTAAACTGAACTCGTTTTATTTAGTATTATAAAATGCAATCAAAGTGGTTAAATGTTTGCCTCAATGCCAAAGTCTAAAGACGATGCAAATTTCAATTTAATTATCAAATAAATGTAACTTAACTGAATAAAGTAGTTACCATACGAAATATGTTTCTTTGTCAACTTAAATGATGATCTACTCGAATTAAAGAGCATCTCACAAGACATTCAACTGTCAAAGAGGAGTTACAACACGCGCCGACTGTCCTGAGGGACGGCCCAAGCAATTTGTCAACATGAAGCTGAAGAGCTGTCAAAATTTTGTACATTTCATTTGATTTGCACGTTGACAAGGCGCTTGAAATTGACAGCGCAGGAAGCGCCCACAAAGGAATCAACAAAATACAAGTTAAAAAACAAACAAAAAGAGCAAATAAAAAACGAAAATTGAACAATTTGCAATAGAAAAAGTGAAAGAGAGAGGGAGGAAGAAAGGAAATGTTGTTGTGCTCATGTTTCGTTTGTGCTGCATGATGGGGCAGGTCAGTGAAATGTTGTGTGCATGTCAAAAACAGCATAAAGAAACGAGAATCAAAATAAATAAGTGTGTGAGAGAGAGAGAGAGAGAGAGAGCAGCAACAAATCAAACCGAATGCTTTAACATTTTACGCTTTGTTCGTCCAGCATACAAATTCAAATTCCAATTGAAGTTTGTCGGGGGGCAGGACGGGGTCAATTGGGCAGTTGGCCGTGCAGAGAGGCCTTTTATGTTAATTTCTGCTTTTCATAGATCTACCTAACGTTCGCATTATGGAAAATTGTTCAAGTGCAACAGCAACAACAATGAAGAAGACAACAACAACAACAGCAGCAACAACAAAGAGACCAACACAAAAAAATAAAACGTGCTGTGATTTAATTTCTGTTGACGTTGACGGCAAACTGCCAAAGGGGAAAATTCAATTAAAATGCACAAAGCTTGTCTCGGCAAGTGCACAGTGCCCCCGTTTCCCCCCTTTCCCCTTTCCCCTCCTGCTGCTACCACTCTTAAAGAAAATGATTATTATTGTGTGCTCACGTATGTGTATCAAAAATGCTTAAACTTAAATTGAATTTGTTATTAAACCAATTTCAGTTGGCCATAAAGCAATTTGCATGCAAAACTGAAGCAGCTGAAGCGCTGCAGCAGCAGCTGAATCCCGAAACTGAAGCTGAAATTGAGTCTGCGTTGACATATCCACATCATATTTCCATACTCCTCTCTCTTTCTTTGCCTTTTGGAAATGCGCTGAGTTGGCATCACAAATCGCGCTGTTAGCACCGCAAATTCCACTGACAGCGAGATGCGATGCGATGCGATGCGATGTGTTCAAGTTGCCAAGCCAGAGAAAAATATTTGGCGACGTTGCGCATACGACGCGTTGTGCCGGTCGCGTCTGCTACGCAAACCACAAAATTTTCATAACAAAAACGCTATGTTATTTCGCATAAACATGTAAATTTTGCACCATTGTATTTGGTAGTTGTGGAGCGACCCCCGCACCCTCCACTCCTCTCACCCAGTGTGACCCTCTGTTCTCCTCGCTGAACTTCTCGCAATGAGTAATTTGCATGTAAATACTTTTCGCCATTTGCTTTGCTCTTTGTTTGCCGACAGCGAGTCCGGCGAGTTTAGCGAGTTTCTTATGCAGTCTATGAAAAACTATGAAAATTTGAAAGATTTGAAGGCAAAGGTACTGATTTGATGTAGGATATTTCAAGGAGATTAGATGCACCTTCTTTCAATTTAAAAAAAAAAACAAATAAAATTTTACAATTGAACGTAGCGAAGAAGACTTCAATCGTAGAATATTCTAAAATACGAGGGTCGTTTGATAAGTCCGTGACTTTTTGAATAAAATATATTTTTTTCGTCAAAGAAGCGTTTTATTTCTCAACATAATCTCCTTTTAGCTCTATACATTTAGTCCAGCGTTTTTCCAATTTTTTTATTCCTTCCAAATAATAGGTTTTCTCAAGGCCCTCAAAATAGTCGTTTGTTTCTGTGTTTCTCTTCATTTGACCCGAATCTCTTACCGCCGAGCCATTTCTTCATGTTTGGAAACAAAAAATAGTCACAGGGGGCTAAATCTGGAGAATATGCTGGATGGGGTAGCAGTTCGTAGCCCAATTTATGAAATTTTGCCATTAGCACACGAAATTCACTTTTTTCCATTTTCGTTAAAATTCACGAGATCGTCTGCTTTCAATGCCTATAAAACGCAAACCAAAAAACGCAGCTTTCTCAAAATTTTACAGTCAGCTGTTAATCGATAACTGCTGACAGGAGCAGTGTTGTATTTAGAGCAGGTGCGCGGCAAATACAAAAAGTCACGGACTTATCAAACGACCCTCGTATTTTTCCAATTTAATCCAAATATTTCCTTCACTTCCTTTAGTTCTCTCCCTTTAATTTAAAGTTCCATAGCCTCAACCTTCATTTCCAACCTAAACATAACTCGCACTTCAACTTAATTTCGAGCTCGGCTCAAAATGCCTTTCATTTTCATCTTTGCAATCCTCAACTTATACTCTACAGAGCATTTGCTATTCATCATATTATTTTGCTTGTTTTGTTTCTCGCTCTCTGGCTTCTACACGCTGCTCTTCTCTACCCTTCTCCTCCTTTTTCTACTCTGCTCTACTCGTTTCTGTGTAGTTTTCGTTCATGAACTTCACGAAGTTCTGCTGGCGCACAGAAATCATGAACAAAGCAGCGCATTGTTGACGAAGATGACGAAGCTAAGGCTGAAGGTGGAACCGGGCTGGCTGGGTGGGGGATAGTAGGAGATTGAGATGGAACTGAGCGAGACGAGGCAGTCAAGTCAAGTAGCTGACTAATATTTTTGTTAACTTGCAAATTGCTGGGCAGAGCCCGCAAACGGCCCAAAGCGAGTAACGAACGAGTACCCAAAAACAAGGCGAGTGGGAGTACAGTGGTTATTCATTCACTTTGTCACTGTAAATTGCACTGGGTGGCAGCGGGTGGCACGTTTTGAATTATGACTGAATATTCAAAGCATTTTGAAGTTTACATAATGTCAAGACGGAAGACATAGAATAGATGAGGAGGGAAGGGCGGAAGGAAGGAAATCGAGCACTACCGGCACATGCCTGTTGGCGTTTTGCTATCGAGTGTAGTTATTAATTTTGTGTGTGCTGTGAGAAATCGAACAGAACGTGCAGCGGGCAATTCGAATGGCAACGACACGTGCCGTGAATAATGAATACAGCATTAGCAAGTGCTGTGAGTATGGGTGTCTATGAATCACGACGAGTGTTTAATTAATTCCAATCACTATTATATCACTCGGTTCCAGTTCTACTTGTTGTTGACGCTCTTCTTCCCAGAAATATTATGAGTAATAATCCAATTTGAATTTATTTACGTTCATTTCTTATCCGAATCAAGCTGCGTAACATTTATCTTGCAATTATCGTAAGTTATATGCGCAATTTGAGGCTGATAATACTCAATTTTCTTAATCGTTGCAAAGTCTTAAGCCAAATGCGCAGTTCAAATTGCTCGGAACAAAGTGTAGATAACTTGCAGAGTGTATGAAGCTCGTCATGGTCGAGAAACGAACCAACTTTAAATAGAATAGAGTAGGTTTTTTGTATAATTATAGACGGACAATTAAACTAGAGTTAAACTGATGTCCATTAGAGTTTGGGGAGTATTGTTTTGCATATTTGTAGAGTAGAGTTGGAATATTATAAGGTTATAAAGTAGGCTATAAGCTGAGAATAATTCTTGTAGTAGAAGTATTTTAAAGATCTTAATGAACTCTAAATATAATTGACTAAGCTTTGATAGATTTCTTACAATAAGTATATTAGTTAAAATACTTTAAACAAATCAATATATCAATCAAAAATATAGAAAAGCTGTTTAAAAGATGCACAGCTAACAATAAAACTTCAAGCTAAAATTCTTCCCTGAGTAAGTGACTTAAGATTAACAAATTTGTATAAAAACATTTTGTCTATAAACTTAAAAGATGTTCCTCAGCATCATCACATCAATCAAGTGCCGCTTGAAACTCAAAATAAATTATAGAAAATATTTCCCTTTAAAGGTTTTCACTTGTCTAGTCACCGCTTGGGATTTGTGACAAGTTCGTAAAGCCTTAAAAAGCTATTCAAAAAGTTATAAATAAAGTTTTGCTATAAGAACTTAAATCGTTAAAAAAGAAGACTTCAAGCTGTTTTTATCCCTCTAAGGGTTTTTGCAATTTTGAGTAATTGTTTGCTCACATCTGCCAAGTCATGGCGATTACATGACTGAATGGATAATGCCAGGCTAGTGCTGTGTACAAGGAGCAGCTGAGGAAGCCTGTGTATGCAGACATTCAATTGCCAACATGACTTGGTCAAACTGCAAGTGGGCAGCAACAAGCGGCACAAGCGGCACATGTTGTAGCTGCAGCCTTTTTGAGCCATGAATCGACACAAATCGAAGGGCTAAGAGCGGTGAGGGCTGCCAAATAGCCAAAATGAAGATGCTCGTTGTAAAGTATTGAAAACATTTTGGCACTCGCTGCCACTTAACTTGGCCAAGTGCCGATTTACCACACGAACTATCCCTCCCCTCCTGTCTCTCCCCTTAGCAATTGCAGCCGCAACTTGGTGAGAAATTGCCTCACATAACTTTACTCTGGCTCGTGTTGGCCATGTAACCTGGTCTACATTTAAATAAACTTTCCCACTGACTGCAACAATTATGTGGCACGCAGCAACAAGTGGCTCTCAAAAGGTTGCATAGCACCCAACCCTCACTCCTCTTTCATCCTCTTCTCCCTTTGCTGACTTCCTTTGCCTGCACTAAATTATTCAGCGCTGTGGAAAATTGCCTCCGGTTGCTGTTGGCATGCAACAAAAAATGCCAATGCATTTTTAGCATGTTTTTTCCTGCACACCTACCAGCACACACACACACACACACCAGCACATATAACACACACAATTTGCATTTTTTAGCTGCACATGCAGTGGCTGTGATTAATAACTTCCCTTTTTCCGGGGGGAGCAAAGGCACAAATTGCAAACTGAAACTGTGTTGGTTAGGCTTCAATTTTCAGTTGACACCTGATTTGATTGCCATTGGTATTGCAATAGTTGTTGTTGTTGTGCCTATTGTAGTTATTGTTTAATTACCTGTTAAAATAATACAATAACTAACCGAGCGTGCTACGAGTGTAACGTGAGTTTCAGCCAGAAAAAAGGAAATGCAAATGGGCGTGTTTGGCACGTGTGCACAGCCTTTTTGAGTTGTTTACAGTTATTGGGAAAAATCTGTGAAAATTTATGACTGGTTTGGAATATAGAAAAGAGTTTTTCTCTATTTTGAAGTATTGAATTTCGCTGAGGAAATTAAAAACACTTGCAGGAAATGAGATTCTCGTTTCATTTGAAATACAATAAAAGAAAATGGAAATATTCTTTAAACTTGTTTAAGGTTTCCCTGTCAGACAAGGTTTCTCAGAAGTTCCTCAACTCAAATAAAGTTCTAATTAATTTTGGTACAACATCAAAAGCATCATTGCTTACAACTCGTTTGTGCTTTGCATTAGCAAATCAATCGAAACGCGTATTCAGTGAGCAGGTTCTGTTTAGCTGCCGCCAAATGGATTGAAAACCCAAAGCTATAATAAACACATTACAATAAGCAATTAGGCAGACACTCCTCCACTCCCCCTCGAGTGGTGGTGCCGCAAACATTCAATTAACACTCGAAAGACAACAATTTCAGTTGGGATTCAAGTGGCAATTTGTGGGCGAATTGAACGAAGTAATTGCCAAGTGAGTGAGTCGCTGCTAGTAAATGTTTTATGCCTTCAGCTGGAAATCAAGAGCAATCAAAATATACACAACACATACCGTTAAATAAGCAGATGATATACGACGTACGTGAGTGGATATGGATGGAGATGAGAGCTCCTTATATATACGGATTTATAGCCGCAAGCTTGGAACGTGTCTGACTTGACAGACTCAAGTGCTGGCAAAGGAAGTTAGCTAAGTTTTTAGTTTTAAAGATCTAGATTTAGATTTAGTTTCAAATGTACAATATATATTTTTGTAGTTGTCTGTATATGTAGAGTATATAGTGTAACTTTAAGTCATACTTTGAGCTGACCTCAGGTGAACTCAATGAATGTTAATTTATATATATTTACTGTTTGTTGTGTTACAACTATTTTTAGCAAACAGATGCACTGTAAGAAATGAAGGAATAAGTTTAAATAAACGCTAGACTGGCTAAGAAACTCATTCACAATTCAATACTCTTTAAACATGCTTTGATTCTAAGCTAATTTTCTTGCTGTGTAGAGTTCTAAGAACAGATAGTAGTAAAGGTGTTAGGCATTAATATAGATTTGGTAGACTTGTTACTTAGGTTAAGTGTGTTTTAGTTTTCAGTTTCTATCTAAATTTGCAAGCGTGTAGAGGGTGCTCAGACATTTGAAACTACCTAGGTAAGCTACAAGGTACCTTATCAAAGCTGTACCTAACTGCAGCAGTACACAGTGTACCTATTGTACCTATTTCCCCGAGATTCCTGGGTTTTACTAAGTACCTTGGGGAAATGTTACGTCTCAACATCGCAGACATCTGTGCGCGCCCTAAACAGATCGAATTGCAGTTACTCTACAAGGCAGGTAGTAAAATATGTCTACATACTGTTTGTACAAGGATTTAGATTGGCATTATCTATAGGTGCTTCAAGTGCGCACTTTATGTAGTCAATGTCGTCTGGTTTAGTTGGCCTAGCAGTGTTGTTAGTAGCAGTATTCAGGCAGCTCTTCCAGACAGCAGACTGATTGATCTCAACACAAGATCGCAGTTATTTATTGTTGCAAGGTCAGTTTCAAGTTAGCCCTGGTCAAAAAAACTTGCCCAACTTTGGCAGCGATTCCAGTTTTGTGCTCTCACTCATAACGAACTCAAGAGATGAATTCGACACATAAATAATGATGCTCAAGTTCTATATTGCTTATCAAATGTAACGATGACGCTGCAAAATGCACTCTTGTAAAACAGATAGAGAGAGAGAACGAGAGAGATGTGAGAGACTGATTTGTGTGTAAACAAAAAGCCGCTGGGACTATTGAGCAGCGAGTGATAATAATTGGCTTCTGGTACAGCTGCTGCTGTATAAATTACTATCAGGAGCGGCGCAGACGTTGTCGGGCCAGACAACCACTCATTATCAGCAGACGGAGAGTGAGAGAGCGAGAACGAGAGAGAGAGCGCGAGAGGCGATAACTCAGAAGGGCGATAGCACTGCAGTTGCCGGGTTTGGTTTTTGTGTTTTTTCTCTGGTCAGACATTGCCGACTTGTTGCCCCGACTTGAGCTGAGAGCTGAGAGTAGAAGACGTGACTTTCGATTTCATTGGACTTGCGTCTCGTCTCGTGCCACAGGCAACACAACAGACAGCCAGACACTGTCTCGAGGTACCTGAAGACGTTCGTCAGCAGCCTGCCATAATTATCGAAGATTCGCAGGCATTTTGCAGTCAGTACATCATTGTCTGTTCGAGCTTCAACATCAACAACAGTTCAACAACAGCAACATGTGGCTGTTGCTACCGATTCTGGCCTACTCGGTGATCTTTCTCTTTGTGCGGCACATCTACAGCTACTGGACACGAAAAGGTTTCCCCTGCGAACAGGCCGCGATCACGCCCGTCTACTTTGCCCAGGCCTATCGTCGTGAGTTCCGGCACGTGGAGGCCATCACTGAGGCGTATCGCCAGAGCAAAGAACGTCTATTTGGCGTCTACTGTTTCTTTCGTCCGGTGCTGCTGGTGCGCAATGTGGAACTGGCCTGCAATATACTACAGCAGGCGAATGGACATTTCACAGAGTCCAAATGGGATTATGTTAGAGGAGATCGACGCTTTAGTTTGCTGGAGAAGTTGGCGCCCATGTTCGGTGCAAAGCGTTTGGCTCCCATGATGGGAAAAGTGCAGCAGGTGGCAGAGCAAATGTTGCAGCACTTGGAGGATGAGGAGTTCGACGGGCAACTGCAACTCGATGTGCAGCAATTGCTAAGACTGTAAGTAGAGCAATGAGAATAGAAAATCTGGATACAGCAAAGCTAATCTCATCTCTCTCCCCTACTCAGCTACGCTGCCAACATAATGGGCAATCTGGTTTACGGCTTGGATGCAAATAACTTCGAGCAAAGGGATCACATACTCAATAGCTATGTGGAACAGCCCACACAGCACGCCTGTCTGCAGTCCTTGTAGGTGTCAGCTTGCTGCCACAAAAATCACAGTCAATAATCTATCGTTCTGTATTTCCAGCATACTTCGCAACGTGCGTAAGAATTCCTCACTGACCTATCGCCTACTGGACATCATTGAACAGAATGTGGAACAGCGTGAGGAACGTGGCATCATACGCAAGGACATTCTTCAATTGCTAGTCAAATTCCGCAATGGCAACGATCTGAGCAGTGATAAGTGGCAGGTTGAACATGCCATAGGTCAGTAGAGCTTTGTATTTCTTTTTGATTTCTTATTTCATTTGATCTTTATGCCTTGCAGAGGAGGATAAAGTTATTTCCGTGGTGCGTCTGGCTAAGGTGGCGGAAGATTTGCTGCAGTCAGCGGTGGATAGCATAGCTTCTACTATAACCTTGACGCTCTATGAGATCGCGCAGCAGCCGCAGATAGTGGAGAAATTACAGATTGAAATCAAGGATCTCAATTGTGACAATGGGCAACTGGAGTGGCAGCACTTGGCGGATATGAAGTACTTGGATATGTGCGTTAAAGGTGAGTGAGGAAAGGGGGAAGGGATGTAGAGATAGGTACAGACAGAAGAGAGAATTGAATAGGTACAACAAGGTTCGCACTTGATTTGGTAGTAAATGATATTTAATATAAGACTATATTAGGGAAACATCGCAAGAAATTGCTCTCAACTCAAACTAAACACTGAATGAGTTCCTTACAAAGTTCCCTCTTAATCTAAGCCTTTATTCTACCCTTGTAGAGTATTTACTTTTCACTTTCCGCACACAAATTGAAGGTCTAGTTTAGAGCGCACACTTTCCAGTAACTCTTGAGTATTTATCCGCCACTTTAAAACCAATTTAAGAGCCTTATAACTTTATCTACTTTGTAGTACAAGTATTTTGTTTACCATCCTTGCAGAGACGCTGCGCAAGTATCCGCCCGTGCCGATGATTGAGCGCACTTGCCGCAAGAGCTACACACTGCCTGGGACGAAACATACCATAGGTGAGGGCAAGACGCTGATTGTGCCACTGCTGGCCATACAGCGGGATGAGAACTATTTCGGGGAACCACTTAAGTATAAACCATTGCGTTTTCTGCACGAAAAACCCGAGGAATCTGAACAATGCAAATCGGCCTTTGTGGGCTTTGGCATTGGCGGAGCTCAGTGTGTGGGTAAGTTGCGCCGAAGTTGAATTCCAGCAAGAGAAGAGTAAATTATTTCCCCTCTCTCTCCCTCTCTCAGCACAAAACTTTGCCAAAATGGTGATTAAAGTGGCGCTTATTAAGCTGCTGCAGCACTATCATCTGGAACTGGCGCCCGAGCAGGCTGCAGCTGTCGAGGTGTCGCATCTACCCGCGCCGTTGATTACCTCCCCCGATGGACTTCAACTCAAGTTGAAAGCACGCGAAATACTGGCACAAAAGAAACTGTGAGAGGAGGCAAAAAAGAGACAAATTTAATTTATGCAACACTTTGCTGTATTTTCGCATGGCTTTTTTCAACACTCTATTTAAGTGTTGTGTTTTTAGCTGCGAGCTCCTAAAAATATGCCATAAATAAAATCCCAAGCCCAGAACCGGCGAGCTTGTTCTTGTTGTTCTAGTTGTTGTTGTTGTCTGTTCATTTTGGTTCGTTAGCTACGTTGCGAAATGCCAGAGGTCCTTGTTGCTGGGATATGTGCGCGCACGCGGCGTATACGCAACTTTGCCGTTAAATTAGACATTCTATGGCACTGTCGACTGTCGCCTGTCGTGCTGCGGAAAACTCATCAGGCGGAAAAGACATGCTCAAGCACATGAGCTTATCATTAAATTTGATTTGCTTTGTTGCCAATACACACACGCGCACACACACTCACACACACGCACACACGTGTTTAGTCGATATGTGCCGAATATGCAAAAGTCACAAACAAACTGAGATTGAAGCGGAGATTGGGGAATGTCCTTATCGAAATGGACTTGGCTTCGATTTGGTTACCGAGGCCACAATTAGAAGGCATTATGAACTCATTTATCAAGCATGACAATGGACAGACAGTCAAAGAGAGAGAAGGAGAGAGAGGTAAGCGAGATAAAAGCCCGTTTGAAAAGCAATTGCAATCAGTGTAAAGCATTTTGCAGAATTAACAACTAGTCGGACGAGCTATCAAATTAATTAGGCTCGCTGGGTGGCCACAAATCTCGTCTAGACTTACAACTTGACAGTGTCGCATGGAGACAGAGACAGAGAGAAGGGAGAGAGAGAAAGAGAGCAGTAGGGGACAGTTTGATAGAGACAGAGAGTCACTCTAATGAGCCGGAAATTGTGCTTTCAGTTACAGCTTCAGCTTTGTGGCTGCTAATGGCCACAAATAATTAATTACGTATACGCCCCCGTTGACGCTGTGCAGCACATCGACCAGTGAGCAGTGAGCAATTGAATTGTGCTGCCAGTAAAATCTCCAAGCAAAACCATTTTCAACAAACGTGAGACAACAAAAGCAACAACAACAACAGCAGCAGCAACAATAACAACAATGCACTTCACATGCACTGACCCAGTTGCTGTGAGCCACGTTGGGGCAGGGTGAATACAAATTGCATGGCAGATTCGCTGCTGCAAAGATTTCCTTGTAGATTTACACCACGCTGCCCTGCATCGCCGAGTGTGAAACAAACACCAGCAAAGTGCCCCCTCTGGCTCCACGCCCCACTTCTCCTCCTTCTCTTTCTTTACCAAAATAGAGCAAAGTTGCCGGGGCTCAGCTCGGCTTTGGCATTGTCCTGGTTACATTTAAGCATTACTCATTGCATATTAAGTGGTCAAAAATCCCCCAATGCCACGCCCCACTGCATATGGAGTGAGAGTAGAGGGTAGAAGGGGGGTTACTGTTCTACAAAGCTGCCGACGCTGCGTGAAATATGCGAAAACATAAAATTTTCATTTACATGAGAGTGCGGCGTGGCGCATAAATTAAGAAATATTTCTCTCTCGGGGACATTTGACATGGAGAAATGACTTAAGTGTTTGCTAATTTTTTATGGTAATATTCGCTTCCTCTTCTCTTTCTCTTTTTGCTCTGTCTCTCGGTAATTGCCATGTGAAAATGAAGCAGCAGCGACCCCAATTATTCCAGCGTCGCCCCTTCGTTTTTCTGCATATTTACTTACCATAATTTAAGATCTCTTGTCCGAAAATTCAAAACTGAAATGAGAAATAAAAGAAAAATTTGTTAGATGTTTATTGAAATAAAGTACAAGTTCATTACAATCGTTATTCCAGAAACAATTTGCAAAAGTTCATTGCAACATTTTGCTATTGAACTTTTGGGCTTAAAAAAAAGAAAATAAAATAAAACAAAAACGGGTACTCATTATACATATAAAAATATCTGTGCATCTATGGCAAAAAAGTGCATTCAATGTGCATATTGAAAAAACTCGTGCGACAAAAGAGAAAGATACAAAAATAAAACATGAGAAAAATACACGAAGCCGACATAAAAGGTTATCGTCGTCGTCTCTTTTAATTAACCAATTGACATATGACTTTTGTCGGGCTGTCTGACAGTCTATGGCAGGCAGCCAGCCAGCTGGTTGTTGTTGTTGTCATTGTTGTTTTTTGGTGGGCTTTTTGTTGCTTTCAATTGGCATTGTTCGATCAATCTGGTAAAGCGAAATTGTGGCGGCTCAATAAAGTGATTAAAATTGGCTTTAAAAGCAAGCAAATTGTGGCAGCAATGCATTGAACTTTCCATATTAATATTATATTATGAATTAATATTGTTAATATAAAACTGATAGAAATGTATAAGAGAATTTTAAGTAGTTATGTAAGACTTAAACAAATGTATTTTAAAGATGGGCACAATACAAAGGCTGTTGTTTTATTATGTCATATTACACCATATATGAAATATGATCTTAAAGAAAGAAAGTTTCTTCAAATTTGGTATTAATTTATTGCTTTGACTCAGCGCTGTTATGTAAATTATGAGCTTATATTAAAGAAGAAGACAAACGATGTGTGTAATATGAGGCTTATCGTTTATAGTTGAACAGACAGACAGATTCAAGTTCATCTGCTGATAATGAATCTATTTTGATTTATTTAGAATCTTTAAATAAACATTCAATAACAGTTCAAGCTGTAAATGTAAATTGTTTCTACTGTAACTGCCACTTTATATAACTGTTCATAGTTTAAGTGCTTTATTCGTATTGTATTATAATTGATAGAAGTCATTTAACTCTGGGAATTTTACAATATTCTTCTCATTTTGCATAGTTAATTCCCGCTTTTTGCATGGGAGAAAAAGATAATTAAAGTGCTTTTCTCTTTTTCTCTCTTTGGGGGAATGCAAGGCACATAAATTAATTAAAAGTCGGAAACAGATATAAATATAAATAAGTGAGTAAGTAAACAGACGCAAATTACACATGCAGGCGACCGTTTGGCTGACAATAATTAAAGCGACTGTGCACAGCCTGAAACAGCAGCAGAAGCAGCAGCAGCCGGAGAAAGAACAACAACAACAACAGAAGCAGTAACAATAAGAACAGCGCAGCGACAAGAAGCGCAAGAAATACACAAAAACAGACAAACAAACAAACAGAGAAATCTACAAACAGCTGCATGCAACAGCATCAAAAGAATCAGCCGAGTCATCTTGCAGCAAGCAAGCATGTTGCATGTTGCACGTGGAACTTGGTGCGGCAGCAATTATGTGAATGCAACGCCGCAAACAAATTGAAAAAGTAAATAGTGTGTGAGAGCGAATGATCGACTGTGAGGTAACCCGGAAATATCTTGTATCGTAGTACATATATAATTGTTCTTTTTTCGATTTGGGTAGAAGTATTGCATAAGTTGAGATATGTCCTGTTTTTGTTGGGTAAATAGCAACCTATATACCAAATTTGGTAATGATATCTATTGGCATAGCAGAGATCTAGGCATTTAAAAGGAAGTTCGAGAATAGAATATAGAATTTTTAATTTCTACGTTGAGATCGTAAAAATTTGAAGTTCGTATTGATTTTGCTTAAGAATACGCGTTCTATTAAAGATAATATTCCCTAGCCATTACATCAATATTACTGTTAGTCGAATATACCCCCCTTTATGTTAATCTTTCAATGAGTATTTCAAGAGCATACAAAGTAAGCCCACGTAACCCAAGTAACCCGTCAAGCTTGCCAAGCAAAACACATTCACAGTCAGTGCATGACGACGACGACTATGATGGTTCTATATGCTGCATAAGAAGGAACATATGCAGCAACAAGAACAACAACAACAATAAAAGCAACAACAACAGCAACAACAACAACAGCAGCAACAACAACTAGTACTGTAATTGTCCCCCTACAATTTGTCATTCCGTTTGTCAGCTTAGCAGTTACTCACCAAGCTCATAATGATAATAATGTTTTCAACACACAAACACACAGACACACACACTTACGTAGACACACACTCACACACACTGGCACACACGTAGTTTAATTGTTGTACAAATAATAAGAAGAAAAGTAAAAGAAATACAAGTAAAGAATGACTGACGCTTATTTATTTTTATTACCAACTGCTGTCTGCCGTCTGAGGACCCGACCCCAAAGTAAGTCTGAGCTCTGAGCTCAGAGTTCGCGTGGGTCGTGTGGGTCGTTGTGGTGGGGATCGCCGGTGCTTGGGCGCCTTTGAAGTGCCAGAGTACAGTTAAGTGTGGAATTAACAGCATGGCGGAGAAAAAACACAGTCAGATGCGAGTGAGAGATTCTTCACGATGAGCTGGAATCCAAAATGAGCAAGGAGGATTTTCACGAGGAAAAAAAACAAAATAACACTTGACTTTAAAGTGGAATTAAGTTGGTTTTGGGCAGTTTGAAAAACAATTATCTTGAGGATTTATTTTGATAGTTATATCGAGTCTATATAGCTTGTTATCTTTGCCTAGTCATCCTGACGAAGTTTCCTGACAAATTCTCTAACATTTCAAAGCTTAGACTACCCAAGTACTATACCTAATTAAATGTATTCTACAACACTTTAACCAACTATTTTGCATATAACATAAATTCAAGGCGTGACCTTCTTGGCATCCAGCCAAAATGGGCTACAGTTCCGCCCATAACTGATTTCTGTTTGCCGCATATTAATGCTGGGCACGCACTTTCCGCAATTACGAGTTCACCCCCCTCGCCCCATTCCCTGCCCCTAATATTACAATAATTGTACCAAATTGTGATTTATTCTAGTCGTAAAATTTACCAAAAACTTTCGCGTGAATTATGTAAAGCGAAAGAGAGAAGGGAATATGTTAGAAAAGTGCAACGTGTGCAGCAGATTTGTAATTAATTTAGCATTAAAATTAATTAAATTTACCTGCCGAACTTTACATAATTCAAGCTAATTTACAGCGAATTCAATTGCGAATTGTCAGCAGGGGAGGGACAAAGGGCAGGGGGCGGTAAATAATGTTATTTGTGTGTGCGCTGTTGTTGCCGGGATGCGAATCAAAACGCATAAATTAATAAACATAATTTACACCTGTGCGGCGTGTACTGTAGCATGGGATGTGCGAAATGACCTAAGGGGAAGGAAGGAAGGGAGGTGGAGAACGGGGCGTGGCACGTAAATATGCAAAATATGAATCTCAATTTTAAACAGATTTTCGTGTTGACGCCCAAAGCGAAGGCAAATCCCAAACAAAAAGTTGATTACATTTTTACTTTTGTTTTATTCTGTCTAAAAATGGCAACGTTTTCCCTGTTGTTGTTGTAACTGTTGTTGTTGCTGGTGTTGTTGTTGCTGTTGTTCTTGCTATTGTTGTTCTTGCTATTGTTGTTCTTGCTATTGTTGTTGTTGCTGTTTCTGTTTTTGTGGTTATGTTTTATTCTTCTAAGGCTTTTCATGTGACAAACTCGGGCAATTTCCGTCACACGGAAATGTGCACAATTTAATTCCCTTTCTACAATGAGTGCCATTTACGCATACCCTAGATAGGGAAGCAGCTGCACAAGGAGGTATACTGAACTCATGGAGAGTAGTTGAGAGTTGTAGAAGTGACATCTATATATGTATGTCTACATTATATATATTCATTCATTCTAGTTGTAATCTACTGCTGGGCCTTAACAGAGAAAGTAAATGAGACTTATAGAATTGACTTTAGCTAGAACTGATCTATTTTTTCTACTATATATTATATCTTTATTCAGTTTCTATCCACTCCCGCATTTTTACAGCATATCTACCAGTCGTGCCAACTTTAACTACCATAGAAATGAACGCACTGAAACATCTTTTGCTTCTCAGCAAAACAGAAGTTCTTTTGGTCTGTTGTTCATAGATGTTTTAGCTGTTTTTGTGCTGAATTCTCCTCCCCCTCCCCTGCTGTTGATAATTTTCCGCTTGACTTGGGGCTACCGCACAGTGGTTCTTGCGTCATGAGACTTCACTTCACTTGCGGTTTGCCTTTTAATTAGAATTAGCAACTTGCCACAACAGCAACACAAGATGATTCTCATGCTGCGTACTTGTTTCAGATAATTTCAGCCGTGAAAACATAAATTCAGCTTGTTTTTATGTGCAGGCACTCGCACACACATACGCACACACACACACGCAATTACACACGCACACGTTTGCGGGGCAGAGCTTCAATTTGGGGGCCAGCTACGTTTCCCTCCCTGGCGCATTGCGAGATTTTCTTGGAAAATTAACAGCACTCGTGGCTTTGATTTATCGCGATAAGCGGATGTGTGTAAGTGTATGTACATATATGTGTGTCTGTGTTCCGTGTGTGTGTGTGTGTGCGTGTTGTACAACCAAAATTGTTGTTGTTCTTGTTATGCTTCTCGTTGTTGCTCTTCTTGTTGCTGTCTTGTTATTGTTGGCCGTGTCATTGTTGCCTGTTGGGGCTCAATCTGTGTACTTTTGGGGGTTGACTAGGGCAGGGAAAGAGGTGGGAGCGGCATGCCAGCTGTATACAACTTTTGGCAGCACGTTGTCAGTCTGTCCCACTCATAAACATATGCAGATTGATTTTGGGCTTAATTAAGTTATCTAGTTTGAGCCTTTGTTGTCGTATCGTCGTCTGGTAGCGAATTGATTTTGAAGGTTAGGTTGAATGTTATATGCGAAGAGGGGGATGTTGCAAAAATCTGGATAAGAACTTGGATATATTTGGCATTATCTCAAGGCATTTTGTGGAGTGTGCACTTCTAATATATAGTTACAAAATTCCTGAATCTTTCTGCATATTCTGCTCATAAATTACTTCCTCCAGCAAAGCAATCAATTGTTTCTAATTACTTAACCTCTGCTGTGCCTTAGTTTCATATATTACTTTTCCATTTAAGTTTGACGTTGCATGAAGCTCATATGAACAACTTAAAATATAGGATACTCCTTTAACTAATTCCAAACTTTACGATAACTTCAGTTGCGCCCAAAAACTTTAAGCCACTCTACTAGCATAGTTAAGCTAGTCTATGTTACAGTCTCAGCCACTCAAACTCAAGTTTTCACCTCTGACCTCAGTTGTAGAAGAAGAGGAAGAGAAGGAAGAGCAAAGAGAGCTCTGTGTGGATCGCATCGCTGCGCTTGAAACGCACTCAAACTTGAAGTTTCGGGCACACTCTACATTGCCAAGTTAGCATTGTGTTCGTGTTCGTGTTGTTGTTGTTGGAGTAGAAAACATTGTCGTATATTAACCAAGCCAACGATAGACGCTACTGCTGCTTCTGGTTATGCAAGCAGCAGGCACTGCCAGTGCTTGCCATATCTGAGCTGCAAGTTAACTTCAACCTCTAATTGCCATCGCCCCCGAAGTGCACTCGCTGGCAATCTGCTGCCCCCACCAACTACTACACTTTTTCCATTGTTGCCACAGTTTTCAGTCCAGAAGGAAATTGGTAACTGGCAGGGGGTGGCACTGAGTAAAGGGGAGTACTTGGTAACGGGTAACTGGTAGCGGGTTACGGTTATTCAGCGACCGCCCCTTTTCACAAGCTAATCAAATGTTACATACGACCAGCAATTTTTATTGTAGTTTGCCGCAGGGTGAACCTACGACTATATTTATACTTCAAGCACACACACACTTGCATATACATATGTATATGTGATCTAAATAGTGAGAGGGGCAGCCACAAGCCCTACAGACAAACTTATACAACTCTGCACTGCGAGA
Organism: Zaprionus indianus; assembly: GCA_018904595.1. Classification (NCBI taxonomy): domain Eukaryota; kingdom Metazoa; phylum Arthropoda; class Insecta; order Diptera; family Drosophilidae; genus Zaprionus; species Zaprionus indianus. The sequence goes on from JAEIHA010000905.1 coordinate 950,193, forward strand.
AAGTTGATACAATAAATTTGGGAAGGAAATTATTTTGAATTCTTGCCAAAACAAAACGAAGTTGAATCTAGAGATGGTGGAATTTTATTTTATAGTTTATAAGTAAGTAAGGAATTATTTATTTTATATGAATATAAGATTTAATATGTTAATTATTTCCCATGTTGTGTTTGATATTTATATGTATATTCACTATTCTTCATATGACAATTTATGAAATTGTTTATTATATCCAATTGATTTGCATTGCTCATTAGATTGTTTGAGATCTTCAAAATTTTATCATATACTGTCTTAGTTCTTATATAATGCTCATGTTTCCTTCTCAAAGCTCAGAAATGTTCATATGCTATACCGAATTTCACACTTATTTCATATTTATAATGAATTTCTTTGCTTATCTGCAGTTTAAGGCCATGTGTTGCGTATTTGGAAAGAACCTTTGCATATGTTAAGAGCGTATACATCACCTACGTAATACCATATGTTGCCAACTTGATAAGGTACCCGCATGCACAATCTTGAAACTCTACAGAATTCCCTTTGCGTATACTAGAAGATTTCTAAACAAGCAATATATATTTTCGATGAAATTTGAATGTCCGAAAAAGAGTTTATAAATTGTGTATGTACTCAGCAATATAACTGAACTAGAATTAAAGGTTTATACCTTCTCCAGTTTAACTAGGCTTAGAACCTGCTCTCTGTTTTCGCGCAGTGCATGTGTCATAGAAGGACACATATGTTGTCGCAGTTGATGTTGTCATTTGGTCGCTTTTGTTGTCCCGCACACACACACACACACACACATACAGCGGGCGTGAGTGTGTGTAGGTGAGTTGCCCCATTGATTTGATGGCAGCGCCGCTGGCAATTGAGCCTGTAGGGGCGAAGGAGTGAGAGGGAGGAGTATGCTGAGCGCTATTTGTGCATGGCTTCATGTATCAACTTTAACTTTATTTACGTGCTTGATTAGAAGCGGGACGAGGACCGATGAGGCCACCCAGAGCACCCAAAGCACCCGAGGCAACCGAGGTACCCGACAGCGGGCTCATTTTACCCGAGCCGCAGGGCCTTTGTTGTTGTTGCTGCTGGTGTTGTTGGCCCTATCAATCCAACTGACACCCGCCTATTTCACACCTCTGGCCTGAGGGTAAAATGGCAAATGGCGCCGCGAGTCGTTAGGGAGGAGTAGGAGGAGAAGGCATCGTTGTAGGCGTAGCCTCGTCGTCGTCGTCGTTGTTGTCTATTGTTATGATGGAACTGTCGATCTCCCATAGCTACTCTTATCGTTGTGCAAGCGAAACTTAATTGAACGACATTTGACACAATTTAAGAGTTGACTTTGTCGCCGAGTTTTGTCTCTGTTTCTGGGCCGACGCAAATTAGTTTCACTTGTCTTTTTCTGGGCGCGCATACACAAATCCCACGCTGAATTGCACATCATTTGGCCAGAGAGAGAGGAAGAGAGGGAGGGAGAAGAAGGGGGACGAAGGGGAGCCAGCGAAATTGAGTTAGACAGATAGAGTTGTCGCTGTCGTAGTCGCTGTCGTCTTGTCGTGTGACATGGAAACCCAAAAACCCTATAAAGACAACTCCCACCACTCCCCCCCTCTTCAATCTCACTCAGGGGGGGCAGGCAGATTCGCATGTGGCGAGTGGAAGAAGAAGGCAAATGTCATGGCAGTGCTGCTGCTGCTGCCGCTGCTTTCTACAGATTGCAAAATCTCATGCCGACGACAGTTGGCAACTCCAACTGGCAACTGCAACTGCAATTCAAGCTGCCGCTGCAGCTGCAACCATTTGCAAGGCAAAGCTAGTGTGTTGCACATGCAACATGGAGTCGCCACAGAGTCGAAAGGGTTGAGCCAGCATCGTTTGCTTCCTGGACTGGCATGAGGCACTGAGTTATGAGCAGGCAAGATAAGCGAGATGAAGCAGCACAAGGCAGATGAGTAGAGAGACAGAGAGGGAGAGGAGGAGTATGTGAGGGAGTGGGGTTGGAGAGTTGGAGTTAACGAGCTGCCTGTGAAGTTATGCAGGGGTTAAGGAAGCGTATGGCATATCATGTTATTATTTCACTTGCAGCTTAGCAGCTTAGAGTTCCATAGAACTTGGCTTGATAAATGAGCTACAGAGAATGTATTATAGTGTATATTATAGTAAAGTATATATTATAGTATATGCATATAGGTGTATATTCTAGTATATATTATTTATTTTCTACTCCTCTCCATCTTCAACTTCTCTTCACTCTAAAACGACTTTAAACTGACCCTGAGCAACCTTCGTCAATTTCTCAGCCGACTTCAACTAATCAGTCCAGCTGTGTCTCTGGCAGAAACTGCTGCAATCAATGTTGTAAATGATTTGCCAGCCATGCTTCCCACTGTCTCACTCTCCTTATCTGTCTGTCTCTCTCCCTTTCTCCATCCCTCTCTCTCTCCCTCTCTGCTCTGCTTATCTTGCCGATATTTCTCATAGCGCAGGCAGTTTAACTTTTCACGTGAATAATGTCATCATGGGGAAAACTTATTGCGCCCCAGCTGGCTTTTTCGCCACGCAGACAGGCAGGCAGGCGGGTAGGCAGGCCACGCCCCTTTTTGCTACACTCTGCTGTTGTTGCTGCATTTGCCGTTGACTATTTTGAGCGCATCATCAGCGACAACGTCGTCGAGTTTATTATGCAACGCCAAAAATTTAGTGCCATTTGTTGTCAACACGATGAATGCAACAACACCAGAAGTAGCAGCAGCAACAACAGCAACAACAACAAAATGAACAGCAAAGTTTTACGGCAACAATAGATGCTGCCAGGGAAGGAGGAAGGGGCACGGCAGCATCTACTATGGAGGCAGCCGGGGCAAGGCGAGTGAGTTGCGCTGCATTTGCGCAGTCATTGTAATGAGTTTGAGGCAACAACAACAGCAACACCGAGCACCGTCGTCGAATGTTGCAATATGTAAAATTAACTTTGCAGCTGCCGCAGCCGAAGAAGCTGCAGAATTTTCCCAAAGTTTGCCAAAAGCACGAAAAGAGATGACACTGTTAAGCAGATACAGAGACAGGGGCATGGGCATGGGCAGGGGAAACGGGGGTGAGGTAGCAGAGGCAACAAAACAATTTTGATGCCAGCATCGTAACTTGCAACTTTGCAGCGGAAGCGCTGCACATTGTTGGTTGTGGCATGCAACGCGTCAATGTGTCCTATACTAAAGCCTGCTCCCCTTCCTCTTTCAGCTCCCATCCAACTCCTCGTCAACTCCTTCTCTCTGCCCTGAGCCGGTTGCAAATTTGCTGCTAATTGCGGCTGCTGCAGCGTCAAAAAACTCATAAAAGCAACGTGCAGCGTGCAGCGAGCAGCGTGCAGCATGCAACGTGTGCATTTTGAATTGATGCATGTTTGACAATAGCAAAATAATGCATTGATTGATTCGTTTGATTGATTGATTGATTGATGGCACGCTTGCCTGATGAACCTCGTCCAAATTGGCAACCCGAGCGGCATTCATGTCGTCCAATTAATGCCTTAATTACCATCGAATTTATGCTAATCAAAGCCATCACACTCACAGACACACACACACTAGTATGTCCAATCAAAGAGCGATTAAATTAAATACAATCAAAAAACAAAAGTGAGAGAGAAAGAGGGAGAAAGAAAATAAAGTGAAATTCCTCGTGGTTTCTATCTGACTTCTGAGCCCCCTCACAGCATCCATCAAATCGACAAATCGAACTCGCGCTGGACACGCCAAATGCTCTACGAGATCAATGCTCGCACCACAGCAACAACAACAACAACAACATCGGCAAGAAATCGAGAAAAAAAGAGTGAAAGTCCATTGTATGTTTTATGGTCGGGCGAGAGTCATAAAAATGCCGCACAGCGACATCTGCGGTGGATCGAAAACTTTGGACAACTTTGAACAAACTTTTGGACAGCAAAAACATCTCGCACTGGTCCCACTGTTCAGTCTGCTATGCATGTCAAATTGTTTACATGACTTCGTCTTTGTGTGTGTGTGATGGTGTGTGTCTTCTACATATGCTAAAGGTGGCATGCCACCAATTGGCCACGCCCACCAGCGTAGAGTCATGTCTATTTATAGTGCTGCAAGACACGCATAACAAGCGAATTGATTGATTATTGCATACCCTCTACTAACTGCGTAGTATGAGTGGGCAGTCTGGGTTCTCTTTAGTAAACAAAGTTCTGTAGATATATAAAAGAATATTATTTTGGATTCAAAAACAGCATTAACTAACAACAAAATTCATTTAAAATAAAGAAAAAGAGATTTTCAGCAATAAAAAAAAAATATTTCTCATAAAAAAACTGTCAATATATTTTTTTCTTTTTCATAATAAGCTGTTTCTAAAGTTTCAGCAGTGCCAAAACGATATGATGATAATTTCAAGATGATGAAACCGTTGGGTGACTATTAAAAGCGTCATCGCTATTATAGAAATTATCATCAGCAGCATTTATGGTGTCATCGAAAGCTGATGACATGTGACAAAATTCAAATATATCATAAGATTTCTCAGCTTGCTTTTGAAATTAAAATTTTCACCATTCAATTATCAAAACAGAAAAAAACCTCAATTAATATTATTAATTTCCAGCGATACCACTTATTCGCTTATGATGTTATGAGACTGTCTAACACCCACTTAGCTGCCACTTACAGGGTATTTATTCACTTTCTTTCGCCTTAGCGAGCCTAATAAGCGCAGTATTGTGCGGCCTTTTCAGTCATTGCAGAGGCCAGCAAAAAAGTTGATGAAGAAAAAACTTTTAAATAAAAATTGTATATAGTATACAAAAAAACACAATGCAGACAGTTTTTTCCTACACTATTTTTTTTTTTGTTTGTTTGTTTGGACAAGACCTTCAAATGCTGAAAACGAAAACTATGCAATTGCCGAAAAGCTATAATATAATATATAAAAGCGAAATGTTGCTTGTGGGTGTGAATTTTAAGTGTAACGGTAAGGCTTAAAGGTGACAAGACAATCGATCCAGTTCGGCTCAACTAATGGCAAATCAATCAATCAATATATCCAACCATCAATAGCTCAGTCGGTAATTAGCATGCAATTCAATGAACAATTGAAAATTGTCGGACAACCCGCTGACTTTGATGTCATGTCTCATGTTCGCAAGGGGATTATATATGCCGGTAAACACGCGTGTACTGTACATATATACACACATAATATACTATATACTACACAGTATATACTGCTATTCAAGGGCCTTGCAAACGTGAGCGCTTTTCAAATTGCAAACGATTTCTTGATGACTTGCAAAGGTCGCGCAACGACGCTCGGGCGGAATTAACGCGCTTTTGTTATAAATAAAAATAAAAGCAAAAAAAAATACATTTTGTTTGTATTTTTTGCGCATATCCGCAGTTTACTTTGCATTTAGCAAGTCTTCGATAATTTTCACACACGCCAGTGAAAGAAGAGAGAGAGACAGTAAGAGAGAAAGAGTGCGGTTGGGAGAGAACAAGTTCTGATGCCATAAAGTCACCTGCAGCCTGTAAAAGTCGCAAAAAACCGGCTTCAAATCGCATATTTCCTGTTCATATTGCAACCAGTTTTTTTCGCATCGTATCGCATAACTCAAAGGCATTTTTACAACTCTCCCAACTCTCTCGACTCTCACGCCCGAAAACTAATTAAAAACTCTTGTTTCATACGCCCAATCGAACTATACATGCCAATTTTATGTATTTCACTTTGCGGGTTCCCTCGATAAGAGTGAAAAATCGAATGTCGACGTTGAGCCAAGCCCAAATTTTATTGATGGCATGTGACGAGGTATCCTAACAAATCTGATGTCCTGTGGTATATCGTGTCAACTGCACATGAAGAAAAATGGGCCAAAAATAAATAAATATTGGAACCGTTCTGACTTTCGTTGTCACGTGACATATTGAAAGCGAAAAAACAAATACGAAGCAAATTTATTTTGGCCCATCAAAAAAAAAATATGCCAATCTATGCAAATAAGTGGCACACATCTATATTCGGTGAGGGTGACCCCCTCCTAGTCCCGACTTCAGCAGCCCATAAAGATTTATGCGTTTTTCATATTGACAACGCTTAAACAATGAACTTCCATCAGGTTATTTTTCCTTCTATCCCCCCATGCTCCTCCCTCCGTTGCCAACACCAACTGCTACATTATAAATATGTAATAAATTTTATTAAATTCTAGACAGTTCTCTGGATGTTCATATATTTATTTCTGCCACTATATTCCTTTTCTTTTTTCCGGAATATCTGTCTGGCAAATCCAATTAAATTTTGTTATTCAATGCAAGAATGCATTTTCATTAAAATATTTGCAAATAATAAAAAATTTCATTTCCATTTTGATTGATTATTTCATCAAACGAGTATTTTAATGTTTATCAGTTTTAGGCGAAGAATTTGTTGAATATTCTTGTATCAAAAATAATTTACAATGATTGAAATGTGTGGCAAAGGGGGTTTTAATTATTAAATATACTAATGTATATATTTGAGTCTTTTTATGAATATTTAGTTTTATAAAGAATTGTGAGTACAGGGTATTAAATTGTCCACTAATTCTTACAGAACCTTTTCCTTTCTCAACTTGATGTTATATTTCACTTTCCTCTAAATATAGTTTGCTTTTTCCGGCACATTCCTCACAAAGTATTGCCTACTGTACTGTCTACGATCTTTGCTCGTGTCTAACGCACTTTATCATAATGAAAATCTGTGTTGTATTTTGATTGGTATAACGCAATGTGGCCTAATGATAGACACGCTGGCGGTGGAAATGTGCTACGAGCTCGCCTTTTAGCTGGAAATCGAAATCGTGCCGGTTCGCAATCGCTTTAATTAAAGTTGCTCTTAACGTTACATTGCCCGAATTAGAGCTGTGAGTTGGGACAACGCCTTAACCCAACAGCAACAACAATCTCAGATACAACAACAACTAAATATAACAACAACAACAATCTCAACAGCAATAAGAAAACAACAACAACCAAATTAAGCCAAAGACTTTCGCCTGGGAAACCAAACCGCAGAAATTTTTTCGAGTAATTTGTATAAAGTATAAAAAGAAAAAAAAAACAGAAAACAAAATTGTAAGAAATGAATATTGGCAATAAATCTGTAGAGAAATATGTAAACTGGTTGCTTGGCCGGCGTAGAAAGCCAAAATAACTCGGAAGCCGGGCCCAGCCCTAGTCCGAGACCGGTGTGTGTGTGTGATATGATGTGATGTGCGCGAAGAAAACTGGTTGAGCGATAAGAAAACCCCTAAAACATAGATCTTGTATCGATCTGCGTGTCGTTGGTGTTGTTATTGCGTGAGTCGATCGGTTTCCGACAGCGCTTGTCATGTAAATTAGTCGACACTGGCTAATCCTGTCAAGTGGCCTGACAACACTGCCACGGCTGCTCGAGTGTTTTTACAACACTTGTTGAGCATTTATTTTCTTGGCTGTTTGTTACTTTGGATGTTCACAAAACTTTCTCGAGACAAATTGGAGTCTCTCCCACTCTCCCAGTTTGCTCTGGAGGGGGCAGAACCGAGACGAGACCACAACATGACCATTTGATGTAGCGGATAATGAATGCGAAGCAGAGTAAACAAATTTGCCGTAATGAGGCAAGTGGTGTGTGCGCACGGTGCGGCCTGGCCACTTGTTTATGTTTGGGCAATTGCAGGTTTTCTCAGTTTTTCACAGTTTTTCACTGCTTCAGTTTCAGTTTCACTTTCACAATCATCAGGCGAAAATCTTTTAGGCCCACATGGCAAGTTGACTTGTATTCTTGGATTGCGAGAGACCTGCTTTCATTTTCATTGAACAAAAAAGTGAGACACAATTTGTGGCACAATGTTGGCCATGTTGCTTTTGCAGCAACAACAACAACAACAACAAGTTGTTTAACCCAATTTTGATATACTCGTACATATCTTTTGGCTCGTGGGCTACGCAAGTTGTGGCTGCAGCTCGAACGCATTTTTTGCATCCATCGATTGCACCTGTCTGTGGGCAGTCCGATCGATAGGAATGTAAAGTCGGACAACTGCAGCAGCAGATATCTGGTTTAATGTTTACTTCATCGACAGGTCTTTGCAAAATATGGGGGAAATGCCATTTGATAATTTATATGATTTGCATAATTTATGAAGGCAAGTGGGAAATGTAAGTGGGTCAGTCGAAGGATGCAGGCGGGTAGACAAATTGGATTGTAAGCCTTATAAAGAGGGACTATTTTGGGGCAGAAATCGAGAGTATATATTATAATAAAGGCGGTATATTCCAAATATATATATAATACATTCCAAATCCTTCAAAAACAGACCCAAAGTAAACAAACCAAACTATATTACGTGAACAACTTCAATCGCTTAATGAAAGTACGCTAATTTGCCTGGAATTCATTAATGCATTTAAATCAGTTGCGGGATGTTGTTAAAAATAATTAAATAAAATAATTTTATAACGAAAGTCGTTTGCATTCCGCCAAATCTCTTTGTTTCCCCCACCTCTGCGACTAACTACTTGAAATTATGATATAACACTTACAAACGCAAATTTAAATAATTGTGGTCTGCATGCACACACACACATACACACACACAAACCACAAACTCAGTCACACACACAAACAGTCGGCACTTAATGCAATTTGGTCGTGCCAGAGACAACTAGCAGGGATTTTAAAGCTTAAACAAATTAATTTGGCGAATATGTAAACAACAATTGCTGTTTGTTTATAAATTAATGGCTTTTAATTATAATTTGCATATTGAGCAAATACAAATTGTCCGTGCGTTAAATGGCTTTATATGGCGCATTTGTTTGTGTTAAATATTATATTTAGTATACGTTTGTATAATCTGCTGTGCTTTTTTTAGCCAAAAGAACTAAATACACAACGGCAAAGCCATTTTAGCTTGTATTCCCACTGGCCGTTGGGCATTTTTGAGACCACCCAAAAAGTGTTGCTCAATAAATCAAAATCCGAAAAGTTTAATTAATCTTGTAGCATACAAAAACAAGTTCAAACAACGGCAGCTGACAAGCTGGAGATACCCTAGACAGTTGGTTCATTGATACATTTTCTATTTGTATTGGAATATTATTGAAGTTCAGTCGATCGATAGAACATTGAATAATCTTTATGTACACAAAGTTTCAGTAAGTCAACTTAAGGTGTAATTGAGTTATACGACTTTTAAATCTATTTCCAGTTCGTAATCTTTTACTACTGGGTATAAATATGATTGTAACTGAGGCAAAGCCAAAGCAAATACATTGAATGTGCGATCAAAGCAGAAAGTATGAAAATACTCGTATTATAAATGATTTCCGTGAGGCCAATGCATTCAGCTCGATGATGTCAGTTAAAAGTGTGTGAACATGGTTAAAAATACATAAATCCAAACAATGAGGCATTTACCAATGGAGATATATTCATTTAGTGGAAACGCATTGCAGCTACCCAACTTAATTAAAGTCATAATGATTATTTTTAATTTAAATTGTGATATCAATGCGAGTCGCGGTTCCCACACTGTGTGTACGACACAGAGAACTCATGGAGGTCACATGTGTTGCCTCAGAATCCCACAGAGTTGCAGGCAAAGTCACAGTCGAAGTCAAAGTCTGTAAGTCTGTTAGTCTGTTTGCCCCGCCCAGTGTCTGCCCGCCTCCCAATCGGCGTCTTCGTCATTCAATTTGAATTCAACGTGACGCTAAAAGCTTCATTTACGGTTATTTGCAAATGATTATAGCATGTTTATTCACAACCAGCGTATTCATGTTATGCACATATAGTATACTTGGAATCTACCAATGGTATATGCATGTGTGTGTGTAGATGTAATCGCCTGTTGTGTAACGGAGGCAACACGAACGTAGGTAAACTGCGGTATCTTCAATCTCTTACGTAAGTCGCACACAACCCTTAGAATGACATGTCAATATTATTGTTAGGGATTATGCGATTTGCATGTGCCAAAGGTGTGAAAACTCTATGAATGTATGTCAACTAGCTGTGAGATCTGATTAAAAAGTTATTGAACTATTCAACGAGTGTTCATTGTGCACCCTTGTGAAGGGTATGAAAATTGTCAGATGAAATGAAGTGAAATCTATAAATATTTATTATTCAATTCAAAGGAATTCCCCTTTAACAAGAGCGGAAATGGAGCAGCACTTAAGAACTATACATAAACTTCAATTGAAAACCTAACCCTAACTCACTATAAGTTATCGTCTTCGATATGATCCCATAATATTGTGTTGTGCTTTTTCTACACTACATAAATAACTTCAGTAAAGTGCTTAGCTATACAGAAATGAAATCAGCAATCTGAGCTCCCTTTTGTTGTGTCTGTTTTGTTTTGTTTGGTTTTTTTGTTTTTGGCGAATTTGCTATTCAGAATGCAATTTAAAGATTCTTGGAAATTTTCGCAGGTAGACAAAACGATGCAGCTAAACAAAAAGAAGCGCAAACAAAAAGCTTAAGAGAGTCGTAAAGCATCATAAATTATGTCAGAAAGTTAAACTACAATTAGAAGACACACTGAGCGAAACGGGGGCTAAGTGGCGGCGTATAAAGTTTGAAGTTAATGGAGACAGCAACTCGTTTGGGAAGTGGGGGAAGTCAAGGGATTTACTCCACACATTTCATGACGTTAACGACTTGAGAACGTCGTCGCAACAAGACTAATTATTATTAGAGCCCGTAAAATGACGTTCCAAGTTTCGGATCATGTGATATGTGGATAAATTAACGATAATCATCGCGTCGTCACGTAAACTGCGCAACTTAATTTAATTGCCAAAATGGATTTGGGTTAAGTTAACGGCAAAATGTCTGGGGGAATAACTTACATTTCCGCTGGAGCACAGAACCGATGCGAGAAGTCGTCGCAAAATCGTCGAAAACTGCAAAGAAAAAGAGGGAAGAGAACATTTTGCATAGATTAAATAAACAATCTAAAAATATATTCAAAACGCAGCAGCAAATGAAAAGATTTATCTCAGAGAGAAACTGCGCATTGCTAACGGAAGCTGCACTACTACCATATATACAGATATGGAACGAGACAGAGTACTATAAGTACTATATATTATATATTTGATTATATTTTCCATGAGCGAATTAGTCAAACGACTTTTGCCGACTTGGCTCTTTATAGTAGTAGATCCGGCACAAGTTCAAGGTGAACTTGGGGAAACATTGAAATGAATTCGAAACTAACCGCGAGTTAAGTGCCACTGTCAGTCACTGCGACAGTCTGACTGTCAGTCAATTAGTGGGTCTCTCGGCTTTTCATTAATTTTTCAATTAAATGCAAATTTGCAATTTTTTAAGAACACATTGCAAATTGAATTGTGTGCGCCTCGGCGACCTACCGCAGTTGAAGTTGGAATTCCCCCATCTACTACTCCAGTGGCTCATCCCCGCAGTGCGTCCCTCTCCCTTTGGCAATCCACTGCTGGCTGGTATTAAATTTCCAACTCATTAAAATTTTGCGCACTGTGTGCGAAAACTGTCGACCAGACAAACAGACAGACAGACGGACGGACAGACCGAGACAGACGGACGTACAGGCAGACACACGAAGCTGGGCATAAACTCAGCAAGTGCTCTACCCAAAGAGGGGACTTTGCTGAACAACTTTCAGAGTGTTTGCATTTGCGCTTTTGCGCTTTCGAACTGCAGAGAGCACTGGCGAGCAGGCTGGGGAGGCTTGTCATTCATAAATGAAGCGCATAAAAAGGAGATGAAGGCAACGTAATGCAAAAGGCAACGAATAGTGAATACTTATAGAGATGCGACATCCATTATTGAGAATATGGTGATATAAGCTAGAGATATGATTGGTATATGAAATACTTGACAGGTTTAAAGGTATAGAAAATAAATTGTAGGCAATCTTATGACATAAGCTAAAATTACACAGAGGTAGATAAAATGCTTGACAGACTGTTTTCAGATATACATCTTTATTGACCTCTCCCAAGAATAGAACTGAGCTCAACTCAGGCAAAGTACTTTACTTTTTCGGCATACCCATAGAAAAACCTCCCATCTTCCGCACAGCTCATTAAACATATCGCCATAGCCTACTCTACTGTATGGCAGCTTAATGAAAAGCTGTTTGAGTGCAGTCTCTCTGCTTGGCGGACAACTTAATAGACTGCAATGCACTGTACTCGCACTCACTCGATGTACGGCCCAATCAGTTGCTGCTCACTTATTTATGTGAGTTCGATAAAACCTTTGACTTTTATCTTAATGAATGATTCACTCATGGTTCACTCACATTAATGATAACAATTCTGCTTGCCGACCGGAAATGCATAAGCGGCGCCACTCGCAGCGGAAGTGCCGCTGGAAATGCCCAAAAAGCTGCCAGATCTCTGGCAATCAATGTGTACTATAATCTAATCGCTGCTTACGTCACCAAGTTATATACTACTATAGCATTAGTGTCAGCAATAAAATTGGAAAGTAATATATATAATTGGAAGCTTGCGTCAGTCTATCGACAACCCACGCGAGCGACCAAAAAATTGAACAATAACACAGCAAAACTGGGCAAAAAACAGCAACAAAAATAAATAAAAACAAATAAAAAATTGCGCCAAATTAAGCGTCTCTCTCTCTCTCTCTCTCTCTACTGTGTAATGCTGTCTCGCTCAGTTTGTAGCTTGTCAGACTCGCGTCACAATTAGAGAAGTGCTTACAAAAGGTCAGCCGCACTCAATTGGCAAAGCACTCGAGACAAAAGCAAAGCAAAGCAAAACCAGAAAGCAACAACAGCAAATGAAACTAATAACAAAACGAAGCAATACAAATTTAGAAGCTTGTGGCGAAATTAAACGTTTCTCTGCCCTATAAAGAGAGGGTCGTAGGGTATGACGAATAAGGTATAAAGTGGAAGATTGTTGACAATGTACAAAGGTTATTAAATTTCATGTCAGAGGTTGTCAGTTATTAATCAAATGTGAAGTGCAAAGAGACAATTTTATTTCTATTCCAAATACCTCAAAGACAGTTTAATCTTTAGATCTCTATCCCAAATACTTCAGCATAGCTTTCCTTTAACCTATCCCAAGCTATAGTAGAAAGTAGTGAGATCGCAGAAAATATAACTTCCTGTTCAAGGTAATTTATATAAATCATTCCCAATCAGTCTAAATCTAATATACTCTAAACTTTTTAAAGCTACTTTCTATCTCTGCTATGCTCATGACTTCCCCAAACCCTTACGGCATATCTACAAGTCGAACCTTTCCCTAGTTCTTTTGCTTCCTAGTGTAAACTCCGTCTTGGGTTTCTTGGTTTTGCCTTTGGGCGACGACCAAGCCCTTTTTTTGCGACCGACACTGATGGGAAACAAATGGTTGCTTCGGTGGTTAGAAAAAGCCAGTTGAGGGAGCACGATGTCGTCGTCAGGTCGTCGACGGGTCGTTTTGAGCGCTTTAAAGACGGCGCGATATTAGTGCGATGTATGGGGCGTGTTGGGGCGGCTTCGTTGTTTCTGTTGTTGTTCTTCTTCTTCTTCTTGTTGCTGTCCCTGGAGTAAGCGGGCAATTAATTTTTTAATGGCTTAGACAAAATGACTGACTTCGGGTTATTAGAAAAGTTCGTTTTTATGGTGCAGAAAAACTGCTTGAAATTGTCAATTAGCAAAGTGCTGAGCCAAGTCGAATGAGAGAAAAGGCAAAAATGGGAAAACAAGTAAGGCGGAAAGAACAATCAAAAGAAGGGAAAACCGTAAGGAAACCAGCTAAGAATTTCCAATTTCGGTTATCGACTATATTACTGTATATTCTTGTTGTCCTGTTCGGACCATCTAATTGAGTACGACTTACATTTTTATGATATTTAATCTAATTTTTTATGATACTCTTCGGGTGTATATCGGATAATTTTTATGGCCGGTTCGTTGGCCATTTGCCTAACGAGCTAACAACTCGAAACTCGTTACAGAGATTCGGCCTAGGGGTACAGGCTTTTGTTTATTTATTTAAAGGCAAACGAGGGAGTCCCCTGCCTGCCCCTTAATCATCCTTCTGCCCACAGATTGTGTGCAATTTGTTTTGATTCAATGAAATATCAAAAACGTGACCCAAGTGCACCGACAAAATGATTCCCCACAGTATCCAAAAAATAAAGTCTGGCAATATATTTTACATTTTGCGGTAGGGTCGGCTGAGTTATAGCTGGCTCTCTCTCTCCCTTTCTCTCTCTCTCTCTCTCTCTGTCTTTCTCCCTTTGGCTTTGTCTTTATATGGCAATCGGCACTTAACTATATGCAAATTGCATTTAGGCAAATTGAGCGTTAACGTTTACCCAAGCACGTGCGAATGATTGAGCTAGCCAGACTGACAAGCAGATGGGGCTGGCTCTTATCTGGACGACTCTCTGACTGATGGCCATGCGTAGATAAGAACGCCAGAGATACCAAACGATTAGTAGTAGAAGCCAACAACTGCGGCTGTTTTTAGCTGATTAACAATATGCGGAAGTGATTCACAGGCCGATTGAACATGATACTTCAGAGGCAGAGAGAGAGAGAGAGAGAGAGAGTGTCGAATTGTGACCCCTATTGGAGCACGCCACTGTGTTTTAATCGTGTTCAAGTGGCCGCTTAATCCTTTGGCACTTCCGCTGCCAGGACATGGGAGGACATTGACTGGCGACATTAGCCTAGGCGCAGTGCATCATTTCCATGACTTTTTTATGTGTCTCTCCACTTCAGTGTGAATGCACTCAACATGATGCTTGACAGCGAGGGTTGCTACGACAGTTTGATAAAAGGACAGAAGCTGTGGCAAGGTGAGAATGGAAAATTTGTAGTTCTGACTGTTTCTGCCAGTCTACAAATGAGACCTTTATAGATTTATATATCACAGACATAGAAAATATGATTTAGCTTTAATTTTCTGCAATGTTTACATAACTTGTTCAGTTAGAAGAATTCCCGATGAGATTTGAAATGAATGTTAAAGAAAGATAATTAAAGTTAACTTAAATCTTTCTTTATTCGATTTTTATAGATATCATAGAAAAACTAAAAGATATTACTGAGATTTAAATAACTTATTTAAAGAGTGCATCTTACTAGAGAAGATGATTTCAGAAAAATAATAAAATATATTTATACTTTTGGAAGTAAATCACTTCCATAACAAACCAATGAAAACCCATCAAACTTGATACGTCTCTATGGCATAATGAACCACTCCGATAACTTAATTTAACTGCTGCGAGGCAATCATCTGGGCAGTTATGACAACATCTTAAGCATTATTTGTGCCGTAGATCCTTCAACAAACTTCAACAGCCTCCCACATGGCAGTTACACGGACTCATTGGTCTTGGGCATTACATGCGCTCCACAGCATCTCGGCCAGCTCAGCCGCCAACGCCATAACTCTGCAGTCTGTCTACGTATTCCATCCATAAAACACAATTTCATCTCTTTTTTCGCGCGCGCCCGCGATGGTTTCAGCTGCGGCTGCGACTGTGGCTGAGGCTGTGGCTTTCAGCTACAGCTGCGGTCACAACAAATCCCAACCGAAACCGCCAAATGGAAGCGGGCGTCCGGGTTGGGAGTCGAATGGGAGTCTGGGGTAGGCCACTTGGTATCGCGACCACAGAAGTGACTTAACTGGCTTTAAGCCTTTTCATATGCTGCTTAGCTCGACATCGACTTGCGAATGAAGCTGGAGTGTCCTCTTCTGTGCTGCCGCTGCCTTCTCTCGCTGCTCTACATGCTGCGTTTCCGCATCTATTTCATTTCAAACTCCACTACACATGCCACGACGAGATGACACTTGACTGAATATTTATGGCCACAAATGGAGCGAAAATAAAATCGCCAAGTCACGGGCGGACGCGGCGCTCTACACACACACACACATACAGCAGAAAAAGAACGACACAAAATGGAAAAACAAATGCGAGCGGACACACATGGAGCGACGTCGATGTCGATGCCGATGCCGATGGATGCCTTTGTCTGTTCGGGCCTGGTCTGGTCTAGTCTCTGGCCACATGGAAGACATGCCCTTTTCGGGCGTGCTGTATGTAACTGTGCCCCATCTGTGGCTAGCTGGCTTTGTGGGACGCAGACACAGACACACACACATAGTTTACCGTTAGCCTGACCGTAGTGCGGGCCACGTCCAAGACCCAAAAACCAAAAAAAAACCACTGCTAACTGCCCCTTTGCTTATGGTTTTTGGGGTTTTGGTTTGCAAGTTCGCTCGGTTCGTGATCTTTATCTCTATCTGTGCACTTGGCTTCGTCATAAGTCATGAAAATGTTCTCAAATATTTGCGAGTATTTATGTGGCTTTTGTTCTATCAGTTTGTTTACTCAATGATTATGCTCAACTGATCTCAACGCGCGACCGTATTGAGTTGCCTTTAATTCTTCTGGGGGACTGAGTCGTTTCGAGCATGAGTCGTCTACACCCTGCAACCAACGAATCTCCGTTCGCTGGGCAAATATGTAATGAAGCATAAGCAATTATGATAATGTCGTTTCTGTTTACATTCCGCCTCGGTCGCCTTGCTCGAGCTTATCAGCCACAGTCGCAGTCGAGTTGAGTCGACTCAGCCTCCAAAAAAATATTGTTGACAAAATATAAAACCGTATGAAGTCAAGCCGACTGTGTAATGCTCTTTGAAAATTAACGGAAGTGCGGCTTACTTTATAAGGCATATTATATTGTGTATATATGTATATGTATATTATTTATATATATTATATTGTATACATAATCTCAACTCATTTCTTGTCAAGCATAAAGGGAAGTTGACGAATTTCACCAAATTCGCATGGCTTTGAAGCCTGACTTTTTTCATATCTTTTATTTACATATAACTTCGAGATATGAGCAGAAATATCTTCAAAATGAATATATATAATTTTCAGCAAATACAAAAAATAAATTCCCGAGAAACTCATACAAAAAAGTTTCAGATTAAATTCCTCAAGACCTTTTCGGGCTTGAGCTGCTTATCGTCTAAGTAATGAGTAATTCGTTTGAAATTTCTTATAGCTTTTTGTTTTTATAAGCTGAAGTTGCAAATTTTGTCAAGAAATAAATATTCTAAATATATGTATATATAAATGAAATAATCAGATATTATTCTGGCAAAGAATTGAGTTTTTCCGGTGAACAGTTCTGTAATTAACTGCGCAAATATTTAGATCAACTACCTGCCCTTTTGACCTGCGACTAATCAGTTTCGTTGGCACCAAAAAAACTCAACCAAAAATAAACTTGTTCTGTGTTCGATCGGAGGTACCCCTTCTGGCACCGCCTCTTGCAAGCCGCAGCTCAATCAATTCGCACACAAAAATTGCAAAATTTTTCAATTTATTCGCATAACGAATGTGGTTTTTTGCTACTTTGCTAGAGAATTTTGCCAAGTTTTTTTCCGGGGAACAGAGGGGAAATCCAAGTTTTGTGAATGTCACGTAAAACACGCGCTGATGCATGGCACAAAATGTGAAATTCAATTTTTTGTTTTTTTTTTGGAATTGTGTATGCAAAATCCTATCGGGCCACGCCCGGCCGACAACAGGTAACTGCAATTTGGAGGTGAAGGAAACAAAAAGTTGACGCCCAAATGGCAATTTATGCAAATCAAAAAGTCCTCAACCTCTCGACAACCTCAACCTCGACTCGCTCGATCGTTGGGCTACGGTCTGGCACCCATTGGCACCACTTGTGAGCAGCTCGAGCAGCACTTGAATTAAGCCATCAGCTCGGGGCATAACGGCATCGCAGTAAATTAAAATTGACAAAAAAAGAAAGAAAAAAAAACTAGTAGTGACAGTGAAATGCAAAGCTCTTTCTACAATATGTTAGTGTAGCCCAGGGGCCTCTATCTCTGCCACCTCCTCCCTCTTTCCATCTCTCTCTCTCTCTGGTCTTTCTCTGGTGATAGTACGTAGCTGCCATCGAGGCTCGACAATCGACACTTGAAGACTCGACTCAACTCGACTGAAGCGTTTATCTAAAGTTCAACAACTTATGCAAATGTGAGGGTAGAGGCGAGTGTGTGCTTCAATCAATGCTGGACTCTTACACACACACACACTCGCATACACACAGTCTTATTAACCCGACAATGTGCAGGAATGTGTCGGTTAGGTTCTACTCTCATCATATTTTTTTCATTAAGAGCCACAATTGTATTTCTTTTCTTCCCAGCTATCTTTGAATAATCTTTATGCCGTACTTGTGTGTGATGATAAATGTGGTATGTGTGTGCGTGTGTGTGCTTATGTGGACAGTGCATTCAGAAGCGATTAGTCACTTGCTGTTGTTGTTGTTGCTACTGGCAACGCTCTTGAAAATGTCCGGACAACTGTTTCAATGTTGTCAACCCGCATAAGCTGCTTAGGTCAAGCCAAAAATGCAAAGGTTTAACCAAGCGAACTGGAAAAGCCAACAGAAGGGTGAAAAGATAAACAAACTGACATCGAGTCCATCCCAAAACTGACCATTGTTATCAAATGTCACATGAAATCGCTCGATTTGGTGTGAATGTTGACTTTACTCAAGCAGGTAGTTCAATATCTCCGTCTCGATTTCAGTGGAGGGAGGACTGACTCAGTTCGAAGTTAATATATTGATGAGAGAAAAAGTAAATATGTGATATCCTTTAGATATCTATAAACATGATAAGATTTTTGTTCTCAAATCTCTTTATATGTTGTTTATATCGTCAGCACATCCTTATAAACACAGCATGCTATAAATAATAATTGAATTGCCTTCCGTTAGTTGATATGAGAAACTTTTGAAACCACATGAACAGTTGACTCATTAAAACATCCATATTTTATTATAATTGAAAACCATAAGACCCGCAAGTAAACACAAAATCTCCAAACAGTCTGTTAAGTTTTCTCGGGTATTTTTTTTCTCAATATAAAGTAAACAGCTTTTTATCGCAGCAGTGTTCTAAAAACAAACCATACACAAGCTGTGTGGGCATTTAATTAAAAAACAAAAACACATATTGTATGTATATTTTCTGTATTACTCTGGCAACTGATAAACATGTATAACTCCAGGCCTCGTTCCTATTGTGCGCATTAACCCATAAACGGAGCAGCAAGCCAGTGCCATTTTTAAGAGCACTTGTTCAAATACGGTAAAAATAAAGCAGCTCTATAAATGCACAACAGACTTGATATAAACAGTTGTCGATTGCTCTCATTTCAGAGTTTAATCCGACTTAATTTACTCGAGACGTAAACGACTTGTTGCATATGTTATGTGAGCGGAGCCAGTGCAAATGCGAGTGGATTTGCAAGTTCTAGAAAGGTGGGGCGACCATGAAATCGGGTAGGGGTTTGCTTAAAATTTGAAATGTATCAGATTTGAATAGTTTATACCTTCTATATATACTAAAAAAGTGCATTTTATAAGAGTAACTATATGCCTTCTTCAGATACTTTACTGTAAGTACCTTTAAGTTCAAACTACAACCTCAAAAGCTCTTAAGACTCCACAGCAGTTTCGAAGTACTCAATACCTCTCAGTCTCTGTCTCCCTCACTGCCTCTCTTCCTGTCTTTCTCTGCCTACCCCCTTCCACACTTGGCTCACTGCCTATTTAGAATTATAAACAATTATAAAGTGCTTGGCTCGGCACCAAGCTCAGCTCTACATCGAGCCAAGTAACTCAAGTCTGAACTTGACCTTTTTCACTGGGCATGGTCGCACTTGGAATGCACTTAACACACCACAGTGTGTGGTGCACAGTGTCTGTCGTGGAATCAATTTACAGTGGCCGTCATCAGTCGTCATTATGTCTGGACATTAAGTAGCTGCGACTAAGCCGCTTAGTGCAGCCAGAAGAAGACCAGACCAAGGCAAAGACCTCCTCCCCCATAGACACCTCCCTCTGCCTTGGCTGGTCTCGTGCACTGACGTTGACCCAATTCGCCTGCTGCACGTTTTTTTGCTGACTACGGGTATCCATGTGAGTACGTGTGAGTACGTATGTGTGTGTAAGTGAGTGTTGTGCAACGAATACCGGCAAGTTGGCTGTTCTTTTGCTGTTAATTGGATTAATAACGAGAGGAACAATGGGGCAGCAACTGGCGCAGAAATAATGGGGGATTATGTAAGTCAATCGACAGACAACAAATTTGTCCCGTAAACAGTGCCATATATGGCCCACATCGACCACTATATATAGAGAAACATAGCAGCAAGGAGAGAGGTAGATAGCGAGAGCTGTCAAAATGTTAAGTGACTGCCAAAGTCGGCTAAAGTTGGCGCACAAATGGAGAATTTCAGTCAGACACGAGCGCAAATATGCTTTGCATAAGTAATGCGAAATGTTGATGCAATGTGGCTAGAAATGAACTAGTTCCAATATGAACATGACTTTCGCTTTTCGTTGATGTTGTTAGAGTAATTAGTGGGAGGGTTTAATTGGTTACAGTATGATGTAGCTTGAAGATAGTTAGACAACTGAAGATTGTATTTGACAATTTGATATATGCATATTGTATCTTAAAGAATGTTAGAAGATTGTAGATAAGTTCATATGGCACCCAGTTATGCATTTATAAAATGAACCAGTTATTTTTGAAATTGACTATTCTTATGTTGTACTTATCGCAGTTCACAGCACTTTACTGGCAAACGGAAATGATTCATCGCCCAAGCCCTTTCAAAGCGACACTCTCAACTTCTATTTACCCAAAGTGTCTAGACCTTAAGTCTCCGACTACGGTTAAGTAGTTGGTACTTCTGTCTCTCTGTGCTGTGACCCATTTGCAGCCCGATTTTCAATTACCAAATTACTGACCTCATAAATTGTTGCCACAAACTGCTTTATCAGCAGTAAAGAAACAGTTAAGTAGCTAACAGAAATACTACTCCATCGATATGAATGGAACTGCCCGGCACGATATACCCACCTAAGAGTATACAATGTATATATAGATGTGTGAGTGTGTTTTGTGTATTTCTACTTCTATTTCCACTTCTCTGTTTAGGTTGCTGTTCTCTGTTACTGTTTCTGTTTTGTTTGTTTAAGATACGCTATCAAGTCGGCCCCAATCTGGGCAATACTACGTAGAGCCAATCACCGTGCGATAAGGTGCAAGAACTGTCGCCTCACAGCTGGAACCAATTCTGTGGAATAAATACGATTGCCAAATATGCGTCAAATTCCTATAGATGATTTAATTACAATTCACAAACGATGAGCTCACACAAGTTGGCTGCCAAGGTGTGCTATCTAAATACCTTTCTCAATTTTCCATAGTTTATTTATATCGAAATTCGTATTGTTAGTTGTTTTTGTTACGCAGTCTCTTTGTGCTTGTTTGTGTCGTCTTAATTCTTGGCAAATTTGTTATTGAGGCAGTGAGGTTCGAGTTCGGGTTCGCTTCGGGGCAGTTCTGTTATTGTTTATAACCGTTCTACATGAGTCAGTTGGCAAAGCTTCTCGTTGACTTCTCTCTCGTATTTCTTCTTTCTTTTGTCATCAACTTTGGCCCTCTGCCCGAGTTTTATCATGTTTTCAACATCAAGCGGTAAAAAGTGAACGGTTTCTTTTTTTTTGGCCAGCTCCAATTTGTTTTTAGAAAAGTTTCAATTCTTAAACGGCAGCTGTCTTCGTAAATTTAATTAAAAATCGTTTAAAATCCTTTTGGAAAATTGTTTAAGCACAAGTTTTTTTTTTTTGTTGCTGCTTCTTTTCATTTCTTTTGTTTCGTGCCTTGTGCCTGGCCGAGGTGACTAAGTGTCAACACGTGCCGAACTGTTCGTACGATCTCCGGAGTTGGTAAACTTTGCAGCACACACAACTCCGGAACAACAACAATAAAATTGCTGCTCAAAAAGTTTTCGCTGCAAGGTAGAGAGAAAAACAAGCAGAAGCTCGAAGTGTATCTGCAAGATAAAAACTCTAGTAGATACAAGATACAAGTGGAAGTTTTATGCGCATAGTTGCGGATGTTCTTGTTGTTGTTGTTTCTGGCGTGTCGCTGCGCCGCATTAGCATAAACAAATAGAGATAAATTCATAATTGGCCAGTGCCAACAAAACCCCAAGTTGAGTACAAGCTGCAACCTGCACACAGGGGTTGCCTGTTGTGCCCCAAACCCCGTTGCGAACACGCAAGGGGAGTTGTCAGGGTGCGTCACCATGGCGTATGATGAATATAACGCACGTGCAGCTCACACGCTGCCGCTGCGGTTGTCTGTCTTTGTCTTTGTTACGCATGTTCTGCTTGTCACTTTGCTTGTCATGCTGTACCTGTTTCTGTGCGCCGTGGCAGCATAAGGAAGCGAGGCAGTAAGGGAATTCGAGCTGTCTTTGAACATGCATTGCCAACATATGTTTATTGAGAATTTGACTGTCTTTTGTTTTGCAATAACTTAGGAATATATTTGAATTCCCTTAACCAATTCATTCGAACAATTTAATATTGTATTCTCCTATTTTGCATATATTTCCCCAGTTTCTTTTCCTCTTCTATCCATGTTAGTGTATACAATATTCTTTCTATTCTTTAATTTCCCTACAAATTCTCTTATTTTTGCCAACAATTTTTGACGCCGTGCACATTTCAATAAATTGTTAAAGTCATGTTGTCGTCGTTGTCAGCGCGACATGGCAAATTCCAAATTCTCATACGCACCGTTGACCCAATTTATTAAGCCAAACACCCGAAACACCCTTGAAACAGACAATCCCACAAGCAGAGAGGCGCACAAAAAGAACTGTCCAAATAATGTCAGCAGTACAGCAATAGAAAGTAAGGAGAGAAAGGGAGAAAGAGGGGAGGAAGGGCAGCACATAAGTAGAAGACAGGAAGCGGCAGGGTTGCCATATGTATTTGGGGCGCGGTTTTTGTGCGCTGTCTGCATTGTGTGTGTGTGTGTGTGTGTGTGTGTGCTGCCTGAAAATTGGGTCGGTCGGCCTGGCACGTGCCTAGCTGGCTGCAGCCTCGACAATGCAACTCTGAACCATATGCCGTTATATTCTTCGTATTTATAACATTATGCGAGGCCATTTGCGAACAGTTAGTTTCATATTTTAATTTAAGTTGCGCCTCCAGCCATTCTCGAGCTATTCTCATTAAAAGATAAAATGCGCCTTTCTCTCGGCCACTTTGGTCCGCTTTTCAGGCCGCTTCAGCTAATTATGAGAGAATAAATGCAACTGCAACAGTGCCCTCGCGGGCCCGCAGTGCATGCCACAAAGTGTTTGCTGCAGCTCAAGGATAATTTTTGATTTAGCACCACAAAAAAGAAAGAAAACTAACCAAATGCTAAATGGGCTGCCAGCAGCAATGCAACTTTGGTTTGTTCTCGGCATCTCGCAGGGGACAAGTGAGAAATGGAATTATTTACGGTTAAAGAAATGCAGCTGAGAGAAAATAAACATATATACATTGTACATATACTTAATAAAAATTAATTCTAGTTGAATTTTCCATTGGAAGCTTATTTTTCTCTTGAGATCTTTATCATAAAATCTATTCAAAAGGTCTGTTCAAAAATATTAAATAATTCTAATTGAATTTTCCTTTAGAAGTTTATTTTCTAATCGAGATCTAAATGTATGAAAATATGTGCAAAAAATGTGTAATAATTCTAATTGAATTGAATTTTCTTTTAGAAGTTTCCTTGCTTATCAAGATTTCCAGCCACAAACTTTGTACAATATTTCTGCGCATAACTTTGCACCATTTCCATGAAGAGTTCCGGTTGGAAAGCCTGTCCACAGCACGGGGCCAAACCTGTTGGCCAACTTGTCTTACGCACCTTGTAAAAGCCCAAGTACTTTTTAATCATTGCAATAAGATCTTTAATTTAAAATCCATTAACAGCCACGAAAATACTGCCGAATACCAAATGCAAAGACGTCTCAATTTTTATGACCACACTCAAACACATCACGGAGGTGGCTCATCAACAACAGCTTTATATCTTCATCGCGGCTCGTCTCGTCTCTAACAATCACTGGGAAAGCTGCTGGGGCCATCATTAATGGACATTTGTTTGGCCAACACCTGAGACTTCCATGAGACTTACGAGACTTGGCGCCAGTTGCCCTGAGATTGTTGTTGCCTTGTTGTGGAACAATCAATCTCATTGACAACTTGAGTACGAGTAAAGAAAAAACTCTTGTTCGTTGCTGTTGATTCCTTCCCCTTGATAGCTTTGATAGCTTCATCGCCTGCTCTTGTCATATGCATAACATTTCCTTTCCACTTCTGCTTTTCCAGCTTTTCTTTCCCATCTCAAACTATGTAAATTTTGATAAATGATGCCCAGACATATCACAGCGATGCGACGCTGATGATGAGTGCGTTGAGTTGGGTTTTTTGTGGAACAACTTAAGCGCAGCTTAGGCTTGTTTGTCCGCCGTTGCTTGGGAAAGTTGTTTTTCCAACTTAACGCTATAACACATTGGAATCCGTAGCCGCATCCGAATTGTAGTCGGGCAAAAAGGTTAAAAGTTTACACAAGCTAAAAGTTTGCCTAAGAAAAGTCGCAGACGCAAAATGAGACTCGCTTCCATTTAATAAGCTGAAGTTTTACGTCTGTTAGGGTGACACTTGCGTAAACAATAAATTTCATTTAAGTTATTTATACTATTTGACTTTTGACTGGCCGCAACAACACTTGCCAGGCAGAGGCCTTAGAGACTGGCAGAGAGAGAGAGAGAGACTTGGAGACTGGCCTCAGAAAACTGAAACTGAAATGATATTTCCATTGCGAACTTGTGATTATTTGCAATTTGTCATCGATAGGCAGTGTCGCCTGAAATTAGATTCTCAAAGTCAGCGCTGCAGTTGATTTAGCTTATTTGCTTTTATTTTTTTGGGATATCGCATGACACGCGGAGAGTTTCAAGGAACTTCATCATGAACACATCGTGAAAATATCATGAACAACAGCTGAGCCAGCAGTGAGCCATGAATAGCAAAAGTTTACACTCTGATTTATCGACAATCGAATGCTCTATATGGTGGAAAATACATATATTAATTCCGCATTTAAATTGTAATTATTATAGCCATAAAAGCAATTTCTACTTAGTTTATTATTGTTATTTATTATGCGATTTCAGAAACTTTTTACTCAAAACTCACTGGGAGTCAAGTAATAAAAACTCATAACAAGTTGCTCAACTTCCTGGAATCTTTTTCGCAGCATCTTTAAGAGCTTTTTAATAAACCAAAAAAAATGTATGCTCCCTTTTTGGTTTATGAACTGCTTGTACCGGATACCCTAACCTAATACACCCTTTTTTGTTTGAGAACTTTTTCGCAAATCTAAGCAGAAAAAAGAGAGAAGAAAAAATATTCGATGGCAGAATCAATTTCTATTCTCCTCCTTCTCTTTCCCCTCTGCTTGTTTTAACACTTCAGCGAACAGAACAAAGTTGGGGGGAATGGAGGGTTAGGACATTATAGACCTAGGCCGGGACATGTATTCGAAACTAATTTAAATAAAAACCAATCTGGCTGAAAATGTCAAACATAATTCGAACCTACTGCTGAAGCATCTTATCGCTTTATGTGTTGTGACGGGTCTGGAAAACTTTGCCGTTGTCTGTGTGTGCGGCGTACCGTGACTGTGACTGCAACTCAAATCAAATTGCCAAACGAACTTTCCACTCGGCACAACAATTTTTATTTTTATGGCCGCCTCCCTCTACCCTCCATCTTGAACAAGTTCCCTTTAAGAAGGAAGAACGAAGCGAGCAACCCGACACGTTTCACTTTCGTTGAACTTGAAACAGACAAGGAGCCAAAGTCGCTAGGAAGTTGAGAACATGGCCGCGCATGCTGATGATTATCCTAGCACCATCCCAGCATCCTCTTCAGCCTACACAACTGTTTTTTCTTTTCTTTTTTCCAGCGAAAGCTCAAAACAAAGCAGAACAGACATAAAAATGCTTAGGCGAAAGCGATGGCGGCGATAAAGAGACGACGACGACGAGAAGCAGCAGGCTAAACAATGAGCCTGAGCCAAAGTGTTGCCGGCTTCTGGCCAGGCCAAGGAGAACACACTATATAGTCATAGCACCCAGGCAAGTTATGAGTCTGGCCAGGACTGCGAAAGAATTAGAGGCAAAAACGTTGCTGGACCATAAAAGATTACAATAAAACAGACCGCAAATACAAATAAAAAGTCGCCAGCAGAAGCTTTGGGGAATTTATATTGGGCCATTTTGACGAAACCCCAAAACCACATTTATTCCAGCTGTCTCCATCTCCCTCCCTCTCTCTCTCTCTGTGTGAAATCAATTTGCCGCGTAGCATTTGTATCAACTTGAATGGAAATTAATTAGCTGCCTAGCAAATGTGGCAGCTTTGAGTAGTGGGAGAAGGAGCAGAGAGTAGCATTCTTGGGGAATGTTATTGACCCCGCCCATGAGCGAAATTACCGTTACTGATAGCAGGCTATCAATATATCACAGATAAATAGCACGAGGTCACATCCCTGCATCGCAATCCCCATTGATAGTCGGCTATTTGTTATTTGTTGACACGGAATCCCCCCCTTCCAGTTCGTAGATATCGTTTATATATCTATTTTTAATTTGTGTTCAAGGTGCTCAATCGATAAGCTGTGCAGGCTTTTAATTAATAGAGTATGAGATTATAGAATAAGGAAACATTTTACAGCACTCTACAGATTACACTGTATAAGGTATGTTAGTTACATTAGTTATACCTGTATAAGGTATAGGAGTATTAATTATCTTGAAGCAGAAAGAGAGCACTTTAGGAAGAGAAGAAAAGAATATTTTGTCTCATATTTAAATGTCTTTCATCAATTATCAAACTTATCAGTTAACTTCCCATCACCATTACATACAAATATATAAATTATTTTTATATAATTACAATATAAGTGTGCTGTTTATTTCTATTACTTTATTTAACTATATTTTACTTATAAAACTGCCTTTTAAAAATTCACTATTTAGACTTTAAAATACTGTTTTTATTTTGTCTATAAATTTTTGTTGTTGAAGTAATAAATATAACCATAAAAGTCATATAATTATTTTGTTTAGCCTTATAAAGCGCAAACAAATTTTTGGAAAATAACAGCAAAGTTTATTTATTATAGGATTATAAGCTAGCCAATTTGCTACAATTTGGAAACTGATATTTAAAATAAAGAAATATAAACAAATAAACAATTAAATTACCAAAAATCGCATGCTAATCAAGCAACATAAAGCTGTTCACGGAGAACATTCCAAAAATACAGTTCGCTGAGAAACCTGTTTGTGTGCCTTATGAATGGAAACTCTTGTCTTGCGAACCCATGTTTCTTGGCGCTCTCAGTGCGCTGACCCCACACAGTCCGTTCGCATTTGCATTTGAGTGCAAGCCAAGCCCAGGTCGTAAAAGCTGTTATCAATATCGAACTAACCCCGAACTACTACTAGTACTCCAAGTAGACCCGAGTGGAGTGTGTAGTATGCAGATAAGCTCAAACACAATGAACTCTGAACTCTGGGCACACCCCGAAATTCGGGAAAGTGTATTTCCAATCTGTAAGAGAGTAACGGTGGCCCCCTTTTTATGGGCTGATAAAAAGACTTTGGAGCAATCAAAAACCGCAACATGTTAACTGTTAATGCCCTAGACACCTATTTGGGGAAGGTCCTTTTGCAAGGTCCTGCCTGCCAGTCTACATATGTGTGTGGGTCGACAATGAACTCGAACTCGATGGGCGGCCATAAATGCGCCAAATATAAATTATATTAAAAGAGAAGTATAAAAAAAGAGAGATGGGAGGGAGATAGCGGTAAAAGGGCTACCCAGTTCCGGATCTCAATAATTCAAAACAATTTCATTTTATTGCTGAAGTTGGGACAGGATTCGGGTAATGCCACAAAGCACAGTTTAACCTCATCTCACACACACACTTTTTGACCCCTGCAGGCGCAAACCCTTTTTCATTGGGCGCGCATATAAAACACTGTAAAACAGCGTAGGGGGAGGGGGAGCGGTTAAGGGACTGTGGGCATACGGTAGGCGTGAAAGCCAACACATAAAGAGGAAACAAACTGGGGACAAGTGGGGAAACAGAAGGCGCTTCTCAACTTACCGTTCTGCGAATGTGCGCAAATATTTTCCGTTGAGGCTCTGCTGATGAAGATGAACGGGTTGAGTAATCCTTTTAGCGTCTGATAATGAAAATCCTGCCAGTCATAAGGCAACACAAACACACACACTAGGTGGCACACACACACACACAGAGGGGAGAGAGCCCTCTATTAATGATGTCTACTCGAAAGCGGGGGCGCACAAGGGGGCGTGAACCTCCGTTAAAATCGCGCTGTTTTTTTTATGCCAAAAAAAGTTGCACAAGTTTCGAATGCGCTGCTATTCGTAGCGTATGATTAGCGCAATAGACCGGCTTGATTACCGTTAATTGCCAGTTGTGTTTATCTGTATTGAATTATTATTCCACTCTTCTTCTTCTTCTTCTTGCTGGTGTTGTTGTTGTTGGAGTCACACAAATCCAATTGACACACACAATTTTAATTAGGCACAGTTACTATTGCTGTTGTTGTTGATGTTGTTGTTGATTGCACACGACGAACACACGTTGGGTACAAAACACCGGGAGATTACTTCGAACTTTATTTATTTTTTGGGGATCTCTGGCAACGTGAAGCGTAAAGCAGCCGCAACGAAACGTACAGCGCAAGATTCCAAAACAGAATGTGGCAGTCGAAGCGATGAGCTGCTGCTGCTGCTCTGAGTTCGCATTTCATTTGGTTCGAACATGTTCGATCGAACACAACGTATGCTTGTTGCTTGTCGCTGCTTAGGCTGACAAAGCGTTGAGCCTGCACATGTTCGCTGGGCAGGGACGGCGAATCGGAGAGGGATTTAGCTGTTGCTCTTCGCTGCATTTATTGAAAGTGCATTAAAAGGGATAATTTCAATTGATTAATGAAAAAATAAAAATAAAAAGATTAAAATGTTTCATACTTTCAAACATTTTTAGGAGAAAACTAGGAATAACAGAGAAAACATTTGCTAATTTCTCTAATGTTATGAACTTTATTTTATTACTCTATGTACCTTCTTCTACTATTCATAATGTTTTTAAGATTCATGCAATTCTCATCCGAAAAGTCAGTTTGGTTATGGGTTAATATCTTTATTGAATTGAAATAACTGAAGTTTAAGTAATTTAAATTTATCATTATATTTCCATGCTACTTCTAAGCTTTATATTATTGTACACTATAATAGTTAAATTTGTTGCAAAAATTGATAAAACAGCTCATAATTACTTTTTAAATATCATTTAAAATCGTTTCCCGGATAAATCGTAAACAATATTAGAAATCCACGATATTTTGAAGGACAGTGCCCTAATTTAAAGATATTAAAATGATCCTACCATAAGCATGCGGCGCCAGTTCTCACTAACCCTTGTCTCTCCCACTCTCTGACACAAATAACCCACCAATAAAGCCATTTAAGAACTGAAAACTGAATTCATTAATGAAACAGCCAAGCAACTAGAAGAAGAACAGCCCACAAATTGCCTCATCATCTCCGCGAAATAGTGCCTATACAGGAGCCAGACGGAATAGAGAACCGAATTGTAGGAAGGGTATTGAAAATCAGATTTCATTTTCATGTAATTAAAACCAAACAGAGAGAAAGGCCGACAATTTCAACTGAAATGTTTATGTCTATGTGTTTGTGTGTATTTGGGTGTATGTATTTGTAAGCCGGGACAACAACAACACAAACAAGAACAGAAGGCGACTGTGCGCTTGCGGGCGGGTGCGTTGCCAAGGCGACACGTCGCGACCCAAGCAATTGACAGTTTCAGGTACCGCGACCAAGTGCAGCCAAAACAGAAAACAACGAAGCGACAACGAAGCGAAAAGGCCACAAGCGGAAAGAAAATAAAAGGGAAAAAGAAGAAGAAGAAAACTAAAAGTAAAATAAAGTAAAGGAAACTTGGCACCTGCAAGAAACGGAATTTTTCACGGCAGCAAGTGGAATCCCGGCAGGGGCACATCACATCACAGTAACTGAATCGGTCCGTGCTCTCAGGATTCAGCGGAAACCAACGGAAGTGCGCGAAAAACAGGAAAATCGCACAGTGAGCGGGCAGCTGGAAAAATCATTAAACTCGGCAACAAAAGGCACAAGGACACGCCCACTGCCCACGACATTGGCTACCATGAATTACTACGACGAAGAGATCACAATCAGTGGCCCAGACTCGAAGCATCTCAGCAGTATACGTTCTGGAGGAACAGCAACTTCAGGGGCAGCGGTGGCTCCAGCGCCAAGGCAGCGTAATATGGTAAGAAGCAAAGTAAAAGAGGAGAGACTTCAATAAGTTCCTAGGGGGACTCTGAGAGGAGACTACAAGAATGACTCCTAAGGGGAGACTTCAAGAGGAGGTCTCAAACGAAGACAGAGACAGAGAGACTTACAGAGAAACATACAAATAGACACACAGAGAGAAAGTCATAGAGATAGACAGACAGAGGAGACTCCAAGGGGGAAGAACCTAATTAGAAAACCTTGCCATAACCTTCTCCACCTTCCCCTTTCAGCAGCTGCAGGGCAACTCGGCAGACGACGATGGGCTGCTGCAGGATATCATTGATCACGACGACGAGGCGGACGACAGCGACGACGACGAGGATGATAGTGAGCTGCAGTTGGGTGGCGCAGCAGGTGGTGTAGCAAGTGGCCTCGTGCCACGCCCCCAGACACGACCGGGCAGCACACGCAACGCCAAGCCACAGACGCAGCCGGCAGAGGATCTGCTGAGCTTCGGTTCCGGCTCGGATGATGCAACTGCTGCGGAGCAAGCGGCTATCATGAAGATGACGCACCAAAAGTTACCACAACCACCACAACGACGTAGTGCTGGCATGGCACCACAGCACGAGATGCCCACATTCAATCTTACCCCAGACAAGTGGGAGCAGTTGCCACTGCAGTCGGAGCTGAAGGAATTGTTTCCCTACATACTTAAATACACACCCCAAACGATCGACACGCCCTACCATCTGCAGCCCTTCATACCCGAGTTTGTGCCTGCTGTGGGTGATGTAGATGCCATGCTGAAGGTGCAGGCTCCAAATCTGCTGCAGCCACAGCGGCAGCGTGAAGTAGATGAATTCCTGCAGCGTCTCGGCCTGCAACTGCTCGACGAACCATCGGGCAATCAGTCGGAGCCGAGTCTGCTGAACATGAAACTTCGCTCCGTGCTCAGCGGCAGTCGTGGACACCACTCTGGGAAGCATGCAACCTACTCGGCCAGTCTGGTGCCCACAGCGCGATCGGCCAAGGATATTGAACGTTGGATTGGCGAAGTGGAACAGGTGCATATGACGCAATCGATGCACGACTCACAGCCACGCAAGGATATCGATGCTCTGCTCGAGGATTGGCCCCGCTCCTATGCTGCGCCTGCAACGCGTGAGGCACTGGACACCGCATATCGAGCCTGTCTGCAGCAACAAATCTCACTGGCCGATTATGTGCGTGTGCTTTGTGAACACTTCGGTGTGGAGGGACCACTGGAAACTCAATCGGATTACATACACAACGTGCAGACGCTGTTTGCCCTATACCTGGCTGCCAGTCAGGCCTGGGAATAGAGAGAGAGAGAGAGAGAGGCTGATAGGGCAGAGGGAGTAGAGTGGGGGGAGTGGGGGATGGGGGTTGCACTAATAACGCTAATGGCTTCGATTAAGTGACAGCCAGACGCCGTTTGTTTGCCTTTGTGCAGCTGCAGCCGTTGCCCGTTGTATGCCCGCTGGTTGGCCATTAAATCGCTCGGAAAACCGTTAGTCTCCGTGACTTGTTCGAGAGAGAGAGAGAATGGAGGATGAACTGTCAGTGGGGGCTGATCTCCTACTTCTCCTCCTTGCCAAACTGGTCGACTGCACTTTGTAGTGCGGATTCGTTTTAAGAACTGCGTTGAACGGCGACGGCGACAACTTGCGAAATTGCCGCGTCACATCATCAGAAGCGGCAGCTGCGAGCGACGAAAATGAAATTTGGTTCGCGATTTTTTATGCATTTTTTGTTGCAAGTGCGAGCAGTCGGGTATATTGAAATGTAGCCGGGGAATGTAACAATGAAGGAGGAAAGTTTTAACAAAGTTAAATAAGTTCAATTAATATATAAATCCAAAAAGATATAAAATATTAGTAATAATAATATGAAAAAAAAATAAAAATAATAAAATTTATAATAAAAATAATAATAATAAGTAATAAATAAAAAAATAATATTTTTTGTATATATTTCATATTATATGAAATACTTAATAAACATATAATTATTCATTTATTGCAACTAAACTGCAACCGTAATTAATTTTTTTTGAAATTCATAGAGTATGCCCCTAGTCGATCACTTGCTCTCTCTCTTCCACGAGTAACAACCCTCTCACTTGTTTTGTTGTTATTTCTTGTGTCTCTTTCAAGTGCCAAAAGGCATAACGGGCCACAATGTGCCCGGCAAGAGGCGCGGCTCGGATGTTGCATTGAAAATGAAATGAAAAACTGCTGAAAAGTCGGCTGAAATGCAACAGAGTGGCAACAGCAACAGTAGCAACAACAAAAAAATCGGTGTGGGGCGTAAATGAACAAGAGCAGCGGAAAAAGTGCCCCGAATAGATGTGAAAAAGAAGGCGCAATAAAAATTGCACTGCATACTTATTGGGGCAGAGCACACGCAACTACTCCCACACAGACACACACACATATACACAAACACCAACGGCAGTTAAACCAATCATGCACTCGACCAAACGGCCCAGCAACAACAACATTGACAATTGCAAACGCCTAATTAGCGCAGCTTAAGAAAACATTGACCAGGCCCAAAGCCAGCACCAAACCCATGTCCAAGCTGTCGTCCACCGTCGCCGACCTTAATTATGCGTAAACCAGTTAAGTCCCATTAATGCCATTTTCGCTGCGTGGGCGTTTGGATGATGGACCGGACACAGGCCGAGCCAACCTGACCCGGGCTGTCAATCAAAGCCGCCGTCATATGCAAAATGCAAGCAATTGCAGTTAATTCTTCTCAAGGTGCTGCCCTCTGCGACGTCGCTGCCTGTGATTGACGTTGTCTGGGCGAGTCATTAACAACGTGTGCGTAGGCAAATTACGATCCGAAAGATGAACGACTCGACGCAGCAATTAAGGATAATCCAATTTGGGTTCGAAACATAGTTACTTACTGAGTATTCCATAGAGTATCGTGGCATACTTTAGTATGATTTCGATAAGTGTATCGTTATCAGTATAGTCATCGAAAATTATTAACATTCATGTTAACTCA
Source organism: Zaprionus indianus (assembly GCA_018904595.1). Taxonomy (NCBI): domain Eukaryota; kingdom Metazoa; phylum Arthropoda; class Insecta; order Diptera; family Drosophilidae; genus Zaprionus; species Zaprionus indianus. The sequence goes on from JAEIHA010000905.1 coordinate 983,602, forward strand.
TTTAAAAATCTTCACTTATAGACATACATATGTATTTTTGTTATTGATGGTTGTATCGATATCAGTCTGCAGTAACTATTTTAATCGATCGCACCGCCCTCATGTTGCTGGGTGTTTGAAAATATACATTTAAGAATTAAAATTGCACTTCATAGTTATTTAATTAATTTATTTATTTATTTATTATAAAACAAGATCAATTCGGGTTCTTTCTGTTGTTCTGTAGTTGTTCTGTTATTATACAGATTAGCTGGATACCCGGCGCACTGTAATGCGCTGCGCAGTATTTTTCGGTATTTCAACGTGATGGCAACGCTGTAAGACTGCGTTGCACGCTTTATTATTGTTGTCATTTTAGTTTACATGTTTTAAACGTGCGAAATGCCGCGTTCAAAAGCGGACAAAGGAATGGACAACATGTGTAGCTACTGTCAGAGCGCCATAGATGATGACAACTATCTGGAATGCCTGAAATGCGAGCAGAGTGTGCATATCAAGTGCCTGCCACACGCGAGCACGCCTGGTGATTTGCTTGGCGATGTTTTCTTCGACTTCACGTGCATCAAATGCGTGCGTCTGGAGTCTGCAACAGGTAGTGAGCCGCCCAAAGAGCGTTTTGTGCGGCAACGCATACCATGGCTACTAGTGCTAACCCTGACGCTATACAACCTTTCCATTAAGTCAAAGGGCTTAAGCCACCACGGATTTTTCCACTGGCGCACGCACATAATCAGTTTTGTAGACAAAAACTGGAATTACCTATTCGAGCCACGTGTGTGAGTAGTAGGGTAGATGCTACGTGTGCTAGAGACTGTACTAATCTTGAGTATTTTGTTCTTCAGGCGCCGTCGAAAGCAATGGGCTGGCTCCGTGTCGGGTGCCCTGTCGAACAACAGCCCCAGGTACTTCCAATCCGGCGTCAGCGTGTGCCACGAACATGGCTGGTGGAAACTGGCCCAGCCGATCTTAACGCCGCGCAGCGTGCGAGCAGAATGTAAGCAGTAGGAGGTAGACTATAGCGATGCCTTCAATGATTATCTCCCACTTTATGTTGCAGATCAACAGCGCATGCTGCAGCGCCAGCAACAGCGCACAGATCGCCGCCTGACTGTGCCGGATGAGAATAGTTGTGGCAGTGACTTGTCTGTCACCGATCATCTGAGCGATGCACAGGCATCTTCTGTCCCCGCACCAGAGGAGTCTGCCGACCGTCTGCTACCTGCCAGCGAAGGCTGTGCGCGTGCCATGTGAGCGTAATAAGTTCTTTGCTCCCCTTTTATACTTATTAATTATCTTCATCTCTCTGCAGTCCCTACATGGGCAGGAAGCCCAAAGTACCTGCAACATCACCTGAACCACCATTAGAATTGGCACCAGCACAACAAGTAGAGGAAGCGCCGGATGAGGGGCTACAGCAACAGCCGCTTAGTAGCGTCCAAGCGAGTCTCATGGATTTTCTAGCAGAGAGTTTGGGTTGCGACGATCTGAACTTGTTTATGCCTCCTCCACTGATTGGAGCAGGCAAAGGGGACTTCTTCATGTCTGATGCGCTGCTCGAGGCACCTGGCAACAGTGCTAGCTTGTTCGACATGGAACCCAACTTTGGTTTATCGCCAGTTGAACCAAATGAGCCGACAATGGTGAGAGACGAATCTGCTGCAATGCAACAAGAGAAAGAGGATGAGAAGGAAGAGAAGCCGCTATCAAGTAGCTCAGAAAGTGAGGAAGATGAGCCAATGGAAACAGAGCAACCACAGGCTGATGAGGCGGAAGAGGAGGAAGTAAACTTTCAGCCACGCATTGTGCAGGTTACGAATTACCAGGCACAGGAACAGCAGACGCCCCAAATCAAAGAGGAGCCGCTCTCCGCAATGGAAGAAAAAGAGGATGTTGTCGAACCAGAGCTGCTGGAGAGCGACACCATTACCCTGGAGCGCTGTAAGCCAAGCGGCTTTGTGCGGCAGCCACGTCGAAATTGGCCATGGCTACAGGAGACTGACCATGAACCGCAGCCCGAGGGGTTAGAAGAGCATGAGCAACAGCAGGAACTCAGACTAATGAGCGTCTACGAGGAGCAGCAACTGCATCAGCAGCTGCAAAAGGTTTTCGCGCTGGAGCAAGAACATCGAATGGATATACCCGCCTATGTGCGTCGCTTCTACCGCAAGCTGTGCGTGCGCAAATGGAAACGTGATCACAATCGACCTATTTTCAATCTGGACGAGCACATCGATCCCACAGCACGTGCGCGCATGCAACAGGAGAAGAAACAAGCGCAGATATTGGATCGATATCAGCTGCTGGAACTGGGGAATCCAGATATACGCAGCTCCTTTTATGCGCGCATCATGGGCAGTACGGAGCATGAGCTCTTCGAGTCACCCTACACACAGCGAGTGCTACATCCGTTCATCTATCGCAGCCAGACCATTGTAACGCCCTGGATGCGTCTGATGTGTGAGCTAAAGCATCGCGTCAACAAGGAACATCCCACCCGGTCCACAATAGACTTTTGCTATGTGCGCCCGCAGCACATACCGGCGGTGAATGCCCTACTACAGAGCGTCTTCTGGCCGGGCATAGACGGTGAGTTGGCAGTAGGTTATGGCAACGTAGGCTCTATCTCTAATCTCCTTTTCTTCCACACAGTAAGCGACTGCCTCAGTTATCCGGACTACAGCGTGGTGGCACTCTACAAGAAACTAGTCGTTGGCTGTGGCTTCCTTGTGCCCGATGTGGGCTACAACGAGGCATATATATCCTTCATGGCAGTACGTCACAATTGGCAACGCAGCGGCATTGCCACCTTTATGCTCTACCATCTCATCCAAACCTGCATGTCCAAAGACATCACGCTGCACGTTTCAGCCAACAACTCAGCGGTGATGTTGTATCAGAAGTTTGGCTTCAAGATCGAGGAGGTCATTGTTGACTTCTATGACAAATATTTACCACTTGACTCCAAGCAAAGTCGCAATGCCTTCTTCTTGCGCCTGATGCGATAGGAAGTCATCGAAGCTAGCTTCGATTCACAGCCAAAATGAGTTGCTAAATAAAATTATATAATAAATATAAAACAGATCTTTATGTTTGTTAGAAGGAAGCATGTCTTATGCTCAGTTTAATCTGGTACAGAAGGTCTGTTTAGTTGATATAAGGTATTAGTTTAAAATTCTTAAGACAAGACGTAGCTGTTCAGTCGCGCCTAAGCGAATATCTTCTCTTCCCTCCGCTTTTTGGTGACCACTGTACCAGGTTTGTGCTGCGCCTCGGGGTGATTCGTGAGCTCTGGCGGACACACCGACACAGGGCTGGCCGTCACACATTGCTTCAAATCGTAGAACAAAGCGCTGTCGTCCTTGGTGACAAATGAAATGGCCACACCAGTTTTACCCGCACGACCAGTACGACCGATACGATGTGTGTAATCCTCAATAGACTTCGCCATGTCGTAGTTGATAACCAGGGAGACATCCTTGATATCAATACCACGTCCAGCCACATCGGTGGCCACCAAAATGTCCTTGGCACCAGACTTGAGTGCAGCCAGGGCATATTCACGCTGCTCTTGCCCTTTACCACCGTGGAGTGTGCACGAGTTGTAGCCAAGCTTCTCCAGGCCCTTGGCCAGCACATCGGCACCCTTCTTCTGGTTGACGAAGATGATGACTGGCGGTTCAATGCCCGCCGATAGAATCTGCATGAGTTTCTTGCGTTTATCATTCTCGCCCATCATGTACACGATCTGGTTAGTACGCTCTGTCGGTTTGCCCACAGAACCAATATAAACTGTGGCCGGACGACGCAAATAGGATCTGGCTAAGCGCTCCACAGCCGGCGGCATAGTTGCTGTGAACATCACCGTTTGTCTGTACTTCTTCTTCGAGTAAAAATTCTCCATGAGCTTCTTCTCATCCTCCGCTTCTTCCGTATCGGGTTTGAGATTAGTAACAGGCATGTACTCCAAGATCTTTTGCACATCTGGCTCGAAACCCATGTCAATCATACGATCTGCCTCGTCAAGCACAATGTATGTACACTGGTTGAGCACCAAGTAGCGATTCTCCAGCACATCGATCAAACGACCCGGTGTGGCTATGACAATTTCGCAGCCCAAACGAAGACGGAAACCTTGCTCCTCCCTGGATAAACCTCCTACAACAACCACAGTGCGTATGCCAAGGGGCTGTCCGAACTTAATGGTTTCTTCCTCGATCTGTTGGGCCAACTCACGTGTGGGGGCCATTATGATAGCATACGGACCCTGATCCACATCCTCAAGACGTTCGATTTTGGGAAGCGACTGAATCCAAGAAAGTAGAGGAATGAGGAACGCCAGTGTCTTGCCGGAACCTGTTTCGGCCACGCCAATGATGTCACGATTCTGCAAACCAATGGGAATGGCTTGACGCTGAATGGGCGTTGGCTCCTTGTAGCCAACCGTATCAATGATATCAATAATCTCTGGTGGGAATCCAGACTCGTTCCAGCTGCGAATGGGATTGGGTATCTTGCCTCCCTTGATGGTAATGTTGTAATCCTCACGGAAAATTCGCCAATCTCGTTCAGTCATCTCGTCCACATCCTTCTCCGACCAATGACGGTCGTCCCACTTTTGCTTGTCCTCCTTGCGCTTCATCTTTTTGAGACGCACCTTCTCCTGTTCCTTCTCTGCCTCGGTGCGCCGTTTCTCCAGCAAGTCTCCGTAGAATTTGCTTTGTGTACGCTTCTGTTCCTTAATATCGATACCGGCCACATTGCCACGTCCGAAGAACTGCACATGATGCCGCTCTTTGTACAGATTGTTGTAGTCTATGGAGGTATCTTCGCCAGCATCCCAATCGAAAACGAACTTCCGATCGTTCAGGCGACGCACGCGTCGCTTCTTCTTTACGATTCCCAGATAACGCTCGCGTATTGCCTCAAGCTCCTTCTCTTTGTCCTTGTGCGTCAAATCCTCGACACGTTTGCTGTCTCTGTCACGATCGCGTTCACCACCGCCACCGCGCTCACCTCGTTCACCGCCGTTACCGCGGTCACCTCGCTCCCCGCCTCCACCGCGTTCCCGACGGCTTTCGGTTTTCAACGGTGCCGGTGGTGGCATTGAAACAGTCGTTGTTGCTGAAGCTGTGGCAATGCCGCTTAGTGCTTTGCTGCTGTGTGCGGCTTGAATTTGATCCCTGGTCACATCTTGAGCGGCACGCAGGCGCTCCACTTCCTCCTGTCGCCTTTTAAGTGCCTCGGCAACACGTTGTTCTTTTGTCAGGAACACTGGCTTACTGCGTGCCTCCTCCTCACGCTTTTTCTTGTCCAGCAACTCCTCCAACGACAGTGGCTCCTTCTTGCTCTTCACATCATGCTTCTGTTCAAGTTGTTCGTCTTCCTGTTTTGTTGTTGCTACAGCAGAGTCACTCGTCGCTGATGCAGTTAATTCCAATTTGGGTTTCTTTTCTGTTTCACCTGGACGCGGGGCAGCACGTTCGCGTGAACGTTCACGCACGGCACGCTGACGCTCCGGTGAACGACCATTGCGTCTCGCACGATCCTCCCTAGGGAAAGATATATTACAAAACTGTTTTCTCTTTAAGCTGGTTTACATACCTAGAACGCGAGCGCCGTTGGCGTCTTTCCTTCTCTCGGTCGACTTGCCTGTCGCGTTGCTCCCGCTCCCTGGGGCGCTCTCTGTCCCTTTGCCGTTCCCGTTCGCGTTCGCGTTCTCGTTCCCTTTCTCTTTCGCGCTCTCTGTCTCTATCGGCTGCGCCCACGCCGCGCTCGTCCCTGTAGCGCTCTCGCGAACGCGAACGTCGTTTTTTATCATTCACCATTTCTCAATTGGCGATGAAAAACACAAAACTTTTCGCTCCTAAACGTTTGTGAAAACAAAACAGCTGATGCGTTGGAAGAGATGGCACCGGTGTATATGAGAGCGAAGTCGCGCTCACGTTCGTGACACGACAGAGCGATTTGGATGATAGCTCGATGAAATCGTTAAAAAAAACTATATTAATATTGCAAACGAAAAGACAGTTGATTGATATTATGATTTCAATTTATTCATTCAACATAATAGAATATATATTATCATATAAACATTCATAGAAATAGTCGTGCCATACCTTGTCACATCTCTATGTGTTCAATTGTTTTGCACAGTGTGACCGTAACCTTGCAGCGCTAAAATATTCACTCACAATAATACCAAACACAAATAAATACTATGGCGGTACATCAGCTGTGTCTGTTGCCCCGACCCTTTGGGGCTTTTGGGGAATCAGTTCTACGCGATTTCTCTGCCCCAACAGACAATAAAACAGCACAAGCGCAACGAGCAGTACAACGCAGCGCTAGCGCTAGCGAAAAGTGACGCGTTGAACCAGAAACTAAAAAAGAGAGCAAGAGGAAAGCGCAAACAAAAGAATCGGAACACTTTAAAAAGCGTCCCCACCAAGTAATTCCCGTGATTTGCCGTAATTGTGGGCGTACGACTTTGCTTTGTTTTCTTCTGTGTCTGTGTCTGTGCCTGTGTGTGTGCGTGTCAACTAGATTTGATTTCCAGCTGCTGCTCTCGAGATGAGCATCAATACGGATCAGGAGACAGCACCCATTGCGGCGCCCCGTAATGGCAGCGCGTCGAATATGTTTCGTAGCTTTGGCTCGCTTTTTGGTGCCGGCGGTGGCTCGGAGAATGGACAACGTCCTGTGACGCCGCAGTCCAGTGATGGCTATGTGGAGTTCGGCATGCAGGATCCGGAGCGCAGTGGACGCACACTGGGCACATTTGCTGGTGTCTTCAGTCCCGTAGCACTTTCCATGTTCAGTGCACTGGTCTTCATTCGTGTGGGTGAGTGACGTCATCCCACCGGTCACTTGTTGTTTTGTTTTGTGCTTCTAATCTCTGCTTTACTTTTAGGTTACATTGTCGGCAATGCGGGCTTATATGTTACGTTGCTGCAGTTCCTCATCGCTTACGGAATTCTGCTGTTTACGGTTGCCTCTGTCTGCGCAATTTCCACCAATGGCGCCATAGAAGGAGGCGGCGTATACTGTGAGTAATTTGTCCCATATGGCAAGAATGAAACCTTATTTAATAATTTCCCCCCTTCCCTTTGCAGTCATGATTAGTCGCACACTTGGCCTGGAATTCGGTGGCTCCATTGGCACACTCTTCTTCTTTGCCAACGTTGTGGGCTGCGCCATGGCCATATCCGGTTGCACCGAGGGCATCATTAATAACTTTGGACCCAAGGGTTATTTTATTGGCGAAAGTCTCAGTTATCTGCCCGATGGCGATTGGTGGCGCTTCCTCTACAGCAGCCTGATCAATACGAGCATGTTGCTCGTCTGCCTGGTTGGTGCAGCCCTCTTTGCCAAGACATCAGTGCTTATTTTGGGAACAGTGACCGTTTGTCTCTTTGCCACCTATATCAGCTTTCTAGCCGTTGGCGCCAGCGACGATATCGTAAGTATATAGACCGCATGTGTCAGAGTTTTCCCTGTGCTGTAATCGATCATCAAAGCGAAATCCCTGTCAACCTTATCGAGAACTCTTTATGCCTTGCTATCTAAAAAGTCCTGTTCTATTCGGCACAGAACTTTTATGTTCTAGTTCCTATCGCTAGTGTCTTTCTAAAGACTTCGTCGCACTGCAGATAATATTCGAAATGAATATTTGAGTTCTTGGTCACTGGGGCCTGCATATCCCGTAAACCCCATCAAAGTAGAGTGATAACAGTTTCTCAGCAAACGCCCCTTTACGGGGGTTTTACTTCTATAAAGAGTGGGTCGATATATGTAGGCTAAATTCTGCAGGCTTTCAATATGTGTCCCCTATTTATGTGTTATAGAAACTTTGCGATTAAGGCTATCGATAATTATAGTATAGGGACTTATAATTTTCCACATGCTACTATAAAAAGCCAATTGCGATAAGCTTCTGTTTTGCTTTCATTCAATCCTTCCAGACTGTGATTCAGTTATGTATCACCGATGTTGCACCTTTTGTATAAAGAAACCAAGAGATTTTTGCGGTTTAAACCTTAGTTCCGGTTAAAGTTGAGGTTGTAGATCTATAAATATTGCTTTGAGTTGTAGGTAATGTTGTACTGTGAGTTTGTTATTAATAGAATAATACTTTCTTTCTTAGGTTTTATTGAACTCTTTGAGTAATAGTTTTTATAAAGCAGATGACAATTCTGTAATTTGCAGTACTCGATAGCTCGATTTTACTGTACAAGTAGTGTATATGTCTTTATGATATGTGTGCAATAAATGACGCGATATGTGAATCACTTTGTGGACAGCTGATAAGAAAACAAACTACCCATAGACTCGGACATGAATATCACAAATTAATTATCAACTAAGTGCAGTAATCTGCGGCTCATTAAAACACGTTATCTGTTATTTCATATCTTTTCAGATTCCCGTCCCTGGATCGAATAAGCTGCTGCCAAATGGTACAAAATTTCTGCCCTACTCTGGACTTAGTGCAAAAACGTTGAGTGATAATCTGGATTCACATTATGGCAGGGATTATACGTCGGGTGACAAGCTGTCCGACTTTGCCACCACCTTTGGTGTGCTCTTCTCTGGTGTGACAGGGATTATGGCTGGTGCCAATATGTCCGGTGAACTGAGAAATCCCTCGAAGAGTATACCATGGGGCACATTGTCTGCTGTGTGCTTTACATTTGTCTCCTACATCATTCTGTCGTTCCTGATGAGCTGCACCACACCATACGAGACAATGCAGAACAATTATCTCTTCCTGATCTACACCAATGTGTGGCCACCATTTACTGCAATTGGCATATTGACTGCTACCTTCTCCACGGCTCTGAGCAATCTCATCGGTTCCAGTCGCATTCTAGAAGCTCTCAGCAAGGATCAAGTCTTTGGTTCGCTACTGAACTTCGTTCTCCAAGGCACCTGGAAGGGAAATCCAATTTGTGCTGTTGTTGTCAGTTGGGTGCTAGTCGAGTGTGTGCTCCTAATTGGATCCTTTAATATCATTGCCCAAATCAATTCGGTGCTATTTATGCTTGCCTATTTGGCAACTAATCTTGCTTGCTTGGGTATTGAAATGACTGGTGCTCCGAATTTCCGACCACTCTTCAAATACTTCACCTGGCACACATGCCTTGTTGGTCTGCTGGGCACACTGATCATGATGTTTGTCATCAATCCGATTTATGCCTCTTCCTGTATCATTTTGTGTCTGATTTTGGTCATCGCTCTGCATCTGTTCTCGCCCGCAACGCAGGCTGCGCAATGGGGATCTATTTCGCAGGCACTGATGTTCCATCAGGTGAGTTGAACTTAGTATCTCTTCATACACTTACTAACTATGTCTTTCACTTTCCCTACGTAGGTTCGCAAGTATCTGCTCATGCTCGATCCTCGCAAAGATCACGTCAAGTTCTGGCGGCCGCAAATTCTCTTATTGGTCTCATCGCCGCGTTCGTGCTGTCCACTTGTGGACTTTGTCAACGACATGAAGAAGAGTGGACTCTACATCATTGGTCACGTCAAACTGGGTGACTTCAAGAGCACCGAAGATACTGTGGATAATCAACAATGGTGGGCTTTCCTCGATCACATGCGTGTCAAGGCGTTCACCGAGGTGACCATCAGTCGCAGCATACGCGAAGGTGTTCAACATTTGATACGCCTCTCAGGCATTGGCGCCATGAAGCCAAATACAATTATTCTGGGTTTCTACGACAACGAAGCGCCCAAGGATTTCTTCCAGAAGTAAGTAAAGCTGCTATATATGCAATTCCGTTTTTACATTTCCTTTTCAATCCAATTACAGTAGCTCATCTCCTTATAAAACGGACGGATTCAACGAGGGCGACATACAAAACTTTCCCATACGCCGCGATGGCGAACCAAAACAATTTGAAGTTCAGGAATATGTGCAAATCCTGTGCGATACTCTGCGCATGAAGAAGAATCTCTGCCTGTGCCGCAACTTTCAGCGTCTGGACAAGAACTTTATAACCATGTAAGAGAACTTAAACTAGTAAATTAATTTCTATGTTAAATTAAACAAAAATTTTCAACTTGCAGTAGCAAACACGTGCGCTACATCGACGTTTGGCCCATCAATGTATTCAATCCTACATCTGGTGATCCATTCGACATGGTCTCGCTCTTTATGATGCAATTGGCCGTGATCATGTTGGCCAAGTGGAAACATTTGCGTGTGCGTATCTTCTTGTGCGAGACCAACGAACATAGCAGCGTGAGGTAATTGATGGGGAAAAACCCTCTCTAAACTGAATTCAACTCAAGATTAATGTGTGTGTTTTCCTCTTAAGCAGCACCTTCGAGACGCACGCGCCACAAATGGATATATTCTCGAAACTAAAACTGGAGCAATCGCTGAAGGAGCTGCGCATCAATGCGGACATTGTGGAGATACAGGAATGGAGTAGAGACTCGGATTTCACACGTCATGCGCGTATACTGAAACAGTTTACGGCTCAAGCGGACGACGCGCTGCTGGACGATGGCGATGAGATCGCTGAGGATAAACTCAATCGTTCGCTGTTGTATATGCAGCGTGTTAATCAAATAATACGCGAACGTTCGGATCAAACAGCCCTGTCATTCATCTATTTAGCTGCACCACCAAAGCCAACGTTGCCTGATTTCAATGATCGCAGTGCCAGCTATGTGGAGTTACTCACTGAGCTGACGGCAGAGCTGCCGCCTACGATTCTGGTACATGGTGTAAGCACGGTGACTTCAACCACGCTCTAAATTGAAGGCAGATGTTCTGCACCGATCAGAAACTCATTCAGCTCGTGCTCTGTTTTCTGTGTGTGCGTATATGTGTTGTGCATTAGCTGTAGATACTTTTAAACTGTCCATTTCATTCCCTATTAACTCATCTAATATTGTTTAGAAAATTCTTAGTAACCTCCTCTATCTATCTCTCTCTCTCTCTAATATCATCAAAACAGTTGACTTATTATCATATCACTAAACACGACAAATTGTCACCTACTTTTAACTAAATGTAAACAATATTTAGCAACAGCTGCGAACCACCAACAACAACAGTAGGAAACAAATTATATAGTATATTTACAACAACGTCTATATCAGTTTGTACTCACAACGATATTAAAACAATTTGTGATTCGAGACACATCTCTCTCTATACCGATCAAGAAAAAAAAACAAAGAAAAGTATTAGATTTTGATTTCGAGAAATGCATTTTAGTTTGTAATTTTAGGGCAATATTCACAGTGATCTTATGTGTCGCAAAACTCTGATTAATCCGACTGTGAACTAGCCCACACCATATGATAATTTAACATTTACAAAACTTATATTCAGTTCTTTCCAATGTAACGTATAACAGAATAAACATTTTAGCGATATATGTCTTAAATGTATAAACTGACTTTCATTTTGTTGTTGATTATCTGACGCCTATTTAACACTTCAACAAAGCCTGTTTACCGCTACCATTAAATGCTTATTAAGATAAGAGTGTCCCTATCTATCTCAGAGTGCCTACGTGCGTATGTGTTTGTGCTTGTGTGTGTGTGTTAGAAAGGACACCGATTGCCGATCGGCAGTCGCAATTGAGTCATAAATGTCACTGGCTGCTGCGCGTTCCGCTATTTATGTGATGACAATTTATGATACTCATCAGTGCGGAGGATCAACAAAAAGCCTTGCTACCTGCAAAAGGGTAGCACGCTAGATCCTTGCAACGGTTTACCTGCACTAATTCGTTTGTTTTTTCCAAACCCAAGTGTCAATAAATTCTTACCTTAAATCTCTGCAATTGCCTGACACTTTTCCGTGCTATCACGTCGAGGCGACGAGGTCCGCTAACGGATATGCTGATATGACCTGCGCAACGTTGACGTGCGTCCTAAGTTACGGCATCTCCGATTTTATTTCCAAGAACTGCAGCGCCGACTTTGAGCACGTACTACTTTAAAAAAAGGCGCGGTTTGGAAAATGTAAATTTTTCGTTTGGAAAGTTTCGAATACTTTGACTGATCCGCGGTTCCGCGCGCAGGTCGACGCGCTGTCTGGTATTTTGCGGATTAAACTAAAATTCATTAGAAGAAACTATACATAACCGGATTTAGGTAGACGCAATGCAAAAGGAGTTAGGTATACGAAAGAAATGTTCATTTATGTTGCGAAAATTTTGCTAATCCACTGGCCGACGCGCTGTCTGGGATATTGCAGACCACAGTAAATTTCCGTAGAAACAAACAGCAACAAATATGAGCAATATAATATTTGCTAATACTCGAATATTACATGGTAATTTGGCCCTCATTCCCTTTGCCACTTTTCAAAGCATAGAACAATGACGGAAAAACACTTGTAGTTTTGTTCGTCCTTTTTTCTTGGGCGAAGAGAACACAAAAGGGCTGCGGTTTGGTTTTCTCCGCATGGGTTTTCCCACAGACAAAAGATTTGCCGGAGATTCCCCGAGAGTGACAAAGGAGAACAATCTCACGCAATTCTCGAGCCTCGAGTACTTGACTTCACTTTCCTAATCGCATTTTCGCAATTTAGCGCCAACGTATAATCCGCACAACGAAAACGATTAATCTACATTGTGCAAGCGAGGAACGGGGATTATCATCAGTTGAACTATTGTTGCGATTGTAGCGTGCAGGGGCTTGACTTTCAGCCAGTACCGCCTACTACTGGCTCGACTGTTCGACTGTCTATTGTTGCTATTTTGACAAGGACATGCGGAGGGAGAGAGCAAATGTCGGACAGGCTAAGGGACATGCTAATTGGAAATTCCCTCTATGGAGGCGTTGACGATCTTTAGAAGAAGAACGAGATCGCAACCTTTTCTCCAGAAATTGCAGCATAATGTCGAGTGCTTCTGCGGTCGCGTGGCACATCGATCAGTGGGTCATCATCATCATTCTCTTCGTTTGTCGGGAGCTAGATCAAACATCACGATCACGTCATGATGCCCTTTGTCGGCAAGCAAGAGACAGAGAGAGAGTCCTTTCGCTTCTATTTGCTACTCTACTGACGGATCTATACGATCGCACCGAGGATCATTTGTACTCTTTAGCCATGGTCGGCGCTCGACCAGTCGGTGTTTTGGTATTGTTTTGTATATTTTCCATAGAAATGCAGCGAACTATTCGAATTGATTTTCCGACTTGTGCGGAGTTAATTAACCTTTCGTTGCGGCTTCTTGAAAGAGGGGCCGGGGAAGACCCTTCTAAGGGCCGTGAAAAGTCGAGCAAACGCCCTAAAATAGAATGCAATTTTGGATAGTCATGCAATGCGAAAATGCACCAACTGCATGACATGCATTTCTAGTATATAATCTTAATCTGAATCTGTATCTGATTGTCATGGAAGAAAGTTTTTTCATTCATATTTACTTTAAACACTGAAAGATGAATGGAGTTGAAAACGCGCTGTTTATCTTCTTAAAGGGACTACTAGAACATTAATTTACTCTTTTTTTTAAATACATATATGTATATTATATATTATAAAAATTAAATATATACAAGTCAGAGTTTAGTTAAGCGTTATGAATTTATAATCGATTCTAGTTTAATTCCTCCAGTTTCGAATCATCTCATTTAAATCTTATATTATTTGCATTATTGCTTAGAATTCTGTTGGATTATCATTAATTCTCTATTTCGAAAACCTTTTCCATACATGGTATATTATAAAGTTAGAGTTTGGTTAGGCAGGGCAGCTTTGAAGAAGAAAAATTTTATGGCTTGTGGTTAGTTGTTTCAGATTTATTCTGATTCTATTTATGCAGCTTACAGACAGATTATAATGATCTTGTATAAGCTATGTATTCAGAAATGTATAGAATTAATCACTTTATGTACATTCACTATTAAACGAACAACGAAACATAAATTTTTAATTTAATTGCGCCTACATATTGTTTTATTTTACTGTCGAAATTTGCTTTGGCTGAGATCACTCCCTTTCAGATCGCTTCCTTTGAGACCACTCCTTCTTTGATTTCTACAGTACAGATATAGATAATTACAACTCCCTTTAAAGAGTGTTTAGGATTAAACCCCTTTTGTTAGAGTATGGTATATCTAAAAATACTACTAGGACTGAAACTAGACTTAATCTCAATTCGGAATAAACCATTCCTCATTGACAAAGTTTACTACAGGGATTACAATTTTAAGAATAGATTCTGCCACGATTCTTAAATTCTACAGACAGAATTAGATCCTTCAATATGAAGTTTTCTACTCAAGAATGTGTAGATTTAAACCCATTATTTTTTTATATTAAGTAGTGACATTGATGATTTCGATCCTAGATTATATTAAATTTCTATGTCCTCTTATGAACCCAGATTAATATTTACTCAAGAATCCAATGAATTAAGCCTGTTACAAAATCTTCTATAGATCACCTCTCAAACGCATTTCTTTCGCTGGATTCCGTTTCACTTTGCATAATTTAAAATCGTGTGAAGTTACAGGAAGCATTCGATAATTTCCCTCGTTTTGACCCACTGAGAGAAAGAGACAATGCGTAAAATCGAAAGTACAAAACCGCATACAAAGGGAATTCTCGAGTGCCTGGAGAAATTCACTGTTCGAGTATGTACATGTATGCAAATGCAATTGATGAGGATCTTGCTAGACCACAGCGCAGACACGCCAACTTTGAAATGCCCCAAAATAATTGTGGGCCCACAATGCGGTTGGCATGTAAGATCTCATGGGGAAGGGCAGTCGGAAGGGTTAGCGGGGAAGCCTTTGCATATTCCCACAAAGTGCTGTAGTCTTTTGTGATCCATGATTGACCTTGGCAACAATTGTTTGCAAAGATGTAATATTCACGAGCACAAAAGAAGTTCGGACAGATCGAAAAAATGCAGTAGCAAATGGCAGGTCAAACAAAGCGACAAAATGAAGTACGAGAAGCAGAAGAGGCAGCAACGGCAGAGGCAAAGGCAGCGGCAGAGTCAGTGGCAGAAGTAGCGACTGCGGCAGAGCCTGCGGCAGCAGAGGATCAGGCCCACTCAGGTAATAATAACGTTTTGACCGCAAGCCAATTTAGGGCACGGGCTCAGGTGGCGGGCGCAGGCAGCGGCAGCGGCAGCGTCGGCCGCAGTCGCAGCCGCAGCAGAGGATTAACAGAGTATTCCACGAATCAGGTAAGAGCAGCAAAGAAGATACTCGACATTTTGGGCCAATCAGGGACTGCGCTTGCCTGCACCGCTTACCTGCTTTGCTTACCTGTTGTTGCGTATATAAGACGCGGCTTGTCCTTCAGTCAGCATCAGTTATCCTTTGGATTGCATACAATCAACATGTTGACTAACGACGAGCTTCTCAACCAATTTTATTTCGGTGTTGCATCGGCAGATGGCAGTGAAAATGCCCAAAGTGCGGTGGTAGAAACGGAAAACGACGAACTACTCAATGAATCCTACTGCCTCCGTCAGTTGGAGCAGTTGATAAGTGAAAACCAAGATGAGGACTACAGTGGCAGTGCGGATAGTCTTTCCGACAAATCGAATAGCTGTTCTCCAGATTTGTTCTACAATTCATCAGCAGTCTACGAACTGGAGCAGATGCTCAATGCTCAAGCCCAAACATACCAGCAAATGAACAACGTACCAGCAGCTCAAAGCACCTCCACGTATCAGAACAAAGCACCAAAGCATTGCACAAACAGTTCCCGCAACAAACCCTACGAATACGTTAGACCGACGGCGGCAGCACCAGTTCCAGTCGCAGCACCAACAGCAGCACCCGGAGGAGTGGCAGCGCAACAATATTGGACACATAATTCATACAACAAATCCTACAACTACTCAAGACCGACGGCGGCAGCACCTGCATTTGTACCAGCAGCACAATCGGCTTTTGTACAAGTAGCAGCTCCAGCTTTTGTACCAGTGGCAGCACCAGGATATGCTCCAGCACCAGCCTTTGCACCAGCACCACGATCTGCACCAGCACCAAGATCTGCGCCCGCATTTGTACCAGCACAAGCAGCAGCCGCAGCAGCACCACCATCGGCTCCATTGCCCAATCAACAGGCACAAGGAGATGCACCCGATGTGCTGCGCAAGCGTCGCCTGGCAGCCAATGCACGTGAACGCCGCCGGATGAACAGCCTGAATGATGCCTTCGAAAAGCTACGTGAAGTAGTGCCCTATCTGGGTCCCGATAGACGACTCTCCAAGTACGAGACTCTGCAAATGGCACAAACCTATATTGACGATCTACTCTATTTGCTTCGCAACTGAAATGGCAGAACTACAGAAGGGGAAGGCGAATAATTCCAGTGTAAACTTATAAAGGCTGTTCCATCTTGATAAAACAATATTGTAATTTAACCTTAACTGTATCTAGTTACCAAATTTAAGAATTCCAGTGCCACAGATATATTATAGACTTAGCAGAAACAGAAAAGTGATATTTATAAGAACTAAGAATTATGTCATAAATAGAAAAAAATTATGTATAAATATTTTTTTAAAACATAAAATAAATCTTTTAAATTGTCAATGAAAACAACTTTTTTATTTTTTCATCAATTACATTTTATAATACAGAGAAAAAAAGAAAATTGATATAGTTAATATAGACGTGTTATTGCAAAATACGAACTATATCAACATATTTTTGAAAATCATGAAACAAATTTATAGAATGATCAATGAATATGAAATAAACACGTACAAAGCAATAGATTAATATATCAGGAATTGAAAAAAGCATATAAAGAAATTATGAAATATAACATTAGAATTATCAATGAATATGCAATTGTTTATATATTCTTTCATTTGTTCAATAAGGACTTGTGACTAGAAGAACTAAGAGGATTTCCTTTATCTTAGTATATTTTTTTCAATTTTACTAAACAGCTCATTAATTCACAATTTTCCACATCAATCAGTTCTGAAAACAAGCAAAAAAAGGTTATCCTTGAGAACCGGGCGGCATTTTCAACTGAGTATTATTAAGTAGCGGGCGTTGACGCCCACAACGAAACAGGGCAAGTCAAAACAACTGTTTGCCGACACGATTGATGAGTTCCGACTTCCGACACAGACCAAAAAAGTCGGGAACGAGAACTCTAAACGGAGGTGATTAAGTGCCGCAAACGTCAACAGGTAAACAAAGAACTAGTTTCATGCGCGGGCACGATACGTAAATTGATTTAAACACAGTCATTTGTAAATGTTTCTAGGTTTTACTGAAGTAGAATTCTGGATTGTTCTATAAATGAAACAACGTTTTTTTCTGATTTAAATATCACATTAAAGTTTGTATTTCTACACAGATTAATACTAAATATACTTGTAATACTCTTTTGTCTTAAAACTAAATACAGAACTACATTTACATGCTACACATAAGACTTTCAGCTTAAACTAAGGTTTCATATTGCTAGCGTATTTATATTCTTCACAAATGATTTTATGCCGATATCGGTTATGGCAATGTTTGTACTAAGTGATGATATGAGGTAAAGCTCAAGTTTTGGAATGGAAGAGATCCCTTGTCCGAATGAAAATGAGATTTCTAAATAAATTCTAAATTCGAGTGCGTTCTTCTTGTCAGTCTAAGGAAATATTGCGAAATATAGCCCAAGTTGAGCCCCACCAAAGTTCCAGATTCAATATCAGTTCCCCCTTACTATCGTAGCGATTAGTTATCGTTTTATTTGCCAGTAATTATTTAAAAGAAATCCATCTTTATTTTAATTGAATATCTTTTAACGAGATTTTTGACCGAACAGAAGGTTATAGTACACATTAATATAGCTTGATTGATTCTTGCATGTATGGGTTATGACATTTAGTGAAGAGCATAAAACTTTGGCATACCCGAAGTTCATATTCATTTTGGTACTACATCTCATATTACTTTTATATTTACAACATATTTCGTTTAACACTAGAAGGCTTTAAAACTATAGCTACAAGCAATATCGGAAGTAAACTAAATATTACTTGATCATGTTACGGGCTAAGGCAACTTTAAACTTAGTCAAATTATATCGTTACTAAACAAGTCTTTGAGGATTGTTTGAGTTTGTTATTGTGTGAGAGAAAATTGCGGAAATTTTGGATCGTTGACTAATGGCGTAATCTACACATTTATATAGCAAGTATCCCGTCTTGGCACTCTGCGATTAGATCATTTCGTTAAAATTGTATTCCAGCAGATACGTTAAGATAAAAATAGGCAGAGAATAAATTCTTTAAACGGAACTCGTAGAATGCATTTTATTGAACGTGCTATAAAATTATCGTTTTATGCTTTTTGCACTTAAGATTTCTTTACAGACCCCATCAAATATCATCAGGTTATTTAAAATTGCATTTACCATTATAGATAAATGTGTATCAATAAATATATATATGCTTGAATACAGTATCATGAGACGTTTGATTGGGCGATCAGGCGAAAGTTGTGTCATATATATGGGATATATAAATATATTGTTATTATCAGGAAATTTTAAAACTTTTCGCTTAAAACTATTACAGTTGCTTAGCTAGTCTGGGATCCATGTAGTTTATTTAGATTAGCCAACGATCCGCAGATTTCCAGGAAGTCATTTACAACTACTTAGTGTGTGGGTGTGTCAGGCCTCAGAGTTGAATCCAAATGAGATAAGACTGCTTAAACTTAGACCTTGCTTTGTGTGTATTATGTATTATGGGTTTGTGTGTGTGTGTGTGAGCGGGTGTGGATCTGAGTGTGTGTTATGTATAGAATCTATAATACGTAATTACATCCAAGGTTTACCACGCATGCGCCCACGTCCACCACCGCCGCGCATCGGTCCGCCACCGCGTGGAAAGAATTGACGGGGTCCACCAGGACCGGGCCCAGGTCCAGGTCCCCCCTCAAACGGGTTGGGCATACGCTGATAATTGGGTCGATATGGACCCGACCAAGCGCGACCACGTCCACGTCCGCGTGACATATTTTCCGGACTATTGGCAAAAGGTTGAAAGGCAAATGGGGAACCACTAAAAGGCGGTCGAGGAGGCGGTGGCACGCCGCCTGCTCCTGCTCCATTGTTTCCTCCTCCCTCATTACCATTCCAGGGCATGGGCGGTTGCATTTGATTCCATGGCTGCTGCTGCTGCTGTTGTTGCGGTGGAAGCGGTGGTTGCTGCTGCTGTTGTTGTTGTTGCTGCTGTTGTGCCTCGGCCTGCATGTCCTGCATGTTGCCAGCGCCTGCAGGCGCTAAAAAACTATTGTTTGTTTCCCATTGAAACTCTGGCGGCGTTTCCAGCAGCGCCGGACGAGATATCAAAGCGCCATTTGCATCCAGTTCACCATCAGCTCCAGCATTCTCCAGCTGCAGTTGCTGATCTGCAGTCGAATTGAGTTCTGCATTGAAAACATTACAACTAAAGCAAAAATTTTTGGGTTAGGTTGGGCTAAGTGCTATTACCTCGTTGCGACTCATCCAGATCCTCATCGGACATGTCCATGTCGATAACCATATCAGCTGGATCATAGCGCGTCGAGCCATCCACACGATCCGAGTCTGAAGAGGAGCCTGCAAATGCAAATTATTTAAGAATGGAGGAAGTAAAGAGCTCCCCTTTTCTGTGAATCTTACTGGCATTGGACTTCTGCGGGGAATTGGTTTTCTTCACAAAGACGCCCGGTGGTGCCATCATGGGTGAATTGTTACCCAAACTGCGTATGGCATTACCTGCACTCTCCTCGCTCTTTCCCATGGGCGCTGTGCGATAGTCCACATCATTGCCACCAAAGTCCTGAAGGAAAGAATGTATTAGCAGCTAGTACATAAGGATAACCATGGATAGAAGACACCACTTCAAATTCCTCTCAAGCACACCTTTTCTGCACCACCCGGCGAGCCTGTCAGCGATATCAGATTCCTATGATCAATGTCCACAAGCTGCCGCGTTTGCTCCTCACTCACCGCCGATTTGGGACGAAAATTGAATGCAGGCGGCAATTGAACAGTGCGATGATCCACATCCTGTGCACCCAGCGCCGAGGCATTGTGATGCTCACTGTACTCAATGGGAGCGCCGTTGCCTTTGCGTTCGAAATGCGGCGGCGAATGCGGCGTTGCTTGCGCTTGTGAACCATAACTGGAGCTGGCTCCACTGCTATTCAGGCTATTATCCAACGGCGTCCATGTCATGCTCATATCCCACGTACTGTTGTTATAATCATCGACACTGCTCGCCGATGCAATTGCCGCTGGCATTGGCGGCGGCGGTGCCATGGGATTGCTGTTGAGGGGTGCGGGCGTATACTGATTATCCGATGGGCCATAGCCATGATGCGGTGGCGGCGGTGGCGCATATTCCTGACCTGTTCCACCGAACAGTGGCGGCGCTGGTGGTGGCAATATATTGCCATAACCTGTAGCTGTCGGACTGTACTCATCGCTGGCATTGCCGCCGCCGCTACCAACTCCACCTCCTCCGCCCAGTCCTGGTATGCCCGGCATTCCGCTATTGCCATTTGCATTGCTGTTGCCATAACTGCCGCTGTTCAACGGATTAGGCTTATAATAATTGGCCGCCGGCGTGTAGCTCTCATCATCCGAACGTGAACCAATCACCTCAATGGCACTGCCACGATCCTTCCCACTGGACTCACGCTTAAAGTCGTTTATATCGAAGGGAAGTTGACCTCCATCCAAATAGCTGGCAAAGCCATTGAGGCCAGAGCCGCTGAAGAGGTTCTGTGAGGGATTTTAAGTTGATAATGTTAAGATATTCCTTCTTCTATGCCTCAAACAAAGTTCTTACCACACCCAACGGCGAGTTATTTTCCTCTGGCAGCTGTAGATCTGCATCACGTTCCGGCGACGGTGCATTGATGTCCGGCGAGGGTATGGGACTGGCCAGCGTGGGTATAACCTCGTCCAGTTTGCGTTTGACAATCTTAATGCGTGTGCCGAAGCTTTTATAAGCCTGCAAATACAGAACATATATAATTGTTAATATAAAGATCTCTAGTAGATTTACTTCTTCACTTACACTTGCAACCACTTTCACTTCGCGTCCCTGATGCTCGTAGAACTTTTTAGCAGCTTCGATGGTTTCCAGCACCGACTTGCGGCACTTGATCTCGTTCTGCAGATTCTTGTTATAAGCATTGATGAAGGCCACACAACGTTCCAGCTCCTTTTCGATGTCACCCGAATGACTTTTGTCTTTCAATTGTTGTTTAATGGCTTCGATTTCGAAATTCGGTGGCTTTGGTAGCTTCTTCATGCTCTTGTCCGTTGTCTCGGCCAGCTCCACACATTCCCTGACCTGCGCAATGAGTGTGGCGTTCTGATACTCATTGCTGGGATCGGTGCTGGGAGGTGCCTTCTTTGGCGGCGCTATGTTAAGCAGACCGCTTAGATCACTGAGAAACTCCTCGTTGTAGATTTCACGTTGCTCCCAAATCTTGAAAATGCGCAAGATCTTCCCTTTAACACGTTCGTCGCTGTTGGGAAAAAAGCAGAAAACCTTAGTTCAACTTTAAAATTTACAGGGTATGTGCCAGCTGATACTTACCGCACCATTGTGGTGGCTCGCTGCAGCGCTGTGGCCCAGCATTCAACAAATTCGTAGCGCTTCCGCTTGCTGTACTGTATGACATCGTTAGCCAGATAGAACAAGACAAGACGATGGTCAACGCGAACTGCCAGGGGGGAAAGGAAGGAGGGGGAGAATGATAATTGGCCTCTTTAGGAACCAACTGTTCGTACTCACCTCGTTTGAAGACATTCAGCCAACATTGTATGATCTTCTTGTGATTGAGTCGATGCTGCAGGCACCAATTGGACATTTGCTGTATACACTCCTGTGTGTCCTTGAGCGCCTCTAGGCGCGTTTCGAACAGCTCCTCATCGAATGTTTCACTTGCTTTGGACATGGTCGTGCGTGTCTCTCACTCTCACACTCTCAGTGCATTACAGCGCGCCAACACACAGTTGGCGCCAAATGTTCACGGAGCTGACTTTTTTTGCTATAATTATTCTATATTTGCGCCCAGTTCACCCTCGCGTAGGCTTCGACAACGACAACGACGACGGTGGCGGCAGCGGCGGCTGCGTATTTTTTCTTCACTGGGCCCCCACACAAACACGCGCACTTTTTTCAGCCGTTATTTAGACAGTTTAACGGCACAATAGGCTTGATTTCATGTTGTTTAATTGCTGTAGAATAAATGGGCTAAAGATTTACGTGTATTTACTAAACTTAATTGCACGCGGTTTTTGCAATTTTGTTGTTTTTCTTGCGAGAGTTGTTTTAGCCAGGCAGCAGCAGAAGTTGATAGTGGTGGGAAGTTATCGATGTTGCTATCGATAGTCGTGCGTGCGCGTGTACATGGCGATCAAAGTGGCCATCTGTTTGGTATTAAATCGATCCGGGCACCCTAATAACAGAGATTTAAATTTGAATTTACATCTATGTATGTTTCTGTAAATTACAATTGTAATAATTAAGTGTTAATTGTGCAATCAAAGTTTTTTAAAATTGTAGACAAGAAACTACAGGAAAAATTGCAACTACACAGTGTGGAAATTCAGCGCATTATTTTTCAAATTGTCAGCTCAGCTGTTTGTCTGGCAACGCCGTGCAGGATACGAGTGTGGTATTAAATACACATATTTTTGGGATTTTTTGGAGCTACTTTCCTGCTGCTTGGGGCCTGTGTGCTGCATTGCAGCAGGTGGCGCCGCCTTGGCGTCAGTTTAATTCTCACAAACAGCTGCAACGCACACGCCTCGCTCGATGTGTTCTTTCCCCTTCGCTCGCTTCAGTTATCGCGCGTAAATATTTTCTCGCGTTTGCTTGTCATATTATCATAGCCGGCTGTGCGTGTGATAACAATAGAACGCATTGATAAGGTCTACGTGCGTGGGAGTCATTGCTGTACTTGTCTTACACACACACACACAGGGCATGGTAATATTCTCTTTCTCACACGTGTGTGATGCTTCTTCTGCCTTGCCGGCATATGGCGTCTGTTTGTTGTTGTTGCTGTTGCTGCTGTCTCCACTGTTGTTGTTAGTCATTTTTGCTTGCCGCAGGGTCTGTATGAAATTCTGCTAGGGCTGTGTGGGGATTAAATGCTCAAATTGAAAACATAATTATGGCATAATTATGCTTAACTCACTTTAAATGCGCATTTCAAGTTCGCCCTTTTTTTGCCTTCTCCACTACCCCTTCCTTTCTCCTATTCCCTGCTAAGCTGCTCTCAAGTGCTTCTCTAACTGTAAAATGGTTCAATTGTTTTGCATTTGGCGCGCCGCGTCCTTCGGCCCATTAGGGCCATGTAATTATTCTGATTACTTGGCATAGACTCAGACAACAATAACAGCAGCAACAACAGCAACAACAACTGGGGGAACAACAACAACTCCCATGCTGCGCTACTGACCCAGTGCCAGCCAGGGAAGGCACAACGACGTCACACGGGAAATGCGCCGCAGCTCGGTAAAAATAATTACGCTTCAATTTGCTCCCGTCGCTGTTTTCCCTTTCTAGGATTTCGTTGATTGAGCCCAAACATTAGAGAATAGAAAATAGCATCGCGTCTAAGTGATTTGTGTGAATTTCGCGAAAGCAAATTAAGGCGAAGACGAGAGAGAACTAAAGAGAGACTCGAACAGTTCTTTCAAGAGGTAAGTTTAATATTTCTAGGTATTTAATGAGGATTAGCATAGAATAGACATATATACTCTAATATATATTTATATTATAATGTTTACAACTATTTAAAGAAGTTTTTTCTTTTTTATCTTATTTTTGCTTATTTATTTATGTATTTTCAATATTTTAATAATCTTTTTATAACCTTTCTTTGAAGACTGTGGTCTTGTAAGCCTTTCAAAGGATTAAGGTGTTTAAGATTGTCATATTAAAATCTAACAAAATTTGTTTATCCTATAGAAGTATCATATTATTTCTTTCTTATATATTGCTTGCTCACAACCTGTTTTGATAGGTAAATGACGTCAATAGTCAGTGCTTTAACCTAATCAAATTAATAAACTTCTGGCGATTGCTTCAGCTGTTGCTTTACACACTCCCTTACCTCCTTCTCGTACCTCCTTCTGTCCTCCTTCTTACACCCACTCCTAAGCTATACATCCTTTCACCCACACACCTTTCATCCAGCTGCATATAATAAACTCTAATTAGGGAACTAAACTCACGTCACTCCGTGCTCGCGTAAGCTGATTCCCAGTTGCCCTTTGAGCTGAAGATTCGTCGTTCACATCCGACGCACATTTGTCAATTAGCTGTCCATTTGCAGCGACAGTTTTTCCTGTCCAACCCCCACCTCCATTTCCATGGCGAATTCCACTAGGGACGGCCCTAAAAACCTTAAACCAGTTCCACGACAAGCGCGTTCGTAACTGCGACGCAATTTCACAGAACCCTTGGGACAAGTGCTTCCTGGAAATGGTGTTTAAAAAGTGCTGTGGCAATCAAAGTTCCCCATAATTTCACCCACTTTATGCACCTTTCAGTTCACCAGGCGAGGGTAAGTGGGCTTCACTATTTATTATAGATTATGAACAGATTTGTTTGGATTAATGCAACATAATTGTGTTGAAAATACTATTGGGAAAATATTTTTTTACATTTTGTTTCTGATTTATATAATAATAAAATTTGTAGCACAACTTTGAGCGCTGGCCTCATGCATTATGCCAACATGAAAAATTGCGTTGTCTGCATTGTTTTTCTAGCATACTCTAAACAATACTAAAAACAAATAAACACACACTAACATATTCCTAGAATTATTGAGTGAGTATTGCAATTTCTTGTTTATCATTTGGCAAAAGGAAAAATTGCGCAGCTAAAATTGCTTATTGGAAACTATTTTTATGGACGGGGATTCTCATAACGTCGTCATTTGTCGAACTGCGTTCTGAATTATTACTAATTGGATGACAGGAATAAAGTTGAGAACGATGAGAGCGTGGTCATGTGCGGACTTTGAGTTTGTTTTAGCTCAATTAGTAAACGGAGATCCGACTGAGAGTTTAATTAGTAAAGGGCAGATAAAGGGAAAGACTTAGAGGGAGAAAAAGTGAGTGAGGGAAAAAGAGTTTTCTTTAATTATATGGGCTTACTGTAACAGTTATAGCTCCATATGTAATATATAATATTTAAAAAGGGGTCTAATTATAATTTCTTTTATTAATAATAATAATATATTAATAATAATAATTCCTCGTGTTGAGTTTTTTCTCACGGGAATTTTGGTTTGTTTTAGCTTAATTGGTGAAAGAAGATCACAGGGGAGATTAAGAAAGAGTTTTCTATAATTATTTTGATTTAATTAACAATTTTTACAGGTTTTCGCAGTATACTAAGGTATGTTCATAAAGGGAACTACTCTAAATCCCGTTGAGCTCGTGTTGAGTGTTATTTTATAGTTCGTGTCAACACGCTCCTCCTATTTTCTGCAGCTCCTCCTACAGCTTTATGCAGCGTATTATGTTTTATGGCAGGTAGTAGGTACACACTCGTATGTGTACTATATATGCATGTGTGTGTGAGTGTATGAGTATTTGCCTGACACACACAACGCATGTAGTGGGGCAGAGCGAGGTAAACAAGTTCATCACGTCAGCGCGTTGATGGTTGAGTTCAGCTCTTGCCCGGGATTAGTTTGGCTCTTTGTTCCCTGTCCGTCCCCCTTTCCCACTCTCTAGGCTAATGACAAATTGAATGCAACTGCTATCGGGAATAGTTCACATGATGAATGTCGAGACGAGTTGCCCCGCAGCTACCACAGCAGCAACGAGCATTCCACTTGGAGGAGCTTGGCTCATTGCCTGCTGGCGTTTTTAATTTGCATACGAGCTGAGGACAGAGGACAGTGCTGTTTGCACAGCTTGACAAAGGAACAGCACAAAGAGGGAGGGGGACAGAGGGGAGAGGTCGAGCGACTCTTGTGGCTGGCACTTAATAAGTCAACTTGGCGTTGCGTATGAGTGATAAATGTGTGTGGTGCATGTTGCGCGTGGCACACATTAATTTCTTTATATTGTACTCCATGTTTCGCTTGGCTTGCATAATTTGCTAATTGAGCGTACTCAGCTCAGCTCATCTGCGTTTCGATGTGGTTTTCTGTGGCACTTAATCGCCTGCAATTGAAATTTTGATTGACATTGCCAGCTTAAAGAGGCATTAGCTCAAAATATTCTGCAGAAGAGTCCGGAAATGCTACTCAGCACGCGCGGCTTCTTAACTGCACCCTCTTTATGTTTTACTGTCCCTCCCCCTCTCTCTCTCTTTCTCCCTCTCTCTTCCTCCTTTACTTCCACTCACTTCTGTGCTTTCTTTTCTTTTTTTCGTTTGCTAGCTAATAAACGTTTTGCCTAGTCGCGCACCACGCTGCGTATACGCATCGTGCAGCCAAATGTCTGCTACGTGATTTTCAGTTTGACACTCGCCACACGTTTCGGGCGTCAAATGCTTCGTTTTAATGCTCACTTTTTGGTGCCCACGCACACACACACACTGCTTCTCCTTTGTGTTCACTCCACTGTTGTTGTTCTTTCTTTCTTTCTGTCTGTTTCGTTTGTCGCGCTGTTTGCTTTGTTTGCTTACGTATTTTCGCCACCATTTGCGCATTGTTGTTGTGGCTTTTATTGTGTGCGCAAATTGCTGAATATTTTTACGGCATATCAGCAGTTTAAAGAGAGTGCCAAGAGACTTTAAATTGATAATATATTTGTCACTCCTTAATTATATGTATAGAATTTGAATTCAACTTCATTTTATCTTTAAGTTCAAAGCGAAGAACTTGCCAAAATTACAGGGTATGCTTGATTTCCTTTCACTTCGCTTTCCGGTAATTTAAGCTGTATTATTGTTGACTTTCAAGTGCTTAGACTTTCACAGCTCATTCTCCTACTCTCATTCTTCTCTCCTCTCTCTCTTTCTCTCTCTCTTCCACTCATACTTATGTATCTTTGGTATTCTCTGTGCGAACACACGTCAGCACTTTGAGCACGTTTTATTTTAATGGCACTTTTGTGGCGCATTTCCTTACACTGCGGAAGGACGCGACTTTCCATTGTGTGTGTGTGGGTGTTGTTGTCGAGTGTGTGTGTGTGTGTGTGTGTGCAGCGCATATACAAATTCGACTTGTTTGGCAACATTGAACTAGTTCGCACAAGTTTGACTACATTTTGTGTGGGCCAAACTCGTGTTTGCATTCTCTGCGTACTCGTCTTCAATTTGCCAAACAATTGCAGTGTGCTGTGTGAAAAGGCAAGGACCCTTTCCTTTTTTGCTTCAATTGTAAAGCAATTCGGTATCTGTTTTACAAATAAAAATATATATATATTTTCAATATTGAATAAATACAAAACTGTTTTGATTTTGAATTGAAAGCATTAATTCGAGGCTTAAATAAAAGAAGCAAATTGAAGTTTAAACTCTTTAACGAATGGATAAAAATTGTTTGAATAGTCTATACAAACAGAAGTTTATTCATATACCACAATGTTTATTATTCAATTCAGCTCAGCCATTTTAATTTATCAATGGACACAATTGCAAAATAATAAATTGAATTGAAGAATATTCAAAAAGGCTTGGACAATTTCTTCCTTAAAGTTCCACTGCATTTCATACAGACAATTTCATTGAAATTCAAGTAAAATAATATCGTATATTAGCCAAGCTTACTGCAAACTGATTTACATTGCTTTGTTCTGTGCCTGCGGCTTGCCAGTTGCAGAATTTGACTTGAAAGCATTTTGCTAGGCATGAAATATGTGCAAATTGCTTTGATTTGCATGCAAATGCAAATGCTGATGCGGAATGCTGATGTTGCTCCTGGTGCTGATGCGGGTGCGGCAATGAAAGATGAGGCAAATGTGAAGTCGAGGCGTTGTCAGGCGCAGACAAAGACCAAGGAACAGTTGCAGTTCCGCACGGTACTTTGCATCCTGTCAGCCTGGAATGCAATTGAAAAAATGCCTGCCATTCTCGGGGGAGTGCTACTGCCTGCATGAGTATTTTATATGTCCAACATTTATCTTCATTTTTCAAATATCACACATACATATTTCATACTTCAACGTAAGCAAAAAATTTAAAATTCCGACACTTGCACAATGCCATTTTCAGATGGCATTGCGGCAGTTATTGAACTATTCGTTAGTGCGTCAAGGTACTCCAAGTTGACCACCATTTCGATGAGAGCAAGGACAGTGCATTGTGAAGCTTTGACCTGCCCCCCTCTTTCACTCTCTCTCTCTCCCTTCCTGCCTGCTGCTGCTTTCATTCGTATCAATTTCAATTGCAGCTGCAATTCTGTGGAATTATTATTACCCAGCACACTACTTTGGTTTGAGTGTGTGAGTTGTTATTTCGAGATCTGAGAGACTACTAGGGCTGGCGCTTTTAAATTTGGTATTAGTATTCTAAAAATGTGCATAGAACTAAAGTGAATTTAAGTTGCAGAATACACCACAAGGTAGATTGATGAAGCTTTGCATATATTTGACAAATTATGTTATCAAGATATCTACAAAATTTCAACGAAACTTTTAGGGTATAAGTTGAGATTAAAAGGAAAGCAGAAGGAGTCTGAGAATTGCTTAAGTATCTAATGATTGAAACGACCTTAGTTATCTCTTGTATAAAAGAAATTTTGGTGTCTCTCCTTGGCATCTCACAGTCGAGTACATTTAACTCTACTCAAGCTTATCTCTCTTTTTTCTGAGTTCAGTTCCAACAGCAATTGACAGTTCACTTACAAACTATCTATTCCATTGAAGCACCCCCAAATTCGCTTTCTCACTCTATGCTTGCATTTATCTCTCTCTCCTTTATTGTCGCGAAAAACACAACCTTGAGCTACATTTATTTGGCAGTCACTCTCTTTCTTTCTCTCTCTCGCTCGCTCGTTCGCCCAAATCACTTCAACCAATTAGAGTCTCTAATCTATTTTCGATTCTCTTTTTTATCGCTTAACAAAAACACTTTTTCCGTTTATTTGTTTTCGCTGTGGCGATAAACGTTGAAAGCGTTCCATAAAACGTTGTGTAGGTGTATGGGTGTGTGTGTGTGTGTGTGTGAGGGGGTTTTGTGGGCTGTATGTGTGCTTGCGTGGGTTCTGTGTGTGTCTGTGTGTGTTATCGCATTAAACACTCAACCGTTTCCTGTGGCCAAGTGGGCTGAGTTTTACCCGCTTTGTTGACATGTTTCCGAGAGCTGCGACCCTTCGGAAGGTGTTGCCAGTTATAATTAATCATTGCAAGAGATGGAACACAAAACAAAACAAAGGCGCCGCCTGACAAGCTCAAGAATTTCACTTCATTTTGACGCATAATTTAACTTTATTACAAAATGTGTTGCATACTTTTTGGGGCACCATTAGAGATACAAATTCTGCGAAACGTGTAAGGCATTTATCTTGTTGGCCTTTTTGTTCCATTTTACGGTCAACAGAGCGTAGCAATTTATGATTCCATGCGTTCACGAACTCAGCTAAATGAGCTGAACTTTGCAAAGGCAGCGTTTTTGAAAGAATTCCAGGAATAATTAGTATTTTCCAATACCATTATAGGCAGGTGTTATTGATGAGGCTTTGAGGGAGATTTCCCTGAATTTAATGCTGAAAAAGTTCATTTGCTTGCAAGAAAAAGTTCCCCCCACTATGTTAGCTCCATTTGCAGGCAGTCAAAATGCAATTAGATAGCATAATATATGGTATGAGCAGTGGACATATGCCAACCAGCCGAAGCCGGCGAAGAAGGTTTGCCGCCATGTCGTGTTTGTCATTAGACAACTTTGTGACATCCCGGCGGCTTGTGGCGCAAAAGTTTTCCACGAAAAGTAATTAGCCTCAAAAGTGGCTTGAGGATTTTCTCTAATGCTAAGTGGGTTTTAATGCCAAAGTAGCGGAAGTTTTTCTGCAACATCATTACACGCACGAGCTCACACACACAGTAATGCGTAAAATGGTTTGCAAGGCGACGCCTCCATTGAGATTACTTGCCCAAGCAATCCTTTTAAGCTGTCACTTTTATTGTGAATAATTTTGTGTTAAAATCAAAAATGCGCACACGCGCTGCAGGGGGCCAGAGAGAAAGAGAGTGAGGGGAGGGAGCAAAGCTGTTGAGAAGAAAGACATTTGAAATCGACAAGAAAAATGCTTGAGACAATTGCTTCAGCATTTTGTGCCGAAAAGAACCCAGAGGCGAACCCTTTAATCCTCGAATGCTTACGAATGCCATTCACGAGATTTGCATGCGATATACGCAGAGCACAAGCACATTCATACACACACACACACGAACACTCACACACACACACGCAGGCAGTAGAAGACCTGCCCAAAAAAGTCAAACACAAAGTTTGCCACAATTTGCCTGGTCCACGAGGTATGAAAATTGCTGCGTGGGGTATGCCACAGTTGCCACAGTTTAATGGGCCTCAAAGCTAAAGTATTGATAAATATCTTTGTATCTTTTATCTATCAATCTATTATAATAAACTGCATTTCAGCTATAATCAAAGTAGATCGTGAACACCTCAAAATATTTTTAGCAAATTTCAATCTCATTTCAATTTCCATGAATCTCTGCAAATTCCTGTCAATTCTACTGTCTTTAAAGGGTGCCTTGAGTTAATATTGATATATAGAAAGCCATTAATCTTATAAGAAATATTTCTAGCGCTGCCTGTGCGTGTGTTAAGGGTATGCACTGAACGTGACTACCCCAAATTCCTTAGTTTGTTAAGCTTGCTTCGAATATTCGCTGCCAGAAGCAGTTTTCAATTTCATTGATGCGTGTATGTGTTTGTATGTGAATGTATTCATATATTGTGTGTGTGTTAGTGTGTGTAAGTCTGTGGCAAATCCTGCCACAATGTTTGCCCCAAGTTCGCCGCCTGCCTCATGCTCTGTCTGTGGCATGTAATGAAATTGTTTTCCCTTTTGCCAAATGTACACTGCGCGAAATGGTGTGTGTGTGTGAGTGTGTAGTTAAGTGTGTGTTTGTGTGTGATTGTTGGTTTGTCGACAGGCGCGTGTATTTATTTATTTGAATTTCATTTTGTGGCTGCCATTTGCTTGTACTAGGCCCAGCTCCTTCTCTAGCTTGCCACTTCTTCCATAGTCCCTCTCTCTCTCTCTTCCTCTTTCCCTGTCCCCCTTTAAGATTGTTACAATTCTATTTATCTTTGCTCGGCCCCTCGTTGAATTGTCTCTTATTTTAACGCATTTCGAACAACTTTGCATTACAAATTTTTCGCTTAGCACAAAATGACGTGCGAAATTTGCCACCGCCTTCAGCTTTGATGTGCTAAAATTAACGTCCACTGCTTTTTGAGAGCGCTTTTTCTTCCCTTTTTTTGTAGCGTATACCCTGGAAGTGGTGCTGGGAAAGGGTTTGACAGACTATGACAAGAATTTTTTGTAGTTAAAGCAGAGTAAAGGCGTTGATAAGTGAAAGGCTTTGTAGTCAGAAAGTTTTCTGATAGAATAAATTAAAATGATAGAAGACTTTTTTCTTAAATTTATATAAAGAATTGTGCTTTATCGCTTATTTAAATACTTTCCGAATTTTCCTCTCTTTTTTTCTCAGTTTAAAGCAGTCAAAATTCCGTTTTTTGAACGGACTCAACTGATTATTATTTATTTATCTAATGCAGCGAATCTATTCAGGTGCAAAGCATTGTAAAAGTAATTTATATCATTATCACACATTTATATTTCAAATTCTTCCCTCTCTTAACTTATGTGGTCTTTTCGTAGGGTATTTCCTCGTTGCATACCCCGTCTCTACTTTGTCTTTCGCTGACGCTGTTAACGCTTTGTGAACGAGCTCGCCCGCGTTGGGCCATTTGTATGTAAAGAGTGAATTTGAAGCGTGGCTAAATGAATTGCGCTCTGGTATTTGCCAAACCGTTTTATGGCCCAAAGTATTTCCGGGCAAAACTGAGTGCCAAAAAAAAAAAAAAAAAAAAAACTGCGGGTAGTCAGTGAGATTTGCAAAGGAAATTACAGCATGAACGTGATTAAAGAGTTAATTATGAAAGGGAACTTAAACTCAACTTGAAACAGTTCAAAACTCAATTAAACTTAAACTTGTTTATATATAATAATTTATAATATTACATATATAATTTTCAAACATTCAAGTGCTGTATATAATTTGTTTACTGACAGATCTTATCTGATCCATGTCTCTCCCTCGCATAATAACCATCATCATATTTTTTCGATTTGTCTCTCTCTGAGGTTGTTTCTCTTGCCACACACACTCAACATATGCTGAGTCCTTTGGCGTCTTGATTTATTCGCCGAGTCATGACTTTATCAACGCGGCTGCATTTACATAACAATGTTTATATTGCTCTTGTTGTTGTTGTGCCAGGCCTGCGCCTGGTAATTCATTGATAAGAGAGCCACGTGCCGTTAAAGATTGGCAGAGAATCTCCCACTTTGTGGCTGCACACACACACAATATGTTTGCGATTAAGGTGCTCGGACAAAATAAAATAGGCATTTTCATGGCCCAATGATGCCAAAATAATGTTCCGTGCTAGAGAACAGACCTGGTTGCTCTCCCGCTCCCCTCGCACTCTCCTGCACTGCTGATGATGATTTGTTGCGCCTGCCTAATTTATGGGGCAGCGTGACAGGCTCGTTAACATTTCAAGCTTGTATTTATGAGCAGGTCGCTGCGCCTCCTTCACCTCACCTGCTCCTGCTACTTATGTTGCTCTTCTCAATCGCTGTCAATAAATTTTCCGCCAGGTGTAAGAGGCTTCTAAGTGATTTTCCATGTCGGCTCAAATGCTGTAATTAGGCCTTGTTGCTTTGGGTTATGCTACTTTCCCTTTCTTTATTTATCTAACCGAATTTTTGAGTAAATCGATAGCTCGTCTGCCAAATTTGACCTGCTGTTGTAATTCAATTTGCAGGCTGAAAACAATTTTCATTTTTGCCTTTTTCTCTTGTTAGCCCAACAATTTGAAGCCAAATTGAGTGAAACCGAACTGCGTGTGGCCAGTGCAACAGGGGGCAGTAGTAAAAAGGATAACAGAGGCAAATCCCATTGGGTAAATTTATGATATGCTTTTCAAGCAGGCAGGCAGGGCGACATTTTGTTTATTGGACTGCACGACAGACGCTTCAGTGATCAATTAATTTAAGCGCTTTTCTTGTGACCTTCGCTTTCCCCAGACTTCGGGGGGTCAGCAGCGGAGCAGACTAAGGCCAGGCAGGCTGTCATTTGCATGCTTCGTGCTGGTTTCGTGTTCTCAATTTATGAAAGTGAAATGGGCAATTATTGTAATTGAAATTGGCACTGAAGGCACAAAGACATTTGGTCGATTAGGTTTGCAGTACTTTAAAGGCATTGTTAACTTCATATTGAAATCGGTTATTGAGTTTGACTGCTTGAGTGGAGTTTATCATATTTACTTTATTGATATTTTTCTATAATATTTCTAATGCTTTAAGCTTCACTTAGTTCTTTCTTTATATCTACCTGCTGCTGCTAAAAATTTTGCCTTACCCAATTATCAACTGTACCTCACATTCTTCTTTTCCTTTCTTCACACAGTTTTAAAGAAAATTTTCGCATTAAAAACTTTCTAACTTTGCTGAACTAATTAGTTTTCCTTTCCTCTCCTTTTTCTCAACCTCATTGTCAGCGAATCACAGTACTAATTACATTACTTTATCATCAATAAAAGCCAAATCCATTAATTAGACATAACTTTTCATGGAGCGCGCCAAGAGGCAATTGAAAACAATTTGAACATCTCTGTTGTTCCCTAAAGACAATTGGGTCACGCACTAAAAACTTTGCAAGCCACTTAAAAACGCCAACGCATAATGTCATTATAAAGGAGCTGAAAGGACTAAGGGTGTGTGGGGGCGTGGTCCAAAAAGTTGGCAAACAAGTTTGCAAAACATTTTTGATGACTCATTGATTTGATTTTCAATTTAACGGTCAATGAACCTGATGGCCTCTATGAGACTCTACTTACTTCTTGTTTTTGCCCTTGTTATTGTCTTGTCCAGGCTGGTAGAAGGCCTATTGAATATCCATTGATTTAAAGGCGACTCCAGCTAATCGCACATTTATTTAAATTACCAACAGGACATTGACATCTGCTAGCCAGTGCTGGCTATAAATTCCAGCTGTGGCATGCAACACTTTCCCGGAACTTTTTGTGATTTATGATTGTGGCCTGAGCCACCATCTTCATCGTTGTCCAAGCCCATCAGCTTGTCCGCTCGTCATTTGTCGTCATCGTCGTGCAAAGTCATCGAGGCATGAACCAAGTCTTAGGTCCTGCAACCACGTTCCAATTGGAGCCAACTCGTCGTCCTCTCGTCATCATTGTTGTTGTTGGCCATAAAAGTTTTGTGCTCTCCGTTGTCCAAGAATTGCCATAACTTTTAATGAGAATTTATGCTTTTTATTTTATCAACTTGATTTCAGTATGAATTATCGATGTGCTTAGTTGCCAGCGGATTACATCAAAGCGATGCCAGCAAATTGGTCTAAGATTTTATTAGTATTTAATTGAAAATATATAAATTTATGTGCGTTATTCTCTTTCAGTTACTTTGATCCTAGGAAGACCCTTAACTTGGCACTGAAAGGGTTTCTTTGCGAGGGTAAGTTCGAATTTGTAATGCTGTACCCTTTTTTATATCCTTTGAATTTATATCTTGTTCCCTAATTTGATAATAAACTTTCTCATTATTTTCATATCATATCTTTTAATTTCTCTTCTTCGTTTTGTTTTTTTTTCAGTTCTAAAATTGTTTTTTTTTATTGAAATAAAGTGCATTTTTATGAGCATACTCAGAGTAACTGTGTTTCTTACTTTTAATAGCTGTCCAACACTGATTGTTATTGATAAAAATCAAGTATAAAATAATTATCAACACTATAAATTAATCAAGGCAGGCAAAACACTTATTAAAACCTATATTTCTTTTTTAAACACTTTGTGTAGATAGTATCATTTTCATTTATCTCCTTCTTAGACCTTTTTCCTTTTCTTTCGCCTGTCTTTCTACAGTTTTATTCAATTTAATCATTTCTCAGTGCAGAAAAAACTATTTTGATTTAATTTCTCTTTATATCCCTTTCAAACTTTTTTTCATGCATGCTTTCACTGTCAATCCTCATCCATATCAATGAGTAACCGCAAACTTTGTTACATTGAATTTTCTACCCAATTAAAATGCAACTTTCATGCCTTAACCAAGTTCAAATCCAGCTTAACTCACCACAAAGAGTGAAAGAGAGCGAGGAAGGACTAATTTAAATTTAATTAATTTATGGATCTCGCAGCATAGTAAAAGGATAAAGGTAATTTAGCCAGCGTTGTGCGTTATTCTTGGCCACAACATTTTGTTTTCTGCATATTTTGCCGTTAATCAAATTTGCCAACGTTTCGCACGAGAAACTCCATTAGTGGCTTTTAGTGCTGACCACATTTCTCGCTCTCAGTTCTGGTTCATATACAGTTTTTTATGCACATTTGAATTGAATTAAAAGGAAAGCATTATGGTCAAAACGTTGTTGTCGCAAAAGTCAGTAAAGCAACGAATTGAATTAGCTGCACACACTAATTGGCCTAGCTAATTTGCAGCATAACAAATAACCGCAATGGCGCAGACCCCCAGGGTATAATAAGAGCAACACCATCACCAAGCCGAACTATGCGCAGGCAAATAAAGTTGGCTAATAGAGCATTAAGCGCGTTCAGACGAGGGAGGGGGAGGGAGATAAGGAGAGGAAAGGGTAGAGACTGCTATCCCAGGCAACCCCTACCATATACTTTTATGGCCATTATGGCTACTTGCCTGCTAAAAGCAAACATCGAAGGTTATGAGAGTGAAATGGATGCTAGGAGGAAACCCCAACTCCGCAGCGTATATAGCTTGCCCATTCAAAGGTTTTATGGATACGAGACACAGGATGTTGCATAATTAAACTGAACTTAAGAATGGTGCTAAGACTGTCGCCTTCTTAACTGTATCCAATTAAATTGAGCTAGTAATGAAATCAATCTTTAGAGAAGAACAATGAGATACATAACATATTGAAAGTTCATATATATTTGTTATTTTCTATGAAAATTATTAAGATTCTATGCAGAAGACCTTCTTCAATATTATGAGAGCAAAGCGTCTATAAGTCTAGTCAACAAAGTGTCTAAATGGCATATTAAAACAGTACTTAGATATATATTTGAAGTATTCCTTAAGAATAGCATGAAAAATATAATAAACAATTCATTATCATACACTCAATATAATATTCTTTCATATGATTTGATAATTCAACCTTTTAAGGCTATTTAAAGTCTTCTAAGCCAAGTTATGAGCAATAAATGTTTACAACTTTATACAAGACTTATATACAACTTAGCTAAGTTTACTTACCCCACATACTCACTGTCTTAGCACTTTTGCTCAGTACTTAATGTAATTAAATGTTTCTACATAAGTTGTCTGCCTCATTTGGACTGCACAAACTTGTAGCCTACTTATGCGGGCCACACGCAACTTCTCTCAAAGGCTAAGCATAATTTAATTGTCTGGCTATCGAAACACAGCAACAACAATTACTTAGAGAATGCCTGAGCAATTATCACTTGCCAGAAGTGAGATGGGGAGAGTGAAAGAGAGAGAGAGTGAGATAGGGAGACCTCATGGCAAGATTTGAGGCGCTTAATTAGCCACACGTCGATGTGAAACTTGGTGAGCTTCAGCTGAGCCTAATTGAAATTATGTGTGTGCGGTCGTGCGTGTGAATTTGTGCGACTGTGTGTGTGTGATGTGTGTTCGTGCATGTGTATTGGCAACTTGCTGATAGCATTAATATTGCGCCACATGCACATACATGCCCGTTTAGTCAGCTGCCTCTTCAGTGCCTC
Organism: Zaprionus indianus; assembly: GCA_018904595.1. Classification (NCBI taxonomy): domain Eukaryota; kingdom Metazoa; phylum Arthropoda; class Insecta; order Diptera; family Drosophilidae; genus Zaprionus; species Zaprionus indianus. The sequence continues at coordinate 1,020,546 of JAEIHA010000905.1, forward strand.
CTCTCTCCTTTATTTGCCCCCTCTCGCTCTCGCTCTCTCTCTCTCTCTCTCTATCTCTCTCTCAGTCTCTATGTCTTCTGCTCTTCCTCTATATATTCTTGCCATCCATTCACTCGGAATATTCATGTGCGGCGGTCAACGGCTTTATTGAATTTGCTGCCGGATGCTGTTGCAGCTGTTGTCCTGCCACGCCTCGCCTCGCGCCCCCTTTGTATACATATATTTCTACTCCCATTTCTCCTCCTCGTTGCTTATTGTATTACACACCAGTCATGTGAGTGTGTGTCTAAGTGTGTGTGCAAGCGTGTGCGTGCGAGTGTTGATAAGGCGCAAAAAAGTTACACTTGCTAAAACAAAAAGCAGCTTAAAGTATTTTAGCTTTCGTTGTGTTGGTTCTGCATACGCTGGAAATGCTGACCATGGCTAAAAGTGAGCAACCAAAAAGCCACATTTTAGGCTGACCATACTCTGTAAATACCCTGAAGGGAGAGAGTTATATGACGAGTGTATTTTAGTTGCTCCTTATTTGGGATTCATTTCACTTATATATCATTGCCAACCGAAGAATAAAGAAGTCTTAGCTTTAAGGTGACCATGCGCTGGAAATACCCTGACATATTTAAATTTAAAGGTTAAATACTTCTTACACGTATACATTTTCTTAAACTACTCATTAGCAAGTAAGGAAAATATATAAAATAAAAAGGTTCAGTTTATACTCTGTAAAATTTCACATTGTGTAGGATTTTAATGCTGGCTTCCATTTCCTATCTGAATTTTCTAAAATAACTTAACATTGCTAAATTTTAAGTCAAAAAGGCTACGTTTTAAGGTGACCATGTTCGCAATTAACGAACTGGATGAGAATTTAAAGTTGGAAGTGCTGTGAGAACAATTTTTTAATAAAAAAAGGTTTAATTAAATTTTGAGTTTGGAATTCCCATTTGTATTTTCTTTCATTTGAAAACTCCGTAGTCGAGCCCACCCCTACTACACTCAGGTGTAGAACAGTTCGCACTGAACTTTCTCATTCCTCTTAATTTATGTGCGTTTTGGGGGGCAGCAAAACGACATAGACAGCTGCTCGACCGAATGCCTTTTGCCGGTTGCTCTCAACTTTTAATGACAACTTAAACACGCTGCAACTTTCGCCGCACATAAATTAAACTGGGGAGTTGCTGAGTTGAGTTCAAAAACTGTTGGTGAAATTCTAAAGTGCATTAAAACAAAGTGGCAGTGCACACTGCGAATGCCATGGAATTAATTATGCTAATTAGCGAGGGTATTTCGAATTTAGAGACAGTGTAGAACTGTGAACTTTAATACGTATTCCTGGTGAAATTGAAGATAATAACGTTTTCTTTTTTAAGGAAATGTTATAAGTCAGTGATCTCCTCTTTATGTTCTCAATACCATATCAACCTCATGAACAATCCATTTAATACCTTCAACAACTTGCAACAAGTGGCAGACAATAGAACTGCCAAGTGCTTTTACATCTTTAATACCCCGAGAAGTGGCAGCTGGAGTTGCTGCTGGTTCATTGGCTTCACAAAGGGATTTTGCCTCTGTTGGGGTTTCCTTTTTATTATTATTATTTGTGCCGCTGTCTACGCAGCAGGTCGCTGTCCTTGATGTCGCCCTGTGGCATATGCCGCGTGCCGACACTGCCAAAATCAAAATACGCTTGAGGTGCAAATTAATTGGCTATTTAGGAGTTTATGGCCGCCGTCGTCCAGGGGGCAATAACAAATTGTCCGTTGAAATTGAATTTTATGCATAGCGCGCACAATTGCAGAAAGGTGTTTAAATTTTATGTACATTCTTCTCCCCTCTCTTTCTCTCTTTCAGTCAGGTGCCACAGGTGGTTTATGTTGCACGTTCTCGAGTTGGAGAGGTCAATTTATAGTCACGTACGCAGGCGAGTTGAATGACACGTTGAGGGTCCAAAGCTCTACGCATAAAAAGAGCGACAGAGAGAGGGATAGCGCAGCAAATGCGTTTTACATGTGTCTGTGTGCACATAAAAATATGTCGTAAATTTCATATGTGCAGTGCTCTACAAATTTCGATATGAATCTTGTTTGCTATAAAAAAAGTGCGCTATAAATTTGTCAGAAATTTAATTTTCTATTGAGTATAAAAAACTTCAATTTTAAACAAGAAAATAAGATTTATAAAAATTTCTTAACACCTTAAAAAGCTTTGCACAAAGCTTGCAGCTGTTTACGATATTCACCATGCGCTGTGGTGTGTGTCTTGGCTAAAGCGAAAAGCTCTTCGCAACGTAAGCTAGTTGAGTGACTTTTTTTGACTGTGGTTGTGTTCTACGTCTACGTTGCGTATGAGTAATTTTGCGGGAATGCAGAAAAATCACATTATTCCGATAAGCAAGTTGACTAAGTCGGCGACTTATCGCTTGGAATTAATTTAGATTCAGATAAATGCAAATAAATGTTGTTGTGACTGCGCTGAACTTAAATGAACCTGATGAGTCTGCTTGCTCGCAGAAAAATCCCATTTATTAAATGGAAAATTATTAAATTTTCTGTGGAATTGCAAAGTTTGCAGTTAGGAGAAGAGCTGAAGATAGGAAAGTAGGTATGCCAGTTCAAGTTCAAGAGACAATGTGAGTATCAATCAAAACAGAGTTGGCAACAGGCTGTCTGGCACAGAGAATATATAGATTTAAGTGCTACCATCAATCAAGCAAATCATGTTATCTAGCGGTGTTTAATATAAAGCAATGTCAGTCTGAAGCACCGGCAAAGAGCGAAAAAAAAGTCTTGAACTGTTTGTGATCTCAGGCACGACATTTTAATAAAATGCACAAGTGTTTTGCAAAGATATAAAACTAATTCAAAAATAAGTTGTAGATAGGTCCAATAAATTCTTAAATTCCTTTCTTCTCAATTAAATTTTTACCTAAATATATATTTAATTAAATACTCACAAGCAATAAGGTTTGGCTTTAAATTAAATTTAAAAAAAAATAAATTAATAAAAGAAATCATTAGATGATGTTCAAGTGTAAGTTTTTCATAATATGTATGGAAGGATTTATTTATGTTGAAGAAAGAACCATTTAATAAGCTCATGAATAGTGTTCTTCAATCAGAAACATTTTCTTTACATTTCTCTCTACCTCACCTCGTATTCACTTTTCTATTAAACTCACACCTCACCTACTCCTTAGCTACTAACTTCAAATTCCTTCTACACCATCTCAATAAACCCTTCACTCAACAATTTCTCACTTCTACAGTTCCTCGCCTGCATTTGCATTCTCGAATCAAAATCGTAAAGTATGCAAACCAAATTGCCAAGTCGCGTCAATTTGTCGTGAAGTAATTTTAATTTGCATTCCTCGAAGTTGTCAAAGTTTTTTTTATTTTTTATTGTGTACTCAGTTTACCGTTACCTTTTACGGTAAATATAATGAGAGAATCGTTAGCGGTTTTTGTATTCGTTCGCGCACACAATCGACGCATTTCGACGCATTTAACATACATAAAATTTCCGTCATTTATTGCTCAATTAAATTGTTCGATTGCAGTTCGCAGTTTCGCTGTTTGCAGTTTGCCTTTGCAATTTGCATCTGTCGAGAAAGAGAGAGGCCGGCCGGGTTTGCTCTGAGGTGCGCTACGAGGTGCGGTTGAGCTAAGTTAGTCAGAGGCAATTGCCCGACCGAAGCGTCGGTCATTCGCTGGGATATACTGTACGTACTACCTAGTGTAGTGTGTGGACACAACATATATATGTGTATAGTATAGAGTCTTATGTTTTATGCGGTTCTCGTGTGCGGTTCACGACCCTGACGTCAAGTTGTCGCTGCGATGTCGTTGCCTATAGCTATACTTGTTGCCTATTTGTGGGGTATATTGGTTGCGCACTGAGTGTTAGATTAAGTGGGTAGTAAAATAGCTGGAAAGAGTTTCAGTAGAATTGATGAAAATGCTTATCCAAAAGCTTTTCATGTATGTAAGAGCTTAAATATGCTTTAAGATTTGCAATTTGTAAAATTTTTGAAGTGTAAAGTTATCAAAGGGCAGATTTACGCAATACCTGAAGCCTTTATCATTCTAACTATACTTAAAAAAATGTCCAAGCTTTTTCAACAGCTTTCCGTTGAAGCTTAAATGTGCTTTAATATTCTACAAAGATAATCAATTAGTATTTTACGCCTATATCCAAAGAATCTTCGCAAGCGTCTAGCTAAAGCTTTAATGTGCTTTTACTTGTAATCTTATCTGTCAGTTTCGTATTCAGTGAAAGCTTCAATGTGCTCTATTGTTCTCGATAGATGATAAATTGAGATTAACACACTTTTCTTATTGAATAATCCTAAAGCTTTATAGGAAAGCTTTAATGTGCTTTTACTATATAAGCTTATTGTACTTTATTGTTCTATATAGATGATCAACTAAGCATTTTACACTGACTGCGCAGATTAACTTACTTTTTTTATAAAATAATCCTAATGCTTTCAGCAAAAGCTTTAATGTCCTTTTATTTGTGAGCTTACATCAAAGTTCTGTACAGGGTATGCTTTAAGCGCGCTTTCTCGCTTTCATCCGTAGCTTTCCTTACTTGTTATTGTCCTCCGTTTCCCTCCGCTTCGTCTATTCTCGCTTGACTTCCCCACTTTGTTTCTCGTGCTTCGCCCGGTGTGCATTCGATTAACACCTCGTTTTGTGTTTTTGTTTTCTCCTCACATTTTGTGTGTGTTTGTTTTCCGTGTGTTTTTTCTGCTCTCTGTTGCTCTGCGCAACAACTGATGATGATTTGCGTTCTCTTCCCATTTTTGCATTACAAATGTCCCGTTTTTTGATATTGTTGTTGTTGTTGTTGTCGTCACTGTCATCGTTTTGATTATCTTGGCTTTAATTTGTACATTTGTTCGATTGTTGTTGTAGCCTTTTTCCCGCCGTTGTTGCCACCTCTATCGGCTGTCATTGTGAGTCGGACGGGCAATTGTCGACACTGTTGATATAACACTTAGATAGCAGGCGCTAGTACAATGCAATTGTTTGGTCCACAGCAAAAACGTGACCGTTATTAGCAGTGATTTGTTTTTGAAAATATAAAACCCTTTTTTGCAATGCAAATTACGAGTCTGCCCCGGGGGCGTGGCCACCTCAATTGCGCGTCGACAAAACAGAGTCATAAATTAGGAGGCACCAAAAAAAGCTCAGTTGTTATATAGTCGAGTTGGGCAACCATATATATAGTTATTAAATATAACATTTACTGTTGTAAATTGTCGCTCGCTCTGATTTATTATGACTGGAAACGCTGTCAGCTGATTTTGATTTATCCGTTTTGTTTTGTTGCGTCGTCCTTTTAAACTTTTTACGAGCTGTCCCGGTTTTGTTTTTTGTAGCACGTGAACTTCACCCTCTTTAAATCTGTCCAAAAACCACTTATCATAAATCATATTTTCATAAATCACTCAACTGTTTTTATACCCACTAACCATTGAGTGGAAGGGTATTATTATTTTGTGGCAACTGTCTGTCCATCCGTATGAAACCCTTAAACTCGGAGACTGTGATAGTTGGGGTTTCTAAATTTGGTGTCAGTATGTGTTATTATTGTACGTAGATCAAGTTTGCTTTTAATTTTGACCACGCCCCTTTCCGCTCACATAAATTAATATAAACCGAATTCCAAGTTTAATTTTCATGCAGGAAAGTCAATTTTTGACTTACATAAGAATTATCAATACCCAAATGATTTCTGAAAATTTAGTTGCAATCGAATAATTATTATAGAAGTTATTTGAAAAACAATCTTAAGGGTTACCGATTTCAAAAGCGCTCCATAAAGTATACAACGGAAGTTGAAGTTATTTATTAAAGAAATCGTATGCCCTGGTGGAAAGCGGGTATATCGCAGTCGAGCACACTCGAATGTAGCTTTTGAGCTTGTTTGCATATTTACATATATTTTAAAAGTCACAAAGAAATTTACCAAATTAAATTTAATTTAAACTTTATAAGCAAAGTTTTTCATTATTTTACACAACTCTTTATCGCAAATTGATTGAATTATGCAAAAAAAAAAATTGTGCAGCGGCAAATTCACATATTATTTGTAACGCGAAATCAATTTAATTGAACTCTGCGCTTCGGGGAATCCCCATACGGTGTTCGCGTTGTACTTCCCTCTCCCTCTCTCTCTGTCTCTCTGTTTTCATTTCTCCCTCCCTTTCTCCAATTGGGCTCATTGCATATGCAAAAAGGCGGGCAAACAATTTGCTACCAAAAAACCTAATTGAATCAAATATGAGCGCCAATCAAGAGCAAAAGATTTTCCCACAATCACACACACGCGCACCCACTGGGCCACACACACACACACACACTCGCACACACAGAACAATTGGCGCACGTTGCCTTTCAATGTGTGCTTTATTTTTAATGGAGCAGAATGACGATGATGCAGGCAAAGATGATGATGATGATGAGGCCAATGCTGTGGGAGATTCTGGGAAAGTGGATGATGATGATGATGATGATAATGATGATGGGGCTACAGTTGCACTGCCTGTTGTTGATGGGCCTGTACACACGACGGCAACAGCTGCCACTGCCACTGCTTCTGTTGCAATTGCAAAACAATTTGTAATGCAGAAATTGGCAGGCGTTAACAGCCACATCTATCAATATATCATCATACATCATATAGAATATGTTTATATATATACAATATATAGATCGAGAGCAACTCTGTTGTATTTTTCTGTCATGCGTAATATTTGCCCAACCTTTACGAAACTTTGCCAAAAAACTTTCCCCACTTAGTTAGCTTAACAATTGTTGCTGCCGTCTGTGGCTGAGTGTGCCTCACTGTCCCATTGTCTGGCAACAAGAATGCAAAGATCTGTTCTTTTGTTCTGTCTGGCTTCGTGTCTGGGCCGCATACAAACACATCATAACAGCAGACATGTGTCGTCAGTGTTTTGTCAGTATGTAGTGCGGCCATGTATAGTATATGTATATATTGGCGGCATGTGTCGCCTTCCGAATAACCGAATACCCCTTGCCGATCCCCTTTGTCACTAAGAACCTGGCAAAGTGTTTTTAGCGTGCTCTTAATTGGTTGTAAGTTTGTGAATGGGTTAATCAGGAACGGTATATATAATATAATATGGGAAAGAATGAAATAGCAAGATGAGTTGTTCAGATGAGTTCTTTGAGTTAGAGTTATGGCATTCTAAGTGATTGATATGACTACCTACTTTTGCTTTCTATTGTATATACCTTCTTATATATGTGCAGTATCTATACTTCGTAGAACACCATGTCTCAGATTTATTTCAGCGAACAACGTCGTTTAATTTGAAAAAGAATATATATATTTTATTTATTTGTACTTTTATAGATATATATAGTACATAACAATATCTAGTTAGTCTAGTCTACTTAGTATAGTCTAGTAATTATCATAGGATACTCATTTAAATAATTTAGTTAATGAAATAAAATAGATCATTAGCTATTTAGATCTATAGTAGACTAGCCAAATGCTGAGATATTGACTATAGAACTTTCTCTTAATTCAAGAATATTATATAAAAAATTATAATGTATAGATCTATATATAAAAAGACCTTTTCTTCTATAAAGTAAAGATCTACCTATGTAGAAAAAAATATTCTGTTGAGAAAAGTTCTGAATAGAACAAATTTATTAGGCTTAGATCCCTTTCTACAATCTTATATAAAGAATCCTCCTCTAAGATCTTCTGTAAAGAAACAATTTTTCTCTTAGATCTTTTTTTCTATTTTTTCTTCTTTATATAGATCCATACCGAACACATAGAAGACTTGTTCACCAACTTAATATAACAATATTCCTTGATTTCGGTTGCCTTACCTAGAATTTGAGGAAGATCTTTACCGATATTCCTAACTATAACGTGACTCATCTTCCCTTTAGTGGATACAAATCTCTTTCATAATTCCCTCGTAGTTTCTCTCAGTGTCGAATACAAACAAATTGAAAGTTCGTTTGAGTATTTGGTGTGATACTCGCTTTATTCGTAGCCAATTGCCAATTGTGTGTGACTAATGTCGGATCTTTTGGCTCGCAGGCTGTGAAGACGCTAATTGCTTAAATCAATCGGGCCAAGTGAACCAGCCAGAAGCAGATCGCACTGCGAAAGAACTTAGTTGTCTCTTTTGAATGTAATATACTATATAGGTCAACAATTCAGTATATAGTACAACGTTGTGACTACTCTCATTGCCAAACAGAGTGCAGTTGGTTCTGCCCAATTTTGGGTTCATGGCATTTACCAAGTGACGGATCTGTTTTGGTTTTTGTTTTTTGTTTCGTTTTCTTTCGACATTGCCGCGTAAATTCTCAATTGCAATCTTTGGGTTTTATGGCCCACAACGAAGAAACAAAACAACGAAAAAAAAGTGTTGCAAGCCAAGCAAAAAGTAAAATGCGCTAAACAATAAACCCAAAAGTTTGCAGAGCGCAACGATCTTTGTATACCCTATAAAGAAGGCGATGCGCTTCGCTAAGCAAATGTTTTTCAGCGCATTAATGAAATATTTTCAGAACAATTCGCAATTTCCTTTATGGAAAATTTCGGAAATACTTTTCCAAGAAAACTGAGAAATGCGATATAAAGCTTGTTTCGATGAGGAAATTTCGTAGGAAATTTTCTAAATGTCATCAGCAAAAATTCCATAAAATCACATGTGTTTCATATGCTATCACAGTAACTTACTTAGTATATAGTACTATATTATCTGAGCGGCATATATGATAAGAAGACAACTGCGGGCGGAAAAGCTGTTAGCTGTTTTCAGCTGCTTCTGCGATTTTGACAGCTGCTTTGCTGTGGGCCAAGACAGACGGAGAGACAGCTGAGTTGGTAACAGGTATTTCATAACTATGCGTATTTCAACACCTCAACAAGGTACTAGACATAGAGAAGGGCAACTTGGTCGCTAGTAGTAGTAGCAGAGCAGAGGCGTCTGGGCGAGAATTGGTTTTAGTTAGCACCCCAGCGGCGACTCTGGGCCAAGTGTGAAGGCAAACAATGAAGGCAACAAAGCGAGAGTACAACAACAATAAAATGCAGACCATTTTGGGGCCTCATTGCAAATTCGCCGCCTTCCTGCTGTGCTGCTGCGGACTTTGGACTCGTTTGGCTGCCAAAAAGGCAGCAAGGAGCAGAGAAAGAGAAAGGGACAGTGCAGAGGGAGAGCGCAGCTAAGCCGACGCCAGCAGCGAAAGAACACGATGGCATTACAGCGTTAGAGCAAAGCTGGAACAACAACACAAGTTGCTCTCTCATGCCTCTCTCTCTGCCCTCTCTCGCGCTGCCTGTGCTGTGCCTGTTCGGGAATGGCAGGGCAGCGACTGCGACGGCGACAGCGACCGAGGCAGCGACAGCGAACGGCGTGTAGGCGCTGCTGATCGTTTGGAGCTCTGCGCATTATACGGTACGCTTGGCTGAGATCAGTTGACGCTCTGAGCTCGTCGCGTACAGTTCGTTCGTTCGTTCGATTGTTCGTTAGTTTGTCCGAAAGTGTAACGAAAGCAACGTCTCGTCTCACGCGCCTGGAACACGATTATTATCATCACGATCACGATGAAGATGATGATCGTCTGATCTGGCGGCTGAACGTGTCTCGTGTTAACTGCGGCAAAAGGCAACAACAAAAGCAGAAATTGTGAAACGAACTTTTTGTACAGGGCAGGCCAAAAGGTAACCCCAAAAAAAGAAAAAAAAGAAATAAATAAAAGAGCAGCAAAGCAGCAAAGTAAAAGAGCAAAGTGCAAAGCAAAAGCAAAGGAAGAAGTTTACCAATTCGCTCTGTGTTTATTTGTATTCGTATCTGTGCGTGTGTTAGTGTTTATGTTTAAATTTCTATCTATCGATTTAGTGTAGTGTACAATGCGTTGTCCAAGTGCCCGAAGAAACAAAACAAAGCAGGCTATAAAAAGCAGCTAAAGATGAAGCTGAAGCAGAAGCAGAAGACGCTTGATAAATGTTTTGAAAATTTCCACAAAAATAAATTGTGCTTGAAACAAGACGAACTGGGCAACGTTGCCGCGTTGTGATTAATATTAATAATTTTCTAAGGCAAATGAAACAGAGACAGCGAGAGGGAGAAAAGAAATCATTTGTTGTTGCACGCTATAATTTATTATATAGCGACAATTTCGGTTTTTTTCTGTTTTCTGTTGCCCCTCAAAAAGTATAAAAAATAAAGAGTAAATAAAATAAAAGCCACAAGAAGAAGGCGACGCACAAAACAAAACGCGAAATTTTCAAACGAAAGTCGCGTCAAGTCGGGCAAAAAAAAAAAAAAAAAAAACAAAATAAAATAAAACAAAATAAAAGCAAACGAAATACTCGTCTTAGCAACTCGCACACGTCTTCGTCTCTGTATGTGTGTGTGTGTTTGTGTGATTGCAATAAGCAAAAAATTAACGCAAAATAATATTGTCGATTAATCCGTAATCTGTAATTGATTAATCTCGCGCGGCAAGTGAACTAATTACTTGGCCCAGAAATTGGAAAGGGGGAATACAGGGAAAGAGAAACGCAGTCACAGACAAAGCGCGCTGTAAGTAAAGTTTGCTATAATTTCTGCTATACTATATATGCGATGTTTATAGCACGCGCTATATAGTGTAACTAGTTTTTGTTAGGTCCACAACATTTACATACATTTGTGTTTGTAGTTGGCAAACAGAGTGAGTGAATCCAGATAAGGCAAGAGAGTGCACTGAGTAGAACTGGGTAAAGAAAAAAGATTAGAAAGGTGTGAGAGATTTTAGAAACCACAGAGATCTAGTTCAAAATGAGATTATCTATTGAAAACCAGTTTATGGTTGACGGATTAGTTTAATTAGCTGCAGAACTTAAGGGTTCATGTGGATATGTGTGTGCGTATTGGTTCTTAGCTCTTTGTAGTACTAAGAACTTGCTAAAAATTAACTTAAATTGTGTGAGAAATTTTAATAACTTTATTGATGTAGATCAGGATAATATATCTCATTGAATAAAAGTTGAGCTAAGCTTAATAATCTTAAGAACTTATGGAGTTCTTCCAGTCTGTCATTTACTATTTTATTTTTTTTACTATATCAAGATATCTTCCCTTACTTTGTATAGAATCTAGATTTCCAGATACTCTTATATCTGATTTATCTTTATAATCTTTGAGTAATGATTTCCAGATTTGTCTGGTTTATCTTAAAAATCTTTGAGTTCATACATACATACATATACCTTCTGCTCAAATATAAACGAGACTTTATCCATAACTCGACCAGGACATGACATATGGGCATACTTTTTTTTCCTTAGGTTGGCAGGACTGTTATATGTTTACATGTCAAATTTGAGTGTGATCTGTCACATAGTTTTTTTTTACGGCACTATAAACAAGTCAACCTCGAGTGTGTTTTACGAATTTTACTATGGAAATTATCGTTAAGCAAAGAGTTTGTTTGCAAATTTTTTTTATTCCAATGGAATAAGTGCGACGAACGCAATGAAAATGTTGCAGAAGGCATATGGGGAATCTTGCCTACCACGTGCACGTATTTTTGATTGGTAGAAGTTGTTCAAGGACGGCCGTACATCGCTGGAGAACTTGCCCCATGATCGTCGTCCAGCAACGTCAATAAACGAAGAAAACGTCGAAAAAGTAAAGAAAATTGTGTTGGAAAATTGTCGTGTGATTGAAAGAGAGATAGCTAGTGAGCTCAACATATCAAATGGATCAGCTCATGGCATTATTGACGATGTTTTGAGCATGAAACGTGCGTCTGCTCGACTTGTTCCATAAATTGCTCATACGTCTCGCCTTGTACGCGATTATTTGACCAAAAACAATGTAAATACAGTTCCGCAAGTACCGTATCCACCCGACATGGCTTCGTGTGACCTTTTTCTTTTCCCTAAACTCAAATTGCCGCTTCTTGGAAAGCATTTTCAGTCGATTAAAGTCATAAAAGAGAATTCGAAGGAGGAACTGAAAGCCATACCTAGAGCGGCCTACCAGAAGTGTTATGAAGATTGGAAAAAAATGTGGGATATGTGTATCGCCTCTAATGGTGACTATTTTTAGAGGGATAAAATAAATATTGAAGAATAATTAACCGTTTTTGTTTTTTTGAGCCAGTCTCGTTTATATTTGAGCAGAAGGTATAAATAAACATCTAGTCTCTCCTTTTACTATTTGATTTGTTTTAGTGTTTGATCTCTTTCATTACGTTGTAAGGTCATACCATAACATATGATATACCCCTAAACTTCATATACGAAACAGATATAATCCGATGATTTATTTATTATCCTCCTTTCTAAGTCTTCAATACTTTTATGCTTTGGCTTTGTAGTTCTTTCCCAAGTCTTACTATGAATTGTACATATTATATATTTTCCTATATCTTTAATACTTCTATGCTTTGTAGTTCTTTCCCAACTGTATTGTACATATATCTTCCTATATCTTCCATATGCTTGTGCCTTGTAAGTGAAATTCTTGTATTTTATTTTCTCTCTTTATTCTGTTTACATTTGATTCGCTTTGCTCCAATTTCTTTGCGTCTTTCTTCCGTTCAAGTGGTCGCTTCAGACTGTCAAAAGTTCTTTTTTTTTTGGTTGCTTTTGGGAAACTTTTTCGAACATTTCGATTTGCAGCGAAGCTCGTTAGCCGAGCATACGAGTCTAACGGTGCTTGTTAGAAGGGGGAAAAAAGTGAGTGGAGACGAGGGGGAAGAGGCTTTCTGAAGTTGTCTACAAGCTGGTTGAGAATATGGGCTACATGTTATATGGTCATGAGATAAGACACTTCAGGCAGCACTTGAAGTTTATGACTGGCCCCCCCTTGTACCGCTTGTTACCCCTCCCTCCCCTTCACACACCCCTTTCAACAGGCAATACGTGCCTCGGTTAAATCAACTTTTACGGCCTGTTTTCTTTAATTTTTTTTGTTACTTTTCTGTAATTCTATTTTACACTTTCTGAAATCTGAATGACATTTTGTTGCCTTGGCAACTCGGCTTAGTTTACAGTTAGTTCAATTAACGGTACTGCTTGTGAGTTAATTAGCTTAACAAAGAGACTTAATGTTTATGACTGGTTTCATAAATTGCTGCCAAAAGTCGCTGCAACAGTTGCTGCCATAAGTATGCACCCATATAAAACTAAAGCGAATCAAACGTGCAATGACCTTCCTAGCTTTATCTCCCTCTCTCGTTCTTCCTCTCTTTCTCACTCTCTATATATCTCTCTCTATCTCTTTCTACCTCTCTCTCTCTTTCTTTCTCTCTCTCTCTCCCTGTCTCTCTCCCTCTTAGAACCACACACACTTCCTGCACTCTATAAATCACACAAAAGGTTCCCAGTTGACATTTCTCAACACTCGATCAATTTCTAGCCTGAAGAAGCTAAAGCTAAACGTGTTTAGCCTTTTAATTGCCACATTTCACCTTCCTTTATTATTATGATAATCAAACTTTTCATTGTTTATGTTGTTGTTGTCCTTTTGTTATTGTTGAAAGAGCTGCGTCTAATTAGCTCAACGCGGGTGTTTTTTATGAGGCCCCACGACATTTGTGGGCGGAGTGCGAAAAGACATCATCTTAACGGCCTGTCTGTCTGTCTTCCCCGCTGTCTGTCTGTCCGTCTCTCTGCCTGCTTGTCTGTCTGTCAGTCTGTGTTTGTTAATTTTTTTTATTTTCTGCCAGGTGGTAGGTTGAAGATAATTTTGACAAAGCAAAAAAAAGATAAATGAAATTTTTCTCGTTGCTTTAATAATTTATTTCACACACAAGGATCATTTGTTGTTGGATGTGTAGGGAAATTAGAATGAAGAAATTTAAGATTAAAGTTTGTAAATTTCTTAAATGTAATCAGGAGAATTCTCAGTGTATGAACCGAACCAAAGCGTTGCTGAGTGGTTCGAAAAACCAGTTGAATGAATTTGCTTCTTATTCTTTTCGCAATAAAACATTGAAAACTGTCGGAATCGTAAACTTGGGAGATTAGTTAACGAACTGGTTCCCAACCTAGGGGGCTGTCATCGTCATAATCAGCTTATGTTTATGGGAAAGCATACATAGCATGGTCATGGACACATCGATATGAACTTGTTTCCAGCTGCCCTTAACCAGTTTGCGATTACCATTTGCTTTATAGGTCTATGGAACTTTCTGAAGAACTGCTGAATTTCTTAATGAAATTTGTCTAGTAGTTAATTAAATAAATAATTAATTAGTGTCAATTTCATTTGCGTAAGAGTTGAAACCGGTTTCCATTGGTATATATACTATATATGATAATTATCGTCAGTGAAATTTCGAAATTAATTAGTTCCGCTTGACAGATGAATGAAATCAGCAGGTGGAAAAAAAAGGTTCTTATCACCAGCAGACGTCGCACTTCCTGCAGTCACCCGTTGAAATGTGGCGGAAATAACCAGAAATAACAGTGGGTGCCTCTCTTCAGACGTCAGCAAACCAGATGTTGATGCACGTCATCAATGATGATAATGCTGATGTACAATAACATTTGCATGGCACTGTTAATTGCTGTGTCGCTGTGCTAACTTTACCAATTTGTCTGCTGATCAAGTAATGGCCATGAATCATGCGTGTACAAACATGCAGAGTGTCCAAGCCGGGTGTGGGTTACAGCATAGACAGGTGACAGCCAAGTCGGGGAAACCACAGTGAAACCAAGCTGAAACCATACGAAGCTGCAGAGCAAATTGATATAGTCAATCAGCGGTATAATGCTAATTCGCAATACGCGTGCCTGCTTGGGCATTCTTGTGAAGTTCGCAGATATCCAAGGCATGAAATTATAATATATACGAGGGTCGTTTGATAAGTCCGTGGCTCGGCGGTAAGAGATTCGGGTCAAATGAAGAGAAACACAGAAACAAACGACTATTTTGAGGGCCTTGAGAAAACCTATTATTTGGAAGGAATAAAAAAATTGGAAAAACGCTGGACTAAATGTATAGAGCTAAAAGGAGATTATGTTGAGAAATAAAACGCTTCTTTGACGAAAAAAATATATTTTATTCAAAAAGTCACGGACTTATCAAACGACCCTCGTATCCTATATATATTCAACCTAGGCACTCACTCGCAGCACACGCGCTTTATCAGCGTGCACAAATCTGCGCAAACAACAAATATGTGCGGAGCTCATACACTGTTTTATATAGTATATATGTATATATATATGTGTGCAGTATGGTGTATATCGCCCGACCATATATCTTATCTGGCGTGACAAGCATGTCAGTATTTAAACGACGCACTTACCACACAAGACAAGCTGCCAACTCAGCGAGAGGTGGAGACTCTTTTTGAGAGTTTGCTTCGACTTAGTCAGCCCCCAAGTCAGCTCTACTTTGCTCTCTTCTTCTTCTTCTTCTTCTTCTTCTTCTTTCCTCTTTTTCACCACTCTCTCACTTCCCTCTCTCTATCTCTGTCTGTTCGCTCGCAATTACAAACCCATTCGCATTCAGCTTGTCGCAAGACATTTCATTTTTGGCTTGTCACTTGGCATGCAGCTAGCGCCGCCGCCCTCACTCGAAGGAGACATGAAAATATATATTTTATTATATATACCATACTATATGTTGTATATATATATTTATGTTGAACTTCAGCTTTAAACAATTACCAAAAATAAACATTCGTTTCTACAGAGCAGAAACTAAATATTTTGACTCAAATAGGAAGGCTTTTGGGTACTCTAACATTTATTTAAAAATATATAGTAAGTACTTTATTTTATAAAACAGTTTATATATTACTGTAGGAGCTTTAACTTGCAATAAATATACTATATAGTTAAAGGGTTAGAATGAATGCTTTGTTCTCTTGTTAAAAAATTAATTTATTTTATATCATCTATCTACTTTCATTTGTACTATCTACATTATTTTTTTTAGGATTTAACAGCATTTACTATCTTTTATTCAAGTTTACCCTTTTTTTATCCTCTTCAACTTTATAGCTTCTTACGTTGATTTGTTCATCCTATGTATAAGTTAAAATTATAGCATATTTGTATACGAGGGTCGTTTGATAAGTCCGTGACTTTTTGTATTTGCCGCGCACCTGCTCTAAATACAACACTGCTCCTGTCAGCAGTTATCGATTAACAGCTGACTGTAAAATTTTGAGAAAGCTGCGTTTTTTGGTTTGCGTTTTATAGGCATTGAAAGCAGACGATCTCGTGAATTTTAACGAAAATGGAAAAAAGTGAATTTCGTGTGCTAATGGAAAAATTTCATAAATTGGGCTACGAACTGCTACCCCATCCAGCATATTCTCCAGATTTAGCCCCCAGTGACTATTTTTTGTTTCCAAACATGAAGAAATGGCTCGGCGGTAAGAGATTCGGGTCAAATGAAGAGAAACACAGAAACAAACGACTATTTTGAGGGCCTTGAGAAAACCTATTATTTGGAAGGGATAAAAAAATTGGAAAAACGCTGGACTAAATGTATAGAGCTAAAAGGAGATTATGTTGAGAAATAAAACGCTTCTTTGACGAAAAAAATATATTTTATTCAAAAAGTCACGGACTTATCAAACGACCCTCGTATCTTCTTGTATCTTTTTAAGGTTTTCTAATGTCTACTAGCTTTTTTTGAAGTTTTTTTCTATTTATATCCTCTTTCATTTTCTATATTCTTCCCTTAATCTGTTCATCCTGAACTTAAGGTCAAATATTATAGCACATTTTGTATATCTTCTTGGTTTAACGAGGTCAACTAGCTGTCTTCTAGTCTTATCCTCATTATAATCTATTGAATCATATATTTACTTCCTAGAATCTAAATATAAAGTTATTATAGCACATATAATATACATTTCTTGTGGTGTATAATTAAATAAATAAATATAAATAATAGTAATGTGGCGTGAACTTATCTTGTGTTGCAACTTAATATAAAATTCATCCTATAAATCTTAGCATTACTCTATAAATTTCACTAGCTGTCAAACATCATTGAAAGATCACCTAATCCAGCGCTTCCTATAGAGTAGCTGCGTATTAAAATGCCGGGCATGAGACGCGATATATTTTTCGGTTGATTGATTTGTTGCTCGACTGTCGAGGCAGTTGCCACCTTGGCCAAGCTCACCTGCTCACCTGCTTACCTGCTGTTCCCCACTGTCTCTTCCTCTCTGCCTCTTCAGTTGTTTGGTGCTGTCCCCCAAAAAAGAGACCACCCACCCCAGCACGTCGCTACACCCACCTGAGTTCGCCTAAGTCTCACCTAGATTTTTAGACTGATTGTGCCAGCTTCTCTGTGCCCCCGTTTTGTTTGCCTTTTTCAATGTTTTGTTTACCCTTCGTCAGCTGGGTTTTGATTTTTGTGCAACAATAATTTTGTTTTCATTGATGTTATTTTCTTCTTACTTTAGTGTTGTTTACGGCCTCTCGTGGTACTACGTTTTAAGCTATTGTTATTGTTGTTATGATTATGATTATTATTTTGATGATTACGCGCTTTTATGATTGGTTTTTGTTGCTCTTGTTGTTGCTATTGCTGTTGTTGTTTGGCCTTTTAGCATGAACGAAATGCCCAATTCGGCGTGATACGCATTGCGTCTGCTATAAATTATTAATTTTTTTTTGGTTTTTCCTCCCAATCGCTATCTTTTTCTCCCTTCCTCTCACTCTTGCAACTCATTGCGAAATTGAATGAGAAATTGATAATTTGCTGCCGTGTCATTTCATCATTTTATGACACTTTTAATTGGCCAAAATAAATATTTTGCAATTTTTCGCCTTTTTTTTTGTCGTAAGGTCGAACGTTTGATGGATGTGTAATTAGGGGAAATATTGTAAACAAAATTGAAGAAAATAATTGTTGGTTTATTTGAAATATTAATGGGATTTTAATTAGGCCAGTAATCGTATTGTAAACAAACGATGTATATTGAAAATTAAACGAAGGTTCCTGAATGCCACAGTATTTATGGTACTGACTGTATTTCCAGCACCTATAACTTTGTTCGATCATTTAGGTCATGGTTTTGACACATTATTGAATTGGTTTTAATATTTTAAATATACCTAACACTGTACAATGTAAAACAAATTTGAACTTTTTATCTTGTATGTGATAAAAGAACACTTACCTAAGGGTTATACCCTAATGAAATATTTCAAAACTTTTCAGAAGTAATGAATTTCCCTTCTTATCATGAAACGATAGAGGGACGCAACATTATTAATCAAAAAATCCATTGCAGATCCATTTCTGAATAATTTTCTTAGCAAATACAACTTTTCAAATATTTTTTAAAAATTAAAAAATTCCTTTTTTTTAAACGATAAAGCAACTCAAATAAATTAAATTATATTCAAAACAGTTTCCGCTCCAAGAGACTCAACATAATTTTAACAATATCTATAACAGATCGATTTCTGAATCAGTTTCTTTGCGTATACAACTTTTCAAATATTTTTAAAACATTAAACATTTCTTTTCTTCTTTTAAAGCGAAAAAAACGCAGAATTTCTGTTAAAATCAATTTTAATCCCGTTTCCGCTTTAAATTTGTATGGATATCAAAGCTGTTAACTTAAATTCCACTTATCGTTGTCCAATCCGAGAGGATATATGTATACATATATTTATTGTAGTATACTATACTACAAGGTACATAACATCAATATAAGTATGCCAATGAGCTCAAAAAATATAAGACAAATTTGAAGTGAACATTGATAGATCGTCTTAGTTCATTGACCTGCTTAGATATTTATAGTTTTCTCTATATTGGATTGCCACACCCCCCTGGCACATGCACGCCCTATACATTGCGTGACAAAATAATAATACCACTTTCCATGTGTAGTTCAGTTCTAGATGATATATCATTATAATAACTATAGCTTCATGTTGAGTTCGTTATTTCTACTGCACAACGGTGTTACATGTTTACAGTTATATCTGCTACCTGCTTAATTATTATTCGCTTAGTTATCTAATGCAAACGGATTGCGGTTTGAAACCCCCCTACCCCGTAACCCCCTTGAGGCGTTACAGTGCCTTACCTAATGCAGTTTTGTTTGTTTTTCTCTCCCTTTCTCTATCTCTCTCATAATACAATTCGAGTACAAATAATGTGCGCAGTTGCAATAATCACAGCTCCCTCTCTTTTCCCCTCCTGCCCTACCTCACATAGACGCCAGCTGGGCCCTAGGAAATGCCTGCCTAACCGCATGCCAGAATACTCATATATATAGAGTGTATAGTATATATATTCCTATGATAATCGCCGACGATTTTGATCGACAGGCACATCGACAATTGGGCGCCTCAGCAAATGAATTCACTGTCGACTGGCTAATCAAAATGAAAGAACCAATCAGCAATAATAACAACAACAACAACAATAGCAGGCTCAATAATATTATTAATTGCTGTCCAAATGCGACGCATGTTGTTGTTATTGTAGTTTGGTATTTTGTCTGGTATTTTTGTTGTGCATTTCAATTTTGTGCATTGTTCGTTATCAACAAATTGCAATCAGAACGTGCAGCCAAAAGGGCAATTAACAGTTTCAGGTTTTATAGTTGCCCATATACCCTGTAGCTGTTAACTGAAAGGGTGGTTTCGGTTGTATTATTATGAAGATATGCATAGAACTGTCTTATGTTGTATGTCACTTGGAAAATTTTATATTTCAGTTATTTTTTCTTTGCATTTTTAGCTGTTTCCGCTAGATCTTTGGATTTTCAAGAGCTAAACTTATGAAATTTGTTTTATAAACACTTCTAGTTCCTCCACATCTGTAGATTATTTTACGCTCAAACCAAACCCAAAGATCTGCTAGATATCAACATAAATTAAACTGTATCTTATATGCAAAAATGTATATATATTTCTATTGATTGCAGGGTATTTTATTGTCTATTAAGCCTCAGCTCAGCTAACAAGTTTTCTGCTTCTATTTGTTGCGAATTATTTTCATTTAATTAAGTTTAATTGAATTCGGCTGCGCCCCTCTTTTTGTTGTAAATAATTGTTATTGTTTATTGTGGTATTCTATACCCTACACCAATTAAATGGATAGCGGAAAGTGCACGTAGCAAAGATCATGAACTCTTGATTAGCTCAAGTGCAGCTTAAGCTGGCATGTGTGAACAATAATTTCTGAATTTTACTATAAATTAAAACGTACAAATACCCTATAAATATCTATATAGAATACTGAAATTTGGTATATATTATATTTAAACTAATATTTTAGCGTATAATACTAAAAATTTCTTAGAGATCGTGCCCTTAACTTTTGAAGATATTTAGAAACTCAGTGGATTGTTTATATTTTTTACGCAAATTTCTATCATTTCTGTAAGCAGAGTATTGGCTAGTCGTCAATCTCAATCCCAGCAGGTTCGTAGTGGATTTTTTTTTTTTTCAATTTTACTAAGCGCCGCCGCCGCCGGCAACAGAACCGGCAACGGAATCGGAATCTAAGCACAATCAAAGCACGCCAATGTCGCCCATAAAATGGAAACCGATGAGGTTCATTGACATCTGGAGCACTTGAGGGGCAACGCTTGACTTTAGCTCCGGCTGTGTGGCTGTGGCTGTGTGGCTGCGACTTGTGGAGCATCGATTGAAATGTGCGCAACAATTGTCAGATAAAAAGTCAAGGTCGTCGTTGGCCAGCTACTGATAACGTATAATCAGTAGAAGAAGAAGCGGCTGGGGAAGACGAAGACGACGAGCAGCAGAGGTTGATAACAGAGCAGAGAAGTCGCACAATTACAGTTACTCAGCACAAAGTTTTCCTATATACCCTATACACGAACTATATAGTATATAGATTATAATATATAGCTGACTTTTATGCCAATTGGCTTGGATACTTGGCGACTCTCCCTTTATTTCTTGTTTACTACTCGGTTCATTCATTGAGACGCCAACTCACTCTGAATGAATCGAGAATTGCCGTCAATATGCCGTAAAATATTATTAATATTTGGAATTTATTGTGAGACCTTGTGACGCATATAGGAAAGACATGGAACACACATCGAAGATATCGTTAGGAATAGTACTCGAACTGCGAGTCTTGTTTACTTTCGCACACTCGAATGAATCATTCCAGACAAAGTTTAGTTATTGTTTGGGGGAAAAAAAAGCACACATTGCTTTTTCTTTTGAATCAGTTCCGGGATTTGACAAAAACCAGCTGAGAAGTCAATATAGCTTGAATTGATTCATTTGTCGCTAACGTTGAGTGTGCGTGATACTTAAGTGGGTTGTGTGAGGTAAGACAGTGTACAATACTATCATATCTTGGCTGTAAATTACTAACCTACTTTAGTATAGAGGCACTTGAGATATCAGAGGAGTTACTAAGGTTATTCTCGGTATCCTTCTAGTCATTCTTTTTTCCTTTTGATAAAACGGCAATTACTAAGTTTTTTTCGGTATCGTTCTAGTCATTTTCTTATGAATGATTATTTATTATATATTATTATAATATATAGAACTTTTCGTAGTCTATCAGCATAGAAACTCGTCTACTTTATAAATGAGTTTCTGATTTGATACAATTCTTTTTCATTTTCTTCAACTTTACTCATTTATTTTTAAACTTCACTAATTCATTTTGTGTTCACTCTAAAGATCTTATAATTCTCCATAGATCTTTAAAGCAAACAGTCTTCAAATTTAAAAAAAAAAAAACAATTTAAACGTTGCTAAATTCTTCAACATAAAATGGTTTTATGTTCATGGAATCTCTCCAAACATTTAAATCTGTATTTGAGTCCAAAGTTCAGCTCAACATGAGTCCAAAGTTCGCGTGGAGAGCTTTAATTACAGTCTTTAATTTGCAGACTACCTGCGCGATATTAATTTTGGGTCTTCAGCAACATTAAGCTATTAGTGGCTTTAGGGACAGGCCCCTTCTCGATAGGTCCCTAAGAAAATATATAAATATATCGCAGATGAACTCTCGAACTCTCACGGCCTAATGAAGTCTCCTGTGTGTGTGTTTGTGTGTGGAATCCATTAATCAACGCTGTCATTCATGAATTTTGGGTCTTGGTTTTTTCCGCGGGTCTTGCGGATGTATTTTTTCTTTTTTTTTTCACTTTTTTTTTTGCCATGTTGCGGATATGTTCACAATAGACGGGGATAATGTTTCGCTATTGCCAGCATTGCTTACACAACACCAGGCGAATTTCAATCAATCAGGCAAACAATTTTAAGCAGAATTTCTCTCAGCAGAAATTATGAGAATTATAATGAGATCATTTAAGAGTTTTTTGTTATTATAAATCTAACAATTTGTTCATTTTTCTACAATTGCAGAAACAGGAAAAACCCATTGAAATGGCCTCTTCACCGAATCAAGCTTTACCTCCGGTTACCTGGCGTGCTCGACGCAAGATTGGTAAGTTAACAGTTCTCAATAATAGTTTATGGCCTTAAGTAAAGTCTGGAATGAAAGATCAAAGTTCACTGGCATGCGGAGTCTGTTTTCCTGACAATGTTTTAAGCGTTCATTATCCTGTTCATTGTTTCACTTTGAGTTCGAGCAGTTCAAGTTGATGTCAGTGGAATGATATTTGGGTTCTTCCTTGACTTTTTGGCGCCTGTTGCGCGTTCTTTTGCTTTGTCATTACTCTGGGTGTCATTAGCGTTGCCAGATAAAATATTAATGAGCTGTCGCTCTGAATTTTAATGTCACTCAGCTGGAGAGAGAGCTCGAACTCGAACTCGAAGTGGAAGTGGGAGTGGATGTGGGTGGGTACTGATTAAGTGTCATCCACGCAAGCTGTAAAAGAGGCAACAAATGTTGTCAATCTTTCAATGACTTGCCACCTGCTGTGGGGAGGTATATAAATAAGTGCTGACTCATTGGGTATGGTTGCACCGTTGAAGCTGTCTGAGCTTGGATCTCTGAAACTAGCCGAGCAAATGCTATTAAATTTGGCATTCAGCTTGGTCTCTGCTTCTTGCAGCTTAAGACATTTTCTTGGTTCTTTTATGATGTTTGTTTGGCTGACAAATTGATATATAAGTTTTATAAGTGCCATATTTAGCTGGTTTTGGTACTTACAACTAGCAGCTTTGCAATGTGCATAGTTTGTAGTGTTGGTAAGCAATACTCCAAATTTCATTGAAATCGTATGAGGGGTTTGCGTTAAATTGAAGTATTTAAAATGCTCTACAAATTATAACAAACTAGATTTATATTTAGAAACATATGTAAAGGTATTTTAAGTCTCTTGAGGTTACACACAAACAACCTTTGAACTTTGCTAGTCAAAGAGAGGCGGCACAATGACTGAAGAAAGGGTAGCGGCGCCTGAATGCGAGCTCTGCAAATATTTAGCTTGCCACAAGTTGAGGCAATCAGACGACT
This sequence comes from Zaprionus indianus, assembly GCA_018904595.1. Lineage (NCBI taxonomy): Eukaryota > Metazoa > Arthropoda > Insecta > Diptera > Drosophilidae > Zaprionus > Zaprionus indianus. Next base: position 1,043,965 of record JAEIHA010000905.1, read on the forward strand.
TACTTAAGACGCTCCACTGAATTCAATTTCCACTGACGATTAGTGAAAAGTGGAAAATGCTTTTCCCTCTTCAGCCAATCGATGTGTGGGAGTGAAGGGGAAATCAACATGATGAGGCAGGGGAAATAATTAAGCGCCGACCACAATTGCCTGTGTAAACAAGTTGAGTGATTTATTGGCCCAACTACAATGTATGTGGTGGGCGTGGGGGAGTGGGGGCGTGGCTTAGAGTAGGGTTAGCAGGTCCTCAGCAGGGCACAGTAAAACTTGTGCGCAGTGCAAAACAATCACATAAAGTTTTAATTAATTTCAAACAGGCAAACAAACAGAAACCAAACAACAAACCAAATAGAGCGAGAGAGACTGAGAGAGAGAGAGGGAGTGAGAGAGGGGGAAGGCAGGCAACTTTGTGCAATTTATGGTCGCCAGTGTCGCGTGTCGTACAGTGAAGCCTTCGCGTCGGCGCCGGCGGCATTTCAAGTGTCGCCGGAAGTCAACGACGCTGTCACGCTTCGTGTAGCCGTAACTGCTGCGGCTGCTTCTTACTCTTTTGCTGTCATTTCCGTTTCCGACTCACACACACACTCGCACACCACGTTCACCTTCCGCTGCTACCGGTAAACTTGGCATTGAGCGCAAAACAAAAACAAACTTTGCATTCCACTCACTCGCAGTGCTCGTAAAACTCGTATATCGTAAGTTTTGGCCATAAAGCTTTATGGGCCGAGAGCTTTCGAACCGATATCGAAAAGCTGCATCAGCTGGGCGGCAACTTGAGTGGCTTTTTTGCAACTCAAACTCAAAGCCGGTTTGGCTGTCTCCCTCTCTCTCTCTCTCTTTGTCTGCATGCAGAATTCTTGGCTTCAACTTTGGCATTGTTGCTTCTTGTTATGTTTTCTATGCCTAACGGTGCATTCGCTGTTTGAGAGAGTTGCCAGCTGTTTCGTTGGCTTTGTTTGTCTTTTATTTGTGTTGCCGTTTCTAACTGTTTTCTCAAGCTGATTGTGCAATGGAAAGAGATAGACAGAGAGAGAGAGAGGGAGAGGGAGAGATCTTCATGCAAGTAAATTCGTTCTCTTTACTCTCTTCCTCTTGCAACTTGTTGCGCATTTCGCCAAGAGCTGTTCGCAGACAAATGTGGCCAGACTTTTATTAGTCTCTTTCCCTCTCTCTCTCTCTCTCAGAATCTGCACAGCAGCGGCAATCAATTGCGGCCATGGTCGCATTAACTGCAACAACAACAACAACAACACTTGCTTATTTCCCAGGTCACACATACACAGGCAGACACGACAGAGAGTATTTTATATATTTGCGACTGATAAGAAATCTGGCAACACCAAAGCAAAACTTACGCTATCAACAAAGAGAATGCGAATGTGAATGCAATTGAAATAGCAAACTACAAAAGACAACAAACTACACACACACACGCACACCAACTCTCACACACATACTTTACAAACAAACAAGGCTGCCGATTAGAAACAAGAGAGCGCGATAATGCTAAGAGAGCAAGCAAGAAGAGAGCGAGCGGCGGCGGCAACTGAAGTTCATTAATCGCACGACAAATGTAAATAATACGCAAAGCCAAAAGGCAAGCACGAAAAATACAAAAGCAACAACAAAAAGCTCAATGTTCTTTGCGCTGCTCACACACACACAGAGGGAATTTGAGTGTTTTTGCTTTGTTTATTTTAGGCGAATTCGCCGCGAGTTGTCTGTGCTGCTGCGACGCCGCCGCCGCTGCTGCTGCCGTCGCTGTCGTCGTCGCTGGCCTGGTGGCGTTTTTGAGCGCAACTCGTTTTTAGTATCTCACAGATATTCGACGTGTTCGGTTCGTCGGCAGCGGCAGCGCAGCGCGAGAAAGCAGCAACAAAAGTGGCCCGAAATATAAAAATATAGAAAAACGATTTGAAAAGTAAAAGAGAAATAGAAACAGCAACAACAACTCTACAAAAATAAAATAAGAAATCCCACGATAATCTTTTATTTTCGGGCAGAGTTTTGTGTAGGTGCGCTCGCGTCTATTAGTGTGTGTGTGTGTGTGTTGGAAATAACGGAATGCATTGAAAGAGAAATTAACTGCAAATACGAAATGAAATACGAAACAAGAAATACAAAATAAAAAATTGAAAAAAAAATGTGCAAGATGCGCGCGTCGTTTTGGTTTTATTTTCTGTCTGCGTTTTCGTTTGTTCATTCTGCACAGTGAGGCGAATAAAACAACTACAACAACACTGACACAGCAACAAAACCAACAACAACGAAAAGGAAACTAAAAACGTTCGCGATCAACGGTCGCGTGCTCATTCTGCTGTTGCCTCTTCTTCTTCGTTCGTTCGCTTCTTCTTCAATCTTTAGTGTCAGTGTGTGTATGCGTGTGTGTGTGTGCATGCGTGCGTCGAAGAGGTGTGAAAATATCGCATAACGAAGTGAAATATTATAAATGTTCATAGTTGAAATTAATCAAATAATAGGCGCAAAGCCGCTAAGAATAAGTGTAAATAAAAGCGAAAATCAATTACAGCAACAGCGAAGAGTGCAAAAGTGAGCAACAACAACAACTACAATAACCAAATGCATTTGTGAGTGTGAGTTTGGTTCGAGAGAGAGAGAGGGAGAGAAGTGCAGCAGCAGCACACGAACACACACACTCACGTACGCACTTGCAGTGTGAATGCAAGCTAAGCTCGGCTGGCGCTCTCTCTCTCTCCCTCTTGTTCTCTTCGACAGCTGATCGCAGCAGCTGCCATCGTTTGTTCGCCGTTGTCATCCTCGCAGCCGTTGCAGCGTTGCCAGCTTGGTGGAAATTCACTGCTGACCTGCAACTTTATGCATTTTATATTTAATTTGATATTGTTATTGCAAAAAGAGGAGGCACAACAGAATTATACAAATTATAACATGCACATCAATGCAGTCGGTTGTATGTATGTGTGTTTGTTAGTATTTGTTTTCCTTCGTTCTTGCTGACTTTACTGACTTTTTTCAGTGGCATAATAATTGTTGTTATTTATGATTATTTATTGTGCCGCAGCATATCATAATTTTATATTAAGTGCGCCGTTGTGTTTTGCTGTTGTGTTTTATTTAAGATTTTTCCACTTTTGTTTGCATAGAAAGAGAGACAAAGCAGTAAAGTGAGAGAGCGGTGAGAGAGCTAACGCGTAAGAGAGCGGAAGCTTGGGAGGAGGGTGGTGGGAGAGTGCGCAACGCGACAACGATAAGCTGTCTGAGCAGCAGCAGCAGCAACAGCAGCGAAGTCGACGTCGTCCCCTTGCCTCGCCCTCTGCGGCTCAGCACATCCGCCCACAAGCAGAAACTGGTAGACAGGTGTGCGCGGGGTCGCTCGGTGCGTTGTATTGTTGTTTTTTTGCCATGTCTTTTAGCTATGCAGAGAGAGGGAGAGAGAGAGAGATGGAGACAGATGTCAGCTTTAGTCGGTGCTGCTATCTGTGTGTATGTATGTGTGTGTCTGCTGGGCAAGTTTAATAATTAAGACTCTTTACATGACACTCTTGCAGTGCTGTTGTTGTTGTAACGGAAATGAATTAGTCGCATTTTGTTTGCTCTTCTTGTACTTCTGCTCTCTTTAAAGAGCACTTCCTTTATGACTTCTAAAAGAGTTTGGCACCTACACCAATGGTCAACATAAAAAGAACACACAGTAGCGATATATTAAATTAAAGAAAACTATGTAAATTGAAAATAGAACTTCAGTTTTATTTGACTTAAATTTCAATAATATTTATTCAAGAGCAGCAACAAAATACTTCGTCTGCGTATGTTTTGAGAGCTTAATACGCATTCTGAACCCGCAATTCACCCGGACGCACCTTCAAGTAGTAGCGATGGTGCCCCTGTAGCTCAGTATATGTCTGCGATAAGGTTTATCTCGTTCCCGATTGCTCGCACACGACTTTTTGTTTGATTTTTGTCATTATCGCGAGGAATTACCATTGTTATCCAGCTAAATCTAGTCATTACTCACGCTCCATACGCGCCCTATCTGCATGGCAAATTTGCACTGAGTATTACACATACATATGCATATAGCATACATATATTATAGCGGTATCAATAGGTTGATAAGGGTTAGGTTTCTTTCATTTTTGGCATATGACACGCGCCCGGCTATCAGTCAATATGAATTTTAATGCCGTCAGTTGGCCAAAATAGCCGTCGAATGGGGGAAAGAGAGAGAGGGAGAGAGAGACTGGTTCTTGCGTATGTCATAAATTGAAATGGAGCAGACATTGTGACTGCGTCCCAGCTGATTTTCTATATTTTTGGAGTTTTAAGTGATTTTACATTATAAGACTTGAGATATTGGATATCATCAATATTGACAATCAATTCTTAGAGGCTTCGCATTGAAAAAACTGGAAATATATATATAAAGATTATTTAAAATAGATATCGAATAAAATTAACATTATATAGTGAATAAATTTCAGAACTGTGTTTTAAAATCTTAGGGGATTCACATTGGAAAATGTAAACCCTTTGGATAATAATACCATTTATAAGAAATAATATTCCGAACATTAAAAAACATATAGATCAAAAGTAATAAATCGTTTAAAATCAAATTTAAGAGGTTTTTTCCAAATTCTTTGGTTGGAGAGCACCCTCTTTCATCTCTCTTCATAGTTGCAATGAGGCCACAGAATGCCGTAAAAGTGCAGCTGTGCAAGAGAATGAAGCGGAGAGAGAGAGGAAGAGGTAAAGGTAGAGAAAGAGAGAGGAAAGGAGAGCAACATTGTAAAGCTTTAATGTGCAAGAGATCGCAAGGCTGATGGACTGGACAACTTACATATACGGTAATTACAGCTGGGGATTATTATCGAACGCCTTAAAGAGAAGGTGGCACTGGCCAAGAGGGAGAGAGAGAGAGAGAGAGGGGGGGGCCTTCTTCCTGTTTCGCATTTGACTTTTTCGGCGAACTTGTTTGGCCCGTTTATGTGGGTTAATAGTTCTTGGGCACATTCCAAAAAGTTCAGCTCAGTTTCGATTTGTTCCGCTTGGCTCTCTCCTCTCTCTCTCTCTTCTTCTCTCTCTCTCTCTTCGCTCAAACTGAGCTGAATTGTTTAATTTATACTCAATTACTCTGACGTCAAGCTGTTTCTTTTTTTTTACACTTTGTTTTCGTTTTTGAGTGAGTTGCGGGAGGTCTATTTTGTTTATTATAATCACGATGATAACTCAGCATTACGATTATATTCCATTATAATTTATTATGCATTATTGTTATTGTCTTTCTGTCTCTATGGGTCTGTTTTGCGTGCTATGCTAATAGGTTCACGCAAATCTATGAACCTTACTTTATTTTATTACAATTCTTATCGTTATTTTTGTTGTTGCCTTCAAATTGACGGCGCGCGTATTCTTTGGCACCTTTTTTCGCGTTTTTATTGTTTTTTAAACGTATATGTATATGTACATATCTGCACACATATATAATTCAACTGCTTTTTCGACTAGCCGAACAGCTGTTTTTGTTATTGGACCGGCACGTGTCAACTCATACAGCTGTATTCGCATACGAGTATATTGAATGTTGATGCTTTTAATTTGCATCTTGTTTATGATTTAGATAAAATACACAGTTGAGGGGCTAAAGGAGAAAGATGAGGGAGAGAGAGCAAAAGGGAGAGAAGAGGTATTTCAAGATTCTCATTAAACTTGTTTCGCAATCATGTGCCCCGACAGAAGAAATTTGCCAAATTCATTTGTCAATTTCAATTTAATTTTCAAATTTTAATTATCAGATAAAGGCAAAGATTTAAAAAAAATAAAAAAGACAAATTGAAGATGTACAAAACTCATAATATTAGTAGTTATAAGCTATCTAATTTAAAACTTTGTTTTATAATATATTCTAAAAAAAAATCACATGAAAAATATGTAAAATATCGTATAGTATAACAATTAAGAAACCAAGCAAAAAAAAAAGAAAATTTGCATAGAAACAGAAAAGAAACTGTTCCGATCTTTACGATTAATAAATATTAAAGAATTTACATACTATATGTGAACGATTAACGAATTTTTGTCACTTTAACACATTGTACATTATATCAGGTGCAAAAAAATATGTCCGCGGGTTTAATTTATGTTCCTCAATCATATGATACAATCATATGATGTGATTTTCTGGCAATGTTTCAACGCTGTTTTTTATCTTACACAATCATCACAGGGGCGAAAAGAAGAACTTGCCATAAACTGAATAAAATATTGCCCGACTTTGTGTGTTACATATAAACAAAACGTAACCTACAAATAGATATATTCAAATTCATCTGCGAACAGATTTGATGGCTTGATGGCCACCAAGGCTGGTCAGTAAAATAAACAACTACGGTACGAAACATATGTAAACATATGTTGATTTTCTATGCGAAATATGTATTTATTCATCTCTCTCTGTCCCGTTCTCTTTCTCCCTTTGTGTATTCCAATCACGTGTCTATTAATTCTTCTGACTCAGCTTCTGTTAATCGTTTTAGATATTATATAAAAATTTGTATTTTATTGTTCTCAAAAACTCTTAAGCTGTTGATTATACTGGGGAAATTCCAAATGTTGTATGCGGGGGAGACCTGCAATATTTTTCTGAATCATTCGAATGGCATTTCTGGTTCTTGGGGGCAAAAACTGAAAAAACTTGCGTCATAAATCGAACTAAATACAAGAAAATGTGTGCCAAGTGAAACATAAAATACGGTAAACACATTTTGATACGACGCATAGATGCTGTGTGGATTGAAAGACAAACTGAATTTATTTCCTTTCAAAAGAATTTATAATTTTTTATTAATCTAATTTTTAAATTTGCAAATTGCACTATTTTTTTGTCCCACACTGTGCTCTTTGACTTGACACGGCAATTGTGTTCAGCTTAACGGTACATTTGCATTATAACGGTACATCGCATAGTAACCCACACTTGTACATGCTCTCGCTGTTACAGGGTATTCAACAACGCGATCGCCTTTGTGCATGCAATAAATGAAGGAAATGGCGCGGCCCACGCGACAAGCGAACGCGACGCGACGCCCGCACGCTGTCGCTGCCGCTGCCGCTACTGCTGCTGCTGCGCTGCGTTGTCGTCATACCTGCTGCGCTCTCCCAAAGTGTCTCTCTCGCTCTCCCTCTCAATACGAATTCGCCGCAAGTGACGCGCGCAGTGTGCGGCGAGAGACGTTTGCTGCTGCTGCTTATCAGGCAGCAGCGTGGGTTGCCCTCGCCCTGCCTCCCACTCCCACTCTTGCTCTCGCGCTGCCGTCAATTGTGTGCTCTCGCTCTCTATCTGTCTCTGTCGCACTCGCACGCCTAGTTTAATAAATCTGCATTAATGAAGCACACTTGGCCAATATATCTAAGTTTTTTGGCAGCGATGCAAACAAATTTCATTAATTGAACATGTTGAGGAACGTGCTATAGCAGGCATAAGTATGTGTGCGTGTATTCTATGTGTGTGTGTGTATTATATGTTTTGATTGTGGCCACATTCATTATCAGCAATGTGACAATTCTCTCGCTATCTCGCAAGCTCTCGCTCTCTCTCTCTCTCCATCTTTGTCTCTCTCTCACTCTTTGTTTATTTATGTTTTTCCCTGTGCACTTTTCTTCCTCTTTATCTGTGCCTTATTCTGCCTGGTTTTAGATGATTATTTTCCTTTTTTGTTTTTGTTATTGTTTTCAATTCTGCTGCTCTTGTTGTTGTTGTCCGTTGCTCGCGTGCACAGCTGGTGGAAAATTTTCCAGCGCTTAATATAAAAGTATATAGAATTAAAATTGATGTTTAAATCCCAACCAGTGCCCCCCATTCCCTCCCCCCTTTCACACTCTGTACATTCGCTGCTCGAGCAAAGTTCCACTGTGCATTGTGGCGCCTCTATTCACGTATTCTGCCTCTCTCCCTCTCTTTCTCTTTCTGTCTGTTTTGTCTATTTGTTTTTCCTAGACAATGTGCATTTTCCTTGTATTAGTTAATTGCTCTCATCTGAAAAACGTGAGCTTAAATAGGGGGAAATACTCGTAAACCCCGTTTCGACCCTTAACAAATGACACGTTTGATTGTTAGCCCTGATTATGCAGAACAGAGAACGACCGAGAGAGAGATAAAGAGAGAGTATAAAATAAAAACCGGTTGCGAATTATAAAAATTACGTATGCATTTTGTGTGTGAAATGGGGCACATTAGCAATAAAACTTGTTCAAATCCTAATTAGTTAATTATTGATCTTGTGCTGTCTAGCAGGTATAGCAATCTAAAGTAGATTCTTGTGTATAAGTTAATTAAATGTTTCTAAGATTTATGTACGACCTATCCTAACTTTATATATTATATCTATAAAGTCAATATACATACATATCTGTAAAGTAAAGTTAGTTCATTGTTATTTAATATCAATATTGCTTTCATTTTCCGCAATTCTTTTTCCTCGAAAACGATTTTCAGATATCCTCAACTTCTGCTGTAAAACGAAACCCTCAATTGTTTCTCCTTTTCTTCTCCTTTATTTCTTTCCTTTTCTTTTTCTGTATTAATGTGCAACGTCGTGCAATATTTTGATTATTGTAAACATTCTGGGTACCGCCCTCGAGGCATCGTCTTACAATTTATGCTGTGCTCGACATCGAACCCACCAAGTTCAGAATCAGACTTGGAGTTGAAAAATGAAATTAATATACAAGATAAACACTTGTGGGGGCAGGAGGAGGCAACCTATGTTTACTCTGTCCAAAGGGAAACTGAGAAGGGGAATTAAATGAAATTGACTGCGCTTTTTGCAAAAGAAACACAGAGAGAAAGAGAAAGAGAGGGAAGGGGTATGCAAATCCTGTAGTCTGCATCAGATTTGGCTAACATAATAAAGAATAAAGTATGAAGTGAAACTTGCACTTTCAGTAATTGCAAAAAATTAAATTTAGAAGCTTAAATAATTTTAAAATGTGCAAAACTTGAATATAAATTTAGACTTGTATTCCATACTTCAACTTTTATTGTCTCATTATTTATTTATAATTTTATTTCCTATTTAAATGCACAATTTTATGCCTTATTCAAAATCTCAATTTCCATGAATTTATTTGACATTTTATTCCGTATTTTAAATCCAATAATAAATGCATAATTTAAATTATAGTTAAAATTATATTTCCCCTTAAAAATCTAAAATTTTCACACTCGCCACTGCAGTTGAAAAACCTAATATATAACCTATAGTCTATTTGACCTATTTCCTTTTTTTGTTGGCCTTTAGTCACAACTCACGTCGTGGTTTATAATTTTATTTTGGCTTATGAGTTCAACGCGGTGCAAAATCAACAAACAAAGCAATTACAAGTGCCAAATGAAAAGCAAATTTTTCCAATCTCAAAATTCTCCATAAAACACACAAACACACATAAATAAGTTTTCCCCATTCTTCCACTACCCCCGCTGCGCCCACAGAAAAGCATATCTAAATACCGTAAATAAACAAGAAATGCTCAGATAGCTGCGAGAGAAAGAGACAGGTATATACTTCTATATTATTTGCGCACTTGGTTCATGGCAATGCGCCCAAATAGAGAGATCCAATCTCAATGGGAATTTCAATTTCGATTCCAAATTCCCATTCAAAATCTTTGGCTTATTTATTTATTTAGATAATTCTCTTGATTATCTTCAATGACATTGGCGATTCAAGTCGGCGAAATTCGCATGTAAAAAAGTTTCCGTGCGGCATCGTTGGATCTTGTGCGATTGCTGATCGGTGATCGAGTTGTTTATATTTATATTTTGTATATCAGAAATTTGTTTTGTATTTGCGCGTATATTTATATATTGTACACAGATCGTATGGAAATATCGTTAAGATCGTTGAACGTTGAACGTTTCCTAACGCAGATCGTAGATCTTGTTTTATGCCTCCAGGCTGAGGGAGAAGCGTAAACAAAAATATTGTCGTAGACGCTACGTAATGTCTGCGTGAGCTCAATTCATCAGCAACAATAATTAACACTTGATTAACACGAGGCTCGTGAGATGACGAACTAATCAAGTGGAAGTCAGCCAAGAAGACGATCGGAGGCAGAAGGGCGAAGGGAAGTTGGAGATGAAGAAGCAGAGTGTCTACGAGTTTGGTGACACGCCGAAAAGAAAAAGATTCTTAATTCTGTTTTACAGAAATTCTCATTAGCGTCTCAGACAATCGAGAGAGGGATAGGTAAGGGTTCTCAAAGGTCGATGAAATATTGGTAAATTGAAAGATTAAACTATATTGAAAGGTTTTCCAAGAATCGGCAAATGATAAATGAGACAATGATTAATGGGAAAAGTTACTGAGAACTATATCAAAGCAGGGCCGCCAGACCCTTGCGATTCCATTGAACTTGGTGGGAAAACAAAGATAAGATAAGATTCGGTTGAGTTAGGACTGTTGAAGGTTGCCAGAATCGAGTAAAACTATATGGAAAGCTTTATCTTTCATTGATTTAAAATTGTGAAATTATTTCTGAGAACTGAAGATAAACTTAATCTGCATAAGCTCAAATCAGATGCTTCGCTTATTGACACTGCCAACTACTTTATTTGGTTGTCTCTCACATGAGGCCTCTGATCAAATCTGATCAGATCTGTTGCTTTGCTTTTATCATGAGTGTTGGGCAAACAACAGTGATCAACTCTGATCATTTCATCACAATGGAAATATACAAAAAATACTTCAGACGTGACCAGCTCATAAAGGTTCCCGTTGGAGATTAAGAATGCACAAAAGAAATCAATCTGATAATCAGTTTTTTTTTCTGTCGCCTGCCATAGATAGTTTCCGTTCAGTGCTTATATAATCCAAAGTCCACAGCACTTACCTTTCCCACGCAGTTTTCGTAAGAGACGAGACCAAAGCAAAAATGCTGGCAAAAGTTCAAGAATGATTTTTGATTTCCACTACAAAATAAATGCCACATTTTGTAAAAAATAATTATCAAGTTGAGGGGAAAATATAGAGATGGAAAATTGGAAAATCGCGTGCCAAAAAAAGCAGCGTTAAAAAGTTTTTTAATTTGGCTTTTCGTTGCAATTTTATGGACCGAAATTGCGACTTTGTAGCACTTTGAATTGCTATGAGAAATGAGGCTGTGCATGTGTGTGTGTGCATGAGGTATTTGTGTGTGTGTGCATGAGCTGTTGGTGTGAGTGCGAGTGCTAGTTTGTGTGTAATTCTTTCTGTGTGTGTGTGAGAGACTGTTGATTAGATTTTCACACATATAAAGTGTTGCCTGCGATGCGAGAATTTTTACGTAGCGCTAATTAGCGATATACTACAACAGAGACACACACACAAGCATAGTACATACCCACACACACACTGAGACACACTCACACACCATCTTGCAATTGACTTTGCTTGATTCATAGATTGTTGACTTAGGTTCGAAGATGTTTGACCGGAAATCTGCTTAGGTTGCCCTGCGGCATATTTGCCAAATTTTCCAATCATCATCACTTTGGTATTTGTGGGAAAATCAAATGAAAATGGTACCACATTCGTACACATATTTATCATATTTGTCAACAGAAAATTCCACTGCCTCGGTGGCGTATGAGTAATGTGCTGTAGGTAAATTGTTGTTTATATGTATTTTTCGCATATTATAATTCTTTGAACTGACCAGTTCTCCTTCACCTTTCCTCTTCAGTTTCCCCTCTTCAACTTTCCCTGTACAGCGACATGACAAATTTCCATTGACAACTTTTTTTGGTTTTTCTTCGAGGTTTTCTTTGGTATTTCGTGTGTTTTTCTTTTTATTTATTTTTTTTGTGTTGTGTAGCGACTTTTCTTTCTACGGTTTTATCTATTTGCCATTTGAGTTTTGCTCGAGTTGATTGCACGCTTCATTAGGGGAGAGAGAAAGGACATGGGGGAACTAAATGTCATTTAGCTGGTCAAGGTTGATCGGGCAAGAGAAAAGTGCATTTGACAGATGGTAATGATAGCTAAGAGGAATTGATATATGGCAAACAGGAAGGCAAACACTTATAAGGTCAGCGAAAAGGTTGAGAAACCTTTGGCGGAAGTGAATTTGAAATAATGTGAGAATATTTTTAGACTTGTTAGTAAGAAATTGCATAAGATATTTGTGATTTATCTGGCAGAAATTGAGGCAGTTTTATCTCATGAAATAATCTTAGAGATATTCGATTCTTTTATCAATCATATAATAAGATAATTATATTAACTTGCAGGTGAATTCTTTGGGAATGAAACTCATTGAATATTTAGCTTTATTTTTGCATTTCCCTAATGAAATTTCCAGCTGACAGTTTTCCAGCCTGCTGCAATCGGCCGCCAATGAAATGTCAGTTGAATTTAAATAATTCATTTATTGCATGCAACTTTAATTAATTTGACAGCGTGTGTGTGTGTTTTACGCGTATTTCATAAAATGTCAACGTATTATTTATGACATTATAATCATTAATTAATCGTAATATCATATTAAAAGCATCTCTCGCTGCAAGTTCGCAATTAACGTGGCGTATTAATTAAAATCTTAAACTGTCTCTCGCTCAATATGGCAAGTTCCCTTCGGGGTCTGTCTGTGTCGCTGTCGCTGTCTCTGTCTGTTTTGTGGGACTGGGAAGATCTCCCAGTCAGTCAGTCAGTCAGTTTGGTCAGGGAGTGTGTGCGCAATCAGCCGGTTAATTGAACTGCACCCAGCGCAAAAGTCGCGCACATATGTTACACCAACAAACACACACAGTGTGAAACTTACTCACAATTACACTCAGCACACTCGCTTTGCACTCAGAGTGGCCACCAAGAGAGGGCGAGGCAGGAAGATTGAGAGAGCAGGAGAGGAGCACAACTTGAAGATATGCTATAAAGTCGGGGCAGGTCAGTGCAGGCAGATAATGTGGCATATATCTGGCATATATCTCTAGTATCCCTTCCATAATCCCCACTTAATGTCTGTCAGACTCTACTCTACTCTGCCTCTAGGGTATTTTATAAAGTTGCCCAGCTCAGTGGCTCCTTGTTGTCGCTGCTGCTGCTGCTGGTGGGCGTTGCAACTGGCAGGGGGTGTGGCTGGGGCAGCCATTCACAGAAATTGCTGCACTTCTTGCTGGCGTCAGTCTTCGCCGTCGTTGTAGCTGGACAATTACAGTGTAGAGAGCAATGAGCAGCAACAAGGCGACTTGCAACTGCCACAACAGCAGCGGCAGCAACAACAACAACTGGTATCATTTACTTGTTATTGTCTTGGGAGTCTTGAATGAATGAATGAATGAGTGAATACGCTAAAGAAATGACACGACAACAACGACAACGACTCGCTTACTCGCTGTTATTATACGAACATGCGTATCACAGACCCCGCTAAACTGCACCCTCTTCCCCACTCCTTACCTCCCTCTTCTCTTCCCCCCTCCTATCACCCTCTTCTGTGTCCACTGGCAACGCAGACCAACCCGCAACTTGCGTCTTTTATATTGTTTCTTTTGCTCGTTTTCTTTATTTTCTACGTTTGATCGCAGGTTCATTGACTGTTGTTGATTTCTATGCTTGACTGAGTGTGCCAATGTGTGTGTGTGTGAGTGTCAGTGTGCGAGTGTGAATACAGTTGTAGTAAGGCGAACACTACGAGCGACGCGTTTAATTGCTGCAACTGCTGTCAGCTTTAAGTCGGCCTCAAGTGCTGCCACTTGATATGTGTCCGAGTGTATGTGTCTGTGTGTGTGTGTGTGTGCTGCAAAGTATGCAACGCATTTGCTTGTGCCAAAAGTGGCTGCCACTTGTGCAACCTGAAAGCCTTTCACAGCCCAAGCCCGAACAAGCACAAGCACAAACATTACCCGCCTCAGTGGCCACAAGCAGCAGCCTTGAGAGAGCACCTAAAGTGCGAGTGAGAGCGCACACCTTATGTGCCACCTCTCTCTCTGTCTCTCTCGCTCTCTGGTAACCCCTTTGCTGGGGTTGCAGCTAAATAAATACATACTTTGTCTTCATTAGTGTGTGGCGCTTTCAAGCTTTGACGTCATGGCCAAGTGCAAGTCACTTGCGGTCAGTCTTTGATACCCTGTAAGTGCAACAAAGGATGGTAGTTCAGATTGCAAGTGTGGTAGGAAGAATGATGAGTATTTGCTCAAGGAAAATTCTTTTAAAGCCCTTGATTTGAATCCACCTACAAATGAAAGCCCTTCAACTTTTATAGAATATCTCTAAGTCGAGTCTCAACTTAAACACTCACTCACTTCTTTTACTTACTGCTTATTTTAGCACACCACAAAACAATCCAAAAAAAGAAACCCAAAAAAAAACACATATAAAACCAGCCAAAAATAAGTCTTCCTTTGTCAACTAATTGCTGTTGACGCTGTGACTTCTTAGACCTTTGACCGAAATGAAAATAAAACTATTTATACTGAAGAAAAGATTATTCAATTTAATGCATAAACAACATGAAGGTAATTTCTTTGTTAGAAGAGCGGATTCCTGATTTGCGCCACGGCGCTAATTAATTAATAATAATTAAATTGTTATTATAATTCTTTTTTATTATGGCGTGTGGGCTGATTTATCAAAGGTTTCGACGCGATTCACGATTCATTTTTACTGTCACATAATTTAATTAATGATTGTGTATTGAACTTTACAGTCGCCTGGCAAAATAAACAGTTTATGGCAACGCACGCACACACACACGCTATAATTATGGTGTGTGTGGTGTGTGATAATGGGAGTAGCTACATAGAGTAGTATATATCTTTATAGCAGTTTTATGTTATACGATATAAAACTGTCGCTTTTCCCATTGCAAATCCCGCTCAATTAAATTCTGTGTTTAATCTTTCCGTCTTGGCTTATTAAAGTAATTTAATGTTGTCGGAATTTAATAAGTTATACCAGCTGTGCCGCAGCTGACTATAATTGTCTTATATGGTGAAAGGAGCGACGGCCACGCGGCGTATGGTTAATGTAAGTTTTGCTCTATGATTTTTTTTCTTCTCTTAGCAGCTGCTGCGAATGGTCGTTGTCCTCTCTCGCATAAAATTATTTAATCAAAATCCTAAATGTGCCATTTAAAGAGCACATCCTTCTGCAATTGCTTCCTGCCACGCCCACAAGCCCCCCCATACCCCGTCAAAGCGATAGACAAACAAACTAATTTTGCTGCGGCAAACACGCGTCTCTCTTTCTCTCTCTGAAACTACCAAACTCGCCACGTTGAGTGGGCGCAATCAGTGCTTGAGGGGGGCGTGTCTCTACCTCCCTTCCTTCATCTCTGGCTGGCACTGAATGTTGACCTTAACTTTGGTGAGATACTGAATGTGGCCGCATGTTTGTTTGGCAATCCAAGCACGTCTGTCATTGGTAATTTTGAGCATGTCATAATGATATCTCAGCGCAGAGTGGGAGGGAAGGGAAACATGTGACAGACTCCCCAGAGGATGGCAGAGAGGGGGAGGGGAGAGGGAGCTCGCTGTCATTCGCACTGCAGTTATTAAATTAGCCTCAGGCTCGGGCCACCAAGCCAGGCCTGAAAATATTTTGCATTTAATTGTCAAGGAAAAATCGAGGGAAATTCTTCTTTGAAGTGTTTCCTCGTGTGTATAACATTGTTTCATATTAAAATCTTGTCAGCTTTTTTGCTCAGCCAGGCGTAGTAAGATGAGACAACTGAGCGCAGGGGAGGGGGGGAAGGGAGCTGCCTGCCAAGGCGGGAAATAAGTTTGCGACGCGAAGATTTATGATAAGAAACTAGCTGTCTAGCTGGCGACGCGTCTCTGGTGGCGCAGCTCCGCCTCTCCTCTCCTTTTCTTCGTCTTCTTCTCTCTCTTCTCTCTTTTTTGCGGCGCATACAATTTCAATATTTCTTCATCTAAGAAGCGTATAAATTGAAAGTCTTACTCGGGTTGCTGCGAAAGCCTGACAGCTCTGCGTTGGGTTGTGTATTAAATTGGCAATGCGATAGGCCAAGCCATGGCGAGAGTGTAAAGCTAAAGCGAAACCTAAATTCACAACATTTTTGCGCTTTAATCGAGTGAAATTATTGCGCATACGCCGCGTGGTCCATGCCAGCGTTGCTGTTGTTGTTGTTGTTGGCCCCCCATAAAAGTGTATTGCATACAAGTCATTAAAATTAGCTATAATTAAAGTCGTTCACATGAAAAGAGCAATTAGATTTTGTTTTTTATGCGTGGCCCCCCTGTCCCCTCCAGGCGTTTGCCGCATTACTCGTACGCAGCGTGTGCCGGCGCTTGACTCGCCTCGTGTGTGTGCCCCAAGATATGTATGAATATTGCTCAAAGAGAGAGAGAGAGAGAGAATCAGTGTGAGATTTTTAAGACTCGTTAAACATATCTACGATATATGTTTATCGATATTTATCGTTTATTTTCTATTCTACGTGCAGTTTTGATTTACAGCCTTGAAGATTTATGCAAAACTATGTGATTAATGTGATTATTAAGCACCGGCCATTGCTATAAAAGGAAGTGAATTTTTATAGCAGATTTATAGCAGATATTAAAACATTTAATTTGAGAAACAACTTCAAAATGAGCAGCTGCAATTGCTTAAAATGAGATTCGCTGACAAAACTATTTGAATTTTTTTGTACATATTTTTAGTATTTTTTTTGGTATTTTTATAGCACATACCTTTAAGTTATGACTATAAACTGCTGGAACTGCAAATATTTAACTATTAATTGCCAATGTTTATTACCATATTTAGTATTTTTGCAGTATTTTATCTAGTATTTTTATACAGAATACTTACAAGTGCATTGCCCGCTATTTTAATATTGCCAACGTCAGTTTAGTATTTTCACATCATATGCTTGGTATTTAATGTACATATGTTTAACTTATGGCTTTTTAGTATTTTCTTTTATAGCATTTTATATGGCCAGGCAAATGACAAAACGTTTATGAGGAGACGTCGTCATTTGGCTAGAAATCATTTGTGACCTTCAATTGTGGCCAACACACACACACACACAAACACGCACGTGTGCACAAATGCATATAAAATATTAAGAATTACCCACGGCATAACAATAAAAGAAACTACTACATAAATACCACACATACAGACAGATACCCGTACCTACGGTATGCATGTAGGTATATTGTGGTATATTTATGGTATTTTCTCAGTTTGCACAGTAAAAATATCAAAAACACAACCGACAGTTGAAACAGTTACGCGATACGCGTGTTTCCCCTGTCGCTCACGTTTTATAGCTAGCCATAAAGCTGTAGTTTTTGCCACGCCTCCAATGTCGCATTAGATTAAAGCGTGAAGCTCAAAAATGGCAAACTGTTGACACGATCCGAAACCAAATCGAAGCTATCGATCTCATGAAAATCCAAATGGAAATGGGCAAGTGTAAAAAAGAAGGCAGACAATAACAATAATGATACAATAGTTATGGCAGTGTATGGCAGCAGTTATGGCAACAGTTATGGCAATTGACACATGTGGGGCTACTGGCGCTATTCATCCTTTGTTTAACTTGTTGTCTTAACTTTTATTACTAATGCCTTTTTGCGCTATGATCCATTGTGATTGCCCAGACAGTATTTTGTGCCAGCTTGCCAGCGTTGCTTGTTGCGATAATAATTGAATGCACGAGCTGCCAAGTGATAATGAGATTTATTGTTTATTTTTATTATTTATTAAATGCGGCAGCTCAATTCTCATCGACAGCAGCGTCGTCGGCAACACCTTTTTGGGCCCTCTTTCTCTCTACCTCTCTGTCTCTTCATGCTGTCTGCCAGTTGGGCCAATATGGGCCAATTTAGCTACCAACTTTGACGCACAACGGCAACGGCCACGCGTCGTCTTGTTGCTGTCTCTCGCTCTTTCTCGATTTATGAGTCTGATAATTCACAAGTTGGCGCTAAAATCGCGCTAGCGAATATCACGCATACGCCGCGTTGCCAGCGCTGACCAGCGAAAGTAAACGTTGCAACGAGCATTCGAGACAATTTACTTGTGTTCGTTCGAGTAGTTTTTTTACAGCTATTTAACTGTACACAGGCAACAGGTTATTGATCCAAGCTCGAAGCATTTCAATGGAATTGCGAGTACACTGTGCGTGTGTTAGTGTGTGGCTGCCCTGGCGTGTCCTGTAATGTCCTCATTCAGTTCTTCTTTTTCTTTCCCTCTCTCTCTGTGTGCCGCTGTCCGTCCTTCACTAATCGATGCTCAAGTTCGTGACGCGTTTGTCCGCCGACGCCGCCGCCGCCTAATGACACTTACAACCACTCACACCAATTTCCATAGCCATCTTCTCGTTGTGTGTGTGTGTGTGTGTGTATGTGTGCGAGTAGACATTGTTGTCTGTTTGCATTGCCACAAAAAAAAATGCGAATAAAGAAAATGAAAAGGTCGACCCATTGAATGGCATGTAAAACTCTAGTGATTGCACTGAGAGAAATTACAGACAATAAAAAGCTTTATAGGTAATGTTAGAATATTAAGAATATTATAATTTCTGGCCAATTGTGCATTTATGACTGTTTCTAATGTGCTCGTATTCGTTTATTAGGGTTACCAACTTTAAATGATTCTCGTATGCAGTGTATGTCTATTAGAATACATGAAAAATGCTGCACATACAACAAATAGGGTTACCGTTTTGAATTATGGATTTGCATGTTTAGTTTTTGGGGTGACCGTCTTGCGACTATAGATTTGCATATTTAGTTTTTAGGGTAACCATTATAGAAATACGAGGGTCGTTTGATAAGTCCGTGACTTTTTGTATTTGCCGCGCACCTGCTCTAAATACAACACTGCTCCTGTCAGCAGTTATCGATTAACAGCTGACTGTAAAATTTTGAGAAAGCTGCGTTTTTTGGTTTGCGTTTTATAGGCATTGAAAGCAGACGATCTCGTGAATTTTAACGAAAATGGAAAAAAGTGAATTTCGTGTCAGCATGGCAAAATTTCATAAATTGGGCTACGAACTGCTACCCCATCCAGCATATTCTCCAGATTTAGCCCCCTGTGACTATTTTTTGTTTCCAAACATGAAGAAATGGCTCGGCGGTAAGAGATTCGGGTCATCACAGAAACAAACGACTATTTTGAGGGCCTTGAGAAAACCTATTATTTGGAAGGAATAAAAAAATTGGAAAAACGCTGGACTAAATGTATAGAGCTAAAAGGAGATTATGTTGAGAAATAAAACGCTTCTTTGACGAAAAAAATATATTTTATTCAAAAAGTCACGGACTTATCAAACGACCCTCGTATACACAATATATAAATTTAATAAAAATCCTTATAGTTTTCTGTTCAACTCTTATTAGAGTTACCATATTTCTTGTGAAAAAATAATCTCAATTGAACACGACTCGCATTTGTATATTCCATATTGGATAAACTGCTATTAAGAAGCAGGTGACCATTTCATGCTAAATACTTATTAGAGTGACCATGCATTATTTGCACAAATTTTTAATTTGATAAAAAGATAACAAACATACACGTTAAATATTTTAAACTTCAAATGTTAAGCATTTTCTTCCTATTTATTTCCTTCCTCCCTTATTTGCATTTTGCTCCACAAAATTTCTCTCAGTGCACGCTGTTATCTGTTATCTTAACTTACCGCTCGCAAAACTCTCTGGCGTGCGCCATTAATGAACATCGTTTGCTTAGCCAGACATGGACAGCAGACCCCTCTTCCCCCCTCACACATACACCTAACTCCGCCTGCTCGCTTAGTTCTACCTATGCTATTGACATAATGTAAGCGACAGTCAGCCACTGTAAGAGTGTGTGTGTCTGTGTGTGTGTGTGTGTGTGTGTGTGTGTGTGTGTGTGTGCGTCAGTTTATGTATTTATGTTTCGGTGTGTGCAGCGGCGTTTGCGGTTTGGCATAAAAATAGTTTTTGTGGCTTTTGTTGCTCTGCACTTGTTGTTGCTGTGGTTACCCACCGGTTGCTAGGGGTAGAAACGAGAGAAAGAGAAAGAGAGAGAGAGAAAGAGAGAAAAAGAAAGAGAGAGAGAGAGAGGGAACAGATAGCTAAAATAGCAGCAAATCGTGTGGAGCGCACTCTGAGAGCACAATTAAACAATTGTTGTGCGTACATTTACTAGTTGCAGGCACTGTAATATCAACTGTGTGTGTGCAAATTGAAAGTTTTACTTCCCCCTCCTCCCTCCCACAACAGTTTGCTTTTGACAGGCAACGCTCGTTCTCTGTCTACGTTATCGAAACATTAAAAAAGTTTTTCTATTTTGTTCGATGTTTAACAGCGCATAAAAAGCAACTACAAATTTGGATTTATTCCAAAGTGTTATGACCGCCCGCAGTGATTGCTTTGGCAAAACTTTTATGCGAGTAGAGAGAATGTTAAGTTCGATTTGTTGAATTGATTTTGGAACATCGAACAAAACTTTGTGTTCAACTTAAGTGCTTAACTATTCTTGTGTTCAATTACATTGGGAATATTTACTCGAGAATCGCTTAAGTGCTTATTGAATTGCAATCAGCCTGCATCAACAGCAGCATCAACCACGTTGGGGCAGTTACAATGGTTGGAATCCTTTTGCCTGCCACATGCCTTCTACTTTCTCTCTCTCCACTCTATCTCTCTCTCTCTGAGTCTCTCGTTGATGGTTTCTATTGTTGGCAGAAACGCAGCACGCGCTGAGCACGGAAATTAAATCATTTCCGCTGTCAACTGTCGCTTCCAAAGAACTCTGATGCAACAGCTGGCAGCAAGTGAAATCGAATCGAAATGAATCGTATTGAATCGCTGAAGAGATCTCTTTGCTTCAGCTCACAGGAACAGCCGATGGATGCTGCTGTCCGTTCAATACTCAATTGTCAATCTATAAATGTGCATTGACTTATTGACAAGACTGTGCAAGGGACGAGGAGAAGAGGGGGGGGGGGAGTTGCGTATGCATGTCACGGGCAAACAAAACAGAATTCTCGACACAATTCTCAGTGCACCTTATGATTTTCATGGCAACTGTAGCAGAAAATAGATAGAAATTGAAGGGAAAATCATGAAACAATGAGCAAAGGAGAGGTTTAATAATATAAATATATATATCAGGATTTGTTAAGGTACAGCTAGATCGATTATAGATAAATTTAAACACAGGATTAGTAACTCAAAATAAATTTAAATATTTTGGTTTCTACTGAAATTCCTTTTCAACTTTTGTTGATGATCAAATCAAGTTTATTTTTGTTTTCAACTTAAACTTATTTATTTAACTTATTATATATGGTATCTCTTCTGCCCATCTTCAACCCCCATTACAGGGTATTTGCTCTGCGAATTCTGCATTATTTTTTCTCTTGTTGGCTCGCTGTATTTGGTTACCAGGCCACCGTGGCAGGTCCGAGTTGAAGTTGTTTGCGGGCCATGTTGATTTTATTTAACTGGCATTTCAGTACTGCCTACGTTTGCAGCATTGCAGCAGTGTGTGTGTGTTTGGGTGTGTGTGCCGTGGCCTGGTCGTGTGGCCAGCTGTGTCCACCCAAACCCTTTGCAAGGGACCCTTTTGGCTTTTGTTTGCTTATCAATTGGCGTCTGTGGCTGCAATGCAATTGGCGATGTCGACTGCGGCTGGGGCAGCAACTGCAGCAGCAGCTTAAGTGTTAATTGAATTGCCAGCGGCAAAAAGCTGTTGTGGCATTTGGGGTTGAGGGACTGACAAAAACGTGCAACGTTGCAGGAAATCAAAACGGAAAATGTGCAGAAATTGCATAGAAAATATGCAAATTTAAAACTTCAACCAAAACTCACAAATGCATTTCGAACAGGTCTTGAAAGAGTGCAGCAAAGCTTAATGAACAATTCAATAAGAGTATGCAACAAGTGCAACAAAGTGTTGCACAACAATAAAAAACTAAACCAAAGTAAACAAAATACTATACAAATTTTTATCGCATCGTGCTGTGGCAGCCTTTGGGCGCCCAAAAAACCAACAAAATTGAGTCCAAAACACTTGCAACAAATTATAAAAATAACAATAACAACACTTTCA
Organism: Zaprionus indianus; assembly: GCA_018904595.1. NCBI lineage: Eukaryota > Metazoa > Arthropoda > Insecta > Diptera > Drosophilidae > Zaprionus > Zaprionus indianus. The sequence goes on from JAEIHA010000905.1 coordinate 1,065,996, forward strand.
ACAAGTACAGTCTACGTTACGCGGCAGCACTGCTTAAAGTTGACAAAATTAAATTCATTAAAACGGAGGGTTTAACATTCGCATTGCTGGCGGGCCCCATGGGCCAAGCGGCAAGTATGTGTCGATTTCGTGGTTGTCGCTACAAAAACAAGAGCAAAACCAGCAAGCAACAACAGCAGCAGCAGCAGCAGCAACAACTACAGCAACAAACACCCACGCACAGTCCACAACAACAACAACAGTTGCTGCATGTGGAGGCAGCACCAACAACAGGTGAGAAAACTCTTCAACTTCAACTCGAACTCAATTTCACTTGAGTCTGAAGATGACTTCGAAATACTTTGCAAGGCAAAACAATTTGCAAAAATATCCAGCAAACAGACACAGATACAAATACACCATGTACACAGCATGTACACTGTGAATATTTTCCCCATCGATCCGTTGTGTTGTTGCAGGGAACGAGGAAAAAAGGGAAAAGGAAAAACTGTTCTCTTTGGCACATTTGCCAACTTTCAATTTGCATTTGGCTTCCACGCGAAAAACCAACACATAACATGCACCAACATGTCTCGCATACCCTGGCATTTAATCGTCTCTGCCTAGGGTATATACACTCTTCAATGTATCTAGTACATATATTTTGGAGCACTTCATTGATCATTTGTGATATCATATTACTGCAAATCATTAATCAAACCTAATTTGTATATGTCTTAGAACATTGAACACTTATGCGACACGATGGGGGGCACAAATATACACACGCCTTATAGTATTTTGCATAATTTGTTGTTTAATAAGAATATTATTATTAAGAATATTAATTTTGAGTTGAGCTTAATAAGTTAAATAATAAATCATTTCTAATGCACTGAAGTTGCTTCAAACTGAAAATTTATTTTCGGTACCTTACATGAAAGAGAACAATTATTCTAAAAATTGTTTGATCTTCAAGTTGATAATAATGAAGAGACTATTGTTAACTAAAAGAATTTAATTCACAGTGGAATTGATACTCAGATTTCTCTGAGAATATGTGTACATTGTTAATAAACTTTATAAACTCAGTTATGAAAGGTTTTTTACTGTTAAAAATTAAATATTGCAGAAATTCCTTTTAACTTCAAGTTTTATCTACACAGACAAAATTAAAGTTATTCATGATATTTAGTATTAAACCTTACCTAATTGGGTGAAAGGTTTCTAAAATAAAATAAAATATTTTATAATGATTGAATAGTAAATCTATAAAATTTACTCCATATAAATATTAGAGATGACATGGAGAATTAACATAAATGTGATAACATTATAGCAATATTCAGCCAATAGTTTAAATATCTCCCAGTTGTGCTTGACTTTCGACTCTGCCTTTCGCTGTAACTTCCCTTTTTCGCTCTCTCTTTCTCTCCCTCTCCGCATAAAAGTAAAATTCCATTGCAATGCTGTGTAAAAATTTGCCATTGCATGGCTTTGTGCCCCTAAGGAGGAAAAAGGGGCAGTGGGGCGGAGGGGGAGTTGGTAATATCTTACATAAAGCTGACGCACCATCAAACCGCAAAAAGACACGAGTGTCAGCGGGGGCAAGGCGTGTTAGGGGGGCGTGGTATGTGCTACTCAGCCATGACGCTGTCATTTGACTTTGAGTGGGCAAAGAGGTGAAAGAAGCAAGTATGGGGGAGGAGATAAGAGGGGGCGCAGGGAGGCATTACAGGAATAGTATAAGAGGCTGGGGCGCTGCAGAGGGGGTTGGAGTGGGGTGCCAAATGTTTTGCAGCAGCTTAAGCATGTTGCATGTTGCCTGTGCAAGGCAAATGCAGCTTAAAAGATTAAGTGTGGCACATGCAGGGAGAGCTGTGGCAAAGAGAGGGAGTGGGGCATGCATGTGGCATGTAAGTGCAGCACTTGCAACGTCTCCCTGCTTTACCCTTCCTTCCCCTCCTTCATCGCACTTTCCCCTCGTGGCTGCTCATAAATTTCTCAACATTAAGTAGCCTGCCTTGCTGCTCCTTTTGCTCCCTTCTATTGGTAGCTTAAGCAAAGAAACAGAGAACAAGTAGACGTAGTAGAGGAAAAAGAAGAAAGTAAAGCAAATTCCAACTTTATCTCTTGATAAGCTTCAATTTCAAGCATGCACTACGGAGTAAAAATACGATTTAACAGAAGGTATAAATAACATGGCAAGCAAACAAAGAGAGCACAGAATGAAATCGAATCGAATCTGTGAATCTACGAGAGTCTAGCATGTGTATAAATGCCAATACGATGTGATAAAATGGAATTTATATTGTGAAAATGCAGCACAAAAATTCGCAAATTCATTGCTAGTTTTTCTACTTCATTAAAGTATATTATAAATGCATTTAAAAGTGGAAAATTCTGGGAAAAATTGGGGAATGAAAAGGCTGACGCTGATGCTGTGTGTGGGTGATTTATAAAATTAGTAGAAGATTTGATAAGCTCATGAAACTAAATATATATTTATTGAAATTCACTCAGTGTAAATTCCTCAAATTTCTAGAAGCAAAAGCAATAAATATTTTGACATTATAGACAAATTTCTAATAACAATAAATTTAAAAAAAGTATATTACTATACATTATATTAAGTACAATCTAATATGATAACCCCGTAATCAATAACTTTCTTGCAAATACACAAATAAATTATAAACATTTCTTGAATAAACATCAGAGAACATACTTTGTTATATCAATTTAAACTTATGTTTATGGCATAAGCAAAGATTTTTCCCTTTCCCTTTTTCTACTGTTTATCTTTATTCACTTGCCAAGTGCAGCTTTCATAAGGAATTTTCAGCTCGCGAGAATGTGATACCTGAGCTTAGCTTATAAAATATATTGCCTTTACCACTTGCCAGTTGGCGCAAAAACATATTTCATTTGTTGTGCGTGGAACTTTGTAGAGCCCTTTGTAGGGGTATGAGAGTGGAGAATGGGAGAGGAAGAATGTGGGTCTGCATGGCAACCACATGAGGCAAACTCATAAATTTGAGCAGAAATGTTTTGCCAGCAAACAAGTTGAGTTTGTTAATGCTGCGAACTGTCAGTTTTATGCCAAAGTCAAATTGTCACTCTCTCGGACTGTATGTATGAGTGTGTGTGTGTGCCAGAGTGTGTGTGTGTGCGCCAGACTATGTGTGTGTGTGCTTGGGTAACTGAGTTGTTTGACTTATTCAGTAATGTGTGAGTTGCACATCAGAAAGTTGATAATAAATCAAATTTATCCACCCACACACACACACTCACACATACACTCACACTTACACACTCTGTCACATTGACAAGTCACAATTTTGAGTCGCTTACCCTGTGATATCCTGCGACATCCATCACGGTACAAGGGACACAAAGTATTTATTTCTATTTTTAGCACTTAATCAGACGCGCTCAATGGGCGCCACTACAGAAGCCAGACAAGATACAGATAGATAGAGAGGGAAACACATGTGAGGGAAGAAGGGAGAGAGAAGGGGGAGGGATGCATGTATAGGGAGACAGTGTCAATATTTTACGGAAATTGCCAATATTTCCGGTTAATGTTAAGTTGGCACCGTCTCGATGTCATTTTGAAGCCAGTCAACCAGGCAGGCAGACCCTGAGGCCACTTGAGCTGTGTAAGTTGACGCTGTTCTTCTCGTGTGTATGTGTGCGCGTATGTGTGTGCCTTTTGGCTTATTTATGATATTACGTATACGCCGCATGTGGCACGGCACAAGTGACGGCGCTTTAAATGTTCTTAATTGTCGCACAGACGTGCGAGTTGTGTTGAAGCCAGCCAGAGAGACCCAAATTGATGAGCTGGAAAAGCAATTTAGTTGAATTTATGTGCAAAAAACAAAACGAAAAAAGAATGCCCTAAAGTATTTTGTTTTCTCTTTCTTTCGATACCCTGTAAAGTGTGTAAAAGGGTTGAACAATGCAAGTTCATTGTATTTGAGCAGAACTACTTGTGTGTGAAATAAGTTATGTATCTTTATTGGAATAATCGTTCAGATTTCTGTTGTTTAAAGTACCACAGAGCTTTAATTTGATGTCTTAATTTGTTATATGATTTACTTTATGTATCATCAAGAGTTGCAGCATATTGTCGACTCAAGAAAGCAGTTAATCTATTAAATATTAAATGCCATATGGATTACTGTGCAAAGCATCCGTCAATGTATCACAAGCAGCTCAAGAAACTGCCTTAAAGTCTTTTAAATGAGACCAGGCCAAGCCTTCTCCAGGGTATTCCCCCAGCAAGGCTGCACAGTCTCTTATTGGAATGTCGCTTTACTTTGCTTGTTCTTTTTTTTTGCGCTACGCAAAGTGCTAAAATTAAAAATTTAAACAGAGAGCAAAAGTGGGTAGCGTGCGCTGTGTGTCAGTTTTTATGATTATACAGCAATTTGCATATGCGCCATAGAAAGGGGTATATGTTTTACACTCCCCTGCCTCCCGCCTCTCGCTTTGGCGCGTGACTTTGCAGGCAGTTTAAAGGATATGTTGGCCATTTGCAATGCAAATGGCGGCGGGGCATGCAATCGAATTGGCAACGCGCACATAAAACTGTCAGCACTGAGTGCTGCAAAAAAGACAGAAAATAGGATAAACGAGAATAAAAATCGAAATAAAAATTGTAAATTAAATAAAATTCATGCTGACATACCTCTCTCTCTCTCTCTCTCTCTCTCTCTCTTTCTCTCTTGCAGGCCTGCACTTGCGTAGCATTGAGGAGCCAGCGACAACACCGATGCAGCTGGCAGCCAGAATGCCTGCGGAGCAGGGGGGCACAGGGTATGGAATAAGCGAGCATAGCCTGTTAATTGCCACACGCGCCGGTGTCCCCCTGCCGCTCTCACAGCACCAGCAACTTCCCGCCCACCATCAGTACAACAACAACAGCAGCAGCAACAGTTGTAGCGGCAGCAGCAGCAACATAAACGGCAACAGCGGCAACATAAATGGCGGCAGCAACCACACAAGTGCGGGTTATGTTGCCACCACAGCAGCCGCCTACCAACAACAGCAGCAGCAGCAGCATCCACATCTGTTGTGCCACCAACAACAGCAGCAGCAGCAGCAACACCAACATCAGCAGCAATATCAGGGTTATTCCCATCATTATCACCAGGCAACATCGCCAGAGCACAGTCGCCCATACGATCCAGAGCATGCGCGCATGGAGGCCTGGATGGATGAGAATCAGGAGTTTGTACAGGATTATTTTATAAGGTGAGTGAGCTAAAGAAATTAACTGAGAAGGTGGAAAGAGAAATGTGGAATTATAAGGAATAGAGCATAGAAAATAAGAGGGAAAGCAAAGGAAACTGATACGAGAGAAAGAAGGTAGATTTAATATAAAGAAATATAGGCTGATAGAAAGGATAATGGGCAAGAAATACTAAGGATAGTTGAAAAAATACTGAAAAATAGATAAATTGAGAGAGAAAGTATAATAATTTGAAGTGAGGAAGTTAAAAATAATTATGATTATTTCTTCTTCTCCTGAAGTAGTTAACAATTTAGAAAATATGTTTGCTTGGGAAATCAATACAAATGAAAATTGTAAAGAAAGTGATGCAGAATGATAAGATATGCATTAAAATAATATCTTTAATAAATGCAATGAAGATAATGGCTTCTTCCATCTCAAAAATAGTAAAATATTCCAGTTACTTACAGCCTTAGAAAACTATAAAGAAAATGATGAAGAATATTAATAGCAGCCCTTAAATAGTTCATCTTTAATCTCTAATAAATATATCAGCACATAAGATGAATATGCATTAATAATATACATTATCTATTGCCAGTTGTAACCTTCCTTTATTGATAGCTCTGCCAGCTAGTGTTGATTCATGTGTGTAACCAATCACATACATAACATAGCACTATTATATCACATGATAGTTACGTTCCATCGATAAATCTGGCCAGTGCTAAATGATCATTAAATATATATATATATATGAAAGATTCTTAAGTTATGAACGGGGCAGAGGTCACACACACACACACAAGTTCGAATTGCATTGGCAGCGACTGGGCCTCGTTGAGTTGGCATTGTCAGCGCTTCGTAGCATATTTATGGGCAGTCAGGCCAGGCCAGCGGGCTCGTTTCCGCCGTAAACCGGAAATTGGCTTTTACACACAGCAAGCACAAGGAAGTGAGAGAGAAAGGGGGGGGGGGGGGTAAGGGGGAAATAGTTTGGCCTTTGGCTATGACACATAATAAAAATCACTAACAACTAAAAACATAAATTGGGCTTTATTTTCATGGCCAGCAGAGGATGTTGAGCTCGTGTGGCTATGCATTGTGATTGTTGTTGTTGTTGTCCTGGTTCTGGTACTGGTTCTGGTTCTCGTTGTTGTTGTTGTTGCTGTGGTTTGCCGCTGGGCATGTGTGGCGCATTTAACGAGCCAGAAAAAGGCTTCATTTTGTGTACTTTGCATAAGAATATGTCAGACACAAGGGCAACTAGGTCGCTAGGACAGCGGGCTGACCAACGAGTGACTCTCTCGCGCTGCCTCGTTGCCCCTCTACCCTTCCCTCTCTGCCTCATTTCCCCCTTTCCCTTCCCTTTCTCTTCTTGCTGTCTGCCAACTCCAAAGAGTTGTGCACGCTGTGATTTCTGAATTTTTATGCCGCTAGCGCGTGTTGCCATAAGGACACAAGCACATGTGGCATGCCTAGAAAGAGAGGGGATGTGGGCTAGGGCAGGGGGCGTGGCAGTCATCGCTTGTGTGCTGAATGACGCAAAATTATTCGCACACTGAATATTTATGAGGCAACATTTTATTAGACCATTTCGCGTGTACAAGCAGCTCCCTCCCCTCTGTCTCCCTTTCTCTCTTTTCCTCCCTCCCTCCCTCTCCCTCTTAATTTGTAATAGCATTTTAATATGTTTGCACTTGATTTGCAGAAAGGCAACGCGTCAAACCGTTGACGCTTGGCTGGTGTCGCATGCCACAACGGCGGGCAACGATGTCATCAGCAGCGTCTCACCCACGCATCCCAATGGCCAACCGTGCAGTTCACGTGGCGGCTCCGGTGCCACCACCCCCGTGCGGTAAGCCAACACACACACACACACACACACTCTGTCTGTCTCTCTCTCTAATCAATTTCTGTTTTGCATTTCTTAGTAAAATCTCTGCACATGAATTTGAGCGCGGCGGCCTGTTGAAGCCCATTGTGAATACCATCGATGGCACGCCCACGTTCCTGAGCATTGGCCCACAGCTGGATGGGTCGAGTGGCAGTTGCAGCAATCTGCAGAATGTGGGCGGCGTCGTTGCCGGACAGTATCAGTATCAGCCGCCGCATCATCATTATCATCACAATCATCAGCATTATCAGCACAGTCATTATCAGGCTGGTGGCGCCGTAGGCAGCAGCAGCAGCGGCAACGGTGGCAGTGCTGGTGCTGGCATTGGCATTGCCGGCAATTCTGCTGGCGTCGGTGGCAGCAGCAGCTGCAGCAATTCGGCTGTCAATCAGTTTGGTTATCCCTATCATCAGCGACCGCAGCGTTTGTCACGCATCGAGTTGAAGCAGCTGGACGAGAAGGAGCTGATTTTCGAACTGGTAAGAGGGGAGGGTTCCTTATATGCACTATATATGTATATATATGCCTCATTTATGCCTCCAGGAATTATTTGATAGCCCAGTACATTTGAATTTCCCTCAATTAACGTGCGTCATACGCCCCGTTGTACGCTTAACCTGAATTACTTTGTGCATTTTACACATTTTCCACTGAATTTCCGTGCAGTGAAAACATTCTTCGCTACTCGTGCGTCAATCTATTTATACCTGCTCGCAAATCTTACAACATTCGCAATTGATTTTCACACACACGCACACACACACACACACGTGCAAGTGTGTGCCTGCTGACGTTATTATCGGCAAACAGTTAGGAGGCCCGCCTCCCTCCCAAACAGCGTGCAGGGCCTGTCGCACGTCACGAATCTGAACCGTGACAATCATAATTAGCTGATTGCATTATTTGCCCAAGCAGAACCCCCTTTGAGTGCACAGAAATAGAAGTAGGGGGAGGTGGGGAAGTAGGGAGGTGGGGTTAGAGAATTAACAATGCTAATGCGCTATTTTCCCGTTTGCTATTTCCCTTATTCAGGTTAAGGACATCTGCAACGAGCTGGAGGTGCGCACGCTGTGCCACAAGATACTACAAAATGTTTCGATTCTCTTGAATGCAGATCGCGGTTCATTGTTTCTGGTGCAGGGACGCTGCAATGGCGCCGATGGACTTAAGAAGTAAGTATTAGTGTAGATATATTTATATGAAATAAACCTTAAACTAACTAAGAAAGTAAATATAAAACTTAAATGAAGTTTATTAATGGTTCTTTATTTATAAAGAAGATGCTTGGCTTTTACTTAAATATTTTTACTGTTATACTCAACAATCTCGAAGATTATTCTGCTATTTTCTATATATATTCTATTGTATATATAACACATTTTCATTCCATATATAAATAACAGTCTTCAATCTTTAATAACGAAGAAACTTAGTTACTTCTAATAAAAAATTTCAGATTTCCATAGTTTATTGTATTATACTCTGTTTTGTTGCCATATCTCCTATACTTCAGCTAAATCTTTACCCACTTCTTTCTATAATTTCTATATATTCCCAAGTATATTTTATATTTCAATCTTCCTTCTTCATATTCCAATCACTTCCCAAAGTTCTTGCATATCAAACTTCACAGACAGCAAACAAAATCACTGACAATAATTCCCAGTTAATTCTACACACTTTGTGCCCCCTTTACTGCTTGATAAATCAGTTTAACAATTTATAAAATATACGAAAAAAAGCTAAAAACTTTTTGCTACAATGCAATCTTCTGCTTATTGCACCCAGCGGGACGAAATTTAACACTAATAACTGTAGAAAATTGAATTTCGTAATCAGGCGAGTGCTTTGGCGGCGATGACTTCATTGGCTCGCAGCCATTTTGCAGCCAACTTTTTGCGCAGCCAAAACTGCAGCGATTTAACTTTGTCTGTCTCGCTCTCTTTCTCTCTTACTCCATTCCTGCTCTCTCTCTTTCTCTTTTGCAACATTTTGATGGCATTTATTTTTGGCATTTTATGATTTTACCGAATGCAGTTTTTGGCTTCATAACTTTGGCAGAGAGAGAGAGAGATCCCTGCGCTCCACTTAGAAGGGGAGTGGAAACTAATTGGAACATTTACTAAACTAGTTGACTCCTAAAGAACCCCCCCCCACCTCTCTACACTAGGTATTGCGCATTTATAAAGTTGCATCTAACCAAAGTTTCGTTTCATTTGTAACAATTGCAGATGCCTCGTGTCGAAGCTGTTCGATGTTTGCCCACGCAGCACCGTCGAGGAAATGGAACAGCAGGAGGAAGTGCGCGTTGCATGGGGCACTGGGATAGCGGGTCACGTTGCCGAGAGCGGAGAGCCAGTCAATATACCAGATGCATACCAGGTCAGTGGAAAGTTTTTTTTTCATCCCAGCACAAACTGACAAATTTGACTGTCATTTTGCACCGAAAGATCATCATAAATCAAATGGAGGAGGGTGGGTAGGAAATACGGAAAGATTAACGACTGAGAAATAGACATGAAGCACTACGAATTGTTCTTGTGTTAGACAGTGTAGTGCCAGTTGCAGTTGCCACGAAATTGAGTTTCACTTTCCGCAGCTGGTCGAATGCGCCTTTGCCAATTGGGCCGTAATTAATCTTATGCCCAAGGTTACACTGGGGTTGCTTTGCGGGCAGGTGGGGGGGGGGTAGCTGGCCAGCAGAAGTGTGCGCGACAGTGTTTAAAGACCGTTTAAGCCTCAATACTATTTTTCGACTCGTGGCATTTTATCTTGTTGTGGTTTCTAAGACGAGTTAAGACGCGCCCAACAAGTGTACACACAGTGCACAGTGGGCACCAAATATGACGCACAGCAAACAGCCAAACACTAGCCCCTTATCCCCGTACCATTCTTCCCCTTCTCAGTCTCTTTTATCGCAAGATTTTAGCACAATTAGATGATTTGTGCAGACAGACGAGACGAATCGAGAGATGTCTCGTCATTATGCTCGCCGGGTAGACAGAGACAGACCAGAGAGTAGGGAGAGGGAATGAGTGTGAGGAGAGAGAGAGGCGACGCTTACACGAGCATTTTATTTGGACTTTGCCTGACACCAAATTGCACGAACAACAACAGCAACAACAACGACGACGACGACAACGAAAGAATCGTCAAGTCAGCAAGAGTAACATGACCAAGAAGCATTGATGACCTAGACAAATAGCGGAATTAACAGCTCGAAATAGGAGTACAAACAATATATAAATATACACGATATGATATGCCGATAGTTAGTGCCGTCGCGAGTCTAGACTCGTGAGACTCGTGTCGACCTCAGCTGGCTACCCCAGCCTGGCTGACAATGGGCATAGAAGGAAAGAAAAGAAAAGAAAGGAGAGTTATATTTAGCATTCATGCTTCATCTCATTCTTATAAAGTGCGAGACATGCGTGCGCTGGGTACAACACCTTTTTAGTGGGTTTATCATTTTTGACACTGCTATTTTTGGGGGATAGTCTGAAAGAGAAGTAGAAGAAGAATAAGAACAGAGGTAGACTGAGATAGACAGGTTAATCGCGGGAGCAATGAAGGCAGCGATAAGGAAGGGATGGTGTGCGTTAAATATTGAGGGAATATATTGGAAGTAGTAAGTGGGAAAATTAATATAGAAGCTCTTCAGTTTAATCTAAAGAAATAAAGAGGATAGTTAGTAGATTTCAGGAGCCATAAGAAGAGATAGATGAAATAGATTTATTACTGTGAAAATTTCCTAATCATAAGTTTCAAAATACCTATATTATAATAGTATAGTACATACATTTATTATATTATATATTGCTAGGTAAATATTGCTATTGGGTGAAACCTATAGCAATGAACTGATTGTTGTTTATATTTCTAAACTCATCGCTAAGTTTCTTAGCTGTCTTGAATGATCTAAAAACAGCTTGCATTGCAAATGATATGTTTATCACAGACTTTTGCTAGTTCCATACAGTGACAGGTATTATCTGCTATAAATATAACCCCAGTAGTGTTTGCTATTATGTTTTCTAAACTAGTTATCATTCTCCCACGTATCATGCCACTTTCATGCACCACTCACAGCAGTACACACTGCTCTCTACATGTTTTCTGCGCCACTTTGCTCTAACATTCTCCCCTCGACTTTATTCCACTTTTTGCAGGACGAACGTTTCAATTGCGAAATTGACTCACTGACCGGTTATCGCACCAAAGCGCTGCTCTGCATGCCCATCAAGGACTCTGGCGGGGATGTGATTGGCGTGGCGCAGGTCATCAACAAAATGAATGGCGAATGCTTCTCGGAAATCGATGAAAAGGTGAGTGCGCTCGATCTTAATCATCGCGTGTGCCAGTTGCAGGTCCTTTGTTTTATACACACAGACACAGAGTGGGGCACACACAGCGAGAGGGGCAAGCCAAGTGGCTGCCACATGTAAATTGCATTCATTATTTAACAAAGGGAAAAGCTTAACAAAATGTCAGAACATGGCATTATCCCTTGCGAGTGTGTGTGTGTGTGTTTGGCAATGGAAATGGATTTTCTTTATGGATTTTTATTTGCCACATAAGCCGCTTGACAACTGACAAGCGCAAGCAGCAGCAGCAAAAGCGAGTTGCATGATATAAAAATAATCCTTAATCTCTTTCTCCTTTTCAGGTCTTCGCCTCTTACCTGCAGTTCTGTGGCATCGGATTGCGTAATGCGCAACTGTTTGAGAAATCTCAGCTGGAAATCAAGCGTAATCAGGTGCTGCTCGATCTGGCACGCATGATCTTTGAGGAGCAAAGCACCATAGAGCACATGGTCTTTCGCATACTGACGCACATGCAGAGTCTGATACAGTGTCAGAGGGTGCAGATTCTGCTGGTGCACGAGGCGGACAAGGGCAGCTTCTCGCGTGTCTTTGACTTTGAAGCCAACGATCTCAGTGAGGATGAGGCCAATTCACGCACAAGTCCCTACGAGTCACGTTTCCCCATCAACATTGGCATCACTGGTCATGTGGCGACCACGGGTGAAACTGTTAATGTGCCCAATGCCTATGAGGATGATCGTTTCGATGCTAGTGTCGATGAGAACTCCAGTTTCAAGCATCGCTCCATACTCTGCATGGCCATCAAGAACTCGCTGGGACAGATCATTGGAGTGATTCAGCTGATCAACAAGTTCAACGAGCTGGTGAGCAATCATCAAAGGGTTTTTATTTAATACGAAATTAATGTTTCTTTCTTTTCGCAGGACTTCACCAAGAACGATGAGAACTTTGTGGAGGCGTTCGCCATCTTCTGCGGCATGGGCATTCACAATACGCACATGTACGAGAAGGCAATTGTGGCCATGGCCAAGCAGAGTGTTACCCTGGAGGTGCTCAGCTATCATGCCTCGGCCACGATGGATGAGGCTCATCGGTTGCGCGTAAGTTTCACTTCTACCAAATGAATTGCACCCCAGAGTGTCGTCCAGTTGTCAGTCCTGCTACTTCTACTTTGTTTGTTTGTTTATTTGTTTGTTTGTGTATTTGTACTGCAGTTAAATTTGACTAATTTGTATTTGTTATACTTGTGCGAAAGGTCGCACAAATTGACCTGTCCTTGGCTACATAAATAAATTGTGTGTTCTTGTTCTGTTTTTGCTCTTATGTTTTTATTATGACTGCGTGACAGTAGCAAACAGCAGAAGCAGCAACCTGTCTAGCCTCCTCTGTCAGTCACTCAGTTAGTCTTAGTCCCGTCTCTGTCTCTCCTCATTCTCTCTGCCTCTTTAGTTGCGCCCAACGTGTTGACAGTTGTAATTAGTTTGTTCGCACAAGTATGACAAAAAGAAACTTTCGCACACAGTGAGCGCTAAAGAAGTGTGCTAGGCTAGTCCCCTGAGAGCTTCCACCATCTTCCATTGCACCTTCTTATCCCAGTCTAAGACCCGAGCTGCTTTCTGTCTCTCTTCCCACCCTTTCGCTCGTGGTCTCTGGACTCCCGTCTGACACTTTTCGTAATTATGCTAGGCACAAATTATGGCCGCCTGTCTCGTTGCCTTGCCTTGCCTTGCCTTGCTCTGCCTGCTTGTCCGTCCACACGATGCTGGGTTATTAATTTTAATTAAAATTATGCCATTCTATGCTCCGCTTTGCGAGAGCTCCAGCGATTATGCCATCACGCAAAGACCCAGCGCAGGGCAGAGCAAGAGCAGCCCCGTTTCTCGCACAATGAACTCTCACAGTTCCTTTTCCATTCTCTCATTCCCTCACTCCCAAACCGTGTGCTTGACTAACGGAGCAGAAGTTCATCATCAGCTTTTGCGGCTCATGGACATCAATTTTCTGTGCTGTGCCTCGTCTTTTTTTCGGGGTCCAGTTGTCGCACGTGCCACAAGCCGGGAGAGTTAAGGTGTTTAAGCGACTTAAACGCAGATGCTGCCAATAAATGAATGTGAGCAAAGGGAAATTGGCTTAGTATGCTAATTTATGTAAGAAATGTTGCAGGCAACTTTGTAAGGGACTTGTTAAGGTTGCCATAAATTGTATGCCATAATTTAGTGTTTATTTACTAAATGTTTAGGAAGTTGCAAAGAAGTTTTGCTGTTTCCTCTTGGTACATGGCAACTATTTGCAAAAAGTAGCTGTGATTATTTACTAAATGGAAATGAGTTTGTCCCTTTTTTTTGGGTACCTTTGCAGTTCAGACTTGGCTGAGCTATAAATATGTCAAGAACTATATTCGATCTGTGGCAAATATTTTCATGAGTTTAGCCTTTTTAGCTTGGGTTTTCTTTAGTTATAAATATGTCAAGAAACCTTGTTGGCTTCTCTCGCTTTCAATTTGTATATTTCTTATGCCTCCAGTACTACTCCAGATAATCCTTTAAATATTAAACAAAACCTTTGCCATCTCATGTTTTACAGCGGCTACGCGTGCCCTCCGCTGTACATTTTCGTCTGCATGACTTCAAGTTCGATGACATTCACTTCGAAGACGATGATACGCTGAAGGTAGGTGCCAAATGGAATTGTTTAACCTTAAACTACATTAACATATGAATACTTTGTTTTTGCAGGCCTGCTTGCGCATGTTTCTGGATCTCGACTTTGTGGAACGTTTCCATATTGATTACGAAGTGCTTTGCCGTTGGTTGCTCAGTGTCAAGAAGAACTATCGCAATGTGACCTATCACAATTGGCGACATGCCTTCAATGTGGCACAAATGATGTTTGCCATACTGACTGTAAGTTGATAACGAACTAATAAGTTATATAAGAATATATTATTAATGACTTCTCTTTGTCCCTACAGACCACACAATGGTGGAAGATCTTTGGCGAAATTGAATGCCTGGCGCTGATTATTGGCTGCCTGTGCCACGATCTCGATCATCGGGGGACTAATAACTCCTTCCAGATCAAGTACGACAGGCAATAAAAAGAAATCTTTAGAGCAAATTCTAACATTGTACATTTTTACAGAGCATCCTCGCCGTTGGCGCAACTGTATTCCACATCCACCATGGAGCATCATCACTTCGATCAGTGTCTGATGATCTTGAACAGTCCCGGCAATCAGATATTGGCAAATCTCTCATCTGATGACTATTGTCGCGTCATACGTGTGCTGGAGGATGCCATTCTATCCACAGATCTCGCTGTTTATTTCAAGTAAGAAGGGAAACTCTTCTTTATTTATACTTTTCAATAACTTGAATACTTTTCTTTTATAGAAAACGTGGACCCTTCTTGGAGAGTGTGCAGCAGCCAGTTAGCTATTGGGTTGCCGAGGAGCCACGCGCTTTGCTGCGTGCCATGAGCATGACTGTTTGTGACTTGTCAGCGATAACAAAGCCATGGGAGATTGAGAAACGCGTAGCTGACTTGGTCAGCTCTGAGTTCTTCGAGCAGGGCGACATGGAGAAGCAGGAGCTGAACATAACGCCAATTGTAAGTGGAATGCAATGAAAAACAAAACAATGTATGCTATATTACTCTTCTCTGTTTCTCAACAGGACATCATGAATCGCGAGAAGGAGGACGAGCTGCCCATGATGCAGGTGAACTTTATTGATTCGATTTGTCTGCCCATCTATGAGGTAAGTATTCAAGCTGACGTACCCAAGCCAAACAAAGATTAACATAAATATATTTTATTTATTTCTTAAGGCCTTTGCCAAGCTCTCGGACAAACTGGAGCCGCTCGTTGAGGGCGTGCGCGATAATCGCGGCCATTGGATTGATCTGGCCGACGATGTGAAAACCAAAACTAGTCAGGATCAGCAGCAGCAAATTGTGATACCGAATGGTGACAGCAGCAAGCAGGCGATGCTGAATGATGCAGATAATGTGGCGGATGCTGATGCAGATGCCAAAGCCGATGGTGCCGCGGCTGCAGCTGAAGCAAGCGTAAATGGCCTGAATGTTGTCATAAGCAGCGCAGTAACTAACAACATTGCCATCGCTTCTCGTCCCAGCAGCAACCAGCCCAGTGATGATGATGCCATTGATGATGCTGATGATGATGATGATGTTGAGGTTGAGGATGATGAAGATGGCGATGCTGGCACTGTGACCCACACAGAGAACGGACATGCCCCCAGCAGAAGCAACAGCAGCAGCAGCTGCTTCTCTTCCACAAGCTCATCAACAGTCTCGAGTCGCCTCTCAACGCCGCCGCCAACTGGTGAAGATGACAGCACACCCGTTTCGCCTTCCAAGACATTGCAGGCGCAACTAGTCGCTGCCAATCTGAATGCACTCAGTCAGGGCAAAGCGACGATGCAGAAGCAACGTTGCAAGAGTTGCCTGCAGGTGCGCAAGACGAGCTCGCTCAAGGGGCCACAGGAGCTGAATGGCTGCCGCACTGGCAAGGATGCAACACTGTGCAAGAGCACGCCCGCCATTAGCCATCAGCATCATCATAGTCACAATCACAACCACAGTCACAGTCACAGCCACAGCCATCATCATCACCATCATTCGCATGCGCATGCGCATTCGCACCACAATCATCATCACAGCCACAATCTGCAGCAGCATCACCAGCCGCATCACCAGCAGCAGCAGCAGCATCACCACAGCATCATTGGCGGCGGCATTGGCAGCGCAAGCATTGGCGGCAGCGGCCTGATTGGCCTCAGTACGGAAAGTGATAAGATACCAAAAATAGTGGGTAAACTTGGAAACCTCGATGGCCTGACATTCACCAATGGCCACGGTCTGCCATTCAACTATCCACAACAGCAACTACCACAGTTGCCACAGCAGAAGCAGCAACATCATCATTTGCTAGCACGTCGCCACTCGGAGACCAACAGTTTGACGGCCGACAAGTGAAGTGGCTCCGTCATTAGTTTGACTGTCATTCGGGGGAAAAAAGAAAAGAAATACATATATCATATATATATTTTGTACATAGGCATTGCCACAACACACATCTCTCTCTTTCTCACGCCCCATTTGTATATAATTTGTGCGTTACATTTGATTATCAACAGTATCGATCGATTAAAACTAAATAATATATATATAAAAGAAAAGAAAAGAAACAAAAAAAAACAAACATACCATAAGCAAATTGTGGCAGAGCAATTTGATTACAAACTACATAGAAAGATTCCTATAAACTTATACCATATATACGAAAGAAGTATGTAAACCTATCTATATGTAATTGTATAATGACACTATATGCTGTGTGTGTAACTTCAATTTTAGTTTAGTTCAACCATTAAAATATATATATACACTATGATACACATATACCTATATCTATATATACATATATACTGTATACTATACGATTAAAATGAGTTAAACCCAAAAGCAAAGAAGTCAAATTCTCTAGACACATAAGCACAACAAAATGTACCAAAATCGAAGAAGTAGAAGGAAGGAGAAGAATGAGGAATGATAACGAAAACAAGGCAAATTAGTTAAAAAACAACATTAAAAAGTATTGTATTATGCATGTCCCTAGTACACATAGTATGCACTGCGGCAATTAGTTGAATTATCTGTGGGTACCACAACAACACAACAGCTTAAAGGGAAATAAAAGTAGATGGAAAGGAAAGAAAGATAATACAGATATGCATAAAGAGAGTATAAATAAATTACTAAGCGCTTTGTATTTTCGTCTGTGCGCTCTATTCGAATTTAAATAATTATAATAAACTATATGATAAACATATGCGATAATAATAATAATATATATATGATATATATCACACAAATATATAACTCTGTAGAAGTATATATGTATGTAATTATGTATTCTCTGGTAAAAGTTGGAAAAAAAAATATTCGAAAACAAAAAGAAAACAAACAAATATTTGTCCAATTCGCTTGCTCCAAGCGTTAAACAACTGCACGTCTAACGGTCTGTGTCTAACGTTATAAAAAATACATACTACATATATACTATATATGATGCAAAACTAACCGAACCCTCTTTAGATTTAATCGTACTTTGTGAGTTTTGTTATTTATTGTCGGCATTATAGAGATCTTATCTAAACTACACAAATTAATTGCTGTAATGGAACCACGTTCAAAAATGGCAAAACTAAATAAAGCAAACAAAAATATTTAAACAATTTCAACTTCAAAATACAATGGTTTTTATTTTCTTTGGTGGAAAGCGTGGGATATAAAGAAGATTTCAGCAAACTTCGTTGTTGGGGAACGGGGAGTTCGGGCGGCTCTTTTGTGAGGTTGCTTTTGTGTATTATAGAGATTAAGTTCGTTATAAAAATATTTCATAGAAGATCATAGAGGAAAATTTATTGGTATATCGATAATATGGGTTGATCAATATTGATGAAAATGAGAAATGAAGTGATTGATGCATTCACTGTGGCCAGGCCTGCAAACATTTCTGCTGTCTCAAAGAAAAACAGAAAAATTTTAATGAATTAACAGTTTTCTGTTCGAGTGTTTCATTTATTTCTTATTTCTGCATGGGGTTGCTCTGTAATATTAATTTTAACTGTTAGTTTAACATTGTTGGTCTTCTGTAAAAATCTTACCATACTGTTGGCGATAATGTTAATTGTCTTCTTGATTTTAACATTCAACTGCATAAGAGATGATTTCTATTTCTGTTCGCCTAGTACTTTATCTGTAATTTAACAGCACCCTATACAGAACTCAACATTTTTATAGGGCCGTAACATAAAAATAAACAGTTTCAACCCGTTTCTAATTCGGGCTGCCACGTTTCTATTTTTTTCACACTTGTTTGATTATCTCATAATGTCAAATAGAGTGATGATGCTAGCTTAGTTCTTAGCAGTTTCCTATTAACTTGCTTCGCTTTCTGGCCACTTGGTATTCCGTATTTGTTTGTAATTTGCGTTTACTTGCCAATTCTCCGCTTGCAAATCATATTAAAAACTCTAATTTTAGAACAAACACTGAGATATATATAATCTATTTGTCAGGTGGCAAATCTGACTGCCAATTAGGGGGCACGTTCTTCACGATTTGACGTCATTTATAAGGGGAAAGTTTAGGGATGGAGTGGGAATTACTTTATGAACACATTGTAGAGTACCTTTATTATAATATGCATTGTAATTAACGTATCGCAACATTAATAAATATCATTTTGTAGATTTTCGTATTTGTTTATTAGGTACATATAATTGACATGTATTTGTTGTACATATTCATATGGTTTAGGTAAAAAATACATTACATAACGTATATATAGTATATATATATATATATATGTATAAAAATGCTAATTAATTAGTTTGTCGCTTAACTAAAAATAGAATTACTTTATTCAGTGGGGCCAAGTTGTATTAATATATTCTCTCGACAACATTGGATGGAAAAGGTTGATAGATCGCGAATAGTGGATGAATTGCTAGAATCTTTAGAATCTTCAGGGTAAGCGAACAAAACAAGAAACTAATGTGTAAAGAACGCAAAAGTTATTTACAATTTAACTTTGTGTGTATGTGTGTGTGTTTGTGTTCTATATCTTTGCGAAAGCCTGCTTTCTCTGGTCCATTTTTTTTACAGGGATGCGATGAACGGCGTCAAGTCGGGGAACTTGAACAGATTCTGATTGCGTGAGCGCGTGACACGCTGTGGGGCGTGTCCCTGACGCTGTTGTGGGCTAAAGCCGGTGGCTTGTTGGCCAGTCAAGTAGATGCCGCACTGCGAGTTGCAGACCTCGTCACGGAGAATAGCCTCCTTGGGCCACTGGCGGATCAGTTGGCCACAGTCGGTGATGCGCAGCGAAGCACACTGAGCCTGCAGAGAGAAGGAGGGAAAAGATAGTGCAATCAGTATACAAGTCTATTTTGTCTCTTCATGTAGAACTTACTCCTTCGGCTGAGCACACGCAGCTGGTGCAGGGCGAGGGGAAGGCGGATTCTCCGACACGCACATTACGATTGCCGATCTGGCAACCCTGCACATTCTCGCGCCAGGCATTCAGATCGATTTGTGGCATCGACTGGCAGGGTACACGTGGATTGCTGTGAAGGAATATCCGGAAAAAGATTAGCTAAGGAATGTTTAGAGAAATCTCTTTCAGTGAACTCACAGGAAATTGCTGGGCAAATCGAAGGCGGCACGCTGCATATCGCCCTGAATCTCCAGATTCTCGCAAACGATCTTGGCCAGCGTAACCTTGCGTATCTCAGCCAGCTGAGCCTCGGTGAACTTGACTTCAGGATTCTGGTTCTCGTACCAGAAGCGATCGCATTTGCGCAGTTGACGGAACTGAATGCCAATGATGCAGGCCAGAGTGGGACCGACAAGACCGCCCTGCAGTGGACGCTCTGTCATGGCACCAGGGAACAGATCAATATCATCGACGCTGGCATAAATCTTCTGGAAGCGGTTAATGACTTCGGTGGGAATCTCACGGCTCAGATCGCTCCAGGTGTTGGCGCGTTTCAGGTTGCATAGAGCACGGTAGTTGTTGTACGAGGGAATACCATGGTCACGAGCTGAGCAGAGAAAGAGAGAGAAGAAGGGAATTAGCAGAGCTCAAGCTGAAGCAGAGACATCATCCAACTTACCACGCTGAATGTTGAGCGCAATTAAATCAATGCCGGAGAAGGGAATCTTGCGATCTTCGAACAAATGATTGGTCACCTCGCCGGTGATGAACTGATCCAGTGTCTCCATAGGCGTGGCCACAAGACCGCGCAGAATCTCATCAATAATGCCAGGCTGCAGCAGCGCGTCCATGCGGAAGAAGCCATCGCGCAGCAGTAGAGGTGGATCCACGGGCTGATGCTGCACACTCAGACGGGGAATGTGCGGACGGAGCAGAGAGTGGCCAATACGGAAGGCAGCAGCAGCGAACTCATTGAAGACAATGGGACTGCAGGATGGATTGTAGTCCTTGTAGTAACCCTGGGGCAACAGCTTCAGACCGTACAGGTTGACAGCGTTCCAGCTGAGAATACGTGGCAGGAACTCGTTGAAGACAACATGCTGCACCTGTGCACTGACAATGCGACGAGCATGGTGGAACAACTGTTCACCGTTCCAGTGTGGATTGACACCACGCAGACCCTCAACCAGACGATTGTGTTCGCGCAGGTAGGCTGTGTGGATGGCAGTCAGACCTGGCTGCTCGGAGGCACGATCGTCGCCGCCAATGAAGCAGAGTCCGTTGCGTGACTTGCACTCAGGGTGAGTGGCTGTTTGAGGCAGCAGCTCCTTGCCCAGTCCTGGTCGCACAGTGCTGTTCATGCGTCCAGAGAAACCACGCAGCTTATTGGACAGACAAATGTGTTCACCATACACCATCGAAGCGTCCAGGAAGTGAGTGTTCTGATTGACCTGATCACGTGGACCCAATGACTGTTGACCCGGCAGGGATCTCATGGAGGGGAAGCAGAAACGTTCGCCACTAGTCACATTCACTTCGGGATAATAGAAATCTCCAGCGGGCACGGGGAAGGGATTGCACTCGGGATGCACAGTCTGGCGGGAGTTGCAGGGACGACAGCTGGGAATGGATTCGTGGAAACCCTTGTGAATGGGTGTCAATGTCAGATCGTGATCGACAAACTGTGCGAACTGCATGACCATGAGGGAGTAACGTGTGTGCAGATTGGAAATATCTGGATGAATTGTCGTCGAAATGGTACGTGGATTGGGCAGTGGGGTGCCAGTGACACCAGTCACGCGAGGTGCCGAGATGCCATCCTCATACTGAGCGGGCAGCAGACGCGAGAAGGTCGTCAGGGATTTGCCCCAGTTGGGATTGCGCAGATTGTTGCAACGTCCCGAGATCGTGCGGAAGGGGGAGTTGGCATCACATTGTTGCGTCGGCTCAGGGCACTCTTCCAGCGGCGATTGGGTGCCACCGATCAGGGCGCTAATGTCCACAGTTTGTAGGGTATCTGTCAGTTCGTTGCGATTGAAAGCATTCTGGTTGGGATTGAAGATTTGACGCTTGCGGCGGGTGATGCTGTTCAGTGACTTGACAATCTCGTTGGAGGTCAGCTCGAAGATCAGGGAGGAGTTCGCCAGTCTCAAGGCGGCCAAATTGGCCTTGCTGAAGGAGGCGGCAGTGCCATCGGGCGAACGAGCGCTGATGCCACCCTCTGTGGAGAGATAGAAGACGAATTAGAGCAAAGTCCTGCTAGGATAAGCGCACTCCAGACTTACGTGAACGCCACACCTCGTACTCGAAGCGCTTGCGCTGCTCCAGCTCCTGCTTGGCACGCTCAACGGCAGCTTCAATCAGCTCAGGACTCAGCTCTGCAATGGCCTCTTTGGTGTCGGGCTCCACTTCGACGTGCTCCAAGTGAATCTCATCCTCATCGGAATTTAGCTTCCAGGGACGCAGATCAAACTTGGGCAGCTGTGTGCAGTCCAGTATGGAATTCCTAGGGGGATACGGAGAGAGGTCAGTGGAAGAGTTCACCTGGGGATTCACTGGCAGCACTTACAGGTAGTTATCCTCGCGTATGAATGCCTTGGACTGTGCTGTCTCCACTTGATGCGAGCCGCAGAGCAGACCCGACAGCGTTGTCTGGCGAATGCTCTTCAGCTGCTCCAGGCTGAAGGATGAGGGAGGAATTTCGTTCTCGTACCAGAAGCGATCGGTCTGCTTGAGCAGCTCGAACTGCTGAGTCAGCAGGCAGCTAATGGTGGGTCCAAAGAGTGCACCCACAACAGGATCCTCCAGCAGGGCACCGACGAGCAGATCAATGTCTTCAGCGTTCCTAAAGAGCAACAGATTAGCATTGGATACACTGGAATCCTGTAGGGGATCAACTTACTGATAGATGTCACGCAAATTGGTCACGTGCTCCTCGGGAATGTTGGTCAGCTGGGCCAGGTTCTCAAAGGTGACATTGACACCGACAGCAGCCTGTCCGAAGCGACGTTCACAAATGTCCAATGCGTGCACATACGAAGCGATGCCATGATCACGTCCACGATGCACTGCCAGCGCCAGTTCGGACCAGCCCTCCTCATTGATCTGGCTGGGCACCAGGGACTTCTGCAGGGCGGCAATCGAGAGCAGCTCATGGGCGGAGCTCTTCTTGGACAGCATCTCAGGGGGATACATGCTCCAGAAGGCGGGCATGGCACTAGTGGCGAACTCATTGAAGATGCCGGCGCGAATGGAGCTCGAATAGTTGGCGGAATGCTTCTCGGCCGTCAGTCTTAGACCCTCCTTGGCAGTCGTCTCCTGACCCAGCACCAATGGCAAGAATTCGTTGTAGGTAATGTGCTGTATGGTGGCTGTGATGATGCGTCTGGCCTCCAGGAAGACATCCTCCTCGGACCACTCGGGATTGATGTGTGCCAGCTGTTCACCAATGTTGTTGTGCTGCTGCAACAGGGCGCGATGCAATGCACCAGTGGCACCAGCCACCTGGCAGTAACGGCAGGACTCGACCTTGACGCCGCCGCTCAGGTACGTGCGGAGCTGGTCGAACTCATGCCGGGTGGAGCCATACAGTCCCGAGCCATCGATGTACGCCGATGCGATGTTCATTTGCTCGCGAACGTCTGTCGATTGAATGAGAATATATATAAATATATGTAGACAACGATGCTGTGGAGTTTATCTTACGTTTCTGGCAAACTTCCGCATCGAATCCGGGTGCGGAGCGCTTGTACTCCTTGCAATCGGGTCCGGCACGCACAAAGCATTGCTGCAGCTCGCTGGGATCCTTCACGTTGGCCTCGCGCTGGCAACACTTGCCACTGATGGGCAGCTGACCCACCTCGTACAGATCGTTGGCCAGCAACTGTCCCCAGGCTGGCAACATGGCAGTGATGTGATCGTGACGCAGCTCGCTCTCCACATGTCGCTGCAGCTGCTCGATCACCAGCTCAGCATCGGGCAAAGCGTGTGTGCCGCGGGAGCTACGAGGTTGGCTCACCCCATCAGCGTAGTCGGGCTGCAGCAGACGCTGGAAGACATCGCCACGTGCGCCCCACTTGCGATGCGACACATTGTTGCACTCCGCAGTCGGCTGGCGGTATCTACTCGGTGGACAGACGTCATAGTCATCGGCAACGCTGGCTTCGCCCTGGCCACAGGGCTGAACTGAGCGGGCACGTTCCGAGCGCAGCGCATTGATGGCGCTGTTCTCGAGGTCCTCCGGTATGCGTAGCGTCAAGCTGGGAGCACTAAGGCACCTGTAGGGGGGTACAAAGAACGCAATTGATTAAATGCATGAAATATAAAAATTGTATAAACAATTATTGAACTAAACAATAATAAAAACTTAACGAATTTTGTCAATAAATAAACTAGATGTTAAATAAATACCAACAGCGCATTTATGAAGATCTGGCAACACACTTTATTCAAATATTCATTTGCATTAAGTAATCTATTTTTTATCGATATCATTTAAGTAATCGTTAAATCATGCTCTTTCGATCACTAAACATGTGCCACATTAAATTTGCAGTTACGCAGCTTTTAAAAGTTAAATATTTTTATGCGTAATTTTTCAATTTATAAACGATCCACTTTTATAATAAAAACCCTGTCGAAACCCAACCCATCAAAATAAATACTACAAACAGCAGCAACGTTAATGCCAAAATAAAGTTGGTAAAATAATTCTGGTTGCAGTTAAGCAATTAAGAAATAGTTTATTATTATTCTAATTATATTCAAAATTGTACAAACAGTGGATTTTAGCATTTAACTAATTATAAAAAAAGTACCGAAAATACTGTGCACTTATAATAGAAGCAAACAAGTCTTATGATACGAGGGTCGTTTGATAAGTCCGTGACTTTTTGTATTTGCCGCGCACCTGCTCTAAATACAACACTGCTCCTGTCAGCAGTTATCGATTAACAGCTGACTGTAAAATTTTGAGAAAGCTGCGTTTTTTGGTTTGCGTTTTATAGGCATTGAAAGCAGACGATCTCGTGAATTTTAACGAAAATGGAAAAAAGTGAATTTCGTGTCAGCATGGCAAAATTTCATAAATTGGGCTACGAACTGCTACCCCATCCAGCATATTCTCCAGATTTAGCCCCCTGTGACTATTTTTTGTTTCCAAACATGAAGAAATGGCTCGGCGGTAAGAGATTCGGGTCATCACAGAAACAAACGACTATTTTGAGGGCCTTGAGAAAACCTATTATTTGGAAGGAATAAAAAAATTGGAAAAACGCTGGACTAAATGTATAGAGCTAAAAGGAGATTATGTTGAGAAATAAAACGCTTCTTTGACGAAAAAAATATATTTTATTCAAAAAGTCACGGACTTATCAAACGACCCTCGTAGATAGACTGGACACTTAAAAATACTTCAACATTAAAACTATCTTTAGCACTTGCTATTTAAATTATTAATGCTTGTCCATTTCGCAGGCCGATAAGTGATAAAACCAAAAATATATAATACTAAGAAACAACTACATGGAAAACATAATTTTTTTCTCATTTTACAAACATAATATTTCATATTTATCTATGAATCAAGAATTTCTCAATAGTCTTTTAAGTACCGCATAAGACAGTAATCTGAGTATATATATAAGACGATTTCAAACAAAGATAACATTATAGAAACTAATCTCTAATAAGATTAAGTATCTCATAACTAATATACAACTCTTTCTCCTTCCCTCGTTCTTGTCTCACTTTCTACAAAATCTCTCACATTGATCTGTGAACACCTTGCAAAAGTTCCGCATAGAGCTGACTACAATCTCTTTAGGTATTTCACTAATGCCCGATAAGATCGAGTATGCTCAGTTAGATTTTCCGCTTCGCACGAGCTGCTAATTCAAGAGGCTCCCCATATCGATGCATAGCATCGCCCCGAGACACTGCGTTTTTCCAGCTTTTAATTGTGCGCGTTTTCACAACGATAATTGCAATTAGAAGCGCAGTGCAGCATGCATGGAAGCGTATACGCTGTATACAGCCCCCGCTTGGAGAACCGGATATGAAACTGGCGTCGTCAACTAATCAATTTCAAATTATGAACAATGACGGGTTTCATTTTCGTTCAAACCGTTCAAATACTGTTCGAGTGCCCTCAAAAATTGCCTGCTTATTATGCGATCGTTGTTGTTATTGTAGTTGTGGTGGCTTTCGGGTTCTTCACGTGATGGGGTCTCCATTGTTGTCTTTGACATCAATAAGCTCCCAAAGCTGACTTTAGTTGTCTTCGACAATTCGGCATGCTCGAGCAGATTTGTCCGTTAAATTGTGCAACAATCGTGGGCGTTGCGAGTCTCGACTTGACTTCACTCGATCCGGCACTCGACTCTTAAGTCACCAGCGACCAGAAGCTGTCAATCGCATCGCCTAATGAGCCCATTCAAATGCTTAGCTCGGCAAGCGTCATATGACGTACTTCCTGAGCGATCGATCGACCGACTTAATACATAAAGCATGAGCATTATGACGTTTACCACTCGCAATCGATAATTAGATTCGGCATTATAATGATTATTATATGTATGCATGTATAAGTTTGCGTTTCTTTTCCTTAAAGACGTATATATAGATAGAGAGAAATATATATCTGGCTCACTATATCGTGCAGTTTAATGAGATTTATAAATATATATCAATGTGTGTGGGCTTTGTTTGCTTATATTTTTATTAGTTTTACTTCTTTTTCATACTCAAGGTTGATTTCTTGTTTCCTAAGTCTTTTGCTAAGCACTCGCAGCAATTGCCGAACTTGTTCTGCGATTCTTCTCTCAAATCTGCTTAACTTATGCAAATATTATGCGAATATTTATTTAGCTTCTTTGAATTCCGCTAAATATCTCTAGTATTTCGGGGAATTTTCAGCAGTGCTTATCGCTTGCATGAATCAACAGAATTTTCCCCACTTCATGTGATTCAATTCGTGTGTTTCGTCACCGAGTGCAGGTTGTAACAATTCTGGCTTGAAAGAAATGCTCAGGCATTCGGGGGCTTTATGCAATTTGGACGTCAGCTGCTTGTCTGTCTGCGATTCACAATTGGCACAAATATTCCACGGCACGAATAACATTTTATTCATTTATTTTCGTTACTTATTTATTTACGTATTTCTGTTCGTTGTTCGGTGTTCGATGTTGTTGTTGCCGTTGCGCAGAACATGGGCAAACAAATGGGTAACAACGTTAAGGCAGTCACGTCGCATTACCTGAAAGCGAAAGCTGCAGAGAAACAGACAGACATCAACAGACAGACAGTAAGACAGACGGAGAGACAGACAGAGCAAGACAGTCATGTGAGGCGAGCCGTGTTAAGCCGAGCGCAGTTAGCCAATTTACATTTGTTTGTTTATAGTTTTATTTCTCTTTTATTTTGTGTCGCATGCAGCATTTAAAGGCGAATGCCAAAAACTGTGTCACACCTGACTTTGATGGCACCAATCAACCACAACAACAGCAACAACAACAACACGACGACAACATCCAGCAGCTGCGCTTCGCAGCCGCAACAAATAGAAATGCGCGGCACACACGGCGTATGCGTTATTTAACATTTTAGCCTCAGCTTATGACATCGATAGAGTTTTATAAATTGTGCTCACAATTTGTTTGATAATTAAGCAAAATGATCACCAGTCAATAAATGAAAGTTTCTTATGTTGAACGCATTTAATTTTAATAATTTTGCATTTTTAAATGCCCCACAAAAATGTGTAAAATATTCGTTGACGGCATTCGAGTGTATCGTGTAACCGGATTTCGAACGCATTCCGAACTCATGTGTTAACATATTTTCATTAAAACATGTCGAAATTGAGTTGTTGCATTTTGAAATGCGATATAACTTCACACGAAGTTGGCGATCGTATATGGATCATTGCGAGGTAACTGATCCAGAGCAATAATACAGTTCATTCTTTGACAATGATTGATGGCAGGCATAAAACTTTTGAGTACGCACATTAAAAGCAGCTTTTGTGGAGATTTAACAACTGAACAGTCAGCCATTTATGCAGGGTAACCCATAGTCCCCCTTAACAGCAACTTTCATTGTTTACTTTTAACATGAACTCAAAATTTATTCCATTTTTATTAGTTTATCTGCAAGTGTATTGACTTCAGTGTGAGTTATGAGTGAGTTGCGGTTGTACTCGTATTTGCATATTATTTTCGCATCTGCCGAAGCTCAGTTAGTCACTGACTGGCTCAGTCGGTCGATCTGTCACTCAGTCAATGAGTCGATAAGATGCGCCGTCAGTTTGTAATTATAGAACACGTGATTGTTTCTTAAATACCAAACAGAACATGTAACAAGTTGTGCAAGTCAAGTGGTTACTATGACCATTATCTCTAGAGAATATGGTACTATATATGTGTGGGGAATATGCACGTATGCTGCGCTCATATGACGCGTGCCGCATTCCACAACTCTCGGCAAACAATATTGATTGCCCTCAGGTAGCCAAGTCAATTGCATAAACAGCAGCATCATCACTTGCCGTTTAAGTTTAGATGGTGCTGGTTGGATTGCTGTTGGATCGGGCTAATCACATATATCATGGCTAATTGCGCGATTGTTAGCCGCACTTAATAAATGTTGTGCAATCTGCGATTGTTTGTCCAATTATGTTCGCCATTTGCATTAATAAAAAATAAATACAATTACGTGTGTAGAGCCGCGATTTATGCTTCATTTGCAAGTGTTGATAGCTCGCTTCGGTAGCTGAATGGCTTCCAGCACGAATTGAAACTGAATTGAAAAGCAATTAGAGTCAACATACTACTTAATCAAGTGATTGCGTAAGTTGATCGTGGCGTGGCGTGGCGTTGCGTTGAATAGGGAACAGCTGGCCGCCTGCATGTGGTGGCAATAGCGGGTCTATCAGTTCTGTTTGGGGCTCTTGCTAGCTTAGGTGTCTTTCCTCTCCCTCCTTCTCTCTCCTTGTCTCCTTCTACCTACCTTTCTTTGCCTGTCTGTCCCTTTCCCACTCATTCCCCTAACCTCCCTCTATACAGCCTTCTTCACCTATTGCTCACTGCAAACAAAAGACTTAGGCAACAAACTTGGCGCCAGCTGGCAATTCAGTTGCAACAACGGCCAGAAAACACACAATTGCAGTTGGCAATAACAATAATAAAATAGGCACAACTGCATAAATGATTTATGGGCATGGCAATAGGGTTTTGCAAGTGCGTAAATGGGTTAGTAAGCCAATGGCCCAATGCGATATTAGCCCACTCACATATAGCGCACATTGCGTGGCCAACTGTAGCGAAAACTGTGCAAAAGTAGGCGCACAGTGAGCGCAGCAAATTGAAAAATATAATTTCATACACCACAAAATTTGTTTATATATTTTTACTACTTATGAAATGCTTCCAAGTTATTTAAATTTTTGTAGGAAACATCTTCAACTTCCGCGAGTGAGTGTGAAATTCTGCTGTGGGAAAATCCCTTGTGGGGGGCTTTAGGGAAATTTCGCTTAAGCCGCTTAACGCCAGTTGCGGAAGCAGAGGCTCACATATGGGGGCGGGGTGAATGTCTGGGCGGTTTGGTATGTGCATTAGTCATGCGAGCTGCGATGATTGTGGATGTGCAAAAGCATTTGAAGGCGTTTGTGTGTTTTCATTATCAACAGCGAATGCTGTCTGGCCAAATATGCGGGCATGCGCTTGCATCAGCCTGCAGGCACACACACACACACACACACACACACAATCGCACACTGTGGCACAGCCAAGCCTGGCTTAGAGAGACTCTCCCGCTGCAATTACTCACAAGCACGTAGCCTCAGCGTCGTCATGTGACTTTGCACATGATTTCCTACCACCAACACAGCTGCGGCAGCAACAGCGATGCAAACATGTTTGCTTTGAAGCATAAAACAACAACGACAACAACAACAGCAACCACAACAAGAAAGAGCAACAAACAACAGTCAAAGCAAGTCACAAGACCATTTTCACGACTCGTTGTTGTCTTTATTGTTTTTGTTTCTTGGCTGCCTCTTACACAATATACAGATGCAACAACGATGGATGTTGTTGCAGGGCTGGGTTGGGTCCGCAGATATCTGCGCAACAAGGAAAACCCGACAAAGCGACACAGCGACATAGAGCGACAGAGCGACAAGCGACCCACTGCAGTTTCAAGTGCACTTGAATCAAACATGAGCGAAACGAAATAGAAAACAAAATATGACAGTGGCCTGCATACAACATCATTATCATTATCAACACGATTATCATCGTCGACACAGCCATCGAAGTGATGCAACGCGAGCGCAAGCGTTCATCGAGTGTGGCTTTAAAATATTTGTTACATTGCCAAGTCTTGTAAAGCTGTTGCCAGTTGTTGTTGCCAGTTGCTGTTGCTGGTGAACGTTCATATGCAAAACGAAGCAGCAGGCGTGAAGATCATAATTCTACTGCAAGTGTGTGTGTGTGTGTGCCCGTGTATTTGTATGCCAAGCTTTTGCTCTTGTCTGGTCACGCGCCTGCCTCACCCACACACACATACACTCGCACACACACACACTTTTATAGGGGCGTCACTTTCGTTTTCATTGCGAAAGTGCATACAACTTGCTGTTGCTGCTCGTCCGCGTCCACTTCAGTTTGCTAATGCCAAGTCCGCCTCGACTTGAGCTTTATATGTCAGCTGGTTGTCACCGCCCCCTCCTTCCTCTTCTCCTTCTGTCCGTCTGTCATTTTGGCGGCATCAAGGTCGCCGCTTCAGCGGATTCGATTGTGCAATTTCTGCGGGTCTCCATCTTTGGCAACTCAAGTGGCCCGAGTGGCGAGCAGCATTGAAATTTCAATTGCTCGCCAAGTGACAACTTTGAGTGCCTCTAATCGTTGGAAACATTCGATAGCAACGACAGCAACAACAACAACAGTAACAGCAACAGCAACAAAATGCTGTCAAATTATCGACGCACCTTTTGCGCAGCCTGCGGCTGAACAATTTGGGTGAAAAGCGCCAAAAAGTGAAAAGAAACAATTACTGTGCGGGAATTATCAACTCAAACTTGACTATAATCAACAATAAAAGTATTTATGGCTAAATTGTGGATGAAACTGTGCAATTTGGGACTGAAATTGTAGCATAAATTGCAATCATTAATCTTGTAAATGGTTCAATTAGTTGTGGCAAAGTAAATGAAGAGCAGGCGAAGGTTTAAGGCAGAGCCAGCTTAGCTGTACATAGATTCAGCTGTGGTTGAAGAAACAGTTGAGAAGGCTAGCCAAAGTTGCTCACAACTTAATTCTTAAGTCTTCTGGACAGTGACAAAGACTGTACGCAGCAAAAATGAACGTTGAAGCATTCAAATTACGCCGTGATCTGCATTTATATGCGATTTATGTGGAGAAGGAAAGGAGGAAATAAGTGTGACTAAATTAAAATATAAACTTTAAATAGTAAAACAAATATGCTCACATTTGATAGCTTTAACACTTATAATCTTAAAGATATAGACAGACAGCTGCAGAAGGAGTTATTTCTGCTTGTTATGGCCTGCTGTAAATCTAAATCCAAATCTATAAAATGTTCAAATTATATACTAAGTAAATCATGCGCGAGAGACTTGTTTCTATTTTATTGACAGCCCATGAAACCCTAAAGCGAAACCCATCATTAAACGCGCAAGACAACTCCACTTAAGAGTGTAATTTGCAGTCGCAGACGACTTCCCGCTGCTGTTGGCATCTTGTAAAAGACTTCGTTGTCGGTGTCTGCGAGGTGCCTTGGAAATGACGGAAGCCTCTCGGCGCGGCGCAGCGACTGCCAAAAACTCACAGAAATCAACATGAAATTAAAAAAGCGATGAAAAACGGAAAAAAACATAAACTCTCAAAGTGTATTTTGTTTTTTTTTTTTGTTCGTGAAGAGCTCAGCAAACCTTTTGCCACCATTTGGTTGCCGTCGTTGTTTAACAACCGCAAGCGGCAGCACCAGCAGCAGCAGCAGCAGTAGAGCCCCGTCAAGCCTGTTGGGGGGGCCCACTTCATCCTGAAGTTGATTACGTCTTTGTCGCTGCTGCTGCCATATTTTCTGTGCATGTATGCATGTGTCTCTGTGTGTGTGTGTGGTTGTTTTTTCTTGTGTTTTGTTTTACTAAACAGACAGAAAATTTCACTTTCTTTACAGATGCCTGGTACCGTTATCTGACTCGGCATGCCATGGCTGCGGTATGCTGCGGTTAAGTCGCATCACTCAGGCACCGGGACCGGGACCGGGCCGGGGCCGAAGCTGTTAAATTTCTTTTTAACCCAAATAAACCAGTTGCCAGTTGGGCGAAACATGAATTTTGTCTCTCTCTGCATAAAGTTCGTTTTTCTCCTTCAGTGCTGCTGCTGCTGTTGTTGTTGTTGTTGCTGTGGTCGATTGTGTCAGAGACCCAGTCTAAGTGGCATGCAAACACTCTCACACTGCATCGACAACAACAACAACACTGGACCATATGAGACATACACAATATTTTGGGGCGTCACCATAGTGCGGCCTGTTTCAGTCTCTCTTGTTGTTCTCGTTGTTGTTGTTTCACATTTAGTGCTATTTGGGTTAACCCGCTTACTGCTCCACTCTCCGACTGGCTGACTGGTTAGATCTCTCTATATAGCTATGTATGCACATTTATCACAGTGAGTTTGCTGCATTGAGATCAATAATAACATATATTCTGCAAAGGCAGAACTGGTTGGCTTTATAAACGAAAGACTTAGGCAACAAACGCGTTGGCTTCTTGATTTATTTCTCATAATTCCCGTGCTAAGATCACACTCAGGGTCAGCTACTACTTTGACTACCTTAACGACGCCTTTCACTTTGCTGCAAACCCACTACCAGGAAACGCAATCAGGACTCGATTGCTGTCTGCTGCGCCAATTGATTTTCCAGTTTTCAATTCAGTCTGTTATATGAAAGCATCCCGTTTTTCTCCGCCCCAATCCAAAGTGCATTCAACTTGTGTTTGAAATTCTCTAACAATAACCGCAGCTCAAAAGATTAATTATCCCAGACATTAGAGCAGAAACACACACACACACTCGCAGCGCGAAACGAGTCTTCAGAAATCGCACAAAAATGATAAATGGTTGAAGATTGAAAAAAGCAAAAAAAAACGAGCAGTCGCCACAACGAGCTGCAAATTAAATTACCAAGTATAATTAGAAAACATCAAACTGCTCTTCAATCCCCACAGACAGATTTCAATTCAAGCCACTTTCAAAGCTCGCCGTAGAACAACAAAAAAGAACAAGAACGATAAACAAACCTTCTTTTTCTCGTAGAGAGCCGTCCTTAACCTTGAACTCGCCTCGGAATCTGCTAATTAATTATTTATGTGCTGGCAAATTGATTTTGAAAAGCAGTTCTGAGGCTTCGCTTTCGATTTAATTTCTGTATTTCGGGTATTTCTTGTTGTTTGTTTATCAGACATCGTTATAAGATGTTTGCGGCTAATGAATGAATTTATTTTATTTGCAGTTAGAATTTGAAGACTCAGGAAGCGAAGCCAGCGCGATGATTAGTGGAGCAACACTGGCGCTCACTTGTATGCTCACAACTTCTCGATATAATCGTGAAATATGTTGGGATATTTTTGTGGACTAGTCCGAAATGCAGACACAGACACGGAACGGGAATCGTCAAACTAATCTTGCGTAATAAACTGAAGCAATTTCTTGACTTCTTCTAACATCCGTTTGGCAGAACATAAAAGTTAATGTTGAGGCCTTTAGTTCGCACTTTATCTCCGATTTAATTATAGTATTTTATTTTTTGTAAATTTGTTGCTAACTGACCTTACACGCACATTTTGAGTGTCGGTTTCGAGTGCTTTTAACATTCCTCAACGCACGTTGTGGTCCACAAGAAGCGATCACAGCGATCATCATCATTATTGTCATTAATCATGCACAACTTGAGTGCCTACGGAAGCGTAGATCCGTTCGGCTGTCAACTTAGCGTGGGTCCTTGACAGAATGCATAATTATGCAAAGCACACAAGCAAAAGAATTTGCATTATGAGCGACACGAACCGACATAATTCACTGCAACTTCTGTCAGCCGCTGTCGACCACAGCGACAGCTACAGCTATCTTCATATTATATATAGACAGTAGAGTTTAATGAATATGTTAATTATGTGTGTGATCATATAATCGAACTCGATTTGAATTTCTTCGCAATGAAAAATCCATTTTTCGAACGGGCGAAATACATAAAATAAAAATATAAAAGATTTCACTTTCGTTTCTCGCACTTGACACGCTGAAGAAGAAGATCGTGAAGAGAAAAAAGCTGTTAACAACCAGAGACCTTTTTGAGGTTGTCGTCGTCGTTGTGTTGTTGTTGTACTTGTGCTTATTGATGTTTGTGTGTCGTGCCAGGTGCTTTTCGGTAAGATTACCTAATCATGACTTGATTTTTTTTTTGTGTGCGTGTTCGTGCTGCTTTTTCCCATTTTTTTCACTTTTGTTTTCTTTTCAAGCGCTCAACCGCATTGACATAATTTCGCTGGCATGCTTTACATAATTTTTGGCTAATTTATAGATCTTCGGCCTACTTTTAATTAACGGCAGCAGCAGCAGAGCAGCAGCAACAAGAGAAGGCAAACCAATTCGCAGACGAGCGCCAATTTTGGAAAGTTTTTTAGCGCGTCTCTCGACGTTAATCAAAGTGGAATCTCTATGCAAATCGTGGCTCGATTTGCATGCCAATTGCGTAAGCGTCGCACCTCCCTATAACACGATAGCACTGGGTAGGAGGAGCTTGCATAAAGGAGGAGTTGGGGCAGGGGCAGGGACGGGGCAGCAGGCAGCCTTGGCCGGCCGCGCTGTGGCAGCTGTAACTTCTTTGGCTTAGTCATCCAAACTGCTCTCAGAATGCAGCCAAGCAACTTTAATGCGCTGGCAAATTAAGCACAAGTAGCGCTGCCAACGTCGCAGTCGCAGTCGACGTCGACGTTGCTGGCAAGCCACTGACATTGTCTAGTTGACACACTTAAGTCACTTGTTTCGACGTTGCGATGTCGTAGAGTTCTTTGCTCAAAAACCCAACAAAAACATCTCAATACGATGCGATAAATATTATATATATACAGATATATATTCATGGCTCATCCATGGCACAGAACTGTGAGATTGATTTCGTGTTAATTGGAGCAATTGCGTAGGAGCCAGCAAACGAAAGACTTAGCCAACGAACTTGACGGCAACAAGGCCAACAAAGCGCGCGCTGTCTTTGGAATGCGCCTCAATAGCAACAACAACAACTAGCTGAGACTAGATTGCAGAAAATACTGGGAAATTGCAACCCGTTATTTTGCTACTTCACTGGGAATATCGATTTGTTGTTTGCATAAATAAATTTATAGAAAGAATCTCTGAACTCACCATAAGATTATACTAAATAGCATTTGCTGCTTGTTCATTGTGAAGCAGTTTCTCTCCTTCTCTCTTTCTCTCTTTCTCTCTCTCTGTGTGTGTCTCTCTCGCGTTAAAATTACGACTTAATAATTTATAGTTAAACTTTAATAAATAGATTAGGTTTATTAAATTATATTTGGCACGTTTGCAAATTGATCAAATAAATATAGATATAGATGTGTGTGCGTGTGTGTAGCTTGATGTGTGAGTGAGCACTTTTCTTCTTCTTCTTATATTTCTTCTTGTTGTTGTTGTGTACGATTTGGGGGGATAATTTTCGGGGTATTGTGATTCAACAAACGTCAGACGTCGTCTTGCCAAAGAGATTGTAACCGATAATGTACGCAACGATTTGAATCCTTTCGGTAATTAGCATAACGCAGGCAATACGGTGCACAACATTGAAGCGAGAACGAAGATAACGAGCCTATTTTGGCCACCACAGCGACAATATGATGATTAACTGGGATAGAGAGGCGAGACGGACGTTCGCTCACGTAACGTTGCTTGCCCAAATCCGGAACGGGGCGCACGCGACCACGAGTAGCCGAGAAACCGAAAGGCGAAAAGCGGAAAACCGAAACCGAAACCGAAATCGAAATCGAAACCGATAACCGGATAAACTCTGAGGACCGAAGCCAACACACTTGCACGCGCTGGCACGGCAAAAACGTATCTGAAAGCTGCGAGCGCTGGTGGTCGGGCTTAAAAGGCAAAGCACAGCGCTGGCAAACGGAGTCCGAACCTCGCAGTCGAGAGCTTCCACAGAAACCGAAACCGGTAGAGCCAAAAAGCTCAGCTCAGCTCAGCGCAGCTCTCACGCACACACACATACTGCACCCAGTATAGACTGCCTGTGTGTTGGGGGAGAAAGTAAAACTGATGAGCCACACAGACTACACTCGACTACACAGCATGGGGTCGGGTCCCGAACGAAAGCAAAATCAGGCCAATTCACAGATTCAGATTCACATTGCGGTCAGACAATTTCGGGCAATTTCAGTTCATTTCGCTCGCATTGTTGGCACGTATCCAAGACACAGACAAGCCCTGCATATGTGTGTGTGTGTGTGCTGTCTGTGTCTGTGTGTGTGTGTGTGTGTGTGTGCAGTCATGCAGACATACTTTAACACCTTTTGTGTGCATCTTTTTCGGCTGCTTTTGTGCCTTGTGAAAGGAGTCACGCGCTTTGTGTCGCTTATTATTATTTTTGTAATTTGCACAAGAAAAAATAACAAGAAAAAGAAAAACAGATAAAAGATAACAACAACAACAAGCGTGAGTGAAGAGGCAAATATTTATTGCTGTCGAAGAAACAAGTTTTGCGCCTCATTGTTGTTGCTGTTGCTGCTGGCGCTGCTGCTGCGCAGCTCTTGTTGGCTTTGGCTTTTTCGGTTTTGGGTTTTGAGTTTTAGGGGCTTTTGGGTCTGGCATGGACTGGCGGCGCGCAACGACTCCTGCTGTGTGATGTAAGCTCCAAGCAAAGGTCTCGCCGCAGTTGAGCAATGCAGCTGTTTCTCTTTCTCTCAGTTTCTGTTGCTCGTCTGCTCGTGGGCGTTGCATGAATTAGAAATCTCAGACTCATATGAATGCTGCCTCTGCTGCTGCTGCTGCGTATGGGCATCCCCCATGGAGTTTGGGGAGGCTCAATCGAAAGTGCGCCGCGCTAATGAACAGCTTAAACAACGCGCTCAGTGCGGACTTGTTAATTTGCCAGGCAAACAGCGGCAGCAGGTGGCTCATCATCAGCTGCAGACGGAGTTGAAGCAGCTGCCTGGCCTGCCTGGTCCGATGTCCATAGGGAAATACAGTAAAACATAATGTCCGCTAATCAATATCAGCCAAAACTGTTTAGAGCTCAACGTGCCACCGCATTTTACAGCATTCGTTGCAGGCACGGTGAATATTACAGCACAACCAGAGGTGAAGCCCCCAAAGAAGCTTTCGTTATCACCTAAACGAGCTTCAAACTTCTCTGAACGAATTAACTCATCAAGCGAATCGCATTTCACACTTTGCGTCAACTGTGTGATTCTTTGCTTAATCAATTCAAGTTTTGAATAGTTTTGCAGATAAGCAGCAACGAGTTGCAAACTGATTTCGTCTGACATTGACATAGTTAGAACCGAGAAATCAGGAAGGAAACTCAGTCAACGCTGAATAACCATTTTTGTGTAGAAAACAAGGCAATAAACTATTTTTGGTATGCAAGCTGATCAAAAAACTGCACAGAATGTTGTAGAAAACTTAAGAAATATATTTAAAGAACATATACTAAAAGATAAAATATTATTTAAGGCAAACTTGGCAATCTCTAATGCATAATTCCTTTGCAGAGTTTGTTTCTTCCTTCCAGCACTTTCTGTCTTCCAATGCAGGTCAACGAATTTGTGGTTTACACAATATATATCGCATTATATTCACATCATCATTTACATCATGCGGCGCTCTGTTGATAATCTATCGATGCGAAATCGGCCCTAACTTTCCAATCTGTCCAAGAGACGAACAAAAAGCAAAGCAAAGCAAATGGGCATAGCTGACAAATAGCCAAGCAAATAGTTCAAAGCGCAGCAGGCGCAGATGTCACACAGCATTGGCACCAAAAGGGGGCCTGCTTCATGGCTAATGGACGCCCCTCACATGACCTTGCCTGAAGTTGACACCTCACCTCAGCTGACCGAACCAAAACAAAAAGCATATTTCAAATTACATTTAAATGAGCAGCTCGCTTAATTATAAAACACGAGCCGAGTTACAGCCACAGATATGAAGATATATGTACATATATATCAGTATATATGTATATGTGTGTGTGTGTGTGTGTGCATACCAACCATGAGCTATGGCATCGCATCACGTGCTCTCCAAGCTCAGCGTCGCTTTATTTTTGTCTTTTGTCTTCTTTTTTTTGGTTGACTTAAAGTCGCGACATTAGCAGCAGGAACCCCGCTCTAGCCATAAAGCAACAGACTCAAGAAGATGAAGAAGCAGCAGCAGCAGCAGCAGAAGTGACGCTTCAGCCGACATTTGCAAAAGTTGTTTGTTTGCTTTTTGTTACTGCCTTATTTTTTTTGGGTTTTATTGGATTCATGTGACCAACACTGGTGACTTGTTTTTGTTGCTGCCAAATCGATCGAAGTACAAATAACGAATGCATTGAAATGTCATCAATAAAGATTTGCTCACTTGCTAATTATCAATACGGATGTGAGGGGGCGTGTGTGTGTGTAATCTTTCGTAGATGGGAATCCTTCGGTTTCGATTTCGTACATATCAAACACAAATTTATGACAAGTTTGAGAGCTCTACGCAATCGTTATGTAAATTTGTTGGATTTAGAATTCCCTTCTCCGGGTTGGGTCCGGTTTATCTCTTCAGGGTATTATAAACGGTTCTATTGAACTTGATGGCGTCTCTTTTGGCGCCAATTTCGTAAGTCATAAAGAAGCCGACACGTTATGGTTAGTTGTGCCTGGCACTAATTCCATCATTCATCGCAATCGGAACTGACTGACTGACTGACGTTATATAGAGGGAGATATTGCCACGTCGCAACGTCGCGACAACGTACGAAGGTCCGGTTTCTTAATTACGTAAAAAATTCAAATCCCATTTAAAATATATTTGTGGCAAAAATACGTACGATAAATACAATATAAAATAGCAGGTGATTAAATACCGTTAGCAGCCAAAAAAAACGAAAGAAAACAAATCCCAAAAAACAACAAACAACGTCAACGAACAACAACAAACAACCGAAAAAAAATAAGAGTTGCCTCCGAAAAGTCAGTCAAGTGTTTTGGCGTTTGATGGCTTGACACGAGGCGGCACGTAGCGACACGACATGATGGTGATGATGATAATGATGGGGGAAAAGCGACAGAGAGGTCAATTAATATATGTATCGCTGAAGTTTCGATTTGTAATCGGACATGAGCAGCACCAGCAACAACAACAAAAAAAGGTGCCGAAGATGCGCCAAATATGCGCACAGTCTCTTTTTTCCAGCAGCCACTCAGAGCTTGCCTGGCACGGCCGGTACAGGGCACCTCACTTGAGTGTGTTTCCAAGTGTGTGTGCGTAACAACAACAACAACAACAACAAGAGCTACAAAAACCGATATCAACAATGGAGTCGCACTTGAACCTTCACAAGGTGACCGCGCAGTGAAAGTATGCGATGCATGTGACATAAACCAGAAGCGACAATGCGAATTTGTGAATGGCAGGGAAAGGGAAGCAAAGCGAAGGGGAAGGGCAGGGGCAACAAAGATTGACCGACTTGTAGAATCACCGCAGTGTCTAGCCTGAAGTACCGTATTCTAATCAATCTGGCAAGCATGAGTGAGCTGTGCAAAAAATCTGAATATAAATAGCACTCTTTTATGATGATTGATAGATTATCGAATGAGACGAATGGTGGACTGTGGATGGTGCAGAGAAAGTCTCGTGCCAGCTCGCAGCGGATTGACAATCGCAGAGAAAACAGAGCGAAATTTTAAAATTTAAAGCCTAAATGGCCAAAAAAAAAGACATGAGAAATATGCAAAACTGTGAAGGGACAAGGACACTGAGAAACCCTAAAAGTGAAATATGAAGGGACTGTATGTTATCAAATATCATAAGTTGCCTCCACTTTTCTGTTCCTGGCATTCTCTCAAATACTTGAATTCCTCTATCGCATTGTAACATTTTCTGTAAGCTCGTTACGAAAGAACGTGCAATGTGTGGGCGTTTTATGATCTCTCTCTCTCTCTGTCTGAATTGTCTGGCAGTTAGTTCGTGATTGTCGCCAGACAACAAGCTAAATATGCCATACACTTTGCTGTATTTTGCCTTCGATTTTTTTCCATTTGCCTATTTCGATTTAATTAATTGGGACATAAATTATTCATGGCAAAAAAAAAATAAATAGATAACACTGGGCAGCAGCTACTCTATGCCAAGTTGCCTTTAGCTGAGATGAGGCACAAGCAGAGTGTGTGTGGGATATGCTGAATACAGTGGAGACTCGCTGGAATTCAACTTTTTTTTCAGCTTCATTTGCGCTACACAAAGCTCGGATGAAAGTACCATTTTTTACACATATTTTATAAATATAAAACATATACAACATACCATATACAATATATCTCTCTGATACACAACAATAATATAAAGAACATACTCCACGAAGGAGCTCTTGCTCTGGTTTGTTACTTTGCTAAATACAATGAGGGGATCGTGTCCTGGGCTTGCCCTTCAAAGAAAGCAGTGCAAGTAAGTAGTTCAAAAAGTGCACTGTAAAGAATAAACAGAGTGCGCGCAAAAGTAGGCAGTACTTTATGATGCTGTGAGTGGTTCTAGCACAGTATTTCAACTGCTGCCTGGAAGTAAACAATGAAATACAGAATCATGTTTAACAATACTGTTGCATACTTTTAGTTTGACTGTACTAAAATTGACGGGTACTAAATTTCGGCGACAGTTTAAAATTAAATAAATCACAACATTTTGAAGAAATCTGATGAAAATATACTTTGAATTTCTTTACAATCTGAACTGTATAGAACAACTATTTATATTGAATAAATGGGTCGTTAATGTGCTAATATAATAACACTATTAAGGCCTTTGCCAAACCCCGTTGCATTGAAAACATCAGTAATAATTCTTTTCTAAAATTATATCACCATTTATTGTTTGTGACTTATGAACAAAACTTATTAAAGAAGAAACACAGCAAACATTTACAACTCCTTCTTGGCCTGCTCCGCCTGTGCACTCGCTGCAGTCTTGACCCACCACTTGTGCAGTTTTTTGATCATGCGCCATGGCAACCACACGGTCAGCCACATTGCCAGCAGCACACAGCCAATCACGTCGAGCAGCAGATACTGATAGAGCGGCATAAAGGCACCGTTAGACTTCAGATGTCTGGCACCCTCGTGTCGGATGACATACTCGATCCAGAAACTGGCCTCGTCCAGCGGATGCATTGCATTGTCGCGGAAGCGCTGAGAGACTTTCAAAGCACTGCGTTTATACTGCGGATCATAGATCAATGCCTCAACGTTTTGTACCAAATCCTCGGTTGTGAACTTGGAGAACACCAGCGAACGGGCATATCCCTCCCGCACCGACTTGATGGTATTCCTATGTTGATCCCCATACAGCGGAATGCACAACATTGGCACGCCCCAATAGATGCCCTCCTGGGTGCCAAAGATGCCGCCGTGGGTGATGAAAACCTTCACATTCGGATGCGCCAAGATATCGTTCTGTGGCATCCACTTGCTGATCTTGACATTCGGTGGCAATTCGCCAATCGATGCGTTCTCGTACTTCCACAGCACATGCTGCTTGAGCTGGCCAAAGGCCTGCAGAATCTGCGCAGTCTTCTCTGGCGGCATATCCGTGCTCTTCATGTAGGAACCAAGACTGAAGTAGACAACGCCATGCGTAGCATTGTCGAGGAAGTTCTGGATGTCCAGAGGCAGTGGCTTGGCAGGTTGTATGTGTGCTCCACCCACATCGATAAGGCCGGGCATGCTGGGACGGGGCAGATCCACGCTGCGATGACTGTTGATCAGCATCAGCGAAATATTCCGCTCCAGGTCATGCACATGCGGCAGGGGACCTGCAAGGGAAGACAGAATACCATAAGTTAACCAATCTATGTATCTCTTTCTTCCACACTCACCTTTAATTGCTGTTCCGAAGTACTTTTCAGCCAGTTGCTGCATCTTGGGCAGATAATACCAACGTCGCATCACAGCATCATATAGGGACAGATATGCATTGTAAGCACGCTGGGAGAAGGTCATCTTATCCGTATGCGACAGCACCAGATGTGGTATAACCGACCAGGGTGTCAGTATGCCCATGGCATGATCCATATTATCTGCATAGCCCATGGTGCCAATGGTCACCACGGGACATCTGAACTTGTGGCCAAACATGAGGAAAGCCTCGTGGAAGAACTGTTCCAAAATGACCAAATCGAAGTGCTCATCTTGACTCTCGATCAGTTGCTTCAACTTCGCATCCTTCAACGCATGCTCCGTCGTCATTAGACCAACTTGCCACCACATTTGCAGATTCTGAAAGTCGCTGGCAAACTGCATGTTGAAGATGTTCTTCTTGGGAACTGCGAGAGGGAGTATGGAGATGAATAACGAAAGAGTTAATGTATTCTTTGGATATTTAATATAGTTTATTCTGTATTGGAATTGATTTTGAGTTAGCTATTAAAGAGAGGAACATTTCTTGCAAATTTGCTGTAACTCTTGCAAATATAGAGATCGAAGAGTTATAAAAGTATCTACCAAATTGGAATGAAAATATCTAATATACCTAACAGATCGGTCAAGATTGCAGTCTAAGAAAAACACTCATCACTCAAACTCATCATCAGTTTCAGTTGAATACTCACAATGCTTGGGTATGTCAAACGACGGACTGAGTATTATCTCGGTGAGGTTCTCATGCGGCGTCTTGGTGGGATGATTGTTGACGCTGGTCACGTGATGCCCACGCTGCAGAAGATCCCGCTGGAAGTGCTCCAGCCACAGCCAATGACTGGGCGCAGGGAAGGGACCCATGAACAGTATGCGGTAGGCATCGGCGGCACCGAGTCCAGCGGTGGCCAGCAGACAGATCGCCAGAAGTGATCTCAAGTGCAGCTGCATCTGCAATTAAAAAGTCAGTGTGGCGCAATTAGTGTCATATTACCATAAACTAGCTAGATTTCGCAATAGTTTATTCCGCTATTTGCATAAACGGGTTAGATTGACTTGCAGTGCAAACATAAAAAAATAAATAAATAATACTTCCTCATTATACAGAAATCTGAAACATTATCTCTCTAAGAGCTTTACACAGGTTGCGTGTTTTTTATTAGAACTGCTCGTAGCTCGAACAGGCCTCATGTTTTCAGGAAACGCAGTTGATAATCAGACGCTAATTAATGGTCACAATCTAGGTGTGATATGTTCCTATCTGTCCGTCTTTCAGGGTATTTGCAATTCTGCATATCAGAGTGCACTATCTGAAATCTCAGTGGGGCGTTTGATTAAAACTACTTACAAACAGATTTGATTGAAACACAACCAGTTGATTTCATCATTAATAAATTATTCAAACAGTTTATGAATTGCGCATAAAAAGCGGACTAAACTGCATTCTTCGCGGCACTCCACTTATATGGTCTGCCTTTAATTGGGTGTGTTTTATATACTACCTGATAGTCTTAGATTGATTACAAACTAATTCGGGTCAGTGTAAAGTGTTCAGCTTGGCATTGGCAACACACTTTCTGAGGGTACCTTGAGAGATAAGGTAGACTTGAAGTAGTAAAATACCCTCTCTTAATAATAGTAAAGTCTTCGATCAGCTGTCTGCGTCTTCATTTTGTTTACTCAATTTCCCTTTCAATAAAGATTAACGAACTTTAAAAAAAATCACCTATCACTTTTGACATTTATTTCCTTTTGTTTTTTATTTTCGTCTAGCCAAACACGATTATTCAAATTTACAGCGCTCCACAAAAAACACAAATTAAGTTACGTTATTTGACATTGAGCGTAGCAAATCGCATT
Source organism: Zaprionus indianus (assembly GCA_018904595.1). NCBI lineage: Eukaryota > Metazoa > Arthropoda > Insecta > Diptera > Drosophilidae > Zaprionus > Zaprionus indianus. The sequence continues at coordinate 1,109,526 of JAEIHA010000905.1, forward strand.
CAATACACTCGCATCCGTATGAGCATACGCACACACACACGCAATGCTCTGTTTATATGTAATTTGCACTTTTCGTATTACATTTCGGATGCATTTGCTTAATATTCATTTTACTGTTACTTCTAATGGCAGTTATTCATTTCATTAGCTTGAATGCACCTGTCAAGCTTCATAGAATAGCTGAAGGCCTGCCACATCTACGGGAACATAATCGCTTGAAGTTTTTAATTGGAAAAAACCACTAAAGAAGTTTTTAATAAAATAAACAATGAATGGGAATTTTATAAGGTTTTCATGTGAATAACTAAAAACTTTATCTGATATATAAAAATATAATTGTACTTGCAACCACAAATTAGAACTTCAATTAGTTTTGTTTCTATTTTCTCAGAGTTCAAATAGTTTAAACAAAGAATAATATTAATATTCCATTATAAATATTTTGAAGCGAACACTGCTCTGCATATTTTTCATTACTTTCACTTATTTTCGTTATCTTTAAAGTATTAAAATAATCAGCCTTTCGTAAAATGATTTTATTGTGTCTTTTGCAACCTTCGTTCACTTTAAGATTCATTTTTTTTATCGTACAATTACTTTTGCTTTTATTTACTTTGGGATTTGAAAGTGCGTCTTAATTCAGCTTTGTTTTGTATACTTCACAAAAGGAGATAATTTTATTTTTAAATGTTGAGAAATAATATATAATTTGATTTGCCGCGAGTTGCGTCTGGTCTGCAGCGAGGTGCAGTTATCACTGAGTTAGCGGCGCACGGCGCGAGCACCTAAACTTTCTTACTTAATCAGCTCACAACAAAAGCTGCTGTCGACGTCGACGTCGCTGTCGCCGTTGGCGTCGGCGCTAACGTCTCGCCGACTTTAGCAATGCGCCGGCAGCAAACACAATTTGTTTATAAAGAAACAGACTGTGTTTGCATTTGGCTTTGCTTTGCTTTCGCTTGTACTTGTACTTGCGTTGTTTGTTGTCATTAATCAAGAATTGTTCTAATACCACAGCCCTGGCAATGAGATGCCAAGTAAATAAAGCGCACAAGGTGTTTCGAAACAATACCCTAATAGATGAGACGAGGAGGGAATAAATAATGAATAAGCTGCATAGAATTTCGTGTATTTAATATAACAATAAAACATATTTAATCAAGTGAGTGAGTATCTTTAAGTCGAGCTGTTGCTTTTGTTCATTTCTCCGTCTCGTAATTATATATAAGTGTAAGAAATGTTTCTGTAATTGGCACACACCCTACAAATGCTGCCAAAATAATTGCAACCGATCAGTTCGATCAATTGATCGACTCGATTCCATATGTCTACCGCATGTGATCGCTGCACGTGCCAGAAATGAGCATTTTTTCTCACATTTAAAAAGTTCAACAGACAGACAGTTCGTGAAATGCAGTCAGATGTGTGTTTAGCTATATAATTTATAACTTTTTTTTTGTCATTCCTAACCTGTTTCACGTCATGTCAGTGAACCTTTTACCAATTCAAATGGGATTGTTCCGGTTCTCAGTTTATTTGGCGATATGTAATCACACTTGTTTTGCAAGTTTAATTAAATATATTTTGATTAGCTGATACTCTACAGTGGAGAATCGGCAGCAAACATCTTGCAATATGTAACAATTAATATAATATTATATTATTCTGAGATTCGGGCCCCCAAAACTTGTTATTATGCATTAAGAATGCAATAGCAATATTTTATTAATACTAAACAACTCGTTTTATATAACGAATTTAAATACTTTCAGGCTTAGGTTAACTTTACAAATGCATCTAAATTTATTGATCATTTAAACAATGCAACTGTATATTCAAAACTGAACCAGCTTGATGATCTCTAAAGTGAATCGAATAGTTTCTTGATTAAATCAAGCATATTTAGAGTTTCTAATTAGCAAAAAACATTTGCGGAATTAAAACGGGTCTCTTAATAAAACAATCACCTTTAATCTCACTCAATATTTTTAGAACCAGCTTAGCGCCACAACAATCTAAATGCTTTATTTAATCTAAACTAATTTTCTAATCAAATACTGAATACTAAATAATATTTATACAGAACAACAAAAGCCAGGAATATTTTTTGCACAAAAAACTGAATTAGTTTAAATTTTCGAACGTGATAAAGCACAACGTATTGAGATTCTTTCCTCGTATGCAAAACTTATGTGTTTATATTCAGATTATGATGAAATTTTTCAGTCAAATTGCAAACAAGAATTTTGAAAATATTAAATCACGAAAATGAAAGTGAACGTGAAACAATTTTATATATAATTTAATGTGTTTTATTTAGAAAACAGAAAACATATTTATTACCAGGAAAGATTAACCTTGAGGTGATAACAAATGCCGTAAGTATTTCCTTTTCACTGGAAATCGTTTATGAAATCCGTTTGTCCCGGGCAATTGAATAAATTTAGCAAAACAATCGAACAAAACGTGCTCAATTACAAAAACGGTAATTCAATTATTTTGTTTTTACCTAGAATTAAGAACTAAATATAACTGGGATGAGTTGCAAATACGCTTAGGTTGTTTTTGAACTCATTTAACTCAGACTGTCCGTCTGACTGATAAGCAAGAACTGAGCACATAATCTTGGGTGGGTATAGACATAAGTCAAACGACCTGAAGTCTTTAATTTATTTCGTGCGTACAGATAAGAGGTAGAAGAACCTTGCATGAAATTTGTAGAAAGAAAGCTTTATAAGTAAAGAGAAAAAGTTCAAGATCATTTAAAAAAGAAAGCTTTATACATAGAGAGAAAAACTCATTATCCATTTTTATATTTGAGCTTTATACACAGAGAGAAAAGAGTGAGGACTACACAACAATGGATTATAAAATTGATGATTGTTGATTACGAGGGTCGTTTGATAAGTCCGTGACTTTTTGTATTTGCCGCGCACCTGCTCTAAATACAACACTGCTCCTGTCAGCAGTTATCGATTAACAGCTGACTGTAAAATTTTGAGAAAGCTGCGTTTTTTGGTTTGCGTTTTATAGGCATTGAAAGCAGACGATCTCGTGAATTTTAACGAAAATGGAAAAAAGTGAATTTCGTGTGCTAATTAAGCATTATTTTTGCGTAAAAAATCCATCACCGAAACCAAGGAAAGACTTGATAAATATTATGGGGACTCTGCACCATCAATTTCAATGGTTAAGAAATGGTTTACTGAGTTCCGTTGTGGTCGTACCAGTACAAGTGATGCCGAACGTTCAGGTCGCCCAAAAGAGGTCGTCATGCCAGAAATCGTCGACAAAATCCATGGAATGATATTGGATGATCGGAGAATGAAAGTGCGTGAGGTAGCTGAGGCTGTAGGCATCTCAACTGAACGGGTACATCACATTTTACATGAATATTTGGACATGAAAAAGCTTTCCGCGCGATGGGTGCCGCGATTGCTCACACACGACCATAAGCGCAACCGTGTGACCATTTCAAAGGAGTGTTTGGCGATGTTCAACCGCAATCCAAACGAATTTTTGCGCCGTTTCGTTACCGTAGACGAAACATGGATCCACCACACCACACCAGAGACCAAAGAACAATCAAGACAGTGGGTTTCTCCGGGTGAACGTGCACCAAAGAAGGCCAAGGTGGGTCTGTCGGCCAACAAGGTCATGGCCACAGTTTTTTGGGATGCACAAGGTATCATTCACATCGATTACCTTGAAAAGGGTAAAACGATCACCGGCGAATATTATTCAGAGCTTTTGGACAGATTCGATATTGATTTGAAGCAGAAACGACCGCATTTGGCGAAAAAAAGTGCTGTTCCATCAGGACAATGCACGGGTGCACACGTGTGCAGTCAGCATGGCAAAATTTCATAAATTGGGCTACGAACTGCTACCCCATCCAGCATATTCTCCAGATTTAGCCCCCTGTGACTATTTTTTGTTTCCAAACATGAAGAAATGGCTCGGCGGTAAGAGATTCGGGTCAAATGAAGAGGTCATCACAGAAACAAACGACTATTTTGAGGGCCTTGAGAAAACCTATTATTTGGAAGGAATAAAAAAATTGGAAAAACGCTGGACTAAATGTATAGAGCTAAAAGGAGAAATAAAACGCTTCTTTGACGAAAAAAATATATTTTATTCAAAAAGTCACGGACTTATCAAACGACCCTCGTATAATTGTTTATATCAACTAACAGTCGTAATTATTTATAATTTATTGTTTATTTACTGAGAATAAATTGAGTTTTTGTTTTAATCTAGTCATCAATTATACAGAAATGTGGCCTAGATCAGTGCTGTCCAGATAAACAAAGGAAACTCTAAGCGTTTCAATCACAACAAGTCGTCTCTATACATCTGTTCTCCTATTATATGATCTAGGTCTTATTAATAGATTCATTTCTATAGAATATACTGCACCGTCTTGACTATTTTTACAATTTGTACGCTTCATCACATCACGTGACATAATTGTAGCAGTGCAAGGGTACTAAGAAGGGCCTGCCTGTTATAGAAACATTGGCGACGATTACTGTGTCGCCACCGAACGCCATAAAAAGCATATGAAACATGCAACAAATTAAAAAGAACATGTAAAACAAAACCCGAAAAAGCACGACAGAAGACGCCGAAACATTTCAGTGGGAATTGGCACGCTTCACTGGAGCGCACCAAAAGGAAACTGCACTCGCAGCACAAGAGAGTAGGGAAGGTGGAGGCCAAGGCGAGGTACGAGGTACGAGGTACGAGGTACGAAGCTAAGGCGTAGGCGATGATGGACTGCCCAGCCCAGTCCAGTTCGAGTGCAGACCTGCCCCGAAGTTGCCTGACTTTAACGGCACTTTTGATGCACGCAGACATGGAGGGTTCATTCATGAACGGGTGAATGGGTGACCGGGCTGGAGTGGGAAGGGGGACAAAAAATGTGGCCACGGTGCAATGAAATTGAATTGCGTGTGGCGAAATGTGTCGAAGAGTCGACTTCATTGCGACTGCAACATGAACAAGAGGCAGCTCGTCAAACGGTGGCGCATTAAGATACTTTGTAGCCAAGATAAATTGCCCAGCGGCAGTTAAAGATCTGCGATGCGAGCAAGAAGAGCAGCAGCGTCACATATGAAGTGCAGAGTCTGCTTTAATGTCGACTTATTTCTCTAACAAATATCTGACTAGTTCCACCATTATATGATCTCTCCTCTAACTTGTTAAAGTATCAATAAATCTATCCCATCTCACTCTATCTCTCTCTGTGATTGACTGACTAATTGGAATGGATGAATTATGTTAATTTTAATTGTCGCCAGGGCTTTTCCGATAACTTCAATGACAATAAGAAGTTTTATCTAATACTTTTCTTGCAGGAACTTTAACGATGCCGGAAATTCCATAAGATTTATAGAAAGTTTTGTAATTCACATTATTCTTTAAATATACTTGAGTCATCTCTCTTTAATGTCGCACGAGTTGAATCTTTTACGAGGTACAAAGTACAAATTTCGAGCACATACGACATCAATTGGCCCACACAATATATAATATGTATCAATTCTATATGCATTACTCGGCCCAGCCCAGATCCAAATGAAGTTCGCCTAACAAAGGCAAACAATTTGTTAGTTTGCGCCAATTTAATGTTTACTTTGCACTTCAAGCCCATCGACCAATTTGGGCAAATCGAACAGAGATACGCATTGAGCCATTTAAAACCAAAAACCTTTCAATACTTCAGCCATTTGTATCTATTTGTGCGAGTCTGTTCATCAATTAAGCCAGCTCGCGTTTTCCCAGGCGCGTTTTAGATAAAGGGAAAACGCACCACGCACAATAACCGACACAGACAAACACACACACACACACGCACGCTTTCACACACCCCCAGTGTGGATCGGAAACCGAATCCGGGAATGGGCTTGTGCCCAAATGATGACATTGCCGATTTCCACGGAACCAATGTTAGTTGTTCTCGAGCTGAGCGTTTGGAGGGGCAATTAAAAATTTCACCAAAATCGAAACGTTGCGCATGATTAGCGCACGAATTCGAGAATCAAGAGCGAATGTAGTGCAATACCCTGTAGGAGGGAATGTAGGTAATGGGTATGACAGAACTTCCATGAGGAGGAAATCGAAGGAAGGTCAAGTGCATCAGATAATGAGAATTGACTTTAATAAACATTAACATATTGTTAGTAGTAAGGAAGAACTTACCATACATAACTAGTAGGATCTTGAAACATTATATCTAATTTATTAATAATGAGGATCTATATTATACGAGAGAGAACTCTATGAAGTGCTGATATATAGCTTAAATCTTTTTAGAAGGTACGGCAAACTCACCATACAAAAACAAACAAGATCTCAGAGCAATATATCGAATACTTGATCACTTAAAACACAGAAAACTCTCAATCAAATTGTCGCTTAGTTCCTTACTGAACACGGGGTACCCTATAGTCGACTACTCTCTATGCAATCGCCCTTTGCTACTTCAAGCTACGCCCGCATTGGCCGATCGAGGCAACTGAGTCAGCGGGTGGTCGGCGACGACAGGCCTGAAGAGAGAGAGAGAGACTTGGACTTGCCCAGGCCTAGCGAATAGTTTCGAAACGGTGCGGGGTGTGGTGCGGGGTGAGTTTGTTTTGGCAGGCTGTCGGCATGCTTGACGAACAGGCAGCTGTCAATGTGTCAATATTAATTTAATATGTCAGAAATAAAATTATAGACAATTTAAAAATTGAGTTATAATGGGACACATGAGACGCCTCTGGGATCAAGTTGTTTTCCAGCGGAGGGAGGAGGGTGGAAAACTCAAGTGGTTCGCTAGGATAACTAACATAGGTTCTCTCTCGTGCCTGTTCACACAATCTGTCAAGCACAAAACTGTGACTACTGTAACCAGATAAGATATCGTAGCAAGAGGGTGTTATATCACGCATGCCAATGACCCGTAAGTATGGCTGGATTGTTCCTTTGGCCGGGCCGAACCTATAACAATTTGTTAATGAGCGTATTACATGGTATTCCGAGTCCATTAACTATACACAAACAACAGTGCTTACACGCCCTGAATCCGAACAACGCCCCTGCAAAGAAAACCCCAACTAAAGTGCCATAAAAACTGTTGATGCGTAAAAGGATGCGCCCTGTGCGTAGGTGAGTGTAAGTGCACTTACCATTTCCTTTCCAGATATGCGCCAGGGTTGTCAGCTCACAATCGGAATGGAATGTTATTAATATTTCCTTTGGAGATATGCCATGCAGCCTTGGTTGATTTCTCTGAAAAGGGGAACAGTTTTTATTTATTTTTATTTAGATTTCCTTTTGCGATAAGAAAAGGGCTTCTTGGCTTAAGAAAATTGCAGTTGGATAAAATTCAAGAAATATTTATATTTCTTATAAGAAATATTTATCCGACAATTGGAGTTAATAGTGGAAAACATTCAAGAGCTTAGCTACAGTTCTAATAAGAAGTATTTATGCGACAATTAGAGTTAAAAGAACTTATCAGCCAATCACTTAGGTTGCTCCAAATTGAGTTCAATTTCCGAAGAAAATTCCCAAATGCAGCAAGACAAGTTTGTCTTTTATTACCATGTAAATCTATCCCAAAAAAACCATATCGCATTTTACATGAACCAAATCATAATCATATCTAAACCGTATTTACGACTTCCCGATAAGTTGCCCCACGACAACTGCAACAACTGTCTTCGTTTGGCGCTCTCCCTTCTCCCCCCAGAGACGCACAGTGAGTGCAAACGAATAGCGTACGCACATGTGAGTATATTCAAAATATACATTCGACTTGAACTAGTATTTTCCTGTGGATTTTTATCGGCGATTTGGTCGCCGAACACAGCGTGTTGCATTGCCAGGCGTCTCTTTCCCTCGAGCAATTAGGAGAAGTGCAGTTTTATGTGTTTATTTGTGCATATGCCACGCACAGCTGTGTGGCCTAACCTACATACCTGCTTGGCAGTGTATATGTTCATGTGTGTGTGTTCAAGTGGTCGCCCTCTGGGGGCAACTCAGGGGCACTCCCCGCTTGACGAGCTGCAGCTCAAATTGTGCGTGCCACAGAGTCGTTGTCGTGTTATCACACCCGCCTGTGATAGGCAGCTAAGGGTTGCACACACCGTTGCGACTCGAAGGGGGCGTGTAACCGATACTGTGGACAAACACACAGAGTTGGTGTGTATTCATATTCATAGTTGGACTCCTTCTGCGGCATATTTTGTGATTTTGTGCATTTCATTTATTAATGAGCTTCGGCCAGAGATTTATGGGGCATGTCTTGTTGTCAGTGGCATTTCGGATGATGCATGTCTGCACTGTGGGCACGGCACAGTGGGTACGGCAAGCAGTTGGAGGCAAGCGGGTGTCAAAGGGTTCGTTGGCACGCCAAAAGGATATTCACACGTTGCAGCCGTGTGACTTATGTAACTTAATAGGCTGCTAAAAGAAATAGCCAAGCGATGTTTATCGCTCAGCGTGCCCACACTAAACACACACTCACACACACACACTGCGCTAGTGAAGGAGTTGACGACAAACAACATGTGGCAATGGCCCAGCCAAATTGTATCCACATGTGTGCCTCGCACTCGCCCCACAATGCCGGTCATCATCATCATCAGCTGCAGCAACAGCAACGCCAGCAACGGCAGCAACTGCAGAGTAGCAACACGGGCGGGATATGAGGGCAGCAAGGGGCAGGGGGTGCGGTGTGCGAGAGCAACTGCGGCACCGCTAAACAAATTGAAAAATTTCAAGTCCTCAGCCTCTTGGCGCTCGCAATTGCTCAATCGCGCGTTTTCGCGTGCTCGCTGCCCTGGCGAGGCCCAACGGGGAAGGGAAAGGAACAAGGCTGTGCGAGACGACAGCAACAACACATCGACAACAGCAGCAGCAACGACAGCAACATCGGCAGCAGCAGCAGCAGATGATGATGATGTTGCATAGTGCAGAAGTACAGAGACTACGGTAAACTCAGCTCTCTGCGAACGCTGCCAGAGATGCTCAAGAAACTCAACGGGTGCGCGTTGTGAATATTCATGAGTTCTTTTACCGTTAATCGATTGATAAGCGCAGATTATTTGCTTGCGTGGAAAAGTGGATTTTCCTATTGGAAAAATTAATTGCTTATCTTTTCATATAAGTTAATTTATTAAAGAAATTTTTTATGGGAATCTTTAATAATTAAGTGGGAAGTATCTGCAGAAGATCTACGGGAATAAGGTGACCTATGTATACTAATAGTAATTTATAATTATTTATACTTTTTCAAGAGTTATTAAATAAGATTTTTTCAAGAAATGTTTAACATAATTTATATAACCTGAATTGTATTCCAGATTGATTCAAGATATTTTTAAACATAATCCTTACAATAGAATTCCCTATTTGAATATATAATAGTTAAACATTTTTGGAGCATCTATTATATATAGAAAGTACTGACTATAATTTCATTAAAATTTTGTAAATTACGATTTTTCGTATCTTCAGATTTGAATCCTTTATTTTGCCTTTTCTAATTAATTAAGGCATATTAAGTCATTTTTAATAATTAATCATTCATCTACATTATTAGTATACCTATTATAAATAAAATATAATATGTATAACGGATTATAGTTCCTACAGAAATCTTAGAAACAATTCTTCTTTAATAACCAAATCCCAAAAAGTCTTCTCTAGTATCTTATACATCTAAATCACAAGAATTCTTCTGTTAATTTTATCTACTATATCTAAATCACTGCCAAAACCGCATCATCCAAATGACGACACATTTTCACCCGTAAATGATTCATAAAATCGCCAGAAAACACTTCATACACGGCAGATTCAGGAAACTAATGTCAGAATAGAGTACATTCGATCAGTTGGGGGGAAGCTCATCACTGAGAGTGTATCTAGATACATTCATACTTGCTTATTGGACTCTGCTCGCCTTCGGCTGAGCACGCTGAGTGAACCGCGTAAAAGTGACTCGCGGGTGCGCCATGGCCTGGCGACCGTGCCGGGTCTCTCTCTACGTCCTCCCCCCTCCCATTCCCTCTGCCCTCCCGTTTGTCTGCTCGTCTGCTTGTCGGTTTGTCTGTCTCACTGCGCATTGCGCACTGCGCCGCACACTGCGTGCGGAATTTTCTTTTTCGAGTTCGGTTCAGTTCGGTTTTTCGGTGCCGTCAGTCTGTGAGAAAACGTCGGGCTGTTTGGTCGTTGTTTTTCGGCTGTCCTCTGCGCGGTCTACTTTGGTTCTTCAGTTCGGTTCGGTTCGATTCGATTCTTCTTCCTCGGTCGGTTCGCCTGGGGCGCCCTTTGGCTTATCGAACGAGTTCGTTTGTTGCGGGTGGAAAACTCTGCGCACCCTGAAAGTGAGTGTCTCTCATATGCGTATGTGTATCCCCATATGTGTGTGTGAGTGTGTGTGCAGTAAGTGGAAAAGCGCATCCACCGCACAGTTAAGAAAAAATTTAATTTATTTTTAAGTTATTTATTTTCCTGCTTCTTTTGGTCCGATTCGGTTTCGGTTTTTGGTTCGGTACTGTCGGCGTTTTTTGTCGTTTTATCGTCAGAGAATTCTGGGTAAAAAAAAAGAAGAAAAATACTGAATGGAAGTGTTTGTTGTTGTCGTGGAAATGTGAAGAAATGTGCACAAGCCGCCCCACTCACTGCAAATTGACCGTGAATGTGGATGCCATAAGGGGATTTCGGGAAAGATATATACGAGTTGGCGTTCGCGTTCTCGTTCGCGTTCTCGTTTCCTCATGCCACACACAAATAATGTAGTGAACCGAAATACTCTGTAAGATGACAGAGCACGCAGATAAATTATGAATATCCGAAAAGTGTTTTTGAAGAACTGTGAAACTGTGTGCAGTTGTGAAATGTGGTGTAAAATAAGAAAACATGGAAAACAAGATTCATAAGAAATAAAAAACGTTTGAAAAAATCCAATAAAAAAGCTCTTAACATTTTACAGAAAGTTTGCCAAGTTGCCAATAAAAATAAACAGAAAGCAACAATTTTTTTTTGAGTTACAAATTTATGGAAAATTGTTTATAAAAACTTTAGTTATTATAAAGCAAATATCATGCAAATTGGCTCATTATGCGGCTTAAGGAATGATAATTGATTAGAGAGAAGCTAAACTGACTTTAATAACATAAATTTTATATAATATTGATATTTCTATTATCATATACAATCGATTTCAATTGATCGCAAACGTTTAAGTCGGTCCCATCCGGATTTCCTTAGTTCCGCCTCCAGCACATTTATTGATCTTGCGTTTTCAATCATAAATCAAAACTCGTTCGGCCTAAGCTTCCAGAGACGCGTTAGGAAAGTGTCGAAAATGGAAAATTGAAACTCGGTGTAGGCGTTTGAAGCGTCGTCTGCAACGACGCCTACCAAAAAAAACAGAGAGAGGCCCCAAAACATTTTGGCTTATCGACTACTTAAGCGAAGCCGTCGACGATGGCGTTTTGTTTTGGGTGCCACTAATTTTTAATTACCATAAAATGTATCTGGGGCCCCGTGAGTAGCCTAACAATTTGTAGAAGTTTTCCAAATATGCGGCTGCAGCTGTGTATCTGACAGATACATTTATGAATTCCACTCTGCAGATGCGCGCAGGCAACACGCGCACGTCATAAAATTCCACCAGCGATTGTCACTTTTAGGTGCATCGTCGTCTGGAGAGGCATCTCAAATAGTATTTTGACTGCGCGTTGGGCTATAAAACTAATGACAAGCCAAGTTGCCGCAGCACTTACATGCACACACACACATATGCAAGTGTATGTGGAGAAATTAACAAGCAAAATTAGCTGCGCAAGCGTTAACAAGCCGAAGACGACTGCAATTGACCCCTCAGGATGTCGAACCTGGCGTCGCTTTTGCATTCGCAGCATACATTCCCCCTGCCCCAGATCGGGCACACACACACACTCGCACACTCATCATAACATGCCGTCTCGATCCCGATCCCGACTCGTCGCGTTATATTTTTAGATATCCGAGCGTAAATAATTCATTTTCCAGTCACAGTTGTTGACGTTCGTCGCACGAAAGTCCCGCTAAACTGACGCCACATCGAGGTGAAGAGGGAAAATTTTGAGACGAAGCAAGGGGAACTGCCTTCCTGCAGCTCCCAAGGGGGACAAGGGATTTTTTCTTTGGATTTTAGATTCACCCAAGGGATTTGCGTTGCTCCGTCGCTCTTGATTTGCATCTAAACTTGAAAGTGTTTTTGCGCCCTATTTGGCCTTTTGATATTGTCTTTATTGCATTTTTCAATCGGGAATACCCTACACGGTCTGAGGTACTGCAGTTAGTAGAGGAAGTAGGTAACGATATAGAGAAGAAATTATGATAGTTTCAATATGTTTCTTGTGCAGAACTCTAAGATCCTTATTGATACGTTTTATTGAATAATTCATGAAGGGAAATTGTTCAAGGAACTTTTTTATTCAAAACTCAGGGGAAATGATTCTCAAGTTCTTAATAAATATATATCTTCATTTAGGGTACCTCAGTGTCGACTTATCCTTCAGTTGTCTCCCCTTTTTTCGCTTAATTTTTACTTTTAAATACGCTTCCAGCGTTGCAATGAACTTTGACTGCAATTGCGGTGGATTGCCAAAGCATGAACTAGAAATTCCACTTTGGCAATTTGTTTGGCCTAAAAGCAAAGGCGAAAAAGAGCAAAGAAGTACAACACATACTGTTGTTCCCCCTCTCTCTCTATCTCTCTCTCACTCACACTCTTCCTCTCCATCTCACTTGCAGCTTAGCTGCGTGGCATGCCACTTAAGTCGCTTTTTATGGGCGTCTCTCACTTGGCCCAAAAATATAATAAATTTTACTCAGCGCCATCCGCAGAGCGCAGTTGCCACTTCCCTCCTCCAAGTGGATGCCAACTCTGGAAGGGGTAACGACATGGCGGGGGCTGCAACTCAATTAAGTGTCCATAAAATATCCAGATACGCTAATCAATGATATATATTGTATGTGCGGCTGTTCGTACAAATTGCCTTGCGATACAAGCAGACAAGTGAATTGCGTATTTCTTTTTTCGAAATTGAACGAAAGATTTCTTCTCTAACAAATGTTTGGCAATTGAGAAAGAGCGAGAGTCATTGACTGGGGATTGGCAAAACGCAAAATGTGAAATATACAATATATAACATATTGCATATAATAAGTGTAATTAACAAAAAAAAAAAGCTGCTGCAGAGCGGGGCTTTGACACATAGAACGAGCGCACGTGCCGAAGCAAAGATTACTCAGCTTGGATTCGACTTTGATCGTATTAGCTTTGGGTATATGAAACATGTTTAATAAACAAATGATTAGCAGGTGTTGTTTTAAAAATAACTGCAGTAACCAAAGGTTTTTAGAATATATTTTAATGATACAAATAAATGTAATCAAAGTGAATTTAATAAAGTGAAATAACTAGAATTGAATAAATGAACTTCTTATTTAAATAAAATAGTGCTCAGTGCGCTGTTAAAAAATATTGAATAAATATAAATAATAATAAATAATACTAAATTAATAAACATTTAAAAATAAAATTATTTTTCTGCTCATTAGAGACAAATAATAAAAAACTAATTAGATGATTCAAAGCCAAATGACTCCCGCGAATGCCATAAACCACAAATAAATCAGAAGCTATAAAAAATCACTTAATAATATAGTTATATATACAATAACTTATGTTTTTCAGTGCGCTGCGATAGATTGGCATAATTCAGAGTAAAAAGTGTTGGAAGTGCGAAGAAATTGCTGCAAAGGCAAATTGAAACGTAATCAAGCAAAAGTTGTCGATATTGAAGTGTGGAAGCAGATCCTCAATAGAGTGCTGGAGTGAGGGAGACAGCTTCAAAGGCCTGCTGTCTATAAGTGTGGCTGTGCATCTGTCCTGCTCCATGTACCTCTCCCCCTCTCTCTCTGTCTCTCTCTGACTGTCTGTCTACGGCTGCTGCCCCCCTAGTGCAAACGCATGAGTTCTGTCAACGAAATGACATGCAGCATCTGTCTATGTAGCCGTAGTCGCAGCCGTAGACCAGGACGTGCTGCTGTGTCTCAGTTCTTGCTATTTTTATGAGCACACACACACACACACACAAACACACGCACACACCCCGACATACGACGACGGATGCGTGGCCCCATGAAAAATCAATTAACACGCAGAATTATTAAAAACGTCGAAAAAGAAAAACGAATATCGAAAAACGCAACTCGTTTGGGGCTGCGATCTACAGATCTACAGATCTACACTCAGTGTAATCTCTTGTGGTGCAGCAGCACACACGGTGCATGCAACACATCTCTGCTGCATCTCTCTGGTGCATCAGCAACGCGAACATCAAAGCAGCTGCAGCGCAATGTCGCGCCTTTGCGGATTCGGATATGGATTCCTGCTGGCCGTGCTGCAATTACTGCTGCAAACGGCAGTCTCTATGAAAGGTAAGTCCAACCGAAGTTAATTAAATGTTACAGGTACAACTACGGTTATGCGAGAGGGGAGCAAGGGGTGGGAAGAGTGGAGAGTACCCTCTTGAAATCGCAGCCGGTAGCAGCGAGAGACAGAATCTAATACCCTGGCATAAACATGCGATTTATCATGGCAAATGATCAACGCACGATTTATGCTCATTACAAATATGGCCAGCCACGAATTGGCCACGTTTTGGCCACAAATTCAACGAGCAGAAGCTCGACAGCGACACTGTGAGAAGACGTGGGCAATGTCCAAATTGCATTTACCTGGCTGACAACAAATAAATAAGAGTCAAAATAAAGAGTTGCAAATGGTGCAGTCAAGCAGTCAAGGCACAAACATGCACCGTGGGCAGCTAAATGTCAAATGGGGGTCTGCACAGTGGATGAATGTGGTGAGAAATGGCAGAGAGACTGTAAAGTGGAGCATATAACATACCATTCATGACAGTAAAATACTTTCTATACTTAGTTTAATGTTTACCTACTTAGTAATTCACCTACAATACTTACACTTTATTATAATAAAATACTTTCTTTCCAACGGGAATTTAAAGTTGCGATTTTCATGTTATATTTTAAAATGCTTATAATGTCTTCAAGCTTTTGCAGGATTAATTTCATGTATCCCCAAAATAGATAGATATTTGCAAATAATAATTTACTTACATTCAATGAAACTAAACGCATTTACCGCCACCAGCATCTATCAGGGTCTTGATATTCTCAGACAAAACCTATTAACTGGTTCAAAAAACTAGAAAATTTATAGATTCTAACCTATACATCCTTAACCATACCTAACTACCTATAAATTGATTTTATTACTGACATACAGGACTAAAAAACTAAAAACTACTACTAAAAAACATAATAACTAAATTTTCATTCTAAATTCAAACGATTTTTTGATAGACCTTAATTTCGATATATTGAAAACATCTTTCAAATAAATTCTCTGTACAAAACACTAAATGCATAAAACCTCATTGTTTGTAGATCATAGCACAAAAAAACTGATTAGATATTCACAATATATTGTAAATAAATAAAAATATACTGATTCATAATAATCGTTCTCGTTGAAAAACTTTTAAAAAAGAAACACACATTAAATGTAGAACTAGTAAAAATCTAAGCAATTAATACAAAACATAAATCAGTCGTTTAATCCCCTAACAAGCGAAAACAAACAGACAGTAAAATTATCTCTATATATATTTATATATTCTTAGACCGAAACTATACACAATTTTCGGCCAAAGGGTAAAGCACAGCGAATCTTGCCTAGTCTAATTTGCTTGTACCAAATTCAAGTAACTGCTCTGGGCTGCGTCTTGTGCCAGTTTCGCTGGGTTCGAGGCGTTACGTTCTTCTCAAGCTCATTCCCAAGCTCGATCTATGGTAACCGCGCCGCCATAAAATCCAACTACTTAAGTAAACTGCGCCGTCGCGGTGCACTTAACGCATTTTTCACGCTTGACATTTGACTTGGGGCGCACTTTTGTCGTCGTCGTCGACGTCTACGTTGTTGTCGCTGTGGAAGCCTCCTCTTCGTTCTCCAACTTGCAACTACGTTGCGACTGTCACTGCGGCGTGCCACGAAATGTTGCACACACACACAAACAGGCACACAGGCTGGCTGGCGTGCTCTTAATTCTTCGCACACTATATTTAACACACCAAAATATATATATACTACTTATATAGTCGCTATTGTATCCGATGTATATATAGTATTTTTGTGCTGTTTGGTCTTGGGGCGCAAATGTATTTTTAATGATATTTTTAGTTGGCACGTGACGTCACTTTCGGCAGTGGCAGCGCCGCATGAATCATTCGCACGCACTCGCAAGCCTGCGAATTTTCATTTTTCTTTTTCGTTTTTTGTTGGCTTTTCTTCATTTGATTTTTCAGCAAGCTTTTATTTATACAACATAAAATGTAAATGATTTACACGCGCAACGCATTGTGCCAATTCGAGCGCTGTTTAACACAGTTACATGTGTACAGAGGAACGCAGATACAAATGTATCTGTAGCCAGCCGGCTGCGTATCTGCTGCTGCTGCTGCTGCCATGTGCTACTGTTTGCACTGTCTGCCTTTGTTGATTATTCATTTGCTAAATACACTGCAAAATAAAGGGTAGAAGAATCATATAAAATAAATACTAACATATATTTTATTTATCTTTTGTACGAGTATCTGGCAGATTGTAAAGCTAAAATTGTTTAGATTTGTGGAATACTCTTTAATAGTTTAATAGTTAGAAGATCTGCAGGACATAAAGGAAGAAAATAAGAAACAAATTTAAGAAACAAAAACTAAAAATCGAGTTGCGGTAGAAATGTATCTTAAAGATACAAATGTATCTTAAGCAAGCAAATTTCTCAAAAACTAAAAATTGGGCTTCGGTACAAATGTATCTTAAAGATACAAATGTATCTAGAAGATACAAATGTATCTTAAATATACAAATGTATCTTAAGCAAGCAAATTTCTCAAAAACTAAAAATCGGGTTGCGGTGCAAATGTATCTTTAAGATACAAATTTTCGTTTAGCATACAAATTTCACAAAAACTAAAATCGGGTTGCGGTACAAATGTATCTTAAAGATACAAATGTATCTTTATCATACAAATTTCTTAAAAACCAAAAATCGGGTTGCGGTACAAATGTATCTTGAAGATACAAATGTATCTTAAAGATACAAATGTATCTTAAAGATACAAATCTATCTCAAGCAAGCAAATTTCTCAAAAACTAAAAATCGGGTTGCGGTACAAATGTATCTTAAAGATACAAATCTATCTTAAGCAAGCGAATTTCTGAAAAACTAAAAATCGGGTTGCGGTACAAATGTATCTTAAAGATACAAATGTATCTTAAGCAAGCAAATTTCTCAAAAACTAAAAATCGGGTTGCGCTACAAATGTATCTTAAAGATACAAATGTATCTCAAGCAAGCAAATTTCTCAAAAACTAAAAATCGGGTTGCGGTACAAATGTATCTTAAAGATACAAATCTATCTTAAGCAAGCGAATTTCTGAAAAACTAAAAATCGGGTTGCGGTACAAATGTATCTTAAAGATACAAATGTATCTTAAGCAAGCAAATTTCTCAAAAACTAAAAATCGGGTTGCGGTACAAATGTATCTTAAAGATACATATGTATCTCAAGCAAGCAAATTTCTCAAAAACTAAAAATCGGGTTGCGGTACAAATGTATCTTAAAGATACAAATGTATATGAAGCATGCAAACTTCTCAAAAACTTAAAATCGGGTTGCGGTATAAATGTATCTTAAAGATACAAATGTATCTTATGCTTGCAAATTTCTCAAATACTAAAAATCGGGTTGCGGTACAAATGTATCTTAAAGATACAAATGTATCTCAAGCAAGCAAATTTCTCAAAAACTAAAAATCGGGTTGCGGTACAAATGTATCTTAAAGATACAAATGTATCTTAAGCAAGCAAATTTCTCAAAAACTAAAAATCGGGTTGCGGTACAAATGTATCTTAAAGATACAAATGTATCTTAAGCAAGCAAGTATCTCAAAAACTAAAAATCGGGATGCGGTACAAGTGTATCTTAAAGACACAAATGTATCTCAAGCAAGCAAATTTCTCAAAAATTCAAAATCGGGTTGCGGTACTAATGTATCTTGAAGATACATTTGTATCTTTAGCATACAAATTTCTCAAAAACTAAAAATCGGGTTGCGGTACAAATGTATCTTAAAGATACAAATGTATCTCAAGCAAGCAAATTTCTCAAAAACTAAAAATCGGGTTGCGGTACAAATGTATCTTATGAATGCAAATTTCTCAAAAACTAAAAATCCGGTTGCGGTACAAATGTATCGTAAAGATACAAATGTATCTTAAGCATGCAAATTTCCCAAAAACTAAAAATCGGGTTACGGTACAAATGTATCTTAAAGATACAAATGTATCTTTAACATACTTTGGCATAGGGTACTTCTATCGAAAAACTGGCAATAACAGATTTACCCCCTGTTTGAGGTCTCTATGTGTTCAGTGCTTAGTGGTTGAATCTTATACAATTTCAATCGAATCCTCCCGGTAGAGCATTCTTTCGTCGTATCAACAACTTACTTTTAATATAAATATCACCATATGTCAGCCAACATCTCGCCCGGTTGCATTTGCATTTGATATTTGTATATTTTATAATTTATTTTGGCGACATACGTTGTCCATTGTCGTCCTCGACACACACATTGTCATCAGCTACCCACTAACGCGGCTGCAATTGAGTCATGTCGTTTATGATTGTCATGTCGATTGCCGTCTTACTTGATTATCTCTTTGTCCCTGATAGAGGCACAAAAAGAAAAAATGGACAGATATAAAGGCAAAAAAAAAAAAAACGAACATACTTATAATTGATTTTTATGTGGCCCCCGGGTCTAATTAGGCTGCTCCATGCTGCACATTCCACATGTTTATCGGCTGCGGCATGGCTTAGCTTGCCATAAAACCGATGCATGCTACACCAAATGGGTTCTCGAAATGATGTTTGCTATACGCTCAGGCGGCAGTTTTATTTGATTTAAATTGATCTCTAAAGCTATAGAATAGAGTCATAAAATTCCGAAATAAAACACACACCCCGGGATTTCGAAGTGCCAATGGCTGTGAAAGTAGCAACTACAGATGAGTTAGATGGGCTATCTATGGAGCTTAAGGCAGTGAGAAAATATCGTCGGAAAGTAAGAGTTATACCAAGAGATGGGCAATCTTCCAGGGGGGGCATATGTAAGCAATAACAATGAAGTTGCTTGGGGAATTTATCCCGGATTGCTGGGATGAGAAATTGGTTGAGCAATTGTTGAATAGGAATATCTTTAGGTAATCCTAGTAAGATAATAGAGTTATATTGCGATTTCTTTGTAGATATTAACGGCTTTAATAATCAATTTCATCATTCTTCGATGGACAATTGTTTGGAAATAATCTTCTGAGATTTTAGCGCAATGCCTTTGTAGATATTTTTGTACTTTCTAAATATTTATTTTATATTTACGAAACTACTTTAAGAACTACTTCTCATTTGTTCTTCATTGGATGAGAACTATCTGAGATAAGAAGGTCGTAGGATTATCTCAAGCTCATCATTCATTCTTTATTACGATCCTTTTGAAGTTATTAATGGAATATGTTCCAAACATTATTCCATATTGCTTAAAAATCTATTTAATCTATTTTGGAGAGAAAAGTGCTGAGAAATTATCTTCATGATACTTTTTTTAACCTGATTTTTTAGTAAATTGTAAATAAAAATATTCCTTATTTTATAAATCATATTCTATATATACCACACAACTTCTTCCTCAATTTTTATGCATCTCCCGACTACCAATTAGTTTTAGGTCATAAAAACCGAGCCTAACTTCATAAATTTCCACGATGCAACTCGCATCATTCCCGGACCACACGTAGTAGAGGCACAAATCACATTTGCCACCAATAAACTGTGACATTATTAACAAAATTAACTATGCAGGAGAATGCATCAAAAATTATAAATTGTCAATGTCAGACGAAATGCTGTAATGAATGCCATAACATGCAAGACAAGCGAAACTCGAATACCATTGCAGTCTGCAGCCGCCAGAAACGCATTAATTAAATTGGAGAAAATAGAAGAAAATGGGAAGAAAAAAATGCAATAAATGCCGCTGTGTGGCCATCAAAGCGAAAGCTCGTATAAGTCGATGGAGTAGGAGCAAGAGGGAGGGAGGGGGAAACACTAAACGCGACATATAACTCAAATAAAACAAACATTGGCCATAACATAAATATTCGCCCGAGTCGGCTACCTTCTGCACGGGCCGAGTTGAGCATAGATAAAGATAAACATAAATTTCCACATTAGGTGTGCAGCAGGCGAAGGGGGAGGGGAAGAGTGCGAGAGAGAGGCAGAGGGAGAGTTGCAGGGTGACTCGAGTGTGGACCATGTCACATGCCGCCGCCCGGCAAGTTGCAACGCATCTGTTGCCATAATTCTTGTTTTTAAAGGCAAAAGGGGGCGAGTAGGAGCAAGGGGGAGGGGTAGGGAGTAGGGGGATCGCAACGGGGGCGTAGCTGGTGTTGCTGCCTTGATGATGTCTCATTTGTTGCCGCCGCTGCCAACTGGCAAAATGCAAATCGCTTTCGTTGCACGCGCAGCAACTTCCTGAAATGCATTTTTTGTTTACTCAACTCAACCAAATGCGCGGGCGTCTTCTCTGTTTTTTAGGTTTCTTCCAACATTTTGTTATTATTTAATGTGGGTCAACTCTGCTGACGACTCTGCTGATGATGCGTGGCGGGAAAGTGTTTTAGGTTTTCCGCCAGTTTTTGACGCCTGATTGCCGCTAATTGGCGTCAAAATGGCTCGGCCAACGCAGCGAAGATAAAATTGTTTGTTGCTCATTTCGCTTTTGTTTATTCTGTTGACTGTTGTCAGCTGTGCGCGTGTGTGTGTGTTTAAGTGTGTGCAACATCTGTCTGCAACTGTCTCTGCAACTGTTTCAACTGCTTGTGTTTGTTCAATCCCAAATACATTCATGTGGGTTAGGTCAATACAAGATCGCATCTCATTGTTTGTGCTACAAATTGCCGCCGAAAATGGAGACGCCTCCAAATACTTTTCAATCCCATAAAATAACTCAATTTAAAAATGCATTTGCATAAAAATCCCTTTCAAATGTGACAAATAGATTTGCCCCTATATGATTTATGGCGCAAGCATGGAATATTATAGGAAAAACACAAAGCACATAAATCATGCGTTTGCCTTGAAACTAAAACGATTCTGACAACATAGGGAAAATCAGTGGCAACTTGTCAGTGTGTATATCGAATTTCAAATACCCTGTAGACTCCAGTATGTGTAGGCTGTAGTGTTGAAGATGGGAAAGCTTTAGTGTTGAATCTTTAAACTGTCAACCTAAAGGTAACCTAAGACATTTGGTTGTATTTTAATAAAAACATTTTCTTAAAATAAATAAATTGAATCAAATCACTTTAAATATATGAAGAAATATTCTGCGCAACATAACCTCACAGTTAAAAGTTTAACAACACTGTAAAGTGTAAAGGAAAAGAATTAATTGTAAGATTGCATACAAATTAGTTTTGTAGCGCTTGACTAAGGTAAATTCTGAAAATAAACAAGATAGAATATATTAAAAAAGAGAAATAAAACTATAAATAAATAGATCTATTCAATTATATAAAATCGCTATATAAAGTTACCTCCTTCCTCAAACTACCGCCCCAAGTTAAAGTACCCAAAGGTATCAGCAGAACTACTCAGAATGAGGGCAACAGATATTGGCAAAGAGCAAACAAGGCGCACAGATAATTAAGCAAATCAAGTAGAAGATGGATCTACAGATAGATAAGTAAACACACACACACACACAAGCACGGATGGACAGTGTGACTGACAGACTGAGTGCGCCAGCAACTCAGTGCGTGAGTGACGGACAAACTGACTGACAGCTGGCCGAGGAGCAGAAGAAGGCTGGACAAATTTTGTATATGTTACACAGTTCGTTCAATGGGTCGCTCGATTGCCAATCAACATTGCAACATGCCACATTGCCAGATGCGCGCGAGGTGGCTGCAGATGATGAGGGCTGGGCGGGGCAAAGCATAAAAAAGTCTCTTCTATCTGATCAGAGTGTCCGTTTTAATTACAAATGTTCTTTTTTTACAGTTTCACTGTACGGCGATGGTTACGTGTCGA
This sequence comes from Zaprionus indianus, assembly GCA_018904595.1. NCBI lineage: Eukaryota > Metazoa > Arthropoda > Insecta > Diptera > Drosophilidae > Zaprionus > Zaprionus indianus. Next base: position 1,131,816 of record JAEIHA010000905.1, read on the forward strand.
TGCCGCTGCAGGAGGCCAAAATGTCAACGAACATTCGCGTCAAGTTTCGCACCAAGCAGGAGGATGCATTCCTCTTTCTGGCAGCGGGTCGCACCGATTATTGCCTGCTGCGCCTCGAGAACGGCATCATCAGCTTTAGCTATAAAATCGAACAGAATGTGGTGCAGGTGAGTGTCGAGTGTTGACTAAGCAAACTTCAACTTGGATTTCATTTTTCAATTTACAATTTGCAGCTGCGTTCGCCCAAGAAGCAAAAGCTCAACGACTTGGAGTGGCACGATGTGGCTGTGCAACGTTTTGAGAACAATGTCACGTTGCAGGTGGATAGTCACATCATGCGTAAACAGCTGCCCGAGAACTCTGCTGCACTTAACGTGCACTTTGGCACCTTTCTGGGCGGAGTGGGCGATTTTACGGCTGAGTTTCTCAACGATGTCATCGGTTTTCGTGGCTGCATTTCGGATGTGAGTGAAGAGTGTCAGAGAGTACTCTTTCAAATCTTATCTTTCTACTCTCCTCTCTTTTTTAGGTCTTCTACAACAACATTAATATTATTAAGCGCGCCAAGGATCGTACAGGTCACACCATCAGCACGGGCGTCTCCTGGAACTGCAGCAATGAGTTCGAAGGCGGAGTGGAGGATAGCATCAGCTTTCTGAGCAATGATTCCTTTGCCCTAATGCTCAAGGAATCCCATGCTGTGGGTGAGAGGTGAGTGCAGTTCCCAACTGGGTTTCCTTTCAAGAGCTCCGTCCAAATCAATCTTCATTATGGCAATTCAATTTGCCTCCTCTCCATCTACAGTCTCTCCTTTCAGTTCCGCACAATGACCGAATCGGGCACCGTCTTCTTCAATGGTGGCTATGATTTTGTGCTGCTGGAAATCGAAGATCAGAAGTTGAAGCTGACATTCAACAAGGCCGGCAGCCTGGTGCAGTTCGTGACAAATGAGTCCATCTCCGACGGCAAATGGCATCGTGTGCTCTTGCGCTACGATGCAACGATGGCGGAGCTGGTGCTGGACGAGGGCACAGCAACGTATCGTGGCCAGCACTCGAATGAGACCAAGGCGAGCATTAATCTTGAGAAGAGCGTCTTCTTTGGCGGCGTGCAGGAAGAGATGCGACGTCGTCTAATCAACAAGGGACTGCGCATCAATGAGCTAAGCTTCAAGGGCTGCATGCGGAATCTGCAGGTGAATAACCTCGCGCTGGGCTTCGCTGAGATGACCATCTCACGTCACCTGACCTTGGGCTGTGTGTGGAAGTATCCCTGCTTGGAATTCAACCCGTGCCTCAAGAGCGGCATATGCAGTCAGCACGGGGTGGACGAGTTCATTTGCTACTGCGATCAATCGTACTGCATCAAGGCCGATTTTCAGGGTCCCTTCAAGGTGAGTCCACTCTGAACTTGACCCTGTTACAGATCATTATAAATACTCCCTCTCTTCAGATCTTCACAGAAACCAGTCCTGAGCTGGAGCTGCTGCGTGTTTCACCAATGCAGCTGCTCGAGGGCGGCACTGCGTTCCTTACGCAGAGCATTATCGACGTGCTGCTCGATGTGCGACGCTATCCCAGCCTGAACGAGCGATCGATCGCATTTCATGTGGTGCATCAACCCAAATACGGTCAGCTGCTGCAGTCTGCCGGCGAGAAGGGCAACTTTGTGCCTTGCCGCAGCTTCAATCTTGTCGATTTGGCCACAGATAAACTGAAGTATGTGCACAACGGATCGGAGAACTTCAACGATCATGCCACGCTGGACATGCAGGTCTATGGCGATGCACACAAGATACCCGAGAATATTCTGGGCAAGCATCGTTTCCTGTTGCATGCAAATATCACTGCAGTCAATGATCCTCCCCAGCTGCAGTTGAACTCGCACAAGATCTTGCGCGTCATTGAAGGCATTGAGCGTGTGCTTGATGTGGATCTCTTCAACATTGCCGATCCCGATAGTGATCCCAGTGATCTGATCTATACCATAATGCCTTCGACGGACTCGCAAGAGGCATACGGTCGCTTCATGGTGAACGGCATCAGCACCATGACGTTCTCTCAGGAGGATGTTAATGTGGGAAAGGTTTCGTATCTGTACAACTCCACCACAGCCGAATCCTTTAGCTATCAACTGTTGCTGCACGTATCCGATGGCATTGAGACTAGTGACACCGTCTACTTGCCCGTCTCAGTGCATCCCCTGGAGCTGCGCGTGGTCAACAACACTGGCCTCATTATGATCCACAAGAGTTCGCTGCTACTGACTCCAGCGAATCTATCCATCGGCACCAATGCTGTGGATGATCACATCGATATACGATATGATATTGTTAAGCCACCGCAGCATGGCGTGCTGCAGCGCCTGCGTCAGATCGATGGCTCGTGGGTTAATGTGGAGTGGTTCAGTGACAGCCAAATGCTGCTGGGCCACATTCGTTACCTGCACAACAGCGATTTCCCCTGGCAAGACGAATTCAAGGTGCGTATTTGTTGCAGGCGGGCAGTGCGCCAACTCTCTGTGGAATCTCCCAGCGATTGCGACACTTTGTTGGCCCTGAAATGAAGTTGTAAATTTGAAAAAGGCGGAAGTAGTAAATCACTTGCGTCAATTTCTCGACTAAGTGTTAGAGGAGTATCTGTACATACCTTATAAAACTAGCCACTTGTGCTTAGCTGGTGAAATAAGTGCTTACTAAGGTTGCACCCTTTCATAATTACAAACCTTAAGCAACCTGCTTTGTTTTTGCATGTATGGAATGTCCAAAAATAGGGTTAATCGCCACCATATCATTTACCAGTAAGTAAAAAATTGGTTAGCCATGATTAGAATACTTATATAAGTACCCATGAATGGGTTAGAGAAAGGAGTACCAGGACAAAAGACCATTAATGACTAGCTTACTTTTCTATATACCCATGAATAGGTGGGTGAAAAGAGTAGCCAAGAGTATACCCATTATGACGCAGAGTGGTTCGGCATTCGCTTACTATAGGATGTCTTAGGTAATTACCCAAGTAGGGAGTAGTCCCTTAGGAAGTTTAAGTAAAGCTAATCAATACCTATAGAACGCCTGTGTAGGATAAGATAGAGCTAGTGTTAGTTATAGCCATACACAACATCTATATAATACCTATACCTCTCCCTCTTCTACTTCACCCACAGTTCATTGCCTCATTTGGCTTTGTGACGACGCAAACCTTTGACTTCCGCATAACGTTCACACGGCTGCGCATTGCCAGCAATTCTCCTGGCATTTTGGCAATCAATGGAACACGTGAGTTTCTGCTGACGAACAATCTGCTGAACTATGAAACGGTGCCGATTGGCAGCTTTGCCCGCAATGTGATCTATAAGATCAGTAAGACGACCAAGTATGGTGGCATTTATGTGGAGGGATCTCGCAAGGCGGCCAAGCAAATGGATTCATTCACACAGCAGGATATCGATAAGCGACGTATACGTTACAGAACTCATCACAGTTGTTACTCCAGTTTCACCGATCAACTAGAGTTTGTAGTCTCCGTGGCAGAGTGCGACGATGTGACGGGCAAGCTGCAGATCATCTTCAATCCGTTGCCAGAACTAACGCACTCGTTGCACTATCAGAAATACGATGTGCTGCAGGTGCAGGAGGGTGAGCGGGCGCTGATAACCAAGAATCACTTCGAGATACGATTCAATATCTATGAGAGTCTGCAGTTCCATGTCTCAACACCACCCAATCATGGTTTGGTCTGCAAATATGACGAGCAGACTGGCCTCACCACTCCCCTCGAGCTGTTCACACTGGAGCAGTTGTTCCGCAATGATATCTACTACTGCCACGACGATACAGAATCCACCTTGGATGGCTTTGAGCTGCTCATACTCTCGGGCGAGGAGACAGATCTGCAGTTTGTCTCCCAGATGGAGGTGCACATCAAGTTGGTCAACGACAACGAACCCTATCGCACTGAGGTGGAGCGTGTCTTTCATGTGGTCCGCAACGGCATTCGCACTCTCAATCCCACCGTGCTGCAGTACCTCGATGCAGATGTGAATACCAATCACACGGACATACATTTCACACACATGTCCAGCACCAATGGCGCCTTCTACAAGTCCGGGCATTATGTGGACACCTTCAGTCAAGATGATATTGCCAATCGTAGGATTATGTTCCAGCACAGTGGTCCCGATGTGGGCACTGCCTCGTTCATTGTCACCGATCGCCAGCATGAGGTGAACGGTCAGCTAGAGATACATGCCTCAGATCCCTTTGTATCAATGCTGCCGGCGAATGCTTCAATAGTGCAAGAAGGAAAGTTTGTCATATTGAAAGACAAAGACTTTGTGCTGGAAACCAATTTAGATATGAAACTGGATGAGATCTACTACGAGGTTATTGCGCCACCTGCCTATGGCCTTCTTATGTACCTAAGCGGACATGGTGGGCGTGGCGGCGGCGATGGCAATGGCAGCACAATGAACAAGGTGACCAACTTCACCTCGCTGGGCAACTTCACACACTTGGACATCGAACGAGAGCGTCTGGTCTACTGGAACACCGAAATCGCCTCGATGGATAAAGTCAGGTGAGTTCGAAGGTTGGAACTTTCGTTTGAGTAGTTGATGATTCTTGGATTCTTGCAGATATCGAGTACACATCAAGAACATAACAGCAGAGGGCGAGGTTGTCTTTCGCATTTATCCCTCTGCCTACTGGGAACCACTGCAGGTGAAACAGAATCATACGCTCTACGTGGAGGAGTCCACCAGTGTGCTCATCTCCCGTGATATACTAGAGGTGAGTCAAGTGCAAAGGAAATCATTAAGTTACATGATTAATTCAACTTCTATACAGGTCGTGCATCCCAATATATCACCTGGAGACATTACTTTCCTTGTCACCTCGTCGCCTATGCACGGATACCTCGAGATGCAGTCCATGTCCTTCGACGATGAATACAATTGCAAAGTGTTCGATCAATCATCGGTTAACACAGAGAAGATGTTCTACATTCAGGCAGGAGTCAATCAATCCTCAGATTACTTTGTCTTCGACGTTACCAATGGCATCACGTGGCTGCGTGAGCTGATGCTCAAGATAATCATCATACCCGAGAAGCTTTACATGCACACAAACACCATTTCAGTTGTGGAGGGCAAGACAGTGCAGCTTAGCGCAACGGATATACAACCCTATTCGGAGTATTATCGTGGCAAGATTTTGGAGTACATTGTCACCATTACTCCCACATCGGGACACATACTTGCGGGCAACTCGAAGGTTAAACGCTTCACACAAAAGCAGTTGGAACAGGGCAGCATTCAATATGTGCACAATGGCAGTGAGAACGGATCGGATACTATTACCATGGTAGCCATGGCCAGGAACAAGGAGAGCGTGCCGTTCGAGCTAGAGTTTGCTGTAGTACCGGTTAACGATGAGGAACCCATGATGGTCACCAATACGGGTCTACAAGTGTGGAATGGAGGACGCTATGTCATCAAGAAAACCGATCTCTGTAAGTAAAAGAATTGTTTAAAATGGTTTCATAGTTTATGATTCCACTTATTGTCTTTCTAGTGGCCCAGGACTACGATTCGCCGCCGGAGAATCTTACGTACATTGTGCAACACGTCTATGGCGGCTACTTGGTGGAGAAGTCTGCAACGATGCACAAGATCGAGCAGTTCACCCAGGCACAGATCAATGCCGAACAGATTTACTTCATGCACGATGCCAATTCACGCAAGAACGAGCTCTCGTTTGTGGTCACCGATGGACTGTTCAACACAAGCATCCAGTTGCTTAACATTCAGATCAAACCCATCGAAATTCTTGTGGAGCACAATGAGAATCTACACGTGTTTCCACACACCAAAAAGCAAATCCTCCGTGATCATTTGCATTTCAAGTGCTCGGACGAAGATCGAGAGATTCGCTACAATGTCACAGTCACACCGACCTTGGGACGCATTGTCAACGAGTATTTGGGCAATGGTTCGACCAAGGAGGTCACTGAGTTCACCCAAAACGATGTGGACAATGGACACATCTTCTACGAACACACCGCTGTCATCATGGAGTTCCGCATCAATGATTCCTTCTTCTTCGATGTGGTTGCCGAGGGCAGCGATCATCTGTTGGATCAGAAGTTCAATATAGAAATATCTGTATCATCGGGTGGCTTACTACGGTTCTTACCAGTCTCAAAGTTGATCGTCGATGAGGGTCAATCGACGCCTATAAGGCTGGACTTTTCGAAGATTTTGGATTATCTGAAGACACGTGCCGGCATCAATAATCCAGAATTGTTTATCGAAGGTGTGCAGAAGCCTGCACACGGCTACATCGGGCTGGGTAACGAGTTCAAGCCAATGCAACGATATCACCACAGCGACTTTACTACGAAGAAGGTTTATTACATACACGATCATACGGATACCCTGGAAGATACCATTCTCATGGGGGTGTACCTCACACAGGGGTAAGTTTCAAGTTTAAATACAAGGCGAGCGCGAGGTTATAGTATTCTTTATCTATGCAGCAACATCTTCCTGTGCAATCTGACGATTCCCGTGTCGATCAATCCCATCAACGATCAGCCCTTCAAGCTGATCACACATCTACCCCAGATGACTGTGGTCGAGGGCGAGAATCGCACGATAACACGCGAAGTGCTGCTGACCGAGGACAAGGATACGCCGCCCGAGGAGATTATCTACGATGTAATGAGTGGTCCCACGCTGGGTGTGCTCAAGAAACTGAACAGCGATGGCCAAGCAGAGGATCTACTTGCGTTCTCCAATCATTTTACTCAGGCCGACATCAACAACGATCGCATCATTTATGTCCACTTTGGTCAACCCCAATCGACAACCTTCTGTTTCACCGTTAGCGACGGACAGTTCAATCCGGCATACGAAGTCTTCACAGTCATAGTGGCTCCCATCAGTCTACTGCCATCGGGCACACAGACAGCCGTCACTTTGCAACAGGGCACAATCAGCGCTCCCATTCGGCTGGAGAACATTGGACTGACCACCAATGTAAAGTTGGAACGCCTAGCGTACAATATAACCAACTCGCCGCTATATGGCATCAACTTGTTCAAGAATCAGCCGACGCTGAGGTTCAACCAGCAACAGTTGAAGACATCGCAGATTAGCTACATGCAGACGGAAATCAATCGATCCAACGACACGTTCCAGGTTAGCGCCTATGTGCCTGGCACTAACTACGCCGCACAGGTCGATGTGGTGGTCAAGGTGGAGCCAGTGATAAAGATCAATGATATTTTCATGCGCGACGCACAGGCAAACGGTGGTAAGGTCCGTTTGAGCAGCTCCCTGGTCACCGACAATCCGCTGTCGCTCAAGTTGAACAACTTCAATCCAAAGTTCGTCATAACACGCATGCCGGCAACGGGTCAAGTGAGGAAGATCATACGCAGCAGCAGCTTGGGAATGCCACCAACTGGCGGCGTAGATCCACAGAACGAGCGCTCCACGAATATATTCTCGTACAAGGAGCTACGCAGCGGCGTCGTCTACTTTGTGCCCCACAACTCGGTGGATCAGACGGAGGCAGATAGCGATAGCTTCGACTATCAGCTGCTCATCAAGACAGTGCAGCCAGCACAGGCAACGGTGGCCATTGAGTATCGTGCTCAGGTGGTCGAAACGGAGACTGTGCATTTGGGTAATGCGGATATATCCATCAATTATCTGGCCGTTGGCTGTGCCCTGTTCATTCTGCTCATTTGCCTGCTGATCGTGCTGCTGCTGGTCAAGATGAGGGGCTTGCGTAAGCGTAAGGCAGAAATATCCAAAGATCAGCCGCCTGCACTGCCCTGTCCACCAGATCTGACATCGGTGAGCCCACAGCATCATCATCACAACCATCATCATCATAACTATGCCAGCTCCGAAGCGGACTCGGTGCCGGCAACGGGCAACTCGACACCGTTGCCGGGCTTCAGCAATATACCGCACTGCAAGATCATACCCGTGGAGTCGTACAAGCACGAGTATCCCGACTATGATCCCGATGAGGATGAGACAGACGATCAGTGCGATCCACAGCAAATGATGCTGCCACAGCGCTACAATCCTTATCATGTGGATCACGACGCGTGGAGCTCGTCATGCGACATGGCCAACGATTTCGCGGGATACGCTTCCGTGCCTCAGAGCATATCCATCTCGGGTTCGGTTAGTTCGCCACCATCAGCGCCGCCTACGAATCCCTTGTTGCGCAGAAATCAGTATTGGGTCTGAGAGAGTCCGTCAGAGAAAGGGAGATTTTGTGGCAAATTAGTCTTTAATTATTTATTTAGGCTTACACTTACGTATGTTTAAGGCTGATTTATGAGATTCGCACGTGCTAGTTATAAGGAAACAGACTTTGTTAGTTTTTATGAAGCATTTTATACAATATTAACCTAGCAATACATATCGAAAAGCCATACGAATATCAGCTTCTCTTACAAATTTTGCCATATACAGTTAGGAAAAAACAAAATTGAACAACTTTCAATATTAGTTTTAAGTATTTGTGTTAGATAACGATTTAAATTGCGAATTTTTATAATAAATGACAATTATTATAAGCTTTATTAATTTATTTTCTTACTTGGGACGAAATTTCAGTTACTAATTGCTCTGAGCATTTTGCAGCACTATAAACCGACCGCCACATTTATCGAAATGAACATCGATTGATCTTGTTCGCCTGCAATCGTTTTGCCGCCACTCTTGAACAGTAGTAACAGTCGCTTATCGCTTATCGATTTTGAAAATACTTTTAAGATAATATCATCAGAGTTTATTTATAGTTTTTAACGCCATTATGCACTTAGAGCTTAGCTACAGCTATGTATTTTTGAGCAGTAAAAGTAGAATATAAAAATATCACTTATTTCAATGTGATGCACACTGTAATTGTTTGCAGGTTGCAGGTGAAGCATGATAATATTGCGAATGTTGCAAGTCATGTTGCAAGACAACACTCAGAACGCTGTCTTTGTGTCCGCTGTCGGTTTCTCTGCGACGGGCGTGACAACCATCGCTTGATTATCATATCCTCCATTATAGCTATTATAGGCAACCTCAGTGACTACGGTAGTGGGTGTTGTGCTATTCTCGGCCGGATAGCGAGTGCTCACCGGCGTCGCCATGGTCATCACTGAGCCCTCGGCAGCGCCTGCAAAAGGTTAAAGGTTAACATAGACTCATTGTCAGGTAGATCAGCAGTAAATCAGTTTCATTCTTACCTGTCACACTGTAGATCTGTGAGGGCGCTCGCTCAATGTCACGGTTTATGGCACTGAGATTTGTTATTGTCGTGGCATTGAGATCCTTGCCGTTGCTCATCTGGTTCTGCTGCTTGGACAACACCCTGCAGAGCCAGTGGTGCAGGCAGCGTCGGCGTCGCAGCCAGCCCAGGCACTTGATCAAATACTGCACTGCGATCAGCGCAAGCAGCAGACACAGCAGCAGCAGCACCACGTGCAGTGTGCCCTGTATGCTGTGTATCTCGGCCTTGAGAGGAATATAGCTGTTGTAAGCTGGAAATAGATAAGCTATTAGGGAATGAGGAAACTTTTAATGAACTCTAAAGGATTGCAGTCTAGCTCAGGATAGTTTCTATATTGATTATCATGTAACAATCCTGATCTTTATTATTTACAGCATAAAGAAATTCGATTTAAATCGAAATGTTTACAATCTGTAATTATAAAATTAATCCAGCCAAGAAGTACCAATACAAACTTCCTGTATTACTTTTTAAATATTCTCTTCACATCTCCATTGACTTTGATCCCTCTTTATTTACAGCTAGGGTGATACTACATATATCAAATTAGGGCATGGAAAACTGCCTATGGAATTTAACTAATAGATATACCATAGATATAGATATTGATATTTATAAGTATTTATATAGAACCTATTTGTTCTTATATATTGTTTATTATATTTATATTTTATTATAACTAAAGTAGTTCATTTCGAGATGCTATCGGTCATAAGATCAACCTGAATTATAATGGCATTATGCACTATTTCACCTTGCCTGGATCTAACTTCCCCTCACCCTCTGTTTTATTCATTCAAACTTATCTCTAAAAGATAATTACTCATATAACTCTAACAGCTAGAGAGTTTCTAACAGTTTACCTACTGTTCATATATTATAAACATTTCTACATACATAAAGTAAAGATCACAAGTCTTTAGACGTTTATAGACGGGAAGTGCGCACTATAAACACTTGAGTCCAAAGCAAATAATCAAGCTGAGATCGCACTTTGGCTCATTGTGTTGATGATGTTGGAAATTCCCGAACACAAGTTCCAAAACCGCATAGAAACTCCGGGAACAGAATAGCTTGTCGATTCGTGTATCGAATGGAGGAGTAACCCCCTTAAAAAATCTTTTTATCATCGTTCCGCACTTGGAGAGTCAACAAACAATGAGCTAATCATCGATTAAGACACGATCAGCACTCTATATACTATATACACCATCAGTAATCGGATTTAATTGCCAGCTGTGATGCCTTTCCATTTCTCCCTCTCTTCCTCTCACTCACCTGCGCACTCTTTGGCACATGTGCTGGCTTGATAATTGTGCGATTTGGTATCGCAAATGGCTGTGCAGGGTGCACAACTCTCGGCGAAGGCAGAGCAGTACTCATCGATGGGATGACAGATCTTGCCATGACAGTCTCCAGAGGAGGCGGAGACCAGCGAGAAACTGGGCAGCAGCGAGGCGCCAATCGATAGCGACAGCGGACGCAGCAGTTCCTTGTTGGACATGGTTGGGGATCGATTCGATAAACTTTAATTGTTGTTGTGCTAGGTATGTGTTGTTGTTGGTGTTGTTCTTATTATTGTTGTTGTTGTACGCCTGTTAACTGCTTTGTTTTGGGTTTTACATAACGCGGAGTCTCCTCGGAAGTTGGCTATGTATGATTCATCGCCAGTTGGCCCAGTCTTCCCCTCGATCTTCTTCTTCTTAAGTATTGACTTCGCTTTGGGAGCGTCGAGTTTAGTTGAGTGTGTGTATGTGTGTGTGCGTGTGTGTGTGTGCGCCGCTTGGCAAACGAGTTTAGCTTGGCCAAATTCCTGCGCTCTGCCCAAAAGTTGTTTCTATATTTCTTCACACTTCGCACTGCGATTTCTGTGATTTCTATATCTAATATAGTTTTCTATTATTTATATATATTATATTATATAATGTTTATTTGTTTAATGCACTTTTGGAATTTCATAAAACGTTTCGTCGCGCGATTTCACTTTGTCAGGGGCGACAGCGACTCGCTTTGAGCCACACTCAGCTCGTAACTGACGACGATCACACGGTTGAATGTTACCAACCACACACGGGCCGCACAGCGCACACAGATACTCACACAGATACACACACAGGCGCATTCACTCACACACTCACTCACACAGGCATTCGCACACTGTGAAAACTAGCGGCAAATGCGCTCAACTGGCTGACTTGACTTTTGTTTATTTTTGTTTACACAACGAACGAGTCGAAAGTATCTTGTATCTTGTATCTGCGACTGTTCGCATGTGTGTGTGTGAATGTATCTGGCGTTGAATGGAGGCAGGTAACAGGTATGTAAGAATATAACAGAGATTTGTTTTCTATTCTGTTTTGACTCCATTCAGAACGTGCGCGTTGAACTCGACTGCGTTCGAGGGAATGCTGGGCGATTTATGCGAAAATTTGAACATTTTTCAAGAACTTATGAGACCAACAGTGCATCACGACTATGGAATACCCTTCGACCTTTTTTTAACGCAAAGAATGCTGTATCTTTTATATGTCGCTCACAAATCAACTTAAAAAACTAAATTATTTATTTGCGGGGGCGATGGGCGTGGCACACATCATTTGAAATAACCTTGAACTGCGCCTGGGTGACAAAAACCTTCATGCCAAATTTGATGTCTCTAGCTTTTATAATAGCTGAGATCTGTGTGTTTATCTGGTTATCCGGACATCCGGACAGACAAACATTGCTTAATTGACGTGATACTGAGCGGGAAATTATAAACTTTGTGGGTTTACCCACACCTCCTTCAGCCTGTTGCATACATTTGCACAAAGTTAGTATACCCTTTTTTGACAATTTTGACTGGTCGAAGGGTATAAAAAGTTGTTATCAGCACTTTCCATATACATATTTAGTATATACTTATATACGATAGATCGACCTAGGCTTAGGATAGCGGTCGGTGCTTTTGGGCTTATCTTTCGTCTCACATTTTTATCAAAGAGCATTTCATTTCAGCATACCATTCCGAATATACCCGGCTGTTGAACTTTTTTACATTGGTATTCTATGCAGTCATGACGCTGACGACAAAACATTGCACAACTCGAGAATCTACTCGCAATTGTATTCAGCATTGAGCTAGAGTCAGGTGCGATCTTTATTATGTTCAAATACTTGACGTCATCGGTAGATAATAATAGATGTTTTCTTATCTTTCATTTTCGAGATTAGTTTACAGCTACAAGGCAATTTGAGGTACTTAGAACTGCATTATTCATGCTATTTATTTAAACTTTAAATCGAAATTGCTTTAAAAATACTCGAGATCTGTTCTTACCTTACTTCCATCTTAGACAGTGCTGCCAATTAAGCTGTTTTCCCACTAAATCTAACGTCTTTCCATCAGCAAATGAGGAATACATTTTGAAAAAGCGGCTAGCGGGAGCTATAGTTATTTTTAATGCAAAATATGCGTTAAAAAGTGGAATCGTGTGTTGAAGTTGTAATGAAATGCAAGCTGTTTACTGCTTACCTAATGCTGTCAACCGGAATACAAATGGGTTTGTGTCTTGGGAAACAGTGCTTGGTTAGTGAACAAAAGACAGTTTTAAATGCACTGTACACAGTTTGATTTGCTCTTAATAAGTATTATTATATATTAAAATATTTTAACACAGTTTTTAACATAATAATTAATTACATATGCACTCAAACATAAATAATTATGAATCATATGAAATTTATTATATCAGCAGACACATTCTTTATTGAAAACAATTACAATAATTTAAACAAATCGCATTTCAACTGTAACGTCTATCGATTTCTTAGGTGTGTAGTATTTTTGTTATTGTATTTTTTTCAAATGACGATGTATATCGATATGCGGTACCGCAAGCCAGCTATCGCAGGTATCGTTGTGGTGCCCGCATTCGCTGAGCGGCTTTCGCTTGTTGCAGGCCTGTTGTTGTGAGCGCGCTGACGGTGCACGGTCCGTGTTCTGCCAATTGAAGCGAGTGAGTTCGTTCTCTTTGGGGCAGATATAAAAATTGCAGCTGCCCGACGACGCGCGCGTTGTGTTTGTGTTGTGTTGTGTGTGAATGTTTTGTTATGTTGTTGGTGTGAAATTTATAAATAAATCGCGTGGCGTGAAAGTGAAATGCGTTGCAAGCAACATAACTAAGTGAATACGAGAGTGGGGATGCCGCACATACATACTAAATGAGTGCAGCTAACGCGACGCAATTAAGTGAAAATTTCTAAAAAACCAAGTCAGGTTTGCGCTGCGTCGTTATTGTTTATCTACGCGACGCGACGTCGCTCTCTTTCAACAAGTTCAACAGCAGCAGCAGCGCAGCAGCGGCAGAAGCGAAGCGCCGCAGTTGTTGCTCGTTCAACTGGAAGAGGCGCGGCAGCATCAAAACTGAAATTGAAATTGAAACGCGCAACAAGCAACAAAAACAACAACAACAACGACGTCCTTGAGCTCATAATTTAAACACCTGTTCAGCAACAAAAACAACTGCAAAAACAACAACAGAGAGAAAGAGACAACGGGAAACGTTGCTTGGCCAAAATGAATAATTTCACAACAACAACGGCCACAGTGCCCAAAAAGGAATCACTGCCAAGATCAGGACATGTTAATGAGGGTAAGAAGAGACGCAACCACAAATACAGCAACAACAACAACAAGAACAGCAACAGTCGAGACAGAGACAAAGGTTGTTCAGGTTCTGAACACAATTTCAATTTGAGTCTGTGTTGGGCACGAGGAATGCAGACCGGGTAGGGGAATGGGGAAGGGGAAGAGTATCGTGGGCATATTTGTTATTTAGTTAGTTGGGGTGAGTTCATGCTCTTCTCCGATTATCGTTAATTTGTTGAACAGGAAGTTCCTCTGCGTGTTCATTCCCAAAGAAATGCGTTAATTTGAATATTATTCAAGGCATAAAGATCGTTTTTTAATAGCTTCTTTATGTCATAACGATTTCTTGAGGTTAAAGCTTTGTTTCTTGAGAATCTTAAGTGATGTAAATGATTATTGTTGTTTGTAACTTGCTATACAAACTTCTCTTTTGGTTTTTTTCGATTAATAATGTATTTCTCTTGTTTTTTCTTGTTTATCACTAAATTTTACACACTAAATAAGATGTTATTTTGTTTTTTATTAACTGTTAATATTTTTCGAATATTATACCAAGCTTTTTCGTATTATTTTCTCGATTTGCTATATTTGCTATAACTATTCAACAAGTTTTCTTGATTTTATATATTATTAATAATCTTCACATATTGTACTAAGTTTTTCCTTGTTTTTCCCTTGATTCTCTCTAAGTTTTGCAGAGTATTCAACATAATCTATTCTGTATTATTAAGCTCTTCTAATTGCTTATCAACATTCCGATTTATCACTAGAAGCTTCCGAAAAACAATTGCCATTCAAACGATCTTAAACCACAAAGGGAATACGAATTCCCTAGAACTCATGAATATTTATCAAAATACTCGAAATTCAAACGCAGACAAAGATAAACAAAGTGTTTCGTTTTCCAGACAACAACAAGATACTTATATAACTATTTGAAAACACATAGATGAACTGGAGATGGTGTGAAATATGTTGCCGCACATAATTGGGTTCGATAAAGAAAAGCCTCAAGTCTCCTCGCGTCGCAATCAATTAAAAAAGTTACGACATCTGCGACAAAAAACATACGATATTGTTGTGCAAAACACGAACCCAAGCGACGTTTCAGTCATCATTATTGTTATGCTAATCTAAGCAGAGAGACAAAAAGAGAGAGAAAAGAAGAAGAGAGAGAGGAGGATGGCCAAGTCAATAAACTTTCTCAGCTCTAGCAAATTTAGTTGAGGTTTTTTGAAAGTTTTTCATGAAACGATTAACAATAAAAACAATAACAATGAGCGCCCTCAGTCTGTGGCTAGAAATTACAGCTGAAAATAAACAAGTGCGTTCGAAAGGGAAACTGTGCTCAAAACTGATGCCGAGGTGCAAAAATGTGCCGCAAGCACTTTCCATTTGCCAACAGAGAGAGAGAGAGAGAGAAGCACACTGTTCTCTCTCTCGCTTCCCCACTCCACTGTGTGTGTTGTATCTTAAAGATACGCGCGTGCACTGGCAACAGCTGACGCTGCTTGCCGCCGCTTCATTTGCGCCCAAGCACGCATAGCCAAAGACAAAAGATCCCCGAGCCGGAGACGGAGACAGAGACAGAGACGGCCCCCAGTTGGAGCTGTCGAGCTGCTGGCACTCAACTTCTGCTGGCCTCTTTTTCTGTTGCCTTCGCTGCTGCTTCGTTCTTGCCGACTGACAAACTGCCTGCCAGCAAGAAGAGACAGAGGGAGAGGAGGAAGAAGGGACAGGGGAAACAGTCGACAGTTGCATGACGAGATGCCTGAAACTGCCTCGGTGAATGCAGTTTATGTAGCATTTTTTCTTTCTTGCTACATGCCACGAATGATTCACTTGTCGACGGCAACGGCGACAGGATGTGCAAGTGCCACAAAGAGGTCCCCACTTGCAGCAGCAGCTTAGAGATGCCACCTAAAAGGCAGCCCCAGAGAACTACCGACATAATTGTTTTGCGCACACAAAGGATTTTAAAAGCCTCCTTTCAAAAGACGACACACAGTTTCTGTAGACTGGAAAACCGGTAGAAATAAAGTAGAGCTAACCCCTTTTCAGATATTCGAAATTATAGTGAAGCTATTTAGAGTTTGGTGTCGCCCCTTATACAACACAAACAACATGTTTGTGTTTACCTCATAATATTGTGAAGTTTTTCTTCTTTTATCTCAACCTCAACCGAATTCTTCTTTGAGGCATTTCAATTTCCAGAGAATCAGACAGAAATTTGAGTTTTACCTCGAATCAATCAATCACAAACAAAAGCAAACAAGTCTGCTTTGGATTTCCTATATGAAAGTGAGGAAAGGGGTGCTCTGTGTAGCCTGTCAGCTTACGAGGGTCGTTTGATAAGTCCGTGACTTTTTGTATTTGCCGCGCACCTGCTCTAAATACAACACTGCTCCTGTCAGCAGTTATCGATTAACAGCTGACTGTAAAATTTTGAGAAAGCTGCGTTTTTTGGTTTGCGTTTTATAGGCATTGAAAGCAGACGATCTCGTGAATTTTAACGAAAATGGAAAAAAGTGAATTTCGTGTCAGCATGGCAAAATTTCATAAATTGGGCTACGAACTGCTACCCCATCCAGCATATTCTCCAGATTTAGCCCCCTTTGACTATTTTTTGTTTCCAAACATGAAGAAATGGCTCGGCGGTAAGAGATTCGGGTCATCACAGAAACAAACGACTATTTTGAGGGCCTTGAGAAAACCTATTATTTGGAAGGAATAAAAAAATTGGAAAAACGCTGGACTAAATGTATAGAGCTAAAAGGAGATTATGTTGAGAAATAAAACGCTTCTTTGACGAAAAAAATATATTTTATTCAAAAAGTCACGGACTTATCAAACGACCCTCGTATGAGGCCAATGAAATCTCAAGTAAGCGCTGCAGTGCGATGATAAATGGAGAGAGGCTCAGCTAAGCTTTGCATAATGAGCTTAATAAATGCATATAGTATTATATCATTATAATATTATACCATTAATGTATATATTACACTATTAATATCATATTTATTATTGTACATATTTACTAAATATTATATCAAACTCAGCCGTAAAGTTTAAAGTTTTCTTGTAGTTAGTTAGAAGAAACTTTTCCACATGAATTTCCCACAGTTCAAGTTGAGATCAAGTCTTGAAACTGGTTCGGCAAAATACTAATTAAATGGTTGTCAAAACTATGCGCTGTGTTGTATCTTATGCATTTTAATGTTGACTACTGCACTAAGTTAGAAGCAAAAGATGATAGGAAAGTTGCTGGAAACTGGCTGAAGAAACAGTTTCAAATTGAAGTAAGTTGAAAAACTCTTTACCAAGTTGCATGAGAAGAAAACTCTACATTAGATGCCTAACTGTAATATTGAATGATGTTGAATGGCATGGGAGGATCCTAATTGTTAACTAAGTTTATCATTAATTTAATAATTTTACATTAAAACAGCAGGCAGAATAGCTAAAAATTAGGCTTCTATCTGGGTGCTATTCTTGAATACTTTGGGTGTAGGTGAACTGTCCTAAAATTGTGCTTGATATATAATAGATATAGGAGGTAGAGGTAGACAGTTAAATGCCACTAATACTTTTTCTCCTTCCTTAAACTTAGTTTGTATGTTTGCCAATATTCTATATATCTCTGATAGATAAATTGTTAGATAGATACTGATATAGGTACACGTAGATATAAAGATGCCTATTAACATTTTCCCTATCTAGCGTAAGACTGATTTTGTATTTCTCACAATATCCCAACTACTAGAAGTGCAAACCATCGATAATACACCGATTAACATCGATGTTATTGCACCTCTGCCAACTACTCTGTCTGATAAATGTACATATAGCATTGATATAGTACACTGTGTGTATAAGAGTTTCTATCTAAAGAAGAAAGATAACTATTAAAATTCCCATGCCCATTGATTGTTTCGATAGTTTTTCGGGTTTCCCTTGCTTCTATCGACCATTGATTCTACCGATAGTTTTCTCAATTACTATAATACACTTCTTCTCTATATATAGCAAAGCTTCTTTTGTCACTCTTCTTTCTTTGTAGCGCTGTGAGAACTTCGAGATGAACAAGGCCACTTGACTTGATCTAATGAGCTGCTCTTGAAAGTCGCTTAGTGTTTGCTCTACTCCCAAACTAGTTAGTCACTTAGTCTAGCCAACTTTTTGTTGTTGTCGTTGCCAAATGAATAGACATATTTGCCTCAAATTGGGAGAAAGCTGACAGCAGCAGAGTCAGCAGCAGGTTCGTAATGAGTTCAGTAAACGCTTCAAAAAACAGCAACAAACAACAACAGAAACAACATGAAATTACGCTAATTTTCGACGCAAGTTTTTGGGGTTTGCTCAGCTAGTTACGCGGTCTGTCAGTCAGTCAGTCAGCCGTTCAATCAATCAATCACTGGGCAGGCAGTTTAACCCGCATTTCATTTAGTCTTTATTCGCCGCATAATGAGCTCAATTCTTCCCACAGCTGCAGCAGCTTCTGATTATCTCAGCAGCATCATCATCATCAGCAACATCATCATCACGATCTTCCTTGGCCATGGCTAAGGTCAATGTTTGGGCACACTAAACACACACATAGATACACGCACTCGTTGCTGTGCTGTGTGTATCCGTCAGCTGCAACATTCAAATAGTCAACGTTGTTGTTGTTGCCTCTGCGTCGGCGGAGGCAGCAGCCACATTTTTGTTTACGTCTCTCTCTGCCTGCTCGCCCTCTCTTTCCCTTCTCTCTCTCCCTCTCTCTCTGTCTCTGTGCTTGTGGCATGTTCAACAACCTTGAGTCAGGTTTTTCCACTTTCAGCCGCTAATCAATGCAACCGACGACGCCGTCGCATTTTTCCTGCTTTTCAGTTTAGGCTCTCATAAATTTTCACGTTGACTTTCCAATTTGGTTTTCCGCTTCTGCGTCAGCTTCTCTGCTTCTTCTTCTTCCCCTGCTCTTTCATATGTCTTCCATATGCATATGCATATGCATTTCATTTCATTTCGTTTCGTCTTTACATATTTCCATTTCCATTTTCGTTGTGTAACTCTTCACGCGATCCTCCTCGTCCATTCATGCCTGAACTGCAATCTGAACTTGGTGTGGGCGGAAAAGCGAAGAGAGAACGCAAGAAATGAAAAGTATTTCGTGTGGCAGGCAGGTGGGGAAGACAGAAAAACCTTTGATGGAAGCCACACAAAGTGTAGCAAGAGAGAAGAGAGAGAGGCGCGTGTGGCTCGCATTGTAATTGCAATTGCAATTGTAATTTCGAAGGTTAATTGAGGTCTGCGGTTCACAGCAGAGAAAAGTCATTGAGGAAAATGCCATGAGGGGGTTAAAGGTGTAAAGGTTGTCGTTGTATGCAAATTAGGGCACATTGTGTGTAGTTTAGCTATTTGAGATACTTTCAAATGCTTATAGATAATTTGCAAATAACGATGAATGCAGAATTTGAGTAGGAAAATTATGAGTCGAGTGTGAAAGAGTTTTGCCCACACTTCTCTGTAGTAAAAAAGGGTAAATGAGTCATTCAAATACGAAATTTTAATTGGAGAATGTTTTAAAGAAACGAGAAGAAGAATAAGTAGATTTGTGGATACTCTTCTAACTCTCGCTGTCTCCCCTTTCTTCTCATTTAATTCCTCATTTAAATAATTTTCTAGACTACTTTTTCGCACGCCTGCAACTCCAACTAGTCGTAAGAACAAAGCAGCTGAACAAATAGATCATAC
Organism: Zaprionus indianus; assembly: GCA_018904595.1. Taxonomy (NCBI): domain Eukaryota; kingdom Metazoa; phylum Arthropoda; class Insecta; order Diptera; family Drosophilidae; genus Zaprionus; species Zaprionus indianus. The sequence continues at coordinate 1,151,489 of JAEIHA010000905.1, forward strand.
GAGTTCAACTTCGAACCGTTTTTGCGGTTAGTTTCGAACCAGTTTTCTCTCAAGCACAGGCAGCGGCAGCTGGTCTAGTCTGCAGCTAGAACCTAAACTAGTTTGAAAATAGTTATTAAATAACAAAACACTTATGAACCAGTTCTCTGAACTAGGCTGCTTAATATGTATATTAATTATATAAGCAGATGATATTGTCGTTTAGAATGTCATAAATTTAATAAGTTCACTGTGTAAATATCTGAGAATATAAAGAGAAGAAGAAGGAGCTTAGAGAACTAAAAAGAGCTGAAGGTTTTCAATGCATATTATATATCTATTAAGCCAAAAAATTAAATATACCGAAGAAACTCAAAGAACTAAAAGAGCTAAAGGTTTTTTAATGATTAATCTGTAGTATACTATATTACGAGGGTCGTTTGATAAGTCCGTGACTTTTTGAATAAAATATATTTTTTTCGTCAAAGAAGCGTTTTATTTCTCAACATAATCTCCTTTTAGCTCTATACATTTAGTCCAGCGTTTTTCCAATTTTTTTATTCCTTCCAAATAATAGGTTTTCTCAAGGCCCTCAAAATAGTCGTTTGTTTCTGTGATGACCCGAATCTCTTACCGCCGAGCCATTCCTTCATGTTTGGAAACAAAAAATAGTCACAGGGGGCTAAATCTGGAGAATATGCTGGATGGGGTAGCAGTTCGTAGCCCAATTTATGAAATTTTGCCATGCTGACACGAAATTCACTTTTTTCCATTTTCGTTAAAATTCACGAGATCGTCTGCTTTCAATGCCTATAAAACGCAAACCAAAAAACGCAGCTTTCTCATTTTACAGTCAGCTGTTAATCGATAACTGCTGACAGGAGCAGTGTTGTATTTAGAGCAGGTGCGCGGCAAATACAAAAAGTCACGGACTTATCAAACGACCCTCGTATTATTATTTTTCCTTGAAACCTTTTCCATTCTTGCCATTTTTTCTTTGCCCCGTAGACCACAAAATTCCAGCAAGAAATGTAAACCAGCAACTTTTGGCGCAAAACAGCTGACAATGCCAAAAAAAAACTGGTACAAAAAATACCAAATAAATACGAAAAATAACAAAAATACTGCGCTGGAATTCCTGTGAAACTGTCTGCATGACGCACGCGTAGCTCTGGTGACTTACTAACCCGTTCCCGGGGGCGACTTCTTTTTTTTTTTTTTTTTTTGGACTGCGATTCGGTCGAGAGTCAATAAACCTGCGCGCGACCAACATTGCAGCTGCTGCAGCGGCGGAATGGGTGTCAATCTGAGGTTAACTGTGAATAGGGGGAAAGGTAGAGAGAGGGGAGAGAGTGGGAGTGGAAGAGAAACCCGTTGCAGGTCAAGTTAAATATTTACGAATATTTATTGCACAATTCATTTGGCTCGTAAATCAGTCTGTCATTATAGTCATGTCTACCTCGCGCTGTCTTCCTCTGTCTGTCCCTTTCTTTTGACTCCTCCTCAACTTGCTTATCAATGAGTTTCGTGAGGTTTCTCAACGGAAATGCTAAGAATTTCAAATTGCCAGCGACAAGTGCAGCTGCGTTTTTTGTGCGTCCATTTCGAGATGCACATAAACAATTTTCCTAGACTTATTTGCAATATTTGTACACTGCTTTTACTGTTGCCATTTCCTGTCTTTGTGTGTGTGTGGTGATAGAGAAAGAAGGGGAGAGAGAATTGAAATATTATTTAACGGCGTAAAAAGTACAGCAAGTTTCTGTAGAGATTTCAACAGTTGCCACTGCACGGCGGCCAGGCAAAGTTGAACCTAAGTTTTTTTTTACCATTTTTATGCCACTGCCCGCTGTGCATAATAACAAGTTGATGAAGTCTGACAGCAGCAGGCCTGACTGCAGTATACCCTGCAGAAAGTTGACTCACGATAGATGCTTGGATCTTTTATAAAACGAAGTGTTTCTCTGTATTTATACCTTCTATATAGTCTCTAAATTATATCAAGCCAACAATATACCCTCTGCAACTATTGTAGGGTATGCAAGCTGCGCTTTTAGCCCGTCATTATATGGCAAACGAAAGAACAACACAGAAGACTTTGTAAGTAATATGTATGCTGAAAGCACAATAAACACATACACAAGCCACACATGGTGGCAGGCAGGGGAAGTGGGAAAGGGGGGCAAGAAGAGGAAAGAGAGACGCTGAAGTCAGCGCAAAAAATTGCCCCAATGTGTAAGACGAGAGGGACAACCTGAGCAATCACGCCGAACGTCGAACCAAAGCGACAGAAATAACACAAATAAACCAAGTAGAGGAAGGCCACGAGAAGGCTCTGCTCGACTATGAGTTGCGCTGTAAAGTAGGTGAAAGAGAAGAGCATGAAGAAGGAGATAATGAAACAATTTCAATGCATTTTAGTTTGTTTTAAGGAATTTGTAATGAATGAATGATGTCGTGATATTGATAATAATAAAATATAAAATATATGATATTTGATATTGATATAGTAAGATTCTGAAATGCAGTAACTGAAGCTCTTATCATGATGAGATTGATTTAATTTAGTAGAAATAATGATAAATATTGTAGAAAGAAATCTTTAATCCAACACAACTCAAAGTATTATAACAAATTCTTTATTATTTTGAACTTTTATTAATAATATTCTGATACTAAATATGAAGTATTTGCATCAATCTTGAATTGTACTTTGTAAATAGTCAAAAACAAACCAAATTTACTAACTGAAGTTTTAAATACGACAGACATAGATGCACTTTAGTAAAAAGCGTGCTTAATCTCAAGAAATCTTCAACTCTTTCGATGCTGATCACGAATACATATGCCTTATATGCCCCATAGACAACACTCCCTCCTCAAAGTGCATCTACCTTATGAGCCCGTTTCAAAGTTACAGCAAAAGATATTGTTTCAGTTGATTATGCACAGCAGCAGATACAATTTTGTGGCATTCATATGCAGAGACACAAACCATACACAGACAGAGATAGAGAGACAGACAGAGAGAGACGTATTGCCTTACGACCGGGTCTACTTAGTCTACTTACGAAGCTGCTTACTGCTGTGGTCAGTCAGAAATCAAATGCAAAGGCAAACACAAAACAGCTAAATTGATTATGGCTGCAAGTCTCCTTCTCTTTCTCTCTCTCTCTCTCTCTCTCTCTTCTTGTTGTCGTGTTGCAATTTCAGTTTTCAGCACTTTCAGTTCCGCAAATTGCAGTTAATTAAGCAACAGAAGCAGCAGCGCCCTCAGGGTTCGCCCGAGTTGCAAGGGGAGTGAGGGGGTACTGCATGTCATGCCACATAATTCAACTAAGAAAGTTGCTCTAATTGCGGCTTGACCGGGAAATGGTTCTCCCCCCTCTGTCGCCCCATCTCGGTCAGAGTTCAGCTAATTGCTCTGACTGACAGTTTAAAGTCGTGGAACCTTTAAATTAACGCGATTTCCACTGCAAGTGACTAGAAAACTGTCGCAGCTGGATAGATAAGCAATGTTATGAGGGGAGGGAGAAAAGTGTCTAGAAGGAGGAAACATCGTGAGAGTGCATTGACTTGCGACGAGGCACACTTGAAGATTGTTTTACGAGTTCTTCAATCAATGCTGAGTGTAGATCGCATGATATGCTGATATAAAAACCATTAACGTGATTGCGTGTCGTTTGGTTTAATAAACACTGAAGGTTCTTCTCTTGGCAGAGCACACGCTGTGAAGAGCATAAATCTTTAAATGGAATGATAGTTATATGTAGATTAGATCAATGATAAATAAAGGGGAGAACGTTATAAAGGGAATTTAACGTAAATTATATTAAATCAATTATGAAACAAGCAAAGCCAATAGTATGATTGGTTAAACGAAGTTGTTGTCTATAAAAGGTTCTATATAAAGGTTCTTTAAAGCAATTAAACAATGAACTTTGAGGAGTTCAAGCTTCTTTTGGAAATAGCAATATCAGCAATTCGATTAATAGATAAACGATATGAAGAATATATTTGAACAATATTTCAAGGGATTTTACTATTGTTTAAAAAGATTATAATAATTAAATTTGCATATCACATAATCATAAAACTAAGATGCATGAAAACTGCATTGCAGGTGGAGAGAAAAAATATACAATAAAAATATTTCGATAATTTGATATTTCGATAACACAATTTTAAGGCATATTTAGCATATTTTCATTATTGATCTCTGCGTTCGATAGATTCTTAATATAATTGCCTATTTATATTAAATACTCTTTTAACTGTCTTTATACTATAATTTTTCCATCTATAAAGAACTTTAAAAGTAATTCCACTTATAAATAAAATGGTTTAATGATTTTAAAGATATAGTATATTTGCAATGCAGATATTGTTCCGCATTTCAAACCATATCGTATCTATATTGCATTTAGAACATATTTGTAAACTGCAGTTGCTGCCAGGTACATATAGAACTATATACAAATCAATCACTTCTAGACAATTTAATAAATTGAAGTGCAGATCATTTACAGTGTAAACTATATTGTATGCACTTTGAACTGTCTGCAAACTGCACTTGCCCCCCAAACCACAACAGTTCAGGCAGTTCGACAGCTCAATGAGCGAGACTCGCCTTGATTGCACGTTCTCACTGCATTAAACAATTTGATCGCCCGAAGCGACAGATGCTACTCACATACTTAAGTTCATTTTGGGCTCTGGAACTGCCACTTTCGTCTGGCACTTTCCATTTTATACAAGCAGACCAGACCGGACGAGAGAAGAGCCCAAGGCGGGCAATTACCAACTGCTCCACGACTAATGATAAATGACAGCGAGGCATAAACAGAGAATGGGCAGACAAGAACGACAGCAACAGCAGGGGGAGGGGAACAGAGAGGGGGCTACCCCTCGTTGTAAGCTCTGACAAGCTACAAAAGAAATTCTACACGCAGACACAATTAAAAGTAAATTTTGTGCTACGCTTTCGCTTATCAACAAACAAAGATCGACCAAATCGATCAAAAAGCTGACATCCGTTGGTCCCCCCAGTGCCCCTGCCCCCACTCTTCCCCTCTCCAGTGTGCAGTGTGTATTTTCCCTGCAATGCAACGCACATGTGCATCTCTCAATGGCATCTCTTTGTTCCCGCTATCCCGTACGTGACTCATCACTAAAGTGCACTGCGAGGCTTCATTAGATTCGGCTTGTAATTTAATAGGCTCCCCTCATTGGGGGCATCGTTAAGTATCTTTATGAAATGTTATCGACATTTCTCTCCCACTCTTCGACACTTTATTAGCCATCAAAAGGCGATTAGATCGAGCACTCAACTCAACTTAACTCTCTCTTCTCTTTCTCTACTTACAGTGTGCAAGGAGTGGCTTGTGCGTGAGGACGGCGCCCTGGCCTACAAGCTGCAGTCCCAGGAGAGTGAGTGCACACACGCCAAGATTGCATTTTATGTTGATTTTCTCCATAATAACACATATTATTATTTATTATTTTTGCAGTTAACGACTTTTACAAGGGCAATCGCTATAGGAATGCGGTGGTGCGCGAAGATTTCCCCACGGCTCTGCATGAACAAATCAAGGAAACGGAGCAGGCCCAACGGCAGGTGGAGGCCTATCGCCGACGGCTCACTGAACAGTAAATTTGCATACTACAAAAATGATTTCTCCAGTGTATTTTCATATTTTAATAATTTCTCGTTTCTCTTTTTTCTCTAGAGAGGAGCACGATAAGCGCGTTGCCAAAGAAATTGCCGACAAGCTGGAGCGTGATCTGCAGGAGCAACAGCAGAAGGAACTGCAGGAGAGCGAACTCATTGCACACAAAATGCAGGTGCGCTGAATGGGAGAAAGAGAAGAGAGGGGAAGATTGATCTAATGAGCTATCTAACTACCAATTAAGAAAGCTTTTCTGAAAGCAACTGTCCTAATCTCCATCTATCTGCATGGCATGGACTACTAAATTATATATTTATTGTTTAAACATTCATATGAGAGAAAGACTCATAATGCATCATATTTTAGTCATGATAGGTTTAAAAGATTGTTCTATAAACCTGTCATGCATAAAGTTAAAATGTTAATAGAAAAGTTTTCAAAATTAATGTGCAATATTGCCATTCTCTTGAGAGTTTTTGAAACATTCAATATGCTAAGAAAGCTAGCGAAATCTTTTGTAAGCCATGTTCAACTTCTTAAGACATTGAAGTAGAAGTATCTTTAAGAAGAGTAAGAGTACCTTTAACCTTGTTCATATAGTCAATTATATAGTCAAAGCTGTAAACAGTTTAATTCTCACGAGGTATATTTTATAGCATAAAGCATAAAGTCAATGAAAAATGCACTCACTATTTGTAAATTTCGGCTCAGCCCAATATGAATATGGTGTATATCTTCGCACTATACGTGTGTTTTCTTAAAGATAACCGAGTCTTGTTGCCACAGCAGTTCATAAATATAGAGCGCCATAGATTCCTTTTTTATATTAAAATCAAAATGCAAATTTGATTCATTGCGTATCAAGTTCTGCCCCTTGTCAGTTAGAAACTATTAAAAATTAATGATAATCGCTTCATGCTTTACATATCTATCATAACAAACGTGCTTTCGTGCCTTGTTGCCTGAGCAGTTTATGTGCATAAAGTGCACTAAATCTATGGAATATATATTATGATAGCTCATATAAAATATGTATGTTGAAAATATCTTTGTGCTAGATTTACATATCTACAAAACAAACGTGCGTGTGCTTTAAAACATCAAAAATACTTTACTTTATAAATACATATCCGGTACACTCAAGCATAAGAGTACATATTGAATGTTAATCATACCCAAATCCATTTTAAGTGGCAGTCAAATATGCTTTAATCTTAGAGATTAGTTAAAGATAGAAGAACTAGCCGCAGCATTGCTTGTCTAGCCTTAATTTCACTCGACATGCTGGCACTTCCTCTAAAGCATCAAACAACTGTGCCCGTCTTTGCTTTACATAGTAAAATAGCAACCAACAAGAACTGTTCCCCTGTTCCCCTCTCTGCTTAACATAAGTACTCTCGCATTTAATTGAAGCTATCAGTAAGTTAATTGGCAACTAAAATGTTTCTTCTTAATTGCAGGAAATCTATGTGAATCTGCCGCCCGTGCCGCCGCCAGCAACACGCGATAAAAGTCGCCCGCCGCCACGACCAGCCAAAGCAAGTATACTTCAGCAGCAGCAGCAACAACTACACCAACAACAACTCCAACAACAGTCCAATGGCAGCCTTGAGCCCAGCACCTCACAGCAAGCTAGATATCACAGTCAGCAGCAGCAGCAGCAGCAGCAGCAACCATTGCAGCTGCAGCAGCAACACTTTTCACAAACAGACAACTATGTAGGACTATCGCTTATACCAAATATACTAGACATGCCAGCAACAGCAGCAGCTACAGCAGCAGCAGCAGCAGTAGGAAATAGCACACCCTGTAGACAGAAAGCAGCACAAGCACTGACACAAACGCACAATCAGCTGTTGGTGAGTGAGGCTGAGCACGTGCCATCATCGCCACAGCAACATCAACAACAGCAGCAGCAACAGTCACGGTTCCATCAATCAGCACGTCGTCATGCACCTAGCACCAACAACACATTCACATCCCAGCACCAACTTGCAACACCTACGCACATCAATCATGTGGCAGCTGACATCGACGAGCTTGTGGATTATGCCGATGTTGCTGACAGCATACGCGGCCTGTCAGCAACAGCAGCAGCAACCACAGCAGCAGCTGCTGTCGATGCAGCAGCAACATCATCAGTATCGGCATCCAATGAGAATTTACTTCGAACTGAACCCAAATTTCAGAAACTATCGCCAGAGAAATATGATCAGATGGTGGGCAACTTTGGACTGGGCGGCAATGCCAATGCGAAGGTACAAGCGGAGCGTCATATGCAGCAACATGCGGACGACATTGAGCTCTATGTGGATCCCTGTGACTATGCGAGTCTGCGTGACATTGGACTGCCGCCGGAGGAGATACAGGAGCTGAGCAAGAAGCTCAAGCAGGAGCAGAAGGATGAGGTAAGGTTGAAGTTGTTTAATTCCTAATTATTATATTAATTCGTTGTTATTCCTCTTGCAGTTGCTGGCGCGTCGTCTGCAGGCGATCGAGAGCAAGGACAGTGTGCGGCAGGAGCAGCGTGATCGCATGCTGGCCATCGAGGCACAGGATAAAGAGCTGGCCAAGATGCTGCAGGAACGGGTGCGTAAACAAAATAAACACATTTTAATTTAATTTTATTTATTCAACAAATTCTCTTACAGGAGAAGGCCAAAATGAAGCGCGCCAAGGAGAAGGCGCGTCTGCGCAAGTCACAGCAGAAGGAAGCCGCCGGAGGAACCGGCGTCAATGGGCTGCTGTGTGGCACCAGCCCGGGCTCACATTGTGGTCCACTGCTGTCGCTGCCACAAGACTGCATGTCCTCGCTGTCGTCGTCACAAACACAAGCGGACATCGATGTGGAGGCCTATTCGAATCCCATTGATGTGCTCAACAGCAGTCGCGAGCAGCAGCGTCAGCCAAATGGCACACTGACCAATGGCAGTCTGACGAGGGACAGCTCCTCATCACATGGCTCCATGCAGCGGCAACAGCGTCAGGCGGCAGCAGCAGCACAGAGTCTGGGACGTGGCGATGATGATATCTACACACTGCCAGTGGACAGTTGCAGGCCGGGCAACAGGCCCATCTCACTGCACATGGCTGCCGAGACAGTGCAGCAGCAGCAGCAGCACAACTCCATGACGCGGTAGGCAGAGTCTTTCATCTGCTATATACATGAGTTATTTATAGTTCCTCTTTGTTCTGTTGCAGCTCCGAGCACTATGGCTCCGAGGCGGGCTCCCATGACAGCACATTGTCGAGCGGCCACGACATTTCGCCGCACATGAAGTACTCCAAGTCCGGCAACTTTGGTATATATGTATTTGAGCGTGCACTGAAAGCAATTTCCATTTACTCATCTATAACTCTTCTACACTCTCTACAGATCAGAGCGCCAGCCCCACGCCGCCTTACATGCCAATTCAGGGTACACGCCGATCGAATTCAAGTGAAGATCGTAAAAAGAAATCCAAGGACAACAAGTGCACGCATCAGTGAGGCGCCATCAGCTTCGTCTTCGCCTTCATAGGGACACATACAATACATGTTTACTTAACTATGCATACACATACATAAATACATTAATACATGAAAACATATTTATATATATAATTTGTATTCTCATATGCAATTTGTATATCTACTCGACTCTTGACAATGAAATTGTTCAGCTCACTTTGTATTTTGCACTCATATTCAGCATCTCTCTCCCATTAGCGCCTAATTGTAGTTCATAGATAAGCTCTATTCTAATTAATGTTGTTTGCAATAACAGATAACAGAAGACTCTACTCGGAGTTTACAATAAATGTTTGTTAATAAGTCAAGTTGTTCATTTGTTTTATTGCGCGAAAGATCAAAGGGTTCAACAAATGTTGTTGGGTTCTAGGTTTAATTTGTTGTATATATTTACATAAAGTTGTAAACATATGTTAATCTTTACATAGTTAAAGCATTATATTCATATAGTTGTATATCAAATATTTACATAGTTAAAGCATTACATTCATATCTTTGCAGTATTATACCTAAATACTTATTTGACTGTGCTTGAATTGGAAAAAGAAAATTAAGTTTGATTTTTCAGGAATGATTCTTCAGAAGTTAGTATAATTGTTAAGACTGTTCAGGTAGTTCAGGTTAAATGTATCTCTGCAGTATAGTACGAGTATAAAGGTTTTTAATATAACAATCAAATAATTTTTGGTCTTATCTACGATATTATCTTTAGTTCTTGTTCTTGGGCATTTACAATAAATTATTATACAATATATCAACTTGAAAGTTTTCTTTTCAATTTTGATAGTTCTTTTCTACTCATTGAATACATTCTATATATATGTCAATTATATACAGATATCATTATAAGAAGATGAACTAGATCCACATTTTAATTAAGATTCTTAGGCATTATTCCTTAATCCTTTTCAGACTGTGCTAGAATAAGAAAAAAGAAATTTAGTTGAAGTTTATATTGGTATTACTCACTTCGATGCAATGCTTTCAGTAGTTGATCAGTTACACAGTCGATTCACAAGAATATTCAAGATATTTCATATATTTAAATATAATTCTTTACCACAGGATTTCTCTTTGTTATATTCTACATTCCCATTGTTATCTCGTTCTTTCTCGCAGTTCGTTTTCTTTATATTTTTTTACTAACATCAGCAAGTTTGCGTCCAATACCGGAGATCAAAACTTGTGAAACTGGTATTAAAAGTCACAAGTTAGGGTCTCAGGGAATCAGCCATACAAACATTTGCACATGTCACTAATACCAATGTATGTGTATGTGGAATATGCAGGCAATTCTAACAGATATATCGCAGATCTATATCTCCAATTATTATAGATATACTAATCGGAACACTTTGTTTTTCATCACACACACACAATCTTTTTTTTTTTGCACATTGCATGGCTGTAGCTGTGTAGGTGTAAGTGTGTACGTGTGTGTGTTTGTGTTCTCGAGTAGGGACGGGCTGGGGGGTTTTCTTTGCGGCTTATAGTCAAGCAAAGAAAGCTAGCACGCTGTATAGTATGCTCAATAAATACTACTATACAACCTACTACCTCAATTTGCCAGAGAGAAAAAGGTCCTTGGTGTAGTCCTTTTTGCTGGGCTGGATAACGTAACAGGGTAGCGGGATCAGTTTATATAATTTCTTATATGCATTTGGTTTCGGCATTGGTAAAATTGATGAAATAAAAATTACGTGAAAGTAAATATCATTCATTATTGTAATGTTCATTAAATAAAGTTGATATTTTCTTGTTATTAAAAGAAATAATTATTTTTGTTAATGATTTTTCAAAATAAAACATTTGTTTAGTGATTTACTGTGCTTTTTTAAATAGATTTAACACATTGATGATTTTTTGGGTTTTTAAGTAATTTATTTAGATTTTCATTTATTTATTCATGTTTGTTTTTTCAATATTATAGTTATTAGTTAGGTTCTTGCATGAAGATTTTTTATACACTTTGATTTATATAGATTATCAAATTATATTAATATATTGATTATTGTTTTTTAGATTATTATTTTCACTTATTTATAGTTATTGTATTTTATTAAGAAATTGGTTATTTTATTGATATTATTATTTGATATTTTTCTATGTTTATTTTGGCAATATTTAATATTTTGCGAACTCATTAATATATTACTTTTGTTTGTTCTTGGTATTTTGAGCAATATTTTATGACTTTTATAATATTATATATTTATTTTCCTTTATATTTTAGTTCCCTACTGCATCGGTTTAATTCTCTTTCACCGTTTTAAATACATTATTGTATTTTCTAGTTATATCTTTATGTATTTAAAGTTTAAAATGGAATTGTCATTCAATTATTATCAATTATTCAAGTATTAATTTAAATTTAATCTGTTTATACGTCATTCATTAACTGGCAATGTGTTTAAAGCAAGTGTCGCGTTATTTTAACAGTTCTTCTTGTTGTTGTTGTTGCCAAAAACCAGTTGTTTGCATTGACAGACTCCCATAATGCCGGTCTTGTAACAGATATAAAACAGCACAAGTTCGGATTTACGGGTTTCTGTTAATGGTCCATATGTAAGTATGCACCATTTATCATTCGATTACGGTTTGTGCTTATTGATTTATAGACTGGAGTACGAGTTGCATTAGAGTGTTGCATGTTCTTGTGTCGCATCCCTTCTTGGCAATATTTGATAATGTTGTGAAATTGCTGCAAGAGAAGAAAGGAGATTAGCACGGGTTTAAAGTTTGGCTATGTTTATTGAGGTTTTACTGCGTTTAATGTTCTTCTTTCTTTAATTCCAGTTTCGTTTTTTTCCTCAGTTGCATTTCCATTTTTTAGTTTAACTGCAAATGAATAAAAAATGCACTTTAATTGCAGCAAAAAAAACGCATTTATAAATCGAGATTATGTTGAATGGGCATTGCACCTTACCTAATCCTCAGATAGATTTGTCTACCCTCTCCTCTTCCTACTGCTCAATTCAATTTGCAACAAAGACTCACCGGAAAAACTGCATTACATATTCATAGCCCACAAAAAACATAAAATAACAACAACAAAGGAGAAAAACAAACTAATGAAAACATGGAAAATCCGTCCAGTCACACACTCGCACACTAGACATAGTTATAGCCAAGCTATGCGACTCTATATACACTATGCACATATGCACACGTGTGTGTGCGTCTCTCTCTCTCTGTGTGTGTGTGTGTTGGTGTGTGTTGCTTGCCTCAGCTTTAGTTTTGCTTCTTTGGGCAACTTGGCGTTGCGCTTCCTGAACGGCAAATGCTCGAAACAACAAAACTCAAACTGAAATGCCACTGAGCGGGCTGCGACGAGGCGACGACGCAGCGCAGTTGGCAGAGAGAGACACAGAGACAGGCGCTGCTGCTGCCACTGCCACTGCCACTGCTGCAGCTGAGCGACTTTGTCTGTCTGTGTGTGTGCGTGTGTGTGTTTGAGTCGCTGTATCTATCGAGTGTTTTGGCTATATGTTGCTTATGTTTGTTGTGCCTGCTGCTGCCAAAATGCTGCTGCGTCTTCACCCATTGGCCCTGCCACACACACACACTCACACACACGCAAGCACAGCGCGCCGCCGTCGTCATCGTTGGCTGTACCTATTTTAGCCAGGACCTGCCTCAACAATTTCACACAGACAACAAACGCGCGCGCTGCCGCAGCGACGTCACACACTCACACACACACACAGACACACACACGTGCACGTTTTCTGGTTTCCTTCCTACTTATGCTGCGGCGTCGACGCGTCGCGCAAAAAACCGGTAACAGCACAGCCAGCTGCGACGCCGGCAGAGCTGAGTGCGCTGTGCCGGCAGAGCTTTGCCCCTGCAGAGAGCAACCAAAGCTCGCTCTCTTGCTCTCTCTTTCTCTTACTTGCTCTCTTTGGTCTGCGCTCTCTTCACTTGCATTTGTTTACTTTTTGTTTGTGTATTTTGCTTTTGCTTGGCCCGCATTGCACTAAATTAAGCTACATTCCTCTTCCTCTGCCTCCTTCTACACCCTCACTCTCTCCCCCTTCCTCTCCCTCTTCCCTCCCTCCTCTCCCATCCCCTCAAGCAGCTTTACTTAGTTGTGCATTTGTAAGCTGCAATTATTTTCGGATTTCCTTTGCATTTTCATTCATTTTGTGAACCTGACTCTGCTTTGATAACAGCAATATTACGCATACGCCGCGTTGTTTGGTTTATTTACGCCGGGTAATTACATTTCCCCTTCCCTCTTGGCAAACATTGCGCATACGCCGCATTGAGCAAATATTATTGAAATTCACTTAACTTCGCATTAATCAAAATCATTTTCTCATTCTGCGACTGCGAACGCAATGACGCGGAAATGTTTGCATGAATAATGAACTCTCTATTGCCCCTACTCCCTTCCATTCTCTTTCTGTCCTTTGTGGCTATTAATTTTCATATTTGCCGGCTACCTTTGTGTGCAACTGTGTTTGCCCACTGGACATACATACAACTTGTTTGCTTAATTTTGTTGCATTTGCAGTTCCCATTTGTTGCTTTAAAGCGCAGCAAACTTTAAATTTAAAGTTTACTAACTTTGGGTTGGCCATAAATGTTTAAGTTTTGTTTAGCAATCTCCAGTCTTCTTATTAATATACTAACATATCAAACTATATATTTGAATAATGGTAAATGTTATATTTTATCCATTATTAGGTTATATTTTTAAACTTTTTAGGGATTTTTAGTAATTTATAAAAATAAGAATTTTCAATTTATTATTAATTTTATTTTACTTAGTTTTAGACGAACTTGTAATAATTTTAACATTGCTATTATCTCTTTTTTTAAGGTGATTTCATATTTTTATATTCGATTCTTAACCCATACATATGTACATATTTATCTACCTATATTGTTTATTTAATTTATTGTTTTAATTGATCATTTATTACTGTTTTATAATTAATTAAATTTTTTATGTTTCTGTGTATAAACTTATTTTATTTGTTTTGTTTATACTTATTTATATATTTTATTTCCTTATTGATATTATTTATTTTGCTGTTTATACATTAAAAATTATCATAAAATTATTATTTCTTTATTTTGGTTTTATTCAATTTAATTATCGAGACTTACTTTTCAAACGTATTATTAATTTTTTTTATTTAATTTTATTATTATTTTTTTTTTTTTTTTTTTTTCAATTTAATTTTTGTTTTATATTTTATTTATTTTATTTATATTTTTATATATCTCTACTATTTCATTTTTTTTTTGTTTACTTTATTTTTTTCTATTATTATTTGCTTACTGCTTTGACTTTAAAATAGCTTTGAGCTTTAATTTCTATCCCCATTTATCTTGGCTTATTTATCAAACTGTCTAGTTGTTTGTACTCTAATTTATGCAGGCCATTTAAGCATTTTCTAGCCTCACTTTTTTCTCTACAAATGCAGCCCATTTCGCTTCGTTTCGCATCGTTATCGAGGTGCCAACAATTTAAATCCCTCGAGATAAATTCTCATTTCCCGTTTCCCATACAAAAATGCCCCCAACAGCAACAACAACAACAGCAACAGAAGCAGCAAAAAAACCAAGGCCAAAAGCGCCTTTGCATATAAACCAATGCCACACACACATACATATATAAATAATAACAACAACACTGCTAAAGTGTCGGCACCTACACGAGGCTCGGGTTTGCACACAAAATTATGCAATACGCCATTTGCAAAGTGCGCTCTCTTAAGAGAGAGAGAGAGCTCACAGTATTTGCAAACTTCGCTCTCTTAAGTGCGCTGCAGTCGCAAAGTGCGCTCTCTTAAACTGCGCTGCAGCTGCTGCACTCTTTCAGTTGCGCTCTCACAGCAACTCCCGCTCTCTGTCTCTCTCTCTCCCTCTCTTGCTTGCTGGCATTTTTTGCATTTGCTTGCGCGCTGCTCTTTCAATGCCATTGTCATGGGAGCCGCACACACACACACACACACGCACACAGCTGCGATAAGCAGCACATGCAATTCAATTAGAGACGCCGCTTGCTGTTGTTGTTATATTTGCCGTATGTTGCCTACTCCTTTTCGTTCGCTGTTTGGAGCCACAGACAATAACATGCTGTCGCTGTCGCTGTCGCTGCGCCAACATTGCTGCTGCTGCGACGTCAACTGCGCTGCTCTGCTGCCATTTGAAAAATCGAGTTGGCAAAGCCAAACGCAGAGTTGATTAACCTTTGCGCATTCTGTTTTGCAACTTCATTCGCTGTGGAGCTGCTCCGATTTAAATGCTGGAGTTATGCATGTGCATGTGTGTGTGTCTGTTTGTGTGTGTTTGTGTGTGTGTTGGCGTGTGTGTCTCTCTGTCTGTTGCGCTGCCTTTCGTGTTCGCAGCCATGTTAGCAGCCATTTTTAATAGCCATATGCAGAGGCAAAACGTAAGTAAGTTCACATATACATATGTAGAGAGTGCATACATATACATTACACACACACACACACACACACGTGCAGTGTGCGTATGCAAATAGTTTGCTTGCCTTGTGCATTGCAAAGTATTTTTTGCTACTTCATTCATTGCCACGCCTCCTCCTGCACTGCGCCTCCATACTCACTCTTCTCCTCTCTCTCCCTCACTCTCTTTTGGTAGTTTTTCGGCACTCTTGTAATTGAAATTCGGCGTTGAAGCGAGTAAACGCCAAACTCTCTGTCTCCCTCTCTCTCCCACTCACTCTCTGCCTGCCTACTGTTCTCTGCTCGCTGCCTGCTGCCTCTGCCCGCGTCGCTGCTGCTGCTGCTGCCGCTGCCTATGCTGTGCAGTGTTCTATAACTTTTTTTTGGCAAACTTGTTTTTCGCCACTCGCGTTTATTTTGTCGTTCCGCTTCCTGCTTGTTGGTGTGGGTCATGGTTGTTGCCATCGTCGTCGTCGTCGTCGTCGTCGCTGCCGCGTCATGGCTACGCTTCGCTCTCTTTTGTTGAATTTCATACACAATCGACTGCTCCTTTTTGCTGCTTACTCCCTCCCTCTGCCGACGTCACTGCCTCTGTCTGCCTCCGTCGCTATCGCCGTCTGTAGGTCTGGCTGACCGCCGTCACTTGCCTTGTGCTCCCTCTGTGTATGTGTGTGCATGTGTGTGTGAGTGTGTTTTGACTGCGCTTTTGTTGCTCCCAAATTGCACAATATTGTCGCTGCGGCCTTTGTGCAATTAAATCATATCAGTTATGACTGATTCTCTGTTCGTGTGTTTGTGTGTGTGTGGGTGTGTGTAATGCATATTGTATTAATCAGCGTATTGTGTGCTGCGCGTGGAGAGAGATACCAAAGTTTCATCAAGAATTGAAAAGGGAAACCTTAGTTAAACATATATAAAGCATTTATGGGGAAGTAAACATATCAATTATAGAGGGAAGTTAACAATAACAAATTGAATTTTTGAGAATAGCAACAAGCTGCACAATCGATAATTATCGATTAGCTTTTAATGCTTGATCAGTAAAAAGTAATCGAAGAAAGTTTACCATAACTCTTTCTTAATCATTTATTATTCATTCATTCGTTCATTCTTATTCAAAAAATTTTTTTCATTTGCCACGCATGGCATGATCAGTAATAAAGAAGTGTCCTAATTCTATTCTCAGAACCATTATCGATAGGTACCTATCACACGATCAGTATTCAACAATTGAAAAAAGCTTACAGTAACTCTTGCTTGTAAGACATTGTAATATATTTATTTTAATATATTTCTAAGAACATAAAGGAACCCCCAAAGATCTCAAAAAATAATAATTAATCGCATTAATAATTAAAAGTACAGTTTGGTTTTTATTTTACTTTTATGATCGTTTTTTTCGATTTTTTTATGAGGTTTTTTCCACATATAAATATAATATAAAACTCATCCTTACACTAAAAAGTATTCCGCTTGAAGACCCATTATGAAAAGTCTCAAGCAGAGACCGTCAACTACCATTATGGGGTATAGAAAATATGCCTAAGAAGGGTTCATTTATTAAAATTTTTCAAGAATACCGAAAATCCTATAATAATTCCACTATATGAATTATAAATTTAACTTTTATTTTGCAACTTTTATAATATTTAAAAATTGATTATATTAATTTAAATATTTTAACGATCTCTCCCAAATATGCGTGTTACTCTATAATACTTTCAAAATGTTGGAAGATTATAATTGATGATATGTATATCATTTATCTATATTTATATCCTTATTTATCATTTAATATATATCGTTTATAGTAATAAAAAACATTTCTTGAGAATATGCAGTAACTTTACATTTAAAATGTTCCTGTAATTTAGTGATCCTCAACATAAAATTGATCTCATGTAATTGAACACTTGCTATAATGATCCGCTATAAATTGGAACATATTTTTCTTGTTACAGGTTCATTTCCGAACCGGTTGGCTAATAACCGTTTCGTTTTTAGTGCTTTTAAACACCTGTTATACGATCGAATCGGTTTTATGGCACATCAACAACTGCGATAATCATGCGCAATATCGGTAGAGACGTGTAGAGATGTGTGTGTTTAAGAGTGTGTGTGAGTGTGCGTGAGAGATGTAACTGCCTGCGGCTTGGTAGTCAGCTCTACCAGGTCCCTCTTCCCCCCACTCCTCTTCACCCTTCTTCTCACTTCTTCGCCTTCTTCCCAGCATGTTGTGTCTTGTCTTGCGCTGCTGCATCTTCTTCGCTTTCGCCGCGAATTGCGATTTGTATCTCTGCTCTGCACACACACACACACACACGTAACGCACACACACACATTGGTTTTCTTATTGGCTGCTGTTTATTTGCGCTGTGCGTTCGTTTATTGAGTATGCTTTATGTCTGCGCGGGGCGTTCAATGAACTTCTGCAATGGGTGCCGCGATGCCGCTGCCTCACCCCTTACCGCTGCTGCTTCCCCCTCTGCTGCATCTGCAGGCAGACAATGCCGACTCGGTCGAGCCGCGAGTTTTGTGTCCAATGTAATTGGCAGAAGTTCTTTCTTTCCTTCTTTTTCTTTCTTCTTTTTTTTGGTTTGCTTTGCAATGCTCTCAAGCGATTAGCAGAAGATGTCGATTTAAGCAAACAACAGGCAGCACAAGAGGAAGAAGAAGCAGCACAAGAAGAAGCAGAAGCAGCACGAGAAGCAGCAGCAGCTGAAGTTGAAGAGAAGGCAAGAACAAAAACAGAAGTAACTGAAGATATTGCAAGAGCAGCGACAGCGAAGATATTAAAATAACTTGCACAATGAAACAGGCACAGAGAGGGAGGGGAAGGAGTGGGAGCAAGGGGGAGGGGAGGCAGATAAGCAGCACTCTCCTCTGCTGCTGCTGCTGCTTCTTCTTCGGCTTTTTTTGTGCTTTAGCTGCCTTAATATAATTTTATGTTATGCCAAAGCGCACAAACAAACACACGTGTAGCCACTGTGCGAGTGTGTGTGCGAGTATGTGTGTGTGTGTGTGTGTGTGTGTGTGCGGGGACAATCGCTTGATGACGAAGTCACAGCAAAGGCAGTGACAGAGAGACAGAAGGCAAAGTCGCAAGGCAGAAGTGAAGGCAGAGACGCGGCAGAAGTGGAGGCAGAGGAGAGACAAGGCAGCAGCAGAGGCAGAGACAGAGGCAGAAGTGGAGATAGAGGCGCAAGGCAGAGGCAGCGAAGCAAGGCAGAGACAGAAGCACAAGCAGCAGCAGCAGCAGAGGCAGACAGCGTTGGCTTCTGTGCAAAATGCGAAATAACGTAGAATGACGTAGCAAAAGCAAAGCAAAGCAGAGCAACGGTAGCAGCAGCGACAGCGACAGCAACGAAGCCACATGCAATGCAATTTCAAAGGTCAATGACACGCAGCGTGCAGCGCAGTCACAATCGCAGCAGCAGCAGCAGAGAGAGAAAAAGAGAGAGCGCAGCAAGAGAGCGTGCGCCCAATGGCAGCAAAAGCTTTCCCCAGCTTGAGGCGCTCGCTCTCTCACTCTCTCTCTGGCTCTCTTTGTAAAGTATTTGCATTTGTATTTGTGTTTGTGTGTTTGTGTGTGTTTGCAAATTCACAAATTGAATTTTGCACCCGTTTTGGGGCTCGATTTGTTGTTGTTGTTGTTATTATTGTTGTTGCCTTTGGTTGCTGTTGTTGCCTTTCATTCACACACAGGAAATACGCAAGCTCGTGTTGTTGTTGTTGCTGCTTGCAATTTTTCATTGTTGTTGATTGCATTTTACGCTGCGCTGCAACTGTGCAATGCTGCCGCTGCCTCAAGATCCCCAGCCACGACACCCACATGTGCCACAAATTACTTGGCATAGTCACATTGACAGACAGCCATGAGCAGGGAGGGGGAGAGGAAGAGAGAGAGACATATCTCTTAGGCTCCTGAGCCTCGTCTTGCTGCGTGAGTTATGGCCATGTGTGTGCGTGGGTGTTCTTCCTATCTCCCTCTACCAACAGTACCTTCTTCTACGTACCTCCCTTTACCTCTACCTACCTCCCTCTACCTTCCCCCTCCCTCTGCAGTCATAAATTATGCAAAAATATGCAATTATTTTCATCAAGAGAATACCTCAATGAGTACGTGAGTCTTGGGGCAGGTAAGCTCGCAAAGTTGCCTAATAAAAAATCCAAACCAAGTTGAGCTTTCTTCTACAGCGACATTGTCGGTAAAGTAGTTAAGACTTTCGAAGCCAGAAACTGTTGACTCTTCGCCTTGTTCTTGCAGCTAATTTATAGCTACTCTCGCCTGGCTTAAGATTCAACGTCAGCTGTCCCTCTCCTATTCTATCTCTTTCTTAATGGCATAAAAATAGTTACTGTCTATGGCCATCTCGCTTGCGCTCGTTAGAAAGTTTGCAGTGCAAAAGTCGTGAGTAATTTGTTTTGCGAAGAGTGATTAACTTGTTCTCTTCTCTGCATGTACCTTTGTATGTCTTTATAATACTTGACTTACTTGCAAATGGTAAAATGAAACTAACAGAATATGGTTTGAGTGTCGTAATTCGGTTTTTCTTTCTTTTCAAGATAGTTTTTACTTATTGGTTATAGATCTACTTCTTATAGTATTTGCAAGTTTGTGAGGATTATCTGCTACTATTCTGCTGCTTATAATACTACTTCTACTGCTACTTATTCTAGTACTCCTTCTACTATTCCATCTAATACTACTACTAATATTCTACTAATACTGTATCATACTACTAATAATACTACTACTTCTACTACTCCGTCTACTACTGTTTCATCATACATCTACGACTCTTTACACTTTTATTACTTCTTATACATACTACTTTTTACTTGCACTTACTCTTTCTTCTTCTCTTACTTCCTCTACTGCTACTACTGATTTTAATGCACCAACAAAAGTATTATCACTTATACTATTACTACTACTACTACTACTACAACTACTCATACTATTACTACTACTACTACTACTACAACTACTCATACTATTACTACTACTACTACTACAACTACTCATACTATTACTACTACTACTACTACAACTACTCATACTATTACTACTACTACTACTACAACTACTCATACTATTACTACTACTACTACTACTGCTACTACTACTAAAATAGTACTACTACTAATGCTACTACCACTACTACTGCTACTACTACTACTACAATAGTACTTCTACTCATACTATTACTTCTACTACTACTACTTTTGCTACTACTACTACTACTATTACTACTACTACTACAACTACGACTACTACTACTACTACTACTCCTAGTGCTACTACTACTACTACTACTACTACTACTACTACTACTACTCCTAGTGCTACTACTACTACTACTACTACTACTCCTAGTGCTACTACTACTACTACAACTCCTAGTGCTACTACTACTACTACTACTACTACTCCTAGTGCTACTACTACTACTACTACTCCCACTACTGCTACTTCTACTAATACTACTACTACTACTACAACTACTCCTACTTCTCGTACTACTACTACTACTTCTACTACTATTAATACTACTACTTCTACTACTATTACTTCTACTACTATTACTTCTACTACTATTACTTCTACTACTACTTTTATTACTACTACTTTCGCAACTTTTTTTAATGCTTTTACTTCTTCTCGTTGTAGAACTACTACTACTGCTTCTTTCAATACTTCTCTATCTACTTTTTTCTTTAATCTACTACTTTTTATACTACCAACACAATATTCAACTCTTCCACATTCCCCAGCTCACACCAAATATAAACAACTCCATCGCTACCTCAACAAATCCCCTCAATCCTTTTCATACATTTTAAAAAACAACCCCACTCAACAAACACTTTCCTTTCCCTCCTGCATTAGCTTTGAGCTTTAACCCACCCAGGGGAGTCCATTTCAATCCGATTAACAAATGAATCAGGTTAATTTAAGTGCTAATTACTCACAGCAGGCTAAATGCAACTGCAACACATATACATACGCGAACACACACACACACTCATATAGGGGCGAAATAAGGTCATGATGAACGCAAAAGGGGCGAAGTCAGTTAGGGTATTAAACGTTTAACATTCAGCACAAAGGCGGCAAATCCCAGAGATGAAAACAAAAAGCGAATAAACACTGCAAAAAAAGCAACAGCAACAAGAGCTAAAAAACGTAACAGAAACAACAACAACAACAGCAGCAGGAACAACAACAACAGGGACTAACAAAGCGCTTGCCGCACGCTATTTTTCATCTGCTACGCTTTGAGGCAACGAAAAAAAGTTAGGTTAGGTTATGGACGCGCCACATGGAGTGCAACAACGGTGAACGAATGAGCACAAAAAGAGAAGGAGGAAAAGAGAAGGCGGGACGGGCATAGGAGGGTGACATGACGACAAAACGGGTTCAAAATCCTATGCAACATGGCAACGCGAACTAAACGAGCAGCAAGACAGATAGACAAAGAGAGAGAAAGAGAGAGAGAAGAGAAAGAGCGAGAAAGAGGAGGCAAGGCAGGCACAGCGCAGCACACAAGGTAGACGAACCAAAGTCGCACTCAAACCCGAAATCCGTCAGCCTCCTGCTCTACCCACCTGCCTCCCTGCCTGCCTGCCTCTCGCCTCCCACTTACAATGCTTGCAACGCGACTCCAATAGAGCGTGGCTTGGGCACAGGCCGCAAAACTCGTTTATTGACGCTGCACAATGTGCCAGGCAGGCAGGCAGGCGGGCAGCAACAACAATAACTTGAAGGAAAGAACACAAAACTTGCAACGTCATCGTTGACTGTGTGGCACCCGTAGGCAGAGGGGGATAGCGGGACGGGGGGTGGCACAGCACGAACACAGCGTGGTACACGCCAATGTCCAATGTCATTCTGAGGATCAGAAAAACGTTCTACAGCACCAGCAGCATACATATATGATTATCACAGCGAGGACAAACTTTGCAGAATTTTATTGAATTGCGTTTGCACTTTTTAATACTCTGTAATCCCAGAATTTAGTAGAAAGAGTGAAGAGTTGAGAAAATAAATCAATTCTAATTTGTATAGTATTACGACATTGTTTAATAGAACTCTGTTGTTATCCAGTATATGCCTATGAAATTGTATAAATAGTTAGACAATATAAACTGGAAACTTGTGGGCACTATAAACTATATACAAAATCACAATTGATCATAATAAACTCATTTTTAACCTGATTTTTCATTTTGGTAGTACGCGAAACAATAAGCCCGCGATCAAAATTTTTGAAAATAATATCAGAGTTTAATTAATGTTCCGATCTTTGTAGTTATTGAATATATTCATATGAAATTACATAAATAACTTCTACTAATCCTTTGGAGGCTCTTAATTACATAAAATTGAATTAAAATTGGTTAAAATGATAAGTTATTGCTTATTTTCAAACAATCCAAAGAATAACAGAAAAAGTTCTGCAATTATGTGGTATATTTCTGTATAATTTCAAAGCTAACAAACAGATGCCATGTCGCGATAACCCTCTATACATTTCAAAACTTAGTTGCACCTCTTCATGTTATATACATATCATTTATGTACGAGTTTTTTATATGAAGTTTTCATTCCTAACGACGAAAACGATAAATGAATTACTATGGAAGTATAATAAAAATAAATAGATCTTTGTAGTTAGAAAATATATGCCAATAGATATAAATATATGCAATCTATAGTTACCACATATCATTATGATAGCCTTCTACACTCTATCAAAGTGTACAGATGGACCACTTTAATCTTTTTTTATGCCAAATTCAACTAAAGAGCGCTTCAATATTTAGGCATAATATAAAACTAACATTAATACCTATATCCCTATTATTTTCAGTTATATTCCCATAAAAATACCTACCCATCTACCACTTATGATTTTAAAACCACTGTACACTTTAATGTAACCCCGCTTTAATCGAAATCCACGCACTTTCCATAATAAGTTCATTCTATTTGCTCTGCAGAAGTGCAAGTGAGTTCGGCCCAATTAGCGAGCCAGCCGGGTAAACACAAATCTAATTACGCATACGCCGTGGCTAACAACCCACACTCCACTGCTGACCCGCCTCCCCCCAGGGCTCATCCAACAGAATATATATGTGTACAATATAAACCGGTTGTTCCATCGATATCGCTTTTAAATGGCCATTGCAGCTGCAGCCTTTGGTGAACAACAAGTGCAGGTCAAAAATGTGCAAAAACAATACGAACGAAAAAAGCCAACGGTTCTTTGCCACTGGCGGCACTTGCCCCTTTCACCAAGGCTGTCAAGAAGAATGCGCAAACTGGCAGTTGCAACCTGCAACCTGCAACTCGCTGCCAAGCTGCCACTTGCTGCATTCAATTGGCTTCTTCTTGGCCACGTACAGCGGCAACTTCCGCCTTGCGCTTTAGAACAATTTCTCTCAAAGTTGTGGCATAAATTAGCTGCACCGTTACACGAGATAGAGGATGGAGAAGGAGAGAGAGGGAGAGAGAGAAGGAGAGAGAGAGAAAAGGTGAAGAGTGAGTAAAAGTTGCAACCTCAACGTGTAATTTGTGCGCAATTTAAAGACAAAAATCTGTTGATTTTTATGGGATTTGCGAAGTTTGTAAAGTTCTGTATGGTTATTATAGCAAATTTATCTGTATAAAAGGTTGGAGAGGGGAGAGCAGGGTGTGTAGTTCAAAATGAGTGCCCGAAATTGATATGTTTGTGTCTTATCAGAAAATTATATACTTGCCTGGGCGAGTGAACATTAAAAGTAACGTGCCAAAAGGAATTGAAAGAAGACACCCTATTGACCGTAATTAGTGTGTCTTATGCAGAGGATATCTTTAAGTACAGCAAAAGAAAATGTTACTAATGTTACTCAAAATTCCATCTACATATTTTTTAAAACGATTTATTACAACAAAATTTGCTTGATTACCTAGAAAGTTATGCTTAACTTGAACTACCCAACAGAAAACTCAAAAAAACTTTCGATTGTACATTTATTTTAAATTTTTCTCCATTGTTATATTAGTATTATTATTTACCCACATTTAATTGCACTTGTTACTGACAAAACTTTGTTCACAGCCTAACGAGAACCCACTCCAATTTGTGTTATTATAATTGATGTGACTATCTTAATGACAGGCAATAATTTTGCTAATTTAAATTATTTTTAGCGCTTGTAATGAGAACATTAAAAGCAAGTAAAAGTGCTATTGACTGTGAGTTACTCTGGAATACAGAAAATAAGTTTTAAGTTTAAACATAGCAAGCATAATGAGCAGATAATTAATATACATACACAAATATACCCTCTCTAACGTTTTTAATGGGTATCTTCTTTGAAACAAAAATTGAAAAACAGCGGGAAGCGTCGACGTGACATCAATAAAATACACGACTAACTATTTAAAAAGCAAATTGAAATTAATGAGAAAAATACAAATATCAACAACAACAACACAGAGTGCACAGCAGCAGTAGCAATAACAACAACAACATCGGCAACAACACCCACAACAACATAAGCGACAGCTGTGACGCCTTAGCAACAAAATGCAAACAAATAATTCAACTGTATGACAAACCGTTGAGAATATCGGGGCCGCCATTTTGCATAGGTCTGACGCACACACAATGGCAATATCGAAAGAACGAGAACAAAATAGAGAAAGAGTGACAGACTAGAGAGAGGGAGGAATAGTGTAAAATATGTATAGCTAAACTGGCAACTCGTTTTTGTGGCTGAAAGTAGAGCTATTAAAACTTTTATATGAATACATTCTGCAGGGAATATTGTAATTTATTTATTCATGAAACTTGATTTGTGCTGAAAAAGCACTTCGCTAGTTTCCTATTTTGATACTCTTTTATGAAGGGAATTTAGTAAGTTATATATTTAAAATGTCATAAGGTTCTGTATAGCATTATATACTATTATATGTATGTAAATATCTTCGACATTTCTAACGATTCACGCAGTTGAAACTAAAAGGAAAGAATATGCATAAAGAAAATACCCTCTAATATAAAAAACCTAATTATATAAAAATTTTAAAGTTCGTTATATGTATATTGTAGATATTAAAACTCATCTTATACACTTAAATTTTTATATTGATTTTGAAATGAATGATCTAAGCATTTGCAGATAAAACTGAAACATGAAAACTTTCGACAGTTTCAAATGAAATTAAATGATGAAAAATGAAATAAAAAACATTTTGTACGAACTAAAATTATAACGAATAATAATAATAATAATAATAATAATATAAACACATTCGTAACAGTATAAGCTGACATATATTATTATATTTATTCCACAACCCACACCCTACTATCAGGGCTACCATGCTGCGTCATCTGACACTAGTGAAACTTGTGAACGAAAACAGAAATGCGAAGAAGAGGCAGAATTACTATACGCTGCTCTCATTGGTCAGCCGAAAGTTGGAGTGAGGGCAACGCATACGGGGGAGGGGTTTCACTTTGTAGGGTGTCGCATTGAATGGAACGGAAACAAAGCGTGTATTGGCTAGCGGGTTAGGAGAAGGTAGCGAGGAGGAGGAGGAGGAGGAGACAGTTCGCTATTACTAATGAGGCGCAGTTGTTGCTTGGCTTTTCTAAATGTTTCGCACTGTTTGTACATATATGTGTGTGTGTGAGTTTAGTGTGTGGAATGTGTGTCAGTGTATATGTATATATTTTGTGTGTGAGTGTGAGTGTGCCTACGTATGACATAATTTAAATGAACGGATGACATTCATTACAATGCATTCGCTTTGTAGACAAGTGTAGGCTCGCTCTGTTCTCGCTTCCTATCTCTTTCTTGCTCTATCTCTCCCTTATTTTTGTTCTCCCTCTCTCCCTTAGTTTCTACCTCCCTCTCTCCCTTCCTCTCTCCCTGCCTCTCTCCCTACTTCTCCCTATTTCGACTTCTCTTTAGCAGTGCAAGTCCCGTTTTGGTTACGCTCTAAAAATGCCCCCTTTACTTCAGCTGTTGCAGAGGCGTGGCAGGCAGCCAGGGGAAAGGGTTGCAAGTTAAGCCTAACCTCACTAATAGCTGCTGTTGCAAATCCATCTTGAACCTGCCTACGTTGGTCACTCAAGCGACCGCTGAGCACTGAACATGCAACTCACAACGAGAGCAGGCAAGAGTTGAGCTTGCAACAACGACTTTGCCAAAATGTTGAACAGGTGCCGTGCACAGCTAATGGTCACTGAGTGCCCAGGCCGAGGGATTATGCCTGTTGGTTAATTGATGACAACATCAGGAAATGTGCAGCACACCCGGGCGTATACACAATGTGTGTAATGGGCTTGTAGTTTGAGAGAAGGGAGACCTTTTGATTTGTGGCCAGCCTAAAGAGTTTGCTGCAGCTTCTTGTTGGTTTTTGTGGGTTTGTAAGAGAGGATTTGGTCGTGAAATACAACTCTTTGCAGGTATTTTAATATGCAACTAAGGATGATAAAGTAAAAGACAAAAGGAAGCTTAAACTTCATTAAGTTATTTTGTATTCAACTTGGATAAAGATGGCCATCTGTATATCATTTCTTCTTATTATAATCTCATTGATTATAATCTCCTTATTAAAGATTAAATAGACACTTGTCTTTACTATAATCCCGCATTATCTATTCTCTTTAAACAATATGAGCATCCAAGTCTGTGAAGAGATTCTAAAATGGATCTAAGTTATACAAACTGTTTTAGACCTGGAAGAACACAAGGGAAAGCTGAAACGTCCTGAAGATCTAGATAATTAATCATTAACCTCAACTCAAAGCTTATTAATAATTTGCTGCACCATCGAATGGTATAAATATATTAAGGAAACATTATTAATAATATAAAAAGCAACATAAAGGTATTTATCATTACCATCATCAACACATTTCTTCCTTCAATTGCAGAATAATTATAAACACGCATTAAATAAGCTTCTTAATTTTATAAGCTGCCTGCATCCTTTTTCTATCTCTCTCTCTCACCCTTTCTCTACTGCTTCCTCTGCTGCTGCTCTTTGCAACGGAATTCATTTATGTGCAGTTTCCTTTTAGTTTTATAAGCTCAGTATAATTTTATTACAGTCAGCCTTTTTATGGCTAACATTTGTAGCTAACAAATATGCATTTCCGTTTCGCTTGCTTTTTCATCTTTTGGCATTAAATGAAAATTTCATTTGCCACAGTTTCTTGCTCTTGCCACACGCTGCGTATGCGCAACGAGTGTGTGTGTGCGTGTGTGTGTGTGTGGACAAAAAGCGCTTCTAATTGAAATATTTGTGAAATAATTCCTCATTGAAATGTTTGCCACGGCGGCGCTTTAATTGTGCACTAAGCTGCTTAAGCGATGCGATGCGAAAATAGAAGAAAAAGTATCTATGAGATACACACAGCACAAGCGACAAGTTGTGGTCTTGACTCACTGCGGACAATAACGCAGTCGCTGCTGTCTGTGTGTGTGTGTGTGCTGTGTTGTTGTTGTTGTTGTGGCTAGTTTTTCTGTCTTTTTCTGTTGGAACCGCCGCCATTACTAGCGCTGCCTCTGCCGCCGTCGCTGTCGCCTCACGACATCGCCTCGAGTCGTGGCAAAGGCGATGACGTCGTTGCCATGGTGTTGCTGTTGTTGTTGCTGTTGCTGTTGCTGCTCTCGGAGTACAGTCATAGAGACGGAAGCAGAGGCACTTTATATAGTCTCTTTGCTTGCATCCATAAACTACAAAATTCCTTTTAAAGCGTAAAATGCATTCGATAGATACACACAGCGGCGTCGACAAGCGAACAGACAAACAGACAGAAAGAGAGACAGACAGAGAGACAGACAGAGAGACAGACAGAGGGACAGTTGAACAGTCGACAGAGCACCAGAGCGATCCGAATGGCAACAGAACAGCCGCGAAACTACACACACAAACACAGACACGCAGCCACAGATACATCAAGCGTTGCAGATATTGAGATACAGATACTGCCAGACAGATACTAAGATACCCTAGTCAGGCACACACACACTTGCAGCTGCAACTGTCAGTGTAGTCGTAAATGTATCTGTTAGTTTCGCTGTTGCTCTTGCTGTATCTATATCTGTTGCTGCATCTGTATTGGTTGCTTTGCATTGTCCACATTTACTTGAAATTCAAATTGAACACATTTTACGCCATCTTCTATTTGTTGTTGCTGTTTTCTGTTATTGTTGCAGTCTATTCACAGCTTTTCAATTAATTTGCATTATTGCGCTATTATTACGCATCAGTTTTGATGGATTCCATTGTACAAACAGTGGCAAAGAATTGTTTGCTTGAAGAGACTTTCGATGAGCTTCTGAATTCAATAGTTTTCTTCTCTAGAAAGTTATTTGCAAAAAGTTCTACGAGTTTTCTCAGAAAAAAGATCAATATTTTTAAGTTTACTATAGTATTGTTAGTGGGAAAATAAAGCATTTCAATGATGTAATGTACATGATTTTTTAAAGGGAAAAATGCATATGGAAACTTGAGATTGTTTGGCATTTCTATGATGCAATTGGCAGTTCTATTAATGGTAGCTCAACCTTTGCAAAACTAGTACCTACGTTATATAGATTATTTTCATAGTGATATATTGTATTTTTCTATCAACAGAGATTTATTCATTAGTTCCTAGTACATCATTTTAAATCAGATCATTTCGCTTTGAAAAAAAAATTAACAATTAAATTAAATTTATATTTTACTGTATTCTGATATTAATTTTTAAAATTTAATACATTAAAATGATCATTTTTGTTTTTATTGATATTTTTATTGTTATTTTCATTACTATCAATATTATTGTTATATTATTCCTTTATTTTTATTGTTATTTTCATTTGTATTATTATTGTTTTAATTTTATTCAATAATATAATTATTTTTATTGTTATTTTCATTTGTATAATTATTGTTTTAATTTTATTCATTAATATAATTATTTTTATTGTTATTTTCATTAAGATTATTATAATTTTTAATTTTATTCCTTATTATTATTATTATTGACTATTATCAGAATCATTATATTTTTTTTATCAGTGTATTTACCACTTTTATTATTATTACTATTATTTTCCATTTTGTTTTATTTATTCTTTTTTTTTAAGTTGTATGATTCTTGTTTAAACTATATTTATTATGATTATTATTATCATTATCATTTATGTTACTGTTGTCATCATTATTATACTTTTTAATATTCTAAATATATTTATTATCATCATTATTTTTTCTTATTTTCATCCTTATCATTCGTATTATTATTATTCTGATTACGATTATCATTATAACGTGTTATAAATATATTTATGGTATAATGCTGCAAACCGATCTAACCACAAATAAAATATTACAACGTCACTTGAGCTGCCAGCGTGGCGAACCTAACCTCTCAACATATTTCGAATTTGTCATCATATTTCCTTGCTTATAGTTTATTTATTGAAAAAAATGTACTGTAAACAATTAACTAATCGGCTTCCCCCTTTGTGACACATAAACAGAGCGCAGCCAAGTCAAATTACATGACACAAGAGCGAATTCAGCTGACAGCTGAGGCGACATTGCAACCAGAAACCGCAGAGCACACACACACACACTTGCAGGGACACACACACAGCTACGTACACATAACACACACTCACACCCACATACTCAATAAAGAAATCAATGTCAAAGTATGCAAAGTTCACTAAGCAAGGACACGTTGGACTAGGCGGACTTGAGTGACAAGTCCAAGTGCATGAAAATGGAATCGATGCTTGACTAGCCTGACATATGCAGCTGCTTGCTCAGCCAAGCCAAGCGCAGTTCCAGACAGAGTACCCGACCCTGGCCCCGACCCACTGCAGTGCAGTAGGGACCAACTGGTTTCCAGCTGTGAGAGCCGAGATTGTCTGGCACAGCTCAGTGCAGCTCACTTCACATGTGTGGGCACAGGACGGAGGACGGAGGAATGTGCTGCAGTTCAAGGGCGACGGGACAAAACTCTGGAGCGCACTCTTTGCCAGCGGGGAATGGGGGTTGTGAACTAAAAATAGTTGCTGACTCGTCTGGCGACCGCAGCGTGGCTTTAAATTGTCTCACAATTCAATTCTCACCACACTGCGTATACGCAATACAGTGGGCGATCAATAAGGCGGCACGCGCATGTTAATTTTCAGCGATATCGAACCTCAACTGTCCAGTAATGATTTTATAGGTTGCATATAAGTTTATTAAGATTATTGTATTTTCATGACTTAGGATCACTTTGTTCTTTGTGAAATTCAGAAACAAATGGAAGGCATAATAGACTGTTAAAGGAAACAATTGTAGAGGTTTGAGAACAGTTGACTTAGAATATAACCATGAGAAGAAGATACA
Organism: Zaprionus indianus; assembly: GCA_018904595.1. Classification (NCBI taxonomy): domain Eukaryota; kingdom Metazoa; phylum Arthropoda; class Insecta; order Diptera; family Drosophilidae; genus Zaprionus; species Zaprionus indianus. The sequence goes on from JAEIHA010000905.1 coordinate 1,182,472, forward strand.
GCAAAACATTATGTGTAGCCTGTTAAATAAAGAATACTCAAATTGGGGTTTATTTTAAACAGGACTTTCAGTGTTTTCGGCTAAATATCTGTCGCTAGAATCAAACCTATAGCTTTTATAGATAATATAACTATTATTTCAATCTTATGTATTTTCATATTCAAAATAACTTTAATGATATATGACTTTATGCCCTTGTACTGTCACACTATTGTCCAATTGTCTATTCCATCTATCCTATACTGAATCGTTATTAAATAATTGTGTAATTCATGTATAAATTGTATATATTCCTGAATACTAAATTTATTTTTCAATATTTCTAACTCTAAAATTTAAACATCTTTTCTGCACTTCCCTTTGCCACAGTTCCACTTTAAATTTCCGATCCCTCTAGCGTCCGTTTACTGTATTTATCAATGCAATATGAACTCACCACACTGGGGGGCAGCAGGCGAGAGGGAGACGGCAGATGGAGTGGGGAGTGGTGGGGAAAAGGTGAATGTGCGTCCTTGCACTCGTCTCCCTGTTGCTGTCGTCGCCTCGCACTGCATCCTCTTTGCACTTGAACCATTGTCCTTAGCTGGCAAACAGCTGCTATCCCTTTCTCTCTTTCATTCTCTCTCTGTTAGTCTCTCAATAGTTTTGATGTTGCTTTTGTTGTTGTTTTTGTGCTTTTACTATTTGCAATTTGTTTGTATTTTGCTTGTTGTTGTTGTCGGTCTTGAAAATTGGCAACGCGTGCGCAGTTTCGAATATCCCGAAGTTGATTTCTTTAAATCTTCATTTATTTATGTAATTGTTGTTTGCATTTGCTCCGTTTCTGTGTGAGTGTGTGTGTGTGTGCGTGTCTGTGTGTTTTGATTTGTATTCGTAATTTCCGTATAATCCATAAACTATATACAAAATATAGTTTTACCTGTATGTATGTGTACGTGCGTGCGTGTGTACAGCAGACCAATTCAAGGTCATTCGCAAAGCCCGGAATGAAATACCGTTATAATTTGATATAGCATGAATCAGCCACCAAATAAAATCGTCGAATTTATGCAAAGAATGTTTAATTTAATTTCTCTTCTTTCTTTTTTTGCGTTGTTCATTTTTATTTTATTTAACTTTTTCCATTATCAGCAGCAGAGCTAGTGCATTCAACCGTGCGAACAATATAAGTAAATTCTACAATATCAGAATGAGGAAAAACAATGAAAAGCGGCAAAGAGAAGCCGCCCGCACACACCGACACACACACACAAACACACACTCACATACTTGCATACACTTGCAGCAATAATTATAAATATAATTTGCAATATTATTATTTTTTGTTCGTTATAGTTTATGCATTTTGCATTATTTATTTATTTATTTTTAGAAATAGAATTCTCAAGTTTTTCTCGCTATTTTTGCAGCCTTCTCTTTTTATTTTCAGCAGCGAACAAAGCGCACATTGCATTTGCCTGTATGTATGTGTGTGTGTGCTTGCGCACTGCGCAGTGCAAGCGCAAAGTCAACGTCAGCGTCGACGTTGCAGTCAACGTCAGCCGACGCTCAGCTGCGCTGTTGTTGTTTGTGTTAAGCTGCTGCTTTCTTGCTGCTGTTGTTGTTTTTGTGCGAATGTGTGTGTGTGTGAGTGTGTTTTTTATTGCGTCTGTTTTACTTATTCGTTTGCCTAGCTGCACTCAACGTGTCTGCCTGTGTGTGTGTGTGTGTGTGTGTGTGTGTGAAAGTCTGAGTATTGGTGCTGCGCTGCTGCTGCCGGTATCTGTGTGTTGGTATGACTTCATTTCCTTTGTCGTAGGTCATCGCCAATGCGGAAAAATTCGTTTTGACAGCATGAAATTTGTTCGTTTTGCGGCGAATTTACGAATTTTCGAAATGCATTTTAAATATTATAATTTTTAATTATTATTATTAGATATTTTCAAATTTATTTTATTTAATTTTTGGTGTTTTCACTTGAGTTTTTTGAATTTGGTTTTCTACCGATTTCTTGCATTATAATTTTGAACTTTGAGCCACATGAAAAATTCACTCCGCTGCCGTCGCCGCCTGCAATCGTCGTTGCTGTTGCCGCTGACGTTGCCGTTGCCGTTGCCGCTGACGTTGCCGTGCATTTCAAAGTTGCGCTCCACACTGACAAAAGGGTAGAGAACTTTTTCTCCAACGTTTGGCCAGAGTTGCCATTTTTTGCACGAAAAAAACCGATGCCGATCAAAGTCAATGCGTCGCTCTCACCATCGTCGTCGCCGTCGCCGTCACCGTCGTCGTCGTTGTCGCAGTCGGCGCAGTTCGTGCAATTGCAAAAGCACAGACCCCAAAACGAGGAGGAGACGCCAACGCAGGCAGCAAGCAGCAGCAGGCAGTGACAGAGGGCAGCGCGGCGGCAGAGACCAAGCAAAAATGGTAATAAAAGCAAATGAATCGCACCAAGTGCATCCAAAGCACACTCATACACACACACACACCAACACACGCACGCATACAGCTGCATGGAACAATCAGACAATTACACACACACACACATGCACAGAGATGAGCGTCGGCGCAGGGGAAGCTTCCAAGTGCCGGCCGCCTTTGCCTTTGCGTGGCAAATTTGTCTCTGTGTGTGTGAGTGTGTGCCTGTGTATGTGTGTGTGTATTGCAATTTTCATCTGGCTGCTCACTCACGCCCCAACAACACCCTGACGCTGTCCCTCTCTCTCTTCCGCTCTCGCCGTTCACTCATTCATTCGCAATTGTTGTAATGCAGCCGCGCACTTGCTGGCACTGTGCGCTTGTGTGCGTGCGCGCTCGTGCGTGCGTGTGTGTGTGTGTGTGTTGTAATCGAATGAATTTAATCATCTGCAGGAAACTGATGACGATGACGGCGACGGTGCGGCAGCGGCTGGGATGCTTACCAGTGTTGGAAAACGCATCGCCCACACGCAGCGATCGCAAAAGTACAACGCACCTTGCAGAATGAGAGTACACACAACAAACAAAGACAACAACAGTAGCAGCAGCAACAACAGCAACAGCAACAGCAACAACAACAACAAATACGGGCAACGGGCAATGGCCCAACGGCAATGTAACGGACGCGGCGCGGCGATGACGACGCGAAAAGCGCAAAAAACCGTGAAGGAAGAACAACGAAGAAGAGCCGAGAAAGAATACGCGAATAAGTGAATATGCGAATAAGAATGCAAATGCAAATGCAAGTACAGGAACAAGTAACTAAAGCAGCGACGGCAAAAGCGCAAGCGACCGCGATGTGCAACGAATCTTTGGCGAATGAGTGCAGCCAGCGACGGTGACGACAAAAGAAAGCTGCACAGTGGGGCCAGAGAGAGAGAGAGATAAAGAGAGAGTGCGAGAGACAAAGTGAAGTGTGCATGGTTAATGTAATTCATTTGTAAGGCAGCTTCCCCCTTATTGTACAAATAATTCCCTTTTTTATGGCTGATAATTTAAATATGCATTTAAATATTTGCACACTTTTTATTCCACAGTGCGCTGCAGTGATGGCATCGCGTCATGCCGAAAAAAAACAACAACTTCTCTCTTTAAAGCGGTGCAAAGAGAGCGCGTTGCACACTGGGCTCTCTTTGCGCTGCGCTTGTGAGTGGGCGATTTACCCCTAAGAAACCCCAAATTGGAGCCACAATGTCAACTACAGGCAGAATTCCCTACAAAGGGAAAGCTATGAAAGTGTCTAATGCATTTCAATGTAATTTTAATGCCAAGATCATTACAGAAAATAGGGAAATTACCTAAAATTAATATTCTTATTTTCTTAAATAACACGTATATTATTTATAAAGAGAGTGTTACTCCTATGGAGCTGCAATATGTTTTAAAAGTAATAAAACTTGCAATATCTAATAAGAATAAAAGGGGATTTTCTGTTGTTTTCCTGAGTCTCACTGTTAATAACAGTGACTACTGTTAAACATGTTCACTTTGCTGCGCTAACATAGCGCAGCTCTGTGCGTATTCTGGTATTCTGTTATTTACCAACTGCTGGTCACACTGTTACATCACTAGTGTGCGCTGCTGCCTTGCGGACGAAGATTTTTAATATTATTTAAAACAAAATAAATTAATAATACACACACACACGCACAATGGCTTCCATACTACGTACGGGTAAATTGTTGCGTTACTTCGCCGGCTTCACACGCAATGTGGTGGTCAACTCAGTGCGCGACTGCGAGAGCAGCAACCTGCTGCAGTCGGCGCCGTGCATGTGCGGTCAGTTCCAGAAGTAAGTTTCGAAGTTTCTCCCCGGCATTACGCAATGCGCCGACATTGTGTATTGATTACGGTATATCCGACTGATAGATACTCAATCTATACTATATCGGCTTAGCACTTTCAGTTAGCATTCTATTGTGCACAGTGAATTTCATTGAGAAAATCGTGTAGAACTCTTGCACTGTTTACATAACCTCAACGTGCTGACTAAATTTTAATGGGAATATGCGTAATTTTCTTTGATTTTCCTCTTTCCCTGACAGTGGCTTCGCCAGCAATGCTGCAGCTACCAAAGCTGAACTCAGTCTGGACAAGCAGATACGACGTCTGGATCAGGATGCACGTCGCACGGGTCGCATATCCCGGCGGGATCTTGAGGAAGTTCTCGACGAGATTCGCACGCATCGCACGGCGACCAGTTCGCAATCTCTGCTGGTCATACGTTGCTGTGGCAATCTGGTGCCCGAAGAGTTGCCCGAGGTGCGCACTGCTTTGGTTCAGGAGATCTGGAAGACCCTCAATGCGCTAAATGTGCCCATGGACATCTCGCATTACAATGCACTGTTGCGTGTCTATTTGGAGAACGAACATCAGTTTGCACCCACCGATTTCCTGGCCGAAATCGAAGCCAAGGGTATTGAGCCCAATCGGGTCACTTACCAACGCCTGATCACTCGCTATTGCCAGCAGGGCGATATAGAGGGGGCGACACGCATCCTGGAGTTCATGCGCGGCAAGTCGCTGCCGGTCAACGAGAATGTCTTCAATTCGCTGATCCTTGGACACTCGCAGGTAAGTCTGATAATTATAAGAGAATATGAAGAATCTCCCTAATCCTTTGTGATTTGCAGGCCAACGATCTGGAGTCCGCCAAGGGCATACTGGGTGTCATGAAGCAGGCTGGCCTGGAGCCCAGTGCCGACACCTACACGACGCTGTTGTGCGCCTTTGCGCGTCATGGCGATATCGAAGCACTCAACTCAACACTCGCCGAGTGCGAACCCAAGGAGATCATCTTGTTGGACAAGGATCTGCTGGACATTGCATACACACTGACAATCAACGGGCATGCGGAGCAGGTGGACACAGTGCTGGCCAAGCTGCGCATTTCTCCTGGCTTCAATCAGGATGCAGTGAATAATATTCTGCGTCTGGTTAACAAGGGTCACGAGGATGTTGCACTGAAGCTGCTGCGTCTGATGCCACGTGGTAACCGTGTCAACGGTGAACCCATCGATGTGGGCGCCTTCTTTATACGTCAATTGGTCAAGGCAAATCGTCCAGTGGAAAAGATACTCGAGATTTGCCGCACTCTGCAGGCTGAGGGACTCAATCCAAGGGCTTTGACCATTGCCACCGAGGCGGGACTTACCCATGGAGCGATGAACAATGCGCTGCCTTTGCTGCAAGAGATGAAGAACCTTGGTCTGCCCATACGTCAACATTACTTCTGGCCACTGTTCTGTTCTGTGGAATCCAATCAAGTGCTCGATGTTGTGCGTCGCATGCAGCAAGAGTTTGCCCTCAATCCCAACTCGGAAACAATACGTGATTATGTTATACCAAATCTGAAGGAGAAGAACTGGGAACGCATAGTGACTGTGCTACGCGATGCTGGAGTGCCCAATTCCACTGCTGTCACCTCGGCCGTGTATGCCGCCCTGAGCACTCATCAATTGTCGGATGCTGCAAGGATTATGGAACAGAATCGTGCCTACTATGTGCCCGTACTCTTCCGTCAACCACTTGTGCTGGCGCTGAGCAACACCAAAGATTATGCTTCATTCATACGTTGTGTGCGACAGATCCATGAAGGTTTGCAGCTGCGTGCTCCCAAGGATGCTGCCGAGGAGGCTGTGGAAGGAGCCGCAGCTGGCAGTGATGTTGACGCATCCCCTGCACCAACTCAGGCCAAAACAGTTGACTTTGTGGGCAGCATTTTGTATGATGCCGCTGTCTATTTCCGTCGCGAACGTGTGGATGTGCTGGAGAAGATTCTGCCAGGTCTGGTCAAGCAGGGATTATCGATTAGCAGCGCCAAGGCGACGCAACTGACAGAGCTACTGGGATCGGAGCTGACGCCTAAAATATCCGAGCAACTGGGCAAACTCAGCTCGGGCGAACTGGAGCCCACTCCGCTGCCCAACAGTGGCAAACGCGCGCTGGACACACTAAGCATTGATGGTGAGTAGAGCGTAGATAGAAGAATTGAGTATAGGTCTTCATCAATCTTCTTTGCAGAACTTGAACGCTTCATCAAGAATGTGGAGGCCAAGGGGGAGAATGCGAATAACATTAAGCGTCAACTGATAACCGCCTGTTTCCGTGCGCAGAATCTGGAGAAGACACTGGAAGTACTAGAGCGTTTGGAGCAAGAGAAGTTCCAGATACCCATTGGCGTGCAAGCACAACTGGTTGATCTGTACACGCAGCTGAAGCGCAGCTCGGATGCATTGGCTCAGTACAAGAAGCTGCGTTCCGCCGATGGCAGCTTCAAGTTGGACAATTTCAAGGCAGTTCGTCTGGCTGATTTGCTGCTGCAGGAGGAACGTGATGAGGAGGCTTTGCAGCTGTTGAAGGACAACCAAAAGGACTCACCTGTCAGTGAAGGCGAGGGTAGCTTCATCTATGCCAACACTGTGTGGCGTGCACTGAACACAATTGCGGAATCAGGCAATGCAGAGAGATTGCAGCGTGTCTTCGATACCCTCATCGAAGGCAACTATATATTGCCTACGAATGTGCTACTGGGTCCATTGATCAAGGTGCATTTGATCAAGGATGATATACCCAATGCCATCAAGGCCTTTGAACATATCTGCGAGAAGCACAAGTCAACGCCTTGGAAGAATGAGATCGCTTGCCGTCTGATACAGAAGGAGGATGCAGCCAATTTGCAACGTCTGACAGATCTGAGCACAAGTGTGCACGGAGAAGTCAATTCTCTGTACGATTTGGTCTTCTCGTTTGTCGAATGCGGACGGATACGTCAGGCGCGTAAGATTCTTGAGACACCCGGACTACGCACCAGGCCACAGCGCATTAGCACTGCCTGTGATAGGTACAAGAACGAGGGCATGTTGCAGCCACTGGAGGGTCTGATTGAAGCCACCAAGGATCTGGGACACATTGATCGCAATAAGATCTACTACACGCTGTTGCTCAGCTATGACAAAGCCAACGAGGCTGAGAAGGCGCTGGGATTGTGGACCAAGATGCAAGAGGAGGCTGTCACGCCCACAGATCCCTTCCTGCTACGATTGAATGAGCTACTCAAGCGCAACAACATCGATGTGCCTTTTGTGGTGCCAGAGCAGCAGTCACCAAGCAAGGCCAAGAAGACTAAGACAGCCAAGTCCGAACAGCAGCAGGCAAAGACAGAACAGAAAGTGGTAGAGGCGGCCAAGGCAGAGCAGAAGGTGCCGGTGCAGCCCAAGGTAGAGGTGCCTAAGGCTCCCAAAGTCGTGTCCCCCGTCAGCGCTTTCCGTCGAGCCATTCAGGCCAATGATCCCGATGCCGCCATTGAGCAAAAGGAACGGAACATAAGCGGACACACTTTGAGCGTACTGGACACATCGCGTCTCATTGAGCTGTTGGTGCGTGCAGATCGACTTGGAGAGGCTACCAAATATGTGGATGAACTGCTGGCTGCTAAGCAACTGCCGCAGGCAAAGATATTCAAGTACTATCTGAACAAAATTGCCGCTGCTGGAGATTTGGAGACACTGAAGCGCATTGGCAATGAGCTGAACGAGGAGCAGAAGCGTCTTGTCTCATTCGACAATCGCTATTGCCATGCGTACATTGTGGCCGGCAAGGTGGAGGAGTTCCTCAAGCAGCTTAGCCAGGAAATCGAAGCGGCCAAGACACCCGAAGAGGCAGCAGTCTTGGCAGCCAAATTTCCACGTGGTGGCGCTGTGGGAATACTGGACAAACATCCTGAACTTGTGGCGCAATGTAAGTAGAAGAGAAAACTGTCCGCGTTACCCACTTAATCTTCTCTTTCTTCTCACCTTCTCTAGATGAATCACTGGCGGAGAAATACGCAGTTCTCAATCAACTGGGGCCCATGAATGTGCTGTGGATGCATTACATTTCCAATGGCCAAGAGGTTCAGTCAAAACAGATCTGGGATAAGCATCTGTCGAGTGCGCCACGTTTGATGTTCCAGCGTGTGCTGCAAACGGCGCGCGAACAACTGGATGAGAAACTGGCGACAACAGTCATTTCACAGCTGCGTGGCAGCAAAATATCCGAGGGTGCCATCGGTAATGCATACTCCTGTCTGCTGGACATACAGACCACCAAGGGCAACACGGACAAGGCCATGGAGGTGCTAGCCAATGCCATCAAGGATGTCTCGCTGGAGAATATCAATCGCACTGCACTGCAGCGACTCAAGCAGGCTGTCGAGGAAAAGTCACAGCAGTTCCCCTACACAATCCCAGAGAAGCGCACCAAGGCGGGTGACTCCAGCTCTGATTCGTCCTCGTCGAGCAGCAGTGAAGACGATGTGGCGCCAAAGAAACCCGAGACTACGCCACAGAAACCGGAACGTGTCTAGGATTCGCTCGCTCTAAATCTAAGTTAATTATACTTGATCTGTTTAGTATTTTACCGCGCACTGTTGTAAACGAATTCGTATACTAAATATAATTAGTTGTTTTATTGAAGATGGTCGAGATTGTTGTTACTACATGGAAGGGCGATTTTAAAACGATTACGTACGCAGATATTATCGGTAATTTAAAGTCGAAAATGTCAGTGAATTTACAATTTGTTGTCAAGTGTGTGTGTGGGATTGTTACGAGCTATAGGGATTAATGATATAAAGCGGTAGCGGTGCCACGACGACTCAGTTTGGAGGGATTCCATACGACAATATCTTGATTATATCGTTTTAGCTCCACATCATATCCATCGGGCATCGCTTGAAAATTAGCATCGTAGAATACACGAAACCAAATAGCAAAATCGTAATTATCCTGAAATTTTCCTTTAATTAGCGAATCAATTGGTATTATCTTCTTGACGCCATGCTTATTGAAGGCATGTTGTAGTATCTCGAAGTTCTTAGCACATTCCTCTTCTTTGTCGACCGTAAATTTGACTCTACGCATCGGTATCGAGTTGGGAAACAATATATCCATCGCGCAACAGTAGGCGGCACCAGAACACAAGTCATCTATCTGTTGAATATCGGTCTGTAGGCATTCATTGAACCAGGCTAGAAGTGACTTGCGGGAATGGAGCCGACGGCTGGCGAACGTTGTGACAACGTTTACCGCTTGTTTAGCCATATCTTGTCTAGAATGCAAAAGATTTCGTTTCGATATCAAGTCGAACAAAAAAATACACTTTGACCTACCAAAAAGTGTAAAAGGTAAGCACATACGAAATATATTTTTGTGAAATTTGGACTTTTGATGGAATTGAACAAAAATAAATAAAAAACGCGAAATTATAAAATAAAAGCTAAAAAAAACATTTGTTTTTGCAGTGCTCTCTGTTGTATTGAAACTGGTAATGAAGTTCGAGAAGTTGAAATACAGTCAAATGGGATTTCACAGCTAGCTACATTTTTATATTTTCGAATTCGAGTTTATTACCGAGTAATAAAAATCATATTTTTACAACTCGATAAGTATGGCGCCAATTGCGCACTGTAACTTGTTATCGAACAACCACCACAGTGGCGATAACACATGCTGAAAATACAACACGGCGTTCGGTAAGAGTTGTCACCCGCTTGCAAACACACAACCGCTGAAAAGCGGCCGCGTTTGCCAACGTTTAGCTGTACAAATTTTCACACTAGAGTTTTGAAGCCAACTAGCTCTTCTGGTCTGGCGCAGTGCATCAAGGATGCCCGACAGTGAACCCGATAGCGATTCGAGCAATAGCTCCAGAAGCAGTAGCAACAGCAGCGGTAGCAGTAGCGCCGGTGGCGGTAGTGGGAGCAGCTCCGGCAGTGCCAGTGATGCTGGCAGCAGCAGTCGGCGTAGTGGGAAAGAAGAAGCAGACGTGGAACGTGAAACCAAACGGGGGAAATCAAAAGAAAAGTCTATGGAAAATGAACAACAACAACAACAGCAAGAAGAGCAGCTGAAAACAGTTGACAACAACAGTGAAACCGCAACAAACGTTGCTGACACGTCTGAACAAAAAACGGCAGCAAAAGTCGAAGAAGAAGAAGAAGCAACAGCAGCAACGACAAACGATGAAAAATGTGTGGAAAAGCCGGTAGAGGAGGTGACAGAAGAAGAGGACGGCAAAAAACCAGTGGAAAGTGAAACAACAACTGAGCCAGAACCGGTGGCAGTGACCACAAATGGGAATGCGGTGGCAGAGACGCCAGCGCCAGTTGACGAAGCTGTTGCCAACTCGCCCAGCAATGTGGAGGAAGGAGAAATTGTTGATGTGAGTATAGGGGAAAGGGAGCCAAGTAAAGGCTCCGTTGGAGCGGGGGAGTGTTCTCTAAGAGAGATAGTTATCTAATCCTCTACTTCAATTTACAGAAGGATGATGAAACCTCTGCAGATCCCACGGCAGCTGCAGGTGCTGCAGTTGAAAAGCAGCAGCAGGAGGAGCAGCAAAAGGAACCTGCTGCCAGACCACCGCAAATTGCCAGCGAGATACGCCGCCGCAGCCGCAGTCGTGATGAGGATAAGCAACGTCGGCGACGTCGACATTCCAGTCGCAGCCGCAGTCAGAGTCGCAGTCGCTCGCCGCGGAATCCACGTCGACGCCGTCGAACGCGCACACGCAGTCCACGTAGCCGCAGTGTCAGTCCCATACGCAGACGTTCCAGTTCATTGGAGCGACGACGTGTCGAACGTCAGAAGCGACACGAGGAGCGCGCCAAGCGTGACGAGGAACGTGCGCGGGAACGTGAATTGCGGCATCGCGGCAAACCTGAAGGATCTAAGCGCAAGGAACGCTCGGATGCCAGTTCGTCGGGAGATGCAGCCGCTGCAGGAGGTGGAGCATCTCCAGTGGACAATGCAGACAATTCAACTGTGAGCCAACCCACAGCCAAGATCAGTGAACGCCAGCGACGCACTGTGGATCTGCTTACCTCACGCACTGGTGGTGCCTATATACCGCCAGCGAAGCTGCGCATGATGCAGGCCGAGATCACGGACAAAGCATCGGCTGCATATCAGCGCATCGCTTGGGAGGCCCTTAAGAAATCCATCCATGGTTACATCAACAAGGTTAATGTGACAAATATTGCGATCATTACACGTGAATTACTGCGTGAGAATATTGTGCGTGGACGTGGATTGCTCTGCCGCAGCATCATCCAAGCGCAGGCAGCATCGCCCACTTTTACACATGTCTATGCGGCACTGGTGGCCATCATCAATTCCAAGTTTCCCAACATTGGTGAACTGTTGCTCAAGCGTTTGGTCATCCAATTCCGACGCGCCTTTAGGCGTAATGATAAGATGGTTTGCATGTCAGCGACACGGTTCATAGGTCACTTGGTCAATCAGCGTGTGGCACATGAGATATTGGCACTGGAGATGTTGACGTTGCTGGTGGAGATGCCCACTGATGATTCGGTGGAGGTGGCCATATCGTTTCTCAAGGAATGCGGCATGAAATTGACGGAGGTCTCATCGAAAGGCATTGGGGCAATTTTTGAGATGCTGCGTAACATTCTGCATGAGGGTAAACTGGATCGACGTGTGCAGTACATGATCGAGGTGCTGTTCCAGGTGCGCAAGGATGGTTTCAAAGATCACCCGGCGATTGTGGATGATCTGGAGTTGGTCGAGGAAGATGATCAGTTCACGCATCTCATGATGTTGGACGAGGCCACCGAAACGGAGGATATACTAAGTAAGTCATAGATATATATGGTATATAAATAGATATATATTCATATTCTTATTTAGAGATATATAGTACTCCTTGGAATTCCCTATATAGATATATATTCATATTCGTAACAAAAACCTTTCTTTCCCTTGCAGATGTCTTCAAGTTTGACGAGAACTTTGCGGAGAATGAGGAGAAATACAAAGCGTTGAGCTGTGAGATCCTGGGCAGCGATGCCAGCGGTTCCGGTAGTGGTTCCTCGGGCTCTGGCTCCGGTTCTGGCAGTGATTCGGAGGGTGAATCTGGTTCAGGTGCCGAGGGGGATGGCGATAAGGCCACAGCTGGAGATATTATTGATAACACGGAGACAAATCTGATTGCTTTGCGTCGCACCATTTACTTGACCATCAATTCCAGTTTGGATTACGAAGAATGTGCGCACAAACTGATGAAGATGCAACTGAAGCCGGGACAAGAGGTGGAGCTGTGTCACATGTTCCTCGATTGCTGTGCCGAGCAGCGTACATACGAGAAGTTCTACGGGTTGTTGGCTCAGCGTTTCTGCAGCATCAATAAGATCTATATCCCGCCCTTCGAGGAGATCTTTAAGGATACGTATCAGACAACGCATCGCCTGGACACAAATCGTTTGCGCAATGTCAGCAAGTTTTTTGCTCATTTGCTGTTCACTGACGCCATCAGTTGGGACGTCCTGGAGTGCATTCAGCTGAACGAGGATGACACGACATCGTCCAGTCGTATATTCATCAAGATCTTGTTCCAAGAACTGGCCGAGTACATGGGTTTGGGTAAGTTGAACGCCAAGCTCAAGGAGGATGTGCTGCTGGAGAGTTTGGCTGGACTGTTTCCCAAAGATAACCCCAGGAATACGCGCTTCTCCATTAACTTCTTTACGTCCATCGGTTTGGGTGGATTGACTGATGATTTGCGTCGCTTCTTGAAGAATGCGCCCAAGGCTGTGCCGGCTATAAATGCTGAGATTCTTGCCAGCGGTAATCCGTTCAAGGATCCTTCCGCGGCGCCCGATGGCAAGTCAGCGATTCCTGCTTCATCCTCTAGTGGCAGCAGTAGCGACAGTAGCAGCAGCAGCAGTGACAGCAGCGAGGACAACAGCAGCGATGAGGACAGCGACAGTGAGTCCAGTTCCAGCTCGGAATCGAGTGAACCGGAACGGAAGCGAAAGCACAAGGAGAAGCGCAGCAAGAAGGAGAAGAAAAAGGACAAGAAAAAGCACAGCAAAGCCAAAAAGTCCAAGGACACGAAGAAGGAACGAGAGAAGGAGCGGTATAGGGAACCAGAGAAGGAGCGAGGTAGGGAGAAGGAAAGGGAACGGGAGAAGGAGCGCGAGAGGGAAAAGGAGCGCGAGAGGGAGAAGGAACGAGAGCGCGAGAAGGAACGTGAACGGGAGAAGGAGCGAGAGCGTGAGAAGGAGAGGGAACGGGAGAAGCAGCGGGAGAAGCAACGTGAGAGACAAAGGGAGAAAGAGCGCGAGCGGCAGCGGGAAAAAGAGCGCGAGATCGAACGCGAAAAGCAACGAGAGAAAGAGCGTGCGAAGGAACGAGAGGAACGTGAGAAGGAGAAAAAGAAGACAGAGAAACACAAAGCAGCTGATGAGAAGAAATCAAAAGAAAAGCGAAAAAATGAGCAGAGCAGCAGTTCGAGCAGCAGCGGCAGCTCATCCAGCGAGGGTGAAGAAGACAGTGACAGCGACAGCTCTTCCGGCTCCGGCAGCAGCAACGAGAGTAGCGACAGCGAGGCAGCCGACGAGCCGCAGGCCAAGGTGCCGCGAAAGGAGAACACGGAGAGCAGCAGCAACAACAACAAAACAAAACCACCGACATCGAAGTCCAGCGGCAAGAGAATTCATCATGATAGCGATGACTTCAACTTGGAGGGACCCAGGGGGTCGCCGCCACCGTCGTCGCGACAGGGACAGCAAAATGGACATGAGAGACGCGACACATCTGTGGAAAAGCAGTCTGAACGCGAACGAGAGAGGGATCGGGAACGGGAACGCGACAAGGAGAAGGAAAGGGAACGAGAACGTGATCGTCGTGCACGACGTGCAGCCGAAGATGTGGGACGCAGCTCGAAGCGTGGGCGGGACGAGGAGCGCCCAAGAGAGCGCGAGAGTGGACGCGATCGAGAGGGACGGGATGGACGTGATCGGGAGAGGGAACGCGATCGAGAACGTAACAGGGATAGAGAGCAGCGGGAACGAGAGCGCGAGAGAGAACGCGACTCGCGCAATTCACGAAGGGATCGAGATCGCGAGAGACGTGATTCGCCGCGACGTCATCATCATCATAGACGCAGTGTGTCCCAGGACCGAGCATGAACACCTGATACCGAATAAGTCCATTATTGCATTTCTCATGTAACTTGACAACCCTGTACAAAACAAAATCGATCGAGCAACAATTATTAAAAAAAATGTACAAATTCAAACAAGCAAACACGGCATTTTCAATCGAAAAATATCGATAAGCAGGATCGATGCGAAAACCCTCTGGCAATTTAATTGCTTGAGTTGCCACTGTTTCCATTAAGTTGGTTTCAAAATCAAATACAATTTAATTTCAAAACATCGATAAGTCGAAGCGATTTTAAAACCGCTAGGGTTGTCGCGGTTTTTTATTTAGTTATTGAAATTTAATTGTTTAAAACATATTTACATTTTTAATCTTAACTAAATCAATTCACAAATATCTCGACGCAAATTCATAATAACTGTCGATTTGCTGTTGGGTCAACGATGACTTCTGGCGGACCAGCACCTTCTCGAAGTCCTGCAGCTCGATGTGGCTGACATCAAAGTTACGCTGAAAGGCCTCAATGGCCGCCTCGTTGCAAAGGTTACAGAGATCAGCGCCCGAGAAACGTTCAGTGCGTGCAGCAATCTCCTTCAGCTGCACGTTCTGGTGGAAGGGCATGCGCTTCGCGTGCAACTGTAGCAGCGCCAGACGAGATTGCAGATCCGGTGCAGGCACGTGAATAAGTCTATCGAAGCGTCCTGGACGCATTACAGCGTCGTCTATCATATCCGGACGATTGGTGGCTGCCACAACGAGAATGTGTCCATGCTGGCTGGCGCTCACAATGCCATCCATCTCGGTAAGCAGCGTGGAGAGTATGCGCAACTGGACACTGCCACTACCTCCGCCATTACCCACCGTACGACGTCCCACAAGCGAGTCGATCTCGTCCAGAAATATGAGACATGGTGCATTCTTGCGTGCCGTGTCGAAGATTTGCGTAATGAAGCGCTCTGCACAGCCTACATAGGGCGAGTAAACCTCCGCCGCTGAGGTGGCTATGAAGGTCATGTTCGCCTCCTTGGCCAGGCACTTGGCAATGGTGGTCTTGGCGCAGCCAGGCGGACCATAGAGCAACACACCCCGTGGCAAGGTGAGACCGAAGCGGGCGTGTGCCTCGCTGTGCTGAAGTGCAGCCAGCACAGATACTTCCAGCGTGCGCTTTAGCGACTCCATGCCGCCAATTGTCTCGAATCCCGATGTCATTTTCACCACACGCACATCGGTGGCACGTGAAGCACTCGGCTGACACTGGAGGAGCACGTTATGGATCATCTTCTCGAACTCTGCTGCTGTTGGAGTCGTTTGCGAGAGCAACTTGTGCTGCAGCTGGCGCAGCAAAAGCGTTAGATCACCCACAACAAAACCCTGTGTGTGCTGAGCCACGAAGTCCAGCAAGGCGGGCGTGAGGAGCTCCAATTGTGGCTGTTTCTGCTGCTGCCACAGCGCAGCAAAGAGCTGACGACGTTCCTCCTCCTTGGGCGAGTTAATGCTTATCTCATGGCCAAAGCGACCGGCACGACGGGCCTGAGTATCGATAGCATCTGGTGAGCTGCTGCTGGCCAGGCACAAAATGCCGCTGCTGCGTTGTGGCAGCTCATCGATGAGCTTGTAGAGCTGCGCCGCGATGCGCAGAGCATTGCCAGCGTTTTTGGTGTCAGATGCTGAGGCGGGACAGAAGAGCTCCAAATCCTCCAGCAATATGACCACTGGCAACTGTGGATGCATTCGCTGTTTAAAGGTGTGCGCCGCCTCGAAGATTTGCCTGAGTTGCTGCTCCGTTTCGCCGGGATAGGAGCGCTGCACTTGCGAGGCTGTGACGTAGAAACAATTGCAGTGGTTGCGACGCAGGAACTCACCCAGGAGGCAACTCTTCCCAGATTCAACTGCGCCGACGAGCAGAGCATTTAGGGGCAGTCCCGTGAATTGTGCTCGTTGGGTACTTTTCTGCAAATTCTCTAGTTTTTCCATTGGTGCCTCGAAGCCATATGGCAGATAGTTGCTTATGTTGGGCAATGTTGCACTCAGGCAGAGACGCACATCCTCAATGTGCAGCTTGGTCTCTGGCGTCAGCTCGAAGCAACTGTTGTCCGGTGATCCTTCAGCCTTTATCTCAATGCTGACAATGCCTAGCTCCAGCAGGCGTGCATGCTGCACTTGACAGCCGTTGACTAGCTTCAGGTAGCGTAGAAAGATACGCAAATCATCTCTCAGTTCTTCTCGCGAGATTTGTGGACGTTGCAGCAGTTGCTCATTGATGGTGACAAAGCAGCTGATATCTTGTACTCCATCAGTGCGTTCCAAGATCTCCAAGCGACTGAGGTGCTGCTGTTTGTGCTGGAATCCCACAGATGCCACAATGTTGTCGAGAAAGCAACAAGTTTCTCTGCCGGCACGTTGCGCCACACGACAAACAGAATAGCTACCATCCTGTAGTACACACCTGCACCAGTGTCCAATGGTTTCTGGTGCATGTTGCGCTGGTATATAGCATCGCTGCGACTCGTACTCGCTGTTGTCCAGCAGACTCAGCGGCAATATCAACAAATCGGAGCACATGCCGCACAATGTAAACAAACATATGTATATGGTAATTTCGCGAAACTCACCTCGGGCACCATTTTTAAAATGTATCAATATAATTATTTATTCAATGAACAATTCAACTTTTATGTGTTAATGTTTATTATAGATAATTATTCTACATTGTCATATAGCTTACAATATGTAATTTGCATAAAATAAAATATATTTGTTATAAGTTTTCAAACTCTGCTCCGCAACAGTTCCGCTTGGCGAACGCAGCGCTATCGATAGACGATAAGCAACCCTGGTTCTGTTCTTAGCACCTCTGGCAATGCCGCCGACACAGTGTTGCAGCTGAAAAAAATTCCCAACTGGCAACTCCCTTTCCGTACGAGTTTCGCCTGGCGTGAACACGCGGATTTCACTTCGTGGATTTTTCAAATCTTAAATAAGGTAAATATTAGTGCCATCGATTTAAATAAATATGCCACAACGGCTAACGAGTGCCCATTAAACATTATGCAGCTGCCGAAATGACCAAGAAGCGCCGTAATGGAGGACGTAACAAGCACAATCGTGGCCATGTGAAGCCCGTGCGTTGCACAAACTGTGCCCGTTGTGTGCCCAAGGATAAGGCAATCAAGAAGTTTGTCATCCGCAACATTGTCGAGGCTGCCGCTGTCCGTGACATCAGTGAGGCCAGCATCTGGGATACCTATGTGCTGCCCAAACTCTACGCGAAGCTCCACTACTGCGTGTCGTGCGCAATTCACTCCAAGGTGGTGCGCAATCGTTCCCGCGAGGCCCGTCGTATCCGTACACCGCCAGTGCGCTCCTTCCCCAAGGATATGGCACGCAACAACAACCAAAATAGGAAGTAAATTCGTTACCTAAAGGCGGCTTGCTTATAATAGACACCTACCCAACAACAATGTCAACAAGATCACCACGAAATGATCCACACATACCACAATTGTCAAAACTAAGTACGATTTACTTGGATGTGAAGAATACTTCGGTACGCCAGCTCCGGCGTAACTAAAAATATAAGCATTCAGTTTTTTAAACAACAACACTAATAAGAAAGCTGCTTAAATCTTGTGGGCACATGCGGGCAACGATTGATTTCAGCTGAACGGTTCGCCGTCACGGAAATGCTGCTCCACATTTCCTTGGGAGTGAGCAATGTAAGGGGGCACAGTCCTGTAACCAGAGAATTTCAGATGCTTCCGGCCGTTTGGGTTGCCCGCCGCCTTTCTTCAGCCGGATGCGTTATGCATTTAGTCGTGTGTGATATCTCATTTCCGGTTACAATGTCGCCCAGCCTGCTGTGCTTTTTCGAGCTGCAGGTGCCGCCAGGTTTTACACGCCTTCGCACACAGACACGCACAACCAACTACTCATGTGAGTGTTGGTTGTGCACAGTGGTTTCATGCCGGTATTGTACACTTTGTGAGGTTAGGTTGCGTTTTCGAAAATGCTCAAGAAATTCATACAAACTCATATATCTCGGTCAGCACAAGTGGAGGAGAAACAATAAATGTCGGAGTTAAACAAATACGTATTGCATTTCACACACACACATTCGCATACACACACGCACAACTTCGTGTGATTTGTAATCTGTGTTTAAAAAGCGCCACCCAGTAACGGGTGCCTTAAGCAGCGTCAGCAGAGGCCGTCGGAGCAAAGGCGTAGCATACTTTCAGGCGGCGGTGGGAAAAGAACAAAGAAAGAAGTCGGAAAAAAATGTACTGCATGCTGCTTTTTGGCATAAATTTGCAGGAAACGTGAGCGCAAAGGCAAATGAGTTTGACTTCTTGCAGGAGCACGTGTGTGTGTGTGTGTGCGTGAGTGCTGGGCTTGCTGTGTGTTTGTGTGTGTGGGGCGCACTTCCGCTTCCTGTTTACCCCTTTTTGGCCCACTTGATGATATTTTTGTGCTTGTGCAGCAGTTTGCTGTGTATGCGTGTGTGTGCAGCCCCACGCTAAATTATTGTTTTCGTTTTGCTGGGCAAATAAAACGTAGACATAAGCAGCTGCCGTTGATCATTTAGCATAAATTAAAGAGAGAGCAGCAGCAGCAAACGAATCCTAATGGAGCTTATGACAAGTGGCCCCTTTTTGCAGCACACTCATGTACACACACACATAGACACACATGCATATAAAGTCACTTGTGCGTCTTTGTAACTTAGTTGGTGCTTAAGTGCCTTTAATTTGTGGTTGCTCTAATTTACTTCAACTTCTGTGTACTCGGCTTTATTTACCGCAGAACAGTTTTTCTGTTTGTTAGCGTATTTTATGGTGCATACTTTTAAGAGCAGTTTGAAAATCAAAAACTCTGAAAACTATTTTTAAACTTCTGTACAATTTTATCCGATCATAATCAAATTTGAATATGGACAGTTGAACACTAAGACTACACATAGTTTGTGGGATCTGCCGCGGCTCCTTCCACCTTTAATATACATATACTCTGGCCAAAATAACCCCTTTAAAAATGTCAATAAAATTAATTTCTTGTTGCTTATTCAATTCGAGTTGAAAAGAGTTTTTCAGATCTAATTAACTAAAATGAACAATTTATTTGATTTGCAAGTAAAAAAGACATTACAGGGTATGGAATTGAAGTACCTAAGTAACTTAGGCGAGTTTGTCAGTTATTTTTTTTTTGAATTTTTAGATTTTGCTTTAATTTTATGCAGTAGTGTGGAACATGCATCGCGCTAGGGTTTGACAGCTGCAGAACAGGCTAGAACTCAGTTGACTCTAGAGATTGTGAGCCTGCGTCGTCGACGCCTGTGACTCGATGCTCGCGACACTTTGTGCCCTTGCCGAACGTCAGATGCGGCAAATTGTACTCGGAGATGCCACGTATTTTGGCCTGGCTGCCCCCGTTCGCATAGACATCGTTCGAGAGCTGCGATACGGGTAATTCGGTTGAGCTCTTGGCCGCATTTATTGCCTGCTGGCACTCTCGACGAACATCGTCTTCGATTTTGCTAAGCAGCGAAGCGGGCAGACTCAGCTTCTCCAGACAGAGCTGACGGAAAATGCTCACTGGATCCTGTTGGCGACGCACCTGTTGAACCTCTTCGCGACTGCGATAACTGGTGCCGGGATCGGACATCGAGTGTCCTGCATAGCGATAGGTGGACAGTTCGAGAATCAGTGGACCACGTTGCTGGGCATGCTCGATGGCAAACTGCGAGGCACTGCGCACAGCGAGCACATCCTGCCCGTCCACCCAGATGCCGGGCAGACTATCGCCGCGTGTGTAGTAGTTGGTGCTGCACGAGGCACGCCAGGCACTGGTGCCCATGCCGTAGTTGTTGTTCTCGCAAACGAATACGATGGGCAGACGCCAGAGTTGTGCCATGTTGAAGCATTCGAAGATCTGTCCCTGATTGGCGGCGCCATCGCCATAGCAGGCCAGGCAGATGGCGTCCGAGCATTGATAGCGACTGGCCCATGCAATGCCAGTGCCCAGCGCGACTTGGGCGCCCACAATGCCGTTGCCGCCGTAGAAATGCGGTGCATACATGTGCATCGAACCGCCTTTGCCGCGAGCACAGCCACTGGCGCGACCGAGCAGTTCGGCCAGCACATCCTGAGCGGTCAGGCCCATGAGGTAGGCCATGCCATGGATGCGATAGCCGGCAATGAGATTATCCTGTGGCCGCATCGCTGCACACATGCCCACGGCGCAGGCCTCCTGGCCCGTATAGAGATGGCAGAAGCCACGTATGAGTTTCTCCTTGTACAGCTCCGAAGCGGCCCATTCTAGGCGTCTGATCGCCAACATCTGGCGGTAATAGAGCAATGCATCGTTCTCTTTGAGGGCCACCAACTTGCTGGGTCCCAGCTCGAGACGATGTAACTTGAAATCCCGTTGCACAGGCACCATATGCACCTTATCATGCTCCTCCTGAGGCTCTGCAATGCTGGCCTGCACCACCAACTCCGTTAGCTCTTGCTTTACACTCTGGGAGCCTAGCAGCGGCGCGGCTGTACTGTGCACACCACAACGTTGCACAAAATACACGTTTTTCGTTGCAATTACAGCACGATGCATCTTTGACAATCCTCTTGAAACAACAATCTTTAGATAAAACAAAATTTTAAGAATGTAAAAAAGGTTGTGGGAAAAGCAGATTGGAAGTTCTATAGATCGTTTTATGTCATTATCGTTGACAAGTTGAGCAAGGAGAAATATATTCAAAGCAAGAATTTTTCGCTGCATACTTTTATGTGCGCGCTGAAAATTAAATGTGGTTTGTAATTAAATTAAATTAAATTATATATATTATTTTTAAATAATCATTTGATACTTTTACTATATCTTTCGCCCACTATCTGCCTTATTTTCTGCATTTTATAGGAAACTTTTTGCCAATATTTATAGCACATTTTGTACATTCGGCGCACACACATACGTCATATTTGACTTTAATTTCCGTTGCCATTCGCGTGTTTTTTCTTTTCTCTTTTGCCCTCCTCTATTTCTTTTTTGTCGATGCCACTCGTGTTGTATCTATGCCATGGGCAGGACAAAGCACTTTCGCTGAGTACCGCCTGCCTACCACTCCCCCTTCTACAATGTATGACGGGGTTTTTTGCCCATTTGAAGCGTAAATAAAAACGTTAAATGTTTTTTTAACGTGCGCCACTTAACACTCGGGACAATTTAAAGGCAATTGAGCACAACAACAACAGCAACAACAACAACAACGAGAACAATGGGCAGAAAAAAGCCAAAGCGATACTGAAACATCTATATGAGTTATAGGAGCCATACGCACACACACAAAGTCATATAAATATATATATAAAAATACTACTTATGTGTGTTTGAGGATGGTTTTCTTTTCTTGTGTTCAATGAATACCCTGTGTGCGATAGGGGTTAAAAGAGGGGTTACTAGAGGGGGAAAGTTGAGCTGTAATTGTAAAGAATAAAATTATTATTTATTAATATATATGTATATATTGTGTATAATAATGTTATAAATAGTCTAACATGTATTTGGTAACTTTCTCTTTAATGGTAGCACCTAAAAGCAGGCAATGAAAATGTTGTAGTGCAATTTAATCATCAAGGGAAAAGCTGCCGATAAACTTGTCTGTTTATAAGCACTTTTTAAAGGTTTCTGAACATATTTTTCAGCAATTTTATGCAGGGTATTTTCTAGTCAATTAAACCACTCTCCACACTTTTACCACATTTTGTGTGCATTATTCGATCACTTTGTGCGCTATTTCAATGCATTCCCCTTTAGAGCAATTGTTGCTGCCTCACTCCAACGAGGGTATCTGCTAGTCTGCTCTGCCCGCCATTTAATGATTATTATTTGACCATTTTGTAAGCTGGCTCGTAATTTAATATAGATTCGGTCTAGCCCCACTCTGCCTTGCTTTCCCTCTGCCCGTTTGGGTCCAATTTTTTATGCTTCAAACAATAAATTGCCAATTGATTTTTGCGCTCATTTATTGTGCTTATGTTGCTGGCAATATACTATACTGTATATACATATATATTTACTTGTATTCCAATACTCCCTTTTCTCGACATTCTGTCAATGTCAAATGTGGCAACAGATGAGAAAATATGCTTGGACTCGGGTTGTTGTCGTTGTCTTCCCCACCTTCTCCTTATCAAACAAATCATAAAAATAGAATTTCGTTTCGTTTGTTTATCTCTGTCTCTGTCTCTCTTTCCTCCTTTCTCCGCTGTGTTTTTTATGCTTCTTGCTCTGCTTTTATAGACAGCAGAGCGTCAAATGGCGCTGCCTGCTTTCATTTCAATTATGGCGCAAGACTTGGCAGATTAAAATGCGAATACATTCATCACACGCTCTGCTAGGAGGGGCAAAGAGGGGCTTAGGTGAAGGGGGCGGGGGTTGCGTGTACACATGTAATGCCAGGAGCAATATTATTGTAATAAAAAAATTGTTTGCATTGAAAGCAGAAGTGTAAAATATGCCAACATTGCGGCGCGCCTTGCTTGCTTGCGTCCCAGCCACGCCCCTCGTCCACCTGCACCACATAAAGTCGAGTCGAATGTTTATTTTGTGATTGATAAAAAATAAATGTTTGATTGTTGTTGCTGCTGCCCCTTCTGCTGCTGTTGTAAAAGGTGCTGTAACCTGTTATTGTTATTATTTTTATTTATTTTCTTTTTATATCTTTTCATTCCCAATGACAGCAGCGAGGAAGGGGGAGTGTGTGTGTGTGTGGGAGCTGTTTACTGAGGCGGAATTGCTGCGGCCTTGGGCGACGCTCGCGGTGCATTGGCCATGGGAAGTGCGCCACGTGCGAAGATCTGTTGATGAAAAATACCATAAAAACTTTAACAGTTATCGATGCAATTTGAATATAAAAGCAAAATGATGGAAACTGATATTTTATGGAGGGAATATCTTGAAAAGGTGACAATATGTAGAGAAGGAAACGCAGACTAACGTGAGAAAACACAAGAAAAGTAATTCCTTATCACTTTCTGTGTGAAAGCATAACTAAATAAGTTATATTCAATAAGAAATCAAAAGATTTCAATCTGCAATTTAATCCTCTTCCCGCTTTTAATATCTACTTAAGCGTAGCATACTTTCAGGATCAACTCAAAATGTTGGCAAATAAAAAGAGTTAAGAAATCTTTTAATGCACTTTTAGAACAACCTTTACTAATAAGTGCTATTGCCCTGCTCCGTTAAGCTGCTTACTCGACTGAGTTATTTAGGTTATTCGAACCAGCTTTATGGGTTAATTGATGATGAAGATGTTCCACTGCCTGAATCACAAGGCAACCTTATCAAGTGGAAGCTGGCGTCTCACTCACAATCTCTCGCTCTTGTTTTCTTTCTCCCCAACTCTTACTCCGCATTACAATCTCTTTCTCCTGTATCCACTCTTTCCCTCTTCCACTCTTGTGGCACTTGCATATTGCAGTCTTGCCTGAGTGTATTTTGTTTGCTCTTGATTCCCTTTCTCTCTTCCTCTGCCTTTGCCTGCGCCCTCCCTAGCCGCCCTCACCTGTTGGAAAACTCATTTATCGCCCCAGTGCAATTGTAAACCATTCGTTATCGCGTCGGTGTGTGGGTGTGGGAGTGGCAGCTTCCCCTTTTTCGATACAATTAAATTTCCATGCCGCTTGATTTTGAACGCACGACGCATTTTAATTATTTTCATTGAGAATGCTTTATGAAATTCGAGTGCGCCCCAATTGCGATCCGGAGTCCTGTCATGTCTTACGCTCCACCTTCTTCTTCCCCTTCCTTCCTTCTTCTTCCCCTTCCTGCTCTCTCTTCCACTCTTTTGCTGTCCCTCGCTCAGCTGTCCTTATCGGGCACCTTTTTCCGCTGTGGCAAACGGAAGTGCAACAAAAGGAGCAGGCAACTGGCGCTGGCAAAAATGAATGTCATTCATTCATTTACTCATTCATTCATTCATTCACTCAATCTCGCATTCGTTGTCGTCGCGTCCCTGTGTATTTTGCGCATGCAATTAAGCCTGGAATCGGGCTCGATAGTCCGCAGTTGCACTCCCTCTCTCCTGCTCTTCCTTCCCTCCCTCCCTTTACCTGTGCGAACCGGTCAAGTTAATTACAATCTACATTGTTTATCGCCTCGTTCTTCGGTTTGCTTTATCTCTCTTTCGCTCTCTTCGCCACCAAATTAATTCCATGTTCTTTAATAGCATTTTTAAATATTTTACACGCCCCAATGCGTGGTCCCCAAGGTGCTCCCCCTTCTCTTCCATTCTCCCCTTCCCACAATGTTATCTTAGCCTCTGCTCGGTAATTATGCGAAATTTTTTCAACATTTCACTTTTAATTGTTCGAGGTTAATTAATAATTCAACCTTACTGCAGAAGTTGCTGCAGTTTGTGTGCACTCCTCTCACCAGCAGCAACTTTACCTTGACCACATTAAAGGGAGACAGACAGAGAGAGAGAGAGAGAGAAGGAAAAGAGTGAGAGAGTTGGGTAGCCTCTTTGCACTTTTAATGGACTGCAAAAAGAACCATTGGCTCGTTTGAAGTCGACGCCGTCGGTTATGCTAATGGCTCTGGCTTTTATAGGCGCCATTTTTACTATTGAAGTCTAGTCTGTCCCTCCGTCCGTCCGACGGTCCCTCCGGTTTCCGTGTTGGCTTCATCCGACACCATCTCTCTGCATAACTCTTCATTAGCGACTGCTTAATGCGTTTACGACGCGGAGAGATAATGATGTTTCATAATTGAATTATCACACGCGCGCCACTAAATGGGTTGCAGTCCAGGGAAGGATTCTGCGGCCTTAAGGCGACTCCAAAATAATTAAGGATAATGCATTGGTATATCTCATCGATTTATAAGCTATTAAGCACTGTTAGACGAAGGCTTAAGGTTTTAAGGTTGAACGTTTTTTCATCTTTAGGGCACATGGAATTGTCTTTATATTATCTTGTGTGTTGCAAGCTTATTGAGCATTTTCACTTTAGATTTATATCTAATTTTAGTTTGTCATTTATTTATTAATTTAAAATGTAAACATTGCATTTATCATTAGAATTTATTTAACATGTGTTGATAGTAATCGGCGACTCGATAATTCATTTAACAAAAGTGGCGGCAAGCCGATAATATTAAGTTTATTGAACATACAAGTTATCGAAGGCGCGATCAGTGTTTTAACGAAAGTGGCGGTGGGCCGATAATGATTTAGTGGAAGCCTGTTGCCAATCGAAACAAATCAAAATTGAATATAAATTTAAGCTTAAAACCATTAGAAAACACAGAGCAGACTAAATACCTTTTATCATTTATTTTATTTGCAGTTTTTTTTAAATACCGAAAATGTGCCTAATTGCGGGCCATAATTACCCCCAGCTGTTCCTTTTGTTACCTTGCACATTTTGCACAAATTTCGTATCTCAATTGACTTTTCACGGGGGACGACGATAGCAATCTACGTTTTTTTTTAACCGTCACTCAGGGAAGGGAAATGGATATGCCGTACAACACCTTGCCATTCGGCAACCCTTGCGCTGACCCTTTTTAGCGGGAAATAGGAGGAGGGGAGCAGTCAAATGGCGAAGTGTGTATAAAACATTTTGTTTTTAATAAAAATAAAATAAAAATCCCCAATGCGAATGCGAAGCCAAACAAACAATCTGTTCTTACTGCCGAAATGGATCAAAGTGAAAATTGTACCGAAATTCATAATAATACGCATGTGTGTGTCTGTCTCTCTGTCTGTGTGTGTGTGTGTGTATGTGTATGCCTGTTTGGGCTGCCGCATTATCAACAGCTTGAGGCGGCGCACTGACTTTCACTTGCTTCATCAGTATTGCGTATACGCAATGTGGCGCATTTTAAAGACCGTTCTCTCTCTTTCCTTTTTTTGCACAGCAGCTGCCTGAAATCATTTGTTGTTGTCCAGCAGCTTTGGGGTTCGTTTTTATTATCTCATGAATGCTAAATGCCCTGGCCATAATAAGGCTCCGCCTTCCCCGTACCCCTTATTCCCTTGGTAACTCGGCACGGGGCAACTTACAACTCGTATGTAAAAATCTACAGCAATATCTTATACAATTTATCATACAACTGTCGCG
This sequence comes from Zaprionus indianus, assembly GCA_018904595.1. Classification (NCBI taxonomy): domain Eukaryota; kingdom Metazoa; phylum Arthropoda; class Insecta; order Diptera; family Drosophilidae; genus Zaprionus; species Zaprionus indianus. Next base: position 1,208,990 of record JAEIHA010000905.1, read on the forward strand.
TGTGTGGGCCTGTGTGTGTGTGCGTGCGTGTGTGTTGGGGCTATGCGCTGCATGAGGGTTTCCGGTTCACAGTAGGCAAATGGACTCGGATGCGGAGACAGCATCGCAGCTACTTGGACTGCTTGTGGCTTAGCCTGACCCATTATCCCACTTATTCACGATGAAGGCATTCACTCAGACAGTCAGACAGGCAGGCAGGCAGACAGACAGACAGATTGAGGGACAGATAGACAGACAGACAGACACATGGAGAGTCGGAGCGCTAGTGAAGCAGTCAGTTAGTCAGTGGAAACAGGCTGTAAGGCAGTCGTTGTCGTTGTCGTTGTCATGCTGGGACTGCGATTGCGCCCCATCAGCATATCAGTGATATACTAACCCAACGGGGTATTCAGTGTTTTGTAAAGCGATGTGTAACTAGATTGGGAAGGATAAGAAACAGTTAAAGTAGTAAACGAAAAAGAAATCAACTGAAGAACGTTCCTCTAGACAAACGTGCAGTTCAATCTATAAGAACCTTCCTCCCTTATGTATCTTTAGTATTGCACTCTGTAAATTTCTTCTCTTTCTTCTACTTATACTTATTCTTCTTAACACCAATCTTCTCCATCAGTTTCAACATAGATTCTACTTTCCTAGCCCCTTCTTTGCAGTGTATAAACTTGTAGTTATCTTGAGAAGCAACTAGCCTAGACACGCCTACTTTTAAGCTTGCGCACGGTTGGAGTTGCGACTTAAAAATGGGCGGGCATGGCAACAGCGGCGGTGGCAAGTGTAGCCCTTCCGTGTCAGTGTAATGGTGGCACATCCGTTGCAAGTAAATGCCATTTGTCGAAATAAATTTCCGTTTTATTTAAATCCACACACGCATACTCACACACACTCGCACACACACAGACTGTGCCAGGCACATAGCACACACATGTGTGCGCCGGCGGACGCACACAAAACGAGGCTTAAGTGTATATTTTATTATTATTTGGACTGCTTGATGACATTTGTCGTTCGCTAGTGGCAAGACCGGATGCCCTTGCTTCTCCTATGCGTGCCCATGTCCTGTGCTCCATGTGTGTGTGTGTGTGTGAGTGCCTGCGTGCGTATCCCATCCTGTGTTGACTTTTGTTTGCCGCATTGCGTATGTTCATTTGTATTATACAGATCCGTCTGCCTGCCTTCCCCTTCTTCATCCTCTGCCCTACATAATACATGCATCTCTCCGTCGACAACTGTTTAGCCTTTCATCAGCTGCATATCATTTGGCCGCGTTAATGTTTGTCCAAAACGCGCTGCCCATCATCGAAACATATACAGTTGCTGCATATATCCAAATTGAATTGCCTGACGATTATTGATGATAGAACATTATAAAAGTGTCTGGTTTTGATCTATAGTCTCCATTCCTATATGATGATATAGTCATACGGCTTTAAAGACATCTAAACAAATTGAATTGCGCCGAACAAAAAGTGCTGCGCGTAAAAGTATGCTACAGTTTTGTATTAGCAGGGACTAGCACTATCATTATTGAATTAAATGAATAATAAATAAACAAATTGGCAAATTTAAGAGTCTGTAGGATATTTCCTTTAGCACAATTAATTGAAAACACAAAAACATATGTTTAAAGTTTTGTATTACATTTGCATTTCTTGTAACTGCTAAGAATTTCACACAGAAAACTGGCAAGGAAGCTCAATAGAATCGTGGCAATTAATTTCTATTAGCAACTTCAAATTGAAACCATTTTATTAACTTTCTCCCAACACAATTAACACAAATTGAATACAGAATCCTACATGTGTTACTCGTGTAGCATTTGCACATGTATGCATGCAATTTCAAAGTAAATTTTAATTACATTTCCGAATTACTTTAAGCTTGAAACGCCACACACCATATTCCCACATCATATTTGCCATTGTTTACGAAACGGAATGGAAAGCAAGCTGAGCCCGCTATGTTGTTTACCCTTGCCCCACCCAGTCTGTCTGTCTGTCTGATTTTCCGGTTTTCCAGCTTCTTTCATTTGCATATATGGAAATGCCAGAAACATGGCCCGAAAAATTGAATTGAACTTGTGCGCCATGTTTCGTGTCAGTCACTCGGTCAGTTAGTCGAGTCGCTTAGACAGTCTGTCTGTCTGTCAGTCGATGAGTTAACCCCACACAGCTCTTTGTTTTATAGATATCTATCTGTGTGTGTGTGTGTTTGATGTGGAGTGACCAAACACTTTGGCCCTATCAGAGCGGACAGATCGACCCTTCGGCCGAACCGTTGATGGAAACCCTTTTTGACATTTAACGTAAATGCTTCATTATTATTGTTATATGACGCAAGTTTTTGGGATGTTGTTCGTTCGTTCGTTCGTTGTTGTTTTCTCGACTTTTGGCACGGGTCATTCGGCACGGCATGCCACATTTGCTGCACAGTATGCATGTTTCTGCCTACTGATTTCACTTTTAATGAGCAGCACATTTAATTTTAATGTTTCGCCAACATGTGTTCATTAATGTGCGGTCCCCCTGAGGGGCAGCAGCCTCGAGCAGCATCTTTGTGACTTGTGAACTGACGTTGACACATCTATTAGATACAACTGCTTTATTTCCTGCCTGCCTGTCTCTGTGCGTGCGTGTGTGGATGTGTGTGTGGAGCACACACACTTAAAATAATGAGCGCTTAATTTAACACATTTTCCAGGGCCGAGTTCAAAAAGAATATAAAAAGAAAAGCACAACCAAAACTTGGACTAGAGATAAGCGCAATCATTACGCTCGATTAAACGCTCGATTCGTTTGCTTTGAGAGCCAAAGAGAGAGAGGGAGTGAGGGAGAAGGGTAGCGGAACTGTGGGGCCTGTTCCGTGATTGATTTGAAATTGGTTAGCGCTGATTTCACACAATCTATTGGGGAATGCGGCATGCGGAGAACAGCAATTCGCTGGCGCTTTCTATTTTCTCCACATTTCACTCTCTGGCTGCGCAAATAATTAGAAAAAAAAGCAAAGCGAAAGGGAGAAAGAGAGCGAGTGACTGAGAAAATGCCTCGGCAGGCTTTAAAATGAGCGCTGCTTAATTGGGCGTATTTGATTTGCGGTTCTGTCTACCAGAAAATGGCAACAGTCATGCATGATGCGGTAACAACAGTTGATTAGATAATGGCGTGATTACTAATGGAATATCTACGTGTGGGAGGTGTGTGAGTGTGTGTGTTTGTGTATGTGTGTGTGTTTAAAACATACATGTATGTAAAGATTTACAAGAAATTATTGTGACTTTAAATTGTGCTAAAAATAGAAGGATGTTTTTCTTGAGAAAATGTCTTTTATTTCATTGACTTAAATACAATTTGAGGTTGAGTTGAGCCTGGTTATGCATAGCCATTCTTTGATATTGCTAGTTTAATTTGTTTATAATTCATTTATTTAGTATTTTCATTAATTATAAATTTTTTGCTTAATTTGTTAGTCCGCGTTTTACTGTGCTTAGATCTGATATTTGGCACTTACACAACACTAATTTTTAAATTAAACCACTAAGCACTGAACACATAGAGAACTCAAACAGGGGGTAAATCTGTTATTGTCAGTTTTTGAATCCTAGTACCCCACAGACTTCGGCTGCACGCTCGGCTGGGAACTTCGATGTTCGGATGGGAACTTCGATGTTCGGGTGGGGTACTTCGATGTTCGGCTCTCAGTACAAACAGCGCATAGGATTAAAACTGCTTCAGTCGCACAACAGCAGCGAAACAATAAGCATGCGCGTACTTCTTTGCGCTGTGCGATCGTTTCAATGTGTGCGTGTATGCATGCACATGATGGCATGAGAATGTATGCGTTGCTAGTGAAGTTTGACAACAGGCAAATACTTCGGCCGGCGCGCTGGCAGCCTGAAGTCAATTTTGTGTTTCGACGTCGAGAGCAAATATACTAAGAACAGTGGGCAAAGGTGGTTAACTTCCGGAAACAATTTAAGACTTTCGAAAACATATAGCATGCTACATGAGAATAATTTTTTTTGGTAAATGGATATTTGTGTATTCACAACGTTTTGTTTTGATTCGCAGATTTTGTCAATATTAGTAAACACATGAACCAAAAAAAAATATTTTTGTCACGTAATTTCCCATTTCTATATTATAAAATTGCTTTACTAAATATAATTTAATTATATATAATAATATAATATTAATTCAATCTACTCAATATATAAGTACGCATGTTACCAAATTTTAAAAGTTATTGCCGCCAAATAACCATTTTTGCTCATTGTAATTCGGTTTCTTAGCTTTCGATGGCAAAACAAAAAAAACAAACACACAGATGATTTCAAGCTGCCCAGGCCCGTAGCGAAGTGTGTGCAGGGTCTGTAGTGATCAAGGGCCCCTAGCTGGCAGGGATGTCGGCTACCAAACATAGATAGGTTTTTTAATGTTAAAATATTTGGATAATTAAATTCCCTTAGTAAACACAAGTAAATTCATTAAGTAAAGTAATTAAAGCAGCGGCCCCGAGAAGTTTTACACAAGGGCTCGAAAAAAACCTTGCTACGGCCCTGTGCCTCAGTCGTTTCGCTCTCCACGTCGAAACACAAAATTGACTTCAGGCTGCCAGCGCGCCGGCCGAAGTATTTGCCTGTTGTCAAACTTCACTAGCAACGCATACATTCTCATGCCATCATGTGCATGCATACACGCACACATTGAAACGATCGCACAGCGCAAAGAAGTACGCGCATGCTTATTGTTTCGCTGCTGTTGTGCGACTGAAGCAGTTTTAATCCTATGCGCTGTTTGTACTGAGAGCCGAACATCGAAGTACCCCACCCGAACATCGAAGTTCCCATCCGAACATCGAAGTTCCCAGCCGAGCGTGCAGCCGAAGTCTGTGGGGTACTAGGATTCAAAAACTGACAAAAACAGATTTACCCCCTGTTTGAGTTCTCTATGTGTTCAGTGCTTAGTGATTAAACGAATAAGTTATCGAAAGTGTGGCGGTAGGTCGATAAATTAGATCGAAATAATCGAAGCTAAGGCGTCAAAGCGCAAACATAATTGACAAGTGCACTTTAAAAATATAAAAGAAAACAAATTAATTAATTATTATAAATAAATGCTTAATAGTAAGTGGATGGACCAAGTGCAGGAGAACCTATTGCCGCTTAGCATTACCAATTGGAGAAGGCACTTAGGAAATAGAGACTGTTGACGAGAGCTGTTGACGCATTGTTATGGCCACCTAGGTAAGTTAGTAACATTGTCACCCTCTTAAGCTACAAACCTAACTCTTCAAATATTCTTTTCATATCTTTCAACACCTTCCCAACAATCTGCATTATCCTCTCAAATCTGAAATCAATTTAGCAGCAAACTTTCCACATCTAAAATTAGATTTGATGTGAACCATTGTGCATAGAAGGCAGCAGCTGGCACAACCTCTACTCCTACTCATTCTACTCCTTCTCCTTTACCTTCTTCCCTGCCTGTCCCACTTGAGAATCCCAGTCTGAAACCGCTTCTGGGAGTCATGCAAGTTCTTAGCACAAAACTGCAGAACGTGTTTCCGAATTCTGCGGGCTTCATTAGGCTCAGCGCTCGCCTTGTGAAAAGTTGTTGCTCATCGTGTGAGTGAGAGCGAGGCTTAAACTTTGGACATTAGTTGTTATTAAGTTGGTCTGCGACTAATTCTTGTCATCTCTCAAAATGTCGAGCACAACTAAAATCTGACAATGATAACTTGTGCAGCTTCACAAAACAAAAGCGAAAGTCAGCGAAGAAGGGGGAAGCAAAGTGGGAGAGGAATATGCATGCATCTCTCAGTCTCGGTTGCCGTCTTTGTCTGTGTGTGAGTGTCACTCAAATATGCAAATTAGCTTCTAAAACTTAATCGTGGACTTGAGCCTAACCCACACGGCACTCTCAGGTCGGCACTGCTCACTCCTAAGTTGCCCATTCTCCTGCTGCACTGCCACGTATTCGTATTTAGGTTAATGAATAGACAAACTTTCGACAACCTCAATGTGCAAAGTTTTCCAGTTCCAGAAAGAAGAAGAGACACAGAGGGGGTAACGATGACATTTTTAAACTGCCGCAAAGGTAAATGCGATGCAATTCAAGGAGTAGAGCAGAAAGACAGAGAGTGTGCAGTATATGGCGGCATTATCAAGTGAAATATGTAAAATAAAAATGTGAAACTTGTGTTTGACTTGCAGCTTTCTTAGCCGGAGCAAAAGTCGAGTGCGCTCAACTTGGCCACGCGAAGACCAACAACTTTTGCATATTTCAGCAGCAAGGTACGCCAGAGAGAGAGAGAGAGAGAGAGAGAGAGAGGGGGAGCGCCAGCGAATGCGAGAAAGCGTCTCTAAGCCTATTAAGGACATCAAACAAACATTTTGCAAAATTAAATGCCATGCAAGGCAAGCACATGTGCTGTGCCTGTGCCCGGGCTCCCTTTCGTGCTCCGTACAAGTTTGCACAAAATATTCCGCATATTATGTCACACTTAAGGGATGTCCTCGCCGTTTATGACCGCACACAGCGGAGCTGGGGGCAGTGAGTAGAGTGGGCCCTGACTGGGATTTGAAAGACAGCTGCTGGAAAATGCTAAACATTTTCAAATATTTATGAGCTATTAACACTTGGGCAATCCCCGCCAGCACTCAAGTTTCGGCATCACTGCAGCCAAAACTGGTTGCCTCCAATCTTTGCAGATCTATGGAAATGCCTGCTTGCCTGATATATGAACTGTTGCGGTCATTTCAAAGTTATTTATTACTCGGCTCGGCTTGCAGATAAACTGATATGCTTTGTGGCTGCCAACTGAAAGTGGCAGGGAAGCAAGCGAAGCGTGTCCTCTTCAGTTCATTATTGCGCAGTAAAACCTTGGGGAATCGCCATTAGATTGAGTCGATCCTTGGCTATTGAAAGTAGGCAAGTGTGGTAAGCATTTTATATAATTAGAATATGCAAACCCTTTTCGTAATAGTTTCTCTGACAGATATAAGAATTGACTTACTGCGCAGAATTTAAATGGATAATGCAAAATAAATCTGCTTACGGATAGAAATGATTTGACTTCTTTATTGACTATTAAAGTTTTATTACAATCGCAACTCAAACAAATAATTTTAATGAATAATAAATGAAAATGAATATGAATAATTTAAGAAAAATGTGAATTCTAAGTATAATAAAATAATCCAAATGCAGCTAATATCAGTCCGAATAATTTCGATAATATCGATGTTTTCACATCACTATTGGGAAGGCTTTTCCTTTACTTCTTTATCGACTATCAAAATTTCATTATCATCATCATCAACGCACTTAAAACAGAAGAAGTTGCCACAGTTCTCATCAACAATTGGTACTCACTATTTTATTACGACTTTTACAGCCCTCAACCTGCTGTTGTTTGTCCCCCAATGCATATTTAATTTAATAACTCGCATTCGATAAACCTTTTCCCGGTGCTGCCAAGCTCATTCGACTTTATGTGCGCCATAATCAATGTAAAACTCTGCGTACTTTCAATGCACTTTATGATTCGCAAAATAGCCAAAGATATGAGTGTACGAAAGAGGAATCCAGAGAGAGAGAAAAGGAACGCGGTCAATGAACACATATACGAAACTGCTCGATCTGCCATACACGAAATGTGAAAACAGGGAAGTGAAGGGAGGGAAAGGGGGGACCTACTCGACATAGTCGTAGAGTCGTCTCACAAACGGGAGACCTTTGCCTAAAATGCTGTTTATCTTGCCGTCCAATTCGAAATGAGATGGTGCGCTAGTGCAGTGCAAAAGAGATAGCACGATAGAGTAGCATGGCGGACAGTGCAAAAAAATGCTGAGAGCGGGGAGGGGGGAAAGAGGCTCAGCTCGTGGCTCGGCTGGGCCTGAAAAGTGCAAAGTATAAAGCGGAGAATGAAGTACCACACTGGTCTAGCTTGCATTCCCTGTTCGCAGAGGGGAAGAGGTGAAGGGCCAAGTGGGAACTGTGTTTGGCCAACTAGCAAAGGGTGCGGTGAACCCCGGGGAGGGGAGAGAACATGCAAACGTTCTGACAGCCAGCACGGCGTACAAACGAAATGCCAAAGAAAGCGCCAAGGAAAGTTCTGGCGCTGGCGAACGGCGATGGCGATGGCGAAATTTTTGTGGTCGAGCAAATTTCTGGGCTTCGATGAAATTGCTGCCAAATAGGTTACAAGCAATTTTTACTCGGGTCGCCTGTTTATGGAGTTGTGTTTCTGGCCGTCATCAGCTTGTCTCTCTCTTTCCTCTACTTCTTCTTGTTGTTGTTGTTCTTGTTGTTGTGCGGTATTTTGGGCTGCGTTTTTCACTTATTTCTCTTGCCTTGTTCTTCTTTTTTTTTTCTTCCTTTTGGCCAGTAAATGAAACGGAAATATGTTTTGTAAGCCCAGTGCACACTGCGAACGGCGACTTAAGCAGGTTGCCAAGGGGCAGCTTCGTTAGTTTTGCTGCGTGGCGAGGGGAGTGGGAGCGGGAGCGGCAGCAGCATGAGCATGTGGTTGCCAAGTGGCAAGTGGCAACTGGCAACGTCGGCATCTTAAAGCAACTAAAACTGCTTAAATAGTCTCAAGCAAGAGATAAACCTAACGTAGATATCGTACAGAGAGTTATGGCAAAGATGTTACTGCAACTTACTGTGTGCTGGCAAAGCACCGAGCTGTTCCCAAAGACTGTTCTCAGTCAGTTGCCAAGTAATAAAGCTCAAAAGGGAGCATGCGGTGAAAACTGTAGCATACTTTCGCGCTGACTTTAAAAGTCTCGCTGAATTTAGTGCAGAGTGTTGTTCGAAAAGGCTAAATTGGGTATGAAATGGCTGTGTTTATAATACAGTTTTGCTATATATAGAGCTAAATATAAATATGTATTCATATATATTTGATTTCACCGACATTTATAATTTCTTTGTTCACCAAATTTCATATTTTATGGTTGCAAACTTTTTGCGCAAATATAAAATGCAGGCGCTTCAGTTCCGCTGACTGCACTTAGGCTAATTTAACCACTAAAACAACTCGCGCACACACACACATATGCACATGCACGCGTCAGTCAGTTGGCAGTGTGGCTATTGTCATAATGTTTGAGTTGTTGCTGTTGCAATTTGACGTTGTTTGTTGTCGTTGTTGCTGTCGCTGTCACTGAAGTCAGGCTGCCAAAAAACTACAAGAGCCGCAAAATGTTTAACATATATAAATATAATATTTGCTGAAAGCAAAAATAAAGTGCAAAGTTGGCTGAAGGAATGACGAATGCGAAATACACTGTGCAAAATAAAATAATAAATAACAGTGTATTGAAAAAGCATGAAGATAGACATGAAAAAGAGTAAAATGAAAGTGCTGGGAAAAGAAAACAGATTGAATACCTGAGACATAATTGTAGTAGATTGAAATAATAATAGTACAATAATAATAAAATATAATATGTATAAAATATATTGCTATTAAACAAAAAGAGTACACCTTTAAAATTTATAAGTATTTTATTATGAAAAAATAATTCTTTTAATTTATTTTTAAAACCTCAAATTAATGACAGTGCTTTTGCATCTTTAATTAATTAAATTTATTTAAATCCTCCTTTCACATATGGTGCCACCTTTTTATTACTTTATTTATTATTTATTTCTTTGGTAATCACAATGTAAAATTAAAATAATTATTCTTTTTTTTTTTTTAACATTTTTGTTCAGTTTAAGTTGCACTGCTATTTTGAGCAATGAGATGTTCAATACTTGAAGTCTCAGCATTACTTTAAGTGAATAACCTTCAACTGTTTGCACCGTCACGAATTCCACAGCAAAATCAATATATACCGAATATAAACCGAAATCGACAGTCACAATCACTGTCGATTATTTTGCAGGAAATTAAAAACCACAAATCTAAAATGTTTGAAATATCCGGTGGAACAATTAATTCATTAATGCAGTGCGCCAGCGTCGAGCACGAGCTGAATGCATGCAGGCCCCCCTCTGTTCCTCCCTCGGAGCGGAAGTGTAATCAGCGTGGCGGCTGCAGCAGCAGCAGCAGCGTGCGCTGTGCGTAACGGTTTAATTGTATGGGTTTAACGGTTGCTGTTGTTGTTGTTATCGGATTTTTATTTCTGCTGCACTGGCGCTTATAATGTGCGCATTATTAATTTAAATATCTGAATATTGATGGACTTTTAAATGCAATCCCCAGTGCGCAGCTCCTCCTCCTCCTACCCCTCTGCCCCTCGCTGCAATGACATTTGATTAACGCATGTAATGCAATTTAGGTGGCAGCCGCCATACGGCAGGTGCAGGCGCCACACACACACACACACACACCCAGTTTGTTGCATAATTATTTAATGAGTTTTATATGCATTGTGCTGCTGCCGTTGCTGTTGCTGCTTGTTGTGCGTGCGGCATTGTTTATTAACAATTTGCACAAACAAAAAATGGCAAGCCATCGGCAATGTTTACGCTTCAATTAGCCTGTGCGATCTCATCGCATTCATCGTTATTGTCGCTCGTCGAGGGCGCGACAAATAAAACATTAATTGAACATTAATGCACTGTCCGATTGTCTACAAATTAATCAAATACTTAACAGTTAAACGGGAATTATTGCGTACAATGTTAAACAAATCGCCGCATTGTGCTAATATAATGGAAATTGTGTTAATTGCTGCACATGTTCGTCAATATGTTATTCATTATTAATTATTTGCTACACGTTTTATGTGCTCCCCCCCTCCCAATATACTATCTTTGTGCTGTGTATCAATTCGTTTAACTTTTTTTTATGAATCAGTTTCACTTTGTTAAAGCTTGCTGTGATTCAGCTGAAATATTGAATTGTTGGCGGTTTTTCTTGCGCATAAATAAATATTATTTTCGTCGCGGAAAATATAAATAAATTCACTTCACTTCAATTGTATCATGCACTCAGTAAACATATCTTCCATCATCCCCCGTAACTCCCACTCTTATAGCCTGTCACACTTGCAGCTTATCTGACGGAACGCCGGCAACATCAAATGATTTTACTTCAGTTGATTTTCAATAATTTTGCTCGCTAAAAAGCCGCCACTCCCACACACAAGTTAAGCTCAATACGCCGGGGACAGTTCGATGCTTTTCGTATTCTAGCTTATTTTTTTGGCAGCAAAGAAAGAAAAAGAGATAAAATCAGACAAAAGAATGAACATTTTCTCAGCAAACAAACGAAAAATACTTTTTATATTCCGTATACGCCGCATGCTCCGCTCAAAAGCCGCAGCAGAGGCAGACAGGGAGACAGCCGCCGACAGACACAGACACAGTCACTGACCTGATTTTGCTTATCAATGCAATGCAATTGTTGTGCTGTTGTTGTTGTTGTCGCTGTTGCTCGGCTGGCTTATCTGCAGCCAGCTGGCGTCGCTGCTGTTGCATCCAATCTGCAATCTGCAACACAATCTCTGCTCAACAACGGAAAAATGAAGTTATTGGAAAATGACTGTCAAACGGAGGCCGCCCTAGCAGCAACAGCAGCAGCAGCAGCGTGGCCACAGCTTGGCGGACGTACATACATATCTACAGTGGCTGCCATCTAGCAGCTGCCACATATATTTTTTGAAGCAGCCACACAAAATGTTTGGCATCTTGGGACTATTTTCTTGCAGCGGCTTTGCTTGCTTGCTTGCTCGGCAAGTTGCAGCGCTCTGCCTTTGCCCCTGCCCCTGCCCCAAAGTGGCATGCAGCTCGTGTCGATAATCAAGCGTCAGCGTATAAAACTCAATGCTTACATCTGCTTTGGCATGCGAAGCGACTGTCGAGCGATGTCAGCTATGCGACTTGCTATGTACCCCGACCTAAGAGACCCGAGAGGATCCTAAGTTAGTCACCAAATGAACTGAGATTCTGAAATAGAAGTTAATGCCTGCATGACTAGTTTATTTATATTTAAATATTTATTTATTTGTACACTGATTGACTCTGTTATTAACTGATTTATTTATTATTTAAGTCATTAATTGTAACTTAATTGTTTGATTTGTAAATTAGCGTCTCAATTGGCTTGTTTTAGATATTTTAAACTTACTCAACACTAAATTTTAAATAAAATGAAGTTATCGAAATTGTGGCGGTAAGCCGATAGATAAAATCGAGGTAATCGAAGCTAAGACGCCAAGAGGAAAATAACTTAAGGGAACATTAAAATTTAAAACAAATTGAATTATTTTAAATAAACACTATACAATTTAATATATTTGAATACTTCTCTTTGCCGAAAAATGATTGAACACTTTAAAATTGCAGTTGATTTGGCATAAAATGACTAGATATCCTGATGGAATTACTTCCATTTATTATAAGCTATTTTGCTGTTTCCGACATCACTACCAAGTGACATAACTTTGCTTTATCGAAGTCAAATGATTGTCTTTGCATATTTGCAAATTGTTTGTTGATTTAAAAATAATATTTATTTATTTGATTCTTAAAAAATCATCATTTATTTCAAGCAAAAAAATGTGCTTTGCTCTCTTGAATTTGAGCCCATTTAAAAACATATTCACCCACAAAGAACTTGTGATAAGTGAATAACGAAACCGAATACCGAAAGCGACAAGGACAAACGCATTGAACTGTAACTGTTTGTCAGTGTGTGTGTGTGTGTGTGTGTGTGTGGACAGGCACCTTGCAGCAGGCATTGTCATAACATTTGGCAGATCTGGCAGAGCAAAGCCAAGCCAAGCTCCGATAGATTTCCCTTTACATAGTACAAAATGCATTTTTGCTGCATGTTTGCATATCTCACTCCAGATAGTTTCATTGACATGCATTCTGGCTGGCAAACACAGCGTACACAGAGTACACAGTGCCAGCCGGAATTGCGTAGCCACCCACCCACACACAGTTGCCACTCCTTCGTTGCGTTGGCTTTGGGCTGCAAATAATATTCTGACATTCAATTCGGCATTTGTTTTCGGGCGCTGGCCGTTGTCGTTGTTGCAATTCTAAGCGCAGCCGCCACCGGATGTTGCATGCCAATTTTTGTTTTGCAAAGAGTAGCAAGAAGGTGGCAACAACGTTTCAGATAATTTATTTTGGCATCGCTCGACTACGGCGCGTATTTATGGGATTTGTGTGCGAACTTCTCTCTTGCCAAAAGTGTAAATTTAAATGGAAACAACACTGTGCAACCTGCTCGCGAAACAGTTGCCACGTTGCCTAATGTTAAAGGCGTGGCGCATCGAGTCGAGTTGAGTTGAGTTGGTTCTCTGCACCTTTCAAGGTTAAATGTTTTGGCAATTTGAGCGCAAACTTTGTTTCCCAACACGTAATCGCTGGGAACTTCTGCTTTTTGTTGTTGTTCGGGGGGAGGGGGTGTTCTTTTATGCGTGTATGTGTGCGTGTAATGTGCTTCGCATGTCTTTGAGTTTTAAGGTAAATACGAAAAGAAGCGTATTTGAAGATATATCTATGCCGTGGGTGAATCGAGAAGTTAGGGATGATAGAATTTGATTTTTATCGATTAATGTCTTTCTAGAGAAAGTTTTCTGTGTTTCGACATTGTTGGCAAGCAATATAGGCAGATATATAGAGGAAAGTGTTTCACGTTTCAGTTTTTGAAAGTGTTTTGTGTATAGATGAACTCATAACAGGGTGTTCATAGTGGGATGTCTTAGCCTCTTCACACCATCTTTGTTTATAGAAGAACTCAATGCAGGCTGTTAATAGAGGTTGGTCTTAACCCTTTTATTCCATCAACTAGTCTCCTTCATACTTCACAACATTCTCTTATATATACCCTCAGTTTAGTATTACCAATGTCAGAACTCTACAAGCAACCCGTGCACTCTTTGCCTGCCCAGCTGTCTCCCGCCTGATGATGGCATCTGTTTAGACTGCTGCTTCGTGTTGTGTGGCTTCATGTCGCCGAGTTTGCTATGTGTGTGTGTGTCGCCGTGTTGCACTCTTATTCAATTGCAAATCACGCAACATTGTAAACATTTGTAAAACGGCTTTAAAAAAAAAAGTACTCTGTGTGCTCTCGGCTGAATGATGAGACATCAATCACAAGCCAGCACGTTTGTCATGCGTCGGACGCACTGTCAAATTCACTGAATACACCCTGTGCCCCTGTGCACCCTGTACCCTGTACAGCCAGTACCGCCTTGTACGCCCGCCTGACACGCCCTCCCATGCAGTAATCCGAACACGCCCACGCCATGCTAAAGAAATCGCAGCGTTAAAGTTTAAACGTTTCGATTTTTCTTCGACGTTTTCTTGTTTTTCTTGTGTATTTTATTTTTGGTTTACTTTTTTCTTGTTGTTGCTGTTTGTTATTTCTGTTTTTTCCACAACTCCCTCAAGGAGATGCTGACAAAAGTTTTTCATTTTTTTTTCTCTGTACTGACTTGAACTGAAAATGGATCGCTCGCATTCCTTTTCACCTGCAACATTTTCTAATGACATCACAAACAGCAACAAAAACTTGGAATAACAAAAGCAAAAATTTGTTGCTCGTTGTGACATTAAGATTGATTAGTTTCTCTCGTTCTCTCCCTGTCTCCCTACTTCGCTCACTCTCTGTCTCTCTCTTGCTTGCTATCTCTTTCACTCTGGGCTAAGCGAACTTTTGGCAAATTTATGCGCTTCCGCTTGATGATGGAGATGCTTTTACAATGTCGAGTAATTTGGTTTTAGTCTACATACGCTTACAGAGGGTGTTTCTCTATTCTGGCTTGGTAGATGATGAAAAATTAATTTAATATATTTTTTTTAGATAATTTTTAGTTGTATTTAGTTGATAATTAAAAATCGTTTAGCTATTTTAATATTCCATTCAATTCTATTTAACGTTGCCCAGAAAAGTATGCAATTGTTTTCTTCAAGGTCTTTGTAAGCCTTTTTTAAGGATTATTTCTTCTTTTAACCTCTTTTTTCTCTATTTAAATACAACTAAATTACTATTTTGCTTTTTGGAAGAGTATTTAAAGCTGCCTCAAACATAAGACTTAATTTTCATTCTACTCTAGAGAAGTTACTCAATGAAAACTTTGTTTTACGACTTATATGCATAAGAAAAACTTAATAACAAAATTTCTATAACAAAATTGGTCATAACTTTATCCAAACTTTTTATAGAGTATCACGGTGTTCTTCTTAAGCACGAAAGTGAATTTCCGCTTGTGTTTCCCTGTGTAAGAAGCAAATAATTTGTTGCTTATCGTTTACATAAATTTGTGTCAGTGTGCAACAGAAAAGACGAGAAAAAAAAAACACACACACATACGAGTGTTTCTCTAAGTATTAAGCTGTATAATTTCTTTTTAATAAACGCAAATAGTTGCTAACAACAGAGCAGAGAACACTGAAACGCTTCATCATCTGTGGCACAATTATGGGAAGAGAAAGAGGCACATAGAGTGAGAGAGTAAGAAGGGAAGGCATCATTAACTGGAGTAGCAGTTGCTTAGTTGCCACATGAAGCACATTTGTTGCTTCTGTCCGGTAAATATGCTGCAAGAGTTGCTCATTATGCATGTGTGCGAGTGTGTATGTGTGTGCATGTGTGCTGGGGAATATTTAATAAACAACAGTCAACAATTGTGATTGCTCGCCTGCCTCCACTCTCGACACAATTCTGCCGAAGTTATTAACTCATATGGCATAGCAAGTAACTTGAAGTTGCCATAAGTTCCAAAGCAAAATAACTACAAGAGCACTACGTACATTAAATGTGTGTGTGTGTGTAATTATAACCAAGAACTTCTTGCTATTTTTAGCAGTTTGAGCAACACTTGTGGTACTGAAATACATTGCGAACGCGTTCCAATGACAATTGAAGTGATTACATTAGTAATATGTGGTGTACTTGATGGAATGATACCCTGTAGAGTAACTGGTATTGAAGTATCACTCTGTAAGGCAGGCAAGAATGCTAAAAAGGGAGATTTAATTAAGTTTCTCCTTGCAAGCAAGGTAAAATTGTCGTAGCATACTTTTAAGTGTGTGTTAAAATTCAGTGAGATTACAAAGGAGCTTAGCCATACTTGATGGCATTTGAAATTGTTATTGAAATAAATTATAATATAATTAAATACATATGCTTAACATCGAATTCCTATAGAAAACATTCCACTCTAAAAAGAAAACGCCAGAAAAACCACAATTATACTATTTTAATGTCTGCTTTGCTGCATTTAATTCTCACTTTCAGCATAATTAACACAACAAACATTTTCTACTTCTTTTTTAACTTTCTTTAAACTCAACAATTAGCATTGATATTATTTTAATCACCATCGCAGCAGTGCTTTATTCCTCATTTGTTTTGCTAGAGTTTTTCTAGTTTTCACACTGAAATTAATTATTAAATCGAATCTAATGCTTCGGTCGTCATCCTTCTCACACAACCAATGCATTTCTCGGGCAACAGATTGCAAATTTACTGGGGGCGAAAAGTTGCCAGCATGAGGAGAAGGAAAACAATGAGCGTAGAACCACTTGAGTGGGGGGAGGGGGGGGGGGAATGGCAAATGAAGTTTCACGCTAAAATGAATTACAAGCAAATACAAAAGCAAACAGTTAACGATTTGCTCGAGGGTGAAAAGCAGCAGGAGCAGCAGGTGGAAGGGGCACAAATCGAATGCAGCTAAATTAAAATTCGCGCGAAAACATTTTATAGTCAGTTGTTAAAAAAAAGGACGAAGAGGGTAAAATGGAAAACTATGAAGCAGCTAATTTGAGCGCTCCCTCTCGCTCCCACTCTCATTCTTTCTCTCTCTCTCTCGCACACTGGCAAATCAAAGAAACATTTTCTTGCACAACGAGCTTGTGCTTTATTGGGTCATTTGGTCGAGAGAATGAATGAAGAAGAAGCAGCGAATGGATGGATGGATTGGATAGATGTGGGTGAGGGGGCAGATGTGTATGTAGGTGGATCGCAGCCCGCCACTATAGACGGCATACGAAATCAATTTCCTGCTGCTGGGGCTGCTTCTCTCTAAATCGATTTGAGTTTGGTTAACCTGCCAAAGTTGCAGCCATAAAAACCGAAAACAGCCAAACAAACTTTGCACGATGGAAACAAACAAAATTTTAACAGGATTATTGTAGGTGTTTCGTTCGATTGGGAGGGGGGGCGAGGGGCGTGACCCCGGCTGGGGCATGGCCTACAATTGTTACGAAAGCGAAAACTTTGTGGCGCTTCTGTTTTTCCTTCTTGTGGATTTCCTGTGTGTCCTTTATACGCTCAAATAAATCAAAAATTTATACACAAACACACACATAGATTTCTATTGTTTGCAATACACACGACTTATTTGTTTGTTGTTATTGTTGTTGTTGATGTTGGGTGAGCCACTTGTTCGGCTTATTTGTTACATAATCAAATCGAGACCGCACAACACAAATAATATTACGCATACGCCGCATTTGCCGGCTCAACTGACCTTATTTGCTCTGGAGCACAGAAAAAAAAAGAAGGGTTCGCTCTGCTTTGCTTTGCTTTCGTTCCGCCATTGTTTGCCTTTCTGTGGCACTGTGTCAGGGCTGGACAACAATTAGGCAGCAAAAACAACAACTAACTAAAGCAACAAGCATTATGAATACGAGCCTAGCAAATTAGTAGCATTTTCTTGTATTCTCTTTTCCTGCTTGTCATCGCTAACATCACCATCAGCTCATCTCCTTCCACATCATCATACTCGTCATGGTATTGTTTCCATTTGCCTTTTGGGGCCGTGTCCTTTGGCAACTTAATTTCTGTTTTCTCATTTCGTTTGTTCGTGAATTGAAAACAAAAGAAAAAAAAGGAAAACGAAATGAAACGAAACGAAACTGGGCTATTCTAATAATGTCAAGCTTGTCGCTTTGTTTGCCCTGTTGTCAATCATAATTTGGCACATTGAGCTTTAATCGACCTATTTGAGTGGCAAAGAATAGCAGAGAAATCCATTTTCCTGTGGCAGATGAAGTTATCAGAGATTGCTTAAGGTATTTCAAGTATTTGTAAACGTTTTACGTTTTAATCTGCATAAAAATGTTAAATTTGATTGTCTTTTTTTTATTAAACCCTTCAAAAGTTTATTTGAAATTCAATTACACAAAAAATGTTAATTGATTTGAAAACTATTTAGCACGAATATTTTAGTGCATGCTGGCAACACTTACGAATTCAAACAACAATCCATTGAATGCATAGACTAATCCACTCGAGAGTGCTGTAATTGTTGAATGAATATGCTTTATGGCTTATCACAGCTGCATTTAATCAAATTAAATCGTATTTATTGACCCTCAGACAGAACTCTCAGTCAGCCAAGAGCTCAGCCAAAGACAACCAAGAGAGAGAGCTGGAGTTGTCCTTTTTGCTTGGCTCATGAATATTAAAATATGTTTGACCTTTTGTCCTTTGCTCGAGAGCTACAACTAGGCAGGGCGGGGCAGGACAGGGCGGGGGGGTTTGGCTTGGTAAAGCCTTTTGTACAATCGCCGAAGTTGGCATAGAAAACTACAACTTGGTTAGCAGAATGCAATTAAAATTTCGTAGCAGAAACTCGAGCCAATGAACTTGCTCCTCGTCTCAGCAGGCAAGGGGGAGTGAGAGGGAGGGAGTGGGGGGACTAGTAAATGCCTGTGTTTGATTTATGGCAGCATTTTTAGCCCGAACATTTTACAACAAGCGGCGTAGAAAATTAAGCAAAAGCGTAATACAATATACACGAAAATATGCTATGCGAGAAATTTCATAAAACACATAAAACTGACAGGCGTGGGAAGAGTGAGAGAAAGAGAGGCAAAAGGAGTAAAGAGAGAGAGAGAGAGAGAAAGAGAGTTAGAGAGAGGGAGGGCCGCTGAAAAGTGCAGCCTGCACGTCTTGCTATAAACAGGAAAATTATGAAAAGCCTCCTTTGCTCGCGCAGGCTGTTTGTGAAAAATGACGGGGCACAGACAGTGACTGCAAAATGTATATGTACCATGTTGGGCGGCGAACGGGGGCGCAACATTTTACTTCTCATGAATATTAGATGAATGCCAAGGCAGGAGACAGTGGAAAGGCTTAAGTTGCTCAGCGTTGAAATGAGCTGCAAGCGGACAGATAGAGCAGACAGAGAGAGAGGGACAGTAGGAAGAGGGAGAGGGAGAGGGACTGTGCTCGAGGCCATGCGGTCGGCATAATAAATAATGACCGGCATTCCTTTGTTGTAATTGAAAATGTTGGTCATTCCTAGGGGCAGCAGTCGCGACGAGCGTGCGCCGCTTCGCCTTAAAGCGAAAATGATTGCCATACTTTGGTGCAGCTATGTCCGCATCCGGCAGTGCAGTCGAGCCAGGCCAGGACAGGGCAGGAGTGGAGGCCAGGGCAGTCCAAACTTAGCTCGCTTCACGTACTTTTTCAAAATTCAAAACAGGCAACGGCGTGTTGGCATTAGCCAGCAACGAGCTGGAGCTGTAGTCGGGTCTGTCGCTGACGCTGATTGGTGGCTTAAATGGAGGAACTTTCGATTGGAAGATAGAGCTGCCGGGCAGCAGCAAGCTGCAGGGCGGAGGGAGGGTGCTCCCTCCCTTGGATCATGCATAATTATGCAGGCGCGCGCGATGTCGCCGCGCATTAAAAATGAGCCTGAAGGCGCCTGAAATTGATATCCTCTCTCTTTGGGAGGATGGAGGTGCGCTGCCATTGCCTATTTGCAGTGATAAATTGCACTCTCTTGTTGCTGTTCTGCTTCTTCTGCGTCTCTTCTTTATTATTTGCTCGTTTATTGATTGGCAATTGCAGTGCGAGGAACTCGAGTTGATTGATTTATTTGAAAGTACTTTTTGCGTACTGTATCTGCAAACGATTGCCAAGGCCACAATGAAGAGCTCATCAGCAGTGGAACTGGAGAGTGGAGCTGGAGTCGATTTCAGTTTTCAAGTGGATGTGCACTAAGCTGGTGTTGATAAGTGAGTATGGGAGATGATATATGAGAGAAAGAGTTATTTAGTTTGGTATTATCATGGGTTGCCAATTCTAGTAGTCTACTTAAGTACTTCAGTCTTGGGTACCCTATTTTCTACTTACTGCTAAACGATGTGGTGCCCATTGACACTGTTTCCCGGCATTCAAGATAAGAAGAGATCAGATAATATATACTAGAGATGGAGAAACATTGACATTACATTGATGAACATCAATGTTCCATAGGATAAACCTCAAGTATTGATGTTTCTCCAGCTCTAATAAATACATTGCTTAAGATTTGTTAAGTAAGTAGAGGTACTCCCTTTGTAAGTACCTTTTTCACTACCTATGAATTAATGGTCAGTACTATAGGTATATAGTACAGTCTGCAAATAATTATCAAGAAGACCTAAGCAGAAGTAGATTTTGAAAGAGCTAAACATTTAGTGCAATTCAGCTTTTAAGTGTTAGTGCTTTCAGCTAGAGTTGATAAGTTGTTTATAGGGGATTATTAATAAACTACTGAGCTACTGTATTTAAAATTGGTATTTTAGTATTAGGTACTGTCTGCAAATCATTACCAAGAAGACCTTAGCAGAGTTAGATCTTGAAAGAGATGAATATAGAACTTTATTCTGTTAAGTTGAAGCTGCATTAGATGTTTTGTAGAATAGGTTATCTACAATACTTAAATGGCGCCTTGCTCAGAGTTGTTTTAATATATTTGCTGTTCACACCTTAAACTGTATAGATAATTTATATATCTATTATATCTCTGATGCCATAGAATCTAAAGCTATGAAATTTGGTAGGCAACTTAGTGGGAAGCTTACACTTTCATTTAAGTTGCACTTCAATCTATGTAAAGTCTGTAAACTCTCTATAACTCTCCATCCCGACATTTGACAAGCATAAATAGCCTTGTCCCTTTCCAATATTCCATGTTTGCATTGTCTCGATAACCATTACGATGAATAATAAATTCAGGCCAGCGCTGCAGTTGCACAGCTATCGAATGCGAGGCTAATCGAAGTTATCGCTTGGTGGTTTGGGTGATTTGAAAATCAAATAAACAGTGGCTAATTGTGTTTGTAATCAACTAAATGGCCCACATTTGGCTTCCACGAGGCAAGACAAGACTGGAGCAAGAGATTGCCGACCCAAAGACAAACAGCAAATACAAATACGCACTCGAGTTAGTTTGGCTGTGTGTAAGTGTGTGTGTGTGTGAGTGTACATAACCTCACTTAACCTGGGCGAGTCTCGTGCTGCTGCTGCACGTTTTTCTGATCGCTTTCCGCTCTCACACTCTCCTAGCGTGTAATTAATGACGCTGTAGCTAAAAGAAGAAGTAGAAGTAGCTAAAGAAGCAGCAGCAGAAAAAGGAAAAAAAAGAAATTTACATCGCACGACAAAACAAACAAAAGTTTCGTAGCTCGGCTAGACGACGGACGAGGTCGTCCGGGCGTCCTTGCTGCTTGTGCCTTGGCTTCCGTAGGGCGACTGTCAACGCCTCGGCCGCTTTGTCATCGTTTCATTACCTTGCAGAAAGTTCGTCTTCCTTGTCTCTACTGCTCTCTCTCCTCCTCCACTTTGATAATTTGTCTTCCAGGTGCGCCTTGAAATTTGTCAACAATTTGGCCAAAACGAAACTCTTGTGATTCTTTTGCCTTGGCCTTTGGCCCTACAACAAAGTGGCATCTATTAGTGATAAAAATATACTCATTGTGCAGGGGGAGGGGGGACAAATGAGCCTGCTGACGCAGCATCTGGTTGTTGCCACTGACCTCCACGTAATGGGCCAAGGCTGCAGCAGATCGCTGCTTTGCTTTGCTGCCAAGGAAGGTTGAAAAATTATTGGCATTTGAAATCAGAGAGTTTGGAGAGAAATTTCATTTGATTGGTCATTAGTTGAGCAAAGCTGCGGGAAAGCTGCTACAGGAAAAACACTCATAGGAACTGGTTGGGTCAACCACTCGTTGACGTTTCTTTAATAACGCCAATTTATGTTTGACATTCGGGGAAGGTGGCAAAGGGAGACTTGCTTGAATTATGACAGAAAGTGACAGAGAGAACAAGAGAGAAAGGTAGATATAATCAGAGAAAGGTTGAAGAACTTGACGGGGCACATTAAATTATGACCTCAGCCATAAATGACAATGGTTTGTTATGGGGAAATGATGGTCGCTAAAGGATTATGGCTTGGTTAATACTAGCTCAGGTCAGGGGAGCAGTTAAAGCAAATGTTAAAAGAGATGTTAATGAAAGTATTAAAAGTTTATAAAGCTAAAGGATTACAGCAAAAGAAACGAGCGAATGAAGTTCTGATTTGGTTGAGTTATAAAGTTTTAAGCAGTATCAAATTAGTGCTAAGTTAGTGCATTTTTAAGCAGTCATTTTAAGTGCAAGTATGTTATAAATTACTTAATATTATTACATTTTATGGCAACATTGTGAAGCACTTTAAATTACTTTGTACGCTTTGAAATTATTTCATTGTTTCTTTCTGCTTAAAATTTATTTGACAAATATTTTTTGGCTTGTTTTGCAAATTACTTTTTATTATAATAAATTAATTTGCATAATAAGCTCAGTTACAAAGTTTTGCGTATTTACATTAAGTTTAGATACCCTTTACCATAAGTAGAGCAAAAAATAAAAAAATTGTTAAAATAAACAAACAAAATGAAAGTAACTCTGGTATTTGTATTAACTATTAAATAATTAAATTATACAAGGGCGCAATACATTTCCCTCAACATATAACTCTTAAATAATTATTAAATAATAGTTTCAACATATTGATTTTTACTATTTTTCATACAATAAGAAATCTTCATAGTATCTAAGAGTCGTGTAAACCCTCCTCACTGTAATCCCGCATAAATTTGTTTCCTCTTTCGAAGCGTCTCTAATTAATTGCACATTTATGTAAATTATCAAATTTGTTGCACAAATTTATTGAAATGTTTCTGTTATTAAAGACTAAACCTAATTAAATGGTTCTAATTGATGCAGGCAAGTTTCATGTGAAATTTACAACCTTTTTAAGCCTATTTGACCCAGTTGCAAATGAGAAATACTCCTGTGAAATACTTCAAGATACTTCATGTTACTTAGTGTTTTCTTCATTTTCTAATTCTATTAACCTTTTCTTCTTCTAGTTCTCTGCCTATTGGTGCTGCTTTTTTACTATCTCTGCCTCCCTTTTGGCAATCTGCAATCTGCTGCTTCATTATCTTTCTCTTTCAGTTAAACAATCGATGATTGCCCGAGGCTCTTTCCTTTTATGAGTTTACATGTTGCATCTGCAACTGCTTCTCTCTCTCTCTCTCTTTTTTATCTTTCTCTCCATCTGCTGCCATGTTCTTTGTCTGTCATCTTTATGGCATACCCTCAGTGTTTTATTACTACAGGGTATGTACGTAGGTTATTTGACGCTTTAGCTGTCGTTGTGCACAATTCGCCTAATTGAAGTCTTTTCACGCAACTCTGGTGAACACAGAAACTCACTCAGAAGCCGTCGCACACACACGTAGACGCACAGACACAAAGACAGACGGACTGAGAGTCTGACAGACAGCAAAGGAGTCTGGCAGACTGACACAAAAGGCAGGTGAGCGACAGCTTTCATCATTATCAGCTTGGCGGAGACAGGTAGAGGAAAAGCAATATTTGCAGCTGATGTAGATAAATGAGTAGACTTCGTGTTTCAATTAAAGTGATTGAAGTGCGAGGCTGCACTGTGTGTGTGTCTCTCTCTGTCTCTCTCTGAAAAGGTGCTAAACGTTTTAGCTTTCCCAAAACTTGTTCGTGGCCATTAAACTTTGCGTGGCAGCTGCAGTTGCACAGCGTCTCGTCTGTCTTGGCAGCACGCAAATTAATAAGGCAGCTTTGGTGCCGAGATCAATCTAAATTTGCCCCAGCTGAAACTTCAGCTTCGTCAAGCTGCAACTTGGCCCTCAAAAGTTGCCATCGCCGTCGTCGTGTCAAATAGTTTCTCAGGCATTTTGGCGACATTCATTTAGCAGCTAAATGCTTTTGCATCCATCAATGGCATGCGTAATCCGGACCAACTTTGTTGGCCAACTTTTGTCCATGCTCCATGCTCCATATATCTGTCTGTGTGTGTGCCAGAGGTTTCAGGGTTTTCATTTTATGCTTGCACTGGAAGAAAGAAGGGGAGACTGAAGAGAACTTAGCAATATTTGTGAATTTATTTCTTACTTCTTCTATTTTAGTTTGTTTTATTTATTTATTTACTTTCATTTGTGGCGCAAATGTCTTGTATTTTTTTTTTATAAATGTCCCTCTTTGCTGGCCATTTCTCTCAGTGCAGACATTCATATACATCTAAAGGGTATTTTGCATATTGACTTAAGTTGTTTTTAAAGCAAAGGTGCAGCTGCTTCATCATCTGCGTGCACTGTGGCAGCAGCTTATTGCATTCTTGGCTCTGCATCATTTTATCGCACGTTGCAAGCATTTGCATGCGAAATGCGGCAAATGAGACAACAGCTTAAACTAGAGGGGTGGAGCATACAGCGGGGGGAGGGGGGTTTGCTGTCCTTGCAACAGACAGCTACCTGGCGAGTGGTCTCTGGCCTCGTCAACGCTTTTGAGCTGCTGCTTTTCTGCTCCATTGCAGTCGTTGCCAGCGTCGCTGTCGTGGCTGTTGTCATTATTGCCCTGCTGCCATCATGCATCAAGTGTCGTTGTCTCCTCCCTTCCCTTGCTGCTGCTGTTTCTTATAAATGTGTTCTGCCTCCCCTCCCCTCAGCATTTGTCACTTTTCTTTGCCTTTTTTTCTCGCGTGTGCGCTGGAAAAACTTTGCACATAATAATAAAATGGCTGCGGGAATTTTTGAGTCGTGCGCCTTGGCTTATGCAATAGAAATGGTAAGACTCTCACTGTCTGCGTGGGTGTGTCTGTGTGGTCGCAGCTGTTGTTGCTCTGATAAGCAGGCCGCGTGCTTCGCTTCACCTTCGCCTTCGCCTGCTCCTCTTGCTGTTGTTGTTGTTGCTGTTGATGTTTATTTCGTGTTCTTCTGTTTCTCTTGTTGTTGTCGCCTGTCAGCGCAGCGCTTAAAATTCGGTTCATTTTTTGGCTGAATTTTCGTGGAAAAAAATAAGTAAAGCGAACCTTTTGCGGACAGCCCAACTGGCAGGTGCTGTATAAACAACGACGCGACGCGAACGTGTGTCTGAAACAACGCAAAGGTTTATGACATGTGCAATGTGCCTGATGGGCGGCATCTTCTCTAGACAATTACATTATGTTATATCCGTCGGTGGCTTAGACTGTTGGATGCCAAAAGCTAAGACTATTCTCAGATCCAGTTCGTAGAATTCTTGAGTTAAGGAGTGACTTTGGTTGAAGGAGGGAAGGCGGAGTCTTAGGGAGGAGTTTGCGAAGGTGCTTGATGAGGTGTTGAATTTATTGGAGTATAGGTAGGGTATATATATTATTTATATATAGAGTATAGAAAGGTTCATAAATACTTGATATGTGTAAAGATACATGTTCAATAATCTTTTACTCTACAATCGACAGGAGATGAAATTATAAGTATAATGATGATGAATTGAATTGTTTTTAATGAAGTTTTTGCTTTTCAGGCTAAGATGAACTAAAAAATGAGTAGAGCCATTAGGTTTGATTGTTTAAATCACATACAGGAATGTAGAATCTAAACATATACAAACCCAGTCAACTTTGAAGAGTAATAAAGAGAATTGTTTGTATGAACTTAAAAGGTTTGTTAAAATGTTTATTATAAAATAAATTTTAATTCGAGGAACATTAACTCATGAACTGGAGAACATGAACCCAAACTCATTCATCAGTAATGACTCTCACTTCTCAGTGTTTCCACCCGCTTTCACAGAGTGCAGGGTATTAAAAGATACCTGCATTTTTAAGTTGAGTCAAGCACAGAAGCTCACCAAAGGAGTCTTTAAAACCCTTTCCACCTTAAGCCCTAAGTACTTTTCTATGCAACTTGAAATCGTTTCAAATATTCCTCTCCCCCTTTACCTCTCCCACTCTCTCTTTCCTACTCCCTCATACTGGCCAAATGCCTGCAGTGCATGTGCCCAAATGCAAAGGTAAAATTCTCTTCCCCTTCTGCCTTTTTCCCCTCTCACAGTGGGCAGTTAAATTGTGCAGGAATTTTAATTTCTACAGTTGAGCAATTTGCTTAGACAAGCATCGACGCTGTGCAGCCGCAAGCAAAGGCTCAACTCGACTTGGTTTTTTGGGCACCTGAGGCGTCCCGCTTGCCGTTAGCTTTTCAACTTTTCCTCACAAACATTCGCTTTGTGTCATTTTTCCTGATGGTGGAAAAAGGGAAATAGGCAACAGAGAGAGAGAGAGAGAGAGAGAGAAAAACGTTTGCTGCCAACAATTTGTGTTGTCAAATAGTTTGCTGCGAGGCAATTGCTTGCCACGCCCAACAGGCAGCGCTCCCCTTGGGGCGAGCATGTTCCCCTGCTTTGGCTTGGCACATTTACCTTTTTAAATTGAAAATAAATTAGAATCTGGTTACGTATTTCGCACCGATTTGTGCTCCTAAGTGATAACGCCACACACACACAAAGGAAAGTGTACATGTGTATGTACATATGTGTGTGCGTGTGTTCGTATGTGTGTGTGGCTGCGTTTGACTGACAACACACGCAGGATGAGCCAGACGGAGCGCCCTCAGTGAGGGACGAGTCGATTTGCCTGCAGGGCAGCAACATGTGTTCTGTGTTACATTTCTATTTATGACGGAGCTGCTCTTCTCATGCTGCTATCCCTTTTTTTTGCTGAAAAGAAAATGGGCTTTGAAAAGCAATACAGCAACAAGAGCAGCAACAACAACAACAACGTGAGTTGCTGTGAAAAATCCTGAGCAGTGAGAAGAAAATATGAAATGTTCATTACAGTTGACAAATATTTGCGCTCACTTTTTGCTTTCTTTCTGTTAATTTCTGTCTCACTCGTTTTCTTTTTTTTTTTTATGTTTTATTCTCACAGTGCATGCTCTTGGCAACTAGGTTGACACGCCCCCCCACCCGTGTATCCACTGCCTTTGATGACGTTCCCTGTGTTTTGCCAACCAGCCAGCCAGCCTGACTGCATGTTTGATTAAACGCATTTGTTGCCTTTCGACGCGCCTGTTTGTTTGTCGGCTTGTTTACGAAACACTGTGAAGAGTGTACGAAAGAGGGGGAGAGGGGGGAGAGGTGATACTATTTTGCAGCTTAGTCAAACCGTTTCTATGTAGGCCCATTTAATTGAAAGTACTCCTGGCATCCCGGCTCTACGCTCCATTTCCTGTTGCCAGTCGCCTCGTTTTTTTTCATTGCGTCTGTTTGCTTTGGATTTGCGCAAACTAAATATCGAAAAATGGAACATTTTCACACCTAACGGGTGTGTATGTTGTATTTACTGTATCATATAGAGTTAGTCCTGGGATTATAAAGAGTGCAGCAAAAGAATAAAAGTAAACAAAACTCTTTCAGGCACGAAACTTTGTTGAAGGTATTGAACTTTGCTAGATATTTCTGCCAGTAAAGAGAATATATACATATTGCTAAAATAAATATCGAAATTGTCAGGTTAACTCTAAAATTATACAGAAATATCTTAACATAAATAACAATATTATAAGCTAATATAATATAAGAAAATATAACTTGAGAATCTTAATAAGAATTACCTTTGTCATTTTCTGTAGAAAACTCTTCATTCAGCTGCTTGAAAGACAATCTGCCCTACTGCATGAATACCCAATAAAAGTTCTTTGTCTCAATGTGATTTTAAACAAGAAACCAGCTAACTTATCTTTGAGAAACTTGCACCATTCTTGATATATTATATTGCCTGATATAGTACAGGTAATTTGCCCCATCCGAGTGGTTTCTTCTAAACTGCATTTGACTTTATCCCTGTTCTTTGTCTGCTCTCTAACTCCTCTCCCTCTCTTTTTATCTTTCTCCCTCCCTCTCTCTCTCTCCCTCTCTCGATCTCCTACACTCCCTTTCTTTACTCCTTTCCCTTGCACCATCCTTGCACATTTGACCCCCAAAAACAAGTTGCCCTCAAAATATTTGCTCAGCACTTGCAGTTGGATCAAAAAGAATAACACACATTTGCCAGCAAACACACACGCACACACACACAAACACACATATGCTGGCAACACACACATGCGTTTGCTTTTCAATTGCCAAGAAAAAGTTTGCCTCAAGTTTCGCTTTTGTTGACTATTTTGGCCAAAAATAGTTTGAGTTATTTTTACCCATTTTTGGCCATTTCTTTTCTTCTCTCTCTCAGGCGAGAATTAACAAACATCGCAGGTCTTGTAAAATAAAGTTGAAATACGAATAGTTTAGAGCGGAGAAAGGGGTAAAGAGGAGAGTGGGCAAGGGGGTAGCTAGTGCAGCAAAAGGAATTTGAATATTTATAAACATTTTTGCATTTTGTTGGCAACAACGCAGCCAACAGAGCCAACAGCGCCTGCAGAGACTTTCCCATTGGAAATTTGTTTATTTGGCCAAGTTAGGGCCATGTGCCAGAAGTCTTTTGCTCCCCAAGAGGGTACTCTCTCACTTGAAAAATGTGCATCAAGTCTGGAGAGAAGGGGGAGACAAATCGGTTGCAATATCAAAAGTTTCATTCAACTCCAAAGTAAATGCAACTCTCAAGTTTTGTATTATTTTCTGTTCTGGCCAAAAAGTTGCCTTACATTATGCGACCAAGCGTTGCAAGTCTATTAAAAACT
Source organism: Zaprionus indianus (assembly GCA_018904595.1). Taxonomy (NCBI): domain Eukaryota; kingdom Metazoa; phylum Arthropoda; class Insecta; order Diptera; family Drosophilidae; genus Zaprionus; species Zaprionus indianus. Next base: position 1,237,696 of record JAEIHA010000905.1, read on the forward strand.
ACATTTAAATTTTCCAGAAGTGGAATAATACAAGCCAGAATACCCCTACTTAAGCCAAAGCAATTTGAGAGTGACTGCCAGGCATGAAAGTCACTGTTGATGAGCTTGAATGAGTCTGCACAGCTTATTTTCTTTACTTGTTTAAAGTAAATTTGGAAAATATTTAAGTATGATATAGAATATTTTATTTAATTCATATGCCATCAGTCAGTGGGCCCAGACGAGGCTTTATATGAAATTTAAAATTCTGTTGGGCGTCACAAATCGAACAAAAATATGATAAGCCCCAGAGGAGGAATCTTCAAAGCGCAGTCTGAAAAATTCTGCCTGCTAATGCGATTAAAGCCCCAACTCCAGGCAAATGCTACACAAACATACATACATATATACATATATGTATACCCTTACACACAAACACACACACACACATGGTAACCACCTGTCGCGAGTTGGCTGCGCGCCGACAGTAAATAACTGTGAGTAAAGCTCAAAGCTTGCGCATTTTAATAACTTTGTCTCGAAATGTAAGGGGTGTGGGGTGCGTAAGGTCGAATATGCCACACCCATTACGTGGGCGGTGTATATGAGTGAAGACGGTTCGCGTTATTGAAGTCATAAATAAAAAGGCGAAACGCGCGCGCGGAGGAAATGTGCCGAATGTGTGTGTGTGTGCCACATTAAATTGCGGTTAGGCGTGTGTAAATAGGACTCTGAGGTTAGTTTCTGCGGCAGCAGCTGTGCGATTTTAATTAAAAATGCTTTAATCATGTACGGACACATTTTCGGGGCGGACCCAAAAACATTTCAACATTTCTACAGAAAAGTTGTACAAGAACTAAGGGAAATAAAATAAATAAATAATAAAATAAAAGGTAATATGGTGAATATTAATATAAATAAATAATATGGTGCGAAACTTAACGTATTATAATAATAAATTAAAGGTATGTTTATTTACATATTTATAATAATTTAATAATTTTCGTTTCATTGACAATTGTTTGCGCCTTAGCTTCGATTACGTCGATCGTTCTATCAGCTTACCGCCACACTTTCGATAACTTATTCGTACAATTTAAATATTACGAGTAGTGTTGAGTAAGTTCGCAATATCATTAATAAGCAAGGTGACGCGATGAGTTGCAAATTAAACAAATCAATTACAGTTAATGATTAAGGCAATAAATAAATCAGTTGAAAACAAAGTTAATCAGTGAGTTACAATTTATATATATATATTTCTTTATCTCCTTCTTATATTATTTTTATTAATCTGCATTATTTCCATTTCTTGGTAGTGCAACTAAAAGTTTCTAAAACAACTCTGCATTTATGATCTGTGTTAACTTTTTATATTGTAAAACATTTAATTAAATTGCAGATGAAAAAAATGTTTGATGGCGCAAGTTGCAGCGCAACTAAACTAAGTTGCCTTTTTAGCGCGATATACCCTGTAAAATGGGGCAGCAGGCAAGTCTAGTCAGCCAAGAAAACATGATAAACCTAAAGAGGCTTATCGCGAAGAGAACTTTGATTTAAATTGAATCTCAGTTTGTATAAAAGATCAAATATAAATAAGTTATTAAATTTTATTATAGACTATCAAGTTACAAAGTTAGTTAAAGATCTGCTCAGTCAACTGGGTCGTTCAACAGTTGCAACCCATTTTGCCTGCACTTGGCGAGAGTAAACTGTTATTCAAAATTAAATTATAAAGCGTTGGGCCGTGCTGGGCGCGGCACAAGGACACTCGAAGGCTCCGCCAGGCAATTGGCTTAAATTGTTCATGAAATGCAATGAAATGAACTAAGAAAAAGCCGTTTTAATTTTGCGGCGTTGCGGCACGGCGAGGAGGCACAACAAAACGGGTCAAGGATGTGCGCCCAGCACGAGCAGAAGGACGAGGACGAGCCGACAGCCGATTGCAAGGCTGACAGCGGGCTGGGCGTCGCTGTCGAGAGCTGAGGCTCCAACTTGTGCTCCAATCTTCTCCGACTTTCGCTCGCTCTCCCTTTCTTCCTCCCCCCTCTCTCTCTCTCTCCCTCTCTCTGTTGCTTGTGCTCTGTGGACGCTGCGGATTTGCAATTAATGTTGCCTTCAACTTTTGTCCCTTAGCCGGCAACTGTTCCAGTTCCTGTCCATGCCACGCCTCCTTCTTCTCCTCCTCCTCATCCTCTGGCCTGGCTGTAAATTTGCTTAAACGAAAGTGTGAGCATGAATTTAATTAGAATCTGCCGGCTATCTCAGACCCAGCCCGGCTCGGCCCGGTCAGGATCTGTTTCTCTGGACTCATTTCCAATTATCCGACGACATTTTGTAGTGCAACACGTGAAGCGGCTGCCAAGTCTGTCGTCTGCCTCATCTTCTTCCCTTATCTCCGCTCTTTACCTCCCCCCTACTTGTTGTTTCTGTTGCTCTTGTCGGGGCTTTTTAAAATGTCAGCCTCTTAGGCAAATTAGTTAAATCAACGCGCTGCAAAGTATTTGCCGGCAGTTTCGACTTACATTTGTCAAGTGCCAACAGATTTACCTCCCCCCCCTCTTACTTCTTTGACTTATTTGAGGGGGCATTTTTCGGGGCAAGTTTGCCGTAGGAATTAGTTGGGAAAATTATGCTGTAACTTGTTAGGAGACTTTATCTATGGGATAACAATTAAATTATATTTATTTTCGGGTTTGATTGGGCACTAAATTGCATCTTTATTGGTTAAAATCTTTGAAGCTGCGTTTGATATTGTATAAACTAATTAAAGGCATCAGTTATTGTGGTTGCATCTTTTATTATTTATCTCATACAAAATATATTTATTTATAAACAACTTCTTTGTCTTACATGTCTTCGTTATCATTCGTTTCTTATTTATATTTAAATATATTTTCAACTTCTTTTTCTTCTCCTGCTGCTTTATATTGTTAATCTTCTATAGCTTCATCTCTTCTTCATTTTATATACCCTTCATGACATCTACAATATATTATTAATATTCTCTATGCCTTGCTCTCTTCATCTGCATCTTCATATGTTCTGCCATATGTTCAGTATTAGTTTATGTATATAACTTCTAAAACTGTTAAAGAAAATATATAAAATATTTATTGCTTTACATTCTACGTCTTTCATATATTTTCTGCCTATGTCTGTGATACCTCCTGATCCTATGCTTTGCATATATTCATAATCTTTTGTTGGCTCTAAACTTTCGGAGGGTTCTCCTCGTACAGGCTCTAGAGCTTCCAGTATTTCTACTTTATTGTACATATAATTCATATTTAGCTTATACTCAATGACCTCAATGGTCTCTATATCTTTTCTTTGCTCCAGATCTGCTATAGCTTGTGGGATATTTATTTTATATATGTTTATCTAACGTAGTTATCGGCTGACAAGATTTTCAAATGTATCATTCTTAAACTCTGTAAAAACTTCTCCAATTGCCTCGCATTTAATAATTCCCATTCGAGATTGCCGTTGTTGATCTTAAATTGTTCGCAAAATGTTGTCGCACTTTCGCTAATCCAATTACACAGCACTACAAATATTTGATGGTCGCATAAAATGCAGATTTACGTGTTGCACAACGCCAGAAAAGAAGCAAAGAAAGAGCGAATGCAAAGCACAAACAACAAAAGAAACGCTTGTAAAAACAAGCTGCAATTGAATAATATATATTGTATAGTAATAAAAACTAACACCAGCAGAGAGGGATGGGGAGGGGGAAGGGGTGCTGTGAAAGCAAACGAAACAAGCAAGAAAAATGATTGTGTGGCTGGCAAAGAAGAAATAACATGAACATAAAAAATATTTACAATGTTTATTGTTGTGCTTCGCAGAGCGCAAATACATTTCGTATGCAAATATGGAATGTGATTTTCTATGCACTTGTTGCCCCTCCCTTTCTCTCTTCCCTCTTTCACTTACTCTCTCTCTCTGTGTGTGTGTGGCGACCGCACATAAGGTATGCATGGGCAGGCGTTAGGTGGTTTTTCCACGCTGGTTTGGTCAATTCGCTGCTGGGCAACACAGTTTTCCCGACGAATTTAAGTTTTACAACTTGCAACTAAATTGAGAAAAGAGAGAGGGGAGTGGCAGGGGTAGGAGAGGTATATATATCAAGGTATATCAAGATGGGGGCAGGGATGTTGCAAGTTGCTGCAGACCTATGTCAACTTGGCAGTAACTGAGGCTGGTCGTGGTGCCTAATTGCCGCCTTTCAAAGAGTACCGTCAGCTCCAGCTACCTTTCAGTCTTGATGCGCTGCACGTGTGCGAACTTTACATACGCCCCTCGCCACCCCTCTCTTGTTATCCCTTGTCGTTCACTTGCGGCGTCACAAGCTGTTAAAAACTAATCAATCTTTCAACTTGACTAACGGTTTTGCCTTTGCTTCGACTGCCAATGATGGCCAGGGCTCGCTTTGGTAACTATGTGCAAGTGTGTGTGTGTTTGTGTGTGTGTGTGTGTGTGTGTGTGTGTGTGTGAGGTTGTGTGGCAGTCTGTCTGTGTGAGTGTGGCTCTGTGTGTATTTTGCGTTTCGCTTATTTTTTTCACGCTTGTCGCGTTTTTCTAATGTCTCGCTAGCTGCAGTCAGCTTAGCCTGGCCATAACTGGGCAGCTTTGGCCTTAAATCAAACTCCCTGCACACACACACACACTCATACACACACACACATTGACACTCTTACTCACACACACACACACTGGTAGACAGGCATGTGTTGTCTAGGTGTCGCTTCTGTTTTGTGCAATGCTGCGCTGTGTCTTTTGCCATTGACACATCACAATAACTGACACAAATACCAACAACAGGCACACACAGACACACACTCAGACACACACACATACACACACAGACACACACACATACACACCATAGAAAAACATGCATGTGTAGTCTAGTCCCTCCCTCCCTCACACATTCATAGCCACACTTGCCTATTAGCCATCGATTTTCAGCATCAATTTGTGGCATTCACTTTGAAGGTTAGCACTGAAGAGGGGGGCTATTAGAGGGTAGGGGCGGGGCACATCCCGGGCAGATTGCGGCTTTTTGATTGATGCTCCGCTTCGGGTTGCTTATTAAGCGATCAGCCCAGCCCAGCGCACCTGTCAGTGCGAACTGTCAGTGCAATTGACTCGCAATCGATACGCGAATTAGCATAGTTTTTTTTTTAAGTTTAAAATGGAAGTGTCGAAAGGGAAGAGAGGGGAGGGGGAGTGCAGAAAGAGAGAGCAGCATCAACTGACTTAAAAGTATGTCTCTCTGTCGTTCTCTGTTTATCTGGCATTTATAGGAGCTTTTCTCTTATTTAATTTGACAAATGTGTGAACTTGATAAGAATGGGGTCTACGTATAGACCTAGGGGTCTAGGTCTGTCTTGGGGTCTAGGTCTAGGTCTAAGGGTCTAGGGGCCTAAGGGTCTAGGGGTCTAGGTCAAGGTCTTCGAGTCTTGGAGTCTAGGTATAGGCGTCTAGGGGCCTAAGGGTCTATGGGTCTAGGGATCTAGGTGTCTACGGGTCTAGGGGCCTAGGGGTCTAGGAGTCTATGGGCTTAGGGGTCGAGGTCTATGGGTCTAGATCTAGGGGTCTAGGTCTAGGTGTAGCGCTTTAGGTCTAGGTTAAGGGTCTAGGTAAGGCGTCTAGGGGTCTAGGGTTCTAGGGATCTAGGGTCTAGGGGTATACCGCTCTAGGTCTCTAGGGCTCTAGGGGTCTAAGGGTCTAGGGGTCTAGGTTTAGCTGTAGCTCTAACTCATCCCCTTCTTTAAATCCTTTCTATACTTTCTATCTTTCTCCTTCTCATCTCTCTTTCTCTCTCTCTCTCTCTCTTTCTCCTTTCTATCCTGCTCCGTCTCTCTCTCGCCTCTCGTCTCTCTCTCTCTCTCTGTCCTTCTCTTCTCCAATTACCTTTGCAGTCGTCACCTTTCAGAACAGTTGCGCGGTTAATGCATTCGCCACCGCATCTCAAGCGGGGCAATCGCATTCGCCGCGTGGAAGTGCCCGACGAAGTGGACGAAGTGTTTGCCATATTCATGAAATTTTATGGCCCAAAGGCTGCTGCTGCCGCCGTTGCTGCTGCTGCTGCGCCTGGAGTGCTCTGCAAACGTCACTTATGGCTTAATTACCCAAAGGTATTAAGCTAAGAGCTGCTTATGCTTAAAGAACGGCAGCGATTTAAATGCTGCACGGTTAAGCCACTTTTCAAGCTAGCTTACTCTGCTCTGCTCTAACCTCTCTTTCACTCTCTCTTTCTACTTCTCCCTGTTCCCTCTGCGTTTCTCTCTTTTCAATACGCTAAATTGCTCAGTGAGCTGCTAAACATGCCAAACAATTCGAACTTGCAAATTGAATAGATCTATCGCAAGCTCGCGATGCGTGGTGTATGTGTGTGTGTGTGTGTTTGTGCGTGTGTGTGTGCCTTTGTCTGTTCGTGTGTGTTTGCGATTTTTCGCTCTTGTTTCAGCTGCTTATGGGAGATAAAGAAATCTGGCAACAACAAGCGAAATTGTTGCCAAAGCCGCGACTGTGCCGCACACAGCTCACTTGTGCCTTTCCCTCCGCCTACTTGCCTCACGTCTGCCCCTCTACGCTGTGCTTCCCTACGGCGAATCGTGCCGCGGATATACTCGAAATAACAAGTTTAAAGCCATGCCAGGAAAATCGCTCGTTTCGGGTGCGAGTTTGCTGGTGTTGATTGAGGGATTGAGCGGCAAAAATCGAACACAACAACAGCAACAGCAAGAACGCAGCGTGTTGCGAGCAATTTTCACGTATTTTCACGCATGCCACTTTTCCTTTTCGTTTTGCCATTTACTGTTTGTGCACCAAGTAGAAAGTGCGAGTGGCAACGGGGCGTATTAGTTTATGGTACTGGCAAATGAAACTGAAAGAAAGAAGGGGAAGAAAGTTTACAAAAATTGAATACAAATTATTTATGTTATTATTATTTTATGCCACTATAATTCTTTATTTTACTATATATATACACTTTAGAAATGTTGCAATAATTTAGAATAATTATTAATTTATTTATTCTTGACCGCATCAACTTAAATCAATCATAACTCTGCTTTTTTGGAGCTGCCTAAGCAAGTTGATTGATATATTATTTTTGAATTTTATCAATTAATTGAATAATTTCCCTATGACTTACCTAGGGTATCTGCTAGTCATTGCACGCCTTAGTTACACCCTGCCTTTCGCTTATTATTTTTTCCTTTTGCGTGGCAAAAATTACATTTCACTGCAGCAGCGCTTCAGCCATTCTATTTTTTTGGTCGGTTCGCGCGTATTGCAAGACAATATTTTTGTGCGACTCAAAAGCGTAGCATATTTTGCGGCGCTCGCTGTGAAATTGAAGGCAACGCACGTTGCAAGGCTGCACGAAATCAATTTGATGCACGCTGCTTGGTTAAGCGTTTCAATGCAATTTTTATTGCCCACTGTTTTCGCTTTGGTCCTGTCAGTCGGCAGCGGGGCACACTGCGATATCCTTGACGGCAGCTCAATCTAGCCAGGCGCAGAGAATTTTGCCTCCCCGACTCGTTATCCCCGTTCTCATTCCCCGTCTTCATCATCATCATCCTGATTCGTCGTCGCCTGCAAATGAAATAAAATCAAAGTATCGTTGCGATTGCGTCAATTGTGCTGCGTTCTCTCTTCCCCCCTGCAACGCAGCGACTTCATTTCAAAAGTTGTTATGGCAATCAGTGCAGCTGGGCAGAAAGTCAACGGAGAGAAAGGGAGAAGAAGAGGGAGAGGGGCGTAAATTGCAGCCTCCTCACAAGCTGTTGCGCCAGTTGAAAGGTTTGTGCTTTAATTAAAACGCTTTATTTAGTTTGCTCGGTGGAAATTAAAAAGTTTCCTGTGGCTTTTGCTTCACTTACAGATTGCGTTAGCCATTCTAAGTAGCCATTTTATACGTATAACTGTAAGCTACCTGCGTATTTCATTGCAAGCCAAGCAAAGCACTTCGATTGCAGCTGCATCAATCAACCAGTTGCAACTGCTTTATAGTATATTTTACTTTGTACGCAGTGACAGCTCAGGTGCACTCTATCCTGCTCTAACTCTTACTCTGTCTCTTTCTGTATATCTCTCTCTCTGCCTGCTGTGCCATCAGTCACTGAGAATGAAAAGCCATCACAGCCAATTTTCAAATCAAGCAATTGCGCTTTTCAGTAAAATATATAACGTGCTACTATGTAAGTGTCAGTTCGCACTGCTTGCTGCCTCAAACACACACACACACATATAGACACGTACACACATTTAGACTCAGACGCACACGCACAGTTGACTAACCATGGCCAGCCCTTATCAGGCGCTGGCTAAGGTCAAATGACAGTTGTAGTTGCTGTCGCTCAGCAAGGTGTAAATTATAACGCGCATTGTGCGCCACCAGTTCGCCACGCTCTGCCACCCCGCTCCCTCCCTCCCCTCCGCCAACAACTCCTCGCTTGTTTATGTTGCTCTTGGCCAGGTAAAAAGCCATCCCGACGTCACAAAAAATGACACTTAGCGCACCGTGATGCTGATTTATGGCTTAGGCAATGAGAATTTATTGACTTGGCAGCGGGTCAACCTCAACATGATCCCCCATTCCGTGCTCTCCCCCTCCCCTCTCGTTCGAGTCCTTTCAATACTTATAAGAGACCGCAGCGAAAATAATTCCCACAATATTTTCTCTCTATGTTGGGGGCAGCTTTAAGTTTCGGCCTTCAGCCGCAAATTGATTTTGGCCATAAAACTAAAACAGATTTAACACAAAAACTTTCATTTCCAACGCCCACCATTTTATGACGCCCCCTTTCCCCTCCCCCTCTCTTCTCTTGCCCGCCGTTTGAGGCCAAATCCGCTGCACGAAATGGCAAATTTTGCTATTTGTTTTATTTATGGCAGAGTTTTAGCCCCACCGAACATAAAGCGTCATCGAAATAATTTGCGACCATTTTACTCTGCCCACTTTCTCTGCAGAACGTTCTCTCTCACTCTCCCTCTCTCACTCTCACTCTCTGTGCAGCTTAACAATTTTCTTGGGCTTTTATCCGACACGTGACAAAGTTAAAGCAAGAAGGCGCAAGAAGTTTCGCCAGGTTTATTGAACAGGCATCAACTGCGGAATACCGTGTAGGCAGCTCTTTTATTTACCTTCTTCTGGCATTCGCTTGCTTCTTGCAACATTCACTGATACATTAATTACATTATTCACTAAAATTATAAACAATCACAGCTTAAAACATTTCTTTAAGAAACATTTACAGCAGCAAGGGGATGTGAGCACACGAGCCATATACAAAACGTCAATTTTGTTGGGCAAAGGAAACTGGCAAAAAGTGTAGCATAGTTTTGTGCGTTTCTGGTTTACCTTTCGCTTTTCTCAGCCTTGCAGAGGCCTGTGCTGGAGAAGATGGAGAAGGTGATTGCGGGTGATTGGTGAGAGTGGAAGCGGTTCGCGCGCGCAGCCTTCGCCTTGGCACACATTTCATGGGGCGCATTGTTTGCCCGGGCGCCTCTCTCACTCTTTGTATGTGTGTGTGTGTGTGCTGTGGAAATTAAATACTTTGCTTGAAATGCTACACTGACGCCCTGACGAGGACAGCTGACAGCGCGAGGCAGGGCGAACGGATAGGCTGCCAGGCAGTCAGCGAGGCAACAACTTGTTAGCGATGCTCTCCTTGTTGGTGTTGCTGTTGTGGCTGCTGCTGCTGCGCTTGTTTGTGTTCAACCGGGCAACATTTCACTTTTCATGTGCCTCACATACACACACACTCTGTGGACCTTTGTTGCTTGATGTCGCGCTGCACGCTTTTGAGTAATTAAAGCGCTCGCTGCGACAATTTGCTTGCAATTATTGCAGCCAAATGGTATTTTTTGGTATTTTAAAAGTTCCTCAAAGCAATTGCCACATTTCAATTGTTGTTTTGTATGTGTGTGTGTGTGTGTGTAGTTGCTGCGACATTTTCAATTTCCGCATCAAAGCCGCAAAACATTTCAGTTGTGCAAAATTGAATGTCACTGTTTGAAAAGTGAAATTGCAAACTGTTGACCCCACCTCCCCCCACCCCCTAGTAACCTCATCTCCTCATCTTGTATGTTGACCCACTACCCATTCGCCTGCACTACTTAAATGTGCGCTCTGCTAGATTTGTGGTTTTGTGGGTCGCACATTATTTTTAGCTACATTTCGCTCGCTCTCTCTCGCTGCTGCAAGGACAGCTCATAAACTCTCAACAGCAGCGCAGAAACTAACGGGATTGGGCACAACAGCATCAGCAGCAGCAGCTGCACCTGCACTTCATTATAAAAATATATATATATATGTATACCATACGTATATCTGTGTCGCTCGCAGTTGAATCTGTGGCACGCGCCACTTATTATAAATATATTTACATAAAATACTATTTCAAACATGTAATTTACACAAACCAAAAGTCCAAAGTGGAGAAATGCATATGGGAAACTATTTTGCAAACACAAACTCCATAAAATAACTAAAATTTCGAAAGTGTGGTGAACATTTTAGACTAAATATTTAATGTGGCGTGAAATGTGCGTTTTAGTGCGCAAAAAAGCAGGCAACAGTTATGGCAGCAGCGAAATGTAGCGCGCCATCGAAAAGTAGGCAATGATATTTTGCAGTTCGATGCAGAGAGGCTCAAGCTGAGTTTCAATTGCCAAACAAATCAGATTAAAGTTCATTTTATTGATGTTCAATTTTTAATTTTAAATATTTCAAATATTATTTAAAAATTTCTCGTTTTATTTGCTGTGATCAGTTGAATTTATTTTGAATTTAGCTGAGAGTAAATTTGAGAGTTGAATAGCTAATAAAATGCATATATAAATCGAGTTGTATATCAAATTATTTAAGTTTAATTGGGTTTGATTTATTTGTTTCGTTTATCAACTCTTTAAAGAAATATAAACCCATTGACAGCTTAAATTCGAGCTGTGCAATTCGCTTCGTTTGTCATTCCACGTGCCGCGAAAAACTTTGTCGAATTTCATTCGTTTTCATTTTTATTTTATTTACATATCAATTTTGACGGCGCCAACTGTACACAAAAGTTGAACTTGTTGCACGGAGTTTTTTCAAGAGTAATTAATTGTATCCCTTTTACTCTGTTGGCTTTGCCAGACTCTTCTCCCTCTTCCTCTCTCTCTGTTGTATTAAAACCACAAATTTTATAAAAGAAATTTGCGTGGTAGCTGGCTATAAAACGCCAATGCCATCACCAACACCAACACTAATACCCCCACCCCCAATACAAAAGCGAAGCGGCAACTACAACAACGGCGAGGAATATAAACAACGGAAATATAATTAAGTATGCGCACTGTTGCCTTTAACCGTGCTGCTGCCCAGCCAACCAACTCCCAAAACGAAAACAAAGTTTTTTGTTACTTTTATTCGCGTTGTTGCTGTTGCTCTTCTTATTGCTGACGTTCTTGCTAATGTTGTTGTTGTTGTTTTCTCTACTTCTTCGTCTCTTTGGTGTTTCATTTCAAGTTTTAATTTACGCATTTTTGTGGCAATCAAGCGTAATTGCAACCTGGTCTTTTCACAGCTGACAAAGTGTTGATATAATAATTAAAAGCTGAGTTCATTCAACAGAATGTACAAATTATAAGACAGTTATGAGACTTGAAAGAAGAGTATCATAGTGTGTCATCTATTGATCAGGTTAAAACTGTAGTTAGCTTTGTTCTAGTTAGAAGATTTTCTTAAAATCAAACCTGTTGATACTTCAAATGTTGGCGCATAAGTAGCACGCATAGACATGACACACACACACAAACACACACACACACACACGAGCAGAGTGCGTTATGAAGGACGCAAGCAAAAGCTTGTTGACTGCTCAAGTGGCACAGTTCCTTCATGAATTACCATTGTGTGCCTATGTCTGTGAGTGTGCATGTGTGTCTGTGTGAGAGCGTCTCAATGGCTTACTCTTAAAATTTCCGTTCGCACTCTTAAGAGCTTATCAATTAGCCAGTCTGGCGCTGTCTGGCCAGTTGAAATAGTTCAGTAAAATCAGACTACAGCTCGTATGCTAGTCACAAGGCGAGTGTCTAAACGCCAGCCGATGTGACCGTTAGAAGCGAAATCGAGCTCTTAAAAGCTCAACCCAAACTGATAGATAAAGAGAACTGAGTTAAGAGAATTTTAAGAGCTTTGAAGCTTGCGTTCCACAAGCACGCGCTCTCGCTCTCTCTGCTGCTCTGAGCTTTCACAATTCAGCAAAGAGCGCCAGACTGTGTTGATAAGGATTATTGGAACAGCTGTTTGGGACAAAGCTTTTTGTATTACTTTTTAAACACTTTGTACGCGGCAACTTTTGATTGTTATCTGTGCGGCTCACAATGTTGCGCAGGCTGAAAACTTTAAGTTGCACTGAAAAGCTAAAGCAGTGAAGGGAAACTGAGGCTTGTCCAAGGTTAGGGAAGAATTTAAAAATCCAATTTTTAATTAAATGAGATTTGAATAGGTTTAAACCGAAAGTAACGCATCAATAATCAATTGCAAACATATTGAATCTGTTTAAGTTTGGTTTATCCTAATTCAATAGCAACTTAGTCACATGTAATTAAAGATAAGACGTTCGGCACGTGGCATCTGCGATGCACTTGTGTAACAGATATCTAAGCCCCGAAACTGATTATACAATCAGCTCAGAATGCAGTGCGTATTAATTACGCTCAATTAGTGTGGGCAACCCTGGAATGGGAGCGCATTTCATTCACAATGTTATGCAGACCACATCTAATTAATAAACAATGCACTGCGACATTGATTAAATTACCAGACAAAGCAAAGCTGCCTTGGCTTTAACCCACTTTGGAGATCGCCTTCAAGTTGAACTAACTAAACGAGCATAACTTTAGTTCGCTTACTTTGCCAAATTGCACTTACAGCACAAATCTACATTCATTTGTCAGACAACAAACAACAGCAGCAACAAGAACAACAACAAGAAAAACAGAAGAACAATTGAGAAAGTACAACATTCATTAAACAAACACACCCGTAAGCCAGCAGAGCTCAAGCTCAGGCACAGGCCCAGGCTCACTTGGAGGCCCCGTTGAGCGGCAAAACTCAAATACAATCAAACAAAAATCAAAAATCAAGAGTCATGTAAACTGAAACAACTAAGGAGAAACTACAGCATTCGAATCAGTCAAATGAGTGAGAGAGACTGAGAAATAAACAAAGTGACAGAACAAGAAGTAAAGAAGTTTTTGTGCTCTGCTTGTAGTTTCTTCTCTGTCCGTCTGTCCGCTCATCCATCTCGCCTTCTGCTTGTTGTTCTGCAGGTGTTTTTTCTGGCTTTTCCCATGGGCAGAACTAAACAGCCAAAGCAATCAGAAAAACTTGTTGTACATTTCTTATGCAGGCAATGCGAAACTACTTTGAGTAATAAGTGTAGCTCATTTTATTTCTGATCGAATCGGTTAGGTATTAATTAAAAATTGAATTCATTTTTTTTCTACACGATTCAACTTACAACTTGAATTAAAACCAGTCGAACGCTACAGTCAGGTGCTGACTGTAGAAGGCCATGGATTATTATAGTATACCGTGTATCATTTATTTTCCGTTATTTATAATGAAAATTTTGCATTATTTGGATTATTATTAAGCATTTAATAATATAAACTTTATATTCTTATTATTCTATTCGAACGACACGCACAAATTTAAAGAAGAAGAAGAACGCATAAACAATGCAAAACCGAATAGACAAGAATTATAAGCATTAGGTAGGGCAAAAGAGCAATAAGTTTATGTATGCATTTTTGCTTTTGTCAAACAGTAGTGGCGACCGCAGAAGTTGTTTAGTAGCTTAGTGGAGTGTGTGCCGGATCCGAAGGCCAATGATGTTGACAGTGTTCGAGTTCGAATCCTGCCGCGATCATTGTCGGATTAATTTCCATTTTTTCTTTCTTTTCTATTAAATAATTTTAAAGCTTAACAAACAATACGTTTTAAATTTTTTGGTTCGCAACATATTTAATTAGAACACTTTTATAAACTTTGCCGAATGTTGCACAAATCTGACAGTTGCGTACATACGCCGAATACGGCAATTTATGTGTGTTAGAGCGGGACGCCGAAACGTAAATGTGCAAATGCAGACATGCATGTATCGGCGTCCCGCTCTAACATTCGTAACTTATTGATTGTCTTAAATATTGCAAAAAAAAAAACTGAGATTTAATTTTTTGAAAACTCATTTTATTGATATTTAATTAAATAACTTTAGTTTTCATTAAAGCTTAAAAGAATAAAAAAAATAACCAAAAAAAAAGTAATAAAAATAAAAAGTTTCACCAGCCGGCCGCGCATGGGATTCGAACTCACGCACGCAGGACCGCTGTCCGCCACTCTATCCACTAAGCCACCGCCTCATTTATTGACTGATCGGCAAAGTTGCATTCTGAGCTAATTATGTTACCATTCTATGCAAATAAAAAGTTTTGTAAAATGCTGTGTGTCCGACGATTCGAACTTCGGTATGATGCGTAAATTAGGTCTTAATATGGGAATAAGTATACGTTCAAATTGAGTTTAATTCGGATCATATCTCACTTATTTTTACTCCGATTTCTATGAAATTTTCAGAAAACACCCGTGGCAAGGTATTTGTCATGTGAGATGTACAACTTTTGTTGTTGGGTGTATATTGTGTATATTAAATCGTTATTACTGATTTACAGAGGCGGGAAGGGGGTGGCCAAATTTCAAAAAAACTTTGAGACACCCGGATATACACGAATGTTGTCACAAAATTTTATTACTCTAGCTCTTATAGTTGCTGAGATCCAGGCGTTCATACAGACGGACAGACGGACAGACGGACAGACAGACAGACATCAATCGACTCGGCTGTTGATACTGATTCAGAATATATATAGTTTATGGGGTCGGAGATGCCTCCTTCTGCCTGTTACGCACAAACTCGTTCCGACAAACACAGTAGACCATGAATTTTTTTAAAATCCATGGCCTAAAAATTATTCTGGTTGTAGATCTAGAAGAAGAATTTTTAAAATATTGTTGCAATGCAAACTAGTCTCTTAGTTATAGAACGAGAATTAGTTTGATTAAACTTTACATGTCAAAGTGACACATAATATTGATTATACACTATATACTATACAGTTCCGAAACATTAAATATAACTAGTGTGGGAACAAACGGAGGAGAGGTATAGAACCCTCCCTTGCTGCTGTCTTGAGTAATTTAAGTTTGCATCACCAGAATATATCTTAAAATGTCACTTAGTGCCTTAGTCTACCTCTGCCTCTGTCGTTGATAGTCGCAAAGCGAAGATTATTGATTCAAATTATCTGGGACAACATGCGAGATGCCACGAACCTTTTTATGTGGAGGAGGGAAAATAAATGCGCAGCGAGTTTGGGGCTCATTTAAAATGCACTGGGTTGCGATGTCAGCCCGAAACGATTCCATTTGCCTCGAGTGCCTGCCGTGCCTTGGCAAGCCAAAGTGCAGGCGCGGTGGTGTGTGGCAGCCTGGCAGCGTGTGCAACCTGAGAACTGTCGTAGATTGCAGCGGAAGCAGTTCCTCCAAGTCAAATTCAATGTACAGCCGTCGGCATAAAAATGCAAAATTGTATTTTACTTTTACGCTGTCGCACCAGAGACTGTGCTGCCAAAAAGGGAAGCGAGAGAAGGGCTCGTTTTTTTTCTTCTTTTCTTCTCTCTTCTTCTCTTCTCTTCTCTGCCTTTCTTTCACTGCTCGCTGTGTGTGTGGGTGTGTTTTTTGGTCTAATGTAAAATGCGATGCTCGGGGTAATGCGCAGATTTTGAGCTTTATAAATTGAAATGTCAGAAAAAGTTGAGTGCGCCCAGCGCATGACTGACAAGCAGGCAACCAAATCCGCTGCGAACAGCCTCTCCAGCTAGGGGAAAGGAGCTGAAGGAGCTCCTCTCTACAGAAGCCACAACCAGATGCGGGATTCAGCTACAGCTTCAACAAAAGTTGATGTTTCTTTTGAGCGGAGGCGGAGGTGGAGGAGACATTAAAAAACAAGTCAGAGATTGCGGTCATGAAAAATGGGCGACTACTCTCATTGCCATGTGAGTGCGACGCTCATAAGTATGCTACACTTTTGTGTAATTGCCATTGTGCGCTGTCTAAGTTCCCACTCCACCACTTTTCTCCCCTGCCAGACAACATTCAAAGTCACATTGTAATCCCAAACACAAACACAAACACAAATTCAAATGCAAAAGTGGTTTGATTCAATTACGTGACTAGTGCAGACGCGCAGTTTGTCCTCAACTCGATTACCATTTCAATTTACTTTTCCTACATTTGGCATTTCATTAGGCACTCAAATAATATCACTTTGCTCCTTGTTGTTGCTGTTCTTGTTGTTGTTGTTGCTTATTGTGTGAATGATGTTGTCGTACCTGCAGCTATTGTTGTTCTATTGAATTTGTAGTTTTAATTAAACGAATAAAATGTTCTTTGACTGCCAAACTCGGCTTGCGGTTTAAAGCGCCTCCCACACGCACAGGCATACACACCCAACACACACACTTGCACACTCACTGGCACGCAACACATGTCTGTGCGGTTGTCGTGACAGCGCCGTGTGTGTGGCTTGGTTGCATGTTTATGGGGCTTATAATTGAAATTAAGTATACGCCCGCGAGCACAGCCTGTCTGGGCTACCTCGCTTTTTAAAGGGCACAAAATGCTGCCATGAACTATGCCAGAGAATTATTTAATGTGGCTTAAGTGAAAAGGATGAACTTAATTTCAGTTGAGAGAGCGAGAACAATGAAAGATTCAGCGAATGTTACGTGATGTGTAAGTTGAAGACATTAACTCTTAATCTTCCCCCATAAACAATTTCATTAACTCACCCATTTACTTTCGTTACTTAAATAGAAACACGAATGTTTACGTTAAAGAATTTTATTCAAAAAAGTTGCTCATCTTAACTTTATACAAATGATATAACTTACGATACGAAATCAATAATCAAGGTATTTTGTATAATTAGTTATGCACTTAAATTAGCCGTAATTAGCGTAATAATTATCGTGTAATATATATGTATAAATTATGCAAATAACATAATAGATGCCAGTGTAAAAACAATAAGAGTTCTACACAATACAAAATTGGATGGAAATTGGTATAAAGAAAATATTAGCATAACATAAAATACTCTCGGTTGCGATTTGATTTGCCTTTCTTCATTATTTTTTTATTTTTTTTTTCTCTGGGTTGGTTTCGTTAAATGCTTCGCTCTGGCTCTGTCCGAAATGCTATCCAAAAAGGCTTAAAATAATATTTATCATATTTATTTCATTTGTTTTTCTTTTGAGTTCCTTTTCTTTTTGAGTGTACAAAATCGTTTCGTAATAATTAAAGGTTGATCTAAAGATTTCTTTCGTGTTTTTTTTCGGCATATTTTCTGGGCTTAAATTACATTTAGCTTAGTTGCGAGACATTTATGTAAATAATTGAGATTTTTCAAATATTTTTTTTGTGTTTTTTTTTTTATTTTTGTTTTATTTTTGCCTATGTAAATTTAATTTATATTTTCTGTTCATCTTTTTTGTGCATTTTCATATTTATTTTTATTATTAATTTTTGTAAATTTTATTTAGATGTGTGGCCTGTCTGTTTATGTGTGTGTCTGCTTATGTGTGTGTCTGTGTGTGTGAAGAGTTCTGTGCGCGTTTTGTATGAATTATTTATGGGGGAAAAATGTTTTGTATTTGTTTTTGTTTTATTATAACACATTCATTGGGTTTTGCATTTAATTAGTAAGGTTTGTTTTCATGTTTTTTTTTTTATGCTTTTTTTCGTTTTAGATTTTTAGTACACACATTCATGGAGTTTTTGAAAAACCACCTAAGACTTCTTTGTTGTATTTGTATTTTGTATTTTCGCTTTTAATATATATTTTAATATCATTAGTATTTAATGTTGTTGTATGTTGTATGCATTGGGTGTTTGTGTTCGCTCTTCCTTTCTCCCTCTTTCTTTTTTATCTCTCTTATCTAAATGCTGCTGCTGCTGTTGTTGTTGTTGTTGTTGCTGCTGTTTGTTGCACAGCCTCATTGGGGCCTCTGTTGAGTATTTCACTTCTTTGCCTCGCCCTTTTGCACGTAAACTATCTCGGCATATTCCGTTGCATTCTTTGCCGCTGCATCCACAGGTGTTGTTGCTGTTGCTGCTGCTGGTGTTGTTGCTGTTGTGGCAGGTGTTGTTGCTGTTGTTGTTGCTGCTGCCGCTGGTGTCTTCTCCTGGGCGGGCTTTAGTACAAGTTCAGCATAGACGAGTTGTTTGTCTTGCTGTGGGCAAACATAAGTTGAGAAACTTTTGGTTAATTTTCGATGAAATGCAAATGAAAATTCGTATGGAGAGTTTACATTTTCTTAACATTTTTTTTTTTTTTTTACATTTAGTTTACAGTTTTATTGAACATTTTGAGGGCAATTTGCGGTACCTTTTGTTTTAGCTTTTGCTGTTGTTTTTGCTCTCTCTCTACTTAAAAGTCCACACGGGCGAGGTGCTCTGCCAAACTATTGCCTTTATGTGGTCGATATATATATATATTGTAGTAGTATACAAGATATAGAGTTTATATACACAAGTTATACGAATTTTGCATGCGTTACAGTACGAAGAGAAAGAAAAAAGAGTACGGTAAGCCAAAAGTAGATAAAGAGAAGGTGTCAGAAGGAGAGCACAAAGAGAGAAAGAAAGGCAAAAAACGTTTTTGATTAATAATTGGGTAGAAATCATAAAGGATAATTCAAGCTTTTACAGCGCCTACAAGTATGCTAAACTAAATGGTGTAGAAAACGAATCGCCCACGCACACACACACGCGCACTCACGCACACATACATAAAGTAAGAAAGAGTAAGAGAGTAGGTTGAAGATGGTGTTTGTGTGGGGGCGGGGGCGGGTCTGGAGCTGGTCTGGGGTTAAGGACTGAGACAGTTTTTGTATACCTTTGGTTCATTGTCATTGCCATCGATTGTTGTTGCTGCTGCATTGTTGTCCTGCCTCTGCTCATTTGCGCCAGTTGCCGTTGCCGTTGCTGTTGCTGTTGTTGTTGTTGTCTGCTCCGCATCGAGGGCATTGTTGTCCTTGCTCTTCCTGGCGCCATCCTTCTCATTGAAACGCTTTAAAATGGCCACAGCAAAGGCGGGCAAACGCTTGGCCCGCTTAGCAAGCGGCGTCTCTACAGCATCGCCGTCATCTTCTCCTCCGTTTCCTGCAACAGTTCCTGTGCCTGTGCCAGTGCCAGTGCCAGCAGCAGTTGCCGTCGTTGTTGCCGTTGCCGTTGAGGTGGAGGTGGCTTTTATGTCGGCGCTTTCGGTGTCGCTGCTGTTTTTGGTTTCAATTGTGGTTAAGGGATGGCACTTTGTTCTTTGTTCATGTTGGTGTTATTGTTGTTGTTGTTGTAGTTGGTGTTATTGTTGTTGTTTTTGGTGTGGGTGTTACTCATTGTTGTTGTTGTTGGTGTGAGTTTTTTGGGCTACTTATTAAATGTGTCAAAATAATTGTTGTCGTGCAGCCAGGACAATAGAAAGACGCAGAGGGAGGGCAGATGGAGAGGAGAAGTAGGGAAGGGGAATAGAGGTAAAGCGCGTCCGGCCTCAAAACGGCCATTCAAGCGGGGTTAGTCGCAGACAGGTAAGTTGTGTGTGTGTCTCAGTGTCTGTGTGAGTCTGTGTATGCGTGTGCTGGGATTAGAAGTTTGTCGGTCTGTTTTGTTAGTCGGTTGTGAGAGAAGGAGGGGGGAGGGATGCGTAATTGTTATTGTTGTGTGGCACCAGAAAACCAAAGTGTTAGCTCAACGAAAACTTCAACGTAGTCCCAATTAATAAAGGTTTAAATAAAATCAGAAAATTACATTTAAAGCAGCTGCCATGCTCTGTTCAACACGAGGAAATATGCTAAGGTGGCTAACTCAAGTGTGAAATTAATTGGCTGGGAAAGGGTCTAGGTAGAGAAACCTTAGCTGGAGAAATCTTAAAGGCTGCTGAGACTTTAAGTTTACCTAATTTGTACATTTAAATTCCCTTTTGAAGCATTCTTTGTCTCACTATTTGTGAGTATTTCTCTAAGTGTATCACATATTTAATATATACTGATATTCATATATCTAAAAAAATAAAAACTGAATATCAAAAAAGTCGTGGAAAACATTCTTACAAAGAATTCTCTTCTGTTTATCTCAAAGTTTATTTTGTTAAAGTATTTCTTTTGCTTTTTGCTCTCCACTCTTCAGTTTTAGCTTTAAACAGCATTCTGGGAAATTCTAATCTATAAATCTATTAAAAAAACTGCTTACACAGAACTCGACACAACACACTCAACACACTCGTCTCGTATTTATGTGGAAAACTTTTGTGCTGACCTTGAGCCACGTTTGACTTCTGTCGCTGCTCGCTTTGACCCTCATCTGTGAGGCACCAAGGCACAGATGGCATTCAACTGATAGTGTGGACCGCAGACAAAAAACAGATATTCAACGGGTATCGCAACTCTATAAATACCTAATCGGGCTCATTTAAATGTCTGGCACTTGTCTGGCTGCGTGTTTGGCCGTTTATCGGCCATAATTTCTGCCAACTTTTGCCCGTTTAGCGCAGACAAATTTTAGTATAATTTGCTGGTATTTTATTGTATTTGAGTATGAAAGTTTGTAGATAAAGAAGAAGTGAAATGGAAACCCCTTAGGCCCTTAAACACACACTCTACACCCACACATTTGCACTCTCACAGACTGGCAGTTTGTTTATTTTGTTCTGTTGTTAATTTATTATAAATATGTTACATATAAAAAATATACAAAAATGATGAACAACCTTATCGCAATCAGTTACTAACTACAACTTAAGTTATGCACGTACAAAATATTGTAGAAACGAACGTTAAATAACTTAGGTTAATAGAACTAAGTTAATAATAATAATAAAAGAATGTAATCAAAATGGGAAAAAGGAAATTTCGTTTCGGCTCTTAAGGATATTTTGTTTAGAAAAGTACAGTGGGCACAGCTCAAGTTGAACACTTGTTGTGCATTTGGATTTGTTCCATGGTGACTAAAGTTACAAAGCATCGAACTTGTTGATAGTTGACAATAAGCTAATTGCTACATGACCACAACTCATCAAAGTTATTCGAAATAAAATTCTTAATTTCATGCCTGAATTTCATGCGTTTTCTCTTTCGTTTTTTCGTGTTTTGATGTGTGGATTGATGAGGCTGTCATGAGTTGAGTCCTAAACTGAGTTTCATGGCTGGCAGCTATGTAACTGCTCGACAAACTAGATCATTAAGGGAAATCTCAGGCATTTAAAATCTACACTCGCACACACACACACACACTTCTACACACTAGATTTCCGTTTCCTGCGGCAGTTTCGGGCTGGAGGGAATCACTGTCGAAGTCGTCGTCGTTGTCGTTGTCGTTGCTGGCTGCGCATTCTTGATCGGTTTGGGTGGCGCTGCTGGCGGTGTTGGCTTCACTGTGGCTGGCTGCGCAGGTGCTCGTCCCGACAGCAGCTTGGCCTGTTTCTCGAGCAGTTCCCGCTGATCCTTGGGCAACCAGCGCGAGAAGCGCGACTCGGGTATGCCCAACTGATTGCCACGCTGCAACAGATCCGAGTGCTCCTCAGCACTCTGTGCCTCCTGCTGCTGCTGCTTCACCTGTCGTCCCCCTGCCTGAGCCATCAGCACATTGCGGCCAAGTGGCTGCGTTGTTGGATTGTAGACACTGCTCTCGCGATCTGTCGCATACTCGAACGAATCATCCTCGTCCTGCAGATGTGGACGACGTTCCACAGACAGACGGTCGTGCCCGTTGCCATTGGCCTCGCGCATTTTGCTGGCGCCCAGCAGCGTGATGCCATTGGGCGTCTCCAGTAGTGCCACATTCTGACCGTGCAACGCTGCCTCTGCCACGCCGAGCTGCTTGTCGCTGCCGTTGCTAC
This sequence comes from Zaprionus indianus, assembly GCA_018904595.1. NCBI lineage: Eukaryota > Metazoa > Arthropoda > Insecta > Diptera > Drosophilidae > Zaprionus > Zaprionus indianus. The sequence goes on from JAEIHA010000905.1 coordinate 1,259,697, forward strand.
TGCACAGTGGGTAAGGGGCAACATGTTCGACAAGTTTGTTTATTTTTGACAGTTTCATTTTTTTTTTTTTTTTTTTTGCGCCATATGAAAGTACACAAAAGAAGAGAATTGTTGTTGTTGTTGTGATGCATTTGCAAAATGGCAAACTTTGCTTAGTTTTTGAGGTTCTTGGACAGCGACTTGACGTTTTAGTATATGCAGATTAAGTTGTTGTTTTGTTCTTTGCGGTACGGCACAGTGGATGGTGAGGTAGAAGAGGAAGAGGTACAGAAACAGAAACAGAGAGAGAGAGACAGAGTGGGAGAGTGAGCGAGAGAGAGAGAGGGACAGACAGAGTGGTGGAGAGTACGACTGGCGAGCGATTTCTTGGACGAGGCGAGGCGGGCGGACGAGGCGAGCGAGCAGTGTGTGTGGGTGTCTCTAAGTGTGTGTGTGCGTGGGGGTAGTATGTGTGTGTGTGGGTAGATTATGTGTGTATGGGTGTGTGTGTGTGTGAAAGAGTTGGGTGAGTGTGGCGTGAAATTTGTTTGCGATTCGCAAAGTGAATTTGATTTCAATTTTCGAGAACAACCGAACGACGCGAATCGAAAATGCGACAAGACGCGAGATTTGTTTAAGCGAAAAGTTTTGGTTTCATTTTTTTTTTATTTCCACTGACAAAATAAAACAATTTCTCTTGAAATAAATTGCCAAAGTAAGTATAGAAAACTTTGCTTTTAGAGTATATTCAATGCAGTTTAATATACTAATATGAACTGTATAAAATTGACTATAAATCAATCAATACAAATCGGATTAAATTGGAAATTGCAATACAAATATATTTTAACCTAAGCTTCATTACTGCCAAATCTTTTTTATTTTGTATGCACAACTACCAAGATAAACGCGAAACAAATTACATATAAACTTCATGTTTCTTTTGCCAGTGGAAGTCATTCATATGATGTCTGAATGTGTGTGTGAGGTAGATGTTCAGGCGAGTGTGTGTGTGCTTAAGTTAGATGCCTAAAGTATTAAATGACTATGACTAACCTAGCAATGATTCTCTTGAAACAGTCTGTAAATGATGATAATGATGATAAAGTTTCGCAGTTAAATGAAAATGTTACAAAATGATAATATGAAAATCGTAATTATATTAGAAATGAATTGAAAATAATGTTTAAACAGCCACAAACATGCAACAAGACATACGCACAACTCAACTACGCAATTATTGAATTATTAATTTAGTAAAGATGAGCATTAATGAATGAAAGACAAAGAGAGTGAGAGCGAGAGAGAGTAGTATATCGACTACAAGTACCATAAACAATTAGTAGGCAGACAGAGATACCGTAACGGGTTAGTTCGGGTGGATTATTGGCATCCAGAGCGTGTATATGGAATATGACTTGGCCCCGATTGCACTTTTAACTTATTTTGACAAACACATTTTCAATGTAGGGAATATGGAAAACGATAGATCTGCATTTCGCTTGGTACTTACGTTTCATTTGTGGGCGTCTTGATTGATTTACCTGCGAAAATAGATGCAAAACAATGTATTATACATATATGACTATATAGTATTGGTAGTATATAGAGTATATAGGGTATATAACAATTAAATAATGCTTTTGCGTTTATGGAAAGTGAATGGAAACAGAACTCTCTATGCAATGCCATCATCATAAGCTACTTCAGGGGAAAGTAAATGAAAATATTCGTTTGTTATTAAATAAAAACAAAATTTATTCATAACTTTAAAGTATGTTTTTTGTTTTTACAATCTCTAAAATTACATAGAACTCAAGATAAGTGTGCGTGGATTACGATAAGTGTATTAAGCCAATGTTTCTTTTTGTTTTTTCTACTTTTTATACCTACATATAATTTAAAAGAGAGTGTGTGGGGTATTTCGTTATTCGAGACATGTTGGAAAAATATATATTATATATATATAATATATAAATATTTAAAGATTGAATTGAGCAAAAAAGTAGTAGAAGAAATGCACATTGCTGGCAGCTCGAAGCTTATAAGTTAAATAATTGTGGGCAAATGTCAATAAAGTAGCTGGAAATTTATGATACAAAAAAACGTAAAACTCGTAAATCGTATATAAGGTATTGATATTCTTGTCATATTCATTTTGGGCGGACAGTTGAGATTCCGGGAGATTCCGCGTTAACTTAAGCAAGAGAGAGCTTACAAAAATACTTGGCCTAACATATATAGGGTATTTTTGTTTTCATATTCATTTTAGTTTTAGTTTTTTGTTTTTGCTTTTTGTTTTTGCTTTTTGTTTTGTGATTTGTGCGCTTTGTGAGAGCGAAGATTTGTTGGATGTGAGAATCCATTGCTTATAGCAGGAATCATTCGGGTGAATTAGGTCACCCTACACGGATGTATTGGGTGGCTTGGGTGCATCGACGCCATGTTGTTGCTGGCCATTTCCGGCCGCAATCACAGCTGCCGCGGTTGCTGCGGCACTCTTCTTCAGATCGGCCTTCTTCTGCGCCTCCAGTTTGTCAGTCACTGGGGGCGTGGCCTCCTCTGACTGTTGCGTGGTATCGATATGCTCTTCGCCATTGTCTTGGCCTTCGAGTTCGTCGTCATGCAGATCGGGATGGATCTGCGCCTCGGAATCGGGACCGATGTCTGTATCGAGGGTGGCGCCTGCAAGAACAACAACAACAAGAACAACAACATAAGCGACGAGTGAGTTCCGCTAGCTCGATGGCTAAACAACCGTTTTGACCAATTTTTTTTGTCGGTTTACCGTACTTAATACGTGGGTTAGTCCTTATACCAAAATAAAGCGAAAATAAAAAGAAGTAGATAGAGTGAGAGTAGAAAGAGAAAGAAAGAAAGTCTTTCGAGAAGTTATAGAGATAATCTTGTTAGAGAATCTTGACAGATAAGCAAAGTAAACCAGAGTTTGTTTCGTATGAAATTTATAAAACACATAAATAACAAAAGGATTTAACACTATAAATAAATAATTAAAGCGTCATTTGTTGTTAGCTCTTCTTGTTGTTGTCATCTGTAGACACTTTCGAGACACTTTTCATTATTATTATTGTTGGGGTCGTTAACATTTTTGTTTTTTTGTATTGTTTTTTTGGTTTGTGTATTTTTTACATTTTTGGTGTAAATACATTTAAGATTATTATTATTATTTAAGGAATTTTAGAGAGATTTGTTTACATTGTATGTGTATGTGCTATGATTAGCACTTGCAGTGTTGTTTTTAAGGTATCTTCAGCGCTTGTTGAAGGGATCTGGTTTGCGGTTATCAGGTTTATACTCTTTGAATTTGTCTAAAATCGAATTTAAATAATTTAATTTTGGTCGGAAATGTCGCGTTTTTTGGCAATTTAGAGATACAATTTTTTTTTTTTTTTTTTTGGTTCATACTCATGCCATCCACGTAAAAGTCATTGTCGGGATTTTATTTTTTCATTTTACTCGCGTTTTATTTTTTTATTTTTTTTTTTTTTGTATTGATGCTTTTATTTTTTAGGGAACTCAAATTTGCTTTGAAAAACGAGTTTGCATAAAATGCTGAGTGAAATTATCAAGCACCCAAGGTTTTTTTCTCGATTTTTTTTTTTTTTTTTTTTTTTTTTTTTTTTTGAAAGATTCAAAGATACAGAAAGTAAACTCAATGTTGGTGCACATTATACCCTTTAAACATTTATGTTAATAAGGAAGTGTAAGTTACTGCACACTAACTACCCTGACTGCTACAGGGTATTTTTACAGTCTTGTATGCTGCACTTATACTTCTTTTCCATCACTTGCCAAGAACTCTTCAACTGATTCAATTAGTGTTCTCATTCTCTTACATATTCCCCATGTGCACACACTTTTGTTTTCGCGGCATCAATGTGATAATAAATGAAGTTGTTGTTGCCACGAAAAACACTTTCAAAACGTGCCTAGCTCCTGTCACGCCCCCACCCCCCTTGCGTCGTGAAGAGACTCCTCGAGTGAAAATGTTTAATTAGAAGAGGAGTTTGTAGGGCTGCCTCTGCTGCTGCTGTTGCTGCCAGTTTGAATGTGAACTTGGCGTCGCAACTTGCCGCTAATTAAAATTTAAAAGCCGCACAATGAGTTGAAAGTTAACAACGCGCTTTGGTGGCTTTGGTTTGGGCGTTTCCACGCCCACTTGGCTGGGCTGCCATGTGTTTGTATTTCACAGGCATTGCAAGTGTGATAGATGCTGTGGATGCTCAATGGAAGGTTTGTGTGTGTGGATGGTGTTGGCCAAAAATTATTGTTAGCGTAGCTGATGATGGCATGACAGTGAAGATGATGATGATGATGATGACATTATGTTGATGGGCACCCACGCAGAAGCAAACAAAAAATGAAGAAAAGAAGACAAACAAACCCAAGCCTCGTTGGAGTTCGTTGGAGACTTACCGCCAAAGCACCATCTGCCGGTGGCGCGCGCAAACACAACGAGCAGCACAATCAGGACGAGCACAGCGACGGCCACAACGATGCCCACAATGGCAGCGACATCCAGGCTGCTGCTTGGTGGCTTGCTGGACGAGCTGATGCGCACTTGGTAGTCGGTGGTGCCCAGTTCATTGCTGGCGCGCAGATTGTATGTCTTGGTGGTGTCCTCCAGGGTGAGCCCAGCAATGGCCAGCGTCACGTTGTACTCATCGTTACCAATGTACTGTGGCTCGTAGGCCGAGTAGCGTCCGTCGCTGCGACCCTGCTGGACGATGGTGCCGTCGATGGTCCATTCGATAGTTGGTGGCGGGCTGGCGCGGATGGTGATGTTCACGATGGCAGTGTGCTCCAAGTAGAGGCCGTACACAGAGGCTTCGGGCTGGTGAACGGGGGCGTCTAGAGAGAAAAGAGAGAGAGAGCAAGGTAAAGATGAGGTTGTTGTTCAGGAACTTCCCTAGTCAGTGTTTACTTACATCGCACATTGATGATGTAGGCGGCCTCCTGGGGCTGAACACTTTCGCGATCTGTCTGATGATGGGAACGGCAGACGAGCTTGCGATTGCTGTCCTCGGGCGACAAGTGCCACCTGATCTCCTGCACGGAGGTGGAGAGCTCGACGTTGTCGTTGGTATTGGTGGAGAGGATTTCCAGAGGAGTGGTGCGCTTGTTGGCGGGCATGTTGTCAATGTACCACGAGATGTTTGCAGGTGGGCGACCATCGCGCACACTGCAACGGGCGCGGAACTCGGTGCCCTCCGAGAAGAAGCCATCGCGGTTGGGCTTCGAGAGCAGCTCAATCATGGGCTGTTGGGGACGCACTGCAGCAGAAAAAAACAAGTAAGAGTTGAGTCTTGGAGAGTAGGAAATAAAGGGGGGCTCTACTTACATGCCACGACCAGATCAATGGTGCCAGTGAGCTCCTCTCCCTCGACGCCCAGACTGCACTTCACCTGACCATTGTTGCTGGCCTTCACCCGCTCGATGCTGACGCCGCATTGGCCGCCATTGAGTCCAGTGCCGTAGTACTTGAAGCCCGGTGTCTTGCTCCATGAGGGCGACAGATTCAATACCTTCTGCTCGCCGGGTATCTCAATGCGGCAGTAGTTGATGGCGCGTCCATAGCGACAGAGCAGCTCGACGGGATCGCCCTCGTTGAGTAATGCCGTATTTGGCTCCACATTCACCTGGCCGAAGGTAAGCGCATCTGCAAAACAGAGAGAGAGATGGAGAGACATTAGTGACGTTGCTATTGTTGTGCTGGTGTTGCGCAATGCACAAAGTATCTTGTATCTTGTATCTAGTATCGTGTAACTCATAACTGGTAAGTGGCAAAACGGCTCGACAACTCTTGCGGAGACAATCAGCTAAATGACTGTCTGTATCTCTGTGCTAAGCAATTGCACGTTTGCATCTCCCAGATACGCATCTGCCTGAGTTTTGTCTCCAGTTACACACGCAGTTACAAACTCCCCATGAGTGTGTACCCTCCTCCTCCTCCTCCTCCTGCTCTCCCCGCCTCAAATATGCATGCGGTTGCGGTTAGCTGCCTTTACTCATTAAGTTTCAATTACGCCTTTGTGTGTTTGTTTTTTTCCTCATAGTCTCAAACAATTTTCGCATTTTCCTTTCCCAACTGCCATGGCATCTGTGCAGAAGAAGACTTCTCTCTCTCCTTTTCCCTTTCATCTTTCTGCCCCACTCCTTTATTTCTTCCTTCTCTCTCCTTTTCTGTGCGCCAATTAAGACGTTCGAGCTTGAAAATTAAATGATTTAGCTAAACTTTTTTCTTGCTTTTCTGTCTTTTTTTCTTTCGTAATTTCTACATACATTTGCAGAAGAATAGTTTTGCGTTCTCTAAGTAAAGTTTTGACTGAGCTTTAAGTCTCCTTATTTTGACATTAATCAATAATAATTCAGTTTTTAAATTATTCGATCCTTAGTTATTCTTATTATTATTTCAAATAATTCATTATAAACTTTCATTCGAAATCTTTATAAAAAACTGACCTATCTCCATGCCAAATTTAATTAGCTTATTTCCTTTAATTTTTGCGTGCTTCGATAAGATTTAAATTTTCATACGATATCATCTTAACATAAGTACAATGAATATCTCATCTCATACATATTCTTTATATTTATCTCTTTACCAAATTTCGTTGACCTTATCGCGCAAAACTTAGCTTTTATTTTTCTTCGACCTAAGCCTTTACCTTTAGTTCAATAAATATTTCATTATGATATTATAAAATTATTTTTAATATATTTTCCACTATTCTCTACATTTATAAAGCCTTCACACATCTCCCCACCAAATCTCATTGGCCTTAAAGTTCCCAAGATCACAGTCACTTAGCTTTCACCTTTCACTATTTGCATCGCAACTCTAATTTGCACACATAACTTTGGTTAAATATGTTTATATATATAATAGTTATGCCATATAATTTTCAACGATTTTCACAGATTTTCCTTGGCCACTTCCTTTCAAATTCGCTGCACTTTCTTTAGGAGTTCCCCTCTCCCTCCCCCTTCGTATGCAAAGAGCGCTTTCCACAATTTTCCATTTGAGGTTTGCTTTTCGTCTCGCAATTATTTCTGTGTGCTGATCGATTGATTTGCTGCTGCTACCATTGTTGTTGTTGTTGTTATTGTTGTTGCGCCTTTCCGCATAGGCTTCATTTTTCACAGCCTGCCAAACACTTTGGCAATTGCCACGCCCCCAGCCCCCCCTGTGCGCCCTGTTCCCCCTTGTGCTGCTCTCACTCAGCTGCAATCTAACTAATTTTGTAAATGAAAGCCGCAAAATTGCAAAATGTGCCATAAACATGAGCAGCCTGCATTGGCAGCTGGTGCAAGGGGGGAGGGGGGAAGGTGCAAGCCGAGGAGAGGGGGGGTGCTGCAAACCGAGGGATGTGGAGGGGGGCAGGAAGAGTGGTCTGGGGATCGGCCAAGTGCAGCTGGCCATGCATTGATTTCCATTTCGTTGCGCTTTTTGGCTTTTGACTGACTGAATGACTGACGGACTGACTGACTGACGTGCAGGCCAGACCAGCCAAGACTTTTGTTTGCCCAGCCGCACATACACACAAACACACACCAGAGCAGCAGCAAGAATAACAGCAATAACGGCAAATGTATCGCATGCTGCCAGTCAATGCAGCTCCCCCTCTGCCCCTCTCGCTCTGTCGGATATTTGCATTTGTTTGGCTTTAAAGCGGGTCAACCAGTTGGCCCGAGTTCGCTTGGCCGCAGCTGCTGTCGGCAGCTGTAATTTAAAACCCGCCAAATCCCGTCAACGTTCGATTGAGTTGTGAGTGAACTCGATTTCTGCTGTTGCTGTTGCTCATTTCGCACTTGAAACCACTTGGGAGCCCATAAACCAAATCGCTGAATTTATTTCGTAGACAACAAGCAAAAGATTTCAGCTTAAATTTCAAGCGTCAGCATATCCCAAAAAAAGCAGCTTCCACATAGTGAGGGGAGTACGAAGGAGGAAGGGATGGGGGGCAGGATGTTGCAGCGTGGACAATGTCACATTCACAGCTAGCTATGAAAACAAAGATGATGATGACGACAATGGAGCCGCCGTTTGTACTGTGTATGCGGTGCAGTGCTGTGGGTGCTCAGGCGTATGCTGCCCTTCCTCCCTTTCCCTTCTCTCCCAACCCTTCCCCCTCTTCCCCTGCAGCACACAATTCAGAAGTGAATCTATTTTTTATTCGTGCTGCCCTTCTCCTTCCTGTAGACGACGACGATGCGGAGTATCGCATACCCTCGACGCGTTGTGCTGTGCTGGGCCCCGCATCGCATCGTGATATTTATTTATTTAGCTTTTTGCAAGCGGAATTTTCAGTGGAACCTCAACTCCTCCACCGTCATCGTCGTCGTCGTTGAGTTCTGCTGTGTTTTATTTGATGCCATGTCTGCAGTTTTCAACTTCAACCAGCACAGAGATTCAGGCAGACTCAGGCAGACTCAGTTCAGACCCAACGGCGGCTGCCGGGACGGACAGCCTGCCTGCCTGGACAGACGCGGTGTCCAGTTCAGTGGTCATGCTGTTGAGCTTCTGCTATGCGCAACTTGCTCGGTTCTGGTTCATTTTTTCGCCCCTTTTACCATTCCGTGTGTGTGTGTGTGTGTGTGTGTGTGTGTGGCAACAGCCACAAAATCATTTCACTTCACTTTCCTTCAATAAATTGTACAATATATTTAATTTAAAGCGCAATAAAATCAACTTGCTGACCATTGTCGAGCAATCCACAGCTAGCTCAGGCACGCCCCTTTCTTTCACCAACCCTTCCCCCTCTCGACTGCTCTCCTGTGACTATTGTTTCCATCTGACTTTGGCCACGTTAGCGTCTTTTATGTGAGACGTGATTTTTCCTTAAATATTACGTTCAAGTATTTGATTTTCCCCTCGCGGCAAGCCGCATCAACAATTTTTCGCTTGAGCTTCGCACAGATTTTAATCGCACAGTGGTGTGTGGGTTGATGAAATAGGGAATTGATTGTTTGCAATTAAGATAAGAAATATTAATAATATGGCATTGTTAAGGCTGATTGTTGCCAATTTGATTGTGTTGAAAAATGTTGGGGTAGACCTTTTGAAAAGGTAATAGTCAATTATTGAATATTTCCCAAATTTTCAGCATTGTATTTTAGAAAATTTTAATTTTTCATTATTCTACTAAAATTTTAATAATTTTTTTTTATAATTAAGTCTAAGTTTATTTAACTTATTAATATAAATTTTTATTTTGAGATGACTGCTGACGTGAAATTATTTAATCAAATACTTCTCCATAAAATTATTATTTATTATAATTATTAAATGAAGATTTCATCATATCTTTAATATAATATGTTTGTCTGTTTTTGTCTTTCAAATTAATTTAATTTCCTATATAAGAAATTCTTCGAATCCAAATTTTCAATACTTGATTGTTTAATATTAAAAAAAGTTTGTTTTAAAAAGATTTCATTTCTCAAGCCCTTGCCCCACTGTTTCTTACTTATGTTGCTTGGGTGCAAAGGAATAAGAAATCATGAATTGCGAATAAGCCAAGTCGCACTGTCTGTCCGTATGCCTTTCCTTATGTCTGTCCGTTTGCCTGTCTCCCTCTCTCTCTTTCTCTCTGTCTCTTTCTATGCCTGGCAGGCCGGTCACAAGAGGTCGGCATGCAATTCGAGCATAAAGCGAAGCAGGCGCACACAGTATGTTCACATACGGACATGTCTATATACATACATATATACATCTATATCCCTCTCTATGTCGGATACAAAACGCGATATACTTGCGCCATTGTATTTTCCTTAGTAATTTTCAATTTATCTGCGGCGATTTATCAACTTTTGTTGCCGTCGCTGTTGTTCACCTGCAGCGGCGAGGCAAAAAAGATAATTATTGTTGATTTATGGCAACGGAAAGCGTTTGCTCTCCCCCCCTCTCTCTCCCTCCCTCTCTCTCTCCCTCCCTCTCTCTCTACCAATTCCCGCTCTTCAATGTGCGATATATGATATCTATATGTTCATATCTTGACAGCGACTTGAGCTTGACTTTGCCACGAATTAGTGAAAAAAGAGTGCAGAGAGCGGGGAAAAGTCAAGAGGAAAACCCGTTATTGCCTTTTGCTGAACTCGGGCTAACATGGCGTGTGTGCAATTTCTTTCTTCGGCTATTAATAATGATTGCTTGTTACATCAAACTGCCGATGATTCGTTTCTTGTTTTTGCCTCCTCCCCAACGATTTTCCCATTTGTTATTAGCCTTATTTATGACCCCCCACATGGGTTACAAGGTGTCAAAATTTATTAAATACTTTCTTTGATTTATGCGCTCGGATTTAATTGAAAGTGTTGGGCGACAAGTTGCCAAAGTTGTCCTGGGGGTCAATAATGACTTGCCTAGCCTCTGACTTGCCATTTGCCACACGTGCCGCCAGTCGAGGTGGGTAAAAGTCAGAGCCATTAACCCACGGCTGTGTTGCAGTTTGGCTTTCGAAAATTGGCTGCACCACAGCGCCATCTATGATTGGCTATACCACTTAATGCCGCTAATCGACGCCATAAATCGCGGCAGCAGTGAAAAAGTGAAAGACATTGCCGAATTTCCAGTGCAAAGTGAAAGTCAAAGCTCAAGCGACGCTTCCTGATCGGCCTCACTCACGGTTAACTGTAGCGAATCCCTACAGAGAGAGAGGGAGAAAGGAGGAGAGAGAGGGAGAATGGAGGAGAGAGAGCTGCAAACTTCAGTTCCATTCCAATGCAAAGGTAATTGCCACAGCTCTATCTGAGCCAAGTTCCAAACTGGTCTATTATGAACGCCTCAGGGGGTTCACAAAGAACTACTAACTTTCTCGAACTGAACTCGAGACAAGTTTATAAAGTATTTTCTTTTTTTTTTTTTGGAGGACACCAAATGAAATGAGCAAACTTGCCTGGCGGGGAAGACAATCTACAATTTTTCTAAAGTTGAACCTAAGTAAGCTCTTAAACAATATAATTAAAAAGCGCACGGGAATAGATTGAATTGTTACTTTAGATTGATAAATTATTTAGATTAATATATTATTATAATTTATATTAATTTATATATATTGTGTAGTTATATGTTTTTATGTTAAGTTTTAAGTTATTAGGTGTCATCTTTAATTAATTTAATTAGTCGATAACCCCGCTGTTATACCTATCGCTAAGCCAGTGTTGCATAACGCCAAAAGAGCTAAAGAGCGTTGCTATCGTTTAATTAAGTCAAGTAAACGCATTGAAACTATGAAAACACATTGTATAAGTTGAATTAAAACCATAAAGTATTATAAATATAATATTATATATATATCTATATATCTATATATATCTGGCTAGACATCAGACTTTCTTAAGATTGATTTGGATATCTTTATTCATTTGAATTCTAAATTATAAACAGCTCTCATTAATTGCGAGCAGTGAACTAATTGATGAAAAGCCTTAAACACTTCTTCATCAATATTGCAAGCAGCATTTTCCTCACAGTCTCTCCCTCTCTCCCCCTTCTCTCTCTCTCTCTCCCTCTCTCCCCTCTCTCCCTCTCCCCCTCTCTCTGCCTGTCTGCAGAACAACCGCAGCGACAAGTTCTCTGACAGCCACTTCAGCAGCTTCTAGTTAATTATTGTAAAATATGCCAAAAACACAGACAGTAAGAGAGGAATAGGGGGGTGTAGAGAGGTTGCGGGACCTTGTTTACTCTATAGAGACACTAACACACTGTTGTCTGTCCTGTGCTCTCTGTGCTCTGTTCTCTGTTCGATACAACTCTCAGTTGGCGCTTTAGTTTTCGATGAGCTTATAAGCGTCTTATTGTAATTACCTGACAATGCAGTCAAGTGGCAGCTTGGCATCTGCAACTGCAACTACATACAGCTACAGCCACAGCTGCATGTACAACCACAAGTGCAACAACACTGGGAACAGCAACAACAACTGCAACAACTGATGGCAAGTGCTGAGCTGTTTGCATATTTGAATAGTTCGCAGGGGCGAAAGGAAGGCCGAAAGTGCCCACAGAATACCAAATGCTTATTAAAGCCTCAAGAATTATTATCATAATTAATGCATTGCAATGGGCTGAGATTCGAGCAGGGAGGGGAAGCCAGGGGAGGGGAACAGTTGAAGAACTGCACAGTGACCGCAAAGTTTGCCTGGTCTGAGGTTGCACTTGCTGGGGCTGCTGCCCTCTTGACTTATTGAGAAATTTATGCAAATATTGCTCATTATACAAAATAGATGTGCGTATGAACACGTATATATATGTATGTATAAATATATATATTTGTGTGTGTGCGTGGTATGTATAGAAAACGATTTGCCAGCCAGTCAAATTCTCGGTACACTGGCCTGGACATGTGATAAATTTTGCGGTGCATTTTCCTCATAAATTTTACAGCAATTCCAACTGTAAAAGCGATTTATTTAATACGAACTCGGCAGGACACCCCCCCTTCCCCCTTCTTCCCACACGTCCCTGCCTTGTGCTGCTTGTGCTGAATGCGTTTTCCACAAATATGCCAAATTAATTGCGCTAGTTTTGTGAACGGGCATTAATATGCGTCAGCTTGGCCACTGGTCGCATACTCCCAGTTGGAGTTGTGCTGCTGCTTCTTGTTGTTGTGCTGCTTCATGTTGTTGTACTACTGGTTGTTGCTGTTGTGGCAGTTGCTGCTGGTCAGCGGTCAGGCTTTTGTTTGAGCCCCAGCATAATCATCGCTTTAATCAGCTTCTTGTCTTCACAATCCAAATTAAGCTCTTATTCACACTTTGTGCAGGCAACTGGCAAAACATTTATATGTGTTCGACTGACAAATACCCCTTGGGTAGTGTGTGTAGGGGTGATAAGTGTTGGAATTGGGTAGAGGGACAACGTAGGGAAACTACATATTTAACTAATATAGACTGCTTGTATTTTTGAGAGCAGTACGACTGTCAGATACCCTGGGCAACTGTCCAGCTAACGTGACAAGCTGTCGGGATAGAAAAAGGTCTATATATTGTTAGGCGGTGTAATAACTCGACCACCAGATACCCTCTGGGTAGTTTTGTTTTTCTTTTGAGCAAGGAAGAATAACTCCATGGAAACTTCATTTAATTCTTTTTGTACACATTCTTTTCATATTATAGACAAAGGAATTGCTCGATTGGCTGATGCCCTGTTATATAAATAATCTCTTTTGGGTTGCACGAAGAACTTTACTTATGGAAACTGAGTGAAAGAATTCAACATCTAGTAAATTATATATTTACATAGTTGTTTTTGTGGAAAAACCTAATACCCTTCTTATGCCTCGCCTATTCCTTGTTATTTGTAACTATGTGTGTGTTTAATCCAACAAGAAACTGTTTGAAACCACAATGAATTCATGCGCTCTTCTGCCCACTGCCTGGCAAATCGGTTTATCTCTGGGCTCGTCTCAAGCACGTGGGCTACTTAAACCCTTTAATACACACGCACATACGTTCACAAAAGCAATTTGCCTCAGTCTGCCAGATGACAGTGTGGCAGCAGCTTTGAAAAACGAAAAGAAGACAGCAGACTTTGCACTCGGCGCCCTACGTCTGCTATCCCTTCTCCCTTCCCCTCCTACATTGTCCTTGCTTAAGGTTTCCTAATTTAATGCATGAAGCTCACGCACACACAGTCTCTCGCACACACACTCGCACACACCATATGCTAGCCTCGTGCATGTGCTAGGGGGGTGTGGCTGACTTACATAATACCCTGTGCTAAGGCTGTGATTATTTATTGAGGCAATTTCATATTTTATTTATTATTGCAGATGTTTTTCGGTGACCTTTAAAATTTAATATCACATTATGATTTATGAAAGTGAACAATTTAATTTATTATAAACCCGAACTAACGCAATTTGCGAGGTATTTAAAGGGGAGAGGGAGAGACGAAGTCAGCGAGGCATTCATTAACATAATGCTCATATACACACGCGCCACACTTGGCCACACCTTGCTTTCTTAGCCTTTTTCTAGCTAGGTGTGGCTCAAGATATGCAAAGCGACAGGCATATGAATTTATTTTCTTCTATTTTAAATATTATTCAGTTTTTTCGACAGTAGAAAAACAGGAATATCAAAGCAAATCGGCTGAGGATGAGCATGCAAAATGACAGTTATTAATGTAAGCTGTGGCCACAAGACAGCAGAAGAAGAAGAAGAAGAAGAAGAAGAAGGGGGAAAGAAGGGAAATGGTTTATAAAAAATGCTGCCTACTTACAGGTCGCTTGGCTGCCCGCCAAATGTCGCCTGCTATTTGCAAAACATTTATCAAAGCGCGCAGACAGAGAGACAAAAAAAAACAAGCTGGCCAAATCAGCGCCAAAGGTAAATAAAGTTAATGGCGAGCAGCAGACAGAGAGAGAGACAGAGAAAGAGAGGAAGAGCCCAGGGAGGTCGCCAAACGTTGTCGCCGTCGTCGAAGCTCGTAAAATGTCTAGGCACCGCTTTTAATTGTTTTTGTGGCACAACGTTGACAAAAGCAGTGCAACAGGAGTGTGGGAAAGAGACAGCAGCAGAAAGGCAAGAAAGCGAGAGAGAGAGAGAGAGAGCGAGCTAGTCTGGTGCTGAGCTAGAGAAATGTTGAGGACATTTTTCGGCCACAAAATAAATTGATCTGCGGCTTTGCTTTCATAATTTATGTGCCATTACCATCTCCATACCTCCCACTCTTTCACTACCCTCCTCCCCCCTCCTGAGGAAGTTTGACAAATGGCTGCGAGTCGTAAAATGGCCTCGAAGTCGCATTGTGAATCGGCATTAATTCTCTGTTTGTTGCAACTCGCAATCAATTAATTATTGCCGCGAGAGAGAAATAAACAATTGAATATACGATGGGAGAAAAAATGGCATTAAAGGTTATCGATCCCGCAATGTGTTGACATGACCTGCATGAGCTGCTGGAAAAGAGGCTGGGCAGGGGCAGGGCAGGCACAGTCTGTCTGCTGATAGAACCTTTTGAACTTGATGAACTTGTGTGTTGCAAACAAGGTGTTTAATTTATTTTTAGTTTAATTAATTTTATAGGAGAAAATTTTGAACAAATTTAATAAATGCACAATTTTGAAGGTGTTAGATATTTTAATTAATTTATCAAAGAATTTCTAGGTAAGTTTTTGTCAATGAAATACTTTCTGAACAGTTTATGAGCAAACATGAGAATTATTAATTAAAGAAAGTTAAAGATATTTTAATTGAAATAGCAAACAATTTCTAGATAAGTTTTTGACAATACAATCCCTAACAGTTTTCAAAATACAATTCTAGCTTAAAAGATTTCATAAGAAATAAGAGATATTTATTCTTTTATACTTTTTGTTACTTTAATTGCAACATCAAATAATTTCTAGCTTTATTTTTAATACTACAACAATTTGTAAAGACTACATCACAAATTATTCTATAAAAACTTCTCGTTTTTTCCCTTTAGCCGTTTAGGAATCCAAAACAATGCCAGAGTAATCCTCACTCAGATAATGCCGATAACGATTGCGACTCCGATGACACAACTGGTCAGATGTTACGAGGATTAAGTTGGCAAATTGTTTGGCAAATGTTTGCATATGTTCATTTTTTCAATATTTGTTTCGAGCACCTTTTGCAGGCGTTCATTGTGTGTCAAGCGGCGTGGAGGCATTTTAATTGCATAATTAATATGCACAACTAATTTATATGCTAAATATGTTGCCAGTACATGAATGTAGTGGTGTGTATACGTATGTGCATTTGCTTTATGGTTTTTTATTCCGTGGAAGCAAAAGAAATTCGCTGGCGTGTGTCATCGCAATAAACAACAACTATGCGCACTTTTTTCCGGTCCTTTTGTTGTTGCTATTGTTGTGCACAATTTTTTGCTTTTTGTTTTAAATACATTTTTTATGGCCTCTGCGCTTACTTGGGCATAACTAACGGTTGTCATGCCACGCGAATGTCTTTGAACTCGGCAAAGTCGCAGCTTTTAAAGTCGCAACTCAGTTGAATGTGCAAATTCTCTTTTTTTTCGCGCTGATCTGTTGAACCGATAAAAGAGACAGTCTGACTCATTGCAACAGAGACAGACATAGAGGGAGATAGAGAGAGAGAGAGGGGGAGATGGAGACTGACAAGTCAGGGGGGAGTGGAAGTTGCTGACCCGAAACTTTAATTAGTTGTAGCTGCTTTCTGCTCTCGCCTCACTCACACACATGACTCGCTGTAGTTGTTTTGTTTTTCCAAATTATGAATGCAGAAAGAAAGAGAGAGAACAAGCAAGGGGGGAGGGAGATGAGTAGCAGGCAAATAAAATACATTAATGTATTTGACAGCTGCAAAGTGCAGTGGCAGGAACGTGCCAACTTTGTGTGTGTGTGGCAGTTGAAAACTTGCCTCAACTCTGTCTGAGTGAAGCTGCAAGCTCGGGCGACAAATGCATGAATTTCATTTTGGTTTCACTGAGCACTGCAAAAATGTTACCAGCACACCCCGAGCATGCATACATATATAACGATCGTATATCTATATAAAAACTTTACAAGTCACTCTTTACTTTGCTCATGTCTACAAAGAGGGTATTTCATTTGTCGACTACTTGCCTGCCTTCTTGGCCACAAGTTTCTTATTTAATTTGAGAGATTTTCTTCAGTTTTTGCTGTGCGCTGCTTGTTTGCCAAGTTTATCGTTTAATTGCCTCGTCTATTTGGCTTACAGCTGAAGCGATGCAAAATTGTTTGGCAATTTGTCTTCCGGTAAAGAACAGAACAGTTTAAGGCTTAAACAATTTTCTCAGAAAATGGATAAGTGATAAGAAAAATCTGAAATTATTGTTAGGCTTCATTTGGTAATATTTATATGAGGCCAACTAACCTAACCTGTTAGTGCTTCCCCTCCCCTGCAAATTGTGCAAAGTGGGAAACGTGTTTTTTTCAATGAGGTGTTTGTTTCGTTTCTTTTTCTACCACTTTATTTTTTATCTGCTCACCATTCACACAGTCGATTTGTGGGAAAATGAGCTGAGCTGAGCTGACGAGTAGCCCAAGGTTATGCAGCCACCGTTGGTTGCAGTTGCTGCAGTTAGACAAGCAGTCTGGCAGGGGGCCACTTTTGGCCCCAAGGTGAACCGCTTCGAGGTTCGAGTTGAGTTTGCTGCATTCACTGTGAGATCTGTGGGTGTATTCACTCGCTGTGCACAGCCTCGAGGTTAGGTCATAATTGTTTGCGTATTATAAAGTACAAAAGAGATTTAGGTTCACCGCGGTAAATCATAGTTTTATTTACATTTCGCTGTCAAAACTCATTTGCATACATTTTTTTTTTGCTCACCTGATTCACAGATAATATAAATTATTATGTGAATTGTAAATGACATTGAAGCCCAGTTTTTAAAGGGTATACCCTGCAGTAAAAAGTGTAATTGGTGGCAACATTAATAAGCAACTAAAGAGACCTTGTAAACCTTCTTTAACTATTTCTTGTGGTAACTTTATCACCTACCGCACATCAGGTACTATCTAGTTCAAGTCTTGTCATTATCTCTGCTCTTTCTACAGGGCATGCTGCAGTTGTGCACACCTCTTATGCCTTCGTTTCCCTTTTTATGTTTGTGTCACATAATTAAAGTTTATGAAATTGCATTTTTATTAACTGCCCAGTCAAATGTTATGCGTATTAACAGTATTTTTTTCTCTCTTTTTTTCACAACCTTATTAAACATTTTGACATTAATACGCATTGAAAAGGGATTGCAGTAACAACAAAAACAACAACAACAAAGAGTGAGAGAGAAATAATAAAAATAATATTGCAATTCATTATAAATAGCATTGCATGAAACACGTTGGTGTTGACATAATCAAGCCAAACGAGCTCAATAATTAATATTACAATTCAGCGAATCTGTTTTTGCTGCTTTTTTGTTCAGGCATAATTGCAGTCCGCAGTAATAACCCAAAGGAATCTAGCGTAATTGAGTGAGAGACGATTATGTCATTAGAAAAGTCGAGCCAAAGTTGGAAGGTGACAACTTTTTGTGCAACACTTTGTGTAATTTATCATAAATGTTTGAGTGAAAAGTACTCCCAAGTGAGAGGCACGCAGGAGGAGCAGGGGCGGGGCACGGCACGTCGTTGTTTTTGGACCTTTGTTGAAAGTCTAATTAAAAGCTAAAGGTGACCGCACCCTAACTTTCGCGCCATCTCTCTCTTTCTCTCTGCTATCTCCTTCGCCGTGTCGTTGCTCAATTGGTGGTGACGACAAATGTGTAGCATACCTCGAGGCGCTACGCTGTGGCAGCTGCCTCCGGACTGCCTGTCTGCCTGCCTGCCGTGGGTTAAGTGCGCCTCACTACGCCCGTTTAACCTCCAGAGTGTGCGTGTGTGTGCCTTGTTCGTGTACCGGCCACGGGCAAACATAATTGAAGTCATAAATAACGAATTATGTTGCGAAAGTTGAGCCCGGCAAAATGTTTGTTTAGTCAACTTTTTCGCTCTTTTTTTTTCTTTGCTATTGCGCTTCACACTTTTGCATAATTATGATGTGCCGTGTAGGCAGCCAGGGGAGTGTTGGCTGGCCTGGCAGTGTTCGTTGGGTCATTTCCTAGTTGCTCTATGGACTCAGCTAATTATGAGTAAGCCCAGGCAGGCGCCGGGTCCCTTTCCCCACTTGTCTCTCCTACCACCTGCAGCTCCAAAGATTTATTATGATGGAATAAGTTTTTGCCGGGCCTTAGCTGCTGTTCAAGCATAAGGGGGGGTAGGGTACGGGCCGGGACGCACCTCTAATTAAAAGCTTCAGTGCTTGGGGGGCAGTTTTAATAAATGTTGTGATTTGTTTGACAGCCGCGAGGCCTTTGGGCGTCGTTTAGTTTTCGTTGCAATGCAAAGGCAGCTTTTGCAAATTGAAAACTCTTTAGAGAGCTTGGAAGAGATAGGCAGACAGACAGACAGACAGACAGACAAAGAGAGAGATAGTGAGGAAGAGAGAGAGGAGGGCTGGCAAAGTGTTTTTAATTAATGCACGAGTAGGGTCCTTTTCACAGTCCGTTGAGTGTCAATGAAACTGCATTAAATTGCAATTATGTTGTGTTGTGCTGTGTAAATGTTGTTGCTGCTGTTGTGTTGCTGTTGCTGACAACTGAAAACACTTTGCTGTGCTGCAAAGAACATTCATCAGTCAGTCATTTAATATGGCAACTGTGCGTGTGCCTCCCTCTCTCTCTCTCTCTCTTTTAATGCCATGTGTAATACGGAGCGTATGCGTGCTGCCGTTAAAGCATATTCCCGATGTGCATTTTTAATTAAAGTCAAACCAAACGCAACAGACTTTCGAAACGTTCGCAATATTTATATATAGCGCATTTTTATTTTTCAATATACACGTTGCCTTTACTTTTATTAATAATTATAATTGCTGTGGCCGACTTGAGTGACAATTATTGTCAGCAAAGTGAAGTGAGGCAGCAAAAGAGACAACGCTAGTTCAGTGCACACTTCAGCGCTGACAATGAAAGCACTTGGCTTTCATTCAACTTGCCGCTTAACATTGAGCATGGCAAATATTTAAACTGCTTTTGACGCCACTTGCCAGGGTCGCCTTAAAAAAACAATGAATTTAAGTAAAAAACGAAACCAGGCACAGATTAAAAGTGAATTGACTCAGCTTAAGCTGTTTAAGTCTACATATGTTAGTTGGCAGTGACTGTACAGCGCTGTTAAAGTGTTTAACATGCCAAGCAAATGTTAATCAACAGTTGTCGTGGCACTTACAGAGCTGCAACATTATGTAAATAACACATGTTACCTAACATTAACATTACTCTCTTCACAGAGCAATTACATAGTCTAGTTAACATCTGTCATCAATCTGTTTTCAAACCTTTTTTCAGACACAGCTGTCACATCTCGTTTACCCTTCTTCACCTCTGTTTCCCCTCTTCTCTCCCTGTCTCACTTTCTCTCCTTCTCTGACTGTCTTCTTCTCTGTCTCTTCTCAACTCCTCGTTTTATTTTCAGCTTTTTGTTTGCAACTTCTTTGACAAGATATCTGAGCAAGATGCCAATTCCATTGCTAATTGCCTTGGTCATTTTTTTCCGTCTGTCTGAATTCCTCAAAAAACTCCAACATGCATCGCACAAACTCTCAGAACACACACTCGCACACACGCACACACACACACCTTGTGAATGGTGCAAAAACAGAAATCGTGCTGCGAGAGAGTTTCGAGAAGAGAAGAAAGTGGACAAAGTATTTGCGATAACAGGGCGATAATTAATTGCAGGACATTTGTTAGATTTTTGCATCCGACATTTGTGCCAAAAGTTGTCGTCATGTTTTCGTTTCTTCCGTTTCGACATTCTCTATGTGTTCGTCTTCTTCTACAATTTCCAAAGGAGCAATAGTGAACGAGTAGAATTTTCGTGCTTGGCAAGTCAAAAACTTCTGTTGAGAATTATTCCCCATTTTGCAGTCAATGTCATTAAGTAACGAATAGGGGAATGAGGGGACCCGCAGGCAGCCGGCATTCCCAGATGATGATCATGATGATCATAATGATGATGATGATGATTGGGATGGCGAGGATGATGATTACAAGAGCTGCTCATTTGCGTTGATTCCAAGCGGAAAACGTTTGTCGCAAAATTTCATTTCGATTCGATTGACATTAATTAATGATTGTTTCACTTCTCTGACACACACACACACACACACTAAGACCCTACTTGATTATGTGTGTGTTGCATTGATTTACGTCGTCGTCGAATCCCTGGCCACATTATTATGCTGGCACAGCAACAATTTCCACAGCGAACAGCAGCCCACATAACATAGGTTTCCCTTCCCCTTTCCACTTGCCCAAACCCTGATCCCGTGGAAAGAGCCAAGTTGCCAGGGACGACAATTGTCGTCAATGTCGACGGGTGTTAATGATGATGAGCTGTCCCAGACCCTGTCCCAGATATACACATAGTATTGTTGCCGTCTGGCCTGTGGCCAGGCTTGACTTGGTCCAGTATTAAGTTTCGTTCAGTGCAGAGAATTTCACTAATTGTCTCCGACAGTTTGGCTCGCTGGCATTATTTGATTATGGCATACAAATGTACAGTGGAGCATGCATATATTGAACACCCAATCAGCTAAGAGGGCAGCATTAAAAATTGAAGCCTAATTTGTGAGTTGTCACTTGGGTTGTTTCTATCACTTCGATTAGCTAATAAAATCACAGTTCAACCAATGCATATTTTATGACGTGAGGCAGAAGAGAGGGAGGGGATTGAGAGGGTGCTAGGTACCTTTTTCGGTTCCTTGGTGTGCCACAAAAAGTCGCCCACAATGACGACGCTGGAGAAATCAAGGCAAAAATATCCACTCTCCCACTCTTGGAAAGCTTTTAGCCAAAGCATTGCGAGAATATCGCCGAGGCAAATCCTTAAGGATTTCTGCAGTTGCTGACTTGCATTTTTTATATACTCAAGCCGGAGCTGAGCTGTACGCTTAAGGGGGTTTTCCCCACGACGCGTAATAAATGTTGGCTGCAGTTCCAGCGAATACGCTGTAACTGGCTTGTAATGAGAGTAGGGTATGCTGGGAGAGCAATAAAGATATTCTAGAGAGAGCAGCAAAATTCTTTTCCCTTTCAACGGGTTTCCTTTTGCTAAATTATAATGAAATTTTGTGCATCTGCGGCCTTTGTTTTCTACTCTATGCAATGAAAAATGGACAAACTCAAATTGCAAACAAAAGACTAGAGTTTTCTTTTTACGCAGCATATTATCCCCTCTGCATAGCTCATCTTAGCGCAGCAGTTGTTTTTGTTGTTCTCCCTTCAGCTGCAGCTTCAGCTTAATGCGCGAAAATGCAGCGCGGCTCAGAAAAGGGAAATTTGCATAATTTCATATTAAAAAGCAAAAGTTTTCATTTAACAATTGTAATGCTTTACATTTGATTGGGTTTTCCATTTCCAACGACTGCCAGCTGTGCACACAAGTGAGGGGTGTGGCTGAGCACTGTGCAAGGGGTTACCCGTCGCAGTTCACCCCAATTATGTCATTGCGAGCGAGTGTAAAGAGTCAGGCAGGCCAGAAGAGGGAACTGTGACTGTGACTGGGAGGGATGGATGGAAATTCGAGCTGAATTATGTCATGGAAAAGTGGACGAACAATGCCTGTGCAGGGCGATGAATGTAATTAGCTTGGCCATTTGGAAATTGAGACATCACGATGCAGACCAGGATCGCCTTGAGGCAGCTATCGTATTGTTAGCTACTTTAGGTGGATTTGGAAACCGCATTAGGCAGAGGAAATACAACACGAGCAGGAGAGCAACAGGAGAGTGTGATCGACTGGGATATACCCGCTAAACACGTGAACAAAATGATTTCAGAAATATAAAACTTCTAACTTTTGCGTGTTTTTTATTTTATGTTGCATACCCACAGGGTGGCGCTTTTAAATCATTACATATTTTGAATTTATTAAATAACTTCTATATTAATCATCCAATCGAAACCAAATTCAGCATGAATATAGTTGGTGTATTCTGCCACGCCTCTTTTTGACTGTTACATAAATTTTTTGTTGCCACACAGTTAAAATACCCTGCCAACCTACGGGCAGCGGGTGTGAAAACATTGCTCGACAGCTGCTGGAAAATGCAAACAGGTGTTGTCATTTTGCCTGCCTGCTAATCAGCTCCAATTACAATTGACCAGGCGACAATGCGAGTGGTCAAACCGTTGGCCGGATAACTGGATAATGGCAACTGACAACTGGCAACTGACAACGGGCAACTGGTAACTGGCAACTGGCAACTGGCAACTGGCAATGGTAAGTGGAAGCCAGTCAGTCGCATTGACAATGCATTCGCATTTGCTGGAACCCTAAGCAGCTTATAATTTGGTTATGTATGCATATGGGAAATGTGTGTGTGTGCGAGAGAGAGAGAAGGAGAGAGAGAGAAAGAGAGAGTGAAGGGGAGTATTGTGTGTCTATTGGTCAGTTTGCCATATAAATTGCAGGCCCCAAACAATGCCTGTCCGAAAGACGAGCCTGGCAGCTCAGTTCACACAGCAAGAGCAAATTAAATGGAAAATCGAAAATTTGATTAATTAACACAGTCGAGTGGGGAGACACGCACACACACAGTGAGTTGTGGGAGCAATGTGTGTGTGTTATGCAGCTGTTTAAAGTGTGAAAAGTTTATGAACTAACTTTAAACTTGGCGAGAAGTTGAGCAGAGACAGCAAACTAATGAAATCTAAAGGTTTCTCTGATAGGAAAAGGTCTTCGTAAGTTGTAAATACCTTAAGTGAACAACTAATCTACCTTCTCTTATTGATCTTAGTGCGACAGCTGCAATCTCTGGGATTATAAGTGATAGTCGACTGTAGAAATGCGCCGGCAATCAATTAGCTCTCCAACTGTCAGATTTCAATACGAAAGACCGATCTAAATACGCGATCAGTTGAGCGTGAATAACAAGCTGTGCTTTCACTCGGGAAGCCTCTTCTCTACTTGACTCGATTCTCCTTTCCAGCTGACCTCATTCCGTAGCCTGAGCTGTCAATTAGAGCTCAGAGGGGGGGCCCGATCCATTGAAGCGTCAGCTTGCAGTCGAGAACAGTCCGCGCTAATCTCACAGGAAGTGCTTAGAGCTAGAGCATTAGACAATCGAAAGGCCTTCTCTATAAAGTGAGAGAGAGGGAGAGAGAGAGGAGGGAACATGCCAATTTGGATTAGCGCATGCACAGCTACCTGAATTGGACTCTGACCTTATTAGCCGATTGCCAAGCATTGCGGCTCAACTGTTTCTATTCGTGTGCAGGGCACTGTGTTGCCATCCCACAGTGAAACATATGTAACTGCCTCAACATTTGCTGCAACATAATGAATGCATCACACCGAGAACGGGAACGTCCATTCATTTGTCTGTTTGCAATTGGGATTTGCTGCGTCCTTTCTCCTTGCTCCCTGTTCCTTTCTCCTGCTCTTCTGCATAGAGTTCCCTCTTTGTTGCCGGTGCTTGATTTATTATGAAATCCGTACATGGTTATTAGTTTTTCAAATGCTTTTGGCACAGGCAATAATTTCCAACAGCAGCCCAAAAAAAAAAACCGAAAAGAGAAGAATGGAACGCACCCCTGCTGGGCAACTCCTCATCGACACGCACAAGCAGGCGGAAGAGATGCCCTTCATTGGGCTTCCCTCCGAACTTACACTCCTTTTGCCATTTCAGTGCTAAATTTGATTTATATACATTTTATTATATTTGCTTTTTCTGCTACCCCAACACAGCCCAGGCCTCCCCTACCCTACCCTGTCCTCCCCTGTGCTGCCTGCCTGCATCCCTTCGAAGTGATCTCTGGCAATCGCCCCTGGTTGTTTTTTCTGTTACTGTTGTTCCGTGTGGCGCTAATGAATTCAAATGTGTGCGTAATTGAGTTATTAAAATTTCACTGAACAGCGCCTGCCCGAACTGCCTGCCAGCCTTCTGTTCCGACTCGATTCTTGAGAGGCGTTCAAGCGAAGATTTCCCTTTGAATCTGGCAACATTTTTACATTTTTGTGTATTTTAATTTATGGCCAAGTGCAGTGCAATTTATCTCCAGAGCCAAGTGCAAATGGGGTGAAAATGAAGCATGATAGGCGACGCCACACTGTTGACTCTTCCTACCCAGTCGAGTCTTGTGACTCTACCTCACTCTACCTCTCTCTGCTGTAGTGTACTGAGTAATCGTACCGCAATGCAGGCTGGCTTACAGCTGCTACAGCAGAATGCAGAATAGAAATCATAAAATAAAACAAATTTACTGAAGAACTTCTAGTTCGGCTTTGGCTTAGTGAGCTGAGAAGGAACAAGAAACATATTCAATATGCAAGAGAAAGGGAAATGCGAATGGAAACCTGAGGGAAACCTGCTCAACTTTAAGCTGCAACGAAACGAAATCTTTTCATTTCGGTTTGAATAAGAACATTTTCTTTAAATCCAAACAATTCGAGAGGGACTTAGCTAGAAATATGATGAAGCAAAGCAAATTATTGATGAGAGATTGAAGTTAGAGAGAGGCTGCAATTTGTTTACTTAGAATACATAACTCCTTATAGAAGTACAGTTACCTATGGCATATATTTTCCACATGCATTTAAGCCTTGCCATAAATTGTTTATTCTAAGCGAATATTATCCAATAACAAATTAATTCCCCTTATGCTCTCTGCCTTCCCCCAATTAGAGTTGAACAATTACCAAGCAATATTCCGCCTGCAATTGCTCGTAACTATTGAGGGCAGGCAATTGTGCGCCCCATAAAACTTTGCCTATCCCCCTAACCACCCATTCCACTTAGTATTTTCCCCCTGGCCACAGTGCACACCACAAGGCATTTAACAGTCAATAATTCCGCTTAAATACACCGCTTAAATTATGCACAGTTCGTAACTGTGAGAGAGAGAGAGCAAGATGAATATTTACTGAGTGTGTGTGTGTGTGTGGGGGGAAATGACTTTTCATTTTTTATATTTGAGAATTTCGCAGCTGTTGTTGTTTTTTCAGTTTTTTTTTTGCAATTTCGAGCCGCCAATTGGCGAGGCATATATATTTTTTGGATGGCCCTCGCAGGACTAACCTGCGCCGTTTAAAGAGCGCCAGGGGATTGCCACAGGACTCTTCAGGCCAATTGGGGGCAAAAACACAAACACACACAGGCACACACACAGACATTCGCACACACAAACTACTGTGTTTACGAGCATAACCTGGATTATTTGATCTGTGGGGAAAGGTCGAGCAAATATTACCCTTGCATTTTTCATATAATTCGATGCGGCGCCTTTTTTTGTTGCTCCTGCAAATATTTTGCAATCAAACAGCCCAAAGGGGGAAATGGGAGGGGAAGGGAAGGGAAGGGAAAAGGAGCAGGGGCTGCAGTTCAAATCTATATAGTAATTTCGCATGTGCTTGATTTTTCACGGCACTTCAAATGCTCGAGTGCAGCAAGAAGGGGTTGAGTATGCAGAGGAGAGAGGCGAAGCGAAGCGTAGTGAAGGGGAGTGGGGTGGGGTGGAAAGTCAGCGAGCAGGCGGCACTTTATGCGCCTCGCCTCGTATATTAAATCCCATAATTTGGCTTAATAGTTTTTGCAATTACCCAAAGGGTTCTGCACTACACACACACTCCAAATGTAGCACAAACAACAGCGAGGCAAAGTGGAAGTGGCATTTGATGTGAATGTGGAAGGGAGAGTGGAAGTGGAAGAAGCAACAGCAGCGGAAGGGGAAGCAACCCTTTTTTGCAGGCGGGCAGGAAACGCAGCAATTTGCGAACGCGACGGGAAGTTGGCCAGCAGACGAAGGAAGGCAGAGCAAGAAGGTGGAAGGAAGGTAGAAGGAAGTGGAAGCGCGCAGCCTGTTTATGCGTGAAATGCGCCGCCCCGCAAGCATTTTGTCATATGCCTAGCAGGGGCGTAGTTTCAGAGCACGGAAAAGGGGGCAAAGGGGAGGGGGTTGTCAATTATGAATTTATTAGAGACTACAATTGTGCGTACGCACATTGTGACTAGGTAATTATTTCACGAAGCCCCGCAGCAGCAGCTGCTGACAAGGAAAGAGAGAGAGAGGGAGGGAGTGAAAAAGTGAGAGAGAGAGGGAGGGAGATAACACCACTTGATGGGGCAGATAGATAGCTGTAGTATGAGATTATAATGACAAGAAATGTATATGCAATGTGAGAGATAAATTCAATTAAACATGTGACAATCTGCAGAAGGTGTGAGAAAAATCACTTTGTATATCTACAACTCGATTATGAAGTATCTTTGAAGGACATTTGAACAAAAGGTTGAATTGTGGGAAGAATAGGTTGATATTTAAGATAGTACTTAATAACTTTAATATTTAAATAGTAGTTTTAAAGGCTCAACTATGGCTCAAGCATAAAAGAATAAATTGAAGAAGTCTTTACCTATCAAGAAGTCTGATATTAAATATCTTTAGATTGACATTTCATTTTATAACAATATATATACGAGTATATATTCTTATATGATATCAATAATCTATAGATTAATTTAAAGGTGTATTACGTATATATATACGTACACGTATGTATTTTTAAATAAATAAATAAAGAAGCATTCAGTTATCGAATTGTTGCACGTTTCAACTCTCTAGCACAAGTTGAAGCACTTCTAAGCTCACGAAGTGTAATAATAACAAATATAATAATTGCTTCATCATATCTCATCTTCATCGTATCTTAAACCATATTTTGTGCTCTCAAAAATCACATTTCTTTCTTGCGTTCCATAATTGATTTGTTGTCATGGCAGAATGCTGTTCTTCCTGCTTATTTCTTTTGCTTTTTCCTGTTTTTTTTTTTGGGGAATTTTCCGCAGTTCTTTTGAATAAGTTCTTCACAAGCTTTTCAGTTTTTCATGTTCATTGATTTTTGGTTTTTTTACGCTGGCTTTCCATTTGTCCCTCTCTCTGTATTCTCTGTCTCTCTCTCTTCTTTACTCTCTGTGCGTCTTGGTTTTTGTTGTAAATTGTTTGAAGTGGCTCTTGAATGCGAAACGATTGCCTGCCTGCCAGCCTGCCTTGCCACTATTCCCCTTCTTCGCCCTCTCTCTCCATGAAAAGTACCCCCTTGCTGCCTTCGCCCTTTGTCCTTGTTCGACCACTTACCCCTGCTCGATGTGCATCAATTTATGTTGATTTTAAGTGGCAAATTGTATTTGCATTTTAACTTTATGAAAGAGTAGACCACAAGTAGCCCTTTGTGTGCCAGACCCACTAAGGGCCACAGCCGCAGTCGTGCCTGCCAGGCAGAGACAGAGACAGAAAGAGAGAGAGAGAGAGGGGCCACTGCCTTGCCGTGACACGTCACGACACGAGCCGCAACTGTGGTCGAGCTCGTCGAGCAGCTCTTTGATTGCCTATTAATTCAACAGCCTGTTTCCCTTGCACCCCCCCCCTTCCTTACACACTCATCGTGACTAGCTCATTTCATTATCAATAACTTTTACTGAGTGTGACTAATTGTGGGCGTGTTCATTGGGAGGAGGGCGTGGCGCAGGCGACTCTTGTGACAATCACTTACAATAATTCAGTGTTGTGGTTCACGGCAACTGTTTGTTGTCTGTCTGTAAGGGGGTGTTCCATGTAATTACCTGCAAGTAAAGAGAAGTTCAAATTTGATTAGTTGCGGAAGGAGGCTTTATGAATTTAAGGCAGATATTTTAATTAGCGATGGGGGAATATTTAAGCGGCTTAAGTGAGTTAAATGTGAGATAAGTTTGAGTAACAATCTGTAATTTTTTAACTTGCTTATTGGATGCATATAAAATGTATAAAATTAAAAATAAAAAAATATATATATATATATTAAATATTTTAACATTTTTCATCTACTTTTTGTGGAATCAAACTATGGAAAAAAAGGGAATTTTCTGTCATGAATTGGATGAGTTTAAAGAGAGAAATGAGTTGGAAAACAAATTATGCAAACAACTTAGGTCAAAATAGGTCTAATTTGTTTTTTTTATTCTACCTATTTTGCATTTATTTCATACCAAAACAATACAATATGCGAGACAAATTTGATTAATTATTTATTACCATATTCTACACTGCCACAATCACAGCTCGAAAAACTCTTTTAAATTCCCAAACAAATGCCAAATTAAAGCTGCAAATCCAAAGCAAATTAAGTTTAAGCCCTTTTTGGTTTATCAACTCAAATATTTTTTTTTCTCAGATTTCTTGTCTCTGTTCAATTGCAAAGTGAGAGTTCTTTTACTTTCTGATCGTTAAAGCCCATTAGGGGATTATGCACTGCAAAAAGATGATTTATAGCGCTTATCTGACCATCATATTTAACTCACACACAAACACACACACGCACACACGCATAAATGTTTTTCTATGAATTAAATAGAATTTTGGGATTGTGCAAAAAACTTTGCATTGCATTGGTTCAATTTGGTTTGGATTTTGGCTTTTTGGTCGAGAGAGCGAACGAACGAGACTGATGCAAAGGATTTAGTTGTCCGTAGTACCAATATGTATGCACACACACACACACGCACACGCACACAGAGAGTGTACATTGAGGCTTATTACACTAATTACTGTGGGGCACATTCCAGCCTCGGTTTGCGTCACTACCACTCCCCTCTCTCTCTTCGGAAAACAAAACTTTTTGCGGCTGCTGTGCAGGACCTCGGAATGGAATGGAATGGCATGGCCAGAGGGCAATAGAGTGAAGAGTGAGGAGGGGGGAGGGGGACAGTTGAATTGCTCTTTTGGCAGGGCTTATTATGGCCGCCAACTGTTGTCTCTTTGTGTGTGTGCGATGTGCGTGTGCATACATATGTGCCAGCAAATGGTCTATGACTCTGCCCGGTTGAGTTAGTGAGTTGCCGCTGCCGCTGCTGTTACTGTTATTGCTGCTGCTGCTGCTGTTACTGTCTCTGTTAATGGCTTTCCAGGGAATCGCGTGCAGTAATACAATTTAGCACCAAAGAGACTGCGACCGAGCGGGAGAGCAACAAACACAGAGAGAGATGGAGCAACTTGCAGTTTGGCTTATAAAAATGAATGTGACTGTGTATGTAAATTATAGCATAAATATATATAAATGTACACAAATTTCTGCCAAGATGTATGCTGCAGATATATCTATATCTATATATATAAATTATATATATATACTACATCCGTGCGGACTGTGCTGAGTGTGAAATGCGCTGTGCATTTAATTTTATTTTATTGCATTTTACTTTTACCAACTCCGCGTGTGCGACATTGTTTTACCGCAAATATGCGCCACAAATCCACACAGCCAACACACAGTGTAGTGTGTGTGTGTTTGTGAGTGAGTGTGTTTGGCGAGGGAGACCGACAAAGCTAACGCCATTGTGGAATTTTTATTGCCCTTCGCCGTCGCTGTCAGAGCAGAAACTGAGAATCCACCTTACTTCCGAGAGGCTTTAAAGTGCCAGCGTGAAATATTTCATAAAAGACACACTGCGCAAAAAAGTCAACCGCAAAGCAGTAACTGAAGAGCGCAACTAGCATATACCCTGTACTAACTGACACCCATTTTAGTGACTTGAATTGAATTAGACGCAGAAAAACTAAAACTTATTTTGAGATGAGAAAAATTAAAATTAATTTCTTTTTAATTTTTTTGCAGTATATACCACAACTAGTATTTTTGAGGTATATTTAAAATACACTGAAAATATTTCTTTTCATGGCTGCCTACTTAGTTTATGCACTGTGCATGCCCTGCGTCCCTCACTTTTTACAGGGCATAACGTGCCAAAGGAATTTTAACAGCATCGTCGCCATTGCATAAATGCATTAGTGTGTGTGTGCCTGCTAGTGGGTGTGGCTTCCCTCTCTCTCTGCAAGTGTGTGTGTGTTTGAGAGTGTATTTTCAAGCTGGCTTTCATTACAAATTACGTTATTTCCATTTAAGCCAAAAACAGTTTCGGCAGCCAGCCAAAAAATGCAATAAGAATAAATTTTTCGCCTCGCGCCTTTTGGCTCTATTTTCGTGGCCATTGTTGTAGCTGTGGTTGCTACTGTTCTTGTTGTTGTTGTTGTTGTTGTTGCCGCTGTCAATAAACTAAGAGCGAGTTTACCTGCTGTGTTTGCGGTTAACAGTGTCCTACAAAACTCCTCTCCCCACACACCCAACACAATCAAACTAATGAAGTCGCAGCGCACACAGTGGCAGCTCGCAAAGGGGGATCGAGGAGGGGGACAGCGCAAAAGGGGGTGTGTTGTGTGTGGCGCCAAGAGGTATTAAAATATTTTATTGCAATTTAGAATAGATTTTGCCTCCACACCTGTCGCTGACAGCGTGCGCTGATGATGTCAATTGAAATATTTTCGCCAGCATTCAATCGAAGCGATTTTTCACCAAACCTAGCGGAATTCTAACTAGCTATACAGTGGCGCGGGAGGGGAAACAGGGGAAGGGGGGTAGGATGTAGTTCGTGTGTGCGACAAAATGTTGGAAGCGCCTGTTTTGAACTCGGTTTGGTTGTGGTTTACTGCACTGCATCGCCAACGTATTTAATATCAGGCCAAAAATAAAAAGAAAATTTCGTTCGAATTTGATACAGAATTTAACGCAAATCGCATAAGCCGAGCTTAGTTCAGAGCTCTGTGTTTTTGTAACCCCGTTACAGTGGGCGTTTTTTACGCTTTACACAATAAATTTTCATTCGCAGTGCGCATAAATCAAAAATGGCGATGCAAATGCTGCACAAATATGCCAAACATTTAGCTGAAATATGCGAGCGAGCACAGATCTCTCCGACATTTTACAGTGACTGTCTGTGTTAGTGAGTATGTGCGTGTGTTTGTGTGTGTATTTGTGTGTTGTTTTAAAGCCAGCACCCCAAAACTAACAACAGACGGAGCCACCCCTTGGCAGAAGCATAGAAAAAAAGTGAAATACTCAAAATGGAAACGAAAACTCTTCGTGCCTGGCAAGGTGTGCGCGCTCTGCTTCTAATCGCGCGGGGTGACAACCCTGTTACGCATACCTCGGATGGTTTATTAAATTTGCCGACTGTAATGAAATTTTCGCGTGCCAAATTGGTTTAGCTTAGGCCAGGCCAGGCCAGGGTTGCGGCTGCAGGGTTGTTCCCCGCATTATCAGCGACATCATCATCATCATCGTCATCGGCAGAAGGTTTAGCTTGGGTCCGGTTTATTTTTTGCTGTAGATTTTATCTTTTGGCTTTGCGGCCATTGGCTGCGCGCCAAGAATCAAACGAACGCACCCTTAATGTTGTTGCTGCTGTGTTGCTGGCAACATGTTGCTGCAACATGTTGACTGGGGAATTTAATTCACTTAAAATGCATTTCCACTGCATAAATTCACACGCAGTCACACACAGACAAACACACAGAAACAAATGTACACATACACACATATACACACTCACTCACACACTCACTCACACACACACACACACACACCTTGGCAGCGTGTGGCATTTGGTAAGCTGCTAAAAATTGCAGCTCTGGAGACACATAAATCGCCTGTAAACATAATACTCCCTTCTCCCTCTCTCTCCCTCTCCTTCTCTCTCTCTCTCTCTCTCTCTCTCTGCACAGTCAACTTTAGTAATTATTCAAATGTTGCCCCCTTCTCTCCTTGCTGGCAAGGTGACGAAAGGCGTTTTGAGGGGCGTGGCTGCCGCAGCTGCCAGTTCGTGTTGCGTTGCCGTTTTCGTGCTGCTCTTGCAAATTTAATAATAGACAAACTTTGCTCCTTTTTTAACACTAAATTGACTGCACGTGCTGCCTTGGCCTCCCTTAGACTACCCTCCCCTGCCCAGCCCTCCCTACCTTTTAGCACCTTCAGCTGTTGTCAGCTTTGTTGACATTTTCATGCTCAGGTTTTATCGCAATTTGTTGCTCGCTGCAGCTTCATCTTCTCCATCTTCTTCTTCATCTCCTTCTTCTTGTTTTTGGCCTTAGCTTTTTCTTGAAAATATTTGCAGTTTGACAACTTTTAGCTGGGCCTGGCTAAGTGAATAAGAGCAGCTGCCTGCACCTAAAACTTTAGTTAAATTGTTTTGAAAAGCCTCAGAGCAATTGCAAATTGCACTTCTCACTCGCACACACACACACACACAGAAAGTGTGCACCTCGTTGGTGTTTGCTCTAAGTTTATCACATCAATTAGCCAAATTCGGCAGTTGCCCTTTTAACCTCCTCACCCTCCTCTCTACCTCCCCCCTCTCATTGTTTTGCTTGCTAATTAAACAGAGCGCAATTTAAAGTAATTGTTAACTGTTAATGCATCTTGCAGCAGTGCAACCTCTATTAGGCGCTGCCTCAAATTTGCCACATGTTGTTGACACTGCCGCCGCCT
Organism: Zaprionus indianus; assembly: GCA_018904595.1. Taxonomy (NCBI): domain Eukaryota; kingdom Metazoa; phylum Arthropoda; class Insecta; order Diptera; family Drosophilidae; genus Zaprionus; species Zaprionus indianus. The sequence goes on from JAEIHA010000905.1 coordinate 1,292,567, forward strand.
AAGCCTTGCATGCATTTTACAGTGCCTGCCAAATGTCTGTCCATTACTTATGCGTCCCAGCTAATCCACTTAGTGCCGAAGCTTGCCAGCTTTGTTGCGACACATGTGAATATTTGATGCCGTACAAGGCTGGCAAATGGATGTACAAAATGTTATCTTAAGCAAACCAAATTGACCATGAAACAAATGTCTTCTGGGATTAGTCGCAGACGGAACTAATCCTTAGACGAAGACGAAGCGAAGAAGATAATATAACTTATGCATATTATCTTATAATCTTTAGTTGCCTTTGTGATGAGTTTGAAATTAGAATTTTGATATTAAACTGAGCAAATCTTTGTTCATTAGTGAGGAAAGTGAATTTGAGGAGAGTAAAGTGTTAAATAGTTTTAATATATTGAATAAATTATTTTTAATATATAATTCGTGGCATTTTGATGAGTTTAAACTAGGAATTTAATATTTAGCTGAGAAAACTATTGTGCATATTTAAAGAAAGTGAGGTTAAGTGGAGTTAAATAAGAAATAATTAAAATTGATTATTTCCCACTTATTATTCTTGGCTTTGCAATGAGTTAAAAATCAGAATTATATTTCAAATTGAGAAATCTCTTGATCATATTTAAAAAGTGGGGTTAATTGGAGGAAAATATTAAATAATTTAATTATTTGCAATTTTTTATAATCAAAAACAATGCATAATATGCTATAAATTTTCTTTGCTGTGTAAGTCTTAAATTTGTTGAGGTTTTAGCATTTTATTAGCCATTTTATTTCTTCAAATATATATTAATTAAATTACTATATGAAGAAAGTTGTAGAGCATAAAATAATGTACTTTCTATTTTTTTAAACGATTTTTCTGCCTAAAATTGCATTACTTAAAATCAATAATACAACAAAATAATGTGCAACTCATTAAAATAATTATTTTAATAATATAATAATCAAATAAATTTGCGCTCAAAATCAAATTAGACAACAATAAATTCTAAACGCACTTAATTCATTATTTATAATGGAGTTAGCTGTCTGTAACTGTAAAATTGCAGCTGAATTAATTAACATAAACTAGACTGCCAACTGGTCTGCTAATTAAAACGACTATAACAATAACAGTATCAATTACAATAACAATAACAGCAGCAACAATAGAGACAGCAACAGCGCAAACTTCACTTCACGTCACGTCAAAAGGCAAACGAGGATCATTTGTAATTTGCGCACGTGCTAGGCGAGTCAGATAGAGGGGGATGGGAGGAAGGTGGGGCAGCCTAAGCAGAAAGTTACTCAAAATGCTATTAGCCACGCCTTATGCTTGGCCGCCCACTCCCGTATATGACAGACAGAAAGACAATTTTCCTTTTACTTGGGGCAAGTTCAGTTTCTATGCCACCCGAATTTATGCCTTGATTTAATTAAATTTAATTCCACATGTCGCACACACGCACACACAGAGACAATGCAGGGCGGAAAATCGTAGTGCTGATTAGGTTGCCGGCTTAGCGATAAGTCATACAAGCAAATGATTATGATTATATCGTGTGCATATATGCAAATTGCGTGCACGTTGTGTGACGAAAGTTTTCCTGCCACTTTCCAATGAAAATGGGCAAAAGTAATTGAATTCACTGCGCCCAGAAAATCCGAGACAATGCAATTGTTCTCTCTCTCTCTTTCTCCTTCTTACTCTGTGGTCAATTTGTGCATTTGATTAAGGGCAAAAATTTGAGAATATAATTAAATTGTAATTGTCGTAGGCCAACAAATTGTTGTTTACACAAAGAACATGAGTAGAGTGCCTTCAAAATAGTGCAAATATTTGACTATCCAACAGATAATCTATCTGCACATATTGCTTTCAACTTCACACTCATCTCTGTCAATCAAGTTATCGACGCATATTTAAATTACACTTTTTTCAGCGATTATGTTTATTACCAATTCGTCAATTCGATTGATACATTTCGCTCATCAAATGCTGCAATGCCTCGTTAAAAAATCATATCATCCGCATACAAATCATATCAAATTCGCAGTCTATTAGCATGCAACACTGTCAAACGGATTAATGAATTTGTTTTCCATTTATTTGCAGGCCATTTAAAACCCATATAAAGCGTGCAGCGAACGATTCGTTTTACACTGTCTACCACATTTTTTAAACCTTCATATTATATTATTTTATTTATTTATTTTTTTTTCATTTGCTTTTTATTGTTGTCGTCTGGCCAGTTGCAGTTTCAGTTGTTTCGCTGTAGCCTTTTATTGCGTGAAAATTTATATATATCGTAGCTGTGATGTAATTCGACTGGGTTCGTTGGTAGTAAAACTGTAAAGTGTGCTGTGAATGCAACTCTGAAGTGAGAAGTCAAGGGCGGTGGCGTGGCGCTGGAGTAATGACAGACTGTACGGGATACCCTGCACTGGATGGTGAAAGCATTCAATCAGAAGTGTAGTGGAAGGTTCGATATGATTGAAAGGGTTCTGTTAAAGGATTTAGGGTGACCATCAGCAGTTATTTTAAAATAGAAATTTTTAATTTAAATTAAGTATATTTTTTATCGTATTAATTGTTATTTATTTTTCTTTTTCTTAATTCTCTTTATTACTTTATCTTTTTTTAACATTTTTATAATATTATTCATTGATTTTAGAGCATTATTTATTATTTCATAATTATTTAATAAACAGCTTTCAATGTTTTTAAATGTGTTCAGCTAAAAGCGCTAAGCTACAAAGCTTAAAGCTCATGCACACTGCTTGAGCAAACTCCTTGAAGTCAAAGCTTCCAAAGCTGTTGCATAATTTAAGTAAAAGCTCAAAGCTTCACAGCATTCAAAAAGTCTTCAGCACATACTCTATAATTTGAGTATTTATTCAAAAATATAATTCCTTTAAAATTTACAGGGTATCTCCCCAGTTGCTTTACATTTCCCACTGCAACTGCTCCTACTGCTGTTGTTGAATTGCTGTTGCTGCAGCATTGTTTGGTCATTTCAATGGATTACCAAGGGACATGTCCCAGTAAGTGTGTGCGTGTGTGAGTGAGTGTGTTTGAGTGTGTGTAATGCTCAAGTTAACATTATTTTCGTGGTGTAATTCTTTTGAAAACACGGCTCCAAAATCGCATTTAACTTGGCCAACTTGGCAACGCTGGCCAAGCGGCGCTTTAAGCCGCTTTTAAATAAGAGCCCAACAAGCGTGTGCAACAACAACAACAACAACAGCAGCAACAGCAACAACAACAGCAGCAGCAGCAGTGCGCAAGAAGAACAGTAGCAGCAACAATAACAAGACTCAATTTGCATATTGGAGCATTGAACTTTGTATGGAACTCGCAGTAGGGCGCAGTATAAGCAGAGGCGTAGGGAAGGGGTGTAGAAGGGGGGAGGTGCAGAAGGGGGTCAGCTGGGAGCTGGGAACTGTTGGTAATCGTAATCGTTGTGGTTGTTGCTTGTGACTTCAGTCGGGTGGAGTGTTCACGTTTCAAATGACGTTCGCTTCAATTGAAATGACTGACATGGGGGAGAAGAAGAAGGGGCATATGAGGGGGCTGCGGGGGTAGAGTGGGGAACGTCCTCAAACTGAGTGACTTGGCCCGTTTTGTTTGCCAAGCTGATGGACAAGTGTCATGGGCGAGTGAAGGGCTTGGCCTGGCTACGCTTCTACGCTTTGACTGTCGACTGGGCGCGTCGCACTAAATTTGATTAATCAGAGAAAGAGAGAGAGGGAGAGAGGGGGAGAATGTATGCATAAATGTAATAAGAGACACGCACAGCACGCACACACTCCAACACACATTAGACACAATGGCAGGCGCCTCGAAAATTTCGCTCAGTGTAAGCAAATGGGCTACTCGAGCGACTTTTCGACGCGTCCAGCTAATGAAAAACTCAAGCTGTGTCCAAATCAGAAGCTGGCGCAGCGGGAGATGAATTGATTTTAAATCAATATTGACAGATGACATCGCTCTCCCCCCCCCTAACTCCCATCTATCCCTCTCTGCAGTGGGGGGGGGGGAGGAGAAACTGGACAGAACGAAATGCAGCAGCGCGCGAAAATTTGCAACATGTCGTGAATGCGAAGTGAACGAAAGCAGCGCAATGAAAATTGTGCGGCCAGCTGCTTCTACCATCTATCCCTCTCTCTTTTCCTCCCCCTCCCACTCTCACTCTCTCTTTCTCCCTCTGTTTCTCTCTCTTTCTCTGAGTCACAGCTAAGCGAAGGCTGCGGCTGAAAACTGTCAGAGGAGAAATTAGACAAGCTAAAGCTAAATTGTCAACAGAAGCAATCGCAAGATAGATGCGAATAGATGACAGATAGAAATTGAAATAGAAATAGAGAGAGTGAGAGGGAGATAAAGGGAGAAATGAGAAATGGAAATGAAAATGGACAGCACAGCGAGAAGACTGCGCGAAGTCAGATTCCCAATGCGCTCTCCTCCCCTCGCTCATTGCATATTGTTAGAAAAGGGCTTGACATAAGCCGATGCCCTACATAGAGAGAGAGAAAGAGAGAGAGAGAGAGAGAGAGAGAGAGAGAGAGAGAGAGAACTGAGACAGATGTGACATATATGTAACTGGCATACATGTGTCTGTCTGTCTGTTCTGAAATCTCTCATGTGTAAATGTTCTAATGCTGATTCATTGTGAGCTTTACTTTGCATCACTCAACGAGATCTATTCAAAACTCAAAGTAACGCATTGAAATTGTGTTGTGAATCACAAATTAGCGAGGTTTTTTGTTGATATTTTTCATAAAGAAGGGAGTGGTAAGTTCTGGGCAGTATAAAGAAAATCTATTGAGGTTCTTTGAATTTACTTTAAGTATTATTATATCTGAGCAGGTTTGTTGCCTAGCAACAGATTTGATGGAAAAATATAATAAAAGAAAGAGATCTGCATAAGATACTTTTCGATCATTTGAGAGCTAATAATAACAATTTAGAATCACAGTAAATATGATGAAATGTATCTGTCTGTCTCTCTCTTTGTCTGTCTGTCTATATGTCTGTTTGTCTGTCAGTTTGACTCTGTCTGTCTGTCTCTATCTGTCTGCCTGTCTTTCTTCCTGACTGTTGGTTTGTCTTTTTGCTTAAATCTCTGTCTGTCTAACTGTCTATCGGTATGTCGATCTGGCTCTGTCTGTCTGTCTGTCTTTCTCCATCAGTCTGTTTGTCTGTCTTTCTGTATGTCGGTCTGTCTTTCTGCCTGCCAGACCTATTGTCAATCTGACTCTGTCTGTGGATCTATAGGTCTTCCTATCTGTCTGTCTGTTCGTTGGTCTGTCGATCTGACTATGTCTGTCTCTCTGTATGTTTGTCTGACTTTATATGTCTGTTTGTCTTTCTGTATGTCGGTTTGTCTGTCTGGTCATAAATCTGCCTGTCTGACTCAACCTTTGGATCTCTAGATCTATCTATATGTCTGTCTGTCTGTCTGCACATATATCTATCTGTCTGTCTGACCCCGCCTGAGACTGTCTCTCTGTCTGTCTGACTCTGTTCATCGGTCTGTCTGCCTTAGTGTCTCTCTGCCTGTCTGTTCAACTCTGTCTCTTTGTCTGTCATATCTTTGCACCAATATATATAAAGAATAATATCAGTTGCCATATAGAAAGGTTTGGAAAAGTGCCTCACAAGCAAGTTCCTTTACTATAATCAAAAGCTGTGCCGATTCAATAGAAACTCTGCCCCAAAATAGTTCTGGAAATGCATAGTTTGCCTGTAATTGTAGCTGACAATTGGATGTAACATAGTTCTTTCATCCCTTGGGTTCATTCATATTTGCACGTATTTTCGACACGATTTTCTGCACATTCACATTCTGCACACACACACACACACAGACACACATAGACGCACTGAGGCAGCCCGCATAGAATTGAGATGTCGCTACCTAAGCAGGACAACGAGAAAGGGACACGAAAAGGACACGAAATACAATCAACAATTGCGAGTTAATAAATGTCAAAAGTGACATTTGTGCTGACTCTTCTCTCTCTCTCTCTCTCTCTCTCTCTCTCTCTCTCTCTCTCTCTCTTCCTCTCTCTCTCTCTTCATCTCTCTTTATCTACCTCTCTCTATCTACTTTGTGTTACGTCTTAATTGAATGACTTTCCGGCCTTATCTCGATGCGAGACTGACTCATTGTGTCTATCTTCCTCTCTCTCTCTCGCTGTCTCTCTGCCATTTTAATGAGCCTTTCAACTGTCAACAGTAGATTAAAACTAACAATGTGACCCCGGTTAAGTAACTAACCCTGCCCCCTCCCCTTCCACATTCATCCCTCAGCTCATCTTGTATTTGCGGCTTGCCGATGGACACGCCTCGATAACTGAGGATTATCGCTCCGATAGGGGCGCAGCTGTGGCTCGAGATCGTAACTGTTAATTGCCTGAAATTATGTCAAGGTTCTCTGACTTTGTCTGCATTGTCTACATTGCATAAGGTGCAGGCAACTAAGCTGACATTATCATCGTGTCGAGGGAAATTTTCTTGCATAATTTCAATTGCGCATTTTCCATTTTCCCAGCAGTGGCTGCACCTGCAGCGACTCGATTTCAGTTACCACTTTTCTTTTGGCTTTTCACAGTTTTCTTTCAACAACAATTTGCGGCAAGTTGCTGTTGTTGTTGTTAGTGTTGTTGCTCTTGGCTTTCCTCTGCCTCTTGAGCAAACGAACAAACTATCGTGAGAGTATCTCAGCAATTTGAAAATTGTATCTGTCAGATAAGCCCAGCTCAAGCAGAGTTTTGCTTGTTGCTTTTTGGTTTTTATTTCAGTTTTTCTTTTTTTGGTTTTTCCCATTTTGTGTCCTCTCTTTGCACGCTTCTCTTTTTACAGCAGCGTTTTGTTTGTCTTTCTTTCGGTTAACGCCTTCTTCCTGGCCTGACTTTTGCAGCCAGCGTAATGAACTGCCTTTGTTGCAGTTGTTGTTGCTGTTGCTGCTGCTGTCAGCGTTGTCGTCGCTTCCGTGTGAACCTCCCTCGCTGCCTCCTCTACCGCCCCCCCCCCTGGGCAACTCGTCAACTGGCATCGCATAATCACAATAGACACTCGCCCGCCAGGCAATCCGTTGTAGCTCGGCAAATCAGTCCTGGCACGAACACTTGACTTGAGCGTGAACTGATTGCACAGCAGGACCTCGACTGAAAGAATCTTCGCCTGACCTGGTCACACAATGCACAATGCAGCGCGGCCACAATCCCAGCAAATGCACCGCAATCAGCTGACCCCCCTTCAATCTCCCCCTGCCAGCCCTTATCCGGCTGCAAACTGTATACGAATCGGAATCGACATTTGACAATCGCAGTGCAGCAGAGAAATAAATTGCATTAAATTAGCCAGGCGCATTGGCAGCGCATTTAAAAACGTCGCCTTTCACCATTTTCCGATGCATTTTTCATCAGTTTTCCCCAGTGAATGACTTGCGCACCCTGTTGTAGGCAGTATGTAAGCGGGGTATGAAAGACTGAGATGAAATTTAAAAAGAGCCAGCTCATGTTTTTCAAGAATTTGTTCATCGTTTGCAACATTATTCAATGCTTTGCTAACTTGAGATTTCAATCAGTTTAAAGACGAAAATCATGTTGTAAGTTTTTCTAGGGAAAGATTTATGCTGTAAGAGTTAACTACTGGATATTTATCAGAATAATCTACTACATTATGCAAGTATTTTCTCTCTTTAAACGGGAAAAAGAATGATCAATTGAAGCTAGAAATTTTTGTTTGAAAAAGAACGGACTGAAGATCTTTAATCATAATGATCTAATTCTTACTTTATAGAAGTATTTTCCTACTATGGTCTTTATAGGTCTTTCCTGAGAGTTAAATATAATTATTATACTTTATAGAAGAATTTTCTCTACCTGAATATGATAAACAACGATCAATTGTTACTCAAACTTGTTCCAATAGTTAGAACTGATTGAAGTTTAAATATTCTGTTACCATCAAAGTATTTGCTTCCTTTCTATAGGATATTTTACAGCCAATCATTAACCTTTAAAAAATCTTTTTATATCTTCATGCAGCCATGATAAATATGCTGTTGAAAGGTCCGTAGGGACAGTGTGTAAAGGGGGGGTGGCGAGTAACTCATTCAGCTCATATTGAAGCCCGCAGCTAATTTCCAACATGCGCTCTTCCCACTTCAATGACTTCGCTCATTTTATTAATATAGCAAAAAGGCGAATCTTCGCCACATTACATGCAGACTCGACTATTGCACATCGATAATGCTGATGATGCTGATGTTATTTGGCTTATTTTTGGCCTTTATTTACTCGATTTTTACGCTTGTATTTTTAATCAATACACGAAAACTTCATGTTGCAAATATTTTGTTGCTCTTGTTGCTGTTGTTGTTGCCTCAGCGACCACTGAATGCTTTCAATTTAATTAACTTTTTGTGCAATATTTGCTCAGAGTGTTTATTTTTTATTGCACTTTATCGAGTTGTAAATTTACTTTTGGCCTGTTGGCGTGGCTAAACTTATTAAAGTTTTTTAACACCGAAACAGGCGAACGGGGGCTGCATCGTCAGTTTTTTCCAATCAATCAATGGATGAATTTTTGTTTTTCTCTGTGTGTTTCGGTGTAAATATGAAGTGAAAAACGTATTCGAAAATTGAGTTACAGTCGAATGGGATTGTGAAAAATTAAACAGGGTTAATAAAGTGTAAAACTGGCGATGGAAATCGCATTGAAAACGTATTGAATGGGAACGGGAATGACAGAACGGAACACGATTGAATATTGGTGAAAGAGAGTGAGAGGAATAAAAACTAAATATGATAAAAAACTAATCAAATAACAACTAAAAGTATTGCTAGTATTAATGTGCTTGAAAGCTCACGATTTGACATAATTAATTAAAAGCATCGAGCTGCTTTCAAAGCGCGTTTCGGGAATTGATTATTTATTTACGCTTTGCATAATGATTTTTTATAATTAAGAATTTTGATAGACAAAATAAATCGATTAATTCACAGAGTTATAATTAATTTTATAGCAAAGCTGAGTTAATGAACTTGTGACCCCATAAAGCACCAACTTATTGCCAGTTGAGAGATTCCTAATCCTAGCAGCTGCTTCAGCCAAACCCAAACCTTAAGCCCTAAACTAGATACACCCGGGGGAACCACACATCCTTTGGCCAGAGATGCATATCAAATGTCATTCGTCATTTGCATTCGCTACGGTTATCACGGGGAAGCATTGCTAATGATCCAAGAGAGATCTTATTAAAGCACGCCACATGCACCATAAAAGATCAAGCCATGCAAAAGACTTCAGTTAGGGGCGGATCCTGCCACTGTTCCTGCCTGGCATTAACATATGTTCCGTTTTTGGGCAGGCACGCGAACTGGTTCCGGTGGTACGTTCCTCTTCTTGTTGTGTTTGTGCAAAGTATTTAGTGCAACAATTGAGCCGGAAATACACACAAAGAAAACACACGGACACGGACTGCCTCAAGCTGGTCCGGCTCCGGTACAGCCCTATCCGGGGGCATTAATTTTACGGCAGAGCGAGCAACAACGAGCAAAGAATGCAAAAAGAAAGAAACTTCAAAAAACGCGCCGATTGCAATAAATTTTGACCAACTTCGAGGCTGGCTGGACTCGACTTGGGTGTGGGGCCAATTAAAATGGGATTCAAATGCGTGTTTGATTTGGAAAGAAGGCCTCTTGGGGATTGCGAGTCAATTAAAAATACTTGACAGTTTCGTGCTAAGATTGCCAGGCTTGGAAGGCTTGGCAGGCTTTAAAAAGGGTTCGCGGTGTAAGTAAATAAATTGTTGTAGAACTTTGGCTATTCAAGTTCGATTTGGTGGCAAGGGAAAGGGGGGAGAGGGGGCACAGCTGGCAACTGGCAACTGGTAACTGGCAACTGCCATGGATAAATCTGGGAACTGACCGTACCAAAGTTTTGTCCGTTAAGCTGGCCGTAATTAAAATTTCGTGCCGCGTCGTAAGCCTCGGGCAGATTATAGACCCGCCGAAAAACTCGTTCAACTTTTGTTTCCAACTTCCCACTCCCTTCTTCTGCTCCTCTCTCTCACTTCTTTCAGCTTTGCTGCTGTTGTTGTTTTCTGATTGATGGCAAACATGAAGCCGAAACTTTTGAGTAATGGCCAGAAGAAGATACAAGTACGAGTCTTTTTGGTAAGTTCGATTCGCGACGCTTTAAAGGTTCACAGACACTGTTGCCTTTTACTCCTAATCGAATTTCTATTTTATCCCATTTTGCCACTTTATGTTTATCGTTTTTCCTCCTTTTTTTCTTCTTTTTTCATGGCAAATTTCATTTCAATAAAACTCGCATTAATTTCATTTAATTGTTGCTGTTGTTTCTGTTTACTTTTCCACCTGTCACGCTTCCTCTATTTGCTGCAATCGTCCATTTCAATTAACTCTCAAGGATTATTTTATTATGTCAATCAATTTCCGCAACTAAAAAGGCAGCAATAAACGGCGTCCATTTTGTTTCCTTCTTCCCCGTTTTACCTTTATTTTCATGGCATTTGCAATGGTTTTTCTTTTTTCTTTTGCCCTCAATCGAACACCTTTATTAGTCGCAACTGAAAAAGGTTTTAATTAAATGCGCAGTTTGTTGCAGCTGAATAAATTGTAAGAAAAATGCGAGGAAAAACAGAAAAGAAACAAAATATTTAAGGCAATGAAAATATTTCATTACAAGAGAAGATTTTTCCCTTCTTTGCAGACATTTAAGGCTTTTGATTTCGGCAAATAAAACTCAGCATTGAGTGGGTTATATCTATGATACATTTCGGAATTTGACTACCCCTTAAACAGAACAGGGCTGAGCACAGTTCAAACACAATTTGCATAACAACAGCAGGCTGTGAATTTTCAATTCGAATTTCCGTTCAATTGGGCACTTACAGGTTGTGGCAACATTTGCTAGTTTTTCCTGTAATTGCACGTTTGTTGCTTACGAAAATTTACATGTACACACACACACACACAATTTTCATACAATTTCCAATGCAGAATTTTCCACAGAAAACAACTCGGGAAAAACAACTCGGCTCGGGCGGCAATAAAATCAAAACTGCCATGAATCATTGAACACATTGAAAACACTCCAGCAATTATAATAGTCAGAGGGAGAGACGCCAAGGGGGGGGCGTGTAGCTTATGTGGGCGTATGCTAATGTATGCTAGTGTGTGTGTGTGTGTGTTTGTAACTTGATCTATGGCCCCAGCATATGTTGAGGCGAAAGAACAAACAATTGTTGAGCCTCGACGATGACGACGAGCCAATTAAAGATAACAAGAGGCCGTTGGCGTAGCCCAAAGAACTTTAAAGTTGTGGCAAGAAATGCATTAGCATAAAGCCTAAGGGCAAACAAGAAGAGAGAGAGAGTGAGAGTGGGTGGGAGAGTGGGAGGGGGAGCGATAAAGAGCCTATGACTAACCGCCTAACTGGAAATAAATGCTGTATAAAGAACAAACAATTGTTGACTGCAATCAATCAGCAGAGTTAAACGTTTCCGAGTCTCTGACTCGACTGCCAGACGGACTGCCAGAGCGACTGCCAGACCCACAGAGCAGGAAGGAAGTGCTACGGGCTCGGGGCTTAGGCTGGCTACGTACGGTAACTTGAAGACATGAAACAGGCTGAGCAGGGCAAAAAAGAAAAGGCATTCGAAATGAAGTGCATGTTGTGTTGCCCATTGTAAAGGGGGAGGGGAGGGGAGGGGAGGGGAGGGGAGGGGAGGGAGGGTATGAGTAGGTGTGTCGACTAAGCCGACAAGACTGACTGCCGGCATTGAAGCCAAGGGCAGCAGAGCAGGCACAGAGCAGGGGAATGGGGAATCGTAGCTCGCGCCCGCCTGGGGAATCTGCAGGAAACTCAAGTCGAAGCGGAGCATTGAAAAATCATTGCGACGCAGGCGGAGCAGCAAACAAAGCGGCAATAAATGCAGAAATGCCAAGTGCATAAATATGATAAAGGGGCTGGCAAGGGGGAGCACTGTGTAGGGAGTGCCTGAGGTGGCATACTCCTGGTGGTATATGCCCAGCAGGCTTTACAGCTTTAATCGAGCGTAGCAAAGCTCCAGAGGGAAGCAGCAAAGCAACAGAGCACCTGATGACACTGTGCAGCATGGGAGAGATTTGCAAATGAGAAGCTGGAAAGTTTGATGTGGAATTGATTGATATTTACTCAATGGAAAGCAACAATTGTCAGCAGGTTAAAGGTAGGAAAGGCTAACAGAAGTTGAATATAGTAATACCAAGTTAATTTATATTCTTATCTATATTAATTAATCGATTATTCAGGCTAGAGAATGATAACAATGCGTAGAACTATCGATATAATCGAAAGAATTCTGAATGACTATCAAAAACAATTAATATCTATCATTATCTTCGTTTACTTATAGAAAATATATCATGCTCTTTACTTCAAGCACTAACAACTCAATGAACTGTCTATAAAATCGATGGAACTCTAAAATATTAATGGAACTAAGATGTGAGATGAGAAAGATACAAATAATCGACGGCCACCCCTATCGATTGATATCATTTTTAGTTCAAAATATTGATAAATATTTAGTTAATTAATTCATGCATTTCATAGATTTCTTAATCATTTTATATACAAAGAAAGAAACTCATGTTATTCTTTATCGAAGTAATATCGTTGGTATAAAAATTAATTTCTTGTTAGAGAATAATAAAAATGCATGAAACTATCGATGTAATCCTGAATAACTATCACAGCGCTGCTGAAAAGACATCTATTTTCAAAGGTTTCTTTTAAATATTTCTGTACTAACTCTATCTAAACTATTCATCTACTCTCCCAGAAGACTCAACGTGCCTTCACTCCCCAAACCCTGCAGCGCAGTGCAATGAAAAAGAGCTAAGATAAAGTTGTCGGCTTTCAAACTAATTGCAAGCAGAGTGAAAGAGTAGAAGAGAGTAACAGAGAGAGAAAGACAAATAGAAATAGTTAGAGACACAGAGAAACAGAGATAAAAAGAAGTGAAATGCTGAGGAGCTTAGAGGACTTTTAACTTGCTGGGCGAGGCTCAGCTCAGGCAGATTCATGACAGTTCAACTGAGCACTGGACGAGTGGATGGAGAGTGAGATCAGCTGATAAAAGATAAGCGCAAAATGTTTATGCAGCAGTCAGTTACGACAACAACAACACAAGCAACAACAACAACTATAACAATGCCTGACAATGACAAGAGCAAAAGGTAAAAAACGAGACGAGGCTGAATAGAAGAAAAGCAAAGGAAAACAAACTATTGTGAACGAGTCTCGAACTCGAATTGTGTTGTTCATATTGTTTGGGATTCCTTTTCTAGCAGAGCACTTCATTTGAATTTATGAATAGTATTAGTGAGTGCACTATGAATGTGTGTGTGTGTATGCGGGTATTCATGGGCTGCCACTCGAAAATGCCAAAGCAAAGAGCGCGAAAGGAGTTTAGGCACAACTAGGTAGAGTTTTTAGTTCCAGATTTCGAGTAGTTGATAGCTGAAGTGGGCAGTGGTAAACGCAGGGGAGGAGGGGGAAGGTGAGGGGGGTTACCTGTTAAACAAAAAACCCTGGGCATCCATAAACAGATCGTTAAACGTTGCGAGGCAAATGGGCGGCACACGCAAACACGACCGCAACCGGTTGGGAGAGACACACACACACACACAAGCTGCTTGGCAGATTCCGCAGATGCATCAGCAAGATCATGATGAGTACGAGCATAATGGTGATGATGATGATGATGGGGCTAATATTGTGCTGCATGCAAGACAAAGAGAAGCTGCCGAGGTTGCTGCTGCTGCTGCTGCTGCTGTGGCTGCGTGGCACGCCCTCTAATGACCCGGCCATAAAAAGCTCATCAACGTCGTGGCGCAGCTGCTGCAACAACCACAACAGAAATTTGATAAAAATTGCAGCCAAGGTGGAACCCCCTCTCTCTCTCCCTCTCTGTCTGCTCCTCTTCTCCATCAAACTCCCTTTCAAACCCACACAAAACAATTTGAAGAGCCAACGATTACTTAAAGTGCACTCAGGCAACAAATGATAATGCAACAGCAGCAACAACAGCAGCAACAGCAACAACAGCAGCAACAACAACAGCAGCAACAACAATCACCCAGAAATAGCCCTGAGATACACAGAAAATGTCATGAAGTCAAAATTCATAAAATCGCATAGATATTTTATGTGAAAATGCTAGAAAAAATGGAAAGCCAAAGAAAAACGTAACAAAGACAACGCACAACAACAATTGTTGCTGCTGCAGCACGTTGCATGTTGCTGTTGTTGCACGTGACTTTGGTTGTTGCTGCTGTTGCTATTGTTGTTGTTGTTGGCACTGTCCTGCAAACATTTCCGGCAACATCAGCAGTTGCAACAGTTTGGCTTCAAGGCTGAGTGCGCTGGAAAATGCAGCTGAGGGGGTTTATTGGCTGGTGAGGGAAGTTTGGTTTGATATGATGTGATGTGATGATGATATGATAGAAATATTATGTAATATAATTATATAATATCAGCCTATTTACTGTTACTTTTCTAGTCATTTTGTGACATTATTTCTAAATGAAAAAATTAATTTCTTTTAGAAAGGTCAACAAATGTTAAACAGGAAATAAATTTGATTCCTCTAACATTTTTCTATCTTTTATAATTCTTTTTTCTATAGTTATTAGTAAAACCTTCTTAGATCCCTTTTCATGCCTGCCCCTCTCTTCCTCTGCTCTCTCCTTTAATTCCCCCCTTTTTTCGCTTCTAATCCGCTGCTTTTATCGTTTATTGTCGCAATGTTTTAACGCTCCAACGCCTCCGCGTTGTACTTGCCACAGATTGAAGCGCCGTTTTGGGGGCAGCTCTCGCAGCTGTTGCGGCACTCGTAAATCAAATCCTTTAGCCTGCTTCTGCCCCCCCTGCCACTGTGTTGCATGTCGCAGAGTCACAAAAACAAATACAACTAATTAGAGTCATAAATCTCGAAGCGGGCGAACAACTCAATAATGAGGAGCCGCTGTCTCTCCCACTCTACTCCCTCTCTCTCCGTCTGTTTAATATGCACTACGTGAAGGGGGGTCAAAATCAGAACAGTGTCAATGTGGAGTGGGGGTCTGTGGGGGGGCGTGGTCAGTCAGTGGTTGAGCCACAGTTGACCCACATTTTTTGGCTTGAGAGACAGGCGAGACTTTTATGACTTGTATATGGGAAGGTGGCTTTATGGTCGAGTGGCACGACATGACTGCTGAGTGAAGAGTGCCCAGAGGGGGCAGGATGGGGGAAGGGGGTACTACCAACATTTGCATGTTGACTGCACACAGACAAACACACAAAGAGACACACAGAAAGTGCATCGAAAGTCATGGCCTGAGTGCATTCGGTTTTGCTTTATGTTTTTGTTTTATTTCATTTACGACTTTTGTTGCTGTTGTTGTTGTTTGTTTTGGTTTTTTTGTGCCTTTCTGGCCTCGCATTCGAAAGTCTTTCGAAAGCCCACTTAACAGTGCAGTGTGAATGCACTCATGAATGCTTTTCGGAGGCGCCTTCTTCTTTTTCTTCAACTTTGCCTTCGCTTTTGTTTAATGTTTATTAATTTATAAGTTAAGGTTTATTGCCAAAGAGACATCATTAGAGTGAAAGTCGATTTGTTCCAGCGTTTGTTCGTTTATTTAGCTGCCCATTGTCCGCCCCCTCCCCCTCCCTACTCGATTTATGGCCAATCATTTGTCTTCTCTCTCGCACATTTGTTGCCCTCGCTAAAGTTTTTCTTTCTTCCCTTTTCCGTGTTTTACTTCTTTGCTTTTTGAATTGCCGCAGACTTTTATTAATGACTGTGAGGGGGGAGGGTGAGGACTTGTTACCGCTTTGGGGTTAAATTAATATTTTTATTGTGTACGCGCAGATGATTTGTCATAAAGGTAATCACAATGGGGAGTCAAACATTTGCAGGGCAAGTATTGCAAAGGAAGGTGCGACTGATTTGGTTTGAGAATCTAAGTAGCAGTTGATTGTAATTAATGTGAGTATTAATTATAAAGCAATGGAGTTTGTTTGTGTGTAAAAAGAAATTCTAAAATGGGTACAAATAAATAATAGAAAGAAATCAACCTTTTGTTTATATTTCTATTATATTTTTCTATCATTCACATTTGTTATCAACTAATTTTCATGTTCATAATTTGTTTTAAAATCTTCATTAAATGCCTAAGTAGTTGTTTGAATAGTGTACTAATTTTTGACATTTGCTTTTGAGTATTGTTGTCAACACTTACAGTAATCTTTTTTCTACAGTTGCTTATCGATATATATCGATAATTGGAAGTGAATACATATACTCAAGTGAGCTAGCCATATCAATAGATATTTTATAGCTATAAATTTGTATTAATGTTTTACAATATTTCTGCCATAGATTCAGTAAGTATTTTTAATGCTTATTTTTTTCCCTTTGAAGTCTATGCAATTCTTGCACTCTTTGTACAGAGTTGTCATCTATATTTATACTTCATTCCGTAGTCACTAAACAAGTTTTTCACTTGCTGCAACCTGTTTCTCTAGGCCAACAAAGGCAATGTTTAAACTCGCAGCTCCAGTCAACCGGCTTAGTCGCACTTTATTATCAACAGTTGCAGTTGGCAGCGCACTACCAACAGTCCCCCTTTCCCTTCTCCCTCCCCCCTGCCACTGTCAGCAAATCCCGCAGGCCAAAGTTTAATTACGCTAAAAGAGTGTTTGGTGTTTCGGGACTCTGTCTGTGCATCGATGAGGCCGCTAAATACCGAAAGGATGCGCCAAACAAAGACTGACCACGCCCAGTGCATGGGGGTAGGGAGAAGGGGGGGGAGGGTGCAGTAGAGTAGGGGGACAACTGTAGAAGATTGCTACTGCATTGCGCTTCCACTAAACTTGGCCAGAACAAAAGCATTTTGGTTTTGAGTGTTTTTCATTAAGCGCGCGGGAGGCACAAAGAAAAGAGAGATGAAGGGACAAAGAGAGAGGGAGAGAGAGATGGGGAGAGGGAGAGAGGCAGAGTGTAGGGAAAGGGGTGTAGATGTTAAAATGTTTAGCAAATACAAAAAAGGGAACTGGCGACAGTTACGTCGAGGGTCGCGTGGAGTGTTGACTGCGGAGGCCGCGGAATGGAATCCAATAATCTGCACTGTACACACTTCAGCCAGTGCAACTGTGTGTGTGAGAGAGTGTGTGTGTGTGTGTGTGTGTGTGAGTGTCAGTGGGAAAGTGGCCTCGAGCAGGTTCGCTAAGTGGTCAGGCGGGAATAGAACAGAGTCGAGTCGAGAGTCAAGAGTCGAGACAGAGACAGAGAGAGAGACGCAGACGGAGACGAAGGCAGCCAGTTAACTTGGTCAAGTGCTGAGCCGGAATGTGAAAGCCATCGTTATGGTCATAGCCAGCGATAGTCATAGTCATGGCCAGAGAGCTTAGAATGCGTGTCAGTCGGGCAGCCCGACTGCCTGGCTGCCTGGCTGCCTTGCTGAGTGCCCCCTTTTGCACAGTCGAATCGCAGCACGTTTCTGGGCCGCTTTTTTACGGCCAAGTCGCAGACGCAGTTTTCTAATTTCATTTGCACTGAACACCTGCAGAGTGCACAGTGAGTGTAGACTGGTACAGCGACTGACAGCAGCCACTGTGTTTAGTGGCCTTTTGTTATCAACTCTGAACTCTGCTTCTGCCTGCTGCCTGCTTGGCCCCATTTTAATTGCCAACTGCTTGGCCGGCACTTTGTATGCGCTGCTCGGACTTCATTTCAGTTGCCACGCCCCCAAGTTTTCTCCTTCCCTTCCCCTACTCATGTAGAACAGTCCCTTTCTTTCCCTCTCTCTCTCGCACTCCTCCTCGCTGCATTGCTGGCAATGCGTTTCTATTTTTATGCCACTTTGGTCTCGCACTGTATAATTCGCTTAACGCCGCTAGGTGGCGCTCTTGTGCACTCCCTCTCCCTCTATCCCGTTATGGCCCTGTTGACCCAATTGCTGTGCCCCGTTTCCGACAGACGAGCCGCGTTTATTTTTTATATTTTTCATCTGCTTCCTTTTCGCTTTTTTCGCTTCTTCTTCTTTAATTGCAAGTGTGAACATTTTGTCTAGTGGTTTTCATTGTTATTCCTCTTCTTGTTGTTGCTGTTGTTGTTGCTTGCTCGCCTCGCCTTGCCAATCTTTGCTGTTTTCGCTTTTTTCGCGCTCGCCTGCGGCTCAGTTTCGCCAAGCCCGTTTTTTATTTCCGTTTCCGTTGATGCTGTGCGAGTGTTTGGTTTATCAGCAACGCTGAACCTGCGGCCAGCTCCCTTCCTCACCCCCCTTTAACTATCTGTACAAGCATCTCTATGTCTATATCTGGTTTTTTGGCCATGCTGCTGGCATTTACCTGTCCAGGATGCTGGTTTAAGTGAGACTGTTTGGCTGTACGTACCTGTAAGTAAAGAGAATTGAGAGGAGATTTAGTTTGTTGTACAGGTTATGTTGAAGCTTAGAGGTTATGTTGAAGCTTAGAGGTTATGTTGAAGTTTATAGGTTATGTTGAAGTTTAAAATAAAGTTGAAGATGTATAAAGAGCACGGCTGAGATTCTTTGCAGTTTTCACGCAGTTCTTCTTAATTATAGATGAGAAATTATAACTTAAGCTAGAGGATAATTATCCTTAAATATTCTTATGTCTTTATGCGTTCATGGGTGGTAAGAATAGGAATTTACTCAAGGCTGAGAGAGTAAGGTTCCTTGATGAAGACTTAGATTTTTTCTTCTCAAAACCACTTACATTATTTCGAATGAGAGAAATGCATCATAATGAAGCCTGAGACTCTTGCAAGTTGTTTGAAAGATATTTAATAATGAAAGTTAGGAAATATATCTTAAATTACAATAAAATATATTGGCATCTTCCAAAAATTTTAAGATTATTCTTTTAAGTCTAGTAACCATATAGAACTACAAGCAGAAGTTTCCCCAGTCAGCCATAAAATCTTCATAAGTTTCTTTAAATTCTTGAACATGATATTCAATTAAAGAAAACTTCCCTAAATTACAGTGCAACCCTTGCTAGCATCTCTAACCCCCTCAATATCTTTAAACTATATTTATAGCAATTCGAATGGGTCTGGCAACCACACACTTTGCTTGTCTCACTCTACACATATGTTCTGCCCTTTCTTAGTTCCTTCTCTACTTCTTCTCTCCCATGCCTTGCTAGTTCTTACCACATTATTATAATTTCTACCGTTTGCAATCCTTTTATTTTCCTTTGCTTTTGCTTTTGTATCTATTATCCACATTTGTTTGCGCATTCGCCAAGACATGCGAACTGAACTTGCCTTATTTCTTATTCATTCCATTGTTCTATCTATGTAAATGCACAGGAAGGAGAAGAAGAAGTAAAAAACCCTGAGGCAAGTGTCTCTTTTTTTGCTGCCAGCAAACTTCACATGTCAGGGCGCCTTTTTTCCCATGCAAATGGGGGCGTGCCTACCCCTCTCTCTCCTTCTCTCTCGCTCCTTCACTTGAGGGAATATTTATTTACTTAATATTATGTATATTGCACATATGCCCCATTAGACAACTTACGCAAACACACGCACACACAGAGATAAACACACGCTCTCACACACATCATAAAAACAATTCAAAGTGAGGCAAAGAAAGAGAGAGAGAGGGAGTGAGAGGGGGAGCGCATGTGCCACAGGTGGTTAATAGGGTAACTTTTACACTTAATGTCACCTGCATTTGTTGTTGTCTTTAGTGCTCCCCTACCCTCCCCTCCCCTCTCCTTACCCCGCCACAAACTTGCTCCCTCTTGAGGGCGCCTCCTGTTTTAAGTCATAATTTACATACATTTTGCATGTTCTTAGCCAAGAGGAGAGCGGGGTGGAGGAGGGGTGTCAGCCCCCTTTATCAGGTACATTGAACCTGCAATCATTGCGAGTGCAAAAGCAGCGG
Organism: Zaprionus indianus; assembly: GCA_018904595.1. Taxonomy (NCBI): domain Eukaryota; kingdom Metazoa; phylum Arthropoda; class Insecta; order Diptera; family Drosophilidae; genus Zaprionus; species Zaprionus indianus. Next base: position 1,312,529 of record JAEIHA010000905.1, read on the forward strand.
AAAAAATAGCGAAAAAAATAGCGGGAAAAAAGCCATGGAAATAATGCCAAAGCCGCGAGCAAAAAACTAACGCGCCCTCTTGATAAGGCGCCGGGTGGGGAGGGGGGTAGGTGGCTGAAGGGGTGTAGTTACATATAAAAGTTCTGCCGGCAGGCGTGACTAAAACAACAACAACAACAACAACAACAGCAGGAATAACAAAAACAACAACAACAACTGTTGCTAGTTTCCGGCTTCCTGCTGTGATGACAAATTTTTGCTAGCCAACATTCTGTTCAACCTTTTATCGTGGCTCGTGGGGGGAGGAAGGGGGGCGCGGTTTGGGGTTGGTGGCTCACTGTTTGTGGCTCTGTCCGACTTGCCTGTCTGTCGCCATATTTTGTCATGCATTCGATTTACATTCTCCGACTTTTTTACCAATCTTTCTCTCCCTTCTCCGCTTTCATTTCTCTGTTCTCTGTTTTTTTCTCGCCGCCACGTTATGAAGTTTAATAATGCAGCGTGACAATTGTTCGTTGTTTGCTTATTGTGCAGTTGCATCAGGGAAATGATGATGTTGAATTGTGAAACAGCAACAACAACAACAGCAACAACAACAACAAGTGCTAATAAAAAGTGCTGCGGGCTTTGAAGCGCAAACGTATCGATTGGACAGAGGGAATTTCAGGAACTCACATTAAATTCTACGCAGCAAATTGAAAATTCTAACGGAAATTTGTTTCACTTACAGTGGTTAAATTTGTGAGAAAATGTGTGTGAAAATATTTGGGGGAATTTCAAATAAAAGTGTGTTGTTTTTATAATTGTAAGTGTAAAAATTGTTTCTTACTTTTAAGAAATTTAAGACACTAAAATACCGAAAGAAAAGTTTAATAAAAATTTAATTTTTTCACTAGTTAAAGTTCTTTAAGAAAAGGAAAATTTATTGGAACTCAAGATAAATGTTTGCTAAATTTTCTTTAAGATATTAATCATTGATTCTTCTATTGAATATTTCATCATTATTTAAAGCAAATCACATACTCAGATTTATTTATGGTGGTTTTTAATTTTACAATGTATGCATTGAAACTTGAGTTTAATATCTTCAATATTTAATATAAATGCTAAAAAAAATAGATTTTATATATGCATATATTTCTGTTATGTTAAAAATTGTCAAAAGAAATTTATGGAGTTTATTTTAATTACAAATAAATTTTTTTTAGACTATTTGTCTAAAACTTTCATTTCAATAATGTACTTAGGTGTTTAATTTGAAGCATAGGAACTGGATAGGAAGTACTTTTATTTGCAGTTCAAGATCTACAAGGAACTTCTTAACTTGCATGGCAATTACAATTCATACACACACTCACACACACAAACAGACACAAAGACACACTCAAAGTGAACTGCCTGAACAGCTTTCTTTTAGTCTCTTCACATCTCCGAGGTGTACAAATTATTTAGGCAATTTCCATTTAAATTTTTCACACTCCTCTCTGTGACATGGCAACTCAATTCGCACTGCACACACACGTATCATGTCCTTCTCCCTCCCTCTCTCCACTTCTTTCTTCTGCGTCTTTGTACTTTAAATAATGAAGCTATTTTCGCGCTCAATTCCCATATGCAGGCAATCACTTCAGTGCTCCGACTCGAGTGGGCCAGCATCAAGTTGGCTAACAATGCCAAAACAGTGCAGCAGCCAAGATAGGTTGCTTCCTCTCCCCCTCTTGTTCTCTTCTGCCCCTCTTGGGAGCTGGCACGCACACGAGGTTCAGTGGAAATCAATAGAAATCCTTCTGCGCGGGCGTTTTATCTGCATCTTGAGCCAAGTCGCGCTCGCTATCTCGCGCTGCCATCTTCATAATCGCCATCATCATCCGTTTGGCATGACCATAACGTGTCCTGAACACGTAGCAAGCATAAAAAAAGGGAAAGGAGTAAGCAGGGGGAATGTTAAGGGGGAGGTGACTCTGGTGCGTTATCAACATGCTTGGCATTCATAAGATCTCTAAAAAGCAAATGCTACGGCCCAACGCGAAGCTACTTAAGCTGCGCGCCAGAGCACAGCCAGAACGTGCAGCAGGCAGAGGAGGTAAGGGACGAAGAGGGGGTGAATGGTGAGGGGGGTGGGGTGGCAAAGGGTTGCTGACAATAGACCGTGGGCCGTGCGCTGCATTGTGTCAGCATTGAAGCGGCAAGAACGACGACAACCTGCTCAGGCGCGCAACCAAATATGCTCAGCGCACATAATACCTGTCTTTTGTGTACCCTCCCTCCCCCCTCTCCACCCTCCCTCTCTCTGTTGATCCCCCTCTGTTCATTCTATGCCATTTCCCCTTGCGCTTTGGCAGCCACTTGCTTTTGGCACGACAAAGTTTTCAATAAACTCCCTGAAGCGTGTGCATTAAGTGCAGCAGAGGAAGCCAACTCAAAGTGACGATACAGTGGGGCAAATTGGTTAAAATGTGTGAAGGTTGTGAAGGGGGCATCATTTGAAGATATGTTTCTTAATGAAAAATAAAAATAACGCGTAAAAAGTATATTTAAATATTTTATAATATAAAGATGAAAAAAAAAAATTAAATAAAATAAAATAAAATAAAAATTTGCGAGTTTTAAAAATAAATATGTAACTTTTTTTGCTACATTAATATTTAAAAACCCAATGCGCTATCTGCATATAATACTTAAGGAATTTTGTGAAGTAACTATGATCCATTTCTGCCTATTTAAAACCTAAATAACTAACATACTTGTATTTCATTTTCCTAAGGGAATTGTTGTCAATTAGAAAAGGTTTATTCAAAAAACTAACCTATTTCATAATTTTGAAGCAAATAAAGTTATAGTAAAGCTAAAAAATAGTGCACTTAGACAGCAGAATAATATCCATTATATTTCCTATAGTCTTTATATGTTTTTTAAGTAATAAATTCTATAAATACAAATAATGCTTTCGAATAATTTTAATAATATTTTAAATAGGTTTAAAATACACATCGTAAATGTTTTTACAGGGTGAACTGATTCCTATGAAATATTTTATATCTTCAAAGAGTATTTTAATCTTTTATACAAATAAAATACTCAACATTAATACCTGCACATGTTGTCATATGTTGCCATATTAAACTGACATTTATACAATATAAGTATGTCATTCAAATTCCTTTCTCTGCACAAAATGTCAATGCCTTTGTCCCAGTTCAACATCCACCCGCCCCACTGTGCTTGATTAAACCTCATCATTGGCCTCATTGTGGGCAGCAGCAGTGTTCGCAATCTTCCACTCCATGCAGTATGTTTGCCAGCATGTTTCCCTTGTCGCTCTGCTTGTTCCTGTGTTTCCCATTGCCGCACAGCAATTTGCATGGCTCGAGATTCCGATTCGAATGCGACGGCGACAGTGATGGCGAATGTGAAATGGGGAAATGGGAAATGGGTAAGGAAAAGTAGGAGTAAATCGTGTAATGCGCCTGCAAGAAATTGCCTAATGCGGCTGCCATAGGCAGGGCACAGTGGGCGAGCTTATGGGAAGAGGGGAGAGGGTGCTTAAGGTGAAGGGGGAGTGGTGTCTGCTGGAAGTTGGCAATGCGAAATACAAATTGAAATGGAAGCAAAATGGACCGCAAAAGTGCGCCGCGGGATAAGCTAACGAAAAGCGATGACGATGAGGCATATGAGACCTCAGGCAACCTAAAGAGGCAGACAGAGAGACAGTGGGAGGGAGATGGAGGAGGGAGGGGAAGGGGGCTGCTGCGTCTAAGGTAACGAGCTGTACGTGCGCTTGCCCATTTATGATGACGATGACGCTGCAAGTGCCACCTGTTGTTGTTGTTGTTGCTGCTCTTGCTTTATAGCAGCAGGTGGCGTTGCATGCCTGGACGCCGTCACAAGCCTTGATTGCGCTAAGGAGGGGGAGGGGGGAGAAGGGCACTGGCAGGGGCAGTTCGTGCTGCGTGCCTGATGCAAAAGTTAGATAAATAAAAGCTTCAAGTGCAGCTCAATGGAAGTTTAAAGCGTGGGAGTTTGCCCAGAAGGGAAGAAGGGGCAAGGGAGGTGCTAGAGCTGCTGCTGCCTCTGCTGCCTTTGTTGCTGCTATTGTTATTGTTGTTGTTGTTGTTGTTCTTGTTGTTGTTGCTTGATTAAATGCCCATTTTTGTGCACAGTTTTTAACACGTCGCGCTGCGGTTGAGCACGAAAAGCGGCGCAGCGCAGCGCATTCCGCACGGCTTTGCCTGCGCCCAACAACAAAGACAGCAACAAAAACACCAACAACAACAACAACAATATCGGCAGCTGCAACAGCGACAACAATCCGTTCCTGTGCTGGCCATAAAAAATGCCAGCCCAGTGTCCCTTCGTTGCCATTGTCCTTCAAGCGAACGGCTGCCAATGCTGCCTGCCTGCCTTGCAATGAGCTCCAATGAAATGCGAGCATTGAAGCGTTGTCTCTCCCTCAATTCCTGCTCCCCCCTGCCCCCCTGCAACTGGCCATGTGACAATTGTCACTGGCTGTAAGCCATAATTTAAGCTTTAAGTCTCATGTCCTGCGCTTTTTCTCGGCCAAACCGGCGACAAAATGTAATCAGCCCGGCACACGTAACAGTGGCACACCCTCCCCCCTCCCATCTTCCCCCTCCCCCTGCTTACCATCTTGGGCAAAAAAAATAAAACTCAGTGGGGCAACCTTTTGGCGACTTCAAACATGGAAATTGTGTAAAATGCACTGGCAGTTGCTGCCGACGTTTTTCTTGCATTGCGCATACGTCACGTGGACTGCAGCTCTGGCAATGCAACCTGCTCAACCCCCTGCACCCCTCGTTTTCCCCCTCTCTGCCCTGCCCCTGGCTGCTCTTAGCTTTCTTTTAGCATTGGTTTTGCTTGCCGACTTTGTTGTTGTTTTTCTCTCTCTCTCTCTTGCTCTCTCTCTCTTTATTCTTTTTTTGGGCCGTATTGTTTCGGCCTCAAGCAAAAATTATACGCATGAGCGCGCCGGAAATGGCAAACTTTACAGCAAAAACAATGGTAACAGCAACAGAAACAACAACAACAATGGGACAACAACAACAACAACAATAGTAGCAAAAACGGAAGCAACTGCAAAGGCAGCCAAATTGAAAGCAACACCAAAAAGTGCTGCCAGCTCAGTGCAAAAGGAACGTACAAAACAAAAGCCTCTTCTACCCAGCCCAGCCACGCCCTCATCAGCTCATGTGACAGAGTGTGGGCGGCAGAGTGTTGGTGCGCATTGTAATTTGCATGTGCAATGCTGATGGGTTGCATCAGTCTGTCGTGGCATTTGCAGCGTGTGGCAAATCAATCGATGAGAAACAATAGAATTGGAACAGTTTTATAGGATCTTAAGAATGCTTTGCATATCTTAGAGTATATTTTGAAAGATATCTGTGGGATATATACTTATTCTTCACTGTTTGCAGTACTACTCAAGAAACATAAGAAAATCAATGAGAATGCAACATTAAAATCAGAAAAATAACCTTAAAACTTAAGGGAAACAATGGAACTAGAACAACTTTACGAAATTTCTAGAATCTTGTGGATTTTTCAAGATATTCTAATCACTTCAACTGGCAACGAAAAACATTGTAGAAGTAACAATTGGAGTGCTAGCGAAACAATGGAACTGCAACATTAAAACGAGCAACATAACCTCAAAAGTTAAGGCAAACAATGGAACTGAAACAATTTAATGGAATTGAAAGAATCTAGTGCATTTTTTAAGGTATTATACATTTCCACTTGTAACTCTTGGGATTGAATTGAGTGCCTAAGAAAAAATAACGAAATAATGGGAATGAAACAACTTTAGTCAATATATTTTCAATATATAATAACAGAAATAATGGAATAAGAAAATGGAACAGATTTAATAAACAAGTCCACTTAGAAATGCCGTAGTATCTTTCTTTGTATACAAGACTTATGCATCTTATAAAGAATTCAAGAGATTTGAGAATTCAAACAGAAACTAATGGAATGGAACACAAATTTCTACAATGCTTAAAACGCACTGAATACTTCAGCGTATTATAAAGATTTCCACTTTATTTGGACAATGCCAGCACTTCATTCCGTACATAACAAACTGTGCTTAATCCCTGAGCTTGCCAGTGGCACAGTGCAGTCCATTGCAATAGAGCAAGTGTAGCTGGCAGTCGACGGGACTTATATGAGTGTGGTGAGGGGGGAGAGGAGAAGGAAGGGAGGACGCAGGATAACGATTGCAGTTTATGTTTTTGCAGTTTTGGCCAAAATGGCAACGGATTAGCCGGCAATGGCAAAACATTCGGACGGAGCGAGAGACAGAGAGACCGCATGATGTGCAGGAGAGAGAGGGAAGTAGCAGGGGGAAGGAGAGGGGCAGGGAGGCTGGCGGGTGTGGCTACAACGTGTAATAGGTAAACGCAAATAAACAAACAAACCGAAAATGCAAAGTGACCCCAAGTGTGCATTGGTATTTGTGCCTGCGCCTGACTGTGTGTGAGTGTGTGTGTCTGGTGTGTGTGTCTGGTGTGTGTGTCTGTGTGTGTGGCTGTATGTGTGCCTGTGTGCGTGCCTGTGTTGCCTGCACTGGTATTGGTGCGGTTAGCCAGTCTTTGTTGCCAGCGAAAACCCTTTCACTTTGATATGCCGAGTTGAGTTCAGTTGAGTTGGCCAGCTGAGCCAGTCGCCGCTGCCAAATTGCTGGAGAGGATTAGTCTGGCTTACAGCAGCACAAATGCAGTTGCCCCGCTGCACAGTTGCCTCGTTGCGGACATCATAAAAAGCCAAAGCAACTAAAGGCCATAAAAGTGACACTGACGCTGCCCCGTTCCGATCCCGTTGCCGATCTCGTCTCGGGGGCACAGCTAACTCGTATCCAATGCAATCCGCATGGCTATGGCGACTTATCTGCTGGCAGATGTGAAAGCTGTTGCCACCACTCCTGCCTGCCTGCCTGCCTGCTCGACCAGCTGAGCTCATAAATTAATTGCCAGGGGCCGCCGCGTGGCGACTCTGGACGTGGCACAGACTGGCTAATTGATGTTAGCTTTCCATTTTAGTCGACAGTGCGTTGCACTCTCTCTCGCGCGCCCACTCAATGCGCAGCGCGTGGGGCGTGGCAAACAACCTAATTGATGTGCAGCCTCCGCTTCTCTCTCCCTCTCTTTCTCTGTCTCTCTCTCTCGTCTTTTCTTCATCAACTTCTTGTGCTTCATTGACAGTAATTAGATTGATTGCCCCAGCGACATATGCAAATTGCCCAGGTGAGGCTGGTGGGCTGTGTGTGGCCGGTGGGCGTGGCACTCTGACCATTTAACACTAAACGAGCGAAAGTAATTTTCGCTTTTTGTTGACATTCGCAGTTTTTATTGCAAGCAGTTTCTTTGTCTATCTCTCTCTCCCCTCTTCCTCTCTCTCTCTCTCTATCTCGCTCTCTTTCTTTGCCTGAGGTTTTTCTCGTATTTTCCCAGCCGTAAATTATAGAAAAACACACACACCGTTAAAGGCGCGTAATAATTTCATATTTCATTTTAATTATTGCCTTGGCCTCTCTTAATCTTTATAAAGGCGCGCCGCGTGAAAGTTTCAAAGCTTCACCGCCACTTGCCACGCCCCCCTTGGCTACCCCTTGGCCTGTCTGGGCTGGCTGACAGCTGACAGGCTTCGCCTCCAGTTGCCTGCAGCTTATTGACGGCATTTAATTTGCCTTTAATAATTGATTAAGTTTTCACTTAATTGCTTTGGTATTTTTATTTCTTGTTAATTCCTTAAGTAGTCAATCAATTGTCGAGCACTTTTCGAATACTTGTGAGGAATTTAAAATGTGCGAGAAATTAAAGAAAAAGGGGTTACACATAGTGTAGATTATGTGTAATAAATACTGCGAAGTATTTTACATACACCTTTGCCGTAAATTAATTTGTTTTGAATTGGAAATTATTTTTGTTTTTTGATTGAACTTTGTATTGTATGTTTATTTATTTTTTTGGGTTTAAGGGATTCAACTGTCATTCATATTATTTTTTACTCTTTGGAAAATAAACCAGTTGTTGAAAACTGTAGCAAATAAAAATACACTAATTAACAAAAAGTTTTGCCTATTTATTTCTCACTCTTTCACTTATATGCAGTAAAATGAGGAATAATTTGACTTGAATAACTTCTGTATTCATAGTACGATCTAATTGAAATTTGGAGAAATAATCTCCTTTTAGCTCTATACATTTAGTCCAGCGTTTTTCCAATTTTTTTATTCCTTCCAAATAATAGGTTTTCTCAAGGCCCTCAAAATAGTCGTTTGTTTCTGTGATGACCCGAATCTCTTACCGCCGAGCCATTTCTTCATGTTTGGAAACAAAAAATAGTCACAGGGGGCTAAATCTGGAGAATATGCTGGATGGGGTAGCAGTTCGTAGCCCAATTTATGAAATTTTGCCATGCTGACTACACACGTGTGCACCCGTGCATTGTCCTGATGGAACAGCACTTTTTTTTCGCCAAATGCGGTCGTTTCTGCTTCAAATCAATATCGAATCTGTCCAAAAGCTCTGAATAATATTCGCCGGTGATCGTTTTACCCTTTTCAAGGTAATCGATGTGAATGATACCTTGTGCATCCCAAAAAACTGTGGCCATGACCTTGTTGGCCGACAGACCCACCTTGGCCTTCTTTGGTGCACGTTCACCCGGAGAAACCCACTGTCTTGATTGTTCTTTGGTCTCTGGTGTGGTGTGGTGGATCCATGTTTCGTCTACGGTAACGAAACGGCGCAAAAATTCGTTTGGATTGCGGTTGAACATCGCCAAACACTCCTTTGAAATGGTCACACGGTTGCGCTTATGGTCGTGTGTGAGCAATCGCGGCACCCATCGCGCGGAAAGCTTTTTCATGTCCAAATATTCATGTAAAATGTGATGTACCCGTTCAGTTGAGATGCCTACAGCCTCAGCTACCTCACGCACTTTCATTCTCCGATCATCCAATATCATTCCATGGATTTTGTCGACGATTTCTGGCATGACGACCTCTTTTGGGCGACCTGAACGTTCGGCATCACTTGTACTGGTACGACCACAACGGAACTCAGTAAACCATTTCTTAACCATTGAAATTGATGGTGCAGAGTCCCCATAATATTTATCAAGTCTTTCCTTGGTTTCGGTGATGGATTTTTTACGCAAAAAATAATGCTTAATTAGCACACGAAATTCACTTTTTTCCATTTTCGTTAAAATTCACGAGATCGTCTGCTTTCAATGCCTATAAAACGCAAACCAAAAAACGCAGCTTTCTCAAAATTTTACAGTCAGCTGTTAATCGATAACTGCTGACAGGAGCAGTGTTGTATTTAGAGCAGGTGCGCGGCAAATACAAAAAGTCACGGACTTATCAAACGACCCTCGTATTTTAGTCAGTTAAGTATATGTCGAAGCCAGAAAGTTATATCATTTATACTTCGCCTATAAATCGAGCTGAAAACATTTACTAATGATTTGCGCAGGCGGTGGGCGTGGCACTCAATATATAAAATTATCTATAGCTGCGCATGGTATCTAAGAACATTCGACCCAAATTTGGTGTCTCTTGCTTAAATAATAACTGAGATCTGCGTGTTCATACAGACAGATTAGAAAGATAAACAGCCGCTTAGACAGTAGACGGACATGACACAATCAACTATGCTTAAGAGCAGGAATATATATACTTTTTGAGGTGTGCCCCGCCTCCTTGTGTCTGTTACACACATTTATCCATAGTAGTTTTCCTTATTTTAGGATATAATCAGTTCATAATGAGTTCAAATGAATAAACAGTACTTAAATATAACTGATATTTAAGATCCTTTGATATCTCTCTCCACATTGGAACTCGAAGTTAAAAATACACCCCAAATGTGGAGTGACCTCTGTGCTCTATGTTATTAGACTTTCACTGCATACTCCCACTCAGTCTACACCCACTTTCCGAACCCACATAGAAGATCTCTCTGGATCTATCCGAGTACTCTGTAATTCACTCAAGCTACCCACACAAGAGGAAATTCGCTTTCAATGCGATTCTTTTATTAGTGTTATTTTCAACACTAATCTATAGCTTCCTACATTGTTCGAAAACACAATTAGTTCGTATAACCGAATTCAAGCCGGAAATTGCTTAAAGTGCATAAATTTCCTGCACACACACACACACACTTACACACAGAGGCACAGAGCTCGCTCAAGTAACCGCAATCAAGGCGCAGATCACAGAGCTGAGTGTGCAGTGCCAAGAGGAAGAGAAATAGAGGGGGAAACAGGAAGGGGGGCTGTGGTTACTAGCAGTGGCTTAAAGCCGCAACAATCAAGTCAAACACCGTAGGAATCAAAGCCAAATCGGGCAACGGTTTAGTTATGATTTCGAGCAGGCCAATTGCAATTGGTAGCTGTAATTACAGGCCAAGCAGCTCTTGTCTTGGCTGTTGCATGCAACAAATTGCCAACAAAGGCAGCACAGCTGGTGTGGCGAAGTCAACTCACTGAATGTCTAATGTGAGCCACGACTGCTGATAAATCGAGCAGGTCGTCAAAGTGGACACTGACGACATCGTCAGCAATTGCAATTGGTCTGCGTCTTTAGTTGCTGCTACAACTATCGTCTGCAACTGCCTCTGCATCTACAACTCCTCCTCCTTCAACTGCTTCTTCCTCTTCAACTGCTTCTGCCTCTCCAACTGCTTCTTCAGCTCTTTCCTCCCTCTCCAACTCCTTCTGCGTCTTGCAGCCCGCAGGCAGTGGGGCAACATGCATAAGCAAAGATAGTCATCATCAAGGCGAGCGCATTAATGACTCAGCCGTAGGCACAGGGAGGGGAGTAGGTGGGGGCGGTAGCTGACAACGATTGTTGTGGCTTTGCATTTGCGGCGCAATTTATATGCAGCGATTGCAATTGCAATGCGTGCTGCGCAAAACGCATACAAATGCAATTTGTGCCCTGCGCGCTCCAAATGCAGGCAGCAGCAAGTGAGGGGGAGTGAGGGAGGAGAGAGAGGGAGGGGGTGTGTGGGGGTGCAGACATGGCGCATATGAAATCAGACAAACATGCACATTACATGGCGGCTCATTTTGGTGAATAATTGAGACAATTACGCATACGCCATGTGAAGCTTGCTGTGCGGGAGAGAGAGAGAGAGCAAGACAAGGAGGGACTTTAAGTGGGCGACAGGTGAGGGAAGGCAGGCAGGCAAGCACTGTTGACAGTGTGCTGCATGTGCAAGAAGAGACATGGACGAACAGAGAGAGAGGGAGAAAGAGAAGGAGAGAGAGAGAAGGGAATTCTAGGGAAGAATTTGCCTGTTTTAATGTAGAAGAGTTTGTATGTGAATTAACTAAATGGGGGAGAGAAAAAGGGAAGGAGGATGGGGAAGTTAATTAAGAGATAGAGGGGGAGAGTGAGAAGAAGTAGGCAGCGTGAGAAGGAGGGGAAGAGAGAGAGAGGTAGATGAATGTGGGTCAGCGCTGCACTCAAGCTGCGATCGATTTAGCAGTTGAGCTCATGGAGATTAAATACTCGTATTATTTTGATTTGAAATAAATATTCAAATAATTATAACATATAAATATATATTGTATAAATATAAATATATATTGCATAAATATAAATAATAAGATAAATATATATTTTATAATTATAAATATATTTATTATAAAATAAAAATCAAATTATACTAAATTAGTGCTTTTCATTTATAAATTTCTAGTTTATATTAAAAAAATTAATTATTGAGGTTGCTATGCAAGAGAAGAGATGAGCAATTAAAATTATTATTATTCAATAATATCGTACATTTAATACATAATAATGTGTCGTTATCAGACACTAGTCAACATGTTTTAATCGAATAACAATTGCTAAATAGGTTTGCCATAAAAGTGAAATAAATGTTAAACAATTTGATTTGTTCTGTTCTTTGATGCCAAGCCAAGCCCAGTGTGCTGCCTTAGTTACAAAAATCTAAACGAAATTATGTTATTAGCATTCCAAGCATATTCCAAGACACAAGATACTTGAGTTATAAAAACTTCTACAGACACACACACACACACTCACACATACAAACACACACGCAGACATCTTCACAACTGTAGAAAAGAACTCATATTTAAAATTCCATTTGCTGGGCCACATTTAATTCTTTCTCTCTGATCTCTGACTGATTGCAAACAAGAGACTGCCTGCGCGCGTGTGTGCATATACATATATAACATATGTGTGCTTGTGTGTGTGTGTGTCTGTTTGACCCCGTCCCCCTGCCTAAGTAATGCCACATACATATGCAGCAATTTGAAGTTTTTATGCATATTAATTTGTTGCTCCGTTCAGAAGTTAAGGCCGTAGACGGAGCCTATGTCGGGTTCAAGTGGCTGCTTCCCTAACCCCTCTCCCCCCTGCATTGCCTCACGAGGCAGCTTGAACTTTTCCAATTGAGCATTGAAATTGTTTTCATTTTCATTGCCCCAACTCGAGTGGGGCCACTCCTAATTGGCTCTCGAAATGAGGCAGGCAGAGAAGGGAGACGGGGAGAGGGGAGAGGGGAGACGGGACTGCTGTTCTTGTGTTTTATTAATTATATTAATTTGACGTGCAATCAAAGCGCCCGAACAGAGCAGCCCAATTGAGTTTTAATATGCAAAACAACAGCAACAGCAGAAATAAAAATGAACTTAATTATTGAGAGCGCGTCTAGGGCCAAAGCGTTTCAGTCACTTAATTGCCAGAGCAGCAGCAGCAACAACAACAGCAACAGCGACGATAACAACATACAAACGAGGCCATAAGTTATGCCATTTTGTGCTGGCATGCAGCCCCCTCCTCCCCCCACTCCCTGCCTGCCTCCCTCCCTCGCTCGTTTGCTGAATCATTGGCGCCCTTTACCTTTGGCCAGTGGCAAAAAGAATAAAACTCGCAGGAAAATGTTGTTAATTACGTTTTCATACACAGCAACAACAACTACAACAACAACAACAGCAGCAACTATTTCTCTGCTGCTGCTGCTGGCCGACAGTCAGTGCAAAAAGTGTGCGCACGCTTGTTGAGTTTTAAATGTTAAAAATGTTTAAAATGCACACAAATAGTTTAGCAGCAATGTGCGCCCTGTTGTTGCTGTTGTTGTTGCTGCTGCTGCTGCTGCTGCTGCTGTTGTGCAACAACATGTTGCCATTCATTGTGCACACAACGAGCTGCAAACACGAACGGGACACGCACTGCCATTTAGCTGGCTGCCTTTTTGCCTGCTTTGCTTTTGTCTTCGCCGCATTTGTATGCACATTTGTAGCCGTATCCGTATCCGTATCTGTATCTGTGTCTGCAAACGTATCTGTATCTGTGCCGTATCTGTATCTGTTTGCAGCTGCAGGCCCGGGTCCAGTTGGTTGGACCCGACTTGATGCAAGCAGTTACAGTTGCAATTGCACAAAACATGCCCCGGGGACATGCACAACCCCCCCCCACATCCCAGGGGCGGCAGTGGAAGAGGCTGCCAAGAGGGGGAGGAGTGGGAGGGGGAGCACGGCCAGTGTGTGCCACAAAATTTGCAACTAATTGCAGCTTATCTGCAGCGTAAAGCGTAAAAGATTGCCACATTCAGATACGTTCAGAATGTTCTCTATCTACAGAATCTATGGCACTGCATCTCTCTCTTTGTATCCTTCTCTCTCTCTGTCTGTCTCTCAAACTCTTTATATCTCTACACTTCTCTTTCTCTACGTCTCTCTCTCTACTTGTCTCATTCTCTGCCTCTAACACTCTCTCTCACTCTGTTATCTGTTCTTCTATCTTTGTTCCAAGTTTAACTTGCCAAATATTTGCTTGTCTTTAAATATAATTGATAAGTCTGCCTTGAACATGCTATCTTATCTACGAAAAGCATTATTATAATGTCTTAGTATATCATGGGACTGATCTTAATTCTCTTTATACATAGGGTAGAGGGGTATGAAGCCTTTGCCAAAGGAAAGTATTTGTTACAGAAGGAAAAGAAGGCATTCTCGCCCCTTTGTTTAAATGAACACATAGATCTCAGAAGCTCTTTAAGTTAGGACTAGAAAATTTGTTGTAAGAACTTCTTAACGCAAATAAATAATGCAAATAAATAAACAAATAAAATAATGAATAGCTTCTTAATAACGCAAATAATTAAATAAAGCAATAAATAATAATATATAATATGTTTTACTCCCTTCTTGGCTCAGTCAAAAATCAAATTGCAAGCCTCATTTAATAGTTGCATTATTAATTTTGAATGTATATAAGAATTAACACCAACCAAATTATTCCTCTTAATTTGCTAATAATCGATGTATAAATATAGTAGTCATGAATAAAACAATTCTAGTAAGCGAACAGGTTCTGCTCTGATAAGAGGATATCTCGCAGTCAGTCATACCTGCTGCCAGCATTCTTGCTTGAGGTTGCTGAACTTGAATGGCATTAAGCCCAAGGTATTTATAATGTTTAAAATAGATAAAATAAACAAACTTATTTGTGGCATAGATACGTTCAATAAAAAGTTGAAATTCCTTTAATAGTAAATTTATTTAATTAATTTATTTGCTATTGTTATAGCACGAGGTAGAAAAAACAAACTTATTTGTGCCATAGATACGTTCAATAAAACGTTAAAATTCTCTTTATAGAACAAATTTAATGGCATCAAAACAGCACGAGGTTATGCCTCAAACGTACAGTTCTTTTCTGTTTTCTGTTCTGTCTTCTGTTCCCAAGAATACCTTCATAATCATCACTTCCTCCCTTTGTCTCAACACTCTCCATAAAGAGTTCACTCTTCAGCACGTTCATGACAATTTCTGCTAATTTTCAGCTCATTCAGCTAAGCGAAAACCTAATTTAAACGTAGCCCTTGACTTTGTCTTGGCCAAAGTTTGCACAAAAAAAAAATAAAAAAATACAAACAAAGAAGCAATGAAATCCACACCCACACACACACACCCATGCACACACACACAGACGCAGAGTACACACAGTTTGGCAAGCGCAACTTGAGTTTTGTTTGCATTGTTTCTAAAATTGCCATTTCCAAGCAATTCATTTCTAATTGCTTGTAATTGTCTCAGTCTGCCTCAGTCTCCTCCCTCCTGCCTCTCTCTCTTTTCTCTCTTTCACTTATTTGCAGTACTTTTCTCGCTTTTTCCCTCCTCTCTCTGACGCAACTCTGGCAACAGCTGCGAGACCCAGAGACCTACAAAACTAAACTGAGCCACAACAAGTGCAGGCAGCAACAGCAACAACTACAGCAAGATGTGGCGTGTAATAGCAAATTATGTTGCAATTACAAAAGCAGCACAAAAGGAAAAAAAGCAAAACAAAAAAAACTTGTGGCAAACAACAGGAAAAAAGCAACAACAGCAACAACAACAGAGAGAATGAACAACAACAACATTTAGCTGGCGCATGAGAATTGCGCACATGTCGAGACTCAGCTCCAGCTTCAGCTTTAGCCCCGGCCTGAGCTGCACCCTCCCCCCCCTTGCTCCACTTCTCCTCCCTCTCCTTGTCCGCCTGCCAATCCATTCGTCCACACTCCAGTTAAATTCTCTAATTGTTTTGTTGTATTTACAAATTTTGCCAAACGAACCCAAAGACACAAAAACAAATGTACCGACAACGTCGAGTAAAATACTTCAGCAATTTCTCGATGTAGTGAGGAAGAAAAAAATACCGTAAAAACTAGAAAAAATTACT
The DNA here is from genome assembly GCA_018904595.1 of Zaprionus indianus. Lineage (NCBI taxonomy): Eukaryota > Metazoa > Arthropoda > Insecta > Diptera > Drosophilidae > Zaprionus > Zaprionus indianus. The sequence continues at coordinate 1,328,265 of JAEIHA010000905.1, forward strand.
TAAAGAAAAGGCAGCAACAAAAAAAGAAAAAAAATAAATAAATACTTCACGCTTCAGCTTGATTTGCCATGTGCGACGCAATTGTTGTTCGCGCGAAGCAGGGCAAATTGCAGGAAATCGTTAAGAGCGGCATCGGTTCCACCTTGAATGCCCGCTTAATGGGGGCGGACAAGTGCGAGAGAGGGGGAAGAGAAGAGAGACAGAGACAGATACAGCGAGTGCAAGAGCGAGAGCGCAGCGTTGACGCCCCCGAGGGGAAATCGAAAATTGACAAACATTTTAATTTGTCGCAATTGAAATGGCAAAGACAGCAAAGACAATTGCAGCAGTTGTTAATTCGAAATGTACTGTTTAAATTGACTATATAATATGGCTGATAGTTGAGGAAGATATAGCATAGAAATTTGTTAAAGAATTAAATATAAAATAACCATTTAAATTGGTAGAAAATTGTTCAAGTTGCTAAGTAAATTTGCTAAAAGGATTTGTGGAGATAAAGAGAGACTTAAACTTAGAATTGATGTACCAAAAAATACTATATGTTTAGTACAGACACAGATGCAATTTACTATATATGTATACAGATAGAAAAATGTATATTATATATATATATAGTTCCTAATTAAAATTCCCTCTTATTTCTTTCCTTTTTCAGAGTGTAATTCGCTCTAAAGTTGATAAAAATACTCCCAAACTCGATAGATCTATTAAATTATATTTTTTTGCAGTATATATTCCTGTTTCGCACACCGATATGCTCTATATGTTCCCTTCTACTACTCTATATCTGCCTTCTTTACAGCTTCTTTAACTTGCAGCTGCCTAATCAAGTCGTTAGCATGTTCCAAATACGTTAACTGACTTAGTCGGCGTTGTGGGCTTAGGCAATCTGTCAAGTTGTCAATTGCCAACAGCGACAATATAAGCCAGCAAAGAGCAGTGGAAGAAAGACAAAGAGAGAAAGGAGAGATAGAAGAAGAAAGAGGGGCAGAGAGAGCAGAAGTAGACAGAGACAGAGAGAGTGAGTGCTTCATGCTTGCGGCCTGTGGGCGGCCGCGTTGTTAGTCAATTTTTGGCAGCCTCTAATTGGCCTCAGTTGCCACTTGATCAATGCCAATAACCGATTTGTTAGAGACTGTTACAGGCTAGTGTAGAAAGGCTGAATGACTGGGCAATACACTGTTAAAGAAGTCACTGGAGAATATAAAATGAAGACACTGGAAATGAGCTGTCCAGATACTATGAGTGAGGGAAGAAGACAAGAAGAAACAGTGAGGGAAGTGGTTAACAATGTTGCGAATTTCTATATATTTTATATGATATTATATTGTGAATTTATGTATATTTAATGTGATATTATATTGAGCGTTCATATATTAAATATATTTTATATCTTAAGGGAATTAATAGAGCATCTGCTTGAACTCATGGACTCTACACAGATCTCCTTCATTTCATCAAATGTTCTTCGGTCAACAATCTTTCAACTTGTCACTTGCTACAATCACTTTAACAGACATTTCAGTTCATTGCCTTGACTTAGAAGTGTGTCTGTCATTATGCACATATAGTATATATAAACTAACATATATATAACTAGTCATATTATATCTTCCCTTCCTCAAAAAAAGTGTAGGAAATTCAGGCAGAAACCTCAACGAAACGTGTCAATTTTTTGCTCAGCTTGTCGGGGTCTAAGTTAAGGTTAGAGGGCAGTCTCCGAGCAACGTTTTCTTTTGGCTCTTTGTGCGCACGTTTTCTGTGTGTGTGTGTCTGTGTGTGTAAGAGAGTGTGTAGATGTATTTCCACATTTTTCGTCGTAATTAATTCAGCTTTTTAGTAACTTTTATGTTTTCTCATAATTATTATGCAGCGTTTTTTACGTTTTCGCTCTTGCTCTATTACTGCTCTGCTCCCTCTGCTCCCCCTTCTTCTTCTTCTTCTGCCTTTTCTTCTTCTTGTTTCCCAAACAATTAACTGGGTTTTTCCGCTCAACATTTTCACTCCGAACCTTTTTTTCTGGAGAAATATTTCGATCGAATGAAAATGTTTAAATCAAATAAAATGAATGAGTGGCCGCAGAAAAAGTTCTCTCTTTGTTTTCTCTGCTTGGGAAACGCGTTAATTGAGAAGAGAACGAGCGGAATATGCGGCTTATAATAACGGTAAATACAAATCAGGTTCAGCAGCAGCAGAATATATGCTGAGTCAGCTGGGGCAAAGGCAGGTAGAGAGTGAACATGGCTTCAGTAATTGAAGAAGTCTCTCTTTCTCGCTGCAACTTCCGTCAAGAGTTTGTTACCAAATTGTGCCCGAATTGTGCCCAAATTTAAACCTCCTTCCCCTCTCCCTTTCCATCCGTTTTCTCCCACTCTCTCAACACTTGCCTCGTCGCATAAAAACTTTTTGTTGATTGCATCGAACTGAGCTAATGAATCTTTAACCCCTTTCAATCAGCATCACGTCAAATCAAAACGGAAATATTTATATAAACATATTCATAAAAAGAAATGCTTGAAGAGAGGGAGGGGGAGTGGGAAGGGGAGTGCGAGTTGGAGGAGGCGTAAACAGCAGTGAGAAGCAATGAAATGAAATGCCAAAGGAAATTAAATTGAGCTGCCGCCAGCTGAGCAAAGGCAGCTATAACAATGAATTGTGCCCCTTCTAGATGTTGTTGCTGTTCTCGTTGTTGTAGTTGCTGTTGTTGTTGCTGTTGTTGTTGCTATCGTTCTTGTTACTGCTGTTGTTGTTGCCATTGCTTTTGTGGGCGTCGTCGCATGTTTCTTGTCAGTCGTCATTGATGGGTAAACAAAGCAACAGCGACAGTCCGTAATCGACAATCGACAGACGACAAAGATGCATAAACAAATGCAGCAAAAAGGAACAAATAACAACGGCAGCAACAGCAACAACAACAACAACAACAAGCAGCAACAATAGCAGCAGCAGCAACAACAAGAACAACAACAGCAGCAGCCGCCGCCGCACTTGAAGCCACTTGTGCAGCAAATGAAACATACCAGAAACCATCGAGTGGCACTGCCTGCCTGCCTGTCTATGCCTTTATCCCTCTCTCTCCTTCTCTCTCTCCCTCCTTCTACCTCTCCCTCTCTCTCTCCCTCTCTGTATCTGTCGTGTAAGCGAGCGATTCCGGCAGTTCTCGAACGGAACTGCAAACGGAGATGGCGGCTGACGCTGACGTTGCCTGTGATAAGCAGTTGATGCAAGAGAGAGAGGGGAGGGGGAGAGGAGGAGGGAACACTGTTTGCATTTTAGAGCAATTGTCACTAGTGTACGCCCCCTCTCAGCCACGCCCCCTTAAGCAATGCGTGCTCTGCTGCCACATGACTAATTAGAGCATAATAAATTAAGGCAAAGCTAAGTTCGATGCAGCTTCGCTCTGCATCCGTCAGATACTTTTGGCATTTGCTGCATGCCTCGCACTCCTCCTTTGTCTGCCTAATCAATAAATATTTCTGCCGCGGGACGGAAAAAACAATCAAAACACAAATAATGAAGAGTAATGAGCACAAAGGGAGCGAGCACAACAGCAGCAGCAGCAGTAGGAGAGAAGAGCAGTGGAGAGAAGGGAAGGAGACAGCAGCAGGAAGGGGTGGGGAAGAGGCAGCAGCAGCTGGAAGCCGCCTGCCACACTCAGTGTTTACACTGCCAAGCTCTTGATGGAATGCAGTTGCCGCACACTTCACTTCAAGATACTTTTCGATTGGCAAGAGCTTGCAGGCGAACATGTTGAGGGGGCGTGTGTTATTCTTAGAAGTGCCTATGGGGGGAGGGGCAGGGGATTAGTGGGCGAAGGAGAAAGGGTGTATCTTCAGCTTAAGAGATCAATAATACTAGACTGAATCTGGCTATCAATTTGGGCAAGTGATGATGAAAGAAGTCGGGGAATGATTGAGGAATGTGCGATGCATAATATGATGACGTGATGTGATGGATATGGGAAAGAGTGACTAGTGATCGCGAGTTAAGGGAATATGATCTTTGTAAATAGTGACTAGTGATTGAAAGCCAACTGGAAATGATCTTTGTAAAAAGGGAATAGTCATCTCAAGTGATTTAATTCTGGTAAATCGACAGACAAATAACCTTGTAAAGATATAGAGTAAAGAAAGAAAGAAAGAAGAAAGAAAGCATGATGATCAAGAAAGATATGGAAGAGTAGGTTAAATGATATAAGCAACAACTTATGTGTACAATATGAGCAAAGTCCAATACACTATCTTCAATGAAATCATGCTAGATAAACACATGAGCTGCTTTTCAGCCTTTTTTTCCGCTGTTTTCCTTTTCAGAACTAAAAGCCTCTACCAGAGTCTTCCATCGAACATATCTTTGCCACTGCCTGTTTAGAATTCTTCCATGATATGTTCGCTCGGTACAGTTTTTGTAGGGTAGATCTTAGCTGTACCTCGATCTTCTTTTCAGTCGTTAATTACCCCTTAATATACTCCCAAATACCCTACAAACAGTTGCCACAGAGCGCATCAATTCTCATGCAAAGCAAACCTCTGCAGCTTGCTAAAAACTCTCTTCAGCTCACTCAACTGCAATAATCACTCAAATGCAGTAGACTCTTCTAATGATTACACATATTACTAAACATCTATAAGGATAAACCCCACAGATCCATTAAGACCAATCGAGTAATCCCTTTAAATCAATCAACTCTCTAGCGAGTTTAATTCCAAACATAACATCCCCAAAACTGTTGCCATAAATACCGCTGGCAGTGCCCGGCAGCGATCCTACACACTTCCAATACAACATATACAATATGCACAAAATATACAATATATATATGCACGATTCTATAATTTAACTAGTCAATTGTGGGCTTTAGTTGGCCCAGCAGGGCAAACCACAATTGCGAGCAGAATAACAAATATTTGTGTTTCGAATTGTATTAATTGGGAATTACATGCAACAATCAGTGCAACACAGTGGCAACAGTGGCAACACTGTGCAACAGTAGCAAGAGCAGCAGCAAAAGCCACCGGCAGTAACCACAGAACCCCCCTCCCCTCCTCCCCTGGGCAGGAATCAATTTCCATGGCTGACATATTTCAGTTAGTTGTGTTGCCTGTTTTCGTATTAGATTTTTATGTGATTTTAATAGGAAATAAAAATGAAATCATGTGTGCAACAGATTGTGGCCAGCACCAGGCCAGACTACAGCAACAAAAACAGCACTGGCTAACAATAGCAATTGTTGTTGCTGTTGTTGTTGTTGTTGTGTTGTTGTGTGTCACATGCGGATTTGGCATTGGAAAAACATTTTTGCGGATTTGAACGAAGCCGCAATACATTTGATTTCATTTCGGTTTTTTCGGCTGTTCCCCCCCCTCGTGACACCCGCACACAAGTCAATTGATTTTAGTGCTCTCTGCTTTATGCTCTTCCCCTCCCCCTCTGATAACTGACCCGAAATTCAATTAGTTTAGACTCGCCACAGATTTATTTTGCTATAGTTTTGCAAGTGCCGCACGACGATTTAATTGAATTTCAACGTTAAAGTTTGTGCCACGCCCACCTGTGATTGCCATGGCAATGCGCCCGTGTGTCTGTGGCGCACTTAAAGCGAAAACCATTTGCTCGTATCAAAGCAAAACTCAAAAACCGCAAGCGCAAAAGGGAAGCAAAGGCAAAAGCAGAGCAGAAGGTGCGCAGCAAAACGAAAACAAAAGCCGGAAAACAATTTGACGGCTTGGCACGGCACACACACACAGACAGCAGTTCATGAGAGGCCAATGACATTCAAGTGTGCGTGTGTGTGTGTGTGTGTGTGTGTGTGTGTGCACTGCAGTTGCTTTTGTTGCCATTGATTGCCGTCGATTGTAATCGGATTGCAATTGGCCTGCACTTGTTAGAACACGTGCGGCCGCCTCGAATTCGATGTCGAATTCGTATACGAAATTGGGAATCAACAACTTATAGAGTAGGGGGGAGGGGGGTGTTAATTGCCAGCGTGGTTTCCTGTTAATGAAACATTGCCAAGGTGTTTACAGTGGGACTTTGTAGAGTTTCTTTTTACGACCTAAGCAAAGGGCGGGAAACCTTGAACTGGCCTCCTTTCCCTGCTGTGCAGCCCTCTCCTCCTGCCCCTCCTTTGTGCACCTACTCCCGCCCCTCCTCTTTACCTTCCCCTGCCTCTATACTCTCCACCTTCCCCCCCCTCTGCCTGCCTGCTCCACTCCTGTCTCCCTCCGCCTTTGTTTTGCTTTAATTATGCGCGCGCAATTGTTGTTGTTGATCTTCACGCAGCCCTCAACCCCTTTCCCTCTCCCCTCCACCTACGCCTCTGCCTGCTCTTTGGTGTTTACACTGCGCTGCAAACGTAAACAAAACATGTTCCATTGCCAAAACGTTCCGCCACGCACGCAGCTGCTGTCAACAAACATTTGAAGCTGTCAACGCGCACAACTTAAGCAACAATTGAGGAAAATGACGAGAAAAATTATGGGGGGAGGGGGGAAAATGCCGCAGAAAATGCAGCAGAGCGTTAACTTTTGCTTTCTTCCAATTTCGTTTTTGGTTTCTCTTTATTTTTTTGTTTATGATTTCGCTTCCGTTTCAATGTGCAATGCATAGAAATTTGTGTGTGCCTTTTCTTCTGTCTCTCTGCAGTTTGTTTACAATTACACACACACACACACACATACACATGCATGTACGCACGAACGACACATTTTTCCCGCCAACTTTGCTTGATTTCCCGCGAGGCGCAACACAACGCGGCACTGCCGCCTGGTGTGGCATCTCTTAATTGCCGCAACTTCGTCGGCATTTTGGGCTTTTGTGGCATTTTCTCTTGAATTGACGATGGCACACGACGCTGCCCCCTCTCCCTTTTCCTGTCCCTCTCCCTATCCCTTTTCCCTCTCCCCCCTGTGTGCGTAACCCAGGTGATAATTCTTTTTTAATAGTTTTCCGGTAGCGCGCCAACAAGTGACATTTATTGGGCGACAGGGCCGTGAACGAGGCCCATTCGTGCCTCGCATCGAAATTCCTTTGGCTTTGCCACATACGTACTAAATAAATCGTCTGGCAACGCTCTAACGGCTTGCGACAGTTCCCGCTTACGTGCTGAGCCTCAAAAGTTCATTTCCCCTTAAATTGTTTTGACTTGTTTACCTGCAAGAAAGAGAGAAAGAGGGGGAATTAGTTTGGCAATTAGTTGTGTGTGTCTTCCAGCGGAAGATAAACAAGTATATACTATATATTGTAAGGAATGAGTTGACTTTTATAAAGCTGTGTTACTCATGGAAGGAAAAAATAAAGAGAGAGTGTAAATAAATGAAAGAACTTTGACTTAAATTTCAGCTTAAGATGATTCGTAAATGTCTTAAGAGCAAAAGGAAGTCGAAGATACATATTACATATAGAAGATCAGCTATTATATAACAGATATCAGTTATTTTTCTTTAATGAGTGCAAAAAGAACTAAAAGATACATAGCAAATATGGTAAATCAGTTATATCAGATATCTGTTCTTATATATTAAATTAATGATTCTTTTTATATATTTTGAGTGCAGAAGGCAATTTAAGAATCTTATTGACTATTATATAGTAAATAAACCTTATTTATCTGTACAGCTAGTCTCGTAAATGACCGTCTTTATTACTCTATCTGTGATAAATAGATCTTCATATATATACAATACATATTATATGCATTAAAAACTTCCTTGAGGAGATAACTAAAGATTTATAGACTTTTATTAAGAGGCCAAGAATATTTCTCCATTTATATGTTGAAGAAAATAAGCTATTTGATTATCTTTTTCCATTAGTGATAGCTACATCCTTTTGTATCCGAGTGTCATAAGTAAGATATCAAGTTTATATAATTTCTAACAATTTGTATACATTTACCATGCACCACTAAAAGACTAAGAAACTTGCAACCACCATACATACAAAAGGTGGCAGTCTATTATGCCTTCGCCTTACAATTAACACATCTATCTTTCTACCTATCTATCCGTGTAAGCCACATACTAAAGCACAGCATAAGAGTTTACTGGATTAACATCTCTTTCTCATCTCTTTCATATATAAATCCTTCCCTTTCACAACAGTCTATTCATATAAACTAAAGACATATTAACTGCTACTTAATCGAAGTTTAACTTAGTTATTTCCCATATTGAACAGCACATAAACTCCTGCTCTTTCTCCTTCTCTATCTCTGTCCCACTCCCTCTCTCTCTCTCTCTCTCTCTCTGCATTTCCCTCCCTCTCCGACCACATGCCGCCTGCTACCTTATCTAGGCACAGCCGGTCCGGCTGAGATATCATTAACGCAGGCATGCAAAGTGCGACACAAAACTCGATGTCCTCCACATTTATGGAGCGAAAATTGCGAAAGCAGACGGACAGGATGGCAGAGGACAGTGGCATGAACAGCCAGACAGACAGACACTTTCACACGAGGCAGACACACACATACAGACACGTGTGGGAACATCAGCTCTGGCCAGCTCTAACGGGTTATTTACGGCGCATTTGCAGCCGAAAATTGTGGACCACAAATTCTATACAGCACTGTAGAGCGACGCGGCAGCGAGAATTGCTCATTTGAATATTCAGTTTAATTAGAAACATTTTTGCCAGGCCACAGAGAGAGAGAGAGAGGGAGAGTGGGCTAAAGAGAGAGAGAGAGAGGGAGAGTGGGCTAAAGAGAGAGAGGGAGAGCGAGAGGGGAAGCCGATGCTGAATCATGTTCAATTAGTGCAATTGAGCCGCAGCATGAACACTCATTTGTATTTATGAATGTCGTACGACTACGCGATGAGTGTTGGAGTGAGTCATGCGAACACGATTGTGAGTCTATTCGATTCATTCATAAAAATGCCAGCACATTTCAATGTCAGCAAAAAGCAAACTTGAAATGAAAATGGAAATTCGAGAGCTTGAGAAAATACTTGAAACATATTTGGAAGGGGAGGGAGGAGAAGGAGGAGGTAAGGAGGAGCTAGAAGTTGGGCGAGAGGAGGCGTGGCTGCCACTGCACTTACGCAATTTGCATGAGGTGGCAATTAAAGCGGCGATTACTCGAATTACGCGGCCAATGCGACCCAATTCGCGTAGCCCGAACTAACGAGCAGAGTATTTATTATTTCACTACCAAGAGAAGGCACAGAACGAAGTGAACTGCGAACTGCGAACTGAGAGCGAAGAAAGCGCAAGCAGAGAGAAAAAGCCAAAAGAAAAGCAAAGAAAAAACCGCCAAAAAGCCACTTGCAGAACTCGTTGCGGCGGCAAGTGGAGGCAAGGCGAGGCAAGTGGAGGAAGTGGGGGCAAGTCTCGCAGTCTCGACTCGACATTGCTTTATGGGCAGTGCAAACCGTTAAATTGGACTCGACTAGTTGTTGTTCTTGCTCTTGTTGTTGTTGCTGTCGCATTTTTATCGCTGACAAAAAGGTTTTGCTTGACCCACTCAAGTGGGCTCCAAGTGGGTCGCCCCGGCTCGACTCAGTTCGACTCGACTCGTTGCGCAGCGCAGCGCGCTTAAGTGCAGCCAAATCGAATTTAGATACTTAGCAACATTTACTGAGGGCCCTTCCCCCTTGCTTCCCTCCCCCTTCTTCCCATCCTCCCCACTTGGTTTGGCCTTTCCATTCGTCATGCTGCCCCCCAGCGACCTCTCACTTTATGCGATTTTAAGTTAGTTAAGCGGCAAAGTTGTAAACCATTTGCTAGTCGCAGTTAGAGCAGGGAGAGGGGGGAGCAGGCTTGTCGTAGCCAAGTTTGAAACTTGACTGCGCCTCTGTGAGCTGAGTGTGCAACTTGTGGAGTGCATAAGTTGCCAGTTGCCAGTTGCAAGTTGCAACACAGCGCGACATGCGCCACAGCGCGTAAATGGGCATTGAAAAAGGGAAAGGAACTGCGGAAGGGGCATGGGAAAAGGGGTAGGGGAAGGGGAGGCACAAGCAAACGGTGTGAATAGTCGACAAGACATTTAATGAGCTGAGCACAGTGAAAAGAGCTGAGAAGTGGGGAGAAGAAGGTTAGATAGAGACTGGAGTGAATATGCTAAGTTGTACTGAAGGTATTGGAATGTATGCAGAAGAAGGGGGAGTAAGCTGATTATATTATTTATACATATGTTAATTGTATAAGTTGTATATGTTGTGATGCAATAATACACTAATTTATTATTTAAAAATATATGATAATATAATGTAGTATAACAAATGAGAACATATTAAATAAATATAAATAAGTAGCAATAATAAATATGAAAGAGCCTTCATTCCTTATTTGATGAGTCTAGATTGCATAGAAGCTTAGATCTGTGTGTTCAAATAGACAGACAGGGAGACAAACAGAAATGGCATGGTATATATATAAATATATATATACATGTATATATAAATATAATTTGTTTGATCTGCCATACCTCCTTCTCCCCTTAACATACATTTGCACAAAGTAAGGTTTCCCTTCACGGACCCTTTTCTTTCTTTCTAATTTTCAAATTGATACTTTCAAACAAATTTTAAATTGTGCAGGAATATATTTGATTTTTAATTATATAAAATACTAATAATACTAATACTAAACTAATTCATATAATAATTATTATTAATATAATTATTATTAATATATTAATTATATAATTAATTATTATTATAATTAAACAAATATTATTGCCTTGTACAAATTAAATTTTATACCTAGTCTGAGTTAAAATATATTGAAGATAGAAATGAGTTTAAGTAAGTATAAATAGAAATATAAAGAATGATAAAGAAATCTATAAGTACTTCTTCTTCTTCTACTAAACAATTGTTCAGTTCTCCATCTTCAATATATTATATTTCCCTGGCTTTCACCCTAATAAATATCTAATGAATATATAAAAAATCATAAAATGTTTTACAACAATAGCCATGAATTATTTAATCATATTACATAAATTGTTTACAGATATATCAATTAATTTACACAGATTGACTTCACACAATTCTATGTTATCGATAACAAATGTGTGCACAAATATTAGTGTGTGTTTAGACCATTCACAACTATTACAATTGGCAAATTTCTCATTCTTGCAATCTCGGAATTTGGCCATGACTTCATTTGGCTTCAATTAACTCAACCGCATAGTCCGTACGGAATTCGCCCACAATGCATTATGATACCCTCGCCATAATTATCGATTATTACAGTGGTGTGTGTGTGTGTGTGGTCTCAGGTATGGAACAAAGCACAGTGCATTGTTTATTGTGTGTGTGTGTGTGTTGAGTTAAACAATGTGCATAATTTGATTATAAAATCATTTCTCAATTGTTTGCCACATTTCAGCGGATAAATTCTTTTGATTATCATTTTAATGTTATTACATCTAGCGCATAATTACAGTGCGTCACAAAAATAATAAGCAGAGCGCGCAAAAACAAAGCTAGAAGCTTGTTAATGTGATGCACTAGAAGATACGCTGTAAATGCTGCAATTCAGAAATGTTTTCACTCCATTGCTTTGCTCTGGTTTCGCTATATACTCTTTTCTATTCGCTATTGCTGTCCCTTTCTCGCCCCTAATGAAATCAAATTCTAATTAATTGTCATAATTTAGTTGCAATAAAATTTGCACATGAAAAACAAAGTGGAAAGCGCTGGAAAAATAGTGGAAAAACATTGTTGCCCGCGGCGATGCGTAATGAAAACAAAATCGCTTTGGCAGCACTTAATTCTGCATTTAATGTATTTAATTTGTAAACATTTTAATTACTTTTACCCCCCCCTGTCTTTTGTCATTGTTGTAAATGTTTGTTGTGTTTGTTTTATGTTTATTTGTTTGCCGAATTGCTCGTTTCACAGTTACGTTCGGACTGTCGCTTCATTTGCGTTTTTATTTTCATATTTTTATGTAACAACAACAACAACAACAACAACAGCAAAGCGACTCACGCAAAGAGCAGTCCGAAAACTTCTCGCTGCCACTGTTGTTGTATCATGTAACGCAAGCTGCAGCTGTGTATCTGTATTTGCAGCTGTGGCTGCGACTGTATCTGTATCTGTAGCTGTGACTGTGTCTCTTGTATCCGTATCTGTGACTGGCCAAGGTGAAAGTTTTTCTGTGTTTTGTATTTTGATTGTTGTTCACAGTTGTAAACTTTGTTGCTTTTGTTGTTGCTAGTTTTTTCAGCAGTTTTCCCTCGCTCCGCTCTGTCGCTGTTTATTTGCCGCATTTAATTACTTCATTTAATGCGGAAATTAGAAAGATGAAAGACACACACACAGCGAGCTGAATATGAGAGAACAAAACGAATGCAGTGAAAGTGCTCGAAGGGCGTCGAAAACGAAAGCCAAATTAGTGTCGAAATTTGCAGTGCGGCGATTGCAACACGGGTGCACTGAGAGAAAGAGGCGTGAAGTAAACTAATTTACAATAAAGTAGAGCAGTTTAAAGTGTCTTCATTAAAAGATTACGAAACAAGTTGATTAGTTAAAAAAATTAAAGTGAAGTTGTTTAACATTCTTAATTTTGTACAGTGTATACATGTTAAAATGAATTTTAATAGTTCAGAATTTTAAGTTAAAAGTCTGAAATAAATTAACTAAAAAGCCAAACTGTCTGAAGATAATTTTTTTATAGTGTAGAACAATTTCAAATGAATTTTAAATTCTATAAATAATTTAAAGAGAATAAAAATAAACAATCGTATGTTATGTGCTAGATTTCTTGCAGTGTAGATCATGTTAACTCTACTTAATTATTAAATTCAATATTTGTTGGGTATTTTTTACAGTGTAAATACAGTTCAAAAGCATTTTATAGTTCACAAATAAAACAACTATTTAAAAGGGAGCCTCGTTTAATATTTGCTTGCTTTCTTGCAGTGTAGATTATGATATTTCCACTGTGTAATTTAATTCAGTTTGTCAGACACGCCAAGCCAATTACTAACTAGACACGCCCAGCTGACAAAGCGGTCAGCAAACTGGGCTAGCTTGGCATATGATGGATCGGGATATCTACGGGGGAACTTCGAATTGGATTGGATTATTTATTCCACGCCAATTCTTTCGCTCAGGCAGTCATTCATTATCCTGTCAAAGTTGAAAAGTCTTTAGTTTAGCAACTGTCTAAGGGCTTTCTGATTTCAGTTGCTGTCTTTGGGCAGTTAGCAACAGAGAGGGAGAAGGAGAGAGATAGAAGGAGAGAGAGAGAGAGAGAGAGAGATCTGCAGAACTGTTCGCTGACTGATAAAAACTACGGCCAGTTAACACTATCGGGGCAAAGCAAATACTTGGCCTTAAAAATACTTCATTATGCGATAAGTTAAGCGAGACTGGGCTAGACAGAGTACGAAGAAGAAGTAGAAGAAGAAGAACTAGAAGAAGTAGAAGAGCAGGCAGCAGAGAGAAGGCAGCAAAATGTAAATAAATATAAAACAGAAATGCCATAAAGTGAAAAACTTTCTTGCCTGACTCACGCACTCGCCCGGGCTCGCTTAGAAAGTAATTACACGAACAACTAACCAGGCAAAAAAGTACACACACACACACACACTTATATATATATATATATATGTTTATATACCTTATAGGGCAACACTCTCACACTCTGGCACACTGTGCGTGCCTCGTGAAATTTATTTAAATTTAATTTTAATTCTACTTTTTACTTTTTTCCATGTAAGTTTGCCTCACTTCAGGCCTGTTTAGCCTGTAAAGAGGGGGGCGTGGCAATAGGGGGGTATAGACCTTTTTTCGTTTTATGAGCACAGCTTTTCGCTCTCAGCTGGACTGGCACTGGGACTGGGCTACTGTGATTGTGGGTCGGCAGTTTCGGCATTTGCATTTGGCTTTCAATAGAGCGAGTCACGCACCTTAGGCTTATTATCGGACTGTGTTGGCCAGTGTAATGGGAAATGTACTCTGTGTATAGCTATTAGCTATGGCTATGTTTGAAGTGGCTGTGTGAGGGAGACAGCAACACAAGGCAAGGCAAGTTGAGCTGACGTAGTGCAAGTATAAATAGCAAGACATTTGTGGGAACTCTTCGATTAAAGGTTTCAATGACTGTTCCAGCTGGCATTTTCATTTATTTATTTATTACTACATTATTTATTAATTTGCGTTTCGTTCTCAAGCATTTTTCTGTTTCAATTTCATTGTGAACATTGCTCTTTTAATTTATTTCTAATTATTTTTATTGATTTATATTATTTATTTATTTCAGTTTCTCTGTTCCTGCACTCTGCTAATTTCACTGCATAACATCAACTTGCCGCACTCTTCAAGTAGTGCCAAAGTTCACTTGTCACGTGTTCAATTTGCTCTCTTCCTTCCTGTTTCAATTCCACTGTGCCTCGCTCAATATTAGTTTTCCTCTTGGTCGAGCAGCGCCAGAACTCATTAAAAACGTTGCTGGTCTATCAGGAGTTTGATTTCGCACACTTGCAAGAATCACACACACACAGGCACATTCAGGCACACCCATACACACACACACAGTCTCCCTGCCTCTGCCCCCCCTTCTCCCAGTTCGATTGATGCACTGCAGCTATTTGCCATAATTTCCAATTGACTTCATTAGCCTCGTCCAGTGCTGGCTCCTCTCCCCTCCCCTCCTCCCCCTCAAGTAACTTTATGCCCTGTTTTCAAATGCTTCAAATTGCATGCAAAGTGTCAGGCGTTAATATGCTCACATCAATAGTAATGAGAGAGGGAGGGGAGAGGGGGCATCGTTAAGTCGTTCAGTTCGACAGACATTTTGCTAATGAACAAAACGGGCCAATAAATGAGTAAGTGCGATGGACAGTGTGGCAGCAGCAACAACTGTGGCAACAGCAGCAGTGGCAGCAACACAGTTGTGGCAGCCACTCGCAGCTGGCAACTGTTTTGTCGCACGAACCTTCCAACATTTATCAAATTAAACATTTGCCCCGCAGTTGCTGACGGTGTCCGAGTTTGTCGAGATTGCACTGATTGCACCTCCCTCTCTGCTGCCACGCCCACACCCCTAGCCAGAGTGCTAAATTGTTTTAATTTCTTTTGTTGTTTTTGTCTATCTCTCCCTCCCTTTCTCCCTCTCTCTCCCACCCTTTCTGTGGCTCGCACAATCGGCGCATAACGAGCCACAGTCATGCCGGACAAAATTGTCGGTGTTGTATGTCGTTAATTGCAGGACATGCGACGATGATGGCAGATCCTTGCAATTTAGAGATTAGCTGCACTCGAAGAAACAGGGGCAGGCGCAACTGAATAGGCCTGTACATGCACTGTACGAAAAACTGTTTAATTTTTTATGCATATTTCAGGATTTATTTTTGCAAAAAATACATTTCTTACTACAGTTGAAATTTGTAAAAATGTTCTATAAGGTAATTTTATTTATAATAAAAAAAATATAAAAAAATTTTTACATATGGATATTTAGGATATTTAACAAATCATTTAAAAATATTTTAAAAATTTCTAAAATATCAAACAAATATCAAAATAATTTTTATAATTTCAATTTAATTTTTTTATATAATTCAAACAGCTCAGTATCATTTGTATTGTTCAACTCTTAATTATTATTGTACCAAATATATATATAGACATATTAACGTATATATCTTCCAGATATTCAAGATATTTTAAAAAACGTTTATAGATCAGTTAAGAAAACCCAAAAAATAAGCCAACAATCAATGATTTTAAAACAAATAAAATATAAATAAAGTGTTAAACGTCTTCAACCCCATAAAGTATATATATATATATATATTCTTGATCAGCTGCCAAAATATACATATATATTCTTAAAGCAGCTTAATCAGCTCTAATCAACAGTCGAGTCGATATAGAAATGTTCCATATATCAAACCAATAAGAACATTATTAAGTGTCATAACTTAACAGCAAAAAAATTCATAACAAAGTAAAATATCTATTAAAAAACAAAAACAACAAATTACTGCATTCTTTCCCATTTGCAGCACAACTATTTCTCGCAGTGCACGCAAAGAAAGTCGCTTGCACAAGCATTACTTTTCATTAGCAGCCTCCACTTGGGTTATTTACAACCTACACAACGGTCTCAATTATGATGTGAACGCGTTAGTTTTGTCGAGCAAGTGCGTGTAAATATCGCCGAGGAGAACGTACGAGAAGCGAAGAAGGAGGAGAGGGAGAGAGAGAGGAAGAGAGGGTAAATAGGGCCGTGAATCGGGTCGAAAGTCAACACGGAGCAACACGAAATATGTGTGTCAGTCGTGGCGCGCTGGTCACGCCTCGAAAAAGGGAGAAAAACACACATAATAATAATAAAAGCAAGTGCGCTGCACTGTCTGCGTGTGTGTGTGTGAGTGTGTCTGGTGTGTGTGTGCCTGGTCGGCTGTCGAAACTGTCGAAACTCTGAAATTGACTCCCTGATGGTCTTCGCTGCTTTATTTTCCAAAAGTCACACAACAAAAAGCGAACAACTGAAAATGAAACAGAAACAGAAAGAGAAACAGAAACAGAACCCGATGCCGAAACAGAATGAAAAACAGCAGCGAAAAAGTTGTACAAATACAACGTGCAGCCAATACAAATACAAATACAAATAATTAACTTTTAACATAGCCACCATATACCTCTCTCTGTCTCTTTCCGTCCACACCCATTGAGTAAACAAAACAAAAAGTGACTAACACAAAAAATTATGAAGAGAAATACGAGGGTCGTTTGATAAGTCCGTGACTTTTTGTATTTGCCGCGCACCTGCTCTAAATACAACACTGCTCCTGTCAGCAGTTATCGATTAACAGCTGACTGTAAAATTTTGAGAAAGCTGCGTTTTTTGGTTTGCGTTTTATAGGCATTGAAAGCAGACGATCTCGTGAATTTTAACGAAAATGGAAAAAAGTGAATTTCGTGTGCTAATGGCAAAATTTCATAAATTGGGCTACGAACTGCTACCCCATCCAGCATATTCTCCAGATTTAGCCCCCTGTGACTATTTTTTGTTTCCAAACATGAAGAAATGGCTCGGCGGTAAGAGATTCGGGTCATCACAGAAACAAACGACTATTTTGAGGGCCTTGAGAAAACCTATTATTTGGAAGGAATAAAAAAATTGGAAAAACGCTGGACTAAATGTATAGAGCTAAAAGGAGATTATGTTGAGAAATAAAACGCTTCTTTGACGAAAAAAATATATTTTATTCAAAAAGTCACGGACTTATCAAACGACCCTCGTAATATAGAACAACAACGACAGAGCTAACAGCAATAATAACAGTTAAAATTATTAACAAACACACACACACACACACAGAAACATACTCGTGTGTATGCTAGGCACAGTGGGGCAAAGAGACGCGCCTGCTAAGTGTGGCAATCACATTGCGCATGTGTGCGTGCTTTGCTTTTCACGCTTCACGAGGCCAGCAGAGGCGACGTACTAATAACATTTTGTGGCAAATTAAAAAAAATTTACAGTGAAAAAAATAGAGAAAAAAGCATAGAAAATGTTGAGAAACAACAACGAAAAATGAAGCAGAAAGAGGAGGAGGAGGAGTAGGAGAAACAAGAAGAACGAAGAACAACTGCGGCAAGTTTTAATGAACAAAAATGGAAACTAGTCGAAAAGAATCGAGGAACCGGTTCGTGAGCAACAACTTTTGCAGCACAACACATACGTGAGAGCATGTATGTGTGTGTGCAGAGTGTGTGTGTGTGTGTGTGTGTGTGGCTGTCTATAAGCCAGACAAAAGTTTAGCATTTAGATATGAAAGATAGCAGCTGCGCTTTGTGCGGCTTTGTTCGTGTACGAGTTGTAAACATGTGCTTGGCCAAGCAGCCTGAAAAGCATAAAAAGCATGAGAAACAGAGAGAGAGAGGGAGAGAGAGAGAGAGAAGAAGAGAGAGAGTGGGAGAGGGAGGAGGGAGAGAGGTAGAGAGTGGGAGCACACATGGCTTGTACGCCATAATGCTTGGGGCGAGTCTTTGAACTTTGAGCCAGGCCGAGGCAGATCTCGCAGCTAGCAACAGCAGCAGAAGAAAAAAAAAGAAAAAAAAATTCGTAGGTGAGTTATTATATTAATATGTTAGCAGCAAAGCTAACCCCATTCAAGCATGGTTAGCTCTCTTTTTTATGGCACAAATAAACACATAATCAGGGCTTAGCTGATTGTGCTTCTAGTTGTTTAATAATGTTTATTTGATGATTTACTTTGCATGCACTGAGAAAAATTCAATAACTGAATAAAATATGTGGTACTTTATGAATTTTGTTCCTTCAATTTGCAAAGGAATTAATAAAGAACTATTTTCAACTTTATATTTATATTTATAACATTTTTTAAACATTATATTTGCATTTCATTCAATGAAATAGAAATAGATATATAAATGAGATATTTTCCAATATAAAGCCAACAAATTTCAAGTTTACCATCATTAGTACCCCTCACACCCCTTGAGCAATGCTCCCTGGCTGTCGTTACACCAATTCCCCGCAGTATATGCAAATTTATCATGCCACCTTCCGGTCTAACACATTCATCAAGCGACGCTTTACATTCATCATTACAAACTGCAGCGATGTTATTTATTTTCAGGTATTTTCGCGCTGATTTTCCACAGCTATTTTCATATATGTATCTCTGTCTCTGTCACACATTGTTTGCACAGATGCATTGTGATTTGATATATAATTATTAATTATAATGCCGAACGCGCTGCGGAAAGCGCATTATTTTCAATTATTTCGCATTTCGCCAGCCAAGGGCAGAAGGGAAGAGAGTGGGGGCTGCATTTGATCTAATGTGTGGAGCGGCGTTGACCATTTGGGCATGTGAATTTAATTAAAACTGAACATTTAATTATGTTTCGTAATATGCCAAAAATACGCAGCGCATGGCAGCCTCCTCCCCCTCTCTCCCCACTGCCTGTGCAGGCGATGAATAAATTTTCATGTGTATTCGATTAAAATTTAATCAAACTAATATTGCACAATAGAAGGAATGAGAGAGTGGCAGTGTAAGGCAGAGGGGAAGGGGGGCAGCTGGCTTGTGGCAGCTGCATAAATATCATTATTTGAGGTCTATTAAAATTTAATTACAATTTCTGTTTGGGCAACAAAAATATGCAGAAGATTTCGGTCAATCAATGCCAAGCGAATGCCATTTGCAATTCCAATTAGGACAGAGGAAGAAGAAGTAGAAGCAGAGAGAGAGAGAGAGAGAAGAAAGAGTAGAATGAGAGAAGGGAAGAGCAGCTTTCATTGCACAACTCGAGCGCCTCGTTAAGTGCGACAAATGGTTGCAAGTTTGGCCAAATTGCATTGAGTAATGTCACACAAAATATGACACAATAAACTTGTCTTATCGGCTGCCAATCCATGTGTGTGACAGTGTGTGTGTGACAGTCAGTATGTATGTGTGTAGTCTGTGTGTATTTGTTTGTGTGATTCGTTACACAAAATGTTGATGTTGATAAGACTTGAACTAGCAGAATGCTTATCTAATCGCATTTCCCCCCAATGCGGCCACAACAAAATCAATGTACACACACACACACACACAGACAGGTGTGCGTGTGTTGTGTGTGCCCCAAAAACGAGAAACGGTCAACAATAATGGAAATTACAAACTGGCGCACAGGTGCACAATGCGTTATCAGGCAAACGTGGCCCAAATCAAAGCAACAAACCAAACAAACAAACAACAAAAAGAGTCAATGTGAATAGCGCACTGTGAATACGATTGCGAATGCGAATGCGTTAGTGAGTGCATGCAATTTGAGCTGTGAGTCAGAGAACGTGAGTGAAACGTTCGCAGCGCGGCGCATTTGAAATGCACTCGCCGTTACTTATGTATTCTTGTTCGCAATCAGAATCCAAAACTGGCTTAATTGAGGCGAAGAGAGAGAGAGCAATAATGAGTACATGCGTGTGAATCATGCATGGATTTACCCACGTATCGTATATAGTATATCGTTATAAACTGCCAACTATTTGCAGGCTTATCAAAGTCTATAAATAGTTTGACGCTAGAAATGAATAATGACGAATTGAGCATAAACAGAAATTAGATGAGAAATTAGAAGAGACTTGAGGGGAGCTTAAGGAGGGTAGAACACAGAGAGAGAGAGAGATAGGGTGGAAGAGATAGAGGGATTGCTGGAAGGGGAAGCGAGTTAGGGAGCTAATAAATAAAATAGCAGAGTCATTAAATCAAGTGAGAGAATGTATTAAATGAAAACTCGGAGGAAAATAAATTTAAAATAGAAAAGAAATTATTTTAGTTTAATTTAAGGCATTTTATAATGATATTTAATTACAAATAAATTATTTATTGTTTAAATTTAATTATTTAATATTCATCTGTAATTATTTGATGATTTTTTTAGGGGCAAAGGGGGAAAAAAGGCAAGAACCTTGCTAGGTTTGAATAGGTTACGAAATTATAAAGCTAAAAGTTCTCTAGTGTCACATAAATTATTCTATAAATTTGCATACTAAATGCAAAGTAAAAGAAACTATATATATATGATTAAAGAAAGTATTGTATTTAGGAGTTAGAAATTCACCTAATGAACGTAAATTCAACGATAGTTAAGTCAACCTCATTATTGATATAAAAAAGTGTTCTTTAATAAAAAAAATTTGCATATTAAAGAAAGAAATCTAAACAAAAACTAACAAAGAAAAGCGGAAATGGAAAGTGATTAATCGATTAATACCTAGACTCCACTGAGAACTACGAGGGTCGTTTGATAAGTCCGTGACTATTTGAATAAAATATATTTTTTTCGTCAAAGAAGCGTTTTATTTCTCAACATAATCTCCTTTTAGCTCTATACATTTAGTCCAGCGTTTTTCCAATTTTTTTATTCCTTCCAAATAATAGGTTTTCTCAAGGCCCTCAAAATAGTCGTTTGTTTCTGTGTTTCTCTTCATTTGACCCGAATCTCTTACCGCCGAGCCATTTCTTCATGTTTGGAAACAAAAAATAGTCACAGGGGGCTAAATCTGGAGAATATGCTGGATGGGGTAGCAGTTCGTAGCCCAATTTATGAAATTTTGCCATTAGCACACGAAATTCACTTTTTTCCATTTTCGTTAAAATTCACGAGATCGTCTGCTTTCAATGCCTATAAAACGCAAACCAAAAAACGCAGCTTTCTCAAAATTTTACAGTCAGCTGTTAATCGATAACTGCTGACAGGAGCAGTGTTGTATTTAGAGCAGGTGCGCGGCAAATACAAAAAGTCACGGACTTATCAAACGACCCTCGTATAAAACTACAAGCCAAGCTGTTATTCATAGGCAACCTGCTTAGACTGAGTGCAACTATAGAACAGGTTGAAGGTTGCACACACTCAAATGCATAACGAATGCAAATAAGCTGCGAATATCATAAGGAAACTGAACAATCATACTACAGTTAGTTGGCATTGGACTGTATGATTCATGAAATTATTCAACTGATTGACAACTATCGAACTGCACAGTGGCACGCACTTGCAAAGGGGAAGAGGGGGGACGGGGGGCACTCTTTATTTAAGTTACTTACGCCATAAGTTTGCCATTCGCATTGGGCCCGTCAAAGTAGCCGACTACGTGTCCATAAAGACAACAACAACATTCCCGTCCAGGGGAATCGATCAAAAAACTTTTACCTGCTGCGAAAACTGTAAACTATGTTGCCGTACAGGCAGCGCTAAAAGTATACGCACACGTACACACAGAGAAGGGGCAAAACTTTTACATAAGCTGCAAGTTTTCTTTATTGTCTTGCAACTGTTTTGTCATTTCTTCTTGCTGCTGCGCTGCTCAGGGGGTTGTCTTCTTCGTGTCTCCTATTATATTTAATTTGCCTTGCATACGCTTTGTCAATAGTTCCCCCTTCCTCTCCATACCTCTCTTCCCCCTCTCTCTCTCTCTGTTCTTGCATGGCATTCTCTGTATCTTGCTCACTCTTCCGCTTTATTATGCGCGCCCAGCGATCTGCGTGCCCGAAATTCCAGCATGGCCCAAAGCGTTGCCAACTTCCTGCACACACACACACACACGCAGACACGCACACACACACACACAGCGACAGCGCGACACACTGACACAAAAAGCATTGCATTGCATTTTGTGCCTTCTCTCTCTGGCATTTTTCAGTCATTCCCGGGCAAATTAGTCATGAAGTTGTGTCTTTCATTTGTTCGACAATTTCCAACACTGCCAGCAAAAAGCTCCGTTAATGCGCTCAAAGTGACAACAAACAACAACAAAAACAATTCGCAATTCCGCCCGAAATAATCTGCAATTTGTGCCAGAAATTCAGCAGAAAATCAATAGAAATACCCAAAAAAAAGAAGAAAAAAAAAAGAAAAAACACGCGCGCCTTCTTCTGCGGCAGCAAAGCAATTAAAAAGCGGAAATTGAATGAAGAGAAGCAGTTGAAGAAGAACTCAGAGAGGGAGACAGAGACGGAAACGGAGACAACTGAACTGGTTGGTCACACATCGCTTTGCAGTCAAATCTCTTAAGTCTCTCTGCTGCTTGGGGCGACTAAATCTTTTGTCTTGCGTGCCACTGCGCCCTCATTCTCACCTGTGCGGGTCAAGCTTCAGTTTCTCAGTTTCAGTTTCAGTTTCAGTTACGAAAATTCTTTTGGAGAAAGAAAAAAATGTCGAGCTGAAGCCAAAGCAAAAGCAGTGAAAAATGTTATGAATATGAATGAGAGACTTCCCTCTTCTCTCTCACTGTTACTTTGTCTGCTTCTTACTCTTTCTCTTTCAGTGTCTGTCTGCCTTTCAGTTCTTGGCTTTATGCGCTGCACATGCATTCGCCATAGGTAGCCAAGTCTAAGGGAATTCGCAACAAAGAGGGCACTAAAGCAGAGACTATAGTAGGGATTTCTTGGGGAGGTTTAAGGTAAATATAATGACTGTAAAGATGTCTTATTTTTTTATGAATTAACAGATTTTATTTAAGAAAGTGTGCAGACAGTCTAGAGAGTTGAGAGGTAGTTTAAACAGAGGTTCCTTTGGTATCCAACCTACAGCGAACCTCCAAAAGAGACTTGCGAACACATTCAATTTGCTTCATATTAAAATATAAAAATTAGACATATTTTTACTATATAAACATACAATATAATATAGAAATAAATACATTTAAATATATATTTTAATATATTCAATATAATTCATAATAATTAAATATTTAAATAGCAAATTTGCCTATTACAATTTATACCAAGTTTACTTACAACACCTTTCAGAAATCTGTGAGAATATATTGTTTCACATAAAATACGAGTATATACATTTTTATTACTTCAAAATATAGTTGTAGTATAGTATAAATTTTTATGGCATATAAAATTAAACACCAATAAATTTGTGGCAATTTTAAAAGAGTTCAAAATATATTTTCAATACTTAAAACTCTCAAATAAAATATAATAAGCTGCTTAGAATTTGCCTTAAATTTACTTATTTAATTTTATAAAATACCAAGTTAAATTCTGCATAATTCTCAAATTATTCTACTTATATTTCTAGATATATTTCTATAATATATTTCTTTCATATCATATTCATACTCAAATATAAATTTACCAAATTGTTTGATAAATTTAGCAATATTTTATTGACAGCAATTGAAGATCTTTCAATTTTGAACTTTATTTAATGTGCTGCTTGGCTTGTGCAACTGAGAAACAATCAGTGCAAATTGTAAGACACGATTTGCTGCGAATAACATATATCACTTGCATGAATAGAGAAAGAGAGGGGGGAGAGGGAGTGGTATCTCTTTGCTGGCTACCAAAATCAGAGCGAGTGCAGTCCGAAGCATTTGCCAAGTCGAATATCAAATATTTATTTGCAATGCATGCCTTTGTTTGGCATTTTATTTATTACACGCAGACAGAGACGGAGCATGCAGTAGAAAGAGACAGGCACAGAGAAGAGTGAGAGAGAGAGAGAAGGAAGGTTGCATATGGGCACGTAGTGCCTCAATTTGTGGCCATTAAAATGCAAAGGCTGTAAGCAGTTTTTGCATTTGACATGTAGACCAACTGGACGAGGAAACTACAAATGGGGGGGCAACGGGCAAAGAGGGCGTGGCAGGTCGGGCGGCTCATCTAAAAGGGACTGCGCGGTTCCGCGTTGCCATCAAACATTTATAATTGCAAGACAACGTTGCGAATGGGAATGTGCAGAAAAAAATGAAAAACAGAAACAGGCACAGGCGAAAATTGTTTAAGTATTCAGTGCGAAGCGAAAAAGCTTTGCATATGTGGCAAGTAGCAGTGGCAAGTGGCAAGTTGCAAGCTGCACTTGCAGCTGAATCTGTTGCTGCTGCATTTTCGGCTCGTTTTCAGGGATTTTCGCTTTGCATACATTGAGGCAACAAGGAGAAGGAGAAGGAGAAGGCCTGCAGCAGAAGTTGGGGGCAACATTTGAAAGGTTTTGCCTGTGGCTAGAGGGGGGAAGGGAAGTGGAGGGTGGCTTAGCACGAGACGAGAACAAAAAGTGTCTGTCTTAAAGTCACGTCATGTTCGCATGTTACACAAAGTGGGAGGAGGAGGAGAAGAAAGGAAGGAGTAAGAAGGGAGAGCGATGGCAAGTTGCCTGTAATGAGGGAGCCACTGCTGCCTCTGCCCCACTCCCTTCCCTCCCCCTGTGCCCACTGCTGTTGCTTCTTTCTGTGCTGTTAATGTTGTTAGGCAGCAACAGCAGCAACCTCAGCAGCAGCGACGTCGACAGCAGCGGCATAAATAGCATCAACAGCAGCGGCATCAACAGCAGCAGCAGCTTCTTTTCAGCTAATGAGAATGGGATACGGCACCCTGTGAATTCTCCGCCAGCTGCGGGTCTGTGTGGCGTAATAAGAGGCAACGCTGCAGCTTCAAGACAAAAACCAAAAAAAAACCTCTACACACACACACACACACACACACACTAACACACACACGTATGTTGAGCGAAGGAAATTGAAGGATTTTAATTAAATAGGCTGCTGGGCGCGGCCAAGTTGTAAATTTAACCAGGCTCAGCAGCAGACGAGGCAGCACTTTAATGTCTTTAGAGAGAAAAAGAGATAGAGAGACAAAGAGGGAGATAAGGAGAGAGAGTGGGGGAGAGAGAGGGGGACAGAGAGAGGGAGAGTAAGGGGAAGCTATCTCTATTTAATTGCTAGGATGCATCACGAGCTGCGCGTTATTGTTCACATAACTCCTGAAGAGTTTCTCATTTCACAAGATTCAAGTAATTTTCTTATGCCCCGCGGAGAATTTGCGAGGCACAGAAGATTGAGAAGTATCAAGCTGAAGGTGCAGGCACGCCTATTTAGAGGCACAAGCAATGCGAAAGAGAGTGAAATATTTTACAAGATTGACATAAAATTAAAACAAATTAAAACACGTAAACGAAGCAAAGAAATTAAAGTTGTTTATATGATATTTCACACCTAACTAAGGTTTTATTGCACTCTTAAATAAAATAAAATTAAATTAAAATTAAATTTAGTAAAATTAAAATATTCTTAGACCTTTTAAAACCTTTATTTATACCTTATGCTTAAATTTTTTATAAATTTTTCACTTTTTAATTATGCTTTTGTCAATTCAGTCGACTGCATTTAGTTGACTTTAAATTAATTAAATAAATAAATAAATTAACTGTGGCTCAAGCCTGCCACTGTGGCTTGACCTTTGCCCGAAGTGGTGCCTCGGCACAGGCGTGTAGCCGAGACAACTACGAGCATGCGCAGTGTGGCAAAGTGTAGTAAATCATTTGCATAAACAGGTCACTAGAAGGGCACGCGCAAGAGGCACGCGTGACACGCTAGCGAAACACTGCCTAGAACTACAGTGGGCGCAAAGTAATGCGCACAGTGGGCTGCACAGTGGGCCGCACAGTGGGGCGCACAGTGGATCTATTTAACTATTCTAATGAGCCAAACAAACAGTTTAACAGCAAAAGGTGAGAACAAGTTTGAGAAGATGAAGAAAGGGTGAGAGAGAGGAGGTTAGGGGGGAAGCTAGGGGGCAAAAGCGAGGCAGAGAGAGTAACGAAGAGAGACAGAGAGAGAGATATAGAGAGAGAGGGAGAGACTGCGCTTCAATCAGCGCTTAAAATAAACGCAACTCGTGATATCATCATCAAGTTCGCCTTCGTTGCGACTTCTTCTTCTTCTTACCTGTTAAAATGGCTGCCAGAAATACTAAAACGATCCGTGACATTTTGTGTAGTTGTTGTTGTTGCTTTCCTCTTCTTCTTGTTCTTTTTCTGCTTCTTTCTCTGCTTGGGGCGTCGCTAATCCCAATATGTGAACTTTTACGTTATTTCACGTTACTTTGCTTGCGGGCAAAGGCGCTTTTTTATTATTATTATGTTTTTTATCCCGCCTCTTTGTTGTTGTTACTGTTGTTGTTGTTGTATTCACTCTCTCTTGCGCGGTATTTGGCAAAGAGCTTAGTGATTTTTGTTGCTGTTGCTTAGCTGGCGAAGCATAAAATGTGTCGCTTTAGTTGAAGTGAAGTGGGGCACTTTACGGCCCTGTGTGTGGGGTATGGGAGTGTGTGTAAAGGGAGTATGTATGTGTATGTGTTGGTATATGTATTTTATGTGTGTTTACTTTTAGCGCGCACTGTCGAACACACACACACACACTTTGATGGCGGGTTACTTGAACTTTGTTGGGATTTGCGGATCAATTTCTTCGCACTCACTTTGTTTGTAAATAAACGCCCACTGTGCGGGTACGGTGGGGCGACGGCGACTACTAAGACGCAAGTCCGGCTGGCCTGCTAAGCAGCGATGCAAGATGCAAGTTACAAATACACACGCACACGCACGCAGCGAGAACGAGAGGCCAAAACGAAATGACGTTATGGAATTGATGACGATGACGTTGAACGACGCCGACGACGACGACGACGCTGGCGACGCTGCTGCTGCTCGGTAACCGGCACTAGTCACACGCACACACACTAGCAGCGTGGGCGAAACGAATACAAACGAACGAACGATGAACGAAGCGAAGTACGAACGAAGCGAACGAGCTTCGTGTGCGAGCCGAAGTGCGAGTGCGAGTCGAGGCGAATTCGAGAATTTAATTCGGTTGGAGAGCGAACGAAGCGTTGAATGCAACAGTTACCAACAGACTGAGTTGTGTCTGTGTCTATGAAGTTGCCAAACGGCCACGCAGCGGCAGCAGCAACACACACACACACACACACACACAGACGCGCGCGCTCGTTCGCTCCCTCTCTCACAGTGCTTACACATATGCAGGCATAGGCAGCGCTGCGCTCAGTTAGACACACAGGCAGCGGGCAGCGCAGCCGGCACACGTTGGCAACATACGTTAGCAACATGCGCACTAAGCTAGCAACATTCAGTATGTTGCTTGTGTTCCACTTTGCCAGCAGCGACGCTGACTGCAGCCGAGGCAGCACGGGCAGCACGGGCAGCATCTTTTGTCAGTTTGATTTGAATTTGTGTCTCTCTTGTGCATTGGCTTGTGCTGCTGTTGTTGTTTTCTTGTTGTTGTTGTGCTCTTGTTATTGTTGTTCTAATGTTGTAGTTGGTGTTGTTGCTGTGCTTAGTTGCTGCTGCTGTTGTTGTTTGCATTTGTCTGCCAGCCGCATTTCTGTGTCTATTTGTCGCTTGATAATCTCCGGCTTTTGTTTGCCCCACAGCCACAGTCGCCTCAGTCGCCTCAGTCTCTGCAGCTCTGCAAACACGCAGGCATTGGCTGCGACGTTGGCTGCGACGTCGGCATCCCGCTGCGCCTCTGTCTATATGCGCTGTGGAGAGCGACAAAACAAATCGCGACCATTGAATGCATTGGGGGCCCAGCGCTGGGCCTGACCTACATGATTAGCCGCATCGCAAATCGAGCAAACACACACGGCACACACACACACACACACTCACTCACACTCAAACACTCACTCTACCACTCACACTCATTCACTCACTCACACTCGCGTTCACACACATTTACATAAATCAATTATGAACTGCAATCGAAATATGCATTTTGCATGACAAGGTCTCCCTGGGGTGACCGTATGAGGCGCCGCCACAGCCGATATTTATTGTGCCGCATAACATATTCATTTAACCAACAGCCACTCACACACTAACATTCACAACGATTCACACACTCATTCACACACAGTCACAACGGCCGCGTGGCCAATAACATTAGCAACCTTTTAAATTTAATCAAAGCTTCTATTTTTTCAACAAATTCTCCCTTTCTCAAATTCTCCCCGCGGCCATATTTTACATACGCTCAAGCAGAGCGTTGCACGTGCAAATAATACCCTACAGTAATGCGGAGTGGGGCATGGTACACTTGCGCATGTGCTTTGTGCAAGGATTGAGGAGCTTCACTTAGAAATACACTCTTAATATAAATTATAAAGGAGTTTTTTAATAATGGAATGGAATAAAATGGAATAAATGTATCAACTTTTAAAGAAATATTGAGAATAATTGTCATAATAAGATCAAAATAGATATATATTTTATTCAATTTAATTTTGAGTTTAATTTACACAATTTATTTTAATATTTTATTGTTATGAATTAAAACTGATAAAATTCAATATTCTTAATAATCTAAAGATGCTATCGGTGTTAGTTCTAATCATGATATAAGATATATATACAAAATTTACCTTAATTTCTACAATTTTTGGGATTTACATTACTTTCAATCAATCATTCTCCGTCACTGACATTCTTCTGAAGAAATACACTTTAAATATCTGCAAAATGTGAGAAATAGGATTTTAGAAATATGGTACAGTTAACTAGTTAATCATTTGAGATCAATATAATATTCCAATATTAAATTCAGTTACTCTTTCATATTCTTCTCCTTATTTTACTTCTATTTAAATAGAAAAAATTCTAAATATTTTTTTCAAATTAGATATCAAAATTGTTATAATCTAGGAAGATCTTTTAAGATCTGCGTATTTAGCTGAGTATTAAAAAGTATTGAGTATTTTTCTTGGGAATATATCTTAAGTTAGGTTTTTTCAGTTTGTATATTTGTACCTTCTCTCTTCTCTTCTCTTATTATCAGATTTTTCTCTTTATCACTTTTTCTCTCTATCTTTTAAAAGGAGGCTTTTTTGGCTACTTCTTTAATTCTTTGAGAATTGAAACTTTAAATTTTAACAATTGTATTCTCAATAACTATGTTATTCCACTCTCTCTCTCTCTCTCTCTCTCTCTTTCTTACATTTTCTCTGTATTTCTGAATAACCTTTTCCTCGTCCTGTCAATCTCTCTCGCGGTCTCTTTATCTTGCTCTCACTTACCCTCTCACTCAATCACAAAGACGCTATATTTCTCCCTCTCTGCCTCTCTGCCTCTCCCCCTCTCTCTGTCGCTCTGCTTCTCTCCCTCTCTCTCTGTCTCAGTCTCCTTCTCGCTCTCTCTCTCTCTCTCTCTCTCTTCCTGTCCTATTTGTCCTCCCCTCACCCCTTAAATATCACAACCAATAAGAAGCCTCCTGCAAATCCTTCGCACAAAAGCAACCCCCATACCACATTCGATAACTCTCACTCATTTATTTATAGAGTATCTGCAAGTCACTGCAAGAGTCACACTGTGAACTCTTCCAGATTTAACTGGCAATTCGCCGCGCTTGCTTGCTTCTTCCCTCCCTTTCCTCCTTCCCTTGTCCTTTATCCCTTCTCCTTGCCTTTAGTTTTAGAGTATCCGTTCGCCGTTTGCTGTTTGCTGTTGCATTCGATTATTTGCTGTATTTGATATGTGTGTGTGCGAGTGTGTGTGTCGATAGTTGTGCATTTTGCATGCTATAAAAATATCGCATGCTATAAAGCATGTGAGCAGTGTGCACTGCACTGGAAATTGTAAATTCATGTTATGGCCACGCACTGTGGCACTATGGAAATGTGTGAATAAGCAGGCAGGGGGGAGAGAGGGGGAGAGAGGGGGAGAGGGAGGGAGAAAGGAAGGGGGAGAGGGGGGGAGAAAGGAAGGAAGAGAGGGGGGGAGCTAGTGGCAGAGTGAGAGGCTGCTGTCTGGCAGGATTACAGCGGCAACCGCTCGTCACTGGAGCGAAGGCGTTGCCGTAAATGTACCACAGCAGCAGGACGAGTGTAGAGGAAGGGAGGAAGGACAGGCAAGGAGGTGAAGGGGGAGAGGGGTACAACTGGGGCTAGTTGAGTCGCAGTTGAGCAGCAGCAGGCAGCATGTGTTTATTGCCAGCAGAAAATGATGATTACACGTAATGTGCAAATGGAGAAAGAGAGAGAAAGGGGGGAGAGAGTGAGGGAAAGTGAGCAAGGGACACAGAGAAAGAGAGAGAAAGAAGGAGAGTAATAGAGAGCAGCAGGGCAACATGCTTGGGGGCGACTTGGGGGCGATGGGGCGTGCCGAGCGGAAAACCGGAAAGGCAGCCGGAAAAACGGCAAGCAGACGGCAAAACTAACAGGCGTCGGCATCCAATGGACAATCCACTGGCAACGCTGCCCCAGCCTCAGTGCCACACTGCCACTGCCACTGCCAGTGGCATACTACGTTGCCTGTTGGTGTTGCAACTCAATTTTGCGTGTGTGGTTGAGCAGCAGCAGTTGCCAGAAGGCAGCACGCCTGGCGACAGCAGCAGCAACAGCAGCAGTGGCAGCAACGCCGGCGGTTGCCAGACTATGATGAGGCATGCAGCAAGCACAAATATATAGAAAAACAATGTCTGCAGCAGGAAGAGGATGTTGATGCGGCACAAGAGAGAGTGGCAAGTGGGGAGAGTGAAGGCGCAAGAGAAAAGAATGTAGCTGAAGCTGCTTTTCATCCCGCTCTCTTCTCTCTTTCGCTCCCCCTCCCCCTCTCCCCCTGCTGCATCTTGTTGTAACTGGGAATTCCAGGGAATCCTCCGCATAGTTAAAACACTTCTTCGCCGTGCTCAAATATCGCTTTGCTTAATTACTGCCAAATATTTGTGTTGCCATCGAGTCGCGCTGTTTGCCTCCCTCCCTCACTCTCTTCCTCTCTCCCTCTCTCTCTCTCTCTGTCATTTGTTTTTATTATGATTTTATAAATAAACACCACAACAGCAACAGCAGCGTCAGCGTCAGCTCTGTGTGGCAATTAGAAGTTGCAACATGCAAATTGCAAATGGTAAATGGCAAATTGTCGCTGCATCAACTGCCAATCTGGAGCATAAATTGAATTCTCTAATAGTTTGTTAAGTGATTAGACTGCTCTGATCTCTGTTTATTGTTTGATTATTGTTTGGATTTCGAATCAATTGAATCCTTTGGCCTTAAATGGGCTTAACTGAGATTAACAGTCTAAACTGTTGTTCACTTTGACTTGAGAGTGAACTTGTAGAAGCCTGTCATAATTGTGAAGGGAATCAATATGTTTTGAATTAAAAAAAACACAACATAATTTATAATTTAGACTAAACCTTTCCATACTTATACATTCATACTTTTTCACCTTTTAAATATTAAAAAAAATAATTTTAAAAAAAATTAAAAATATTTATAAGACATTTGGCAAATTTTTATAAGTTCTCATCTTCGATTTCTTAGTTAGGTGACAAAATATAAAGTTTGTGCTTCTATTACTAAGTTAGTTTGTAGTTAATATAATTTTACAACACTGTTTTCTAGTATTATTTATAGTCAAGACTCCAACAAGCTTCCTTCACTAAGGACTTGGTTTAAATGCATCTAAATAATTTGAAAAATGTTTTCTCCTCTTTTTATCATCAAATTTTTGACATTCAAGACGTTAAACTGTTTTCAAATTTACCAAGTACAGCCTTACAGTATTTAAAAATTTTTCTTAAATATTATATAATATTTTTTCAATTTAATTATCAACTTAAATCATTAAGCCAACCTACAATAAAGTTGCTAATCTATTTTACTAATATTTAAAATCAAATTAAATTAAAAAATAATTCAAATTAAATTAAAAAATAATTCAAATGAATCTTCTTTTACTGCTACTCAACATACCCTGTATTATCTATGCCTATTTCTATTTGTAAACTCCCCCTTTGCTGCACCTTCTCTGCCCCTTTCCAAGTGCCACAACTGGGCCTCCTCTCCAGCTTCTTCTCTGCTTCACATTGTTTTCTTTCTTCATCTTCTCCTTCGTCTTCGCCTTCGTTCTAGGCGCAGCACCTTCCGGCCTGTCAGCAGCCTGTTGAAGTTCCCAGTAAGCTCGGAGATTTCTACTGACAGACAGGGGAGATATGCAGACAGACAGACATGCTGAAAGACAGACAGACGGACAGACACACATGCAGACAGACCTACAGACAGGCAGCTCCAGCTCCAGCTCCAACTTGAGCTGCAGCTGCAGCTGCGTTTCAGTTGCCACATTGGTTCTATTTCTCTTACACTCTGCACGGGATGCAAACACTTCTGTCATATGCATTTTATGCTAAACCAAATGTGGCATCAACCAACATGCCACGCCCCCTCCCCCTCTCTCGCACCCACGCCCAGTCGAAAAAGCCAAGTCAAACTCATTATAATTTCATTGCAAGTCATTTCCATAGCATCGGAGCGTTTTTCGAAAACACGCACTAACAGACGAACACACACACATAGATACACACACACACACACACACACACCGTAACCACAACACACCTACAAGCAGAGGGAGAAACCACGTAGAGGAAAAACAATAACCTGCAATATAATGAAATGAAAATCGCCTAGAAAGCTCCGGCTAGAAGTGTACGAGTTGTAAAGGACCTCGAGCTGCAGATTCCCATATAAAGTTACCAAAACATGCAAATTTCGCACGCTACCCCCCGAATGTGGGCGTGGCCAAAGGGGAGCGGAATGAGAGAGGGGAGGGGGAGGTTGCAAAGAGTGTAGATGAGCGAGTAAAGACCTTGCATTACAATTGAGTTACAGTTCAGTTTCAGTTTTGTGTTGCCATTATTACAGCAAAGTGAGGAGAGCAGAGGGAAGTGGGGGGAGGGCAGAGGAGGGCACAGTTCACAGCGAGCAGGCTGTCGGGATTAGGGAGCAGGAGCCGGAGCAGTCGTGAGGGATTCGCTCATATTGTGCGAAACAATGAATTTATATTTGTTTTTGTTTTTTTCTCTTTCTCCCTCTCGCAACAAGGTAGCAGTGGAAAGAGGGGGAGAGAGGGGGGTAGGGAAGGTTGCTCTGTGTAGGAGTTGCAGCAGCAGCCTTTACACACATTTGACTTGTTGGTCGCTCGCTGTCAACTTCCCCCTGCCCCGCTACCTCTGCCCCCCTTTGGGCCTGCGTTGACTGCGTCGGTTGCAGATTAAACTTCGCTTATAATGAGAATTTTCACTTCCTTCCCCCTCTGCTATACTTGTTGTTGTTGTTGTGGGTGTAAAGCAGCCGCTGGCGAATTTGCATTAAAGCATTTTTACTCCACTCTCGCCGTTGTTGTTGTTGTTGTTGTTGTTAGAAATGGAAGCAGCCAAGTCAGCACAGGCATCGCTTCGTAGCTTTTCAAATGTTGTTTGGCTTTATTTTTTTGGCTTTTTTTTTTAGCTCTTTTAAGCTGGGTCGAGGGCGTTGGGGCACAGCACACGCTTAACTCGGGCAGCGTCATATTTAAAGTGCAAAATGGTGGCACAAAGTGTGGCAAACTGAGAGAGTCAATTAACTCGCTGATGCACTGCAAGAAACTCCAATGTGAAAGCTTCATAATATTTATTCAAATGTATTTAATATATTTTTATATATTTAATTGTTTCATATATATTTATATTTATTCATAATTTGTATATCCTTAAAACACTCTATATATTTTCTACATATTTTATATTTGAAAATAAAATTTTATTTATTTTCTTTATCATGTTTTATGAGCTCTCAAGTGTCATAATCATCAAATGATTATTTTATTACAAGAACTTTTGCAAACACATCATAAATAAAGTCCTTCGCATTTTTTTTATGGCACTCGATTATAATAATATTTCAATAATAGTTTTGCTACCCCCTTTGTTCGGTTTGCTGTAAATAAAGCCAATTGCAAGAATTTCCATTGATTAGTAAAAGTTGTGGAAAACTCTGCTTTATTCGAGAGCGAGAAAAACTTTTCTTGCTGTGCAGCAAAGTTGCGCAAGGCGACTGGGAAATGCTCTGCAATTGAGAGGAGGTGTGGATGGAATATAAAATTAAGCTTGATTTTTTATAAAATTTATTGAAGATATATAATGATAATTGTAGGTTAATAACTAAATAAATAAATAAAAAAAATCAAACTAACCTGCAGTTTGATGATCTTTTACATTAAATTCTTTTTATGAAAGTTGCATGGAAGAGACTCTTTTTTCAAATCTACTGAAGTTTACAGTGTTGTCATGTTTACCCCTCTCTTATGGAGGGTATTTCTTAGTATGTAACTATCCTGATTAGCCAGAAATTCGAAGCATCGCTTACATAGTTTTGCTTTTATCAAAGATTTGTAAGAAAATCTACAGTTTATTCATATCAACTGAAATTCAAAGCGTTGCAATGTGAGTGTGATTTGTAGAATAGATTTCTAACTTGCCAAATGCTAAGAATCTTCCTTTTCTTTTACCTTATATGGAATGATCTACAGTTTTTTCATATCAAGTGAAGTTTACAGCGTTGCAATGTTTAACTCTAACTTCTGTAAATTCTAACTTGCCAATTGCAAATCTTCAGTTTCTTCTAACTTATATGAAAAGATGAAGAGTTCTTACATATCTACTGAAGCTTACAATATAGAATTGTTTTTTATCTACTGAAGTTTACACCGTTGCCACGTTTCACCTGCCACTGCCGTAGGGTATTCACTAGTCTGCCTTGCTCAGCCTGTCCATGCTGATCACGAGTGCAACGCGTATTCACTTTAATAGATTTTCTTCGCCTGCAAAGTTGAAATACCCTGGTGGCTCGTTGCCAGCGACAGGGTATGCCACAGTGTGGAAAGTTGTGCCTGCTTGGACGCATGACTTTTGGGCATTGTTAACGTTGAGCAGCGTCGTTGCTGCTGCCGGGCAGAAGGAGCGTGCTCTGTGTGTGCAATGTGGAGCGTGCAACGTGCAACATGTTGCGGTTGGGTGGCTCCAATTGGGACTCGAGTGAGCATAAATTCAAATGTGCTGCACGCTGAGCAGGGGCACGCTTACTTATGACTACGTGAGTGTGCGTGTGAGTCTCTGAGTGTTTGTGAGTGTGTCTGTGTGTGTGTGTGTGAGTGTCGCTGTGAGTCATTCTCACATACGTTATGTGCCGCGCTGTATTCACAAAACTATTCGCACTCGCAGCGTGGCAACAAATTGAGATTTATGTGCGAAAGGTTTGTGCAAAAAGTTGCGCAACCTCAGCCAATTGTAAGTGTGTGTGTATGCGGGTGTGTGTGTGTGTGTGTGTGTGTTGCCTGGTCACCACTGTGGTGTGGGGAATATGGTAAATGGTAAATGGCAAATGGCTTTCTGTGCAGCAGCGGAGGCGGAGGCAAAGTTGGCAAACTTGTCGTCGCTGCAACATTAGCTCTGGTCCTGCTGGGGCGGCAGCAATCTCAGCTCTCAGTGTGGTGCGCAGCCCAAAAAGTTTCGCTTGCCAAAGGTTAAGGGCGCAAGGGATTAACTTGTGTTTACTTCACATGCCACTTGCCGCGCTGTTCTGGCAGTTAACAACTGTCTAAAGTGCCCCATCCCCCCAACCCCTCCACTCCGTGTTGCAGATAAATTTAAAATTGACAGCAACAAGCTGACAAAAAAAAGAGAGTGGGGGCTGCATGCGTTGGCAACATGTTGCTGGCAATACAGTGCTGATCAACATGATGCGGAAAGTGTTAGAGCAACAGCGAGATTAACAGTAACAGTTAGAGTAAGAGCAACAGATACTGTAACAGCAACAGCAACTGCAATAGAAGGAGTAACAGCAAGAGTAAGAGTAACAGTAACAGCACGAGCAAAAGGAACAGCACGAGCAACAGCAATAGAAGGAGTAACAGCAATATCGCGAGCAGCAATAACAGCTAGATTAACAGCAACAGAGAGTCTAACAGCAACAACAACGGCAAAAAGAAAGAAAGAGTAACAGCAACAGCACGAGCAACAGTAACAGGAACAGCAAGAGAAACAGTAACAGCAGCAGCACGAGCAACAGCAACAGAGACTGAAACAGCAGCAGGAACTGCACTAGAAAGAGTAACAGCAATGTAGATCGGCTGAGTAACAGTCAGCTGTTAACTTTACAGCTCCCACACGCGCTCTCCCGCTCTCTCACAGCTGTTAACAGCAGCTGAGAGCAGCCCTTTAACAGCGCACTGTTCACCAAACCTTTTGCTTACAAGCGCTCTGTTAGCTCCCTCACTCTGCGCTGTAAGCTTACCCACTGTTAACTCCCTCGCTGCTACTGTTAGTGTTGTTGTTGCCGTTTGTGGACTGTACCTTTTGTACCTGTTGTTGTTCGTCGTGTTGGCTTTTTGAATGCTCTTTGCGCGCGCTTTTCACACACACACACACACGCAGACAAACATGCATGTGTTCGTGCAGAACTGTATTCATTTGTATCTCTTGTAGCTGTATCTGTATCTGTAAATGTATCTGTGGCTTTTGTTTTGCTTGTTGTTGTTTGTTTGTTTGTCGACTCACGTTTTTCTTTCAGCTTCTCTTCTTCTTTACACAAAACACTAAAGAAAAAAAGCCCAAGCGAAGCAACGGTCAATGTTTAAACCGAAAAAAGGCACAACACGACAGCGAGACACACAACGAGACGGAGAGGGAGAGAGGGGGAGAGAGAAGGCAGAAGAAACTACGAAAACTGAAACGAATTTCAACTGTGAGCGGCGGCAGCATCGTTTTTTATTTATTTACTGTGCTTACTGCGTTTACTCTCCTTTTCCTTTCTGCTGCTGCTGCTGCTGCTGCTACGTGCAGCTTCCCCCCCCCCCCTCCACTCTCTCCACGACGTTTGTTGGCCGTTTGTTGGCTGACTCCACGCTAGATTAGATACAGATACACAAATTCGAATTCAATTGCTTTGCTTTGCCTTGCTCTGCTTGACTGAGGCTCTCTCCTTTCCCCCCTCCCCCTCTCTCCTTACCCCTCTGTATATGTTGTTTTTTTATGTGCAGCAGCGTTTTGGCCAAATGTGTGTTACAGTTTCGTTGTTGTCGCTCTCGTTGTTTTGGCTCTTCAAAGAAAAAGGTCAAATCATTTTTATGGCTGCCGGGCAAGTCTTCGTTTCCCTCTTCCTCTTCATTGTCATTGTCTTTGGCCGCCGTTTGATGTGCTGCGTGACTTGACCTTAGCCTGGCCAGCTCCAATTGGCATTAGGCATGCCAATAAGCCAGCCAGCAACTGTTGGCAACTGTTGGTAGCCAGCCAGAGGCGCATACGCGCCCAAGCACTGTCCCCAGTTAAACATTAAATGCATTATAATTGGATATACTAGCAGCAGAGCAGGCGAGAGGGCAGTTACTTTGGGGTAGTCGATGGTGAGATACCTTAGGAAATGAGGGGGAGATAAGGTGGGGTTGGTAGTGGTAGGAAGTAGAAGACTCCCCTGTGATAAGGTTACTTGGGAGTCTAGTCAAGGCAACTTCTCCTTGAAAACCTTTCTGCGGATCCTTTAGTTTACTAGACTCCAAGAAATTTTGTCTTGAAGGAGTATTTATTTATATTATATTTTTATATTTATTTAATTGTTATACATATAGTAAACTTATGGTTAGAAGCTATAAAGAGAAGAAGAAAGAGAACTTCTGCTTAGAAATTTAAGATCCTTCTACTGAAACATTTTCCAAACAATCTATCTCTCTCTCTCTCTCTCTGCAGAAGCTTCTTTCTGTCAAGCCTCTACATCGCCTTGGAAGAGTATTTATGTATATTTATTTATTTTGTATATGTATAGTAGTATAGTATAGAGATATAGACAACTTCTGATCCCAAATCCAAATCCTTCTCTCGAAACGTTTTCCAAGCAATCTCTCTTTTTCTCTGCAGAACCTTTTTTCTATTCTTCTAATCATAACAACTTCTTGATCCTCTCTACACAGAGGAAACTGCTGCTCCCTAGTAACTTGTAAATCATAGTATTATAGGACTTCTAGGAACTTCTTGAGGCTTAACTGTTCATATACACATATAATCAATATAAACCACTTAACCTAAAAGGAGAAGAAGAGCTCATTCCTAACAGAACTCCTAACTCCTTTTTAAAAGAGCAATTAGTACCTTCTTCTTTCCCTGAATTATTTGTCATGTGCCTAACCTATTAAGTCATGTTATATAATTTCACTACCTATCAAATCATACAGCATTATACCCTACCACACCATTACTTCAATTCGCTAGTAGTGCAACTAAGGCAGGCAAACTCCAGACTGTGTGCCAAGGCAGAGCTCAGCCAGACCCAGCCTGATGCAAGATAGCCCACGTTGCCTCAAGTCGCTAGACAGCTCATTGGGTTACACCCGCCCTAACGATATTAGAATAGCCTCCTTCGCCAGGGTATTAACAGAACTTAGGCTCAACTAACAAGCCACTGCCTGGGGCCAAACTGAGCTCCAAACCCAAACCCAAACCCGAACTGAGGTTGCAGTGCCTGCGCTGTTGTTGATTCAAGGGCAAGAGGCGAAAGGGCTTCCAGCCAGGATGGGGCTCAACTACTTAACCTTTTGCCAAGAAGTTGGCAACCAGAGCTTGGCCGGGCTTAGAGTCGACTACGCAGATAGCCATAGATAGCTGCACAGGCCTTCGCGACTGTCTCTGCCTTGGTCGTGGTCGTGGCTGCTTTCCCGGCCACAGACGCTGGCATTAACCCGAGCCAGGGCCAACGCCAACGCCGTCAGCGAACGTCGCCCGCACAACAGCTTGTCTGCTCCCCCTCCCTCTCCCCCTCCCGCTGCCACCGCCTTGAAGGGCTCAGCTCAACTTCAACTTCGTCAACGCCCACGAGGCAAGAACGCGGCGAGAGTTGGAGTTGGCGTTGAAGCGAGTGCGCTGGCAGCGCATGTAAAATGCTTCAAAATTTAAAATGTATCATATTCCTGGCGCACCCACAAGCCTCCCCTCCTCCCAACCCCTGCCTGCCACATGCAGTGCAATCCTGGGCACAACCAGTTGCAGCATTTGCGCCTCCAGGCAGCGTGTGCTCATCTCATTCTCATCCTCCGTTCGGTTTTTATCATGCTGCATTTTAATGCGCCTTTGAAATGTGAAGTGCAAGTGGAGAAGAAGTGGAAAATAACTAAAGTGTCGCCTCGACAACAGTACCAGTGTGTGTACCCCACCTCGCCCTTGTCCCTCCTCCTGCGTCTGGTCTGTCTTTTGTCTCTAAAATATTATAAAACATAACAATAAGTAGACGGCAAATGTGAAGTTTACTTTGCAGTCGTCGTCGCCGAAGCGTAGCTCCCTCCGGACTTGCTACAGCTACCCTCCCCTCCCCTTCCCCTTGCCACACTCCCCCCTCGAGGCTGTAAAGCCGGTTTGTGTCGTCACTAAAAAAGTCATGCAGCGACTTCAGTGCTCGTGTTGTGTTGCTGGTCATCATCATCATCATCTGCGGGGAACAGGTTTCTTTCTATGCCCAAGACTGTTGCAAGACGCACCCAGCAAGCCTCCCCCCCTCCCTCCACACCTCCTCTTTGGGCCTCCCTTCTGTGCCTGCTTTGTCTGTGTTGAGTCTCTTCGCTTTCAATGCTTTTGGCCTGCTTTGGTTTCTGGCGCTGTTGCTGCCTCTGATGTTGCCTCTGCTGTTGCTGCCTCTGCCTCTGCCTCTGCTGCTGTTGTCGCTTGTCTCTGTTGGCTTCACTTATGCTCTCGGCCACATATGGTACACCCTGGCTTAGCACTTCATTCTATACCCCTCTCCCTTGTAATTACACTGCCTGCTGTTGGCAACACTGGGAACAGCAACATGTTGCTGGCAACTTCTCGGCAACAAAAAGAAGAAATCTCTCATTGCTTTGTTCCTAATTTCATTTGTGGCTGCCACAAAACAGT
The DNA here is from genome assembly GCA_018904595.1 of Zaprionus indianus. Classification (NCBI taxonomy): domain Eukaryota; kingdom Metazoa; phylum Arthropoda; class Insecta; order Diptera; family Drosophilidae; genus Zaprionus; species Zaprionus indianus. Next base: position 1,368,225 of record JAEIHA010000905.1, read on the forward strand.
TAAAAATGGAACAGCTTTTCATAGCCATGGCCACGATTGTTTGTTGTTTGTTGTAATTGTTGCTGCTGCTGCTGCTGCTGTTTGCAGTTGCTGTTGCCAGCGTGACTGCTGCTGCTGTTGTTGCTGCTGCAGTACGTGACTAAGTTTGCTTCCACTGACTCTTGGCGTGTCTGTCAGTTGGCATAACGTTTCGTTGACAACGTCATTACTGTTCTCAATTTCACATATCACATGGCCAACTATCGCGCACACACACACACACACACCTAGACACACACACACGGCAAGACTGAGGTGTGCTTTGAAAGAGAGAAAAAAAAAAGCAGAATGCCTGGCAGAACGTGCTTCGTGGCTGCTTGCGCTGTGTGTGCTACCTGGAACGGAGCTGCCGCCTGCTGCACCCCCTCCCTCTGCTACTCTCCTCCCCTTGCTCCACTCCCCCTCCCTCCCCCTCTTGCTCTTCTGCTTGCTCTTCTAGCCAACGTTAATGTGTCGAAAATGTTACAAGCAGAAAGTTGTGGCTTGTAAGCCCCAAACGGAACCCAAGAGCAACGCCAGGCAAGACACACAGCAACAGCAACAACTACTCACAGCAACAACTACGCACAGCAGCAGTGGCAGTGGCAGTGGCAGGGGTTGCTGCTGCTGGTGCTGGGGCAGCAACTGGCAACCGCAGCGCTGAGCTGCAAAGCTTTTGCTGGCAACTTTTGATGTTCTCAAGACATAATTCTAAGAAATTTTGACACTTTTGACATTTAGTAGTTTTGTCTATGCTGCAGCAACTTTCCAGCGCCCCCTCCTCCCTCCCCCTCCCTTGCTGCTGCTGCCGTTCAATGTTTGTCCATTGTCTTGGCCACGGCCAGCAGAGGAGATGTTGCTGCTGTGGCTGCTCCTGCTGCTGCTGCTGCTGTTGGTGCTGCAAATCCGTGGCAGCAATTAAAACTTACTGCACTGCGAGGGCTCATGTCATGTGCAGGGAATATTGAAAATCCCCATGGCCAGTGGCTGCTCCTCTCCTGCTGCACTTGATGTCGGGCTTAGCTTAAAGCAAACAATTTTAACGGACACGAAGACAGAGGGAGAGAGAGAAAGAGGGAGGGAGAGAGGGAGTGGGGGAGCAACTTGAAATCTATTTTCGAGCAGCTGGAGAGGAAGTGCAAAGTGCCCGGAGACATGTTTCGGCTGTAAAGGCGGTTAAGCGACGAGATGAGCCATAAAGCAAAGTAGGCAAATATTATCAGGCTTCACGCAGTTGATTATTGAAGGGAGAGGAAGGGTGGGAAGAGGGGAGGAGGATGCCAAAAGATTGCAGAAGACAGGGGATAAGGAAATACATAGAAGCAGATAGATAGAGAGAGAGAGAGAGAGAGAGAGAGAGTTGAAGAAGGAGATATATGGCTAATAAATATATGAAGAACAAGAGCAACAGTCGAGCGGCACGCGACAGTGGGATACCCTTCGACCTTTTTGAAACAATACTTCTACTTAATAGAAATATCGTATCGTGTATGAATACGTGTATCATTTCATTGGTCAAGCACAAATGTATGTATGTGTGTGTGTGTGCGTTTGAATGCAAAAAATGCGTGTGCATAGAAAAGAAGAGAAGAACAACAGATGGCGCTACGCGCTCGCATTCTCTTTCCTTTTCATTCCTACATGAGCATTGCAATGACGTCACAGCTTGCTGGTCTGTATACAAAATCAAAGCGAACAAGGTTTTTGTTTTATAACTTTTGTGTTTGTTGTCCGATCGGATTGGAATTTTGACGTTATGTTGTTATTATAATTAGCTAAGGTATGGTCTTACTCAGAATGTTGTATCTTTTATATGTCGCTCGCAAATCAGCTTAAAAGATGAAATTATTGATTTGCGTGGGCGGGGGGCGTGGCACCCAACATTTGAAATAAACTTCACCTGTCCCGGATAAACAGAAACCTTCATGCCAAATTTGGTGTCTCTAGCTTTTATAATAGCTGAGATCTGTGTGTTCATCCGGACATCCAGACATCCAGACATCCGGACAGACAGACAGACATGGCTTAATCAACTTGGCTAGTGATCCTGAGGGGTCTCCCACGCCTCCTTCTGCCTGTTACATACATTTGCACAAAGTTCGTATACCCTTTTTTGACCATTTTCAATGGTCGAAGGGTATAAAAAGAGGTATACATGATTTCTAGATATCCGATATATATAGTAGAAAGTGATGGTGAAAGAACAACAAATAAAGATCTAATAAGAAGAAGTATAGAGAAAAACTATACCTTATGAATCTAAGAAAGATTCGCACAATTTTTATATTCAAGACATTAACTCAAACATTCGAATACGAATGAAAAAGGAAATCTAAGGAGCCCTATATAGAACTACTGCATATAATTATTAGATTCAATCTGTTCACTTCTATAACCCCCCAACTGCTCTCAATGGGCACAATAATCTGTAAATTGCCTGGGACACCCTGCTGCAATCCACAATCGAACTACGAGTAATTAAATTGATAACTGTTTATTTTGTTTGTTGTTGAATGGAAATCACTTGAACAATGCAGTCCCTGCTGCTGCTGCTGTTGCAACCCCTGCAGAGCACATCTGAATCGCAGCTATAGCGGATTTGCGGTATTTATGCCTGGTCGGACTGCGATAACCGCCAATGGGCCAAGATACTGCCGGCTAACTTGCCATTATTGGGCACATTTTGGGGTTTGCTTACGCGCGATTTAACTAAATCGTGTTGCCCAATTGACGATTTACATCTGTTTCGCCACGCTGTGAGCTGTGAGCTCGAGTGCAGCTAAGCGATTACGTGCGATATGTAGTGCGATATATGGGTAGATATATGAGGAAAAGGAGGGGGAGAGGGGTGAGGTACTTAGCCAGTAAGGAGCATAACAAATGCGAGGGTTGCCCAAGCTGACACATGGAAAGCTGCTGACAATAATCTATTGCAATTTATTAGATGCGAAGAAGGCGGGCAGAAGGAACAGGCAGAAGGGGAAAGGGAATAGAAGGAGACAGGCAGAGGGGTAAAAATGGAAAGGCAGGGGAGTGTAGTAGAGCAGGGGCGTGGAAGCAGAGGTGTTGGTAGGTGGAGACAGCTCGTCTTAAATGCCAAAAAGCAAACGGATTACACAGTGACAAACTATCCAAACACGCCCCAAGTGGGCAAGCTCTGGCTGCAGAAGGGGGAGGCAGACAGGAAGGAGGGAAGAGAGGGGGGGGAAGTGTTGATGTATTTGGCAACTGTTGCTGATTATTTATTTGCGCTTTTAGTTGGCCAAAAAAAGCAGAGAAAGAAAGATTTTCTTGAGCAAACAGCGCTCGAGCAGCTTCAGCACTTTGACAAGGGTGGACAATGGCGATTAGCGCTGGGCACTAATGCGACGCGCCACACATCGGGGTGTGCCACACTCCCCTCCCTATCCTCCTGCTTCCCTGCTTCTTTATCCGCTGCTGGTCTTAGTCACTTTCCCCTGCACAGTCGAGCCATGTGTTTGCTCAGGACGCAGTGCAGCAGCAGCAAAGTGAAAGATGTGCCAGCGATGTTAGTGGCAAATGGACAGCAGACGGCAGCAGAGCAAGGGGGGAGGGGGAGGGAGGAAGCAGAAGAGAGGGGAGCAGAGGGGAGGGGGTGGAGTGCCCAGTTTTGCCTGCAGTGCTGGGGCAATTGCTGCTGACTTGCCACTTGTCTTTATTAGTTTTCGCACTGGCTAAGCTGTCACGAGTTCGAAGAGAGGGCGAAGAAGGGCTGGCAAGGAGGGTAGAAGTGCAGGAGAAAGGGGCAGAGGCAGAGGCAGGGACAGAGGCAGGAGCAGAGGCAGAGGCAGAGGCAGGGGCTAGGGCAGAGGCAGGAGCAGCTCCCTCCCCCTTTTTTGTTTGCTCGCCCGCTCATGTTATTAGCCAATGCCAAGTTTGCTCTGCTTGTCGAGTGTGAGAATTGTATTTTCTTTTCACTTTTGCACAACTTGTTGATGCCACAACAGTGTGGATTGGCCTGCCACAGCTGTCCACAGTGCCACAGTGAGAGTTCAGTGAACCAAAACCGAACTGATTAGGGCAAATCTACAAAGCAGATTTACATAACTGCAGGTGGGCAGAGCAGCAGCAGAAGGAGGAATGGGATTAGTAGAAGAAGTAGCAGCAGAGGTGCATGCAGATGAAGAGGGGAGGTAGGGGAGGGGGGGTCGAATGACTTATCGGACCTCTTGCAGCGCGAGCTAAAGTGCCGCACTGAAGTAGCCAATAAATTTGACTATCATATCGAAGATCTTCCATTGCTAGTGCATTGAACCCTCTCGAGAGATGCTGCCCAGCCTGCTTCTCTCTCTCCCTCTCTCTTTCTCCCTTTCTCCCTCTGTCGCAGGTAATCGAAACAAGTGGAGAGGGGCGACCCACCTGGAAAATGTCGTTTGTTGTCACGCTTCAAGAATCGAAATTGGTTTTTGTTTTCTTTCGTTCGTTCGTCTTTCATTTCGATTCGTTTCTTTCCTTTTCTCGTTGCTTGCAGCCTCCTAACCAGGTTATTGACTTTGATTCTGATTTTGATTTTGATTCTGATGCCGGTGCGGGGTTGCCCCCTCGAGACATGTGACTGGCTTGCATTGTTTATATTTGTGTTTGTGTGTCTGGCAAAGGCATAAATTAAATTTCAATAAAAATGTCACAGCAACAACATGTGGAACAATTTTCGAGTGCCTTTCAGCTCTCTCAAAAATGGCCTTTTTGTTGACCAAGGCAATTACTGCATTCTGGCTTGCAGTGTGTATGTATGCATGTGTGTGTGTTTGTGTGTGTGAGTTGACATTACAAACAGAACCATGAGTGTGGCAGACACACAGCTTTGCTGCCAAAGAAATTCATAAAATATTTTAAAATTATATGCAAAGGAAGCTACAAGTAAATTATTTAAGAATTGGGAGAAGAGTTGCAGAAGGGGAGAGGGAAAGAGGGGAACCTAATGAAATAAGCATAGAGAAAGAGAGGAGCAGTGCTCGAGTAAAAGAGAAGGTGCAGTTGTGCAGATATTCTATTCTATTTAACTTCAAAGAGATGTCTGCTACTTCTGAGGACAGATACTGCATTTCAAATGCAGTTAAAATTGTGTATAAAGGTAGATATGGATAGAAAAATAAATAGATGGATATATAGACAGATAGATAGAACAATAAATTATAATTAGAGAGTCTCCCAGTAGAGATGAGGCGAGGCACTGCAACCAAGATGGTCTTTTGTACCTTTAGGAAAAATAGATAGTCTATAGATGAAGTTAGGTAGGGGAAATCGGCACTCCAAAGATGAACCAATATGTTCAGACTTTAAGTGCAGCCTAGATATATTTATAGTAGTTTTTCCTTCAATAATTTTTCAATATTTAAGTTAGTTGAACAAGCTAGAATAGTGTGAAAGTAGATCGATTATGTAGATATAAAAAGGTAACAAATTATATAAAGAGAACATTTAATGAAGACTCTGAAGATTAAATAGCTTACCCAAAGTAAAGGATTAGCAAAGATCAATAAGATAAGAAACGATAAGCAGCTTTAAGATGGTGTAGAAGTATAAAGTTCATAAAAGAGGAAGTGAGTGAAAATACAGTTTTATATAATAGTTTAAGCCAAACATAAGCCAATTGATGTCAATTCTATCATTAATAAATTCAATTTTTCTATTTTTATTCGTTAAACTGAAAACGAAGTTACTTTGTTTAATTAACGATACTGATAGAACAAAAAGACATATGTATATGAGACTTCCCCCTATAGAGCTCCAAACATTTCTATCTCCCACCGAAACTTCCTAGCATTTAAAGTGCTTCGCCCCAATGAAGACCTCCTAGAACAAGCCGAACTTACCAGACAGTTAAGAGAGTGCTCTGGCTACCCCACAGCACACAGAATCGGAAGAATCGCCAGACTGGACAGAAAGTTATGGCACGTACTAAGCTCGTTGTCACCTCATTCCATCGATGTGAGTGAATTTGCCTGTCGATTTTGGGTTTCAATTACCCAAATGAACTTTTCGCATCGTGGCCAGCTCAAGTTCTATGCGATTGGTTCAACTTAAAGTTGGGCCAAAAAGATGCTGACTCATCTCTCCCCCGCCCAGGCAGAGGACATGGATACGAGCAGTTACGCCCTCCAATTGCGAAGGGACTCGCTTGTGGTCGCCCTGACTGGATAGTGAAGCCTGTCCCTGGCCTGTCCAAACCCCCCCACACACACACTGGACAATTAGCCAACTTTTGCAGCCATGCATTAACTCGACAACATCTACAACAACAAACAGGGAAGAGGGAGGGCAAAGGGAGAAAACAACAAGATGGAGAAATGCGAAATGAAAATGAAAAGTGTCCAGCGACAAGAGAACACAACAATTTAAATGAGCAGCCAACTAGCAAAGCGAAGGGGAAAGAGAGGGGGAGGGGGGGGTAGTGTGTGCAGGGGGTCGCGAGGGGGGTTTAAGGATGAATACAAGCTGCCAGCTGAAGTAACAATAAATTAATTAAAACTTTTTAGCCAATTCAATTTGTGTCGTCGGCGTCTGCGACGTTTTGTTTTCAGCTTCTCCTTCTTCTCTTCTCTTTGCACAGTTTTGCTTTATTCTCTTCGTTTTTTTTTTGTGCACTGTGCTTTGTCCCTTTCAATTATAAATGCACATAAATTGTTGCGCGCTTCGGTTGGCCACAGCACCACGCCCCCTAATGGAGAGGGAGGCTGGGGGCGGGGGCGCTGGCCCCTGATGCTCGACTTGATGACACTTGAATTTCAAATAATCCAAACAGTTAACGTTGCCCATGTCCGAGAGCGGACAGCAACAACAACAAAAGCAACAGCAGAAACCACACAGATTTCGAATGCAATAAAAGTTTGTCTTTCGACTAGGCATACCCTGTAGGCAGGGGCACGGGTCTGAGAGGTGTGATGAATTGAAAGGATGATTTGCAAGAGGAACTACTTTTGAAATGTTTTCTATTTGATCAGACTTACCAACTTGATGGAGAAATTAATGTAAAATATGATGAATATAATATATATAATATATATATAATGTTCAATAAAAGTAGACCTAACCTCAATTTAAGCTAAGCCTAACATAAGCAATGAAACATTTTAAATTGTAAAAACATTTTAACTGTCAAAAGTTTTTATTTCATATAATATTTAATTTCTAAAGACACTTATTTGATGAATTTCTGTTTTATAAAAGTAGACCTAACCTCAATTAAACCAAAACCTTACCTTAAAACATTAAACAAATAATTTCAATAAGAAACATTTTGAATTGTAAAAACATTTTTATTGGTACGAGTTCATATTTTATATTACATTTTAAATGACATTTATTTGATAAATTTCTATTCAATGAAAAATAAACCTAACCTCATTTATTATTTTTTTAAATGTTTAACCTTTAACTCAACAACAAATTCTAATAAAAAACAATTTCAAATTGTAACAAGTTTTTTTTTAGAATCAAACATATATAACTTGATGAATTTCTGTTTTATAAAAGTAGAACTAATCTCAATTGAACCTTGACCTAACCTAAGCCTAACATAAACAACAAATTCAAACGAAAAAACATTTTTAATTGTGAAAACATTTTAAATGCAAAGCGCTTTTGTTTCATACATAATTTCATTTAATTTATTTGATGAATTTATGTTTAATAAAAGTTGACCTAACCTCACTTTTTATTTTAAAAATGTTAAACCACCTTTAACTTAACAAAAATTTCTAATAAAACATTTCAAACAGCAACAATTTCTCCTATTCTTCCAACCGCATTCAAAACTGTTTGTTGGGTATTTTTTTCGCCCTACCTAGGGTATCTACTAGTTGTGCATCCACGTTTCTTCACCTCCCCCATTGTTTTCCCATTTTTGGGTAAACTTTGATTTGTGTCCAACAGCTTGTCGCAGTAGTTAGAGCAAAGATCGGAAAACAATTCACATAAATAATTAAACGATTTAGTGTGTCCCTCAACTTCAGCTTCAATTTCAGCTTCAGCTGCATGGCCAAATAAACTGATGAAATTGCATTGAGCTGAATGCGCTCCCGGCCAGAGTTGAATGTGCAGTCTATTAAACCAAACCCAAATTGGATTTGCAGCACAATTTCTGCTTTGATTTCATTCATCAAAAACAGAAACTGCTGCATCAGCATTGGAAATTCCTTAAAAAAAAAGAAAAGAATAACAATCAATTATGAAGCTCAAATTGAGAGAACAACTCCGCATCGAAGTTCACACCTAGCACGACTTTTGGAGCGAACCGCAACTCACGAAATTTAATGAAATTATCAACTGCAGATAAAGCAGGTACAAACTCCCAACTAACATATCTCGGTACTTTGCTGTGCATTCAATTAGAAACATCTCTGGACGTGTGGCCTGCTCAAAATGATGTGGGAAAATGCTCGCATGAACAACAAACAAATCAAAGAAAACTGTGCCACACATTTCCACATTTCCACATTTCCAATTTCAATTCTCATTCCTGTTTTCATTCGTCTTTGACAGCGTCTTGGTCTTCTTCTGCTGCTGCTGCTTCTTCTGTTGTTGTTGCTTGCCTGAAACTATTTTAATATGGAAATTGATATGGTATATACGACTGCGACGACAACGACGACGAATGAGGCTGCCTCAGCCAACGGGGCGCGCGCTTATTTATGCATGAAGATGACTTTACATTCCTCGCCCGAGTCGGCAACACTTTTACGGTTGTCAGTCCGTCGCGCTGTCCGTCTAGTTTGTTACGGGCTGCTGGACAGCCCTTAGGAGCGACCAGTGCCTGGGAAATGAGAGGGCAGCTAGACGGCCAAGAAGGTATAGATGTGGGTTGAATTTGATGAGGGAGGAACGAAGGGGGAATACCCTGGGAATGGTGGTTAAAGAACTATAGTAATTGCAGGTAATATATATTTATATATTTTTATATCGTCGTATAATATTGTATAAGATATATTATTAACTTCTTACTAAAATATATAACTATAAATATTTATAAAGAGTGCAGTTTACATTATTTAATAATTCTAATAAGATGCAGTTCAATAATACCCAAAAATAATGCAAAGTTTTCTGGTTTTAATATAATTTTAATTAATTTATAGTACTGGTACCTTATATTCCCCTTTCTTCATGATCAGATACTATAATCTCATAGCTATCAATGCACATTCAATCTACCACACATTCTAAACTCTCTACACAAATTTCAAGTCAATAACCCCGTTCACTTAGTCAGTGAGCTAAAGAGTTAATTCAAAATACTCCACGCATTGATGGCAATTACAAATGCAGTGTCAAAATTAGAATACCCAGTGCTGAGCAAATATTGGGTATACAAATATTTGACTAACCTGTGTGTACACACTCTACAGTCTGCGTCTGACTCGTAGTCTCTCTCTTTCTCAGTTTGTATCTTTGGGAGCGTCTTGACCTTTTTGTGGTCAGAGTGCACACAAGCATGAATCGAGGCACAGCTCTGTCGCTGTCTCTGCTACTTTTTCTTCTTCATCTACTGCTTCGCCTTTACCATTTACTTTTACCTGTCCATTTTAGGCTTTATTTACCTTGCACTTGGCTCATATAACAGGTTTCTATTCGTGCTGCATTTTTGTGTGTGTTTCTTGATAGATGGCTTCGCTTTTTGTTGTTATTGTGCCCCAAGCTGCCATAAATATTGATTAATCTATAGTTTTACATTCAGTGGAATGAAAGAAGAGCAGCACCACCAAGCGGGGCAGCTGTCCCAGTTGGCTGCAGCCAAACAACTTCATTGTGCAATTGCCCACAATATGCTCCTCTTATGGCATTAGACACGCGGGGTTGTTCCAGCATTTACAGGTGCCGTTTCACACGCCTCTGTAATTAGAGAGAGAGAGAGAGAGCTCTTCATTTCAAGACTATTTATTAGCCTCGATCTACCTTTACCTTCCTCCCTCTCTCATTCTTTCTCCTTCCTCCTTCTCCTGCTGCTGATGACTTCCTTTTGAAACTGATCGTTGACCCTGCGAGGAGAGTGCCTGGTTCCTTGGGGTGAGTTCATTATTAGGCCACTCGCTAGTTGCTCTTTTGAGGTTTCTATTATGCGATCGCGGGGTTTCCTAATCTATAAAAGGTTTGGACCTGTCTGCGGTGGTCTTCGAGAGTCGTAACTGACGTTTTTCTTTTATTTTTAATTTGCTGCACTCGCTTTAGGTGCTTCAAATTGAATTGGGGTAGGGATTAGGCAACATAATACTGGGCATTTTTAGAGGTAGAAGGAAGTGTCAGGTTTTTTACAGTCAACTACGAGCAATAGAAACAAAAAGCCAAGAAATAATTAAAATATATTTTATAAGCAATTTTTATCTTTGAATTGTCGCTTGATAAAAATTAATTAGCTTAAAGTTCTCAGAAATAAATTGAGTAAGAAAGAAAGAAAAGAAAGAAAAAGAAATAAATATGCGCAGAATCAAATAAACAAATTAAAATAAACAAATTGAAATGTTAAAATACCAAGATAGTTATTAATTTATTAATTTTTTTTATTTATTATTAGTAATTTATATATTTAATAGTAATTTATAAATGTCGTGTGAATTGAAACAAACCAAAAAGAAATCATAGTCAGTGTAAAAGATTTATTTAGTCGAATAAACAGAAGAAAGATCACTAAAATGAGTTACTCGCAAGAAGTTTATTGCAGTCACTGTAATTAATTTATTAATAATTTAAACAATTTATAATTTAATAGTAATTTACATGAGTCGTGGGAATCGAAATAAACCAAAAAGAAAACATAGTCAAAGTAAAAGATTTACTTAGTCGAATGAACAGAAAGAAGATCACCAAATGAAATAATTCCAAGAACTTTATTGCAGTCACTGAAGTTGTCAATCTTCAGCTGTGCCTGCTTGTCTTGCTGTTCACACCCCCCCCTCCCTACTCCTTCCTCACTTCCCCCTCTTAGAATTCACGAGCCACCCGTTGACATCTAAGAGGCATTTGCATTGCAATCGCCAGTTGAACTGCTAATTTCGCATAGTCCATATATAATTAGCCTATGTTCGCGCCGCCCCCTTCCCCCTCCCCTGTGCCACCTCTGCCACGCCCACAGCGCACATTGACAAATGAATTCGAACTGCGCGCTCGTTGGCAGCTGCAATCCGTTGAATTCCACATTGCCAGTGCCGCAATGCAACTCAATTAAATTCGACGGCTTTGGCGGCGGCGGCGTCGTAAATATTCGCTGTTGCATAATTTCACCAGGCTACGCCCCCACCCACTCCCCACACACACACACACACACATGCAGACGTGTGTTTTATAAAATATATTACACTGGGCATAATAATTCACGCAGGAAGCAGGCAGCAGGCTGAAGGCTGAAGGCAGCAGGAACCGACGATGGCGCTGGCGGCTCTTGAACCGTTGCGAAAACTAATTAAAATGGAATGGCCACTGCCAATTAATGTGACTATAAGGTGGCTACTCAGCGCACAGGGGGGCGTGTCACTCCCACTCCCACACACACACACACACATACACACACACAAATACACACTCACACACTCACACTCATGTCAGGCAGTTCATAATAAATAGTGCGCCGTCTGCAACACCTGAGCCAATGTCCTGGCCAGCTCAGCTCTGTTCAGCTCGGCTACTGTGCCCAGCCTGTTCAGCCTGTCCAGTTGTCCATCCACTCCCTGCCCTTCCCCCTCTGTTCCTCTGTCTGGCTAATTTACATGCCACCCTAATTAAAGCGGCCAAAGAAGCTTTATGACTTTTGTTGCGCTGCGCCGCAAAAAGCGTTTTGTATTTCAATAGGCCCGGTTCGGCACATTCGCATCCGCTGGGGCATTGGCCCCGTTCCCCTCCCCTACTTTAATTAATTGTCACTCCACACACGCACAGAGAGAGAGAGAGAGAGAGAGAGAGAGAGGTGGGGGCGTGGCAAGCGGGCTGGCCGCAGAAAACACAGACACAGTGACCCTAATTACGTGTAACGAGTTCATAAATGCGCACCACACGCACCTGTAGAACAGGCGGGGCACACACATACAGTACAATACAGACACACACAGACACTAACACTCTCATACACCTACATAGAGATACACACACTCACTCACACACAGACAGCGCTTATTCATAGGGGCTCGTTTCTGCATTTCCGTGTCTGATGTGACAAAAATTATATTTTGCGCCCTTGTTTGCGGCTAATTAAAATTAGAAGAGTCAAAGGACAAGCCACCAAAAAAAGAGGAAGAAGGAAAGCTGATGAGCTATGACATACCCTGTAGAGAGTAAGGGAAGTTAGTTTTATTTTCATTATAAGCAAAGGCAGCTAACTCTCTCTATGTTTAACTTCGATTGCTTTAACTAATGTGCCAAGACTCTCTTTATCTCTCCTTCTCTCTCTCTCTCTTTAAATGCTCACAGGGTATCTTTAATAGCGTAATAGACAACAGTATACCCTGTAGAGAGTAGCTTAGCGAATTTAGGTCCACTTTCTTTCAAAGCAAAGGCACTTTACTGTCTCTAAGCCTAACTTCGCCTGCCTTGACTGAAGTGCCAAGACTTTCTTTATTTCTCCTTCTCTCCCTCTCTCTCTTTTAATGCTTACAGGGTATCTTTAACACCATCATAAATTACAGCATACCCTGTGCAGATTCGGTTAGCAAAGTTATTTCTACTTTCTTCATAGTCAAAGGCCACCAAACTCTCTTTAACTCCAACTCCGCCCGCCTTACCTCAACTGCCAAAACTCCCATCAGTCTCTCTCTGTCTCTCCCTCTGCTTACAGGGTATTTGTCACGCTACCTGTGACTGTCCATTGTCCAGTGACAGTGACTGTGACATGCTTTGCCTGTGCGCTTATGTGATTTGGCAGTCTGGGTGCGCTGCTGCTCCTGCTCCCTCATCGCCTGCTCATCCTCTTTTTGGGTTTGTCGGGCAGTTAATTAATCTTGCTGTTTGTTCCCTCGTTTGTCCAGTTTGTCACTTGCAGCTCTGGATTACTTTCGTAGTCTTCTTCTTCTTTCCACTTGCTGTTTTGTTGTTTTGTTGCTCTCGCCTGTCATTTAACAGCTGCTGACGTCACACGCTGACCGCTCCTGCCTTCATTCTCATCCTCACTGACCTCATTCTGATTGTTTAAATTGAGCTCAGTGCAAAGCATATGGAAATCAAGAGGGTGCTCCTTGTTCTAAGTGAGAGAAAGAGAGATAGGGAGAGAGAGAGAGAGAGAAAGAGGGGAAGAAAGAGGGGGAATAAGAGAGAGAGAGTTAGACATGTAATGTGCCACCTTTATGTGAAGTGTGCGAGATGAAATCGTGTTTAATTGTTTCTTGTTTACAAGTCCATGTTAATTGCCTTAAAGGGGATACGAGCTTATTTTTTATGAATTTTTAAAGGAGTTAACGACTATATAAAGTCCTATATAATTTCCATAACATACAAAAAATTGTTGAAATAATTTTAATAAATTCAATAAATTAAGGCGCGTTTTTAAAGTTTTTTGAATATTTTTCCTTTACTCACAAGACTCTTTTAATGCATTTGTATAGAAAATATATATATATATTGTTATATTAATAAATACATGTCTCTTTGTAACTATAACTTAAACTATCTTTCTTATATTAATAAATGCATATCTCTTTCCAACTATGATATCTTAAACTATCTTTGATGAATCTTCAGGCAATATTTCCTTCAAGTTGAAAATGTTTATGAAAGGAAAGCAAAGCTTTAACTTTAACTTAACTTAACTTTAACTTAATTCTTTTTTCCCTTTTAAGTTTTAACAATTTCTAAACACTTCCTGATCCCAAAAGAAAACACAGTTAATGCTGCGATTGCCTGGCAATAAATGTTGCTGCGGTAACCAGGCAGCAACTTCATCTTTATCTTCTCGGCTGCGGCTTCATTTTGCACTTCTTGTTGTCATTTAAGTGCAGTTTATCAAGAAATCGTTCGTTATTTGTTGTTGCTATTGTTGTTGTTATTGTTATTGTTGTTGCTGCTGCTGCTGCTGCGCATCAAAGTCAAGCTGGAAAAAATAAAGGATGAGAAGCAGAAGCTGAAAAGAAATGGGAATCGCCAACGTTTCCATTTCATTGCAGCTGTTGCTGCTGTTGTTGTTGTCAGCCAGCAAATCTGCACCCCCTTCTATGTGTGTGTGTGTGTGTGTGTGTGTCGCAGGTGGCAAAGCATAAAACTTCATCATTGTCGCCTTGGCTCACGTGCTCACATGATGAAGCTGATGATGGCGGCGATGATGACGTTGATGGCAATAGAAGCTGCCACGCAGGGCCAATGATACCGCAAAAACAGCAGCAGCAACAACAGCAGCAGCAACAACAGCAACAACAGCAGCAACAACAACAGCAGCAGCAGCAACAACTCCAGCCCGCCAGCAACAAAAGCAATATATCACGAGTCCAGCTTTTAGCAAGCTTTTCATAATCAGTGATGCATTGCCAGCAGCTCGCAGCTGACAATGTCGACGATGGCGATGCAGGAAAAGCGCGAAAAATGACTGCAATGTTGCCAGCGTGACAGAGCAATTGTTGTTGCCATTGTTGTTGGTGCTGCTCCCGTTGCCGTTGCTGCTGCTGTTGACATAAATCCATATTTTGTACAGCAAATTTCACGATTGGCCAACAGCAGCAGCGATGGCAACTGGGCATCTGCCTGGGCATATCACGTGGAAAGCGAGGAAATTGCTAAAAATTTCCAATTAACGCTTAAGTTCAAGCAGCAACAGCAGCTTCGATGCAAGGCGCATAGAGATTCCGATTGCGACTCACGTGAAAGATGATAAAATATATTTGAAAGCGCTCTCTGCTCTGCCAGATATGAACAGGTTCATCCAACTGTGCCAACTCCCTGTGTGGGTGTGTGTGTGTGTGTGCGGCAATGTGCTTGGCTGGTCCATCATTCTTCATTTACTGACCCGACACCAGGAACGATGTCAGCAGCTGGCACTGGCACTGGAATCATCCACAGCGGGCATCGTAATCATCATCATCATCATCATCATCATCATCGATGTGGATATGGTTGCTCCTCCTTTGCTTGGCTGGTTATGGACCCAACTCCCTCTCCACTGCCTCCCCCCTCTTGCAGCCCTTTCACTCTGCCGCGTGTTGCTCATGGTGAGCGTGCAAAGATAACCATGACGCATTAACTTGCCTTACCGGAGCCAACGCATGCGAATGGCAAACAAAACGCGACAGGCGGACAAACAAACAGACAGTGGCCAGTGGGAGGGGAGGGGGCAGAGGGATTGAAGGGTCCTGGAGAGCGGGACAGTCGAACAAACAGTGCGACAGCAAAAGACACAGACAAGCAGATAGATGAACAGTTAGACAGCGGGACAGCGCGACAAAAGGACAGCGGAACAGACGCACTGACGAACGCACAGAAGGAGAGGCAGACGAAGGGACAGAAGAAGACAGGGGGACAGACGGTGGGACGGACTGTCGGTCGCGTATGAAAGCATCAGTCGTGGATAAGTCAACAGTTCAGCGATGTTTGGGGTCAGGACATTGCACCGCATGCAGTGCGGTTGTGCTCACTGGGCGTCGCTTAAAGGGTTTGTTTGCAGCGCAGCCTTGAGTGTTGTAAAAGGCAAATGGGAAAATTGCCCAAAATGGTATAATGTTGTCAGGTTACTATGGCGAATGGGGTTTGGGTAGTCTAGTTGGGTAGGTCAGGTAGAGCAGCCTGAAGAACAAAGAGACTCCGGCTTTGTACACTTGAATTAAACTGTAGGAGAATAAATAAAAAATAAAAATAAATAAAAATGCAATAAATAAAGACAATGAAAGCAAAAAAATATAAATATTTTTAAAACTTAATAATAATGTAATAATAATAAAGAATAATTATGCATAAGATACAAGAAATAAAAGGTAAGAAACAAGTAACTGCATGAAATATTAAGCTTGCAGTGTTGTATAAGCAGTTAAATAAATGTTTGAGGTTAGGTTGCTCGACATAACCTAAAAAAGTAATATGTAGGTACTTAACATATCAATATGTTGTATTTAAACACTGTTTGTGTAGTGTTGTATGCAATTTAATATACATTTCAGGTTAGGTTTTCCCTCTTTTACCCAACAAGTAATAAGATCGAAGTTCGTACTAAAGTAAAAGAGTAACTCAACACCCTTTGTGCAGTGTTGAGTAAGTAGAATAATATATATATTTTTTTAAGTAAACTCCTTTCTACATAACCTAACGAGCACTTGTCAGCATTGATTGAAAGACCTTTAAAGAACACTGCACTCCTTCTGAAGCAGACTTCCTTGCCCTTTACAGCGTATCTAACAGTCTGAGCACTTACAAAAAGCCCCGCTCCTTAAGTCTATTTGGCTTCTTAGCGCGTTTATTTAAAAGTTTGCGCCCTTTAATGCGATTTTAACTGTGGCACAAAGACAAACGAACTTAAGAACTTCTCTTGCTCAAACAAAGCAGTTGCTGTAGTTCGTGTGGGTGAGAGGAAGCGCCTTTAAGCGTTGCCTACTTTTAAGCGTCGCTCTCATTACTTAATTACCATTATCTCCATGTAAACGCTTGACAAAGCCGAGAAAAAAGAGCTGCAGACAGGAGGAGCAGCATGAAGTGCGAAGGGGAGGGGTGAACTGTATGCGGTATGTTGTAAGCCGCACACACCTGTGGCCAGACTAATCTATCATGTGCCATAAAGCGGCATCCAACGGTGTCGGTTACCATTTGCAGCCGCAGCCCAAAATAGCGACGTCGACGAAAGAATGGAAGGAGGGAAAGGGAAAGGAAGAGGAAGCGGAGATAGAGAGTGCGGAATACACGTGATATGTATAACACGAGCTGGCCACGGTTTTTTGTTACCTTACTTACCCTGGGCTGCCTGATAAGCCGCATTGTGTCCGGTGAGCTGCGCACGCGGCTTTTGTGGCCGGCGATGGCGATGGCGCTGGCGCTGGATGAGGAGTGTGCAGAATGTTTATGACTCCACGGGGAGCCTGAACAGATGCTGTGCGAGAGAATGTAAAGCCGGAGCTGAAGCTGAAGAGAAGTCGCAGCAGCAGTACGAGTATTTGTTGTAGCTGTAGTTGGAGAAGAGGCAGCTGGGGCTAAGCCTCAAACGAACTGTCGAAAGCCTTTTGTATGCCCGTGTGTCTGTGTGCATTTAAATCCCTGCAAGTGAGATTCGCTTGGAGCCGGCTTTTTTTATTTATGCTACATTAAAAAACACAACACAGACAACATGTAATACATTCAATCTGCAGGGCATGCAATGGAGGCCTGTAGCATTGTTTAAGATTGCCGGCCGAAAGTATGCAAAGGTTTTTTAATTTTCCAATGCAAACGCTGCTGTTCACTGCGTGTTCAACATAAACGGGCATAAGCTTTGTTATTTAAAACGTTAAGGTAAAGTTTACTCGGTATTATTTTTATATTGCTGGCAGGCCAGGCAAGCATTTATAAATATATCATTAATTAACAGCTCTGTTACATTTACATAGAAAGTCCATGTTATTAGTTTCTATTAATTGTCATCAAAAAGTATGCAATAGTTATTTTGCTTCTTCCTCAGCAGAGCTCTGTAATGAGTCTATACATAAAACAGAACTGCTAAATAACATTACTTTTTCGCTCTTGAAAGTATGCAACGCTTTATGCATAACATTGGCAAATGTTGCCAGATCTCCCGCTACTTCCCGATTTCATTTATTTCCCGCCATGGAACTTTAAAAGAAGTTAGATTTGAGGAGGAAATGCTGAGTCGGCAACACTGAGAAGGATGTCATAAATTCGACTTTAATCGGAACAATCCTTGACTCCTAACTACCACATACAGTCTTCCTGTGGTCGCCCAAGTCTCCTCATCGATCCGAGTTCGCACACGAAAACAAACAAATATTTGCTGTCAATAAATGCAAAATTGATAAGAAAACAAAGAGCAATGAACGAAGAGCAGGAAAACCAATTGGCAAAATGGCTGCAAGATATTTTTACACAAATGATAAATTTCGACAGAGAAGTAAAAATATAATAAGAAAAAAAAAAACAGGAAAAATCAATAGCGAAGGTTTTTAGACGAATTTATCGCACAGAATAATTAGAAAAAAGCAAATATCTAACTCATTCAGAAAATGATTCAGTTGGAAAATCTGTAAAAGAACAAAACATCATAACTCTATTTATATGTTCATGCAAATTTTGGGGGGCTTTGGGCACGTTACAAAATTTCGCGATTAGCAACTCGAAAATTAGCTGGCGCCCCTAGCGGACGTCTGGCGAGACGAGAAACTTGATTAACTTGACTCTACGGGTTTTGTCGGTACTCGGCTACTACTCGTTAGCCATTCGTTGCTGCTCCGTTTCCCATTCCGACTGCAGTTCCGATTGGTGGCATTGCTCCTGTCGTGGATGCTGCTGCTGACTGCGGCCCCACCACTCCGGGCATGCCCGTGGGAAAGGTCACATACGGCATGAGGGTGCGTGAGCCGG
The DNA here is from genome assembly GCA_018904595.1 of Zaprionus indianus. NCBI lineage: Eukaryota > Metazoa > Arthropoda > Insecta > Diptera > Drosophilidae > Zaprionus > Zaprionus indianus. The sequence continues at coordinate 1,386,723 of JAEIHA010000905.1, forward strand.
CGGAGTGTAGAGAGTCGCGGGCACGCAACTGCGGCGTCTGATGATGTTGCTGCAACTGATGCAGTGGAATGCCGGGAGCGATGCGATGATGGTCCCCGAAGAACGGATGCTTGAGCGCCTCCTCGGCCGTGATGCGCTTCTGGGGATTCACCTCCAGCAGGCGACCGAGCAGATCGTAGGCCTGCGGCGGGAACATGTCTATGTCCTCGTAGTGCTCCAGCTGATGGCTGGTGTGCTTGCAGATGCAGTTGAACGACGACTGCTCGCAGTAGTGGCACATGTCGCAGGTGCCGTCGGCGCGTCGATGGCGCCGCTGCATCTCGGGCGAGAGGAAATAGTTGGCATAGCGAAAGCGCATACAAACACGTCGCAGATCCAGTGCGTTCACCTTCTGTGTGATTAGCACCAGGCGATCCAACATGAAGGCAGTCTTGCGCACCTGCAGGTCACCAAAGAGATTCATAATCTCCGAGAGCGCAGCACAATCGTTGGGCGCCTTGAAGAACGGATGCAGGGACGAGAGCATCGACAGCATTATCACACCAGCGGCCCAGACATCCACGGCTGTCGTTTGATACGGATAGCGCAGCAGCACCTCCGGTGGCCGATAGCCCGGCGTGCCTGCCCTGGAGGCGTGCATCTCCTTGCGGGTGCTGTGCGTGGACACCACATAGTTGTTGGGATCCACATTGCTGTTCACATAGCGCAGCCGGTTGATCAGCCTCTGCGTGTCGGCCTTCTGCGCTGCCAGCTCCTTCTTGGTGGGCTCCACCAGCTGCTTTTGCTGCTGCTGCTGCTGTGCTGGGCCCTCGCCAAAGGCTGTGGTGCCACCGCCGGCGGCACGCACACGTCGCTCGGGATCCATTTGCAGGCGCAGTGCTGCCGCCGCGTCCGCTTCGGCCTGCAGGCTGTTGCCATCCTGTTGCTGCATCATCTGCTGCTGTGCGGCCGCATCGATGTCGCGCAACAAGGCCGCGGCGCCACTGAGATCACTCGGCTGTATCAGGCTGCCGTCCTCGGCCAGTCGCTGCGCCAACCCAAAGTCGCAGAGCAGAAACTTGGCAGTGCGTCGATTGTAGAGTATGTTGCTCGGCTTGACGTCGCGATGGATGACATTGAACTGATGCACGTGTCGCAGCGCAATCAACAGATTGCGCAAATAGTCCTTTACCTCGGCCAGACTCAGATTGCGATAGACGTCGTGGAAGCGATCGTGACTCATGAAGGGCATCACGAAGGCGACGCTGTCGTTGTAGCGTATGCAGCAATTGATGCCGATCACATTGTGCTGCCCCCCCATGCGGAACATGCACTCCAATTCGCGCAGTATGCGCTCCGGATGATTGGTGGGATTGTGATGCTTGATGGCGAACCGACGACGCTGTGCCTCGGGCAGGCCTCGCTCACGCTGCAACGTCCCAAGCAGCACGGTGCTGAAGGTGCCGCTGCCAATGCGACAATGCACATCGAAGATCTTACTTATCTCCGGTATCGATGACTGCAACTCTTGCAGTGCCTCCGTGTTCTTGTCCTGCAGCTGCATGGCGGCCATTTCCCGGACCTTGGGCGTGTTGCGGCGTGTCATGCGTGCCATGGTGTCCGTCAAATCGTGATTGACGCGTTGCACTTGCGATATCAACGGTGCAACTATCGGCGCTGCTGCAGCAGTCGATGCTGTTGCTGCTGTTGCTGTTGCTGCTGCCACTGCTGTTGCAACTGTTGTTGGTGGCACCGTGTAGCGATTGAAGACGCCAAAATTGTTGCTGTTGCTGTTGTTGTTGTTGTTGTTGTGGCTCTTCTCGCGATCGCGGGACTCCTTGAGCGGCGACTGGCGACCGCCGCCTTGAGTGCGCGCCATGTTGCGATTGTTGCTGCTGCTGTGGTTGTTACTGTTGCTGTGGTTGTTGTTGTTGTTGCTGTTGCTGTTGTTGTGGCCTGCCACTGTTGCACTTGCTGTGATATTCGGATTGGAGCACTTCAGCTTGCGCTCCAGCGAGACAATCTTCGCCTGCAGCGGATGCGCGATTTGCTTCTGATTGCCGTGAAATGGATGCGGATGCGGATGCAGATGCGAGTGCGAATGCGAGTGGGTATGCGGATGCGGATGGGAGTGCGGATGCGGATGGGAGTGCGAGTGCGAATGGGAGTTCGAATGGGAGTGGGAGTGTGAGTGTGAGTGCGTCTGTTGCTGTGCCGGCTGCTGCAACTGTTGCTGATGCTGCAGCAGATGCTGGTGGGGATGCGTGTGTGCTGGATGATGCTGCAACTTTTTGTCCATCGTATAAATAAGGAATTTAGTAAACATATGCACGTTCCATAAATACAGCCCCGACTCAGTGTTAACGATCACTAGATGGTTGTTCGATGGGAGTCGCCCTGGATTTGGAGTCGCTAAAAGGAGGCGCGCGCGCGCACACACACACACACCTCTGCACGCTGCTCGCTAATTGGGCGAGGGGAGGGGGGTGGGTGTTCGGTGTTCGGTGGGCGGTGGGCGGTGACGGGGATGTCGGTGTGGTTCGGCGGCTGCGAATTTGTGAAGGGTTTGCGTAAGGCGCTGAGCAACTTGCCGCTTACCACAAAAACACAATAATTTCGTACTGAATATGTGTTAGAATTTTGTGCTAGAAAATGATGAAGTTTTTAAAATGATCAAAGGCAATGTTTCTGTTAACTACATACAATAATACTTTGTTGATTTTGACGACAATTGCGCAGCCATCAATTTGCTCAATACGAAATTCTCCACTTCACCAAAAGTAGCTTCCGATTCTGACATTGATTTCTTGATTAACAAACTTTAATTTACGGCAGAAAATTAAAGCATTAAATTACTGCCAGGCCTGCTCGGTTGTATTGTAAATTACTGGTACAAATATGATATATACTATATAATATATACTATATAATATATATACTTATTTGTTGCCTTGTTCCACATTGAGTGCAGTCAGTCATTGGCAATCGACTTGCAGTAGCTCGAACTGCAATGAAAAGCACTTGCTGTCTCTGCTGCTGCATTTCCAGTTCATATATTCACAGGCCTACATATGCTCTTATATAACTGATTTTATTCAGTTTTCATATATATATATTTCCAACTCAAATCTCGCCTTGCTTCGCTCTCAGTTCGACGTCTCTATAGCGCTCAGTGTCATTGCCTTTATCGAGCTGTCCAGTGTTTTCCCCTTGTTCCATTTAAGTACTTTTGCGACAACGGCTCATATTCTGACAGACAAGTGTACTCACACACACACACACACAGACACACACACACAAATACACACACACACACACAGTGGGAGACTGGCAGAAATCCCATCAAAATGGGCAACGACAGGCAACGATGCAGCTGATGCTAGTTTTGTGCTGCGCATCGCCTGACGCCATCTAGCGGCAACTTTTGCATGCAATTTACCGTTACAGAGTCGACACTTAAACTGTCGCCATTGGCAAGTCCCCCCTCCCTGTCCACCCCTCTACCTCTGTGCCTGCCATGGCCACCGTGTCAACACCAGCTGCCTGTCCACTTGTTTTTCACTTGATGCCCAAAGTTTCACGACAGCAACAGTGCCAGCTGCCGCTATTTGCCACGCCCCTCCTCCCATATAGTTTTTCCTCCCAGCGTCGGCGTCGTTTATTAGTTTTTCCATTGCTTGTTTTCGTTTTGCGCCTTTGTTCAGCTTGGAAGTTTGTGCAATGAATATATTAAAATATCGTTTCAATAAAACTTGAACCTAGTTGCACCTTCCTTGCCATCGAGTGGCAGCACCTCTACGCAGGCAATCTGGCAACCTTATTAAATATCTATTAATCACGCCGAGGGCACTTAACCTTAATGTGAATGGGCAAAGTTCAAGCACAGGGCACTCGAAATTAAAATCAAGCAACTTACGAGTGCGCTTTGTTTATGTTCTGCGCCGATTCTCGACTTCAACTTCAGCTTCAACTTCAACTTCAACTTCAACTTCAACTTATAAACAATTGCCAATTGCGCTTGGCTGGACTTGAAGAGCAAAGCTAGAGAAGCTCCTCTCCTCTCTGACTTTTGGCTGCCACTTCCGAGTCGAGTCGAGTGGAGCCGCAATGCAAACTTCATCAAAGTCTTTTGACCATATTTCCTTGGCAAGCGGCGCGAAGTGGTAAACACAAAGTTTTTGGCCAATTGTGAATTGGATTTTAGACAACACACAGAGCAGACACTACACTCACTCTGATAGACACTGCTCCCTACAGTTCTTCCACCAGTTCTCCCTCTAATTCCCCTCCCTCTCGTTGCTCGTTCAGCAAATTGAGAAACTAGAAATACAATTAAGCAGAAAACGAATTAGTCGAGTGGGGGAGGCAGAGAGTTACAGGCGGGACTGGAGGAGATTCCCTTAAAGTTTAACTATTGACTTCAACTAAGGTAAAGGTACTTCTGTTCCAAACTTACTCAGGTCATAAATACATAAGATCTCTTTTTATTTTTCACTAACTCACTTCCTTTCCTTTCTACTGTCAGTTTATTAAAGCGCTTCGCCAAAACGGGCAACTTGTTTTGCTTCAAGTTGCTTTCTTTCTTCTGCTGCTAAACGAAACTGTATTTGCCACTCTGTATGCACTCGTAATCCATTAGGAAATCCTCTTCAAACAACATGTGATCAAGTCCTCGGCACATTCGTCGACATTCCTCGCTGGAAATTTGACTAACCGAGTTTTTCCTTTGGCAAGTTACAGTGCTGCATTCGCCCGTCAATCAAATCCTTCTTTTGTTCTCCAACGATGGCGTCGACGACGACGTCGACGTCGAGTCTCTGCCTCAAGCTGTTACACATGTGCTGCGTGCTGGCCTCCTTCATGCTACATCTTTCTTCATGTGCAGCATTTCCATTCGACGCGTTGCACGTTGATTGTTTTGCCATTTTGCGGTTGCAGATCCACAGGCAGCTCCTTGTTGTTGCTCATGGTTGTTGTTGTTGGTAGGGTGTCCATTGGCTCGACCGCAATCGTAGCGGACAGCGTCGCGTCGTGTCTGGCTCACGCGAACTGCTCCGCCGTTGCACGGCCAGTGTCGTGGCATTTAAGCCTCAAAGGAGTCGAATGTTTGGCCGCAAACTCGCTGTGCGAGTTTTGGCTTGGCGCCTTTGGCTTTGGCGTTTCGTAGCTGATTCCTTTGCACTCGTCCACTTCCTGTAGTACCTTTAATTGTGAACGCCCCCGTCGCAGGATAATCTTGGCAAATAGCGCACAAATTTGGCAGCCGCAACTCACATTAAACAAGCCACAAAATGCCGCAGGAGGAAACTTTTTATCGCCCGCACAGATGAGGGGAGGGGAGGAGGCAACTTTTAAGCGGCTTGTTGCTGGCAGGACAATGCCAGGACATTGGCAGCCATAAAGCAGGCAGATAAACAGATTTATTGTGCACACACACACACAGACACAACGAGAAGCACTCCAAGGACTCACAGGACTCTTCCAGGGACTTTGCGCGACTTTCATGTTTATAGATTCTCAACGAGGACACTAAGCGGCGTCAATTAGCGCCAGGATGCGGGTGTGCAGCGGAAATTAGGCGAATAAAAGCCAGCCAAGGACAAGCACGGGAAGAGCTCTAGGAACAGGGAGGTTGATAGAAACAGGGACAAGGACAACAAGCAGTTTCGAAAGCTGCACTAAGCCAAAACAACTTTTCGACGGAGGCTGCACACGCATTGCCCGAAAGGATAACGACAGCGCTCTAAGACGAAATTAACCGCAAATAAGGGCAGTCGAGCAGTGACTATACTCTTCTCCCCCACTCGGCCAGGTGAAAATTTGCTTTTACTTTACTTTGGCGGCACTTTCAATTGGCATTGCAGGCGGCAACTTGACGCCAGCCTGACGAGCCACAACGAGCAAAGTACGCCTCCCCCAAGACGTAGCGAATCCTGCTTCGCCATCTTCCCCACTTCGTTCCAGGCTCTTAGACATGGCTTAGAGCACGACTACTCATGGCTTAGCGGGTGAGCAGCATTTGGCAGTGGCTTATTAAATTACTCAGCGCGCTGGACTGATTGGATTCAACGAGCAGGAACTCAGGGGGAGACTCTTCAGATTTTGAATGAGTTCATTGCAAACACGATTATCAAATATGAATGAAACAAAACAAAGCTGGCTTTGTTTCTATTTTAAGTGACACTTTCAATTGGGATTCACAAGCTGTTTGGGGAATTGAAACACGAAAATTGTTTGTTGTTGGCTGTCTGTAGAGTTAAGGGATTTTCATTTGAGTTCGATTTGAATGTAAATAAGTTATATAAATATATTATTAATATTTGAATCATTCATGTCATGCTTAATACTCTTAATGCTCAAAGTATTATTAAAAGGTTAAAAATTTAACAGATTCGAAGTATTCTAAGTATTCTGAGTATTCAAAGTATTCTAAGTATTCTGATTACTCTGATTATTCTAAGTATTCTTAGTATTCTGAGTATTCTAAGTATTCCAAGTATTTTAAGTATCCCAAATATCCCAAGTATCCCAAGTATCCCAAGTATTCAAAGTATTCAAAGTATTCAAGGTGTTCAAAGTATTCAAAGTATTCAAATTATTCAAAGTATTCAAAGTATTCAAAGTATTCAAAGTATTCAAAGTATTCAAAGTATTCAAAGTATTCAAAGTATTCAAAATATTCAAAGTATTCAAAGTATTCAAAGTATTCAAAGTATACAAAGTATTCAAAGTATTCAAAGTATTCAAAATATTCAAAGTATTCAAAATATTCAAAGTATCAAAGTATTCAAGTATTCAAAGTATTCAAAGTATTCAAAGTATTCCAAGTAATTCAAGTATTCTTAAGTATTCCAAGTACTCCAAGTATCCCAAGTATTCTTAAGTATTCCAAGTATTCAAAGTATTCTAAGTATTCAAAGAATTTAAAGTTATCAAAGTATTCCAAATATTCCAAATATTCCAAGTGTTCCAAGTATACCAAGTATTCCAAGTATTCCAAGTATTCCAAGAATTCTAAGTATTCTAAGTATCCCAAGTATCTTTAAGTATTCTTAAGTATTCTAAGTATTCTAAGCATTCTAAGTATTCTAATTATTCTAAGTATTCTAAGCATTTTAAGCAATCTTAGTATTATAAGTATTCTAAGTATTCCAAGTATTTCAAGTAATCCAAGTATTCTGAAGTATTCAAAGCTTTCTAAGCATTCTAAGTATCATTTTTCCTATTCTAAATACTGTAAATATTGAAAATATTTGATATGTTCAATAGATTCCTTTCTATCTCTCAGCTTCTTCTGTGTTTAGTACCTTAACTGCTGACTAATATCAACGCTTAGTTCAACTAACTATAAATAGCGGCCACCACTTGACGCGACTTTTCCGATCAAATTAGCAAACATAATGCCGCAGTTAACCGCAAGTTGGCGGTCCGCATAAACCCAATAAACCTAATCCCGACGGATTCGCAGCGCAACCTTTGAGCAACCTAAGCAAAGCATTTAATGGCCGCAACGACGACAACTCTGCCACACTTCACTGAGCAGCAGCAGCAGCAGTAGCAGCAACAGCAGCAACAACAACATTTAGGGGCAGCATTACTGAAAAGTTGTCAAGCTGCTGGGGCGTACGATGGGCGTGGCCAAACAGTCGTCTGGGCCGTAAACACACAGCGCACAAGTTTCGCACAAAATCGAAGCTGCAACAGTTCCTGCTGCTGCTGTTGCTGTTGTTGCTGCTGCTGCTGCTGCTGTTGTTGCTGTGGCTACTGTCGTTGTTTGGCATTGCTTTTAAGCTTACTGAAGAAGCACTTTGAGGCGCTTTCGCTAAAGCTGCGCCAAATAGCCTTGCCTAGCGCTTGCTTCCGTTCCGGCTCTGGTTTTATTCCACTCTTGTAATTCTCGTGCCACCAAAATTGTTGTTTCATTGCTCGTGTGTGTGTGTTTGTGTGTGTGTGTGTGTGTATGTTTTCTACTACTGCAAATTGCTTATTTATTTGCATTGTCGACTGTGAACTTTGAATTGGACTTAAATCGCATAAATGCTGCATACGCCGCGTTGTCTTTGGGTTGCAAAATGCGATTGGAATTTATATTAAGCAGTTCATGCATGCAGCCTTACAGAACAAACAAGCTGCAGCTGCTTTCGGGTATACCCTACCAACAGGGTGTCTTGCTTTGAGTATTAAGTATGCAACAATAAAGCTGAACAACTTAATAAAATATTTATCTTTATAAAAAATATTTATCTTTATTTATAAAAACGCCTCATCATATTTACATAAGTAAGACTAAAAGTATTCGTCTATGCTCAGCTTTTGCTCCATTTCACTGACTGACATCTCGTCGTTTGTCACTAGCAAATTCAATGAATATTTTCAGCAGCAGCAACAAAAAAAAACCAGAAGAAATCGAGGAAAAACTTCACAATTGGCTGCCGTCCTTACACACACACACACACATGGTAAGCATGGGAAAATGCAATGCAAAATTCATTTCACTCGAATTGCAGTAAATTTTTCCCGTTCAGCTGAGGCGTTGACAATTTGCCTGGAAATTGCTGCGGTGCTTGGGCCGTGGCCACGTTTTGCTCTTAAATTCTTAATTGCAAGTCTCAAGCATCTCTCCCCCTCTCTCTCTCTCTCTCTGCTTTCTGTGCTGGGCAAATCTTTACCCAAATATCAATAACAATAAATTGCACATTTATTTTAAGGCCAGCTGCCTGGCAGGCTGGCGAAATAATAAATTCTTCGGGCTGAGGAGGGAAAAACAATTTGCGTTTATAGAGAATTTTGCTAGCCAACAACAATTTGTCTTGCTTAATCTCAGTTCATTAATTTAAAGTGCTACTTGCAGCGAGAGGGAGGAGCACAACTTGAGAATTTCGAACTTCTATTGGACTGGGCGAGATGACTGGTCAATTGTGATTGCTAGAGGCGCGTGACACGACGGGGGCACGAGGCAGTTAAACAGAGAACAAGCCAATATGTATGTGAATATACAAATAATTATTAATTATCGATAGTTGCTATCGATAGTAAAAAATATGTGATATCGATAGTTGAAGGCACGAGGCAGTCGAAAAGTGGACAACCCAATATGCATGTAGAATTGCAATAAATAGTAATTATCGATTATTATAACGTTTATCGATAATAATATACGTGTTATCGATAGTTGGGGTATTCACAGTTTTCAATAAATACAGTATCTGGAATTATCGACAATTAACGGTTATCGTTTATCGATTCTTTAACACATATTCAGTGCTTGAGATTTGCCGAGATTTCTATTGTACAAATTTCTTAAGTTAATTGATTAAAATGCATGAAATAAATTATGAAGCATGACTGATAGTTATCGATAGTACATAACGATTCAATTGTTACACTATCTGCATATTGTGAGTGTTGTTTTACCAGTATACGAAAAAACTGTTCAAAATAAATATGGAAACTTATAAACTTAAAATAATAAATATCGATACTTTTTTTAATCATCGATATTTGATAGTTTCCTCTTGTAATATTTGTTGTTTCGTATTAAATCGAGTATATTTGTAATTTACTTTCGATACGAAAATTTAATTTCGATACTTAAAACTTCATTAGATAGTCAAGACTTGCTACTAATTCTTCCAGTGTAATCCGAAGGTAATTTCACTTTTCCGTAATGAATCAAAGAAAGGAATTGAAGCCCACCTGAATTGCAATTAAGTCATATCACTTATGTAAAGCATATTTAATGTTGCCTCTGTCTCTTTGCAATATTCATGAGTGTCGTGTGCAATTAGTCACAGGTTACTCTCGTGTCTCCCAGGCCCACGCCCATCTCTAGCTAGCTAGCTGGCAGCAAACAATGTCCCTCAGCTTTGCATTGTTGGCATGTCAAAACATCTTTGGGTCGACCGATTTCTGCGTGCGGCTTGGGCTTGCCCTTCCCTACACCCTCCTCTCCATCGAGAGGGTGTCTTGCTACAAATTTCATTCTATTTGGCTTAACATTTCGCAATCATTGCCAGGCAGAGGGAGCATCTTGGCCAGCAGGATTAGGGTCAAGTAGTGGCAACTTTGACCACACTTTGCCGACTCGTTTTTAATAATTCATGAGCCATTCCAGTGGTTGACCTTCACAATTTCGGGCTTAATTTTCATTGTCGTTGTCAGTCTCGGGTGTGTTGGAGTGGACGAGGTCCTTGGGAATGTTGGTGTTGCCAAGGGTTTGGCGTTGATTTGGTTGCGAGCAAGAACAACAACTGATTATTGCAAATGGTCAAGTTGAAGGCAAAAAGTTTTTCCAGGTTGAGCTTGATTGGGGAAATGAGAGGGTAGTATAGGCAGTAATAAGGTAGCTACTCTAAATTTAGGGCAGGTAGCTTTATAGTTATATTAAGGTTATGTTTTGAGACTTTTTAGCAACGTTTTCTTACTCGTTTTATTTACTAAATTAAATGAAACTAAAGACAGAAATTGAGTAATTATAGCAAAGGATACGAATGAAGGGAGTTAGGTAAACAGTTCTATTTAAAACTTGATTGCTTTGGTTAAACATTTGCAGCTTCTTTATTTCTCTGCTAATAATAATAATTTGACAACCTTATCCATCTCTATCAATCCAAACTATATCACTCACTAAGCTCAACTCAGCTTGAACTCATTGAAACACTCACACTTATTACAACCGCTTAAATTTTCTTCCAGAACTTGTAGATGGTGCCATCGGTTTCGAAAATGCTGCGCAGCATGAAGACCTGCAGCAGGCCCACCAAGATCATGGCAATCAACTGGGCACACGACCAATTGTTGACCAGTGTGAAGTTCGACTCGGCCAGCTTGCGATCCCTGGCCTCGTGGATGCGAATGTAGTCCTGGCTCTGTCGCGATCGCATCAGATTCACCGATATCTTGTGTATATAGTCGTGCATGTGTCGATATGTGCGATCGAACAGATAGTCAGTCTCCATCTCTTTGATCAACTTCTGGCGATCGAGCTCATCCTGATTGTCCAACATCACTTGCAACGTGAAGACCAATATCTTTTGGTTGAACGTACTGATCGTGTTGTCAAAGCACAACTTATACACGCCCGTCTCGTTGGCGATCAGCTCGTGCTGCTGCTTGGCCAGCTTGTGATCCTTGGCCAGCAGTTGCAGTTGCGGATCCATCAGCACGAAATTGATATGTGCCTCCGCCTGGCCACCGTGTATTACCTCGTACTCCACGCGAATGTGCTCGCTGGCGGCCACATGCTGATGATAGCACTCCATGCGGCCCGCTTCGGCGAAAATGCTTAAACGATGATTGCAGACTTCCGCCTGGACGCCAGCCAGAGCTGCCAGCAGGAGCAGCACACGTACACGTATATCACCTGCGATTTGGAGCATTTTGTTGAATGTTTGAACTGTAAAGGGAAATCGCTTTTCGACGATTGTCAATTTCGCCAAAGCTCCCTCGAGCAGCGCCTACTGCCCGTCCTGCTACGCCCCAGGGGCACACACACACACAGCTGGTGTTCATTTGTATAAAATACCATAAAGTTGCAGCAACTCCAACCTCCCCTCCCCCCATCCTCTGCTTGCAACTAAAAGCAAGTGCATCAAAAGGAATATGAATTGAGGTCGATGTGTAAATATTTGTCAACGGTAATGGAAATTTATGCTGCCGCGACTCTCACTGTGACGACAACGATGACAGGGAAGGGTACGTGACGAAGGGGAAGGGGGGTGGAGGTGAGGGGTCAGTTGCGTGCAGGTGGGCGTGGCAGTAGAAGCCAAGCGCGGGGCCAACTCGGGGACTGCTTTCATTTTTTAAAACTGTTGGCGACGACGCCGGCAGTTTAGCCGAAAAAAAATTGGGCGCACAGTGGGGCAAAGTGCTGAAAATAGTGCAAATTTAATGGCAGATTTTTAGTAAATATTAATTGATTTTTGTGTCTTACTGGTAATCAAAGAATTTGTTTTTCTTTATCTCTTCTTGTTTCTTCTCCTTTCTGGCTTTGCTGACCACTGTGCGTACAGTGGCAAAAGCCGCGTTTGCCTAGAGAAACATTGCAAATAGGCACGCATACACTGACACCCATGTGCGACGTAGGCAAACACACACTCCACACACACACACATCCCACACACACACACACACTCGCACTGGCTTTTGTTTGAACACGTGTGCAGCGGTTTTATGGGATTCTTTTTTATAGTTTCGCTTTGGTTTTGCTGGTGCGCCTCTATGAGCGTGTTTGTGGCGCTGTGTGTGCGTGTGTGTGTGTAGCGCTGTCTATGTGTGTGTGTGAAGCACTGTGTGTGTGTGCGTGGCAGTGTGGCAGTGTGGCCTTGGCTGCGCATAAAAATTGCAACTGCCGCGCTGCACTTCACTTGGGTTATTTACTTAAAAAAAAGTGCGCTACCCAACCGCCACGCCCCCCAACACAGCAACAGCCCCTAACTCCCACTTTACCCTACCCCCTCCCCTTCGCTGCCCTCCTTCAAGTATCATAGAAAAGGGCACAAAATTGCGTCAGCTTCACAGCCGACGGCTAAAATACGCAGTCGATGCATGAAAGCTGCAAATAACACGAACAACAACAACAGCAACAACAACAACAGCAGGAGCGACGGCAAAAAATGTTTGCCGGGTCGTCAGCTTGCCAGAGGGGGGGAGGGGTAGGGTATGTGGCAGCTGGCAGGTGGCAAACTGACGCGGGGCAACTGGGAGCAGGCACTTGCACGGCTGCTGCCGTTGCAACTGGGCGCCAAGTTTTGCACATGCCGTGCAAATTTCTAGCTGCAAGTGTGTGTGGGGTGTGTGTGGGGTGTGTGTGGGGTGTGTGTGTGTGTGTGCGCGCGTGTGAGGCTGCGTGTGTTTGTGCGTGTGAGGCTGCGTGTGTTGCTTTAGTTGATTGTTTGCCCGAGGCGCGTCAGGTGCAAAGGCGACGCATCGGGGCGCGCGTAACTAGACAGGTGAGACACGGCAGCATCAAGGACGTGCAGACGAGTGTGCGGCAAAGGGGGACAGAGTGGAGAGAGGGGGGAGGGAGGTAGCTGGCAGCCAGACACCGTCGCTGTCAGCAGCCAATTCGCATTTATGAAATTAAGAAAATTGACTACTGGACTGCAAATGATTTAATTTTTTCTGAGTAGCTCTCAAAAGTGCCAAGAGAGTGTGAAGCGTAGATAAGCAACCAATCGCAGAGGCTTAACTGTGAGAGAGGTGAAGTGAGGGGGAAGTGAGAGGGAAAGGGGGGGGAGGGGGGGAGGCTAATCAATCGATAGCAACTTTAAAGTAAGGATGCGTGAGTAAAGTTATTAGTTTTACTTAGAGGTGACGATGCAGTTGAGGTTTTGAGATATTTCAAATTCAGAGAAAGATTAGACAGACAGACAGACAGGCCGGTAGATAGACTGACAGACATGACTTGTTCGACCTTTCTGTTAATGCTGATGCAAAATACAAATTCTATACTATACTTTATAAGCAGCTATAGAAAGCATTAGATTAAAGTTTTATCAAGTTAGAAAGAAGGAAAGTAGAACAATTTTGCGGGCAGTCAGACGGACGTACAGAGTGACGGACGTACAGAAAGACAGACGGACAGACGGCCATAGCTAATTAGAATCATATGTTGATCAAGCATATATATAATTAATAAGGTCATAGATGTTTTCTAAATATCTTCGCTATCTTATAAACTCCTTGAAGGATAAAATAATTTCTAGTCGCATTTAATTACTGCGATTATTCTGATATTAGTCTTTTCTATTTTGGACCGTATATTCAAATTAATTTATTATTAAATTAAATTAAATATTATTAATAAATTAATTATTATTCAAACTCACTGCTCTCAGGTTCTGTCATTATATAATTGTATTAATTGTAATTATTAATTAATTTATCATTAATCAAATACTTTCCTCTCAAGTTCTTTCATTATTGATTCCACACAGTGCAGAAGGAGTTCTCAGCAGAAGGAGCCTCTTGAACATCGTTACTCTTTGCTTCCCTGGCTGCCTTTCATATTTTCATATACATATATCGTTTAGCCCACATGGCCACGCCCACTGAAGCGTTGCAGTTGACGGTGTAATTAACAACTGCATCAGTTTCTCATTGTTTACTCGAGTCGGCAAAAACCCGACGCAGTGTTAATTACTCCCCAATGTGCTGGCCCAGGTGCCCCTCTCCCCCTCTCCCTCACTGCCTTACCTTTGCTGTTGCTGCCTTGCCCCCTTTCACCTGCCCTGCTGCTACTGCTGCTTCTTCTGCTTGTGCTGTTGCTGACACAGTGGCTCACTTAGTTGCAGAGTCGGAGTCGGAGCGCACAAAAGTCGCAAATTAAAGCGCCACCTGTGGACAGTGCACCTTGGCGTGTGCCCCCCTCTCTCTCCCCTCTCTTTCCCTCTCTCTCTCCCCCCCTCTCTCTGTGTGTTTGCCCAAGTGATAATAACAAAATGGCGCTGGGTGTTGTCGGCAATTATGGCTGCCATCGAGTGGAAACACGCCCAGGTACTCAAAGCGCCAAAAAGAGAATGAGAGCTGAACAAAGTAAAGTGTGAGAGAGACAGAAACAGAAACAGAGAGAGAGAGGGAGAGGGAGAGCGTGGCAGAAAAAAATAATATTTCTTGGGCATTTAACGCGCAACAAGCATTTCACGGCAGTTACTCGTAAGTGGCATTTTAAAGCTGGCAATGGCGATCGTTTATCACAGGACAGGACACAGCGCCAGCCTGCAGAGGACACTGCTGCGCCGCACTGCCCCGCCCCTTTTTCCCTCTACTGCTGTACAGCGTTGTTAATTTCATTACCAGCTGGAGCAGAGGAGGGTGGCAGGGAGTGAGGGAGCAGACTGCAAGTGCTGCACAATCGTAAAAATACATTTAATTGCAGCTGCGAGCAAATGAAATGCGTGCAAACGCAGCCAAGTCACGGACACCGCAGGGGGAGGACAGAGAGAAGGAGGGAGGGGGGGGGTGCACATATCAGTTGGGACCCAGCGCCAGAACAGCCAGCACAGCCATTAAAAACCAGTGTCCATTTTAACGATCAAATTATTGCTGCGATATCATAAGGAAGACAACGCGGCAGGCACAAGAAGCCGTTGGACCCGCAAAGCACTTGTCATTCCTCTCCAGCTCCTGCTACTGCTCCTGCTGCTCCTCCTCCTGCTGGTTCATATTCCGCTCCTGCTGCAGCTTCTTCCTCTTCGTCTGCTTCTTCTTCCGATTGTCACCGCATCTGGCGGCCGATAATGTGACATGGTGCCCGCAGGCGGTCAGCGGGTGTCCTCTGCTGCCTTCTGCCTGCTGGCTGCTTGGCTGCTTGGCTGCTGGGCTGCTGGCTGATGCATTAATACGGCGCCAGCTGTCGTCGTCTATCGAGGATGCGCCGCCATTCAAACGTGCTGCTGGCCGTAATGAGCAGCCCGTGGAAACAGCAGCACCATGGGACACTGCTTGGTGTCATTGCTGGAATCACTCTGAGTCCCTTTAAGCTGGCAAGCTGAGGCGCAGGCATTGATTGATGGCTTGAAATTATAATTTGACTTGATATGAAGAGGAGTAAGACTATAAAGGGGCAGCTTTGTTGCACATTAACTGCAAAGAATATTTTATTTAACAAAATGATGAGAGTGTACATTTAAGCACATATAGTTTTGTTATTAACAGACTTGCGAGGTTACCGGATAGGAAATTAATATAAGGAATAATCTACACAACAAGGATACCGGAAGAAAACTAGATGAGGAAAGAAACCCTTGGCACAGTATTGGGATTAAGTCTCTCTAATTTCTGTGTTTATTATTCGATCGCATTAAAATAAAAAGAATACGTAGATATTTCAATTAACTAAGTACATAAATATCAAAGTTAATAGGCTGCTTCTTTAATACTTCGAATCGATTTAAAAATATATTCTTTGATTTTTGGAGCCGTGGCATCCAATACTTGAAATAAACTTTGTTATAGAAAGTAAACAAGAACCTTCATGCAAAATTTGGTGTCTCTTCCTCTAATAATTTCTGAGATATGTGTATTCATACAAACAGAAATACAGACAGACAAACCGACATGGCTCAATTGACTAGGCTGGGGATCATGTGGGGTCTGCCACGCCTGCTTCTGTCTGTTACATACTCTAACAAGGTAGTATACTTAGTAAGTTAGAAGGACAGAGAGACATGGGTCAATCGACTCGACTACAGATCCAAAACAAGACTTTATATATATTATACTTTATGGGGTCTGCCACGTCTGCTTCTGGTTGGTACATTCCTTTTCATAACACCCTTTGGTCATTTAAAGGGTATTAGGAAAAGGAATGTAAGAGACAGAAGGAGACGTGGCAATGGTCAAAGGGTATTTATTTTACTTTCCTTAACTCAACACAAAATTTTTTAATTTCAAATCCTTAGCCTCATTATGATTTCCCTGCCATAACCCAATGAAATACAGATAGTAGTTTGCCTTAATACCTTTCCTCCAAATATTTAATGCAGTTTATATGCCTTGAGTTGGCACTAAAAATACCGCACAACCTGCTGACCTTAGAGCAGACATTAATGGCACCAGTTACACTGGAGTGGGAAAAGTAGTCAGCATTCTGCGCTGTACTCAGCGAAGTCACGTTTAATAATGTATGACAACTGGCATATATAGAGACATATGACTACACTTTGCTGGCTCGCAGAAACTTCTCAAACACTCCCAAGTTTTCTTGAGCCACGTCACTCCCTCTGACACCCCTTCGGCCTCATCAGCAGTAGAATTTTCTTTTATTTTCGGAGTGTCTTAATTGCAAACTGGCACACAATGGCAGACCGAACTGCATGGGACAGTAAAGGTCTGATGGGATGACGGGTTGAAGGCAGACAGCAGCTGCCTTGCCTCAACTGGCAGTCATCTTTGGCCGCTGCCATTTCGAAGCCATTAGAGGCGGTCAGGCACACCTCGCTACATGGCCCCTTTCCCTTCTTTTTCTCCTCTCTCTCTCTATATTCCTCTACCAAGTGAGGGCAACAATCAAGCGAACAAATTGGGTTACTGCTCAACTGTCTGGTTAATGGCTACAATGACACAATTAATTGCATGTCGGCTGCCCAGCTGGCTCTGAAGTCAGGCACCCTACTCCAGCCAGCCACACCTGCCCCTCTGACCCCTACTTCCCCCTACTGCCTACATGCCTCGCCCATTTGCGGCTGCTGCTGCCAGCATGAATTACTTTTTCTGACAAAATTTAATATGCTTAAAATAAATTAGCAATATGCTCGGGGAACATGAGAATTAGCTGGGGATTTCTACATGAATTCTTTATGAATATTTAGATTTTTTATAAAATAAAGATAAATAATTAAAAGGTTTATAATAATTTATATATATAATATTAAATATTAATTCATTTATGAATCATTTCAAAGGAAATCGATCGCATGTTTCCATAAACCTTCCCTTTCGATCTCAAGCCCAGTTCTCCACTTTCATGGCATAAACTTCTCCATTGTGCAGCTCTTTTGAATGGATTTTCTCTTGTTTTCGCTTTGCCTGGTCACCAAGAGGCGCCAGAATGTGTCGTTATCCTGGGGGTCAAAGCATATTTCGCTGCATTGTCCGCGGGCTCTGCTGCAGTTTGTATTGCCTCGGCCATTACAATAGTTAAAGCCAGATGAGGCAGAGCGTAGCGCTTTAAACTACAAAAAGCTTTTTGCTATCGTTTTTGCACCCCTTTCATATCTCCCTCTCTCTCTCTGTCTTTCTCTCCCTCTCTCTCTCTCTCGCTCCCTCTCTCCCTCTCTCTCTTTCGCTATCTCTGCCTTTGCTCTGTCGCTGGTAACTCTGACTTGAGCTCATAACAATGAAACTTCTGCACACTTTACAATTATGTGCATGTGTGTGCATGTCTGTGCATGCAGCTGCATGTGTGCACACACACACACACACACACCTGTACGTGCTTAGTTTGTACCTGCAGGTTTCTGCAAATTAACCCACATTTGCCGCTACTTTCTTCAGTTTCGCCATAGCCAAAGAAGTGCAAATTTTTCATTTCGCCTAATGGAAAATACGTTTCACATTTTCTTCTTCGAACTTGCATTGCAGTCTCGGTGTGTGTGTGTGTGTGTGTGTGTGTAGGAGCCATCGTTATGGCTAGTAGTAGTTTCGTATCATTTTCGTCTTTGGCCTTGCTAAATTGCCAAAGTTTTGTTTAGTTTTCATTGGGCTTTAATGAGATTGAGCCTGATAGTCAGTGTGTGTGGATGCTATCAAACGATCTTTGCCGTCCACTTTGCTGAAATGAGTTAAGAGAGTATGAAACGAATTTGAATGGCCTTACTAAAGGAATTAAATAGATCAATGAGGTAAATGGAAGATGAATATTGAAATGAGACGAATAAATTGGGAAGCTTTGGGAGGCATAGAACTTGAAGCAATTCTTGATTTTACTCTTTGTGTTTATTATGTAGCAAACATGTTAAACACATGTTAAAGAAATGTTATAGTCATGTTAGAGGCATGTTTAACGCATGTTACAGACATTTTATAGACTTGTTCTGAACATGAGTGGCCTTCTTCCTTCTAAGAAAAGACATCCAAGTGATATTCATCAAGTTCTAGACTAACTTAATGTCTGCAATTTGAATCGCAAAGGATAAATATTAAGTTAAGCATTTAACATTGATGAAATAAACTAAAGCTTGGACACAATATTCTTATTAACTGCCATCATATCATTCCCTTCTCATATCTCTTAACTTTGTTTAACTCGTTTCACTTCAAGGTAGTTAGAGTTCCCTGCGCTGCTTATCGACTCCGTTGGCAAAGTGCTTTTCATTGTTTACACCTTTTGCACTTGCTGTTTGACCTCTGGCATGCGCCTATGTGGCCAACCTGTTGTATGCAAATGTTGTGGTCATATTTTGTGCACGTAAATGCATCAAAGTCACATTACACGATGCTGGCAATATTTTAGCATTAATATGCGAGCTGCAATTGCCATGCAATTTGCATGTGTCCGGCAAATTGGCTTGTTCGCTCACTAGCTCACTCAACCCTACACAAACGGGCCCAGTGGGAGTGGGAGTGGAAGGGTGGAGGAGTGGAGGGGGGTTGGTTGGCTGTGTTTGTTCTCATTAAAATGCCAAAGAGTGGAAAACAAAGCCAAAGCAGCGACGCCCTTACTTCCGCTTCCGCTTCCGCTTCATGCGTCGACGCTGCGTTAATGGCGCGTCAGGAAAAGCCAAAAACGAGCATGAAGTAGGAGAGAGAGAGAGGGGAGAGAGACAGAGAGAGAGAAAGAGAAAAAGAGGAGAACGAGGGGGGGAGAGAGGGAGCTGAAGTGAAATGGCTGCTAATGTTGGCGTCAAAGAAAAGCGTTGCTTACAAATTGCGCAACAACTGCGAAGCAGCCACAACAACTAATAAAAATTGCAACGACAACAAAGCAGCAACAACAACAACAACAACAACAACAACAGCAACAACAACAAAAGCAACAAGAAAAGCAACAACAACAGCAGGACAAGCATAGCTGACCACAAGCAAAGCCAGCGCAGCGAAGCGGTCGACTGAACGGTAACCAAATTACAATAGCAATAAAAAACCAAGCAAAGAAAGGAGGGAGAGAGGGAGAGAGAGAAGGGGGCAAGCAAGGGGTGGGCGAAATTGTTGTGGCAATTTAAATCGTAAAAGACCGAAGGCTGAAATACGCCTGCAGGTCATTAGCGTATTACGCCAGCTGCCCGGCAAAGTAAATAGCCTTTAATGGAGCCTTGATTTCATAATTCACAGCCAAAAGTAGCTAGAAAACGGCTGTGGCCAAGGCCAGAATAAAGTCATAAGCCAGGGTTGATGTATTATGACTTTGGGAGTGTTTATCTGCGTTATGGCTGGCTATATTTAGTCGTGCTGTCGTGCTCTTTGCCGCATTACGTATACGCAGTGGCGTGCCTAATGAAACGTGTTGCGGCAGCCAGAAAATTCTGTAGCATACTTACAGGGGCGCCAAGGGGTTCTTGTTTGTGTGTGTGTGTGCAGGCAACTTGGGAGCTATTTAGCGCACATTTAAAGCTCCTTTTGCTTGCAGCTCCTGCCTGGCGCTGCCCACCCGCGTCGCAAACAAAGACGACTAGTCGAACTAAGACGACAACAAGCGAAAAGCTTAGGCACAAGGGGGGGGCGGGAACAGAGGGAGTTGCTGAGTGCCTGCAAACGAGACTGCAGCCAAGCGCTGCGCCCAGCGACAATAATTTAATTTAATGTGTTTGCATGCAACGGCGACAAAAGGCAACAAACGATGCGGATGCTGCTGCTGCTGCTGCTGAGAGAGGAGTAGGAAGGAGGGAAGAGGGAGGTTGGTACCGCCCATCGACGAAGCCTCGTCCAGGACCCGCGCCAAAGATAACTCACAATTTGTGGCCATTGCGTGTGCGACGCTCGCATCTTGCATCTTGTAACGCCAGCGAGGCGACGCGATGCGATGCGCTGGCAAAATTTATGGCGCATCCTCTGCTGCTGCCCCGAGGGGAATTTATGTTGAAATTATTAGTGTAAACATTTTGTATTTAATTAATATGGTGCACAGCAGCAGCAGCACAGTCCGAGCTGCAGCCGAAGGGAGGGAGGTGTGGACAGTTGTGTTGACAAAGGCAGCGCACAAAAAAATTGCCATGCGATAGTCGATTTTTTATAGTTTACTACACAGTCTCGTCCCGTCCACGGGCTCGGTCCATATAATGCGATAATAATGATGTGGGTTATTTATGACGGCAACGTTCCCGCAGACTGCGAAAAGCTGTGCTAAAAAATGGCACAGACTGTGCGCAGAGGGAGAGATGCAATTCATGCTGAAATCTCGCTACAAATTGCTGCCAAACGATGTAATGCCACGCTGCACGTACTTCAACGGTATTAATAAGTTTATTTACACTCAAAGCTAAGCTGTTATTTCTTTTCAAAGATTTCAAATTGGAATTTCGATTTAATTGCGCAATTCAAATGCGCATGTTAAATGTTTTTCATCCACTCAAAGTGAACAAACAAAAACAGAATATCCGCATGAGTAGATAAATTAATTAATCTCTGTTGATGGCTGTGATTATATATTTGTTTAATTCGAGTGATAAGGGGCTAAAATATAAAATGTGATTAATATTTAATATATTTAATTGTGAAATAACTTTGCTTAGCAGAAGCTAACTGCATAGAAAATACTTAAAAAGCGATAATTAAAGCAACGATTGGTGGATTTAGGAGTCTGCATCTGTATGGAAACCTTAACCTTCTCTTTGGGTTTTGTTCATTTTATTTCTCGATAACTTTGTATATATATAAAATAATGAATACCTCATCTATACTCTATAATACTTACACTCTATTTAAAACAAATTCCTTATTTTAATTCTTCAATTTATATATTTCTTAAATACCCAATTGATGCCCTTGCCACACCCTGTTCATCTCATGCTTCTCTCTACAATATCGTTAAATTTTTTAATTGCATTGCTAACGTTGCACGCGTTGAAGGTCGTCTGAGAACATTACGAGCGGCTTAGCGAGAGGTAAATATTGTCTTAATGGCTCGACCATTTGCTGTGTGCCCTACCACCCTGTTCGCAGGGTGCTTATGTGGACCATAAATTGTCTGCAGCATTGCTAGACATCATAATACAAAGTGTAATAAATATGCGACAAGGCGACTGCAAACAGTGAAAACGAGACCGACGACAATGAAGAACAACAACAAACGAATAGAAATCAAAATAAGCTCACAAAAGTACAACAACAACAATAGAATGGGACATTGACATTGTTTTTGTTGTAGTTGTTGTGATTGTAAATTGAAAGCAGGCACAGAGCGAGGCTAAGGCGAGCAGCAAATGCGAAGTAATGAGCATAAAAATGACAGAGAAACCAAACCACAGCAGAAAGAGAGAGAGAGAGAGAGAGAGGGAGAGGGACACGGGGTGACCGTAAATCTTTTTTGCAACGCTTTCAAGGTGAAATAACAATTTAAGTTTACGAGTATCGCTCGCAAGCGACGATAACCACAACAACAAAGACAAGAAGAAAAACAGGCCACATTGCGAAGAAAAAACAAATAAAAGAAACAAAAAGAGGAATCTCTCTTGTACGCACTGCTAACGTGTGTGAGTGTGTATGGGTGTGTGTGTGCACACACAACAAAGGAAAAATCCATGATATATGACAGAGCTGTGCATCAGTTGCCATGACAACTGCAGACATGTATTTGTCATATTTTCTTTCACCTTATTGTATTTCATTTTATTCTCCAGACAGAGCTGAGTGCGAACAGTGGAAGGTGAAGAGACAAGGCTGGGTGGCATTAGGCGTCCCTCTCAGTCATATATCACATAGTAATAGTCAGCCGACAGTAACAGTGAAATTTCTTAGCCAAGCTGTAGACTGAATGTAGAGTTTCATTTGAGGATTTTCTTTAGAATTTGCTATGGAAAAGGTTCTAAATATTAAATCCTTGTAGTTCATAAGAGCTCTTTATAATGCTCGTTTGTTCACTCTCCTTGTTTACGTTCCCTTGCTTACGTAATCAGTTTAATTAGCTCATGCCCCACAAAAGTTCTTTACATGCCACGCGATTGTCACAGCAACTGAGCATTGAAATTATCCATGAGATTCATTCATCATCATACGCTAGATTTGCCTCGGTGCCCAGAGACACCTGTCGAACGGACGAGGGCAGCAGTGGAGGATGTGGAGTGGAGTGGAGTGTGTGGGCGTGGCAGCATGTGCTACCACTTAATTGCCAAACAACAGAGTCCAAAAAGAAGCTGACATTTGCACAGAGTGTGCACCCGGCGCTCTTCAGTCGTCTCCTCTCTCCCTTTGCTTTGGCTTCGCTTCGGTTTCGCACAAATCACAATTCGATTGTCTCTACGTGTCAATCACAGGACATGGGGCTGCATTTAAGCAGCGTTACCCTGGCATTATACAATCATTTGTGATCCCGTCTGACCCATTTGCCTGCCTCTCCCTCTCTCTCTCTCTCTCCTCGCTCGCAACAAAGCAGCTAATGGGCCTGCTGTGGGCAGCATGGCACGTTGATTTTCCCAGGACTTATTTCACTTGCTACTCGGGCGCTAGAGCACTGCTGTTGCTGTTACTGTCACAGGAGTTTAATTAGCGCCGCCTGCCAGTCGAGGCGAGTGGACAAATTTGCTCGCTGACCATTTAGCTGATAAATGCAGGCTTCCCTCTCCCTCTTCTACATTGATTGGCTTTACCGGTGTGCGGGGATGTGTGTGTGTGCGTGGTAGATATTTGTGATTAGGCTTTGGTTAGCCTGAGCTCTGACTATTGACAGCCACACAAATTGCCTAAGCGTTTGAACTTTCGAAAGCCCAAAAAAGTATGCTACATTTTTTTTTTTTTTTTGAACAGCACAAGTGGCACTTTGCAAGCTCCGCAGACCACCTGTTAAATTGTTTGCAAGCGAGCAAATTGTCTAAATTGGCACACGGCACCACAAAGCACACATCTCCCCACCTCCCCCTCCAACATACATACCCCAACTCGCAGTACGGCACAGCTGAGTGCAGTAAAAAATGTGATAAAAAGCCTAAACAAAAAAAGTCAGAAAAGAAGGCAAATAGAAGGTGGAAAGCAGGCAAAAGCTTTCAAAGCTCCCGCTCTCATGCTCTCCCACTCTCTCTCTCTCTCTGCTGAATGTGTATTGCAAGCTCCGCTGGCGCTCTCTTAAGCTGCCGCTCGCTCTCTTCGCCGAAAGCTGCTGTGGGCCACAAGCTGCCGCAGGGATGCTGTAACGGCAAAGAGCCGACAACATCTCGTGGCTGGCAGCATCAGCTTCGTAATCGGCGCATCTCGTTGCCTCGCTGCCTCGTTGCCTCGTTGACTCCATTGACTCGGCAGCTCGGCAGCTGATGCCCCAACGCGTTCAATTGTAGTAGGTCCTGGCCGTTGCTGATGCTGCTGCTGCGAGCTGGCCAAGTTAACGGCGTTTCAGTCAAGCTCCAGCATCCGTTGAAACAGGGAGCACTCTGCACGCGTTCCGTTACTTTGGCCACACACACACACACTCACACAGGGACCGACTGACTGGCAGGCAGGCAGGCAAGCAACGTGTCCTGTGCATGTTTGCGTTACTCTAATTGTGCGACTGTGTGTGTGCGTGTGCGTGTGCGTACGTGCGTGCGTGCGTGCGTGTGTGTGCGTACGAACGTATCGCGGTGTGAGTGTTCATTGGTGTGTGTAAATCGTTGGCCAACGCTAAAGCAAACAGAAACAGAGCCCGCTGCGACAGGTTACGCATACGCCCCGCGAACCGGTTTAAGTTAAAGTTCTTCCTTCTGCGCCTCGAGCAAACAAAACGATAAACCTACGAAGCGGAATTTTTTTCGATAACTAAACAAACACAAACTTGCCAAAAAACAAAACATATTGAATGAGGCACAGTTAAAGTTTATAAAATGTAAGCAAGAGAGAAATTTCACAAATATTTAGCAACACAATTTGCAATGAAAATAACTTTAGTAGAAAATACATTTTGCAATCTACAAAGTGTTGGCAATTCGTTAGGCAAATCGTATACTAAATTCTACAAGAAAATAGAAGCAGTAAACAAACAAACAATAGCTCTGAGCCTATGATGCACATCGATTCTCAATGGATAAAACAATTTTGTGCTTTGGCAATTTTTGGCAATGTTTCTGGCTGAACATTTTCATATCCCATTGGCAGCATTTCAAATGTGATAAAGTTCTTTTACCTTTGGCCTACTGCAGACCAAATAAATCACTGAAGACTGTACTCAACTCGATCTCTCTCTCCCTCTGTGCAGCCGACCGGCATTTGAGTTATGTGTGAAGGAAGTTTGCTTATTTGGCTGTTGATTTTGGGTAACTCTCGAAAAGAGCAGAGAAACCTTTTGAATGACATGTGCTCTGATACCTTTTGTGCCAGTGTTGCTGCCCATTACTACAAATGTCGCCAGATTTTCATAAATAAATCAAATCAAGGCCTGCTATCTAATCACAACACATTCACGAAACAATTCAAGTTGAGTTCTAGCTCAGCTGAGCTCCCGCCCACAGCAGACAACCAATGCAATAAAAAAGTTAAATCAAAGCGTGGCAAACTGTCCGACTGCCAGACTGAGTGAATGGCTGACTGACAACAGCTCCAAGTGGGCCGGGTCGATAGCGCTTTCCCATTGTTCGCTGGAAATTTCGGTGCTCATCAACTTAAATTGTGAAAATTAATCAAGTTGAAAAGGTTGCCCCGTGGCCATTCTCGGGGAGCCAGCCAGCCAAATGTATGGCAGTGTCTTTTGTCTTGTGCCTCGCTTGGCCAGCTCCAAGTCAAGACAAGTCAACATGCAAGGCAACCTTTCTCTCGGGCCAAAGGGAAACCTTTTGCTTTGCATTCAAGCGGAAATTAAAGCGCCTTGCCACAAAGCAGAGAGAGAGATAAAGTGCAAGCGTGGGGCGGAGGCCAAACTCTCACACGCGCCTCAAATTGAAATTGTGTCCTTAGGCCTGAGGTTGAGTAAGGCAACAACAACAACAAAAATGTGCAAAAAAAAGCGAGCTGAAAAAGGCCAGCGAGGACACGTGCTTAAAGCGCTTTTTAAATTTTCTGCCTTGGTTTTGCGCAGCTGCTTGGCCTCTGTGGGTCAAAGGTTGAGTGACATTTTTGCACATTGCTTTCTGGCGTGGCCTTTGTGAATGGAAACCCTTTTTAATTAATGCACTCAGCCAACGCACCACACACACACCTCATTAAAGCCCCGCAACGGAGGTGTGTGTGTGTGTGGGAAATGAAAACATAAAATGGTTTTATGATTTTCATCATTTTGCATTTTACTGCGAGTCGACAGGTTTATAATTAATTTAATTAGCGCGCACTTTGCGCCTTCCCAATGAGAGCTAATAAAATGTGTCCACAGTGAAACTAATTAGTCTGCTCGTAAAGGACTTGAGAGGCTTGCAAAGAAACACTTCACGCGCCTGATGAAGTACTTATTGAAAAGCCTTTGGAAGTGCGAAGCTGTGGAGTGTAATTGAAGTGAAGTTAAAATCTTTGATTAGATTTCATTTAATGAACAGAGACTCCTTTTGAAATCCAAATCGAAACTGATATTATCTCTGAAATGTTGCAACTGCATTAAAATTGCAATTATCTCTGATAGTCAGCTGAGCGATTAGCTGCAAATTTAGTTGCCTAGTTTCAAATAAACAAGCATTGTCTGCATTGTGGCAGTTTTATCTATAATTCAGTTGAACAACAATCAATTTCAATAAAAACTAATTAACACTCACAAAGCAAATGCGAAACCACAGGCGAAAACATTCAACAATTCCATTGAACTGCCTAAATTTGTTGACTGTAGAAACAATTACTTTAAATATTTATGCAAAATACTGAATGAAGAGAGAGGGGGACGACCTCAAGCGAAGTTCAAATAATTTTCAAATATTTCTGGCATAGATTGCATGTGATTTAAGAAATTGATGCGTGCAGGAGCTAAGCAATTCTTGACAATGTTTTTGAATACCCCCCAGGCAGAGCGTGAGGCCCATCAAAAGTAAATGAAGCATAAATGCCAGAAACAAGCCAAGTTTTGTTGGAGAGTGTGTGGGAGGAAAACGAAAAAAGTGATTTTAATTTTACAGAAGAACTTGAGGGGAAAGTGGTGGTAGGAGGGGGAAATAATTGATGGCAAGCCAGCTTGGTGTGTGTGTGTGTATTGGCCATGCGGAAGTTGTGGCTTAATAGGTTTGTGGGAATTAGAAACACGAGCGCAGAGCGACGAGCGACAGGCGCCACTTGGCGGCGAAAAATAACCGGAAGGAATTACATCAACCTCAGACGCGCAAAGGAAATTAAATATTTTATAGTCTGCGGCAGCGACGAGGCACACACACAGGCACCTACAAGCACCGCACACACACACACACACAGGCACACACAATTATAATTTCATGCAGCTGAAAATACTTTGAATGAAATCAACGAAAATGGAGAAAGCAATTTTGGTTATTTTTTTCGGTTACTTCTGTGGATAGGAGGGCTGTGTGTGTGTGCGTGTGTGTGTGTGTGTGCCTCTGTTAATGCCGTGGTGTTGCACTTTGGGGTATTATGAAAACACTCGCAAGCAACAGAGACAGAGACAGAGCAGCGTGACCACGTTAAGAGGATCTGCCAGTTGGGATGAAATACCAAAAAAAAAAGAAAGAAAGAGGACAACAAAAGTAACAGTAAAACTGGCAGAAGCATAAGAATAAAGCGAGAGAGAGATAGAGAGAGAGAGAGAGGGGACACGCTAAAAGCGACGAATTAAATTAAAAAGGAAATGAAATTGCCGTAAGCCGATTGCGAGTTGCCACCGATGACACTTAGTGGTTCTTGCTGTTCGTAGAGAATTTCCACAATTGCCAAAAAAAAGTTGACAATTACTTGCAAATATTCCCAAACATGCGAGTACAGCAAGTGCAATTAGAAAGAGAGGGGAAGAGTGTGTAGAAATTGAAACAGAAAAGAAAAATGATAAGCAAATTCCTTTTATATTTCCATTTGATATTTGAGTTGCATTGACAATTAACCATTTTCTTACTAATGAACATTTTTTCTGCTCTTCTCTTCCTCACACACACAGAAAAACAGTGAAACAGATACAGTTACACTTCGAACGGGAAATCAACGAAATTGTCGTTACTCTAATCAAGTGGAAATTTGATTAAAGGAGAGAGAAGAAAATTTAATAAATTTCGGGGCTCAATAGCCGAGAAACAGGAGAAAGAGCAGAAAGAGGAGAGGAGAGAGGAAAGGTAAAAGAGCCAAAAAGGAAATCAACACGCACGCACATGAGCGAATTTGTAGTTGAGCGAGGGAAGGCGACGCACAAAAAATACGAAAACGAAAACGTAGCACAAAAACATTAAAAGCCAGCGAAGCGTGAAACTTCAACAGAGAAACGGGAGAAAAAAAGGTTACTAACGGAATACAAAACACCGTGTCGCAGTGCCAATATGAATGACGAGGCCAGAGAAAAACTCGAGTAACTAAAATTAAAAGCAGTGATTATAATTTGTGCTACCAGGCACACCCCTTAGCCAGAGCAACTAGCAGGCAAGGACATTGCTTGTACTCCTTGTGCGACTGATTCTTTTTTCTGTCTTCATCTTCTACTCGTGCTGCTGCTGCTTCGGTCTTCTCCTTGGACCAGAGCACGAAATTAAGTGCAGATTATCAGCAGATTATATTTTAATAGCATTTCAAGCTGTTGCCTTTCACTGCGACTCAGACGACGACGAAGGCCCCGAAAAAAAGAGACTACAATAGCAGCAAAAACATTATAACCATGTG
Source organism: Zaprionus indianus (assembly GCA_018904595.1). Lineage (NCBI taxonomy): Eukaryota > Metazoa > Arthropoda > Insecta > Diptera > Drosophilidae > Zaprionus > Zaprionus indianus. Next base: position 1,415,046 of record JAEIHA010000905.1, read on the forward strand.
CCAGTGTCGTCAGTGTTCGTGTCCGTGGCGACGTGTGTGCTAGCCAGCCAACGGGTGTGTGCTAGTCTTTGTGTGTGTGTATGTGCATGTGTACAAGTGCGGCTTATTACATGATGTCCACTCGAAGCATCCTTACGGCGTGCTGGGGCACATAAAGCAAACATAAGCGCGTTAGAAATTGATATTAAGTAGCAAGATATTCAAGTGTCGAGTGTTACGACTTCCCCACGCTAGTGTCTTGCGCGCGTGTGTCTGTGTTCCTTAAGCGTATTGTATCATTAAAACATTGAGCATACGCCGTGTGTGCAGCGGAGAGAAGCAACAAACTGAGAGCAACAGGTAAGGCAAACAATTTGGCTATACTATTTGAGATATTCAACGGGAAATTGCTTTTACTGCAGGAATAAACAGCTCTGTGCAGCTGAAAAGTATGCTACATTTTTTTAAATAAATGTTTATTGATATATGCATAGAATTTGTATATATATCATAGTAAGGGATTCATATAGATATGAAATATACAACTCTTTACTGAACTGAACTCTTTACTAGTCATATAATATTGCAGCCTGAAACTATGCAACATTTATTTTGCCGCGATCATTGATAGAAGCTCGTTACGCGAGCAAAGAGAATTACAGATAGAATCTCAACCCATTTACACAATGCAACACACTGTTTGCCAAATCCAGCGCAGTCTGCAACACATTTAGTCAACAAGCTTACCCAGCCCCCTTTCCCTGCGAGAGAAGGCAACAGAGCGAGAGAGATAGAGAGAGGGCTGTGCCTGTGCTGGTGCTGTTAATTAATGCTAACCGAGCATCCGCTGCAGCATATTTAAAAACGCATTAGCTTTTGGGTTTTTGGAAGCCGCCGCAGCCGAGGGGCAACCGAGAGCGGCAGCCACTAATCCATATATGAGAGAAAGGGAGAGATAGAGAGAAAGAGAGGGGGGAGAGTGTCATAATTCTGCGGCAACAGCGAAATAACATTTGGAGCGAGAACTTTAAAACATTAGCGTAATGCACATAAAGCGAATGGCACATAAGAATTATATATACTTGTATGCGTGTGTGCGAAAGAAATGTTGTAATTACACGAAACGAATGCGCCACAATATTCAGTAAGCAGAGTCACCAAAAGGGGTAGTTGTGACTGACTGTAAGAAGTAGATGATGCGCAGCTTCAGTAAAGTTTCTTTTTGTGCAGAGCAAAACCTTGTCAAGTTCCTGATGTAGTCAAGGCTGTTTCATAAACAGGTTAAATTCTCAACTTCAACTTTACAGTTCATCTTTCACACAACAAATCAAAGTAATAACAAGGGTATCTTATAGTCCAGCTTCCTCATAGCTCTCTGTTTTTAACATTTCTTGCAACACTCGCATGTGTTGCTAATTTAATTCTTTTCTCTTTTCGACGGCAACACTTGCCGAGACATTAAAATGAAACTTTTGCCATGAGACTGCCAAGAGAGAAAACAGTGGGTGGTGCGCAGTGTTGATCCTGCTTGCCTGCATCATCAGCAGTAGCAGCAGCAGGAGCAGCAGCAGCATCCCTAACATCCTCAGCATGGCCGGGTTACTCAGCCCGGGCATCCTCAGTGGCCATAATGCTCCACTGCTTTGCTGCCGTTTGTTGTTTTAATGGTATTTGCCTGCCCCGGCTCGGCTGTTGGAATCTGTCACCGGGCTACGTGACAATACAGATGTGCGACTGTGTGTGGGTGTGCTGCGGTAGACCGCTGCTTCACTGCCACCTCTACTACTGCCTCTGCTGCTGTCCGACCTAAGCCAGCTTGTTCGCACCGAGGGCAGTCGGGCGCAACTTACCTGACAAAACTTTAACGCAAAAATTTCATTTAAAAGTTTTCGCTGCCGTTTGGACCTGGAACTGGACCGACCCCACAAGACCTCTGCCATCTCCTGCTGCCTGCTTCACCTTTGGAGCACAAGGCAGCTGCTTGAAGTTTCTTCCGTCTTCCCTCCCCTTCCATCGCCCTCAATTGCCAACAGCTTCTTGGGGCAACTTTCGCAAATGGACATTGACGTTGTATGGTTTTTTTCTACTTCTTCCCATTCCTCCCTCCGTCCCCTTCTGCTGCTGCTGCCACTGCGCATCATAAACATTCACGCAATTTTAACGATCCTTAGCACTGGGCCTTGGCCTGGATCCGAGCCTGCTCCTGGACACTGCTGGACACTCCATTAGCATTAGCAAGTTGTCAAGGCACGTTGCGGGATTTATGCGACAATTTGAAATTCCCGTTGAAATCTGTTTGCCAACAATTTGAGCTGCAAACCATTATTCAAGCAGAGAACATTCCGTTTTCATTTCATATTTTTGTTGATATATATTTGATTTCTTTTCTGTTATTTGCCTACGCAACTTGCTGGCAGAACTTTTGGGGGCTGCGCACTCTTTTTTGTAACTCTACTGAAACAATTTCAATTAAACTGGCAAATGCTCGTGAAACAAGCAAATTAAGAGGAATTTCAGCCAGCATTTCATATAAAGTATTAATTATTCAAAAGTATTTCAAACTAGTTCAATCATTCTTTCAAGTCTGTTTAACTTTTTTAATTGGTTTTCATGTTTGTTAAATTCTATATATATTTTTCATTTATTTTTAGTGATTTTTCTTTCTGTGAATAAAATGTTAATAATTTTCAAATGCACTTTAAAGCTTTTATTTGGTGAATATTTTCACTTATTTCGTTAATTTTCCTTTAAGGTTTTTCTTGGGGAGAAAAATTGCAGTTAGAATATTTTTTATACTCGTAAATTTATTATTTCTGTTTAACTTTTTAATTGGTTTTTATGTTTGATAAATTTAAAAAATATTTTCATTTATTTCTAGTGATTTATTTTGCACTTTTAAGCTTTTTTGTGGTAAATATTTCCATTTGTTTCGTTAATTTTCCTTTAAAGTTTTTCTTGTGGAGAGAGTTTTCACCTCAAATATATTTTATATGTTATTGTTCGTGCACATTAAAGTATTTTCAGCCTGTTATTTTAATTGTATTATTTCGAAAATGAAATGCATTCAATTCTTTTAACGCATTTTACGATTTTTGGCATGTGTCGTGGCGCATTAACTGCACGTGGAGAGCATTCCTGGCAAGTTCCTTTCGGACTGGGCGTAAATTAAATTGGTTTTTGGTTTTAACCAATTGCATGTAATTGTTTAATTGTTGCTTACACAGTGTGTGTTTTCTTTTTTCTCTGTGCTTTTGTAATTTGCTGCGAAAATCCCACGCATATTTCAACAACAGCTGGCGCTCTTCTTTAATGCAACTGTTGTTCTTGCCGCGCCCATCATAGTTGTTGTTGCTGTTGTTTAACTAAGTAAATCGAAATAATTGCATAAATTAAAGTTCAAATAAGCAAATACTTGAAGCGCATATTTGCTTAACATGAAAGTCGAGCAAATAAATATAGCGAAGGGGGGAAAGAGAGGAGCTTATATGAAAGCCACGCACATAATTCGTAAATGACTTTATGGCTCTGATTATTTATTAGCCGTTTTTTATGACACACACGCTAAAAAAATATGTATTTAAGTTTGTATTAAATTCAAATAATATGTTTGTGTTTACCTTTGAAAACCGATATGATATATTAATAATTAAAAGCAGCGTTTTTTCTAGTTTATTTCTGAAATTGCTTTTTAATACAATCCACACTTCATGAACTGGCTCGATGACAGTTCTATGAGTTCGTGCCACGCATTAATCAAATATTGTCACATTGATTTATGATTTAATAAGCCTGTTTATGCCAGACTTGCTAGATAAATATTCATTAAGTTTGGCACATCAATCGGGGCAATTAACTCAAGACAAATACGCGAGAAATAAAAGCAATCTTTGCTTTGAAAGTGAAAAAAAGTGAATTGCGCACAATTTGTACGTTCTTTAGCGACTCTGAATATCCAGCAGGGCGGCAAATTGTAGCAGACGCACACTTTGAGCACACTCGCACACTCCCCACGATGCTTTAAAGCAGTCAGTGGAAAAGCGTCCTCATTGGGTAGTAAACACTTATTATATGTCACAAGCCCGGCACGAGGCAGCCATTGAATGGGGCAGCAGCTACTGTGTGCTGTGTGCGACGCAATGGAGCGTGCTGCTAAGGAGTATTCAACTAATAAAAATGTCAAAACGCATGAAGTTGATGACAAGTAACGGAGAATGACAGCAGAGGACCAAACCGAACGCTAAGGGAAACAGCCAGTGGCATCGCCATCGCCATTGCCATTGCCGGTGCGTAGCTCCGGTTCCTTAATGTGGCGCACAATTTGCCGCACCTGCTGTGAGAGTTCTCAGTGTCGAGTTGCTGCTCTGACTTGCTCTGAGTTCCTGCGCAGTTCCCCAGCACTCTGTGTGTCTCTGGCTTGGACTGCAGTTGCCTTTTTTGCTGCTTCCTCTTTCACTTTCCTTGGCCAAACTTTCACAATTAAAACTTGGCAATTTTGCTGGCACACGTCGCACGCATCGTTTCAATTCCGTTCGCCTGGATTGGATTAAGTGGATTTATCCATATCCAGCAAAGTTGTCTAAAAATACCAACCAGCATACATATACATTGCGTATGTACATATTTAATATATGTTATGTATTTGGTCGACTTTTAATTACGCCATTTTTCAGTGCGATCACGTAGCGAGAATGTCGTGGTAAAAAAGTTTTATTCCTTTCGCTTTGCTACGTGCCCGGCACAAAGCATTTTCAATAAGCGTCCACTGCCCGAGGGAATTGATAAACTTTTGCACTTGGCCTTGGCAGGTCAAAGGTTGTGGCATAGACAAAACGCACACACACACAACTTTCATTTAAAATATTATTAAACTTCATTTCATTTTCAAGCACAAAACACTTTCTAAAATTTCTCCTTCGGGCTTCGGTTTCAAGTTTCCAATTCAACGCGTTGCCGTGGGAGACAACGGCAAACAATGGCGACTGCGAGATGCTCTGCGCTCTATTTTACTACTGTATTAATTAATAAACCTGAAGGGCAGCCAGCAAGGCAGTCTAGGTGTAATCAAAATGCGCATCACATCTATCGACATTGTAATTATGCCGCTTATTAATGCCTGCGAAGTGCATAACTCAGTTGGGGGACCTGGCTACGTGACACGCTTTGCGACATGGTCGGAGAAATTAAGAAGCAGACAGTGGGACACACTCACGCATGCATGCACGTGCACACGCGCCGTATACGCCATATTAAGTATACGCCTACGCTCCGTCCTGAGTAGCCCTCCCACCACTCTCCTCTCTGCTGCCTGCTCGTTTCTGTTATTTAAACAAAACAATTAAAATGATTTTCCAAGCGCGTTCTCCGCAACAGAAAGCAACACGAGGCGAGGAGCAGAGCGAGCACAGCGTGAGCTCGTCATGTGTTGTTGTTCTGGCCTTGTTTCCATAGTTGTTGCTGTGTTGTATTTGTTGTTTGTTTAGACCCAGGCATGTATACATAACATTTACAGCAACAAAAACAATGACAACAACAGCAGCAACAACAACAACAAATTGAATGAACACGCGCCCCGAAAACGTTTAATAAACACAAAAGCAGCAGAGGCAGCAGCAGCAGCAGCATCGTCAGGCTCGGGCCTCTGCTGCCTTTGAAACTTAATGAAATGTAATGATGAGAGAGAGAGAGAAAGAGAGAGATGGGGGCGGGTGAAGGGCAACTGCCTAGCCAGCAATCAGACATAGACAGCAGCTATGATGTAAAGTGGAAATGAGAATAACAATAGTGAAAGTGCGCAAAGCAACAACAGAACAAATAGTTGAGCCAAATTTTGAATAGAAAACGAAACGAAAACCAACACAAACAGCAAAGCAAACACGCGCACACACACACAAGCACACGAACAGAGAAACATGTGTAGCATGCGTACAACTTAGGCAAATTAAAGTGAAAACACAGCAAATGTTGCAAAGATGGTGTAGAACATGGCATACGCTGCCAATGCGAGAGGATAATGGTGAAGGTAACTTAATGGAGGTATTTTGAGAGGTATTTTCTGTGAATACATGGAAGAAAGTGTAAAAGAGGTACTAGGTATTTTGCAACTGTACTCTATTCACAAGTTATCTCAGTATTTTGATTACTTCCCTCAAATCTGTCAGCTGTTGTATGGTTTATATCTATGTATGCTATTTAACCTATGCTTTTAAACCTATGTGCAGTTCACCCCGGATAAAAATGAAAGAAAGAGTGAAGCAGAAGCAAAGTTATCCTCATTATTCTTCATTAACAATATCCATATCATATTCCATTCCCCCAACTATACTTTTTACTGCAGTCTATCATACTTTTGTGCTATCAATACTATGCTTTCACTCCTATATCATCTCAGTTTCACTTTACCTGAGGTAAAGGAAGAGTGAAAGAGAAGTTGAGTTGTTCTCATTCTACATAACTAGTAATCTGCGTATCGTATTCCCTTGCCCCAACTATGTCATCATTTCATTCCTATGCTATCATTGCTTAACTTTCATACCTATGCCATCTCAGTTCCACTATACCCTAGATATAATATTGTAAGGGAAGGAAGAGTGGAAAAAGAGCTAAGAAATCCTCAATATATAATCTACGTCCCTAGTAATCCCCATTTCATACTTTATTCTTTCGCTTATGTCAGCTCTAGGTTGCTATCACAGCACAGTTATTAGTCGAACAAAAAGTGAAAGAGAAAAGCTAAAGCTTTACTGAATCCATTCTATTCCATCTTAGTGATGTCACAAGTAATATTCTATATCACACTCCCTTCCTTCAGCTCTGTCATCTCTTATCTATTTCATTCCTTCACCTACATCATCTCTATTTCATAGTACCCCACTAGAAAAGGGTATAGCAATTTCGAGAGTTGGCAAACCAGCAGCTTTTAACCTTTAACAAGGATACGGCAAGGATGCGGCCACACTCGCTTGCTGCCTGTCTATTCATTTCTGGTTAAGCAATTAATCCTTTGCCGCCTGAGTGCTCCAAAACACACACACTCTCACACACACACTCGACACAAATTTCACACACAGTTTTTAGCCAGCCAGAGGCGTGTATTTAAATACCCAAAGTGAGGCTGTTGTTCTGCTGGATTTGACTGGTTTGAAGTGGCTTTTTAGTTAGGCAAATTTAATGCTCGCACAATTAAGTCAACCTTTGGCGACCCTTCCCTCTCTGCTGCTCTTCACTCTCTACTCTTTGCTTATTGCACAACAATTTCCACACATTTTCCTAGTTGGTAACGACGTGAAGTTTAGAAATTGGAATAAAAGTTGCCACATTTAATGTCGAATGCAGTCGCTAAGTTGTTCTTGTTGTTGTTGATGTCAATTGGCGAGCGGAGTAGCTGCAAATCCCCATGTGTGTGTGTGTGTGTGTGTAAGTGCATTACATTAATTTGCATTCCAACCCCCAAACAATTGCGAAAAAAACGTGTTAAGCGCAGCATCAGCAAAAAAGTATCTCGTAATTAACGTTAAGTGCTGATTTGAGAGAATTTTCACATTTTTTCACAGTGCGTTGTGCATTTCTTTCTCTCCCTTTTCCTCTCTCTCTCTCTCTCTCTCTCTCCCTCTCTTTCTCTCTCTCTTGCTCTCTCTCTTACACAGAACTAAATTTAAAAAATTAAGTTAATATTGGCGGCGGAGCGAGACGAGCTTTTAGAGAGACCCGCGGCCGCAGTAATGTTTTTTATGCAAATACTTTATAATGAAAAGGTTTCATTCAGTCGAGTTGAAGAGAGTTTTTTGCGTAATACTCCGGATTATGCACGAAACAAAATGTGAAAAGAGGCAAAAGAACAAACTGCAAATTGCAATTAATTTAGAAATTGTTGAATGAAAAGTTTCAAATGCAAAGCGAGGCTCCATTTTTTTAGCTGGCTGTCAAATTCAAGTGGCAATTGTTCCTTTATGAAAAACTTTCACAATGATAAATATTTTACAAATAAGTTAATTGAGTGGCCAACTTAGGCATCTACATACCATATACTTAATATAATTTTAAATCACTCATTTCGTTGAAGAACTTAATGTGATTTATAGTTGTAATTTATTTTACTGCTTATAAAAAGAAAAGAAAGTACTCTTTATTAGTTTATTTTTGTTTTTGGATGATTAAAAACTTTAATCCCTACAGTTCAGTTGGGTTAAATTGATTGCTTTTTTATCTCAAAGTATTAAATTGAAGAGTATTTTTCAAATTAAATAATTGACCGCCCAACGTAGTCAACTAATTTAATCGACTTTGGAACATAATTACTCGTTAAATAAACAACCTTCAATTATTAACAGTTTAAAACTTTTTAAACTACATTGCCATTAATAAAAAACATTAATAAAAATAATTTAGCAAATATTTTAATCGAATTCAAGTCTTATTTATCAAAAAACGAACCCAAATTTATATTTTTAAATTATTCAAACTTAATAAACAACGCATATCAAGACAAACTTCATATAACAAATGTCTATCTAGCCTTCATTGGTTTTGTTCGGTACTGAAACTGTTTTCCATCTCCCTCTGAGCATCAGAGAACCTCCTTTGTTAGTCCCTTTTGGCTTAAATTTAATAGATCTCTGCTGTTTCTGGGCAAAATTTACTTGTATTTAGCTTGGCTCGACTCGCTGTTAACCATCTTCAAGTGTCAGCTGACACACATTCGAATTGGCGCCCCTCGAGTTCAACCTCTTCTGGCTGTGCTGATGCTGCACAGTTTGCCGACTGCCAAAATGCTCTACATACATTTTGCTTAAATGCCAGCCATATACAATCGTTGTTTGTCTTCCTGTCTGACAGTTCCCCGCAGTACACCCCCCATTACTCCGCTTCCTCTCGCTCTCTCTCTGTCTGTCGCATAGTTTGTGGCACACTGAAATTACGTGACACATTTAAAAGAAAGCAGAACTAATGTCAGTGCCTGGCAGAGCTTGTTGCGAGCAGGCAGGAAGGGTAAAGAGAGAGGGAGAGAAAGGGGGAGAGGGAGGTAGGGAGAGAGCAGAGCATCATGGAGCAAACGCCTGCCCAAACACTTTAGATGTCATTGTACCGCATTTAGATTGAGTTGCTCTCAGCAGCCAAAACATAACACGCAAGAGGAAGCCTCGTTTCCCCTTCCCCCTCCCTCCTGCCCCATGTTACCCCCCGCTCTCCGTTACAGCCGAGTTGTTAGTGTCACTTAAGCTCGAGTCTTCGGCACTCGCATATGCAGATGGTGAAAGATTCCAGCCTGCAATTCTGTGGCTGCTGCGCACTTCTAAATAATTGTCTATGTAAAGTTATACAACATATGAGTATCGCTCTCCCCCCCCCTCTCTCTTACTCAACCTCTTCTGGTTTTCCCTTTCCATATTTCTGCATAATTTGAGTGCCAGTCAGCAGAGAGTTCTTCAAATAAACATGCATTTATGTATGAACAGTGTGCGACTTTAACTGAAGCCTCATCAAATATTTAAAAGCCATTGCCAAATATTAAATTGCCAAACATTGACTCCCATATAGCCGAGCTCGGCTATATAGCCGACCGATGTGTTTGCCAGCAAATTCATTTGCAAATATTGAAGTGCACAAGTGAAGCCCGCTGGGGATCCTTTCTTCTTCCCCTCTCTTCGTCTCTCTGCTGTCCGTGCTGCGCCGGTGCTGACATCCTGTAAGCGTGTCAACAATATTATCAATTAAATTTATGACCTGCAACGGGCCAATCTGGCGATTTGTTTGCTCTTCAGCACAGCATGTTTGACTGGGGCCACCCTAATGCAGTCGCCATGGCGAGTGTTGTGTGTGTGTGTGGAAAATGTTGCAAATTTAATAGTTTAATCGCTCGGAAATCAACAAGCAAATAAGCTCTAACTGCGCACACGCACACACACACACACATACACATGTACATCGATGCATATTGCATGTGTTGGTCTAACAAATGAAAGCCAAATTGCGCATTTCCGGACTGACGTGTACTCCGTGGCTGCCAGACGCGCTATTCTATCACTTCTGCCTCTTCTTCGCCATCTCTCTTGCTGCATTGCCTTCACAACTGATTATCGTTTGAAATTGTTATCAATTTGCAATTAGACAGCGCCATCCGCCTGCACAAAAAGCAGTAGCTGCAGTGTGAAGCGGACGCCGTGGCTTTCATGCAACTCCAACAAGGCCCTTTGTGGCAATGGATGTGCGAGTGGCAATATGTAGATAACCTGTAGTGGAAATATATATCGAACTGAGCTATATATATTTCTTTTCTTGTCAGAATTAAACTCTTAATTTCAGACACTTAAGTAGTAAATAGTCTTCATAATTTAAAACAAATAAGAGCTTAAATATTGTATGTAGTTTCAATGCTAGTTTTCTCTTTTAAATTCCACTTACAGCAGAACACATTAAATTGCTCTCGTTAACCTTTTCCTGATATGCTCTTAAATAGCTTTTCTTTGATTTACCCAATCCGTGCACTCATCCTTTAAGATTGTAATGTCCTTCACTGAATTGAATCAAGTACTCGTATTAGATGAGCATATTACAAACAGAGCTCGCTGTAAGTAAAAGTCTTTTGCCGTGCAATCATGCAGTACAAAGTCTTTTGGATTAGCTTTGCCAAGCTGCCTGTGTGCCAGTATGTGTATGCTAGTATGTGTGTGTGTGTGCTGCAATCTTGTCAAGTCTGGGGCAACATAACTGCACATTGCTCATGATAAGTCACAAGGATGCAGTGCACATGGAAACTCTAGTAAGATAAAGATAAAGACGCTGACAAGCGAGTCGGACAAATAAGCAAATCAAAGCGAGGCGAAGCAGAGACAGAGAAAGATATAGAGATGGAGAGAGAAACAGAAACGGATAGGAAGACGAAGGCAGCAGGATATCAAATTGAAATTGAAGCTAGACAAAGTGAACTACAGCAAGGGGGCAAAGAAGCAGCTGAAGAAGCAAAGTGGAAGTTGTCATTGTTATACAATATTATCGTGCTGATATAATTTGCACACACACACGCACGCACACACACATTATACTTGGATGGGCATGCGATAAAGCTGAAGTAACAAAAGCAGCCTCTGTCTTTCTACAATTTCTCCTTCTACCTACGGGTTGAACGGGATAACGAGTACGCGCTGGCGTATCAGAAGTTATTGTGGCACCACATTCGACTGGAAGTTGGAGTCGACTCAAGGCTTCAAGGATTATCAAAGTATTCGACTCAAAGCAAGGATGTGTCTTTGACTGTAAGTTTGCGCACTTTACGATGCTCGCCTTGTCTTTGCCAAATGCCTCGGAGGGAGGCCTGGCCTGGCCAGGGCACGTTGGCGCGTCATAAAAGCTTCAGTAGGCACTACGCACATGCATAACTGAAAGACAAAGGAGACGCAAGACAAAGGCCACAGCTGGAAAGAGACAAAGACAGAGCGAGCAGGAGAAAGAGAAAAAGAAACACATGAGAAACTACATGTCACGACACTTGAGCGGCAATGACAACGTTTGTTGATAGCAGCACTCCCTCTCTCTCTCTCTGTCTCCCCCTCTGTCTGGATGTCTGTCTTGCGCCCCAGTTGTGTCCACAGGAAGTGCCCGGGCGTGCGGCTTGATAAGGAAACTAGCAAAAAGGACCTGCGAGTGGCCAAGAACTCGTCGTGCCACATGTAAGAATTATTATCTGCTCCTGCACTTTCGAGTGCACCCAAGGCCCGCGCGCGCTGCCACTCGTGTTGCTGCTGCTGTTGCCGGGCACAATGAATAATGTCCTTGCTGCGCAATGCGGAAATGCAGCCCAAGTAGCCCCAACTGCCACTGCCACTGCAACGAGCAACTTGCAACTGCACGGAGTAGGTAAATAAAATAAAGCCATAAAGGAAATATGCTTTCTGTGAACGTTTCAATTGACATCAAATTTTATAACCAGCATTTTATTTTCACTCACCGAATAAAACAAGCAGCAGGCGAAAAGCAGAGCGAACAAAATCGCTTAAATAACGTAAAAGAAAAAATGCTGCTGAAAATTCGCAGCGCACAAAAGTTTGGTTGTACCCTGTAAATGGTGGCAGAGAGGGTGTTTACTGGTCGACAAATGTTATTTGTGGAATGTAAAAAGTCGAAGAGAGCATTGTAGCACTAATTAACTAATATCAGTCTTGGCTAAACGATTTTTAAAAAAATAAATAATAAAAATATTGATCAAATTAAAATAATACAATTTATTTAAGGTTATGTAAGGTCTTGTGGGGTTAAGTGTGCTTAAGTGAGGTTATGTCTGGATTTCACATTCAACACTCAAATTTTATACCTTTCTTTGTCTAGTTTCATCTTAAACTTTCTCTTATTCCTTCACAAAATGCTTCACAGTGAAGTAAGAACTTTAAAAGTGGGGCACAAAGAAGCTTCCCTTTTTTAAAGTTCCCTCCCCATACAGGGTATTTTAGTGCCATGCACACTACGTTATAAGTTTGCTGAACTTGTTTTTTCCTGTTGCTGGCGATTTGCCAGCGATTGAAGCTGTGGAGTTTTGAGAATTCTGCAAAAGTTCCATAAATGTCAGTCACGCATTGATTTCTCTACCCTCTCGCTCGCTAAATGAAATTGCGAACTGGCTCCGTCGAACTGGAATTTGTTGCGATTTTATGCTTGTTGTTGCTGCCGTTTTCTTTTGGCTTTGCAAATATGTTTTGTGTGTTTTCGACCATTTTTGTTTGGTATTCTGTTTGGCGTGCAGCCAGCAAGCAGAGGGTTGCAGGAGGTTGAGTTCAAAAATTCTATTCTATGCGCCGCAGCACACGGCGTATGCGTATTGCGTAGGCAGCCGGCAGCGTAGGCAGCGTAGGCGTATCTCATATTACTGTCTGCCACGTGGACGCTTTGTTTGCCCCGGCATGGAACTCGAAACGTGCTAATTTCATGGTTACACATAATTATAATTTGATGGGTTGCCCTAATTGAATCTGAAGTTGATGAGGGCAAGCGCACACTTGACGTATACGCCACGAGGTCCTGGCGTGGCACTATTGCTGTTATGTGATCGACCTGATAACTATGCAATAAATACATCGTTGTGTGATTGCTTTTTAACACTCGCACTCGCACGTGCTTAATGTGTTCAGTTGCACATGAACTCTTCACTGAGCCGTTGTTATAATTTTAATCGAACTCGCCTCCCCCTCCCTCTCTCTCTCCCTCTGTGTGTTTTATTAAAATTGATATGCACGAAAACAATTTTAATATAATTTCGTATTTTTTCTCTGTTTCTTTTTTCGCTACAGTTTCTGTTATTAATTCATCAGAACAATATTGCATTGTATTTGCATTTTTATGCAGAGTCTAAATAAAATCGATTGATGCGCTTTAAAATTGCAACTAAATATGTGCGAAATATGCTGGCGAAAATAAAATCAAATCGGATCAAATCTCTGATACGTACGACTATATTGCGAACAGCAAAGCCTTGCAGGTATTTGCTAAAAATTGATGACGCGAGATAACAAAATAATCATTTTTTCAGTAATGAATTATTGATGAATTGCAATCAAGCAAAGCCTGATTTGGAAATATTTCAAGATTGAATAAACGAATTGAAGAGTTCACTGGCATTAGTAGATGGCAATGGTATTAGGTGCAGTACAGGGAATATATTCTAGGTTTTGTTCTATCTATAATTGTTTAAACTCATCTGGTATTAGATAGAGGCGATGATTTATTTAGATTAACTCTTTATTTCTAGAAAAATATTACCAAAAATAAATAAACGAAAGAAATAAATAAGTCGAAATTTGTACCAAAAATCTTAAATAGTTTAAATGCATCATTGTTCGCGATTCTTCTCATGTATCAAATCAAGTTCAAGATTGATTGACAACCTGAAACCTTCAGCTGTTCAGTCTCTCAATACAAAATGTATCAATTCGCCTATTCAGTTATTTCTTTTTACATTTATCCCGAGGCTATTTGCTGCCAATTCATTAGATTAACAGAAAGACTTGAAGAAAATGTTAATTATTTCCGTAAACATTGCTGGGGCAAATAACGAAGCAAACAGAGAGAAGAAGGCGACAGAAAAAACTCGTTGATTTTCATTTTATGGCTCACTTTAAGGCAAAATGGAAGACGTAAAAAACAGGGAATATAAAAAATAAGTAAACAAGGCTAGAGAAGTACTCGACTGTGCGATACTCTGTATAGAGTAGTTTAACTTTGGTGCAGTCTAAAGAGAGATGAGTAAAGGAAACTCTTCTCCACTTGTTACACACTCACATAAGCCTATACAACTCCAAGTAACGACTGCTACAGGGTATCAACACGAACGTTTTAACGTGTTAATGCCAAGGCGAGTGCTAACAAGTGGACAAACAAAGTAAAAGAGCGAAAGAACAAATGAAGCTGGCTATTGAGAAATGAAACGAAATGAAATCAACGCCATTATTATTTCTTCTCCTCCCCCACTTCCCACTCTTCTCGTCCTTGCTGACAGCTCTGTCGATGCTGGCGCCTCTTCATTTGCTACTTGTCTCTTGCCGTTGAACGCCTTTGGATTTTTGCGTTTTTACAAATGAAATTTAATTGCAAAAAATAACAAGAAGGAAAAAGAGAAACAGAAGAAAAGAAAGAAAAACACAGACAAAGATGCCGACGAAGACAGCGGCAACATTTAATTCATTTGCATTGCTCTCCCACGGCCGTCATCAGCAAATGAATAAATAAAGGAGAGTGTAGCATATCATCTGGCAATGGTTTATGTTGCGGGAGTTGGTAATTGGACTGAGATTTCTTTGTGTCGAGTGCGTGGGACTCCCAGCCTCGAATTGAGTTCAATTTCGTGTGTAAGAAGCGTGTAAATTGAAGAGTAGCGTGGGCTGAGAATCTGAAATGATATAAGCAATAAATAACTTAGCTTTTGGCTTTGGCCTTGTCAGTTCCATGTTTCATCGAATGCTCTCAAGTTTTTTGAATTCAATCATATGTTCAATTGTTTTCACAGAAATCAAAAGAAAATTCAGAGAGAGAGCTGACAGCGCTGCTCAGCGAACTAATGAAATGAAGCAGATTTAATGATTTCATGTCAGATTTGCTTAGATTCTGCTGCTGCTGCTTGCCACAAATGGGGCCACATGCCACATGGCCCGCCGCACGCACTGCAACTACTCGACTTACTCAACTTTTCACTTTCAATTTGCGTGGTGCTCTGTGAGCCATAAAGCCAGCCGTTTATGGCTAACACGCGTGGCTGGCGCAACCGAAACTTTCATAATTCATAAGGCTCAGCGCAGGCAGCGAGGCAGAGCCACAGCTTGAGGCGTGCCACAACCTGCAGCAGCAGCAATACAAAGCAATAGGGAGAGAGTGAAAGAGAGAGGGAGAGGGTAGTGAGAGGGAGCTGGCATTATGTTTTAATGGCTTAATAAGTGGGCCAGTGGTCAAGCCAACATTTGAATATTGACCTGGCTTGAAATGGAGCGTGCGAGGGGTGGCCAAACAGTGTGTGATATGCACACTACGCACACACACACAGTCACATATGTAGCGCGTACATTTGTCCACTTTGCAGCAGCTCTCACTGATGCGTGTCCAATGAAGCGCTCAGTTTGCGTCATCATCAACAAAATCCGGACGAGACTCGCTTTTTATTTGACTTTACTTTTTTTTTATGACAACTCAGGGGTCGTCCTGGGGCAGCAGCAAGGGGTGGCTGGTAAATTTATATAATAATCATAAAAGCGGGAGAACATGACCATTGCGGAAATGCTGCGATTTATTTGTATTTGTAGAGTGTTCTTTGCAGTTTTTTTTTTTTTATTTGTCCGCCAATTGATTTGACTGACGGAAGCAGCATGTGGAGGCGAGCGAGGGGAGAGGCATGTACAGCGGGGGTCGGGGGTGTGTGCTAGTGCGCCTCTGCTTTGCAGCCTGGGGGATTGTTTGCTGCGCACATGACGCATAAAACTGAAACACTCGCAGTGCACGATTCGCTCTTGTTGCTGCGGCCCATTTTACGAGTCTTCGTTTGCTTTTTATGATCCGCACACACACAGACAACAGGCACACACACGCACACACGTCCACACATCAAGTCGAAAATAATGGAAAAGAGTGCTGGGGAAGGGGGTGCCATCAAATCAGGAAATTGTTGCAATTAAAGCGAAAGTAATGCGCAAACATTCAATGAATTTGCCCAGGCATGAGAATCGCAAAGAGAGGCAGCAAAATTATGAGAATCCTCGAGAGAGGCGTTCATTGTGCTTAAGGAGCAAATGTTGCAAACATTTTAACGAGGCTGAGGCAGAGATACAAGCTTGTTGTTTTATTTTTTTTTTTTTGTATTTATTGTATGTATTTTCTTTTTGTTTCATTTTGTTTTAATTTTTTTTTTTCGTAATTTTTTTTTTTTCAATGACACTAGCGACTTGACGAGCTAAAAGAGAAACCAGTTTAATTTTTTTTTTTTTTTTGTTCATTTTTTAACCTTATTTTCTAGTCTTAGCACCGATGATTCTTACAATTCATTTTCTTAAACAATAGAGGCTTTTCTCCATCAACCAAAACTCAAACAGATGACTTTAGTATACACATTCATTTCTCCAACACTTTTTTACGGAAAATTGAACTTTTTAAACATTTTTGTGATAAATTTTTTATTAATTTTCTATTGTTATACAACAATGCTGAAGTAAGCACAAGTCGAGGGTCAAATACTGTTCTGAAGTGGTCATTAATTTAAAACTTTTGCAGATTTCTAGTAGACATCAGCTTCAAGACAATCAATGAAACAATGAAACTTGTACAGGACTCATTGAGATATATTGACTCAAAATCTTTTCTCGACGATCAACTCGGAAGTAGGAATATCGATATCCCAGCACTTTTACAAGACTTTAAAACCTCTTCAACGTCTTATCTCATGGAACACTATCGAATGATGCTGCCTGCCCTAACGAAGCCCGATCCTTTTGCGGAACTCTTGCACAAGTCTTCTTAGTTGAATTCTTCTTCTTGGTTGAATTTAGTACTTTAATTGTGGATGGACACGACATAAAACAAATGTAGTTATAAACATAAATATATATATAATAATGTAAATGCTTATATGGGAAATTTCGAATTTGTTTTTTTTTTTTTTGGTTTTTAATTGCAAATTAAAGCTGGGAAGGTAGAAAAGCAAAGACCGCAAAAAGTAGCAGCAGAAATTGAAATTTTCCCCATACGAAACCAAGTAAAACATTTGGCAAACCGATCCCACTGGAAAATTGATGAAAAATTACATTAATTTTAATGCCAGACGGCGACAAAGAAAAAAACACCAAAAAGGAGAGAGATCGACTATGAAAAATAATTCTTTTTTGCTGAATTTAATTTTTTAATAAAAAGATTTTGCGGCGGTTTCATTTTTTGACTGCTCTGTGCCACGCTTTGTAGATTGTTGGCACACAGTGACACCCACCCACACACACACACTCACACAAAGAGAACCCTTTGGGATATGCGAGGCTATGCTAAGTAGGCGCCCCATGGTGGTGGGCCATGCCACAGGCCACAGGCCACTTGCCACTTGGTGCTGGAACTGTCAATTACATTTGCGGACGTCGAACAGGACTCCACAGCCACATCCACATCAGCCACCCATATCAAATTCATTTTCATGTGCATGCATGCGAAATGCTTCGCTTTTCCATTGAATTTCATCTGGCATACCCTGTAAATTATGGAGAAAGTGTTGGAAAGAAGAAATGATAAGCTTAACATTGCTTATCGTTAGATGCAGTTGCGGCTAGAGTAAAACCCTTTTTCATAATCTACAGTTGCTCTAAGCCTTGGCTTTACAGGGTATAACTCTGGCGACTATCATTTTATCTATCTGTTATTACTTTTTTTCGGTTTTTCTTTCGTCAGTTGATTAACATTTAAATTTGCTTTTGGACAATTCCATGCAGAGTAGACCCGACACGGCGCTGCATTTGACAGTTGTGTGTGCGTGTGTGTGTTCGTGTCTGTGTGACTGCGTGTGTGTCTGGCTTGGCACCAAAATTTTCTTTCTTTCTTCTGCGCGTCTCCACTCGAGCGTGGAGAGTTTTGTGCCAGTTTGGTTCGGTTCTCTCTCAGTGTTTATGACACACAATAATCAATTGTTTCAAGCTCTTTGCCTTGGCTTACTTCGATCGACTGCCAGTGGACAGAGTGTGTGTGTGTGTGTGTGAGTGTGTGGGTGTGCGTTCTTCTCTCTGTGAAGCACTTTTTGTTATTGATGGCCTGTTGGTGCTGCAGCAAATTGTTTATTGTTTATTGAAATGAAATATTACCGAAGCGTCGCTTAGTTGCCCCAAAATGCAATTTGCATGTGTTGATTGTGCCAATGAAGAGGTTCTATATAAAGTATATATATACATAAATATCAATGAAGTTTGTTTGTGCAAGTGGCTAAGTGAATAAATTGCTGACAAAGCACAGCTCACTCGAGTGCAAACTCATAAAAATTGTCTCAGTTTTGGATACGCAATTTAAAATGAAATCGAAGAGCTTCTTTTTAAACTTCTTGCCAAGCAATGTTCACTTACAAATTGAGGAATTTGGCTCTCTACCTGCGGGAGTTCTTATCGCAACACGCACTCTGAGTGCATTGAATTGAATTGGAATTCCGTATGATATTTTAAGCAGAATCCGATTTGTCTGATGCTCTACTAACGACATGTCAATTCAATTTGAAAGTAATAAAAGGGAAAGAGAGAGAAATCTCCATTGAATGCGACTTCACACGGGGATGTCGCGCCTGTTGATTATGATTCCCGGTTCGCTATTCGCATTGCACATGACTTCTGACTATGAATCTGACTCTGACTCCTTACTCTGACTCTGAGTCCTGACTCTGACTTTGATTATGATTACGATTATGATTATGGCTTTAGCAGCGGGTCGGAGCCCTGCGTTGCCCTGTGTCGTGTTTTGATGTCCTTACCAGACATTGAACCGCATTAAACTATGCATAAATACACATTGCGACGACGACGACGACGACGACGCGAGGATGTCGTCACATATGCCCCCCAAAGGCACTTGAGGCGTGGTCGCGCAAGGGAACGGAGCAGAGACGGGGGCGTGGTTTGGCAAATGCAATTTGATGCAGACATTACGACTACATGACGATTTTATAGTCGAGTGTTGTGCGCACACACACACACACGCACGCACGCATGTGTGTCTCAACATATATCTACATATGGCTTACTGCTGCCGGGGCTCTTCAGACGGCAGCAGATAACGCTCACACACACTCGCACACTCACTCGCAGATATATTTAGCATTATTGCAACTGCACTGAGTGCTCTGCTCTGCTCACTGTGCACTGTGCACTGAGCTTCGCCTTTGCTTCGATGATGCTCTTAAATATTTGCATAAAAAACTACGCTCCTTATATTGTGGAATATGGTAAATGGTCTAGAAGTTTGCCTCATGTCGTAGCTTCGCTCGCCATTAACAGCAGCAGCACTGGCAACAAAATCACCAACAACGCAACAACAACAACATCTGTGGAATCTACGCTATAATCAACACGTACTTAAGTCTGCCCCTGGCAGGGCAGAGCAGCTTGCAGCAAAGTTGACAGAGATTTAAGTGAGCAGGAGCTGCAGCTGAAACTGACGCTGACGCTGCTTTGCGTGCCTGCGATGCCTTCAAGGGTCGAGCCAAGTGGCTGATTACACTAAGCGATGGATTAGAGTTCAGCTTAGTTGCAATATCGACTCACAGATTGATTTCTGGACAGACAACAGAGATTGCGACAGATAAGCAATAAGTGCATTGAAGATAAAGAGAAATATATACCAGATATTTATAATTTTAGTTGCCTTCTCTTGTGGTGGCCTTTCTTGTGGTGCCCTTTCTCTTTCCACTCTTTGTTCTTTATAAGTTATAAAAAATATATTGCCAAAAAGTAGCTTCACTTTATTATGACTTGCTTCATTTGGCTTGTCGTGAAAAATAAACAAACTAGAAGTTTACTTCCATTTCATATCAAAACCTTAGCTAGATAGTTACAAATTTTGTTTGGAGAAGGTTGTGAGTAAGTTATAAAGCAGATAAGGTTCAGCAGTAACTGCTCAGTTCATTTCCTACCTCCGCCCAGGAAACCAGAGCAAGTTTCCGCTGCGAAACTAGCCATAAATAAATATTTATGTGGGCGCACTACGATATATATATGTATACTATATAGGCCTGACAGTTTCAGTGCCTGGCAACGACCTTGGCTGGCAGTTCTCATTTCAGTTTCAGTTTGAGTTGCTGCTGTGTCTGGAGGCATTTTATCATTTTGCTGTTTTGTTTCAAGTACCAGATGAGAGTGTATCTGTTTCTCTGCTGTCGTTCCTGTGCTCGTTTGTCCTTCTACTCTCTTTTTTTTGGCTTTCCTGTCGACTATTTCAAGATGCAAATGTCCATTTAACTGAGATTTATGGTACATGGCCAGATTATTTATTGCAATTTATTTTATTTACACGCTATCTGGCCGTGACCACAGACATGGACCGGATCGGTGGCGTATGCGTGATGTAGACTAGCATCACTAGAAGCTGCTCCATGTGGGTGCTGTGTATGTGTGTGTGCGTGTGTGTGTGTGTGTTGCTAAGCACTGGCAAATAAATTTGCACAAATTATTATGGGCCATTGGATTAAAAGCGCGCCTACAGCTGATAAAATGGCACGAAAATGTCGAGCAAAAACTGCAGTTGGACACGGAGCCACAGCCATAGTCAGAGCCACAGCCACAGCCAAGTGAGGCCGAGTGAGCTGCTAGGATTTGTTAGCTGCCTGCGGGTCAGTTTATCGTATTTATTGGCGATGCTGTCTCGCTCTATATTAAACACATAAATTGTGAGCGCGGGTTCGCAGGTGCAGCGTACACAAATTGACACAGACACACACGGACACAAACACACACACACACTAGAAACCCAAAAAGCCGCTGGCATGTAAATAGCTTAATAAAATTTTGAACTGACCCAAACAAATTGCCGAGTTGAATCACAGTGAGTGAGTGAAAGAGGCAATGATCGACTGTGAAATGCTGTTTGAAAGAATATTATTTAATACATCATATTATTTATATAGAAAGCCTAAGTAAATTGCATGAAAAATATTATTTATGAATTGTTTAAATTAGAAAATAAATTAATCAAATGGTAAAGATAAAGAAATTAATAAACCAGTAAACAAATGCATAAGGAAAACATTAATTAACGAATAATATTTCAATAAGTATTACAATAGAAATAAAAAATAAATAAATAAATTAATAACAAAAATGATGAAATGAATAAATAAATCAAGAAATACACTAATAAATTATTGATTTAAAATAAAAGTATAATATATATATTTATATATCTTTATATTCTGCCTTTTATTTAATGTGGCTCTCCTTCTCTGTGCAAAATACCCTTCTCATCAGCATTGCCCATTTCCTGGGTATATAATGAATAGTTCCCATTTTCGACTGCATTATAGCGCACTTGTATTTGTGCATATCCTGTACATTTATATAAGCCCCGGTGCATAATGAATGCCACATAAATTCGCCGGCACAACGGGCGCGCTACATAGTTTTGCCGGCTATGATTTTGTAATAAAAATGCATTTTTATTACGAAAATAAATTCGCATTGAATGCAGTTTTTTGCCAGAGAGAGAGAAATGTTTGCATAACGATTCAGAGTGTTGGTGGGGCTTCACTTCAACGATGCCGGAAATAAAAACCTTTAGTCTGGTGTTAGTGGGGGAGGGGGAGCGATGCCTCAGAAGGGAATTTGTGCTGTGCATAATTTTCGGGCAGCTTAAACCTCAATTTGATTGCAAAATAGTTTGCTGCAAATGAATCACTTGAATTATCAGTGTAAGTAAGGGAACATAAGCATAAATATAAATTAGTTAATTAAGGCCGAGTGACTGTGAAATGTATTGCTTATTTAGCTAATTACCTAATGGCCAATGCGACGTATGCGTAATGTAAATTAATTGTTGTTCGCACAAGGCATGTATGTGAGAGAGGGAGAGGGCAGTTTAATGGCTTGAGGCAAATAAAGATAAGCTCAGTTTAATAAGGTGTTAGTTAAGCCCGGTTGAGGCCTGCAGTGCGTGATGTAAACAAAATATTAGATATTCTTGATCAGAGCAAAGTGCTAGATAGGGCAGCCTTGTCAGCTCCAGAGCTGGCATCCTTTTCTCCTTCTTTCCCATTTGCTGCTGTCACTTAAAACTGGCTGTGCGCAAAACTGTTGCATGCTCTTTGGCGCCGCTCGTAAAAACCAAAGCCAGAGCAATCACAGTCACGGCCAGGACAGCTGGGGACAGGCAGGCAATGCAAAGTACGCAACGTGAGAACAACAACAACAACGGCAGCAACAACAACAGCAACAATGTCTACAACAAGGAGGACAACAATCACGTCAATCCTTTAAAACTTTTTTTGTTCAGTCGAGCGTAAACAAAAATGTACCGAAATAAATAAAAACACGCACACACACTCGCACACTGACACACACCCACACACACTGCACGCTGGATACGCTGACAAATGTATGCGGGGACAAACGACGAAGGCAAAAACTAATATGCTTTAATGGCTTAGACTCTCAGCACTTTGAATGGCTGCCACAGGACAATGTTATCCTTTTTGCCTTGTCTGCGCAAACAAGTCAAATGGATAAAAGGCTAAAAGCCTGGCCGCACACACTCCCACACACGCACACACACACAAACAGCGAGTACTGTCCGCAGTCAGCCCTTGCTCTTTCCACGAACGCGCTGCATATGTTTGGCTTGACTTGCGCCTGCTTAATGCGCAAAATATTGCGATGATCAATAACAATCGCTATAGCCAGCCCCAGTCTGCCATTGTCAGAGGAATCACTGTCCCCCCACTCTACTCGGCCTTCTCCCCCTTTCCCCCTTCGCTGTGTATCAGGCATGTTGTTATCATGTTTGGCGTCATTATTGTTGTAATTTATTAACGCACACAACATTTTTCGCTTACGCCTTCGCCTGTCCATGTCCATGTCTGTGTATGTGTGTGTGAGTGTGTGCGTACTTTTATCATCGCTTGACTGAAAGCGGCGACAAATGCGCAGAGAACAAACATAGAAAGTGTGGGCAAGAAAGAGGGCGATGCTGGCAGAGCGGAAGGCAAATACATGCGCCAGTTTTACGCGTTTGATCTTTCAATTATGGTTTATGCTTGATTTATAATTGAATGCCAAACGCAGGGGGGTATGTAGGGGAAGGAAAGGCGAACGCCGCAGATAGCAAAGCAGCGCAGACAGCGACAGATAAAAGCAGAGAAAAGACAAACGTGAATGCCGAGTTGGCTTGCAGCTGCGAACGAAGTGTCTGCTTTGCCAGACAATGTTGCGCTTTGAAGAATTAAAGGGGGAATTGAGAGAGAGAAAAGGAAAGAGAGAGTGAAGTAGAAAGAGCAAGAGAGAGCAAGAAAGGAAGACAGGAGCAAGAGAAAGACACAGAGTGAATTCAAGGGAATTCCCCATTGAAGTAAGCTGAATAAAAGAAAGTATGAGCAAGCGCACTTAGATTCCAGAAAACTCTTACTAGACCTGCCAAGACAGGATGTTGCTTTAAATACAAAAAAGAGATATTATAAAGTATCTTTACCTATAATCAACATTGAATTTCCATCTATAAAGATACATTCAATTCGAAAACAAGTTGCAGAAGTTGCTGCAAAGTTCTTTATGAAGCAAAAACTTTGCGTAAACAGATTTTCATCTGCAGACTCCCAAAACTGACTTCCCTTGCTCCCTCCCCTCTACTTGCCCTCACTCGTTCTGCAGCTTGAGCCCTTTATCTGCGAATTAGCCATGCACAAAGATGCAGAAAGCGTCTCTTGCAGCAGAACCTGCACTTGGCTATTAATTCCGTTCCGGGTGCCCCGTTTCACTAGCTACCCGTTGCCAGGCTACCTTTCACCTGTCAATTGCAATGTTGCCGCCTCGTGGCTCACATGCAGATGCTGCAGCACGTGGCAAACTCAACTTGCTACCAACCAGAGAGAGAGCTAAGCCAAAAAGGGGCAGCTGAGGAGAGTAAGGATGGGGGTCGCTGCAGTTGCTGGCCAAATTGCAACACTTGATTGACTTTCACAGCACATTTATTTTCGGCTGCGATGCGGCTGTAGCCACCACAGTGGCGCAAGTTTTCAACGACTTTGGCCAAGTTTAGCAACTGAAAGTAATTCCCCCGTAAAAGTTTGCAGCAAAGTTTAGCGCTAAAAAAACTGTGGCCGAGCGCAGCCTGCAACTCTCAACAGCCTCACACGCAAGTGAGTGAGTGTGCGAGTGTGTGCGTGTGTGTGTGTGAGTAATTTAGTGAGGCTTTGCCGCTGCACTTGGCTTCGCTCAGGCTTTACTTTCGCTTTACCTGCGATATAATATAATTTTATGTGATTCCTTTTTCTTTGTCTTCGCAGCGTCGCAACAAATTGATAAATAGATTGGCAACTCTGGCAGCACGTTCGACGTGGCCGCCGCACAACTAACACAATTTGTGGGCAACACTCGAGCCTGACACGCTTCGCCGATTTGTTGCGCCGCAAAAAATTCAGGAGAGAGGGAGAAATGGGGAAGGGGAAATGGAAATAGAAAGGAGGAGTTGGGAGGAGGGGAAAAGAGAAGAAGGAGCAGCAGGCAAGTCAGGCCTGGCTATCAATGTTTATCGATTTGTATACAAGCTGAGTGTCTGCCTGCCCTGCTGAGGTGAAATATATACCCTGTAGATGAAGGCAGATGCAATGGGGTAGCACTTTTATGTTGTTTTATATGTATGATATATTTTATAAATTATTTATTAATGTATTAAATATTTGATTGCATATATTCTTTGCAACAGAAGCTGTTTCTTTGGCATATCTTAAATTTATTTTCCCTTTCTTACTGACAATATGCACAGCAATATCTGTAATAATTCTTAACTTTTCTCATACTTCCCCTAGCACATCTTCCAAGTCGGGCCTATCCATTCTCTCTTCCCAATTATCCCTCGCTTATTTGTTACTTGCCTTCTTTGATTTGAGCATTCAGTTCGCTGTGGCTGTCTGACCCAATTCACGGCACTTTCAATTGCTTAACTGCACATGCGGCTGCCTGTGTATACATCCTGTATACTATATATATATCCTAGCATATAACCGAATCGCTAGATCTCTGCGACAATTTTTTATTGCCAGCAATCTGACTGCGGCTTGCCCTCGTCTTCCCCCCCAGACTGTGCCAGTTGTTTTTGAAGTTTTGCATAGTCTGCCTTGGGGTTTTTGGTTTTTTAGTGCTCGCTCACTCTAACTTTGGGCACATAAATCACGAGGACTCACTGCGAACTCTACACTAACCCAAACTAATTGTGTGTGTACGAGTGTGTGTGTGTGAGTGTGTCATTGCAGCCTGACTTGAAATTTATCGTTGTGCTTCGAGTGTCAAGTGCAGCCGTGGAAAGCCTGCAAGCATTTTCGATACTTAGCTGCAACAGCAACGAGAGCAGCACTCGGTAATTATGCAGCATCATTATTAACCTCAGTGTCAGGTGAACGACCAAAAGAACAACAACAAAGGCAGGGCAAGAGTGATGGGGAGGGGGGTGAGCAGTTGTAGCTGACTTTAACTCAATTACGTGAATTTTGACAGACAGGCTTTGCATTCAACATTCTCCATTCTCCATTCTCCACTTTGCATTTTCCATTCGCAACATGCTTTTGTCATTTGCGCAAATTAATGACTCGAGTGGGCGACACAAGTGGGCGGGGCCCACTGGGACAGAGGCTGGGCTTAAGTGCCCGTTGACAGCAGCTGCTGCTCATTAGAATTTTATTGTTGCTCAACTTTAAGCGCAGCTGAAATCAATTAGGGCGGCACTATTGTGGGCATAACTGACTAATACGACACTATATAACATATTACATTATATATATATGATTAATACTACACTATATATCTGTAAAATACCATAAATTGCCACATATATCATTCAACTAAGCTCGCCTATATTTGCTTTGCGATCTGCTTTCGATTTTCCGATAAGATTTACACTTTGTTTACAATTTTCCGAGCAGGGCAGCCCGTTATTCGTTTTCATTTTTATCGCTTCGCTTTCCCACTGTTTTCCCACAGTTTTCTCGCTGTTTTCTCGCTGTTTTTGAGCTTTAACATTTTTGTTTCCGCTTTTGGCTCGATTCACAATTTTTGCTGTTGTTTCTGGCCTTGTTTCCTTTCTCTGTTTACTCTCGCTGTGTTTTTATAGTTTGCTCATGGTCTTTAGCTGTGTGTGTGTGTGCGTTTGTGTGTGTGTGTGTGCGGGTGTGTAGTTGTTACTGTATCTGCGTGCGCTATTTCCCTGATGCTGACATAAATCTGTGATATATTGCTGCGCAGTTGCCGGCGCCGATAAATTTTTAGTCGGCTGCCGGCGCTTAGTTTTATTTAGCGAAAGGCTTTCACCTCTCGCTCGCACACGGCTCTCTTTCTCTCTCGCTCGCACACGGCTCGCCTTCTCTCTCGCTCTTCCTTGCTCATTCTATTGCTTTCTCTCTCTCCATTTCGCTGTGCAACTGCTGCATACAAATCCCCATTGCCTGCCAACAGTTTGCTGAATCAAATCAAAAAGTTGTCCAACATCGCGACGCTGATGACAGAGTGCCACGCCCCCCCCCTACCACGCCCACTTCCTGCCTCGCCCTCCATCCCCGTCCCCATCCAACAAAAGTCATTACATAACAAGTGTTGGCCACATTCCCAGCGGACACTTGAGCATAATTAATGCGAGGCCCGCGAAATGGGCTCAGCATCAGGCGAAGCCAGAGGGCAGTTCCCTCCCTTCCCCGTGCCCCTTCCCGTCCCCCCTCGCTTGCCCAGCAGCTATACAATTGTCGCTCCCAAATTAATTTGTATAATTTTACACACTGAAAAAAGAAGTACTGCAAATTTAGGCTACTCCAAGCAGTTCCCTCTGGGAAATCGCAGCGCATTCAAATGAAGTTTCCCAGCAGCAGCCCCGAAAAGTAGGCAATTATTTTGTGGCGCATCAATTGCGGAACTGAGTTTGCGAGACAGGTAAACTAATGAAAGAAATGAATAGAGCACAGGTACAGTGGGTTGCGGTCGAGGCGAACGAATGAAAGTAATTGATGAGCACACAATGCTCGTTAAATGATAAGGGAAAGAAGTTGAGCTATAAATGCGCAACGAAAGGAAATGAAATCCGTCAACTATGAATGTAGCTTGAAATGGAAATCAAGTTTAAAGGGACAGAGAAAGGGATAAAATGCAAATTTCGTTGGTGTTTGGAACTATAGAAGTTGCTAGAATTTAAGTAGAGTTTGGGAGAGTTAAATAACTTCTGTGTTTATTGTACGATGAGATTGAAACCTTGCAATTAAATAGATATTTCAGTCAAGTGAGCAGAGTCAGAAAGTCGAAGTTGTATGATTTATACATGGCTTACAAATCTATCAGAAATAAAATTATTGCTTTTAGTGCTTTCACAACATTTTAGAACGATAAGACAGGCATTCTTCCTTATTAAAAGCCTCGGAGAACAAACAAATTAAACAACAGTGACGCTGTCTTGTTTATTTAGTTCTATTCATTACTTAATCGGAATAAAGACAGTGCTAACGTTAACCAAATTAAATAAATATTTAATAAAAAAATTAAATAAATATATAAAACTAAATCAATAAAATGTGAATTTCAAAAAGAAAAGAGCCACAGCAAAAATAGCCGAAAAAATGCAATTTCTCACTGGGCAAATCCGTTGTCCACTGTTGACCCACATTGCGCAGCATTTTGCATTATCACCTTTGTTTCGCTTCGCCCCCACTGCGCACTCAACCCAATTCCTGGGCATCTGTTTCATCTGCACCCTCCCCTCCGTTGCAACTTGTTTGTATTTGTTCGCAATTATTTGCCACCTTAACACGGAACATTTTAAAGCTTAACAAATTTTTCACGCTCTGCTTGTAACCAAAATAATAAATAAAACTTTTTTTTTGCGCTGCTGTGTTTCGTAATTTCTGTGCCCATTTTCAGTTTCTCATTTGTTATTGTTACATTTTTAGATTCTTTTCGCTGATACTTGTTGTTGTTGCTTGTGTTGTTGCTGTTGCTGTCGTTGTGGCAAGCAAAAAGTTGAAGTTTTGTTTATTCTGCTGGCCGAGGCACCTGCACTTTTTCCTTTCACGTGGCACATCCACAAAATACTGTCGGGTGTGAGCAGAGCAGTTACAAATGAATGGCCACAGAGAGTGCGAAACAGAGAGAGACAGTAAGAGAGGGAGAGGAAGAGGGAGATAGGGAATGCGGAATGTGGAGAGTGGCTCTAGTGGTTTGGGCAAAATTGCCTGTAAAGCGCTGAAAACTTTTCACTTTTTGGCCAGCGGCGGCTTTCTGGCGGTTTTTCTGCTCGAGCTGCAGGTATTTATATTTAAATGCTGCTTGTGGCACGCCATTGCGCCTATTGTTATGCAATGAAAGTTTTGTTTTCACATTGTTCTTGTTCCCTCTGCATACAAAAAGAGAGAGGGAGAGGAGAGTGTAGAGCGGATGGAACCTCACGGCCTTAAGGCCTTCAATTCGATATCAATTTTCATTCTGGCAAATGGGATCGAGCAAAGTCGCATTATCTCTCTCTCTTTTTCTCCTTCTCTCCATCTCTCTTGCTTTCTCTCCGTCTCTCTCTCTATCTCTAGCTCTTTTTTTTACATTATTCCTTCTCTTTATCTTAGTCCCTTTCCTACCTCTACATCACCTCTACATCTTTCTTTTCACTCGTCTCGCCAGCTGTTTCAGCTCTGCGTGCGACCTTCGCCAACATTTTTATTATGTTATTGACTTCTAGCCACATTTTCACACCGCATAAATAAGCGACGCGTCCTTGACAGCGCACAGACAGACAGATGGAGCTGAAAACCACAAAGAACCCAGAGAAGCCAAGACTGATGGCTCTGTGGAAATTGCCTTAGCAAAAAAGCCCAAACATAAACTTGAGGTCGCTAAAATTTATCCAACATGGCCCCAGGCTGTAATCTTTCTTTGTCACCAACCCCATATACTCCACTCCTTGGTACAGGGTATACAATGCTTATAAAATCGGTGTGCCATAATTTGTTGTCGCTTCTATTTCGCTTTTGCCTTGTTTGCCTTCCCTCCGCTTGGCTTTTTTCTATAGTTTTATACTATTTCCAATAAGCCAGCCAAGCCGGCACAGCCCTGTTTATAGTATATACAATACTATAGTATATACTATATATATGTATATATATACGCTATACTTATTGTATATTGCTGTGGCATAAATATAAATTTTTATATTTTCTTGTCTGGCAAAAAGCTTTTGCCTTTTTTCGGCTGGACAGCTTTCATTGGCAATCTGCGTTTTTGTCCGAACTCTCCGTCTCCCCTTCTCTCTTCTCCCTTCCCTTTCCCTCTCGTTCTACATCTTCTTCTACTTATATTTATTTTTGTGTTTTGTGGTTGGGGCGGCTTTGGTCGCTTGCAAAGTGAAATTTATTAGAAACGCAAAATCTGTTTGCAGATTGTGTACAAGATTTGATTATTTATGGTCAGCTCTTTAATGCTTCTTGTTCTCTCGAGGTCATCTTACAAAAAGCAGAGACGAAGATAGAAGAAGAAAAAAGAAGGGAGAGAGATCTTGAGACACATTTGTAGGCACTTTGCAACGACCTTCGTGTGAGTTTGTCAACCTCAAGGCACATGCAGACTTTACTTTCGCACATTGCACTAACATTGCCTATAATATGAATACTTTTCAAAACTTTCATCATCGTTTTTAGGATCGAGAACACGCTTTAAATTATTCATAAGAATTTCATAACATTTTGTTCGCCAAGTTTTATTAAATGAAGTTTCTTATCCACGTCCCAAAATTGTTATGCAAATACAGGCGCGTCAATTCCGGTTCCGGTTCCACCGTCAATTGCCACAAGACTTTTCGTGTTGTGCAATTTTGCTTTACCCCCTTTCATGCTCGCCCCCCTCCCTTCTTCCGCTTCTTTTCCAATTAAGCTACGAAATTCATCAACGATATGAAAACTCTGAAACTTAGCTCAAGCTAATTAACTTAAGGCTTGTGCACGCAGCAACTAAACAACAACAGAAACTCCGGCAAACAGAGCACAAAAACAACAACAACAAACAGTAAAGCAAATAATTTTCAAACAAATTTAACTTATTTCAAAAAAAAAATAAAAATAAAAGAAAATAAACAAACTTTTGCTTTCTGCTTTCAGTCTTTGCCGAACTGAACCGAAGCCAAGCTGAACTGAAGACCTAGAGAGTCGAACAGCTGGAGAGCTGGAGAACTGGAGCGTGGCTCTCAAGCTAAATACTTAACAGGTAAGTTGGCCAAATAGCCAGACTTGTAATTAGCATTAAGAGCAAACACCTGCACTGGGTACAGAGCACAGTAAGAGATAGAGAGAGAGAGAGAACCATTTGAACTAAGTGCAGCAAGATTAAAGCGAATTGAAGGGAATGTGGTAAATTAATATTGAGTTAACTGAATCAAATAGTTTGTATGAATAAAGGACAGAGAACAGAAGGAGATGGAGAAGTTAAAGTTGAAAAGATCAGTTAAGGATGGAATATATGTATACTTAGATATAATATGTTATTGATAGAGGCAATAAAGCACTTGTTGGCAGAGCAGAAAGTCATTTGAATTGATTGATGTTTAAATTATGTGCATAAATGCTTTGATAGTCGAAGAAATAGTGAGGTAGAAATACTGAAAAGTAAATAAAATATTAAATAAATTTTATGTTAATTAAAAGAACAATTAAATTAATGAATTGAAAACACATTAATAAATAGATAGATATAAAGAATGATAACCTTGGTACTTTGCTTCATAGACAGATCGATAAAAATGTATTAAAATAAATAAATAAAGTGATAAATCTATTTTTGGATTGATTGATGATATAAATAGAACATCAATATATATATATCAATATAATTATCCACATATAATCGATAGATAAATTGGTAAATATAGATAGCAATTGATTGATAGACCTACCTGCCACTTATGAGTTGTGCAGTTCATTGGGCAGTTAATGAATATAAAAGAAGATTCAAGATCTCACTACTTTACCCCCTTTAAGACCAAAGTAGCTGAGTCCATTAAGAATTGCCCGTTTTGCTGCAGCCTTTGTTTAAATAATCAGAATACTCAGCCACTTGACAGCTGTCACAACTGTTGCTTGTCTGCCATTGAAGAGCCTGTCTAATCACACGCATACATACTCCTCTCTCTCTCTCCCTCTCTCTTTCTCTATATGTGTTTGTATATACAGACATTACAATCATGTTGAGAAAAGTTTGCTGTTTCCTCGTGCAGTTAAGGCAAACTACAGACCACACAGTGCACAGTGGAATCAACAGCAGCAGAGCACAACAGCGGAGCAGAGAAAATGGAAGGAAGGCAGGAAGAAAGTGGAGAATAACTTTGGCTCCGACAGCCATTAAGGGGTTAAATAGAGTTTTTTTTTTTTGTTTTCATTATTTTTGCCTTAACTCGGTCGCTCGCTGCGAAAAGTTTTCTCGCTGAGTTTTCATTTTTATTTCGTGCGTCCGCAAATATTGACCGAATTAACAAAGCTGCGCGAAAAGTTTTACCGCAAACAAAGCGAGAGGCAAATGCCAGCAGTGCCACGCTCCACCACCCCCCCCTCTTGACAGGCTTTTCCCCTGTTGCTGCTCCAATTTGCCCCAAAACGGGTTACTGTGGCAAACAATTAGCGGACTCAACCCCTAATGAATGATGTCAGCTGACCAAGCATTCGATTACTATCGAGCTGTGCAAATTGTGCTATCGATTTATATATCGAATTGAAAGTGGCACAGTAAAGCAAAGCAAATCACACACAAGAGTGGAAGTTGCAGGGGGAAGGGGGGAGCTAAGTAAGTGGGTGGCAACTACAAAATGCGGCCATGTATTTGTGTATTTGGCAATGCCGTGCACGTCTGGCCATGGCGCTACGTGTCTGCTGCAGAAACAGGATCAGAACAGCTTCGGGCCAGTTCCACATTGCGGCATGTTTGACGGAGGCAGAGCCAGGAGAGAGGGTAAAAAGGGGGGTGAGGGGATTGTGGACTGACCACTGGAAATGTTAGCAAGCAAAATGTTAAAAGCAAAAAGTCATGCAACTAAATCCTGTCGAAAACGTTTTAAACTACAAAAAAGGATTTGTGCTAAAAGGCAGCTAAAGATGTTGCGGGCAAGGGGAGGGGAATGGGGAAAGGGACAGAGCTGGCACGAAAGGGAAGTCAGGCGACAGCATGTAGTTAGCCTTAAAAATATATAAAAATGCATTTGCAAGGCGCATCACAGCGAAGTGTGAATGCGCTGCAAAGAAAGAAAGAACTTCTTCTTGAAGTTGATGTGCAAAGGCAGAGAGGGCGGGAGAGGAGGGAAGTATGCCATAGCAGAGCTGGGGCAGTACTAGTTATAAGCTTAACTAAAGCATAAACTGCTTATACACTTTGCAGTGCACTTGCACTGTCTGCTATGCCCCACACTGTGGCACACGTTGCCAGGGCAAAGGAAAAAGTATCGAAACATGGCAAAGTCGAGGGAATCAGGCAGCAAGCGCAGCCAAGTTGCCTGACAAATAAGAACTTATATAGCGTTGACTCAGCATTAAGTGCAGCCCGGCATGCAACATTGCCTGCAGTCCACCCCTTCTCCCCCCCTTCCCCCTTCCTTCTCTTCATTCCTGCTGCTCATGCCTCGTCCTTGTCGCTGTCAATGACTGTCAGCGGCAGACAGGCAGCAAAAGCAGCATGAGGACATACCAAGGAATGGCCAGAGAGAAGCAGAAGAGAGTAAGACAGAGGGAGACGGAGATAGCTGGAGTGAGAGGCAGACAGTGAAACGGGTGACATTTCAATTTTCACACACACGTTTTGCGGCGGCACCTCGAAGGCGGCAAATGGAACGAACGGAACAAACGGAAATTAAAACCCAATAAAGTGCAGCCGAGTCGAGTCGCGTTTGGCTTTAATTAGATCACTTGGCCGGGCCAACAATGAAATTAATTTAAAGTCCCCACACAGACTGTGCGAGTTGCCGAGCAGCCTGCCAATGGCTAATTAGCCACTGAATTTGGCTGGAAAATTGCAATGACAGCAAAGGGGCGTGCTCAGCACTAGTTCTGTGTGCCTGTCTCTATATCTCTCTTCGTCTCTCTCTCTCTCTCTCCTTCGCTCTCTCTCTCACTCTCTCCCTTGGTTCTCTACACACTGCTCTTGCTTGGCCCGGTTCAAGGTCCTCGAGCAACAAGGTCGTCTGGACCAAAGAAATTTTGCGATTTGCCTGCCTAATGAACACATGCACTGGACTGGGCTCAGCTGCCTATCTATCCCTTTTCTCTGCTTCCCCTACTCCCCTCTCTCTACCCCCCTCCCTCTTCACTTCACTCCCCCTACTTTCATATATTCTCTGGCAAAATTACATGCAAATTTCAGTCGCCCTGCTGCATGTACTGCCCATTAGCAGCGTCAGTAACAAGTGAGCATCGGCCGAGTGAGCATTGTCTATACCCTGCACTGCCAAAGCAGGCTGTGCGTGGGTGGCACATGCATTCTGCAACAGCCTGTGGCTTGAGGCAACTTCGAACCTCATTAGCAAAGATATGCGGCTGCAAGATTCGTAGTACGCAATGCAAATGAGAACTTGACCCAGTTTGGAATTGGGAATTGAAGTGAAGTATTTATGCAATTAATGCAGACCTATCAAGGTATAAATTCCTTCACTTATATAGGGCATCTGCTCGTCTAACCCTGCACAGCTCTAACCCTTCTGCTGCTCTCCTGTTTTTATTTTGCTGCACTCTCGTTGACATTGTAAATAAATGGGCGTGGTGGAAAACTGTGTCAAGCTGCAAGTGCAGCGCACCGCACACAGCAAAGGCAACAGCAATATGAACAGCAACAGCAGCAGCAACAACAATGCACAAGCACAACAATAACAACAACAATGGGCAACAGGAAATGTGCAAAAATTTGTTTAAATTTTCAAGCGGTGCCTCTTGTGGTGCATTGTTTGCATTGCGCCTCACTCGTTCTTCCCCTCTCTCTGCCTCTCTTTCTCCCTCTCTCTTTTTCTCCCTCTCTCTTTTTCTCTCTCTCTCTCCTCGTCCTTGTGCTGTTTTAAATGGGCTCCATTCGCATATGGCACGTATATATTTTAATATATTTTATTGTTTATGACATGTGGGTCAAGCAATTGCAATGCAATCGTTACTAGCGCGTAAATTGCTCGAAGGGTCTTCAGAGAGGTAGCAGAGGAGGAGGGGGAGGGGGAGGCAGAGAAAACATGAGAGGGGCATAGCGTGAATTGGGCATGTATAGTTTATGTAGCAGAGAACTGCTTGATAGTGTAGCAGCAAGGCTGTAAAGGAATTCCCTGAATTCCCTTGTTTGCTCTGATGAAATTGCCAAAATATGTTGAATAAGTTTAGAGATGAAGGAACTTGTAGGAGAGAATATTTAAAATGATATGAGAAGATCTTTAAAATGCAGATTACTAATCTCATTTGCCCTTATGAGTAGCAGAATATGTTCTACATTGACGTTTTATAAAGATTTTGAGTTGTTTTGTTGATTTTAAATAAAAGAAAGGATTTTAACTTAAAAAACATTTTGTATTTTTGATGGTGATGATCTGCTTTCAATTATAATTCAAATTCAATTATAATTAAACTTTATGGAGTCCACTGTGCCTCAAAGAGATATAGCCAGAGATTGACGTGCTATTCGAGAGCGGGGGAAACTCTTTTAATTCACAATTTCATAGTTGATAAGTCTGCTTTCGTTTGCAGAAGTTTGCAGAGATTATGCCAAGTTTTGTGCTGCGACTTAAATTGTTTTACGGCTCATGTTGTTTCCCTCACTCACTCATAGCTCGAGGACTGTGGACTGCGAGGGCAATAAGCCAAGTTACCCGGGGCAACAACAACTTGCAGCTTACCCCCAGTTCAGCAGTGTAGCGCCACCTGGCGGCGACAATATGCATGGCACTTATTGCCACTCCGCTTGACATGCGGCACGGGCTAATGGTTCCGGGTTCAGGGCGGTTCCTTCTACACTCGCGATGAGAAAGAGTCTTGCAGCTGCCACGTCACATTTTTATTTGCCCAAGCGAAAGTTTAGCGGTATTTTTCGGTGTTTTTTTCTCCTGGCTTTTTATGCCAGAAATCTCAGTGCAGCCTCGAGGGGGAGGGGGAGGTAAAGAAATAGCGAAAGCTGCATAAAACCAGGCAAAAAATGTTGCCATAAGTTGGCGTCGAGGTATGCGCCGCATGTCCAAAAATCTCTGCAGGTGCAACAAGCAAACACACAAACACACACAAACTCTCACACATACACATGTTGCATCTTAGGGTTGTTTTGATTGCCACTGCACATTAAAGTAGCTTTACTTGTTATACCCAGTAGAGAAGGTAGAGCAGAGCAGGGTATGATAGTATTAGAGCTAAAAGGAGACTCTGTTGGCGGTTTTTTCAGTGTAAATAGCTTTATCCCAGAATCTAGAAAAGCTAGAAATGCCAAACTAAGTCAGCACACTCTTCTAAAGTCCACACAGACTTCACTAGTCCGAAAACTGTTCTAGCTCATATATCATGCAAAAAACCAAACAAAAAAGAATTCGCTTTCGATTATCACAGTTGCTCCGCAACCTGGAGTAATGAAGTTTTATATATATAAAGTTACTAATGTTATCTATGTAACAACCAAGTTTGATCAACCTCAGTCTATAACTAACAAAGTTACGCAATATTTCCTCACTGTTTCCAGAGTATTCCGCAGTTGAACTACCTTGCCCGCTTCCCTTTCGTTTGTGTCGTGTGTGTAGAGTTGCCACACAATGTCAGCTTGCGGGCACATACCAGGTGTGTGAGTGTGAATGTGGTTAGGTGAGCTTGCGGTGTGTGCGTGTGTGTGTGAGGACTGCAGGCTATAGGGTACAAACTGTAGCTAGAGCATCATAACACTGGGTAAATGCTTAAAATTTATGCACTTGTGGGATTTTACATTGCACTGGCTTCGCTGGCATTTGATGCTTGCTTTGTTCTTATTCTTGCCACGCCCCTTTTGCACCTGCTGATTTATGCATTTGCTTAGCTGCAATGTTTTTATTAGATTTTGGCTAAGAATAAATATGCAAAATGACTAAGGATGAGCAGAACAAACAAAGCGCTGAGCCAGCAACTGCTGCAGTTGCAGGGGGCAGGTGAGACCAGGTGAGGTGAGCCTCAGGTGTGCGACAAATGAATGTTAACACAGTGCACAATGCCTGACAAAGTGTTGATTGTGGTCACTGTCGAACTAGTCGGGGCAGTCTAATGGCTGCCATTGTCACATGATTTGCAGGCTTGCACGCTGTGTAAATTGAATGAGCTTGGAGATTGAGGAAACTGAGGTGAGGGCTTCTAGAAAGGTGGATGTGGCGAGTTTGAAAGGGGCAGAGAAGTTATATAAAAAAAAGAGGAGTCACTGTTTTGTGCTCTGTGCGCAGTTTTATTTACTTTGCAAATGCAGAGACTCGCAACTGGATTCGGTAGTAAAGAGTCTTGGGATTTTCAATAAAATACATATTTATCTGCATATTAAGTAAGATTGAAGACTTCTTTCTAATATAATTTGACTTGACTGCAACCTTGTTGATCTATTTTACATTTTTCTGAGCATGGAGCTCCCTTTCCAGTCCAGTTCCTCTAGGGGAAGCCATAATGCTTGGACACTTTCTCATTAACTTCGGGAAAGAGCGATTGAAGACTGCTTTAAATGTGCATAATGACAGTCATATTATTGATATTATAATATTATAATTATTATATCATTATCATATGATTTTTATATATTTTCTCTAATATCTAATTTCTATACATTTTACTGAAAAATCTCCCATAACAAATCAATACAATCTTTCCTTCTCTTCAGCCTCAATTTTGTACTCATTTTGCCATTACACAAAATTCTCATTAGCTTTATTAATTAAGTTAAATAAGTAAAGTTTTCGATAAACTTCACAAATGACCTTCAACCCCAGGCCAGCGCTAACTTTGCGTATTAAAGCGTGTTCAATTTTTAAATGGATTTGCGAGGGGGGTGGGGCGAACTCTCTGGTAAACTCTTGAGGTTGCCCAGCTTGTTTGCCGCTGTTTGCCTGTTTGCACTTGACTTCAAGTGGTTATCCATGTCAAGCCTGTTGACGTGGCAGGCCGAGGGGACGGGGGTCAGTTAGCTTTGCCCAACATCAACGCATGCAAAGCGGCGATGCGTTCAAAGGTCAACAAGAATAACAACAACTACAAAGAGCAGGGCGGGCAACTGTTGAAAAAAAAGGTCAAGCAATTAGTGTCGATCCGTTTGCTTGACGAGTGGCAACCCCGGCGTCTGTCAGCGGAGACAGATAGCCAGACAAGGGGAGACAGACAGGCACGCAGGCAGACGGACGGACAGATAGAGGGGCAGGCAGGCAGGCAGTTGAAGAGACAGCAAGGCAGTTGGAGAGACAGTTGAAGAGACAGCCAGCAAGGCAGTTGGAGAGTTGTTGATGTTCTCCACGTTCAACGTTCGGGCAGATTGATTTGGCTGAATAACTGTACGCGCTTTGTGCTTGTGCTTGAACTTTGACCCGACCCCTGTGAAGGCTGCCAGTCAAAACTTCTAAATAGACAGCAACAGCTCAAACGCGCGTTTCCCTTTCCTGCTTGGACTCCCTCTCTGTCTCCATCTCCTGCTCCTTCTTTGCCTTCTTTTCTGCCTGAGTTTTCCGCGCAGTTAACTTTGCACAATCTAAATAAATGCTCAACTAACGCGGCATTCCTGCTGTGCCATGGCCCGCATGCCAGATGGGTAACCTGCTTGCATGCGAGCCATTCCGCACATGAAATTTAATTACGCATACGCCGCGTGGGCCAGTAAAAGAGGCCAGCCAGCCAGAGGAGTAAACTTTGACGCTAGACTAATGAGCAATGAGAAAAACACACGCACTTCTACACAGACACTGCCTTAAACCTTGTGCCACGCCCACATAAAAGCAGTAATGGGCGTTAGAAACGTAGCGCCGCCGCATGTTACGTCGCCACAGTTGACTGCGTTGCAACGCCAGCGAAGCTACTCGTTGAGCATATTAGCTGTGGCTAGGTGTAGCAGGGATTATTAAGAGGGAGCGCAATCTACCAATACGTTCGTTATACAACACTGGCAGCAGACAAGCCGCCTTGCAAATTCAAATCGTGCTGCATAAAAAAAGGTTTTTAAATATTCAATTTCCGCGCTGGAGCAATCATAAACTTGCCATTTTGCTGCCAATTTCCAGCGCTAGATGGCGCATTGCCCAAACGCTTATTAGAATATCATCCTCACTAGCTTCCGCACTCCTTCCCTCTCTCTCTCTTCCCCACTATCTCGCTCTCTTTTTCTCTGCCAAATTGCTGCAGACATTAAAAGCAGCGCATCTCCCAGTCGAGCACTAGACAGGACTCAACTCAACTCAACTCAGCCTGGCCTGGCTTGGCTTGCCTTGCCTCGTCGCTGGTGCTGCTTCATCTAGTTACATATTCATTGTGCAGTCTCCTCTCCCCCCTCCACACACACCCCTCCCCCTCTGCTGCTGCTACAATTCTCCACACGGTTGCTTGTGTTTTTTTAGGCTTCATTTTATTTTCATTTTACTTTTGGCACACGGAACTATTTTGTTGTTGCCTGCAGTTAATGTAATATAACCATCATCAGAAAGGCAGGGAGAGGGACTGAGTAAGGGGGGAGGGGAGTGCCACCATGACTGGGTTGCCTTTAATGGCCTGGGCGCCTGTGCGACCATTTCTCGTGCAGCGTGACGTGGCAAGAAAATGAAATGATTTGTATTCGCGAGAAAATAAATTATGTGCAAGTATTTTAAATACGAATTCTGACTTCTTTCAAAATGAGAGCGCAATTTTTTACCAGCTCAGCGCAGGAATAAGCACAAGAGTGAGGGGAAGAGGGAGGGAGAGAGTGTGTGGGAAATGGAAGGAAAGACACAGCGAAGACGCTGTAATGAAAATGTCGAAGTGAAAGTAGTAAAATTTGCATAATCTATGCGCACGAAAATAAATGAGAAAAATCACAAAAACCAGGAAAAGCGAAGAGCACGAAAATTGAGCAGGCAGGCAGGAAGGAGAGAAAAGAAGAGAGAGGAGGAGAGAAAAGAAAGAGGAAAGGAAATGCTAGCGCAAAGATAAACATTTGATTAAGCGCATTAGACTGATACCAAGTGGGGGCGCTGCTTGCACTCAGGAGACTATTGCAGGTGAGGGAAGGGGAAGGGAAGTAAGCTGAAGTAGCAGGGGCAAGTACTCCCTTCTCTCTTCTCTCTCCTCTCTCCCCTCTCTCACTCTATCTATCTCCATCTCTTGATAGTTGAACGTTGACTGCGCTGAATAACCAAGAAACTTTATTAGATGCGAGAAATATTAACATAGCACAAAGTGTGTGTGATGAGCTCCCTTCCCCCCTACCCCCTTTACCTCTGCTCTTCACGTTGATAATATTGTTGACTATGTAAACAGCAAGAGAAGGCAGGGGGAAGAGAGAGGGGGGACGCGAACAAACTGCAAACTTGCTGCAGCTAAATTAAAATACATTTCAAATGTGCTTTGAAGGGTGCAGCGAAACAAAGCGATATTGCGACAATGTCAGAGAGAGAAAGGGAGAGGAAATGAGAGAGGGAGATGGGAGCAACGCGCACAAAACACGCTGAGAAATACAAAGCGAACAAACACAAATTAGAAAGCAATTGGAATCACAGTGAGAGAATGCGAGAGATACAGAACTACTCCCCCCATAGCAATAAGCAATTGTCCGTGAGCTGGCGTTGATTATCCATAAGCTGCTTGACACGCACTTGCACACACACACACACGCACACATATGCATGCATAATTTAGAAGGCTGCGAACTTAGCACGTGCTTGAGCTGTGCGAACTTTTAAAAGCTTCAATGATCGGCAAAGCCACGTGCCTATGTGCGAGAGAGAGAGGGAGAGAGAGGGAGGAAGAGGAGTAGAATGATAGAGGGATGAGTAGAGGGGAAGATAGAGAGGGGAACAGTGAGGCAGCGCAAAAGGGGAGGGGAGCCTGTGTGTGTGCTTTGTTATGAACTACTCTCAATAGCCGCAGCAGGCACTTACTTTATCGGCACGTACCCCAATTGTCAGTCACAATGAGCACTCGTGTTGTCTGCCCCACTGTCCCCCCTCTCTCTTTCCCTCTCTCTCTCTCTCTCTCCCTCTCTCTTTCTCTCTCTATCTCTCTCCCTCTTGGCAGCACTGAGATAAGCTCAATAAAACTGTCGCCTTGGCACTTGGCAAATTCATTTGCATACAGCTCAATGCCCTCCCTTTCTCTCCTTCTCTCCCTCTCTCTTTTTCTACTTTTCCCCCTCTCTCCCTCCCCCTCTCTTTCTCTCCCCCTGCTGCTTTCACTCAACTTTAACAAAGCAGAAACTGCAGCATCAGCGCAAATAAAGTGTTTGTTGCTGCGCTGCTGCTGCGCTGCTTAGTTATATTCAAATGTGCAAAATATTCATTTATATACGTGCGGAGTGTGTGTGAATGTGTGTGTAGTTATGAAAGGAATATGCCAGCGTCATCGGCACTTACAACAACAACAAGAACGTGGATTCAATAACAACAAAAAAACAACTCTGATCTGCTGCTGCCTGAACCTTTTGAACTCAGGTCGATGTGGAAATTTGGACAGCAGACTGCGATTTGTTTCGATGCTCAAAGGGCAGACACATAGAGAGAGAGAAAGAGAAGGGGCAAGAGAGAGAGAGAGAGAGAGAGAGAGAGAGAGAGAAAGAGATAGAGCGTTAAGAGAGACAAAGAGATGTAGAGAGAGGGAGGAGGTTAGAGCTAAAGAGGGAGCAACAGCGAGAGCGACAACTACAACAAGCAACATTTAATATTCTCTTTCTGTAGCATTTATTTAAAATTTATGCTGATGTCTGTTCTCTCTGGACTGCCTCAGTGTGCGTATGGGAGTGTGCGTGTGTGTGTCGCACATACACACACGTGCCCATTTAGGGGCACACATGCAAATGTATTTACTCGGCTGCCATTTTGACGCAGCCTCTCACAATATGCTACATTTCCATAAATATTTTACAAAATTTACATAAAATGTTGTTGCTGCTCTCCCCCTCTCTCTCTTTCTCTCTTACTCGCTCTCTCTTCAGCTTGAAGAAAAGAATTTAATTCATGAGGACAGAAGTCGATTTTCCCAATCCGTAAAACATATGGCACACACACGGTTCATATGAAATGAAAATGTAATTCAAACGATGTGCCACGTTGTCTGTCCCCCTCACACGCCCCCTCTCCTCACTCTCTCTCTCTTTGGAGTGGCATCTCTTGCCATGGACATTTACGCGTGGCAAAAATTGCGGCGCGTTGAGCCGCATGAAATTGCATTAAAAGCTAATGAGCTTGAAATAAAAGACAATTTGGTTTTGGAATTGAAAATTTTTCCTGCTCTTTGTCTTTGCTTTTGTTTTATTTTTTTGTGGCTACGAAACGCAAAAGGAACCGCTAAAGTTTTTAATTTGCCTAAGCACCGCAGAAAGAGAGAGAGAGAGCATGAGAATGGGCAGTGAGATAAAAATTAAGAAGCTCAAAGCGGAGTGAGCTCGATGGCAGAACATTAGAAAATATTCAATTTCATTAATTATTTTCTTATTCATTTTTTTATGTATTTAATTAAATTTTTAATTATTTATCTATTCTAAATTGATTACAGAGGAATATAAAAATGTATGCTTACTTATTAAAATATGTTCAATATTCTAAAATTAATTAAAAGTATTCAATATAAAATAATTATAAATTTATTTATTGAATTATTTATACAAATATTTATCTATTTTCAGCTCAATGGCAGAAGATAATTATAATTTGATTATATTTTAATGTATTTTGTATTATTTTTTCTTACTAATACTTTTATTTATTTAATTTAATTGCCATGATGACAACAATATATTTAATTTTTGTTGTATTTTATATTTAATGCATAATTTAACTGTATTAAATTTGAATTTCTTTGTTGTATTGTAAACTTTGAAATGTGTTTTTATTTTTTTCTTACATATTTTTATAACTTTGATTAAATTTGCAGATGTTCAGATATTTTAAACTGCTTTCAAGATAATTAAAAAATAAAATATTCTTATTTATTAAAATTTAAAATTATTTTTATTTATTTAATTACAATTTATATTATTAAACTGTTCATTATAAACGAATATATATTATTTAACTTGTAATATATTTTCCTGATAAAGTTATATTATTTACTGTAGGGGTTTGGAGACCTTCGTTTTTTAATCGCATGTTGTATTACTCATATAATTCAATTTGCAACTTTTTATCATTTCAAAATGTAATTACATTGTTTATAAATATTAAACTCTCTAATGCTTTTTATAAATCATTTATTTTATAGATGAAAATAGAATTGTATATAGTTTTTGTGATTTAACAATAAATTTTTTGTTTTTTTTTCGTTTTTAAATGAGAAATTGATATGTGTGGCTATTTTATTTTTCAATAGACTTGATTAATCTGTAAATTTGTATTTATCTCGTTTCTCATTTTAATTAATTGATATTAGTTTACACTCATTATTCGCAAGTTAGCACTCAAATCAAACTCGAGCTGCTTCGCTTTGAGCTTGGTCAATTAGCGACCGCAGAGGAGAGCAACAATAGCGACCGCAACGATTGCATTGCCTTACTGCTCACACCAATTTCACGGCCAATTAAAAATGGCAGCCGCTAAAGTTAGCGCTCAGTGGGAGAGATCAAAATAGAGAGAGAGAGAGAGAGGAAGAGAGTGAAAGGGAGAGTGAGAGTGCAAAACCGCGCAGTCATCTAAGCAATGAGCTCAACATTTTTGGCAATTCTGTTTCCGAAGTTGCGGTGAGTTGAGTGTGTGTGCAATGCCTGCCTACCTCCCTCCCTTCCACTGCCCTTCCCATGCCTTAGGCCACACTCACCCCGCACTCACACTCACCCACAGGTGGCGCTGCGGTTTGCAGTTGAGTGCAAGGCCGAGAGGCACCTGCCATGCTGTGATATGTTCTGTCATAATCAGTGTCTGTGTGTGTGTGCCTGTGTGTGTGTGTGTGTGTGTGTGCCTTTCTAACGGCCCTTTTAATTGCATAAATATGCATGCCACATGCAGCTCGTCTGCAGAGACCGCCTGCAATGTAAAAGAGGCGGCTGCTTCTTCTTCTTCTTCTCCCATTAAATGCACAAATAGAAGTGGGCGTGGCATGGTTGCAGGCATTGTTAAGATCTTCAACCTCATCAATGCAATTGAAGCTGACCCCTGCTGTGTTGCATGCGTGTTTGCCTGCAACAGAAATGTGGCAAATCTCAACGGGCCTCTGTGCTGCCTCGAGGCACTCTCCCTCCCCCTCTCTCCCTCCTTCTCTCCGTCTCTCTCTGCTTGAGTCAAATCTGGCCATAGAAAGTAATCTTAATGGCTTTTTTGCTGCTGCTGCTCTTGCTGCTGCTGCTGCAAAGAGGCAAAAAACGGCTGGCAGCCCATGAAAATTGCAAAATGCATTCAGCGTCGGGGCCAACGCATAAATTGCGCCAACCCCCCCTCCCCCTCTCTTCCCACCACACGTAACCCTAGAAGAGGAAGGGAGATTGGAGTAAGTTGTCTGCGGATTTGAATAGCCAATTTGTTTGGCATTGTTTGCTCAGATACTTTGCGTAGCACGCGAAAGGAGGCAGGGATACCAGAAAGGAACAGAAAAGGGGTGCGTTCACTCCCTCTAAGGGGTGTGCGACATTTGCATTTCTAAGATAAAATGCAAATATTTCAATTTGTAACTTAGGCAAATTGCCTCAATGAGTGCAGCTGTCAGTCAGTTTAACCAGAGAGAAGCCTCAGCCACACACACTTACAAGCTTACACACACACACAAGCTCACTCGATGTAACCATTTATATTTCTTTATATTTTTCCAGCACTTTCACATATATTTTCTTCCGCATGGGACCCCCCGTTGCCAATTTACAAGTCAAAACAACATTCAAGGCTGATTGCCTTTTGTAATTGGCCGTAACTTTTGCCTGAATATGTTTTCGAT
The DNA here is from genome assembly GCA_018904595.1 of Zaprionus indianus. Lineage (NCBI taxonomy): Eukaryota > Metazoa > Arthropoda > Insecta > Diptera > Drosophilidae > Zaprionus > Zaprionus indianus. The sequence goes on from JAEIHA010000905.1 coordinate 1,459,243, forward strand.
TTCTATCAAATTGTATTTAGGTTCATTGAAGCGGCAATTAGCAACAACAGCAACAGCAACAACAATAACAATAACAACAGTATGAGTTGAACAAACATTGGAAACATGAGCTGAAAATTGGCTAAGAACTGGTAGAAAATTAGCTCGATGCGATTTCTTTCTGCCTGTGAAGAGCCTTCTTAAAAACGGATTAGTTTCTATTGAGGGGGATAAAACTTGTTCCCATACCCCAAGAAATGCTGATATACAGGACACTTCACGTGTTTACAGAGTAATATTTCTATAATACAGAGTAATATTAATATACATACAGTGCACACAAAGACTTAGTCCACTTCTTGCCACATATCTCAGATATTCTGCAAGCAATTCGACCACTTAGAAACCCAACTATAACTAACTTAAGAAAGTAAACCAAAACTAAGCACACACAATACCAATAAGACGAGTAATTATCTTCATTTCCTTAGTTATCCCACAACACCTTGCAGCTTCTCCGCAAGCAAAACTTTAAATCGTATTCGTTGTTTCCGTTGTGGAAACTTTCTTTGCCAACTGTCGAACTGGAAGTTTGAACGCAGGAGGGCAAACTTTGCACTCGATCAATGACCAGAGATGTATTTACTCTTATCTTCAAATTGGAAACACTTGTGAGTTACCTGCGCTGCTTATGGGTTTATTAGTTGTAGAACCTTCTAGTTCTGCCTTCAATCCTATTTTCCTCTTTCCTAACACAATTTCCCGAGCATCTCTCGCTTCTAATTGCAATAACAACATTTTCGCAACAAGTATGTGTAAATAGCGAACGCCATGTTAAGTATTTGTGAACAGACTTCAATGTCGGCAACTGCAACAACGGCAGCAGCAACTCACACACACACATACATACACACAACAAATAAGCCGAGCACAACAAGAAGAGCCTACGCAAACAAGCGCCCAACAAGTTTTTGAACATCGTCGTCAACGCGCCTTGTAAGCCCCATTGGTATACCCTGCCCCCGGACCTTGACAACTTGGGGCTGTCTCGTTGTGTGGCCATGAGGATGATGTATGTGTGCTTCATCATCCTTTACTCCCTTACTCTTTTCAAGCAGTTGAGGTAGTTGCATTAGGTAGTTAATCACTTTATAATGTTGAAAAATTTTCTTAGCTGGAGACTAACAAGCACGTTTATAGAAAACCGAAGGAAAAATTTTCTTACAAGAAAAGGGTCTGCTTAAAATAGCTGTCCGTTAAAGGAGGTTTTCTCTACGTATATATCAAAAAAATGTAAGTAGAAGATTCAGTGCAGTCAACATTCTCTAGACATTATACAGAAATAGTATCCGCTTACATAGAGAAACGTAAGGAGAGCTTTCCTAGCATAACACAAAATCAGTGCAGTTAGTCTTCTGTAGACTAGTGTCCGCCTAAAAGGCGGACCGCTAAAGAGAGATGTCTATTAAGGGAGTTTTTACAGCACCGTAGAAGATGAACGCACAAAACATTCTTTGGTTAGTATTGAGAAAAAGTGTAGGTGTCCGATTAGGAGACGCAAGCGCTTACGAATTATGTCCGTTAAGGGAATTTTCCTGCAATATCGAAGATCAATGAAAAGTTGTAATCAGAAATAGCGTCCGCTCAAAAGGGAAGAACGTTAAGAGAGCTAGAGTAATTAATAATAGAAAATCTGTGTATTTTGTCTACTCTCGTTCGAAAAACTGCAAGTGTCCGTTTAAAAAAGAAGATGTCTTTTAAGGAAGTCCGTTAAGGAAGTTTTCCCTGTTTTGCAGTTGACAAACAAAGCTACTTTGCCTAAGCCATTTATGGGAAATACTGTATGTGTCCGCTTAAGAGAAAAGGTAGTTGTCCAGCTGTCTGCTTAAGGAGTTTTCACTATATGTCATCAGATGACCCTAACTAGTGCTCTCTAGGAATTATGCAGCAACTATTTTTTGCTTTTAACCTTCTTTTTCACTCCTTTCCAATAAACTGGCAGGGTATTCGCCAGTGTAGTCCTCGTAATTGGCAAACTGCCTTAGTTTTTTGCCATTTCGCACTCGTTTGCGTCTCTCTTAAGCTGCTGCTGTCTGTCCTGGCGGGCTGATGTCTTTGGGGCCTCTGTTACAATTGTGTCTGTCAGTCAAAATGTCATTATTGTTGTTGCAAGTTGCAAGTTGTTGCAAGCTGCCGCTGCCGTTGCCATTGCCGTTGCAGTTGCTGCCTCTGTTGGTTTTCTTGTACAAGCTCGTGTTATTTGAACAAAAACTGTGTACTCTCCGGATCTCTCTCTCCCTCGCACGCACTCACACACTCACACACACACAAAGGCAGCGCGGGCTCAAAGTGGGCACAGAATGTGTGCAGAGAGTGGGCGGGGCGGGGCAGAAGGGGCAGGGTCCTGACACTCTTGTTTGCTAAACAATGCAATGTATGTCAAGGCAAAATATGTTCATTCAACTCAAAACAACGAGAGCATCAATAATGCAACACGCGCTGGCATGATTTTTCTTGCGTATGCGTGTCTATGGCTTTCTATATGTGTCTCTGTATGCGTGCGTGTGTGTGTGTGTGTGGAGGGTTGTGTTCTGTTTGTTGATTACATAAATGCAATTGAAATGCACTTGCGTGGAATTGAAATCGAAATTGAAGTTGAAATTGAAATTGCTTGAGCCGTGCGATCTTAGAGTGGATTGTGGCTGCAGAGATGCATTGATGACCTTGCGCAGCTGAGAGCTGCTTGTTTATGGGACTACAAGTTGGATGGTATATGTAGAATAGTACAGAAGGATATGCCAGCTGACACTAACTAACTGAACTTAAGGAAACTGAGAGTTGAAAGTGAGATAACTTTAATTTCCTGAACAGATAAAACTTGTTATGATTGTATATCATCTTTAAACTGAGTTAAGACAGAGGTAGTGGGTGCGGTCTTTATAGTAATACAACAGCAAGACAAGCAATTGAAATATATAATTAATATTAAACAAGAATAATATTTAAATATATTTAACATACTTAAGTTGAGAAGTGAATAAAACCCAGAGCAGAAACGAGAGGGATAACAGAATGCAGATATGCCCCAAATTCCCAGGGGCATTTCTTTAATTCAGCTGATGTTTTCCATAAAGTTTTCCCCCTTCAGACGATATGCATTGCATTTGTGGAAAATTGCTTGTGAATTTCCATATTTTTAATTACTCATTTTCGCCGCTTAAGCAGGCAAAACAGGAAAATGCAATTGAAGTTTTCCTGGTGCAATGCACCGTCGAGAAAGTGCATAACAACAGCCATTAAAAGGCAGACAAGCAAATTAAAACTCACTGAGAAGAAGAAACACAGAAAAAGAGAGAGAGAGAGAGAGAGAGAGAGAGAGAGAGAAGTGTGTGAGTGAGAGAGAAACAAAAAGAAACAAGCCAAAATTGGAATATCCATAAAATGAGAGGGAGGCGCAGGGAACAAAGAATCGTTACGGACTGCATAAAAGTTATAAACTTTGTTTAAAAAACAATTACAAGCTGCAAAGTACCAACAACAACATGAAGAACAAAAACAACAACAAGCGAAAGATGCAGAACGAAAAAAACATAAAGAAAATATTAAAAATATAAAGTTTACAGTCAATAAAAAAAGGCAGGCAAAAGGCAATGCAAGAAAAACTCTTTATGACAGAAGGAAAAATAATAATGAAGAGGGAGGCAGTCGAGCGAGCATCAAAGAGGGGGTGCAGAGGTAAAGAGGGTATAGGGGGGTACAGGCGGCTGGGCATAGGCACTAAACGGCCACTTAAACGTTAACTTGATTTAGCACCTCGTAACGAAGAAGGAACCGAAACAACTGGAACAAGGCCCAAAGAGTGCAGACAGATAACTCCCTTGACCCAAAACGAGGGAATTGTAGGCGCAATGCTATAAAAACAGATCAACAGAGGGACAGAGAGAGAGGGAGAGATAGAAAGAGAGAGAAAGAAGGGAGGAAGGTAGTAAAAGTATATGAGAGAAATGAAACTGAGGGCAGATGTAAATCATGTGGGACAAAAGAAACGAGCAGGCTGGACTTGATAATTGTCAATGCATAAAGTGAGGCCCAAATCGGATTTCGATTGGATTATTCGCATGCGTTTTAACGGGCAGTTAACAAGCACTTTATAGATGAAACAGCAAGTCATTTGGTCTGCATTGGGTAGCAGCTTTTTGAAAAGTAAAGAAAATTTAAGAGAAACCCGAAAACTCTTTACTGAAATGCACAAACTTCACTTGAGGTTTCTTGAGATGAGGATAATAACTATTACTGCAACAGTAACTACAACTATAACTCGCACGATTAATATTTCAGCTTGAATAATTGTGCAATAATCACAAGTTTGGCCCGTTAACTTGCCTCGTAACTTTCGGGGACGAGTTTATCTTTTGGCTTTAACTGGCGGCAAGTGCAACAAAAAGCGATTAACAAGAGCCACATAAAAAGCAGCTTCCTCTCTCTCTCTCTCTCTCTCTCTCTCTCTCTCTCTCCGTCTCTTCGTGACAAAAAGCAAACAGCAGAAGAAGGTAGTGGAGGAGTATTTCTTGCACGCAGTGTGAGACATTCATGGCAATGGCCTGACATGCCACAAGGGCTTCTAAATCGAGGCAGGGGGCGGCAGCAAAAGAAATAATGTCCTGCGGCCGCGTTGGGAAATGAAAACTTCTTTGTAATGCAACTGGCGAATGGCAAGTTTCCTTTCCCCCTTTTCCCCCTCTATCCTTCTCTATGCCTTTTTCTTCTTCTCTCTCGAATGTACCCTAGAGTTAAGGGTATTTTAATTTGACTGTGCTGTTGGAGAAATTTGATGAACAGCATTATATTCTAGAGTTTGTGGGTTTGTGATAAAGTTTGCATAAGGTAAATGATATAAAGGGCACAAGGAGTAGTTTATTAGGACAGAAGGTACTAAATACTATATAGATATGTACATAAATATAAATGTAAAGCCCCTTCTTCATGTTTTAAAGCTGAAACATGTGAGCCATTTGAATAAAAAGAAGAAGAAGAGATTTCTAGAGAAACCCTTAAGTCTTTGCCATGTTCTGAGGCTCTCTTGAGAATATCTAACTATTCCTGAACAAAATCCAATACATACACCAATTAAATATAATTAAAAATATATAATTTATAGTATATTCAAATACAATTGATATACTAGCTTCAAATCAGTTGAAGCATTTAAAAGAGCTACTGTTGGCTTAGAAATAGAGGCTCTCTCACCCTCTCCAATGATCTCAGACATTCCCTAGACCTCAAACTGCCTCCAACTCGTTCATAATACTATAAAGAGTATTCCAGAATCGCCTGGCGACAACTAAGTCGGATTCAGTTCCTTTTTTTCGGAGTGTGTCGAATGCGAGTTTGGTTTGGGTCGACGAAAGTTGCGCGAAACGCTTCCAGCTGATGAGTGGCGTGTCAGTCAGGCAGGCAAACAGTGGGAAGGAGTAGAGAGAGGGGGGAATCGGTAGCTGAGTGCACAAAGCACAGTTGGCCAGACGCGTGGGAGCTGAAACTATATATGAGGAGAGTACGTGAACATGAAAGTGAACGTAGAAAAAAACGAGTTCTTTCTTTTTTTCGCTCTCTTACTGTTTCTGTGAATTTATCGCACGGCATAGTGGGAAAACCGCAAAGGCAAAAGGCAAGGAATTCATCATCATTGCTCATCATCACGGGACAAGCAGCGCAGGGGAGCGTAGAGGGGGGGAGAGCTGTCAGTAGGCGTGCCAAGCTCAGGCACATCAGCTCCCAGCGGTGTGATCCGCTGTTTGTTTGATGTGCCCCGCTAACTTCAGGGCAGAGCAAGGCAGTGAGAGAGGGAGAAGAGAGAGGCAGAGGAAGAGCAAGGGAAAGAGAGAGTGGTGGCGGGGCAGTGGGGAAAACAAAGTTGCCAACGACCGCAGTCAAAATATGTCCTTTATTATATCGTGTGGCGTTCCATCTTCCTGCCCTGCCCCGCTGCGTGTTTGTGCTTTTTTGTCTGCGCCAAAGTTAATCCTTGGGCATCAATTTCCAGAAATAATTTGAGCAACATCAAAACTTTTAATACGACCAATGATAATGGTCCGGCGACCCAGTCGAGCCGAGCCGAGCGACCTCGTTCAACCTTCTCCCAATGCGCTCGAAACTTTTTTTATTGCCCCTGCCCGCAATTTCTTTGTCATGAGTTATGCGGCTCAAGCTGGGACCTTTGAACCAGTCTCCGTACCAACCCCTCCCTTCTTTCGTGTCCTGCGGTCAGCTCAGGTCATTATGCTGTTTATTGAGTGCCGCACCTGAGCGCCCGCACCGCGGGTGGCCTCGCTGAGTCAGACTCCGAGCGATTTCCCTTGTCCTGGACACATTGTGCAGCAAATTGGCGGCAGACAAAGACTCCACATGGGTTTCACATTCAGCATCCTATGCCTATATAGGTTGCGGATTGTCGTGGAATTAACCTGCACGACCCACAGCCGATTGTGAATGGTACAAAGCCATTGTGAGTGCGACAACTGCTGTGCGGATATGTTCGTTCGTTCAGCTAAAAATCATGAATATTTTCAGGGCAAACAACAAAAGCTCTCTCTGGCCGCTTTTCAAATCCGTGTTTACTGCGACTGTTAATTGCTTAATTGCAGCTCATCTGGCATTTTATTGTCTCTGTGAATTGGCGGAAAGATTTAAGCTTGTCTTGACAAAAAAGTCTTGCGAAAGTACTTTAATATTGTTAAAGCAACTCTTTAATGCATTTTCTTTGTATTTATTATGGCACAAGTTAAAGAAGTTTAGTTTGATTTAAATATGTCTTTAATCTTGTGTCCTTAACTCGCTTAGTTGCTGAGATCAGCGCGTTCATACAGACAAAGAGGCTGACAAACATGGCTAAACTGACTAAGATATTTGCTGAACTTCATTAATAAATAGAAGGTAGAACAAGATATGGATTTAGAGCCATTAAGAGTAGTTAAAGATTAAGAACAAAGTCAGAATATTTCAAGAGTGTTGCTAGACTGTCTACTAAAATACTTCCTGGCTTATTGATGCCCCATCGCTTTGAGACTTCAACATATATGACACAAATTGAGAATATGCATAGGTAACATTAGTATATTAGTATATTCAACATCTTCTTTATCATCTGTAAACAATAAATAAACTGTCTATCAAAAAAGAAGACTCAAAACATAAATTTTTAAGCTGACAGTCAACTTACTCCGCCTCAGCCTTAGACAACTCGATATTCTTACAAAGAGTTTGCCCAATTTAATACTTCTACTACTTCTTATGCACAATTAATACCAAAATTCATTTAAGATGCAAAATAAACACATATGATATTGCCCCAATCAATAATCAGTCACACAGCAACAGTAAAACTGCACTCTTATCTCTTTATTGATGTTCAAACAAATTTCAACAAGGTATTCAACATGTTGCAAGCAGACAAATGCAATATGCAATGTTCCGCCATAGAAAACAAGGAAAGTACATCTTGCTGAAGATTACACACAATTAAACGCAGCTGATGTTGCTCATATTTCAAATGGAATGCGATTTACGTTCATTGTGGTGCTGCCAACTCACGTGAAGATCGACGCGAATCGATAAATGCAGCATGGCCAATAATCGCATTTGCCAATATGCGTGCCAGGGGGGAGGGGGGACAGCAGGCAAACCAAACACATAAACAACAAAGCGCTGCAATTAGGCAACGGGCGAAGGTAAACAGCCAAGCGAGGACAATGCAAAGTGCGACTGGGAGATAGAGAGAGAAGGAGAGAGATAGAGAGAAGGGAGCGGAGCAGCTGCCAACCTGCGCTGGCAAATTATGCAACACAAGCTGCAGCTGCGGTGGCAGCGTTGCCAGCCCTTTTTTGCCAATTAAACGCATTTGCTAAAAAACAAATTTGCCCTGGCAAGGACGAAGGATGCGCACACACACAACAACGATGCCAATGATGAGGCAGACAACAGGAAGGATAACAGCAACAGCAGGGGGCAGGTGCAGGGGCAGGGGCAGGTGAAGTGCGCTTGCGACTGTTCAGCGTTGAAACAAGTTTATCAACGTGTGAAAATTGCAGAGCACAATATGCAGAACAACAACAACAGGGAGAATAACAGCAGCAATAACAACAACAAACAGGCAGAGAGAAGAAGAAGAGGAACAGAGCCTGGCAGAGCAAAGTCGAGCGGGCCGCATATTCAAATGCAAATCACGTCATCAATATGCAGAGCACACACACCCACACACACACACCCGCACACACACACACACACTTTACAAAAACACTCCCTACCCCAAACCGTAGCTTCAACCTCAAGCCACGCCCACAACTGCCGCCCTCAAGCCAACCACAAGTTCATATCGGTCTCCGCTTGTCTCGCATCTCGCATCGCTTCCCATCGAACGTTGCATTTTGACAAAATTATCCATGGACGAAGTTAAATTTTGTGCCCAGCAAACTTTGGCACAGAGTAGCAGACAGAGGGGGGAAAGGGAATTGCGAAGCTCCTGACGAGGGCAATTTTTGTTGGCGAAACTTACACGTGTCAGTTGCCCCTGTCATTATGAACTTCTTTGTAATGATCGACAGTAAAAACTTTCAGGCGATTTTTAATTACAATGCAACGGTGCGAAATCTGTCTAGAGTGCTCTACAGAGAGGCCAGACAGCTTGGGCACTATGTTGATCTTGAGTTCAGGGACTTTGCTTGGAAGTTACGTTAAAGTTTTCCCTATCAAAATGTCTCAGTTTCCTCTTAGATTTCACTTCTGTTTTGGTAATTCTTTACGAGCTCCACAATGATATACTTTTTGAGAATATTTTTAGCTTTAGCTAGACAAAGATCTTTAACTACTGCTAAGCCCTAGGGTCTATGGACATGGGGACTTAATAGATATACATTGAGTGTAGACATTAAGGGTCAAGGGTCTTTTCTTGGGTTAAAGTACAAACGCAACAATCAACAGGTTTGGTAAAGCTCTCTGGGTTCTAATCAAACTTCATTCGGTGAAAATCTTTTACTATTGCTTTGCACTTAGTTGCTCTACATTGAGTCTAGACTCTTAGGGTCTAGGGACTAAGGCACTAATTTGATCTACATTGAGTCTAGAAATTTCGGGTCTAGAGACCAAGGCACTAATTTACATGAGTGTAGCCACAAAGGGTCTAGGGACTTAGGCACTCAGTTGATGTACGTTGAGTCTAGACACTTACGGTCTAGGAATTAATGTACTTTTCAACGCAAGTATAGACACTTTGGGTCTAAGGACTCTCCGCGGTAATAAAATATATGTTTTTTTCAATAAAAAAAGAAAAGATCCCTCACCCCAGCAAATCTTTTAGAGAGTTCCATATTCAGTCACTTTCCACACAGCTTCCTCCTTCTCTAATCATAACCAGTACTCACTTCTTGCAGTTCCTGTAGTTCGTTGAATGTATCGAGCTACCCTCGCTGTCACTCGCTCACCTCAATTAAGATTCTCGGCCTGACTGTGTTTGTATTTTGTCAAAGGCAGCAGCAGATGATGACGACACTTTGCCCGCTTGGCATCGATTTAAAGTTTTCCACTGCAACCTGCCACTCGCCGCCGTTGCCCGTTTTCCCGTTGCTGGTTGCGGGTCGCGTCAGGCCGCTCGTCATGCTGTCTGGCAGGACGAAAAAATAAGTCACTCACTTAAAAGTTCAGCGGCTGCAACGTTGCAAAGTTTGCGCAATGTTCCCTCACTCCAAACTTTCCCCCGCTGGCATTTCCCTTTGCCCCTTTTACATCTGAGCTTCCCACATCGATGTGCATGTCCATGGCCGGAGCTGGTCAGTTAGTTTCAATTTTAGTTTTCAGCTTTGAGTTTGGGTTCCGCTTACAGTTCGGGGCTTCTACTTCTACTTCGTTTTCATACTCTTTGCCACTCTTCATTCGTTTTTCTCGTTTTCTCTGCTGCAACTTTTTCTCTCCTTTCGGGGGTTTCCCTTTTTGGCAGCTGGCTGAACAAACCGAACGCTGATTACATGTGACAACTTAATGAGTTTGCGGCCAAACATGGCTTGTTAAGCAAATAAATTAATTAGCGCTCTAATTGAGTTTTTTTTTTCCCTGAAAAACACCCCACACCCCTTATCAGGGAGCCACAACTAGCATCGCGTGTAATTGATGAGCTCTCAGCCTTGGCAGGCAAACTGGGCGCGGGCTTTAAATAATTCCAAAGAAATTAACTATAATTCATATTTCAACCGGTTCGCAATTACGCAAACACACACACATGCATATATATAAAGCTATATATCTGGCATAACCAATGCAAACATTGGGAGCGAGCTCAGAGCTCGAAATTGGGAATTCAGAATTCAGAAATCGCAATCGCAATTCAATTTGTCATTTAGCCGTCAGCTAATGGGGAATTAAAATGAATTTTAAATGGTGAAAGTCGAATAAATAATCAGCGAAATGCAGCTAGTGGTGTGTGCTAGACGAGCGGGTACCCTGTACAAAGAGAGTAGCTTGAATTGGGCTGCGTTCTGTCAGCAAAACTTTTCAGCAAGAGCAAAGTCTGTTGATTGTCTTGTTTAATTGAAGTAAACTAATTTATATAATAAAATATGAAATAACATATATATTATTCAACACTTACTCTATTACACCCTGTGTATCTAGGCACAGGGTACAGGGTATTCAAGTGAAATATAGTCCAATTACCGCATTATACCCGTAAGCTTTCGCATGGCAAAGAGCTTCATAAAGAAGCGAACAATGTAAGCAGTTACAGGGTATTTGCAGAAGATTCCATTTAATCTGTTTACACTCCCTTGATTCCCTTTGGGAGTGCTTTAAAACAATTCAAACAGCATTAAAGTGCTTAAGCAGTTGCTCTCTCTGTCTTTTAACAATATTAAAAGATTATTATAAATATCTTTCATTATCTTTACTTCTGTTTTCGTTTTCACATCTTGTTTATTCAACATTTGCCAAATTGCTAATTATCTTCTCGTATATTTGTACACCTTGCAGGTAAGTCTCGGCGCCAATCCATTCATCGTGATCGTGCAGCAGAACCGGAGTATTATTCATGGGCGAGAAGCCCAGAGCGGGTATGCCCGCCTTGCGCAAGTAGCGGCTGTCGGTGCCGCCCGTGAAGATCTGTGGCTTGACGACGAGTTTTCTGGGGAGAGAAAAGGAGTCAGTAAACAAATTCAGAAGTTGCTAGCTTAAGCTCACTTACAACTCATCTGTGGCCTGCTTAAAGGCTGCCCAGAAGGGATTGCTAGCGTCTGTGGGAGTGGGTGCCACATAGGGATGTCGCTGATCGAACTCCAGTTCAATGCCGCCGCCTGCTTCGGCCATCCATTTGTGTAGCTAAGGTAACATTTTGTAGTAGAATATATAATATATAAAGTACAGTTGCTCTCTTTCTCTTACCTGCGCCTCGAACTCCTCGTGATTCACATCCAGAGCAAGGCGACAATCGAAGCCTGCTGTCAGCAGAGGCGGCACCACATTGCTCTGCACTCCACCGCCGATTCGGGTCAGATTTATAGTGGTCACATCACCAATATTGAGCTCGGGATTATTCTCAAGACGCTGCACTTGCTGCTTGCGCAGTCCCATCATTTTTTCTAGTATGTACAGCAACTTCTCGCCCGCAGTGTGGGGCAACAGCAGCGAGCCATGGCCGGCAGTACCCGAAATCTTAAAGGTCATACCTAGAGAGAAGTAAAGCAACTTAAAGATCTGTATGTAAGATCTGTCAGGCATCTACTTACGCCAGACACTGCGCTCGGCGTAGAACACGGGAAACTCTTCTGTGGGCGAGGCCAGGCCCTCGTCCAGGCCGAAGCCCACGTTGAGCGCCCGAAACTCTTTGCTCTCCACAAAGGGACGCATGCCACGTCGCCCGCCCATTTCCTCGTCTAGCGAATGAATGAGAACTGTAGCTAATGTATTTAGCTTGTAATGTACTCACCTGCCACAAATGAAATGTGTATGGTGCGTTTGAATCGGGCACCGCTGCCTTTGAGGGCTCTGATTGCGGCCAGATACTGCATGCCAACACACTTCATGTCCTGCGTGCCACGGGCAAAGATACGCCCTTGTGCATCCATCTCGGCGCCAAAGGGTTCGTGTGTCCAGTTTTCTGGGAACACGGGCACCACATCCATGTGCGAATTGAGCAGCAGAGCTGGCAGCTGCGGCTCGAGGCCCTGCCAGGTTATGACCAGCACCGGATTCGCCTCGTCGTAGGGATAGTGCACGGCCACGGGCAGCTCCAGCTGTGCGGCCTGTTGCCGCAGGAATTCCAAACAGGGCGCTATTGGTGGGTAATATGCAAATTAGTTTAGTTATTCGAAACCACAGTCGACACTGCCACTGCGACTCTGTTCTTCACACCATAATCGGGATCTGGATGCACGCTGGGTATGCGCAGATACTCTCGAAAGTACTCTATTTCCTGGTTGGCGTCCCACTTGCAGGTCATTCTCGATCGGCGACTGCAGTCGTACTGCCAGCCCGCAGCTCTGATCTAATCTAATCACGCCTCGACTGGCTTAGGTTTTAGGTTTTTTTCTGTGTTCAGCTGCAACGCGATCACTTTGACGGATACAAATAATTTAGTTTAATTTACGCTCCGGTCTGGTACGCAGCTCAAAATTGAACACTCAGCTTGCCTAGCAAAATATTATGTATTAATTCGCAAGCTGCGTATCTGCCTTTTGCCTGCACTTTGCAAACCAGTTCGCTCACTTTACAACCTGTTCACACATGAGATTGTGGGACTTTTTTGTGGGCTTCTATTTTCGAAACACATTTCGAAATTTGTTGAGCAAGTACCGCCAGCCCAGCACTGTCTGTGTTCATCTCACAGTGTCAACACTGTTAATAGCTTATCAGTTTGTTCATGTTTTCGAAGATAAGACTCTGCTCTATCTGTGTGCAGTAGGTTAATTAGGGTTAATTGAGCTGTGGACAACTGGCATTGATTGACTGTGGAATACCTTGGCATGAGTAAAGCGAAGTGATAACAAGACTTTTTTCCATTGCAAGATATCTCTGTTAATCTAATATTTAAGATTAGATAAGGTCTAAGCAATGCTAAGAAAGTCTATGAGATCTGAAAGGTAAATGACATTGGACAATAAAACTGCAATGAGAACATTCTGTAGATGCCCTTATCATCTTTTCTCAGTTTATGCCAGGGAAGTCCTCATTGCATAAGTAACCTATATAAGTAACCTTATCTTATTAGTAAATTGCAGGGTATTTTCTGGGCAATCACGCTTAATTTACACCAATAACACTTGTGCTATCTCGAATTTGTTTTCATATACCATATAAAAGTCTTGTTTATAAACAACTCAAGCAGCTACTGCCTCAGCTAAAGCTTTTGTTTATGGTATAACATAATAAAGTATAGTATATTATAGTACAGAATACAGTACAAAAAACTCCTTTCCATTCTGTTTGCCTTATAAACATTATCAGAGCAAGTTAGGGCATGCAAACGAATTGCAGCCAAGTCATTTGGCAATAGTTCGTTGAACTGTTTATCGGTAAACGCTGCAAGTCGCGGACAAAAGTTTTTCAACTGTGCCAAGTGCAGAAAATTTATGTGCTCACTGTAGTTGCTGTTGTGCCTGTGCACATCATTAAGCGATAATTGTTGGGGAGTTTTGCCCGAAATGAATGCAGAAAAGTATTGCAATTTGCAAAACAAACTGAAAATAATTTATATCAGGCTTATAATGAATTCAAATTTCGCAGAGTGAAACAGAAGAGAGAAACAAAGAGAGGGACAGAGAAAATACTTATTTTAAGCTGTGAATGAGGTAAGAAGTGAGAGAGAGAAAGGTTTTCATGATAACAAAAGAGACTTTCAGTTGTGTGATTTCCTTTGCCTTTACCTACCATATTTTGTTAACTCATTTTTATTAGCATTTTCGGGCAACTTAGGACTCACATGTGTTGGTGGCCAATAAGAAGATAAACAACAACAACAATAGCTTTGCCAGTTTGCAGCTTCCATTGACCCTTTCGCAATATTTTGCAAATTAATTTTCTCTTGCCAGTGAAGAACCTTTAATGCGCTGCACAAAAGCCCTCGGAACTGACCCAAGGTGCCACAGAGACAGACAGACGGACAGTCGAGCAAAGTGAACTGGGATCGACCATCTATTTATTTGACAATTTGCAAAAGGCACAGGAGAAAGAGAAGAAGAAGGAGAGGAAGACGCAGAGAAAGAGGCAACTAAGAAGCAAATAAATATCTTATTTCACGAAATTCAAAATAAAATGAAATCATTTTGCAAAGAAAAAGGCAACGGCAAACGAGTCGCATTCGGGGCGAACCCAAAAGTAACAAAATCCCATAAACACGACATGTCACAACACAACACAAAGTTCCCTGGCTTTCTCTCCCTCTCTCTCTCTCTCTCTCTCTCTCTGGCTTGCTGTGCATCTGCGCTTGTCACACTGCCTGAGCTAATTTAGAGAAAATCCTAAGGAAAATGTAAAGCGAAGCAAGATGAAGCGAGTCGGCTTTGAATTACGTCAGAAAAGAAAGCCAAGCAGCGAGCGCAGGCAACAGCATTTCGGTACAGAAGCAAAGACAAACGGACAGATAGACAGACAAACAGACAGACAGATGGACAGACCGACAAACCTATAGACAGGCAAACAGCTGAAAACGCAAACACATCCTCGAGAGTTGGAATATTTTCACATATTGAACAAATGTTGGCAGTGGATTTCCCCAATGGCTTTGTCCTTTTGCATTTGCATTTCAAATTCAGGCTCGAAGATTCCATATATAGTATTTGGGGTGCCCCCTTTTGTGGCAGTAGTAGTCCGCAGTTAATTGGAAAATCACAAAAGACCCGCTAGCTAATCAGAAAGGGGCTCGATGAGCTCTCTTAACCCGCTTCAATTCGCCTGCTCAGGACTTGACCAACATTTGCTAATTAATTGTTTGACCATATGTTGCAGAGAGGGGGAGGGAGACAGAGAGAGGGAGAGAGGGGCATGGGGCACTGCCGGTACATGTGTAATTGAATTGCTGTTAATTGAAAGGCCTCATCAACATGACGGAGACCAGGGACAACTTTTGTGTCGCCGGGCATAATAATTACATTTGTTATTTCGGCAAGCAAGCAAAACAGCAACCACACACGCACACACACAACCACAACATCAACAACAACAACAGCAACATCAGCTATGCAACGAAGCCAAAAGCCACAAGCAGAAGAAGCGAACAAACAACAACAAGAAGAACAACAGTTTCCGTAATCAGGCGAAAAAACAAACGCAGAGAGAAAATTCTTTTCAACAAAAATTGAATAAATTTTGGCAGGCAGAAAAAGTGTCAGAAGTGAAGGAGGGTGAAGAGGGGAATGAAGAGATACGTAAGAGGAAGCTATGGCCTCATCGATGCTCTGAAAAATGAATGAAAAATGAATTAAATAAGGTTAAAATAGGTTGCTGGGGACTGGGAAGTCTTATTGAGACTGGCAGCCGCTGCCTGGCGACATTTCCTTTGACAGGCTTAGTTTCTTCTTTGGCCTCAACCAAAGCTCGATTCCCCATATATTAAATACATATATGGTATAAAGTATAAATAATATATATTGTAATTAATGTATAGTGTAATTAACATATGATATGTTGTGTGTGCTTCAACTTTATTGAGGTTAATTGCGCTTAATTCTTCGGCTAATTGCAGTTCTCTTCATGGAATTTGTCGCTTCTCTTTGCTTGTGTTTCACTCAGCACACATGCCATCTCACTCACACTCATTCCACTTACCTACTTTGGCTAAAACAGTGCAAATTCCAGGCAAAAAAGGGCTCAGTTGAGTCGCTTCCCTTTGTTGACCCCGAACGGAGCGCCTAAAAATATGCAAAGCGAAAATATTGCGGCGCATTTGGGGGCAAGTTTAGAGGGCGACGAAGCATTTGCATAATTATAAGATAAATAACAAAAATGTACAACAATAACAGAGCGTCAGGCGGGCAAGGGGAGCCGAGAGGAAACTCCTGATGAGGCAGCCTCCTGTGACAGGGGCAGAGGGAGGGGAAGGGGAAGGAAGGCCCGTCTCGACTTTTTGTTTTATTTGATTTCTGACTACAAGAACAATGGAGAAGGCAGGAGGCACACACTTTATGCAAATGGCAGTGAGTGGGCGTGGCAGTGGTCGCCTTATCTCCGGCATAGTTGAAATAATAAACAAGGGGGAGGGGGGAGTGAAGAAAGGAGAGACAGGAGAGACAGGAGAGAGGAGAGAGGGGGCTGAGAGTGTGACAAGCGGATGTCGTGTGTGGCACACATATTTCACAAAAGTGCCAAACAGGAAACACAGACGACGACATTTTGTAAAATTTATTGCAAAATGGCCGCCGTGCGAGTGTCAACTACCTACCCCACCCCTCCCTCACCCGTTCCCCTCTCTCGGCCACTCTCAGCGACTGCTGGCCAGGCAATTTGTGCAGTGCTTTTTTTTGCACTCCTCCTCTGACATGCTGGCAGTCGCCAGTCGGCTTAAGTGCCCTCTGAAATGCAGATCCCAGTTTCGACCTCGAGCTGCATTAACTTTTGACACATTGATTGCGACAGCAAGAGGAAGGGAGGGAGGGAAGGAGAAGAGTGCACAGCAAGTAAGCCCACTAACCACTTTAACCTTTCGTTTGTTATACCTCACAGCCAGAGTGCTGAGTCTAATGAAATTGTTGGATTATATTCCATATAAGCAAAGCAGAATAGAAGACTGTACAGAATAGAAAACAGTCAGACAGCAGAGCCTCCCATTCTCATACTCCACATTCTCACTGTGGCAGGCTTAAAAATATTTAATTGCCATTTGATTGGCAGCTTGGCACACATTTAATGTGCTTCCCTTGTATCGTCGCCGAGGCTAATGCAAGTTTAATGGACCAGTTAAAAATATTCTCGAGCTCAGTTTGACAGGCAGAAGAAATGCGGGAAAAGGAGGGCCAAATATAAGATACAATGGCGCAAAAATCAGGTCACTCAGACATTAATTTTGAACATTGTTAATTAGAAGTGACAGAATATTGGAAAAGGATTTCAAGAGGAGCTAAATTGGCAAAACTAACGAACAACTGAGTGGAATTATGAATGAGGTAGAGAACTATGTGAATATTTAACGACTATGAAGTGGATGTATGCAGCATATGGAATATAAAGAATATAAATAATTTAAAGAATATAATGAATATGAAGAATATAAAGAGTTGAGAGAATATAAAGACTATTATGAATATAAAGAATATAAAGTTCATAAAGAATCTAAAGTATAAAAAAGATCAAAAGAATATAAAGAATAGTAAGAATGTGAAGAATATTAAAAATAAAAAGAATATAGAGAATATATTCAATTTATTGATTACTTTCAGAAGTTATGCCTTCAGCAATCTGGCAATACTTCCTTAAGTTTCAACCCTTTTGTCTTGGCAATCACAAGCTGACAAGCTGCCAGCCAGTTAAGCCGCCTTCCCTCCTTCCCTCCCTCTCACCCTCCCCCTCCCTGGACAATTGACTGCGTAATCATATCACACGCCCCCTTGGGCGCTGCCACCACCACCACCTCCACCACCCATAAACAACATTGATTTCGGCTGGCCACGCCCACTTTAATTAAACCCCACAACTGACTGTAGAACGTAGCAAACAAGCAGTGCGACTAACCGAACGCTCAATTAAGCATACGCCGTGTTGCCAGCTCGACAATTAAATGCCACGCCTACAAAATACAATTGAAAACAATAAGGCGAGAGCAAACAAAAAATCTGTTCGCGTTTAATTGAAACGGGGAGCAACCGAGGTCTGCTCGGACTGCTCAGCCTTCCCATAAATAAAATATGCTCTGCCCAGGCAAGAGGCCAGTCGAAGCGAGTTGAGTCGCAATTCCCGCTCAAGTCCCCGGGCGAGCTCTTGTCAATCACTCCTTCCTCGCTGATTACAGGCAGCGGGCATTTAGCGTAGCCAGCCTCGACTGCTCTGACATATTAATGAAGTAGTTTGGCGACGGCATTTTAAATCAATTCGTGAAACAATTAAAGCTTGACTTGGGCTGACATTGCGTATACGCGGCACCACAAAAGTTTGCCCTTGTTGTGGTGTGGAAAAGTTGCACGTTTTTGTTTCACACCCGACAGGCAGACAGACACTCATTCGAATGCACTCAGCACGCGCACTCGAAGCGCCTGAAAAGTTGCCTCTAGTTATGCGTCTCAGTTTCTCCCTGTCTGTCTCCTTGTCTATTTGTCTGTCAGTGCTTCGCATAATTAATGTTTTAATGTCAATCATACGCACTGTGTGCCATGAAATAAATCCACACTGCTTATCGCCTTTTCAATTCCAGCAGCAGCACTGCTTCCTTCCCTTTCTCCCTCCCTCTCTCTCTCTCTCTATTACAGTGCCTGCTTTGTGTGACAGCAGACAAAGTTGCCGAAAGTTTGTCATGTAATTTAATTTGTATGATTTTTCTGCGCATAATTTGCACAAATTGTTGGATAATTGAGACTCCAAATTGATATTAGCCATGTAAATCAGTCGCAGCAGCTTAATTGACTTAGAGCTGCACTTAGTTCAGAGCTAGAACTTCAATCACTGCAATCTTAAGCGTCTTATCGATAAGCACCTTAGAAAAAGTACTGAATAGAATTGATGATCTCTTGCCTTAAACCTTCAATTGCATTGCAGATGGCACATTGCATTTGGGGCTATTGCTCAATTAAGCAAACACTTCTAGCTACCTTTCCCACCCTGGAAAGCTTTCGAATGTGTGCTCTCGTATCCGAAGTCAAAAGACTACCAATTTTCCATATAATCCCAAACTTTTTGCACACACCTGCGTGCGTTCGTTGCACCTGAGGAGAGACAGAGAGAGAGAGAGGGGGAGAGGACAACTGTCGACGTGGCTTCAGCTTCACACAAATGGCTTGGAAATTGATTACACATGACACGCCCACACACAACACCAGCAGGGACTGCTAATGGGCAAAAAACGAAACATCACACAGAGACAGGGAGAGAAAAGGAGAGAAATGTGGGAAAGAAACTTCAGACAAACGCAACATGCGATGAAAAATTACAACAAATATTAACAGCAACAACAAAGACAGCAGCAACAGCAGCAATGACAATAGCAAATAGTAATGGCATTGACAATAACAACACTCACAATGGCTGGCACTATTTGTAGCACGAGCAAAGGGCAAAAGATTTTGAGCTAACGAAAAATCCGAGCGAACAATGTGACAAACGATGTGTGAAGCAGTTCGCAGTGTGTGAAGTGCTCTCAAGTGACACGCAGAGGGGAGGAAAGAAGGAGGGGTAGCCAAATCTAACCATACAGTTATCACAGGACTTACAAGGCGAGCAGAGGAGCGCAGATACAGCGCACATTACGTATACGCAGTGGCGCAACTTGGTCATTTTTCATGCCACACGACGAGGACGAGCACGAGCACGATGACTACAAATCGTGACAAATTCTTGATGCGGGTTAAGTTACACATTTCTTTTTGCTTATTGCTTTATTTATTCAGCTGAGCAGCAGGCAGCAAAGGAGAGGAAGGGAGACCAAGTTGAGGCTGTGGCTGATTGCGAACTTTTTGGCATTTTGAAATTTGGCTGCCTTTTCTGCCTGCATTAGGTTTTGTCAGTTTGGCATTCGCTTATTCAATTCATCTGCCTGGAAAGCCATTAACATTGCTCTGCCATAAAAATCCAAAAAGGGAACTTTGCAACGCCCACACGCAGCGGACGCGACAATAAAACGAAAGAAATTCCTGCTGAGTGACAAAAAAGCAGCTACACACCCACACGCACACACACACACACTGGCACATCTATAAACATATTTATGCACATATATTTTAAATATTTTCCACATAAATTTCACTTCCTTTTCGCTCTGTTGTCAGTGTCATCATCGTCGTCTATTTTGAAGTGTGCGCTGTCTCGCTCTCGCCTGCTGTTTTTACATCAATTTCAAATATGTGAGGGTGTGTGTATGTGTGTGTTTGTGTGTGTTTGTGTGTTTGGTTGTGTGTGTAGGGCTGTGTGTGAGCAGGTTATAAAAATGTTGGCACCCGCACGAAGCAAAGCTTTGTTTGCTTTTAGTAATATAAATTAAATGCATGGCAAGATGTAACAAGTACAGTAAGCACTGGCTATAATGAAGGCAGAAGTGTTTGCTAATATTTTATAAGTATATATATATTTATATATGTACATAATATATGTTTCTAAGCTGTCAATCCATGCAAAAGTGCACTTGCAAAGAGACGAGCAAATTTGCTTCCTTTCTTCAACTTTCTTGCAAAGAAAAGAATTAAAAAAATAATTAAAATTCATAGTAAAATATTCCCAATAATGCAATATATATTTTTAGTATTTTATACACATTATATATATAATAAATATTACATTTTCCCCACTTATACATAAAGTGAAAGCATTACCTTTTAATTCCCTGCTGTGCTCACAAACTTCATTCAATATTGCTGTCTCCATTTCCTTCTCTCTCTCTCTCTCGCTCTCTCTCTCTCTTGTTCCACCTGGGAAAGCGCGTTTCAACATGCGTAAGACATTACTGTACACCTGCAGCTCCATTATCGTCTTTGGCCATATTCAATGACAGCATTTTTAATGCAATTTATGGTCGTTAAGGCGACAAAATATAATAAAAATGAATAATATTCCAACTGTTGTGCGCGAGCGGCAAAAACCGCGTGCCAGCCAACTGTGCATGCATAAACGAGTGTGTGTGTGTGCGAGTGTGTGTGTGCCGCATGCAACACGTGACAGAGTCCTGCCACAGGCC
Source organism: Zaprionus indianus (assembly GCA_018904595.1). Taxonomy (NCBI): domain Eukaryota; kingdom Metazoa; phylum Arthropoda; class Insecta; order Diptera; family Drosophilidae; genus Zaprionus; species Zaprionus indianus. The sequence continues at coordinate 1,480,067 of JAEIHA010000905.1, forward strand.
ACAGCACCACACAGAGAGAAAGAGAAGGGGGAAAATCGCAAGGCAAATTTATGAGGGCCACAAAATAAATCGGCGCGCCAAATGTGCGAAACAATGCATAACTCAAAGGAAGAAGCAGCAGCAGCAGCAGAAGCACAACGTGAAATAATAATAATATTATGTTTTTGTTTATGGCCCGCAATCTCCATTAATAGAATTTGCAGCAATTATGAGGATTGTGCGCGCAGCACGAGCAAATGAAAATGTGAAAATATGACGAATGCAAAGCGAGCGAAAACATTTATTCTGCGCTTAAAACAAATAAATGTTTTATAAATACTTTCAGCTGTTCATTAAGCAGACAAAAAACATTTAACGTTGAGAACGTTGAGAACGTTGAGGGACGCCCATTAAACTGAGTAGATTGTGTGTGTAAAGTATTTTAAAGCACAAAAACTGCATTTATTAAATTAAATAATAAACAATAACAAAAGAGGGAAAAAATCTGGAAGAGCTGGCAAAAAGTGCCTGGAACAAATTTGTCATTGGCGAGAAAATTTAAAGTCATCGCAACAACAACAAAATTGCTGACCACAAACACAATCAATATTGCATGCACTTTAAAACTCGTAAGCCAGCAAGCAAACATTATTAATGGGATAAAAGTGAATATTATAAACATGACAGGTAAACATTAGCAGCCTTGTGTGCTCAACAACAACAACAACAACAAGAATAGAGGGAGAATGAGAAGAGCCGGCAAGCAAAATGGTAAACAGTACAATTAATCAAAGAGCAGCTGAGAATGCAGGGTATGCCCGACCAGAGCATGCTCTAGCAGATAAAGAACTAGGCTGAAGTGAAGAGCAATCAATCAAAGCATAGCTAAGAATCCAGAGTGTGCTCAACTAGAGAATACTCTTTAGTGCAGAGAAAGATGCTGAGGTGAATTTTAAGTTTTGCAGCAGAAACTTTCTTTAGCTTGAAAATAGCTAAGTGCTCATTGCATGCCTAACCAAAGCTTTCATCTTTTGACTATAAATAAAGATGCCTACTTTAACTTCTTTCTTTTCCAACACTGGCAGTTCTGATTCGCCTGCAATCGATATCAAACTGCTGAGAGTTCATTGCGTAAAAGTTAAACTCACTTGCAAATCTCTATAGAGTGTGTACTTCTAAGCAGTAGAGCTGTTTAACACTCTCCCCTACACACACTCCCCCTAACACACACTCCCCCCTCCACACTCTCCCCCTCTCTGTCACTCACACTTGCCTGCATACAGATGCTCCCGCATTTATTTCAATATACGTCTCGAACATTATGACCAAGGGAAATGCTCATAAAAAATTCAAAATGCCCTAAGTACCTTCAAAGTAGCACAGAAATAACAACAACAACACGAGGAGGGGGAAGTGCACACATCAAGAATGGAAGGTGGGCATATCAGAAAGTTCAATGAAGCAGGAGGGGGTCGGGGGAGGAAGGCGTAACCAACTCCGACTCTGCTTTCAGCTCGTTGTTCAAACTGACCCGACACGCATGTTTATGCGCTTTTTACAGCTGCTCCACGCTTATCTCGGGCTAACTTTCACCCACTGCGTGAGTGTGTGTGAGTGAGAGTATGTGTGAGGGTGTGACTGTGTGTTTCTGTGAGTGTGTGTGTGTGTGCGTGTTTGTTTGAAAATGTTTTTTAAAATAACTTTGTGGTCATTTCACTAAATACAACAATGGAGTGTGAGGGCAGCAGGTGAGGGCTGTAGAGGAAGTTTAAAGGGGGGTGTAGAGTAGTAGGAGAGGGGGAGAAGCACGGAGAGGCCTCGTTAAAGGCCCGCAAAATTTATGGGTCAGCTTAGCGTCGCCTATCGGAGCCATCACAAAGCCGTGAAGCGGTCACAACTTGTTTCAGCTGCTGTTCTCGCTTCCCTTCCCTCTTCACTTTTCCCTCCTGTTTTAACTCCTGTTCCCTCTCCTCTTCCCCCTCCTGCTCACTCCTGTTTTTTCTGCTATTTTTAAGCTCGCACTGCCCTCAGCCTCATGAGCAGGAATTAAGCAGAATTTTGTTTTACATTCTCATTTTTTTTTTGTTTTTCAATTTTTCCCTCTGGTTTTTTGTTTTTTAGGTCATGTACGCGGCCTTCCGCAAGTTATTTATGTCTTTTGGCTTTGCGCAAATTTCTGTTGCAAATTCAAAGCGTTTTTAAATAGCACACCCTAATTGGTTTAAAAACAAAGGGGGCACCCCGACTGCATCACACCAAATTTAGCTTTCGCCTGCTTAGCGACCCACGAAGCTGAACTACAAATGTTTTTTGGTTTAACCTGAAATCAAAACAATCATCAATCATATTTTTGGGTCACACACAAGGTAACTTTCTACTCCGAGCGGATTTCCGAAGCCAGAGAACAAAGCAAAGCCTTTAAGCGGGTTGCTCTTTGGGGGTGTTGTTGGGGGGAGGGGAGGGAACTCAATTTAAAAATGAAGGCGAGTGTCTTTAAAAGACTTTTTTGATGCGTTTTTTGAATGAGAATAGAAGAGACAAGAAATAAACCTTTGAGGAACCTTCCACCAGTGAAAAATCATTAAAAAATAGTACACTAACTTTGTTTTAATGTATTTAACAGGCGGAAAAAGGCGTGGCTGAAACCACATGCTCACTACTCTACCCGATTAAACTATATTTGCTCAATTGTCTGTATTTCTGTCTGTATGAACACGCAGTTCTCAGTTAATAAAAAAGCTAGAGACACCAAATTTGATAAGTAGGTTGAGGCAGCCCATGTGCACAAAAATTGTATATCAAATATTGCCTACCACGCCCAGCGCCCCCGCAAATCAAAAATTGAACTCTGCAACTCGATTTGCAGGCGAGTTATAAAAGGTAAAACTGTCTGACTTCTACTTATGTTTAGCTGACTATAATATCTAACTCTACTTTAAATTTCAACCCAATCGGACAATAAACACTGATTTTATTCAAGTCAAAGTAATGCCTGCCTGCGTACATATGTGTGTTAGAGTGAGTAAGCAATAGGTCAATTGTCTTTGTTAATTGTAAGTGTATTTTAAAGAGTTTTGCAATACTCAATAAGGGTATCTAACTCTCTGCCGCCCTTCTAGTTGCAACTATGAAATCTCTTTTGCTTCTCGAAACTATGTTGCATACTTAGAAGAGCAGACACGCCCACAATACCAACCTTCTACCCATATAGAGCAAGCAAACTTTGCACAAAAGAAAAACAATAGTTTTGCCATAACTTAGGTAACTTTTTGACTTTCAATTGTTCTGTTTTTTGAGAAACTTCTCTAGCGTAATGAGAGCGTGCAGAATGATTTGCCAGACAGGGAGAGAGGAAGAGAGGGGGGGGGGGAGGGAGGGGAGGGGGGGAAGAAAGATACGCACAAATGAAACTCAAAGTAATTTCAAAGAACCAATATTCAATGTGGGGCACACAAGTGCCTGCCAGTAAACGGAATGGCGGCCACAGGAAACGGAAATTTCATTGCAGACTTGTTCATAAAACTCACAACGCGCTAAGAAATTGGCCATTGGCAAAGTTGGCGAGAAATGTGGAAATGTGTGCCCCCCTCAGCTCCCTCCCTCTCCCCTCTTGCCTTCCACCTGACCAAAAGATAAAACGCACTTTACACTGCGAAAGCACTCAGCACAGACAGACAGAGGAGAGAGAGAGAGAGGGAGACTGAAACACATGCGATGTTTTTCTTTTATTATATTTGAACTTTAACACAGCTACAATATAAATTAAAATGGAGGCTACTTCACCAGAGGGGGCGTGGCAGGCAAAGGGAAACTGCGCATCATGTTGGCGAATGTTGCTTGAAGTTTATGTGTCGAGCCGCCTTTTTGCTCGCCCTCTGTCTCTCTCTGGCATCTGTCATCTGTTAAATTTGGATAGTACACACACACACATACACACACACACATGTGTGCATGGTGTATGTACTGGATATATGGATAGATGGGCCTGCAGATACGAGCGACAGTCGTCAGGGCGCGCAGGAAGCCGAAACAGATTCGACTCTTAATAATTTCCGCACTCGAGTTGATCGAAATCATAAAATTTTATGAGTATGCCAAGAGCGCGTAAGTGGCAACTCTCTGTGTGAGTCTGAGTGTGTGTGTGTGAGCCAAAATGGCTGCCAGACAGACACAAAGAGGCAGCAGCCGCAGCCAGCAAAAGGCAACAATGCGACAGATAGAGAGGCAGACAGACAGACACATCAGGCCAGGACACACACACAAAGCAAGCCAGAGAGAGCTGTGGAGGGGAAAGAAGGGGAAGGGAAACAGAAAAGTGTGGGAGAAAAGGGAAAAGAGTGGGCGAGTGTCAGGCGAAGGGAGAAGGGGAAATAAAAAACCTTTTTTTAAAGCCACAGGGCAAGTGAGCAGAAAGTTTTGCCGTTTTTCCTGCTGCGTAATTCAAAATGAGTGATAGATAGCGTGGGAAAGCAGAGCACAGACTGTGACAGAGAGAGAGAGAGAGAGAGAGAGAGAGAGAGAGAGAGAGAGAGAGGGAGATAGAGTGAGTATGAATAATGGAGGTTATTCCATATCAGCCGAAACTAAAGTTGACTTTTTCTGGCGTTGATTGAATGCCTCGCCAGGGCGCAAGTACAAATTCTCTGTTGCTCTTCTCCATTTTTAATCTCTCTTGAATTCTCTGTTGTCCTTCTCCACTGTTAATCTCTAATTTCGCTAGACAGTTATGATTTCTTTCGCTTCATTTTGATGGCGAATTTAATGCTGATTCCACTTTGCCACTTGAGCTTTGCCTGCTCTGGAGTTCGTTTCCATTTCCATTTCTCTTTCTCTTTTGTTTGCCCAGCGTAAATTCATCTGGCTTCATTTCACGCACTCCCTTTGCACTCTCTTCTCGTTTTTCATCATTTTATTATACGCAAAACTTTCGCTCTGCCATTGAGGCTGACCCAGTGAAACAATTCGCGCGCCATCGCGCTTATCAAATAATGCACGAGGGAAATTAATGTGAGACGGAGTTCAGCCTTGTGCAATTGTGCGTTTTGTTGCCTCTTTCTAATTGCAATTTACCTAAAGGAACGGGAAGAAACTGTTGAAGAAAAGGTGCCCAAGTGTAGCTACATTTTCATATTCATTGTTGTAGGTTTCATCACTCATACGCCGCATTGCCTTTTGGCAGCCACTCAATTAGCCCAGTTGGACAGTCGCGCAGCCTTTGAGCTGCCAGCTTTCACTCTTAGTGAAAGCCTTCCCTCTCTCTCTTTCTCCCGCTCTCCCCCTCTCTCTCTCTCCCTCTTTCTTTCCCTTTCTCTTTCTTTGCCCTTCTTCTTTGCTGCCTTTCACGCCGCTAATTGCAAGCGCGTGGGAGTCGCGACTTGACTTGAGTTGGCTACAAGTTTCTGCCATTTTCTTCATGTATTGCGCCCCAAGGCGACACGGCTAGCTTGGCTGCATGTTAACTGCCTGGCAGGGGGAGAGGGAGAGGGAAAGTGAAACGGAAGGCAAATAAATCCAGGCAAAGGAGCAGCCGACGAGCAAACAAAAAAGCGGCGAAATACAAAAAATACACACACACACACACGCACGAGCTGGAAAAACAAAGGGAAAGCGAACGTTATGTTTATTATGCCGAGCATGCGAGTTAATTCCTGGCATTGTTGTTGCTACTGTTGCTGTTGTTGTTGCTGTTGTTGTTGTTGTTGGTGCTGCTGTTGGTGTTATTGATGTTGGTGGTGTTGTTGTTGTTGCTGCTGCTATTTTGTCTTCTGCCTGTGACAGTGAAAGAGGAGCAAAAGGCACGCAGCTCTCCTGCTGCTCTGCTGCTCCAACTGCTACTCTTCTCCTGCTCTTCTCCTGCTCTTCTCCTGCTCCTCTCTCATTCCTCTTCTGCTACTCTACTGCTTCAACTTCTGCGGTTCTGCTTCTCTTTTCTTGCTATTCTACTGCCTTAACTCCCATTGCTCTCCTGCTTATACTCCTGCTCTTCTCTTACTCCTCTCCTGTTCCTTCTTTTCTCTGCTCCTGCTCTTCTCCCTTCCTCCTGCTCTTTTCCTGCTCTTTTCGTGCTCTTCTCCTGCTGCCTTTCTCCTGCTCTTCTCCTCGTCCTCTCCCACTGCTGCTCTATTATCCCGCTGTTTCCTTCATATCTTGCACTCATTATTTTAATTTCAGTCGCGTGCATGTTACACAAAATCTTTGATAAAGATATCGACTAGAGAACAAGCGCGCTTCAACCCAAACACAGCGAGAGGTTAGGTGAGCAGCAAGACAAAGAGAAACACACAGAGAGAAACAGAGAGAGGGAAAGAGAGGGGAAAGACAAAAGGTAGTCGACAAACGAAGCAGTTGCACCAAATTTGAGTAGATAAAGTTGTTGATTGGATCGAGTTTAAGATAATAAATACGTAACTTGTTCAAATTTGCAGTGAACGTGCTTGGCTCTGGCTTCACTTAGTACTAGTGCTAGTAAGTACTGCTAACGAGCATTAGACGCCCACTCGATAGAGAGAGAGAGAGACATACATATCAGTCTACTATATAGCTATTAAGCTATAGCTACGTATGCACAAACACTCTAATGGCATTTTAATCATGGCCGAGACTTCTTCAAACTTTACGAAACAGTTTCCACTGGCAATAACCACAAATCAAGGGGAACTAGCAACAAGAGGAGACTACAGAGGGGAAACGAGGAGTAAGGGAAGTGCTGGTCACTGGACTGTGTCGGGGCGTGAAACTTCACATCGATTGCCGTTATCCCTTCTGCTTGGACGATAATCACATCGCTGTAAAGTACCCCCCAGGAAGGTTCCCACTAGAGCCGAGAACATTAAATGCTAACGGGCACATCATTAACCCCAACAACAACAGCAACGGCAGTAACGTCTTTAAGGGGTGTATCCCAAGAAGAATCTCATTAGCGCACGGCCCAGTCGACTTATCGACACCGCCTAGGAGCGAGTTCAACTTAACTGATACATTTAATTTTATTTATAACGCACGCATGGTCTGCTGCCAGCAACAACAACAACAGCAGCAGCAGAGGAGCCTCTTCGGAGTCTGTGCCACAATCAAGCGTAATTCGCGCATAAATATTAATGCAGTGCCCAAACAGAGGAAGAGGGGGGTGGAGAGACAGGAGGGACAGGCACAACGACGAGGCACCTGAGCGCAAACTTATTGGCTTATTAAAGCCTAATGCCGTTTTTTGTGTGTAATAATGGACTCTCTCTACCTACACCTCTCCCTCCCCCTCTCTCTCTTTCCCTCTTTCTATCCTTCTCTGAACGGTTTCCTACACTCCCCCACTCTCCTAATTGTCTTTACCTTATCCCCTTGGCAAGGTGACAGACAGAGTCACCAAGTTCAATGCTGCATACTAAACTTCTGAGGACCCTTCTCACAGCCTACCATACCCCAACCCCACCCCCTTGACTGACTTGATATCGGTTCGCGTGGCCATTTAATATCAATGTGGATTATTACATGACGCCCCGAAATATCCAAGCTGCGGCAGAGATGGTCAAACTGCTTAGGCTGCGGCCAATGTAGGGCATTAAGTGAGCTTTGATGAATGCTCATGAATAAGCAAGCGTGCCAACTGACAACTGCCAGCTGTCCATATACCCTATAAAGTGGTTGAGAGGAGTATATGCATGGCAGTGGGGATGAAAGTAAACTGAGAGGAAATAAGGCAAACTAATTAATAATAGTGAATAATAATAATGAATAACCTAATGAAATAAAATAAAAAATAATATATAATAAATATAAATATAAGTCACTTTTTTTTGTTTTATCTTGAAATAACTCAAAAACAAATAGTTGAACTGCCATTAAGTGTTGCATAAAGAACACAAATTATAATTCGAATTCTTTCGTACAAGATTCATAAGATATCTTGTTTAACCTCATAAAACTGTCACTTAAAGACTATGTGGAAATCAAAATAAATAAACATTTTTACCATTAAATAAAAATAAAAGATGTCTTCTTATAATCAAAATGAATATTAAAAAAAAAATATGAATACTTTATATCTTATAGATAGTTAGATAATTTAATATAATTTCAATACTTCCTTCAAACTTCATAAGAAACACACAAAAAATATAAAGGTTAATTAATTCTATATGAATATAATCTGAATATTGCTCCCTTATGCACCTCTTAGTAGCAAAATGTCTCACTGTCAATTCGATTACTATCAATAATATGTTTTATATATCGTGTATATATAAAATACTGTGAGTTCAATTCATTCAAACTTCATAGGCATCGCAAAACAAACCAAAAAGCTATTCAAACTTACTTGCGTGGTATCTTTTAGTTTCACACTCCCAGGCAAATAATCTTTGCTAAACCTTGTTGTTATTCTCTTTTATGATGTTCAAAAATCAAGTCAATAAAGTTGTAGTCCTCACAGAAAGAGACAGAGACAGGGAGAGATACAAAGAGATACAGAGACAGGGAGAGAGACAAAGAGAGAGAGAAAGGGAGAAAGAGAGAGGGAGACAGAGTCAGAGCATGCACCGAAAACGACCGTCGACGAAATACGGAAAATGCTGCGAAAAACGGCAAAAGTTTTCAACTCAATTTTCTCGGGCATTTTGCTTAGTAATTTTTCCTTTGCTCGGCATCTTTTAAATATTTATGCTATTATGATGTGCCTCAATTTATGAATTTGCCAAAGTATTTAGTCAATAGCTTAAAAAACAAAAAGTTGGCAATTTCGGCCTGCCCTGCTGCTGCTTCCTCTGCCTGCATATTTTATCACTCTCCCCCTCTCCCTCTCTCCCTGTCTATCTCATCCCAAAGTTTGCATGGGGGCCTCTTATCGATGTTGTAAGTGTGGCCATATTTATGAGTATGAGGTCCTGAATTTATGTTAAAAGTTTCTGCTTAATGTGCACAACTGCAGGCTAGTGAAATCTTAATGGAAACAATTTCCAGCCCCGACAGCACTTCAAGTCCTCGTGGTCGCAACTTCAGGAGAAAGAAAATCCCAACTTCAAAATAAATTTGAATAAAAATGAAACCAACATTTTGTGGTATTGAAAAATGCAAACTATTTGCATATTAATTTAGTTAAACTGAAAAACTTTCAACAAACAAAAAATAATCTTTTCTTGTTCCATTAAACAATCTCATTTGCAGCGATCGCAGGTTACAAAAAGAATTAAATAAATTTAATTTTGTGTGTCTGTGTATGTGTGTTTGTGAGTGATGAGAGGAAATCAAACAAATTTCCAGAGACTGCATAAAAATAAAATTCGAAGGCAGCTCAAAGGGAACTTCAATTAAATTAATGATGGCTTTGATGTTGACACAGCGGAGGCAAACAAATGTGTTGGCTAAAAAAAACAAACAAACAAACACACTTACACCCACACACTTACAGTCACAAATACGAAAAGCAAATGTGCAAAATGTGGCCACACTGGGCGAACATAGGAGAAAGGTGGAGAGGGGGGAATATGGTGCAAAGTGCGAGCTGAGCTCCCATTTGGGCTGCACAAATTCCATTACCCAAAACGCCGCGAGGCAGCGACCATTCTGAGCTGAAATTATTTAGATGGCACACCAAAATACACACACATACCCATACATACACATGCAAGCAGGGGCACACTTACACATGTATATTATATGTATGTTAGCCGGGTTGCTGTTGCTGCTGTCCTGCTGCGAATGCACTGAGGCTAGTCCATTGTTCTTATGCCCAGTCGCCGCTCTGGCTGCTGTCAGCCTTGGCATACCCTATAGAAGCTGAAGCGCTTGATTGCATATGCGTTTTAATAATCAATTTGTATATGTTGATCTATTAAACTATTTATCTGTATGTCCAGTCGCCTTACTGTCTGCTTGTTTTCCAATATGGTTGATTCTATCAATATCTCAATTCATGTATTTTGAAGAAGAAATAAAAAAGAAACTGAAAATATTTTCATTGTTTTATAGTAACTTTTAAATCAATTTATTTATGTTTACATACATTTTTCATTATATTTATTTTCCTTTAGCATTATATTTGTATATCTGCATCTATTTATACGTAAATTTTTCTGTCCATCTTCTTATCAATCTGTGCATCTTTCCTTCAAAGTCTTACTTACCCCATAATGCTTCCATATATTTAACTGCCCACATATAAAATGTATTTAGCCATTCATTTATAAAGCTCTTCTTAAACCTTTCTGTGTATCAGTTCTTTGGATCATGCCATCTGCCTTCTATATAAAATAGTGAACAAATTGATCTTCTATCAATCTCAGTATCCAAATACTATTCGTCAGCCCATGTGCTTGTCTATCTATCTATCTATCTATCTATCTATCTATCTGTTTATCTCTGTGTCTATGTTTTTATACGTGTTTTTGTAATTATATCTTTGTTTAGTTATCGAGCTGACTTCATATTTTTCTAACTAACTATAAGCCTTTCTGTTTAATTTTATATCAGTTGTCGTCAAAGCTATGCAACTTCTTTTATCATATATTAATTGTCATTGCCCACTGTCTAACTGACTCTCTCATTGTCTGTATCTCTGTCTTTCATACCTGCTGTCTTTAAACCAATCCAGCAGCCCCGTTAGCTATCTATCTTTTCTCTAATTAATCCATATCTCCATCTAATTAATCTGTTCCTATACTTATTACTTCTTCCCTGCTCTTCACAACTGTTGCCATAGCATTTGCTTAGCCAGGGTATCTGCCCGTTTGGCACTGACTACTAATTGAGCGGCTCTTACTCTTGTGTTTTATTATTGCCTCTGCTCTACTTTGCTCTTCGACTCGAGCAGCAATTTCCGCTCCAGATACTCGCTTAGCACTCGGCTCGTTGCCGAGGGAAATTATTAAAAGCGAAAACGGGCGCGCTATTATTTTTGACACTGATAAATTTACAGCGCAGACCTTGGAGTTGTAACCTCCCGTTGTAGTCCTTGTCCCTGCATGTATGAGAGTGTGTGTGTGTGTGTTGCATCTGCTTCCATGTGTATCTGTATCTGTGCCAACGGTGCCTGGCCCCTGCTACTGGCCTGGAAACGGCACAAGGCGGAACAGGGCGGAAACAGTGCGAGACTAGCACATGGCTACCGGGGAAGTAATATAAATCGGACCCCAGAGATGAATAAGTTTGTGTTAGTTATGACATTGTGTGTGTACCGGACTCGCAACTGCATTTCTCTCGCTGTACATGTGTGTGTGTGTGTGGAAGAGAGGGACTGCATATGTGTTTGCCAACTGCTTAATTATGCAAAATATTTTTGTGATAATGCAACATAATTGGTGCTTTCAAAAACTATTCAACCAGAAATAAAACCCATTAGTAATAGAACAATATTTTTGTGTGCTCAACAGGGTAAACAATTTAGTGAAGAGAGTTAAATGCCAAAATAATGGCCTAAATAATGAAAAAGAGAGGAGAGCAAAGGAAGAAGGGAATTTTAAAGGCTCAAAAGAAACTTTCCATTGAATTTGAGCTGAGCATTTTAATAACAAGAGAATGCAATAATATTTTCAATACTTCGTTGTCAGTTTATCATACGATTTGGTTATTGTTTTTGGGGCATTAAAAAGTTTTCTGCAAGTTCAAATATTTATACGAGTGTCTGCTGCACTTAGCGCTTGCTCTGCTGCTCGCAGAGTCCATTAGAGCAATGTGCTTTATTAAAAAAATATATTTTCTTAACGTTCTTCTTCTCTTTGCAGGAGCCGAAGACAAATGCGTGGCAGGAAGCGAGGCACGGACAGGTGAAACGGAAGTGCAAGGTACGTAAATAAGTCAAAATGCAGTCGAATTGCGTGGGGTCATAAATAAGCGAACAACAATGTCGAGAAAGCCAGCCAGGCTAAGCAGAGGGAGAGACAAGGAAAACAGCAGAAGCAGAAGAAGAAGAAGAGGAAACAGAAGAAGCAGCAGCAGCAGCAGAAGAAGTGGAAAATATTAAGTGCTAAAGTTTTGGCGCTGCCTGTCAGAAAGGACAACTGCGGCACAAAAAAACGCCAGTGCAAAGCAATAGAGACATCGAGGGGGGTGGGCGAAGAAGGTTGCCACGCCCATTTCATAGCGCAATATATATATATATGAAAGCGAATCCATGTTAAATTCTTAGCACAACGTCGCGCATTGTTTGACTCGAACTATGCGCCGAGTTATTTCTTTATTTAAAGTCACGAACGCCATTGTTAACTTGGTTTTCTGCACCCCCCTCCGCACCGCCCTACCCTCAGCCAGCCAGGCAGCTCACACAGACAGACACATACGCACAATTTACTGGGATGCGGGGGCGCCTTTTTGTGCAAATTGTTCAGCCAAAGTCAAAGCAGGAAACCCTTTTTTGGACGACATGCTTAAGCTGAAGCTTTATGAGGCCACTAAAGGGAAGTTGCCGGGGTGACGGAGGGGGGTACACTGCACTGGCGTCGACAATATATTAGAGTCTGCCACTGTGTTTGCGAGTGTGTGTGTGCCCTGGCTGGTGTTAAGTCAGCTAAAAGCCTTTGGCTCCAACCGCCTGAATTTGGTAACTTTTTAGAAACGGATGCAAGCAAGAATTACCAGAGACGTCGGGAGGAAGAGTGGGATGGGAGCAGGGGGGACAGTTCCACTTGCCAGCCAGAGTTGACTATTTTTGTGGTGGCGCGGCAAAAGTTTTATGCGCGACCCACCCCTGCCTTAGCCGCCCCCTTTGCCCACAAAAAGTGCATTCAACGCACTTGCGAGTGCCCCCTTAAAAATATGACTTGTAAATGGCCCCGAGGCGGGGCTAGTCGAGGCAAACTTGCAATTGCTCTCGAAGCTATGCGAAAGTTAGCTAGCTAAATAAGTGGGAAACAGTTGGCGAAACCAAAACGAAACAGCGCGCAAGCTGCAGTGACACACATTGCCGACAGTGATGCTTGTGACCGGAAATATGCTTGGCTTCAGTTGAGAATGCATTAAAAAGAATCGAAATTGAAAAAGAATAAATAATCGAATCAATTTTGGCACAGCATACCATCTAAGTTACTCAAATAACAAAGATATCATGTAATAAAGATAACCCTTCCCAATTGCTGTTCCTCTTTTTTAGCAGCACCTGAAACTATGCAACACTTTTTTGCCTGTGCCTCCATCACTCATGGTTCTTGGTCGCTCACTCACTTGTGCTCGCCTATTTGTTTAACATATTATTGCTGCGCATTTTTATTCGCTTTGCCAATGATTTATTGCGCAAATTTCATTAATTTGCCGTGCTGTCATAAAACGACATCGAAGAAAAAGAAGAGAGAAAGACAAAATGAAATGGAATAAAATAAATTTGATTGGCGCGTGTGTGCGTGCGCGCCGCATTGGTGTTAAACGAATTTTATAGCCCACCTATGGGGCGCGCACACACACACAGAGAGACACACACACAGTGTGACTATACAAATGTATTTATGGCGCAGACTGGAAAAACTCATTATGCTTGCGCACTCGACTTGGTTCTCGGAATTTTAAAATATACATTCTCGTTCCGAGTTTTTGGTTTTACAATGTCAAGGAACACGTGTTCTTGGCACTACGTGTCAAAAATTAAAAGTACTCAGGGTACACAGACACACAAACACACAGGCGGGCAGGCAGGAAGGCAGACGAGTGGGGGAGAAGGAGTGAGGGAGTTGGATTACGCGGCCAGAAATTGCGGGCGTTCTCACGAGCAAATCCAGCACCATAGATCGTGTCTAATTTACGAGCAGCGAGAATCGCGCGCATTACTCTCCCTCTCTCTGTCTGTCTCTGTCTTTCTCTTGCTCATGTAGGACAACTTATTAAGGGTGCCCACATAAGTATGCTATAGGAAATTTACTTTTTTTCTAATTTACGCCTTGAATGCTCCGGCAAGCCCACAGACCGTGCTGGGCCCAAGCATTTTCCATTAAGTCTGCAGCTGCTTTCGTCATAATTCATGGCACTCGGCGGGACAGCAACACACACACACTCGCAGACACTCACAAACATACTCACATACACACTCATACAAGTGCAGAGAGTCACAGATTGGGGGCATGTTAATTTGTAGGCCGCTGCAGGCGGAAGTCCTTTTGGGTCTTTAAACGCAAATGAAAGGCGAACTGAAGCTTTTACTGCCGCCATGAGCTCATGTATCATTTGTGCGACTGTATGTGTGTGTCGCCTTCTTCCCTTCGTTTTTCTCGTTGCTCCCTTTGCGTGTTGCTCCAAATTAGATTTTCATTTGCGTGGCCTCGCCTCGTTGTCCTTTCTCTCGTGCTGTCTTTCTCTGATTGAGCCAACTTTAAGCACTCGCACACTACTCACAACTTTACGACCAGAGGCATAAAACCCTTTCGAACCTGACCCGCACTCATCTTGTGCGCCTTGTGGCGAATCAATGCCAGAATTAATTAATCCCAATTAGGGCAGCCCAACTGTCATAAACTGTGCGGTAATATATGAGGTATGTGTCGCAGAGGACGCCCTCTCTCTCTCTCTTAACATATCTATTTTGTTCTGTTTGAGTTGGGCACTCCCCACTCAGACCACATCGAATTAAATTTCCCTTATAAATTTACCAAAGTCAAGCCAAGTGAAGCAATCATAAGTCTGCTTCGCGCTGAAGCTGTCAATGGAAGCCAATTGACATAATTTATTGATTTTGCAGTCAGTACCTTGGTCAAGTTTCCTAGGTCTAGTCTGCAACTTAAGTTTATAAAGAATTCTGATGGTTGTTTCATGAAAAGAATGTTATAGTGAGATGTCTGTCAGAGCCAGCTTTGTATTGATTTTGATGAATTCAAGCTTGTTTTCAATGGAATCATAAAATATATTTAACTGTTTCTTTCTTACCACAGGGTATTCCCTAGTCTATTAATTCTCTTCTTCTTCTATTCCTCCTGCCTTGCTTTTTAATATCTTCCCGTGAAAATTGTCATCTGGCAAGCACCTTTATTGATTGACAGACAAATTCGTTTGAAATCTTCTGAATTTATGCGAATTCGCGCGAATTTGTTGAGCCTTTTTGCGTCCTTTTCTACAATATCAAAGCCGTCATTTTTGCTTTGGCAACATTTGTAGCATTTCGCATAAGCGATGCCAACTTTTTAATAAGCAGCAGCCGCAACAACAACAAATAATTGAACAGCTGCCTAGGCTGGGAAAAGTTTGGCAAAACGGAATTTCAAGGATTTTGGCTTAAAGCTGCCAAGCAAATTGGAGAGACTGCGACAGGCAGATCGAAAGTATGCAACATAATAATAACGTTAAAAGATAATGAGAACAGCAGCAACAAAGGCGAATTAGTCGCACTGGCTTCGAAGATGGTGGGGGGGGGGTTGGTGCTATCAATGGCAGCACGCCCCATTTCCAAAGAACCAAACAACCGAAGAACCCAACAACATGAAGAGTAACAAATAGGCAACTTGAACAAAGTTTCAAGAGTCAAAACATTTGGCAACACACACACACTGATAACACGTGTGTGTATTTCTGTGTGTGTATACATGAATATATGTATGTACTTTGTGATATTTATCGTTTCTTAAGTATTTTTAAGAAGTTTGCCACGGCAACTTTTGCTCTCCCACTCGCCTGGCGACAACAACAAACATTTTGTCCTGGGCATATTTCGAGTGGCACTTCAAGTTGTCAGACTCTTGTCTTTTCTCTCTCTCTCTCCCTCCGTCTATCTATCTCTTTCTCTCTGTCTCTCCACATTCCGTTCCTTTTGCCTGAGCGGAACAGTGGGACATTCTTTGCAAAGTTTTTCAAGGCCTTAATCAAGTTTGGATATCGCTTAATGAGCGCCAGTAATGAGTTAATTCTTTTTCCCGCTGCCTTAACGCCTTAAATAGTTTCAAAAGTTTAACTTGCTAAATTTGTTAAATATTTCAAACTGCAGCTCTTGAAATGTTTAACAGTGCGAACACAGGTGACTCGTGCGTCGTGCAGAGCCAGTGTTGCCAGGAGAGAGAAACTCATGTTAACAGGTGTCATTTGGGAACTGCCATGCCGTTACTTTTAATGTTACGTCAAAAGTTTCACGTTGCGGACCTTAAACTGGCCAATAATAGTTGCACATATGCAGGAATTAAGCAAAAACTTTAATTGCAAAATCTTGATGTTAATTTAGATTGAGTTGGCAGCACTGTTGAAGCACTGTTTCCGACTGTTTGCTAATAGCTACAACACTATTATATTTAAAATGTAACCGAGTTACAGACCGTATTTTAATACTGTGATCTATGCGTGTTAGTTAACAGGAGAATGAATTGGATAGAGAGCACTTGCAGAATTCCCTCGTGAGTGGGTGGTCGTCATCACACCGCGTTGTTAGCAGTGCAAATGTATCTTTAGCATACAAATGTCTCAAAAACTAAAAATCGGGTTGCGGTACAAATGTATCTTAAAGATACAAATGTATCTTTAGCATGTAATTTTCTCAAAAACTAAAAATCGGGTTACGGTACAAATGTATCTTAAAGATACAAATGTATCTTTAGCATGTAATTTTCTCAAAAACGAAAAATCGGGTTGCGGTACAAATGTATCTTAAAGATACAAATGTATCTTTAGCATGTAATTTTCTCAAAAACTAAAAATCGGGTTGCGGTACAAATGTATCTTAAATATACAAATGTATCTTAAGCATGCAAATTTCTCAAAAACTAAAAATCGGGTTACGGTACAAATGTATCTTAAAGATACAAATGTATCTTTAGCATGTAATTTTCTCAAAAACTAAAAATCGGGTTGCGGTACAAATGTATCTTAAAGATACAAATGTATCTAAAGCATGTAAATTTCTTAAAAACTAAAAATCGGGTTACGGTACAAATGTATCTTAAAGATACAAATGTATCTTTAGCATGTAATTTTCTCAAAAACGAAAAATCGGGATGCGGTACAAATGTATCTTAAAGATACAAATGTATCTTAATCATGCAAATTTCTCAAAAACTAAAAATCGGGTTGCGGTACAAATGTATCTTAAAGATACAAATGTATCTTTAGCATGTAATTTTCTCAAAAACTAAAAATCGGGTTGCGGTACAAATGTATCTTAAAGATACATATGTATCTTAAGCATGCAATTTTCTCAAAAACTAAAAATCGGGTTACGGTACAAATGTATCTTAAAGATACAAATGTATCTTAAAGATACAAATGTATCTTAAAGATACAAATGTATCTTAAGCATGCAAATTTCTCAAAAACTAAAAATCGGGTTGCGGTACAATTGCATCTTAAAGATACAAATGTATCTTAATTATGCAAATTTCTGAAAAACTAAAAATCGGGTTGCGGTACAAATGTATCTTAAAGATACAAATGTATCTTAAGCATGCAAATTTCTGCAAAACAAAAAATCGGGTTGCGGTACAAATGTATCTTAAAGATACAAATGTATCTTAAAGATACAAATGTATCTTAAAGATACAAATGTATCTTAAAGATACAAATGTATCTTAAGCATGCAAATTTCTCCAAAACTAAAAATTGGGTTGCGGTATAAATGTATCTTAAAGATACAAATGTATCTTTAGCATGCAAATTTCTCCAAAACTAAAAATCGGGTTGCGGTACAAATGTATCTAAAAGATACAAATGTATCTTAAGCATACAAATTTCTCAAAAACTAAAAATCGGGTTGCAGTACAAATGTATCTTAAAGATACAAATGTATCCTAAGCACTAAAATTTCTCAAAAACTAAAAATCGGGTTGCGGTACAAATGAATCTTAAAGATTTACCCCCTGTTTGAGGTCTCTATGTGTTCAGTGCTTAGTGGCATAATGTTAACTATTTGCTGCCAGTCTTAACAGCCTAAGCAGGAGGAGCATGCGTGTAGAGCAACAGTGCTGCTCACTCTGCCCTGTTAGATCTCTGTTCACCCTGTAAACAAAATAAATTTCATTGAAGCCGCGAAAATATGAACATTTTCTTTTCTTTGTATATTTCAAACAAAGTTAAGTGTTTTATTTGTTGCACATTAAAGGATTAGGCGAAACCAAAAACCAATTAAGCGACAAACACACACGCACATCCGCAGTTTGCACACTCGCAGACTTATCCTGTTTGTACGGCCATAAAGCACACAATCAAAAAGGCAACAAAAGAAGATGCGAGAAGGGAATAAAGCACAATATTTGGCACTCACTTCTAACGCATTCCTAATCTCGTCTCTTTGCAGTTATTAGACGGCGGCAGACGGCGGCAAAGCTGACTCCATTAACAGAACAAACAGGCCCAGAAGAAAGGAGGAAGCAAGAGGCAAATCGAATTGCCAATGAGACGGCAACACATCCTTGTCAGCGACACCAACAGCAGCGGGAGTAGGAACAGGAACAGGAGCAGGAGCTGGTGGCAGCTGTAGCAGCTGTTGGGGCAGGCTTAGGAACGGAAGCCGCAGCACAATCGAAACAGTTAGCCAGGCCAAAGCGGATTGCGAATTTTCTTTATATATATATATATATTGACACAAGGAAATCGTTAGCCGGCTTAGCCTGCTCTGCTGCTGGCAAACGGAGGCGACGAGGCGCATTTAAAATTAAAAATATATATGTATAGATAGCGTGGGAGAGAGAGTGAGATAAATCTATGCATATGTTAGAAAATCACTAGACAGAGAGGCGAGAGGGAGACAAAGTGTTATGCTAATGCCAGAGAGCGAGAGCAGGCCATGAATATTACATGAGCCCGGCAGCTAAGCCAGCCAAGTGATGACAATAAGCCGTTGGATGACGCCGCTGCGCTAGGCAGGCAGACAGAGAGAGAGAGAGAGAGAGAGAGAGAGAGACAGTTATAAAGTCAACGACAAGCAAAGACACTGACAGAGAGTGAGAGAGAGAGTGATAGCAAGAGTGCACGTGAGGTAAGACAGATAAGATGGCGGAACTGCGACGTGCAAATGGCATCGATGCCTCGACGCCGCGTCTGCACAAGCAGCATTCACTGCGCGATCGACAGACGGCGACGCATCCGCTGCTGCTGCACTCGCTGGCAGATCATGGCTGCAACCTGAGCAGTGGCGGCAACAGCGCTGCCAGCACCAGCAGCAGCACAGCAACAGCCACAACTGCCCTCGGCCTGGGGGGAGGAGGAGGAGGAGGAGGAGTGGGTGCAGCACGTTTGAACAGCGTCGAGTTCGATGAGCACGATATTTACTACGTTTCACCATCGAAGCGAAAAGCAGGCGTTGCTCCCGTCGGACCCGCACTGCGCCCCGCAACGGCCTATGAGACTGGCAACAACAACAATATCAATAGCAATCACAATGTGGTTACCTTCTCGGACTACGTCAGCGAACGTGGCGTGACCAACAGTTGCTCCTCGGCCTCGTTTTCCACCTCGCATCGCGGCTCACTGAAGCGCTCGAAGGGGCGCAGCAATCAATCGCTCTGCAGCTGCGATGCCGGCGATGAGGCGCAACTGCAGCCGGATGCAGCACGACCGCTGTACGAGTACAGCCTGGAGCGACGCCGCAAGACGCACACCTACACGTGCGAGCAGAACGCACAGATACTCATGAGACTGGAGCGCGAGCGTAATCGTAAATTATCGCTGACTTCTGTGGGCAACGGCGGCGGCGAGTTGCAGGTGAGTAGCAGTAGGAGTAGAACAAAGCTTATGTTTATGTAATTGGAATCATGGGCAGCATCCACAAGCGTGACCCCCATTCCCCCACATCTCCACAGGAGGGTGGAGAAGTTCACAGGGCACAAGGCACGTGCCGCGCATAGAGGAAGCCGGAACGTTTGTTTGGCCTGTTGCAGGCAAATTTGATAGGCAAACAATTCGCGGCACGTAGCTGCGGCAACAAAGCTTTGACTGACATTATGGCATGTGGCACATGGCACCTGAAATTTGCTACCTGCCACCGTGCCGAGGTTGCTACGCAAGTGCTCGCGCACTCGCAATTTTTGCATACTGCGAGAGCAATTAAAGTTGTGCTTAGTTGTGCTCACGAAATCTTGTACTGAATTTATTAGGGAGCAAATGAGAGAAAGGGAGATAGGTAGAGGTAAGAGAGTTTAAGAGAAGGAGAGGGAGAGAAAGAGATATAGAGGGAGCCTGAACCGGAATTTGATAAGGTTCAAGGGGAACATCTCCCTTGTGACTCGAGCTCTTTCTGAGTTCGAGGAAGCAGAGAGCACTTGAGTAAGATAATCGCCTGGCTTGGCCTGAGCTTTGTTAATGTCTGCTTATTATTGTGTATTGGGTTTTAACTTTTTGAATTTTTTACATGACATTTTGGGTCATTTTGGCATTGTCTACTCATGAAAATTGGCTAAATCAAGAATTATATTTCCACGTAAGTTGGCTACTTTAAATGTCTATTCAAGGCCCTCTTTGTTTTTTGACATGTTTGTTCTGTTTAAACCGAATGAATGACCTCGATTAAGCTAAAAAAAATAAATAAGTTGTGCAGCCATTAACCTTTGCTCCATTTTAAATTTGTTGCACTTTAAAGTTAAGAACTTATCTGAAAATACCAGTTTTATTTGCATTAATATTTATAATTTGTAGATTACTTGTTTATTTTTAGAAACCTTGCTACCAAGTCGCCTATTTCTTTTCATGTACAGACGTTTAATGTTTAATGAACTTGCAGACAAAATATTAAAACTGTTTGAACCTTAAAAAAAAGGATAAAGATATAAATAAAATAAAAAAAACGCAACTCAATATCATATTTACTTCTGTTGCAAGATACTGTAAAAATGATCTTCAAAATGCGCTTTCATAAAGAAAACTCCCTTAAGTCGATTAATATTCTACCGAAACAAACGACTGTCAAACATTCTAGAATAAACTTAAGCAGCAAAATCTCTATTTCAAATTATTTAAGATTTAATAATTTTTCTAGAACAAAGCAGGTCATGTTGATCAGTTGACAAGGGCAACGAATAAGTTAGCTAAACCCTAACACACACACACAATAGTCCGACAGTGAAGATTGTTCACAATCCTCTTCACTTTTGGAATATTTCTAAAAAAATATAAATAATAAACTGTAAAACAACATATAAACAAACAACAAATCGAGCGATTAAATATTGCTAATCTTACATCTCAGTAAGGGCGAAGGACAAAGGAGTCATAATGGAAGCGGGAAGCCTTTCGCAAGCTGTTTCCACCACCATTTCCACCGGCTCGGCGTCGGCAAAGGCGGGCAAGGTAAAGCCGAAGAAAAAGTCGCTGCCAACCTTTGACCTATCGCTGGAGCAGAAGATTGACATCAAGAAGGCCTTCGACCTGTTCGACACAGAGTGCACAGGCTTCATTGAGGTCAAGGAGCTGCGCGTAGCGATACGTGCTCTGGGCTTTGAGCCGACCAAGGACGATATACGCAACATGATGGAGGAGATCGACAAGGACAAGTCGGGACGCATTGCATTCAATGACTTTTTGATTCTAATGCGTCTCAAGATGGCCGAGAAGGATACCAAGCAGGAGCTGATGAAGGCTTTCTCGTTCTTCGACGACGATCACACTGGTCACATTTCGTTCAATAATCTTAAACGTGTCGCCCAAGAGCTTGGTGAAAAACTAACCGACGAGGAGCTGCAGGAAATGATCGACGAGGCCGATTTGGATAATGATGGTGAAGTGAGCGCCGACGAGTTCTTGACTGTCCTGAGGAAGACCAATTTGATATAGGATATACTATATACATCATATATATGTACTCTTGATATGTTGATATATATTTCGGGCAGTAGTTTGTAGTAGATTTTTGAAGAAGTTTGGATATGCTTCGGTTCAATAAAGCAGTTGACAATGTAGGGCAGCAACACGCCTCTTCACGTTTCAATTAATGTTCTCGCACTGTCCTTGGTTGAGGGCGCCCAACGAGGGCTCTTTGTGGCCTGCTGCCATTTGTCACAATTAGCGCGCAGCACTAAGCGGAACTTCAATTAAAAGGGGAATGCGAGAGGGAGGTTCGCATTATCTCTAGCTCGTTTATAGCTAGATCTCTCTGGCGGAGCACAGTTTGTTGTGGCTTTTTTCTAGTCCACTCCCGCTGTCATGCATAACAAATCTCTTTGACACATTTGATGTATGTGCTTGACTGTGTGCGAGTGTGTGTGTGTGTGTGCAGCTGCTCCACTTTCGAGTTGCTGCAACAAACTGTGGCTGCAATTTGGTCGCATGCGTGGGTGCCCCTCGGCCGGATGTTGGCCACACTAGCATGTGCCGAGGGGAGGGGAGGGAGGAAAGGGAGTGTAAAACAGACTCTCTCGTTATTTAGTAGCATCGTTTAGCTTTTTATTTCCGCTATGCGTTGCGTTTAGCGCCATTTAGTTGTTGTTCGAGCCAGACTGGCTTTAAATTCATCAACAGCTTGCTGTGCAGCGAGGCGTATGCGCAATTTATGTGTCCACCATGTCAAGCCAAGGCAAAAGATACCCAGCGCCTTAGTCAGCTGCGACACGACATATAAATCAATCAGACTATCGGAGAATAGAAGAGCAGAGCACACTCAGTCAAGCTCGAGGCTTAAGTCGCGACAATTTGGCATAACAAATGAAGCAACTGAGAGCGAAACAAATTTTATTCATTCATTTTAATAGATTTACAAACATGCTGGCATATTTTAAAATAAATCAATTGCTGCATTTAATATGAAAATGAGTGAGTGAATTTAAAGCACTGAAATTTAATGCACAAAGATTTATGAATTGTAAAATACATTATTATCATGTGGTATATGTAATTCTATACAGTTGACTATATATAATTATAAATTACAAAATAGATAGACTCACTTCAACCTGAGTAAAGCTCTCAATGTGTCTGTAGTCTGCCCACTTAGGGGCGTGTCCCTCACAAAGTTTTCGCAAATAATTACAAGTTTTTGGCGCAAACAAAAACTTCAAATAGCCAATGATAAGGTCGTAAAGTTAAAAGGCTGTCGGGTAATTACGACAATGCCGCAGATAGTGAAGCGGGAAATGGAAAAAAAAGCGAAACTAAAATAAAATAGAAATAAAACTAACTTGAGCATTTATAAAAGTTTTTGCTTATTGCTTTTGCTAAATCGATTAAAGGCGATCCACATACAGAGGGAAAGAGAGTGAGAGAGAGAGGGAGGGAGCACAGGAGGGGGCCAACTTGAAGTAAAATATAACCAACACTCAATTTTGCGAACATTTAACTAAATACTCGGGCCGAGCTTGCTTTGGGGGAGCAGAGAAAAAAAGAGAACACACACATTCTAAGGGGATCCCTCGACGAGGAGCAACAGCTACGAAAGACGAGCGTAAAAAAGTTTTGCGCAAACTACAAAACTGCCATAACTCAACATTACGCCCAACAAACACACACACACACAGGCACACACGCGACACACACACACGACACACACACACACGCACAACTGTAAGCATATTCGAAACGCTGAGCTGCAAAAATTTCGTAACTGTTGCAAGAGAGTTGTAAAAAAACTAAGATGAATGCGCCCACACACACACAGAGACACACCCTGTAACACACTTATATAAATTATGGTAAAAGATTGCACAAAATTGCAGCAAAGTAGACGAAAAATTATTATAAAATGTGCATTATGAAATTTAAGGAGAGACAAAGACGCGCATAACTCATGGCTGGGAAGAAAGGCGCAGCAGAGACGCAAATGCTATAGAAAGCCAAGCGAAAAGTCGCGAGAGATTTGCAGCAGCAGAAAGAAATGAAATGTGCGAGTGTGTGTGTGTGTGTGGTGTGTGTGTGTGTGTGTGTGTGTGTGTGTATGCATAAACTATGCGAGTTTGCAGCGATATATCAAGCAATTTAATGCTTAAAAACGCAGCGCGCACTGCGGTTACCCGCCACGTTCTGCGGTCGTGCTGCTGCCCTCTGACCCTGCCCCCTCCCCCCCTCTTTTGTCTGCTCTCCATTGCACCCTTGCCCATAAACATGGCGTCCAATTTGTGGCATAAACGCCAAATAAGCATATACAGCAGAGAGCAGACGATGCGTTCCTCCTCTCTCGCACACACTGTTGCATACTTGCAGGCGGCGCCAGGGGAGACATGCATATGCATGCAAGAATGGCTGCTACTTGAGGCGAGCTAGCGAATGCAGCAGGCAGCAGGCAGCAGGCAGCGGCACATGCGGTAAGCGCAGTTCAAAGTGCATATGCAAGCAGCGCATTTATGATCCCGGGGACCTGCTGCCTTTAATTAGAGTCTACTTTGAAATGTTCCGTTCCGTTCCGTTCCGCACCGCACCGGAGACGGCGCTCTGATTAACCCTCAACACATATTTGTTGCCATTTTAAATAGTTAAGACTAGGCGAGGTTAGGGAATTAAAGAAAGAAGAATGATAAATTAAACTAGCTAGGAGGGAGAGAGAGAGAGGGACTTCCCACTTTGTATTATCTCCCCCTCCTCAGAGTTAATTGCCTATTGCAAACTTATAAGCAAAGAAGGCTGCCCTTATCAAATCAGCGGCGTGCCTGAATTAGCCCTCGGTCCTTGTCCAGAGACAAAGTTATGCAGCAGACGCCGCCACCGCAAAATATTTGAATAAATTATTGAAGTTTACCCGGCGACAGGCGAAGAAAATTACCAACGTCGTGTAATGAAAATATGAAAATTTTCAATTTCCACTTAAGCAGCGGGCCGGGCCATTTTGCAGGTCCACGAGACGAGACTAAGTAAATAAAAATAATCAGCAAGAACACGACAGACGACAACAATAACAAGCTCAGGCAGGGAAAGGGAGAAGGAGAGATGAGGGAGAGAGAGAGACCGTGCCGGTGCTCGGCTGCACGGCATAAAGCAATCAAAATTCAAAGGAAATTTTTATTAATGTCAATGCGTTTCGGTTCGGCCAGACGCATAAAAATAAAAAGCAAATCAATGCAAATGTATTTCCCGTAACTGAATTCAATTTCAAATCCCCGGGGCGTCAATGCCGGACAACGACGATGACGACGAGAATGAGGATGAACTTGATGAAGTTTATGGCGACGCAGTCTCTGGGCGCTGTTGATGATGAGAGGAGGAGGAGCTGAGGATGAGAATGATAATAAAGAACGTTGTTGCTGCTGCCTGACCGTACCAAATTCAATTAGAGTGTTCAGGAACAACAACAACAATAACAACAACAGTGAACGCACTTAGAAGGCCAACTGGAAGCTGAAAACTGAAGTGAAGAGCCCAAGCGATATGAACTGACTGACTGACTGTGTGTCAGTGTGTGTGCACTGGACAGGGATAAACCTTTTTCTTGCCCTTTTCGCACGTCTTTTATGTTGTCCGCCTGCATGTGTGTGCGTGTGTGTGTGCGGGCTTTGTGTGTGTGGCATAATTAAATTTCATGTAGCCGGAGGCGAGCTTAAAACGCGTGTGTTGCCCTCTCACTCTCTCTCTCTCTCAAATGTGTAGCATACTTTTCGGCATGTCAGTGCGCATACTGAACAGATACGCATAGAAAATTAAGCAGGTATTGATTAGTTTTGTTTGTGCAGAGCGAACTTTAAGCGCAGAAAAAGCCATAAATAAATTCAGTTTCGACACTTGAAAACTAGGCGAATTTATGGCGAATACGTTTTGCAAACCTCTCTCTCTCTCTCTCTGTCCCGGAAGCTGCTCGACACGATTGATTTAATATGATTTCCCGCCTGTGCAACAGCTGCACATTATCTAGTTTATGCTTTCTTCTTCTTCTACTGCTACTCACTTCCTACTTCATCACTTCCTCCTGTTCTTCTTCTTTGCAGAGTGACACGCCCAGCTTGTCGGATGTGGACATCATACCGCCAGTGCCGCCGCCGCCAGCCCTGAAACGCAACGGCAGCATGCGCAGCCTGCGACTGCTGCAGCAGCTGCAACAACAACAACAACAGTTGCTGCCAGGTGGCAACAACAACAATAACGGCAACAGCAAGGCAATGGGCGTCATGGCGCAGCTGTGCAGCAGTGATCTCCTGGAAGACTGTACCAAGACGGTGCTCGACGATTGCACAGCCAGTTTGCTGAAGTGCACCAACAGTGGAGGCGGCGGCGGTGGCAGCAGCAACCTGAGCAGCAAACCCGATTTGTGCCAGGCCACAAGCCACGCCCACGCCCACAGTCACGCACACAGCACACTCGATAAGCCGCACAAGCCACACGAACAATCCCCGCCCTTTGCCGCACACGAGGAGGATAACATCTTCACGCCCCATTCACAAAAATCAGATCCCAGTTTATGTTTTGTGCCCGCAACGGCAGCAGCAGCAATCACAGCAGCCTCGGCAGCAGCAGCGGCAACAGGAACTGTGCCCAGCAAGTACAACACCATCGGGCCGAGCAGCGATTATGCGCGTCACCTGGCCCACTACAGTCGCTACCTGCAGAAGCAGCACCAGCAGCAGCAATTGGCCCACTTCCAGCAGCAGCGCTGCCGCTGCTTCTCCCAATCGCTGCTCAATTTCCCCAACAATCAGCAGCAGCAACAGCAGCAGCAGCAACAAGCGGATCTAAAGAAGCCCAACGGAGTGTTACAAGAGCTGCCCCAGCCGGCGCACATATTTCACACCAGCAGCATGGACTGGACCCCATTGCCGGCGCAGAGTCGCAGCTTCAGCAATTTGGTCGACATTGACGGCGCCTGCCGTCTGCCATATCAGAAGATGCAGCCGACGTCGGTGCTGGCCTCGTCTACCTTCACCATGAACTCCTTCGACAGCGGCAACAGTTCGGGGCTGCTCAAAGAGCGCGAGTCCCAATCGCAACAACATCAGCTACAGCAGCAGCAGCCCCATTTGCATTCGCATTCACAGGCGCATTCACACCCACCAGCACACTCGCATCCACACGCGCATCCCCATCCCCATCCGCATCATTATCATGCACACGATGTGGCACACTCGCTGCTGCATCATGGCGGGGCAGGCGGCGCACTGCCGGCCACACCGCAGAAGCATCATCAGCTGCACTCGAGCGTCACCAGCATCATGCCCTGGAAGCACCGACAGTGCCCCAGCCGTGGTTCATCCAGTTCGGGCACCAACTCGTTTCGTAAGTGCACAAGGGCTGCAATACATTTTGAAACATTATAAGTCATTTATTAGACATAGATATAGTTATATTTAGTAGGATATTTACTGAATTGGGTGCGATGATAGGTTGAATTGAAAATAATATTGTTGAAGTCTAGTCACATTTGATTTAGGGCCGGGTGAAAGTGCAATGAAACTCTCTTTGCTCTTTTGAATTCTCCGAGGCTTGAGAATACTGCACTGAAGAGATTCTAGAATAGATATTGAATCGAATATATTTCGTAATGTATTCATATTCCATTCGTGGTTGAATATCTACAGTCACCAAAAATTTTATATATCTAAAATTTTCCATATATTCCCATGATTTGTACCTATCAGAACACGTAGCATTATTAGACTTATATAGACAATAACTCTCCCTAACTCATTGCAGCACTAATCAGTTGATTTGTGCTGCAGCCCTGGCAGAGAGGCAGTTACCTGCCAGAGCAGCAACCCCCTCCCCTTCTTCGTTCCCTCGGGCACACAATTCTATTTAGTCGTTAGCCGTTTGATTGCGCTTCATGTAGCAACATGGCCGCTTAATGTTAAACGTTGCCAATGCCCGCGTGACTTCAGCGCTCTCATCATGCACATCAGCACTCGCTGCAGGCAGCAAAGGATGCAAACGAGGAGGACTGGAGGGGAGTGGAGAGGAGCGTGGGCAGTGCAGTTCGTTAGCAGCATCCCTCCACGAAAAACTGCGTCGAGCAGGACGTTGTCCTGTCATGTTGAATTTATGCAAATCGCTGATGCCAGTCCACGCTCCTCGCTCCTCCTCCTCCTACCCCTTCGTGGCGCGTTAGTTAGGTTGCCAAGAGCGATGCACATGCTCCTGCTCCATGCTAAACAGTAACTCACTTTGCAGCGTGTTGAGCACTGTAATCAGTCGGATTGCCTGGCATGGCCAAGCGATTGGGTTCGATTCGGTTTCGGTTTGCCTCACATCACTTGACTTATCAAACGCTTAAGTTGCATAATCGAATTTGATTTGTAATTAAAACTGCAAAGAGGGAATACGATACTGCACAGCTCCCTCTCCCTCCTCCCCCACTTGGCAAACAAGCTAAGCAAATAGCAGTGGCTAATGAGATTGGCAGGGAGAGCACATGTTGCCGCTGCTCAAGTGATTGACGAGCAATAACCATGGCCAACAATTCAATTCAGCTTACACAGACAACACACACACACACACACACACACACACACACACACACACACACACACACACACACACACAGACACACTTGGCTTTGCTGCTTCATCAGTCGAGTTCCTTCTCCCCTTTTGTAAAGCAAAACCAACTAAGCAATTGCATTTTAAACGTTTAACTAACCATATTTCCTTATTATCGTTTCTTCTTTGCTGCTGCTCATCGACAACTTGTTGTTGTTGCTGGTGTAATCAATGCCACTGTCACGGCAATTTGCA
Organism: Zaprionus indianus; assembly: GCA_018904595.1. NCBI lineage: Eukaryota > Metazoa > Arthropoda > Insecta > Diptera > Drosophilidae > Zaprionus > Zaprionus indianus. The sequence continues at coordinate 1,508,497 of JAEIHA010000905.1, forward strand.
CACACACAAAATGCAACACAAAACAACTTCTTCAATCGACGATGATGATGATGACGACGACGACGACGACGACGACGTGCTGCCTTGGACCCCTGCTCAACTGCAACTTGGCATTGAACTGCCAATAAAAACAATAACAACAACAACAACGACAACAACTTGGAAAACAACATGAACAACGATCGTTGTCCCCTGGCCATCATGAATTCTGATGCCATCGACTGGTGCACGCTGCGTATACGTAACATGGGCAGGCTTCGATGCGGCCAAGCATTGGCTGGCCGTCAGCTCGATACTCTTGATAATTGGCGCAGCCAGTGTAGCTGTGCCTCTGGCCCTGCGTGTGGCAGCAAGTGAGTAGTAGTCGTAGTTGTAGCTGTAGCTGTAGTGCCTTCGCAATCCGTAGACAATAAATCAATTACCATAACGCATACGACACGTAGCCAGGGCTCAGCATCTCCCTCCTTCGGTCATGTGTTCGCCTCTCTTTGTGTCGTGTTAATGCACCTAAGTTAGTTAGTAGCTGTTGCTAACTCCATTTTACGACCCTCTCCCTCTCTCTCTCTCTCCTTTCATCTTTTTGCAGGTGCGCCCTTTGAGGAACGCTTACGTGTGGCTGTTCAGCTGCTGGATCAAGTGCCTTTAATCGATGGGCATAACGATTTACCGTGGAACATACGCAAGTTCCTGCACAACAAACTCAACGACTTCAAGTGAGCAGCGCAGCGCAATTAGGCTCTGCTGGTAATTCATTTTCATTTTGCTTTTTTCTCTCTTCTTGTTCACTTGCAGCTTTGATGAGGACTTGCGCAACGTGGCGCCCTGGGCGCGTAGCCACTGGAGCCACACGGATCTCACGCGACTGAAGAAGGGACGCATCTCGGCACAGGTGAGTCCGAAGTCCAAGCGATAATTGCCACTCAACATGCTCCAAACAGGCCAAGGGATCACTGTCTCTCGCAGTCAAGTGCCAAGCTGGCACTGCAAATTCCTTTTGGATTATTAAACTCGCCTGCTGGTTCCAGCGCAGAATTCCCTCAAATAGTTTTACAAAGTGTATGCAGGTTTCGTGTTATCTTTGAGCTCCGTCTGCTGCTCAACCGTTGTCCGAGCAACCTTTGTGCGGGCTCAGCTTTCAGCCCAGCTGCTGGTCAGCTTCAGTTTCGCTCTGCAGAAAAAAAGCAAATAGAAAATGAACAAAAATTAATTATGGCCCACTCAGGAAGCCCCACGTTGACCTGGCACTGCTGCTACCGGTTGGACTGAGCTCAGGCCAGCGATGCGGTAATTATTTTTGCCATGCAATGCTTCCTTACTTCCTCCTTCCTCCTTCCCTCAGTGAAAGTACTTGCTAATTGGTCATCATTGATTCTCTTGAGAGTGTCTCGATTTTAACAGGATTTTGCTCATATTTTTAAACGGCTTATCAAGCACTTGATTTTAATGCCCAAGAGCCAATAGACTTAATGAGACTTAAGCCTAATTCAGCTGGCATTCCATTAAAGTGCTTGTGCGAGAGAGTAAGCAAGTTAATGAGTAGCTTTTTACTGACAGAAAATTATGAATTCAATCTTACACTGCCAAATGGGGCAATTAGACAAGTTCTAATGGTTATTTTATTATGCGTGAAACCCCAATTGGTTTCCCCCCTAAGCAGCCTGAGGCTTTGCTGCTGCACACTGCAAACTAAGACTGTTGCCACCATCAACAAGTTCAATTGGTGGAGCTACCCACTCCGCCTGCAGCTAGTCTACAGTCTAGAGTTTCCTGCAGTATTCGTAATTTGTTGCGCCCCTCATCGAACATGAAAATCTAGAAGTTTTCTACGTTGCCAGGAAATTCCAATGAGTAAACTAGAAAGCAAGTTGCCACCCGCTTGGGGCACACGTTACGCGACACGACTGCGAAAGTGTTAAGTTTTAATAAGCATCGACTTCTGCCACTATAAAGGGCTCCGCTCCATCACCCTCTCTCGAGTCAAAGTCACGCCATTTGGCAACGTAATTAAATTGAGTGCAGCATAATTATACCACGCAAATGAAGCTGGCAAGTGGGGAGGTTCAAGTAGGAATACAGTATAATTCGCTTAGCTGCCTCGAGTACTTTGCACAATGCCTCGATGCAGGTAACTTAAAAATGCAGCTAAAAAAAAATTTTCTATTTTCTATTCACACAGAAAAATGGAAAAATAATGCAGATATCTTGCCGATGCAGCTAACTATCGATGCAGCTAAGCGAATTATACTGTATATAGACAGACAAGACTCATTTGAAACTTCAACTTCAACCACTACAGGGTATTGCTACAGTCTGCCACGCACATGACTCTCCACTTTTGACTTATTTCAGTTTGTGGCCTTTCACGTTTACTGCCACTGCGAAGTTTTGCAATATTGTACCGCAAACTGCAATTACCTGTTAACTGTGCGACAGCAGGCAAGAAGAAAACAAAAATGTTTTCCAACATGGAATTTATGTGGCGCGCCCAAAGAGTGGGGGGAGTGAGAGAGAGGGAGAGGGGACGCACCCGCAGATCGCGTGAGCGAATGCTAAAATTGCAACAATCATGGGCAAGGCACGGCATGTGGCCGCAACTGGCGCGAAAATGCATTGGAAAAGTTAATTTTCATTATGCTCAAAGCCTCTCGAATTGCTGCCGTGTGCCAAGAACAAGGTAGTTGCAGCTCCTTCTCCTCCCCCTTCTCTCCTGTTCTACCTTGCCGTGCCTGTTACTTTGTTTGCCAGCGCATTTTTCTCCGCGGGCACGTGAAAAATCGTCCTTGTGGCTTTTGGAACGTGATAAAAAGAAGGGTTGAGGAGTGGAGCAGGGTTTGCTGCATTGCAGCAGCAGCAGCAGCGGCAGATCTGGCTGCACAATTTGAAATATTGAAGTGGTTTTTCGGGTAGCACCAGAAGTGTTTACTTCAGTGTAGATTTATGAACTTGCAGCGCACTTTACTTGCGCTTTTCATTTGCCAAGAAATCACGTACGGCAAGTTTTCCATTTAAATGCGTCGTTCAACTATGTAGTAAGGTTAATATTAGGTTGACTAATGCTGTTAAAGCAGCAGATGTGTTTAACAAATGATGTAAAGATGTTTTTGTAAATGGCGCTCAGCGTGGGATATGAAGAACAAACTAAAATCGAGTGCAAAGTATTCAATAAAGGCATTATTATTAAATTAGTCTAAGAGAAAAGCATTAGCTCGCAATTTTTTTATTGGCGCCCAACGTGAGACATTAAAAGCGAGCCAAAGTTGAAACTAAAGTATTTAATAAAGGTAGTTTTGATTTAGTATATGAAGAAGATACGGATTAGAGATTTTTTTTAATGGCGCCCAACGTGGGATGTTGAAAATACACTTAGATTGATGGCAACGTATTATTAAAGGTATTGTTAATTTATTATCAAAGCAACAATATACCTGGGATGATTTTACAATGGCGCCCAACGTGAGACATAAAAAAGTAGTCCAAATCGGAAAGAACGTATATAATAAAAGGATTATTAATGTCGGATAAGAGATAAACATATTTTAAAGAATTATCTCTTACTACTGCCCCAGAATGAGACCAGTATAACAATGGGGCGCCCAACGTCAGCCGTATTTATTTAGCTTTCGTTACATAATCCTGCATAGCACAATCTCATTTGCATAGTTTGTGCATTGCTGAGCGCCTCAACTTTACGAGTCACGCTACTCGCTGCGCACAACTTTCCATTGCTTTTACTAACTGCAACATTTCACACTTAATTCGTGAGCAAAAACAAAACTCAATAAAGGCACAGAAGGACAGCGAGAAGTGGAGAGAAAGAGTGGGAGATGCGGCAACTAACTAACTGGATGACAACATGTTTCAACAATTGTTGCCCAAATGCCAAACGTGCAGCGAATGCGCACAGAGGGAAAAGTCCCGGGAAAGCCAAGGGAAAACCCAAGCGAAAGCTAAGCCTCGCAGGGGAATAGAACGGGCTGAAAGAGGAAGAGAAAAAGTCGCTAGCAAAATGTTTAATAGACAAGCTGCAAATCACGTTTAGGCCATAAAGCACTCACAAGCGCTTCTGCACGACAACAGTTTTCAGTCAGGAGCTGGAAATCAAGGGATCATCTGCAGTTTGAGCTGCTCTTGCTGCCGTTGCTGTGCCTAAGGAGCTGGCGTTGGCGCGTTTTTTATTCGCCAGAGAAAAAACAGAGAGACAGCAGTAGAAACATTGTTGCCAGGTAACAACAACTACATAGAAGCTGCAGCGAAGTTAAAAGTTAGCTTCAACTGGCGCCAGGCCAGGCTAGGTGGTTCCAGCAGCTGCCTTTGCCAGGACACGGACACGGAAACGTCATGTTACGGTTGTCCGCCTGCACGGCTGACTGCGCACTTGGCTGCGGCCTAATAGAAACTGCACACATACATAACAGCAGCAGTAGAACCAGTTCCCCTCTCTCCCTCCTGCTGTATCACGTGCAGACGCAGCCGGATGTGCCCGCAACGAACCGCCGCCACCATTTCGTGTTGTAATCTGGGCCAGGACACGAGCACACTGTGCACAGTGGGTTTTCAAAAAGTGGTCTGCACTCGTTGTTTCTGGTATGTCCACTTGCACAGTGCTTATCTTGTGCTGCCTCGAAATTTATATTTACTTCTAGAAAGCATTTACACACACAAACAGAGTAGCGGAAGCTGCAACTCGTCCGAAATCATTTCCTCTTGCTCCTGCTGCACTTGGGTTTCCTTTCGGTTGCTCGTTAATTATTGCTGGCCAGTCTCATTGAGGTGTCTTCAGCTGTGAGCTCGAGAGAGAGAGAGAGTGAGTTGTGTGTGGGCTCAGCCGGAAATGATTATGGCAAATGCAAATTAAAGTGCTCGACGCAACAGAACGTAAAACTGAAAGTGCTCTTAAGTGCATTCCAATTTGGCATTTATCTTGCTGATGAAAATAATTCGATAATTGCAAAGTGGATATCATATTATACATAAGTATGTGGAGAGGGTGTTCAGCTTAAGCAGCAGGCAAATTAATTTATACAAAGGTTGAATGGACATTAAGTATTCCGTTTAATATAATTGAAATGCCTGTATTGCTAAAGGGAGACACTGCTAATGCTGGCAAGATACTCGTATGTTTAGTATTTGTTAACAATATAAATTCCTTCTTTGTCTACCAAAAAAGAAGCTTAAAATCTAATTATTCAGTCAGATTAAAGCTGTACTTCAACTCTTTAAAAACTTTGCTGCACTTGTCTCATTACTCACGACTAATGCACTGTGAATAATTTGAAAATATTCAACTTGAAGTGATTAAAACGCACAATCAAACTTAAAGCTGAGTCAATTTAGCAGAAAATATATTTATATTTCTTTATATAAATGTGCATATGCGTGTGTTTAAATGTATTGTATGAATATATATGTGTATAAGAGTGTGTTTAAATAGTTATTTCGAGGGCATTTGTCTTTTCTTATGCTGTTTGCCATTTCGACCGCAAACAACAGCTGCATTTATGTGTTTCGGCATTTAATAAATGCCAACGCCATCAACTTGCCGCAAGACCACAAGACACAACGAGGCACACACACACACCTGGCACACACACGTGCAACCCATTCACAACAAATCACGCACAACAACAACAACAACAACAACGAGTACAAGGCATTCACAATTAACTTGAAGCCAAAATGTTGTCCTTGGGGAACAGCGACGCTGTGCTCGTTCTTGTCTCTTGCATGTCGTCGCTGTGCTCCAAACAACTTTAAATATTAATATGCTGGGAGCCAACAATGCTGATGATGATGATGACAACGATGGCGCCGCTGCGGATGCCGCTGCTGCTGCTGCTGATAGCAGAAGGAGAGACAGAGAACAAGAGCTAGCAGCAAAGCGTCGCCATTTGAGACGCTGACGACACTTTGGCGACACTGGGGCAGGTGTGCTGTGGCAGGTGGGCGGCTAATGGCAAAGTGCCGTGCTTAAACACACTTCGAGTGCTCGGTACACACACACACACAGAGACACAGGCACACACTCTCACAGAGGCATTCATGGCCATTGTTGGGCGCGGGCAACAGGTGAGAGTCGGCTGCATAAGCGAAATATTTCGCAATTCGGCCTGGCGTAAAACAATGCCAGATATAACACCTTCCAACACACACACTCTTACAGCGCTTAGCCTCAGCTAGATATTGCGCATACGCCGCGTTACCTGTTGCCTGCTGCGGTTTCAATCAAAAAGCAGCGCAATTTGCCTCTACATTTTAACGCCTACAAACAAATTTTAAGCGGATTTGCGGGCAAGAAAAATTAAATAACAAAGCACAAGCAAAGCATAAAAAGGTAAGGCAAAAGGGAGAAGAAGTGAGGAAGAGAAAAGTGAAAAGGAAAAAGGGAAGAAAAGGAAATAATGACGCGCACAAAGGCGACCAAATTGTAAAGCTCAAATCGAGAAAAGAGTTTGACTGTCCCCTTCCCTCTCTCTCTTTTCCATTCCCTTGCTCTGTCTCTGTTCCACTTAAGTTGGGTCTGTCTTTGAGTGCAAGTGTCGGCATTCAGCTTATCTGCATCGCAATGTGAATACAAAGCGCCACGCAAAACATTCACTTCAAATTGCTTTCGTTTCATTTTGAATGCGACGCGAGCAAGGAGCCTCCTTGGGGGCTTGTGTATCGTGTATTTTGTTAACTGTGTCAGCCAATCGATATGTCTGAATCGGGTCACGGCAAGGAGGAGTGCGAGCGAGTGCGAGTGAGTGTAGGAGGTACCCCTTAAGACATGCGAGCATTATTTAATCAAAACAAGTCGATCAATTCGATTTACATTGCGCATTGAATTACCGAACTAGACTCCATAGTAAATGCGTGTGAATTGAATAGAGCAAACTTTACTTTAATGATATATTCAGTTCGTAGAAAGGATTTCCCTTAACTCCATTTCTAATCCATTTTGTGGCACTTTCTGTTTTGTTTTCTAGCAAGTCTGTATATCATTTTAAGCACTGCTAATATCCTGAGTGCTTAAGCTGAAGTTTCCCTTTGCTCTGCTGCTGCTCCTAATTGCAGAGAGAAACCTTCGCTCTGCGTATTTTTCCGGATGTAAACAGTCGCTTTTCGGGCTATAAACCGAGTTCGAGCCATTAGATCACGTTATATCATTAGGGGAAAATAAAAGCACGTACGTGTCTCCATCGGAGAGAGAAAAAAACCCCTCAAATGACAAAAACAAAAACAAAAGCAACAACAACAGCCAATGCTGCAGTGGAAACAAAAAGAGCAATTAAAAAGTTTTGGCTTTTTGCAGGAAGTGTGTGAGAGTGTGTGAGCAGAACCTGAAACAGCAAATGCAATAAATAATTTTTAATATAAATTCGTGAGCAGGCTGGACGAGTGCCAGAATTTCAGAGTTTGCAGCAGGAGAGAGAGAGGGTAGGAAGAGGGGGCAGGGGAATCCTTTAGCACTCGAGTCCTGAGCGCACGTAAACCCGAAAAATATTTCCAGGCAGTAAATTAAAAGCAAAACACAGCAAAATGTTCATTTGCAGTCGCCAGTTGGCAGTTCCCATAAGCAGAAGTACTCACCATGATGATCATCATGACAATGATGATGATGATGAAGATAAAGTGCATGCAGTGAGCTGAGGCAGTCGTAATTCATATAGAAATTCACATTCAACCAGGTTAGCAAGTTAGATGCACAACTTTTCAATAAGCGAGTCGAGCTCTGTGGCTGAAAAACAATTTGCAAAACTCAGCTGGGCAACAGGAGAGAAAGAGAGGGAGAGAGGAAGGGAGAGAGGAAGCTTGAGAGAGAGAGACGGAGACAGTTTGCTGCAGAGTTTGCCCGCTTCGTTACAGAACTGGACTCGTATGCCTAGGTCAAGCAAGCGCTTCACATTTGTGTAATTTTAATTGTTCAACTAGTAAATTTGCACTATTGTCCCCCAGACCTGACCCTGTGGCACCTATGTAGCCCCAGTACCTATGCCCCTTCATGTGCACCTATGCAACAATAATAGAGGCAACTGCAAATTCCATTTGTGCGGAACGCCAAAGTTTATCCAGTTGTCCAATTGTCCAACGATGGCCACGCAGTCCTCCCACATGTTTTCGCAGAGCCCGTCTCCCTCTCTCTCTGTCTCTCTCTGTCTCTCCTCTTTCCACACATAGCTCCAACGCTGGACAATGTTGATTTTTGCCTTGTTGTTTTGTTCCGTTACCAAAATGGCATATGGGCGGGGCCTGAGCACGCCCTGACCCGATATATGAATTGAAATTTAAGTTTCATGCGAAGAAAATGTGGTTTGTTAGGTTGACCATAGAGATTATTAGAGATTGCTGTAATCAAAAGGTGATACGCAATGGGAGTGTAAAGGAAATAGCTAAATAATTGTAGGGTTAAGGAACTTGGTAAGTGACTGTAATAAGCTAAGGTTCTCTTACCTTTCTCGACTAATTAAACTATAATTTATAGAATATGCTATAGATGTGAGAGTTTTGTTTTTCTTTATATAGTTCACCGATCTACAGGGTATGCAGAGTTCATACAGCTCTCCTTGTGGCACATTACTTTTGATTTTGGCACTGCGACACCTTTATTGTGTTGGGGCAACCCTGGTTAGTTTGGCTTGGCTCCGGTTGCTCCTCCTCTGGTGTCAGAGAGAAATGTGTAGAAGCATTTGCCCAATTCAGGTTAATTGTATGGCCATTGCAGAGCTACCTGCTGGACAGAGAACGAGAGAGAGAGTGAGAGAGACAGGGAGGGGAACGTTCATTATCGCTGCACGAACGAACGTTTACGCAGGGTATTTGGGGAATTGTGCTTGGCATTGTTGTTGTTGTTTTAGTTGTTGCCACATGTCATTAGTTGGTTGAAAAACCTCAGCCCCTGCCCCTGTACGTTCCCCCTCCTCTCTCTTGTTAAGTGCCATAGAATTTTGAGGCAAATAATGAAATGCGGCAATAAACGATAACTGCAGCAATCTACAAAAGGGTGTGTGAGTGTTTGTATCTGTCTCTGTATGTGTGTAATGTTCTGTGTGTGTTTCGTTGCTTCTGCAGTCATGAATGTAAGTGCAGAATCGTGTGCAGAGTGGAAAATATTGTCAGCGCTGCGTTTATTGTAAGCTCGTTAAGGGAACGTAAAAATGCTGCAATAACCTCTGAAAATCTGCAAGATGAAGAGAAGAAGAATAAGTAGATGAGGAACATCAGATAAACATGATAAGTAGACTGATTATCTGTGTGAGAATTACTTTGCAAATGGCACAGCAAAGCATCTGATTGTGCATACGAAACCCTTTAGCTAAACGGAGCTTGACAGACAAACTCTTGTTTGCACATCGACTGACAAATACCTCTTAAATCTTTAAGTAACATTATTCCTTGTAATGCTGCAACTTCTTTCTTTTATTTGTTTACAGTTCTGGGCGGCTTATGTGCCCTGCGAGGCGCAGCATCGGGATGCAGTGCAGCTGACGCTGGAGCAGATTGATGTGATCAAAAGACTTACAGATCGATATTCGCCGCAGCTAACCACATGCACCTCAGCGCAGGGTAAGTAGCAAAGAACTGCCGAAATAACGCGCATACGCCGCATAATCCGCAGCATAGCGAAACTATGGAGGCTTGCAAGAGACGCTCTGCAAACACATTCAATTTTCTCGCTATGCCGGAAACTTTTCGCAAAAGTATCTTGGCTGGCAACCGAAAAAAAAGACGAGAACACCAAAAAGCATTTGAAGCGGCGGCTGAGCAATAATGCCAAATAGAGAGATGGAGATGGCGATGGCAGTTGCAGTTGCAGTTGCAGTTGCATTTGCGGCCAGTGCTCAGACCGGCACTCGAGGCAACTGCTTACCGCGTGCCATATTTTTGCGCCATTTCCTTTGATATGCCGCACTCACCTAGTTGCCGCAGCAGGTGGTGGCACAACGCGCCTCCTTCTGCTGCTGCTGCTGCAGCACAAGGGGTCGCAACTGATGCAAGCTTTGACTTGTGTTCGACTTCTCCCTCCAGAGAACATTTGTGCTTCCTTCGAGCTGTTGTTGTTGTGCTGCTGGTCTTGTTTTCCGTTTTGCATTTTGATTTGCTGCCTCGGCAATCTTTTAGTATTTTTGCCGTTGCGCTAAAAAGGAAAATGCAGCAGCAGAAATGTAGTTGCAGAAGAAAAGAAATGGAGAGAGAGAGAGAGGGAAGAAAATTCGACAAACAAGAAATCACTTCCGGCGTTTTGCGTTGAAACATTTATACAGCCGTAAATGGAGATGTCAATAAATCATGCGGCTATGAAAATCATATACAGGAAAAAGTTGCAGCATCAAATTTGCCAGCGGATATGCATGCCCCGAACATGGGGCAACAGCAACAACAACAACAACTGAAACAAACTGCTGCTGCAAATTGTGATAAGCTCTGCATGTGTTTATCTACTGCAGAGTCTGTAAGTGCTGTAACTGTTGTAACTGTAAACTGTGTTGACTGAAGGTGCAAAACAACAGCAACGCAGCACTTTTTCAAGTTGCACGAGAATCAAACAAAATGCGAACAATTTGTTCAGCTGCAGAGATAAAGAAGCTACGGTAGAAGGTGCTCGACTGTTGCGATACCTCAAGCAACGTAATTTGTGTTGCATACTTTGCAGCGTGGCAGGCTACTATTATTATTTCTTATATAACTTCTATGCTAGTTATTCTTTCGCAATTAAATTTGCAGAAATCATTTGGCTTGCGCTTTTTATTGTGTTTACCAAAAATGAACAGCTTAGCATTCAAATTACGCTTGAAATGAGGTTTTGAATAATTTTTGAAGGCGGAAGGGGGCGTGGCTGAGTTCTAAAAGAAACTTTATGTAAACGGAATTATAAGACATATTATTATCAAGTTTCATAGTGCTAGCTCTTATAGTCGCTGAGTTATAGATGCTCATACGGACAGAAATACCTCAATAGACTGTTCTGTTGGGGCTGATGAAGAATGTTTAATCTTTGTGGGTTCTTCCATGCCTCCTTTTGCCTGTTTTATAAATATTCTTCCACATAATACCCTTCTACCTTATGAATAGCGAGTATTAAAAGCCAAATGAAGGGTAGCAAAGAAGAGGGAAAGAGGTTGCAAGGGGAGTTTTCCATACAGAGTTTTTAATTGCTTATGCAGGAAGTGCAGGAGTATTTGCAAAAGTCAGTCGTTTATTGCAGTCAGATTGAAAACTGTAAAGAACCTCAGCAATGTTGGTAGAATATCTCCAGCAATGCAAACGCAAGCTTCTCATAAGCTCTTTAACATATCTTTAGGGTATTGTAATTCGGCTGTTTCTGCAGCTCCATTCACCCAATTCCCTCAGTTAATATTGCAATCTGCAGAGCTTCTTTGCGTACCTTTTTTTTGCAATCCTGCCCGGCAAATATGAACTGGAAATCGAAGTAAGCACTGCAGGATTTTTACGTCTCCCTCCTGCGCCCTCTTTCCACTTAATATTACCACAACGTGGTACGTGAAACGAACCCTTTGAGACAACGTAAACATTTCCAAATCAAAGATTCAAGCACAAATTTAAACTGAAGCTGACTCGCTTTGCAAAAACGAGGGGGGAACTACAAACTACTCTCTCCTTGTCTGCTCTTGCCCCTTGTCGGTGTCTAACAAAACTGAGCTGCACGTGAAATTTTGCAGCTGGTGTTGCATAAAATAAAACCCAACATTTTATTTGAAGTGCAGCAAATAAATTCAGTCGGTTGAAATTGTAATGAGCTCACATGTCGTGTAAATAAAATGCGAATGCAAGTGACCATTGAGCGAGTGCAGCTGGGCGTGGCACTGCCTCCCCTTCCTCGCCTCGCCTCGCCTCGCCTCCGCCACGAGTCTCAACCAGATGTTGAGCTGCCAAAGTGATTGTAAAAAATGCAAAGCTAACGAACCGAAACACAACGCGACGACTGACGTGTCACGTCTGTCAGTCTGTCAGTCCGTCAGTCCGTCATTCCGTCAGTCATTGGATAAGAGTCCATCTAGGAATCCTCTGGGATTGCTGCAGAGGTGCCTGGCTGCTTAGTTACAGCAACCTGGCAGGCAGCACACAAATGAGCGTTGCATAAACACAATAAATAGAAAAATGGAAAACTGAAAACGGGTTTTTCTTCTTTTCTCCTTTTTTTTTATTACATTTTCCCAGTGCACTCGGGATTTTCTTGTGTGCCAATTCTGTCACTTGCCAGCATTTTGCTACTTTACATTTTCCCCGTGTGTCGTCGATGGTGTGAACACTTTTTACACTCGCAGTTTTCAATTTCCACCTTGGAAATGTGTAAACTTCAATTTACAGTGAGAAGCCGAGAGGTTTGAACAGCAAAATTGCATTCTGTTTAGAATCCTTTCGTATCCATTCGTATGCCCTGCACTGCTCTGCGATTGGGGCAATGTGCAAAGTGTTGCGGGATTTGCAGTGAATGAAATTTTGATTATGGCTGAGTTGCATAAAATAAAAGGGGTGTTCTTAGTAGGAAGACAATGCTGAGGGAGACTTACTAAAAATAAATATAAAGGTTTTTAATTGAAGATTGAAATGGTACCTAAGCACTTCTCTCTGTTTCTTAGTTGCCCTCTTCCAATTTCATTCCATTCACAACTATCTAATCACCTTCGAAACATATTTACCAACAACCTTCAGTATCTTCTTCAGCATCCTATTTCTCTTTAGTTAGGGTATTCTTACTTCGATCACAAGGAAATCTTCTTTACGTTGCACTGCCCTTACTTTTGGTTTATTGCGTCAAGTGGCATTTGGTTGGGGATTTTCATTTTGAAATGTGTTCGAGCATTCGTTTCTCTATTGCCTCAAATCGCATCCGATACATGGGCTATATATTATACATTACGTTCGCTCTCTCTCTCTGTCTCTTGGCTCTTGGCACTGCGGCCATGGTCGCCAATTCTGCCCAGTCACAGACAATTACATGCTGGTCCACTATGGAGTGCTCGGAGTTCTGCTGCAGGAATTGAACTTCAGCTCACGTGGCGTATTTTAGTGCCTTTGTTTGCGCCCGTTGGATTGTCAAAGCCAACAACAACACAGCCACAACGACAAAGGGTGAAAGGGTGAAAGGATGGAGAAGAAACTGCAGTAAAGGTCCTGGCAGAATATTTGTTTATTTGCTTCATATTTTAGGGTTTACGGCAACGACGACATCGAGCAGGTTTTGTGGCAGGTATTTGCTTTGCCTGCCTTCTCTGCCACAACAATGGCACAGCCGGGAGCCACAACAACACAACACAACTCTGGCAACAACAAAGGCCACAGCTACTTCGGGGCATCAGCTCCTACAAGTGCGCCCTTTTGATTTTACGCAGCTTATTTACTTATTGCCTGAAAACTTGCAAGAGTCCCTCTCTCTATCCCTCTCTCTATGTCCCTCTGTCAGTCCCTCTGTGCTTCCACCTGCCTTCATAAGGCTCTCTGTTCGGGTTCCTGCCCGTGTCCGGACGGTCTGGCTTGTGCTCTTCCTGCTCCCTGACTTCAACTGGCTTCCTTTGTGGCAATTTATTGACTCGTTTTCCCTGTGTGTGACATTTGAAATGTTATTACAATGCTTGATTTGAATGCAGCGACAAATTATTGAATCGTTCTCAGTGTGTGAGTACGTATAGTAGTCATTCATTCTCCATTCATGCCCAACCACATGAAGGGGAATATGTTATTCAAAAACATACACAACAATAGTTCGGCAACTAGATAAATCAGAAATCAAATCACCACAGAGTGCGCAGTTCTGCTGTAGCTTGATTGCATTTCTGGCGATAATGTACAACTGCAAACACGTTGCGGGGTTAACTGCTGCTATAAATTTGGCGTATCTGTGTGGGAAAGCTCAGGAAATAAATTTATAAGAGGAACATTGGCAAAATAACAAAAATCGTAGAAAAAAGTTGAAGGAAAAAAGAGAAAAAGTTTGTTTACTATTTAAATTTTTTTTGATTAGATTTCTTTAGTTTTATTAGGAAAAGAGTTAGATGGAAAGAGAGAAAGGTGTTCAAATTTTACTTGAATAGTTCTCTTGATTCATTCATTATTCAAGAAGTACATCAAAAATTATTACCTGAGTAAAATAACCAAAGAAAATACTTAAAATGTTACTTGATTAACATTTAAAATAAATATATTTATTATTTAATGAGTTCTTTCTTTTTAATTTCTTTTCTTCGTGGAACTTATTGAAAGATTTTCGGGCTAGCAAAGAAACAGTTCGCATAGCAATGCACAACAATTAATTTTCAATTCAATTTTCAATTAACAAAATACTTAATGACCCTCTGGAAATTCGAACTCAAAGTTTGCACAGTCAGGCAAAACTTGCACATGGCACTCGAGAGAAGCAACAAAAAAGTCGAGTAACAACTTTATGCAAACATTGCTCAGCTTGCTGGCCAAAAACAATGCAACCGAAAAAGAAAAACAATACAGAACAGCAGCAGCAGCAATAACAACAATAACAATAACAATAGTAGCAAAATAAATAAGAACAAACAATGAGAAAGTATTTTGACAAGTGCTTGGCAAGGGAACAAAATAGAATATCACGAAGCAGATCAAAGCTGCTGCTGGCCAAGACAAGCGTAAATATTGCATGGCATAGCACAAATGCCATGTTGGGATAAACTGGCAGATGGACAGACAGACAGACAGAGACAGACAAAGAGAGACGGACAGACAGTTGGACAGAGCATGACCACAGTGAACAGAAGTAGCTCGGCAAATGACAGACGAGAAACAACAATTGTTACTTACGCTTTAGTTACCAAAAACAAACTGTGTGCGCCCAAGTTTAAATCCCCCCCCCTCTCTATCACTCTCTCTCTTACAAAAGTGCAATACTTCTTCAACTTTTACAAAGTCTTTACTAATTCCCCCTCTCTCCCTCTCTTTCTCTCTGTTTCTTCTGCAGACATCATTGAGGCGCACAAGAACCAACAGCTTTGTTCGCTGACCGGCGTCGAGGGCGGACACTCGCTGGGCGGCTCGTTGGCCGTGCTGCGCACCCTGTATGCGATCGGAGTGCGGTACATGACACTCACCTCCACATGCCACACACCATGGGCCGATTCCAGTTCGGCAGATGCGCCAACCTTCAACATGAAGCACGGCGGCCTCACCATATTTGGCAAGGTAAGTCTCCCCTCTCTCTCTCTCCCTCTCTATTGTTTCCCTGCCTGCTGCCTTAGACTTGCTTACAGCCGATTTAATGCTAATTAGTTGAACGGCAACTCCAGCGTACCAGCGACCCGGCGACCCAGCGACCTAGTCATTTTTGGGCTTAGGTGCGGATTGTGGGCGCCAAGGATGCCCACGCAGAGTGTCCTGCAGGCTGCGGTCAACCGCAGTCAACGCTTTGTTGGCTTAGCCATAAATGTGTTGCCCGCCTCTCTCTGTGTGTGTGTGTGTTTGTACATGTGTGTCTGTGTGTGTGTGTGTATGCAGTGCGTAGTTGGGCCTCGGCATATTTAAGTGCTTAAGCCGCGTGCCATCGTCCGTGTCCGTGTCTGTGTCTGTGTGCGTGTCCCCCTGCTCGCGCCACGCTTTGTGTGCCTAATGGGTCAACAACTCTCAAATTAGGTGGGTACAGCAATTCACAAGAGCCACGCGGCTTTATGCCGGATTATCGGGGCAGCTGAAGGTAGGCAAATATCTTAAATTAACTGCGCCTCAGATGGCGTAGAATGCATGAAGAGCAGTGGTGGAAGGGGATTCGGGGGATTCGCTTGTGCTCAGCGATATTTATAGATATATTGATTGTCGGTATGAAAGGGAATAGTTTAGGGATCAAACAGAGAAAAAAGGAGATATATTAGGAACACATTGAAAACCGACATATATTTAAATTATTTTGCATATAAATATATCAATTTAAAAACATATTCTTCATATTATTTATTCCACAAATTGACTTCGAAGTGTTGTAGATGCGATTAAGATTTATTAAGAATCATTGAACTAGACAAGTGAATCAAAGTTTATGGACAACTCTACAGAAAAATTGCAAAGCAATTGAAATCCGAAATATTTTTGACACAGTAACAAGTGAAAATCGAAATATTATGGACACAGTTTAACAATTTTATTAGAAGCCCTTTAAAAAGGTGCTTCCTCTCACTTACTATTCCGTAGGAACTCAGAACATAAATCTCCCTTTCCCACAACATTGTTGTTCACTTTATTAATTCGTTAGTTTATCTGCCCGACGCACGAGGGTACTTAGCTTTCCCTTTTCTGCCCTAGCTCGTTAATTGACTAGGTCAATATTCATGTAATTCCCTGACAAATATTTGAGCATTCATATTGCGTGCAGTTCGTGTTGATGAACAAGCTTTGCTCAACAATTAGGTACAGGAAAGTTTGACAGGCAGACCCGAAGCTGGCAGTGTGCTGGGTGTGCGGTGAACAAGGTACCCCAAACTGCCTGGCCACGAGCCAAAGAAAGGTTTTAAAGAGGCAATTATTTTTAGGTATCTATCCATGCGGGAAATATGTTATAGCTACTTCAATTGTGCAGTATGAACTTAGTAAATGACTTGTTTAATTTGTATATCAACATGTTCTACGGCTTATAAGGTTGAATACAGAAAAAGAAATACTTTATTCTATTCAATAAAATCTACGGTCTACCAGGCTATCTACTGAATGAGGAATACCCTACTAACCCCATTCTACTCTACCCAATTTCTGGCACATTTCAATTCATTGCAATTCATTTGTGTTCATATTTCTCACTCGCCTTCCGTATCAAATGCATTCACATTCCCCATTCCCATTCGCATTTACAAGTTCAGTGCGTCAAGGCTGCCGCAGTCGCGAATGTTGATAGAATTTTGTTCGAAAAAGATTTGTTTACATTTCTGAATTCTTTTTGACAAACGTTTTTGTGTAATTATTTCGAAATTCGAAATTGCCTCGAGAGCGCCAGCCGACAGCGGACACGACGGACGGCTGGCAACCACTTGAACGGCATCCGTTCGAATGATGATCAGCCCAAGATCAAACATCATTATCGCGATCGCAGTCGTGTGTGCTTGTTTGTTTGTAGCTCGCGCTGTTGCGCTTCCTCTTTGGCGATGGGCGCTTGCCAAATGCTATTTAGAGGAGGTGCATACGGAAATAAAGTGTGTGTGAATGTGAAGAACTTAACAACAATAGCAGAGGACAGGCGGACAACGGACGGACGGACAGCGGACGGACGGACAGCTGACCATAACAGGAAATGTTAATTTACTGTGCGTCCAATCAAAGTTCGCATCCGAACACGAATCCGAATCCGAATCGTATAACGGACTTTGTGCACATTATTCATAAATGTCTATTAAATATGCAAATTAAAATACTTTATGGCCAAAAAACAAACTTGATAACAACAACAACAACAGAAAGAAAAACAATAGCAAAGTGGAAAACACAACACGAAATCAACGTCACTTCCTCATTTAAATAACGGAATTTTCAATTACACATCGCCCAAGAGGCGAAAACAAAATACGTAATGAAAAGTGAAAAACTTCGCAGTGCGCAGGCGCCGTAAACGGAATTCGCCGAGAGCGAGAGAGAATTTCCGAAGAGCGCGCGTTTCGAGGCGAAATCATGTGGTAAATGTGGAAATATTCGCTGCGATGAAAATGAGCGTGCAATGGGAAAATCGAAATTTTCATTCATACTATAAGTTGAATTGGACAGTGTGACAGGCGAGAGAAACGGACGTGTAATTAAATTTGAATATATGTTGATTATAAGCAACGTTAATTAATTAATTAATTAATTAGGGAATATATGTTTTATTCAAAGTGGAATAACTGATGGCAAAAATTAAAAAAAAAAATAATCATAATAATAATATTAAAAAGTGAATTGCACAGTGTATAGAAAAAAACTACCTAAAAACGAAAGGAAATTTTAAAAAGGTAAAGAAATTAAAGAATGTGTAGTTTGTAGCTTTATAATAATATGTCATCAATTAAGAACAAAGATTATTTTTTATATAAATAAATATTTTTAAAATAACTTAAATTTAATATAATGTAATTATAATATATATTTAAAGCAAAATAATGTTTTAATCATTAGACAGTTAATTGAAATAATTAAGTTTTTTCTATATGCTTTCAAATTTAATAAACTATTATGTATATTTTGTAAAAAGTGTTGTTTATCTGCAAAATTAATTTAATTTTAATTTTTAAATCGCTTTAAATTGGACTTCAACTTTATTTTTTATTATTTGAAATGGATTTTTATTAATTCTTATGATTTTCTTAATTTATTTGATGTATTAACCTTTTATTTCTAATTCCATCCACTCCATTAAGTCGCCATTAAATAAAATAAATTAAAAAATGTACAATAAACTTAAGCTTCCTCTTTTTTTATACTCCCACACAGTAGTTAACTAATTCCCCAGTGCTAACTTCCTTTCTCCCCAGAGTAGTTTCCCATTCGTCCCCAAGTTGCTCGCATTTGAACAGTTCCCACACCACTGTACCCACTAGACATACCGTTCCACCCGCAACGCTAAAAATACCCGTCACGCACCCACGAAGCGCCAGTCACATGGGCCATGGTGAAAATGTTGCCAGGCACAGTTCGGGCTCTCTCTTTCTCTCTCTTGCTGTGCAGCTGACTCTCTCTCGTGGCTGGTGAAAATGGCCTCACATTGCCCGACTGTTGGAAAGCATCGCACAGTCGAAATTCGCCCCGAACGAGGCGAGGCACAGCAGCAGCAGCAGCAGCCAGTCGCGAAGTGAAGTGAAGAAAAGCGATACGAAGCGCACACAGACACAGACAAAGCAAGGAAAAATAAGAAAAATAAGAAAAGCAAACGAGAAACGACAAGAAAATTAGCCAACAAATAATTCGTGTGCATCGTGCTGTGGATTGTAGCGACTCTATATATCTAAATCCACTAAATACGTGTACATATTCCGAGAGAGAAAGCAACAAATTCCGTTTAGCGCGACGCATTAAAAGGTGAACAATTCACACACGCACACACACGCACGCAAGTCCACGCATAGCAAGCAAGTTACTAACAAGCTACCCCCTAAGAGCAGCGCCAGCAAGAAGAAGAGCTCGAGAAGAGGCAGAGAAACATATTGCAATGCTGAGAATACTAACACCAGCGACAATGCTGAGCCCAGTGAGCAAATAAATACAAAATACTAATCGGTTACTTCCTCCTCCCACAATACGCAACGCACACACGCACGCACACCAACGCACCAACACTCGGGCGCATACACATTCCGCACACACACAAACACACACACACACACACGGATCCTCACACCCCGTGATTGATGATGACAACGCAGCAGCAGCAACTAGCGGCAGCAGCAGCGTCGACTGAGTCGGCAGCAGCAGCAGCAGCGGCAGCAGAGGCGACGTCAGCAGAGCACAGCAACGTCAACGGCGACGTCGACGCCGACACAGCCATGACAGCAGCAGCGACAGCAACAACGACCAAAACAGCTGGCAATGGCAGCGCGGGCAACACAAAGCAGCAGCAACAGCAGCAGCTGAGCAGCGGCAGCAGCAAACGCAGGTCGAGGTCATCCGCACGTTACGATGACGTGGAGAGGCAGCAGCGGAAGAGTCGCCCCATTGTCTCCATACCCAACACCATCAAGCTGAGCATGCTGAACAGCGGCCTGCTCAGCTTCGAGAGGATCAAACTGGAGGCAAGGGACGAGAACAATTCGCTGTCGAAGACGATACCCAACGGACCCATCGATGTGCGGCATTTCCTCAAGTTGTGCGATCTGCGACGCAAGTTTCCCGTGCTCTACAAGCTGGAGTTCCAAACAGCCGCCAAGGTGGAGACGAACACATGCCGGCATGCGTTGAAGAAGAACAATCAGGAGAAGAATCAGAACCCGAAGTGCATTCCATACGATTACAATCGTGTCGTGCTGCAGAAGTTGCCCGGCGTCGCGGACTCGGACTATGTGAATGCCTCCTATGTGGACAGTCTGCTCAAGCCGAATGCGTACATTGTGACCCAGGGTCCAGTCGAGGAGACCGTCAATGCCTATTGGCGCATGGTGTGGCAGGAGAACATCAGCGCCATTGTGATGCTAACAAAGACCTTCGACTTCGCCAAGGTCATGTGCGTGCAGTACTGGCCACCCAACATGGAGGTGCACGAGACCTATGGGGATATACACATCAATATCGTGCGAGAGGAACAGTTGGCCAACTTCCATATACGCACCTTCAGGCTGTACAAGAAGGGCGAACAGGGCGAGGTGACGGACGAGCGACTCATTCTGCAGTTCCACTACACCGAGTGGTATTCGCACTCGTGTCCCTTCTCCAATGCGCTGCTCGAGTTCAGGCGTCGTGTGCGACTCGTGGTGGGCAACATCATCAAGGACGAGGACGATGTGGATATGCGCGGACCCATTTTGGTGCACTGCAGCGATGGTGGCGGTCGTTCGGGTGTCTACATGTCCATCGATGCCAATCTGGAGTTAGCCGAGGAAGAGGAATCCTTCAATGTCTTTGGCTACCTCAAGAAGTTGCGGCAATCCCGGAAAGGTCTTGTCGAGAACGTGGAGCAATACAAGTTCATCTACGACACGCTGGAGGAGCACATAATTTGTGGCAAGACTTGGTTTCCCGTCTCGGAACTCTCGGATCGCCTCAAGGCCAAGGCGCGTCGCAACTCGGGCACCAAGATGAACGAGTACCAGGCCGAGTACGATCAGATCTGCAAGCAGACACCGCGCTTCACCATCGGCGACTGTGCTGGCGGCCACCGAGCCGACAATCGCGAGAAGAATCGCGATGTGCTGTGTGTGCCACCCGACAATTTCCGACCCTACCTGACCAGCTTTCAGGGCAACGCCTTCACGGACTACATCAACTCGGTGTTTGTGGACGGCTATACCAAGCCAAGGGAATACATAGTGACCGAGTGGCCCATGAAGCATACACTGGGCGAGTTCTGGTCCCTGGTCTACGATCATGAGTGCTCCGCCGTCGTTGTGCTCTGTCAACCCCCCTCACAGTCGCAGCAGTACCCTTCGTTCTGGCCAAATAAGTCGAAGATGGAGAAATACGGACCCGTCTTCACGGTGCACTATGTGATGTCCAAGAGCTATACGAACATCAAGCAATGGGAGTTCAAGATCAACAAGAAGATCGTCTCGCTCACGGAGATGATGGCCGGCGTGAAGGCACCCACGCGTACCGTCCAACTGTTTCAGCTAACCTGCTGGCCCATGGGGCACAAGGTGCCGAGCTCAACCAATTCGCTGGTGTATCTGATGAATATGGTCGAGATCTGGCGCAACAAGGTCGACTATGGACCCGTCTGTGTTGTCTCGCCCGATGGTCGCAGCCGTGCCGGGGTTTACTGTGCGGCAAATGCGTGCATCGAGCAGGTCATACAGCACGGCGAAGTCGATGTATTTCAGGCCGTCAAGACCGTGCGGCGACACCGTCCACAGCTGGTCGAGAACATGACCGAGTACAAGTATTGCTACGATCTGGTGCTGCACTATGTGCTGCACTTCCTCAACAAGAAGGATTGAGAGCAGTCTCAAAATTGTTTGGCGTAACGAGGCGATCGAGACGAATCGATCGACTCGTTCGAAACTGCTTTATGGTTAACAAAACACACAAAAAGTCCAAGTGGTCCACATTTGATGCCTATAATTACTTTTACCTGAACGATCGCATGTATCTGTAACTGTAACAGTATCTGTATCTCTGTAGCTGTAACTGTATCTCTGTATCTGTAGCTATGGAGCGTATGCGGGCTAATCGACTTGGCACTTGGCCCCTGAAGCAATAATACCGAGTATTTTTGTTGTGCACAGCATGTTTGGTTCGGTGAGCTCGGGGAAATCGAATTTCCCCGCCCCCCACAGCACACAAACACACAATCTAGTGTTGTGTCGTGTCTTTTTGTTGTCTAATTTAATTTGTAGGTCCCTTTAAGCAAAAGGGGACCATAAATATCAACGATATAAATGTCTGCAATGTATTTGCAAGAAAGCCATGAGAGCATTATGAACTGCAACCTGAAACTGTACCATGTGCCATGTCTAACGCCCCGATTGTTGTTGTTATGAACTCTTAACTATTTAGAGAAAGGAATACGATATGATTATGATTATGTTTACGATATATACTACATATATATATGTACGTGTTAACTCATAAAACTTGCTACCTTATACAAATTGTTGATATATATCTAACTACTATATCTCTATATATATATATGTACTTATACTTATACTTATACTATATACAAACTTAAATGATATAAATGATATATGAATGTTACGTTTTTCTCGATGTATGATGAGAGTCGCATAGGTTAAATGCTGTTGGAGATAGTATTTTTTATTCATGTTACTAAGCGCAGAGCGAACCAAACACTCGATACGAACTTTTGTTTATTTACAATATATGAAGTGTACACACACACTCACACACGCACACACACACGCGCACAGACGTGCCATAACAAAACAGACATACAATATAACGACCTTATACAGATTTATAGAGTCGTATATTTTCGCATTTATGCATTCGAATTAAGAAATATTTGTGTAACAATTCAAATGCATATAACCCCCACACACACACACACGCACACACAGACATACAACACACCTATATTTATATACATGCATACATATATATTCTTGTAAATGTATTGAATTTATTTTTTTAAATGTGAATAAATGTGCATATGTATTTTGGATCGATTCCGTACGATACTTTCGCGTAGGTTATGAAACGATACGAAACGAAAACCAAAAAACACAAAGAATCAAAAACAGAAAGCTAATCGAACTGTGTTTTATTTCTGCTTTTAAGGGGTGGTGCATTGGGGTGACCTTTCAAAGGGATCATCAGTGAAATCATCAATGAAATCATCAATGAAATCTCTCTACAATTCTTCAAATATTTTGCAATCACTCCTCAAATATTGCTAAAATCGAATTCATACAAATCATTTGCCCTCACTTGTATTATTCTCCTTTCCAACTAAAGATTATTTTTGTTTATTTGCGTCCATCAGGGCAACAATTACATTGCCAGATCTCTGCTCATCTCTCCCCATAGCTTTTGATCTTTCAACATTCCTGCACTGAGTCATGAACTCAGCAAAAAAAAACAAAACAAAATAAAGCAAAATCAATCAAAATATTTTTTTGCGCATTAATTGAAAATTCACTTTTCCGCCGCAAATGGAAAAACCTTGTACCTACGGAAAAGCACATGATGAGGCCGATGATGATGATGATGATAGACAAAACAAGATGCTCCATTATAATCGCGATTCGATAAAAACCTTGACCAGATTACACTTTAATGCGTACAAATCAAACAGAGGCCTCACTTATATAGATATCGCTATGGGGAAAGGGGAAGGCTGCAAGGTGCGGTCTCTCTCTCTCTCGCCCTCGCTATAAAATCGATAAATGACAGCACAGCAATAAAAATACAACAACAATAATAACAAGAGCCACAGCAATAATAGTAAAAGTTGAGCGCTCGCCATGACATCAGCAAAAATTGAGCGAAAACAAGATAGAAGTGCAGTGGGAAAAGGGAACGAATTGTCTATACCCTGTAGAGTAAAAAAGTAATTGACTGTTTAGGTAGGTTATGGCTTTGAGGGAAGAATATGAATCAAGTTCTTCATTCAACGAGAATTCAAAGAGTAAAGGGTGAAGTAAAGAAGAAGTTCTTGGAATTTAAAGAGTAAACAAGGTAGGCAGTTGTTGACTTGTGAAGTCTACTACAAGTTGTAGGTACTATGTGTTTAGTCTTTGGCCTAGTCATAATATACGAGGGTCGTTTGATAAGTCCGTGACTTTTTGAATAAAATATATTTTTTTCGTCAAAGAAGCGTTTTATTTCTCAACATAATCTCCTTTTAGCTCTATACATTTAGTCCAGCGTTTTTCCAATTTTTTTATTCCTTCCAAATAATAGGTTTTCTCAAGGCCCTCAAAATAGTCGTTTGTTTCTGTGATGACCCGAATCTCTTACCGCCGAGCCATTTCTTCATGTTTGGAAACAAAAAATAGTCACAGGGGGCTAAATCTGGAGAATATGCTGGATGGGGTAGCAGTTCGTAGCCCAATTTATGAAATTTTGCCATGCTGACACGAAATTCACTTTTTTCCATTTTCGTTAAAATTCACGAGATCGTCTGCTTTCAATGCCTATAAAACGCAAACCAAAAAACGCAGCTTTCTCAAAATTTTACAGTCAGCTGTTAATCGATAACTGCTGACAGGAGCAGTGTTGTATTTAGAGCAGGTGCGCGGCAAATACAAAAAGTCACGGACTTATCAAACGACCCTCGTAGATATATATATACATACATATATGCAATCTATCCTTTATATTATCTACTACAATGAGACTTGCAAACTATTTGATTTAAACAGTTTAAACTGATTTAAAGCAACTCAAATATTTTGAAGTTATTTCTGTATAATTTTTTGTATTTTCGTTTTGTTTTTTTTTTTTATTTTGCAAATGTTTTTGTTTGGTACAAGACTCATGTGGTGCACAAATGCCGTTGGCATTAAATGCTATTGCTTGTTGTTGTTATCGTTGGCATGCTAATTGTTGTTGTTATTGCATGTTCTGTTGCCAGGCAATTTGCTTAAATTTTTGCCCAAACACACATTGCACAAATAAAGCAATAAGTCGATTTTCCAATTGTTTTTTTCTTTTTTCATATTATTTATGTTCTTGTATTAATACAAAACATGCGCCAAATTAATTCACATGGCCAGTGAAGGAGTGAGGAAAGGAGGGCTCATACAAGTTAGTCACGCTTCGGTTTTTGGAAGCTCTTTTAGTAGCTGTTAATTAAAAACTCAGTGGCAATTAATTTCAGAGGCTTGCCAAAATTTATGGCATATTAAGTTCGACATGCACATAAAACTAAATCACAGTCACAGTGGGAGAAAAAATATGAGTAGCCTGATCAATAAATTAAATTATTAACGCATAAATAGTTTAATGCCAACGCATTTCAGGCAGAATTTATTTCCTTTTGGCTTTTAAAATAATTTTTAAAATAATTTAAAAACTTAAGCGCCTTAGCTTGAAGTGTGAAGTTGCATTTGGCTTTATAGAGATTATGGAAAATGGAAAATATTTACAATATTTATCAAATTTTATAGAAAACAAATGTTACTTGAGTATTTCCTCCGTTTTGTACTTCCTTTTTAGAGGAAATAAACTGATTTGACTTTAGTTTACAGTCTTTATTAAAGGTGCTTAATATTTTTAACACAAAATGTTGTGCCGTGCATACAAAGTGTAGCAATTATTCGCTATTTGCACTGAGCTCCCCCGTGTATTTTGCCACACAAGTCGCGCATTATTTCGGGGAACTACTTGGCATATTGTGCATTTCCCCTATGTGGCAGACGCTATTGCCAGGACTATGCCCACACAATTGCACGCTTCCTATCCCTCTCTCTCTCACTCCCTCACTCTGTCTGCCTCTCTTTCCCGCTGCTTTGGCTGCCATTCAAAATGCAATATAAGCCTTTGTTTCTGGCATTTCGTTGTATGCCGTCGGCTCTGTTGTTTGGCTAATTCAATTATGCAATGTCTACGTGTGTGAGTGTGGGTGAATGCATGTGCTCGCGTGTGTGAGTGCAAGTGTAAATGCAATTGAAGTCTGGCATCCTTTACACACCTTTACATGCCTCCACTTGCGCGCATTGCTTGACGCATTTAACTTACAGAGGCCTTCTCCTGCTCCCGTTCCTCTCCCCTGCTGCGCCCATATCATTTACATTAGCGAAAGCGTAATAATAATTTTAAAATGTATAAACATTATGGCATTTATTTACGCCGGCGACAACAGGCAAGCTGGGTGGGGCACGTAATGTAAATGAGTTAAAAACTGTTGGCCTTAACTCCCTCTCTCTCTGTTCTTCTCTCTCTCTTACTCACAAACATGTATGGTAGGGCGCTTTCACGTGCTTGGAGTGAAAATGAGTGGCACTAATTTGATATGACATGAAATTAAATTTAAATAATTAAACAAATGCCTTTTGTGCGGCTTCCTCTGTCTCAACCTCCGCCTCGGCTTCTGCCTTGGCTGCTGCTACTGCTGCCGCTGGGCATAGCATACTTTTGAGCGCGCACACATTTTAATTAAGCATTTGTTTACCAGTTCCCCCTCGAGGCGTGAGTTCGGCAAGGTGTGCCGCCCAAAAATTAAAACCCACTCACAGATCAAAGCAGCCATTTTCATTATGAAAATACACTTGGCTTGCATGTGAGAAACAATTTGATCAAAGCTGTTGCCAAGCGGAAGTAATGTTCGTGATCTCAAGCCTTGGGGGCGGGAGAACTTAAAGTGATTTTGGGTCAGGGAAGAAGCTATAGAAGTAGATAGTTGCAGTTTTAATGGGTACTACGTCTTAAACAGCAATGGAAGGTTTAAACAACTTATCAGTATCAGCCTCTGAAATATTATTCCCATTTTTGTCTGTATGGGCATCTTTATCTTAAAGAATATAGATGCTAGAGCTATCAAATTTGGTATCAATATGTCTTTATATTGCACGCATGTAAAGTTTATATCATAATTGGAATAACGTCTTTTAAAGTCGAGTAAAAATAATTTATAAGCTAAAACTTTTGGTATGTAGATTACTTTTAAATATCCAAATAATTAACGATCGAATAAATATAAATAAAATATATATAATTATAAAATTATAAAGCAACATCAATCTGTAGATACTCCTTTCTTATTACTTACTTATTATTAACTTTCTAGTTTCCTCTTTCAAGTAACTCATTAATAAATAACTATGTTATGCATATCAATTAAATGTTTATGCACTACATGTTTATTTCTGCAACTCCCGCAATGTTTACATTAACTGTTTATAGTGTAAATAAACACACATTATGCTAAGTTAGTTGCGCACTCTAAATAGCCGCAAGTCATGACAAATTAAAGTTAAAGTAAACTCTACATAACTTCCAATCAATACTTTTCAAAGGTTTCACGCAAATAAATATTTACGCAATGCGCTCACATATTAAATTAGTTCGACAAATTTGTAATAAAGTATTTGTCGTGCAAGTTGCAATGAAATGCAATGAAAAATTCAAATCACAGCGAATATTTGCAGGGGGAATGGGGAGGAAAGGAAGGAAGCAGGTCGGGAATGAGAATGGAGAATGGCATGCGAGGCTATGGATTTAATTAATGTTAACACGATGACTTTGACATGCAGACAATACAAATAGCACACGCACACACACAGAGACACACACACATATACACAGGGACACTAAGACAATGCACTTGGCAGAGCTGATGACTGACAAATTGAAACGGGCGGCCGTTTGACTAAATGACTAAGTGACTGACTTTCCTGCTGAGGTTCGCACATGCTATCTCTGCAGTCTCCTCTCTCTCTCCCTCTCTCCTTCTCTCTCTCTCTCTCTGTGTGGGTGCTTGACGCGCATTGTCGCGTGTGTGTGTGTCAGTTCTTCGCTGCTCAGCTGCCATTTGGTTTGCCAGCTCTCAAGTTGACTGCCTTGGTTTATTGTAAACATGTGTGCTAACAACTTGAGGCTCCCTCTGTCTAAGTGAGTTCTATTCCTTCACAAGACAATAAACCCCGACACACACACAGACAGAAGATGGGGCGGATATATGCGGTGCCATTAAAGTTGTAATTTAGTGAGGATTGCAAATCAGATTGAAGCTAAATTACACTTGCAAGCGATTTCAAAGCAACCGCAAACGCGCCATATGTTTGCCCAGTTATACGGAACTAACTGCAGTTCGTGCTTAGCAGTTGCCAAGGCTGATAGGAGTAGGAAACTGTATAGTAACCATATAATATATATATACTCCTTGAACTGCCAGCTGAGTAGTTCCAATCACGCTTAAGCTCCTTTTCTTCTTTTTTTTCTGTTCAAGTAAAGTTTCATTTACTCATTACAGGGTATCTGCTAGTTCACTACGACTATGTCTGGCTAAATCGAATCTCGCTATTCCAATCTAATTAGCATTACTAATGCCAAGCCAAGATTTAATAAGCCACTTAAGCCTTGAGCGGGAGAAGCCTCTGTAAACGTTGCTCGTAAACCATATGAATGCCATTAATACACTGCACTGCATGGGCTTTGCTTTTGTTCTCGGCTCCGTTTCAAGTGCAGCAACAAAGCGGCATAAAATGCCTAACAGCAGAGGGAGAGAGGGGAAAATGAAGAGGGAGGGTAGACGTGGCGTCTGTTCACTTTATGCAAATTTTCATGCAACCAATTTAAACAAAAAAGCCACCGTTGCACGCGGCGCGTGTTTGTCTTGTTGTTGTTGCTCTTGTTGCTGTTGTTGTTTCGCGCTGTACTTAGTCATAATGAGCTGCACACAGATAAACACACGCACACAGACACACACGTACACAAACAACAGTTTGGCTGTTGAACAAATTTTGTAAAGCTTTTTACATTATACAACAAAAGTGTGATATGCGCTGCGTGTGTGTGTGTTTGTGTGTGTGTGTGTTGCCTTGTTCATTATGTATTTAATTATGCTTTTGTGCATTTTACAGTGCACACACACACAGACAAACACACTCACTAAGCCACGCAAAGTTTTATGCAGCTAGTGAAAAAGTTTCAGCTGTGCCACGCCCCCCGCCCTCGCCCCTGCGTCACTTACACAGCCAAATGTCATTAACAATTTTTGTGAGCTTCGTCGCTTCAGCTCCGCAACAGCAACTTGAAACTTCGCATGTGATAGCAGAGAGTCTATAACAAACTAGTTTAACAAAATTACAGTTTAATATTTAATTAAATATTTTGCAGCTTAGCACTGCTTATGGTGTCCCTCCCCCCTCTCTCCCTCCTCCCTTGGGGAGCAGGCAAAAAATTGGTTTATAATTAAATTATGTGCTGCTGGCAATAGACGCCATTCTGAGCCGCCATGTTTTGTGGTGTGCACACACACAGCATGCGGTGCTGTTGCATAACATAATTAGTTGGTAGTTATTATTGCAGTCGTTGTTTTTGTTATTGTTGTTGTTGTCCATTCATTGCCCATAGCATATGCCATTAGCCAAATCAATAAATATTTGATTATAATTGTTGATTTACAATTATTTGCTCAAATATCCTGCATAAATTATATGACAGCAGCAGCGAGTGATTATTCGCTGGAATAATTGAAATACCTTTTCATATATAACATATGAGTATATGAGTGTGTTGCCAGTCCCTTTCCCTGTATGTGTGTGTGGGAGTATTGAATTTCATTTAAACATGCGAATATTGCTCTCTCACGCTATGAACAATTTAGTTTGATTGAGAACTAGGTTGAAAGCTTAAATTACATAGCAATTTAATGGAATTTAATCTCCTATTACTGAAATGATTGACCAGCAAAAAATTATAAGTAATATTAATTGCACTGACTAATGAAAGTCAGTGTTAAAGCACTATCATGTACATGTACACTGTGCAGCAGGGCATTGCACTGCACTACACTGCAGTGCTATTGGCAGGAATATCAGGTATTGAGGATAGAGTCTCATGCAGAGATCACTCGTAATATCCAACTACCTCACGTACACAAATATTAGTGAAAAGGGATCTCAAATAATCCTTTTTTCTTACACACGCAGTATTCATTGATAGATTTAGAAATTTATAGATAGATAGAGAGATAGAGAGAGAGAAAGATAGAAAGATAGATAGATAGATAGATAGATAGAAAGACAGATAGATAGATAGATAGATAGATAGATAGATGGATAGATAGATATACCATAGATTGATATTTAGACTGTGTACCACAGTTTCTTACAGACCTTAAGTTCAGTGGAAATAAACTTAGCAAAGTGTATAGACAACGTGCATTGCTTATCTTATACAGTCAGGCTTAAGATAAATCGTTCATAGTGTTTTCATTGGCTCAACTGAGAGTCATAATTGGAGTCTGGATGAGAGTCTAAATGAAAGTCTGACTGAGAGTCTGACTGAGAGTCCGACTGAGAGTATGAGTAAGAGTCTGTGTGAGAGTCTGAGTGAGATTCAGAGCGAGTACAAGACTGAGTGTATTTGCTGCCCATTCACTCTGAACTGCATAGATCGTTGTTGCTTCGGAACAACAGCAGAGACTTTTTCTTCAGAACCTTCTTTAGAGTCTTCTTCTTCCTTTTGGCATTAATACTTCACTTAGAAGAAATTATAATTATTCCCTTGTCTCCCACCAATTTACACTTTTCTCACACAGCAATCCGTTTCTTTTACTGCAAACTGCAAACAATACAAAGTATAAAATCAATAAATATATAATTTGCCTGCAAAACAAATGCTCAACTTACCTTCAACCCCGCATAAAAATAGCAAGTTGCTTTTCAATTAAATTGAAAATAATGAGTAACGTATACACATTATTAGTGTTACCTTTCTCTCCTTCATTACCTCACTTTTCACGTCCGCATTAAAACAGAAACAGAAAACATTTACCTTGGCAATGTTTTACATATTCTTGGGGTTCTACCTGCTTCAACGAATTCGCCTGGAGCTCAGTGCAAAAGGGACTGACCACAAAATTCCATTGTATTTGTGCTGCCTACCTTATTAAATTTCCGCATTTGAATTATATGCTAATGTTCATAACTGTATTGTGGGCTCTTGGGCCATTCCAAACGAAACGGAAACCTAACCTAACTGCGCAATTAGAAACATTCACTGGACACTCAAACATAAGCTTGACCACACAATAGCCCTCGTCAAGCAGCATTCCTGCGCCCCCTCACCGCGCAGCCCCCGTTTGTTGCTCTCAATAACACACACAATAACAGAGTCCACTCTCGAAATGTTGCAAATACACTTCATTAATATCCAATAGGCAAATATCAATTTACCAGAAATAATTTAATGACATTTATGCATATTATTTAACCCCCTTCCCCTCTCCATAACCAACTCTAGCTGTGTACGTGATTGCCATGGAACAATGGCATTCACTCTTCGCCCCCCTCCCCTCGATAATTGATGAGCCTTATGACAGTTGTAACGTAATTATTCAATGAGAATGACGAAGAAGGACCTGAAGAGCCTGCTATGCTTTGTGTACTACAAAACACAGTAATGTTCAATTAAAATCCAAAGTGTTTTGATATGTGATACAAGCAGCAGCAGCCAAGGTCCAACAACAGTTGGAATGTAACCAATTTAAAGCTACTAGCAATGTGCATAGTTGGCCACAGCATCCGCTTAGTTAAGTTCTGTAAAGGAATATAAATTAAGTAGCATACTCAGGTGTTACCTGCATACCTGTGTACTGGGCTGCAGAGCACTTCCCTTTGGAGCTGTTCACAGGGATGAGTGACGAGCATCGATGTAGGAAATCGTAGAATCAGAGTGCAACTAGCTGCTGTTCTCGACCTCATCTATAAATGGCTTAGAAGTCTACAAAATGGTTTGACCTCAGTATGAAAATCAAGTTCTCGGTTTGTAAAGAAAGTCTGTCTGCATGTCTGTAGGTCTATCTGTCTTCTTATGTAAGTGCCTGATTGCTTGAATGTCTGTATGTCTCTTTGTCTGTCTGCCTGTCTCTCTATCTGCCTGTGGCTTCTTCTGTGCTTGCCTATTTTTCCCTTTGTCTATCTGTCTGTTGATTTTTCTGTCTGTCTGCCTGTCTGTCCTCTCTGTCCTCCTGTATGTCTGTTTGTCTGTCTGTATGTCTGTCTGTATGTCTGTCTGTATGTCTGTCTGTATGTCTGTCTGTATGTCTGTCTGTATGTCTGTCTGTATGTCTGTCTGTATGTCTGTCTGTATGTCTGTCTGTATGTCTGTCTGTATGTCTGTCTGTATGTCTGTCTGTATGTCTGTCTGTATGTCTGTCTGTATGTCTGTCTGTATGTCTGTCTGTATGTCTGTCTGTATGTCTGTCTGTATGTCTGTCTGTATGTCTGTCTGTATGTCTGTCTGTATGTCTGTCTGTATGTCTGTCTGTATGTCTGTCTGTATGTCTGTCTGTATGTCTGTCTGTATGTCTGTCTGTATGTCTGTCTGTATGTCTGTCTGTATGTCTGTCTGTATGTCTGTCTGTATGTCTGTCTGTATGTCTGTCTGTATGTCTGTCTGTATGTCTGTCTGTATGTCTGTCTGTATGTCTGTCTATATGTCTGTCAATATGTCTGTCTGTATGTCTGTCTGTATGTCTGTCTGTATGTCTGTCTGTATGTCTGTCTGTATGTCTGTCTGTCTGTATGTCTGTCTGTATGTCTGTCTGTATGTCTGTATGTCTGTCTGTATGTCTGTCTGTATGTCTGTCTGTATGTCTGTCTGTATGTCTGTCTGTATGTCTGTCTGTATGTCTGTCTGTATGTCTGTCTGTATGTCTGTCTGTATGTCTGTCTGTATGTCTGTCTGTATGTCTATACACGTAGGTCTGTCTGCGTGTCTGCTTTTATGTCTATATATCTGCCTGTCTGCCTGCGTGTTCCTCTATCTTTCATATGTCTGTCTTTATGTCTAGCTGTCTGTCTTTCTTTCGCTCAATCTATCGCCTGTTTATCCTTCTCTCTTTCTGCCTGATTATCTGTCTCAATTTCATTATATTTCTCTATCCATCGGTCTCTATCGTTATCTGTCTATAAATCTTGTTGCCTCTCTGTCTGTATGTATCTCTATCTACTCTCTCTTTTTTCTGTTCTCTGGCTGTCTGCCTGTCTGTTAATCTCTACGCCTCTGCCTATCTCTTTCTCTATGTCTGTCTACCTGATTATCTGTCTTCTCTCTCACAATCCCTCTGTCCATTTTCCAGAGAGAAAATCTAATAACGATCAACGTGCTAAGCACACCTTAACAAGCATTTTGCATTCCAAATTTGTGAAGATTAAAACGCTGAACATATTTTATGACCAACAACAAAATGGTAATGCCATTTTGGAATTTTGACAAATGCCTGCAACGTTTTCTTATTTTCGGCAAAAAGATTTGCATTTTTCGTTGTGGACAACATAAATTTGATTAAATTCCAAAAACACGCATAGCTTTTGCTTTGCTCTTACACGACATTCCGTTTGGCAAAATAAATACTAGGCAAATATTTATCTGGCAATTTAAATGCATACCTGATGCAGGAGAGCGAGACAGAGAATTACGCCAGAGAACTGTGAGAATTACAACACGAATCGCTTTTGTTATGCAGACCAAAAAATGTCAGCATTTTAACTTTACCTCGCAAATTAACGCCCACAGGACGAGACACGCCCAGATGGGCCGCAAACAACGCCTCTGCATATTCTGCACACACAATTAAATCGAAACAAAAGTGCAGCAAAGATCGACGTGCAACGATACAGAGAGAGAGAGAGAGAGGGAGAGAGCGATGCGAATGCTTTTAATTGAAAATATTTGCAAGTTTGACACTGCAATTGACCGCAATGCAACTGCTACGCTTCAAGATAACCATGTGAAAATGCAAAAAATATAAGAACAAACTAGCAGAGCAGCACGACTAGCAGTTACCCTAGAAAAAATAGGGAAAATATAATTTACAAAGTCAAAGCCAGAAGGAAAGAACGACTAAGCTAAGCAATTTCTCACTTACAATTTCTCTTCCTCGCCACTTTTACAGGGTATTCCCCAGTGCTGCATACATCACATGCGTGTAACACAAATAAATGCCAGGCTGCCACCGGCGTAAGCCCAAATTGCAGTATAGCAACGTTTTATTGATTGTGCATTTGAATATTTTATTGCATTTGCAAACTGACACATTCACACTGTGATGCCAAACTGCCAAACATTTGTCCCTCTCCCTCGCTCTATCATTCCGTCTTCTGCTTTCGGGGCACCTGGGAATTTGCAAGCAATAATTTGTTGGAACGTAGTGCATAGTTTAATTAAAATTCTCATTCAATGAGTAAATGAAAGTCTTGTGACAAAAATGAACACACACTGAAAATTGTTTCACATTTAATTTCAGTTTAGTTTCGGGCCACACATTGTTCTGCGTGTGTGTGTGCTGTAATCCAATAACATATGTGCACATTTCTGTATGGAAATGTCGCTTGATTGTGGCTACATTGTGCGGTCAGTGCAGGTCCCCCGATATTACGCATGGAAAAGAGCTCAACTGAAATGTGTGTTGCATACTTTTTGGCGCTACCTTAGAGAAATCAAGAGAAAATCGCTGTAGAACGTAGCACGAGTCATTTTTGAAATTAAATTGTGCACAGGTAGCAAATATAATTAGATGAATCTCTCCTCTCTCACTAAATCTCTCTACTTAAAGCTTTAATCGAAACTGTGGAGTGGGAAGAGTCTCATATTGTGCCTTTGACATGACGTAGGCGCCTACGCATTGTGGCCTGGCAATTAATTAATGCTCAACGGGTGGGCAAGCGAAAGGGGAAGCGCATTAAATTTGATAAGCATTTAAGCATGTTACTCGGCACTTCCGCTTGCAGATAAAGAGAGCGCTCACACACACACACACACACACACACACACACTCAGAGAGAGAGAGACAGGGAGTCACATGTAGGCGACAGTCAACTAATGCAGAGGCTGCAATGATTTATTATTAGGTAGCTGAATTATTCACGCGCTCGTCGGCGCAAATAAAGATTAATGATGGCATTTCAGAATTTTGCACGCCCAGCGCCGCCTGTCAGCTTGTCTATTTAACTGTCGCTCTCTCTGTCTTTGTCTCTGTCTCTGTCTCTCTCTCGCGCTGACACTCCATATGTGGTTTGTTTTACAGCGCCTCTTTGTGCAGATTTCCGCACCCGAACGTGCAGCGAGCAACGTCCAATGCCAAAAACCAAGCAACCGCACACGGCGTCATTTCGCATTCACACACACACTCGCACACACACACACGGGCACATCACCATTCAGTTGTGCGTAAAATTTATGCATATGTATGTAGACGCGTGTTGTTTTCCCAACACGCTCTAGAGCGCCCCGGGCGCAGCAACCTTCCCACTCCAATTGAGTTTCGGAAACTGCGTTGGCAACTAGGCGGAGGCGCAGCTCGTGTTTGATCCATGATATGTAAATTCTTTTCATGCGCACTGTGGCTCAACCTTTGACGCTGCCAACGCAAAAAAGAAGGCGTTCATTACGCAGACAGGGGAGGAAGGGGAGGCGGGCCAACAGGTTAGACAGATAAATGCAGCATCATTAAAAGCGACTCTCTTTAAGTTCGTGCATTGTTTGTGCTGCCTCTCAATTTGGCTGCCATACAAGCCTATTCCATTTGGCCTATTTGGCTTCCATCTATTTATAAAGCTCGTCATCGTCGCCCGCTGCGACAGAGAGGGGGGCCCACACTCCACGAGGCTGACTAAGGCAAGAACCCAAGCGGTAGCTAGCTGGGATTTAAATGCTATTTACACAGCTTTCGGCTGTCCAACAACAAAGCCCAGAAGGACCCCAAAGGGCCACCCCACATGCCATCTACCTGCTGTTCCGGCTGCGAGGCTAATGCCCAACTAGTGTTGACCTTTTTGCCATTGTCTGGGCACGTATGAAAGGGCTAAAAATGTGACACTGCTTTGAAGAGGAGCAGCAGTGAGAGAAAGAGAGATAGAGGGAAGTGAAGCTGGCCGAGATTCAACTGGAAATTTTGCGCACCTGTCGGCAGACGTGGCCAACTGAGATTGAAGCTCAGCGCTGAGCCTGTGGCGGCTGCTGGGAATGGGCAATGGTTCTGTGACTGGGACTGGGATTGGAACTGGGACTGGGACTGGGGGCATTGACTGCGGCTCGGGGGAACGTTATTATCTTGACACATGTGTAACGGCTTTTGTTTTGGCCCTTTTGCAGAGAAAGAGAAACAGAAACGTAGCAGAGCAAAGCAGCTTTCTCTGCTTCTTCTACTCCCTTGCAACGTGTTGCTAATGCATGTTGAGTCCAGCTTAAGAAACAATTCGACTCTGAGTTTGATGCTCGAAACAAACATTTACCAATGAAGTGAATGCTGTGAATATCTGTGAATGTCTGTGAAGCTCCAAACAGTTTTCACCTTCAAGGCTTATTAGGTTAGCACAGAGAGAGAGAGAGAAATTCGGACAATCAATAGCTGAGCAAAGTTTGCTTCTAAATCAAGAATATAATTGCAAACTTTCAGCAACGAGTTGCTGCTTTCCCCCTTTAAAGTAGTTCAACTAATACAGTCTGTCACTCTCGTTTGTACCTCCATTTCCATGTGAAAACTTCTACACATAACTTCAAAGTTTATATATGAAAACTTTGTCGAAGTTGAAGTTTTCTTTTACCTTCAAGCCACAAATATTTCTTAGCTCTAATCTAATAACGAAAATGTTCCGGTTTCGCCCAATGGGAAACAGCGAAAATTGATGAAATTGATTTCCACATTGGTAATTTTGTAACGTGGCGTAAGTTTCCACCTGACAACTGCCAGCTGCCTCGCTCCACCTTTGATCCCCCACCCTCTTTCTCTTTCTCTTCCTTTCTGCTGACAACTGCTGCTGCAACTGACCTGACCTCCCACTAAATATTTGGCCATCCATCTTGGCCAATGGCAGACACACAGCAAAGCGCACATGGCCATCCTGCTGCTGCTGCTGCCTCTGCTGCTGCTGTTGTTGTCCTTGTTATGCTGCATGTTCGCTGCTTGTTGCCCCCTGCGGGCGCAGACGTGGCCATCAACGCGCGGCAGCCATTTTGCAGTCTCAGTGGCAACTTCAACGCTAGATTTTCAGCTTCTTTTTCTCCTTTTTTTGCTTTTTACGTTTCGCTGTTGCAACAAATTGTATATACGACCTGGCAGGCAACCGTGTGGCAAGGCAGGTAGCCAAGCCAGAGCAGTGAGTAGGAGCTTGGCAGGCACACTAACGACAGTTTATAAAATATTCAGCTTGGCTGCTTAGGCTGCCGTTGCTGCCACTGTTGCTGCCCCAAGCTGCCGCTGTCTTTCAGTCCTTGTCTCTCTCTGTCTCTTTCTCTGTCTGTCTGTCGCTCGCTAAAAGTTTTTAATGAATTTTTTAGCAAGCTAATCGAAGTCACTTTTAGTTGAAAAATGCATTAACTAATGCTTCACGTGCACCACGCGACGTATGCGCAATGTGTGAGCACTGAGATTGAAGTGATATGAGCAAGAAACACAGAGATGACTTAGGTTTATGACTGGTTAGTTAAGGATTGATTATGCTGGTTTTAGCTGGGATGTTTTCTAATATAAATTAAGATTATCAGTTAATAATTCAATGAAATATATAACTAAAGTAAAACTTGTCTTATGCATTTGCAAATTTATTGAACTTCTGCAAAGAGAAAGAATTTTAATATAGTAGATTTCTTTATCATTGTCCTCTTCAAGGAAAGGCAAGCTGAGCCCCGCAACCTGAGCTCCACTAGTGGCGCCAATCTCAGAACTTCTGCCTTGTGGCGGCGAAGCCTTTGGGTATATTTAGAATTCGTTGTAGCAGCCAAGTCTGTTTGGCAAACATGAGTATCGCATGGGGAGCACTTGAAAGACGGCCTGATGTTGTCGATAATAAGCGTGTGAACTGTGCTTAGGCAGATTTTTGTCTGTTGCCTGGGGACTCAACACTTTAAACCAAGCAGAGACAGAAGGAGAGAGGGACAATCCCTGCACACAATGCAGCTTGTTCTATACATTTATTATCACTTGATAAACCACATTAATTATGATTAAAACTAATCAGCTCTGCTGGCGCTGCTGCTGCCGCTGCTTGTTCAATTTCCATTAAGTACAGCTTCATTGGCTTATTTATAAGTCAAACGTGGCCTAAGCTGGCGCTTCTCTTGTTAACAAAGTTAATTAATTTCTGCCTTCTGCTTCCACTTCTTCTCTGTCTCTGTCTGTGTCTTTGTCTTTGTCTTTGCCTTGCTTTGCTTTTGTCTCTGTCGGACAGAGTGTCAACTGTCATTCGTTCACGGGAAGTTGAGACTGAGGCCTCAGGCCTGTGGCCTGGCATTGTGAGGTGTGGCCAAACTGTCTGTCGGCTTGTTGACTTCTGTCACACATGGCGTATGCATAATTTAGTGTGAATCCCCTCTCTCTCTCTCTCTCTGGGTTTTTTGCACCATCGAGAGCTCTGCTTGCCAGGTGTAATTAAGTTGCAAGCTGCAAAGAATGCAGACAGCTTGTGGAAACTGCTAAAATATCTCAACTATTTTTCCAATTAATTTCACCTGGCTACGAGCTGAATTTATAGCAACATTTGCAGTTCTCCGCTGTGCACACCGAGCGCATATTTTGCCTGGCTTATTTCGCTTCGCCCAACGACGAACGACGACGATGACGCTCGAGTACCCGAGTTTATATCTTGGCTCTTATATCTCATTTCAGGCAATTGCAGCTGCTGCTCCACAAGTTGCTCCCGTTGCTCCCATTGCTCCCATTCAAGGGGCGCCTCGACTCCTTGGCGATTGCCTTGGGTTGTAATTTCAGTTGCAGTTTTCTCTCTGCTATTTGATTGTTGCTTTCCTTGCCTTGCTCTGCCCTGTTCCTTCCTTCCGTCCTCGACAACTAAGAGCTTCAATTATAGACTCTGACAGACATCAGTTCGGGCAGGGGGGAGCATCTCGAGCAACGCTTGGCAAGACAAGCAGCATTTTTGTGCTATTTCAAGCGCGCAATGTGCGTGCAACCTCTGCGATTGCGATGCTGACTATGAGTGCGAGTATGAGTGCGAGCATTAGTTTTCTACTAGTCCGAGTTCACTACTTCTTCTTCTTCTTCTTCTTGTTGCCCCGCCATCGAGCTTAGGTAAATAGTCAGCTGCAGTCTTGCGCCCTATCTGATTGCTAATCAAAGCTCTTGAAGCCCCAAGGCATCGCTTCTTGGCTGCTGCTGACAGCAGGGAAACGCAATCCTTATTTGCCCAATACACTCTGTAAATAATCACACGCTGTTAAAATAGCCAAATAAATGGCTATCAATAAGCTGCATCCATTACACGCGCATTGAACATTTTTCTGCTCAAGGAACTTCTTGAAAATTCTTTGCAAATATTGCAAAAGTTCTGGTAAATTATTGCAGCAGATTTTGAAGTGTTATTGATTTATTAAATGCATTTTCTCTCGGCTCTTAACGAACATTCCTTTGTCATTAGGTTTTAAATTCGTTAAGAATGCCTGGCAGACACCCTGCTTGCTTGCCCTGAGGCTGTCACAACTCTTGCCTGGGCACGAGGGCATCATAAGGGCGTCGCTTTAGTGCAGAAAAACCACACAAATAACATTTGATTTGATTTATTTGTATTTAGAAAATGTGCGTAAATGTGCCTAATGCATTTCTGGCCCAACAGGCGAGACGCTGCTCAGCTGCCAAGGCGGAACAAATGGCTTGAATGGTGGAAGGTGGAGGCAGATAACGTTGCGGGCAACCGCAAGCTTGTCGAGCTGTTTAAATATTTGAAAATCCATTAAGCATATTGACAATGTCGACGCCGCTGTCGATGTGTTTGTGTTTGTGAGTGCGAGTATCCCAGGCTGGCTTCAGCTTTATTTCTAGCTGCGGTTGTGAATTTGAATACGGAGTCGCCTTGGGTTTCTTTTGCCTTCGCTGGCTGAATGGATCATTAGTGCAGCTAATGGCGCAGTCAATAAATGACGGCTAAGTGCCACGCCCACTATTTGAATTTGAATATGATTCGCAGGGGAGTAAGAAAAGGCAAACGACGAGACAGACGCAGACAGGCAGCAGGCCCCAAGTCACCACAGCCGGCATTTCCGGCCCGGCGAAGGCGGCGCCAGGACAAGACATAAAACGGATTTATTAGGTCATTGCTGGAGGGGAGGCCGCGTATCTCTGTGCACATCTCCATATCTGGCTTGCTGCTGCGTAAGCACTTGATAGATAACAACTTGCCGAAGCTCCTGCCCCTGGCTCTCATTATTCTTAATAATTTTACAAAATGCGAACACAACTGCTGACAATGAAATGTTATTTGCAAATTGAAACAGAATTTAATGGCCACACGACTGTTTGGGGAGAATAAAACAGTGGAGTTTCGAGTTAAAGCAGCAAAGAGTTGTGTGGAGTGTTAAAAGTTTATACTTAGTTTATAGAACTGCTAAAAATAGAAAAGCAAAAACCATTGCATACTTTTCAGCATACAAGTACAACATACATTACTCTCTACTGTGTCAATACGACTTGCCAATTCTTAGTTTTCTTTATGGGAAATAATTATAGAAACTCAGCACTTTCCTTTGGCATGCTCCATAAACGTTTAAAGCTATTAAAGTAACCCCTTTCAGACCTCTGAATAGTTCATAAAAATACACAAATTAAACCTTTAAAATCACAACTCATCTGCCTCGCATCAAACTAATTGAAAAACTTAAACTATCTGTTGGCTGCTCAGCTTATCCAATCGTGAAAATTAACTTTTAAATATTTCTCTGCAATTTGAAACCCTTTCACAGTTGTAACTTTTTGAATTTTTTGTGAATTGTCGCAAAATTGTAAATTGTAAAATGCACTCGGGCATTTATAAGTAAATATAATATGCATTTTATTTTATTTCAATTTAAAGTTTTTAATGAGTTTTTCCATTTGCCATTAATGCCCCGCAAGTGTCATTTTGTCAGCATGTGTGTGTGTGTCAGTGTGTGTGTGTGTGTGTGTGTGTGTGTGTGCAGAAATTGCTAACTATTTTTCATCAGTTTTCCAGATTTAAACAAAATTTCAATTAATTTCGGTGCAAAACTAAATTCAATTTCACTAAGGTGAATGGGGGGCGGGGCAAAGGGATTTATTGTTATCGCGGCGATTATGCAACAGCAACAGCACGTTGCAATTGTTGTCAGGCCGCGGGCCTAATTGGATATTAAATATTTTTAGAGAGATTTGCGCCGAAAAATTGCAATTTAATTGCGAGAGCATAAAATAAAATTGCAGTCGTGGCTAATCTACGCAGAATCAATGGACCCCTTTCTCCACTGCTGCCCTTGCTGCAGTAACTCTGCTCTGAAAATTAATAACAATTTTGTAGCGCACATTGAAATGGCCAACAAAAGGGGCTTCAATGCGAGTCAGCAAGTGAACAGCGGCTGCGGATGACCAATGTCCACTTTTTGTGCGCCACTGACAGCGGGCAGAGCGACCGACGGCTTTGTGTGCGACACAGCTGAAGCCAAGCTGGAGCTGAGCCAGTAGCTGCCACCCGCTGACAGGCAACCCTCCCTTCCCCCCTTCGCCCCTGCCGACCTGCTGCAGGCAGTGACAGTAATGAGGAATTGTGCAAAGTTGCTCCTCAATTTGCCTGTCACTCAGTTCCTGGCAAATACTGTGATTCGCATTGTGTGCTGGCTTCCCTCCGTAGCCTTCCCTTCCCTTCCCCTTCTTCTCCGGTGCCAACATTATTATTTTGCCTTTTGGCAATTGAAATGCTTTGTATGCGGTTTAATAACGTTGTCAGTCATTGCTCCACATTCACATTCACATTCCCCTTCGGTGGCACTTAAAAGGATCACGGGGTTTCATAATGCACGACGAGCGATCCGCAATTAGTTCGAGCTTCGATTAAATACACAAATTATTTCTTATTTATGCATTCCTCGCTACCTCTTTTGATTGACTCGGCGAGCGTTAAGCATACGCCATGTTGTGCCATAATAGGCTCAATTAAAAGTGCAATTAAATGCAGCGGGATATGAAAATAAAAATACATGTGCGCGAATTGCAATTGAATTGATTACACTCATTATTGCACAATGTGAAATGCGCACAATGCGCTGCGAGGTGTGAAATTTTAATACCCTGCACAATGCGCGAACGGCATATGGAGTGGAGTTGAGTTGAGTATCTGTGTATCGTAAATAAATATAAATGACGTTTGGCAAATTATTTCGGGCCTGGCAATTAATCACCAAATAATTTGGTAATTTTAATTTACTGTAAGCACTTCAATGAACACAGGCACAAACACATACAAGGGCACATACACAAGCACACACACATACACAAATACAAGGGCACACTCACACACAGACAGTCGCACACACAGTCGCAAGTACAGCCGCACTGACAGTTGCATAAGCCATTTGGGTGCATCGTTAATTAAGATTTAATGCTCGCCGTGCCACGCCCACTCATTCAGCAGCAGGCCCTTGAGCCGCCCACATACACATACATAATACATGTGTGTCTGTGTGTGCGTAATTAGGCGACAATAAGCATTTAATACACATTTTCTGGAACACAAAACTCGCAAACACACAAACAGTTCTCGCTCTGCTCCGTCTCTCTCTCCCTCTCTCTCTCTCCCTCTCCCTCTCTTCCAATTAGTTTTGGCTGTGTTTACGCACAGCTTTAATGCCACGCCCGTTAAGTGCACAGGCACATCATGGCAATTGAGCATTTTGGCCCGAAATGCAATTTGTTAGCTAATTTAAGGCCGCCCCTTGTTGCTCCCAAAAACAAACAGTCGATGCTCCGTTTCCGTCACTCTCTCCCTCTCTTTCACTCCCTCTGACTATTGACTTGCTGTTTATATGTGAGTATGGCCATTGGGCTATATATGGTTATATGGCCATCAGGATATATGGTTATATGTCGTCTATATGGCGTGGCTGGCAATTAAAAATTATCTGCGCAATGGCATCGCACATAAAATACTCGGACAAATCCAACCCTGAGCTAACTACGCATATGAATATGTAGTTGTATTTGTATTTGTATATGTGTGTGTGTGTGATTACGAGTGTGTGTGTTTGATTGCGAGTGTGTTTGCTAACAATTTGTGGCGTAATTTGAAAGTTGCTTTTACTTGGAGAAGGCAGAACTGCAAATGTAGAAAGTGTTAGGGAGGAAGCTAAGCGCTCAAGAGTGCATGAAAGTGATAGAGGAAGTGTAAGAGAGAGAGGGATATAACGAGAGAAAGAGAGGGAAAGAGGAAGAGAAAGAGATATAAATAGATCAAGAGGATAAAACATGAGCTAAGGTGATTGAAGTATATGAAAAGATGCAGAGGTAATAATAAAAAAAAGGAAATTTGCACACACAGAGATAAAGAGTTAAGGAGTAAGCAGGCAGAGAAAAGAGACAGAGGCATAGATAGAGACAGAGACAGAGACAGAGGCATAAACAGAGACATAGACAGATTAAGTGAAAAGTGAGAGAAGGACTCTGCCATAACTGGGAGAAGGAAACATGGCAACAGAAACAAACAGCGAAAAAGCTTAGCAAGGGAAACGGGTTAAAGATAAAAAGTAGAAAGAGCAGAAGAGGGTACAAAGATAAACAGATAAAGACATGGAAATAGAAGAAAGAAGCTTTGCAGATAAGCATAAACTCATCTGCACATCATGTATAAAAACACTCAACGACATATGTATCATCGCAGCCCAAGAGCAGCTTAAGTAAAGGATTAAAATCCATTTTCCAATGAAATAATTTCAATGCTAATCGGATTTTGTATTTTCAATTGAAAAGTAAGCATAATGGAAGAATTTCAATGAAGATAATACGCTCTAGTCGTTTGATAGTTTGCACATTACGTATACGCAGGCGAGCACGCACGCACGCAGAGACAGAGAGAGAGAGAGAGAGAGAGAGAGAGTCAATGCAATGAGCTGGCACACATAAGCGCCTTGCTGGCATTAATCTCTCGATATGTAATTAATTTGTCCATAATTTGCGGCACCAAATGTAACTTCGCGAACTTGCAGCGGATTAGTAATTACGTAAGCACAGCGCACTCAAGCAGAGGCAGAGGCAGGGCAAGAGAGGGAGAGAGATACACTCAGTCACACCCATAGCGACGCCCATAAATCCGCGCATAAATACAAATTACAGCAGGGCAAAGGAAGGAAGCCAGGAGGGAGAGGAAGGCAACGACTGAAAGCAATATCAATTTACTCGGGCATCGTGACAGTCAAAGGTTAAATAAAAGTACATGCATAATGAAACTGTCGGCATGTCCCCCCCTCCCTTTCCCTCTCTCTCCTCCCTCCCTCTCTCTCTCTGCTGCTTCCGCTCATTACTTATGTTTTATGACTGGAGCTTAGCTTAGCTTGGCATTTTAATGCGACCTCAAGCAGGAAGTCACTAATCAGTCTTTGACGAACTTTCGCTTTCACCTTGACTTATGCCACGCCCCCCTCTCTCTTTGCAGACAATCATACGCGAGATGAATCGACTGGGCATGATGGTGGATCTGTCGCACGTCTCCAAGGGCACCATGCGCGACTCGCTGGAAGTGAGTGAGGCGCCTGTGATCTTCTCGCACTCCTCCGCCTACGAGCTGTGCAACACGAGTCGCAACGTCCAGGACGACATACTGCAGGCGCTGGCCAGGAATGGGGGACTCGTCATGGTCAACTTCTACTCGAAGTTCTTGTCGTGCAGCGACAACTCAACCGTACAGGATGCAGTCGGTAAGTTCAGCGAGTGAGCCCAGTTTACTCCCTTCACTTCTTTCTCTTTCTTCTTTTTTTTTTTGGGTGTTGAGATTATAATAATTCCCTTCTTGCTCGCC
The DNA here is from genome assembly GCA_018904595.1 of Zaprionus indianus. Lineage (NCBI taxonomy): Eukaryota > Metazoa > Arthropoda > Insecta > Diptera > Drosophilidae > Zaprionus > Zaprionus indianus. The sequence continues at coordinate 1,552,992 of JAEIHA010000905.1, forward strand.
AGCTCGTTAGATTGAAATCAATCAGCGCTGCGGTTGCTTTGTGGTGAGCTGCTCTAGCTCCGGCACTGGCTCCACTGATTGCCCTGCCATTGTCTCAGCCAGTTCATTATTGCCTCACGGCTTTTGCTCTGCTTTTTTTCTCTGCTCTGTGTTGCTTTTGACACGCCATCAAAATGACGGACGTAATCACTTCCTGTTTCGCTGGCTTTCACACAATTCGCACTGGCTTGCAGAAGGGTTTGTCTTTCTTTGGGTAGAGTAGACGAGTGTAGAAGTACATTGCCAGATCAGGCAAGATGTGGTTGGATTGTAAGAGCTACAACTGTGAACTCTCAGTGAATGCATTTGCAAGTGCAGCAACTTCAATAGATCTTTAAACGATTCTCTATTTCAATTGATATTCAATCCTTTAACTGAGCTCAATATGCATCATACTATTTCATTTATTTATTTATTTAAAGTCAAATATGGTCAGTAAAACAATAAATTAAATATATAAAAATAAGAATTAATTATTGGTGAAATCTTAAATAGGAAGAAATGAATTCAGTTAGAATTTATTGGATCTAAACTCACAGACAGAAGTGATCGGAGCTATCATTCTGTGAATAAAGCCTTTGGCAACTGCAGCAACTGCAACCAATCCTTAGGAGTTCCCTTGGCAATATGCTAAGCTATGATTAAATCTTTGAGCTGCACTCTAAATATGCAATATAAATAATATATATAGAATTTTATATACCTTTAAACCTTCTGAATTAGATCCTCAGTGAATTCATTCGGGAAACTCAGTTCATCTTAAACTCTGCTGCAGAACAATTTAAATCGAGACTAAATCGTACATGCTAGCTTAGTATATATAAAATATATAACAGTTATTAATTAACATATATCAGCTTATACTACGAGGGTCGTTTGATAAGTCCGTGACTTTTTGTATTTGCCGCGCACCTGCTCTAAATACAACACTGCTCCTGTCAGCAGTTATCGATTAACAGCTGACTGTAAAATTTTGAGAAAGCTGCGTTTTTTGGTTTGCGTTTTATAGGCATTGAAAGCAGACGATCTCGTGAATTTTAACGAAAATGGAAAAAAGTGAATTTCGTGTGCTAATTAAGCATTATTTTTTGCGTAAAAAATCCATCACCGAAACCAAGGAAAGACTTGATAAATATTATGGGGACTCTGCACCATCAATTTCAATGGTTAAGAAATGGTTTACTGAGTTCCGTTGTGGTCGTACCAGTACAAGTGATGCCGAACGTTCAGGTCGCCCAAAAGAGGTCGTCATGCCAGAAATCGTCGACAAAATCCATGGAATGATATTGGATGATCGGAGAATGAAAGTGCGTGAGGTAGCTGAGGCTGTAGGCATCTCAACTGAACGGGTACATCACATTTTACATGAATATTTGGACATGAAAAAGCTTTCCGCGCGATGGGTGCCGCGATTGCTCACACACGACCATAAGCGCAACCGTGTGACCATTTCAAAGGAGTGTTTGGCGATGTTCAACCGCAATCCAAACGAATTTTTGCGCCGTTTCGTTACCGTAGACGAAACATGGATCCACCACACCACACCAGAGACCAAAGAACAATCAAGACAGTGGGTTTCTCCGGGTGAACGTGCACCAAAGAAGGCCAAGGTGGGTCTGTCGGCCAACAAGGTCATGGCCACAGTTTTTTGGGATGCACAAGGTATCATTCACATCGATTACCTTGAAAAGGGTAAAACGATCACCGGCGAATATTATTCAGAGCTTTTGGACAGATTCGATATTGATTTGAAGCAGAAACGACCGCATTTGGCGAAAAAAAAAGTGCTGTTCCATCAGGACAATGCACGGGTGCACACGTGTGTAGTCAGCATGGCAAAATTTCATAAATTGGGCTACGAACTGCTACCCCATCCAGCATATTCTCCAGATTTAGCCCCCTGTGACTATTTTTTGTTTCCAAACATGAAGAAATGGCTCGGCGGTAAGAGATTCGGGTCAAATGAAGAGGTCATCACAGAAACAAACGACTATTTTGAGGGCCTTGAGAAAACCTATTATTTGGAAGGAATAAAAAAATTGGAAAAACGCTGGACTAAATGTATAGAGCTAAAAGGAGATTATGTTGAGAAATAAAACGCTTCTTTGACGAAAAAAATATATTTTATTCAAAAAGTCACGGACTTATCAAACGACCCTCGTATATATATCAGTACAGATACTCTTCAACCCCCTGCAGAGTATACTTTAGGTTATTCTTGTCTGTGACCTCCCTGCGAATAAGCTTCGCCTTCTTGTCATTGTTTTATTTGCACTGCAGTTGTCTAATGGCATCTCCCTCTTTCTCTCTCTCTCTCTCTTTGTTTCTCTTTTCATGACATTGTCTACGCTTGGACACATTTCAAATTTGCGAAAATTTTAATAACAACGGCTTACGATGACGCTGATGATGGCAACAACAACAACAACGACAACAACAACCGAAACCACATTGCGCTCACTTAACAATGGCCCCTTAATGAACCCGCCAACAACAACAACAACGCTGACGTTGTCGACGATTGCCTGCGAACCCCGTCATTCGATATCCTGCTGACCAACACAAACACACGCACACACACACACACTGATACACATGCAAACACAGCGCATATTAATCACATTAAGCGCGTCGCTGGCATCGATCACGTTGGCCTCGGCGCCGGCTACGACGGCATTAATTTGTAAGTAAAAGTCATTTATTTCACTTAAATGCGCATTTCCCTTGGCCACCACACCCCCCTCCCCTTTCCCACACTGTTAGCTCCACAGAGAGCTGAAACGGAGACGAATCAGCTACAGCCACCGGGCCACTCTGTCCGCTCTGTTCAGGTGGTTTTTAAGTTATTAATTGATTCTATTTAAGCACTGCAGCTTAACATTGGCATATTGCGGCCGGCGATTCATATTGCGGCTCATTACGGCCTGTGCTTGGTAGAGAGTAGGGAGAGGGAGGAGGGTGGGGGAGGGAAGTGAACAAGTGGGGCATCATTATTGCCTGGTGTCAAGGCTAATGAAGTCATAAAGGACGCCAAGTTTTTGATACTTTCGTTACACTTTGGCAGGCGGTAAAGTTTTAAAGGTGCGGAAACATTTTGAAGTTGGACGGAAAATCTTTATATAATTTCTATTAAATATAAGTCAAATAACTGCCTGGGGTTGATAGATTAGAAATCTCTTGAAACTATATACGTGGTGATAAAGAAACTTTGGTTAGAAATCAAAATGGAAATTCAAAACCAACTAAATAATTTAAAAACTCAAATCTAGTCATTTAAGGCGAAGTTATGAGTGTTAGTAGTCGAGGTAGAAGATCTGATATTATACAGTTGATTAAGTAACTGCTATAGCAACTAAGTTCTAAAGAATATATCTTCACTTTAGAGTGAACTGTAAAAGAACGTTCCTGAATAAGTTTATGACTGTTGAGTAGAAGCATAGTTTGTAATAAAAAACACGTATCAATGATCAGTTTCTTTTAAAATCACAAACCTTTAACATTTGGAACTCCTTTTCTGTATGCAACATGTGATATGCAATAGGAAAAGAGGGGGAAGGTCTAGTTGGATGCCAGAGAGATGGAAAATGAAAGAACACCGCTCAACTCAAGGTGTTTCTTCATTAATTTATATTAAATAATCAACTAATTTTCTATGCCCAAATCTATGTTAGTGAATCATGGTAAAGTTAAAATTGTAATCAATCAATTTAAAGGATCAGATATCATCAAATTTTGATATGTATTAAAGTAGCTGATACAGCAACTAAGTTCTTAAGAACACACAATCAACTAAGTGTGAACTATAAAAGAACTTTCCTGAATGAGATTATGTTTGTTGAGCAGAAGAAACATGTAAACATGAAGTCCTGGAAGCAATGATCAGTTTCCCCTAAAATCACAAGCCTTCAACCTTCTGAATTCACTTTAAATGTCTCTCTCTCTTCATATCTGTTTCTATTCTAAAATTTCGACAGTCAATTTCATGTACAGCCCTCAGCTGGTGTCAAGTTTATTAAAAGCGATGATTATTAGCAACACATTGCGTACACTTCCACGTCGTGTGGCATACTTCACCGCGGACAGCATAAACAAACAAAGCGGCAGGCTTCAAATTCCGCGGAGTGCAAAGAGGGATCACAGCTCGTGTCAGAGAGGGAGGGTAGAAGGGGACCATCAACCTGCGTTCAAGCACCCTCAATTGTAGTGTGTTTTTCAATTAAATATTTTTACTACATGCCACAAATTTTACAGCTACAACAAGCATCGCTTGGAGTGGTGTGTGTGTCAGTGCGACATGCATATGAAAACGCATAACAACAATTTTCATGTAAATCAATTTTCCAACGAAACAAACTTCATTTCACGGTGCCCCCAACAACAAGTAGAAACAACAACGACGCGACCCAAAACAACCGAATACAGCCAAAAATGCGAAATAAAAACAGCTAACTGAAATTGGGCTTATGAATATTTATAGGCCACTTTCACAGCTACACTCACACACACACACAGCCACACCCATTTATAATACACGGTAGGCACACGGTACACGAAGCGACAATAAATAATCTAAAATTCTATGAAATTACAAAATGTCAAATGGTATTTTCCGGCACCCTTTGGCCCCCTTTCAACCTCCAGGAAATTTGACTGACGTTTAATGCGTTAAACAAGCGACAATCGAGGATGCTATCCCTGTTGGTAGGGATAGCATGTTGTTATTGTTGTTTTATCGTGTGTAGTGTTGTTGTGCACACTGCATTCTGCGGTGCCTCAACGACAGCTGACACATTCGCATAGTTTTGGTCAGGTTGACGCATACTTCTCATGCCACCAAGAGTGGATGGAGGTTCCCTTTCTGCATGCAGAATGTGACATGGAATAGGAGTAGAAAAGGATAGGAAAGATAAGGAGGAATACCAGTGGGAAATAAGAGGAAGGAATACAGCTCAACTTGAAGAAGATTTTCTCATCAATTTACATTTCTTAACAGTTAATTGAAAGTTTGTTGCCAAATTTCACTTAAGAATGTTGCCAAACTTAAATACTTAAATACTAAAGTCAGAAAGAAACAAGAGGAAATAATACAGCTCAGCTTGAATCAATTTATATTTCTAAATTTGTTGCCAAACTTCACTTAAATCTGTTGCCAATTTTCATTTAAATATGTTGCCAAACTTTACTTAAGAAAATTGCCAAAATTGACTTAAATTTGTTGCCAAACTTCTCTTAAAAAGGTTGGCAAACTGCACTTTAATACGTTGCTACCTTCACCCAAAATTATTTCCAAACATCTCTAAAATTTGTTGCCAAACTTCACTCTTAACATGTTGCCAAATTATACCTAAACTTTTTGCCAAATTTCACTTTAATATATTGCCAAACTTCACTTAAATTTGTTGCCAAACTTCTCGTAAGAATATTGCTAAGCTTCACTTAAGAATGTTTTCAAACTTCACTTCAATTTGTTGCCAAACTTCACTCAAATACAAAGTGTAGGGTATTCTTGCTTCGATATTGGAAAACCCCACAGAATTTCCTTCGTGTTGGTAATTTGCCCTTAATATGCGATTATTGTGATGAATTTAGTATGTGCCGTGTAAAATATTAAATGCCAAAAGCAATGAAATGTAGAATGAAGAGGGAAAGACAGAGACCAGGAAAGAAAGATGCTGTGAATGGTAAATGAATTTAAAGTGCCGGCCACAACCGCAAATGAGTAATATTAATTTGCAGAAAACAATGTTCGAATTCCATTTGGAAAACACACACACACAAACATACAGAAAATATTCGGCTGCTGAAATATGCGTGTGCTCATGGACAGTGTAGAGAGCTCGGGTAGCCGCAAAAAGAAGCCGAGTAGAAGCTCAAGGACAGCGGAAGAAATTACAAAGCGAAGGCGGCGGTCGAAGTGAATTGGGTTTTGTTATGACTATTTGAAGCATGCTTCAGATGTTGCGTGCTGGCATAAGAAACACAAATACAGGGTGTCTCAGTAGGGGTAAATTATAGATAGCTGACAAGGGTAAAGTGAAGGGAAAAGGCACTCTTCTATTTTCTTTTCTTTTTGTTTCTGTCAGTTTTTGAAAAAGGTCACCCTGTATGGTTGGCATATTAATATTTCCATGTCATTTAAAATGCTTCCTAAACGCTGCATATAAAAGTAAATTATTATTTATTTGTACTTCCTTTCGAGCCTGGCCAGAAATATTCATTTATTATTTATTTGCCCATTGTTTAGCCCATTATTTATTTGTTTTTTGTGGTCATGACTTGCATAAATTCCATGCCTGCCCCCCCTTACTTTTGTATCCCCAAGCAAACGCTTTGAACATTTCAATTTCGCATTGACTTTTCTGCAATATTTATGATAATGTATTTGGGCTGTGCGGGTGAGGAATAACCATCTTTAAGTCTCTGGTTTTGATGTGGCATAAAGTGAATTAAAAGTGTGTTAAATAACCTGACAAGATATTGTAATTTAAGTTGTATAGCATATAAATCTTGGAAGGTGTTTAACTAGTCGCATAATATTTGTGGCTCCAACTACAAATCCTCAATAAGATCCTTCCATAAATAAACATAAACCTTTAGTATATATTCCCCAAAAAATCTTTAAAAAATAACCTTAACCTATAAATACCTTTCTCTTCCTCTCCCCTCTGTAGCACACCCAAAGGCCTGGAGGATGTCTCCTCGTATCCAACGCTCTTCGCTGAGCTCCTCGGCGGCGGTTGGACCATCGATGAGCTAACCAAACTGGCGGGTGGCAATTTTCTGCGTGTCATGCAGCAGGTGGAGAAGGTGCGGGATGACAAGAAGGCTGCCGGGGTCAAGCCCTACGAGGATCATCCCAACTTCCGCACTGACGATCCGTATAATTGTACTTCCAGCTAATTAGATTTAAGCGCTATATCCCAAAAGGTTGTACAATAGGCCCGAGCAGCGAACACAGAAAAGTATATCGCAAATATAGTAAAATAAATCAAGTATTATACAATACCTAACGTAATTACAGTCTAGTACAGTACGTACATGTGTAAGTGGCCTAGCAGATGTGGTTTTTATAAGCTCTAAGAATATACCTACCAAATCTCTGGCTAATTCTCCCAATCGTATCTGTGAAAACTCTACGAATTTTCCTTTTTAATTTTTATTGTGTTTTGTTTTGTGACAATCTACAGACTGCCAAGAAAAGCACCCACAATTCTCAATTGATTAAGAGTTCTCCAAAAAGTCCTGCTAAGAAATAACGGTTTTCTGTCTACCTACCAAAACTTCCATATTGATTAAATTCTGAAATCCAATTGCGACTTTTTAACTGGACCAACACGAAAATAGCAAAGAAAGAAAAATAAAAAAAATAAAATCTGAGAACTTTGGACTGCCAAAGTTTATATAGCCTTGCAGTATATTATGATATATTGTCAATATATATTATATATATAACTTTCCGATTGATAACGAAGTTAATTAGTATAAAATTTCATTCCTTAATCTCATCAAGTTCTCCAGCGAGACTTCCTTCTGCATATTTGATCCCCTGCAAGACTATATACTCATATACCAATCTATAACACACCGATCAACTGAAAGAAACGTTTCCAATTTCATTTGTTTAGTTGATTATAGAAAAACTACATATCAAGTATGTATAATAAAGACGAAAATGAATAATTTTCCTAGCTTAATGTTAATGCAAATATTGAAATGTGGGAAAGCATACACTTAAATTAAATACTATGATTATTATATATAAATATACATATATAATAGAGGATTAAATACACGAAAAAAACAAGCTTAATTCAAGATTAATCAAATATTTAGTTAAATTTTTTAAACAGTTTGCAAGCGATGAAGATTGTAAAGAAAATTGCGGAAAAACTGCGAAAAGTAAATAGCGTAAAAGACACTAAATTAGCAAGTAAGAGAAGTGGGCGTGGCACAGCCCTAAGTGCATAGTTGTAAATAGGTTGACGAATTCAATATGTAATATCCCCATATATATAAATATTACACATACTTAGAAGACATTCTCCCTGCATTTCCAAACCTAAAAACGAAATAAAATAAAAAAACAATAAAACGAAATATGAATAAAGAACTCTGTCAGTATCTCTGTACCTTCTGAACCTACAAGAATCTAGTAAAATGTGCGTAGACCTAAGTAAATAAATATTATATATACGAAATATACATTGCGAGAGGAAGCGAGTTCAATAATTGTACATTTTCTACGCAAATAATAAAGGGAAAAAACAAACGAAAAGGTAAAGAAAAACTATTGTTACAATTTTTTATGACGTATTTTATACGATTTTTGTAATATGTACATAGCATTTTTACCTACGACCGTATGCTATAATTTGAATACCTATATAGTTTTCTAGTGAAGATTCTGATAACAAAAAAAACTTGAGAACAAAACGAATATCTACTACAATTATAATTACAGTGTATCTAAACTTAGTAAGTTGTTAGTCGACCGATCGTTAGTTCTTAGGCTAATCGGTTGCCTTCAAGGCGGGGCATAGAATATCTGTAAAGTTTACACACACACATGCATACATATAGGACGTACATGTACACTAACACACACACACACACACACACTTAAATTTCAATTTTCCAGCGTATTCCAATTCCACTTTGTACTGTGCGAACTTGGTTATGGCCGACACGAAACGCATAAATATTGTAAATCCACATGGTAGTTAAAAACTTGAAAATGGTAAAATGTTTAGCGAATAAATTTCAATAAAATGACAAACAGATTGCCGTATAATAAAATAAATTAAATTGTTTTTTAACTCGTGGGAAAACATATTATTTCTGCTAAGTGGATCTGACTCAGCCGAGACACATATGGGATTGTGTCTTGGAAAACAAGTTCTGTTAACGAGCACACTGTTAACATTTCTGACTGAGGTGCGGCGAATTAGGGGTACGTTTGGTTTGTGGCTTGGCTAAACGGCTTAACAGAAGCTGTACTCCACTAACAGCATTGCTCCTCAACGAACAAAATGTTTCGTCGGTATACACTAAATCGAGACAGATTGCAACTCTGCTGATGTCTTCTGACGTCACAAATGTATGCATTGGTATATGACGTATGTATAATCTGTATATTTTTTGAATATTTATTGCAATAATTTTAAAATGTGAAAACAGATGTATTCACTTCAAAATGATAACAGTTTTGCTCAAAATTCTACACATTAAATTTAAATAAATTTCATACATACCTAGCAAATTATCATTTGTGACGTCAACTCGTTACCGTCCCTTTCTGCTGACCTTGTTGCACATTCAGTTTCAAGACGCACTTTTGTTTACATTTTTTTTTTGTTTTTCTGACATGGCGTCAGAGAAGGCGGCGCCGGAATTGTTGGCGCTGCACCCGAAGAAGGATTCCCAGCCAGATGTGGTGCTCGAGGAGTGCGGTATTCAGCGTCTTGCTGCGAAGGATTTAACCTACAACGATTTCTACTGGCGCTACATGCACGCCAATTGGCCCGTCATCATAACAGACGTATCCAATTCTTGGGAATGCCGCAACTGGTCGCTGGACAAGGACAACGAAAACGCCAACATAAGCACGGATACGGAAGGAAGCAGCAGCAGCAGCAGCCAGATAAATTTCGACTACCTCAGGAGCCGCATTGGCAACCTCGACGTGCCTGTCGCCGACTGCAATGCGACGTATTTCAATAGCCATGCCAAGCTGGAGCTGAAGTTCCATGACTATCTGGAGCGCTGGCAGCGCAGCACTGCGGAGGAACCCAACTGCAACGTGGCGAAGGAAAACCTCTACCTCAAGGACTGGCATCTGGCTGCCCAGCTGCCCACGTACGAATTCTACCAAGTGCCCAAGTACTTTGCCTCCGATTGGCTGAACGAGCAACTGATTCACGAGCAGCGCGATGACTATCGCTTTGTCTACATGGGACCCAAGAACTCCTGGTAGGTTGTGGACTAGTTACTCTGTTCACTGCTCATTTGCTGATACTCTGATTTCAGGACCTCCTTCCACTCGGATGTGTTCGGCTCGTTCAGCTGGTCCACGAACATTGTGGGCCACAAGAAGTGGCTTATAATGCCGCCCGGCGAGGAGCTTAAGCTGTCGGACAAGCTGGGCAACCTGCCATTCAGCATCGATGAGGCGCAACTGGAGGAGCATCAGGTGCGCTACTTCACCATCAATCAGACGGCCAATGAGGCGGTGTTCGTGCCCAGCGGTTGGTACCATCAGGTCTTGAATGTGACGGACACCATCTCGGTGAACCACAACTGGTTCAATGCGTGCAACATTGCGCTGGTGTGGCGCAATCTAGTTGCCAATCTGCTGGCGGTGCACAAGGAGATCTCCGATTGCCAACAGATGGACAACTTTGAGGCCCACTGCCAGACCATGTTGCGGGCCAGTTTTGGCATCAACTACCTCGATTTTATAGAGCTTTTGGAATTCATCGCCGCCCGCCGATTAGCCAACGATCTCCAGGACCAAACGAAGGCCAGCAGTTTTATACTTTTTGATAGATACCAAATGAACGATTATCACGTGCGATCCGATCTCGCGTGCCTGCGCCGTCTGCTCGCCGACATGCTGCAGGAGCCGAGTCTGCACCAGAGTCCGGCGCAGCTGGCAATGCGCTGCAAACAGCTCGCAGATCAGCTAGAGCAGAGGCAGCTGGTCTAGTCAAGGATGACGATGCCTTGGCATATTTTTATACCAAACTTGTATTCATATACATGCACTAGTCGTAGTATTTTATCTCGTGTACATATATATATATTTTAAACAAGTATATATTGATGTAAAGGTGTCTCTGTATCTATTCCCCGTCGGGCCACACGAAGTCGCCCGAGATGGACGCTGTTCTCAGCCAATAGCACTGATCGATGACGCGGAAGCCGAGCTTATCGAACATGCCACACGATGCGGCGTTCTTGGGACCCACCAGAGCCATCACATCCTGACCAAGTGCGGCTATTCTTCTGGAGATTTCCCTGGTCACCAGGCTACCAAATCCGCGTCTTAGATGCGTGCTGCGCACCTGCAATGCTCCCAAGTAACCACCCTGTAATCTGCAAAAGAAAAAGATTGAGCAACCTCTCGCTAATCTTTGCTGCAGTTGGGACTCACCTGATGCACCATGCCACCAGTTGCTGGGAATCCGTTGCATAGAGACCAGCGTTGGCACACAATCGTATCTGTCGCCTTATGAAGTACTGTGAACCCTCATGCCGATTAGGCCACTCGTCATTGATGAGCTCTGCATCCTGCTGCCGCAGTGTGTCCATGTGGAAACCATCTGGTACTCTGAGTACATCTCTCGTGAGCATATGAAGCACTCTTTGATGCCTTGGCTAACTTACTCAACTGTCAGCTGCGACGCCTCCGCTGCTGGCATATGGTAGAGATTCGTTTCGTCGTCATACTCCACCGGCAGCTGTTTCTCTGCTATGACACTCCTTAGTGCCTCGATGTGTCGCGCTGGAATGGAACTGCACTTTAGTCCGCGGGACCAATCAAGCAGTCGCAAGGCCTCTTTAAGCAGCTCTTGTGCGTCACCAAGGCACCCCACGAACAGCTGATAACGATCCTAAAGAGAGAGGGATTTATTTCATTTGAAGCACAAACACAGATGAACTACATACCACAATGACAAAGAGAGCTGCATCTTTCGCGCTCTGTTCCGAGAGTGTGTACGCCTTGAGATTCTTTATGTGCGGCTCTTTCTGTAGAAACCCTATAAAGTTGTCCAGGCAGTAGAACTCTGCACAATATTTTGGCCAATGTTGGGCGTAGCTTGTCTGATACTGCTTCAGTATCACAAGGTCGATGGTTTCCAATCGCGCTGTCATTTCCAACCGATCAACTCAAATTAATACAATCAACTGAACAGCTGCGCATCGTATTGTTTTTATACCCTCTCCGAGGGTGCTGCAGCTAGCACGTATGTTCAATAAAACTAAAACGTGTCTGATAAAGCCAACATCGTGAATATATGTATTGTATATCAACGCAACCAAGCATTCTTCTACTTGCATGCGAAAGGGTATTGAAAGTTCTGCATGACACACACAATATCCAGTTTAACTTGTTTGAAAATCAGAGAGAGAAAGGGAGAGTGTGTGTTGGTCTCTCTGAGAGTAAATGTCTCATAAATGTATAACGGGGGTCGCTTGAATAATACCCAATAATAATTTTTGTATTTTAAATACTCTATATAATATTTTTTATAGCAAGGCAATTACAATTTGCGCAGCCAATCACAGCTCTATAACAAATATTTAAAAGTATCGATACTGAATTGTTTTGGCGATCTTTATTTTGTAACATTGCTTATCGATATCAATTAAATCATCGTAAAAATATTCATTTTGATAGGCAACCAGCGGCAGATATTGTTCGATGATATGATTTTATTCGCCACCGGGCCAATTGAATTCGCCGCATGCGGGTTTTACAATGAACCAATAAACTTTATCGATCATTTGAAAGCCCAACTTCGTGAATACTGCAACGGACGCTTTATTCCCAACAACAATCTCTGCGGCAACATCGTCGCCCAAATCGGCAATACGTCTGGAGAGTGCCTTAACTAGAAGGCTGCCAAACCCACGTCGTTTGTACGCATCATCAACGTGTAGAGCGCCTAGTAAACCGTCTTGGGTTCTAGTTGAAGAGTCAATCGTTTACGAATAAATATACATACAGTGTTGGAAAAAATAATAGAAACAGCACTTGCACCTGGAAGAAAATCTAAATTGCGCATTATGTACACGCACTATATGCACGAAATTGACATCAAATAGAAGGCTGAGAACTGTACTTTAATATGCGACTTATTTCAGGTCGATGTGATCTTTGACACCTTAGCAATCTTCGCCTAAAGGAAAAAACTCCCTTTGGATCTGGAAAAAATAATAGAAACAAACGACATTTTTTTGAATATTTTTCGTTTTTTTCAGTGAATTCTTAAAAAAAGGCATGCATTCAATACATTTAGGTAAGTTTAGCTAAGAATGACCGAATTTGCGGAAAAATTCTGTACAATTAACTTGTAACATGAAGAAAAGGTCACGGGGGTCACTGCCCACCTGTATAGCGAAATACTGTCAAAGTTCTTCCTTATTTTTTGATTAAAAGCCTTCAATCCCTTTCTCTTATTACCCCTCATACGTCCCATATCAGATTTGAGTCCGGGGATGGGTCAAACCGCTCAAATTTATTAAGTTTCTGATCTTGCACCCCTGTTCTAGGCAGTTTCGGGGCAGGTTTGGGGTCATAACATTGTATGAACTCACATTTTACCGCCTTTTTTTCGTCGATGGAGTAGAAGAATACCTTGCAGGCGACAGAGTGTAGTCGGTCAATAAGAAAATGACTGATTAAAAAAAATTTAGACGGGTAGTCAGCTAGGAAGGTTCCACCGTTGAGTAAGGAAAATATCGTTAATAGGCTATCTTTCGCAAATTAAAAAATAGTGCCCTATAATTGGAAAAAAATGATGTGGTTTGATGAAGGTAACTTACATTTGTTTAGATCTAATGAAAAACTATACATAAGACGTCCAAAAACTACTGATTTCGATCCTAAGCCCACCACACCGTTTGTGGTGTGAATATCATACTATGGAAATTCTTTGCCCCTTCTGTATTTGGTCCGATATTCTTGATATAGGAACAAATTTGGACTTCCGACTTCGTAGACATACTAAAGAACTTGATGCCAAGAAAAAAGTCCCGTTAAAACGGGGCTTCATTGGGTATAATGGCCCCAAACCTGCCACGAAACTGCCTAGGACATGGGTGCAAGAGCACGAACTCAATAAATTGGAGTGGTTTGACCAGTCCCCGGGCTCAAATCGGATAGAACACGTGTGAGGAGTAATATAAGAAAGGGATTGGATGCATAAAACCCGAAATTAAAGAAGGACTTTGACAATATTGCGCTATACAGGTGGGCAGTGACCCCCGTGACCTTTTCTTCATGTTACAAGTTAATTGTACAGAATTTTTCCGCAAATTCGGTCATTCTTAGCTAAACTTACCTAAATGTATTGAATGCATGCCTTTTTTTAAGAATTCACTGAAAAAAACGAAAAATATTCAAAAAAATGTCGTTTGTTTCTATTATTTTTTCCAGATCCAAAGGGAGTTTTTTCCTTTAGGCGAAGATTGCTAAGGTGTCAAAGATCACATCGACCTGAAATAAGTCGCATATTAAAGTACAGTTCTCAGCCTTCTATTTGATGTCAATTTCGTGCATATAGTGCGTGTACATAATGCGCAATTTAGATTTTCTTCCAGGCGCAAGTGCTGTTTCTATTATTTTTTCCAACACTGTATGTATGCTAAATCTACCACACTTCTTACTTTATACACCAAGCAACTAGCTGCTGAGTCTGCTCGTCGTACAATCCAACGTTGGCGCACAGACGAATTTGTCTTTGAACAAAGAACAGGGATCCCTCATGGCTGTAGGGCCATGCCTGATTTATGAAACGAGCATCCTGCTCGGACAGGCATCGAAGTTGGAAACCCTCAGGACAGCTGTAAAATCGGATATATATAGTTGATTAAATTGAAATGTGGAGAGCTAATAACTTACTCCACGGAAAAGACGGAAGCCTTTTTAGCAGGAAGATGATAAAGAGCGCAGTCGTAGATTTTATCTAAGGGCAGTTGCCTATCATGGATTACTTTCTGTACGGTGACAATATAACGTAATGGCACCGTGCTACAGAATATTCCATTTGACCAGTCTAGCAGGTGTAGCGCATTCTCCAAATATTCCATGGACTCTCCAAGGCAGCCGACAAATAGCTGATAACGATCCTTAAAGTTGACTTGGGTGTTATATATTCAGAATTAATTTATAATTACAGAAAGATACCATTATGAGAAACAGACCCAACTCTTGGGCACACCGATCAGGAAGTGTATAGGCGCAAACATTTTTCATTAGAGGTTCAGCTGTCTTGAAGGAAATAATGTTGCTTATGATTTGATACTCCAGATAATACTTAGGCCAGTCTCTACTAAATAGAGCCTTCCTCTGCCGCAGACCCTCCAAGTCAATAAGCTGAAGTTGCTCTAATTCCGGCATTCTTAACTAAAATTGGCACTATGTGTTGCAGCATTGAAATACACTCGCCTTATATAGGCAACTCGAGAAGAAAAAACTTATCTTGTTAAGTTTACTAGAGATTTTCCTTATAGCTTTAATTCCGGTCTGTTTTTATCAAAAGATTTTACCCGGTATTATCGAGATTACTTATAAGCGGCACACCGCGAAAACCGCACTGCAGTTTATCAATCCGACATAACGTGATATCTTAGTTAGTTATTATTTTCATACTGTACAGGTAGTAATCATTCAGCCTGTCTTCTCTAGACCCGAGCATGTGCTGTAGTCTTCGAAGAGGGTTCTTCTCGCTATTCTTACATTCAAGTATCCTAAGAGTGGCTAACTCAAGTGCACAAAAGTTCACACAATCTTATGGGCCGGTCGTGGATAAGGCACCACTGCAAGTAACGATCTCTCAGGTTGCTGCTAGTCTCGATGGCAGTGCTGACAATACTAATCTCAGCACCTTCTTCCCTCAGTCTTTAATTTGTTATTCAAAATCCGGCCAATCAATAGTGTTCCCTTGCTCTGGCAGAGACATGCTCCAGTAATAGTGCACGCCAGGCAGAAGAGTAAAGCCCACTTTATCAAAGATTTTACAAGCAGCGGTATTATCCAGATTCACCAGGGCAGTGACATCGTGTCCCAGCTGCTCGGCAAGACGCCGGCTCATGGCAGCAGCCACCACAGCGCCCAGTCCGCGACGCTGATGCGAGCGACGCACCTCAAGAGCACCTAGAAATCCGCTCTGCAGTCTGACAAGTGTAAACTATATCTGTATTATCTCATTACTATACATTGTCTCGATAACCTACCTCAGGCACCAGGCGCACAGCTCCCCCGTCTCTTGGTCGTAGAGACCGACACTGGTGTTGTGCTCGATGAGCAGTTGGATAAGTTTCAGTGAGCCAACATGCTTTGCCGACCAGAGATCGTTGATCAGCTCGGCGTGCTCGACCCGCACACTGTCCAGATAGTAACCAGTGGGGCAAGTGAACTGCAGCATCTTTGCCTTTGAGCATGGCATATGATACATAATCGTCTTCATTTCTCGATCCATGCGCAATTGTCGCTCGGCAAGGAGAGATTTGTAGATGGCATGATGAGTCTCGTGTATGGCGCTCACCTTGAAGCCACGCGACCAATTCAGCAGTCCCAGTGCACTGACCAGTTCCGGCGTCCTCTCACGGCTTAAATTGCTAAAGAACAGCTGATAACGATGCTAGAAAGAAGTAGAGAGAAGGAGATTAATTGAATGGAATATAAAATTGTTTCACAAACGAACCACAAGCAGAAAGAGTCCATCTCGTTGCCAATCTCCGTTGAGTGTGTAGAATGACAAGTGCTTGATCTGCGGATCTTTGTCCAGCCAGCGTAGATAGTTATCCAACCAAAAGTAGCCCACACAGTGCTCAGGCCAATCTTGCAGATACAACTCCTGCAGCGCCCTCAGCTCAGCTGTATCTGTTACTGCAGTTAGCTTCGTTGCCATGTCGTAAATGACACCTTATCGTTTTTTTTTTTTTGGACATTTTGCTTTATCACTGTCAGCAAAGCTCAGAAGCTTTCGGCAAAATTCTCAACAATTTGCAAAACACTTGTTGAACATGAACCAGCTGTTTATCTAACAGCTGATGCTGTTATTGAAACTTTAACAGTGACTTAGCGCGTTATCGAGAAGTTTAACAGCAAGCAGCGATTTTTCAGGGCTGTTGTTTCTTAAATGTGTCGCTAGAGGCCGCCAAAGTATATTGAATAACTTGCCGGTCTTAGTATATTTGAAAAACTCGAACTGTTATTAGCTGTTCTGCTAACAGTTGATGCTGTTATCTCAACAGTCACTCTGACTTGCAGAGCTATCGATAAATTTGTCAACATGAGCAGCGATAAGTTACTGATACTGTTTCTCAAAAGTGTCGATAGTGGGCGCCAAAGTTTATTAAACAACTTGTTGATTTTTTAGTAAATTTCAAAAAACTTGTAACTTTTTATTAAACAGTGGACGCCACTTAAGGTCGTTTTCGTACATGTCTCGTGTTGCTTTGTATGTATATACACAAAAAATACCAATGCTTAAATTAAGACGCACTCAAATCGATTTACATTTGCCAATCTTCGTTTTGTACAATTCGATTTACACATTAACACATTTTAAAACAAATTACAAAATATATATTTACAGCTAGACGAAAATATTATATTTATATATTTATATACGATCTGCAAATAGTTTGTGCTGTTGCTGCCGCCGGTTTAACCATATAGGAAGTGTGTTCTCTCTTCAGGGTCAGGATTCTGTGCCCTTAGGGCTCTTGCTTGGACGTTGGCGACGTCGGCGTCGTTGTCGTCGCCGTCGGCGTAGCTGCTAGCAGAAGGCACTTAGGATCTGGCAGCTCATCCGCCTGCTGCTCCTCCTCCGCTGGCTCCTGCTTCACCTGGACTGCAGACAATGCGTTGTCGCTGCTGTCGTCGCCCGCCTTGGCACGCTCTGCCTGCAGTCGCCGCAGCTCCTGCGCCAGCGTCTCCGATGACTCCGACTGCGTGGGCGTGTGTGACGAGGTGGGCGTGTGCGAGGCAGAGCAACTGGACGAGGCGGAGCTGCGTGACGTGGCCAATGGCAGTGACTGTTGTTGTTGGTGTTGTTGTTGTTGTTGATGATGCTGCTGCTGCTGTTGCTGCTGCTGTTGCTGCTGCTGAGTGACCTTGCCCATGAAGCTGCGTATCTCCTCGAAGTAGGACTCTTCACTAGGATTCTCGCAGAAGCGTCTTATGCAATGCATCCGCTCGCTTACTCCACTCAGCGCACTCAGCGAGACCGCATCCGATTCGTGCTTCTTGAGATGCCTGTCCAGGTTCGTCTGCTGGCCGAAGCAGCGCTCACAGATCTCGCACTTGAACGGCCGCTCCTTGTTGTGGATGTTGCGCACGTGGCGCTGCAGGTTGGACGAGATGCTGAAGGAACGTTCGCAGTACTTGCACTTGTAGGGCTGCTCCCCCGTGTGCGTGCGCAGATGCCGCGTCAGGTTGGCGGAGCGCGGGAACACTTTGCCGCAGAACTTGCAGGTGTAGCGATCCTTGTTGCGCTGCTGCTGTGGCGCGGGCAGCGATCCAGCACCACCACCGCCGCCCGAGACGGGTGCCTGCGCCTGGCGTTGCTTCGCTTTGCGTGAGTGCTGGCGCGTCTGGAACTCCTGCAGCTGCGGATGTGGCGTGGGCGCACTGGGCGCTAGTGTAGGTACAACAGTTGGCTCCAGTTCCAGCTTGAGCTGCTGCTGCTGTTGGTGTTGGTGGTGCTGCTGCTGGGAGTCGTTGGGTGGCCAGGCGAGGTCGCCGCCCTTCTTTACCGGATGCCGAAAGTTGAAATCGGGCGGCGCTGCTGCCTGCTGCCCTGACGGCGGTGGCGGCGCAAACACATTGCGATACTGCAGCGGCAACGTCTTGGTCATTGCCTCCAGCAGTGTGGAGTGCACGCCGCTGGGCACAACACTGGTGGGCGGTGTTGGTGGCGTTGCCACGCCCTCGCGCAACGCCCGCAACATCTTGCGACTCATATCGAAGCCAAGATCCGCCAGCGAGGCGGCTATGTGATTGTTGTTCAGCTCCTTCTCCTTGCGCTGCGCTGCCAGCTCGTTGGCGAACATGATCAGGTTGCTGTTCTCATCCTCCAGCGGCTGCGGCGGCAGCGTCTTTTCGTCCTCCAGCTTGGTGCTGGCAGCAGCTTGGCGCCGCTTGTGTGCGAGCCGCAGATCCAGCGGCTGATCGAAGCTGCTGCGTCGCTTCGCCTTGTTGCCATGATGATGATGTTGCTGCTGCTGTTGTTGTTGTTGCTGGTGATGTTGCTGGTGCTGGTGCTGGTGATGTTGCTGATGTTGGTGGCGTGCTGCTGCTGCTGCTGTTGTTGTCATGCTGCTGGTGGCTGTTGCCGCCGTCGTTGAGGCGGACAGATCGTAAGGTACATGTGATATATACGATGTGGGTATTAATCCTAAGGCAGGGTAAACACAGCCCTGTTTTGGGCTAGGAAGCATCTTTCTTGGTGAGTGGTCTTTCTCTCTCATAACTGTTAACTCTGCACGCCGTGTGGCTCAGTGGTTGTTGTTCCCTTTCCTCTTCAATTGTGTGTCTTCGAATGTTGCTAATCTTCTTGTTTTTTTTCTTTTGTTGTTTCTCTTCTTGTTGTGCTAGTTGTTGTTGTTGCAACTGCTGTTGCTGTTATTGTCTTGGCTGCCTTCGCGTTTCCGAGTTGTTGTAGCAGGCGGCAATCACGAACCTGCAACAGAGGAAAGATGGTAGGGAATTGTTGAAAATATTTGGAGAAGGTCTTCATCTTTATTTAATAAAGGAGACTAGAGTTAAAGGCACTTGTGCTGGCTTAGCCAATTTAGATGTATAGTGGGTAAATATATATTGTTTGTACTTGGTACATTTGATATCATATGTCTGTGCTATATCATATTTATAGCCTATACGAAGGTATTTGTTATTTGTTAATCAGATATATGGACTATTTAACTACAAGGTCCTGCTGGACATATGGAAGAACGCGAACAAAACCAACATAGACAGCATAAAGCGCGCTCAATCAAAGATCCTGCGAACTATCACTGAGGCACCACTGTATATTCGAAACCAAAACATCCAACCGGTTCTCCGCATTCACGCAGTAAATGATGAAATAGACAAGATTTGGGTTTCCAACCGAACCCGCCTGCAACGTACCGACTTTCCAACACAGCCATCATTTGTCAGGACATTACTGACTGCTAGTAAGGTTATAGTATAAGATTTGATAAACTTAATAAAAACAAAGTAAAAAAAAAAAAAAAAAAAAAATTCGTTTTTTTTAAAAAAAAAAAAATTCGTTTTTTTTTTTTAATAAATTTTGACCTCGAGCCAGCAATCATGAATATAAAAAACAAAGGTCGCTAAAACCCTATTATACAAAAAGAAGATATATTGATTGACAATGCGCATAACGTTCTCGAAAACGAACCCACTTTAGTATGAAAAACACTTCTGGCATATACTTCAATTTAGTTTGTTGTTTTATTTATTAAGACTTTGTTAATATGATTTTATGTTAGCCCAATTTCTTAAAATCTGTTTTTTTATCTTATTGAAATAGTTTGTAAACCAAATTAATGAAGTTATGATATTCAGAAGATCCATGGCCATAGCTTATGTTAATATCAATCGACAGAGGTCTGATAAATCATTATACATTTATTACTTTGAATTGAGCATTGAATATTGAATAAATTGGCATCAAATTCGATTCTAAAGTTATATTGAACAATTTTAATTAAATAAAGTTTAATTTTAAATATTATTTTAAAGATTTTTATCCTCAGACTCTAGGTCAAATAGATATGGCAACTCAACATAAGTATACCTACCTATATCATCTATACCTATCTACCTAACATGTGTACAATATATAAAAATTTCCCACATACACAAGTGCTTTTTGTCCCTCCCTTCCCTGTCTTTAGACATGTTGTTTCAACAAAATACTACTATAATAACCATTGTCTTAAGCACTCTATTAAATAAGCCATTATCATATCGAATGTCTTAAGTCTTAAGATCAACATTTATATATAAACTAGTTTAATAACTACAAGGACAAACATGAAAATCGACAAAGAAGTGCGCAAACTCTTTGCCGATTCGCCAATGCTCCTAACTTGCATTCATCAGTATCACTCTCTCTTTCTCTCTCTCTCTCTCTCTCTCTCTCTCTCTCTTTCTCTCATGTGTATATTCTCCCATTGTGTTGATATCCGTCACAACTCCAAGTTGGCAGGCAGCTGTGCTAGTTCTTGCTTTTGTTGACAATTAGCTTACGGGAATTTCCCATCTACGTCATATCGTGTGCCATTCTCAGATCAACTCAGTGATCAACTCCCATTCGACTCTAGACGAGATCACATAATTGGGTTGATATGCTTCATTTCGACAAGGTATTCTGTGTTTTCAGTCTATTTTCGTCGGTTCTTTGGCCAAAGTGCCAAAAACCCTCAAGAGAACAACAACAACAACAACTGAAGTTTAAACAATTGTTCTATTGTATTGTTATTTTAGGACGGAATAACGAGAATAACCCCGCTAACGGTATCTAGAGTGACGATTATGTAAGACAAACAGACAAAAAAGCTCCGACAAACATCTAAGCACACACAACTGACTTGGTAACAGGGCCGAGAGGGCAAAGGGCCCTGCGGGAGGGGGCATGTGGGGGGTGAGCGCAGGTGCCCTCATGGAGGTCGTCACTTAGTCGCTTAGTGCTTGCTTGGGTGCGTGCAAGGCGACTGCGTAGGCTGGCAGAGTCTGTTGCTTGTGGCCTCTTGGCAGATGGCACACGCAAGTCATGTGAACCGAAATATATTTTGCCAACAAAGCCGCGCTAACAGTGGCTGCAACAACTGCAACTGGCAGCGGCAACTGGCAGCGGCAACTGGCAGCGGCAACTGACAACTGCGGCAACTGTGGGCGATCTATGATGCTGCTGCTGCCTCTGCTGCTGCTTGTGTTGCTGCTGTTAACGCTATCTAGAACAGAATTTTTCACGAGACATTTTCCGTGGGTTGCCGCAGCAGCATTTAGCGACTATTACACACACACTCTCACACACACTCACACACACACTCGCACACACACTTGTGGCACAACAAATTGGCTTTTGTTGTTGGCTGGCCTAAAAGTTAATTAGCCGCATTTGCTGCTTTGATTTACAGCTTTCGGCCATGTTGCGAGACTTGAATTATTTGCACCAAAAAAAAAAAAAAACAAACGAATTGCAAGGAAAAATATTTGGAGCTTGAGAACCTAAGCGATGATGGTGATGCTGATGACATAAGCAGTTCAAGATCGTGCTCGATATTAATGAGATACTGCTACGCCTAGTATCGAGAGCATTCCACACTGCGGGTGACTAACTTCGAGCTGAACTCGAGCTTAAACTATCTGTAAATCAATTTCATTGGTTGCATCAGCTCGATAAGCCGCTTATCGATAGCGCGGAATCATCCAATCAACTGCTCGTAAACACAAATTAATACTCCCAGTACTAACTAATGTCTGTTTACTATAATACACGAGATCATTAAAGGCAAAATTGTGGGGTTCAAGAGATTAAGCACTGCGAGAGTTGGCAGAGGGCTAACAGTAAGGAAAGTGCGCAACTAGAATGGCACTAACTAGGAGATTATTTAATAAGGTTGAATAAGTGACTGCAAAACAGATTGATGTTCTTTTATGATATAAGAACAGTGGTTTAATTGTCTCCATTAGCTAGTGAAGATTACGTTTTCATAGTGTAAAGGGGAGATAGAGAGGTAGTGCAAAAGAAAGAGATTTAAATGAGAGGATTAATAAAAAAAATATTCTAGACTATAATTTCTTTAATTTATTTTATTTTATTTTATTTTCTGTCATCTATTTAGATTGTATCATATTATTAACAAGAAAGAAAGCAACAGTTGAGTGTTTTGACTGTTATAAAGCCTTTAAAACTAAAATCGATTCTCTATTGACTTTAAGGACAATGAAATTGCAACTAAAAATAAAGAAATCATTTAATTATTATTTAACACTTCAAATATAAAATTGCTAACTTTAAAATTGCGCTTGCAATACCTTTTTTTTAGATTTACGTTAGTGCAAAAGCTGCGTGGCCAAAATTTTCAGCAAGCTTTATCTGCGTGCAATGATGAGACACACTGTCACCAAATTTGATAGCCCAAGCTCATGTAGTCTCTATGATATAAGTGTTCATACAGACAGATAAAGTGATATCGCCTCAGCTGTCAAGAATTCATACACTTTAAGACATTATAGATGCCTACTTCTGCCTCTCTCCTACATTTTTGTTTGCCCCAAAGTTGTTAAACCCTTCTGCCTCATAGATAAGGTTACAAAAGCGAAGATCGTCGTATCACTTAAGCCAACAAAGTAAACAACATTGAAGTGCAGCTTAAGCACACCTCTTCGAAAGCAAACCGGTCAATATCAAAGATGATTTTTCCTAATTTCCCTACAGTTGCACTCAGCCCACTCACACACACACACAAACACACAGACAGAGATAGTACGGCAGACAGAAAGGCAGTGCAACTGTGGATCCATGTGCTTATAATTTGTGGCTAACGGTGCAAAAGTGGTTGACAATTATGGCCAACGCAGGCTGGCCACTGCATCATCATTAAAAACGGATGCCTAAAGAAGATGATGGAGGGAAAAAAAACCAATTAAAGAGTAACAAAGTTTAAGCGAACCGACAACGGCAGCAGCAACAGCAACGATGGCGACAACGAGAGCAATGAAGCAAACAGTTCAAAAAACGGACAGTGAAGGTACAACAACAACAACAACAAGCTGCAACAGCAACAGCGTCGCATGTTGCAAAGAAAAGTGAAATCAAAGTTGTAAAACCGCGAAAAACGCAGTCAGGCAGACAAGCAGACAGTGAGACACATAACAGCAACAACAGCAACAGCAGCAACAACAACTTGCAGTGCGCTCCAGATTGGAAAATGTCCAGTGGAAGATGTCGACAGCCGACAGAGCGCGGCTATCTTAGGAGAGGCACAGCGTCAAGCTGCGCGCTAAGCCTGCATAATCAGCAATCTGCGCCAGTTGCAGTTGCAGCTGCAGCCCCCAAAAAGCTGTTGACAATACCCGAGGCTGCCTGCCTGGCTGGCTGGGATTAACTTGGTCATGCTGCAAATGGATCACACCGAACCCATCATCAAAGGCAGCCAAACTAGCCCCGAGCAGTGCGGCAGAGGCGGCAACATAACCAACAGCAACAGCAGCAGCAGCCTCAAAATATCATCATTAGTTTACTCCGCATCAACAGCTGAGTAATAAGCGCTCCATCACAAAATGATCATAGAGCGGGTTTAAGCTTGATCCAATGGGGTATATTGATAAGGAATATTGATATATATACTTGAATAGATCATGTTTCAATGTGGATTTAATTGTTGAAAAAAGGAAGAAGCTGTAGTGGAAAGTTTCTACTGAAGATTTGCAGAATATTGCTTGAAGAATTGAGGTCCAAGGAGGTTGTTCTGCTTTCAATGCAAAGAAATTTATGATCTTCTTGAAATTTATACTTGGTAAGATCAGCATTCAATGAGATTCGAGGTATTGAAAAAAGGAAGAAGCTCTATTGGAAAGTTTCTACTGAAGATTTGCAGAATATTGCTTGAAGAATTGAGGATCAATTAGGTTGTTCTGCTTCCAATGCAAAGAAATTCATGATCTTCAGTTGGACATAACTTGAAGTGAAGTTTCCAATGCTTACAGAAGTTAGCTGACGATCAGTGTGTGAAGACTTGTGATCATTGTTTGAAGGATTGTGATCTTTTTAGTTATTCTGACTTCAATTCCATTTGAAACCTCTTGCCAAGTGTCCCAAGGGATTCTTTAAGCAAATCAGATAAAGGATCATTGAAACTGAGGCAGATAAGCTTCGCAGTTCATTAAAGATGATCATTGATCTTTGAAGAATTGCAGATCTATAAGGTAAATCTTCATATTTACTTTATTACTCAGACAGAACTGCAAGTGCAGTTTCTTAACTACTTTAAACCCCTCTTTCCGCTGTTCCAAAAGTATTCCCAAACTACTTCACATTGATGATCACCGATCAACTACTTCCTCTGAAAGAGTATCTTCCGCTCGAGCAAACTCTCTCTCTCTCCTACTCGCAGCACTCTCGCTTGTGATTAGCCACTGTGGCTGCATAATTATAACGCCAGCAGCATAATCACCATCATCGTTGTCCCCATCATCACCAAGATGATCATCAGCATGGCGATCATCATTCAGTCTTTGCCGTTGTCATCCGCATAATCAGCGAGTGGCTTCGGTTACGGTTACGGTTGTGGTCCGAGTGTCGCACGAGCAGCGCGCAACGAGGAGCAGCAGCAGCAGCAGCAACCGCAACTACAGTTAGACTGAGTGACTAACTAATCCCAGGCAGTGTCGTCGTCGTCGCCAAGTCGAGTCGCGTCGAGTGGCATCGCACAACGAAAACGAGAGTAAAATGCGAAGCGCTGCCGATGCCGACGCGCATTGAAATGGAAAATTAAACCTTGTTACATCAGTGCCAAGAAAAATGCAACAACAGCGCGGCAACAACTGTCAGGCAATGCGACTGCTGGCAGGATCAATACAAACACACACACACACACACACTACTCAACAACACGCACACTCGCCTCATTCACTCTCGCGACTCACGAGCTCTAACGAGGCAACCTGATACCAAAATCGTCACAACAAACGGCAAAAGCAACAACAAACAAACACGCTAAGCCGCAAGCACACACGCAAACACACACACACACACACCAGCACACACACACACCAGTACACACACACACTGCAAGAGACTTTGTTGAAGTCAAGCGCAAGTTGAGGCAGGCAATGAAAATAATACGAGACATTTTTCGGATCTAATGTGTTTCTCAAATCATTCATCAACAAATGAGTGAATGCATGAATGAATGCAGTTTGAGTAGAACAAGAAGTGAATAGGATTGTACTCGACTTTGATATACCCGCTATGGAAAGCTGCTTCTCTTTCCTTGATTAATTTTTCTTTAATATCTTCTATGGTTATTATTTTACTTTTATAAATCAGGTTAATGATAGTTATATATCAGTTATAAGTTCTTATATATGTATAAACACTAATAATAAACCTTATTTTTTTAAATTACGTTTATAATCTGTTTTCTTTTTCGATTTATGAGTGCGAAAAGGGGCGTGGCCAAATTTAAAAGCCAACTGTATCTTCCTCCAATAAGAAACTATATTTCGACCAAGTTTGGTAGCCCTAGCTCTTTTAGTCAGTGAGATTAAGGTGTTCATACGGACAGATAGACAGTGAAGTATAGATATATCCACCAACAATGACTGGGGTGTGATGCAGATCAGGAATATATGCAAGTCATGGACGTGTCGACTTCTTCTTCTATCTGTTACATTCAAAGTTAAAGAATACTTAAGATTCATCAACAATTCTTTAATTAAAACATCATATATATATAATTAATAAGGCTTCTTCAGCAGTAACCTTATCACATCTCAAGCATAATTAGTTTTTCTTTTCTTTTAAAATTGTGCAAATAAATTAAATGAAAACCCCCTTTGGGACATTGTAAAATTGCATTTTTATTTATTAATTAATTTTTGGCAGCAAATTTCACTGGTGCAGAGCGCGCTGTGAATGATCACTGGGCTGGCTGCAGATTAAAACCTGCAGCAGCAGTAAATGCAACACATCAACAAGAGCAACAGCAGCAGCAACAGCAACAACAATGTTGCAAGTTGGATGCGTTTGGAAGCTGATGATGATGATGATGGTGATGCTGCTGCTGCTGGCGGTGCGACAGAGCAATCTGTACCACTTTTTCCCCCATCTGCAGTGGACAAAACAAGTGCAGCAGCAGCAGCAGCAACTGTTGCAGTTAGAGTTGCAACAGCAGCGAACACATCTCCGTCTGCAGCGTTGTCGTCTGCGTTACATATCTCGTTGTCTAGATTGGCTGCCCGACAGCCAGACAGACATCTCTGACTCTGGCTATGGCAATGGCTAAGATAGTCAGCTTTGGCTCTGACTATGGCAATGGCGCTGGCCTGGACGGTCGTCAGCGAAATAAAAAGTGAGAGTGACATCGGAAATTGTTTCAATTTTCCCAAAACGAAACCAACAGCAACAGCAACAGCAACAGAGACTAACACACAAGTTGCCGCATCTGAAGTTGCAGCTTCAGTTGCAGTCTCTCACCGCGGTCGTTGGTCGCTAAATGAATGAATGTCGAAAAGTGTATCGACAACAACAGCAGCAACAACAGTAACAACAATTTTTGCAGGCTGGCTCCTCTCGAAGCGCGGCTCAGCTGCGGCAAGTGCTTTCCCAAGTGTTGCAAGCACTGATGCTGTGGCATGCAGCCTGTGGCAGCCTCCAGCCTGCACTGCATCCTGTTGTTTGTTATAGTTTTCGACGTTTTATTTCTTACTTTATTTAAGCTTTATATAACTAGCACACAACACACACACACACACAACACACACACACACACACACAACACACATGCGGACGACCAGTCGAAGTGCCCACGTCCAGGCTCAGCTCTGCCAGCCTGTTGCATGTTGCAGCCTCATGTGGCAATGCTTAAATAATTGAAATTTTTCAGCGCATTTCAAAGGTGCAAAATTGGTTTAACAGCGGGCAGCAGAGGGAGGCAGGGGGCAGGGAGAGGAGCGGGGGCAGAAGGCAGCTTCGACTATTTGTTAAGCAATATTTGTGGCTATATTTTAATGCCAATGCAGCTCGAAGCGCACATTTGTTAATGACAATCGGGCCAAGACGGGCCCCAAAACTGTCCAGACAATCCTCCTCCTGCACCTCCTCCATCTCCTGCTGCTCCTTTACTCGCTTTGATGGATTTTTTATTGACCCACAGCGGCTGCAAATTTATTGTCTTCTTAACGGACTTGTGGGCGGGCAGTCTACATAAAACTGACAGATCTGCATACACCATATGACAGTATATAGCATAAACTGTACAACAAGATGGAGTTGGAGATGGAGCTGGAGAAGCTTGTGCCGCGGGCTGCTCATGCAGATCAATTGCTTTTATTGCCAAGTGAAAGTTGCGCGTTGCCGCTGAGTTCTTGCATGATCACTTGTCCTTGAAGATCGGTGCTCAGTGATGGCCAACATATATACGAGTTTGTGTTATATTTACAGTATTTTTATAGTAGGTAGCTAAAGTCTGTTTAAATATTTTGCTCTTTGGCAAATATAGTTTACAGTACAAACACTACGCGAAAGTATTTGCGGCGTAAATAAGTTCAGCTAGATCGATAGATCAGTAGCTCGAATAAGATATGGACTTTGATCTCAGTCTAAATGAGAATGTCTTGTATTTGATATGTTTCTATAATCGCGCTGAGCTTCTGCTGCAAGACGGAAGATTACTTAGTTTAATAGATCACTGATCATTTTGCGATCTGTTGCGATCGGTAAACGAAGGAATGTTTCCTCATTTGAATTAACCTGTCTTTGTTCTTTATAGTTCAATAGAAGTAGTTAACTTCTGAATTAAAATTCCATTCACTCTACTTTGTCTGCTGCGATCGGTCAAGATCGATAGATCGATAGATCAGTAGCTCTAATTCTTCATGGACTTCGATTTCGGTCTAAATGAGAATGTCTTGTGTTTGATATTTTTCTATAATCGCGCTGAGCTTTTGCTGAGAGACGATGCCTTGTGCTTTATCAAGAAGGAAGAGAACTTAGATTGATAGATCGTTGATCATCTTGCGATCTGCTGCGATCGGTAATGGAAGGAATATGAGCTAATTTAAATTAACCTGGCTTTGTTCTTTATAGTTCAATCCAACTTTTTCTGAGTTATAATTTCATTCACTGTTCTTTATCTGCTGCGATCGGCAAGAGAATAAAATATCATCAAGATCAATATGATCTTCACAGTACTTAATCTGCTGTGATCTGCTGCGATCGGTCAACAGAAGAATATTACCTAATAAAAATTAACTTGATTATTTTCCTCCTAGTTCCATCTAACTTGTTCTCAGATATAATTGCATTAACTGTACTTCATCTCCTGCGATCGGCAAAGAATAAAATATAAGCTAGATCGATAGATCGTCTCCTTTCTTGTGTATGTAATTTGTAGATCGGTCCAACTTCTGATGAGGCACGTATTCCTTGCATTCACTGTACTTAATCTGCTGTGATCTGCTGCGATGGCAGTCATAATTTTCCGCCAGCAGCTCCGTATCAGTTTCAATTAGAGACGATCTCCAGCTGGACACCTAAATCATTGTCCGAACTGGACTGGACATGCAGGCAGGCGGCACCCACTTGCCGAGCAGTGAATGTTGGTCCGAGCGAAATTCGAAAGTATTTACGAGTATTCACGAGTACCCTGTGAGTGCTGTGGCGCGGGTCAAGAGCAGCTGCTGCAGACTCACTCACTCACTGCCCGGCAGACTGTGCAAATATTTAATTGAGCCGAAAAACACTTTTGGGTAACAAAATAAAAATAAATGTGAATTTCACGATCGCTGCTCCATTTGATTGCCTAAACGCTTTTGGAAACAGCTCAGCATATTCGATGCAATTAATTAAAGTTTGATTTCTTCATTGGGACGAGGTGGCACACTCTGTCTGTGCGAGTGTGTGTGTGTGTGCGAGTGTGTGTGCCTCATTTGAGTTCAATTTATTACCACATAATTCAGTGCGGTTCACTGCGGTCTGCTGCGAGTCGAGTCGATCCAAGTCGAGCGTCGCATTGGAGCAGGTGATACAATTATTTCAATGGCCTGGCGCAGAGACTTGTGTCGGGGATCCAGTTAAGCTTGTTCTAGTTGAAAGCGATAGCCTGTGCGCCTCGTTGCCTCGTCCAGTTTTGTCGCCAGCTTGATAAACCCAATCGAAACTAGCGAAATAGAAGCGAAATAGAAAAAAAATAGAAAAAAAACTAAAAACAAAAACAACGATGAGGAAAATAAAAAATAAAATTGAAAAGAAACCGTATCAACATTCACATCATAAGTAAACCAGTTTGCACCTGAGAGAGGAAGAAGAAAGTTGTCTTGGCCATTTTGGCGGCGCTGGCTTTATAACTGCATCGAGTGCATACCAAGCGGGCAACGAGACCAGGCAGACCTACCTCTACTACCTCCACCTCTACCTAACTAACTATCCACCTAGCCATGCAGTGACTATGTATGAATCTGAGTAAAGAAGGAGCCTCTACCTGCGGGCGTCGAACAATGGCCAAAACTAACTGTAACATGGCAGGCCAAACAGAGCCAACTCTCAAGTCTCAGCCCCGTTTCCACTTTTTGTTCGTCTCTCCGTCTGTCCGTCTCTCTGTCTGTCTGTCTATGTTTGCTCATAAGCTAAGAAAATATTGCGCACATCCCCAAAAACATTTGGCGAACGTCGCATGTCCGAATGCCGCTCAGTCCTCTGCAGGCCGCTGCAGGCCTAATTATATTGCAGTCCGGGGGCAGGCAATTGTGACCCCTCCCCCAACCACTGGCTGCAACAAAAACCTCCCATTGCTTGACACATGCAGCAGCAACCACAACAACAACACGACAAGCACTGCGGACAATCGGCTACTGTTGGAGCCACGTGCGCCGCTTAAGCACACAGCGGACAGGGGGACAGCGACAGCAGGCAGCAAGCAAAAAAACGTAGCTAGCAGAGCACGACTGGCAGCTACCCTGTAAGTTGTACTAAGGTAGAGAAGCAGTAGAACTAAGCAATCAAATGGTCTTCAAGCAGAAAGGGTTTTTGGAACGAACTAATTTAAAGGAGTAAAACTGGAAATCATTTTAGAGACTCAAGTTGAATACTTCGAAACTTCTTTATAAATTATATATGAAGTCAATTCCCCAATGTTGTTGTATTGTATAAAGAAGAAATAGTTGAGCTTTGAATTAGTTGTGAGATACTATAAGGCAGAAGGGACATTTGAAGTGACCTAACAGATATACTATAGAAAATACTTTTAATAAATTCTGAAGAATTCAATTAATTATCAAAAAATAAATTAAATAAGTTCCGAAGAATCTTTTTAAAGGTTCAATACCTCATTTACTTATAAAATTTAGTGATTCTTAATTTTATCACATTTATAATTAAATTTCAATCAATATATCAAAAGTGGTACAAATATAATGATAAGTTTGCAGTTTGTTGATCACTATGAAGTATAGTTCGGATAGGCTGATAAATAGCAAATAAATCGAGAAGATAATTTCAAATACAAACTCATAATAAATATATTCTAGTAATTACATACTATATCAAATGATATTGACATGTACAAGCTATAAACGTCATAATAATGAAGATGTATGTAGTGATGATAAGAAACCCGATCACTCTAAGGACTAGTCTCAAAAACAAATATTAAACTCTTCATATTCGCAATCCATAACTTAAGCACTGCCTATGAAATACACCGAAGGCAACTAGACTTTATTCTAACAAGCCTGTCTGTATTATGTAGGGTATCTAGCAAGCCGATCACATCGATCGATGAGCCCGAATTGCGTTCGATGCTGTCGTTTGGCTTAAAGTGAAAGTGCTCCAGTTGCCGCATGCGCGCGGATGTTGCCAACTATTGCGCTGCGGCCAAGTGCTTTGACTCCTCCTAGTGCGAGTGGAGCCTCCTCGCAGGGTGGCAGGTTGACAGAGGGGGGCGGGATGCAGTCAGGCAGTCAGGCAGCCCATCCCGAACCATAGCGAGCAATGCAAACGATGCGAGGCAAGGCAAACTCTCTGAGATCGCCTCGTCTTGTATCGCTCGCTGCTGCGCACTTGCTGACAAGCTGTTTGTGTCGCACCCTCTTGGCTGGAGAGTGCCACGCCCCGCTGCCGCCAAACCACCACCAACCGCCCCTTTCTCACGTCGGACGAGGCTGTTGCCATGTTTATGTGCACATTGCAGAATAATTGGCCCCGACTGGGAGCTCAATTAGCGCTGCCTGGGCAATTACATTTGACGGCTTTGCACACATATTTCACTCTGTTTTCTGTTCAGTTTCAGTGTCTTTGCGCGTTGTTCAGTTCAGTGTTGCTCCAGTGTTGGTAAATTGCCCAAAAGCATTAGTCGCATATACACGTATGTGTTGTCGCACTCCGCATAAATGGGTTTTCCTTCCGGCCGCCAAAGAAGATTGTCATCAACCTAAGACGCCGTCGACCCAGAGGCGATCTCCCCCCGATTCAATGTCAATTCTGTCGCTCGCAAACTGGTTCTGCCGTTTAATTGCATACATCCAGGCGCATTAGGCGGCGAATCAGCTTAGAGTTTCAATTGCTTTATTTTAAATCGAATTATTTAAAGTGAACTGTAAAGCACAGCTTGGAATATCTGTAGAATGTGCCTCATATATGTTTCGATTAGCATTTGAATTGTTCTCTCTATATATTTATCGATTGAGTCATAGTGAATGGAAAGAAAGGTAGAGAGGAAGACGGCGGAATGATAAATAGAAATGAAGACAGGGCAATAGAATTATGGATAGAATGATGTGGGTAAATGGGGATGTCATATTGAAAGGGGATTGTTGGGATAATTATACATAACTTAGTTAATGAATAGGAACGAAAGACAGATAGTAAGATTGAGCAATAAATTGATAGAAAGGTATAAAGATAAATATAATAATATAGGAAATAAAAATGATAGAAATATATAAAGATAAATATAATAATCTAGAAAATATAAAGGTAAATAGAATGACGAACGATGAATGAATAGAGTTGTACAAAGATAGATAGAGAGAAATATAATAAACTAGATAATACCATTGATATATTAAAGAGCAGAATGATCTCAAAACAGAAAGATGTATGAAAGATACTAATAAAAATGCAAGGAGGAAAGAAAAAAGAAAGAAATTAAAGAAGGAATGGAAGACAAAGGTTAAACTTAGTTAAACAGGAATGCAGAGAAGATAAAATGATATATAATAAATCAGATAGAAAAGTAGATAGTGAGGTAGATAGGAGAACCCATTGCTAGATTAATGATAGATGGATACAAAGATTGATAAAAAAAATTGTTTAATATAGAAAATGTTTTAGAAATATAAATTAATAGAATGAATGCTAAACATAAAGATAAATAAAAAGAGAGATAGAAATTTATGGGTAAACATTTATTTAAAGAGTTTTATGGTAAAAGAGATACTTGTTGATATATATGTATGTATATATAGTGTATCTATATATCGTTCATAGTATTAAAAGTAATAATGATAATTAGATAGATTATTAGTAAGTCGTAAATAGATAGAAAGATTATCGAAGATAAGTTCTTAAGTTTTCCACTGCACATTGGAAAGTACCGTATATATATTATAACATATTCACAAATAACATATAATATACAGTACTTTCCTATGCACAACGCATATAAATCGCTCATTAATTATTTTCCTTTATAAAATAGTCATATTAAATTTTAATCTATAATTAGCAGACAGTCTCTGTGCCTAATCGCCTTAATCAGTTGCTGAAAACCTAAGTTCCCCTGGCGAAACCAAGTTCATCTAGTTATCGCGCTAACAAATTACCCCACCGACAGTTGCAGCTTATCTGTCTTCAGTTTAAGGCTTGCGTAAGATCGGATATAGTCGCATATTTTACCGCTAGTCACTTAACCAACGAGCAGTACCAGCACCACACTCAAATGACCCAGTCTCATGTGAAGCTACCATTTTGGCCACACAACCCACATAAGACAAATGCGCGTAATGTGGGCAAATTCTTCAAAATTGCCCACAAACTAGCCCAGTTAGGGAGCTGCGCTACGACAATGGAGAGCCGGCTGCCTACCTGGTACACAACATGCCATATACCAACTACCATATGAACATATATCTATGTGTAGTACCCTCACAAAAGCGAATTTCGGGCACATAAATTGCCCGCGCCAAGTACACCTGCTCTTGGAGGCACCTCCCTCTCTCTGCCTGGCCCTCCCCCGCGGTTTGCCATATATCATGGAGCTGGCAGACAATATGCCATGCTAAATGCGATACAATTAGAGGAGAGACCGACATTTTTCGTATCAAAAATGCGAAAAAATCTACAATTTCACACACACTCATGCGAGGGGAGCTGAGATTCAATGCGATGATTACATATTACTCGACGCTCGACTCTCGTGTCGCTGTTGCTGTCGTGTTGCTGCTGTTGTTGTTGTTTTGTCTGCAGAGTTTTATGGTCCAAGGTTAAATGCTTTGACTTAGGGCAGCAGCAGACATAAAGAGAGAGAGAGAGAGGGGGAGAGGGAGGGAGACAGCACGAGAAACTGTGCGACTTTGTGTCGCTTTAGTCTCGTATTGTGAAGCTTGCGGCACAACTTCATTTGATTTGCAGTGAATATTAAAGCAATTTGTGGGATTATTTCCTATTGTAATCAGTGTTTCGTATGTTTACTCATCAGTCCGCCGGTTGCCAAGCCAAAAATCCGTTTCGACCAACTCATTTTCAAGTACAACGATGACGCTTGCAGTGCATGCAAGTTCGATACGGTCCTCAGTCTTCGGTCTTCGATCGTCGATCTTCAAGCTTCGATGGGGTCTTACCGGTCTCTTGTCTTGCTTCGTTTTTTTGTCATTCGCCCTTTGGCAAAATGACGTTTATTTATTTACGTCTAGTTAGCGTGAAAATTGCTCTAGTTTTCCTCCCCGTTTCCCTGCGTTTCCCTTCTTCTCTGCTCTTTATGATTTGTCGATGATGAGGCGCATTTGTCTTGGGGGACATAGAACACTTTTTGTTGTTGTTATTGTTGTTGTTGCTGCTGTGCTTCATGTTGTTTTTTACACCTTTTTAATTGTGCACGCACACACACACACAGGCACAGATAATTAATTAAAGCTCTCTCATTGCATTCAAGGTTATCAAAGGCCTGGGGCTCTCTTGGCTTCAGCTTTGTTGTTGTTGCTGTTTAGTTGGTTAATTTACAGCTTTAAATTAGTGTAGTTTACTTTCAAAACACTTTACTTTACTTTTGCTTTCAAAATACGCGTACGTTGGCTTCATTGTTATTCTTCAGTCTGTTTTTTGTTGTATTTTATAGATGGGTGGGGTAATCGTTTGCGTTGCGTTTAGCTTTATTTTTGTTGTTTTATTTTCAATTTGATTCACGCCACTTCAGCCAGAAGAGGAACTGCAGAATTTCAGCAATCTGCTAATGATCGCGACGGCAAGGTGTGTTCCATGTGGATCGACGATGAGTATGCAAATTCGAGTAAATTATTCTACTGCGACTGCGTGTGCGAGCAACTTGACACATAAAACAATAATGATATTTATATTTAATATTTATTATAAATATTTATTACAGTTGCACGTGCAGTAAGTTAGCTGTTCATGGAATGAACTTGATGAAGGGAAGTAGTTCGCTTAATTGTCTTGTGGGAGGAGCACGACATACAATGTATGATCTGAAACAAGATCGATTGTGGCATATTTGATTTACAACTAATAATCCCCCCACTGCAAGGGAACTTCCAGTAAACTAGTTTGATATGCTTAATACTTGCGTAGATCAGTTGCGATCGGGCGCAGTTGATCTATGGACATGTTTCTACACTTGTCTCTGGCAAGAAGGAAGTCGCCAGATCGTCAAGTTTCTAATTAATTAATTAATTTAAATAAAGGAGGATCATACGAGCCAAATGAATCTGAATAATTATCTAGATCTACATACTGCAGTTCATAGCCTGCCAGGCTTAGGTAACTTATGGGGGAATACCAGAGAACTAGTTTGATATAAATATAAATATTCTTTGGGTAGATCAGTTACGATCGGCAATATAACTAATGTAAACAGATTAATTAACTTTGATTCGATTTCATGCATGTTTCTACACCTTAGTTTAGCGTGATAAAATGTTGAGTAAGTGTAGAGATCAGTTGAATTTAGATAGAGATGATCATCATGCAATATATAAGATCATGAATAAAGCGAGCTGCCAGTAAATTAGTTTATGTACTCTTTAGTTCAATCATTCATGATCAGTTGTAGATCAGTTATGATCTGCTGTAGATCTGCTGTGGATTTGCTGTAGATCTGCCGTAGATCTTTGCCGATCTCGTTTAGGGCTTTGTAGATCTCTTTAAATTTTTTGCCGATCTCGAGTAGGTCTTTGTAGACCTTTTCTTTGGATCTTTCTATGTCTACTTTAGATCTCTTAGACTTCTTTAGATCTTTATATATCTCCTTTTGATATCTCCAAATATCTTTTACACCTTTGTAGATCTTCTTTACACCTTTGTATATCACCTTCACAAACAGTAACTAACTCTGATCTGTTTTGATTAATTTCCCGCGATGTTTCTACACCTCTTCACTTCGATACTCTCGCAGGTAACAGTCAGTTAGCTGAGGAAGTCGCGAGATCGTTAAGTTTCACTTCAATTTAAACAGAGAGGATGCTCATCATTATCTGCCGTGAGTATCTAGTTGCACTGCCAGCGGAGCCTATGTTAACTCTCTAGTTATCTAAATAGAACGCCGTAACATCCACTTAAGATCGCATACAATGTATCGCTGGCTGTGTATCTGCGTATCTATGTATCTGTGTGTGTCGCTCCAATTAAAATACAACTCATCTCCTGTGCTGCATTGCAAATTGTCTTACATAAGGCCGCAGCCGGGGGCAACTATATATAGGTGAATCGCATCCGATCTTGAGGGGGAGAGTATAGCGAATGCTTTTCATTTAATCGATTTGCGTATTCCGAGCAGGGTGTTTCTGTTCGGGGGCAACTTTCATTGCGAGGCCGTTGCGAGGAACACCCGCACCTTCCCCCTCTCAGTTGCCACCTCTTGTTGCAGCCTGAATGTGGATTAAGTGTATGCCAAGGCATTAAGGCAAGCGGGCGATGGCTTTGTTGCTCTTTGCAACTGCTCTTGTTGTTGTTGCTGCTACTCTTGTTGTTGTTGCTACTCTTGTTGTTGCTGTTGCTGCCTGTTGATTTTGCAGTTTCTGCGTAGCCCAAAGTGATTTGTTTTTTAGATTTTCAAACTGATTGCGGTTATCGTTGGCAGTCACAATCGCGCCCAGTTGGAATCGGTTGGAATCGGAGTCATCGTCATTGCGAGTTGCTTACAACATCGCCGCAACAACAACAACAACAACAAGAGCAACGGCAATGGCAACGGCAACAAATGAAGCTGAAATTGAAAAAATCAGCGCACATTCCAGTACAGAAAATGTGTAACGCAATCAAATCCATCGCTTCCGGTTTGAAGGCGCAATTAACTGACTTCGGATTACGTAGAGCAACATCACGGTGGGCACATCTCAGCGTCGTCGTCGTCGCCACAACTTCCATTGCTGCCTCTCACCTGGGTCTCACCTCAAGCGAGTGCACTCTCGCCACAGCACTTTGTACAGCGCCGCCAACTCTGCTTACACCGGTCTACATATATTGTATATATATATCGCATATATATATGGCAGTCATGGTCATCAATTCGCAGATTATCCACAGCATTTCACTCACTTTTCCACACTCAGCTACCGTAATTGGCATCTTGAGTGTTTGTTGTAAACAAATTTCGGACTCGATAGTTAAGATGATGAAATGTCATAATTTCCAAACTCGCGTGTGATTTTTCCCCAACTGACTTAGATCGTTTAGAAAGTTGCTCGATTTTCAGACTTCATCAAATTGTTGCACATTGTAGCAGAGGAAGCTTTCGATTTTTAAATTGCAAATCGTTACACTTATCGTCATCGTTATCGTTATGTTTAATTGAAAAGTGTTTAGTCGGGGAAGTGGTTCATGCAGTTTCAACCTTTGACTAACCTCAAAAAAAAAGGTGTTGCCTCGGTTCTAATCAGGTTTCCATTCTAAAACATATTTCACACTGATCTGCAACTAATTCGCCTCTCGATTTGCTACATATTTCGTACATAAACCTAATGATGTTTCACTTCCAGCTTCTGCTCTGGACAGACCACTCACTCACTCATTCAGTCATTCACTCACTAACCTCCAAGATCGTAAAATTAATGATCTCTTTTCTTGTTGGCGCTTCTTCTACGCCCATCTGCCACTTCCACTTCCACTGGAGTTGGAGATGGAAGAGGGGGGAGGGGGGAGGGGGGAGAGGTAACTGTGAGCAAGACAATTCACGTCGATTCGAGACAACCATCAACTTCTATTTCAAATTAAATTAACCTGCTTAATTTGCCCCCTCCCAGCATCGTAGCATCGTCCCATCCCATTTCGGACGTCGAGACGCGCCCAAAACATTCACTCTACACTCACACACACTCACACACACCACACACACACACAGAGGCGGCACACTGAGAGATGAAAAATCGAAAGGCGCTACTAATCGCTTCAATGCCTATAAGTAAGTCAATCTCAATCTGCATCTGCTGGATACGTATGTCCAAACTGTGGCACGTTCGAAAATTTCGTGCATTTAACGCATAAATGGACGCTTTGGACACGGCTCGTTTTTTTCTTCTTCTTCTTTTTGTTTTCGTATTGAATGGGCAACCCTTTCACCCTTCACCGCGAAGGCTGCTGCGAGGAGGCCACTCGGCTGCCAAATTTAGCAAATTCGATTTGATTTTGATCGCTCAATTAGCGTAAAAGTAACATGTCAAACCTATTAATCACTTTCGAAAATAAAACAAAAATCATAGCGAAACAAAAAGATGTGGAAAAAAGAGCAGAAAAAGGAATAGTATGAGAGAAGTATGGGTAAAGTGCAGCCTGGAAACGAAACAGAAGTGAATAATTATGGGTACAGCCTAGAGAGGGATTGTATAAGGGATTGATGTGAAAATAGGTCTATAGATTTCGTTTAGGTTCAAATTTGCTGATATAAGCTTCGTTAGTTTTTAATATAGCAAAGAATAATAACTTAAAATGTTTTAGGAATAACTAACACCTTTATTTAAGTTAGGGAACCTTATGATAATCGTTAGCTAATATTTGTTTTTGTCCTCTAATCATAAAATATAAAAGGCAACTGTCGTATAAGACATTAATTATATAATTTATCAACTTTAATAACCTAAACAGAAGGCATAAGCAAAGCTAGATTTTATGATCTAGCTACTGAACAAATCTTTTACAAGTTCTTACAGTACTAAACACTTTAATTAGCTAATGTTACCTCAATGCTACCTCATATATAATTTATTTTATCATTTTATATACTGTAAAAGGAAAAAATATAAATCCTTAGCTACATATTCACTTTTTATTTAACTTTTCTGACTTTATCTTATCTAGTTTTTCAGATCTAGCAAAGGAACTTCACAAAAAATACTTAAGACCTATGATACCTTATGCTATCTAAATGATTTTATTTATTTTATAATTATTTGAAGAGAAATCAATAAGTATAGGTTCTCATAATGATCTGGCTTACAAAAGAAGTGCTGGTTATAATTCAAAATATAAATTTTTATGTAATCCAAGATGAAAAGAAAGAAAACTTGATTTAGATTAGATTTTGTATTATTTTAAATAATAATTAGCACCTTCAACCTCTAATCTTTCCGTTAATCTATGAAAAGTAAGATCTGTGTTGGTGTAATACCTTTATATTTTCAGGTTTAAAGTACCTTATAGTTTGATTTGTTAATTCTTCAAGATAGTACCCTTACTGCAGTCATCTTTGTCCAATACCTGACTCAATCTCATATACCCTCAAAGATCACTCCCATTTAAAACTCAATTTGCGTAATAAGGTCGCAAATACATCCATCTAGCGACCTGTTGCCCTTTATGTGGCATAGGAACGCAAAGAAGGGAGAAGAAGAAGAAGAAGAAAAAGACAAAAGACTAGAGAAAAACGTTTGCTCGTGCCGTTGGCAAAAGTGCGTGAATTTAGGCGTAACCCAAAATTATATAATTTATTATTATTTCTTTTGATTGGCAAAAATTAAAAAGTAACCTCAGCTTCGGGGCTCCATCTCCATCTCTACCTCCCCTTCTCCTCCTCCATGCCCTTCTGTCCCTTGTTGGACAACTCTATTTGCGCACCGTGTGGCTTTGGCTTTTTTTTTTTTTTTTTTTTGAAGCCCCGCTTTGGGGGGCTGAATCTGCTGCGTCATTACTCGAACTTCAATTTCATTCATTCATCAATTACAATACACAAAAGTCGAACGAATGAACGAACCAACGAACGAAACGACGAACGAACCGAGCAGCGAAAAAGAGCGAGCGAAGCCTTGAATGTATCTGGGAGATACATATGCAATTGTATCTTTTGTACCTGTGTGTGTGTGTTTGTGTGTGTGAGACGCTTGTGGATGACATTAAGTTTAATATTTGTCGAGATCCTGTGATTGCGCTTATTAAATGAGTAAGTTGTGCCAAGTATCTGTGAGATACACGTATCCCTCGCTACTTACATGCTTGAAGTCGCGTGTGGTTGTTGTTGTTGTTGTTGTTGTTGCTCCATCAATTTGCTAGCCTCTTCTAGCTTAATTGTTGTTGTTGTCGATGTAGTTGTTGCTGCTGTTGCTGCTGCTATAAAATCCGCACGGATATCCGTTGGCCGGCAGGAAGAAATCAACATTTGAACACCGTTAGCTATTGCAGCGTTTCACGGATGTCGATAACTTGCATTGGCATTGGCTATAGCTATATAGAGAGTTGATCTTGTTGGGGTTGCTGCTGCTGTTGCTGTTGTTGTCATTCTGCATGTGGTGTTGCAGCAACAATAACAACAACACGACAACAATACGAGAAGTGATCAACGTGAACTGCAGAGCCGACGGCGCGTGTGAATTGAACGGTTTAACGGTTTTATTTTTTTTTATGTTATGTTTTTGATTTGATGCGTAAGCAAAGTTAGGTTAGGTTGCGTTGAATTGCAGGTTAGGTTGAGGCTTAGGTTTATCGATCTTAAGTTTCAATTAGGTATTTGTTTTACGCACTCGTTGATATAGTTAGGATCTGTTTGGCTTTTAACTATGTATATTATATATGTATATTATATATATGTATTTTGTATATTTTATTATTATGATATTTTTACACTTTATACAATCGTTAGACTCTCAGCTCAGCTCAGCTCAGTGTTGTTGTTGTTGTTGATTAATGGGTTCCGCTATCTATTCAATAGTAATACTAATTAACTGTAATTCTCGTCTTATTCTCGATCGCGCACGCGTTGACACCGATCCAAAGTGAACAGCACTTCCCAGTTGTATATCGTATATATCGTATATAGTGTGTGTGCGTGTGTGTGTGGCTATAATCTGTTTCATTATATTTTATAATTTCATTATGGATTGTCTCTGCTTAATGCCTGCCCATAATCATCATCATCATCATCGGCCTGTACACATGTGGATCGCGATGCGGAGTTGTCCTCCTCTTGTTGTTGTAGTTGTTACTATTGTTGTTGTTGTTGTAGTTATAGCATGTAGTTATTGTTGTTGTTGTTGCTGTTGCTGTCGTCAGCTTAGCTCACTTTGCATTTGTGGCCTGTCACAATTTGCATTAATTGCATCTAAGTATGCAGTTATCATTGATTTAGCACCGATCTCTATACTTATGTATATAGTTCACATATATCTCCGCACAGCTTCCACACATATGTGCCATGTATCAAGAGAGCGAGAGGGAGGAACACACACACAAGGAGAGCAGCAGAGAGATATGTATAGGAAGTGGAGTGAGTTTTATAGCAAAGAAGAAACTCTTTATAGGAAACGTGCATAGGATGGTTAGGATGCTTTAACTTTAGTTGCATAAATATTTAGAGTTGTTGTTGTTGCTTTTGTTGTTGTTGTAGTTTGTGGATTGTAAATTGCACAACATGTTGACACTTGCGATAATCCTTGTGCCACGCCTGCTCTCACTGCACTATTGATGGGCGGTACCGTTATCTAGGCGAGTTACGCGTCGCGTCGCGTCGAGCATCGTTTTACGTTCACGTTCACGTTACGTGAGGTGGGGGAGGGGCAGCTTACGTCGTTGTGGATTGTCTGTTGCTGCTGTTGTTGTTGTTGTTTTGTTTCGAGGCTGGCGTTGCGACCGACAAGCGACAACACGACCAATAGCTTTGAGACCGTCTCACGGACTGATGATAGGCGGCCAGCGAGCAGCTTCACAGTCAGCGGCAGAGTCAGCAGCAGCAGCAGCAGAGACAGTGGCAGAGGTAGCAGCAGAGCCTCCGCAGTGCAAAGCGTTTTCGATTTCCTAATAATAAACGCAAAATAGTTATACGGGGCCGACGGGCAGCGACGTCTTCTGTCTATGTATGGGTGCTCTGAATGAATACACAACGAGTACCGCCGCGATGAGTTCCACAGACAGACGAGCAGCAGCCCGAGCAGCAGTCGAAGTGGCAGCCGAGCAGAGCCGAAGTGTAGCCGAGGCGAGCCGAGCCGAGCTTGAGGAAGTCTAGAGACGATGCAATAAATCGAAGCTAATACACTTCTTTCTTAATGTAGAGCACACACCACACACAGCAGCAGCAGCAGAGGCAGAGGCAGAGGCAGAGATGGAGGCAGAGGCAAAGGCAGAGGCAATGGCAGAGGTAGAGGCAGAGGTAGCAGCAGAGGTACAAGCCGAGGCAGCCTCAGCTCGTGCGATCCACAACTCACACAGACAGAGAAACAGCGCTTCGACTGCGCGACTGCGGCCTAGACAAGTTTAGCGTTGGCAGCGCAGCGCGAATACAACGGTAAATGAGGCACTCGACGCGTGCATCCTGCACAGCTGCGACGTCGTTTTTTACTCAATGAAAATTCGCTGCCACTGCGCAGTCGACGCAGCCACAACAGCAACAGCATTCCAATTGCATCCGAAACTGGGTGGAGATCTTCCGCCCCAGCACGACGAGGGCACGACGCCACGAAGCCGAACACGAACACGAAGTTGAAGTGGAGCCGAAGCGAAGCTAGACTGGTTCCACATGCGTTCCACATGAGCCGAAGAGAGAGAAAGAGAGGGAGAGCGGCAGCCCAAGGTGAGTAAGACAAAACAAAAGTGAGCGCGCGTCTAGCTGATCTAGTCGCAGTCGCAGCGTGCAGCTCAGCGCGGCAACATCAGCGGCAGCAGCAGCAACAACAACAGCAACACTGTGCTGTGCATATTGACCGTGTCCGAGTCCAGGGCAGCTGCGGCTCGTAATTAAGCGGCAGCTCAAGATAAGTCTTAACTGACTGACATGGAGAATGGAAAGTTCAACTGGGTCTTTCACTCGGCCAGCAACAGTTGCTGCTGCTGCTGTGCTGCTGCTGCTGATGTGCTGCTGCTGATGGCGATTAACATACGAGCGACGGAGAAGGGTTTGGTAGGTTGTGTGTGTCCTACTTTGCCTCCTCCCTGGCCGTGTGTGCCTGTCCATGTTCAAGTCCATGTCATGTGCCTTCTTTCAAAGCACTTCACATCTGCGCTTGCTTGCCAGCATCGTCATCATCTGCAACAGTTGCTGCTGCTGCAACAGTTGCTGCTGCTGCCGTAGTTACTGCTTCTTCTTCTTCTGCTGAGCTTGTGCTGCCGCTGCACGAAATCGATCAAATCAAAAATGACTTTGTGAAGTGACTAACTGCCTAACTGCCAGTTGCCTGCTGCCAGCTGCCTGCCTGCCTGGCTGCCTGCCTGTTGCATGCAACATGCCTGCTGCTGCTGCTGCTGCTGCTGTCTAACAGTAGCGGTCGCCTCTCTGATTTCGGCGTTGCTGCCTCGGCGATGGTGCCTCGCTTGGTGCCTCGCTTGTTTGGATTTTTGAATGAGTTGAAGTCCAAGTCCACGGCTGAGGCCGTTGCAAACACAACACTTCAAAATGAAAGCACATTCCCTTGTAGAAATTGTACCGTTACACTGGCTAGCAACGGGCAACAGCAAGGGGCAACAGCAAGGGGCAACTTGCAAGAGCAACAGCAACAGGTACCCCCAGCGCGGATCGTTTGTCCGTTTTTATGGCCAGGCCGAAACTGACAACCTCGCATCGTCCTCCTGCGCGCCATCATCATCATCAGCAGCAGCCAAGCAGCAACTGTTGCAGCTGGAGCAGCCAAGCAGCAACTGTTGCAGCAGCATCATCATCCAGCATCATCCAACATCATCCGACACTTGGCAGCTTATGGCATAGATTTGCAAATCGCGGTTCCTCTATTATTGTAGCTGTTTGTTGTGGTTGTTAGTGTGCAGCAACTGTTGCTGCTGCTGCTCTGCCTGTTGCTGCTGCTGCTCTGGCTGCTGCTGCTGTTGTTATTGTTGCTGATGATCTTTTACAGCTTGGCCGCGTGCCAAGCCGTCGTCCTCTTATTTATTTGAGTCAATGAGTTCACAACTATTTTTTCTCTCTCTACTCTTTTTCTATTTCAGCCTAATGGCTTTTTGTCTCCCTCTCTACCTCCCTCTCTCTCCCTCCCTCCCTCTCTCTCTCTATGTTGGCTGTGTGGCATGTTGCATGTGGCAAGGAAGCGTCTTGTTGTCTTGCACTGATTGATGGTTTGATAATGCCTAAGTGGCAAGATGCTGATATGTGCAATGAGTTGTGCCCCGACTCCGACTCCGACTCCAAC
Organism: Zaprionus indianus; assembly: GCA_018904595.1. Taxonomy (NCBI): domain Eukaryota; kingdom Metazoa; phylum Arthropoda; class Insecta; order Diptera; family Drosophilidae; genus Zaprionus; species Zaprionus indianus. Next base: position 1,597,285 of record JAEIHA010000905.1, read on the forward strand.
TCCAACTCCGACTCGGAGCTTTTAATGAGTCGCAGCCGACGACAACCTGCAATTAATTTTCGGGGTGGTATCTGAGCAGGGATTACTCCGAGCAGATACAGCTAACTACCTTCCATGTCGCTTAGATGCGCAAATACTTTCACTTAGCTCGTTAGATCTGCAGAGAGACTATAAATCTTTATATCTGCAAATTGGTCAAAAAGGTCGAATAGGTCGAACTGAATTAACATTGTAATTACTTATAGTTCTATAGTTAGAAAGTATTATTTAGTAATATTCCTTGTGGTATTATTTACTAAAGATGAACAATTTACAAAATTTAAGAGCTTCATGTGAAATTACTGAATTATTCTCTCCCTGCCAGTTTAGTAAAGTAGAATGTTATTACCCTTAGAATTATTTAAAGGTCTTTTTTCATATCAATATTCATTTATATTTTTACTATATTTAAGATGAATATTAAACATTAATGAACATTTTCATGAAAAGTCTGTGGAAATACTGAAGATCTTTCGTATAATTTGCTTATTATATTAACTTCTTTTTCTCTCCAATATATTTGTATATCTAAATATCTTACTTCCATTTCGAATCCAAAAATTTATAATTAAATTCTTTTCTTTTTATTGAAGTTCCTTTTTAATTAATTCGAATTTTAACAAAATAAATTAATTGTTTTGCTTCAAACAGTCGACTGACCGTAGTTGGCTTTAAATTAAATAAATAAATAAATAAATTTCAACCTCCGATTAACCCTTCACAGCTGAAAAGACTGAGGAACTGCCAAATAAGTTACCTAAAAGTTTATACGTTCTTAACTTTCTTCTACTTTATTCTCCAACTAATATGATACTAATGAATTGTTCTCTTACTATCTTAGTATCTTATCTCATTTCTTTCATTAATTTTCGAATGCTACAAAAAGAAAGACTGATGACTTTTCATAAATCTTAAGAACATCAAATTTTAATTTTATTAATTTATTACCTTCTCCATCTCCCTCACTAAACTTGCACCCATATTTGTAAATATCTTTCTAACTCATTCCTCTGTCAACTACCCAATTTCATAGACTTTCAATAAGTTGCCACACAAGTTGTTATATAAGGTAAGCTTCAACATCCCATTTCCCATCTCGTGATCTACATACAAAGTTGCCTCATGCAAATACACGTAGTTGATCTACCTATCTCATTCCACTATCGACTTCCGAATTTCGCAACCTTTCTAATTTTCATACTCGTTCAAGATCGAGGTCCATATACATATTAATACATTGAGTTTCCTGCTATGCAAACTTGAGTGTTGTAAGAAGTATAAAACATAAACAAATGTGAAGTACATGAAAATTAGCATAAGCGAGACTGAGTTTTAAATAGTGCTGCTGCTGCCTCTTATGCATAATTGATATGTTCGCTATAATTAGCCAGACAAACTGATGGAAAACGTTCAGCCTTTTACTTGGCAGCGAATGGGTGAGCAAACAATTTGATGAATATGTGCGCAAAGTAGAAAACAAAACTTGGGCAGCAACAGCGATGGCCGGCAGCAACAACAACAACAACAACAACATGAGTCGCGACAACGTTTAGGAGCTTTAACACCTCCGCTCACCGCGCCCCCTCAACGGCAGCTGCTGCACATAATTGGCTCAACAAAAAATGGAAAAAATAAAAAACACAAAACACAAAATAATAAAAAGCTCGTAAAGTTTTGTTGGGTTTTGTGTGTGCGCAGAAGTCCCGCCCGCCAGCAACAGTTGCCGTTGCCGTTGTCGCTGCTGTTGCTGTTGTTGTTGCTGCTTGTTATTTAAACGTTTTCGAATCGCACAGCGAATGAAAACGAAAGAAAAAATGAAATACATCGAAAGTGAGCATATGTACAAACACACACACAGGCACAGCGACGTGTATATAGAGCCCCAAGACCCGCTCCCCCCTTGCCCATTGCCCGACGATGCCCGACGATGTTGTCGACGTATCAGCGACGCGCACGCTTCGAATAACTTTGCATGGGGGCCGAAGAGAACGAGCTGAGTAGCTTGTTGCAAGCAGAGGGGGAGAAGAGAGGGGAGAGCAGAGAGGGAGATTAGGCACTATGTATATCTGTGTGTGTTCGTGTGTGTGTGCTGGGTCTGTCTGTCTCGCAACATCATCATATGCCAAACATCGCAGAGCTCTCGTCTCGGTTACACTCTCTGCTCCCATCCCCAGCACCCTCTTCTGCCCTGCCCTCCCCTCCTCCTTCCGCCGCGGGCTTTAATCGCAGCAGAACTCAAGCGCAGCGAAGCATATTACGTGTGCGTGTGTGTCTGTGTGTGTGTGTTGGGGATCGTTTTATGTACCCTCGTTATAGGTAGTATAGCATACGAGTATTTGGATTGGCCACTAAAACGATTCAGATTCCACGTTATATTGTTCCTCTTGAGCAGCAATTGCCTGTGGTAAACTGATTACAATAGTCCCCCTCCCCCCGATCAATTTTGAGACTGTCTTCGACATGATCTGACAATTTTCCATAATGATATATTGAATTTTATTGAAATTGAATAGGAAATTTAGAATTGTAATGAGAATTTTGCATTGATTTTGGGAATCTAACTTGGATTCACTTTGGATTCATTTAAAATTTCTTTATTTAGTTTAAATATCTTTAAATATCTATCTAGAATTCACTTTAAATCAACTTTTAATATACTTTAATGCAATTAATTATATGTTTAGGAACCTTTAGAACAAACTCATATTATTCTCAAAAACCAACTTTAGGATATCTATACTTCTATACTTTTTATAGGGTATCTATCTAAAATTCACTTTTAATTCACTTAAAATTTTTTTTTTTTTTATGTCATTATATGTTCAGGAACCTTTAGAAGAAACTCAGATTCTTCTACAGTACTTTATACAACACATATATTTCTCTATACTTTTTATTGGGTATTTTCCCATAATTTACTTTTAATTAACTTGTTATCGCTCTATTTATTTCATTAAATGTTCAGGAACCATTAGAAGAAACTCTGATTATTTCGAATAACGTAATTTATATATATCTATGCTTTTTAAGGGGTATCTTTCTAGAACCCACATTTAATTAATTAATTTTTTATTTCTTTATTTATTATATTTTATTGTATATTCAGGAACCTTTAGAAGAAACTCAATTAATTCTGCTTTACTTTCTATAGATTCGCTTTAATTAACATTAATTTCAAAGAAGTTAAATAAAACTTAGATTATTCTGTCGAACTTCCCACAGGGTATCTACACCTCCATTACTGTTCAGTTTCAGAGCTTCACTGCTGCTGCATCGTATATTTTATGCTACAGTTTTGTTATTGTTATGGTTTTAGTTTCGCCATATACACCCGGTAATCTGGGGCTGTGTCTCTCGCTCTCTTATGTACGAGTATTGCACTAGGCATTCTACAATTGGCTGCGTAGCGGGCCACACACACTCACACACACACACACACACATTTAGAACCCGTTGTTGTTGTTGTTGTTGTCGTCGTGTTGTCGTCGTTCGTTTCTAATTATACGATAGGTGCGCTACGAGCCATGAAACGTGCGGGGTCTGACCTTCTCTCCAGCATTTAGGAGCTGCCCCACTCGGCTCCATCTGCGAACTAAAGTTGGTGACCAACTCGCAACTCGCATGGCTCGCATTCGCCTCTGGGGCTGAGGCTGAGGTTGTCTGGAAATAGTTTTGGTTACTCGCAGGGGATTATTAAATATTAGTTGGCAAAAGGCTTCTGCGGCAGCTGAGCTGCCATTAGCTGGCGAGGGGGGACACTTAATTATTGCATTTAGTCGCGAAAATGGAAATCTAAACGCTGCTCGCCGCGCTATTTCCTTGAGCTATGCCATGGCAGCAGACCCCCCCCTCTCGAATTGGGCGTGGCATGCAACACCTAAACTGCATGAATTTTGTCATACAGATGACCTCAGATCGGGCTACAGTCTTCGACAGGTTGATGCATATCGAGTGCTGCAATCTATTCTAATTGATTGCGATTAAGTACGGCAACAAGGTATTAAACGGTGCCAAATTACGAGGTATCTATGTTGATCGATCTGCACATTGTTGCACGATGTGGGTTGGCTCGAGACGGGCGACATTACTGGCAGTTGATGTCATGTTGAGGATGTTGAGTGAATTGATTGAAGAGTCGAAAAGTTTATACTGAAATTGAACAGAATTGGATATGGTAGAGTTGAAGGTCTTTTCACTTGAGAACTAAGGCAGTGGGGAAGCTTAGTGCTGAGCCATTGAAGAACTTTTACTCCTTAGTAGATCAGTGAGCAGCTTATTTCATTATAGTCTACACTATCTTGCGAACTTAAGCAATCAAAAAATGTTTCATATTTATTCATTTGCAATAAGAAGTAGAACAGAAGGAGCTAAGGCACTTCCATCTTCCATCGTCAGTACATTTAAAACTGAGTACATCCATTGAGCTCTTCTTAACTTTAGAAATCTTCACCTAGAGAAAGAAATTGTTAGATGAATATGGTAAATGAAACGCCCTAAGTGCTTAACAAACCTGTTTCCAATTTATGCCATTACGAAGCGACCTTAGGCAATCAAAGAAGATGTCAATTTATTGTACACTTTGAATAACTTCAACTAGGGATTACGGCTGACTACTTAAGCCACTTGGAGCATCATCGTTGTGACCCCAAAAGTATCTGGTTGCAATCGAACTTGAAAGCTTTGTCGAGGCGATTACCTCAGGCTCCATCTGGCTTCACTGGGCATCTGCCTCGACTCTTCGACAGATTTCTGTTTGTTTTGTTTTCTGTTTCGATTTTTCGAGTAACCAAAAACAAGTAATCTGATATATTTGTCTAACATCGATGGCATTAAGCTGCGGCAACATTTCCGCATTCGAAGTGATTTTTAATTATTATTTTCAGACGCCTACACAGAGCAGCAGCCCCAAAGCACAACGAAGATCGAACTGGATGCTCACCTCTACACTCTCTCTCTCCCTCCCTCTCTCTCTCCCTCCCTCTCTCCCTCTCTCCCTCTCTCCCTCTCTCGTAGCTCAAATGTCAGGCTTATTACGAGCTCTCGAGTAAACCCACAACAAATAGCAAGAAGTCTTATCAAGTGCTTGGATTTGGATTCATGTAGAGGTTTCTTTCTCTCCCTGTGCGAGTGTGTCTGTGCATCTTTATGTGGGAGCCTAAGCTGCTCCATTGATGACACGTCATTTCTGGCATAGACATCTTCGTCAAAATGTGTTAAGTCGAGTGAGAAACCAAAGCAAAAGGCAGAAAACAGGTCTACCAACTTGCACGAGAGAGAGAAGAGAAAAAAAGTGTCAATAAAATGTCATGAAAAGCCACTTAGACCGACGAGTGTGTGTTCGAGTGTGTGTGTATGGGGAGTCTGGAGTGAAGGAGCAGCTACAGGCCCGCACCCAGGGCACTTTAAACTTTGCCCACATCCGCAGTGGGGCACAAGGTGTCGACTGCAGTCGGCACAGTGGGCCGGCACCGGCGCATTTGTCAATTTTTATCGTCTACACTTTGGTATTTCGCCAGTCTCCTCTCCCTCTCTGCATCTCTCTCTCTCTGTTTGCTGCACAATTATTGCTTTGATTTAAATCAGTCTACTGACCCAAAAGTTCAGCTACGGAAATTGCAAATTTAATAATTGACTAGACGCCAAAAAGTCAGAGCAAAGTAAACCAAACCAAACCAAACCAAACCGAGACAAGCCAAGCCAATCCGAGGAAACCAGGGGGCTTATTAATGCGATAACCTTGGCTGATTTAATTTTTTCGTTCGCGAGCTGTGATTACCAGCTTACAACAACATCAGCAACAACAACAACAATAGCTGCAACAACAATGACGACGACGACAATAAACAAGAAAACAGCAGCTTCGGCAGCAGGAAAATCAAAAACTTGCACAATTTCGACACTAAACGACGATCTTTGGGCCATTTGTTGTTGCTGCTGCCATTGTTGCTGTCGGTGTAGTTCAAGTCTGGGCCCGACTGTCAGTCGCATATTTAATTAAGAGATTGAGCTACAAATAGTGTTGAACAATGGAACACGCTGTTGGCAGCACGAGTCAGCTACACTGTTCGAAAAGCCCTAAAGCTCGAGGTTGATTTACTTGTTCCACTATCCATATAGTCGGGCGGTGTCTGATGTACATCGAAGTCAAGTTCGAAGGATTTGTTGGCGATGAGGAACCAAGTGAAGAAGACATTCGTTTTCAGTGGTTCCTCTATCAAGTCACTTGCCTGCCGCACCCAATGCTTCACACGATTGATGTTCTTGATGGAACCCTCCATAATGCCCATGGCTTCAGTTTGATTGTTCCTGAAGCATATATACCCCTTGAGTTTGTTCTCCCGACAACGTCGTAGGATTTCCTGCTGAAACAAATTGTGCTTTCTATTGATGTTGTGTATCTTGAACTCCACCTTGAAGACGGTATCTTCGGTGATCGACTGTTCGCAATCGTTGAACATCGGACTTATGCCGAAGACATATTTCTCGTTCTCCTCATTCGACGATGATTCACTAATGGTATCACTGGGCAGAGCAATCACTCGTTGCGAATCATTTGACGCCACTTGTTGCTCTTCGCTCATAGTTTCAGAGTTGGTACTGCACAGCGATTCCGAGTCCGAATTGAGCGTCTTTTAGGGTATAAATAAGTGATCAGGGTGTTTAGTTAAGACAAGGCTGGATTAAGGCTGGACAAAGTGCTTACATTCATTCTTATATAGTCGTATATATCTTTCTTTATACAGTTATGACAAGGACCTTTGGGCTGTAACTGATTGGGAACGAATTCTAAAGAATTTGCTAAGGTTTTTCTTCAAGTTTCTACGTAAAACTTGTTACTAGTATTTTTCTGATTATAGTAAATATATATTTGAAATCTTTCTGAATTCCACTGAGAGAATACGATGAAATACTTACACCTATACCTAAGTATATAGTTATATATTACAGCTCTGGCAAAGGCTGCTTGGTTTGTTTAGGTTAGGAAACTTGAAAATGTTTAAAACGAACCTACTAAGGTTTTACTTCAGTTATTCTCGCGAAACTTGGATGTTTGTTATAATGTAGTCAGTAAATTTATAATTGAAATCTTTCAGTATTACACTGAGAGAAAATGACAAAGTACTTAGTGCAGTAACGACTATCGAACAAGATGAGAATAGGAACTGAGGTTTTACTTCAGTTATGCCAGTGAAACTTGGTACTGATGTTTTTCTGACTATAGTCTATACATATTTGAAATCTTTCTGAATTCCACTGAGAGATAATGACTAATGACTAAGGCTTCAGGGCTTAACTAGGTGTCGAACAAGAGAAGTATAGGAACTAAGGTTCTACTTTAACTATGCCAATCAAACTTGGTACTAATGTTTGTCTGACTTTAGCCAATATATATTTGAAATCTTTCTGAACTCCACTGAGAGAATATGACAAATATGAATATGTCTTAGGTTCAGTCCCTCTCTCCTTTTCTCCTCTGTCATTTATTGTTATCATTTTCAATATGTCTCAACAATTTGAAATACTTAAACCTGCCCCGATTTACACAGTTTACTACACTGTGCGCATCAATCAGACATCGAACATGATGCCGCGAGCAGCTGTCAAGGCGGCGGAGCTGAACGTGCGTGGCTACATGACGCATACGCAGTGTGGACACGCGGTCTGTGGTGAACTTGAAGGCTCAAGCGACAACCTGGAACAGATGCTGCTCTGGCTGCAGAAGGAAATGCCCGCGAGTGATGGAGAGGCGCAGTTCAAGCGCTACCCGCCGCGTTTGCACTCGAAATACGATGACTTCTTTTGCTGTTAGTGCTTCTTTTCTTGCCTGATTAAACTTCTACAAGCAACAAATTTGTTTCGAGTGCATTTCGGCAGTCTCATAAACCATAACAATCAGCCGCAGTCGAAGCTATTGAACAATGGATCAGCAGAGAGTCGCTGCTGCTGCTGTTGCTGCTGTTGCTGCTGCTTTGGCTGCTGACTTTTCAAAGTCAAAAACGCGATTGTATCATCCGATATTTTTTTGCGCCTTATTGCGAGTCGAGGCGGCGGCGGGGGCACGTGAAGGTGGCGTGGGGTGCTGCAATGACTGTGATTTTTGTTGGCCAAAGTTGGCAGATAAAATAGTCGCGCGGCACAAACAATGCGCCAGAGTTGGCCCACTGAGAAGGAGGAGGAGGAGTAGAGGCAGTCGGCAGTCGCATCGAGACAATCGAATCAATTCATTTTTCTAGGGCGTACTATGCCACTTGAACGTTGAACTGCAGACGCCCCAATGCTGACTACTGTGAAGGCGACTGCGACTGCGACTGCGCCATTGTTATGGCTATGATGGAGTCGGACTCCGACTCCGACGCCGAGTTGAAGACTCCGCGGAGCAGCACTTGGTCTTGATCGTGCCATGGCACTAGTCATTTTAATTTTGTTGGGCTTGCGTTATTTTCTTTATTTTCTTGATGGCGCTACTTGGCGAATTTCGCAACACTGCCACTGCTGCTGCTGCCACTGCTGCTGCACTCTGTGGCCTCCCCCATAAGTCATGCTGTGTGCCCGGAGATTTATGGCCAACAGCAAAATTGGGAGCAGAGCCTGGCCAGGTCTGGCCTGGATATTCTCTCGAGCTGTTCTCTGCCTTGCTGACTCTGGCTGGCGACAGGATTACGTCGTAACGTTTTGCCAGTCGACCGTGGCAATTCAATTAGACCTAAATGCTGTCAACACTGCCGCACTAATAACCAACAACAACAACAGCAACAACAGCCATGCAACAGCAACAACACTAACAACAACGAGAGCAGCTGCTGCTGTCTAAGCCAGCCAAGTGTCGTCTGGGCCGCGTCTGTCCACAGCGATCGCGCTGTGTCTCGTGTGTGTGTTGCATAATATTTTATGCATGCAGAGCGCTTGCATATTGCAACATGTTGCCATGCCGTTGATGATGATGCATAGCCTCCAGAATTGCAACGGCGTCGCAGCAGCCCCTCCCTAAAAGTCTGCGCCAGAGAGCGACAGTCCTGCGCAAAAGGCATCCAGCTGTGCGCCATCGCAGCTCCGTTCGACTTGGTTCGACGCGGTCTTTGCGGTCGATCGCTGGATCTATTCGCGGGTCCGTCCCTCTGTCTGGTCTGTCTCTTGGTAAGTGTGTCGAATATTCAAGTGAAAATTTCCCGCACAGACCTCAAGTCAGTCACTCAGTCAAGGCGCAAGCGCAAGCTCAACCGAGTGCGGCGCTTGTCTTGCCGCTGTGTTGGTGTATATCATGTGATACTCCTTCCTCCCCCTCACCCCTTCTCTACCAATTCCTATATAGCAGATCTGTCTGTGCACATGGGCTTTTATAGGTGGGTAGCTGCCTTTCGACTGGTATTCGCTCGTATTTGATTAGACTCTTTGGGCGAGCTGAACTGAGCCAAACTTGTCGTTACAGTTGTTCTGCTCGTTCTCTCTCTCCCTCTGCTCGACTCTTGTTGTTTCTGTTGTTGTTGCTGTTGTTCTTTTGACTCTTTAAGTCGAACAATTACATTTTAAGCGTAGCACAACCTTGGATACCGTTATATTCTTGCAGTCATTGGGCGTCTGTTGCGTCTAGTGGGTAAATAACACAGCGGACAAAATATCCGTGGGGTGTCGTTGGGATTAGTTTGAGGTAAAGTGGGTACAGCCGTCGTTTGATATGGTAGAGTATGGTGTGGTGTGGTAGGGTATGGTAGAGTTTGGTATGGTATGCAATAGGATGGTAGAGTTTGGTATAGTATGGTATTATATGTTATTGTATGGTATTATATGGTAGAGTATGGTATAGTATGGTATAGTATGGTAGTATATGGTATTGTATGGTATGGTACTATGGTATAATATGGTATACTACGCCAGAGTTATGGTATACTATGACATGGTATGGCTTGGTATGGCTTAGTATGGCGTGTTATGATGTGGTATGGCATGGTATGGCATGGTATGGCATGGTATGGCATGGTATGCCATGGTATGGCATGGTAATGCATGGTATAACATTGTATATAATGATAGAGTATGGTAAAGTAGGGTATAATATGGCATGGTATGGCATATTATGACATGGTATGGCATGGTATGGCATACTATGACATGGTATGGCACGGTATATTATGGTATTGTATGGAATATAATAGTAGAGTGTGGTAAAGTAGTGGATAATATGGCATGGTATGGCATAATATAATATGGTATGGCATGGTATAGTATGGCATTGTATTGTAGAGTATGGTATAGTAGGTAGTAGTAATTAAGTATACCATTATATATATTTTAAAATATGGTATAGTATGGTATGGTATGGTATTGTAAGGTATTGTATGGTATAGTATGGTATATTAATGAATATACATACATTGCTCTCTGAAACTTTTCAGTTTTATTTAAAAAAGAAAAATAAATTGTTATAATATTAAATGCCATATATATTCTATAGTTTATAGTTGTTCCTCCACATTTAGTTGGAATGGTTCTAAGCCTCAGTGGAATTGTTCACTGGGTTGGCAGGCAGCGCACACCGCTGGGCTAAACACGATTCAGCAATCTGCAAACGTCTCGTTGGCTTCGACGTCTCTGTGGCAAGAGCCACAGTCGTCGGAACAGATCGCCAGTCAGTCCAACCAACCAGAGACAGGCCAGACAGAGTCAGAGCCAGTCAGACAGAGTCAGACCCAGTCAGACCCGGCCAGACCAGGCCAGAGAAGGCCCGAGCTGGCTGTGACTGTCAGCCGGGCTGGCTAAAAGCGAGTCGACCACACCCGCACACTTCATTATTTTTATGTCGCCTGTGGTGGTACGATTTAAACGACAACGACGACGGCTCAGCAAGCCAGAGACAGCGTGAGGGGCAAGTGGGGAGTGAGGGGGGAGGAGGTAGCGTGCACGACATTCAGCGATTTGGCGGCGACGGTGGCGTCTGCGCAGTCTGCGCACAGTGAGAGAGAGAGAGAACCCCAAAAGCAAGCCAAGAAATTAGACGCATTCGACGTTTTGCAGCGAGCGACAAGTCAAAGAGTAGCCCCCACCACCAGCACCATCACCAGCAGCACCATCACCAGCAGTAGACCCAGATCAGACCCAGCTCAGACCCAGTGCGAGGCACGGGCCTGGGCACGGGTTCGGGGTTCGGGTTCGGTTTGGGGTTCCGTTTTGTGGCTATGGGCACGGGTTCGAGCCGAGGCCCTGGCACATCTCATGTTGATGTTACAATTGCGGGTTGTACGTTTTGTTTTGCAGAACCTCCTCCCCTCTCTCTCCTGCTATCTCTCTCTTCTTCTTCCCCCTCTCTCTCTATCTTCCTCACTGAAGTTGAAGTTGGGCTTGGGGTTTGGGTTCGGGATCGTGCGCCAGCGCGAATGTGCCTGGTGGGGTTTGGAAATTTGTAGCGCCCGAAAAAGAGGCAGCTGCAAGAGCAACAGCAACAACAACAACAGCAACAGCAACAACAGCAATGGGAGTAGCAACAGCAACAACAACAACAATTATCTGCAATTACAACAACGGCAAAGTCAGCCGAAAAGTCGTTACTGTTGCTGTCCAAAGATTGCTTGCTGTTGCTGCTGCCTCTGCTGTTTCTGTTGTTGCCCCTGTTGTTGTTGCTGCTGCTGTTGTTGTTGTTGTTGTTGTACAAGTTAGTATTATATATAGTACGCCTTCTAATGCGATCGCTGACTCGCTGCAATGTAATTTATCTTGATGTTTAAATCAATATTGCCAGCAACGTCATCAAACCAAAGTTGTTATTTCTCCTACATAGTATGCACAGTGCTGCTGTTGCTGTTGTTGCTGTTGTTGTTGCTGTTGCTCTTGTGTTGCTGCTGCTGCTGCCGATTATTATTGGGAATTTCAATATGCGGACGCTTGCGGAGTTTATTAAGGCACGAACTGCATTTGACGACGAACGACGAGTGTTTCCATAATTATTGCCAAAGGCTTTGATCTGGTTTCGTTCTCTATCTGTATCTGTGCATCTGTATCTGTATCTGTGTGTGCTTGGCATGCCGCCTCAGTAGGCCGTCGCGTCTGCATTTGCGTCTGCGTCTACGCCTATTCGTCTGCTCAGCTTGGATCTCTGCTCTGCTCAGCTCTGCTCGTCGTATCTGGCCCGGCGCTGGGGGTTCTATTGTTCAGCCCGAGCTGAGCTGCCGGGTTTCTGCATCTGCATTTGCATCTACACAGCACTGCATTTGTATGTGTGTGTATATCTGTGTTCCGTTGTGGGCGGAATTGTTTCGTAATTGTAAAATATGTTGTCATGCTGTAAGCTCTTGTCGGCGCTCGTTTAGATGCGACAAATGCGCTACGGTTAGCAGGCACTTGCAGTCAGTCTATCTAGCTGTGTAGACTGGCAAAGCCTTTGCAATTAGTTGGGTTTTTAATTGCCACAACTGAGTGGGTTGGGGGTTTGAGGAGATCTACGAAGTCTATGAAGTTTGAAGTAAAGAAATAGAAATGAGAAGATTTGAGTCTAAAATTTTTAGACAAAATTTAATAAAGTTATTTTAAAAAGTCTTCACTTTGTGTAGTGAAACTTTTCAACAGAATTTTGTTAACTTCCAAGGAAAGTAGAATTTACGATACGTTAATATATTTATTGAATATTAAATAAATATAATATATATATCAAAGTAATATATTTACATTATCATTCTCTTCTCTAAATGTTTTTTAAGAAATATTTCTTTCAAATACTTTTTTAAGGATTTAATATGATGAATTTTCAAGGGACTTAGAATGTAAAACCTTTGCAGATCATATTTATAGAATCACCTCCTATGCATTCTCTTCTCAATCTTTTTCCTACAGTCTTCAATAATCTGCCAATAATCTTAAAATATACCTCCTCTAAAACACCTACTTGATTGAGCCATCCAACTGACCGATCAATTGCTCGAAACTGTCCTCGCTATATCAGAAGTCTTGTTGGGAATTAATTTCTGGAGCTAATTGAAAAGTCTACAAACAGCATGGAGTGCATAAAACAGCAAACATTTGCCAGATTAGCACTAATGTAATGGCCACAGCGGCCAGTCGCAGTCGCAGTCGAGATCATTGCTGCAGGCACCACTGTGCGTATGAGTGTTGTCTGGCTGGCTCGTATATTGCGCATACGACGCGTCGTTTCGCCGTCATCTCGTCCGCCACACGCCGGCCATCAGTGCTCGTATTTCGCATTTTGGGGCCGTTAAAACATTGCCGAGAGCCGAACGACAGAGAGAGACACACACCAACCAATACAGAGACATTCACATCGACACCGGCACGTTTTAGTGCCCATTAACGAGCAATTGCAATTTAAACTGGATCGCTCAGTTGGCAATTTGGAGCGTTGCTTTTATGCAACAGCGTCGCTGTCGCTGCGCGTCGCCGTCGCCGTCGCAGTTGGCGTTGTGGTATTTTGGACAAATGTAGATTTTTTTGTTGTTGTTTTTTGTATTCGAGTTGAGTGGCCTGTGGGCCAGCGAGCAGATTCGACGGGACGGCCTCAGCCATGTCCGCCCCGACAACGCCACGTACGCGCCAAGGCGTGCATGGATCGGCTGACTGTTTGTTGTTGTTGCTGCTGTTGTTGTTGGCGGCTTACAATGCATTTCATCAGGCAGTGAGGCAGGCAGTGAGGCACTGAGGCAGCAGCTGCCTGGGCTTAGACACACTCTTGATTTTGTGCCTCTTAGATTATACGTTACGTTGCTGCGTTCGCTTGGACCAGCCAGCAGAGATACATAGATACAAGATACAGTCTGCGAGTGTATTGGTGTGTGTGTTTGTGTGTGCTGGTGTGTTGTATATTTCTTTGGCTAATAGCAAAATGTTGGCTATATGGCCCTGCTTCGTTAGATATAGATAGCGTTCGATTTTCGCCGAGTTGCCGGCTGCAGTTGCTGCTGCCGATGTTGCTGCTGCTGTTGCTGCTGTTGCTGTTGTTGCTGGCATGCCTTCCTAGGCAGATAATCAGCGAGGCAGCCCGGGCACAGCCTGGGCACAGTTGCTGCTGGCCGGATGGCAGTAACTGCTGCTGCCGCTGCTGCGCCTAATGCAAAAATTCGATCAGCTGCATTTTCAGATCTCGACCCATATTTCGTCTATATTTTGCGCTGCTCTTGTTGTTGTTGCTGTTGTTGTTGTTGTGGCTTAAACTGGTTTCGATTTGCATACACGTTGGACGCAGGAGTGCGATGAGTGTGCTTAGTCATATTGGGCGGCCATTAGAATGCCGCGCTGCAACAGTTGCAACTGCAACAAAATAGCAGTAAAAGAATATCCATTGGTCCCACCTAAACTAGTTTTCTTATGTTTTTTTAGAGCAACAGACATCGAGCTTGCCACATTCGTTTCGTGTGTTGACGCTCGTTGCCTCTTGCTGTTGTTGCTGTTGTTGCTGTTGTTGTTGCTGTTGCATGTTGCAATCGATTGCGAAACGAAATGTGCGACCCACTGCGACTAATCTTCACAAGTAACAGCAGCAGCAGCAGCAGCAGCAGCAGGCACAAGAGCGCGCTGGGCAGGCAGCATCAAAGCCACAGCCTTAGCATTGCCTGTTGCTGTTGCAGTTGCTGTTGTTGCTGTTGTCCATGTTGCAGTTGTTGCTGGCATTGTTTCCTTGCTTGTTTGTAATTAAGCATACGTCGTGTGGCACATGGGATGCCAGGCAGCGCCTCGTTGCCAGCAGATACTTTCACAATTCGCTGCCTGCAGTTGGTCAGCAACAGCAGCAGCAACAACAGCAGCAGCAGCAGCAGCAGCAGCAGCAGCAGCAGCAACAAGAACAACACCCGTTGCCATTGTCGACAACTTCAAATTGTAACACACTCAAATTCTAAGGTGTGCCGAGACGGCCATTTAGATTGTGCTACAAGCATTATCTGTCCCGACAACTGACCCCCCCTCCCCCCGCAACTCCCCCCTCGACACTCCCTACTGCTTGCTGCCCACCTCCTGCTTAGGCCAGCTGAGGTGTCCGGCTGGCGATTGCCGCGTGTTGCTGCTGCCGCCGCCGACAGGGAAGGCCAAGAATTTGTCGGCTAATAGAAAATGGCGAGCGCACTTAATGATGCCAACTTGTGTCGCCCCGACACGAGAGAATAAACCAAAACCAAATCCAAATGAAATAAAGCCACCCAACAGCAACAGCAATCCAGCAGCAGCCACAATAACAATGCGAGCAACCGCAATCAAGTGCAAGAGCAATTTTACACAGCAGCAGCAGCTACAGTTGCTGGCATCTTTTGTGCCCTAGTAGAAGGAAATGAAAATGGAAATTTAATGAGAAATATGTGAACTATTTATGGGAATAAATATAGAACTTTATATATGAATAAAAAAGTTTACAATCGAGTCTTAAAGAGTTGTAAACAGAAAGTGATAAATATGATAAGCAAGAAAAGGAGCGCAAAAAGAGTTTAAGAGATAAAAAAAATATTTATTTTGTACTACAAAAATTTCTTTTAAAATAAGGTTTAATTCAAAAAGGATTTGAGAAAGAAGAATACGACAATCTAGGGTAATATTGTATATCAAGAGATCAACCAATCTAACACGGATATATCAGAAGCTAAGAAGTCATAAAATATAAATAAAATAAATTAAAAAAATTTAAAGTGTACTTTTAAATGGTAATCAAATCATATTCCATATATAATTAATAAAATAATAATTAATAAAGCTTATTTAAAATATATTTTTGCAGAGTATTTCCCCTTCGACTAACCACAAACCTTTCTCAATTCCTACCGGTTCGCCGCGTTATCTGTTCTATCAAAATAGAGAGTAAAGAATTCAAATAAATATTATTTATTAGCAATAAAAAGCAATGCACACAGGCCATATATAATGCACATAAAGCCGAGCAAGAACCTGCAAAATTCATTATTTATATAGTGGAATATTTAAATGAAGACAAAAAGCATTTTTATGCCGCACATAAATAATATTTACTAGACTCAGCGAGGTGTGGCAGCTGCAGCTGCTCGAAAGAAACGAAATAAATAAAATAACATGTTATTTGTAATTATCGATCGATGTGCGGAATTTTGGGTTGCATGGGTCGCCGAGGATCAGGCACATGCTATATAAATTACGAGTATATCCACGAAATTCCATGATTCCATGATCAAAATAGAGGAGTCAGCAAATAAATAAAATGTTGTTAACTTATAATTTACACGCAATGCATAAATCTCGGCTCGCCAATGATGTTGTTCCGCGCAACAGCAGCAGCAGCAGCAGCAACAACAACAACTGCAGCAGCAGCAACAACATATAGTCAGTTAAACTGAATCCAAGCCGAATCGCTGCAAAGCGAGGCGAATAAACAAGCCATAAGCATTTTTATGATCGCTTCTCAATTAAACAAGCCAAGCACTTGTTGTTGTTGTTGTTGCTTTTGTTGTAGGCAGACTGTCGCAGACAGCATCCACATGTGTGCCTCCCTCTCTCTCACAGTCTGTCTCGCTCCCTCGAGTTATCGCTGCCAATCGAATGCTGCGTTTGACGCAATTAAATTGTCACTTTTCGTTTTGTTGAGGCGATATTTAAGTGCACTGGTTTTACTTGAACCGCCTTTTAGCAGTTGTTGTACTCACTGTAGTTGTTGTAGTTGTTGCACCCACTGTAGTTGCTGTTGTTGTTGTATCAGCGAGACATCGTCTGTAGTAGTTTTTGTTGTCTGCCGTAGACAATCGAGCGTATGATCTGCCTAGACTTGAATTCGCTCATGCGAGTTTGTACTCACATTGAGTACAGTGAATGCTCGCTAAGGTGGAAGTTGTGAAGTGAGGGAGGTGCTCTGCATTTAGTTTTATATTTGATGTGAATTTGTGTATTATTTTATTGAAGTCTCTTTTCTTTTTCTATACTTAATATGCATAAGGTTTATTTCTTGTTCAATGTTATCGATTTAAATTCGTCTGTCCGTATGAACATTGAGTTCTCAGAGAATATGAAAGCTAGAGCTCGCAAATTTGCTGACAATATGTTTTAGTATTCCTAGCAGGTACAGAGTTAATTAAAAAATGACCACGCCCTCCGGAAATTGACATTAATTGGGTTGGTAGCGTAATTTAAGGCAATAGAACTTTTCAATTTGATGTTAATTATCCTCAACTGATTGGCATGAATATAATAATACACTTCATGAAACATGTACCCATATTATTTTATATATAACATAGTTTATATGTTCCTTACTTATTTAGAACACCTTACCATGCCTCCTAAGTATCTCCAATCTTCCCTTTCATTCACCCTATCGAGTCTCCACTGCCTGGCAAGTGTTGAAAACATTTAGCCGCCTTCCTTAATTCTTATCGCATCTATTAACAACGTACACATAATAATTTCACATTGGCAAATTCTTGCTAATTAGTTAATTGCCTCACACACACACAGACAGAGTCGGAGACGGCATCGCTTAGAATATATACTAAGTATTTAAGTTTTACGAGATCAGCGCGTGTTGTCTCTTTTGCAAGCCATAAAAATTTGTGCAATCTTATTGGCAATATCTCGATTCTTGGCCACTCCATCGTCGTACTTGTACGATATATCGTCCAACTCGGCGCTCGCTGTCTTGCGAAACGATTGCAATTTGCCAACATCGAAATCGTTTCGGGTCTGCGTTTCTTCGCTGACATCCTTTCAAAGAACCTCATGTTGAAGATCAACTTTCTATTTCGCTCGTTCGCGTTTGTTTTTTCTATTTTAATTCTTAACGGTGGCAAAACAGTTTTTAATTAAAGTACAGCTGAGATTATATCATAAGTGGGGAGGTAATAGAACGGGTTAATTTCGTCTAAACTGCATCTTTCACCTTTACGAGGTTGCGGCACTAGACTTATTGAATCTGTAGCTGACGCTTTATGTAGCTCAATTAATTTTGAAGCGAAGTGCAATGAGATCATCGGGATGGGGAAGGCAATGGAGTGCAATTGTGCTGAAATGTTTAACTTAGAGTATATAATTAGACTCTTACTATGTTTACTATATAGCATATAGATCCAATAAGGAACCTTAACACTTACAATCCCCCTAGCTAACTCTGTACTGCTTTGTCTCTGGCTAACTAGCTCGACCCATATGCTCTGCTGCCTTTGAGCTACGCGGCCTTTGCTATTCATAAAACCCTAAACATGGCAAACACAATCACACACACACACACACTAGCTGGCACACATTAAAAGACAATAACAACAACAACAACAAGAAACAGTAACAATACCAATACCAAGTACCGTCGGCAAATCCGAAGCTCCGCGCAGTGAAGATCTTCAGTCGTAGGCGCTTTTTATGGGCGTGCAAGATCTGCAGTTTTTACGATCGCCGACGGTGGCTTGCGATGTGATTTTAACGACTACCGAATTCTGTCCAGATGTTGCTGCTCAGGTCAGGGATCATGGTGGGGAGGGGGAAGGCAGTCAAGTAGTTTTGGCATAAATCAACCTGGACGTGGGTGATTCGTTGGGGCTGAACTCTTTGGGGCACCAGCACTGAGGAGAAGCCTCGAGAGAGCGCAGCATGAAGCTGTTAAAGATTTGTACAAAAATTAAGTTGAACTAATGACTCGCTGCACTCGCTAAGGTTGCGCAACGTTCGGCAGTGACAATTGGCAAGCGACACGTGGCGCGCAGCTCTCGATAAGAATCGTCAGAGCGAATTTGCGTTACGTATACGACACGTGTGCGCCCATTGTGTACACACTCCCTCCTCTCTCTCTCTCTCTCTCTCTCTCTCACTGTCTCTCTATCTCTCTCTCTTTGTAGCCCAGCGGACATATATCAAGCCAAAGCCCACGGATTACTCATTCATATCCGCAATTGTGTAACAGTCTGCAGGCCAAGAGTCTCCGTCTCCATCTGTGTCTCTGTCGCCGTCTCCTTCTTCTTCTCAGCCTGTGCCGGTGTCCGATCTGGATGTGGACAAGCTGTGAGCTGCGAGCTGCGAGCCGCGGCTCCACGCAGCCATTAAAAAGTGAATCCAGTGTGCCACAGCTGTCCCAGCAACGCCAGCGCGCGCGCGCTCGCTCAGCCAAAGTAAACCAATTTTTACAAAATATTAGAGCAACAAATTAATGACAGTGCGAGCGGAGCGGCAAAAGACACAAGTCCACAATGAGGTGCAGACGCAGGCTGAATACTCTTTCGGAACTGGAATGCGGGGAAGAAAACATATAAGCTAGATATATGTTCTTGAATATATTAACTATAAGTAAAGTACATTTCAAAGAATATAAATATAAATAATACAAATATATTTAAGAAAGAAGTGAACAAAAAAATAAATAAATATATTAAATATACTACAAAAGGGAATAATAAGTAATAATTCAATTAAATTAAAGACATTGAAATAAAGTGCCTAAAATGGAGCTGAATAAAAGAAGCTGAAGAACTTTAGTTCAATCATCATTTATAATATTGCAGAAATATATTGAATTTATAAGGCAATAAATTTTAATTAAATAAATATATAAATGTTAAATATAAAAGTGAAATAAGTATTGCATTAAATGCAATATATGTTGTAGATAGATTCTATAAGTTCTGTTAAAAATATTTATATCTTTCTTATATAAAAATATTTACTAAATAATATAAACAAATTCTAAATAATAATAAATCGTAAAACCTAATAGAAACCATGAACAATAAGATAATATTTCATTGAAAAATTTAAAAATATTTATATTTTTATTTATATATTTATTCATTGATTTATTTATTATATTTATATTTTTATTTATTCAATTATATTTAATTCATACTTTTTACTTTATATATTTAATTAAATTTAATATATTTTTATTAGTTGCAATCTCTTAAACACAAATAAATATTCTTCCTGTTATATATATCAAACTATTTATTTCCTTACCAATCATATATCTAGTATATATCCATATAAAGCTCCATCTCATCTCCTTCACAAATAGCATAGCCAAGTTAGAACTACCCTCTTTGGGCAGGGTAGCCGCAACTACGCCTGGCGACTTTCAATTAAAAAAGAAGCAAAAAACAAGAATGACAATCTGATGTCGTCGTCGTCGTCGTCGCAGTCGTCGTTGTTGTTGTCTTTGTGTCCCCTTGTTGTTGTTGCAGTTGTCGTGCCGCAAAGAAAAGCAAAAGCTGCTGGCCTGCAATGCAGTCGCTGTCGCTGTCGTTGTCGCGATGTTGTTGTTGCTGTCGCAAAACTAAAGCCAAGCCCGAGTGCAAGTCGCGGCGAGGTCCGAGCAATACAATTTACTAGCTTAGATGCTTGGCATGAATAAATAAAATAGCAAAGCACATTAACGCCCCGCTGCAGCTGCCAACTGGCCGCCTTCGCTGCGGCTGCGACGGCAACGGCGCAACGGCAACGGCGATCGCAGACCATCCAAAACCAGCGCGCGATCGCAGGCGAAACTTGAATCGGCCCAAGAGTCAAAAAGCACCAAAACCGGACCGATAGATAGCACCGCAGCCGATCAAAAATAGCAAAGGGGGAGGGGAGGCGACGCTTGCGCACAATTACAAAAGGAGCAAACGTGGCCAGCGTCCAGGCCGGGGCCAGCCTAGGCAGGCCATGCCAGGCAGCGGGCGCGAAATGGCTTAAAGCAAATTGACGCCGCAGCAGCCGAGGCAGCGCGGCAGCAGCAGAGCGGCAGCGGCAGCGGCAAAATGCCACAGCGCAGCTGAGGAAAACACAAAACCAACGCGAATGGACGCGAGCAGCTCCACTCTTTATTATTATTATTTTGTTGTTGCTGTTGCTGCTGTTGTTGCTCTTTTTGCAATCCAGTCAAGGGTGTGGTGGCGTCGCTGCCGGCAGCAGCGCAGCGGGCAGCAGCTGCAGTGCTGTTGCTGTTGCTGTTGCTGGTCTCGTGCACGGGCAGCGAAACGGCGAAAGAGAAAAAACGAGTCACGCTCAATGCTAAAAACAAAAGACTTAGGCAACAAACTCGCTGCCGCGCTGCCTCGCAGCCACTCGACAGCGGCCTTTGATACAATTTTCTGACTAAGCGACTGTCTGTCAGCTGCAACAGTGTGTGCACGTACCTCTGTGTGTGTGTGTGTGGGCACCCGCCCAGGCAAGCGGCGACTCTGGCTGCATTGGCTACTGCCCATAACGGCGTTGTTAGTAAAGCAGCGTCGACGGCGACGCTGACTGCGCTGCCGATTACCGTTAGCGCCAGTCGGCAGTGTGTGTGTGCGTGTGTGTGTGTGAGTTGGTGTGTGTTGGTGTGTGTTGGTGTGTTGGTGTGGACTCCATTTGTCTCGCACTCGGCACAGCTTCTCTTACTTCTCTCTCCCTCTCCATCACACAATGTTCTTCGTCTTGTGTTCTGCGCGTCGTTGTTGTTGCTGCTCTTTTTGTTGTTGTTGCTGCTTTTGTTGCTGTTGCTGCTCTTGTTGTTGTTGTAGCTGTGTTGTCTCGCTATTAAAAGCAAAAGTTTGCAATTAACAACAAGCGAAAATTGTTTTGTGGCTCGAATATCACAGGCTTCAACTCCGAGCTGCTCGCGCCGCTTTTCGGGGCTGGCCTTTTTGTATTTATGCAACACGACATCTAACATGAAATATTAGCAATAAATTTGTAAATGATTTTTTTTCTAGACACCCCTTTGCAGTCGAGGAGAAAAACGATATGTGGGCTGGCACTTGTTACAATTTAATCAAAATGGAAAACGAATTTTGCAGCAGATTACGATTTGTTGAGATTGCAGCGAGGAGATATGCCAACACTCCATCCGTGTCTGTGTATGTGTGAGTGTGTTTGTGTGAGTGCTGGTTGTGTGCCGAAATGAATGTACAATTATTTACAGTATTCAATAAAAATTAGGTAAGTTTTTAAGCACAATAACTGACAGTTTAACAGTGAGAGAAAGAGAAAGATAATTGCGGAATCCAAATCGGGATCGAAAATGCTTTTACTTTCTACGCAAAATACGCATAATAAAAGTAAAATGAAATATGAAACTTATGAATGTTTTGTGTGGTAAAAGTCGCGTGGAGTTGACACAGTTTAACGATATTGAAGGGAAATGTTAATTATTTTAAGTGTTTTTAGGTATAAATATTTTATTTGTTGAGCGATATAAGAAAGGATTTCTTGGAAAAGAAGCTCTTGAAGTTTACTTAGAACTGGATTTGTGACAAGTTTATTGAGTAAAATATTTGCTTAAGTTGGCAATTCCTTTTTAGCGGAAAGTAGCTGAAAAGATAGCTAGATTAAGGAGTTGCTTTTATGATTTATCTACTGTCTTTAAAGAGAATGAAAAGGAATTTCTTATAAATCACTTAGACTTTAAGTTAAGGAGCTAACTTTTAGTGGAGTTTTTCAGAAGATTTTAAAGTTAAATATTTGCTAAAATCGGCTACTCCTTTTTAGCGGAATATAGCTGAAAATATGGCTCAACTTAGGAGTTCCTTTTATTATTTATCTGCTGTGTATAAAGGGAATAAAATTGAATTTCTTAGAATACACTTAGAGTTTAAGTTGAGGAGCTAAATTTTAGAAGAATTATTCAGAAGATCTTGAAGTTAAATATTTGCTAAAGTTGGCTATTCCTTTTTAGCGGAATATAGCTGAAAATGTAGCTAGAGTGTGAAGCATAAAGAGAAATTCAGACTTTCTTTCATGATTTTTCTGCTGATAAATGGAATGAAAAGGAAGTTCTTATCATTCGCAAAGAGCTTAAGCTAAAGAGCTAAAACTTTAAGAATTTATTAAAAATATTTTAAAGTCAAATATTGGCTACTATTTTTAGCAGAATATAGCTAAAAAGATAGCTAGAATATAAAGCATATATCAAACTTAAGATTGATCTCTAAAAGGGGAACCCCTGCAGCACCCGTCAACGATATATCTTTCAGCTTGAGTTCTCTTCGGTTGGCTTGTTCTACTCATAACTGGGCTGTCTTTATAAATAGACATGTTGCTGCCTTATTTTCTGCATTTTAATTAAACGTTGCTGTCGCGGCTCGTAATAAGCAGGCAAATTGAATTAGATTTTTCTTTTGATTTTTTTTTTTTTTTTTGACTTAGGCGTCTCTTTTGCGGCGCTCGAAGTGCTTCAGTCCAGGCCCCTGGCCAGGCCAGCTGTGCGACTTGTTTGGGCGTGTTCCCTGGTGGTCGCAGTCTGCTATACTCGGCTTCAGCTTCAGCTTCAGCTGCAACTTCAACTGCAACTGCAGCAGCCGAGGCAGCAGCAGCGCGATTGTTGAAATTGGGTGTTGCCCGCGGACAGGCTTTGTCGGGGTTCTATCAATGCCACTTGGTTAGTTGGCTAGTCGGGCACAGCTAGTTAGTTATCTAGTATCCTACAGCTGGGCACGAACGCATCATGTGCTGCCAGATCTGAGTCGAGTTGAGTTTAGTTCTGGCCTAGGAACAAACAAAATGGCAACACGGTGGCGACGACGAAGGCGACGCATAAATAAATTAGAAAGTCAAACTCGACCTCTAAACTTTATCTAAGTATATTGCGCGCCTCTGTGGTGGATTATTGCATAT
Source organism: Zaprionus indianus (assembly GCA_018904595.1). Lineage (NCBI taxonomy): Eukaryota > Metazoa > Arthropoda > Insecta > Diptera > Drosophilidae > Zaprionus > Zaprionus indianus. Next base: position 1,620,823 of record JAEIHA010000905.1, read on the forward strand.
TTTATGAACAACAACAGCAGCAATAAGAACAGCAACAGCAACAGCAGCAGCAACAACAAGAGCAACAGCGACGGCAACTCGCAGTGCACACAATGAGAGCGTCGAGTGCGGCCAAGCGACCACGCCTGTAATTTAAATTAAATTTGTTTCTCTATATTAGGTGCCGCCGCACACACACACACACACACACACACACACACACACACAGAGATATGTGTGTGTATATAGTATATATTTATATTGATAGATATATCCGTAACTAGGCGTTGCTGCTGCTTTTGCTGCTGCTGTTGCCGACTGACCGATCGCCTCGATGATGAGTTGTTGTTTCTATTGCAATAACAAGTCAAACTCTCAGTTTTTTCCGGCTTTTGCTTTTATTTCTATACGATATTGCTATTTCTATTTCGGTTTTGCAATTTTCAATATTTATTTTGCAATTTATTTGCGACCCCCTCGCGGTGTGTAGAAATGTTTTTTAATGGGCAGTTCGACATGAAATCCGACAACGACAAATGATTTATATCATTTTGCGTGCAGAGCGAAATGTGTCAGAGGCAAGTAACACACACTCACACACACACTGCCAATCACATGCTGTGCGACATCCAATTCGATTGGTTGGGGGTGTCCGGAAAGTGCCGCTAAGTGAGCTGAGCCGCGCTGAGCTGAGTTCACTTTCAGCTATGCCGATCCGATTCCGTTCCGATAGAAAGGGCATTACGTACTGCTAAACAACCCCATAGCTTTATGTGGGCGACCCCGTCGAGTTGCTCAGCGAATGCAGGAACTCACTGAGCTCGCTGGACATTTGCATATTGGCATGTGCCGTGGCTACTCCGGCCCTACTGACACTGATCAATTGCCCGAAAGCGCATCCGCATAGGTGCAATTCCGCTTGCAGATCCGCTGTGATCAAAGAAATTTACACAATTTACTTCTCGGGAAACAGAACTGAATCAGATGAAACCAGAAATGTGTCTGGGGAAGAATATTAAAGAATATTTGAAATATTTGCTTGACGTAGAATAGAAAAGAGCTAACAAATTTTGAATTTGTATAAATAAAAATTGATACTAAAATAATATAGAGCTCAAGTCAATAAATAAAATAGTTCAAGACTTAAATCACAAGATGTTTAGCTAGGAATGTAATCTGATCATTGAAATCATTAGGTAAACCTTGCAGAACCATTGCAAAACTTAAAAAGAACTTAAGTTTAGCACACAAAAAAGGTTGCCAAAGCAATCTTATAGGAAAAAATAGTATTCCAGATTGAAATCGCATGTTTTTTACTAAAATACAAAGTCTCTAGTACAATTTTCTATTTGGGACAATGTGAATTTTTATAAAAAGGGCTCAAATCATTGAATAACATAGTTTCTGACATAAATTAAAAGATGTTTAGCTAGGAAAGTTACCAGATCATGAATAATGGAGAACTTAAAGGGAATCAAAGCAATCTTAAGGGGAAACTAAATGGGACATTGTGAATTTGATATACATAAGAAATAACATGCAATAAATCTATAGAAATAAGCAACATGGCAATCTAAAGTGTTTAAAGAAAGCTTAGAGTCTCCAGAAAATTTATTAATTCTGTTCTAAAGTCGGAAGTCTTTATACCATAAAATGCCTTACCAAGAACACTTTAGCTGACATTTGTTGTTCTGCTTGTTCTGCCTTAAACTGCCAAAAATAAAACCCAAAACTACAGCATGAATCACACAACAAACACTCATATAAATTGACCACACACACATTCATGAACACTCGTAGAGCCTTTAAAAACACCCTTTTGTTGACCCGAGCTGAGTTGCGCATAAGATTCGTATTGCCATGAATACTCGTTCGAATTGTAACTGCACTCAAAGTATTCGTATGTAGTTCAAAGAGCTGGCAACGAGCAAAGCAATTTCGAGTATCGTTTACAGCTATGTTCATTACGTTAGTTAGTTCTATCGGTCTGGCATAATAGTCGGACAGAGGACAGAGAAGACAGACAGACAGACAGTCGGACAGCCACAGTGCATATCATAAGTGCGCGGCCCAATTGCAATCGACTCGAGTCGAGTAGAGTCGAGGAAGAAGATGCTGCCTGCACCACTTGGGCAATCGGAGCTGGGCAATCATCCGTGGCAACTTCGGACTTCGCCTCTAACTAACTAAATAAAGAAAGAGGCCCCTTCGAGAGCAGTTGCAACTACATAAACACACACACACACACACAGCAACACACACACGTTGCTGCAGCGTTGGTTTGTTGGAAAGGAAAGCACAAATTGCCAATCCGATGCGATTTCAGGAATTTAGCATAGTTTGTGGCTTTCATTTGCATTCAATTTGGATTTGGCATTCGCCTATTTCTATTTTTATTTTCTTTCTCCCTCCTGCCCGTCTGTCCGTCTTTGTTTTCCTTTTTGCTTGCATTTTATTGTCATTTTACGTTGTTGTTACAGCAACAACAACAGCAACGACGACGACGACGACGACAACAATAATCGACAACAATAATAGTAACAACAACACACGAATGCCACGCGCCTACTTATGTTGCCATGTGGCATGTGAAGTGGAGCTCGCTGCGATCCCGTTTCCCATTCCCCCCACCCACTCTGTGCTCCGTCTCCCCCTTTCCCCTTCCGACCTGCAGCTTGGCAAACCACACAGAAATAAACGAGCTGCAGTCGCCGTCGAAGTCAGAGGCCCAGCCGGGCCGAGTCGAGCCCGAGTGGTGCCTTAGATAGATCCACATCCACATCCACGTCCCGAGCTGATGCTGCCGCTGCTGCTGCCGCGTTGCCAGTTAAATTGCAAAACACCTTTGCAGCGACAGCCAAAAGCCAAACAGCCCAAAGCCAGCAGAGCCAGCAGAGCATTGCCTGCAAGAGCTGAGAAGCGAAGGAGCAGCAGAGGGATGGAGCTGAAGCTGAAGCTGAGCTTGTGCTGCGACACTGATTCGCATGTGTTTGTGTGTGCCTTGTGATCCGATTCAGTTTGTTGCCGTTGTTGTTGTTAGTGTTGTTATTGTTGCTTAGATCTTGCACTACATAAGGCCACATACATGATGCAGCTGACGAATGGGCAGTTACTAGAGTTGGCGGGAATTAGAAGTATGGAAGGGAAGGCGGAATAAGAAGGAATATGAAGTATGGAAATATTGGAGAAGTGAACATAAATTAATGATTGTACGAGGCTACTTTCGTAATGAAGAGAACTTAAAGATCAGTGATAAAAAGTGATGCTCCTTTTACTATATCATTAAAGGGGACAAACACTTACTGATCTGTTTGGAAGCCACCTCTGTTAAGGTAGACAAAGTCACTATCCACAGTTAAGTAAATAAGGCACCTAATTTGAAAAGATCTCAGAGTTACCTAGAGAAACTAACCTTCTACCAGACTGATAACAGCGTCTTGTTATATATAATATTACTTATATTTTATTGTTATTATGTTATATGATGATATACATTTAATAATATACATTTCTTACTTAGAAAGTAGTTTAAAATACTAGTTTTCATAAAGTTGCACTGCAAATTTAATTAAGCTTATCAACTTCCTTTATAAGCTCTCAGAATTCAGTCGAGAAACTTCTCTTAGATCACACAGATAGCAGTTTATTGTTGTCTATATAATGCATATATCATAACATGAACACATTAATAAACTTTTGCGAATATTCAATAAAATAATTCATTCAATAAAATAATTCAACTGTCTTCATAAGAACTCAGAATCTCTTTGAGTTACGTTTTTCAGAATCCACAGATGAGAATATGTTCCAACTATATATATATTTTATTTTATTTTATTTTATTTACATTTTATTTATATTTATATCCATTGCTCTATTTGCCCGCCTCTCTTCGAACTACCCTCGTTATGCATATTCCTAGATATGCGGTGTGTCTTTGGCGACCGCCTCCTCCTTTGCCAGCTTGGAGAGTTTGTGCCTTGGCGCGCAATCGGCGAGATCTCAACTGATAGAGCAATGATGTGTATGTAGCTGGAGATGCAGACGGAGCTGGAGCTGGAGCTGGAGCTGCACCGACTGGCACAAGGCGCAGGCGCAACCTTAACTTGGCCAGCGCACATACTCCAGTTTGCAATAACAGCAACAGCAACAACAACAATGACAACAACATCAACTATTGCCATTTTCGGTACATGGATGTGGATGGAGTGTGGCGCTGTAGCTGGAGCTGGAGCTGTAGCTGGGTCTGCCTGCCACATCGCGTCGCTCATGTGGCAACGGCAACATGATGTTGGTGGAAATTTATGTCATCCCTTGTTGTCGTGTTGAATCTTACGATGACATTTCCAACATAATTTAAGCCCACGCATGCGGTCCATCGTCGCACAAAACAATTCAGCTCCGGATCGTAATGGGTGTTGAATGGCGTGTGTTGGCCCCAAAAGACACACTCCATAGGTGTGCAAAAGTGTGTGTGCGAGTGTGTGTGTGTGCTTGTCTCTTTTGGCATTTGGGCAACAACGATGACACCAGCCCAGAAGAGACGACAACGCCTGGCGATAAATCTGCCGCATTGCGTGGACGGAAAAATCCTCAAACCTCACAAAAAAAAAAGCCAAAAAAAGAAGCCAAGTAAAGAAAAGAAAAAGCTGAAAAACAGCACGAGGCGTGGAATCGTGAACAAATCGTCTGCATTGTAATTTAATGTATCAATTGCTTTGATTTGCCAATTTCAGTGATCACTCGACGCTTCTCGTCTGCGTCTCCTCGGGGGCGACGACAAGCGGCACGAGCAGCAGCGGCTCTCCAGCTGATAGCTGAGACCTCGAGCTGAAGCTGAAGCCGCAGTTGATGGCGTAGCTGAGGCTGAGGCTGCATCCGAAGCTGCTGCTGCACAGCTCGAGCTGGAGCAGCACTTGGGGCTTGATTAGTGTGATTTAGTTACAGGCCGTGTGCCAGGCGCATGACACAGACACAGAGATACAACACGGCTAGGAGCGCGATGAGCAGTGCAGTGTAGTCGACGGGGAAGATACTCTGGATTGCGTAGGAGAGATGGAAAGGTTGAATAGGTAGATTAAGTTGAAAAGGAAGCTTAAACTGATAGGAGTCTACTTATTAGATTGATTTCTTTACTAAGTAGTGTTGGTAAAGGCGAAATGTTGTTATTTGAAGTGTTGCTAAGTACTTAATACAACATTTAATTGAAAAACGTGCAAGAACAATGTTTAAGAAGTGAACAAAGTGATTTAGGTCAATTAGGTCAATTAAATATTCATTGGTTGATTCAGTTTTGCTTCTACTTAAATTTCTTTGATTGATTCTTGCCTTGCTTAGTGTTGGTAAAGTCTAATTTATTATTTCTTAGTGCTGCCAAGTCCAAAAAGGCAGTGCTGCAAAATGCAACATTTAAAAGACCTTCTTGCAATATATACTAGGAAACCCTGACTATTGTTGCCTTTAAATAATTAACCTTAACCTCAAAAGTCTGTCAGTGTTGGTAATGTCAATTAGGTTGTTTTTACTTAAACTACTTTGATTGATTCTTTCCTTGTTGAGTGTTGGTAAAGTTTATATTACTGTTTTTTTAGTGCTGCTAACTAAAATAAGGGAGTGTTGCAAAATACAACTTGTAAAATGTCAACACTCACGATGGAAATCTTAATAAGCCCTGACAATTGTTGCATTTAAATAAAAAGCACTTTGAAAGTCTTGGTAAAGTCAGTTAGATTGTTTTAGTATTGTCAAAGAATTCTAGTGTTGCAAAACACATTGAAAATATATAAACTTGATTTGCCTTCAACAGCTTTTGACAGTATCTCTAAACTTTTAAACCCCATAAATGATATACCCTTTCTTGTTGCCCCTCCCTGGGTATAAGCACTTCAACTGCATCGCTGACTTAGCGAAGAAGTTAAATCGCCCGTTGGACTTGAACGACGCTCTCGTTTGTAGTTTGCACAATATTTGATTCCATCTGCAACTGACGCTCAGCGCGGGCCGAGTCCGTGTAGAGCTTACCCGGCACTTGGCATGGGGTACCCAGTGCCCGGTACCCTCTGCACTGGGTACTGGGTACTATACGATGTACTGGCTAGTGAGTACTGGATGCTCAATACTCAATACCGGGGGACCCGGGGCCGGCCCACTGTGTGCGCAATTTGCTACACGAAACTGTGCCACAACAACATCTGCGCCAGCTTCGGGTACCTTTGGGTGCTTTGGTCGCTCTGCACTGGGTCGGGTATGGTCGGGTATGGTTGGGTATGGTATGGTGCTCACTTAGTTCGTTTGTAGGAAATGAAAACATCTGCTGACTGATTGCCCCCTGGTTGCCGTTGCAGCAATGCCAGTGAGTGAGTGAGTGAGGGAGTGCGAGTGCGTGCGAGACGCTGACTCTGGTCGCCAATCACTCAGGCGAGTTATGAACAACAGTTAGACGAGATGAACTGGCTGCCGCAGTCAGCCGCAGTTCAGTTGCGAGATGTAGCTGCCGCTGCGAGGGCTATTGTAGGCTAGTGTAGGTCTTCATGGATCAATGGGATACGCGTGATATCCTTCGGCAAGATTCCAATGCAGTTCAGCAGTTGCTGCTGCCTCAGTTGTTGTTGTTCGGCTTTTCACGTCTTCCGTTGGCTGCTTTGATTTGGTTGCAATAATTGTGCCATTACCAGACCGAGGGAGTCTGCAGAGTCCAGACTCCTTCACTCCACTCCTCCACACGCCATGCTTGCTACACTCTGGGGCTGGACTGGGCCAGCTCTGGGCGCCTTTGGCTTGTGTCTACATTTGCATCCGTTTGAAGGGGGCCTTTCGAAAGTCACCAGAGACAAGGAGAGAGAGAGAGAGAGGAGGGGAGAGAGATGCCGATACTAGTTTCGCTCTGGCAGCGTTTAACGGTTCTCGGTCCTCGCCTAATGCGAGCGCATTGATGCGCATTTTGCGGCTAACTTCGCTTAGTCGTTTGCCATATTTGCGGCCAACTGGGAGGGAGAGAGAGAGAGGAGAGGGGGGGGGGGGAGAAGACCCGAACTGCAGCTGGGGCGTGTAACTGGGCCATTTGTGTAACTGGCACATAATCAACAGTTGCTTAGTCAGGCCCGTCTCAGTCGATCTGGCAAGGGCCGAAGCCACAGTGAGGGTATTCACATTTAAGCATGCTCGTTATCATAATGTGTTGGATCATTTGGGCGGGGGACCTCAAGCTCAAGCTCAAGTTCGAGCCTGTTCCACATTCGTCCCACGCTCGTCTCCCGGGCTTGTGGCTCGTCCTACTCTGTAATCAGTGGCAGCGGAACGGAGAGGGAGCGCGAGGTGTGAGTGACCTGAATAGTCTCAATTATAGTGCCAGAAATGGGAAAAATATTAGTGCTATTCGTTCGCCATTAGAGCAATCTTCTCTAGACTGAAAAAAAAAAAAAACAAAAATAGCAGCGCAAAAGGTTGCCAGTTCGTAGGATCATCAGGTGCGATGCAAGCGATCAACGCTAACGAAGCGCATTAACTGAATATGTCTGCGAAAGTAGCAAAATGAACCCCATAATCCTGGGTTAAGCTCTGAATTAGCCAGGCTCTCAAAATTGAATACTTTGTTACCTTTAGAGGCCATGAAATAACTAGGACAACCTCCCGTTCATTTTGAAACCTTACTATGCTGTACTTGTTTAAAAAACTGTACACGAAATAGTTGACTTCATGTTCAAGTAGAGTCGTTATCCAAAAGGTTCTTCTTTTATACTGTACTTTGCTTCTTAAAAACTGAGACAACCCTCACTGTGATATACTTATGATAACAATTCAACACGGAGCTTCTATGGGGTGCTCCTCCGTTCCGTTCCCAACTAAAGGTCCTGCTTATAAGCCACACTTCGAATCTTATAACTAACACAGCTCGGTTCACTTTCTTATCTTAATATACCATACTTCACCTTACTATAGTTTACATTTGCATATTACCTTCATCTCCCAGTAGAGTTGCCATCCGAAAGGTTCCCTTAATATACCATACTTTGTTTCTTAAACTAACTAGCACCATCCTAACTTTCTTGGTATCTTACTAAGCTATACTTATCAAAACAATTGCAGACTGTTTCCATCTAAAGTTTCTGCTTGTATACTTTTATTCTTATAGAGGTAATTACTAGCACACCCCGGGCACTTTCCAATCATTCTATACTATGCTTTATTTTACTATATTGTATACGAAATTCTTAGTTTCATATCTCAGTAGAACTCCCATACAAAAGATTCCTCTCCTAAACCTTCACTTTATTCTTTTCTTTAACAAAGAGCTGCGTCATCTCTTTCATCTTTCATCCTCTACACAATTGAATGGAACCTCAGCTCTTTTACTTAATGATGCCTCATCTTATTATAGAATTAACTAAAGATATGTCTGTGATCATTAAATTAGCTCATCCGCAACCTGCTTAGGCTCATTTATTAAGACCTATTTCGCCATGATTCAAAGCCAAATCGAAAGGTTGTTGGGTAATTGGCCCGCAACATATTACACGAAATATTTTCTGCGCTCGAGTTAGGCCTTCTTCAATTAACGCCCAAAGGCCGACGAATTTGCCACACAAAACTAACCGACTAATTTCGCAGTCGATCATCTAGATTCTCATATGTTAAGGGAGAGGAAGTGGGCAGGGCCAGGGAGGGTCAGGGGGTCGTCTAGGCAATTACCAATTATCTACTGTTTTCTACACAAATTTAACATAATTTGGCCAGTTTTGCGTTCAAATTGTGCCACAATTGTGGAAGTTGGCTGTGGTCAGGGCCAACCACGCGCCAGCAAGCAACAAAGGGGGGCAGGCAGTACAGAGGGAGGTGGGTAACGGAGCTGGCCAATTGTGGCCACAGCCGAAGATTATTATATTGGCTACCGACTGACTGCCGAATGTATTTCGCATAATCGAAAGTGACCGAACCGCAGCTATTTGACTGATCTTTTGTCTGTCTTTGTCTCTGGTGTGGTGTGGTGCTTTTGCGCACAGGTTGAAGCATAAAAAATAAGAAAAACTATAGCAAAAAATGATTGATGCCAGTGCGGCGCTGGGCTAATACAACTTAAAACTCAGTTAAAAAACAAAAGCAGCCCAAAAAAAAAAAAAAAAAGAAACGAAACACAACAACAGCAAAGGTAAAAATGAAAAGTATTCGAATTCGGTATTGGTATTTCGTATTCATTGGGCACTGGTAGTGGTATTGGTGTTGGTAGTGCTATAGGTAGCTCATAGTCTTAACCGCATTTCGCCGGAGGCGTAACACACTCTAAACCGGAAGGGTAATTAACTCGCTTTGCCGATCACGCCTTTGCATTCGGAGCAGATGGCTGGATGGTTGCTTGGATGGATGGCTGCAGATACAGATACAAAGCTGGAGCCACAGCAGATACAAAAATACAGATATAGTCCGATAGATAGATGTAGATGGATGGATGAATGAATGTCTTGCGCTTGGGCCTGGGCTTGGGCTTTGGTTTTGGGGGTTTTGGTTTCAGTTCGGTTCGTATATTAAAAAGCTATAAGTTTCAGGTTATTTCTCTCCCTCTTCTCCTCTCCCCCTCTTTTGCTCTTTCTCGCCTCTTTTTGGCGCTACGCGAATGATTAATAACGAAGCAAGTTCGTAGGCAAATGCGTTCAAATGATGTTTGGGGCGCTGCCAGGATTGATGGGTGTATAAAGTCTTCTTTTATGCGCTCATTTACGGAATATGAGCTTTTTAATGGCTTTATTAAGTACTCGAGCCGTGCGGTTTTTCAATAAATAAATTACGAAACTGCCTCAATTAAGTTATTTGTTAAGGCTACCCGAAGAGAGATTTCTCTCGTTATTCCGAAGAAATTGTAGCTGATTTTTAACTGATCATTTAATTTGAACTAGTAAGAGAAGCCGTGGGTGCTGGTCTGAAATGGGATCTAGAAATCTTTAAAGTAGTATAAACTAGTTAAAAATCCAGTGAAGAAAAGAGTATTAAATAGAGAGTCTGCTGTAGGTCATTATTAAATTGGTCTGAGTAGAAGAGATGAAGGAGAATTCATACTGACTATAGCACACTCTGATTATCTAAGTGGAAAAGGTAATGAGTTAAGGTGAAGAATCTACTAAACATGTCTTATTATTCAGTAAAATATGGTATAAATATATCTTATTATATAGTGTTCTATGGTGTGAAGACCCCAGTTGCTCTGACTACAACTTTGTATCATCAAATTTAGTATTAATTAATATAAAAACAAGTAAATAAAACATACCAAACTTCTTCTGAACATCTCTTATGATAGACGAGTTCTATGGATTTCCTATTCTTTCAAAGAAACATCTGCTAAATATTATAGTATACGTCTCATACCGATACTCTTAAGCTACAAGGAGTATACACAAAATTATGCACAAGACATTCCAAGAATCAATTTCAACTTTCTGTATTGGGCGGGCTACTTTTAATGGAAACCAATTACAAGTTGAATGTCTGAAAACCGTTTGCATTAGCTATAAAATTGATTTATTAGCCCTGAGTAATTAAACAAGATATTAAGTTAATGTTCTAACGTTTCAAACAATTAGAATAGTCGCTCATTTATTATCGACGCCTCTCAGAATAACTAAATTAATGGCACAGTGTGGAAAAGGAAGCAATTCTTGAAACTGAAATTTTAGCTGTTTTCTCCTTTATCATTTTCAGGTAAAGATAAAATGCATTTCACTTAGTTGTGATTGTTTTATTTATTGATTTTTCAATTTTCCATAACGATCTCTCATCCGCCTGCATATACATATCGAAATACATATACAAGAGTTCTTTATACATATATAATTTTGTATATATTAAACGTTAAGTAAATGTTATAAAATGTACTTTGAGAATTGCGATAATTAGCACTAGAAATATTTCAAACTTACATAGCCTACATACAATGAAAATATCCTTTTCCTCCTCGCAATGTACGGATACATATAAGGAATATATATAAGAATTAATAATATATTTACACCGCCTGCGCAATATATATATATGTTATATGGTACAGTTCATAACTAGATCTTAGCTTAGCATAATTAAAGAAGTTCATATCGAGTGTGTGTGTGTGTATGATAAGTTTACAGTTAAGTATGATCGATCCTGTATACAGAGCATATCAATATTACCGAAACATCAGCTGAAACATTTTGTTAAATTTCATTTCATTTATATTTTATAAATAGTTTTTCTCATTTTCTTTCTTTTCATTTCTCTTACTTCACCGTCTTTTTCCATTGATTGCATAGCTACGAGTAGTTTTCTTTTGGGTTTCTGTGGGACTTATCAACTAGGTTCTGCATGGATTTATAAGTATCTAGAAGGAAAAATGCGAACTACTTATCGATAGGTTCCCTCTCGGAGGCACACTTAAGTAATGTTTAAAGTAACTGCACAACAACAACAACAAACAACAACACATGAGCAACACATAGGCGACTTTAGGTGCTCGCGGCAATTGTTTCCCCAAGGTTCGCCTGGTTGTGGTTGCTGTTGCTGCTGCTGTTGCTACTGCTGCTGCTGTTGTTGTTTGTGTTGTTGTTGTTGCTGCTGTTAATGTTGTTGTTGTTGTTGTTGTTGTTGGTGATGCTGGTGCTGTTATTGTTGGCGCCATTGGCAAGCAGCTCCTTGGCAAAGTTGACCGATTGCCGCGTCGAGACCGACAACTGATCATCGCTGCCCGCATATTCCTCGGTATCAGCATCAGCCCCGCCCAGACTGGTGGGCGTATAGACACGCTTCATGAACGAACGTATGTCATCGAAGCACGCCTCGTCCGAACGATCCTTGGCCTCATTGGAGCTGGCCGAATCGTTGTACTCGAAGCCACACTTCTTCTCGTGCCGATCGAGATTCGTTTGCTGGGCAAAGTTGCGATTGCAGCGCAGGCACTTGAACGGTCGCTCCTTGTGGTGTATGTTGCGCACGTGGCGCTGCAGATTCGACGAGATGCTAAACTGGCGGTCGCAGTAGTCGCACTTGTAAGGCTGCTCCCCCGTGTGCGTGCGCAGGTGGCGCGTCAGGTTGGCGGAGCGCGGGAACACTTTGGTGCAGAACTTGCACGTGTAGCGATCCTTCATGCGGCCACTGCCAGCTGCGGCTCCTCCTCCTCCACCATTGCTGTGGTGTGCACTGGCAGCAGCGCTGGCACCGCGACCCACGGCGAGGCCGGCAACACGGAGAGCTTCGTGGAAATTGTGTCCGGGCGGAAACGGCAGATGACGCAAGTTGGCGCTCAGCGGCACAGAGCGACTGCCAACTGGCGACTTGGCTAGAGCCTCAAAACCTTGCCGTCCGCCCTCTTGGACTAAAAAATGAAACGGTGGCGTGGACAACTGTGTGCGATAGAACTCCTCGAGCAGCATTTGTGGATATGGCGCCCGTGGACACGCCATGGCTGTGGCAGCTGCAGCGGCAGCAGCAGCAGCGCCGGCAGCCACTGAAGCCGCCGTCGCGCTGTCGGACATGCTGCTCAGTTCGCCGCCCGTGCTGATCGGCGGTGATGGCGAGGGCGTTGGTCCTGGCGAGGCACTGACACTGGGCGTGGGGCTGCTGCCCTTGTACGACTGGCGGGACGTTGAGGATTCGCCAGAGCTGTGCTTCATGCGCTTCAGCGCGGGCTGCACTCGCTCCACAACATCCTCGTCGTGCTCCAGTTCGGGTGTGGGTGTGCGGCTGGACATGGAGATGGAGAGCGGCACTGGTGTCGAGGCGGTGCACAGCGAGCTGCGTCGCTTGCGGCTGATGGACAAATCCAAAGGCACCTCGCTGCTCTTGTCCTGCTCCAGCTCCGGTTCCGCTGGCGGCGGCGTGCTCACAATATCGATGGATTTCTGGAAGAAGAAACAAAGGTTAGAGAGGTTTGGTAAAGGGAGTTGGGAAGGGAAGGGAGACTTACTCTATCGTTGTCCAGCTCGTTGTCATCGTCGAGCTGCTGCTGCTGCTGTGGCAGTGTCTCGGACTTGAGCTTGTCGCTTATGTCTTGCTTGGTGCTCTTTGCAGTCTCCAGCTTGTGCTCCGTCTCGCGCTGCTGCTCCTCTTCCTCCTCATCATCAGAGGCCTTCAGCTCTGACTTGATGGGCTTAGTTTCCGGCGCACTGGACTCGCATTTCAGACGTGGCGATGCCTCCGCCTTGAGCGCCATCGCCGCCTGCAGCTGCTGTTGCAGGGCGGCTTCACTGTTGACCAGCGGCGCCAGCTGCGGATTGGGGAACATGTGTGGCAGCCCGAAGTTCGGCTGCTGCGAAAAGAAGTTGGGCAGCGAGTAGTGCGGGAAGCCGGCAAAGAACGGCGGCGTCGAGCGCATCATGAACAGATGATTGGGGGGCGTGGCCATGGCGCTGTCACTGGCAAAGCGCGGATGAGCACCAAGTAGCGGCGACGTCTGCTGCTGCTGCTGCTGCTGTTGATGCTGGTGATGTTGCTGCTGTTGCAGTTGCTGCTCCAGATGCTGCTGTTGCCGATAGTGCTGGTGCTGATGCTGATGTTGATGCTGGTGCAGCTGACTGGGCTGGGGATGCAGACCCTTCTGCTGGCTGCGAAAGTTGTCCGTGGTGTCGCAGAACTTCTTGTGCTTGGACAGCGAGGTGACTGTGCTGAAGCTGGTGCTGCACTTCTTGCACTTGATCTGCATGCGACAGTCGGCGTGCATCCGCTTGTGCCGGCAGAGGTTGGAGAACTGCGTGTACGCCTTGAAGCAGACCTCGCAGGCGAAGGGCTTCACCGACGAGTGGATGTGCTGGTGCTGCTTGAGGCCCGACGATGTGGCGAATGTCTTGCCGCACTCCGGACACGGATGACTGCGAGCGCCGACGTGGTAGGCGCGAATATGCCGCTGTAAATTCGATGGGTCACAGAATACCTGCAAAACAGAAAGAGATCACGCAATTAGACAATGTGCAGGCTATGCTGAGATCGCAGAGCGAAGCGAGTGAACTACCTACTCGGCTCCGCTCGGCTTGGCTTGGATCGACTCTGCTCTCGTTCCAGTGCCAAATGAAATGAAACTGAAATTAATCAATCATCTGCTGCTGTGGCCGCTAAACGGATCTCTGAGAGACTAGACAATGCCCTCTCTTACACTCGCTTCTCCCCCTAACTCAGTGTGAGATTACGCAAAGGTGAGCGACAACAACAACAACGACATCTCCACCCACTACCAGCAGCGGCAGCGGCAGCAGCAACACCTTCGTCAATTATTAACATCAATTGCTACAATTGTCGTAGCCGGACCATCCCCGAGGCCGGCTCTGTCCCTCTACTCTTCTGTGAACTGTGAACAGGAATGCGCCACACACAAGAGGTGACTGCTTCACAAAGTGTGACTGCGAACGAGGCACAACTTCAACCTTCCATAGTCCCTTAACCCCTGATTGTAATTCAAGCAAACTTGGTATATAAGAACTCTGACAATATTTCCCTCTGTTACTTCAGGGTTAGTTGACTTACCCCAAAGAGTACCAGGGATATATTCGAAACAAGTTGTTAATCTTTCTCCTCCCCACAACAATCACTTCACTAGAGAGTCACAGTCACATCCCTGATCAAATCCACAGCTAAAGCTCTGTGTGCTTCTTTGTAGGGCAGCAGGGAGGTGATGTGGGGGTAACGCAATGACAGATCGAGCCATTCATTTGGCCCAGGCGAGCCTAGGCAGGCGCACAGAGCAGAGAGCGCACTGAGGCACCAGGTATGAGATACAAAGTACCAGTTTCAGTTGGCTATATAGCCAGTTTTTTTCTTCGTTCAGTACCCACTTCAAACTTGATTTCGGTCAACCTCCACCCGCGCTGCCTTTTACGAAACTGTTATGCCTAATCATGCTGTCATAATGCGCTACGAATTCATATCAAACGATGATCGAGTCAGCCTTTTTTGTCTATGACTCGAGGAGACATGAGAGGGAGAGCGCACAGCGGAGAACAGGGAGAGCGGGCGACCCGAAGTCGAAGTCGAAGTCGGGTCTGAAGACAACAGACGACGATGGCGACGGCGACGGCGACGGCGACACACACAAGAATAGCTCGTGCTATAACTACATCAAATGGATTAGATTCAACTACTCTCAAAAAAGGCGAAAAACGCCACAAAAGACGGCGACGGCGACGATAGTGTTACAACAACAACAACAGCAACAAAGGCAACTACAACAGAGCTGAAGACTCATGGATAAAGTGTAGGTGTTTTGGCATGCAGGCAGCGACGTTGACAGCGACGCCAACGTCAAAGCCAACTGCGACTGCGACAGCGAACGAGACAAGCTGCTTGCTGCTTGGTGCCTCGCAAAGGTTGGCCCCTGGAATGTGATTGTCTGCTGTTGTGTGTGGCGTTAGGCCCGTACGTGGGGTCAGGCCAAGGCGCAAGGCACAAGGCGTCTGGAGTAGGCCAATGCAGGAAGATGCGAAGATCTGGAGCTGGCAGAAGAAGCGTAAACTGGTAAACTGGTTGGGAGCCAGTCCAACCGCTCGCTGTGGGCTAAACCCGATCGACGTAGAGTCATTTTAAACATTATTTCTGTAAGATTACCCAGCTAATTCGACGTGAGGAAAGGAGCTCAATCTGTCTTACGATAGACAAGGTATCCAAGTAGTCGAACGAAAGAATAAATCTTTAATTTATGAACTTTAAGAGATGAAGTTAAGTATTGGAAGAGGCGCTTTCCTTTAGGGCCTTATCACCTTTAGGTCCTTAGGACCTTCCATAGTATATGAGAGCCCTAGTACCCTAGGTCCTAAGTACTTTAGCACCTAAGTACCTTAGTACTTTAGTGCCTTAGTACCTTAGTACCTCAGTACCTCAGTACTTTAGTACCTTAGTACCTTAGTACCTTAGTACCTTAGTACCTTAGTACCTTAGTACCTTAGTACCTTAGTACCTTAGTACCTTAGTACCTTAGTACCTTAGTACCTTAGTACCTTAGTACCTTAGTACCTTAGTACCTTAGTACCTTAGTACCTTAGTACCTTAGTACCTTAGTACCTTAGTACCTTAGTACCTTAGTACCTTAGTACCTTAGTACCTTAGTACCTTAGTACCTTAGTACCTTAGTACCTTAGTACCTTAGTGCCCTAGTACCCTAGTACCCTAGTACCTTAATGCCCTAGTACCCTAGTACCTAAGTACCTTAGGACCTAAGTACTTTAGCACCTAAGTACCTCAGCACCTAAGTACCTTAGTACCTTAGTACCTTAGTACCTTAGTACCTTAGTACCTTAGTACCTTAGTACCTTAGTACCTTAGTACCTTAGTACCTTAGTACCTTAGTACCTTAGTACCTTAGTGCCCTAGTACCCTAGTACCCTAGTACCTTAATGCCCTAGTACCCTAGTACCTTAGTACCTTAGTACTTTAGCATTTTAGTACCTTAGTATCTTAGCACCTTAGCACCCAAGTACCTTACTACCTTAACACCTTAGCACCTTAGCACCTTAGTATCTTAGTACTTAACCACCTTCGCACCCTAGTACTTTTTCCCCTTAGGACCTTAGTACCTTAGGTCCCATGACTTTCAGGCCTTCAGACCTTCACACCTTAGAATCTTAAGACCTTACCAAATTAGTTTTTAGTAAAAAACTAAAACGGAAACCTTGTCTATAAGGAGAGCTAAATAGCTAGTGGAACTACAACCTTCTTGTTTGCTTCTAAGACTCTTTTCTACTCCTTCGTTATGCGGCAGCTCATTTCACTAACCCCCAAAACGAGTGAAGTGCAGCTAAGCCGAAATGGAAAACATGCTAGATCCGTGGCAAATCCCTTTTGTAACGCTTTAAGCTTGCTGCTTAAGACAAACAAAGCTGACAGCTGCAGAGACCCCGTTTCACAGAGATCGTCTGTCCTCGGTCCGAGCGCGGATTGTCAGTGGACCCCAGCGAAAGTGCTGCCCTTTTATGTAGCACTGTCCATTGCAGTACAAGTAGTACCCCGGCCAGAGCAGCAAGATCGATCATCATTTGTTTAGCCCCAGTGGCTCCCGTTTAAGTCGCTGTCCAAAAGGGAGTGGATACCGCGTTACGACGTCTGCCAGAGCCGCACAGGGTACCCCCTTCCCGGGGCCCCTTCCCAGAGTAGACAATGCGTGCTACTTACATGCCACCGAAACAATTACAGCGCGCTAAGTAAACTAACTGTAATGCAGCGCGGGACTCGATTGAACCGATTGAAATACCGTTGGAAATGAAATCAAACGAACTGCAATGCAACTGACAGAGAAAGACACACAGAGAGAGAGAGGGATGGAAAAAGGGAAAATCGAAAAGAAAAAGCTTGAGCTTGGATCTACAGCGCAAGACGACCACAAGATTGTAATCAACATGCCATTAAAACATCTTTGCGAGATGTCGAAGTCGTCGATGACAATGACGAAGTGCTCGGCATGTAACGAATCGCCCGGAATCGATGGATAGACTTCAGCCTCACCCGTCCCCCACTCCACCTCTCTCTCTCCCTCTCTCTCTCTGTGGCCCTTTAATTTTACTTTGGCATTCAAATGCAGCGCGAAGATGAACAACAGAAAGACAACAACAGCAACGGCAACGGCAACTGTCGATCTACTCCGTGTTGAGGCGAATAACAAAGTTTCTTCATTACCGAAGCGGCTCAAATGGTCGCTTAAGTGTTTTGGATGAGTACACGCCCTGATTTCGGCATTACTCGAACGCGTGCGGCTCAAGCAATGGTGCAAAGGGGGGGAAGGGTAGATCAGTAGGCAAGTCAGCAGTAAGGTTGCTTGGCAGCGCCTGCGGCTATTGATCTGCTAGAAATCAAAAGTCTTTACAATAATTAATGACTTCAGAATTCACTTCACAGTTTTGAAGTTCTAAAAGCCCTGAAGGCAGTTCTTACATAGTGAGTAGAAGAAGTGTTGGCTAAGAAAGGTTTGCACACTGAACAGCTAAGTATTGTGTAACTTCAGTGCTGAGATCTTCAAGGAAAACGTTTCTACTTGCTAGATGTGAAGTGATCTGCTACTTATGTTGATCTGTTGTCTTTCATATCCCTCCCAGACTGTTTTCTCTGTTCTAATTCCCTGCCACTTATGCCCCTCTTCATGTTAGTCCCTTCTCCCGACTTACCTTGGAACAGTTCTCGCAGGAATACTTCCGTATATTGTTGTGGGCGATAGCTCCGTGCTTGATCAGCAGCGGACGATGGCAGAAGCGCTGTGAACAGAGCTCGCAGGGGAATTCGCCACGCTTGAAATGATGCGCAGTCACCAAATGTTCATCCAGGCTACAAAGAGAAATAATACAGATTGGAATTAGTAAGGATATGGATATACGTCTAGGCCCCCTTTCTAGTGCACGTTATCAGTGTCGCTGTCATTGGCAAATGAAATTAGCCTCCGCTTTGTGGGTGGGAAACTGACAATCGGCAGCCTCAATCAGCTGCGTCATGTGCGTCAGTTCACACGCCTTCGCACCAGGCAACTCCTTTGTTTGTTGTCCAACTGAGGTGACGCCCAGACAGTCGCTGAAGGGACTCCCCTCCCCGCCGTTGGTGGCGTCAATTAGTCAAATGATGTTCAATATTTAATATGCGAGGCTGATAAGCGATCTCGCGCCCTGCAACAGCTGCGGCCAATGAGTGTCCTCCACTCTCTCTCTCCCACTCTGGCGTGCTGGCGTCCTTGATTTGGATTGTGCGATGATTATCGTGTGGCAGTCCGCGGCACAAGCGTGGGAGGAGCCACGTCGACAAAAGGCGGTACATTTTTAGCATTTTTTCTCCCCATTTTTTTTTTTTTCTCTGTGCTTCTATTTGTTTTTTTCCCCTGTGATTTTTGTCATCGACATGGAAGAGCTGACGGCACACAGCCCCGTCTGTCGCTGAAGTGTGGGCGTTTGTTTGCTTACAACAACAACAGCAACAACAATACGGAGCAGAAGGGGACTAACCATGCATGTTCAACATCAGATAAATTGCAAAGCCTGACGGACTCGCCGACACGCAGACAAGGCGACCAGGCGACCGACCGCTCGCCCAGCCAAGCTTCTCCTTTCACTGCGAGCTTCTCATCTAAAATTCAATAAATCACACACACACAGACACGGACTCTGCCTGATAACTGTGCCACCCACTCGGGTAGCCTCTATAAGGCTCCAGTTTGGTTCAGAAATCAAATGGAAATCAAAGCGCGCTTTTAGCACTCGAACCCGATTGTGGAAGAGCGAGAAATGACATTTTCGTGTTGTTATTGTTGTTGTTGTTGCTGCATTTGTAAATGCTTTTACTGCAGTTGTGCATTAAATGTTGTAATGCCAGTTAATTAAACAGAATTTAAAGTGGAATTACTACGATATATTTGCAGAAGAATTCCATGAAGGTCTGATGAACCGAGAAAAGTAGTTCGAGAACCTATTAAATTACTAGGATTAACTAGGGCAACCCTTAGTCTCTATCTTCATCTCTACAACATCTCCAACTTGACTCTATAACCTTGATATTTTGCTACTGAAAACATGCCACGAGATGCCCAATAAATCGTACAGACAGACTCTCATGAAGGTCTGATGAACCGAGTAAAGTAGTTCGAGAACGTATTAGATTACTAGGATAAACTAGGGCAACCCTTAGTCTCTATTTTCATCTCTACAACATCTCCAACTTGACTCTATAACCTTGATATTTCGCTACCGAAAAAGTGCCACGAGATGCCCAATAAATCGTACAGACAGACTCTCACTTTCAACCCGTTTGCACCGTTCCCATCTCTCGCGTTTTTTTTTTTATGGGCCCACACTAAAACATTATCGCCATCAAGTTTTAATTAAGATCGGTCATTTAGCCGCACAATTGGGAATAGTTTCAGTTCAATTATGGTGGCAACCCCTCGAGCTATGGCTCTGCGCACCCATAATTCTACGGGTAAGTTGGAAGCTAATTGGCAGCTAGGTTTTTTTTTTTTTTTTTTTTTTGTCTGTCTCGTCTGATTTAGATTATCGGCTAAATGCCAAAGCAATTTGCAGACAATCTCTCTCTCAACGGCATTTAATGCCGTGTGCAAAATTATAGAATAGTTGCAAATAAAAATTTGCCAAAAAAGAATAAAAAAATAAAAATAAAAAACAATAAAAATATATATAAAAAAAAATAAATAACCATTTGTTACTTCTGCACTTACCGTTCTAGATCCTGGTAGACATTATCACAGACCTCGCAGCGTATATCGAAACCGTTTTCGTCGTCTGTGAAATCTTCACCGAGCGATGAGTGAATCTTCTTCTCTTTGCTGAACTCGTCGCCACTATAATGGGAGCCTGCAAGGGAAAGCGAAGAGAGGGTTATAGAGGATCCTCAGCTTAGAATATATCTTAATAGTATCATTTAGTTTCTTCACGATCTTGTTTGCACATCACACACACTCACACTTAAGCTCTTCACTGTTTGTTCGTAGATGGTATATGGGTTAATAGTCGTTTGGACTAGGGAGCACTTGACACAACCGTTCGGCTTCGCGTTTGAGGAACAAGTGTGTCGCACTGGGCGCATTATGCCGCCGAGCTAATGTTTTGTTTGCTCGCTAACAATCTGCAGAAGGACCTGGACGCGACGCACTGGCATATGACCAACGCACACACACACACACACACACACTAACACACAGAAGTAGGGAGACAGGTACAACACCAACACAGGGGCAAACACGCAAACACTTAACACAAAATTGGTCGCTGCGACCAAATCGTGTGCACTCATATAGCTCGTACTGCTTGACGTTGAATAGATAATTGTTCCGAAATGAAAGTAAAGCAGCCAGCAAGCAGCTACCCCCTGAGCTCTGAGGTCTGAGGTCCGAGGTCCGAGGTCTGAGGTGCTCAGGTCCTAAGGTCCTGACGGGTTGCGGACGGGTGCCAAGTACACAAGCCCAATGACAATTCCGCAGGGGAAATGACTAGAGCTGCGGCTACTTCGTCGCGGACTTGCGACAACCACCAGGTGAGGCAAACATACACACTCACACACACACTGGCACACTCACACAGGTGTGAGTAGGCGAGCAGCCCCGAAGAATGCAGCGTAAGGGATGACAATGACCAAAAGATTATGCATGCAAACATATAAACACGTCCATCCAGGGGGATGATGGTAGGCAGGGTCAGGACTTCGCTTCGGTGCTGCGGTTCCGTTGGAGTGATTTCGTTCAAAAGTCATATAGCACCTTATAGCGCACAGGTGTTGCCTCTCAAGGTAGCCCACCCCAGTTTCAACTCCACCCTAGGGTTACTCCGCTTGATGCATAATTGCCTCGTCTGCATAATTGCGGGTCGCGTCAATGTTTGGGTCAAAAGTTAATTTTCAGCGTGTGCAATATGCAATATCGTTACGAAGGGCCTCTAAAGATTCCCACGTAAGTTCCTTACCAGGCTGCACTTGAACCTTATGGTCGAGTTCGTGCAGCGTGGGATAGCCAAAAGAGACTCTTCTCTGTGGAAGCGTCCAGCGTCAGCTGGCCCAGCGATAAGAGAGGCCTGAGAAAGTTTGGACTTAGTCTGGATGAGTGTTTTTGTTTATAAGAAGACTTGAACGGGTTCTAAAGTTAAATCTAATACAAATTCTAAATGAAGTCAATGATCAATGATCAATTTAACTGACTTCTAAGGTTGTTCATAACAAATTTAATTCTAATTTTAAAATTGAATATACTGGAAAGGAATCTTCTTTATACATTAATGATCTGCACATATCTCTTAACTCTTTAAAGTCAGCTAACTAAATTTTTATCTGCTTTAAAATGACTTCCCCTAGATAATTTAACCATTCACTCCAAGTAGAGATGGCAATCTCAGTGCTTCCCTTACTCCTTCCTCAATTGCTTGCTAATTTATCATAGCCTTGCACCCGCGACACCTTCTGCCATCAGTTTCTTATCAACGTACATGGTCTGCTCTGTTGCTCCCCCCTCTGCTGCTGTGCCCAGCTAACCCTTCGCTAGCCTTCGCATACAACTCAATCCTTTCACGCCTTTCACCAGTTGCAGCTGTCGCTCGCCAGGCCTGGCAGATTGATTCAATTCTTGACGCGAGACTGGCAGACAATTCAATGGACCCGCTGCCGCAGGCGGGTTTTTCACTTATTTTTTTTTTTATTTAGTTGTTGCAATCAGGATAGACTTGAAGTGGGCACACACACACACACATACACACACACGTAGCACATGCTGACCCTGGAGTCGAAACGGAAGCCGAAAACTGTTGACAAATGATTGATTGAATTATTTACACCTTACAAGCGAGTGTGGCGAATATCAAAGTTAGATCCGCCTGC
This sequence comes from Zaprionus indianus, assembly GCA_018904595.1. Lineage (NCBI taxonomy): Eukaryota > Metazoa > Arthropoda > Insecta > Diptera > Drosophilidae > Zaprionus > Zaprionus indianus. The sequence continues at coordinate 1,643,089 of JAEIHA010000905.1, forward strand.
TAATCGATTCGGTATAAAAAAGGGGTTCGGCTATCTATAGAAACAACAACAACAACGGCTCGAAGAAACACTCCTAATGATGCCCAAATTGACACACGATGATCATTTAGCCGAAGACGCGACACGGCAAGTTCCATTCATTTTCGATATTTCGAATTGACTTTGGGTAGTTTCGGTAATTCGGTAACTTGGTAACTCGGCATAACATGCCAGCTCATTAATCATCCATCAGCTTTGTTGGCGACAATGTGTCAGTGTGTGTGTGTGTGCCAGTGTGTGTGTGTGCGATTTGGGCTTGGTCTGGCGTGTGCTCCCTGATCGACTCGCACTCGGACTTGTATTCATCTTGCTGCTATTCGTATTCGCTACGAACTCCTACTCACTATCGCAATTGCGACTCTTTCTACTCTGGGTTTTGATTGGTCCATTGATGTCGCGCCGCGTCGCAGTGCGCGCTAAGCCGAAAGGCATCTCAAAAGTGCTTTAGCCTTAGCCTTTTGTCTGCCCCCGTTTGATGAGGTCTGCTGTTTGTCATTTAGACTGTGCAGGGTATAGAGGAAGGGAGGAGGGGTTATCTAAGACATTGATATGCTGCTCGAATCGATTAGACAAGAACTTGGCAGACACTGTGCTAAGGCTTCTTTCAGTGATGTTATTAGATATGAAAATAAATATTGCATAGGATTGAAAAGGAGTACTGCACCTATTTATTTAAGTAAGAAGAAGAGTTATAGTATAGTAACAACTATTATTATTGTACTGCACTATAAAAATATCAGTAAGTATGATAAATAAACAATCTTTGAAGGATGTACAGCAGAATTCTTTCTAAAAGACTTTAAACCAAATTCTACTTTATCAAAACTTCTATCAGATCTTTCAAAATATGCTAACAAAGTCTTAAAATACTCTTTTACCATTGAAAACCATTTAAGACTTCAATAACCTTCTCTATGTTCTCTCTACAACTCGATCAATAAGGTTCTTGGATTAATAAAAACTGAATATTCTAAGTCGTATATTGTACTTTATAGTATGATAGAACTTCCATTAATACTGTACTATAATTTTAGCAGTATGTGCCGAGAATATCAGCAAAATTCTTTCTACAGAAAATTCTTCAAAATCCTAATCAGAATTCTAGTTAATCTAAACATATTTCACTTCGTCCTTCATAGTTTAATAGTTTCCCTGCAACACCTTAAAAACCTTCTCCATATTCTCTTTACAAGTCGATCATTTAAAAAATTTTAAAATATTTCCTTTTGTTCCCAACTCTCTTCAGCTAATTTGCATATTACGTTAAACTGCGCTCTGTCGCATGGAAAATGTAACGGCTAAAGTTAGTAGTACTCCTCCTACTCCGCTGGCTCTTCCCCTGTTCCCTCTGTGCAAGTCAACGATGCTTGGCATTGAGACTGTTTCAGTTTCAACCACAGAGTGCAAGTCGAGTCGTGTTGAGTCGCCTTTGCTACCCTATAACTTACGAGCTGTGCTCGCGCCCATCTGGTGCTAGGAGTACTGGTGCCGTACACCCTTCCTCAAGGACCTTCTGACCAACGGGCCGTGACAGAGAAAACTTGCACAGAAATACGTTATAAAGTCGGGCACGAAGAACATGACTTTTCACAGGTGGCCAAACGGGAGAGTCCCTCTCTCTCTCTCTCTCTCTCTTTCTCTCTTTCTCTGTCTATGGGAAATGCACCCCCCACAACGGGCTGAGTCTAATTGAAAAGTAACGATAATCAGACCGGAAGTAGAGTGTGCATATGCCGCTCGTATCCATTACGTATGCAAATTTAAAGCCGGCATTAAACCAAAATAAAGAACTCGCAACAGAAACTAAAAACTGAAAACATTTCAAAAACGATTTGACGCGTGATAAAAATAAGTTGAAAAGCCAAACACAAAGCAGGGAAAGAAAGAGGGGGTAGGGGGGAAGGTGATGCAGGGAATTGCCAAATGAGACGTGCGTAAATCCCACATGTTTATAATCAAACACGAACAGGGAACAATCCCGATCTTGGCTGGCAATTGGCTGCCAGGGTTGTCAGCCTCACACGGGGGATTAGGCTTAAATTAAGCGTGTGCCAGGACTGCCAGCCAGCCAGCCAGCCGAACAATAGGGATCAACTCTCGATGCGGATCGTATCGTTTCGACGGCCCGCTTGCCTTGCCTTGTTTGATGATGGATCTCTAATGAAATTATCAAACATTTTAATAACAAATGAAAACATGTGCGGTTGCCGCAGATTGCATGGGCGCATGAGCAGCAGCAACGGCAGCAAATTGCCCATTTACAGGGGCGGTTTTCTGCCGCTGACAAAGGGGTGCGGACAGCCCTGACAGCAGCCCCTGCCCCTGCCCCTGCCCTCATCTTTATTGTGATGCTGAGTTGTTGTTGCCGATGATGTTGCAACTGCTGCTGCTGCTGATGATGCTATCATGTTGCAGGCTCGTGCCAGCGCGAGTGTCACGCGCATTTTGACACGTCCCCCTCCCCCTCTCTGCCACTGCCAGCTGCAGCAGCATTAGCCACACTGCCTGCAGATCCTTCTCCTTCTCCCAGCAATCCTTGTTGTACTCACCATTATCGCGATCACTCCGATCATCGCCGCTGATCAACTGTAATGAATTTCCGCTCGTGTTGTTGTTGTTGCTTTTGCTACTATTATTGTTGTTGTTGGCACCCGACTTGACGGCAGCAGCAGCGCAGGCAGCCGCCATCACCGAATGCTCCCCCACAGCAGCGCCACCGCTGCCCATGAAGTTTTCACCGATATCGAAGGGCGTTTTGGAACGTGCATCGACAACGATTTCAGCGCCTGCATTCACATCCCGCTTGGTCTCGTACCACAGCTGAAAGGAGAAGGGGAAGAGGGTGGAGGAAACATTAAAAAAGTATTCGAAATAATTGTGAAAACAATTTAAAAAATCAAACATTAACGAATTAATTTGAAATCATTGTTGGACGCGTGTCGTCGCGTCGCGCTACTCACATAGCCGGCCATGATGAAGGTCCTCAGATTGGCCTCCTCGACCTCATCGCCCTCCGCGGAGCGTATCTTTTTCAGCCATGTGGCCACATCGGATGAGGGCTCTAGCCAGCCGTGGAAGAGTGGACCCGCAATGACCTGAAAGGAGTTTGAAGAGAATTGAAGTTAATTTACTTGTAATAATTACATAAATTAGTAAGAGTTTCACTTCATCAATAAATTAAAATTAAATTAACATTTTTTATAATTCATTTTAATTTTTTAAATTATTTTTATTTAACTTATTTTATCTATTTAAGTTGCTTAAATTCAATTTACTCGCAACTGTTCACGCCACTGCTGGCGCCATCTGTTGTGCGTTGCCACGCATAACTGTGCTAACTGTTATAAGTGCCGCCTTAGCGCGCACCCAAACCAGTTAGCCAAGACAACTGAAGTACAAGAACGTAGCAGACTTTCTGTACAAAGAGCAGGTTTTGTTTAGAAAAAAGTAGTAGGTAGTGCAAAAAAGGAGTAGAATTTCTAATAAGGAATGAAAGAAGTTATTAAAAACAATAAATTAAGCTAAGAAATTGTATTAGAGACAAAATAAAATAATAACAATTAATAAATAATAAAAATAATGAGGATTCTTTGATATTAAGGAAGGAGAAAATAAAAAGGAATAAACAAAGTTTTTGTAATTGAAATAAAAAAATAAAAATACGACATTGTTGTATATATTAAATTTATAATACATAAAAAAGTGAAATGAATATGCAATTAAAGTAAAATAGCACTAAAGAATTGTGGCAAACATTAAATATAAGTTAAATAATAAAGATTCTGTACTAGAGATTTTAAAAGTAAAATGACAGTTGAGTAAGAAACTAATTTAAATAATTAAAATGGTATAATAAATAAAAATACGATTCTCTGCATTTTCTTTTTTTCTTGCGTATTTAAATTGTGTTTGTATTTCTTCTATGCAATTCTTTTTATTATAAACTGTATAACAGTGTTCAAAACTATAAATGTTTCCGTATAAAACATTTTCATTCGTCTTTAAATTACACTTGGCGTAATTGCGTCTCTCTCTTATTTTCCCGCTTTTTCTCTTTGTCTCCTAGGCCCCTCTTGCTTTCTACCTCTCTCTTGTTCTCACTCCTACTCCTTCATTATCTGTCTCCCCCCTTTCTTCCTGCCATATCTTCTCCCGCACATTAATATCTTCATTTAAAAAAAAAACAAAAACACAATTCACTGAAGACGTCACACTGCGGTCGCAGCGCAGTCGGCGTCTTGGCAGCAGTCAAGGTCATGCTGGTCGCTAAAAAGAACAACAACAAACTTGCAGTGCGCACGAGGCAAAGCCGCAAGAACCGCAAAAGCAACAACAACATCAACATCAGCAAAAGACGCCCACTGTTTTTGTATGCAAAACAACAGAAACGACAACAACAAGCAACAACAATAAAGCGCAACTAAATACGCATAATTTACAGCAGCAGCAACAACAAAGGCACCTTAGACGCCGCGACACCAGCAGCGCAGCCGACGCTCAAATTGGGCAAGCAGCAAAAACAACTAAATGACTTTGCGTCGCTGTTGGCGTCGCCGTCGCCGTCGCTGCCTCTTATCAATCAAGTCATATGGAAAAGCGGCGCTTTACAGTTTGCTCGCTGCTGCTGTTGTTGTTGTTGTTGTTCTTTTTTTCGTCTTGTTCAAGTGGCGCGCGCGTCTGCCTGAGAGTGTGTGTGCGTGTGTGTGTGTGAGAGAGTTGAGTGGGAGAGTCTGCGGAGTCTGTGAGTGCAGGAGAGCAGCTAAGTGCGCAGTGCAAGAGTGAGTGAGATGAAGAGAGAGTGAAGTGAGTGTGTGGAGTGAGAGGGGGAGGGGGAGGGGGGTTGGGAGCACATGTTTGTGCACGCTCCAAAAATTAAGTTAACAACGCTTCAAGTGCTCGCGCCGTGGCTTATGCAAAGAAATAACACACGCACACTCACACATACACACACTCACATCATATGCTGACGTACACTACTGCGCACACAAGTAGATTTATTTTATAATTTTAACTCAAGTTGCGGTTTACACATGAGCGACGATGCGCTGACGTCGTTGTTAATGCGAGAGTGTGTGTGTTTGTGTGTGTAGTGCATAAAATATATAGAGCGACTGATGATGGATGCTGCAGGAATTAGCGGTATATTTAGCAGGGGCAGACAAAGAGAAGATGCCAAAAATAGACGGGGTGTTACGAAAAGTGTTCAAAAGAAAGGGAACTGATATGAAAGAATAAAATGATATATGTAATATAAAATATGATATAAAAGAAGATAAAATAATATAATATGCTACAGAAAGCAAAAACGAATGATATAATAAGATAAAGTTGAGTTCTATATAATAATATATGATATGATATGATAAATGTTTTGCAATTATGAAAACTATAAGAATATTAGAACATCTTTTAAAACAGTTTACCATAATAACTGGTTCTATAATCAAACTATAGAACAAATTCTTTTTGTAGAGGAGTAAAAAACATCGATGTTTGCTGAGGTTTTTTATATAAAATAAATCATTAATACTTTCAACAGTTGTTTCGATGTTTCTACACCTCAACTTTCTAATGAAAAACAGTAATAGTTTGATTTTATAGTACTTCTATTTCATAATTGAAAGATTTGTATGTATAAAACAGTGAATATATTCATATATACTAGAGCGCAACCAACCCTTCTCTCTTTCTCCTTCTCTCTTTATTCCCAGAACAAACTCTATATCTAAAACAAAACCAAACCAAAAATACTTTGATTTCATAATACGAGGGTCGTTTGATAAGTCCGTGACTTTTTGAATAAAATATATTTTTTCGTATAACTGTTCAATAATTGAAGTCTAAGTTGCATAACACAGTCCGTAAGTAATTGCCTTCTCTCTCTCCCTTTCCCCTCCTTCACTCTCCCTTGCCATCTTCCCCTAATTAGTAGCTGTATTTCGGAACAATTAAAAAACCCATGAATATCATAGGAAACGCAATAGCAACACGAGCAGTTGCCACAGAGATTAACACCGTCTCGAAACGGATCTCAATCTTATCTGGTGCCAACTGCGGAAACTGCAACACGAGGCGGCCACTAAAGATAGGATCAGACCAGCAGATCCAATAGATATATAACAAGACTACCCAAAGAGAGATTGACGGCCGGCTGTGCTGACAGCCAAGTTGCTGCTGCTGTTGCTGCTGTTGTTGTTTCCTGTGAGCTAATCTCTGGATTGGGACGACACAAACATGTCCAGGCTGTCAGTGACAGCAGCTACCGTTACCAGTATGACAATGATGATCATCATGATGATGATGATGATGGTGATGATGATTATTTTTCAGTGCGCTATTCATAATTTTGTGCTAAAAAGCGGCCGCAAGAACACGGCACAGAGAACACGGCACAGTCAATGGGCAAAGAAAATATTTACGCGCCAGAGATAATCTCAAAGTGTTGGGTTCACACCCAAGCCTCGAATTGCCAAGGAGAGCATACAGATACTGCAGATACGAGTATATTGTGCGTATATATATAGGGCCAATGTATCTGTCAAAACGGAAATGTGAACGAGCAAAAGTGCGCTTGATTCGAGGATCATCCAGAGAGAAAGGCGAAGGGATCAGCAGAGCGCAGGCAGTTTGGCTCGAGTGCTCAAACAATATTGTTGCAAATACCTGAATGACAGAGGGACAGAGGGACAAACAGACAGGGAGAGAGAGAGAGAAAAAGAGGGAGATACTGGCTAGGTAGGGAGATACCCTGTGACAATTGTCAACAGCGCTAGGCGCGATAATTTGATTGGATTGTCTGTCCGACTGTCTGTGCTTCTGTCAGTTGACTGACTGACTGAAGAACGGACTGACGGACAGACGGACTGGTAGCCTGCTCCCTCCTGACTGACTGACAATCAATCGAAGGGTTCGACAAGGACGCGTCCCAAACTAATTGGAATCATCGCAGCGGCCTCAACTTAAGCCTCATTTAGGGTACACTTTGTGGATTTCCATGCTGCGACCAGGAAAATTAGCTCTGGCCAAGGATTAGGCACATTTGACTGACAATTGTGCGAACCGTACCGAGCTAATCAAATCTTTTTCCAATCGTTTGATTCTTTTGCTGCAGAAAAACCCCCAAAAAACTATTGCGAAATATATCTCAATTTCCGCAATTTTCGCGCAGCTTTGATAGGATTAAATTTCCGGTACCCGAAACCGGAGACGAGACACATATGTGAGAAGTATTGTTGTATATAAGGGAGGTATATAGCACTGCCTCTTTGCCAGCTGTGGCCAACTTCATTTTCACCTCCTATCACATCATAAATATTGTTCATGTGCCTCTATCTGTGAATCATTATCAATGGGATAACCGTAGATCATCGTGACGATTAGATTTCGTTATTTTGAAAATTCCGCATTGATAAGACTCTCGAGTTGTTCTTGGAACTTTGCGAAAATTATCTGATTAATTGCCGAAACTGCTGATCGATGGCATTAATAAACAATGCGAATAGATTAATTAGCAGAGTCGTATATAAAGTCTGCTCTATGTGATCATAAAAGACACTCTTCAAAGTCGGAGAGGCTTCGAGAAAGCTGTCGAACAGTTCACACTTATCGCACTAGGGAATATACTACTAAATACTATATATATAGAGAGAAGATTGTAGGTAGCAAAGGTACTGTGACTCACCTCCCAGGCCAGATGGCGATCGCTGGGCTGCTGGCAGAGGCGCATGGGGAAGGGGCCGTAGCGCGTGCCGCGGGGCAAGTGTGTCTTGGCATAGACGCCAGTATCACGTATATCCAGATCACAGACAGGTTCACGCAGGCGCGCCATATCCATCAGTAGGCGCTCGACCTGCTCCTGCTCATGGCACGCGGCAGTGCCATTGGAGGCTGAGCCGGAAACGAAGCCAGAGATGCTCTGCAGCCTGTTGTTGGCCCGTTGCATGTGAGGTTGCATGATTGCCGGCGGCGGCGTTGGCGGTGATATCGTGGGCGGCAGGTGGCGGGGAGAGGCAGCAGCGGCAGCGGCGGCAGCAGCAGCAGCAGCGGCAGCGGCGGCGGCAAAGGCCTCGTCTGGCCGCGGCAAGGCACCAAAGGCCGATGATGGCGCCGCTGAGCTGAGATCCAAATGATGATGGTGATGATGATGATGGCGCACGACACTGCTCGGATCGTATTCGTCGCCGTTCGAGCCTGCCAAAGAGGGGAAAAAGGGGGTTGGGGTTAGTTAGTTAGTTCGATTAGTCGCCCGGTGATTAAGTTCAAGTTTCGACTTTGTACTAATCCTAATCAGAGAATAGTCAATCGGGCAGTTCATAAATAGCCAAGACACGAGTGGGTGCAGACCGTAGATAGTGACAGTCCGTGCCGCGCACGTTATCTATCTCTGACGAAGACACCTGCACTCACACACACACACACACACAGGCACACACACAGACACACACCTGGCGCACATGCTTTGCTGTATCTGTGTTGTCATCGCCGCTTTAATTTGCTGTTCTTCGCTCCCTATCGCTATCCGATTCGATTCGGCAATTGTCGTGTACATACTTCACATTGTCATTCAAGTTTGGACATATCATTCACCCACCGATTCACCCACTCACCCAGTTGGCTACTCAGTTATTCGTTCGCCTACTTGTCCGTGGGGGTGCCCACTGTGCGAATGGAATGCGTAGCCTCACCTGCAGATCAAATTACCCAACGCGTAACGCGCTGAGCTGAGCAAACAATGCCTCCAATACCTTTCGGAAACAATTCGAAATATTCTGTTTATTCGCGCGATGCAATGCAAGAGATTAAATTTTATTGTATTTCCTGATTTCTGCACTTGTTTTCTATTTATTCTGTTCGAAAGATGTGAATTGTTCAGCTGTTCGCAATCGAATAAATAGACACACACACAGCAATGATTCCCCGAACCAGACTAGACATTTGAGATGACATTTAACTCGTCGATAGATGTTTCGGGCCCCACAAAATAAAAGATTCCCCCAGAGCGAAAAGAATATCTTGTGTGTTTTGCTCTCAATATCATTTCAAATCGAAGAGTTGCCTTTGCTTTTGAGACAAACGAGGAGAAGTTAGTGTCAATAATAGGTATGATAATCATATATGAATTGACAGCATTTCAAATATATTTTAAAAGTCAATTGACCTGAGATTCCTTAGTTATTTTTTCCACGGGAAATCTTCTTTGCTTCTTCTTCGATTTTTGCTTTAAATATTCTTGAAATCTTTTCTAATTAATTCTAAAAATCAGCATGAGATCTACAGTTGAGTGTGATTGCCTTTAATTTATTCGCTGCACCTAATATAATTTTTATCGTTTTTTGTTGCATACTTTAGGAAAAGGTTTGGAAATCAGTATCTCTTAAAAATATTTCTTTAGTTACTTCTATATTAATTATCCGTTTGCAACTAAATTTTCAGAAATTATTTATGCAATTATTGTTATTGTGTTTACCAAAAATAAACTATATTGCATTAAAATAGCGCTTGGTTTTTAGAATTTTAAAGGGACGGAAAGGGGGTTTGAATCCAAAAAATTTCAAATTACATTCTTCTCTTCCTATTTAAGTTTTTATCATTAATTAATTCTTATTTTTATAAATTAAATTAATTGTTTTAATTGAAGCAGTCGACTGACCATAGTTTTCTTCTTTAAATAATTAAATAAAATATTCTCATTTAATAAAAATCATTAACGTAGAATTCAAAAAGCCTTAATATCTCAAGTTATATCAAAGAAACTTTAAGTAATCTTCTTTTCTTCTTTGAGTTTTCTATTCATTTGAGCAAATCTTTTTAAATTCAATTTAATTTTATTCGAATATTGAAATGAATTCAAAGATCTCGCATAAAACTTTGCAAAATAAAATACTAAAGTTTTCAAGGAAAGAAAATAGTTAAATGACTTTTAAGTCTTCATTAATAAATGTGGTATTATCTTTTTCAAAACTGAGTAAAATATATAAAAATATGAGAACCATCTCCCTTGCTCCATTTCAAACATCTTCTTCACTCAACGCTTTCCAACTGTCTCCACGTAAGGGCACTTCTAACCGTACCCCAGAACAAATTGAGCCTCATCTAGCAACACCCTCGCACCCATAAATAGAGACAGAGCGAGAGCGAGAGAGAGAGAGAGGGGAGAAGAGATAAACATGCAAACACTTGTTCAGAAAACGGACAACAAACTTGCACAAATTACGCACCGATTATTTATTTATTTATTGTAGTTGTTGTTGTTGCTGTTGTTGCCGAGAGTGTTGTGATTGTTGTCTGAGGCTTGTACCTACCTAGCGGGGCACTACGTACCGCCTTGTTCAAACACTTGAGACTAAATCGTAATTTGAGCTGTTAGACAAAATATGACAACGCTGTCCAGCGCTTGCAGGCCAACACTGGCCCCGATAAGGAAAGAGAACCAAGAACCGAGAACCGACAACCGGTGAACGGAAAACAGAACACAGAACTGAGAAATGGAAACCCGAAACAGATATCGAACCATCGATTCGAATCGACTCCAGTCGGAAGAAAAGAACTCGTGTGGGTGATAAACAGTCCACAAACAATGCTGAATATACCTAGGCATATCCCGGCAAATCCTCATCGTATCCGTTTACACAAACATCGATCCTCAACAACCTGACAACTTTCGCACTTGCTTGGCACACGCTATTTGCATAGTGCCCTAGTACGTACCTCTATATAGGGTCTATGATCTTCGGTTCACCGTCGGTTCGCACCGCACAGCGAAACCCAAAGCGAAACCGAAACCGTTAGAGTTTTTGAAGTGCCCTCTGAAGAGGGCCGCCTGTCTTCGCGCCCGCCCGCAGTTAAGCGATTCAATGATTATACGAGTTTGTACTTGTTCTCTAGGCTTCCCAATTCGAGGTATCGATTGACATAGAAACCGCTCTCCCCTCTCCCTCTCTCTCTCTTAGCGATAAAGCACTGCGATGAGTACTGGCTTCCACTTTCGGTTTTGTTTTCTGTCGTAGCTATCATGACTATTTAATATTGTATTATATTATTCACAATCCACTTAGGCACATGTGTTTCCCATTGTTTTCCATTGCGATCTTGCTTAATTGGTTTTTGGCTAATTTAGTTTTGGGACTTGTTGTTCTCAGTCTGTAGCTGAATCAGCTGAGATAACTGAGAGGTAGCAAGGTAATTGCAGGTAGTTTGCATGGGGGAACAAGACTTGAAGAAGAAACCTTTTAAATTGGCAAAATTTCTATAAAAATATCTTGGCTTTATAGAAGAAGAAACCTTCTTAGTGAGCAAAGATCTCGTAATGAGAGTTAGTTCTATATATGATGAGTTGAGAGCATTAGATGAGAGTTAGTTCCTTATATAAAATAAGACTTCAATTCTGAGAAAAAGATCGATGTTTTGCGGAGGTTTTTCATATGAAACATCGATGTTTTCGTAGCTGTACATTGAGACCTTAGTTTCTGCCTTAGTTGCTTAGATGAAACTGATTTAAAACCAATTTAGTTTCTTCGTTTAAAACAGACTTCAAAATAAATAAAGTATAGTTCCTTAAGCTCTTCAATTAACTGTGATTTATCAATGATATATGAACATAATCCACCTCCTCATAGTACCAACTTTGTCTCCAATTGTCTCTGATACCTTCAAATTATATCTGCACTCTGTCTCTCTCTCTCTCTCTCTCACTCAAGTATCTTCTGCACGTCACGTCTGCACTGTCACACATTGAATGAGCAACTGAATCAGTTTTCTATATAGTCGCACACTCGCATTGGCTATATCCGTATCACACACACTCACACACACACACTTCGATGTCTGTTGCAAATATTTGTTAAGTGAAACAGACGTTAGATTATCCACAAGGATGATGAACCAACCTGATATAGGAAAGTGATCGAATAACATGATTCGCCTTGATGCGTTCGCTTCTTGTAACTATCACAATATAAATAATAACGGTAATTGAAATTCATGTGCCACACTGCCACACGACGCGACGCGACATGGCACAGTTACAGTACGACACGGCACACGGCACACTCTGCACACACAGATCACTTTGAAAAGTTGTCAGCCACACACGGCGTATGCTTGATATTTTCTCTCTTATGTTTTGTCAATCAATTTTCATTCTCGCATTCGATTTGGTGTCGTCTCTATCTGCCGGTTGTCTTCGCAAGACTGAGTACCGAATGGATACGTGACGCCGGCAGCGCAGCGATAGCGCAAAAACGTCAACCACGACGCAGCGTCAGCGTCAGCAGCGACGGCAACAGCGACAGCGATGACGGCGAAGGCAGCGACAACAGCAACGACAACGACTACGACGACAGCAACTGTGATTCCGTTTGCGAGCGCGCGCAGCGACCAACTGACTGAGTCAAAGTGATGATGTTCCTGGCTGGGAATGGGAAACTGGTGAATTGGAAGTTGGGAGTGAGAGCCAGGAGAGGCGTCTCTTTGGTTGGTCGCACGGCACGGCGGCGGTGGTTGGCCGCAGGATGAGCCTGGCGACGATGACGACAATGATCGCTTGCTGTGCTGGCTGTGACTATCTGCCTTGGCAGTGCAAACAGCAGGGGATGAAAATGAGAGCGCACAGAGAGAGAGAGATACAGACACACACACAGAGAGACACACACACACACACACACAGAGACACACATAGACACGCACACAGCTTCACAGCGCAGGCAGAGCGCAGCGCATGTATCTGTATCTGGCTACCCTAAACAAGAGCAAGCGCACGCTCTCTCTCTCACTCTCACTCTCCCTCTCTTTCACTCACTCACTCGCTCTCTCTCTGCCTGCTCTCTCTCCTTGCTCTCTGTGTGTTTGTGTGTGTTAGAATCTGTGTCAGTTCTGTAAGCAGCAGCATCATCAAAGTTCTGATTCGAATTCGAGCCCGAGGCTCAAGTTGGACTCCTGCTGTTTGTTGTTGTTCTTGTCTGCTCGGCCACAAAAGGACAGACACACACACAAACACACACACAGACACAGATGCATGTATATACTCGCTTATTTACCTACATTCCTATCAGAATGCAGCAGCAGTGCGCTATGTATCGCACAGATACACGACATCATCATCATCGTCATCGTCGGCAGCAGCAACATCATTGTGCTTTTGGGGAGGAGCCAGCGCAGGATAATAGGGCGTGCACATCTTCGCATTCATTATGCACACACACACACCTAACATACACACACACAGTCACAGCGAGACAGAGAGCCAGTGCAGATACAGAACTGCAGATACACAAACTGAGAGATACAGATACTGTTTGCCTGCTGCCTGTTGGCTGCTGCGGTGCTGCTCTCCCTTTCGCACACAACTTGTGCAAGTGGGGGACTCCCCCCTAACCGCAAGCACTGGCCCTAGCCGTACCCCTGCCCCTCCCTCCCCCTACGCAGGCAATCCCCTCTAGCTCTGCTGAAAAGTCTTTGCAGTCAGACAGTGCCAACTTTGCTGGCTTGCGGTTGCCATTCCCACTCACACACACACACACACACACATATGTATATACAAATATTTAGATGTGTATGTGTGTATGTTGGTGTGTGGGGGTTGATTCGTTCCGCCCCTCCTGCTGCCGCTGCCACCTGCGTCCGTCGCTGCTCCTCTTGCAAAGCGTGCGCAATAAGCGCACATTAGCCTAATGGCTGTGCCAGTGTGTGTGTGTGTCTGTGTGTGTGTGCCTTGGTGTGTGTGTTTGTGTGTGTATTGGCCACAAAAACTCACGGCAATAATTGAAAGCGACTACTGCGTTGCCTTTTGCCCACGAGGAGGCAGAGAAGGAGAAGGAGGCGGGGGACCTTCTTTCACTTTGCTCGCATTTCTGTTGCGCTTTTTTCGGTTTTCCTTTCTGTTCTTTCTTTTTTTTTGTTGCTCCCCAGCAAAGAAATTTCTTTGTGCTTTATGTAGGTATATGTGTGTGTGTGCGGGTGTGTGTGTGCGGAGTGTACGTGCGGTTAGGCTATGTGCAAACACAAGGTTGATTTTTTGGCTGTTGCGTTTTGTTTGCAACTTAATTTTGTATCTGTCTTCAAAGTTTTTGCCACACAGAAAAAGGGAGAAAAGGAAGGAGAGAGAAGGGAGATAGAAGTGAAAAGACGGAGAAAGAGAGAGAAGAATGTGGGCAGGGCAAACCGTTTGAGCAGGTTGATTAAATTGTTAAGGGGAAACATTTAGCACGTCGTTGAGCTCGTTTAAAATGGACTTTCCAAATAGAAGTAATTTTCTTATTATATATAGACAATATCTGGACTATATATAAATTTTAAGAAGTGCATTAATTTGTGGAGTTATTAATAAATTATTAATATATAAATTATTTAAGAATTTGTCTACATTATATAAATCTAACTTACGAAGCCTCATAATATTTTAAAGGTTTCAAATGAAGATAAATTAGCTTTTATATATATTAGATATCTGATCTATTTACTCAATATATAGACCTGCATATATTAAGAACTATTGTGTGTGCTTTATAAAGACTATATCTAGCCTATATATACAATACAAAATGACCCCTATTAAGCATGTTCCCCCTTTCCCACTTGTTCAATAAGTTCCTAAAATTCAGATAATATATTTATATATAGAAAAAAATCTAAGCTGATTTCTTTAGTTCCCAACCTGCATAAGTTTTAAGTTTTATACAGACCATATCTAGCCTACAGCAAACATTCGAACTGACCCCCATAAGCTCCGTATTCTCTGCCTTCTCTCTCTCCTGCCCTCCTTCTCCTTCGACTTATCGCCAATTTTAATAGCTTCCTGAGCTTTATGAGGGCGCCAAATGGCAACAAATTAATGTCCAGATTCCGATACTGATTCTCTGAAGCCATTTACTTATGACGCGATTCCTCGACATTCACACTTGTTGTATTGTATAATGTATTAGCATTGCACTGATAGTGATGCTGGTGAAGTTCATTGGCGACACTTTTCGCAAGAGCCCGCATAAATCGATTTTTTGTTTCGACTTTCTACATTCCTGGCAAATCGGTTGATAAAATTATCTTGAAATTCAATGTACCATTGAATGTTATTTATGAATATTGCGCAGTTCTGGCAGAAACCAATCGAAGTCGGTTCCAAGTCCAGTTAAAGTTGAGTTGTTCTGTGTGGGGTTGGGGAAGGTACTAAGCACCTCTTCTTCTACTTTTTCTTTCTTTTATTTTGTATACATCTCTTCTGCCTTCCGGGTTGTATCTTCTATGGGATAAAGGGAATATATGACTCTTCTTCTACCTCTTCTGTCTTCTATCTTGGGAAGAGAATATACACCTTTACTTCTTTTCTCTTCTGTCTTTTATTTTGCATATTCCTAAACTGCCTTCTGTCTTGTATCTTCTAAAAGGTAAAGGAGTGAGATGACTCCTCTTTTATATCTTCTGTATTTTATCTTGTACTTCCTGAAGGATAATATACCTTTTCTTCTACGTTTCCTGTTTTCTAATCTATATCTTCAAGAAGTAAAGGCAATTCAGCTCTTATTCTATCTCTTCTGTCTTCTATTTTGAATATATCTCTTCTTCTGTCTTTCCAGTCATCTTTCGTCTAGGTTTATGGGAATATATACCTCCACCTTTACCCCTTCTGTCTTCTATCTGCCAAAGGGTAAAGACCAGGATACACCTCTTCTTCTACCTCTCCCATTTTCTACCTTATACCTTCCTCTTCCACTACCTCTCCCATCTTCTATCTTGTATCATCCCGACACCAATTGTCATTAGGTTGTAAATCGCGTGTACTTGTCAGCTATTTGCATAGGCATTCTGCCACTTAAGGCCCAAGCCCCCGTCATAATTTACAACAACAACAATTGGAAGGTGGTCATAAACTACATAAAGGGTGACAAGCTCATGCACGTATCTATAGCCCAATGTATCTATATCTGTATCTGTAACTGTGCATCTATATTTGCGCTTGTCAAACAGCAGCAGTCAATTAGGCGCACGTCCAAGTCGGTTAGGTCATTATCCACGGGCTGCCAAGGGTTGCTCGGCTGCTCGTCCTTCCTTTCCGAGGGGTATCTGAGGTTCTAATGGCGTTAAATTAAAACAACATAATCAACAGCGTTGCGCCCTTGTCACATAATTTAACACACAATACACAGTCACACACGCACACACACACACGCACACACACTGGAATATTTCTATCTGGGGTTGGCGTGAAGCGAACAGATAGTTGGAGAGGATTGTGAGGATTGTTAGGATTGTGTGTTGTTGGGTTCGTTTTTATTTGCATTTCGCTTTGGTTTTGCCGTTCGCAGGCTAATGGCTTGTCATCGACCCTTTCCCCTCCATAAAGAGTCACATAATTCATCAGCAAACACGCCTCAAAAGTCAAATTTGCTATGCATAGATTCGAAATTAGACAATGTGAAGAGAAAGGCTCAACTGCATTTGAAACATTTCGAGCGAGGCCAATAAATTTTTGATCAATACAAAAATGATAACTACAATATAGATATATATGGAACGGGTGAGAAAGTTGTCGGGGTAGCAAGAGAACATCAATAATAGATCAATGTAATAAAAAAAATATTGCATATTCAAAAAGAAAACGATAAATAAAAGAGGAAGTTGTAAGGTTGAAGTTTTCTCTAAGCTGAATCGATATTTTGGAATTGAATCTATTTTATTTGTATTATCTATAATATCTTAAAGTTAATTTCATTGTTATTATTATTTTCTTTACTGTCTATCATATCTTAAAGTTACCTAAAAGTTCCCTCAACCTAAGCTCAAATTCAGTTCTTTCTTCTTCTCTTCATCCAACTGTCTTGTGACTATCCCAACTGTCTCTGCCAACGCTTTATTATTATTATACAGAGAACATTGTTGTCTTTAGTGTCTATTTCAAGTTCCAGAAACGTCAGATAGATATCATAAATAGATATACTGAGTAAACAAACAGAAAATAGACTACACAGTGTGACAATGTTATGGAAATTGATTCCACTTCGATTCTCACTTGGATCACTTCAATTCCGTTTAAGACGTCAGGCAACTAGATACCACGAGTAATAATATTTATCTTTATAGAGAGAGAGAGAGAGAGAGTTAACTGTCCGTTAGAGAACGATTCAGCTGCTACTTAGTTATCGGGCGCCCCCCGCCTGAGCAACCCTGCAATTCTTTCGATTGTCTTCGAATTTCGATTCTTCTTTGCTCGACTTTTTACGCGCCAAATGTCCAACTGTGCGACGAGCTGAACTTGAACACTTCCTTGACTTCCTTAGGAGAGCAAGGAGTGAGTGGGGGGTGGCGGGTAGGTGAGGAGGGAGGGGGGCCTGTCGTGTATAATTAACTCAGCTGGTTGCCTGATCTTTGACTTTAACTGTCTGCACAAGGACAATGGATCCGGAGGCAGCTTTTGTGAGTACTCGAACTCACATACTCATTGCTTGAACTCGCACTCAAGCTGCCATTCACAATTTGTTGTAGTTCTCCTTGTTGTTCTTGTTGTTTTTGTTGTTGTTCTTGTTGCGCGGAAAGTTCATCAAGGAATCAAAAGTCGCCCCAGGACTGCGTCGCGTCTCGTCTCGTCTCGCTGGCATTGTTCGCCGAGTGGTTACGAGTGCGGCACAATGTGCGGCAGTTAGTCGTCTATATGCTAGTTGTACACTCGTATCTGCCCGGCCTGATCTTGTAAACGCAGAACGAAGGAACTCAATTGTGTGTCTTATTGACATGCCACATGCGACTGCAGCCTCCGTCTGCGATGTCTGCGATTTCCATGCGCCGTTGTATTGTTTGCCAGGAACGGAAGTCGTCCCTTTTGGCACACAAATATCCCCGAAAGAGGGAAAGCAAAAAGAAACCGAAACGAGACGAAGAGGAGAGTTGAGGAACCGACGAAGTTCTCAAGTCAAATTTGAAGTAGTCTGCTCGCGCACCGTAATTATAACGAGGTCAAATCGAATGCCAGGCAGATGATGACGCTGACGCTGTTGATGTGCAATGCCCGGGGGCGAGTGGGCGTGGCAGTGAGTCGAGAGTAACCTAATACGTGCAGCCCAAAGCTGCAGTTCCGCTCTCTCTCTCACTCCCTAACGGGGGCACGTGTCGCCCTACGACGGTTGCAATTTGCAATGTGCACCGGAAGACGCAACCCCGACAAAACAGTTGTCTGCCCATCTGCCCATCTGCCCTGTGCCCTCTGCCCCCTTCCCCTGCTTTCGTAACCGTGTCGAAGCAACCTCAAGATGCGCTGAAAATCATCGTAAATAATTGAAAATGTCACTCACTTGTGTAACCCTTGCCAGGTAAGTCGCACTTCAGTTCAGTTCTATCGTATCATATCATTTATGTTTCTCAGCTTAACCTTTTAATTGGCGTGAGAAAACCACAGGAACTTCGATTTTTCTTTGACTTTTCATTTATTTTTTGCACCAGAATTTTCTTTGCAATTTTCAATTACACACACACACACACTTAGACACACTCCTCTCGAGGCACAACCTCAACGTGCGACTGTCTTCGCGACTATTGATCGTGGCATGGGTAGAGCACTCTTTAAATCAGACCTTGGTGCTACGATATATCCAATAAATACATATACACACACATATACACAAACATACATGCATAGCCTGGTATTAAATCAAGACGCAAAGATCTGTAAAAACGATTGCTCTTTCAAAGCTGACAAACCCTTTTCAAATCCTAAAAATTCCGTTGGGAAATAATCAATATACTTCCAATATATCAACCTAAAATATATTCGTCATTATAAACGAAGTGCCTGTTTAATATCAAAACGAACCTGAAGCTGCGCGTGGCTTGAAAATTTGGAGCAGCTCCACGACGTATTATCGCTCGTAGTCACGTCTCAGAAGCGAGAAAAAGGGAGAGCAAGATAAGCAGCAAGACGGCGAGAGAGAAACAGAGAGCAACGTGGTAGCGTGCCCACTAAGTAAGTGTGCACACTTTTACTCTCCGACTCTCTCTCTCTCTTCCCTCACTCTATCTTTTCCCTCTCTCTCTCTCTCTTTCTATTCCCCTATCTCCCTCCACTCACTCACAACCTAGTCTATATCTCTCTCTCCCTCTCTTTCCTTCAGCATTTACGATCGGTTTTTTTAGAAGTGTACTATGCACCCAGGGCGCACTGTTCTTGTTGCTTTAATGGATGCCTATATGGCTTACTATCGTATAGTACATCGTATACTACACAAGTGCAGCCAACGCGCTTACTATCTATTCTCTAATACGAAAATAAACACATTAACGATTAAGCTTACTGAGAGTGGGTGTGACGAAGTAAATACCCTGTAGATTGAGTAATTTACACGAAAAAATAAATACAAATTTTTATTTTAAATATCAATGAAGTAAATATCATTCAACTAATTATTATTCAACATTATTTTAAATATCATTCAATGAAATATCATTCTACTTAATATTCCTATCATTCTATCAATATAATATTATAATATAATGCTATATAGAATTTTTCTAATATCGTATATGCAATATTTTCAGAAAATTTATTTACCTAAATATCATTCAATAGCATAATCATTCAACTAAAAGATATATCATACTATTAAAATTTCCTTATCCTATAAATATTCAATCCTTTTAACTATAAATATTATTCTACTATTATTCCTACCACTCAATCTATTTACATATATGTATCTAGAAACATTAATCTAATTTCATATATGAAATACTTTCAGAAATATTTTTTAATTAAATATCATTCATCATTATAATCAATTAATGATATATCATTTATTAAATATTCCTTAATTTAAAATATTCGAGTCCCCATAACTAGAAATATCATTCTAATAAAAATTTCTATATTTAAACATATTAAGTTATCTGTACAATATTATTTTTGCACAATATTTTTCCTATTTTTAATACTTCTTTAAATTAATATATATCTTTTTTTAATTCTTCTAAAAAATGTATTTAAGTTTAAAAACTTGTAATCAAACTGAAGAAGCGCACTCTAACCTCATTCTGTACTACTCGGCTAACATAATTGTCAATCAGTTGCATAGATAGGTTTATCAAAATTGAAGACCCCAAGAACCTAAGTGCCTGTTCTGTCGTCCCCCTCTGTCTGTCGCGATGACAAGTGATCGATGTGTTCGATTATGAGACAGCTTGTAAACAGTTTCCTAATTGATAGCCATAAATAGGTGTAAACAGAGATTAGGTGTAATACATGAACGGGGGGGAGTAGGGGCTAAGGGACTGTGCAAGTTTGTTGTGCAGCACGAGCAGATGCAATAAATACACAGGCACGAGTAAGCTAAGTTAATGAATGGAAATGCGATTAATTTAACAACATTGAAGCGAATAATCGGAGCACAATAAACGATTGACACTATTATGATTGCCATAGAGACTTGCCAGACTCGTAGATAGTATCCGACTGGTTGCGGTCTTTAATTGGCATTGGAAGATGACAGATAGTCTGTTTGTCTTCCTCAAGCGATTAGGGCCTGTCATGTGAATGTGCCCCTATATCATAACTATCTGTGCCTCGCACTCATAAACAATGCTCCAATGACAAGAGAATGACAGTGATGTCGATAAAGCAAAGCCCGCTCGTATACCACAAGACATAGACGATGGGAAGGCGTCTACATCGGAATCAAAGTAAACACACGACTCGATCTCGCACGCAATTATCTCACCCACAATTGTAACTATATATATATATATAGTATGGAGAGGCGATCTAGGGCTGCCTTGGCGTCGTGTTGTTGTCGTTGCGCGTAGTAGGTCGATAGATATAGATAAACCCCCTCTCGACTGAACGCGCGAACTCTGACTGACTAACCGCGGAGGAAGTCGACTGAACGTGCTACATATACTATATATACCATAAACTTCTAGTCGATATCATTGGCGATGACAGAAAGCGATTGATTATGGCCAGTTTAGAAGGTGCTTAACTTTATTGGCCATCATATAAGCTATGGCTATATGGCTATATACGACGGCGGCGCAGGGTCGGGTCTGGCCAGTATCTCTCTTCTTCTACTAACTAGACAAGAGTTTCGCCTTTTATCTACGAAAAGTACTTTTGCTTTTGCTTGTTTCTTGAGTGTCGAGTCAACTTGAATCGGGCGCATATAAACGCTCAAAGTATTTGGTAATAAATTGTCGAAATTGGAAGAATAATTCGGGGATTGTAAATTCATAAATTTATCAGGTGCCGCAGTGCATGCGCCGGTCGGACCGATGCGGACCGATGATATTCGATGGGGCAACACTCAAAGCTCAATAAAACTGTTGCTCAGTGAGTCAAAAACTGCTGCGACGATATCAGGCTGCAAAGGAAACACTATATAAAAACAACAGACTGTGCTCTCCAGTTATCAATCGTGTTCGTATGTATGCCTAACCCAGTTCCAGCAGAGACATTGTCAAAGCGACGATCAAAACCCCCCAAAAAAAGAAAAAAAGAAGTAGCCAAGAAAGAATAAGCACACGCCCGCACAGAGGATCTAATCGACTTTATGGAGCATCCATATGCCTCGATAGCGACCACGACGACGACGACGACGAGGCTATATAGCGGCGATAAGGCAAGAACGTAGCTAATCTTGATCCCTGCAGCTTATCTGGCGTTTATCTGCGTGCCAGGGTGCCAAACTTTATATAGAGTACATGTACTCGACAGCCAAGAGAGCCCGAGAGAGAGCGAGAGAGAGGGCAATGCATTGTCTAGTGAGAATATACATATATTAGAAGTCTATCTGGTTCTTTCGCGTCTTCCATTATCTGCACTCAAGTTGTAAATATTGTGAAGGCGACACTTTTATTTTGATGTATTTATGGCGCTCTAATGTGTTGGGAAACAACAGCGAATTGGATGGGTCGATTGGGTGTTCAGTGTGCTCTGCTATGTGCAGGAGAAGGTGTACTCGATTGTCGCCTATGCTGTCCCCAAACACACGCACACACACGCACAGTCTTCACGGGGCATTATCAGGGCCAGAATGTTATGTTTTATGATGCTATATATAGCCATTTCTTGCCTAATTGAATGATATGATAGCAACAGGTTTTAGAAAATATTTTAATAGCTCTTAATACAATCGATTCACAGGTAATAAACGCGCTGATACCGCGCTGCCAAGTGTCGTTCCAATTGATATGACGAACTGTGTGGACCGATGGTCGGACAGATAGGGGAACAGTCAGGGTTCAGGGGGATAGTGAACGAGAAGTTTTAATGCGGGTTTTTTCAAAATTTTGCAAAGTATTTTTAGGGTTTTTTCTCTTGATAAAAGAACTGTATGATAAATAGCTTCAGAAGCATAGCAAAGCCAATTTCCTGTATATATTTAATGTACTTGTGCTTTTTATATTCTTCTTTAATATCTTAAAATTTGCCAAGCATCACATTTCTCAAAAGTTTCCTAGAAATAGTCAAGATTGCGGGCATATTCTAGATCAAATCGGAAACTGATTCATTACATTTAGTTCCACACAGTGCATCTTATGTTATATCACACCCGCAGATGAGATCGCTTGTGCAGAGCCTTGGACCACAGCACCTACGTAGTATACACACATGTGTGTTAGTGTGTGTGTGTGTGTATAAATAGAGCAAACTTGTAGTGAATATTATATGGAATATGCATGGATTTTTATGCCCGCATATCTGAGTGGAACGAGAGTCGCTCCCCGAAATCGCAGCCAATTCCCCAAAGGGTATGGCTTGCCGGGCTATAAAATGCGTCAGATATATTGGGTGGGGGTAGTGCTGTATATCGAATTGATTCATTTACAATACAACGCAACTAGAGCAACTCAAAATGCAAAACAAACTAGTATATAATCTGTCCGGATGCTTCTCTAGTTCATATCAGCTTTTCATGCTTCTCATTCTATTGCTATGACATCACAGACTGATAGAGCTAGTTATTTTAAATAATTCAACTGTGAAGTAGCGCCTTTTAGATATATATAGGGATTCACTATCTCAGCAAGCTTGTTTCGCAATTCGTAAGCTCGCACTTATCGCTTGACGCAACAGCGACGCTTTCAATGTCAGTTGATTATAGACAGTTGAGAATCAAAAGCAGAGCACAACTGAAAAGTACAGAGCAGAAGTGAAGAACAGAGTCAACCCTAGCTGAGTAGAAGAACAATCACTCGTGCAATGATTAAGTGTATTTCCTAATGGGTTTAGGAAGTTTTGGGTCCGATAAACCAGACTTGAGAGAGTGAGAGACATTGCCAACGGGATGCGTGCTTAAAATAGAATCTAATCAGGCAAGCATGTTTTGTCCAAAACTTTGAGAATCAACATGTGCTTCTCTGCTTATCTGCGCCGACGACAAACTCACAAAACTTAAACTCACTTCGAGTCGGGCTTGATCAAGGTCCTAAAAATAGACTTCGCTAAAAGCCCGTACATTCTTTGGCATGCAAGTCTCTCGGGGAATAATGATTTTGATTCATGCCAATTAATCAGAACAATACCCGCATTGAGGCGCTGTAATCTGAGCTTGTCTCTCAAGGGAATCGAACATACTATATGGCACAATCAGCACTGCACTTCGATTGTATTGAGTGGGTAAGATTTAAAAAAAGAACTTTTAATAACCCAAAAAGTTCCGTCGTGACGAAAACGCTGCTGGGTTTTTGAATATTGATGTTTTTTTAATGAAATTGTATATTAAATATTGATTAACTTTTATGAATCATGAGTAGAAACAACGTTGATCGAACAACTTAAAAGTGACGCCATAGTTAATTACAATGAAACTTGATATAAGGTTTACTTTGGTTAAGGTCTTTAAGCATCTCAAATGATATTTTGCAAATCGATGAACCAAAAAATTGAACAGAACTTTCAAGGGAGATCAAAGTAATAATATTGGTTTAAAGGTTTATTTGAATATAATCTTTAAAACAATTTCTTAAGTGCCGGTACCATAAACCTAACTATGGTTAAAACTTTACTGAAAAATTGGGAGTTAAAGTTATTATAAGTAAACTTTCTATTGATGTTATTTTGGCAATAATCTTTTAGTATCTTAAAGGGAGTTGTGCAAATAGATTACCAAAAAGTTTTCTCTTCATCAAATCGTTACTACCTACTTGAAAATTAAACCTATAATGATAAAATATGCTCTAGGGGTTACTTTATCAATGATCTTTAGGGATCCTCAATGAAATCTTACAAGTAAAAGTAATAAAAGCTTCCCAATGATTTAAATGCTACAAGAAATTTTGGCATTGATGTTATTATAATGAAATTTTGTATATGGCTTGCTTTAGCACTGATCCTTATAGATCTCCAATAAGATTCAACTTAGAAAAAGTAAGGATGAGATAACTTCTCATCCCTTCTTTCCTTCTATTTATCTCTCCTGCACTTCTTGCTCCACTTACCTTGACTGAACTTCCTTGCAATCGCTTTGGATCGCATTATAATTTCCAGTAGTGACATTAAGGCTCAGCTCTGCTCACATCCACAGGTCGCAAAGGGGGGGACACAGTGGGTGGGGGCACACAGAGAAGGGGGACATACATATGTAGTTCATCACATAATAAAAGCATTTGCAGGGGCGAGAGTTCAAGAGTTCCAGGCCATTTACATTGAAATGCAAACACACATACACGCACACACACGGCAGTAGGATATGTCAGTGTGTGTGTGTGGAGCACCCACACACACAATTCGAAATCACAACTTAAATCAAGCGCACAGCGAAACCGACGACGACACAATTTAAAATTTGCATACAAAAACGGTCGACGCGGGGGAGGCTCACCGAGGGGGCGGGGGTCAAAGGGGGAGCGCCCCTTGAGGACTTTAAAATGTGGCCAGTACGAAATGCCAGCAAATGCTTCCGTTCTTCTTTTTAATGCACACGCGTCGCGGGGTGGGTGTGGCTGCGTGTGGGCGGTACAACAATAACAACAACAGGCGAAGACCGACGGTAAAAAACGAATTGTTGCTGCAAAAAGTCTAAGTTAAGGCACAGACCGAAAATCGCACACACACACACACACACGCACACACACTACAGAGAGTGTGTAGAACAATAACAAGAACGTGGCGACAAGACGAGGCACAGCGTGGCAGCGTGGATGGAGGAGGAACGTGAACTAAACAGAAGCAGCAGAGGCAACACACAACTTTGGCGCGACTCCGACTGTGTGGCACACACACCTGCCCATTGAAGCTCCTCAGACGCGACTGACGACGGCAGCGGCAGCGGCTACAGCGACGGCAAAGACGGCGGCGGCACCAACAACGACGATGACGACGACGACGACGGCAACGGCGACGGCGACGACAGCGAAGCCGCCGACAACGAGACCCAACAACACTGCGAGTATTTCGTCTATGCGCTGTTGCTCTCCTCCTCGTTGTTGTTGTTGCTGCCAGCAATAGTTTTTTTTATTCGCTGCGCTTTTTTGTTTGCTCGTATTCAAAACTTTTTTAGTCAGCAACAGCAACAGCAGCAGGCGGCGCTTGCGACTGAGACTGAGACGGCGACTGAGACTGAGACTGACTATGCCGCGTCGCGCGGTGGCAATTATGACGGCTCGATCAGGCCGGCGGGCACGAGACGGGTAGGGTGGCAGGTGGAGCGTACTATCGTCCTGGTGCACCCAACCACAAACCACGCGCTCCTGGGCACGCGTAGGTGTTGCCAGCTCCACGTGTGCCTCCGTCCAAGTGTGTGTGTGCGTGTGTGTCCTGTAAGGACCTTCCGCCGCTCGAGGAGGGCATAGAAAAGGCGACGTAATTCATGCAAATGAAGTCACGCAACACAGAAAGGGGCCAACTACGCGAGGGCGAAACATCCAATAGCCGGTGGTCAATTTGAGCGGGGGAGGTAGCAAGAGGTACCTCGTGGGGGAAATTCTTAGAGGGGGAGATAGCAGCAGGGCAGGTAGCAGTAAGAGGAAGGCTACAAAAGGAGGAGATACCTCTAGAGGGAGGTATCTCAAGATGGAGGTAGCTCAAGGTAGAACACGGGAGAGGGAGCCCTAGAAGGTAGCTCAAGAGAGGGTGGCTAAAGAAGGAGGTACGTCAAGAGAGAGGCAGCTCATTAGGGGAAGGCAGATAAAGAAGGTAGCTTTAGAGGAGGAAGATTCTGAAGAAGGTAGCTGCGGACGGAGGTAACTTAAAGAGAAGGTAGCTTTAGATGGAGGTATCTTAAGGAGATAGCTCCAGATGGAGGTACCTTAAGGAAAAGGTAGCTCCAGAAGGAGTTAGCTTAAGGAGAAGGTAGCTCCCGGCAGAGGTTGCTAAAGGAGAAGGTAGCTCCAGAAGGTAGCTCCATGATGAAGGTAGCTTTAGGAGAAGCTTTAGAGGGGGTAGCTTAAGGAGAAGGTAGCTCCAGACGAAGGTATCTTAAGGAGAAGGTAGCTCCAGACGGAGGTAGCTTAAGTTGAAGGTAGCTTAAGGTGAAGGTAACTCCAGAAGTAGGTAGCTTAAGGTAAAGGTAGCTCCAGGCGAAGGTAACTTAAGCAAAAGTAAGCTCACGAAGGAATTGATTGATGAACTCCAAGAGGTGGTACCTCAGTAGGCTATTAGCTCGAGAGGGAGGTACCCTACGGAAAAGTTTTCCGAAAATGAAGGGAGTTACAACAGCTAGCTCAAGAAGGTTGCTCAAGAAGATTGCTTAAGAAGGCAGCTCATGAATGGGTTAAGTCAGTCCACAGAGAGAGTATCCAAGAAGTTTTTAATATTACGCGAAAACAGATCGTAAAGTTGATTGATGATTGAAGTTAAACTGTAGTCAGTTTATATCTTATATGTATCACAAACGTTAAATACATAACTAACACCTCTCCCTCATCAAAATCAGCACATCCATTAGGCAACTCAGTTCACCCACTTCGAGAGCACCTTTCCCAGCCACAGGCAATCAAGGCAATATCGCTTAACCTCGCTATCTCTGCCATCTATCTATATGCCTATGACTTTGTCCGCTATTAAAGCCCGACACAGGCCCAGGCACAGGTCCGGCAGCCCAGAGAGTGAACTAATGAACCGCCCTTAAGGACTTGACTGGCTGCCCAACTACCCCAGCCACAGCTCAGCCAATGGGCAGACAAATGGTCAAGGCGGTCCACCCTCCTGTTTGGGTGGCTCAAGTGGCAGCCAGACAGAGGGGGAAACAGAAGTGGCTAGAAGTGGGGGAGGGGTTGAGTTCAAGTGGGTTGGGGTAGCACAACTTCGGTTGCCTTTTGCCAGCCGCATTTGTCGCCTGCGCAGGCCGCGTGTCAGTCGTTTGTCACAAGTGCTGCGACCCCTGCGCACCTCCCCCTCTCCCTCCCACTCTCCCTTCTTTGCTGGGTCTCTTTTCAAGTGCTTGCAATCAATATTTAGCTAGGGGAACATCCCCCTAACGACTTCCCTCCCCTTTATCTACCTGCCTGATGCAGTCTGCGCTCCAATTTCCATCGCATTTCTCGCATTTTTTTCTCATTACGAGAAAAACTCATAATAAAATCAACCGAGGCGAGTGAAAAACATTTGTTTTGCCATGTCGTAAAATATGCAAAGATTTTGACCAACTAAACAATTGTTGTTGTTGCTGTTGTTGCTGCTGTTGTTGTTGTTGTAGTTTTTGGCAGCTTTATGATACGAATAATTGCTGGAAATGACTCGGCATC
Source organism: Zaprionus indianus (assembly GCA_018904595.1). Lineage (NCBI taxonomy): Eukaryota > Metazoa > Arthropoda > Insecta > Diptera > Drosophilidae > Zaprionus > Zaprionus indianus. The sequence continues at coordinate 1,670,782 of JAEIHA010000905.1, forward strand.
CAAATGTGTTGCGCCCTATTAATAACCGCAGTTTTATTGCTGTTTATCTAAGTTCTCTGTGTAAGCTCTCGGGCGCCATATACGAGGTATTGTGGAAACTTGGCCAGAATGAATATGTACCGTTATGCATAGGAGTATTTACATTGGGGTGGTATAAAGTCCATTGTGCTAATTATAAATGCACTTGATCTTGGCCAGCGAAGGCACGAATTGGCACAGATACATTTAGATACACAGTTACATATAGAGATATAGATGCAGTTATATTTAGAGATTTAAATACACTTATGTACAGATATTTCGGATGGATATAGATTGAGAAGTTCACATATACTAAGACACTGATATATTAAAGGAATAGAGAGATAGAGAGAGAATAGGATTCATATAGATATACATTACAATAAGACGTGAAGAAATGATTTTTATTTTTCGATAGGGAAAGAGACAAATACTGAGAGACAAAGAGATTAATAGAGATATAAAAATATATAGGGAGACAAAGAAATTCAAATAGAGAGAGTGAGAGAAATAAGGAAAAATATAAATATATAAAGACACAAACAAAGACAGACAGAAAGAAGAAGAGATATATACAGATAAAAAAAACGGTAATACATAAATAGAAAAATCACAAAATAAGATAAAGACGCCATAACTTCATAAAAGTTTACATACATGTGTATGTATGTATGTATATCTTCATTTAATATTCGCAATATAAAGTACTCTGATTATGCCAACCTAAATTATTCACACTCATTTTAATTACTCTTCAGTTACAACTTCAAAACGGCCACAACGTATTGACCTCATATGCGTTGCCTTAATTAAGAGCTAAAGCACACACACACACACACACACACACACACATATACATATACACATATACGGGCATTAAACGAAGGCCTCTTTCATTAAGATTACGAGCCATAAGAAAATTCTCATTAATTTCACTGCTGGAGCAGCAGACAGCGAAAAGTGGCGAGTGAAAGCATGTGTACGTGTACGTATGTATGTGTATTTCTGTATATATATATGCATGTATATATGCACGCATGTAAATATGTACAGAAGTGCATATGTGCAGAGTTGTTATAGCCGGAAGTGGGTTGCATTGCTAATGTTAATTATATTTCGGCATCTATTTAATTATCAGGAAAACAGCAAATACTAAATAAATATACATATATACACAGTTATGTGTACATATGTGTACCTATTTATGTGCACGCATGTGTATCTGTGTACATAGAGAAAGATGCAGTGGGCCGCATGAGGTAATCGTAAATTGCAGCACCGCAAAGCGCCCACTGTATCCCACGGTGTGTCCCACTGTATTGCCCGTGGCCAACGCAGATGTTTCGCTGCCCCACTCACACATGCACACAGCACAGACACGCGCACACACACGTACAGACGGGCAGGCAGACACTCACTCACACACACACACACACAGAGGCAGACGCTACTTATTCACACACGCGCACAAAAACGAATAGCGAACGTTTCTGACTGGCGGGCATTCGGCTCGTCGTCGTCGTTGCCTTCGTACTCATCGCCATCGCTGCTGCAGATGGCTTCGTGTGTGCGTGTGTGTGTGTGTGAGTGCGCGCGCTCTGCCTGTGTGTGCTGTCGTCTCTTATCTCTTTGCCATTATCTCCCTCCCCAACAACAGCAACAGCAACAACAACAGCAGCAGCAGAGCGACGAGAGTGTCTGTCATTCGTTTGTCATCATCGCCGACTGCGACTCGATAGCGCAGTTGGCAGTCTCGGCTCCACTGTCTCTCTCTCTCTCGCTCTCTCTCATTTGTTTGCTTGCGCTCACACGTTTTGCTTCGTGCTTTGTGCGTCTGCGCTCGTTTCGGTAGGTGGAGCTTTGCCATGAGAGAGAGTAAAGACGAGAGAGAGACTGACTGTAGTTGAGTTTGATTTCGCCGTGCTGCGGCGAATTGGCAATTGTGCGCTGGCTCACAGCACTTTTTGCTGCCCTCGAGGGTTTTTTGATTAATGAAGTGTGTTAAGAGGCCAAACGACGACGCAAACTGTTGCAATGCCAACGCAGACGGCAACAGCGACGACGACGACGACGACGACGACGACGACGACGGTGGCAGCAACAGCGTTGGCCTCGCCAAGGACAATGCCTGCGGCGAGTCCTTGATTGAGGTTAGGTTAGCCGCAAGTTAATCAAAACTAACGGACTTTTACCGTCGGCAAGGCATAACGTATAGACGTGGGTGTGGGCGTGAGCATGGGCGTGGCATAGACACAGTCGCTGCCGAGCATTATCATATCTCTCTATCTTTGTGTCGCCGCAAATGTTGACGCTCTGCCGTCGCCTCTGCTGCTGCTGCTGCTCATTTTGCAAGCGCGCGCTCTCTCTCTATCTCTCTCGCTCTCTCTCTGTCTATTTATCTCTTCACTATGGCCATCCCGCTTGCTCGCACTTTGACCAACGTAATGTGCTCCAAAATGTCGCCACTGTCGTTGGTCCATTGATGTGCGCTGATAGCGACAGCCCGGGCAGCGACGTCGACTGCTGCTGCAGCAGAGGCAGCAAAGCGCAGCGCTTCAAAATGGCGTTCCAGTGCACACCTACACGCGCACGCACGCAAGTACATATGTATATATCAGCGTGTCTGTGTGTATATAAGTGCGTGTGTAAGTGTGCGTGCATATTCTGCAGACTCTTCTCACTCTCTCCCCTGGCAGATACACACACACAGACACACACAGGGTGTATATACGCGGCAGATACGAGAGTCTCATTTGGACAGTGCTGTGCAACTTTCTTGTGCCATGCAGAACAAACAAACAAACAAACAAAGAGACGAACAAACAAACGAAACAAGCAACAACAATAACAAAACCTCAGGCAGCGCGCCAAGTCTTCTTTCTCTCTCTCGTTCTCTCTCCTTCTCTCGCACAACTTTACGGCCGCAGCCAGCAGCAGCAGCTTCCAAAGCTGAGTTTTATGTCTTCATTAACTGAAAAGTTATGAGCCATAAGAGCCTGGACGAGTGTAGGGAGGGGGTAGGAGACGGTGGCTGCAACCACAGCATCTGTGTGCGGTAATTGGGGGACTGTCGCTGGTGACAATAGCAACCAGAAATCACATCAACAACAACAGAACAACAACAACAACAACGACAGACGACGACGACGACAGTTTCCATTTGGCGTGGTCAGGGCGTGCAAAAAATGTTTAAAAATGGAAATACAACGACAATAACAATAACAGTAAAAGTGAGAACAGTCAGTGAATATTTCTGATCTGCGTCATGGTAATCATCACTTTGAATACCCTATAAACAACACTGAATTGAAGTTTCTCAAGTAAATCCGATGACGATAGTAAGAAACAAGACTTGAAGAAAGTAAATACAGTAGAATTATATATAAACTGAACTCTATAGATATTATAGTCATATATTCCAGTTTTCTTCTCTTCTCATTACTGGGTATCTCAGTGCTGACTACCAGCTTAGTGTTTGCATTTCTTTTCTAAGCCACGACATGACACAGTGCACAGTGGTGACCATTGCTGTTGTTAGTAGTCATTTTGCCAGAAGTGTCTATAATTATAATCCATATATCGTATATGGTTTGGTGATATGGATATTTACTGAATTTGCCAATATTATATTCGTAATAGAAAGTGACACATTTTCCAGCATATTCTCAGCTCTGCGGTTACTGTACATTGCTTGCTCATCTAATTAGCTAATCATCACAGAAAGCTATTTACAACATAATTATCAAGAAAGCTGAGAAGTTGAGTTATGCTTCACTGTGATACAGTACCCGCTTCCCAGGGCTTCAACAGTTTGCCCACTCGTGGATCTACATGTAAATAATAAAACAAAATTCTTAGAAATCTTTTATATTAGCTATCCGATCGCAAGCAAGTTTATTTAAATGAATAATTTTATTATAGTTATTGTACACACTAAAAATGGAAATGTAGCTATCAAATTGTGTTCCTAATTCCTTTTTTTCGATTTACGCAGGCAGAGGTGGGCGTGGCAAATTTCTAAGTCAACCTTTAATTGTACACCTTAATAATAAACCTTTTTACTAAATTTGGTAGCCTTAGCTCTTATAGTCTCAGAGATCTAGGTGTTCATACAGACAAACAAGGTTGCATCGGCTGAATAGTTGACGTTGTTCATGAATATATATACTTTGTGCAGTTGCAGACGCCTTAGGTTGGTTATATCATACAATTTTGGTCGAATTTATTCTGTAAAATTATAAAAATATTTCTGTACTTCTCAAATAAATATGTTTATTTTATACAAATCCACATTTAAATTATTATATATACCAAAGTCCGTCCACTCTAAAATAATGTTGAAAGAAAACTCATTTGCTCCACAGTGCCTGTGAGAGTTTTGCACGTTGCGTTGATAACTCATTTCACGTGTCTAGATAGTATTACTTACAACACTCCGAGCAACAGGAGTCGAAAATGGAAGGTGGCGAGAGGAAAATGGTGAGAGAGAGGGCAGCTGCGAAGAGAGACTGACTGACTGACTAACAGAGACTGAGACGGAGACTCCTCTCAGAGACTGGAAGACTTTGCTGGGTTGTTTGGCTTTTTTTTTACTGACGCTCGTAAAAGCAAGCTGCAGTTGGCAGTAGCTTTTGTTGGTGTTGTTGTGGTAGCTCTGCTGTCGTTGGAAGTCATCAAAACTGTCGTCGTTGCAAGTCGTCCAATATTCTATGGTTGATTCCACACAGGTCTCACTAGTTAACTTCGCTTCACTGATGCGCTTTTTTCAATTTGTCACGTACGGTAGATTTCTCGTTCGATATTCGCTTGCTCATTACACCGACTGAAGACCCAGGCAGACCCAGAAGGCTGAGACTGTCGTCGTCCGTTCGTTCGCCGAGGTGCTGAGCAGCAGGTCAACAGTTAGATTTGGGGGGAGAGGGAGTACGAACCCATGTCCAGTTAATAACAAATTAGTATTTATGAAATTCATAGAATTATTCGTTTATTCGTTTGTCCCGCTAATCTATAAAAATCACCATCGGCGCTTGCATGTGGCGGGTCTATCTAATTATGCAAGATTCGCAGGGTCTTACAGCATTTCTAGGCCAATGTTCCAAGTGGTTGGGTATATACGCAGTATATATAGACTACAAGTATATAGTATATGGCTAGTAATCTCGTATATATGATGTAATGTTGACTAAATTATGACGTTGGCCAAAACGTGCGCTGGACACATTTATCATGGTGGCCCGTTTGGAATCCGTGTTGGGTTTGGGCCGCAGACGCAAATGGAAAAAGCAATAATAACTTTATGTCTTTGGCCCCAGTACGAACGAGCACACGAGTCCCAGGCCCCAGGAGCCGACAGAGTTGGTAGAGTCTAGAGTGCGAGTCCTGTGAGTCCTTGAGTTCACTATGATAGAAAATTGTGTCACGACAGGAAGCGAGATAAGAGCGTAATTTTCTTTCAACGTCGACAGGTAAAAGCTTTACAAGAAGTACCATGCGCCCTTCCTCGCGTGGACTACCCTATATAGACCGTGCTCCGGATGTGGACTATCGTGGTTACCGTTAGTCATTTTCAGTGATTGTTCAGCCGTCCCAAAGGTGCACTACGTTGACTTGACTTTTAATGATTGTCACGCTCCCTACCCAGACCTCCCAGACCGCGGCGACTGCCCACAACAGACAGGCAAAACAGGGAGAGTGAGAGGGTCCTCCTGCCCCGTTGGCACATGGAACTGTGCCTAATTTGCATTTATATTCATAATCTTGGACATTGCGTCATGAAATATTGCATGTCCCGAACTTGTGACACTTTAATTGCTCACTGGATTAGGTAGAGTACAGTGAACACCCACCCGAGGGAGCAGCACCCTGTTGGCAGTACCAGGTCACATTTTCGAGTTTCGATTTCAGCTGCGTTTGGAGCCTGTACGATTTGCATAAATCTCTGTGCATCATTAGCGTTGTCTATATGGCACCAACATATCTGACTCCCACTCCCCTCCCTCCCCCCATTCCCCGGTACGGTTATAGGTTCTCTTGTCTGTTCGTTCGCTAATACGTGACTTTTGCGGGTTTTGGCGCTTTTTCATCCCGTCTGTCGACAGATCGATTTTCAGGCAACCTTTAGCAGCACAGATAGGCAGACAGATCGCACAGAGAAAGGCAGACAAGGAGAGACAAGGCGAGCGAAAGAGAGAAGGAGAAAGAATAACAGAACCGCGTGTTATTTAGCTGACCAGACAAAACAATACCAAGATCTCGAGTTGTTATTCTCCAGCCAGATAAATGTCTAAAAATACAAACAAAGATATACGAGTTCGCCACACTTAATTGTACAATGTACAACGCGTACAACTCCAGTACAATGGGCCCTCGGCGATGCCAGCCTGCCTTCCCTACCTAACTCCCTCCCTGTCCCGCCTTCTAGCATATCTTCTGCTGCTGTGTCGAGTATATCAGACACTGTCAGACCTTCTTCAGAAAGAATTCTTAAGTATTATCGACTCAGGCATAATTGAATCCTAAGTTTAATCTCGCAACGAAGTGCAATTCTCTGTACGCCATCAAGAGGCGAACATGTGTTAAAGTGCGATAAATAAAGCCACTCGAAGCATCATTATCACATCGCTTAACATTTTAAGTAAAACACATTGCGCACTTGTGTACAAAACACCCGAGTAATTTGTGTATTTCTTCTCGGATCATAACATAATTTACTCTTTTCCAAGAACTATTTATTCTACAGATATCGGTGAAACATATCTAGCTAAATGTCTTAATTGATTGACTTGAAACTTGTTCGATAGATGAATGAACTTGAAATGTAAACGATACTGCTAATACAGCACTACCTTGTTTGGTATATGTTACTTTGTATACGAAATTTGATAACTCTAAGTAAACTACTTAAGATTTTAGTGTTTATAATACAAACGAACACTGAACAACCCCTTAGAAGTAAGAGAAGTTAGAGTTACCAAGTAAAGGTTGCTCTGGCATACCCTGTACAGAGCTAATACCCTAGCTAGCGACCAAGAGTGGGCAACTTTGAGCTATAGCCAAGCGTAAAGAGATGTAAAGACATGTTCAAGTGGGCCACTCGATGTCTGCCAAGGTAAAAGCAGAGCAATGTGTGTGTGAGTGTGTATGTGTGTGTGTTTCTATAGGTGAGGTTGTGGTTGGGTTGTGGGTGTGTACAGTTGAGGGCAGCGCGTTGCGACAAAATGTCAAACAAGCGTAAATTGCCATTTTGCCATTTCAAGCCGCAAAACGCGCAACACAACAAAAGCGGCAGTAGCACTAAAAACAGAGTAGACTAGCAAATACGCTGCAAATTCAGTGAACTAACTAACTTATAAGTATAATGATATGATACTTACATACACTTCTCATTATATATTATTTGTATACAAAGTGTTTGTTTTACTTCCTTTGAAACTATTCACAAATTTAAATTCTTAGTTCGAACAGTTTGCCGTTCGACTGTTTACAGGGTATGCAAATTAAAACAGAAATTGTATGTGAAATAAAGTATTGCATTGTGTTTGCAATTTACTGGCAAGAGTTATACTATGTATACATCAACAGGGCGAATTTTCACGCATTTTAGCCACATTCGCTCGTCGCTTTAAGTGCCTGCACAACGGGGGCTGAGCTAGCCAGCAAGGTAGCAGCCTCACCAGCTTCAACAGCCTCACCAGCCTTACGAGCCTTACTCTCCATACACTGGCTCCATTGATAAACCGTTAGCTGGACCCAACCACCAGCAAATTGGCATAGTTCAAATTCATTAGTAATGCTTCGAAAAGTTCTGCAAAAAATATATAAAAATGCGCTTAAACAATGTCCGAAAAGGACATTTTACCCCAGCTGAAGCTAAGGCTTAGATTGGGCTGAGCTACTCGTTTAACTAGCCTAGCGCAAAATTGCATTTCTTCCTTGTTGATCGCTAATTAGCTTGTTGCAAGTCAGGAAGGCACTTCAAGACGTAGTTAATGTGATATATTTGAATGTGATTTATTTGCAGTGTACAATAATAAAAAGCAGGTGTTATAATTCAGTTTGAAGAGAGCTGACAACATTGCTTAGCACCTTGAAGTCTCTAACTTGGTTAACTGCTCTGTTAAGAGTCCGATTGGCTTGTTATTTGGTTAACTTTATGCCGAAGAAAATAAATTCTATTTTTAATATATTTCAGACAATACGAGTTTGAATATCAAAGTATTGATTTCTTTAGGCACTGAGCGTGGCAAAGAACATTTAATTTATTTTTATCCGCGTTTAATATACACAAACCTTTATTCAAAAATTGATTTCTCTAACATTTACATTTACTGAGATATCACTGTTGATACAGTTGGACTGAAAGTCAGATATTGCTCAATAAACTTAAATAGAGATTTGGATTAAGAAATAGATACCAGCAAGAGTCAGAGCAATCGATAGGCGATAAATTATAAAAGTTCGTTAATTTTATATTATTTTTAATATAAATTTTAATGTGTCTTTATTCTATATATAAATATTCTCTATGGGAGAACTGAATAAGATATGAGTAGGTTCAATGTGATGTTATATTTTAAAATTTCTTATACATTTAAATACAGTATAAAATATGAAGAATATTCTCCAGGAAGATACTTCAAATACCTGCAAAACCTTAAAACTAAACATACGATTTTTAATTGAAATTGTAATGGGAGACGTTGAAACACAGCACTGTCTTCCGTTTATCCATATCTGCTCTCAGCTGTTTAGTACAAAGAAGAATCAATCCGGAACAATAAGTATATCGAATTGGAGCTAACAAGCATACATACATGTACATATGTATGTAGCTGTATACATATGTAGAATGTGTGCGCTTGGGTGGAATCATGGAATCATTTAAATAACATGGAACTGCGCTTCCGGTGCGATAAAGGCAAAATGGCTAACTCAGTAGAAGCTGAAACAGGAGCAAAGGAAGTTAGAAAGGACAAGGGAGAGTAGGGTGTCCAAGGAAGCCAATGTGCTGTAAGGAAATTATAACTCAATTTTGGACTGCTTGTTTGCTCAGTCAGCAGACAAGGAAGGAGCTCGCTCCAAGTGACCAGTTCCAATTCGTGTCCTGCTCATGATTGTGCGCATTATGCACATTACACACACACACACACACATGCAGCAGGGGGGTGGCTGGGGGGTGCTGCTTGAGAAATTTATGATTTATGTTGCTTTAAATCGGGCTACGTTATGTCCAGACAATCGAGCGTTGTCCTGGGAAGCAGCCAAGCGCCTGCAAACCAAATGTTCCCAAGACACACAAATCCCTGCGAGTGTGTGTCGGGGAGTGTGCATGAGTGTGTGTGCATGTGTGAGCGTGTGGTTTTCATAGATTACACACACAATTGAATATATATATGCTGGGGCAACGCCCACCGCTTGCCACGCCACGCACATCAGCCCCTAACGAGCATCGGTGGCATGTGTGGCTGCGACTGCGGCTGCGGCTGCGACTGCGACTGCTTCTGGTTATGCTTGAGCTGCCTGCACAGTTCGACTCCAATGCGAAACGATTTAATTTGTTTCGGAGGTAATGTGGCATATGCTTGCCACTGCCTTTGCCTCGGCCCACGTCTGCAACTGGGAGTTGCCACACAGATTGAGTGTTAAACATGTCTCTCTCTCTCTCTTTCTCTGTGGCCAGTTCAGTCTTCGGCACGCCAAGCCCGCGTTGCCTTTAGAGAATTTATTGCACACTCTGCGCGAAGGCGATTTGCATATTTATGAATAATGATGGATAACCAGGATAACCAGCGTGCATAGCGTGTCTGTTCTGTGTGGCAAGCAACAAACCACAGGCCAGAAAGCCAATGACAGGTGCCCGCACACAAAGTTAACCAAAACTTGGCTTCGCTTGGCTTTTCCTTTTCTTTAACCTTTGCATGACCACTCTCGACCAAGGCGACTAAGTGTGTGTGCGAGTGTGTGTGCGAAACTGATACACACCAACACATGCAACGTGTGGCACGTGCGCTCACATACACGCACAGGCAGCCAAGACATTGGTCACGAAAAGCGGAAGTGCTGATAAGGAATTTCCAATGTTTTGTTTTTTTATTTCGTTGTCGTGTTTAATGTCTTTTTGTCGTGCTTAGTGTCTTTAGTGTTCCCTCTCTCTGTGTGTGTGTGTCGGTGTGTGCGTGGCTGACCATATAATCTTAATAAGTATAAAATACTAAGCCCAAAACTCCTCAAGCGATTTTGTTGCCACAGCGAGAGAGAGTGGGAGTGAAAGCTCTTCCTCCTTCACTCTCTTTCTTCTTCTCTCCCTCCCTCACTCATTCTCTCTGTACCTTCCTTGGCTATCCAGTTCACTCTCCATGAAAAATGGCAGCCACAGCGTAATAACTATTTATATACCTTGCCACAAAACGGTTGAAGGATTAGAGGCAAGTGGAGCTCAGGAAAACATAAAAGATTTGCTGAAGGTTTGCTGCAATTCGGTCAGATATGTAACTAGAGTTTATAACTTGTTGTGTATTCCATACAATCACTATATAAGTTGTTGCATACAATAATATTTAATAAGTTATATATTCGAACCAAGCGCAGAAGAAGGTTTGTGAATGATTTCATTTTAAAATATCTTACCTTGAACCCTTCACAAAGTTAATATATAAATTATCTTTTTAAATCTAAGAATTTCTATCTGTAACATCTTCTAATTACGATATTCATAAAGATACAATGTGAAGCCTTCTCTTACAGACTACATTCATAGACGGACACCCTATTACGTCGACACATTTTCAAAGAAAGTTGTCTCAGTTTCTCAAACCACTTTACTTTTCCTTGCCGGACACTTCTTGAACGGACAGTGCCATCAGTTTTCAATCGTTTTCTGTATTCAAAACTCTCTGAACTCTAACTGAACTCTCCCTTACACAAATACACTCGTAAAACTTTCCTAAATGATCGCCTAACATCTGTATGAAGCGAGAACCTCCCTTAGCCGGACGCAGTGTCTGCAGAGAGCCTCTGAACAGTCCTTTCTATTGATCACAGTCAAATTACTATTCCCTCTTGTTTATTGTATTCCTTTTTGTTTGTTTTCATTTCGTATAACCCCCCGAAAAAAAGAAAAGCTACTTGAATCGTGTCAGTAATTCAATTTTTTATGATAGCAAATCGAAATGGGCGCTCATAAAACGCACATAAACTCAAGATGAAGTGTTCATCGAAGAACTCCGCTTGGAGGCGCGAGAGAACGACAATTGGGCAGAGTCAGTGCTAGAGTCTGTGTCTGATCCCAGCTGCGCGGCGATCTTCAGACAACGCAGCCACTTATCGATTTCATGCTCGAAAACTTTTCAAAGTGACTGTGCATCGAATCTGCGTGTAAATCGACAAGTTGTGTGACAGTCGCCTCGTTGGGGATATTAATTTATGCGTCTATAACAATTAGAGCGGAGAGTCAAGTGGCCGCAGAGAATAAACTGAAGAAGGGGAAGGGAAGTCATAGATAGCGTCGAGGAAGAGAAGGTTGGGAAACTGCAACTACAACCACGAAATCGTATAGAACCCTTGAGATGATTATCTCACAGTGAACCTCACAAGGTCCCGCGAGAGTTTCATAGCAAGCACGTGACTTAAACACACACCCAGAGCGAGAAAGGGAGAGGGGGGAGCGAGGGAGAAGGAAAGTACTAAAGAGCTGGCGTAATTCAATTTACTGCCTAGTACCGCGGGCATGTTTAATTTCATTTCCAACGTATTTAAGCTAAAACCAAAGCAAACCAAACCGAACCACAGCGAACCAAAGCGGCGACCGACACAATGAGAAGAGAAGTTCGCATCGGTTCGGGAACTGATGCTGGGGTTGCGGTCAGTGTGTGTGTGCGAGTGTGTGCGGGGAGTGTGCAGGGCAAAATGTTCAATTTAAAAATTTATGCAATTATGAGCCGCAAATATTATTATATAAACAGAGGCGCAAATACGCGTGCATACAACGGCAGCGGGCAGCAAAAGAGCAGTGCGCACCCGCTACCATTCTCTTCTCGCTCTTCCTCCCCCTCTCCCTCTCTCTCTCTCGCGTTTCCTTTGTGTGCTGCGTAATGGGAATGCGATGACAATGTGCGTTGTCTACACAGTGTGCAGAAAGAGACAATTCTGTAACTCGCGCAGTTTTGTAAATACTGCAGAGACCTTTAGCATAAAACTAGTTGAAGATGTTTCATGTCTTAACATATACTAAGACTTCATGAAATTGAATCAAAATTATGTAAATTATGGGCAATTTGACTGCGACATTGTGCTTGATCTGTCACAATGCACTGTAGAGCGAGAGAAAAGTGTATCATAGACTGGAAAGTCGTCTATGTCCTGTGTCACTTACAGTTCTACGAACACTGAAGAGACCTAGGGAATATACCTCGTTTAAGATGTTAGAAGTCTTATATTAGAAGTTTATGGAAAACAAATCAAATCTTCAAATTTAAAAAGTCTTTTTGACTTTAAAAGTCCTGTGAACTTTTAGTAAAAGTTCTTGGAAAACAAATCATAAATTTAAATTTCATACGCCTCTTCAACTTTAAAAGACCTGAAACAATCTATTGAACTTGAGCAAACTATTTAAAACTGATACTTAAAATTCATGAGCAAATTAATCAAAGTAAGGTTAACAGTTTATTTAACTTAAATACTCGGCTCTATCTGCGCTATCTAATCTGCTCTACGTCTATCTTCTATCATCAACTTTTGCAGCCCCCTTTCTTCAGGCATTTCTGCAAATATAGCCACAGTCTTGTTCACACATCCAGTTAAATATATTATAAATCTCACATTAAAAATCTACGAGAAACGAATCAAAACTACCAAAGTTATCAGCAATTTCTGCTCTGAACTCTCACAGCTACCTTCTAAATTGGGCGCATATTCAATTATCCACAACGAATGGGGTTAGAAGCCTCAAAGAGTCTGAAGCAGGCACAGCTTATCAGTGACGACGCGTGACCAGGCCAGAACAGGCCAGGCCGGCAATCACTTCAATGGCAACATATTGATAGACAATAATTTGTCTTAATGAAATTTTCACATTATTTATGAGATTGCCGGAACGTGTAGTCGACTTTTCGGGGGATGTGCTATGGCTTCAAGGCCCAACGACGACGACGACGACTACGTTGCTGGGAAAACAAAAACAAGCTGCTGCTACTGTTATTGTAATTGTCGTAGTTGTTATTGTTGTTGTTCGTATTGTTGTTGTTGTTCGTGTTGCTTGAGGACTCTTTGCCGACGTCTGCCCGGTGTCGAGCCCGGGGGCAATTAGTGTAACTTGTGTGCCCCGTTTAGATTTGTGGGTTGTTGTCGTTAGGGTTTTCTTCCCAGGTTGCTCTTGGCTGGGAAGCAGGTTGTGTCTTTTGTATGTGTGTGTGTGTGTGAGTGTGCATAATTTATTGTTTCTCTCTCTCTCTCTGTCTGCGTGGTCGGAAGCCCCGTTTCAATTATCACATTTTCCTGCGACTATTGGGAAACTCTCGTCTCGTCTTGTAATTACCTTCTCAGCTCGCAGAGCTTTTCATCGCCTTCGCTCTGGCAACCACAAAGCAAAAGTCCGAGTGCCTTAATGGGGCTTCCCCGCTGCGTGTGTGTGCGAGTGTCAAGTGTGTGGCAGGTGTGCGTGTGTGCGTGTGAGGTCTCTGTGTGTGCTTATCGCCTGCTTCTACTGCTGTTGTTGCTGCTGTGAAATGTGTTTTTCATTTTCCCGGATATCAATTGAATTTAAATTGAATTTCAAATTGGCCAAACTGACAAAGGGGGCGTGGCTGTGGGCAGTGCAGCATTTGTACATGACAGCTTTGGACATTGAAATTGTAACAAAAGAAATGTAGAAAAGAACGTTTTCCTTTGGAATGTCTTATCTTTGAAGTTTAAAGAAATGTGGAAAAAGTAAAAGAAGTAAAGTAAAACAATTTTAAATATAACTTAAGATAAATTTGGAAGAATTCATTTTTCAAATCAAGTTTTATATAATTTTATAAATCAAGTTATACTTAAGAATCAATAAAACGTATATATTCAATACGAAATGAACTTCTTTCTAACCTCAAACAAACCTCAGTTCATCAATCTGTTCATCATTAGTTCCCGTGAACCCTCATGGAACGGTTTATCAACTGGCTTGACAGTTGGACGCACCTTCTCCAGGAAACGAACAAAGCAAAAGTAAAAGTTGGCAGAGCTCTCTGCCTTTATCGACTGCGCAGTCAACCGCGACTGCAATTGTGTGTGCCAGACAAAAGCTGCGCTCTGCGGCACTTTCTCGAGGAGACGAAAGGCGAAGCAACATTGCACGTCACAAACTACGCACAGCAAATTAAGTTAATAATTGATATATAAAAATATAAATTATTATTAATGTATTCACAGTTTCAAGATAAGAGATTATAATTTGAAAATATATATTTTAAAACTCTGAAAATCTGTATTTTATGTGGGATTCAAAACTCTTTGTAATAATGCATTTCATTTTATAAGTGAATGAAAATTTCTTTTATTTTAAATGTAAATCAGCAGAATTAGACCAATAAAAAAGTGTTTAAGTAATTAAAAAATTGTATAAAAGTTTATATAAAATAAAATTGCTGAATTTTGCTATTTAAAAATAATAATTTTGCTTAATAAAAAATAGGTGTATAAACTAATGATTTAAGATGAGAGAAGATACAAAAATTAGTCGCAAATATAAAAAAAGAAAGAGTGGATTTACTTCTATGCAATCTTACTATTTTGACAAAAGATTTATAATATATATAGCTATATTATTAGATATATATTTTTTTGTAAAATTTACTTAATTTAATCTTACAAAAAAATAAAATAGAAAATGCAAGCAGAAAGCTGTGGTACACTTCTGAATACTGTCACTAAATCTATATAAGATCATGAGATATTCTCCTTAATATGCCAGACTAGTTTGCGCAGTTCAAAATGCTGATTATATTTTTCAGATACTTTCCGGAGTATGAATATGCGTGCCCTCCTGTGCTCTTGTAAACTCTCCCCCCAGCTCAACTTCAAGCAGGCATCACTGCGACTGCGGCAGTGGCAGAGCGGTTGCTGCTGCTGTTGTCGATGGCAGCGGCCTCACAACGCATCAAGTTGCGTCATCGTCGTGGCGGGTATTGTCGACATAAATGCACAATTTGCAGACAAAAGCAATGCACACACACACACTCACATACACACACATACAGTAGCTCACATTCAATGTACTTCCGGTGGCAGGACCTCTACCTGAAGGGAGGGAGGGAGGGGCATGAGGGAGGAGCTGGAACAGCGTCTGTTTTGATGTGTTTTCAAGGCCCTTTAGAGGGATAATACACACACTTAATTGCTCGAAATGATGCGATTGCGACGCGCGCTTATATCGCTTCCATGTGCACATAGGGCAAGCCAAATACATAGGGCACTCACTCACTGAGTGCTCGTACACCCATTCATGTTCAGAGAACCACCCGAGGAACGTGCAACAAATGGAAGCTTCGTGCAGCTTTTTGGCGCGCTGCCCCCAGAAGTAACCGCCCTGTGCACGGAACGACTGCAAGTGTGTGTGTGTGAGTGCGAGTGTGTGTGCATGTATTCAAGCCACAACAAAGGACACTCAGAGCTCGTATCATTGGCGTACCATAGACGCTCAGCATAATTGCATTTAAAGGTCTTAAATACTTCCATATGAAAACATGCAGTCGAAGAATGAAAATGCAGAGACTTCAAATGGGGGCAATTTGGTAGGCAGCAGTGACTGCAAAAATGCCCTACAGCAGGATTTGAAATGTTATGGGAAGTTAGGAAAATGAAGAGGAAAGTAAGGAAAGGGTATCCTTAATTTCTAGTTATTATCTAGTTATTATCATTACAAATGAATTTCTTTCGTATATATCATTCAATGCAATTCCCTTAAGTTAAGTGTATAATGCATATTTTTAACATATTAAAAATAAAAGAGTCATTAACCAACATTTCTGACAGTTTGCATTACATATTTCAAATATTTGTTTAATTCCAAATGAAATTTAGGTCGCATTAACCTATTCTTCAGTTTTATTTGGGTAATTTTATATATTATGCTATTTTAACAAAGAAAACAAAGTTATTTCAATTGGAGCTAATAATTTACAAGACATTTTTTGATATATCTGATAAATCTCAAAAGTTAAAGATTATTTTCATGACTGTATCCCAAACTCAATCTGAAAACAAGATTAACATCTTCTTCTCTTCGTTTCTTCTATTGAACATAAAGATTTCAATGATATATAAATTATATTTTTAGTTTATATAATATATTTCAATGCTATTTTCAAAGCATCCTTCAAATCCTAAAAAACAAACCTTATCATAAAACCTTCCCAACTGAATCTCATGATTATTTCATAACCCACGCTCCCCAATCACGCGACTGTAGCTCACTTTGGTCTTCGGCCTTTTGGCCTCTTGGTTTGGGTCGAATGCGACCCACAAAAACGCAACCACATTTCTGCGTTTTGCTCGAGTGTCCTCGACGACGAGGGCAGCACAGCACAGCACTTCGGCCACCCTGGGCCAATGCTATAGCCATTGTTTCAATTTCCATATCGGTTACGTTGTCGCTGTTGTTGTTTTGATTGCGATGACCTCGCTGGGGTCTTTCGAGATCTGTAAATACGTAAAATGTTTTGAGGTCTCATATTTTTATTATTATTGCATATTTAATGCAGACTTGATGCACGCCTCGTCACGGAGGAGGGTAGGGGAGGGGAGGGGAGTGACTGCTGCTGTGGCAATCCAATTGTCATTCGTGACAGCTGTCGATCAGCTTCAGCCAGAAATGGCGGCTGAAAATCGAAAATCTTTTTTTTGTTTTTGTATTTTTACGGTGGTTGATTCCGCGCATATTGCCCGTTTCACGATTCCCGATTCATAGAACAATTGTATTGAGATTTCAATGTAATTGCCGCCCTTTGTTCGTGTCGTGTGTTTGGCATATTTTGTAAATTATATTGCCATTTGCATAGGGCTGATCCGAAAAACCAAAGTCGGGCTATCATATTGATATGATACGAGCACGTCACAGTTGCGTCTATCTGCCTTGTGCATAAGCTGCAAGTAAAAGGTTAAATTGTTATGTTAATTTAGCCATATAATGCAAGCTTAACTAGAAGGGAACTACATTAAAATTGGATTGATGGGAATTTACATGGGCTAGGCATAGTGCAAAGACAATAAATGCAGCTGAAAATTCAACTCTATAAAGTCTGGTTTATTTTTTCCCTTTATTTCGATTCTTTTGATATGAAATGTGTTATATATGTTATCATATGCCATTATAATATTATTTAGTAGCTAGTTTTAGTTGGAATACTGCAAGTTCAAGTTACCAAACACTATTTGTATTAAAAGAATTAAATTGTACAAATAAATGCGCTTTACAAACCTCTTTTTGGTTTGATATGCAAAGTAAGTTCAAGGGCAGTTGGAGTGAAGAAAGGGTTATGCTGCACACACTCTGCACACAACTAGATATCGGCCTGGCTATGAGCTCCAATATGTATAGATACCATAGGAACCATTTTATCAACATTATTCTTCTTTATTGTTTATCATTTCTTAGTATTATTCTTTTTTATTGGATATCATTTCTTAGTATTTTTCGAGTCTTCTCATCAAGTTCCGTTCAAGGAAATGACTTTTGTATGATATGATGGACATAGAATACAAAATAAACATAATATTTATACTACTTACTATATGTAGCTATAATATAATTTACTGCTGCATATTATATAG
Organism: Zaprionus indianus; assembly: GCA_018904595.1. Lineage (NCBI taxonomy): Eukaryota > Metazoa > Arthropoda > Insecta > Diptera > Drosophilidae > Zaprionus > Zaprionus indianus. The sequence goes on from JAEIHA010000905.1 coordinate 1,688,605, forward strand.
TCATATATAAATTTAGACTGTGCTCTTTAAATAATTTCGATTCTCTCCCTTCAATAACCAATTTGATCTGCCAAAATGCACCTTTCGCTGCAGCTGACGTGGCACGCGCATTGATCACATTGCCGCCTTCAATTGTCAGTCTGTCTATGAGGCTGGGGAACTGTCTCAAATGCGTGGATTTATATCATACAATTTGCACATTGCATACGGCTTAAATTTTCGTTGGCGGTTGGGGGAGGAAATCAATTTTGGATTCTGATGTCTGTTTGATGTTGTTGGCAACTGCGTCACACCTTGCCAACAGATTGCCGGCGAGAACAACCCGCCAAACACCTTTTGGTAGATGTCAACGCCCGTACACACGGTTCGAGTACACTCACACACACACACAGAGAGAGAGAGACACGCACTCACTGTGAATATTCATTGTCAATTCGCAGGCTGCTGCTGCTGGCGGAGACATCCGCAACGAGAAATTGCCGGCAATTGTTTTGCAAGCGGGCGCAATCGGCTCAGTCTCAGACCGAGACCCAGAGCGAGTCCTCGTCGGGCTTCTGCACATTCCCGCACACATTCCCGGGCAGAACATCTGTCGGAAGTTGTATCTGACGGCACGCCCCACACACTCCGAGGTAGGTGGGCAGGAATCGTGTTCACTTTTTCACTGCAAGCTGCGCCTCGCGTCGTTTCGGAAATTATTCATAATTTTCCACCACGTGGCGGCATGAGGGGCATGTGGCATGTGGCATGTGACATGGCAGTGTTGTCGCAAAGATCTTATCGCGCCACAAGGGTTGTCTGTCTCTGCCTGTCAGCGGAAGCAAACGGCAGTCACTCCCAGCCAGATAATGAGCCACGGCAAGAAGGCGTCTAGCAACTCGCTTGACCACACCCCCCTCTCTCACTGTATCTCTACCTCCCTTCCTCCCTCCCTTCACCAGAAGGAAGAAGGAAAAAAATACAGCCGAAAATCAGTTTTGATATTTTTGCGGCTTTGCTGTGATAATGACGTGATAATTGCTTTCTGTCCCGTCTGGCTGAGAGATCTCTGGCCTCGTGTTTGGGTGTTGAAGAATCCTTGCAAGTGACACATCGCATTGGCATTTTAGAGCACTGGCAAAGTTCAAAGGTCGCCCGGGTGGCCACCTGCTGTGCGCTTTTAATTGCAATGTGATGACGAAGATGCCCGACAAAACACGACGACACGACGGGATTAAGAAGCGACCGCCCTTGCGGCAGGGTTGCCAGCTCGGGAAACAAAGTAATTACAGGCTGCCCTTAAACGGAGGTAGAGAAAGAGAGAAGGGGGGGAGGGGAGGGAGGTCTCGCCGTCAAGTGTCGCATAGTGACAGCTTCTTCCGGGAAGCGGCCGGAAAATGCTTGAAAATGATTCAATGTATAAAAATTTTATTAGCGCCGTTAAAGGAAATCGCCTCTAATAGCCGCATGCCACGTGCCCACAGAAGCTCCTGTGCTGTGCCCAGTCGTGTGTCGCAAGGGACAACCGCAGCTCAATAGAGAAGTGATGTGGGGGAGAGTAAGGGGGGGAGAGGATATCTGCGCCGTGGCAAACAATACAATTGGAAAATTATAAAAATTCGCACTTCCAATTCGATGCGATGCGTAACGAACGACGGGCAGCGTGATGTGACTGCCTGTGCAGCCAGAGATACACTTGTTTGCCACACAGCACACGCGCCACACACACACAGGCACACACACACACAGAGAGGGGTCTGGCAGAGGGTGGCTGTTGGACAGCGGGTCAAGGGGGTTGAGTAGACATCATCAATATTGCAGAGCGTGGCGTTGATTCCTTGCTCTGTCAAATAAGCGTAGCTAATGTGTATTAAGTGCAATCTGGGCCAGGATGCTGGGAAAGACACTGAGACAGTGGATAGATCGCATAGCAACCCCCGCCTCGCATCACTCAGTGCTAATCGCAGTTCATGCTAATGCTTTATAGAGCTTAATTTATGCGGCAAGTCAAGTGCCAAGGTCAACGAGTGGAGGCAGCGAGGGGGCAAAGAATATGCAGAGAGATATGTATATAAATAATGCATGTATATAGATAAATGATATGCATATATATCATATACATTTGCAGCTGCGGCCTTTAGTTTCGAATTTACAAAAGAAAAATCACATATAGATCGCGTAAGACTTAGAAATTGACTAGCTAATCACAATATACCATGATATAAACTTATAAGACTCAGCTAAATAATATAATAAGACCTAGATTTTCATCCCAAAAACAAATTATGCTTTAAAATTTTGTGATTTAGTTAAATAAAGTAAGATAAGTAAGTTAATTGCATGCTAATCCATCGTAAATAACCTTACTAGTGGTCTCTAACCTCACTTATTTTAAACTTACCTTGAAATAAAACTTTTTAGAACACTCTAACCTCACTTATGTCAAACTTACCTCGTTATTAACCTCATTTATTCACCCTAACCTCACTACAGCACACTCATCTTACATACTACAAACTCACTACACTACACAGTTTTACATTCACCTCAGTCATTCAATCTTATGCCAAACACAACGTACTTAACCTCACTAATGCACTCCCCTCTCACTTACATCAAACTCACCACAATCATCACTCCAAACTCACCTCGCTACGCAGCTTATTTCCCCCACAGTCAATTACGACCTTGTTTTTTTTTGTTTTTTTGCGCATCTGTTTTGTTTTTTAGATTTATGTAAATTTTGCAATTTCAAAATTTCCAACATTTTAGCGAATTAACAATAAACTAATAACTATAAGTTACGATCTAACCCAAAGAGCCGAGAAATAACAACAACAATTAAGTCTCAATCACGTTGTAGGCGCCAGCCCAGGCCCCTCCTTCCCTCCTCCCTGTTCCCCTGTTCATGTTTCCCTTAAGGAAGTTAGGAGAAGTGAAGGTTATTGAACTGATCGCGATTATCCTTGACCATGTTGTTGTACTTCCATTTCTCCGCGGACGAAGCCTGACTACTCCAAGAGCCCGAGCTGTGGCTCGACTGCGGCTTCGAGGCGGAGGATGTGGGCGAAGATTTCGACTTATCGGTGCTGTCCTTGCCGCTTGTCAGGCATTTATCGGTACGCTCCGTATAGACCATGTTGTTGGGTTTGTTTCGATCAATTTTACGAACTTTTCACGATAATTTCGCTACCGAATTTATATCCAATTTGAGAATTGCGCAAATTTGTGCTGAGTGCTGGACGCGGTAGGTCAAAGTTCACGGCACTGTCTGCAGCAGGGTGAGCACCTTCAGTTCCTTATTGTTAGCCGAGTTGCCCGTGCGCGATCCCTTGCTGGACGACAGACTTTTGCTCAATCTACGAAGGGAAAGAAGAGCAGCAGTTAGCACTCTCTCCAACTCCATTTCTCTCCATCTCTCTCTCTCTCTCTCTCTGGGGACTTACTTGAGTAGCTTTTGTTTGGTAATCCTGTTGCTGAGCTTTGGCATTGACACAAAACTTTAGTGCTGGCACATCGGGAGAAAGGAGAAGAAGAAACACGATCCGCTCGCCACCGTACGGAACTTTCTACTGAGTCTCTAACGCCGCTTGCAATCCGCTTTAAATACCTCGTTCAGCCACGTCGCAGTGCACAATGCACAACTGCAGAGCCGTCGACTCTGTCCATGTACTGCGTCACAGTCATCAGTTCTAAGCGAACTCGTCGTCGTCGCTGTGAGACAACGAAGAAAGCCCCGGCCCCGACTCAGGCCCAGGCCAGACCCGGCTCAGACGCGAAACCCGTTCGACAACGGCAATGCAAATTAGAGTTGCCAACCAACTGGTTTTAGCAAACACAGATATACCCCATACCCTCTCCACCTGCCCTCCGAACACCCTTTCCAGCTGTGCAACCTGCCGCGGTTCACGTCGTCCACATTTGCCCGCTCGAGTCGAGTCGAACTGATGGAAACCCTATCGAGTTGAGTTTTTCAAGTGTTTTTCCTTTTTTTCCTGATAAAAAACTTGTGCTACCTTCATTTGAGTACTATGAATATGCATGAATACTCACATTGTATTCAATAGTACTCACACTGCCACTGACGAGCCTGCTTAGCTACTCACTTGGCTGATGAAAACTGCCCGCTACATTGCATCAGCCAATTTGCGACAAGCCTGTTGCCAAGTTTATAGTATTTTAATCTGTTGTTGACGCTGTTGTTGTTGTTGTTGTTGTTGGTTATATAGTCGTCTTTAGCTGTCGTCCGATCAGCTGCAAATCAAGCGATTCCATTAGCATCTATAGAGAATTACTTAGGATAGTTCGCTGGCTACGAATGGGATAGGTCTGCTGCTTGATCGTTGAATTGAGTATGATAAGGATCGATGAGAATGAATATTGTTTTGTTTTCTAAACTAACTTTATCTCTACTTTAATTGAACATAAGATAAATTGTATATCAATTATATATCATAAATATATCAAGGTTCCTTAGGCGTCTAGTCACTGAACCTTAAAAACATTTCCTTTTTTCCAACATTCTAAACTGCAACACCTTTTCATGTTACTCCAACAACTACTCTACTTTTCTAGGGAAACTGAAATTCTGAACTGTTTGTAAATACTTTATTACTGTATTTCTTTAGTCGATCAGCAACTGCAGTGGGGCCATTGACAGCCACAAAATTTGGTTCAGTTTTGTACTTTGATCGTCTGGCTCCTCTCGTGTTTAAATGTCAGAATTTGCATTCTTCTGAGAATCATTGTTTCTAATGCCAAAAGTTTGCAAAATTTATACGAAAAATTGCTAATTTAGTCGTATTTCAGAAACGTGTAGCCAGGCAACAGGTTCCCTTTAAGATTTGCAAAGTATATAAAGCTGCTGAGGTTCAGAGACGACAAGACAATGACTGAAGCCAGCGCAGAGCGATAGTATCTTCAAAGAAGGAGATATCCTTAAGCTAAAGACCCTTAAAAAAATATATTTCAAACTTAAAAGATGTAACCTAACAGAAAATCTAATGCAAATATGTTTTCAAGTAAACACTTTAAACATTTGTTTACCCCAAAATTGTGTGGGGAACTCCCCAGAGATTCACTTTACCCACAAACATCCATTGACGGTTGCTCGATCGTCTAATGACGTAGAACCGGCAAGAGATGATTCCCTCCCATCTAATGTGATTTTCGGTTGTTTTCGAAACGATCGCAAGATCGAGATTTGCATACGCGCACAAACAGCGATCTGGTTCGGCCTGGTAACGTGTTTTGTTTTTCGACTTGGCTAACACGCACCGACCGCATGATCAAACTATGTATGTAGATCGAAGCCGATGGGGTATAAAAGCCTCTTCCATGGCCCCCGATCGAAACACAACCAACCAAGACGCGTTAAAGCAAACAAATCTTCCCCCAAAATACTTCCGAGAACGTTCCGAAGCAAATGTGTCAATGAAGACACCAGATACCAAAGCGAAGTTACTCAATAATATAAGGTGAGATCAATCAGAAGGAACTACAAATGGGCAGCATGCTAATCCACGATCTCTCTCTCTTGCTACCCCTTGCAGTCTCTCCAAACATCTCTCCTCCAAGAAGGGATCCCGCACAAGCAACTGCGCCAATCGTCTGGAGTTCTCCGTACTCACCCTGCTGACCAACGTGCCCTGACTGCCCTACACACACCCACTGTACCAAGTGTACCCAATATTGTATCCATTGTAACCAGTTACTCATTCGAATCGAAGAAAATGGTCCATCAGAATCGTACACCCAGCAAGGCCATTCCGGCCAAGCACCTGAGTCCGATGCGCAGTGATCTTGTCGCCGGTGGCAAGTACGCGGTATCTAGCAGTCCGGTTGACAGTCTGTTGCGCAACACGCGGCTCACGGTGAACAACAGCAGCAGCTGCTGCAGCGGCATGGGCAGTCAGTCGGCCTACAAGTACAACAATATGGTCAGCAATAATCGGGAACAGTTCAACAATCTGCACTTCTGCTAAACCAGGATAATGTGGATGTTGTCGCTGATGATGATGAATGAAGCGCATAATGTAGAATGTTGTTGATCGTAATGATGTTTGTCGCATTTTATTGCAATAAATATGTTTTTTTAAATTAATTACGCCGCCTGTTTGAACTCATAAATCGCAGTCACGTGTCGCAGCATTTGCAAAACATTTTCCAGCTCGCGAAAAATCCTCCTTGCATCCTCCCGTCCGACACTTTTCTCCAGTTCGGGCAAATTAAATTATTAGCATCCGTTCCCGTTCCGGCAAAAGCCGCCGGCTGAAAGCATTTTTCATTGTTTGCGGCTGTCTGCGCGCACTTTGTCATCATATGCAAATCAAGTGAGTGTGTGTGTGTGTGCCGGTGTGTGTGCCAGTGTGTGCGTGGTATTTGGCCACATTTCGCACATTTGGCATTCGGTTTTTTTCCATACCCCATGCCCCACCACATAACACACGATACATATATTTACATTAGACGCTGTGCTCGGATTTGCATAAATCTTGATTAGTTTTGAGCTGGATTTCACCCAAAGACCGTTTAAATTGTGACAGGGTGTTTAGCTATAATGCAACAAATCAAAGATATACAGTTAATTCATCTGTCATAGACAGTATGTGGGTGATTCTAATACGCCTATAAAAGTATCTAATCTGAATCGAACTATGTATGAACATGAAGCATCATACAAAATATATTAAAAGAAAGAACTATATAAATATGTAGATTAATGCAATTACTCCATTTATCGTAGAAACACAGGAGTAGAGGGTAGACTGGTTATCAATTTAACGAATTTAAGTGAATTCCATGCCGGAAATAAACTATCAACAGTGAGTTCGAATTGGTGTCATCGGTGAATCAGTTAAACTGAGACAACTAACTGAATGTTAGTAATGTATGTTAAGATATTAGGAGTTTTATTGATAAGCGATAAGCTGCATATTGTTATTGAGCAGCTTATCGCCCTGTAAATTGATAAAAACCGCTTTCCAAGCATAAATCTTAATCAGGACAGTTCATTTTTGGTTTACACAATAACTAACAATGCCTTAATGATTTCTGAAAATTTGACTACGATCGGATAAATAAGCTTCATGTAATTTAAGAAATAATTTTACGAAATACTGATTCGGAATCCGCTCTCTAAAGTATGCAGCACAAATTACTCTCAAAATAGAAGTAATATATTTGCAAAATCGTTACGGTAAGGTTGGTCTTGGGTATATTACAATAGAGTTCACTTAAATGTAATTTTGAGCATCTTTTGACGTCACAAACATATATTGACTAATTCATTTTATTCAATCTGTTTTCATTGAACCGAACAAAATTAGCAACCGTGTGCATAAATAGCTCTATTATTTACAACGTTCCGAGTGTAAGAAACTTGCTACCAAACCGAAGTTATACAAAATGATTCCTTTTTGGAGTAACTTTAATATAATTTTGGTATTTTATTATTAAATGGTGTAAAATAATTTTGGATAAGTTTATCCGAAAAACTTAAAATGAAATCATCATTTAAATTATTCCACTTTACCCCAATTTACACGTGACTTTTATCAGCTTTATAGGAATATATGTTTACATCGAACCAGAAAGTGTGACTACTGATAAATCGGGTATGCAAATCTGAACAGGTTCTAACCACGAGCCCGAGTGAAATTGATGAACAAGATACGCTTGGAGACAACAAGCACACACACCTAAGATGACTAACTGGATATATCGGAACAGGTTGTAGTACAACTATATAGAACATCTGCTGGAAGGTATAGTTGGGAACTAGCTCGATCAGGTTTATTTGCATAGCTTGTAAACAGAAAAGTGCCATAAATCAGCTAAGTTTTTCCAGCACATTTTCTATTATTACATAACTTCGATAACAACCCCCCAGGAAGAGAGAGAGAGAGAGAGAGAGAGAGAGAGAGCGAGAGCGAGAGAGAGAGGGGGGAGGGAGCATTAAAAGACAATCTGTTACATCGAAAAGTGCACACAAATCATCGACAGAGTAGAATTTTATGCCCGAAAAACGTTTTTATTATTCCACTAAATTAAGCGTGCTCAGCTCAAGAAGTGAAGATTGAGGATTGTGTTCAAATTGCTCAATTTCCAGAGCGAGATGCGTTCGTGGCGTCGACAGTCATTAAATTATCACACATTCAACATCAAAAACAATTCACAAGTCGAGCTCAGTGGGCGACCCCTCGACGAGGTCGACAAGGACCCTCCCCCCGTGTGCGCGCTACATTTTGACTTTAACCCCCGCAATTTAATGGCAAAGGCTGAGGCAGAGGGCAATATGCTACGCTGTCGCCCTGCCGCATTACAAGCTGAAAACATGGTTATTACATCAGGATGTGGCAGGAGTGGGTGAGCCAAGTAGGCAAGGGGGGGGAGACAGAGCTACTGCTGCTACTGCTGCTGCTGCGCACATGTGGGCGTTGCAAAGCGGATGCTGTGTGTCTTCTGATGATGATGATGATTATGACAGCATGACGAGAGCGAGCAGGAGCCCAACCCCGATTGAAATCTTTGGTTTTTGCATGGCTGCTGTGCAATATGCTGGCCATTTAGCTGGCCCGTGGCTGGACGGGGACGGGGGCTAAGTGAGGCGATGACTAGCCCGGCCAGATGACGATAAATCATAAACGAAACATCAATTCCAGCAGCACTTGACCCAAACTGGGACAGCACATTTCATTATTGCCCTGGCCAGTCCATTTGAAAAAGGATTTTAAAGACAGTTTGCCCTGAGAGAGAGAGTTTTCTCCCAAAAACTTTAGATGGTCACGTGGCGTTGTCGCTTTTTGGGGCGCAAATTAATTAATTGCCAGCCAGGAAGATTGATTAAGTAAGTCGTCCTCGGCACACAGACAGTATGACAACCCCTTTACCTCTCTCTCTCACTACCCCTTCTACACTTTTGGCTTATCTATCACGCCAACGTATACTGAAAGGATCTGTCGGAACAATTGGCATTTCCATTCTTGTCGCTGTCTGCGAGTTGTTCCCAGTTGATTTATCGACATTTTGGCGGAACTCGGCGAAATGTTTTACCTCCCCCGCGCAAGGCTCGCAAAAAGTTCGGGAAACGCAATCGGTGCACTGCCAAAAATAAATTGATTACTGTCACGGAAATAGCTAGCAAAGCTCCAACACACACACACACACTCACACACACATGTGTGTGGAGCTGACTGAAAGTTTGTTTATTAATCGATATGGCAGGACGATACGACACCTTGGCCAGGTCTCAAAGTCAAAAGCAGCTTACGGCTAAATCAAAGCAACACATGGCAAAGGAGTTCGCAGGGGAGCCAAGACAGTTGCAAGGGAGAGCAGGAGGGAAGAAGGAGCTGCCCTCACGTGACATAGATCACGTGACATGGCAATAAATAGTTTTGCGCTGTCAATTAAAGACACCTGCCGCAGGTAAGTGCCGCTGCCTTGCCACACAAGGGTGCTTCATGCCTTCGTGCCTCTTGTGGTACGGCAAAGTCAACTCATTTATCAACTAAGGTGTCTTTAAATTTGCAGAACGTGTGAAGTTTTTGCTAGGTTTTTTCTAAGTGTAGTGAAGGGGAGGTTACTTTGAGTATTCTATAGCATATAGAACCCTTTTCATGCGCTAAACACTCTTTCTTAACTTACAATTATCATAGTTCTTACCTACTGATAATGATTGAAGCCCTTGATTGAATTAGTTTTCATAAATATGTCGTTCGCAAGCAAAGTTTAAACAAATATTTGGAAGACAATATGAAATGTACAATGTATTTAAAATACCTCTGCATATCGTTTTTGCTCGATCAACGGTGTCCGCTCTCAATTACGAATCAAACATTATCTGCGTGCATTAATTAGACATATTATCACTAAATTTGCCAGCCCTAACTTTAATAGTTATTAAGATTTAGGTGTTCATACGGACAAAAACACTTATACGGCTATATTGACTGGCCTGTTGACGCTGAGCAATACAGAGATGCCTTCTAGAGGTGTTATGAAAAATATGAAAAACCTCAGCCAAGATCAATGTTTCTGCACCTCTAATGCCTTCTTGTACATAAAGTTATAATACCCTTCCACTGTATTGGTTCTAAAAGAAACAAACCTCATATAAGGGCATAGAAAAAGTTCTGTAGTTGTAACTAGCCCCTTCCTACTCTATAAGATAACAAACTCAGCTATCTGACGCTAAAGTTAGAGGTGCTGCCCCCGATTCTCGATTACAGTTGGAGCAAATGCTAACCCCTTTTTGGGAGAGGGCAATCGGGAACACCTTGGACAAAGCGATTGATTGGCGGTAACAAATGTATTAGAAACTTTCTCTGTATAATTTCCGCATTTTCAGGACATGGAACCGAAGCATTCACTTCAAATTGCACTTCCGTGCGAAAAATTGTTTATCGAAAACTTTCGTTTGTGTCGAGCCTCGACTCCCGTTGCTCCTTCTCCTCCCCCCTCTATATACATACACTATATAGCTGCCATTTACCAGTTCAGCTTGCTATCAATGGCAAATATTTTGCACAATAGCAGCGCCGCACGTTGCCTCCACCCCCGGAGTCTCTTTCTCTTCGTTCCCTTTCCCACAGGATCCATCGATAAAGTTCGCACCTATTGTCATTTTATTGATTCGTTATAAATTTCACACTCACACACTCGCACACACACTCGCTTGTTTATCTTGCAGTAAATGTAAATGGCTAGAAAATGTGCCCCGCCCACTTTTCACACACTTTCGAACGGCACACGCGTGTCGTAACCCTTTCTGGGCTTATCTTGCGATGACTTTTCAATGCGATTTCTATCATTTAAAATTCCGTTTTATTGCCCCTTATCAGCAAATAGAAAAGCAGGAAAAGCGGCAAAGGGAATGAAAACTTTTTGCTATTATAGAGAGAGAGAAAGACGTTAAAATAAATTGATACGTTTGCCAGTTGAATTCGATTGAGTTTTCTTCAATTTTCGGCTGCTTATCGATTTTCTGGCAAAAATCTCTCTCTGCACACGGCAAAGCACTTAAAGCAGCTGTTGATTCCGGCTCTACTTGCCTGTGTGTGTGTGTGAGAGTCTGTATGTGTTTGTGTGTCTGTGTGCTGCTGTAATTTTCCAAAACTTTTTCCACACTTGATTTGATAATGTGTCGTAAATTCTCGCCTGCTTTTGGCATTTTCACTTTTCGCCCTGTGAAAATTTTCACAATTAAGGCGCATTTAATGACGTGTCGCAAATATAAACACAACACTTCCTGACGACAAACCACCCCCCCCTCCCTCCCTTCCTCATCAACATGCCTTCCCCGTAAATTGAGACACACCACCCACCCAAACCTCCCCTCCCCGCGTACGCAGCTGTTGACATCATTCGGGCAGCGTCCAGCATCGACGATGAGGAAATTTTGAAAATCTCCGACTTCGCTAATTGAGCGGAACGTGAAAATTTTTCCTAATTAAATAATTTTGCTTAATTTTTACGACTTGAAGCGGAAAACTCGTGCCTGCAATGATATTTTATACGTGTGCAACATTCTGAAATTACGGCCAAGTATCTAGAGAATTATGGTTATTATTCGACCCATTATCAGGCAAGTGAATTTTAATAAGCCGGCAAGAAGGAGACGGAGAAGGAGGTTGTCACTCGGTATCAACCCCTGCCAGCGAAGAAGTCTTTTGCGAGTTGTCACAACTGCGTCTAGCTGTTTATTAATAAATATATTTTGAGCCCAATATATTTTTTCAAACCGAAATATCGCTTTTATTTATATTTTTTTAAAGATTTAAAAGTCATTCCTCGTTGCAGTGCACTTCTATGCAAGCAGTTTAATACAATGCACTGCTTACTGTGTCCGTAATAAGCAGTACTCTGTTTGCATTGGCTCCAGTTATTTCTATTTTAAAGCGCCCACCCATAAGTATGCTACGTTAAATGTGCGTTTGACAGAAATGAAAATTAAAAAATTTATTTATGGCCTGCTTTGGGGCGCTGTTGAATATATTTCAAAGGTAAATTCGAGGAAGCTAGAATTTCACGCTAGATTTTATTGAATAAAAAACAGCTAAGTTGTCAACACCACTTGCATTGTTTAACTGTAGATTTAGTTATCTAGTGAGTGTTTGGGAAGAAGGTTGGAAGTTTTCTTGAGAGTTAAATGAATTGAATTGAATCGAATCGAATTGAATATATATTTAAGCAATTTAAAATATGTGTTTATTATTCAACTTAACTTTTTATTATGTCAGTTAAAATAAAAAAAAATTAATAATTATCAAACACACGTTTGTATACAGTCACTGCAAATGAACAATAATAATAGAACTGTGCGATAATAGTATCTTCCGGTAAGGCGTTGTTTCTCTACAAACATTGCCAGGGTATTTAACAGCTTATATGTACTTCTTGAAGATAAACTCCTTAGATAAGCCACCGTTCAGCCGCCAAGCCTTAAGCCAACGTCACTACAAACTTTAATCATCGAGTGATTTAGTGATCTAGTTGATATGAGACTGATGTATAGTCTAACCGGCTTGGAAAATTGTTCCCCTGACGGAAAATGAAAACGTGTTCAAAATGGAATTAAGTATTTGCTAGTAAACACAAATGAAATTCGTTGCAAGTATGTATTTATTTACACGAAAATTCGCCGTACGTATTGCGTATTTGCTTGGGCAAATGTTAATTAAGTTAGTATATGTATTAAGTATTTATTTAATGAGTCGCGCTCATTACGTATGCAATTTTCATTATAATTGACTGGCAATTTATGTAATCAAAGCCGCTGCCCATCACCACAGCGAAACAGTTGATTGAACATGCCGCAACTGCCGCAGCAACTGCCACAGCATCTGCCACAGCATCTGCCACTGCGTCCCTCGTAGGGCCCCCGTTTGGAGTGGGTTGTGCTGCCAGTCTAGAATCTTAGTCTGACTAAGACCGCGAGTCGAGTGGAGTGCAGTAAACTTGGGTATCAGCTGTCGCCGACTCAGTCGATTCGATTCAGTCGCCCCAGAAGCGTCAGCTAGACAAGTTGCATACAAGAAAAAAAAAACGGATCTCTCTCTCTCGGTTATTGTGTTGCCAACTCGGGAGTGTGTGCGGCCCAAGGTCTCGCACTGCAAAATTTGTGTATGGTTTTTTTTTTTTTTTTTTTTGTTTGAAATGCCATTTAAGCCCGAGGCTATAATTAAGCCAGCGTTCTACAAAGATTTAAAGTGCAACTGCAACTTGAACTACCCACAACAATAGGAGTGCATTGGTGTGTGCTAACAACTTAACTGCCGGTCACGATCTGAAGTTCCAACAACAAACAAACAACAACAACAACTGCAAAAGTATGTGGAAAATGTTGTTGGCTTTGGTGGCCCTGCTCTTTGGCCTGGCCGGCACTGACTCGGCTCAGATACTTGGCCTCTTTGCACATCCTGGCAAGAGTCATTTCGATTTCTTTCGTCCAATCTTCGTGGGTCTAGCCGAGCGTGGTCACAACATCAGCATGTACAGTTACTTTCCGCTGAAGCAACCAATGGTGAACTACACGGATTACGTCTTCGAGGGCATGCCAGTGCTGACTGACGTGGTGGACCTCAAGGTGCGTAGGCTAAGCCTGAAGTGAAGAACCCCCCTTATACTCTCCCCCTTGCAGACCTTTGAGGCCGACTCGCAGCTGCTGGGCCTGCCGTTCAGGGTGCCCACATTCTTTATGCTGAACGATTGGGGCCTACGCTCGTGCGAGGTAGCGTTGAATTCGCCCCTGATCGTTCAGCTCCTCGCGTCGCCGCTGCGTTACGATGTCATCCTGATGGAGCATTTCGCCAACGATTGCATGGCTGCTGTGGCACATCTGCTGGGCGCACCCGTTGTGGCCTTGAGCAGCTGCGCCATTATGCCTTGGCACTATCAACGCATGGGCACGCCGTTCATTAACCCCATAATGCCCATGAATTTCTTGCCCTACAGTGATCAAATGACACTCGTGACGCGTCTCAACAATTTCCTGCACTTCCACACAGTTAACCTGCTCTACAAGTGAGTCCAAGTGGGTTCGATTACGATCGTTGATCAGTGATCTCTATTCTCTTCTTATTTATTATCTCGTTTTACTTGTTTCTTCGCCCTTTTATCTTTGATCTTCAATATTCTATATCTGTTACATTTCTTCTTTCTTTCATGCTCTCTCTTCTATATTGTTTTTTCTCCTATCTCCACTTTTTTCCTTCCTCTTTCTTCTTTCTCCTTTCTTCTTTCTTCTCTCTTTTATCTTATATCTCCTAATTTGCATATTCCCACTTCATTGTACCCTTCCCTCACACCTCTCTTCTTTCTTCATTCCTATCTCTCCTCCCTATGCTCCCTTCTATCTCCTCTCTCCTTTCCAATTTCTCTTCTTTCTTCCCTTGTCTACATTCTAACTCCTATCTTTCATATTCTATACCTTTCTTCCTTCATATCTCTCCTTTCTTCTCCCATTTCTTCTCTCTTCTTTTTTAAATATGCTAATTTTTTTTATTATTTTTCCTCGCACCTCTCTGCTTTTCCCTTTCCTATCTCTTCTCTTACCTATCTCCTTTCTCTCTTCTTTCTCCTTTCTCCTTTCTTCTTTCTCCTCTCCCTCTTGCAGCTTTATTACACAACCCGCCACAGATCAGATGATTTCGAAGCGCTTCGGCTTCGGTCTGCCCCCCGTCGATGAGATCGTTAAGAACACCAGCCTCATGCTTATCAATCAGCACTATTCTCTATCGGGATCTCGTCCCTATGCAGCCAATGTCATCGAAGTTGGCGGCCTGCAAGTGGGTCAGAGCAAGCCACTACCACCCGTGAGTAAAGGAGAGTGATCTTCAAAGAATGATCTTAATATATTCATCAAACTTTCTCCTTAGCACCTGCAACAACTGCTAGATACCTCACCCCAGGACGTTATCTACATCAGCTGGGGCTCCATGGTCAATCCGAATACGCTGCCGGCGCCAAAGCTTCGTGCACTCTACGCTGCGATCGCCAAGCTAACCGAATACAGGTTCATCATGCGTTGGACAAACAAGACAAAAGCGGAGAATAAACCCGCCAATCTTCACACCTTCCACTGGCTACCCCAACGGGATCTGCTGTGTCATCCAAAAGTCAAGGCATTCGTCTCACACGGCGGCCTGTTGGGCACTACCGAGGCGGTCTACTGTGGAGTTCCCATACTGGTGACACCCTTCTATGGCGATCAGTTCCTCAACGCAGCCGCCATAGCAAATCGACGATTCGGAGTAATTGTCAACTTTGGGGACTTCGATGAGCCGCATTTGAGTAGAGCACTACGCACCATACTGGATAATGAGTAAGTTCAGCACAAGAACTAACTAGAGTTTCCGGTATAACCTAGTCCCTTTTTCAGTTTTGCCGCCGAAATGAAGCGCGCTACAGTTTCCTTCCGCGTGCGTCCTCAAGAACCCCTCGAACTGGCGATCTGGTGGGTCGAACATGTCATCGCCACCAAGGGAGCTCCCCTATCGCTGAGCGTGGCCAGGCATATCAATTGGTTTGTGTTCAACTCGATTGACGTATACCTGATCGTTCTATGCATCGCATTGCTAGCTCTGATCGCCATCTGGAAAGTATTCAAAGTGTTTAAATGGATGTGCGGTAGGGCGACGACAACTACGACGACGACATTTAAAGCTAAACAACAATAAAGAATCGATTGTCAACTCATTAATCTTATGAGGCTTGTCTCTATTTTTATAGCGATAATCAATGTTTGATCTGTAATAAAGGTTTTCTTGATTACACTGCATGCAACTCACATATAAACAAGTGGGAACACAACATATTAGTCATTCTACTTGTTTAATTTATATACCTTATACCTATAAACAAACTCGAACGTAAAACTAACTTTGGTGCCTAGCACCGAAAAACATCTATAATTACTTTCTTGTTATCAAAAAGTCAAAACAAAATGATCCCGTGAAAGCTTTTGTAGGTCTCCGTATCACTAAGTTGGCTGGTACCAGTCGAAATAGTTTTGTGATATTCACAAGTCTTGAAAGATTATATTCCTTTTGTGTCGATTAAGACATTCTTAATTCAACGAAATGGAAAGTCACTCAATAAATACCCTATAATGACATGCGGAAGTCAGCATATGCTACCCTAACCTACCCTAACCAGTCAGTTATATGAATTATGCATGAAATTGAAATGGTTTTTGAACAAATTATAGCTAGAATACCTATTGGATATTCCAGTTCGATCGGTAGAGTATAACAGAGAAAGTAGTGTCCGTTTACGAAAATACCCTGTAAATAAAATATATTTATTATAATTAATGATCATTAGTCTTCATATGTCATAACAGCCTGTGACGACACTTGCTAGTTCAGCTGATTAACGCCAAGTGCTACTGATAGTACATACATATACAACTGCATACTACATAGTTCATGTTTAAAGGTTTCGCTCGCCTCTACGTATGTCCGTCCTCCAAAGATAGTTTCCCTAATCTTTCAAAACTTATTAATCATTTATTTTCCGTTCGATTCTCGCCTTGTAATTCTGACTTAACAAAAGTCAAGGTAATTTAAATAGTTCTCATATACATACGTGTATGTATTCTATATAGAATATACTATGTAGAATATTTATTAATATATACATATATTACATTATTACTTCACATCACGTTCTTATCGATTCCTGCCTGCATTACATTTTGAGATTATATCACGTCTTGCCAATAAGAACCCCTGTTCAGTGAGCAGGTACAGTCAACAAAATTTATCAGTGGCAATAACCGCTCAACTGGCAGACATGTTTTGATAACAGTGTCTACCGATAACCGCAAATTAACGTCAATTCATGTCTTCGATTGTTTACGAGTCTCGTGCTGCGCGAACCGGTCCTACACACACAAACACTTACGTTGCTCTGTTTGTTTGTGTGTGATCGCTGACTTTGCAAATTTTTGGGAGAGAGCATTCCACATTGCACGCAGTAAACGAATGATAAGGTCAGAGCACGAGGGGCCAACGAAGCACTTCGGTCACTCAGAGAGGAAGAGAGAGCACAGTGGCGAATTTAATTAGTGCCTGCGATGGCCGCAGCGTCGCTGCTGTAGTAAAAGAGTGCACATTTCTAATGAGAGCAGAACTAAAGAGCCTCCGGCTTTGTACCGTCGCGTCGCAACTCTCTCTGCTGCAAAAGAGAAGGCCAGAGTTATGTAGAGTAAAACGAAGGCGAAAGAAATCAGAATTACTTTGCACTGCCGCTGCTGCAGAGAATAAATGCAGAATTTGTTGTTGTACTAGATGTGTACTGTCGCTGCTGCAAAGAAAGAGTGCAGAATTTGTTATTGCAATCGCTGTGTACTGTCGCTGCTGCAGAGAAAGAGTGCAAAATATGTGTACTGTCGCTGCTGCAGAGAAAGAGTGCAGAATTTATTGCTACTTTCGACTGAGAGAGCGCACCAAAGATGCTGCGCACTTTCGCTGCAGCAGTGAGAGAGCAAGCAAAGCGAAGATCACTCATACAATGCTTACTCTGTGTGTGTGTGTGTGGCTCATTCGCATTTTTCGGCAGCGCTGCCCCGCTCAGCAGCGAACAATGCTCCCGAATGCGACGAAGTGTGTGCGCCCGTTTTGTCAGTCGCAAATCGAACGCGAAGCAAGTAACAAGTGGGTCGGTCTCCTCCCTCCCCGCACATTGGGCCTAAGCACGCATTTAATTGAACTGCGAAACTGCGAAATTAGTTTCTCATTGAGTTTTGCTCAATGAACTGAGCCGCAATTAACAAGAAAGTACTCGGTAAGTCTGCGAGTGCATTTCCCATGCACTTTTTTACAAATTTACATAATATTCTTTTGCCATGCGCAATGCGACAGTGGCCAAGGTCAAATCGCATGCAACAAGTGCGCGAATTGTCGATTTTTCTAATTTTTCTAATTTTAATTCTTCATCTTGCATACCAATCGGACATAGCAAACATACTAGCATTGAATATGCTGAAGCTGCTGCATTCCTGGCAGGCAGCACTGCTGCTGTTGCTGCTCTGCCCGCTGCTCTTGCTGCAGCAGATCCATGTGGCCGATGCCGGTCGCCCGCTGAAGGTGCTCGGTCTGTTTCCGCATCCGGGCGTCAGTCATTTTCACTTCTTTCAACCCATCATGAATGCCCTCGCGGAGACGGGACACGATGTGAGTGTGGTCAGTCACTTCCCCATGAAGAATCCCCCCGCACACTACAAGGATTACCCGATTCTGGGCATGGATAAGCTGACGAACAGTATCGATTTGAAGGTGAGTCGCTGAGGCGAACCTAATGTGTGAATTATTGTTTACAGGTGTTTAACGTAAACAATTAACAATAGACTGTAAAGTGCGCGATTAAGTTACTCGTTTAATTATTGGAAAAAGTCATAAAAACTTCGCAATAGTTCCGTCAAGTTTCCCGTTTTTCTCAGCAATTAATTGAAGATCTTTTAATCAAAAAAAAAAAAACCCAGTGAGTTTGCGTGAATACCCCTAACGCAACACAAGGATTGCCGCAAGGCAAATGCATACTCTCTCTCTCTCTCTTTCTCGCTTGCTCTCTCAATCACTTTCACTTTTCATTGTCTAACTAAATGATGAATAACTTTAATCGAAAACTACTGTACAGTGGTCACGACTGCCATATACCCTTTAGACAAACGTTCATTGCATTTCTTAAATAAGTCTCAACGCAACGAAATTTGTAGAAATAATTTGAATTTTGTTTATTATTACAAATCCCAAAAATGAATATTCCTGATAAAATACTAAAGTTTTCATTCGCTTTTTTGGAATTTAAAAGTTGAAAAGAGGCGTGGCAATGTTTTACAACGTTTGTTATCTGCGTGCAATATTTAGAAATATTGTCACAAAGCTTGGTAACCCTAGCACTGATAGTCACTGAGATCTAGGTGCTCATACAGACAGACGACCATATATCGACTCGCCTGGGTACGCTGTCGAGAAAATTTAGATTTTTGTTTGATTTGTGAGTTTTCAGAAACTCTATTTTGGCCGTTACAAATATTTGCAGTGGACACAGTAATAATACGCTATATACCATGAATATACCCTATTTACTGTGTATAAAAAATTAGAGGGAAAAATAAACAAACTTGACATTCACATCTAAAACCGGCGTTAGCGAAAGTAAAGTCCCCAAGTAATTTGGTAACATGTATTTTGATTCCTTCTCTCTTCTTCACTGTCACTATTTATACTCTCTCTTACTCACTCTTCCTCTCTCTTCCCCTACAGATGTTCGAGAAACGCACCTTCTACAATCACTTCCTGGAGTTCTTTCTGCTATACGAGTGGGGCAAACAGTCCTGCAACTTGACCCTCCGCTCCGAGGCTCTGCAGACAGTACTGAAGCGTCGCGCAGGCTACTTTGATGTTATTGTGATGGAACAGTTCAATACAGATTGCATGATGGGCGTGGCACATCAGCTAAAGGCACCTGTAGTGGCGTTGAGCAGTTGTGCCCTCATGCCTTGGCACTACGAACGCATGGGCGCACCCATAATACCCTCCCATATACCCGCACTGTTTCTGGGTCAGTCGCAGGACATGGACTTCGGTGGACGACTGGCCAACTGGATAACCTTCCATGCCATGAACTGGATGTACAAGTGAGTAGATCCCCAGGAAGAAGCTATAACTATGACTTACTCTTTCTCTCTCTCGGCAGGCTTATCTCTGTGCCCACGGCCGATGCCTTTGTGCAGTACAAGTTCGGCCACGACGTGCCCTCAGTGGGTGAGCTGGTCAAGAACACCTCAGTGATGTTTGTGAATCAACACTACTCACTGAGTGGCCCCAAGCCGTTGCCACCCAATGTCATAGAGCTGGGCGGACTGCACATACAGAAGGCGAAGCCTTTGGCACCGGAATTGCAACGTTTGCTGGATAATGCCGAGCATGGAGTAATCCTCATCAGTTGGGGATCCATGATACGCGCCAATTCGTTGTCGGTGGCCAAACGAGATGGCATCATACGTGCCGTGGCGAGACTGAAGCAACAAGTGATCTGGAAGTGGGAGAACGAGACGCTGCCCAACAAGCCACCGAATATGCACATCATGCAGTGGTTGCCACAACGTGATATACTCTGCCATCCCAATGTGAAGGTCTTTATGACTCACGCAGGGCTGATGGGCTCCTCCGAGGCAGCCTACTGTGGTGTGCCCGTTGTAACTACACCCATGTACGGTGATCAGTTCCTCAACGCAGCTGCTCTGGTGCAAAGGGGAATGGGAGTCCTTCTCCACTACGAAGACATTGGCGAGAACAGCGTCATGCGTGCCCTCAAGCGTGCACTGGATCCCAAGTAAGTGGAGCAAATTACAAGAGGGATTATTCCCTGATTTATCCCCTCTTCCGCTTCTCTTTCCCAGATTTGCTGAGGCTGCCAAGGCTGTGTCGCATTCCTTCCACCACAGGCCACAGCAGGCCCTGCAGAGTGCTGTATGGTGGGTGGAGCATGTGGCTCACACTGGCGGCGCACCACTGCTTAAGCCTAGCTCTGTGGAGATGTCACGCTTTGTCTACTATTCACTCGACTTGTATTTGGTATTTGGCACCATTTTGGCCCTCACAATTGCCAGTTGGGTCGCCGTAATCCGTCGCTGCTGTGGTCAGCGAAAGGATGCCAAGAGCAAACAGGATTAACCCGCATCCCGATACTTGTTTAGTCTATGTGATATTTTGTATGTTATGAACGCGATCTGTAGTGTAATTTGCGACTTTTGATTCGAAATATAGAGAGAATAATCAACAAAAGTTGAAACTGATCTTTAAATGATAATGTACTCAAATAGGACGGGGTAAGAGCATTGATCATACTTGCTAGAGTTAAGAAAATATTATGAAAACAATGGCACAATCATAAAAACTATGTGAATTGATAGAAAACATTAGAAATTAGTTTAGATACATAGAGAAAATCAACAAGGTTCATTACTGATCTTCCAATTTCATTAAAACTTGCAATAAACTTTCAGAACTGAAAATATGGTTTAAGAAATGTTGGAAACGTATTCAAAAATGATCACAAGATCATAAATATAATCACACAATTCGAAAAACGAGCCACATCATTTACATATATGATCTTGTGATCACACAATGATCTTGTGATCTGTTTCTGATCGAGATCCAAAAAATGCTGTTTTTGTTGAATAACTTATTCAAATTGTTTCAATATAATCGAAAAAGCCTAACCCAATTTCTGCTCTTATAATACTAACAACCCTCAATAAAATATTTCTCTCCAACAACCCAAATATATGATCTTATAAATATCTCAAAGAATCTCTCACAAAATATCTCAGTTCTTGCCGGCTGCTCGACCTAAACAGACCTATTGCTACCACCTCGGAGTCGTAGGGTTAATTATAGACGTGCAACTATTATAGAAATATATAAATGAAATTCTGAAACAGTCCCAAAACTAAAAGTTTAAATAGTTCTATATTTGCTTAAAATGTGCGGTAATTCGATGGGAAAAGTACTGCTACTCTTATCCCTAATTGGTTGCAATGACGCCCTTAAGATTTTGGGCCTCTTTCCGCATCCCGCTGTAAGTCACTTTCAGTTCTTTCAGCCACTAATGCGACAATTGGCCGTATCGGGTCACAGTGTGGATGTGCTGAGTCCCTTTCCCGATGCACAGCCCCCGCCGGGTTACACAGACTACCCACTAGCCAGTGCCAACTTGAGCAACGCGCTGGGTTTCGACGTGAGTCTCTATCATTAAGTATATTTATGAATATAGTATATAGTGTGTTTATATATCTTCCTGTGCAGCTGTTCGAGGGTCAACGTTTCTTGTTTCTTCTGCCCTTCGTGGAGTTCTCATATCTTCATAGCTATGGCAAGGAGGCTTGCAACAGCACCTTGAACGGGCCGGCACTGGAGCAGATACTGCTCCATCCTGTGGGCTACTATGATGTCATTGTGATGGAACAGTTCAATACAGATTGCATGATGGGCGTGGCACATCTGCTGAAGGCACCCGTGGTCGCAATGAGCAGTTGTGCCCTCATGCCGTGGCACTACGAACGCATGGGCGCACCCATAATACCCTCCTACATATCCGCACTGTTCCTGGGTCAATCGCAAGACATGGACTTCGGTGGACGCCTGGGCAACTGGATAACCACACACTCGCTCAACTGGCTGTACAAGTGAGTTGCATATACGAGGAATAATTGAGACTTGCCCACTCTCCATTTGCACTTTAGAATCTTGACTGTACCCGCTGCGGATGAGCTGCTGCGGCGTAGATTTGGTCCTGGCATACCCTCCACGGCTGAGCTGGTGAAGCACACCTCGCTGATGCTGATCAATCAACACTTTTCGCTGAGTGGACCAAAGCCGTTGCCACCCAACGTGGTCGAAGTGGGCGGGCTGCACTTGCGTAAAGCGAAGGCGCTGCCGGCACAACTGCAGCAGCTGCTGGACAACGCCAAAGAGGGTGTCATACTCATCAGCTGGGGCTCCCAGCTGCGAGCGACTTCACTGAGCAACGCCAAGAGGGAGGCACTGCTGAGTGCGTTGTCACGTTTGCCACAGCAAATCATCTGGAAGTGGGAGAACGATACATTGCCGCAGCAGCCGCGGAATGTACATGTCATGAAGTGGTTGCCACAAAGGGATATACTCGCTCATCCCAATGTTAGGGTATTTTTCACACACGGTGGCTTGATGGGCATCACTGAGGCGGTGGCCAGTGGAGTACCCATTGTGGGCATGCCCGTCTATGGGGATCAGTACCTCAATGTTGCCTCCCTGGTGCAACGTGGCATGGCGGTGCAACTTAACTTCAAAACTCTCAATGAGCAGTCTGTTTACGATGCACTCCTGGAGGCCTTGGACAGCAGGTACAAACAGCAGGCAGAGGCAATTGCCACTGCCTACAATGAGCGACCTCAGCAACCTCTTGAGACTGCTGTGTGGTGGGTGGAGCATGTGGCAGAGACACGCGGTGCTCCACTTCTACAGCCCAGCGCGGTGCATCTCAATCGCTTTGTCTACTACTCCCTGGATGTGTATGTTGTTGTTGGTGTCCTTCTGCTGCTAATCCTTGCCAGCATTAGAGCTATCTGGAAACGCTGCTGCTCCAAGAAACCTCCCCAGCCGAAACACAAGTCAAACTGATCACCAAAGTGGAGTATAATATAAAATACAAAATGAATATACTAATGGAATCATAAAGAACAAGAACAGTTTACAACTTTGACTTGGTTACACCTGGGAATCCCAAACGGTAGAGGGCAACGACAACAGCGCCACCCAAGCCCAGATTGTGCTGCAGTGCCACCTCCACATTCGGTACCTGACGCTTCTCGGCCAGACCACGCAGCTGCCAGCAGAGCTCGGCACACTGAGCCAAGCCAGTGGCACCCAGAGGGTGTCCCTTGGAGATCAGGCCACCACTGGGATTGACCACAAATTTACCGCCATAAGTGTTGTCTCCACGATCAATGAATTCGCCGGCCTTGCCCTCGCCACAGAGGCCGAGTGCCTCGTAGGTAATGAGCTCGTTGGCCGAGAAGCAATCGTGGAGCTCCACAACCTGCACATCTTGTGGCTTGTAGCCACTCTTGGCAAAGAGACGCTCTGAAGCCAATTTGGTCATGTCGTAGCCGGCAATCTTCATGAGGCTCTTGTCGGCGAAAGTCGATGCTGGGTCACTGGCCATTTCCATGCCCACAATCTCCACTGCTTGCTTCTCCAGTCCATGACGACGCACGAATTGCTCGGAAGCCAGAATGGCAGCACCAGAGCCATCTGAAGTGGGGCAGCACTGCAGCTTGGTCAGCACACCCTCAACCACCTGAGGCGACTTCATAATTTGCTCCAGCGTGTATTCATCGCGGAATTGTGAGTAACTGGAAGGAAAGAGATATAGATAACAAAGATTAAACTGGGGCAGTCAGTGTTCGGTGCGGTCAATGTACACTGAGTAGAGGATGTCCCCCGAGACAGCAGATTAGATTAGCGACTGTCTCTTTTCCGATTGAACTTTCGACTTGTAAGTTGAGACTTACGGATTATTGACCGAGTGCTTGTGGTTCTTCCAGGCGATCTTGCCGAAGTGTTCGGGCTTTGTGCCGTACTTCTGCATGTGCTCCTTGCCAGCGTTGCCAAAGATCTGTGCTGCCATGGGCCCAGCACCGATCTCTGTCAGCTCACCCATCTCAGTAATGTGACGCTCCATGGGATTAGCACGATCGAAGTACTGAATATATGTATAAAAGGTGATTACTCTAAAGTCTAATATTAAAATGGACTTGAACCCACCTTGGATGCCAAGGAGCCACGCTCCATTTTTTCAAAGCCCAGGGCCAGGACGCAATCCGCATTGCCCGACTCGATGATCTGCTTGCCCAGATACAGTGCACTTGATCCGGTGGAGCAGTTGTTGTTCACATTGTACACGGGAATGCCCGTCATGCCCACCTCGTAGACGGCGCGTTGTCCCGAGGTCGAATCACCATAGACGTAACCCACGACAGCCTGTTGCACATCCGTGTACTTCAACTTGGCATCCTGCAGGGCCTTAGTGACTGCCTCCTTGGCCATGTCCGGATAACAGACATCGGCACGGCGACCAGGCTTCTCGAACTATCAAAGAAAATTCTTAGCTGGTGGGCGTTCAAAGGTCACGATTATTTATATTGAGATTGTACCTTGGTCATGCCCACACCGATAACGTAAACTCTTGTCTTGACCATTATTATGCTGTTGCTGCTGCTGCCGCTGCTGCTGTTCCCGCCGGAGATTGGAAAACAAATGCAAGACAAAAGGTTTAGCTTTGCGAGAGATCAACTGCGAAGCAGTTCAAATGAACGACGGACTGTTCAAGTGAACCACGGATTTGTTTTTTTTGTTTCCATTGCAGGTTAAATTCCACAGGCATTGCTGCGCAAAAAAATATCAAATGAGAACAGTTTTGGCTGCCATTTATAAACAAATAAGTGGAATTTTTATTATTTTATTAAATTATTTTTATTAACCCGTTAAATTCCTTAAATTTCACACTGCATTGCACAATAAACACTTTGTGTTGGGAACAGTAGTTGAGAACACTTGCTGCACTTGCCATCGATACTCTGTTCACAGCTATCGATAGCAACATCGATAGGCGCTCAACTCCCAGACTCAGTAATAACAACTTGTTTAGCCCGTCGAACAACTAACAATTTAGTAATTGATTAAAGCCGAATCGCAGCGGTTGCACTTTCTTAAGAGAATTTAATTATTGTCAGCCATAGAATGACGAAGACCCCAGTATACGTTGAGGGTGTCGGCATGACCAAGGTAAATATTTGTAAAAGTAAACAAATTTAGTAGCGGCAGTTGCAGCAACAAAGAGAATGGCACAATGGGCAAAGAAACTGCAAGAAAAGCCGACTTCCTCCTCCTCTCCCCCCCAGCGAACACAACAATTATCGCAATCGGACTTTGAACTGCGTTGCACTTCGGTCACCTACTCGAGAATCGATATGTTGTTGTCGAGTAATCTAAATCTTGCTCTCTAATAGCATAATCTAACAGCTGCTGCTAAGGCAGCCACCAGCGAGGAGGGCTTCAAGGTCTCCCCTCTGCTGAAGCTACTCGAACAGGCCATGCAGGAGGACCAAGACAATCTGATTGAGAAGGTGCGTGCCGTGTACGGCTTTAAGGTGAACAATGGACCCCAAGGCCAGACGGGCTACTGGGTAATTGACGCCAAGCAGGGCAAGGGCAAAGTCATCTTCAATGGAACTCGTAAGTGGCCCCGTGAATGCAGTCTGCGAATTCATTAACAATTACTGATTTCTGTTGCAGAAAAATGTGATGTCACCTTCGTCATAAGTGACGAAGATGTGTTCGAGCTGTTGACGGGCAAGTTGCCGCCACAGAAGGCCTTCTTCCAGGGCAAGATCAAGATACAGGGCAACATGGGCTTCGCCATGAAGCTGATGGATCTGCAGCGTTCGGCGCAGGGCCGCATTGCGGAGTTGCGGTCCAAGCTCTAGGCTACATTCCCCACATACCCTGTTCGATTTACTACTTGGGGTTGGTTGATGCTGATTGTTATTGTATTATTTTGTAGCTATTCTCATTTAGTTATCATTCCAAAATCTGGTAAATATACAAATATAGTAAACAATTTTATATTTAAATTTCTGTACGATCCGAATCTTTATTGTTTCTTCAACGTGCATTGGTTGTTTAAAACTACATTTATATTGTGTATATATATGTATACAATAATAGATATATATATATATGTGTGTGTGTGTGTGTGTGTGGGTGTAAACACTCGAAACACTTTTGAAAAATGTCATAGGAAAAACAAAAAAAAAAAATACATCGAGTAATTACTGGGCGCCTTTGCACTCTCCTAATGCGAGTTAAAAATACTGCACATACAGGTATATATATCTTTCTATATATATATTGGTGTTAGAAGCGCCTGTTAAAGTATGTCTGTTGCCAATGTGGTGTGTGTGGGTGTTTCTTAAAGTGTCTGCGGTAATAAATTAAAAACTATATGTCTAAAAAGGGTTTAGCATTTTTGAGCTTAATTCTCTACAGTTATCAAATATAATATAGGGTAGGTGTGTGTGTGTGTGTATGTGGGTGTGTATATAAACTTATTCCCCTTTATTATATATACAAACTAAGTGTGGTTTTTGGACCAACTTTCTTAAGCTTTGCTTGACTTGGTTACACCTGGGAATCCCAAGCGGTAGAGGGCAACGACAACAGCGCCACCCAGGCCCAGGTTGTGCTGCAGTGCCACCTCCACATTAGGGACCTGACGCTTCTCGGCCAGACCACGCAGCTGCCAGCAGAGCTCGGCACACTGAGCCAAGCCAGTGGCGCCCAGAGGGTGTCCCTTGGAGATCAGGCCACCACTGGGATTGACCACAAATTTGCCGCCATAAGTGTTGTCCCCACGATCAATGAATTCGCCGGCCTTGCCCTCGCCACAGAGGCCGAGTGCCTCGTAGGTAATCAGCTCGTTAGCCGAGAAGCAATCGTGCAACTCCACGACTTGCACATCTTGTGGCTTGTAGCCACTCTTGGCAAAGAGACGCTCTGAAGCCAATTTGGTCATGTCGTAGCCGGCAATCTTCATGAGGCTCTTGTCGGCGAAAGTCGACGCCGGATCACTGGCCATTTCCATGCCGACAATCTCCACTGCTTGCTTCTCGAGTCCATGACGACGCACGAACTGTTCGGAAGCGAGAATGGCAGCACCAGAGCCATCTGAGGTGGGGCAGCACTGCAGCTTGGTCAGCACACCCTCAACCACCTGAGGCGACTTCATAATCTGCTCCAGCGTGTATTCATCGCGGAATTGTGAGTAACTGGAAGGAAAGAGATATAGATAACAAAGATTAAACTGGGGCAGTCAGTGTTCGGTGCGGTCAATGTACACTGAGTAGAGGATGTCCCCCGAGACAGCAGATTAGATTAGCGACTGTCTCTTTTTCGATTGAACTTTCGACTTGTAAGTTGAGACTTACGGATTATTGACCGAGTGCTTGTGGTTCTTCCAGGCAATCTTGCCGAAGTGTTCGGGCTTCGTGCCGTACTTCTGCATGTGCTCCTTGCCAGCGTTGCCAAAGATCTGTGCTGCCATGGGTCCAGCACCGATCTCTGTCAGCTCACCCATCTCAGTGATGTGACGCTCCATGGGATTAGCACGATCGAAGTACTGGATAAGTAAAAAGGTGATCACTCTAAAGTCTAAAATTATGAACTTGAACCCACCTTGGATGCCAAGGAGCCACGCTCCATTTTTTCAAAGCCCAGGGCCAACACGCAATCCGCATTGCCCGACTCGATGACCTGCTTGCCCAGATACAGTGCACTCGATCCAGTGGAGCAGTTGTTGTTCACATTGTAGACGGGAATGCCCGTCATGCCCACCTCGTAGACGGCGCGTTGTCCCGAGGTCGAATCACCATAGACGTAACCCACGACAGCCTGTTGCACATCCGTGTACTTCAACTTGGCATCCTGCAGGGCCTTAGTGACTGCCTCCTTGGCCATGTCCGGATAACAGACATCGGCACGGCGACCAGGCTTCTCGAACTATCAAAGAAAACACTTAGCTGGTGGGCGCTCAAAGGCCACGATTATTTATATTGAGATTGTACCTTGGTCATGCCCACACCGATAACGTAAACTCTTGTCTTAACCATTATTATGCTGTTGCTCTTGCTGTTGCTGTCGCTGCTGCTGCTGTTCCCGCCGGAGATTGGAAAACAAATGCAAGACAAAAGGTTTAGCTTTGCGAGAGATCAACTGCGAAGCAGTTCAAATGAACGACGGACTGTTCAAGTGAATCACGGATTTGTTTTCGTTGTTTCCACTGCAGGTTAAATTCCAATTGTTATTGTATTATTTTGTAGCTATTCTCATTTAGTTATCATTCCAAAATCTGGTAAATATGCAAATATAGTAAACAATTTTATATTTAAATTTCTGTACGATCCGAATCTTTATTGTTTCTTCAACGTGCATTGGTTGTTTAAAACTACATTTATATTGTGTATATATATGTATACAATAATAGATATATATATATAATTGTGTGTGTGTGGGTGTGTGTGTGTAAACACTCGAAACACTTTTCAAAAATGTCATAGGAAAATCAAAAAAAAAAAAAATACATCGAGTAATTACTGGGCGCCTTTGCACTCTCCTAATGCGAGTTAAAAATACTCCACATACAGGTATATATATCTTTCTATATATATATTGGTGTTAGAAACGCCTGTTAAAGTATGTCTGTTGCCAATGTGGTGTGTGTGGGTGTATCTTAAAGTGTCTGCGGTAATAAATTAAAAACTATATGTCTAAAAAGGGTTTAGCATTTTTGAGCTTAATTCTCTACAGTTATCAAATATAATATAGGGTAGGTGTGTGTGTGTGTGTATGTGGGTGTGTATATAAACTTATTCCCCTTTGTTATATATACAAACTAAGTGTGGTTTTTGGACCAACTTTCTTAAGCTTTGCTTGCAAGTTGCCGAAACGAACAAATTTACAGAAACAATTTGCAACAAGTTGTAGCTGCAATAATATATGCCATAAATATATATGTATCTATATATATATGATCACGATGCGATACAACATCGCTGGAGCGAGGATAGATGCCTCAGTAGCTGTTGTTGGAGTTGGCGTAGGAGGAAAGCGAAGCGTTCGCGCTCGTTGTCGTTGCAGATGCCGCTGAGGCAGCAGCCGCGCCTCCGGCTGTGGCTACGGTGGCTGAGGATGAGCTGCTCGAACTTGTGATACTGGGCTTATTGTCCATGCTGGCCATAATCGAGCCAAGCAGATCGACTGGTGTGACGGAAGATGTTTTGGCTGCAGCTCGGCTGCCGGTTAAGATGATCTTGTGCGAGGATAAATTGAACGTTTTGTAGCTTGTGGTGCCGCCGCTGGTTTTGGGACTTCGGTTTTGTGTTGCAACAGTTACAGTTGTTGCTCCTGAAGCTGGTGGTGGCGGCGGTGGCGGAGGTGGTGGCAAGGGCATTGGTGGCAATGGGGGTGTCAGGACCACAGCAGAGAGACGCCCCACTAAAGGTGTCAGCGATGCAGCCGGCAGCACAACCTTGACAACTTGTGGTGTGGGTGCAGGGGCTGCTGGTAAAGGTGGCTGCGCTAGTGGGTGTGTGATGCGGACAACGGGTATTGATTGTGGTGGCGGTGGTGGGGGTGCTGTTGCTGCTGCGACTGGCGGCGTTGGTATATCCAGTGGTATAACCTCCTCACACATCTCAGTCACTTCTTCCTCATGATCCACATCCAATTGTGGCGTGCTCTCCACAATCAGCTCGTTACCCACATCCTCAACCGGATCAGGGACCATGGTCGGTTGTGGAGACAGCGGGGGTGGTGGTGGGGGTGCAGTTGCAACTGGTACTGGTGTAGGTGTTGGTACAGAAGCAGGTGCTGGTACTGGTGCTGGTGTTGGTGCAGGAGGAGGTGCTAGTACTGGTGCTGGTGCAGGGGGAGGAGGAGGTGGTGCTGATATTATTGTTGTTATGCTTGGCGAGACTTCATTCTTGCTGGGGATCGTGTTCGTTGTCGTTGTGGTGGGCTCATCGGATACCATTTTAACTTGTATTTTGATTTCGGGCTCCTTTTGATTTAAGCTATTCACATAGGCTTCGCGATGCATAAACGGAGTCGGCGGTGTTGGAGGCACTAGAGGCAGCAGTGGCAAGGCCGGCATCATGGCTGGCAGTGGAGTCACAGTAGCTGTTGGGGCACTGGTAGCAATTGGAGTAGGTGCTGCAGTCGGAGTAGCAACAACAGTTCCCCCCACTGCTGCCGATGTTGCATTGTTAACTTCATTGGCCAAGCGAGGCATCTTTGCTGGCGATGCCGTTGGCGTTGGTAGATCCGATTTTGTTGTTTCCTTTTTGTAACGTTCCTTATCCTTATCACGACTTGATTTCTCTCTATCTTTGCTGGATGACTTTCTCTCCTGCGAAGCCGCCGCTTTGGTCAACTTATACTTGTGCTCCAATACCATTTTGCGCATATCAATCTTGGAGTCATCTTTGCTGGGCTTCTTCTTAGGCGTGTTGCTGCCGTTGCTATTGCTGTTGCTGCTACTGGAACTGGTATTGCTGCTTTTGGTTTGCTGAGTGGGAGATGCGCTCGATGCAGTGGAGGAGTGATCATTGTCCTGGCTGCTCTCGCTGGAACGTCTCTCCTTGCCATCCAAATCGATGGCCTTACGTTTTGCCTTGCCATCGTGAGTGCGCTTCGATGGTGTCTTCTTGCTGGGCTCATCGTGTCCGATGGGATTAGGCAATATCGTTTGCTTCTCCTTGTAATGAGGCGTCTCAGCCAACACGGGATTATTCTTTTCATTAATCACCTCCTGGCCGGGATAATACTGACGCAGGCGAAGGTGCCAAGCTGCGAAGAATTACAAATGAAGAATTAGTTTAACCCTTCGCCTTTCACCTTTGCTGCCACTCACCTATACTCGTCACAGCCGTTACAGTGCGAAACTGATGGATGATATTGCGCGGCAGAAAGTAGATGTCATTGTCACAGAGCTGTATGCGGGCATAGCGAATGCCATCGCGCCTCAGTTGATTCAGTTTGGCATCCTCGATCCACTGCACACACTGAGATATTGGCGGCTCATGCAGATCCAATTGAAGCATTTCCACCAGCGTATTAAAGTCCTGAGCGGCAAAGGCAACCACATCTTTGGTGATGCGATTTTGATTATAGGATTGTCCACAGTGCACAGCCTTGAGAATACCTAGTAAATAAAAGAGAAAGTGTTTAGTAAAGGGTTGATACAATAATAAGCCCTATGAAGTTTAGCTAAAGCTAAGGCTCACCAACTGCAGCGGTGGTGATGCGTTCGTGTCCGTGTCCCACATGATCTGCATGCGCCTTGGTGCGATCCTCAATCATTGTCTCACGCGCCTCAGACAATCGCGGCAGATACTGCAAGTTGCGCAGCTCATTAATACGAGTGCTGAAATGAAGAGAGAGATTTGTAATGTATACGAAACAAAAGGATTTCTTACTTATAATTATCATTTTTGTGCCTTCATATAGAGACTTTCTTGACTCCCTAAGACAGTTTGACCAGTTGATTTGTGCTTGAAAACTTGTCGAGGAATTTCTAATATGTGCAGGAACTAAGGTATTCTCCTCCAAATCAAGACTAGAGACCCGTTAAGGACGCACTTGTTGGTTTCGTCTGCTTCTTTATAAGCTCTGCACTTTGTTTGACTAAGTTCCAACACTCTGTCCAATAATAATCAATTTCTTACTTACCGTTGTCGCTTTAGCGGGGTCTTACTGTTCAACTCCGCTGTGGGCACTAGCTGTTCACCTGCGCGTATCCACAGAATGGGTCCATCGTTTGATTGACGAGGATCCGTTTGTAGTATGGAATTGACACCCCAGGGCATAGTCTGCAAGTGGATTCATTAGTCTCAAGTTAAAGCTTGACTTAGTTACGGTACTTGCCTTGCATAAGAACGGATTTTGCTCGATACGTCCGAGCAGATCTGGAAAATAACCACCAACTTCCTCGTGCACCTTGCCCACCAAACTGATCTGATGCAGTGGTCCATAACGAAAGGTACCCTGGCAATAATTACGCACCACCTGAAAGGGAATATGATTAACAATAATTGAACTGGATGTGGTCAATCCCCACTCACCTGTTCATTATACTGAGCCATGGTGCAGGTCTCTATGTCGGAGTTACGGCCAAGGACGCCCGCCTTGACTGTAAGCGTTGAATAGTTCTCAGCCATGTGCTCCAGTAAATCGGGTATATAGCGTGCGGCATCATGTACAATACCCATCACATGATGCGCATAGCCTTCTTCATCCTCGGCGAAGCATACGCTGAAAAACTCATCCACTAGCAGCTGCATCTCATCTGGCGGCAGTGCATCGATCTCATGTTGATACAGATGCACTACGGAGGCACCGCCATTGGGATACTGTTCCACTTGTAT
Organism: Zaprionus indianus; assembly: GCA_018904595.1. Classification (NCBI taxonomy): domain Eukaryota; kingdom Metazoa; phylum Arthropoda; class Insecta; order Diptera; family Drosophilidae; genus Zaprionus; species Zaprionus indianus. The sequence continues at coordinate 1,721,120 of JAEIHA010000905.1, forward strand.
GAGATGACCGTATTTAAGATTCTCTAGACCAGGGGGTGCTTTGCGATTTGCATTTGGGGGCAAACTCTGTACAGTCTGCCAGGCACCTGCCACGGGTGCATGTTGCACACATTGTACGCCAACACTGCTACGTCTTATTTTAGAGCGCTTATAGCACTTGGAACAGTCGCGTGACGAAGACGATGAGAAGGATGACGAGTGGCGTGAAGCGGAAGAAGACGAAGAGGAAGATGATGATGAGGAAGATTTATGATGACTGGAGGACGACGATGATTTGCGTGCACTGGAGGAGCAATTGGAGGAGGAATGGTGATTATTGCTATTTGACGACGACGACGACGATGATGATGTTGTTGTTGTTTTTGGCGCTGGCGAAGGCATCAGTACAGATGATGAGTTAGAACTACTGCTGTTGTTGTTCATCACATTTTCCTTGGGCTTTACATCTGTTGCACTAAAGTTTAACTGTCTTGTAACCTCTTCGCGTGTCTTGATCACTGCTTTATGTGCATCTCCATTGAGCAAAGGCTTCGTTTCGATTGGTTCCTTTTTGATATCTGTCTCCGACTTGATAAGTTTATTATTCGTAAGTACCGTTGCTGCTGCCCTCTCTTTCTCTTTCTCCTTCTCTAATTTGATTTGCTGCTCGAATGCATCAGCGGAAGCCATATTCAATTCCTTATCCTTGTCCTTCTCCTCCTTGATGGAAGTCAGCTTGCTGGAACCGTTGTTGCTGCTGCTGCGACTGCTGTCCGAGCTGCGCCGTCGATGGGAATGCGAATTGGATGAGGTGCTTGACGATGACGATTGTATCTATAAAATCAAAGTTAATTTCCATGTGAATAATACAGTATATATAGAAAGTAACTTATATACATAGATAATTAATGGTTACTCACCTTATCCCGTTCTCTTTCCCTCTCCCTATCACGATCACTTCTGTGCTGCTTTTTATCTTTGCTACGTGAGTTATTATTGTTGTTGGATGAGGAGGAGGAGGAACTAGAACTTGTCTTGTAATCGCTGCCGTGCCGATTAATATAGGATTTGCTGTTGCTGCTGCTGCTGCTGCTCTTGCTGCCGCTGCTGCTGTTGGCTTCACGATCCTTGCGTTGATCGGAGCTGCTGCTGCTGCTGCAATTACTGTTGCTATTGCTGTTGCTGCTGCTGCTGTTGTGGCGCTTATCTTCATCTCGCTCACGTTCCTTATCTTTTTTCTTCTTCTTGTGATTACGTTCCGCTAAAAACAACAGAAAGGAGAGAATGCGATGCAAACAAAAGGAAAATATTTCTTGGCATCAACGTTGCTTACCCGTTTTGTTACTATTGCTGTTGCTGTCTGACTCGGCGACCGTTGCTGCTGTTGCCGTTGCTGCTGTCGCGGTTGCCGCTGCTTCCGTCACTTTGACATTATTCGTTGTTGTTGCTGTTGTTGTTGTGATATTTGCATTGCCATCGCCTTTGCCTGGCAGCTGCTCTTGTTTATTTTGTTGTTCTTGTGTAGTTTTAGTGCCTTTGTCATTGTTGTTGTTGTTATTATTATTATTATTGTTGTGGTTGTGTTCTGTGCCCAAGACATTGGTCCCCTCCTCATTTGCCAATTGCGCCTTCTTGTTGTCGTCGTCGCCGTCGTTGTTGTTGTTGTTGCTGCTTGCCACTACCGATGACGCCGCAGCAATTTCAACGCTGCTGCTGCAGCTTATCATTGTCTGTGTGTGTGCAAAATGGATAAGAAAAGAATTAGGCGCAAAATTGGGCGGCAGATTACGAGATGATATCGACATTGACTTACCGTTGCATTTGTGTGTGTTGTGGCGGTGGCAGCGCTGCCAGCGGTATCCTGGCACATGGTGGGCAGCGGCAAAGTGTTATTTTCGCCAGCGCCGCCGCCGCCGCCGCCTTCTAATGTGTTTTCCATACTGTTTGTACTGGTGTGTATTTGCGTATGTTTGTGTACGTTGTGTGTATACGTTTGTGTGTGTGTGAATATCGATTTGCAAGCTGCTCGCCGTCTACGTGACGCTACTCAGGAAGCTATCTAAATCTTACGCTCAATTTGTTTGTATTGCTCGGCGTACATTTGCACTTGCATCGGTATTGGTGACCGGGTTGATGCACGTAATTTTACGCCTGCTCACTTTTTAATAATAATTTCGCGTTTTCGTTCTAGAACGAGCCGTAGTGGTACGTCGTGCATTCATTGTTTGCCTTGCCGATAACATAGGGTTGTCGCACAGACGTTTGCGATGCATCGATAGGCATGACTTACAGACAAATTATTATGCGATAGCTGAAACATATCGATAGTTCTCTACACAATACTGATAAATTAAGGGAAATATTTAAATAATCCTAGTTCTTGATTGCATTGTTGACGTATGTTAAAACAAATATTAAATCAAGTGATTTTCTTCCTCTGAATGTATTCTTTTTATTGTTGAAATATTTTTTTACTTCTCTTTTAATGAACTTTTTAGAATTACAATGTCATAATGTATAAACTTGTATGCGATATTCTAGCAATTTGCACGAATAAAAATTTTTAATAACAACCGTGACTTGAAAAAATTGTGATGTTTTAGGAGGGGGAAAATAATAACCAGAAATGTTCTAACTTTACCATATTAGAAATTCAACGCGTAAGGTTTTTTCGATTTTTTTTTTTTGTCGTTTTGTAAAGACTGCCTCTAAGTGCCTCTTTCATTATTTTTTTTTTTTTATATTTGCACTGACATGTAACGACAAACAACTGAGCTGTGTCGCCTGTATCAATTTTACATTCAGTCTTACAGTTCAAATTATTTACATCCTATTCGGGTGCGGACTTGGCGGGTTCAGTGAGATTTTCCGCGGGCTTTATAATCGTAATATTTGTTGAATTATCGACTATGTCATCCTTCTTGACATGCAGCATGTCAATCTCAGTGAGGGCCACGTTTGGTTCCTGCAACAAAATATGGTTAAGGGGTAACACAGTGCAAAATAGAGAAGAGATTCGCTAGACCAAAGTAAATGACTTACCTTTTGCATGGCCGCCTCGGACACTTGCAGGTGATACCTTTCCCTACAGAGCCGCGTCAACAGCCCAATACCAAGTCCACGGTTCTTCGCATACTTCGTCTCCCAAGCATCTAACAGACGATTGTAGTAACGTGCGTTCTCAAAAAATGGCAGAAACATATGTGTGCCTGCAGTGGGAAATACTCGCTCCAGCGGCAGGCAGCGATTCAATTCATCTTCGGCGACAATCAAACAGCGCACATCATCTGGCAGTAGATTATCCAATATTGTGTCCACATACTCCTCCCGAAATTCAATGGCACGACTCGTGAAGTGATTGTGTTTGCGTACCTCTTCGGCAGTCAGGCAGGTGGTGAAGATGCGCTTGTCATGACACAGTGGTCCCTGCATCTGCAACTCCTCCAGTATCTCCTGTTGCTGTCGTTCGTTCAACTTGGGTGGCACCTGATATAGTGCCGTATTGAGTACGGCCTGTATGAGTGGCCCCTTCACATGCAAATCAAGCGGCAGTTCTGAATGAAGCGATGGCGATATATTGATTTCCAACAGCCATGGAACCAAATTCTCGTCAAGCAATACATCGAAACCGAAGAGTTCGTAACAATTATAACGGAAATTAACATTCTGTCGATACATGCGATTTAGACCCGATTCACCACTGACAATGCCCCGAATGACCAAATTTCGTAATGTGGCCCACAATCGTTTCGTATTCACGCCACGATTCTCCAGGCATGACCACAGCGATTGCAGTGTCCACTTGTGCCCCTGGCAGGCATTGAAATCCTCATTTTTGGCATAGTTTTGTGAAAATTTGTTAATGCTATAGTTGGTCAGATGCATACAGCGCTCGTCCAAATTTCCCAACTCAGAGCTATACTTAACGGAAGCGAATCTCGCAAGACCATCCTTGAACATATAAATACGAAGCGGATTTATGGATGTTACCACAACATAAAGACGCATATCAAACTTGTTGTCATTGATCAGCAGAGGTCGTTCAATGTACCTGGAGGGAGAGATATATCATATTATAGGGAGTGGAGGTTCCATAAGTAGTATACTTACTTTTGCACCACCAGGGGACGATCCTTGGGGAACTGGCTCCACTTATTTACAATGCGTATGCCTGTGCCACGTGCACTCGCTGGTGGCTTTACAATCCATTTGGTTAATTTCGAGGCATTCTTCGGCCACACTTGACGTAGTATCTCCAAGTCATCGGGCATTATATACGATCTGCAGGGATACGATGAAGATTATTCATGCTAAGAGGAGTTTAAATTACAACCCAAACTTACTTTTGCATTATACCGAATTCTTTTTTGCCATATTTCTTCATATTATTGGCAATGCTGCGCCACATTGTATCCTTACGGCCAATGCGGAATGAACCCGGCATATGGTTATATTTTTGATGCGATCGAATAGTGCGGAACCCGGGACTTTTCATGTGCTTCTCCCACACGGCCATCCAATCAGTTGTATCTATGACAAGTAGAGAAAACGATCATAGTATATATGATTGAATGCAATATAGAAATCCCTTCTCACTTTTGATAATACGAAAGCCTGAATTGAGCACCACACGCTTTACTATCTTTGGCATGACAGGACTTAGTTTCCATTTGAGCACACGATGCAGAGCCGCAGGCATTGTGGGACCTTTGTCTGCGTGTGAGGTGAAGTTTAGATAGGGTGGCACATTCGGGAATAAACTCGGCGATAATATGCACTCGGGTCTGAAGTACACAGATGCCTCGGAGTCAGTTGTTGTCGCTGTGGCCACCGATGCCTTGGACGGTACTTTGTCCAGTTTCAATCGAATGTGTCGGCTCTGATTGGTCTCCTCGTTGTCGTCGTCCAAGTAGAACGGCGTTCCAATGTAATCCTCTTCAGAATCTGTATCGTCGTAGCTGGTTATTTCATCAATAGCTGCGTGGTATAGAAATGGATTCGTTAGGATATCAATTTTATTTTCTGTATATAGAATTTACTATACCAGCACATGGATCATCATCGTTCTGACGTAGTTCATGGTTCAAGCTAACACATTTGTTCAGTGTAACACCCATGTACATGTCACCAGAGGTCAAGCGAGTTCCCGCATACTGGATGGGCAACTGTGATGGTTGCGCATAGAGCGATGCATAGAGGGATGTCTCCAGGGCCGATGCTGCTGATTTGGTTAGACCATTTTGGGTTAGAATTTTACTTTTCTCATCATGCTGCTGTCCACTAAGCATGCTGCTGCCATGGAACGTATTAACGACTATCTTACTGCCCGCCTTAAGTGTTGTTGCACTAGAGCTTTTTGCCAATCCGCCTCTTAGTGGTGGGGGGGAAGATGTGCCGCCATTGGAACGCTTACAGCTGCTGCTGTTGCCGTTGCTATTCGTGTTATTTTTCGCAAGAGTATCTTCACGTGCACGCTTTAAAAGCATCTGCGGGTTAGCATCGAAGCATTTCGCGCAAAGCGGAACAGCCACAAGAACATACATGGAACAAGGAACATGGAACATGAGGAACAAACAGATAACATAACAATTAAAAAGGGTTTGATATTGGGTAGGTTGAAGGACAAGTATAGTAAGGCATATATAGATTGGCTGAAGAGGGACAATCATGCAGGACATTCATAGTTTTTTAGAGAGGAATAAGACCATGGGAAGGTAGGAGACGTTAATGTAGAAGATTCTTAGAAGGATATATAAGAAACCTTAAAGAAACAGTTTCATGATTAATTTAAAGACATTTCAAGGGGATTTATCATATGTACATTCATACAATGACTATATAATGAAGTATTGCATGCAATGCCCAGACAAAACCAAGCTCCAATTGGATGAGATAACAAAAGAAACAAGTTAAGGACAAGGCAACTTAAGCAAACATAGCTACTACCAAACACTTTACAGGGTATACAGAGTTGCACAGTGGTTCAAAGTGTAGCTTTGCCTGCTGTCAATACGCACCTGAACTTTCTTATATGGCTCAGACTGTAGCACACCAACTACAGGCGCTGGCACAGAGTTCAACTTGGGTGTGATACGCGGTGGCGGCGACTTGGCGGGTGCTGCAGTGACAACGGCAGCAGCCGAAGCATCCGTAGTTTTTTTCAGACTTTGCGATGCCGAAGACTTTTGATGTTGATTGTGATGTTGATGCTGCAATTTTGTGGTAGTTTTAATAACCGCTGAATTTCCTCCAGCTGAGCTACGCTGCTTTTCATTGTGCAATCGACGTGGATTGCGATGATTGCTTGAGTTAAATGAATGAGATTGGTGCGTTTGTTGAATTTCACTTGCATGTTTATTGTTGTGATGAGAGAGCTCCTTGCACATGACCATCTTATCCTTATACAGTTCGACCTCCTCTAGCCACGATTCATGGAAGTCCAAGATCTCGATGCCTTTGCCACGGGGCGGGGTTAATACACGATTATGATGATGCTTTGCATTCTCCTTTGTTGCAGCTGAGCTGGCGCTGGTCTTTGTCGTATGTGAACGCATCGCTGGTGTTGCTGTTGTCCTTTTCTCAGTTGTTATCTGTGCCATAACGTTTCCACAGAGAATTTTGATTGCTGCCAAAGAGAGATTTGGAAGAAGAACCCAATTAGATTAATAACTCTCGCTTTCTTTTTGTTGCACGCTGTCCTCGTGCACGTTGCACGTTTGTGTTTGTCCGTGTGTGTGTCTCTTTTGTTTGGATTATGTGATTCGTGTTGTTCGCCCAGCTGTGTAACGCCATTACTTTTCTGTCTATGTCTGCTGCCGTTTGTCGTCCGTCTCTCGCATCTGTATCTGTATCTGCATGTGCAACTGTTTCTGCATCTGTATCTACAACTGTATCTGTATATGTTGTCAATGGCTGCTATTGATAGACATGGCACAGCACCAAGATCAACGGCGCGCTGCCCGAAACCGTCAATTGGTCTCGTTAATCGAATCTATTTAATTAGCGACGGTATCAATGGGATACAAGATCGCTGGGCGTTGGCCAAAGCACTTGGCGCGCTTCACGCTGCCACTGCCGTGTTTGAATAGACAACCTGAAGCCCGCGTAAATCCGTCATGTGTTGCTGCCACTGTTATTGTTGCTACTGCTGTTCCTGTTGTTGTTGCTATTGTTGCTGTTGTATCCTCTGTTGCACAGCCGGCGTCCCGTTGCGTTAGTATTGTATAGTATTTTTGACTTTTTTCAGAGCTACTCTCGGAATCAGACTCTCACCTTTTACATTTAAACGCACATAAATAATTTTATAATTGTATGTTGCAAATATACCGAAATTGCCCTAATATAACGTAGATCACTAGATCAAAAAAAAAAAGTAAATATTTTCAAACTAAATGCCGGATAAGCAAAAGATAACAACAAACACGGCCTCGTGTGACCGTGCTGGGAAAATGATAAAATCCAGAGAAAAATACCAACAACTTCATGACTGTTTTAGTGTGACCAAACAGTAAGTGCTGCCAGACAAACAGTGCTGCCCAGCAGATGTCAAGTAGCAGAGCGCGCATTTGAATTGCATATTAATGAAGTATTGGAAGATACGCTAATTAAAATCAACTTTAAAGCATATAATAATAATTTGACTATAAAATGCAATTAAGCTAACGTGTTGATGTCGAATTAACGAGCATTGCGCTGTTCATCTTGATGAATGGGCGCATAAATCAAGCATAGACAGACTGAGAAGGTTCTACCTGCACTGCACTGGACACACACAGTCGGACAGTTACAGACGACGCCCATCAAGCTGACGACCTACACGAGTGTGTGGCGAATGCGCAGATCAAATGACCCGCTCTTGTTGTTGATGAAGACATCAACATTTCAATTTATACACCTTCTCTCCTCTCTCTTCTTTTTTTTATTGATTCCGATGTACAAAGTGATTTATCGCAGATCCTGCGGCAAAAACGCAGACCCATTTGGACTGCGGCAAACATAAGAACCCGAACACACACACACACACAAAGTGAGAGAGAGAGGAGGCAGATACGAATCTGTCGATAAGTTGTGGCTGCAGCGTCGGCAGTTCGAGCGCTTAAACGGCACTCAAGGCACCGCCTACAAAACGTCAACACCAGCCAGCACACTGGCTCGGACTGGCCCGGACCTGCCCAGGAGATGCGACTGCAGATGATGAACTTATCTTCATCTTTAAACTGTTTAACGTGTTTCCCATTCCTCTGCCTCTCGGACATTTTGCGGTGCAGTGGCAGATGAAGATATGACCATGTGTCCAATCCCAGAAGCAACGATACAGATTCCTCTTTGCCGCCGGCGCTGTGCGCGCTGTGTGGCCCGCACAGGTCGCCCTCTCTTTTGGCTTAGTGTTTAGTAAATATTATCAATTAACACTTAATGAGCGTAGTTAGTGTTGAAGAGCGCAATAAACTTGATCTGATTACTCGTTTCAGATTTGAACTTTGATTAAGTAATCAATCGATGACATTTTGTGGCAGTCTTGCTTGAATTTCAAAACAAAAATATATAATTACCTTTTAGAATGTTTTTAGCTTTTTGAACAATCATTCTTTCTTTTGATTGACACCGTGAACATTTGTTAACACTTTTCTGATTGTCAAATTTCTAAAGCACTAGTTTTTATTCCAGTTGCTTTAAGCTGGTAAAGTTCAATTTAAACCAAAAATGCCAAAAGATTTTAAAAAACAACAACAAGATTTCGTGCTAGCCTGCTCTAATTGCTTTTCATTGTGTGTGTGTGTGTTTATCAAATACTAATAAGCGTAATTAGTAAACATTGATCAACACTATGAGTGGGGAAAGAACCCGAGGCTGGCTGAAGTTTAGAGTTACAGGAGCCCTTTCATTGTGTAGGCGGAGAGGATTCAAGAATATCGAATATCGATTCGGTTTCTGCCGTCTTCAATACAATTAATTAAGGACGCACAATGCACTGCACAATGCACACACATAATACACAATCGACTCGTCACAGAAGTATAACTAATTTTCAGAAACTCGTTCCAACCTCAGGCATGTGTGTGCTTTGCGCCAAGAAAGGCTTAGGCCTTTTGCTATTTTCGGCACCTTTTGGTTAACCTGAGCTGAGCTCGGCTCCTAAAGGGAGAATCTCGATCGGCTCGCATTGATTAGAGCTCAATTTACACGGATTCAAGGTGTGCACAGAGTGAGAGAGAGGGGGAGAGAAACTGAGCTGCCTCACTTTGGCATTATTCAATTACAAAAGGGTTTTCCCTACACGTATGCGAAACCATCTTCGCTTTTCTATAGATCATACGTCCACGCACAGACACATATGGTTTCCCCCTTCCCTGCCTCCCCCGAATGTGTTGCGTAATCGAGACCGGCTGCACCTGAGATCATATCGAGGTAGCTCGTCGCAGCCGTCGCTTAGCTATTCATAATTGATAGATTTTGCCAGGATTTTCCACACGCAGACAATCGACTCATGTGTGAGAGAGTGGTTGCTAAAGGTGCAAATAATCGTAAAAAGAAAACGGGTTGATTAGCACGGAAATCTTTAGCCGAACTGGAGAGTGTTTTCCATTGTGAAAGTGAAAGGAAATTCAACAGAAACCTGCCATAGAATTATATATTGCTAAGTGGGTAGCTCAAGAAGTTACAGCTGTGTGCCAATGGGGTGCCCTAGACAACACTCCTTATACAGAGTGAATATAGTAACTTCACAGCTGATTTCTCTCACCTTATTTCAAGTTATATTACTAACTGCAAATGGAAACAAACCATTATCAAGTTTTCCAATTTCTGAACATATAAAACGAATGTGACTGTAACTGTGACTGTGACTGTGACTGCGACGCTTTCGCTGACTTTGCGACCTAACGGCGTGCATAAAGCCTGTCTTAAGTTTCCATTTCGTGCCTCGGAATATGCCCAACAAACAACACAAAATGGATGCTCTTCTCTCAATAGTCGTATAAAGTTAATCGGCAGCTAAGTCGACGATTAATTTTACTGCTTATTTTGTTTTCATGCCGTTTTCATAATAAAAGTCCATAAGCTCTACCTGTGCCCCGTTCGCCAGTTTTTTTTTTTTTTTATTTTTCGTCTCTTTCTGTGACGGCGGTTTTAATAAAATTGGAAATTTATTGTCTTTATGGGTTGGCCACGAAGCACTCACTCTCTATCTCTCTCCCTTTCACACTTACTCTATCTCTGTTGCTCTCTCTTTTTGGATTTGGGTCCAAAAAGGGGCTGTCAAACTACCTTCAGCTTCTGCGAAATTATATGCGTTTAAGGCTGACGATGATGACGATGACAACGTCGCGAATTTCTTGCTTCTAATACCCTGTAAGTGTTCAATGTAGGAATATAGGTTTTGACAAGGAAGGAGGGGAAATGTACATAAAAATTTTTGTAAGGTATTAAGATAATTGTTAGGTTATATTATTTATATCTTTATATACCTTGATCCTAGTATCTATTCCAGCTACGATCATCAAATTTGGTATGTAGAGAAAGAAAATAAATAAGAAACTCTGTTGGAAATATTATTATTATATATTAAATATAATAGATATTAATATAAGTAAATCTGTTCATCTTTATATAAAATATATATGTTCATCTTTTATAAATATGTTCAATAAATTTGGTATGTAATAAAATGCGCATTTCCACCTGCCTTGTAAATTCACATCAAAACGAATTGCGACAATATATTTTAAAAGATATTGTTATGAAATTAATGGAGAGTACTTTAAACTTTAGCGATTTTTTAATACGATTGCAATAAGTCAAAAGACAGATATAAAACACATATATATTTAATTGAAATATAGAAATTAAATAAATAAATAAATATATATTCAATTACAGGGTATCTCAGATATAAAACCCATATATATTTAATTAAAATATATAAATTAAATAAATAAATAAACATAAATGCAATTGCAGGGTATCTCACAGCCTCACACCCTGATGCTTTTTATCCGTGAACTTCTCTCAGCTGGTGGCTCGTTTGACGTTGATAACTTAGCAAATATAAAGGAACTCAATATTTTGACAGCATTGCGCGCTGAGTTATAGAAAAAGTCGGGAGTTAATTTGCCAAAGAGCAGATGATGCGCCCAATGCGAGACCCAATCGATGTCCGGTCTGTGTCTGTGCCACGTGACGAGCTGAGATTTTCCCCCGATGCCAGATTGGGTAAGGGTTCGCTTGGGGTTTTATCAACAAATTATACAATGTGAGTGTGGGTGGGGGGACAATCCTGGACAATGCGAGAACGGAGCAGCTGGTGACGCGCTGGTGACGCTCTATTACACACACATTCACACGCACAGTGAGCCGCAAGGTATTTAACAATTTAAGAGCTTGATTTAAATTACATGTCGTTCGACACCCCACGCGGGGGATTGGGCGACGGACGACGGGGGCGCAGGGTAGGCAGGCCGCTTGTGCGGTTCCCGAGCAATTTAAAGTAATTTCAGGTTTCCAAGTCATGAATTATAAAGTATTTCCCCACCAGCACTCCCCCTTACTTGTGGGTGGGCAGGGGTGACGCGTCTTCAATGCATGACGCTCATCCTTTAGAAGGGGGAAAGGAGCGAAGGGGAGGAGGGCCTGTAATTATAGGGCTTCTCTTGGCTTGCGGTACGCACAGCACGATTTGTTTTCCACAAAGTTAGTTTTCATTGTCGCATGTTTGTACACAAATTGCGAGTACTTCCTGTGATCGGAACTCAGGGACTTTGCTATATAGGTATCGGACTTGGCCTCTCGAAATGATTTCATTTGCCTTTGCTACTGTTTCGATGTTGTATATAATTATTATCAATATTTGCTACAGAGTCGGGGAGTTCTGCAACTTGGAAAATTGATTGTCAGTCACAGCTGTTGTGCAAGTTGGAAATGGGATTTAAATTTTTAAATTAAATTTAATTCGAGTTGAAAACTTGGTAAACTAAAGAAAAGAGAGATAAATTTCATATATTTGATTATATATTAAAAATAAATTCTTATAATGTGAAGAACTACATGGAAACTGTAACTGCATGAAAGGAATCGCTCAAATTTTATTTCAGTTGCAAATTAAGAAAATAAGAAAAAAATAATTAAAATTGAATGTAAATTAAATTGATATAATTTTCATATTAAACAGCACCTTCTATAATGTAACGTGCCTCTAATTAATCGAAACGTGGCGTACTTAAGATCTCTCAAATGACATTCTTCACGCTTCATCACGAACAAACATTAAAATCCTATAAAAAATCGTCGTATTTAAATTATTAAATTCAAGTAATTCTCTCGACAAACTGTCATTGTATTCTCTCTTTTAAGGCTTCCGGTCTTTAAAAATAAATTAACATCAGCAAATATTTATGCAAATCGGGTGTTTGCTTTTTATTATGGTTTTATTGCATATCAAAATATTTATGAAAATTTCTTGTTTTTTTTTTCTTTTTTGGCCAAACGAGTTGAAGTATTTTAAGAGATCTCACTGAATTATTAGCTTTATCTTTTATATGAACTGTTATAGATCCAAGTTTCTAGTTTAGCTTAAGCTCTTAAGAGTTCAAGTCTCATCAAAAGACTCTCATAATATGTGTGGAAAGCGAGGCAAAGCAAGCAAAACCAAAATCCAAACCGATTAGGCAACAAGTTGGGCAGCTTGTTCGGGAGCCGTCGGAGCTGGTCTGACAAATTTATATGGCTTATATGGCAAAGCGAATCCATAATTGAACTGTAAATGGTAAAAATATTTATTGTCTTATCACATCGTATAACTTGCGGTGTCACCACATGTTAGTGTGGGGAAAAACCAGATGGGATGGAAATAGAGCAAGCTATTCAACTAAGTGCAAGAGCGACACTTTGAAAAGGCGCGACATGGTGATACCCTGTAGCAAGTGAATTGGTTTGGTAGTTGCTCAGTTTATAAACATAGATATTTGAAAAAATATATACTAAATATATGACATTCTTTTTATTTATTAAAAGTCTTCGAAGGACAGTCGACTAATTATGATAAAAGTAATATAAAATATAAGTATAAACATATAATAATGCCTTATAATGTTTTGCTGTCTAGCACAGCATACACCCCAAGGATTATAGGGTATAAACATGAAAGACAACAATTTACATTTGCTATGAACAAGAGAAGTAAAAACAGCTCCAGCTACTCAAGCCCCCACAGTGACTATTTATTTAAATACCGCTAGAAAAAGAGGCTGCCAGAGAGAGGAAGACTGAGACAGAGACAGAGAGAGAGAGAAGAGAGAGAGAGAGAGAGAGCACGAGGAAGCAGTGCGAGAAGAAAGAGAGCGGCAACAGATTGCAGATTCTGAGTGTGGATCAGGTACCGCAATTTGTGCATGAAAATAATATTCATCGTTATCGTTATTAACTTATGTTGTTTGCGCTAATGCCGTGAGGAGTGTGGAGGCAGAGAGAGAGAGAGAGAGAGGGAGAGGCAGAAAAAGCCAGAGTGAGGTAGTCATAAGAAAGAAATAACATGAGAGACAGAGAGAGAGAGAGAGAGAGGGAGCTGCGCATCGGGAGTCATAAGAAGGAATCTCTGGAGTCGCCTCATCGTCGTCGTCGTCGTCGTCGCAGCAGTTGGCAACTAAATGCGCTAATCCGCGTGTTGTCAACTTCATTAGCCGATAAACACGCCGACACATTAAATTGGGGCCCCGGCAGCGGAGCCGGGCCACTTCAGGCCAGTGCTGCGGCCAAGTTGGATGCGGCGGTTGCCATTTGAAGTTGCCAACGAAAAATTGCTGCCACTTGAATTTTTAATGCCCATAAAGTATGCTGATGCTGCTGCTGCTGGATGCAGTGCAGCCTCGACTCGGTTGGTTATTAGCCAATCCCCGTGGCCAGCTGACTTTGACACTTGGCAAATGTTGTGCTGCCCCAGACCAGGTCTGCTCCACCAAGCTGCAGCTCTCTCAGCCTGGCTGTCTCTCTCTCTCTCTCTCTCCAGAGTTCACAATAAAATACGACGGCTTAGCTTTTGTCTGCTGCTTGGCTAGCAGTTGCCCCTGTTCCTGCTCCTTCCTCCTCCTCTCTCTCTCTTTGGGATTTTCGATTTGGTTGCCGCGGCCCGTCGTCAGGTGTGTAATTCGATATCTCTGCTCTTTAATCCCGCTCCCCAATCGCCAGCCATTCGTTTGTGTGCGCGATTTATGTACTACATTTGTATTTTACAGCAGGTCAGGGGAGCAAAAGAGAACGGAAGAGGGGCAGGGAGGAGAGGGCGGGTTACCATCCGGCCAGGACACAAGTTGGCTGCGCAGGATGCGCCACTAAACAATAATTATGACAACAATAAAAGCAAAATAAGCTGCGCAGCCGTCGCTTAATTTAGCCGTACAGACCGTAGAGAAAACCAGCCAGAAAAAAGGCTAAAGAAAAGGAGAGAAAGAGAGAGGGGAGGAGGGTCGCAAAACAAAGGCCGCCGAGGCCATGCGGCGGCGAACGAAGCTTTCAGAGATTAGGGGGCAATTATTGCTTCACACGGAGTTCGCTTTTTGAGGTTTTGTTTTGGTTTCGCGAATTTGACTGAGCAGCAGTAACGACAACAGCAGCAACAACAACAACAACAGCAGGAGAGCTGGAGAACAGGTCTCGTCTAAGCGCCGGTATAGAATGTCCTTCCGCAGAATTGAGTTGAAAGATCTACGAACTAAAGAGAAGAAAAGACGGAGAAAAAGATGAGACTGATTTGAGCTTAATGGCAGCTTCGATCCGATAAAGAATAGAGAAACTAGATAGTTTCTCCCTCTCTCTCTTATATAGCTATAATGATAAAATATTTTTATGTACAATACACGATCTATAAGCAATCTACATATACTGTTCAGAACTATAAGAGCTGAAGGTCAATAGGAAGTGAAGGCTAAAGTGAAGATTGATGAAGATAAAATTAAATATTACACACGACTTAGGGAACTGATTATTTTGAATTTGGTAGAGAAATTAATATTAAAAATCATTGTATTACTTATATATCACTTTGTTAAAAACAAAAATATTATAAATGCAATAATGGACATTAGTTACAATTAAATAAGGATTTGAAAAGTCTTGCTACAGTCTTGTTACAGTAAAAATGTCTTTGAAATTTAATAGAGTTATCTGGGTTAGCTTTTGAGTTCTTGCAGAACACAGCCCTTAAATAAATGAACTTAACTGTTGTACATATAAATGAACTCATTAACTTAATACTCACAGTTCAAGCAATAAAAATCATTTCATAAGTCTAAAAATGTTAAAAAGCTGAATTCAAAAAATAAATTCCATTTAATATCGAGCTGACAAGTATTATAATAATACAGCAACGCTATCTGTGAAATTCAGTATATGGTATCCACCTGGCATAATTTCCAAGATCTTATAAACCAGAACTCTAACATAAAATAATCCAAACTGTTCCACTTTATATATATATCTTTTACACTCACAATTCCCTCTCATTACACGCAATCTTTCCATATTAATTAGCAGAGAAATTGTATTTTGATAATTTTAAACCTAATCTCTAAATCGTTTAATATCTTTCATTGTAATCTGCAGCTTACAACACTTACCCCTCAGCATTTCCAACATTTCAAAGTGCAATGCTGACTAGAAAATCTCCCCCGTTACCACATCTGCAGCTCTTAGGGCCCTTCTCAGTAGTCGCCCCAAAGGCCCCAATTGAAGAAGTAATTACTACTTAAGAGCAGCATTAACGCTATCACTTACACATGTCACATGCTCTTCGCGCATTACTGCAACAAAGGGCAACACGGTGGAGAGAGTGGAGGGTGGGGGGGTGCTCAAATCGTGAATACCCGAACGGGCAACCAAAATACCTTAGGGTACCCTGAAAATAACAGCCTCATCATGATCTTGACCGAGCACTGAAAATGCTTCTACAGAGCCGAGTCTCGAGTTGGGGGTCTTGTCTGAGACTCATCATCATCTTGGTCAGGCTTACAAAGGGGGAAGGGAGATGAGAGGGGAGCAAACTGGCAAAACCTTCGCACACGGCGGCGGCGGCGGCGGCGACTGCGGCATATTGATTAATGGATCAAAGTCTTTTGACACGAGCTATTTTGGTAAGAAATCCTTTGTTGATCTTAACAAACACACACAGTACGCACACACTCACACACACGCACACTCACTCACACTCGTACTGTAGCGCGGTATTTAAAGTTTTTTTTTCAGTTCGTTATTCAATAAATTTTCAATTTTGACTGATTGTGAGTGGAATAAGGTCGTCAGTCGTCGGTGTCGGTGCGTTATGATGTATGTTTATGTGCCCCCAGTAGTGATGTATGTGTGTGTGTGTGCGTGGGGGTGTTTATATGAGTGTGAGTGTGCGTGTGTTTGCGCTTTTTAACTTCAGCCTGTTGTTTTGTTGTAATGCGCTCTTTGTAGCCGCTGCTTGCGGGTGTTTTGTGTTATTATTATGATTGTTGTTATTGTATTATTGAATTGTTTGGGCCAAAGCACTTGGAGACCAAGCTACATGGGGCACAGTGGGGCAGACTGCAGTAATAAGAGATGAGTTTTAGAAAATTGAGAGAGTAGATATTGGAGAAAGAAGAAGAAAGGATTTAAAATAAAATTCAAAAGAATTAAAATTAATTTTTTGTATAATTTTTATTACAATCAATTTATTTTCATTTTTCATTTTATTTTTATAGTAAGTTATATTTATTATATCCCTGCTTTGCTTAAACCTTTATATCAGTACAGTTATTTATGAATTCAATAAGTTTTCCTAGAATAAAAATAATAAAATAAATATAAAAATTTATCTCTTTGTTTTGAAGGTTCACTCCCAGTATTACACATCTTACACAGTTTTTTTTATTAATACATATAAATGATCATAATAATCTTAAAATATATATTATTTTTGCTTTGTTATTATAATTATTATTATAACCTTATACTTTCACTTACTATTAAGTTCGATTCCCTTCAATTCTCTACAGATCATATTTAATTACTTTCCCCATAACCTTGTTCCACTGTGCTCCATACGAATTTGTCTGGCATGCACTGTGACTGTGCCATCCATTATCATTAGGATGCCTGGAACGCCACACACTTGCGGTACAATACGTAGCTCGTCGTTGTACGTGAAATGCCGCGCAGAGGTGCCTGTTGGAAGAGGGAGGGTAGGGAGAAGGGAGTTGCTGCTTGGAGGGGGGCTACGGCTGCTTGACTGTATTTGTTTACAATTCCAATGATTCAAGTAGTACGAAATGTTTTATACACGGCACAGGCTACCCCAGAAACAAAAAAAAAAAAAAACAAACGAGTAATAGAAGCAATGTTGGAAGTGATCGAGGGGTAAATACCCTGTTAAGGCAAGTGAATTAAAGCTACGATAAACTAAGCAACAAACTAATTTCATTTCTATATAACCTTTTATATCTCTTCTTCTTTTAGATATATTATTATTAATTTGAAGTTGCTTTTATCCAATGAGAATGGTAAAATTCAGATTCCCTTCAATCAGAAAAAATGGTTGATAGAATATAGTTTAAATAGATAAATAAATACAAAATAAAATAAATATATATATTTTAAATTAAATTAAATATGTAAAAGTAAATAAATACACAAATATATAAATAATAATATATAAAGTATATAAATAACTAAATAATAATTATAGTAATAAACAAACTAAGTTATGAATAATCATTAAAACTCCTTTTCTTGCTCCTCTAATTATTTTATACATACCCCCTTTATTCAAATTACAGGGTATGCTCACTGCTGGCCGTGGCAGTGGCGGCCATTGTGTGACTAAATGGAGCTGTAGCTGTGCATTCACACACACACACACACACACACACTCACACACAGGCAGACAGACACTGTGATTGGGCTTGCGGTGCGATCAGTGTGAAACGCGCTCGCGAAGATGGATTTCTTTTCTTATTTTCCACACTTTTCTCTCTCCCTCTCTCTCTCTCGCTGTCTCTCCCTCTGGCTCGCTTGCTGCCCGGCGGATCAGACAAAGCCAGCCAAGTTGTTTTGTTGTGGCAAGCATTGTTGTTGTGATCAAACCGGCTTGGCGCGCCAAACGATACTCGAGCAGCAGCAAAGTCCCAGTCTGAATATGAATGCGAGTGTGAGTGTGCGAGTGAATATGAGTTGTACTTTTTGGTGTGTGTTTTTTGGCCAGAATTGTTGCTGTATTAAATTGTAATTACTCATGGCGCTGTGTGTGGAGATCTTGGCCAAGTTGGGGGTGTGGAAGGGTGGAAGGGGAGATGTTACGGCAACAGCTGCGGCAAACCGTTAGAATCTTTTGTTGCCACACGTGCCCCTTGGCATGAACTGGTAGCAACAATTGATTACGACGAATGCGGTTACTGCAGATGACTTTTTGGCACGCCTCATGGGCCACAGACCAAAAATTCCCCCTGGGGGCCCATACATCCAGCCAGAGTCATCCCAGTTACGCGGAAAACTGCAGTCAGTCCGCATTGATTGATCGACCCTCGGCAGGGGGAAGGGCAAGAGGCAGTGGCAGTGGCAGTGCCTCTGGCTCTGGCTCTGGTTCTGCTTCTGGCCGAGCTGTCAACACGAATCGGAAAACAAACAGAAATGCGCATACGTCAAACTGGCCCACAATTGCAATGTTCCACGTTCCCTGCTGACCATCGATCCTCCAGTAAAAGAGACACACAAAGGCAATGCAACTCGCACAAAATGGGCGGAACTGCTGATGTGCTGTGAGCACAACAAATACAAATGTCAGCTGGACATGAAACGGGTCCAGTTCCAGTTGTTGTTGTTGCTTTTGTTGCTCCTACGGAAGCAACAATGAGAGGCAGCAATGTCCAGTAAGCGCAGCACGAGAAATGTCCACACTTTGAACTCGATTCAGTTTGCAAAAGGCAGCAGTCAATGTGTGTATGTATGTGTTTGTGACTGTATTAGTAAGCAGACAACTGGCGAACTGCAGCAATTTCTTTCAGCACATGCAAATTGCCAGTGCACTGCGAGAAATTACTGTGAACTAAATGATACATGGACAAGGTGCACGCAAAATGTCACTACACTGAAAGAAATTACTATTAACTTAATTTTGAAAGAAAGAGACATTTAATTTCTTCATGCACTGCAAGAAATTAGTGTGAACTGAATGATAAAAAGGCAGCGCATGCAAAATCTAAGCAATTGAAGAATTTTTAAAAATAAAATACGAATAACTCAATTTGTAAAGTATAACAAAATACAAAATTAATTTTTATATGTAATAAAAATAATATAATAATTATATAGACATATATAGCATAACGTATCCTTAAAAAATGTAGTAGACAGACAAGCTTATTTGCTGGTATCAATACGTATAGTCCAATAACTAGAGGACGCTGGTAATGATTTATCTTTATAAAATATATTATTATTATGTCTTTAACAAAATAATAGAAACTATTTTTTGAATTGGTTTTAAACATGTTTAAATCAGTTTTAAAAATTGAATTAATCTTTTCTTTTGAATTTCATGGAATTTAAAAGGTTTTCTAGAGTCAATTTTATGTATGAGAATATATTTAATCTTAAATGAAATTTCATAATTATGTAAGAGTGTTTCCTTTAGCTGATTTAAGCCACTAAGTTTTCTTCTACACTTTTCTAGTCAAATAATAATTCATCAGCTAAACAATATTACTTATTTATTGTACAGTCCCAGCTACTCTATAATTTCTCTCACTGTACGTTCAGCCCATGCTAATTTTCTAACGGCAAACAGTAGGATTAGTGCAAAAAAGCAGGCAGCACTCGTCGAAAAGGGCCCAAAGCAATTGATAAGCCAAATAAACTGTCAGCAAATAAAACACAAATCAACAATAATAAACAGAGCCGTCTTTGTGCCACAAACGACATACATATTCCCATGTAGCCTAGGCACAAAAGGGTCTGTACGTCCGTTTGTCTGTCTGTCTGTCTGCCTGTTCGTCTGTCTCGCCCTGTCCCAAGTCAAATCATATGGCGTGGAATGTGTAGAGCATGGCATAAATGTCACTTCGCATGAGAATTTGCAGTGCGCTGACGAACGCAGCGTGGCGTGAAGCCAAATGGCCAACCAAAATGGATGGGCACAGCAACAACGGCAGCCCAAGAGGGAGCAGGGAGAGCAGGAGGAGGAGGGTTGCGACTCCAAAACGATACATCATCGAAAGCAACAGGACTCGTAACGCCAGCTTGGGCTCACTCTGGGACTTGGAATTGGGTGCTGCTGTTGCTGTGGTGCTTTTGTGCCAAGTCAACATGATCTCATCTGTCATAGATCGATCGACCTGTTCAACAATGCCAGCCCAGCAGCAACAGCAACAGCAACAGCATTTAACCGGGTAGCCTGGCAGTGGCAATCGCAGGAGGCCAAATACCCGTTGAGCGTCACAATTGCCAGATCCTCTCTCTCTCTCTATGTCTCTCCGGGTCCCTTAGGGTACCTGACGAGCAGCGGGTGGCGGCGCATCGCACGAAATTCGCTCAAAATACAGAAAATAAAGGAACATTCCAAGTGAAAATACAATTCAAATTTGTTGTCGGAGATTAAAACACATTTGTTAATTTGAATACGTATTTCAACATCGTTGCACACGGCGACCGAAGATGGAGTGTAGAGGTATCGAGTGAGGGTATCTAGATAAGAGAGGTGTTTGCTGTTTATTAGCTGCGAGATTATATTGCCGATATTTTGCCCATCTCCAATCTATGTGTGACAGCCATGTCAACGCAGCCTGTCAATGCCTGGCGGATTATTAGAGTGCGATTGAGGATCCACAAATCGAAGTCATGCTGACAATTCATGGGAACATCGAAGTGGGCCGGACGATAAGCTCCTGAGAGAATTAAGCTATCAAAGCGGCGAATAAATTGCCTGGGAATAGGTTACAGTTTGGAAGATCTGCAAGGAATTTCGCTATAAACGATCAGCGATGAGATGTGATAGAAATATGAATATAAAGTGGAAATAAATTTCAGTATATTAAATAATGTACGCGATGTATGAATATGATTTTCTTTGAGTGCAAATGTTAATGCACTATGATCTTCTAAAAAATATATTAATCTGCAAATGTTAATCATCATCAATATGATATAATATAATTATGACTATCGTATTGAGATTTGTACGCTATAATGATAAAAAAGATAGTTCGAATTATAAGAAAATATAAATTTGAAGCTTAAATACCGATCTGCAACCAAAAAACTGCAAATTATATAGTTAAGAAATAATAAATAAAACAAATGCCATATTTATATATTTTATATGTTATTTATTATTATTATTGTATTATTTATATGTATATTCTTTGAACTAAAATATATATCATAGGTTGAAGTCGATTTATCTGAACCAATTTACAAGCCATACATTGTTTACCGCCAAACTAAACTTACCTTCTTAAACATAATAATCAAAACTACTCACAAGTCTCTAATCTACTCATATGCATAAGTACTCATTATCTACCTGCTCATCCTAACTTTCATTTAGCCTAACCGACTTCTGTTTAGTAAAATCACAATATGCTCCCCTTTTCAAACCTAAACAACTTGGTTATCTCAAAGTAAGTTTCCATTTCGAAAACGGTAGTTTGGAAAACAAAAGTTTTTATTAGATTTTAAAAGCCAGCTGCCCATCTGCACTTAACCTGAGTGTCGAGCGGTAGCCAACACTGGTTATATGGGTTGAATTCGGAAACATTCTAGAGCTCATTTGCATGGGATGCGGCGGGAGCTGCAACTGCAAATGGAATGTCGTGATATGCAATAGAATTAAGCGATAACTGGAGATGAAGAGAGAAGCAGACGGAGGAGCGAAGGGAGCACGGCGGAACGAAGCCAAAAGTCATGACAATAATGCCAATCTACGACTTATGAAAGAAGACGACTGAAAAACGAAGCTGAACGAATTGCATTTGTGAGAGCCGAGAGTCGGAGAATGGACCGACTGGACTGGACTGCAATCGGGAACTGCGACTGGGGACTGTGGACTGGGGAATGCTACTACAAATCCATAATTATATGCGGCTGATGTCTTTATTAAAGCTGCAACAACATGTGGCCAGGTTGCAGGCCCGCGAGCGAACCTCAAAAAGGCCGACCGAGAGCGAACAACGATCGTCACATAATTCTGACTCACATAAGCCAGCTATGTTGACAACGGCAAGAAAAGGGCACAAGTGATTACACACACATACACATACACACACACATAGACAGACACACACTCACTCACACACAAGTGAAGATTAAGCCAAGTTATTTCTCTCGACATTTGTCCCATTATCACCACAGACAGCGGCAGCTTCCAACTGTCCAACGGCTTCGAAGTTCCCCCTCCGTTCCAGCAACAACATTTTAGTAATGCCCCCAGTCAGATATATATGACTGTGTCTAGTCAAACAAATAACAACAACTAATAAGTTGCATCGCAATCAAAGCGAACGCAGGCCGACAAAAGGCACCGCAGCCAGATACAGATACAGAAACAGATACAGATATCGATCCATAGGTTGTTTAAAAGCGAAACCCACGATTTTCCAAGTGAGAAGAAACAGCCTAAAGAGCTGCATGTGGAATACAAGAAATTATTATTTAAATTAACTGTGACAACAACAACAACAATGACAACAAGAGACAAACCGAAAACAAGGGAATCAAAATTATTAAATTGACTGCGACTGGTAAATGCTCTTTAGCTGACTAAAAATAGGAGAAAGACTTATGAAATTTTGGGGACAGCAACTTTGAGTTGAAAAGAAACATTCTGGAGAGTTTGATCATAATATTATTAGGATAAATTATAATGTTATTGAAATAAAGTTAAGATAATTATAATTAAAGTTATATATTGCAAATATTTACACGATTTCTTACATTTAAATCTATTTGTAGGCTCTAATGTAGTAATATTTTATATTTATATTTTTAGCATATATAAAGTACATTAAGAATTATTTATCCATTCCTATTTTAATGGCTATAAACAGTACATTGCATATAGACAAATACATCTCTAAAAACCCAACAATTTCTTCATCCCTACTAAAAGCCTATATAAACTGTAGTACTCCTATGCTTATAGTGTATAACCTGATCTATTCAATATAAAATAATGGGCGCTACCACTATTCCGACTCGATTCCAAAGGCAAAACCCCAACCCTCAGCTCCAGCTGGCCCCAACTCACGACTCCCGGCTCATTAATGTGTATCTCAATTATTGAACACTATAAATATTTGGGCTACCTGTCGATATGGCCAAAGAGCCAAGCTGAACCTCTCGGACTGGGGTCTACTTAAGAGCGAACTGGGGGCGACACATACGTGAACATATTTAAATAAACTCAGATCGTTGTGTCGCATGGTTGGATCAGCTCGGCGGATCGGCATTGTGCGTCGGCTTTACTGTGTTTTTCTTTTGATTTCGGAAAAGTTGTTGTAGTCAATCGTATAATAAGCCTTGTCGTGTATTTCTCATAATCATAAATATTTTTGTATTTTTCAAACCAAAGGATGAGTTTTAATGCCCAAAAGGTCTACGGAATGCTTTTTCTCCCTTTTATTATTATGATTATTAGTATGATCGTTATGTTGGGCTTCGTTCGCGTCGCAGTTAATAATATTCATAAACATAGTTCATTTTTTTTTTTGGAGGCTGGCTAATGATCATAATGCTGATGTGTTGATGAGGTGCCGCACAGTTTTGGTTTCGATGCGCAATGTGGATCGATTAGGTGAATAAAACGAACTATTTGGAGCAGAAGAAAGAGCGTGCGGTCTCTGGGAAACCGTTGGAGGTGTTGAAACTGAGCTTAGTAGAAAGAAAAGCAGCAAGAAATTGAGATGAAAATACGAGACAGGTGAAGAAAGTCTTTGTGAGCAAGTAATGATTTGTGAGGGAATAATATAAATTAAGGCAACCCTTAACTCTTTTACAATATTACTTAAGAATGTGTTGTATAATATATTAAGTCAGCTTTATCTATTAAAGACAAATAAAAGAAAAGGTTTATTTTAAAAAATCTTTGAATGATATATCTGCTACCCTACTTATGATTTATTGTTTATATGTCACATTTATTTACTGATTTTAATGAAGTCCTCACAAGATGTCCAGAATACGATGTTGGTCAGTCAAAAAGCAATGTTAAAGTTGAATTGGCAATGAATGAATTTTAGATGCTTAAAAGGTCGTGGTCAAATTATAAAACAAATATGATCTGAGAGCATTATTAAGACATAAAGAAGTCCATAAAAACTTGATTAATTCAATTAATTAATTAATTAATTAATTAAGGTCTTTAGTGCCTGAACTCTAAAAAGTATAAACTTATATCTAAAGACCCTCCCATAAACTATTTGCAATATGCACAAGCAAACTTACCTAACCTCACATCACACCTTACACCTTTCGCATGTCATTGCCTGTGTGTCGCAATTATTAGCTCTATTTAACAAACACACAGTTTCGGCAGCTCATGAATCACGCCCAACCCAAAGGCTACCACAAAACTTTAAGCGAACTCTCTCCCCCCAACTGAGCTCAAAGTTCTATGCACATTGTTGTTGCTCTTGCTGTTGTTGTTGTTGTTGCAATTGTAACTGCGGAGTCGAGTTAACTCGCAGAGGCATTGGGTCAATTGAGACACTCAGGGGGGGAGTCAGAAGGGGGGGCTCGATACGGTTCTGTATGGTGGCATAATGACGAATGTTTAGCTATTCATGTGTCTGGGCTGAAACCGTAGCCGAAAGCGAGCCCAGGGCAACCAAAACGGAGCGCACATCATTAGCCCGGGCCATGGAGTAACCATGGAGCACACTTGAGCTTGCCACATGCGGCACATGAAGACGCAGCACAAGAACAAGAAGAAGAAGAAGACGATGTTGGTTTGGATTGTGTGCGACGCGGCTTGGCGGAATTTTGCGGGTCTCATGTGTCAAATTGAGTGTCAACTGGCAATTTGGGCAGCACTCACACACTCACACACACACACATGCACACTCGCACACACTGTTAGAGCAAAGTCAAGTGTCATGTTTATCATAAGCCTATTAAGGGAGCTTTGGGCCAGGCTGCAGGAGAAGCTATAGAAATAACCCATTTTTCGCTGGAGTGCTTAACGAGTATTACGCGACCAAGCCCCCCACCGCCTCACAGGACATACAGCACAGCTGCCGCCGCTGCTCGCTTTGACGAAGTCAACTGTCGCTGTCGCAGGACGACCCTCCTCCTGTTCCCGTGCTCCGTTCCCGTGCTTCGCTGCCCTGTTCCCTGTTCCCTGTTCCCGTTCCTGTGGTTGGGCGTATCACATTTCAAAGCCGACTAATTTAACAATATTCTCATTAATGTGCGCAGGACACAGGCACACACAGGACTTCTAGCGGGATATTCACTGTAGCTCACATTTATTTTATTTGCAGTACCGCTTCGGGTACTCGCAATCGCAATCGTTCATAATCCGCATTTTGTTACATTTGTCGAGATTCTCCCATTTCATTGTTTTGTATGTGTGTGTGAGTGTGTGTGAAAGTGTGTGTGTTGTGTATGTGTGCTGTGTGTTTGTTGTAGCGATTTCAACAGATATGGGCCCAGGCACAACACCAACAATAACACAGTGTAACATCATCATCATCCTCATCGTCATCCTCATCCACGTGGGGAGGGTTGTTTGTTGCACATTAGAAAATCGTTACAAATTCGCCTTCCCATTGCGATTTGTCCGTTTGTATTTCTCGATTTCTCGATTCTTGTGCCGATTGTTGCCCGATGTTCTTTATATGCATCTTCCATCCATGTCGTGTGTTTGTTTTTGATTGTTTGAGCAGCACGCAGCACATTTATCTGCTTGTCAGCTTGTTTGAGCAAGTTTGCGTATAAATATTATATATGTATTTGCACAGCAGCTTATCACCGATCGTAACTCGATATGTTTGCTGCCACTACTCGCTCTCAATCTGTCTCACTCACTCTTCCTTTAACAGAGAACAGCGCGCAGCCGTAGCCGCGTATAGAGAGGGTCGCGAAAAGGTGCTGGACTAAGTACGAGTATTATAAGTTCTATAATCAGCCAGATGGCGAGAGGAAGTAAGAAAGAGAGAGGGAGAGGAGGAGGGAGAGAGGATCATAAACTCCCAGTTCGACGGCCATAACAAGGTGCTGGCAACTGTGGTCGCTTCCATAATTGTTGTAGGCAAAACTATGCAAATTAGTTAGCTGCAATAAGAGGGATTAACAACATAAAGAAACTAGAGTGAGAGGGGTATAGGGGTACACAACATATAGTGGTGGAAACATGACAATGAGTATAATACAAAATATAATAGGCAAATAAAATATGTTATGTACGCTGTAAATTAAGATCATATCTGCTTAGGCCGAAGAGGATGAAAATGAAAGGATGAAGAATGTATGATATCAAGCAGGGAGGGAGTTTAGCGATGCATATAAATCTATTTATATGATGCATGATCATCTTTACTATATATGTTATATATATATGATATAATCTTATAGCAAACAGTATGAAGTTTATACATTCAAATCATTTATGTATAATATGTTATGGATAGACAGATCTTTACTTTCTCTTACTATCTTTTAATCATATATTCATTGATTAAAAATGTATTTTTCTTTATAAGTTGGATTTAGCTGCAGATTACTAGATATAATATGAATAGATCACAAATAGTTTCCTTATAAACATATATTAGACTATAAATATATCGTTTAATTCTGCAATTATATATTAACCTGAGTTATCTGTACATATGGGTAGATTGGTGGATCTATAGATGAACTATAAATGTGAAATATGTCTGTGTAATTATATGTTTATTATTATTATTATTGTTATATACTTTGTATATATTTTTTATATGTATTGAATTTTTTTCTATATTTTTTATAATATTTTTACATATTTTACATAATTTTATATCTTTATTATATATTTTTCTCCTTCATAGAATTCCCAAGTCTTCAATCAGGTGAAGATAACTTGCCTACGTTCCCTAAACTCTTCACTCTTTGCTGCCACATGTGGCATGCTTTGTTGGTTAGTTCCCTTGCCTCAACAATGTTGCAACAATTTGTTGCGTTGCATTTGAAAATATTTTCAATTAAAATTGAACGTGATTGAAAATCATGAAAGTGCGAAGTGGCAAAAACCAATTTCTCAGCACAGTGAGCGATAATTGCTGTGCCCCAAAACAGGACGGGGCATGCAACAGTTGCTGCTGTTGTGGGATGCGCTGCCAAATGCGAGTGCGCATAATACAAAACTTTATTTATGGCAAGCGGTGGCCAAAGACAACTTGCAACTTGGCAACCTGGCAACGGCAGCAGCAGCGGCAGCAGCAACAGCCACCGATTTGCGATTTGCAGACGTGCAACAAGACAATTTCGCTGTGCAACAAATGAGAGTGTAAATTTGCGTGTAAACACTCGGCTCACCCGCTGACATTGCGCTTAGTAGAGACGTTGCACGGCAATTTGGATGCCACGCCACGGTGTACGGTGCTGGCGCAGCTAGACGTCGCAGTCGCAGCCGACGGTAGTCGCTGTTGTTGTTGCTGTTGTTGCTGCTGCACAGGCGCATGCGCGCGCACAGCGCATAAATTTATCGTGTTGCATATAAATTATATATAAGGCAATATCAGCAGATCAGCAGAGCAACAACACACAGACACACACACAGATACAGACACAGTCACTCTGTGGCAGGCACATTCTCCTGGCCCCGACTCGGACTCAGTGATAAAAAGGAACTCAGCGTGTCGCCGCGGATGCGTTGATCATTCATTATTTAAGGATTGAAAAGTTAATTAACATTTTTGCCCAGCCACAGTCCGCAGCCAGTTGTTGTTGTTGCTGGCGATTTACGAGAAGCAGTTGCAGTTGCAGGCCAAAACTGGCAGCAGCTGGCCAAGTTGGCAGGCAGAGCAAGCTGAGAAGAAAAAAAATAAAAATAAAATCAAGTCAGAAAATGTGAAAATTATTATTGATAATATTTTCGTTGCCAGGCACTTAACTGATCCGCGATATAACTGAGAGAGATACTCGACCAAACTAGACTCGGTTTGTGGCACGTAAATGTCTCAATTTGTTGACTCTCCTCCTCTTCCTGCTGGCATTTGTAAGCTGTCGCCGGATTAGATTGGCCAACGGAAATGTTTTGAATTGGGTTAGACGATGAAAGCAGTCACAAATTATAATGATGTGAGAGCAACATGAGCTCGTTGGCAGATGGAAGTATTTGGTGAAACAGTGGGGCAAAGTTGCAGGGGACAGATCTAAAATAGTACAATAATTAATGAAGTTTTAAAAGCCTGTCCTACTCAATAACGAACACGTTTGTGTGCATTTTAAGGCTCTATATAAGACATTAAAGACAAATCTGGCTAGATCTCTGGGATCTTAAATGATAGAGTCATGAAATTTGTTAGAGAGATTTCCTACAATCCAACAAATGTAGAGTTCAGATGAACATTGAACTACTTTTTTTTATTTCAAGAAAAAACAGTTGTAGTCTTTAAAAGACACCTATGTGTAAAAATTAAGCTAAATACAGAACCTCAAAGCCTATTCTAACCAGATCTCTAAGAACTTTAGAGCTAGAATCATGAAATTTGTTAGAAAGATTACTTACTATTCGACTTATATAGTTTTCAAGTCAAGCTTACATTACTTCTCACCTATCTTAAGAGAAAAGACGCTATTGTGTACAATTTAAGTAACACACTGAACATATTTCGGGCAGATCTCTGAGATCTTCAGAGCTAGAGTCATGAAATTTGCTAGAGAGATTAATTAACACCCAACAATGACTTTTTTTATTCGAAACTAGCATTATCTTTCTACCAACTCAAGAAAATACAGTTTCTTTTTACGTTCTAAGGCTCTTAGGTAAACTGATCTGCATATAAGAATAGTTTACAGCTCTGCAAGACTAGTACTAAAATTTAAGCATGATCGCATAGTAAACATGCAAAACGTAAACATAGATAACGTTATTAAGAAGTATCCCATGGCTGCAGATAATAATCCTGTACTATACTATAGTATAAAAACATTTAATATTGATCCTTAAAACTTTACAGCTACAGTACTTTGAACGTCATAGTAACGTGTAAATCCCCACAGTTCGTTATAAAGAAGCTCCACTGTGTTGGCGAAAGGCTCTTACAATTCTTCAACCTGTTTGCATGGGAAAAATCAACAGACTAACAGTAAATCCAACTTATACTACATAAATCAGCTAAGTTTTCCCAGCCAGTTGATGGAAGAGTTCTTCGCACCTCGCGTTGTCAGGCAATTAAATTAATGTCTTAATCTGCGTTTACGACAAACACCCCAAAATTGGCAGAAGAGAGAGAGGAGACGAGAGAGAGGGAGAGAGACATACGCTCTATAATACTCGATGCCGTTCCCAATCCCAAATTCCCGACTAAGCCCACTCGTTACCAAAGGCCACTTGGCTGCGACAACGACAACGCAGCAGAAGTCAATAGAGCGTAATATAAATCCGTGTAATACGAAGGAGCGATAGAGCCAAAGAGAGGGAGAGAGAGAGAGAGAAGGAGAAAGAAAGAAGGAGAGGGGAGGGAAGGAAAACGAAGCATATGTGCGGGGACTCGCTGAAAGCAGAAACCCCCTCGGGGTTGCTGTGCTGGTTTACACTTTTGGTCAGATTAAGACCTCAGCGCAGCAGGCCCAGTGTGACTGTGTGCGAGTGTATGACTGTGTGTGTGTGTGTGTGTTATGTGTGTAATGTCGTAGCGAATCACAACAGCAACAACACAGAAATCGAAAGAGACTGTGTATTATAATAACTACCTCAACGTCAACGTCTCTTTAACAGTTATAAAGCCGAACTAATGCTCGATCCCAAAGGGGTGGAGAAGCAGCAAGAGATCGGAGAGGGAGAGGGGGAGGTACGAGAGGGGAGGTAAACGGTATTTGTATGTGTCGCCTCTGACTGATTTAGGGTGCGAAATTTCAAATATTATTTTATTTATTTGAATCTGAATGGGGCCCACAGTCACAGTCGGCCAACAACTGAAACAAACATTCTACTAGCTTACCAATACATCAATACTCTGTGTGTGTGTGTGAAGTTTGAAAGGAAACTTTACAAGCAGCCGTCGCAGGCAAATCAAATGCAATTCAAGTGGAAAACGCAAAGCCAAAAGGTAGAGCAGCCGAACATTGAACACGACGATGACGAGGTGGGCAATTGACTGCGGCACAGTGGTGCAAAGCAAATGAGTTCTGCATGAGCAGCATTCTATGAATACGATCCACAAGCGGGAATATAAAGAATATGAGTGTCTTAGATTGTTGTACTATTCTTGCAGAAGGTAACGCAAAGAAAAAAAGGTAAAAAGGAATTTGCAATTCTCGTTATAACACAATAAATGTAGAATTGACTATGCAGAAAATTAACATGCCATACAATACTAAATTTAGCATTGCCACCCCTTATTCTTCTCAATATAATTTGTATATACCAAAAACTATATTTAATAAATGCAATAATCAGGAAGTTTCTTTCTATAAACTGAGAGAATTTAATGTCAAAGGTATTTTAAAGGAATCCTTTCTTTCTTAATGAAAATCTAATAAATATTAAGAACATATAATGTACATTTTTAATACATTTAAGATTTGTATGAAAAATTGTATATTTTAAAGTTTTACGAGAATTTCGAGTATATAAATCAAAAATATATGTATATTTAAATACGAGGGTCGTTTGATAAGTCCGTGACTTTTTGAATAAAATATATTTTTTTCGTCAAAGAAGCGTTTTATTTTTCAACATAATCTCCTTTTAGCTCTATACATTTAGTCCAGCGTTTTTCCAATTTTTTTATTCCTTCCAAATAATAGGTTTTCTCAAGGCCCTCAAAATAGTCGTTTGTTTCTGTGTTTCTCTTCATTTGACCCGAATCTCTTACCGCCGAGCCATTTCTTCATGTTTGGAAACAAAAAATAGTCACAGGGGGCTAAATCTGGAGAATATGCTGGATGGGGTAGCAGTTCGTAGCCCAATTTATGAAATTTTGCCATTAGCACACGAAATTCACTTTTTTCCATTTTCGTTAAAATTCACGAGATCGTCTGCTTTCAATGCCTATAAAACGCAAACCAAAAAACGCAGCTTTCTCAAAATTTTAC
Source organism: Zaprionus indianus (assembly GCA_018904595.1). Classification (NCBI taxonomy): domain Eukaryota; kingdom Metazoa; phylum Arthropoda; class Insecta; order Diptera; family Drosophilidae; genus Zaprionus; species Zaprionus indianus. The sequence continues at coordinate 1,752,341 of JAEIHA010000905.1, forward strand.
AGTCAGCTGTTAATCGATAACTGCTGACAGGAGCAGTGTTGTATTTAGAGCAGGTGCGCGGCAAATACAAAAAGTCACGGACTTATCAAACGACCCTCGTACTTGAACTTTAAACTTGAGAAAATGAATCATAATAGCGAAATGTATATATAAAATGGGAATTCACATATAAGAAATTTAAATATTCACGCATATATTGAAATTTTATAAAATTTTCGAAAGTTATACAATTTATTAAAGTTCTTTTAATACAAAGTCCAATGTGGAACTTATCAGAAATAATAAGTTTAGATTTCTATTTGATAAATAAGATTAATATCCTTAGTTAGCCCATTTAAGCTTGATGATTAGCTAAGTAGTACAATTACCAGCTTCTATCACTCCAATAATTTGTCTCAATAAAATACAATCCACAATAAGTTATATAGAATATGATAAACTTCAAAAGGCACTCAAAACTTTTGGCTAATAAGCTCACCAAGGTGGTGCAGCACTCAAAGTGCAAAAGTTCAAAGTTATCAGTTGAAGAGCTTTCAAGAGTTGTCGCACTTCAGTAAGCGCCTCAAATTTCTCTCACTCCCAGCCCACTGTGCAGCGTTTGTAGACGCGCCAATGAAGCGCGACGGGGCAAATAGAGAAAATGCTGATGAGCATGATTGTGCACGGCGTAAAACAAGGACTCCTCGTCAGTTGGGAATTGAGAGAGAGAGAGAGAGAAGCAGGACATACGGAAACAATGATCCATAAATGTAAACATCACGTCGACATCGCAGTCATAACCAACAACAAGCGAGACGAAAGCGGTACATGCAAGTTGTGGCAAGCTACGCTGAGGGGAAAGAAGAAGCCAACCAGTTTGGCCGCGGCCATGCCAGCAACACAGGGAAGAGGGAAGAGGAAGGGGGGGTAACCGGGTGCAAGCGTAGCTGATTTTGTTGTATTATAAACACAAATAAATAAAAGCGGCTGCACGACAAATCGTCCTGTTGGCAGCGCCGGCTGCGGAAACGAGGCAGTCGAGGAAGGCCGGGAAGATCTTTCATCCTGCGGCCGCGGGGCAACAATGGCTGCGACGACAGCACAAGCTAAATGCGGCAGAAGGGTGTGCAAACAGCAGCAGAGTGAGACGGAAAGAGAGAGAAAGAGAGGCAGTTTGGCATATGTAGAGGCAGAGATATAATTAGGAATGGCATTCTCCATTTCATTTAACCCGCGCACAGTTTCCGATTTTAGGGTGCCCTCGCACACACACACACACACACACACACACTCACCCTGGAACCACCACCAGCAGCAGCACCATGGCGAGCATCCTGGCCACAGTTGCCATTGTGCATCCCGTGTTATAATGTGCTAAATATGGGAGTGTCCTTGTCATTTATATGTCGCAATGTCTGCTCCCGTTTCCCGTTAAATTGCGCGCGCTCTACCGCAGCACCCTGTCCAGCACTCTACCCTCCCCTGCCCGTTCCCTTCCCCTCTCCTTCCCTTCTGGCTCTGCTCTTGTCATGAGAATAAATATGGCAATAAATGAAATTAATACATTACGTCGCCCCGTCTGCAGATTTGCTCTGCCCGTCGTTGTTCACACGTTGCTCATGAATATTTAAATGTTTTAGCAATTGATTTATGGCAGTGTTGCAATGCATGAGCAAAAGGGAAGGAGGCGGAGGGTGCGTGGCAGCTTCTTCTGGCGGCGCCGTTGCACGTTAAAACAATAAAACATTTAAGGCGTTGCCCCTGCGATCCATTGCTGTCTTCTCTTTGTGCTGCTGCTACATCATTTTCTCTCCTGCCCATCCCCCCTGCTCCTTCACCTTCTTTATCTCCTTCTCCTTTGCTCTACCCACTGCTGTGGCAACTTGGAGACGCTTTCGCTGAAGCTCAAACCATGAGGCAAGGCGCGCGCGAAACACAAACAGAGCTGCGATTTCTTGTGGCCAGCTCAGGTATCCGATTCCCCAAGTTCCACGACATGAGCAGCGACAGCAGCAGCCGCAACAGCAGCAACAACAACAAACATGACAACGCGCTGTGGCAACTGTGACGGCACAGTGGAGCTGGAGTGAGTAGGTGAGGGGCAAAAAGAAGCTAAGGATATTATTGGTAAAATTTTAGGAAACTCGCGACATGTATGAATTATTAAGAGTATTAAGTTCTATATTTTGTAGAGTTTTCTAGATGAATTTAACTTACATTCTTCTTAGTTAAATACATTATAAGTTTCTTTAACAAATATCATAAGTTTAATATATTCCATTATAAATATATAGATAATGATACGTATTATATAAAAGAGGTTGGCTCAATATCTCTTATTCTAAGGTAGAAACAAAATCAATAAATAATTGAATTCATACATAATTTAGAAACAAATCTTAAAGTCTTTACTAATGCATTAAAATGCTCTCAAATTTATTTTTTTAATTGAGGAGTTCTTTTAAATAAAATATTAATAATAAATATTTAATAACATACAAAGTACGTATTTAAATTAATTTTCAACAAATATTTATCGAATAATAAATAAATACATATAAAAAAAAATGTAATAATTCCAGTGTAATTTGACTTAAAGCCAATTTGTACGGGTAAATAAGTCATACAATATATTAATAAAAAAATTATGTGTTTATTTGAAGAGTTTATCATTATTATATGTTAATAAAAATATTTTTATTACTCTTAGCTAGAGTTTATTTCTATAGTTGGACTCCTGCCACAGATAATTCAATCTTAAAATATTTTCATGTTGACTGAGTTTAATATTTGTAATTAATAAGACACCAGAAATGCCAGTCCGCTCTTTGTTGAGTCCAGTTTTATGCTAATCTTGTACCACTGTGCGACAACACAACGCAACACAAAAGCCCACAAGCAGCCAAGTTGAGCGGAACATTAATTTAGTATCAAATTACGAAAATATTTGCTAACAACAATTAGTTAACTCTCGTTAATTAACACGTCTTTAGTGGGCAGCGAACGCGAAATCTGTGTTGACAGCCGATGACGTTGACCGCAGAGAGACAGAGAGAGAAAGAGAGAACACATGAGTTGGCAGTGCTCAGTTCAGATCTCCATCTCGATCTCGATCTTGCTCTCAGTTCGGTCAATTTGTGCGACAACAAATGGTTGAATGTCTTGCAACTATTTAATTAAATCAATAGGGTCAAGTGGTAAATATTTTGACCCGCGTCTGATTAGTAAAAGTGGCGACTCAAGATGCGAGATGCTCCAACTGCCTCTCCTCATCCCTCCCCCCCACTGTCTGTGCTCTGTCCCGTGTCTCAAATTCATTGGCTTAATTGAATGAATGGCGTTTTAAGCGGGAAATTAAGTGCACGACGACGCGGGCTCAGACTGAGACTGAGACGGAGACTCTGACTTGGACTTGGACTGCTACACAACGGAGTCCAGTCCAGTGGTGCCGTAGTTCAATTGTCAATTGAACGGAAGCGACGTCAGCAACTTTGAACTTTGCCTTGCACTCGCACGCGGACGTTTGCTCGATGCTGGATTTCTTGGGAAATCGACGTGGTTCTGAATGCTCCCGCTGATGTGAGCCACTTGTGTGGCACATTTGCCGGCAGCTAACAAGGTACTCGATGGGCCACTGGGCTGACTGACTGACTGTTTGACTTTGCCCCTTGCCAGTCACCCCCAAGTCAAGAGCGACCGCCGCTCGAAGGACGCGCGCGCAGTCAAATGGAATCGATGAGCGCGTTTTCAACTGTTTCCCAACAATGTAAAGCGGCTGTGCGAAAGCGTATTGAAACAATCAGTTTGTTTGCCGCACATACACTCACACTCACACACACTTACAGTCACACGCAGACTCACAGGAAGTGGGAACACTCGTTCCCGACTCATGTTCTTGCGCCTTTTTAAGCGCTCAAGTGCAATTGCCAAGCTTTCCCAGGAAATTATAATCTACCTCCCTCTCTCTCTCTTCCTCTCTCTCCATCTCTCTCTGTGCAGCTGCAAGTGTTGAGGCAAAGTCAAGCAGCATTTCTCAGACCCCCTTAAGCCAATTTTGGGCTAAGAAAATATTATCGCTCGTATTACCCACAAAGTGCAACTTGGCATCTGCCTGCGTCTAATCTGCTCCGGTTTCAGCTTGATCCCTTGACCTTCTGCCGTGCAGATGTCTGCAGATAAATCAGATATACAATATTGGGCAATATGCGAAAGAAAAACAATGGGAAACCCGAGAGAAAATGCCAAAGGAATATTGCACAAACAGTTGCAATTTCTTTTCTTTTTCTTTGGTTTTCTTTTAGCCATTTTCCAGGAGTGTTCTTTGTTCTAATCCCTTGGCCAGTTGTGGTTTGGTGAAGGAGTGAGTTATCCTCTAATGGGGTTTTGTATGTTGGCTAAAGGATTCCCTTGTCATAACCCCACATGATATGGCACTTTGCGAGCGAGCAAACAATGGTAATTTTTGGCAAATTGGCAACATTTTCTATATAAGGTTACCAGTTTCAGATCTTATCGATCAGTTTTGCAATCTGCTAATGACTGTCTATTTTGTGCAAGGGTTTCTTACAGAGCAGAGAAGAGCATTTGATCATATCATGTTTAGCCTGCTTGTAATGTAGATTTTGCAAAGTGATTATAAGTATCTTTTAAGGAAGGTTGAAGGTTGAAGGATTATATTGTTTACCTTATTATATCAACATATCATATCATAGATAACCAAATTAATTTGGAAACATTATGAGCTTTGTCTGAACTCAAGAAACAAAGGGAAAAAGAAGGTAATTTAAACATGAAATTAGAAACACTTTCCTGCGTGATGAAGTATTATTATTTTTAAAATATTGGGGCAGAGTTATTGATTCTTCTACTGAATAATTCATTTCAATAATTCATTTATTCTACATATTTGTCGCTCAAAGATGATGACCCTATCATGATGACCCTATCTGGGCTTTAAACGAAGCGGATCGGCATGTAACTGAGCGTGAGATTGAAAAGAAGTTAAATATACCACAATCAACCATAAATGATCATATGATCACCAGTTTCTTTTCTGTCAACCCAATATGTTAATAAGGAGTTCTTCATATAGACAATCTTTCAGGACTTGGTGCAGAGAAACTGTAACTTAGTTGTGTCCTTTTCAATAAAGAATATAATGCAATATAATATAAATAATATACAAATAATAAACAGAATATATTCAATATAGATTTCTACTATATAGTTCCCCAGTTTCTCCAACTTAATATAGATATAAACAGTCAGAATAAAACACAAGTTAACTATATTTAAGTGTTATATTTAAGTGTTTTTTCTATTTTATTTTATAGTGTACAAATACCTATTTAAATAAAATAAAAATAAATATATTAAATTGCTTATAATTCCTAGCATATGTTTCCAAAATATTAATATAATAATTAAAACCGCAAGATGCTACAAGATGAGTCCGAACGGGGGCATCTTTTGTGCTCAGTGCGACTTGTGGCATGGCTAAACTGCAGTAATTGGATGAGGCGAACCGGGGCGAGTCGAGGCGAGCATTAATAATGAGCTGTGCATGACGAGATGAGACGCATGACGATGACGATGATGATGAAGATGTTGATGATGATGATGATTATCATGTATTATGATGAGTGTGACTGGCATGAAGAAATCATTTTTTAAAATTATAGCATGCACATCGATACACAACAAGCCGCAACTAAAGCGGGCTCCGGGGCAAACAATGCCCCTCAAAGAGAGGGAGGAGGGAGCAGTTGACGGGACGAGGGTTACGTCGTGGACTAATGACGATAATTGCGTACCTCACATAAGTCCCAGTCCGCCGTCGTCCGCTTGGGCTATTCACTTAGGCCATAAACACAGACATTAACACCTGATCTGCCCGCTGCGACGTCGTCGTCGTCGTGGTCGCTGCTGCTGCAAAGGTGTTTTCCCTGCCGCGCCTCATTGTTATGGTAAACAGTCAGTTTTTCAGGCAGTCCCCCCCCCTCCTCCTCCCCCCTGCAGGCGGCTGCTTAATTATAAACGCCGCGACTTAATCTGGAGCGGCAGCTGGACAATGGACAATGCAGTCAGTCGATTGGACAATGGTGAATTGAAACAAGGTGTTGGCTTTGTAATGCGCCGACACACGTCTTTCACCTTGCCCCATGCCCCATGCCCCTCCCTGCTACTTGCCGCCTGCCGTTGCCGTGTTGGCCAAAATGCGCACTGGAGTTGCCAAACAAATTCTTTTGTTATTTAATTGTAACCAAATTATTTCCACACGCTTTTTGCGCCCATTGTTCCCTCCGGCTGTTGCCATTGGCCGCCGCCGCCGCCAGGGGGCGCTCGTTGCGATCTTTATCGCGCATTCAAGTTTACAAATTTAGCTCCTAATGAGCGAGTTTTAAACATTGTAAGCCCTGACAGTTTGCCGCTTTTCATGTGGTTATGCTTATGCAGCCCCACTCCAGTGGGTGTGGCCCCGGGGGCAGAGGCGTGACTTGATGGTTAAGCAATAACATTCCGAGCAAGCGTTTTTCACTTTTACTCCCTCCAGAAATGCCTCAAAATGTTGCCAACTCACGAGGGTCTTGAGACAGCGCTATATTCCACTGGGTACTACGGAGTGTACATTTATCTAGATTGTTTATCTACATTTGCTCTACTTGCTGCTTTAATTGCCGCAAGTTGCTTTGTGCGCCTAAACTGAGCATTCATAAGTTGAATAAGTGAATAACTCATTCAGTTTAGCAACTAGAACTATGAATATAATGCAGTTCTTTAGAGCTGTTATGTATGTATTCATATACTAAATTTAGTAATTCTAGCTTTTGTAGTTCCAGAGATCTACGTTGGGGAACTTAGACTTCGTGTTGTAATAGAACCTGACTTGTCTATTAAAGTTTTCTAAGCTATTCCACTTTATCACGATTGGTAAACAAATTTTCTATACAGATGGTTGCACAAATAAGTTCATAACGTACTCAGTTTAGTAGTTTGAACATTGTAAATAATATCTTCCATTTAGTAATTCTAGCTCTTGTAGTTCCAGAGTTCTAAGTTGAAGTACTGAGATTTAGTGTTTTGAAAGAACGTTACTAGTCAATTAGGATTTTTTGAGCTATTTCCACTTTATCACGATAAGTAAACGTTTCCAAACATATTTCCTATATAGATGGTTGAATAAATAAGTTTATAACGTATTCTTTAAAGCAGTTTGAGCTTTTTAAACAATAGTTTTCCTCAATAATAACTTTTCTCTTACTGTATTCCAAATGTAGTAGCTCTAGCTCTAGTAGTTCCAGAGATCTAAGTTTAAGAACTTCGATTTCGTGTTTTAAGAGAACTTAACCAGTTTTTTAAGAGTTTTTGAGCAAATTCCACTTTAATATGATAGATAAACGTCTCCATACATATATCCTTTATAGAATATTGCATAAATAACTTTATAAGGTATTAATTTTAGCAGTTTCAACTTTGTAAATTATTCCTTTCCTTACTATTAGCTTTTCTCTAGCTCTATTCCAAATTTAGTGACTCTAGTTCCAGTAATTCCAGAGATCATGGCTAAAGAGCTCATTTAACTTATAAATTGATAGTCTATACAACTTTAGAATTAATTTATTGCTTTCCTACATAATTTTTTTATTAATTGCTGCATAAATAACTAAATAACTTAAACATCATAACAGACTTCGCCTTATATATAACATTTTAATGTAGTACTAACATTGATCTAGCTCTCCACCAAATTTAGTGTGCCTAACTCTTGTAGTTCCAGAGATCTAGCTCTATGAACTTAAGTAACTCTTCAATTGAGAGTTTCGTTGAGTTTCCTTAACTCTAGTTAAGTTACTCATGTGCTTCCCACTTATAACAAAGTTTTGTTGAGTTGCCTTAACTCTAGTTAAGTTACTCATGTACTTTGCTACTTACAAGTATCATAACTTGCACAATCACGCTTTGAACCGCGTGTCAACACGTTGTGTGCAGCCCACATAAGTTAAATCGTTTTAATCAGTTAATCTTTCTTGCAGTGCACTTGCCCAAACCGATGAATCTTCATTTGTAAATCAAAACAGCTGAAGGAGGCAGCAACAACAATGCCACAACTGGCGCCAGTTTCAATCTATGTAAATCTCATACAAGTTGCACGCACAGAGAGACAGAGAGAGAGAGAGACAGAGAGAGAGAGGGAGAGTTTCTTGAACCTGAAGCTTAACTGGCAATTGAGGCAACAATAAGTGACATCATATATAGGATAATTCACTCGAATCACTGTTTACACTGAGAATAATCCGTCGCGTAAGGCGAATAAATTGAAAGAAAACATCGCCGGAGCTCTCTCGATGTTCGTCAGTTTACGTGGAAATGAGACAAACAAATAAATTTACTTTGATTGAATAATGGTCACATAATTGGCAACTTGAATGGAATTGAGTAGCAGGCAAAACAGATGCTGCAACAAGCGATGTGGCAACGATAAGCAGCAGCAGCAACAGTAGCAGTAGCAGAAGGAGGTAGAGCAGCAGCAGGAGAAGAACGAGACGAAACGAAACGCAGCGAGCGCGATGTATTCGCGCATTAACTAACTGAATTGGATAATCTCATTCTGATTCAGAGACTTCTCCTCCTTCTCCTCCCTCTTCTCTTGCTCATTCTTGCGGCGTCGCATTGTCGCCAATTGTTGTCTAAGATTCGCCTAAATTGAAATGTGCAACTGCAAAATGTCAGCTGGCAATTGTCGGCTAGATGGATGCGATATGCCACATACGCCCCGTTGACATTCCACTAAAGTAAGAACAGGAGGGAGTGGGCATGTGCACAGCAATTCTACAACTCTCTACCTCTCCCTCTCTTTCTCTCTCTCGCTCTGTAAGCTGCAGTTTATTAACCTGATCTGGTTGCTCTCTTTCGACGCGTGATTCATGCAGCTCTGATATTGAGAACGAGAGTGGGCAGAAGAAACAGCTTGAGGAATCCAGAGGAGACAACTGGAAAGTAGTTTGACCTAGCTGCAGTTTTATTTCATTCCATTTTCATTAAATGTGTCTCAGTTAACTGTTTGTTAAGTGCGTTAGTTGATGACTAAGGCGCCTAAGACTTTGGCTGTCTGTATTAAGTAGAAGATCTCGTTGACAGACACAGTTAGTAAATTTAATGGGAATATTTGTTATTATTGCATGCACATAATAATTGTTAACAATAATAATAATTTAGCCACGCCCTTTTCGACACTCTAAAATTAAAAAATAATGCATTGCAAACGTAATTTTAAAGCTATATGTTAACATTCTTATTTGATTTCCACAATCATCAAATAATTTCTTGACATTTGATTCGAGTTTGATAACAAACAAAGACAGATATTGAACATAACAATCGTGCAGAGACTTTCCGTAATTATTTATGGTAAGAAAATGTTTAATAATGTTAGGAAATACTGAAGACAGCTCAATATAAAAAAGAATTCACAGTTTGCAAAAGAATTTGATTATTCATTATTAAATAAAAAAAATAAATTGAAATGATGAAAATCTTTTTAATCAAAGGAACTGAATCCAGAAATTGTTCTCATATTAGTCCCACTCAAAAAGAAGTATACATATATCTGTAGTAAATATATTTTACTTAGTAACAGTTATAATTGAACTTATTCCAATTGGTTTGCAGCACTCGACTTGCCACTTCATTCCGTGCTGTTGCCTTGCAACAACATCAACGCCGTGACGAGTGTCTGGCCCGCATTTTCCTGAATTCAACTGCCCGTTGCCCCCCCAACTCGGGCACACTGAACTGTGTGGCGTGCCACACATAATGACTGGCAAGGCAGTAAAACAATTTCATCAGCCGTCGGCGAAGTTGCCACCGTCCTCCCCAAGTTCCGCACACGCTCCACGCGCCCCTTTTCGGTTTGTTTTGTTGGCGTGTGTGGAACATGCGCTAAAATTTTATTTGATTTGACACTTAGCACTGCCACTCCCTACCTCTCTTTCTCCCCCATCTCCCCTTCTCTCTCTCACTCTTGCGACTTATTAAGGACTTCCTGTTGCCCGTCAGCAGCTTTTTGTCGCGACAACAGATTAATAAAACGCGCTGCAGTTCAATTTACTCGCCCCCGTATTCAATTCAATTTTGTTTTTCAATTTCAATTTTGTTGCAATTTTTATTTCAATAGAATCTCATTTGATTTACTGTCTGCCTCTAATAATGATCAGAATAATAATAATAATCGTAATAATAATCTTAATAATAGTATAAATTATTTAGTGCTTAATTTCAATTTGCCTGCTGCGCTTAAGTATCGTTATCATCAGAGCTATCGGTATCGGTATCGGGGATAAGCGATAATTTAATCCTTGAGAGAGATTTCTAGTTAGACTTGCACAATATCCTTGCAAAGGGCAATCAGAGAAGCTAAAGGTGTTTATAGCGTTTGTATATTGATGAATCATGAAAAACTATATAACATACACTTCATATATCAAATGCATATGATATTTCGATCCTCTACAACATAAAGAATGTAATATAAATTGAAGAAACTCTGTAGAATCTGCCTAAACTCTTTACTTTACCCATATAAGATTATTTCATTTTTTCAAGTTAAATAAATTTATTAAAAATATTAAAGGAAATCACTCAATTCTCAAGACTTTTTGGTGAAGATATCTATATATTTTTTTTGTGATTGCAAATATTTGAAGCGATTATACGAAAACTAGGATTTCTCGTCTAAAAAAAAACTCTAAAAAATGTTTGAAAATAAATAAATAAATTTTCAAAGTTGTACCTATATTTTCCAACTCTCAAGATTTATTTAGAAATATTTTTGTTTACGAATGAAGAGTATATGAAACTGCTTGAATTTGTTTTTAAAATATATTTTAATTTGTTACTTTAGAGCTCTCCATATTTATTTCAAAGTGATTTTCTAACTATAAAACTTATTTGGAAATAATTGAAAATTGTTAAAGTTCCAAAATATTTTTAAAAGATTTATATAAAAAACCATAATTCATATAGAGGACCACATATTCTTTCAATTCTCAATGCTTTCGCCTCTGCAAGGATATTTAGGGCTGTCACAGTCTAGAGTTACTGTATACTACGTAATACTAGCTTCTTTATTTCTCTCTCTCTCTCTCTCTCTCTCTCTCTCTATCCGTCTCTATCCCCTACTTTGTCTCCCTCTCTCTTTCTATTTACAAGCGTCTATCGCCTCAGTCGCTGCTGTTCCTATATACATTGAATACTTATGGGCTACTGTGCTACACGTGCGGCACCGGTCAAGTGGATGGAGGGGGAGGTGCATCCCCTTCAGCTGTTGCGGCTGACCACTGTGACGGGCTTGACGAGCAGCGGCTGTGGATGTGTCTGCGGCTGTGTCGCTGGTCCCGGCGAGCGTGAGTTGCAATCGCCATGCTGCTGCTGCTGTAGTTGCTGCTGCTGCTGCTGCAGACCCGGCGACGATGGCGGCTGGCCAAGATGCGTCATATGTGGCTGTGCCGCACTCAGCTGCCTTTGATGTGCCGCCAGAGCGGCGGCAGCGGCGTGTTGATGCAACAACTGTTGGTACTGCAAGCGCTGGTACAGTTCCTGACTGCTGGCGGGGCTGATGAAGGGGGCGGGCGGTGCAGGGGGCGGTGGCACGGGTGGAGCTACCCCAGGCCCACCACCGGGATGAGCCACCATGCCGGAGAGCAGACCCGCTGGACTCTTGGGCGCAAAGGGATTGTAGCGTTGGTACATGCTCGCCAGCAGACTGGGCCCCGCCTGAGGGGGGTAGGTGAGGAACTGTCCGAATTGTGGATACGCTGCCAGGCCGGGAAACATGGGACCAATGAGGGACCGCTTGAAGGCAGCCAGCCGCGAGCGACTCGCGGCCGTTGTGCGCCGTCGCAACTTCCCGGTGGAGCCACCAATGAACACGTCCTCAGCAGAGGGGTCCAGCATCCAGTAGTTGCCCTTGCCGGGATCATCGTAGTGTCGTGGCACCTTCACGAAGCATTTGTTCAGACTAAGATTGTGTCGTATGGAGTTCTGCCAGCCCTGTTTGTTGTCCCGATAGTAAGGATGATTGGTCATGATGTATTCGTAGATCCCGTTGAGGGTTAGACGCTTCTCCTGGCTCTGACGGATGGCCATCATGATGAGGGCGTTGTAACTGTACGGAGGCTTCTCGTTGCCCTTCTTATCCTTGATGGGTTTGCCATCTGTTGACTTTGTCTCCGAATCCCCATCGTTATCACATTCCACATCATCATCGGCATCTCCCTCGCCCTCTCCCTCCCCCTCGGCATCGCCGTAATCCTCTTCGTGCTCATCGGTTGGCGGTGCTGGTGACATGGACGTGACATCCAAATCAGATTCCACATCGCTATCCGGCTCAGAGCCCAAAGGCGAAACATTTTCATTGTTATTATTGAGGTTATGGCTGATCTCATTGTTATTGAGGTTATGGTTGATCTTCTGCTGCGCTTCATGGCGCTGCTGCTGCTCCTCCTCGTCCTGCTCCTGCTCCACCGTCTCGGGCAATATGGAATTTATGGAGAAATTCGATTTCAGATGAGGCGTACGCGCCATTTTCATAAGCAGCGACGCCGGCGTCAGATTCAATGCGCCGACGGCGTTCAGATGCGGATGTGTATGCGGATGTGGATGCGAATGTGGATGATGTGCGTGTGCGTTGAGCTCATCAACGATCTTCACCATTTTGCACAGTTCTCTTTTATTGCATTTCTTTCTTATTGTTGTTATTGTATTTAAAACAAATTAAATTAATATCACAACAGTTTAATTGAATGCCTCCCACACACACACACACAAGCATAGACACGCGCGTGCACGATCGAAATTCAAATTGGGTTGCTTCACGTTGTTCGCTCTCGCACGTCCGTTGCGCTGTGACGTTTTGTGTAGACTAAACGAAAAAGAACTTGAAATCAACGAAATCCAGTTGCCGTTGCCTTTTGGCACCTATGCACAGCCAACAGCCAATGGCAGCTGTGGAACGCATTCAACGAGTGTTGCTCTCGCTTGCGCTCTGTCTCGGTCACCCTCACGCGCAGACGTGTGTGTGTGCGCGCTTCGTTTGTGCTGTGCCCGGTTCGTGTTTCTGTTTGTGTTCGTGTGTTCGCGTATTTGTGTGTGTACAGATTTTTACCATTCGTTGCTAATTGCTGCTGACATGACACGACGTCGTGCACGATGTTTTGTTTTTGTTTGCATTGCTTTGGGGAGGGGAGAGCGAAAGAACCACTGGAGCACACTCGCACACACACTGGCACGTTCACTCACTCTCTGCTCGTATTGTAGGTTGTGGGTTGCGTTTTGATACGCCAGGTTTGTGTGATTATTTTGCTCTTTTCAGAGCAGCTGCCGTTGGTTTCATGTTGTTGTTGTTCTTGTTGCTGTAGCAAAGGTCTTTGCTAATGGTTTTTTGTTTTTGTTGCCAGTTGCCATTATTAATTGTATTGTTGTTCTCTGTTTGCTGTTGCTGCCCTCTTTAAACATGCACTCGCATTCGTACTGTATACGTACAGTGGGATGTAGAGCAGAAATTTCGCGAACAAGATGAATTTGATGAATAAATTGATTGATAAATGGAGGCATGATGATATAATGTTACGGTTATTTATAGCAGTTATCAAAACTTGTCGAATTATTAAACAAACAGTCACAGCAACGTTATGTATGTTTTAAAGAACAAATAATACATAAATACATATGTAATTTGTAATATTTAGTTATACTGTATTTATTCTATTTTGTAATAATCTCCCTTAAACAAATTCTACAGATATTTATTCAAAAAAACTATACCAAAATATTGCGGTATGTACAATAAATATATAAATATGACCTCGAGCCAGCAATCATGCCTTTAAAAACCAAAGGCCGCAAAAACCCTATAATAAATATAATATTTGTTTAATAAATCCATTAAACTTTCAATAAAAATAAAGAATATAATATATGTTACGTAAGATGAATATAATACAAAATATATCAAATCAAACTAAGAATAAACTAATAAAAATAAAGAATATAATATATGTTACGTAAGATGAATATAATACAAAATACGAGGGTCGTTTGATAAGTCCGTGACTTTTTGTATTTGCCTGACTGTAAAATTTTGAGAAAGCTGCGTTTTTTGGTTTGCGTTTTATAGGCATTGAAAGCAGACGATCTCGTGAATTTTAACGAAAATGGAAAAAAGTGAATTTCGTGTCAGCATGGCAAAATTTCATAAATTGGGCTACGAACTGCTACCCCATCCAGCATATTCTCCAGATTTAGCCCCCTGTGACTATTTTTTGTTTCCAAACATGAAGAAATGGCTCGGCGGTAAGAGATTCGGGTCAAATGAAGAGAAACACAGAAACAAACGACTATTTTGAGGGCCTTGAGAAAACCTATTATTTGGAAGGAATAAAAAAATTGGAAAAACGCTGGACTAAATGTATAGAGCTAAAAGGAGATTATGTTGAGAAATAAAACGCTTCTTTGACGAAAAAAATATATTTTATTCAAAAAGTCACGGACTTATCAAACGACCCTCGTATATCAAATCAAATTAAGAAAAAACTAATAATATAATGTAAATAATAAACATATACAAATGAACTTGCAACAAAAGTGAAGAACCAGTCAAACTATGCACAATTTGAAACTAAAATATTCTTCTTCAAGTACCTCAAACTCATTTAATATACAAAAGTGCTGAAAGTCACCAAGTTTCCTTGAATTCTTGCGTAATTTCTTTCGTTCTTCCTAACTCTCTGTCCTTCTTTTAGTCTTGAAAACAATTAACGGTAATTTCATTGCAAACGTTTAACTTGAAATTTCGTACAGCTGTTGCGATTCACAAGAGGTACCGCAGAAGGGAATCCTTCGAAGTCTTTTAAAATCGTGCAATCATAATAATTGTTTTCGCTTATTGGGGGCGTGTACTTGTCTGAGCACGTTTGCGTGTGTGTGTGTGAGTGTGTGTGGTATGTGGTGTGTCTGCTGTGGAACCTGGTAAGGACAACGCGCTCGGCTGCGATTGGAGCAACTAGGTGGCAACCAGGTTTACCTGAGCGCTGCCAGATTTAATAATAAAAAAGGAGACACACAGCAACAACAACAACAACAACGGACGCCATGTTTGCGCATTGTTGTTGTTGTAGTTTTATTTCTTTTCTTTCTTTCTTTGTGTGCAAACAGCGACACTGTGTGTGGACCGCGTTGCTGCTGTTGTTGCTGTTGTTGTTGTTGTCGGAATGTGGTCGGCTCGGGTGTGTGTGTGTGTGTGCGTGCTTGTGTTATTGGACGTACGTTTTTACGTGCGGAGTGGAGACATGCGCGGCAACAGGCTCCACTCTTGCGCTCTCCCCACGCTCACACTCGCATGGCTCTCTCTCACTCACACACTCTCTCTTGCTCACTCACACTCTCTCTCTTGCTCCCTCTGCCTGCTGGCTCAGCCTCTTCTACTCGTGTGGAAGCTTTTTGGGGGCCTACAGGTCAAAACAAAATGGCGCAAGCAACAGAAATTTCATTTCAATTCAATTGTAGTGTACGAGTGTGTTTGTGTGTGTGTTTGGGGATTGTTGTGTGTCGTCTTTCGATTATATTAATTATCGTTGTTTTGTAATTGCTCAAATTATTTACATGACACATTTTCTTTGCTTCTATAATACCCATAAAATATTTGGAAGGTTTCTCTTTCGTGTGCTATGTAATTATGGCGGCAAAGGTGGAGGGGAACTTGAGGGAGTGCGGGTTGTAATAGATATAGATATAGATATATGATATATGATTATACAAGGCTGTATACATAGTGCTTATGATATAAAGCAATTTAAACTGGGCACGCCCTCCTTTTTCTATAGACGATCATATTTTCTTAAGATGAAATATGAAATACCATTTGAAATTTCGGATTCATGAACACATACAAAGGAAAAAGGATAAGGACATAAAGGAAAAAGGATAATAATTTTAAACTATAGTCATCTGATTTAAAAAAAAGTTGTAATTGTAGAGGGTTTTATACACTTTATTTGGTGAAGCTAGTTTAATAATTTGCGTTCCAAAATTCTAAATTCTATAGAAACTACTGTATATGTTAAAATGATCCAATATAATGATACAATATTTATAACTTATATAAGGCAATATTAATTTGATCAAAAAGTTGTTTATTGATTTTACATTGGAAAAATTATCACTCGATTAGGAGAAGTCTATCATTCCATCGTGCTTAACAGAATAATCATACTTGTGGAAAAGTACTTACAATAACTTTGTGCTAACCTAAAAAGGGTTATTTATGGGCGTGGCCGATCTTAGCGAGTACTCAATAAATTGTGTAAATGCTTAAAATAGAAATATACTTAGTTTAATAAAGAATGATTTTGAAGTTTTCAAAGAAACGATAGTTTAATCATAGTATATATACAATGATATATTGTTAATGTAAAAAGAACTAATAAAAGTTAAATACCCAACGGAACTAGGTCTTAACAACATCTTAATATACAAAAGTACACACATATTTACCCCTTTTCAACGCAAATATTGACATGTTCTCATGGA
Source organism: Zaprionus indianus (assembly GCA_018904595.1). Classification (NCBI taxonomy): domain Eukaryota; kingdom Metazoa; phylum Arthropoda; class Insecta; order Diptera; family Drosophilidae; genus Zaprionus; species Zaprionus indianus. Next base: position 1,768,904 of record JAEIHA010000905.1, read on the forward strand.
GTACCACATCAAAGTAAAGTCCGCGACGAAAGAAACATCTGGAAATAAATCCCATTGATAAAAACTCACGAAATGAAGAAAAAACCATTCGGAAAATAGGTAAATCTACATGATACGTGTATGTACGAGTGAGATCCGAAAATCAAACAGGCGAAACAAATGTCGTAGGGATATACACGGTATACAAGGGATATACTTTATAACGGTGGCTTACGGTAGCTGGTAGCGGGTGTCGGGGGGCGAGAACACTTTGTTAATCGGCCAGATTTATAGCTGGCATTTAGTTTTGTTAGTTTTGCGACAAATACTTCAGTAGAGACCTTAACCCTTTGTTGCCTGACCTGCAGCGGACTTAAGTCCGAGGAGGATTTAACCCGTTCGCCAGCAGTAAAGCTGCAACGCCCCTTGCCCCGATCGCGAGGTCCTTCCGGGTAGAGCAGGAGACGGAAACGAAGCATAGAGTAGCCGTAGCCGTAGCCGTAGCCTGCTTTATTTGGACAAACTCGATGGCAGTTTAACCGCAGGATTAGCTTGTTTGTACGCGGGATCAGCGCCCCGACATGCAAACAGAGGCGGCACTACCTCGGCGCGGGTGTAGCTACCTAGCCGAAAAGGGGTAGGGGTAGGGGTAGGAGTAGGGAAGGGTTAGAGCGGGTGCTTCCGTTGTTTACATTGTCTGTTTACCCGGGCACAGTAGCCAACACTTTGCTGCAAATTGCTGCTACCTACGCCCAGCGACGCGCCCCGAAAGAGTTAAGAAAAGGATTAAGTGCGTCCCTCTCTAGCACTCCTTGTGCGGGATTTACGAACTTAGCTTAGTGCGTATTAATCTGATTTCGTGGATTTCTTCGAGCTAGTCCCGCTACTCCTAATCTGCGTCGCTTAGCCATGCAAATGTTTTCCAACATTTCCAGACGCGGATTTAGCTTGATTAAAGCCACGCGGCTTAACAAAAGGGTTAACAACAAGGGCTTAGCGCTGGCAGTGCGTGAAAGGGTTAAGGGTTAACGGGTTAAGGTTAACCCGTCGTTGACATCTGATTTCGTTTAAGGCGCAACGAGTCTGCCTTTACCCAGTTACCCTTTCTCTTGCTCGTTTTACAATATTGTGGGAGGTTCTTCTCCTTTCCCCTTTGGCGCTTTCCTTTCGCCACTCGCAAATTGGCCAAATTTCATTGAAAACACGCTCGGCTCAGCTTTTCCGGTCGACGGGTCCAGCTCGGACATCGGCGGCATCCCCCACTTGGCATTGTTATTGTTGTTATTATTGTGTGTTGCGTTGTGCAAATAAACAGCCAAACGAGTGTGCTACAAGTGTGTCGCGACAGCCAGGAAGCGGGAGGTGGTGAAGAGAGGGGAAACTGCGCCACGGGACATGAGAAAGAAGGATGGTGGTGTGGGATGAAGGGTAGTGGGCGAAGGAGGGTGGCAAAAGCGTATGGTTAGCAGCAGTGGGTGAGCAGTGGAAGTAAAGTGAACAACAAGAGGGAATATGAAGAAGAGGTTTACTGATCTATTAGATGTATGCTATGCCAAAGATACCCTTTGTGAATAAAACAAGTAGATTAAATACTCTATAAAAAATATCATTTATATATTATATTCATTCATATACAATATCTATTAAAATATGTTTTAAATCTGTAAAGCAACTGAAAAATCTTCTACCAAGTCAGTGCTAGTAAAGTCTCATGATCAATTCCAGCTTATTATTATTATATTATTCATTATTTATTCATATTATTATATTATAATATTATTTATTATTCAATATATTAATTTATCATTATATTATTCATTATTCATTTATCTGTTATGCATTATTTTACTTCTATTATTCTTATTCTCAAGTTCTAAGTCTTTACTCTACTTTACTAAGTTTTCATAATACGAGGGTCGTTTGATAAGTCCGTGACTTTTTGAATAAAATATATTTTTTTCGTCAAAGAAGCGTTTTATTTCTCGTATATTGAACTCATTTAATGATCTCTATCCCGCAATAGTCTCACTTCCATTCACCCTCTTCTTGCTAGTCACGTAGCACATCAACTCTATGGTAAAGACAGTAAAAAACAGTTTCCCATTGCACCCTAATACCAACATCTCCCCCTGCTACATCCCACCCGCTTGCTGTTTAGCGTTGTAAGCACCCTCCGGTTCTGGGGCAACACTTGATAATTGTTGACAATGTGTTATAAACTGATTTACACGCATTTAACGAAAAGAAACACTGCCAAAACTCACGCAGCGCCAACAACAGCAACAACAACAACAGCAACACCAGCAGCAACAGCAACAACAACACCAGCAGCAACAACAACAACAACAATGATGAGCATGATGAGGCAAGCAACGTTGTTAGCGACGCGTTGCCGGCAACCGCTTAGATGTCATCGTTAGCTGCTGCTGCTGATGTTGGCACTGCGCTGGCAAAGGGAAATGTAATGGGCAGAGAAGGCAAAGGGAAGAAGCGAGACGAGGGGGGAAACTGGTCGCGTGTGCCACGCGAGGGTGGCAACTTAAAGGGGCAAACTGCAGCACAGTTTGGTGCGTGGCGCGGCGTGGTGTGGTGTGGCATGTTGTGTGTGTGTGTTGTTTGTGTGTTAATGAACTGCGCAACAATTAACAGCAACAACAAGAGCAACAACAACAACCGCAGGCGTCTGCACAAAAGTCACTGGCCACGCGGATGATTCGGAATCGGATGCGGATTCTGATTCGGGTTTCCCAGTGCATGTTGTGATAGCCAAACTGGACGCGGCTGCTGCGGGCACATTTGCGGATTTAAAAAGAAAGAGAGTGAGGGAAGAGGGGAAGAGAGAGGTAGAGAATGGAAAGAGAGAGGGAGAGAGGGGGATGAGAGAAGGAAAAAGGGGGAAAGAGACAGTGCTGCACTCGCCGCCTGATTATGCTGGTGCCCAAGACAAGCTGGTCAATTCAAATCAACTTAATTGAGGTCCGAAGCCCTTAAGACCTTTACCCCTCTCCCTGAACCTTCCCCCTTTGCTATTAGCACAATTAGGAAACCCCTTAGAAAGAGAATAAAGTAACAAATAGTGTGAGAAACAAGAAAACTGTGAGGAAGAGAGAGAAACCATATCTAAGACTTTGCTTCAGTTTCTACTCGACTTGCACCTCACAGATCTTGACTGGCTTTGCTCAGTTTCATCTTAAATTCGCAGTACCTTCCTATAAGGGTGCCCACTACCATGGCATATGCAGAAAGTCGGAACCTTACTTGCTGCACAACAAGTACGCGAGGTCATATGCCAAGTTGTCTTCTCGTCTTCTCTTGCCTTGCCTTGCCTTGTCAACCCCAACTGAACTCACTTCCGTTTTGTTGTTTGTCCAATCAACTGATTCGCATTGAATGAGCGAATGAGTAGTACAACTCTTCAGATCTTCAAGTGCTTTTTTATTCATTACTCATTCATAATTTCTTTTAATTGCGACTGTTTCTGCTTCTTCTGCCGCACGACAATTCTTAGAGAATTGGCCAGCAGCTGTGCACAGAGCACTCACTATTCATTCATTCATTTACTCACTCTCATTCATATATGGTTTATTTATTGTGTTGAATTGACCGGGGGGAGGGGGGCTGGTGCTGTACAGAGAGGTCCAGAGGTCCAGACCTGCCCGGGCTGCCCTCAATGTGTGGCGCGTAAATTAACTTAATTGAAATTCGGGTCAACAGAGAGGCCAAGATAATGAAAGAAACTAATTAAAGAGCAGCGCGCTATACTGCACTATCCCCCACCCCCTCTCTCCATCTTTCCATGCCTCCCCTACCCGCTCTACCCACCTAGAGTGCACTACCCACATGCTGGCACTTTGTTCTGTTGTCGCCTAAATATTTTCAAATATTTTCATGATATTCCTGTTGTTGTTGTTACTGTTCTTGTTGTTACTGTTGTTGTTGTTGTTGCTACTGTTGTAATTTGATTATTTGTGCGCGCGCGCTGTCCATAGCTTAACAATTATTTTATTAATAAATATTTGAATGAGTCTCTTGCCCTCATCTCTGACCAGAACTGGGCAACCACATTGCATTCAATTAAAAACACATTTTGTGGTCAGTGTGCGGTCACGAGGGGAGAGGGGAGGAGCAAGAGGGGAGTGTATATTGGGGTAGCTAGGGTAGCGAGCTAACCTAGGCAGCCCTAGCTCAAGTGCTACTTGCAGGTCTTCCCCACAGCCCCATTAACACACCCTACTCACCCTACCCAGTTCTACCCATTAAACCTATTCCCCACTCACAACTCACCCTACTCATCACTCTTCTCTTCACTAGCCCTACTCCCCACTCAATACTTCTACCTACTCACCACTCTACCCCACACTTTTTCTCCCCACACCTTCGATCGATATCTCCGATATGCCCGTCGTGCATATCGAGTCTTTTTTATTGCATAACCCGATTACTTAGTGTCACTTTGTAGGTCGCTAGTGCCAATTGAGTGCATAAATCATCTGATTAAAACTTGTCATCCGAGCTATTTTATAGCTCCATGGCATACCTAGGAACTTGGGTGCAGCACTACTGGAATAATAAATGACAAATATTTTAATAATGCCAGTCGAAGTGTGATTTGTCTGTTTTCTATAGTGCAATAAACAATTTATTTACTACGGTTCTTTACATTAATTCATATTTAATGAGCTTGATATATAAAAAATGTACAAGTCCAGCTCAAATGAATGTTTAGCACCCTATAAAGTACCAACTTAGAGCAGTACCCTGCAAGCTGAATTGATAGGGCTAGTAATGAAAGCATTTAAACCTTTGGATTGATTTACCATACCAGACCTGATTTGGTGAATCCTTAACAGAGTTATGAGTGCTGGTAGTGCAGTTAAGACCTTACTCACTTGATTTCTTCATATCTCAGGTCTTTTCTTCTCTACCGCCCGACACCCTCAGCCTCAACAAAGTTGTCTAGTCGATAATAACCGAAACAGCTAATACTAAGACCAAAATGTGCACATATCTTCTTGCGATCTGTATTCTTGGTCTCAAGAACCAAAGAATCCTTGCCAAACAAAGCGACTAAACCCGAAACGCGTCTGGTTAAACCGAGCCGCAAACAAAGCAACCAACTAACCGATCCATATACAATATATATAAAATATTTATGCCGAAACAGTGAGCAAGAAGATGAAAGAGAGAGACAACGACTAACCCCGACGATGGGCTTGAATCATTAATGAAACTGGGCTTAGATTACCGGGCAGGAGGCGAGGAAAGAAGGAAGAAGACCTCTCGTTCCCGGGCAGAAAGTGTAACAATCGGCACACGCAGCACTACCGCATGCTGGGCGAGAGAAAGGAGTCCTAACTACTACTTGCTCTATACAACACACTTGGTATATGTATAGGAAGGTAGCAGACACCCAACGGTAATCAGCTTGTGCATCTGGACTAGCCGCCCTGGCAGGAAGGTACTGCCAAGGTACTGCTCTTTCGACAGCGTAATCCCTGCACTTAACCCGGGTAATAAGATAAGTAAGGCAGATCCGTGTACGGTTGCTTCTGCTTGTTATCTTTTTAAATTGTATGTCGAGCACTTAAGCCAATTCTACGAGGCTTGGGCAAATTTGCAGGCCGGCAAACCGGTTAAGACACTCTGTACGCGTGCTACGTAGCACTCCTAGTGCTATCTCTTTCTGCTTGTGCTACTGCAATGAACCAATAATTCCACAATGCCCTCAGACCTCACAAAACTCAATCCTCAATCCGCAATCCGCACACACAATCGACTCGTCGAACCCGGAATCGTCTTAGTTTGCTCTACAAACTGCTTTAGCGACTTAGACGAGTTGCGAGCTCTCTCAGAGCGCTGGGCTTGGGCTTAGGTAAGTGGATTCAATCCGAATCCAATTCAGTAAATCCAGTGCACCGTAATTGAAAAATGTGTTAAGTATATAATGCGCTGATCCAAAACTATTTCAATAACAAGCAGTTCCTTAAGCTGGGCAACTACCAGCACCAAATGCCCAAATACCAATCAAACAATGACTCGTTCACGTTACGGGCCTTTCCTTTGCGTGGTTTCAGTTACAGTTTGGGTGCAGCAGACCCTGATAGGCCCTAAAAGCCTTTTGTTTAATCGTACACAAAGTTTCAGTTGCAAATCTCTTGCTGTATATGCAAAATATTTGATCGTATGTGGGCCCGCAAGGCGATTTAACTCTTGCACTGCCTTAAGCTGAGTATAAGCCCCAAATACTGATACAAAGTGGTACATACATGAACTTATACCTATGTATGACCTCAATGGGTTAAGTAAAGGGATTAAGGTGGTAGTTGAAATGAGCAAAGTTGGGTTGGGTTCGATTTCATATTTGTGGGAGAAGATCGGATATTGGATATTGATATTAGAAGACAGGTAAAGATGTTCTTAATAGAATTGAATTGAGAAAACACTTGACTGTGCGATGATCTTCGAAAATGACTAGTTGATGTGTATTAACTAGTTAAATGTCGATAGAAATTAAGAACAAATATCATTATATGTGCGAAAAAATTAGAATAATATATTAACTTTTGCCTGGTACCTTCTTTTTTTTTAATTTACTTGGTTTATAATTAGATATTTCTTTCTTGATTCCGATTTACAGAGTTTATTACTAAATATTTCCTTTTTTAAGACCTTACCTCGGATTTATAGGCCTATTAACTAGGTATTCCTCCCATATAAGACCGAATTTCCTTCTTTTACAGGCAATTAATTAGATCTTCCTCTCTCTAGTATTAAAAGTACCATGGTTAAACTTATAAACTCTACGTACAAGTTTCCTTGAAGCTTCCACTAACCTCTGAACCATGGACTAAATACTCTCATTACCCTAATCGATCGAGGCACTGCAATCTTTCCCTCTTGCTATGCTCCGACACGGATTTTCCATTTAATCCCCCCCTCACGTTCCAGCACTCTCAGGGAGCCAATGCCGCTTGGCACCCTATAAAGCTGCCAGCTAATCGTTTCAATAACATGATTTACCAACACCAAACAACAAACACACCCAAACAGCCGAGAGAGAGAGATGGAAAGAGAAACAGACACGGACTCGGACAATAATTTACAATTATTGAAAATGGGTAGGAACAAACATAAGAAGAAGAAGAGGGAGAAGAAGAAAATACGAGTATGATAATTGCTACCGATCCGACAATCGTCCCATTTTTCCCCGCGTGAAGTGACTAACGATGATATTAATTATCATTTTCATTTACAAATCGCCGAAGAATAAGAGAGAAAGATCAAGAAAGAGAGAGGGAGAGAAGGAGACTGGAGAAAAGCGCAGTATTTATGAGACGGCTATGCCTTGTTAGAGCAAGAGGGAGAGGGGTAGCAAGAACTTGTTGATACCATCGATGAAGATGAGGCTTCGGCTGAGGCTGCTCTGTTTTTCTCACATGTTTCACTCAAAATGCGCACTTAAGCCGCCACATTCATACACATACAAACAGACACACATACACTCACACACACTGGCACACTGGTGATCAAAGAAGAAGCCGCCTTACGCTCATTTCTGGCTTGAAATTTTCGAAAATTTGGAAATGAAGACATCAACATCAACATCAACATTGGATTCCCGTTTGAGAAATTTGAACAACGCCTTCGCCTGCGTAAAGGAAAAGTGGCCCCGCGTCGGTGCCCCTTTCTAGGGTTCTCATCTTTCACTTTCTTGCCCCGACAGCGAGCGAGAGAAAGAGACAGAGAGACATATTAGTTGGGAAATTGTATAACAAAAGTTAAGAAAAATTGTTGTAGTTTAAGCAAATAGAAGTGTGCTCTCTCTCGGCTCCTTGGGACAATGGCCCGGCTGGAACTGGACCCCGACGCCGACCCCGACGATGCCGATGTCGATCCCAGGGCAGGAGTTGCTGCTGCGATTACCTGCGGTGCTTGGCACAGCTGGAGTTGTCACTGGGCATGTAAAGACCCAAGAAATTGAGACAACAACAAGGGCGACAGCTCTTTTTGTTCCACTCTGCGTGTGTGTGTGTCTTACTCTATGTGTGTGTGTGTTGTCGGTCTTCAAACAAATTTACTGTTTGCCGACAGCAACAGCAGCAGAAGCGGCTAATTAAGTCATCAGGCAGTATCGAAAACTGGCTAGAAATGGCTAACAAGCGTGGGGTGTGCATTTGTAGGCAGCTAAAAGTGGCTAGAAACAGCTAAAGCAAGGTTTATTAGTGAATAAGAAGGCTAGAATTGGCTAGCAAATGTGATATAACAGTTAAAAGCTGAAATTTATAGCTAAAAATGCAGACAACTAGCTTGAAAATGCTATAATATATATAACTTTAGCTAGTACCTGCTAAAACAAGCTGAAAATGGCTGAAATAGAATATTTTTTTAAATATAAAAGATTTGTAGTTTTTTTCTTCATTTAAAATGTATTTTATTTTTGATTTTGTGCAATAAATCTACTAAGAATAGTTCTAGTTGTAGCCAAACTACAAGCCGCTGAATCCGCGGCGTTGCTGCTGTTCCGCTCCGGCAACTGGCGTGAAGCAAGCCGAAAAAAAAAGCTAGCCGGCTTTCCAGGCCGACGACAGCGGGCGCAGCAATGTTTGTACTGCTTTTTGCTAAATGCAACATTTAGACGTCAAAGGGTTAATTGGGTTGTGTGACCTTGTCCCTGTCCTTGTAACCAAAACGCTGGGCGTGGCGCGGGGCTGGCGGGCTTAGCTGGCTGGGAACTTGCCAAAGAACTGCATGCGCTGGAAGAGCTCAGCATTCATGTGAGCACCAGGATAGCCCTGCAGCTGATGGGGATGAGGATGCTGAGCAGCTTGCGGTGGTGGTGGTGGTGGAGGGTGTGCACCAGCAGTAGGCTGACCATACTGCATCTGAGGCTGACCATAGCCAGCAGCGGCGGCGGCAGCAGCAGCCACTGCAGCAGCCTGATAGGCAGCAGGATTCATGCGCTGATACAAGGCAGCAGCGGCAGCAGCAGCAGCGGCACCAGCGAAACCAGGCATGCCAGGATAACCATAGCCAGCAGGCGAGGGAGCTCCATACATGGGCGAGAAGATGGCCTGACGATATGCGGCGAGGCGAGTGCGTGATGCGCCGGGATTCTTGCGACGCAGCTTGCCAGTGGTCTCGCCAATGAACACCTCCTCGGCCGAGGGGTCCAGGATCCAGTAGTTGCCCTTGCCGGGATCATCGTAGCTGCGCGGAATCTTTGTGAAGCATTTGTTCAGGCTCAGATTGTGACGAATAGAGTTCTGCCAGCCGCGCTTGTTGGCCTTGAAGTAGGGGAACCGATTGATCAGATACTGATAGATCCCGTTGAGGGTCAGCCGCTGTTCGGGGCTGTCCTGGATGGCCATCATGATGAGAGCGTTGTAGCTATACGGGGGCTTCTTGTTGTCACTGCTGCTGCCATTGGCGCTGAGCTTCTGTTTCTTGCTGGGATTATCGCTGGCATCGCTATCTTCGCCATCCAAATCGATGTCTTCCTCATCATCGAATTCCTCCACATCGAGCTTATCGTTGTGCTGCGACGATAGCGACTCGGCAGCGCTGCTCATGGGCGTACTGGTGCGGGAGGGGCTGTCGAAGTCTTCGGATGCCGATAGTTCACCATCGGAGTTGGCATATGGATGATAGGCGGATGGATGTGGCTGTTGTGGCATCATCATTGGTGGCTCTTGTTTGATAACTGTTTGAGCCACCTGTGTTGTTGTTGTTGTTGTTGCTGATTTTGTTGTTGGCTTCTTGGCCAATATGGCGTCGATGGAGAAGTTGCTTTTGAATTCCATTTCGCAGACACTTTTCACCATTGTACTGATTACTGTAGTTGATTATATTTCTTTTTCTTTCTTGCTGAGAGAGCACACACACGAGAGAGTCAACTGTGAGTTGTTAGCTGTGCACGAGATGAAGCGTAGCTCAATACTGACTCTCCTTCGCCGCCAGCCGCACTATTTATACGCCTCGGCCAGTGAGAGCCTCACGCGACTGCGCTCACTAACACACACACACACACAAACGCACGCACGAGAGAGCGCAGGCAAAGGCACAGGCAGAGGCGCAGGCAGACAAGCACACATACACACACATGCGCGAGAGAGCGCAGGCACAGCCATAGGAAGACAAGCACACGCAACCACCCCCATTGCGCAGAGTACGGGAGAGAGAGAGCGAGTGTGTAGGTAACAGCGTCGCATTGCGCTGCTTAGACTCCGCCTCTCACGACAACACACTCAAACCGGTTTGGCAGACCATTTTGTTCCACTTGCCATCCACATCCACACACACACACACTGCAGCACTGTGGGCTGCGCTGCTGTTTATTTGTTGCTGCCGTTTGTTTTGGAACTTGTGGATGTTTATTTGCAGCCCTTTGCATGGCTCGGCGTCAAAATATCCATTACATCCAATCCAAACAGGGGTTGCTGCTCCTCGTAGGCGTATTGCAGTAACAGTTGTTTTTTTTTTTGATTTTGTATTTATACTGCATCTCTTTCTGGCACTCTCTTTCCTCTGAGAATGCAGCATATTGCACATTTAATCGCTGAAAAAAGAACAAAATGTACCTTCTATCAAGTTGCTTCTCTTATTAATCCCAACTCGATTTCCCCGAAATTCGCGAAGTACATTCGCACTCTCCTGTTAATCCACTCAAGAAATTGGTTCAGTTTTCCGTCTCTGGGATTAATATAAATCCACGGTGGCTTAACATTTTGCCTGATTTATGGTGATTTTCAACAGCTCAATGGAGCTTAAGTGGGCAGGTAATCCGCCCTGGCCGTTCCCGTTCCCGTGACCGACCGACAACAGCAGAAGGGTTAAAGCAAAAGGGTTAAGGCGGCTGCTCTTACCGGGATTTGTTCTAGTTTCGCGGCGGATTAATTTAATCGCGGTTTCTCAGGAACAGCAGATTGTGTTTGATAGGTATACTTGTATGTCTGGAGGATCGCGAAATAAACATTTGTCTCTTTTCGATGATAATCTCTGTATATTTCACTGGATTTTAGTTACTGACACTGCAAGATTTTCAGAGGGTTTGAGCACGAAGATCTGCTGCAAAGGCAAATAACAGTTACTAGGCTTAGGAACAGGATTTTGAAATAAACAAACTAACATGAAATTGACTTTGTGTAGGGAGAAAATAAATATGGTAAGGTTAGCACATTTTAAAGTCTATATAGAGGAAGTAGAACAAGAAAATAACATCAACTAAAGAGAATATCGAAGTAAGGAATTTAGATTCTAGTATAAGAAAAAAAAGAAGAAAAACTAATTTGAAATTAAAATATAAAATTTATTCACATAGTATATTTTAGAAAATAAAGATGTTTAGCTAAGGTATCATATAAATATAACACAAGCTAGTAGTCTACATAGTCATTATATCTCAAGTTAGACTGTTGCTTTAACTAAAATCTTTCGATAAATAATGATTAAAAAATATACTATACATATATTTAGATTTAAGGGCAGAGATAATACTATATTTTGTTTTAAATTATTAACAGTTTAAGGGCGAAAATCTTAAATTCAATGTATTTAACATTGTGAATTCGAAATTCTATTTTAAAAATGGATATTGTTAATGATTATAATTATAACTTTAATAATACAAAATAATATATAAATTTGTTAGCCCTAATTTTTAAAGTACCTAAGATCTAGGTGTTCATACAGACAAACTAAAAAATTTATCTACTTTGTATATATTGACGAGAATTTATTGCTGTTAATATTAATAATATGTTGAACAATTTATTTGGTTGCAAATTTGCAAAACCAACATCGGGAGTTTATGGATATATTGTAAAATACTGACACTACCTGCTATAAAGCCAGGGATCATAAAGCTAGCAATAAAATGATCTAGGACGCAGTTCACCTTGATCCGGGGATTCATTCAAATCCGGAGTTAACACCGAGATTTATCAATAAGGCGCTGGATTAACAGAGCAGATCAGGCATTAAGGGGTTGAGGGAGAGATAGAGCAAGAGAGAGAGAGAGAGAGGCAGACAGGAGAGAGAGGAATCAGCAGTTGCACGAAGATAGGAGATCCTCAGGATTCGCCCGCACTCGATGCATACCGAATCGAAGTTAGGTGCAGGCAGAGGGCGATCGATCATGTGCATAAGAAAGAAGAAATCGACGACGAACAGAGAGCCGAAGGCACGTAGACAAAGACGAGTGTGGGCCGAGAGAGCGCGACAAATGCAGCAAAGAATGTGTCCTGCTGTTGACAGTTCTCGCTTCTCGGCATGTCCTCGTCCTCGTCCTCGTCGTCGTCTCGTATGGGACTGTTGACAGGCTCGTTGCCCGTTGCCTGGCCGTGCATCGCACATTACGATCAATTATGAGACTCAATGCCCTCCTGGCGGGCGTAACTAAACGGGGGCGAAAGTTTTCCCCGGCCGGGCTGAATATCTTGTGGCGTTAATTCAAAATTACATGCACATTGTCTGTGGCCACGGTGTCTACGTGGAATTTCGCCAATCTCTTCTCTTTTTTTTTTTTGCATTTCCATTCTCTTCAAGCGTGAAGCTGTCCTTAAGTGTGGTCTGGCAATGAAACCATAATGTCACCCAACAGGCGACCAAATCTCACGGCCAGCTATAACCAGGCACGGAACGGCATGGAGCTAGCGCTGATCACCAGTGATCAGTGACTGTGACACATCTGAGTCGAGTGTTACGGCTTAATAGCCGTCCATAACGTGACTCTTTTATTCGATATTCACTCAAGGAAATTGCACGAAATGCGGAACAATGAAGAGATCATTTCTTTAATGTATTTAATTCTTCATTTTGTATATACAATTTTATATTTGACATTGTTTATTTTGTGAGCATGTTTAGAGAATGGAAAGTATACGATAATTTGTATAAATTTTATATTAGAAATTAAATAATTATAAATAATAAATAAATTATTAAATTAAATCTGTTTAATTGCCAGATAAATCAACAGGAATCTCTCATTGTATTATCTAATTGACTTTCCACATCTAAACAAAATCGAAATGAGAATAAAGTAGAATAAATTATTATTTATCATTACAATATTTCAAAAATATAATTCCTTCAAAGAGAATAAAGTACAATAAATTATTGTTAATTATTCAATTATTTCAAAAATTAAATTCTTCAGATTTTTCAATTATTCCAAAAATAAATTCTTCAGATTTTTCAAACTCCAAAAACTATTTTCAATATGTTCTTCCGACATTTTGCAGCTTCTGTGTGGGCGAAAAATGAAACATGCCGAAAAAGTGTCGGCTTTGCGCCGTTTTGAAATCAATTAGTTTTGTCGCGGCTGTCAAAATGCGCCAGGATCAGTATGGAGGAGTAACCCAACACACACACACTCTCACACACACACACAGTGTACTGGTCAAAAGTCGAAAAGTCATGCCGATCTAGTGCCAGATTGCCCGACGGCGGCATTGGCTCTTTGATGCAGCAGGTCCCACTGTGCCTGTGCCGCTGCCTGTGCCTCTGCCTGGTCATGGCATTTGCGAAAATTTCCAACTCAATTAGTTGAACTCTGCCCATAAAAAAGAATGGATGAAAGAAAGAACAGAGAGAAGCCGAGTGAAATGCCAGAGAGAGAAAGAGCTCAGCCGCTTAGCCACAAAAGAGAAATGAAAATTCGAGGCGTTTGAAATCTACATTTATCCCTAGACGGTAGACGGGGATGATGGGTACGAGGAGGGAGGGAGAGACTCGACTGGAACTGGTGTACTGTGGGCACTTGGTCAGGGGCCGCTTTCAACTTTGCCGACTGAGTGCATCATTATCATCGGCAATTGGACTACTGCGTCAAAGTGCGCTGCCTACTACCGTCTCTCTTTCTCCCTCGCTCTCTCTCCCTTTCTTTTCTATTGTTGTTGCACACGTACAAAATATTTGGGCAAAAAAAACTATGCTCGCACAACACAAAACATTGGTAAACTATGGCGCAAATTAATAGACAGTCATTTGAGCACATCTTGTTGTTGTTGTTGCTGCTGTTGCTGTTGTTGTTCTTGTCGGTTGTCGATTGTTGGTTGTGCGTGCTGGCGTTGCTTTGATTGTTTTGTCAAGTTGTCTAAGATATCAAAGCAGTTGGCCGCCGCCGTCATCTCCTGCTCCTGCTCCCTCTCCATCTCCATCTCCTGCCTCGACGTCGTCTTCTAATAACCCACAGCGCTGACGTCTTCATTGTGCGCACTTGACTCTGGCTCGATTTATTTTCTCAATTGTTCCAACAAAAACAGTGGCCCATATGTGTGTCTATATGCGCATATATCAAGTACAATATATCTAGCATACTATATAGTAGCATGCTCAATTTTGATTTGTCGGCCACTTGTGCAAGTATTTCCTTCGTTTAGTGTTTTTGTTTGCTTTTCAGTCCACTGTCTACTGTTTTTGGTAGTTTCTCGCTTCGTTTGATCTGATCTTTAAGGGATATGGCAGTACTTAACCTCCACATGAGCTGCATATGTTCAGGCTAGGAGGAGAAAGAGATCTTCGGTTATCTTTTGGTTATCATATGCACATGCAATTCTGCACATGTGTTGACGCAAACTGAGAGAGACGTCTTCATCGATAGGGATTGGAAGTTTATGACAAGTAGAGCAATCTTTGAGTAAACTTCTTTTTAAGACTGTACAAATTAAAAGATATTCTACATTTTTTAAACTGTTTAGATGTTTAAAATATATATAAAATACAGTATACATTTATATTTAAAGAAGTCTATAAATAATTTATTTAAAGCAGAAAAAAACAGTTCTTATAATAAAGATCAAGGTACTCAAAACTATAAAATCTCTTTGTATATAAACAAATCAAAGCACTTTTCAGACTCAAATATTTTTGAGCATATATACAATATATAAATTCCTCAAGCATCAGTTTATATATAGCAAATCCAAATAACACAATCTGTTTTATTTATTTCTGTACACATGAAATTCTTTATAGCAATATCAATTGGCATACATACTTATTATACGTATTATAGGTATAAATATGTATGTTATATATAAAATTGCAAAGAATTTATTCATCAAAAATTAAGCTTTATTATATCAAATGCCTAAATTCCTTAAATTTGCTAACTGATCCTTTACATTCCAGATTTTGTTATACAAATTTACCTTACCTAACTAACATTTATGCAAACTAACTTATTCTTTGCAATTTTAGTCTTTCAATTCAACAAAAAGAGTCAAAAAACAATGTTATATCATATCAAATGCATACATATCTTAAATTTCCTAACTTATCATTTACATTCCAGATTTTTTATTATAGAAACTAACCTAACCCAATCTAACCTAACTAACATTTATACAAACTAACCTATTCTCTGCAATTTTAGTCTTTCAACTCAAAAGAGTCCCACAGACCATTTCAAATCTTCCTTGATTGTCACACTGTACCCACTCAGGTCTCTCCTTTCTACTGTCTCGCTCAATTTCAGTGCAGAATCCAACAAGTTCCACATTATCGCCCAGATATCTTACTCCACAGGGCAGCTCAGCAGAGGAAAGGGCATGGAAATGTTTGCTACTAACGAGCAATTATCGCCGGCTCCCTGCACCAAAAGTCAGCTACGAACAAAGCGAGACGAAGGAGACAAAGAGCGAGAGAAAAAGAGAGACAGGGCTGCCTTCGCATCAGGCGCATTCGCTACGCTTTGGGGGGGAGTCGCAGCGATAAAAAGAGACTGAGAAAGAGAGAAAGAGAGATTGAGGGAGGGAGAGAGAACGTACTGCATTGTTAGGACACAATGGATGAAAATATTTTCGTCCTGTTGTCAAATGATTGCATTTAATGTATCGAAATCTGTGTGACGAATCAATTTGAACTCGCTGTCAGGGCAGGCAGGCTGGCAGGCAGGACCTTTTGTAGTGGGAAACTGCAACCAGTTGCCTTTATAATTCGATCAACGCCGGCTATGCATCCTGTCTGCCACATACATACATATGTTGCAGGACGACCACGCATCCTGTTCCCATTGCATACCAAACCACACGGACAACTTAATCAATAAGTTGCAGTACCCCTCCCTCTCTCTCACACTCTCTGGTGGTACTGATCAGTTACAGTGGGTGTTGTCAGTTTTATGGCAAAAGAAACGCTTTGTACGGAGTATTTTATGGGCCTCCCTAATGCGGTTGATGGGCGGCATTGTGCGAGCGGCCATAAAGTGTTTAGTGAGCGCTTTATGGGGCACAGTTAGCGCTAGTTAGGCATGCTAAGCAGCTGCCCCTAGGTGGCATGTGTTCACGTATGTGCACCGTATGTGTGCCGAGATGTATTGTAGTTTCTGGTAAAAAATTGTACCTTTTATATTCAGTAACGAGAGGGTAAATTCTTTATGAAAGGAACTTAGTGCGAAATGAAATCGATTTATTTTTATGTATCATAATCTCAACTGTGAAAATTCTTACTGTACTAACGAAATACTCTGTTCTAGATCATTTTATTGATTTCATGTTTCATATTATAATAATATAATAATATTTTAATAGATATTCTTAAGTTTTCATAAATCAAAAATATTTAAGAAAATCGAACTAAGTAATTTCTAAGTCAATTTCAATGGAAAAGGTTTAATTTTTTAGAAAAAGTATTTTGTTAGCACCTTGATTGCTTTAGTACTGGAAAAGTTGCATATTAATGAATCAGTAATACTTTATTTTTATTAAACATAATTTCAAATAACTTTTAATGTATCATTGAGATATAGTTTTAAAGGTTCTGGCATAGTACACTGATTACCTATTCAATTGAATTGAATACATTTGATACAGTTTCTGTAAGAATTTCTTCACTTTCCTGAGAATCTATCAAACATCAAGTAATCTAACATACCATTTCCAACTTATTAATTCTTCTGAAATAATTAACCTTTCATAAAAATTAGCAAACATATTCTTAACTTAAGATCAATTAAAACCATTACAACATTAACTAAATAATACCCTCTAATATATCATGCATTTTTTACTTTCTACAACAGTTCTCCTTCTTTTCTAAGTACTTTTTCTATAGAACTGTAAAATCTTAATATTTTTAATAACAGTGACAAGGCTCAACCAACTTATGACACTATTGATTACAAAACCCCTGCAATAGTAGACTGCTCTTTTTTCGGAAAGAAAACTCTCCCACCTCATTGAGTTGACAACTTAAGCTTCATCAAGCGGAATCTATTAGAACCATAAGTCACTTACAACGCTTTCTCGCGTGATTCCCAGCTAATCCTCCGATTTGAACACGAAATTGACAACATTATCTGGCATTAATAGAAGCGGCAGAGATGACAACAGCCGCACAGTGGGATCGACACAAGGCCCGACAAGAAAAAAGGAAAAAGGACACGAGGGTTGCCAAAGGCCGAAGGGAGTCTTGGGCTGCAACAGCATTGTTGGCCAACGTGCCGAAAGGTGGAAACAAAGCTGTTAACGCAATAAAAGTAAAATGTCACCTGAAAAATGCAGCCGTCGGTTCTCCAAAGAAAGATCAAGAAGAAAAGGACTTGCCTTGGGGGAAGGGGGCAGAAGAAGAAGCCACATTTGGCAGCCAGGATCGGTTGACTTTGATGCTTTGTTTTAGAAACAGGCAATCACATTGTCTACATGGCACAAGAAAGCCGCCGCCACAGCCGCCGCCGCCGCCGCAAGCGGAATGTCTCAATTATCAGAGAGTGACAAAGAGAGGGAGAGGAAGGGAAGAAGAAACCAACTGGCAACTGGCAACTGGCAACGGGCAACGCCTTGATGTCTCTCTTTATGATGACGATGATGACTCAAGCGAATGAAAGGCGAATTGTGCACGTTGCCCCGCAGCGGGAGTCCTTGATTTATGCGCGACGCTGATCCTTGATCCTAGCGCGCCGAGCACACGCAATCGAAGAGAGAGAGAGACAATGAGAGAGAGAGAGGGAGAGAGAGAACAACTGTAATCGCTGCAGCGCGTGCAAAATGTTAGAAAACAGCAGCGTAGTCAGGTGGAGGGGGGATCTACAACAGCCATATCAACCTGGCTCTGATCCATATAAGCCGGAAAACAATACGAAAATGAAAACAAAGCGAAATCGATCGAAATTTGTTGCCATAAGCCGATTCGTTCTCTCTCTTTCCCTCTCTCTCGCTTCTCTTTTTAATAGTCTTAAGGTATTTTCGGCTTTTTTGGCCTTATTGAAATGAGCAGCGCTGTTTGTTGTTTGCCTTCTTATTGTTCCATGTGCGTGTGTGTGTGTGTGAGTGACGTGTTAACACAGCAATTAACTTTTACTGGCTGCCAAATAGGCAAAATTTGTGTTTGATTTATGCAGGCACAGGATGCCGAACAGGACGAACAGCTGCAATCATCGATTGTGTAGCTTGTAATCAGCAGGTTATGCGATGTCTTGGAGTGACAGCAGGGGAACAGGTTCGAGGATCAGTGAATGATCAGTAGAAAAGTGTGAATATATTCAAATTTGAAAGGGAATTTTGTGCAAATTTAAATAATACATGAACATAAGTATGTACAGAATAATATAATATTATATTCTAATGAGGATGCTATGCTCTGAAAATACTTGCTAATGGCTCTTGAAGAATAAAGGAATCCATCCATATTTTCATAAATATTTCCCCAATCTTCCGTCTTAATATCAGTATTAATCGTGAACTATTTTCAATTGAAGTTCTTAAAATCCTTAAGGTAAATTCTTAAGTTCTTTATTAAATACATCATTTTATCGTATAGTACAAAATATCAGTATTTATAAATAAATCGACTCGAATGAGATTAACGTCGCCATTTTCTTAAATATTTCTTTTATCTAAAGGTATTATAATATTTGAGTCTTCTATAAATTTTATCATATTGAACTGCTAGAACATATTTTTTATTGATTTATTGTTTACAAAAGTTATTTGTATTCCTATTATATTGAAGGATTAATTCTAAACTTCTGCTTGAGTTCTCTAAAATATATCTTAACTATTTATGTTCATATATATATTATAGAGAACTCAAGAAGAATTATATATAAAAATCGTATGGTAAAAAATACTCTTTTAATTGACAACAACTCTGTATTTCTGTAGATATGATTATAATATTTAGAAAGAGTCACTTCGAGTTATTTCCATAAATGTTTCCATGTTCTTAACTTAGTTTCTAACTATTGACAACAATTCTAAAAAATTGTCGAAAATATATTTGTTTATAAGGCACTACTTGGTAAATACTTTAACTATTTTCGTACAGAACAATATACGTATCTTATATTACTAAACTTAGAACAATCACTGCCAAAATTCAATTATTTTATTTCCATAAATATTTCCCCAAGATAGTCACAGAATTGTGTCAACTAATTGAAATAAACATATAGGCGACTTCCTGACGAACTTCCGTATGCAGGGCATACTAAGCCATACCCCATATACAAACCTATACACACACACACACATGTTCGCTACGCATAATGACAAGTTGAGAAAATCTTTGGTCTTTAGCCGCTTTCATCGAGCACTGGCACTGGCACTGGCGCTGACGAGAGACGTCAAATCAGTGACACTTTCTCATTAACGCGCCCGATTGCAGGGCAAAGGTGGAGACGAAAGGCGCAGCAAAGCGAGCAGGGGGCGTGGCAAGAACTGGGCAACACACGGGGCAGCTTGTGGTGGCGGCGCCGCCTGCAGCTAATGTGGAAATTCGATATTGGCAGCCGGAGACGAAACACATGCGTGAAGCGAAGTGTTTAGGCGTGGACAGAGAGAGACTGAGATGAAGAAAGTGAGAGGGAGGTAGAGGGAGGCAGAGGGAGACCAAGGAAACTAGAGCGAGTTGTGTTCGAATGTCGGTTAATTACAAAACCCCGAAACACTTGAGACAACTCGGTGCGTGCGAAGTGTGATGCGGAGGCAGAGACGCACTCGAATTACACCGGGGCGGAAAGAGATCAAAGAAGAGGCCAGAACGTGGAAGGAGAGAGAGGGGGAGAGAGAGGTAGATAGAGAAAGAGTGGCCCTCGCAACTTGTTGCTTCAGTTCTAAAGATAAGTTGCAGCACAATTTTGAGGCAAAGTATTGCAGAAAGAAACTACAGTCAAAGTATCTCGAATGTACAAATAGTAACTTAAAGATACAATAGTTATTATCATTTGAATTAAAAGTAACAAATTATACAGAAGAAGGAAGGTAGAGGAAGCTAGAGAAGAGCACAGAGAGAGGCCCTTGCAACTTGTTGCTCCAAATCGTTATAGAACTGGAAACCTTTGCCTAGGCGAGTGTGTTTTCTGCCTTCGGCCTCAGGTGTTTCTGCTTGAATTGATTGCCAACTGAGGACAACAGCGGGAGCAGGAGTTGAGTCCAGGTTAGTGTTAAAAGCCAGCGATTTGCACCAGCAGCGCACCGGAGGAGGGAGCCGGGCACAGGCTGCACAGGGCAACGCAGCTCCGCAGCAAGAGACGCGCGGCAGGACGCTGATGAGTCGTGAAAGGACATTGCACCCGCTGTGGACAACGGGCAGCAAGCGAGCAGGCAGGCCCCGGAAAAACTCAGCTGCCGCGCTCGTCCCGCTCATCGTCCTTGTCCTTGAGCGCATAGTACTCGAGTTCACGTGTCCTTGACGCTATCCTGCGCGATGTGGCCAATGTAAATGGCATATTTTGGTTATTTTGGCCTATGCTGGTTAACCGTAAACCAGGAGAGCGCCCAAAACGCATAGCTCTTGCTGACCTTGTAACCTTGTGCGGATCCCCGGCGTGTGTTGTTTGCTCACACACACAGATGATCCCCGCATCTCAATTCGCATCGAACGAGCTCACTAACTATATTTCTCTTGCTGCTTTTTTTCACGGCTCAATGGCCCTGAGAGGGCCCCGGGAACAATCCTCATTATAATCGCAGGCGTACCCAACTATAAAAATACAACAAAACTCCGAACCACAAGGCAACCTCAGCTTGGTCCTCTCATGTTGGTCAAATTGATTTCCACTTGATTACGCCGCATTGCGAATAAAGTGGAAACGCAGTTAGACGGAATTAATGCTCGAACAAAACATGTGAAAACTATATCCCGACATACACGTACATATACTCCCCACACCGATTCGAAATCAAAGTCGTTTCAACACGACGGCAACGTCAACAAATGTTTAAATATTTTCGCTAAATTGGCGAAAAGGTAGAGCCGGACGTGCGCGACAGCCTAGCGGGTAGCGCTATTCATACTACAATAGTATATGAACCGGTACAATACCCTGCAACAGCGAAGTCGAAAGTCCCCTGAGGTTCGCTGTGGCACAGCAAAGTGCCAAGTGTGCGCTCTGCCACAATACATATGTTCACTTTTTTACGGCAAAACTTATCGATGAAGTCTCTTTGATATTGATGCAGGCAAAGACAACAATAATCTTTAAAATACTCCTTTTTATAATGATCGCAATATCCCTGTAGCTACCTTTCTATTCCTTCTAACTGATGTATATTTCAAATTTCAATAAACAATTTTCATTTTTAAATTAATTCACAAATTAAATGAGGAAAATTTTTGTAACCTAATTCTCAAAAACTTGAGTAGTTCTCTCTATTAAAGAGCTGGAGAATGAGGCCGCGAAACTGGTGTCCAACCTTACGGTACCGCGACAAATCATAACACAGCCCAGAATGTTGCCAGTTCGCCCTCAGCAGCACGAAATGAACAGTACTCTTTCGGCCCAAGACGGATCAATAACCGGATGGATGAGTGCACCAACAGGAGTTGCGAACTGTCCGCGCGGATTGGAATACCTTGCAAATGTCGATAGTTTTTTCATTAGGCGAAGGATCAATCTCAGCGACACATTCAGCCGGTATGAGGCGAACAACACTTATTCAATTCGAAATAGTGGTGGCCAGAAGATCTACAATGCGATAGAAAACACAAATTTTTGTACTCGCAACTATTGCGGCTCGATTCGACCCTTCCATATTCAAATATTCGACCAGACCAAACAGGAGGTACTGCACATGTACCGTTCATTGGCCTGTATGTCCTGTTGGTTCCCCTGCTGCCTGCAGAGAGTACATGTCTCAGCTCCGCCAGGCCAGACAATTGGATCGATCGAACAGGAGTGGAACATGTTGAGGCCCTCGTTTCGTGTGCTCAATGGTAGTGGCGACACTGTGCTGCGCATTGAGGGACCCATCTGCGTTTGTGCACAGTGGTTCTGCTTTCGTATCGATTTCAATTTGGTCTCCCTTAGTGGCGAAAACGTGGGCAAAATCTCGAAAAAATTTACCAGTTTCACACGTGAAATGTTCACAGATGCCTCCTTCTTTGGCATTACATTTCCCAAGGAGTTGGATGTGCTCAGCAAGGCTGTGCTGCTGGGCGCTACGTTCCTCATCGATTTCATGTTCTTTGAGAATCATGGTCATCGGGGCGACCATCATATGTGATTTGGTACAATTGCTAAATTTTTTTTATGTTCTATTTTTGTAAATATTTTGGAATTTATAGTGTGGGTTAAGATATAAAACATAATTTGTACATTATATTTATTATATCATTATTAGAGACATCCTCGAGCCCATTAAGTATATACTCGTACTCATATTTTCTGAATCAGCATCAACAGGTCAATCAAACTAGCCCTGTCCGTGTGTCCGTATATTTCAACGCAAGCTAATTCCTCATCTTTCTATTTATCCATGAAACTTGGAACTACCTGGATAGGAGCTATATGTCTTATGGCTGCCACTCAAATTATCGGGTGATTTTTAAATGATTAATATATATATGAAGGGTAAGGGTATAAAAGTTTCGGCATGCCGAAGGAAGCCTTTGTTCCATAATTTTTTATCTATTCAAATTTTTTATATTCATTTATTATACAGAGAAAAGGTTTTTTTTAAGAGTTAAGTGCTCTAACTGAATAAGTGAAATTCCTCTAGTAGAATTGTCTCGAATTCTTCATTATCGCCCCATTTTTGTACACTCTACTCTACACTCTCCCACAAACTGCGGCACTGTCCTTTTTGCACTTCAGTTTCCGCTCTCATCTGATTAATAGAGAAACAGTCTACGCTGCCTTTGTTATCGTATTGCACTTGCTGCATGCACCACGTGAAAGTGGCACGAGGCACAGAATATGATAGTGTGTAGGGGGAGGGGGGATGGTAAACTATGTGAAAACCGCGCGTGCCTGTGCCGCTGCGCCGTATCCTTTGGACAAGTAAGAAAGTGTAAAAAAAGCAGCACGTGACAAATGCGTCAACAGATTTTTCGCTGAGATGCGCACAAAATTATGAAAAACGTGCGCCACAAAAAAGCTGAGCCAGGCCCACGGGCAAAAAGAGGAGGAACCCCCCTTCCCCGTCCCCCGTTGCCCTTTGCCCCTCCCCCTTTGCCCACTGTCGCTGTCTCATTCGCTTTGCTGCTGCCTCCCTCGTCTGCTGCACAACTCTTGTTGTTGTTGCTGACAATATTTATGCAGCAGCAGCACCAACAGCAGCGCTCATCCTACCTCCACCCCCTCTTCTTCACCCTCCCCTTGTCTAAACTCTTGGGCATGTCCTGTGCGCGTGTTTGTTGTTGCATTTTTGCTACATTTCACAGCTTTTGTTTTGTAATTTCGACCCGCAGCAACAAACTCGAGAGGGAAACGGAAAAAGGAACAAGTTGAGAACTTAAATTTCATGATGGTGACAGTGAAGATACCCTGGAAGTGAGGAAAGGTAATGAGTTAAATAAAATTTGAAACAGTTTAAATACTTTAACAGATTTATTTTGACCGTTTTATAAAGTTTCTCTCTAAAAATATATAAAATATATAAAATAATTTATTTTTTATACCATTGATATATAGATATAATAGATTTACGGATATAAAATTGAATTCCTCTATTAATCAAGAATCTGCATAATATATTGTGTACAGTATGTACCCTATATCTATTTAAGTGCTTAAATATTTAATTTATGTGAATTCTTCAGAGTCTTTTGAAGTAGTAAAACTAACCTTTAAAATATTACAGATTAAAAACGATTTATAACTTTTAATGTCTTTAAATGTACGTCATAAATACCTTTATAACCCATACCCATAATGTTACGAAATACTTATAATTCTTGCAACCAAATAAATGAAAGATAACGTAGAATAAAATACACAAATTATAAACTTTGCAGAAATCCCCGTCAAAATAAATATTCTAGTTGCATCAGATCATTCAAACAGTCATATCACGCCAATAAGCCCTGACGAACAAGAACATATATGCATACACAAATCTACTATATATATAAATTTCTTTCAAGTCCATCATACCCTTTATCACCACACAATATTGTAGCATAAATTCTCCAACGATCGAACAGCACTTGCTGATGATGATGATGAAGCGTGCCCCGTTTGCAGCCTCCTTCCCCCTGGCTGTTGTTGTTGTTGCTGCTGTTGTTGCTACTGCGGCTGTTTCCGCTTCCTCTTTGAGTCGCTTGTCGATAGGTTGCTTCACTTGTTCCCCTTCATCCTCCTGCCTGTCTATGGCAAGGTGGATTGTTACTTTGCTTCACCATTTGCTCTGCCAGCGAGTGCACCGCAGAACGTGACGAAGAACAAAAGAAGGCACTTGGCCACTTTTCCGTCTCCCTTCCTCTTTAGCCCCTCTACCACCCCCTGCCCCACACAAGTCCTTGCTTCGTGTGTGTTTTCCGCTCTCTCCTCATTTACTTCACGTGCCTCGTGCCTCATTGTACTGAGCTGCTCTTGTTGTATCCACAAAAAAGCACGCTTATAATAATAATGTCATTATGTCTATGGGGAGTGTCCATTGTATGGGGAGTATCCAAAAAGACAGAAACAAAAGTTTTTAGCACGCCCCTCCTTGCTCCCAGCTTCCACACTGTCCTTTTGTATATAGCACTTTTCTTTTTTCTAATACGTTTTTTGTTGCACAAACTTTCTAACGAGCATGTGGAAAACAGTTGGCAAAATGTACAGTCTGTAGTACAGTGTAGAGTAGCGGCCGGGTATGTGCTTAGTTGTAGCTCATTTGGATCCTTGAAGATACCAATCAAAGTACTTCATCTATTGCATACGATAATAGATGATGTTACTTATGCTGTACAGGAATTCCTCAATTAGTTGCAGTTCTCTTTAGTTTTTGGCAAGAACGCTTTTAAAAAAAATATCGATAATATTAAAGAAATGTGATATTGGTATATACTGCGAAAGTCGATAACCTAACGCTTTAAAGATCACAAGGTTGTCTAAATGAGATTAAAATAGAAAGGAAATACAGGAAAGTGCACTTTACAAATATTATATTTGACATTATACAAAGGCATCCCTCAACATATTATAGATCAGTTGATTGTCTAGTTAATTAAAAAAGAATGTAAATAAAAAAATAAACAATAATTTTGAAATAAATAAGAAAAAAATACGAAATAAATTAGAAATCCTCATTTCCTTTTTGAAACATTTTCCGAGCAGGTTATTTACTTTCCAGATTCTGTACGATAAATATTGACTTTGCATATTTGTCGAAAACATTTATTTATTTATATATTTAAACCGCAAACAAACTGAAAATTGCGAACAAACACCTTCCGTTCGGGCAGCCCACAGAATAGAAGAATTTCGGAAGGCGGCGGGACAAACGGACTGAGCAAACAAAATAAACAAAACACAGAGAAAAAGTTGAAAATTTCATAAACCAAAAGAGAGAGATCAGTTGTTGATGTTGTTCAGGTAGCCGACGGCAGCAGCTGAGGGCGTTCTCTAATTCCGAAAGGATCGTACGATCTATTTGCATTTGGCTAATGAAAAGATAATATTTATGCGCCGAAAAATATTGGAAAAATATATTCGAAAATCAAATAAGGAATACCAAAAGAAGTAAAGAAAATTGGGGGAAAATAATATGAAACTCAGCGAGCTTGTCGGGTTAATACTCGACAAAAGTTATATACGCAGACAGCCCACAAATCTGGTGATTAAGGAAACTCCAAAGACCAATTGGAGGCAACATAAGATCGAACAACAAACACGACAATAAACATTCGAATTCATTTACAAATTAACACTTCATATATTTCACGCACTGAAGTGGCAGCCCGGCTTGGTTCCCCCCGATACGGATCGAATTCAAGTATATAACATATATGTCCATATGGCCGCAAGGCAGGAAGCTAATCCTGCGCTGTGATATATCAACATATTTATGGTAAATGGATCAGTGAGGGCTTAGCGCACAAATTGAGCTCAGTCAGTGGTTGCCATATGGTTCAGCTGCAGATATTTATAGCAGCTGGGGGAACTGATCGTCTCGGAACTGGGTACCATAAAATTTTATATACTTTTTCTCTGGTACTTTTTTTTGGGGGGAGTTTTCTTTTTGACACTTTATATTTGGCATAAGTCTTTAATGTTTAATAAACAATTATTAGACAATATATCGTACAGATACACATAACATACATATTTATTGTGTGGGCTGCTCCGTGTGGCGTTTAATCTTTTGATCTCGCTTCTCTTCGGGGTGTGTAAAAATAAATAAACCACACGGCGAGACGAGGCAACAATTTGTTTAGACGAACATTCTCGTCATGTTGTGCCAAGCAATTACGCATCGAATTCATACGAATCATAACAATAACACATCCAAATCCATCATTGCCAAGTGAGTTAGTCAAAGGGAGAGAGAGAGATAGAGGGAGAAAGAAATAGAGCTGCAGTTCGATTCGTGTTTGACATGCGATTCCGGGCAACAATTGAAGTGCATTCGGCTTTTTGTATATAGTCGCATCCTCTTTGATGTGCATTAAGTTGTTGCTGCTGCCGAATGATGCATCACTTTTGCATTAAGAGAGATCCAGAAACTATTTGAAATTGTACAGAATCAATTAGTGGGAAAACTAGATTAATCAAATTCGAATAAGTACAATTTATGTACTTAATTTATGAGCGCAATTTTAAAAAGATACAAATCAAAGATACATTTACACGCCAACAAACATTTTAGTCATTTCCAAATTTAAACTACGCGCCACAAATTAAAAAGTGCTACCCATAAGCAATTTTTAAACGACACACGTTATCGACAAAAATACTAAAATACCAAGTTGAATATTTTCTACCACACATCGATATATCGATAGTTTCTCTGCGTATTGGACATCGCTAACTGAACAGCTGTTTTCATTCTGTGCAATTTAGATTATTCTTGGCCTGTTTTAAAGTTGAATTTAATTTAATGCATTTGTGTGTGAAACGAGCAAAATGGAGCGCAAAGAAGTGGATACACAGCAGTTCATCGACCACGTAAGTGAATGTGATTGATTGCTTGAAGCATGGACTGCACTTACCCCTTATTTTCTCCCCAATTCAAAACAGACGCTGCTGGCGACGGAGCTGATGCACAACAACTTTATGATGGACTATATGGATCATAGCGGTGTCTTCCCAAAAACCGAAGCACCTACAAATCTTAGCACAACTGGCAGCACACCCAATGTGGGCAACGTGGGCGGACAAGAAGCACTGACGCCGCCAGAACTTAATTTTCATAATACAATCTTCCATTTTGTTAACAAACATGTTGTGGATGCAGATGAAGCTAATGCGACGCGTCGCAGTGATGTGCCGACAACACCCGAACGTAGTAGTCGCAATACATATGCCAAAGAATCGGACGTGGAGTTTCTCACATTGAACAGTAGTTTCCTAAATGCCGCAGCAGAAGCAGCGGCAGCAGCTGCAGCTTCGACGACAGACAATAATGTAGTAGCAGCACAGCAAGGCTCTCAACCAGACTTCCCCGCACTCTCCATTGAGCCCACTGTGCCGATTGATGTCGCTCAGGTGTTGGACGATGATGATTTGCTCTATGCGCACAGCGCATCCACGACAAATGCACGCAAAGTGTTGCCACACAAGAAGAGAATCTCCCGCAAACTGAAGGGTAACTTGGCCTACCCGGAAACTGACATGGAACTGGAGCAGCAGCATGACAAGCATGTGCATAACCACGTACAGGTGCCTGTGGTGGCCACCTACAGCTGCGAGATTTGCGCCTATGCTGTGCACACACAAATCGAATTTTATGCCCACCTCAAGGAACACTATGATCCGAGCAATTTGGAACAACGTTTGGATGCACCACAGCAACAGCAGCACCAGCAGCAACAACAACAGCAGCAGCAACAGAAGGAACCGCTTGACATGTGTGGCCTTTCAGCGCAGGACAAGGTAGGCAATAATGTCTCTGATGAGCATCAATTAATCTCTTCTCTCTTCATTAGCTACAACAGGAGCAGGCCAAACTGGATCAGGTTTTCCACGATGTGCAGCTGAACTTTGATAACTTTCACAACATAAGTCACGTGGATGATGATGTTGGTGTGGACGATGTGGGCGTAAATATGGTCATACATCCTGATAGTTTGCCCCTGCACAAGACTGGCGACAAACTGAGCCCAGTGGGCGGCACAACTAATGCTCCCAATGCCACGCATGATGTGGTGCCCGTTGTGGATGATGTGGAATTCAGTGACACCGAAGACATGTTAGAGGGAATTCGCAATGTGGTGGATAAAGTATCCATTGAGGATACATGTGATGAGCTGGTGGAGCTGGAACTTACCACAAGTGGCATGCGTGCCCCGTGGTTTAACACCAACTTCAGTGACATTGCCTTCTCCGGTTTGCTGCTACCAGGCGAACCGCCGCCATTGAACAAACAAACTCCAATCGAGGCAGAGCAAATGACGCTAAACTTTCTCAATACCGAGAACAATAACAATAAGCGGGAGGAGGAAGAACGAGCACAAGCACAGCAAGCGGAGCACACGAAACTGCAGCAAAAGAAGAACTTCATTGAGGCGACTGCCACGACATCGGGTCCTCCGCCACCTGAAGAGGGCAGCGAAAGCAACGAGCAGACACTCCTCGTGTCGCCGTCACCGCCGCCATCACGCACGCCCAACTCGACACCCACTCCCAGTGGTGGTTCAGCTATCGAGCAATTGCAACGTTCTCCACTCATGCTCAATGACTCCTTCAAGCTGGAGGATGTGGATGGAGCTGGAGCAGCTAGTGCAACACCCGTCGAAAGTGTAACATCAGCATCCTCTCCAGCAGCGGACATGACAGACGACAATGGCGATATCTATATAATCGATGCAGAGGATAAGCCACGCAGCGATGATGCGTATGCGAAAAGAAAGTTCCATTGCGACCAATGCGCCAGGGATTTCAATTCCTACAATGCGCTCAAGTATCATCAGCACACACATACCAAGGAGCGTGCGCACCAGTGCAAGAGCTGTGACCGATCCTTCTACACGCAGAGTGCCCTCAAGGCGCACGAACGTACACGTGAGTAAAGAATGTACCAGTCCCTTTCGATGGGGAACTTATGGTGTCCCATCTGTTGCTGGAGATGATGGTACCTAAATACTGTCCAGTTAGATCTAATACCTCTCTCTTCTCTTTGCAGATTCCGGTGTGAAGCCCCACAAGTGTGAGCATTGCGATTATAGATTCCGCACGTGGGGCGATCTCAAGTATCACTGCACTTCGCGGCACAGCGATGTCAAGGCGCACATGTGCGAGTATTGCGGCAAGAGTTTCTCGCGCAAGTACTCGCTGGTGGTTCATCGCCGCATCCACACTAGTGAGCGTAACTATGCGTGCCAGTACTGCGAGAAGACGTTTCGTGCCAGCTCGTACCTGCTGAGCCACATAAAGGTGCACACGGGAGAGAGACCCTACAGCTGTTCCGTATGTGGCAAGAAGTTTCGCGTCTCGGGCGATCTCAAGCGACACTTGCGCATACACGAACGTCCACGAAATTCAATGAACACTGTACCGGACAATGGTGGTATCGGTGGACCTAAGCTAAAACAAATTGAGGATGAAGATGAGGATGAGGAGGCGACACTGAATCAAAAGTCTGATGCCCTTTGCAGCGAAACAGAGCAGGAAATCTTGGGCTTATAGCCATGTGCCAAGAAAGTTTCTACAACATAAGTATTAGTATATATAGTTTGTAGAAGACTGTATATAGGAGAGAGAGAGAGAGAGAGAGAGGAGGGTGTGCAGCACTACAGACAGACTGCATTGGGGAGAGAGAGGAGAATATAACGAACTGATTAAGAAAGACCTCTAGCTTAGCAATCGAGATTAAGTGTTAATTATAAATAGTACTATATAGTATATAGTATACATGTGGAGGAGAAACCAAAAGATATTATAATCAATCCTGACGCATACACACAACATAACAAAAGTGGAAACCCTTAAAGGCTAACATATAAATTATATATTTATCAAAGACCCCAACTTAATATAAGCTGCTATTGGTCGAGTAAAACCATAAGAAACAAAATAAAATATGTATTATTATACATACATAATAGAAAAACTCACTTGTTTCTTCTTTTTTCCTTTCTATTGCAGAGCATTTCTTTATTTTATATTCATCTTGTTGTTGTTTTGGTTTCTTTCTGTTTTTTTTTTTAATTTTGTTGTCTTCTCATAATTATTTTTTATCTTTCTTTTCTTGTTTTTGCACTTGTACCGTTCATCGACTTATTTCTTAAGATTTTCTTTTCCATTCATCTCTTTAATGAGTAATTTTTTATTCATATATAATATATATATATATTAAATATATATATCGTAATTATTAATGCAACTATTTACAACACAAAGTGGGTTGGGTGTGGTGGCCCAACCCTCAATGAAATCTTTGTATTCTGTTTACAACTTAACTTTTCACTTCTTCTTTATCGTTTCTTCAGTGTCTCAAATATATTTTATAACATAAACTCCTAACTTCTGCTTCAACTTCATTCTTCATCTCTTATTTATGGTTTTTTGTGTGTGCTTTACCGTTTTGTAGCCTTTTCTATGGCCATTTTCACAATTTTCTTTCACATTTAACTTAAAATCTAGAACCTAGTATTGGTTGCTTCACTTGCTCCTCTCTAAAACGTACGCTCAGTCCATGATATCTTCCGTCCTCTGTTAAATATATATATATATATATGTATATATATATTAAATATAATATAATTTCTGTTTTTTTCCACTTTGTTAATTAATTAAAAATTATGAAAACTGCATCGCACTTTGCTTCTCCTTTCCTTCTTTTCTTTCTGCCTGATCTTTGATGGATTCAGTTGTTGTTTTTGTTGTTGTTGGTGGTGTGGATTATGCTCTTTTGGTAGGTAGTATCTGTGTGAAACATTCTCTTGCGGGTGGTTGTGGTGTGGGTGTGTGAGTGTGTGTGTGTGAAGTGTGTGTCTGAGTGGGTATGGGTATATGATTATTGAAAGTACGTATTACGAAATTCTTCAACTACTTTGGAGTTAACAGAAATCTTTGCTTGCTCACATTAAATATGATTTAAAATTAGCATTACATTGAATATCTTTTAATATATATTTTTTACTTAAAAATGTATCTTCTGCCTGCCTGCTATGGTTGCACACATTTACGGTTTTTACTTTAGCTTTTGTTTGTTTTTTGTTTTTGGATTTTCATATCGATTTCTTTTTTTTTCTTCTTTAATTAAATATGGATTTTTCTTTTTTGTTATTGGTTGTTTTGGTTTTGTTTTTCATTTCGTTTTGTATTCGTTTTTTTGCGTTTGCTGTTGTTTATTTCAGTTTTTAATTAAGTTGACAAAGGAAAGTTAACTCTGCGTTTCTAATACACATACGTATACGTATTTGTCTGCCAATTATTTGTTAAGTGAATATTTTTTGTTGCGCTTATTGTTGTTGTTGTTTTTTTTTTCTCAACTCAATCGTATTGTTGAAAACAAGGATAGTTAAATACAGTAGTACATAGATGAATGGTTTCTCTTCTGTTATTGATGGCAGCTTTTTGGTTTTGTTATTTTTTCCTTATTTTGTGAATACATTTTTTTTTGTTTATATTTTGTTATTTGTTTATAAAATAGCTTGCTATTTTTTCAACACATTCAACAGTTTGCTGTCCTTTCATTTTTCGTATTTCTTTTTCGATTTCTCTGTTTTCTCTTTCTGCATACAAAAGTTATTGATTTCTTATCTTTGTTTCGGTTTCTTTTCTAATTTCTATTGTTGCTTCACATTGTTTGCCTGTTGCTATTTTCTTTTGGTTTTGTTTATTTTTTTTATTTTCGTTTCGTTTGTTGTCCCCAGTGTTTGCTACGCTATTTCCGCTCACATTTTGCTTTCATTCTGCTCCATTCTTCTCCGTTTTCTCATTGCATTGCACGTTACACAGTTTTATAGAAATATAATTTTGCTCTTTAAAGTTTTTTTTTTTTTGTTTTCGAGTCTTCGTTCTACATCACACCATATTGTTTTTCTTTATTTTTTTACGTTTTTCTCTTAATTAGCTTTCCTTAAAAAATAAAAATAAAATTTCTATACGCTAACAACGCTTTAGCTTTAGCCGATTTTCAAAATGGGTTTTCTTTTCTTTCTTTTTTTTCTGTTTTTCTTTTGCTGTCAACGCACACAAATACAATATTTACAGTTCTGTAGTTACTACATACATCATTAATCCATATATGGTACATTCATCGTACATCATTAGCATCATCATCATCTGCATACATTCTCATATATCTTTATCGTGTTCTTTTTCTTTTTTCGTTTTTGTTTTGGTATTGTTTAAAATTGTGAAAAAATAGCTGCTTCTATTGTTTAGTTGTTACCTTTTTATAGAGTATTTTCGGTTTAAAACTTGAATTATTTTTGTAGCTTTACATAATTTGATTTGATGATATCCGCCGTTGTTGACCCTTTTCAGTTGCTTCTGCTGTTGCTGCTGTTGTTGTTGTAGTTGTTGCTGTTGATTATTGTATTGTATGCTGTGTGTGTGTGTCGCTGTAGTGTGCGCCTAATTGTGTGGCCAGTGCTGTGCTGGCTGCTTTAGGTACTGTTTTTGCAGTTGTTGCTGTGATTTCTGTTGTTGTTGCTGTTGTTATTGGTTTGCTGTTGCTGTTGTTGCTGCTGCTGCTGCTGTTGTTGTTGTTGTAGTTGTTGTTTGTATAAAAAGTCTTTGATTTGCCTTTTCCTCTTCCCCATCATCATCATTCGCTGTTAGCGCGCTCTGCATTAGAGACTCACCTGCTGCATCTTATCAAAATCTAAACACGGCCGATGCGGCCGCTGCAGTCTCTGTGTGGCGGCGGCGGCGGTGGCAACAGCAACATTCCCAGCATTGGCAGTTTCACCAGCTCCAGCTCCAGTTCCAGTTCCGGATGCAGCTCCTCCTACCCCACCGACTGATCCAACATTATTGCTGGGACGTCGATGTGGCGAAATGGCGCAATGAAATAATTTCGCGGGCGGACTAACCGAACGCACCTCCATGTCCAGTCCTGTAGTGGAGGCTGGACTACTCCTGGAGCTGTTGTAATGGAAACTGTATTTGGGCTGCGGTTGGTAGATGTGATGCGAGCTGTTGCTAATCTTCAGCGAGCTGCTGCATGCCTTGATAGCACTCGGCTCGTTCTCGTTACCCACGACACCTGCTCCTGCTATGCCTGCTCCTGCTGCTGCTCCAAACTTGGCGCATTTGTTGCTGTTGCTGTTGCTGTTGCTGTTACTGCCGTTAGCGTCGCTGCCGTTCTCCTCATTTACACTATTATCACATAATTTAATATTTTCGATGCCACATCTGGCCTCCGATAATATCAGTGGCGTTGTGGAGCGGAACATTATATGGCTACGATTTGGCTTAAATGCCTCCAATGGCGGCGATGTGCGAAAATTCACGGGCGTCAATATGGGCTCCAACGAATTGCGCAACTACAAAGCCAACCCAAAAATAAGAATCCTTCATTAGTAATCAAACCAACTAAGTCCTCATCCTAATACTCACCTCATCATCGGAGCTATGCGCCAGCGAACGCTTTCGATTCTCGACCATTAACGTTGAGCTCGAACGTTTTGAGTTCGATGACGGCGCCTCCGTGTCCAGCGATGAGGTGCATCCTCGGTTCGATAGACGCGATGCACAGGTCGCTGCCGTTGCCGATGCCGCAGATGCTGCTCCCGATGCTCCTGTGCTGGTCGTGCTGGTCGCTGCCGCCGCTGCTGCGGCCACGGCAGATGGCCCATTGATCACCTCAAGCTCCTCCTCGGAGCTATGCTGATCGTACATTAAATGGGCACAAGATGACGACGACGATGTCTGATGATGACACATCATTGCAGCAGCAGCAATGGCAGAAGACTCGGATGAGCATGCAGTATCGGTTGTAGGTGAGTTTGCATCCGTCCAGGAACTCAAACCTGTTCGAACAAGATAGCACAGATTGATTAGTACTATATTAAATATTAAATAATTGTCTAGATTGAGTAATACTTTAATATTGTTTTGGTTCAAAAGATTACTGATTTCATTTGGAAATTAAATTGAATGCTCTTTATAATACAATAGATTGTGGTGATCGTTAATAGCCTTTGTGCACAGTGTGACGGGGACAGTATGTAATACTATCGATAGTAAGCTTATTAAGCTATTAGTGCATAGTGTGACTGGGTAATACTATCGATAAAGGGCTTATTGAGCTAATCGGTAATTAGATTTACAAATGTAATTTAAACTATCGATGCTAGCGATTGATTTGTAAGTGATATTCATTGTATAACCGGATCAGTACTTGCACATTACTATCGCATGTAATTTTAACGATATTAAGCTTTAATTTTAGATAGTATTAGAACTTTAACCGAAAGTATCGATGTATATACGCAAACATATGTCATCAATAGTGCTACTGCAACACCATAATACTATCGCTTGTTTAACCGATAGTAAGCATTTTAAACTAATCGATAGCCAGATTAACAACTTTAAACATATTCATTTAAACTTTCAAACATATTGATTTATATGCTCGTGATATGTGATATTCATAGTGTAACTAAAACTATCGCCGCTATGAATGCTTTTTAAGTTAAATATGATAGTTTACAGTTTCACATGAAACTATCGAAACTATCAGTCCATATGAGATTAATCTTTGTTTTTCACTCCTCACTGGCTACTCACTAGTTTCCATATCCACGTCTAAGTGACGTTTGTTTTCCACATCGAGGAGTTCACCATCAGATTCAGTGCCAGAGTCATTCGATTCACGCTGGAAGGAGACACAAAATAAAACAACAATATGCATTAATACAATCAACGGAACTTTGTAGAACTTTCGTAGAGGATTGGTCCATTTTGACGCCCACCTTTTTACGCAGAAAATTTTTCGATGCCTTTAATGAATTTTCGCGATTTTTATGCCTGACAAACTTTATCATGATTTTTTTGCTGTGTGTGCTTGATTTTTTATTTATGTATTACACATTCCATACGCACACACACTTTCTCACACACACGCACACACGTTTGTGTTTACGCGACGCTGCACCCACAACACAGAAAAACTTACTACGACGACGACGTTGACGTCGACAGCGGCGGTGGCAGCAGCGCTCTGCGCTCTGTGCACTGCTCTGCCCGTTTGGGGTATTATACGTTTGTGTGTGTGTGCGCGTGTATGGGTGTTCGTTTAATGTCCGTGGGGTCCTCTCGCTCTCTCCACGTTCTCTCTCTCCTTACTACTATTACTACATGCTAGTACTTTTTGTGCTGTTACGTTTCGCACTCAGTTTCGGTTTCTATTTAATTCGCCTCTGCCTCTGCCTCAGCCATCGGCGACGGCGTGTACATGTATTTTTGTTTGTTATTTTGTTGCGCCTTTACTTTTGCTTCCTGATTTACGCGAGAGCTTCAATGAGAGACAGAGAGAAAATAGCTTCACTATTCTATATTCTATATTATGTGCTCTCTTTTGCTCGTTACGTGCTCTCTCTCAATTTGCGCTCTTTTGCACTCTCTCTCTTCTTTTATTTTTTGCACTGTGTGTTGCCGCCTACGCGCGCCTGTTTGGCGCGTGTAAGCGCCGTTTCCTTTTTGTGAAATAATTTCAATCACGTTTCATACGCGACGACACGGCATCAAGTAAGATGGGGCAACACGACAACAACAACACGGCAATACTCGTCGTGTACTCGTGCCCGAGAGCCGAAGAAGAGCCGAACAGAGCCGAGTGAGCGCGCACCTTTCGCCGTAACTTATACAGCACGAAATTATCGATTTTCGGTCTCGTATTGCGGAAGCAAAAGTTCTTCAACAGGACCCCACAGGGCCCCAGACAGAGGAGTTGGTCGGCATTAGAAAAAACATACGCACACGCACACACACACACACAACAAAAAGAAGAACACACTGCAGCAGTTGCAATTTTTGTTTTTTTGTTGCCTCACTTTACTTATTTATTTGTCGCTTTGTCGCTTCACTTTGCACAACATTGGCGAATGCGAATTGCACTTTGCTGCTGCTGCTGCGGCTGCTGCTGCGACTGCTGCGCTGCTGCAATGCTCTCTATGGCAGACTTTTCGGCTCGCCGACTTATTACTACTACGTATTACTATCATCACCCGTCACCGGCTAGCGCTGCGCTCAAACTGAAAAATTATGGCCAAAAAATCTCTGCGCTGGCGCTGGAGCTCTGCCCTGTCTCTGTCTCTGCTATGCTATGCTCCTCTGTCTCTGTCTCTGCTGCTGCTGCGCTGCTCTCACTTGCAATTTCTGTTCGTGTGTGTGGGAGCTTTTTTGCACTGGTTGACTGACTAGGCTGGTTTCAAAGAGAGAGAGAAACAGCAAGAAGAGGGGGAGGGGGAAGGGTGAAGAGAAGCAGACTAGGGGCCAAATATGCGCGAACAACTCGTGCCGTTTCGTGTGTACGAATGTGTGCCTTCGTCATGGCTTCGGATTGTGGAAATGCAACGAGTTAGCAGCGTGCTCGTAGTACATAGTATTTATGGGCAGAAGAAGCAGCAGCAGCAGCAGCAGCAGCGGCGTCGGCAGCAGCAGCGGTAGTAATGGTAGCCGCTGCGACTGCGAGCAATGCAACAAAAATACCAAACTTGCGTTGCGATGTACACATGTATGAATGTATGTACATACATATGTTTGTATGCATACATTGCGATGTACACTTGCATAAATATACACATATGTTTGTACACATGCATGATGTACCATATTTGTGTGTGAGTAGTGTAGGAATTATTTTTGAGGAATGTAAAACGTGAAAATAGGGATAGGCTTAAATTGTGAATAGAGTGAGTTTGATTAGTCTGTTGAAAGCAGCGCTGCCGCTGCTCACTCATGCTGCTGTCTACATCTGGCCGTGTTTCAATCACATTCAATTTGCTTTCAATTTACGCGGAAAATACTACGATGTCGTCTACGTGCCCCCCGAGCACACACACACACACACACACACACTAACGGGCAAACACATTCGCATGTGCAGAGAACACGAGAGTATAACGTAAACGACAGCGTCGTTTTATCCGGAGCAGACCTCCCTCTCTCTCTCTTTCTCTCCTACAAAATGCTTAACCCACGTCGTCGTCTGACTATCGATTCCGCATTGATGTTGTTGTTGTTGCTGTTGCGTCGCTGTAAGCAGCGCCAAGTACTTTTGTTCCATTCATACGATACACACACACACTAACTCACTCTCACGCACACACACACACATATACAGAACGAGGCACACGCATGCATTTATGCACAGAGGCTCACGCAGAGGGAGAGCGAAAGAGCGAGAGCGCGACTGACGTATGCATATGCATACACGCATTGTGGTGTGGGTGTTG
The DNA here is from genome assembly GCA_018904595.1 of Zaprionus indianus. Taxonomy (NCBI): domain Eukaryota; kingdom Metazoa; phylum Arthropoda; class Insecta; order Diptera; family Drosophilidae; genus Zaprionus; species Zaprionus indianus. The sequence continues at coordinate 1,806,605 of JAEIHA010000905.1, forward strand.
CGGCTGTGGGGGGCCAGCAGCAGTGGCAGCGACTGCGTGTTGCAGCCTTGTTGGTTTCAGGTCTAAATTTAGCACTTGGCTTGCAACTTCGCAAGGATTTTTTTACACTTTTTCATTTTGCAAGCACACACACACACACAGACACACAGACACGGAAATCATGCATGTGTGTGTATTAATGTATAAGAGATTTACAACTTACTTGAGTTAATTTTTTACACAATTATGCGAAGTGTGTATGAAAAGGTGCCGCTGTCTCCTGCCGCTGCCTACGTTGGGGAAACAACAACAAAATAGTAGAATTGATGAAATCCTCCTGCGACGCCAGCCTTATAAATGGGGGAATCAAAACTATGATCCGGACTCTGGGCAACAAAACAGTGAGCAGCAGCAGTGAGTGTCGAACGATGAATGGGGCTGCTGCTTTGTACTACAATTCACCAGCACTGGACGACGGCGACGACGACGACGGCAGCAGCGGCAGCAAGCAGCAGGCAGCAAGCAGCGGCAGCAGCAGCGGCGACAGGCGCAGGTTGGGGTGGTGGGTGGCAATTGTTGGAGCACGCGACGCGTTTTTGGAGAATTGACAAAACAAGCGCAAGCGATAGAGAGACACACACACACACAAACTGGCACAATGAGAGTACGTGCCATACACACACACATTCTTTTATTTATACACTTGTGTGTGTGGTGGCCTGTGTGAAATTGTTGCTGTTGTAAGCGCTTTTACGCCAACTACAAAATCCACAGACCTGGGATGCTGGTGTTCTCTCTCTCTCTCTCATTGTCTCTCTCTCGTTGAAATGTTTGTTGTTTTTGCGTGGCTTGCATAAAAGGCAACCCAATAGACATTTATGTAGACGCCTAATGCAATTAACTTTTCAATGTCAAGCCGCTACACACACCAAACAGACAGCGTGGCTTTCTATTACATTTTACAACAACATAACTGAACTCACTTTCCCCACACTCTCCCCGCCCACATACCTGCTTTACGTAGTAAGTAGATGCACGTCATCCCTTCATCGTAAATGTTTTCAATATCGGCTGCGATGATTTGCTTCGCGGTTGGTTTGAGTTTGTCGCCTGATGATGATAGGATGAATGTTGTTTAAAGCGAAATACAAGAAGCGGCAAAGCCCAGTATGGGTGCGACAGAGAGAGCGTGTGAGATGGGGCTGCAAAACCAGCTGAGCGACACTAAAAGAGACGACGGAAAAAACGTAAGAGGTTTGTGACGTCACTAGTGACCCTGCCGCTGGAACAGTGAAGTTCGTGATCAGCAGTTGGGGCTTTCGTAGCAATGAGCTTTTGGCTTGTTATCAAATTTGAATTAAAATTATTTTAAATTAGAGCAGTGATAGTATTTTAAATTTAATTTAATACAGTAAGGCCAAATAATAAGAACCATTTATTGGATAATCGATTTTTATAAGTTATATAAATCTTCTTTTATTAATTATAATATTAATCTTAACACAAAACAGCAGGTCAAACAGTGCTGGCAAAGTACAAAATATAAGTGCTGGAAAACAAGTTTAGCAGTCCGTTATTTCTTTTTTCCTAGCTGCATATCTACTTTGAAATAAGCTTGCTTTAAGGTATACTGAATATTATTTGAATTTACCTCTAAACTAAGTTATTAAGTGTTTGTTAAACGACATCCCCACTCTCAGTTAAACAGCTGCCATTGAATCGATAGCTCTATCGCACGTTACTTGCTCTGCGATTTATCGATGATTTCGTAGGTTTCAACAAATCGATATTCAAACTTGTAAAAATGATGCCTTTTTGTGTAGTTAAGCTTTATTATGGTTTTACAAAACTATAAATAAATTGCATAAATAATAAAGTATGTGTATATATAGTTATTAATTATTATACTTAACTAAACTATTAATTTATATATTTAGCTAACACGCGTACATATGGTTTCATTTGTAGTCTACTTAATCAAAACATTTCGTGCACAAAACAATATACGAAACATAGAGAATCAAACTAAACTATATACATATTTATTTAATATAATATTATATTAATTGTAAAAATTAGCTGGCAGCTTAAATGGCAAACAAAAATTTGCCAAAATTTGCCACGCCTACAATTAAAACTGTATACTTGACGCGTCTAAAGTAAATATTACTCATCTTGTTTACATAGTCATTCTTCGTTAGTGTGTATGTGTGTGTGTGTGTGTGAAGAGGTGTACACAAATTTTACAGCAATTTCTACAAACTAATGTCTTCCTTTATGTTGTTTTTTTCCGTTATGTTTTGGGATTTGGTCAAATGGAAATTATCTTTAAGTTTAAAGTATCAGAGCAGCACTCTCAAAATCTCAAATGTGCAGTAGAAACTACTATAACTTGTGCGGATGTGGTGGGGTCTCTCGATTCTTCCAAAGTTTTCAATTCAATACAAATTATTTCTCATTCTTGAGCGGTTCACCCTCCTCGGGAGCAACATCACTGATCTTCTTGCGTTCTGGTGGATTGTTCCACGACTGAAGATTGCCCGTGCCGAGGGAAACGAAGACCAGAGCTGCCGAGATATAGGTGCCCGCCAGAATCCAGAAGACAATCTGCCACTGATGGTAGGAATTCTATAGGGGAAAATAAATTTAGATTAATATGATATCAGGCTAAGAACTCTGTCAGCTTACATTGTTGTAGGTCAGTGCGCCGACCATCCACGTGGACAGGAAGCCGCCGAACGAGGAAAGCGAATTGGCCATGCCGAAAATGGTGCCACTGAAGTTGGGTGCTATGTCCAGGCCGTTGCCCAAGTAGCCAGCAGTAACAGCTCCATGTGCGAACAGGGCCAGTGTGAAGAGAGTTACCGCCCAGGCAGCATCTCTGCCCAAAAAGACCAGCGCCGTCATCAAAAGACCGGGTGTAATCAGAGCTACGTAGAAGAAGGTAGAGATTAGAACCGTTTTCAGTTTGAAGAAGATGCCAAGTAAACCTACCGAAAGCGGTAAAAATCTTGCGAGTCGCCGTAGTGCTGAGCACGCCTTTCTGTCGCAAATGATCAGCCAGATAGGAGGAGGCCACAGCCATCACATATTTGCCCAGATAAGGCAGCGAGGAAAACAGTCCATTCTACAAACGAAAGTATATTAGATTCTCTTCATTTATACTTAGTCACTTTCTCTCCTCTTGAACTCACCTCCTTGATGTCAAAGTGCAGTATTTTGGACATGAACGTAGGCAGTTGGTTGACCACCAAGAAGAAACCAAAGACAGCCAGTCCATGTGTAATGATAATAGCCCAGACAGCTGGCGAACAAAGCAGTTGACCCCAGGGCACATAGCTGGGACGCTTCTTGGAGGTGGATGTGCCAATAGCCTCCTCGATCTCACGACGTTCCTCGGCGGAAATGCGTGGATGTGTGGCAGGTGTTTCATAGACAAAGAAGAACCAGCAGAACGACCATAGCAGCCCGATGCCTCCCGTCCAGTAGAAGACGCTGGCCCAGCCGGCCACAGAGATGAGGTAGCCACACAAGGGCATGGTGATTGCAGCGCCCAACGAAGAGGCTAAATAAGAAAAAGAGAATTGTTAATACCCTGTAATATACACAGTGTTGTAATATTTTAACAGTGACTTACCCATCATGTTGGACATGAACTTGGAACGCTCCATTGGTGGAATCCAAACGGCCGCAACGGGATGTATCGCTGGCCATGAGGCGCCCAACATGAATCCCAGCGCCACACGCACTACGATCAGCATCACGTAGCTCAAATGCGCCGACAATGGTGTTATCAGTGTCAGCACACTGGCCCACAGCATGGAATGTCCGAAGACGCGTCTGCCGCCAATCAACTCGGCCAGGCGACCGCCAGGCAACTCGGTGAGCACATAGCCCCAGAAGAAGCTGCCCAGCACAAAGTTCGTTTGATAACTGTCCCAATTGAAGCGCTCCTCCAACACAGTCACTCCGTCGGGTGAGGTCGCGTTGGAACCGTTGGTGCTATTCAGGGGCAAGGTGCCATTTATTTCACCTTTACCCGTAGCATTTGGAATAGTCATGTCCACAATGGCAATACTTAAATTGACTGCAAGAATTAGAAGATTCGGGTTAGGATCAAAGCACTATATAGTTAAGCAGCGATTCAAGACTCACCTCTCAGTGCATAGTTCAGCATGAAGCCGAGCATGGTCAGCAGATTGAGAACTTGACGACATGAGAGCATATCTATAAGCAATAGAAGAAGTTGAGAGATTAGAATTATATTTTATTTCTTTATTAACTAATTAAAATATATTTAATGGGAAACTTCCCAGCTTTATATAGATTAAATATAAGTCTGGTATAATTCCATAGTTCCAAGAAAATAAATCCCATTTATTTTTATTTATTAATTGCAATTGATAAGTATTAAAGTAGATTGAAGCTAATGAAATCCCCCAATAGTTATAGAGACTGTTATCAGGACTTTTCCCATAAAACTCACTAACCAATGTTATAACTCTCGTTATAACTAGATAAATTAATTAACAACTTTTGCAATTTGTCACAATATAATCAAAAATTAGGTTTATGATAATTTCACAAATTTGTATCTTAAGTAATGCTAAACAACATACTAATAGGTTTGCCGTCTGGCGTGATTATCAATTTCCACTGTTATCTGGCTTCTCGAATATTCATATATTACATATACCTATCCGTGGAATATTACCCAATTAATATTTTTTTTGTTTTATGATAAGCAAGTTCTTTTTGGGGGTTCCATCCAAATATAGTCAAATCGGAAGTTCGCAAAGTATTCAGGGCAGCGAAACCGGCTGGAACCGGTCACGGACAAAGACACAAACAAACTGATAACTAACTAATTATAACCGGCGCATACGACAACGTATCGCCTAAAGAATCAGGGCAACTATCAGACATAGTATTATGGATATACAATTATATTGCGAATAAACCTGATGTAATACCTTGTTTTGATTACATTTGTATTACCACGAACGAAACGTGTCGCAATTATAAACCGTATAAAGGCGACGGTATACTCGTAAACTCATTAGCACACACCAAGCTGTCAATATTTGACCTCAATACATAATATGCCAGGTGATATGAGGATAATAATCATGCAATATGAGGATAATAACCATAAAATATCGCATCAATTTGATTTGAACAGAGTTTCTCGCATGCGAGAGAGAAGCGAATCAATGTTGATTTTCTGAATCACCAGACAAGAAACTTTATGCTGATCATCATGATCATCATCATCATTATTATTATTATATGTGAGACATCTCGAGTGTCTTTCGCCTCTCTCAGCCTGTCAGGCAACAACAAAACGGGAAGAAATAAATTACAATAAAAGTGCATTCATTTGACAATGGGCAATGAACTCCGACGCAGAGCTCGTCCCCTCTTCTGCTCCCCACCTCGTCTCTCTGCCTGTTCAAACTTCAATTTGCGATCTTTTGCGCGTGTGCATAAATTTTTTATAAGCTGTCCGATTATTGATGCCTGGCAAAAAACACAAAAGCCGCTTTTAACTGCAATCAAATCAATCGTTCGCCCCCACAGACGCCACCTTCCTCCTTTCCCCAGTTCCTCCCCTTTCCCACTTGACTGCAACGAGAAAGCTGCCTACAAATCGTTTAATGGTCGCTCCACTCTCGCGTTATCAATGGGAACTCGAACCTGTTGATTGTATATTGGGCAGTCTGGCACCCGTCTAGCCTGAACACGCCCACCCCATGCTAATGACATGCAAAAGGCATTTATAGAGTCGTCCCATTTCGCACGAAATCAACGATTTGCATTCATTATACGAGTTCAAAATGAAACCCGAATCCGTTTTCGCAGTCTCTGAACCGATGACCGTCTAGCGGTAGTTTCATACCCCGAAAATAACCAGTAAAACATGCATGAAATTACGCATAATATCATATGCTAATGTTATCAAAAATATCAACCAGTTTATCAGTTTTATATCTTCTAAGAAATTTCGAAAAATCTCTGATTCCTGATCAGTTTTATATCTTCTAAGAAATTTCGAAAAATCTCTGATTCCTGACGACCTTAGGCGTGTTAGAAACATTCAAAATAAAATCATTTTCGGATCTACTTTAATTGGTACTGCATGAATTTATATTGATTATCCCTACGTCATGGAATACTTTGGATTATAATTTCTAGATGAGAATGCTTAGTGAGCGAGTTTCTCATCAGTCATTCGTATGGTCCGCCGATAAGACTAGCGAGATTTGACAGGAAAAATCTTATTTATAGCGGCTTCTTTTGAGCGAATTACACTTGCTATAAATACAATGAGGTACTCGTATATTAAATGTCTAGACTATGGACTCATCACAGGAAATAACTCAATTAAAAGCTTTAAGTCAATGTAAAAATGATAAGCTACACTGCAAGAAAAGCTTGCAAGCAAATTTACTACTCGATTCATTATTTTTGATTCCTTCAGAGTTGTCACCTCTTCTATGGCAACTCACATTCATTTCAACAATTTTTGCATTCCGAATTTCGTTTTTTTAATGCAAATTTTTTATTTAATTTAATATCATGGCTTTGTTATTCAAACATTTTAATGGCAAAAAAAAAAAAAAATTGAAAAACTCGCACTCGGTTGAACTTGTTCGCGTGTTTGGCCCAAGGGTACTGACAGCTTTGACTCATCCCAGAAATGTTTATGCGCCTTCCAAGAATTCTCAAAGTTGTCCGCCTTAAAGCGAGTTTTTTCTCTCCTTTTGTTTTTGTTTTTTTTTTTTTTTTGATTAATTGTTGCTTTAAAACAACATTAATACCGGTCAGAAGCAGATACTTAAGATTTGACGACCTCAGAGCGTTACAAAAATTTAAAAAATTATAATAATATGAGGAACATAAGCAAAAAACAGAAACAGCAAAATTAGAGAGTCTTTTTCCATATTTCATACCCCGTTGAGAATTCATCTGATTTCGAATAACTTGAAAATGTTTTTTTCATTAAAATAGCTGGATATATATTAGACAATGAAATCTTCTTGACTTTGCGTTTATTGCCCCGGCGTAAACACTTGAATATTTGCGAAATGCTTACTTCATACTCTATATAGGCAAAATTTGAGACTTGTCAATGCACTTTAGCATTTATTAGCTTTCGTTTTTTTTTTTTTTTCATTTGGGACAATGCGATTGGCGATTTCGAGCAAATACAAAAAACACGTTTCAAATCTTAAGTAAGCGAAAATCTCGGCACAGCACTGGCGATGGTATAATGCGGCTGCGAAGCATAAAAAAACCACCCATAAAACGGTTTAAAAATAAACTTGCCAAAGCGAAGCTCATTAAGAAGCGGCAAAAGTTCGAAGACAATACAAAATAAATAAATAAAAATAAAAGTAAAAAATAAAAAAAACCAAAGAGAAGGTGAGACGAGGAGAGACAATGTTTTTGGGGGCAAACGTGATACTTAAATTATATTTTATGCTAATTTCCAGACGAAGCTCGAGACGTAGCAGCATGTGAATCTGAAGCTTTTAGGCCGAGAGTCATTCGCAAAAGTTCGTTGATTTGTCAGATAAGTTAAGATCGTAGTACGAGGGTCGTTTGATAAGTCCGTGACTTTTTGAATAAAATATATTTTTTTCGTCAAAGAAGCGTTTTATTTCTCAACATAATCTCCTTTTAGCTCTATACATTTAGTCCAGCGTTTTTCCAATTTTTTTATTCCTTCCAAATAATAGGTTTTCTCAAGGCCCTCAAAATAGTCGTTTGTTTCTGTGATGACCCGAATCTCTTACCGCCGAGCCATTTCTTCATGTTTGGAAACAAAAAATAGTCACAGGGGGCTAAATCTGGAGAATATGCTGGATGGGGTAGCAGTTCGTAGCCCAATTTATGAAATTTTGCCATGCTGACACGAAATTCACTTTTTTCCATTTTCGTTAAAATTCACGAGATCGTCTGCTTTCAATGCCTATAAAACGCAAACCAAAAAACGCAGCTTTCTCAAAATTTTACAGTCAGCTGTTAATCGATAACTGCTGACAGGAGCAGTGTTGTATTTAGAGCAGGTGCGCGGCAAATACAAAAAGTCACGGACTTATCAAACGACCCTCGTAGTATGTAAATATAGAATTAACATGTGATCGGTCAGAAGATAAAAAGGGTTTCAAGTAATTAAGAAAACTCATAAGGTATTTGAAATTTTGACGCATTTCCGGCATGACATTTCGAAACATTTCATATTCTCCGACGCAAATTGAAATTGCTTTGAAAAACAATTTTTATTTAGTATTTTTTTTTTTTTTTTTTGAATTCTTTTTACTTTTCAGTGCACAGAATGCTGTGTATTAGACGTTTCTACATCTATTTATAAGTTACGAGTGCACATGGCACGTATTATCTTAAAGAGCATATTTTACACAATGTTATCGTCACGTTTCAAGACCTTCAGCCTTCAGAACAGGTTAATGTGCCTGCACAAAAAGCTTTGACCGACTAGCATAACTGCACTAGTATGTATTATATATGCTAATATATGTGGGCATATAGAGTACCGTATTGTTTCGTCGGGGGTTCCACACAAAACGTGTGGCATTTATCCAAAGGCCATGTGATCTGTACTTTTCCTTTGGAAAGAAAAAAGTTTGGCCCACACCCGCGACGCAACGACGTCACGCGGTTTATTTTTTTGACAACTTGCCAATTTAATGGCGCGCCTTCCATCCAGATAGACATATAGTACGGCGCATATCGCACCTATCTAACAATATACATATACATATATGTATATGCACTTGAACAGTTAAATTTTTGGCGGCTATTTGGCAATTAGTTTTGCCTTTATAAGTCAAATTCGCATTGGGTTTATTTGCACTCGCATTTCTAACTGTCTCGCTTAGGCCAGACAGAGTATCTCATCGTCTGTCCGGCCGTCTTTCTATCAATCGTTGGCATTGTGTTCACTTGCCTCGAGTCTACAACAATTATTAGCTTGTCACTCCAGCAAACTTGTAGATACATTTCCTGTGTTGCCAACTGATTTCCAATGCACATTTTCACGGAACTAGCCTTGCTACAAGTTTTATATATGCGATTTTTTTCGATTTCGTATTTGTTTCTTTCCAGTTTCGATACAGGTTCTACTTCAAAACTTTGTGCATTCCTTTTCAATGCAGTTCGTATTTAATTGCTTAATAAACGTATTAAATTTATCAATGAAACCCGCACACAATGCGGATGGTTCTCGCCTCCATCACTCCCTCTCTATCTCTTTCTCTTATCATCACATTAACTTCAATTGATTGGCCCAACGATTGTGTCTGTCTATAGGTCTGTACTGCATATATATGTACTGTATTTAATGCCATTGCAAGCGATGCGATTGAGATGAACCTCGCATCGTCGTTGCTTCTGCTTTCTGTTTAACATTGTCCTAGTTTCCTGCGGGTAATTTCCATGACGTACTATGGAATTTTTTCATCTCTTGCTGCTTGGGATCAGCATCGGGATTGGAATTGTCTCCGGGGTTGGGTTGTTGCACTTGTTGCGCTTTGGTACAAAGTGCAAGACGGGGAAAATCTGCTAAATGTGCTAAGTCTATAACAAAATTCACAGAATTTCTACTTAGGAGATAAGCTCTTCCTCGAGATTGTAATTCCCCACGACTTTGCAATTAGAAAACCAATACATTGTACAGTAAGATGACAATAATAAGATGGGAAAGGAAAGTATTCACATGACATGAAGTAGCAAATTTATAGCATAATCTATAAGCTGAGATAATTGAGATATCTTCTTGGTGAATGAAATATCTATCTGTTGAGATGAGATAGTCATTGAAATGCCTTATAAGTACCGAGTACACACTGCCTAACGAGCTGTTTCACTGTTTGTTTTATAGATGTTTGCTTGCTGTACATATGAACTTTTTAAATCCGGGGGCTCGTCTCACGCGCTAGACTGTGTGTATGTATATTTTCCCGGGAGCTGTCGGGCACGTTTACGTTTTACAAATATAAATAAACAATTTAATGGTCTGCTTATAATAAGTATGTTATAAACACATTTATATGATGCCTGATTAAGTTTGAATGCCTAATTTGTTCCAGTGTCATGATGAAATGAAATCTATTCGCCATAAGAGGTTTATAAAATGATGGCGAAATAAATCGTCCACATTAAAAATACTTTATATAGCATTACTCGTGGTAACAAGCCCGTGAAGCGTGCTTGACCCGCGAGATACCCCGTGATTGTTAATTAGACAAATATACAGATGTTCTAGCCTGGACTGGCTGCGATCTCTGGGTTAAAGATCTGATGATGAAATTTATGAGCACTGTGAATTTTTGAATGGAATGGAATACAGTGGTTTAGGTGGGGTTTTTTTTTTGTTTTGGAAATTTAAAGATCGTACGATGGTGAACGAACTACTTGTATGCTAAGGCCAGACAGGAGGCTTGCCCGTACAAAAGTATAAGATGATTTCTACATAAACAAATTCAACTTGACTGCCAAGAGATTGCGGCTTATCGGACATGTCAGACGAAGGAGAACGACAACGTCAACGAAATCGGGATCGGGATCGACATCGAATCGGTTCAAAGTCGCCGTCTACTGCGCATGCAGCACTATTTTCCTATACACAAACACGCTTAAGTATGTAAGTATAGTGTTCACTTGATTTGATTAAATTAGACGATCACTGACCGGGGACATTCTTGAACTTTTAGCGTCGAATTCGTTGGTTTTTCTAATGCGCAGCGCTTTGTGTAATTAACTTAAAAGTGTGCCATGAAGCGGAAACAACTAACATGAAATTATGTGCACACACTCACTCACACACACACACCCGACGGTGACTGGCATACTCGAATCATCGAACGAGTACTCGAAATTGTTGCCGACAGGTTTTCGCTATCGATTTACGTTGTAATTATGAGTTCATTTGCTGCACACAACAAAATGGTAAAAACAAAAAAAAAATAATAAATAACTAAGTTGAAGTCGAGACAATAACGTGCTCAATTGGGTAAACAACAAGTTGAAGTTCCAAGAAATTAATTAATGTCAATTCAACACACATACACACATATGATACAGACACAGTCACAGGCTCCGTTCACGACTTAATTGATGCATACTAAAAAGCTAAAGTACACAACGAAATTTTGCGGTTCCTTTATTTTTACGATAAAATCGTCTGGCTTAAAACCGTAAAACTTTTATACGGCGCATTTCTAATGATATGTAAAGAGTTGTACGCTATATACAATAAAAAGTCTAGCTGCGTTTGCCATCATTAATCAGTGCACGAGTTTTATAGCTAATGACTGGGCGGCCGATAAAACTGATTCATTGTATTACAAGCTATTGTACATTATAAAAAAAAACAAATAATAATAATGCACATATGGTACTATATCTTATATGGGAAGTTTATGAATGTACTTTCATGTCTAAGGGTACTGCGGTTATTGCTGATTAGTAAGTCGTGCTTATAACTAGAATCCGACTTGATATGGCATTAAAAAAAAACGTGGTTTCCCCTTACACATTGTTTCACTTAGATAGGCAAAACGTGCATCAAGAAAAAAATGCAAAACTGAGGAATTCGCAGGCGTGGCTTTTGCGAAATTTATTAAAAACTATATCTAAATAGAACACAAAGTAGAGCAGGTTTTTAAAATATAGAAAATACTTGAAAGTTGTTATTTAAAACAATTCTTCTAAAAATAAACTGGATAATCTACTGAAATAAATAAATTTAGACTGATAATTTTAATATGAAAAGAGTTTTAATATAGGAAGTGATAACCAAAGATAATAGAAACTTCACAACTAACTAAAACTATAAATTTGCCTGTAAACCCATTGATACTTTTAATATTAAAAGAATTTTAATTCTTTTCAGAACGGAATCGGAACTGCAGACTTAAAACAATTGTTTCTCAACAATCTTTCAGTATTTTGTGCATGCACTCATGCTATGTATTGTATATCTATAGAGTGTCTGACTGACCTTCAGTTCCGAGTATTGCAATTGTGTCATGTGGCCCGCTTTGCAATACTTGAAGTGTGCCCACATATCATGTGTGGTTTTCCTGTGCCGCGACTACCTTCAGTCGTCGTTGTCAGTTTAGCCAAGTGCAGGGCCACAGAAATAATGAAGTCTTTATGCTTTGTGGATTGGGTTAGTCGATCGACCAACAACAATGTATCAGGTTATATAAGCGTGGGTGTAAACTGCATACCAATGTAACATGGAAATGCATCTATATGGGAGGTAATTGTGTTTTGTTTTGTTTTTTCAATCATTGTAATTCAAGTGAGCGGAATGGAAAAAGTATTTTAATTAACACAATTTAATGGCAATTTCGCATTGTCTTCTGTCTCTCTGTTTGTTTGTCTCTCTGTCTGTCTGTCTGTCTGTCTGTCTGTTTGTCTGATTACCTGTATGTCTGTCTGTTTGTCTGCTTGCCTGTATGTCTGTCTGTTTGTCTGTCTGTCAGTCTGTTTGTCTGTCTGTCCGTGTTATTGACATGAATCACGCGCAGTCTGGCAAGGACGTTAATCATTCATATTTCTTGCGACTTCCAACTCGTGTGACTTTCAAGCATGCTGTAGTCTCAGTCTCGCGCTTCCCTCTCGAGCACCTCCCACTGCTTCCCTAGTCTAACTCCTCCTACAATTTGCAGCTATGCTAATTGCAAATTTTAATATTCAGTTAACACCTTGGGCCAGTCTAATGAGCACGAGATATTTACGCATTTTGTGGAGTGTCGCAGCAGCAATTTGTTCCCATACGAGGTTATCAATGCCTCTATCTATATCTGTCTAGCTGTCTGTCCCCCTGTCTGCGGTTGGAAGTGCTAAATAGCTCAAATACTTGAAATAGCCAACGCTGATACGGCTATTAACGTTCTTTTTTTAACTCAAACGCGCGAATTGGTAACAACAGCTGGCTTAATTGAAGAACAACAATAGGGCAGAGAAGTAACCCACCCGTCCCTGAAGTAACCCACCCACCACAAAACTCTGGCTAGAATTAGTCAACCGACATGCTTAGCCTGGCGTGACGGCGCTAATTTGTTTGCTCAGTTTATGTATTTATGAGTAATCCTAGGAACAGTGTCACAGCAATGGCGTCATAAGGGCCAGCTTAGCCACACATCATGTGTATATCTATATGGGTATATGTATATCCACTTTAGGATTGCATGACAACGCCCCGAGTCAAGGAAGGCAAGTCAATGTTTGTGGTTTTTCAGGACAGCGCGAAGGTTCTTTGTTAATATTAATCAGAGCTTGATAGCATATAAATTTCCCGGTAGTAGAATAGATATAAAATAGCTAATAATCTAAAAATGTAACTGGATTGAATGGACTTTCAAGTTCTCTTTTAATTATAAAGCTCTCAACTACGATTCTTACAGATCTTAAACTTTTCAAGAGATGATTTCATTTAATTTATAACCATTAATGGATTCTTACAGATTATAATCTTTTGCGAACTCGAAAGCAATTACAGCGTGACTACTCATACAATGCGATTGTTGCCCCTGAATGAGATCTGGCAGGGACACACCCCACTTTGTGCAGTAGCTTTCAATTGATTTGTAACCTCAATTAAAGTCGCTTCGTTTGACACCAATCAAATTGTCAACGAGAGACTGAACAATTGTTCGAATCGCATTGAGGGCCGGTCTCCAATCAATTCTTTATAGCTAAATTCTCAGGGCGTGTATTTTTCCATCAAACAGAATAGTCTAGAACTGGAAAAAAAGGGGCTCGACTTTTCGTTTGCAATTTGACCCAAACTCGACGCGTCATGCGTACAGTTTACATATCAGTATAAATATGTATATATTTCTATACCATATATGGTATTTCACAATGAATGAAAATAACGATTGCGTACTTACTTTGCACTCTGTGCAGACCTCGATTCTCTGTGTTGGACATATCGTTGTTTCGAACTAGAAGAAGAAATTAAAAAATTTAAATTAGAAATACGCAAAACGCATATCGATCTTATTATATCATCAGACATACATACATACGTACATACATACATATATCGCAGTATCATGTGACACGATATATGATAAATGCGCAAGTGCGTGATACGCATCAGACCCACCGACCGATAATAAAAAGTACCTTCTGCCTTCTAGCCTAATGAAAACTTTTCTCAGATAGTAATTTCACTATCTTATCAACGTCTCGTGTCTGTGCACCGAACCCGAAACGTGAGTAATACGATATGGAAATTGGTCTCTTCTTGAGCACCGAGACAGCGATAAGAAAAAGTGGGCATGTGCGAACTGAACTGAACTGAACTGACTCACAGTCGTCATACCGAGCGGAGGCCAGGCAAGGCCTATGAGTACATTGATCCACCGGCTGGACAGGCGGACGAGACGGACAAACTCATTCATAAGAATGCGCTAAGATATGAGCGAGACATGGGTCTAACCCGCAAGCTGCTTATCGTGAGGAATTGCCTCGTGCGGCGCAGCGAGGTACTTCACGCACATGCCTCGAAGATATGTATGTATATAGTATATGTCTGATATCTGGCATATGTCGCTATAAATCAAAGTGATTTGAAACGTTTACTGGCGCCATAGATATCTGGCACCTGCACCATGACACTACAATACTCTGACGCAGTAGAAAGAGAGACTTTTTGATTAGTAGACATATTTTAGATGGGGAATTCAGAAATATAAATAGAATGGGTTCTTCTATATTCGGAAAAAGATTGATTAGCAGACAAATTAAGGATTGGAAATGCAAAAATAAATATGATAAGGTTTTACTGTATTCAGACAAAAGATTGATAAGTGTGGAAATTCAGGAATATTAATAGAATAGAATCTTCTTAAAATTGTCATTTTTATTCTGAAGTTCAGAAAAATAAATTATAACTGATTATACTTTATTCAAGTGCAACAACAGTGAAGCTATAATCTTAGGTAATTCTATATAATTATATATTATCTGTAGTAAAATGTGTTGAAGTTTCGCTCAGTGTACGCGTATGCAAATTAAGCAGTGCACATGTTCTCCGACCCAGACTGCATAGTAATCAGTGTCAAGTTGTTAGCCCTAGCAACAACAATCTAGCGAACATATTATCAAAGCGACACACAACACACAAGCCAATTCATTAGCCCAATATAAGGACCCTTTGCAAATATTTGGCAATCTCCTGGCAACAAAAAAAAACACTATACCATGTCTGGGGGTGGTTTTTACAGTTATCTATATATACATGATGTTGTTGTCCTTGTTTGACATGATGAACCTCTCTGGGTGTCGGCGTCTGCCAATACGTAAGTATACGCGTATAATTATATTATATATACATATTTGTACAATTGTTTGACATGGGCATCGGCTATATACAACCCATACATTTATACGTTTGCATGTGTGGACGCGGTCACATGCATGGGACAGTGACAGTCACTCTCCCATTTCTATTTGTACGTCATTTGCTGACTAACAAGGCTATATAGTCTCAAAACAGATCTGAATTTGGTATATGTATTAATATATATATTTGTTTGTTTATAATTAATTCGACTGCCTCATTCGAAAATGCCGCAAGACTTTATCCGGCAGCGGCTTTACCCTTGAATGCATTCCGATTTTTATCTATATTCCAAGTAATTTTATTATAAATCAACCAAATAAATTTTGCAAACTTGTTGCTTTTTTAATTTTGAATGCCAAATTTTTGAATAATCAAATAAATATGAGTTTGGAAAATCGCATAAAAAATCTAAACAATGTGAGAATACATAAGTATTCTTCCGAATAGATAAAGAAAATTTTAAATCATTTTTTTTATATTATTTTTTAAGTTTTTCGCAATTTTATAATTTCACATTTTTCATAATTATTTTGGAATAAGCAATATAACGATATTTTATAGAATTTCAAGTTCATTTTAAAGTAAATGCGATACTTCTAAGCACAATAAAAGTCTTCTCATGCTCAACAAGTAATAAAAATATTATCTTTTGATTTTACATTGACATTGTCTGATGTATTGTTGTGATTTCACACCCACCTTGAACTTCACGACGAATAAAAATGTAAATTATTTACAGCAAATTATGTAATTTGCTTGCCACACGCTAATTAGAGGTGTTTGTGTAATGCAATAACTAGTATTTTACACCTATGACAAGTACGGTATATTTGCATAGGCAACAACAACAAGAATAGTGTTGATAATAACAACAAATCGCGAGACTATCGGAAATGCGATGGCATTAAAAATGCACGCGCACTTTTTTGGTTTGTTTTTCTGCCTTTTTCGCAAGAAAAAGGATTTTTTGTGGGAAATTTTCTTTTTGTTGTATCACTGTCACTTAATACGAAGCGAACGCGCACAAACACGCACGCACGTGTAACTGTTAATACACACACGCACACACTGTTTACGTAGTTTTAGTCAGTTTTAAGACAGCTGTTGTTGGGAATTTAAACCAAAAATCACTTTTGTAATAATGTCTTGAGAGTGCAGCGCACGCGCAGGCAGGCAATTTATTCTCTTGTTATTCTATTTTAATTTGAATTTCTGCGCCTTTGGCTCTTTGCCTTTTGCTTTCTGCCTTCGTCTATGTCACCGTATGCCTGCTGCAACTGCTGCTGTTGCTGCTGCTGCTTGACACTCCGATTGTTGGAACTGAACTAAAATTTTTGCCTGCGCGACAGCCGCTTTTTCTTTGCTGCGAGCAGGCGTCGCGACGTTAACGTTGACGCTGACGGTGACGACGACGCCGACGCCAACGACGACGACAGCGACTACACACGAGTCGAGGCTGGCAGCATTGGCGGGCGTTCGTGTTCGTGTTTTTACAGTGGATCGTGCGTAGTAGAGGCTTTGATGTGCGTGTGTGTGTGTGCTGCTGCCGCTGTCAGCGTCGCCGTTGTCGTCGGCGTCGTGGGATGCAAAATTCAAATTTTTTTTCTGCTGTTTGTTTTATTTTTATTCTGTACCTTTGTGCTGGCCCTGATTGCTAAGGAACAAAGGGTATATTGGGTTTGTGTAATACTTGGCTAGGCTCTAGAGATAATGTAATCGATTATATCAGCTGATCAGCAGGTGTATATAATTGCGATTATTAAATTTAATGTCTTTATTATTTTGCGAAAATCTTAAAATAGAATACAGATTGAAATAACAAATCAGTGTAAATGAGTGCTATTCACATGTTTTTACAAAATATAATTGGGATGTTTTAATTTATTAATTTAACATTAGTTATAGTATATTTTTGTTTGGATTTTAAGGTGCGATTTTATAGTACAGCCTTATATTTTAGATTCGATTAGTTTTTATTAATTTAGGAAATCGATTACTACGAAATACCAATACCTTAGTGATGTTATTTTTTCCCGAAGTTATCAAGCTCACTTGTTAAGAGAGAAAATAATAACTACTTCCTATGGTACAGGGTGTTTTGTAGTTTTGTAGATATCCTTAAATGTTTTTTTCTTTTGAATGCGATTTTTTGCAACATTTATCCAGATAAAGATAATAAAAATAAGTGATCCCTCACTAGGTTAATCGATTTCCGTTCCTCAAGAATGCACACGACTATTACACATACAAGTCCATATAAATATGACCATATTTAAGGAATCCTGGATAAATATATGATATATATACATACAAATGTATGTATAGATATGTAGTATGTTCATGTCTAACCTATCTTGATTTCAAATCGAGAAACGAGTCCAACGCGCTGTAAGACTTGGACGCACCTCCGTGTTGATGCGCTCATCGAAAATAGGTGAAAACTTCTCGGGGAACTTCATTTGGAGGCACTTGATAGCGGTACCCGTTAGATAATAGCGTGACGGCCAACTGCACTCGCAGGGTGGTATGCAGGTAGTGCATTTATATTCTCTGTCCAACCACTTGCTCCTTGTGACAGGAAGGGCCGCGGGCAAGCAGCTAAGGCGCCACGGCAGCATCGTGTCACCAGCGGTCCAATCACACTCACAAGGTGGCACACAGATGTTACAAATAGTCGTTTCTGACGGTCCTGGGAATACCGGGCGAACCTTCTTGGCCTTGGGACACGTAAACATATTGGAGCGGTGCGTCAGACCAATCAGCTCCGTGTGTTTGCGCTCCCTCTCACGTCGTAGCCACATATCGAGTAGATCCCAATGATCCAGATTCTGTGCACGCTCTCGTATTAGCTGCATACGTCTATATAGATCCGAGCGACGCTGTTTATCATAGTTAATCCCTGACTGTGTATGAAACAACAAGTACAGTTCGTTGGGCTTCTCGTCGGGTAGCGACATGCAACGCGAAAACTTGGTCAGCTCGAAGTGGAACAACATCCTTATGCCGTAAGTGATGTGCTTGATATGATCGAAGTCCTTAATGTTCATCGACGACAGCGCATCGGCGTCCAGTAGCAGTAGCTTACGACCCCAGATCTTGTTTACACGAAAGGTATTCTGTGAGGTGTAAGAGTATTACTAAGATAGTTATGGATGAGAGCAGGCTGATGGATCATTGTATCATACATTCAATACAAATATCATATATGTAGTTTCGATCCCATCGATTGGATTATATAGAATTTAAGAATATAATAATTACAATAATGATATCCCAAGTGATTCCTTGAATTCTCCCTGCTTTTGTCATCTCGAAAACTTCTCTAAAGCTTCAAATAAAGCTAGCTATACTCACCATATACTGTGGATATCCATAACGAAAGATCCAGGTCCTTATATCCATATCTGTCCATTCGTATATCGATGGCAGTGGCAGTTTATCGACTACATTGCAACAGAGCTCAACAAGAGGAGCGGGCGTTACTCGAAACTGAATAGGCCAGGCATGACGATCGAACTGTAATCGTTTTTCGGTTACGGCATTTCGTTTGAATTTGGTCGGGGGTGTAATTTCGGTCTTTTCTTTTATTTTCGAACTTGCTTTAAAGAAGGAAAACTTTGTATCTGCGATTCCGTATAAGTACGGCATATTTTATATAGCAAATCAACAATGTATTTAATATTTATAGTTACAAAGAGTAAAATAATAAGTCCGAAATTTTGTTTTGTCTGTTTAATAGATTTAAAGGTGCCTACTGCTCTATAATATTCTATGTATTATATATATAAGGAATTGTTTTGGAAAAAATTTCAGCAAATAATAATCATCTATTATTCCAGATGTTTACTATGTGATAACTTTATAAATATCATGATACTTTATATAAGCACAAGAGTCGTCAAACTTTTTAAAAATTTCGGATAGTTAGCACTACATCTTCAAAGTAATTAAAAAATAATACCATGAAATTCAAGAAAATGAATTCACTATACTATTTAGTAGTAAACACATAACTGCGCAATTTGTAACCTGATTTAGTTCCATTCATAGTTCTACTGATCTTACATAAGTCGGAATCGTGCCGCTCGATCGTACTCATATTTCAAAACACTATTGCTCATTATGCTTTGAGCTTTGTTTCGTAAACAACAACCGCTCTGATCGACCGCCTAAAACTAGCGAATTCTAAATGCAACCGGGCCAGGTAAATTGTCGGACACGATACCACAGCCGGGTCATATTCCCAGCAAAACCAAGTCTTGAGGTCTTGAACATCTGCTTGCTGTCAATCACTTAGTATACTATACATACAGCCATACACAGAGGGTGTTCGGTTTTTGGTTTTGTTTTTGCCGAAAACATGAGTCAGGTAGCCGAGTCGGAGGACAGTTTGAACTGCAAATTGTTAGCACTTTAGCCAGGCTCTTAACGGTCTCAGCGCTGTCTAAACATGGTCAAGGACAGAGCATCGCTGTGAAATTGAAACGCTTTGGGACTACTGCCTTGCTGAGTCACTCGCAGCACTCCAATCTCCAACGCACGTGACGCTCGGGGGTCTTTTCAATACACGTTTAGCGATCGGTTTGTTTACTCTGTATACACTTAAAAGTATTTAATTGGGGCATTTGTACAGGGTATTTATGAGTTAAGAAAGAGCTAGAAATGTTGAATTTGATATAGAGATTTTTGTTAGTTCTAGATATACTACAGATTCTTAGGGATTCTTGTACATATTGGATTAACTTAATTTAAAGGTTCTTCATTATCATAGACTTTATTAATTTATATTCATAGAACACGAAAAATATAATATTATATAGCTTAAATTAAAAATTTACTTTTTATCTTGTACTTACAGAGTATCTAACAGTCCAGTACGCCGTACTATACTTTCCTGGCTTATTTTATTAATTTATTTCCCTTTCAAGTCGAGACTAATAAAGCACTTCGGTTAAATGAATTCTCTTTTTTTCTTGTGTATTCCCATTAACATGCTCTTGCCAATTTTTGCAAGACTCTTGCGTGAAATTTCAATAAAATCGGAAACTATGCATCGTGGAAATAAACGAGACGAGACGAGAGTATTCAGAAATGTTTGAAAATGCGTTTAACACGTTTTTAATTGTGAAATTCCATTTGGGAACTGGGTAATGTGACGAGGAGTACACGCGGTTGCACTCGGGTTTACCTATTTTTCCACTCCTGTATGTTCGCCTCATAGTAGTACTAAATCAATATCGGTTTGCCTTATAAATTACATGCATCATGCTGCATACCAAACTAACAGCAGACGACGAACTATCGTCGCTCGCCCGTAGACTCTATCCATAATTAACAGTCCTCTCCTAGACCGCCCGCCTCCCCTCCTTTGCGTACCACTCCTGTTCCTTGGCACACCCATTAAGCCCCAAGCGGTTAACAATTATGGCACATAACTACAGTTTCTAAATATAGTGCAAGCTTGGGCACAAGGCACACTCGATTAGGTGGAAAAAAGAGTCGAAAAACTAAAAACTGTGGAATAAGAAAAAAAAACATATATAAACTTGGGAAGATTTTATTATTTATACATTTTTAGGTTTTTAAGTAAATAGGAAAAATAGGAAGCTTGAAAAACTATACACATAGTTTAAACGAGATTGTACAGTTTAAATTTTCATTAACCATAAGCCAGTGCAACAAATACTTTAATTACATATACACATATGGCAAGTGAAATAGGTTTAAGGCCTGTTTTACTTCGAAATAGCAGTAAAAACTGGTAAAACCAAGTTTTTCTTAGAAATAATATTATATTTTCCCATAAAAATACACTCAGTACAATATAATAATTAGAATATGTACATATTATTTCGGCCTAGGGGCACTTTAGATAAGGTTTTAATAAAGTAACTATTGTTAAAGTTTAATTTGGATAAAAGTTTTCTAATATGAACTAAATATTATATTAAGTCTTATAAGGACCTTGAAAATAAAGTAAGGTATATAATGGGGCATACTACAACAAGTTTGTTAATCCAAAAATATAGTCCCCGAACCTAGAAAACTAATCAGATCGTAATATTGTAATCAAATTTTAGATTTCAATCATCCCACTTATTAATGATTCTCTTTATCTGGTGCCCACTGTACTGCACTAGCCCACTACACTAGAATGCCGCAACAAACTACGACAACGACTATGAAACGAGACACACATTTCACTTTCGTTTAAAAGAGGAGCTTGTTGTAAACGTTTTCAAGCTACTCGAATGCACCCGAGACGAAGACGAAGATGGAGTTGGAGATGAAGATGATGGTGGTGCTGACGATGGGGGGAGGACGCCACCATGAAAAATGAAAATGATATGACCATGTAAGGGCAGCAGGCGGTGGCAACGATAAATTAAGGTTCTATTTTTGTAGCTAACTTGAATTACAACGCGATGCAGTCGACTGACCAAGCGACCCCCGTCACCTCCCCGCCCCACAACCGAACTTGGACGCGACGCCAGGCAACCCCCTTCCCACTTGCCTCATGCAACAAGTTAGACCTAAAATAGAAGCTCGCTGCGTTGCATCTGAATCGGAAACTCCAATCTGCAGCTCAGGCGGAATCTCAAATTCAATCTGTACGCATGCCACGCAGCTTGACCAACTCTTACAGGCCAAACACACACACACACACACACACACACTCAGGTACATAAGAATTAAAAATGCAAATAAATTGTTAACGTTTTCTGCGCAAATTCCCATGAGCAACTTTGCAGTCAACAGAAGCAGCGGTAGCGACGCGCTGCAACGTCGACTGTGACAGCGACGTGAGCGCCGACGCCGTAGCGCCGCCGTTGGCGTCGGCCACTTGAGGAGGCCATTTCGGTCACGATTTCATGTCGTTTGGCCCCACAGCAAAAAGCTGACTGCGCAGTCGCAGCGCAGCTTCTGAGTGCGACGAGCCTCCTTCGCTTTGCCGTCGACGTCAAGTGGCCATCAGTGCGGCCGGCGTGTGTGTGAGTGTGTTTGTGCGTGTGCGAGTCTGTCTGATTAAAGTTTACATTTATGCGTGTGTGCGTGTGTATGTGCTTGCATGTTCGCATGTTACTTGTTGCCTCTTTGTAGTTACACTCAGAGAAAACACATGGCATCAACTACGCTCTCTCTCTCTTTCTGTCTCTCTCCCTGTTTTAATTGATGAGACAAACGACGCGCATCTTGTGCTTGCCTCTTTATGCTGCCTTTATGATTATTGCCTTCGTCTTGTTATTCGTAATTAAAGCAGGTTGATCAGTTAAGGCGAGTTAACGAGAGCGAGAGAGAGGAAGAGAGGGACAGAAGAAGAGATAAAGAGGCAGCCAGGCAGTCCATTTAATCCTTTGCATAAAGTTTATCTCCTTTTATATACATATATTTTTTATAATCCACCATTTCTTAATTATTTGTTAATTAAAGTTGAGATAGTTAAATTTATAAACCAGAAAATTGCAAAGCCATAAAAATTAACCGCAAAAGCGGCAACCGGCAAACAAAAGATTTGTCTATACGTATATAGTATTCATTGTTCAATGTATTTTTTCAGTATATTCATAAAATACTTAAGTTATTAACCGAACTCGGATTGTCTAAGTGACTGAATCACCCTCAAGCGATTGAACTACGGGCCATCAGTTCCAGATAGATGGAAAGGCCTCCAGATGTGTCTAAAATTGGGTTAATAGCTTTTTAACTCTAATATTGTGCTTACCAGGGTTGTCATGTCAGCCTTATTCCAGATAGATTTGGTAATTTTAGTTTTTTGGACATATTTTGTTATTTTACTGTCAGGTATTTAAACATGAACTAGGAACAAATATTTCAGTAATCGTAACTTTAATTTACGATTACGATTTACGATCCTTAATATATAATAATAGTTGATAATATTGATGATGCACTGTTTTCTGAACTTTGTCTCTCCTTTCATTTTCCTTGTGGGGGCTATCTGGCAGCCCTGTTTTTACATTCTCCTCAACAACCTGCGCTTATCTCCTCCCCGTTCTAGCATTATTTTGCTCAATTTTATTTTTCTCCGATTAAACAGTTTTGTTTTCTTTTATTGTTGTTTTCCCTTAATTGCGTCGTTATGCTTTATTTGTTTTTAATATATCTCGGAATTTTGAAACAATATATTCATCTTTTATTGTGAAGTACACATCAATCACATTTGTTTTTGTGTGGGCCAACAAATTTTCGCCATATCATTTTGGCATTTTTTCAGCAACAAAAAATCACGTTAAATTTTATTCTCACATATATTGTTTTCGAACATACGATGGATATAAGTCGTGCGTATATAATGCCACTGTTTTTCTATTTTCAGCTGAAATATATACACAAATACAGACAGGCACACACATATACACCAATGTGTATTTGTATATTCGCCCAAAACATACGCCCCGTTCTCAGCTTTTTTTTTCATCGGTTCTTTGCGTCACCAGTCGGGCCCCCTATTCATGCCGGGGCCTATATTCATGTGACTCTGTTTCTGTGGGTACACATATACATACATTCACACACGCGCGTATTCTCTTGTTTTCAACACACGCTAATAGATGCTGCGCCTACATCAGTTTGTATTCCCTACGACCATTAAAAATTGTCTAAAAAGGGTGTATTAACTTTGTACAACGGCATATAATAAGCCAAATGAGGCGTGGCAGACTTTACAAAGTATATATGTATATCATTGTTTATCTATCCTGAAGTCTGTATGAAAACACAATTCACAGTTGTCAGCACGAAGAATTCTGTAAACAATATAGAGATTAAGTTCGATTTTTATTGTTGTATATTTACTAGAATTAAATATCTATCTGTCCTCTTATTTTCAATTAAGTTTAAGTTCGATTTGTATTGTTGTATATTTACTAGAATTAAATATCTATCTGTCCTCTTATTTTCAATAAGATCGGACAATAAACACAGAAGTTATTCTAATTATCTTAATTTGCATTGAAAACTGAGCAAAGGGTATCTTACCTTCGGTGTTGCGTTCATCTTATTGCTTCTGTTGTTGCTGCTGTCGCCGCCTGTTGCCAACGCGTCAAATGCAACGTCGAAAATAAAATAATACGGGTAAGTAATAAACTTGTGAGTCGCCTCATCTATCGCAGTGTAGCAAAACAAAACAAAAAAGCCATAATATTTTTTGCACTGCAGCCGCGTCTGCTGATTATCGTCGAGAGAGTTCAGTTGTGATTGATGGCTCATTGCAAAATACAAATAACATAAAGCTAACAACAAATCTGTCATAACAAATCGAGTCTTTAATACCCTTTAAGTCTTTGTTTATAAAAAATGGAGTCAAATGTTCTGATTAACTTTGATAATTATCTATAATTGTTATCTATAATATATGAAAATACATTAAATAATCATCAACAAATGGCGTGAAATTTGAAACCCAATTACTTTACTATTAGCAATGAAATGAGATTTTAATGTGGTGATATTTAAATTAAAGTACAAATGGCTAAACTCATTTATATTCTAATAAAATAATACAAAAAGAGCATTTTTTGATCAAATTTTAAAAAAATTGAGTTTAATTGGAAACATTATTGCCTTGAACAAATAGCAATAAATTGAGATTATAATGTGATAAATAAAGGTCTGCAAAAAATTGACTAAATTTGCAATTTATCATACTATTAAAACCAAAACAAAATTTTTATATAACGTATAATCAAATTTGTCAACAAAAATTCTACAAAACAAATTTAATTAATTTTTGGAAAAATGAATCAACAAATTTGAAACAAAGTAAGAATATAATTTCAAAATGCTTTTTAAATATTATATATGTTTGTTAGCGGCTTTGTAGAACACCATTAAGCTAAATATTTCACATTAAAGCTGCCTAAAAAGTTTTATAATTTACATACAGAAACTAATCAAATTCTTTTAGGGTGCGGAAAAATAAATTAACAAATTGCACAGCAATTAGAACCTAATTTTCAAATGCTTTCACATGATTTCCACTTATCGATTTATAGCACAAGCTTTAGCTTTCCATACTAGGTATGTAGATCGAGCGATTTCTCGTCTCTCAGCTTCCCCACTGCCTTGTCTATTGTCTATCTCTGTTTACATGCGCCGCTGCTGCTGTGATGTTTGCTGACGTATCAACATTCAATCTGGGACTATTTACTAAAGTCCAGTTACGGGGCCCAACTGCTGATCTGCCTGCTGATCCATGGCTGAGTTGGTGATCCAATCGAGTGCAATGCAAATGCGAATGCGGCGCATGGAAATGATTTAATCAATTGAATGAACAGTAGGAAAGAAAAACACACACACACAGGGAAATCTCTCAATTAATTGGCAAATGCGCAGCTCAAATGAGTTCAATTGTCTTAAGGGGCGTGGCATCTTGGGGGGAGGTATGAACCCGGACGAAAGGCGTGGCGCGTGCGCTAGTTAGCTTTGACATTTATAATAATTGATTAAGAACAAATAAACAAATAGGAACTATAATTCTGAGTCAAGTTCAAAGCCATTAAGAGTCTTTAGTTGCAGGCAACTCCCGGCAATTGTTTAATGGGGAATTTCACAAATTCAAATTGCCAAATATCTCTGGGTAAAACATCTAATATATAGTAAATATAGTAATCCTTATTAGTCATTAGATTATCTTTCACTGGGAACATTTGGCAGTGTCTGTTTCGTTGCTATCTGTTTTGACATCTTCCTGCTGCGCTTCTTCCTCTTCCAATTTCAGTTGCTTCATGGCAGCCGCCGCCGCCGCAGCTGCTTCCCGTTCCAACTGTGACTTCTCCCAGGCCAACTCGAAGGGATACTCCAGTGGCTTGAGTTCGTCAGGACATTCCTGTTGATTGGGCACTGTGGCCTGATTGATGGAGGCACCTCGTGTATGTATTCGCTCCAACATCGCTGCATTGTGCGTCTCCGCATTGAGTGCTGTAATAAACTCGAACAGTTCCTCTTTGGAGTAGATGTTGGGCAGGCCGCGTTTCTTGAAGAACTGGACTATGTTGCCACAGTCGCGCATAAGGAATTCCAAGGCGCTGGGATGCTCAGGCTCAACACTCTGGGCGACATCGATGAACCAGCACTTGTCGTCGTACCAGAGTATATTGTATTCACTGAGATCGGCGTGCACCAGCTTGGCCTCGTTGTACATCTTGTGCATGGCTGCCACAATCTCCTCGTAGGCGCAACTCAGCTCTGCGGCAGTGAGACGGGCATCCTTCAACTTGGGCGCCGCATTGTGATTGTCGCCAATGAAACGCATGACCAGGACATGTTTCTTCAGCACAACAACATCGGGTACATTCAAACCAATCGTCTGCATACGCATCAGATTGTGCATCTCCTTCTCGGCCCACATATTGATGATGACTCGATTATTCTGTTTGCTAAAACGATCCTTGAACCGATAGTCGTCCTTGATGTAGCGATCACGTTGCTTAAACTCATTGAGCGTGGTCTTGAACACCTTTATGGCGCACTCCTTGGGCAGCAGTTCGGGTGCCATGAGCACCCCATTGCCATGTCCATGTTCATTGGTGCCCGTGTAGCTGGAATCAGAGTTGGCATGAAGTATAACTGCCTCCTTGCCCGTGGATATGATGCCATTGATCTGTTGTAGTATTTGATTATTGATCAGCTTGTAGAGCAACAGACGTGTTGCAGCATCCACACCCATTTCAGCTGTGGCCACCTTCTCCGTGCGATCGGCGCGACCACGTCGCGAATACGCCTTCAGTTGATTGAAGACCTGCGCAAGAGATAAACCAAATCAGATATAGGTAGGTATAAAGATAATGTCTAAGCCAACCTTATTCGACAGCTTCATGTCGAAGCAAGCGCCATCGCCAGTGGGAAACTCTGGCGGGAATGACATCACCCGCTGTGCATTGCGTACGCCGCAGAGTTGTGGATCGTGTTTGGTTATCATTTCTCCCTCCTTGTCCACCTTGAAGCCACACTTGGGTATGGCATCCAGCATCTTTTCATTTGTCTCAAATCGATCCCAGTCGCGCCTTAAGCGCTCCACTTCATCCTCCTCCTCGGAGTCTGCGGCAGTGTCATGTAAGAATTCTGCCTCTGCATCGCGCAGAAACTTGTTCAAGGTCACCGTGATCTTTGACTGTTTATTCTGCTGTCGCTCGATGCGGCGCAGTTCCTCGTTGTATTCGTGGTCGAACTGTGACTGCAGCATTTGTGCAATAACCGCGTCCGATTCATCTTCATCTTGGATCAGTGCCAGCACATCTGCTGGCAAGTCGTTTGGACTCTCCTCCTTATCGAGTTGCAACAGCTTTGAGTAATCCTCCCACTCAGCAGCATCATCTGGCTGAGCACTCTTTGAGGTGCTTGCAACGTCCGAGTAACTGGTTGGAGATGGACTTGCATCTGGTTCGCTCTGCCACAACGATGTTACAGCAGGCTTCGTTTGAAGTTGTTGTTGCTGTTGCTCGTGTCGCTTGAGCTCCTTGTCGTGCAACTTGTGCGCATACTGCTCCGACATTATATCAGCCAAGCTGACCGTCTGCACGGGCTCTGCTACGCCCTTGGACCATGGCGAAGACATGCTACAATGTAAAAAATAATGACTCTTAGTTCAAAGCAAAGCACCAGACGAAAATTAGTAAGAAAGAGAATATACAAACTTTTGGCACTTGATATCTTGATATTATTCGATACACCTGATTTCCAGCAAAGTCTTGTAAAACTGTAAAACAGTTGGCTCTTGGCCGTGTTAATATCTGCAATAATTAGCAATTTTATTGAAATGCGTTTTTATTTTGTTAGAGCTTTGATAAAACTTTTTTAATGTTTGTTGTGAAATCACAATTTCACCACAATGTCTGACAATTCCGACTGTAAAATTTTGGGACTGCCACTCTGTTAATTGGTGGAGTAATTCTGTAAAGTGAGGAGCATAGTTAATGTAAGCAGAGATGCTGCATTAGGTTTTCAGTTGTAAGTACGTCAGCACTATAAATTGATATTTGAGAATTTGTGTACATTGTTTATTATTCATGTAGATGTTAAATGTGTAAATATGCAACTATTTTGCCATCAGGCAAATGCACAATTAGCTTTACAGTTCCGTTCTGTTAACTTAGCAATCCTGTTTAAACATAAAGCGACCGTATGACAACACTAGAGCTTTTAATATCGATAGTAGAATATGCATGCAAAGCAAATTCGCCAAGAGTATCGATGTCGTCGATACTTTTTGTTGTACTTGTACATTTTTCGCCAAAAATAATAATAAAAGTGAAAAGTTAATGTATTTTTGTTGTACAAATACAAAGAAAATGTTGGATTGATTGGCAATTTCGCCATAATAACGGCCGTAATAAACACACAAGTGCAATACGTGAATACGCTGGTAAGGGACCGACAAAACGCTCCGACAAACGCACTACAAAAAAATCAAAATAGAATTCCGAATTTAGAATATGACAGTGACGGACCGAAAAATTTTCGATTCGAACGCATTGTGCCTGTGCTGTGCTGTGCTGTCTTCGTCCCCCATGTGTGTGTGGGGGGGAGACTTGGGGGTCAAACTTGGGGGAACACAGAAGTAGAGAAACACACAGAAACAGAGATCGGTAGAAACAGCAGAAGCAGCAACAGCAGCAGCAGCAGCAGCAGCGACAGCGCGACAGTGACAGTGCCAACTGATTTCCAATTTTCGTTCGTTTCGTTTTGCGCGCGAGGCGAGAGCCGCCGCCGCCGCCACTGCCGCCACCGCCACCGACACTGCCACCGCCGCTGGGCTCGTAAAAAATTTCTGATTTTCTGTGCTAATTTACGCTTAATTTGCGCTGCCTTTGCGTTGCTGCTGATTCTGCCTCTGCTGCTGATTGCAGTTTCATATTTTCCACTTTAATTATTGTTATTCCTTTTGCACATGCAACGCAACAAAAGGACTGTGTGTCGCCGCGCTTTTATTAATTATTCCTACGCCTCGTTCGCGCAGCAAAAGCAACAATAAAAAAACAACAGCAGCAACAACAACAACGCTTTAGCCGCAAAAAAAGTAACCGCAGTTTTGTTTTCGCTTTTGTTATCTCCGCCGCCGACGCATAGAATCGCGAATCTCACTCGGTGACTTTCTTCATTCTTCGCCATCGTCTTCTGCCATTGCTTTTTGCAATTCTTTCGCACGTAGCTTCCCCTGCTGGAGACCTCCTGGCGCAGTTGACAGTTCTAAGGTTCCTTTCCAGTTCATAAGAATCCAATTGGGTTCAGATCCCATTGGGAGTCAGTTCCAAAAACAGCTGGGAACATTTCTTCACAATGATATATTCTAAGAGAATTTGCACTATTTGGATCCACAGTGGGATCTATCATTACTTTCTGGCTCAGTTTATAGATCTGTGATTCATTCCCAATCCTAAAGAATCCAATTATCCAATTGTGTTTACTGTACCAATTGGAAACAAGTTCAAAGAAGAACGCTATATTCGGACGAGCCTTATGTAGGGTCTGCCATACCTTCTTTAATTTGCCCAGGATATAAACCTCGAGCAACACTTGTTTCCCTTGATATAGTCCCATAGGATTTGCTATTTTTGCATCCCTGGTGGCATCCATTAGGTTTACTGACTTGCCATGAATCATTCTTGCCGTTTTTCTGCAGGTAGAGTTAGAAGAATCGCGCATTTTTGACTCAGCTTTAGTTTCTACTTCTTCTTCTTTAACAGCTTCTGAATGTATTCGAATTTCCATTGTGCTTCATTCATTCTTACAGTGCTGCTGGACTCACACACTCACACAAACACACACACACACTCAAACACACACCCAGTCAGACACAGTTAACTAGATTACTAACACGCCAGTTGCAGCTAAACTAAACGTGCTCTCAGACCGCCCGCCCGCCCGCCTGCCTGAACCGCCCAGCTGAGTGAAGAGAGAAATGTTAAAATCTACAACAAACACACAGGAACTGCGTCTGCCACGCCCCGAGGAACACCAACAGCAGCAGCAGCAGCAGCAGCAGCAGCAGCATCACCAACAGGAGCATCCAACGCATCAAGTTGCCACTGTGATAGCGCACAACAGCAATTCCTCTGCAACATCCTCAGCAGCAGTAGCAGCAGCAGCAGCAGCAGCAACCGCAGCAGCAGCAGCTGCAGCCGCAACAAGCGCCGGCATCAGCATGGACACGCTTAAGACGGCATTTCTGCCCAACCTCAGCATGGATCCCAATGTCCTCAGTGCGCACTATTGCCCCATGTGCCATCAGCAATTCGATCGTGCCCAGCATGCCACAGAGCATATGCAGCTCTGTCATGGCATCACACTCAATGCACAGGGCGCTCTCACGACGCTCGAGCAGCAGCAGCAGCAGCAGCAACAGCAGCAGCAGCAGCAGCAACAACAATTGAAAGCGCTTAGCTATGCGTGCGCTAATTGTGATGAGAAGTTCAGCAGCACGCTGGAGGTGGAGGAGCATCATCGATTGACGCATCAGGCGCCGGCGTTTCTGGCGCGTTGCTTGATCTGCAGCATTTATGGCGTCAATTCGTTAACGCAGAATCCCAACGAATACAAATGCTCTCACTGCGGCAATATCTGCACGGCAGCAATGCTGGCAGCAGGTCAGACGTCCACGTTTATGGAACACCAGGAGGCGCCGGTGACACCAGATGATATGCCTGCCATTGCGCCGCGTGATTTGAGACTGACGCCAGAGGAGCAACAACACCAACAGCAGCAGCAGCAACAGTTGCAGCAAGAGCAACAATTGCAGCAGCAGCAACAGGAACATCATCACCAGCAACAGCAGCAGCAATTGGAGGAGCAACAACGACAACAACAGCAACGGGAATTGCAAGAGCAACAGCACCAAGATGACCTTAATGACCCCGGCACGTTGAAGGTGCCGCCGCTGACAGTGAAGCTGCTGAAGAATGGCAACGGTGCCACGGTAGCACATCCTCAGGTAGAACTTGTGAATGTTGTTGTTAGACCATATGTAGAGAACGTTATGTGCCCATAGGAATATCGATATATATCTCATTAGGCTCCCTATTCGCAGGTGATCATCAAGGAGGAGCCGCTCAGTTTGAGCGACAGCGGTGATGTTGTGAATGCAGTGCCTGTCTATGCCATACAAGCGAATCCCGGCGTGCAACAGCAGCAGCAGCAGCAGTCAGTGACACCGGGTGGCACCAACAGTGCCGCCAGTGTCCTGGTTAGCACGCAAACAGTGCCGGCGGATTTGGCTCACAAGATCAGGCACAAATGTCCCGATTGCCCGAAAACGTTCAAGACTCCTGGCACACTGGCCATGCACCGCAAGATACACACGGGCGAAGCAGAGTAAATCCTCCCAATATTATTTATATATATATTTCTAAATATCCTATGTAGACCTGAAGAGGCTGCGCTCTCTATGCTCCCGATGTGGGAGCTTAGAGCAGCGCAGCTTCTTTCTACCTTAACTGTTGATTTCTATATATTTTTGTTTGTTTTCCTTACCAGGAACCAGGAACGCATGGGTGCGTCCCCCTAATGTGCCATGGGGCGTGGCTCATGCGTTCCCCGCAAAATGTTGTCTACTCTCTCATTAAGTGTGCGCTGTACTTGTACTATATATATACTATATATGTATACTATATATACTATATAAGCAAATGGAGTTACGAATGTTACTAATGATATTATTCTTCTCATCTCTTTTTCTTTCTCTCTTTTTTCTCTCTCTCTCTTTTTCTTTCTCTCTTTTCTCCCAATCTCTCCTGCTATATCTTTATTTTCTCTCTCCTCTCTGTTCTTCTCTTTTCTCTGTTTTCTCTTTTACCCCGCACTGCAAAACATCATCAACAATATCTATAAAAAAAAAATAATACTAAAATACAGCGCCACGCCCAAAGAACGCCCCTACACGTGCTCCTACTGCGGCAAGTCCTTCACTCAATCGAATACACTAAAACAGCACACTCGCATACATACAGGTGAGAAACCATTTAGATGTGGCTATTGTGGCAGGGCGTTCACTGTTAAGGATTACCTGAACAAACATTTAACGACTCACACGGGTGAGAAGCAATATATATTTCAAATCAAATCAATCAGTCAGTCAGTCAATCAACTCTCAACTCAACTCGACTCTCAACTCGACTCTCAATCAACCAATCAATCAATCGATCAATCAACTCGACTCGTTCAAGTGCAAAAAAAAAACACAATATGATTGTAACAAAAAACAATCAAAAAAAAACGCAACTACAACAAAAAGCAACAAAAGAATCTTTTATATTGCAAAATGCCTTTCATTCTCATTTGTCATACTCTCAACAACAACAACAACAACAGCTCGCTGAAGAACATGGCAAAAAGAGAGAAACACACACACACACACGCGCACACATAGAAGAAGCAACACGCGAAGAGAAGAAAGCGCCCCCGAGAGAGACAAAGAGAGAGAGAGGCACTTGATCTAAAAATGTACAGTTTCGATCAGTGTTTGCATCGGGGGTCGCTCAAATTTATTAAAACATTTTTGCTTTTTTTTTTCAAAATTCTCACGCCTACACACAAAAGTTCTTGAATTTCTTGAGCTACAGATCGAAATTTTTTTTTCTATTTTTTTGCCATAGTCTTCTATCAAAACTTAAAACGAGTACGAAGTTAAAACATAAAGAAAACGAAAGAAAGAATTTTTAATGCTTTTTTAATGGACTTGCAGAAGAAGCTGGTTTTGTGTTTGTAGCATGAGAGAACGATATAAATAGACGTAGAGGAATAGTGTGATAAATGAAATTCCGGAAACTCTTGATAAATGAAATTTGATATACAAAACGAAACTTGCAACTTGATATATGAGAAGGGAATTGACTTAATGAGTAGTTCCCTTAAATTTCATTATATTAACAACATAAGTAATTTGATATACGACTAAATTTTTAAATTTCACTGTATTTTGATAAACAAATTGCAACTTGCAACTGGATGTACTAAATGGAATTGCCTTAAAGAACAGTTCCCTTAAATTTCAATATTTTAACTTGATTTGCAACTTGATATATAACATTACCTTAAAGTTCGCTTACTTCAATTTCTCAGACAGCAACTTCTGCAAGTAAACGCAATATTAAAAGAAACAACTCGAAATGATAATTCAAGTATAAAAATAAACCTTAAACGTATCGCCCCCGCCTCATCTTTCATTACGTAATAATATGTCTCGTATGCATTTTTAACTCACTCAATCAATCAATCAGATCAATCAAACCAATCAACAAAATATGTACACACATATATATACTATATATCAACATATATATATATTAAATTAGTTTGATTTTAACGTGCAAATCTTATAAATACTCTGTACTGTATTATATATCAAACAAAGTTTTGATATATTTTTGCACGGCATCCAAAATCCAAGCAAAATTTTCTAATTGATGAAACATTTTTAAGATCGAACGCGCCTTGCTAATGCTAATCCGGCCACATTGGCTTTGGTCTCTCTCTTGTTTTCTTTCAATTTTTGCAGGTGAAAAACCGTTTCATTGTGGATACTGTGAGAAGTCCTTCAGTGTGAAGGACTATCTCACGAAACACATACGCACACACACCGGCGAAAAGCCGTACACCTGTCCGTACTGTGACAAACGATTTACACAGCGCAGCGCGCTGACTGTGCACACGACAAAGCTGCATCCGCTCTAGGATCGGCCCAACGGGGGACGCTTGATAGCAGTAGTTGACCCAAAGAAACCATGCAATATGGCCTAAAAACGAAACGAAGGATCGACAGAGAGAGAGAGAGAGAGACAAGTAGGAGGAGGAAAGGGAGCAGGAGAAGGAGGATAGCGAAACGGCAGAAGCAACTGAAATGAAAGACGTTTTCAAAGACGAAACTTAACTCGGGCGGAACAAGAGAGAGAAAGAGAGTGTGAATGAGAGAAACCCAAGCAAAAAGCAGAACAAGAAGATAAGAAATTCAAATGAAGAACAAGATTCAAAACAAGAAAGCAACAACTGGCAACGACTGGCAAATCTTCAAAGTGCTGCTAGACTCTAAATTAGAATTTTGCTAACTAAAGATAAAGTTATATAGTAACAAATTGTACTGCAGACCGTTTTTTATATATATACATATTGTTTATATAAGTTAATGCAATCGATTTTTTGATTTGGTTATTATTATGTAAATGTTTGCAATTTTATTATTATTATTATTATTATCATAATGATTACGATTATTATTATTATTATTTTTCTATTTGTATGTCACATAATGTCATATATTTTTGTTATTCTATGAGATTTTATCGCATATTATTTTGTACCGCAACGGATAATCCTTTTTTATAGCGACCTTAAACACGCGCACACTCGCACATGCGCCGTCTCTCACACGCACACAACCAACACACACACACACACAGACACTCACACACGTACATATATATACGAAAAGAAAAATCTATGTATATATATATTATTTATACATATAAAGAGAGAATATTTTTTAATACTATTGTGGAAATATTATTTCTAAAACTTTTTTCAAGGTAAATAACTCATGTTGATGATGATCTACGCGCAGAACTTAAATTAATTTAATTTAGAAAACAATAACCGTAACCAAATTATAAAACACTCACACCCACACACAAACACACTCACACACACACACGCTCACTACTTATTCGAAACCAGAACAAAAACAATTAACTTATTCTCAAAATTGAAAATTAAGAATTTTTTGAAATTTTACTCAAACTTTAAATGATAGAAAAAAAGGTGATGAACATAATGATGATGATAATGATGAGGAGGATAAATGTAGAGGAAGAAGAGTTGAAAACGCTTTGCTTAATTTGCATACGAGCAGGATCTCGTTTGTTTGGCTTTAAATTTAAATTGTATGATAAATTAAACTGATTGTTTTTTAACTAATTAAATTATTGATTTTGTTTATACCACATACGCATATGCATTAATACATTTACATACTATAAACTTTTTGTTAATCTAACAACGGTTCTCTTAACGGTTCTTACATTCTAAATGTTAACCATTGTTTTTTGTAAATTAATTAAGTTTCTTAAGCGCATTTCGAACGCAAGACAAAAAGTATTTAAGAACAAATTGAAATCGAAAAAAAGAAAAACTAAAGAGAAAAAAAGAAAGAAAACGCAACACAGCTTTACGCGCCAAACTAGTTTAAAAAACAACAAACAAACATATATACTAGTATATATACATTATATATATATACATCTCTATAACAATTTTTTTATATCGTAAGCTTTTAAACAATTGATAACGAATGATGAATGAAACAATGAGCAAACACAGTCGTAACGTAACAAGCTTATATACATACACGGATATATATATATATGAATAATAACTATTAATAATTGTTTTGTAATATAATAATTGATAATTTTTTAATAGATTTTTAATCAATTAATTTACTTGCAAGTTGTGTATGTACTAAAACTAAAAACTAAAACTCGTAACTGTAGCAAAACCAAAACGATTATATATTGTACATTTTTACAGAAGAAGAATCAGAACAAGATAGTGTTATATAAATGCATAATTTACGACTAATCTTAAAAACCTACATAATAATACACTAAAACAAAAGTCTACCTACAAAGCAAAAAAAAACAACAAAAACGAACGAAGAAAAAATCGCACATAGCACAGCAACAAAAAACAATGCAGCGCAGCGCATGTAAAACCAAAATAAATTCTAAGTAATGATACTAAAAAATTATTGTAATTTTTTTAAGTTTTAATAAACCAAGTTGACGATCAAAAGCAACCAAAACCAAAAAAAAAAAAACAAAAACAAACAAAAATGAAAACCGTGTAACTCGCTTCTCTCTCTAACCGTACTATCGCAAGCTGCCGTGCTATCGTACTATCGCAATAAAGTCTACCTAATCGACGCCGATACGTACTAAACACTACAAGCTAACTGCTAGATCCTAACTAACAATCTCAACACGACAACGACAGCGACGGCGAACGAAGGCAAAGTGAGTAAATAGTGATTGTAAGAACTTTAAGCTGTGTAACTATATAGTATATGTAACTGTAATTAAAAGCAATGCGAGCGCATAGTTTCCAATACTTGAGCAATACTTCAATTATGTTTAAAGAGAAACGTGAATAAAGGTCCGACTTGTAGAAATATTACAATATAATCCGCGCAGCGTTTGCCTGGGAGAAAGTAATGATAAATAATACAGCCAAGTTTAGTTTTGATTTAATCATTATTATATTTATTAGTACCATTTTTTTTTAGTTTTCGCTCATTTTTTTTTGTTTGTTTTGTATTTTGAAAGTATTTGCGTTACAATTTGCTTTTACATTTTGTTGTATTTGTAGTTGACCGCAGTTGATGCCATTAACCCCCTTACCCTAATCGGGAATACACGTATATACCACTATATATACTATATATATATATATATGTATATAATATATTCAGTTTGTATATGGTGTTGTATACTATATATAGAGACAACGCGCAACGCTTAATGCATTTTAATTGCTATGACACACTTGCATTATCATCATCATCACCATGATCATCTCCTTTGTTGTTGAGTTTATTACTTTAATTACAATGAACGAGTATTATGAACACTATCACACTTGCAAAATGTTTGTCATTCTTTTCTTTGGATTTTGGATTTCATTTGCAATGAGCAACTAATTTCTTTTATTACTTGCCCCTTTCCATTATTTATTGTAATGCTGCACACATACATATCATAAATATTACATGCATTCATCTAGATTTATATATATTTATGTATATATAGTAATATCATTAGTTATGTGTGGGTGTGTTTGTCAATCCTTTTTGATCAAACGCAATCAAAAAGTTTGATTTGTTTTTGTTTTAAATGCTCAACTTGTTGCATGCGTGTTTTTTATTATGTCTTTATCTAATTTCAAATACTCGTTTATGTAGTATATATATATATATCTATACTATATATCTGTAGCATGTATAACTCACATAAATGCCTATGCAGTATGTCTGGCGTTTTATTTTTTGTATGTCTGGTTTGTTGTTTGGACTTAAATATTCAGAATATTACGCTTTCTCAATTTCATTTATATATTTATCAATTTCACTTATTGCTATGAGTAATTTTCATTTTGTATTTGATTTCTATATCTTTGAATACATTTGAAATGTACACGTACATGCTACAATTACTAGAATTTGTTTTCAAAAATAACCTACACAAAAACTGCGTAAAACATGCCTTGTTTTTTCTTTTGGAATTTGAAAAATGCTTGGACAAATTTTTCAGCTACTTTTACACTATGCATTATTATAGTATTTACTAACAACATACTGAACGATCCATACACTGTTCCTTTTCTTGTAAAATTATACAACAATTTTTTAGGTTTTTATATTTATTTTCTGTTTTGCTTTGCCTCTCTGCTTTCGCTTCGCTCTGTCACAAAGTTAACAAGTGCCTCTCTTTGGTATTTCACACACTTCAGATATGCATACTATATGTACTATCTGTGTGTGTGTGTGTGTGTCTGTGAGTGTGTGTCTATATAATATATACAAACATTGGCTTACGCTGATTAGTTGGTGTGGCATTGAGTTAGGTTCACAATACAATACAATACAATATATATCGTCTATAATTTCATTTAAAGTACATACAATATATATGTATATTCATATATATAGTTCAAGTTAAAGTTAAGTTAGACTCTAGGCGTCGATTGTATGTATGTATTTTGGATGAGGAGGGAGGGGGGAGTTCTCTCTCTAGTACGTTTAATGCCTATAAGCTCAAATTTACAACTGATTAATCGCTGATTATAAATGATTTATCGACTTCGTTAGGAATTCTCTTACTATACTCATTCACGTCTCATCATCTGCTTGCTATGGGGGAGGGGTTTACAAATTAGGCTCTCAAATAGTTACTTTCAAGGAACTCAGTTGGCATCAAATCAAACAGTTTATCCGTTAGAACAAAATTCGAATAGTACAAATAAGTGATAGATACTAGATACATATATAGATGTCTCTTACTTGCTGATACAGTTTATACATACATATAACGTTTCTGTTTCTGTTTTTTTTTACCTACACAGGTGGGCTCTGTTTTTGTTTTCATTTGCTTCTTCTCGTATGCTTTCTTCTTCTTCTTGCTCTTGTCACACAACTCGTTTTTCATTTTACCACAAAAAATCAACACAAAACTTTGACCACACGCACAAAAAACAGCTCTAAAAAATTTATCAAAATTGTACAAAAATCTTTGCTTTGCTTTGCTTTCTCAACATCAACATTTTGTTGTTATCGTTATCGTTATCGTCTTGTTAAAATAAAGTAATGATTTTTATTGTTTGTATATCCATTTTTTGCTTTTTGCTTTTCATTTATATTATATTACAGTTTCTTCTTTCCATCTCATTGCAAAAATTAAAGTAATTCTTTTATTGTTTGTGTTGTTTTGCGCTATTTGTTATTATGCTGCACCTAATTCTCAGTTACATACATTCATATAGTACGAGGGTCGTTTGATAAGTCCGTGACTTTTTGTATTTGCCGCGCACCTGCTCTAAATACAACACTGCTCCTGTCAGCAGTTATCGATTAACAGCTGACTGTAAAATTTTGAGAAAGCTGCGTTTTTTGGTTTGCGTTTTATAGGCATTGAAAGCAGACGATCTCGTGAATTTTAACGAAAATGGAAAAAAGTGAATTTCGTGTCAGCATGGCAAAATTTCATAAATTGGGCTACGAACTGCTACCCCATCCAGCATATTCTCCAGATTTAGCCCCCTGTGACTATTTTTTGTTTCCAAACATGAAGAAATGGCTCGGCGGTAAGAGATTCGGGTCATCACAGAAACAAACGACTATTTTGAGGGCCTTGAGAAAACCTATTATTTGGAAGGAATAAAAAAATTGGAAAAACGCTGGACTAAATGTATAGAGCTAAAAGGAGATTATGTTGAGAAATAAAACGCTTCTTTGACGAAAAAAATATATTTTATTCAAAAAGTCACGGACTTATCAAACGACCCTCGTATCATCATCATCATCATCAGTTAATATATGTATATCCTAGAGGTATTCCTCGACTATATGCTATATACATATGTACAAGGGATCTTTACTTGGAGTGCGAGACAACGGAATGCGAGACCATGGAATGGGATAGCATTGAATGCGATATGCCCGATATTTCAGCATAGGTATCTGTTGGGCCCTCGCCACTGCATACTGAATCCTCTGGGGTGCGTGACGGTTCCGCTTCGGTTATTTCGATATCCTGATGATGCTTATTGCTGCGATGTTTGGCACTTAAAGCCTGCGAAAGTTCGTTTTGCATTATTAGAGGATACGATTTATCGAATATATATATGTATATTCTATATTTGCAATTTGAGTGCATATCGTTAGTTTCTTTTCGGTTTAGTTTTCGTTTCTTTTTTCTTTTTTAGTTTAGCTTAGTTTAAGTTTAGTTTAGACATATGAAGTGCTAGTTGAGAGGACATGCAGTTGTTAGACGGGGGGGTTGGTGGGGTGTGGTGTGGAGAGGCT
Organism: Zaprionus indianus; assembly: GCA_018904595.1. Classification (NCBI taxonomy): domain Eukaryota; kingdom Metazoa; phylum Arthropoda; class Insecta; order Diptera; family Drosophilidae; genus Zaprionus; species Zaprionus indianus. The sequence goes on from JAEIHA010000905.1 coordinate 1,846,555, forward strand.
TGGACACTCGCAGGACGTATGAAGGACACACATTGTATAAAGCTATGTTTCTTCATGCTTGGGTACAGTTTTCAGGACCCTATTGATATGTTACGTTGAGTTAGGCGCTATTGACAAACGTGCGCAGTTTCACTTAGTTAGGCACAACACATAGTTAGGATTTTTTTGTTTAAGGTTAGCTTTACGAGTATTTTACAGTGAGAGGAGAGTTGCGAAATTGAGAGATAGATAGAGAGAGAGATTGACTGACAATTCTTACCTTATCTTTGCTGCCCTTTTTCTACATTTAGTTTTGTTTGGTTTTTGTTGGTGGGTTTGAGTTTGTTTGTTTTGGTTTTTTTTTTTCATTTTTACACGTACAAGTCATGACAAGAACAATGATATATATAGTATATATATAGAGATATATGGCATATTAATATTTGTATATCGACACAGAAAATATTAAGAGAAGGGGGGTAAAGAGAAGAGGAGCTGAGAGAGCTGGGCACAAGGTTCAGAGGGGGGTTCAAGCTCAAATCGAGTTGAATTTCATGGACAGAAGTGACAGGCATAGAAGAAATAGATAGGGAGGGATAGAGAGACAGAGATAGAAACAGGACCTTCTGCTCTGGCTATATACGGGTCCGTTTATGAAAATGTAGTAGCACTAATAATTTACAATGAGGAGGACTACGACGCAACTGTCCAAGAGCGGCGCTCAGTCACTTACTTGCAACGAGAAGCGACGATGGCCCGCTTTGCGACCACCACGCCTCTTGCTGATGTGTGGATTATCCTGGCGCAGTGTCTTGTTCTTCAGTATCTCCAGTTGCGTGTACAGTCTGAAATACAATGGGGATACTCTGTAAGCAATAGATGATCATTTAGCTCTTCTCTACATTCCATTACCTTTTGAGTTCGGCACGTATGTCCTCGGGACTCATTTCGGATATGGTCAGCTCACCGATGTCCGGATCGCCCAGGCATAGACCCGCATAGCCGCCGCCCAGCCGTGTGCCGGCATCGTGCGATGTACCCTTGAAAGCATCCACAGGTAAACGCATTGATAGATCATACGCAAGCGAACGAACCTGCAAGCTATGAAGATGCAACAAACACCGCTAACCACACTCAGGAAGTAACACAAAAGCCGAAAACGGAAACGGTAACGGAAACGGAAACGGAAGAGGAAAACGTTTGAACATAAAACGGAAACGGAAATCGGAACGCAGTGGCAAATTATCATAGTGTGTGTGTGTGTGTGAGAGAGAGTATTGAAGAATCGAGGTAAGTTCTGTGCTTTTATTTTCGGATAGGCTCATTTCTAGTTAGTGTGTGTGTGTGTGTTTGTGTCTTGGGGGCGTGGCTGTGTCTCTTGTTGTGCTGTAAATGAGATAAACAGAGGTCAAAGGTAACGACGACTAAACGTTGCAGCTACTTAGTTAGAGAGCGACAGAGAGAGAGAGAAAGAATCACGATTGAGCGAGGACAGGAAGACAGAGAGAGAGTTGAGAGTTCAAGTACTTGTAGTGTTGGCTAATACTCTAATAAAGTTGTTTTGGTATTATGCATGTTGGGTACTTCTTTGTAGGAAACCGATTTTTGTCACTTTTCACTAAGTTAGAGTTAGTCATGTTAGTTAGTTAGTTAGTTAAGATCGAAAGAGTTTAACATGCACTCAAGAACAACAAACGAACTACGCAAACATGCGGCCAGTGTTGGTCAAGAACAAATAAAATGCACAAAGTATAAAGGAACAGTATAATAGCAGTTACAGTAACAGTTACAGAGAGAATATAATATACAAATAAGGCAATGAGTGTGGATCGAACTGAAAGGATGATAGATAATGAGTATATAATGAGAAATCAAATATCATACACAGTAAACACATTCGATATTATACAATATTATATACTCAAAAATGACACTTGCAGCAACTTCATAGCTTGACTAAAATTCATGATATGTTAGCTTAGATCTATGAAAATCGTTAATACTTAAAAACAAATTTCACAAACGAAAAATTGAAAAAACAACAAACAAATTCAAATCAATTTTGTATTGAGCAAAAAGCTTTCTCCAGCGAATCAGTTTTCATTTTGATTAAACAATTCTTCAATTTACTTTTCATATTGTTTTTACACAAAAATCGTTTCCTCAACCAAATGTCAATACCAAATACAAATACGAGTATGAGGACGATGAGAGGCGGCGGACAGATACGATGAGAGCACACGAGAATTGAACCTACTCAAGTTGTTCTCACAAATATTACGTATACGTATCACGTTCGTTACTCGAACCAACTTTGGACGCACTCTATTCATTATTTTTGTTAGCAATAAACGAAAAACTTTTAACATTAAATGAACAAGTTAAATTTATAGAAATCATAAGCCGGAAAAGAAAACGAAAAACTTCTCGTACTCCTTTTTGTTACCTGCTTGTGTTGATACCACAATTTTGGCACAAATATCAAACCCAATGCGAAGCTATTCGTCAGCTGTGAACGCACAAAAAGGGCCAACAAAATGGCACTGGGACTCATCTGGGGCAGATAGACGAAGCGCAGAAAGTAGAAGCTGGACGAGACCAGGAACTCCAGCGTCAGTGTGGTGACCAGAAATTGTCGCTCCTGGGAACGATGACGGTTTAAGGTTTCAAGGTTTAAGATTCGACAACTCAATGCAAACTCACTCGAAACTGCGTGTTGGCATTGCGACTGGCAATGGCCAAATGGAGGCCAAAGCACAGGATGAGCATCTCGCTGGTCTGCGTGACCAGTTCCCATTTGAGCGGATGACATGTGTTTGTGTCGGGCATGCGCAACGTGACCAGTTGCCCCTTCTCGAGCAGATCCAGTGAGGAGGCCGTGAATGCGGCCATGTAGCAGACTACAGCGAAGACCATGGTGCCCAGATACTTGAGCAGATCGACGTCACGCAGTACCCAACGATGCGCTTTGCGTGTACGGAAGTCCACCAGGTGACGATACAATTTGAGGATGATGGCGCCGTAGCAGGTGATGAAGCCGATTTCACGTAACCAGGGCTCCAGCAGACAGCGTTCCGTAGAGGCGGGAAAGAAGTGGACGGCAACCTGCAGGGCATACCAAGGATTAGTATCAATCACTGTAGGTTGTCCTTGCTGCAACTCACCGATGCATAAAGTAAAACGATGCCCAGCAGAATTGTCTCCAGCACAGTCCACATGCCTGATGCAATGGCCTAGAGAGAAAGAGCAGAGATTGTTGAATCACAAGAGGAGCTTAGAGAAAATATATCTATTTACCTTGCACTTGCGCTGCCGAAACACAATGACGCTCAGCACACAGCAGCAGAGAATGCAGGCGGCCAGCACAATGGCCACGAGAAGACGGAGACACGCATCGATGTTGAGCGCCTCCTCATCCTGAAAGCCAAGACAAATGCCATTCTGATCACAATTGCTGCAGCCACCCGGACAAGGGATACACGAATAGTTATCGTAGCCCTCGGACATCTCCACTATATCGCCGGGAAATCCTTGTAACGTAGAATTGGGCAGGTAATAGGATTCGCGACAGAGGCAGGTGTAAACATCGCGTGTGGCGGACGACAAACCGGTGACGAGGCAAAACGTGGTATTACGCTCGCAACTGCAAAGATATTGGTAAAGATAAATCCCTCTATGCAAACCTGCAATCAGCGCTCGGCTTACCCATGACGTCTACCGAACACCTCCTCCAGTCCATCGTTGCAGACATCCACATCGGCAGCGATAAATGCAGCGGCAACAATTCTGCAAAAGTCAATCAATGGAAATATTTTATACTACCTCTCTTTTCTACTCTCTCTTGCTGCACTCACTTGATTCGGTGCTCCGTAAATGATATGCGAAATGGCCATAGCCAGCGATTCGTCAACAGGTTGCAGTCACGAAAGGGCGCACCCCATTCGTGCGTGCCTTCGCTGCTGTTCCAGGCAGCTCTGTAACGATTTCGATTGCGGATCAAGCCAATTAGTAACGTCACGCAAGAACCCCCAACATGCTATAGACTCTTGTGCTATGCCATATCTTATTTCTAAGCTAAACTACTGTGCAGATATGTTGATGGTAATGCGACAGAATGATCTTTGATAACGGACTGTGAATTTCTATGAAAGAAATTTGAGGAAATCTAAATTCGAAACCCAATGAATAATCTTTGTGTAATTTTAAATGAATAAAGGATAACTTATATAAATTAAAGAACTTAAAATCTTAAACACACCCCAATTAAAAAGAATTTAAAAGCATAAAAACTTCACCTAATGAAATATGATGACAAATACATATGTTCGTAGAACTATAAAATCAATGTGACTCTAATAGCTTCTGTGTTTATTGTCCGATAGGATTGAAGTTTGAAAGAAAATATATATTTTAGTCAGCTTAGTATAATTCTATCCATGTGTTGAGGTAGCTATTTACTCATTGTAAATAAGTCTCAAGACAAATGAAACAAAATACTCAAACATTTATATATTCAAATCTGAGGAAAATAACTTAAATATTGTTTGAGCATTCCCAATTTTAAAGAAACCCAAAATAACGATTCTATTTCGCTGCCCCAGCACACAAAATATATTTGTTCCAATTAGATGATAACTATTCGCATTAAAAACGCATCAATTCCACTTGGCAATGAGAAAAGCTAAGATTTACAGTCTAATCGACCCCGTCGCTCTCTCTGTTTCTTTCTCTTTCTCAACTTACCCCAATTCTCGCCAATAGGAGCCCAAATACGCCTTGTTATGCACCTGATGCGGTGGTATCTGAAAATGGCGGAGAATAACAGTAAATTATAGCCTTGCACAGAGTCGTGGGTTGCCCCAGTTTCAGTTTTGCGCCACTGACCGTCACATTGTCCTTGAATTTCACAACGACTGTGTGTATGCTTGGCGCCGCGATGGCAAACGCCAGCAGGTTCTCATCCTCACTGAGGGCATAGCTGGCAATGCTGTTGGCCCGCCGGTTAACCTCCGCCCGCGTCTCCTCATCGATGGCGATGGGCGTGTTGGCATTTGGAAATTTATTCGATAGAAATTCCGTAAATTGGCGTGCAGCCTCTCCGGCTAGTTCGGTGTAGTCGTAAAACTGCAATGAGAAAATAACAAACGAGTAGAGGTCAGCATGTTTTGATTAGATGGAGTTGAAAATATGCTTAGGATATTCAAATGAAACTCGATTCGGAGAGTTTACACCACACTTATCGAGCCTAAGGGCAGGCTATTATCATCATAACACGCACAATCTGCTTGTCTTCCATATCTGCAGCCGATGAGTGCGATAATAATGCGAAATACATGTTTATACATATGTATTATGTGTGTTAAATATGGGGCCATCCCAGAATTGTCTAGGGTGGACCCACGAGCTCAGTTTGACTATAAATTATTCAAATGGAACAGCACCTTTTCGTTGTTGTTGTGGCTGGGGAAAATAATACAATTTAATGACCAAGCTGAGCTTATACTCTATGGAAGTTGCTTTTAAAGGGGTATGCTAACTTTGTGAAGAGGCAGATGCAGTATGAGGTATAACATATTCCCTCTGCTTGTCGGTCTGAATTTATCTTTTAATTTTCACTAACTTGGTAGCCCTAGTTCTTATAGTCTCTGAGATCTAGTTGTTCATACGGACATAATAACGAAATTGGCTATATTGACTGGGCTGTTGACGCGGATCAAGAGTATTTACATTTGCTGGTATCAGACATACTTTTCTGTGACTCTTATATACATTTTTGATTAGCACAAACATAAAATACCCTTCTTTCCAATGGGTAGCGGATATAAAAATACATTTTAACCTATTTTTTGAGACCATCAGTTAATAATTTCAAGTAGATCCTCAATTTTTCCTAGGATTTTCTTATATAAAAGTTATATTTTATTCTGAAATTGCCTGTAGGGTATAAGACCGTCGTTGACGCTCGAATGCTTGCTTGTTTCAATCCCAGCGAATGTGTTGTTGAAATGGCTAGCCCAGTCTTTCTTCCTCTCTCTATTGCTCTCTCTCGCTCTATTGCTCTGCTAACAGACATGTTTGTATAAAATTAACACGTTACAATGGGCGCAGGATACGCACAGGATACGCCATGGCAGTTGGCTGAAACTCTGATGACATCATTATGGCGTTTTCAAAACAAAAGGTAACCGCAGAACCCGGAGATGGCTCAGCTGGTGAGTGGTTGTTTTTTGTTCTCTATGCATGTGTGTGTGTGTGTGGGTGCGTGTGGGTGCGTGTGTGCGCGAGGGTGAGTTACCTTTGGCTTTTTCAAACAAATATTTCCCATTAGCCAGGCTCAGGCTGCGCTGGGCGACACGACACGACCACAGTGCGTATACTTGATGTGCCCAGATGAAAAGCCAAATGAATTATTAACAAGAAACAAACATATTTGTACACAAATAAGCGAGACACACACACACATACACACACACACAGACTGTGCTCCGGTAGAATCGTTGAGGCGTGTTGCGGTCGCTGGGCGCAAAGAAAAGCGAAAAAAACGCGAAACACTTGTAAATAGCAAAAGCCACAAACAGAAGCAGCGAGCGAGCGAGGAGAGTGTGCAATAAAACATGCACACAAACACACCACAAACACACACATACGTGTACACTTGCAAGTTGAGCCAGCAACTATGCAAAGTGCTCACACACACACACACACACACGCAGTTGAAATGAAATCCGCTGAGCGCGTTTTACTGGCTTTTTAATGTCTCCTCGGATATGCCGGCATTTGGCATATATATAAAACAGTCACACACACACACACACGCATGGGCGAAATGCTTACTTATGACCATAAAAATATTTACATGCCCATATGGCATTTACTTGTTGTTGTTGTTGTTGTTGCTGCTACTGTTGTTGCTGTTGTCATTTGCATGTTTGCCGTCGTGTTATTCGCTTTGTGCTTAATGAATAAAATATGTCAGCTGCTTTTGTAGCCCCTCCTCCATGTTGTTGTTGCTGCTGTTGTTGACACTTGCAAATCTCGTCTGGGGCAGCGCACAAGTATGTACCGCACACACACACACATGCATACATTTTTACATATCTTTGGCCGCCACTCGAGAGATGTTAATGCAGTTGTAATGCGAGAAATCGCATAAAACTTATAAGAAATCTGCACGTTTAGCACCCGCGCCTGACGTTATGCAACACCTTTTACATGCAGCTAGATATGAAAAGGGAGAGAAATGAAGGAGAGCAAGAGAGCACAGACTTTCAAGTGCCCCAAAAATGTTGCACGCACCTGACCCAGTTTAAACTACTTGGGGTAAGTAATTAAAATTTCGCCAAAATATTTTTAGGGTTTTTATTCTAATTAGAAAAGCAGCTAAACATTTTTAAACTCCTTAAAATGGGAATACCAAAAGTATTTGTAATTAATATTTAATAGTTTTTGCATTTAAAGAGATTTCGTTTAAAATATAATTAAAGTTTAACAAGCTACAGTTGAGCGCTTAATTTGGTGAATGTTTCTTGATTTTACAGGGTGTTTACATTCCAATCAGACTAAATTTTTAAAGAGTGATTCAAATGATACTCTGCTTTATGTTTGCCAAATTTAAATAAAGTATTTTCAATATCACGCTAAGTAATGGTAGTGAAAAGTATAATGAAGGCGGTGGGCGTGGCATTTAAGATTTTTAAGAAGATTAATTTGCACATAATATACATAAAGCTTCATACCAAATTTTTTATCTGTACTATACATAGTTCCAGAGATTTGCGCATTCATACAGACAGACTTCACGAATATATAAAAATATTTAACATTTACAAAAATATATTGCATATTTATTTGGATAATGCTACATTTACCATTACATTATAATGGTATATAGTGATAAGTTACAATGTGTCCACAACTCTTTAATTTCTCACACAATCTGATATTTTTGGTTTCCCTTCCATTTCGTTGCATCGTTTCGAACGTTCGTTTCCGCTTCCGTTACGGCTTTTTGCGCCTGGTTTGGCTTTGAATACACATGTGAAATTCGCTCTATGAATCATGGCGCGGGAAAAGCCCACGAGCTATTGGTAAATATTAGAGGAACTGATGCAACTGTGGCAGCTGAATCATCGCGTTGCAATCACTTAAATATTGACTGGGTTTTTTTTTCGTGTAAGTTCGGTTGTTGTTGCTGGTATGGGAAACAAAAGCAAACAACAAATGAGGCAACTTGGGCAGGCGTGCAAACGGACAACGAAATTTGCGTGGCAACAAGAAGAACAAGAAGAACAACAATAACAAAAGGCAACGACGCTGTGAAGCGAGCAACATGCGGCCAAAAGCGACAACACAATAACAATAACAATGAGCCAAAACAAGCAACAATAATGCTTGACAGGCATGGGCACAAGTCCGACAATGCGTTTGCTGTTGACCACCATAGCCAGTGCAAACAAAAGCCAGAGCCAGAGGGAGTGGGAGTGGGAGAAAAGTCAAGAGGATGAGCCGATGAGCTGAAGTAGGAGGAGTAGGAGGTAGAAGCAGCAGCAGTGGGAGGTAGAAACAGGAGCAGGAGGGAGAAGCAGGAGCAGGAGGGAGAAGCAGGAGCAGGAGGCAGATGAGATGTAGCAGCAGAAGGAGAAGTAGAAATTGAAATGAAGCAGGAGTGGCAAAAGCGGATTTTAAGGCTCGTCCAGCTTTTGTTGCTGGATAAGGCTGACTAGCAGGCTGCAACGTGTCTAAGGAGCTTACACTCAAGTCAAGAGTGTGTGTGTGATAGAAAGAGAAAGAAAAATGGAACACAGACAGAGGGAGAAAATGCAAATCGTGGCCTAATGGCAATTTACAAATTTGCCTGCCCATTTTGTGTATCGCATTGAAATTGTATCTTTTAATTACGCTTCACAGCGCTGCTTGCCATCGATCAAGCTCTTTGTCTACCTATCATGATGTTACTCTTCCTCCCTCTCTTGTTCTCTACTTTCCTGTCTGTGTGTGTCATCGTAGATAAAAGCAAAGTAAGTTTAGAAACGATGTTTGAGCACCTAATCGACTGTTAGACGGTGTACGAAGAGACAGAAAAACCGACAGAGATACAGATAGAAAGGGAGACAAACAGACGGACAGACAGACAGACAGACAGACAGGGAGACAGATGCAACGGTCGACAGACAGACAGTTATACAGACATAAGGATAGAAAGACAGACGGACAGAGGGATAGACAGACACACAGACATACGAATAAAGAGACTGGCGGACAGACTGAGAGTGAAAGGGAATATCTCAGAATGAGAGAGAGAGCTTCAATCTCCGATATAGAGATAGAGCGGAAGATAGACAGACAGATAGATAGAGAGTTGGATAAACAAATATAAAGATGTACAGACGAGCAGACAGACAGGCAAGCAGGCTAGAACGCAGACAGGACGTAAAAACAAACAGACAGATCGGAGGAGATGCGCAGACATATGGACATATGCCAATATTCTAGACTAATGTTTACATTATACCCACTACACACACACACATACCCGATTGCATATGACTGCAGGGTATTCACAACTATGGTAAACTGCGTGGCGCATTCTTGTTTACACAATCTGCCATTGAATATTTGTGCCAACATCGCGCACATCTCGCTAAAAATAGCTGCAAAGGCAGTCTCAATCGACTTGGCAGTCTAACTGATAGCCTGACAAACTGACAAACTGATAAACGGGCAGACAGACAGACAGACTGCCTGTCTAACTGACTGGCTGAGCTTGCGGTTAAGTGTGTGCTGTGTGTGTGTGTGCTGTGAGTTGCTTTAAATTTTCAAGTTCCTGCGCTGGAATTGTCATGCAAATTCAATTAAAATATCGTTGATGGCCTTCCCCTCCAGCAGCTGCTGCTGTGGGCGCTTGCCTAAGGGGGAGCATGGCAAAGGGGAGCTCAGCCTGCGGTTGACTTCTTTAGTATCTTTTAATTAACTTGCAGAGGCGGAACGCGTCGCGTCGCCGTCAACTGCGCGCAAATCCCATATAATACCTGCAACTCGTGACTCGAGCTACCCTGCCTCTTCCACTCTTTCCTAGCTAGTACAATGTGCGTCAGACTCGGCGTATGCGTAATATTTTTTACGACCATCAACAAACATGGCAAGGCGTGTCCTGCTCTGCGTTTCCTTTAGCAATTTGAGTCGCGCACAGATTTACGCAAAAAGATTTTTGTCAGCATGAAAGTCTGCATCAACTTTTTTGGCCGGATGACTGGGTAGATTGGTAAGGGGATGAAAGCATGGGTGGGGAAGGGAGGTACTGCTGCTGTTGCTGCTTCTGCTGGTTCAGCAAGTTTATTGATTAGACACGCCATCGTCGTTTTTGGGCGAACGAGGAGCGCTGTTTATCAACTGCCAACTTGGCAATTTTAAATATTCATGCTAATTGCGCCTTGTTTCGCTTCAGGGACAAGTGCAGGCTGCAATTTTTCTCAGGGTGAATTAAAATAATTGGAAATTACCTCGATATGTTGCTATTATTATCGTTGGACCTTGAAATTATACTGGCAAGTTATTCATAACTAATTCGGGATACTTTGAGTAGACTTATTTGCTTGCGTGGCTCAGTGAATAATCGATTGGATTAAGGCTTGAGTAGGTGCTAGCACAAGCCCTGATAAAAGTTAAGGGTGCACTTTACAAACTTCTCTTGTCTGTCTGCTTGATTAAGTTAAAAATATCAAAATTATAAATATTCTACCGACTTGATATATTTACAAAAGTAAACATATACTTTCGATTATGAGTGAGTAAATCTGAATGCTGTGTTAATTTATTTTTAAGGTTCTTTTTGGAAGAGTTCGAAGGTAACCTAATTCAATGTTAATTCTATAATAGAAATACAAATAGATAGATAGATACACAGATTGATGTAATGGTAGATAGATAAATAGAAGGATAGATTGGTAGATAGATAAATGGAAGGATAGATAGATAAACATATAGATAGTAATAGTACTTTAACTTACTGGCTCATCTGGCAGTGCTTCCAGCACCTTCGGTTCGCACTTCTCTGTCGCTTTGCTGCCTGTCCCTGCAGACGCTGCTGTTGCTGTTGTTGTTGTTGGCGGTGATAATGTTGTCGGTGGTGTGGCTTGTGCTGTTGTTGTGGTGCTGGCGCTGCGCTTGCGCAGTCGCTCGGCATTGCTAAGCGTTGACACCACGCTGCCCGTGGGCGTCAGCTCATCGAAGTCGAATCCGGCTGGCTCGTGCAGGCGGTACTCGCCATAAAAGTCGCTGACGCTGGGCTGGCGCAGCTGGGCGCGCCTGTAGTAGGCGAGAAGCGCATCGCGGCGACTGCTGCTCGGCGAAGCTGCAGAGGGTTGAGGCAGCAGACCCAGCAGGATGAGCATCAACAGCAGCAGAGGGCGCAGCAGTATGGGATTTCTACAGGGAATGTTGTTGTTGCTGTTGTTGTTGCTTTTGCTAAATTGTGCAGTTGCTCGTTGGTTTTGTTGTTGCTTTCTCAGGTGGTCTCGATCTCTGTGGTTGGTGTTGTTGCTGTTGCAGCTGTTGTTGTTGTTGTTGTTGTGATGACTCCTGCTGCGTCGTTTTACTTGAGTTTCGCTTTGATTTTGGTGGCATTTTTGATAGTTGCTTTCTGGCATTGAACTTTGAGCTGATTTTTGTTGTTTATGTTGCTGTTGTTGTTGCTGTTTATATTGTTGTTGTTTTGACCTTGTTGCTATGCACAGTTCCATATCACTAAAGTTCTATTTGTTGTTGTGGTTGTTGTTGCTGTTGTTGTGGCTCTTCTACCTCTCGCTCTTAAAAATTTTGTTCCTACTCTCGTCTCCCTCCACTCACTCTCTCTTTGCTGCTTCTTCTTCGTAGTTGCAGCACTTTGTGGGCGTGGCAGGTGCGGCAAACTAAGCTTCAACGTGTGGCACAACGAGCACATCTGAAAATGAGAAAAGTTTTGCACACTATACATAAGAGTCCCTCTGTTTGGTTACGACTATGAGTATTATAAAGTTTGAGCTCTAAAATATTGTACAGGCTTATGACTGTAACTTACACACAGCACACACACACAAACACACATATTGAACCAAGTTGCTAATTCAAAAGTCGTTAAATAAATTTTCCATATGCGTTTAACACAAGTGAAACATATTACAGAGCTCCGCTTGGACCTTTTCATAATTAATAATGATAGTACTATATTACAAATGAGAATGACAGGGAGACAAAGTTTCTGTTGCGCCAGTGAAATCACACAGACTGCAATATTTCTCTTGAACAACGTCATGTAAAGTGCGAAACTGCAGTGAAAAGTTTACGAAACTTTACAACATTTGCTAGTTATTTAAAGATAAACTTACGAATTCGCAAATGTTCGAAACTACTTTGGTTTCAACAACATTAAAAAGTTTTCTCTTGAAAACAAGGTGATATCAAAGAATAATATATGTGAGTATAGGTATATATATATTTTATTTTTAGTATATTTTATATATCACTCAGCAGCTCGTAAATTTAATTTAAAAATATTTTATTTAATTTCAGTTCTGCCGCTCTGTTTCTGTTCCTTATATTTACTTTACTTCCACCTTTGAGTTCTTAATGGTGTAAAAGTTTTATTTCCTTGTTTTACATACCCAAATCTATAGTTGGAGTTATCAATTCCCAGCATTCTACAAATCACTCTACATTATATTTAAGCAAAAATCGATTTATCTTCATAGTTTACTAAGAATTAACAGCCGCTTAAACAGTTGATTAATTCGCATGACACATTTGCCTTGCGGGAATTTAATAATGTATGCACAGCACATTTTATCTGATTTTCATATGCACATCTATATTAACATAAAGGGACAACCACACACACATACACACACAGGTACACGCGCATGTAATTACCTATGAGCGGCTGTCAGCGAGCGTCGTCGGCTTTTACATGCAATTAACTTTAACTGGCTTTATCGCTGGAAATTATGCTGATTGCCTCTACATGTGCAGTCGCCAATTGCAGAGTGCATTTCAAAAAGAGTCGCAAGTACCACCCAATAGATACACACACACATACACTCCCCCACACACTCCCATATACAAAGAGACAGACATAACTCACACCTCAGACCGCACACTGCGCTGTGTTACGTCAATTGCAATTTTCTACGAACGCAAATTGCGATTTAATTGAAAGTGTGCGCCCCTGCCACGCCCTCGCGACTATCTGCATTGGCTGTGGCTATAGCAAAATGAGCCAAACTGCACCATAAACAAAGTTAAACCAGCGCTGTCTATATATAGACTAGGCAGATATTAGCAACTAATTCGCCAACCATTTGCCAGCTATAAATACGAGGGTCGTTTGATAAGTCCGTGACTTTTTGTATTTGCCGCGCACCTGCTCTAAATACAACACTGCTCCTGTCAGCAGTTATCGATTAACAGCTGACTGTAAAATTTTGAGAAAGCTGCGTTTTTTGGTTTGCGTTTTATAGGCATTGAAAGCAGACGATCTCGTGAATTTGAACGAAAATGGAAAAAAGTGAATTTCGTGTCAGCATGGCAAAATTTCATAAATTGGGCTACGAACTGCTACCCCATCCAGCATATTCTCCAGATTTAGCCCCCTGTGACTATTTTTTGTTTTCAAACATGAAGAAATGGCTCGGCGGTAAGAGATTCGGGTCATCACAGAAACAAACGACTATTTTGAGGGCCTTGAGAAAACCTATTATTTGGAAGGAATAAAAAAATTGGAAAAACGCTGGACTAAATGTATAGAGCTAAAAGGAGATTATGTTGAGAAATAAAACGCTTCTTTGACGAAAAAAATATATTTTATTCAAAAAGTCACGGACTTATCAAACGACCCTCGTATCATGAATTTAATTAATTGCAATTTTATTTGTATAGCAGTAAAAGGCTAAGCTTTTGTGCTATAAATATTTTCATATTATCTCTGTTCTCGTTAGAGCTGACAATCTGTCAATTAGTTTATTTCTAAATCCTTTTTAGGCTGCATATAAAAACAACTTAGTCGGTTAACATTTTGATAGCTATAAATATAATGAATTTGGTTTTTTATTAATTCCTTAGTTTTAGCTTTAAAGTCTTATCCAATTTCTCTGATTCTTCTTCTCTGAGCTTGAATCAGCTGGAACCAACAGTCTCTTAATATATAATATAAATATAAAATAAATTCAACTTACTCCGCGACTACTTATGTGTAAAATACGAGGGTCGTTTGATAAGTCCGTGACTTTTTGAATAAAATATATTTTTTTCGTCAAAGAAGCGTTTTATTTCTCAACATAATCTCCTTTTAGCTCTATACATTTAGTCCAGCGTTTTTCCAATTTTTTTATTCCTTCCAAATAATAGGTTTTCTCAAGGCCCTCAAAATAGTCGTTTGTTTCTGTGTTTCTCTTCATTTGACCCGAATCTCTTACCGCCGAGCCATTTCTTCATGTTTGGAAACAAAAAATAGTCACAGGGGGCTAAATCTGGAGAATATGCTGGATGGGGTAGCAGTTCGTAGCCCAATTTATGAAATTTTGCCATTAGCACACGAAATTCACTTTTTTCCATTTTCGTTAAAATTCACGAGATCGTCTGCTTTCAATGCCTATAAAACGCAAACCAAAAAACGCAGCTTTCTCAAAATTTTACAGTCAGCTGTTAATCGATAACTGCTGACAGGAGCAGTGTTGTATTTAGAGCAGGTGCGCGGCAAATACAAAAAGTCACGGACTTATCAAACGACCCTCGTAGCTTTGGATATCATTTATTTTATAGCAAGCAATGCTTTAAAACTTTGTTATTGGATTCTACAGTCTGTTGGCTAATTAATCTTTAAATAAAAGAAAATAAAATTAAATTTTTGAAACTGCAAGAATTACTTACTCTAAATTGCGACTATGCTCAAAATACAGAAGTTATTCTCTTCTATATATGTATTTTAGTTTAGCTAAAAAAAAACTTCATAATTTACTTGTGATAAAAACCTATAAAATAGGAAAAACTTAAATTAAGTAAATATGGGAAATTTTATAATCATCAAACTTTTGTGTAGAGAACTTTTAACTGCATTCGCCATTAAACTTTTGCCCAGCAGTTTTCTAGCTAACATAGACATCTATCTATGGCAAACCGGCAGATACCGCCTGAAAAATCACTTTAGTTTCAAGAAGTGAGAAAAAAGACGCTGTCAAGCAAAGAGAATATAGTACTAACTTGCCATTCATTATACTCAATGTCTATTTGGTAAGCGTCGGGTGTGCACTTGCTGTCTGCAGGCTCTTTGGAGACTGCCACGCCCTCAACGGCCCCAGGGCATGTGTCACATGCACACACGCAGAGGGCAATCAGAGGCAGCAACAGCAGCAGAAGCGTGGAAAAAGGAAAAGGCACATGCAGTGCGAAAGCAAAGGCAAACAAATGCAAATACTTTTCGCGCGCACTGTAAGCAATTCCCAATGGGGCGTGGCAACCATATAGCGTATAAATTGTATGTTAATATGCAACACACATATGTGTGGGTATGTCTGTAAGTCCGTGTGTGCAAAGCGCGTTTTAAGGCGATAATTTACGCAATTTGCAAAGTGAAACGAATTGATTTGCAAGGTTGATATCAATATTAAATTTATTTATGATTATTTTTTATTTTGGTTTATCATATTTACACTGGGAGTGGGCAGCAAATTTACGCTAATTGAAATTAATTTGTTATTTTATCTGTTTTGTTTTTTTTTGGTTGGTTTTTTTACACACTCTGCTTGCCGATTTCGTCAGTTGGCACATGCGCTATAAACAAGTTTTGTGTGTGATTACGTGATTTGGCCAGATGCCAGAGCAAAGATATGCCCAAAGAGTGTGCCAGTTATTCTGGTATTGTTGTTGTTATTCTTCTTGCTGCTGCTGACAAGTTTTTTGCCTGTTTTCTGCCTGGCTGGGCGCACCTGCCCTCACCTTGACACTCGCTCAGCTGCAGCTAATGCGAGTGTATCTGTGGCAGTAAATCTGCCTCTGTCTGTCTGTGTGTGTGTGTGCTGGGTAAACTGTGAAACCAATGAACATACACGAACTCAGACACACACACACACGTGGGGGCGTATGTACACAGAGTTTTCAATTAACAACGTGCAGTTGTTGTTGGCCTGCGAAATTGTTGTAGCATACTTTTCTGCGCCACTTCCCACACAACGCGTTGCAACATTATTGTTGCTCTGTGCGTGCTTGTGCGTGTCTGTTGCACAGATTGCTAGCCCCAAACACACACACACATCCTCACACTCACAGATAATTGCAATTTTTGCGGCTTGCTCAGCGAGCAAATCACAAATCGTTTTCAAAATTGATCAGAGCTTGTGCATCGCCTGAGTAACGTTCCGCCTCACAATGCATCACAGCCCAAAGGGGGGTGACGGCAGTTGGGGGCCATAACTGGATAAACTGAACAAACAGACTCGATTTGGGTATGCCAAATGCAGTTGAGCAAGCAGAGCAAAGTGGATGAGACAAAGAGAGGAAGTGAGGGAGTGAGGCAGCTGCTATTTAAATTGGTAACTTGACCACAGTGTAAGCCATATTGCAATTAAAATGCCAAGAATTACAAGGCAAATACAAATTGATATGGGAAAGTGAATACGAAACGATTGATTCAATTGATTGAAGGTGAAATACCATTATAAAACAGCAGACTTATAGTCAGTTAAAGAGAACGAACTTTGTATTTTAGGTGCCTTAATCAGGTTAAACATGGAGAACAACTGAGTTACCTATGTCATTCTTAATGAACTCTTAGTGAATATAGAAAGAACATACCTAAAGAGGAAAAACGTTGTATGGCGCTATCTTACAATATGTCAAATATATCAAGCTAAGCATTAATAACTCATTCCTAGTATTTATCATTCTATATGTAGTCTATCACTTATTGAGACTTACATGTATTTAAAGGTTTACCCAGATACTATTAATAGCTAAATTCATTATAATAGTAAAGAAAACAGGTTGCCAAATAACTGCTTGGCATTAATTTATAATCAAAGTCATGTACAAAATCAATGTGAAGTCTATTCATTTCGCTCATATTTCAAATGTAAAGGTTTCCCATTATTTTACTCGCTTCGTTCTTTCCCCCACTCCCTCTCTTTAAATCTAGTCAGCAAACACAAACTACTTAAAGGACTTCACATTTACTTTCATAACTATCCATCAATTAAAGCTCATAGTGTTGCCCCACATGTGGGTACGCACATTTGAGACCCACATTCGTAATACACCCCCAGCTGACTATGATGGTAATTGCTTTTATCCTGGCCCTGGCCCTGTCTTTGTCTTGGACTCTGTCTCTACGTCCATCATCTCTTTTATTATGTTGTTCTTGTGGCCTGCAAACATTTTGATGGATGCGCACTTCAGTTCATGCAATATGCCAGTGGCTTGTTCCTGGCAATAATAACAATAATAATAAAATAATAGGTAATATGCTAAAAATAGTTCAAGACAAGCAAAAAGAGAGACAGAACAAGAGGGAGAGGAGGGAAGGGCAGCATCGCCTTTCATTAGACAAATGTTATTTTGCCTAGCTGCTCACACACACAGACACACACACACCCACACACACACAGTTGCACAATGCTATAGCGTGTGACAATCAAACAATGAAATACGTGTGTATTCACACACACATACACAGTGGCACAAAAAATGGTTAACAATTAGACAATGGGCAGCGCAACAAGCAAAGCGATTGCAGACAACGCTGAGGACAAATTGTGCGCCGGCTCCTTCTGCTGCTGCTCGACTCCCGCCCAGTCCCCATCCCTTTCTGCCACCCGACGCCTTTGTTGTGCTTTGTACCCGGCGGCAACTGATGCTGCTGCTGCTGCTGCTGCTCTGCTTAAATAAGCTCAAGCAGCTGCGCTTCGTCGAGCAGCCAACAGGCAATGCCGACCTCAAACCCAACTGACAACCCTTCCCAGCCCCCTCTTAAGCTCTACCCCCTGGAGCGACCCTCAAAAGCCAACAAATCGGACAACACCGCCATGCATTGCCTCCCATATCCTTTACCCACTTTAAGCATGTCCTCCTTCTCTCCCCCTCCGCAACCCCCCTTCAGGCATTGTCTGACATTTGAGCTAAAAGCTTCGAGTGGCAGCCCAAAACACTTTTCCAATTAGGCTTTCTATAATGAAAAACTGTAACGCTTGTGCCGTTATTGCGCCAAAAGGCTTTTTCCGTCTCTCTTCCTCTCTGTCTCTCTGTGTGTTTCTTTCTACTCAACTCGCTACGGTTTAGTTTGGTGCGATGCGATGCGATGTGAAGCGATGCGATGCGATGCGGTTCGGGGTTCGCTTCAAAACCTTTCCCAAGGACGTTACAAGCAACGCTGTCAACAGCGCTTCCGCTGCCGCGGACGACGACGACGGCGACGATGCTGTGTTCCCGTTGTTGTATTACAAGTATTTCTTTTTTTTTGTCTTTTCGTTTTATACCCTTTATGCATTTGATATTGAAAAACAAAGGTATTACAGCCTGTCGGAAATACTTTGCCAAACCACAAGAAAGTTCTTTTTGTATAAAGGCAGTTAAAGTGAAGATATATGGTATATAGTTATTATATATCTCGTTACCACTCACTGCGACCTATAAGACCTATTTTAGTATATCATGCAACCTATTTATTACATATATATTTTACAGTTAAGGTTCAAGAACTTTATAGAATTTTGAATCTATCGTACGGTCTAGCTTTAACAAGCGTAACACTTTCTTTACTAGGTATCTGTTCGTTCATCATGTTAGCACTATATCTTGCTACTTGTTTTTTAATCACTTTTCAGGGTCTAGCACTTGGTAATATTCCTTTTTCTTTGTTTCTGTTTCTGTTTTCCTATTATTGCTGTCGTCTGCTTAACCCACTTGGAGTACACAACGCTTTCTTTGGGCTGTTTACATGCGCAATTTGCTCAAGTGTTTGCTGTTTATATCATTAAAACATCTCTCTGGATGCATTGTCTATAAAGTTTTACCCCCAAACAAACACAAGCACAACTTAATATGCCGCCTAGGGAAAGGGGGAAGGATAAATACGAGTACTTACTTGAGTGTATTGCGAGCAAAGATTATAAACTTAAGTTCGCATATGCTGAGAAATAATGTCACTAACTGCTTAGGGATTCTGCTAAATTACTTTGTTGGTTGGAAAGAGCTGAGATGAACAGCTACTAGTCAGCTTAGGTAAATCTTTAAATAGTCTTTGGGTTCTTTAATATATTGCTAATAAGGTTACTTAATTTGATACTACTATATACATATTCTTATCAGGCATGCACACAAACGGAGCACATGTATATGACTAATCGTTGCAGCGCAATGCAATAAAAACTATAAAGCTATAGAGTGATCGCAAAAGAGTAAGATGCGCTCACGAGAGTAGAAGCTGAGATTAACACGTAGGGAAACAGCAATGAGTATATTAAAACTAAAACATACACAAAACAAAGTACAAACCAAAATCACAAAATTAGCAAACAAGAATAGTTTGGCTAATTAAAAGCATGAATTAATGATATAATTTATTGTTTTTAATATTCAAGTAAATCACCAATTCAGGAAAAAAGCTTATCTGCGGAATGGATGAAAAAACACGTCCGTTCACAATGAAATAAAAGTTAACTATGTCATTTATAAGCAAATTATTGTGACCAGCATTTTCAAAGCTGCTATTTAGTTTGAGATAAGAGGGAACTGATGAGTATCAACAAGTATGCTTAGGTTATCAACAAATCTTTTTATTGTGCCTTAACACGTTGTTTAAAGTGCATCATTATTATACAAAACCATTAATGAATGAATTATAATTCTTTAATTAGAAGCTGCAAAGTGAGTACAATACATAAGTCAATTATTTTTTCTTATCATTTTCAGTTCATGAAACCAACTTTGCAGTTTAGTAAGCCCAGATTAATGCATAAATCTCTCTATTGTTCTATTGCAAATTGCCACAAGCATATGTACTTAATATGCTGCGATATTCTTATCAATTTAATTGAAATTCATCAAACTGAAGGTGCAAAATGTGTCAATTATTATTTTATATCATAAAACGGACGCTGCGATATACTATACAAAAGATATACTCATATACTCACAAACACACACAGATACTAATGCATGTGTGTATATTGTATTTGGGTGAACAGAATAGCCAGGCAGCTCTTTGGCCGTAATCTACTTGGCCTACTTGGGCTAAGTGCGCTTTTAGATAAAAGTCGCACGCATTAGGAAGAGGGAGAGAGAGGGGAACTGGAGGGTACTGGGTGAGTGGGTGTGCTACTGTGAGGGGGTTATCCTTGAAAAGCCAACAGAGCTTGTATATGTGTGCGCCCCCAATGTTGTGCTACGGCATAATTTGTTGCTTGAAGTGAAAAATTGTCAAGCACATCTCAATGTTAATGTATACAAAAATTGAACTTTTTCGAGGTTACAGCACTTTATTGGCTTTGTTATGAGCTCACACACACACACACAGCTGAGCTGAGGCTCACACAGATAGCTGGGCATATATCGCATAAAATAGTCACAAACATTTTCATGTTTATTTCGCTTGAAAGAGCGTAAAAATGTCGCTTCGATTTCGATGCGGGAATCAACGAAATTTGTAACGTTTGTTTTTTTGGCAAGAGCAAAGTTCTAATTTCCCTTTCATTCAATAATACCCTGTAGTCGGTGTGGTAGTGCATGTTTCTTTCACTTCAAACAAGTCATGTTTTTAGCTGTTTAACTCTTCTTACTAAGAAGCAAAAAGTATTAAACTGTGATGAGTTGTTTGAGAGGCAAACTATAGTTGGTAACAGAGATCTAGGTACATAAATACGTATATAAAGAGAACAATTCCAGTTGAAAAAGTTTCCAGCTTTTAAAATATTTTATATAACCAAGCTGTCAGAGTGGGGTATTTACAAGGCAAGCTCACGTGAATATTCATATTTATTTTCTTTTTTCTTTTTTTCGATGCTGTTGTCACAGCTTGTGCGCTCTCTGGGCGTAGCTGTGTAGCTGTATAACATGCATCTCGTGTACATGTACAGAGTGCAGCCAGGCGGCAATGTTACACGCAGATAGAGACGGCAGCAGCAGCACCAGCACAGAGACAGCGACAGAGATAGACGCAGAGACAGGCACACAGGCACTGTGAATGAAAGAGAGTGCAACATTTTGGTTGTATAATCAGCGTGGTGCCTGATTTAAAGTGACTCTTAAATATTCATCTATGCTGCCGAGGGGTTTAACTATCTCAGGAAGGACTTTAAGCAGTGCATTTAACCCTGGATAGTAGAAAATTACTCAAACAATGAATAAGCCATTTAGCTGGCTAAGCTAAAAGCCGCTGGGGGCCAATGCAATGAAAATTGCATTTCATTAAAGTTAAGTGCGCATAAAGTATATCACACAAAGTCGACCTAAGAGAGAATTAACTCGGTACCGAAATGAATTGTTAATAATTGCATTAGAGCGCAGACGCTCTAATCGCACACAGACACACACAAACACGAGTACACACAATTCTCTTGTCTATGAATAACTTATACCGCACTCGTATTAATTGATAAGGAATTAGGTAAACAATTCCATGCTTAATTAAGTTTCTCAGCATCTCTTGCTTTTGCTATAATTGTAAGTTTGTAGAGATGTTGTCGAGAGCTGCGCTTGAGTAAGCTCCAAAGAAGTTGAATTAGTTTACAAGAGCAGCTTAACGAGGGTGATACACAAAGGGCTTCTGACAATGGCAGTTGTTTTAAAGTCAGATTATTATATTGACGTTCATGTAACTAAAATATATTGTATTTTATATAGATTGTGAGATAGAACAGAAATTAGTTAGTTTGTTTTATATATATATTGAAGAATGCTAAGTATAAGAGAATCTGTAAGAATATCTATGGCGCAAAACTATGTCTATATTTTCTAAGATTGATATTCTGTTATAAAATAAATAAATAATTCAAATAACGTTTCAGATTTGGAACTTAACATCGGTTAAGATTGATATAGAGCTTCCTACTAAGGTTTAATTATATATAGAAACTATGACACTTAATCTCTAGCTTCTTATCTTTTCCTAGTTTCTTTTCTTCATCTTTTATCCATCCTTTACCTCAACTTTGTCAACTTAATTCCTTCAGCTTTCTGCCCTCAGATTTCCCCCTCCTCACAACGCAAATCACTTCAATTTGCAGTAACAACTTCACTTGAAATTCTCACTTCTACACACACACACACATTCGTACGTATGTCGCACTTTAATCCAGTCAGGGTTCTTCCGCTTACATCACATTTTCAACCGCAATTTTCCATCCGCAAGCAACAGGCAAAGGCAAAGACGAAGATGGCAATGACGAGGAAGCCATAGACAAGGCGGAGAAAATGGAGGTGGAGTAGTGGAAAACGATGAGAAGGAAGACGATGGCAGAGCAAGCCTCGATTAAAGCCAATCTGGACTAGAGCCAGTGGAAAGGCCATTAGGGATGCCGTGGCAGCACATAAAAAAGGAAGGCAATAAAACCAGAAGCAGCAAGCGAAAAAGTAAAAGCCAAGTAAGTTTAGACAACAACAAGAGCAACAACAACAACTGCGAACGAGGCGGACACATAAAACCAAAACAATTGCTAAAAATCAAATGTGACAACTTTTACCAAAATTAAAATCGGCAAATGTAAAGGAAGCCAGCGGCAACGGCAAAGACGCATGAAGAAAGCCAGTTGGCAGTGCCGCTAGATACCCTGTAGATGTAGAGTTTTTGAGTTATTGATTGACTTCTTCAATGGTTAGATGGGATTAAAAGTTGTTATGTGCTTTAGAAATCTTGAATTGACTTTTTTTGTTGTATTTTCCATGGAATATAATAAGTTTTTCATAAAATGGCTCTACTTCTAATAAAAACATGAGATTCTTGGGTTAGCAAAAGATTGATTATTGATTTACCCTAGAAGTGGGCGTAGTACTGAAAGTTTACTTGATTTTCATATGAAATATACGAATCGAATACCCGAAAATGGAGTAAACAATGTATAACATGCATCAACTAAGCTAGAATACCTTTTTCTAATCATCTTCCCTGACAGGGTATACAACACACAGTGAAACAAATAGAAAGAAATGAAGAAAGCTAAAACGAAACAGTAGGAACGACTGTGGGCACAGACACAGGGGGCGTGTGGTCAGTCCGTGTGGGCGAATCATTGATGCCAAACGGAAATGTGCGCACTTTCAAGAAGTGCACTAAAAATGGCGACGAGCACTTCCGCTGATGGTCTTCTGTGGGGCAAGACGAGCTCGACGCTACCGACTGACTGACTGACTGACTACGGACTGTGGTATGGCTTGTTATATGTGTCTGAGACACACACACACAGTGCGACAGCAATGTTGAATGATAGTTGCAAACGACGGCAACTGAAATCACGAATGCGAACAAGAAAAAAGAGACTTGGCAATGGCTTGACTGGCCGCAGTCCACAGACAGTGAAAAAGAGAGAGGAAGGGAGAGATAGAGACAGAGAGAGCAACACATGCTAGACTGTGTAAACAAGCTTCATTTCAAATTGCATTTAAAGTGCTTCAAATGCTTTGCATTTAGATCCGGAGACGAAGACGTGTGCCGGAGCCGGAGACGTAAGCCGGACGCTTGCTGGGCTCTGGCGTGCTTGTAGTGTGGACTCTGCTTCATTAGTGCAACTTGTGCGCACAACATGGCGTATGATTAATATTATTACGTCTGCATTGGCGCCGAAAGCAGCTGCTAATTGCCCCATGCTCGTGTTGCATAAGGCACAGCACCACAAAGACTGTGTACATACACACACACATATATATGTATGTATATGTACCTTATGTATCCACGACCGGAACAAAACACTTGGCCTGGAAAGGAGGCAATAAAATTTTGGTCAAAAGCAGCAGCATTGATAAGCGTCAAACAGTTCACACATTTTACTGGCATTTTACTGAGAGCCCACTCGCGCCACGTCAGTTTCCGACTTCCAGCACAGTTTCCTACCCGGCAACCCCCAGTTGCCTCTTCCTCCTCCATCCCCTGTGCTGGCGCTGCTTTCGTTTGCGAGAATGCGCTCAAGCGTGAATATTAAACGTTTGCTTTGGCTCAACTCAAATGGCCAGCAAGGGGACAAAGGCGAGAGTGGGAGTGGGAGACCGGGAGCTGGTGTGTGGGGTCAGGGGTCATCCAGATAGCAGATCCCTTACGCAACCGCGCCGCGCCACTTGCACAAAAACTTTGATCGAAAACTTTAAGCAAAAGTTGTTGAAATATTTCAAGAATTCATATCCGCACTCGATTTACGACTGTGTTACGACAGTATTTACACTTGTTAGAAGGGGAACTATTAAAACTAAAGTCGACTCGATTGAGTTGTTCGTTTTGTAAACTTGTGGGGGGGGAATTTGCTTTTAATGAGTTGTTCATCAACAATATAAGGCAGTCCCCAATGTCCTCAGCAGTTTCTTGGTCCTTGGCCACAGGGCAACGAAAAGGTAAGCTCTCTCACTGCCCTCCATCCCCTCATCAAAGCATATATTTTTTGATCTTTGCAGCGTATTAATTTCTTGAAAATTTGTTTTTGGGCTCGCCTGGCTAATCACTGTGTATGTGTGTGTGTGTGTGTAAATCTTTAAGAAATTCACAATGGAGACCAAAAAGTTGTAGTGATTAGGCAACAGGCTGGGCTGGTCTGGGCTGTTCCCGGCACGCCTTGACGCGACGCGACTCTTGCCAGGACGCGACTTTGCCTCGGCTCTTTAAATCATAAATTGAGCCCACAGGAATGCATATTAATATGCAAAGCACGCCACATCGCTTGTATGTGTGTGTGTGTGTGTGAGTGGGGGTGTATGGTTTGAGGCGTGTGGGTGAGTCAACATAATGAATTATGCCACGCCTAACGAGACAGCAGCCAGCTTGGCGCTAGAAATGCTTCTGCTGCTGCTGCTCCAGCTACGCAGAGAGAAATCCAATAAAAATTCAATAAATTCCGCACAATGTTCGTAATGTTTGCCCGTGTGTGTGTGCGTGGGTGTTATGCCAGTCTTCCTCTCTCTCTTTCTCTCTCTCTCTCCCCTCCTATCTTTCACTGTGTGCGTGTGCATGATAAAACGAGCTCTGCACGTGGGGTTAAACGAGCTGTTGGCGGCGCTGGTGACACAGACACGATTTTGCCATGAAGCTTTCATTTCCACAACGCATACAAACAAACACACACGCACACATAGCTAAACACGGTCATACACTGTCAAAACACGCTTTAAGCTTGCAGCGCCCATAAGCAGGCAACGCAATAGCGAAACTAACCGGAAGTTGTGCTGAAATTTATTAAATTTCATGCAAAATTTCACAGCGAGTCTGCCAAATCATTAATTGACGTCAAAAATAGGGTTAATATAGCTGACACACACACATGCACACATAGGAAGATGTGCTGGAGATGTGTAGATAAATTTAGAGCTGCTGTCTCAGTTTCTTCCTACTCCTCTTCACCACCAAGTCTTTCATTTGATGTCAACACAGTCATCAAGCTTGACTGTCACTTCAAATTGCTGGCGACCTTTTTGCTCTGCTTTGCTCTGCCTGCCAGGCAAATGATGCCTATTTGATCAGGCCATGCCGGGCAAAAGGATAAGCAAAATGAAGCAAGCAAGCCAAAGAGCAGAAGAAGAGAAAGAGAAGAAGCAAACGAAGACGAAGCAAACGCGCGTCGCTCCATAATGTTAAACGAATGCAAAAAAGAAAAAGAGAGAAAAAGGGACATTTTTATTACCCTGTACGGAGAGTGGGTCCATAGCGGGTTTAATGAACTGCGAGCGAGTCTATGTAGAGATGGACACACTCTAACACTGTGACCCTATAAACAGCACATATTATCTAACTGTTGATCTATAATAAAAAGTTTATGGCATATTTGACAGGTTCGCCCTACACACACACACACACACACACACTCACTATACATCATAATTATGCGACACTGCGCAAACACAATTCTAGGGTATCAAATTGACTGGGTTATAGAGAGAAGATGAATAAAAGGAACTTCATACTAACCTAAAGTCGTAGGCTGGCTGGGTCAGCAGTTAACCGGGAGGACCCTTCGTTTACCATCCAGAAGATGTTCTTGTTGTTGTTACGCCAGTTGTTGTTCTTGTTGTTGTATGTTGTAGTAGTTGTAGTTGCCTTTTCGCTGGTGTTGGTTTCTATGTAAATTTGTTATCCACGCGGCAAATAAAATTAATACAAAATTGCCATTTGTAGCTGATAGTCGCGCTTGTAGTTGTTGCGTTTATTGTTGTAGATTGTTGCAGTTGTTTTGGGGAGATTTGTTGGGCTTGGTTTTCTTTTTTTTTATTTTATTGTACTTAGTTATGGCAGCGCAATTGAAAGTGTTTAGCTTTTTTTTTTGTTATGGTTGTTGATTTTAAATTAAATTAAACGCGACATTTTGACCTTTTGTAAATTGAGTTAGTTTGCAATATTGAACAGTGTTACCAACTCAGTTTTTTACCATTAAATAAAACTCGTTTTGTTGCATTAGCTTGCATGAGATCGTGTGTCGTGTACAGCTCTGCATATTTAGTTATTTTCCCAATAGACCTATCGTATTGCAATAGTCGAATGCGAGTTAAATGATAAATATGAATATCTTTTAAGCTAAATTGGCGTTATTCCTTCAATAAAACAAACTTAAAATTAAAAATAAAAAAAAACAAAATTGGGATCGTGTGTGGGATAAGGATCTCGATTGTGGATAAACAGAAAGTATATAGAACTCTGAAAAAGGCTAGATTTGATGGAAATGTGGCTGAGTTGGCAACCCTGAACATCTCAATTGTGCCGATCCTGCGCCGCCAGCTGCATTTTATGCGTGAAAATTTATATTTTTATTAAAAATAACTCATTCGCTTCACAAACTGTTGGCAGAACATTTTCCGCTTATTAAAAAATTCAAGAATATTACGCTGCACAAAGTTTACTGTACACACAAACAGACTCACACACACACACACACAGGCAAAGGGAGACTTGGGAGAAACGAGAACGAGACAAGGCAAAGCCATAAAAGCCAAAAGAAGGCACAAAACTTTAGCCGCAAAAATAGATTCCTACACTTTTGTTTTCGCTGCTTTTCGGCTATAAGGAAGAAAAACCGTTGCTCGGCGCCGCCGTCGGTGTCGTCGTCGTCGTCGTCGGTCTGGCAGCAAAAACACGCGCGCGTTTCTCCAGCTTTCAAAAAATAACTCTAGGATACACAAAAAGACACGCCGTGTCCGTGTTGCCGTGCGTGTTAAAGTATCAGTGTGTGTGTGTGTGTGTGTGTGGGAACGCGTGTCTGTGTGCTGGCGTCTGCTGAGCACAAAGGTGAAACGGGACTTGTTGTTGTTGTTGATATACGAATTTGGCTTTAAAAGCAAACGACAAAGTTAACGACGAACGGGAATGAAAATGCACGAGAAATGTGTATAAAAATACATTTCTAGTAATAAATTAAATGATTTGCACACTAACCCCAACACACACGCACACACCCATACGCATAACCAACACGCGCGCAAAACTAACGAAGCGGCGCGGTAGCAGCAGCAGAGGCAGCAGCGGCAGTGACAGCATAAAATACACACACACACACTCACGCAAATAGCGGAACATACACACACATACGCGTGCAAAAGGACATGAACATAAATACATAAATAGTAGTATATTCGTTGCTTGATTTCTGCCTATTTTCGTGCACTGTGTGCGCGCGTGTGTGTTTGTATGTGTATGTGGGCTGAGCAGACGACGTGTATTAATGCCGACGACGTCGCCGCCGCCGCTGCCCGTCGTAGCTTAGCGCGCAAAAACCGACAGATACACGAGCATTTAACACCCAAAATTGCGTGGCGCATGTTAAAAAGGGAGTAAGCAGGCGGTGACAGAGCACCCAAAAAGGTAGTAGGCGCCGCAGCCAGCGTTCCAAACCATATTGCTTATTTTACACTCACATACAAACGTATGTATGTGTGTGTGTGTTTGTATGTATATTGCAATTTAATTAGAATTCTCCTTTTATTGATGGCACTAGTTACAGCAACGTTTTTTCTTCTGTTTTCCTTGCATTTATGTATGTGTACTTGTCAGTGTATGTGTGTGAGTTTAACTGTTTGTTAGGTGTATTGTATTTTTACCGGAATACGATTTCCTTGCGCGTTTATGAACCGCACACGCTTGTATCCTGTACTCAACTGAGGAAGCCTTTTTTATGTCAAGTGAGCAGGATAACGACAATGAGAGCCGACGCAAAAGCTCGCTCTCTCTCTCCGCTCACGCAGCCAACTTCAAGTGGGTAAAACTTTTCGTGCAGCCAACTTCACGCGCAGGGAAAAAACATCGCACAGTTAACGGCGCAACATTTGAATTAAAACATCGCTGATTCGTTTTACTTAACGATTTAATTTACAAATGTACAGGCTTATTAAATGGCATATATAAGTATTTATGTATATACTTAAAACCTTCTGGCTAAAGACAATATAAAGCAGTCATAGCATGTAAAAACAGGTATACGAAAAAGTTTTACATGTGTCATACGCGCTATAACTATACAAATGCGGGCGTTTATCGTCGTTTCATCGTCATCATCATTATCAACAAGTGTATGCAGGCTTAGAATGTTGCATGGTTACGTATAAAATAAACATCATATTCCTTCTCGATCCACTTGATCAGCTTGTCCACGTACTTTATCACCGTCGCCTTGTCCACAATTGCTTCGAATACTGCATAAAGTTCATAGGTCGCCGTGACCCAGGCCAGCACCACCTCCCGTTCCTTCACCTCATAGATTAATTTCAAGGGCCTCGAACTATTGTGTATACGATGCAACATGCTGCAATAGATTGCCTCAAGGCGCTCGAACTCCGCTAAAGATTTGTACGGATGCCTCAGCATTGGGCAGAGCAGCTGAGCCGTTGCCTTTGGTTTGTACAAGAAGTGTCGCAACTCTGGCAATCCGACAACCTGTTGATACAGTTTGGCATTGTAGGGTTGCTGCAGCTCGTCATTGATTGCCTGCAGGCAGAGACTGCGTCGAAGCTTCTCCGTTATACGTTCCTTAGCCTCCGACAGGGTGTGGAATGCATCTCGATCGACAGACATGAGCAACAGACACGCCGGACAATCGTCGGTTAGATATGAAACATGCGCATGCAAATATCCATTCATATCGAATTTTGGCAGGCAAATTGGTGTCCAGTTTTCGGAGTTCTTAAACGATTCCGAACATTCGATTAAATTGAAAATCAAACGCAAATCGGCCGGATGTATCGAATAGTTCTTCATGCGCACCAGCGCTATCAATTTGTTGTTGGCAATCAGCACCGCGAACACAAGTTTCTTGATCTTCGCACAATTGCTCTGGATGGCGCTGACGATGGTCGAACGGGTTGCACTCGGCAGGGGGAAGACTCGTATTGAGTTGGTCAAGAATGTGAAAATGTTGTTGGACACTGGAAAGGGAAGAGAAAATGAGTCATATCGAATATCATTTTACTATATTATCAATAACTGATAAGGATATTGCCCTTGATTAGTCATGTCATCACTTACCCCTGGCATTGCTACTATCATTGGCCAAAAGATTAAAGATGAGACGCTCGCTGCCGGAGAGCAGACGCCGCAGATCAAAGTTTTTACGCTTCTCAAATATCTTGGACATGTGGGAATAGGTCAACGTGGAGAGTATTTGATAATAAACATCGCTGCAGGTGGAACAAAAGATTAGTAACATCCAAAAGCCCTTCGGTTCCATCTCTTGACTCACCTCAACTGCAGCTGCAGCTGCTGTACACTCATGTTGGTGCGGGTTGCCGCGACCAGTATGAGTGAATTGCGTTGCATGAAGGCAAACTTAATGCCACCCGCATGTATCGAGGTGATCGCATCCTGGCCATGTTGCACGAAGCTGACAAGTGCCTGAATGACCCCGAAGAGCGTCGCCAGTTTATCCTCGTTGCCGTGCAACGAGTAGATAGGTTTGCCAGCCTCACTCAAGATGAATATATGCTTCTTCTGGCCACGCCACACACTGTCATGCTGATAGTCATAGAGCTGCTCCTCATCGAGAGCAGCATTAGAGCTGCCACTGTCCTCGGTTTTTGCACTGGTGCTGGTACTCAACGCTAGCGATTCTACGGAGGCGGCTAAATCTCTTGATTGTCCCGTTGCTGGGTCTAGATCTGGGCTGAGCGTCGGTCGCGTGTGTTGCCGCGTGCTCAGCTCATCACGCAACTCCGAGATAATACTGTGGCCTCTTTGCTCGGCCTCGGGATTTTCCGCCTCCTGGTAGAGATCACCAGCGCTGACATCCATCTCGTGGTCTGGTTCGCTCTCCGCGTCCATGTACTCACATGTGGAATTCGAGTCTGATGCAGCCGCATTTGGGGGCGTTTGTTCAATTTCCATATTGGGTTGTTATTAATTTTGCAATGCACAAAACATAAACATTATTGCATCGACTATCGTTGCGGGAGTCGCAGACTCAAATAATCGATTGTTGTCATATCGATTATTTATTGCTGTTCTTAATCACAGTATTTTGCAATTTCCTCATGCGGTCACACTGGTTCGATGTTTTTAAATAACGGCAGTTGATGGACCACACTTTTTCGATTCTTTTCAATTCGATTATTTGCTGAAGTATTTATGCATGGTATTTTCTTACCGATTTCAATAAGCTAAATTTGTTTTCGCTCGGTCACACTGGTTTGATGTTATGAAGTCAACGGCAGCAGCACGCGTAAAATGTTGAGAAAATATTTTAATTACCGTGAGTTAATATAATAAAAGCTAAATGAAAGGTTTATAATCTATTGCCTGCCTTTCAGTGCCTCGTTTCGGCCAGTTGTCTGGTTTGCAAGGACGCCTGCAAAGCACGCAAGTTGCAACCGATCCCGAACCAATCGCTAAGAACGACGATGAGCCTGAGGACATTTCTGTTATTGAACAACAGATCCTCAAGCACCCTGACTACTTCCAGGTGCATAATCTGTTCACAGTGCGCGATCTGTTTAATGCGCGTGTCCACTACGGTCACAAAGAGGGCTCTTTGGATGACCGCATGCGACCCTATCTATATGGCAGTCGTTTAGGCCACTTGATCTTCGATCTGGACAAGACGGCAGCGCATTTACGTGATGCACTCAACTTCACTGCACACATTGCCTTCCGCGATGGTATTATATTGTTCTTCAATCGCAACGCACTCAATGCTCATCTGGTCGAGAAGAAAGCCATGGAGGCTGGAGAATTCTCGCACACACGTTTCTGGCGCGGCGGCATCTTCACCAATGCAAACGTGCAATTCGATGCAGTCACTCGTCTGCCAGATCTTTGCATCTTTCTTAACACACAGAACAATGTGCTGTCGCAGCACACAGCAGTGCGGGACTCTGCTAAAATGGCCATACCCACAATCGGCATTGTGGACAGCAACTGCAATCCCAATCTGATCACTTATCCCGTGCCTGGCAACGATGATTCCCCCGCTGCCATTGAGCTATACTGCAATCTTTTCAAAGAGGCCATTTGGCGTGGCAAGCGAAAGCGCCGCGAGTTGCTAGGTCTTCCCCCGCTGGACGAATCCCAGCCCAAGATTCAAACACGCAATCGCTCCACCAAAGGCAACCAGAATTAAGTGGAAAGTAATTAATCAATTAATAACAAATCGAAAATAAAAACTTTAATAATAAATTAATTGCTATTAATGGCACGAGGTCGATGCGTTACGCTTAGTCGATGCTTTGGCTAGGATAAGTTATTAGATTTATTTGTATACATAAAAAGCGGTCTCTTAAACAGATGACATTAGGCATCCAATTATAACTATGTATATCTTTCACTCCAGCGTGCTGGCGCAACTTTGTCGTTCTAGGGCGGGAGCAGAGTGCTACCTTTGACAAAGTTTGAGTTATAGCTGGTATAGAAAGGATTGCTAATATTGCCACAGACGCCGGCACTTGTGTTGCTTGGGTTGGTGTTGCTGATGTTGCTGCCAATGCTGCTGCTGGTTGGGGCTGCCTGTCCATATACTGGTGCTGCATTGCTGGTGTAACCTTGCTGAGGTTGGCCAAAAAAGCCAACGGCACCAGGAAGCGGTGGACGGGATACATCCGGCAATTGTCCCATTGGCGTAGCTCCTGCTGGAGTAGGGGGTAGTGGCGGCATAGTGGCCAGATCGCCAGTAACGCCGCCTTTGATAGCCCGTCCAGTACCAAAGACCTGCTTGCGCACTGGAACCCCACCCGGTCCTCGATGAAATGTATTTTGATTATCCTTTTTATCCCAGAAGGGATTTGTCTGTTTGCGCACAAAGACCTGACCTTGTCCGTTGCCTGGTACTGGTGTCTTTATGGTGTTTTGCTGCACCCATTGCTCGGCATGCTTTATTGTCAACATAGCCTTATGAGCCCCTATGTATTCTTCAGCCTTCTCTAGGCGTTCCAATTGTTTTTCGTCCAGTTGATCGCGCGGCAACTTGCTCAAGCGTTGCACGGTACGTTTCCAATTATGAAATTCACGATTCTTGAAGGGCTTCATAGCCTGACGATACTCGCGCCATTGACGCTGTCGATCCTCCTTGGTGCCCGGTGGTGCCTCCTCCAATGGGGGTGGTGCCTCTGGTCTCAGTATCCATTTACCATCGATTTGAACGTAGGTGCCGCCGTTCTTTTTCTTTTTCACTAGTTTATTGCTTGAATTGTTATTGTTGCCGCCACTGCTGCCACTGCCACCACTTCCAGTTGCCGGTGGTGGCGGTGGCGGCATAAGAGCTGCGTCTGTCGAGGAATTCTTAGAATTATTATTGTTGTTATTGCTGCTGTTATTATCGTTAGACTTGTATTTCTTCGATTGGTTCGATTGGTTGTGTGGCTTCTTGTTGTTGTTATTGTGACGCTGTTGCTGATTTCCCCTCTCCTTCGGCACGAGATTCCATAAACTAGGACACTTCGGCATTGGCGGTTGTATGGGCGGTGTGCGAAGCTGTGGCGACATCATATCTTCCCAAAACGGCGGAGGCTGCAGTGGTCGATGTTTACGCGGTCCTCCTGGGCCAGGCCCTCCTGGTCCCATATTACAGCTTGGTGGCATCATGGGCGGTGGCGGACCACCCGGGCCCGGCCCAAAATTGCCAAAACCCATTGACATAAGGGAGAAAGGCATCGGTGGGGGTCGACTCAATGGTGGAAATACGTGATTATTATTATTACCTCCATTGTTGTGATTATTGCAATTGTTGTTGTGATTTCTATTGCCGCCCATATGTTTGTTGTCATTTTTTTGCGGTTTCCGCCCATTGCGTGTTTCTGCTTCCTCGACGGGCTGCTCCTTTACCTCTTTGCTTTTTTTCCAGTCGGCAAAGGACATTTGCAGCGGCTTCGAGCTCCCATCTTCCTGATCATTTGCTTTAGTCACCTCTTCAGATGGTTTCTCACCATCCGTGACTGAGCTCTCAGCCATCTTCAATTATTTTTTACACAAAAATAAATTATTTTTATTAGCGAAGGGGGTTGACAGCAAATTTAGAATCAGGGCGATAGATAGCTACAAAAAACCGATATGTCAGGGCTGCCTTAAATTCCTTTTCGATATATCGATATTTAACTGTTGAATTGAAGATGAACATTAAACAATGTTTACACATTCATAATTTTCTAAACATGCGACGTATTGAATGATATATATTTTAAACAAAGCGTTATAGAGTAGTATACAGTAATAGGCATCCTCGAGTTCTATAATAATTTATTTCTACAACTTCAGGACTAATGCTTATGTATTAACCGTTTCAAAAATACCAACAGGTTATCGAACATGTTTGATAATAAGACTCTCACAACAACAAATCACAATATTTTCATTCAATCAGCTTTTTATTAATTGCTAACATATTTTATAACTACACCAGCAATTAGTTGTTTTATATTATGTCAAAACTTGTGGAGATTCCAGTGCAACTCCAGAAGTTGTTAACGCTATTCAAACCAGTTATTCCAAAGCTTTGTAATGACAAATATAAAGGTCAAAATGGTCGCATTGGAATTGTTGGTGGTTCCTTGGAATACACCGGAGCTCCGTACTTTGCAGCAATGACTGCAATGCGGGTGGGCGCTGACTTGTCCCACGTATTCTGTCATGCAAAGGCAGCGACTGTCATCAAATCTTATAGCCCCGACCTCATCGTACACCCTTTGTTGGACCTCGACGATGCTGTTGAACAAATTAAGCCGTGGATTGATCGTCTACATGTTGTCGTATGAGTAGTGTTTGTTTATTTGGTTTTTTAATAGTTCATTCAGAGAATTTTATGGCTTTTAGGTAATTGGACCAGGATTGGGACGCGAAGCACACATACTTAAGAAAGCAACGGAGATTTTACAACTGTGCCTAGAAATGGGTAAGCCAATTGTACTAGATGCTGATGGACTATTTCTGTTGAACGATAATATTGAGCTTGTTTGTGGAAAGCAAAATGTTATATTGACCCCAAACGCAATTGAGTTTCAAAGAATTTTCGGAAAAGATTGTGATGTTACGACTGAAAGGATATTACTCCTTGGCGACGGAGTTGTTGTCTTAAAAAAAGGATCACAAGATCAAATCTTTACTCCTCGAACGCATGAGGTGCACATCATGCCAGAGGGTGGATCAGGACGCCGTTGTGGTGGACAGGGGGATTTACTAAGTGGATCTCTTGCAACGTTCTTTTTCTGGGCATTACAGTCCAATGAATCCAACCCAGCATGGTTGGCTGCTTGTGCTGCTAGTTATTTTGTGAAGAAACTTAACTACACTGCATTTCAAAAGCTTGGACGCTCCATGGTAGCCAATGACATGGTGAAAGAAATACCGGCTGTGTTTAATACTGAGTTCGAAAATAAAGAGTAATGTTTTTACTGAGTTTAAATAAATCATAACATAAGACTGGTTCAATTTAAGTCTTTACAAACATTTTTATATTTACATTTAAATTGGTCATTATACACCTGATTCTCAGTCAGCTGCATTTCAACTTAAATACATTCGGAACAGCTGATTCATTGGCGTTGCCACAAAGCAACATAGGTTTTTTCGGTATTGATTTTGTTAAGTAAATTACGTTTTATTAAACAAAAGTGATCGTCATTTTCATAGGGACAGATTTAAGTTGAGTCAATTATACACACAGCCTATGCAAAATTTTTAGTTCCTATTTTATGAACTTGTTTTTGGTTCCACTGTAAACGTTATGAAAGTGAGACCAGCTTTAAAATTGCACTGAAGATTTCGCCTTTTTGGTATTTTTTTATAACATTGGTTGTCATTTGCTAGTTGTTAATAAGCTCGGACTTTGATAAGGTTCGTATTTTCTGTAAATGTTCTAATTAATACTTTATTTGTGTATTTTTGTTGTTATTGTCTTTTAGCAATCGTACGTGCGAACAGACTTATGTTCACAATACGTATTTTGCAGTTGCACATATTGCACAAAATTAACTTCATGAAGTTTATAAATGGTACCGACACGTAAACGAATTTTCCTAGCTTTTTTTTTAATTGTGATACTAATTCTGTTGTTGCGAATTGTGTACTATTACAATTCCATACAGACGGTAAGTTATTGTAAATATATTTAATATTTTTTATCTTAATCTACGTGTGTTATAAATGGGTAGACTAATCTAAGTTTCCCATAAGATCTTGGGAGTTGACTATAATGATAATCTAATACTCGGTTACAGGATACTGCTCATTTTTAATTCACCGGTAACCAGAGAGCACTCTGAAGAACCGTTTTTTACTACAAGTGGTTGGAGGGGTTCTCTGTGCTTTCTATGTGTCTAATCTTCGTTTTCTGTGCTTTGCATTCTAATTCCTCCCTGTAATGCTCTACATGAACTATAAACTTTTTTTAAATGAGTTTTTGAAAGGGTTACTAATACTATCGGACACGCGTCTTTGAACCTGCTTTGAGTGATCGATGAGAAAAATATTGTTTATTTAATATTGCAACGTAGTAACAGATGCAAAATGCAAATACAGTAAAAGAAACAAATGATCGCAAATACTGCTGTCTGCTTTCTTGCCACGAGAACCCCAACTTTATTGTAATTACACAGTTATATTGAGTGCATTATTATTGAAAATGAAGATCTTAAGTATTCTATAAGAGAGACCTTGGAGCTTTTTTATCAGTCCCGTGTTCCTTATAAATTCTGATTGGCTGTATTAATCTACAAATTTACACATATGTGTATATGTATACTTGAGTCCTGCATGATATATTCATATATAGGAAATTAAAAAAAAAATGTTTTTGGCGTGCAGTACACACTTATACTTACATATTTAAATAATTCTCCAATACCAGTTACCTAACTCATAATATTTAAATTACAAATCGATTTTCTGATACCTTTTAGGATGTTCCCGCCTTTCAAAAGGTCGCAGGCGCGCCTGTGCTGGTAATGGTATTCTATGAGGCGCTATGCCCCGATTCAAAGTTCTTTATCACAAAGCAACTTCTGTCTACGTACAAAGCTGCTGCGCCTATAATGGAGGTGCAGCTAGTCCCCTATGGAAAGGTAAGAAATAGTAGAGTAATATTAAAGAATTATGTTAATGCAACAGTTTCATACCTAGGCGCACACTAAAATCGACTCGGAAGGGAATTACATCTTTGACTGCCAACACGGCGTGACAGAGTGCCAGGCGAACACGTATCATGCTTGTGCTATAGAAGCCATCGAAGATCCGCTCACCCGCCTGGAAGTAATCACCTGTATGATACGCGATAACCGCCACCCCAAAGAAGCCATGCAGAAGGTGAAGTCTCTTTAGCCAAACTCAATGAGATCATTTGTAGAACATCCTTATTGTCATTACAGTGTACCAAGCAACACAATGTGGAACATGATATTATCCAGAAATGCTTTGACAGCAATCATGGCGCTGAATTGATGAAAATTAATGGAGATGCTACTCATGCCCTACGACCGGCGGTTCAATTTATTCCAACCATAACGTTAGATGGTTCTCAAGGTCGACAGGCATCGATTTTGAAAGATCTGCTTGGTGAGGTATGCAAAGCAGCCGGAGATACCAATGAATCTGCCAAGTTCTGCAAGAAGGATTAGCCTTTTTTAGCTTCCAAGTACAGCATTGTACTTTTGTATTACAAAATTGTTTAATAAATTTTAAATTTTATTTTCGTTTTTGACAATCTTTTAATATAAAAAACACAATAGACAACCACAAATACAATTGAAAAACTATCCTTAAGTACGTCGAAAAGATAACGTATTTTTAGTTTGTCTTATCAACTTTTTTGTTGATAATCAAATCGTTATATTCGACTGAGTTATATATACGCCAATATCCGTACTTAGTGGATCGGTGGATACTTTGTCTTTGTCTTCCAGACTATCACTAACAATAGATATATCGAATTTCTTCATAAGGCAGCTTTGTGAGTCGCAAAGACTTAGTGAAAATCCGATCACTAAAATCGGAGTATCTTGATCTTGATTGGAGTTTTCACTTCCAGCTAGTTGGTTTTCCGGACAATAAGAAACATTTAAACTATATTTTCCATCTATCAATAATCCACTTGTTTGCTTCACTTCCAGAGCGGGACTAATGCGTTTAATGGTCCACTTTTGTGGAGCATCTGCCGTAAACTTTAGATCCGATGCAAATTTTATAGTAAAGTGTAAAGAACTGTTTTTATGCTGCAGCAAGGGGATCTTCTTGAGCAACTCCTGACCCCTTTCCCGTGATGAAATTGATGGTGCATCGGTTTCGCTAGTCGCGGGGAGTTGATTGAAATCAAGTAGAAAGCGACGAGCCACACATTTTTCCAAATCAATAGTATAGATTGTGTGATTATTCGTATCCGATACTAATAAATTACTTCCACTATCGTCTACGCACAGGCCTGAAGGTTCTCTGAATGTGATAACATTGCCTTCTTGGTTCTTAACAACTAACGTGGAAATCGTATTCGTGTCAACGTCAATTACTTTGATCTTGTGGTTATATGTGTCCGCTACGTAAACTTTGTTATTGATATGGTTATAAGCCACTCCCAAGGGATGCTGCAGCTTAGCGTTGTAAAGTTTACCGTCTTCATCGCCAAACGCAAAAAGATTCTGCAAAATAAATATGAACTTAATATAAACTTGGTTCAGTAAGACAAATTATATGAAATTTACCAATGGATTGCGATCTCCTCCGACCACTGGCATCACCTTCCCATCCACCATAGATGCTTTCCTTATGCTAGAGCTCTCGCTGTCCGCAATGAACAGAAAGTCGTTAGACATTGCCAATCCAGATGGTTGGGCAAATGCAGCGTTTTGCGGATAAGAGTTATTACGATTTTCCTCCAGTCCGTTGCCTATCAAGGACACACAGCAACGTGGTTCGAACTTTCGGAATTTCCACCAGATAATACCTTCGGGAAAATAGCCCCAGATCTGATGTGTACCAGCCATGGCAATAAGAACAATCGTCTTTTCAGGCACATTTAGTTCATCAACATGAAATGACATGTCCATATCACGTGTTCGGAATACAGCTACGTCCCAGGGCGATGAAATAGGCTGAACAGGTCCCAATTTTCCGCCAGTTCGCTCATTGCCTTGATAGCCGGTGCCAGCCAGAGTTTCAACAACTGCATTCTTTAATGATATTTTTCTCAGTGCATGATTATCAGTATCGGCAACAATGACAGTATCTTCATCTAGAAACACAACTCCTTGAGGATTATTGAAACGCGCCGACGTCAGCTTGCCGTCAATAAATCCGGCATCAAGACCGCCAATTTTATATTTTACAACTCCCGTATCCGAGACTATCAGCACACGATTATTACCAGCATCGGCTATAGCATAATGGTTGTGCAGCCGAGCTATTTTCGCTGGAAACCGCAAGTTGGAAGCCGGATGCAGATCTGTTGATAGCTGAAGCGGTAAGCTGGTATTGTTTACCTTCTGCCGGCGCCCGTAATAGCATAAGGAAGCTCCAATGAATTCGTGTAGAAACTCGCCATGACCTTCGCCCATTAGTAACAACATGGGCAGCCCGTCCGGACTGAGCACCAGCAGGGATGGCCAGCAACGTATACTCAGAGCTCGCCATAACGCGGATTTGGAATCATTTACAATGGGATGTTTTATTCCGTAACGCTGCGCAGCAGAGAGAATGTTTGCTGCCGTTCGCTCATTTTCAAACTTGGGACTGTGTACCCCAATAACGACGAATCCGTTTTCAACGGGAAATCTATCCTCTAGAGCTGCCAAGTCGGGCAACACATGCATGCAGTTAATGCAGCAGTACGTGAAAAAATCCAGTAGAACCACTTTTCCTCGCAATCCAGAAAGTGTAAGTGGTCTGCTGACATTGAACCAGTCCAAATCTACACGGAGAATAATTGAGTATTGATTGGGAAATCGAAAAAAACTAAACTAACCTGATTCGAATTCAAACTGTAATGATTTCACTTTTGCAATGGAAGTGTCGTTCGCCTCCCACCGATCGAAAAAGTCTTCGAATAGTTTTGTTTTGTTAACATCTTTATTTCGGTAGCTTTGCTGAAGTTCTTCAGTAATGTATGTAATGATATCAATTGCAGAGAGTTCCTCAGCGTAATCCATTTTTATAAAATTTAAATTTCAAATATTTTGTCGGAGAAATTAGTTTATTAAAAGCTTTCCAAATAAATATACACTCTTCACTTTACTTATTCATTGATGACCACACATACATAAGTATGTGTTTATGGTGCAAATCAACTATCGTCGTTTATATCGATACATCGATATACATTTGGGTAACGCAGCTAGCGCGGTAATTATTGTTTAAACTTATGTTTTTATTGAGGGTTTGTCTATTTGAATACTACATTTCTAAGTATTACTACAAAAACAATCACTAATTATTCGACAGACATTCAACAAATTGCCTTAGTTTTGTCAAAATAAGGAAGTAAATATAACTATAAATAATGCATCATTTGAAATTGCTTGTACCACTAAGTTAGTGCTTTAGCACCTAATAGTAGTCCCTTTGCAACACTGATTCGCATGACAGCTGATTTCGAGCTGTAAGTTTTTCTTATTTTACTAAATTAAAGTCAAGTTAATTTTAATTTTGCTTTGATTTAAAACTTTTAATGTTGTATTATATTGTGGCTCTGCACCGATTCGATTCTCATGTTGCTAAATACTACATATACCAAATTATGTATATTTGCATTTGCATAATTCGGTCACACTACAGGTAATTATTACATAGAAATCTATGAACGTATACAGTGTATTGAACAGTCGGGCATATACTTGGAGATTTGCGGGTGCCAACAAATCAACGAATCGATTTGAAGCACTTTCTTTGAATCCAATATCCAATCTAATTCTCACACAATCGCTACGAGCTACGAAAATAACAAAAAACAAATACATATTATGGAAAAGAGTCGACGGTGTTCGAAACAATGTTATAAGCGGACTAAAGTGTCAAACCAGATTAAAAGTAATAAAACCTTCAGATCGTTATTTCGAATGCCGCGTGTGATAGATGGAAAATCAATTGCACTGCCAAAATTATGTGTTTTATTCGGCGGGGGCTTAAAAACAATAAAGAGAAGCAGCTTCTCCCTTGCTCTCATCATTGCAATTGTTTCGTTCGCGAATTGTGTAAATTCAGGGCTTGCTTATGCAAATAATAATAATAATAATGTTGATGCCCCGTTGAATCAACCATTAAATCTAATTCAAAATGTGCTGTCAGACGATAACAGAAATAACTCCAATTTCCATTCAGAGAAACAAATACACAAGGATTCACAGTTGACAGATTCAGAATCACCTGCAAGGCAAGTCTCTCAGCTAGTTTTAATTCAAATAGAAAATACATGTAAAATGAAAACATGTCTGTATGTATTTTGTATAAACATTGACAGTGTTGACACTGTTAAGCAATATTGTAACAGGAAGAAGGAGGCTTGTCATTAAATTAATTATGTACCCACAACATGATTACAGTTGTGTGTGTACGAATTGTGTGTGTGTGTGTGTGTGTCTGTGTGTATGAACGTGCATGCAAAACGCACTTGCATACACTACACATAGTGTATACAAATGTTTATATATAGCGAAGAGTGTGCAATCTCTATAGTTTGTTGATATTTTCAAAAGAATATATAGATGAATATGAATGCATGTATGTACTGGGTTCAACTGAGGCTGCACAAGAAAATGGGTCTCGAAAACATTTTAATCTTACATAAACAAAAGAAATACTACACACTGTTTACCTTTCATTCAATAAAGTTCAAATTTACTCAGCAGAGTATATGCAGTATGTGGGAATCTAGGAAACAGTGCTTTGGCTTTCATCTCATTTCCTTCCATTCCCATTTTCAAGATGTCTTTAATCAAATTCTTAAGCTATACCAAAAATAACAATTTGCTAGGATAATGAGCACAAAAGTCATTCAAAATACAATTTTGAATTGCGTCCAGCAGCGCTGTCGCCAAATTAAGTTTGTACCGCACGTGTTAGTGTGTGTGTGTGTATGTGTGATAGAATCATGAATGAGAACACATCGAGAAAAAGTCGAACACATACGGTATTTTCGAATTGAACCAAAACAGAAAGTATAAACATATGAAAGATTTCAATTTCCGAAATTGCGAAAATTCTTAATTTTTAATTAGAAGAAAATTTGGGTGAAACATGGATTGATGTGACAAATATTTCTTTTTAAGAATACACATTGTACTGTGTATTTTTGCTACTTATCTTGTAAGATCTGAATAAAATAATCTTAATTAATTTCGATTTTATGTATTACGCGAGTGTAGCATTTTCATTTGTTGAAATCCACATTGTGTGAGTAAGGTAAACTTTGTCCGTTTTCTCTCTTGAGCGTGGGGTTTCCTCATAAACTATGTTCAAAGTACTCTTGCTGACGTAATTTAATTTTTTTTGCCAAAACAGCCAAAATGGGAACGAAGATGTAGACGACCTTGAAGTGTGTTTGCGTTCTTATTGAGGGCGGAAAGGAGCGGAGGAATAAACTTAAGCCAAATTGACCAGAGTCAATAATAATATGCATACATATATTGTATATTTATGGGTTATATGGTTGATTAAGATTATATCTGCATTGTGGTTGATTAAGAATACATAAATATGCTTTATATGGTCATCCAGTCCACCATTAGCGCACTGCCATCCTTTATATTATGGATTAAGAATTTACAAATATAATTGATATGGTTTTACAGTCCCATACAAACCACAATCTTGTTTATCCCTAGGTATTAAAAGTCTACTTTATAATAATTATACATGTCTTTATTATCATATAGCTAACATAGTAAACCTTTATTATGATCTATTTGTTTCTATTTACCGCTCTGTTTATTTTTTGAATCTACTAACTAAAACGTTCACTAGCTTACCAGGGACTTACTCTACATATCTCTGACACACTTCCACTCACACACAATCTCAGTATTCGGTTCCCTTTCTTCATGCGTTACCGATAATTTTATTTACCCCATATATGTTATTCGCTGAAAGCCTTCAGCTTTGACTCAATTTCTTGATGTTATCATTCCATTGTTATCAGCTAATGACACACAAACATGTGCACAGAATTATGGCCATATATTACTTTAGTTACATACATACATAATAATGGAACAAATGGGTATTCTTGAGATGAAAATTTGCTGAAAAGAAAACTGAAATTCTTTTGAGGTCACAAGAACGACGTAGCGACAATTACGAGTCTATACAAATGCATTTGTGCGATATACACACATTTTGCCTGAATTCGCACACCTATATATTGCACATACGCATTTGTATGCATGGATCTTAGTTGTTTGGGTGCCAATTCTATTTTGGGTTGCCTCCTAATATGCAAAAACATTACCATCTCTTGAATTCATGTCTTTCTTCGTCTAGACATATATTTGTGAATATGCCTGTTCCATTTGGACAAGTATTGATAAGCATATGCACATACAAATGACATAAATAAAAATAAAAAATAATAAATGAAATATATATTCATATATCTCTAGTTGTCTGTGGGAGTATATACATATGAACTTATTAATTTGTCTGGCCGATAAAACAAAACCGTCATTCGCAAATCTAAATTAGATATACCAAGTGTGTGCAAACATTTTTAACAGGCAGGTAGACATAATACACATGCATGTATACATAGTATAAGATTACCAATTAGCGAGATAATCAATTAGCATAACGATAGAGAAGCATATGTTCATACATATGATTAGTATGTACATATGTATGTATTTGTGTAACTTGTAACCAAACGCAGGTTAAAAGACATCGAACTTTCGCTATAACAAAGTTGAATTGAAATTATCTTGTTGGCACTATCAATAGTGTTGATATAGTTTAACTCGATTCCATCGTCATATCTAAAGAGGGTAGATAGTCTGAAGAGTTTTTGAGAACTGTGCAAACTCATTGTCAGCTAGAGTGGCGGAAAAAAACATGCTTTGGCAAAAATATTTCATGTGCACATGTTTCATTTTAATGGAAGGGTTTATCTTTTGGACAAAGTTTCATGGCGCTTATCTTATGTTTGTAAATGAATGTAATATTTTTCTTTACTAAAAGATAAAGCTCGATTACAGCTAGTTTGTATGTATGTAGTTTACCCTTGCTTTTGCAGAGGGTATATTCATTTTGTGCACAATTTTGCAAAGCACAGAAGAAAATTGATTATACGTTTGTTTTCTTCAATGGGTCCTACTGTGCATCGTATATCATTGTTAAAAGAGCCTATTCAAACAAACTATACTATAATTCATAAGGCTCAGCATCAGCTAAAATCGTAATACCCGACGTTAAGTTATATTACTAATTATGTTCTTGTTCTTATTCGCTGTCAACTTGCGCCGCCAGGCACGTTTAAGTTTCTGCTGACAGACTTAGCAGGAATACAAACACACACGCATACACAACCAACTACACACACACAACATATACATGTATGTATGTATGTACACACGCACACACATGCATTCGTGTGTGCAATTGCAAGCTGACCGTACCGCATGCAGGTGTGTGAGTGACTCTGCGAGTGCACACATTACGAGGCTGCACCAAAATCAATAAATAAACACACACATATATACTTATAAGGAACACACACACACACAGATGTAAAGAACGAAATGCACACTTTGATATTTTCAAAACTGCCAAACCAAACAGAGGGAAGCGCGTTGGTGGCGTTTCTTCTTGGTTCTTATTTTCGTGTTGCCATTTATAATCCG
Organism: Zaprionus indianus; assembly: GCA_018904595.1. NCBI lineage: Eukaryota > Metazoa > Arthropoda > Insecta > Diptera > Drosophilidae > Zaprionus > Zaprionus indianus. The sequence continues at coordinate 1,890,952 of JAEIHA010000905.1, forward strand.
AAAAAATCTGGATTGCGTCGGTACGAACGAGGATTGTCGTAGTGCTTGCTAACGACGACAGCGGCACTTGGCCCTCCACATGCTCACACACACACACACCCATATTATTAACGTCTACTTCTTTTGACTCATCACATGTAATTCGAGGCTAATCCCATAAAGGTCGAGCAGAAAGAACAAATCAAAGTGCCTCCACCATGAAATGAAACATGGTCTTAACATGATTAGAGATCTCTACATGATAATCCTTAACCTTGACTTTCATGTTTTTTTTAATTAATGAAAGATAGTTTAACTTAGATCATTTTATTTCAGTGCACGCCAAGTTCAAACTGGATCAGCGGTACGAATTATTGGAATGCGCTTGGAGGATGATAGTTCAGAATCCAATGAGGGTATTCCAAGTGTTTTGAGTAACAAACTGCAGACGATACGTGTCTTTGGTTTTGGCATAAAAGAGAATACCGTCATTGCGTTTACCAACGAAGAGAATGAATATAAGGGAGCTTGTCAGAAGCCTAAAACGGAAATCTTCAAACCCGATAAAGTCTCGTCTGATGGGTTTACAGCCACATACACCATCAAAGTTATCCACTCAAGCGGTGCGCTTTATCTCTGTGCGAAGAACGATGAAGGTATCCAGGTAAGTGAATATATAACATACTCTTAAAACATTATAAATATTCTAATTATTTTAGCATGGGACTGCAGCAGATACAACACCTCTGGAACATCAGGGTAATTCAAATTGGATGAAAATAGAAACGCATGAGCCATTATTGCCCATCTGGGTTGCCATCATAGTCATTGTGACATGTCTTGCCTTCTCGGCTCTGTTCTCTGGACTCAATTTGGGACTTATGGCCATGGATCGTACCGAATTAAAAGTATATACATAATCTTAAATGGTATCTATATTAGATTATCTACTGATAATTTTATTTTTCGCAGATTTTAAGGAATACTGGCACGGAAAAAGAAAGAAAGTATGCTGCCAAAATTGCACCTGTCAGAGATCAAGGTAATTATCTGTTGTGCAGTATTCTCTTGGGTAATGTGTTGGTTAACTCCACCTTTACCATTCTGCTGGATGGTTTGACCTCTGGACTATTTGCTGTCATATTTTCCACCCTTGCCATTGTGCTTTTCGGTGAAATAACACCTCAGGTGAGTTAAGTCTCGCCATCGATGAGAGATAATCAAAATCAATTTTAATCTAAAAATCCATTAGGTATTACAATATTTTGTTATCAAATATGGTCTTTACTAAAAAATATGCTTTATCTTAGGCTGTTTGTTCGAGACATGGCTTGGCAATCGGAGCCAAGACCATAATGATTACAAAAACTGTTATGGCCATAACAGCTCCGTTATCCTATCCAATATCTCGTATTCTCGATGCAATTTTGGGTGAAGAAATTGGCAATGTCTTCAATCGTGAACGCCTCAAGGAACTTGTTCGCGTAAGTCTTAAAATCCATTTAATGTTCTATTTTCACAAAGAATACATATTTATTAATTGTTTTATTTAGGTCACCAACGATGTCAATGATCTGGATAAGAATGAAGTGAATATTATATCGGGTGCATTGGAATTACGTAAAAAGACTGTTGCCGACATTATGACACACATAAATGATGCCTATATGCTTTCCCTGGATGCTATACTAGACTTTGAAACCGTTTCGGACATCATGAACTCGGGCTATTCCCGTATTCCCGTATATGAGGGTGATCGGAAGAACATTGTTACTTTGCTGTATATTAAGGATTTGGCGTTTGTTGATACCGATGATAATACTCCATTGAAGACACTTTGTGAATTCTATCAGAATCCAGTACACTTCGTTTTCGAAGATTATACCTTGGATATTATGTTTAATCAGTTTAAGGAGGGAACCATCGGGCACATAGCATTTGTTCATCGCGTGAATAATGAAGGCGATGGTGATCCATTCTATGAAACTGTGGGTCTCGTCACTCTGGAAGACGTCATCGAGGAGCTTATTCAAGCGGAAATTGTCGATGAAACGGATGTGTTTGTCGATAATCGTACAAAGATTCGTCGGAATCGATATAAGAAAGCAGACTTCTCTGCCTTTGCTGAGAAGAGGGAAACCCAAGCTGTTCGTATATCACCTCAACTAACTTTGGCAACATTCCAGTACTTGAGTACAGGTAATATAACCAAACCATAATTGGGAGATAGCATAAATTAACAAATTTAATATGTATAAATTTACAGCTGTGGATGCTTTCAAAAAGGATATCATTTCTGAAACGATCTTGCGGCGATTACTTAACCAGGACGTTTTTCACAGCATTAAATCAAAGGGAAAACTTAAGGACGATCCCAGTTTGTTTATATTCACGCAAGGGAAAGCTGTCGACTTTTTTGTACTTATATTAGAAGGTCGTGTAGAGGTGACAATCGGTAAGGAGGGCCTCCTCTTTGAAAGTGGGCCGTTTACCTACTTTGGCACTCAAGCGTTGGTGCAGAATGTAGTGACAGGTAAGCAAGAAATACAAATACGAATATGGTGGTATACATATACTTAATATAATCTGTAGATTCTCCTACGCAAATGGGATCAATGGTGTCCTTAAATATGGACTCGAAAATCCGGCAAACTTTCGTTCCTGATTACTCGGTTCGGGCTTCTGGTGATGTGATATATATTGCAATTAAGCGTAGTTTGTACCTTACTGCGAAGAAAGCGACACTGCTCGAGAAGAGCCGCAAGTCTGGCACGTTCTCGGGAGAAGCGTTCGATGACGAAGTTGAACGTCTTCTGCACTCAATAAATGAGGACGATAAGCACCACACTTACTTATCGGCCAGTCAGAGCACAAGACGTTTATCGAAACCCAACCGGAGTATCACATCATCGCCTTCAAACAATGAAATGTCTCAAGACGAAAGGAGTCACAGTGCTCTCAGTGGTCACAATCATCCTGGTCAAAGAATTGCACCTGAACGTACAGAGGACGCTTCATTGAGCAGTCTGGTAACATCGGATGTTGCGGGTGATCTTCAGAATGGAGAGAACGATGACAGAGATGGAACAGCGGCTTCCACACCATTATTGCCAAAACCAACTGATGGCAACAGTGAAACAAGCAAACAGAATAAGCCTCAATAACAACAGTTGTTGGAGCACATCTATGTTAAGACCTACCTACAAACAAAGTATATATTTCCCATTAGAATCACTCACAATCTATTCTATCGTTCTATGTTTAAATACCGAAACAAGCTTGCCTCTTTACCTAATCTTAAATTTGTTAATATTGTTTTTGTTGGATCTTGTTTTCAAAAAATAATTTTAATCACAATATAATTTATTTTCAAAACAAATTAGTATATTTTCAAAGACTTTGGTAGCTTATTTCTAAGAACTGCATAGCTCATACAATGTCATTGTTAATTTACAAAAAAAAATACAGATCGTTTGTATCGTTAAATTATGCATATATTACCTCATAAAGTATGTACTTAAGAAGTGAAATTAAGCACCACCACCATTGCATGCGATCCTCCTCCCTATATACCCCATATTTCTACTTCCAATTTCTCACTCAATATAAATTCAAATGTATTAGACTGCAGCATTAGTTAGATTTTGTTGTTAAATTTGCTTTTTGCTCAAGTTATATGTTTATAAAATATATTTATAGTTTAAAGACAGTCTCAAAGTGTTACTATTGTATAAAAAAGTCGTATAAATATATTCTTTATAAATTTGCACAAGTTTTTATTGTTGTTCAATGTTTGCGTTAAATGAATATAATGCATTCTTCTAAATATTTAATCTATTATTAGTTAAAGTAGCTTAACTTGTGACATTAAATACTAAAGAAGTTCAGAACTTCTTTCCTGTTGTTTATTTAACTAATCGTGTTAATTAGTAGATTACAATGTCTTAAAATTGAAGCCTATACGAAACAAACAAACCCATGTTATATATACAGATTATTATAATAAAACAATAACAAACACAATAAACACATGTACAAGCTACGATTATTGGTTAAAACATGTCCATCGCATTTGTGAGTGACGCTAGGAGACTGTTCCGACCAGCGTTAAGATTAGGAAAAAAAGAAATATCTTGAAAGATTCTTGCAAAGAACTTACATATTGAAACATGTGCTTGCAATAAAATATATACATACATTTTATAGAATTCATATATATTTACTATTAAATGATAAAATATTAAATGTCAATAGAGCTACTTTGTTACTTCCTTATATTTACAATATATATACATATATATTCGTATATAATATGTACGTGATTTCATTTATTTTTAGTTTATCTGGGCTACAGGAAGTAAGTGTTGAAGTTTCTTTTATTGAAAAGATCGTATAATGATGATGGGTTGAGATAATAATAAGCCACGTGCATACTTGAGTGATTGAATTTTACTAGATGAACTTTTAGAAGTGTATAATTATTATATTTTTTCTATTATTTAAAAGTAACGCCGATTTCGCTCCAACGGGTAGTTTTGCATGAAAAGCCAGTTCCTAGACCGCGTTTAAAAATAAACACGCCGCAACAACTGTGCTACAAAATTTTTAAACGAAATTAAATTATTAAATAAGCTAAATTATATTAATTGTGAAAAAAGGCTAAATAGAGTTTCAATAAAAAAATTATAAATTCCAAAGGTATTTTATAAAAGTTAGATAGAGATGTATTATCTACTTCGTCCCGCTCTTGAGCCAAGAAAAAAGAAATATATAACGTAAAACAGCTGAGTTGACAACACTGCACAACAATAAGCAGACCAGGGCTGTTCACTGTTTACATCACGAAAAACGCAACCACGAACTAGTTGCGCATAAGTTGAATATTATCGATAGTTTAGTATTTTCGATAAGGGAATACCACAACTACTAGGGATACCAGGGCTAAAAAACGTTTACTTTATTCACATTACACACAGAGCGGGCGCCTTGCTTCACAATTGTTTTTTGTTACAGATTGTTTTTTGTTTTGTATGAAAACATGCAGCGCAGAGATAAGTCCCACTCAGGTGCAGGCAGAGGAACTGGTCGTCCGCCTGGATTGAGCGGTAGGGAGATTGGCATGTACTACAGGAATCTAGCCAGACAACGCAAGAAAGATGACAACGAGGAGAAGAAGATTCGTCTTGGCTGTGATGTTAGTGTGCCGCCTACAATTCTAAAGCGGGTGAACGAATGCATGGAACAATTCGAAGCTGGAGATATAAATGTAGAGAATTTGGATGCGAATTTTAAACAACAGTTTCGCCAATTATTGTCGGTTAATTTCGATGAGTTTGTGCACGAGACGAAGAAGCAACACGAAGGTGTTGAATACCGGAATTGCGACTTGGATCAGCGTCTAAGAAAGGAGCAGAAGGAAAATCTACAATCACCAGAGTTTAGTTCACGCTACAAAGACCGTTTGAAACTGCCTACAATGGCGCAAGCCGGGGAAATCATCAAGGCTGTCGAACAAAATCAAGTGATATTAATTGTGGGCAGCACGGGATGTGGAAAGACCACGCAGGTGCCACAGTTACTGCTGGACGATTGCATCGCCAAGGGAATCGGTACTAGTTGTCACATTGTATGCACGCAGCCTCGACGCATCTCGGCGATCACTGTGGCCGAGCGTGTCAGCTATGAACGGAACGAGTCACTTGGCCAATCCGTAGGCTATCAAATACGTTTGGAAGGCTGCAAGCCACGGGAACGAGCCTCCATCAAGTACTGCACCACGGGAATACTGTTGCAGCAGATGCAATCGGATCCACTGTTGCATAATGTGAGTGTTCTCATTTTGGACGAGATACACGAGCGCAGTGTGGAGACAGATCTTGTGATGGCCCTGCTCAAGTATATACTGCCACAGAGGCCCAGCCTGAAGGTGATACTGATGAGTGCCACTGTGCGAGAGCAGGACTTTTGCGACTATTTCAACCAGTGTCCAATGCTACGCATTGAGGGAACTATGTTTCCTGTGGAGGTGCTCTACCTGGAAGATGTGCTCACTCTCACCGGCTATCGCTTCGGCAATAGGCAAGCGGATGGACGCAATAAGAAACATAAACGAGATCAGCCTGAGCACAGAGCTATGATTGAGCCATACATAAGGAGAATGCGTGGCAAATACGCGGACAGAGTGTTGGATCAACTGCGTCTGACCGAGTCAGAGGGTTGCGAGGACATTGATTTTATAGCCGATCTTGTATTCTACATATGTGAAACACAGCCTGATGGTGCTATCTTGATATTCATGCCGGGCTTTGACAAAATATCACAGCTACATAGAGCACTGGAGTCTCCACGATCCGCAAAAGGTCAGCGCTGGCGCGATTATCTGCAACTCTTTCCATTGCACTCTAAGATGCCTTCGGTGGAACAGCAAGCTGTCTTCCGGCGACCACCCAAGGGAAAACGAAAGGTTATCATCTCAACTATCATATCCGAAACATCGGTGACCATTGACGATGTGGTGTATGTCATCAATACCGGACGTACCAAGATGAGCAACTATGACATTGATTCCAACATTCAAACGTTAGAAGAGTGTTGGGTTACCCAGGCGAATACACAACAGCGCAAGGGTCGTGCCGGTCGCGTACAGCCGGGAATCTGTTATAATCTCTTTAGTCGTGCACGTGAGAATCTTATGTCTGAGGTGCCCACGCCGGAGATATTACGCTGCAAACTGGAATCCATTATACTGAGTCTAAAACTGTTGCATATCGATGATCCTTATGTATTCCTCAAAACCCTCATCAATGCGCCCGTCGAAGAGGCCATTGGCAAAGGCATCGCACTGCTCAAAAGGTAAGTCTCGCCATGGATATTTTACTTGAAAACTGAAGATCAAGTTGAGTTCTATACAGGATTGAAGCATTAGATAATACTGGTCTGCTTACGCCATTAGGAATGCATCTGGCCAAACTCCCGATTGACCCACAGATGGGAAAAATGCTTGTGATTGCAACACTGTTTCGCTGTCTGGATCCGATCACCTCAGCCGTTGCTGCATTATCGTATAAGACCCCGTTCTATACCCCCCTGGATCAGGAGCGTCGCGTGGATGAAGTGAAGCGGAAGCTATCACTACGCATGCGAAGTGATCATCTGCTAGTGCATAATACGATTTGCGCATATCGCGAAAGTCGTGCGGCACATCGAGATCGCGACTTTTGCTATAATCACTTCATAAGTTTGACGACCATTCAGCAACTGGAACGCATGAAACAACAATTCTCCGAACTCCTACACAACTATAAGTGAGTGCAAGGAAGTACAAGCAGATCACTATAAAACATAACCCTATCTTTATATAGATTCCTAGCCACATCCAATTGCAAAGACGTCTCATCCAATATAAACTCCGACAAGATTCCCTTGGTGCGGGCCCTAATCGGGGGTGGCTTGTATCCAAACATGGCGCATTTATGGTATGCTATTTACTATTTAGTTATAAAAAGATACATTATATATTTTATTATTCATAATTATAGCAAATCCCGCCAAGTCAAGAATCGTGTGCGTGCCATACACAACATGTCTACAGATGATGGACGCCGTGTCAACTTTCATCCTTCGTCAGTGAACAGCGGCGAGGGCTCATTCGATTCCCACTATTTTGTGTACTATCAACGTCAGAAATCTACAGCATTATATTTACTCGATGCCACAATGGTGTTTCCCATGGCGCTTATTATTTTCGGGGATAGTGTCGAGAGTGGTACACACGAAAATACGCCGTATCTATCTGTCGCACAGACTTATTAGTAAGTATTCCCAAAAAGTATTCCAAATAAATGTACATTTTATATATATTTTTTTCTGTTCTATCTTTAGTTTCAGGTGCAATCCAGAGACCGCATCTGTAGTTTTGAAATTGCGAAACAGCTTACGGGGCTTACTGATAAAGAAGGCTCTGTATCCCTCGCCCATCGAAGAGGACAGCCATGAGAATAAGCTTATAAAGTATGTAAAAGTTCTCAGCACTTTTTTACTTAGTTAAATACGTTTTCTTCTTAACAGAGCTATCGAACTGCTTATATCTATTGACGAGAGCATAGAAGACGATTATGATTATACGAATTCTGAGGATATTTTTATATAGATCTTTATGTATTTATATTTTTTTAATTTATCAAATCTCAGTGTAACCAAATTTTGTATATATGTCCATGTAGATAGTTCGATAACAGATTCCAGATGCCAAATGTCGCTTAGTCATTTTCAAGTAAGGAAAATACATTTTTTGAGCACGAAGGTTGCTCTACAGGATCATCATCATCATCTGAATTACTCTCTTCATTTGTGGTGCTAACCTCATATTCATCTTCGTCGCCTGAAAAGTTGTGTACACATATTGTTTATACAGTACTTTAAAACAAATCAATTTGTTCAATACATACTTTCTGTGCATGTGGAGGATACATCCTCTTTAGTTTCTTCCTGTTCCGCCTCCTGGTAGTATTTAACCTCTGCTAAGTCGGGATGTGTGCGCCATGTTTCTAGATTCTCATGGTAGTCAGGTGGATATAATTGCAGCACCAGCTTCTGTTGTCCAGCTAAGCACATGCGCAAAATATTATTCGCGGAACGATAGCGATCCGGACGTGCCGCCTTGGCAGTTACAAATCCACGTTTATAAGCCCAAGCATCGGAAATGGCCACAGCTGACCACTCATCATAGTCATCGGGTAGTTGGACTCGCAGTAGCTTGGGCAAATCAATATGCTCCGCAAGGAGTTTGAGCGAGCGATAAGGCACTTTTAGTTGGGAAATGGGGAAACTCCCGAGAAGCACCTGTAAGCGCTTTGGCGTCCGCGAAGGAAACACAAGACCAGGACAGTCGCAGAGACGAACGTTGTTTGTGAGGAAAATGGTCTGGAAGTGCTTTGTCTTACCCGGTGTTCGACTAACACTGACAACTTTACGTCCTTTTAAGGCATTTATGAGAGATGATTTGCCCACGTTGGGAAAACCAATGCAGCCAATGGTTAATACTCCATTCTGGTATCTGGAGTGTTGATGTGGCGTGGTGTCCACGGTGTTTGTGATGTGCAGCATGCCTTCAACCTGAGTCTTGAGCTCATCATCCTGACTATCACACATATCATCACGTATCTTGCTCTCCCAATTGGACAGATCAACATTGTTTTGCACATAACGTTGGCACTCGCGGAATATATTGAATACCCCCTTCATGCTTCGTTGATGCGCCTTTGCCTTCTTTTGCTTATCTTTGGGAACGCGTGAATACGAAGCAAAAAGCACAACAGGCAGCTCAGGGTAAAGTTTGTTGAAATAGTGACGCCATGCAATGACAGCCTCGGCCTCAACTAGATCCACCTTGTTGAGAACAATAATTGCGTTCTTTTTCAGCGTACGAATAATATATGTATATAATGAGGGTGGGAACTGTAGGGAAGCATAACGCACATCCACAATGATTAGCAGAATATCTGAGAATTCCAGAACACGCCATAGTTGACGCCACGTTTCCAGATTAAGTTCAAACAAGGAGAGTTCATTGCTGTCAACAAGTTTCTTAAAGACCTCATCGACATATTCCTGCAAAAAATCGTAATATTGAAAAACACAGATAGAATATTTCTGATTGACTTGAATTACCTTAAAATAACGATTTTCATTCCGATCCAGCTGCTCTTTGGTGCTGTCAAAGCTCCATGGGGGACGCACAGGAAAATCGAAGCCTTCGAAGTATGATGCATCCATCTCGCGTTCCTTGGGAGTCATAACATTCAATGGCTTGAAGCCATCCTCCTTCATTGCATCCAACTCCTTTTTGCTTTCCTGGGTGAACTGCAGATTGTACCGATTTATATTCTTATCGTATTTACCGCTACGGTTTGTCGGCTGCTCCATTAGCTTATGTGACGTAGTCAATGACGTTGCCACCGGTGCATCCTCGCTAGTTTCTTGAGAGTTGAACATGTATTTGGGTGGACCTGCGTTTATAAGGTGGTGTAATGTATTGTAAAACCGGCATATTCGGCAATTTTTAATCAGCATTACCTTTTCCATGGCGTTTTTGTAGCAATTGATCTTTCTTTTTTTTGCCACTGAATGGAAGCTTCCGTCGCTGTTGTGGCATTTTAGATTTTTATATATTAAAATGCTCCTTAATTTCTTAATTTTAATTTCGCAATTTTTGTGCTCTTTCTGACTGTTGCATTTGATTACTTTATATGTATAGAGATGGTTCTAGAAATCTTTGGATTGAGCGGCACTCGATTAATTTGATCGATATTTAAAAAGAATTGCCAGCAGATTTTTAGATGTGCGTGACAACTGTGATAATGATACTGTCGATAGTTACACGAGCAATATATGTTTTAAGTATTTTTTAAAAACAAACGAAAAAGGCGATGGCAGAAAAAAAAACGCACAACAAAAAAAATTATACAATCTAAAAAATGGATGAATTTGCACAAAAGACTTAAAAATTTTGATGGAAGATTAGTTGCATCAAAATAAATAAAGTAGTGACATTAAACCAGCAGCATAATATTATTGACAATGTTGGCGTGCTTTCGATTTGAACTGCCGCCTATTGCACATCGATAGCATAACGACATGGTTCCTTTAGCATTATCGATATTTATTTATAAAAATAATCTTTGAAACCTTTTAAAACTGAAGATAATGTTTTTGTTCAAAGTCCCGTTGTAATACATATATGCATATTGATGCCTCTAAAAGGTATCAAAGTTTTGGAGTTTGTGGGTCTGGCACCCGGTCCCCTATGTGGCAAAATACTGTCTGACTTTGGTGCCAGTGTAACCCGTATCGATAAGGTAAATATAAACAAACAAATAATGAACTTATTCAATGTACTACTCATGTGCATACCATTTGTCAACAGGTGCTTGATAATCCCTTGGATGTTTTGCATCATGGAAAGCGCACTTTGGCCGTCAATCTTAAAAGAGCAGAAGGTCAGAATATTGTGCGACAACTTTCTAGGAAATATGACGTGATCGTAGAACCTTTTCGACCTGGGGTTATGGAAAGTTTGAATTTGGGTCCTAATGAATTGTGTAAAGAAAACCCTCGACTGATTTATGCACGACTAACGGGATTTGGCCAGAACGGCCGGCTAGCACCGCGAGCAGGTCATGATCTGAACTATGCCGCAATTTCCGGAGTACTTTCCATGCTGGGTCGCCAACATGAGAAGCCAACGGCGCCGATCAATATCTTGGCCGACTTTGCAGGAGGAAGTGTTATGTGTGCTTTAGGTATATGCTTAGCCCTTTTGGAACGTCATAACTCTGGCCGCGGACAGATTGTAGACGCAGCTATGGTTGATGGCGCTGCTTACGTTGCCAGCTGGTTGTTCATGTCCAGAAATCTGAACATTTGGAACGAGAGTCAAGAACGAGGAACCAATCTACTCGATGGCGGTGCCTTCTTCTATGATACATATAAAACTAAGGATGGTCTCTACATGTCTGTGGCCGCACTGGAGCCACAGTTCTTTGAAATTGTTAAAAATCGTTTGCAACTACCGGAAGATCTTGAGCAATATGGGGAAGAGCAGCAGCAGCTTGGCCGGAAACTGCTGACGGAGAAGTTTCTCACCAAAACCCAAGCCGAATGGTCCGTTATATTTGAAGATGTAGATGCTTGCGTATACCCTGTAATTGATTGGCAAGATGTGCAGAAACATGATCACAATATGATGAGGAAATCCTTCGAACGAATGGGAGATATACTGACACCCCGTCCGGCGCCTCGTCTTAGTCGTACACCTGGTGAATTACGTCGAAGTCCAGATAGTGAGGATAGGTTCTTCCTCGAGGAACTCAACCTGCAGCCAGCGGAGCTGCGCAAACTTCAAGAGGACGGGGTCCTTACGCTCTCGATAAGCCCGAAGTTGTAAAATCATATATATTGTGATTGATAGTTATTAAAAGACCATTCTTTACTTGCATTCAAAATACTTTTATTCCTTTTTCCTTGCACACAACATAATTACATTTGCTTATCATCATCATCGCGTACAAACTATCAGTCATACATCATTATGTTTAAACATTTAAACCGGATTTTGTTTTTGTTTACATACTTAAAGAGAACTCTTACAGCATATGAAAACGAATGAGTTTTCATCTATGGGTGAGGCGAATTAATTTGGTTTTCTTTAGACATGCATTTACCCAAACTCTCTCTCTCTCTCTCTCTCATTACATATATCATCTTTAGTACACGTATTCTTATTACTAACATACTCAACATTTATCTACGATTCTAATTTGGGCTAGAGCACCGCGCGTCGGCATTACCAATTTAATTATTATGATATAATATACTTTAAATGTACGAAGGTTTGTACATGTTTTAGTAAATTTTACTAGGTTTCTCTTCGGTTAGTTTAGTAATTGTTTGTTTGTTTGTTTGGTACGTCCCGCGTAAAGTAATTATTCAAAGTCCTTATGTAGTTGTCTAGGTAAGTATTTCTTGTGTTGCGTATAAGCAGAAGTCTCAGTTCTCAGTATAAAATCAGTACTATATATTTGTAAGTTCATCATGTTTTGTTTTGTTCGGTTCCATGTTATTTGTTATTTCACTTTAAAATCGTTGTTTATATTACAATCTTAAAAAAATATTTCTTTACTTTCTTTCCATTGGCTGTAGCCGCGCGGGGTGCTTTGCTCAATATACATATACACTCTATATATGCACGCTGACGCTCACGCTCGCAAGAACATTTTTTGAATCAATCAAAATTACACTCATAGTACACATCACAGCTGGAGTTTACCATTTGAAACGGACGACTTTTCACTTATCATTCTCACGAGATTTCATTTAGATCCGAATTCGTAATCAATCTATCTTAAAATTACATTAATGATGACTTTTCTTGGGTTATACTACTACAATGTTACAATACAATCAGACAGACTACACATGTTTTTTTACTTTAAAGTTTGGAATGATACTAACACACAAAAATATCTCTCGCTCAGTCACAGCTCTCACTCAAAAATATACAGATTTCGCTTACAATATATACAATATATGAATAAATAAAACTATGAAATTAATGTAGCGATGACACCATTCAAAAGTTTCATTTGGTTTTCAATAGGTTTTTCGTCTCAATATCAGACACACAAATTTAACATAATCATCATTATCATCATCATCATACACAATCACCACAAGTATGTTCTCTCAACCATCCAACCAAGTTTCACTCTCATCATCATCCAAACACACCTGAAAGACTGGGCAAAAAAGATGACGGAAAAAAAGAAAGAATTAATTATCAGTTTAGGATTATCATATAACTAACTTCGTATTGAGCTAAATAAATATATATGTATATATATATATATAGAATGTTTTTTTTTATATGCAACTTACTTTCGCATAACACAGCCACAAATCTCCAATTTCTCTTATAGACGTTATCCGGCACTCTCAAGCAGCAGACACACATCATCATACTTCATTATCTTCATCCTCATTATCACCACAATCAATTTCACTCAAAGCTAGAGATAAAAGTAATCTAATTCGTTTTGACAATTCAATTCAAGTGGAAACTATAATTAATAGAAACAATTACCAGTTCAATGTATTTGCAAAATAATAATAATTTTGTATGTATGTATATTCAATTTTGGGTATTCCGAATTGCCACATAAATCTGATTTTAAGCGTTGGACGGCTATAAAATATTATGATTATGTCATGTTTTGCGAGAACTACACCAAAAGGTATTAAAAATAAAATTATTGAATTCTCTGTGTACTTTGAATTGGTAATTTTTCGTTGATATCAATAAACAATAACGAACTGATTTACTTTAATAGGGGTATATTAACTAGTTACAATGCATTGATTCAAAATCGTTAAAAGATTTTAAACGGTTTCAGGTGAGACTATTTTGATCCTTGATTTACATTATATTTAATGTTGAAACTGTCTATTGAAATTATTTAGATAGGTATTTATAAAAAAAATTGATCCTAATCTTTGTCTTGTTCTGTCCTTAACGTATAGTATGTATGTCTTTTCGTATAATGTATGTATGTCACAGTACTCATTGTCTGTTTGTATGTGTATGTGAGAAGTGTATGCATGTGAAGTACAGTAGGTACCCTGGTCAGTTTTCCATGGTTTGTGAATCGATGGGAGCTCTTATATTTAAATGAATTTTGATGGGTTTTTGTGTTGATTGTATGTTAATAGAATTTTTTTATATTATTGACGATATTTATTTTATTTTAATCAAAAACAAATTAACACGATTTTGTGTTTCGATAAATTCCTTAAAGATGAGTTCCTTACCGTTTAAAATCCTTTTGGCGTTTACAATTTAATAGATTTTACATATGTATTGTGAATTTCTTGACTTGACATTCCTTAAAACTAAGGTCATTCGTTTCACATTTAATATATGCTTAGATTAATAGAAAAACTTACATTTAGTAATATCACACAACTCACGCCACACATGCGCGCAAATGAAGTTCCCACATATGAGGATAGAAATAGAACTTCACAATCCACATCATTTTATCCAGTTTAGACATCCATACACACCACACACCACAGATTCACACTACAAATAGGCCAAAGGGGTGTTAGTAGGTAGTCTTTTCTTTAGGAATTTTGATGGAAAGGTTTCTTTGTTATTTTTACAGACCCTCAATCGACGTGATTATTCAGACTTAAATCTATTACTCCCATATAGTATTTCATTCATACGTTTCACGTAAGATCCAATATTTCGTTCAAATCTTGTTCATTCTTAAATTTTCTCTCTCACTCACACGTGTACACACAATTACACACATTCGCACACACATCCACACACACCTAGACTATCATTCTTCACTCTGCATCACACATATTTGATATTATATCATCTTTCAATCATATTCTTTTCCCATTTACAAATTTTGATTTTATGAACTATTTTAGCAGCTGTTCGATAAGTTGTATCTAATATTGCTGTATATTTAAATGAGTTTTTTTTATAGTGTTTAGGATTTTATGATGTCATAATTTGTAGACTTAAATTAAAAGCTCATTAATGATGACTTAATTTTGAATAATTTTTGTTTGTGTTTTTTTGTTTCTTATTTTGCGTAATTCTTTTTTGTGTGAAAATATGTCAAAAAAAAAACATATGCGTGTGATGAGTAGGGGATAGTTTGGATACGCCTCTTAGGAAATGTCGAATTTGCTAATCATGTTTTCACACAAAAATAACAATATAAATATTAAAATTATAGCAGGATTTTTGACTTATAATTAAATTTATAAACAACATTATTTTATATCTTATCAAGTGTTGCACAGCAACTGAAAATCGGACAGATAGAAACATTGTATTATTTTATTCGGACTGGACTGTAAAAAGAAAATACATGAAATACCAGAAATAACAAATTTAAATAAGGAGATTCGAAACTTCAAAAAAATTTCTACTCACCTGTTAGCTGCGTACATTTATAAGGATGGGATTTTAGAATTTATATAGCTAATAAGAATTTTGTTTAGTGAGCTATGACCTGGCTGTTAATCTTCTTGATCTCCTTGGCAGCCCAGGTGCATAGCATTTTGGTACGTTGGCCCTTAGAACGTTTGCCTTCGGCCAAAAATTGTGTGATAATAACATCATCCAGTATGGGATAGAGACGAGGACCAAACGAGGTGCATAGATCTCCAATGACGCCCGCGGCACTGGCCATCATCGAGTCGGAGACCTCACCTTCTTGAGCGATACGCTTTATGAATCCAATGATGTGCATCAGATGCGGCTCCATATGATATACATCATTATTGGCCGTTTGCTCAACACCCTTAAGACCCTGAATGATGCCAGTGTAGGCCTCCAGGACACTCTCGCGCAGCTCGTGAATATACTCGTTCATGTCCAAGCTTGTAGGATCAACCTGTAGAATAAGAAACCCTAAGTGATTGGTCTTCTAAAGTAAATTAGTTCTGTTCTTACTTGCAAGTTTGAGGCAGCACGCAACATATCGAGAACAACATTCAGATATTTCAGAAAATCGCTGCCTATACTCAGAGCCATGTCTCCAAAAGCGGACAAGATCTGCGGCTTAACACTGCGATGTAGATTCGGCTCAGCCAAATCGTTCATTAGCACAGACATAATCTCATCGCAATAGGGAACCATCATGTGCTTTAGTGCGCGACAGATATCTCCGGTAAGTCCAACGGAGGCACAGCAAACTTGATACTCTTGGTGGTTCTTAAGTCCCATGATGAGGAAGTCTTTGAACGCAGGCATGTACTTTACAAACTGCATGCCAAGCAACTCGACCAGCGTGGAGACGGCCAAGAAGGCATCCTCTTGAACACCACCAGACTTGCCTGCACTAGAGCTAAACATAGTTAGCAGAGCTGTCATGATGGCATCTGAAATTTGTGGTGCATCCTCCTCGCGAACCTTACGCAAGACACTCTGCAGCGTGGCGCACAATAGAGACTGCAGATCGTTGAATTGATGACGATCGCTATGATTGCTAATGTGTGTCTCCATTTGCATGACCTGATTGAGGCGCTCCAATATGACAATCGTTGTACGCTGCACGACCAGATAACAATCTAGTGGAGAGTTCTTAATCATGTCCATCAACGCCTCGTAGGCAGCACCACGTAAATTGGCTTGGGCGCCATCGGAACGATCTGTTGCCTCCAGCAGCTGTGTAATGATAATCTCAAAGTAGGGCGACAGGGCGTATGTCTCTGGTGTGTCGCCCTCATTGGTAATGGCTGCCTCATAGGCTGCTTCCGAGAGTCCAATGAAAGCCCAGCAAACGTTGGCGGCTACACGAGGTTCCGATTTCAAACTCTTGACGAAACACTCGAGCAATGTTTGCAAATAGGTCTTGTTGATGGCTGCCTCTGGTATGATCTGTTAAGGTAAAAGGTTACTTCAGTGTGTATTTTACTGTAGTTTCCTCTTATACTTACATCGCATATGCGGCCAAACGTCCAGGCAGTTGTATCTCGCACTATGACGCTGGAATCGTACATAAGGCGAATCAGCGTGGGCATGGCCTGCTCAACCAGCGGCTTCAACGTATTTGTCTCAAGGCCATTGAGCACTGAACCAAAAGTCATGACGGCAGCGTCACGATAACGCCAATTGGGCGATTCAATGTTGTCCTTTATGAATGGTAGAACATGTGGTACAATCTCATCTTCGCAGCAAGTGGCCAAAAGCATAAGGCAAACTGAAGAAGCCTTGGCCGGGCTCCATGTGTCCTCATCATCACATTCGTCTTGTTTGGTGAGCTTCTCCACCAGCACGGGCGTCAAGAATTGCAGAGCACCGCGTGCATAGTGCTTGGAAACACGTTGTGGTGCTCTTCCTTGATCTGTTGCCTCTTGGCTCTCAATGGCAAGATCAATTTCCTCATCACTGACGTTGGACCAAAACTCAATACCCTGCAGGGCAATGGCATCGTTGTCCGACTTCATGGCCTCCAATGTGATGGGAAACAGTGCCTGAGCCATATAGGGCTCCATGAATTGATAGTACAGGGACATTATTTTCACCAGACACTGCAGAGCGGCAACACATATCTGTGTGTCGGTGCACTGCGTAGCCTCACAGACCACTTCCATGATGAAATTACGCTCCATATCCTTCTCAAAATTGGCCTTCGTGAATTCCAGCGAGTTATGCAACGCTGTCGTGGCCGCCAGGCGAACATGATTGCTCGGCTCCTGCTTACGCATGCCATGAATGATGGCCGTCAATACATGGTTGGATTGATTCTCGAGAACGCCATAACGGATATCCTGACAGATGTAGCCAATCGCTTCAAGTGCAGCCTCACGATGCGTTTCGCTGGATCCCTCATGAACGACCTTATTCACCAGCGTCTGTATCAGAATGCCCCATCGGCCAATTGGTAGCTCAATGACTGCAACATAAGCAACGCACTGAGCCGCACAAGATGGTCGCGTGTTTTCAGTGCCCAAGGCTGCAAGGATCTGTAATGAAAACAATAAACAATCTGTTTTATCTATATCAATTTGCGATTTCATTAATAACTTACGTTATTTTTGATAAGCTCCCGAGTATCTGCGGGAAACTGATGCCATCGCTCCTGATATTGTTCACTGATCTTCTCATCCTTGCTTGTCAAGTGATTCTTCAATTGGAGACCAGCTGCCATGCGCGCCACAGCGCTATTTGTTGTATCGACAAGAATTTTTGATAACGCCTTAAGAAATTCCGGTAGATTGCTGGCTGCCGCCTGTTCCAGGTAGTTCTTTGCAGAGAGCAATTCATTTTTATCTATACAGGGGGAGGGTGTACAAAATTTGAGGTTAGGTGTGATGAAGAAATCCTTTTTATAGTAATCGTTGCTCAGCCGCTTGCAAATGCATGCAAATACATATGTACTTTAATACATGTGTACATTCCTATACACACACACACAAACGCGCATGCAATGTTCATATTTATGCATGTTGCGCATATGTGTGTGTGCCCCTAGCAACCAAGCATACTCTATGTTGCGTTGCAACCCTGCGCAACATACGCGTCACTGCCGCCGCAGCCGTCGACGTTGCGACGCGTTGAAGCTTATAACAAAATGGCTTTCTGGTTGGCCCTGAGCAACTGAACTTTGATGCTTTTTATAGGTGTCTGCCCCAATGCATAAAAATTTATATATACACATTCCATTAAAGGATCTTTCAACACTCACCTGGCGAAACGGTCTTCTCCAAAATAGCAATCAATTGCCTTGTTATGTCTGCAGTCATTTTTGCGCTTTTTTACTTTCAATTTCAAGTAGATGTAGTTGTTGTTAGGGCGGGGATGTGTGTACAATTTTCGTAATCGACAAGCTTTCTATACTTGTATAAGTAAATTTAGACAAAGTAGAATAGTTGCCAAATAAATGAAATGGATTTGAAACTTTACCAATGCATTCAAGACATTGGCAAAATAATTGAGTTGATGCAAGTTTTTTCACTTTTAACTCTACACTCACTGTGCGGTATATTCTCTTCCCCTTTGTCTGCGCGTTACTGTGTGTTCCTCCTCTATTCGGCTATCGAGCTGTCAAAAACGTCAGACAAAATTATTGCCGTATAAATTGTTAATATTATAAGATAGTCAAGTTGCAATTGATTCCAAATTATTTTTCAGTTCGAGACAAAACGTGAATTGAAAATGAAACTGAAGCGGGGCCGGTTCTAAAGAATTCTTGACTCCACATGGAAAATTGCTGCGCGTCGTTCTTTGCAGACGGTGACAACCCACAACTTAGACAGAGATGTCAGTTGTGTTTAAAGTTAGCAATCAAAACCAATAAAAACAAATAAAATTAAAACAAATAACTGGACTCATAATTAACACTAACAAACTTATAATGACAAATATGAATTTCGCTTGCTTTAAAATTCATCGAATTATTGGAAACTAAAATAAACATTGTTGTCACAGCAACCCTGAAACTGTCGCTTAGGTTGGCAGCACAGGTGGCAACGCCAATTTTGCAGCTCCACAGTGCTGACGTTTGTCAGTCAGAAACAAACCGAAAAAACAGGAACTAGTCTACAAATTAAAGTAGAGACTCGATTTGGAAAGACAACATCGAAATTCTGCGTAAACGTCTTATTCCCTATTGAAATCAGCAACGTGGTGGTGCGTCTGCATCCAACTGCTACCAGCTGAATTCAGTGAAAATAAAGGGCCCACACATCATCCATTCACTTGATTGCGATTGCGATTGGAATTGTGTGACTTTGTTGTGTCAATAAGCATGATAACGCCACGGTATTGTCGCTCCTTGGACTTGAGGATGCTGCTCTGGTTGGTGCTTACGTTGACGGTCAGCGAAGCCTTCTATCTACCCGGCCTGGCACCGGTTAATTTCTGCAAGAAAACGGAAGTGTCAACTACGTGTAAGGTATGTCTGAGTGAGTGTGTCGAGCCGTGTCGTGTTTATTATCATCAAATTGCCCATTACCATTGCCCATTGCTGCATTGTTCGGATGTATCATATGCTACTTCCATTTGCCGCAACGGTACCAATGATAAGAACCTTATGAGTGTTTCTATCATGGTATTGTGTGTGTTTAGATACATGTACCCCGGTATATATGTGTGGGTGTGTGTGTGTACACTACATATTTCTATAATGTTTCTTTTGCTTACTTAGCTGGCATGCTGACGTCGATCGTCACCGTAGACGTCTCTATATCTCGAACTTTTCTAAGTTCTTGTACATAAAGAAGTTTATCTGGGTTAGATCTTTTTATACATATATCTACGTTAGGAATGTTTCATTTCTATATTACAAATAGATTAATTCTCCATTGAAATAATAGAAATGTGCCTACCTAAGGTATATCTAATGATAATGTGTTTACTTATCCATTACAAGTCAGCCACGCATTAGTACTCGTGGCTGCCTCATGACTTAAACCAAAAGTTTGCCGACGTAGAAACCACTTTGTTAAGTTTAAAGTTTAAGTTCAATGAGGGACATTACTAATCTTGATCATACTTCTTTATTACAGTCTGATGTCATTTTATACGTTAACCGATTGAACACTGAGGAGTCTGTCATACCATATGAGTACCACCACTTTGACTTCTGTCTTGGTAAAGAAGAGAATTCTCCAGTTGAGAATCTTGGCCAAGTTGTGTTTGGCGAACGCATACGCCCCGGACCGTATAAAATTCAATTCATGGAAGATGTGGAATGTGCTGTGGTAGGTTATATTTTATATGATATAAACAAATATCGATATAGTCAAGAATTATCTATGTTTACTTTTTGTAGGCTTGTCGTAAGAACTACACCGGTGGCGATGTGGATAGCGATCGGCGTATGATGGTCTTGAAAAAGGGAATAAGTCTGAACTATCAACATCATTGGATTGTGGACAACATGCCTGTGACTTGGTGTTATCAGTTGGAGACAGGAAAGCAATATTGTTCAATCGGTTTCCCTATGGGCTGCTTGGTACGCACCGACGGCGAGGGTTGTCCCATCAATTCGATATACAATCGGCCGCAGCACTATTATCCCTTCAATCATGTCGATCTTGAAATTACCTATCACAGTGGAGCTCGCGAAGAATGGGGGATGGGATTCGGTAGTACCAGTGGTCGCATCATTTCAGTTAAAGTAACACCCAAGTCGATCAACCAAGGTGATTTCAATAAGCCGAATTGCCTAGCCACCGAGCCATTGGCAATACGTGAGAGCTCTTTGAAGAGTGGCGAGTTCCAGTCGATTATTTACACATACAGTGTCAAGTTTGTGCAAAATAACGCTGTGAAATGGTCTTCGCGTTGGGATTATATTCTAGAATCGATGCCTCACACAAATATCCAATGGTTCTCTATACTCAATTCTCTGGTGATTGTATTGTTCTTGAGTGGCATGGTGGCCATGATAATGTTGCGTACACTACATAAAGATATCGCCCGTTATAATCAGATGGACAGTGGCGAGGATGCCCAGGAGGAGTTCGGTTGGAAGCTGGTGCATGGAGATGTCTTCAGGCCTCCACGCAAGGGAATGTTGTTGTCCGTATTTCTTGGATCTGGTGTACAGGTTTTGGTCATGTCAATGGTTACCTTGGCCTTTGCGTGCCTTGGCTTCTTATCGCCTGCTAATCGTGGCGCCCTAATGACCTGTTCCATGGTCTTATTTGTCTCATTGGGTACTCCAGCTGGTTATGTTTCGGCAAGGATCTATAAGAGCTTTGGTGGTGTGAAATGGAAGAGTAACGTTATACTAACATCGATCGTGTGCCCCGGGTAAGTAAAATTTAAACATATAGATATTGAATAATGCATCTATAATCACATCTCTCCTTGCAGTGTTGTCTTTTCGCTATTCTTTGTCATGAATCTTGTGCTGTGGGGCGAGAGCAGCTCTGGCGCAGTGCCGTTTAGTACTTTGATTGCCCTGTTGGCTTTGTGGTTTGGAGTTTCTGTGCCGTTGACCTTTGTTGGAGCTTACTTTGGTTTCCGCAAGCGTGTAAGTTATCTGGGATATAATGTCCTACTATGATATGATACTTAATTCTTTATATACACTATACTATTTACACTCTCTACTCTATTTACTTTTTCAGGCCCTGGAGCATCCGGTTCGGACTAATCAAATACCTCGCCAGATACCTGATCAATCAATTTACACACAACCAATTCCCGGTATCGTAATGGGCGGCGTTCTGCCATTTGGCTGCATCTTCATCCAGTTGTTCTTCATTCTGAGTTCGCTTTGGTCTAATCAGATGTACTATATGTTTGGATTCCTCTTCCTGGTGTTTCTCATACTGATCATTACCTGCTCGGAGACAACCATTTTGCTGTGCTATTTCCATTTATGCGCCGAGGATTATCATTGGTGGTGGCGCTCGTTCCTCACATCCGGCTTTACGGCAGTCTATTTGTTTATCTATTGCTGTCATTACTTTGTGACAAAGCTGTCAATCAAGGACAGCGCATCGACGTTTCTATACTTTGGTTATACGGCAATTATGGTATTTCTCTTCTTCTTGCTGACCGGCACAATTGGTTTCTTTGCGTGCTTCTGGTTCATACGAAAGATCTATAGCGTCGTCAAGGTAGATTAGGCGCCTCTGCCCGCCCGCCCGTTGTGCTCGCTGCGTGTGTGTGTGTGTTTTGTAAATGTAGCCACAATTTACACTTAAGCCTAATGTGTGTGATTTCTGCGCTGTGCATGAACAGCCGGTTTTCTGTTTATTATAATGAACTACTATAATTAAACAAATATGTATACATATTTCATTGTAATGTATGTATGTATATGAGAGCATATATAAGTATATATTATAGTATCTCTGCGCGCAATAATTTTATGTATTTACCGGATTGATTGAGAAAAAGAAAACCTTACATGAACTTAATTTTTGGCTAACTCTTTAGTTTCTTAAATGAAAATTTAAAAAAAAAACTTAATTTCTATATATTTAACTTGTATTTGTGGTATTCCCCATATTGAATTCACCTGTGTAAGATTTTAAAATATGTATTTAAGTTTAAATTAATTACAAATGAACTTGCAATTCGAAAAATAAATTATACAAACCAAATTGTGCGCCATCTATCGTAGTATTCTCCACAGACACGTAGCTTTTGCAACCCTTTAAAGCTTGCAGTGAGCGAAACACTTTGTAGGTTTCTATAGTGTTTTATTTTTGTTTTTGGATATATATTAAACGCAAAGTTAAAATAGTCGTTAAACTAATGACAAGTGAACATTCGGACAGCGATGATAATTGCGATGAGTTATCCGAGCTGCGAAATCGCAGAGAGTTCGAGACGCAGCAATCTGTCGATGTGAGTAGTTCCTTCAACTGTGAGATGAGCCCGATAATAATTCTGTTCTCAGGAGGCCTTCGACTTGGATGACTTGCTGCCAATTATTGGAGAGTTTGGAAAGTATCAGAAATTGTTGGTTTTTGGTATTTGCCTGCCTGCTTGCATACCCTGTGGCTTTTGTGCCTTTAATCAGCTCTTCATGGCCGACTCCCCCGAAGACTATTGGTGTCGCGTGCCAGAGCTGGAGCACATGGATATCGAGCAGCGCAAAAATCTGGCCATCCCCATTGAAATGGTGAGTTGCAGCAGAAGCCTTAACTTCTTCTATAACTAAGAATCTTCTTATTCCTGCTTAGGAAAACGATGAACTGGTCTATAGCAAGTGCTTTACCTATGGCATTAACTGGACGCAGGTGCTTGACGGACTTGATGGGGACCTTGGGGAGAACGCAAGCATGTGGGAGCTCAACAACAGCAGCTGGCCCTTGGTTAAGTGCCGACACGGTTGGGAGTATAACACCAGCCATGTCTGGTCCTCGATTGTAACCGATGTGATTAAGATACAATCAGTAAACTGCAGAAGAAACCTCATTAATCTTCACTTGGATATGCTAGAGTTCATTTCCCCTGTGCATGTCATACCCAGTCTTAATTGTTGCTGCAAATGGTCCATTCAACTGACTCTTTAACAGTTCGATTTAGTATGCGATCGTGATATATATCCCACAATCGGACTGGCAGCTCTCAACTGTGGTGGACCTGTGGGCGTATATCTCTTTGGATTGCTCAATGATCGGGCTGGACGCAGGCTATCATACTTTGTTTGCCTGGCCACGTTGCTGGCCGGAAGCCTAGTGACTTCGCTGAGTAAAGATTTCTGGACCTGGGCGGGCAGTCGTGTGATTGTCGGTCTGACTATACCCGCTGTCTATCAAATACCCTTCATTATCTGTAAGTAACTATTAAAATTAATCTTCGTATTGTATTCTATCCTATATTCTTGACAGCTCTGGAACTGGTGGGGGAGAAGTATCGATCCTTTGTCACCGTAATGACGTGCACCTTCTATACATCGGGCATAATGTTGCTTTCGTTAGTCACCTATCTGGAACGCGACTGGGTCCGTTTATCTCTGTATACCTCGTTGCCATTCTATGCGTACTTCCTTTACATGTTCGTTATGCCGGAGTCGCCACGTTGGCTACTGATGCGTGGCCGCCTGGAGGAGGCCCTCAAGATTCTGGAGCGCATGGCGATTGTGAATGGTCGCCAGTTTCCGGAGGCAGTGCACAGCAAGTTGGAGGCACAAATTCAGCGGGATAAGCTAAAGAAGCAAAAGAAAAAGATCGTCAATGTGGGTATTATGGATTTGTGTCGCACGCCAAACATGCGTTTGAAGACTATATTGATTACGTTGAGTTGGTTTGCCAACGAAACGGTCTATCTGGGTCTAAGCTATTATGGTCCCTCGCTGGGCAGCAATCAGTATGTGAGTTTCTTTCTCTCTGCTGTGGTCGAGTTACCTAGCTATCTGTGCTGTTGGTACTTCATGGACACCTGGGGACGACGTTGGCCCCTCAGTTTGGCCATGATTTTGGGGTGAGTTTTGCCAGGACCTGAGTTTATCTGTTGTTGATCTCTAATTGGTTATACCTTCTCTTTTATGCAGTGGAGTGGCTTGTGTCATCACCGTTATGTTGCCCGATGATGCCATAGATGAGACGCTTATACTCTATCTGATATCGAAGGCATTGCTATCGGCCTCGTTCCTGATCATTTATCCCTTTGCCGGCGAGCTGTATCCCACACAGGTGCGCGGCATTGGCATCGGCGCCTCCAGCTATATAGGAGGTTTGGGTCTGATTGTCATACCGTTTGTTACTTATTTGGGCAAGGAGAACCTTAAGTTACCATTGGTCATTATGGGATTTGTCTCAATGCTGGGCGGCATGACAGGGTTGCGTTTGCCGGAGACGCTGCATCATCGTCTGCCCCAGACCATAGAGGAGGGTGAAGAGTTTGGCAAGGATTGGAAGTTGAAGGATTGCTGCAACTGCCGACCGCAACCGTAAGTTGGAATTGTCAATGAGCAAGAAACAGTGTTAGCTAAACAAATATGTTTGTTTTTTTTTTTATAGTGAAAGCAAATCGCCGCCAGCATCGTATGAGAACTTGGACGTCTTAGGTGGCTGCTCCAACGATGCCTCAGAGGTGGAGCTAGAGATGCGAGACAATCGCCGTGTGCGCCTGCAGCCACGCATAGATGAACGCACGCCGCTGGACATGGCTGGGGGCGGAAGACAGCAGCATCGTGCCTCGATGAAGCGTCTTGTGCGCCAGATGAGCATCATGGACACGCAGCGGACTCACGATGGCACCATGCAGCTAACTCATTGGATTTGAGGGTGGACTTGAAGGGGAAATATGTTCACCTCAGTTCGTCAATATCGTCCAGAATATATAACTGTTGCAATGTGTTGCACATTAATCGTATTACAACTATCAAGATATCGTAAGGTATCGGTATTATAACTATTAAAATGTCTCAAGATATCATTCACATAATCGTATTATATTGACATTGATATCGATAAGATATTATACTAAACTATACCATATTATTGTTGTATAATAATATTTGATTAAAGATATAATTATCTCAAATAGAAGGAAACGGAAAATTATTGTAAACGTATAAATAAATAAATACGAAAAAAAAACTTTTCCTAAACCCGATTTCATGCGACATATACACAGAGTACACTTGTACTGCCGATGTGGATATTATGTATAACGGTTTATCTGTAATT
Source organism: Zaprionus indianus (assembly GCA_018904595.1). Lineage (NCBI taxonomy): Eukaryota > Metazoa > Arthropoda > Insecta > Diptera > Drosophilidae > Zaprionus > Zaprionus indianus. The sequence continues at coordinate 1,917,121 of JAEIHA010000905.1, forward strand.
GCTTCGATTGTGTTCAAACAAAGCCCGTAGCAGTATAGAATATTACATTATCACGCGATACGTCCGGCTTGAAATACATGCATGAATAACGAATAACCTATGCTAGGAAGACTGTAAGACTTCCCCTTCTCGATCTCTCGTTTGCGCTTTGATTTATTCATTTATGCGACTAATTCCAAACAATTTTTTACTATAAGAACAATTTTATTGTTGTTTTTTTTTGTTGTCATTTCAACTTTTTTGCGAGGAATGAAAATTGCCCGCAGCTGCAGATCGCAGTCATCCGAAAACCAAAGCAGAGAGAGAGAGAGAGAGAGAGAGAGAGAGAGAGAGAGGGAGGGAGAAACCCGTGTCAGGTACATCAGACTTGTACATCATAGCACTCATTGTGTATTATTCCATTATGTTAGTACTCTGTAAATCCTATTCGTTTTTAGAGTCTCAGTTTTTAGAAATGAAAATTTAATGTGCCAATACTCGAACCAACCCGTCGACACTAATGACCGACCATGCCCCAAATCTGTGGGTCACTAGCTCAATCTACGCCCATGGGAAATAGCCCAGGGACTAGTGCTGCGCCAGGTACTGCTCTTGTTACACCTGCCAGCACCTTCCACTTACTGTCACTGCACGAAGAGATAATTCGCGAGCTGTTCAATAAGCTGCCGGATTTGTCGGACAAGGTTCGATTGGCTTGCGTGGCACCAAAGTTTCGTTACGCTTTCGAAAGTTGGGCTCGACAGAAGACGCACACGTTGGACGCGGAGGATGTGGAGGAGATGCTATTGCCCGATATCATTAATTTGTTTCGGATTGCCGGGCCATTCATCAAGGTGCTGCTGGTTAACTGTGCCTCGTTCCAGAAGGAGTCACTGCTGGTGGAGTTCATCTCACAGTATTGCACAAATCTAGAGGAGATCAACTATAAAAATGTCACCGATGACTTTCATTATCGTTCGCTTTTGTCGCGCTTAACCCGTTTGCGACGTGTGAGCATCGACTGCATGGACGTGGAGGATGTGCTGAGTTTCGATCTTATGAATAATCCCGATCTGGAGTCGTTTGAGCTCATCAATGGCTGCTATACGGGTAGGTTCCGTAGTTAACCTTTTCTATAGTGTTGTTCCTTAAATGATCTGCGCCTAGCCAGGTAAACATCTATGCGGCTTCGATAAGCTACAGCGCCTTGTGCTGCGCGATTGCCTGCTCTGGAACTCCGGGGAGTTTGGTATTCCACTGAAGCGGTTGCGTGTACTCGTCTTGGACGATTGCTGTTTTGAGGTTATGAATCAATCGCTGTACCAGAAGATCGCCGAGTGTTGTCTCGAACTGGAGGAGCTATCGTTCTCCGGCAGTGATGCCAGCTTTGATTTAATCGCACAGCTGCCGCGTCTGAAGCGTTGCATCCTCAAGTCGTGGATAACCTCCAATGAGCTGAACTTGGGATTTCTCTCGGTGCTTGCCGAGAAGAAGGGTAACATGTTGGCATATCTAAAGCTTTCGGGACAATTCGAGATCACCAATCAGCATGCACGCTGTCTGGGCCAGTTCAGCTCGTTGCGAGAGTTGCATTGGTGTGACAACGATGTGCTCGACGATGAGCACTTCAAGTTCTTCAACGAACTAACCCAGCTAAATGTCTTTGGGATCTTCTGGTGTGGTCGTGTCTCGGACGTAGGCCTAATGCGTCTGATTCGAAAGTGCCCGCAGCTGAATCGCATGGACGTCAAGGAATGTGATGAGGTTACCGATCAGCTTGTACTCAATGCGATCCATTGTTGTTCCAGCAATGGAGGTCGAATCTTGGTGCTCAATGTGGATGGCACGAAGATAAGCAAATCTATACTAACGGTAATGCTTTGAAGCAATACAAGCATCCTCATGCTAATAGCAGATCTTTCTTTGCAGCATCCCGAGTATGTCAAGCCGGAGAACAAGCTGAAACTAAATTTTACGCGTTTTTTAGTATATAATGAAGTAACAGTTAGTTAGGTCGCAGGGTTAACCCCTTCTACCTTTCAAACTAGGAAGTTATATTTACCCCAACTCGGCAATAAGCTATTATTGATCTGAATCTAAATCAGAGCGTGTACGGTGCACCTTATAAAGTCTTGTTACGATTCGTCTCTCTCTCCCCCCCTCTCTCGCTCTTCCTCGCGGCGCAATAAATTCCCCATTCAATTGTTGTTTGAACTTTGAGGCACGATCGAGCTAGCAGGAAGCCCATTTGGCCGTAGGAGAGTTGCGATTTATTTTACCTGTGCCCGACTGGTCTCCGATGCCTCGGGGGTTAGTCATCGCCAGGTCTCGGCGTTACTGCATTGCGTGCACCGATGTTGCATCTGGGTACAATCGAATCGAATCGAATCGCGAAGTTGCCGCAGACCGTTGAGCTGACCTCGCTGAGCCTTATATAGAAGAAGACCCCGCACACACGCGCGTGGACCGTTGTGACCGTAACTCATCTCATCTCGTTGGTCTGGCAAACGAATAGGTCTCCTTGACATGTTCAGGTGATTGTTTTACTATCGCTCGTTGTTGTATTGATCAATTAGCGAACTGAAACTGGTTCACAGCGATGACATTTGCGCACTCTTTCTCTCTCTCTCTCTGGAGTTATATCTCGGTCGGATTTCAGCGATGTCGCATCAATTGTTTACTTCTAAGATCTTGATGTATGAGAGGCGTAAATATATATATATATATAGATATTAGTAAGACTGGCTGGATGTGGCGACCTTATTGTGTTTCTTCTTTATGGAGAGTGGGCACTTCTGAGAGATCCTGAGAAGGGTTTAGGAACTAAAAGAAGCAGGGTTTAAAGATTGATAAGATACATGATAATGTAAAATTATATATTCTCGATCAGTTATAGCCTGTACATACAGGGTATTACGGAACTGGGTGTGCTTGCAACAGAAATGAACTTCGGCTAATGCGCAATAAAAAAGTCACAGTTGTAGAATCATAAAACTTTAGCTCCGTCTTCAGCATACTGAATTCCAAATGGAACATCATCGACAGCAGGTTAAGAATCCGCTCCATGGGCTCACGCCACAAGGGGGTTAAAAGATACGTTACATACCTCGATGAGCAGGCCAGACTGTAGTGAAAATTGCAACTAGTAGTGAGCCACTCCCCTCTGCTGTTGGAGCCCCCAACTACGCCCTTGACAATCGGATTGCAGAAGACTTGCCTCAGACACGTCAATGTGCTGCTGCGCGTCACAAGATGAATTACAGCGCCATGTTGGCTTCTTTTTAAACCCGATAACCAGCGACACCGACACCGACTAAGACTGCGACTGCGACTGCGACTCCAACATCGACAATTGCCTTTCGATGTTGACCAAGCTGGTGCATGACTCTGTGTTCTCTGTTCTGTGTTCTGTGTTCTATCTGTGAGATGCTATCAATTGATACAAATCTAAACAGCTCGGCGAGGAGCGTGCAGTGCATGTTGCTCGCCAATAAATAAGACTGCGATTTGAAGCGAGCAACATATGAATATAGATGCAGTTATAGAGCCGCACATACAGACGACGCCGCCGACGACGGGACAGGTCGAGGTCACCCCAGCGAGAGAAGCGGCGAGCAGCTGCTGCTGCTGCTGCCCGAGCGCCGCGGGTCAGTTAAAAGTTGCCATTAAAAGTTGCCGTTCAGATGCGCCGTGCAGCAGGTACCCTCCACCCTCCTTCTCTGGTACCTTCTCCTACTCCAAGATGCCACTTTGTTAGCGCTTGGAAGGCACTTGTTAGTGCGCCGATGCGATGCGACAACAATGTTCTTGTCTCATCTGTCCAGCTTGTTGTTTGGTTCCATTTTGGTTCCATTGGAGATTCGCAGATTCTTGCACACACATATTCAAATCGAATCGCGAAACATTGTTGCAAAACAATCGGTAATTGAAGAAGAGTTAACTTCTTGAGCATGGTAATCGTCGTTTACGTGCTGATAGAACACAAATTAAAGTTGCATTATCCGAAAATTTATCGAGAAGTCTATGGAAATTAATAATGTAATGAGATGGAGGTGTAGCTGCTCAGACACTGAGTAGTAGTTGCTCCTGATCGCTGGTGATGGGGGGAAGACAGACAGACAAGCAGGCAGGTAGACAGACAGGCAGTCAGACAGGAAGATGACGGACTAGTCAGACATACATACAGACAGGCGGACAATCAGATAAACTATTAGACAGACTGGATAATAGAATGAGTCAGACAGACGAAGAGACCGCCAGTTAGACAATCAGACAGAAATACTGTTAGACGAACAGGCAGACTAAGCAGACAGACAACCAGACAGTATGACAGATGAACAGACCGAAAGAGAGACAGACGAAATGAAAATAGGGAAACTATGAAAATTATGAAAGAAAGGCACAAAATAAATAAAAGATAAATAGACACAAAATGAACTAAAAAGGAAAAGGAGAGTGAGATAGAAAGAGAAAAAAACAACTATACCATATATATTATATTGTCATATAAACTCAGGTACTTGATATGGAAGAATAAAATTTGCTCGGGGAAGATAAAAACGAAAAAGTGAACATTCTAAATGGCTTTCTGATGGGTTTCTAGGGGTTCTAGGTTTCTTTCTGAATAGGTTCCTTCCTCTTAAGTATTTTTATGTTTCCTAAAAGGTTCCATTCTTAGGGGCTCGCTGTCCGATAAGGACCTTTGCCATAGATAACTTTACAAAGGTATCATTTCCTTAAGAAGAGTGTTGGAATAATGTGTACTTCCTTCCGTATAGCACCGTAGATTAAATAATAGAGAAAGAAATAAGGTAGTCTAAGTATAGTTAGGTGTCTGTTGTCATGTATATAGCACCGTAGATTAAGTAAAAGAGCAAAATTAGAGTCTCTGCTGTCCTGTAGTATGTCATATGCAAGTTATTCGTAACATGTTGAAGTGTTATGATGTGCGCTTGATGTAGATTCTCAAAGGATAGGATCCGTTTTCCAAAGAGTTATGTTTAAAAGGTTTATTTGTTCTACACAGGTACCTCACCAAAAGTATTTCCATCTGGCAGATTACTCCTTAAAAGGTTTCATTATCATATGTTCCTTTTAAAAAGGTTTATTTATTTTAGATTCTTTCTGAAAGGTAACCCGTTCAACATGTTACCTTCCTATATGTTCCTTTTCAAATGTACCCCAGTAGAGGGTTCAATATATTCCACGAAATCCACAATTTACCCACTTGCAGCTGGTGCTCATCTTCATGCTTGTGTCCTGCTGAAGTAGCGTCGTCATCAGTTGCCGGACAAAGGGGTTATATATAGAGTTGCCCCATTGTAGATTGATTAAGTTGTGCGTGCAGCAACGTCAGATACGCCACAACGCGCTCCAGCAATAATAATAAGCGTGCTGTGTGCCGTTATTTATAGCGAACCACTTTGTGGCTGGCTGGCTGCCTGCCGCTTTTCAGCCCCCTCTCCTCTCTCTTCATGCCAGTCACTGCTTGCCTGCCTCGCTGGCTGGTTGCTTGTACATGTCCGTGACGTCATACATATGTGTTGTGGGGCTGTCTATGGAAAATCAATAAACAAAGACGTCATAACATGGTGTGTGCCACGGCGGGAACATGCGCAGTGGCCACAACCAGAGCGAGACCGAAACCGAGACCGGCAGACAGCGAAGCGGCAGCAGCAGCAGCGCCAGCGGCAGAGGCAGAGGCGGAAAACACCGGCCGGCAACGCTGCCGCGACGTTGCGCGTTGCGGTTTCCTTCAGCACGTGCGTTCATGACGTCACCGTTGCTGGCACACGCGCTCTCTCTTTATCTTTCGCTCTCGCTCCCTCCTGCTCTATCTCTGTGGCCATCTCTTTTCAGTTGACGTCACTAGGAAGTGAATATTGCTGAACTGCTTTAATTTTGGAGCTTCAACTAGAGTTGTCTCGCTCCAGAGTGACGTCACGGTCAGGCATGTTGCGTGTGGTGCACTTGCTGAGTGTGTGTGGGTAAATGTTTGTGGGCGTGTGTGTACCTGTCTCGTGTGTGCACCTGAACTGCTCTCCTTGACTTTGAGAAAATATTGAAATACCCTGTGCAGATATAGGCCAAATAGAGTTGCCAGTTTCGACACCAAAAAAAAAAAAAACACTCATCTGCTGCATGCACAGATCAAGTTTCTGCTGCTGCTGTGGATGAGCATAAAACGTATACTAAGTGTTCAAGTTGTGATAAACTTGATCTGGGTAAGAGAGGCGCATATGCAAGAACCTGCATATGGATTCGCTTCGGTTATTGCCAAATCGATCGACTAAACTGAAGGCGATTATAGCATGTGGAATCTTAAGTCACATATTACTCTCGATTATAAGACTACGCGTGCCCCTTCTCTCAGTGCACTTTTGTACAGGGTGTTTCGGAGTTGTATGTGTAAAAAGAAAGATTCTATTTACGATCTAGAACTTAATTATGATATTCTGTCTATGATATATGCCTTTATATCTTAAATATAATACTTGCTAGGATTCTATTTATGATCTAGAGCATGATTATGATATTCTGTCCATGATATATGCCATTATATCTTAAATATAGTACTTACATGCTAGACTTTTTTGTGCCTCCCACTCCTTAAAAATGCTAGAGTTAGTCGAAAGTGATTTTCCAAAATAGTAAAGTTTTTAAACTATCGCAAAATTGTTGGAAAAAATAACGTAAAAACGAACGAAGTGAACAGTTAACGGGAATGGGAATAGCAACAGGCCGAGGCAAGAGATGGGTATGGGCAACGAGTATGGAGTACTATATACTATAATGACAATAATTTGGCACAAAATGCACCTGCAGGCACCACGGCGAATTTGCATAGGATGTTGTTGTTGTTGTGATGGGAGTCTCTAACGGCGTGGAGTGGTCCGCCTCACTGGCTGGGCTGCAATGGGTAATGTTAAGGTGGGTCATCGACAAAGTGGGCATGTCTAGCCTGGCCTAGCGTGGCCTGCCCTGGGTCCGGGAAAGAGCACACGGCACAGCACAAACAAATGAAGCAAGAGGCGAAGGGTTGCCGCCGCCGCCGCCAAACCAAAACCAATTTATGCAAATGACTCCAAAGGCGCCGTCAGAAATGGCTGCGCAGCGACTGCGGCGGCAACGCAAAGTGCCGCATGCTAATTGAAATTTGCAGAGAGACGTACGAAAATCAAAATCAAAGCTTAAATAGCAATCAAAAAGAGCGAAAATTCCTTAAATTAAGCTCACGAACTTTGTAGCGAACGATGCGAAAATGATACATGCATTAAGACAGCAACACTGGCAACAACAAACACTGCCAACACTGGCAACAACACACAACCATACATACTTGTACACAACAGCAACACTGGCAATAGCAGCAGCAACAACACGGCAACACTGGCGCAAACGTAAATAGACGTAGCAAAACGAAGGAAATTCGCCAAGGCACATTTAGAATATCATCACAAAAAAGACAAAAGCTAAACGAAGAGGGAGAGGGAAAGAGGGTGGGAGAGTGGGAGGGCAAACAAGGAGTGCCAAGTTTTGGCTTGGCTGCGCGACTTTGCGACTTTGGCTTGGCATGTCATGCTTAATACACCCAATAAAAGCAACAACAAACAGCAAACAACAATCAGCAGCAACAAAAACAACAACAACAAACAACTTGGAAGCGACTTGTGCAGAGTTGAAGCTGTTTGCATGTATTTTGGGGCACCGAGCGGGTCAGCGGCAACGCCAGACAACAACAACAATAACAACGGCAACTTCTAAAAACAACAACAAAGAGGCAGCAGCGGTGGCAGCGGCAGCGGCAGCGGCAGTGGCAGCGCCATGCATGGCCCCCAGACCAGTTTCACTTGCGACGCTCCCAAAAATTTAACTAATATTAAAGCCGATATACGTATGTGCCAGTGTGTGTGTGCTGGTGTGTGTGTGTGTGTGCATGAACTATACTCGCAGCACATTGCACACAGTGCAGTCGCGGCGCAGCGCAGAAGAGTCGGCGGCGCGGCAGGCAAAAAAAGCATTATGGGAAAAAATCTAGCGAAATCGAAAGGAAGAGCCCCATTGGAGCCCCAAAGTTGGCTGACCGAGCGACCGACAGAGCGGGCGACCGAGCGACCGAGCGAACGACGATCTCACGTTTGTCTTTCGGCTCGGCGCATACGCCAACAACAGTTAGAAAACGTGGCTTGGAACCTGTCTAAAAATAGCCACAACAAATGCAATACACACACACACTCACACACACACACACGCATACAAGCACACGAGCTTGCAAAACGAACGAAAACGAAACGTTGCCGGCTTCAGCCTCAGCTACGCCTCAAACTGGAACTCAGACATATCGCAGCAGCAGCATCGCGAAGCCGACGTCGACGCTGCGCCGACGCGTTGACTCTCACTCTCTCCCTCTCAAACTCCAGAGTGCGGGCGATGAAGATGCCTAAGCAGAAAGAGAGACAGAGAGAGGGCTCCGCGATCCGCTGTCGACGACGTGTGTTTGTCTGTGTGTTCGTGCATGTTTTTTGCACCTCTCTGCGTGCTCTCTCTCTCTCTCTCTCTCTGCTGGCCACTTGTTGCGTTCGGCTTTTGATTTCGTTTGCGCCTGTTGTTGCCCTCCATTCCGCGAGAGTGAAAAGAACGATTGGAACAGTCGGGAAACAGTTGGAGAACAGTTGAGAAATGGGTCAGGATGCCTTTTTTTTGCTACTCCTCTTCTAGCGATCGCACTTCTGTTCCGATTAATACATTCTTTGCTCGGTTGTCGATAAACCCTCACTGAAAATATCCTTTTTAATGTAATTTTTCGATAATAAGCGGTTTATTGGAAAGGGAGTTTTAAAAATCAATCGATTTTCATTTAAATTTGTAAGAAATGGATTAAAAACTAGATACGATAAATTCCATGTTTTATTTAATTAAATATTCAATATTTATCAATGGTTCAAATCAACTGATTTGCGTGTAGAAGAACATTTATAATGAATATATATAAAGTCACTTTTTTACAATTATATATATGATATTTTATTATCATATTTATTAATTTATTTATTATACATTAATAACACTCAGTTTCGAGTTGAGTTTGTTGAACATACCTTCTACGAGGGTCGTTTGATAAGTCCGTGACTTTTTGAATAAAATATATTTTTTTCGTCAAAGAAGCGTTTTATTTCTCAACATAATCTCCTTTTAGCTCTATACATTTAGTCCAGCGTTTTTCCAATTTTTTTATTCCTTCCAAATAATAGGTTTTCTCAAGGCCCTCAAAATAGTCGTTTGTTTCTGTGATGACCCGAATCTCTTACCGCCGAGCCATTTCTTCATGTTTGGAAACAAAAAATAGTCACAGGGGGCTAAATCTGGAGAATATGCTGGATGGGGTAGCAGTTCGTAGCCCAATTTATGAAATTTTGCCATGCTGACACGAAATTCACTTTTTTCCATTTTCGTTAAAATTCACGAGATCGTCTGCTTTCAATGCCTATAAAACGCAAACCAAAAAACGCAGCTTTCTCAAAATTTTACAGTCAGCTGTTAATCGATAACTGCTGACAGGAGCAGTGTTGTATTTAGAGCAGGTGCGCGGCAAATACAAAAAGTCACGGACTTATCAAACGACCCTCGTATTTTCTAATACATTTTTTGTTAAAAATACTTGTGTTTATTACCTGCAAAAATTAAATAAATAACATAACGTTAGTTAAAACTGCACACAGCACTGCAAGCGAACGCCAAGAAGACGACTATACTATGTTATTAAGTTCGATGAAAAGTAATTCGACTACTACGATAAGACTTAGCGGATATAAGGGCATAAAAAGGAAAATATATAATCATGTCGGAGAATGAAACTAATGTACTTTAAAGGCTCACTCGTTATATAATCTATAAGCATAGGGGAACTTGCGCCTACTTCCTTAATTAACTTGAGTTCATTATCCACACTCCAATCCTATATCCGATATCCTTCAAATCGTAACTGAGCCCACACACACAAACACACAGGCACACGAGGATAATATGTGGGCGTGTGCGTGGGCGTGGGCGAGACGATAGGCCTGTAATAATAGAAGCCAAACGAGAAGGATGGATGGACTCAGGTGATTCAGGTGAGGCGACGAAACGTCAAAAATAAACGCCATAGAAGAAAATCAGTGAGTAGAGCAGGAGAGAGAGAGAGAGAGCAGGAGAGAGAAGGAGAAGAGACAGTGCGAGGCTTTTTAATGACGCAAATGATTTCTGTGTTCACGGTGCACACAGGTGTGCATGTGTGTGTGTGAGTGTGACAAAGTGTGTGCATGTGTGTGTGTGTCCCACTGTCGCTTTAGCAGGCGCAGGCGCCCTAACAACGACGTCATCGATTTTTTCTCGCACGAGCTGCATTTTGTTGCTGCTGCCGCCACCGCCTCTGCCCGCAGCCTCTGCCGCCCGCTGCCTCTGCTGCCTCATCGATGATGATGATAGTTGGGGAATGACGTAATAGTATTACACTTCGGCTCTCGCAAAAATAGCCGAGCCGAGTGCACAAGGTAGGTCGGGTTCTGCTGCGGTCGCTTCTCTCGCTCTCGCTCTCACTCTCGCTCGCAGCTGACAGCGCTGCTCGCTGCTCGCCGTTCGCTGCTCGCAGTCGGCGGCTCCTTTGCTTGGATATAGTCGCGTGTGGCCGTAAAGATAAGTTCAGTCGCGTCACAGACGCCGCATTGTTAACAACTTCGACGGCAGCAAATCGCAAACGCGAAGACAACAATAACAAAATACAACAAGCTCGGCTAAATATTAAAAATTAAATAACTGTAAAACAAAACATTCATAAAAAACAATTTCGCAAACGGAATCTTTATTACAGTTCGCAAGTTTCAAAAACAAATATATCGCGCGCGATTTCGATTTGAGTTTTGTGTGTTTAATTTGTTAAACAAACAATAGAATATCACTTTCTCACTCGCACACTGCTGCTGCTGGTGCTGGCAACAAGTTGTCGCGTCTAGTCGGAAGCGGAAGCCGGTCCGGGTACAGCACGGCGTATGCGTAATATACTGCGTGTGCCACACAGTGCGTATGTGTAATGTGCAAGAAATATATTAAGTAAATTTATTGCATTCAAACATTGTATAAAACAGTCCATCTCTATATAGACCATATATCTGATATATCCAGGTATACATCAATTCAATGTGCCACAGTGCGTATGTGTAATGTGCAAGTGCCCAAAACTGAATAAGGCGCATTCTTCTTCTTGTTTTGTGTACTATACATGTCCTTGCAGCAGCGTGTATATATAGACCATATATACTATAGACAGTTGTGTGCATGTCTGTGCCTGTACATGCTTGTCCAAAACGTGCGTAAATCATTACGTCGTCGTTAGCTTACGTCGCTTACGTCGTTAGTGCGAACTGCGCAAACGTCAAACGGAAAGAGACAGAGAGGCAGAGATAGAGATAGAGAGAGAGATAGAGACACGTTCAAGGCAAGTTCAAGTCTAAGGGCAGGCAAAATAACAGTAATAATAATGCTGGGCAAGGACATTTATCGCGTGTCGCGTGTGCCCAGTGTGCCTCAGCTGAATGTGGAGCTGCCCCAGCAGTGATTCTTAAAAGGAACAACTACGAGCAAGAGGCGAAGTACGAGAAGAAGCAGAAGGAGAGAAGTAGCCGCACGAGGCAATTGCCAAGTGCGTTGTCCCACTTCCGTCGTCGTGCTGGATCGTCAGAGGCGTAACGCAGCGCGCCACACAGGTGCATATACCGTTATATGTATGTGTTGTACCCCATTTCGTTGTCATTCGCCATCCCACATCCGCACGCACACACACACCACACACACACACCTACGCACACACTCATCTACACTTGATAGTTAAGTATAATGCGCGATCGTCTTGCCTCCTTGATTGTGGTGAAGCAAGAGGCGCAGGCGTCGCTAGACCACAACTACGACAGCAATAACAACAACAACGGAAGCAGCAGCGGCGGCGGCATCATTAGATTAACTGACGAGCAATTGCTACAGCAGCAGCAACAACAGCAGCAGCAACATCAGCAGCAGCAACATTTGCAGCAGCAGCAGCAACATCTGCCCACGCAGCAGCTACACCAGTTGCTACTGCCACAGCCCGCTGGCATTAAGTGTGAATCCTTTGCCGGCACCGCCTCCTACTTTGAGGTCAACAACAACTCCAGCTGCAGGCAGAATCTGAATGACGCCGCCGCCACCGAAGCAGCAGCAGCAGCAACAGCAGCAGCGGCCGCAGCAGCAGCCGCCGCCGCCGCCGCAGCCGTTTTGCCTGCAATAATTTATCCGTGCCGCAATCTCTTTCCCGACGGCTGCGATATCAGCTATTTGGGCTGTGCTGTCAACGTTGGTTCCGCTTCCTTTGGTTTCGCTGGAAACTGTGCGAACAGCAGCGTCGGCAGCAGCAGCAGCAGCAACAGTTGGCACAGCAACGGAATACGAAATACGTGTATGTATACGCTCATGTATGTGCTTCTGCTCTCGGTGATGGTTTGATTGGTTTGGTTACATTACCTGTCTGGCATTGCGTATACGCAATGTGTAAAGGAATTTATGTTGGAAATTTGTTAAATTTAGTAGAATATGGCAAGTAGGTGTAGTATCCACATGGGTTATGGTTTATGTATTATATATATAATCACACATTGGTTAAAGTATTCTTTATGTATCCTCAGTTTAGATAGAATATAAATTGTGTTAGATTATTGGTAACTTTCTACTTTAGCGAGAATTCTGTACTTGTTTTTGAGGTCGGTTCTACTTTAGCAGGTATATTTCACTTTATAAATGATGTTCGCTTTTTTTTGGGTTCGATATAACATACATTTTTAGATGCATGTTCCCAAAGTAGCATCGATAATTGCCTAAGTCTTTATAGGCTTAAAGCTTAATGGGCACAAACACTCGTGTTTTATGAATAACTCGTAAATATTTCAGATTAATTCGTGCAATAAAACTGCTGAAACTCCGTTTATACACTTGGTAATTTTAGCTTATTTTATAAAATGTCTTAGCTACTTGTAATGAATTTTTATAATGTCGAAAATTAAGTTAAAACTCAACTTAGCATAGCTTCCATTACAAACAGCTATTGAAGCTGCCATCACTGATGGTAACTGATAGTTAGGGTATTAGTGCAGCTCATATACTTTATTTATCTTAAGATAGTCTTGGTCTGACCCCTTTCAACATTGCCATTAGCTGCATACACCAGTTGTAATTACCCGGCAGGGTATCTCATATTAATTATTACCCAATCAGCGTCCGCAGTCTGCTTTGGCGCGTATTATCGGTTATAGGTAGCATTCTGCCACACTAAAGTGGTCGGCAACAGATGACAACAACAACAACAACAGCAACAGCAGCAACAGAAGAAACAACAACAGCTACAACCATGACGCCAGCGACGCTATTAAGTTGAATGCAAAACGTTACAGCAGTTTCACGGATTATATGGCGCGGCACCACGGGGCTATACAACGTCAGCGCCAGCGTCAACGTCAGCGTCAGCATCAGCTGCGACGTCGTCGTCGTTAGTGTTGTACTCGTATATTGTATGTAAGTTCCCCAAAACGAATCGGTTGAACTTGAACCGAGAGAGCAGAAGAAACGACCAAGACGGAGAAAGTGATGAACTGCGTCAGAAGTGCATATCGTGTGTGTGCGTGTGTGTGTGTGCACATTGTATAAATAAATAGATTCGTAATATTCATAGATCTTCTGCATATGGCACATACAAGTATGAATATATTGTCTGATATACTAGTGCCACGTGCTGATGACGTGCTTGTTGATGTCTGTCTGACGAATAATCACGAGTCATTTTCGGCTGCTGCTGCTGCTGTTTTTGCTATGCAGATTCCGATTCAGTTTTGGTTTTTCTCTTCTCTTCTTTGCCACCTGCTTATTTCGTTACGCTTTGTAATTCCTTTTGGTCTGATAGGAATCGAACAGAATAGATTAATATTCATGTTCTTATTAAGGTCTGACGAAATATTATTACTATCGAGCTAGGTGTGATAGTCTTAAAGGAATATATGTTGATATATATAATGTGTATTCAGCCTTTTTTTGATTCCATTACTATCCTTACACTGAATATGAAAAGATATTTGAGGAATAAAATATCGAAAAATCTAAATGATTCATTTTTAGATCCCATCAAAGTTCCTTATAGTTCCTTTTCATTGTAATTGCTACTTTCATTATAGTTTCTTTTCAATTATTTTCTGCCATGTTAATTGGCCCGCCTATAGAACTATTTCGGATAAAGTATATTCCCCCGATCCCGCCAATGAGGGTGCATGCAGTCAATAATAGATTGGGGACCTGTAATTGTTCTTCTTGCAATTATCTGGCTATTTTTATGTGTGTCTCTCTCAATTCGATTCCGCATAGTTTGTTAGTTTAGATTCCGTTTTCGATTTCAATTGCATTTTTTTGTGTAGATTGTCTCGCTTATTCCGTATGGCGAGTGCATTGTCCTCAGATCACGCGGCGATGTCACACTTTGGCATGCCAAAAACTTGCCGCATCGAGATCGATCTCACGAGGCGATGACATTTTTTAGCGGAGGGTATTTTTGAAACACACATTGTACACTTAGCAGATCACGCTAAGGACTATGAATACTTATGAGGCAATCTAGCCAGGAAGTTTAAAAGATATTCAACTTTTTTATTGTCAGATTGCATCGTAAAGTCAATCTATGTTTATATCTTATTTATTATAATAGCGCCGTTTACACAGCATTTGCCAGACTTCGACTTAGCCAGTTTTAGGCAAAAAATCTTTATGCAGTTTAAACAAATTTCGGATATTACAAAGTGTAAAACCAGTCGATGTGGTGGAGTTTTATGGGATTGCATCTTGATGTATTGCCAGAATTCGCCTATCAGGTTTTTTTCAGGTAAATTCCGATTTGATACGCTACACTCATTGCATATGTGTGGTAAAAGGGTATATTAGACATTTTGTAGCTTCAATAATGTATAAAGGTATATGTTCCATTCGACAATTTGAATAAACTAAAAGTGTCAAGTCGTGAGCATCTCTTCTAGAGCTTCCTGCAGGGTATCCAAGAGTCGATGGAGCTTTGCGCTGCGAATTGCCAACTTGTTTTGTTTTGTTTCTCTTGATTTTTCTGTTGCCGCATCTTTATTGCCTTTTGGTCAATTGGGCTGTTTGTTGTCGTTGTTATTGTCGCTAATTTGAAACTGATTGGATTGCGAAACTGTTACTTCTCGCTGTTTATTTTGTTGATAATAT
This sequence comes from Zaprionus indianus, assembly GCA_018904595.1. Classification (NCBI taxonomy): domain Eukaryota; kingdom Metazoa; phylum Arthropoda; class Insecta; order Diptera; family Drosophilidae; genus Zaprionus; species Zaprionus indianus. The sequence goes on from JAEIHA010000905.1 coordinate 1,932,385, forward strand.
ATTTTATTTAGCGCCTGCATTGCTTGATTAAAAAGAAAGAACATCCTTGTTTGGAACTTATGCTCGATGTTCTCTCAATGAAATTGATTTGATATAAAGCAAGAAAGAACATCTTCTATAATAATATGATTTATGTCAGGATACACCGCTCTTTTTTGGTACTTCTTCTTCTTCAGTTATCCATAATACTTCTCAACTTTGCGATTACATTTAAAGACTGTGACTCCTCTAAGCACAAGTCCCCTTTATAATAAGACGTGTTAATTTTGTGTTTTAATTTGCCGCAAAAAAATGAAAAACAAACAAAAATGTCCAATTCGCAAGATTGTTGTGAGCTGCGTGTGCAATTCTCTTCTGAAGGAAAACTTGTCAAATAGACAACAACAACAACAACGCGAAGCATCACAAATTGCTGTTACAACGTGTTGCAAAATGCAAGAGTCGCGAAAAAAATTGAAGATTTTTTAGTCTCCGCTTAAATTTGTTTTTGTACCCTAAATGGATGAGTGAGAAAGGGTATATTGATGCATTTAAATTATTGCAACTGTGAGAAGGAGGAGTAATAAGGAATGTAGCTGCAATAAAACTATATTCATAATATATACGAATATTGCATATAAGATAACCTTGTAAATCCTCATCACATGCACTTGCATAGTAGGAAACAAACCCCCACTACCTCTCGTCCTTCTTTAAGAACCCATCTAATCCTCATTGCAGGGTACCCTGCAGTCGATTGCCAGCACTGGTTGCTTTCCTTTCTTGTTTTTTGAATTTTTGTTTTTATTGTACTTGTATATATAATTGCACAGATCGCACGGTATATATACAAACATATGTACATATGTACATTTGTGTGCCTGTGTTCTTATGTGTGTCGTCGATTGGCTTGTTCATTTCATGTTTTTGGCGCGCAACTTGTTTGTTTGAACATTGTTGCTATTGTAAATGCTTTTGAAGATGCGCCTTGGTCAGTAGCCGGAGTGAGGGGGAGGAGGAGATCATTTATTACTTTAATTGGTAACTGCTGCGTGTAAAATGCAGTGACCGTTTAAACTATCGTATGGACTTTGCTAACCAAGTTAAAGTTGTGCACAAACATGTTCATCTAACACACATACACACACACTTATTCACTGCAAGGGTGTAAAAATAAACCGTAATAAAGCGAAGCTCCGAGAACGTGATATAGATTTGATGGCGTAATCGACGTCAGTATGTTTCGGACGACAATACGCATCTCTAAGCAGCTTGGCTGATGTGTGTGTGTGTGTGTGTGTGTGTGTGTGCGTTTGTGTGTATTTCTGCACTCTCACTTGCTTCCGCTCTTGTTCTCTTGTTCTTTCTCTCTCTGTGCGATTTAACACCAAAAATAGTTCACAGCCGCGTTGTGACGTCATTGAATATGTGACCAGCTGTAAGACAGGGTCGTCGCCGGTCTCTCTGTATACAACAACACACCACAGTGAGTGCGCGTGTGTTTGGTTGAGTAAAACAGCTGAAAAAAGGAAAAGTTAAATTCGACTTGAATTATATGCGTGTGTGTGTGTGTTAACGCATGCTCTGCCCGTCAAGGTCATTTCTTTCTCTCAATCTCTCTCTCCCTTTTTACTCTGTCTATAACTTTTTGTCCGCCTCATGATTACCTCATACACGTGCGCCAGGATACCATGGTGAAATCATTATCGATATGATTAAATATTCGATGTACGATAATTGCAATGAACTTGATTTATTTAGTATTAAATACCAATTATTCCCTGGCACACACCCACATGCACAAATACATATGTTTATTGTATGTCCGGTCTCACTCTGTTTATGGCGAGCCCTCCACACATAAACACACAGACAAGTGTACACAAACACGCCACATCTATACATATAAACAGGTGTATACACACACATTTCTGTCTCTCTCTATTGCATTCGTTTGTGATACGCACTTGAAAATCGTGACGTCCTTGGCTGTGGACTTGGAACAACGCATGCTCCTCACCCCTTTCTGTTCGTTCGTTGGTTCGTTGATGTCCCACATGTTCCAATGTGCGCGTATTCATGGATCGATAACGAGACGAAGTTAAAAAGGACTCTTCGTTGTTTTTACCGTTTACCGCTTGTTGCCATGTCCAAAATAAAAGTGATGACGTCAACGAGAGAGAGACCGAGAAAGATAGAGAATGCGAGTCAGCGCATTCTTTAGAACTGTCCGATAAAGTTGCTGCAAAAACATTCGTATCGTATGTCCTTGCCAAGGGTCTTCAGTCCTTATGTGTGTGAAAAGTGTTTGCATACATTTCAAATGATTTAAATTTCGTCCAACAGTTATCGATTTCGATAAGCTTGCGAATTTAAAGTTATCCGATTGTTTCAAGGCTATTTTCGTTGAGGTATTCCGCACTTAATTTCTAACACTTTTTTATTGCAACTTTTTCTTATCTATCTTATTATTATACATATCTCTCGAAACATAAAATCTGGTTCTATCAAGTAGACGACTAATAAAACCCATTTAAATATCGTCGCAACAATGGAAATAATGCAGGCACCGAATCCTATTAACGAGTCAAACATCGCGTAGCCGCGTTAACAATGTGACAAGATTGTCAAATAGCAACCAAGCAACGAATCAGACGGCGCATTCTGAAACGCGTTCTGAATCATTATATAGCATATGTATATGGTATATATACGTACATATGCATGTATAGTATGCTGCATAATAAATAGCATTAGTGTATTCAAAACTCTCGCAAGTGTCTGTATAATCACGGCCCCCGTTTAGCCCATCCCCGAAATCGACTTACTTACCATAATACGATGTTTGGTGCAATAAATATCAATAAAGATATTTAAATTTAGAACAGTGCAACTTTTTGGCCAGTCAACGGAATAAATTAGACTTTTTGCAAAGTCAGCAACAGCAACTGAAACTGAGACTCAAAATACAAAAGCGCTTAGGGGTATTCATTTATAGCTAATACATGTCTACAATATTTGTATGGCTAAACAAGTCTTTCTTTAGTCTTATTAGCAACTCTATTGTTATAATTTGAGCAAGTTGCCCAAAAAAAAAAACGTATTGTAAACTCTGGATTGCAGTTCAATTTGTTCGGCATGCATATACTACACATATAAGGATATTAGTCAAGATTATATAATCTGGAATTTTTTTTTAATTCCAAATCTTCTTGATTGAATTTAAAACTTACTTTTTTGGTTCTTTAATATACATTATATTAAGGATTCTCAATTTAAACATAAAAAATGCTCTACATATATTTTAATCCGTTTGATTGCATTTTTTTTGTCCGTTCTGATGAGTTTTTCTGTCCGTTATTTGCACAAATTTAGTTGTCATTTCTCAGTCTTAGTTTTCAAAGCAAAGCAAAGAACCCCGCGAGAGCAGGTTGAATTATAGTTAGCTTGCGAAACTAAATACGCTCGCCATAGACGTGTCTGTGACTTCGATGGCCTTCGGTGAGCTTATACTATTCCGATTAAGACGCCAACGAGATGGCCCGCTAACAATTGTCGATGTTAAATTTAGCCCATGCACTCTCGATGCTCAACTGGATGCAATTGCCGCAAAAAAGCGAAAAACATAAGATACTAGAAAAAATCGTTTGAGATCTCAGACTGACCAAGAAGCTGTTGCTGCAATCACGTCATGTATGAATGGATTCTGTGCGAAAGATGTGCCCAATCGGAATCGACCCAGCTGCAGTGTAGCCTTCACTGCAAGCCGAGTAACTGGGGGATTCTACTGCTAAATTCCCCAAGGCGACATTTTATCATCTGCAGTACATGTGTGACCTTACCACATCACATGCAGAGTTCCTTTGCTTAATTAACGAAATATTCACTCTCTGGGGATATTGACGCTTTAAGTATCAAATTTCCTAAAAGTAACGTTCTTTCAAAAGATGTTCACTAATTAATTCCCTTTCGTCTTGTTACTCCAAGTTAAGTTAAGGTGTTAGGCAATTTCGCTTTGACAATTAATGCTAATTAGGAATATAAATTCTTTTATATAACAATCACTTGTATAGGAAGATTTGCCAACTCATAGAGAAGTTATCAAAACATATTCGAACTATAACAAGCTACAGATGAGCGCTCACTTCTCGGATGCCCAAGTCGTTAGACCTTTTGGTTATCCGTTGACTTGCCTAGTTAACTGTTGAATTGGTCTGACGTCTGATTCGATGCTTGCCATGGCAATTGGTCGGCAATGCAGTTGTGGCAAATTCTTTTGTGTGCGCGGGTTTAACATTGAACTTTTTGTTCAGCCAATCGACAACGACATAAGCTACAGATACAGATAGACTCGACACAGACTCGATTCCCACAGCATCGAATGATTTATGGCTAAGAAAAAAAGGCAGCAAGCAAGCGTATGTAAAAAGGCATAAAAGGTATTCGGTCGATCGCCATTGTAGCATTGCGGATCTAACGGGTGAAACGAGAACCTTGTGCATTTAACACGCTACTCGGCGGCAACCGCAGCAGACGAGGAAAAATACACACCTTCGGCAGATCGAACGCTTCTTAAAACGAAACAAAAAAAAAACCCAACTCTAATAAAAAGCACTTTACAAAAGGCGTAGACTAGTGGTACTGACTAGAAAGATACTCCGCGTGGTCACTTTAATTATTTACTGCTCATTATAAAGTGTCATCTCTATTTATTCAAATATGCATCACAATTTCACTGCATTCAGTTTTTGGTGTGTACGTGTATTTACCAATTGCATTCTCGTGTGTACACACTTATTTAAAAACTCGGTAACCATTCCCACAATTCTCTTACACCTAGTATACCCTTTCCATAAACTTTCAATGAGTATAGCTTATAAAGAGCACAATGAATTATGGGGCAAGTTTTCTGTTATGTTTCTATCTCCTCTTCTCTGTCTCTCTCACTGCGCTTGCCAATCAGCATAATCACTTGCTGGCAATTGTATATCGATCATCGATCAGCGGAAAGACCTTGCGCATCGATTGGCAAAAAGAAATGCGTACAATTATTTACTCAAAGCTGAAAATCAGATTACGATTTCGATGCGAATTTGTTGTTGCTCGCGTGCTGTGCAATTAGCATAAATTAATATTGGTTTACGGTAAAACATTCGCACGATGACACATTGCAAGCGAAGAGGGAGACACACCGACAGACAGACAAAGACGGCTTGACTGAGGCGACGACAATCGGACTAATGCTCATGATGCGACTGCTGATGAGAGTAAAAGTGATTCAACCGGTTCTAATTCTATTTCTATAGTTATCCGCTTGAGTTACGAGCAAGCCGCGCACTAAATATTGAGCTTAGAATCGAACTCACTTTCAATCGAGACGAGTATTATGTGCACGAATGGCAACAGTAAAAAAAGAATACAACAAAAAGAAAGCAAACCTTGGTGTTAATTCGTGATATGCCTTTAAATACCCTGTTCAAAATTAAAAGAACGCATACAAATGCAAACAAGATGAAAGCGAATGGGGAATTGGCAGAAATCAATAGAGTTCCAGATTTTTTCATATGAATATCGTGTGTATAAAGTTCTTAGAATCGATAGAAAACCTATACAAGTAGATTACAATCGAGAAACTCTAACGATGCTCATATGTTTATCGAGTTAAATAGAATCTGAAGCGATAACAAAACAAAGTGAAGTTGATAGCTATCGATAAGCTAACATGGTACCACAGCAGTTGGTATTATTCGAGCCAAAATAAGCTTTTTTTTTGGATATATCTGCTGCCTTGGCTTTAGCTTCCTTGTCGTCCTGGCTCAAAGTCGTGACTTAAACGTGGCCGGGGAATCAGCATGCGATCTTCTCGACAGCGTATTAAAATGCCACGCTAATTGTAAGTATCGGCCATACTAACATTGTACGAAGCAGTTACTCCTGCTGCCTGCTGCCTGTTCCCACTGCTTGGCCGACAATTAAGTAATAGACGAAGACTCTGTTGCGTGTTTCCAGTTGTCAGAGATGCTGCCAACAATAGCAACAATTAACTAGATAAACCTTTATGAGCAAGTGGCAGCAGACGTTGCCAGAGACAGAGCCACAGTCGGTGCCAACTGCGCCTGCTTCCCCTTTCCCAAATACAGCGAGGCTCCGAAAGGCAAGGCAAGGCAAGGCATCGCTATCGGTGTCGCTGACTATTAATTATCGCCAAAAGTGCCGGCTACGCCGTGTGTAGGTGAGGTAGCCAAGCTAGTCGGGCTGTGTGCTGTGCAAGAAGTTTCCCAATATACTCCCCGAATCGGTTAGACGTGGATCGCCACTTTCCGGTTAACAGAGATTGCAATTAATTTGTAAATAGTTGCAAATGGATAATTTGCATTAAGATTCGCAAACAAGTGAATGTACGCACACACACACACACTCACAAGTGAATTCCTTAGCTGTCTTCAGTGCTGCCAGAATGTTTGAGCCAAAAAAAGTCAAATCACATAAAAAAGCTGAATTTTATAAAGTTGCAACAACAGGCATTAAAAAGAGCTATTTATTTTTGATTTTGACGTGAAAAAAGCTGACCTGGCAGCACTGGCTGTCATGTCTGTCTGAAACTGTGAGAACTTGTCAGCTTCAGCTCCGGCCCAAGGATAGCAAGCAGCTCTCCATCGTAGCAGTCAGCTTTTGAACAGGCGCGCCGTCACGGTACTGCTGCCCTACTGGTCTAAGACAATAGCTTAATATCGTAAAACAATTATGGAAGCTTGCTCACAGTTTTGAGATCAACAAGCCCAGCGGGCTGCCTAGGGGGCGCAATGATGGACTCTGTGATACCCTAGACTAGATATTCTTCAATATAATATTAATGTACTCGGCATCGATAACTACAATACAATAGCAATTTATGTGAGTCGCTTGCTTCCTTGTACAGTCCCCACACCATCTGCCGTCTTTTACACTCACTCACGCCTTTGTTGAAAACAATTAGCTACAGGGTATTAAAAGCACGGCACGCTGAGACCTTTTAAATATCGATGGCAGCGTCGTTGCAAGAAAACAAAAATGTATCACACCTTAGTTAACCCCCGACACCTTGCAGCCAACGACAAACCTTTACGCTTCGGAATGTGCCCGCAAAATTGCAAATGTCGTGTCATCACAATTTTTTTTTTTTCTTGCGCTTCGACAATAGCTACAATAAACTAATAGTTCGATTTTTGAGCCATGGAAGATGCCAGGCAACTTCAAACCGAAACAACCGAACAACCCAAACCCAAAGCCAAATAAAACCGAAAAACTGGGAGAAGCGCCTAAAATTGAACCAAACTTTGGAATTGACAACGTACAACATGAAAAAACACCGAGCTGAAGAAACAAGTAAGGAGTATGATATTGGCAGGTGACACGACTGCAAGATACTCTACGGAAGATTGTGTATAGATCGTCTTAGTACTCTATATATTATAGGGAAGAGTAATAGAGAGGGTGCAATTGAATTTGTATTCCAAATTTACTGTTCCTAAATCTTAGATCCTTCTTGGAGGCAGGAAAGAAGGTCTAGTCACCTCAGGTGTCAACTCTTATCAAGAACCTTAACACTACATAACATACATCTTCGACTACTTCATCTTTTGCACCTCAGAGCTTTGAGCTCACACACATTCGCAGCCAGCTAAACATGCCCATTTTCACCCATTTGCGATGGGTGCAGGGTAAGCATAGCTTGTCTAATGGCCAAAAACTGTGAGCTTGGCTTTTGGGAGCGTTCCGTGAACTCCACGATGTCTGTGTTGCCAGCTGGCGCTCGAGCTAAAGCTGAAGCTGAAGCTGACGCTGCCAGCAGCTACTACTAGCACCGACAACGACAACGACAACGACACCGACACCAGAGCCACAAATAATACCGGCAAAGAGTGCGACGAGTGCTAATGATCATCATGATGAGGTTTTCTTGATGTATTGCCCACAAAAGATTTCGCAGTGTGCTTCGAGCTTCGAGCATCGAGCTTGGTGCTTCGTGTGCTTCATTATTGATTTAATAACCGTCTTGAAGACACGTTTAAACTGCAGTCCAAGCGTGTGCAGCTAGCTTCGAGCCTGAGTCAGATTTAAGTCATTGTTGCCATGCCTAGGATCATGCTATTAATTCCATACCAAGGCAAAACAGAGTTGTAAGCTCCGATCCACGAAAAAAGCCGAAACCATGCAATGAGATGTAACATGATGATGGGATATAAATAATATGTGTGACTGTGTGTGTCTGTGTGTGAGTCTGTGGGAAGTGGGATGTGCAGCGATGATGATAATGTTTTCAGTTTTTATATTTCTTTTGGCTAATGCATTATAATATATATACGAGGGTCGTTTGATAAGTCCGTGACTTTTTGTATTTGCCGCGCACCTGCTCTAAATACAACACTGCTCCTGTCAGCAGTTATCGATTAACAGCTGACTGTAAAATTTTGAGAAAGCTGCGTTTTTTGGTTTGCGTTTTATAGGCATTGAAAGCAGACGATCTCGTGAATTTTAACGAAAATGGAAAAAAGTGAATTTCGTGTCAGCATGGCAAAATTTCATAAATTGGGCTACGAACTGCTACCCCATCCAGCATATTCTCCAGATTTAGCCCCCTGTGACTATTTTTTGTTTCCAAACATGAAGAAATGGCTCGGCGGTAAGAGATTCGGGTCAAATGAAGAGAAACACAGAAACAAACGACTATTTTGAGGGCCTTGAGAAAACCTATTATTTGGAAGGAATAAAAAAATTGGAAAAACGCTGGACTAAATGTATAGAGCTAAAAGGAGATTATGTTGAGAAATAAAACGCTTCTTTGACGAAAAAAATATATTTTATTCAAAAAGTCACGGACTTATCAAACGACCCTCGTATCTATATTTATCATTGTTTAATAATGGACACTTATAAATGCAGAGATACTTGAAAAGGGGTTACAGGGTGGAGATACCATAAGTAGCTGCATAAGATAGAGATAACTCTTCCATAAATAATTTCATATTACAAAGCTTGTTCAGGCCCAAAACTTTAGCTATATCAATCATTTTTGCAAGGGTCTTGAATGTGGCTGAAATTTCCCCTGGAGCTCTTAAGTTATTCCGTTTGTAAAGCTTACTGTACCTCCATGCACTTGCCAGATACAATATCTAAATTTAGATATGCGAAAATTACAATTTCGTTAGTGCACACACCGTCAAATCAAATCTTCGTAAGCGCGCGCCCCACCATTCCCCCATTGAGAAAGAGATATGGGTTAGGCTCAATTTGCGTCCCAGCAGTCGGCACGACAGCGACAGAGGCAGGCAGCAGCATAATGAAGTTTGGTTTGGATTTTTTTTTGGAACTTGCCTGAGCACATCTCGCACATGCCCAAGACAAGCAGGGTACGGGTGGAGAAGGGGCGGTGGAGGGGTCTTTGGGTGCAGTAGGCGGCTGGCGGTGCAGAAACCCAATGGGAACTTTACTCGCTTTGTTTGTGGTGATCAAATTGGACCTTAGGTCCAGACCGAAACAACCGGTCTGGCAATCTGTCCCAGATCTATCAATTGGAATCCTTTGTATAGTGTACGAAGACAGGTGCATTAATTGAAGACTATACACACACATACTATAGGCTATGGACATAATTTGTATTAATTTATGCCAAACCCAACAGCTAGTTTCCTCCCGAAACCGGTTAGGAACTTATACTACAGAGTATCCCAGAGTCTAGTGTGTCTTTGTTTTCATTTTCAATGCAGACGATCAAACACCCGAGATATATTTGAGCTGCGTCTGATCTACACAAATCTTCAATCTAATGCCTATTCTTCTTTTGAGACTCATCAAAAAGATAATTATATACATTAGATTCTTTCTTTCTATCTGGTTTCATTCACTTTCTTGATAAAAATTATACTCTGCCAAGGGAGGTAAAGAGAGAAAGACCTTAATTATGTACGAGTTTTAAGATTGGAATGGGTCACTTCGTTTGAGATGATTTTTAATATTTTGGATCAGGATTTAGAACTGGTTTCGCATTTGCCGCATTAAATCGGTAAGCTACGCATATGATTGCATCTGATGCTCATATACACAAATGATTTAACACTTTGATTTCAATCAAACCAGTTTTCAGAACAAACCAAACCAAACCAACTAACTAACTCTGCATCTGCCTAACACCGATCCGAAACGAACGGTAAATCTTTTATTAGAATTCCATGCTAATTTCCAAATGGATGCGAATCTCATGCAGTTCCATGATTTTAACGATCCCACTTCTATCGTATATAATCGACCCTGGACAGTCTGCAATCACATTGCCAAATGGATTTGTGGTTGCTTATGGCTTAAACGATGACAGGTCTCTTTCCCATCCTCTCTCCTCTCTCTCTCTGTCTATCTCTCTGCTGCAGTTTTGCCAACACATGGCATGAAATAGAGAGCGTTGCAGGCGGGTTACAGCTGTGATTCACTCGTCTTGGATGTCCGATTCCGGCTCAGGCAATGAAATATTCGCGATGGCCTTCAATGCTCTCATTGCAGAGATTCGTATCGTTGACCCAGACGTAACCGAGTAGTGATCGTCTTGGGGCTTACTTAGCGTATATTAATGCATGCAAATTCACACGAATCATTGGGATAATTTACCATATACTCTGCCAGCACCTAAAACTGCTGTTAAGGTATATAAAGTAGGTGTAGATTAGGCAATATCTACATCAACTTGCTTTGCTTTTTTCTCTGTTCTCGATCAAGTTAGTATATCACAGCACCTGTTAAATAAAAAGTAATGAAACTTGGCATAAAGATGCTTCTTTGTACATTAGATCAAGTACCACAAACAATACTTTTATTGTGTAAAGGATATCCTACAGTCCCTCTACTCTATTCTATCTCATCGATCCTAACATGTCTCCCATTGCAAGCAAAAATCTATGTTAATTGCAGGAAATTTTCGAAGCACCTAGATCTTTGCACAAGCTTCAGAGAAATACAAAAATTTCAGGACAGAGGGTTGGGCAATTAGTTGGAACGAAAACAATGAGGCATTAGACTGCGATGAGGATGGGGAACCGGCGATTGCATAAATCAATCAAATTGGGCTCTCACTCGACGACCATTGGGTAATAGATCCAATTTCGATATGAATTTCAACCCAGACGAATAGACGGAAAGACAGACAGACGGACGGATACAAGACTATTTGGGGTCTTCTCCTCTTTTTGCACAACTTTAAATACCAACCCCATTACCTATTGCCCATTAAGTATTACGTTTTGTGCCGCATCACTGCAGCAGAAAGAAGCAAAAAAAAAAAAAAAAAACCGAGACGAGCATCAATGCAAATCGATAATTAATAGTGAAAGTCGAGTCAAGTCTCAAGTACCTCTGGCTCAGGCTGGTTCAGCCTGTGCCCCAGCCTGTGCCTACAACGGCAAAATAGTAATAAAGAGGCAGACGAACGGCCTCATCATCAAGGTACTGCAGGAAGTTTTCTTGGACTCAGCCAGCTTCGCTGCGACAATGTCTACTAAGCTAGTCTCCGTCGTCGTCGTCGCTGTCTTCATGGATTTCAATGGCGATAGCATCGACGCCTCTGCCTGCACCGCAACCGAACCTGCAACGGGCAAAGAGCCGACTGACTCCTTGGCCCAAGCCCCCAAAACCCATTTGTATAGCTCTCTCACAATACTTCACACGAAGCCGTACCCAAGGCGGTTGGCCTGGGCCTGGGTCTGGTTTTTGGTGCAACGCTTTAGTCTGTTGTCCGCAGCGTCATCGGAGCACCCACTAACTCAATGACAAAATGCCAGTGCCGGCGCTGAAGCTGACGCTGTAGCTGACGCTATAGCTGTAGCTGAGACTGAGACTGAGACTGGAGTCACCACACCAAGCCATGCAGCCTGACCCGGTGCGAGCCAGCATTGCGACGTTGTCCATACCACGACGCATTACCATTTCTTCGGGTCACTGCGCAAGTTTGTCTTAGCATCGCTCTTCCCAGTCCCTTACCCCCGCCTCTCTGTGTGTGTGTGTGTGTGTGTGTGTGTGTGTGTGTGCGGTGTCGTCTCGTCTGTCAGCTACGGCAGATGCATATGTCCATGTCCATTGATCAGACGGCAGAAGGCAGAGCGAGCGTGCAATCGAGTTCGCAGTTCAAAGTATATGGCAAGACGAGCGTTGTAGCGCTTGCATAATAATATGTATTAACAACATTATATAAAAACAAGTAAGGTACAGTCGGGGGCAAACGACCGTCAGATACCCTACCAAACATGGCCATAGGTTCTCATGGTGGATCACAGACAGCACCTTCATAACTTACTTGATTATCTTCTGGTTAATTTAGATTATATCCACTCATCTCTCTCTATGAACACTTCTGATCTTGAATCTTAACGTACCTTAGCACATATAGATCACTATCTTTATTTATCTATTTTTATAAATAGTATACTGGATCACTAACTCCACTCATCTCTCTCTATAAACCCAGAAGAATTGCTTTCCTGTTGGTAACATCTTCAGCACTCCAAGCGAATCGACAACTTCATTTCCCCAATCCCCTGCAGCTTATAAACTGCATTTAAAATTCACTAGCCAGCTGAGTACCCAACCCAAATGGATTACCGAAGTCAATAACATACCGATCGTACCGCGTATGCCCATGGGTAATAAAAACAATAGCACATTGTAATCTTCAATTTGAAATCTTGCGCTCTTCCCGGTAGCTTTTTCTGCTACGGTAGCTTACGGTAGTTATGCCGTTTTTTGTTTCTGAGTATACCCCCCTCCCCCCTTTCTCTCTCTCTGGTATCGGCGTTATCTGCTACAAAGGGTATCGATCAATTGCTTTCTAAATAACCAAAGGCAATACAATGATATTTAATTTCGATTTTAGGCTTTTGTTATGTTCGTTGTTGCATTGTTCAAAGACTTTACTGTTTAGATGGGAAGAATAATGTTCCTGAGAAATTACGATATGAAATCAATGTTCATAAAATTCATCACAAATCAATTTTGCAATGACAATTGATATTTTTTAAACATTTTGAAGCCGTTAGGTATGAACTGAAGTGTATACGACTGTGAGGTACCTTTTTTAATATAAGGTACTTCCTGTTCTGATTTTCCCTTAGAGTTGATAGTACTTATATACCCTACAGTCCATTGTGGAGTATTGCAATTGCGCTCTTCGTTACTTACCCTACTTTCTGAGGCTCTTGTCTTGGTAGTTGTGTTTGTTGCACAGTCCTAACATCACTTTTAAGGGATTGCTGAAGCCGCAGCGACATGCGACACGACTCTGAGTCTAATTAAGACAAGTTTGCGTGTGCAGCCCATGACAATTGAGCAATGATTTTTGGCAATTCTCTGCACTCAAACCCAGCTACATATATATATATATCTTCCCATTACTGCATGTCGTAAAAGTAATCGCCTGTGGCATTTCACCCGCTTTCATATCATAATCGCGCCCTCGAGAGCGCTTGGCATTCACGCATGCCGAGTGCGATAAATGCCAGCATTTTAATAAGGAATTTTGCACACTTTCTATTCGCACAGGTGCCGAAAGCACAGCAAGTGATCCGCAAAGAACATCATCAGCCAAGAAACTTGGCAGTAAATTGAAAACTCTAAAAACTGAAGAAACAACTCGCATTGGAAGCGGAGCGGGTAGTCCCTTAGACCCGACGATAACCAGCGAGACAAAGGCAGTAGCAGCAGCAGAAGCGGAGGAGGCTGCTTCAGCATCTATATCATCTGCAGGAACAGACACCACTGCAGAGACCAAAACCAGCCAAGTGAGGCCTCCAAGCCAAGTGACCACAAGCATGTTACTTTTGCAACCCAATGTAAGTTCAATGCATCGAAAGATATACTAGAAATATAGGCAGACATTTTGTAGAGTTACCTATTCTTTTTATAGCACAATTATTTATACATAAATCAAGTTTCCGAGTTCATATAGTGCAGATGTTAATGTAGAATTATTAGTTAAATAAAAACAAGAAATCTGTTGAAATTTCTTGATTGAAAATTATGCTAACCTCGCGCAGGTGGTGCGTGAAAATTGCCAACTCCGCCACTACTACTGCATGCTAACTCTACTGAATCTGAATACACATATCTATGTAATAATGCAAATAGCTGTGAATATTGCAAAACTAATGGCTGCTGAATGGCTACGCTAATTGCCCGCTGTGTGTGTGTGTCTGCGAAGTCAGGGAGGTGAGAACCTCATGAAGGAGTGAACCAAGCAAACCTCTGCAGTGGCAGTAACAAGCAGTAAACAGGAGAGTGAAGTCAACTCGACTGTGAGTTACCCTGTACTAAGTCACTTGAGTTGTTGTTCCACCAAGAGGTTTAGTCTAGTGCAGTGTCACTAAACCCTAACGCTATTAAGCTTCAAATTGTGCCTAGAGGTACCCTACAGATCATACCCTGGTTAACACACCAAGTAAGAAAGTAGTAAACAAAAGCAGGCGCGACTATAGGTTACTCAGTACTTAGTCTTAGCTTCACCTGTTAAGTTTTCCCATCAAAAGTTGTAGTCCGTCCCTACTTCTCCTCTCTTATTTCTAATGCAATTTAAATTTGTGCTTAGGTATACCCCTTGCTGTGTCCAGGGTATACCAGGCAACAATAGCTTTATAATTGAATCCAATAATCAGCATGTTGGCAAAACAGTGAGCTCAAAAAAAAAAGGTTTCCAGGCATAACCAATTGGAGAATTGTGCGATTTGCAATTCGCATTAAGGGTTGAAAGGGTCTGCACCAATCGGCACAGTGTACGGCATCGCGCATGTCCGCTCGCGGTGTGTTGACTCCACCTTCCACGCTAGAAGCAAGGACTATGCTAAGGCTTAGGTGTAGCTCCACTAATTCAGACTGTCCTGGTTTGTCTTACTTTGCAGAGCTCGTTCAACTCTCTCTCGCCCTTCGACAATTTCTCATCGCAAAGCGCGACTACGACGACGCAGGCAACGTCCTCCGTGGCTGCCGTGGCGAGTAATGCGGGACATCAGCAGCAACAGCAGCAGCAGCAGCAGCATCATCACCGTCATCATCATCATTCGCAGCCCAGTCCTCAGCAGAATCAGTCGCAACAGCAGCCACAGCAGTCGCATCATTTGCAATCCTTGCCCGCATCCAGCCAAAATTCGCTGCTGTCCCATGAGGAGGATCAGTTGATAAACAATCTGGCCGACGCGGCAGTCTCGCACAGTGAACTCTTCTCGGATCTATTCTTTCCCTCGGACTCGAACAACTCGTTGCTTTCGCCAGCATTGGAGCACTCGGTGGCCAGTTACACGGACACACAGTGCGAGGCGCCGGCTAGTGAGTCCAACTTGGTGTGCAACAACGAGGACATCACCAGCTCCATTGAGAACCTAACCAAGTTGACTTGCATACGCGACAAGCGCATCTCCTCGATACAAGACCAGCCCCAGCCCTCTAATCACTCTGCAGCTGCGGGCGGCAGTCCCACCTCCTCCGAGCATCATCATTCGCTCTGCCTGCTCGGTTTGCGTTCGAGCAGCGATCCCGCCATAGCGTTACACGCCCAACAGCAGCAGCAGCAACAGCAGCATCATCACCAGCACCAGCAGCAGCAGCAACAGCTGCAGGCAGTCCAACTACAGCGGCACGGCGTCAGCGACCTACTGATCTCTCCCATTTGTGGCCCACTCTCGTGCGGCAGCAGCTTGCCCAGCTTTCAGGAAACCTACTCCCTGAAGTACAGCAACGGTAGTGCAGGCGACAGTCCCAAGCAGGCTGCCACATCTGTGCCAGTGGCCACGCCCACGGATCAGATACTGACACTCAAAATGGACGAGGACTGTTATCCGCTGACAACCGCCGCCGAAGTGATCGCTGGTCTGAACACAGTTCCTACTGCCCGTCATCTGCAGTCGCTGCACCAGTTGCCAGGCCAGGCGGCGCCACACATGACACATTCCAGTGTTGGACAGGGCAACTGCAGCAGCAGCAGCAACAGCAACAATGGTTACAACTACCATGGTCACTTCAATGCCATCAACGGTGCGTCCAACCTCTCGCCAAGTTCCTCGGCCAGTTCGCTGTACGACTACAGCGGAGGAAGCCAGACCGATGGCTTCTATGGACAACAGCAACAGCAGCAGCAGCAGCAGCCACAAAGCTTTCAGCATCAGGTAAGTGTAATCTTTGCCAGCTAATCCTCTCCAGCTGCTTATTGCGCATCTCTTGCAGAGTTGCAATACACTCAACGGGGATCGCTACTCCTTGCCAACTTTCCCCACAATGACGGGCCTAGAGCCCACCGTAGTGGCTACTGGCGCCACCACAAGCACCACCAACAATGTCAGCTCCGCTTCCGGCTCTGTAATCGCTCTACCCCTGATGCGTCGTGCCTCGTTGCCCATTCAGCGCTCCGTTTCGCCAGCCACTGTGTCGCACAGTCCTAAGTTGGCAAAAATGTCGCTAGGACCGCGACACGCGCACGCCGTCCAATCACTCCAGGTGCAACTATCTTCCACACCCAACTCGGCCATTTGTTCGCCAGCAAGTGGCGCTGGCGTCGACCTACTTCAGACTCCAACCAGCCGCCTGATGCAGGCTTCAACGCCCTCACAGCTGTGCGCCGTATGTGGCGATACGGCCGCATGTCAGCACTACGGGGTGAGAACTTGCGAGGGTTGCAAGGGATTCTTCAAGCGAACCGTTCAGAAGGGCTCGAAATATGTGTGCCTCGCGGACAAGAGCTGTCCCGTGGACAAGCGGCGACGTAATCGCTGTCAGTTCTGTCGATTCCAGAAGTGTCTGGTTGTGGGAATGGTCAAGGAAGTCGTACGCACCGATTCGCTAAAAGGACGTCGCGGACGTCTACCCTCAAAGCCGAAGTCGCCCCAGGAGTCGCCCCCGTCGCCGCCCATCTCACTGATTACCGCCTTGGTGCGAAGTCATGTGGACACAACACCAGATCCCTCCTGCCTGGACTACACACACTACGAGGAGCCGCTCGATCTCCTGTCATCAGTCGCCAGCACCCTGGGCGGCCTCAGCATGAGCGATGCAGACAAGGTGCAGCAATTCTATCAGCTGCTGACCAGTTCGGTGGATGTGATTAGGCAGTTTGCCGAAAAGATACCCGGCTATTTGGATCTTACGGTCGAAGATCAAGATCTGCTGTTCCAGTCGGCATCACTGGAGCTGTTCGTATTGCGCCTCTCCTATCGTGCTCGCAGCGATGATACCAAGATGATCTTCTGCAACGGCACTGTGCTGCACCGCAGCCAATGCCAGCGTTCCTTTGGGGATTGGCTCAATGGCATCATGGAGTTCAGTCGTAGTCTGCACAACTTAGAGATCGATATATCTGCATTCGCTTGCCTCTGCGCGCTTACTCTAATAACAGGTGAGATCAGCAATTCAAGAGATCAATCAGTATATGAAATATATGTGTATGATTCTTCCTTAGAACGACATGGACTACGCGAGCCCAAGAAGGTGGAGCTGCTGCAAATGAAGATCATCGGTAGCCTGCGCGATCATGTCACCTACAATGCGGAGGCACAGAAGAAGCAACACTACTTCAGCCGTCTGCTGGGTAAGCTGCCCGAACTTCGATCCCTGAGCGTGCAGGGACTGCAGCGTATATTCTATCTCAAGCTGGAGGATCTTGTGCCCGCACCGGCACTCATCGAGAACATGTTTGTCACCACGTTGCCCTTTTAGGCGCCAAAAACCTGCTTCCTTATTAAGACATAGATCAAATATACTATAAATAAAATACTAAAACCATAAGGCGAAGTGGGCAGCACTGACATCTCCAGGATCATAGCATGTACCTAAGCTAACACCGCAATCTTAGATCGGGAGACGACAAACATAAATTAGATAAACATATATGTACAATAAAGTATAGCACAAAGATTATACCGACAATTAGCCATTAGAGAGATTATTAGCCGTAGCTCACTTTACACTCCCATCACTAACATCGATATGTTAGCACTCACACTCACATCACTTGCAACGATAACATATATCAACAAGCTGCACTCCCTTGCGTTACGAGCCAGGTACCGTTATTACCGACAGCACCGATGACCAAAATGATTGAAACCGTTCATGAATATTTCATCATCTCAGTGGGCAACGAAGCTATTCGTGACCTGTCAGTTCTAAGGAATTCACAACTTGTTGACGTTAATTGTTAAATTGTTTAATTCCCTTAAAATCAATAGGTATCAAACTCACACACGCACATGGATCGTACTCCACTCATTCATTCTTTAAGAGCTCTAACCCCCCTATACACGATACGATACTACTACTTGCCTTGAAGTACAAATTATAAAAATGTTTCGTGCGCAGCCTACTCTTGCCTAAAAAGTTAACTTCTAGTCAATTGTCGTAAGCTTCTAATTTTAAAGTTAAGTTCTCGTGCGCCTCCATAGCTCAGGCATTAATCATCATTGCAAGCTAAGTAAAAGTAAAAACTGCAACTGTTTTTGCGAAAAACCATTAACTATTAGCAAGAGATTAAGTTCATAGTGTTTGAAATAGTTTTAAGGATTCAGTTATCATCGCACATAACCAGTGCACAATGAGAGTTAAAGTACCTTTATGTGATTTGTAGTGTACATGTTTATATGTATACATACCTATCAAACCATAGCGTACTACTATATAGAATATAAGGTAATAATACTATTAAATTTATTACTTCAATGATGAGTTCTTTAAGAATTTTATACATGGTATAAATCATGCACTCATGTATGTGTTATCTTCGATTGACGCCTCCCACTTTGTGAATTTGTGATAGATTGGCATTGAAATCTTTATAAAGCTATATGTATATGTGTCTCCCATGTGATTTACTTTATGCGTAACTTTCTCACTTTATAGCAAACAACAAGAAGTATATAAATATGCATTATAGAAAACCGAAAGACAGAAATTTAAGTTAACTGAGAACTTTTACACATATATGTATTGAAACAATATTTTCTATCGTTTAACAATAGCTATAAAAATATATATATTCTTAAGCCTAAGCGAAAGCAAAACATATCTGTCTATAGACCTTAGAGTCCATCTATCTCTAACAAACTCTTACCTTATTTACATTGGCATTATATAAAGATAGTTTTGTGTACTATGCAAATTCATTTCTAATTTAGATAGAGAATAATAAATATAAAACATTAATATAAAATATTAAATAGAAATATACTTATAATAATATACATATATTTATATTTTGTATGTCCTTTATAAATAAGTACATCAGCATGACATTGTACCTAACTATAAGTAACTGATCTGAAGTCTACAAATCTGGAAATATACCAAGTATAGATATTGAACAGGCAGCCATATTAATTAGTATAAAACTACATAACAAATATAATTTCGATTCCTGCTTTTTCTGATAAACATGAAGCCAAATGAAAGGAAAACTCACTGCCATAAGCAGGGTATCTAACATTCGGCTTTCCGCCATTTCTACTGCAATTCATTTATCAGAAAAAGTAGGCACTGTGTAATTTTCGACTGTAAGACAGTATGATTACAAATAAGCAAGATGACGTCGTACCTTACTGATATAATCCTTATAGACACCTGTTTGCACAGAAGTATTAGCACATATTACAATTAAATATGTCTCAAGCAAACTGAATCTATCATTAGCCCATATAAATAAAAACAAAATGTAACGGCAAATTTCGCAATTAGAGACTCAAAATCTATCCAAATCATTGTTTAAGTACACAAATATGGATATAAAATATTCAAAGAAAAAAACGGATTATCGTCGCCCTATCCTTATCTACTGGAACGCCTCAAATATGTACTATATTTATTAAAAATTTAAAAACACTTGTTATCGGAACGCTGAAGTTGAAACAGGAAATCAAAGTGACCAAAGTAGTTAGAGCCCAAACGGAATGTTATTTGAATTGGGAATGAAACATAATTATAAATTATGCGAATAATACGAAACAAATGAAAAGGCATTCTTAATATTTGCACAAATTCGAAAATTAGTTGTTTTTATAACAAATAACATTTTGTACATTTTAGTAATTTTTATAAACACAAAATAATAACATACATATACATATAACTAACACGTATACAATTTCTTATAACCTTTAAAGCGTAAATCATATATTTTCAAATATTTTGAATAGAGAACTTTTACAAGAATTCTTCTGAAGCCAATAAAGGCTTCAACTGAAATATCCACAACAACAAAAACACATTATTTTGTGCTAAATGTTCTTTTGTAATTTTATATGTATATCGGAACGAGAGAAATGATAAGTGTGCATATTTTTGAGAAGTTAATCGACAAATTTTCCAATGGGACAGTTTTAAAACCACTTTTGAATATTGATTTATATGTATGTATATGCTTAGATACAAGAAACTATTATGGAAACCTTCTTAAGTATAAGCAAACATATATTTTATTACATATTTACCTACCTGATAAACAAAGAGGTCAACTCTTTCAAGCCCTTTAAAGAAAAATTATCAGTAGTTTTGAACAACTAAAACAAAAAATCCTTGAAATAAAATGTGCGTATTTTAGTGTGTTTAAAAGGAAAATTAACATAAAAGTTTATAGTACATCTACATACTATATACATATACATATATTTATTTGAGTACATACATACTAGATTAACATACATACATATGGACATGTTTGCAAAGCATATTTCTAACAATACTTAAATAACTAAACAATAGTATATTAAGATATACAAACATATTATGCGCAATATACTAGCAAAGTTACAGTAGATAATATTCTACGTATACAACAAGCATATAATCTGTTATTGTTACATATATAGTCCGTTGTGTAATCGCGTTATCACCATTTATCGTTTCGTTTCAAAAACACAAAACAAAAGAAATCGATCTACAACCAACAACAAATGCAATTGAAAGCGATTTCTGTTATTGATTTACTGACGGCTTCAATGAAATGCATAACAAACGCAAATATTATATTAAATTATTGTTTAAATAATAAAGTAAGTTTATTATAATAGTGTTTTCGATACTTTTTTGATCAAATTAGCTATAAAAAGCATATATACATAATGTCAATGATTTAAAATAAAAGTGTTTATTTTGCTCTTGTGTGTTAAAATGAAATTGTTATCATTTTGGGAAGTGGGTATAACCTCTTAGCCTTAAATGTAGTTTTGGTGTTGTCATTATAAAATATATATACATTTACTTAAACATTAAGAAATTAGGAAAATACAGGCATTATAATGTCAACTACCTTTCGACATAGGGGACAACGCGGTTCGCCTTCACCAGGTTGAAGATACTCTGAACATTCCTTGCACAGGCACAAATGACGACAGGGAAGCAAAACAATATTCCTACTGCGTTCCCAGCAGATCACACACTGTGTCGTCACGTCGTTCCTTAAATTTGTATAAGTTTCTTTCTTCTTTGATTGTTCTATTACAGTTTGATTTTTTGTCAAGCTTTGTAATCTTTTTGATACTGTCCTGCGTAGTTTATTTTGTAATTGAACCACGGACAGAAGCACATAACGTCGGAACATAAAGAGTATTAGCAGCACAACGACGACAATTGACATAAGGAAAACGGTATTAAACAAAGACGCACTAAAGTATAAAATGTTGCCAGTTATTCTCTCAAATACAAGTATTGATAAGTCTATAACATATATGATGCCCTGTGGCAATAATAAAAGTATTGAGAGCGCACTATTTCCTAGCGCTGTAAATACTCTTTGTCCAGTTTCTATTCCTTTGGCAGTGTAGCTGTGCACATTCCACGTTATGTCAGGTGGGTCATAATAGAATTGACAACATGCCGCAAAAATAACGGAACACATATAATATATGTTGCACAGGATCCACCAAATGCCAGAGATGGCTTTAAAGAGAAGATACCCAATTATCCAGCTAATGATAATAAAGTATTTAATGGCTGCTTCGATCGTTGCTCCTATGGCCGTTAACGCTGCCACTATAGACCCAATTGTATTTACAACGGGGACTGAAACTATGCCAATGCATACTCCAAAGAAAACTAATATGTACTTCATATTTACAAAACGAACTAAAATATGTAAACAGAACATTGTGCCGGCTTTAGGGAAGGGAGTTTTAATCGATTCGCTTCAGTTCAATCGATATGTAGGGACTTATCGATGTCACGATATAACAACAATAAGTGACTTAGATAGCACATCGATGATGTGCTTTTTTAAAATATGTTTGCAGCTCCAAGCAGCCACATGTACGCAATTCTTTTATAAATGGTAAGTTTGAGACACGAATAAATACAAAATGTTATATGTATATACTTGAATGTGAAATGAAGGTTACAAATACTGTTTATTGGCTAACTTATGAAGTATCGCAATAGAAAATATCAATTATTTATATTTCTCAGATCATTTTTTATCATGCACACTCATTTACCAGTATTTTTAAAATTCAGGTAAACTATAAGTTAAGATCTATAATATTTAATATACGAATATTACGAGGGTCGTTTGATAAGTCCGTGACTTTTTGTATTTGCCGCGCACCTGCTCTAAATACAACACTGCTCCTGTCAGCAGTTATCGATTAACGGCTGACTGTAAAATTTTGAGAAAGCTGCGTTTTTTGGTTTGCGTTTTATAGGCATTGAAAGCAGACGATCTCGTGAATTTTAACGAAAATGGAAAAAAGTGAATTTCGTGACAGCATGGCAAAATTTCATAAATTGGGCTACGAACTGCTACCCCATCCAGCATATTCTCCAGATTTAGCCCCCTGTGACTATTTTTTGTTTCCAAACATGAAGAAATGGCTCGGCGGTAAGAGATTCGGGTCATCACAGAAACAAACGACTATTTTGAGGGCCTTGAGAAAACCTATTATTTGGAAGGAATAAAAAAATTGGAAAAACGCTGGACTAAATGTATAGAGCTAAAAGGAGATTATGTTGAGAAATAAAACGCTTCTTTGACGAAAAAAATATATTTTATTCAAAAAGTCACGGACTTATCAAACGACCCTCGTATGTTTAATAATTGAGTCCATTGCTTAAACTACGTTCCTTTTATGTTGCCATTGATAAGGTCTAAATTGTAAAGTAGTTCTATCAGTTTGCTATTCTTCTTCATAACGGCCAAAACTTCCAGGTGTTGTTGTTTCATAATAGACTTATTGTGCTCTTCCGTTTTAGCCAATAGATTATTACTGCATATATTCTTTGTGTCTACATCGATCTTCTGCTCAGACTTAATGTGATATAGCTCGTCCCGTATGTTATGCAATTTGCGATCACAGTCCCGAATATCCTTCTCCAAGATTTGAGTTTTCAAATACACTGTCTGTGCCAGTTTATACCAATCGGCAAGGCATTCAGCCATTTGGGCCACGGCAGGATTAACATTGTCCATTAGCAACTGCTTAATGCGTTTGCCATTGTGATCCACTTTGATTTTCTCCAACGCATGGAACTGTTCATCGTTGTAGGTTAGTGTGCGAGTTGCCCGATCTCGCAAGAGATGTTGCCACGAATCGCGTAACCTTTCAACCAGATACTTGGCTTGCGCACTAGCTCGTGTGCGGCAAGGACACTTCTTGCCGTGCATCGACGAAGACCACTGATCACTGCAATTCAAAAAAGTTAGATATGAATGAGATCGTTTAGCGTCCACTTACTTCAGCTCATCGTCGGCCACGAAGTGCTTATGTAGCTGCGTTATAACATCGGCAGCTCCATCAAAATCGGTTTTCACGGTATCTAGGGCATTCAGTAGGGACTTCATTTCCAAATCACCCTTTATCTAAAGGTCACAAGGGATTACAGTGGAATAAACAAGTAAGACTGGACGCCTTTTCTTACCACTTTGGTCATGCTGTGCACCACATCTGCGTAGTCAACTACTGTGGATAACAGACTATCCAAGTTCTTTGTTTTTCTAGAAATAAACAGTTTAATGTATTGTATTTAGATAGTCTTAAGTGCCCCACTAACTTTAGCAGCAGTGTGATGGTAGTAATGAGCATCTCGATGAACTGTTCCACAGCTTTCTTGATAAGAATGTCCATAGTAGTGAATATATCAACACGTCGCTTGCACTCATGACCTACGCTGCAAGCCGCCTATACGAAAGATTGAAAGTATTAAATCATATTATAAGGAAGTTACGGCATTACGAGGGTCGTTTGATAAGTCCGTGACTTTTTGAATAAAATATATTTTTTTCGTCAAAGAAGCGTTTTATTTCTCAACATAATCTCCTTTTAGCTCTATACATTTAGTCCAGCGTTTTTCCAATTTTTTTATTCCTTCCAAATAATAGGTTTTCTCAAGGCCCTCAAAATAGTCGTTTGTTTCTGTGATGACCCGAATCTCTTACCGCCGAGCCATTTCTTCATGTTTGGAAACAAAAAATAGTCACAGGGGGCTAAATCTGGAGAATATGCTGGATGGGGTAGCAGTTCGTAGCCCAATTTATGAAATTTTGCCATGCTGACACGAAATTCACTTTTTTCCATTTTCGTTAAAATTCACGAGATCGTCTGCTTTCAATGCCTATAAAACGCAAACCAAAAAACGCAGCTTTCTCAAAATTTTACAGTCAGCTGTTAATCGATAACTGCTGACAGGAGCAGTGTTGTATTTAGAGCAGGTGCGCGGCAAATACAAAAAGTCACGGACTTATCAAACGACCCTCGTACCTTAGCCAAACTAGCATCGTTTTCAACTGAAACATTTGGGGGAAACACTGGAAACTTGGGTAGCTCCAACTGTTGTGGTAACTGCACATTGTTGTCCTCATTACTGTATAAGTATATTGGCTGTTCTGTGGTAGTTTTTGGAAATGCTTTGGCTGAAAGAAATGTTTATTTGTAATCATGAGTTATTAACAAGTGCTTATTTTACTCACCAATGGTACGTGGTGTAATTTTCTTTTCCAGATGCTCATTATTGAAAAGAAGTATCTGTTTTTCTAAAGGCACCTCGGTCTGCAGAAATATACGTTCGCGGAAATTGTCAATCTGTTCCTCTGGCTCTAGAAACACTTCAATCGAGCTAGTGCGATTCATGAAAAAGACATGAATAACACGTTTGCGTAAGATCAAAGTGACTTCCTGAAAGAATCGATCGAAAGACCAAGTCTTATCACGATTCTCTTCTAGAAGGCCAGCTAACAATGGTGTGACCAGAGTTTTAAGACCCTGCGACAGGTGTGCATGGGGTGGTAGCGTGGTTGACCATTCAATAGGCCCATTCTCCGCTAATTGCAGGCCAGATATGACGCCAGACGCTTTCTTTGTCGTTATCTGGTGCATTGTCTCACGGTTCTTGCGACCGCCGTAGGGGCGGAAGGGCAAATTACCCGTAGCAACATGATATAATGTCACTCCGATAGACCATAAATCCACGTTAGCAGTAAATGAGCGTTGTATGGATTTGCGCAGCACTGCGCGTTCATAAAGATCGGGGTGGAGATACTCTTCTGTGCCATAGAGGGAGGCAAATGGCTGGTTATCTTCAAGCTCGCGTGCAGCACCAAAGTCGGTTAACTTATAAATGGTCTGACCATCCTCTGAGATGAATTTCATAATGTTGCCGGGCTTGAGATCGCGGTGCACCAACTTATTGTCCCTCAAATGTTTCATTCCTGCACAGAGGTGCTCCAGCACCAACAGGAACTCATGTTCTGGCAGACCGTATGAGTTCTCTGGGTCATCTAGTATATTAAACAGACTTCCGCCAGTGCATAGCTCCATAACGATTACTTTGCCGCGTCCCTCCTGATCCTCCTCGATGGCAAGTAATTTGACAATATTCTCATGGTTCACTTTCTTCAGCGCCTCGAATTCTCGCATCTGTACATCAGCTGGTCGCATATGACTATAGGGATTAAAAGTCTTGACCGCGACCGATTCGCCTGTTGTCTTATTGACTCCCTACAAAGCAGAAAAAGACATGCACATTGACATACACCATAGTATTTGTTTGTATGTTTATAGAGTTGCAGTGCCGTGACGCATTACATACTTGAAAAACGGATCCAGTGGCACCTTTGCCCAATACGCTAGTTGTACACCAAACATAGTTTAGCGAACCGCGTAGAAATGACATTGTCAAATTCAATTTTAGTTATAGATATCCAAGGGAATTTAAATAAAAGCAAATATAGAAATCTTCTTTGATGTTCAGCTTAGACTGAACGACGATTAGACGATTGCCGATTGCAAGCAATCGAACGCGAGAACTAGTAACTAGTTCAGGTATTAGTTCGAGTACTTTTTAATCGAATAGTCGAAGGAAGAACAAGTTTTAAACAAACTAGAAATTGTCCTCTACGACTTAAGTGTGATATAATGTAACAAAAATATATATTGTCAAAAATATATAATAAATATCCATCCCATTTTAACGCACAAATTCATCTGACAAATTCGATTACCGATAATCGTCTGCCGACCATCACTAGTTTCTTTTTTGTTGTTTTACTCTGCGACAACTTAGCAGAACTATATTTATTTTGTTTTTGAAATCAGCACAGTATGAAAGTTTTGTGTATTGCCTCAAAGTGCGCAACATTGTTCGTGGGGAAATGGCAAATGCGTACTTAAAAATATTAATTTCGCAAAAGTGGAAAAATAATTAGAAGTAACTCCCGTAGTTTTCCGATAAAAATTAACGTTGACTGCGCGTGCCGGATAGCTTAAGAATGAAACTAAGATTGCATTTAGTGCGCTTTATGTACATAAATCTTATACTAAGGTAGGTTCAAACATAGTTTCACTTTGCCACAGTTAACCTAATGAACTCTCTCGCTTGCAGCTGCTGTTTCTGGTTATACGACAATGCTGCCGCGGCAGATGTGCTCTCGCCTGATGCAGCAACCCCAGCTGAAACTGCAGCTGATCAGGCACAACAGATACCTCTGGCAGCAGTGTCGTCGCCGGAGAGTTACATAGATAGAAATTTTAAGAAATTAAAAAAAGTTACTGCAGCACATCCACCTCCACCCCCTGCAGCAGTTATCGCAACAACAAGAACAACAGATCAAGAAGCAGATAGCGCAGCGTTTAATTTACTAACAGCGGCGCCTCGAACTAGTGCAAAAACGAAACTGACCGATGTCGAAGAAGACACGTCAGTCGAAACAAAAGTGTTGCCGTGTAGTGTAAATAATATAAATAACAACAACAATAATGAATATATTAATGTATTTCCAAATCACAATCATGGCAATTGTGAAGTGCCAAAAAATCAGTTTAATAATGATGAACCAAATTCAAATCAAGCAAATCGGGTCGTCGATCCTGCGAAACCAAAGACAGAAGAGGAACCAGCGGAAACAAAACAAAGGTAAAAAAATATTCTCTCTTTTTTTTTCTTAAGTTATATAAAATACGCTTGCAATGGATAAATTCGTTTAACACAACTGCGTAGCGAATCGCGTAAAATGCGCGACATAATTACAGAAATAACCATATACCATATATATACTACATGAGTAGTGTATTATATTTCGTGTCATACGCATATTTTACTACCCGCAGAGAACGTGAAAAAATGTGAAAAACAAAAGATTATTTCTTCAGCACAATTATCTGACTTCCGAGGCAATCAGTATAGTGGCGTGTAGTATAGTGTAGTGTGGTTAAAGTAGTGTAAACATATACATGCTACACTTGAAATAGGAAACTCTGTGTTATCTCATGCAAATGTTCTTATAGGAACTTAGCGGTTTTGTTTACTGTAATCAGTGATGTCAATATCGCCTTTTATCTATCTGTGTTTTGTAATTGTTGAAATGTTTGTATTATGTAAAGTGAGATTATTCAACCGAAACCTTTTATTCAAAATGAACTTGTTACAATTAAAAATATGCAAAAAAAAAAAAAAAAATAATAACAAATAAAAATCGTAAATACATATATAAAGTAACAGTTATGTATATAAAAAATTACTAGAACATAGTTTAATATGAACATTTAACGTTTTTTTTTCGAAAATGTGTTTATTTTGTTGCTAAGCAGTAAGGATGGATTACACATTCATATTTATAGAACCCGCACTTCGAGATCAGGGGTTTTCTAACGTAGATTAAATTGTGTGTGTTTTCTAGTTATCGATGCTGATGAAGGGAAAAACAACCTACGGCAATACTTCAATAGCTGCCTACGTCAATAATCTTAATACCTGTCGACCATTGAAAATTAAAAAAAATAAAAATGGCAGGCGTGGCAGACCCCACATAATATATACCTAAATTCATGATAAATCGAGACCTACCAATATAGCTATTTAACTCTTACTCAACCTCCTTACAACAGTTAAACGATTTCCAAGTTGATCGTTAATGTTCGAGATGATGAAAATGTTCACTTGAAAAGTAATTAGTTTTAGTATAGCTGCAAGAGATGCGAATAACAGGGACTGGCAGCAGCTAACAACAACAGCTAAAAAAAAAGCTGACACCCACGCCAAGTCTTGTCACAATGCATTTTACTAATAATTTGCTTTACAGTTTTCAATTTATTTTCCTAGACTTTTAAACGGCGGCGTGTGAGCGGCGGCAACGGCGACGTCGACTTTCTAAATGCTTTGGCATTCGTCTCTTGCTTGTCTTTATCCAGCTGTTGTATGGGCTATCTATTGCTGGCCAATTCATACGAAAAACAACAACAAAACAAAAAAAAAAAAAGGAACGTCGTCGTGCTGTATATTTTCTTATTTACGAGCCGAGACTGTGTGGGATTTAACGCCAACGCCAATTGCCGATGGTCGATCCTTAAAAGGCCTCACACTATACATAATGAGAGCAGGTTAAAGTGAAATTTCGACGCGATTCGATTTGACTGGCCATCATGTTTTTTTTTTTGTGTTTCCCACCGCATGACACCTACTAAAGGATCGTGGCAAATGCGTTTTATCAGTTCGCAAACGTATATGGTACTTTCCTTTTTCTCGGTGTATGCATATCAATTTTGTGCGGCAAAGACCTAGGGATGGTTGACTAATATCTGATATCGGTAATGAAGTCGAACGACAATTGATGTTCAACACGATATATACCATATTTAGAGATTGTACCATCCCCTTTGATTTGAATTCCGCAAATGATTACTGAGCTTGATATCGATTTCTTACCAAATTGCAATATCGATATATAAGTTGAAACTCTATGAAAAAAATCCAACTCGATATTTGCATGATTTGAATTTCGTAATCGATTTCTTAGTTAGTTAAGCTTGATATCGATATAAAACCATATTGCGATATTTATTCTGATATTTAACGATATTTTTTTTGCCGGTTTCCATCCCTGGCCGAAGCGCCACATCAAATACCGATCCAGAATCAGGCACCCAAGCACCATCAAAGTCGCGCAATCCCCTGCGGACATTTTACACACACATTCACATACATATGTAGCAGGTGATCGCAGCCTCGTAGACATCACTTTCACTTTCTTCTTGGTATAAGGACTCGGCGACGAATAAGTTTTGCAATTTGAGGCTTTCGAAAATGCATGCAATGATCTTGTTACTGTAATCAAAGTTGGAAAAAAGCCATAATCATGTACGACATGATATTGCTATCAAACTGCAGACATGCGCGAAAACTATCTCTCTTTATTGTTGATGTTGGGGCAATTGATGTGCTGCATATGCAAAACGCCTCGAATTATCTCTCACTTAACTTGTTACTTGTCGAGCAAGGATCTTATCTCGATAGATTGTGAACGCCTTGGTATCCCCCAATTCAATTATTGACGACGTGGGGATCGTGCGCATTCGCGCTCGTTGACTTTGGCTAATCACTTTGATATCTGATCATCGATCATGAAGTTTTTGCAGCTGCATCGATTTGTCATTTCTGCGAGACCTAACACCTACACTAGCTTCGATGGTGGATATGTTCGTCTGTATGCTTTCGTTTCCTTTCATTATACCCTGCCATAATGGGGTATATTCATTTTGAATTCATTTGCAACGTACTGCCTTGCGTAATAAAACTTCAATAGTTGCCGTAGTATAGTGATCCATTTATTGTATTTAATCACATCAGTCGAAAACATAAAGTTTAAAAATATTATATTATACAATATATTATTATTTCAATATTAACATTTTATATTATTCCTCTTGGTTTTTCTTGGCAAACCTGAACTTCAAATAGAAAAGATGCAGCTGTAACTAGAAGGAAGAGCTTTAAAACTATCGTTAAAAGTATCGATTATATCGTTGGAGGCTAAGCAGAACCATTGATAGCTTTAAAGCTCTAGTATAATGGCATCGAAATTGCAAAGTTTAATTTTATCGAACATACAACATATAATTCCTTGTTCAGTACGTAAAAATATTTAAGCAAGTTCAGCCTCAAGTTAGGGTTGCCTTTGCAGCGTCGTTCATTGTGTAAGCGCTATGTGGCACCACTAGCACTACCATGATATGTTTGTTACTTTCGCATTACAAGTGTTTATCTTTTGCCGGCGTCTTCAGATGCTGCAGCTGATGTAGCTGCAGATGCCGCATCTGTGTCTGACACTCGGTGGCAATTCAATTGGCACTTCGGCCTGCGGTAACCTTTGTGTGTGTGTGTGTGTGTGTCTGCTTATAGGCATAATACATAACGCACTAAAAAGTTCCGTTGTTGTTTAACAAATTAAACGAAAAAGATGCAAAAATAATCAAAATCATTCAAAGCCAAGCTAAGACGAGCCCCCCTTCAACTCCCTACTCTACGCCCCCGTACTCCCCAACTGTATCTGTACAAACTTCCAAACGCTTTTATAGCTGCCGCCCGCCTGCGTTTTGTGCTCAACAATTTCACTTTCCATTGCATTTCCAATTTGCCGACTTTATGTTTTTGCCCACACCGCGTTTTTTATGTCCTTCTACTACCATTAAACGTGTTAAGAGGCCTAATGAAATTTGTGCAATACTATTTTCATTTACTTTTTCGAATGAGGCAAAAGGCTATATTTTATGACAAGCCAAACCCCTTTACGAATGACAGCTAGTGTGACTGCAGAGGTCAGAGATCATATATTCAAAATAATCAAATCAAAGATATGTTTACGTAGATCTTTAATTTAAATTCGATCTTATCTGATTGCCAGGCATATAAAAAAAGAGGTGCCTATCCTGTTATATTTAAATTATAATTCCATGATTATATCAAACTCATTAGAATCTCAGATATAAGAAGAAACAGCAGTCAGACTCTGCAATATCAATGATAAACGAGAAAATGTCAATGTCCTTTTTTAGTTGTGATTGTAATAAGATCATAATACAAATCTTCGATTATTTATTTATTTGTATATATCAATGAATCAATAGATTGCAACTATCCAAAGATTGATCACTTGTTTAAATCTTTGGTTCCATTCCAGGAACAGTCACTTATCTACCTATACATGATCTCGAGATAATTTACAAGTCCAATGTAACGTTATGCCTATCCTGAGATCTTTCACTTATCTACACTATTTTTTACATGTTTAATATAAATAATTCAGGATAAATAGTTTTTGCACGTGCCCCTATTTAAGGAAACCTAATATAGCATAATTACAGGCAATTCGATCCATTAGTCAATTACGTTCACATGTGTATCACACATACAAACATATCTTTATTCTGTTTATCATAATAGTTTGTTAACTCCGTAGGAGCTCAGAATGTGAAAGTTTGTTATCAATTTCGCATGTCTAGCATCGCTAACAAACAAGTACATGCACACACAGACGCACACACATACACAGCCTGCACAGACACATTTGCAATGTGGTGTGACAAGTTTACCGGCAAACTGCAGACAAGTGCATCGATATAATGTGTGTTTGTGTGTGTGTGCGTGCTCAGTTAGTCTCACTATGCGACGTTCTCTTTCCACCTGTGTGTGTGTGTGTATGTTTTTGCACGTTATCTGTGCGTGTGTTTGTGTCGTGTCTCGCACTCTCAATCGCGCTCTCTTCGACTTCGACTTCGACTCGTTGGAATTTCGTGCACACTTGGGCCCCGCACGACATTAACTTCAGGTGGATCGTAATACGCGCTGTTCAGTTCGCATTTCGATTTCTAGTGGTGCGATCGTCTCGTGCTGCGCCTCGCTCGGTGCGTCGTCCGTGTCGCGATGTCATAGATTGAATAACTCATAGTGCATCTATCAACTCCTAACTCAGGACGAACTCGTCTCCGATTCCGATTCCGTTTTCGTCTTCGTGTGTGTTGTTGTTGTGTGTTTGTGTCTGTCTGGGTGTGTTTATGCGTGTGTTTGTGTGTGTGTGTCATGTGCCCGCAGTGCACAAGTGTCTCCACATTTGTTCAATTGAAAATGTAATTAAAATCGTCTGAGCAAAAGTAATAATACCATGTGTACCATGATGACCGTCTACCATCTGGTTATCCCCCACAACTGCAAAGTGGTTTCGCCTGTTTTGTTATTTTAGTCGCTGTTGTTGTTGTTGTTGTTCGACAAATACGAGAAAAGCGCTTTAGTTTAGTTTAATTAAGTTGGGATTTATTTGCCTTGTGACAATATTTATCGTAGTTATTATTGATATTTGGCAATATCGGCAATTTTGGCATTATTGATCTATATCCACACCGGATGCGAGGCCATTAGGTCTCTTAATTCCGTTTGCCAAGTCCAAACGGGCTTCGTTATTTACACATTTAACGGCTACTTTAAAGCAATTAAAGTTCGTGTGCCAAAATATTGAAAATTTTAATGAGATCTGTAATAGGGCAAACTAACTAAGAGGATCTTGGTATATCTATTTGTGTTTTCTTATACGGAAATTCTCCTTAGTCTACACATAGGTGTGGCTAATTCTACGTATTTCTCATACAATAGATTCTAGATAATCCAATGAAGTCAGCGAGATCCAATCATTGATCCTGGCGTATTCTTTCGCCTCTTTAAAGATCAAATGGTCGTCTCCTTTGTAAAAACTCCCGGTTCTTTCTTAGAGCTTTAGCATTATCTAGATGGATACTTTATCAAAGGAACTTGGAAGATATAAGATCGATCCTGCCTTAACTAAATAACTTTTGCAATCTCTAATTAAAATTCATGATCAAAAAATAATCCCAGTTTCTTAAACCAATTTGAAGGGTATTCAAATTTCGAAAGCCTAAAGAATAAAGGATTACGGTAGCACTATAATACAAAGGGACTTTACAATAGTTTTGATTGAATTCGCGACCTTCTTTTGGGTGTATATATTTGTAATTTCTTTACCTCATTTCACAAACAATTCCGTATTTATTCAGTTGTTTCATTTTTAATGCACACACTGCAACTGTTGTGCGCTCTATATCTGATTGATGTATTGTCCAGATATAGAGTGAGCAATTTTAATAATTCCCTATACAAAATTATTGTAGACGAGCTATTTATGTTATCAAAATGGGACTACAATGTATTGTAAGATTAATTAATTACGAGCTGAAAAAACTGAGAACAAATCTCACGATGTTTCTAATATTCTTCTGGATCGTATGGTTCTCACAAATCCTAACCATATCGACAGTGTTTCTGAGGTGAGAATGTGTGTTACGATCTTAAACTTTATAGTCTTGACTTATATTTTTTATATAATACAACTATTTATAAACTTACATAAAACCAAATTTAAACAGATCATGCATCAGTTTAATGAACGTTTCTTTTACCCTCCACAGCATTCCTGAGATCATTTCGGAGCTGCCTGGCATAACGGTAACAGAGTTGCCATTGGAACTCGACTCCTTTAAGGATAATGTCGAGGCGACTATAGTGCATGAGGCTCCAAATGGATCGAACAACAAAAGTGTGAAGGAGCAACAAAAGGAATCTTTTGAGGATGCCAAAGAGGCGGTGCAGAAGGGTGAGTAATGATACGCAAAATATATATTCGAATTTGAATCTAATGATGTCGCTCTCCACATAGATGAAACAATGAACGATCCAGGCGGAGGAGGAGCAGCAGGAAGTGAGCTTGAAGCTGCGCCCACGCCTCCCCACGACGAAGGCAATGTAACGACAACGAGTAATATCGAACTAGAGGGAGCAACAACTACCGCCGGCAATGCCACCGCCACGGATGAAATACCCATGCCTGTTTTCTCAGAGTGGGCACAGAAGCAAATGGAGGCCGAGGCAAGTCGCGAACAGGCCATGGAACTGGAGCAACAAGTTGTTAACAATTCGGCACAACGACGCAACGCAACTGGCTCTGGCTCGGGCAAGGTGCCCTCACTGAAGCTGCGCTCCAAGAACTATGCCTCGCCCGACTGTGGGGCCAAGATAATTGCCTCGAATGGCGATGCCACCAACACGGGTGCGGTGCTAAGCCACTCGAGTGATGAGTACATGCTCAGCACCTGCGGCAATCGCATATGGTTTGTTGTCGAGCTCTGCGAAGCGGTGCAGGCACAGAAAGTGGAGCTGGCCAATTTTGAGCTATTCAGTTCGTCGCCAAAGAATTTCACGGTGGCCGTTTCGAAGCGGTTTCCCACACGGGACTGGAGCAACGTGGGACGATTCACTGCGGAGGATAAGAGGACTGTGCAGACATTTGAGCTGTATCCGCATCTCTTTGGGAAGTTTGTGCGCGTCGATATACATTCTCACTACTCCAAGGAGCACTTCTGTCCCATCTCGTTATTTCGCGTCTTTGGTACTTCGGAATATGAGGCTTTTGAAACGGAGATCCGACACAGCGATGAGCTAGATGATTTTGATGATGACGATGCGGAACAGACACAAAAACAACCACTTGGGGGTGGCAGTGGAGGAGGAGCGAATATCTTTCAAAGTGCCTCCGATGCGGTCATTCAAATGGTCAAAAAGGCTGCCCAGGTACTGGTGAAACCCACAAAGGCACTGCGCTGGTCCTCGGACTCGTTGCTCTGCCGCACTCCAGCCACGGGTGTCTACAGCTGCCCCCAGTGCAACAAGACCAGCGTGGAGCGCATTAACAATCTTCTCTCTTGTCAGCCACAACAGCTGCAGTTGCTGCTGGTGTCGCTACCACAGCTGCGTGCACAGATACTGCAAACACGTGTCTGTCAAACTGATTATGCAATCAGTCTGGGCCTGGCCAAGTTAGATGCGGCTGGGCATGCAACAACAAGTGGCATGGATAAACGCCAGAGTTTCTTTCTGAGCATTCTGCCAGCTGAGCATGTGGCTGCCATGTGCAAGCTGCTCCAGGCGGAGTATAGTAACGCCCTGAATAACAGCGTGGAGTCCATTGAGCAGCAGATCAATATCAATAGCGTGCTGGATCAACCCGTTGAGAATGTTACCGCGCCTGTTCTCACACCTGTGGAGGCGCACACGCCCGAAGCTATGCCCGAATTGCCTTCTGACTCGCCATCTTCCTCATCCTCTCCGCCAGTGTCTGCTACAGCCAGTTTGGAAAAACCTCCAGCTAAAATACCTTTGACAACTGAGTTGCCTGAACTGGAAATACATCTGGATGCACAGACAAAACATGCAGCAACAACAAACAACAACAATGCGCCGCCGACACCGCCCACACCGGCGGATGTGAACATATTTAATGTACCCAGCGACACGCAGGAAATGCCCACACCAGACACCACAGCAACAACAACAGCAACTGGCAGCACTTTGCCTGACAATTCAGCGTCGCCCACTGCAGCAACGCCAGCTCAGGCTGTCGAGCTGGAAGGGGAGACTGCAACGCCCTCCAGCTCTGCGTCGTCGGCCCCAGCGACAGCAGCAGCAGGCGATGCAGCAGGCAATGGCGAACTGGCAGTGGATACTGCAAATGGCTTAGACGACAGTCACCTTGCCAACTGGGAGAGTATTGACAGTTTGCTTACCACAACGGTGGCATCTATCACGGCTGGCGGTGGTGCAGCTGCAGCTGCAGCTGCTGTTGTGAATGGCAATGCAAATCTTGGCACCGCTAGTGCACCACCTGGAGGCATTAACTTGCAGGCTAAGCTGACGCATAGTGCGCAATCCGAAAGCGTATTCATAAGGCTCTCAAATCGCATAAAGGTAAGTAAGGGGGTGGTCCTACCTACCCCTCCCTCTTTCTCCACTTCCTCTAGCTTCTTGCCTGATTTCGTAACATCGCGTGTTCTCGCGTCATTATCGAAAAAAAAGTTTGGTTGTTGCTATTCCAAGGCGTGCCCTTTCGTTGGTATCCTTGGAACAGTCAGTCAGCTGTTTTTCGCTAGGATACACCTTCTCTCCACCGTTGTTATTCATGTTTTTCGTTACTCAATCGCTTTCTGTCTTCCACAACAGGCACTCGAACGAAATATGTCGCTCTCTGGGCAATATCTGGAGGAATTGTCGCGTCGCTACAAGAAACAGGTGGAGGAACTTCAGCAAACACTGACACAACAGATGCTCACAGTGCGTACTCTAGAGGATCAGAGTCGTCGCTACATGGAACAGGAGCAGTTGTATAAACAGCAAAGTGCAGAGCTGGCTGGAGAGATGCGCTCGCTGACGTACCAAGTGCAGGCCTGCATTCTGGTCATCATCATAGTGGGTACATGCATCTTTCTGATGCTCGTCGTGGGCACTGTCTACTATCGCAAGCTACGACGCCAGACGCAACAACTGCGACCCCAATTGACACCCAGTGGGAACAAGCATTGCCTCGCCAGACGTAAATCCTATGAACAAATAGTTGATCATTCGTTGGTGGATAAGAAGCGACGTCCTAGCGAGGAGGCAATGCTTATACTCAACGGTTGCGGGGATATTCCTTTGGTAGAACAGACACCACAGCAGGGCAAGAGTAGCGGCAGCACAACGAGAAGGCGTAAGATATCCGTGTGTTATGGCAGCAACAACAACATTGCATTGAACATGTTCAATGCCAGAACATCGTTGCTAAGGCATCGCAAGGGAAACCACAAGCACACCAGTCTTGACTCGGCACAGGTACCGAGCAAGCAATTGGATATGTTCTTCGATGTCGGTGAGTTGAGTGAAGTCTATTGCTAGCCTTGTCTCTCTTCATATATCCAATCTTTGCAGATACAATGAAAACCACAAAGCCAAAAAAGAAATCCCAGCAGGAATTAAAACGACAGAAATCAGCGCCGGAAAACAGCAGCTACACAAATGGGGAAGGCAACCAGGCGGGGGAGGCGGAAAATACGCAAAGCGACTTCGACGAGAGTCTCATACTAGACGACGATGATCTGGCTAATTTTATACCCAACAGTGACTTGGCCTATAACGAATTTATGCCCGATGGACCATCTGGCTATCAGATTGTGAGCACATCCACAGTGAACGGCAAGACGCAGACGGAGAAGAGCAGTCAGACAGCGAAAAAGTCGCGACGTGTCTCTTCTCCCGCATTCTTCAAATCCCCCTTTGGCAAGAACAAAAATAAGGGCGGAAACTTTAACGGCGTCGGGGGCCTTGGTAGTAGTGGTAAAAATTTCCAATCGCCACACGAGGCTACCTCCTGGGAGTGGTGTCGCCTCAAACGAACCACCGGAGATAAGCAATCGAAAGAGACAAGTTTACGAAGTGCGGTGGCCGATGGAGGAGCCCAAGATAACTTATCACTATCGGAAATCAACTTCCCAACAACAAATTCAAATTCATTTCGTATTCTTGGTGAGGCTATATTCTCTGCAAATGATAGTAAACTCCATGCGAACAAGAGCATTGCCGCAGGCAACAACAGCAGCAACTGTAGCAGCGGCAGCAGCGGTGCCAGTACCACCTCATCCACAACAAAAAAGAAACAACGGCCTTTCAATAGCATTTTTCGCAAGGTCTTTTAATCGCGGATTGCCCAGTGTGTTTTTGTTTTAGTTTAGTTTTACTAATTATCTCTAGAATCCCTTGCCCCTCCAACCCCCACCCATACTTTGTGTTCAATCACTACTACGACGAGCCCCTGATTTCGTTTCTCCAGAGTTCCTCTTGTTTTGCAGTTCAGTCAGTGACGGACTGCAAATGACTGTCAAACTGAATATATAGAGTACACCTATACCTTTGCATTCTCTAGTTATAATCGCGTGCTTGCTGTTTGTATATATTGATACATAAATTTAAAGAGAAACTTATTAACTATTATGATGATGCAAGGTAAAAACCAACTAGCTTAACCACACGATATTTGCCTTTTGTAAAATTTAAATTTAAGTTAACACAAAATTATTTTGTTTTTATCAAACAATTGTAAAATATCTATATATATATAAATTAGAAAATAGATTTATTTTAAAATGTTATTAAAGTGAATAACATTGATATAATTTATAATAACAATCAGAGTTTCAATTCGCCCAAGAACTCGGTAACATCAAGCATATCTTTGTTGGTAAATTTCTGAGTCTTCACAGCGCTATTTAGCCCACGTGCAGCAGTTCCCATATGTTTCTTCCACTGTTCGATTGTTTTGTACTCTTCATTATTGGCACAGTAAATAACCTCATTAATATCCTCATCCAACTTGTAACAACAAACAGCCAAAAACACCTGTTGCAAATTTGCAATCGCCTCCGCACGTAACGTCTCGTCACGGCACACCAAATTCAACATGAACAAACCATTGGGGCCGATTATTTTCTTAATATAACCTAAAATCTCAGGAGCCAAAAAACTCTTGGGCGGACAACTCATGCCTAGTGACAGATCCTTGCTGTCGACATCGAAGAGCACAGCATCAAAGTTCAGGTCTGACAAAGAACAAAAAGGTAAAGATATAAAATAAATTATTGACATAGGTACTTTATCTTAACTTACCTTCGTTATGACAACGTTCAATAAAGTTGAGACCATCATCGATTACGACATGAAAGCGATCGTCCTGCTTTAACTCAAAGTATTGTTCAGCTACCTCTAGCATTATGGGATCTATTTCAACAGCCGTAATTCGAGTCGTACTAAAAGGTTAACAAATCATTTATAAGATTGAGAGACGCAAAGATTATACAATAACTTACGGCAAAGCAGCGTGCAGAAAGCTGCACAAGCCACCACCACCAAGACCAATGACCAACACATCCTTCTGTACATCCTTCTTGGGACTCTGCGTTGCTATGGCCATTTGGACACCCACCGACATGAACAAATGATGTTGACACGCCAAGTAACCAACATCGATTTTCTTGCGATCCTTTTTGCCCTTTATCTTAACTAGAATTCAGAATATATATCATATTTGTTCAAGTTCTACAAATGCTATTCTTACCCGTTTTAACGAGCGCCTCTGACTGTACGACAAACTGGTTATTAAGGAATATGAGACGTCGTAGAATTTTACCATCAGCTTCCACTTCTTCAATACGAAAGTCACCAGATATTTGCGAGACTCCAGAAATAAGTGTTTCTCGATTTCCAACCTCAGCGCCGAGAGATAGATATGGTATTTGTTCATTAAGACCTGACGGTGCCAAGTTCTTAATGCTATAGTCTAGTTCACTTTTGACCTCCTCCAGTGTGCTATAGACTTGATCACGATGTAGGGTGACAACAGCCAGACGTCGATATTTAGCAGATGCCTGAAGCTTCTTGCGACCTGCGGGCGTTGCAAAAAGCCACTCAATCTCTCGCCCCTGGGGCACAATAAATGCCGCGTAAGCGTTTAGCCCGCGTGCTGGTGGCTGATCGATGATATGCACAGTATATCGTGGCTGGGCATCTGAGCCACGATATAAGTCCAAGGTAACTTCGTTGTGACCCTCAATACTCGATCGTGCGAGACCATTACAGACAAGTGCAGCCTTCTGCACTGACTTCACAGCGTTTATTAACTCCGCGGGACATGCCAATCTCTGCATCTTATCGTTGCTTTGGCCAAACTCTAAAATCTGTAGGGAGTTCGTTATAGTAGTCCAATAACGTCTACATCTAACAACTTACCGGACTGGGCAAACTTTTGAATTTTGTTGCAATAATAATAAAAACTGGCAATGATAAAGAATTATCAATGTTTTTCTCCTTATTGGCACGCTCCACATCTAAACAGTGCACGATCCGGAGCATACAGTTATGACGAGGTAGAAATTCCACTAGGTAATTGGCAATATGTTCCTGCAGCAAGGATATGCCGACGTATCTGCCGCCATTTCTGTGGAGATTGGCAAAAGATTAATAAGGAAAGGGTTTTTTTTTTAAATGAGAACTAACCGCATAGTGCGTAGTATTTCACTAAAGTAGCTTTCGACAATAGCTTTTGTACTCTCAGTATCATCCACAAACAGTGCATCTAGAGTACCCTTGTCCAGGGCCACTGAAAAACTCTCGTCCGTGAAAGACATGGCTGTGGCATCCATTTGAATAAACTTCATGTCTGGCCTTTTTTGCGCATTTATATCCAACATTTTTTTAATAGCAACAGGTGATATATCTATATTGGTAATATTACTAAAGGTTTATTTGCATTAATATAGTACTCATCTACATATTTACATATATATGAATATATAAAGGAGCATAATATTTACCGGAAACCCGTATCATACATGTCCATGCTAAGCTTGGAATTACCGCAACCAAGCATTAGGATTTTGTCGGCCGGCTTGATATATTTATGAATCTGATCACATAGTTCCAGATATTCGCCATACCTATACAAAGGAATAAGCTATTATAGTGCTTTAACAGTACTACTTGCTAAGATGTCAATATGTGATATATCAACTAATCAAACACCTGTCATTATTGTAGGGTGTTTCTACATACAAACATACATAGATGGACATGTGCCATACATGCATCTACTTAACCAAGCTTTTCATACCTAATCCCGGATCTGACATTGCCAGACTGTGATTAGTTTTGTGTATGTGTGGATAAGGGTATAGTGATGAGGATGAGCATAGGGAATGAACGTAATTAACATAATAGATAGAGACTTTTGCTTGGAAAACGAAGCGCGCCGAGCCGGCAGATTTGCATCGAACACACACATACCATTCAAAAGCTTCATTGCCGCGTTTTTTAAAGAATTCGTTCCAGTAGTCTGTTTGAGCAAACTCTTCCCTAGATCTCGGCAACAAATTCATTTTTATCTCGCAATCAGCAAAAGGCTGTTGAATTCTTTAAACGAATAAGTTTCTAGTAAAAGCACACAATGTTATGAAAAAAGGCACTAAATAATCCCATTTTGCGCTTTAAAAAAAAACATCGATCATTTTATATCGATACAAAATAAAAAGCCAACTAATGATTTTATATCGATTTGAATATTTAAAATTTATTTACGTTCATCGGTTTGTATCGATATGTACACGTTGGCGGGAAAAGCTTTATACGATTAATAGTTTTGGCCTTTGCGTAAACACAAACTACCTGTATAATTCAATAAAATATATCATGCAATTCGTGTATTTATAGCTGCTCGGCAGGCGCGATGTAGGGCATTTTTGCATTATCGTTGAAATTGGGTGACAACATCTCCTCCAGCATTCGATTTAACGACTCGGAACCTAACGCATAATCAGGATTAAAGGAAGCATTATCCGCATGAGCTAATAAAGGAAGATTTCCCAAAATATTATCGCTGCTTAAAATATGCTGCAACGTAGAGCTTATCTGCTCTGACCCCATATCGTATGTTGGTTCCAAAACAGCATGTATCGGCGAAGAATCTTTTACGGGTGCGGTTTGATTCTCTTCATATACTATGTGGGGCACACTGTGACGACTTTCATCTTTTTCATTGACTTCTTTGAATAGACGGGTTGTTAATGAGCTTAAAATCATGCTTGAACCAACGCTGATAAACTGTTTTATTTTTGACTTCATAAATAAGGAATTTTGAATTGCACAGTATATGAAGTATGTATATCATTCACATATGGATATGGAAAGTCGTTGAAGACTAGATCCGAATTAGTTCTGTGACTTTGCGGTATTTATTAAATACTCAGTACAGTATTTTTAAATTTAATTTATGTTCGGCAATTTTGACATATGAGGAGCTGGTCACACTGAATTCACAAAAGTTAATAACATCAACATAAGATGCTACCTGGCGTTGGCGTTTTCGGAACAGGAGAAATAGCCAATGTGCTGGTCCCACTACTCCGGGAGAAGGGCTTTGAGGTCAGAGCCATTTGGGGACGCACCCTGAAGGAGGCCAAAGCCACAGCAAACGCACAGAACGTGGCATTTCACACAAATATCATCGACGAAGTGCTCCTGCGCAAAGATGTTGATCTGGTTTTTATTGTATGCCAGCCATTCCTGCACGCCGAGATCTCAGTTAAGGCACTGGGCATTGGTAAGCATGTGGTGTGCGACAAACCAGCTGGCCTGCATCAGATGGACGCCATGAAAATGGTCCGAGCATCGCAATACTATCCATCGTTGATATCATTGGTGAATCATCCTCTGCGCTTTCTTCCGGCCTTCACGCAAATGCGACGATGCTTACTGGATGAGCTCATCGGACCACTCTCGGGAGTAGTTCTCATGGATGTGCGTGTACAGACGGGGACACTTTTCCCCGAAAAATACAACTGGATGTGCGACGCACAGATGGGTGGAGGCGCACTTAATCTCGTTGGCAGTGTTGTGGATTTGGTCAGCTTTCTGCTGCAGCAGCAGGCGGTACGAGTGCATGGTGTACTCAGATCCTATACCAAGACCACAGATAACATCAATGGAATTCGTCAAATAACAGCACCGGACTTTTGCAATTTTCAAATGGAACTATCCAGTGGCACATTGGTCACTGTAGCCCTGCACAGTCACACGGTTCCGGCGAAAGCCTTCTCACAAGAGGTTCTCGTCTATGGCAGCAAAGGTCACCTAGTTGTGCGAGGGGGTGACCTGTTTGTTCTCAAAGAAGCGCAACAAAAGGAAGAAGCTGTCTATGTGGATGTACAGGATTTGCATTTCTCCACAACTAACTCGTTGCTTCCACGTCCCTATATCAAGGGCCTGTGCAAGATGGTGGGCGCTCTGAAGGAAGCCTTTGGGAGCAAGGAGTCCAGCTGGATAAAGGCTCCGGTCTCAAATGCAGCCACCTTTGAGGATGGTCTCTACGTGCAAGCCGTCATCGAGGCCATTCGCAAATCCAATG
Organism: Zaprionus indianus; assembly: GCA_018904595.1. Classification (NCBI taxonomy): domain Eukaryota; kingdom Metazoa; phylum Arthropoda; class Insecta; order Diptera; family Drosophilidae; genus Zaprionus; species Zaprionus indianus. The sequence goes on from JAEIHA010000905.1 coordinate 1,975,427, forward strand.
AGACACGCCAATGGCAACGTGTGCAACTCACAACAGATGCGCCATTCAATCATGACCAGATAATAAGATATGGATATGCACGCATGTCCACTATGTGAATCACGTAGAAAACCAAACTATTCGCCTCCATACATATATATTTATGTAGTTATGTTTTGATCGAAAGCCGATCCATAATCAACTGGTGTTTCTATCGGCTCCACCACCATGAATGTATTTAACTTATTGTATTAACAGTTACATAGATAAGACTAGATAATTGAGAACATTTTTAAAGTACGTCTAAGCAAAACCGAATAACAACAACAACTACGCAATCCATTGTCGACAAAGAGAACGTTTTATTTAATGGATCACCCTATAGCCTTGAGTATTATCTTTATGTCTGGGATGGTCGATTTCTTTATAATATTTCTGGGAATATGGATTATCATATTATTGAAGAACTGATAGTTTAGCGAAGTTGATAAAGCAACACCCTCTATATCAGACTGGGATAGTCGACCGTTTCGCCATAAATCAATATTAGTTGGGGACTCAATCCCCTATTGGTATGGAAACAACTCTGATCAATTGCAAGTTTACCATTTTATTTATTAAAACACAAAACAAAAAATCCTTTCTTACAATAAAATATGTTCACTTAACTTTTAAACCATTAAAACTAAAAATAGAGAAAATATATTGAATCACAAAGTATCTTTGTTGTTGGATTGGATCTATCGGCTTGTAATGAAGTATGTGCACATGAAAGTGTATCCAGAATATATAAATGTATGATGGGTATGGGTTATGTCTATGTACATGAGAATGGCAAGCTTTTATTTCAATAGTGTTATATAAATAATTTGTTAAGGTTGCTACGGTTACACTTAAATAATATGATCGTTTGATTACATATGATTTTAATCCCCTTTTGGTATATCAGCACACATAAACCTAACCTAAGAAAGAAGCCATTTCCTGGGTACGAAATTGAACGAAATGTCTAGAATCTAAAAATAGATTTTGTTAAGAGATGTATAAAATATCATTTTAAGCTTTTGAAGAGCAACAGACAAAGTTACAGATCACGATTTGAAATTGAAAACACAAACAAAACCAAAAATAAAAAAAAGACATCTAAGATTCCAAGAAAAAACTTGACTAACACAACTTAAGATCTATCTTATAGTTATCTTTATCTTTTGTTTAGCTTTCGCCAGAGCGCGATCACCGTAAGTAGATGCATTACACCAATCACGATGCCCATTAGAAGAAGGCAATCGGACATGTGGACATCGGATATCATCATGTACTTGAGAAACACTTTAGGACTGCGAAAATGGCAGTACATCATGTTATCGGGACAGTCGAGGAAAGGCCGATCCAGGCCGTATATAGCATTAAGAGCACCATGGAAACCGGCACGGAAATAGCTCAGATGCCACATCCAACGGAACAGCGGTGTTATGTCGATATAACGCGTGCAGAATCCAAAGACCGAGAACATTACAGCCAGTATGGGACCAAGAAAGACGGCAAGCTATTGGAAAGTAATCAGAGTAAGATGTTTAGATTAGTTTACGTTTCTAGATTATCATGTCTAATGCCTATACTCACCTTCGTTGGGAGTGTGGCGCCCACAAAGAATCCCCACGCCTGGGCACTAAGCGTAGCCATGATAGCGAGCAGCATGAAGTAATATATCCGAAACGAATCGACGCTGTCGTTGCCCGTCAGTCGAACGCTGATTATGATGTACAAGGCAGCACAGAAACTCTGCAATATGTTAGTAGTAAGTGCGATATAAGTTTCATGTTGACAAATATTTAATAGTTGTACGCTACGCGCCTTTTATAGATATAATACATGATAAGATCTCAATTACGACTACGACAATTAAATCAAACAAGTGAGAAAAGTTGTTGGGGATGAACAGTAAGCTGATTAATTTAATGGCAGAAACATGGCTATAACCGAGATGCTCCCTTTATGTCTTTATGATTTAACGATCCCCACGTGGTGCAATAACTTACCTGAAAGGGGATTTCAAAGGAGATCAGCGACAAAAAGTAGGGTCCCAGCTTGTACCAACGATTAAAATGTTCCCGTGTCAACATGTCGATCTCCAAAGGAACTGTAAGACAAGGTTATACAAATTATGAAAAATATATACATACATATACGTGATATATATTCATTAAATGATGTATCTATAGTATGTGGACTCTGGGGAATATTCAAATTCTGTATGCGCAGTTCGTATATCCCCATTGCTTTATAAATCAGAGAGTTTGCACACTAGCTGGCCACCAAAAAAGGTCAAAATCCGAACATAAATGTCAGACCTAAAGGCAGCATATAAGGCAACTACAACAGCAACAACAACGAGGGGCCACAGAACGTGCGTTGCTTCAATGACGTCAGTATGTATCGCGACGCGACGTCGGGTCTTTGGTTTGCATATTGATGGGGCAGTTCGTAGCGCCCGCTAGCCTATCAATTGCACTTCTTCTTTTTCTACAAATTGACTAATATATGACGACAGACGACTTACACGTTAACACCACAGCCATTTTGCCGGTGTAGACCAATAGCAGAGTCGATCCATAGAGGTAAACGTAGTTCCCTAGCACCGAGTGCGCACTGTTGCCCACATTCATGTAGAGATATCCGAAAAGAATGCCAATTAAAATGTGCGAGGCGATGCGAGCCAGCAACAGAAACTGCAAAGAGAATTTATAAATAGATAGATATTATAATAATACTATTTGCATATTCCAGTGGAAAAAAGTTCCCCAAATTTCTATATTCCCAATAGTTGAAAAGATGATTACGACAATTATCCATCTCTTTATACATTCTGTTTCCTTCTGCGTCTGATTCATAAGCCCCAAGCTTACAAACGGAACAAATTCAAGTTGTGCAGCTTTGAAAGTGTTGCCGCAAGCCAAGAGAAAGGTATTTAATGTGTGGTACATACGAGTATATGTATATATAATATATGTATATAATAATATAAACTTGAAGCAATTAAATATACGTATATAGGAGTATATATACCAGCCTACAAAACCAACATTATTAAACAGAGAATACATATAATGCCAAGTGGTGAAGTTAAACCTTAATTGCTAGACCATAAAGACGAACAATAACTTTAAAAGGCAACGGATAATTTACATTATTCGCATGTAAGATACCCTGTAGTACAACAAAACTGGATAGGGGATTGCCAAACTAATATCCCCTTCTCAAGGCCCGTAAATGCACTTCAAGTGTAATGCGAAAAATGCGTGCATAATAACAAAGAAAAATTAAAAAAACAAATAATTATAAGTGGGCATTAAATGGGGTTATTCGGTTTTTAGAAAATTACTGACTCGAGACACAGAAAAAAAAACCTGAAAGTAAAAAGCATGCCTTACTTGACAGGTACTCAAAGTGGAGCTATCAACCCAACAACTGCTTGGCAGGCCTGGCCTTGTGGTCGTCATATACGATATTTTCGGAGGTACTTACATAATTTCGTCTGGCGCAGATCAAAATGCGCTGCAACAGGAGCAGATACTGCATGATAAACGAGGCAGGGCTGCCGGCGCTCAGTGGTTTCGATGTTATCGACTTTCTCGGTACAAGTTGGTCCAACGTGTTGATAGGATCATTCAACGCTTTCTTTTCCCCCAATCCCAGTTCATTATAGACTGGTTTCACATAGTCATAACTGGTGAACTTGTTTAAATCAACTGGGGTTAGCTCCTGTTCGGACACACTCAGTTTGTTAGCTTCAATGCTGTCTGTGAATTGAATGTGGGTAAAGTTCATTAATTTTTCTAAGGCTAGCCCTTTTGATTTTTTCATTACCTTTTATCGTTGTTATGAGCCTGGACATATCAGTATTGGATATGCAGGGATATTGATCGGCATCCTCGTTGAACTTCTTGTTTGCTGCATCTATCAAGCTCTGCAAGTCGCGCGGATGCTCTCCAACAGCAACCTCCAGTACTGCAGGAGATCGAAAAGAAAAGTGTTTTACGGTGCATGGTGACCTACTTCTCAGAAAGAGTCTGGACTCTCTTGGTACTTACAGTAGTCGGCCGGGTTGTGATAGCTCGGACAGACGAGCTGCTGTTCGGCAAGAAACGGCACCAACTCCTTCGCCCTGCCCTGGTACATGCAGTGTCCATCGACGACCGTATACAGTTTGTCGAACATCTCAAAGATCAACGCGCTGGGCTGGTGGATGGTGCACACAATCGTATGACCCTGAGAAGCAAGTTTTTTCAGTAGCGCGACGCACGAGCTACATGATGAGCTGTCGAGGCCGCTGAAAGGTTAAGGAAAAGGAAATAACATTTATGATAATGTTGATTAAAATAGATTAAACAACGCACAGAGCACAAAAAAAAGTGCTCTTTCAACACATAGAGAATTTTGCGAATTTCTCAGGACGGATCTCATTATTCCCATTCCCATTAATTTACCACGATGATGTAATGCAAAACGAGTTAGAACTTCGTCACTCAGTGCACTCGACTTCAATATACCCAGCACACAGATGGACAGACAGATAGATTAATGCACGGTTTTAGCTTGTTTTGCATCATTTGGCTTCCCCTGATTACCGGTTATATACGTATATATATATAACCTAGTGTAATTGAACGCATCGTAGACCTTAGGTGTAACGAACTCTCTCTGTCTTCCTCTCGCTTTCTCTATCTGTTTTTATATATTTTTTATATTTTGATTATAGACTCTGATCTTGTCTAGAGATGTTCCTAATCGTTAATTTCAGCAAAGGGGGATAAGTATATACACATATAATCTGTTTTCATTGTTCAAGTGAAATAGAAAGCACCATTTTGAGACGCGCTTAGTTAATGAGTATTTTGAAGCGGGTCGTTAGAGTTCGGCATTTGGAACTGACAGTCATTGTGGGTAATTGCCTAAAGTACGACAAGGTAGCAGTTCAGAGACCCTTCAATTTCGAAAAAGGGGTTACATGCCACCACATACGTATGTGTTCTTGTCTTTATATCTATCTTACAGACGTCTGTCTAGACAGAGCTAAGAACTCTTTTGTACAATGAAATTTCTTTATGTCCACTCAATTCATTGTTCGCTTGAATTGTTTTATAAGACTGAAGAAGGGCGTGGTAGAGGATCTTAAATACCTATGGGATGAGTCGATCAACTCTCTGTAATGAATAGCTTGGTGCAAATAAAATGCCAAAGTCACGAATTTACGGGAACGAAGGTTCGTATATAGCTTAATGCCGGCAGCTACGTACTCCCTCTCCCACACTCCCTCTCTCTCTTTCTGTCTCTTTCTCAAGCACGTGACGCATCAGTGCAAGCGATGAGAATGTACACAACTTGCAGTATTCCTACACACACATATTCAGACATGTGTATACATATGTAGACTATGTACTTTGAAAATTGTGCAGACTAAGCTTCGGGTATAGGGTATATGGGGTATAGTACTGCTTTCCTTGCTAGTTTTTTATTTACTCACGTCGTTGGCTCGTCCAGATAGAGTACGGGCGGATTGCTTATCAACTCTAGGGCAATGGCAAGACGTTTTTTCTGACCGCCGGAAAGTTTGCCTGTGTGGACATTATAGCGATGCTCGAGTCCCAGCAGCGATAAGATGTGTTTGATCTACACAAAGTGATTGTATTCAGCATATACATATGTATTAATATAGAGAGGGAAATTATTGTACAAAGTTTAAAATGCGAAACGTCTGGCAGATCCGATGAACACTTACCAAGCTCAGCTTGTGTTCTTTGGTCACTTTGAAGCCCAGCTTCAAATGCGCCGCCAATATCATTATCTCGCCGACTGTCAGTTGTGGCCGATGCAGATCATCCTGATGGATATAGCATGATAGCTGGCGAAATCTCTCCGAGCTGGTGGATATCGGTTTCCCATTCACGCAAATTCTGCCAGAGACTCCAGTTGTGCTAAAGAGAAATAGACGAATAACGATTAGAAATTGAAATCTGTTTAGTCTCATTAAAAATAAATTATAATTAACACAACGCGGAATTAAGTCGGGAAAGTATGGGAAATCTACCAGCTACGGTTACTTGGACTTGTGTACGAGAATTAATTTCAAGTTCGTGGCTTAATGACCGATAAGCAGCAATGCCAACTAAAGTCAGTCACATATGTGTACATGAACATGAGCGGTGGTTTCGCGAACTCGTACAGGGGATACCCTCTATTCTACGTAAAACAAATTACAGTCAGTTAAGATTAGTTATGAAATTTCTTACAAATTATTGACTGACTAAACTGTATTTATATTCAGGGGACATCCTCCATTCTACTGTAATTTATTAAAAATAAATTGAGGCATTATATCATATAAGATCTCATTGTTTATTGCGTAAATAAACTATATTTATATTTAGGGAATACCCCTATTCAAATGAAATTCATTCAAATTACAGTCAAATTGAGGTACTGTCTCATATAAGCAATAATAACATGATTGGGTAAGATATTTATCAATACGAGGGTCGTTTGATAAGTCCGTGACTTTTTGAATAAAATATATTTTTTTCGTCAAAGAAGCGTTTTATTTCTCAACATAATCTCCTTTTAGCTCTATACATTTAGTCCAGCGTTTTTCCAATTTTTTTATTCCTTCCAAATAATAGGTTTTCTCAAGGCCCTCAAAATAGTCGTTTGTTTCTGTGTTTCTCTTCATTTCACCCGAATCTCTTACCGCCGAGCCATTTCTTCATGTTTGGAAACAAAAAATAGTCACAGGGGGCTAAATCTGGAGAATATGCTGGATGGGGTAGCAGTTCGTAGCCCAATTTATGAAATTTTGCCATTAGCACACGAAATTCACTTTTTTCCATTTTCGTTAAAATTCACGAGATCGTCTGCTTTCAATGCCTATAAAACGCAAACCAAAAAACGCAGCTTTCTCAAAATTTTACAGTCAGCTGTTAATCGATAACTGCTGACAGGAGCAGTGTTGTATTTAGAGCAGGTGCGCGGCAAATACAAAAAGTCACGGACTTATCAAACGACCCTCGTATTTATTGACTAAGTAAACTATATTTAATCGACAGGTTTGTTAATAAAATCAGCATTTTCAATTGACTGAATAGGATATATATTTTATCGTTACATTGCAGAACATATATGAACACGTAAGCAAATCATTTTTAGTTATACAACAAAGAGTTCATAACTCCCGCTGTGTAAGCAAATATGAATACATATATTCATAGCGAAAAGATTGTATAAAAGATCGTTTGAATGTTATATTACTGACACTGGAAGATATGGGTTCCTTACTCTTTTCTCGAAGATATAATTAATACTCATACTGACAGAGTGAGAGAGAGAAAGAGAGAGAGAGATGATTCTCATCTTTTTATGTTACGCCCCCTTCTTCAGTGTTTCATTAAGATTTGCATAAATTTGCATAAGCACGTAGCTACATATGCTAGTTAGTATTAATTCAAATATACGTATTGGGTATACAAACATTATGTCATATACGCAATACTGATCCGGAATACTAAATATATAATGGAATACTAATACTAAACTAATCTGTGTTGGGACTGTTTGAACTTTCGCCTTGGTCCCAGTCCCCAGTCCCCAGTCCTCAGTCCCCAGTCGCATTAGTGTTCAGCTGTTATTGCTTGTCTACACGCGACTGGACTTGTTGATAGCGATTTTGCTTTCAGTGACAGTTCCCATTCGAATGACGATTACAATATATTGTCCGGTTAGATAATATAACGGCTGCCTGACTAGCTAGCGAGTTGAGCATCGTTCATTAAATAGCCATATATGAAAATTTTCACATGTCAGTTTTTCACAACAACATGACTTGGCTACGGATGACACACAGGTTTAGAGCTCTATATAGCTCTATATACAGCTATAGATGCGGCGCCTTGCAGATTGTAAACAACAAAGGGAACTGTCGCAGAAGCTTCTAAAACGTAGTCGTGACGCATTATTTATTCAGTTACGTCGTTGTAAATTACTATATATAGTAGCCTCGAGAGCGGCTTCTCTGTTTACATTTTTCTCTTAGCAAAATTGCCGAACTTATCTTGAATATAAAAAAACGACAAACATAAACAACAGTTTCAGCCCCTCAAACTCAAACTATGCCGATTAGGTTAACTAAATAGGTTCCTAGACATATTTTTCCGACCAAACGTTTATCTCGAATCAAAGAATGTTTTTGTTTTTCTTCGGAACTTACCAGAATCCTGACATCACATTCAGCAGCGTACTCTTTCCGGCCCCGGATGGGCCCATGATAGCTGTCAGCTCACCAGATCGAAAATTTCCATGCAAACCATGAAGGATTTCCTTTGTAACTGCGAAAGAACATCCGTAGGTGACTCTCATGGGGTTTAGATCTTTAGATCTTTGGTAACTTACCAAATTTACGCTCTGGAACGGAAAATTTGCGCACCTTATAGCGCACGTCCGAAAATTCAATATCTACTGGATCACACTGGGAAAAGTTGTCATGGTTAAAAGCCTCGTTATCATAATTAAGGTTGTTCACTTTAGCGGCGACCGACGCGGTCGATGAGGTCTCATCGATGGACATTTTTGAACTGGCTGCTGAGGTGCAACAGTTGATAACCGACGCCTTACTCTGTCCGGCAGGATATGTTGGGCCGTGTTGGCCGTGCTCGCTGACGCTGCTGCTACTACTGGCGTCGCCTCCGCCACAGCAGGCGACATTCGTTGCTTCGATATCTGGCAAGAGTGTCATTTCGAAAGCGTTATCTCGCTTCCACTATTGATTTCCTTATAGCTACAGTGTCGATACTGTAATGAAAATACCAACGTAACATATGAATGAGTGTTTCAAAAGGGATTAAGAGAACACCCTACGTTTTTTTCCACAGGGAAATCGTTAAGCTTAGTCAATAATTTTATGGATTTATGAATGACCAACTAAGTGGCCTGGGTAATTGTAGAACACTCTCAGTTATTCCCACACTTATTACCACATGGGTAAATCGTTCAACACTATGTTATTTATCTGAATATTATGCAAGAAAGCAACGAACTGAATGACAGAGACCTGACCGGCGGCACGAGGAGTTCAATTGCTTGATTATATTCATTGATTCAATTAACGGGTTGGGTTAACCAAACTGCACTCAAAGTGTACGCAAATCTGCACCGATCGGATAGATTGTTCAAAGTGGTAATGTGCAGTAAGTACTGCCCCGACATTGTATGATTAGCTGTTATTTAGCTTAACTTGTTATCATCGCCGGTCGCTAATACCCCGATTAAGTATATGTACTTTATAGGGTCCGCCTCCTGTCAGTTACACTGTGTACATATGTCAGTGTATGAAATATGTGAACATAAAATCATTTTCAGTTGTTCATACATATTCATTGCAATATTCGCATGCACTCATATGCAAATCGATGGAAATTGTCTTGGGTTTCTGCTTTTAATTTTCGTACTACCTTTCGGGAACCAACGTCAGAGCAAACATTTGTGAATATCAAGCGGATAAATAACGGATAACTGGTTTCTTAACTCGGTCGCATTGACACTGATTCTCTCTCTAGTGGTAGCACGGCCGTGGGCAACATGCAACACATGCCACAGTGGGAGAAATGATACCCTGCACCCGTGTAACTGGGTGAAGGGGTATGTTCGACGAATTATACATACATATTTTATATTTTTCTTTATTTTATTATATCATATTATTTTATATTATATTATATTATATTTATGTATATTTTTATATATTTATAATGACGTAAATAAAAATATGTATACAAATATTCACAATATCCAAAGTATTAAAATTATTGCAATAACTTTTGGTTTTCTTCACTAATTCACTTCTCTACAAGCGATCATACCCTATCGATTTATTAGGGTATTTGAGCTTCGACTCTTCACAGACGTTCGCCTGTTTCTCGATTTGTTTTTGTTTATTTGGTTACACTGTTTATGGGGTCGCGGAATTCGCGCGAAAAAAACAACAAATTCACAAAAGGTGAAAAACAACATCCCATTGTGAGATTTATGAATGGGTGCACATGCAGCTGCATTTGTGTTGGTGTATGCAGGGTATGCATGTATGTATGCATGTATGTTCATGTGCATGCAGAGCTGTTTACATAAACATTAACTTAATTTTTTTTTTTTGTTTTTACACTTAACACGCGAGCGCACATGAAATTTGTTATTGAACTCGTAAGATTTTCGTAATTTTCAAACAATTGTTCGCGATCAACGCACACACACACTAAGCGCAGTCAACAAGTATGTACAATGAACATATGTATATATGTATATGTATATTTATTTATTCATATGTACATACATACGTGAGTGTTTTTATTTATTTGATGCCGTTGTCAAAGTTCTAAATAAGATGACAGACACAGAAACAACAACAACAACAACAAAGGCTTATTGGGTTCAAGTTGCAAATGCAATTGTTTTTGTTGTATTCGCCTTGTTCGTTTGTTCCCGCTTTCTTCACTGTCTTCTCTGCCTTATGTTCTGCACTTTCTTGAACTTATGCAGATGCACACAACAGGCAACGACGCGTAAGTTAATTTTAATTTTCTTCTCTCCTGTTCTCCCCTCCCTCCCCTTTCACCCATACACACACTGCGTACATTATTTACTTCTTTTCGTTTCGTTATTCACGCGTTTTTCTCTCCCCTTTTTAGCCCGTTCCAAGCTTGTTCCACATGCGCCGCTAGCTGCTGTCGAACTAAAGAACGCGCTCTCCGCGGCTTATTCTTATAGCTGAGTATTGAGTGGAAGAGAGAGCGCTTAGTGAATTCGCTCTCTCAACATGCTCGCTCAGCTGTGCGAGAGTGTACAGTGAGTTGAGCGCAGTAATTGTTGTGAGCTTGCATAGGCAACAAATGACTCTATCGACAATATATGTTGTTATTCAAAATATTATGTTTATTACATAAATATGTATCTATATGGTAACTTTTAAACCTATATTACTGTACCCCTGTATTCAGTTACATTATAAATGTTTACACAGTTTGTCAAAGCTAAGCATTCTTAACTTCACTCGTTCCACTGTGCAACAGCTGCGATCGAAAGTTGGAAGTCTCTCAGTAGGTCAATCCCTCTCGTATTTTTTTTTCATACGCACTCTCCTGAACGCGCTCTCTCTCCCTGTCTCGTAATATTTTACATTACATTGCAGCTTCTGCTTTGTTAATTTAGTATTTTTTTTTTTATTGTTGTCAATTCTCGCGTTTTGAAAGTATGCATAGTAAAGAAAATGAGGATGATCTTATACGATACACAATAATTCATATTCCTGTTCAGGTCGGAATATAATTAATTGAAAGCGTAATGGGGAAAATGTACCCAAGCGCGCGAATAAAACCCCATAATACTAATGAAACCGGAAAACCCAATGAGACAGACAGAGAGAGGTGCACCTTGAATCGAGAGTACGGAAAGGTGAGGGAGTCCCGAAAGTAGGTCGAGTCTCTCATGCCCCAGCGGCCTATTTATCATACATTGATAACCGGTCCCAAATCAAAGTGCAACGCACTGGGACGACACCGTGATGACACCTTCACCAATATTTGACTGTGACTAAAACCTGATTTGGACAAACAGCTGATGGTATTTTAGAACAGCTGTAGCCAGAGCAGGCATGGGGAGAGGAGAAAGCCAAACAAACGACGATAGTGGGGAGAGAAATATTCGAAAATCTTCGAGAAATACAAAAATATATGACGCCGGTTCCGACTAGTTTCTGTTGCTACATTTTTTGCCGGCTTTTTCAGCATTTGCCCTTTCGCATTGAACTCTTAATGACAAGAAAAAAAAACGAAACAAAATTTCTTGTCAAATCATGCACCCATTAAAAATGGCGAAAACGTTAGGTAGTTTGTGCTAATAAACTGTTTAGAACAATTTAAATAATTTAGCTTGATCAGTATGCGCGTTTAACTGGATTAATCTTTATTTGTAATGACTTAATCTGGCTTAAGTACTTATATTAAATACAATATAAGCTTTTATTTCAGATTAAGTTGATCAATCATAACGATATTAGTGCATATATTCTTAAATAATCGTGCGCAATTTAAATCTGACTTTGTATTGTAATAATCGTACGTTCACCCCCTTTTGAAAAGAAAAATGCCTTAAGGCAAAATGTTATGCATAGTATTTAAAAACAAATTTACTTTATATAAGGAATGATTGACTGAGTTTCTCAATTGACAATTCCGCCAGCGTTCAGCGTTAGGCTCTATAGATTTTCAATTCAGAACACTGCTCAACATGAAATATTAAACGAAACAAATTTAAATAAGACGATCGCCTTTATACACTGAACAGACATGTTACGCTTTTAGTTTTGTTGACTGGCGTAGCTAAAGTTTGCATATCCCACGAATTGCGAATTAATTAAATATGAAAAATAGGGATTGTCTTACAAGCAGCTTTATTAGCTTACTAGTTCGACCACCGGGTCTAAAACGCACTTTGTGCCTGCAATTATAATTACGTAAAATTGTCAACGCAAGCTTCTCATTAGCACGTCAGATCTACCTGAACAGGCGGTTTATACTTTACAAAGCAGATAAATATATGTATTGATACTGTTGTTTTTAAAATTACGCAGCGGGAAAAGTGAACGTGTACTAAAGATTTAACTTGATAAGCCCATAAACTAGTTAGAATATCTATTGGTTTTGAATCACAAGATGCCAAGTGTTGATAGGGTCCCCGAGAGATTAGTATCGTTGAAAGCAAGAGGCAAAAAAACCTGAGCTCTTCTGGGTATCCCAATCAGAGATCAATCTTATTTATAGTTCATCGTTACACGCCCCTTTACCGCAGAATTACTGGGTTTTGCAATTTTAAATGGCCACAAAACCCACTTCTATTTTTATTCGTGATTCAATCGTGACCTTGAATTTTAGATAAGCTTAAAATGTTTTTGAAAGGGAAATTGTTCAGAACGCACACAATACTGAAAATTGCAGTATCGGAAGAACAGGGACTATAAAAAAAAACAACAAAGGAACGCCCTCGCCACGACTTTGCATGGTTTTTATTATTTTTATTCGCCAAACAACATATAGATAATGAATCTTTTTAATGCGTTGTTAGTGGTGGCACTATAACGCTAAAGGTTACATAGGGCGGCAACATGATAGGATGTTTTTTCAAATTTCTTTGTTTTTGGTTTAGTTAAATATTTATACACATAAACATATTGTTTTACTTTTTCTTATAGCGCTTCAAAGTCAACATACAAAATGAGTGAAGTTCGCGCAAAGATACTGCGACATTGTGTGTGTTTATAGTCTTGTATATGTGTCTGTGTATATACTATGTATATTTGTATGTATGTATAAACAATGCACATATGTATATTATACAAACTTGCATATGCGTTGTAACACGCATACATAGAGGGTGCTCTCCAACTATTTATGTAAGGGAACTAAGTTCAATGCTTTATATTTAATGAAAATGATTCACATTTTAAAGAACACTTTGTTCCGGTTATTTTCAAGGGTTAATAGAATACTTATGCCAATGAAACTACAAACTTAAATACAAAACAACAGGGTGCAATTTGTAGGGTGGTTGAAATGCACTTATTCGTTTGGATCACGCTATGTTGATGTTTTGAATGTATATGTCAGTGTTGGTAAAGCGCTTGTAAAATTATTAATAGAAATGAAATAATTTACTATTTGTTTCCAACGTTTTGTTAATTATTAAAACGATTTCAATCTTGAGTTATGTTTATTTTATAAAAACTACGCATTTTAAAAAAATGCGCCTAGCTTTGGGACAGAAATACAAAAAGTGGCAGCACTCCTGCACAAAGACAACACTCAAATGTCAGTAATCGATAGGCGCATGAATATATCGTATTTAATATATCGTAGATCAATTGTATTTAAACAATCTGGTAACATAACCATAACAAAAACTGCGTGGTTTGTTTTGCTGGAAATTTCGTACACAGAAAAATGAAAATCTCCCGATTTAAGAAGTCACATAAGACACTTGTATATTTTTCCACTAATTTTGACTATCGCGAACCCTACCAAGTGCTAGTGGACGCAACATTCTGTCAAGCTGCACTAGAGGTAAGAACAAGGAAACATTTTACCAAGCAAATCTTGCTTAATACTCTTGTTTGCAGCACAAAATTGAAATAGAGGAGCAAATAAAACGTTATTTCCAATGTAATATCAAACTGCTGACAACACAGTGCATTATTTTGGAGGCTGAGGCACTGGGAGCACCACTGACTGGTGCCACAACAATTGTCAAGCGGTTTCACGTGCACAAATGCGGACATGAAGGAAAACCTGTTGCTGCAGCAGATTGCATAAAATCAATGGTAAACATTATTAATCTTTGAGAGAACAATGAATCCCTTAATAATCTCACTATTTTAGACCAAAGACAATCGCTACATAGTCGCCTCACAGGATCGTCTGTTGCAGGCAAGTCTGCGTAAGGTGCCTGGACGTTGCTTGCTCTATCTGCACAAGTTGACGCCAGTTTTGGAACCTCCCTCGGAAGCTTCAAAGAAATTTGTACAGAAACGTGTCAAGAATCTTATGCTCGGTAAACAGGCTATTAAAATCGACTACATGAAAGAGAAGCAGGGCCTAAAGCCCAGCGTTCCTGAAGTTGCGAAACAAAAGAAGAAATCTGGACCAAAGAACCCCAATCCATTATCCTGCAAAAAGAGTAAAAAGCAGAAACAGAACCCTAAGGAAACGCCAGCATTGCGAGGTGTAGAAAATACCACACAGACCAAGGCAAAGAGAAAACGTGTCTCGATTCCTGCACATGTCAAAACTGCCTTACAACAAAAAAGTTAAATAGTTTAATCAATAAAACTAACTATAGATTATCAAAAAAGGAAAACCCTTGGAAATTGATTCATAAGAACGATTTATCCTGGATCTTTTCAAATATGTCCATTATATTTTTTAAAACAGTATAAAATGTGTATAAAAAGTTAAAATGATGATAAGTTGATTTGTAATCTCCAATAACCCCACAAGAGCTGACGGCTATGTCGTATGGATTTACAGTTTACCCTCCCGAATTTTGTTCAATGTCTTCTCGGTCATAAATTTGCCGAGCAGTTTGGCTAGAAATGCATTGCGGGCACAGTAGGCCATGGCATTGACTGGGAACAGGCCACACCAGGTGAGATCCATTTTATTGGCAAGTGCAACGGCAAAGAGTTCACCACATCTTTCCGCGGTCAGCCGCTTTTGGTTGGCCGTGCTTAAGCCCACCTTGCCACCCTGGGAGCCTGTGAATGCCTCTTGCAGAAAGTCCGTTGCTATGGGACCAGGAGCAAAGATGCTAACGTCCAATTTGCGGTGTTCCACCTTCAAGGCCATCATGTAGGCGTTCAGGGCATGTTTCGCAGCACAATATGTCGCGGAAAAGGGAACAGGACTAAACCCGGCAATGCTCGAGGTGGCAGCAATATGACCATCCCCACCATTATGTTCCAAGAAGTATCGCACTACCAGACGCGACAAATGTACCACAGAGAAAACGTCCAGTTCAAACAATTCATGATCCACTTTTATATCGATCTCTGCCCAATTTGCGCGTTGTGAACGGCCCGCATTGTTGACGAGTACATCAAGGCGACCAAAGTGATCGAGCACCGTTTTTAGATGGGACTGATGCTTTTCCAATTGCAACATGTCCATGGGCAACACAAGAACATCCTTTCGAGCGAGTAAACCACACGAGGCATCCAGACATTCGGTTTCCACCTGTTGCAGCTGCTCTTGGCGACGTGCACTAAGCACCAGGCGCACTCCATGTCGTGCGAGACTGACCGCCAAAGCGCGTCCAATGCCGCTTGAGGCTCCTGTTATCCAAACGACCTGCCCACGCATTGTCGCCGGTGACAGCCCAAAACGAGAGTTGTACCAAAGCGCCACATTGCAATCAAGCACTATCCAGAGTATTACATAAATCACGTAATACAGCACCAATAAAATAAGTAGTAGTTCCAAAAAACTCATTGTATATAATGTGGTAATAACGTAACAAATACGTCAAAGACGCAACACCTTGCAGTCTGGAATGATAAGAGATAATCAGCTGTTGCTCAGCTAAGAAGGTGGACGAATTGGTAGAGATGAGACTAATAACTCATAATGATATCGCCGATATTTATTTGCAAACCAAAAAAAAGTTTGTTACGAATGTAAATAATGTAAACAAATCCGACTCGATATTTATATAAAAACGATCGATATATTGCAAAAATGCCATTCAATAATTACTAAAGCATTTAGCAGTAGCAGAGTTGTCACGCCTTCGCTTATTTGTTGCTTTACATTTCCAGGTAAGTGACAGACAGTTTATATACTTTATTTATTTATTACGCTTGAAGTACTAGGCTCACATTTTCACAAATCTTATCAATCTCAGCATAGCCCTTTTTCTCTAGGGACATTATGGCATTCGCCAGTCCCACAGTCTCGCGCGTGGAATGTGCCTTTACCCAAATGCGTCCATTAACTCCGACGGCAATCTCGTAGGCGAGCTCATCTGTGAGCGCTTGCAGGGCAGGACAACTTTCACGTAACAGCAATCTTCCCAAATTTAGACTGCACTTAAAGAAGAATCCGTCCTGAAGTAATCCGAGCTTGCCCCGCTTTCCATTCGAGTTGACACACACCAGCTCAGGTTCAATGTCGGCGTTGGCATTCAAAACGCGCGCGTAGAGTAGATCACCAGGGTTCAGATCAGGACGATTCTTTTTTGTAGCGGCTTCAAAGGCCAGATACGAAATAGAAGCTGTGTCCGCTGCGCCAATATCCACGCGATATAAGTCTCCTGCTCTGGCTTTAACAATTCCGATGACCAAATCTCCGCGCGCTGGCACGTATCGGCGTTGATAGTTGTCCACCCAAAATGTGTTCGGTTCCTTGTGGCGCAGTGGACCTGCTTTACTGGCCACCACTGTGTCGTCGACTCTTCGCAGTCCTGGGCCCAGAATGACACGCTTTCCTTTAGCCAGGCTTTCCACAGCCGGGACTCTTTCGCCAGGCATAACAATATTTGTGTTTGTAGCCATTGTGTTTATAATAATAAGCAAAGTGCCGGCCGCGTGCTGAATTGATTAGTGGTGGTTATTATCGATAAACGCAATTATATCGATGTATTCACATGCACCTCTAGTGCTGTATAAGACCAACTTATGCGTGCTAAAATTTTATAATGCAATAAATTTGAGCCAAAGATTCATGCTAATATTTTTATATGTTTTTAATAATTTTGTAGCAACCTATAGACAACTTATAGAATCCAAATGTGGATGGTATTACCCGTAACCTTGTAGGAAGGTCATAGAATTTTTGTATATACCCCCTCCTCCTGCCGAAATACCGGCGGAATACCTACACATACAATGTTCTAACCCCCTGGAGAAGGCCTAACTAAATTTGAGTCTTCAGTTACGTTCCACAATCCACACCACTTAGAATGTTGTGCATATTCGGGCGCGCAAGTCGTGTGTACCTATCGTCATATTCATCGGCACCATCGGTACAGAAAATAAGCTACGGCAAGAACTTATTCGCCGCCGCTACCTTCAGTTGCAAATCAGTTGGCACAGCCGGAAGTTCAATCGAGTCGCTCTCTACGGGATTTCAATTTTTCAGATTAAAAAGTTCTTGGTATGTATAAGTTACTAAAGCTGTGTGCAAGTGTGTGCAATTATTATTAATAATTCGAGTTTAACACTATTTCCAATTGTTATCACGCGGGACTACAGAGTTTTGCAATAAATAATAGTGATTATCTAACAAGTTTAGTGCATATACATACATATATATATATGCATATGTAATATATATGTAATAGACAAATTGTGTATTTCTTGGTTTTATTAAGTAAAATAATTGATTCATTTATTCGTCACAAGCTGCTAACTTTCACTCTCTATGCGATTTACGGTTTTCGCATGCCTGCCTACGCATCCCGGTTTTATTTTTCCATTTACTTTTGCTATGACCTTTAAGCGTTGCGTAGAGGTCATTGAGACACGACAATGAGCTGTGAGTGACGCCCGTGTTTAGCTGACGGAAAGTTTATTCCTCGCATGTAATTGAGAAAAGTTCGGTTTATATGTTTTGCCTTTCAGTTTAAATTATGATATCTATATTATATAATCTATGAAATTGCTGGTATATTTCTTTCATATAATTAAAAGTAATAATATATTAATATAACTATATATATCGTTGTGTCGAGATGCATAGCTGAAAATCTACAATCTTACTAGAGAATTAGTTTCTATAGAAACTATATAATATAGATAGGACTTTATCTTTTACTTTGATCAAAAAGACAATAAAATGCGTGGGAACCTTTTAAATTATTAAGTAAAGAAAAAAAGGCGTTAATTTCGATGATTTGTGTAAATCAAGAAACAATCTATGACACTTAATTAGTTATCATATTAATTTATGTGCATTTAATCCAATAATACTTGATTTATCCATTTAACAAATTTAAAGTGGGTTTAATTGAGAAACACTTAATTAATCTATTTATTCAGTATACCCGTCGTAATTTAATGAAAAACTCATTTTTTCTTATTAACTTGTTCTATTTATTTTTATTTGTGGAATATTTGTAATAATTAATTTATATTTTGACCTATAGTGAAGGATCAAACATGTCTATCAAGTCGATCAAGGCACGTCAAATCTATGACTCGCGTGGCAACCCCACCGTCGAGGTCGATCTGACCACCGACTTGGGTCTGTTCCGTGCTGCTGTGCCCTCGGGTGCCTCCACTGGTGTCCATGAGGCTCTGGAGTTGCGCGACAATGACAAGGCCAACTACCACGGCAAGTCCGTGCTGAAGGCTGTCGGTCACGTCAACGACACCTTGGGCCCCGAGCTGATCAAGGCCAATCTGGATGTGGTCGATCAAGCAGCCATCGATAACTTCATGATCAAGCTGGACGGCACCGAGAACAAGAGCAAGTTCGGCGCCAACGCCATTCTGGGTGTGTCTCTGGCTGTTGCTAAGGCTGGTGCTGCCAAGAAGAACGTTCCATTGTACAAACACATTGCCGATCTGGCTGGCAACAAGGAAATCATCTTGCCTGTGCCCGCTTTCAATGTCATCAACGGTGGCAGCCATGCTGGCAACAAATTGGCCATGCAGGAGTTCATGATCCTGCCCACTGGTGCCTCCAGCTTCACTGAGGCCATGAAGATGGGCTCCGAGGTGTACCATCACCTGAAGAACGTTATCAAGGCCAAGTTCGGTTTGGATGCTACCGCTGTGGGAGATGAGGGTGGCTTCGCCCCCAACATTCAGTCCAACAAGGAGGCTCTCGTCTTGATCACCGATGCCATCGCAAAGGCTGGCTACACCGGCAAGGTAAAGCAATTGTTAGAATCCTTGTTTTCTTCTGCAAATATTTATTTCCAACTTCTTCACTTAATTTTTAGATCGAAATCGGCATGGATGTTGCCGCTTCGGAATTCTTCCGTGATGGACAATACGATCTTGACTTCAAGAACCCCCAGAGCGACAAGTCGCAGTGGCTGTCGCCCGAGAAGTTGGCCAACCTTTACCAGGAGTTCATCAAGGACTTCCCCATCTCCTCCATTGAGGATCCCTTCGATCAGGACCACTGGGACGCCTGGACCGCCCTGACCTCCAACACCAAAATCCAGATTGTCGGTGATGATCTGACTGTTACCAACCCCAAGCGTATCGCCACTGCCGTCGAGAAGGGTGCCTGCAACTGCCTGTTGCTGAAGGTTAACCAGATCGGCACAGTTACCGAATCCATTCAAGCTCATCTGTTGGCCAAGAAGAACGGCTGGGGCACCATGGTTTCTCACCGCTCTGGCGAGACTGAGGATTCGTTCATTGGTGATCTCGTTGTTGGTCTCTCCACTGGACAGATCAAGACTGGCGCACCCTGCCGATCGGAGCGTTTGGCCAAATACAACCAAATTCTGCGCATCGAGGAGGAGATCGGCGCAGGCGTTAAGTTCGCTGGCAAGAACTTCAGGAAGCCACAGTAAACCACCATGTAACCACTTCTAAATTCCAATATCACCTTGGCGTACTTTCGAATACGAAATGAAGAGGCCCAAAGGTGTCAATTTGGTGTATGTCGTCAAGCTCTGGGATTTGTGTCTCACGCACAAATGCAACTCTTATAATATCAGGATATATTGCTTCATAATTAGATATACCATACATAGTTTCCGTTGACGAAATCTATTCATTATTTATAAACGTATTTATTATCTACATAAAGCTTTTATCAGTTGTGCTGCTCGTAGATACAAATTCCTTCACTATCTGAATAAACAAAAAGAAATTAATTGTTGGAATACAAATTGTTCTCATGTTCTCTTGGAAAACTCACACAATACACGAGCGTATAATGCTCATATTAAAAGTGTTACTATAGATGTCAAAAATAAACATGTTTAAAAAATTATAACAAAGCTCATTACTTTCCTCCCCAACTATTTTCAGGAAATTTGACTTATCCATCTAGATCTACAATACAAAACCCGTAGAAGGTGCAATTAAAATCGTATCAAAATCAGTTGTTGATTTATTGTTTTTTTAACTATATTAAAATACTTGATTAACATTTAACAATATTCAAAATCATTTGTACTAAAATAATGATGTCAAATCGATAAAAGAAATTGTTCAGAAGTTATTAAAAATGTGAAAGGATCGTAGAATGCGTGATCAATGGAGACATAACTAAACTAGACTAACATCTTAAAATATATAAAAAATTCAAGGCACACAATTGGTGGCTATCGCAATGGGCCACGTTGTGGGCCCCTTCAGTACGATATCCTCCAGAGCGGTCTTGATCTTAATGAAACGTCGCTTGAACTCCAGTCCGCAACCCTTCGAGAGTCGAAAATCGACGAGTATTTTTCCATCCATTTCGATAATGTGCGCCTTGAACACGAGACGTAGTTTGCGTCTATCGATTGTTGACACAGTGACCACGCCTTCTTCACTAACCTTGCACGTGTACCCACCAAGACGTTCTATGGTGCTCACCAGCCGCTTGATCGTGTCATGCCAGCGCGTGGTCACAAAGAACCGCGTCATACGTCGCACCAAGCGTTGGAAATAGTTCTGTGAGGCGCTCTGTGTCTGATGCATCTGTGTGGCAAGGAGTAAATTGTCCAACATCGCTGGCTGTGAGAAACTGTATGTCATGCGTGCCTCCTGCATCAGTGCCTGCCTGTCCTCCCCTTGACCATTGACCCCTTCATCCGCATCATGACAAGGTCGGACATTGAACTCATCATCGCTACGCAATGTTGGCATAGGTTGCGAGCAATAGTTGCGCGATATGGAATCATTGCTGAGATTGGCACTCGATTGTAGTCGCTGACGCTTCGCCTTGGGTGAGCCAATCTCTAGAGCGGCTGCCGAGTCCACCAAGTCATACGAACGATCTGTGGAATAGATAACAGATTTATATGCAAATCGTTGAAGTTTAAAAAGAAAACTTAAGAACAATATATAAATAAATGTAATCAAAACTGAATATAAAGAACCAAGAAAGCGCTGCAAAACCATTTGGTTTTTGGTAATAAAGCTCTATGGAATGTGCACCCACCATACAGCTAAAATCACCAAAGAGCAAATAATATGCAAATAAAAAGGGGTGCAAGCAAATAAACAACAATATATAAACAAAAACAAAATAACGTAGACATAAACAATGATATATTGTAAATATATCTCATATCGTATCGTAGTTCCATTTCTTCGGATCGTTGTTTTAGTTGACTACAGGCGCCAATGCTTTGGTAATCTAGCTTTATGAAGTATTTCAAATCTATCATACAGCTAAAGCGCCAAAGCAGTGGCAATGCAGCACATCCAATGACACTAATACACGCACACTTCTTTACACTTAGTATTTCAAGTTGTTTGTCGTTTTGCAACACTGGCGGCACTAGGCACACAGCGACCCTCAAAGTATGCAAAGCAAAGTATTTTGAGATTGAGAGTCACTAAGTACCTGAGCAGCACAAGGCGAGCAGTTTTCACCAGAGATCTTTAACACAGAGTTCTTAATATTCTTCTATATAACTTAACTCACCATGCGTGGTAAATTGCATATTACTCCACTTGTGATCAAGTATTTTCTCCAGTGTCATACGCAGACCGGGAGTGCAGTGCAGAACTTTACGTAGTAATGATATCGCCAGTGTATCCAGTTTGCTCCATGGTGTCTGCGTTTGCCAGTGATCATTTTCTTTCCAGTTGATGAACTCGGCACAACTCAACGACGGCTGATCCCAGGGAAGCTCTGTGAAGAGAAAGATCATAATTAAAAAGATGTTTGAAATATTTTAAAGCTAATCCAACAATGAATGAAATGAAATGAAAGAATTCCTTTTTTTTCATTAGGTGCACTGAGATTGTGATTATTATTTCTGTTGCGGATTGTCTGATATTGTTGACTGTTTTTGTCTGTCTAGATGCGGCGTTGGCAAGCAATTTAAGCTGGAGCTTTGGTATAAAAGCTTTAGATGATACAAATTAGAGAAACAATCTACAGCTAGAATACCAAAGAAACAGCAAAAATGAAGAAATTGCAGTTGTGTGCGTGTTGAAATGGTACATAAATATAATATATATTTATAATATGATGGTATTATATGTGGTTAAACATAAGAGAGAGAGAGCAACAAAACACAAGTAAAATGAACCTGTTAACGGTGCCAGTTGCGTAGAGAGTGGGTGCAGGTGCGGTTTGTGATAGGGGAAAGGATGAGGGCATGAGAAGGAAACCGTATATTGTACTTACCACCCGCCAGCATTGTTACCAATATGACTCCACACGACCAAATGTCTGCGGGTTGTGCATGATAGGGTTTTATTAGTACCTCGGGCGCCACATATGGAAGTGTGCCGCAACGTTTATCCAGCAGGCGTTCCTTGCCTTTACATCTGCATAGAAAATGATGAATAAAGAACATGATTAGAACAATGTTTAAAATCAGGTTTGTAAGTCGATTGTTATCAGTTTAAGCGGTCGGAAAGAGGAGGAGGATTCTAAAATGTAATTTACTCTGCGTATGAAGACATATTGCTAATAAATTTGGTTATCCCAGCTCTTATTGTCATATAGACGGACAGGCAGATATGGCTTTATGATTTACTATTGATGCATTTTCAGAATACGAGGGTCGTTTGATAAGTCCGTGACTTTTTGAATAAAATATATTTTTTTCGTCAAAGAAGCGTTTTATTTCTCAACATAATCTCCTTTTAGCTCTATACATTTAGTCCAGCGTTTTTCCAATTCTTTTATTCCTTCCAAATAATAGGTTTTCTCAAGGCCCTCAAAATAGTCGTTTGTTTCTGTGATGACCTCTTCATTTGACCCGAATCTCTTACCGCCGAGCCATTTCTTCATGTTTGGAAACAAAAAATAGTCACAGGGGGCTAAATCTGGAGAATATGCTGGATGGGGTAGCAGTTCGTAGCCCAATTTATGAAATTTTGCCATTAGCACACGAAATTCACTTTTTTCCATTTTCGTTAAAATTCACGAGATCGTCTGCTTTCAATGCCTATAAAACGCAAACCAAAAAACGCAGCTTTCTCAAAATTTTACAGTCAGCTGTTAATCGATAACTGCTGACAGGAGCAGTGTTGTATTTAGAGCAGGTGCGCGGCAAATACAAAAAGTCACGGACTTATCAAACGACCCTCGTATATAGACTTTAGGGAATCACAAATGCCGCGCTCTTTATGTTACAAAAATGGGATGCACATTTTACCCTAAAGATCTAATGCTTATGTCCTTAAATAGTTAATCTGGTTGTACCTAATACCTAAACATAGTTGCCATGCCAAAGTCTGAGATTTTCACATTGTCATGCTCGTCCAGTAAAAGATTCTCGGGCTTTAGATCACGATGGGCGATGCCACGCTGATGCAGATACTTTAAACCGGAAAGCAGTTGTAAGAAGTAACGTTGTGCCTCGTGCTGTGGCATTCCCACGTCCGGTTCTGCAATGTGACATAGATAAAAGAATATTTAATAAATAAATCAATATATCTCGTCATTTAATTTGATTTTCAGCTTACCAATCCGATCAAACAACTCTCCGCCTGCGGCATATTCCAGAAATATATATTCAGTGTGTCCCTGCGAGCGTTTACCAAAGAAGCGTAGAATGTGTGTATCTTGCAGCATTTTTTGTATGCACACCTCCTTGCGCACTGAGATTACCGCATCCGGATGCTTCTTCAGATCGACCATCTTCATAGCCACAGCCTCTCCAGTCTGGCGATTGATCAGCAATTTCACTCTAAAAGCAAGAGAAGACACTCATTAGTCGACGGATTATAAAAGAAAGTAGCATGAATGCGAATTCATTGAGCTTTCTCCATACATTATATAAAAATAAAAACATATACGCTAAATATGTCTATATATGCTAAATATGTCTGCGGCATCTATATCGACTGTAAATAATTTTTGGACATGCGCAGAAGAGAGCAACGCTGCTTTTGGGAGCTGGGAATAACTCTGGGCAGCTCAAAGAGCAAGTACACATTGGAATCGCCGTTTTTTTCTGCTTATACCTCACCGTATTTCCGGTTTATTGACTTATACGCAACACACACACACACACACGTACAGACAAATAGATTGAGTGCAGTCTGAGTGTTGACTTTCCCCCCTATACTCACTCGCCATAGGCACCTTCGCCAAGAGTCTGGGCCAGTGTCCATCCCTCAACAAATTCCCGGCTCGTTGTCGTCGGTGTCCCTGCTGTTGGTGCTGTTGCTGGCGCCTCCATGTCCTTTGATATGATGTGTACAAGCTCTTTTTAATAATCCAGAATTCACTATCATGTGCTAAGCGCATGCATAGTGCGATGCTGTAAATATAAAGTCATTGAAAAACAGTTGTTCATTAGTTAAAACTATTAAAGTAAGTAACCTTAACTTCAATGTAATTATTTCAAATATTTAGCAAATATGCGCATCTGTGAAGTTTACAAATTAGTTGGGTTAGATTCCATACTCCAAACTTGCCGCTTAAGTGTTTCATTCTTTGGCATGGTCATGGTTCGTTCACGCGCAACCACAACTAGGTATATTAACAAACAAAAAACCCATTGGGAGCTTGCCAGAGAGAGCACATGCGCCCTGGAGGGTCCCGCGTTTTGGGAGCCATAACTTCGTGTAGTACAAAAATATTTACTACAACTAGGCACCAAATGAGTTTGTTTTCTAAATGAGAATACCTTGGGGAATTAATTAAAGTGTTGCTTCTTAAATGAGAAAACTTATTTTTACATATACTTATATTCTTTTATAAAATATATTTCTAAACTCCATCTCTGGCTTAATCTTCTACGCGTTTCATGATGAAATTCTAATATCAACTGCACGCGTCTGTTTTGAATGGAATCAAACCATAGTTTGCCGCATAACATCCCTTTCTCTCGGACAGGCACACATAAATTATAAAGCATGTGTAGAGAAGAAACGCAATCTCGCAGCTTTTTCTATTTGATAGTAAATCTCGCACTCTCAGCTCTATACAACAAACAAATATGACGTCGTTTCTATCATCTTCGTTGGTTCTCGGCATCAGCACATTCGGCTAGGACCGACAAAGAGATAGAGAGAGAGACCTAAACGAGAACTACAAAGAGTCACCAAGAGAGCAAGAACTGAAGAGGAGAACTTCTTGTTGTTGGCATTGACGACGACATTACGCGTTTTGCCGGTGCTAAAAAAATACATGGGGGGAAATTTTCTGTTGAGCTAAGGCAACGACTGAGGTTGCGGCCGAGGCAGAGGAAGAGGCTGTAGCTGTGCCAGAGACTGAGACAAGGAACTGAGGCTGTTGCTATGCTCTAGTCGCGCCGCTTGGCTCGTTCAACAGGCGCAATTATTAACATGTTTTATTACAATAGATGCGAATTTGTTTCTCATTTTTATTTGTGAGTCAAAAGAAATGAAAGTCGGAGGAAAGAGTATCCTCATTGAGTTGTACTCTTTGTTCGGCTAAGCAACTTTCATGTGTGTGCGTGTGTGTGTGTGTGTGAGTGTCTGTATTTGCATACAACTCCAGCTTCAGTAGTGCAAGCGTATGCGTATTTCTTACACTCCACTTAATTACACACACACAAACAGGCGCACACAAGGCGTTGCAAACTGGATGCTGCTTCCAAAGACGATGGAAAATTTTTACTTGAATTATCCGCATAGCTAACGACGCCGTCGCCGGCGCATAGCAACAAGAGTTGCCACAAACGAAACTGATCTTCAGAGGATCAGCGGGGCATTGTGTTAGACCAGATAAGCTAGAGGCTATGAAAGCCAAGACAGGCACCGGGATTGTTTACCCTCCTGTGTTGCATGTACTATCCTTCCTGGGATGCACTGGGTCTATATAGAGCATTCATTTTTGAATGGAATGGTATTTTGGCGTGCACTGCACTTTTGCAATTCAAATCGATACTCTTCACAGCCACGTGGGCAATGTCGTGAACAAGGTAAAAGTTTATTTCATTACAGGTTTACCCACGATTTAGTTAGAGCCGACGCCGACATTATTCACGCACGCACACACACTGAGAAAAGTCTTCAAGATGCACACGCAGATTGCTCTTTCGCGAAATTTATAACTAGTTAATGCGGCGCGCAGTCTCCAAAACTCACTCACAGACTGTCAACTCCGGAGTTTGTAGTACACACACACACACGCACAGAACAGATACACGCTGGTTTGTGTGTGTGTTGCGGAAAAAGAATCTTTTGATAAATTCCACATCCAAAATTTAATGTTAGCAGCTTCAAAACGCACCATTATCCATTATCCATTGGATTTGCTTTTTTTTGTAAATATAACTCCCAGTTTTTTATAGTTTGCATTGTGTAGGATCCTGTTGGCGTTCCTGGTTTGGTTCGTCCTGGGTCAGTGTTAAAATTAAACTGTGAGCGCCGCAACTTCGCCAGATACTTTAACAAAATAGGTATATGCTAAGGCCAGGCACCTCAAAGATTCGCAATGCGAGAGAGCGAGAGCAAAGCCTGCAGAGAGTCAGGGGAAGAGAGAAAGAGAGAGAGTAGAGATGATAGAGAGAGAGGACAGAGATGCCAGAGCTTAGGAGCTCAGGAGCGCGCGCGCAAAAAAGGTGGATGCAGGAGAGAAGTTCAACACGTTTTCGAGAAGGTTGGTGGTTGCTCAATGTGGAGTACTCTCTCTCTCTCTCTGTCAACTGCGCTGCGCATCGCTCCACGTTGCCAGCTTTCAAGTTTACCTCGTTGCTCTTAAGTTTTAGTGCCAGCTGCGGCAGACAGAGAAGCAGCAAAGACGCAGACAGAACAGACACACACACACAGGGCTGTTGCTTCTGCATCACACACACATGTGAATAAGATCCACAGCATATATACCAAGACACACACATAGACACAGTCATCTATATTGTAATATTCTAGAATTTGACATATCCTCCATTTACTTCATCGCGTCCTTCGTTATAAACTAAAACTCCCGTTCAAACTTTCATCTGAGAAGGATTTTAATGTGTGAAAACTAGTTTGCAAACTGGTTTCCTTGAACTGAACCTTGAACCAGGCACAATAAAATATATATATATTGTCGAGCATCGTTAATCGTTGAATTAGTTAAACCTGTCGAAACGTGGAGGATACGGGACAATGCTAAGGTCAGGTTGGGATGGGAATGGGATGTGCCGCAGCAAAAGAAGTCTAAGTCTAGCAACAAACTCTCACATTTGATACCCTGCAGAACCTAGAAAGCTTTTTATATATTTATTGTACAACTAGACACGGAATACATAAACATGTGTATGCAGCATCTGTTTATAAACATACATACGTGCACACATGTGAGAGAACTCATGAATAAGACAGTGGTAACACTTCTCGCGACAACCCGTGGCGAACAAAACAAATAAATAAATAATAAATCGAAAGAAGGAAAGGAAACTAAACTTACACATACTCATCCTATACGAACTTATGCATATTAGATACATTCCGTCTTTATATAATACGTCAAGTATTGTGAGTGGTAGTATTTACTTATGAAAACATCATCACATCATGAAACCAAAGCAGCTGACTCTGTTCAATTCTTCGCGGTTTGCGAATCAACCCTAAACAGGAGCGACATGACCACTCGACTCTAATGTGAGTAATTTAATAAAGATAACTTGTTTTTTGCAAAAAATAAAACAAAAATATATTTTGGTATTCATTGAACATAAAAAGCCCTCGCAACCAAGGCACAAATGTTAAAAAAAAAGAACTAAACAGAGTTTTTCATAAATCATAGAACTTCAAGCTCTTACAAATAGATAAATATTAGGAAATACACCGAAAATCTACTTATGGAAGATCATTAATGTTCAGCCAGTAACGCATTTCAAAATATAGGTATTACTGAAATTCAAGAACGTAATGGAATAATACAGTGATAATTCTAAATGTTGGGCTTAAATAACAACTGAGAAACCTCTCCATTGTACAAGAACTATAGACTATGAATTAGGCGGTTTCTTCTTAAGTTTTTCTTAAATTATCTATAAAACATCGGCACGTAGTGTTCATTTGCCGATAAATGATCATTTTTTATTAATTATAATCATATTTCAGTCGAATAAATATCTTAATAAGGCCACAAGGAACATAAACCGTCAGTTCGTAAAAGATCTTCATACGAAAATGTTTCTTAAGTTTCAACTTCATTTTTAAATTCATGTTTTTTATATCCATTTTATGAAAATGGTTCAAAAAGGGTATATTCCGTTTGTTGCTTGTTGAACTCGTCGCTCCTTTTGCGACGGCCGATTCTTGCGTTTCTTTATGACTTTCTTTTTCCTGACTTGTGACGACATTGGATCAGAGAGTCCATCAGATTCGTTGTGCAGTGATAGATATGGTATGTCCATGTAGCTATGATAGCTCTCGGTGCTGGAACTATTAAGATTGTCATCCAAATGAGTTTGGGCAGTGATGTACAGCGTATTATTAGTTCCGTTGGTTGTGTTCGCTTCCAAGGCATTCGAATAGATGCTGGAATTACTGGATGCCGATTTTCCAGATTCTGTATTGGTTTTCCGAGTCTTTCCCGGCTCAAAGTAATTGGGATCCATGATCAATGGAAAATTGCGTTGTCCATTGCGCACTACGTGAATTTTAGTCTTTGGCATAAGATCAGTTTTTGGCGCTTCCAAAGCCCCGTCTGACATGGACATCATGCCGAAATGTCGCATCATTGCAACCGCTTCCCGCTCCACAGTGCTCTTATCGTTCCAATCGGACATGGTTGCATGCTCACCCAAAGGTTTCGTGCCAGCGATCTCCTGGATACGTTCCATCATTGCCAAACTGGCACGAATTTCTCTTGATTTGGATTCATCCATTTTATTGATCTCCTTATTACGTTTCTCTCGCTTGGCCAGATGATCATAAGTAGACTGGGGACGAGGAGTAAACCCCTTCTCCGTTTTCTGCCTGTTCTCATACGCCAAATGTCCATGAATAAAATTGTAATCTGGTTGTAAGGATACCAATTCATCCTCAAAGGAAGTGGAAGGTGCCCAGGCCATAATTGTGCTATATATTGGGGTATTGATGGTATCGTTAGTAGGGACGCCAATGCAGTCGGTCTTAAAAATGCTGATATATTTTTGCAGTCTACGACTTTGTGTACCCTGCCGGCGACATAACCTTTTAATTTCTGCATACTGTTGCACACGCGCATACACATGATAAATGTATGTATGCATGTATGTATGAGTGAATGTATTCTTATATGTATGTACCCACAATTGCATTGTCTTTAACGACACCGGCAACAAACCCGCCTCTAATCAACAATTAAATCGATTCCACCTTAATATATATGAACAACTTACCTATATTTATAATTAAAGCTAATTTATGAAATTCTCTATTTCTAACAAAGTTAGCTTATATTAAATTTGACTTATGACAGAGTTGTCACCGCAGATGTACAAACATTTGCTTTTCTACAATAAGCGCCATCGTCATTGAATACAAATAAATAATTTAAGCCTAACAACTACTGTTCGGTTGGTTTGTATCAAATGAATAAATAAAAAATTGCGTTGAATTTAAAAACCCTGCAAATGCATTTACGGTAGCCCTGGAAATTCACAAACTCCTACAGGCATGCATTTGTAGATATGTGTGTATGCGCAGAATATATTCCTCTCCCTCTAACGCATTACGAATTTCTATACTTGTTCTGAATAAAAAGCCGAAATTGCGCCAAAAAGTCAAACACGGCAAATATACATTAGGAATATATAAAAGATAACAGCAAGTATGTTTTCTATACGAAACTCATAGTGTACAATAGTTTAAGAATCTATAATGAATTACATTCTGCATAAATTAAATGCACATCTTACCACCGCGATAGTATTTGCGCTTGCGGCGCTCTTTTTTGTTCTCCTTGAGTCCTGGGGCATTCGCTTCAATAACACGACAATAATCTGTTGACTAGGCACGAACAGGACTTTAACTATTTAATTGTTTGTCTCTATGCACATTTTTAAACCAAAAAAATTGCGTAAAAATTTGATGCAAATGCGGTGGCCATCGTCGGCTATTGTACATTTGGCAAACCATTTGCGGATTAGTGTGACCGTTTGTTGCAAACACAAAGACTGCGGCTTGTGGCGGTCGGGCGATAGCCATAAAAATACTGAAACTCTCAAAAATATACTGCAGTGTAGGAGAGAATTTGAATTTATGAATTAAATACACAAAAGTTAGTATTAACTTCAATGGAATAGCTATTTCGTAAATTAAAATTCTTTGGATGTGATATATTGATATATTGACACCAATAAAGAATGCAATTTTCGCTCACAAGGTTCATTGTCCCCGTCACCTTTTACTACTACACACATGCGCGATTATGCCAAAACTACCGGTCATAGTTTTCATTAATAAACGTTTTCCGCCCCCAAAACCCAAAGCTCTACTTTCGCGACACAGCTTACGTTGCATCGTAAAGTCCTTTTTCCTTAGTTGCACGTCGACAGCTGGCCGAGACGCACTTCACGAATTTGTAAAAGCGCAGCCGAAAAATGTATTAACACCTGAAAATACGTACAACAAAAAAAAATGATTAAACTGAATCGTTAGGCAACGATTGTAAAACTTAAGAAAATACTACAAAATATGAATATCCGATTTTTAACAGTGTTAATTAAAATAATTTTGAAATATCATGTGTAATTACATTTCCGGCCGTGTGTGTTTTTATTTATTTTTGTTATTATCCTAATTAACATAGCAAATATCAAGAAACAACCACCAAGAGTTGCTTTTAAATTAGTAAACAATGCCCTAATTAGCAGTGGGTCCTGTTTCCTGCGTTTGTTTCCGTTTAACCGGGATCATTTATAGGTCAAGCACCATACACACCTTAACCTAATAAGCTAATCCTTAATACTTTTGCTACTCACTAAAAAAATAAAAATTAATATCCAACTGAAAATCAAATAATAAAAAAAAAAAACATCGTTAAAAATTAGACAGAAATAAAAAGAGAACAATTTACACAACGTTCGGCGAGTAATTTTCTATTTTTATAGCAATAAACAATACGTGCATTTATAGCAAAAATCAAATCGAATCGTAAAGTTAAAACGAAAACTGTTGTGATTTGTTTGCATTGCCATCGTGAATTGCTCGATATTCCCTCCCTCAATCAAACAATAATTGCCAATAAACAAAATCATCATCGCACACTGAGTTTTCTCATAATCTCCGAGAATTAGTTCGTGTTCTTGATTTATAACATCTGGCGCACACTTTCCCAAATTGAGTTTGATATTTCGATTTCATCCGAGGCAAATAATCAAATAATCGCATCACTGCGCGCTGGAGGCTCTACGACAACAAACTCGTTCGATTGCCGCACTCAAGAGAAAATCCCAACTCAAGGTAAAATCAAAAGGAAATTAACTTTTCTCTCACGGTACAAGGGTAATAGAATTTTTAACGTGTGAGAAAAAACTGTAAACTATCAGTGAGATATTGATTGCAATCAATAGCCAAAGAAAGAACAAATATAATCATGAATGGAAAAAATATAGTTAATGTTTGTTGAATCAAAACTAATGCCGGTCTATTCTTACGACTCCAACTAAGTAATGAAGATTTAAGTGAAACTGCAAATTAACTCACTAGACTATGTGCATATATATTCCTATACGATATAGGAAAATACATACCCATATACCCTTCTTTGTATGCAAATGCAAGTTCGTATGTACATGGTGTATTTCTTCAATTAATCATCGTAGAGTTTCATATTTCTCAAGCGAACTGAGGCAAGAAATTTAAAGGTGAAAGGAAGCTAACCTAGTTTGCGACTCGCAACTGCACAAGTATCTGTGCACACTCGTCGTTTGCCCTCTTGTTTAGTCTTCCCTACACAAATACTTGACCTCAACGGAAACGAAACAAATACCCACACACATAGAAATATGTATGCATAAATGCATATATAAAGATCGTATATATATCGGGCTACAAACACAGACGTGTGTCAAGGAGAACGACATTTAAACAGCTTTTACCAAAAGCAAAACAATGTACAACAAAGCCCTCGCCAGGCTGCGGTTAAGGCGGCGTGAGCGCCGGGCTCGGTCCAGTCGGGAGGGTCCTAGCTGCGTTCGGCAAATGCTCGGCGCTTAGGGTGGTGTGGTCATCCTGAGTGCAGTGTCCTCAATTAGAAGGCGCTCAAGGCGACAACAGCTGCAACAATAACAATGAAAGCCATAAGCCGAGTGCACTTGACTTTAAGATACCCTGCAGTCACAGGACGCTGTTTACTTTCAAACCTAACACATTGATAATGTTGTGCTTGCCATTTTGATATTTTTTCGCATGATCGATTAACATTTCTAATTAGTATTTACTTAAAATTTTGATAGTTTTCGGTTTAAAATAGAGAAAACATTTTTTGTAAATTTGTATAATATTCTAGGAAGCTATTGGCTGCGTTGGATACCAAATCTATGATATACATTGATTTTTAAGTACCTATATACGAGGGTCGTTTGATAAGTCCGTGACTTTTTGTATTTGCCGCGCACCTGCTCTAAATACAACACTGCTCCTGTCAGCAGTTATCGATTAACAGCTGACTGTAAAATTTTGAGAAAGCTGCGTTTTTTGGTTTGCGTTTTATAGGCATTGAAAGCAGACGATCTCGTGAATTTTAACGAAAATGGAAAAAAGTGAATTTCTTGTCAGCATGGCAAAATTTCATAAATTGGGCTACGAACTGCTACCCCATCCAGCATATTCTCCAGATTTAGCCCCCTGTGACTATTTTTTGTTTCCAAACATGAAGAAATGGCTCGGCGGTAAGAGATTCGGGTCATCACAGAAACAAACGACTATTTTGAGGGCCTTGAGAAAACCTATTATTTGGAAGGAATAAAAAAATTGGAAAAACGCTGGACTAAATGTATAGAGCTAAAAGGAGATTATGTTGAGAAATAAAACGCTTCTTTGACGAAAAAAATATATTTTATTCAAAAAGTCACGGACTTATCAAACGACCCTCGTATATATATTAATTTGGGACTTGGGTACACCAAGATTTATTAAGACCTATAGATATTTTTGTATCTTCCATGGGTCCTTCTACGATAGGATGTTTTAGACTATGTTATTCTAATATCTGATTTCATTACACCAATTTTGATATGATATTCAAAATCTGTGTTCCATGATTTATAAAATCCCATCTATAAATAACCTACAAAGTAAACCGGAAAATTTTCTTTTCGCCCACTTGCCATAATTGAAAGATAAGTAAAGAACATCGCAGATTGCCAACTCGTTTGGTTGTATTTTAGTGGGTGTTATGCAACACTGTGTTTTGCGCTGTTTGTCCAGTGTTGTCTTTTTTTTATTTTTGTGGTTTTGTCCTTCGCTGCTGTCTTTGGTTCAGACTTGTTAGGAGCATTATGCAACAAGGACACGAGTGCGACTGATGCCGCCGCCAGCAGCAGCAGGGCGCAGGCAGCACAAGTCGTTACCGGCACCGCAACAAGGACACACTGCGGGGGGTCAAGCACATGTGTATATGGCACAGACTTGTAGCAATCTTCAATGTTCCACTTCGCTGCGTGGCTCCTCCTTCTCCGGCCTTAGTGGGTCTGTCTGTCTGTTTACCGACTGCATCCGCCAGAAGCAGCATCAGACGAGAGCAGGGAAAACTTTCGTTACAGGTGCAGTTAAAGCTGACAAGAAAAGTGCTGTATAGCTTAATCAAAGTGGGGTTAAGTTATAGAAACGTAGTGTACCTAGAAGATATTCTGATAGAGTTTAAAGATGTGGTATTTCTATTTAAGAATACAGAATAACGCCCAATTTTAATGCTTTAAACTTATCCTGATCAAATTTTGTTAAGGTTTATATTACCATCTTATAATAGCTTATTAACTAATCGAACTAACATCCTAACTCTGCTTGCTTTTGTTTTCCCCCACTAGTTGTCGAAATGGAGCGATGCAAAAACTCGAGAGGAAGGAGAAGGTAAGTGGGAATAGCTCGATAATTTGCATCCTAGACTGTGCTATAACGAAGATAATCTATACTAAAAGATAATCTATAATGAAATATAGTATGTGAAATGCGAAAATATAATATCATCAATATAAAATATCTTATATTATAACCGTCCCCATCCTAGACATCTGTCCTTAGACTGAGTTCCTTACTAGTTAGCTGCGCTCAGTGGGTTTTCGGGTCAATCAATAGTACACTACACTTTGCTACAGTTTGAGTTCAGTATGCCAATTGTGGCACTACCTGTGTATATGTATTTATGTGTGTGTGTGTGTGTGGGTAACTGCGTTATGATTGTATTGCTTCGACTTCGGCAATGAGCGTTGGCCATTTTGTTTGGCTTGATTGCACATTGCGAGTCGTCGAGGAATCCGGACCTACGACAACCGAAAGGAACTGACTCTAGGTTATGTTCTGCGCAGTCTCATATCCTTGCACTCACACACAAGAGCATGTGCTTATAGATAGGTGTTGGTGTGTGTGTGGGTGGACATGCGTGTCTGTGTGCAATCAATGAAGGTTCAACGAACGTGGTAAACGTGCAAATTGGAATGGAGGCAAACTTGACTCTTGACACTTTTCGGTATCAATTAAAGCACTAATTGAATATATACAGGATATATGAATGTACAAATGTATAGTATATAGGATTATAGAACAGTTACTCATGAATGGGTTTCGCTTGATTGGCTGCCATCGCTTCAAGGTTGTCGCTGCCACAAAGGGTATTGCGCAGTCAAGAGAGCTGCACTTTACAGTCTATTTATGATATAGTAACAAATTGTCAAGGTTGTGTTGGGAGATGGTAAATCCGTTTTGTCTCGATACTTAATAGAACAACAAAGTACTTGACTGTAAGATACCCAACGCAAGGACAGATAGAACTGGCTGGAAAAATATTTATATATGTGTGTCTATATAGTTGTGACCTCGTCTGTTGCCGTTTATTGTAATATAATTTCATATGCCCAAGCCTATAATACCCTATCATACAGGCAACTTCCGTTGCACCCTTCTCTAGTAGGGGTAGGAGAGGATGATGTGCCCGCCTGTGTGCGGTGAGTGTGCTTGTGTGTGTGTAGTAGTCGTGTGTTTGTACGTGTGAGTGCAGGCAGTGCATTTAGTATATGCAAACACGGGCAATAGTTGACCTAGATTTCTTGTTGATACCCTCTTTTTGTGCCTGCCTGCCCCCAATCAAACTCGTCCAGCCAACATCCCCACATTTATTATACCCTGCAGCCATTGAAAATGTATGCGATTGAGTTTATTGGGTTGGTATAGACAGGCGCATATTGAATAACATATTCTAGGAGTCACCTGTTTAATTTGTTATAAACATTTAATTTATTTCTATGCATTTGTATCGCCGTTGCTTAGCGAGTCTAACTTATACCTAGAGGCGCGACTTCATAGCGATATAACTATCGATGCCTGCATCGATATAGTGCCAATATTGATCAAGAGTTTCAGCCCGGGAATCCTTTGCTAGAGATGAGGCTTCTGTTCGATATCCCTATCGATGCAATTATCAATAGAACCAATGTTGATAGAGTTGCAGCACTAAGCACTGAACACATAGAGACCTCAAGCAGGGGGTACATCTGTTATTGCTAGTTTTTCGATCGAAGTACCCCAGAGCCCGAAGCATTGAGAGTAGAGACTTCGGCTGCACGCTAGACGGGGTACTTCGATGTTTTACACAATCTTAAGGATGCAAATCGGGTTCCGGTAAGGATGTATCTTAAAGATACAAATGTATCTTTAGCATACAAATGTCTCAAAAATTAAAAATCGGGTTGCGGTACAAATGTATTTGAAAGATACAAATGTATCTTAAGCATGTAAATTTCTGAAAAACTAAAAATCGGGTTGCGGTACAAATGTATCTTAAAGATACAAATGTATCCTAAGCATGCAAATTTCTCAAAAACTAAAAATCGGGTTGCGGTACAAATGTATCTTAAAGATACAAATCTATCTAAAGCATACAAATTTCTCAAAAACTAAAAATCGGGTTGCGGTACAAATGTATCTTAAAGATACAAATTTATCTTATGCACGCAAACTTCTCAAAAACTAAAAATCGGGTTGCGGTACAAATGTATCTTAAGCATGCAAATTTCTCAAAAACTAAAAATCGGGTTGCGGTAAAAATGTATCTTAAAGATACAAATCTATCTAAAGTATACAAATTTCTGAAAAACTAAAAATCGGGTTGCGGTACAAATGTATCTTAAAGATACAAATCTATCTAAAGCATACAAATTTCTCAAAAACTAAAATTTGGGTTGCGGTACAAATGTATCTTAAAGATACAAATTTATCTTATGCACGCAAACTTCTCAAAAACTAAAAATCGGGTTGCGGTACAAATGTATCTTAAAGATACAAATGTATCATAAGCATGCAAATTTCTCAAAAACTAAAAATCGGGTTGCGGTAAAAATGTATCTTAAAGATACAAATCTATCTAAAGTATACAAATTTCTGAAAAACTAAAAATCGGGTTGCGGTACAAATGTATCTTAAATATACAAATGTATCTTATGCACGCAAACTTCTCAAAAATTAAAAATCGGGTTGCGGTACAAATGTATCTTAAAGATACAAATGTATCTTAAGCATGCAAATTTCTGAAAAACTAAAAATCGGGTTGCGGTACAAATGTATCTTAAAGATACAAATGTATCTTATGCATGCAAACTTCTCAAAAGCTAAAAATCGGGTTGCGGTACAAATGTATCTTAGAGATACAAATGTATCTTGAGCATGCAAATTTCTCAAAAACTAAAAATCGGGTTGCGGTACAAATGTGTCTTAAAGATACAAATGTATCTTATGCATGCAAACTTCTCAAAAGCTAAAAATCGGGTTGCGGTACAAATGTATCTTAGAGATACAAATGTATCTTGATCATGCAAATTTCTGAAAAACTAAAATTCGGGCTGCGGTACAAATGTATCTTAAAAATAAAAATGTATCTTAAGCATGCAAATGTATCTTTAAGATACATTTGTACCGCAACCCGATTTTTGGTTTATCAGAAATTTGCATGCTCAAGATACATTTGTATCTTTAAGATACATTTATACCGCAACCCGATTTTTAGCTTTTGAGAAGTTTGGGTGCATAAGATACATTTGTATCTTTAAGATACATTTGTATCTTTAAGATACATTTGTACCGCAACCCGATTTTTAGTTTTTCAGAAATTTGTATTCTTTAGATAGATTTGTATCTTTAAGATACATTTTTACCGCAACCCGATTTTTAGTTTTTGAGAAATTTGCATGCTTAAGATACATTTGTATCTTTAAGATACATTTGTACCGCAACCCGATTTTTAGTTTTTGAGAAATTTGCATGCTTAGGATACATTTGTATCTTTAAGATACATTTGTACCGCAACCCGATTTTTAGTTTTTGAGAAGTTTGCACGCATAAGATACATTTGTATCTTTAAGATACATTTGTACCGCAACCCGATTTTTAGTTTTTCAGAAATTTGCATGCTTAAGATACATTTGTATCTTTAAGATACTTTTGTACCGCAACCCGATTTTTAGTTTTTCAGAAATTTGCATGCTTAAGATACATTTGTATCTTTAAGAAACATTTGTACCGCAACCCGACTTTTAGTTTTTGAGAAGTTTGTGTAAAGACTGTGTAAAACATCGAAGTACCCCAGCCGAGCTTGCAGCCGAAGTCTCTACTCTCAATGCCTGAAGCTCTGGGGTACTTCGATCGAAAAACTAGCAATAACAGATTTACCCCTGTTTGAGGTCTCTATGTGTTCAGTGCATAGTGGTTGCAGCTTATTGAACTCATATTTAAACAAACTTAAAATGTTAAACAGAATATACATATATCAAAGTCCCTGCAACAATATGTATTCTTGAACCGTACATAATGCTTTTGTTTATTTTGCACGTTTTGCAGAAGAAGGAAAAAAGCTGCACTTTATAAGTCCGGCGCGCCGAAAATCTGTGCTAGCCCCCATACTGAATAAGATCAAAATAGGTGCCGATGGCGCAGATCTTGGCGAGAAGAAGTTGGGCAGTGAAAGCAGTGGCAGTGGCCACATAGCCGTCCAGATAGAGCCTGCCAGGCGTGTTAAGGTGAGTGAGATATTGTGCTCTTTATGTATCTATAAAGTTAAACCCTTCTTTATCTCGTAGCGCCACAGCATACACGGAATGATGGAGGAGGATAATACCATACGACCGCATCAGGAGATCCGTCAGCTGACGCTGGAGGAAAAGAAGTTTCTGCTGGCTGTTGAGCGTGGCGACATGGCCGGAACCAGGCGAATGCTACAGAAGGCACAGGATACGGAGAACATTAACGTTAACTGTGTCGATCCGCTGGGACGAACTGCTCTGCTGATGGCCATCGATAATGAGAATCTGGAAATGGTTGAGCTGCTTATCAACTACAACGTCGATACGAAGGATGCATTGCTGCACTCGATCTCGGAGGAGTTTGTCGAGGCTGTGGAGGTGTTGCTCGACCACGAAAACGTATCATTCCAGACTGAGGGAAATCACGTAAGATGATAAATGGGCAACTGAAGATTCCCTCTCAATTTTATATTTCTTTCCCTTTAGAGTTGGGAGTCCGCTTCGGAGGAAACGTCTACTTTCACGCCGGATATAACACCTTTGATCTTGGCTGCACATCGGGATAACTACGAGATCATCAAGATCCTTTTGGATCGCGGTGCTGTGCTGCCCATGCCGCACGATGTGCGCTGTGGCTGCGATGAGTGTGTCCAGTCCCGCCAGGAGGACTCTTTGCGGCACTCACGCTCACGTATCAATGCGTATCGCGCCTTAGCCAGTCCCAGCCTGGTTGCACTCTCCTCCAAGGATCCCATTCTCACGGCCTTCGAACTGTCGTGGGAGCTGCGACGTTTAAGCTTCTTGGAGCACGAATTTAAGGTGAGTAGAGTAACTAGTGAAGTCGGATGATACTGATAGTTCTTTCGCTGCTCTACCAGAACGAGTACCAGGAGCTGCGCAAGCAGTGTCAGGACTTTGCTACCGCCTTGCTGGATCACACACGCACTTCACACGAGCTGGAAATACTGCTAAACCACGATCCCACTGGACCGGTCTACGAGCACGGCGAGCGTATGCATTTGAATCGCCTCAAGCTGGCCATCAAGTTGCGCCAAAAGAAGGTAAGTTTCACAAGTATACCCCGGTTCTTGGTCTCTATGATATCCTCCTGATCGCTTCCTTGCAGTTTGTGGCACACTCCAATGTACAGCAGCTGCTGGCGAGCATCTGGTACGAGGGTCTGCCGGGATTCAGGCGCAAGAACATGGCCCTGCAGGCAGTGGACATTATACGCATTGGCATCCTCTTTCCTATATTCTCACTTGCGTATATACTGGCGCCATACTCCAATATTGGCCAGACCATGAGGAAGCCCTTCATCAAGTTCATTTGCCACAGTGCCTCGTACTTTACGTTTCTGTTTCTGCTCATGCTGGCCTCGCAGCGCATCGAGACCTTCATTGGCGCCTGGTTCTGGTCGGAGGAGACCAGTATGCTGAACCAAGCCGAGGAGCTGCAATTGCCCACCAAGCGTGGTGCGAAGCCGACGTTCATTGAATGGCTCATCCTGGCCTGGGTCAGTGGTCTCATCTGGAGCGAGATGAAGCAACTGTGGGACGTGGGGCTGCAGGAGTATCTCAACGACATGTGGAACGTCATTGACTTTGTCACGAACTCTCTGTATGTGGCTACAGTGGCACTGCGTGTGGTCTCCTTCTTTCAAGTATGGCGCAGTTTAACATTTTTCCATGGAGAGGTCTATTAATCTCTATTTCTCTCCTCCCAGGTGCAAAAGGAAATGATCTTCAATTCTCAGGCCACAGATCTGCCGCGTGAACGCTGGGACACCTGGGATCCGATGCTCATATCAGAGGGCCTCTTTAGTGCAGCGAACATCTTTAGTAGCCTGAAGCTTGTCTACATATTTTCAGTGAACCCGCATTTAGGACCACTCCAGGTGTCTCTCTCTCGCATGGTCATGGACATCATGAAGTTCTTCTTCCTCTACGTGCTCGTGCTCTTCGCCTTTGGCAGTGGCCTCAATCAGCTGCTATGGTGAGGAGCTTAAGTACAATGAAGATTTAGAATAACCTATAGTTCTTATTATGGAACTAGGTACTACGCTGATCTGGAAAAGAAACGCTGCCCGGAGGTATCACCTACTCTGCTGCTAACCACAAATGGCACCAACGATCCCAATGCCTGCATTGTCTGGCGCAGGTTCTCAAAGTAAGTAGCTTGAACACTCCTAGAGAAACAATATAATCACTTAATTCTTTCGACAGTCTTTTTGAAACCACTCAGACCTTATTTTGGGCTGTCTTTGGACTCATAGACCTGGACAGTTTTGAGTTGGATGGCATCAAGATCTTTACACGTTTCTGGGGAATGCTCATGTTCGGCACCTACTCGGTGATCAATATAGTTGTTCTACTCAATTTACTGATTGCCATGATGAATCACTCCTATCAACTGATTTCAGTGGGTTTGGAACAAACTATAAATTAGTATAATGTTGTTTAGTTTCTCAATCTGTGCCTCTTACTAGGAACGTGCTGATGTTGAATGGAAGTTTGCCCGTTCCAAGCTCTGGATAAGCTACTTCGAGGAGGGCGGCACTTGTCCGCCTCCCTTCAATATCATCCCCACCCCCAAGTCCATTTGGTATGCCTGCAAGTGGATTCGTCGTGTGTTTTGTAGTGGTTCCTCTGCAGCACGTCGCGAGCATCTGAAGACAATACGCGTAAGTTTGAGAGAGTGGGAATGAGAGAGA
Organism: Zaprionus indianus; assembly: GCA_018904595.1. Lineage (NCBI taxonomy): Eukaryota > Metazoa > Arthropoda > Insecta > Diptera > Drosophilidae > Zaprionus > Zaprionus indianus. The sequence goes on from JAEIHA010000905.1 coordinate 2,016,963, forward strand.
GGCGACCCCTATGTATGTTCATTGATCCGTCTTTTACAGCGCAAGGCACAGCAGGCTAGTGATCGAGACTTTAAGTATCAGCAGATAATGCGCAATTTGGTGCGCCGCTATGTGACCGTGGAACAGCGCAAAGCCGAGTCTCAGGGCGTCACCGAGGACGATGTCAATGAGATTAAACAGGACATTTCCGCCTTTCGCTGTGAACTGGTTGAGATACTCAAGAACAGTGGGATGGATACCAATGTGACAGCGGGACAAGGAGGTGGTGAGTTGACAAGAAGTAATCTGGATAACTCCTTGACTAATTCATCCATCTGTCACTCTTCCCAGGCGGTGGCGGAAAGAAGAATCGCCAGAAGGAACGTCGCCTTATGAAAGGTTTCAATATTGCCCCACCCGGGTCGACTGGGTCTCTGGCCCCTGTGGCCGAGTTCTCCACCTCGCTAGACAATTACGATAATCAGCATGAGATACTCAGCTCAACACTCTCAACGCTCTTTACGCCCAATTTCATTCATCGTCGTCAGCATACAACGGTTGTGGAAGCTGATTCGCCCACAACTCCCACGCTCGGTTCGGTACTGTCGCCATCGCCAGCACAAGCCCCGACAGCTGCTGTCAAGTACAATAAGTCAACGCTGAAGTACAACAAACGCATTGTGGGTCATAAGAAGCGTTGGGGTAAGTCATCGTCGTTGTCAACAACAAGAACAGGAAGTAAATCTTTATTCTTTTAGGCACCCTTATTGAAGCCGCCAAGGTGGGTAACATGAGCAAGATACTGGGACGCTCTAAGTCGGAGGATTCAGTCTGCAATTCACTGCAGAACGCCACATCAGCTCCGGTGCATGGCCAGGTGCGTGTTACGTACGCACAGAACTCACCACAACATACCTATGGCTATCATGGGGTAGCAGATGCTTCCGCCGTAGTAGTGCCGGAGTTTAGTTCTCTATCCGCTACGAGCAGAGTTAGCACGCCAACACACACACACCTGGGCGCAGGCACTCACTTTATGCACACAACAACAGGTGGGTTACCTATAGATAGATCCCTGCCCCCCTGGGACACCTCCTGGCATCTGTTCGCTCTTTCAGGTCTAACGGCCATTGCAGCCCTCAAGCGTAAACGCAAAAAGTTCTCATCCAGTAAAAATATCTGCCCCGTAACGGAGTCGATTGCTGCACCTAACACGACGGATGCGCTGACCGACAAAGTGAGTAAAAAAATACAAAAATTATTTATTAATAATAAAAAAAAATTTCATCTTTTTATGTAGACACTTAAACGCGTGTCGAGCTACCCCACAACGACTGGGGAATCTGGCGTGCCCCTTAAGGATCCAGCACAGCTGGTCAAACCGAGACGACACGAGCAAACACAGAGTCAGCATGATTCTGTAGAGACAACGACGGAGTTCACCATGTCCATCGATCCATCCAATACGTCTGTCAACTCACGCGAACCATTAATAAGCAGTAGCTGTGTCTCCACCATGGGAACCATTAGCTAAATATAGTATATCCCGATACAGATACACATAATTAGATACTCAGTTGCTAGTAAGATAGGCAGGAGAATAAGTCACCTCTATTGGTATATTGATTACTCACTGGAAATTAATTTAAACCTAACCTCAAAGTCAAGTTCGCACCTCTTACATCTTTATCCTAGTCGCCCTAGATCGTCACACATATCGAGAATCGTTCCTCGTCTATACAATGCATATTTACCCACGAATTTCAGACGTTACTGCTACCAGACACCAAAGATAACTATGCCATATCGATGTTGAAAGTTGCCTTAGCATGAGAGATATTTTTAATGCAACGAAAAGATATAATTGAATACTTGTTAACCTGAAATTATACAATACACAAACGAATAAGAAAACACACACTATATATATAAATAAGTTGTCAAATCACTGTATTTGTACTTAGAAAAGCTTTTTATTTCATATATATACTTAGGATCTTTCCATCCTAACAAGATCTTAACCAATTAGATGAACAAAATGCAATACAAACACACACAAATTTTATACACCGATTTTAAGCAAACAAATAGAAAGAGTAAACAATAAAACAAATTGCATATTGTATATGGTAAATGATTTTATCTTGATAACATTATGTATGCAATACTTTATATAAAATATATACATATATGTATACTTTAATGCGAATACATACTAAATTTTAGATGAGTTTTAAGTTCAAACGAAACAATGAAGCAAAAGGAATTTTACCAAAGAATAAACCGTTAGTTGAAGCTTATATACGTTTTGGAACAACATTAATAAAGCAGAACCAACTATATAACCTATTATGATAGTATGATATTATGTTATTACGTACACGTTTATAACAAATAACAACAAGAATATTTAAGATGCATATACATTAATAATAAACGATAACGCAATGCAGGCGAATTTGTAGCAACTACAATGTTATCTACATATATGTATTAATTATAGCAACAAACAAAACGAATAATAGAACGAATTGTAGAATCGTAGTCGCTCGAGAAAAATCAACAGAAAAACTGAAATAAACAATGAATTTAATTTCTTTAAACACACATTTTTGCGTATATTTATTACAGGAAATCTCTCTGAGCTGAAACTTTTGGTTGGAGTATGGGGTTTTCAATATAAACATAAAGAAACCTGTATATATCCAGTTTCCTAAACAAATCAAATCTCTACCGAAAAGAAAGGACCAAAGGATTTATATAATACAATAAAAGACAGTTATAAATATTTGTATATCGCTTTTATTTGAAATGATTCATATATATACTTTTGCAAATAATTGTTTTAAATATATTTTATATATACTTGTGTAATATAAAAAAATATATATATATGTATGCATATATGCACATATATGTGTGTTTGCATATTGCAATGGGTTATATGCACACACACATACATATCGATATATGCAATGTTTATATATACACATACACACAGATATATGTATATATTTATAAATATACCTTCTGTTTACATTGTGTTACACATATTTGTAGTATATGCATGTGGTGTAATAAACAATCAAGAGACGACAAAAAGTACAGTTATTTATTTATATCCATATCCATTTACCGCCGTATATGTTCATTAATTTATTTCATTTGTTTTATTCGTATTTATTTTAAATATATTAAACTATGGAAAGAAACGATAACATTTATTCATTATATTATAGATATAATAATAATTGGAAATATAAATCACTTTCGTTGCATTAAGCTATAAATTTCAATTATATTTTCTCATATATATATATATATATATAGATATATATGTATATATATATATATTCATATATTCTCATATATATTAAATAATTTTGTTTATTTTGTTGTGTAAAAAAATATATATATATATTTATATTTGTTTGCATATAAGTGTATGTACATACATATAAATGCATGCCATAATTTCCGTTTTGTATTGTGCATTTATAGGTAATTATGCATTGTTTTGTTTTTGTATAAATTGTGTATTAATTGTAGAGAGCTTTTTCATTTTTTAGTTGGATGCTTTGTGGAAGTCGAGTTGAAATTAATCAGTTCAGTTTCAGTTTTTCTTTTTTGCGGGATTAATACGACGTATTCATGTAAGCTCTGGAATAATTGTGGATCATGCCTTATGCATTATATTATATATCATATATATATATATATCATAAATTACGTATTATCGCGTATGAAAAAGTTAAAGAATGCATCAAGCATCTGTTTTCTTCGGCTTTCTTTCTTCATTAATCAAAGAACCCCCGATGATTTAGGCAATTCGTAAAGGTACAAATATATGCAAAGTGTAGAGGAGAGATAGTACATGGAAGTAATCAGTAGAAATATGTAGTAGTAGTATACTAGAGTAATACGGAATAGTCTAATAAATTCATACTTTTCGTTATTTCGTTTCTTTTTAGCATCAGTATTAATACACGAACGTAGATATAGAAGATATACATACATATATAGTATAGTATACTATGTATATCTGCAACAGTAATACAGCAGAGGTTGGAAAAATGAAGCTTATGTGTGTGTGTGAGAGTGTGTTTGTTTTTGTGGAAGATAATATTAAGCAAGTTTTACTTGAGGGGAGCTTATAAGCTTACAGTACTCATTGTAGATTGTGTAGTATGTACATTGTAATTGGTAATTGGATTGGATTGTGATGGATTTATATAGCACATATAACATACAATTTGTTGTGTTTAATAATAATTTGGAATATATATGTATAACAGATATAGTGTATATATGTTTGTGAATACCATAATGTATATAATTTACAAATTTCTTTATTCATATCTAACAAACGATCTCGACTCCAATAGACGGGCAGTGCAACACTTATGAAACAAGAATGACTTGGTTAACTCGGTTACCCACCACCCACCTATATAAATCAATCAATCAATTCGGATTCGGTACAAATACATATATAGATATAGATATTGTTTTTGAGTTCTCTCTCTTTCTGTTCTTTCAACGACTTAACAACTATTTATGTATTTTTTGTTGTTCTCAATTTCAGAATTTCTAGTATTATGTACATAAAATACAGTTAGATTATTGTAATGCCTGCTTGTTTTGGTTGTGTGTGTTTTGTGTGTGTGTTGGTTGTGTGTGGGTTTGAAGCCTTAGTATTGTTGCTGTTGTTCCGTTTTTACATGCACATAATAGTATCCTATATAGATATATAGTTGTATATATATAAAAAATACAATTAGGGAATCGAAATCACTTATTTGAGACATCAAGTATTTGAGGGGTTATATTCTCTTCCCTTCTCTTCTTAGCCCCTGAGCATGTTCACCAGCATGGCGACCAAAAAGGTGACAAAGACAAAGGAAACCACTATACAGACAGCCTTCTGTTGATCCGTCAAACGTTTGCGGTTACTATATAAGGTCGTCAGCCTAGAGAAGGCGCGTTTGACCAAACCGCCGCCATGTTGTATGCAACTGCTGCTCGCCACTTTGCCTCCTCCTGCTGCAGTTGCTCCTCCTGTTGTTGCTGCTGCTGCTGCTGCTCCTCCTCTGCCCATCAACAGATGAGAGTAGTGCGCATGGTGCACATGGTGCGAGTGATGCAAGTGATGTTGATGATGCATATGATGCTGCTGCACATCGGAACTTTTGCCGCGCAGCAGCAAAGTCGAGGCCGATGACGATGAGGAATTAGTAGACAGCTCTGCTCCTGCCAGACACGACGGCTGCTGATGATGATGATGGTGATGATGATGATGATGCAGTGGATCAGCGCATGCATTAAAGCCCGCCGCAGATATCTCATGCTGCAGGCGACCGATCGCGTGTAGATCAACGCCGACACCGCTGCCATTGCCACTAATCGCTGAGGCGCTTATCGAGCGCGGAGGATTAACTGCACCCGCCGTTTGTTTGCTGCGACTGAAGCGCTGCTGTGACGGAGCAGCAGCGGCAGGTGCGACAGCTGCAACAGGTGCGATGGTTCCATTGCCCGTTGCTTGACCCGCTGGCTTCTTGGGTACCTGGTAGCGCAGTGCCGTCGAGGCCTGGCCATAGATCAACTCGCCACTCGAGGTGACACGCACTGGGTACACACGGAACTGATAGTTATTACCGGGCACCAGATTGTCTATGGTAAACTTGGTATCCAGGCCGCGATACAATTGATGGTATTCCTGATTGCTGAGGCTCAAAGGAGCAACAGCAGCAGAGGCACTTGCTCCAACGTTGTTTCTGCTGTTGCTGCTGCTGCGTGATTCAGACAGCTCTGGCGGATTCAAGTCGCCAGCTGTAGATCCGGCAATGACAGCATATTGCAGCTCATATTCCACACGATCGTAGAAAGTGTTCTTCGAGTGCTGCCACTCCAGGGTGAGCTGCTCCAGCGGCTGCACCAAGTTGGCTACATGCAGCACACGTGGTGCCTTAATGCTCGCCGGCAACGTGGCCGTAGTTTGAAAGACATACTCCTCCGAATAGTCGCCATCACCAGCGCGATCAGTGTGTGCATAGATGCGGAAGGTGTAACTGCTTCGCTCCTGAAGCTTGTTCACCTTGCACATGCAGTTGGTGCCGGAGTAAATATTCTGGAACTGCTTCGCTCTGGTCACATACATTTCTACAAAGTACTTTGTGAAGTCGCCACCGCCACCACCTGTTCCTCCGGATCCTCCGCTGCTGCTGCTGTTCCACTTAAGCTTGATGAAGTTGTGTCCCACACCACTGCATTCCAGACGTGGTGGTGCTGGCGGCGCTGGTTGTGTGGTCAACTTGGCATAAGCACTGAAAGTACCAGCGCCGATGGCATTCACTGCCTGCACGCGGAACTTGTAGCTAGTCTCTGGCGTCAGTTGGCCTATCGTGTAGCGAGTGCAGGCATCCGGCGTGGCGATGGTCTTCTCGCCATACTCAATGTTGTAGCTGCAAATGGGACTGCCATGCGCGGCCGGCGTTGTCCAGTTGAGAGTCACCTCCTGTGCTGTAAACTCGTATCCTTGCATCTGCGGCGCACCAGGCACGGCGGCGAGCGTTGCCACGCATACCACATCCGAGGGGCAGCCTGTGCCGGCCACATTGCTGGCCAGCACACGCAGATAGTAGCGTGTATAGGGAGTCAGTTGGCGCAGCTCCACATTGGTCTGTGCGCCCTGATAGCAGTTGCTAAAGCATGTGCCAAGTGGCTCCTCCTCTGGCTCCTCCAGTGACTGGCTGACACTTTGCAGAGTGTATCCGGTGACAGCGGCGCCATTGTTCAGTGTTGGAGTGCGCCAAGTGACGCACAGCTGCGTTGCCGATTTGACCAGCGCTTGCAGTGCCTCTGGGGCAGCGGGAGGTGCCACCGCTGTGGTGAAACGGAACCACTGTGACCAGTTGCCCGCTCCCACGCGATTAATGGCACGCGCTTGCACTTCGTAGATGCCACCGGGCAGCAGTTGCTCCGCCACAAAGAAATTCGCTGAGTCACGATAGATGATCTGTGAGGGCATCTCTCTGTCACCGGTCACCTGCCGCAACTGCGCCTCGTACTCCTTCACTGGTGCTCCGCCATTATTGTCCGGCTGGTGCAGACGTATCACTGCTGCGTATGGCGATGGGGGCTTATCGCTGTAGAGCGTTGGCGCCGAGGGCGGCACTGCCTCAGTGGTTACATGGCCAATCTCCGAGAAGGGGCTCACCCCGGCTGGTCCCTCGCAACAGACGCGCAGTTGATACGTAGTGCCCGGCTGGAGACCTTCACACTTTGCCTCTGCGTCGGCACCCGAGTAAATTCGTTCGAATTGCGGTCCACCAGCACTAAGCTCCAAGTGGTAGTGCAGGATCTCCCCACCTCCGGTATCGGTGGGCATCTCCCAGCGCGCCTTGAAGTGTGTGCCATGTATTTTGCCCTTGGCATGTGGCTTGCCCGGCCTGCCGGGTCTCTCTGGCGCTGTGCTGTAGCTAACCTCCGGCGACCAGGGCGAGACCCCGGCGTCGTTCTCAGCGCGCAAGCGAAACTGATAGCTGGTGGCACGACGCAGCTGCAGACACTCGTAGTGCGTATCGCCGCCCTTGTAGCTGTTCAGGTACCCGTGACCGAACTCACCATCTTGCAACTGCAGCAGGAAGTCTCCATCCTGGGAGCGTCGTTCCCACACCAGATGCAGTGAGCTGGGCGAGCATGCCTGCAGCTGTGGTGCCTTGGGCGCTGTGGGTGGATTACCCGCAGTGCTATAGCTGCTCACCTCGGAGTATATCGATTGGCCCACTTGATTTACTGCAGCCAGACGAAAGCTATAGACGGTTGTGGGTTGCAGCTTGGTAAGCACATAATGCTTGGCCTTAATCTTGGCCAGCTCAACAAATTGCAATGCATTGCCACGTCCCTCGTCATACTCCAGCAGGTAGTGCTGAATGGGTGATCCATTGCACGCCGGCGCTGTCCAGCGCAAATTAATGGAGCTTTTGGTGCGCGACTGTAGCTTCGGCGGAAGCGGTTGATCTGGTTCACATGCTGGCGTCTTGAACTCCGTTGGCTCACTGACGCCGCCCTGGAACTGTTTGTATTGCACTTGTAGACGCACGAGATACTCCTGACCAGGCAATAGATCCTGGACAATGCATTCGTATGCCTCTCCCCGGTACAGACTCTTGTATTTGCACTGCTTGCCACTGTCGCTGAGCAGCACCTGGTAGCGCAGATCCTGCACTTGAATGACATCTGTTATGGACGGCGGTTCCCAGAAAATTTTAGCTGCTCGCGAACTGACATCGATCACTTCGGGCTTTTCAATTGACGAGATTTGCTCGACAATCGTTGCTGATTGGTCCTCTTCCTCCTCTTCCTCATCCTCTTTGTGTTCCTCATCGGCAGCACCATCTTCCACAGGCTGTGACGTCACCAGGTGCCGTGCGTGCACCTGCTGTTGCTGCTGCACCTGACCACGTAGTCCATTGTAGTTTTGTTGTTGGTGTCCATTTGTGTCGTTGCGCCGCGGAGACGGCGAGTGTGTAGGCGTGGACATGGTTGAATCTTGACAAGAAATTATTATTATTATTTTTATATATACATATATTCCACCCGATCTACCTGAACACTTAAACAGGTCATTGCGTTGCTTCTCCAGCTTCCTCAGTAACTTTGTATGCTGTTGTATCATCCGCTCATCCCTGTAGTTGGGCGGAGAGGGAGAGTGTGGGGAATGTAAATGCGGCTGTGACGATGCTGACAAAGCTGCTGCTCCCGTTGGCTGCTGTTGTTGCGGGGGAGCACCCGCCCCGGGCACCGGAGGCATATGATAGTGAGGTGGTCCATTGCCAGCTGGCCCCGGACCAGGTGGATACCCAGGCATCGGTGTGTAATAATGCGATGTGCCATTTCCGCTTATCTAAAATGGGTACAAATAAATGAGTACATGCACAAATAATGCGAACAAAATTTAAGGGGGAAATACTTTAACAATTATTTTATGTGCGGCTGACGTGTTGGTCACAGTTATTTCGCTCTCTTGCGGCTTCATTTCGAGAAATACCCACGTCAGCGAATAAAACGTCCCAATATAACAACAATGCAGCAGCTGCGACGACTGCGAACTGATAACAATGTTTGTCCGATTTTTATCTCTTCCGGCATGGGCAATGTTTATTCAAGTAACATTACTCTGCATTTAATTATTATTAGTGTTCATTTGTACGCAATTTTACTGTTTATAATGTTGTTTATTTTTAATGTTTATTTATGAAACGTATGTGAGGCATTTTTTTGCTAGCACTACAGAGACAGCATCACTGCACCGGCTATACATCGATTTATATTCTCTTTCTTTTTCTTTATCTCTGCTCGCACATCAATAATAACAACAACGCTCTATATTTATTTTGAAATGTTCACTATATTATTTGTAAACATAGTAATCGTTTAACTATTCAACGTAGAGTTTAATTTTTACAGACTCTGGCATCGCTTTTTTCACTGCAAGTATTTTGCAACACACTATTGGTAAACATCGATAGTTTGGCGATAGACATGATTTAGTTTGCATTCTCATCACTAACTGAAGAGGCGCGGAGAATGTAAGTTTTTTAAGTGAGTTTGAAAAATATATATTTTGAATGCATATAAAAGAATGGATTTTTATGACGACATTGCATGATGTATGGAAAAACTATAAAAAACTCGAATAGCAGTGAATTAGTTAAATATTGTAGTAAATGTGGAATGTAGTCAACAGCAGTGTTGCCCATTCGGCATTTTCTCTCAAATCTCACTCTTAAGGTGGCAATAGCGGGAAAAATTAAAAAAGATTGCTTTATCTAGCTTTTTTCATACCGACTTCATACAATTCAGCTTTTTTTATCTCACACTGGTCAACGTAATGGAATTTGGGTCTTGGGTTAGGCCTTTCAATTATGGGTTGGTTCTTGTTGTTGTACTTACAAATGGCGCTGCGTGCAGGTGGCCCTGTCCATGATGCAACTGCTGGTACTGTTGCGGTGGCAGCACAACGTGAGTTAGTGTTCCATTCTCGTTGACGTACGGTGGTACCTGAACCGGTAATGCCATCGTTGGCGGCGGCCGATTGTGGGAAACCATTTGTACGGCCGCTGGACCTAAACCGGGACGGTACAAATAGAAGGTATGGGTATAATTCAATATAGAGTCAGTGTGGAATTTAAGTGTAATAAATTATGTATATTTATTTCTTTGGTATTTAGAGCGCAATCCTTCTATGATTTCCGTATACCCTAAGGATTTACTACAACAACAACATAGCTTTGCAACAGGGTATTTCCCCATCGATGGCATTATGGAGATTGTATGTACATGATTTACTGTTAGTTGTTTAAGGCTCATTGGCGTCACTTTGTAATAATTGAGTTTAGCCAGCCCCGAAGTCGCGGGGGCGTGATCTAATTAGCCATATAATGCAGTCGTAGTTGACGTACGTAGCGGGCTGCTTGTGTTCAGGTGTAAAAATGTTGGCTTAGTGCGTTGACGCATAACTTTTCAAAGTGCAGGCGAAGAAAGATAACGAACAGTAACAACAACAACCGTTAAGAATATTATGTATTTAATTAGCACGGTCTGCCCCGTTGTCTGCCGTCTACTATGGGGGCGATGCACATACCGCATTCCATAGTACCATACACTCACACAGCGTAAACGATAGTTTGCCTCGACACACACACACACACACTTACAGGGTTGTCAAGTGTTAAAAGGCAGCAATTAGTTAAACGTTGAACGTCGTTAACGATTGGGGGTTGGAAAATTGGCGTTATACGAGTCGATGAGATGGGATGGGGCGGGGGCGGGACAGCTTATCACTTTACCCAGCAGACAGTTAAATGCCGACAGGGAGAAAGCCTTATGACGCGACGCGTCGTCGAAGAGTGTCAGCCATACTGTCTGCGTTTAACTTTAAATAAGTTATTGCTAAATAGCTTAGGGGAGATCAAGCCAAGCCAGGCAGAGAGGGTTGCCGCCTTTCGCAAATGAGCCAGACAGGTTTTGTATATCACACACACACAAACACACGATATAGTGTACTTTTGGTATTGTACAATTACTTCGCTTTGCAGTTTAACCAAGATATAGGATAGTGTAGAGTTGAAAGTGTTTATATGTAACTTTGTGAGAGATATGCATCAGTATAAAATTGACCCAACCAGCTGCCAAATCAGAAAATAACTCTTACATTATATTGCTAATTGGCACCCTTTACATTTCCATACAAATTACCTGCCAGTTTCACGACAATCTTACTTCAGATTTTGTCAAAAAGTTTCGATACTTACAATTTAATTTACTGAACTTATTTGAACTCTTAAAGAACTTGACTTACCTGAAATTAAAGAGAAAGAAAAGTGCAATTAAGTTAAGTTGTCAATGCCATAGATAGATTTATATATGTACATTTATTTAATAGTGTCTGTATAAACAATATTATATGATATAAACCAGTCATGCAACAGGCATAATCACCTATTGTAGCTTAAAATGTAAAAATTTGCAGCAATTTCAATTTCAAAAGACCAAAAAGACTTCACTTTCTGCGGAATGTTCCCACACAAATCCACCACGTATACATATTTCAAGGTCGTAAATCGTGGAAAAAGATTAAAATCGCATCGTAAATAACCGAGTTAAAGGTAAATAGGTAAACTACTGCACACATAAATGACGTCAGCATGCTGCCTTCTCGCACAATGCTTACATGTGTTGGTGATGGAGGGGGAGGGAGAACTGCTTCTAGGGTTGCCAATAAAAATGCGGATTAGGGCTATCAGAATCACAAGAAAAGGACACATAGGAACTTAAAAAACGGACAGAAATTTGGCAAAAATCACAATATTTTTTAGATTGAATATAACGACAAGAATTAAAACACTCTGATTTTTATATATATGTACATTTTTTATGCTATCTCAGCACATGGTTCTTTATATATTAAGACGGTTATTTAATCAATGTTGTTTAATTTTTTCCGGAAATAAAAAAGGAGAACCCTCTTCGTGAAAATATTGACCTGGCAGCCCTGTTACGGATGAATTTACTGTGACTATATTTCTCACGGGGTGTTGCACAGTCGACTGAGCTCAAACTTTGCTGCGTTTAATAATGATTGTCCCCAAACAAGAGCGTACAACAAAGAGCCAAAAAAACAGTAAAAAGTCGAAAAAAACGCAGAATTAAAAGGAATTCAGGCAACATCACCAACCAACGAACAGCAGCAACTGCATCGAAAGAAAAATTGCATGAATGGCATTTAACTTGCCAAACTGGCGATGTAGCCGAGAGCTGGATGGGTACAGGGTGCAGAGAGCTGGAGCTGGAGCCGGAGACGGGACAGAGACTGAGTGGAAACTGTTACAGTTACAATTTTAATGCGCAACGCATGTGTATGTTGGTAACCCCCTCCCCAATCCCCCTACAAACATCCCATACCGCCTAAAGTTAGATTTGTTGTTTGCTGCCAATTTTTTTCATCGTTCTTTTTTCGGTTGTTGAACTCGCTCAAACAAACTTACGCATACATGTGTATGTACCAATTTATGTATGTGTGCGTGTTTGTACATAATGTACCAGAAGTGCCCCAAGCCAAGAGCAGCAGCAGCAGCAGCAATGGCTGGGAAGGGGGAAGAGCAGCGGCATTAGTAACGACTACAAAAGCAACACACAAATCAAATAAAAGCAGCGCTGCTGCTGCGACTGCAATTGTTTTTATCAGAGTTAAGAAAAATGCGACGAAATAAATATGTGCATATGTATGAGTGTGAGTGTATGTACTTGAATAATACATTTAAGAGATAAAATATATTCAAATAATAAACATAGATACACGCACACAAACACACAACCAATTCTCTGCACACACGCACATAAAAATGTACATAAAGCTGCTGGACGCCATATTGCAAGCATGTGTGTGTGTGTGCGTGCTTTAAGATTTATGTCCGGCACTGTCCACTGAAATTGTACGATTTCCAAAAGTTCCTAAATGCATTTCAATGAGCAATGAGAGGGAATTCTCTTTATATGCAGTCAGATTCTCATAACGCGATGTGAAATGAAAAGAAACATAAGGTGACACCGCAGATATTATAAGAATGTTGACCCTGATGAACTCAGCTTAAATTAATTTCACATAAATTGGTGAATGCACGAATAATTTCGATAAATAAAGTACAATGTATCGGCTTTATAATGACATCGATATACATAAATCAACTGAATATTTGAATTGAATGAAATATCGATAAAATATGCTGATAATGATAGTATACCAAATTAGTATTTTAAATACTGATACAATTGGCAGCTCGATAGCACGTAATCAATGTATCGATTCGATATTCTAATTGCAATTTGTCCATGAGTAAATTAATTACCAACTCAGTACTTATTCCTAATGAAAAATAATAAACAATTTGGGTTTTTTGGGACATAAACCAAAGTGAAGCAGTATTACTAGCAGTACTAGCATCTGCTGGAATGCAATTTGTCATTTGTCGCTTTTGACGGCCTTTCGCTACGATCATTATGATGATGGCGATGACGGTGTCTGTCATTAACAACATTGAGCAACCGAGAAGCGAAGCGAGAGGAGATTTTTGTCGCCGACTCTCAACGCACACTCGAAAGCGACAGCTGCAAGTCATTAACTTGAGAATCTGTAACTGCTTGGCGACATAAAGTATATTTTGGCAACCCGAAGAGAATCTCGCTATAAGAAGAGACTGACACTGAGACTGAGGCGATTAGTGGTGATTGGATGCGGAGCAGGGCCGAGAGTGATTGCACAATCGCGCCACAAAAACCGAATGCAATAAAGTTGGGTAAGATGACGACGACGTAGACGATGTCAATAAATCGGAGGAAGTCATAAAATTGAATCGGTTTATAATGTTGACTAGTTAATATAGTCGCTGTGATTTGATGAAGAGCAATCGCCGCTAGGTAGGTTATGACATCAGACAAGGTGTCCCCAATTACAGATTATAAAAATAACCCCCAAGAACTAAGACTTATTGGGGTTAACATTTTACTACAACTCACCAAAAAGCGCTGAAACGTTTTTGCTTAAATTATTTTAGTACTTTAGTTAGTGCTCTATCAATATCTTTGAACATAAACTTAAGATTACTCCTATTCCGCTTTTCTAGACTTTTTGTCGGTCTCAACTTCCTTAAGTTCTTTTTTTAAATAGTTCTTATCAGCATTGCTCATGTAAAATACGCGCTAATATACATATGTAGTTATAGTTGATAATTATTATGCTAATTGTAAACAATTCCAAGTCAGCAATAGGGTAATCAACGCTCCACAATGAGAAATATTTCTCAATTTCGCACTTTAACTCTGAATAGATGCGGGAAGCAGTGTGAGTGGAAGTGGAGGGAAGTGGTGCAAAAGGGCATGCTCGACGTATTTATAATTACTATACAAGCTCACAAGCCATATCAATATATAGCCCTTGTCATCGTCGTCAACGTTACCCCCAATCCCCCGTCGAGCTATTTTCCATTAGAGGCGACCCCAGCACGCACTAAAAGCCTTCACAAGTTTATTTGATTAACTACGTGCAGGGCGACACCAAAAGGAGACAAAAATAGTGTGTGTGTGTGTGTGTGTGAGAGACAGAGAGAGAGAGAGGCCGAGTCTAAAGTGGGCTTGTCCGCAGTTCAGAGGTCAGGTTGGCAAAAGCAAAACGGCGTTGCACTCAAAAACCCCATTAATTCCACTGGTAATTGAACATTTTTGGTGCTCTTCACTTTAGCTAGGCCATATACCAATCCATCGTACATACATACACAGATGTATAACTAAATTCATGTACATTCCAAATAGGAAACATACATATGTACATGTAATCAACTTGTAACCAACAGGAAATAGGCAATTCCCAGAATTTCCTGATTGATGAACATCCCTTAGTCACGTTCTTGTTCTTGTCGAGTTCTATCAGATTACCAAAATATTATTCCTTTGGTGATTCATTCTTATCTCTATAAATAACTCTAAATTATGAATCATAAAGAATATATATATTCTTGAATCGGATGACTAACTTAGTTCCACCATATGTTTTGTTAGTTTATTTTTGCGCTATGTATTTAAGACATATGTCGAATCGTTTGAAAGTTGAGATAAAGCTTTCTATTATACCCTGTATGTGAAGCGAGTAGGGTGAATACATTTGAATTTGAGATTTAGTTGATTTCCAGTTGGATTAAGATCGTTATTGTTGCTGTTGGGGGGAAAGGGGAACGGGGACTCACTCACCATATTCAGCCGAGATGGCGCACATGGGCTGATGATGATGCTGTTGCGCATGCGGATGATGCGGGTGCTGTGGACAGATGCCCTCGTGCGGATGAGGTGCTATGTAGTATTCCGATGGAAAGAAGTCTCCCGGATATTGTATATATAGCGGAGCCGGCGGCGGCATTGCAGCGGACGGCAATGGCGGTCCGATGCCGTTAGTGCCATTGCTGGCGTTATTTGCCTGACCACCGCCGCTGCCGCCATTACAGCTGGATACACTGCTAACACTGCTGGCCGATGAGCCACCCGAGCCACCGTTCGGCGACATGCCGCCATGTCCGTTCTCATGTTGGTGCTGCTGGTGTTGGTGTTGGTGCTGTTGTTGGTGTTGGTGCTGGTGCGCTGCTTGTGCCGCTGATGCTGCCGCAGCTGCTGTCGGTGCTGGCTGGTGCGGCATGTGATGCTGAAGCATATGATGATGATGCTGCATGGCAGCAAGCAGGGCTAATTGTTGTTGCTGCTGTTGTTGTGGATGATGCAGTGCACACACTGGCGGCACAATCTGTGCACCTTGCGGCGGTGTTGCCGTCTGTCTAAGCAGCGGTGGTGACGCTGGCAACGAGCAGGTAGTGGATGAGCCACCATCCGAGGGCGAGTGCTGTTGTTGTTGACAATGTTGTTGTTGCTGCTGCTGCTGCTGTTGTTGTTGTTGTTGATGCGCTGCAGGCAATGTTGCCGCTGCTGCTGTTGTTGAATTGCTGCTGCTCATGCCCGTCGTCGAGCGGTGGCTCGTTGTGGACATCGTCTTAGACGCGCAGCCTCCCGCATTATTGTTGCTGTCACCAGACCTTTGGCCGTTGTTGTTGTTGTTCCCGTTCCCGTTGTTATTGCTGCTACTCTGGCTGTGAGTGTGACTGTGCTGCTGTTGCTCGGCAACATTGCGTCGCACCATGGCCTCAATCGCTGCAGCGTTGTCTGTATAGTTGTCTCGCTCTGTCGCACGGCGATCTGCATGCAGATCTCTCTGTTAATCTCAGTTCAGAGCACGCTCAACATGTTAGTTAACAGCAGCGAGGTTATCGTTAATCGTTTATCGCTTAAAATTTATAAAAATATTTCTGTTTATCTGAAATGAGTAGAGAAAAGAATGCGGCAAGCGTTGTTTGCTTTTAATATCTAGCACCTGTAGATGTACTACTTGATAAGAGGCTTTGTTTGCGTTTGCTGATCCCTCAAAATCTGTTAATCGATTTGTTATCGATTGTGCACTTGTTTTGATCTTTAAATTTGTTTTCCCATTCACTCAGATGATATTATTATTATCGATGCTCGATTTGTACTCTTTCACATCTAATTTATCGATATAAGCGTGTGTACACACTGGTTTTTTCAATAACAACACATTATTGTAATAAGCAACACTGTTTTTCTTATACATTTTTGTACTTCCCCAAAAAATTTCAACTAGAATAGGAGATTTTTACTTGTAAATTTATTAAATAAAAGAGTGTACACACTGTTCTTCATTTTGTTATTTGCAACACTGTTTTTTTAAATCCTCCCCACTGTGATACTCGTTATTTAATTTGAATTTGTGAAATGATGTCTACGAAGTTTTCATTAACATGATGTTGCAAGCAACATTGATCATTATTATTAACTTTTGAATATCATTGCTTTTCTAAGGTTCTGTAGCTCCCACCTCCATTTGTCGGTACAAGCTTTTGTTGGTACGTAAAAAAGTCTTTCTCAGTCGTTGTTTTTTATCCCAACTTGCTCTAGTTAAATTGTTATAGAAAATTCCAATTGATTTAACGGCATAACGGGAGGGAGACAAGCCAAGCTAAGCTAAAGCATCCGCATTCAGGTCTCCGCCTGCGTACGTCCACAACAAAAACAACAACAACAACAAGTACAATAAGTGACCTGTCACCTGTTTCAATATGTGTGCTCTTACGTCTGTCTCAAGTGCCTCCCCAGCCAGCCAGCCAGCCCCCAGGCCAGTCAGGCCAGCCATGCAGCCAGGCAGTTGCATGCTTCAAACAACAACAACACGCACTGCCAACGCGGCTGCTGTTGCTAACACTGCAGACAGCAGTGCAGCGTTGCGTCTGGAGCTATGCGAAAATTTACGCAGCTTAGCAATTGCCTCCTTTTTGTGTTTGAATTAAATGGTAGGCACTGTCGCTAGACAGAGAATGAAAAAGGTGCGAAAGAAGATGAGGTGAACGAGTGTGGGAAGAGAGAGGGGTGAGAGGGGGACTACGCAAGACTCTAGCGCTTTTGTGTCAAAAGTGTCTAGACCGGCCATGGAGTGTCACCTCGCAATTGAGGTGAAGCTACCGGCGCGTCTGTCTTGGCATGGCTTGGGCTTGGGCACTGTTCTCTCGGGTTGGGAGGGGAGTCTAGGGGTCTTGGCTCTGTCATTGATTATGCTTTTGAGACACCTTGAGCGCGCCTTGATGAGTTTGTTTGTTGTCTTGCATTGGTAACACAAAAATGCCTTCAAGATGACGCGTCGTCTCAATTGTGAATTCTTGTTTGTTTATTCATGCAGCGAGCCGTGAAAGAGAATAGTTTAAAAAGAATCTGAAAAACTAGGAAACTATAAACTGCAATTTATGATGAAAATATATAAAAAGCTTCGAAAATCTGCATGAATCATGCTAAGAACAGGGTACTAATATTGGAATATGGCACACCGATCGTAAATCAGAGTAAATCGCTAGCATATAGTTTATGTAGTGTATCTAAGTATGTAGGTATATTGTACGGTTGCATATCTTTAAGGCAGAAGAATTTTGCTTGTTTTATTTTATAAAGAGTCATGCTTCGTTGTACTTGTCGAGAGACCGAGAGAGAATTACAAATTAACTTTCTACAAAAACGCAATAAAATGAAATAATTAAAAATATAGTTGTGCTCTCTATACCCTACCAAATGTTCAACTTCAATTATGTCAACTAACATTTTATACATTTTAAGTAACGTTTTCTTTTTGTTCATTTTTGTTTTAGGATCAACTTATTGGAGTTTCCATATTTCTCCATTTCTATACTCGCTCAAAAATCTGGAAATTTTGGCTCGCTACAACATAACCTAATTTTCGTTATAATTTTCTAACATCGCCTTCTTTCAGATGGTTTGTGCTAATGAATGACCGCAAAAACAGCAACTGTGGAGCAAGCAGCAGAAGCAGCACAGATACAAATGCCACTGCAACGCCAACAACTGCAATTGAGGCAAATTTCTAACGGTAATTTGTGGCATTTACCTAGTTCCCGTTAAAAGACAAGTTGGACAAGTGGTAACGACATGAAAAATGCTGGCCGCATGAGAATAGAGAGAGGCCAAGTGGGCAGCAGGGAAAAAGACCAAAGAGCGAAAGAGGGAGAGAAATGCATCAGAATCTTCGCTGGTGTCCATTTCACAGCTTTCTTTACTCCGCTCCGCTCTGCTCAAGTGTAGCGTTGACAGAGCGCAACACAGGCACACTATGATAATGACTAAAATCATGTTGTCGCCATGACGATGATGATGATGTGCATCGTGGAATCAAAGAAGCAGAGCGAAAAGTGATAAATAATAATAGATTCAAAATTCATTATTAACTATCATATCCACGGGATTGTATCTAACATTCTCAAAAAATGTTTAAATTCTTCAAAAATCCAGCGATAATTCAACATTATAAATTTAGTTTCAGTTAAACCTAGGGATGCGTATCGTACATCTCGAAATTGCCGTATTGCACGATTTGCCATACCAACGTAAGTATTTAGTAATATTTATATAAAATAACAAGATACTATCGTGTACCAACAGAATTAGTTACTAATCGGCCAAAGTATGATTTAATTTCCAAAATATTCAGCAAAGTGCCAACCTTGCCTGAAAATTATAAAAACTTCAGGAAATAAGAGTAACTCCCATATTGTCATACAATGGGGGGAGAAGTGACAACTCTACTTCACTGTGGAATATGCTTGCAGAGCTACACAAACAACAAGAGATGAGTTATCCCACTACTTGACGTCGCCATTAGCAAATCCTAATTGCAACCCCCTCAAAACTTGAGAGTCAACTAAAGATATATATCCCGAGGTACTATCAATAGTTGCCGTACATCCTTACCATGTGAGAGGCTCTTTTCTGCTGTTGGTCGAAAAGTTACGCATTTAAGGAATCCTAAATACAAATATAATCTAAAATGCTCATAGTTCATTTTAGTGTTGGTAGTCTTTATGATGGCAAACGGTTAAGCCACAAATTTAATTTCTATGTCCTTATAAAAACCCCGATCTTATATCAATATTTATGACGATATTCCGATATTTGATAGTAAAAATATGACATTGCATGCGATATTTTTTTCTATATTAATATCGGGTTTTCTATTTCGATACGCAACGCCAGTTAAACCGCCCTTTTCTTTTCTGATTCCCAATTATATTCCCAGTAAAGTAAAAATAGTTTGATATAAATTTATACTACCTATTTTTATACTATCTTACTGTAGTCCACCTATCTTTATAGTTTCTGTAAAAATTTCTGCTGATTTAATTATTTATGTTTCTTCTTCTTTTTTAGTGGCTCTGGTTCAGGGATGTACCCATCTCTAAGATTCTGATAGTTAAAACCTCTGACTGGATTCTTTTTCATCTGTATGCCTTGACCAAACGTACCCGTATCAGGCAACGATGTTCCTGAATAATTACTACGTACGGAATACCGCTGCTTGACATTTTTCACCTGTTGCTCGAGTCCTTCACTCTGATAGTGATGGACCTTAGCACGTCCGATCTCTGTACCCTCAAGGACACGTTCCTGTTTCGGATGTCGCCGCACCCATGTCCATGGTTTGGTATTATCGAATGGCTCGTGAACTAGAACGGGAATTATACGACCAATGTAACGGCGATTGTCACGTCCTTTGTACTTCTTTTTCTTCGGTGGTGGTTTCGGCTTCCGCTTCTTTGGCTTTGGTGACCATTCTTCATCTTCATCATCTGATCCCTCATCTTGACCTTTCTTTTTTTTACCTACAGTTTTGTTGTAAAGGTCAGAAATATCCTTTATGCTCTCTCTATCTGATTTTCTACCACGGCCATTGCCATCAGATTCTCCTCTTTCGCGATCGTCGTCAGAATTTTTTTCCTTTTTTGTACCATCATAATCGAAATCATCGCTATCAAAATCATCAAAATTAAATCCTCCAAATCCATTTCCCAAACCGGTTTCTTCATAAAACTCATTTAACGCATCCCCAAAATCATCACCAAATTTCCCTCCACTGCCGCTACCTCCTCCCCTGCCTCCTCTGCCTCCTCTGCCTCCTCTACGTGACCTACCAGAGTCGAACAGATCGAAACACCCATTTCCTTTTCCAGTAAACATGTCATCTACTTTACTTCGACGTTTCTCTGTGTTTCCTTGACATGGTATTCTTAAAAAATGGTCCATTATCATTAGAAGTATGCGTATAATAAGCCGATGCAGTGGCTTGCGAATGTTGCCTTCATTATCAAAAATGCCATTATACAAGCCACAAATTTCGGGTCGAGTCATTGGCACCCGGCAATAACTCCACCGAGAACACTTTGGATTCAATAGCTGTCCAAATTTTTTCAGTGTTAACTCGTACATAAACATGCACACCTTCTCCACGGGCTGTTCCAGTACATAAGCGAACATCTGCAGTATTCGATCGTTACGCAGATACCAAGCTCTCTCCGGAGACTGCCAATGTCGATTGCGAGATCGACATCGCTTCTGTGGTTCTAATACAGCCTCGCAGTTTAGCAATTGGAGGGTATCGCTAAGCGGAAGGCTGCAAAAGGGTGCACAGTACATTGACAATGCAATGGGAAATACTTAAAAATTTTTAAAACGACGTTCGTTTTTTCATTTGTAATGAATATTATGAAGACTCTGTCAGCCCAACACAAAACTTTGTTGACCTTTAAACTTTCGCCTACTCAAAGAAAATATAAATATCTTATAATTTATTTAACTTTATTCTTCTATACTAACTCCAAAAGAATAATATACTATTATTCTGTTTTCTGTCCATAAGTTCAAAGCCCAATTACCAAGTTTAATTAGTCAATGCTAAGTTATGTAAAATCTTTCTTTCCATCTTTTACCTCTCACTCAAAAAGTTAGTTCGACTCAATTACAGTAAATTATTCCGCATATATTTGTAATCTTATATCGTGAATATTCATGTATAAAAGTAAAAAAAAAAAAAAATTATTCATTCTAATGTTTGTAGTCCCTCTACACTAATATACTATAAAATTTTGATCAGGCTATCCACTTAGTTAAACCTGTCGGATATGAATTGAGATCTCTATAACTTGATGAAACTACTGATCCTGATTACGGATTTCGTATAAACCTGGTTAGTTTTTATCCTTTTTTATTCTTTGTAGGCACAGTCTCGGGTACTTTCTCTGTCAATTTCTTATAGTCAAGACGCTTGGCCATTGCAGCATTCTTTTTCGTGGCAGTGCCATGTCCAAACATGCCCGTTGATATCACTGACTCGTGATCGCGAACAGAATAAACACTATGAACCGACCGGCGTTGCTTGGCACGCTTCATCTGGCCCTCAAGTGTCTCGCGCTTGTAGTGATGGACCTTAGCTTTTCCAATGTGCTTACCCTCAAGAACGCGCGCTTGCCCCGGATGTCTTCGCACCCATGTCCATGGTTTGCGGTCATCGAAAGGCTCGTGCATAAGAACGGGAATCAGTCTACCCATGTACAGGGCATTGGTTCCCTTGTATTTTTTCTTCTTCCGTGGTTTCTTCTTCTTTGGCTTTTTTCGTCGTGGTGGTGGTGGCTCCTCCTCCTCTTCATTTTTCTGATGAAGTTTACCATATAGGTCGGTAAGGTCTATATCTTCGTCTCCCATATCTTCGTCCTCATCTGTTTCTTCTTCAGATTCATCCTGATTAGTATCTCCGTATTCTTTTCCTAGTCCTGTTTCATCGCAGAATTCCTTAAATGCATCCGCGAAATCGTCACCGAATCCATCGCCAAATCTGCCTCCCTGTGCGCCCCTTCGTCCCCTTCTACCTTTTTTTTTAAATAGGTCAAAACATTTATCGCCGCTACCAGTGAACATATCATCTATTTTTTTTGGACCACTTTCCTTATTTCCTTGACACGGAAGACTCAGGAAATGATCCATTACCATTAGAAGTATGCGTATTATAAGCCGATGCAATGGCTCTCGAATGTTGCCATCATCTAGAAACATTCCACGATACAAGGCACAAGTTTCAGTTCTTGTCATTGGTACTCGGCAATAATTCCATCCCGAACATTTTGGATTCATTATCTGGCCAAATCTCCTGAGTGTTAGGCTGTACATAAATTTACACACCTGTTCGACAGGCCTCTCCAATTTGTCTGCCAACATTTGAAGCTTCTCACTGTTTCGCAAACACCAGAGTCTCTCCGGAGACTGCCAATCTCGATTGCGTACTCGACATCGCTTCTGTGGTTCTAATAGAGCCTCGCAGTTAATCAATCGGAGGGTAACGCTAAGCGGAAGGCTGCAAAAGGGTGCACAGTACATTGGCAATGCAGTGGGAAATACTAAAAATTTTTTAAAACGACGTCTGTTTTCTCTTTTGTAATGAATATTATAAAGACTCTCTCAGCTCAGCACAAAACTTTGGTGACTTTTAAAGCTTTGGCCTACTCAGAGAAATTATAAATTTTATATCTTTCGATTTATTGAACTTTGTTCATTACTTCTACAACGAAATACCAGAACGGCGTGAAAATGTTACTAATGCAAAAAAGAATAATATACCATCATTCTGTTTTCTGTCCATTAATTTAGTTCCAAAGCCCACCATGTCTTAGTTAAAACTCAAGATATCTTAAGTTTTTGATTTAATCTTTAACCTCTCACACTTAAAGTGTGTATATATTTGTATTGTTATATAGTGAATATTCTTGTATAAAAGTAGTAACTCTACTCTAATAAAATTTTAAAATCTATAAAATTTTGATCAGGTTATCCACTTGGTAAAACATGTCGGTTATGAATTGATTTCTCTATAACTTGAAGAAACTGAAGATCCCCTTTACGGAGTTCACTTCTGCTTATGGTTTTTTCTTTGTATGCACAGTCTCGGGTACTTTCTCTGTCAATTTCTTATAGTCAAGATGCTTGGCCATTGCAGCATTCTTTTTCGTGGCAGTGCCATGTCCAAACATGCCCGTTGATATCACTGACTCGTGATCGCGAACAGAATAAACACTATGAACCGACAGGCGTTGCTTGGCATGCTTCATCTGGGCCTCAAGTGTCTCGCGCTTGTAGTGATGGACCTTAGCTTTTCCAATGTGCTTACCCTCAAGAACGCGCTCTTGCACCGGATGTCTTCGCACCCATGTCCATGGTTTGCGGTCATCGAAAGGCTCGTGCATAAGAACGGGAATCAGTCTACCCATGTAGTGGCTTTTGGTTCCCTTGTGCTTTTTCTTCTTTGGCGGTTTTACCTTCTTTGGTTTTTTTGGTCGTGGTGGTGCTGGCTCCTCCTCCTCTTCTGCCTTTTTCTTTTTAAGTTTACCATATAAGTCGTTAAGTTCTGGAGATTCGTCTCCCATATCTTCGTCCTCATTTATTTCTTCTTTAGATTCATCCTGATTAGTATCTCCGTATTCTTTTCCTAGTCCGGTTTCATCACAAAATTCATTAAATGCATCCGCGAAATCGTCACCGAATCCATCGCCAAATCTGCCTCCCTGTGCGCCCCTTTGTCCTCTTCTACCTTTTTTTTTAAATAGGTCCAAACATTTATCGCCGCTACCAGTGAACAAATCATCCTTCTTTTTTGGTCCACTTTCCTTATTTCCTTGACACGGAAGACTCAGGAAATGATCCATTACCATTAGAAGTATGCGTATTATAAGCCGATGCAATGGGTCTCGAATGTTGCCATCATCTAGAAACATTCCACGATACAAGGCACAAGTTTCAGTTCTTGTCATTGGTACTCGGCAATAATTCCATCCGGAACATTTTGGATTCATTATCTGGCCAAATCTCCTGAGTGTCAGGGCGTACATAAATTTACACACATGCTCAACAGGCCTCTCCAATTTGTCTGCCAACATTTGAAGCTTCTCACCGTTTCGCAAACACCAGAGTCTCTCCGGGGACTGCCAATGCCGATCGCGTGCTCGACATCGCTGCTGTGGCTCTAATACAGCCTCGCAGTTTATTAATCGGAGGGTGTCGCTAAGCGGAAGGCTACAAAAAGGTGCACAGTACATTGGCAATGCAATGGGAAATACTTAAAAAATTTTAAAACGATGTCAGTTTTTTTATTTGTTATGAATATTATGAAGACTGTTTCAACTCACAACAAAACTTTGTTGGCTTTTAAAGCTTCGCCTACTCAGAGAAATTATACATTTTGTATCATTCGATTTATTGAACTTTGTTCATTCCTTCTACAAGAAAATACCAGAATGCCGAAAAATGTTACAAATTCCAAAAAGAATAAAAAATCATTCTGTTTCCTGCCCTTAAGTTTAATTGCAATGCCCACTAACCAAGATTAATTAGTTAATATTGGGTTGACCGACAAGAAACCATTGATCATATGATCATGTATGGTTGATTGTGGTATATTTAACTTCTCCCCAATCTCACGCTCAGTTACATGACGATCCGATTCGATTAAAGCCTTGATAACATTATCATCAACTGCCCTTGGCCTACCTAGACGTGGCTTGGCTTTGAGCGAAAAATCTCCCAAACGGAATTTGACAAACCAAGTTTGACACTGCGTTTCTTTTAAGGCTTTGTCACCATACACATCAGGTAAGTTTTAGTAACCTGAGCTACATTTTTCCTTTACGGAAATAATAAAATAAAATATGACGAAAATGCTCTTTTATAGGCTCCATATGGAAATCGCCACCACAAATAAAAACAAAATTGCTCGCCCTTTTCTTCTATAACAAGCTAAAGGTGCCAGCTGATAACTGACAAAAAATAGGATGCAATAACGGGCTCATAAGCCGTTCAAAAAAGTTGTATGCAAAATCACCGATTTTTTTTCGGTCTATCCAATACTTGAGTTATTTAAAGTTTTTGATTTCATCTTTCACCTCTCACTAACAAATCGAGTATATATTTATATTGTAATATAGTGAATATTCTTGTGTAAAAGTAAAAAATAGATATATTTATTCAATTTTCGAATTTTTGTAGTAACTCTACTCTAATAAAATTCTAAAATCCTTAAAATTTTGATCAGGTTGTCCACTTAGTAAAATGTGGCGGATATGCATTGAGATCTCCATAACTTGATAAAACTGAAGATCCCTTTTACGGAGTTCGCTTATGTTTATGCTTTTTTCTTGGTATGCACATTCTCGGGCACTTTCTCGGTCACTTTCTCGGGCACTTTCTCGGTCATTTTCTTATAGTCAAGACGCTTGGCCATTGCAGCATTCTTTTTCGTGGCAGTGCCATGTCCAAACATGCCCGTTGATATCACTGACTCGCGATCGCGAACAGAATAAACACTATGAACCGACTGGCGTTGCTTGGCATGCTTCATCTGGGCCTCAAGTGTCTCGCGCTTGTAGTGATGGACCTTAGCTTTTCCAATGTGCTTACCCTCAAGAACGCGCTCTTGCACCGGATGTCTTCGCACCCATGTCCATGGTTTGCGGTCATCGAAAGGCTCGTGCATAAGAACGGGAATCAGTCTACCCATGTAGTGGCTTTTGGTTCCCTTGTGCTTTTTCTTCTTTGGCGGTTTTACCTTCTTTGGTTTTCTTGGTCGTGGTGGTGCTGGCTCCTCCTCCTCTTCTGCCTTTTTCTTTTTAAGTTTACCATATAAGTCGTTAAGTTCTGGAGATTCGTCTCCCATATCTTCGTTCTCATTTATTTCTTCTTTAGATTCATCCTGATTAGTATCTCCGTATTCTTTTCCTAGTCCGGTTTCATCACAAAATTCATTAAATGCATCCGCGAAATCGTCACCGAATCCATCGCCAAATCTGCCTCCCTGTGCGCCCCTTTGTCCTCTTCTACCTTTTTTTTTAAATAGGTCCAAACATTTATCGCCGCTACCAGTGAACATATCATCTATTTTTTTTGGGCCACTTTCCTTATTTCCTTGACACGGAAGACTCAGGAAATGATCCATTACCATTAGAAGTATGCGTATTATAAGCCGATGCAATGGCTCTCGAATGTTGCCATCATCTAGAAACATTCCACGATACAAGGCACAAGTTTCAGTTCTTGTCATTGGTACTCGGCAATAATTCCATCCGGAACATTTTGGATTCATTATCTGGCCAAATCTCCTGAGTGTCAGGGCGTACATAAATTTACACACATGCTCAACAGGCCTCTCCAATTTGTCTGCCAACATTTGAAGCTTCTCACCGTTTCGCAAACACCAGAGTCTCTCCGGGGACTGCCAATGCCGATCGCGTGCTCGACATCGCTGCTGTGGCTCTAATACAGCCTCGCAGTTTATTAATCGGAGGGTGTCGCTAAGCGGGAGGCTACAAAAAGGTGCACAGTACATTGGCAATGCAATGGAAAATACTTAAAAAATTTTAAAACGATGTCAGTTTTTTTATTTGTTATGAATATTATGAAGACTGTTTCAACTCACAACAACACTTTGTTGGCTTTTAAAGCTTCGCCTACTCAGAGAAATTATACATTTTGTATCATTCGATTTATTGAACTTTGTTCATTCCTTCTACAAGAAAATACCAGAATGCCGAAAAATGTTACAAATTCCAAAAAGAATAAAAAATCATTCTGTTTCCTGCCCTTAAGTTTAATTGCAATGCCCACTAACCAAGATTAATTAGTTAATATTGGGTTGACCGACAAGAAACCATTGATCATATGATCATGTATGGTTGATTGTGGTATATTTAACTTCTCCCCAATCTCACGCTCAGTTACATGACGATCCGATTCGATTAAAGCCTTGATAACATTATCATCAACTGCCCTTGGCCTACCTAGACGTGGCTTGGCTTTGAGCGAAAAATCTCCCAAACGGAATTTGACAAACCAAGTTTGACACTGCGTTTCTTTTAAGGCTTTGTCACCATACACATCAGGTAAGTTTTAGTAACCTGAGCTACATTTTTCCTTTACGGAAATAATAAAATAAAATATGACGAAAATGCTCTTTTATGGGCTCCATATTGAAATCGCCACCACAAATAAAAACAAAATTGCTCGCCCTTTTCTTCTATAACAAGCTAAAGGTGCCAGCTGATAACTGACAAAAAATAGGATGCAATAACGGGCTCATAAGCCGTTCAAAAAAGTTGTATGCAAAATCACCGATTTTTTTTCGGTCTACCCAATACTTGAGTTATTTAAAGTTTTTGATTTCATCTTTCACCTCTCACTAACAAATCGAGTATATATTTATATTGTAATATAGTGAATATTCTTGTGTAAAAGTAAAAAATAGATATATTTATTCAATTTTCGAATTTTTGTAGTAACTCTACTCTAATAAAATTCTAAAATCCTTAAAATTTTGATCAGGTTGTCCACTTAGTAAAATGTGGCGGATATGCATTGAGATCTCCATAACTTGATAAAACTGAAGATGCCTTTTACGGAGTTCGCTTATGTTTATGCTTTTTTCTTGGTATGCACATTCTCGGGCACTTTCTCGGTCACTTTCTCGGGCACTTTCTCGGTCATTTTCTTATAGTCAAGACGCTTGGCCATTGCAGCATTCTTTTTCGTGGCAGTGCCATGTCCAAACATGCCTGTTGATACCACTGACTTGTGATCGCGAACAGAATAAACACTATGAACCGACTGGATTTGCCTGGCACGTTTCATCTGGCCCTCAAGTGTTTCGCGCTTATAGCGATGGACCTTAGATCGTCCAATTTGCTTACCCTCAAGAACGCGATCTTGCCCCGGATGTCTTCGCACCCATGTCCATGGTTTGCGGTCATCGAAAGGCTCATGCATAAGAACGGGAATCAGTCTACCCATGTATTGGGTATTGGTCCCCTTGGTCTTTTTCTTAGGTTGCGGTTTTCCCTTCTTTGCTTTTGGTGGTGGAGGTGGTGGTGCCTCCTCAACCACTTCAATTTTCTTTTTCTTTGGCTTCTTAGCATATAAGTTTGTAAGGTTTGGAGCTTCACCTCCATTATCTTCTTCTCCCTTATCTCCCTTATCTCCCTTATCTCCTTTGCCCTTATCTTTCTTTCCCTGATCCGTTTCTTCTTCAGATTTATCCTGATTAGTATCTCCGGGTTCATTTCCTAGTCCAGTTTCATCACAAAATTCATTAAATGCATCCGCAAAATCGTCACCTAATCCATCGCCAAATCTGCCCCCATGTGCGCCCCTTTGTCCCCTTCTACCTCTTTTTTTAAATAGGTCCAAACATTTACTGCCGCTACCAGTGAACATATCATCTTTTTTTTTTCGGCCACTTTCCTTATTTCCTTGACATGGAAGACTCAGGAAATGATCCACTACAATAAGAAGTATTCGAATTATAAGCGGATGCAATGGCTCTCGAATGTTCCCATTATCGAGGAAAATTCCACGATACAAGGCACAAGTGTCGGCTCTTGTCATTGGTACTCGGCAATAATTCCATCCGGAACATTTTGGATTCATTATCTGGCCGAATCTCTTCAGTGTTAGGCTGTACATAAATTTACACACCTGTTCGACAGGCCTCTCCAGTTTGTCTGCCAACATTTGAAGCTTCTTACCGTTTCGCAAACACCAGAGTCTCTCCGGGGACTGCCAATCTCGATTGCGGGCTCGACATCGCTTCTGTGGTTCTAATAAGGCTTCGCAATTTATTAACTGGAGGATTTTGCTAAGCGGAAGGCTGCATAAGGGGGCACAGTACATTGGCAATGGAAAAGGGAAATTCTTAAAATTTTAAAATAATATCTATACAAGTTGTATAGAGTTTCTATTAAGAATGAATATTATAAAGACAGTTTTGACCAGGACGATTACTTTTTGACTTTTGGCCTACTAAGTCAAATAATTAGACTAAGTTTCAGACTGTCTCAGGAATGATGCCGATCCATAGTGGATTTAACTTTAAAGCTTACGTCTCTAAATCACTGTAACTTTTCAACGATATTTATTTATAGATTTTCCCTGGATTTGTATACAATTAAAATGCCATTTATTTTTAAAATATAACTTTATATTTTAAATATATCTATAATATATATAATATCCATATGATATATATGTATATATATATTCATGTATAAAGTAAAGAAAACTATCCTACATGTCAATACTTATGCACAGCTGATCCTGATACCTTACAAATATTTTAAAATATTATCGATTTGTTTTAAAAAAAAAAACAACATCATGTTGTCCGGCTATGACTAGGACTTCTGGGCTTTGGATTTTACTCATTCTCCTTGGCCTTAGCCTCTCTCAATTTTTTATAGTCGAATGCCTTGACCATTCCACGGTGCTTTTTCTTAACGTGCCCTAAACCAAACATTGCCGTTTCCTCCATCTCATTGAGGTCATAAACACTATGCACTGAATATCGGTTACTGACACTTTTCATTTGACGTTCGATTGTTTGCCGTTTGTATCGGTGGACTTGTGTTTGACCAATGTCATTAGTCTGTAGGACGCGATCTTGCATCGGATGTCTTCGCACCCATGTCCATGGTTTGTTCTTATCAAATGGTGAGTGCAGTAAAACGGGTATTTGTTGGCCCAAGTACCGTCGTTCGTCCTTTCCTCTGTACTTCGGTTTACGCGGTGGCTTCTTTTTCTTCTTTTTTGGTTCAACTATCTCTTCTTCAACTTTAGGAGGAGGCTTTTTGCGTTTGTGCAGCTTGTAAGTGACGATCGGTTTTTCCTCTTCCTCTTCTTCAGGTTCACTCTTTTTGAGCTTGGGAACCTTTTCAGGCTCTGAAAAATCATAATCACCGAATTGATCCGATAGGTCTGTTTCATCCAAAAATTTCATTAATGCTTCATTAAAATCATCACCCACGTCTCCGCATTTTTGTCCCACCGCTCTCCTTTTACCCTTTTGTTTCGAGCTAAATAGATCAAGACACGGACATCCGTTACCAGTCCACATATCATCTATTTTCGGTCGACGATTCGGAGTGTTTTGGTGGCACGGAAAATTCAAGTAATATTTCATTATAGTCAGAAGTACTCGTATTAAAAATACATGCAAAGGATTCCGAATGTTGCCCTCTTTATCAAAAATGGCATTATATATGATACAAGTGTAGGGTCTTATCAGTGGTATCCAGCAATGATTCCAATGCGAGCATTTTGGGTTCATTATCTGGCCAAATTTCTTCAGAGTCAAGCCGTACATAAAAATGCATACGCTCTCCACGGGCTTTCCCAATACATTGGCCAACATTTGCAGAATTTTATAATGTCGCAGACACCAGTTTCTCTCCGGCGACTGCCAATCTCGATTGCGTGCTCGACATCGCTGCTGTGGTTCTAATACAGCCTCGCAACTTAGCAATCGGAGGGTTGCGCTAAGTGGCAGGCTGCAAAAGGGGGCACAGTACATTGGCAATGGAAGGGAAAGTGTTCAAATTTTTTAAAATATGTCTGAGCTCTTTAAAATTCAAGTTTTCTATATATTATATAAGAGACCACTTTTATTTTGTTATTAATATGATTTGTTTTTAAAAATCTTGGCCTGCTGGGCCTGAGTAAAGTAATTCCGCATTAAGTCCACAACTTCGGAAAGGGATCTCACATTTGAAGGTGGTTAGATCGCAGACTATGTTATTCATGGTTACGAGGGGGGCAGACTTAGGTCGAGTTTATTGACAATGTTTATGCCATTTTAGGTTAACCTAACCTCAAGTAAGTGAGTCTGACAGTTCGTCATTTTGTTGAACTGAAGAAGACCTGCCCGATTTGGCTTTTGTGGAACTAAGCTGTGTGTATGTCAGTCTGGAGGTGAGTCGGTTAGTCAGTCAGTCAGTTAGTCATTTGGTGCGTTAGTCAGTTAGTCAGTTAATTCGTCAGTTCGTCAGTGTGGCAGGTTTTCAGCCAGTCACATGCAACATGTTACCACATGCACCAAAGGCAAGCAAATTGCATAAGCCTCAAAAACAGGCGGCAACTTGCCACATGCAGCAGAGTTCGCTCATGCTTTGTAGAAGTGAGAGCGCCTTGTCGAGACATTCTTTTAAGTAATCTCTTAACCATCTACTAAAAGAAACCACCCGAAACTTGTTAGTTGCGACTTATGTAAACGATACTGAAGAGTGAGGGGTGGAAGGGTCTCTGTCTCTGTCTCTATCTCTGTATTCCTAGGCTTTGCTTCTGGTTATTGTTAACAAATGTTTTCTTTTCTTTTCGGTACGAGAAAAATCATCCGTCACCAGCGCCACCTGGGGCACCAGAGGCAACTGAGCCACTCGAGGACTTGCATAATTGAAGTCTCTTGCACATAACAATGCAAAATATATTTGACTAATTACAGCGATTACATAAACAATACAACTAGGGTTACGTCTGTGCATCTGTGGGCAGGTTTCTTTCTTTGTATCATGGATGTTCGACAATGTGTTCAATTTTGATTACATTGTAGCAAAAAAAAATTATTAAATACTGCTGCAACTGCTCGACTTTGGGATACGCTGTAGTTTGTTATCACAACTGATTAAACCATTTTACAAATCAAACAGATCTATTAACTATAACTTATGTTTTCTATAAGGTCCTCAGAGCAATAAGAGGTAAACGAGAACCACAGAAGAAAGTATTTCTCATAATTTCAATTATTAATATAAGAAAGGTCAAATTTCCGAACAAAAAAAGTAGAAGAATATATACATATATATTCATGCTCAAGGTCAATAGCAAAGTCGATTTAGTCATATCCGTTCGCTAGTACATCGAGATCTCTATTAAAGACATAAAATTTAACATAAAGGTTGCTGTAAGGTTGATTTAGTTTACTTCAATAATTTTTTGCCACGCCCACCATGTTTAATGTGTTTCTAATTCTCTCAAATAGACATAGAAATTTAAATCTTAATGTGTTTACAGCTGACACACATCTGGCAATACCATAAGCCAAAATATATTTAATGTATCTAGTCTCATGTTTATATATTTAGCATCTGTAGTTATTATAAGGATTTAATGACTCGAACGTGGTCCGCGATTTCGATTATTATACAGTCTGGACTAACCCAGACCAACTCCTGTTTTGAGCCATATAACTCAGTTTGCATAATTACCGATTAGCTGGAATTGTTTTGAAATCATTTTAGAATCTGGGCACGCAATGCGTGTAACACAGATTAGGAATGCGTGATGCTAATGCCAATGAGAGAGAGATAGAGAGAAAGAAAAGACACATTGCTGGGAATTTAAGAGTTGCTTCCACTCCTTCTCCATCTCCTCCTCTCTTTCTCTCTCTCTCTCTCTCTCTCTTTTTGTGCAGTCTGTCTGGCCGGCAAATAGTTTGCCATAATTTGTCATATTCAGTTCAGTTAGCATTATAATTGCCG
This sequence comes from Zaprionus indianus, assembly GCA_018904595.1. Lineage (NCBI taxonomy): Eukaryota > Metazoa > Arthropoda > Insecta > Diptera > Drosophilidae > Zaprionus > Zaprionus indianus. The sequence continues at coordinate 2,049,782 of JAEIHA010000905.1, forward strand.
AAAACGGCGAAACGTGGCCGACGAAATGCGGCAACGTAGGTTAATTTTTCGCATTGGATTTTTGGTCATTCGATTGCGACGTTGCTGAAATGGTGGCGCCTCTCTGTGTGCACACCAACAAACACACACACACACATACACACAGAGAGAAAGACTCAGCACGTGTATGTGTATTGTGTGCTGCCGCCTTGGCAACAATAAAAAAATGGAACGGAACGGAACTGCCGCCTGGCCTGCCTTCGAACGCAACCAGCCCCCCCAGTCCGTCCCCCCATTCCCCTTCTCCCGCCCTGTAAACAATGAGCTCGAGCAGAGACGTTGCCCAAGTCCATGCCAAAAGGGACATGCCAACAACAATGTGTAGAAAATTTTGTGTGCCTGCTGCCAAAAAGAAAATGGCAGCAGTGGCAGCAGCAGCGGCAGCAGCATCAACGATGGTGGCAGAGCCAGTGCCGGCATCGACGGCCATGGCGGAAGAGAGTTGACAGCATACGCAACATTGGCAAAAACTCGAGAGGAAAGCGGCAATGGAGAGAAAAGCAGAAGGATACAGAGAGTGAGAGAGAGAGGGAGAGGGAGAGAGGCAACGGCGACGTCGACGCGTCATCTGGCGCACATGTCGCATGAGTGACGAGCTCGCAGGCAAAGCGAAGGCATAAACGCCCCGCACAGATTTGATAGTTGTTATCGATTTAAGTAGATTTGCCACATACATGTGTGTATACTACACAGACATATATATTATATATATATATATTTATATACTACATGCGGGCAATAGTTTCATATATATCTGAAATATATATGTATGTATGTGCGAACTCCTAAGACAGGCTAGCAACATTTTTGTGTAGTTTTTTTGGCAAACATTGCGTCCGTCGAGCAAGTAGCGTTGATATATTGTATATGAACATATACGAGGTGTGTTCAAAAAGTAAGGTGACTTTGTATTTTTAAGAAAAAATATTTATTTATTCATTAATATTTATGTTGTCCCCTTCAAAGTAATCCGCCTTAGATACAATACGGTTTTTCCAATCCTTAAAGCACTTCTCATAAGCACTTATCGATATAGCCTTAAGATCTTTCAGCGATGCAGTCTTTATCTCCTCAATCGTTGCAAATCTCTTCCCCTTCATAGGTCTCTTTAGTTTTGGAAACAAGAAAAAGTTAAATGGGGCCAAATCAGCTCTTCAGCGATGCTCATGCGACGGTTCCTTTGGTCAAAAAGAGCAAAAAAGAATCGCCGCTTGAGCATCGCCCAAGAGCTGAACACACCCCGTAAGTTATGTGTATAATATAAGTAGAAGCGTGGTGGAGCCTAAAGATCTCTCTGATTAAACATTTCTTCATTTAACAAATGAAACAACATTAAAATATTTGTATATAAAATAAATTGATACCCTCTTTTAGCCGTCTCCGTTTCATATAAACCCTTGTCACCATAAAAATTTAATTATTAACATATGAGGAATTTCCTTATCCTCTTTAACCAAAAAATGTATTAACCTGACGTTGACAAGATTTTAATATTTTGGTCAAGAATTTAGTTGCGACTACTAGTGAACATATCATTAATTTAATAAATAATTTATCGAATTGATGCATTATAACTGCATTGTATGCACTGCACTGTATTTTATTTTTAAAATGTTTGCTATTCCATATAATTTTTGATTTTAAATTGAAAAGCTATTTTTCTTGTTTCTTCTTAAGCTACTTAATGAAACTATCGATTTGGTAAACGAGGGGCGACGATCCCCAGGCAAATAATTTATATTGAATTCCACAATATTTCCAAAGTCGTTTGCATTTGATAATTCCTCATCGGTGACTTCCGTATAAAAATTTGAAATGGTTTTCAGTGTGGCTATATTTTTTTTCTTCTTGACTGGCATCATTGCCATGCTAAGAGACTTTAAAAATCTCTCTGGATCACCTTTTTGAGCTTTCTTGATTAGATTAATCAAAACATGTTTCCGTAAAGTATTTAAATGCTTACTGCCATAGCCGAACCGTCGCCCCCATTCATCAAATAAAATAATTTCATCACTATTTCTCTTTTGTTGATATACTTCTAGTTTCCTTCCACGTTTATTGACAAGCAGATTATTTGTATCAACCGGTGTCTCTGTGACTTCCAGCTCATAATCGGTCGACGAAGAATCAACCAGATGTTTTAATTTTGAGTTATATCTAAAACTGGTGCTCAACGGAGCTGCCAATGATTCAACATATTCACGCTTAAGAAAATCCGAATTGGGATCAGATTGCACAACACTGTGCAAGAATCGCAGTAATTTATAAAGGCTCTTTGGATCCGTTGGATCCCGTAGATTTCCTTCCAAATCAAAAATGTCCAGATAACAATGTCCAACATTAGCAACGCACAGTGGTACACGACAAATATTCCAACCTGCGCCCTTGGGATTCAATATTTTACCATAATTCTGAAATGTTAAGTTGAACAATAATTCCGATACTTCACAGACCGTCATATTCAGGTCTGTGGCCAGTTGCCAGCATATGGTTATGTTACGATTATGCCATAAGTCCCACGCGGCATTACGTCCACGAGATGTACGACCCGATGAGCTCAATTGATCGTGTTTCTTTTGCATTTGCAGCCATTTGAACTCATACGACGGATGTCTGGGCCCTTTTCCCTTCGATGGCGTTTGCCGGGCCTGGACATCTAAGCCGCACTGCATTTTCCAGTAGCACATTGGTGTAAACTGCTACGTGGATTTTTTTGTTTATTTGTTTTTTTTTTGTTTTTTTTTTTATTTGAACATTGATTGTTATGGCAATGGAAATTGGGGACTAAGTATAAATCCATATTTTGAACATTTTCATATTCAGGTTAAAATTGTTCGTGGTTTGTTTTTAACATTTTCTAAGGACCTGAAACCATTAACATTAACATTACAGAAATGTTAATAAAACAACGCTATGTTAAGTTGTTAATTTGTAAACTGTTAGACTTCATCTTATATGATTTCAATTAAAATTTCGATATATTCAAATTAAAGTTTCGATATATTCATAGTTTTTAAAATATATCGATATTTTTGTTTTAATATAATGAATGCAATATTAAATGAATGCAATTTATTATTCTTTTGGATAACTTTGCTAGAAAAATACGAATAACCCGATCGAGAAGAATATGCGAATATCAAGAAAAAACACGTAGCGAAACCAAAGACAATTAAAGTGTTAGGCGAATGAAGAGAACAGAAGAACAAGATGAAGAAGAAACGCAAAAATCAGTTAACTCTCTAGACTTTCCAGCAACATCGAGTGAACAACAAATTGTAGCCTCTTCACCTCTCTCTCTCTCTTTCTATCTCTTTCTCACTTAGTGTCCATTGCGCTTTGTGATTTTCTGTTCTGGGCCTAAACAAACACGCAACTTTTTTTTGGACCTTCAGTTTGATTTCTGTTTCAGTTGGCTTCGTTATTGTTGTTGTTGCTGCCGTTGTTACTATTGTTGTTGTTGTTGTTTTTATTATTATTGTTGTTGCTGTTGTCGTCACAGTGGTTTGGGGTTCAGTGACCTCAGCTAAACACTGCGCCCACCCAACAACGGTCAAACGGTGTGTTTGTTGACCAAATAAAAGCGATCCAAGCAGACCTACCTGTTGGTAGTGCGAACACACACACACACACATAAACACTCTTAAACGCAACCCACACATAACAGCCACTCACACAAACACACTCTCACACACACACACACAGAGACGTGCACGCGCGTCTTAAACAGACCAGAAAGAGAGTAATTGCAAGGCAGCATGTTCCAAGCTAAAAACAATCAATCTGCCAGGCATAGCTAGCTACCATATCTGTGTATATATACTATGTATCTTACATACATACATCTAAAGATTTCGATTTAACCCAATAACCAAGTGTTTTCTTGGAATTCCCCTCTCTCTATATGGGAAACTTTCTCAATTCTAGGAAATTATTATTCATTTCTTTCGAGAGACTCTCGAGATAAGCAAACGCAAACGCCGCAATATATTACAATATATATATTTATAATATATATGCATAATATATTTTTTGATTATTTTATAAATGTTTTTTTTGCTGTTTGTTAATACTTACAGTTAATATAAGAAACAATTTAGTTTGTCTTAATCCTTTATATAAAAATCCTTTGTTTTAGATTGTATCGTAGCAGTATCTTTTAGATCATATTGTAAATAAGGCAGCGCACTTTTTGTAAAGATTTTCAAGTTAAAGATTATTCAGTTTTAATTAATACTGTTTTTGTTTACACTTTGTTTATTATCTATTTCTTTTGGATTTATAAGAAATAAACTTAATAATAAAGTCATTTGTATTCCAGTTATGGCTAAAACGTTGGAATTCACAGCAAATTGAGCGCAAAAATAATTACAAAATTTGCCAGCTATCGTCGCTATGTGGCATACACAGACATACACACAAACACACACACATACATACATATAGTATAGTATGTATTGCATGTAGTGGTAGAGACGGATCTATGCCAAGCTTAAAACTGGAGAGACTAGTTTACATGTAGACAGCAAGACGGATCTGATTTTCTCGCATTGCAGTCCTGAGCAGGAGAAGACAAATACAGTATTTTCTAGTATTTTCGAGTTTTTTTTTATACAATTTTATTAAATATATTTCTTTATTGTTTTTTATTTTTTAGTATTTTTGGTTTCAGTTTTTTATTATAAGGTTTCTTTCGTTTGTTGAGATCTTTGTTTGTTGACCACGTCACGGATTCTACAAAGAGTTGAGCCTCACGAAACACTGCACTTTTCTGGTTTTTAGTTTCTATTTCACTGAGCGAGTATATAATATATAAATATATCTTTTTTGTATATTTTTTTTAGTATTGTATTTATCATTGTACTTTTTGCCACACTCTCTCTGTGTTGCTTTCTCTTTCTCGCTGCCTCTCCCCAGCTTTGCCTGGCTATCTCTATATCTTCTTTTTCTTTCTCTCTCTCTCTCTCTCTCTGTCTCTGCCCCTTCTCCACATCCAATCTTGCTCACCCGCATACTATACACGTATTCACGACTTGAACACAGTGAAATTCCGCTACACCGGATATCACAATTGAACACACAGAAACAGAGAAACAGAGAGAGAGGGAATGGGAAAGAGCGAGAAAATTCGCGTTAAGTAAGTCAAAAAATCAACACAAATAAATATACTATATATGCCGTAAATTATAAAATCAAAGAAAACTTGTGTGTTGAACAAAAAAAAGAAAAGAAAAAAAAACAGAAGAAGAGATTGTAAACAATAAATTAGCCAGTTAATTTGCTTGGTTCGTTTTAATTTTTTTTAACACATTTATTATTATAAATAAATGCACGCAAATTATTGCGGCTGTCTGTGTGTGTGTGTGTGTATGTATGATGTGCTCACTCATTTTGCGTCTCACTCACTTTAATTGTTACAACAACAATGGCTTATTGCACTCTACTATAATAAATTGTTGTTGTTCCTAATAACTGTTTGCATTTTTACGATTATTTGTTGCTGTTGCTGTTGCAGTTGTTGTTGTTGTTGTCGTTGTATTGTTGTACACGTAGTTGTCGTTGCTTTATTATTATTGTTGCTGTTGTTGCAGTTGTTGTTGTTGTAAAGTGGCAGAGTAGTTTGATGGGGGAATTATGTGGAACACGACACGTTGTCTCTCCGCCTTTGAGATAGAGCGCACTGCCAAACCGTACAGTTTGAAAGTTAATATCGGACTGTTCGGAATGTTGGCGCTTTTCCCTGCTGAACGTACCGAACGAGTCGAGCCGACAACACGATGTTGCATGGTCGCTCTCCTTGGAGCACTGCCAGTCCGAAATATCTTTCAGCTGGAACTGGAATCGACGGGAAAACCGATGCCGATGCCGATGCCGCTCTCTCACTCTCTCTCTGCCTCTCTCGCTGGGTCGTTAGAAGCCCGCACAGTGTGTGTGTGTGTGTGAGTGTAAGTGTTCGTGTGTGTGCTTGTGTGTGTGAGGCCGGTCGCTCAGCTGTGCGGAATTTACTACTACAATCGAGAGCGTGAGATACAAATTTATCTAAAAGATACACGAGCCGAACAACGCTGCATTTTAAGTATGCAAAGAGAGCGCACGAGAGAGAGAGAGAGAGAGGCAGAGGAGAGGCGCACAAAGAGAGAGCGCAGAGAGAGAGAGGAATTTTGCACTTTAGCTACGCTTGCTTGGTGTGTTGTTGGGGTAGCTCTGTTTTCGACACAACGGATTCGAATTCGGTTTCGGAATCGGATTCGGAATCGGACTCAGCGCTGTCGTTTTCAGTCTCGAATAATGCCATGAACAATCCCGGCATTTCGGTCAAGTTTTGTGACAAGTGCGAGAAAGGGGTTAACATTTGAATGTGCGACAGAGACAGAGAGAGAGAGGGTACTTAACCAGTACATACCCTGTAGATGTAAAGATGCATAAAGAATGAACAAGAGGAACAACTTGCTAGTGTGTGAAGAAGAAGGTAGAGCGCCTATACTATATTATTTTCTTAAATTTCACACTTTTAGATACCCTGTAGATGTGAAGATGGGTAAAGTAACGTGGCATATAACGCAGAATATAACAAAACACCTTTATCATGAGAGAGGGAGAGGCAGGAGTGAGATACCCAAGAGAATTTACTCTTATATAAGAGTCTAAATTCGCAGATACCCTATAGATGTAATAATGGAACAAATACCTTACTAATGTGCGTGGGAGAACAGCGTACTAGTCTTAAATACTTCAGTACCTCACGAACTCCTTCCTTTCTATCGTTTTAACTGTATTTACAGGGTATATGGCTAAAGCCAAAGTGCTTAAACATTCTGATAAATCTTATAACTTATTGCATATCAATAGCAAGAGCATCTTCTTAGTACTAAATTAGCCCGGCGACAAGGCCAACTTCGGCGTCTACTCTCGTCTGGTAAACCAGTGCAAGCCAAGCTGGGCTTGAAGCGAAAGGGATCACCTGGGGTAGCTGGTTTTCCAAGCCAGTTAAACCGGTGGTGCGCCTTCGTCATAACGAAGGACCCCCACTAGAGAGCTAGCTGCCTGCCTGTTGCAGCATCAACAGCTGAAAATATAATTAAAACAAGCCCAAGACAACCTGAAGGCACCTGGTTATTAAAGTGGCAACTTGGAATTGAGCTACCATAAAGCCATAATCCCTTTATACATATATTATTTAGATACTTCCCTCATACCCCAATCCAGGGTATTAGTAGCTTGTGAGTCATTCTCACAGAGTTCTCAAATTCCTCAAGCTGCACAATTTCGTTGGCAACTTTTCTTTGTTGCAGAGAGAGACAGGAACATGTGGAATCTGTGTGCCGAGAGAGATTAAACCAGGCCACACAACATACTGCATACATAGTGCATACAAAATAACTACGACAACTTGACAGGAATGCATTACACACGACCTATAGCATGTGACTATTTATGACTTTTAGTTTTGACTTAGCCGATAATTTTGCCAATGTAACCTACGAAAGAGAAAGAGAGGGAGGCCTAAACACTTTCGACTCGGCTTCAAAAATAAAACTGACTAAAGAAACATAAAAGAAATCTTGACTGTGATATACCCGCTATGCAAGAGTTCATAACTACTACTACTTCTAATATCTCATCCCAACCTATTTTAAAATGAAGTTTTTGCTTGAAATTCTCTTTTTTAAGAATTACAGCGGCGCAAGTAAGCGTGGTCAAATTCTAAAACAAGGTATAGCTGCGCGCAGTATTAAGACATATTGAAACTAAGTTTTATAGTCCTAGCTCTTATAATCTCTGAGATCTCGATTTTCATACGGACAATTATGGCTATATTGGCTTAACATTCGCCACTGCGTAGAAATAATTTACTTTGTGCAGTCACAGACACCTTTTTTTGCCTGTAGCATAAATTTTCGGCTAGCACAAAATGCAAATACCCTTCTACTGCAAGAGTACCGGGTGTAGAGACAAAAAAAAAACCCAAGTTAGCCACAAAATATAATGAAGGAATAATCAACGTACATAGCTGTGGGTGATGACAATGACGAAGCGAGCGGCGAAGAAAAACCAGAGAGAGGGAGAAGAAGGCGAAGAAGAAGAGATAACGGACACGAAAACAATGCACACACCGAAAAGGAGAAAGTGCGCGCAGTGTACCGAAGACAGAGCAAAGACACAAGTCGCGTAGTCTAACAATTTCAAGAGTCAAGACAAGACAACACAAAAACAAAGGCAGCGAAGACGATCGCAATGAGAGGCTGTTGCTGTTGCTGTAGCCGGATGGGATCAGAGAAGAAGGGGAACGGTGTACGAGGAACATATCAAAGAGAGGAGAGACGGAGGAGGCGGAGGAGGAGGAGCTGCTCACATTCACATTTACGTTGGCATCAGCAGGAGCAAGTTTAAAATGAGGCGAAATCCGCTTTGGGGCCGCAACTACATAGTACATATAGACATATAAAGAAGAGAGTGGTACTGGGGAGTTGGGAGCTGGCAGCTGGAGCCTCTGAAGCTGCTCGGTCACCTAAAAATATAACAGCAACAGCACCAGCAGCAGCAGTGGCAGTGCCAGCAGCAGCTTCTGCTGTAGCCAATAAAGCTGCGAAAGCTGCAACGACTTCAACGAGAAACTCAAGTGAGAGTTGAATGACCAAAATGCAGTTAAGAAGGTAGCCCAGCTCTACCCCACTACTGTCTTACCCCCTCCCTCCCTTTCATCATGCTCGATTTTAATGATAAGCCGCAAAGACACCCACAATACGACGTACAATTTTTGTAGGTTTTCCAAGAACAAACTGTGTCGCATCAATATCAGGCAATAACCATGAAAAGAAACCCCTCTACCCTCCTCTGGTAGAATGAAAGGGAATACAGGGACACACACACAGACGGATTTGGCTTACGCCATGCGAATGCTTTGCTATAAAGTACCCAGCAATGGCAACTACAAGTGAGGTATACTGGCGAGGTAGTAGCATAGCGAGGCGAAGAAAATGTTCATTATATATATGCTTATATATTCTTGTACAGTATGAATTGAGTGCATGCTGAAGAATTTCTAGGTTTGCTATAAGTTTGGGCCAGAGAATGCAGTATTCTGCACTGTTAGTGTAGAAGAACTTATTATTATTATATATATATATATACGAGGGTCGTTTGATAAGTCCGTGACTTTTTGTATTTGCCGCGCACCTGCTCTAAATACAACACTGCTCCTGTCAGCAGTTATCGATTAACAGCTGACTGTAAAATTTTGAGAAAGCTGCGTTTTTTGGTTTGCGTTTTATAGGCATTGAAAGCAGACGATCTCGTGAATTTTAACGAAAATGGAAAAAAGTGAATTTCGTGTCAGCATGGCAAAATTTCATAAATTGGGCTACGAACTGCTACCCCATCCAGCATATTCTCCAGATTTAGCCCCCTGTGACTATTTTTTGTTTCCAAACATGAAGAAATGGCTCGGCGGTAAGAGATTCGGGTCATCACAGAAACAAACGACTATTTTGAGGGCCTTGAGAAAACCTATTATTTGGAAGGAATAAAAAAATTGGAAAAACGCTGGACTAAATGTATAGAGCTAAAAGGAGATTATGTTGAGAAATAAAACGCTTCTTTGACGAAAAAAATATATTTTATTCAAAAAGTCACGGACTTATCAAACGACCCTCGTATTCCTGTACAATCCACTGTTAGTTTACGGTATATGGGTGCAGGGTAATGGCTTTGCTATTAATTACCATGTAAGGGCAGCCACCAACGGGCTATATTGACGAGATAGTAGCACAGCGAGGCGAAGACAACGTTTACATCATATATGCTTATACATTCTTGTATGAATTTAGTGCATGATAAAGAACTGCTAAGTTTGCTATAAATTTGGCTCAGAGAATACGCTTTTCCGCACTGGTAGTATAGTAACTACTTAGTATTATTATTATTATATATTCCTGTACAATCCACTGTTAGTTTACAGTATGTACATGCAGGGTAACTTGCAGTCGCGCCAGTTTGAAGCCTTGGCCCACTTACTTTCCCAATAACAACAAACAAATCAATTTGCAACAGCACCCGCACACACACACAACATCAGGCATATATAAGACACTTATACACATATAAGACAATCACACATACACTCTCAAATGCACACACACACATATATAAGACACACACATACAGCGACACGTCTGCCTTTGCAGCATCAAGTTGATTTTACTGTCGGTTTTCGCAAAGAAGAAATCAATGCACCTCACTGCACCTTTAGAAACAAGTAACTAACTAACTAAGCAACGAAGTAAATATGTAACTAACTATCCGAACTAGTAACTGACTGACTTCAGCTTTCCTTACTAGTTTCGCTAGTTGCTGTTGTTGCTGTTGTTGTTGTTGTTGTTGTTTTATCTCGCTGACTCTACTGACTTAGCTATCTCTTAGCTGACGAGCTATCTCTTTTTTCAAATGCCTCTACGGATTTTATAAATATTCGTGCAAGTACATGGCACATACAGATACTAATATATGTATATATCTATCTATATCTATATGCATACATATATGTGTCTGTATCTGTATATGGTATTGTATATATCTCAGTGTATATCTCTGTACACGTTCGTACAATAATTTTTTGTAATTTCGATGCCTTCACTGTGGTTGAACTCGTTATACTGCCTTGATCTCTCAGTTTCTTTCTTTTGCTACCAGTCTCTCTCTCTCTCTCTCTCTCGCTCTCTCTTTGTTGCTACCTCTTGTTGATCAAGTGCTCAATTATTATGACTTTTACTGTTGTTGTTGTTGCTGTTGCTTGGGATTCTTTGGCTCTGTGCGCTTCCATTGACTATTCCGATTGACGATTCCGAAATTCACATACCAACGCTTTCCAGTCACAAAAGACAATTCCAGTTTTCAATTGGAACAGTCAGCGCCGCGCCGCGCTCTGCCACAGGTTCAACACACTCCGCAGCAACGCGGCTGCAATGTTACCAGTCTCTCTATCTCCGTCTCTGTCTCTGTGTCTGTCTCTGCCAGCAGCCTGCCAGTCTACCCAGTTGCCACTTAGAAGCTGCAGACGCGCGTTACAAGCTATCGATAAATATTATAAGAGACGCGTAGAAGAGCGAGCACACGACTGAGCAAGCAAGAGCGCAAGCGTATAAGAGTAACAGTCACACTCATACAAAAAATGAGAGAGGTAAAGAGGGAGAGCGATCGCGAATGATAATTCCGCAATGCAGGTTGTGGGGGAATTTAACGCATTAAGGTGAGACTGTGTTGGGGGATTTTTCGCGCATACCCTGCAGCCACTGCGTTGGCAGCTAAGGGGTATATACAATCAATGTATGCGTTAAATTTATTGATCATTTTGATATTTTTTTTTGTTAATGATTGTTTGAAATATACCCTACACATTTTGTGAAGACAGATAGAGTGTACATTGTGTTACTATAATAAAGAAAAGAGCTAAAGGAATTGTGAATTTATTGGCGTATACACTGTGTATACTACATGAATGGAAGAAGAAGAGTATATAAGCTGAGTAATTGCGTTTATTTCAACGTTTTAAGTCCCTATTTAATAATTAATATAAAAATTTAGTTTTTTCATTTCAAGTCGAACTATGTTCAGTCGACTGTTTGAAGGTTAAAGCAATTACTTAAAAATTAATAACTTGTTTGTATATTTTAATTAAATTTAAGTTAAAACCTAAAATGAGATTAAAAGAATTTAATAAAATTGTATTGTGTTGTATTATTTTATTTTTTACAGCAATTATAAAAATCGTGTATAATCGTTCATCGTATAATATCGTATAATTCAGTAATATTCGAGTGTATAATTTTGTATTAAACATTGTAATTCCCTATGCGCACCACAAAAACTGTTTGGAACTAAGTACAATTAAGTTATCTAAATACTTTAATAGTTAAAGGCAACTTGAAGTGAGCTCTGCGAGAATAAAGAAATAAAAAAGAACCGAGTTGAGGGTTTTGGCAGCACTTAATAGTTGGCAACGCACAAGATACGAGAGAAACAGCAGCACTTTTAGCTAGACAGACAGCTGAGTTCCATTCGCCGTTTCGTCTCTAACAAGGGTTCAATTCGTAGACACACATAAATACATACACATGTATGTACATATATATAATATTAATATATATAAATCAGTGCAATACTGGGTGGTTGTAAAGAGATTCCCAAAGCCGAAAAAGAAGAATAAAACGTGAATTTAATTTTAAAAATCCACTTTAAGTTAATTCATTGGACAAAAGAAATGAAGAAATGAATTGTTATTTAGGTCAATTTAGACCTAATAATAGAAATGTTATGTAGTTCGATCTATTTAGACCTAATAATATAATTATTAGTTAGGTCGATTAAGACCTAATAATAATTAGGCAAAAAATTAAAATTCATAAATCTGCATTATCATATAAGCATTGTCAACACACAAATCGAATGAAATAACATGTTTGTAAATACTTTCGACAGGGAAAGGTTAAAAAAAAATGGTATATTCAATTTTTGGAAGAAGAACGGATAGGTTATCATAGTTTATCATAGGTTTTATCATAGATTTCAGTAATAATTAGTCTTTTTTCTGTAAAATTCAAGTAAACCTCCTCTTAATTCAATACTTGTAATGAATTGCAGTAGTTTTTTCGCTAGATCTCAGGATCTACAAGAACTAGAGCTATACAATTACATATCAAGGTGTCCAAGAAGCTTATATAACAAAAACTTGTTCGAAAAGTTGCAAAGAACGTTTATTTTCAATAAAAATCACTTAAAACAGATGTTAAACCAAGTTGGAGTAATAAAGAAATCTGCTGTGAAGTTGCCTTCATAGCAAACGCAGTTAAATATTGTTTTTATTATAAGTTTGAGTGTCACGCCCCCCTTTCAATGAAAATCGATAAAAAGCGATGGTAAGCCAAGTTTTATTGATATAGAGGCGCGTAATAAACCAAGAGAACCATAAACACACAAAACACAGAAGAATATTCTGGATGTACATATAAATACAATATAGTATAGGGACAACGATGGGACAAGGCAGAAGGGGTGTTTCGGAAAAAAGAAAACTACACCAGGAATATCATAAAACGGGCACTCACCTCGATAGTGTTTGCTGCGTTTGCCAAAAGCAGATTTTAATTGTTGTTGCTGTTGCTGCTGTTGCTGTTGGTGCTGCTGCTGTTGATGATGATGTTGCTGCTGTTGCTGCTTTTGTTGTTGTTGTTCCAATTTGAGCAGCGGCTGCGGTGATGTTTCAATATGTTCACCCAAATACGCCTGGACTGGACGCTTTACCAGCTGCTCTGGCTTGAGAGGATTGGCGAGAAGCTGCTGCTGCTGCTGTTGCTGTTGCTGATGGGAAAGCGAATGCGGATGTGCATGTGGATGATGATGCAGATAGAGATGATGTTGCTGCTGCTGTTGCTGAGGCGGTGGCGGTGGCGGCGGCTGATGCGGCAAATAGGTTGCCCCATTGGGTGGTCCATGCGCGGGACAAAAGCTGCGATATTCCCCATTGGCATCTAGGTAAATAGGCGCCTCCACAAGTGGCCAGGCGGCGGCAGCAACACCCTCAGCAACAGCAGCTGTTCCCGCTGGCGCTGCTGCTGCTGCTGCTGTTGCTGTTGCCGGCGCAAGGGCAACCAGATGCACGGGCACCATTTGAGCGCCATTCGGGGACTGCAAATGAATGTGTGGCATGCCACCATGCTGGCTGCAATGTTGCTGTGGATGTGGCAACAGCTCTAGTTGCTGTTGCTGCTGCTGCTGCTGAAGCTGTTGCTGTTGCTGCTGCTGAGGTTGCTGCTTGGGCGACAACTCTAGCTGTTTTGCAGCATCTTGTTGATAGTAAATTGTCTTTTGGCAAAATAAGGTGCTTGTGGCCAGAGTTGCCATTGCAATGTTGCTGTTGCTGTTGCTGCTCGTGGCCAGAGTTGCCATGGCAGTGTTGCTGTTGCTATTGCTGCTGCTATTGCTCGCCTTGGCAGGCTGAAAAGGCGGCGCCAAAGGCGTCAGATTCGATTTATAGGCCTTGACCAGAGCAGAGTTGCTACTATTGCTGGAACTAGGTTGCAATTGCCCCGCCTCCTCCTCCGCCTTCTGCTGCTGCTGTTGTACTTTGCGTGTTTCCCTGTTATCTGTTGCAACGTTCTGACTGCTGTTGTTGTTGTTGTTGTCAACGACAATAGGTTGCAAGCCTGTTGCATTTCTACTGCTGCCTGCCCTGTTATCGATAAGTTTATAGCTTTCGTCTATGAAGGCCACATAATTCTGACAGGCCTGTTGCAGTTTCTTGCTCTGTGACGATGTTGTTGCTGTATCCACATCATCCTCATTCTCATCTTCATCGTCGTCATCATTCTCATCGTCATCGCTTTCGATAACATGTTCGATAATGCGCAAGTTCTCATAATCGATAATACGCGCATACCTCAGCCCTAGCGCCATACGCGTTAGTCTGGCCACATTGTCATCCTCGTCATCATCATCATCACCATTATCGCTATCGTTATCGTTGTCGTTCTTTTCTTTTGCCTGATTATCTACAGCATCGATCTCCGTCTCCTCTTCATTGATTTTCACTAGTGTTGTACATGTATTTACTACTTCTCCACCATCATGCATTTCCTCTTCCATTTCAGTGTTTGTGCTGTTATCGATAAGTGTTGGCACTTGTGTTGTTGTCGATGTCTCACAGTCATCATAAATATCGCATTCATCGCAAGCCAAACTCAAGGGTACCTCATTCGAAGGGGTCTTGAGATGGGAACTTAGAGTTGCCGCAGCCATTTTAATTTGTAATTACTATCGTATATTGAATATACTGGAGTATACAGCAAAGATCGTAGTCGGTAAAGATCCAACAGTTATTGTACATTTAGGTTCACTCTATGAGGATTGTTCCAAGGTTTTCTTAACTGCTTTTATTAAATTAATTTGATTAATCCAAGATATTTACGCTCTTTTATCGACTTTGGAAACTGGAAGTAAAAGAAAATATATGTTTATTAACTTTTACCAAATCTTGTTCACTCTACACTATCTAGTTAGCTTTGACTTCAACTATATGAAGTTTGAATTTTAGTTTCCCATTAAGTTTCAAAAGTTATTGGGAAAAAAACGCGGGATTTATATTGTAATTATATTCAACGATATGCCTAATTTTAATGGAGCTATCGTAATGCACACCTTGCAAACAATTAAGACGCCAGCCACGCTTCGAGAGATAGTGATGACAATTGCTAATAAAACAGATTTACCGCAGGAAGAACTGATAAAGCCCGTCAAGCAGACCGTTGATATGGGACATCGTCTGGGATTTCTGCAGAAAGTGAATGGTAGGTATAGAAATATACATATATAATATGTACATATATATTCCTGTTCCCCGTAAATGCATCTTTTGCTTCCTTCTTTCCTTCCTCTTTTCGAGGTCGATACTTTTTAGTTGAGATTACTTTTGATATGCTAATGGAGGAAATGAAATGTCAAGGTCATCACAAGATTGATATTTTAGAAAAAGTGGATGGCAGCAAGTCAATGCCAGAGAAGAAGGTGAAAAAAAAGCATAATGGAATTATACAGAAGTTCGCTGAAACTACCGATTCCACCACGACATTGAAACCAAGTCAACCTGTGGAAGCGCGACAGAAACGGAAGCTGAATCGAGCACACGTGCCTATAAAATAGGCTATATACATATGTACATATGTTGGTCAACACATAACCAACTGAGAAAAATTTTCCGTTTACTAAGGTTATTTATGAGAATGAAACACAATTCAGAAAATTTGAACACGTATATACCACGACTTGTAAAGGTTTTACATATATTTTAAATGTTATCTGGTCAAAATATGACTACCTTCAGTAATATTGACTGTAGATCTATGCCAATAAAAACGTAAGGTGTGACAGTATGGAAATTATAGCTTTTTAAAGGGTATATTAACGATGATCAGAAGTTTGCATCGCACAGAAGCAGACTTATATTCCCACAAATTATTTATGGTTATTTATTATTGATTTGCTTTTTTATAGTTTGAAGAAGTCTAATTAGAATCGAAAAACTATAGGAATAGTCGGTCCAAATTATCACTTTTGTTTTATATGAAAACCTTTACTTTTTCAAGAGCAAAATATACCTCTTAAATTACATAATATTTGTCATATTGTACCCCAATACCTTCACAAAAACAATCAACCAAAGAAAGGGCATAAAACCTTCGGTATTGCTAATTATATTTTTATTATCATCATCATCGACATACCCTACCTACCGTACACGCATTTTTAATGGGTGCAGGATATAATAAAAAGCAATTGCCATATGGATTGTCACCCTGTCGAAATGATTGTCATATTAATGAATTCGCGATAAAATTGCCAATATTGTTGCAGTACCAACCCCCCTCCCCCAAGCCCTCTGTGACATTATGCCAAAATGTGTTTCAATCTAGATGAGGTGTGGGAGGAACTGCAGACCATGCTCCGCACAAAAAGTGACAAATGTCATAATTAGCAAGGCACTTCGAAGTCACGGAGTGAAAGAGAGTGGTCGGGGGAGGTACCAACATCCGATATGGGCTAACGAAAGGACGTGCACATGAATAACATTGTCACGTCCCTTCGTTTTCAATTTGAAAGCCAAATGAAGCGTTGTCGTCGTTACTTCACTGTGTTTGTGTGTGTGTGTGTTTTTTGCCAAGTACCAATTTTCTGCGTGCATTGACCATATGGTAAGAGCAACCAGACGCCCACCAACAGCCGCACCGCCCCCACCACACACCCACACATTATCCGATAACATATCGTCGTTTGCCGAGTGACAAACGAGAGCGAGAGCGCCGAGTGCCTACTCAATTTGTCAAGGCACAATGTAAACACAAAGGGACTGTGCACAAAGAGAGCCCTTTGCTAAAAGAGACAGAGAGAGCATGGCAAAGAGTGTGGAGTGGCGCCAAAGAGAACGCGTACGCAAAATTCATGCAAATCGTTCGCGGCTGCCAAAAGGAGGCGACAGTCTGTGTCAGAGGAGAGAGAAAGAGAGCAGGGAAACCTATGCGAATGTTTTAAGGCAGCCCATCAGGAGGCGGCAATCGGTCTCAGTCGGCGCTAGTCGGCCGCTGTCGTCGGATGCCGCACGATGGGCTGATAACGGGCTGCTGTGGTGAATTAGTGATGGGGCGTGAGCGACGTCCTCCTCTCACTTTGACATTCTTGCAGAAAATACTACGCATGTAAGTATGTATGCACACATGCGGGTGTGTGTGTGTGTGTGTAAGGGAGAATAATTACGTCGTCAAAGAAATATTATAAGTACGCAACTGCTTGCAATACGGCCAACAGATTGTGGTCCGTGAGAGTTAATTATTTTTCCATTTAATACATAAAGAAATATACCTTTAATATGGATAATTATAATAACAGTATATGAAAATGCGATAATTTAATAGTAAAAGAAACAATATTATATCCAAATTAAAAGCTGATTTACGAAGATGTACATTTCATAAAATTTATTTATTTATTTCTCTTTATAAACTGTAAGCCAAATTACAATTTCCATTAAAAAAACAAACATGATATCGGATGACATTATATATTTTTTCAATGCAACAAGCATATGTGAGAAATGCAACAGTTGAGCACAGTCAACTATAAAATACCCTGCACATGGTTTTGAGGACTTTTTTTTTAATTATATATTACTTTACCAATTATTTTCATTTGATTATAAATTACATATTAAGTTGACATTGAAAAAAAAAAATCAAATATATTCATGAAAGGCTTAACTTTTTTAGATGTGGCTTGCTTTACAAATATTTTTATTACAAAATTGATTTTATCGCCTGTAGAAACTCCTGAGGGAATATATGTTATGTAAGTAAGTGTGTCCATATGGCTACGTTGTACTAAATAATCAGCTGAAGGCTCCGCTGTTGTTATGTACTATATAAATTTAACCTACTAACCTATTTTCTTGTCAATTGAAGTTAATAAATAATAAAAAAATAATTTAAAATAATATAAATTTACTTATTATTTTATTTTCATCCTAAGTTACCCATAGAATTGTTCCCCTGCAAGGGTTTATTCCTTGAGAGGTTTCTTATCAAATTTTCTGCAACATTGCTCATTTTAAGGGGTATGTAACAGTCTTCTGCGTAAGCAAAACGTAACTCTGCCATATGGCAGCAATGCAACAACACCGGCATTTTCGCTGTGACGATTGTTGTTGTTGAATCAATCGAATCGGTTGCAAGCTTTATAGATTTTGTTAGTGTTGTTGTTGTTGTTGCCGCGTTTTGCGTCGATTTGTTTTGTGCGTGTGTGTGTGTATGTGTGTGTGTGCCACACACTGAGACCGATTGCAAAGTCACGAACGTTATCTAGTATAGGCATGTTTGCCTGTATGTGTGTGAATAAGGATGTATGCGGGGATTAGTGTCTGTGCCAGTGTACCTATGTATGTGTCTGTGGGTGTATCTGTGTAAAGTTAACATATTGCAGCCAGTTTTGGCATTCTCCGTGATACCAGAACCAAAAACCCATTGGAAGTGTATCAAAAAAACGGTATTTCAAGTAATCAAACTAGTATTGGAAACTTACCAGCTGCCGCAGCAAGGTAGTACAAATTTATTTCACATTTTTGCGCACACACCAGATACACAAACACACACACATAGGCATGCACACGCAAGCACAGACACGCTCACGCATGCAGTACAAGCGCAACTCGCGAAAGAAAGTGAAAACCGTCCGAGCAAGTGCAACAGCAAACAAAAGCAACACAACAACAACAACACCAAGTATAACAACAAGTGCAACTATTTAGTTGCTGTTATTTGTAAATTATGGTTGCTGTTGCTGTTGTTGTTGTTGTTGCTGCGCCTACACACGAAAATCTATGTATGTATACAACTGTTGAGCTGCTGTCGGACATTTGCGCGCTAACTGTAAAAAGGAAGCTACGTCAAGAGAAACACACACACACAAACAACGGCAATGGCAACGGCGACTGCGACTGCGACGGCGACGACGACTGCGACGGAGTGTGTCGACACAGACGCGGCAAACGTTAGATTTTGATTGACGCTGTGGCACTATGGAAAACTGCAAACGAGCCAAGCACACGTACTAGTCAACGGTCAACGAGCCGTGTGTGAGCCGACGAGGAGCCGAGCCGAATGCCGAGACGAGTCGTGTCGTGTCGAGCCGACAGAGTGCACGAAGTAAAATCCGCAAACACTGGTTGGAGCAGCGCAGCAGCGCAACGCGCGTGGGAGCAGCGGCAGCAAGTGAGCGAATGATGGAGAGCAGTAGCAGAGAGGGAGAGCACCGTGAGAGAGAGAGCGATGAGTTGCATTCAAATTCCTTTGGTTGTGGGTGGAATAAGCCGCAGTTGGCGGACAAATTAAGAGAATGAGTGAGAGCGCAAAGCTCAACACACTCACACAAACACACACACTGGTCTATGCATAGGTTAGGTGAGTAGCACCGTTAGAAAACAACAACAGCTGTTGAATTCGACGCAATAAGTTGACATTTTCATTGGATTAACAAACACATACATACTCTCATGCAAAGTGACTCGAAAAGGATGCGCAAACTGCGCTCTTAAGTATACCCTATATTTTGGAAAACCTGCGTTGCAGCCACCTGTAGCTGCGGCCCTTGTAATAAGACTATCGATTACCAACAGGAACGATTATCGATTTTTCAACCATTCAAAAAAGCCAAATCGTTATCGAGCAATCGACATAGAGTAATAAATAAAACAACTAGGATATTTTCACTGCATTAATAAGGTTTGCTGTATAAAAGGTATCTTAAAACCGAGCATGGATATGTCTATGTATAAATCAAAGTTTCAATGGTCAAAGCTTGCACGCATTAGGTGCGTGTCTCCGATAAAAAAAACCCGTATAAACCCAGCCAGAGAGCGAGAGCGCAAGAGCTTTGCGCAGACAAACTGAAAATGCAGTTGCGACTTTCTCCGGGCCAATGTGCATGTAGCTTTCGTGCGAAGCACAGTGGGCCGCATCCAATATGTATCAAATGGGACAGAAACACTTATTGGTCTTGTGCAATTTGAGCCACCATTCAAAATCATTCTCAATGAACGGATGTTTGTCTGTTTTCTTTTTCCGATGAAACTCCCTGCGGTCATTTAACCACATGCGTTGATACTCATTGGCGATTAACATGTGCATTGAAACGGGTTGGGGCTGAAAGGAGTTATGACACAGTTCCATTTATGTAAGTACTTCGGGTGCATACTTACGCATCTCTCCAGAGTGGTAACCATTACCTCTCGTTGGGCCCGCAAAAGACCTTCGGTGACTATATTATCTTTGGGCCTACACAATATAGCCTTGGTCCATAACGGATATAATCCAGCCATCTTGAATCATTGGGTTTATTTTCTATTTATTTATTTCTATAGAAATCTTTTATTTATTTAATTTTAATAAAAAAAAAAAACCATAACTAAATATTTTACTAACACTCAAAACGACAATTTGAAAATTAATGCATAAAATCAGTTTTCCATATCTACGAATATAACGAAAAATACTAGACTAACTTGATCCATTGGTTTTAAGCCTAGAAATTTCATGTGCTAAAATCTATTTTTGATAAGTTAGCCACCCACACATAGACTAAGTTAAGCACTCTAAACTGTGCTAATTTGTTTCGTCAATAAATCGTCTGCTAATTGTGGAATTATCAGTTCAGGTTTATATATGTAATTTGATATGCCTAGGCTCTGGTAATTCTCGGGAACATGACCTAAAAGACCATGTAATCAAGAATATACACATTATGTATGCATATGCCTTGTGGTGGGCATGGAAGTGGGACTGTCCCGCCTACTTTGTACCGTTATATACTAGATTTGCACAAACTTTCACCCATTTCCAATGGGAACAGGACAAAGTTAAACAAATACATAGAGAACTACGCTCGGTGCTGTTCTGTTTTAGCAGGAAGACGAAGTAAACAACGACGACGTTGGCAAACAAGAAGCGAAAACAAAACAACAATGACAAAGTAAAAACCGTTGGAACCGTTGTGTGGGAGGTAGGTCAGAGTGGGAGGGATATGGTATGGTTTGGGGGCGAATGAAAACACATTCACAGAGCAAGGCAAAATACACAAATGAAATTCTCACAAAACAATGCAATAATGATGGCACTCTCTCTGAGAATGATAATGATGACAATGATGATGGCGATGATTACGTTCTTGTTAATGATGATGTGCTTAAACAAACATTTGCGAATGTTCTCAACAAACTTTTCGACGGTGCCCAGCCGAGCGAAATGTCGAAATTTTCCCCGCATTGCACGATAAAGTGAATGTTCTCTGTGAACTGAAAAGGACTTGGGATTGGGAAACTTGAAAGAATGCATTAATATACACACCCACCTGCTTATAAGTAGAGTTGTAAGTGGATATTAGTGCATTGTGCTTGTATTTACCCACAAACACAGACATGTATGTGCACGTTCAGCAAACAATACCTAGCTCCAAATCTCCTCCTCGGAACTGTCATCATTTTGTTATTGTCAATCTTGCTCGACATGTTTGTACCTTCCTATTTGCTCCTATTATTTGCAACTGTATGTGTAAATAAGCATTTTACTACAGCGCCAACTGTCCTTGTTGTTTATAGTGTTGTTGTACCCAGTAGTCTGTGCACTGTAATCGGGTGTACTCCATTGAGGTAGCACATTTAATGTGAATAATGTAAATATGTACATTAAAAACAATATACTTCTTTAGAATTTATATTTTTACGAATAAACAGAATTTGATCTATAAAACAGCTTCAAATAATAATTTAATCATTTATCGGCTAAAACTGTGTTACTGTTCAAGAATATATAAATTTAAGAGCAAATACTGCATATAAGTTTTATACTTCATGGATTTTTTATTATCAATCAATATTTATACTAATATTTTTAAAGATTTTATGTTTTTTTTTTTTTTTTTCATGATATTTTATTGCATTTTTTTTAGTATATACTCCGTCCTTCACTGCATTTTACTTAATCACGCCATTGTGCAGAAAAAAAAAAACACCCTCCTCACCCACTGCACCGACGACAGTATAAAAATGCTTGATAATTAATTTCATACATCGCTGCGTTGACCATTTTTTGTTGCTACTTACCCGTGGAAGTTTTTATGTCGTTCTTATTGTTAACAGCTGTACTTTTGTACTTCTGTAAACTTACAACAGTAAACAAACAAATCAAAACAACTTTCTGGAAAAACAAAAAAACGTAAGGAAAAATTTTACGCTGAATTCACACAAAACCAAAGCCGGTGACAGAGTGAAACAAGCGCAAATTGCAACGGGACGTTCTTCGCTTCGCGGCGATGATGATGGTCGAATAAAACATCAACAACAACAAGAAAGAAAGAGAAAAACAAATAAGGAAAAGTTGAGCCAAGGGCGCGTGCAATTATAAGGTACCCTATAACTGTAGCTATACAATTTTACTTTGCCAACTGCGACCTAATCTTAAGTAAGCAAATCAAACAGGGTATTCCGTCATTTTTCTTTTTCTTTATTTTTTGTTTATTGTACAAATTAAAATTGCCCAAAAGTTGATTATTACGTTAAGTTAATATTCAAATTGCCTACAGGGTATCTAACAATCGAGTGCCCAATCATGTACCTTTACTTTACATGTCTTTAGTTTTGTTTCTTTTTCTTAAAATTGTAAATTGCATTTTTAACAATAAATTGAAAATTCCAAAAAACAAAATTAAGTCAAGTGTGGGTTACCTAAATTTTTGCACATAATGCCAAGTCAGCAGTGACCAAAGAAACAAACAACAACTGGAAACAAGTTTTCTACGACTTATCGAGCAAACTCAATCAGTGAATACCCTGTAATAAAAGCATTACATTAAAAGTTTATCTTATATTTTTTGTATGCATATTGGGTCTATTTACCTATCGACTATATATAAAAATATATAAAATAAATAAAAATATATATATAAAATAAATATATTTTTATTTAAATAAAAATATATATATAAAATAAATATATTTTTATATATTGTATATATTTTCATGAATTTTAAGCCAAAAATAACGAATCCTGGACTACAGTGCATTGCTATATACACTATAATTTATTTTTGTTTTCAACTTTCCTTTAAGGCAGATTAAAAGAAACTTTAGGCCACTGTAAATCCATAGAAGCATGCATAATTATGTCTGTGTGCATCTATGAATGTATGCATGTGTCTACGTAATACATACATACATATGTTACATATGTGTGTATGTACATTGAAAATAATGCGTCGTATTTATCACGTTCACCTTCCCTTTCAGCAAATAATTAAGTTCATTGCATATACAGTTTATTTTTCGTGTATTTCTACGCGTTGTTATTGTTATTTTTTTTTTATTGTTGTTGTTGTTGCTGTTGCTTTTTGCATATTTTCGGAGCTTCAGCAAGAAAAGCGACCAACGGCCAAAAGTAAACAACAATAACAACGAAACAACACGTCAGGCTCATCTTCATTAGCTCTGCTTTCGTCTGTCTGTCCGCCCTGACGTTGCCTTTGTCTCACTCACACTCCCAGCGACGCCCACTCTCCTACTCAATTCCCTCCCTCCCACTTGCTCGCACTGTCAGTGCTGCTGCTTCTGAGCCACCGCTGCCGTTGCCGCTGCCACCTCCTTTCACGACTCAACTTTCTTGCATTGTCTCTGCTGCCCGGGGTGGTGCAAAAACAAAAACAACAGCAACAGCAACAACAACAACAACAAAAACTTTGTTTACTCGGAATGCCTGCGTTGCGTTGGCTTTGTTTTTTTACAGACGCCGCGCCGTCAACGTCGCTGCCTCTGATGTTTACACAATTCCGCAGCCGAAGTCCAACAACAATAAAAAAACAAAACAGCAAGGCAACGGCAGCAACAGCAGCAGCAGCGCAAAAAGCTCAAGAGAGGCAACTGCGGCTGCGGCGGCGGCGGCGTCAGCGTCGGCACCGACAGCGTCGACATAATGACCTTCAGCTGCGCTGACGTTCTGCGTTAACTTCGCTGTCCTCGCTGTCTGTCTTACAGTCTCTTTCTCTTCGTCTCTCTGTCTGTCTGTCTGTCTGTGCGGCGGGTCAGAGGTCTTTGCCACCCTGCACGACTTAATTTGTATGTGTACGCGCCTTAACCTGTACCCCCGCCCAACCCTCTTACCCACACCCAGTGACCCCTCGCCAAACATTGTCAACAAGCAGCGGCAGAGGCAGCAACGGTGACTGCGTTGCGGCGGCGCTTCAAGGCGCTTCCTAGTTTTAAATGCGCTCTCCCACTCTCTCTCACTCACACACACACACGCGTACCTGCATGTGTGCCTGTGTGTGTGAGTGTTCTTTGGCTCTCTCAGTCGGTCACTCGCCATGTTTGCGCTCCTGTGCAAACAAGTGTTTCTTCAGCATCGCTGCTACTGCGCCACAGCCTCTGCTGCTGCTGCTGTCGCTGCTAAGCCCACCGTACCAACCCGCAACCCACAAAGAGCAGCAAAACAAACTTTTTTATTTGATACTTGTTAAGAATTGTGCAGGCAGTTGGCTATTGTGAATGAATTAAATATGAGCGACGTGCCTGTATCCATTTATCGATACACGTACGTACATATTTTAAAATATTATCGATTGAAAGCTAAATGAAAATACTAGAAAGTAAGTAAATATGTATTTTCGAAAACATTATTTTGTGATTGAAAATATGTTCACACTAATCGAGATCATTTAGAATAATTTTAAATGGAAGTAAAGGGTATCTTCTAGTCGGGTTAAGTGATTTACTGCATGATCGCATTTATAGAAATACTATTATTATAACTGTAATAATAAATTGTCAAAATACACAACACACACACATGTACAAATTCGCAATCAATCGTCTATCGTTCGTTTACTATCGGCACGTGAGTGCTTGCTCGTCACACAAAGAAAGAGATAGAGAGGGAGAAAATCAGCGATAACAACAACATGACAACAAATTATCCTCCCACTACCTTCGCCTACACTACTACACTACGTACGTTCAGTGTGTGAAAACGTCGCAGCAGCAGCAGTTGGCGCTAGCAGCACTGGCTGTGCACAGTAGTGGCAGCGCTGCTACCAAAACAATTGCTGTGCAGGCAAATAAGAACGAATTA
Source organism: Zaprionus indianus (assembly GCA_018904595.1). NCBI lineage: Eukaryota > Metazoa > Arthropoda > Insecta > Diptera > Drosophilidae > Zaprionus > Zaprionus indianus. The sequence continues at coordinate 2,075,026 of JAEIHA010000905.1, forward strand.
CACACACACACACACATACACACATGTATGCATATGCTACATAAATACATTTGCATGTATATTGTACATATTTACATATGTGTATATGTGTGTGTGTTTGCTCATAGAAATGCATTTAGTTTACAAAGCAGAAAACGGAACAACAACTGCAGAAGACTATAATGACGACGCTCAAGGCGAACTACAGCCGTATGTCATGCAAACACACACACACACACACACACACACAAGTGTGCATATAGTAGCTTGGTATGTGTATCAGCAGCGCTGTCGGCGTCAGCCTTAGCAGAAGACGGAAATACCAAACCAATGATGACGAACTTAAAAACTACGCACCGAGCAGCAACACGGCAACGGGGCAGCAACAAAAATAACAACAAGAGCGACAACAACAACAACAACACGCCAACAATACCATAAACAATAAAACACGGCACGCAAAACAAACAAACAGCGAGCAAACGGGAGTGTGTGTGTTGGTAAAAGAGCAGCAGCTGAATGAGTGAGAGAGAGAAAGAGGAGCACCTGCCTGCCTGCCTATCACACAACCTGCCACACACACCCCACGAGCGGTTGCCCCTACCCCCCGCTCCGCTCCGCGCACCTTGTACTGTTCTCGTCTAACGAGCAAACAAAACTAAAGAAAAACAAATACGTATGTATGCACACACAAACACACACGCACGCACGCACACACACGCAGACAGTGTGTACATAAATAAGTAAATGGCAAATTGAGGCGAAATTCTATCATCCTTTCTAATTTTTACTACGACGTAATATAATACAAATCTTTTTATTTAATACTAAATACATACATACATGTATATGTATATGTACATACATACATAAGCACTTTGTTTTTATTTTGGCGCGGAATCATCATGTTTTTCTGTGTTCCATGTTCCTCTCGCTGGTTCGTTCAACTTGCGCCCTCGCTTTCTCACTCGCACAGCCGGCGCCGCTGCCAGCGTTGCCTGCTGCTGCTGCTGCCCTATCAAGTCCGATTCAAACCTGAACCGCTCCTGACTACTTGTTTGTTTAATTTTTTGCGATTTCTACTTCACATTTTATTTGTTTGTTTGACTCGCTGCGCATGTGTTGGTGCTAAGAAGCAGCGCGCATTTGTGCGAGGGCAGCTCAATGAGTTTAGGAAAGTGGGAGAACAGAAATACTAGCAGTTCGATAATTAATATCAACTTAATTGGTATCGGCTTGCCGCCACTTTCGATAAATCAGTGATCACTTATTGATAAATAAGTGTTGAGTAAGTTACAAATATTGGCTTTAAACAGAGTGGGAACATCAATTTCATATTATTGTATCTTATTGTAAATAAACTAAAAACATAAATTAAATTAAATTAATTAAATTATTATAATTAATTATTATTATTACAAAAATTATTAAATAAATAAATTATGTACTCTAATTAATAAATTTATAACCAAATTATCTCTTTTAATTTCCTTGTCACTTCTCCTATTTGCTTATTCGCCCCAAACTCATCGAGCTGCCCTCGTTTTTGTGTTTTGGCGCGTACTCAGATCGTACGGTGTTGTTGTTTTTTAAGCATGACAAAGCACCGTACAATTTCACAACAGCAACTTCATAATGATGTTCGGCTTGTTTTTCCACGAAACAACTGTTTACTAAAGTTGGCTGCTCTGCTGCCTGCGCTGCAGATGCCAGCGTCGCGTCGACGAGCAGCAAGCAGCGCTGCTTTCGTTCTCTGTGTGTATGTCGTACACACACACAGATGTGCATTGGTATGCGTGTGTTTGTGTGCCTGTACGCGCCGTTGTGTTCGTGCGTTGTGCTCAATTCATTCAAATGTCCAACGAGAAATTTCATTTCAATACGCAACCCGGTCAGCGACGCGTCGCGGTCTCCGTCTACGTCTCTGTCGCAGTCGTCGTCGTCGTCGTCGTAGTCGTAGTTGGTTGTGGGTTCGTTACAAATCGATTTCAATAGGTTTGTCAGTGTTTGTCGGGAAAAAGCGACGCACAGTTCACACTCTCAGCGCGAGCAGGCGAAGAAGACGAAATATTCTACAAAAAAGTTTTTGAGCGCGCGCGAATTCTAACGGTAATATCGCAAGGTCTTTTAAATTGTGTGTGTGTCGATGATAACAAAAAACCATAATTAAAATAAAATTAATAAATATGTGAATAATGTTTTGAAAATGAAGTGCAATGAAAATGAATCCAAAAATAGAAGAAACGTAAAAAAACGTACGCAGCCAAAGCTTTGAAATGTTTATTTAAATAATTTACTTCCCCTGCGCTGCTGTACCTCCTCTCTCTCTCTCTCTCCCACACTCTTTTTGTGCGTTTGTGTTGTTTTTTTACGCGCTCCTTGAAAAGTATTTTTAAGTTTCTCGATCTGATTTTTATGTTTACTTTTTGCGTTGTTTCATTTGTTGTTGTCTGCGTGTGTGTCTGTGTGTATCTCATTATTTATTTTCGAAAATTACCAAAGAATACAACAAAAACAACAACAGCAAAAAGTTTGTTACATATGTGCGATATTTTTAACTGAATGTGCGAATCGAGAATCAACAAATAAAATAACACAATAAAAACAAAACTGCAAAAAAATATCATGACGTAAAACATTAAAATAAATTATAAAGCACTAATTGTGTTATCAAATTCATGAGAATTTTGGGAAAACCCCCTACAAATTCCTTATAAATTCGTGCAATCAAAATAACCTTAACGTAATTTCCCATACCATTATAAAAAGTGACCGCAAAATTCGCCATAAACCCCCCTCAAAACTGTGCTATAAAGCGAAAAGAAGGCCAAACAAAGAAGCAAAAAGAAAAACAACAATTCCAGTAAACTAAATAATAAGCCTTCAATTATTAATGAAATTTCTGGAAATCAAAATGCGTCACGCACAAACAAGTTTAAACAACAATAACAGCTAAAAAATGTCGCAACAGTTAAAGAAAGAAAGAACCAAATACAAATCAAGTTTCTATTACAAACTTAAACTCCCCTCGCACATGGAGCTCTCACTCATTGTGCGCTCATCCCCTCCCCCCCTCTCTCTCCTCCTTTATCTCTTTGAGCTGTTTGCGCAGCAGCGGCAGTAGCAGCAACAACAACATTTAATTCCTGCGCAAAAATTACAAATCGTTTATTAAGTGTGTAATATGTGCTAAGTAAGTGTGCGTGTGTGTGTGTGTGTGTGTGTGAGTGTGTGTACACAAAGTGACCAGGAAGCAAATCGGGCGACAAATATTGATGTGAAAGCGAGATGCCTACATACATTCTTACACTACACTTGTCTATTTGCACACACTCACACATACACAGAAACACGCACGCAGAGAGTAAGTGAGAGAGAGAGAGAGACGTTTTAGCTCACCGCGCAGTTTGGTGGAATGAAAGCGCGTGTGCTTAATGCGCTTGTTTGCACACATGTGTGCGTGTGTGTGTGTGTCTGTGTCTGTGAGTGCGCCTTGTACTAGCTTCCGTCTATTGTGAATCGCTGGTGTTATCGATGTTTTGCTAGGACTCACGGCAGCGCAGCAGAGGCAGAATTTCTTTGTGTCTGATGCATTTTGTTGCCAGTATTGCGACATTTCACAAATGCCAAAGAAAAATGCTGCGTCACTTTAATAGACGAATAGTCTAAAGTCTCTTCTATGTATTACATGCATGTGTGTTAGTGTGTGTGTATGAGTGTGCACATGTTATGACAATTGCTTAAGACGTTGCAATTCACTATCGCATTAGTTTTTAATGTGGGACAAGCGCGTATTGTTTGATCAGAAGACGGCGACGATGATGATGTTTGATGAATCATCGCAAAGGTTTAGTCAGACATGCGAGTGCAATAGATTGTCAAATACCCTGTATACTCAAATCGTATTAATAGTAAATGTGTTTTATCGATAGTTTATGCCAATGATGGCTTCTTTACTCAGTATGCGATGAATCATCGCAAATGTTTAGTCAAAATACGAGAAAAGAAAAGAAAAAAAACTGAATGCAAGGCAATTAGACTGTCAGATACCCTTTCTACTTTAAACGTATCAATATTAATCGCTTTGATCGGTAGTTGATGTTAGAGATTGCGTCTAAACGCGAGACAATCACCTGTCAGATACCCTGTATTTTCAATACTTATCAACAACAATCGTTTTGATAATTTGATGATTCATTCTAAAAGATAAAGATTTAGAAACCATAAAAGAAAGCAATTACCAGCGTTTTTGACTATTAGGAAAGCTTTTACGCCGTTTCTTGTTTTTTATTATCGATAACTCCTTCAATAAATCCTGCAATGATTATTAAATAAAAATGTTCCATTTCTTACCATATCAGAGAGACGAATGCCAAATACAAGTAATCAAGAACTAAATCAATGTCAATGTTAATAATTATGTGCATTTCGCGTGACATTCCTGAATCATGAGAACTAAAGACAGAGACAGAGAAAAGAAGGTGCAAACAACAAAACAAAAAAAAAAGTTGAAAAACCCCAACAACAACAACAAGAAGAAGAAAATATCAACATTATTTAAATCTGATGTGAGTAACTGCCAAAAGAAAAGCTCAGCTTCATCGTAACCCACCGACGACAGTCAAACGAGTGCAGAGTGAGCGAGTGCAAGCGAGACAGCAAATGAACACCATTCATCCTGACAACGTTGCAGCAGCAACGGCAGCCCAGAACTCACCACAGCAGCAGCAGCATCAACAGTTCCAGCAGCAACTTAATTCACCTACGCATCATATCATACCGTTACCCCCAAATAGTTCCTCATCTGCGGAACTTGCCATCGCTAACAACGGCTCCGATAGTTCACCAAAAATCATGGAATGGACTAACGACGATGCATTGGAACTTATCGAACAGTATCGCTGCCACACGGAGCTCTGGAATCGTGCGGATCCCAAGTATAAAGATAAACTATGTCGATTTCGAGCCTGGTCAGAGATTGCTGATCGATTCGGTTGCAGCAAGGCCGAAGTGGAGCGCAAGATGAATGTTCTACTCACACAATATCGGCGAGAGAAACATAAAATGTTTGTCAAGATCTATCAGGGCATACAACCCAATCCGTCCAAGTGGTATGCGTTCAAACGTTTCGACTTTATGGAAGCCGGTGGCGGTAGCCTTAGTGGGTTACCCAGCAGCGGGTTGGGCGTTGGTGTCCAGCCCTCGTCTTCGTCCACATCCAGCGCGACCCACAATGGACTGAATGGACTCGCGTCAGCAGCTGTCGCTGCCGCTGCCTATGAGAATAGCACCATCGCGGCAGCGGCAAATGGAGGTGCAACAGGCGGTGCTGGGGGAGGAGGAGTCGGACTCGGCGGCGGCGGTGGAGGCACACTAACAATGCCCGGATCACACAGACGCATCAAGACCAAAGAACTCAAATATTTTGGGGCGGTAAGTGTTATCGAAATAAAAGTCTTGGTAGATTTGGTTATTCTTGGGAATAAAGCTTGGAGTGAATGTTATATTTTGTTACAATTAATTTATATTGGAAGAGAGATAATATGTAATTTATTTTTGGATGAATAACCTTCGTAACTGCGAGATTTACTAAGCAATCTGATTTTCTCCTCGCCAAATATCCATAAACCACTGCAGAAATTACTGCTTCTTTATAATTACTAACGAAAATCACTATTACATTTTAATTGGAATAAGGTACCCTTGTTTTTGTTACACAACACACCTAATCTCATTCAAAAAATCTGTTAGAAAGTCTATAACAGTTTAAAAAAATTTTAAAATAGTTTTTCGTATGAGCACCCTCTGCCTTTCTTATTAAATTAAAAACTATATAAACGAAAACAACCTAAAAACTATTTATTCCTTTAAAACTATGTCTGAGTAAGAGCTTTACTACTTTTAGCTTTTTAATACTTTGACAGATTCGTTGTATTTGATTCTCGGATATAATTGGAAGCGTAAATTGCATTCTTTTATAATCAATTCTTCTCATCTATTTGTTGTTATAGGTTAGTGAAATTCTTTATACAATAGCTTATTCAGCTCATTCATAACAGCCTTCAGGAAGTCATTAACGGTTTCTGTAAAATTCGTTTAAAGAAATTCTTATAGAATGATCATAACTATCATACCTAAATACCCCTCATAATTCTTCTTTATTCTTAGTTCTCTAATTATTTGAATTACTCCTAATTAATTTGTCCCCCTCTTATTTGCCTGCTTTTGTACTACATTTACTCATTCACACAGAACAGAACAATATCGAACAAATTAAAATAGACGACTTACGCGATCGCATTTGCTGAGTTTTTCACTACATTCGCTTCAGTGTGCATTAGAACTGCAACTGCGTGATATGATTAATTTAACATTTGTTTTGCAAGTATAAAGAAATATGAATTAAATCGATTACTCATATTATCGTCTTATTATAAATGCAAACATGAATTAATTGGTAATTGACAACTCTGAAGTTGTGAATTGTTTTCATTCGCGAATTACCCCTTTCTCTCTCTTACTGTGAATTGCAATATTTCATCCTTGTGCAGTTCACACACACACACAAAGCGCAAAGGTAACTGTAGAACACTGGTGCCGTGAACTAAGAGCGGCGCCGACGCCTCCGTCGACAGCAAAGCGCCATGTGCGCTAGTGACTTGCTGTTTTGCTAACCAATAGAGAGCGAAAGAGAGAGTAAGGCGAGAGAACACTTGCCACCTCTCTCAAATACAAACACACACGAGTACAATCAGAGAGTCGTTGAGTTCGTTGTGTTTGCCATACAAACACACGTGGATGTGCATGTGTGTGTGTGTTGTTTTTAACGGCCAAAACAGAATTAAAAATTTTACGCATACATTTTTCTAAGAATTCACTCCTCACTCACGCAAGGCATTGGCCTGAGCGAGAGAATCTGTATGTAAATATCGGTATATTTACATACATACATACACACACAAACATGTGTTTGTGTGCTGCGTTTGCTTTGTTTTTTTGTTTTATGTATTTGTTTTGTCGCGCCAGGCACGCAAGCTTACAAGGTTATGAGTGAGTAAGAGCGAGAGAGAGAGAGAGACAGAGAGAGCGAACGAACGGTGTCTCTGATATTTCTGTTTTTGTCTGTGATGAAATGTTTGTTTTGCACGGCGAAATGCGCGTAGAACTTGCCAGCATGCTCTGCGTTCTTGTTATTGTTGTAATGAGTAGTGGCCCAGTGTGTGTGTGTGTGAACATACATTTGTATTTGCACGCATGTAGGGCTGCCAAAGCAGAGACAAACACATGCGTATGTGTGTGTGTGCGTGTGTAAATTTGTGAGGAATCACAATGATTCGTTTGTTTTCGTTTTACGCTTTTTGTTTTTATTTGGTGACGGTGGCGTGGCGGCTTTGCAGTTTTCATTTGTTCCCTACAGTGGGCGCTGCTTGTTGTTGCTCTATGAAAATAAAATGGAAATCACTGGGTATTGCTGTTGTTGTTGTTGTTGTGGGAGTAGGAGCTATGCTGCTGTTATTGTGATTGTGTGGAAAATAAATTGTAGATATTGTAATAATATTAATGTTTGAGTTGGTGCTTCAGTAGGCAGGGGGAGGGGGAGGGGTGTTTGGCAAATTGAATAAACGTTCCTAGAAATTCTGCAAATGATCAACATGACGGAAATTCCATTCACCTTTGTCTTTCATACCCTGTAAATATTGCGAATGGGTATATTAGTGACACATAATACAAATTAACTGATTACAGGGTATTTTCAATGCTATCCGCAATTATTTCTTAACCCTTTATTTATTTATATAGTTTCTCCAGGGTATTTACAATGCTATCCGCATATTTTATTTAATCATTTATTTATTTATATATTGTAGTTTCTCCAGGGTATTTACACTACGAACTGTATTTATAAATCATTTAAATACCATATACAGGGTGTTAGCAGTGCGAACAGTATTTATTATTTATTTATTTAAATACCTCCTACAGGGTATTTGCAGTGCGACCTGCTGCACTGCGCCGTAATTTTCTTTGTTAAAATTACTTTCCTGCATTATTTTGCTTGAAGACAGCAAATAACAACAATAACAACAAGACAGACAGCCATGTTGTTTTTGTTTTTCTCTGCTGGCCTCTCTCCTCCTCTCCTTGCAGTGTGTTGTGGTTTGGCGCGGACGACGTTGACGTCGCCTCGACACAAATGGGGCGGCAGCAGAGAGACACCGTAAAGCAGCAGCACGAGCAGGGCAGAGCAGCAGCAGACTCTGCTACGTTTTGATACCGTTTCGTTTTGCGCGGCCCTGCACTCATTTGGTATTCCAGTCCTCGCTTCTCTTTTAGTTTGTTTGTGTTTATGAAATGTGTTTCCTATTGTTGTTGTTGTTGTTATTGTTGTTGGCGTAGCTGAAGCAATTGCAACTATTGTGAATGTGGCTGTGGTGTTCATGTTGTTGTTGTTATTGTTGTTACTGGTGCAGCTCGCGTGGTTTTGTTTTCTCTCTCGCATGCGCTTTTATTAAATGTGTCTGCCTGCTGCGCTGCTACTGCGCTGCACGCGTCTTTTCTTTGAGGTCTGAAAAGTGCAAGGCAAATAAGCAGCGCAGCGAAGCAGCGACTGCGACTGCAACGTCAGCGTTTGTTTTTGTTTACTTGTTCATTGCAAAGTTATTTAGCTGTGCACGCAGTGCTGGAACTTCGAGCTTTGTGGTGTGAGTTGATGAGGGCGGGGCAAAGGTGGGCGGCGGCAGGTGGAGTAAGGTCTGTGATATTGTTGTTGTTTTTGTGAAAGTTATGCAAGAATTTGGCATTTTTCCTGCTGATAGGTGTAAGTTGTGCATGTGTGTGTGTGTGTGTGTTCTTGTGGGGTATTTTAGTTGGCAAGAGGTGTGTGACCTCCTAACTGTACTATCTACATTACTACACACCTTGCCCAATCAGCATTATTAGTCGGAACTAATCAGTTGAAGATATTGGGAAAGCGAAAGTCATTAGATTAGTCAGATCAGCAGTTCGAAGAGACTTTAAACTGCGGACAAACCTGAGTGACGTGCGCGTCACGTGTGTGTGTTTGTGTGTGTGTGTGGAAAATTTAAAAAAGCTGAGTAATGGGTATTTCACATGGTTGGCAACTCTAGTTTTGCTTGCGGGTTATACCCGACCGCAGTGCACTTTCTTGTTTGTCTCTTTTTGCATGTGTAAAGATCTCATGCACACACACACACACACACTTACATGTATGCACATGCACATATTTACAGTTGTTTATTTGTCTGAGGGAACAAAAAAACATGCGGACAAACACATTTGTGCATATTCTTAATGCCTTCACACGTACACGCGGATTTGTGTCTGTGTGTGTGAACATTACTTACATGCATCCATATGCATGCAAAAGCAGCTGCAAAAATAATAACAAATAAAGTGGGAAGGAGGAGCCGCGAACTAAAAACAACAACGACGACGACGGCACTCGACAGTTCCCGTTGCCCTTCTGCTTGTTGTTGTTGTTGTTGTCGTCGTCGCTGTTATTGTGATTTTTTGAAAGTTCTAGGCGCCAGAGGCAGCGCAGTAGCAGAGTAGCAGCAGAGACGAGTCATCGTCGTCACACTTTGACTGAGAGCGAGAGTAAGAGAGCGCACACACAGTGATCGCACTGTGGGGTAGGTTGTCAATTTTAATGGCTCCCAGCAGTCATCGTCGTCACGTTCGGTCTCTCGGACTATCTCTCTTCCTCACTCACTTTTTTGTTAGTCCCCTTCTTCTTGTTGGCATTTTCACAAGTCCAATAAGAAATTACAAAATGCAAAGTTTAAAGTTTAAAAATCTTCACCGCCTGCAAACACGCACGCACGCACACAGACGCAGGGCGCGGTTCTCTTTAAATATCCGAACACACACACACACATGCACATGCGTACGCACGTTTGCAAATAAAGCATATTTGTATGTTTCTATGTATGTATTTTGTTTTGCGTTCGGCGCCGCTCTCTCCCCCCACTCCTCTCTTGCTTTCCCCACTCCGCTGTCCCACTTCCCAACTCTCGCTCTCTTTCTCTCTTCGTTGCCGTCGCGTCGCCGTCGTGCTGTTGTTTTTCAAACTTACTGCGCAGCTAGAATTTTTTCGACAATGTGAGTTGCGTTGTCGTTGTCATCGCGTCGCAGCAGCGCACCGCATCGTGTTGTCGAGTGAGAGTGAGGTAGAGAGAGCGAGAGACAGGGACGAGAATACATACATATTTCTTCCTGTATTTGACAAAATGCCTTACGGCAGCGGCAGCAGATACGCAACAGTTGGAGGAGGAGCAGCGGCAGCAGAAGCGGCAACAGCACCAAAAAAAACTGTACTAATTAATGCTATAAAATGTAACTTAGTCCACTGTACTAGAATGAGCGCCATCTATTTTACACTTTTGCGCATGCTCTGTCGGCTTTTCGTTCAATTGTGGAAGAATGAAAGTGTCACTCTCTCGCTTCCACAGCACTGTGTATTAGAGTCCTGCATGAATGTATTCAGAAGGGCAAATGAACTAATGTTAAAATGGGTAAAATTTGTAGTGGGGAATTTAAATGAATGTGTACAGCTAGTGTAATTTTTTATATCAGTTTTGTGCAGTAGACAATGAGTATAATATTTTTTAGGTGCAGTGCACAGCTTTACAATACTGTCAAGAAAACATGAATTAACTCATGCAGGCCTTCCGGTGTATAACAGAGTACGAAGCTGATTGGTTTTTTAACAGTGCATAGTTCTAGTTTGGTTACTATATACAGTGGTTATACAGTGTTTATAAGTTGGTTAAATTAATTAAATGGAATAATTTAAATTTTTATTAAATTTTCCCTATATCTATTCAATCTCTTTCCAGATGGGCCTCAATATACCCATGCTTATAGCAAGCGGCCAAACGTTGGACAACTGGAATACAGCGGGTCAATATTCGCCGCCGATAGGCAACCCTGGCGGTGGCGGTGGTGGAGGTGGCGAACAACAGCAGCAGCAGCAGTTACGTGTTCCTATGCCCATGTCCTATGGTGGGGGAGGAGGAGGAGGAGCATTGCCCTACACTGGCGGAGGAGGTGGTGGAGGGGGCAGTAGTAGCAGTGAATTCCTGCCAAGTCCGCACAAAACTATAGACACCTCTGATAACGAGGATAATCCACATCGGGATGAGGCAACTGCAGCAGCGCTGGGACAATTGGCCGCCAAGGTCGAACGACGTTCTCCCCTCTACTCCAATGCGGGTATTGCAGGGGGTGGAGGTGGAGGCGATCCCAGAACGCCGCAACATGATGACATGGATCCCACTAATGGGCCCACCGTCCAAGGAGCTGGTGCTGGTGCTGGTGGTGGTGGGGGCTCAGTTACCCTAAGTGAATCCGGCTCAAGTCCCATACCCAATACTAATACCAACATGCACGAGGCGCACAAGAATCATTTGCTCCAATCCTCGCCTGTCTCCCACACGACACGTGCCGTCACGCCTCGCCAGGCACACGAGCAACTGCATCATCATCATCTCAGTCATCAGGCCCTGCAACATCATCATGCAGTGCATCATGTGCAGCATGAGCTGGACATTAAACAGGAACTAGTCGATTACTTTCATGCACCTCCCACTGGTGGTGGTGGCGGCGCTGGCGGAGTAGGTGCAGCAGCTGGTGGGGATCTGCCACCGCCACCACCTGAATCACATCGTTCCTATGGCTCAACGGGAGATCCTGAAAGCGGCAGTCAACTACGCTTGGATATGGCGCAGGATTTACGTGTAGCTGCCCAGGCCAAAGTCGGTGGCTTCGTGCTGCCCCCACGGAGTAGTAGCGCTCATCACTTGGCTGCCGCAGCAGCAGCGGCGGCAGCGATGCCACTGAATATGCGCAAATCTGCCGGTCACCTGCTTATGAATACCCTACTCAGCTCCAGAGAAAGTATGTCCGATCCAGATGCGGATGTGGAGAACGATGATGAGGCTACCGATCTGGTTGCCTCCTCGCCCGGACACATTAAGAGCAGTGTGTCAGCACAGGATGCCAACTCGGCGGCAGCGGCTGCTGCAGCGCTCTATGCGGAGAGTCTGCAGCGAGATGATTGCGATTTCATCGGATCGAATGTATCGATGAAGCTGCGCACCATGGATCGCACACAGCGCATCATCGCCGAGAAACTGATCAGTGAGGTTCTCTTCTTTGGACAGTTCAATGAACTGGAGCGTACGGCGCGCATACAACCAAAGTGACAGCGACTGTCAAAGTGGTGGACAAGATTTAACAAATTTGGTAGGCAGGGGGCGGGTGCAGGGGCAGGGACAGGGGTTGGAGCTACTACTAGCAACATGGCAAATAGATGCAATTAAATTCCATTGTAGCTAAACAAAGAAACAACAACAACAACGACAACAAACAGTACAATTATTTATTAGATGTCACGGGGTAAGCTGCAAATCTATACTATATCTTTTTTGAGGTTAGGTTGAGTTTTGAAAGCTTTAAACAAATTACAAAATATATTTTGTGAACAAAATAATTAAGATAATGTGAAATTCTATTATTTAAATCAGCTTTTATATATTCTGAAGCTCATTAAACTCTTTGAGGTTAGTTTTGAAGGCTTCAAACCAATTTGCAAAATATATTTCGTGAAAATCTGAAAATCTGTTATTCAGATTAGCTTTTATTTACTGAATTTTGTATAGTTTGGATTAAATTTAGAATATTCCGCTTATGATAGTGTGCAATTATATCAAAACTTTGAGCTGTAGCGAACTCTTACAGTGGTTCGGGGGGTTCGAAACAACACCTGAGACATCTATAATTCAGAGAGAATCTCAGTATTACTTATGAAAATACAAAACATAATACAATATATACAACATACTAGATATTATTCTAGATAAATCCATAGACTCTACTACTAGCGCTGATTGAAAGCATTTGCCATGTTTGCCATTGTCAGAACGAAACGAGAAGAATCCATCCTGAAATAAAAATAATATATAACTGAGAATCGGTTAAGCTATAAAGAGACTCCTCCAGACATTGGGCGCCAAAATTACGAAAGACAACAATAGAAGGGAGGGCTAAAAGCCCCACCCGCGACAAAGTAAACTTGACTTCCTTTGGACGCCAAGGGTAAAAAACGTAGCTCTATAAAAAAATCTAAATAAATAACATAAATTAATTAAAGAAAATACAAACAAAATGTAAACAAACACACCAACTATATTTGTGTGTGTGTATATGTATGTACTATATGTTAATGTGTATGTGAATGTATATAGAACTATATTTTTTTGATATGTATGTATAAATTCAATATCACTGTACCTTATTTTGAAACAGAAATGTTTTCGTAGTCATCTAAGTCTGGTCGTCAACTTACAAACACCAATTAAATTGAAGGAAACTGAAAGAAACTGAAACCAACCAACAACAACAAAAAAAAAACAAATGTAACGTTATTTTATAATGTATGTAAATGTCAAAATATATACTAAATGTATGTATTTGTAACTGTATGTATAACGGAGAAATTATGCATGTCGTCACTAATTTTATAAGGAAAAGAAAAGGTAGAAAAACCTAAAAACTAAAAGGAAAGCAAGGGAGGAAGGAAATGAAACCAACTATATGCAGTCAACAACAAACAAACCACAAAATACACTATTATTAATAAAGAAATTGTACATTTTTTAGGAGTACGTAACTATTATAATATTGCGTAATATTAAATATTAGTTTTATTTATTATGCAAAGCAGAAGATGAATAAAAAAAATCAAATGAAAAAACGAACAATTAAATACGTGCAGAGCAATATTTTTTGCATGCAAATTGTAGCTTGTTGTACCACCGTGCAGGTTTGGTGTGATGGCAACTCTGACAGGTAGGTAAACAAACGTCGCAGTCCGTTACTTTTGTATCGATAATTTAAGCTGCAGTTGGGTATGCACTGAAGTATCGATGCCTTGACCAAATTGAGTAAGTATTTTGAGAGCAGTATAGCAATCGTAGTGCGCAGGGTGACCACATTGCTGGATTAAAAAAGTGCTAAATAATGGCAGCAGTAAACTTAATTTGCAGCTTAAGCATACAAATGCGGTGTTAAATGCGATAAAAATAAAAGTTAATAAAATTACAAAAGCAAATTGTTGCATGAATTAGTCAACTAATTGACCTTTAATCCACATGCACCAACGCTTAACCCTTTAAAGTAAAAAGACACTTTTTGCTAGTTTAAAACTTTTGATTTTATTTTTTTTCTAGTTAAACAAAATATTTTATTTAGTTATATAGTTTGTTTAATAGAACATTTTATTTATTTTTTTTTTGTTGTAACCTAAGGATTTAACTTATGAATCGGCTTAAAACAAGTTGTTAGTACATTGAAGGCTGGCTTGATTTGATTTTAATTCTAGGTAAACTCATCCGATCCCTTTAAGATGCTGACTAACTAACACTTAACATACCCGACGCACACACAGGTGAAGGGGGGCACAAGAATTTAGAAATCTATACAATTTATTTGAATTTTGCCAAAAGTCAAGCAAAACACGCCAAAAAAGAAAGAACAAAAATAACTATATAATGTAGTAGTATATGTCGGGGGCTCTTTTTCGGATGATCATCGATTGCTTTGCGTGTGTTGTGTGGCAACAAAACAAATTGTGATTCTGTGTATAAAAAAATTTCGGTTTTTTGTGCATTTAGTTAGCGTAAGTAAATCTCTCTGGCAATGATGGTATGTGTGTGAGTGTCTGTAAGTGTGTGTTTGTGTGAGGAGTCTCCATTCTCTGCTCTCACGCTCTCACTCTCTCTTCGTCTTCTTTGTCTAGTACTCAAAATTGAATGATGCGTTTCGACCGCCACTAAACTGGAAGAACGAACGGAACATCTGATTGGGATCGAAGTCGGCTGTGGGGGGTGGCGAGGGGGGAAGAACAATAGAAAGAAATTAGAATATTATCAGATTCAATATCCACCTGCTGACATCTGCGTACCTTGCTCTTGCTCCTCTATATCCTGTCCACTGTCATAGCGCGACTTCTTACGCGCATCCGAGAGTATAGCATAGGCTTCACCGATCTCCTTGAACTTCAGCTCCTCCTCCTTACGCTCCTCGGCACTCTTGCCGGCATGCCTGTCGGGATGATGGATGAGTGCCTTCTTGCGATACGCCTTCTTGATCTCATCCTCGTTGGCATTGCGCGCCACACTCAGGATCTTGTAGTAATCCTTGCGCTTCGACTTCTTCAGCGCGAATTTGGCATCACGCAGCAATCGTTTAATCTCTGGTGTCTTCTCTTGCTGCAGCGCTGTCTCGTAGTCGGCCACCGCCTCCTCAAACTTCTCCAGATCATTGTGACAACGGGCACGCAGTAGCAATGCCTTGAGGTATTGCGAATTTAGTTCCAGGACACGATTACAATCCACAACGGCCTCGCGTAACGAGCCAATGCGTGTGTTGACCAGCGCACGATTGTACAACAGTTTTGAGTTAATATCCTTATTGTGCTCATCGATCTTGAGGGCATCTGTATAGATGACATGCGCCTCACGATAACGTCCCGACTTGAATAACATGTTGCCATTCTCCTTCATCTCCTTGAGCTGTTTGCATTTACTACGCATGCGCTTTGACTTCTGATGATCGGGATCCAGTTGCAGGGCGCGCTCAAAGTGCAGTATACCCTTCTCCAAATTGTCCGTATAGTAAAGACAAAGGCCACGCACATAGATCGCATCCGCTGAGGTGCTATCCAGTTTCATTACACCCACAGCAATGTCCAGTGCCTCATCGCAGCGACCCAAATAGGCCAAGCACTCAGCTTTGAGCAGGCGATAGCTGTGAGAGATGGAGAGAGAGAGAAGATTAGATTGGAGTCTGACAGATTGGACTATTATATACCCGTTATACACTTGTAATAATATATTGCATACTTTAAGGCAGCGGAAATCTGCTTAACCACTAAAACTATTTCTTAAATAACTTTTTTGTTAACTATCTTTTTGCAACTAAATTTGTAGAAGTAATAAAATGGTGTTTATGAAAATTTACACTAAAAAATTAAATTTGCAGCTTAAAAATTTACGAGTAGCTTGCAATTGGATTTATCGGAGGCGATAAGGGGAAAATCTCTTAAATATAGTTTACCGAATTCGGTAATCATTTTTCTTTGAGATCTAGCTGTTCATACGGACGGATATGGCAATATCAACTGGCATGTTGATGCTGATCGAGAATATATATACTTTGTAAGGTCGAAGATGTTTTCTTCTTCATGTTACATAAAATTTCAGTACGTAAAGCATGCTACCCTATGTCTATCGGATATTTTGTACGTCCATATCTTTTTGCAACCTTACCGCAAGCAGGCGGGCGCTATCTTCAGAGCACTGTCCAAGTAGTAGACCACATTGCGGTAAGCCTGTGTATCGTAGTTAGTCTGTATGGTGGTTTCCAGTTGACGTAACTTTTGCACCGCTTGCTGCTCCGCACTGACGGCTGTGCTCTGCGAATCCAACTCCGTGATGGCCTTGATGGCCTGCTCGGTGCCAATGACATCACCCAGGGCCAGGCAACATTTGGCAATGCGCACATAGGCCTTCTCGAAGCTAGGATCCAGACGTATGGCATGGCGGGCATCGGTTAGGGCACTGTTATAGTTGAGCAACATCATGTAGCAAGCGGCGCGATTGCCATAGTAGGCAGCGGAATCCGGACACAGGCAGATGGCATCCGAATACAGTTTCAGTGCGTTCTGATAGTTTTGTGCCTTGTATTGGTCATTTCCAAGTTTTTTCTTCTCTTCAGCAATGCTGGAATGGGAAGAGAAGAGAGAGTGAGTTAATAAATGTGAATAATAAGAGATAATGAGGTGCTCTTTACAACTAATGAAGATCTCCATAGGTCATAAAAATCTTAGTAACTCGTAGACTCTTTATCTTAGGAAATAAAAAAACACTGAGATTGGATCTGAAGCTCCATAAGCAAACATATCATCCTAAACAAACTTATACTTCTTCTATACTCACTATATCATATTTCAACTTCTTTCAATCGAGTGGGTATATTGTATCTTTCCTGAACCCTTTATTTTGGGAGGATCCCAAGTATTGATGCCTGCTAGTTGTCTTCGTGATTCTCTTGGTTAACTTTGTGTATTTTATTATTCCACAATATGTTTTTTTCTTGTTTTGGAATAGTTTCGTATTTGAAACAAATTGAGTCTTGTCGCACAAGTACTTTAAACTAAAATTTTGCTTCTAGTATGTGCTGCTAAATCAAAAACACATCGACATGTGCTAGAAAGCATGTTTGATTTCAAATTATAAATAGTAATAAAGAGATATTCAAAGCAGACAACTTGTTAAACCAAGAAGAGAAGGCGGAGGAAAAGGGGGTCCCAACGAAGGGAAACCTGCTGCAGCAGTTGGGCGTTAAAAATAAAGAACTTGCAAGTGCACTCGACTATGAGATACTTTGTAACTTATAAGATACATATAGTACATAATAAATGCCATTGAACGGTCGATTAATCGAGGCCTTCTACTCATGTCAAGGTAAGGTCACCTTATTACTGTGCGATATCGATAGAAATCGCGAAACGCAATAGACAATTGCCTCGAACTCTAATGTTGTTGGTTATTTTCCATTCTCAAGCAACCTGGCATACCCTACCCTAGTCAAGATAAGGGGTAAATAAAAGCTGACAAGCTGAAATGCAACATGCGATGTACACAATATAAATACACTCACGCACACAGAAACACACACATTGACACAAAGGCACCTTTGCATGTATGTGTGTGTGTGTGTTTATGTCTATTTTGTTGTTATCATTTGCCGTTTTCATTATTTGGCTCGTCGATAGGGGCAACTCTATGGAGACGAAGGCAAGGGGAAGTGGGGTAGGTGTTACTCACGTTGCCGCGTCCTTGGGCACAATCTGTTCAGCATCAGGCATCGTTTCCTGCATCTCCACTTCCATGTCCGAGTTGTTAGAGGATTCCTCGCGTTCGCTGTCGCTAATCTCAATGACGTCTTCCATCCGCATCAACAGTTAAGCAAAATATGCAACTCTTTTTACGCTCTCTTTTGTTTAACACTCTACGCTTTGCGTCAGCAATTCGTTTTTCGTTTCTTTTTGTGTGTGTACTTTGTATTTTCTGCACGGAACCGAAAAAAATGCTTTGGCTTTGCGATGAGTTGCGTTGCGTTTGTTGCGTTGTTTTGCCTTCTGTCCGGGGATTTCTAGAATTTAGAATAATCGAAAATTAAATTTAAACTGATTTCGGTTTTGCACGATTAATCAAATAATTAATTTTGTTAAAATTTCACTAATTTTTTTAATTTTTACCCGACTCAGAGTCAGCGTGCTAATAATGAGTGAAAGAGTTGTTAGTGACTTCGATAACATATCCATTACGTTTTGGGAACGATAAAATCAAATATCGAAAACCTCAAGAAATGGGTTCTTATTGGAAATTGCTAACAGAATATAAGTAAAATGGATTTTTATTTCTCATAATTAACATCTCTTGATGTTTTATTGAATTTCTGCACAGCAAACTGAGCCTGAATTATTCATTACAAAATATCGATACTTTACGTAATGAGTACTCGTATATCGGTGATTGTGGCGCCATTTCAATAAAAGTGTTGTGTAACAGTTTCTATTTTTGATTTGCCCGTTAATATTTTCGCGGGTAATATTTAAATTCAAACGAAACTAAATTGAGAAATTGTAGATCCTTTAGTACGAAAGAGACATTTGTTATTAAACACTGGAAATTATGTAGGTTATTAAGTGCAGTATATACTTCATATATTTAAAAAGAATAAATTAGCCATGAAATTAAATTATTGAAAAACTCTTGAGTTATTCTTGAGTTTTGGCGACCTTTATGTTTTACACTCATTATAGCTGGCTCGAGGTCAAGGGTTAAAAAATATAAAAACAATTTGTTTTTAATTTCTTTATAGATGAAACCCCATTAATATATATACGTTTTGTATTCATTTCTTTAATTTTTTTAAAGACATTAGCAACAGTTTACAGAATGATACATTGATTGATTTAAAAATAAGTGGAATTTTAACCGACAACAAACTGTATGGGGCATTAATCTTGTAACTAACTCATCAATTTACAAATAGCAATGTGTGAGGAATTAAATATAGGTTTTTTTAGTATTGTCTCGTGGATATTAGTTGCCAGCTTATTTAAGGTGAGACTTCTACCGTGGACTTCTACTGTGGTAAGCAAACATAAAAACTTTAACTTTCTTAATGCTGTTTCACAATTTGTATTAAATTTACCAATCAAATTTGGTTTAAATGTTTGAATAAATGATTTTACTTGTCTTTGCTATTCAAATTTTGAATTTGAGACGTTGCTAACTGTATTTTTTTAAGAAATCTTAAAATACCGATTAAAAAAATATGTATATTTGAAATAATAGAACATTGAATACACATATTTAAAGCTATATTTGTTTATATTAAATGAAAAGTTGAATATATTAAAAGATATGATTTTATTTCATGGATGTATGCAAATTTAATAATTTGGGTACAAAGAATTTCAAGGAATGCGCATTCAAAGATCCCATGCACATACATACATTCTATAGAGTTAAGTAAATACAAAAGAGAAAATATAATATAATATGTGAGTTTACATACATTTAAAATGGTGCACATCGTGTAGGATTTCCCGAGTTCATTCGTACTTCTATATATACAATACATATGCAAATGAAAGAAAGAAAACATTTCTTCAAACGAAAGTTCAATAAAAAGAGAGAACGGTTTCCGATTGGTTGTGCAAACTGAAATTGAAAAGAAAGAAAAAAGTGCGACAGCTGCTAAGAGTAAATAGAAAAAGGAAAAAAGGAGAGAAAAAACATTCACCTACCACATTAACATTATATACATATGGCTCAAACACACACACACGGATACATAATTACATATGTACATATGGTATATACTGCCTGTACATATAACAGAAATGCCAAAAGGTGCGACAACGAGAAGTATTTGGTATTTTATTATAAGTATCAACGCCGCCTCAGGCCAGCCCCAAAGCCCCAACAACAACAACAACACATTCGTTCTGCCAGTGTTGCCACCCCTTCCCACTCTCCTCTTCAAAATTGCTTGTGCTGCAATTTCCGAATTGTGCACGCAAGTGTGAGCGAGACAGTTGATGGATGTGTGTGAGTGAGTGTTGCCGAACTGCTCAGAATCCAAGCGCAAAAAATTGCAAGAAATATAAATACAATACGAAGAGAACGAAGACGAAGATGAAATGGAGAAAAAGTGAAACGAATGGGAAACGAAAACGGCAAAACAGTTGACAAACCCACAAACAGCATAAAAAAATGCTCCGAGCTCGGGTGCTTTGCTGAGCTGCTGGTGAGAGAGAGAGAGATGAGATAAACATCATGCAGCCGGCGGGGCAGCAGCTGCTGTCTCGCTTTAGCTGCAAAAATTCGTTTAATATGACGAGGAGGTGGGAGGAAGAGGATGGCGAAAAGTTTGTCATTTACTTTTTTAATTGAAATTAAAATGATTTTCCAATAAGAAAATGGGCTCTGTGGAGGGGGTGGGGGGCTAATGAAAATAAAGAAAAATAGGTGCTCAGCTAAGCTGCTGCGCAAACGCCGACGTCGCGTCGTCGTCGTCGCTGGAGTCGAAGGTCGTCGGCAGCATCGGGAGTATACGAAGTTTTTTGCGACTGCATTGCATTTATATTAATTTACTTTGGCATAAAGAAACAGAGAAACAGAGCAAAAAAGAGAAAAAAAGCAGTCAAGGAACAGAGAAATGCAAAACAATTGTCATTTGTTTATATAAGCCATGTCAGCCATTGGAGTGAGTGAGCGCGCGCTACTGGGCAGCACACAGAGAGTCACACACACTCACACACACACCCATACCGTCTTACATACAAGGCAAATATGTAAATGCGACGCTGACGCTCACTCATGTTTATTGGTTGCAAGCCACCTGCTCTATCTGTGTGTGACGTGTGTGTGTGTGCAAGCGAGTCGGATAATGGGGAGAACAATCAGCACAAGCGAGATGGAGCGAGAGAGTGCGCGCTGTTGTCTGAAACGAAATGAAATTGAAACACAAATGAAATGAAATCATCGCAATCAAAAAACGCCAAGCCAACAAACGAAATGAAAAAATAAATATAACGAATATACGTGTGTGTCTGTGCCAGTGTGAGTGTGTTCTGCTGTGCCATGGTAGGGTGGCCACAGCGACGTCGACGTCGGCGTACACGAGCACTCCAAGTATGAGTATGAGTGAGAGAGCGCTGACAGCAGCAGCACCAGTAGAAGCAGTGTGTGTGTGTGTGAGTGCAGGCTGCAAAAATTCTTCCGTCTCAACCATCGTTCTTGTTCTGTCTGCGCTCTGCTTCTGCTTCTGTGTTTCATTTCATTTGTGTTTGTTTTTGTTTGAATTTTATTTCGTTTGTCATTGTGTTTTCGGGGATGCTAACACAGGAGAGTGCTCGGGCACACACATACATACCCCGGCATACAAACGCGCACACACAGCAGAGGTCGCAATTGTATACCACTCCCACTTTTTGTTAGTATTGGTGTATAATTGAAACGGCAGCACAATCGTATACATATCGGATCGGGTTTTGCACAATCGGAGATACGCACAGACACATATACAATTGTGAGTGCTGTATGTGTATGAGTGTTTGTGTGTTGTGTGTGCCGTGTTTGCATGTATGTAATGTAGATGTAGATGAAAGCCGCTGCCGTCAGGGCTGCGCGGCGCGGATGCCGTCGCCGCCGACGAGGCAATTCTCGAACTCTGGAAACTGGTAACGAAACGAAACACATTTGGTTCGCCTTCATTACGAATTTGTCATTCGTAAGCGAAGGTAATGCAATAAAGTTTTTGCGCGCGCATTTAGTATATTTTTAACTCGCCCAGCAGCGAAAATGTACCACGGTATATAACGAAGGCGAATCGTGGATGGGTGGCAACACTGTGCACTCCCTCACTCTTTCTCACTCTCTCTCTCTCGCGTGCTCCCTGTCAGTGCCAGTGCCAGTGCTAGTGCTAGTGTTCGTTTGTGTGCGTGTACATGTGGGCGGGTGTGACATTGAGTGACGATTCCCTTTCGTATGCAATTCTTTCCACGATTTTTCGGAGTACCACTTCGCAGTCGTCCGGCCCGGAAGACCAGAAGCAGCCGCAGCAGCAGCAGTAGACGAAAATTGTCTCTCTGCCCACAGTGACAAACACCGTCGGTATTTCAACGTGTGTCCGCATAATTCTCGCTCTTCTCTCAGTGTCGCCGCGGCCAATTGGCTTTTTCGCCTCGCGTACAACAATAATAATCATTTTTGTGCAAAGTTTGATTCGTGCAATTTCGATAAAAATGCAAATAGAGTTGTCACGTGTGTTGCGCTTGCAATAATTGGAGAAAGTTCAATGAAACTATTGGAAAATTCACAAATAAATAAAGAAAGTGTGCGAGTGCTAATAAAAAATAAGAAAAAACTACAAGTGTTTTAAAATAATCATAGAAAAAAGGTAAATTTCTTGTTGGCAGGCAAGAAAAATGGAAATATTTAGTATTTAATTATTTTTGCCCGAGAAACAAATGGATTCAGATCAATTAACTTGAACCAATTATTAAACAGCATATATTTTCTTGATCTCTAATTAGAAAAAAACGAATATTATTAATATTCATTTTTTTATTAAATATTTAATTAATATTGAACGAGAAACAAATGAATAAAAGCATTAATTGGTTCTAGAAAATCTTAGTTTATTAGAAACAATCATTTCTCTTGATTTCTAGTTAAAAATATTAGAATATTATAAATATTAAATGGTCTTAAAAGTTAAACAGAAAAATAATTGTATGAGCTGAGAACCAGTTTCAGCATTTGTAGTGACTTGCAAATATGCAATATTTACAACAAATTGTCATAAATATTGCTATCATTTTTTAATTATAGACAAGTGTCATTATGGCAATCAGTGTGCAATTGATATACATATGTAAGCCTTGCACTGATCAAGGTATTCTAAAGTAAAGATTTCTTTTAAATGTTTGTTGTTACAAACTTCATTTACATTTATCAAGAGAATACACCCTGATTCGATAGATTTTCAGAGCTCTACGTAAAAAAGTATTTAGTTTCCACCATTTTATAAAAAGTTTAAGAATTCCAATTCTTTATTTACCAGTTTCTCAAATGATTCGAAATGTATTCAAAGCTTGCGAGAAATAATTAAAAATGAATTAAAAGTTCATTAATAATTCGATAGGTTTTTCATTCATTTTGTTTCTCCAAAAAACACAAATTAGCACCACAATTAGGCGAGAAAAAAAAGAAGTTATAAATAAACAACCACAAAGATCAATATAAAAATCTTAACTAATGACGAAGCATGGATTCTGTCAATGCCAATAGCCAATCCGTGAGAAGTGAATATTGTGAAAAGCAACAACAACAACTACTACAAAAAAAGGCTGATGAACAGTCACTGAACAACAACAATAACAACACCATCAACAACAACAACAACAATACAACAGCTATCAATAACAATTACAGCAATCAGAGCAACTGCAGCAGCAGCATCAGCTCCCACAGCAGCTGCAGCAACAGCAACATCAGCAACATCAGCAGCAGCATCAGCAGCAACAACATGAACACGACGGCAATGTTGATGCATCACCAGCAGCAACAGCAAGTGGCAGCAGCTGCTGCAGCAGCAGCACAACAACAGCAACAGCAACAACAGCAGCAACATCAGCAACAACAACAACAGCAGCAGCAGCAACAGCAGCAGCAACATCAGCAACAGAATGGTGGACGCGACGGCAGCAACAGCTCCCGCAGCGGAGGAGCTGGAGACGGCGTAGATCGGCCACCAAATGGGCGTAGCTTGCACAGCACCACCACAGGCAACAACGGACGCGGCTCGAGCTGCGGATCCCCAGCGAGCAGTCCAACGCGTCATGGCAGTGCTGTCAGTCCGGTCAGCACATTGAATCATTCAATGATGGCGCAAATGGCACAACAACAACAGCAACAAGCGCAGCAGCAGGCGCAACAGCAACAGCAGCAACATCATCAACTAAGTCCGCCGCCGCATGTAACCGCAGCACTGCCCACCGGGCTGGCACCACGGATGCCACACGGATTGCCACCACATTCGCTGGGCCTGCTCAACTCACTACAGATGATGCATCATGCATCGCCGTTGGAACTGATGGCCGCCGCTCATCATCATGTGCCACCGCGTTCGTATAACTCACCGCCTCCCATATCCACCTCAGATCCGAGTGCGAATGAATGCAAATTGGTTGAATATCGTGGCCAAAAGGTCGCTGCATTTATCATTAGCAATGAGACAATGCTCTGTTTACCGCAAGCCTTTGAGCTGTTCCTCAAGCACCTTGTTGGGGGCCTCCATACGGTCTATACCAAACTGAAGCGTCTCGATATTGTGCCCCTCGTATGCAATGTTGAGCAGGTGCGAATATTGCGTGGCCTGGGCGCCATTCAACCGGGTGTCAATCGCTGCAAGCTGCTCAGTTGCAAGGACTTTGATGTGCTCTACAGGGACTGCACCACTGCCAGGTACGGATACGTATACGATGCGATACAATATGTGTTCATATACCATAAGTATAGTATGATTTTTACACAGAGTTTGCAGTTGTGAAATTTTACTCATTTCCTGTTTTGTTGTTGCGTGAGACAACCTTACTCCTTTTTAACACCCTCTGCTCCCCCATCTACCCCTCGTATGTAGTTGCAACGCACTTGCTATACAAATACTTTTAATCGCGAGCTCTATATCGATATCGATTCAGTTGCGCAACTAATCAAAAAACCTTCCTCCTGCGATGACATTTGGCGGAAATACGCAATGCCAATGTAACTAGCCCCGCCCGCCCGCTTTCTTCTCCACCTTCTCCTTCGGAGCGGAACTTGGAGCAGAAGGTAGCAGCAGTCAGTGGTACCCCATTGATAACCATAGTTTGTATGCAGGCACAATGCCAGCACCCACGGCGAGTTGCGTAAACGATTTGTAAACGATTCTAACAATAGTTGGACAATAGTTTGTTCCCCTCCCCCCCACTCACAGTTTGGGTTTGCAAATATTGGTAGTACGCGGGGCCCGTCAAAGAGTTTCCGTTCGAGTTAAAATCACTCAGCCCCCACCCAGCAACAATATGAGTTGGTCTTTAATAGGGAAATGTAGCTAGTACTGTGAACTTTTAGGGAAATACAATAAAATAGATTCGCTACTGGGTTTTATGATAATTAATGTAATAATGAATAGTAAAGAATATATTTCGTAATGCTCATGGAGTTTGTCGTTAGTTTAGGGTGGCCGCATATTAATAATATTCAAATTATAATTGTTTTATTGTTTTTATTTAAGGGTGACAGCATTTTAATAATTAAAATCGAATAAAGACTTTCTTAGACGCTTTAATAATGTACTTTTACGCAGTGACTTCTGCAGAATCAGCTTATTAGTTTTATTTGTCTTCTAGGGTGACCGCATATTAATAACTTGATTTTCTTTTAACTCACAAATTTGGCAAATTTGTTAAGTTTAATCAAATTTAATTGCCAGTCAGGCTGCCTGTGCCTTTAACTGCTTATACTTTAATCAGCTACTAGTTTAAAATCACTGTTTTTTTGTTTGTTTTTTTGGGGTGAACGTATATTAATAATTTATTGTACATTTAAGTTGCCTATTTGGCTAATCTCTCTAAACAGTCCAGGCCAATTATAACATCAACTGAGAAAGAAGGCTCCCCAAAATCGCTCTGTGCGTTTTGCAGTTTGTTCATTAAATTAGACGGTTCTTGTGGTCTTAAGTTCTTATATACCCTACCCCCAGAGAAAAGCCACACAAAGAAGGGACCGAACGACGAGCGAACGACAGGCGGCAAGGCAGACTGAAAATGCAATGAAAAACCATCTAGTTAATTATGGAAATAGTGCTCCAAAATGCACATGCGCGCGCTGTAATACCAAAAAAGGGTTTTCGCAAAGGGTCCGTCTCCGTCTCTGTCTGGGTCCGGGCCAGGGCCAGGGCACAGTGTGTGCGTTCGACCAATTGAAGAACAGTTAAAAATGCGGTTAAACCTATTATTATTTTGAAAGAATTGCGCAAAATTGAAACATGTAGTTGAATCGAGGCGCGCTGTCAAGTACAAAATATGAAAAAGAGAACAGAGAATAAAAAGGGTAAAGCGGGTAAAGAGTAAAAGCTAAAGCTAAGGCTAAATGTGAGTGTGTGTGCGTATGAGTGTGTGCAAAAACCGCTAAAGGCAGTTGGCAGTTTTATAGGGTCGGTTGGTCGGTCGGACATGCCGGCCAAGTCTCGTCTCGTTCTCAGACCCGTAACGGGAACAATGCCGGGGCCATTTGCACCCCACTGCGTGTACTCTCTCTCTCTCTCTCTCTCACTCTATCTCTCTGTGGGACCTGGGGTAATTACAATGTGTAGTTGCTGTTGTTCTTGTTGTTGCAAGGGTCGAGCGAAGGGTAAAGGCGTGTGCATTTTCACACCCGCTTACCCACCATGTGTCCATAAATGAAACATTTTTTTGTTGTTTCCTCGTCTTCTCGTTGTTGTTATTTGTATTATGCTCCTTTTGTTTCGTTTCTGTTTTTTTTTTTTTTTTTTTTTTGGTCGAAGCTTACACACAACGTTTAAAAATTGTTTTAAATATAAATGTAGCACCATACTTCACTTGTCTCTTGTTCTCTTTTTTTAATTGCAGATGCCTATCGATCAAGCCGCCAGAAAGGTAAACACACAAGTATAATAAAAAAAAACTTTAGCAATTTGTTGATATCGGTCCCAGCCTATAGATCGATCTTACATAAAGAAAAAAAAAAAAAAAAACAAAGTGAACTCTGCGTGCACTTGAGAGTTTTTAGAGCGAAAAATTTGTTATTAAATTATTGTTTTTTTTTTTTCGGTTTATACGATAGGCGGGTGTTTTCAGGGACTGTCAAATCAAGCGTAAATAGAGCGTAGCAATATGTTCGCAAAAAGGGTCAAGCGTCGGGAAGCATTAATAGAGCTTGACCAGATATGAATTTCTTAATCAGATTCAAATAGGTTTTCTTTTTTCACTCTAAAACACTCTTATTATATTGCCATATGTTTTTATTATATTTGTTTGTCTGCTTTAAGAGGCTCCTTTCGATATATGTTTAAGTTTGTGAAAATTTAGCTAATCAGCGCAAAAAGTTATCGGTATACTTACTTATAAACTATTGAATAAAAATGTTATAATAATAATTTGGATATTCAGAGAAAGGTTTATTTTAACATTTAATCATACCAATCTATTATCATAAGAAGAGTAGTCTCACATTGCGCAGGGTATCTTTCTAACGAATATCGACTTTGCTAACTCGTGCTGTCACTAACACAAATTATCGATAGTTAGCTGTCTGTTTGTCTGTCAGACAAGTCAATGAATTACAAAAGTTGTGAAGGCAAACAAAATTACTCAACGTGTCTCATCGTGTCAAACTGATCTGGTAGCACCATAGTGGAGACGACACAAATTGACGACTCGATTACAACGTTGCCACTTTACCGCTAATGCTGTGGAAAATGATTGCGCAACATGTTACTTCTGTGGGAATACAAAAATGAACTACAAAAAGGTTTTTGAGGATTTTTTTATAAACAGATCTCTATTAAAGTTAAAGCTAAACATATAAAAGATATGCAGAACTTTAATTTGGCTTATGGACAATTAAACCAACTGAGTGCAAAGTTTCCGATATAAACATGGTTAACAAAATTATCAAATTAATTTTTATACAAAATTAATTTCGATTTTACCGTTTCGCGGTCTGAAAGGTGTGAGCTTTAGTAAGTCGCAGTGTGTCTGCCGATTTGCATTTTGTAAATGCGGCTTAATTGAGTGTAACCAAATAATAACAAAAGGCAACATTGTTGTTAAAATACATATAAATGTAGCAACAATAGATCAATTTATTTTTATAATAATTAATTATAGACACTCAAAAATAAAAAAACAAAATAGAAAAGAAAATGCAGGCCAGGCCTGGTATTCTCTCAGCTTCACTTGGGAAGCGTCTTAGGTAGCTCTACCTCTATTTTAATGTATTGTATCTACATACTACGATCCGCGTGTGGTGGGTCTGGCTAACTCGGGCCCAGACGCGCGAGACTTGGGCCGTCGCGGCCGTCGTCGAGCCGCGCTCGTCGAGCTCGTAATTTAGTTTGCGAACTAAATGAGTTATTAGCACGCCAATTGAAAATTGAACTAACTTGTGCAAGTGGTACTACAAGTACGTACAATTGTATTCAGTAGTCGCAGTACCCACCCAAGATAAAACTAAACACAAAACACAGAAAAAACAACATAAAAAAAATTACCCCCAAGCCCAAATACAAAACATAAAAACAGGTTGCGAATTTCAAATTAGTGCTTCGGCTAATTGTGCTGTCGATTGTGAAATGTGCTCCGAGATCAGTCGCTGAGAAAAACTATCGTATGCATTTGTATATCGCGTAGTGCAAATCGATTTATGTGACTATAGTGTCTGATCTTTGGAATTCCTTGTGATTTATTGCCACAATTAGCATATTATGGTAGCAAATTTGTAATTTTATAATTAATTTAAGTGTTGAATATTTCAAATGATTGACTGGGGCATAGCTTGAGTATAAAGCATAGTTTGTTGTTTGACTGTTTTTGAGGTATCTGAAAAATTTGTTTATATACTCGTATTATTTTATGTAATATTGTTTGGAATTTTTTTTTTTTTTTTTTAATCTGTTCGTGTTTCCGACGGAAATTTATAATTTGGCTAGGGATGTAGCTTTTCGAAAGGTGCAAACAAGTAAAAACAAAGAAGTTTAGCTTCCTTCCTATAGTAGGGCTGTCGCCACATCAAATTAATTTCGCTTTTCGATTGACCGATTGACCAGTGCTCTCCCCTAGATAACCCGCATGCAATCGAGTTGTAAAATGTAGTTTGCAATTTGAAATTCAATTAAATTTTCTAATTTGTATTGCAAAATTGAAACGTGGCAAATGCGCATTGCAATCGCAGCAAAAAAAGGTGGCAACGTTGCAATCAAATTTAATTGCTGCACCAATCGAAGAGCGATAAATCCAAGGAACACGATACACAACACTGGTCAGTGGGTTAAGTTTAGGGATCCGGATTAGGAGTGTAGGCTGACTGGCTGGTTGCCTGGCTGTCCTACTACTCCTACTGACTAATGGTTACGACGCCCAAAGGCATCCTATGAAATTGAAATTATGTTTGTTGATTTATGTAGTAGAGTAACTAGGCAACTCTGGCTGAAAACTGAACGAAACATAATGCGCAGCTTTGTGCAATTATGCGCTCCTTCTTCTTCATGTTGTTGTTGTTGTACCTGTTTGCCTATATCAATTTTCCAGCTGTAGCTGGAGTAGTGCAATAGTAGTCAACAACAAAAGCAGCAACAACAACAATTCGGGTATCCCTTTTATTATGTTGCAAGTGCAACTCGGCGCGGGGCAAAAATGTTCAGCTGCAAACTGGTTCGCTACTGTCGAACCGGTTTACTCAGCATTCTTTTGGCAAGTTTTTTTCTTACAATGTTGTTGCTGCTGTTGTTGTTGTTGTTGTTAATTGATCCTGACTAAACGTTTGTTTTCACGTTTATGTTATGTTATGTTAGTGCTGCATGTGGTCGCTGGTCATTCTGTTGGAATCGAAATCGATTCGATTCGAATCCTGCGATTACTGTCGACTCACATCATTTTCAAAAAAAAAGTGCCGCGAGGGATCGCAAAAGAAGAAGACGAGAAATTGCTTCAGTTCGGTTTGCAGTACCGTTTACAGGGTACTCAGTTTGAATTATGCTATATCGTGTTTTCTATAAGAAATAAACCAAGAATCAATTGTGATTCAATTCAGCTTCCATCTATTACTCCAATAATCTCACAAAGTTTAATCACTTCAGAGACATTATAATAATATTAAAATATTATATGAAAAATACCCCCATTATTCCACTCATCTTACGCTTTCCTTAGATTAAAAGATCGTATTCCTTTTCAATCCCTAGTTCCTTTAAGATTGATTGATATGATAAAGTTTCACTCGTACTCGGAAAACCATCTACCTCGTTTCAGTTCAGTAAACCTTACCAATTTGCATACGTTGTTTTTGCAAATAACACAATCTTATCCAAAAAGGCATGAGTTGCTTTCAGGAAAGTCAATTTTCTGGGTAAACTTGCAAACAAGACACAAAGTTGTCACATTTCAATCATCATCTCGCATGGAAAGAGTTCTTCCAATGAAAGTAGCCACGAGTGGCGGCACTCTCTCTTATCGCCTGTGTTACCCTGTAAAAGCCAAGAGTAGAGTGTTGTTGTTTTTGTTAGCCTTTCTTTCTCGCCATAAATTCATTAACTTGACTGACTTGATTCAAACACAGCGCGAAGAGAAGACGCGCGTACGTCATGCCAGAGTCATATCACCCACCATCAACATCATATCATCATCCACATCCTAACGTAATGCTACTGTTTCGAGGCCAAAAAACACTTTCGTTTTTCACTTTAGGTTCTTCCACTTACCAAGATATGATTCATTTAATTGTCGTTTGGGTGCTGACTCCGCTCTCTTTACATGAACCCGGGGCCAAGTCTACACAGATCGTTTTCCCTCTTAACTTAAGCAAATTGAATAATAAGATCTCAAAGTCGACTCGGTTCTTACATGCGCAAATATTAGCATATGAATAACGGTAAATATTTGTATCCAGAGGTAGCACACACAATCAAGAATTGTTCAATCTGTGATCATACCAGTAGTAGCCTAGGCTACCCGTGTTTTTATTTGCTCGACTGTTTGGTTTGGGCAAACATGAAGAAAGAATTCAGTTCGTATACCTCTTAGTGTTTGGATCGAGCTATTATAGGCTTGTGCTACTGTGGAGCTGATATTTCAGATGTATATAGAGATATCAAATCAAATTATAATTAAGATCAATGGGGTCTCTTAAATATTTGCAAGGGTAGCTGTTTAAATTAAAAGACTAGCCAGGGTAGTGTAGAATAGGGTGCTAGTTGCCATATTTGACCTTTTTCTTGTGAGGTTTTTAAAGAATCGAAATTCTGTATAAGCACAGATCATATTAAAATGGAAAGGTTTTATAAAGAAGGAAATTGGAATAATTAAAGGAAATACCAACTACCTTTCTATCTTGCAAGACCTTGTGAAGTTCCGCAGTATCTAAATGTATTTCTTCTCGAAAAAAACGTGCCCCAATTGCAACATACGCTAACATTACGCTAAGCCTCTATTTGCATTTAGTTTCTGAGTATTTGCGGCAGATACAGTTTGCTCTATTTGTACCGTTATCTGTACCACCCCAAAAAAAAAAAAAACAAATTGTTTATGCCTTTTGGTAACTACGCGCGCACTTACCACAAATATTTGTTAAATTCTTCAGCAAATATTTACACAGCAAATAGAAGCAATTGCGGACATAAATTCTAGAAAAAATAGTGTATGGCGCTAGCCCACACAGTGCATGCTACTATATCATCTTTATGGGAGGAGATTTTATAGCAACACATTTTAATTGTAGCACATGGGTTTATGGCTCAATAAAAGTTGGGTGTTTATGAGTCTAATCCAAAAAATAAATGTATTTTGGCAACAATTTATTTATTTGTTATGGATCAAGAAGACTATCGTAAAACTATCGCATGGCAGAAGATAAACTACGAATCGATATAAATATGATATAAAATTGGATTAGGGATTTGATTGAGGGAATTAGATAGATGGACAGAAAGAGAATGATGTATTAATGTGTATAAACTGTTTTTAACTTGTTTATAAGAAGTTTTAGTTTAGAAAAGATCAATTTTGACTTATTTAATTGTGCAATAACTCTTAAAACTCTCAAGCTCACAAGAACTAAGCTTTGCAGCACAATTTGCATTGAAGAAGAAGACGAACTTATGCCCATAATAAATCATATACCATGCAATACTAAAATACAATAGATAATCTGTCTGCTTATTGTGCCCTTAGCTTATCTCATTTTGTGTGTACTGATACCAAGCCATAATTGTCATTGCTTTCAACCCAACAGTAACTCTCTGCAATTCCGCAGTTCCAGACCGGGTAGACCGCCCAAACGTGGCCCCGTTGGCCTATCGCTGCCACCGACGCATCTCACACAGCATCCGCAGTTGAAGAAGCATCGCCTGGACAATGGAGACTACGCATACGAGAATAGCCATATAAGTGGTGAGTATCAGTTCAGTTAAAGAAACGATATAGAGAGAGATAGAGCGAGAAGAAAGTTCCTCAGTTTGTACCCCATCTTGTTGTTGTTGTTGTTCCCAGTCAATTTGGTAGTTTGTTGTCTGTCGGCGCCGCCATAAGCACGATCGATTGTAATAAAATCATTTGAGATCGCGCGCGCTACAAACTTGCTGGAGTGTATCTCGTATCTCTCTCAGTTACAACGTGGAAAGTTGCAAATAAAAATTGTGATTTGTTGATGCCTTGATTATAACCTGGGCGAACGAGCACACACACACACAGTCACACACACACACACAGACAGAGAATGCACAATTCACAATTGTTTCCTTGTGCACGTTCTTGACTTGGTTCGTTCCCAGCTCCTCGCTCCGAGTCAGACCCAAACTCAGACTCAGAGTTGGAGTCAGAGTCAGAGTCAGATAAATGCCCATTTGTCCCAGGCGAGGGCAATCAAAGCGAAAACGTTTTGAGCAGTCGCAGCAGCATGTGATTTGTACAGGAAATCGCAGTTACAAACCGACTACGGCGATGGAGATGACGACGATGGCCGAGTTATGATTTGTAGTCGAGTTATGATACACTTGCAGAGTGGAATTTGTTCACTTTGGCGAGTCGTTTGTTACGTATACAAGGAGAAATTGTAGATTATATACATATATATTCTTTTTCAGCAACGATTTTCCACCATAAAATGTAAAGAAAATATTTATTCTGCTTAGCATTTCAACAACAGCAACTTTTAACAAAATTGGGGGTACTAAGTGTCCTATATACTGTCTTAATTTCCTTTTTTTCGATGTGTTTAACAAGAAGAATACCTTAAAATCCTTGCTAAACTCTTAATTGAGGTTGTAGCTTCCTAT
Organism: Zaprionus indianus; assembly: GCA_018904595.1. Classification (NCBI taxonomy): domain Eukaryota; kingdom Metazoa; phylum Arthropoda; class Insecta; order Diptera; family Drosophilidae; genus Zaprionus; species Zaprionus indianus. Next base: position 2,108,224 of record JAEIHA010000905.1, read on the forward strand.
ACGATATAACTGTTTAAGTTTCACTCAGAACAGTTTTTCATATTTTATAGTTTCAATTGAATACTCTATGAAAAATATGAATTTTCATTAATTTTTAACCAAATAAAATCCAAATAAAATACTTGGTAAACTTTAGATCAGTTTATTAGTTTTAAACTGTAAACTACTTATCATATAAGACATACATATAATGAAATAAGAAATTAATGACAAATACCACTGCATTTTTGTCTGGATATGTAATTTTCGATATGTTGAAGGCAGGTTTCTTTTCTTTGTTTCCTTTATCTTTTGTCAGTCCCTCTCTCTGTCTGTTTTCCTGTTTGGTTGTCTGTCTATTTGTCTGTCTGACTGTCCTCTTCACCAGTCTCCTTGTACGTCTATCTCTCTTTTTCTCTGACTGTCTGTCTGTTCGTCTGTATATCTTCCGTTTTCTCTTTATATGTCTCTCGTTCTGTTTCTCTCTGTCTGTCTTCATCTTCATCTGTCTGTCGTCTGTCGCTCTGTCCATCTCTCTGTCTGTCTGTCCAGCTCTCTGTCTGTCTGTCTCCCTGTCCACCTGTATCTGCCATTGTAATTATTGTAAGTACTTCGATAAATGTACTTTCACACAAAAGTAACGCTCACAATTAATTTATGTTTAATTTTTTTTTTTTTTTTACCATATTGATGCTCTATGATTTCTTGAAGCATCTGACAACTTTGGCAACGCCCCGTTTTATTAATGTGCTCGAACGCATAATATTAAGAGAATCGAAGAGGGGAAAAACGAACAGAAAAAAAAATAGCCGAAGAAGAAGTCGATGAAGAAGAAGAAATACCATTTCAATGCGTGGTCTTTTCTTTGGAACTATATGCCGCCGGCGCCGGCAGATCGTAACAGTTTGCCAAGTCACTGCGCCATCCTTTGTAGTAGAGTTCTGGGGGGCGTTGATTTTACAGTGATATTGCACTATTTTTTTTGAAAGAAGAAGAAGATGCGTTGATAGCTCTCTGCGATAGATAGATAGATCCGTACAAGCTGCAACTGTATTTCCTACTTAATTGCATTTTCTGATTGCCGACGATGTTTGTTAACTCTTTAATGTTTAATTCAATCAAAGTGCGGGGTTGCCCTGTGTGTGTGTGTGCTTCACATAGATACTCGTACGTATTGACATGTGTGTGTGCGAGGCAGTGTAAACAAAAGGTATTCGTAAATATGTGTGCTGTTATTTTAGTTGTTGTGTCTAGTCTCTTGGCGTGCAGACGGTTTTAATACACACACAGGCACATACATATACATATGCATATACACACACCTGCATATACATTTATATATGCGAACAGGTGACAGCAAAACATTCAAAATGCATAACATATGGTAGAGTAGCTGACAGATACACTTGAGCTGAAGCTTATTCGACAAATGATTGTGTGATTTCGATAGATAAATAACTAGGTAGTTTATTATTGATTTATATTAGGTATGCAGGATATGTTTTATATAGAAATTACTATATATATTTGAGATATTATTTTATATAGGGTTCTTATATATTATATAAAGTGCAGTGCCATTTAAATTCACTCAAATACTTTGTGTAGAACCTTAAAGATAATCTACATTAATAATTTGAGATAAGCATCGCCGATATCTGCATAATTATATCAGGCATATTATCATGTGCATATTAAATGTATATTCCGTATATATTCATTATATATTTAGTATATATTTAATACATATTTTAGTATATATTTATGTGTTCTGCTCATCTTCCTTCATTTCTTCGAAATTAATTCTTTCTTCTTTGCTCTCTCGACAGATATGAATCGATTGGAGAAGTCGCCGCTATTGGCCAACGGCTACAATCCGCCGCCCATTAACCACATGGCATTTATGCAAATGAATACCCATCATCCTGGCGCGGCGGCACTTATGTCGCCCGGCATGCCACCACATGCGGCACTCCATGCCCGGCCCGAGAGTCAAATGCTGAAGGCGGCGGCCCAGAATGCTGGCATGTCAGCGGCCAATATGGATGCACTTGCTCGTTCGGGTATTTGGGAGAATTGTCGCGCCGCATACGAGGATATTGTTAAGCATCTGGAGAGATTGCGTGAGGAGCGCACAGATGAACGGCAACAGGCCATCTGCGGGGCTGGTGGGGGGACAGGTGGATTGGATCGCATTGGCGCGGGCAACATCGCTCTGAACATTGGCAGCGAACGCGACTCGAAGCCGCGAGATCTCAGCTCACACAACTGTAAGAAGAGAGAAGCACCATACCATAGTTGGGTCACAGGGTATGATGTGTCTCCGTCTCTGTCTCTTTTGTCTTCAGGCTCGCCGACACGTCAGAGTCCCGTATTGAATCTGAGTAAATCGGGTGAGAATACCGATCATGGTGGCAGCAATTGCGATGCTGGCAGCGAGCGCAGCGATTGCATCTCCACCGCGGCGTCGCCACGTGTATCGCGCAGCCTGGACGAGGGCAGTCGCAGCCTGTGCGGCGGTGTGCGCAGCGGCAGTGGTGGCATCATTGGCATCGAAGACGACGACGAGGAGGAGGAGGAGAATCTCAGCGATGAGAATCATTCCGAAGTCGACGAACGTTGCCTGGCCAAAGATGTGGACGGTGAGTGAACTTTACCTTAGCTACATATATACTATCTATTTCTATATCTATATCTTTATATATTTACTTGTTCATTTGACAGACTTGAGTGACACGGAACGTGATAATCTGTCGACGGGTTCGGCGGCCGCTGCTGCTGCGGCGGCGGCAGCGCATCTGCATCAGCACGCGGCGGTTGCATCGCATCATCATCATCAGGCTGCAGCGGCGCAAGCGGCGGTGGCAGCGCATCATCACCTGGCCGTGGGTGCCCATCGTGGTTCACCCTCGGCGGAGGCAGCAGCAGCCGCAGCGCTGCAACACCAGCGGGCGCTCAGCTATTCGCAGCTTGCAGCAGCAGCGGCGGTGGCCAATGGCGCTGTAGTGGGCGCCGCTGCTGGCAACGGATCTGCACCGGCCGAAGGTGGCGCTCTGATGCCCAACGAGGCACTGCTGGCGGCAAATGATGCCACTGCTGCTGCTGCCTTGGCTGGCGGCCTAGCACTGGGTCCTCTCGGCATCGATGCCCATGCGGCGGTGCCCTCCAGTTCGACAGAGACACTGCTGCGTAATATACAAAGTCTGCTCAAGGTGGCGGCGGATAATGCCAGGCAGCAGGAGCGGCAGATTAGCTACGAGAAAGGTGAGTGCGGGGGGCAAGGGAGGAGGGGGAATGAGGGGGAGAAGGGGTAATGGGGTGGGATATATTGGGTGGTTGTTGTCTTGAATAATATGACTTACTTTTCTCTGTGTTCTTTCTTTCTCCTTGTCAGCTGAGCTCAAGATGGATGTGCTACGTGAACGCGAGGCAAAGGATTCGCTGGAGAGGCAACTTGTGGATGAGCGCAAATTACGTGGTATGTTGCAAGTACTTTTTAGGATGACTTATATATATTTAATAAGCAGTTACTGTGTTTCCTTATGCAATTATAACTGCTTGCTAGTTCTGTCGTTATCTCTTAGAGATTTTCTTATATCTTAGTTTTTTGTTTCTAGAATATCTCTGAGAATGTTAGACCTATATATCGACCAACAGTGCAGGTTGACGCTGCTGTATTGCATTGCTTTACAGCTGAAATTTCATAATGATAACTTGTATCAATGGGTTTGTGGCTTAAAGTTGCGATTTCTTATTCAATTCTAAGTGAATCATTTACTTTGCGATTTGTTCAATTAAATTTGACAAAGAAGGGATATTAAATTTGACAAACAGATAGAAATGCAGATACAGCTACAAATAAGTTATAGTGTCTCTATATCTCTCTCCCCTCCTCTGTCTCTTCTATGCCAACTCCAATGAGGCACGCCAAATGTAAAACGACTCAAATGACAATGACACCTGATACTATGTTGACTGTGACTGCCCGACTGGGCCCTTCTTCTGCTTAACTCGTCTTCGCTTTCAGTGTGTCCATCGTTAATATTCTCTCTGCCCCCAAGCCCCTCCCTCTACCCTCTATCTCCCTGTCTTGGCGTTTTGGTGGTCGTGTGCGTTCTGGAGCTTGTTGTCGCCGGGGCTAAAAAGGGTTTTGTGCTGGTACCGAAGCTGCCGTAAACTGCCTTTGACTGTCGCGCGGGGACCTTTTCAACAGAAATCACAATTCAAATGAATTTAATATCATTTCATTATTTAGTTACACTCGAATGATTGGCAAAAAGTAGCTGACTCCACTGACGACATCATAAGATGATGAGACAGACAGCAAAGAGAGAGAGAGAGAGAGAGAGAGAGGGAGAGAGGGAGTAACAGAAAGAGAGAGGTGAAGGGAGGTAAAGGGGCTATGGGTTTGAGGTTTCAGGTGTGGAATTCGAGTTGCTTTTGGTTACAATGCAAAAAGTTTTCTTTTAATTGGTTGTTCAACATCAACTTCACGATGAGTTCTGAGATACGAAAAAGGGTTGTCAAAACTTTACCTTAGGGGTGAGTTCTCCTTGTGTGTGTGTGTGTGTGTTTGTGTGTCAGATCATGGTATTATGCTCAGAGAACATATTTCTAAAAATATATTTCAGAGCCATTAAGCCAATTAACATTAATGCCAAGATAAAAGCATAGAATGGAGGATATAGTATTACAGTTGTTATAAAATTAGTTCCATAGATTTACAGTTGGTATCTAATTGCAACTAATGATAAAGTGCTCCAAAGGAATGCAACAGTTTAGCCAGGGAGCGTGGGCGCCTTTAGATAAGTGTGGGGAAAATTGCTTACTCGTTCAGTCACTCCTCTCCTCTTCTCCTCTCCTCGATGATTGAAATTCGATATGGTACAGCCCAAAAAACTGTCTATGCCTTGGTACGATCGATTTGTTCCACCCTCAAAACGACTGTCACTACGCTCTGATCGCGGCTTGATTGAGTTTCTGTTTCTTTGACTTGACGGGCCATAAGGCAATAAGCAATGCGGTCTCCCATCCACCCCCCCTCTCCCTTGCCCCAACAAATTGATGTAAAGAGCGCTTGAATTGGTGCATTGAGCGATAGCAATCGATAGTAATCGTTGCCAGACCGCAAATGTGCTTCAACGGGTGAACAGGCCTGGCAATGCCGACGGCAAGTTGATTTCCGTTTTAATCTTATTTTCGCTCGATTATTTTTGAATGTAATCAATTGAATTTTTCGATTTTATTGGGCTTATCGAATGTTTTAACTATTTTATTGTCGATTATTGTATTGTGTTTTTCACATTTTACAAGTTAAGAGTAATCGATTATCTTGCGAATGACTAATTTATGGAATCAAATTCAATATGTAGAGAATGATGTATCCTAAATAAATATTTATCGATATAAACATATCGATTGTTAGTTATCGATTGTTAGCTAACGCTTGTTAGTTATAGATTGGTAGTTATTGATTTTTGTTTATCGATTGTTTGTTATCGAATGTTAATTATCGATAATAATGCCTTTTCCCAAGTAGTGCTTATAGTGTCATTAATAGTTACAATCACAAGTAAGCTGTACAGCTTATATCGATAGCTTAATTATGAATTTATCGATTTTTCACTATCGATTATTTGTTTTCTCTGCAAATCTTTACAGTGCTCTACCAGAAACGCTTTAGACGAGAGCGTAAAGTACGCATACGCTATCAACAGCAACTCGGCGTGGAGGGCAACAAGGGGAATCCGAATAGCGACAGCAGCGCCATCTATAATAACTCCGATATCTGCACAGGCGGCTCGGCAGACGCCAAATGCAGTAGCGGCAGTGATGATGCCGTGGAAACCATTAAAGGTAACTACTCCGAATAATTTCAACTACTTACGATATTCGCTACGATATTTGCCTCGATTGTCCATTTGCTAACCCCTTTCTTTACGATTTCTCTCTGCTACCTTTTGTTCTTTTGCAGATAGCGACGCTGGCGTTCATGGCGGCAGCAGCGACAAATCAGAAAAGTCCCTCAGCTCCACGTGTGACGTGACCGGGCAGATAGGCCCCTCGGAGACACGTTCCGATTCTCCTACTACGACTCACTTCAAGCGCGAACCCCATTCCGACCACGAGAGTTCCATGGATCATTCATCGTCGCAGCAGCAGCAACAACAGCAGCAGCAGCAGCGCAGCAGCAGTGCAGCCGCTGCTAATGAGGGGCGCTGCTCCAGTCGTGATCGCGAGACGCAACCGACCACTGTGGCCGGCACTGTTGCTGCCGCCGCAGCCGTTGCCGAGGGTAGCCTAGCAGCAGCTGCCGCTGCAGCAGCCGCCGCGGCTGCGAGCAATGGTAAAGTGCCTTGGAGCTATCCGGGAATTGATCTAATGGCCACTGGAGCCTTCTGGCAGAATTACTCCGGTAAGTTTCAATATAAACATGCTAAAGTAACGATTTTTGCACGACACTGGGTTGGAGGTCCTGCAACATGAATCTAAACCTTGATTTTATGACATTTATTGGTTCGGCAACCTGATGTTGTTGTGCATCATAAAGATAACAATTTAAAGCATAATTTAGCTTATTCGATTGTGCGGTACCCTGTATTTAACCTAGGTACTGTAACATGAATATAAACTAAAGGGAATTTATTTGCGAATTTTCACGACTTTGATAGGCTTAGTAACTGAAATTTGAGGTACTTCATGAAGTTATAAATTGATGACAAGTGCAGCAATATTCGGCTGTGAGGTACCCTATAGATAAGCCAGATATACTCACCAACTTTCAAATTAACAGATTCACTTACTCTAAAACTTACCTCAGAGTTCAACTGTGAAATCAACTTTGATGCGATACTACTCATTATGATGACCACTCCCCCGTCAGGCATTAATCAAAAAGCTAGAGAAATGATTACATTTTGAGATTTGTAGATATCGTAGTTTTCTACACAATTAACCTCGGCAGCAATGCGATCGGATAATAAACACGGAAGTTGTTTACAATTACAGCTACAACTATTTTCCACTATGCGGTCGGGGTCTCGATTGGCGACTGCGTTGTCGACACTGCGCAGTCGTCGTCAATGCAGTGTGTGTTAGTGTGTGGCTACATGTTTGTGAGTGTGTGTGTGCGTTGTGTGTGTTTGCGTGCAGACAATATGTATGTGTGGGAGGGAGCATGAATATATTGTGAGACATTTCTGAATTGCTTTGCACGATATCTGTTAGTCGAGCGTGCTTCGTGCTTCTTTTCGTAGACCCTCTCATCTATTATTTGGAGTAATATGCTAGTAGAACTGGCTGCGATAATCATTAGACAGAATTTGGGGATAAGAAGTAGCTAGCTATGCTGTTGTTAACTTAGTTATATCTATTTTTGAAGAGATTTACACGGAGATATTTAAGAATTCTGAAAAATGAATCAAAACTATAAAATTAGTAAGGTGACTTTTCAAATTTCGCGGGCAATGTACTTTCGATTATCGATTTGTAATATTGGTACACTCTTCCCGAACAGCTGTACCAAGTTTCAAGTGTATAGAATTTTTTGTTTGGTTGTGAGAGTGGCAAAGGTTATAAGTGTATTGCGTGCTCGGCGATATTTTGCTAAATTTTGACCAAAAGAACCGTCGCATGAGCATCGCTCAAGAGCTGTCGTAAAAAGGTATTAGAAGGTAGTTTCAAGTCAATTCTATTAGTTTTTCAAGAAAGAAAGATGTTCAACTATTACAATAGTTATAGAAATCAATGAATTAACCTCCCAAAGGTTTACTGAATCAGTGCACCCTAAAATTGCAACCATACCAAGCCTCTAAATATGTAAATGAATAGTTAACAAGCGTCTGCGACATTTAATAAAATTACAAATCGTTTTTTCTTTTTTTTCTCTTCCTCGATTAAAGAATCTCTGGCACAGGAACTGGAAATTGAGCGCAAGAGCCGCGCGGCCAATGCGGAGCGCGATGTAAAAAGTCCACTGTCAGAGCGACCCGCGGCATACTACAAGAACTCGGTGCTATTTGGGAGCGCTAATTAGGCCGAGCCAAGTGAACAAGCTGCTTGGTGCAGACAACATTGATTTATATGATCTCAAAGTGCAATCCAGGTGGCGCTAGCATCGAGAAAATGGCGTGGCAAGGTAGCGGTACCCAGCTCCCAAGGTAGAGTTGTATTTGAAGGAATATCGGTGAAAATGTTGAATTGGCCATTTTGTATATATGTGTTTTATTAACTGAAAAAGGAGCAGCAGCAGCAGCATAATAATTGAGATACTTCCGATCCCAAGTTGTAGTGAGTTGGGCATTTAAATATAATAATATAATATAATAAGTATATGGATAGTTTGGAGCTAAAAAAATTGTCCATAGGCATACAAAGACTTTTCATACTTGTAGAACTGAACTACAATACTAACTGCTTAGGTCAGCAAGAGGGTAGTTCAGGCAGGCATATCTAGCATTTAATATAGCGCATCCGAAATTTAGCATTGCCTCTACGATTGCTTAGTTCAAGGGTTATTATAATATATAGTGTATATTTTGATGATTTTGCAACCAGTTGGAAAAGAAAAGAAAGCCCAGTAAAAAAACCAATTTTATAATAATTATTTTAGTGTTTTAATGTGAGGAATTAACCATTAATACATGTACATGTAGGATCATCTTAAGAGTTAATGTTTGTAAGCTAAGCGTTTAATTTATTATTCAATAGTATAATAGCACATTAAGCTATACTTTTAATAGAATTTTATAATAATATAATAGCCTTTTAATATTATATATTTCACTTATTTAGATAAAAGTCAACAAAATAAATAAAATGCTTCAAAATACCCAAAACAAAATGCAAATAAATAATACGAAAGCGGAATAATGCAAATTTGAAATGCCTATTTTAACACTACATAATGCTATCAGATATACATACATTATACATAAATATTTATAAATATTAAATGTATATGTATGGGTACAAGTATATATACGCATGCTTATACATACATACGCATATATACATATATATAGACACACTTTAGTCATAACAATAGTCAGAAAAACACATATTGTTGAAAACGCAGATAAATTATGTGAACTTATTGTGCTGCATTTGTCGCGCTCTCTATTATTACAATAAATACCATTAAAAACACAAACAGACAGATAACAGATAAAAGATAAATACAAAAAGTAAGCTAGTAAAACGGCAGCAACTATATCAAAAAACAAAAAAAAATGAAACGTTTAAAAATAATATATATATAATAAATTATTATTGCATAAATTTATTGCGTCTGTTCGTTTTTATGGGTGGGTAATTTGCATTTTTAAATGGTATTGAGGTTGCTTAAAGTTTCTCAAGAAACAATGGGAAGTTTATTAATTTGTATTGCTTTAAAGTTCTATTTAACCACACCATATGTCTCAAAGTCTCAAAGCGTTGTTTGTTATCTTTAACTTTTCACACTTTCACTAAAAACAGTGATTTTTTAAGCGAATTATTTACCCGCAGGCGTTGCACGAGTCGTGTGTGTGTCTGTGTGTGACTAATGAAAACAAAAACAAAGTTAATTTATATTCATTTTGAGTGAAGTCCGAAATCTTGCTAACCGCTCTGACGAGCGGATAAGATCCCCAGACGTGAAACAGTTATCCATCCTAAAAAAAAAAAGCGCCTGCCACATGATTTATGTGTCTGGTGTGGTTTGTTGTGAGGGATCATCTGAATCTGGCTTGAGAAAGGTATTCAAAAAGAAATAACATAAAAAAGAACAGAACAAAGCTACATATTGTTATTATATTATTGGAAAATTATATTTAATTTACAGTTAAACGATCACGTATGCTGTTCGCCCCAAATGGATGCCGTGATCAAAAAGCTCTCTTCAATATAAAGAAAAAAAAAGAGATACCATTTGTATTGACCTCAATTATCGATTTAACTTTGATATTGGTTTGATTTGCACATTTCAGTCCTGCTGGGCGTATCGAAGTTTATATATGCTGCATGCAAAAAGTTAAAATTAAATGGAATGCTATTGATTGGCCCCGTTCGAGGGTGTCGCTCCTGGGGGCATGCCCGGCATCGGGAGCGGGGGAATCGATGAACCTGTTCCGCTTTGGAACAGTCCTAATCGTTGGCAATATTAGATGGGTCTCGTTTATTTCTTTTTGTTTTTGGCAAATAACTCGAAACGTTTAGTTGATTGCCGGCTTTCTGTCGGGCTTGTCAGTCTCCCTCTCTAATTTGTGGCAATCATCTTTTGTGTTAAATGTATTGCAATTAAATTTCCTTATTTCGATTTCTTTGCAATTTTAGTAATTTTGTCAAATAAAGGAATGCTTGGGTGTGTCGAGCATATCATTTTTGTTGAGGATGGGACGACGCGTGGCTCATGAAGCAGAGAAAGCAGGAAGTGTGACTACAGTAGACCTTACATAGTCCCTAGAAATTATTTCTTAAACAGAAATGGGAAGACTAAGTTTAAGTATAACCTTTTATTTTTCAAGATATTTTTATATTATTTTGTTGATTGATTTTCTTTAATTCCTTCGAATTAGATTTTTTTTAGCTTTACTTAAAGATCTTTTTACTCTCAGACTCGAAGAATTAACAAGTTCAATTCAAAGTCTTTTATTTATTGTACGATGCCTAAGCACCTGCAACTCTTCATCTAAAAACAATTAAAGCCATCATATTTCATAGATTTCTTTCTCTCTCTGATTGCAATTCTCATCTGCGATTCCATCCGACTATTTGCTTTCTTGGTATCTCCACAAATTGATCGAGAGGGGGAGAAACTATTAATTGGCAAGGTGTGCATTTGCAATGTGCATCTAATCGATAAGTTCGCAAAGAGAAATATTATTGCTAGGGCGTACGCGGGGGGCGTGGCGCTTATTAATCGTCAAGAAATTAGTTTTGCGATGCCTAACACGAGATGTTGATTGGTTTTGGCGTGCAAGTCATGCGTAGCTGAGGCTCCAGTTAATCCAGTTATGAATTCATACATATGGATAACGCAGAGATATGGAATTAAGAAAAAGCATAAATAAGTAATAACCATCATTATGTTGATTTGGGAGTCTTAATTTAATTTGTATTAATATATTTAATTCCTGAGCAAGAGTATTGGTACTGCATTGGAAACCTCTTGAGTTCTTTTTGCAGTTCGCGTGTTGTGCATCGTTTGTCGGCCAGTTTGCGTTTTAATACCCTGTAAGTAGTGTGATTGCTCGAATGGGGTATTTTGTTTCTTTGTAGGTTTTTGTAACGGTGTACTATGGTTATTTAAAGTACAGTTTGGTGTAGAATCGTATAGTATGGTGAAGTATGGTAAACTATGCCATAGTTCAGTATAATATGGCATAGTATGGTATAGTATGGTATATTATGGTAAAGTATGGTATAGTATGGGATAGTATGGTGAAGTATGGTAAAGTATGGTATAGTATGGGATAGTATGGTGAAGTATGGTAAAGCATGGTAAAGCATGGTAAGCTATATTAAGCTTTGGCATATTAAGGTATGGTATAGTATGATCAAGTATGGTAAAGTATGGTATAGTATGGTGAGGTATGGTTAAGTATGGTAAAGAATGATAAAGTATGGCATAGTTTGGTATAGTATGGCATAGTATGATACAGTATGGCATGGTAAACTAGGGCATAGTATGGTACGAGGGTCGTTTGATAAGTCCGTGACTTTTTGAATAAAATATATTTTTTTCGTCAAAGAAGCGTTTTATTTCTCAACATAATCTCCTTTTAGCTCTATACATTTAGTCCAGCGTTTTTCCAATTTTTTTATTCCTTCCAAATAATAGGTTTTCTCAAGGCCCTCAAAATAGTCGTTTGTTTCTGTGTTTCTCTTCATTTGACCCGAATCTCTTACCGCCGAGCCATTTCTTCATGTTTGGAAACAAAAAATAGTCACAGGGGGCTAAATCTGGAGAATATGCTGGATGGGGTAGCAGTTCGTAGCCCAATTTATGAAATTTTGCCATGCTGACACGAAATTCACTTTTTTCCATTTTCGTTAAAATTCACGAGATCGTCTGCTTTCAATGCCTATAAAACGCAAACCAAAAAACGCAGCTTTCTCAAAATTTTACAGTCAGCTGTTAATCGATAACTGCTGACAGGAGCAGTGTTGTATTTAGAGCAGGTGCGCGGCAAATACAAAAAGTCACGGACTTATCAAACGACCCTCGTATAAAATGGTGAAGTATGGTAAACTATCATTAAATATGGTAAAGTATGGCTTAATATGGTAAAGTATGGTATAGTATAGTATTAGTAAGGTTATGTTTATTTTTTTTATATATGTTTTTTAGGTCTATCATGATATAATATGGTAATAGTACAATAATAGTAATATCGAATATTATAAAATGAAACTTAACTATTGTCCACAGGGTATTTTTTGTTCGAGTGCCTCGTTCTTCTCTGCTGATCTCTCAACAGCAACTGCACAACGATTCGAAAGATGTGCGTCTCGTGTCTCTTCAGTCTTGTGGCATGGTTTGGCCCTGTTAGGTTTGGTTTCAGACAAACATATGTTGCATTAATTGTTCATGTTGCTCAAAAGCAACTCGTGTTCAATAAGTTTTATTGCTGTTCAACACACAAACAACAACTGCAAACAGCAACAGCAACAAAAAAAGAGAAATAAATGAAATGAAAAATTACACACAAAACATTTTTCATTACGTGATTTTCAAGCACGCTGAAAGAATGAAAGAACCACGTGAGGATCATGAGAGAAGGATAGAGGAGGAGGCGGAGGAGAACTAAGGCATATGCGATAGAGCGGCATAAGTGGCGACAGCCTGCAAAAAGCAGAAAAAAAACAACTTGTGCCTTGTGTACATGTCGAACTACAACTAAAAGCTAAAAGCAAGAGGATTGTTTAGGGTAGTCGTTAAAGCAATAAGGATCGACCCGACGCTCGCCTCGATCACCTCACCTCGTCGTCGTCGTCTGCATTCCCACACGCGATTGAAATCGCAGTTCAAGCCTCAAAGAGAGAACGAGTGAGAGACAGAGAGAGAGCGAGTCGAGAACGAGAATTCAAACGTATCTATCATCATCTGCGATTCGCGAATCGCGACTCAATTACAATTTATTAAAAGCCGCGTAACTGATTTATAACCAGAGCCATGAGGGAAATCTCGTTCGATCGGGACAATGTTTACGTGTTCGTAAGTCCCTCTGACGTCTTTCGCTTGCTTGCTTGTTCGGTTGTTCAGTTGTTCGGCTGTCAGCCTGGTGAGGGCAAATTGGCGGCTTATTTGCGTGGAAATTTGTCGATGAGCAGAGAGAAAAATGTAACCAAGCTTTAAAATGATCTTTATGGCGCTGGTGCTGGTGGTGGTGACAGCAGCTTATTAACAACATTACACACGCACACACTGAATATGATCTATGGCTCTTTAAGCAAAAACATGTTCTAGTTGGGCTAATAAATTAGTTGAACTATGATTGTCTCGGGAGTTTTGAGCGCCTTAGTTAAACAGTCGCTGCGGAAGGTTAAAAGGAGACAAAATGTCAAATTTTATAACTGTATCACTTATATTGGTTAAGATCCATACATTAATGTAGTTAAATGTAGTTCAAGTTGAGAGTTTTGAGCATGTAAGATAAACCTTCGTTGTATAAGGTTTTATAGAGTTATAATTCCAACTTTGATGTCTGTAAGTCTTCGATTAATGAAGATTCACTCATTTTTATGGTTAAATGTATTCCGAATAAGGAGTATTCAGACAAAGAGAGGTTCTGTCGTTGCATAATGCTTAAGAGATTATTGATACTAAATTTCTTATCTGTAGCTCACATACTAACCAAGATCCAAGCATTTATACAGTTAAATGTAGTTAAATACGACAGTTTTAAAAATATAAGAAAAAGTACATCTGCGCATGGGTTAAACGAGTCACGGTGCCAAAGTTCGTATTCATATCTTCCCTACTGACCAAGATCTACGGATTTGTGTACTTAAATGTATATTTTTTCTGTCCAAAACTCAATTGCCGAGCTATAATACATAGTTACCTCTGAAGTACTACCCATTATATTCTTTATAGGTAAAGGATTAACCTCATCGCACCGTTTTACAGTGATCCAACCGCTCTTTTGGCAACAATTGCAAAGCAATTTGATGAAACTTCCCCCTTTTGGCAGAGCGAAATGTGCACCGGTAAAAAATGTGCTCACAATATGCTGCTACCTTTTGTTCGCCGTCTGCTTGAACAAAAAAATAACAAAGATTATAAAAAAATTTATTATTATTTTATAAATCCTCGAGAATCCCTGGCGCTTCTTTGCAGCAGCAGCAGCGACCCCGATAGCAAAAAAAGAAAGAAAGAAAGATTCTTATGTGCTCGGACGAATAATTTTCACAATGCTGTTCCCTATAACATGTGTGCAAAAGGAAAACAGCTACATGGTGTGCCAGTGTGTGTGTGTGCCAGTGTGTGTGTGTTTGCACATGCATGTTGAGGGCGCAGAAATTGCGGTTTGATTTCGTTGGGTAACTGGAGCAAGCGATTGCAATAGGTCCTTGCAGCTGACGTACCTCGTACCTCGGGGTAATTACAACAATATGCCCGATAATAAGTATAACCCGAACCAGCCTGAAGTGCCAGCCAGTTGAAGTGGAAGCAGCAGCAGCAGCAGTTGTTCTTTAGCTCTCTCTCTCTCTCTCTCGGTCAGAAGAAGAACATTCGATATTATTTCGTTAATTCGATACTTTAAATTTCGTGCCAGCATAAAAGCAATAATAATCCGTGTTGTCCTTCTTTAATGCCACGAGATATCCTGAGAAAAATAAAAGAAACACCCTGTAGATGCATCACATTATGAGTGCGGGCTTCTTCCTGTCCTGTGGAATTAACTGTTTATTTTATGTGCTCTGTTTTTTAATAATTTCCCGTTAATTGAACAGAGAGATAGAGAGAGAGCGGGCAGGCAGGTCCAGGCTGTGATTTAGTATCTGAATTGAAGAGTTTCCTGGTATTGCATTGAATTTGCCTACCCCAAACTCGGTCCTCTGCTTCTTCTTCTTCTTTCTTTCCTGGATGATAGATGATATGCCTTAGCGAGCTAAACCGCAACTTGTGCACGTTTCTGGTATTCTATACTCCCCCAAAACAGTAAGAAAGAGAGAGAGGGGAAGAGAGACGGACTGAGAGTGTATGTAAATGTGCGAGTATATACCAAGATGCTGCCAGCAGCACTGCACAGCGTATCCATATCCTTTCCGCTTAGCCTCTAGCGCAGGTACAGTGGGATGGGGGGTGGGGAGCAGCCCAAGGAAAACAGCAAAGCAAAAGAATTGTTAAATTTCTTATAGGAAACATGAATACAGGCACTTTTTGCTTTGCTCTGCTCTGCTCTCTGTTCTTGTTCCTATTTGCCTGTCTGGAACAGTTGGGCTCCTTTTCTGGGGTCTTTGTTTTGCGCCTTAAACAAGGTAAGTTAGCATGTACTTTCATATGAAATGTATATGAGTTTACTTAACGAAGACTTATAAGAATGAAAATTATGAAAACACAGACTGGTGCAGGGTATTTATGCAGGAACAAGAGAAGTGCTGGATGCTAAGTCACTCAACAGGAGAAACAAGGAAAAAATAATGATTTTTAACGACACTAAATGGTTCTTTATAATATAGATAAACAATATATATAAACAAATTATATAAATATAAATATGAATAATATAATGACACAAAATCATTCTTTATAATATAAATAAATAATATATAATATAATTCTAATATAAATATGAATATTATAAAGTTTTAAACAAGAAGCGGAGAAATTGGAATTTTAAACTTTGATAAAGACATTTAGTTTCTTCTTTTGTCAAAGAACTCAAGGACCTCATGTAGGGTAACATATGTACATTCTAATTGCTAGTTCGACTTCTTCATAGTTCCATACATTCAACAGGGTATCCCACGTCACAGTCAGTGCTACCTTATGCCTTCATTACATGTTAATAAGAACAAACGTATGTGTAAATATGCGGAAAATCCACACAATACAAAGCCAAACCCCCCGCAATACTCCCTCCCCATCTTCATCTTCTGAGGAGGCATATTTGTCATAGTTGTTGCTGGCAAAGTTTTCGGGGGGGAAATGTTGTTTACAAAGAAAAAGAAAGTATCAAATTCCAGTGCTGATTAAAGAAGCAAACTGGCGAAACGGCGCAGAAGTGCGTAATGCCTCAACCCTCTGTCTATTCCGTGTCTATCCCCCCTCCTCGATCCCGAGAGAACATGTGTCTGGAATATTTAGTAAAAATTGAAAATGTTATAAATGATTTCATTCAGCGTAGATCTTTAACAATGTTGTTGTTCTGGATTTCTAAATTGTGGCGCCATGACTGGACGAGATGTGTACAACCATTAAGGCTTTAAACTTGCAACAATACATACATACATAAGAAAGTGTATTAAGGTTTTTGGATTTTCGGCGTCATTTATTTCGATTCATGTCAATTTGAAATTCAAACTCTTTCACTTAAACTGCAGCGTCATGCAAGTCTTTTATTGACTGCATATCCCCACACAGTCCCAGTTGTTTCGTTGATTCCTTTGCCTTATCCTTTTTTACTTCAATTGAATTTCAGTTGCTGTTTCCATTTTTTGTCGGTCGTCATGTCATGTGATCCATCTTAATTCGTAAGACATTCGTCATCGGCTTTGGAAATCCCATTGTGAAATGGGCTACTCATGCGGCGGGCTTTTAATTTGTCTCCGGCTGTGTGTGTTGCATAACACTGGGCGCCAGCTGTGTGCGTTCCGCGCTGATCGATGACGTTTCTATTTGCCAGAATATATGTATATATTCTGGAGTCTATGATGAAGTGGACTATAAAAATCCTTTCAACTCAAATTGAAACTCAGCAGAGGGCGAGAGTGATGGAAAATTCGCAAACTAATATAAAAAGTGGAATGTAAAAAGAAAAAGTGAAAATCTATTTTATTTCATTTAAGAAACTTTTCCCAATTACACAAACATTTTGAGTGCATAATCAACTAAGTAATTACGACTTCTTTATGTTATTGTTGCAGTGCAGAGGTTTCTAATCGCATAAAGATATGATGTATATGGGATTATGGAGAGTGCATGCAGTAAGTCAGATTGGGAATGATAAAAGAAATAGAGACCTAAATCGATTTGGCTGCCAAGACCGATCAAGATTATACAATACCTACGTAAGGGGGTTGGAGATGCATAAATTTGCGCAACCCCAAGATACATTAGGATTTCTTTGTTAACCTTTTCTTAAAGGGTTCCGAATCGCGATGTGTCATTGTGATTTGGCATTTTTGACATATTTGCTGGTAGATTCAGAACCGACGCAGAGTGTTAGAACGTGATAAATCATGATAGAGAGAGGGAGAGGGAAAGGAAGGGAAGCCAAGGAATATTTTACTGTTGCATAAATTTTAAAACATTTCTCGGACTGGATCTTAACTCGTTTACCCAGTCAGTCAGTCAGTCAGTCAGACAGCTGAGATTACAGCAATGACACGCAAGAATATAAACAATAATATCAACAACAACAGCTACAACAACAACTGAACTGAACAACATTTATACCTCATGGGTTCTTTTGTCTCGCTCCCCCTCCCTGGCACACAATTTCTCATTTTTTGGTTGCGTGTCACGTGCAGATTTCTCATTTGGCCACAAATCGAACTGCCAAATGCCAAATTAATGTTGATACCAAGATGTGCGTGTTGCACAGTTGCACAAATTGAATATACGCCCGAAATCAGACAGTCAGAGAGTTACCTAGTCGCTTCCCAATACATATATGCCATGCGAATGAAAGAATTATATTATCAGTGCGTTGCATTAGGGCTAATTTGTTGTGGCACTTTAAATGGGCGCACGCAAGTTTTTCTCAGGTTTCCAAAATAAAATACACAAGAAATTATTTGAGAGAATAAACCCTAAAGTATAAAGGTGTTTAATTTAATTGGTTGCTTCTGTTAAGATATATTGTAGAAAGAAGGACTCGACTCGCTAAAAAATTCTTTAATTCTCTCTTGCTGTAGAGTTTTTAAGAAATTATATGGTCACCTTTATACTAAATTAATTTATGGTTTGCCTAAAAGTGCATTACAGCTTTTATTTATTTTCTATCATACTCTCTCAGGTAATTCTCCAACATACCTAAACTTGGCAAACCCATAAAGCAAGTTATGTTTTTAAACAAGAATATGGTCTTCTTATTTAAGTAGAAACTTATTCCTTTTCTACTTTCTCAGGTATTCTCTAGACATACCTAAACTTGGCAAGCCCATAGAGCAAGTACTGTTTTAAAAGAAAAATATGGTCACCTCAATTCAGTAGAAATTTATTACTTTTGTACTTTCTCAGGTATTTCCTAGACATTCCTTAACCCATAGAGCAAGTACTGTTTTTAAAGAAACATATGGTCACCTTAATTCAGTAGAAACTTAGTCCTTTTCTACTTTCTCAGGTATTTCCTAGACAAAGCTGAACTTGGTAAACCCATAGAGCAAGTACTATTTTTAAACAAGAATATGGTCACCTTAATAAGAAAGCAACTTCACTAACATCGCAGAACAATTAAACAATAAGCGGTCCTCGTCTTTTTCCTCATCTAGCAGCAAGTGCATCTAAAAGAAATTCAGGAAGAGAGTTCATCAATCGATTGGGAAGTAATATTCAATGTAGTGATGGAGCTACAGATACTACGAGCACTACGTCCCGCCTATGCTACAAATGTTTACGTTTGCCCGCTGGAGATGACGTCTAGAAGATTTCTAAACATTTCTTTTATGGCTAATCATATGTGTCCCGTCGTCGCCGCCAACAGGCCCCCAAAAAAAAGTAAACCCCTCGCACACTGGGTGGTAATTGGATGTTAGAGCAACTTTTCGGATTTTAATGATACACTGGCAAGTATTTTTTGAGTTATTGCATTGAGCATAGTTTGTAATAAAATCTCACCCCGCCAACACACACACACCGAGATGCTGATTCCAAACACAGATGAAGTATCTGCTGCGATGCGATGCGATGTGTAGTTTTATTGTTCTGCCCGTCGATTTAATTAAGCCAGAGCAAAGCGTGCCGCCTGTCTCGATGTTATATGAACCATTTACTTGGGCGTTTATTTGTTTGTTTTAGGCGCGTCGTCATCAGTCGCCAACGGGCCTCCTTCTAATCCTCTCCCCTCTCTCCTTATCCATGAAGTTACGCGAAGTCTTTCGGATTGTTGCTCTTATTGAACAATTTCACACGTTTCTTTTGCTTTAGACTTAGCGTACTCTATATATGTGCTGTTCCGTGATCTTTTAGTACGGTAATTAAAAGTTGTAAATGTTTATGTTCATTTCATGGTGACCACAAGAAAACACGGCTAAATGTTTGCTCTTTTCCAGCACACAACACAATCCAATCGCACATTCGCTACACCAATCGGGCAGATCTGATGAACGCGTGGGTGGTTTGTTCTGGAATCTTTATTAGAATAGATGTTTTAATGTGCTTATTAGCCTCAATAGTGAATATTGAATATAGTATATTGAATATTGGGGAATTTTTACAACTTCTAATAGAATCACTTCATTTAGATCACTTTATCTCTGCTTCAAAAAAATTCTAGACTGCTCGCTTAAAAAACTGTTCCACACATTTACCAATTAAAATTTATCAGTTTCAGTTAACCTAAAAAATCAGCTAATGGCGCTAAACCTATCACGGACACACTCTGAAAGTGGGCGACGCCAAACGGTTGCTAAAAATCGGCTAAAATAGCCATGAGTATCCACCTCCATCTATGGCAAGCCTGCGCTGTCTGTCGACAGCTAATTGAATTTAATTGGCACAGAATGTACAAGAAACTATAGATACATATATAGTTTTAAAGCTCGTTGTGTTGTTCCGTTTTTGTTTTATGTTTTATGCTCGTTTAGCATAAATTTATGAATTGTTTATTTCGTTAAGAAGCCATAACTCTCTCGCTCTAACTCATTCTTGGCCCCGACTATTTATAGCGTATTTTTATTGTCGCTTGTAAATGAATGAAATAACATGAGCAGCAACAACAACACATACAACAATAAAAAGAGGCAAACTGCAGCGCCAAGAAGAACAACAACAACAGCAGCAGAAAAGCTTTTAAAAATAATTGTGGCCAGGTAACCAGGTAACCACAATCGGGGCGTTAAAAATCTGTAAACGAATGAAGCGACCCGTGCGCCGTTGCTGTTGTTGATATATTTCGGCGCCACTTGGCGGGGATCAGGCCGGACCAGATGGTCCTCAAGTCGCTATACCTTTGCAGAGGGTATATTCGTTTTGAGTAGAAGCTTGCAACGCATCGAATTATATTATTACACATTAAATAATGTGTGTTTATGTATATACCCTATACTATAAATATATTCTACTTTGGGAGTCTCGATCTGGCGCTTTTTGGCTGGTTCTTGCAAAAAAGAAAAAAACAATAACTTTACTCATTACACATAAGATATGAATATGTATATTATATCCCAAAACAGTACCCAAATTTATTTTACTAAAGGAACCGTAAATAATAATTATGCGATAAAAAATCAAAGCCCTTAAAAGTCTCGGCAAACCCAAAAATTGTGAATACTTTTTTTCTTCTAATTTTTAATAAATTTGTCTTAAAATATAATGTATTTAAATATATAATTTAATGTTTAAGATTGTTTAACATTTAATATTATCCTTTAGTTAAAATCCATATGTATATTCAATATTTTTCCTTAACTAAATTCCATATTAATATAGCAAATCACCTTCCACAAAGACTTATAAAGTATCTCACTCTTTACTTTCATAAAGAAAGGGTATAAAACCATCGGGTAGTCTTGCTTTCTTGCTCCTTGTACTATGCCTAAATCATTTTGTGTGACAACCCGCTGACACTTGTACGAACAGCTTAATTCCGAGTTGTATCTGGACCGACCTGGACTCGATGAAGTCCATGCGGAGATGTCGAACTCACTTAACGATGGAGCAGGCTGAAGGCATCAGGCAGCAGGCACAGTTGTAAACCGAGTCTTGACTTCATATGCCATCAAGCTGCGAGTTGTGCGTGGCTTATTTAAAATTAACAAAGCAATAAAAATTCAGTCTCAAGGTAAGCGATGGGAAACACGATGACAATGCAAGAAGCCCAGGAATATGGGCCCGAAGCGAAGCAAAGCGGTGAACATTGTGAGAATGAAGCTGAGCAGAGAGTCTGACAAATTATTCAGTGCGAGGTAAAGTAAACTTATAGTACGACTCGATAAAGGGGAGGTAGCTTTCTTTGTTGTCAACTGTTTGTCATGTTAGTCTTTTTTGCTGGAAATGTTAATAAAATACGAGGGTCGTTTGATAAGTCCGTGACTTTTTGTATTTGCCGCGCACCTGCTCTAAATACAACACTGCTCCTGTCAGCAGTTATCGATTAACAGCTGACTGTAAAATTTTGAGAAAGCTGCGTTTTTTGGTTTGCGTTTTATAGGCATTGAAAGCAGACGATCTCGTGAATTTTAACGAAAATGGAAAAAAGTGAATTTCGTGTGCTAATGGCAAAATTTCATAAATTGGGCTACGAACTGCTACCCCATCCAGCATATTCTCCAGATTTAGCCCCCTGTGACTATTTTTTGTTTCCAAACATGAAGAAATGGCTCGGCGGTAAGAGATTCGGGTCAAATGAAGAGAAACACAGAAACAAACGACTATTTTGAGGGCCTTGAGAAAACCTATTATTTGGAAGGAATAAAAAAATTGGAAAAACGCTGGACTAAATGTATAGAGCTAAAAGGAGATTATGTTGAGAAATAAAACGCTTCTTTGACGAAAAAAATATATTTTATTCAAAAAGTCACGGACTTATCAAACGACCCTCGTATATGTGCTTAATATTGAATCATGTTACTGTTTGAAACAATTTGAAGTTTCAATCAGGTCGAAATTTGTATGAAATTGGAAGGAAAAAAACCTTTTCTTTAACCAATGTAATGGTAGAAAATATTGATGATTTATTTATGATATTTTCAATATAAATAGAAAAAATATAAAAGTGTGCACCTATTCCAATAAATTTGTATTTAAAAATCTAAAAGTGGTCACTTTATTCTTAAAATTAATTCCCCAATCTCATCCAGTGTTGGTTAACTGCAGCCGCTACCTATAAAAACCGAATTAATTAATGGTAATGGTCGAAGTAAATACGATAAACACGCGCCAACTTGCCCAGTGAATTTCTCGAGAAATCTTTATCGATGCTGAGGCCGATGAAGGTGCAGGCAGGCAGGCCGAAAGGAAGGCAGCTTATCATATTAGTTGTAGTTGGCAAAATTAAGCAAACTCTGGACTCGGACTGGAACTTGGACTTGGGCTACTACTGCTCATGGACTGAACTGCAGTCCATGACTTTTTTATCGCCATCGTGAGCTGCATCGACAAAGCGAAACAATGCATCGCGCAATCAGCGACACTTCATCGGCCACCGAAAAAATGCACAAAACAAAGGAATACGCCAACGAGGAGCGTAATGAGGGCGAAAATATCTTTATTTAAAAAGGTTGGAGAGCCACAGCCAGAGTGCTCTCGGACTCCTTCCAGAGAAGGCAGCTTGGAGCAACCAGTCGAATACATAGGCAACATATTTGTCATTCGCATGGAACGTAGTAGGCAGCAAAAAAAAAAAAAAAAAAAAAAAAAAGAAAAAAAACCTCTCCCAGTGCAAATCGAATGCGCCTTAATTAGATGGGCCAATCTGCCACTGCTGCCGTACACAAAACCCGCGACTCGACCCGACCCCAGACCCGAGTCGAGGCTCTGAGCGCACACGATCGGTGATACTTTTGCAGGATGAAATCTTAGACTGGAGCCAGGCGATGGAGCCTGCAGAGGCTGTGGGTAAACAATGCCATGTTTACAACTTGTAGACACAGTTCCCTTTTTAAATAAGGGCCTCACTTGCAATTTGGGTTAGAGCCACATCAAGGTCTCGCTGCAGCCACTAATGGCATATTTCTCATTCCAATTGCAAATAATTCTAGAGTGTAGCTTGGCAACTAATAAGATCACAGATAAGTTGCAGTTCAACTAGCCGAGAGGGTACCTTAAACTATGATCTACTGTTATACTCCAGTGTAAGTAACTTGCTACCTTCTTCTAACAGCTCTACAGTTTAGAGTCAGTCTATCAAAACCTTCCTGAAAGGATTTTGTAAAGTGTACTTCCTATATTTATTAGGGAATTATATTTAATGTTAGATTGTACCCGAAAAGGTACCAAGAGGGTACCTTAAATTTCGAACCCTTTTATATTTAGTAGTTTGGAGTCTTTTAAATGTTCAGTTTCTATAATAAATATTGTTTCATTTAATTTCTACATCTTCCAGAATGTTCTCAGCTGTTAAACGTTTATTTCTTTCAGTGTAGTGCTGTATATGCAAACGTTACTTGCCCACTGTCGCGCCACGCAGCACCAGGCACTAACTTAATTTAGTTATCTTACATCGTGTCGTTGTCAGCGCCGGCACAGTCCACAGTCGGACAGGCCGGGCCGCAGTTCCCATCCTTTCACGGGTGGTATGTCATGTGTTCCCTGATGCAGTGGATGGCTCGTGCGCGAAGGGTTGGCGACAGACAGTGTGCCTGTTCGGCGCCAATTATACAATCGAAAGCAAGAAATGCTGAGAGATCTGGCTAAGCATTGACAGACAGGTGCTTAAAGGGTTTTACTATTTGTACCTCTCGACTAGTACCTTGTGTAAATCGCGAACCTGCCTGCCCTGCCGAGGCGCCGCACTGAAATCTGTAGAATCTGCACGAAGACAAGATTTGTGGGGCGTGATAAACGGTGAATGGTTGGGACAATAATTAGCAAATTCCTTGCGAGGAGAGGACCCTGTCAGACCTTGTCCGTACCCAAAGAAATTATTGCCAATGCATTTTGGTTAACAACTTTGTAATTAATTTGTAAATCGAAACGGGGTCAATAACATTGATAACATTGGTTGATGGAGCTTAGAACAGTCAATACTTTATGGCACGCAGAATAGGGAAACGATCGCCGGTACACTGGCCACGGAAGTCATCCTGTGTCAGATCGAAGAGGGCGAGTCCGCCGAGGTTCTTGGCGCGTACATACTTTGCCTTGCTAGCAGCCGTATCTGGATCTTCGTAGCTCACCCACAAACCATGATCGCCATTTTTATCGGGTGTGCGGAAGGCATAAGTACCGTATTCGTTGGTGGGATCACTTACACGTCTTAAGGGAGCATCAGGACCTTTGTCATACGTATTGCTGGAATTGGGAAGCAACTGACAAATTTCAGACCAGTTAAGTTGCCCCGGGGTTTCGCTTTGTGGATCAGCTGGAGCAGGACCATTAGTGGCAGCTACCAAAGGTATACCCGAGCTCCCTGACTCTGGAGTTAGTTTCCAGGCACGACCATAGGAGGCAATACCCACATTTATCTTGTTGGCTGGTACCTGGTTGCGTAGCCAATGATCAACTTGAAAATTCACATTGTAGTG
Organism: Zaprionus indianus; assembly: GCA_018904595.1. Taxonomy (NCBI): domain Eukaryota; kingdom Metazoa; phylum Arthropoda; class Insecta; order Diptera; family Drosophilidae; genus Zaprionus; species Zaprionus indianus. The sequence goes on from JAEIHA010000905.1 coordinate 2,132,761, forward strand.
GGGCAGGCGGTTCTGACCAAAGGTATCGTAAAGCGGTGCTGTGTAGTCTGCCTCCTCTGGATTACGTATGGGTGTAACGAAGTCAAAAGTAGCTAAATTGATCATGTCCACATGGTGAGCAATGGTTGGACCATCAAAGTACCCTGAGGAATAAGTCAGAGATCAACCTCAGTCAATACAATAGACCTAACCCACTTACAGCTGGAGTTGACATTGGGCAGAACGGTCAAGCTCAAGAGCAGATCACTGGCCTTAAGTGCGCTGTTCAGGTTCCTTACCAATTCGCTCATTTGGGCTTTGTGCGTCTCGGCCTGTTCATCGACAATGAAGTCGCCGGTGAAGAACTTCTTGAAGCTCTTCCAGGCCATACCAGCACCAGAATGAACCCTACGCGGCTTATTGCGTGGCAATTGGAAGGCCAGATCGAGTCCATCGAAACCAAAAATTCTAACGAAATCCAAGGCCGAGTTAATGAATCGCATCTGTCCCTGCGCTCCCGACTCCAGCAACTTGATATACTTCTCTTCATGTTCCAAATCGCGATCGCCGCCTACGCTTAATAAGAATTTGGTGTCTGGATAACTGTCTTTGAGCATCGTTACTTGCGCGAAATGCCGTCGATATATGTCTAGTGGTTTATTAATGCTTTGCATCTCGAAGGTCTTCTCATTGATACCCGCATAGCCATATATTAAGTGGGTGCAGAACTGCAGCGCCAGCTCCAAGTCGCTGAAATCGAATTTAGGTAAACCTATCGAGAGTGAGAGAGATTTGTGGGTGGAGAGTTTAAGCTGTGGTGAGTTTAGCACTCACCTTCTCGCTGAAAGGCGCGAGAGTCATAATAACAAATTAGATTCGGTGCAGCCTGAGCAACGCAAAGTGCTGATAAGGTGAGCGTAGCCAGCGTCAGTAGCAAAGAGCGCATGTTGAGAGAGTCTGAAGAGAGACTTGAAGATGTGAGGCGTAGATAAAAGATGCCAATTGAATACGTCCAACCGTAGCGAAAAGCGAACCGAAACTGATATTATAAAAAAGGTTTTCTAAAAAGGTTGCCCACCTAGAGAGCTTTCGGATTCCTTTCCGACAAGACGCAGACTGCAGTAAGCCGAAGGAGCTTGGAACGGGTAGTCAAGTACATTGTCAACAAACGGCTTAGTCACCCGCAAGCAAAAAAAAAAAAAAGCAGTGCAAATAAAATGTGCATTAATTAGATTAGCCCGGACTAAGCCCGAACACTGTTGAATTAGAGAAGAGGACCCTGCCATGTGTTGTACCCAATGAAACTATTCCCAATGAACTTTGTTTAACAACTTTTTAATGCATTTTTAAATTAAAACGGATCAGTAATATTGATAACATTGATAGTATTTTTTAAAATTTATGTAGAGCTTAGAGTAGTCGGTATTTAATTGCACGCAGCATGGGGAAGCGATCGCCGGTGCACTGGCCACGGAAGTCATCCTGCGTCAGATCGAAGAGGGCGACTCCGCCAAGGTTCTTGGCGCGGACAAACTGTGCCTTACTGGCAGCCGTATCTGGATCTTCGTAGCTCACCCACAAACCATAGTCGCCATTTTCATCGGGTGTTCGGAAAGCATAGGTACCGTACTTCTTAGTAGGATCACTTACACGCCTCATCGGAGCATTAGGTCCTTTTCCATTGGCATTACTGGGATTGGGAAGCAGTTGACAGATTTCGGCCCAGTTAAGCTCTCCCGGGATTTTGGTTTGAGGACCAGCTGGAGCTGGACCATTAGTTGCAGGCACTACAGGTATTCCCGAGTCACCCGAGTCTGGAGTAAGCTTCCAGGCTCGACCATAGGTGGTAATACCCACGTTTATCTTGTTGGCGGGCACGCGTTGGAGGAGCCAATGATCGACTTGGAAAATCACATTGTAATGGGGCAGGCGGTTCTGGCCAAAGGTTTCGTGCAGCGGTGCTGTATAGTCTGCCTCTTCGGGATTGCGATCGGGTGTTACGAAATCAAAGGTACCCAAATTAATCATGTCCACCTGGCGAGCAATGGTGGGAGCATCAAAGTACCCTGAAGGACAAGAGGTAAAGAGGTTAAGCATCACTCAATACTGAAGACCTAACCCACTTACAACTGGAGTTAACATTGGGCAGAACTGTTAAACTTAACAGCAGATCACTGGCCTTAAGCGCACTGTTAAGGTCCTTCACCAGTTCGCTCATTTGGGCTTTGTGCGTCTCGGCCTGTTCATCTACAATGAAGTCGCCGGTGAAGAACTTCTTGAAGCTCTTCCAGGCCATACCAGCACCGGAATGAACCCTACGCGGCTTATTGCGTGGCAATTGAAAGGCCAGATCGAGTCCATCGAAATCAAAAATTCTTACGAAGTCCAGGGCCGAGTTAATGAATCGCATCTGTCCCTGCGCTCCCGACTCCAGCAACTTGATATACTTCTCTTCATGTTCCAAATCGCGATCGCCGCCTACGCTTAACAAGAATTTGGTGTCTGGATAAATTTCTTTGAGCATCGTTACTTGCGCGAAATGCCGTCGATATATGTCTAGTGGTTTATTAATGCTCTGCATCTCGAAGGTCTTCTCATTGATACCCGCATATCCATAGATTAAGTGGGTACAGAACTGCAACGCCAGCTCCAAGTCGCTGAAATCAAATTTAGGTAAACCTATCGAGAGTGAGAGAGAATTGTGTATGGAGAGTTTAAGCTGTGGTGAGTTTGGCACTCACCTTCTCGCTGAAAGGCGCGAGAGTCATAATAACAAATTAGATTCGGTGCAGCCTGAGCAACCCAAAGTGCTGATAAGCTGAGCGTAGCCAGCGTCAGTAGCAAAGAGCGCATGTTGAGAGAGTCTGAAGAGAGACTTGAAGATGTGAGGCGTAGATAAAAGATGCCAATTGAATACGTCCAACCGTAGCGAAAAGCGAACCGAAACTGATATTATAAAAAAGGTTTTCTAAAAAGGTTGTCGCACCTAGAGAGCTTTCGGATTCCTTTCCGAGAAGACGCAGGCTGCAGTAAGCCGAAGTAGCTTGGAACGGGCAGTCAAGTACATTGTCAACAAACGCAAGCAAAAAAAAAAAAAAAAAAAAAAACAGAAGATTACCGGGACTTAACCCGAACACTGTCGAATTAGAAAAGAGGACCCTGCCATGTGTTTTACCCAATGAAACTATTCCAAATGAACTCTGTTTAACAACTTTTTAATGCATTTTTAAATTAAAACGGATCAGTAACATTGATAACATTGATAATATTTTTTAACATTTATGTGGAGCTTAGAGTAGTCGGTATTTGATTGCACGCAGCATGGGGAAGCGATCGCCAGTACACTGGCCACGGAAGTCATCCTGCGTTAGATCGAAGAGGGCGACTCCGCCAAGGTTCTTGGCGCGGACAAACTGTGCCTTACTGGCAGCCGTATCTGGATCTTCGTAGCTCACCCACAAACCATAGTCACCATTTTCATCGGGTGTGCGGAAAGCATAGGTACCGTACTTCTTAGTAGGATCACTTACACGCCTCATGGGAGCATTAGGTCCTTTTCCATTCGTATTACTGGGATTGGGAAGTAGTTGACAGATTTCGGCCCAGTTAAGTTCTCCCGGGATTTTGGTTTGAGGACCAGCTGGAGCTGGACCATTAGTTGCAGGCACTACAGGTATTCCCGAGTCACCCGAGTCTGGAGTAAGTTTCCAGGCGCGGCCATAGGTGGTAATACCCACGTTTATCTTGTTGGCTGGCACGCGTTGGAGGAGCCAATGATCGACTTGGAAAATCACATTGTAATGGGGCAGGCGGTTCTGGCCAAAGGTTTCGTGCAGCGGTGCTGTGTAGTCTGCCTCCTCGGGATTGCGATCGGGTGTCACAAAATCAAAGGTACCCAAATTAATCATGTCCACCTGGCGAGAAATGGCTGGAGCATCATAGTACCCTGCAGGATAAGAGGTAAACAGGTTAAGCATCACTTAATACTAAAGACCTAACCCACTTACAACTGGAGTTAACATTGGGCAGAACTGTTAAACTTAACAGCAGATCACTGGCCTTCAGCGCACTGTTAAGGTCCTTCACCAGTTCGCTCATTTGGGCTTTGTGCGTCTCAGCCTGTTCATCAACAATGAAGTCACCGGTGAAGAGCTTCTTGAAGCTCTTCCAGGCCATACCGGCATCGGAATGAACCTTGCGCGGCTTATTGCGTGGCAATTGGAAGGCCAGATCGAGTCCATCGAAATTAAACCGTCTTACGAAGTCCCTGGCGGAGTCAATGAAACGCCTTTGTCCCTGCGTTCCCGACTCCAGCAGCTTGATGTACTTTTCCCCCTGTTCCAGATCACGATCACCTCCCACGCTCAACAAGAATTTGGTGTATGGATATTTCTCTTTCAGTGCCACTACTTGAGCCAAATGACCTTGATTGATGTCCAATGGTATGTTGATGCTCTGCATCTCGAAGGTCTCCGGATTGATGCCCGCATAGCCGTAGATCACGTGAGTGCAGAACTGCAGCGCCAGTTCCATATCGGTGAGTGAAAATTTAGCCAGACCTATCGATCGAGATATGAGAGATAACGAGAGTGAGAGAGATTTGTGTGTGTGGAGAGTTTCCGCTGTGTTGAATTTCACACTCACCTTGTCGCAGAAAGCCGCGAGAGTCATAATAACAAATTAGATTTGGCGCAGCCTCAGCAACCCAAAGTGTTGATAAGGAGAGCGCTGACAGCGCCAGCAGAAGAGAGCGCATGTTGAGAGAACAACACAGAGAGAGAGTCAGAGAGAGAGCGTACGCAAGAGAGACTTGAAGATGCGAGCCGTAGATAAAAGATCCAAATTGAATACGTCCGCACGTAACGAAAACCAAAGCGAAACTGAAATTAAAATACTAATGGCAATGGAAATGGAATCAAGCGAGCTTTGTACAGCCTCAACTTGGGGACAATAGGCTCTACACATACATATATAGTATATATGTACACGTATTATCACAAGCTCTGCCTTACGTGAGTAACATACATATGACGGCGAGGTCAGTGAGATCACTCGATTCGGCGAATTTAGACAAAAAGTACCTCACTCTCGCGACGTTAAAGTAAATAAGATTCCGATTAATATATATGTTTACTGTGAAATCGTATGGAAGTTGTTTAAGTATGAGCAGTATCTCGTAAAGAATCGTTTTAGTTAGGGCTGCTGACGTCATTGACTTGTTGTAAAAGATTAATTTGCATAAAGCTTTGTTTTGCTCGATCCAATTTCTGTTAATTAAAAAGAAACTAAGTTACACACACCATGTATATATTATATATGCTACATATATATTTATTGAAATCTCTCTTGAGCTTTACAATCTGTATTTTATGGAGCGCAGTATGGGATACTTGTCGCCAGTGCAGAGTCCTCGGAAATCATCGTATGCGAGATCGAAGAGAGCTACGCCTCCTAGATTTTGGCTTCGTGCATAGGCAGCTTTGTTCGCTGCTGCATCGGGATCATCGTAGCTAATCCAGATGCCTTCAGTAACTCCCTCCTGGATCGCACGGAATGCGTAGGTGCCGTAACGCTTGGAGGTATCGGTGACACGTCGCAGAGGCGACTCGTTGCCTTTGAGGTATTGATTGCCTGGATTTGGTAGCTTGGCACAGACCTCGGGATAGCTTAGTAGCCCTATCTTCTGCGACTGGAGCTCTGGTGGGTTAGCACCATCGGTGTGGTGTACCACAGGTATACCCTCGAGACCCGAGTCGGCAGTCAGTTTCCAAGCATTGGCATAGCTAGCCACACCCAGGTTGATCTTGCTGGCGGGGAAATTCTGTTTCAACCAGTATTGCACCTGGAAGTCGGCATTGTAATGGGGCAATCGGTTCTGGCTGGGATCTCCGTATATGGGGGCTGTGAAGTCGGCTTCCTCTGGATTGCGTAGGGGCGTAAGGAAATCGAAGGCGGCCAAATTGACAAAGTCAACTAGCCCATTAAGGGCGGGAATGTCGAAGTACCCTGCGGAAAGAGAACATTGCAGACTTATCTAAACATTTAACTAGAGTTTAAGTTCTTACAAGTGGAGTTGACATTGGGAAGCACCGTCAGACTGAGTAGGAAGCCATCGGCACGCAGACTATCCTTGACATCGCGGACAAATGCCGTAAACTGTTCCTTGTGCAGGGCTGCATTGGTGTCCACGATGAAGTCGCCTGTAAAGAGCTTCTTGAAACTCTTCCACGCCGAGCCGAGCTCAGTGTGCACCTTGCGGGGCTTATTACGGGGGAACTGATAGGCCAGATCGAGACCATCGAAGCCGTAGTTCTTAACAAGATCATAGGCCGATCGAATGAAGGCCGATTGACGAATCTTATCGCCTTCGAGCAGTTCGATATACTTGTTCGGGTGATCCGGATCGATGTCATGATCTCCACCCACGCTCAAGAGTACCTTGAGGTGGGGGAACTTTCGCTTCAATGAGGTCACCTCGGCGAACTGATGCTTATCAATGTCTAGAACCTGATTAAGACTGTGTGCCTGATAGTTCTCGCCATGAATGCCCAAATAGCCGTACACCAAGTGCGAGCAGAATTGTAAGGCGAGTTCCAGATCCGGATTTAGCAGCTTGCCAAGACCTGCAGGGACAGAGAGAAGGAGAGAAGGAGAGAAAGAGAAAGAGAGAGAACATCAATAGATAGGCCTGCATCAAGTTCCATTCTTATCCAATCTACATAACATATAGTACCATAGTAACACATTATCATTGACTCACAACGGGGCTCAATTTACCATAAACAAGCGGCGTACACTGGCAAAAATGCAGCACACACTTTTCAAATTGATAGATGAAATGTATTTATGTATTATTTATAATAAATAAATTATCAAATATTGATATATTTTTAGTATTTTTATGATTGCTAACCCAAATTAAAAAGCTTTAATTAAAAATAGTGAAATTTGCATCGCCAACAGCGTCGCATTTTCACTTTCGCTCGCAGCTTAGAACATTTTCTCCACATTTCTTTGTGGTATCTACACTCTCGTCTCACTGTTCCCATCGACGCCTCCCAGAGTCATTACTCGTTGTGGTCCCCAGCTGGGCAACGCGCTTCTGCCAGTTGTCGCGCTGGACTCGCAGCGAGTTGTACGCGCTCTGCGTTTGTTTTCACAGTGTGTGTGCGTGCGTTTGTTTGTGTTCTCCAGTGGTTTGTCTACTTTTTCCTCAAATTGTATTCAAATTGTTTCTAGTATTTTCGGTATGTATGATTTGTTGTTGATACTTGTTGACAATATAAAATTGCCATATAAAGCAGTTTGTTTTCGAACAACAACACGCTAACTTAAGCGGGCATATCAATGAGTATTTGTATTGGTGTTGGTGTGAGCATGTTTACGCCCAAAGAGAACTTATTACTTGATAAGCCAGTGACCCCCAGACAAGAATATTTCTACACAAGTTGCTGCCTCGTGTGGGCGACAAATTGAATTGAACTCAATACGATACAAGTGATTTGCAGAAAAATACAATTTTTTTAATGAGAGTAAGAATTTTGAGAGCGTTTTATAATTTTTTTTAGTATTTGTGTCTGTATGAGCAGCTATGTCTCAGAGTCTATGAAAGCTGGGACTATCAAATTTGAGGGAAGTATGTCTTATTATGGACTGCAACTAAATCGTGCTTTAGAATTTGACCACGCCCACTTTTGCCTACATAAATCAATAAAAATGGATTTGTGAGCTTAATTTTAATGCTGGAAAGCTAATTTTTGTAGAGTTTTATAATTCTTATCATTCAAAAAATTACTGCTTATTCAATTCCGATCGGATAGTAAACCTTCCATGTTTAAAGAAAGTATTTTACCGATCGAACACGTGCTACCATTTAAAAAATACATACATTTTGGAGAACTTCTTCTTACTAGTATGAATATGTATATAATATATATTAACTTCACTCTTAAATCACTTTAAATTATATATTTTCACAGTATTTCAATGTCGTCATGGTAATGTCACATTTTAATTTATGTTTTAGTACTTTAAATCATATGAAACTGGAATGAAACTTGGCACATTGCCTGCGTAGTTGTTTGTTTATTTATGCTAATTTCTAGATGTCTCACGAATGTATATTTATGTGTATGTAATATCAGTAGGTTTACCTTCACGCGTATAGCTCTTTGAGTCATAGAAGCAGACCAGGTTCGAGGCGCCGTGTGTGAACGTGATCAGCGCACACGTCAAGATCGAGAAGCGCAGCAACTGGTTCATGTTGCCTACTCACACTCTGGTTGTAATAATATTCCGAATTAGATTCTGATGGAGAGATCTAGACGACCGTAGCGTCGATTATACGAAATCGAACTGAAGCTTAAGTCGAAGTCGGACAATATTAGCGCGACAAACAAAGCTTGCCACGAGCTTAGCTTGATGTTATTACGCCAAAACAAAAAGCTTGCGAGAGAGAATGAGAGAGATGTCTGTCGAGTTCAAGAGAGGGAGGGAGACAGTGCGAGGGGGAGAGAGAGAGAAACAAGTCGAGTTAAGTTTTTATTTACAATTGCTCTCGCAGTTAATTTAATTACGTAACTTGTCGTTGTTTTTTTGCCTTTCTGGGGTCAAGCGAACGAGGTTAGCAGCTTTGTATTTTTACATTGAAAATATAATTCCCTGATTACAGATCGGATGTGGAACTCTAGGTTAGGAAATAAAATAATTAGCTGAGCGCACGATGGGGAACTTCTGGCCCGTGCACAGGCCCAGAAAATCATCGTTGCTCAGATCGAACAGAGCGACACCGCCAAGGTTTCTGCTCTTCGCGTAGGCAGCCTTGATGCCCGCAAAGTCGGGATCATCGAAGCTCACCCAGAGTCCGTGCTCGCCGTGCTCATCCGCGGGACGTAGAGCATAGTTGCCGTACTTCTGTGTGAGATCTGTGACCTTGCGCAGCGGTGCCTTCTCGCCTCGATATTCTCCGGTGTTGTTGCGCGACAACTTCGCACATATTTCCGGCCAGCTCAGCACTCCTTGGTGGCTTTGTAGAGCGGCGCCATCGGTATCTGGTACCACAGGTAGACCACTTAGTCCCGAGTTTGTGGTCAACTTCCAGGCCCGACCATATGTGGCTATGCCCAGATGCAGTTTCTGCGGCGGACATTGGTTCTTTATCCAATAGTTGATCTGGAATTCGGCATTCAGATGGGGAAGACGATTCTGTTCATCCATGAAATGAATAGGAGCCGTGTAGTCTGCTTCCTCGGGGTTACGCTGAGGGGTGAGGAAATCGAAGGCTGCCAAGTTGATAAAGTCCAAGTTGGGATGCAGCTTGGGCACATCGAAGTACCCTGTAAGAAAGAAAGTTATGTCTAGCTTCTATTTATATAATTCTTATCGGGACTTACAAGTCGAGTTCACGTTGGGCAATACGGTCAGGGACAGCATAAGATTGGCAGGCTGGAAGGAATTTCTCAGATTCCTCACCAGCTCACTAAATTGCGCCTTATGAACTTCCGCTTGAGGATCCACAATGAAGTCTCCCGTGAATAGTTTCTTAAAGCTTTTCCACACACTGCCAATTGCGCCATGAACCTTCCGCGGCTTATTCTTGGGCAACTGGAAGGCCAAGTCCAGTCCATCGAATCCATTCCGACGCAGGAGTATCATGCTGCTGTCTATGAAGTTCTGCTGAGCTGTACGATTCGCCTCTAGGAGACGCAGATATTGATTTGATTCCCCAACTGCATCACGATCACCTCCAATGCTCAGCAGTATCTTCAGATTGGGCCATGTGGCACGCAACTGTGTGACATCGCGAATATGGAACATATCCAGATCAACATTCAAGCTATACGGTTCAAGGGTGTCCCGATTGAGTCCCACATAGCCATAAACCAGATGAGTGCAGAACTGCATGGCTGTCCTCATGTGATTAATGTCCAGGTGGGATCTGTTTGTGCGTTGATACGAATCCGCATCGTAGTAGCAAACCAGCTTCGAATTCGCGGCGTATGTAACGCCCAGCATGGCGATAAGCCAGAGCGTTGAAAGATTCATTTCGACGTGCTCACTATCAGAGTGTTTAATGCAAACTGTCTGGTGCGGGGCACATCTTTGTATATAAGGCTGTGCGCCAGCTTATTCATTTCATTCTAGAATACCTTATCTCATATTTCAAGCTGACGATTATACGATCGTATATTAAAGTTCTGACTAAGTGAGCAATGACGGAAAAATATAAACAAATATTTATGGAATAACAAATAAACATTGTATGCACTTATGTAGTCGACTTGCAGATACGCTGTACAGGGTAATATATATATGTATGCTTCAAATTTTATATAACTTTATCTCAGTGTGAAGTTGACGTACATATCTGAATGTGATGTAAGTCAAATCGAGTATGACATTGTACCTTAATATTATCCGAATGTTTTGGAATTATTTAAAACATTTTTTATATAATCATCTTTTTATTTATTTTTATTTTATTTATTTATTTAATGTCGACTAATAGCAGTCTACCAAAAAAAGAATTTTGTATACAATAGAAATTATAATTTCTTTTAGAATAAAATAAAATTTAGGAATTAAAATATAAAATTAAGAATTTAAAATTTAAACTTTAAGCATTCATCTTACATACTAACTATCTAAAACTCCCTTTCTAACTGCCTTTATTAAATAGTACTATTTTATCGATGGTATTCAATGCAATATAATATGCTCTATAACAATTTTTTTGTTGATATTTGTACAGCTATTTTCTTGGGTATCTGGAATTCGAGTGCCTGCGACTTTCTATGACTTGCCTCATAGGGCTAATGAGTTCCACGCTCTTTGTAAAACTCCGTATGATGTCTATGAGAGCTAAATGATCTTCAAAGTTGTCTTAAAGATGGTAATAATAAGGCAACCTGCTGCGCTTTGAAGGGGGCGCCCGCTCTCCATCTCCCTCTCTCTCTCTCTCTAGCTCTCTCTCTACCTCAGTTGAGCGCGTCGGCAGCTGCTGCTACTTGACTCAGTATGGGGTACTTAAATCATTTGAAGCATTAAATACCCGAAACAAATAATGCCTTCAAAATTTTTTGCGACCTCTCTCTCTCTCTCTGTCTCTCTCTCTGTCTCATTGGGTAACTAAAGTTCTGCTAATCTCGTGCGTCACAACACCAGCTACCCAGATAACTCTGAGCCATAACTCAGCCATACCTACGCATCATATATGGTTTTGTGGACAAAGATATGACACAAGCAATTATCAACAAAGGACATGCGAACTGAGGAACAGAGGGTGCTCTGTATGGGAATGCCTTTCACTGTTAACACATAATACCCACGACATAATCCTCGCACGCTACTTAGCCCTGACAATGCAACTGATCACAATGTCGAGAGGGTACTGGAGTGGGGTGTTTTAGGGGTGTGAGGGGCGTGTGCAAAGTGGCATTAGGAATAAGTCGCAGAGTTTGCACGCACCTCTTCATAGTTTGCTATCTGTTTCGTATGTAGTATGTGTGCTCTTGACTATTGTTCTCCGATATCAGCGGGAATCGTGTGTAAATAAAGCAAGCGACCCATCTGATTGATATTATATGTATGTCGGTCTCATTTGGAGACCGAAAATGGGTCAACCAGCTAAATGAGAAATATGAGACTTGTAGCACGCTTTTGTATTTGTACAACAGCAACTGTGAATCTGTCAAACAAACTATCTATCTATCTATCTATCTAACTAACTAATGGACTCCTGTTTGCCGCCTCGCGATGTTGTCTATGGGTAAATATGGCTAAAATGTTTGTTTACTTGCTTGCTTATGGCTCGAATGAAACTGGTATTTGCAAACCTCATCAGTCAATTTCAATCAATGCCAAGAAACTACAACAAGAAGTGAGAAAAACTATTGAGGGATTTGTCTTTACTTTGAGATGCCCTGTAAATGTTCCAGAATCTTCTGTCATATAATAAAATAAACGTTTAATTTACAAATATATAATATTTATAATTATTAATAATAAAACACCCTACACTAATAAAATACCTTAATGTACAGTACATTCTTTACAAAACGATAATTAGACAGCGTTTTAAATTCCAATGAGTATCTCACAGTCAAGCACACGCACACCACGCTCTCTTCTCTTGTTTGCGCTGTGATAATTTGTCATTCGCTTTAAGCTTTTTATCTGTTCCAATATATATTTTTTCATAATTTCCCCGCCCACTTCTCATTTTGCAATTACAATCTTTAGTTTGGCTTCATTGTGATGGAAAATTCTTTGTTTCAACTGCTGCTGCCGTCTCCCCCTTTCCCCTCTTCCACCCTCGCTTTTTAAGGCAGCCTGCCATAATTAAGTCCAATAATAATTTAAACAAATACCTTTGCCACCGCCCCCCACACTGTTTTACGCCCTGCCGCCTCCCACTCACCTTTCATAATTATCTGTGGCTCCTTTAGCAGCAGGTGCACAAAACCACAAAGTATTTTCAGCTTCTTCTTTCCTTTCCTTATTCAATTTGTAATTAGAAATCCACCAATTTCAGATGATGATGGCCACGAGGCCCCTTTGCGTATTATACGATACAATACGCTCAGATACAAAAGAAGTAAATTCACTTTTCACGAAACAATCGCCATTAGACGACGAGGCGATGGACAAAATAAAGAGTGCTTGCTGCCCAATTGATGTTCTTAATCAGTTTAGCAACAGAGTTTTTCCTATAGCACTACTTGCAGTACCTTTTTCGAGGGTTGCTCCCCCAGCAGATTCATCATTGTCAAACTTGGCTTGACATTTTTTAAGCAAATGGACAGAGAATGAAAAAAACACGCTGAAAATGTTAACTTTTTTGAGGGGCTTTTCAGTTTATTTTTTCAGCTTTTTTTTTTATTTTTCTGGCTTGGCTTGGGTTGTCCTTTCCCCAGCGCCATAATTAGAAATTCATAATGAATTTTATTTACTTTGGCCACAGACGAAAACGGAAAAAAGATACGCGATGTGACGTAAAAATGTTCCTTGACGCGTATTTTTGTGCAAATAAAATTAAAGCACTTCTCTCCCCGGTCCCCTCGCCCGGACATATTCTGTGGCAAAGGGCATATCAAATTATCAGCCTGGCCAGCCCCTGTTGACAGCAGGTACAGTCGCGAAAGATAAATGAGGAGGGTGTTAATGCGGCATGCAGGTATCAAAGAGACATTTAAAAAATGGAATTACATTTTTTGACTTTTTTTAGCGGGGCGAACAAATAAAGTGAAATTATAAATGAAAAAGTAAGAAAATTTGACATGCCCTTGCCTCTGCACTACCTTTGCGGGTACCCTCTATGTGTGTCATTTAATATTAATGAAGAACGACATATAAGTTTGCCTCTTGTAGACTGGCAATTAATATAAATTAAGTTATTACACTACAGACAATTTCATACCAAAAGGATGTATGACTATAACATATATACAGATGGATATAGCTGTAATTGTAGCTGTACACCATATAGAACCTTGTTTTGCTGTTCTTTTTTTTGTGGCTTTTTGCTTTGGCGCCACATGTTACCAGAAATGACCTTCGAGCGTTTTCTCATATTCATTATAAGCCTGAGTAACTGTTGTTTATTAAAGGCAAGTGGCAAGTGTCAAGAAAAAAAAAAAAAAAGGCTAAAGCTGGCTACGAGTTGGGGACCTCAACTTGTGTGCGCCTGGCGCCTTCTGGTTTTCTGCTCAAGTTGCTCTTGTCTCGGTTTTCAATCTCGGATTACCACTTGCAGTGTGTGTGCATAAAGAAGAAGTTGGGCCTCGTTTTTGATTGTTGGATTAACTTTTGGGATTCCTGGCAGGCTCTCAAGTGTCAGTGATTTAACCGAAAAAAAGCTGGTATTATAATTCAATAATATGCAATGTATATGAGAATTGAATGAACAAGTTAAAAAATCATATACAATAACAAAGGAACAGTCTACGGAGTTAGGTTCTCATAGGAGTACTAAAGCTGATTGGGAAAAAATCTACAAAAAAAGTTAAATAAAAAAATAAGCGGTGTAAAGATTTCGATTGCAGAATACTCTGTAATTGGTTTCGTACTTTACTCTATACTTCTCATATTGTATACATAAAATATACCCTTCTCACTTCATGCAAATATACTCAGGGTATGCGTCCAATATGCACATGAATTTTTAATTTCGTATTTACCGCGGGATAAAAAATGTAATTAATACAGAATAATAACAAATTAAATGGTTTGTAAATAAATTACACAAAAAACCCACCATGGCGTCGCTGTGGTCATATTAAAAACGGGAAAAAAAGACCGTTAAACCAAAAGGCTTCATCACCATGTGGTATAATAAAATACCCAATAAAATTCATATAGGTTTATACATATATTTCAATTTAATCAACCCTATGATAATTTCGCGTGATTAAGTAACCATTCGAATGGGAAATGGGAGGACAGGCCTCTCCGCTAAGTTCCACTTAACCCTACAGCCGAAAATTAATACAATATAATATTTTTGCTCGATTCTCGTCGCCAGCAACCCCAAAATTCTTGCATCGCATCACGCATGGTGTAGCGCCCTTAGCGCTACAGGGCAATACGGTGAAGTTGATGCCTTCTATTTTTTTATGCAAATGCCGAGAGGTTTCCGAGACTTAAAACCTAATTCTATAACTTGAGCAGCAACCCTTTGCGCATTATTCGTAAATCTTAAAATGTTTTCTTTAGTCTGAGCTTATTATACTCTTTCACAAGGGGTAGCTCAACTTCCTCAAGTCTTTTTCAGTATACTCCAATACAAGAGGACCTTATCATCTAAGAAAGGTGCTAAGCCTTATTAATCTCCTACTTGATCTAATATGTTCAATGTTTTATTGAAGTTTAGGAGCTGTAGGGTAAAACCTTCCACTACCTTTAACTTGCTACCTTTGCTAGTACCTTCTACAACCTTAATTTATAATTTGTTAGTGTATTCTGTAGTCACCTTACTTCCCGTTCCAATTACTTCCAGTATTTTAATTGTTAAGTTTACATTCGACCTCAACCTTATTGCAGTAGACAGTCCAAATGTCGAATCCCAAAGCGAAAACCAAAACATACCCCCCTTCTACCCCTGTGAGGAACTCAGAAACTCCTGGCCACAGTCAAAAACTTTTACAAAATAATGTAAAGTTTTCTCTCTCTGCCTTAGAAGCAGAAGGCACAGAAGCTGCTTTTGCATTAAATTTCTGTGTAAATGGATTTTGCTAATGGATCCAATAATTCATTTAAAAGCTATGTACTTTTTAGATAGACCAAATGCTGTTTGCGCCCAAGGTAGACTCAGTAGAAGAACTTGCATAATTCTCTCTTTCTCTCTCTCTCTCTCTTTCTTTGCGTGGAAGTTAAGATGTGAAAGCTGTTCGTAAGTAAATAATGATTGAGAAGGTGCCATAAAGTGCTTTGCAGTCGCTCTGAGTGGGTGGTATTATTAATGTTCTCAAGCATTTCGATTTATAATTACTCGTTCTAAGTCACAGTCCTCTTTAAGTATTTAACTCTTTGAACATTTTGTTGAATACTTTTCTCTTCTTATTCTTCACATACTAATTTTTGGTATTTTTAAAATTCCTAACTTTTGGGATTATTTGTATAACGAAACTATTCTGGTTATTTATTGAAAACCTATTCAGCACACTGACTGCAAATGATGTGCGATGAGGAGTAATAGACTGTTAGATACCCTGTGTATTTTGGGCTTTGTTTTAAATTTTTAAATATTTAAGATTGAGTAGGAGTTGTAAAACAGTTTAAAATGTAAAAAAATTATATATTTATCGTGTATATCATTGTTAAATAATTAAATAAATATTTCTCTCTCCCTTTTCTACACATAAAAAGGCATTAACGCCTCAGAATGCTAGGAATAATTCCGATAGTTCGATATATAATATATATTGACAGATTTTCAACTACTGTATATTAACTTTCAAGGGTATATATGACAATATTCAGCTATATTCACGTTCCCCACCTGTAAGAGAAAGCTAAAATTGCCAGTTAACTTGGGAGAGTGGAAAGCAAAACAGAAAACAGAAAAGTTTTCGCAGCGCGTGCCCACTGTCGGCATGAACAATGGGCGGCACTTTGTCTTTTGTTTACAAAACAAACGCACAAGCTCACGCATTGCAGACACGCACACACTAACACACATATGCATATGTGAGTGTGTGTGTGAAAAAATCACTGCCGCATAACGAAGGTCCTTTTTTATGCGCTGCTGTTGGGGGTGCACGGACAGGCAGAGAAAGAGGGGGTAAGGGGGGCAGCTGACCATTATTTAGCTTAATTATTTACATGAGTAAACAGTTGAGTTTTATTCTGCAGAGGAGATGCCTCTACTGTTGCTGTTGTTGTTGTTGGGTTTGCGTGTAAACGAACGACGCGGATATTTCATATTTTTATATATCGGCCTAGGAGGGAAAGGTAGAAAGGATGTATTGACATGTCGATGCAGTCGATTGTCTCTCGGGCTGTGTGTTGGTAAAGGGTATAAATGAATAGTTGATATTATACGTATACTGCACAATAAAATGCCTATATATGTTCTTGTACTGTAGACAGATATGAGCAATAGAAATTCATGATCAAAATCATTCATATCTTTATACCTCTGCCTAAATGCATTAATACATTACAAACTGTATCTGCTAGTCGATCATTAGCCTTTACATTCCGGTCCACTAAGTGTTTAAATCCCTATAAAGGGTATCTCCTAGTTCAGCTTTGTCGCAAAGCGCGACAACTTATCTGTATATTCTCCATTGCTCTTGCTGCGGTGCCCTCAAATTAAAGTGTGTGTATCTGTGTGTGGGAGGTAGACTAAGGTAAAGGGGGTGTAGGAAGGGGGGCTGCATATGAGCACACTCGTGTAAATAACCGCAAACGCGGCGGAAAACGGTCAAAAGCACATTTAATGGGTCGATGCGTGCAAAGATTGGAGAATGGAGGAGGAGAGGAGCAGGTTGGGAGAAAAACTTGGTCAAAAGGAAAAAGGCAACAGCATTGTGAAGTGAGAAATGGTCGGAAATTGCTTATAAAATATATATATAACTACAAACGAACAGTTAAACAACCTGCAAATCAAAAGGACAAGGAAAGAAAGTCTGCAGGTACAATCGGAATAGTCTTGCCAAAAAAAGGAAACCTTACTTGGCTGGGGTAAGGAAAATATCTTCGGGAAACTGGGAAAGAAAACAGGCACTGGGAGTCAGAGATATGTAAGATGAGATATAAGCTACCTAGAATTAAAAGTAGTGATCTTAATTAAGAATGTATTTATTCTTTATATACACCTTCGTCTGTCTGTTTTAATATATCAGTTAGTTCACCAGACCTTTACTTAACCAACAGCTTTTTCCAACCTATCATCTTATTTAATGATTCTAAAGATTCGTCTAATGTTCTTTAATATGATCTTAAGCTCATCTTCTTTTGATCTTGCACTCATCTTGCTCTTGAGTGTCATAATCTCTTAGCCAAACTAAATGAGCTGAAAACCCTACCTTCCTAAGTTGAATACTTCCTTCTTTACTACTACAATACCAGAACAACACCCTCATATCACTAAGAATATAAGAGGCTAGACTTTTATATAATTTAATATTTCCCTTGTAGTGTTCTCAGCTAATACTTTCCAGCCGCTGCACTAAAAATGGCGTCGTAATTGGTATTTGACAGCATTTGCATATTCCACACATGCCCCGCGACATTTTCACTCAAAAGGGTAGCAGAAAGAGTTGGAGGGTAGCCCAAAATGACCGCCAGAACTAAAGGCAACTATTGGGAAAATGTCAACCATGAGGGGCAGCCATTAGCAGTCGGGAAACAGGGGAAGAAGGGGAAGGGGGGCTGACCACGATTCGCGATTTGCGATTCGTCTAGCCGGGCAGTCTGGCCTGGCCAAGGCAGCCAACCAAAGTTAGGTTAGGTCCGGCAATGGCGCTCTGTAGTAATTATGCTGTAGAGCAAAGCAAAATAATTACTTGATCGTAAATGATATTATTATTTTGTCGGCCCAGGCCGGCAGTGGAAGTGTGAGAGGCGTGTCCCGGCCTTATGCGTTGCATGCAACTGCAAACGAGTGAGAGGGGGGTAGGGGAAGGGAGAGGGGAGGGAGAGGTAGAGGAGGGTCGACAATGATGGTTGCCATTAGCCAAAAGTGCATTGCATTCGTCAAATTTGCATATGCGCAGGATACACACACACACACACACACAGGGAAGGAGGTAAAGCCTCGCTGTTAGTTTCAGCCATGTTCCTTCTCCCCTCTCCCTCTTCCCTCTCTCTCTCTGTTCCTCCCGTTGCGACAGTCACAAGTTAATTACCTTTTCGTACATTTTCGATGGCCGCGCTCACACAAAAATGTTATTTATTTCACTGCAGCCTCTCTCCCTCTCTTTCTCTCTCTCTCTCTCTCTCTGTCTCTCCCTCTCTTTCCCTCCCTGCTATATACACTATATACACCTGCATATACATATGTAGCTGGCTCGCGTCCTCATTGGAGTCCTCCTCTGAATGCGTTTTCGCATTTCGCATTTATATGCAAATTGATGTTTGCATGCTGAAAATGTTGCTATCGCAGCCGGATCCATCGAGCTCGACGGCGCTCGACAAATGATGAAGGACTATTGCGCGAGTTGTTGCCCCCCTCTTCCCACACTCCTTCCTCCTCCCTCTGCCTGTGGCAGTACCTGCTGGCCAGTTTTCTGCTGGCCGATCAGGTATGACATCGACATCGACATCGACCGACATTGGCTAACAAATCCATTAGCCAGCGGGCTCTGTGAGTTCGCCATTGTTGTTGTCGTGTGTGTGTGAGTATGTATGTGTGAGTGTGTGTGTGCATGTGTAAATCGTTTAGCATTTAATTGGAACAAGTGACAAGTCTTGTGAATCTAACCAGAGATCCATTGTGAACAGGTTTAAATAGAAAGAGGGAATTCATGTGTAAAATATTCGAGGAAATCTTCAAGTTTTTGTAGGTAATCTATGGGAAAGAGCTAACTATTGTAGAGCACATCTATATACACATACTCATAATTGGTATAAGTCTTTTCTTTTCGCAAATTCGATTTATCGGTATAAAATTAATTGAATAAAGTTTTTTAGTGATAACAAGGTTTTAATATTGTTTGGGAAAATTCTAAAAACATTGATGGATATAGTAAAATAACGAGATGTTATTGATTCCCTACACTCTTATAATGATTACATAATGAAAACCTTTATTATTAAAAACCTGTTAAAGGGAGATTAGATTCAGAGAGTAAACACATTTAAAATAGTTATCCGTTATAAAGAAATTGGCCTTATAAGACTTAATGCCTGAAATGAGTGATGAGAATCTTTAATTTAATCTAGAATTTTAATATGAAAGTGTTAGCCCAAGCAATTCATCTACATTTATATTTATATATTTAATAATTATTTATAAATTGATTTATATCTGTATCTTTGCTTTCATCTTTATCTATATATATTATATATGTAGCAAGGTATAACTATAAATCTTTGTTTTTGAGTTCTAGTTTAAATTCATTCAGTTTTAGCTTTTACATATAACTAATATTCAGTATAGTATTATATAAATAGTAAAATAAAAATATTTGTTATTATTTATATAATAATACCTTCAGCTGAATAAGAATCCCCAGTAGTATACAAAGACCCTCAAGAACCCTCAATATGCTCAGCACCTTTGCAGTCGCAAACATTATCATAGATCTGGCAACAGTTCAGTTATTGTTCCGCTCCACATACGTATTGAACACTTGAGTCCTGGCAACAAAACATATGTATTAATTTTTTCCAAAAGGGGTGTGGCAGAGGGAGTAGGTTGGCAGCCACCCAAACAAACACTCGACGCTTTTGTTCTTGCTGATGGAATTATTTGTTCGCACATTGTCAACTTGCTGACAACCCACTCAGTGTGTTGCCCCACTCCGACTCCCTCTCAGTCTCCTATCTGGAGTGTGCATCGCACTGTATTATACGAACAACCCCTACACAGTGTGCACACACACACACACATACACACACACTGGCACAGTGGCATGCAGAATGCATTTCGGGCTGGTCCAGACAGGGTTTTTTGACTCGGCTCCATCGTGCGTCGTTATCTTTGCAGTCATTGCATAAACCAGCGACATTTGCAGCTCGCATCCGTTTCAGCCACGCCCCCCCCCCTCGCTGCTCCAGGTGTTTGGTTACAGTTTGTGAATTTTTCGTCCCTCCCCCTCTGCCCATGACCCCACGAACTGAGCACTTGAACAATGAACCGAGCGGACACTTCGCTGCAACTGCTGCAATTGAGAGACCACACAGGGACCTCCACTGACTCTGCATGTGTATGCATGTGTGTGTGCGTGTGTGTGTGTGTGGATTGCAGTTTTGTTGGCCACAATGTATCATCGAAGCGGAGGCTTTTGTGAGGCTGTCATAGACAGAAATTCGTTGCATGCGGCCCCAAAAACAAGACATCGACTTGATTTGCAACTTCATTAAGTCCAGGGGCAAAAAGCTTTTGTCTGTGAGGAATCAGATCTGAATTGGCAGTAGGGGATCATCTGAGCGGGAGGAATGGGGGGGGGAAAGGGTTTTTGCTATAAATCAAATGAAATTGCTTTACTAGCCATCGCATTGCTGCTCATTGTGAATGTGCAACACGGTTTAATTGCTTTTAGATACGCATCCGATAAGAATGCAATTTCCTGTTAATACCTCCAAGATGCACAAGAAGCTGTCTAACCAGTCAAACGATAGAATCAAGCAACTATCTATGGGTTATAGTGATCTTTAATTTGTCATATAATATTATTTGCATTAATCAATCATTGATATAATGCGAATCTCTTAAGGTTTCCTTGGAATATCGAAGGATGTCCTTAGATTTCTTATTGAAGGAGTGAGACTGTTAAATCTTACAGTTCTTAGTTCTTACAGTTCTTGTTTTCTAATCTTTTGTATTTATGAATATTATGTCTTTTTAAGGTTAATAAACATATAAAGTTGCCATTCCCAGTAGATGAACCTCTTGCTTTCTATATCTGTAATAAATATCTTTAGTTTCTTGTCACGTTTTTGAGTATCTTAAGTCTTCTTGTTAATTTTAATATATATATAAAATATCAAATAGATGAATATCTCGATTCATCAAGAAATTTCGATTAATGATAATCTTATCTGTAGTTCTTCTGGCATCTGCTTAAGATATTTATATTTACCAAGGAGTAAACAACTGCCTAACCACTTCAGACACTTGCAGCAGGTGCAACAGGCGCTGCTTACATTGTTATATATTATATATTCCATTTATGTATATACATAATATATAAAACATATTGATGTCATGCCAAAAGCACATTTCAATTCAATTAGTTGTTCTGTTCTGTTGTAAAAGCTCAGGCGAAAAAGTTGTTAAGTAACATTTTCCCCCATTCGCATAAGCCGCATAAATTAATTATAAACAACCTACGTTGTCGGCGACGACGACGATGACGGACTGACAGACTTAACTCTTTGGCAAATTCTTCGCGGGTCTAACAACCCCTTTTAAGGGGGGGTTTTTTCTGTCAATATATGTATCTAAAATCAGAGCAACACAAAGGTATAAATCGATTAAAATTGCTGTCATTTTAAACTTGGCACATGAAACAAAATACTTCGAGGTCGAAAACGTACGAGTGGGCCGAGAAGGGGGTAAATGCGTGGGAGAGATAGCGCATGAGGGAGTGAGAGAAAGAGAGGGAGTGAGTTGGGGAGTATACGCGCTTGTTGCATGAAGGGGTGGGGAAGGGAGAGGGGATGGGGAACATATGCTTGCATGGAACAACCTTTTGATGGGACTGAGTTGCAGGTTGGTTAATGGGAAATGTTTCGGATATAAGAATGTTGCTGTTTGATTTTATACTAGCAAAACAGAATCAGAAATTGTTCATAATTATAAATAAATTAAATAAATATATAAATATATTTAAAAATAAATTAATTAAATAATATAATAGTTGCCTCTATAATCCGTAATTCTTTTATAAATAAAAGTGCTCATCTTTCTTTTACTAAAGCATCTTTACATTGTATGTCTGTCTGGGGAACATCTTTAAATTATATTATATATATTACCAATTATAATATATTATATATAATTTAGCATATAAATAAATGAGATGCGCAGGTTTTTCCTTAATAACTAATCGTCTCATTTAGCCATATAATCGGCTTCTCTATAATCACCGCCAATTCAGCACTATGTAGCATCTGTAAATTTATAATTTAAGTGCACTTCCTTGTGTATATGCCACATGTATCCATCCGTCACGCCCCGTTCACAGAGAGAGAGAGAGAGAGTGGGGGGAGGGGGGGAGAGGGGGAGCAACTCGTAATATCTCGCCTATGAGGTTCAACACTTGCGACAACTTAATTCTTACAAAACATGCGAAAAATGCAAGAATCCGATGGATGAAAATGGTCTTAGATACTACTTGTTGCAAGTGTAGCAAGTGTTGCAAGGTTAACCCTGAGAACTAATTGAAATGAACAATGAAAGTTGCAACCCAGACAGTGCCCCACACAGGGTTGCCTCACGTGTTGCGTGCTGTGGCTCAGTTAATGCGAATGCACTAATGAATTTTTAATTGTTCAGGGGGAAAACGAAACTCAAAACTAACAATCGAATGAAGTATCGATATCAAATTGAAACTACACGCATAGCAACAGCCACGCCCACCGCCCACCACCTACCGGCCAGGACAAGTGGCCACATAAATAAATTGCCGGCAATTACGGCGTTAACAAGTTTTATTGACTGACTAAATGTGCCGTAGCTCCCCAATTGGAGTCAACAAGCAGAGCCCAAGCAAGGCCCAGACCCAGACCCAGACCTGGATCTGGATGTGGATATGGATGTGGAGAGAGGGTGGGAGTCCCGTCCCGCCTGACCAGTGGCAAAATTGTTGCTGTCCTTAGGTTTCCCCTCGCAGGGACATTTCATGGTCGTGTACAAACGTTTAAATGTTTGTTAGCCTGCCTGTTACTTCCCTTCCCCCCTTCATCACCACCTTCTCCTGCTCCTCCTCCTCCTGCCTGCCAAATTTATGTTCGCTTTGCCGCCGTCTGGCCAAGTCTTTTTTTTCTGTTTTGTTTCGCGCTGAGGGTGTCTTTGTCCTTTGGGGACACAATGAATAATACTCCACACACACAATCACAATCACAACCACATCCAGGACCTGCTCTGCTGCCTGCGCCAGTCGAGTCCATCGTCGCCCCATTTATTCCGCCAAATCAATCTTCTTTGATGCCGACTCTGACCATGTCCATGTCTATCGCTTCGACACTCTGTTGCATTTGAAATTTATTAGCGAAATTCGTTGGCCAGACTACACATGCGATAGACGTATGTTCCATATATGTATGTATGTATATATGGGTGTATATGTTCATATTATAGAGTTTTTACCTTGTGTATATAGTTTATTATTTATTAGAAGGAAATATCTATCAATAAAATAAGTTGGAATCTTAATAACAAACAGAAACGTTTATTAAGTCGTGTTTAATGCTCTTATTCTTTTTTTCATTTTTCATCAAAGGATATATATATAATAGAACTATCAGATATTGTTGATTTATGTTAACATACCAGAGACTAGCATAAAATAAATGTATATTTATTTTCAAGGGGTAAAAATCGTTTACAAAATATCTTAACTTACAATAATTATTTATGAATATGATTTAAATAATATCTTTAGTGTCAGAGAATATATATTATGTATATGAGATATATATTCAATTAAAATTAGACGCTAAGTTAAGATAAATATACTGCCATTAATACTCATTATCATAGTGTCAAAGTTATCTAAAAAACCAGTAATACTTTCAAAAATAGCGAAGAAATTAATATGATATATGTATATTGATGATATATTCAATTGCAGCCAATTATAAACAATATATCGTATATATTGCTCGTCTAAGCTGACAAACGAGCAATATATGTATATATTCACGAATAAGGGTATCAAAGGTGTCTGCTATACACTCAAAACTAATCCTGAAGTAGCAAAACAAAGTCTCATATTCCTTTTCTTCTATTTTCTTACACTTTCCTCGATTTATCACTTCAACACTCTGTTGCATTTGATATTTATCGGCAATGCTGGCTGCGTATTTAATCATATGTGTTCATCTTATTAAGTACGATTTTTGGCAGATATATTTCGCACGTTATAAAGCCGATTAACATGACAAAAAACGAAGGAAATCTTGGCGAAAAGTACTCGGTAATCGCGCGTTTATTTGCGACGACAACGACGACGGCAGCCAATAAAAAAGATAAAGCAGCGAGTGCGGCTCATATCACCCCGATTCGGGCATATATGTGCCTCCTGTGTAACGGTCTCGGGTGGTTTGGCAGGTCACCAAGCAGGGGGACGTGCAGAGTGGGGGGAGTGTGGGAGGGTGAGGGTGCTTGGGCTCTACAAGGAGCAGCGGAACGCGCTATCAGCATATGCGGTTTAAGTTGCGGTTGACATTTATTTCACGCACCATTGCACAAATAAATGCGTTGCGGCTTGCCATTTGGACCTTGATCTGGGAGAGGGGAGGTGCTGGGGGGAGCGGGAAAGTGTAGGCAGTACGGGAAGAGGGGGGAGGGGGTTGGTGTGTGAGACAATAAACAACGCAGATAGTCGAGAACATGTTACGAGGATAAAACGCGAGAATATTCATTGAGCATAGTAATGAAACATAATCTTGCAAGGGAAAGAGAGGGGGAGAGGAGGGTAGGAAGAGGAAGAGAGAGAGAGAGAAAGAGAGAGAGAGAGAGAGAGAGAAAGAGAGAGGGAGAGGGAGAGAGGGCGGGAGAGGAAGTTAAATAAAGGTTTGAACTACTCCCACAACTTTGAAGTCTTTGATCTTTTAAAACTAAACTAACTAAAATGTTTTTTATTTTGAAAATCTAAACATTTTTGAACATATATTGTTAATAAAAAACTGATATAAAAAAGAAGAGACATATCTTTATCTTCGCCTTGTAATTTATAGTTATATTTCTGTTCGGATATGAGTGTAGATTATGATGTTGTATTATTTGTTTTTATGTATTTTAATCTATCGCTAATTAAAATCATTCGTTTCGTATCTTTAGATACACAAGAGAACAGGCAAACTTGTTTAACGTTCTTTTGTAATTCATCATATCAAATAGATACTTAAGTGGTATCCATTTCGCTCTACATGTATAGACACCCTACAACTACCTTGTGGTTTCTTTATTTTTTCTCTCGCAAAATAAAACATAAATTAAAATTCATTTCACACTCAAAAGTCTTATATGGTCGTTTACCATCTGCAGCTCTTGTTTTCCTTCTTTTTGTTCTTACTTTATTTTTGCATGTCTCTCTCTCTCTCTCTCTGTCTTTCTCTGTCCCCCCCATTTTTCTCATTTTTCGCCAGCTCTTGAATAGCATCAATTAAAATTTTAGAGTACGTGACAGGAATTTCAGATGCATCAGTCAAAAGACTTTGCGCCAGCTACACCAGAGATACAACAACAACAACAACAACAGCAGGACAGCACACTAACACACGTACACACACACACATACACACACTGAGCGTATAAAACTAATAATACTTTGAAGCGTAAAATTAAAATTTGTAGTAGGAAAGGAAAGGAAGCATCGCATCGAAGTGTAGAAGCCTCTGAGATTCCCTAAAAACAAAAAGAAAAGGAAACCGGTCAAACTTGAGGGCGTTGTCAGGCTTTGGCAACAACAACAACAACGCGAAAAATGGGAAAATGATTTACACATGTGCATCAAATTTGGTGATGATCATAATAAAGCGAGAGAGGGAGAGAGCAAGAGAGACTTAGGGAGAGTGCTACGGTATTCCTAAGGCATTGACCCCCAGGTAGAGGGGATTTGTTTTTATCGAGCTTCAAGATTATACTTGAGAATATGTTAATCAATTTTTTAACTTCTTGTGTCTGTGCCGAGTTGCATTTGAGGGATTAAAATTGAGGATCCGGGCTATTATTTTGATGTACCTGAATTATATATAAAATTTAAGTGCCTGTGGCAGAGAATTTATTTATGAATATTTAAAGTTTTCGAGTTTTATATAATAATTTAAATAAAATGAGAAAGGAAGGAATTTTTATATAATTATATATTTAGATTATATTATACTTAACCATCATATTAATTCTATCCGATTTTCCTAATTTTTATAGAGAGAGAAAAGAAAGTTTTACTGGACATTATAATATGGAAAATTTGTTACTTAAAATATTTAAGTGAAGTGAAGTATATTTTATTTTTTTCTTTTTCTTCTTTTCCTAATCGTCATTTCTCTGTTTACTTAAGTTAGACATCAAAATCTTGTATTTCTTGTATTTTTGATCATTATATCCTTTATATCTATAAGAAATGTAACCTAACCTAACTTATCTGCAACTCATTGATAGATCAAATTTATTACCAACTAATGTACCTATAAGATTAGCAAAGTCAGTAATACAGTCAATTTTGATAGAATCTGCACGTAATCTCTGTCTCTATTCCCCCCTCTCTCCCTTTCTCCCACACTTGCCTTTCAATTAGCCAAATGATTGAGCGTATTTTGATGTAGCCACACACGCGTTAAGCGTATCGTACTAGTTCCTAAGTTAACTCTGGCTGGAATTGAATCGTTAAACCGTTAGAAAAGTATCTCGCATATCCACGAGAATGGAAGGGAAAGGAGAATGAAAATTTTAATTGCGTCCTCACTCAGCGAACTTGCGCGTGTGTTGACTTTAATTGTATGAAAAAGCAAAAACATTCTAATTTACACCCAACCATGTGAGAGTGTGCCTGTGTGTGTGTGTGTGGAATGTGATAGTGTAATTATTATGCGGTGTTAGGTTTGCACAAGCAGCGACGCGTCGGCGAAAGAGTTGATAGAGTTGCCATACCCCGTGAATGTCGCCTTGCAAGATTAGAGGCAGCTTAACCGACATGGACCGCTTCCCCCCACCACCTCCCCGGACTGTCCCTTATCCGCGTCGCCTTTGCATACGCACATTCGTGCCAGAGTTGCCTCGGCCAGAGTTGCCTGTCGGCAATTGGCATAACAAAGAGCGCAATGTGTAAATGGAAGTTGCACACACACAATTCCCTTTGTTAGCCCTGGTAATTAAGTTGACAATCCATCATCATACATCATCATCAGCCTGCCGAGGGAATATTTACAAATTCCTTTCCGTTTTTTTTTTTTTTTGTATGCTGTGTTTCCAAATTTGGCTCTGGCGCCTTTTTTATATTTCATCTGTGATTGAGGTTTTCTAATTTTGGCAATTTGTAAAATGAATTTCAAATGCGGCACGCGAGGAATATCATAAAAGAATTAACGGAAAAGGGCGACAATCCTATTGACTAATTCGCTTAGGATTTCCCATATGGAATGATCAATTGGTATATAGCATATTATGAAAGGATTAAGGGGAAATACAAAGTAATTTTACTAGGATATGAGAAGCGATCAAATGAAATGCGGAAAATCGTAATGGAGATATTGAAAAGAAGAATTATTCTTATAAAATCAAGATAAGGCAATCAATTAAACTTTTATCTTAGCTAACTATATATGTATTTATATATATTCATGTTCATTCATTTGACTAAACCGGTTATATCTTATGATATGAAGTTAATAAAAAATATATATATATCATATTTTAATTTGACTATCGAAAAAAACTCATAATCTCTCTTTTTGTCATATAGTATATGAACAATCATATTGCAAATCTCTGTTTGGTGGAAAAATGTTGTAAATATGATTTTGCTACTACTTTTTGTTGCCTTTTTCCTTTCGGTCGTGTCTAACAGCTTCTATTCTACTTAGATCTTACCTTATTTGCTTTTCTGTATTAAAGAAAATACCATAGGATCATACAAAACAAGGCCGATTTGGATTATCCAGAAAAGTACCACTAATTCACTCTTGCTATTTAAATACATTGGGAATAATGCGATTTTAAAACCCTATTCACTATTACAACTTTACTATAGGTATATATACATATTTTTATTTAAAACATAATTTCGAGCCACATAATACTTACCTATATTCTTTTCCACTCCCTTTCGCCATTTTTCTGACTCCACCCTTTTTCCATCTAGGGGTTACAATGTCAACTCTTTTTGCACAATATCGCAAAACCTTTATTCTTTCCTTCTTCTGCACCCCTTTTCCCGCAGGGTGCTACGATTTGCAGGTAAAAAATGCAAAATGATAGAGCAGAAAGCAGGAAAAAACCTAAGCATGACGATAGGGATCTATGTGTGTTTGTCCCTTCATAACTGTGTGTGTATGTATGTGTGTGTGTGTGTCTCTAAACTCAATTAGCATAAAGTGCAATCCATCATAGAAAATGTCAAAAACTGCTGAGCAAAGTTTTCACAAGTCACAAGTCAGTCCGGCAAACTGATAAAAAAATTAGAACTGTCGACAGGGGATGGCAATGGGATGAATGAATGGAAATATGGAAAATATGGCAAATATGGGTATGGGGGGAGGGGGGAAAAACAAACCGATAGAAGGCTGGAAAATTCGAATATATTAAATAAATATGATAATAAAGTTGGGGGCTCTAAAGTTAGGGTTGCTTGCCAAAAAAAGAAGGCAGAAAATAATAGAAACTATAAAAAAGTGGGAGGCACAAATAGGCGTGGATGCCACGCAAGGTTTCCGCTTACCCCTGCTCCACCTTGTGGTATGGTAAAAATAGTTGCTGGGTGTAAGAATTTTTGCATGTGTCTATGTGTGTGTGTGTGGCAGCGTATCTACGGCAGTCGAAAGATTTTTATTGCATTATCTCAGGTATTTATGGGCCTCCTAAGCTATAAAATGCCCCGCGTGGAATCCCAAAAAGTTGTAGAAAAATCTTAGCCAAAGCATGTGGCAGTTATTACATGATATACAGAGAGAGGGAGAGAAGGGGAGGAGGGACTGGGGGTCTTATAAATATTCAGGTGAACTGGGCTAGCCTTTTGTCTGCTTTTGAATTATTGTCACTTCTCTGGCCAAACATGGGCGGGGCCTGGTCCTGTGCTTCTGGTCCTGTGCTCGTAAACTTGCAACAAAAGACTGTGGCACAGGATATGGTCATGGAACTGCCGCATGCAAAGGACACTGACATAAACCACATTTGGGCAGAGCCACAAAAAACGCATGCATGCGACCAGGATGTCGTTACACAGATCACTTAGGGGCGCAAAATAATAAAATAACCAAAAAAATATATTGCAAATTTTACAGTATTTGAAAGCATGCAGAAAATAAGGATGTCTCTCTGTAAGAAAACATTTTTAGATATTTTATAGTATATTTCATAAAATAATATACTGTAGGTATACAATGTTTATATAAATTCAGTATATATGTATATCTAAGTAATATATACTGTTCTGTACTATTATACCCTTTGACCAATGGAAATGGATAAAAGAGGGTATACTAACTTTGTCTAAAAGTACATAACATCATTATCCATGTCGAACTTTTTCGACCTATCGATCATTAATATATATTTTTACACATATAACACATACAGTTGATAGCAAAAAAATAGGCGCATTGTTATCATTTTGTATTTATTCTTTCTGACCTTCTTCAATATCTTAAGTTCTAAGTTTTGGTTATGGATATATTTACTTTATACCGATATTAAAGAATTTGCAAATTTCAAAGGTCATTGCCATTTGGATAACCTATTCAAGTAAAAATTTAGTAATCCCTTGATCAATTTAATAAATTGAATAAAAAATCTTATAAAAATTCAATAAACTGAATAAAAAACCTTTTTCTAGCAGCCTTATCAATCAAATTGAATATATAAGAAGCATTTTAATCTGAACAGAAACAAATAAGTTAAGTACGAAAGTATATTTCAAAGAACATGGAGCAACACTTATTGATATTGTACACATTATATTGTTAAGTCTTTTGTAGTTCATTCCTTTATTACTATTTTATTTACTGTTCATTCTCCAATAGTAATTTCCAGGGGCGTTCAGAGCTTTTTTGGGGCCCGGGGCAAAAAAAATTCGGGGCCCCCCTCCCTCCCTATTAACAATTGAATATATTAATCTGAAAATTATTGGGAAATATATATAGAATAACATTTAAAAGGTAATATAATAAGTTTTTATTTCAATCACGTGTTTTACTCAGAGATACAAATTGAGCATACATCGTCTGAAAAAGTTTCTTCTTTTTGCGAGATTTTGACAATAGAAGAGAATGTATATGTTTAGAATTGTTTTTTCCTGACTTTTTTTCACTGAACTCGTTGATGATTTCTTTGTAGTCTATTGAAATGGCTTTCTCATGCTCAATTGACAGGCTCAGCAAGTGATTCAAACGATCTTATTCCATTGTAGATCTCAGTCGATTTTTGATGAAAAGCAGTTTACTAAAGGCTCTTTCACCTGACGCAACTGATGGTGTCAAAACTAATAGAAACCGCAGAGCGACACATGTTTGGGGTAATATTTTTTCATAACCATGGTCAAAGATCAGATTCAGAAGTTCGAGTGCTGTGTGAGTATCCCAATGCATGTTCCGTCGAATCTTCAAGAGTAGCAAGATTTCTTCAGAGAGTTCTTCTTCGTTCAAGTCATTAGGATATGCTTCTCCTAACTCAGCAGCTTTTTTTTTGGGATTCTCGTAATTTCGTCATCCCGAAAATCTTTAGTTGTTGGAAATATTTTCGAAGACTCCAAGAAAGGGGCGAAAAGTCTTGATACTTTCGAAGATTTTTCATGAAGTTCACGCAGCTGCGTTGAAAGAAGATCAAAAGAAGGATTGAAAACTTCTACCTTGAAGCGCTCTTCGGGACTTGTGTACTCGTAACCAGAATTATGTACTTCATCATGAAAATGTTTTCTGTTCTTCAAGCGTGAACCACTTTCTTTGAATTCAGTTTGGGCTGCTTCTGTCATGCTCAATTTGGAACTTTGAATCATTCTATTGGCATCGTCAAGGCAAAGCAATATTTTGTACCATATGGTTGTCAAAAGAATAAATTCAAAAGTGTTTATCCAGTTTAAAATTGATTCAACGGTAGCTTGAATATCTGATGGCAAATCGAGTTCTTGTACTTTTGTCAAAGAATCTCGCACCCCTCTGACATTCGACGTTTGGGGGCCCCCTTGACGACGGGGCCCGGGGCAAACTGCCCCGTTTGCCCCCCCCTATGAACGCGCCTGGTAATTTCTCTATAGTTTCTAAAGCATGTAGAGAACATTCAAACACTTGCACCATTATTAACCTGTTTACATTATAAATTAGCTCAAATTAGCAGAAACCTCTTTGTGAGGTTATGTCTTGTTACGCGATGTTGTGTCGTGTATTTTTCACAGATTTTCTCTGCAGTTTGTCGTAATTAGCGATGTTTCCGCTTGTTTAGTTGCCAAACAAGG
This sequence comes from Zaprionus indianus, assembly GCA_018904595.1. Classification (NCBI taxonomy): domain Eukaryota; kingdom Metazoa; phylum Arthropoda; class Insecta; order Diptera; family Drosophilidae; genus Zaprionus; species Zaprionus indianus. The sequence continues at coordinate 2,164,239 of JAEIHA010000905.1, forward strand.
CAACGGAAACAGGAAGCAAGAAGTGAAAATGATAATCAGTAAAATTTGAAAAAAATCAACAAGCCAAAATGCAAAAGAGAAGAAGATTCTTAATTTGCACTTCAAAAACATAAAGATCTTTAGAAAATTCTCACAGATAATAATAATTAAAACTATAGATCGATTGTACCAACGGCACCTACGAAATTCTGAAATTAATTGTGGAAAATTGGAAAATCATAAATTAATGCGAAATGTTGTCGCCGGACAGCGTCAGCAGCAGCAGCAGCGGCGGAGGCAGCAACAACAACAGCGTCAGTAATAACAAACTGACAGTGTGTTCCAAATTAAGCAGAGACTAAAATCAAAATATTGTTTTTACCTTGCAAGTAAAATATTTATTTAATATTGTACAATATTGTTGTACATATGTGTGTGCGTGTGTGTGTGTCTGTGTACATATTTTTATGTGAGGGTGTGTGCGTCGAGTGCTCAAAAGGAAATGTCTTTAAATTGTAAAACGAGACACATCAGGCAGGGCGAATATAAATACACATACAGTCACACAGACACACACAGAGTCGGGAAATTTGTGAATGCAATGGCAAAAACAAAAGCTCTTAGGTAAATAATGAAAAGCGTGCTCTTAAAATTCAAGCAAAAACAACGCAAGGAATAGCTAATGCAAAGACAGAGAAGCGGCAGAGGCAGCGCAGCAGCAGCGCAGCTCTCCATGTTGTACATAAGGAACGTTGTGGGAAATGAAACACTACGCAGTGACGCGTTTTAGGGCGGAGCCAAACGAGAGCCGAAAGGGCCAGCATGGAAGTGAAATATGTGTGTGTGTGTGTTTGTGTGCAATACAATGAAATATTAAGGAAACGAAACACAAAGCACACGAGACGCAAGAGCGAGTGAGAGGGGGAGACTGAAAGAGAGCGACACGCACGCTCAGAGAGCGAATTGACAAACGAATACCAATGCATGACACGAGTCGTGTGTGCGTGTGTGTGTACATACGCAAACAAATAACTGCACACACACAGAAAGTAGCAGTAGCAGTCGGCAGCGCCGTTCGTCGTCGTCGTCGTCGTTGTCGTTGGTTGCCCAAAAGACTCGCGAACTGTTGTTGGCCATAGACAGCAGAGCTCTAGCAGCGGCGGCGTCGCGTCGTCAGCAGCAGCAGCAGCAGCGACGGCAGTAGTAGCCAGTGTAGCCACACTTACATATACAGCAACATTAATACACTGTCACAGAACGTGTGAACAACGCTTGCATTTATTTTTTCTGCTGCTGCTGGGCGAGAATCCAATCGGAATCAAATACGAATTGAAATTCTCAAACTGTTTGCCAGTTATCGTTTTATTCCTTCTGCTCTTCTGCTACTGTTCTTATAGTGTCGCGCCGCCAATGCCGGCGCATTGCTCCGCCCATCGCATATAGTATATCGCATATCCAACAATCCGCCTACAGATTTATAGTTGCCATTCCTTGGTGCATCCATAATACCTTCATACCAATTACATGAAATCTCTTTTCGAGGTTAGTTTCTTTGTAGTTATTCTTCTTCTTCGTTCCGTTGTCAACTCTTGCGTAAAATTATGGCAATCATTCTTGACAATTATGGCTAAATTAAACAGTTTCGCGATATCTGACATATTTTTGTGTAATTTTATAGCAATTAACTCGTTACTTTTGAATAGTGTCTGTTTAAAAAAGTATTTTTTGAATAAATTAAATATTTTGTCTACAAACTATTGCAATATTGGACACTTTTGACTTATCTTAGTGTACTTATTGAGTTTCTATTATATAGTATTCCATTTTCAACAGTTTTTGTTGTTTTTTTATAAAAGGAATAATTTATCGAGCAATATTTGCAAATAGTGACAGTATTTAAACGATTTCTGACACATTTTGGTCAAATTGAATTGTATTTATCTTGCAATAGGTTCTAATTGGTATTTACTTAAAAAAAAAACAAAATAGTGAAATTGAATCAATGATTGGTTTATCTGACATATTTGATTATAAATTTAGTTGTATGGGATTATATTCTACCAAAACACTTTTTCTTTTTCTCAGTTTTATTTAGTATATTCCTAAAAAAAATAATAATAAATGCAAGAAATTATAATACGAGGGTCGTTTGATAAGTCCGTGACTTTTTGTATTTGCCGCGCACCTGCTCTAAATACAACACTGCTCCTGTCAGCAGTTATCGATTAACAGCTGACTGTAAAATTTTGAGAAAGCTGCGTTTTTTGGTTTGCGTTTTATAGGCATTGAAAGCAGACGATCTCGTGAATTTTAACGAAAATGGAAAAAAGTGAATTTCGTGTCAGCATGGCAAAATTTCATAAATTGGGCTACGAACTGCTACCCCATCCAGCATATTCTCCAGATTTAGCCCCCTGTGACTATTTTTTGTTTCCAAACATGAAGAAATGGCTCGGCGGTAAGAGATTCGGGTCATCACAGAAACAAACGACTATTTTGAGGGCCTTGAGAAAACCTATTATTTGGAAGGAATAAAAAAATTGGAAAAACGCTGGACTAAATGTATAGAGCTAAAAGGAGATTATGTTGAGAAATAAAACGCTTCTTTGACGAAAAAAATATATTTTATTCAAAAAGTCACGGACTTATCAAACGACCCTCGTACTAGAAGAATAAAATGCTTTAAGTGTAAAAAATGCACTGCAACTTCAGCACCATATTGCAGTGTATCATGCAGGTCTCTTCCTGTCCATTTCAGCAACTTTATAAGCTGCAGAAACCTCGTTCCCTATCCACGTTAATTATAATACCACGTAAATCACACTTACTTTTGAAAGTACAACCTTGTATGCTGAATTACGCATTACTTTTCATGTTACAATCTAAATGAAATATCAGCAACAAACATGCATCATAATTTCCCTAGTTTTTTTTTCTTTTGAAGAGAACCCTATCGCGTTTTGGTTGTGTTGAGGTTATGTACATATTTATTTACATCTCATGCCATTAGCCTGAAATGGCTACGAATGCAATTTCTCACCTCTCGCATGGTTAAGGTAGTGCTACCTCAATCATTGCCATATCCCCTTGTTATTTTTCCACTTAAACATACATATATTATATGTGGTACTCGTATGTATTGTGTGCTGACCAGGGAGTCCAGTCGGAGGCGAAGTTAAATTTCCAACAACTAAATCAAATGTCTTGATAAATTGCATTGCACACGCAAACTTTTCATCCAACAAAATGGCCAAGCTGTTTTCGATGCCTATCTGCCATTAAAATGGGGCCAAAAAATCACTCTCCACTCTAGGCCCTCACATATGTATCATAATATTACATATAACTAGGCCTAACAAACTTTGTGCAATTTGCATGTCTTTTTGTGGATTTTCTAAGTTTTGCATTATATACAAAGAGGTTTCTTGTTACTTTGATATATGTCTATGTATATACGAATATTATACATCTTAAATGTGTTAGTTACAGAACTCTAGAAAATAAATATACTATTCGTTGAGATGTCTATAATTTTTCAGGTATTTTCTGGTTGAATTTGGTATTTGTATCTCTTTTTTCATACATAATCGCGCAGATCTCTGCTATTAGGCGAGCTAGAGTTATAAAACTTAGCATATGACTTAATATAAACTAAAGAAAGACCTTGCATATTTAAAACTCGTAGTTCCATTACTTTAACTTTATAATTTCACAGATCTCAGCTATCATATTAGCTGAAGTCATCAAATTTGCCATGCACCTCCCTCTCCCCCTTATGCACATAATGCATTAATGAATTTTAAACATTCACACTTGCAAACGGTTTTAAATGGTTTTCCGTGTGGGTGCTGGGTATAAAAATACGATTGTACCGAGAGGGTGCTACAGGTTGTAAACGGTCAGTTGATGCTGGCTTTGAATATCTTTTTTTGTACGCGCTGTGTGTGTGGGCAAGTGGAAGATGATTGTACCGAGTGTATTCACATTATATTTAACATTAACATGCACAACAACAAAAACAACAGCAACTACGGAGGTAGCAACAGCAGCAGCCCCAGCAGGAGTAACACGTGTGAAAATCACATTCCGTGGCATCACCTACGCAAATTACCAAATGAACACACGCACCCAAAGACCAATGGGAGAGGGGAAGGAGGAAGGGGGAAGGGGAAGGGCTTCTGTTCCAGGTTGTTGGAGAGAGCCTTTTACTTGGCGGCTAGGCTAACCCGGACGGACGCATGTCTGGACGGGTTAAACGCGTTCATCATGCCAAGCACGGGGAAAAAATGGAAAGAGAGGGTAGAGGGAAGGGGGGAACTGAGAGGAGCCACCTGCTGCTCACTCATATTCATTCATCGATGATTATTGCGTTAATTATTATCCTGTTTGCTGGCCTGACGCAGGCACAGTAGGAAGGAAGTTGGGGCACGTTTGTGCGTAAACTTCAAAAGGAATGCCAGCTATTTTTGTGTAAGACCTCCAATTCCTGTACACGGGCCAGGGGAAGGGGGGTTTAACACGAGGCTTAGCAGCACACACACACATAGGCATGTCGACCTCATCGACCCTAAGCTAAGCCTGCTCTCATCATCATCAACATCGTCATCAACATCATCGCCTCTCCACCTGCTTGTGTCTCCCTCCGTAACTGACCTAATTATCATTTACACAGCGTCCACTGTACACTGTGCTTGTGACTTCAGGTTCCGCTTCGGAACTCACAAATTCCGTTAATAACTTGAAGTTGTCTTTTCTGGTATGATGTGTTGGCATTTCATCAGTAGATTAGAATTAGTGAGATGCCAATAAGAGATGTTGGAAATAATCCAAGATAAAAATCAAGAGAAAGATTGTTAGTTCTTAGTCTCTTTTGGAAATATATCTATAGCTATTATATATCGTATATATGTAGTTAAAGTCTTTCTTAGTTGCTTGGTGCAACATATTACTGAAGTTCTAATCTCAGTCTCTACTTTTTCATAGTCTCCCCAAGGAATATCTAACTCAAGTTCCACTCTTTCTTAATTTTTTAACTTAAGTTCCTCTCCTTCACACATTCCACTTTTCCACTTCGATTTAGGAACTTCATTTCGGATGTACGATCTTGAAAATTCCCACACTTAGGTTCGCATCGCGTCTCAGAGACCGCACCAAATTCAGTTAGTCAATCATAGAAATCGCTCGGGGGCTCATTACGGCTTGATCCAACTCGCGCCACTTTAGTTTTCTCCCCAATCGATTGTATCTTCTGGAAAAAAGTGACTATAATCAATCAAAAAACCAATTTAACATATCGTGTTGACCAGTTATGTAAATATATGTAACATATAAACGCCGTTACCGGGTGTATAAATACCATTCATTGAAATTCTGAGAGGGGCCTCTTTCTTGACTTGCTCTGTCACATTCTGCCAGCGCCTTTGGGTGCCAATTAGGAATTTTCTTCATTCCGCAAAAGCAACAATTACTTTAATGTTGCAGAGACACCTGACCGGGGTCTACACACACACACACACACACATGCACACCCCTTTCCCCTTGCGAGATATCGAGGTGCATTTGACGCATTTGCTTTCCAATTTCGTGTCGCATTTGTTTGCCTACCTGTTTGTCCGACGACTAATCGAAATTAAATGACGTGTGAATGATGCCAGCTGTCGGAACATACCATAGTAGTACCTCTCTGCTCTGTTCCCGGTGCTGCCTTCTACGTTCTCTCTGCATACCATGCGCTCTTGATAATTTCCGATTACAAATTGCTACTGGCTTCGTTATAATTGTTTCTTTTTGTCATGATGTTTGCCTGCCTGTTGATTGTCGGCTGTCGGTTTTGTGGTTCTTTCTACACCCGGTAAACATTCAACTTCCATTCAAAGTGGGTATATCAGGAAGTAGAAGTGAGGAGAAACCCTCTAAATAGAGGTCTATATGATCTTAGTAGAAAAAACATGTTAAACTTTTAAATACATAAAGTTTACCTTAAAGATATCCGATTTAAAAGTTATAATAAGCTTAGTAGATCGTTTATGTATAGGATTATATACGAGGGTCGTTTGATAAGTCCGTGACTTTTTGAATAAAATATATTTTTTTCGTCAAAGAAGCGTTTTATTTCTCAACATAATCTCCTTTTAGCTCTATACATTTAGTCCAGCGTTTTTCCAATTTTTTTATTCCTTCCAAATAATAGGTTTTCTCAAGGCCCTCAAAATAGTCGTTTGTTTCTGTGATGACCCGAATCTCTTACCGCCGAGCCATTTCTTCATGTTTGGAAACAAAAAATAGTCACAGGGGGCTAAATCTGGAGAATATGCTGGATGGGGTAGCAGTTCGTAGCCCAATTTATGAAATTTTGCCATGCTGACACGAAATTCACTTTTTTCCATTTTCGTTAAAATTCACGAGATCGTCTGCTTTCAATGCCTATAAAACGCAAACCAAAAAACGCAGCTTTCTCAAAATTTTACAGTCAGCTGTTAATCGATAACTGCTGACAGGAGCAGTGTTGTATTTAGAGCAGGTGCGCGGTAAATACAAAAAGTCACGGACTTATCAAACGACCCTCGTAGTATAATATGTACTGAATGCTGGGCATATTTTAGTCGAGTCCTTCACAGCGTTGTCTACCCTATTTGTTTACTTACACATGTCTATCAGTTTTTTTGACGCTTATTGGATAGGGGAGCCCAGGCCAATCTATATATGCAGTCGTCATAAATTACATAGACAGTATATTGTACGTTTGATTGCGATTATCGCGCGCGACAAGTGATGTTTGCAGCTTTCATAAATTAAACAGCCAGTTGGAAACTATTTAACGCTCCAATTCAATAATGTCTATAGATATGACAACCCTATAAAGTGTAATAGGGTTTTAGCTACCTGCTCAAAATGTCTGCAGCCTGTGAGAAAGTCATTTTTGATTGAACTTTGCCATATAAAGTTCTCAATAAGGTTCTACTTATATCTTCAATAGTCTCTGATAACTTAAGTCAAATCTAAATAATTTTTCAGTGAAGCTCGTGTTAATTCTTGTCTTCATTCCACGCTTAATGAACCCATTTGAACTCAGGTGTAATTTATACATTTTTATGGTTGATTGGTTATGGTTTGTTTTTATGGTGTCTACTTTTTTTTTTTTTTTTTTTTTTTTTTTTTTTTTGAGATATATGTATATATAAAAAATACAACGAAATCTGAGCTACCCCAAGAAGAGCTTTTAGCTAGCATATACTCTATAATTGATTAGCAATTACAGCTACCCTTCGCCCACAGTCTCTAGGTTACTTTCAGGGTTAAATCTTCGAACGATTTCGAACTTTTTCTCCCTTTGTCTTCGGCTGTCATCAAACTTTACTCAAGGTGTCATTATTTGTGGCTTTATGCTAATAGTTTACTTATACGCCAGATATAGCTGCAACCACAAAAAAGGAAGTGCAGACACTGTCTCGGGCCGTGTACGCAGCTTACCTAGTGCACAAAAAAGTCGCATAATTTACATATAAATTAAAACCTTATGTACTCATCGTACATTATATGTGAGTGTAATTTGATGACAATAACGAGCAGAATGGAGAATGTGCTGCGACAACCCTGCTCGCCCGGGATCTCCTTCCCTGCTCGGTATGCAACATTCAATTGCTCGTCAGAAATTCCGCACAAAATTTCATAAATGTCAGAGAGAATGGAGAGAGAGAGAGAGAAAGAGAACTACTGGCCGATTGTGGCATAAATTTTCATGCTACAAACTATGGAAACAAAACTGTTTCTCGTGTGGCACATGTCCTGTCCGGGTATAGCCCATCACCATCATCATCATACTCGTCCCCGTTCCCGTCCTCGTCGTTGTCCTTGTGCGGGCACAGACCGCAAAATTATAAAATGTCTTTGATGGGTAGCTAAGCATGCGACTGAAACTGAAACCCAACTCGACGCGGGGCAGAGAGTCCAATGAGTTTTTTTTTTGCTGCTTTGTAGCACGACAGTTATGCGCTTCAAAGAGATTTATCAGTTCACATATCAAATAGTTGCCAAGAACTACCTTAAACTAAATGGGGAAAACTAAAAACCTTTCATAGAAAAGACCTTTGTGAAATAGAATCAACTTTAGCGCGCAACAGAAAGCAATCAGAGAATCAAGAAACGATCCCAATGTTAGTTCGCTTGTTGACCGACATTCCACGCTTGTCTACACAATGTGTCTGACCTGAAAGTCGATTGATATATCCGATCATTAATTATCTCGCAACTCAACGTGCGTACATATGCTAGGTTCGAGCTCTAACGACGCCTACTTTCTTGGCGCATTATTCGTTTAATTTCACGGTTCATATTTGTTAAATCCAAATTTGTTTTCTTCATTTCGATGGCAATTTAATAAATTGTTGCTTACATTTCGGAATTTTCGCTTTACTAGCGCTACCAACTCGAATAATTCGAATTATAGTGATAACAAGTGCTCGACTTGGTAATGCCCTGTAAGCAGGTAAGGTTAAAAATAAAGAAGACCCTAACCACTTTTCTTGAATGCCTCCTGAAGTCATTTTACGACTGTTTTACTTTTTTGAGGTTAATTTTGAGGTTATGTGCGACTGCACTGCTCTTTAGGTTAGTTACAACGGGCTAGAGACTTTGCAACCTGGCAACTCTGTCTCGTGTTACTAAGTTAGCTTAGGTTAGCTTAGTTTAATGGCGTGGAAAGCAAATAGTATGACAGAAAAGAGAAAAGTCTTAATGCAAGTACCTTCCGAAGGGTTCCTCATGTGCTCAGGGTATTTCGCGTCTAACTTTACCTTTCTTGTAACTGTCGATAAGTTGGCTTTGTTCTTTCCGCTGTTATGGTCATATAAAGCAAATAGTATGCCAAAACAGACAACCGATAGAGCAATCACCGTGGGACAAGACGAACACCTTGTAGGGTTCAAGGTATTCCACGTGTTCGCTTACTTTTCTTGTAACTGTCGATAAGTTGGCTTTGTTCTTGGCGCTTTTATAGTCATAGATATCGCTGCTACCACATAATGTATTCCAGTGACTATCAACCCCAACCTACCCGACGTTGCACAACGCCAGACACCCTCTAATTGCCATAATCCATTTATAGATGGTCCGTGTACAATGTGACTCTACCGACCCCACCGAGACAATAATAGCGAGAACAAAAAGAAAAAAAACAAACAAAATAGGCAAGGTTAGGCTAGGTAGCTCAGCAATATGACAAGTCTAGTAAATAAATAATGCCCCCCCCCCTTCCTCTCGGCCACCCCTTACCACCCACTGTGCGAGCGTGTAATAATAAAAAGAAATGCGAGACGCCTTCGACGAAAATCCTTTTTATTAGTCCGATAAAAGCGGGAAAAAAGCCAGAGAAACATGAAGAACATAGAGAACATGAAAAGCCAATGGGGCCGTCAGACAATTTGCATTGCTTTCTTTGCCTTTTCGCTGGAATTGTACAAGAAAAAGCTGTGCTTATTATAATTTCCTTTGCGCATTACCCCCAACCCGACAGCACTCTGCCCACTGTGCACAGTGGGTTAAATGGCTAAATGCCTTTTCGTTGTAAAAGGCGCTTTTAATGTGTTTTGTTTTTTTTTTGCCTTTTTTTATGGCAAGTTCAGTTGTTCCCCCTCTGGAATTATGAAAAAGCAACTCGCATATTTCTAATAGGATTTCATGGATATTTTTTTCCAGATTTTACAGATAATCCCCACAGAAATGTGATAAATATTGTACAATAATTCGTTCTAATGAGATTTAGGGTTTTTTACTGAATTTTATTATTACATTGTATCGTGTACAGCTGTTTACTTCGAGTACAATGCAAATAAAGTTAGTTAGAGATAAAACAATAACTGTTTACCATACCAAACCATTATTTTACCATGTAAGACCATTGCTTACAGAGCTTATCATGGAAATAGAAATATTTGATGAGCTATTGAAAAAAGTTACTATATTTCCATGGACTTTGAAGTGCCCCGCCAGAGACCCAAAGTGAACAGTAAGGAACCCACACACAACAAAGCGACTCTACGACTTTTTCTTAAGAAACATATTCAAAACAATCCGTAGCAAGAGCTTAACACCTTCACCTTGCGAGGTTCCGTTTATTGATCGTTAAACATGATTTAGGCCCGACAATAATACATTGTTTGGCCTCCCCAAGAAGTCGTAACCTCGTCGTCGTCGTGCGGTTTCTCTGTCGCTCTCTCGCTTAGGTTCGGTTAATTTGCCAGCCCATCAATTTGCACTCTTCAAATTGTACACTCTTCCTCACTGTTCTTTCGCCGACAAAAGCCAAGACAAGACAAGCAGCTACCGGTTAAACCACAACAACACCAACAATGCAGATCGTTTGAAATAAAAGATATTTATGGGGTGTAGTTGTGTCTGTTTTTTGGTGTCTTTCAACTAGTGGAAACGCAAAAAATATACTTTGTATGGGCTGAAACTTTAGGAAATATGAAATTTCTATGTTAACTGAGGTTTCAGATGACATGCAGAGGTATTTTTTTTTTTTTTTTTAACTTTGCATACAATAAATGTATGAGGAAGTGGTCCAACGAAACCAAATAGATAATTTGTATAAATAATATAAAAAAAAAAGTATAATAAAAAAAAAAAAAAAATAGAAAGTCTAAACTAACAACAAAGGACTCTTTCTTTTGTATTCTTTAATGAAAGAACTCTCCAACACCTACACATATATACAAAGATACTGTAACTGTTACTTATTCCCGTCAAATATCGTAACCGCAACAACTTCACCACGTTCAATATAAAAAATGATTGATTGTTGTCCTTTTGTTAGAGAAAACTTGCAATAAAATTAGTCGTTAAAGTATTACAAAACTCCACAAAGAGCAAGATGGGGAGGGGAGGGAAGGGAAAGAGAAAGCGACTCTGGCGGAGCAGAAAGTTGCGCATCTCCCAACCATCAATTGACAGTCGACAGTCGCGCTATCAAGGACACAGCTGTCAAAGCGGCGCATCAAATAAATGACAATAACAGTCAAAAATTTTTGTCACGCAGCTTGAAAAAAAAAAAAAAAAAGTAGAAGCGACTGTGCCACTGTGCGACGTAATCAGTTCTGCTTACGCAAGTCAGAAGCCGAGCCAGAAGTCGAAACTAGCGATAGGCAAGGCTAATGTTGGTCATGCGAGTGGGGGCTGATGATGATGACAGCCAAGGAGAGACCGGAAGAGTGCGAGTAAGGGAGAGACAGACAGAGAGAGAGAGAGAGAGCGGGAGAGTGTGAGAGCGTGAAGAGTGTGTCACGCGTGTGATTGACAAGGATTTATGATTCTTTTGCAAATGTTTTTAGTCAGCTAAAATTTTAATATCGGTAACGATATCTCTCTCCCCCTCTCCCTTTCTCTCTCTCGCTTTCAACAATATTGCAAATACTTGTAAGCCTGCACACAGAAGTCCTTTACAAATTTACAGTACACACAGTAGTCGCACTTTGCTCCACTGTGTGTGTGTGCATGAATATTCATGACTTGTTTATGCATATTTACGTGTCAAGTGATTTTTTTCTTCGCCTCCTTTTTCAATCGGCCTCTTTGTCTCGCCACCGCAACAGCAGCGCCGCGCCAGTGTTGCCAGAATTTACGAGCAAAGGCAAAGTTGATGTGAAATAGCTCAATTGTATAGAACTCCAATAAAAACAAACAATAAAAATATAAAAAGCCAGAGCAACATAAAAAAGCTGAATTTGAGAAGTGTTCGGTATTAAAAAAAGCTAGATGCACCAATAATTTTGATTTTATTCCGCTACTTTAAAAAAGCTAAGCTGGCAACACTGCACATCACACTCTGTGCCTGCCTGCAGCTCTCTCTCCCACTCTTGTTCTCATTTGCTGTCTATTTCCTGCATCCTGCAATGCTCTCTTTGCCCACACACACACACACACACACAAACACACACACAGACACTCATTCACCCACTCACTCTCTTTCTTTCTCTCCCGTTGCATTTCAAGTTGTTTACCTTAGCAAATGTGACGCGCTGTGTGAGAAAATTTTTATTTATGCTCAGTTCAAACGTGCGTTTTGTTTGCTCGCCAATTTGAGAGAGTAAGAGGAAGGGAGAGAGTGCTTGCACAGGGTGTTTGAGGTGATGCAGCTTGGCTTCAATTGCAGTTTGTGCTGTGTCTGCAGAAAAATGTAATGTGTGGGGTGTCTCTACACGTCGCATGTTGAATGGGCAGCAACGAGACGACAAGTTGCCATTAAATGCTGCAAATTCAATGCGGAATTACCACTACAAAGGAGACAAAGAGAGAGAGAGAGAGATAGAGTGCATGCACAATTTAACTGACTTAAGTGAAAGAAATGACCGGCAAACAAGAACAGCAACAACAGCAACAGCAACAATCACAACAACTAATTAAATGCCACAACAGCAAACGCGCCGACCCGAACCACCCTGTGAACCCCAACCCCCTCCTAGCTCAGCAGTTAAAGTTTTGAACTCGATTTCATTACGAGTTAATTTGAATGTAAATGAACAGAGCACAAAGAGCGCGAGAGAGAGAAGAGTGGGGGGCGAAAGAGAGGGGGCGCTTAGTAGATAAAATGTTGTCGGCTAATGTTTCAATTAAGTCGACAGCGAAAAATTTAATTTTCTTTCATTTGGCTCGCAATGTGGAAATGAATATTTTGCCGAAAAGTGCCACCCAAACTCAGCCCCACGAAGAGCGATAGAGACAGATACCTAGATAGATAGATGCGAGTGGGAGCGAGAGAGATGAGGTAAGCAATTGAGTTGGGTTATGGTTTTTACTTACGGTTGTCCTGGGTGATGTTCACAAGGAATTTGCAGGCTCCACTCACTCTCATAATTTCATGTAATTTCCATTAATTATATAAAATTATTGCCGTCGGGCTCTCTCTCTGCAAGTTGTAGAAGCTCTATGAGATCCGTTCAGTAGCCATTTTCATGATTTTATACGCACTTTAGCAATGGCTGCGAGTGTATCAAACCAGGAAGCCAGCTTTATCTACCAATATACCAAGACTGCCTACAACAACAACAACACTAACAACAACAACAACGGGTTGAAGAAAAAACGGCAGCCAAGTCGCGCAGTTTGTGATGACTAGTCGGCTTCTGTCTACTTATAATAAGGCGACTCTCTGGGGCAACTCTGGCTGCCCCCGACTGCCCCGACTGGAACACGATCATGATCGGATCGTTTCTAAATCTCTCCCCACCCCTCGTCTTCTGTCTGCTTCTTCTTCTCCGTCTTTCTGTGCTTCGCACAGAGCACTTAAGGGCATTTCTTCTTCGCGCTGCCTTTTGTTCTGGCTCTGCTTACGCTTGAAGTTTTTCTTTCTTTCTTTCTGTCTGGCTATGCAAAATCTTCTGTTGATGGCGGGCAGTCTCGCAGAAGGTCACGCCCATTTTGCACGGTAGTGAATTGTAATTGTCATGAGAGTTTGGGCAACCATCGCCATATATCGTACCAAGGATAGCTGCGATCAATGAAAATGTAGTCAGCTACCTAGAGTCTGCAGCGATGGAAAGGGGTCTAACCCGTGAATCTTCTGCGATAAGTTACGAGCTGGGGTTCCTGCGGCTAGTATATAATATGTGTATGGTCTAGTCAGTAGGAAGGAATGCAGCTATCAATGAAAATGTAGTCAGCTACCTAAAGGGGTTGTCGTTTGAAGCTGCAAAGAAGGGTCTAACCCATGAAGCTTCTTGGGTGAATTATAAGCGATCGTTACTGTGGTAGCTACACAATATATATAGTCTGGGAGAAAGTTGCTATATTGAAATTTAATTTAAATGTAGTTAGCTACCTTGTAGGGTAGTCGCTTAAAGAAGGTGTTGTATGAGCATCTGGCTATGTTGTTCGGAAGGTCGCGCCTTCTTCTAAGCCCCTATCAATAAAAAATAGTAAGCTGGCTTAAAAGCTACATTAAAAGAAGGGTCTAACCCGTAGAGCTTCTTGGATTGGTAGAGTTTCTTAGATAAATTCAGATCAATCGCTTCCACGGTATCTATTTGATATAGTCTGAAGGAAGGCCATCAAGAAAAATATATAATTTAATAGACAAGTAATCAAATTGAAATGACGTTGCAATACCTTATATAGTTACAAAAGTCATACCTAAACAGGCACAACCTTATTTCTAACCTACAACCATGATGTCCTTCCCCAGCAGGTTAACAGTCAACTCTACCTTGCACAAGGTGTGCCTCCATCACCTTCATACCTTTTCATTCTATTCCATTTCCATTTCGTGGCACTTTCAATTCCGTCCTAGATTAAGTTGCTTGTCTCCAAGTTGGCTTGGTGAATGAAAACAAGAAAACAGCAGCACGTGTCGTTTTAATTAAAATAAATAAATATGTAGTCACAACAAGGAAACAAAGAAAGAAAAGGACGAGACACGAGTCGAGAAAAACTACAGAAATGGAAAAGACGAAATGCTCAAATTGTTACCCCACACGCCCAAGCCCAAACCCGAGTTCATGTTGCCCATTACCATTTGCCATTTACCATTTACCATTTTCATGCGCATTTCCATTCGCATTTTCATTTCGGTTTCCGTCAAACATTGTGAGTGCGATTAAATTTCATGCGTCTATTTGATTTGCCACCGAGGGAGCAACAACACAAGCCCCGGGGCAAAGGGTTGAGGAAGGGGCTAGGACTCTAACTGTGCAAGGGGGCCAGGACTCTCGCTGAGGCAGGAACTGAGCCGCCTTCGCATTGCGTGGGCGCTGCAGGCAATAGAAATATATTTTTTGTTATTTCGTTTATGAAACGTGCGTTTTCGAATTCGAGGCGAATTATTATTGTAAGACGGGGGAAACAAGAGAGGGGGACAAGGCGGAAAAAGCCTTTCACGGCATTGTGGCGCAATAAAGAGGCTAACTGGCGAGAGAGTTTCGTTCTTTGAAAGCAGAACGACTTAATATTTTTTCTGGTATAGCTACCAATTTGCATGCGGCGTATAATTTACAACAAATAAATCACAAGCAAAGCGCATAAGAAAAGTAGAAGAGAAGAGGCAGAAGAGACAGAGGAGGGAGAAGAAGGCAGCAGCAGCTACCCCCTTGGCTGGCCTTGCCATTAGTTCGTGCCCCAGACAGTGGATGAGTGAGTTATTAGCTGCGCCAGGGACCAAGGTCTCAGCTCTGCGAGCTCCAGGGCCCGTTGCGAGGCCATGTGCCGTGTCCTTTTTCAGGCCCAGGCCTTTGTCTGGCTGGCCAGGATTATGACCATTTATTTGCCTGTCATATTGTTGTGTGCGTGTGTGTGTGAGCAGTCTCGCAAAATTATTTGCCAATGTAGCCCGCTAACTGTTTACCTAGTTGCAGTAAGGCAAAAGTTTAGCATAAGGCGATTTGCTCGAAGAAATCATAAACCAATAAAGATTTGTGGGACAAGGCTTCCCCCCTCAAAGGTTTCGCTAACTTTTTAGCTTATACCGAATTCAGCATTTGAAGTTACTTAAAGTGCACTAAACAATTGATTTATGTATGTTCGGGAGTAGAAATTGGCAAAAAAAAAAAAAAAAAAAAAAAAAAAACTAATCAACTCAGCTCTCGATATGTGCATATGGTATGCAGTATGTATGCTATATGTCTGTCTGTCTGGCCATTGGCAAGTCATAATAATAATTTATGTTATGCTTACACAGCGCAGCAAACCAAAAATATGGAGGCAGAGACCCCTCTGAGTATATAAATGCTCGTTTTTGATTGATTCAATCAAAATGAACGACGATCGTCGCTGAAGTGCGTTCGTTCTCCATGTCGAGTTGAGTTGCTCTTCGGTTCTTGCGATTCTTCTGCGGTTTGGCATCAAGTTTTCTGCATGCCTGTCACGTAATTTATTGATTTAGCTCTTGGGAATAAGAAACGCTAAAACGAACGAGACGGGAGGCGGAGAGAGGGAGACCGAAAGCAAATCGTTAAAAATGAAATGTTTGCCACCGCGTGGCTTTTAGCCAACGGCTTGAGACGTGGGGATCGAGGGAGGTGGATCGACTGGGACGACGAGGCCGGAAAGTGGCTTGGTCGCTCAGCTGATTGGTTCATGACGATGTGATCATTTGGCTGGCGGCGTCGGCGACGGCGACTGTGGCTGTTGCTGTGGCTGCGGCTGAAAATTCAAATGCATTGACCAGATTTGTTAATGCAACTGCGTAAAGGAAGCAGGCCATAAACGCATGTACGCCTCAAACGATACACAGAGCCGGCAAAACAGCAACCTGAGTGAGCTCCACCTTGAACGTGCTCAGGCCGCGGCGACTGGAATGGGGAATGCGAATGGGAATGGGAATGGGGACTGGAGTGGAGTGGAGTGGAGTTGACTGGATAGTCGTCAGCAAGCTATCATCGATCGGACAGACATGAATAAAGATAATGGCCGAGTTGCCATTTTGCATTTTTGCATTCGTAATGAAAACAAGTAAGGAAAGCAACACAGTCCGCACTCTGGAGTGGGACTTCAAGAGGTACACATGACGTTTCCAACTGCAAGCTACCCTGTAAGGCATTACCAAGGTCTTAAGACATGAGATTTTTCAGTGAGAGACCTTAGGATATTCATACAAAGCATCAATTATTCATTTGGTTAGGTCTTTTCACAAGTGACCTAAGCTACCCTCTTCTAAATATGTTCAACTGGTGCAGGGTATAAAGACGCAAGGAGCAAATTGTAATTTTTTAAAGATCTCGCTACATCGTCCAGCAAATATGAGAAATACAAGCTAAGCGATCGATCGATCATCGCACACGTTCAATCAAGAAAGTCTAAGGCGTTTTCAGATATGGCGAGACTCAGAAATACATTGAACTTTCGACGGTTAAGTAGCAGGAGGTTTATAAGCAAATCGTAGTAGAAAATATATAACAATATAAAATTTTACAATATATCATTCTTCATCGGAAGAATATCTCTTTAAGTTTTTTTTAACTTAAACACTAATTGCCCCTAGAGCTCTTTAACCTAAGTAAGCCCTACTTTAACCGTAACACCCTGTTCTCTAAGCTTACTTTCCGTTTCTTGCAGCATCTTTTATCCCACCATGTTGTTGCTGGGCCTCATCCTGCTGAGCCTTGTGCTGCCCAGTCCCGCTCAAATGGGGAATACCACAGAGAGGGCTCTCTACTCTACAAAGGCAGGCTGTGAGACCCTGCTGAAGGGTAACAACGAATGCGAGTGTCATGAGCAGTTGATCAAATGTGGCATGGTCACCCTGAGTAGCTCTAATCATATCTATAGCATCAGTTGCCTGCTGTTCGATGTTCACGGCTTTGTCTATTTGCCTCCCCTTAAGGCAGGCAAAATTGATCGACTGAGTATCGAGAATTGTGCAATACCCAATGATAAAACTGTTGGTCAAATGATCTCGAAACTGGGCATCACCAACTATACCGAACTGACGATCTCCAACTACTTCGAGAAGCGGGAGAAGCAAGATGAGCTACTGCAGCAGCGCTTCAACAACTATCCAGGGCTGAAGAAGCTTTTGCTAAGCGGTTTCAAATCGGTATTGCCAGAGAACTTCTTTGAGAATGTCACAGACATTACGGACCTAACCCTTAAGGGTAGCAGTGATCTTCCTGGCAAGCTACTACATCCTCTCAAGCATCTCACCAGGCTGTCGATTGTGGTGCGCAACATGGCGAATGTGGCCAGTGAAATCTTCGCCAAACAGTTGGAGTTGCAACAGCTCTCGCTGGACTGTTCGCTGAAGAACAGCAGCGTGGAAATGTCGTTGCTCAGTTCACAGGAACTGTGGCACATGACCAAGCTGCGCGGCTTCGAGCTGCATAACTGTGGAGACAATGTGCCGGCCGAGCTCTTCTGGAAGTCCGAGAACCTCTCATACATTGGCATCAGGAGCAACATCAGCTACCTGGGCAAGGACTTCCTGAAGTCACAGGGTCAACTGCTCATGTTGCACTTGGAGCGCAACAACATTGCCAGGTTACCGGACAAGCTCTTCAACTATTCCCCGCTGCTGCTCGAGATTCATCTGGCACACAACAATCTGGATCGCATACAGGGGTGGGTAGAGGGTTCACACTCATCTCCACTTCTCCCTTTACCATCTCAGGTGTCGCTCTTTCTAGTGGCCTCTTCGACAAGCTGAAGAACCTGCAGGTCTTGAATCTGGAGCACAACCCCATCAAGACGATTGCCGCAAATGCCTTTGCCACACTGTCCTCTGCCCGCGTCTACCTTGGGGATCTCTATGGACAGATAAATTCCTCCGATTGGGCACGCTCCAGCAATGCAACCTTCTGCGAGGAGGAGTACATCAACAGCGTGTGCCGCTACTGCAAGCGGGATGAGTATCTGGATCACTTTGCCGACAAGGAGAAGTGCAACAAGGAGAACGATCCGGGCAAACTCATCGAGGTACTCACGCGCAAAGTTATCGAGAATCGATTAATGCTGACGCCGAAGCAGAGCAACTGAAACTGAAGTTCGTCGGGGAGTTAAGAACATGAATAATTTACTTTATAACTGTAGAACTTGTAGAACTTGACAAGTTTGATAAATAATGTGCGTTAAATAAATGGAAACGCATGAAATGTTTCAAAATCGATAACGCTTTCACTCACATTTCACGTTATTAAATTTAACTTGTTTGCAGGGTTGCCCTGCCTTCGCGCGTATTAAAAAAGGAAATAAAAGGCATCAGATATACAAACAAAATTAATATTTGTTGCTTGCTTTCAACACCAACGATAAGAAGAAGCCAAAGCAACTGAGGTGGGGAGTAGGAGTTTTTGGGAAGAGATGGGAATACTTACTGCGAGTCAACATCATATTTTTATATATAAATCATGAACAAAAACAATTTATCTTTTGATTTGTAACAAGGGTTGTTGCTGCTCCGCATAAAAGAAAGCAAAAACTTCGCCTGTTCATCTGTTACCGAGTCGGACTATTAAGGGGAAAAACGAGCACAACATGTCAAATCTAATAAGTTTTTTTTTTATAACCGAGTACAGTTGCATATCTCTCTCTCCCTTCCTCTCACTCCCTCTGTTCCCTTTCTGAATTTATGGAATTTCTCGTGTAATGGTTGAGAAAAACACACGATACAAATTTAAATTGCAATCCCTTTGTAGATCTGAAACAGGAGTTCCCATGTTTATGTTAATCTTAACTGACATTTGTTGTTGTTGTTGCCATTAGAGAGCATGAAGGAAGCGT
This sequence comes from Zaprionus indianus, assembly GCA_018904595.1. Taxonomy (NCBI): domain Eukaryota; kingdom Metazoa; phylum Arthropoda; class Insecta; order Diptera; family Drosophilidae; genus Zaprionus; species Zaprionus indianus. The sequence continues at coordinate 2,183,418 of JAEIHA010000905.1, forward strand.
TTTGACGCTGTTGACAACCCATAAATGTCAAGCATCCAATGGAGATGGCACTGAATCGATAAATGTCGATTGACGAAAGGAATCGTCTTAGCTCGAACTGAATGTTAATCATATCAAAAGAAATGAGCAAAGTGAGGAGTATAAAAATAAACCTATTTCAAGTGTCTGTCTTCCGATAATTATTTCAATTAGTCGAAACAATAAAGCAGAAAGCTCTTATCGCACCTACATTCCACGAACCTAATGCACGACAGCACAGAGAGTGAGAAAGAGGGAGAGATGGAGAGGGGGCAGGACTCACAAAGGGAGTCGCGAGCTGCGACTGTTAGTGCGACGGCTGCAGTTTATTTATTTCAAAGCAATACCAACTAACCGAACAGCAGCTTTATAAGCCATGTTTATCGCATTATTGCTTGGCAGACAACCTAACCAACAACAGCAACAAGAGCGTGTAGCGCAAAAAAAGAGCACAACAAACCAGCGAACGAAGGCAGCTGAAGGGCCAGTGCACTGGGTGAGCAAACACCCTGCAATGCTCTAACACTTGAAGTTGCATAGAGTAAGAACCATACAAGAAGGTATGCTAAGGTAAGGTTACATTAGATTGAGTTACTGGTATAAAGTTTGTCTTAGAATAAATGATAACGTTCTGGAGTTCGATTAAGAGAATATTTATATTATCTGAAGTTTATATAGTATATATCTGAGGCAGTCTAAAATCTCATCTTTCGCTTACAACATTTTTAATCCAACTCTCCACACCCTGTCCATCTCAAGTTTGAGTTAGAGCTAATACTTTCATTTTTTCTTCAGGACCTTCCTCTTTATCCATTTCTATACATAGAAATTGATCGAGAATCTATATATAAATACTTTTTGTAGTGCTTTTACTTAATCGTTAGCATTAACCCTATAAACCTGCCTCTTTATTCAGTCATACATCAAGAACCTTTATAAATTTTGCACTACATTTCTTCCTCGTAGACGGACCCCATATGCCGCTACCTTAATCTACCCAATTGGTGTAGGGCATCAACAGCAAACGCCGCATGCAAAATTTATGGTCATCAACGTTGGTTTTGAAGCGAAGCCGAAACCGTATGGCGTCAGAGCGCGGAGGATATGGGGATGTGGATGTGCATTCGCGTTGGGTCGCTTAGTCGACGGTCGTTTGGTCGCTTGGTCGCTTGGTCGCTCTGTCGGTCGGAGTTGAATTCAGAATTTTCGTTTACCTAGTCGGTGGCTGACTTGGCATTTGTAATACCAAAATACTTTGGCGAATTGATTTTTGGTGTAAACGATGTGCAATTTTAATGGATTGTGCTGCCCGATAAGCGCAACTCATACGGTTGCTGCCTGCCTGGCACTACCAAAGACCAAGAGACCTCGGACATCACACAGACAGAACGCTCGAGCCTCGGACTCGGACTCGACTCCACTCGACTTGCCTCGTCTCCGATGGCCCATCCAGAATTTCGTGTCGTTTAATTGAATTTGTTTTGATTAGTTGTATCTGTGATATGTTCCTCGTCTCGGATGGGCATGGATAGGAGGGCGGGCCAAAGAAGGGGGAGGGGGGCATCGGGTGCATTTTGCAAACGCAACTTAAAGTGTCGGGCATGCAAATTGACAGAGGAAGGAATTTTAAAGTCGGCCCCGATACGAAATGGTTTCTTTACGAGCCAGAAAGTTATAAAACAAGATAAAAGGAACGCGTGCGGTCTAACGAAGCCTGAATACCCTAGAAAAATTGACAGAAGGTAGCTGATATGAACTTGCAATGAAACCTTTTTAATTTGTAGATTTGATGAAAAGGGTTTCCATCTTTCAAACTTGGGAAAGAGAGCCCAGACAAAAAAAAAACAAATAAAAAAAAAATGACTAAATACTCTTACAACAACATAGTTTAAAGTATAGTAGTATACAGTACTATGTTGTAAGGGTATTTCGCCTTCTCATTTAATGTAGTATAAATTTTCTACAATATTATATTAGCTTTCGCCAGGGGAACAAAAGTGCATATACTATATGTTTGTGTACGGCTGTGAGTGTGGGTGTTTGTATCTCATGATGCTGTCAACCTTTTTTTTTTTTGAACTTTAAACATACTTTCAGACAAATTGACAAATACATACAGCATAGCAGCAAAAACCCCGAAGAGACCCGAACAAAAAATGTAATTTTGCGCATATACAACAAATATTTTAACAAGGCACACGAGAAAGTTATGCTAATGTGTGTGCGAAATAAAAATTGTGTAAATTTTTAGCTAAATGGCGAGACAAAATTGTTTGGGCAACAATTTCAACTAGACGAGACTCTAAGATACTCAGTAATAAAAAAGAAAAGCTGAAGAATGCGTGACAGAGCCAGAACAATCTCATCTAGCTCAGTTGTTATGCATTTCCTTCCCCTTATCTTGACTTGCCCAGCTCCCAATCAAATTCCCAAACAATCGACTTGCTACAGTCGCCCAAGTCAACCGGCGCAGTCAATTAGAAAGCAAATACAATGATGAATAGGAGAGAGAGAGAGAGAGAGAGAGAGAGAGAGTGAGAACTGGAACCAGACACCAAAAGTGCATTCCCTGCACTTGTTGATGGCACCCCAACCTATGCGAAGAGTGAGTGGGTGTTTGAGTGCGGCAATTGTTTTGCTACGTAAAATTCAATTTGTGAGCAGAGGCAGGAATGCAGATTCAAATTGAAATAAGATTGACAGCTTAGCTTTACGCTTGCCCCAGAGAGAGGAGGAGGAGTGCATAACAATGGATCTGGGTCCTGGCACCGGACTTCGACGGTACTGCACAGGCAGGCACCGAGTGCAGTGTGCGATAAGGTTAAGCGCCCGTCCAAGCTCAAGACATCTGCACTTGGCTTGTGGTTTTTCTAAATTAATTGAATTTAATTGATATAATTTGTGCCCAGTTGGGGTAGGCTGCCAACAAGGAGAGGGTTGCTTGGGGTAAGGGTGTTCCGTCTCGCTTTAAGGTTGCATTTTCCTGGCCTCTTGCTGGCATATGGAAAGATTTTGAATATGTCAAAGCAGAAATCACATATGAAATTAAGTAGAAGAACAGACACATTTGGCGTGTGAATATATTTACATAAAAACAGGGGGAGGGTATCAAATGGAACAGAAATATACGAGTATAATATTGAGGCCCTTTCTTGAAAGCTTTCTCGCTAGACATGCATATTACGTGGTGTTTACACGCCTATTTTCTACCATCACGCGATATTTATTTACCTTTCACTGCTTTTAGGTTAGGTTGACTGACAGACAAACTTCGAAATGTTCTGACAAATTTGCATTGTTTTGTATGCAGAGGAACATATGCTTTGCGAACAAACAAAAGGCTCTACCTTTAAAGATATACTATTCCAGAACTGAATACTGTATGAATTGTATTTATGCTTCTCTAATGCATTTGTAACTCCCCCATTAAACTAAAGTTACAGTCCCTAAATCGAATTGCACACATCAAAAATGCAACATTCCGTGTGACCAAATGTGCAACCTAACCTAACCTATTCCTCTTCCGGAACAACCTAACCCGCCTAACCAAATTAGCATTAACAATCAAAAATGCTTGAACGCATTTAATTAGTTTGTTGATTGTGTTCGGGGCAAATATGATGAGAACATGTCAAAGCTAATTAAAAATGCAATTCAAAATTACTTCACCAGAAGAGTTAATTAAATTTATTGAACCAGCAAAGAGGCAAAGCGACAACAAATCGACAAATCAATCGGTAAACAAAAACAACAAACAAATAATTAATAATTTCTAGCTAAATAAACAATTGGAATTGTTATTGAACAGATTTTAGAAATTGTTTTGTTTAGTTTTTGCCCAGATTGATTAAAAGCGACTTTTTCTTTCATTTAGAGGGGGAATTTATATAGAACTGGAAAAAAGTCATAAAATTACAGGCGCAAATTGGGGAAAGTTAATTGAAATAATTAAATAAATTAGTGTGAGTAATTAAATAAAAATACTAACATTTTATTACTTAATTTACATGTAATTTAATGTAATTAAGAATAGAATAGGGCATGAAATCACTGACATCATTACATACCCTGTAGTTAGTGGAGAGTGACAGGGGGATGCTGAGGTAAGTAATCAATATGTTTAAGGTAAGTATAGTTTAGAAACCCAAGTCAATTCGATCTTAAGTGTTCAGGTAATATTTGAAAATTCAGAATAACTTTTTCTTAGTTTCGTTTAGACTTTAACTGGGTATTTTCTAGTCTACTCTGACTTTTCCTATTTGACTTTTCCTTCTTTTCGACTTTCAACAAAAAAAAAGGAAAGAAATCCTGCGACAAGCTAAGACATCGCACCGTCTGCGAATGAATCCTAAACATCCCCCTCTGGTTGCACAGACAACCTCATAAAAACGAAGCCATTAAGATGTTTTAATTCTTGATTTCGCACCCCACTGTGAACTGACCCCAGACCCGGTTTCCAGACCCGGTTCCAGTTCTCGGTCCGCGTGCTGTCAATTTCGCCTGCTTTCTGCTTTGATGCTCGCCAAAAATGTTTGTTGCCTTTACGCCCCCAATGAAATAATACCCCCGGTGAAGAGCTTTAAAAGTTCCGCTTAAACCGTGACAAAATCCCGTAGCGTTGTTTCTGTTTGTCTTTCTCTGATTCAAATAGAAGATTTCCTAATTACCTAAGATGAAAATAGTACGTAAATATATTTTGACAATCTTAAGCTTACTGATTAGAGAATTCTGTTTAATTTTAAGATTCTAGGGTATTAACAGGTCGCCCCCCAGACAGCTTCAAAGTGAACTTTCTCCACGTTTTATTTCGCTGTTATTTTTTTTGGTTTTTCTTTTTTTTGCTGCCCGTCGAGGCTCATTAGACCTGCAGAATGTTTTGGATGCCATTCCTTCTAGAGTTGGTCTGGTGGTCATTAATGTTATTACGGGGTCCTTGTCCTTGCCTACGTACTGATATTAGGCCATTACAATTGGATTGATAAATAATATTACGCACAGACATGGCAAGTGTTTTAGTCCTGTTTTCCATTACAATACTTTGGGGGGGGACTCTAATTTATATTTATGCCATAATTTAATACTCCATTTGACAGGATTTATTTGCGGGCAAGAAGTGAAAAGAATTTTTCTAGATGTTTAGGTTTATTATGGGATATTATTATTATTTTAATTTTAGGGCAGTTAAAAAACTGTAGTGACTGTTACTAAGTAGCAAATAAACGTTGCACTTAAGTACGAGGGTCGTTTGATAAGTCCGTGACTTTTTGAATAAAATATATTTTTTTCGTCAAAGAAGCGTCAACATAATCTTCTTTTAGCTCTATACATTTAGTCCAGCGTTTTTCCAATTTTTTTATTCCTTCCAAATAATAGGTTTTCTCAAGGCCCTCAAAATAGTCGTTTGTTTCTGTGATGACCCGAATCTCTTACCGCCGAGCCATTTCTTCATGTTTGGAAACAAAAAATAGTCACAGGGGGCTAAATCTGGAGAATATGCTGGATGGGGTAGCAGTTCGTAGCCCAATTTATGAAATTTTGCCATGCTGACACGAAATTCACTTTTTTCCATTTTCGTTAAAATTCACGAGATCGTCTGCTTTCAATGCCTATAAAACGCAAACCAAAAAACGCAGCTTTCTCAAAATTTTACAGTCAGCTGTTAATCGATAACTGCTGACAGGAGCAGTGTTGTATTTAGAGCAGGTGCGCGGCAAATACAAAAAGTCACGGACTTATCAAACGACCCTCGTATTATTATATTTAAGTAAATTATTGTCTGCTTTAAGTATGAACTGTAGAGTCAGCTAAGAGTTCTCAACTTGTTTTTTTTTTGGGTATTTCGGGTACGGTTGAAACTGCGATTTGAGGCAGGAGGCGCGACTGACTCAGCATATTTTGATGGTATTTGAACAAGCAACAATCGCTAAGAGGGTATGTTAGGCAATGTATAAGAAGTTAACCTATTGGGTACTTCTACAAAAGGTACTTCCCTATAAGGTGCTGCCACTTAAGCTTCTTACTGGCGTAGCCAAGTTCGTTTCATCAAGCTTGACTTCATATTAACACTGGCTACCACTGCAGGATATCCGTAAGTCCAGTTGGCTTGACTTCCTGCACTTCTGTTTCATTTATATTTGTAGTCAAAAAAGGTCACGTGCGTGTGTGCATGGGTGTGTCAAAGCGGAGGTGACAAACACTCAGCAAACAATTTTCACAGCAATTAGAAAGCGGCGACATATATGTCCGCGAATCATTATTTTCCACGTTTTTTTTTCTTTTCGTTTTTGTTATTTAAACGCATCGAAATTAAAAAGCAACTGTTGACAAAGGCAAAGTTAACAGGGCGGTCAACTCCAGGTACCCTCTACCCTCTGCCTCGGGCACTACCTCACCACTCATATGTGGAAACTTCCCGTGGTCAGCTACTAAATATTCAGGCGACAATTTGAAATGCGACATTGGCAGCATCAAAGCCACACAGACACACGTGCCTGGGCGGAGGTGTTTGTGTGTGTGTGTGGTACGCGCGGCAAATGCGTTTGACACCTTTCAAAAAGGTCACAAGGGAGCTCAAACAATTAGATTGTTCAGACTGCTGACCAGCTGGGCGGGATACATATAGAACACATGGAACTCTTTGCCGACTTTCACTGGCAGGCGAAGTCAACAAAAGCGTTTGTCATGCGAATGCGTAATCACAGTTGGGAACTGGTATGGTCAGCGATAGGGTTAGGGTACTTACGTCGCCGTTACAATATATATACCGATGGATTAATTGTTTTTTATATTTAAATTGTGCTTAAACCTTATAAGAAATGTTCTTTAAAGTGTGCTTAGAAGGAGGACCTTGTATGGAAAGTGTATGGTAATCTAAATTCAAAATACAGGACATACATGAAGGTACCACTAAAGAAGAACAATATTATAAGTTAGTTTTAAGGGTAAAAGTAAGTAAACTGCCTCATTTTGTCCCAGTCGCCTTGTTTCTCATGCCAATCAAGAATATATATAATTTATAGCAACTAACTGATTGTCTCTTAACCGAAAGCTCTTCTCTCGACTATATATTTATAACACCATGGCGTGTTATCTAAATCAGAGTTTAAATACAATCGACACGCGATAATAAACTGTCTGCTAGTTTGCAGTGGAGGAATAACCAAGTTAGGATACATCCACAGGGATTATCTAAGCAATTTACAGCAACAAATTGAATCTTGTCACCAAATGAAAGCAAATCAAATTAATAGTGCGACTTATATACATAGTAGCTATTTGCAAACTCCTGTGACTCCAGTGAAAATTACTTCTCCCCAAGGCACTCGACACTGTGCGGAGTCACCAAACCATTCTATTCCCAATACCCAATTCGAAATTAATGAAATAATGACTTCTGCGCCCAAGAACTTTACTGCTAAATAGCTTTTTTTGAGCTGAAAGTTTCAAACAGAAAAATCAAATTTCTTTCCCTTGAAATTCAACATTATACAGATATTGTAATAAGTAAGGCTTATTACTTCAAAATAGGGCAAATTATAGTCGAAAAGAGAAAGTGTAGAAAATCTGTTTAAAATTGTTATGACATTTTTATGCAAAATAGTATTTCCTCTAAGCTTGCGGATTAAAGGAAACAAAAAACATTTCACGCTCTGTAACTGCCATAAAAGCAGACGTTTTTTTATTTAAAATATGCTATTTCTGAACCCCAGAGAGAGACAGAGAGGGAGAGAGAGACCCACCCAAAAGTAAAGAAGCCATCAAAATGTAACTTAAGATATTTACCGCGACGGGGTGCGACTAATTTGATTCCACCAGGCCAGGTACAGAGCGAGAGTCCTGCCTAGCCTAATTTTGCCATTCGTTACAGTTTGTTCCATTTTTGGCTGCTTTTTTTGGCGGCTTTACAAGCCAAAATGCGGGTGGGCTGCCCTGGCCAAACAGTTCATTATGTGGAATTTACAGTTTCTCTTAAAATGTGCAGTCAAATTGTACATTGATGTACGTATTTTTTTGGTATTTTTCATAGCGTAACCAAAAGGTGAATTTGACTCGCTTTCTGGAGCTCTTCTGCGGTTGATTTTGATGAGACAGACAGAAGAGTCTGCCTTAAGGGGTAGGTATGCAAAACCTTTTTGATATTACTTAAATATTCGGTTAACAGCTGAGGCCAGCGCACAATTACTATGAATATTAAGACACACAATAATTGAAGGTAAAGTTGAAGCTGAAATTGGCTGCGTCGCAGCTGGGTTTCCCGAGGACTCTCGTCTTTGAAAGTGAGTTACACTTTCGGGGGGGAGGAGTTGTGGCAAAGTTTTAGGCACATTTTGCGAGCTGAACTTGCCATAAATGTATTATTAATGAAATTTATAGACATGAACATTGGTAATTGAAATAATAAGAAGTAACGATGATGAGGTATAAGCCGATGCAGAGACACCCTTGGCTGTAAATTATGTAGAGGGAGACTTTGGAAGAAATACTAAGAGGAGTTGGGAACAGAGAGTCAAGACTTAAATTTAACATACATATATCATCAGTTATATAATATTTTTATATTTATTTCAAAAACCCAACTACGATTCTTCATTAGAACCTCTTGAGCTGTCTACTCTCTAGAGGAAATTCTCATTTTCACATTGAAATAAAGTTAGCATTCCGTTTTAAATGTGCGTTGGGAATTGCAACCGTCCACTTAGACTTCCCTTCCCCAGTTCGCAGTGCATACCTTTCAGTAGTCCCTGTAGTTTTATCATATAAGCTTCCTATTACGTACGCACATAACTCGGTTTCGCTTTGTGTGTGTCCGCTCTCGACCCAAGTTCAAGCATTGGAAGTAATGGCAACTAAATTGAATTCAAATTCAATTTGAACTTTTCAATTTTTGCCCAGTTCCAGGCTGAGGGAGGATTACACAAAAAACCGTGCTACATTTCGAGAAAGCAAAAAGTAATGAAAATTATGAAATGCCGGTCCGAAAAACAAGTTAAACGAAAATGAAATTTCACAAACAAATTGCTCATGCACTTTTGAGCAGCACATTTTGCGTAACAGCAGACAGGTAGAGAGAAGAAATGCCAGAGAAAAAAAGAAATGTAATAAAGCACATACAGATAACTTCTTGGAGTTATCAAAAAATTGTTTGTGCACCACCCTTTTGTAGCCCGTTTTAACGCCCCGAATGAATTGAAATTGCGTGAAAAGGCGTATAATAAGTTTGTGTACTAGACCATAACAAGTAATTATAGTACATATTCTTGAAGCATCAGCTTGAGGTGGAAAATAGTGTCAAATAATATGTTAGCTTGGAAAGAAAAATGGTAACATTTCATGTTATGTTAACAGTCTAATAACATTGCACGATAGCTGTGGCTGTCGATAGTTTCCCAATATAAGTATGTTACATATCCTTCTAACCCAGCCGAGCGTGCAACCGAAGTCTCTACTCTCAATGCTTCAAGCTCTGGGGTACTTCGATCGAAAAACTAGCAATAACAGATTTACCCCCTGTTTGAGGTCTCTATGTGTTCATTGCTTAGTGATCCTTGTTAGTTAACATTGTATAAACATTGCGCATTAACAATCGATAATTGTAAGAGCAACAACTGTCGATAGTTCTCGAACGTCAGCTGCATTGCAGCTTTTTGAAGTCATTGTCCAGCAACAACATCAACATAAAGCTGTTTCACATTTTATTGGCCGAAAAAAGAAAGAGACAACCTCCTGTCAACAGAGAATGTTGCCGAAAGGACACGAAATTGTGCCGAGTGGGAATGCAATATTATCATGGATCAGGACACTGTGTTGCAGTCACCAGTGGAGTCGAGTTCTTTGCATTGTCAAATTGAGAGTGCCCCGCTGCAGACAGAGACAGGCAGGCACAGACATGGCACATGCCTCAGACCACAGAGGGCAATTATTATTTAACAAATTGTTATTTATGTAGCAATTTACAAATGTTTTTACTCCAAACGACTTTTTTACATGTCCTCGCTCTAGGCGCACTCGCCCAATCCCCCAACCCAGTCTACATTTAGTTCCAGAGGCTTGTGCAAACATTGCACACGGTGCACAGAGTGCAGATTGCAGTCACAGGGAGTTCACATATTGCAATTCCATTGTTGCCAATGGGTGCCGCCGTCACAGAGGCACAGAGGCACAGAGTTGCCTTTGCTGCCGTCGCCCCGTGCCGAGGCAGAGGCAAATGTTTATTAATTTTATTGAACAATTAATTAAATGCGGCAAATGTTTTTGCCCATTCACGGGAAGAAGCGCATTTTGGCGCATCGATGCTGCCACTGCAGGCAGGCAGGCAGACAGACAGATGCAAACGACGTTGCTGCCGCAAGTTGCAGTTGCAATATTCATGCACATAAACGACGTGCCTCAATTTGTGGCAGCCTGTTATTAAAATGGCATTCGAAAAGCCAACAAAAACAATTACGGGGGCACGCTGCAAAGGAGACACATCACTATATATCTCATTCTTATGCACACACATACATGTTAACAGTGAGGTTAGGTAGAAACACATTTCACAAGTGAGGTTAGGGAGAAGCTTTATGGGTTTCTCTTTGTATAACAACCTTAATAACAGAGAGACTAAGCGACCATTTCAAATTTTATTGAATTAACTGTTTCCAGTGGCACTTTAATGTGAGTTGTAACTGCCCGCTGACCATTTGAAAGTCCAACTCACTGAGTAACCCAACTGGACCATCGAGGGTTGGCTTCCCTTTGGCTTGGGGTTTAGCTACTTTTTTTGCGTGGTTCGGCTAAGCAAATACAAATTAACATTTCGCTGCCATAAACACTTTTAAATTTGAATTTGGTTTTTGTTTTTTTACATACACATATGCAAATTGAAATCGACGATATGGTAAACATTGCAGATTGCTTTACTTTCCACCTTCGCGCACAAGTTGGGGGAGGAAGGGGGTGTGGAAGGTACTTGGGGTACTTTCCTCTCAGAACTCCCAGTGATATCATTGAAATCTCAAGATTTTGTAGCTACCTTGCACACCTCTTACGTATTGACTTAACTCCTTTCCGGTGGATTTCTCTCACTCGTAAATTCTATTCTCAGTAGGCACTTGTTGCACACAGTTATTTATGTAGACAGATGGCTTTTCCTTATCAAACAAGTTGTAGTTTTTGGTGGTTGCTCAACTCAACAGCAGCAACAACAATACTATAACAACATGTACTCATCGGGTCGCTTTCAGCCCTTCCTGACAGAAAAACGTCGCTTTAAAAAGGGACATTAAGTGTGGAAAAAACGTCTGAGAAGGGTGCGTCACCCTTAGTGTTTTTGTTAAATTTTGCAGAAAGTCCTCAGCAAAATCTCCCTACTTGGACTTTCTGAGAGGGGGTGAAGTGGGGTTGGAGTGGGTGGTTGTGTGTGTTGTGTTTGTTGTGGCTTGGTGGTTTCTCTACCAGTTTTTTGTTTTGCCTTTCGGGTATTTAAACTAAGCGGATTGTGTGTGTGACATGAGTGGGTGTTAAGTGGCTCTGTCACTTGCCAGTCAGCCTCGATAAGTGTGGGAAAATACCGTTACTACAACAACTACACTAAGATAGTATTCTACTTATTATTTACTTATTTTACTGTACCCTTTACATAAACTGACCGTAGTTGGGACATGCTTGACTCTTAGCACTACGAAATTTTCAAAGAACAATGCTCTATTAATATCTTTGAAGCCTTGACATTTATTTATCCAATGCAATTCTTCGCATAACTCAAACCAGCCTTTCAAATCTTATTTTGCATTCAATTAGAGTCTTTAATTGCTTTTCTAGAATCGTTTCCGAAACACTGGCAAATCTCATTAAATTAATCAGTTTTGCCACTTGGAAAACAGGCACACGTAGCGCATGCAATTAATCTATCTCAATCGGCTGACTAACTGGAGGCTTACCCAATGCCATGCAGAGCATACTGGCAATCTGGCAACCGGCATCAGGGAATCCAGCAATCAAGCAATCCTGCAATCCTTCTCCATGACATTCCCCACTTAGCAATAAACCGATGCTGCCTGTTAATTTGCAATTCCGATTTCAATTTCAACAAATTTTTGCACCAAAAAATATGCCAACGGGGATTTATCAACTTCATTGGTATCCAACTGGTTCTAGAGATGGTTGGGTTTGGGTTTTGGGGGGTCTAAACCGCAAACAGTCGACGTGTTTGGTCAGTATTGCCCACAGCAATGTGTGCATATGCATGTGGCTTCCTGTCTGCTGCTGTTGCTCTGCGCTGCTCTGCTCTGCTTACGTCCCTTTGTAAGCCCTTCATTTGTCCAATCATTCAACCGGAAGCTATACTGTTTGACACACATATACCTCAGGCCCCCCGCACTTTTAGGACACTGTGTACTGTGTGTGCTCTCTCTCTGCCCAGTCGGGTGTCACACAAACTCGAACACTTTCATGACACATGAAAATTTCCAGCTGCTTCGCATCCCCACAGGCTCGAACACTCCTCCTCCCACCAGGGACACACACACACTCGCACACGTCACACCTCACCATGCTCGTATTGCCCCCATACCATTTGGAAAAAGTGGTATCCCCATCTGCATTGTGTGTGTGTTATGTGAAACGCATTGCCGCCATGCGCCACTTAATTCATTTGATGCCGTAATTTGGCAATTTCTCGCAGATTTCAGTCTGACATTCGGATTTGATCAATTAATTTGAATAACACCGGTCATTTATCATGTCGCAGGCAAGGGTTGCCAGCGTGCCAGGCGGAGTCTATTAAGTTCCACTCCGGCCATGACGTGGTAGTGAAAGTGGACGCGCTTAAGCGCCGTTTTATATACCGCATACAATTTTTTACATAGGGCTTTATTGAGTTTAGAGTTTGTTGCTTTCATTGTTCACCTGATACTATTTATTTTTTCATGAAGTAAACAACTCTTTCTTTCTTTTGTTGTTTTTTAATCATGATTCGTGCATGGCATCGATCAATCGCAGCTAACTTAATATAAATGTTAATTAACATAATATACTATGTTTGTTTTGATCACGGCTTCGTGCATTAGCTATTAATCGATATATCGCTGTTGGTTTAATCCAAAGAGTTAACAGTATGCTATCTTTTCAAGCTAACATTGCTCATCAGCATCATTCTGTTATATTATCCTTGCCCCTCTGTCACTGTTATCGGTGCATAGTAGATTAACATACTCGTACTACACGATGAATGCATATGGAAATTAACAGTCAGATTGCAATTGGTAAACAAAAATCATTCTGAAGCAAAAAAATTGCCACACTTTTTCATGTACAGATTTTACACATAAAATAAGAATACAAAAGTGACGTGTCACCCTTAGGGAGCTTATAAAGTTGAACTTAGCTGCCATTTAACAAAAATCGTTTAGCAATCAAATTAAAATCGCAAATTATTGTTCCCCAATGTGGCATATGGATGGATGCGATGTTGGGTGTTCCGTGGTCGGGGGTATAATCTCGCCAACCTAAAACCAACAACTGTTGTACCACCGACTTTATTAACTGCAAACCTTATTTGCATGTTCATTTTGCATAATGTAGCGAAAAACTGCGTCAAGTCGAAACGAGACAAGTGGACGAGGCGATGCCACCCCTCGGAGACGATGTCGGATGTCGATGTCAAGTTCATTTTTTTCTCAGCTCCTCAGCTTGTACCTTCTTTTATACAAATATTTTCTTATGACTTTGCAGCCAAAATTCGATTTGAATGTACATGTGACCCACAGAGAGAGAGAGCGAATGCAGAAAGAACCCCCTGGCCAAAAAAAAATAAGAAGTGGAAAACAAATTTCACGCTAAACAACGCGGTTTTCCCGTTTCCACCGACACCGATTTGCATACGAAATTTGAGTGGCGCAACGGGAGTACCAGGCCTACACAGAACAGAACAGGGCTGGGCATCATCATCCCTCGGGTGGTTGCAACAATTACAGATGGCAGCTTAAGCGTTTTTTATGCATTTTTCACGTGTCAAATCGCGCGTCAATCAATCGATGTTTATGTACGCCTTCACCGCCTCCAACTCGCGGGTAACTGCGTTATGTTTAATTTGAAAATTCATATTTCGTCGCGTCCGTAAGTTGAGAGTTGAGAGAGAATATTGACTGACTTTCACGGTGCTCTTACTTCGCATTTATTTGTTTTTTATTATGCCCCGGCACACGCACTACCGTACGTTCGGTTCCCTCTCTCTCTCTGCCACCCTAGCCTGGGTGTGATCCCAGTTTATGTTTTCCCCGTGCGCTGGTTTCAATTTTACGCCAATTGGTTTTCAGCAATCGCCTGTGCAAATAGGCTGAGCGAAGCGATAAGCCACAGTTCATCTGTTATCATGGGCAATATCATGCACATTGTAAGCAAGGTTCGAATTTAAATAAATATACGCAAAGTCGAAAATAAAATGCCGAATAATGCACACAGAGTTCAATGGGTTCTTCTTATCGCAAACAAAAAAGGCTGAGCTTAGTTTAGAATTGAGTCTGAGACTGGACAAGGGAGTGCAGATTTGAGCAAGTGAAATCCAATTACTTGCAGGTCCTTAAATAAAACGCCAAGAACTGCCCCACTGCATATTCAAACCCCCTTAAATCGATAAGCGCAGATACACGCCAGTTCGCATATCGATAGGCAACAAATGTTGCTACTGTTTTCCAACACACTCCGACGCCATTTAAAATTTGAGACATTGCAAATCTTGTTACTAAGTACTGCAGATTAGGCACTTTATGCCAAACAAAATTCCTTATATCCTCTGTCAGCGAAACAAAATGGCAGGATTAACAAGTGAAGAAAGCTACAGTGGGGCACACTCAACACAACCTTTATAAAATGTATTTGTACAATTTGAAAATACCCTTCGCATGAAAAGAAAAGAATTATGACAATGCCGACAAACCACTTTAATATATAATTATTATCTTACATTATTTATTCGATGAATATTAGACATACCCCTCAGTGTTTTCAACTTGTTACCAACCCCCGACCACTGTCCCCATTTTATTGCAATTGAAATGTTTCGCGAGAGCGACAAAGTGAGTGGCATCAGCCGTTGCTGTAGTTATGTGAGTTCTCTCTGTGTGTTCTCTGCATATTTCTTGGATTTAATTTTATTGCTGGCAAAAGTGATTATGTATAAGGTACACGGTACAAGGTGTACCTTTTGCAACTTCACTAAAATTATGTCCCTGGTGGGTTGTGCAGCCACCTGCCTCCATTATATCAAGTACTCTCTACACATGGGTCTCTTGAGCCGTTACTGTTCCGTTTGTGCTCCAGTTCTGCTTTGCTCTGTTGCTCACTTGCTTCATACGGATTTCAATCATATTTTATGCCCGTCGACATTGCCGTCGTCGTCCTCGTCGTCATTTGGCTTATATTTATTGTTTTTGTCAGCTTTTCGCCGTGTGCCGACCACCCTCACACACAGACATAATCAAACAAGTAAAGAAAGTGGGAGTTAAGGACACGCGACTGTTAGATACCACGCATAGTGTATTGCTCAACCTCTCGGTTAATTGCCAGTAGAAGTGAGATGTGGTAATCATATCTATATATTTATTTAAGGAACACTGTGCTACCTTCATCTAGCCTCGTTCATCTCTAAGGCGAGTACTGCTAGCTAACCCCTATAAGTATGCTGCATTTTGCTTGCTGCAATATACCTTCTTCAAGCATTCTTAATAGGTACTGGGTATTCAAAAGGTAATCAACATAAACTTGAGCGTTGACAGCAACGTTGTCAACTCCAAGTGCGACTCAGCTCTTGCTCAGTTCTCATTTCGGTCTCCTTTCCTGACCTTACGCCCAGACTTAGCTGTGCATTGAGTCGCAGTCACAAATGAATTAAGTGCCAAAAGCACAACTGCGACACGGTGTTGATGCCTCGAGGATAACTAGATTTCTGTATGAGCAACGTTTGTTGGTGTGGGAAAGTATCAAGAAATTGCAAAGTGTTGTTGGTTATGTTTAAAGTGTAAGTTTATTCCAGTTTGTATTTAGTTTTTCTTTAAATTAATTGTTATCGATAATACCTGTTAAAATGCATACAACTTTAGCAGTATTTTACGCTGCAAACCTAGCTCTGTTATTAACAGAAAGTGAGCTATGTAGCAAAAACTATTTATGTTAGTGATAAAATAAAACTTAATCCGATTAACAGTTACTTAATAACATTCCCAATTTCAAATTTAAATAAGATACAAGATATTCAACAGACTGCAGAAGATTCTGCTGCAATTCACAATATTCCATTAATTTCCTCACACCGTCTTGCTTGCCTGCATGCTGATTTTGCAGCGGGACTTCACTTAATTAAATCATAAATAAGCATAAAGCGACGCATCGAAAACAAAGTAAACAGAAAAACGAACCCTATAAGGAAGGAAAGCAGGCAGAAAAGCTACCACAAACAGAAAATTGCACACTCGAATTACCGAAGCACATTTCAATTTGCAATTAATTTAATCAATTCTCAGCTGCGGCTGTCACCTCACTTTCGATATTGGTAACATTTTCAGACTTCAAAAAATATTTTTTCGAGGTATGAGCACAGTGTTGTTCACAGAGTGATGAGGAAATAATGAAAGAGAGGATAGTGGAGCCTATACTATTAGGGTAACCAGTTTTTCATATTAGAATATTTTTAATAAATAATAAAATCATCTTAAAGAGAAAAAACTCAATCTCTTAAAGAGAACTCTATGAAAAAAACATGATTTTTCAATACAATTAAGACCATACCGAATCAATGCTCACATTATTAATTAAGATAATATTAATACAAACAGAGATTGTTGTTGCAGGTGCAGACGGTTCGTAAAAGTAAATATCATCAACAGGGTAATTGGTCGTTTGATGCACTGCGACTCCACATTGCGATTCTGTTGATTTTAGCAAAACAAACGTTTAAGCTTTACCGCTAAATGCATTCAATGGTCACCCTGCCCCGACAAACAAAGACAGAGAGAGGGAGCTCTACGCCTTGCATGATATCACTTGACAGAAATGACGGAAATATGATAATGATGACAATGTTACAGCCCCGAACCCGAACATCATCGCCAGCATCGACATTGACCATTAGCCACTGGCTCTCTCGGCCCCAATGTTTATTTTAATTACTGAAATTGCATTCAAGTGCCAACTGCGAACTGCCAAATGGCAAACGGCAAACGGCAAACGTCCGACAAAATCTCATTACCATTCTCGGGGAGGTTGCCGGGTGCTGGGTGTAGAGTTGAAGGTGCAGGGTGCTGGGTTGGGGCTGCAGCAGCTCACTTGTTGTGTTAACATCCACCGCATTGTTGATGCATTCCCATTCACAGCCCGCACTGACATCGCTGCTGCACTTTGCTTTCATTTGACTTAACGTTTTGGTATGGTTTCCGTCATACGCCTGCGGCCCTCGCACCCGCTCGCACGCCATATTCCCATTCCCCAGCAATCCCCTGACATTTCCATGTATCAAAGTTTGTTCAGGTAAAATTCGCCCGATGATGATGTTGTGAGTGAGTGTGAGTGTGTCACCAACGGGCCGCAGTTAAACAAGCGACAAGCGACCACATTAACGAGGCAATGCAAAGGTGCCTCGTGCCTCCTACCCCCGCCCTGCTGCCTGCTGCCTGCTGCAGTTGCAGTGTCCGACGTCGAGGTGCATTGTTGGCAGTCCGGGCCGCGCTCAAAGCAAACACTTGGCCAGCAGAAACAATCGCACAATGCGCCCCACGTTGATGTCGTAATGAGACAGGCAGCCCAGAACCGACAGAACCCAGTATAGTTGCTATCCCGGATGAGGCCAATTCCAATTCAATTTCAGTTTTCACATTTAAGATTTTCAATTTTTGGCCAAATTTTCTCATGCGAAAATTGATTACCCCGGACATACAGAAATACCCTTTAATGTAGTTCGAAACTAACAAATAGTTTCTTAAATAACTTTTCGGGTCTATTATCCCCTTTACGGATTCTATGCAGAAACAATTCCATATCATAAATAAGTAATATGTGTGTTTGTGCAGCACATACGACTCGCAGATACTCTGTAGCCAAATTGGTAGAAAATCAAAAATTAATTAAGTTAAAAGAAATTTGTTTCGCCAAACGTTAATCAAAGTAACTAACAGAAAGGTGTAGACGACTGTTAGATACCCTGCAAATAAACTGAATTGGGGGAGATGCAGCAAAGCAGGCTTGTCTAGGCAACAATTGAATATACTCTGCTTGGAGCAACTGCCATGGGTGCTTGCCCGAAAATGAGCAAAGCGAAACAGACAGCCTTTTCCCGCCGTTACCCGCCGTTTCCCGCTGGTGGCAGCTAAGAGCCGCAACATTAATAGACAAAAATCTCGGCAGGCCAGACAAGGCACAGCGCGGAACGCGCAACCGACGACGACGATGAAGGCGAAGGCATTTTGCGTCATGTAAATAAGAATTATGAAAATAATAATGGAAAAAGGATTAAGACGCCCCGCATGCAGAAGCGTAAGACTCAAACCCCCCCTCGTTTCGTAAGGGGGTGGTTGATAATAAGCAGACATGACATGTCTACGTTATTTTAGTCACTGAATAATATGGAGAACATGACGAGATACCCTTTGTGGGAGAAAAGACAAGAGCTGCAAAGGTTTACACTAGTGATGAAGAAATTTCTGGCTTCACAAATTCATCTACATCAAGAATATCTTAAAATCTTCTTCATTTTATTTGGCAACAATTTGATTAAGACATCCACAATATCTAAAGTCTTTGGCTGTACTTTCATTAAGTGATATACCCCTTAAGGTGTGCGACAAGACCTCAAGAAGCGTGCAAAAAGAATAAGAAGGTAAGACCTCAACGACAACGACGTTGCTGGCAGTAAAAGGTTATGACGGTGAGCGTATGTGCGCTTCAAAGGTTGTAGGTCTAGAGGTTGCACTCCCACACACACACACACACACATAGTACCGAGGACGTAGTCTAGCATAATTATGGTATTTTCACACCTTTTACCGAATTTAATTACGCTTTTTCCCCATAAAATGATATATTGAAATGAGTCGCTGAGTTAATGTCGGCAATAGGAAAAAACAGGCAAGGTACTACTACCAAGTTCAGGCTTTACAGGCAAGCACCGATGACACATGCGTGATTTATCGCATACAACGGGACAATTTTCTTTTGTGTCATCCCCCCCGGGGGTGTAACTACCCCGCTACAGAAGTTTGTAGCATTTAAGATGCTTTGGTTTTTATAATACTCTAGCAAAGGGCATTGCAGTACTCACAATATGGTTGTAAGGTGTTGAAGGTAGCGAGGCATATTGTAAGTTATATATTCTTGTTCAGGGTAAGACTTTTAGTTACTATAGAACATTATATGACAAGCAAGTCTTGCTTTCCAACCTATAACAAGGATGTCCAGATCTTAGAGATATAATGCCTTTAGAAATAGAGCTATGAACCAATTGCGTGTATAAATTCCTTTGTTACCTTTAAAGGTCTTATAACATCTTCTCAATTTGAATATATTTCACACAGTTGCCCGATCTGTTAGCGTATTTAAGCTTCGGCACTGCCCTGTCAAATATTTCATTCTTGTTTGTGTTTTAATTTTAATTTTCTACTTGACAAACGACGACGAAGAATTTGTCGGTGTGGTATCCTTGTTAGTCCTGTGGCAGGTACACCAGCACCTCCTCCGCTCCCTCTCTTCACTGGCAAAGTCTTTCCTTATTTTCTATGTGGTGTGTAATTGTGTGGTTATTGTTGCTGTTACTGCTAAGAATTAATTTTTTTTCTTCTTTCAAGACTTTTCCCACCAAGGCACCAAGTGAGGCAATTACAGGAGCAGCTGCAAAGAGAGAAGAGCCATAGAACAATTTCCATGAAGTAATTATATTTCACATAAAATTTATAGCGTTTCCTATTTTTATTATTATGTTAACAATACTTTTCACTGAGACAGTCGCTGAATATGTTTTCCTCTTGTTCTTGTTGTGGGAGTTAGACGAGTGAAAATTAATTAAATTCATGAAAAAAAGCTCAGGTGGAATGTTGGGCCCAGATATTCTCAGGGCTGTTTTGAAGTGCTGTTTGTAATCCATATTAGATGAGAGCCATATAAGCAGCAGATTTAATATTTAATACAGTTTTACCTTAAAAGGTTTTTTAGATTTTAAGCTCAACTACCTTAAGAACTAAAGAACTCCTTATTTCGCCAAAGTTATAACCTTAATTACTTTCATGATTACTGGATATCTTACTGTCACATACGTTCTTCTGCAACCACAGTCCCTGCTCCTATCAGGTACTGCAAAAAACAATATCCCCATATATGTTTCCGTGCCCGTGCTCATCTCTGGGCACACACGCGTATTATTATAAATTTTCGCTTTTACGCCGGAGTAAAAGAATTTTAAGAACGCATTGCACAATTTTTTACCCAGAGATAAACATCAAATGTGACGTTTTGACTGTGCCATAAAAATTGATAGAATACGCTTCCACATACGTAGTACAATGCGTATGAATACCCTCTACCCAGCATGTAGGCAAACAAAGGCATATAACTTCGTGGACATATTTATGATAATCGAGACATTACTCTGGGCATTGTCTCGGACATTGGCTATAAATATTTCAATATGTTAATAATTATTTTTCATACAGACAGATAATATTTACTGCGCTTTTTATACTTTTTTAAGGTATAACAAACTTAATTTCAATATAGGGTATAGAGCTTGTAGTCGTATATTGCCTCCCGCATTAAAATCCGGGGTAAGGGTTACGGGCTGAATGCTTACTGAGGGTAAGCGTTACCTTTTGACGTACTTAATCTGTCAATAAAAGTAAATCAAAGTCAACCCCCAAACCAATAAGCGAATCACTTCAAGGAGCATTTCCTGTTTTAAATTGAGACAGCTTCCATATGACACGAGTGAATATGAGCCGATATGGCGATTTAGCCAGGATTCCTTCTTACTTTTTTGCATCAATAAATATCAGATGGCATGAGGATGGAAGAAGGTTCTATCGCTGTGCAGAATGTGTGTGCTAAAAACTGTAATTTAAAAAAGTCATAATCGCAGATAAGTGCGGTCTCATTGCCAAGCCAAGCCAGAAAAGGCAGTCTAGGCCAGGCAGGCAGCTATTCATTACAGGAACAGTACCCACAAGGGTGGTTATATCCCATATGGAAGATGATATGAGTTCACTTTTTATTCAATTTTTATACAATCTGCACGCACCTTCTCCCCACACTCTCTATCTCTCTCCCAGCGTAACCAATGCTCGCCCATTGTTATTGGCCATGATATATGTGAACAGACAGTAGAAAATTTTTCAGAAAAGCTGCTGACAAAAGAAGTACAAATATTTGCTAAAATATTATTTGAAAATCGGCCATTGAGTACATAGAATCGCCACGATATTGACATTGCCAGCAGCTCGCATTTAAATTCATCTTTGATGTTTGAAATTAATCCAACAAAAAAATTTTATTTATCTTTTTTTGCATGCTTAAGATTAGGTGGATTAAAAAGGTATGCGATGAGGCTAATTTTGAGTTATTGAGCATATTAATTAGACTTCTGTGGCCAGTGAAAGGGTCCCTCTTCTATCAAAAGCTTCATTAGATATTGATATGCAAGGACCCTCTCTGAGTTTACTATAGAAAGAGCTGAAAATCAAATAAGTTTAAATGAGAGAATTGCACTTTATTAAATGTAAGTCAAGGTTATATTACAGTCTGTTATTTACTTCATATATGAAAACGTACTTCACAAATAGGCACGCATTTTTATTGGTTTAAATATTAATGAATATTTTAACATTTATATGGAGCATTAATGAACTTAACGCAAAGACCTAAAAAGGTCCTTGCCTGCATGGGTTTTTGGGGGTACTCTCTGCTCATTTAAATTTAAATCCATGAGTGTGGCCTTCGCTCATTTAATTTTAATGAAAAACCGGTTTTTCTGGTTTAGTTGCCACAATACATTTTCGGTTTCGTCGTTTGCCCCAAAGGTTTTTCCTGAGCACTTTTCCTCGTTTTATTGCCGGCGCTAAGCGTCTCAGGATAGCAGGAATCAGAAAGGACTCCAAGTCCTTAACATACATGGTACTTTTATTTAGTATTCATATTTCTGATTTATTCAGTTCAAATGAGCACACATTAATGTTTCCAATTACACTCATCCCTGGCACACACACGTATTCACACATGCGTTCATATTAGAATAGAATAGTAACCCTTGTGGAGGACACGCATGGCATCATTTCTGCGTTCTAGTTAGTTTTCCATTACACAAGATACAATGCCAGCAAACGAGGTATTCAGTTACATCATTTTACACATATTAAAACAAAAACCAAATTAGCCAGTGAATTGAAAAAAGAATCCAATTAAATGTTGAGAGGAAATTGCAATTTACATACTCAATGTGAGAATTAAGCGAAAGAATTGGGAAATAGCTAGGAATTTGAAGTGAAAGTTGTAAAATCGGCTGCACTTTTGTTACTGAACAAGAAACTATGTTTCTATAGCATTCTAAACTTTGCGCTCTCACATTTCTTACTCTCTCTGAACCTTTTTCTCTTTCTCTTTAATATTTTCTTTAATTGCAAGTGAAAATTGTAAAATCGGCTGCACTGTTGTTACTGAACAAGAAACTATATGTTTCTATGCCATTCTGAACTTTACGCTCTCACATTTCTTGCTCTCTCAAAAACTTTTTCTCTCTTACTCTTTTCTACATTTCAAGCTCTGTGAACCTCATTTATATCTTTTAGCTAAATTCCAAATGAGTTTTCACTCTTTCCATTTGCAAAACACTCTTTGATATTCAAATTGTACGCAAAAAGTTGTACTTATCAGTTTGTACAACTAATTTGTACGTTTTATGCATAATTCAAAAGTATATTAGCCCAGGCGACACTTTCGTTCTGCACAGCAAGTAAGGGTTAAAGTCCTCACGTTCATGTTCACGTTCCATGGAGCATATTTTATGCTTTCATGACCAAATAAATGCAATGAAATTCATCAATTTATCGACTTGATGAGCGACCAAGGCGACTATCAGCGCAGTCGACGCCGCATTTGCATATAAATTGCTTTTGGTTTTTCGGTTTTCGGTTTTTGGAATATTTTCTGTTTTCTGTTTTGAGTTTTTTAACTGCTAATCGGGTTGTTGCCATCTGTTTTTCAAAATAAGGCAATAACAGAACGCGAAACAAATTTTCTGGCGGCGACCTGCCTGCGTTTTAATTGACGCAATTTGCGCTAAAGCGATTTGGCAATTCAGAATGCCCCGCGGCAAGATCAGCAAGAGAGGCCACTTTGACACCCATGGTGACAATTATGTCTACACTTTGCCCCCAAAAACAAAGCACAAAAAGTCTAATAAGAATGGCCATTAGAAGAGAAGTGAAGGATCTTCAACTGGCGACTAAGCAATGCTCTTTACAAATTCTTTATGTTGTGGAAGGTGCATTAAATTCTTCATTATCGTTAATCTTTAGATATATACAAATATAACTGGAACTTAAGAATAAAAATATATTTGGTACATTTTTCTTCTTTCAAACAGAATTTCTTTATCCTAAATTCCAAACTCTACTTAAAATTTCGCTTTCTTATTTTTAAGGTCTTTCTTTTTTATAAATTATTTTTCTTCTTATGCCTTTACAACAGTAAGTTCGCAAAATTGTCTTCTAAGGTAGAAAAATATTTGTAGTAACTGAAGCAACCGTTCCGCCTCTAACATACCCTATAAATGCTAACTCTGTCACGGCACGAAGCTCTCTCACAACTTGCCCATAAGCAACTCCAATATTCCTTTAAGACAAAAACGCACCTTTACATAGAAGAGCAACAACAACAAGAGAGCAGCGATAACAACAACAACAACAACTGTGCTAAGGGTAACATTATTTTTCATGTCGTTGCCTTAAAAAGGTCAAAAAAACAGCCTCGTCTCGTTGAGTTCTGCGTTTTGTTTGCCTTGTTGATTCTTTGCATTTTTTATGCCAAGTCGGACGGCGTTCTACGAAGGTTCTACGACGCCCCCTCAGGGCAGGCAGGTGACGATGCTCTCCGGTCTGTGTGCTTCCTGTTGTGCTTTGTTTCTATTGTCATCAACTGAAATTGGCTTTTAATGTTGCCGCAGAGATATCTTAAGAATAATTGTTTTGCGTGTTTTACTTGATTTTCAGGTCGACGATGTCGCTGATGTCCCCAATGTCCCCAATGTTCCTTTCCCCGATATTGGCGCGACTTTTTTTCTTGCGCCTGCGGAAATATATTTTCCGTTTTGCGGGAAGGAAGTTGAGGATTCAGGGAGTGTATTGCAACATTTCCGACCTTTTAATTGTGCAGCGTCTTGTAATAACCTAAATTTTTAAGTAGCTTAGATGCTCTGGAAGGTGGGCAAAAAGGGGAAACTCCTTACACTTCTTCTTTATTGTTTAATTAATTTTTTTTTTTGTTATTCTAAATAACAGGCGGTTGGGACTGTGCTGTACACATTTTAGAGGTGCCTTCTTTATGAAAAATGTTTTTTTTTAATTTTTTATAGGACTTAGAATTCTAGTGGATATTGTTCTAGGTTTGATGGTGGAGTATTCAATATCTGCAACATATTTAATTTATAATTCAAAGTCTATTTTAATTTAAAGAAGTGTTAGTCAATGATAACCTAATCTATTTTTAATCTAACCTATTCATCACGTATTCTCTTACCTTTGCTAGACCTGCTCAGCTAAGATTTCTAATATTTGTGTAAACAATAAAAGTTACAACGCCTATGCCAATTCCACCCCATAACCTCCAAAATGTTTATTTGAGTTTATGAAAATTCGTATCGGACGGTAAGCGACCCGTATAACTATTGTCGTCAAGGGTGCCCAAGCCCAGCAATGATTGATCG
Organism: Zaprionus indianus; assembly: GCA_018904595.1. Classification (NCBI taxonomy): domain Eukaryota; kingdom Metazoa; phylum Arthropoda; class Insecta; order Diptera; family Drosophilidae; genus Zaprionus; species Zaprionus indianus. The sequence goes on from JAEIHA010000905.1 coordinate 2,208,367, forward strand.
CTTGACAGATACTCTATATACCCAAATTTATACACTCACAATTAGAAATATTGATATATAGAATATTAGCACAAATATTCAGCTTTAGTCTGAACTTGCTTTGTTCCTTGAGCCCCAAGTCATCTCGTCAATCGAATTTCTAATAACTCCTGCTCCCGTTTTATTTGTACAGGGTATTCACAGAAAAAATTTTGCTCACAAAATGAACTCAAAGAAAAAAAGAAATATGAAATTTAAAAAAAAGCCGTCAATGTATGAAGAGTCTTTGTTTTGGGGGTGGGTTTACGATTTGGGTTTGGGGTGGCTTCGATGTTTCCCGGCGCCTGCAGATAGGCACAATAATTGTATCAAAAGCATATTTTCCATTCTGGTAGAACGAATTTTATGCTTTTTCAATAAACATTAACCGATTTTGGTATTTTTTCATAAAAGAAGAGCAACAACGAAAACAGCATAAGCAGAAATATGTTCTTTTTTGGCAACCACACAGAAAAAAATACAAGTGGCAAAACTGAAAGTGAACACAAACTCGACTAGCAAATACCCCGTAGAAAGTTGAAGGCTTAGCATTCAATGAATTGCTTAATACAATATAATATCCGAAAGCTTTAATAGGTGATGCCTGAAAGTATGCAATGCTAAACTACAATCAATATAAGGAAGAAAACTAAGAATTCTTGTTCTTCAAAGCAAATTTATAAACTTAGACTTTTCTATAGCTCCAATTAATTTTACAGGGTATTGGGTTATTGTTAGCAATCCGCCTTCAAGCAGTAATCATTCATGCGTTCATTATTTCATAGACTACGAGTTCAGTGCGTCGCATCCACATTCAAAAATGTACCTTTTAAACATTTTTCTCTGCATTCTTCAAGAGGAATATGCAAGGGTATAAGGGGGTACCACACACCCAACAAAAAATGGCAATCAATGATTCGGAAATATTTAGACTATAAGCTATTAGCTTTTTGTTTTATCCAGTAGTCATTTATTTCTGCAAATTCTTTTGCAATGCAAACAAAAGGCAAGCTTGGGTGCTGTGAGAAGTGCCCAGCAGAGAGGGTAGCCAGTACCCAAGCATGTGGGCTCCCTAGACAGGCAAGTGGGATACCCAAAAACAGGGGTAAGACGTAAGAGAACCATGGTGTGCCTTCGAAACCCACAATTAGTTAGAAATATAAAGATACTAACATATAGATATGAATATCTGCAATCTAAAATAATTCTAGACTTCAAGAGCACTGTAATTGTTTTCAATTTTAATACTATAACTCTTTGATATTGTTGCGACGTGTGATTCTTTCGGGTGTTGTTGTCCCAATTCAAGACGAGGAGGGCACTAGCAACGCCCTGCCACATAATTACACTCCTCTCCCCTTCATGCCCTTCACGCGTTTTGCATCGATTTTGTTCTCAAGTTACGCATGCCTTTGTTTACACAAAAATTATGTTTAATGAGAGACCCTTTGGTGCCTGTAGACCCCCATCCTTCTTTCCTTCTCTCATTCTACTACCCTTGAATCCGGCTGGGGTTGAATCGCGGCTGGGTACAGAAACTGACAATTATAATTACAAGGTCTTAAGTTTTTCGTGAAAATTATTATTTTAATTATGGTTTGTCGAAGCAACAGAGAGAAAAGAGGGTTGCAATAATATCAGGCACACACACACACGCGCATACATAAATAAATATATATTTATGAGTCCAGCGAAGAAGCTCCATAAATCGCTGAACAATAAACACTGCGAAATGGCATCCCAATTTTATGCGATTGTCTCTCTGTCTCTCGTCTTTATATGAAGAGAAAATAATCTAATCAAGTGTCGCAATCGCTTTTTATAGGTCAACACTCAATCTCTCTCTTACTCTCACATTGTGAACCAATCATAACTTTTACTCATATGTTGTGTCAGTTTTATTTTTCGCAATGAACACGTTGATAATTTTTATTCGCCATTTAATCGTAACCGGCTGCGAGTGTAGCGATAACAAGGATAACTGCCTGCAACACGTCGCTCCGAGTCCTTAGCAAATAAAATAAATTTCGTCTGTACTTTTATTACTCGTGTCCCTCTGCCTAGAAGTACTACTAGTCTCCGTAATAATCATTTACGTAATGTCTTGCCAGCATTTATGATTATTCTGTGTTGACCTCGTCGATGAGGCGAACGAAAAGACACATCGGAAGTTGCCGAGAGCATTGCTGGCTGATGGTCAAAGTTAGATTGGACAATTGCACAGTGTAATTGCGAATCTTAGTTAGTTCAGTTAAGTAAGTGGAGTTGGTCTGTAACCCCAATAGTTTTGTGGTTGTGATTGCGGTAGTGCTGAGACCTTTAAGGTTTGTGTACTTGGGTGGATTGCTTGAATAAGGAAGTGGTTTTGTATGCTAGATCCCACGGTATGTTAGCATAAAATAAGAACATCCAAGGAACCAATTTTCTATTTGAAATCATTTTATCATTATATTAAAGAGATTTTAAAGAAGGTCGCCAACTTTAAGATTACTGACAGACGTAAATTGTCATAAAGAGAATACTGAACAGTCAAAATTGTATATCAGACTGCAGTCTGTAGCGAATTTGATGCTTATCCCAATAGAATTTCTTAAAGAAACTCCAAAAAAATGCTCTTAACTTAGTAAGAAGCCCGACGTTACCTCAAGTACCGCCCTCGGTGTCAGCTGTTGCACAGGTAATTATGATGTTACCTCAAACAACTCAATGTAATGTGTCTCGCAGCTGTTGTACAAGAAACAAAAACTCGTGTACGTTCTGTTAGCAGTCTAATTTGTCAGTTAAACGAATAAAGTCTGGCTTGATAATATATGTTTAACTTACTGCTGACTGAATAATTGCAATAAATATGCAGCTAACCACAACGAGGTGATGATGCACTACGAAGTGAGTAAGGTATTTACCTCCATCTGTGAACTGTGGTTGGACGGACAACCCTTCATCAATTTCAGTTTTTAGATCGAAAAGTGACGCTTATTAAATATCAGAAAACTTCTTTATATATATTAACTGAGAATTCAATTAGACTTGGTCCACAAAACGAGACAGGCCGCTGGCAATAACGAAAACTGTTGCCAGCTTTTAGGCTGCAGTCATAAAACGTCAGCGACTTGGCAAGATTTTTCAATAAACCTCCCTCCCCCACCTTCCCGAAATGCGCCATAACTGAGGGCGGTCTGTGTTACTAAAACTGGAAGTCGAGCAAAGCCCAAGTGTACGGCGGAACGCTTGCGGTCCTTTTGCAACAATCCGCAGGTGTTGCATACATTTTGCAGCTTTGCATTAATTATAATGTGCCGTGCAGCGAACTTGGGTGCGTGGGGCAAACTATTTGCGCAGGGCGAGCATGAGCCTGCCCCACCACATGCCACCACGTCACATGGCATGGAAAATAGTATCATACTTATGAGCTAAGTTATTTCATTGCCATGCACAGAGAGAGGAAACTGCATAGACTGGAGACGAACCGAAGCAACTCCCAACCGGCTCCCCCTTGGACTCCTGTGGGGGCATGCAACCCATAAACTTTAAAATCTTTGTTTGGACTTTCGAAGCAAAGAGCTTTTTGCTATTATTATTTAAGGTGGCAGCAGGCAGAGCACATTTTCGGGTCTGGGGCGGGTACACATAAAATGTTATTGCTTAAAACTATTATATTTCTCGAGAGATGAAAATATGATCAGAAATTTACATCGATTTATTAAAAAGCTGTCCCTTTTGTCGTTGCTGTACCCCCCTCTCCTGGTTAAAGGTACCACTTGTTTATACACATATGTTGCCACTCAACTTTCCCTAGCCCTTACATCAAAAAAGGTCGAAGACATGTGACATTGCCCTCGAGGCACTGTGGCTAGTGAAAACTATTTATAAACCAAATTAAATACATGATAAGGTTTACAGTACTTATATCTTATTTCTCAATTAAAATCAATCAATAGTTTTTATAAAAAATCTACTGTATTTCTTTCTTCTGCAACCTTGAAAGAGGTAAAAAAAAGTCAGGTAAATAAACTATTCCACTGTGCAGAGTTATTGTACGTCAAGCATTAACCGCAACCCCACGGTTCGAACAACTTGAAAAACAAATTTACTATGTACACTTAATGTCTAGACAAAGCCTCCAATTACCTTATCCGATTACACGAAGATTTTCTCTGCCAAAGTGTTGGGACATTGCCCCCATCCCCAGCGCCGTCCAAATGGGCAACCCGTTGACCCGGCATGCCTTTTCTGGCCGACAAAGATGAATCCGGGGCGGACTCACTCATATTACAGCTGTTCACTCTCTCCCCCTCACTCTCTCTTTGTTCTTCTTTGTGGCATCTAATGTTGTCGCTCTTGACGTCATCACACAAATGTTTGAAATTATTTTCAAAAAGAATTATCCTCACCTCACGCCTCCGCATGCGACAAAGGACCAAAAAGACACTTAAGTGCCGTATGCGGAATTTGGTTATTTTTTGCTTTTTTTTTTAATTTAAGTGAGCTGAAAATCGCAGTACTTGGCATTTCCGGTATTGCTTTCAGTCGAGAACCCTCTCGGCAGGTGTAAAGTTAAATCGTAAAATGAAATTAAAGAAAACCTAAGCCCCCCGCAAAGGCAAACGAATGAAGTGGCCAAACGAAAAAGGATTAACTTTGCTATCCCCCATGGGTTCTGGCTGCGAAACGTTATATGTATAATTAGCGTGGGCGAAACATTTTTCAAATTATTTTAAGGAAAATCACTTCAAAAATTCATGAGATCTACAGTCCGGGAAGGGGTCGAAGTGTTGCGCAACCCTTGCTTATGCTTGTTATCTGACGACTGACCCGTCTGTGCTACGCCCCATAAAAGTGGAACAACAAGAAAAACATTTTTTTTACAAAAAAATTACGATATAATTTATTAAAATTCTTATTTACCATACCGACAGTGACACGAAATTACTGTTATTTTGGGGCAGCTATGACGTCTGCACATCAAACTGCTGTGAAATTTAATAATATGCAGATTTGCAGCACTGTTCGTAGAAGTTGCAAAAAATGTTTTTTTAATTAAAATTAAAATATTAATACCAAACTTTGTTCAATATGTAAACACTGCACTCTAAATACTGCAATCACATATCGAATGGTTAACGCAATATCGATAGCATGATACTCATATCGTTTAGCTTAACAGCAGTGTTACTTAACAGAAAACTGTTAAACAATATATTTAAAATCTAAAACTAATAAAATGGCTAATTAAAAAGCTCAAAGTGCAAGAAATACTATTCCCATTAACTTTTAATATTATACTCACAAACGCACAAGCGTAACTGCCTTAATTGTTCAAACAATTGATGGTCAAGAAGTGATGGACAGTTCATGTGTCTACGATCAAAGAGTCGTTCTGGTCAATTTGCATATGAAACAGACAGTCAAAATGGGCAGGCACAAGGTCAACACGAAACGAAAGTCAAACAAACGCACATGCTTGATAAAAGGATGTGGAAGGAGCTAGCCACGCTGCTGGAAACTCCCTTATTTCACTCATCAGTGCTGTCAAGTCAAGCCAATAAACTTTGACACTGGACACGCCTCCAAAGTCACACATGCGAGCACATTCACAGTGGGAGCCAGAACGGATCTGAAAACGCCTCAAAGACGTCAATAAATCGCTCTGGGTATGTTACACGAGTCAATCAAAAGTTCTTAAATTAGAGAAGTCCGTCACACTGTAATCGATATGTGACTTTAAAAGGCCAATTCGACTCTGCACAAACTTACCAAAAAATTCAGCTAATTAAACAAATATTTGCATTAAGCCAAATCCGAAATCCCAAGCGTAACGCTGGGTGCCTAGAACATCAGATGGGGATAAGGAAGGAAGGAAAGAGAATTTTCAATTTTTCAATTGTTCTTTCCGAATCAAAGCACAAGGAAACCAATTTGTCTTCGAGCCTAAAAATTAGCCAAACAAATGATGCAAGAAAACCAAATGCCAGGCACAGTCTCCAGCCGGGCCGGGGCCGGGGCCGGTGCCGGGCAATTAAAGGACGCCCAGCCCAGCCCAGACCAGCGCCCCCAACTGGTGTCGTTATTCTTCCAGACAACTCCGCGCATATCCCTGAGGCGAACGCAGCGAAGTAAATGGAAAATTCATTACAAACAAATTAACAAATAAATCAAATTTCAATACGAAAATGTGTGTATTTGTGAAAACAATTTTGAGTAGGGGTTCCCCCCTCTAGCACCCCTCCACTCACTGGGGGGTTGCTCAAATAGCCGAAATTGCCACGCCCAAAAACGCTATCGAATCCGTTATTCGGTCATGGGGGCGACGGAGACATGACTGACAGCCTGCAAGTTGGTTCGGAAAACACTCCCCACTTGAGAAATCATTTGTCTAAATTAATTCCTGTCGTTTACATTTGCCAAAGAAGGCAAAGGCAACACAAGAATCAAAGATTAAGACAACCATTTACTACTCCCAACCCATCCAGAAACCACCCGAATCCCAATCCGATGGAACAGGCTCATGCAAGTTCTTCAACTCTTGACTGCCAAAACCCCCAACTGTAAATTTGTGTGGTGTCTCACGCCTGCCTCGGCCTTCACTCTCCCGTTCACCTCTCCCGCCCTCCCACATCGCCATGATAAATGACATGATGCGCATGATGTTTGGATCAACGTCGTCGTCGACATCGTCGCCGTCGTCGCGTTAATAACTCATTCGAAAATTCCGCCGACAACATTGCATACATACGTACATTTTTGCCCGAAAAACAATTAAAATTGTTTCCGAGTTCGCAGCATCAGGTAGCGCATAATTATAACTGCTAAATCCTGTACACGACTAGTATAATATCCCAGAGAGTTATAGGATTTCAACCCTTTTTGGAGTAGACGCCTACTCAGTCTGCTGTTGCTCGATACACGTCGAGACACGTTGCTGCTCACTTTCTTTCACGGCAGCTGGATACATCTCCCTGTCCCCAGTGCATATATTCTTAATCAGCATCGATAAAGCAAAATCTGTGCGTCTGTCTGCGTGATATTGATGGAGCTGGAGTTGAACAACACATGGGCTTTGATGTATCGACCTGAAATAATAGAAAAAAATCAGGTAAACTGTCTATATGCATATGTAATGCAAATCGTTGGGATGCCCACCGAAATTCCAACTCCATGTAGAGAATATTGGGGTTCTGCTGCAAATGATTATTCGTTGGAGATAAACCACCAAATATTATAACTAACAAGAGCAACAGTCGAGCGGCACGCGACAGTGGGATACCCTTCGATTTTTTTAAATTTTACGATACTACTACTTAATAGAAATATCGTAACGTAAGCCTTTATATGCGTCTTTATATGAATACGTGCATATGCATGTATCATTTCATTGGTCAAGCACAAAAGTATGTATGTGTGTACGTTTGAATGCAAAAAATGCGTGTGCATAGAGAAGAACAACAGATGGCGCTAAGCGCTTGCCTTCTCTTTCCTTTTCTTTTTTACATGAGCATTGCAATGACGTCACAGCTTGTTGGTCTGTATACAAAATCAAAGCGAACAAGGTTTTTGTTTAATAACGTCTGTGTTTGTTGTCCGATTGGATTGAAACTTTGACCTTATGTTGGTATTATAATTAGCTAAGTATGATTTTACTCAGAATGTTGTATCTTTTATATGTCGTTTACAAATCAGCTTAAAAGATTAAATTATTGATTTACGGGGGCGTTGGGCGTGGCCCCCAACATTTGAAATAAACTTCGTCTGCGCCGGATACACAGAAACCCTCAACCAAAATTTGGTGTCTCTAGCTTTTATAATAGCTGAGATCTGTGTGTTCATCTGGACATCCGGGCACCCGGACATCCGGACAGTTGTTTTAAAGTTTGTTTTCTTTTGCTAACCTTCCTTTAATAGACTACAATTTAGCTACAAAATTATTATTTAAAAATAAGACAACAAATAATCAACTGTAAATGGAATAGAAAAAGCGCTATAAGCTTTTCTCCTTGGAGGTTGTGTCTATCAGACCCTCACTGAGTACATTGTGCAGGATAATATCTGATGTCTTTCGAGCATAGGCAACAACCAGTTTATAGGGCGAGACAAAACGTTGTCCCAGCTGATCCGAATCGATATTGTGTGAAAGGTGCTGCTGAAGATTCATAGAGATGACGACCTCAATAAAGTCGTCCATGAACTCCTCGTGCTGTGCGATGGGAATGCGCTCCAGAAAAGGACAAACAGCCATGATATTATCTAGTTAAGAAAACATTAATAAGGTAAACGTAGTAAACGTAGTTATACCAACCCTTCAGCGTCCGCAGTTCCTCGTATATGAAGACCTTGTTGCGCACCTCAACCTTTTTGTGTATGAATCCAGCCTCGCTCAAAAGTTGCGTAAATTCCTCAGCTGGATCGGAGCTATAGTGCAGGGGTGATATAAACTGTTCCACATCCTGCATATTGTTGGCCCACTTCTGGTAAGTCCTTAGCACCTTGTACACCTCATAGATGGGACTACTAGCCAGAAAGACAAGCAGACAATCTCCTCCATCAGTGCGGAGTAGATCGTAAATATTACGCACGGCTGCATGCAGATTCTGCACCCAATGCAGGCAGTAGAACGAGGTCACATGATCGAATCGACCTCGAAACTGATCAGGTAAGTGCTTAGCCCCTATATCCAGAACCTGGAACTCTGTTCGAGCATAGCTCTGATAACACTTATTGGCATAGTTCACCATCTTGGTGGAGATGTCTGTGCCAATAAGTTGCTCGTAACGTTTCGGTAGCAGCGGATACACGAAATCCATTAACACATTCCCGGATCCGGAACCAACATCTAACAGGGAGTCTTGCTCATCCGAGCGCCATTGAAGCTGCGAGGCAAACTCATCCAGCACGAGCTTGGCATCGTGACGTTGCACCAGGTTGGAACGTTGGTAGAGCGAGGCCTGATTCATGTTGTTCACTAATATCGCACTCACATGGATCCACACTTTATATAGCCACTTCCAGATCACTTGAGAGACAATAGGCGGGCGCATTGTCAACTTAGCGCTGACATTGTCACTCGGAATCGATTTATTTTTAAAGCTTCTCCCTCCAATTCTCAACTACACTGCGCAACAAACAATTAAGGGGATACCTCAACGACTTGAAAATACCCTAAAGTGGTTTTGAAATAAAAAGAGTACTCGAAAAATTGAAATATGTTTATTAGATATATAACCTAATTTTTAAAACTTTTCTTAAATATCTGCAAAATATATATATATAAAATTTGAGAATGAAATTAAAATATATATTTACAAGATGTAAGTTTACAGTGTTTTCATTAAAGTATAAAGAGTGTAAAAAGGAAATAACAGTTTAAAATATGCAGCAATTCACAATAGAATAACCGAATCGCTTATCTGAGGAATCGAACAATCCAGTTCAAGTTCTAGGCCACTTGCGACTCACCTAACGCTTCCTCTCTGAAGGTGTTTGCTTCAAATGCAAATCGGTTCGAAAACAATACATTTTTGTATACTATACAATGGGAAAATCAATAATTTTCAAGGGTTATTGAAAGCCTTGCATTGGAAACAACGAGATATAAAAGTGATTTAAAAAAATTTTCAAACATAGCTATAACTGATTCATTAATAAATCAACTATATAGTACCAAGATTATAGTTTAGTTACATATGCAGTCTTATATTCGTAATACCCTGAACAAGATGGCTATATCATATCTAAAACTAAGTTCTTTGCACTAACAACTTTGCAGGGTGCAATGATCTGAACGAATAATGAAACTGAAATTTAGGCAGTTCAATGACCAACCTCAACACGATAAACGCAAGAACTACGAGTTGGTCTTTGCTGCATAAAACCACACATATTTCCAATTCGGATCTGAACACATACGAAAAATAACTGTCAAAATTCTGATTCTGATTTAATTTTGCACCCTTTTTGGCACTTAGCCGAAAACATTTTATTAGCCGACAAAATACATTTCTGCAATTACTCGCAGACTCCCCATGAGTAGAAATAGCCTTGTGATATGTGTATTTTAAATATTTTACGTATGACAGAGGAAAACGTTGTTTGATCTTTCTCCCGCTCGGGACTCTGAAGCTACCGTACAGACCTCATGTGAGTGTGTGTGGGACTGCTTGTGTGTGTGTTACATTTTGATTTGCATCTAGATGACATCAAAAGTCTTTTTTTCGCTAATTTTGGGATTCCAGGGTCCCCGGACAAAATGTGTGTGGGCGTTACAGCTGACTAATTGCATTATGGAACCAACAACTGTTCTACCAAAGTATTTATAATAATTTGAAAGCAGAGTCGAAAATGTTGCGAATGTCATCAACATGAGTGAATGAGTGAAAATTTAATTGCTTTTGATTAGGTTTGGCGAAGTGATTGCCAACCTATATTAAAGAGTTAGCAATCTTTAAAATACTGAAGTAAGCTTGGGCATCTATTTTTCTATTTTTAATTATGAGGGAATCACGTTCAATCTATTTCACATACTTTAATGAAGTTTCAGCAAAATCGGTACAGTATAACTAATAGTTTTCATACCACCGATCTGTGTACCTAAGCTGAGCATAGCCGACTCCTTCGGGTTCTCTTGCTGTTGTTGTTGTTGCTTCCTTTGGTTTTGTTTGCACAACGTCGACAAACAAAACAAGAAATTTTCTAACAAAAGGGTTAAGATTCCGGACTTATGTGGGGGGAGGGGGTTGGTGGGGTGCTTCATAGTTTACTATGAGTAAACGAGATTTTAATGTCCCATAAGGGAATTCCAGCCATATGTGGCAGAAACAAGGGAGAGCGAGGGAGAGTGGGAGTGAAAATTTAGATTTAAAATACAAAGTAAACGGTGATTTGTTGTTATTGATTAGAACGGACTTGCCTTACGGGAATACAAGTAGACGGTAGAGAGAGTGAGAGGGAGGTAGCGAGACGGGACGAAATCCGGCTCGTGTGTATCTTAAGACGGAACCACAACTTGATGAGTATTTAAAAGTTTTTCATTGTGTTTGATGAATATTTAATTAGGCATAAACGGGGAATATTTTACAAAAAGAGCATAGAGACAGACGGAGGAATAGAGACAGCGAAGAAGATGGAGATGGAGTGAGAGAAAGGCACAGACAAAGGGGTTGATGAAAGTGAAAAAAAACTGAAACAGAATCAATTAACGCGCTGTGCGCTTTGCTGCCGCTGTTGCTGGTGCCCACTTGGTTTATTTTTGTTGTATTGTTTTAATATACCTTGCCATGTGTGTGAGTGTGTGTGTGTGCGAGAGAGAGGGAGAATATATAATTTAAAATCTGCGTGCACGAAGAAAGTAATTAAATAATAAGCACAGAAATCGCAACCGAGAGAGGGGAAGAAAGAGAGTCGCGTCTGAAAACCCACTCACCCTTTGAGCTCCTTTCTTTTTGGGTTTAGGGGAAGGGGTGTCTCGAAAAACTTTTTAGCTAGTCATTAAATGGAAAGAGAAAAGAACGGACTCACAAATATCTTAGGGCCTGCAACTGTTTCTGGCAGTAGAACTCCTCAGATTTTTATAAAAATCCAACCAACAGGTGGGGCAAAAGTTAAGGAGTACCCCAGCAACCCTATGAGGGCAACCCTAACCAGTCTGCGATTAATGTGAAACATTGCATACCAATTCACCAGGTATCTTACAGTCGAGTGCGTCCGACAGTAGCTATTCTTACATGTTTGTTTTTTTCTTAAATAATTTTGTTTTTTTTTTTCTGCTTCGATTTTCTGTGCATAATTAATTAAAAAAGTAAATGAATGAATGCTGAACGGGAACGGGGAAAAGCCCAAAGCGCTGTTTACCGTTATGAAAAAAAAAATTTTTTAAAGGAAAGAGAGACAAAAAAATTATCTCACCACGGTTGTTAGTAACGGAAAGAAACTTTGGTAGGGTGTCTCTTATGCCGTATACCCTCTTCTCTTTCAGTTTGGTGTGTTATCGACAGAGCATAACTTAACTTAAAAGATCTTATTTATGGATATACAAAAGGTCTTTTCGTTGAAAGCTTTACAAAAAAAAAAATAATAAGTAAATAAAAAAAAATCAGACTACTTCCGTTTCATAACCAACAACCTTAGTCCGCAAGAGGTTTATATTTTTTTTTTCAATTATGAACCAAGTTACGGGTGCAGTATCTCAGCACCTTAATCGAAAAGCTACACTCAGTTAGTTCTCAGCGTATAGTTGATGTTCTTCGGCCAGAAAAACAACACACAATTTATAAACAATACCATGCAAAGATATCTTTCTGCAAGTTAGTCTAAAATACATATTCCAAAATTTTCCTATATCGAACATTTCAATAACCATATAACTTCATTTATTTTTAGCCAGCATATTATTGGTATTGCTGCTTTATTTTGATGGCGTCAAGAGCTCTTACAATCCCGCTGATCACATCGAGATACTGAATGCATCGAAATTCAAAAGTCGTGTTCTATCCGATCGTGCATTTTGGGTTGTGCTATTCTATGTACCCAGTTGTAAGTATTGTGCGCAACTCGAGGCAGAGTACAAGAAATTGCCCACGATGCCCAAGATAAAGGGCCACATTAAAGTGGGAGTCTTCGATATAGCTAAGGACAAGGAGATAGTCAATCGATATAAAATTGACAAGGTGCCGACAATTCTATTTTTCGGTGCCAACAAATCCGTCGCACCCAAAACGTATACAGGAGCGCGTACGGCCAAGGCACTAGCTCAGGCGATTCTGGCTGACGCAAATAAAGGTTAAGAAAAGATATATATTTTAAATATATATATTTTAATGCATATAAAATCATATCGGAAGTGAAACAAATAAAAATAAATAAATTTTTTTTTTTTTCTTTAATATGAATGGTTGGGGCAACAAAACCAATATGGAGAGAGAAGCATTTCAATATAGAAAGGGTTGCAACAACATCAGTTACACATATATTTGATCCCTTGTACCTCCTCTGCCAATATTCAATTAAAGACAAGCAAACGTCAGCGAAAAATTCCTTTGTCCCCAAAAAAGCAATCTGATATAGTCTCTTGCGTATGATAGAGATGGATACAAACTTTCTTGGAAGTTGAAGAACTTGTTTCCAAGTAAACAGGCAAATTCAAATGTTAATGAGCTTGCATTTTTGGAAATTGTTTTCGACACGACAACGTAACAGTTTCTGTTGCCGCATAAAATTTAATTAATAAGACGGACCGTACCTTACAGCTCGTACACCATCCGTCCACACAGACACCCTCTATAATAGGCGATAAACCAGACATGGCACTGAGACCACATCACTTCTATGGAGTCGTTTTCTACTTAGTTTACAATCTTATTATCTGCACTGCTATCTCAAGTCACACACACACCCATACACATGGAATCTGGGCGTACCCAAAGATATACATATCTACACATACTACATACATACACCACATCATCCGAGGCAATTAAAAACCTTTCAGGCGTTGATGTAATTTTGTCCTTTTTCGCCTGCTCGGTATTGTTGTCACCCTCATGTGTCCTTGCCCGTTGGTCTTATTTGGTCTGTGTGGATTTGCGTCGCCAACTTGATTGTGTTTATTAAGCATATTGCATGGAATTCACTTTATTTTAAGATTATTTCCAAAGAAAATTACAAGTTTTCACAACTACCTTGGGGAGGACGTTGATAGTTTTTCTTGGGCACCTTTTTTGGAAATTATGTATGAACACGTTTTGTTTTTCGGTTTATTTGCGACTTGCGCATAATGAAAGGTAAACAAAAATGCTTTGTATAAGTAAAGTGAGGTTAGGTTACTATTCAAACTTGATCAAGTACATAAATTCGGACCGAATAGTGGAGTGGTGCAACTAGGCCAAAATTAACTATGAAAATGTTTAAAAAAATAGATTAGAATTATGCCAACCCTTGGAAATAAGCAAGCATATATATATTCTTTATCAATCTGGTAAAGCAAACCGATTTAGATAGATTTCGATAAATATACTTAAAAATTATCTAAAACTAAAACATCTATCGTGCCAACGACAGACAAACGATTTGCATGGAACACGATTATCGTTCTGCTCTTCAGCCATGAGCTTTTTATAAACACCCCTTACCTTGGATGGAGAATAAATATCTGCCCGTAAAATTTCCAAGAGTAAATATTGCAAGCGTATTGAAAATTCAACTTTATGTCTAAGCCGCAAGCAAAGCACTCAAAAGGGAAGATGAGTTCGACTCGTCAAGTGAATAATGGACAAATCCGCAAAGTAAATATGACACATCGCAAAATGGCATTTGGCGATAAAAAGCGAGCTACCCGCCTTGCCTTTTGACAGCATCTCGTATCAGTGACAGTCATATGGATATATGGATATCCCACAATCCGGCTAGGTGTTTTGACAGGGAAAGGGTCACACCCTCTCTTGAAGATACATTTATACCCTAAACAAATGCGTATCAATAAAAAAATTGTTCCGCTGGGTATTAGTCGATGGTGGCAGAAGGGTTTCATCCCACTTGCCCTCGATTTGGAGTGGTAATGCAGCTCAAATGTGGCATAAAAATTACATTTGAAAGAGTTGAGGGGTGGTGTGCCTTTCATACATATATACATAGCTTATTGAATTTACTACTGGGTATCTCGCAGTTCAGTGCACTCTGTCTGGTCATTGAATCTTTATATCAAAAAGCACTGTAGACATTTCGTTTTGGGGCTTACATTAAAGTTCAATAATCATAAAATAAGAAACAGCGTAAGACGCAACTGTCAATTAACCCTTCACAAAAAGAAAACAGAGAAATAGCAGTGGGGGAAGGAATGTGACTGGCAATGAAAAAATCACAGTCGCAGTCACAAACAGGCAATATAACCAGGAAGTCGGCCGCAAGTACTCTGCCAGCAATATTAACGTCACATAAATCTTTCCAACACTATTACTAAGTCGCTATTAAGTGAAATTGACCACATATTTTATCTCATACGCCCACGCAGGCCCACGCCCCCCACTCCAAACACGCTAGACAACACTGCCTAGCCAGTTTGGGTGGTTGGATTGCCTGGGCGCGTAATTGGTGCGACAGGCCCAGCATAAAACAATCTGCTCGACCAAATTCCGTTTACTACAAAGGTTGCTACTTACTGAGGACATGGACATATGAAATGAACTAACCAAAGCAACCTACACCAACGAGGTAAACTAAGCAACTTTAATCAAAGCAGGTTCCATGGATTTTTTTTTATGAAATAAATTGTATTGATTTCTCCAAATATTGTGTATAGTTCATATATCGTTAGGTATTTATCTAATAAAATATTTAACTTATATTCATATTTTATTTATACGAGGGTCGTTTGATAAGTCCGTGACTTTTTGTATTTGCCGCGCACCTGCTCTAAATACAACACTGCTCCTGTCAGCAGTTATCGATTAACAGCTGACTGTAAAATTTTGAGAAAGCTGCGTTTTTTGGTTTGCGTTTTATAGGCATTGAAAGCAGACGATCTCGTGAATTTTAACGAAAATGGAAAAAAGTGAATTTCGTGTGCTAATTAAGCATTATTTTTTGCGTAAAAAATCCATCACCGAAACCAAGGAAAGACTTGATAAATATTATGGGGACTCTGCACCATCAATTTCAATGGTTAAGAAATGGTTTACTGAGTTCCGTTGTGGTCGTACCAGTACAAGTGATGCCGAACGTTCAGGTCGCCCAAAAGAGGTCGTCATGCCAGAAATCGTCGACAAAATCCATGGAATGATATTGGATGATCGGAGAATGAAAGTGCGTGAGGTAGCTGAGGCTGTAGGCATCTCAACTGAACGGGTACATCACATTTTACATGAATATTTGGACATGAAAAAGCTTTCCGCGCGATGGGTGCCGCGATTGCTCACACACGACCATAAGCGCAACCGTGTGACCATTTCAAAGGAGTGTTTGGCGATGTTCAACCGCAATCCAAACGAATTTTTGCGCCGTTTCGTTACCGTAGACGAAACATGGATCCACCACACCACACCAGAGACCAAAGAACAATCAAGACAGTGGGTTTCTCCGGGTGAACGTGCACCAAAGAAGGCCAAGGTGGGTCTGTCGGCCAACAAGGTCATGGCCACAGTTTTTTGGGATGCACAAGGTATCATTCACATCGATTACCTTGAAAAGGGTAAAACGATCACCGGCGAATATTATTCAGAGCTTTTGGACAGATTCGATATTGATTTGAAGCAGAAACGACCGCATTTGGCGAAAAAAAAGTGCTGTTCCATCAGGACAATGCACGGGTGCACACGTGTGTAGTCAGCATGGCAAAATTTCATAAATTGGGCTACGAACTGCTACCCCATCCAGCATATTCTCCAGATTTAGCCCCCTGTGACTATTTTTTGTTTCCAAACATGAAGAAATGGCTCGGCGGTAAGAGATTCGGGTCATCACAGAAACAAACGACTATTTTGAGGGCCTTGAGAAAACCTATTATTTGGAAGGAATAAAAAAATTGGAAAAACGCTGGACTAAATGTATAGAGCTAAAAGGAGATTATGTTGAGAAATAAAACGCTTCTTTGACGAAAAAAATATATTTTATTCAAAAAGTCACGGACTTATCAAACGACCCTCGTATATTCATTAAAACATATGAAATAATCATCTAACTTATGTTAAATATATTTGATAAGTAGGTACACATTATTTCATTATTATTTTCATTAATTATTAAAGCACTCGTAGGAAAATCGTTTATTGTACGTATATTAAAAATTATTTTTTTATTTACTGTCACTTTAAAAAATATTTTTATTAAAATAAATGTAAAGCTGATATTTTGATAATTCTAAGTAGATATTACCCCATTCTTCTAGCAAAGTACCTTTTGTTCCACATTACTCAATAATTACTGAATTAGCTACACTTATTTCTTTGTTAGCGAATAGTTGATAATCTTCGGCCAGTGAAACGACACCCTCGGAACCCTTATACAGAATAATCAAAATAATGTGTGGGGTACTTTCTGCAAGTTAGTGCACAAGATTAGAAGAAATATGCATATACACATTCCAGTTTTCCTTATGTTGAAAGTTGAATAACCAAATACATTTATTTTAGCTAGTGTATTATTGATAGTGCTGCTCACTTTCGAAATCATCAGCAGCGCCCGCTTTTATGAATCGGATAATATCGTGGAATTAACTTCATCGAATTTCAGTGAACTGTTGAAGGATGATGCCATCTGGGTTGTGGATTTCTATACTGCCTCTTGTAAAAAATGTAAGCTTTTAATACCTGAGTTTCAGAAATTGGCTAAGGCGCTAAAGGGGTTCGTCAAAGTGGGTACTGTCAATGTTACTGAGTACAGACAACTGGCCCACCAAAATGATGTACGTTCCGTTCCAAAAATTAAAATTTTTAGCGTCAATAAACTGAGTCCCTTTGAATATTCCGGAGATCTCGACGCCTTGGAAATTGCGGAAGAGATTCTGTATGAGATCAAGAAGAAAGTAATGTTGGCGATAGTTAAAGGAGAAAGGAGAAGAAGACTTGCAGGCTCGTCCAAACATAAACGAAAATATAAATAAATAAATAGGAAGAGTCGACCGTGTTGTTTTCTTTTAAGATTAGGGGAAAGCACCTCGTGAAAAGCTAGTTATTAAAATTAAAGAATCGGAATCTAAATCTAAATTTAAAGTTTTTACTTTATTAAGAGAAGTATTCAGGTTTCAACTAGTTATACTAGCAGTTGCTTAACTTGCTGTATATCTTAAATTCTTGAAAGGATTAGTCCAAAATTATGCTTAAACATCAGTTAACACAAATGATTGTCCTACGTTGGTCCAGAAATATTGTGAATTCTCCACATTCAAAGAGCTAAAATAACAATAATTTTATTATTATATGAATATACAAATGGCTACAGTCCAGTGTCCCAGACTGTGATATACAAAGTAAATATCCTATGACGGTTTGGCGAAATAGTAGTTAACTTCACTAAATAGCAGTGCTTCATTGTGCTCCTTTATGTGTTTTTCTCTTTCTTTTTATTCATAATTTTTCCTATGGTGTTTTGCGGAAATGTTTTTCGTTTTGTTATTGTTTGGAAAGAAGTAGCTTGCAATTGAAAACATATGCAACGAAAACACCACCAATCGACGCCAAGCATCGATACATCGATAAGAGTTATATTAACTGAAAGATTCATCGTATGCAATCGATGAACAAAAATAAAGAGAGAGAGAGAGAACGAGAGAGTATCGATAGATGATGCGTCGATGTTTTTTACAACCCTAAATTCCTCAAACAAATGACGTGTATTTCGGCATTTAACTCAACAAGCTAGAATCAGTTCGTCGTCAGCGAATAGTTGATGTTCTTCACCCAGCAAAATCGACACGTAAACCTCACATAGAATTAGTAAAATAATGTTTCGGTTACTTTCTGCAAGTAAGTGCCCAAGTACCTTGACAATGTGTATACAGTTTTAAATATGTGTATACACTTGCCACTTTTTTTCTTGCGGTTTTTTTTTTGTTGCCGGAAAGTTCAATAACCACATGTCATTTCAGCAAGCGTATTGTTGCTGGTGTTCTTCACCTTCGACAGCACCAGCGCCTTCTACTCCCCATCGGATAATGTCGTCGAACTGACTTCATCGAATTTCGACCGTCAGGTGGTGCAGGACGATGCCATCTGGGTGGTGGAATTCTATGCACCCTGGTGCGGACACTGTCAGTCTCTGGTGCCGGAGTACAAGAAATTGGCCAAGGCACTGAAGGGTGTCATCAAGGTGGGTTCCGTCAATGCCGATGAGTACAAAGACCTGGGAGGTCAATATGGTGTACGTGGCTTTCCTACTATCAAAATCTTCGGCGCCAACAAACGCAGCCCCAGTGATTACAATGGACAGCGTACGGCCAACGCAATTGCGGAGGCGGCTCTGGCTGAGGCTAAGAAAAAAGTACAAGCCGCATTTGGTGGAGGTGGCAGCGGAGGCGGAAGCTCTTCCAAATCTGGCAGTGATGTCATCGAGTTGACAGAAGATAACTTCGATAAGCTTGTGCTGAACTCCGATGATATTTGGTTGGTGGAGTTCTTTGCACCCTGGTGTGGTCACTGCAAGAATCTGGAACCCGAATGGGCTAAGGCAGCCAAGGAGCTGAAGGGCAAGGTTAAGCTGGGTGCACTGGACGCTACAGCGCATCAGAGCAAGGCATCGGAATACAATGTACGTGGCTATCCCACAATCAAATTCTTCCCTGCTGGCTCGAGACGAGCAAGTGACGCACAGGAATACGATGGCGGACGTACTGCATCCGATATCATCAGTTGGGCCAGTGATAAGCATACAGAGAATGTGCCGGCTCCAGAACTGATTGAGATCACCGATGAGTCAAGCTTTGATAGCGCCTGCGAGGGTAAACCCTTGTGCGTGGTCTCTGTACTTCCCCACATTCTGGACTGCAATGCCAAGTGCCGTAACAAGTTCCTGGACACGCTGCGTACACTGGGTGATAAGTTCAAGCAGAAGCTCTGGGGTTGGGCCTGGGTTGAGGGTGGTCAACAGCCCGCGTTGGAGGAGTCTCTGGAGGTTGGCGGCTTTGGTTATCCGGCCATGGCTGTGGTCAACTTCAAGAAGATGAAGTTCTCTGTGCTCAAGGGATCCTTCTCCAAGGATGGCATCAATGAATTCCTGCGTGACATTTCCTATGGACGCGGACACACAGCGCCAGTTCGTGGTGCTACGAAACCCAAAATTTCCAGTGGTCAAGCCTGGGATGGCAAGGATGGACAGCTGCCCACCGAGGAAGATATCGATTTGAGTGACATCGATCTGGACGATGACGTCGTCAAGGATGAGCTGTAAATTTGAGCACATCTAATCTATCCAAGACTGCAGCTCAGGCTCACTATATTCCAAGCAACAAACAAACTCAACAAAACTTAAACTATACTTTATAATAAATAAATGTCTAAATAAAACCTAATGGAACTTTTGTATCTATCTAATCTTCCGAATAGTTTATGGTTTAACTGTGAATAAAAAATAGAAAACAAGAATCCTCTGAGATTTTACTTGATATTGTTGAAAGTTTCAAATCTTCCAAATGAAAACAATGAATCATCTCAAATTTTACTTGATATTTTTTAGGGGGCGTTCGCAAAAGCGTTTATTCTTTATTCGATATAGAAAACATTTGTAAAAATGCTGGAGTATACAAAATTAAGTACTAAATGCACATTTGTAAATTCTGATCAAGTCTGATCTAAAAGTAGCTATAAAAAAGGGTTTATATCAAAGTCTTTTTTCAATTCTTACAGTCAAATTCGTGTGCGCATGCATTCTATAGGATTCTAATGGAATTAGATCTATAGATGGATATATAAAAGTGATTCTATATGATTCTAATGGAAGTACATCTATAGATGGACATATAAATTGTATATATAAAGTTGTATATAAATGTCTTTCTAGTAAAAATATAGCTGCTCAGACTGAGATTATCAAATTAATTTCGGGGAATAAAGAAGACATATCAAAAGTGATATTGAGTAAATTAAGTACAAACTTATGAACTATTCTTAACTATGGAAAATTCATGTGGAAAATGATATATCCCCTACTAAATCGTATGGCCAACTTGTTGTTCGTCGTTCGTAGTTACTAGTTGGCAAGGTCTTTCATAGTTCATATGGCATGCAGAGTTAGGCAAGTTGATGATGATGTTTCTGATCCACCGGATAGTTCTCTATCGATTGTATTGATCGGGATGTGGCGGCCGTTATGGTGGATGAGACATCCATGAAGCGATATTTTTTATCATTGCGACATAGAAGAGGATAACACATCACACCGTAGTAGAATGCCAATGCAAACACAATAATCGTAAAGATTATGGCTATAATACCGAAGGTCGATAAACCTGACTTGGCAGTCAATTCGTCCTTATATGTCTGAGGTGGCTCTGTCGTTGTTGTTGTTGTAGTCGTTGTACGCCGATAGCTACGGTAGCATCCCACGTTGGATATTAGGCAACTTGACGCTGTTGAGATACGTGAGATAAAAGATACGAAATTGTATCATACACATTGATAATTTCCTGGAATTGAAGTTGAAAAGTACATACCAACAACAAGCACATAAAAGAGAGCGTACGCGTTACAGTGGCGCAACATGTTGAGAAAATAATAAATACAAGAAACAAATGGAAAAAAAGAACGCGAACGCAGACTCAAAAAATCACACACAAAAGAGACGAATAACTGAGAAAAAGAAAAATGGATTACTTCTTGTGTGTATGTTCTGATATCGATACTTGCTATCGATGTTACATTCACCATCACTAGCAAGACATATTTCATATTTATCGATAGCATCATTGTACTGCGAGCTAGGTTGTGTGAGTTTAGCATTGGAGTGCATTGAGATTTTGCATTAATCATAGATTAAATATGTAAAAACAAACAGAATATAATGCAATTCTCTACAATAAGCTGCCTCTAGAAAATCAAAAAATGTACGGTCACGCAGTGAGATAAAAAAAATCCCATAAGAATTTACATAAAACAAAAGGTGACGCGACAACGCCGCTCGTTTTTGTCCGCGTAAACCTTTCCATTGGATGTGAAAAGCAAGTTAAATAATTCACCACACGTAAATATAGAAAACTGAAAAATACTTCAAACGTCCAGTGTGTGCAACAACATATCGAGTAAAATAAGTACAGTAAAAATTTTCATACTCGTCAATTCGATTGTCGGCAGCAGCAGCAGCAGCAAACAGCAGCACAAAGCGGTAACAAGAAGAGGTACAAACACAGAAAGTGAACAGCAAAGAAACGGAGCAACAACAAAAAAGAAGAAAAGAGAAACGGCATTCAATTTGTGGTTGTTGTTGTCGTTGTGTTGTTGTACTGGCGTTGGTCGTGTATACGTTTGTACATGCATACACATACACACACACACATATGTCGAGTGTTGCCAGTGTGTTGTTACTTACGAATATAAACAGTTATAAATTTGATATAAATCAGTAAATGCTTGCATTGAAAACATGTCACACTTGCCACTGGATGCGCGGGCCATACTCCACCACCTAAATGAATTGGGCTATAGAAATATATCCGCCGAACAGCTACGTGAATTTTTAAAAGGTAAGACTACCCTTACTCAAACAACAAAAAGAATACAAAAAAAAAAAATACCCAACCAAAGACGACAGTTCCCGCCATTGCATTTTGTATGCATGTATGTGTGTGTTTGTGTGCTTGCGTGTGTGTTTTGAGTGCGTGCAATAAGCATTTCGAAGAATTATTTGATTTTTCAACAATTTTATTTCTATTTTCGCTCATGTTATACGAACGATTCGTCACTCTGCCTCACTGTACGAGAAAAGCAAACGATGACAGTTCGTGGCAGTGTAAAAAGAAGAAAAAAACGAAATAAAAACGAGTATTACTCGCGAATTGTAAATAACAGCGCTTGAGGTTGAACAGAGACACAGACACATGCGCATATATATGTGTGCGTGTCGTGTGTTGTTTGTGTGCATGCATATGTATTGTATTATGTATATGTATGGACGCATGTATCGCTGTGTGTTTAGTTAAAAGTGTTTGTGGACATGTTTCGGGATTCTCAGCATGGGTACAAAAACAATGTAAATCGTAATATTCGCATGTATTGTATATATGTATGCGCATACATTCATATGTACAACTAACGTTTATGTGTGTGTGTGTGAGTGTGTTGTCTGGCATCGAGTGAGCATTACATATTTTTGATGTATTATGTATCTGTGTGTTTTGCTTTCTGCCTCTACCTTTTCGGCTTATGTTTCTGTTTAGTTTCCAACACACCGCGTTTGGTGGTGGTGCATGGGGAATTCAAAAAAATAAAACCCACAATTGTTGTTGCATATTTTGTCTTATGTATGTGTCGGCAGAAACTTCAGGGCAGCTGCTGCGAGAATGAAATAAATGAATTCGACATTTTTATTTAACTAAACCGTCGACGTTGTCGGCGACTTGACTCGTTGCTCGTTGTTGACATGGCATTCGGCCTTACAAGCGCATTCAGAGGCAGCATAACTTCTGTTGCAAACACATAAGTATTGTATATACAAACAGGGTTCAAACTGTGTTTCCTAAACAAGGACAGACAATGCGTTTTGTTGTTCCTTTAAAAAAAAGTGAACAGCACAGAAACAGTTTGTTCACAACAAAAGGAAACAAGGGAAATTAATCGATTACTTTGCCGAGTGTTGGAAACTGGCGAGGGATGTGTGTTGTTAAATGCCTACATTTTGTTTTAGTCCTTAATTATTTTTTTAAATATTTATTTATTTAGTTGTATTTATCGTTGTGTACTTTAGTAATTAAATATGTTGTAATTAAATTTGTTTTTTCCCTAATCGCTCGATGCTGCTGCTGTTTTGTTTGCAATCATTTGAACAAATTACAATGCAAAATTGAGGTCAGACATTCATTTATTATTTCCCATATTTCGTTTTAATCATTTTGCGCTGCTGCCATCGCCAATGTCGATAGCATGACATCGATAAACAATAAAAGAAAAACAGCTGTTGTGTTGTCGTTTATTAAAACTGTGTGGCCACCTGACTCAGACGCGGGGCACTGTTTTTAGCGACTGGCGTGGCGGTACCTACACTCAGGCCATAAGCCTCTTATTACACACATACTCGATTGAAAGATACCCTACAGACAATTCTTATAACTCTCATAAATATAGTTTGCTTATCGACTTATAAGTTTTACGTTTATAAATACTTCATGAAACGTAGCCGCCTCTTGATCTTTAGTTTTATGCCTAGCATCCCCTTATTTTGTTAAAGATCATACTCTATTCAAAGTACAGAAAACAAGAGGCACCCACACATAATTTGTTAGCACTCACTGCACCCATAATATTCAGTTGTTTCTCTTGTTTAAATAAATTTAATAAACTTTCATTTAAACTGCTTGAAATTAAATTAACTTGAGTTAAATAAATATAATGCTTACTTAAGAAATGCTACTAAAATTCAGTGTGAAGTTTAAGAACAATAACAACTAATTCTCAATTTTCCAATTTGTTTATCTCTCTCTCTCTCTCTATTCTTCTCGGGTTCATCAACACTCCACAACAACAACAACAACTACGACTACGAACAACAATTGCAGCTTATTTGCGCCTAAAGGTATGCAACCGCAGTCGGATAAGCAAAGTGCTATCAAAAGCAAATTTGCAACAACAACAGCAACAGCAGCAACAACAAGGGCAAACACTCAGCAACAACAGCAGCAGCATCAGCATCAGCCAGAGCAACAACAACATAATCAACCCCATAAGTATCAACGATCTAAAGTAAAGGTGATCAAAAGCAAACGTCCACTTTGCCATTTCAAGTTCTATCTGGACATTTGTGATCATCAGCTAACCAAGCGCATTGAGGCCGATATCAAAGCGCTTGGAGGCTCATTGGAATTCTTCTTGAACGACAGTATTACGCATTTCATAACCGATAAGGATAAGAGTTCCTTGCCACAACAACAACAACAAAGTCATCCAGGAACACCTCAGACTCCAGCTACACCAACAACCACTGCACTCCATGAGGATGGCAATGCTCCTGCTGCACCCACGCAACTCCGCAAAGGTCGACAAACACGTGCTGATGCAATATTGAGTCGTGCGCGGGGAATACAAGCAACCAATCAACCCATTCCTAGTCAAGAACGTAGACAACAATCCTTGGAGGAGAACAGACAAGGCTCTTATGCTATATGGCAAACTGAGTACGCTCTACGCTTTCTGCAGCGCATACAAACTGAGCTACGTTCGTATCTCCAAGCGGGTCCATTGCAAACCACCTCGACCCCCTCAACGACTGCTGGGAATATTCAGTTGAAGAGGAACTTCATAAAGATCGAATCAATCAAGCGCAATCATCGACCATATTATCATCTGCTGAAGCAACAAGAAGAGTGGCCCAAAATAGATTTGTGCAGCGAAGACGGTGCATTTCGTTTAACGGCCAGAGCGGAGGTGGATGCGGTGCAGAGTAGTATGACACGCAAGTCGCAGGTTGGCTCACGTACATCGCAGCGTCAACAGGATAAGGAAAAGGAAAAGGATCAGCAACAAAAACAACATAAGAAGCCACTACAGCCACAAGTTCTACTGCCATTGCCGGCGACATTGCATGGAGGTACTAAGAAGCAGTTACCAGATCAACCACTCAAAACCATCAACAGAGAAGTAAAGGAACTAAAGGAATCGAGTGATAAACAGTGTGGAGTCTGTGAGATCTGCAAGGTTGAATACGATATATTGACTATACACTTGCAGAGCAAAGATCACGAGTTGTTTGCCAAGAACGCGCAAAACTTTCTAGCGCTAGACACGCTCATACAAGTCTCGGCAAGTGTGGAAAGTTTTCTGGAAAGGGAAGAGAAGGAACAATTGAAGCAGCAGCAGCAGGAGGAGGATAAGGATAAGGCAGACGAGTTGCAGACAGACGACAGCGATATGGAAGTTGATGAGCGGCTTAGCGATAGCGCCATAGCCTCAACAGAGAAGAACAACTGCAAGAAAGCCAGCAACAATAATAATAATAACAGCAACAACAATAACAACAGTAGCAGTAGTAGACAGCAACGTCCATCGCCAGCGCTGCGTGAGAAGAGTAAGCGCATTACCAAGGGCAAGCATTCCTCCGAGAAGTTCCAGGCAACGCCACCAGCAAATTCGCCAGTTAATCCACAGACTCCTTCGCCAAACAAAAAGCTGACAACGTTGCAAGATCAGAATCAGCCATTGAGGGCAGCGAGCAACAATGTTGCAACACCTCATCAACCTACGCCAAATACAACACGAAGAAAGGCAATGAATTCGGTGTTGTCTCCTCCGTTTCGTGCTATGCTGCCGCCTTCGTCACTCTACAAGGTGGTGGAGGCCAGTGATGTACTGGCCACACCAAGTAGAGGTGGGCGTGGACGTGGAGCCGGAGGTGCTGCCAGTGCAGCCAACGTGGATTCCCCCTCGCTGATTGTCAAGTTCCAGAAGGTGCGTCAATCGGAGCTGCAACGTCTCAATGGGGAAGCAGAGAACTTTATGTTTCCACGCAGCAATACGAGAAGTAGCAGTGAGATACCCACAGATGTGGATCGACAGACCACTTCGGACATACGTGGACATCATAGCATAGCCAGCTCTGCCAGTTTGGACACTACCAGCGAGGCAGATGACTCTACGTATCCTCAACAAGCGCAACCAGCTACGCCCGCCAATCAACAGCAGCAGCAGCAACAGAAACGTGCTACAGCTGTGGGTAGACGGCGCAAGGGTTCTTCGCAGGCACAGGCTGGAGGAGCCGGAAGTGCTCCCAGTACTGTGCCGCAACAGCAGCGCTTTCCCAGCGCCCCCATCCAGCCTGAGATGCAACCGCAACTGCTGAGGCCGACGCGGAAGAGTAGCCGCACGGCCACAGCGATTGTGACGGCGGCCACGACGAGCAGCCAACTGCAGCTGCGTCGCCAGCGCGGTGGCAAATTGGAGGATAGGATGGGGGAGCAACCACAAACAACAACAACAACAACAACTAAGAAAACTGAACTACAACTGAATAGAAATAAATTAGAAGAGAATGATGATGATGATGATGAGGAGGATGAAGAAACGAACGAGGAGTCAAGCTGCAGCTCCGGCAGTGATGAGGATTACATAGGCAAACTGCCAAAGTCCACTAGTAAAACAAACTGCGTGGATACGCGCGAGGTGCGCGCAGCAAGGCGCCTGTTGCGCCTAACCCTCACCCTGAATCGAGGAGTAGGACCAAGAGGAGGTGAAGCAGCTGCCAACAAGTCACTAAACCGTCGTAGTTCCTCCGGCAAACAACACAAGGCGACGCCAGCAACTGCAGCTGTAACTCATCACAAGAAGGGAACGGGGCACTCCAAGGCACCTTCGCAGGTTACCAACGATCTCTTGTTCGACTGCAGCAAAAGCGAACGTATGCAGAAGATGCGCTACGAGTTTGAGAAGTTGCCCACGGCGGATCTATGGCATCGTGTCTTCCAGCGACAAGATGCAGGTGAAGAGCACTATTATTGTTACTATGGAACGACGCGTTATCGCAAGCTGCCATACGAGCAGGGCCCCATACCCATGGAGCTAACGAAGCCACACAGTTGCACACTATGCACACAACATGTGGAGGTCAAGAAGGAGGAGGAGCCAATGGAACAGGAGCAAGAACAGGAACAGGATCAATCGAATAGCAATCAAATGGTTTACAAGCACAAAAAGTTGCATCTGCTGCAGCGCTATCAACAACAACAGCAACAAGAGTCGTCAACAGCGCCTCCACCAGGTGCTCTCAAATCGATGATGCCCCTGACAACCAAGTGTGATAGCAAGGCCAGCACACCAGAGCTGCTGGAGCGTGATCTGGTGCCGCTTAGTGAACGTGCACAAATTGTGGAACGGGTGCGAGCGACCTCAACGCAAAGCAGCTCGAGCAGCAGTTGCAGCAATAGCCAGAAGAGCTCTTCACGGCACAAGCAGCTGGCCAGGCTGGTGGAGTTGCCGCCACGTAAATCGCCCAGAGAACATGCATCCACATTGGCTCTGGTCAGTTGTATAATACGGCAGCGACAGGATTCGCAGAGTAAAACCAATTCGGAGGCAGAAGAAACGCCAGCAATGCCAGCAGCGCCAGCCGCGAAAATGCCTAGTGTGAAGCAGGAAGCCGCTCCGCCCCCACCGCCATCTCCAGCAGCCTCGACGCGTCTGCAGACTGCAACGCCGGTGGAGGAGATGCGATTTGCCACAGAGATAAGTGAGACTGTTAAGCGCATGCGACGTGGTCAGAATAAATATGATACCTTGCCTGCGCGTGCTAGTACCCCGGTGCGATCTCGACGAGCGGCGGCAGCATCATCAACAGTTGCTGCCACTTCCTGTTCGTCCGCCCCGGCACCACCTTCTGTCAGCTACTCCCGCCGTCTGCAGCTAGCGAAGAGAGAAGCTGCGAGCAGCAATAGCAGCAGTGGAGTAATTCTGGGCAAGCGGAAACGACGCCATAATGCCGGAGGCACTCCTCTGCGTGGACAAGCGCAGCAGCAGCACCAACAGACGCCGGGAGTGACGCTGCTTGCGGGTGTTCGCAAGCTGCCAAGCAAGAAGGGTCTGCTGGAGTACGAGATGGAGAAGAGTGCGCTGAACACACTCAATGCGAGCATGAAGTTTGTGAATCCAATCTTGATTGCATGGGAGATTGATAAATATCTTGAATTGACTGGCAGGGAATATGACCTCAATGTGGAAGAGGAAGACACGTTGGAAGCCACGGCGCCGCCTTGCTCCAGTCTGTTGCGTGAGGAGCAAGTACAGACGCCTCCATCCTCGACAGATTGCTGCTTTACCAGTGAGTTTGATTTGTGTGATCTACTCGCAGCTGAAGCGGCCGGAGAGAGTGGAGATGATGAGGGCGCGCCAACGACTAGTCTGCGGCGGAACACGAGCTTCAATTGGTTTGCGGGTCATCAACGTAAACGAAAGTGCCTGAAATCGAATCGTACTGGTTGGCCACGGGTGCAGAGACGTCGTGGCGGCGTGGCCAATGCGAGATTGTCGTTGGTTGAGGAGCCGAAGGATACGCAGCAGCAGTTGGAGATGCAGCACCAAGGTATTAAAGAGGAGCCAATGGAAACGGAAGAGGAGCAAACGACAACCACAACGACAACCACAGCGACAACGACATCCACGAGAAGAACCACAACTAGTGCTGAAAAGGAGCTAGGAAAACAGCAACACGAAGAGGAGGACGAGGATAACGATGATGATGATGATCCCGATGCTGATGCTGCTAGTCCCGATGCAGATGGAGGAGGCAAAGAGCTGCTGGATAAGGAACAACCAGCAGCAATGACGCCACCAGCCACAGATCTGGACGAGCAGGTGGGCAACGATGAGGACGAAATAGAGATGGAAATGGAGCTGGAGAATACAGACGATAATGATGAGGCTGGAGAGAATGAGAGTCAGTTGGACTACGATGATGATGAGACTATAGCGGATTTGGTAGAGAATCAAAATTCGGAAGCTGAAATTGAAGCAACCGATGCGGATGTGGAAGATGATGCCGAAGATGATGAGGATGAGGTTGAAGACGACGACGACGACAACGACGATGATGATGTCTATGAAGATGCCTATGGTGAGGCGACAAAAGAGACACCAGATCCATTGGCCATAGAGCAGGATGATGAGGAGGAGGAGGAGGATGATGATGATGATGATTTAACTGCCTCGTATACTAAACCGGTTGTGGAGAAGCCCCTGCCGGCAAGGCAATCGACTGAGCACAGTCCAGAGAAGAAACCCTTCCTGGTCAATCGATACTGCCTGAATGTAACTTCCACGCCCAGCACACAATCTCGTCAGCAGCAGCAGCAACAGCAACAACAGCAGCAGCAGCGTCGTACGCCACAGCTCAATGGCAGCCTAGAGAGCTGTATCTCGCCCAGCGAGAAACTCGGGGATAACTCGGATATATTCACCGTCTCCTCTGATGGCTTGGATACGGACATGGATCTGAGCAACACGCAAGCAGGTGACTCCCTCGAGCAACAGCAGCAGACGACGCCCAAGCGCAAGTTCGACATTAGCAAATATGCGCCTCCCAAGAATGGAAAGGCGGCGAGTAGCTGTGCCGCTGAGGCGGCAACT
The DNA here is from genome assembly GCA_018904595.1 of Zaprionus indianus. Classification (NCBI taxonomy): domain Eukaryota; kingdom Metazoa; phylum Arthropoda; class Insecta; order Diptera; family Drosophilidae; genus Zaprionus; species Zaprionus indianus. The sequence goes on from JAEIHA010000905.1 coordinate 2,238,114, forward strand.
GCAGCGGTCAAATCGCTGGCAATATCGCAGTTCCTAAAGAAGGAGGTGCGTGTCACATGTCGGCGCCTTCGAGCGCCCTTTCGCCGCTTTCGGTATCGTCGCTGATCATCTTGAAGTCCCCACATCATCATCAGCATCATCATCATTACTAACTGCACCATTGTCATTGTTATTGTCATTAGTTTTAGTGTAATCAGATCATAGAGTAAAGATGAAGAAGAAGCAGGAGAATGTTCATTAAATTATCGTATAATCCCTCCATACGTATCAATATATTATATTTGGTATACATTTATATATATTTTTATGATCTTCGTAAATTGATTTAACTTTTTGATATTCCTCTCTCTCTCCCCTCCATTCTCTCTTTGCTTTCTCATTTAACTATTATGTATTTTCATATTTTTTTGTCGTCATTGTTTTGTAATTGTCAAATCGAATCCCCATTAAGTATCATCCAGAAACACACACACCAACACACACCCACACATAACTAGCATAATTTGAGCAAGATACGTAATCGATAAGCCTAGTTTAATTATAGCTTAGACAAGAATTCCATAACCTTTACCCACAACAAAAACGATTTCTAAATAAAGACTTCAATTCTCTGTATAAGTTCCGTGTTTATTTTCGATACACACACACACACATCTATAGATATATATACGATGCTCAAACTACTAATGTAAAATGAAGAAAATAAAACCAAAAGCAATTGTAAAGAAACTAAACTAAAACAAGCATTAAATATGTAATTTTAATATATATAAACCGAATTTGATTTGAAAAGATAATGCTCTCTCGGGGATAGTTAACCCAATTCGCTCACACACACACGCACACATACACATATAAATCATATGCAAGTCCATGTAAACGCTTTGTGTATTGCCAGAGGAATATATATATTGTACTCATGCATATATATTCTTGATTATGATCGACAATTAGGTCGATTCTTCTCTGTCTGTTTGTCTCCATTAATGTGTCGATCAAGATATTTCAAATTGAAGATAGTTTACTGTAGTCCTCATCGTTGTCTAGTTTCAGGTTCTGTATAGCACCCAATGAGTGAGTATCTTTCGGAATGCAGGGTATCTTATAGTCGTTAACGGGTGTGCGCACGGCCGTAGCTTTTATACACACTGATTTAATTTTGAATATTCAATAATATATTTAAATCTTTTTGATCCCAGACCTTCGCAAGCTTATCAAATATGAGGAACAGTTGGCCACCAATGAGAAGGAGGACCCTCTTATCACACTGTATAGACGCGACACGGTCAGCTCGCGTGCAAAACTAGATGGCAAAGCGAAGGAGAAAGAAAAGGAAACACTTGGAGGAGAAAGATCACCGATACAGCCTTCGCGAGCAGGTGATCGTACTTCCAGTAAACAATCCTATGAGACTGCCTTCAGTACAGCATCCATGAAAAGAGCAACCTCAGAGAAGGATATGGCAGCGGTGTATCGTGAAAGGGCAAAGGCAAAACCCCCTGGATGTCGCCCTTATGGTAGAGAAAACGAAGGGAGGGAAATGATAGAAGCGTTTTGTGAACAACTTCGCCTAGAAGATGAAAAGGCAAAAGCAAATCCCAATAAATATCGCCCTCAACGTCGAAGCCGTAGCAGCTCTCGTACTAAATACAAAGACGGAATGCCAATTGATATATACACTGATGAGTCGTCTCCATGTCAGGGTTCAACATGGTCGAATCGTTTACCTTTGCCAAGCACCAGACCCGTTTCAGCGGCTTCAGATGGTAGGATCAACTAGATCAGAATTATTTATTTTCTTATTTACTGAATTATTTTTCTTTTTTCTTCTCAAAGCTCGCTCCAAGTCAAGGAAGAAACTGAACTACACTGATCCTGTGGCATTGTATCATTACTATCAAAATGAATGGGAACATTTTCGTGAACAAATACCTGGCGAAACTTCACATTCGAATTTGCGTCGCAAAATACATAACAAACTGTTGGATCCCAAGTGACTCCAGCAATATATTGACTTTTTATTTGATTTAAAAAAAAAACATTTTGTACTTTTATTTTCAAATAAATAAATGATGTTACTAAAAGCTTAATAATTTATTTCCTTGTTCAACTTTTCTTGGGTATTTGAAGAATTGCAGTAAAAACAAATTGTCCGCTTAAGAGAGGGTTTTGTTGTCCGTTCAAACTCTATTCAAGTCGATCGATTTTATTAAAAACAAAATATGTATCTTTTTTGCATTATAAAGTTAGGATAAATATTTATTATCTAATAACAGTTATTTCTTTTATTATAAAGTTAAGATTACAATAACAAAAAATATTTTAAATATTTTTTTTTAACTAGAGGTTTCAACTTTATCATCGAAAATGCGATTAAGTAAATGGTTTTCTAGGTTGTGAAGGTGTTCGAACGCTTCATGATCGTTTTGAAGAAATTGTTTTAATTTCGAAATGGCCATCAATGCTGTTTCATTTGAGCTTATTGTCCAAGAATCTTCGTCCACATCTTCCACTTCCGAATTATGTTCGTTATCGCTGTCGCTAGTTTTAATGCAATCGGTTGGAATAATATATTCTGCGTGACTTGAGGAATCTGCAATTATGAAAATGAACTAAATATGTTTAGATGTTTAGTAGTTCCACATTACCTTGGGTAATGGCGGCAGTTTCTCCAGATAGAGATTTTAATGTTATATTGCGTCTTTTGCACCATTTTTGCAACCAACCATTTGAGGCTAAAAAACCTGGTATTCCTACACTTGCAGCAATTTCCTTGGCTTTGGCTTGAATTTCAGGTGCAGATATGGGAATATTTTGGTTACGAGTCTTTAGAAACCAATCATGGCAAATTTGATCAAGTTTTTGTCTTTTTACGTTTAACTGACTTCTCCTAATACCTAAATTGTCCTCCCCCGAGTGCCACATTGAGGCAATTCTTGGTTTTTCTTTTATAATGGTCGCCGCCTGTGACTTTCCAATGTTAAACCTGTTGATTAATTTATAAATTTATGATAAATGCATTTTCATTAGTTTCACAGCTTACCTTTTAGCTATTTCACGAACAGACAAGTTTGTTTTATTATGTTCGTTAATGATTTCAATTTTTTCTTTAAGATTCAAAACTTTTCGAGATCCAAATGATCTGGGTCTATCAACTACAAGGGGTGGTTCTTCGAGAACAAGTGAAACAGAAAGCATTTCCTTTTGATCACTTATTTCAGGGGTCTCATTTGAAAGAGAGGGCTTACTCTCCTCAGCCTCGAAAATATCATTCGATTTATATTCAAAATGCTCGAAAAGTTGTTCCTCATCATATTGGTCAAGGGTACTGGCTTCTCCAGATGTGGATTCATACGTTATATTGTGTCTATTGCGCCATTTATGCAGCCAACCATTTGAGGCTACAAAGCGTGTCATTCCTAGATCTGTTGCAATTTCCTTAGCTTTTGCTTGAATTGTAGGTCCGTTAATTGGAATATTTTGACGTCGAACCTCTGAAAACCAGTCAAGACACATTTTATCTAGTTGTTTGCCTTTTTCGTTTAAGTAGGTCCTTTTTGTATTTAAATTGTAATCCCCAGACTGACATAATAATTTAATTTTTGGTTTTTCTTTTATGATAGTCGCTGCCTGTGACTTTCCGATTTTAAACCTGTTTATTAATAAATAAATTAAGTGGAAACTCATTTTATTTAGTTTTCATAGCTTACCTTTTAGCTATTTCCCGAACAGACAAGTTTTGATTATCATGTTCCATTATAATTTCCATTTTCTCCTTTAGATTTAATACTTTTCGTTTCGGCATGTTTGATTTTCAAACTTTTGTATGCCAATATAGTATACAATTGAACCTTTTTTAAGTACACACAATCATTTATGAATTTTGTTTGTTCGCATCCGGCCAAGAATGATTTACTGGGGCATTATTATTGTTAGCATACCAGCGTCCGTTAAAAACTATTTTGTCTAAAATGCCAAAACCCTTCAAGAACTTGTGTCCACCAACAGTTAAAAGAGTGTCCGGCCAAGAGAAGCAATTTTATTTTAGAAAAATACAGCAAAACGAATGATGCAAACAAGTATTTGTCTAGAGGATAGTCCGCTTACAAGAGGTGTATGTTAAATAAGTATTCACTGTTAACATATATCGATAGAAATGAGAGGAAAAAGATTGGACTCCTTTGAGAGCTACTTTATTCGTTAGTAAGAACGGAATACATAAAGATATTTTAATACTGAATGTTGTTTACCATATATAAGACAACATAAGGGACATTTGCTATTTAAATTATTTAACATTCAATATATCGGTCGGAAAACCATCGATACGAAATGCTAACATACCTTTCCAATGATTATGCTAATAGCAGCACTTATCGAAGAGAGCTGTAATTATGACAGTTTGTTTCGAGCAGGCACTGTTAACAGACGGCTTACAGCTTGCTAATGTAGTTATTTGTACACTTAAGCATGTAAAAATAGACAAACATATTGAATAATTTAAAATAGCCAAGCAAACTATATACATTAAAAGAATTTAACTGGCTATCTTTACGCATAATTATGAATACAGGTAAATATCATCAGAATCAACGCACAAACATAATGTTAACTTAACATTAATATTACATATTATCTTGTCTGCGCAAAATTACAAATCGATGCGTTAAAAAAACCGAAGGAGACTCATTTGTTATTAAAATGTTATAAACAACGGTAAGTGATTTATTAACTCTGTGATAGAATTGCTTCACCTTTATGTACTTAAAAATAGTGAAAATATTTGCGTACATAGATATGATATATCTATTTATGTGCGCGTGTGTGTGCTTTCATTTACGTATGCATAAACATTTGTACGTATAATGTACATGTGTACATGTGTATGTGTAGCAGTTGTCTGTTTTGTTTGAGCAAAAAAGTGATAATTAAAATGAAAAACATAAAAAAAGACACAGTTAGAGACCTCCTCTATATCTATTCCATGTATGCACATATGTGTTATATTTAGTTAGCAATTAACTTAGCATGAAACATTTTTGAGTTCCACTGGAACGCGTTTGGTAAAATTGCAATTTATTGTTAAGAAATATTATAAAATTGTTTCTTAAAGTCCCAACCGGCTTAAAGAACATAGATTTGCTTATTTGGCCCTGTTTGCAAAGATTATATTCATTGTTATTTGCATAAAATACGCAACCATATGCAGATGTGCGAACACACATACATACATACAAACATATCTGAAAGAGTTATGCGAAAATGCTTCTGCGAGTGTCTGCATTTGTGTTAGTATTTTTATATATAGTATATTAGTCGACTATTTATAACTAACTTCACTACATACGTGAAGTGCGAAGATAGTGTAATTATTGATAATACGAATGTTAATCAAACACACCAAGATAGTATGCCCTCTAAGAATTTATATAATCAGTGAAGGTAGCGAAAAGGGAATTATAATTGTTCCTGAACTTATTGGAAAGGGGCTTAATAGTGAAGAAAGAGAGAGTGAGAGGGATAGAAATAGGTATTTATTTTGTCCAAATACAAATACATGATAGAAAGAACTATATATATATCTGTGTATCAATATATACAAACATATAGTATTCCAAAGGGGTATTAATGGGGCCTAGTCGAGTTGGTCATATTTATCTGTCTATACCACGTCGATGTGTCTTGGTTTTGACGTCTGTTACTCCGCCCAGTCATCAGTTTTGTACTCAATATATCTAGCTTGCCACGACTAACCTGACTAACTGCATTATATAACTTGTATTAACGTAAATCTTCCCCCTCCTCAGGTATAATATGCGAGCATACGATGAGACAAATACTATGAAATTTTTATTGAAATTGTACACAGAAAAATGGAAACAGTATCCAAGATATCCTTGATATTGACCGTGTTGCTTGTTTACAATGATGTTGTCGGGATCGTAGCAGCCAGTCAACAGAATTGCCGTTCCGTCTATAGCGAGAGAAACGCCACATTTCAGCAGCAGAACCTAAGTGGATCCGCTCAAGAAACAGACATTACCACAATCACCCGTAAATGGCAGGAACATGAATTCTCACTACTTGGCTATAAATTTCATTTACCCTTTGTGGGCTATGCTGTGGATACGGATGCGGATGATAATGATGGTGTAGACGATGCCTGGTTGCAGGACAGCAGCAGAAAGCAACAGCAGGATGAGGAGGAGGAACCAGAGGTGCCAGAGCATTTGTTGCTCAGCCCCAACCAAGTGGATCCTGCAGCAAACATATTCAAGCTGCAGTGTCAGAATGTCAGCCTGGCCCAGATCAATGCTGAGCTGACGAACAGAGGGCACTTTAACTATGAGCAAGTGCAACTGCAGAATGTACCTGTAACAAAGGAAACGAATGATGCTTCATTGCAGCTGCCTCAATACAATAATCTGCGACAGTTTAAGTGGACACAGAGTGCACTGCGTGATGAGACACTGAGGCGACTATTCACGCAGCACACGCAACGCTTTGAGACTGTGGAAACGATGGACTTCAGTGGCAATGAGCTCCAGTGCATTCAATGGGCTCATCCGCAGGCAGTTCGTCGCCTCAAAGTGCTGCAATTAAGCCGCAATTATTTGGCGAACTGCAGCAGTCTGGCCGAGCTGCAGTACATGAATCATTTGCTGGAGCTGCATCTGGATGAGAATCAATTGCAGCGACTGCCGGCACATTTTCTACATGAACTCAGCGAGCTGCGACTGCTGAATCTTAGCGGTAATGCGCTGCAGGAGCTGCCTCGCAATATCTTTGAGGGTGCACTGCAGTTGGAACGCCTCTATCTGGCCAAGAACCAGTTGAGTGTGCTGCCCTTTCAACTCTTTCAGACCGCACGCGAGTTGCGCCTCTTGGATCTCAGCGAGAATCGCCTGCTCTCGTTTCCCGAGAACTTCTTCACCCTCAATCGGGAGTTGCGCCACCTGAAGCTGCAGCAGAATCGCCTGCAATCAATCAGCAAACATAGCTTCTATAATCTTCGTGAGCTGCGTCACCTGGATCTGTCACAGAACGAACTGGGCAGCATCAACCGGAAAGCCTTTGAGTCGCTAGAGAATCTCCTCGTTTTAAATATATCGGGCAATAGATTAACCCTATTGTCCTCCATTATCTTCCAGCCATTGAATGTGCTACGCCAACTGGATCTCAGTCGCAATCAGTTCAAGCAACTGCCGGATGGACTCTTTCAGCGCCAACGTAAATTGGTAATGCTGCGCATCGATGAGACGCCGCTGGAGCAGTTGCCCAATTGGATATCACGTAGTGGCGAGGATTATGTAGATCCCCAGATCCTACAGCGTCTGCGTTACTTGTCCATACAGCGGAATACGCATCTTTCGCAGCTTCCAGCGACTATGTTCTCCAATGTGCGCAATGTGCGTGAGCTGCTGCTGGCCGAGAATGGTCTGGTCACGTTACCTCCACAGATTGGTAGCCTGTCGCGTCTGCGTCGCCTCAGCGTGCGTGGCAATCGATTGAGTTCGCTGCCTGATAGTCTGAAGGATTTGCCACAGCTGGACTATTTAAATATACTGGATAATGAATACATCTGTGACTGTAGTATGTATTGGTTGTCGGGTTGGTTAACCAACTCCAGCATCCCGCTACGCCGATTGCCCTCAAATGATCAGATAGATAACCAGATCGATGAGCTCAAGTGTCAATATGGTTATCCCGGGGATATGTTGCGTGTGCTGAGTAACCTCAACTGCAGTGTGCCCATTGTGATGCAGTCCTCAGCGCCAAAGATGTACAGGTTACATGCGACGGCCAAGCTGGAGTGCATGGTATACGGCAGTCCCACGCCCGACATTATTTGGGTGAGTTAAACTTGTACTGGAAAGGAGGGTACCCTATATGGGAAATACCCTATAATAGAAGAGCCTTTTGATTGAGTTTATCTCTGTTTTAGGTTACCCCACGCAATAAGATTCTTCGTCATCATGCTGATCCTGACAAGCGGCCAATCATTATCAACAGCGATACTGAGCATCAGCCGAGCAAGTTCGAGTTGTTTGCCCTCACGGATGATAGAAATGTGCAGGCGTTGAGCGTGAACATAAGCCGACAGAAGAGTATAGTGGGGCAGCGTGTGGTGCTCATCGAGAACGGTTCGCTGCTGGTGCACAACATATCGCGTGGCGACAGTGGACTGTACACCTGCTACGCCTTTAATGTGATGGGCAATTCATCAGCAGGGATTAGGTAGGTTGCCATCAGTTCGCTATATCAATGCCTGCTAACCTTGTCTTCCTTTTGCAGACTCTACATCGATCCCATAGTGTTTTATCGTGTTAAAATTGAGAGTTTGCTGGCGGGCACACTTTTGGCTACTGCCTTCCTGTTGACGACTCTGCTGGTGCAGGGAATACAGAATCTGTTGGTACGTTTCGGTGTATGTGAGCGTTTATCCTGTTGTGCCAATCGCAACAAGAGGTCACCGCGATCGCGACAGATTTACGCCATGCTGGACAGCATCGAGAGCTATAAGAGCCAACAGCTGGAGAGATTACGAGAGAATTATGCACAGCAGGTGCATCGTATACGTGAGAATTGTGCACAGCAAGTGGAATGGATACAGAGCAGCTACACCACACAGGCCAAGCACATCAAGGAGTTCCGCGACATGGGCTCCAATCATTTGACAGCACTCAAAGATCAATACTGCGATCAGGTGAAGAAGGTGCGCGAATATTCTACGGGCCAATTGAGCTGGGTGCGAGAGAACTATGTCTTCCAGCGCAACAAGATACGTAAGTTCAGTGCCCATCAGGTACTGCGACTGCGCGAGGGCTACAAGTACCAGCAACAGAGTCTCAACAAGGTACTAGAGAATCTGCCGAGTTTCTACTTTGAGAATTGTCGCGGTCGCTGCGAGGATGATATCGTCGAGGGTAAGTAAAGATAAGGCACGCTCAAGTGGAATATATAGAGTATGTAAGCTTCGCAAAATTCAAGAGTTAAGGTTCAGCACTCAACGAAAACTGAGCCGATAAGGGAGAGCTCTAAGCAGGTTTATAATAGATCTTTTAGGTTCCTCTACTGATCCTCCAATCAAATAATAAATACTAATATGAATCCTTCCTTTGCAGATATAGACTGTTACTTTAAGGGCCAAATAGAGAAGGAACTGCACATGCAGAAGATCAAGTCGCGCCTGTTGGCTGTCAATAATTCCGCTAGCAAAGCTTCCGTATATTATACACCACCAGAACAGGACGATTTGCTGCGAAGTTCGCAACTGCAGCTACAGCTGCAGACATCACCGATTCACATCAATTATATTGACGAAAATCTGGATAAACAAAAGTTCGAGCTGGATGATTTTAAGATCGATCCACAACTGCTGCTCTTCAGAGCATCGCAGCAGTTGTATATAAACCCCGAGGGGGCAAGTTGCAGTAGTCAGGCAGCGGCGGTGTTGGCCGCACCATCGCTGGCCTGCAGTATAGAGGATAATAACCAAGATTTACAGTTGCCACGACTGGCAGCAGTTGATCCAGTCATCAGCAATCCCCTGGAAATGAACGAACTGAAAGACTCAAACGATGTAAAGAATTCCAAGTCGTGTCCTGCCATTTATAAGGTATCCAAGCAGCGAGATGGCAGCACACTGCATGAGTTGCTCACCTCAGATGGCGATGGAGCGTCGTCACAGAAGAAGCTGCGCTTGAATCCAGTCGATGAATCATCGCTAAGCACCGTGCAGCTGCCCAAGGAGAAACTTAACATTCGAGTTGAGGAGGAGGCTTCGTTGCTGGTTGATCCCCAAGCTGAATCTACAAATTCCTCCGCTAAGCTGTGAGCTATAATTAACCGTCTGCAATTAAGCTTGGAAATATTCATTTTAATTCTAAAATAAAATAACAAAATTGCGTTAGAAAACCCCCAGAGATTTTAAAAAGAGATGAATTTGCAGAAAGAAATGAAGAAATAAAATGTCGGCAAACAACAATAATGATTATATGAATAGTATTAATTAGTGAATCTTAATTAAAATGCTGAATATCAAAAAATGTATGAAGATGAATTTTAAAGAGAATTAAGAACAAGTTGAATCATAAAAATAGTAGTAAGAAGAACGAGAGAATATTAGAAAAATACGCTACTACCTACATATATCGTATATCCTCGTCGATATCCATATACCTATGTCAATAATACTTAAAAAGACCCTGTTTGTGATTTCGATATATTAATAGAGTGTGCAACAGATATACACATGGTATATATACTATATATGTATATATATATATTCAGGTATATTTTAAACACAACAACCACAACAAATTTATTCAAACTCTACCCAAATAAAAGATAAATGTAGAAACTACGTTACAACAAAAATCAAACGAAATGGGGAAAACCTGAAGGAAAGGCCACCTTCGGCATGCCGATTGAACCTACACTAGATATATATACACCAGATATTTAAATATATGCAAGGGTATAAAACGAATGTAAAAATCGGATTAACATGATGCCAACGTTTATTTCATCGCCTTACTCTCTATTGGTAATACATATTAACTGTTGAACAAAACCCGACGCAGATTTATGTACATGATGGAGTAGTCTACTCTTTTTGGAATCTTTGGCACGATCTTTATACATCTGGGCACTCGTCTTGCTTGAGCACTTCGATGGCACAGGGATTGCCATCGATTCTGCATATTTCCGATTCGGTTTCGACCTCACTTAGTTCACCGTGGCACTCGCATGGGTAGCATTCCATTTCACCTTCATCCATTTCATCTTCAGCTTCTTCACCCTCGCCATAGAAGCTGAACTTCTCCTCACTGATCAGACTATGCTCACTAGTGGCGGAGCACGGCGATAGCTCCGAGTCGGAAATTGGCAGAGGCACCGGCTCCTGTGGCAGCAATGAATAATCGTAGACTGCAATCTCCTGGGCAAACCATAACGTCGGCCGCTGCTCGCCCGTTTCTTCCTCCTCACCCTCCTCCTCTCCCATGAACGCGTCTTCCTCATCTTCATCGTCCGGTCTGATGTCCTTGAACTTATAATTACCAGGCAAAAAGAAACCCAGCAACATGTAACGATTGTCAAAGCTAAACACAGCCGGCCCAGTCGGATACAGATTGTCCCAGATTCCGTGTAGTATGGTGCACTTATCGTCGTTTCCTATGTACAACTCAAAAGGTCCTATGCGCATATTGTTATTCCAGGTGGACTTCAGACGCATCGACATGCAGCAATTGTCCTTGTCCGTCTTGAAGGAGTAGATCCCGACCCCATGTCGCTGGCCCTTGTACCAATCGCCGGAATAGGTGTCCCCATTGGCATAATTGTAACGTCCCTTGCCGTGCTTCACATGCTTGCGCCAATTTCCCTCGTACACAGATCCATCGGGATAAATAAAGATGCCGCGACCACAGCGTGTTCCACAGCGATACTGTCCATAGTACCTTGCACCGTCCTTGAATACATATAGACCTATGCCATGTCGGCGTCCCTTGCGATAGTTCCCATCATACTGATCTCCATTCGGCAATATGGCCCAACCGCGTCCATGTCGTTGTCCCTTCGCATTTCGACCGCCAATGTATTTCTACAGGACGAAATTCAAATCACTATAATAATAACGATATTTGCGACTTACGCCAATATTTGGACCCTCATCTTCCTCATCGGGAAAGGAAATATCCTGTTCTTCGGACAGATCTGAAATGCTCATTTTGTTCTTGTGTTTTCGATTGTCGTTTTACGTTTTATTTGGAAATATAATTTCGCACACTTAAATTACTTTACGGAACTGATATAAATACGAGTTTAATATATATATATACTTCAATATCTGTGGGTTAGATGAGCCGCCTACTACGCTTCGACGGCGTAAAAGTAATTGGCCAAGGGATAACGAATGAAGAGGGCCAAGAGAGTGCACACCACCTGGAAACCCATTAGCATCTGTGTGGCGACACGCTCGTGTGTGGGTCCAAAGATGACCAGGAGCAGGTTAATAACCGTAAGATTGTTTGTTATCACACGCCCATCGGACATTTGCTGCCAACTGATTAGACGCAGTGCGCGCAGCACCATAACCATAAGGCGACCCAGTTTACTAAGTTCCTCCAATCGAAATTCCGTTGTACTTATGTGCAACAGATCTGTTTTCGCATCATATTTGGGTAAACGATGCCGCGGACAGGGTACAAAATGGAAGAGCTGCGGTGTCGAGTAGAGGAAATTTAAAATCTGCGGCACGAAGAAAAGCAAAAGTGTTTTGCTGAAATGTCCCAAAATGCCCACAACCGCAAAGGTCATGCCGGCAAAATAGCAATAGGTATCCCCAACGAAAACCTGCGATGGATACCTGGAAGCAAAAATAAATGTACAATACATAAGTAAAATCGTTATAAACTGAACAAAATTAATTTGAATTAGTAAATATTATAATAGAGCAACACTGTCAAAGAACAAAGAATCAGTGTTGGAAGGTCACACTTAGCAGCAGGAGACGGTGATAGCCATGACGTCACAACCTACCGTTCTGCCTATCGATTGCGAATGTTAAGAGTTAATAAACTAATGTAATCTAGCTATCGATTGTACAATTTAAGATTTAATAATATCAAGTATTCTTATTGGCGATTTAAAATGAGTTTTATAATCATGTACTATATAAAAAGAAATTGACAACACTTTTCAATACCTCATGCATTAATTTCATTATGCAGAATAATTTAAACTGTTCATTCATTGAGTATCTACTGTATTTCTGGCATCCTATCAGCTGAGAGTAGACCGAAAAAAGAGAGGACAATGGCAATCGCCAGCTGTGACGAGTTCGGCAGTAATGTGAGAGTAATGTGGGTGTGTTAAGACGGAAAAAACGCAAAAAACCGAATTGAAACGCAATTGTCAATGGTCAAGGATGTGTTACTTGTAGTCCAAAATAGCAATCAATATGGCCAGAATTCCAGGTCTGAGCCAAACAAATCTCATCGGCGGCGGCGGTGGCGGCAGTCGCATGGCAATTACCAAGAAACTGGTACTATGGACCGTTCTCACTGTGCAAATGGGGTTCATTTGCTGCATTTGGTTGCTGCAGATGAACCGCAATCATGTGCAGCAACAGAAACTGTCAAAAACGGACTCTGATACCAACACCGACCGTGTGCATTTCATAAGGAAACAAAAAAATACAATAACACATAAACTACTGCAAGGAGATCGCAAGTCATGTGCATATCGTGAGAATGCCAATCGATATCAGCAGGATTTCTTTCAAATGAAATTTGATAAACCAAATCACACTGCAGTAGAGGATGCGATGGCAGCGTATATCGATTTGGAGCTATCGCCAGAGCTTTGGTGCTACGCAGAAGGAACGATCATCGAAAATCGGACTGACAGGGACAGAGACTATGGGCTATTGGTTCAACCACAGTGCCTCTGCGCCAGTGGCTGGCATGGACGAGACTGTGGCCAGCCTGAGATTATATGGCGGGCACTGATGACCCACAGTCGGGCAAGCAAACGTGCCGGTTTCGAGGCACCACTCAAGCTGCACGAGGCAAGTGCGACATCAGTGAAACGACTCTACTATATGCTGAACCTAGGCGACTGGGAACATATCAACATGGAGCTGCTGCAGTTGCAGTTGCAAACACTCCTGGAGGTTGTGGATTTCTTCCTCATCTATTACTATGTGGGAGATGGTACTGCAGGAGATACACATACGCAGCGAAGATTGGAACGTAATTTAAAGAATGTACCAAGCTCTAGCTACATGCTGTATCAATGTGCTGGACCTGGTAGCCTTATCAATTGCTCCACTGCTGCATCTTTTGGATATTTCCGGCATCAGTTGTGGAAACGTTGTGGAGTGCAAGTCCAGGCCACAGATTTACTCTTGTATGGCGAGCGGGAGGCAATCTATGCACCGGCAGCGCTAAAATTCCTCAAGTACTACGCCAAGGATGTGCTCCCGCTTCGTTTTAGGCTGAAGTACACGGTCTATGGCTTCTACTGGCAACATCCTAAGCGCACTCGCCTGCAAGGCGTCATAAGTTCCTTGGTGCATCTACTTGCTGCACAAATGGATGTGCCGCGACTGGAGCAGCACACGCAGTATACACTGGGTGACCTGAATCATTTTGGTGGATGGTTCTGTGAGTTCTGCATGCCACCAGAGCAAATTGTACACATACTGCAGACACAGTCGTCTCATAGGAAGAACGTTGTCCCGATGACAGCGAGTAATGATCGCATCGATGCCACATACTTGCAGAAGGTGATCGGAGATGGTGTCTACCTGGACGGGACGAGAACACAACTACTGCGTCTGCGACAACAGAGTGAGAAATACTTTGCCCCACCTCAGGCCCTTCAGCACAGCAGTCAATTTGGGCAATTGCTATTCAATTCATACGATGTTAATGGATGGGAGGATGTCGATGACGAAGACTAGACTAAGTCAAAAAAGCGCCTACCTTGCTAGTTAATAAATACACTATATATATATTTTGTATACACCAATTTCGAATAGATATGCTTCTCTGTATTCTAGTCTCTAACGAATCTCATTTGTTTCGCTTTAAGCCGAACATTATAAATTGTTGATTTTAAGTATATAACATAATGATATCTATGGAGTATAAAGTATTCCCTCAAGTTATGAATAAGAAGAACCCTACTATGTATTAAAGAGGTCTAAATTCAATACGATTTCCATGATATTCATTGTTTTTATTTAAGAAAGCTTGGAATGAACAAACGAAACCTAACTAAGACTCCCAGCTAGCACAGTATTCGAGTGATTATGGATGGGATTTCCCTACATCAACTAATTTAAGAAACCATAGTACTTACCTATTGAATTTCCACAAGGCCAAAGAGGTTCCCAGAAAGGGTAGCATAAAATACAGCGAGAACTGATGGGATTCTACTTGATGACCCAGCGAAAGCTCGATAAAATTGAAGAGTGTTACAGAGGCAGCTATGATAATGGATTGACCCACCTCAAGGCCATTAATGCCGGCGAGTATATTTATGGCATTGGTGCAGAATACAGCGAGCTTGCCCATGAACACATAGTAGAGAATGCCTGCTCAAAAGGATTTCAATATTTAGAAGTGTGTACCATATGTATCCCTCCCCAATATCTACCAATGTTGACGGAGGTGCCAAAGAAACGACGTGCAAAGTTGGGCATCATGACTGTCGTTGAATTGTAATTGACATAGTACACCATTAGCAGGGGCAGCGTGGCTATGGTGGGTAGTAGTAGCTTGTGCCGCCATCGCAGATCGAGCACATCATCGGCGAAGCCCAAGAATATCATGCAACATATCGATAATAAAGCAGCAATCAGTTCCACGAACTATAACACAAAATAAAGAGAAAATCGTTAACACTAAACAATTATTGGAAATCATCAATCACCTTATCGTGTGGAAAGGTCTCCGGTTTACCCCCCGTAACCTTGTCCGTGGCAGCGTTCTCGTCGAATGTAAATGGCACAGGTATAAAGAGAAACATTGAGATCAGGAAAACGCAACCAATGAGAACTCCATAGGATTCCGGCCTAGGAACGGTAAAATTATTAATAATTTCTGGAATATTCAAACTCCTCACTTACACTTCTGGCTTGTCCTTTTTGCACAAATCCTTGCCATAGAGGTTCGCCTTAATGAACATCTCACGTAGGCGCGGTATCATGCGCAACGTCATGAGGTAAGCCCCCGTGGAAATGGTCGCACTTATTGCAATTGTCGTGAAAGACATTTCGTTGTATTTTAGTTCCAAGAATCAAACCTCAGAATGTATCACGCAATCATTATGTTGGAAACCAATCTTTCGGCAAATGCAATTAGAACACGCAAGTGCTACGTACGGAGATAGAGATAACAACAAACACAGCTGATTCAATCACAAGCACACAGTTGCCAGACTGCGTAACTAATAGTTATCGATGACAATGTTTTGTTTATTTATACAATATTTTATTGAAAACTTAAAAATATTAATGAAGTGGAAATGGCACTTTGGATTTTCCGAGAATTCCAGATTTCCCATTTCAATGGCAGAGACTCTGGTTTTTGATAATTGATAATGAATTTGTAACGGGCTGTTTCAAATTTGGAAGTTGAATATCTTGATATCCAAATTAATCGCTTATGATGAAGATGGTGGTGGTAGTGGAGGTGGTGGTGGAGATTGAAAATTGTGCTTTGGTATATATTTATAAGGGCGAAAGTGTATTTGCACGTAATTTCGATGGACAGTCTTCATAGCCAGTGGCACAAAAGAAACATTTAGTTTGGGGTGATTAAACAATTTCTCGATCTGCAAGATACAATTAGAATGTCAAGTAATTACGCGTTTGACTGTGTAGTACTTACAAGATTTCTGTTGACATTGTGACAATGTAGTGTCAATGGTTCAGAACGATTGCCGAGGGCGTCCTTCATGTGGTTTCGGCTTAGCTCAAAGAAATCATTTTTCACTTTCAATCCTGATATATTTAGTATCCTTATGGACGGGCAAACGGTGACAGTTTCCCAAAGCTGTAGCTCACTTGAAAAAACTGGTGAATCAACCAGATCGAGTTGTTCCAGCATTGATCCGGAAATTAGGGCTAGCAATTCATTCATCATTAAGTCTTTATCGTCGATCACTGATAGTCGGCGCAACTCTTTAGGAAGTTTGAAGTGCGTCCTAATGTAACACGAAAGAAGCGTGTTGAAACTCAATTCGGTTATGTCGATGCTCTTTTGTCCAAGTATCCCATAAAAATGAGGATTCTTAGGGTATATGGAAGAGTCAGTTGGGAAAGATATCGTATGTAGCTTGGGAAAGTTCTTAACAGTATTACAATTGAAAACATTTTCATGTACGTGAGTATCAAGTATTAATTCTTCTAGAGTTTCGTGTCCCGTTAAATTACCACCGTAACCATAGCAATCCCAGATTTCCAACTTGCTCAACTGACTAAATTTCTGGAAATTAAAGCCTCTGAGGCAACCACCACATATTTTTAGTGACTTAAGTTCTGGAAAAATTTCTGGCAGAAGAAATTCAGGCGATTGAGTATTCTGATAGTATGCGTTTCTTTCATATTCCAGCACCCGCACATTAGATAGCTTATGATTTTCCAACAGTTTCAATTGGTTTAATGTAAGATACAAAAGCTCCGGTGACTGCAATTCTGCGCCGATGGTGGACAGAAGTTCATCCAGCGTTGCAGAATCTTTCTCAAACTCAGACAAGATCCAAGCCAAAAAATACTTATTATTTCGCCATACTCTGCAAATGTTGTCATTCAATCGCACCGAGAAGTTTTTAGTTGCTTTCCACAGCGTTATTTGACTTCTCGGATCTAGATTATGTATAATAAACAGTTGACAGTCATTGTTAAGTTGGTCTATCATCTTGTAAAATGTAATCCAAATTAAAGCAAGTTTCTCTGACTTTAAAACCAATAAGTCGGCAAACGCAATTAAAACACACGTTCCCCACGAACGGAGACATCGATAACATTAAACACAGTTGATCGACTCAAATACAGTGTTGCCAGACTGCGTAACTAAAGTAAGCAGTGAAAACAAACAAATTCATATGCAGGCTGCTATCATCTTGTAAAATGTAATTCAAATAAACTTATGATTTACTATTTCATTTAGTATTGAAATTCTCAAACAGTTGTCCAACTTAAATCTAAATGCACAACAAGGTACTACCACAGTGCAGTTTGCTTTTGTAGGCAATCTAAACAAATAATAAATGCGTTATCTCATTTTAAATGCAAACTGTAAGTAAACACAGTGTGACCATTGTCTATATCAAAATATTAATAATTTTTCTTTTTGAAGCTTGGTTACATTGGCCATATCAGTTGAAAATTTGTATGGAAAATCGGGGCCTATCGAAGGCTATATCTCCATAACTTATCGCCCAGGAAGCTGCACTCTTCCCTGGTGTTACATTGAAAACGTTTTTGTTATCAATTCTTCCACGTTGCCAAAAAGTACATTATCGATACTGTCGCGGTATCGATTCTTTGTTATTTGTTGTTGTTTTGCTGCTGCAGTTCGGTTTTGCAGCCGACGTAGACACAATAACTGCGTATATATTTGCACGATTACAAACCATTTGCAATAGTTAATAGCAACAGACGTTTCTCTCTGCTACAACCGACAATCCGCTTTATTGTTGTAAGTGGCTAGCCAGTCGAACAAGCATGAAGTCAACGCCAACTATATATACATATATTTCCTTGTTCTAATCCCCCTCAAGAATCCAGCTGCATATAAATAAGCGCGATTTAGAAGCAGATTTTGCATTTGAAGCAAAACAGTGCTCACGCACGTGTACGCACCAAACCAATACTCCCGACCATTATTACAGCAACAGCAATATTAACAATAACAACAACATCGAGAAGGAGCAATCGAATTACAATCGACATTCTCAGCATGTCTCAACAACCTGTGGCATTTCTAACGCGCCGCGAAACATTCAGCGCCTGCCATCGTTTGCACAGGTAATAAATAAATAAAATAAGGAATAAAAATAGAAATTGAAGTACCTTATTTATGAACAGTAAAGATAGATAATATGAAAATTGAATCAATAAATTTGATTTGTTCAATTTAACAATTGACACCTCACACACTTGTGGCTTCCAAATGGTTTGTTCAATTGCTGCACAGTGGTGCAAGTCATATACAAATTGCTCGAAATAATAATTAAATAAATTCTCTCATCTTTTCAGTCCTCAACTAAGCGATGCTGAAAATTTGGAAGTCTTCGGGAAGTGCAATAATTTTCATGGACATGGACACAATTATACAGGTGCATAATATATTTAAAAAAAAAAAATACCATACTTTTAATGAATTTATGTCAATAATGTGGACCATTAAACGCGTGATTAAATGCGATTTAACTATCCTATCGTCTGTCATGGCAATTTGCTCAAGCAAAACCGCAAGCCGCAATGGCGAAATTTAAGACGAATCAATGTTAAACCCTATCACAACCTTGGCCGACCAGCTCGCTTATCAACCCCGTGTTCAAGTTCAAAACTCATAAAAACACAAACCGAGGCAAGGCTGTAACAATTAATTGATAGTATTGTTCAGCATAATAATTTTAAATACCCTAGTAGTCTATTTAATATAACAATACCTTATATACAATAACATTATAATGTACTACAATATATTTCTATCTTTACAGTCGAGCTAACTGTACGCGGACCCATTGATCAACGCACGGGCATGGTGCTTAATATAACAGAACTGAAGGATGCCATCGAGGCAGTTATTATGAAACGTCTAGATCATAAGAATCTCGACAAGGATGTTGAATACTTTGCAAAGATAGTAAGTAACTATGGGATTCTTATAACTCATTCCTTTGCTAACGTTTCTTCTTTTCTTGCAGCCAAGTACTACAGAGAATCTGGCAGTTTATATTTGGGACAATATACGCACACATCTGAAGAAGCCGGAGCTGTTGTACGAGGTGAAAATCTTCGAGACGCCAAAGAATATAATCACTTACCGTGGACCCTATCAAATGAATGGTCTTTACAATCCAATCAATAAACGCATTGCACGCGATTCCTGTACCAATATATCATCCGATTCGGATTAACTGGGCAGCACTACCTACCTATATACATACATATAGACCTATTACGAATTTTTGGACCAATGCTCAGTGATGAATAATAACTAAATATGCTTCACTAAACCTGGCAACTGCACAAACAAAACAAAACAAAGACATTTTCTTTTAGTTATAATCCAACGAGTTATACGATTTACAAAGTATATAAACATAGCACATCTTCTCTACATTCAAATGGAAATTATATGGAATAAATATAACAGAAATTATAAACGCATTAACCTTTGTTTCTATAACTCTTTTTTCTTTTATTATAGTGTAAACAATTTGCGGGTCAACAACTTGTTTTGCATTGATAACTTAGTACAGGTGTCTTGCTTTATAAGGTATATACTATGTATCCCGTATGTAACTTCTAAATGGCAGCTAGAATCTTAGATTTGCATTGGAAATTGGTTTAGGTATTCAAAATTGTATAATTTAATATATTATTTATACATATAATCAATTTGTGTGTACATAAAATTTAAATTGCTTAGGCATTAGTTGTAACACTAATTTATATATCACGTTATATATATGTATATATATATCTCTCTCTCTGATAAGCACTCCCTGGCCACTTGTCTAAATCAATTTGGAATTATCCACGCTGATATTTTGCTTTCCCTTTAGGCTGTGGTCGATGTCCTGCATGAACAGGCTGCAGTAAAGGTGCCAATCTTTCGAATCT
Source organism: Zaprionus indianus (assembly GCA_018904595.1). NCBI lineage: Eukaryota > Metazoa > Arthropoda > Insecta > Diptera > Drosophilidae > Zaprionus > Zaprionus indianus. The sequence continues at coordinate 2,258,485 of JAEIHA010000905.1, forward strand.
GTGGAATCAGCAATTGGTAGGCGTATATTTAAGAGATAATGCGATTACAAATCGTTAATATTGAGCCAAATACTACGGTTGGATTAGTCGAGAGGCTTAAGCAGAGTATTAGTTCTTCGAGCAGGTGTGCCACAAGTTCAAGTTCAGCCAAGAATCTTCTACAGTGGAAGAATTTTAATAGTTCCGGGGGGAAGGGGAATGGGAAATGTTAGTGTTGTGTTTTTGGAAGTCATGGGGTGCATGAGTCAGTACCATATCACAGTCTCTGTTAGTGCACGGATTGGAGAAACCAGTTTTGTTCCTTGTTCAATTCTTGACTGAACCCATACAGATGATATAGAGAGCAAGCGAGCGAGCGAAACATTGTTAGCAAGCTGTTAGTTTAATGACTTTGGGATATGTTTTTTTTTTTGTTTTTGTTCTCAGTTCACAGCACCACATACGCTATACAGATACAGATACAGATATACATGTTACTATATATGTAATTACAGTTACTACAGTTCAACAAACAATTCTTATGCCTAATGCTTAACCAGACTTAACCTCACTTTCAGTTTCAACCTCGATCCAACAATTTCCTTCAACATATATGAATACAATTTGACAACTAGTTAAAAAAGTGTTATGCGCACTAAGATTTAAAATACATATTTACTAACTAGGCTAAAGCATTTACGTCTTATCAACAGATATTTTTTGGTTAAGTTAAGTTTGTTTCTTTTTGGTATAATATTTTGTTGTTGTTGTTTCATTTTGGTCTGTCTGGCAATTGTTGTTGTTGCTTTTATTGTTGCGTTTCGCAGTGGTTGCGGCATTTGCTACCTAGATGGTATTGCGCAGAGTCTTACCTGGATTTCTTATCGATATGAACGGTATGCCGAATTCAAATTCATTCTTTGGCCAGTACTTGAGCAATGGCTGGCGCTGAGGTAGCTCCGATTCCACATAGAAATAGGCGAAGAGCACCAGCACGGTGTAGGCAGCTATGAAGATGAGCACATGCCAAAAGCCGTGCAAGTAAGGGAAATTAATGGCGGACCACGCCTCGCAGAACATACGATCGTTGATCCAACAGAAAACTGCCACGCCCCACACAGTCGTGGCACGCAGCCCCAAGCGATATACACGCTGATCTCGAACTCTGTGAAAGGAGAGAGAAAAAATATGTTAACAAGGTTTAAAAAATATATACAGATATGTGAATAGATACAGGTGTGATGTATATAGTAAGTAAGTAGATGTATATAAATATGTATGCATATGTTCTTTAAACCTACTCAATGTTATGTCTCTATATATATATATATAGATATGATGTTCATAAGATGCATGTAGTTACATAGATACAAATATGATATATATTGATATAAAGAGGTATAAGATGTGGTATACGTATGTTGATAGATACATATGTATATGATCTATATAAGTAGTTAGTCATAGATATGTTAAATGTGGATGGATATGTAGATGACTATATGTTTAAACATTTTCTACAGATTTGTCGAGATTATAATTTAAGGTAAACTTTTTAAAGTTTTGAAATCTGAACGCTAGATATCTTTTTTATCCCAGAAGAGTTCACTTTCATACAGAGTTTTGTCGTATATATTATGTATAAGAAATCCTCAATAAATTTCTCCCATCATAAATAATGAAGGCATTTGAAAAACTATTAACAAACATTGTTAATCTCGTAATCTCTGTAGCTGTCATTGACTCTTGACACTTCATACTTGCGACAGAGAAACCAATCAAAGTTTTTCGAATTTAATTGATTGAAAATAGATTAACTTCAAGTGGGGCTTTGAGGGTCTCTTGGCAGCTTATCTCAATGCGATATAATTATGAAAACCTCAACGGAAAGTAAATGTTGACTTTGCTTATGCAATACATAAGTCTAAAAGTTCTTTACTTAGGGTAAACATGATTTATTATATAGTAAGCTAATGTGGTTCAAAGTTCTCTTGTGGCCGAGTACAAGTGCACTAAATTTCAACCGGAAATTTATGAGAATGTTGAAATAATGCTTGTTTATCTATATATTAAAAACTATTTTACTAATCTACAACATCTGGTATTTTTGCAGACTTAATATTATTAAACCCTTTCTAGTGCAGTAGAATTCATTCATTATTTCGGACTTTAAAAAGAATTTCTGAATAATGCCTGCATATTACAAAATATTTTACTTATCTATAACATGGTATTTTGGATAGCTTAATAATAATATATAGTACAATAGAATTCATTCATTATTTCGAGGAACACTGCACTGAGCTTTGACTCGTTGGGTTAATTATGATAAATGCAGTTGGAGATAACGAATTTCATGATGTATCGAAAAAAAGGCTTTGCTACACTTGTCCCCCACAATATGACAGAACTATAGGTAACAACACTAGGTAGCTCTGGGAAGGCAGGCGATAAACACTGGATGATAGATATGAATACGAATACGAATACAAATAAAATTGTGATTTATGGGACCATGCCAGTTGTCTTTGTCAGACTTATCGGTCAACAGAACCAATTGTTATTTATCAGTTTGAAAATGAAATGTGGTAACCAGTTCGTTTGTAGTGTGTTCTGTGTGTGTTGTGTGTGTAAGTGTGTTGTGTGCACATACCGCTGCAGTTCAGTGTAGAGCATTATCATTGTCGGCACGCTCATAAGCATGAGCACAAAGGCATTAACAATGGGCTTCCACCAGCACAAGGCGGTTGCGATAATGGCCGAGGCGAGCATGAGCCAACTAAAGGTTTTGCTGCGAAATAGATTGATAGATGTATCTATTAATTCAAGATCTATAAACATCTACACCATCTACTTACCGATCGTTCTTCACAAACTTGGGATAGTAACGCTTGGGATAGAACAATGAGAATGCGGCAATGAAGACCCAAAGTATGGCAAGCTCATCCAGTAGTTGACCCAATAAACTGAGCGTCGCATGGAAATACATAGAACTCAATCCGACCACAATCAATAACACCCAAAGCAGATGTATTCCGGGCGTCACAAAGCGACCGTACTCCTTGAACAGCATAATCAAAACGGGCGGCAGTAAAATAAACAGAAAGTTGCTAAACTGTAAAGGAAAAAGAAAAAAAAAAAAGAAAAAAACATTAACAAATGAGAAAACAACTCGTGAGTTCCTCGAAAACAAAGTACACTTAGCAAATCAGTAAACTATAGATTAGGAACATCTGTACAGAAATTAATTTGTTTTCATTCCGTTCCCATGAATGGAATATTTAAAAGCCCATGAAATTGGATTGTGTTACTCAGTGTTATTCCCAACTTAAATAAATAACACTAATGAACGTCTTTTGTATTTATATGTAAATATTACCAAAATAATATAATATAATATTACCAAAGTATTTATTCAGCCAAGGATCTGATACAACCGAACAACGTTTATCTGGGGACACCTTTCAGCTATACATGATTATTGAATCACCCCATAGTATCACATATTTATCACGTTTGTCTAGTCCAAAAACAAATCACGACATGTCTCCCCACCACCCTCGCCAAGCGAACCATATCTATAAGGGTGTTTTCTGTCTGTCTGTGTTTTTATCGTTTGTCATGCAATAATTTGTTCGGCCACATTTAAACAAAAGAAATAAATGGTTTCATGTACTTTTAACAAGTTTTCACCTGAAACACGTGAACAAAGAAATCGTCACGAATTATTTTTATAATAAGAGGCGCAGCAAATTGTTGCAGCAGCAATAAATATTAAACAAATTATGTTTAATAATTTGACACAAGGCGAGCCCATGTTTATTTACTTTATACCATCATATGGAGCGTGCCACAGTACTTTGAGGTAAACTCAATTAAGCAAAGGCAAAATAAAACAATCACTCAGCCAAGTGTAATTCAATTGCAAGTCTATCATCATCATTATCATTAGAGATTCATTATAATAAAAGCATACCAGAGCAACATTTGTATATGTAATAATACGATACACTTCCTAGGCACTTCGCGCTGGGTACTACTTTAAAAAAGAGCTAATTATTTTATTAACTTAAGCTAAAGTGTTCAATTGTCGGGTATAGAGATAGAGCACTTTAATTACACAATTTTGGTTTAGGTTTGTTTTATTGATTGCACAAAACATAATGAGTCGAATTCTTTTTTCAACTTCTTTTAATAGTATGATGGATCATGAAGGAATCAATATAATCAATCAATCCAAAGTTATGAAGTTGACTTTTGAAATTTATTTTGAATTTATTCATTTCGTGAAATTATTGTTATCTTTAGATATCTTCTAGAAATAAATTTGGTGAACCTATCGCTTATTAGATCTTAGATCTAATTTAGAAGCAACTTGTACAATTATAATAATATGGTTATAATATTTATATCACTCTAAAACTATGAAAGAAATATGTATGTTATTTCTTCTTTCCATACACTGTATTACTCATATAATTCTAGCAAATCTATCATATAACAGTGTGGGCTGTTTATCAGATCTTTTTGTTAAGATTGGTATCCTATTTATTCGTAAATTTGTTTTGATTACCTCACGGAGCGATTACCAACTGTTACGAGAACAGGAAAAGTCTTCAACGAACTAACATTTACACAAAGGAATTGTGACAAAGAAAATTGTGAACTTTGTATGCGTTTCTGATATATGTATAACTAGCTCAAACATGATAAGAGACAATGCAATTTTGCTGGGACTTCTAGGCTAGTTAGTTACAGGCCAAGTGCAGGCTGTATCTACTTTGTGTTTACATTACTCTCACAGGCAGAAAGGTCAAGGGCTTGTCATGTCAAGGCGAGAAGGTGTGAAAGAAAGAGAGAGAGGGTGAAAGAGAGGGGGCGACTGTATCTGCAAATGCAGCTGTTCTTGCACTGTGGTCAAATAACAATAAGAATTGCACAGAATATTTTGTTTTTGTTATTGTATTGTTATGTTACACATACGCACCGTGTTAACGAACTCAGCAATATTTGATGATATTAAATAATTGCCCTCACACCAATCAACGGGCGAACTTCCGGGACGAAATAAATAAATTGCATAAATATCCATCACGCTGCCAGTGTCCATCTTGGGATACCTCTTTCTTTTCAACGTTACACGACAGAGAAAGTTCTTTGTCTAAAAAGTTAGTAATTAATAATAACAACGGATGCTGTTGCTGGCGTTAGCGCGCCTTAATCACGGTATTCTTTCTAATCGTTTAGGTTTTTTCTATTTGTAATTTGTGCTCAATTTCGAAGGCACAATTGTGTTAGTTTTGCCTGCTTGTTGTTAATCTGCGGCAATCGTTTGCATAATCGCTTCAAAATTGCATATTACATTTATTTGCGTTTCTTTGTTAATTTATTTCGTGCTTCAGTTTTCTCGTTTTCCGTTTTTTGCATGTCGTCGTTGTTGGTTGTCGCTTCTCTTTATGCTCTGCATGCAATTTATATTCGCTTCTTATGTAAGGTAGGCCTTTTTCTACACATACTAAGGATATCTAGAATGGGTTTACTTCTTTTTCTAGTAATTCCTATAGGTGTTACATTTACTAATTCGCAAACATGCGTAGTTTATGCACTTTTAGCGCAGCAGAACAAAGGCAATAAAAAACTATACGGAGCGGACACGTCTGTTGCGTTGGCGAACGTTTTGTTTACTGTTAAGGCAATGTTATTTAGTAACACAAAATGGCATGAGTACTTCTCTCCGTGAGTATTTCGATGGCATCGTAGTGTTGTCAACCGTTTCAATATCAAAAATCGATTGATGTGTATGTGTGTTTACATAAATCGATATCATACATTACATATAAAATGGGTTGCATATCTTTGGCGGGAAGATTGCTGTTCCCGAAGCGTTAAGGTATGATGTTTGATCTTTATTAAAATCAGGGAAATATGACGAAAATTTAAAACCTTGGCAAAATGTTGTAAAACAATTGTGTTTGACATTTCCATCTTATCCTATCGAGTTCTATAAGGATCAGATCTTTGGACGAAAACACAAATAGTACCTGGCAATATTTTGGTATTTTTATCGAACTATGAATTATGTAGTGGAAACACATTAACGAACCTATCGCTGTAAAATGTATCGATTGTATTTTCTTATCGGCTCTTGCCGGCACGCGTATTTCATTTTGGTCTTGTCTTTTGCGGATTGTTTAAAATACAAGAATATATAATTATGTTTCCGCAACGTAGTTCCGTAACCTACTGCACACCAGCGTCGCACCAGCCTCCACCGGCCAAAGAACTGGCTGACAATGTGGACTATCCCAATCTGAATGTGGCAGACATGAATGCGCGGCTTGAGAATCTGACTCCACGCCTGCACGATTGCTTCGACAGCATTACTATGAATGAATTGAATCATTTTGCACTGGCGACAAACCATCGGGAGGGGGCACAATGGTGGGGCATGTTCTTTGGCTTCAATCAGACAACGCACATGACTGTAGACAATGCGGACTATAAGCTGCAATGTGAATATACTGTTAACATACTACGATATGCAGATAACAATGTGCTGCTCGTCGCATTGGGCGATTCTCGACTGCAGGCCTGGTCGACTTACTCCAAAGTGCGCAATGCCAAGGCACCGTACTGTCTGTTCCTTATCGGCGAAGAGACAGCCCATAAGGCACCCATTAACCAGCTCTCCGTGTTCAAGTCGCAGCCGCAGCAGGCTGCCTCCACCTGCCTTGATAATACACTCAATGTGAGTAGAGTTTGATATCTTCTATAAATCTATCTGTTAAACGAGCTTTCTATTCCAGGTATGGGATCTGTCAGGTGCTGATCTGTGCACCACGTACCGTGCACGTGCTGCTCATACCAACAAGTTGACTGGCTTGGCCACATCTGCCACAAGTGCTGCACAAATTGTGACTTGCGATCGCGGCGGCTGTGCCCGTCTCTGGGATATACGTGCCTCGGCTCCCTCCTCCACGTGCCTCTACGAGGACAAATCACATCTGCTTAGCTTCACCCACTGCACTTGGGCGGCGCCTACTGAGCTTAACGGCGACAATTACATCTACTTGGGCGACTATGATGGCAATGTGCATACTCTAGACACGCGTGTGCCTCGCAAGATTCAACAGACCGATAAATACTTTACGGAATCTCATGTGTCGCAGCTGCAGATCAATGGGTATGAGATAAATAATACAATATGGTATATGTATAAACCTAACATATGTATTTGAACCATATTACAGTGACCACTTGGCAGTAATGGGCAACCTTCCCTCGGGTGTTAAAATAGCGAAAGTTTCGTCAGAACATGAGATCATCTACAGCCACGAGAAGACCCATTCACGCTTAACAGATGCTGTTTGGAGCGATGAAAAGACACTTCTAACCATCGGACACGGCCGTAAACTAGCCACGCACAAGATATAGACATGTTATCTGAGTTATCGTAATACTCAGGGACCCAAAAATCACTTAATTTCACTAGACAACTAATTTTTTGTAATTTGCTTAGTTGAATTGAAATTGTTTTCATTTCTTCGACTGCCAATAACGATAAAGCATTTGACATATCTGTTTTTCCATTTTGATATGTCTTGTATATATGTACAATACTTGCTTGGAAGCATTTGCTATATTTAATACATTCATAACTTCTTTACAACTAAAACAGTTTTTTTCTCAGAATATAAAGAATTATAATCTGCTAAGAACTCCCTAAACGAATACCTCTCTTAGGTGGACAGTCAGCTTTGGCAGGTAGGTAAAGAGAAGGCTACATTGCTTTTATATCAAGGATGCCACTCACAAAAAATAGATACATGAGATGAATTAAAACATAACGACCAGATAATATATAATATAAAATCACCGGTTTTTGATAAACAAATCCTCAAAATGTATACATTTAAAAGCTGTCATGATCTAAAGCGTTGTTGATATGTTCAAAGTGGTCCAAATCGAAATATGACAATAATAACTAATAGTTTTACAAGGCAAAGCCTTAATGAACAATTTCAATGAAATAATACGACATAATGAAAGCTACAGGTTAATGTGGCTCTATATATACAATCAAAAAGGCGGAAATTTTTGATTTAGCACATAATCATCGTGTATTTTGTTATTCATTCCGGGATTTCAACTGGAAAAAAATTTGAGTAAACAAGTATATAATCTACGAGTTTAACAATCAATGAGAATAAGCTTTGATTTCTTCATTTTATCAACTTATTTATTTACATTTAATTATAATTATATTGAAAACTATAATCGCGTCAATAAATGCAATAATCGATTCAAATTTGCGTTTTCATTGTCGAATGTCCTTAAATTGTTTGTTTGGCACCTTAATAATTATTAACAAGACGCAAAAAACTTACACTAAACAACACGTAAAAATAAACAACCTCAGAAAAAAATACTTCTCAATTAAGGAAATTAGTTTGTTGCTCCTGCTGTGCGCAATGGAAATAATGTTTTCATTAATTTTTCCAGAAAATTAAAACTTTTTCACTTCAGCTGGCATCTAAAATATATAGAGATACGAGTTTATTGCCGTCGTCGTTTGGTAGGCGGCTCCAGGAAATTGTTCTCCTCCTCGCCAATCTCCATATCCTCCAGCTTCATCAGGCGCTTTGCCTTGTGCAACATCACAGTATCCCGCAGCCAGGTGCACTTAAGAACGGCATCGATTGAGGGTCGCTTCTCGGGATCCACAATGAGCATCTGTTTGATTAGCAACTTGGCGCGTTGCGATACACCCTGCCAGGCAGGATGACGGAACCGAAAGTTGCCCTTTTTAATCTGTTCGCCCGCTGGAGAACCGTACTCATCCGAGAAGGGCAGTGTTCCACTTAAGCTGTAACAACAGAAGGATCTTTAGAATACAATAACAAAGTTTATATTTATGAAGCCTTACCATGTATAAAGTACTACACCTAGACTCCAAATGTCTACTTTTTGAGTGTACGAGGCACGACCGCCGGTGATGAGCACCTCGGGTGCCACATAAAGGGGCGTGCCACAGAGCGTACGCATCACTGAATCCTTGTGCACAAATTTGCTTAGTCCGAAATCAGATACCTTCAGTAAGGTATCCTCATCGCTGGACTCCAGCAGCACATTGTCTGGCTTCAGATCCCGATGCGTAATGCCTGCAAAGAGATTGAAGATTAAAGATTGAACAGAGAGAGAGAGAAGGACTAACTTCGGCAAACAGGCAATTTTGTTAATGATAATCTTCGTTTCAAGATGAATATACTTTCTTCGAGTGTATACAAAAGTTTATTATATCTATTTAACCCACCTTTATCATGCAAATACTTGACTGCATGGCACATTTGATAGAAATACAGCTTTGCTGTATCTTCGGGGAGTAGCTTCTTGCTGATGATACGATTTAGCAAATCGCCGCCACGCATAAACTCTAGAACCATATAGACGGAGTCCGGTTTGTCGACAATGTCATGCATACGCACTACGCACGGATGCGAGAGGTTCTTCATGATTTTAGCCTCGTTGAGCACACGCACTGGATCGTTCAAATGGTTGTTGGGATGTGCACTGACCTCCAGCATGTTTTTCTTAACAATCTTCATGGCAAATTGCTCGCAGGTGCGTCGTTCGTAGACCAGCCTGACCAGTCCGTAGGCACCTGAGCCTAGTTTGCGATTTATATAGTAGGTCTCTGTAATTTCGCTGGGCAGGCCAATTGCTTCGTTCGGGCTGAGATCCTTGAAGACAAAGGCTGCGAACAATAGAGCAGGTGAAGGTTTTTGCTCGGATTACACAAACATGGGAGTTGTTACCTACCCTTATAAGTGGGATGGGAGAGCGCAATGATGTCGTCGTTCTGCAATATGCGCGTTTTGTTCATGCCGATTCTTTCGCCATTCACAAATGTGCCGTTTCGTGAGAGATCCTAAGGGAGGGATGGAAAACCCAACCAAATGTAGTTCAAATCTTGATTTATGTATTCGATGTTACCTACCTGTATGTAAACCGGATTTGTCAGCTCACAGTTGGCGCGCTTTATAATAAAATGAACCTTGGATATGCGCGATAGGATCTTCTCTGATAGATCGTTCAATGTCAATATTAAATCATTTGCTTCTCCTCGTCCAGCCGAAAATTCTTCATTATTCAAGTCTAATAAGAAAATGAGGAAAATTCTTAGATAAGAAAAAGGTATAGAAAGTACAAAAACACACATACATGCGCATGCAGTTCGACTAGGCAACAAAGTTAGTAAAATCCCTTGTTATATGATATGATATCAGCTTAAAAAAAGTTTCATTTGTTGCCCAGTTTAGTATTAGAAAACTACAATAACAATTAAACAGGTAATTTTGCATAACAGTTACCAACACACAAGGACGAATTCGTATAGATTATTTTGTATGGCTTGATGCTCGTACCAAGGGATTTGATTTTTATATTCTTGCCATATAGACGGCCCCATACAATCTTCTCCATGGGTTGACTCTCCACTTGAGTCCAAATATTCGAGGCTTGGCTTTGGGTGGCCTGTGTGCCCTGTGTGTCGCGAGCCATGTTGTTGTTATTCCTGTTTTTCCTCGTAGGGCTCCTTCTGGCTTGCTCGGTAACTGTTTATTTCCAGTTAAATTCGCGCTGCGCAAATGTGTAAGTGTGCAGTTATCTACGCCGACACAGCTACATATACATACGAGTACACACACAAATACACAATGCACAACAATGTTGGCGACCAATTTATTTGTATACGGTCGCGTGGTGCTATACGTTCACTACATTCAGATATTGTTTACATTGAAAGTTTGCCGAGTTTGCAAAATAATTTTATTCGCTTGTTATACAGAAACACAATTATTGTAAGCTGCGCGCGACGTTCTTATCCATCGAGATTGAGTATTAGAATGCCGCCATCAAGGATAGTATCGATAGTCGCTACACAAAGTCTTATCGATTCTGACATCATTACTGCCTTAAGCATAGCGTAATTTCACTGAAGGTTGTATTGATATATTAATTTTTGTAATCTTCACTGACTGCTCAATATCGAGACATAAATTTTTATATTTAGCACATATATTTTAAGATGCTACTTATTAGAAGTGTGTGAGGAAAAAAACTGTTGAATTGTAAAAACAATTTGTTAAATATTTAAAATTTTAAATTTCGATAAATATCTGCGCGCTACTTGCGAAAATACCACATTACATATATGTTTCTCGTTGTTCAACACTAAAATATCGATATTATCTTTGCAGCCCTTGATTGCGGCGTCTTTTGAAAGCAACTGTAAACTATTACCAACACAAGCATAACACCAAAACAAGAGGCATAAAAGAAATCTGAATAACAAGGCATAAAGAATAATTAAGTGAAAATTGTCAAACAAAATAGTTTGCCAAGTAATTCATTAATCCCGAAATATATCTGCTGCTCAGCGTTACTCAGAAAACGGTAAGCGGCTGCGCCTAATTTATTTCCCGACGACCCGCAATAGTTTTTGTTCTGTTTGTTTGGATTTGTTGGCAGAGATCATGACTTTGCCGCGTTCCGAGACGCCACTGCGTCGCTCCGCGGTGGGCAGTCACCGCGAGAGCATGTCCACCACCATGGTCAACGACGATGAGGCCGAACGTCGCGAGGCACGACGCCGGACACTGCTGCAGCAGGCGCGCCCGCGGGAGAGCAGCGCCCTGGAGTCAATTGAGGAGAACGAGACCATTCGTAAGTGCCTGGAAATGTACAATGGCAACAAACTGAGTCGTGACAATGCCTGGAGCTTGTCTCTGATCGATACACTCTCCAGTCTGCTTGATCGACATCACAAAACATTGAGCAACTTTAAGGTGAGTGGAGTAAAGTAGTTGGAATCCCATCAAGTTACCTCTTGTATTACTTCATTTTAAGATGGCTGGCTCATCTTTGGAAGCATCTTCAAAGGTGTATGGCTTGCGCGTGGACTCCATATACTTGGATGCAATGCGCATGTCGGCTGGGCTCAGTGCACGCACCCTCACTGAAAAACAGTTGAAAGCGGCTGCGGATAAGGACGACAGCATCACGGAAAATCCAGATGCAGAGGGCGGGGACGGAAACAACGATGAGCAACCAGCTGCAAGTGCAGCACCTAAGCCCAAGAAGCGTGCACGCAAGAATGTGTCAACAGTGACAAAAAACAAAGAGAGCCTTAATGCACGCTTGGATACGGCTCCACTGCAAGATCCCGTGTTTGGCAAACTCAACTCAACAGTTGGCTCTATCAATGCCTCTAACCGGCTGATGCACAACATTCTACCCACTGAGACTGCCGAGTTGCGATTGAGTACAAACTATCGCTTCTGGAATGACGAGGAGTTGCTCGGCGATGAGGGGACAGACTACACAAAGGTTGAGCCAGATCTGGGGAAATTTGATCAGCAGTGGTCGGTGGTCAGTGCTGAGTGGGCTAGCAAGCTGCGACGCTACGCCCAACAGCTGAAGTTGCGTCCTCTGCACACGGGCTATATCATTACCGATGCGCCCAATCCCAGCAATGCAACAGATCCAGCTGCCTCAAATATGATGGATGATGACGATATGGGAGTCGATAATGCAGATGAATTCTATGAGAATCCCAAAGAGTTATCCATGGCGTTTGACATTAATGCTGAGTGTGAACCAATGCCCGAGCTAGATGCTCCGCCAGGGCCGGCGTTATTGGAAGTCGATTACAACGAACTGGAGGAACTGACGACGGAGGAGCGCACAACGTTGCAACGGTGTCGTGCACTACGCAAACAGCCGGTCATGATTGATGACCTTCGTCCTCTCGATGGCAGCACCAAGCTCGAGTACTCCTATCGACCAATGGATAAGATATCGCAGTTTTGGGCAGGACCCTCGCACTGGAAATTCAAGCGAACACGTGGTCGCACCACATTTGGTGTTTCCAATTCCCAGGACAATGGGGTAGCGGGTAGTGGTGGTGGTGCTGCTGGTGGAATCACAGCTGCCACCAATCGTATTCGTCGTGCCGCACAGCAGGCTGCGAAACGTCGCAGTAAACCGATCAACTTTGGCGAGTTCACAGAGAATCTCTTCCAGACTCTGGACGCCAATACGAAGACGCGTAAGGCAAACTTTCAGAAGCGTTGGGATGCCCGAAAACTAATGCTGCCCACCAAGTTCGAATTTGAGCCAAATTATTTCTATAAATACGATTATGCGCCTGGCATCAAGGTGAGCCGGCGCTTTGGTGTACAGGACGACGAGGATATGGATCAGGATACGAACTCGGGTGGTGGCGGTGATATTGCCGACGACGTGGAGCTCTTTGACAATGATCATTTTGAGCACGACACACCCCACTCGCCTTCTCAAATGAATGTAAGCAGCATGCAGAATGGACCAGATACAGGCGGCACATTCTTTGGCGGCGAAATGGAGCAATGCGGTAATCTTACCCAGGCAAACAATACCATGCGCAATTTGGGTAATGATACGGTTCTTGAGATAGCTACAGACTTTGAGGGGGCCCCAACCCAGGTGAGTCTATATCAAAAATATATATATTATATATAATGTATATAAAAACCTGCTGTAGGTAGCCTTTTTTCCTCGTTTTCATATATAATTCATATACATCTATACGACCATAAGGAAGAGAATAACCTACATATTATTAAATGATTTAAAACAATGTTTTCATATTCCACAGGTTACCAAAGTTATTGTGCCTTTTGCCAAACGTGCCAAGGTTATTGACATGAAGAATCTCAAACGCAGCTGCAATTCTCTGATACAAAAACAATTGCTAAACACTAAGGACGAAGAGAAGATACCAAAACATCCGAAATCAAAGCAGGAACATTATGCACAAGGTGCGGCCAGTTTTAAGGATGTCTACGAGAAGTTACCCAATTTATTGACCAGCAAAATGGCCGATTCCCTATCGCCATCAGTGGCGCTATATGCTGTACTTCATTTGGCCAACGATATGAGATTGCGTCTCATACCACAGGATGATTTTGAGAATTTTACAATAAGACAAGTCACTGACTAACATATGGCGTATTTAGTTGGGTTTAGCAATCTTATTTTTAATACATGTACAGTGCATATACACACACACACTCACATGCACAAATAATTTCCTTAATCACAAGAACCAGTATTTCCATTTCATATTCATAAATAACTCCATCGACTAGTTGTAATGCAGCTATAAAGGATCTTGTCTTTTAACAACATTTTACCATAACAATAGAAAAGCTATGTATAAATAGTTTATAGTTCGGAAGTGATTATTTAAATTTTTCACGTGTTTTAAATAAAAATATATGGACAAGAGTTTATTATGATATTATGTACTTGATAAAGCGGTTATTGAAATTATAAGTTGACAAATGACTCGGGATATTAGTCCATAAATATTTTTTATTTTTGCATTTTGTTTTTTTTTATTATTATTATAAATACTCGTTTTTAATTAGGGTACGGCAATAGTGGTGCCCCATGGGATTAATTAGATATATTGCCATATATCATTATATATAATTTCAAATTTTTTGATTGCAAGGCATTGATTTAACAGTGCATCCTTTTCATACAACTCCGGATTTTGACCATAAATTTGTAGCTCGTCTAATTGTTTGGTGTAAACCTGACCAAACCCGCCCAATATATAATCTAGACTCCGATGAATCAAACTGGTATAAAATACCGAAAATCGTTTCAGTTTAGGAAAGTACGGTATTTGCAAACTAAAAATTTCTCGCTGAAGTCTTAACGTCTCTAGTTCTGGACAGAATTGCGGCAAGGCTTTAAAGGAAACTTCGTCTTTTATTCTTCCGTCGTAAACAAGTACACGAAGGTTTTTTAACGTGGCACAGATATACCCAATGTCGAGCGTGGGGTAATGTAGGAACTCACTCTTTATATATAACTCCTCCACCTGAGTCACTTGTCTAAGGGATTTTACTGAAAGTTCGAAGTAAATTTATTAGTCAAATGATTGAATGCCATACTGGTAATACTTACATGCCTCCTGAGTGAAATTATCTAGACTTAATTTGCGCAAGTTTGGTAGTTCTTGGAATTTTTGAATTGTTGTGGCATCATTATCGCATTTAAAACATTGATTAATATCTAATTCAATTGAATTTAAATTTTTAAAATCGCTTAACCTGAGGTTTAATGCATCTAGATGTTTACGATCGATTATTGCCAACGATAAATTTTTCAACGATTTGCAATGTTTAGCTGCACAATTTAAGATCTGCAACTTCTTATCAAGCGATGCATATAACTGGTGTTTATCCGATACAAGCGACTCTACCATGGGTCCACATACAGAAAGTAGGGCAAACCAAATTTTATTTGGATATCTATCACAATAAAATTTACGAAAATGCTTTCCTCTGTAAATCCGAAAACCCTCGCCGAGATTAGGATGTGCATATGCTAGGTTGACTTGATCTTTGAACGCGAGTTTCTTGAATATAATATGGAGTACGTCGTAGTTGAGATCGAAGATATTTATGGGCTCCATTTTATAATAAATTTAATGTTACAAATATAAGTACAGAAAAAATGTCAATTGATAGTTGATGCAATGTGTTGCATTCTCCGCATCCGCTGTGTTTATTTTGAGTTTCGATAGACATCTATCGATGAGCACAGCTGCCCTGGTACGCACATCTGCTAATGGAACAAGCAGTGCGAACTCCAACACGGCTTTTGGATCAGCACCAGTGGTGGCGGGAACATGTGATTTTCACTGATGTCGATAACGATATATTTGAGCTGTAACAGCAACGGTGGTTGATGCCATTAATAATTGTAACTGGTAATGAAAATTAATTATAGTTTGTATTTAATATCAACTTAAATTTCTATTATAAAAAGCAATGAGTAATAATTAACGGTTACACCAATAATCAAGCGCATCACATTTGATAAAATTTTGAGAAAACTATATGTATACGTGCATTCAACATAAAGTCAAATACATATTAACAGTAACTTTTCGACTGGTGGTTGGACTGTTTTAAATTCGTCATACAAAATAGAGTTACAAATTTGTACTTAAGTTCCGCCAGATTTCAAGGATTAGTATTATTATATATTATATGATTTTCACTATGCATATGTTATAATAACATAAAATTGCTATGTAATTGATCCTTTAATGCATATCGATATTTATGTTTGCACCATCATGTAGCTCTGGCTAAAACATATTCGATAACTTACAACACAAAGAAACTACTTTTTGTTAGGTTTCATGATATGACACGCATATATTTAGATACATACGTACATGCTAAGGCAGATAATCAGTTTGTTTCTAAATCTTTATAAACTACAGATTTTTCCTCATTAACCTTAAGTAGATGAAGCTAATCTGTGCTCTTAATTGCCCTGACTTTTTATGCGCCTCAAACAACATCTGAAACTGACAACTTTTATTGCAGTATTATCCTCCCTCTTTTCCCTTCTCCCCCTCTCTCCTTTTGTCCCTTTCGATGCTCTTCCTTCCTTTTGCTAAACATTAGTTTTGTTTGCAATGTGCATTTTGTTGACACCGAGAGAGGAAGATGATAAAACGGAAGCCATTGTGGGTTTTGTTGTTTGCTGTTTTGTTTCAATACCCTGTAATCTTAAGATTTCTCCGTGATGTTGCTTGGACAGGATTAATTATAAATATTCAAGAAGAACTGCCTGTTTTCCACGGGGTATATCTATTTCGAAACATACACGTATATTCCTTTTTCACATTGTTGTTCTTATCGTTGTTGTTGTGACAATTTCATTTGCATACTTACCAAGCGACGCGTTTTTCTAGCGTTTTTAGTCGCGCCTTCGCGCACTTGGCAAGGCGCCATTGCTGTTGTTGCTGCCTCAAGTTGTTGCTGTTGCTTACACAAACCGTGCATGCGTATGTGTGTGTGTGTTTCTGACACATTTGTGCTGCATATGCGTTAAAAACTTTGTTGTTTACCAAGCGCTTATAGGCGCCGCGACATTTGTTTTAAATGCTTCTGTCTCTGCCTGCCTCTGTGTGCGTGTGTGTGTGTGTGTGTACACATGTGAATGTGTGTTATTGCATATTATTTGCATAAATATTTGCTAAATACACACCAAAGACAACAGCAACAATTACGGGAGGAGTCGCATAACACATTTGCGAATGGCTTCATCAAAGTTTTGATATTACGAGCAGCAAAAAAGTTTAAAGACAAATACAAATACAAATTCGAAATCCTGCTGATAATCCAGTTGTCCCTGTCACCTGTGCACAGGTTAAATAACTTTTAACTCTTGTTTTTACTCAAACATATAGTTACACATATGTACCTATATACATATGTACAATCTGATCAGATGGTAAACAGAACTGAGAATTAAATAATACATTTTATAATACAATTTAAGGTCTTCCAAAATTGGGCGAATGAATACTATCGAGCGCTCTTGAATATAGCTTTAGTGTCTGATTATTTTATTTTATTCATCACATTAGTAAAACAATGTTAAGAAAATATTTTTATTTATAATATTTTGTATAAATTCAAGAATTAACCGTCAAGAATGGACCTTGTTGGTGCTTTAAGTCGAGTATGTTTTATTTCATCGTATCATAATTGAGTGAATTTTCGTGTTGTCTACGGCAAATGCAGTTAGGAAGGGTTTTACAACAAATGAGGTTCATGTTACAAAACAAAAATTAAAAAAAAAAACAATGTACTCACATTTACAGCCCAAACATTTGCAGCTAAAAGTTAATCATCGTAAACATTACGTATGATGGGAGTAAGCAGGCGTGGTGATTATGACCCGCGAATTGGAGCCAACTTACATACGAGAGGTATAAACTCAGAAATTTCTTGTTGTTGTGTTGGTCCATAACAATCCCATTGCATGTTCTAAGCTTCAGGTTTTTGGTTTTTATTTTCATGGTGAAGATACCTCTCACATTTGTCGCCTAATTGATTTACGGGCGACGAAGCGGAACAGCAGCCCCCGACTGGGAGTGCTTATGGTAGATATTTGGAGCACCATAAGAGTTCTTAAGCTTTTGACGAGCTGGGTTCATTTAAGAATGAATAAAATAGGAATGCTTAACCTCTTGTTTTCTTAGCATATGTCGAAAATCCAAAAATCCAGAATCCTGAAAATCCATTGCCTTATAAAGTTAACTTTTTACTTTATTATTAATTATTATTTTCCACAATAAGCTACTTTATATCCATATGATTACCACACTACTACTGTAACTGTTTTTGGGCGTGGTGATTCACAAATGTATCGATTTTTGTAAGTACATATTCTATCATTAAGTCCTCTCCTAGCTGATGGACTTCCTTTGTAGCCAAGCTCATCACAATGCTCCTCGTTATTCCATCTATCTGGCTGGCCGTCAGCCCAAATACTGGTTAGATTTATGGGATGACCCGTTGCTGACCAGACATGGGATTGGTCGACAGCTAGATCATAGCCCGAGGTCCAGTAAATATCCATAATTGAATTTCGAATAAGATATTGGTTGATTAAAATCCATTCATCGATTGTTTCGAACGATATCAATTCTGCACCCATTAAATGGCAACGATCTTTGGCTGCGAACCAATTAACCATTGATCGGGTCTCTATGTAGTACAATCCATTGCCGATCTTGACAAAAGGATCTATATTGACAACCGAGTTGTTACGAATGCCTACGCAGTTACAAACAATTAGACTATAGATTTGCCTTATCAATGGAGTCTTCTTTTCACTTACCTTCTGCGATATTTGTGTCGATTCTGTAGGCCAAACTAATGGCTAAGAAGCCAAGGAGAAGCGTGAGACAAGTTGTTGGCTTGAACATTTTTGGATTTTGATATTACTTTGTGCCTGTCGGGTGGCTTTATATACCAATTTGTTTATTGACATTTATAAAGTGCTATACAAAGTAGGAAGCAGAAAGTGGAAATACACATGAACTCTCCAGAGATTCGATAAGAATTGCTAGAAGTTGATTTGCAACTTTACAAGATTTGAACGTATTGTATTGACATAGCAGTTGTGATAGATAAGGTTTGTAATCGGAACTCTAGTCTTGATTCATATATCTGTTCAAGGACGTATTGAGTTCTAAGAATATTGATTATATATTTGCACAACTAACTGCATAATCGCAGTAACAATTGCTATCTTTTTTATAATTAAAGTAAATAAGATCGCAATTATAGTTGTTGTTACTTGTTGCGCCATAGACAATGCTTGTTGGAATTCCATCGATCTGGCTGTTTGGCAGCCCAAATACTAG
The DNA here is from genome assembly GCA_018904595.1 of Zaprionus indianus. NCBI lineage: Eukaryota > Metazoa > Arthropoda > Insecta > Diptera > Drosophilidae > Zaprionus > Zaprionus indianus. Next base: position 2,277,755 of record JAEIHA010000905.1, read on the forward strand.
TTAGATTAAAATAAGATTCTGTTCCATTATATACTTATGTATAATAAGTAGAGAGAGAGCGCCTTTCTTTGTGGTTGTGCATTATTCTTCGATTTCCAACGTAATCAATATGCTGAAAACTAAATACGAATAATACAAATATGATTGTTTGTTCACTCCTTTCAGAGTTTCACCATTTATTTTATTTATATTTTGTAGCATACAGTATATATGTATATAGTATAGTATATCGGTTAAAATATTTCGCGTGTGTTCAGCATTCTGCATTTTATTTACATTCATGATATTTTTCTATAGTATTTAATGGTATAAGCATATAATACTCGTACTCATTGCGCCCTCGCCATGGAGAAACTTCTTCAACAATTTTCTTAAAATTGCTGTCTCTGCCTCGTGTAACACATCATCTAATAGTACCTCTAACATACATACTTTACGATATCATAGTTTATATAAAATAAAACAAGAAGTAATTGATTAGTTTTCATACTTTCAATGATGGTGTAAATAAAATATACAAAAGATTTTCAAACATCCAAAAAAGTTATTCGTTATCAACGGTTTGCATTGTGAATTAGTTTCCATTTATTTCAGATCTTGGGTAATATTATCATTTGTATTATTATTTCCATAGTATATTTGATTGTTAAAAATACATCAATAAAATTTCAATACATTTAGTAGACAATTATTCATTATATATTGTGTGTGTATGTAGTATTTGATATACCCTTATTTTTGTGTTTTTTTTTTGTAATATAGTCGTAGATATATATGTATTTTTTGTATATATTTTTTTTGGGTTTTAGCACACAGAATATAACAATTGTTGCAGTAATACACCTTCCGGGGGCCTTAAAATGTTTTTTAAACATTTTCATAATAACTTGAATAGAATTCACTTAGAATTATATAAATAATACGAGTTAAATGTCTTTTAAGTAATTTTTTTTTTATATATTTTTTATAACAAATTTGCGCTACGTTCAAAACTGTTTTTTTTTTTCTTGCAGTTTCTGTTATATACATAAATATTTCTGTTTAAACGATTGAATTGTTTGAGTGGCAATATAATTGAGCTTTTCGAGTAAATTGACTTGGGGACTTTGAGTAGGCTACTAGTATTGAAATTAAGTAAAGTAAAGTAACATAAAAATTACAAGAAACTAGAGAATAGAACATAAAACAATTTCTTAAGATCCATTCTAAAATTTGAAGTGAAATATAAAGGTTTTTAAATTTGAATTAATCAAAGATAACTTATAAACAGCGTCTATAATTTTGTGCCATTGAAAAGTTCATGGTAAGTTCGACTATACAAATGAATTTTGACTAGAACGTAATATTAGAAGCCCAAAAAATACACACATTGAAAGTAACATTGATATTTAATAATATTTAGTTAATTTATACGTAGACTTCATCATATATGTATGTATTCTCTAGCCTGTGTCCATAGCTCCCTGCACCTACCGTAAATGCCTCTAGAGTTCCGTTTCTTTTCGAGTTGAGTGTTCAAATAATTAGTTTTCTTGATTTATGTATGTTGAGATTTTCTTTTGTTTCTGTGGCTACTGTTCATTGTCCTTTATCCATATCCATTTTAATGTTTTGCTTAAGCTTTCTCATTTAGTTTTGTGGCTTTGGGGCGACCGATGCAGTCTCAGCGGGCAGAGGGATCTGCAAAGAGTGATTTTTTAAGTGATGGTCCTGAAAATATATACCCTATAAAAGTATTGAGGCTGGGCTAGCTCACCTTTTGCTCGGCTGGAGCCTTGCCAGTGCTGCGACCCCAACGCAAACGCATCGGTTTACGTGACTCCCGCTGGAACTGAGTGTTCGACTCTGAGTTATCCTCTTCCTGATCCTCTTCAGAGTCCTCAGTGGAGATGGCTCGTTGGTTACGCTCCGCTATTGATGCATCGTATTGCTGCTGAAGGGCCACCAACCAACGGGTCAAGTTCTGCCACTTTTGCCACTCTCGTTCTAGTTGCAACTGCAAGAGTTAATAAGGAGCGAACGTAGAGGGAAATTAGATTAGTTAGAGGAGGCCCAAAGAAGACTATTTAGAGCAGCAAAAGGAAATAAAGAACGAAGACAAAGGATACCTTCGAGCAGTTTCTTGCTTATCTAATTTTATTTGAAATAATCTATTCCTTTCTTAAGGTCTTCTCACCTGATCTTTATCGGCACGATTTCCGGCCAGGTCCAGTCCGCTGGGAAGTACACTGCGTCCCCAGCGAAGGCGCTGTGGCTTGCGCAGCACTCGCTCGAAGGCAACATCATAGTCATCGGAGAGTTCTGCCTCTTCACCCACCGTTGGCTGTTGGTTCAGGGTCAATTCACGCTCGAGAAGATCATCGTAGGCGGTACGTCGCATCTGGGGTAGATTCGGGTCACTGCGACGACCGAAACGCAACCTCAACGAGGGGGATCGAATCGGTTTCTGGTTGACATCACCGAACCAACGTTTCTCCACAATGTTATTCAACATCTCGGGATCGCTGCGTCCAAAGCGTAGCCGCAACGATGGCGAACGCTGTGCCTTGCGCTCGACTTGATGATTCGGAAAGACAATGGGACCGGCATATTCCCGCTGCAATAGATTGTCGTACAGATTGTTGATGGAGGCGCCTGCGAAATGCACGACAAAATATCATTCAGTTTAGCTTTCCACTTTCCTTGAATGAGTTTGAACTCACCTTGAGCTGTGGCCAAATCAGCTTCGGCTTGCTGAAACATCAATAGACCCAACATGATCAGCGCCAGGGCGAATCCGTTGCTGGCTTGAAACTTAGGATTCATCATATTCGAGAGCTGAAGTAAGAAATTTAATGGGTTGATGAGTATTTGGTGCATTTATTTTATGTTTTCAACAGCATCAATTTATCATTATGCATACATCCAAATCGAGTTTGAAATACTGCAATTTGTGGCTCAGTTACTTAGCCGGACCTCACTATGCTCTCCACAGATTTACCTAGATAGGGACACCTGTGATTATCATTGCTTCACACTTCAATCACTTTCATGCTCATCTTCTTTGCCTTCTTGCTCTCTGTCTTTCCCTTATCGGATTGCCCGTTAGCCTTTGACAAGCTCAATTCAATTTCCGCTTGCCACAGTCATCACGTATACGCAGCGTATCACGTGTACGACACGTTGCATCGCCAACGAAATTTTCCGCATGCACTTAGCAGCTAAGGCTGATGAGGCTGCCTCTCTATGCTGATGTAGTTAAGAGCGTGCTGCTTGCCTCTTGGCCGGGTTTAACTTTCAACTTCCGCCTGGGGCGAACAGCAAGGGGAGAGAGAGAGAGAGAGAGAGAGAGCAACACTTCACAGCACTCACTGGAAGTATTTTGAATGGGGTTGCCCAAGGAGAAGTGTCTGTCTTTTGTTTTTCTCAAACTCATTTGTCGTTATTGTTGCGAGTCTTTCCCATTGTTATTGTTGCACTTCTCAATGTATGCAGACAGCATTGACTATAGGCTACACTCTCGACTTTATATTTTTAATATATACATATTCTTTTTCACCCCTTTTTCTTATTCTGTTCTGGCTTTATGAACTTTATGAAGCCCCCCAAATGAATCGCATTGAACACCAGCAAGCAAAACTTACACGATAAGTTTTGCATATCAATTTTAATATATGCCACGCCCCGTTTCATGTGGCCGCCACACACATGCCTTGCAATTGCATTTTTATTGATTTGCTTTGACTTTAATGAGCGAGACGACTGAGACAGTATTCCTTCGGCTTCTTTTCCCAGGCCTGCTGCGTGACATGTCCATGACATCATTTTGAGAGCCTTCAGCATTTGCCACCTGCATGGAGTATTTGTTTACCCATGCAAGTGTTGAAAACCAACGAACAGGTGCGTCTACTGCAACTATTGAAGCTGTTCGCTTCATATGCATCGAGTGTATTTAGTGTATTCGAGTGCATTCAATGCAATGCGAAGTGAGCTTTTCTATTTATTTTGTTCACTGTTAAGAGGATTTTTTCTGGTCTGCCACACCACATTATATGAATATATATGTACATATGTCATAGATAAATCAATTACATATTAAAAATTGTCAAATTAATGATAACCTCTTTCCAACTGAACATCATTTCCCACTTTCCTAAGCAACCTCAAACACAATTCTGTTTACATACTATAAATCTTTATCAACTCCAAATTAGAATACTTACTCTCATTTTTTTCGGACTCTACATCACTAAAAGTAAAGAAGCAAGTTAATTGTCTGCGTGAAAATGAGATAATAGCTTGACAAATTGTTTACCCCAAGGGAAGTTATCCAATTTTACCTTAACTTCATCACAATTTGCCGCCTCAAAGTTTGCCCCAAAGTTCTGCCGTCTCTGTTAGCAAATACATCTGTTTCTCTCTCTCTCTCTCTCTCTCTCTCTGGAGACGCGTGTCTCGTCGTCCATGCAGAAATCACTATCGATAAATTCTCACTGGAGGCCAGGGCACAGTCCAGGGTAGCATTCCATGGCAGACAGTACTTGTATGGGGCATATTTTACCATAGCGACAGCAGTAACTGCAGGTCAGGATGGGGCAAAAAATTTAATCAACAGGACTCTACGTTCGAGCAGTTTGTTTTGTGTTAACTTGGGTGCCATAGGCACAGTCGGATAACGGCACACACAGACACGCCCACTCCTGCACACGTCCACACTCCCCCATAGTCTATGCGAAATGCAAATATTTTTTGTGTCACATAAGCGGGAAACTTGGAAAGAATTTAATAGCGCTTCCAGAAATGCCAGCTGCTGCCAAGCTCTGTTTAATTACTTGGCTAGCAACTGAGAAAGGCGGAAAAATCAGTTAAAATTTTCCAAGGAAGGCTGTGAGAAAGGCTGTCATTAAAAACTTGTATATTATTGTTTATCTGAATATGGTAGAGAACAATTCAATTGCTGAAAGTTGCGTTTATTATTAAGTGATGTAGAAATATTGATACATATCTATATAAGATAATAAAAGATTTATAATGATTAACAGGGTTGAAGGGCTGAATTCTAAAATCAACTTAATCTATGTGCCATTTTTATTTTTATCATTTCGTTGTTGTTTTTCTTTGTTTTACTGATTAATACCACCCTACAACTTCAACTGTTCTTGCGTGAGTTGATTCGCAAATATAATAATTATCCTGAGTACATATTCTATCATTAAGTCCACGTCGATCTGATGGTGATAATTTGAAACCAAACTCATCACAATGCTCGTTATTATTCCATCGATCTGGCATTCCGTTAGCCCAAATACTTGTTAGATTTATGTGATGACCCGTTGCTGACCAGACATGGGAACCTTCTTTTGCTAGCTCAGTACCCGAGGTCCAGTAAATGTCCATGATTGCATTATTGTATAGGTATTGATGGATTAGATTCCATTCGTCGATTGTTTCGAATGATATCAATTCTGCACCCATTGAATGGCAACGCTCGTTGGCGGCGTACCAATTGGCCTTTAATCGGCTCTCTATGAAGTACAATCCATTGCCGATTTGGACAAAGGGATGTATATTGACAACCGCGTTGTGATGAAAGCCTACCAAGTTACAAACAATTAGACTATAGATTTGCCTTATCAATGGAGTCTTCCTTTCGCTTACCTCCTGCGTAATTTGTTTCGACTCTGTAGGCCAAACTAATGGCTAAGAAGCCAAGGAGAAGCGTGAGACAAGTTGTTAGCTTGAACATTTTTCGATTTTAATGTTACTTTGTGCCTGTCGGCTGGCCTTATATAGGTACCAACGCGAGTTGACTATCTATGCCAAAGTTGATTCAATAAGACGAGTATTATCGATGTTTACCTTTTATCTTATTAGCAATTAAAATCGTATCTTATCTCTAAGGAAGACAGTATTCTTTATCAGCGAATGTATTCTTTAAGGATTACCTTTTATTTTATCAGCAATTAAAATCTTAGAAAGTATTCTTTATCAGCGAAAGTATAAATAATTATGACACAACGTGGGAATTGAATTTCTTTAGCAATAAATTTGGTTCCAGTGTTGTCAGGGCGAATATCATTGATAAATTTGTATGTATATTAGAAAGTCAAAATCTAAGCATATAGTGTGGTATATAATGTAAACAGATCAGTAGATTTACATTCTTAACTAACCCTTCCAGTCTTCTTCGGTGATAAGTGCCTACAAATTGAAACATAGCCATATTTAGTCAGAGATTTTACCTAGACTTAGCTGCAAATGAGCTTTAACAAATGTTGGGCAAATGTTGTGTTAATTTTGTCAACTTTTTCGCCCTTTACCTTCTCTTCATAATCTCCAAAAGAGACAACAAATAAAAAAAAAAAAAACTACACTTGCCTGGCTTGGTCGGCACAATGGGGCGTATGATTAACGCCCAAAGCTGCAAAGCCAAACTAAACGGCAGTCAGAGGCAGCAGCTTTAACCGAACAGCAGCAACAACAACGACAAAGTTTAATCAAATTCGCTGATAAAACACAAAAGATTACGCCGTTCTCCTTCCTGTAAGTGCAATAAGGCCTGAACGCAAAAGGCAAAAGGGTCGCCTCAGGGTCAGAGCAAAGGGCTGCCCAAACGGGTGCTATGTATCTAATGTGTTTGTCAAAACGTTTTAATGCCATTGGCCGAGAACGAGAACGGAGCTGCTATAAAGCAGGAGACAGCAACAGCAACAGCAACAATTTGGCTCGCTGGCTGAACACATTTTTTGCTCCTCTTTTGGCCGACTGACCACAAATGACCTTTTTGCCACAACGAAATAAAAACTGTTAAATAAAAGGCAAATAAAATGTGCCACACAAAAGGAGAAGGCGCCAGGCAAAGGGAATTGGAAGGAGTCTCGTCAATGCTCAGCACGAAACAACCTGTTGTGGCAAAGAGTTTGTGTGACAGTGCGGGAAAGTGTGTGTGTGTGTGCGTGGGCATGTGGGTGCTAAACGTATTAGTTTGGCTTGGCCAAAAGGCTATTTAAACGTGGTCAATGTGTTTTTACGCTTGAACAGCAAATGGCAAAATATTACACTGTGCAACCAATTTGGGTTCATGGCTTGATTTGTGCTAGACACAATTGGGACATATTCTGGTCATCAAATAAATCAGTTTTATGGTGAATACATATGTTATTTATTTATTTTTTTAAGGGTATTTAAGGGATTACTTTTTATACTCTTCGACTATATTTACTTAGAGGAAGCCTATAAAGAATATATATATATTCTTGATCGGTAAAATAACAGTATCGACTGAGAGATGAACGTATAGAACTTAGCTATTATAAGAGCTAGTGACACCTCTGTCTACCGAGCTCGTCCGACTTCAGCGTTCTTCTGATCTAAGTTGTCCAGTGTAATGCAGGCACTCGAGTAAGGGCTTCATTCAACTGGCCAGCCAGGCGTGATTTTGGGCTACTCTGTGTGCCTGGCGGTGGCCCACGCACAATGTGCTAATGGCTTGTTTATTATGTTTCAGTTTTCGCTTCGATCTGCCTCGATTTCCTCGTCATGTTCAATTTGACACTCGCCAATTGTGCATTGGCAGTTTTTAAAGCCCTACTTAAGGCCCAATTCGTTTCGTCGTCCTAACCAGGCGCATTATCTCGAAATATTGGCCAACTCATTCGTCATTTAGGCGTTAGTCAACACTGAGCAATGGCAAGAGGTAGCGAAGAGGAGAGGCAGAGAGAGGAAGCTGCCCACGCAGACGATGATAAATCACTTTCAATTTTGACAAACGTCACAAATGTTGCGCTGAATGGGGGTGCACATTTCATCACACACACACACACACCCCCTCTTCTACACAAACGTCCAAGCCCCAATTGGCCATTGCCTCGGAACATTTCCGCTGCAGCGAAGCCAACAAATCATTTGTAGACGACATTTTGTGAGTTATCTTCAAAGCAGAAGGAACACAGAGAGAGAGAAAACCCAAAAGAAAATTGAGTTAGCGGCGAGATCTTCTAATGATGACTCGATGATGGGGCAGACAGCAAAACTGTTTTTTCAGATTAATCAGAAAGTGACGTAGCGATAAAATATGAGAATTACCAAAGAAAATATTGAAGATTATAGATAGTAAAGGAATAGATTGATGACAGATTGTAAAGGTTTATTCGAAGTAGTCTATATGAGGTCAACAATTAGCTTAGTATACAGCTCAGCTGAGTATACTACTTGTTGACCTTATAGATGTATTCTCAGCTAATTGTTGGCTGTATAATATACTCAAAATTATAAAATTTGCTTTAAAAAGTTGTTGCCATTTACTGCACTGCATGAATGGCATTTGTAAAAGTCAAGTTCACTCTTTTGGGTGAATAAGAAACGAATTTAAAACGACCACAGCGAATTATTAACAAGCCAACGCGCTCTAATTTCGAACCCACCCCCTTGCCACTTACTCCCTTCTTGGAGTAAACCCCTCACGGGACTATTTGTAAATGCCGGAAGTTTGTGAATTTGGTAGCGTGTCGGCTACGCTGCGGCTACGTGATGCCGGAAGTCGGAAATGAATGTAATTTTCAGTTGTCGCTGTTGTTGTTATTGTTTCATTTGTTACTTCTGCTTCCTCCCTCCCCTACCCTCCCACCTCTCTCTCTCTGCTTTTGTTGTTGTGGCATTGTCTATGTGATTACAAGCCTGAGGGGCGTTACAAAGTCCTTCGGTATATTTATACATTTTGTTTTTCTTGTTCCTCTTCTTGTCCTAATGGTTTCCCTGCCAGCGGCAGACAGTGTAAACTTGTCACCTAAAGTGTATTTAAAGTTAATGCCAGGTGCAAAAACAAAACAAGAAACTTTAATTTCACAGGAAATCGACTTCAATTTGGCTGTCAAAAATGCAAAGCTTTTCATTTGCATTGATTGATTGCCCGAACCCAAAAAGAGAAAGAGAGAGAGCGAGGAACACAATGGGAATCAAATCAGAGCCCTCCTGGGAAGTGACAAAGGCAACACCAATGTGAATGGACGTGCTGTTGGGTTCGAGTGGATTAGCTGCAATATGTTTGCCCATAAGGAGGTATTCATACAGAGTGAGGGAAATTTAAATAATGTAGTGCAGAGCATACCCTTTTCTATTATTCAATTGTACCATTAGCTATTATGTATTTTAAACTCATTTTTGACATTATAAAATTCAACTTAAGCCATTTCCGTTGCTGCTATCTTTTTGTATTCATGAATTCCTTTAACCTCATATGATTCTTAAATCTCTTTACCGCTTTTTTTCGTGAAAAATCTTCTGTTTGAACAGCTGCTGGGCACATACCGGGAGTAAACGCAAAAAATACAGAAGGCTCTGACCACAAAAAGCAATGCAGTAAAATTGAATATTTGGTAAAGGTAAAGGAGCACAATTCTTCCATACCTTTAACTGATTCTGCACATTCACTAGAGAAAACTAGCTAAAATTTCAGTAAGACAAAAGGTTTTATATTTAATGCAAAGATTCTTAACATAACTATAAAAGTTGAAACAAAATCGAAACTCAATGATAGTCAAAACTAAATTTATCCTTAATTGTAAAAGATTTATAAAAATTTAAGACCAAAAAGTTTATGCTTAGTCTACTTATAATCCAACAGTTGTTTATAAACCCCTTTAGATAGCGTATTAAGAAATCTGTGATAAACTTAAAGAACAAGAGGAAGACACGTGGCCAAGTGAATGGGACAGGCTTGTCCATCGTTCCGAACAGCACTTCAAATCATTTACATAAGCAGCTTAAGCCGAAGTCTGAAGAGATTCAGTGATTCGAACCATTTTTTTAAGAGTTTAACATGTTGTTTTTTGGCATTTGAAGGAACACCCCCTGTTGGGTGTTGGGACACGTGTCATTTCAATGCACTTTTCTGAAATTGTAAACTGTGGGCGGTTTTGACTTTCTCAATTTGTTAAGCATTTTTTCTGCTTGGCATTTTCGAAGGTTTATAGGGCAAATGAATAGGTCGGACAGGCGGGGCAAGCTGACAGACCACATGGGTCATCAATTTGTGCAAACTCAAATTACAAATAAGGACAAATAAGCACTTAAGCTCGAATAAGGACGAGCGACCTCAGCCGACCGTCAAAAGAACAACAGCAATTTGCGACAGCAGCACAAATCCAATATAAATTCATCAATATCCACTTCAAAATATCCGCAGACAGGCGAGCTAAGGACTTTGTGTTTGTTGTTTGTAGGTTAGGTGTACTCGTATATTGTATATGGTGCTTATGAAAAATCTAACCAAATATTTCATGGCTCACACACGTGTCAAGGAATGTCTAAAATTACACAGCAATTGATGTCTTTTTTAAGCCATCCCCGAGATGTTCGAGGTTGTGGCAATAATCTCTTCAAGCGGAAAATATTACACAGCTTTAAACGACGGAAAATCTTTCGGCTTACGGTAAAGTTTATTTAGCTTTTCCTCTCTGTCTTTTAATCTCTGTCTTCCTCTCTTTTCATCTCTTTCTGTCTCTTTTCAACTCTTTCTCCCTTGGGTTTGTCTCACTATCAAAGCAAAGTTGTTTGTGATGTGTGGCGCTGGCATCGCTTATCTGTTGATAATATTTCCCTCTCTCTCTCACTGTCACTATCTCTGTCTCTCTCTCTCTCTCCTCCTGGCATGTGTCTCTTCCGCTTAGCCAAAAACTTTTCTGACAGCCAAGTTGTTTGACTGTAAAGTTTACTGTTGCAGTTGCTGAACTTATGTTGAACACATGTCGGTGAGGAATTGCGGAATTTTTATGAAAATTCAACTGACTTGACGTGAGTAGTTCTTAAAGAGTTTTAGCTTGATTAAGCAGTCTTTTTGAATGGGTATTCGTATGTATAGTATGTCTCTTAGCTTCTTTGTGTGTCTGTTGCTTTGTTAGCTTATTTTCAACGGCATCAGTAGAAAGAAGTAACTAAGAAGGGGGAAGACTCTATAAAGAAGATTAGAACTTGCAACAGGTGCTTCTTTGATTTACCTATATCCTCTTTCATTTCTTTCCTCTCTTGTTGAGACACTTGGAAGAGGTTTACATATACATATATTAACTTGAAGAGATCTTCTTAATTATCTGCTAATCGAGGTGCAATCAATCTACAACAATTGCAGCCATAACTCTGCGGTTGCCGTCAAGAGCAGCCAATGTACTCGTAACGACACCACAAGTCAACCGTTGTGTTCGAGAGGCATCTTTGTTGTGATGTTGTGGCGAGACCGTTTAAGTGGCAAGTGAAGAGGCAAGAGGGGATTATGGAAAAGGACAAGACAAGCGACAATAGTAATAATAATAATAATAATGATAATAATGATGATGATGGCAATGTTGGCTTCATTGCTGAGCCACAAGACAAGACTCCTTGCAGACAAATAAGAGAAATAGTTGCGCTTAAACAATGATTTAGATAAACATGCGAGACGTGCAATGCATGAGAGTAAAAGAGAAGCAAGGAGAGAGAGAGAGAGGAGGGGGGAATTGACTATTGATGGCTATAGTTTAACTGCAGTTTAAAGTACAAAGAGTATACTTCGAGAACTTTTGAAGTGTAGCCTGCCACGCTGAGCTTTGCACTGTCAACTTTAGACGAGGCTGTTAAACTGCTCTCGCTGAGTTATTTCTTTGTGCAATTTCTTACACCTGGCACCATTTATCTGACATCAACACGTTGTTTATCTTGCTCGAAGACAGCTATAAAATTTGGCCATAAATTGGCGATGCAAATTTATTGAAAACCCGCGCTGATAATGTGGCATGCGGCCTGAAGTTCCGGCACTTTCATTGTTTGTTAATATAAATGCCAAACATGTTTGGACACGTGCTCGAAGAGAAATTTAAAATTAAATGAGAGAGCTAGAGAGAGACAGAGAGAGTGAAGTAGTGCAGCAAGCGTGAAATTGAAATTTATGCTTTAATTAACCAAGGACGACCAAAAAAACAGACTTCACTCCTTGCGTAAGCAGCTTAATGAGCGAGTAGTGTAGAATAGGGGAGTGGCGTCTGCGGTGGGGGGAGATGTGCCGTCTTAAGCCTGCTTAGTGAGCGTTAAGTCTTCAGACTCGCAGGATAATAATTTCGATTATAATTAGAAAACAAACAAACAGCCAGAGCAGCTTAAAATCGACTTTTCAAAATCCGATTGAAGTGATCGAACATTCACTTTGAGGGACGCACCTCCAACCCACTTTGAGTACACTACCCTACACACTTTGAAGTGTACTTCACAGTGATAAAAAGTAAGCTGCACAAAGGCAGTTCTTGCCTGTTTCCCGCCGAGTCTTAGCTGCAAATTATCCGCTAGTTCGACTTAATTCCCTTCCCGCTTCCCTGCCTTCTTTTCCTGCTCCCCTTCGCCTTGTTCGGCGCTTTGACCTTCGGCCTTTTTTGTGTCCGGAAAACTTGAAATTGAACTTGTCGCGGACGATGAGTCCCGTAATTACACACGAAATCAAATGGACAAAAATCCCAGTGACAGGTTTTTCTTTTTCTCGTTCTCCGGTTTTTGAAAAGTTGCTTTTATTCGCTCGCTTGCTGTCTGCCTCTCCCTCCCACTCCCACTCCGACTACTTCTCCCTGCCTCTGTCTGTCTGTCTCTCTTGAATGGCTGACATGCTGCTGCTGCTGCTGCTGCTGTGGCCAGGAAGCGCTCAAATGAACAGCAAAACTGTTGACGCTGGCAAATTAAAAACAGAACTGTCCCGACTTTTGTTTGCCTTATTTCGCCTTATGTCGTTTTATTTCTTGTTCTTCTTTTTCTCCCCGCAGTTTGTTTTGCCCTCTCGTTTTCCAACTCTGACGCGATGAATTGCGGAGAATGCTTTTTGCTTGTCGGCCTCGCTTAGGCGCCACGTTAAGCACATTTGGGTGGCATGTGGTGGCACCAGAGAGTGTCCAGTGCTGGCCTGTGGCCTTCGGAACTGGCCATCAACCTAATTGAAAGCCCATTAACATCGTTTGCACGTTGAAGCGTGAAACTGGCAACTCGCAACTCGCAACTGGCGACAGTTTCGCCACCCTGGCGCCCATTTAATTTAAATTAATTAAACATATTTCGCGCGCCACGCCTACCGCCCTACCGTATCCGAAAAAGTAACAAAGCAAATTATGGTGTAGACTGTTTTTTGAAACAGCAGCCGCATTTAAAATGAGATTAAAGGTAAGATTACCTAAGTGCCAGGGAGAGTTTGAATATTTGGAGACAGTAAGTGAAAGGTGAAGCTAATGGAAGGTGCTCTTAAAGGTTATGTTTGTTTATGAAGAGTGGTGTAGTTGAGGAAGAAAAGGAAGCATATTAAAGTAGTTCTTTAAATGTAGTTAAAGAATAATATTAAACTCGGTTGAAGTATTTCAAAGTGATTGTAGTTGAAGTAGACTGCCTGATTAACATTTCGAACATACAGTTAGTTGAATACTTTATTCCCATTTAAAGAAATTCCCTTGCAATCTATTAAACGAAATATTAATTTGCTTCCACGGCAAACTACTCGTACCTCAAAGACTGTTAAACATTGCTTAGACCAAGGCGTAAAGTCTGATATATATGTGTATATGTTTAGAAAAAATGTTTGAAGACAGCGCTTTAGACACATTAACCTTCAACTATGTAGCGTTAAACTTTCTTTCTGCGTTGTTATTGTTTGCACTTTGCATATGATAATAATTCATTAAAGATAACTTAACTTTTGAGGGGACTTATCGGGCCTTTCACAAAGATAACATTTGCCTAGACGGAGCTAAAAGCCAGTACAGATTTGTTTGCTGTCAAAGTTGAAAACACTTTAAAACTTGTTGATGTTGCCCGACTTGTCGTCGTCGTTGTTGTTGTTGTTGTTGTTGTTGCTGTTGCTGTCAACTCGTTGTCAGTCACGCTTGAAAATATGCACAAGTATTTACAAACTAAATTAAGTGTCGCCTACATTTGCATGCCTCACGTCCCTTCCCCTTACAGCCCAATGAGTTGGCTCCTCATCTTTTGGGGCTGGGGGTCAAAGCATTCTGAACTTTTCACAACTGAAATACAGACGGAAAATATTCGTAGCCTGCTTTCAGGCGCGAGCTCATAATTGACTTTTGTTCAGCGCGCATGGCGAGTTAAATATAAAATTAAAATTGTTTTTTCCACTTGAATAACACTAGTACACCCATTCATCTGTTCGACTGACACCCACGGCTGACTTCGTGAACGTCCCTGCTTGTACTCTCTCTGATTCTTCTCCTTCATTCCGCAGCTAATTAGCGCACATTCTTTCATTTTATTAATATCCGGCGAGAGATGCCTCTATTAATTCACAAATCATTCATTCTGGCGAGACAATTGAGCAACAGCTGCGCCGGCGCTTTCCGTTGGCTTCGCCATTTCCGCCGTCACCTTCATAACTTACTGTGAATTGCCAACCATGACAATTTTCATTATTAATAAAAATCTTGCATACTTCTGAGCGCTCACGATAATATCTGTAAGTCATTCGAATTGCGATGGATGAAGAGTTAAGCGAGCTCTGCTTGGAGATGCCACGAATGGATGTAATTTTATGTGTCACTCTGATTCTTATACTACGTAGTAGGACATTTATTGTATATAGACAGTAGATTTATCAGGACCAATACAAAACAGTCTAGTACCTTACAAATATATTAATAAGGAATGACGTTGAACTTCCTCGAACTACAAACGTATTCAAAACTTTTATTGACTGAATGTGAAGATAAGTGAATAGTTAAGTATTAAGTATAAGTGCATTATAGCCGTCAATCTTTTGCAGGCATTTTACAGGGTATCCACAATACAATATTCAACTGGTTGCTTGATGCCTCCTAAAGCAAATGTTACAGCTCCCGCGGGATATATAAATGGGGTTTCACACACACTGCAGACGTTTATGCACACGCACGAGCGAGCAGTCGCATACGCACACACACTTCCACACACACGTACACACTTGCCCACGCTCGGATCAAACAAAGGGAAAAACGTGTTGAAGAGCAGAATAAAATGATGCCCAAAAAAGTATGCAACACGCAACGCAACATTTTGCCAGACACAAATGTATTTTTTATGTAGACCAACACGAGGTTACATTTCCCCCCCGCTTTTTTCTCTCTTTTCATTCTTTCAAATTCTTTGTGCATTTGTCGCTCGGGGAGTCCCCTAAGAGTTCTCCATGATTTGCTATAGTTGCCATTGTTGTTGCCGCTGTTGTCGGACTTGTAATGAGCCTAATGGGCAGCTTAGACCTTTTTATTGTGCCACATTCTGGGCTAATCAATTTATGTAGCACATGCAGATGGAGACTCTGCTCTGGCAGTAACTCATGCTCAAGCTAAGCTCCAAATTATGAAAATTCTTTGCTACTTTAAGTTTATGCTCAGCTCTACAGTGAGGCAGTGCGACAGACAGACGACCTTGCTTTGGTCACATGCGGCGCGAGCATAAAATTTGCACACGACTTGTAAATTTCTTATTGTAATTCCGAGGGTAGCATTTTTATATTCATTAGCATAATTTTTGTGTGACCATAAAATAGAATAGAACACATGTTGCTCAGGGCTTTGCAATTTAATAATATTTCGAAAGCAAATAAAGCAAGCGAAGGGGCATGGGGAGATTCTACTTTGGAGAGGTTGCATTGGGGAAAGTTTTGAAGGGAAACTACGATGAAGAAACTTCTAAGGGATACTAGAAGAGGGAACTACTAAGAAGAGTTATATATGCAAGGTTACTAAAAAAAGAGAATGAAAGAGAAGTAAGGATAAGAATCCTGCAGGAGGTTGCTATAGAGATATTCTAAAGAAGGGGAGAATGGGTGCATAATGGAGAGTTTTATATGGAAGATTAATACGATATATCAATTAAGGATGAGCAAATTTGAAGACGCTTCTATAGATTAGTACTGAGAGTATAGCAATAGTGAAGAAGATCTTAAACAGATGATCAGTTGTTTTCCTGGAAATAGTAAAATAATGTTAAGTTGCATCTCTTACTGAATAACTTATATACGATCCTGTACAAAGATTTCCGTCTAGGAAAAAGATTGCTAAAGACACAATGCTCAGGAAAAGGACGTAAGCAGAATCTATTATACGAAATACGTTTATAAATAGAAGCACAGCAAAAAGTCAAAGTCATCTCTAATGTCTGTATGGAACTTTCCCAATTCAGGTACTTTATTCACTTGAATTGGAGTTTTATTAGCTTTATCTAAACTTATGAAACTCACGAATGATAAACATAACTTTTTGCTTTAAAAATAAACGGATAAATGAAGAAAATTTTGTCAAGGGAACTTCATAAGTTGACAAAGTCTTCAATTAAATACCAGACTTGATGAACGTTGCAACTGATATGGCGAAAGAAGAAAAACAGCTTGTTTATTCAACTTTGTGTGGCTCATGTTGTTTACTGGAAGCATCGTGGGGAAGGGGTAGGGGGGAAGAGAAACCGTGTAGCATACATCGGAAGGGGTTTCGGGTGCAGACTTAAGACTGCAATCCCTTTAGTTTGCTCGCCTTTTCTATTTGCACATCGTTTTGTAATGTAATGCGAGATGTTGCGACAAATTGCTGGGGATTTGTGGCCCCTCGAAGCGCAGCATGACGCAGACCCGAACCCCAAAGCTCAACCAACCGTTCAGGGGGAAGTAGGAGAAAGTAGAGAGAGAGAGAGAGTCCAATGGAAAATGGGAGCAAATCGCTCGCTGTGGCCCATTGTTAGTTGGGACGTTTGGCGATTTTTAGCTTCGCTTTTAAACCGTTTTGTGGCACAGAGGCAGCCCGGTTGCGCTCAAGAGGTGAATGGCTTGGCTTGGCATGAGCGGGGACGGAACGGACACGGTGCAATCGCTGTGGGTTTCCAGAGTTGTCATCATTGTCGCAGTTGTGGTCGTAGTTGTCGCTGTCAGCTGCCTGTTTGCTTTGCGCCCAACATCGTCTGCTCATTTACGCAAATTTCACACTAAGTACTTAGCACAGCCAACTGTGCAGAGGGAGGGGTGGAATGGCAAGAGGAGTGTAAGCCGTAACTGTTGGAGCATTGGGTTCCATTTGTCGTATGACTGTGTCTGTTGGAAATCATGACTTGGGCCAGTTGCAGTTATCTTCCCTTAGGGGAGACTGCAAAAAACTTCTCAGCCTAAGACCTAATTACGAAACTCGAAATTCACTGAAGTTCTCGTGATAAGTAAAGAGATAGAGCTGAGATGATGCAAGTTGAGCAGGCAAAGCCATGATATGTTAGTCTGTACTTCAATACAAGTTGGTTAACTTCAAGAACCTTATATTAATAATAAATTGAGTGTGTAGTTTAAGTAATTTATTAAAGAACTAACCCAAGCTAAACATCTTATACAACAAGTAAATAGAACTGTGATTACCTTTGCTAACAATATCAAAAAGGTTTATCTAATCTCTCCTTACCAATCTGTTTGCACACCCAAGAAGCTATTTACTTTGACATTGAGGTATTTAAGCCCCACTCAGTGATAGGTCCAATAATACCTCGTTTGTTGCGGCTGTTATTTCACATGGCTTCCTCTACAAATATTTGAACTATTCGTTAGTCGATTCACTTTGTGTTCTCCGTCTCTTTTGTCTAGACACTTGTCGTAGTTCTTTGCCATCGCCGGCCAATCCAAACAATTCAATTTTGAACAAACGCATGGTACACTTCTCCATCGTTGCTGTATCCCGGGCCCCGCTTTGTCCCGACTGAGTCAACAATGGAAAGAATAATGTGCAGTATTGCCAACTACTTGAAATGTTGTTATGCCAAGCGTCGAGGGAGCGTGGGGTTTGTTATCCTATCAGACAAAAGTCTATCAATCAGTTGACCCGCATGTGCCGATTGAAAACTTTTCTCTGTCCAAGTTGTAAGTGCCAGGTAATAGCCAGATAAGTGAACCGTACTCGAGCCGGGCAAGCTGTGCCAATGTCCTGGCCAAGTTTAGAGGCTATTGTCCTTGTCCCGCTGACAAAGAAGCGGAGGAAAACTATGCACGCTCTATGCAAATGTTATTGACATTTTGCACACGTTGCGAAGCAGGCGAAGATACCCTTTTTACATAATTTTGCACTGTCAACGTGGCTCACATATGCATACGAATGAATAGTGAGTGCAACTGTGAGTGCTTATACAATTTATGAGTGACTCGTGTCCGTGGCGGTGTCGCTAAGTACAATTCAATTTTACATTCACGTGGGCCACGAAGTCCCCTCTGCCAATTTTGCTAATGAAATGTATCTTCGTCTGCTCCTTCGCTCGTCTGTCACTCTGTCTGTCTCTCTGTCTGTCTGTCTGTCTGTCTGTTTGTCTCTCTTTCTGTCTCCCCCAACGTGTTTGGCTTCCGACAAGGTTATTAATTACACATAGTGCATAACTTTGTAGTCCCTCATCCTCCATCATCGATCAAAATGTTGAAAAATTAATTTAATGAATTCCTTGTGCACCCTACGCTCTTAGCCAGGTGTCAATAACTTGGCTTATCTTACTTGCCACACGCGGAAGACGTTTTTTGCACGCGAACCTACAGGTGGCTACGTGGGTGGGTGAGTGTATGTTCGTGGCTGCGCGTGTGTGGAGTTCTGTCTTAAGGTTTTCCAACTGCTTCTCATTGATTCTCATGCTTATTGCCCTTCTCTCTTAACACACTTAAATCGATCTCATTAAGTGCCACTAATAAGTACTCATTGCGGCACCCCAAGCAATATCTGAGTGCCAGTGCGAGGAAATCGAATCACGGTAATTAACTAATGATACTTTGACTACAAGTTTGCCTGCGCACCCCAAAGGCATCGCTTAAAATGTGTCTGTGGCTTAATTATCGTTTTGAGTGGGGCATAAGCTGGGCAACTTAATTGTTTGTGAATCTTGAGCCTATGCTTTGACTTTTATTAGTTATTATATGGACAATATTTTATCGGTTGTGTTCGGGCTACTGAAAGATAGAGAGAGTGTTAAAAACAGAGAAAAATCTTCTTTGTATTTGTATTTACCTTAACATTTTTGTTTTGCTGCATTTGAATTTAAATTTAATACAATCTTCAGTAATAGATATATGTATATGGAGATATGTTCAGAAAAGAATGGAAAACATAAACAGGGAGAGAGAACAACATTGTTAGGTAGATTGTGACGCTAAGCAGACATTTGCTGCTCCTCAAAATTGAACTTACAGCCATTTAAAATATTCAGTATATGCTGCACAATGTTATAAAAGAGTTTTATTAATATCACAATCTCAGCACAACCTGTCGCCCTCTTCGATTTATAGTTTAATCGTTGCCGCCACCTGGCTTGGTCTGCCCTGTCTCTCTCCCTCCCTCGTGACAGCAGTTCAAAGTGTTACCAAAAAACTGTCAGTTGGCTTGTAAAATTGGTTTGCCATGCTGTGCAGCGTATTGGTTTTCCTTTTTTTGTTTTTGCAGCTACAAATCGATAAGTTAATTAAGCGTGAGCATTTCTCTGGAGTTTTATTAATAGGTTTTGCCTTGGGTCGACTCTGAACGCAGTGAGAGCGAGGATGGCAGGCCAAATGGCCAACAGCAGCCATACTAGCAGAGCAGTAACTACTTCTCGCTTGGGCTATCATTGGCACTTTCAAACCCGGCAGCAGGTCAATTAGTCAAACCCAAATGTGCCTCACCAGCTCAGCTGGGTCAGCTAGCTCCTGGTGTGCCTGTGTGCCTCTGCACGAGAAGCTACCAGACCGTAGCCAATCAATGTCAATGTGCGCACACTTAAATGTGCCTTAAAGCTGTTTGTTTTGACACATGTTCTCAATGCCCCCCAATCTCCCAATCCTTTCATCCCTCGTTCCTCTCTAGGCACCCCGCACTCTCTTCCTGATAAGGCCCAAAATATGCTTTAATATTGCTGGCAACCAGCAACGTTTTGGATTACAAATTTGATTCAATTTTCATCGTAAAGGTATTTCGTACATGCGCGCAAAAGTATGCAACAAGTATGCGAACTGTGGGCCTGTCAGGCGAGAGTATGCGAGTCCTTTGTGGTGTCGCCCCATGATTAAGTTCTTGGCTTGGCAAGAGGAAAGCGGCTTGTGGCCAAAAATTGCTGTGGTGTCGGTATGCTGACAGCAGCAACTTTCCAGCAAACATTCAGGCAGCAAGGCAGCAAGGTCATCGAGTTTCTTTCCGATTACAAATTACGCATACGCCATGCTTGACTGCAACTGATGACAGGGTCGTTCACCACACACAGCACACAGCAGCAGGTCCCCTTGGCCACATCTAAAATTACCGTTGCAGGCGCTTGCACAAAATTTTGCATGTCACACGTGTGTGTGCAATTGCCACGCCCCCCCCAACACAGGCTGGACAAAGAGGCGAAACGATGATGATGCGAGCAAATTTCCATTATGAGCTCAGCCACGTGTGCAGCGCACTTGCATGTTTGTTGACATGCTTAGAACTTGGCATAATAATAAAATGTTGCCAGCAACAGCAGCCCTCCCCTCCCACGGCTCCCCTCACTCCCCTCGCTGCACCATCGTGCGCCATCAACAATGGCAATTGTCTTGACTTGACACCAGCGAGCCTGGCTAACAGGTTGGCACTACAGACCAGAGACGGAGGAGCCCCAGCTTGCGTGGCACACTTTGCGTGGGCCGCAATGAAAGGCTCGCGCAGCCCTTTGAATGCGCTACCTAAATTGCGGCATGTCAGTTGATTCACACGAGATACTCGCCACATGAATCATTCACGCGTTTCATGGCACCTTCAAGTGGCAAGTTGAAGGGTTATCAGCTCAAGTTGATGATTTTCAGCAAATTGTGAAGCTAAAATTTAAAATTTTAGGAATTTAAGAAAAAGATAATGCAGTTCATATGGTAATAATGTATTTGGAATATAATAAATATTATATTTAAGAACTTCCCATTATTAGTAAGAGTAAAAAAGGTACAATCATTTTGGAAGATCCCTGTTTCGAATAGTTGAATAAAAAAGACAAAAACTTGAAATATAAATTGAGAAAAAAATCGTTGAGACAATTAATTTACTAGTTTATTAAATTTTAATTCAAACTATGGTCAGTGAAAATAATTAATAATTCCTTCTTTTCCTCGAATTTTTGTTTTTGTATTTTACACTTTAGGCTTTTATTCACAAACTATTTCAGGAAGTGTCAGGGAAGGTTAAGCCTTTTTCAGGACATGCCAAAAAGTAATTAGCTGTGACCTTTACTCACTGCTGTCTACCTAGCAATTATCTACAAAAAATGCTCAGCTCACAGAGGTTACTTTCCTAGCTGACGTATTGTATCATTTGTGCACCATAAAAACATTTTATAGGGCATGCAAACAGTCAAGTCGTACTCTTAAAGTCTGCTTAGTTAGATGGCAACATGAATTCACAAAAATTTCACACAAATATCACAGACAATCGCACTCGGAGACTTCTCTCTTTTTCTCACTCTACCCATAAATCTTCTTAAAGTGCTAATATGCTCTACTTTTGACAGCCCACTCGAGAGGCACAGGGAGACAGACAGCTGCAAATGAGCAGTATGAGCAATCGTTGCTGCTGCTCTTCTTCTGCCTGTTATTCGGGGGCGTACCCCCCCACCCCCCTCGGATACAATGAGTACGTAGGAACTGTGACAAGAAGCGACCCAAAAAAACAGAACGCTTTTTGCAGAGCGCGAATGTTGCAGCCATCGCCTGATGAGGATGAATACACATACATATAAGTCGGGGGTAATTTCACCCTGGTTGTCATGCCATTTATTTTGACTCACTCCTACACTAGAGACTTGACGCGAGACGAGGGGATTTCGATTTCTAGAGAAAATATTTAAGTTTCCACTTGATTCTCTCGTTCTTCCATTTGTTGTTCTACCATTTGTCAGTTGTTCGTTCTTGGGTGCCTTCACTTCGCCCAGTTGGCTAATCGATCAACTATCAGACAAGTCGATTGGCCAATTAGAGACAAACTGCAGTTGGCTTGAAAAGAGCTAAAGCTGAACAAAACGGGGGAACGATGAAAGGCAGGAGCTTCGCATTAATGTGGGATAATTGGAACAAGTTATAAATAGCACTGGCAGGGGCTGGGAACGGCCACACGTGATATACGAGTGTGTTCTATTCAGGCAATGTTTTGTGCATTTTTAGCGGGAATTCCTCGTTGATTTCTTTGAAAAAACTTTCACGCTGCAGCTGCCTGTTGGCACTTAATCGTTGCCAATTAGCTGCATCGTTATCAAAGAACGGCGCATATAAATACATCTTGCCCACATATGCTCACACACCCACACCTAATCACACACCCACAACTACTCGCACACACCTACACACACGCACACAATGAGAGCCAGGCCACGGACCATTTGTAAAGCGCGTGCAGCATGTTGCTTGGTTACTCAACGATGCGCTCAGTAGCTCTTGTTGCTGGAGCTGTTGCAGCTGCAGCTGCAAGGAAAAGTCTCTGCTTTTCCTTTCACATTTTCCAGTGCATTGAAAAGCCAAAAAGTAAGCCACACTAATGGCCGCCAGCACGTAGAGCGAAGGCTCTTTAATGCATGCAGCGGCAGGCGCGATGCCATGTGCAGCTTCACTTAAGGGATCCACAAGAGGAAGATGGTTAAACAGTGGAATTTAAAAGGTGGAGGAACCAATAGCAAAGTATCATTTTTTTCAACTGGGAATAATTGGAGTTAAGTGCAAGATCGAGAAACACACGTGTTGACCGCTGTATTTATAGAATTTCCTTTATAAATATTGATAGATGAGCTGATTTAAGGATTCTTTCCCTATACCTTACTTCCATTCTCTTTGCCGTGAGTCAATATTTAAATAAAATGCTTTTGATATAATCGTGTACCACTTAACCTGCAAACAATATCTTAAATTTGGTTGCAATTGGATCATTAACATAAAAGTTATTCAAGAAATAATTTTAAATATTTACTCCCTGCAAAGTATGCAATAATATAAGCTATATATTTAACAACTTACAGCCGAGCTTTCGTACTTGTTATATACGAGACATTTAAAAATGTTTACTACCAAAAATAAACAAAAACTAAAGCTAAATTTGCGAATTCCATAAGAATCACTGGAATTTAAATTAAAAGTAATATTTAATAGTATTCAAATAATATAGCAGTGCATAAATATTGATCAACTATTCGTTTAGGTTTTCAGTGTAATAAAAATTGCATTCAGGTGAAAAATTCCACTTTGGCAGAATTCACGGATAGTTCGCTCAGCTTGCAAGCTTGCAACATATTTCTGCAATTCTGAAGAGGCGTGCGGCTACCCCAATGTTATGTGGCTAAAATATTTCATGTATGACTTCAGCTTGCGGTTCTGTGGTGAACTAAGCACACACTGCACATAATTCATTGCACATACAGACACTCAAACACACTCACACATACACACTCATTGTGCCAATTGGCACAGACTGTAATGACAATGTTTGCCGGCTGAATTTGCTTAAGGCCCAAACAGCTGCTCGCTCCAATTTGCTTTTCCAATTTGACCACGGAAATGGTCAAGCCATTCAATTTCTCTGCAAAATTGGGCACTGCCTTGGCCCACATCCCTCAATACATTATGAGACCACAATGCAGATGAAAGATATAAGTTGATGTGGTTGCACACAGTGCCCTCCACACTGGGAAGTTAATTACAGTGACTTCTAGTGAAATCGAAAATGAGTTTGGCGAATTTGATGCAGGAATATTTACAATTTTCATTTCATGTTCTTTCAATTTTCGTTCCCCATGAACAGATCGTATTACCGTGCAATTAATTTTTAATGTCTCTGGGCAATTTGTGTGCCATATTGCCATATTGATTGACAGACTTTGCTCCTCGCGCATTCCCACGCAGTTCATATGCATTTTTTATCGGTCCCCCAAGAGGTACTCGGGTCAATTGTGGCAATTGTTATGGGGGGAGCAGGAGGATTTGTTCCACTGCTCCAGTTCCTAGTATTGCTCAATAGGTCAAAGTTGTTTTCTTCGCAGCGATTATTGTAAAAAGGTTATAGGTCGAAAGTCCATTTACAACTGTTAGGAGACCACTAGAGTCTTGTAACATTATCGAATTTCGCCAACGGTTTTAATTAAAAATTCGCTTATTTGTCTCGTGGGTTTACAACAACCTAAATTGACTCTGTTTCCCGTAAACCAAATTGATGGAGTTTGTTTTTGCCATTTTCCCCCAACATTATCCATTTTATGTGGTATTTATTTGCCGCGTAAAGTGCAACTAAACGTCCATAAATTCAAAATGACAGTTAATACGTTATAAATGTAAATAAAAGCTTTGCCCCGTTGGCCGATATTGAATGTAGTAGGCGAAATGCACAAAATATGTTTTCGCTCTACATTATTTTGATAGCACTTTACTCATGTTACCTACCCCTAACCTCCTCCCTCTTGCTGCACTCCCCATTTGGCTTCGTTTTGCTGTTCGCTTTCTGCCAATATTTTGATGGCCACTTTGCGCCATTTTATACGTTCCACAATGACGTTTTTTCATTTTTAAATAGTCCGCACACGCTTTACACTTGTTTATGGACTGCTCGATTGCAGTCCCTGACGGGTTTGTGGCTCCTGAAGAGGCCCTTGGGCCATAAATGTCAGCTTTAAGTACTGTTCTTTGATGGCATCTGAATGGTCGATGCAATTGAGTGCGACGCGTGTGGAAGTGAGTGTTAAATACCTCAGATAGCTAATTATTTTTAGCCTTTTAATAGTCAGTTATTATTTAATGATAAGTGTTTTTGGAAATGCAAAATGCGTGTAGCAGATTGTTAAAGGTACCTGACTTCGCTTGAGGTTAATGTATTTTTATATGGCTTGAATTATTTGCAGGCTTCCACAGTATAAGTGTCAAGTTGCCGAAGCCATTAGCTATACGATTTTAGTCATGTATCACTTCCACTACTTTCTTTTTTTATTCATGCGATATAAAGTACGTATTGGCAATCTGATATTGCGTATAATTCTATCTTCATTTTATTTCTGCTTACATAGTCCTATCTTCCAACTAATCCACTTATGTTACATTTGTAATTCTTAGCTAGAGTTACAGGCAACAGTTAGTTATAGTCATCATATACATATAAGTATACAATTGCTGTTCCTTTCTGTGTATATCTATCATCTTACAGTGAAACTTATACATAAATCGATAAATCGTCTTAATACCTACCTAGATTTTTATAAGAAAACAAGCTCAAAAAATTGCACAATTTCCAAGCACTTCATTCAACTCAATAAAACTAAATCAACCAGTATTTCCCCTACACTTATCTCAACAAAATAACGTTAGATTGTTTTTAGAACTTTCTATTTATAGCCAAGCCAGTCAGGTTATTTCTTCTTCGTGGAGTTTTCCCCTACAATCCAGTAACTTGATCTGCCTAATGTGCAGGCAGGCAAATTAACATACACCCCGCAGATAAACTAAATGTTGCAACTTTGCACGCCTGTGCCTGAGTGTGTGTGTGTGTGTGTGCCCTGAAGCGTATTTCCTTCAGGCAACTTTTAAATAACTACACGTTGTCTCCCTTCTCTCGAGGACAAGTGCACGAGCAGCAGAAGATGGCAGTAAAACTGTGAGGAGGCTTCTCGTTCCATTAAACGTTATGTAAATAAATGTTGCCTGCTTTTAGGCATTTGTAAGCCAGCCATCAGGGGCAGGGGTAAGTGAAAGAGATGTTTTGCGGTAGGGAGGGGAGGGGGATTGGGGTGAACTTTGTTTGTTTGCTTTCAATCATGCGGGTAACCAGATAAAATGTGCGTAAACTCGAGCAAGCAGCGCAAGCTAACGTTAGCTTAGGCGCTTCCTTTGCCAATATTGCGCATACGCTGCGTGGGCCGTAGCATAATTACAATTGCTATTGAAATTAATGCAATTCAGTTGCGCTTCGAGTCTCGGGGCACAATTAATATGCACGCTCGTTATAACGTTAATGTGAGCATTGCCCAGTTTCGTTCTCGGCCAAATCCTCGTTAAGTGCTCGGCAAATGCTACTGAAATTGCTGCGAGGGTCGCTCACTGATTTATGTAACATTTTTTGAGACGTCTGTCTACACAAAGCGCTGACAGAGGGGAAGCAGAAGGAGAGGGAGAGCGCCCAGCAACGCTTGATTTATGTTTTCGGTCTTCTTTTTCACGCCAGCTCAGAAATATAACAGATATTTTATATGTATTCTGAATAAAAACTGTGCAAAATGGGAGGAGACTCTGTGCTCGCCATAAAGGAAAGTAAACAGTGGAATTATGTGTGTAATTAGATGGCTTAAAATCACTGAGTACATTTGCCTGCTATAATCGAATTAAAATGTAAAATTTTAATTAATCGAAATCGCATTGCCGTATGAAATGTAAACGAAGCGTGCCAGACGAATTGTACACAAAAAATAAAATACTGAAAAGAGAATCAGACTCAGTGGAGTCTTGTTTAAAGTCTCGTATTACTCTGATTATTTTTGTGTTCTTTGCTCGACTTTAAATAAATATTTTAATTGGCAAAACCTTCAAGTGCGTTTTTCTTTTTGTTAATTGCTACAAGGGTTTCACTTTATCGCTTCATTGCGTTGCCTCTGGCAGGCCTAATGAGCCGCTCAATCAGCTACGGCCTAAATTATGCGATGCCAAATATTTGCTCGAGCTTAATTTAAAATTTTCGAATACAAAACGCCTTAGGAAATAAAGCAAATTACCGTTAAAAGCCTTTAAGAAATAATGGAATGCATTAAGAAACAGAGACACGAAGTGAAAGAGCAGACAAAAGGAGAGAGGGAGGCTGACAGAGTGAGCATGTAATTAATTTTGTCTTAAGAGAGAAAGCGAAATTCGTTCAGCCCCGTGGCAAGTTTTGCGCCTAAGCGCATGCAACACTTTTTGCAGCCGATTGAGCACTAAATGAATTTTAAGTTTACCCACACACACACACACACACGCATGTAAGTTCGCTAATTGAGTTAGTCTATTAGCCGAGAGCGCAGCGCTGCTTGTGTGTGTGTTGAAATAATTAAAGTGAAATAAAGAAGGAAAAGTAAGAGGAACGAGAATGTTGTGATAAGCAAAACTATCGTACTATCGCGTTATCTTACCACCCACAGTACTAGGTGCAGAACAAGAGCCTTATTAATATCTAAAAATACTTATATACATAACGATGCCATAATCAGCAGTGGGGGTGAGCTGCCTTTGTTTGAGTGGGAACACGTAATAAAAGCGCTTTATCTGTTCATTGCACTCAGATTATTCACTTTGGATTAGATATACGCTCCGAGTCGCGTAAATAGTACGATTATGCATACAGACCAAGTATGTTTGTACTGCGAATGAGCTTTGTAATCGACTGTTATTAAATTTATTGGCCATATTCCTCCTTGGCTTATCAATTAATTGCCCTCATTTTTGTGGCCCAGCGTGATTCGCGTTTATGGACTTTCAGCACGTGATAAAGCGCATAGAGCACTCGTAATTGAATGCGACAAGCGAATCAAATGAATGCTGCAATCAATTACGAGTACTCTTGTTAGGGTTTTCTTTTACTTTATTCCAATGTAAGTGAAGTTTACTCTCAAAAAGATTTCCCTTACGAGTTCTCTCTGTTCTCTCAGCTCAACTAGTCAAGTTGTTCGTTTATTGTTTATTAAATTAATTGATTGGTGAATGGGGAGTAATCATATTATAAATATAGTAAGTAACTTGACAGGGAGATCACTGTTAATTTAAAAGAATTGTTTTAAAAGAATTAAATTAGGAACATGTAATTGAATGCGACAAACCAATTTAAATGAATGCTGCAATCTGTTCTTTTATTTTATCCCACTTTAAGAGAAGTTTACTGTCAGAAAGATTTCCCTCACGTGTGTTTGAGTTCAACAAGTGAAGTTAATAATTAAATAAATTGATTAGTGATTGGGAATTGTATAAATAAATAAAGTAAGCAACTTGACAGGGAGATCACTATTAGATTAAAGGAATTGTTTTAAAAGAATTCAGATAATTTATCAGCCAACTGCAGTTTATATTAATTGAATTTATTTACAAGTTTTTTCTATCGAATAAATAAAATAAATAAATTTAATTTAATATTAAAAAAAACTCTTTATAAAGAGAGAAAGTTGCTCGATCTTTATTCAAGAACATTTTCTATACCTAACTTATTTGTACTAAGAACAACTTCAGATTTACACCCTTGACTTAACTGCGAAATACAAATGAGCTATTTCCCTATTTACACATAAAATATGATTGCCTTTGGCTTCAATCCCAGTGAAATACGATCCACGTGCTCCACGCAATGTCAACAATTGTCTCATATGCATAATCCTTGAGTTATGCACACGCTGGCAACGCTATGCCCTGGCAAGGTTGTGGCATTGTGCACTTGCTGGTTACCTTCTCCACACCCACACACACACACATACGTTGTCAGTGGAACCCATCCATATCAATTGGTATTTGTTTTGACAATAACATTCAATAACGGAATTTACACGATTCCGATTTGGATTTGGAATTCGAATAGTGGAAAAGAGATGAAATAGTTTCGTTTTTTTAGCAGATTTGATTGGTATTTGATGTCAATATTGCGCATTGTTTTATTTCGTTTCAATTGCAGTTTAAAAATGCCAAAAAGGAATGCAAGACTCAGCCCTTCGCCACGCTCCATATGAATGATGAATGATGATGATGTTTGGTCAGCGCCATGACCCATCAATAACACTCAAGTTGCGGGCACCTGCAGCGGGCCAAGCAAGTGTGTTGCATATGGATATCAGCGTCAAGTCGTGACCCCAAAACCCACTGGGCAGCTCGGCTGACGACAGCAGTACCTCGACTTCTGTTGTTGTTCCTGGCCACTCCTGGCAGTGCCTGCACCTCGCTGTACTGTGCCCCGCTGTGTGAGGTTTATATTAAAAAATACCAATGCGCCTGATTGATTTACGAGTTGTTCGCCTGGGCGCACCCATCGCATATAGAGAGTGCATGCCTTGCGGCTCTACCACATCCAAAGTGGCCAGCGAAGCGCTGCTTGGTCTTTCCACCTGTCTCTGGAGCAGCTCCTGCTCCCGTTCCCTCTCTCTCTCGCTCTCTATCTGTCGACCGTTTGGCTTGCAACTTCTGATTTTGCGTGTGACGTGGTCACAGTGCAATGCAGCAGGTTCAACGGGGCGTATACTGGATCAATTCATGTCCAGCTCCACACACATGTTCAAATAATTTAGTTTCGTGCTATAAATTCTCACTTGAAGCATAAGCAAAGTGTAAGCTTCAATGGCAAATCGCATTTTCCCTTAAACGTGAGTAAAGTTTTTAATTTTCCAGCTTTCTCTTTATGCGTTTTCCGACTATTTATTACACCTTCCACTTTCGTTTCTGCTTTTGCATTTTGTGCGTTTGCCTAGCGCGTTTTTCCCATTGTTTTGGCCGCTTTCCGCCTTGCTAATGAGCCTGGGACTAAGCACATAATTATTTAATGACACCCCCTTGGCAGGCACCCACCCCCGCGCTACACTACACTACACAAATGTGACGTCTTTAAGCGCAGCGCACAAGCAGCTGCAAATTTATGCGCCGTGCGCAATATTTGAATTTTTCAAGCGATGTCAGGACGTGGGAAGAGGGGGGCAAGTCAAATGCTCCCAACGGACTGGAAAGGCTTGTGTGCTCTCTAGTGTCCTCTTTCCTCTACCAGACACACAGAAAGGCAGACGGACAGCACAATGGCAGCGCCAAATGTAATTGGCAGCAGGTAAATGTCGCAAACAAATTGGCCGCCGACGCAAAAGTTTCATGAGCCGTTGAAAATGAAATGAATGAAATTTCATTAGCTAATTAATTGCCCGCTTGGCGTTGTTAACACTTCGCGATGAAGATGAAGAAGTCCTTAAGCTTCCGCAAATTGATTTAGAAAGGATTGATAAGGCAATCCACAAAGTAAAATTCTCCTTTCTCATTTATATTAATTATGCAGCAGAACCTTTGACATTTGACTCGGTCAAGGAAGGTTTTCCTAATCTATTTCTCAATTGCTTTGCAGCAAAACTAATTAGCATTTTTATGAATTGGAAAATTTCTTGCTAATTATTATTTCATTAAAAGGAAAAATATTTCTTCGCGATTAATTATTTATTTATTTTTTTATGCATTCAATTCAAAAGCCGCAACAATCCTTTGAGTACGAATAAATATTAATGAAATTTCACCCAGACGATTTGTGTGCTCTATTTGCGAATTTCAGCGAACACCCATTCTCTCTCTCTCTCCCTCTCTGTCTTTCTCTCTCTGGACACATTTCCCAGATTCGGCTAACATGGCTAATAAATCCCCATTTGGCTGGGCGTGTGGGGCTCATAAAGAGCAATACAATGGCGTGTCATCAATTTTTGGCGCTCGGCCCACGTTGCGTATACGCGGCATACACTGTCTGAGGTCGCGTATACGCCCCAGCATACAACTGTCTGCATTCTACAAAAGGTCATTACGTATAGCGGTAATTGTGCTTTTGAACTCCTGCTGTCATCTCTGTTCTCGTTGTTTTTAATGTGCACGCGATAAAGCGCGTGTGGCACGCGTGACACGCAAAACACGCCAGGGAAACAGCCTAAGGGGGAATGCAATGAGCTGAGAGCAGAAGGCACCGAGTAGAGCAGAGACAACGCGATCCACTCGAGGCAAGTGTGGATTGGAGCTCGTCAAGCTGATTTAATGTCCATGGACTTGACCACGTTGTAGTAATTAAATAGTTAAGCAATTTGCAGGAGATTATACATCTTAACGCAGAAGAGAAAGAAGAAGAGAATCCTGCCCTAGTCAAGTCAATTGGCCATCACAAACCAAAATCCACTTGACATCAACTTTTGCTGGGCTCATAATGACAAGTTGCTTGCCAGGGCCAAACGACGGCATGAATGGATTCACGGGATGCTTCGTGCCTTGTTTGTTTAGCCAACAACACAACTACAACAACAACAACAACAAGAATAAAGAGCTTAAGTGGAGAGCGAGAGAGAAGCGAAAGAAATCAGAAAATTACATGACCAAAGTGGTTAATTCTCGGCAATTGGGTGCGTGCCCGCCTGCGGAGCGCTCTAAGCCAATTTGTCTTGTATTGTGCAGTTAATAAATAGTTGAGATGTCGCGACTTTGGGGCCAGGGCCGGCCGAAGGGGGCTGTGCCCGACTGGATGATGAAGTGCATTAGGCGGGGTATTGAACAAAGGGGATAAGGAGATAAGGAGACAAGGAGACTCGCTGGCACAGTTAACTTGTTGCAGCCAATTCGGGGGCAACACTTGTCGAACTATTTTTGGATGGACTTGAGTACTCTATAATGAATGAATATGCAGATAATTGACGGTGGTTTCTCTATAAAATTTGGGTAGTAATTACTCAATGAAAAGCTAAAGAAATTGTCTTTATTTTATGTTTAATTCTCATATTTTGACTTCCTTTTTTACCTCAATCGTATTGTCAACTTAATCAACTGAAATTTTAATAATTTATCCTTATCATGAAGTATTTTCAGGCTTAATATTGTAGTAGGCTGGTAGAGGGTCACACTGATATATCGATACTTATATGACACGATGACTATGTTAAGTCCATGTTAAACCTATGTAAAATAACATTTAGGGGCAGTCTTGGTTAGCGTGTCGAATAATGAGGAAGTGCTGAAACGTCGTGTGTAATATTATTCAGCTTCCACAATAATAATTTATTAAATAATAATCAAATTCATCTTCCTCATCCCATCTCATTCATTTCCCATTTGAATAAAATAGGGTTCGCATACTCTCCTGACGGGAAGCTCAACTATTTATAGACTCACCTGCTAATAAGGTTCTCAGTTTCAACCTAGCTAAGCCGCAACTAACTATGCAAATTGATAGCTTTGCAAATCCTGGCTTTGTTTGCAAAACCTGCACAATGCTCGATTATTACATACTGTCCACACATTGTCTTCCTCGTGCGGGTCATTTATCACATCCATCAGCACACAATAATCCAATCTAAGGCGTTTATTTAAATTTACTCACAGCATTTGCATAGCTAAGCTAAAGCTTTCGCATCTGTCATGTGTTATTCTATCAATTTTAATAATTCACTTTAATTAATGGACTCGTATGAGTTTACTCCTTGTTGAGGAATCAACTCGTCGTGCTGCCACTTGCTCGGGGAATTTATAAGGTAAAGACTTCAAGCAACTTCTGTGGCAGCTCCTTGGCTGGCTTCTTCTCTGCTAGCTAGCTCCTTTTTGCCACTGTCAACTGGTCGGATGACACATCACACCTGGGCAAATTTGTCTGTGTGTGAGGAAGGAGCAGCTCTCGAGATATGGCTGGTCGTATTTCAAGCCAGCTCAGACAGGTGAAAGTGTCACCTGTTGATTGTTTGTCGTAGCTGTCGACTGTGCATATTTTAATGCCTCAGGTTTGTTTTCCAAAATAACACAAAAAAGAACAAACAATATGATAGTATATTGTCTACAGTTGGCTCTGTCGATGAGCTCCGACTTTGAGTTGGGTTTGATATTGCGAATCTTCTCTTTCTTTTGTCTGCGTTGCTTTCTCACATTTGTACTGCCAATTAGAGTTGTCTGTGAGTTTACGCCGAGCTGAACATGTTTTAATTACAACACAATAACAGGACATGGGACAACAGCAAAAACTACTTCCGCCGGCACGTGTATTTCACTTGTTTTGTTTCTTTAAGATGCTTCCACACATTCTCTCTCTCTCAATTTCTCTCGCATTGTCTTGTGCTGCTGTCTGTCCCTTTTCTGTCAGTTTAATTTGGTGGAAAATTGCAACAGGCAGCTAATTAAGCTTTAGACAAGATAAATTATATGACCAACAGGTCAGGTGAAGCTGGCAATTGCCTCGCAACGCCTACATTTTGGCGATGCGTGGAGTAAACCGGGAAGGAACGCCTCCGATTGTGTCTAGGTTTTTATTGTGGCGATTTGCCTTCCTTTTTTTTGCTTGACTCCCACTGCATGTGCTAGTGTGTGTGTCCCAATTTCGTGGCATTGACATTCGCCGGAAGCCAAGAAAAAACATTTGCCGTCGGCTTCTTGTCGCCATGTCTAGCAATTGTGGACCACACTTTGGATTCGGGTCAATTTCTTTCTGTTTATTCGTCAAAGCAAATCAATATTGCGCATACGCCGCGTCACACGCGACGGAGAATAGTAAAGTGCGCGACAGTTAATTAATTGTTAACAGGCAATTTTTGAAAAATTCACAGCTCAGAGAGCGCAGTGTGTGCACACCTTATTAATATTGCATACAATTTGCAACTATTAAATACATAATTATGTTTAAAATGATAATATTGCCAAAAATCCCTCGAACCACAAATATTTTAGGGAATATGTCAAATTGACTTAACATTTGTTTAGTTTGAAATTAATTCAATTTGCGTTACACGGTTCGGTTGACCGCAGCTCATAAATTATTTGCGACAATCGCTAAGCCCGGAAATATGCGGCCGGATGGGGTGTGTGACAAATGATGGCAGGATGCAGGTATAATAATCGGTAATATATGGTCACAGATAGGTGGGATGGATTTGGTCTTGTTGTGAAATGCCCCCGATCTCTGACGTCAAGTCCATTCTTAGCATGACTCTATAAATAGTTGGTTATTTTAAGGCCATTCTAGCACGCCCACTCCGCCCTATTAATTATTTAAAAACTGCAAACAGCTGCAAATACTGGCAACCATAGTCGCCTCAAATAGGACACTGGAAGACACTGAAACCATTTTGCATATGAAATTTCATTTCATGCCCTTCGTAGCAGACTTGTTACTGACTTGGCAATGACAACATGAACCTGACTATAAAATGAACTGTGGTCAGTTAGCACATTCCCGAAATGTTCTCGGGGTCAAACCACAAAACAGGACTCTTTTCAATGCGCTTTAGCCTGAGAATGCGATTGTTGGCCAGGACTGTTGTTAGCTCGTCAGAAATTAAGAGCCAAAAGCTTTTGGAAAATGCCTGTCCAGAAATATATAAATTACACTTCCAATATAATTATGAATTATATGAATCTGAGGAAAGGCTTTATAACATAATATTTTATAACATAAATGTTTGAGACATTGAAGATCAATGTAAAACCACAACAGTGTCCTGTTAAATACAAAGCAAGCTCCGTTAGTTGTAATCGAAAAGCCACCACATCAAACATCGATAACGATAAAATTAAAACTTACATTTTAAAGACATTGGCGATCAATGTAAAACCATAACAGTTGCATGTTAAGTGCAAGTTAACTCTGTATGTTCTAATCGAATAACCACGATAGGCCATATGAAATATCGATATTATTTTAAATATTTCAAGAACGATATTCGCACGTAAAATGGTTTTTTTTAGGAAGTATAATTTTCTACATTTATATTAGAGTGCAGAAATCTTATAAGCGTATTTAAAGTGTCCTCAATCCTGTATGCAACCAAATGCGGCAAAAACAGTTGAACAGAATTACATACAATTGTGTCCTTTCAAAAATTGTTTACAGCTCGGGACTCACGTGTTGTCAACATTCTTTTCTTGCGCAATTCAATTGTTGGCAGATTTATTTTTATATCTCTGATTGATTACATTAAAATGAGCTTAAAATAAATTAACGAGAATCAGACTCAGCGAAGCTTACACTGTAAATTAATTGGCATTCATGTTGCAACTATGTAAATGTAATCGCAGCATTCCCCTCCGATGGTCTTCATTGTCTTTGGGACATATCGCATATATTATGCTAATTTTTCATTTTAAAACCGCACACGCACACCCTGTCAACCTGCTGTCAGTGATAAGTTGTAATCAGCTAGTGTGAAGTGTGTGTGCGCCCCTCTATCAGTCTGTGTGTGTGTGCCTGCGTAGGCGTGTCAGGAAACATGTTCTGCAAATTACTTGGCACTGTCTTGTCATTTCATCTTGCAGATGTTTCCGCTTTATATTAGCCTCTTCCTTATTATAAGGCAACTACAAAAAATGAGACGAGTGTTGGGTGTAGGCATTGACACGCCCACATTGTTATCGAGTGACACAAATCTTGATTCAAGTGCCCCCCGCTGCCACGAATTATGTAAATCGCAACGTTATCTTTGGCCTACAATTTGGTTCTCACTACAGTGCGTAGTTCTATTCACGTTAGATTGACACCATGAAATTTTTTAGAATATATTCTGGTTATCAATCTAGAAAATATAAAACAGCATTTCTGAAGGTAATAACAACTGTTTTCAGTTGTAATTTGACGATATAGTAATATCTAGTATATAAAATATTTTCTTTTATTCTTTAAAATAAAAAAAATTACAAATAAAAAAATATGAAGTAGATAGTATTAATATTTTAATACCAATTTTCCTGTTTGCCTCATCAAATTAATAAAGTGTTTGAATTCAAACAGCGACTAACAGTAGCAAGAATTTAGAATTCTTTCCAATCACACTCAAGTTTCCCTCATAGTTTAATGTACCCTTTCTCACTAATTTGTTTTTATCTTTCTCATAGGCTTCATACATAGTTTTTCAAATGAACTAATTGGCTTAAAACACATACGATACCTTTAACATTAAGAAACAGGCGACTTCCTTTTATTTTCTATACATATCGACGTCTTTAAGTAACTCAACTGTAGCTTAATATTTGAGAAGGGTTCTCGTGCGCGAAAACACAGCGGGAAAAATAATTGATTGACAATTATTGATATTTCATGAGTTTGGCCTATGGAAAAATCGCTGATGGAAATTTGATGTGGGCGCTTGACACGAAGAAAGACAAATTTCAAGACTTACTCGCTTCAATTGTTTTGTAATTACTTGGCTAATTTTGTACTAACAGCAACAAACATATTTTAAAACAGCCGGAACTGAAGCTAATTAAATGATTTTGTTATAACTGAATTAATTTATGTAAAATACACTGAATAAAAATCCTGAATCCTAAATTAGAAAACAAATGTAAACTTATTTGATTTCTAATCTCCAACTTTTTCTGCTATAATAATACATATCAAAATTAGAACAGATGTCAAAGAATCAAAAGTTAAAAATTCTGCATTTTTCAGCTCAATATTCACCATTCAATCTGTTAAAAGACAATATACTTAACTCAATTTATTGACTCACAATTCAGTACGAAAATATTCTTAAGATAAACCAAATTTACATCAAAATATAAACGAAATAAACTCACCTGTAGCAACGAGGGCGACAATTAAATTGAGTTGAAATTTGATTTACGCACGTTTACCGTTTAATCGCGCAATATGGCGAGTTGATTTAACTGTTCAACTTCTTATCAACACGAAAAAGCCAAAACAGCAAACTGAAACTGATTTTTTTTTGCTCTGCTTTTGTTTAACTTTATGTTGAATATGCGAAAAAACCACTGGAAAACTCGCATAAAAAGTACTTCGAAAACTTTTCCAATTAGATACTGCACAAAGGGACACAGAAGCAAACGCGATGTTGTTCTTTCTTGTTCAATGTTTCTCTCACACAATTCTACAACTCCGAAACTGATTCGAGTAAACTTTTGCGATCGAAGGAGATCACAAAAAATAGTGATTTTTGGCTGGATGTTGCTCCTTTTGGTTGTTCTTCTGGTGATTTTGGCTACTCTGCTGCTTGGCTGGGCTTGCTTTGGTTTCTGTCGACGCGCACGAAACGAATGCAACGCAGAGAACGCTGCCGACGAGTTTTATAGCGAAACGAAGCCGAAGGCTGCCTTGCCTCCGCCCACCGCCCACCGTCTCTGCCTCTGCCACTGCCACTGCCGAGTTTCAACTTCAACTGATTGCTCCTGTTGCGCTTTCAATGAAAGCTGCTTCAACCGGCATTCGTTTGTGGTTCGTGTCATGGCTAACCCTGTGCAAAACTTTCTTCGCACCCACGCGGCTCTCAGCATTTGCTACTGTTGCGCCCGCTGTGACGTCAGTGCGACGAGGTCGAGTTGATTTAAAGCTGTGCTAGCTGCCTGCCATTCGCTGGCATTTGATTTTCCCAGTCATTGTTGTTGTTGTTGTTGCTTCTTCACCTACGCACGCTCGGTCCAGGACATGCTTGGTAGGCGGCGCTTAATTTTCGGGCACCTT
Organism: Zaprionus indianus; assembly: GCA_018904595.1. Classification (NCBI taxonomy): domain Eukaryota; kingdom Metazoa; phylum Arthropoda; class Insecta; order Diptera; family Drosophilidae; genus Zaprionus; species Zaprionus indianus. Next base: position 2,314,849 of record JAEIHA010000905.1, read on the forward strand.
CTGATGGCGAACCACAAAAGGGGAGGGTTGCAAGACAATGAAATCAGAAAAATTATATGAGGGACAATACAGCTTGCCCTCTGCCCCCAACTGGCTCACTATTTTTGGGTACAATTGTCTAATATTTAAATATATATATATGTGTGTATATTTGGTACCCTTATCATCCGTTCACCCCTCTTCCCTCTCTTGTAAAGTCAACAAGTCAGCGGGCACTTTGCATGGCATCTACGCAAGCAGCTCAAATTTCATTGTGCAGCTGCATTTACATTTTCCATTTCCCACTTGGCATTTTACTAAATCGCTTAAAATGTAAGATAATCCCTTTTTTGTAAATACTCATAGCACAGATTGGCCATGGTCATTAGATATAATTTCATTAATTTATAAATAGCAAATATATCACAGACAAGATGGTAAACTTAGCGGTTTGAAGCTATTTATAAGTATGTTTGGTAGATGATGAATAGAAACGAAAGCCGAATGTCTGAGTCCGTAAATTGTACATATATTTATATTTAATGTATGTCTGTTGCAAATATTTAAGTTATAAATGCATACACTAAAAATCTATTGCTTTTAATCAATAGAATTATATACAAATACATAGTTATTTAATTGCATAAATTTCAAAGGGTTTCTATGGCTATCAGAAACGGTCCTACAAATCTTATAGTTCCTTATAATTGTTAATGTGATGATTAGGATGATGATTATGATGATGATGACGATGATTATATGATGCTGATGATGCCACATCAACATTACAAATGACCTTCTACCTTTCCTCTTCAATTTATTGATGATTTTATGCTAATACACAGTATATGTTGTAAATATATTCAGATTGTGGTAAATTTGACATTTATTTGTGTGTAATATATATTAATATCATACATATATTCAATTCTTAGAAATAAATAATCTAGGTTTATAATAAGTTTATCAATTTCCAATATTAAATGCAATAAACAGATGCACATCTTAACAGCAGTGCGTCAATTATGCAAGAAAACTATTGACAAAACTTGAAATAAATCGCAGGAGACCTTCCGAGTAGTTGATCAGACTCATCCGGGACATAAATGGGATCGCGTCTTCGAAAACTGACATCAGCTAGCGAAGAAGATGTGTATTTCATTTGATATAAAGACAGTTTATTTTATTTTCAATTCGAAATTTCTTTATTTGTCGTATTTTTTAAAGTGTAAAGTTCTCTCTTGGAAATACACAAAGGTTTATCCAGTAATTTTTTTTCAGTTTCTTTCACTCAAAACGCGCCTTTTTTTAAGAACATCCAAGAGGTCGACAGAAAGGGCGGGGTTGCGAAACCCGATTTCAACAACTTTCGGAATAAGCATCAAGGGTTTGAGTATTGGCTAAGTAAGTTGTTCGGAAAAAAATACACTAGTGGCAATAAATATTGTACCTACTGCGCTCCTCTAGCTGTAACTGAGTTTCCAATGTTGATTTGCGTGACATCAGTATTCAAATCTTAATAAGTAATTTAATAATACAAATAAAGTGAATCGACGCTATATTGTTTTGCCCTCCGCTATTTATTCTTTATTTTACTAAAACAATCGGCGTTTGTTTAACTTGTTTTTAAACTGTCTGTTGTTACGAGGGTCGTTTGATAAGTCCGTGACTTTTTGTATTTGCCGCGCACCTGCTCTAAATACAACACTGCTCCTGTCAGCAGTTATCGATTAACAGCTGACTGTAAAATTTTGAGAAAGCTGCGTTTTTTGGTTTGCGTTTTATAGGCATTGAAAGCAGACGATCTCGTGAATTTTAACGAAAATGGAAAAAAGTGAATTTCGTGTCAGCATGGCAAAATTTCATAAATTGGGCTACGAACTGCTACCCCATCCAGCATATTCTCCAGATTTAGCCCCCTGTGACTATTTTTTGTTTCCAAACATGAAGAAATGGCTCGGCGGTAAGAGATTCGGGTCATCACAGAAACAAACGACTATTTTGAGGGCCTTGAGAAAACCTATTATTTGGAAGGAATAAAAAAATTGGAAAAACGCTGGACTAAATGTATAGAGCTAAAAGGAGATTATGTTGAGAAATAAAACGCTTCTTTGACGAAAAAAATATATTTTATTCAAAAAGTCACGGACTTATCAAACGACCCTCGTATTCTAGTTTATTTTCGGAGTAGTTTTTAAAACGTTTGTCCGTTGAAAATGGTCAAAAAGAGAAATCCAGTTCTAATCCAAAGGCTAAAAATAACCTGTAGTAAAATATTCCCACAAAAACAAATGCAAGAGATCACCCAGTTAACTCTCATCAAATCAATTTCCCCATTCTTCATAATTAACTAAATGAATATTTCGTATTTATTATGCAAATATTGCGGAATTTATTTATTTAATAATACAATTTCATAGTTAGTTATTGATTTGCTTAACTTTCGTAGTTTAACGCACATTGCTGGGCTGTATGTACCATTCATTTGAAACGAACTTAGCTTAGAACTTAGAAGTTAAGGACAAAAATATATTACACTAAGGTTACAATAAAATTACAACTAAATAACCGTAAATATTGTATGGATATTAAATATTAAACACTTCTCATCAAATAATATACATATATTAATAAAAACGTAATGCTTAGGAGTGTCGAATGCCCATTGCTCATTTCAGTTTTTCATTGTTCACAATAATACAAGAATTTTGCTATGCCAATTTCATTAATTTATAATGTTGTTCCTTTTTGTTTCGTTAAGTTGTATTGCACATTACGCTAAATAAATTTACCTAAATATATAAATATATATATATAGTTATTTTGAATTACTTTTGATACGTTTTTTCTTTCTTGCGTTTAGTTGCTAAATCACTGGATTTTTTTTTCTATGCGTTTTCAAAAATTGCATTTCATTTGTGGCCCTTAAGCAAAAAGTTACAAAATCATCATCATCGAAATATCAGTAATATATCGTTAACATCGATCGAAAGCCAAGTAGTAAGTAGAGTATGTAGTAAGGAATTCAACTTGCAATGCCAGCCCGTGCTTTCTATATAGTACTCGTATATAGACTAAGTTCTCAGTTATCAGTTATTGTTGCTTAAATGCTATGCCTAAATACAGTACATACTCGTATATGTGTTATGTATATATATAAATGTGATATTCGATTTTTACGCTCTACACAAAATTCGCCAATTACTAAAATTATGCATTTATCGTAATCATATATTGTATATGTATATATGTATGTTAGTATATCGTATGTGGTATATATATATCATTAACTATTGCTCAGTAAGTGTGTGTCTTGCGTGTTTAGCAAAAAAGTGTGCCAGCTATATAAATCGACTGTTCAGTTAGTTAATGCTTTTCTTTCTTTCATTTTCGTTTATCTAAAACTTTTCTTTTTGCTCGCTCAACACGACGATATCACAACAAAATGTACCAAGTAGAAGAATTAGTTATCGTTATCAGTTATCGTCGGCCATTTACAATTCACGTAAACGGCGATGGCAGCACAATAGGATCGAAGGATTGCTGCATCATGGTGAAATTGCTAAAGTCACGAATGCGACGATATCCCCACATATCCATCGCCTCCTCGCACACATCCTGAATCTGTTTGATCTAGAGAGAAAGAGAGGGGGATTAGAATTACTTAACAATCTTTTTTGGAATATTAGACAAGCACTCACCTCGTCTGGCTTGAGATCCTGCTTCCAATGGAAGGGCGCCGATCTGGAATCGCGATATGTGGAACTGACGCCGCCAATGTTCTCTTTTGTATGCGTATCCAGAAACTCCTCCACAGCCGGATCAAAGGGTAGGCCATAGAACTGCAATATGTCCTGGGTGACATCATAGGGATTCAGCGAGAGATCCTCATAGCGCAGTGTTCTAAAAAAGTATAAAATAAATTATATATCGATCTATATTTGATTCCATTCCATAACTCACCTGAAACGTCCCGGATACAACTTGAGCAACTGCTCGGCTGTCTTGTAATCATCCACAAGATCCTGACAGACCAGCGATGGATCCTCGCAATCCTCGTTGCCACCGCACCAGACACGATGGCGACGTGACTGCATCGTGCCACGTGGATCTCGCACCAGGAGCACAATCCGCACATTGGAAAGACTGTAACGAGGCGAGTATAATTGCTGAGATTAGTACCATGTATTGCTGGCGTAATACTTGTGCATCGGGCGTGAAGTTCGCTGTGCCATAACAATGGATGAGCTCACTTCAAAATGGCATTCAATTACCCGAATACAAAACTAAAAAAAAAAAAATAAAATGAAAAACTTCACTTGCAGTTGCCATGATAAATTATAGTTTCATTAATTGGCATTTTGGTGAAGCTAATTTAACGTATCAGCAATTCGATAATTACTTTTCCATTCTTGTCCGCTTTAATTAAAAACATTGTTCTTAAATGTTTGCTAATGGGGTAATTAGTCTGGGTTGTATTGAAGAAGTTATTGGTTTAAAGAGACGAACTAGACAGAATCAATTGCAATGAAATTAATATATAATCTTATTGATATCCAATGCTTCATATATTTTGACTTCATTACAGTATCTTACTGTATGAAAATTTTCTATTTAATTAACTTGTTTATCCTCATCATCTCATGCTCATAATCATCCAAAACAAAATCATTTATGACCTAAATAAAGTCAACTGCAGCATTGTGATTCCTTTACTCATTTTCCATCCCACCTCAATCCTAATCAGTTTGTGGTAGCTGTCAACCAGCAAGCAAACATTCATGCACATAGGGTTGCCACACACATTCAGTACATACAAGTATATCTGTCGCACATCACTGTCTATATCAAAATTAGAGAAGTAAATAGACAGTCACACGAAGTGCGTTTGTAGTAAAATTACATAAAGATGAAAAGTGACATGCGATTCAAAAGAGCAATAAGCATGGTTTTCAGATTCCCTATACTTCTAATTGCTTTGTTTATGTTAATATAATTAAATAATATAATATAAAAATATAAATAAATTTGGGTTACATAAATATAAATAGGGGAATAGGTCTGTTGGTACTATTAATATTTATCAATTGAACAAATACAACTTTTCAATCACTCGGATTACGTTTAAAGTAAAAATGCAAAGGCAGTTTGCGTAGGATTGCGAATTAATGGATAATATTAAGAAACACCCTATACAATTTTTATGATTTAGAATTAATTAGATAAGGAAGCAAATCATTCCTTAAGCTACTACCAAGAACAATTAATGGAAGATCATTTAAAATAAATGCTGAAAATCAAGAATTTTAAATCAAGAAAAACCAAAAGCAAAATGTCTGTTTATAAAACAAACGACCCTTTACAAGTTTCGCGTATAGAGTAAAAGTCAATAACAGTCAATTGGAATTTGTGCAAATTTATTTGTTGACACAAGAGAAGGGATTTTCAGGTAGTATCAACGATATCAACAAGCTATATCAGTAGCTGCTAAGGTAAATAAGGGGTATGTATGAATGTATCTATGAAATACTGCATAAACAAGCGAATGAAGTCGACAAACCTGCACTAGGCGTGCACAAATAATAACAGTAACAGTTACAATAACAGTTACTGTTACAACAACAGAGTCAGCAGCACGCAAACTGTGAACTGCCAAAGGCTTCGGTGGCGTCGTCGTCGGCGGCGTTGGCGGCAGCAGCAGCTGCAAAAATACGCGAAGCTCAAGACAAAGAAAAATATAAATAAAAACTTGCGCACAAAAGCCGCAAAAACAAAGGCAAATTGCGAAAAATTCGCGTTGTAAATTGAAATGCAGAAGAAAAAGAAAAAGGGGCAAGAAAAAGTCATTTGCATATTGATAAACGCCAAGAAAAAAACATCTCAGCCGTAGGCATCGAAGTAAAAGCTATAGAAAAAGTGGCGAATGCTATAGAAATGCCACTACCTGAAGTGGGTCTCTAATGAGAGCACAGTGGGAAGCTCAAAAGAACCACCACATCTTTTCAGCAGCAGCAAGATTTACATATTTTATATTATCTTTATTTCTAGAGAAACTGAAAAAAAGAGAATATCTCTGTATACCTATAAAAGATTCATATTTCAACATTCGGCAGCGTATAAATACATATTTTCCACCTTGGAGAATTACAAAATGTAATATAAGCATATGTTTTCACACACATATGTTAAACATTATAATATAAACAATGTAATTTTTACAGACAACCTTACAGTCAATTGCGCTTGCTTGATTTTAAATATATTCATACGAAATTCATTTTAAAATTTTACATTTGTCTCACTTGTCGTACTCAATCAGCGCATCCTGAGCTCATTAATATTCATGCATGAAAGATGCTTAATATATATAAAACAAGCTATGGAAATCCATGGAAAATTTTAAGATATATCGGCGAAACATTTCTCTGACAGCTGCTCAATAATTTTTGTGTTTTGCATGAATTGAATTTCGATTTAATTACATTCCATTTCATAAAGTGTACTTCACGCCTGAGTGCCATCGAGGTACTCCATATATACATACATATATATAAATATATACACAATGTTATACGTATATATGGGAAGAGATAAAAGGCAACGCAAGGTGAGGTTAAATTTCACTTCTTCGAGATGTTTTCTTTTTGTGGCTCTTTGCGTTTTATGCAATTATGCAAAATACAAAAAAGACACTTGTAGCTAAAAATATAAATATACATATATGTTGTTATATAAACCATATAATAATAAAGCGAATTATACGATGCAAAAAAAACTCTTGAACTGAATTGCGCCATTCACATTAAAGCGGTGTCAAGTTGACATTCGAATTGGGATATAAATTCGAAGTTAATGTTGGCCAAGGTAAATGCACAGGATGATATTAAGAGAAACATGAGTGTTGTAGGGAACTTGAGCTCGAATTAAGCAGATATCATTGCAAAAGAAAATATATAAAACCTTTTAAACCTCTAAAATATTTCATATATCACCAGATTTTCACTCCAGGGTATTTCAGCACTGACACACTCCTCCTTCGTACTTAATTGCATAAATTAAGTTTTAAAGAACTTTTTTTAAACTGCAAAAAAAAAGTCACAGCTTGCTCACGTTGCCACACACACACACACACATCCAAACAATGTTACGCATACGCTCCGTTGGGCAAAGGCTCGTTATGAGTTCGTTTGCTTGTGTGCTCGTTTATTTTTATAAATATGCATAATTGTCGCGTGCGGACAAGTTAAAGAAATAAACAAAAAAAAAAAAAGAAACATTGCAAACAAATAGAGGAAACTCTATGGTAACAGCGCAATGAAAATCGCCAAATACCAACAACAATGGGGAAGAAAAATAATTTGCAGAGAAAGAGAGGAAAAAAATAAGAAAAACCATTGCAAGATGAAATTAAAAATTCAGCACGCGTCACAGTTGCCCAACAAATAAAATGGGAAACAGGGAAAAAGATGAAATAAAATAGTGAATACTTTAAAGAGAACAATGTACTCGAATTGTACACAGAGAGAAATTTTACAGTGCCTAAATGATCGTCATTGGTTTAGCAAAGTGTTCATCTTCCTGGCTTTCACTTACTTCGCCTCTGAGGGTGCCTCATGTTGCCCAACAATTAATCAACTTTATCAGCTTATGTCAGTCGAAAAGCCTCAACAAAATAAAACAGAAACAGAAGGAAACAGCTGCACGCACACGGAACTTCCACAGCTAATCCAGTTTAATGCTAATTACCCAGGCCAGGCACAAATTAGAGCCGCCAATATCCTGGCCAGAGACGTCACATGAACGTCATCTCCGGGCATTATATAATCTACGATATATAAGGTAATTCTATTTTTATTTATTATCCATCAAGCACTAAAAATAAATTGATGTGCTATTGCCAGCTCCTGCTGTGTGTAATTTGGGCAATAAAACATAGATTAATAATTTGTTCGATCGAACAGAATGGTTATTTGCCTGATTAGATTAATTACCCCTGCAGTAATATTGACTTTTACCTCTAAGATATGATCAACTACTAGAGGGAGCTGTATACAAAAGATTATTGACTACAGCTCTACCAATTTGGCCTAGTAAAATGCACAATGTATCGTACAAAGTACAATGAAACAACAAAAAAACACACTCTGCTGCTGCCCCAGAATGTTCCATTGGGTCACGCGAATGTGGCACAAGAGATTCTTGGATGAATTATGACTAACTGAATATAAATCACTGTGCGGACTCTGGCTATGCTAATGATTGTTTCTTAGGTCGTTTGTCGTTTTTGTTATGTATTGTATATTGATTGCTCGACTGGGTTCATTTTCGAGGTTCAAGGCCTCGAGCAACACGTGAGCTAGACAAAAGAAAACTTGACCACTTTTGCTTTTATTCCGCTTTGTGTTGGCCGGCACAAAAGTTATATAAATATGTGGTTGATTAGGGCATATATAATGTTCATGTATCTACATATGTATATACCATCTACACATGCAAAGCATATACACATAGTTGTGCCTCATTAATTTGATAAATCGTTGGGCATTAGCATTTGTTAGATCTGACCCAAAAACAACAAGAAATTCTAACTAACTGTAAACGCTTTTTTACGAGTTTTTATTTTCCTCGATAAATACGATAGTCACATATATCATCACGGTATTCAGAATATTTTACTATTGATTGCTTTTAGTTTCTGTTTTTCAAAAACTTTTAAACAGCGTGCGCTGTTTCTCTTGCCAATTTTAGTTTTATTTGTGTTGCCTTTTGATCTCTGCAACTATGTCAAAATGCCGCAAACTGACGCAGCGAAATAGAAATAAAAAAAAACTAAATGAAAGAAAGAGAGACGAAAAGCAAAAAAAAAGGAAAAAAAGCGCGGCCAAATTTTGTGACGATGTATGAATCAGATACACACGTATCTACGAGATACACACACACTCGTCGGGGCCAGCTAAGTTATTCGGTCAATAAACAAAGTCATGAGGTTGCTTCGTGTTTACAAGAGAAGTGCAGCCGGCACTCGATGGGGGAGACCTCATTAAACATATGTATGGTATGAATATTGCATATATAATATATGTAAGTAGTCCAATATATATATTAAGCCTTCTAAATAGTTTCACTTTATTATTGGCAACTAAAAGTAAACCTACAAAATTTGCATTTGTATAATTTTAATAAAATGCAACGTGGATCAGACTATTCAAACATTTCGCAACAATTCCTCTGTCAATCATTCAATCTCTTACAAAGACCTTCATTGATTTAAATTTCTATAGAAATTCTATAATATATTCCTACTAGTTCTATTCCATTGAGAATTTTTTATTGATCATTTAAGCACCGTGCCTAATACCTAATCGACCTTGTTTCTTGAACCGCATATTGACTTATAGCCCACAAGAAAGAAAAACAAAACATTCGACATTCATTCGACTATGGGACGTTTTTCCTAATTGTGTCCATTAGGAACAGCTGCAAAATATTGTAATGTTTTCTTGGCATACATATGTATATAGAATATATACTCGTATAATATTTATTATTCGTGGAATTGTGGCTGAATCGCAAAAATAATAAAAACTTGATGTTTATGTATACAGTAAATGTAAAATTAATAATATGTAAATAAGCAAATAAATCACGAACAGATTGAGAGCACACAACGAAGGAAAGACTGTAAATAAGAGTAAAGTAAGAGGGAAATTATTTTAAAGTGTCGATAAAAAGTATTGAATGTGCACGGCACTCTGCAAAGCTATCGATAATTAACAGTATTATGATTAAATATATGTAAACAAACAACTTAATTTTGAATTCAAAGAGACCACAGATATGACATAAATTTAAATAACAAACTGCTGTTAATTAACAGATGTGAAATAACATAAGGATTAACAGCCTTCTACAATGTATAAAAATATAGTTTTATTTAATTTATTCAGCACTAAGACCACAAAAAACTCGATAACAAAGATTTTTCTAGAGTTTTCTTCAACAAAATAAATTTTTGTGAGTATTTTTAGAAATAGTACAAAATTATTGATTTAACAATTGCCTAATGAGTGCCAATTGGAGTCACGTAAGAGCACGCTGCTCCTCGCTTGACGTCGCCAAACAAAACTTGCCCTAAATATCATAGTACAGGCACTGCTTTTTGTACCGCCCACAGACAACATATACTACATAGTCACACATGGAGTGTGGTTGCTGTGCCGCGACCAACGAACAAGACAAACAATAAACAAACCGCAAAACATGCAAAATGCTTAAATCATTTAAAAGGCAAATAAAGCGCAGGAACATGAACTCAACACTAAAATTAACCTAAAAACTGTCTCTACTAAGTTGCCAGTTAAGAGGAAATGACATTTTCAAATCGTCGAAAAGTGCCTTAATAAATTGGCGCCCAACGTGGGTAACAACAATTAAAAACCGTAGATACACAGAAAGTCATTTCAATTTGTTTTCAATTTGATTGCCCCAAAAATGACTGACTGTTGGCGCCCAACGTGAGTCACCTAAAATCAACATAGTAAATTTACAGTTTTCAAATATATTTGCCCCACTGTGCCAACGTTGACAGGACTAGCTTATGTAATTAGACTGAAAATTCCACTAAAACATGTAAAATGCATTGTGGTGATGTTTTTAAAAAGTATCTATTTTATCTATATAGTATCTATTCCATTTGTTGTCACTTTTCTGGGTCAAAGGGAGAGTGAGAGAAACCCTATGTAAGTCCAAATTTAATTAGTACCTTCATGCCGGGAAAAATGTGTGCCCGGGACTCTAAACTCGAAAGTGATTTTTATGAATTTCACTTCGTGACACGCAAGTCATAAATATGCATGATGTCTATTCACAGTGTGTGCGTGTGTGTGTGTGTTACACCTTGAACTTGACAATAGAGCACACTAACAATGCGATGGGAACTGCTGGCATGCAGACAAAAGTGCTAAATTGCGTGACTCTAATGGCAGTTTAAAGCATTTGGCCAAACTAAACTGTAACTGCCTGGAGATAGTTGCTGCTCTAGCTGGGGGATTAGAAGGGTAACTAACTGGGGCAAACTGGGTCGAAGCACTGAAAGGTACTGCGCATTGATCAATTTCAATTGTAAACGACGATGCGGACCACCCAAAATGCGAAATGAAATCAAGGTGAAAAATTGCCGGTAAATGCAAACAACAACAGTAACAGCAACAGCAACAACAACAACAGCAAATGTCAATCAAAGTCAACTGGAGGAAGCGACCCGAGTTGAGTGGCAAAAGAGAAAGGCAGAGCACAAAGCGGAAAGTCGGAAAGTCTGAAAGTCACAGAATGACAATGGACACACACACGAATGCACAAGGGGCCACCAAATTGCAGAGCACTGCAATACCTCTCTCTCTCTCTTCTCTTTCCCCCTACTGTGTCGTTTTTGCTATTTGCCTTCTTGCATTTTGGCGCCTTGACACATGAAGCCCCCTTGAGGAGGCAGCGAGCGCACCAAGGTGCAAAAGCCTCTTGGAAACTTCATTAATAACAAACTAAGCGACGCTCTAATGACGTGGAAATATACATATATGACAAGGCAAGCCTCGCACGTCCAGACAGCCAGCTACATGGAGGCACCTCAGCTCTGGAGCAGCGTACCTTCCTTGCCTGCCTGCCTCTCTTTCTTGTCTGCTGCCTGGTCCATTCAAAATGCGCCGCTTTCATTGTCTGCCAAAAGGTTTTGTTGGCAAAATTCATTTTTCCTCTTTTTCTTTTTCTCTCTCTCCCTTTCTTTCTTCACTTTTTTACTCCTTTTTCTCTCTACTGAACTTATGAAATTTATTGTGCTCGTGCATTTGACATGAAGCCTTTGGGGCGACGAAGCCTTTTGATAGGCCAAGCAGAAGCAAGAGCGAACTCATTCCATGTGTTCCATATGCTGCTTTTGTTGATGCCCCGAATCAGGCTATTTAACTGCCATGTGAAATTTGTTGTAGAGTAGAGAAGCTTTGTGAGCTTAGTCAGTATATAAATTGCCCGGAGGCACTCCTCAATTGATGTGGCAAGATGTAGGCGCCCCTGACGTGAGTTCTGTTTCGATGTAGGTCTGCGATAGTTCGGAAATTATACTATCGTATTGAAGTTTGTATTAGACTATACTAATTGGCGGTAAGTTTGAACAGTTAGAGAAGTTATGTGCTGAAAAGTTAATTGATTCTTATTTTAATAAGACCATATATCAATCACAGCAGATCCACAGCTCCGATAAGTCTTCGAAACGTTAAAGTTGATAGGCAATTTATTTATTTAAAGTGGACTAACATTAAAATTAAAACTTTAACAACTTTTATGACCTATAAACTTTTCTTTTTACAATGTATACGCAGTCTGCTCTTAGTTGCTCCTCGCCAAGTCATTAGCCCCGTTACAACCCTCCCTCCTTCACTGCCCTCATGCTTTCATTGACTTAACGCATAATTGAATTTTGCACTCTGACCCAGAAAAGTGCTCTTCTCAAGTTAATCAATAAACGCAAAATGTAAACTTGATCAGAATTGATGTGAGGTACTTTAAATTTTAATTAAAACGAGGGCAGTCTGAAAAGTTGTCCCATTTCACTGCAGATGTCTAAGAGTAAAAGCAACAACTTAAGATTGTTTTAATCGTCTTTTAAGTGAAATAGAACAGAAACAGTAACAACTAATTAAATTTACTAAGTACTCAACATAATGCCCAAAGAACTGTAGAAACTGTTAGTTAATTTCTTTTGTTCATTAAACAAATATCTTACATTACACCCACTGACTACTGAAGTTACTTAAAAGATATTTCACTTGGGTTTTTTATAATGAAGCACAACGAATTGGGAGAAATGAAATTAAAATTGATTATGAACAATTTGTGTGAGCAACCTCTGGATCGGCCCTTGCCAGTCGGATCGGTGGCATGTGCCAAGTGCAACTGCAGCAGCAGAATCTCCCTGGCCTCCCCTTCCCCACCACACGCCTGCGGCACTCATATTTGTTGACTCTGCAGCGTTTCTAGTGCTGACTGAGCTACTTAATGACTTATCGCCGTCATTATGCCTCGCTGCCTGCCTTTTGGGCTGCCTTTCGGCTGCCTTTCTTCAATTGCGGCTGAAGTTAAGAAAGCGTAAAGTGAAAGACGCTCAAGACGTTCAAGCAGCGAGTGCCAACCAACCAGCCAGCCAAAGGCAAAGCCAGAGAAGTGCTTTGGTAGCAGCAGCCTCACCAGACTCAAGTACGGCTAAGTGACATTTGGATGGGCATCCCATAACACTTTCCAGGCCAGAACTCTCACGTCACCCACACATAAACTGAGGCAACAAAACGGGGCAAACTCTGCACAAAGCTTGTGCAATTAAACAACAAAGTGATGCAACAAAAGAGAGCAGATAAAATTTCAGAATGCTTAATAAAAGGAATTTTAAAGACGATGGAAAGGTACGATTGCAGTACGATATCTTTTGGTTCCCCTAAAGATTGTTTATTAAGCCAACAAATTGGGTTTTCTCCTAAGTATATTGAATACAAATCAGATAGAATGAAATATCCTTAACGACATTATCTTCTTATCTTTATAAGACATGTAATGAACGTTTGAAGTCGCAATCGAAGATATTCCCAATCGCTAGAGCATTTAATTAGTTGCCCAGCTGTTTAGTTTGATGTGTTTGCTCAGCACATTCAAGTGGCAAGCATGAAGCAAAGGTAATTATATTGAATGCAAGGGTACCAAGCAAACCAGTTACGCCTCCTACCTCCTCCTCCTCCATTGCCTCCGTGCCCGATTAAACGGAAACTGTGACTGTGTTTGGGGAGGTATGACTGGCAACAGCTTCGCTTCGACTCGGCTTCAATGTCGCCCCAAAGGCAATAACAATAATGACGCCGCCATTCAAAATCCAATAATATGTTCTGCCGCACCTTTCCTTCACAGTGGGGGTGTTTGCAGGGGGAAGGGGAGGATGGGAAGCAGGGCAATGTTGACTGCCTCGGTTGGTGTCGTAATGCAGCTGCCATCCATTTTATTGTCATGTAAATGCAATTTATGTGTGACCATTCTCTCACTCCCTGTTACCTTTCTCCATCTTTCTCCCTCTCTCACTCTCCTTCTTCCTCTTTTGTTAGCTTTTAACGAAATTGCTCTACTTGCGATTACTGCACAGTGAATGGTTGGCAGGAAGGCGTGGCAGAAGGCTCAACTATACACTATGAGTAGATTCCTTGGCGCACCCATGATTTTGACACTCCATTTCACTTCACTTACAATCTTTATCTGCGCCTTCAGTTTGACTGACTTTGTGACACACCCACAAATATTTCCCCCAGAGGTTTTGATTTATTTATGATATCAAACGCGCAGCAAGAATGTGCTTTGCTTTCTCTGTAGGTTGAGGCAATTTATAGAGAACTTGACAAGAGGTTTGCAAGAATTTCCATGTATAACTATAGCTATCTAATCTTTTATTATATTATGTTTATAAATACTATATATTTCTCTGTATTCTATTATCTTTAATTGTACGTGTAATACATTAGGTTAATTCGTTCCCATATTATATATAATATAACATCATCGAACTGCCAGACTTCTTCACACGACCGATAAGATTAGTGACATATGTATGTACTTTAATTAACTGAACGTCACCAGACCATAGATTATATTCGTTTAGGTGAAATTATCAAGGTTAAAAAATTCGTATTATTTCATATGAATAACTTGAGTATATGAATGAGTCACAGCATGGGAAAGAATAATAAATAATCAGTGGAATTCCCAAGCTGCCAAATTACGCTTTTTGATAAGAGATACAATAAAGATAAGTAAAGGGGATTGCTCGAGTTATATAACTTAATTACTGTATGTTTATCTGTCTAAGAATTGACATTATTTTATAGTTGTATGTCCAACAATATTCCTAAATTACCATTACCAAATTTCGTTCCTTCTTCTTTAACTCCTTAAAACATACCTGCAAGATAAAAAAGGAATGCAAAACATTAGTGAAAACATATTGTACAGAGTGTAAAGATTATGTCAGTAGAAATTTGTAGTAATTGGCAAAAGGTTGAATTCAATTATGGCACAGAGCTCAAGAAACCCCAGAAACATTCAAACAGACACTCATATACTACGTAACGAATGCAATTACGAGTGGCTACGGGTTCAAATGACGCCCACAGATGATTAAAAGAATCGTAAATTTAAATTGCGAAGGTCTTTGGAAAAAGTAGAAGAAGAAGAACAACAACAACAACGAGAAGAAGAAACGTAGTCAATGCGCACGTTTCGACTGGGCCCCATCTGCATCTCGACGACGAAGAGATCTCGTGCCGGCGAAGCTGATTGTTTATGGAGTTGCAACCTGGCGAAAGGGTGGACGACGTTGCATTATTTGGTTCGCTTGGAGTTCGGGGCAATAAATTGCAGGGCGCACTGTGCGGGTGGCAGGAAGGCTGCACACACTGTGACAAATGGCGTGCCAAAGGGAGAGGGAGAGGAAGAGTAGTAATGAAGGTAATTGGAAAGCGGAGTCAGCAACTAAATTGCCTGACGACGAGAGACAACTGCACACTGAATAGAGGTAAATATGCTATAATATACTTATAGAGAGGGGAGGGGGATCGCAGGGGGCTGCACACACATGCACACGTAATAAAATCTATTCGAAGTAGATTATTATTTGAGTCGGCAGTTTACGATTCTGGTGTAAGGTGGAAATAAATGAAACTAATTTCACGTTTATTACAGGCTACAAATTGTGCGCAAATTATACGAAGAAGATGCACACACACACAGACACACGCACACGCACACTAATACACACCCATTCACAGGCAAGTATACAAAATGCAGATACAGATGCAACTATAGATACAGCTACAGCTACAGCTGCAGATACAACAGCAACTATGGCATTGTCCGAATGAGATACCGAAGCGGAGCAGCAGGCGTAGCTAACAATGCAACATTGCCGACGCCGCCGTCGCCGCTGGCTGCGGCAGCGGAATGTAGCAAGAGGAACGTGCAACGTGGCATGCGGAGCGGAGCAGAGCGGCGCGGCACACAAAGGTGCCACGTAGAAAATTGCATAAGAATAGAACTAATTTAAACAACTTGCAGATACGCGGCAACCCTGGCCACTCCCCTCCCCTCCTCCTTAATACGCCCATCGGGTGAAGGTAATAAAAATTATACAATGCAGATGAGGAGGAGGGGAGTGCGGAGCAAGCACAGAGTGAGCCGACAGCGAGCCCGCCCAAATATCAATTGTATTGTAGATGCATTGCCGTCTACCTCATTGCATTGTATTTCGCTCGTATCTATATATCTGACAGATACTTTGCTGATGCACCGCACTACAAAGCGCCAGTGCAATATTGACACAGTAGAAAATGCGAACAAAAACGATAAGCGAACTGCTGAAATTGTTTCGCGTAAATTAGAAAACTAATGAAAAAGCTTTAATTGAAAATGTAGTGCGGGGGTAAAAATAGTTTACAATAATGGGAAACTATTTTGGAATAATTGAAAACTTCTTTAAACTTTGCAAGTAATTGCAAACTAATTAAACTAAACTTTAAAGATAATAAACACAAGGTACCTATTGCTTTTGGCTTTCTTATGTCTATCTGAACCGATTATAATGAAATTTAGCTTAGAAACTGAGAGATTGGGATGCTTGTAACAGACGGACACACGGACAAACGGATACACGGACAGGCGGACAGGTCAAGTTAAATTGCCTTGGTGATGCCGATTAAGAATATATGTATGTAGTGGTCGAAGTACTTTATAGGGTCGAAGATGTCTCTAAGACGCGTTGCAAACTCCTGGCCAAAGCAAT
The DNA here is from genome assembly GCA_018904595.1 of Zaprionus indianus. Taxonomy (NCBI): domain Eukaryota; kingdom Metazoa; phylum Arthropoda; class Insecta; order Diptera; family Drosophilidae; genus Zaprionus; species Zaprionus indianus. The sequence continues at coordinate 2,331,686 of JAEIHA010000905.1, forward strand.
ATAAAGGGTAAATTATTTATTTATAAAGGATTATAAGGTTTTTTTCCGACACTTTTAAAAGTGATTTACTCTACGCAGTCTTCAGTAAAAATTCACCAATTAAAATGATAAAATCCGCAACTTATATGTATAATTGAATTGCTTATCAAGCGAATATCTTATGTCACTTACGTAAACTTGCCCACTGCGCTTCATAAACATTCACTTTCGAATTGCAATGCTGTAAACAGCATAAATATCTTTATATACGACTCTTTATATATATATACGAGTATATATGTAGTACAATACCTACATACAACCCGATATTCGCACCTACTTAAACAACTCGTATCGTATTTGCATGCGAATCCTTGACTTTGGAGGCCCTTAATTATACATCAAGGAAACCGGAACTGCCGCTTGCCACGACACAGATGCACAATATCCAGTTGACACGCCCCCCCACGCACGCCTCCCACTCAAGAGAAAGATGCCACCGCAAGACAAGCGTTACATATGCAAACAAATTACATGCAACACACACACACACACGCACACTCAGCGAGAGAGCGAAGTGAGGCACGTAACTTTTTATGCCACCACATTGCCAATGGGCTGTGCTGACTCCTACCTCGCCGCCACGCCTCCTGCCTCACCTCGCCACATAAGTTTCACCCGGATAAGTTGACACTGTCTCTGTGGCGTCTCTGTCGTCGGGTCCAGGCAGCTGAGCTGCCGAGCAGCTGAGCAAAAGTCACGTTGCCCTCACCTCAAGGTTAAGTGGCAAAAGGCACTGCAGAGATAAGCGACGAGAAGCGACCAAGCAAAATTTGTTTACCACACACAAAAGTTGACAGTTATTTGCCCAAATATGACTCAGATTCCAGTTGGGCTAAGAAATTGAAAATCTTCAGAAATTAGGAAACCAAAAGTGGCAACACTAAGTGAAAATAAGTTTTGGGAAACTAAAATGAATAAGATTTTTTGAGAGGAATTTGTTGGCATACGTATTACCTTCTTCTTTTTGCTATGGTATCGTATTCTATTCTATAGAAATTCTTTTCGTATCTAACCTATCCTAACATTTTCTTGTCTATTAAAACTTTTTCTATCCCATTAAACTTTAACTTAATTCCAACTTAACCTTTCCTTAACCCTCCTCCTCTCCTAACCTATCGTTTCGTATGCCTTCCTATCATAATCTTTTATAACCTATTCTAACCTATTCTTTTCCATCTTATATGTTCTATACTATCCAATTTATATCGTATCCTATGCTGTTTTTCCATTCCAATCTATTCCAACCTATCGTAAGGTATCCATTTATTCCTTTTTCAAACAACAAGCTTTCCATCTATATGCCGATTGATTCTGTAACAAATTTTATACTTTTTATTTAAAAATAAAATATCTGCACAATATATTCTTTGCTCCTTGGTGCCTTTAACTTTATAGCGCGAAAAACCTTGCAAGATTGCAGCTCTGGGTGCTTTCCACGTTTATAGTCATCACTTATACGAAATGGCAGAGGGAGCTTCTCACAGCGAGAAGCCGCCTCAGCAGTTTGAAGCTCATATCGAAGGCAGTAATTTATTTTAATTACGACTATTTATCAGTTGAGCCAGCTGCGCACAGAGCACACAGCCCTTTCACCATGACCGGCAAGAGAACGAGACAGGCAGACAGCCAGAGAAAGAGAGAGGCAGAGAGTAAGGAAGAAAGACGGTCCATGGCAGCTGTCGGGAAACTTATTGTTCTACATTTTCCTCCAATTACTGTGCAGCTTTTCTCTCTCTCTCTCTCACTCTCTTTCTCTCTCTTTTTTGCCCATGATTTGTGCAGAACTGCTGCGCTTTTAATTATTGCGATTATTGTGGCAACAGTTTACAGTTTTCAATTGTGGCAACAACGCCTCGACTCGCCACGCCACGCCAAGCCAAGCCATGCAGCAAAAAGAAAAAACAATTCAGTTCAAAATGAATTGCTTGGATAAGTTAGCAAGTATCTCAGTCTGTCAAGCTGTCTGTATGTATCGGGAATATATATGTACTTAAAGCTATCTAGCCTGGCAATTACAATGAGCCAATGATGACGTTCAACGGGGCCGGAAAATGTCAACACCGCAATGTTTTTCCCCCCATCCTGCTAAGTAAGTATCTTGCGCTTTTCCAAGGGGATCTTAACGGGTTGAAGTAGTTGCAAACCACTTCAAATTCTGCACATTTCAAAGTGAAGATACAATTCATCGACAGAATCAATGTCAGGGAAAAATATTGTAGAAGAAGTATGAAAGAATTGTTAATTTTAATTTATTTCTTTAGATCTTCCAAAGATGAATGATCCCAAGGTAACTCAAACTTGCCTGATAGTGAATTGAATCTCAGAATTAATTACTTATTGAATATTTCAAACTCTCAACTCTTCGAAGTGCATTCGAGCGTCGCAATACTTGGAGCATTTCTTGATTTAATTAGCGTTTCGCACAGTTATGTTACTTGTATTGTTAACGTTAAGGAAAAATGTTAACAAGACTTTGCTATCGACTTCAAAAAGATGCGCTTAACGACACAAAACAAAAACAAAAAAACTTGTCGAACAACGGAAAACATTTCTCGCAGTTACCGTTACGCTCGATAGTTTCGAGTGCATTGTAAACAGTGAGTTGATTAAATCGCATCTCAACTAAATGTGATGCACAGCATCTGTTCAGTTCTGTAGTTCTCCAGTTTCTCAGTCAGTCAAGCAATCAAATTCTCTCGTTGCTCCTCCAAAAGTGGAGCAAATGTGTGAAAAGTTCTCGAGCGTGCAATGAAATGGAAAACTAAAAATTTCCACACACTCACTTTGCAGGTACTGCACAAGGTTGCAGGGCGCACGCCCAATGTTGCCAACTTTGTGCCAAGTTTCCTTGCAACCCTACTTCTCCCCTTCAATGTTTATTGCTGGAGCAGCCAAAAAGTTTTGCCATTCACCGAAAGTGTCACATTCATGCACTATCTGAGCAACGTGACTGCCTTCTTCGCCGCCCAGTCAGTCAGACAGTCGAAAATATTTAAACAAATTGTACGTTAGTTCAAAGCAAAATGAAAATGAAAACGAAATTTGATAGTTTTGCTGCAGCGATTTATTCAGCCAGAGACATGGAACGTTTCATTATTGTTCTCGGCGAGGAGGCTTTTACGGTCTCACAAAAAATATATTCTGCACAACAGACAAGTCGATTTAGCCTCGTCCATCTATCTGTCTATCCTTCTAGATCTCAGAAACTATTATAAAAAAGGCACAACTTCGAAATATATGAAAAAATGTCTAAGTGTTGCACGTAAATCAAGATTGTATTAGAAATCGATTAGACCCGATAATATCAATGCAGGACAGTTCAATAACTGATTTAAATATATAAAATTTTATATGATAAATTTTGTTACGATCGGATAATTAACATAGAAGTTATTAAGAAATAATTTTAAGGATGTACTGATTTTCAAGCCGTTCCCTGTAAGGTATGCAACACAAAATACGCTGAGCCAAGAAGTCAAATATTTATCAAATTATTTTGGGAAGCATACTCGACAGCAGCTTTCGTGCTTGTTTATTTAATATTTACTAGCATATTTAAAATGTAATATAATATATATTTCTATTTTCTAAATATATTTTAAGTTTTTTTTTTTAAACCTTTTATATATTTTATAACAATTTTAGTAATTCAATTGTATTTTAGGTGTATATGAAGTGTTTTCGATCTGTCATATAGAGAAAGTAGAATTGAAATAAGATCAGAAATGTATTTCCCATTATATAAGAACTTCAACAGTAACAGTGGTAAGATAGGATGAGGTTAGGTACACTACACTACACTGTACATATTTATATATAAAAAAGTATGTAATCTCAGTGTATCCAGCACAATGTGTATAGTTTCCTGTTTCTTAGTTGGCTGCCTCAATTCTCTATTGTAATTCCCATTTGAATTCCTGAAACTCTACTTGAATATTGTAATAGCATTGCGCAAGACACAACCAGAGGGACCCAGAGCAGTAGACAAGCAGACAGCAAACTGCAATGAAAGATTTTTTCGTTTCGTTTCCTTTTTAATGTTGTTTTTTTTTTCACTTTTGGTGTGCAACAAAAGGACGTGACTGGGCCTTGGGAACAGGCAGCTCTCGAGGCACATGCGGCAAGCTCAGTTGGTAAGGGTTAGGGGGCGTGTCGCAGATTGTGCGGCACCGACACGTACTAACGAGCGATGGCTGACAGTGTGCAGCGCGTTTAAAACTTAATTTGAGCAACACCAAAGCAACCCAATCCGGACAAAAGGACACTGCATGGAGTTACAGAATAGAAAGCACTGTGTAGCATTGCAGGGCGCATCATTATGCAATGCCATGTGGCACCAAGATTGCCAACGTCAGGGCTGGCTGTCAGCAAGAGATTAGAGCAAGATGCGAGCACCAAGCAGCTGACCCACATACATACATATACTCGTATAATATAAACTAGCTACAGCTTCCCAAATATTTGCTACGGCATCGCGTCATAAAGTAAATCAACACAAAATACAATAGACGCCACTGCAAAGAGGGGCCTGAGGCGGAAAACAAAACAAAATTGTGTTAGGTGTTAATAAACAAAAGGAAAAGAAAACAGAAAAGGAAACCAAAAGCGAACAAGGAGCAAGAGAAACACAGAAAAAAATATGTAACGAAACGTGAAGCAGACGCCAATACACAAACCTCATAAATATTTAATGAATAATGCAGTTAAATAAACAAGATGTTGGCCAGAAAGAGAGTGCGAGGGAGCAAATTTCCTTTCTCGCTTTCTCACACTCCATTATTTTAGGCTAGATTGTACTTCATTTCACAGTGTATAGTCAGGCTTCTGTATTCTAAGTTCTTACAATTTGTACTTAAACTGGTTAGCTAAGAATGTTTATAAGAAACATTTTTAATAAATAAAATAATAAAATATATACACTATATAATATAATAGTAATATACATTTTCATAATTATATTATGGTTGGCCCAGCTACATTGTTCTAGGAAATGAAATGAATGTCTTGAAATTCTGTTGATCAAGTAACTAAGATATGATCGATACAAATCTTTTTAATCTCCCTTAAGCTTACATAAATACACTGCAATATTTACGAATAATTCGATAATTCTGTTTTTTAATAAAATAATTATTTCTTGACTAAAATTAAGCGCGACTTTATAGATATATCGTACAGCCTTCTGAGCTTAGAGTTCCTTTATTCTTTAGTTCAATTATACTTAGAAAATCCATCGTTTTACCTGGACTAGTACAGTATATATACATCTAAAAAAAACTACTAGTCAAATAGATCTTCCCTGTTCTATAACTATGATCTATAGATAATCGAAAGGTTTAAATATATCTCACAGTTTTTCCAGCCAATAATCAACAGAGTGAGAGCTCAGGTTTGCTCGTTCTGTCAGCAATTGAATTCCACGTTCTTCCAGGTAATACTACGTTTAGCAATTACGTGGTCCCACACACAAACAAACCCCCCTCTCCATTGAAGTTATAGAAGGCTACAGTCGTCCCCCCTTAATCCTCATTCCCAAAACTTTGCGTGCTGGACAGAAAAAATGAAGCGAAAACGCAAACGCAAATGTCGAATGAAATATGCATGCTCGGAATTTAGGCAAAGTTGTTAAAGTAGCGGAAAGATAGGGCAAAAAAAAGCTCAGTTCTGTATGCGAATGTATTTACACACACACACTCACACACACACGTGGAAAACTGGCTGGCATTTTCCACATAACGATGGCAACGACAAATTTTTGGCCAAAAGCCAGCGTCAAAAGGGAGTCAAGGAGAGAGAGAGAGAGAGAGGATTGTGTGTTGGGTTGGACGAGTCACAGAGGACATGCCAGGAACACATTTGGAGAGCAGCAAGCTAGCGGTATTTTTATTATATTTTATTTATAACAATATAGCACACGATATTGCTAAGCTGTGTAGCAACCCAAAGTTAAGCTCTGCGACCATAATTCGATGCTAGCATCGATTATACACTTGATTCTGGTTACGATTTCGGTTTCTTTATCCCACTCTGCTGCTCAGGTAGCCAAGGTCAACAGAGAGAGAGAAAATCAATTTGTCGCTGAAGTTGAAACAGATTGCGAATTGGGTAAGGTCGAGCACATGCACAAGAGATTGCCAGCGATGATAAACTGAGCAGAGTTTGCAAGAGTGTTTACAAATATGGTGAAGAACTGGGTCAGCAGTTAGGTAATCCCTTTGATTTATAGATAAAGTCTTTTAACTTTATAAGTACTTTTGGAACTTTAAACAAGATCAAAAGTTGAGTAGTTTTCTAAACTCAAAGAGGAAGTTTGTTGAAAAGAGAACATTTATATTTTGCATATCTAATAATAATAATGCTTATATATATTATATATATAGTAATATATGTACAATTGTTTCGATTTCTGCTCCGTCAAAATAATAAATGATATTGCAAAATAAATATATTTGATTACTTGGCAGTTCCTATAAACTTTTCTGATTGCTATCAAATTACAATAAAACGGAATTAGCATGTATTATAAGAGTACTCGTATATTACCTTTCGATTATTCAGCATTTCTATAAATAGAAAAAGGTCGAACAGACAAAAGAGCTCAGAAGACAATCAGAAGTTCTGTCGATGGATCGCGTTGACTCGTTTCCCGTCGTCATTCGCCCGGATTCGAATGCAGAAAGACAACAAAGGAAGTTCAGACTGTAGTTGCAGTTCGTTTCTCTCTTCTTTTTTCTTTATTAATTTAACAAGTGCTTTGTTAAAAAACAGAGAGAGAGAGAAAGAGAGAGAGTGGGAGAGAGAGAGAGAACCTGTGTCGACACAGTTTTCTATGTCAGCGAGCAGGTGGTTCCTAACGTAACGTAACGACCATCAGTTCAACCATTAGCCATGTGAGTGGTGCCCCTCTCTCACCTGCCCCTCTCACGTTTCCTTCATCTGTATGCCATATGCAAAGTACCTATTTGTATGTGTGTGTATGGGCATACTATTCTAACATTGTGGAGCCGTTACAACGGAAGTTTTCTAATGTTTTTTTTGCACTCTTTGTAGTGTAAGCGGATACACAACGAGTGCAAAAAATAGAAACAGCAGCAAAAAATTAGTACAGAAAAACGACAGAGCGCGACATGACAGACAATGTTTAAAGTTAATAATAGCAAAGCAACAACAGCAATAACAGCAACAGCAACAACAGCAACAACAACAGCAGCAGAGACAGCAACAGCAACAATTGCAACTTGGCAGACCACACACCGCAGCTGACTATGGTGAAAAATTAAAACAAAAGTCGAGTAGAAGATTTCACAGAAGGGAGAGGGGAGGGGAAGAAAGTACAAAGAGAGCTGACTGGGAGGGAGTCAGTGACGTAGCTTCTATCACTGGTAACCCAGTTACGAGGCTAAATTGTGATTAACAGCTAGAGACAAAGCACTTAGAAGAAGTCGACGCCGGCAACGTGTGAATGGAATTAATGAGCCAAGTCTTGCAGCTTTACTCTCTGCTCTCTGCTCTGCTCTAAACAATTGAGTCAAAGTTGCGAGTAACAGCCACTCCCCTCGCCCCTCCCCCCTTTCACTCCACACCCACCCCTTCCAGTGCAAAGAGAAAGTCGGTCTAGTGCAACGTAGGCCCAAAATGCGTGTCATGACTTGAAACAATTTATAATGCGCTGCAATGCAGGCCCCTGTCAGCTTAGAGAGGGACAGGGACAAGGCGAGGTAGAGCAAGAGAATGAGTATGCGAGGGAGAGAGAAAGGTAGCTACACTGCACAACATGGCACAGAGCACAGAGCACTCAATCATTAACAGTCATGACGCAAATTGCTTAGGCATTCAAGTGTAGCCCTCTCCAAAAACTTTCGCGCATAAATTAGGCTAATATCTCTCTATCCCCCTCTCTCTCTCTCACTCCCTCTCTCTCTCACTCTGTGGCAGCAGCGGTAAAAATAGTGCAACCACTCTGAGCAGATTACAGTGGTTAACAACGGCTGAGAACAGTGCAGGGCCAAATTGGGAGGTGGGAAACACAAAGGGGGGGAGCAGATGAGGGATGCAGGCTACAATCAACCTTCTGCTAATGATAGCCAGCAGAGCAGAATAGAGCATAGCAGGGCACCCAACTGGACTAGCCCAAGTTGCCTGTTGGTAATTTCGACTGCAGCTGAGGCAAAAGACTCGACGAGAAATTGAGTGGCTTAAGTCCGCGACTGGCCGAAAATTAATCGCAATCAGTATCAGTTAAGTATCGTGGCTTAGGTGAATGGGAATCGGGAGTAGGAATGTGGTTTAAAAATGCTGTTAAATGTCGTTAATAACGAGATTAAGAATAAACATTTCTAAGTAAATTTAAATGTCATTACACACAGTAAATTTATAACTTTGCTTTATTTAGACTAACAATAAGTCTTCAATTCTTAATAAATGTAAAATACGAGAATTGAATTAGAATATATAAAGAATATGATGTTCAGCACTATTATATTATTTTAATTCCGCATGTAGCAGGGTGACCTTATGATTGTTCTTAGTCTCTTTGATTGAACTCTTTGCATAATATCAGTGTTACTACAACTGGCACTTCCCCGTAAATTCCAAAAAATTTCTTCTTATTTGAGTTTCATTTTAATTAATTCGTATTTTTACAAATTAAATTTATTATTTTACTTTAAACAGTCGACTGACTATAGTTGGCATTAAATAAATAAATAAAAAAAGTATTTGTTCAAAGTAATCATAAAATTGTTTTTTTTTATACCCTTAATGCCTCAAGAAAACCCATTTCACAAACTTCAAATCTTTTTATCTGTTTTTAAAATCTTTCTACTTTCATTCTTATCTAAAATAGTTGCAAATAGTTGAAAGCATAAAAGACAGCGGAATTCTCTTGCATAGCGTATACGTAATATTCGCTGCCGTTATAAACTTGTAATGCTTTTGCATTTTTAATATGTGCCAGTGCCCTGTGCTTCCTCTCTCTCCCTCTCCCTCTCTCTTTCTGCTGCTGCTCGTATCTAGCGGCATCTCTTTTGCCCATTATATTTCCGCTACAATTTCGCTAAGCGATTTTCATTTTTATGTTCGCTTCTTGTTTCTCTTCTTCTTTCGTTCTTTTACTGTGTTTTGCAACGCGAGCAAATTTCCTGTCCCCGAAAAAAAAACAGAAGAATAAAAACTTAAAAAAAGAACAAGAAGAAGTTTTTAGCTGTAACTAAAGTTTTTCTCAGTTCAGTTGGGTGTGTTTTTCCACAGTTATTGTTGTTGTTGTTCCTGTCGGAAGTGCTCTGCAGCTACGTGGGTCTGTTGCCCTTCCTTTCACTCTCTCTCTCGCTCTCTCTCTTCGTGCTTGCCACGTGCATGTTGAGGCATTTTCCGTTATGTCTGCGGCGATTTATTTATGCATGTGCCTGGTTTAAGTTTTCTTCGGCTCTTTCTCTTAAACGATCCTTGCTGCAAATCGAACAGACGTCGCCATCTTGTGCGCCATCTTGTATGCCACATTGTGGGCGGCTCCACTCCCCCCTTGCTCTTGTCATTTACGTAAGTAAGCCGTTGGAGCCGAGAGAGAAGCAAGTGAAGTGCCTGGGATTGCATAACAAAATTTGTTTGCCTGCAAGCAAATTGGTCGCTCGCACACAGATTGAATAGTTCCCTTCTCCCCTGTTCCAGCCGGAGGAGACCCAGTCGAGTCAAGTCGAGTCGGAAGGATGGAAGGCCGCCGCACTTGAAAGATTTATGGCCAATACTTGCCCGAGGGGGAAGCACAGCCCAAAATGAAATAATTGAACAATGCACGAATTGCATGCGAGGCGAGACTCGACTTGGGCGCTCAAGACATTGTGGGCCATGTCGACGGTTTGATAAATGTTTGCACTGAGTTCAGTTCGTATGTAGAATAGTGTGACAGTAAGTTCCGTCGACAGCCAGTTACATTGAGGTTATTTATGGCTGGCAATCGTTATGACAGACTAATATTTATATCAATAATAACTATTCAATTTAGTCGAGAACACTTAAGAGAATAGGAACAATATTTATATGAACATTTTCATTAGTTATATCATTAATTATATTGTTCACTATATTATGAGATATGATCATGAAGTTCTTTAGAGAGTTGTTTAGCTCTTAAGCTCGAAGTATAAAAGATCATCAACAATATCATAACTATCTGGAGTTTACTCTTCTCCGAATTATTTATACTTAAATATCATATAAGCTTTAGAGCTCTTTATCATTAAATATATAGAAAAGTTTTTACATTTCCCACCGGATCTTTCCCATCGGTTTACTCACTAATTCCCGAATACAACCTTTCTTTACACAAACTAATTTACGAACTTATTATTCCCTTTCAGTTACTTTTATCTAAAAACCTTTCTACTGCACTTACTACGTTATCAGCCCCGATTTAAAGCGAAAAGTAAATACTGTTAAATCTGTGCCCATCTCCAGCATTATCATGGTAAATACTGCGCCAACTACTTATCAAGCAAACTACTTCTAGGTAGTCTGACGAGAGAGATAACGTTACATGGCAAAGGCGAACTTTTAATGGCATATAAATAACATGTAAATGCGTCAGCAGCCACCCAAACACACACAGAAGTCAAATGGGATAAACTTTCCCACAAATAAAATAGTGAGAGACCGAGACCAAGTTGAAGACGTAGACTGACTGACTGACTGTGTGAGAGTTGCATCGATGCGATGCTATTAAAATGAGAGTTCCGGTTTGCCCAGAGTGCCGTGAAATTCGCATAGCAATTAAGCCAGGGATGGCAGAGCGTAGCGCAGCGTTAAACACAATGACATTGACAAGGTGCTGCTACTACTGCTGTTGATTTCCTTGCGAATTTCCACTGAAAAGAAACCAAATGAGACGAAAGACTTTCTACGACTGCGACTACAGATTGTCGACAATTCTTTCGAATGCAATTAAAAGCAAAACCTGAGCGCGAAAACGCATAGAAAACGAAAGAAAAAAAACTGGGGAAAAACCTGCGCGTAAAAGGAAAACGAGTGAAATAAATAAATAAAAAACTTTTGCCTGGTCATTAAAAGTAAAATAAAATACTTTTACTGCACAGAGGGAGACAGAGAGAAAATGAGAAGTAACTCCGGGTTAGCGGAATAATTTTCTACACGGATTTAGTTTTTACATTGCCATTCCCCTAACCCCCTTTCGCAGCCAGTTCACTGGTAGTCGCTCTCTTGCACCTCCCTTGCCACGGCAGGTGAGTCGGGGCATGCACAAGTTGCCTCGTTGCCTCGTTGCGCAGCTGTTGCCAATGTGCTTGCACTTCCCAAAATAGACAATGGCAACAGAGAAAGAGATATATGGAAAAAAGCGGATTGTGTTTTTGCTTGTTATTGTTGCCATTGCAGCTTGGAAAATTATTTATCGAACGTTGTTAACACTGAGCGGCAAATTTATTCAAAGACAGGTGGTTAAATATAATAAGTAATTTACAGAACGGATTTAGTAAAGTTTCTAAATGGTTTGTAATAGTTTAATGTAGGTTTGAGAATGAAAGACTGTGAAAGAAGATAACAATTGAAATTCTTATATAATAACTCACTCTCAATTAGATTATATAGTATTTATTCTGGAACATATGCTATATATTCCTATATTCCTCAAATTTAATATTGTAACAGCAGTAATTATATTCTTATACCCTTGCTAAAGGTATATTCATTTCGCCCAAGAGCCTTTAACGCACCTTAGCAAGTAATATATCATATTCTGCATCAACATTAGGAGAGGAATCGAGCGCTGTCTGTCTGTCCGCGTGTCCGTATATCCGCGTGTCCGAAACTTGATACACATGGTTCTTTTTGCTGCATGCCGCATATAAGTGGGAGCGAGCCATATCTGACCGATATATCGTATAGCTGCTATACAAGTTCAATCAAAGTAAGCCATAATGCACCACTTTCTATACTTTGTAAAGGAACAATCGGAGAAGATAAGCACCTGCAAGGGTATATAACCTTCGGGTTGCGGAAAGTAGCGTTTAATCCTCGTTATAAATATTTAAACTAATAAATTGAATACCAATAATTTGCATACATAAAATAAAGTAATCTTTTATAATACACTTATCCAGCTTGAATCGGCAGCAATTTGCCTCAACATTCTCTCTATGCAGTAGCTCACTTTAAGTGGTTATTCCCTCAGCCTGGTTGAATAACATAATCGCACCCAGTGGAGCGTTTCAAAGTACAGCTAACTAATCATAACTAATCATCGTTTCCCCAGCGTGTGAAAATTGCAATGATTTAGTGACGGCGGCACTCAAACGGGGCCATCAATCATCGATCTCTCGATCTAACTAATGCAGCTTCCAACGAAACCAGCCAAGGAAGAGGGAGAGAGAGAGAGAAAGAGAGAGAGAATGAAGCACACAAAAAAGTAAAAAACAAAGTAGAAAACATTCAGTAAAAACCAACAAGATTGACAGCATCTTGAAGAGCAGCAACTTGCCCAAAGTCACAGCACCGAAACGCATTGTAGATTGATGAACCATGAAGCCACTGCCTAGCTGCAACAACAACAACAGCACCTTAAGCAACACCAAAAAGAACAAAAGACAAACAAAACGTATGTCATAAAGTTGCCAGTCTCCAGTTGCAGTTGGAGAAATCGCATTAGGCGATGCTACTTAAAAATTTACAACGCGACCCGTCAACGATAAATTCTGCCTGGTAATTGTACACATACATATACATACCATTCTAGAAACATAAGACCAAAATGAAGAGAGCAAAACAACAACAGAAAAAAAGGTTCTTTCAAGGCTGTCGGCAACCACTCGCTTATGGCTTAGGTGCTTCTTAGAGAACGCCTCGCGGGCCTCAACAACAAGCCCCAAAGATAATTTCTGCATTCGAAAACTAAGTATCTAATGGATGTTTGTTCGTCTGTCTAGTTTTTTTGTGGGCTGCCCTGTCAGCGCTTAAAAATAAACATTATATTGTTAGCACATGGTATAAGTAAGCGAAGATCGTGTGTGGTAATCTCCAATCAGCATTTGACGCATTAGTTAATGAGGCACAGTGCAGAAGTGACGGAATCTAATTATCTTATCTTTGGCATATATATTACAAGGTTTTGAGGGATGACATTAGATTGTTTAGAAGTGAATGGAGTAGCTGTTCAAACTATAAGCTGATTAATAGTTAGTCAAGTGGTCAAAATTTCAATTCGATCGGACAATAAGCATCGAAGTTATTACATTGACCATGATTAGTTTAATTTTGTAGACAAAAGAGCAATCTGTGACGTCAACGCAATGTTTTTATAGGAAAGAATGGGAAAGAGAATGCTGGAGCGAAGTGCGAGCTATGTCTCTTCTTTTTTGCACATAACGCACAAACAAACATATGTGCAGTTCACATACAGAAGTATATGAAGTATATAAAGAATATAGGATATTGTACATACCGTTTAAACATAGGTCGAAGGGTATCCCACTTTTGCTCACATTGCGTTTGATTTTATGCAAAATGTTTCATAATAATAAACACATCTTCACCAACATCATATAAAGATTTCTAGCGCCTTTAGCCCATCCAAAAATCAGTTCCTTAGTGTTGCAATAAAACCATAAAGTGCATGAGTTTTTCTAATAAAAATTAAACAGATGCTACTGAGCTACTGAACAACGATGTTGATGATGATGCAGAAACGTATCAAAATCTATAATTATTTTCTGCAGTAACCCCTAACCGAAAACCAACACACATCTCGCAGACATCAATAAATAAAGACTTATCTATCGTATGGTACAGAGACGAAGTATTCTGGAACCGGTTTTCAAGTCAACGATCGAGGCAACGTGTGGCAAGGCTAAAGCCGGAGCCCACGAAGACACACAGACTGAGTGGAAAAAGCAAAGCGACTTTATGGATTGAGCCGACATTAGAAATTGTATTTACGCTTTGCCACACGCCTCGACAACAACGACAACAACAACAAAAAAAGCGAAATTTTCAGTGCAGCCAAAAGTAAGAAACAAAATACAAAACAGAAGTAAAGCTAAAAACAAATATCAATCACTTTCACTGCCGGCGCAAGTTTGTCATAAGCCAGCTGACTGCGACGGGGACAGAGGCTGCGGTTTTGTCCCGGTCCTGAGCTGGTTGCCAACTTCTGCAGCAGGCCGACAATGTTTTTTTTTTATTAGCGCTTTTCACCCATTTACGCCGAAGAAAAACACGTAGCCGTGGCCCGTGTGAAACTCGTTTTTGAATGCAAAACGCGCAATGTGTTTGCATTGGGTTTGCTTTAACTGTTTTTTTTTCTTGTCTTTTATTTTTTTTAGTTTTTTTTTTTTAGTTTTTGGTTTTCATTTTTATGCCAGACACCCGCGCTTAGGTCTTTTATTTTTCTTAGTGACGCTGCATGAATAAAAAGCCAACTGAACGTTCACTGAACTCTGTGCGATCTCTGCACCAAGTACCTACCCCTCTCTCTCTCTCTCTAGCTCTTTCTCTCTCTCTCTGGCATTGTCTCTGTCAAAAGTGTCACGCATTTTGAGAGAGTCAAGAGTTCAAAACAAAAGTTAAATGCCATCCATGTCCAAGAATGAGGTCTATTGTGCAATAAGCTTTTTAGAACGGGTTTTTTTTCTGTTTCTCTGTTTATTTTTTGTTGGTCAAAAGTTGCTTAAATGAGGTCTTCTCTCATTGTTATCTATCTTTCTGTCTCTCCCTCCCTCTCTCTGTCTGTCTGTCTGTGGGTCTGTTCGTCTTACTGGCCCGCTTTAAAACGCAGCAGCTTACAAAACTTTTCAGTTAATGGCCACTTTGCTCATTATAAGCCAACTAAAAAAAAAAAAATGAGACTCTGAAAACCCGAAACCGAAAACTCTTTGCGGTTGCGGTTTTTGGCTTTTCAGCTTCAACTTCAGCTGCTGCTGCGCTGCTCTGCTCAGCTCGTTTGGGGCTCGTTTTGGAGCTTTTATGCTGGAGTTGAGTGGAGTGGGCGCTTTCAATTTTCACAACATTTTATGCACTTTATGCCAAAGCGGCACACTGGAAAATGAAACTCAAAATCACCAAGTGGCTTTGAAATATGTAAATGATGAAAACTCCGCCACTGTAGAATACCCTATAAAAGTTACCCAGTATTCTCCTCAAAAGATTTTTAGACAAGTTCATAAACTGTAATTCAACTTTACAATGTTTCACTAACACCTTCAATAATATTACCTTTATATATTTATAGCTTCATTAATTACTTCAAAGTTCTCGAATCCCACGAAACCATGTGAAAATCACATTAAATAATCCCCTAGGTAAGTATAGTATATAAAAATAAAACGCCTATTTAAGCAGCACGTTTATGTGTCTGTACAACGCGGCGTATACGCAATTAATGATTAGTAGCTATGCTTTTCGTGCTGGTCGCACCCTGAACAGACCCAACCGACAATTAGAAACTCAGCACAGCCAAGTTAGTGGCCGCTTAGCCGCTTAGTGACTCACCCAACGCAACGCCCCACACTGACCCAATTCCGGGTGTGAGCACACAGAGGAGGGTGAGAAGAAGAGAAGAGAAGGGAGGAGGGGGGGTTAGCACAGAAGCACAACATAAATCCAAGCGTTCGGACAACGCTTCCGGAATTTTGATACATTTCACTGGGCAGAGAGCGTATGCTCTCAAGCCGCTTAACTCTACGGAGCTCTTCGCGTTAATAGAGTGTGAAAAATATTGCTGCGTGGAAAGTGCCAGAAAGTAGACTAGTGGATACCCTAGACAGAATGGAGTCTAAGAAGTCATTTTTATTAAATATAATACTTTATAAGATAAGAGACATTACTAGAAAGATTGTAGGGTATATATTGAATTTAAATATGTATGTATTAATGTCTAAGAAAGTTAAAGACAAACCACCCAAGAACTCCAGTTACTTATCGGTCAAAGATTTGTTAAAAATAAATCAAATAAGATTGAGCTAGCTAATTTTAAGTAAGATCCTTTCATTATCTTCATTATATAATACCGAATACAAACATAACCATTATAATAGGTATTTTTAAAGGTACTTTAAGTACACCACATAAAATAGAAAAATAGATAAGAGCTTTCATTTATATTTTTAATTATAAATTCAAAACAAACGTGGCATACCAAATATGAGGGCACAAAACCTATAGAGAACCATAACCACCTTATCTGTTAACGTACCTATTGTAAGAAACCTGAGCAGAAAGAACAAATTGACGAGGAAGAAAAACAAAAGCAAAAGAAAAGCGCTTCTAGCCCGACTAATTTACTTACACTGCCAAGTTTACGACTACGGACTGTACTTCGCCAGGAATTCTCATGTTAATTGCTATTTGCGAGATGCTTTCTTGCATATTACAATATATAAATATGTATATATATCTCTCAACCCATATGAAGCTCCTGCAGACAGTTAAAGAAATATCAGGGATACAATTCTAATATTCATGAGCTGACTTGGCACTTAATTCAATCAATTTCGAATCTAATCTAAAACCCAACTCCAAAGTGCCAACAGAACTCGCCTGAAAACTCATCCCCCCTCCTCCTTACATCGGAAGTGAATATTTGTTTGAATCTTTTGCGTAACAACAACAACACCAAAAACAGACGGACAGAAGAGACATGTCCCCAATGTCATTAGTTTCGGATTGAATGGGATTCGATGCGGTTACCCGAAAACTCACACAATGCCAAAGAATCGAATGAATTGAAAATGGAAAGCACATCAATCAACTAGATGTGATGTATTTCCCATCGTCTTTTCTCCTTCTCTTGTTTACATTTGCTCTTCGACTGTTTGTCCAACAACTAATTTTATTGATTTTCAACATTGTTTTGTTGTTGTAAATGTTTTCGTCGCTGGCCTGACATTCTAAATGGAAAATTATGTAAACGAAACTTTGTTTGCGGTCTCGACAACGAATCGCTGTGAATTGTTATTTAACCCAAAGGATTTCATGGGAGGATTTGCATAAGTAGTAGAAAGTTAGAACTCTGAAATTGTGCAAGTCAATGCCAGTTTAATTATTTCAATTGTATTTAATTTAAAAGCCCGAAAAAACGTTTTTTTTACGTAATTTTGATTGATTTCTAATCTCTTAATTGAGAACTGCGGAAGTTTTTGATTCATATTAATCAATCAAATTCCGTTGCTTCCAGACAGCGCAAGTCGTTATCGTGACCTACAAGCTTAATTCACTACTGTTCAGATAAGATAAGCGTTATATGAATACGTGAAAAGCAAAGGCTTTTTTTAGCATTTAGCGAATTGTCTTGTCATAATGAAAATAAGAATATAATGCGAGTAGAGTGCGATAAGAATACTTTAATAGTTGAAGGTTTAAGTGGAATTATTTAATAAGCTCGTTAAATAGGGGGAAAAATGGTAGAATAAATAAATGGATCATATTACAGTAAGCCTAGGTTGATCTTGTATAATCTCTACTTCTATAAACTAATGGAATATGTAAATCAATAATTTGAAATAAATGTATTCACATTTTACCACAATAAACCTGATTGTGCATGTAAAATAAAATACATGTATATATTGTATCTGTATTCCCCTCCTACCGAAAGCTTATCGCCCAAGTCAATAATCCACCAAAAACAAATACAAGCGAACTACAAAAACAACAACTGACACATGAACCGCATGTATGGTGGGAGAAGCCAGAGAAACCGCAAGAGCCGGCGATAGATAGAGACAGATAAAGACGCGTGTCGAGCGAGACGACACAATTTGCGCATGCGCACGCCTTTCACTTTCTTTGTACGTGATCTCTTGTAACCCATCTCTCCCTCACTTGCTCTTTTCACCTACCCCTCCATTTCTCTCTTTATGAAACCAGGGAAAAAGATAAGACACAACCCTCTTAGCCCCAGTTGATATACATATGTACCATATAATAATAAATGAAGTTCCTAAATTATTTGGAACTTTTATAGATAATGAAAGAGAGTTTAAGAAATTGATTTACTGCGGGGGAATGAAGGTTGAGTTGATTTATATAATATAGTGGGTGGTAAAATCTATTTAATATTATCTATGTGAACAGTAATAAAAACCTTGAGGGAAAGTTGAAAATAATACTGAATGAAGTGTTAAATAGTACGTGAAACTGCAAAGACTTAAGTTCGATGTACCTAATTAGCTATACAACGTTTAAATCGATTCTATCGATATAATATCGATAATTTGTAATAATTAGTAATAAGGAAAAAAATATATCAGGAACATAGTTCACACTATTGCTATTCTAACTATCATATCCAATATTGTATATATATAGTATGTATATATATATTAATTGCTCGCCTACCTTTGATCCTGTAGCAGCTGCTCGGCCTGAGCAAGACGCAGTCGCACAGTCTTCATGCTTTGGATGGGAAATAGTCGACAAAAGGGCGTCAGGAAGGCGGGACGCCAACAGAACCGAGGATACTCCCGGCAGACATCCCAGAGACGTTGATTGTGCTCAAAGAGATACGTATGCGTTTTGCCATATTCGAGATAATCGGACATATCGCCGTAATCGCAATTGAGGAGATTCTTTAGATTTTGTACTGCCAATTGTTGATCTTCAGCATCGCGTATCTGTTTAATGCCAAAATCCAACAGCGGCTCATAGTGATAATAGTTTCCTGGTATCGCATTGAGTATATCGCCCAGAAACGTTGATCCCGAACGCCAACTGGTGACGACAATGCTGCGCACTGGGGTACCACCCGTTTCGGGGGTCATGTCATTCAGTTTCTCAGCTCCACCGCGAGGATATTCGAAGTTCTCCATTTCGGTTAAGATGCGCGCACGCTGCGCTGCCAGGACATCCACTATGGTCGCTGTCATGTTGTATATGGTGGCGGCAGTTTGTGATGCCTGCTGCTGCTGTCGCTCGTAGTAGCTGCTGCTGCCGCCATTGCGGGACAACAGATTGGAGGCAAGAGCAGCATTGCTGGCACCGCTGCTGCTGCTGCTGGCACTGCCGCTGCCACTACCGCCGCTAAAGGGTGAGGTAAGCGGACGATGCTGTGTGGTGGCAATCAGCAGCAGTATGCACAAACTGCTCACACCACAGATGCCAATGAGATTCGCGCGTCGGGTCATCCGGCTGCGTCTGCGTTTTGAGTTCAAACTGATGCGCTGCTTAGTGCGTGTCCTGACAGTGGCGGCCTGTGCCTGTGCCTGTGCCTGTGAGTCGTCGACAGCATCGACTGAATCGCTGCCGGTCAACAGTGCGCAGGACTCCACATCCAAATCCGTTGTGCTCATTTGTTACTTTTACTATTATTATTAATTATTTATCTTTTTATCTATTTGCTTTTATTTTGCCTAGTTGCGCCCACACTTAATGAGCTTTATTGCTATTCAACTTTGACCTTTGTTTACATATTCACATCAACAAATCAACGCACAAAACATGCAACAAACACGCACAACACACTCACTCGCACACACTCAGGCAGACATACACACACACACACACAACGTTTGCCCGCCGCACAACAGAGATTTTTCACATTTTATAACGTGCCAAACATTGCAATTTATTGCGAACGCAGCGTTTTAATTTAAATTATTTCGATTTGGGTTTGTGCTTTATTTTAATTTCAGGCCCCGGAATCTTATTGCACAAATGTTGAGGAAGCGACGCCTGGCGAGCTTAGCGAGAGCTGCGAAAACAGAATGAACAGCTGAGGTATTGAGTATGACCGGACGTCGACTAGCAATAAAATGCCTTTGCTTGCACTGGCTAAATACTGAAAATACTGTAACGGCGAGTGCACTGTGGGAACGAAACCAACAAATGGAATAAATGATAAGTTTGTTTGCAATATCTTAAAAATACAAAAAAGAAAATGGTTGAGAAATGATATGAAAAATAAAATATCTAATATATTTCATACAGAAATTTTATTCAATTATTTAAAAAACTTTCGCCAAATCAGTCACTTGAACGACTGCTTTTGTTGATGTGGCAACACTACAGAGCTCCCGCTAAACTCTTGCTACTTTTTTCTATTACAAATTTTTAAGCCAATCTTAGGAATTTATTCCTAAAGTTGAAGTATTTAAACTTGATAAATATGACAAATGTTGGTAAAAACATGTAAATTCAAAAACATGCTGGTTATTTAAGTGGGTTACTGCCATGGGAAAAGCATAAACCGCGTATATTGTTCGTTTCCGACAGATGGCGCTTTTATGCAAATTTAAAACATGAAATAGAGTAAAAAGCAAAATAATATATTAATAGATATAAATACAAAAGTGGTATATTACAATCATGTGTCACTAAGCATTCAGAAGAGATTCATTTGCAACTCGTCCTAATTCATATACAAGGACAATTTCCGAAACTGCACAAAGTCATTAGGTTGTTTGTTATCAAAATCCAAAAAAGGATTATACCCCCATAAATGCATGGCCTCTTTGCAGGTTGTTTGTATATAGCCGATTTCTATCGTAGACAAAATACCAAGCCAATCCATGGGATTATCGAAGTACAATGAACTGTCGTTAATCAAATTTTTGTCAATATTTTCAGTTACTTCAGATCCCAGATGGTTTAAGGGCAGATCATAGAAATTAAAAATTGTCTCTAATCCATGTAACGGATTCTCCACCAGTTCCTCGTATTGCACGATGCTAAAGTAATGGAATTCAAATAAATTCAATTCGGAAATATGGATATACATTAATAAAACTCACGCAAAGCGTTTTGGATACTTTTTCACAAGCTCCTTAGCAACCGCATAGTCAGATACCAAATTTTTGCATAGATCATCAGGTTTGAAACATTCTGGACTTTTACACCAATTATGGTTGGCACGCGAAGCCATTATACCACGTGGATCGCGCACCAGGAACAACATACGCAGATCCAGTCTACGAAATAAAATAACTATAATATCGAAATTACCTTAAGACTCCTTCACTTACTCCTTAAACTCTAGTAAAACCTTTAGTAAATCGAGCCCCAAATTGTATACGGACATATTGATGAATGGATGGATCTTGCAGATGGACGACATTGTTTCGGGACTCCAACACAAATCATCCGAAAAGGTCGAGCATATCTTTGATTGCAGCCCGTAGAATTCACGAAACGTCGGAGCCTTCATGCCAAAATTAATCATGGCCATTGAATAATTATAGTCACAACTATATAGCGATATCAATTCTTGCATGGCATGTTTGATTTTGGCCTTGCTCTTTATACGATTTCTATACGCAATCAAGGGGGAGAAATGATGATAGCATCCGGCCTGATGCGATAGATAATCCAGCAAACCAAACGCTCCTGATCCTCGGAATGTCACCAACATCGAACGCTTTGGTTTACCGCCCGTCTCCAGTGTGTAATTGGATATATCCCCTAATGACTTTTGGGTGAGCATATACCGCGACATGGCAAGCGGATTGACTAAAAGTAACGGCAACACGAGGAATACAATCAAAGCATAAACCAGATAGACGACCAAGCAAATGCCTACGAACTTCGTGCTGTTGTTCACCATTGTCCTATATCTTCTTCAAATGCCGATAATTTTGATAAAATTTGTATCGAAATCTCTTTACTGCCTAACTAATATATAAATCCCTTTATTTATATATTTTTATTCTCAAAGCTGAAATCCCAACTTGCCTTCTTTGTTGTTTAGAAAATTATTTGTGTAAATCTATACAGAGTTTTATTGACGAGATTTTAAGTCGTTATGATATCATATTAGAAATAGTAACCCAATCTATTTTTTAGATTAGCATTTAATTTATTTGTAACATACCAAATGGGATAGTTATAGTTTTACTTTTGTATATTGGTACATACTATATATTGTAGTTTTAATAGTTAATAATATTAAGTAGAGTTTTATTAAAACACTAATATTGCTATAAGATAATACATAAACGTTTGTATATTAAATACATATGCTAACAATCAATAAGATATTATTCATTATACTTGCATTCCACATTAGTTGCGAATTCTTTTCTGAAATCTAGAGAAAGTGCAGACTAGAAATGTACGTCTAAAATTATGCAATTTCGAAAGACAGGCACAAGTATACGTATTCGTTTTGGGGTTTACACGAAAGTGCTAAAGTACTATCAAGACGAAATTCGCAACTATATGAAAGCGTATGCAAAATCAGTTGTAAAGTCAATCTCATATAATTTCTGGCACTATATTATATTGTTTATATATTCGATAAAAATTTAACCTGTATTTAACGCTTGTTACGTTTATTGTTTTATGTATTCATATCCGGTATAAAGTCATTCTAGTTGTTAACTCGTGTGTAAGGCGCACAAGGCAGGGGATTTGCAATCTTAAGGAGATCTCGATATGGCCATACATACATATATGGTATATTGGTTTATATTCTGCATAACTACGCTATCGAATATCTATTTATATGTATGTATGTATGCTGTATATACTGTTTAATATGGAATACGTTAGGTGAAATGTTTGCGAAGTATTGGCTTGAGTTATTATCTCGAATTTTCTTGTTAGGATTTTATAAAACTTCAGATACATTGCTTGCTACAATTTGAATAATTTGAAAAGTTTGGGATTTACACTTCGAATAATTATTTATTTAATGGAATCACATGATTTCATTTCAGATTAGAGTCCATTATCGAAGGAGATCTCTAAAGAAAATCCAATAGTGATAACTTTTGTCAAAATCGATTCATATTCAGAGGATAATATTAAGAATAATACTATGTTTATGCTGTGCTTAAATCGATGGCGTCAAGTTAGAATTAAAATTAAGTAACTTAAAGTACATGAAATGTTTTTCTCATCTGTCATAAAAGATATAAAACTCACGCTTAACATAAACTTTTAACTTATATGATAGCGAACCAGTTCGAAAGTAGCTTAAAAGTACCCAATGATTAATACCAAACTTGTAATACTATAAACTGTTATGTGGTGAACTATTCTGAATAATGTCTGAGAGAGCTCCGTTCCGTTATTCAATCGCTATTCCCTTCGGTTTCATCGTCCAGCAACAAGCTTGTCGAGCCATAGCTACGGAGTCTGTAAAACAGAAGTCAAAGATTAGATTAAAATGGTTCCATAACAACCAACGACTATTATCAAATCAAATGAAATCGTAAATAATAATTAACGAAAACCCAAAAGAAGTCAGTCCAGCAGGTGAAGAGGAAGCTCACCTCGTCGTCGGATACCTTGAGACCATCTAGATTAATACTGTTGCGAGCATAGCCGGCGCCCAGTTGCTCCTTATCATGTGCCTCGTATAGCTGCCTATTGATGTCATCCTTATTGGATGCCGAGTTATTTAAAGATGTAGATGTGTTGGTTGTGCACTTCAGAGGCAGTGCGAGATTCGCCCGATTGGCGCTATTGCTGTTGCTATTGTTGGCGCTGTTGTAACGCCCTGATGCGGTACGTTGCTGTCGTTGCAGATGCTGCTGATGCTGCTGCTGTTGATGTTGCTGTTGCTGCTGCTGTTGCAGATGATGATGATGCAGCCCATGGGGATTATCGAACTTTTGCTTGGCACGCTCGAATTCCAAATTACGCGACTTGGACTCAAATATATTATCCTCAAAATGCGACGTCTTGGCATCGAAGAATGCTGCAGCCGCCGCTGTCGCTGCGTTGGCAGCAGCAGCAGCTGCCGCATTGCTCTGTTGTTGTTGCAACAGAGTGCGCTCCGTGTGGCTGGAACGCTTTACGGCGGCAGCATGATGAGCTGCTGCAGTTGAGTCGGTGCCGTTGTGCGAACTACGTAATCCAGCCTGGCTATCGTCGAAGATCTGCCGCAGATCATTGATGTTCGGCAAGCAATCGCTGGGCAACTCCACAGCGATCTTATTACGCAACTGGACACCCCCCATACCACGCAGCTGGGGACTTGGAGCGCGTCTTGTTGGGATATTTAGTTTCGGTTTAGTTGTATTAGTTTGTGGGATTATGGAAGACCAGCACCATGTTAAATGTTAGTTAGTTAGAAAGTGGATTAAGGAGTCTGCTGGACTCACCTGTTCTGCAAGTGTTGTATCTGCACCTGGAGACCCTCGGTCTGTCCCACCAACTCATCGTTGCTGCGCTGCAGGCGGCGCACTTGATTGACCGCCGAATCGAGCTCATCTTCGGCGCCAGCCAGTTCACGTTTTAGCTCCTCGACACGTTGACGCAGGCGTTTCACCTGCAGGGAATGAAGGGATTTAGTATAAGAGGTTAGAGGAGTATTTTGTATTTTATCTGTATATGTTTATTAAATTATAATTGTTGAACTGTTTTTTCCTTATTATTATTAATAATTAATTTGAATTTGTTTCTCATGTAACTAATAAATACATTATGGTTGATATCGATAAATTTGTACTACATCCTATAAAAGACTCGTATATTGTACCCCTACTGAATTGATAAGCCCATATCATCAGTTCAGTTTTTCTAATGATATCGACAACAAAATCTTATTAAATTCAAATTTTCCTATTATGCGCCTATCAACAATAACTAAATATTAAGATTTTACTTTCGGTTTCCGTTCTTATCAGGATCTTTAAATCAAAATGTTGAGATAGTGCGAGAATTTAATGGAGTGCGATTAGAATAAAGCCCACTGTGGCAAACCATAGAGGCATCTAACTCAGAGAGTCATTAGAAGAGACAGAGTGAGCACCAAGAGTGGGAGAGTGAGAGAAGGAACACGAAGTCAGAGCATAAGAGAGCGAATGGCAAGTGCCTGAACGAACGTCAAGCGAGGGCGTGAGAGAATGAACGTCGTGAGAGAATGAACGTCGTGAGAGAATGAACGTCGTGAGAGAACGAACGTCGTGAGAGAACGAACGTCGTGAGAAACCGAACTTTAACTATGAGAGAGTAAGAACGTCAAGTATGGACGAGAGAGCACGAACATCAAGTGTTGACAAAAGATAAAGAACGTGAGAACAGCGGGCAAACGAAACTACGTGCGCCGCTCTTCGCTTCAGTCTCGCAATATAAACCAAACGTGACGGTTGTGCGTACGAGTGACGCGAGAGTAGAGAACGGAATAAAAAAGAAGAACAAGACAGCCGGCTGTGCGAATTTCATAATAAAGCAAAGAATAAAAAAAAACACAAAGCAAAATGATTGCGCAAAGTATAATCAGCAAACTACGTCCGTGTGCCACACGCCTCGCGAGCAGCAGCAGCAGTGCAGCACCCAAATTCAACTGGCAAGATCCCCTCAACTTGGAAAGTCAGCTGACCGAGGATGAGGTGGCCATACGCGATGCCTTCCGCGGCTACTGCCAGTCGGAGCTGTTGCCGCGCGTCACGCTCGCAAATCGCAATGAGCAGTTTGATAAGAAGATTATGGAGGAAATCGGCAGCTTGGGCGTACTGGGATGCACTCTGCAGGGCTATGGCTGTGCAGGAGTCTCCAGCGTTGCCTACGGTCTGCTCACCCGCGAGGTTGAACGTGTCGATTCTGCTTATCGTTCGGCAGTGAGCGTACAAAGCTCCCTGGCCATGGGTGCTATCTATGACTATGGATCGGATGAGCAGAAGCAAAAGTATTTGCCCAGCATGGCGCAGGGAAAACTCATTGGTAAATTAATTACTCCCACTTAATCCCATGCCACGCCCACCAAGATCACCTGCTTCGCTTTTATATTTAGCATAAATTCAAAAGATTTCAATCTTATCAGCGCTTGTTGCTACAGCAGCAAAATAATGTGATAAGTTAGAGATTAAACCGAATTGGAGGGAGGCAGTTCACTCCATAACAACAAAGTGCAGTAAACAAGTAGGTTTCAAAGTGATAGGGGAAGGGTAGAGGGAGAGAGCGGCAGAGAGAGATGGATAGTGGAAGAAGGCAAAAGCATCAGATGACAGCACACAACTTTTGACAAGTTTCTTAAAAGCTCTCTCTTAATCTATTTATTCCTCTCTGCCTATTTTTCACTCTCTCTGTCCCTCTCCCTTTCTCTTTACTTCACTGCTTGTTTGTTGTTTATTTAGTTAGTGAGCGGAAAAAACCCAAGAGAGTACAAAACATTGATCGATCCGCATTAGTAATAACTATCGGATAGCAAAACTATCGAATGCATTTAAATACAAGAAAACATTGATTGATATACATTAATAAAAATACTATTGAAAAACTATCAAGTCAATTTAAATTGAACAACACCTTGATCGATCTGCATTAATAATAAATTTACTTAGAGAAAAACTATCGAATGCATTTATATTGAACAAAACATTGATCAATCTCTATGACTAACAAACTATCGAATATCAAAACTATCAATTGCATTTAAATTAGTGTTTCTTAAAATCATCCCATTATTTATATAGTCCTGTCATTACTCTCTCTCTTCCAGGTGCCTTCGGTCTAACCGAACCCAATCATGGCAGTGATCCAGCTGGCATGGAGACACGTGCCAAATATGATAGCAAAACAAAGACGTACATCTTGAATGGATCAAAGACTTGGATCACCAGTGCACCCATTGCCGATGTGATTATTGTTTGGGCTAAGTGTGAGGATGGTAAACTACGTGGATTTATTGTGGATCGTAAGATATCCGGCAAGGGTTTGGATACACCAAAGATCGAGGGTAAATTTTCACTGCGTGCCTCACCCACTGGCATGATCCTAATGGATGATGTGCACGTGCCAGAGGATCAGTTGCTGCCCAAGGCTCTTGGGTTCAGTGGACCTTTCAATTGCCTGAACAATGCTCGCTATGGCATCGCTTGGGGTGCCTTGGGTGCCGCGGAGGCATGTGTAGAGATCGCACGTCAATATACACTAGATCGCAAGCAATTCGGACGACCATTGGCAGCTAATCAGTTGATTCAAAAGAAACTTGCCGATGCTACGACGGAGATTGCACTCGGTCTGCACGCTTGTCTACAGGTGGGTCGTCTCAAGGATAAGAAACTTCACACACCCGAAATGATTTCGCTGCTCAAGCGGAATAATGCTGGCAAATCTTTGGATATTGCACGCCAGATGCGCGATATGCTCGGAGGCAATGGCATCAGTGATGAGTATCATGTGATTAGGCATGTCATGAATCTGGAATCAGTTAACACCTATGAGGGCACACATGATATTCATGCTCTCATCTTGGGACGCGCCATTACCGGACTGGCAGCATTTGCCAATTAAAAAAGTCTTGAATTTGGATAGTTATGGATGTATCTGATTACCATACGCTGGTCATAATCGGAGGAAACTCTCTGGCATTTAACTTTGTATAATTTGTGTGTTTCTAGTTTATAATTTAGCTAGGCAAAACCCAAACGAGTAAAGTCTAATTAGTTATCAACGAAAAACAATTTGTCCTTGTGATCTAAATAATTTCCCCTTTTTTTTTTTAGACACTAAAGCGCTGAGTCGTTATATGAGCTAAATATCATTTACTTGTTCTCTATCTTCTTAGAGAAGAGCAGATTAAAACCCTAAGTCGTTATAACATCTAAATATCGTTTACTTCTTTAGCAGATTTAATCATTCTCTTCCTTGTCTATTTACAGTCCTTCAGAAGATTAACAGCCTAAAACTTCATCTGATCTACATATCATTCATTTCCCCTTCTATCTTCACTCCATTATCAGATTAAGACCCGTTATAATATATGTATATAATTCACTTCCTTTTGTATCTTCACTTACCTCCGCCTCATATTGCTCAGCACGTCGCACCGCATGTCCCAACTCAGTGTTGGTTTCAGCCAGCAGCTTCTTGAGCTTGGCATGCGACATCTTGACCTCACTGATTTCCTTATTCCTCTCCGACAGTTCCTGCTGCAGTGCCCGCAGCTCCACATCATTGGCCTGCATGGGGCGACACTTGCGATCGGAACGCTCTTGATAGTCTCGCAGTTCAGCACGCAACTTTTTATTATCCCGCTCCAGCGCTAACTTCTCGGATTCAAGACGTTCTCGTTTACCCCATTCTGAGGCGTTCTCTGCCTGCAGATGCTCCAGCTCGGTGCGCAGTTCACTGAGCCTGGAAAGAAATTGGATTAACAATAATATTCTTGCTGAATATTTGCAAATCTTTGCCAAGTCTACCTTCGCTCCAGATTTTCACGTGCGGCAATTTCCTCTTGCAGAGAGTTGTTCACTATGCGCATTTCGGCGCGATGTTGTTCCTGGAAGAGGATTAGATTCATCATATATTCAGCATATTATATATATGATCACCCTTACCTGCAGTGTCAACAACTCACGCACTGCCTCCTGCTTGGCAGAGCGTAGTTCCTCCTGACGTCCACGCACATCCTGCAGTTCCAAGGCAAGCTTTTCGATGCTCTTGTGCAACTCGTGCTTTTCGCTATAGTTGGATTTGGAAAGTTAACAAATATATAAAAAGTTTATCTTCTGCAGTTCTTACTCTCGCTCCGCCTGCAATGTTTTTTGTGCCTCGTCTAGACGCAACTGCAGCATGGATATCTTCTGCAACAAATAATCCTCATCGAAATCATCCTTGGATAGTTGTTGTATCAAGCGCTTCTCCTCGGCCGCTGCAGCCTCATCCAAGTCACTTAAATGCTTGGGCATGGCACCCTTAAGAGCAAACTCCTCAATATCCAAGTCCTTAACATCGTTGGACAACTTGGTAACCAATCCATCTTCACTATTGACATTCTTTAAACCATCGGATGAGATGTCTGGCGAGCAGTTTGCATCGCGTCCATTGGCCTCGGCATCCTCGTTGGTATCGCTGCGATGAAATTGACCCGCATGTTTCATCATCAGCGTATGCACCTTCTCCATCTCCTTCTTCAGCTGCGTTATCTGCAGCTCAAGATCATTTTTCTCGCGTTTCAATGAATGCGCCTCCTTCATGGCGACGTCCAGTTTAATATTCAACTGTTTGGACTCCTCACGCGCCTTGTTACGCTCGTTGCGCACCTGTGAATGATGATATTGTTGGTTGTGATTAAACAACTTGGCAAGTTAAATCGATTTAATTGTTGTCATGACAATACATACCTTACTCCATTTCTCACGCCAGTTGGCAGTGCAATCGGACCTGTTTGAGTAAGTTAAATGGTTTTTTAATTAGTGGTTCGAAAGAGACTGTGATTCGGCGAGGCTTCGAAATACCGTAAACAAAAAAAGGTTGAATTTCATACAAAGATAAGAAATCCAGTTCTTATCACTTTTAGAAGAAAGTCATTTCTTAACCCAGGCAAGACTGAATCATTCCACCCTTGCGTACCGGCCACCAACTGCACATGCAATGCCCGGCATAGCTTATTCTACTCCCCCTTCCACTTACCACCACTTCATTGTCTTCTCCATTTGTGCGGCCCGAGCACGTGCCTCGTGCAACTCTCTTTGACGTTGCGACTGCAGAAAATACATATTTGAAAATCATTATTTACTGATCATTTAATCACTTCTTTTGTGCACTCACCTCGCGTGCCTCCCATTCTGTTTCGCCGTAGCCACCGCCTCCGACGCCCACGCAAACACCTGCATCGTTGTTGGGGATTCTTCTGCTAACCGCCTGAACGGCAGATGCACTTTGTGTCGTAGACGACGCCACTTGCGACATGTTTTGCAATATTTTCAATATTTATGTCCTTATTTGCTTTTTTTAAGTCAGTTGCATTTTGTTTTATGCAGTTTTTACGAAAGTTGTATACAGAAAATCAGGAAAACATATGTTTGCTCAGTGTTACCATAGTCGTATATTTATTTGCAGAACATGTTGGTATTTTTAGCGGTATGCTTGTTGCAAACCTATTTACATTATACAATTTGAATAAAATAAATATAAAGCTAATTTAACAAAATTTCAAACTTTTGAATCTAATTAGCTCCTAGAATTAAGTAGCTGATTTCCATAGAGGGAACAGTATTTTTCTATTGAATTTTGGTATTATTATACTTTTAGGGTTTGGTCTTACTTCAGCCAACAATTTAAGCAAGCATTTGCAGAAATATAACGAAACAATTGTTTTCTTGTGAATATTAGTGAATTGAAAGAAATTTAATATGGCCAAGCATCATCCTGACCTAATTTTTTGCCGTAAACAGCCTGGCGTCGGTAAGTGCTGCATGAACTAACAATTTAACTTTATATCGTAAATGTTTACTTTCCTCCCACTTCACGTGCAGCCATTGGACGATTGTGCGAAAAGGACGATGGAAAATGCGTGATATGCGACTCCTATGTGCGTCCTTGCACCTTGGTGCGTATTTGCGATGAGTGCAACTATGGCTCTTATCAGGGACGTTGCGTTATTTGCGGCGGACCCGGCGTCTCGGATGCCTACTATTGTAAATCCTGCACCATACAGGAGAAGGATGTAAGTTTCATCAAATCAATCAAGGAGAATGTTTTTTTTAATATATTTAACTTTAACTTGCAGCGTGACGGTTGCCCCAAGATTGTCAACCTGGGAAGTTCCAAGACAGATCTCTTCTACGAGCGTAAAAAATACGGTTTCAAACAAAAGTTAGTGCTGAATTAATTAGTAAGAGTATAAATCAACTAACCCGCCAATCTTTCTTATTTACAGCTATTAACGTGCCGAAGACTACCTCATCTACATTTCTAATCAATTTATATTGTAATTTAATGCATATAAAGTTTTATACATGAATGTAGTGTTTTGTTTTTGGAATCAATACATTGGAGATTTAGCACTAGACTGCCAGCAGCTGCTCGCCACTTGGCTCGTATTCCAGGCACAGCCTATCGAACTCTGCAGATTTCTTGTCCAGATCGCTGACGAATTCGCTCTTTGGATAGAATTGCCTCAACTGTTCCCAGTAACGGGAGATAGTCTCTGTCGATTTGCCTGTCAGATGCGATAGCACCATCATGTTGATCAATGTGTCGTAATCGTTGTGTTTTTTGGTCAGCGACTCGCGCAGCACAGCCTCAGCTTCTTCGTAGCGCTCCAATCCCAAGTGGACAACAGCCTGGCCGTTCAACAAAGCAGGCGTGGGTTTGAACTTCTCGCAGAATTCCTGATAGATGTGAAAGGCGTCCTGCATCTGTTCGGTGCCCTGGGCGAGAGCAACCCAAGCCTGAGCCAGTTGTGTCAACGTAGCATCGTCGCTTATCTCTTGCATCTTTGCCACCAGTTGCTTGGCCAGATCGACACGTTGCAAACGCAACAGACACTGCACCGACAATGCCATCGACTCCAGGTTGTTGGAGCGATGCAATATCTTCAATGCATTCTCAAACTGTCCATCGTAGCAGTAGACAATGGCTGTGGCAATATGCCAAATGTTTGTCTCATCCTCGTCGCTGGCCACCTTGTCTGTCAGCTTCTCCAGCACCTCCTCAATGCGTGAGGGCTGCTCGAAAGCTTCGTGCACCAAGCGTAGGGCTTTCAGTGGTGTCGTGTTGTTCTCCTTGATGTCCGATGCAATTATGCGACCCGAATCGATGGCCAGATATGACAAATACATATAGGAGAGCAACTCGGCACCTGCTGTGCCCTGTTCGGGCAGCACAAAGTTAATGGATCCCATGAAGTTGCCAATGTAATACTCATTGCGCGCATCAAATAGCGCCGAGTTAATGTCGTCATCGTTTTGCTGGGCGCGGCTCATTTTTTGATTGATTAGAACTCCTTTTGTTTTTACAATTTGTAATACAAAATATTATAAACTGAGAGCTGAGTTGGCTTTTTAGTTACACAGTTGCCACCTGGGTTTCAGTTTCCTTAAATAAAACATGGTGGCAACATTGGTATTTGTTTTGTAGCTTGAAATGAGTAAAATCCGCTGTTTGAGTACTCTATGTGTTCGATGCTTCTGTACCAGTTCCTAGTTCTTCCTGTTAACAGTTTTATAACATGTTATGTTCACTTTTATTTAACAGATAAAATGAATCGTTCAACTGCGCTAAATAAATTGTGAAGAGTGCAGCCAGTTCAGATTTTTTCCCGTCAAATCTGACTGTTGTTCTAAATCCAACTACTCGAAAAATTTTAAATATGCCGGGAGGTTTTTAAAGTTCACAAATAATTCTTAAAGCTGTACAAACCAGAATCTGATCTGATAGCTCCATGAAAAAAAAAACATATTAATATATTATTTTATTATTCTTCAGAAAATGTTAATTTTTTTAACCATTTCTTTTCATTTGAAAACATTCTTCACATTTAAAATGAGCAGCACTGATTATGTTCTAAAAAAGCTAGTCCCAAGTGCTTTATCTTTAGTACGATTTGCCATATGTTGTTTTACTTAGTTTATTGTGCACTCCCATTGAAACTGGTTCAGGTGCGGCAAATAAGTAAATCCGGTTTTAACAATAAAAATAATTCGCTTTCTATATTTATAAATTTGTTATCTGTTTCAGTTGCACTTTTCAATCATGTACAATCCCAATGAAAAAGATATTGATTTAGTGCGGGAATATTTTCCTAGCTATCATACAATCAGATTTCAAGATCAACCCGAACCCAATATTGCGATTCAAGATCATTTTATACAACTGACAGCGAAGCGTTAGTATACCAAAGTTAGTACTTTTAAACTGAACTAAATAGTGGATTATCTCTTCCCTCAACAGACGGCAAAGATCTTATCACTCAGAAAGGAGTCAAAGTTCATAATCTGCGGTATGGCGGCACAGATGATCGTCAAATAGTTGATGTATTCTATACCGACGAGACCGAATCGAAGCCTTCGCCTTTCTTTGTCTATGTGCACGGGGGATACTGGCAAATGCTGGATATATCAAACTCTTACTCCATGGTGGGTCCTCTGCTGCGTCAAGGTTATCGTGTTGCCGTCATGGACCACAATAATTGCCCCCAAGTAACGCTACCTCAGCTCCTCGAACAGTTCAAGACTTTCTTAATCTGGATTTTCGACTATGCCGAGCGTACACGAACAACTGAGATCAGTTTTGCTGGACATTCCGCTGGGGCACATCTCCTGTCCCAGTTGCTACATATGCCGCAACAGATTTCGGAGGAGCGTCGTCAGAAAGTACGTGCTCTCTTCTTCATTTGTGGCGTTTACGATCTACGTGAATTGTGGAGCCTCGATCCGGTAAATCCCATGAATATTCTTGGCCTCAACACGAACAGTGCAGTGGAGTTGTCACCAATGTTGTGGTCCTGGAATGTGGATAGTCCACTTTGGTCTGGCCTAAAGGCTTATGTCCTTACTGCGGCGCACGAGAGCGTCACTTTTATTGAGCATAGTCGCGTTTTTGCAAAAAATTTGCAAAACGGTGGATTTGATGTTACATTTAAGCTTTTCGATAAATACGATCATTTCGATATTATCGAAGAAACCGTTGAAGATAAATCGGAAATTACAACGTATCTGTTAGGCGCACTGCAGAGAACCTAAATAATCTTATTGTGCAATCGAATGTTAAATTGCGAACGACTACAGTTGATTCGTAAATACGATCACTTCGATTTGTCAGAGACACAGTTAACTACAAATCAATAATTGCAAAATACTTATTACCGGCTTTACAGACAAATGCATGTGGAACATGAATAAATAACAATAAATAATTGAAGGTAAAACCTTTAAATATATTTAATATTAACTTGTAAACAATTTTAATGTATAATGTCGAATGTTATCGCAATAAAATAAATTAGTTGGCCACGACTTTAACGAATTTTTGTTATTCGAAGTACGTAAATTTGTTTAAATTTCAGTTAGTATTTTGGAACAATCGGTACATCCAGTTGTACCTCAAAATTCTAATATTTTCAGTAAATTTTATCTTAGGTAATTAATAAGGGGACTCCGCATATATTTATTTAGCTTAATCACAACTCTTCTCATAGATATTTTGGGGCCTATCATGTGCTGCTACAGTCGTTACTACCGGGACACTCCCTGTGTACAGTGCTGCCTTGTCGACTGCAGTTATTGTTGTTATCGGACACAATGCGCTGGACCCTGTGGACCTTGTGCGACTGCAGCGCCAGGCTGCTGTGGTGGTGCGTGTGGTGATTTGAACTACAAATATTCGTTCTTTGGCCTTCATTTACTGTAGTCAAGTGTAATGCGAAGTTTTAAGCACCCCAATAGTTTTGAAATGACCTCAATAAATATCGTTAACTGAAAATTGTGTATTTGTATGTATTTTCGTTACTATATTGATATTTAAGTATGCTGTAGTGTCACTGTAGTACCACTGTAGTTTCAATGTACTTTCACTGTTAGTATTCTTTAAATACATTTCTAATTATTTTGATTAATGATCAATAAATATCGTAAAATATTGAAGATGTTCGATATTTTATACTTTCTGCTATTTCCTGAAAAAATTCATAGGGATAAATAGCGTTGTGATATTCTCCAAATACATTTGAGTTCATCTGAAAAATACCCGAATAAATAGATGGATGACTATAAATTTGAAATAAAACAATTCGATTTTTTGTTGTCCTTTGTCTTTTATTATTACTGTTACACAACATTTTTAATGTTAATAATACAATATATAATGAATATTATTTTTAATTTGAAAATTGTGGCCCCTAAGCATTAAAAAGACTTACGTTCGCATCAAGTTCTATTTGGTTGTTTTCTTTTGGTTTTTTTCTCTGATATTCAATGCAATAATAATTAGATAAATACAATACAAAGTTTCCGTTCCAATAGTGCGAGTTGTCGGATTTTTGGTTTTCATTTTTTTTCATTTATGTATAAAAATACTTTCAAATATTTTAGCATACATTGGTTTTAGTTTTTTTTTGTAGAACTTACACATTAAAATAATGAGTATCGCTTATATATCTTTTATAATAGTATAAATTACTCATACAATCATAATTGTAATAATAGTATAATGAGTTGATAACATTCACGTTTATTACATTTGGAATTTGGTATTCAATTTACACATTGAGTTCACGCTAACCTTTTAAGTATGCAAATCTATTAATAACTGTATTTATGTGTTAAACTTCGTTTTTTATAGTTTTTTGTTTTTACTGTCTTTTTTAAGTACATAAAAATACTAATGCATAAAAATATATTTTAGTAAATGCGTTTCATATGCGCTTAGTTTTTCTTAAGAATTGCCATCATCTTGCCGTCCTTCGTTGAGGGTTTTGAGCTCTAATGCATAGGGACTCAGATACAGATATATATATGTATATATATTAAAATAATACATAAATGCAGGGTGTTGTTGTTGTTGTTGTTGTTGTCTACTATGCTAGTTAGAGAGAATAGATGTCTTGGCAGTTAAGTAGTTAGTCAGTTGAATGTTCAAATTATACAATAATATCATAGTAATCATAATATAATGATACATAAAATGTGTTTGGTGACGGGGGTGGGGGTGAAATGTTAAAAAACTCTGTAGTATTTCGTACTACTACTGTATGCATTATATAAGAAACAGTGCGCATATAGTATGCATTGGTGGGCGTGTATGTTTTTATTTTCCTTTCCTTTTATATTGTTCATAATACATATTTCCATTTGTAACTCAACGTAAATTTAACAATATCCAAAAAACAGACAGGAGTGCGAGTAACACTCGAAGTTTTTGCATTGTTAACCCATCACACTCATTGATATATATGTATCATTTACCTTTCAGTCCTTATTCCATGTATTATTAATATTATGTTTTTTGTCTTTTCTTTTTTTTTTGGTTTCTTTTCTTTTGCTTTGTCTGTCTAGCCTTCTTTTGTTAACAAACTTTCATGAGTAAAAACACAAGAACAGAAAAATTTGAGCGAAATATGCGTTATCTAAGAGATGAGTTAAACAATTGATTTAAATGAAGTAACCATATATAGAAAACAGGTTTATTTAATGAGTAATATAAATCCCCATCATAATAGTAATAATTAGTTATAATCGTGAGTGTATGTGTGTTCGTGTGTGTGTTTGTGTAA
Organism: Zaprionus indianus; assembly: GCA_018904595.1. NCBI lineage: Eukaryota > Metazoa > Arthropoda > Insecta > Diptera > Drosophilidae > Zaprionus > Zaprionus indianus. The sequence goes on from JAEIHA010000905.1 coordinate 2,367,609, forward strand.
AGCCTTTAAGCAAAACCCTATATAGTATGCACTATGCTCATCTAAAATTTAACTTTTCTTCAATCAATGCATGAAATGGCGATTGTAAACGTTTACCCACATATAAATACATATATAGATACAGATGTATATATATATAATTAGCTTGTAACGACAGTTAACATTAAATTGGTGTTTTATGATACTTATTCTTCATAATTCGCGTTAATAGATATAAAAATATGTTGACATATTGTATGTATTAAGTAAAATGACTAGAGATGGTTTCAATGATGATCTATAAGCTATGTAGGTGAATGTTTTTTTTTCTTTTTTGAATTGCTTATACTTTCTAATGAGAAATGCTTAATTATGACTGGCTGGCGTTATAATCTAATTATTATGAATATGTCCAATCAGCAAATCTCGTTTAGCTAATCGTTTTAATCGAGTGCGCATATCGCGTGCGGTTTAACCGTGAGATTTAATAATTTAATCAATTAATGTTAAAACGATTTTCATTGGCATTCCTTGAAAAATAAATACGATTTACGATACAATGCAACTCGCAAAACTTAATTAACAAATTATTTTCAATAACTGAAAACGATTCATACGTCGAGAGAACTTAACTTAAATAACCAGATTAAAGGATTGAATAAATATATACGAGGGTCGTTTGATAAGTCCGTGACTTTTTGTATTTGCCGCGCACCTGCTCTAAATACAACACTGCTCCTGTCAGCAGTTATCGATTAACAGCTGACTGTAAAATTTTGAGAAAGCTGCGTTTTTTGGTTTGCGTTTTATAGGCATTGAAAGCAGACGATCTCGTGAATTTTAACGAAAATGGAAAAAAGTGAATTTCGTGTCAGCATGGCAAAATTTCATAAATTGGGCTACGAACTGCTACCCCATCCAGCATATTCTCCAGATTTAGCCCCCTGTGACTATTTTTTGTTTCCAAACATGAAGAAATGGCTCGGCGGTAAGAGATTCGGGTCAAATGAAGAGAAACACAGAAACAAACGACTATTTTGAGGGCCTTGAGAAAACCTATTATTTGGAAGGAATAAAAAAATTGGAAAAACGCTGGACTAAATGTATAGAGCTAAAAGGAGATTATGTTGAGAAATAAAACGCTTCTTTGACGAAAAAAATATATTTTATTCAAAAAGTCACGGACTTATCAAACGACCCTCGTATATTGGAACAAAATAACGTTAACTGTAAACTGCTAACTGTAACCTTGTATATAAGTAATTATTTCTTCATAAAAGTTCCATTAATTTATGATAAACTTATACACTTTGCGTACTGTGTCTGCATTTGATCTGCCAAGTGGTTATGAGCTTTACGTAACACTGAAAATAAAAAAAAATATATATAATTCAAAAAAAGAAGAAATTAATTCGATTTGCATCAATTTTAATCGGTATAGAACAAAGAAACAAATACACCAATAAAGAGTAAAATACTACCAAATATTGGACAATATAAAACAAAGATATATCTACTATATAAAACAATTATTTTTGATTTTGTTTTTTGCATGCAAAGAATACTGCAAATATTCAAAGTTTGTATACCCTTTCTTACGGTGTAATGCTTGCTTATGAATTTACACATATAAATACAAACTACAAATGCTTAGATATGAATGTGTTGGTAGTCTTCAATAGGAAGTATAAGCAGCTAACAACAAATAGTTATAGTTATGTGTATATTATGTATGTATTGTATTACATTATTATTTTTTTTTTTCAGTATTTCCCTCAACCTCTGATCTTCATTCAACTTGCGTGTCAGATTGATAGATTGATATAGCAAACGTAGTTAAAAAGTAGTTCCAAAAGTTTCAGTTTCTCTTTTCAAGACATAAACTATAAGCGATAGCGCAGTAAATGAAAGTAAAAACAAATGATACATGGAAAGAACTGTTAAAATTCCCTAAACGCGTCTTTTCCTTTTTATCAATTTCACAAAGTTTCTTTCTTTTTTTTTATCTTGTTTAACGATATCGAAGCAGTCTAAGATTTTGTTGTTGGTTGTAGATGAGTATTAGATAGATAAAGTTCCCCCAGATTGATACTCCCAGAAGTATGCAATATATGTTGTGGGTATAAGATGAAACATCTAACACAAGATTGTATGAATGTACGATATATGTACGATGTATGTATGAGTATGTACAGATGATGCAACATGTATGTATAATGCATATGAAACTAGGTGTATAGAGTATGTGTATATATAGAGTATATATATTTATGTATATATAGTATATTAATGTACACATATGTATGTGTGTATATATAATCATGTGTAAATGTTCCTGTGTAAAAATCAGTCATAGTCAATTCTTCATTAATTATGTAAGCATATTATGTACCACATAAATGAGAATGTTGCACCTTGAATGTGTGTATGTATTGTATGTGTATCTATTTTTGTTCTTTTTGCTGTTGCGTTTGGTACTTTTGAACATGATGTTCGTTTAAAATGCAAAAAACTTTTATAAATTTCTAATTGCTTGCAGGACACGGTATAAAGCTTTTTAGCATTATCGCTATAATTTCTCATAAACTATATTTTTTATATGAATTCAAGCTACTTCCATAATTGAGCGCGTCACTATAAAAATTAAAAAGTTACAGCGCCTGTCAACCCTAGTTGATCCTGTTACTAACAGGCTGATCGGGTCTCTGTAATCGATAAAATATGTTTCGATAACATGTGTAACGTATGTTTAGCAGAATTTTCTTTTTTGAATTTGACAAACGCTACTTAGCTAAAAGTATTCTTCAAATATGAAATGAAGAATTGAAATAAAAGAAGGACGATTGCAACTGCCTATCGAAAACAATGCAAATTCTTTTTGAAAATAAGCAGCTACTGGTATTTTATATATACATTGTTATCGAAAATACTAAACATTTAAATTACTTGCATACTTAACACACCGGAAAGTATGCCTTTAATTGAGTTTACTAACATTTAATTTAACATTATCATGAGTTGAGTCCTAACTCTTCTTAAGAATATCTAATTATTCCATACAAATTTGATTGGTTCCACTACAAAAGGTATAATCGAAAATAATCATTGGAAATCATGGCAAAAAGAAGACACCCAAAGAATTGCACATTACATACACATATTCAATGATCAATATTATACATATATGGGATTTCTTCCATATATAGTATATATGTATATAGAGTTATTATAGTTCGTTAAAACACTTCTACGAAGCCAGATTTCATTAGTTTGCAGCTGCTGATGCTTTAAAATTCCGATAAAGGTCTGTCCACTACCAAACGTTATAGCTTATCTAGTATTTTAATAATACAAAAATTAATTCCGTACAAATATGATCAACAACGCGTACTCGGTCAACATGCATACACCCTTTTGGTTTTAAATTTTTGCTTTTCAGTTTGAGAATCAATTTTTTGCTTATCAATTTTCTTGTGTTTTTTTCTCGTTTTTGATTTAGTTTTGGTTTTTTTTTTCTTGTTTGTATTTCAATAACATTTATCAAAAATATAAACTACATTAAAAATTATTTTCGCAAATCCATTTCAATCGCTCATCTAGATATATTTTTAACTTGTGCTGACAGTCTCAACCTTAATCTCAACTTCAATCAACATCAAACTAAACCATTTCTCTACTCTACATGCACACACACACACTCGTACATATATGGATATAGTTGTGTGGATGTGTGCATGTATAACCAGACTTGGACTTCTGAAGTTAAGATAGTTTTTGGCTATAATATTAGCCTAACAATGCATACACAAGTGTATTTCTAGATTAGCACTTTTAAATACTACTAAATAGATATAATATATATATACCATATACCATTTATAGATCATTAATGGGTTTTGGTTAAGTTTCATGTAGTGGTAGTGGTAAAAACAATTGATTTTTTTGCGAATCGTCGAAAACTAATCACAATGGTGGCACAAACGATGCATACCAGGCTACACACATAGTAAACGCTTTCATATAATACAGATACAGACAGATATATGTATGTAGTACTTTCATATTATCTAAATTGATTGGGTGTGTGCGCTTTAGTTCAAGATCCTCACGAATCTTGCAATGCGTTTACTCTAAATATAATTTATGATCAAAGAGCACAGTAACTTGGCGGTATAAAATGTTAAAGATCTGTATAAACAGTACAGTACTGAACTATACATTTATGGAAATAATAGATGTGTGGCATAATCGAATTATGTATGCATAGTACAGTTAGTTATAGTGTTATCATTATCGTTACATAATTAAGCTTACATAAATATGTTATGGGCTTAAGTTCTTCACACACATGTTATGTATATATATATATATATATATATATATTCCAATACAAACATATATATATAGATATTTTAAAAAAATTGTTCATATTTTTGTACAGTCTATTAGATTCTCAATTTATTCAAAATTGTTATCAACATACGTTTATATCATGTATATAACACCATCTCATATATAAATATATTCCATATATATTTTATATATTTATGTTTTCTTGCAAATCGAAATTAAAAATCGGGGCAGGAATTGAGAAGACGCAGCTAGTCGAAAAAAAGAAGATAAATAAAAACACAAAGAAAATTGTTCGTTTGTCGGAATATATAAAAAAGTTTTTAATTTTAAACTTTAGTTACTATTCTGGTATTTTTTTCTTTTGTTGTTTTTGTTGTGGCGGTGTACGGTGTGTTGTCTGCATTAGTATTTAAATATTACAACAATTTTATGCATGTAAAAAATGTCTTGCTTCTTTAAGATTAAAGTTAAATGTATTTTGTGTCCCGTTTTTGTGTTTTGTAACATTTATGAAATACGATAATAAAATAAAAACGAAAAAGCACAAGTCAAATAGTCAGCTGCTTTATCTATCGATATACATAATAATAATATTATTATTTAGTATTTTCTTTTTCATTTGTAATTATTGTTGATTTTTCATTTCATTTATTGCTGTTGCAGTTGATGCTCTTGTTGTTGTTGTGCATGCGATAGTATGCGCTAGTGTAATGAATAATAATAATAAATACAATTAAATAGCGTTATGCACATACATACACATATATCTATATATATGGTACATATATATAGTATATGTTTTAAGCCATAATAAATACCATCAATTACCAAGTTTTCTTTTTGTTTTGCGTTTTCTTTTGTATTTGACTAACAATTTTTTTTTTTTTTTTTGTTTTTTTTAGTTTTATGTATATAAAAAATTTTCAACAGTTTCAGTTTTGGTGTCAAGTAAAAAGTTCTCACAAGAAATGTACAATACTTTGTTTTACCGTTCCATTAGAGCTACGCACACACACACAATTACATTATAGTACATTATACATTAAAGTACATTAGATTTTTCGGTATATAGATTAATGCAATATAATAATTTATGTATATAGTTTACAACAAGATTATTACAAATATATGCGAACGCGGCAATCATACTTGGTTCCTTATATCATATATAAAAGATAAAAAGGTTTTTGTTTTCTTTTTTTGCTCTGTAATCTACACAGATCTACAGATCTACAGTTTATTAATCTCACTTAAGTAGAAGCGAACGAACATAAGATTCATTATCAATATTAAATCTTCATCAATAAGAAATGCAAACATTTTCATTCATTTTCAAGCAGTAACTAATACTATAAAACGAAAACTAGATTAATGAACATTTAAACTAAATCTACTGCACACGCATACACGCACACACACACACATACAAATAGTATGTGTATGTGTGTGCGGTATTATAAGACTTTCTTTTAAAATTATAAAATAAACATTTTTTAAATGCTGTTCCTGTTACTGTTGCGTTTTAGTCTCAAAAGTTTATACAGTTGCTTGTTCTTTTCTATATAGTTTATATTGAATTGGAACACATAAAAGAATACTCAAAATATTGGATAGTTTTGCGAAATTAACAATTCTAGGAAAATATAGATCATCATCATCATCATTGTTGTTGTTGTTGTTGCGGAATATGCAAAATGTTTAAAAAATTATTCAAAAATTTCGATTGAGATTTTCTTTTCGTAAATTTCTTTTCTTTATCCTTATTGTATATATATATATATGTATATATAGATAAACATGCATACATGTATGTGTATATATGTACATATATTTCCTCTGTATAGTAAGTAATTGTTATTAATAATTATAAATTGTTTAAGTCTTCTGCGCTGATTGCCAACCATTATTTATGTTTTTTGTCTTTGATTTTTTTTTTGTTATTTTTGTTTCAATTTCTAATTTAATTTTTGTTTTTTTTTTTCATTCGTTCGATTCGATTTAATGCATACAAGACTACTAACAAATAAGTTAAATTCAATTTGTTAACAACAATTACCATTATATATTATATCTTGAGCGTTAAGTTAAGTTGCAAAACTTAAACAAACAAAAAATTCAAATAAATACAATACATATGCACACGGTTCGTCTATGCACACATAGATAGATAGTTGGATAGATAGATAGATAGATAGTTTTAGGTAAGTAGATCAACAATTAAGAACAACAATTTCAACTATTTTCAGTGCGTTTTTGTTTTTAGTTCTGTTATAAAATAAAGAATCTGCAATTTCTCTGTTTTAAAATTAGATTTCTTTTATATTATGTCTCGTTTTGTGTTTCTTTTCTTTTAATAATAATAATAATAATAATGTATAAAAATAAAACAATAAAACATAATAACTAAGCGAGTATAAGAAGATTGTTTTGTGCTGTTGGTCATCGTTTTTGTTTTTGTTTTGTTGTTGTTGGTTGATTGATTGATTGGTTTAAAATACAATAAAAAATATACCGAGCAAACATTTAAATTTAAGATATAATGATAATAATAATAATAATAATGGATATGCATAATCAAATATAAATACTCATATAAATAATCAGTAATCAATAGGTTTTTACATCAAATCAATTACGCATTAACATAAAAAAACAGTTCAATATATAATATAAATATCAAAATTTCTCTTTCTTTCTCTTCACTTATATTTTTTGTTGTTGTTGTTGTAGGCAATCAAAAAACGGTGAAAAAAATAACAAACAATTTGAAAAAATACTTAAAATTACAGTCGATAAAGTATTTAATGCCCGTTAGATATAAGCGATATATATAATCAATAATTTTCTTTCTATGATAATTATTTGACTGTTTCCTGTTTCCTTTTCATGTTTTTTGTTTGCTGTTTTTCTTTTTTAAGGAGACGAGCGAACATAAAAAAATGGAGGGATTTCTTTTCATTTTTCTGGTATTGGTTGTTTTTTTTTTATAAGTTTTTTTTTATTTTGTTATGTGTCAATAACGAGAGACAGCACGACGTAATTGGGATGGACAGATTACGACGCTACCCATTCGAGTTTTATGTTTTCTTTTCTTTCAACAAATTAAATTACAAACACAATATAAATAGTAAAAAAAGAAAAAATTAAAAAATAAAATAAACATTAGGTCTTAACACAGTGTAAAAAACAAAATTCAACAATTATTTTCTTTTTATAAAAAGGTAATAATAAAAGTATGTTTAATATAATAATATATATATGTATGTAAAAAAGAGAGAAAGTTCTTGCTACGCTATATGCATTATATATATGATAGAGAGCCAAGAAGGCGCGAAGAACAACAGCTTAAGCGTGGATAGAACTATAGACTAAATATAGATATAGAGAGAATGATAGCAAGAAAAAGATAAAGAGTGAGAGAGAGCGAGCCAGGCGCAAGTCATATCTGAATTCTAAAATGAAATTCATTTCTATTTTATGTTTCTCTTTTCTTAATTTTGGTTTCAATTTGTGTTTCTGTTTCTGTAGTTGTAGTTCTTGTTCTTTTTGTTGTTGTAGTTGTTGTTTGTTGTTGTTGTTGTTTGTTGATTTATAGACTCTCTTCCTTTTCAGGCTTACATACCCACTGGCGGCAGCTGGACATAACGGTATATGTATAGTCGATAATCCTTGCTGGCAAGCACCACACTGCCATCATCCATAAGAGCCACATCGAAGCACTGTGCATGCTTGACCTTTGACTCCAGTGCAGAGATCAGTTGACCATCCTGAGTGAATATGGTCAAATTGAAATTGTTATGATTATCCGCAATAAGTATTTCTCCATTCGAATTGATGCCAACACCAATCGGATAATTGGTTATTCCCTCGCCACCAATTTGTCGTAGATATTGTCCCTCATAGTTGAAGACCTTAACACAATGTGCCCGATTGTCACTGATGAAGATCTCCTGCTTATCGTTGACCACCACTCCATTGGGGAATTCCAGATGTTTGGAGCAACCAAACTTGTGCAACACATTGCCATTCTGATCGAAGATAATCACACGCATCACTTTGCATTCGACGACAATGATACGTCCCTTGTTGTCCACCGTGACACCACGTGGATGCTGCAAGATTGTGGCACCAAATTTACGCACAAATTGACCATATTGATTATAGATCTGTATCTGATGCGTTGGCGAGCGTTCGGTAACAATGATATCTCCAGAATTGCGAACAACAGCAACCCGATTCGGATAGAGCAACTGTGAGTCACGCTTGCCACATTCACCGAATTGGAATTTGAAGCGACCCTCCTTGTCAAAGATCTGTATACGATGATTGTTCGTATCGGCGACAATGATATCATTCTGTGCATTAACCGCCACACCGCTGGGCTCTGTGAATTGTCCCTCCATGACGCCGAATTCACCGAACTTGCAGTGATAGATCATCTTCTGGCGTTTGATTTGCGACTTGGGTGGATATATCGATGCCGAGAGCAATTTATTGGTCAAATCCAGCAGGGATTCATTGCTCACAGTGCTCACTGCATTGCTGTTGGCATTGAGTGCAGCCGAGACGCTGGAGAGATTGGCAAAAGCGTCGACAACCGCAGAGTTTCCACCGACGAGACCATTGCCAACTGTTGCAGCTGATGTATTGAAGAGATTATCGCTGCCACCATTGCTCCACTTCTCGTAGGGATTGTAGTTTGACAACCCGGTGACGCTACGTTTGGGCAGCAGTTCACCAAAGTGCGGCAGATCATTGAGATTCCGTTCACGTCCTCCAAGCAGAAGACCATTAGCATAAACACTGCCAGCTCCGCTGCTGCCGTTGCTGCTGTTATCCAAGAGACTGCCAAGACCCAGGCCAGGAATCAATTGTTGCTGTTGCTGCAGTTGCAAATGTTGCTGCTGCTGTTGGTGCTGCTGCTGCTGCTGATGATGATGGTGACTGCCGGCGCTGCTGGCACTGCTGTTGCTGGCACTCTGCGTGGGCCTGGCAATGGGCGGCTGTTTACTATGATTGTTGCTGTGACTGCTGCTGTGATTGATGTGATTGTGACCCAAACTCAGGCTGGACTCAGAGCAGCTGCCACTGCCAGGGCCGAGGGCGTTGCTGCCACTGTTTGTGGCCCTTATGTAGCCGAATGTGTTGCGTACACCAGCCTGTATGGACTGATAGTTGGACATGAATTCCAGTTCCAACGGCACCTGCATATCCTGTATTCCAGCCTGTTGCTGCTGCTCCAGTGTCTTGCGCAGAAGTAGCGCCTCGTTCAACAACTGTGACGATTGGACGCCACTTGCCGCCGATCGATCAACAGCCTCACAGGCTGCCAGTCCCTTTTCAATCAGTTCCTTGGAACGCTGCAACCACGTTGCAATGCTATTGCCTTTGGCGGTGTACACTGCATCCAGTTCCTTAAGCAACTCCGTGCGACGCTCATCTAGCATTGAGGCAAAGAACTGATGTGTCTCGTTCAGATCGTTGTGTGCCTTTTGATACTGCAACTTCACCTTGGTTACACTCTGCTCCGCACTGTTGGCAATGGCAACAATATCGGCGATCTTGCTGCGCACATCTGCGAGCATTGTCTGCAGTGCAGAGTCGTTGTTGTTGCCGTTACTGCTGCCACTGTTGAGGCTAGCTACTGTTGATGTTGGCGATGCCACTGCAGGAGATTGCACATTTTCCAGTTCATGCAGCCCTGTCGAATGCTCCAGCACGATGCACTCCTTGCACACCAGTGTGCAGCAGGTGCGGCAACTGAATTTCAGCAGCTCATGATTGTGTCGCATGCAGAACAATTGACGTTGCTGCTTCTGTTGTTGCAGGTGCGTGCTGTAGAGTGTCTCATGTTGCTGTTGCTGCTGCTGCTCCTGCTGTGCATTGTTGGCGGCTGCTGCTGCAGCGAGCACAATCTTCGATAGCTGCGACATTGGTTGCTGTTGTTGCGTCTCACTTAGCTGCTGTTGTTGCTGCTGCTGCTGTTGCTGCTGCTGATGTTGCTGCTGCTGTTGCAGCATCATGGTAAGCGAACTGGAATACTTGAAATCGCTTGAGGCTGGATTGTTAATGCTGTTGCTGGCCAGATTGCTGTTGCTGCCCATGCTGCTGTTGCTGCTGCCTCCGGTTGTTGTTGCCTCGAATCCCTTGATGAGGCACACATTGTGCCCATTGAAGCAGTGCATAAACTCGTGCGCTGTCACACAATTGGCGCACAAATAACTCTGGCAATCGAAGCATTTGGCCACCGCATCGCTGCACTTGCTCTTGCAGGCGGTGCAACGTGCTGGGGCCAAACTGTTGTTGCTACCGTTGTTGCTGCTGCTGCTGTTGCCACTGCTGCTGCTGTTATTGTTGCTTCCCTTGCCAGCGCCAACAACCAGACTGCTAATGTTGTTGCTGCTGTTGTTGTTGCCATTGTTGCCAGACAAATTGCTGCCAATGACGCCGGGACCATTTGTGGTCATATTGGAGGCACTAATGACACTGCTGCTAGTGCTGCCACAACCGCTTAGGCCACTGGTCGATGACGATGACGAGGACGACGACGATGATGATGATGATGACGACGAGGACGATGAGGATGAGGAGCAAGATGATGAGCTGGCCGATGAACTGGATGATACCGATGTCGATATCGGATGATGGCCATTGATCACGGTCACTTCCTGTTGTCGTACCTTAACGCTGACTTGACCCCCAGCAATGTATTCATCTCCACAAATGGCCAAATCGCCAGCGGGCGGCGATGAGCCACTCAGTGTCAGTGGCGAATCCGATAGATATCCAGCATGCTCATAGGATTCGATCGAATTGGCGCCGCGCATGGAATCCAACGATGGAGTCGGCGAAGACGCCATTTTATGTATGTGCGTATTTGTGTGTTGGCCCAGAGTTACCGATTTTGTCTTTAACTGTAGATAAGAAAAATAAATTACGATTAATTTATTGAGTATAACAAGTTTATAACAAAGTGTATTTTTAAATACAAATTTAATATGTTTTAAAAGTTATTTAAATGGTTTCTCATTTTTAAAAAAATTCTTAATATCCTCTGCATTCTATATGGTTTTTTGAGTGTTTTCGGTCATTTCAAATTTGGAGAATTCTTTTAAATTTTATTGTGATAAAATATAATTAAAATCTAGTCGAATTTCTTCCAACTAATTCAAGAAACTCCACAATAACCTCATTGCATATTTAATATAAAAGGAATACAAGATTTTTTCGTTTTTCTTTGCATCAAAATATATTTAAATTCGTTGCAAAATTTTAAGAAACTTCACCGTAACCTCATTGCATATTAATCATTTTTTATTTATTAAACTCTCAAAATATGATTGTTGGGAAGTTCCCATGCCAAACAAGTCCCAAACTAAGTGGGCAACCTCTTTTCTGCTATCAAAATAATTCCCAAATAAACAAGTTCTATTTTTGTTTGGAACATACCAGAATTTCTATATTCACCTTTACGATTAATTTAAATAATGTGAATGATTCATCAGATAAGCAAATAAGTGCTGGACTAGTAGGCCTGGCAACCCCCAAATCTATTCGAATCTAGACATCAACAGGAAATGCACAAAGGGGAATGCACTCTCGAATGGGGTGTCCGACCCTCCCCCTATAAAAGTAAACAAACGAGACGGGACAGACACAAAAAGGAAACTTTCTGGATTTTCATTTCGAAATAAGGGGACAAGAGAACGCGTCAGAGTTACTTGAAGTTGTTGCAAGTTAGACCCGCCCGGGACTCCTTGTCCTGTTTCCTTGTCGAGCGTTAAAATACCGAAACGAAATAAAAAGCAACCCTCGAATCAGAATCAGACATATAAAGCCCACCACCCCTTGAGGTGAGATAGAATGCTGGTGCAACTGTCTAGACAGCATACACACACACAGGGGTAGTCGCTCTCTCTCTCTCTCTCTCTCACACACACACACACAAACAGAAGCTCGGAGCATAAAATAAGGCATTGACTTACCTGTTTTTCGTTTTTATTGTTATTGTTATTTGTTGCTGTTGTTGTTGTTGCTAATGTAGTTCTTCAATGTTCTCTTGCATTCACTATATATAATACTATTCCGTTTTGGCCGATTTGGCGTCTGTCTTATGGTTTTACTTCCTGTTTCCTTTCGTTGTAGTTATTGTTGCTCTTGTTGTTCTGGTTGTTGTTGTTGTTGTCGTCTATGCAGCAGCGGTAACGAATTGAATATAACTGTATCATACTTTTTAGGGTTGCTGCCAATTTCGAAGAATATTTTCAGTGAATTTAATTTCGTTTCGTTGTGCCTACAAAATACTGCAATGCAAAAAAAGTAATCACGATTTAGTATTTTATTATAATATCGATAAATTAAATGTATATTTTATTACACTATAATTAAATCGAATTTATTTTAATGCAGTATTAATAATTTATATGAATGCATTGAATTTCACTTGTTAAGCATTTTAATAATTTTCAGGACATGCACTTTGTACCTTCTGTACAGAAACACAAACGACGGAATTGCGACGCGACGCGATTGCGACGCAGCTCCCTGCAAAACTAACTTGCGCATTTTTCAACGTCCCGGGTAAAGCTACAGAGCCGCAGCAGCAGCAGCAGCAGCAGCAGCAAAGCAACAGCACCGACGTCGACAGAACAAATGCTGTTTCGGCTGCTGTTGCTCCTTTTTGCACAGACAGGGGCAAAGGCAGCGAAGAGCGAAGAGGGAGAGCAGACAGGGAGCTGCGGAGAGTGGAGTAGAACGAGCAGAACATAACAACAACAGAAGGAGCAACGTATTGTCCAGTGCAGGAGACTAGGCAAAAAGGGAAAATGCAACACTGCGCATTGCAATCAACAGGAGTAAAATGCGGCATAAAGCGAAATCATACTCAATTACCAGACGAGAGAGAGAGGGCGGAGAGAACGCAACAAAGAGAGAATGATACTGAGAGAGAGGCAGTGTGTGGGGCAGTGCGGGCGGGCCTAGGTAAGAAAAATCAATACTCATATTTACAACAACAAACACTGGGCAAAATTAATGGCAGAATAAACAGAGATAGACAACGATAGAGAGAGAGGCGCATAAAATGCCGAACTGTTGAATGCCGGCTCGGCTCAATCACCCCTGGGCTGGCAGAGGCAAATTTGTGCAGTGTCCCCACAGTGCAGACCAACCCCCCAAAACAATATGGCGACGTCTGCTCGACACCCACGCACGTAGTCACGTACACACACACACACACAAGCGCACCTACAATCTGCTAAAAGCAACAAATTTTCATGGTTGCCACCCCTATGAGCGCTACAGGTTGCGCGCTCTGAGAGAGAGCAAAACACACGTACACGCACACGTACCTTTCCATAACAGGAAGCAGCGATAAACGATACATCGATAACAATCTCTCTCTCTCAGAAATATTTGTAAGCCTGCGCATGTTTACTTAGGCAAACACAAAAAGGGTCCACTCACACTCTTGTATTACTCTCTTTTGTCGACAGACGCCGGTCTAGAATTTTCGCGGTAAATTCGATGAGTCTCTCTTGCTCTCTGGGCATCAGCCTAAATGTTTTGTTGTTGCTTCTTTTACTGCATGTGGAAAATACCAGGCAAGGCAGTGCAGACAAAATAGAAATACATTCGCATGCAATTGGAAATATTGTGTGTGCGTGTGAGTGTACAAGGAACATTGGTACAAGGCACATTTGTACACAAGGTACATTGTATACGCACGTACGCATTTTTGGTACAATTGTTAGACATTCCAGACACCTGATCACGCTTCGATCATATGAACTGACTGAAATGTACCTCTTTTCTGTGTATCTAATGTGCGCACAGATATATAAATAAATGCTGATTTAATGGTATTTCTGTTGTCAACATTTGAACAGGTTGTTTAATAATAAACCAACTCCGTGGCACTGTTTACTATCGTACGAAAACAACAACAAAAACATATAGTAAGTTGCTATTTAGGCGTAATGACGGCAACCTATCCAAATTAAAAAAAAAAAAAAACCGGGTCACTATCAATATAGTAGGTAGCGCTGGCCATCGAACTTGGTGATTAGATTAGTAGTAAATTAGGTCTAAACGGCTGGGAACGCTAATGTGCTATATTCTTTCATATCTGAATATGGAACTATCTGTATAACAATGCCATGACAAGATAAATAATAATTTTTATTAACCTTTTATATGTGAATAATTCACATCGTATATCATGTTTAATTAATCTATGCCGTATTATTTACGTATTTAGAAGTAATATTTATGATAATAAGTAAAATTTCCCCATTCGGTACAAACTATTATACCCTTGTGTACCTATGCTATCACTGCTGGGTACAATACAAGCAACTGCAGCAGCAGCAGCAGTCTGCAGTGTGTTTCAATTCCTTCCGTTCCCTTCTGGACATTTCTGGCTTCTGAAACGACGGCAGAGTTCAATGGTACCCAGAAGTAGCAGCAGCAGCAACAACAACCACAACAAAGCCAAAGCCAAAGCTAGAGCCAAATACATATAGAGACAAAAGAGAGCACAAAAAGGAAGAGAGGGAGAGAACGGCAGGGAGAAGGGAGGGCAGAGGCCGAGCGAAGCCCAGCACAAAACAAAGCCCAAACCAAAGCGTACAAAAAATATAAATAAGGCATGTTAAATTTGCGACGACGGCGAAACCATTTACCTGGGCTGGCTATCGTTGTTTTTTCTAAACGGCAACGGCAACTGCAGCTGCAGATACACACACACACACCCAAACATACACAATACATTTGGGTACATTTGTATATATATGTGTGTGTGAACATTCACAGAAAACTTCTGCAGCAGCAAGATAAATGGACAAAGGTGACGAAGAAAGAGAGACAGAGGGAGATAGGGAGAAGAAAGAAGTGCAGCAAGACGATGCAAATTTTGTTTTTGTTTCTTTTTTTTCAGTTCAATTCAATGCCTGAGCACCTACGCGCAATTTCTTCTCCCCCGCGGGGGGTAATGCGTCAGACCCTCAAATTAGCAGCTGCTGCTGATGCTGCTGCTGGCGATGAATGAAAGGCAACACTGGCATTAGAAGAAGGTAAAAAAGAAAATCAGCAAAATGAAGAGGAACAAAAGAGCAACAAAGGCAAGAACTTGCAATTCCAAGAAAGAGAGAGAGAGAGCGCAGCAACACAGCCTCCGCCGCGTCCCAGGCACATTATGCACCAATACACACACACACACGTGCATATACAAATCATATATTCCTCATTTTGTCTCGCTCTATCACATTGAACGTATCGGCAGGTCAACGCGCCATTGCGCCAGCAGAACACACACACACACACATACTCTACACACGCAGTAGTGGGAGTTCAAATAAATTAGTGTATTTCGCGCGATTTATCAATTGAGACGAGGAGACAGACTATAGTTAAATGATTCGACAACTTTTAATTTTGTTTTTGCATATCGAATTGATGCAAAATGTGCAAAATTATGATTTGTCGCAGCTTCTTGTACTCATTCTTGTTATTGCTGTTCTCTTGCTCCCCCCTCGTTCGTTTCTACCCGACTATATCTCATATCGCAGCGTACGTGTTACTAGGGTCGTTTGATAAATAGTTCTCATGTTGATAAATATTGACAATCACAACTTAAACATTTTTAATTAGAGTTGTACCAATTTTCGTGTTGTGCAGGTACCTAGAAACCCACACACACACACACACACACACACACAGACTCATATATGCACACCTTATCTGACTCGACGTGTATGGCTCGCTCGACTCAACCGTTAACGGGCGCAAGTGTTGCAAAGTGCTTAATAGCATATAAGTGCAAACAAAATATCGTTTATCTTAAGTACCATGTGCAAGTAGTGATTTGATTGTAATTTAAAATCATCACAATCGAAGAAACAACTGTAAAGCATCCCATCAGAAACATAATACTTATAGTACAGATGTATTTAAGCCCCAAAAACACGTTTTCTTTTTGATAGTTAAGAAGGTAGGAGAACTGTTAAAGCAGTTCGTTTTTGTAATACACTACACGAAATTTGGAACTTGAGAGCCAAATTTAATAATAAAAAACTCAATGAATCAAAATTTTGACATTTAACTAGATAGAGTAATTTTTCGATTCCACTCTTAAATACTGAAAATACCAGATGTAACAGAAGAACTAAGTTGGTAACCCTGAACTGCTTGTAATTTTCGAAATACTTTCAACTTCTTTGTAGTAGTACTTCAAACTCCTTTCAATGGTCTGACAGGGTATTCTGTAGTCTTAAAAATTTCTTACAGTACCTATGTAAATCTACTTCATGTTGGCGATCGTAAAATAAAAGAACGTTGAGCAAAAGGAAGGAAAAGAAAAGGAAAAAAAAACCAGGCGCTGCTTTTTCTTCCGTATCAACACTGGCGGCAGAAACAGCAACAACAACAGCAGCAGCATAGCAGCGTCGGCAGTAAATCTTGATCGTTGTTTATACAGTTGCTGCCAAACAAATATGCTAGCTACGCACAAGGTCGCGTCCACGAAAAGGTTCGTCGCACCTTACGCGCTATCGGCATCTATTTTTTTTTTTATTTTTTAGTGTTTTTTGAGTAGAGCAAGGTAATAAAGTTGTATACTTTGTATCTCTATTGTTTGAATTGAGAAATTAAACGAAGTTTTAACTGGCGAAGGGCAAAGTGAAAGAAGAAACACGAAGGTTTTTTTTCGACGCAATTATTATCCTTGTTATCGATCAATATTCTCTATTAATATTTGACTGGTTTTTGGTCTTAGTCAATATCCTTGTTATCAATCACTGTTTGACTACTAATTTAGTCCCAATTAATATCCTTGTTATCGATCACTGTTTGACTGCCAATGTATGCTCAATTAATATTCTTGTTATCGATCAATTGTTATTAACCGATTCACTGCACAATAACTATAATAACAACACTAATGTTTAATAATTTGTTTATGCACTATTTTTAACAAAGTTCTTATTCATTTTGTTCTTTTCTTTTCAC
Source organism: Zaprionus indianus (assembly GCA_018904595.1). Lineage (NCBI taxonomy): Eukaryota > Metazoa > Arthropoda > Insecta > Diptera > Drosophilidae > Zaprionus > Zaprionus indianus. The sequence continues at coordinate 2,384,946 of JAEIHA010000905.1, forward strand.
TGTTGAGTTTCTTTCCTAATACATGCACTGTACCATTTTTTACAGGGGCGACTATATTGCTGCTTTGATGATAAACAGCAGCGGTAAAATACATGCGAGACAGCAACAGCAACAACAACACACAATAAGAAATGAGATAATAACAAAAAATGTAATACAAACAAAAACATACACACACTCACACACACAAACGCGCGCGCGGAAGAAGAACAAACACAAACACACGAACGAAGCAGCGGGCGTAGAGTAGAGCAGCAAATCGAAACCAAAAACGCACTATGTTTAACTGATTGTTATTATTTTTGTTGATGTTGTTGTTGATGTTGACTCTGTGCGCCGTTCGTATCCATATCCCAAGAAAACAACAACAACAAGAAGAACATGCAAGAGGAAGGAGGAGAGCAAGTATGTAAGTCGGCGCACTCATAGACAAATTAAACGTAAAAGGCGAGAAGAACAAGGCAAGAGAGCACAGGCACACACACACACAGACGCACACAAACATGCACATAATGTGCATGCATACATGCAAACGCTAGTCAGCCACGCACTCACGTACCACGTACTCAGCCGCGGCGAATCTAAACAAGTTGATGAACTCTGCGACGCCGACGCCACTGCTGACGCTCTGCTTGCTTGCTTGTGTGTGTTGGCGTCGTTTGGCGTCGTATGTGTGTGTGTGTGTAGTGGAACAGGAAAACAGTTTGCAGTACATATGTGTGTGTGTGTGTGTGTGAAAATATGAATGTTAATGCGGCGCTACACTTTTGTTGTATTTCCTTATTTTTGTTTTTATTTTAATTTTATCAATATAAGACTTTATATTTCCACAAATACGTACAGTTAAATAATATATAACTGTTGTTTGATCGAGACGAGCATCGGCAAAGCCACCGAATCAAAATGATAGAGACGCGACGACAACTACGAACTACGAATACAACGAGGACGACAACGGCGACGACGACGGAAACAACTAGCGTGCACACGTTGTTAATGCGGCAAACGCAAAGAACCGAATGAGAATGAGTAAACATAGAAGAATTTTACAAGATACAAGCAGCACCAATGGCATGGAACATGCGACATGGAATGGAATGGAACGAAACAAAACGAAAACCGAAAAACTCACACAACCAGTTCGCTCTGTGCACAAAGCACAGCACAGCACAGTGCTGCCGCTGCCGCTGTCGCTGCCTCTGCTGCCGTCGCGCACAGACAAAGAACGCAGCAGCAGAAGCAAGCAGAGAAGTTGAGCGAGCAAAATCTAGTTGGGTGTCCCACACCAGCACAGCATGCTTAATGCGAAACAAAATGGCAATGGAACATTTCTGTGTGAATACACACAAACATACGTACATACTGTACATGTGCACGATACGTACATACATACAAGCAGATTTGCAAATGTATGGTACGTATTGTACATAGGCCAGAAGCAACTGCGCTGCCAGCGATGAGACTGACCTCTGACAACCTCCTACAAGCGTTCACACACACACACACACAAACATACATACACACAGAGTCTGACAGAGGCACGCAACACGACAAAGCTGCAAGAGTACAAGAAGTACTCACATCCTACATACATACATATGCATATTGTAAACATACTTAACACGTGCATGCACATACATATAACGTTTGTATGTATGTACCATGTACACATTTATGTTTGTAGGTACATTTGTACATAAATTGCAAAAGGGAGCACTGCACTCACTGCGGCAGGAAGTCTCTCTCCCTCTCTGTGTGCCTCTGTGTGTGTCTGTGTGTGTGTGTGTACACGAAAGAGGGGGCCAGACAACGAGAGAGTGGGAGTAAACGAGTTGAAGCAGGCAGCATCAAGAAGGAAGCATGAACAAATTCTTCAACTTTATTAATTAACAACAATGCGTTCTCTCCTCCCCCTCTCTCTTTCTTTATCTCTCTCCTTGCAGTTATTATTTGTATGTGTGTGTGTGTTCTTGCATTTTAGTGCGTTTTAGTAATCAGTGTGTGATCTACACACACACGCACACATGCTCAGCAGAAGTAACGCCGTTTTTTGTTGTTGCTTCCCAAGAAGAACAAGAGAAAAAGGAAACAGGTAAGAGAGACAAGCAGAATACATATGATGTTGCTATGTGCGTACTCACAACTGTTATGGTTAAAACTACAACAATATAACAAACTAGTTGTATGTACGTATGTTTGTACATATGTTTGGCCGTACGTACATACATATGTGTGTGTGTATGTTTATATCAGTGCTGATGCAATAGGAAAAATGTAAAAGTCTTCTCAGAGCGCCGCAGCGGACGAACGCTTGCGTCATGTGCGTTAAGCAAGCTTAAGAACAACGAGCGATGCCAGAAGCAGCAGCAGCAGCAACAACAACAACAACAACAACAACAACAACAACAACAACACCAGCAACAACAACAAGCAGCTCACAATAAACCAGTCTAGCAACGACGAACCGCTTGTGGAATACAATACACAATACATACATAAATATCGTAGAATTTACACGTGTGTGTGTGTGCACGTTTACTATATAATTATGCTGCTTTTGTATGTATGTATGTATCGCCTCTATCTGTCTGTCTGTATGTATGTTTGTATGTGTATGCTGTGCGCCTATGCTGGCAACTACTAAAGGGCCTTAAACTTTGTTAAAAGTCAAGGTCAGTGATTTCTTGCGTGCTTTGACTTTGGCCAACGTTGCCAACTTTGATTGAGTCTGTACTGCGTATTTGGTCACACACACACACGCATACACACGTACACGTATGCTGTGCAAGATATTCTGGTTGTGTCTGACTCACAGGAGGTAGCATTGTTCAACACTCACACACACACACACAGGGACGCGCGGAGGAGTCTCTGTCTCTGTCTCAGTCTACCCCCTGCCCCCGCCCAGTGTGCACGTCGTCGTCTGTCTGCTTTATTGCCTGTTGTGCCCTCTGTCTGTCTCACGGTCGATCTGTCTCTTCTTCTCTCCCGTCTGCATTCTGAGAATTATGGGTTCAAGTGTGTATGTGTGTGTGTGTGTGTGTGTCGTCTGCGTGCGGGGCACAGGAAACAAGTGGAAAATGGCACACGGTATTTCGATGTCTTGTTCCATTTTCAGTTTAAGCTGCTGTGATCGATCAGACAACGAACGCAGCCTGCTGCTGCTGCTGCCTGTCCGTCCTTGCAAGCGGTTCATGAACCCCCAATGACAAGGCGAGAGAGACGTAGAACGTGCCCAAGTAGAAATACGCAGACAGCAACTCACACACACACACACATGTACAAAGAGAACGAGGCAGAGGCAGATGCAGGAGTTTTAAAACTATGGGAAAAATACTAAATGAAATACTAATACTAATACTAAAACAAATTGTGGAGGCTGGTCGATATGCATACAATAATGCATATGTGTGTGTGTGTGTCACACACATTAGTTTCAGTCAGCTTAATGTTTTTATTAATCACCTTCTGCGCTATGCTATTGTCATATTGGCAGGCAATTTAATGCTCAACTCTGAAGAGCACACGCCGCAGCCCCTTTCCCTATTGAGACTGACCCTCTCCCTCCCTCTCTCTCCATCCCTCCCTCTCTCTCTCATAGTCGAGCAGCTGTCATCGTCGTCAAGCCAGATGTTTGCTCGCTCGAAACCAAACCCAAAAACGATAAGGCCGCCACAGGAGAAAAATGCATGTGTGTGTGTGTGTATGAGTACAATGTACACACAGACATAGGTTAAATTGTGGCTCTTTTAATACTATATCAGGAGGGAGAGAAAAAAGGTGACATTTGAAACCGGAAATTAGCCAGTTTGCTCCCTGAGAAACAATGCAGCTGTCGTTGGCGGCGGTAGCGCGTTCTCTCTTCTTTCCCTCTCTCTCTTTCTTTAGGCGCGCTCAGTCATGTCTGCTGTGTGAAATGCGAGAAGAAACAATAAGCGAAAAAGAGACAGAGAGCGAAAGGATATTGCGATATTGCAAGGCCAAACAAAGTAAATGTTTTTTTTTTTGCAGTTTTATCTTTTCAGGTGCAAGATATGTATTATATAATATTTCATAATTAAATTATAAACTGAATATATAATAATAATATTTCATTAATAACTTCCATTGTTCAAAATATTTAATTTTTTTCAGCTTCACCTTTGGGCTTCTTTTTTTTTTTTTTTTTTTTTTTTTTTTTTGAATCAATCAAGCGTACAAAATAATACCTTAAGTTCTGCGAATATCTGTCTCAGCTGCACTTTTCATTCCCGGAAATTTATTCGCAAAAATATTGCCGAATTGCCAGTTTGATGAGAAACCCACAAGAATATAAAAGATGATCAGCATAAAGAAATTGCGACTTGGAAATACCCTAACAAAATGTTAAAGTAATTTATGCAAGCAACATATATAAAAAAATATTTAATTTCATCTCTCACTTTTGATTATAAACTGCTTTTTTTTGCTACGCATTACCTTGATACGCATAGATATATAATGATATTAGTCGAGAAGGGGACAATAAAAGCGAGAAGTCAACGAACGGATAAAAATTCACAAACTTGGACAGCAGCAGCAAAAAAGTTTGGCAACAGCGCGCGCAGAGCAGCAGACGGTGATGTCAATAAACCAACTACAACCCGCCAATTTGTGTGAGTATTTGTGTACGTTTGTGTGTGTGTGTGTGTGGGGAGCGATTAGAGCAACAAAAGAGAATAGAAGAGCTCCCGTCCAAAAGGCAGTTAAATTTAAATTTATTGTTTCTTCTTCTCTGACAAGAACAATATGCTCGCAACTCCCTCCCAATTACGCATTATGTAGAGTACAAATTCGGGCAATGAGTAAGCAAAGGCAAAGACATATGTATGGTATATATGGGAAAGTTCATATTTAACCACGTGGTGAAATAGTATGAGTGTTGCCGGGGCAATTCTAAGGGCGTTCACTTACATTTCGGCGATTTAGTCTCTCAAGCATGACACCTTATACCCTGTAACCTTATAAATAGGCCGAAAAAGGTTATATTAAGCTGTGGTAGATCAGGAAACGGAAGAAGGTGTGTTGAGGTATATTTATACACTTCTAATACCTTTCACGTTACAATTTATAACCCGTTCTCAATGAATATGATTTAAAACATAATGTTTATTAAATATGAACGTCAAAGGAAGTAGTAAATTTTATAAACACCTTTTTTTGGTCTTTCGATAACATTCTTAGTGGAAATTCTTCTCTTAATTTATCAAAAATTTTAAAAAGAATAATCATACTGAATACTCTTCCAGTTTCAACGAATTTGATTGAGATTGATTAATGATCAACACTTCAAATCTGAGCATTCATCACACCTAAAAAAAAACATGATACTATCCAGTCTTTTAGTTCTATAAATTCTTTTAAGTAGTATTTTGAGCTTCACAAAGGTATTATTAAGTTGCGGTAGAGCATGAAACGGAAGTAGGTGTGTTGGGTTATTTTTTTATACATATTTTATACCCTTTACATGACAATTTATACCTTTTACCAGTGAAGATGCTTCAAAAAAGAAATATTTCAGTTGTATACGACGAAGGAGATTGTAAAAATAATGTACGAGGGTCGTTTGATAAGTCCGTGACTTTTTGAATAAAATATATTTTTTTCGTCAAAGAAGCGTTTTATTTCTCAACATAATCTCCTTTTAGCTCTATACATTTAGTCCAGCGTTTTTCCAATTTTTTTATTCCTTCCAAATAATAGGTTTTCTCAAGGCCCTCAAAATAGTCGTTTGTTTCTGTGATGACCCGAATCTCTTACCGCCGAGCCATTTCTTCATGTTTGGAAACAAAAAATAGTCACAGGGGGCTAAATCTGGAGAATATGCTGGATGGGGTAGCAGTTCGTAGCCCAATTTATGAAATTTTGCCATTAGCACACGAAATTCACTTTTTTCCATTTTCGTTAAAATTCACGAGATCGTCTGCTTTCAATGCCTATAAAACGCAAACCAAAAAACGCAGCTTTCTCAAAATTTTACAGTCAGCTGTTAATCGATAACTGCTGACAGGAGCAGTGTTGTATTTAGAGCAGGTGCGCGGCAAATACAAAAAGTCACGGACTTATCAAACGACCCTCGTATATAGTACATATATCTTTATATACCTTAGTTGATAAATTAAAATACATTCTTTTGTCAGTGTTTAACGCATGTAGGGTATCTCACAGTCGTTTCTTAGAGGAATCCTGTAAGATTTATGCTGAAATGATTATCATTTAATTTCAGCTATAAATTTGTTGCTACTATTTGAATTTATTTCTTTATGAACTCTGAAACTTTTACCTCAAATACCTAGAACATATTTATTTCCCTCCCTCTGCCTCTCATTTCCCCTCACGGATTCCTCGCTCGGTTCAATGCCACTATAATTGTCTCAAAGATCTCTTTGATTCAACTGACTATTTCCAAGCTGCTAGCGAAAAAATAAAAGATAATCGAGCCAAGTTTGGTTGTTGTTGTGTTCTTTGTTATTCTCGTGATCCTCACGCGCTCTCGCAACCTGGGGACTGCTGCAGAGCTGGGAGGGTTCCACGGCGGAGGAGGCTAAGCTAAGCGTCTGTTCTTTTGTTTTAAACCCGTTTATTAGCTCGATCTCTGCTCTGCTCAGGGCTATGCCTAGCTAGCTACCTAGCTGGCTAGCACAATTTTAACTTTCGAAAAAAGACAGTCAACAAGCACAAACACACACACACACATACATATGTACCTGTACATAAACAATACATTGGTATGCATAGCAATCCCTCTCCGATTCCCCGCTCGATTTAAGGCCTGTTTTTTGGCCTTAAGTTGTTTTAGTTTTTTTTTGTGCAAAATGTGCTTGTTCTTCTTCTTCTTTACTTTAGAGAACTTTTGTTCTTGAGTTAGAGAACCTGTACACATGTACCCTCCATACTATTATATCTACTTGTTTTGTCTACTAGATTTTATTGTATTCTATTCTCTTTCACCTTTTTTTTTCGATGTAGAGTGGAAAATTTTTTGGCGAAAAGGTCAACGCACATAATTGTTTAACGACGACGACAACAACAACAACAAGAACAACGACCTGCTCTTGTAGTTCCCTAATCATATTTCAAGTTAATGTGTATGTGTTCTTCTCTTTATACACATACTTCCCTTCCACTCAGCATGTTTTTTTATCGGAAATGTTCGCTTGGCTTAGTTCCATAGAGTATTCCTACACCTCGTGGATTATTTGGTTTTGCTTAGCTGGGTTTTTCCCGTGAAAAACTTCCGCTTGTGTGAAATATTTCTGCATCTGCTTAGGATGTATTGGTGTTGGGTCTGTGTGTGCGCGCGTGTATGTTTGTGTATGGGTTGTTCAGAGTTCTGCGAAACGAGTTTCCCAATTTGAGTCATAGCACTCACTTACAAGTTGGGATATCTTTACAGAAACGTTTTACAATTTGGAATAAAGAAAGTTATGAAGAAAAGAGTGAAGAAGTTCAGGATTATGTAACTCTTTAAAAAAAATATTTACAATTCTCAACTAGTTTATGAGTACCACATGCCCTAACTCCATCAAAGTCTTTAGGATTCTTAACTAGTTCGTGGTGATGTTATGCCTTAACTCCATTAAAAAAACCTTTACAATTCTCAACTATTTGAGGATCAATTAATGTCTTAACTCCTTTAACATTTGGATAGTTGTATTACATTGTGAGCAGTTCTTTCTTTCTGTATTCTTCAAGTCTTACATGTATTGTACTTTATGAACTATATTTCCCCACATGCTCGTGTGGAATCAGCATGAACTGGCTGTTTCTAGCTTTGGAGGTTTTTGGCTCTCTTATTTGTAAGTTAATGAACCCGACAACTTGCGACTTGTGTGCGGCGGCTGCTTGTGCCAAGCAAATGGAGCGAGGCAGCAGAAAATAAAGCCGTCGTCCGCGTTGAGGGGCCAACACTCACTTGACGAACATTGACCTTCATCATCAAAAAAGGCAAAGAAGTAACCGCGCCAACATATAGCGCAGACAGCACAAATCTCTTCCTCCCTCTCTCTCGCACATGTACGTTAAGTTTAAAGCGGTTAACATAACCTCAAAAAGGCCTAAATGCATAGATATATCAATCATGTTTATTGGAAAGCCAACAGAATATATTTTTGTCATGAAAATTTTGATAAAATTGAGTGTAAAGATCTCGGAAGATTCTACGTTTCTCTTGTTTAAGGAAATATCAAGAGTTTAAAAATGAATTTTGAGATTCTGAATGATCGAGCATATTTTAATGAATTTAATAATGTGTGATACGTGAAACAAGACTTTAAATCTAAGTTAAGCCTTTATAAAAAGTGTAAATAACCAGCGGTACTTTACTTAGTTTAAGTATTGCATTTAAAGGTACTTTTAAGTAGAATTTCGAATTTTAGTGCCTCTACGAAATACCGAAGAAATGCTTGTCTTTGACGTATAATATAGTAAATATGTTTCCCGCTTAGTCGCGTCAAATCGAATTGTGAAATCATTTCTATTTCTAAGCAACAACAAAGCGGAAGCAGAGCAACAAAGCCCAAGCAAAGCCAAAAAACCTCTACGAAACAACAAGAATTATATACTATACGTATTCCCCATCTGTATATACACGTGTTTATATTGTACATACATAGTATTTCTATATACTCACACGATAATACGTAAACATGGATTTTGCCTTCGACTACGTCGGGGGCTTTATCAGCTCAGAAATATTCAGACAAACCTAAAACACAAGCCGAACATTGAAATGTTTCAGTAGTATTATTGAAGGCTTTGTTCTTTTTTTTTATTTCAAGAATTTCTAAGCAATAAAAATAGCTGGGGACTTGATATGAGGAATATATTCGGTATGTAACAGAGTTTTATGAGGTTATTTGGAAATTGATTTAATTCAAATACAACAATTATGTTTTCTTTTTAATAAGACAAGGTTTTTTTTGTGGGGCAATATTAAAGAGGCAGTATTCAAGAGAGTAGAGTCCAGAATACATTATAGTTGAGTCAATAACCTGTAAGTTTTTTCTCAATAAAGAAAGATGTTTCTGTTTGATTTGATGAAAACCTTAAGTCAATTAAAACTTAGTGTTGAAAATTACTATTTTGCTTTATTTTTTGTAGAATTTAAAATGCAAACATTATATATAGTAAACCTTAAAGGTATAATTTTAAAATATTATAAGTTATTATATTATTTATAATACATATCATTATAATAAATTTTTTATTTAGTATTCAATCTCTCTTGCATAGTTATTTGTTAATCAATTTGTAATACGATTAGCCACATTACAAGCAACAGAACTGGGGCTCTCTACCTGTATGTTTTGTAACCCGCATGATTTATGATAATTAAACTCGGATGCTTTCAAAAAAATTACCCAAGATTAATTTTTCAACTGTAGCAGAGGGAAAAGGTGAAGAGTTCATAGGTGAAACAGCAGATAAAGCATAAAGAATGAGAAGGGGGGACACGCACTCACCCTCCCACACACACACACGCACACACATGCAGACATTGGCAAATACATACGGAACACAGACATAAAATGCGTACAACATTCAACAAGGGCGGGCATTGTGTGCAAACGAGAGAGAGAGAGACAAAGAAAGAGAGAGCAGTTCGTCTGTGCGTGGGGTCAATGCACAAAAATGCGTAGAACGTGAGCGCCCGCCGCACGCCACTCAAAGCGAATAGACAGACAGACGGACGAAGGGTAAAAGAGAATAGGAAAACTGGTCTGTCACACACACACACACACACAGTCTTGAATGGTCCATCGATTTTCGCGCACGCTGCTGCAGCCCGCCAGAGATGTTGTTGGTGGCTCGAGGGTTTATTGACCTCGCCACCGAGACAGAGACAGACGAAGACAACTTGAAAATAAGCAAAATTTCGGGGGAGGCTGTGGTCCTGTTTGCTGCAGCTCAGTCACCCCCTCGAGGGTTGATTAACAACAACAACAACAGCAGCAGCAGCAACAGACGGCAGGCCTGCTCCCCCAAAAACGGAACCGTGAGCTCCGCACCACCTTCTGCTTCTGTTTCTTCGGTTCTAGGCATTAATATTATGGATGACATGACTATTTATTTATTTGCACACGGGACACGGGCACGGGCACTTTCCCCCTTATGTTCATTTTAGGGTTGCACTGAGACCCCCGAAAGGATCAAAGCGAGTGTTGTAAATTGTTTTTTTTTCTCTCTCCTTCTTCTTCTTCTACTTTTTGTGCCGGCTGCCGGCTGCAAAACGTCAGGAAATATTTCCACCCTATGCCAAAAATACAAAACAATAGGCTGAGCGTCGCAAGAGAGAGAGCAAGAGGGAGTAGAGAGGGAAAGAGCAAGGAACTTGCAATAGCAGCTGAGAACATGGCAGAGTACAGAGGTAGAGAAATAATAATAATAATAATAGTGGAATAGGTATAAATATTAATACAGGGTAAACCAAAGTTCGCTCAGTTGTCGCAAAAAATGTCAAGTATTTTTCGAATTAATTATTCATATTTTTGTTATTTTCTGCAGGTTTAGGGATTTTTAATCCACTTCTCAAGGCACTCCATAACCCTGAATGGTTATTGTTCGTCGACGCGAATTATTATTTTCCGGTTTGTTTCAGATTGGGCAATTTTTCGTAAAAGACTAGAAAAGAATAATTTATATTGTGTTATTTTCTAGAAAAAATATATAATTATCGTTCGTTTCTGTACAGAAAAATATCTACAAAAAAAAGTTGGATATCTTTTTAATAACTTTCAATATAACAAACATTTTAAATTAAATAATTTTAGTCTGTTAAAAAACTGAGGATCCTCAAAGTCAATTCTAACCATTTTACAATGATCCTCTCAATAAGAATAAATACGAAACTGAAATCATATAAAAAAGACCTCAGTTGAAATTTGATTTCAATCTAAGTATAATCCACTGTAATCTCCATAGAGCTTCAATATTGCTCTACATACAAACATACATATATAGCCATCTCTCTCTCACACTGATCACAAGCACAAACTCACTGCTGCCCGCCGCCAGACGACGAATTCAGGATTTCCAACAATGTTGCCTGCTGTCTGAACCACAAAATTTCGCAATGTATTTGCAGACATTGTAAATATGTATGTGTGTTTGTATGTGTGTAGTTAATATGTACACACTGTCTGCAGGCTATCGCTTGGATGCAATCGGCAGCCGCCATGCAGCGAAACAAAAGCAGATGACAGGTTTTTTTTTGTTGTCTCCTCGCCGCATGCTTTATGCCTGCTTATTCGTGGTTGCACAGGATGTGTTGTTGGTTGTCTGTGCCATTCGCTTGTCGGCGTGGCCGTCTCGTCCGTTTCACACAGGGTTGCGGTCCTGTGAACATAAATCGAATGCTACATATTCGATATAAATGCAACACACATACAAACAGCATCGATTGCATTGTACAAACTGTTTTTTTTCCTAAATATATTTATAATAAAAATAGAACGCAAGCTGCGCTGAGTTAAATAAACATTTTTTTAATAGAAGGAGAATGTGATATCGATTGAATTCGATCCAATGATCGAAATGCAGTATTTATAATATACTTTTGAGGGAGAAGATATTTACATTCACACATTCATGTGTACATATATTGCACCTATATTGTATTTTTGGTATTCCGAAATAAACTAATTTACTTATCGAAAGACAGACATGTAATTGATTGGAATCTCCTTTCACACATATGTATGTATGTACTTGCATACACAAATACATATAAAATTGCAGCTGGCAACTGTGATCGCACTGCGCACATTTGTGTATTTACATATAAATATACATACAAACATATATGTACATATATCCATACACATACATACATGCATATGTGTGCATGTAAAATGAATAATGAAAATACTATTAATGCAAATGCACTAACAAAACATGCAAAAGGGCGCATAGCACACAACCAACAACAGCAACGGGAAGGGGAAACGAATGGAAAACGAAACGAAGAATAGACCAACAAATGCAAAAGGAGCACGCAGGGTCTGAATGGGAAACGGAACAGCAGCAAAGAGAACATGCATACGGAACTGGCGCGGTCACCAAAGCAACCAAAACTTTATTGCAACACACATGCATACACACACACACACACACACACGGGCAAGGTGTGGGTGTGGGTGCCTGGCTCTGGATTAGACCCGGGACGTGGGAAACGTTTTGAGATAACGGAACACGGTTTGCATTAGTCACCACCAGAAGAGACAAACAACAGATGTGAGCGCGACGACGACGACGGCGATGACGATGCCGCGCGGTCGCCGTCGCTGCCACCACCAAACAAATGAGCCGCGCAAGGCAACGAAATATGCCAAGAACATATAAAAAACAATAAAACAAATAAAATTATTGAAGGCGTGTGTGTGTGTGCGGGGGGAGGGGAGAGCAGAGAGGTAACAGCTTGTATATTACATTATGTCTGTGTGTGTGATAGTGTGTAATGAGTTGAACACACGCACACATGCATCAACATACATACATACAGACGGCCATAAGAACTGCGCGCTCGCAGCGGTGAACTGGTCTTCTACCAAATACACACACCCATACACACAGTCGTGTAAGCGTGTGCGTGCGTGTGAATGTATCGATATACATACATACGCTTCCGCCTTTGCGCACGCCTGATTGTCGCAACGCAAGTTGCTGCCTGTGCGCGCATGAATTTGCATAATTTTCGTATTGTATTATAAAAATACATACATACACACACATATGCACGTTATTACACTTAAAAGTGTTTACATACGTACGTACATATGTATGTATGGACAGGAACCAAGCCTCTTCTTGGCAGCAATAAAGATAAAAATAATAAACATTAACAACAAAAAATGACACCTTTTTAGTTAATGAATTTTCAATAATATATACACACATTTTTTATTTAACCATTACTATTTTATTTTTACTGTTTTTTTGTTTTTGCAGTTTTTGCACAAACCTGTATTCCAAATGCTGTGCTGTAGCTGTGCTGCCTCTGTTATTGTTGTTGCTGCTGATGCAGTTTACTTTTGCTGTTTCTTTATTCCTGTCGAGACGCACAAAACAAAATGTGTGTTGCAAAAAAATCGTTGTGCTCATTCGTTTAGCATGTTTACTGTTTTTGTTGTTGCAGTGTTGCTGTTTTTGTTGTTTTTTAGAGCAATGCACGTTGAATACATTGCACAAATAATTATGTTTGCCGTTGCAGTTTTTTTTTTGCCGCCTTCTTTTGCACTTACACACACACACACACACGTCTGCATATGCACATAAATATATCGGTGTGGTTTCTTTTGCCGCCTTTTCTGCTGTCTACGACGTTTTGTTAGTTTAAAAAACACGCTCTCGCTGTATGTGTGCACATATACATGGATATAATAAACAAACACAATCAAACACAATGAAGATATTCGCGCCGCCGCTTCACTTTTGTATGCAGCAACAATATGCTTATTTGGCTCGGCTGTTTCTGTTGTGTTGGGTTAAATTACACGTCTGAAAACTGAATAATCGTATTGCTTTAATGCCCTAAATTAATAATTGCACCAATTCGAAAATTACAACAGTGCTAAAGTTTCGTAAATTCGCAATAAGTTTCACATTCGAGCCTGTTCTCATCGTCTCGCCCAGAACGAGAAGAGATGCAAGAGATATCGAAAGCAGTGTTACTACGTGCGTGACTATCGATAAGAGGCAACAGGAGATTTACATTTCGAGCCTGTTTTCATCGTTTCGCAAAGAACTCAAGATGTATCGAAAGCAACGTGATTTCACGACTATCGATTGCAGGTAACAGAGTTTCCAAGCGATAACGATATAAACAGAGTGCACGTTTCTGTTAAATCTACAGGTCTTAAACATATTGTACCTTAAATTGTTAATATTTTATTTAACGTTTAAAATGGGTGCATTGGCAGAAGTAAGTAATGAAAACATGAGTAAAATTACTAATCTAATAAAGTCTGACAAAAATTCATACAATTTAGCTGGCTGGTGATGAGAAAAACGGTGATGGCTCGCGCACATTTGTGTTCATCAACGAGGGTCACACACTGGGCAACGCATTGAAAACAATAATAGCGCGCTATCCCGAGGTGGATTTCTGCGGCTATACAATACCCCATCCCACAGAGCAGAAACTGCACTTTCGTATACAATCGCATCGGGAACGGGCGATCGACTTGCTAAAGCGTGGTCTGGAGGATTTGGAAGATCTTTGCACACACACAATGGAAACGTTTGAGAAGGAGATAAATAACTTTAATACCGCAGAAGTGGAAAATAATTAATAGCATAATACATAATTAACCTAAACAACGCTGCGTATTTTTTTGGGGTCGTAGTTAGGTTTTCTCAGGCGATGATAATTGGGCAGCACCTTGCGTAGAAAGTCGATCTGAAGAGTCTGTGAGACCTGCTTATCAATAGCCTCGCGCTGCAGAGCTTGCTGTCCATATACAATTGTATTTTCAGGTAGTTTTTGCTTTGTGCTCATTTTGACACCGGCTCCGATGACACACCCGCTGGACACGGTCACTTCGCTGCCCACAAAGCATTTGGATTCAAAGACATTTTTGTCGCCTATCCGAGAGGCCTTCACAGTGCAACCAACTTCGAAGACATTGTGGCTGCCTATGCTCAGAATATTGTTAGCATCCCAAGTGGCTCCTTCGGGCAGTTCGTGTGCTATGGTTACATACTCCTCCACTATACAGTTCTCTCCAATTATTATTGGTCCTGCCTCGGCAATGATTGTTGCGCTGGGATGCACCACGCAGCCAGCTGAGAAGGTGATCTCACCGCGTAGGATACTTTCTTCGCAAACCACTGACTTGGGGAAGATCTTAATGCTGAAGAAGTAAACTTGAAATCAATAATAGCTTCTATATAACTACGTTATTTATGTTTTACCTGTTTTCCGCGGACATTGCAAAAGTTGCATTCAATTTTAAGCAAAACAAAAAATTAATTCAAGCCCTATTAGAGATGTAAGCTTTATCGATATTTCATATGTAAACATGCCATCAACTTTGTCTAAAACATATCGGAGCAGCGTTCTTTTGAACTGAATTAACATATTGCTGCAGCAGCACTGGTTCAACTCTGCAACCTCTCGGTCACACATTAACATGTGTGCGACTGGTTTTCTGATGATATTTATGTAAAGTACTTGATATTTAATTTATAAAATATGATATTGGTATTGAACATATGGAACCGATATATGCATATATCGGAACTGAGCTTTGGTGAACTGAGCTAGTTTCTTCCGCTGCAGGAGCGTTGGCCCCGGCCTGTTATCTTTCTGCTATACAACACTGTATAGTATGCAGTAACATTTGTCTCAGTGGTTTTTCTGATGCAATTTGAGATTGAGTTTTGTGAGAAATTAACAAGAAGTTACAACGTTGTTTGACTTAATAAGTTGAAATCAGTTACAAATCAAGATGCCAACCGAGGAGTTGTCTGAGTTAACTTTAGGTAAGATGAAATATGGAAAAAAGCAGATGGTAGCCTTGCGGCATTTGTGACTGCCCACGTTGTCACTTGTACATATGTATGTACTAACATGTGTATGTACATGTCCTGCATAAATGCATTAAGAAAAATGAATCATTCACAGTGAAAATGGTTTCAATTATTTGAAGAATGAATACAGTCATGCAGGACTCTAGTATCCATTAAATAGTATATATACATTTATTAAAAGAGGAACTTGTATATTTTTTTTAGAATCCTTGTACACTTCGGAGAAGCGTGGAAGTGATGAGTCAGGAGATGGCGGCAAGGACAAACCTTTTAAGACCATTTTGCAGGCCATGCGTCATGCCGGCAAGGAGCCCTTCCCCACCATCTATGTGGATAGCAAGGATAAGGATGCCAGCGATGAGTTTGAACCCGCTGCCAAGTCACAGTTGAAGAAAATCCAAAAGCTTTGGGCACGCGAAGGTCACAAGAACGCGGAGAAAGCGCAACGCGAGGCCGAAGATGCTGAAAAGCGTCAACAGAACTTAGAGGATGCACGCAAGGTGAAGATCAGCGAGGATCCCTCGTTGCCGGCAGCGCAACGCATTCGTATCTCCGATGGTGCTGCAAAGCGTGACGTACGTGTAAAGATCTACGGTTGGGTGCATCGTTTGCGCCGCCAGGGAAAGTCACTGATCTTTATCACTTTGCGCGATGGCTCCGGCTTCTTGCAGTGTGTGCTTAATGATACACTCTGCCAGACATACGAAGCGTTGGTGTTGAGCACCGAGAGTTCTGTGCTGCTCTATGGCACCCTAAAGCTGGTACCAGAAGGCAAAACCGCTCCAGGTGGACACGAACTTCATGTAGACTATTGGGAACTGATTGGTCTGGCCCCGGCTGGCGGTGCTGATGCCATACTCAACGAGGAGGCGCATCCGGATGTGCAGCTGGACAACCGTCACATTATAATTCGTGGCGAGAACACTTCTAAGGTGCTCAAGATGCGGTCGGTTGTGATGCAGGCATTCCGTGCTCATTACCTGGAGCGTGGCTACAACGAAGTGACGCCTCCCACATTGGTGCAGACGCAAGTCGAGGGCGGTTCGACCCTGTTCAAGTTGAAATACTTTGGCGAGGAAGCGTATCTGACGCAAAGCTCCCAGCTGTATCTGGAGACATGTCTGCCCGCGCTGGGAGATGTCTTCACCATTGCGCAGAGCTATCGTGCCGAGCAAAGTCGCACGCGTCGTCACTTGGCCGAGTACACGCACATTGAGGCCGAGTTTCCATTTGTGACATTCGAAGATTTGCTGGATCGTCTTGAGGATTTGATTACCGATGTTGTGGATCGTGTGCTGAAGAGTCCATGGGGTCATCTTGTATACGAGCTCAACCCAGACTTTAAGCCATTGAAGAAACCATTTAGGCGCATGCCCTACGCCGATGCTATCAAGTGGCTGAAGGAGAACAATGTGACCAAGGATGATGGCACTTTCTATGAGTTTGGTGAGGATATACCCGAGGCACCGGAGCGTAAGATGACCGATACCATCAATGAGCCAATTCTGCTGATCAAATTCCCAGCTGAAATCAAATCTTTCTACATGCAACGTTGCAAGGACGATCAACGCCTCACTGAGAGTGTTGATGTGCTGCTGCCAAATGTGGGAGAGATCGTTGGTGGCTCCATGAGGATCTACGACAGCGATGAACTAATAAAGGGCTACGAACGCGAGGGTATAGATCCCAAGCCCTACTATTGGTACACAGATCAGCGTGTCTATGGCACAATGCCTCATGGCGGATACGGTCTGGGTCTGGAGCGTTTCATCTGCTGGCTCCTCAACCGCTATCACATTCGCGAAGTCTGTCTGTACCCACGTTTCCTCGATAGATGCAAGCCCTAAGCTGCTCCTGCTCTTGCTGCATATCTTGGATATTATTGCATTTGCTTATTATAATATTTAATCAAAGCTAAGCTTGCAAACGAATAAAGGATCTATATGAAACATTATATATAACTTGAATAGGAACCATTAGAGGTTACTGATGCCAAAACCTGCCAGTATATAAAACCTTGCCGAGGGTAACTTTTCTTTTGTGTTAAGTTTATTGAGTTCCTGTTCAACTGGTTATATTATTGAGTAGTTGCTCAATATTCTCGTCCGCGGCTGTGCTTTCGTCCACTTCCATGTCCTCCTCCTGAGTTTCCTCTTGTGTCTCCTCATCTTCGGCATAGTAATCTTCATCGCCAATGCCGTCACCCTCGTCATCAGCTTGTGGCACAGCTTCCACTTCGGCTGTGATGTGCTCCTTGCGATAATGATTACGCAGCAGATCTCTTATGGTGGCACACACAATTTGCCGCACTTGCGAGTCAAAACTGGGAGGCAGCCAACCATTGCGTTCATTGCACACGGCACCGGTGAGGGGTGTGGGAATCTTCTCGAGCATTTCTTGTATCTTTTGCAGTCGTACATCACAGTAACGCAACATACACTGTCGCGAACGAGGCAACTTGTGTTCATCCAAATAGGGATAGTCTATGTTCTGCACCAGGTCAGGACCTTTGGCAGTAACTACTGCAGGTGTGGAGCTGCTGCTGCTGCTGCCACTTGCTGTGAACTGTTTCTGCTTGGCATATTTCCTAGAGTAAACGAACTCTGACACGCCGGAACCGAATCGCAGCCGAAAGTCGAAGGTTTGATAATAGCGACTCTTGAAATCCTTGCGAGGATCGTAACCATAGCGCACGTACAGTGTACGCCAGGGCCCGTTGCTGAAGTAGAATGCCAGCGAGGGTATTATGCACTTCAGTTTGTCGTTGGTCACACCCGATTCGTAGAGCAGTGCAATGCGTGTCCAAATGGGTATCTCTGCAAAGAGTTTCCTCACACGCATAAATTGCTCATCTGAAACATATTTGACTTTCAGCCTCTTGAGGATTTGTGCATCCGGTTGCGTGGGAAATGTGTCACTCATATTGAACGAGACTACATCAAGATTGTCATATGTGGACTTGGCAAACAGTCCCAGCACCTCATGCTGTCCATCATCGGAGCTATCGATGCGATAGTTTCCGCCATGTACAATGTCAACGCGGGTGAAGAGCTCTGGGAGGCACAGCAGCTGCGATTGTTCGCGTCTGCGTGAGGAGAAAAAAGAGTGTGTCAGATTGTAACTGCAACTGTGTTTAACCCTTCATCAAACCCACTTAAAGAAGTCCAAATCGGCTACATCACGCGGCTGCACCTGATCCAGGGCGTATTCCAGTTGAGTTGCCGCGGCAGCATCGCTGCTTTGGGGCGTATACCAAAGGGGCAGGTATTGGAAGTCACATAGGGCTATAAAGCATGTGTTTATATATATATATAGGTAAATATGCTCACTATGCAGGGTGTGGTTTACTCACATTCGAAACTGAAGGTGCGACTGCAATGACCCAGTACACGCACAAAATGCTGTGGGGCACGGGATTTGTCGCGCTTGTGACGTCGCACTGTCACTGAGAGCAGCACGCCCCTTTTATCTGTACAATCGCCGAATGTTGGTTTATTATAGGGATTATCTGGATGAAAATGCAGCTCCAAGCGACGCTTTTCATCGCCTAAAACCTAGAAGTAAGGATGATGTGAGCTAAAGCTTTTACTGACTGTTAACCTACCTTTGAGATGTTGACAATTCCGCCAAGAGTTGCTATCATGCGATCTGTATTTACCACACGACCAGGATATTCAATTACTTCATATTCCTGTTGCAAATTAAAGTTTAATTGGCGCGACATGCTTCAAGTTTGTTTTGTTTACATGCGCATTTCTGTGTAAACATTCGCACACGTTCAGTTAGAAATATCGAACTTCTTGTCATTAGTCGCTGTGACTGGCAAAATATGCGAGATATCGATATGTGAATGAGTATTCGTATATTTGAAATGCTGATAGTCCCGCCAAGAGTTGCAACCATTCGACCTGTTTTATCGTGTGAGCTGAATATTTAAATTGAATCCAAACGTAAATAAACATTGATCCGGATTGAAATTTCTTTAGTTACGAATTTCTGTGTGAATATTGGCATACAATCGGTGACAGTTATCGATGTGACTGTGGTAAATCGTTGACTAGCAAAATATGTGATATATCGATATGCATTCATCGCTAGTCATTGGCCTAAAGCAATCACTAAGAAAATCGTAAACAATAATTTCATAGCACCGGCCCAAGCGAATTAATAAAAATGTCGAGTAAGCATCGGAAACGCACCGCGAGCAGTAGCAGCAACGATGAGGAGCCCGACAGCGAAGAGGAATCACGTTTAAAGGATTTACGCGAGCGAGATGAATTCGCCAATCGCCTCAAGCAGCGCGACGAAGACCGTACACGCAAGGTGGTCGAGGCAACGGGCGGCCGCAAGGCAATCGAAGAGGCAACTAAACGTTTAAAGCTCGAACATGAGGATCGCGAGAAGATTGTGCCCCATCTGCGTATACAATCGCGTCGGCAGTATCTGGAGAAGCGAAAGGAGGACAAAGTGGCCGAGTTGGAAGCAGATATACTGGATGACGAGTATCTCTTCGAGGACAGTGTGTAAGTATAGGAATCATTTTATCTTTGATCTTTTAACAATCAATCAACTTTTATTTCCTCCCCCTCCCAGCCTGACCAAACGTGAACGTGAGGAACGTCAGTACAAGAAACAATTGTTGAACATTGCCAAGGAGCATGAGAAGGCGCGGGAGTTGGAGCGCATACAGCGCTATCATATGCCACAAGATCTGAAAAAGGGAGAGAAATGTAAGTGCAGCATGTCCAGAGATATATGAAATTCTTCTGTAACCAATTCTACTATTCCAGCTGAGTACGTGGAGATTGATGAATTTGAGAAGCAACCAAATTCGGAGCAAAAGAAATGGGAAGCGGAGCAATTAGCATCGGCACGTTTCCAGTTCGGTGCCAAGGATGCCAAAGCAGAAGAGGAATATGAGCTGCTGTTGGATGATCAAATAGATTTCATTCAGGCTCTGACACTCGATGGCAATCGTGAAAAGACTTCCAAGCAGCCGGAGTTAACTGAAGTGGAACGCAAGCGCTTAACGCTGGATGAGACACGCAAATCCCTGCCTGTGTATCCGTTTAAGGATGATCTCATAGCTGCCGTAAAAGAACATCAAGTGCTGATTATAGAAGGTGAAACCGGCTCGGGCAAGACCACACAAGTGCCACAATATCTAGTGGAGGCTGGCTTTACTGCGGACAAGAAGATGATTGGATGCACGCAACCTCGACGAGTTGCTGCCATGTCGGTGGCAGCTCGAGTGGCCGAGGAAATGGGTGTCAAGCTGGGCAACGAGGTGGGCTATAGCATTCGATTTGAGGACTGTACCTCAGATCGCACCGTGCTCAAGTACATGACAGATGGCACCCTGCATCGTGAGTTCCTCTCCGAACCCGATTTGGCCTCGTACAGTGTCATGATTATCGATGAGGCTCACGAGCGTACACTGCACACAGACATTCTCTTTGGCCTCGTCAAGGATATAGCCCGGTTTCGACCCGAGTTGAAGTTGCTCATCTCGAGTGCCACCCTGGATGCAGAGAAGTTCTCTTCGTTCTTCGATGATGCACCCATATTTCGTATACCCGGTCGTCGGTATCCCGTCGATATATTCTATACGAAAGCACCCGAGGCTGATTATATCGATGCCTGCTGTGTGTCGGTGCTACAGATTCATGCAACTCAGCCACTTGGTGACATTCTTGTCTTTCTCACTGGTCAGGATGAGATCGAGACGTGTCAGGAGGTGCTGCAGGATCGTGTCAAGCGATTGGGCTCCAAAATACGTGAACTCGTTGTGATACCAGTCTATGCTAACCTGCCCAGCGATATGCAAGCAAAGATATTTGAGCCAACGCCACCGAATGCTCGTAAGGTGATCCTGGCCACAAATATTGCCGAAACATCGCTGACCATCGATAACATTATCTATGTGATTGATCCTGGTTTCGCCAAGCAAAACAATTTCAATTCCCGCACCGGCATGGAGTCCCTCATGGTAGTACCAATCTCCAAGGCATCTGCCAATCAACGTGCTGGTCGTGCAGGCCGCACAGCGCCGGGCAAGTGCTTTCGCCTCTATACCGCCTGGGCCTACAAGCATGAGCTGGAGGAGAACACAGTGCCAGAGATTTGTCGTATTAATCTGGGCAATGCGGTGCTTATGCTGAAAGCGCTGGGTATCAATGATCTGATACATTTCGATTTCCTTGATCCACCACCGCATGAGACGCTGGTGTTGGCACTGGAGCAGCTTTACGCGCTGGGTGCACTCAATCATCATGGGGAGCTCACAAAGCTGGGACGGCGCATGGCAGAGTTTCCCGTGGATCCCATGATGGGCAAGATGCTGCTGGCAAGTGAGAAGTAAGTAAATGAATATTGCTTCTCTTTATCATATATATTAATGTGTATTCATCTCTCTTTGATACAGATACAAATGCTCGGAGGAAATGGTCACCATAGCTGCGATGCTGTCTGTGAATAGCGCCATCTTCTACAGACCCAAGGATAAGATAATCCATGCGGATACAGCGCGAAAGAACTTCAATCATATGCATGGAGATCATCTCAGTTTGCTGCAGGTCTACAATCAATGGGCCGAAACGGATTACAGCACCCAATGGTGCTATGAGAACTTTATCCAGTATCGTTCCATGAAGCGGGCACGAGATGTGCGCGAACAACTGGTCGGACTGATGCAACGTGTGGAGATCGATATGGTCAGCTGTTTGCCAGAGACAACAAACATACGGAAAGCCATTACATCGGGTTACTTCTATCATGTGGCACGACTCTCCAAGGGAGGCAACTACAAGACCATTAAACATAATCAAACTGTTATGATACATCCGAATTCATCCATGTTCGAGGAACTGCCGCGTTGGGTACTCTATCATGAGCTTGTCTTCACCTCCAAGGAGTATATGCGTCAGGTTATCGAAATCGAAAGTAAATGGTTACTAGAAGTTGCGCCGCATTACTACAAGGCCAAGGAACTAGAGGATTCGACGAATAAGAAGATGCCCAAGGTCACTGGACGATCCGAAATGACGCAATAAAGAATGAATTTTATAAATTTTTTAAGCATTTATTTTTAATGGGTATTTCACAGTCGATGTTAGTCTACTTTACTAGACACTAGATTATTCCCAACAGAGAGATTAAACTTGGAAACTGAAAGTAAATAGTTTATTCTATTATATATTGTAATAGAAAGAATGTTTACCTACCACATGCCAGAGGTTTCAAATCTTCGCAGACCACGTCAAAATTATAATTCCGAAGATATTTTTACCATTTTGTTTGAACATTTTCAACGTTTAATCCTACAAAATTAGAGCATATATTTCTAATATTTTTGTGTATATAGGGCAACATATGTATCTATGTATATATAAAATTGGAGAAGTTTAGTTGCAGGATATTAATAAAATAAAGGTTTTCAATTTTTACTATCATTTCACTGACAATTGACTATGTGTTATAGTTGTTTTATTAATAATCTTTTTATAGCATATCTTTTGTATTTCGATATGCCAAAGTGTGTATTTGGTAAATGATTTTGACTGATTGTTCCTATACTACTTATATATAATCAAATTATTACACCTTGTGCATGTATGGTAATTGCCTTTTTTTAATCATTAAAATTTAATTGTTTTTCTTATAAACTAGCTATAGGAACAATTTTAATGTAATAATATGAAATAATAAAATTTAAATATAAAATAATATAATATTAATTTTAATAAATATATTGTAAAATTATATAGTAATATGCATTAAATATAATCCCCCCTTATAAAGCTTTCAAGGATTGCACAATACGAAAGCGCTTGATGCATTTATAAAAGTTTCCCTTAACGTATTTTCCCATATATAACCCAAGGAATTCCCGATCCTAAAGCTCCCACAGGGAAGTAGACGAAAAAGCTCTTGATGCTGGGCTTGCCCCTTTCTCCACAGTGCAAAAAGCTTTAAGCAGGAAGCTCAAAGCGAGGAAGCTGACTGCAAAACAACCCCCATAAAAACATCGAATCGTTTCAAGTCCGGAATTCAGGACAGTTTCCAGCCGCATCAAGAAGCAGCAGCAGCCCGGAGTGACCCAAGCTAATAATAATAACTGTATAGAGAGATTTTCTAATTAGCTTTTTCGTTTGGGAGACTGCTACAACAATGCGTAGTCGCACCGAGCTAGTGACCACCACCTTCGACTTGGACTCGGATGAGGAGGACTATAGTCCGGACGATGATGATTCCGAGGAGGATTGGCGTCCCACCAATAAAAGGCGCCAGCAGAAGGCGCAACCACGCAATGCCAATGGCAACGGTGGCGATGGTGGTACTGCAGCTGGTGGGGGTGGTGGTGGCGGTGCAGCTGGGGGAGTAGGACGCAAGCGCAAACAAGTCGCTGCAACGGCAGCTGCATTCAAGGCCAAGAAACGTGCACTGGTGGCCAACAACAAGGTGAGCGATGAGGACTTCGAATCTGCCGATGAGAATGATGATGATGATTTGGAAAGTGCCGCGGATGGCAGCGATGAGGAGGATGATAGTTTACCCGCAACAAGCAGTGCAAAGAGGCCACAGAACTTGCCGCCAAAGAAGCAATTCCAAGCCAAGTTGACCCAATTGGATTTGTTGCTGAACAAACGTGATTTGTGCAACAAGGATTGGTTGCAGAATAGTCGATTGTGTCTGTGGCGCAAGGATGAGAAGACAAATCTGTTGCAGAAATATCTGCGGGTGAAGACCACATCGGATGAGCAGAATCCCACGGCGGAGCAACAGTTGCTCTTCACCTCCAGCTCGGTGGTAAGTGGCAGTGCAGTGAAGGTGCTTAAAAGTGTGCTCAATATTGTTGCTTTTTCAGTACTCCAGCTGGGATGAGCAGCATCTGAGTGATTTTGTTGATGTCAAGGTAAATTGTCTGGATCCCAACAACAGACGCATACAATTGGCTGATATTGAGGCCATCAAGAAACTATCCAGAGAGCTGCAGGCAGCCGAGGATGAAGAAAATGATAATGATAACGAAAATGCTGAAAACGCAGATCCGCCTGCAACTTCCAGAGAAAATAATGAAAATGATGAAGACGAGGACGATGATGAGGTGGAAGAAGATGATGACGACGACGAAGAGGAGGACGATGATGATGAGTAAATGAACTAAACTATGAACTTACAATTACTATTCGAGTTAATAATCTAGATGTTAATTCTATACTATATACATATAGAGACATATACTATGTATGGCCAAGCTAGCATTAGAAATGTGAACTTAAGTTTAGCGCGAATAAAACAATTATAGATATCAAATTACACCAAAAGAAAAGGACTTTTAACGGTTTTATAACTAAATGATTCGATATTTTTGGGTTATTACATTGCATTCTATGTATTTCGTTCGTGTACATCCTGATCTCTATCATAATTTACACTGATCTGGGGCAGAACATAAAGCTGAATATTGAAATTGACTTCGAGCACGAGTTACCGACGTCTCTCGCCTTTAACAGTTTTGCGTTTCTCCTTCTTTTCCTCGCGCAATTGTCGTTGCTTCTCCCGATCATCCTTATCTTTTTGTTTCTTTGCCGCACTCTCGAGACGCGCTTGCTCCCGCTTCTCCTTGGCCAAATTGGCAACATCGGCTTTATTGGTATTGGGTGCCATCACACCGGATCCGCTTGGCTCAATGCCTTCGCCATCTGTGTCATTGTCCTCCTCTTCGCTGACGGCGGTCTAAGGAGGGGAAAAAGGTATTAGACAGACACTTCCTCGGGTTAGTTCCCTTTTAGGTTACCTGTGAATACTGCGCTAGGATTTGTTGTTTGATGCGACGCTCCTCTTCGGTATATTCACGCTCTTTGACGGCAGGTTGCAGTTTCTGTTGCTCCAGCAACTTGGCCAGTTGTGCATTCACATCGATATCCAGACCCTTCTTGGGCGGATCATCGGCACTGGGATGACTCTGCAGCCACTTTTGAAGTATGCTCGCCACCAGTTGCTCAATGTTGGAAGCCTGTATAGATAGAATTTAGAACAAATAGTATATATATGTATTTATATATATATGTAAACTCTTCCAACTTACGCCCGTATCGCTTAGAATACCCTCGAGTGCTTCGACCTTCTCCTCCTGCGTCTCTTCATCGCCTTCGAGGATGCCGATTATGTACTGGCCAAAGACGCTTTCGTCTGTATTGATCTGCCGCAGCTGATCGCCAAGCCACGCTTCGAATTCGCTCATTTTAAATGCAAAATGGGCAGCGATCGACAAAAAAAAAGCCGCAGAACTCTTGCGGGGCAGGAAAGTCAACTAAATTTGGGCAAGCATGTGTGTTCAGTGTTGAAAAATATGCAAACAACTTACACAGCTGTTCATGCACTGCACAGTGGTGAAGTGGGAACCAATAAGGTTGGAGCTTATATCTGTATTGTTTCTTTTGTTTGCTGTTTATCCATATTTTTATTTTTTCTAAGTCTTAAATAAAATTCTATAACCATGTAAGTAAGCACTTGCAGCAAAGCTAGCCATTCGAAATTAATTTTTGCATTGCACATCTGCGTGCCGATATTTTGCAAGTTATCACAACTTATCGATATCTAATACACAGCTGTGCGCAACAGTTTGACTTGGTGATTAGTGCTGTGAACTGGTTTAAGAGAGTGTTAAAAAGCGCATTACGTTTTATTATTATTATTTACTTTTGTGCTGATATTTTATAATGCAAACTATAACGATTTAATTTCCTTTTAATTATAATAAAAAACGTAAATGTAGAATTTACAAACACACAAATTGGGCAACCAAAAAAAAGGAACGTATGCAATTTATTGAAATTGTCGCCAGGCCCCATCAAGAGAAAACAACTTAACATTATAAACAAATTCCAAGTGTAATCCAAGCTGAGTTTTATATTCAGTTTATTCAATGGTGACGTTCAGTGCGTAATTGCAAGTGTGTGCGTGTGTTCGTTCGTTAGTGTGCGCGAACGTGTGTGCGTGTGTGGTTTTGTACTCGGTGTCTTCGTCGCGCTGTAAAATTTTTACCCAATACGAGTAACACTCGACACCTGTGCTTTGTTTATTTGATGTTAGAGGGCGTCATAAACAAAATCAATACAACAACAACAGCAACAACAATAGCACATACAGTACGTACGTAGCGCAGCTGCAGATAGCAACAAGTGGGCAGAAATAAAGCCACTCGTCGTCGTCGTCGTGGTCGTCGTGGTTGTATTTGTATACGCACTCACATCGTACACTCGCGCTGCAAACACTTTCCACGAAGCTAAGCTAATAATGTGACGAAGGTTTCTTCACTTTTAGCCACCATGCAGGTGAGTAATACATATTGGATTTAAATTGAATATGTATAAACTTTGCAGACAAAGTTGAGTGGGTCTTTCTATTATTATATATAGATTTTGCAACTAAAGTAATCTTTGAGAGAGGGTATGCAGGTTGATAGTTTATACAGACTTTCAATTCAAATCAGTCATAGAAAAGTTTAGTTCGAATTTGGTGTAGTTTATTTTGTGTTTGTTCATATACGAGATTCGATTTCAAGATACTTGTATTCAGATATTTAGCCTAACTAACATACAAATTCTTATCACAAATCTTTTATTCACAAAATAAACCCTGACGTATTAACGTAAAATGATTTTTTTTGTTATTATACCGATATTACAGCTAAAATATTCTTATAGACAGGATTTTGGATATGAAGGTTGTTAATTCAAACTGATTTTAGTCACTAAAATCATAGATTGTGTTATTATATTCATTTAGATATTTAGGTATTCACTTCGACTACCATATTATAGATCTTTTGTTTACAAAATAAGCCGATAGGTCATTTATATATGTGTTAAAGCAAATTCATTCTCATGGATCAAGAGTCTTATTTATTATATTATACCTAACGTTCTCTTATGATCGGAAATGATCGACAAAAAAGAAAAATTCATAAAAACAAGCGTGATGAAAAGTTTAAATTAAAATTTAAAATTGATTATTCAACACTATCTTCATTATTATCGATCAAATGATTAAATATATACAGAATTAAATGAGCATCTACAGGCTATCTTACAGTCGATTAGGCACTTAACACTCATGTTTTTGCCTTGTTTTTGTCGCATTTGAGAACTGATTGAATGGCCCCTTAGGGGGAGATAGAGGAGGTCGTTGGGCGGCGTTACTTGACAACTTCAGCCCCAGCAGGGGGGAGGGGCTGCTTTCGCGCGCCACAGGCGGTTGATGGATTCCATTCATGCTGCCTGGCCTCGTGCACCGAAGCGTGTCCTGGCGCTCTCGAACTCGACTCTGATATGGGGACTAAGCAATGGGATACTCGATGGGGTATCCCGGTTGGGTCTCTAGTTTGGGTCTCTCGTTGACGTCTTTGACATTTTCATTTTACAACTGGCAACAATTTCAACTTCTCCTTCTTCTTCTTATTCTGTTGCTATCACCGTGTCCATGTCTCGTTGACAAATTGTCCGTAAAGTCGGCCCCCGCCCCCCCATCCGGCTACTGTCATCCAACAACATGAAAATCTATGTCAATGTGTGGTGAAATTACCGTTAGAGTCACATTGGAGCGCAAAGATAGGTCATGCTGATATATGATAGACAAGGAGAGTGGGAGAGAGACGCAGGGAGGGAGAGTGGGGCAGGGACGCTCAACTTGAAAGGTTACTCAAGAGGGATGCCTCTGCCGCTGGCGATTCCTGTTGCGCCACATTATGTGGCAGCTTCCAAACAATTTTCAATTAAGAGCACAATCACGATAAATAAATCGCTCATTGTTTCGCGAACTTCATCTTCTTCATCTGGCTGCCCCACTCTACCCTCTTTCCTCTCTCCCACTCTAACCAAGCTAGCCATATGTTCGTCCGTTTCCCGTTTCTGCCACCCAGTTGGCCTGTTGGGCTTGTTGCAATTTTATGGCAATCCAGAGTGACTAACACGCTTTTGCTTCTAGGCAGCAGTCGAGTTGTATACCCTGCATTGCCGTAGAAGGGTTGCTTAGGCGAATGCAAGAGCTTATAATAATTATAAAGATATTGTCTTTTTAATATCATACAATTTGTAGTATCCACTGTATCTTGAACCTATAAAATCATGAAATTAGTCTTAAGTTTAATGATTTTCATAACACAAATTTGATATTCAATTGAAATGCTCCCAGCGAAGAGTTCCGCGTATTGGCGGCATCAAGTGACTTCACGTTATATTCTATATTATAAATTTACCATATACATATAATCATACAGTTATCTTCCACACATACAGAAATATATCTAAATGTTAAATGACTTTTTTAAAAATAATTTTTTTAATTCTCTTCAAATTACAAACGGTTTATCATGTCAAAATTCAGGGAATTCATTGAAGAATGTACAAGAAACTGAAAAAATATGAATAAGAATATCGAATTTCCTCAAGAAGAGAGGTGAGAGAATGAGAATGTTGTGAAAAGGTGAAAAAGGGAGAGAAGGAATTAATGAAATGCAATATACCGGTGAATACTCTGCATATTATAGATTGAAAAAGCTAAACTAAATTATTTAACACTAAATACTACTGAGTAACTATTGTGAATGCATTATTCAACACTGCGTTTTGGATATTACCAGGAAAAAATTGTAAAAAGAGGGAAAAATAAAACAGAAAAAAGAGAGTTGAGTTATTTTCAACTGATATTGGGTATTTTCCAGTCTTCATTGCTTCATTGTTGTCTGTGTTTTTTACTTGTGTGTTTTAAGTACCACGAGAAACCTTCATTCGAAGCTTTTTTTATAAAAAATACTCAAGGTATTTTTTTGCAAAATTAATTTTAACTCCAACTCTAGCTCATTTGGCGTTTGGTTTTGTTTTTCTTTCTTACCTGAAGCCCCCCACGTTTTTTTTTTTTCTGGTCTGTAGAACAAAATTGATTTCGATATTCGTTTGGGAGTCTGCATCACGTTGGGAACAACTGTTGGTTTTGCTGCGATAGTCGATTTTTTGTCTATTTGTCTTATTATTATTCTTTCGAACAAGACAAATCTCTGCCAATGCCAACCCAGAAGTTTTCCAATGAAAACTCTTGGAAAATTGTGTGTCTTCTTTCCCAATGACTCGTTCACGTTATTTGCTTGTTGGCTCGTTTTCTTGTTAGTCATCGGGTTTTATGCTATGGCTTGTCTTTCGTCATTTTGTCTCTAATTGTTCGTAATATTACCAACAAAAAAGCAAATACAAAAAAAGCGAAAAAAATGCTTAAAAACAGAAAAAAAAGAACCGAAGCCAAAGTCAAAAGGAAATGGTAAAAAATTTCAAACTGTCAGCAATTAAAGTAGCACATTTGCCTTTGTAGTTAGCAGTTTGACAAGAGCAATACCCTGTATTGCTGATTAGTAATGCGAGAATATTATATTAAAGTAAACTTAAAAATGAAAGCGTAAGGCAAATTTGCAACAAAAAATACAATTCTTGTGGTTCTTTCTACTTATAGGGTATCTTAAAGGTGAGCATGGTTGACGTTTTAGCGATTTTGTTCTTTCAGATACTTTTTGAGGTCTTTTGCGTAATTATGTGCATACAATTAGTGAGTTAACTGCATTTGTCATGCATAATTAAGGCTGGATAAGACGCAAACATAATCTCAAGACTTGAAAATTGATATTATGGGAATATATACAAACTTATATACAAGTATACTTAATGCAATTATAATGTGTATAAGATGGAATTTTTTGTAAAAGATCCCTTTGACTTAATCTACATTTTATTACCCTATGAAAGTGATAAAAAAAGGGCATGAAACGGAACTATCGGACTGTAAATTCCTATTAAAATATGTAGCTAAAAATTTATAGAAATATGAACGGTCTATTCAACTAAGATATTTTTTGACAATTCTTACTTAATTTAAAGGCATGAAAGTTGGTCAAAAAAAATGTTAAATCATGAATTCGTTGCACAAACTAAAAGTGTATTATAATGGGTTTAATTTATATTACTGAAGAGAAATCTATATAGTGCTGAAAACTTTTCAGAATCAAAAAATATGGATTTTAATGGAATTGAATGAAAAAAAAAACCAAATATATCTATTTAGTCAAAATTTCGTTTTAATTTTATATTGTTAAATCGCAAATAACCCTATTGATCTGGCCAGATATATTTGTTTTCCAAAAACTAATCAGAAGTATCGAAAAAAAGCTTCTCTATTTCTGGAAAAAATTCAGAAATACCCTTGCTCTTTAAAAAAAGGTAGATTTGACGGGAAATAGCACTGAAACTATTGTAATGACTTAAAGAATTATACATATATTTTTAAAATAAATATATAGTGTAATGATAATCAAGTAGAAAACTCCAATTTTTTAGGAAGAGTTGGCAAGGCAGGCATAGTAAACGAAAACAGTGTTGATTAACACATTTCTAACGGCTTTCAGGGTATCTAAAAGTGAAGAAATGCCTCACTGTGACTTTCTTTATTGAATGCAAAAACTATTGTTTAAATAAACTAAAAATAAAACATAAAAAGTTTGATGACGCTTTGCTTAAAAATGGCCATAAAGAGCGCAGAAATAAAGCAGCCAATAAAACGATGTAACATACATGCAAACATACATAAATATCACTGCGTATGTTCATACATGTGTGAAGTTCGGCCATGTACGATAGATATGCTTGTATGTAGGTGTGTGTGTGTTTGTGCGTGTGCGTGTGAGTAGGAACAGAGCTAGTAGTATCACTGAGTGCTATTAAAATTGAAGGCGACAGTGACGACGTCGTCGACGTCGACGTCGAGAGCTTTTCGTTTCGTATCGTTTTGTTTATTTTTGCGCTTAAAATTTTTGTCAGTTTCGTCGTTGGCGCGACAAAGCTTCAAATGAGAGCGCACACTGAATTGCTTGCGCTCTTTGTTCGGTGTCTCCATCATTTAAGAGAGTCATCACAACACAACACAAACACAACATGTGTTTCGTCATCAAAATTTGTTTTTGTTTCATTTGTATGGACAAATTTTGATGTTGTTCTTGTGTGGGAAATTATTTATAACGTAATTGTTTTTTATATTTTATAAATTAAAAATACACTTAAATATTACTATTAAAAATTATATACGAGTTAATTTTTAAATTGTTTTTTTTATATTGTCATATATTTAATATTTATTTTAACGATTTTTTTTACCGTTCCGCCTCAAGAACAACAAAAACAAATCCCTCAGAGCAGCCTATCATTCCTGACGTAGTCGTCATCGTTGTTGTTGTTGTTGTTGCTGTTGTCGTTTGTCGTTGTCGATGTCTCGATGCCGATGTCGTTGCTGTCGTTAAGCGCCGCGCGTATCTCTCAGATACGCTAATTGTGTGGGGCCACCACGCAAAATGAAAACGCCGGCAGTGGCCTCCAGAGAGAGCAACAGAAAGACACAGAAAGAGAGCGCGCGAGAGAGCGCAGCGCGCCTGCTGCAAACATCGCAAGCGAATCGTTGCATCTCGCTCTGATTTACCAGCACTTGCCCATAGGTTAGAAACGTCGAGCACTACAAACAGCCATTGCTGGGTCAAGCGTTGCCAGCTGGCAAAAAAACTTTTATACACTTGACATATGTGAGATTAAGAGAGTATGCTAGCGCGAGAGTGCAATGAAGAGAGAACTCGTTGGCGCTGCCACTGCCACACGGCAAACACACAGCTGGTGTATCTTCGAATGTTTTGTCAGTTCGAGTTTGTATTTCGTTTGGTGAGGTTGTTTGGTTGGGCCCACACATTATCACACAACAACAACAACAACAAAAAGAAAAAAAAGGTCGGCCCTTGCCTTGTGTACCCTCTCTCTGTGTGTGTCGACGTGTCTCTCTCTCTCGTTCTCTCTGTCGTTTCGGGCGCCGCGCGTGTCTGGTTGCATTAAATTAAATATATATATATCTAACAAATTCCACTAGAAATGTTTAAACAATTCTATAGATGAGAAATCAAAGTGTTCTTCCGAATGTGCGCAAAAAGCAAATTTACTTGGCGCAGCCCAAATAAAGCAAAGTGCGTGCGTGTGTGTTTGTGTGCGTGTGTGTGCTTGTGTTGAGCAAGCTCCACTAAAAGAAATCAACAACGCAAATTGCTCTCAATTTAATAATAAAAAAAAACATTTCTATGTTTCTATGAATTTCAACTAAAAAAATATTTAAAAAACGAAAACCTGCAAACAAAACATCAAAACAATTTTACGAATATTTTCTTTAAATTTTCAACTCGGTTACGGAATTTTTGTGTCGCGTTTCATTGCCAACACGTCTCCACTCTCTTGGGAGTGAAGCGCTCTGGCTGCTCTCTCTTAATCTCTCTCTCTCTCTCCTTGCATGTTGCTTTGTCGCGTCGGCCGCGTTTCATAATCCAATTGCCCATCGCGCTCGCTTTGTGGTCGCTTTCGTCCGTCGTCGTGTATCTTTATTTATATTTTGTTTCAGTCCCATTTCGTTTCTCACTTGTCCCCCTCGCCCCCCTTTGGCCCACCCGCCACACAAAGCAACTATTGTTACTAATAGTATATCAATTATATTAATTTTCCAAAAATATCTCTCGTTCTTTCTCTATAAAGTTGTGACTTCTACGGCAAGTACTATATAATTTGTTAAAGAAATCTAAAAATATTACAATACATAAAGATTTTGATGATATAAATTTAAAATTTCAATTAATATTGTGAACACATAATTTCCAAATAAAAATGAAATAAATCAATAATAAAATCAAGTGCGAAAATATATATGAAAAATCAATAGAAAATAAATTTATAGCTTCTCACATAGAGTAATAAAATATTCATACACATACATATATACATACTATATATACAAATATATAAATATATATTTATACACGCAACGGTTTCACACTGCAACAACAACCCAAAATTAATCACTAGGCCAAAGTTGCCTATTGTTAATAAGTGCAAATAAATAATAATAATAAATAAATATATATAAAATGCATTCTTTGGGATATGATCGATCCGGCAATGCAGCATAATCCATAAAAAAAACTAAGCAAACACGGAATACAAAACGGAATTGAAAATTGATCGCAAGTTGGATTAAACAAAGGTAACACACTATAAAAATATGAAAAAAAAAAAAATCATATTGTATATATTAGACTATGTGAACTCAGCTATTGTAGCAGCTAGAGAGCTCAAATTTGGTATGCGGATTTCTTGGTGCCATAGGTAGACTATAAGTCAATCAAATATAGAACGCCACTCCCAGCAATCAGGCGAATCATATAAAACGCAAGACCTCAGCTATCATAAGAGCTAGAGATAGAAAATTTTGTATAAAGATATTTATGTACTCTACAGTGAGTATGTTTATTTGAAATGCAAAGTGCCACGCCTATTTAACTGGTTGATGGGTTTTTTTGGCCAATAAATTAGAGTTTTAGAACTACTGCTAGAATATTGAAACTTTCTATAAATTGGGTGATTTATAATCGATAAAGTTGGTGAAGAATTTATTATATCTTCATGAAGGGGAAATAAAAGAAAATGGAGAGAAAATCTTTCAAGATTTATCTACTCTAAGCAACTTTTATCTACTAAGATCTCTTCTTGTTCAGTTTCTTATAAGAGATATTCGTTGCCTTATCATTCGCCACACATTACGTAACATTGTCGATATGGTTCCACTTCAGTTAGGATTCCCTGCCCCAAAGATTGTCGGTCATTAATGCAAACACACAGCACTCAGCACGCAGACAGTGGGAAAAGTAAACAAAACACAAAGCACAAACTACAGTGGGCGATAGTCATCGTTCTTGCTGCTCTTTATTTAGTTATCAAATTTATTATTTCTTTTTAACTCGCTGAAAGCGCGCGCGCCTTGTGTCATGTGAAGTGCGAGTGAAAATGCAAATGCGACTATCTCACAGATACGAACACACATACACAAACACAACACAGATACACTTATGTGAGTCTCGCACATTTTGCATATGATATTGAAATGTATTTTCCACGTATATTAAGCGTTTTATTTATGTTTCAATGAAATCTTTTCATAGGCTATTTTCGTTACTCTTTATATCTACAATGTCCGTCTGTCGCTCTATGTCGCGCGCGCTCTCTCTCTCTACGTCTCTTCGTCTCTCTTCGTGTACTTTTGCGACGTATTTCGGTGTGATTTAATTAGTTTATTGTTGTTAAACATTTTTTGTTCGTTTTTTCGTTTTCCGTTTGCGGGAACAGGTTAAACCAGTTTCGAGCCTAGCCAAAAGCCATACAAAAAATAAGTAAAAAACTCTATATAAATCGTAGTTTCTTCGTATGTTAGTTCTTTGAGGTGCCCAACTCGCGAACTCAACTCAGTTTATAGAGAGGGTCTCTCATAATTTAATAAAAATAACTAAATACTGTTTCGGTGGCTTATCGCGCCCAAGGCAAGGCAAGTGCCTGTTCTCTCTCTTACACTCTGTGGGCTGTCTGTCTCTCTCGCACGCAAGACACACGCACAGACACGATTAGATAATAGCATTTTAAATGTTGTCTTACTGTACTCCGAGGTAGTGTATTTACCAACAATAATAAATGGACTTTGTTTAAAAGTAACAAAGAGAGAAGGCAGCAGAGAAAGAAACAGAGAGAGAAAGAGAGATACTGATAGAGCATGGGTAAGAGAGACAGCACTGATAAGGCTAGACAGTACGAAAACAGAGAGAGAGAGAGAGAGAGGGAGAGAGCATGCCGACAGGTTGCAAAGAAATCGGACTATAATAACAAGAGTGTGTGTGTCTATTGCTCAAGATATTATACTTTCCAAGAGCTAAATAAAACACACACGATTTGCAAAAGAAATAACTGAATTTCAAAAGAAATAGACGGGTCTAAAACATTTAAATTATATTATTATTTATGTTCAACAAAAATACATTACTATTGTGAGTTTCTCGAGGTTTAACAGATTATAGCGCCCGACTCTCTTACTTCACTTCAGCTAATCTATAACAGTTTGTCAATGTAATTTCAAGTTCTTTTTTCTTCTTCTTGTTTAACCCTTTTTGACCTTAATCGTCTGGGGACTGTAGCATATCTTTACCTATGTAAATATTTATTTACTCCTTACTCACTTCCTGCTTTGGTTTTTAGGGAACCCTCGTCATTCGACAAATATAAACCAATATAGTATGTCTGTCTGTACCTTTGTATATAGACTAATTGACGTCTGTATTTATGTGTATTTGTAATTTTTGTTTTACTTAGCAGAATTTTTTTTGAAATTTGACATTTTGGACATGCCGCAAAAAATACAAAAGATGAATATATACGGTTTCTTTATACAATATTTTTTTTTTGTGTTTTGTGCTTTTGTTTTTGAATCTTCTGTACTTAGTCGTCGTTGTCGCTGTTACTGACTATGTATTCTGACGTGCTCCAATACTAGAATTATCTTAATTAAAAATCTCAAGTCAAAGTTGGCCAACAACAGCAACAACAATAATAACAACTAGAGATTAGCTCATCTGTTTTCTGTTGAATTAAACAAAAACAACTTTGCTCTAATGGCCACAAACATGTTGCGAAATCTTTGCTTAGCAGGGCTCTCAAATTACTCTCTGTGTGAAATTACATTTATATTATAATGATGAGCGCGATGTGTAACGAAATTTCTAGTTGGGGTTTTGTGTCTAACAGGTGTTGGGGCTGTGGCAGAGCAAGATTTGAATTAACTTCAAGTTTTTGAAGTTCGAGAGCATATTTATGCTAAATTTTAGAGGTTTAGTTGCTATAGTATGAAAGATGGAAGCGTTTTAATCTACTTGTATGGGATAAGATTGTTGTAATGAAAAATAAGAAGCAGACTTAGCTGGGTAGAGTTATGGGACAGTTTTATGTCAAATTTAATGACTATATATTTTTATTGATACCTTTCTAAACAACTTTAAAAATGTAGGTCTGTTCAATTGGCATATCAATGGTGTATATCAAAATTCAAACAATATATAGTTAAATACAAAAAACAATCAAATCTAGAAAATCTAAAAACAAAAACAAGGAAGAAATGCTGCCTTCCTCATGTTGAAACTACTATACCCTTGCAGGTTTTGATCTCCGCCGATCCGGCCAATACTAGTTAAATATAATGGTGCAGAAATGAATTTGATTGTGCATATTCTTTATTACATATGTCTCAATTTGATAGGTTAAGTTATTTCAACAATACGTTCAAAACTATTCATCATATTCTTCTTCTAACAACCTTTTTTTCGACGGATTGTTCCTATGACAACAATATGATATAGGGATCAGGTTTTGTTGAAATTTGAAGTGCATATTATATATAGTATACAGTCGAACAGATGGACGGACAGACATTTATGGTTAGATCGTCTTTCCTGTTGATGCTGATTGAGAAAATATACTTTATGGCGTAGAAGATGTCTCCTAAGGTGCAATAAAATATAACTATTCCTGAAGTTTCCATAGTTTTTTTTTGAAGTCTTTGTAGGAAGGATCTTGTAAGGTGCGCAGCAAAACTCCTGACCAAAAGTTAATATACCTTTTGCAAAGGTATAATAATATAAAATATAATATAACTATTCCTGAAGCTTCCATAGTTTTTGAGTCTGTATATGTAGCTATGCATAGGGTTTCTCTGTATGAGCCTTAGTCAGTGTGTGTGTGTGTATGCTTTGAGTCAGCTACCAATTTAGGCATCTTTAATAAGACGCGCTGCGAGCTTTGCTTCGCTGGATACCTGTTGCCTGCCTCTCAATAAAGCAGCAGCCTGAAACGGCGCTGTGCAGATTTGTTGTGGAGATTTTTTTTTTTTTTTTTTTTTTGTATTTTCGGCTAAACGTTGCTTAACTATACCTATTATCCCATGGAAAGCACACACAAAGGCAAATAGCAAGACGTAAGATAAAACCGATGAAAAAGCGCAAAACGTCAGAGCGACCACTTTGAAAAGAGGCAACAACAACAACAATAACAACACTGTACAGAATCTAGAATAATAATTGTGTGCGGTTTAACGCAAAAACAAAACACACACACACACACACACACACACTCTAACACACCAACACACAGTAAGAGAGAGAGACTCCTCTATCAGCAAGCACACACACTTAAAGAGAACGTGTGCGACAGAGACAGCAGGATATTGGGGGCTCCAAGACTTTACCTAACATTCTGGGCAATGCGTTTGCTTGTGTGTGTGTGAAATTTAGGAGAAATAATAATAAGTGTGTGCGAGTGTGTGTGTGTGTGTGTGCTCTCTTGTGCGCCTGTTTGTGTGTGAGTTGATTGCACTCGATTTTTAGATACAGCTTTTTCAAGGTCATCAACGAAAAAACGACAAGCTAACCAAAAAACCAAGCAGAGCAGAGCAAAGCAAAGCGCTCCCTGCTTAGTGGCCGCGTCTAACAACAGCTCACCGACAGAGAGAAGAGCGTAGAGCCAAGAGAGACAGAGGAAGAGAGGGAGGGAGAGTGAGCGGGAAGCAACGCTGTGAGAGCGAGCGAGAGCGTAATAGAGGGCGCCCTTTGACAGCCTATTGCCGAAACCTAAGCCGAACTTTGTTGCTTATTCTTCTTCTTCTCCTTCTTAATATTCTTCTTCTTTGTGCTCGCCATTTTTAGAGCATTCTTAGAGAAACAACAACGACGCGCAGACGCGACCAATATGAGAATTTTAATCGTGTGTGCGCCAAAAGCTTTGAGTTCAGCTCAATGCGCAGGCGAGAGAGGAAGCAAAAGAGAGAGAGAGATAGAGGCAGGGGGAAATATAGAGCGAGGGAAACAGAGAGAGAGAGAGGGGGGAGGGAGAGAAATACAGAGAGCGAGAGTTTCTAAACAAATAAATCAGAATATGAGTTATTTCTGCTGCTTTATTCACTTAAGGCATCTCAAATCGGAGGAAATGTGAAGATTTTGCTATCATTAGATTTATTTTTATGCATGCATGTGAGAAATTGACTAATCACATTGATATAAAGTCGTTTATCATATCAATTTACAGCTGATGTGCTATAAATGCAATCTCTCTATGAATTTTACTTCTCTTATAATATACGATGTGCTTAGAAAGTGATATTTGTTTTTGTAATATGTTAATGCTCTTATAAGCAAATCTATACAGAACTTATTTATTATAATATATTTCGTATAATATAAATATTTAAATTAATATTAATAATATTAAGAGTAACCTTGTTAGATTAAATTCAAAAATAATAATGTGACAATTTTATTGATATCTAGCTATTTATTACCGACAATAAACTCAGTAAATACTGAAGGGTAAAACTGAAAGTGATTCCCTTAAACATCTCTAAATATCACTGATATATTAGGGAAGTATGTTCTCATTCATTAAACAAGGAAATTCATTGTTTCTCGCTTTCCCTGTCTTCATTAAACATGACAAACTATTTCCCAAAGAATGCTCTACTATTTGAACTCACTAAATACTGGAGTCGGAAACTATATATCATAGGGCGCTGACAGCGCAGTCTGTGTAAGAATTGTGCTAGTCAAATTTAAGTAGATTTATATATTGCTTACCAAATTTGCGAGCAATTTCAATTTGCATACATGCCAAATAAACAAGTCAAAAGTGACAAGAGATGAGAGCTCAACTAGGAGATACCCAATAAGATGTAGAAAGAGAGAAGAGAGAGTTTTCTTTAAGTAACTTATATTATAAGCTAGAGAAGAAAAACATTTAAAAGCAAGAAAAGGAATATATAATATACCATATATCAAACTATAATAAAGTGATATCACTAAGGTAGTAAAATTAACCTGATAAATGGATATCGATAGTTTAATTAACTAAAAACTTTGCATTAGAATACTCTTAGCGAAATTGGGCTAGAACAAAGACACGTTGGGGTTGGGGAGGGGTTCTGAGAGAATTCCAAATAGTGCTGAATATAGTAAAGTTTCTCTTTGGCTCGCCTTGTTGTTTACGGCGACAATGCAAATCAGACAAACTGCAAATGGGGCAGAAAATTCCATTACTGCATATTTTACTATACGAAAGCGTACGCATTTCAAATGCAATGCGATCCATACACACATAGACATACACACACATAGACAGTCTGCATAAGTGTCGATGATTTGTTTGCTTTTTATGGGGCCTCAGGCATGGAGCAGGCAGAGCACTCGTTGGCCGTGTGGCCACATTCAAGAGGTCTGCCAAAAATGGACACATCAAAATCGAATTCCAAAACAAAATAACAAAATAGAAACAACAGCAACAACAACAACAACAGAGAGCAAGAACAACAACAATGTGTTGTTCCCCATGTTGTTCTCTGTTATGGCAAATGGAAATACGACAGGAAAAATTATAATGCTCTATTTCATTTCGCTTACGGGAAAGTATTTTTATGGAGGACTTGCGGGGGAATGCAGATGAATCAGTGTATGTTTCTTATTTCTATCATGTGAATGGAATGTGAATTAGATAGGTGAAGAAAACCACACACTATGACAATGATTCTTATTGATTAACAATATGTAGCAAATTTTAATGCGATTCTTCTATATGTACAAAGCTTGGTATTTCACTTTAGGTGTTGTATGCAAATGTTTAAATGATTAACAAATTGGATCTGCTAGATAGCTAGAGTAAATAAACATGTTAATGCTCGCTTAATTTGGGACATGAAAATATTGTAGATCCATTAAATATTATTATAAATGCATAGTTTAATCTACTATGACTTTAAAAAAAAAAAAAAAAAAAAAAAAAAAAAACGCCTTTTCTTGATACATCAAAGTTATAAGATATACAAATG
This sequence comes from Zaprionus indianus, assembly GCA_018904595.1. Taxonomy (NCBI): domain Eukaryota; kingdom Metazoa; phylum Arthropoda; class Insecta; order Diptera; family Drosophilidae; genus Zaprionus; species Zaprionus indianus. The sequence goes on from JAEIHA010000905.1 coordinate 2,425,299, forward strand.
TGATAGTTATCATCTTCCAACAAAAGTATAGACAGTTTTGTATGTCTCTTTGAAGAAACTGTCCAATTTACTCTTGCATTAAACCTTTATCTCTAAAATATGATTTGTTATATATCTTTTCGATGACCCTGTCATTAAAAAGTTAAATAACAAAATCAAGTTACCAATTGGGTTCAATCGATTGCCTTTAAATCAACTTACTTGATACAATAAAACAGGAAACTGTGTCTTGTGTGTGGCCCCCCTCCTGCCCAGAGCAATGAATAATGAAAGATTAGCACCTTGTGCATATTTTCTGTGTTTTTCCTTTTTCTCTCCCTTTCGCCTCAACGTCTCTTTCTAATTTGATTAATTACCTAAATTTGACGTAAACACGTTTTGGCACAAATGAAGCAAAAGGCAGGCAGATAAAAACAAACACATTGCCACAGAGTCTTTCTTACTGTACAGAATTTTCTTACTTGTGGTGATTAATGAATTGATTGACAAACCCTTAGGTAATTGTTGTTGTTGTTTACTGTTGTGTTTTGTTCTTATTGTTGTTTAGGCACTCGATAGCTAATTCTTTTTTCCTGCTGTGGTCATTTCAAACTGCTGCCGGGCATAACAACCAAAATTTTCTTTCTTAACTTTGAATGGAATTTACTGATATGATGAAATTTATAAATATATAACTGACTATAAGTAAACTGAAGGTACCGTCGAGAAATCCCCTAAGCTATGCCTGAAACACCATTAAACCTCTCTCTCTTCGACGCCCAGACACTTGTGCATGAGGAAGATGTACCAAAATTTGTTACTAAGGTCGTTTTATGCTCAAATTGATGATTTGTTTTTGTTGAAAAACACTTAAACAAACTTTACTTTAAGCATTTGAAACGTATACCATCACTATTTACTAGCGACTGCTTTAATTTACACATATATTTTGTTTTTGGGGTTTCTGCAAACTAACCTATTTTATTTTTGTTTTGGTATTTCCAAAGTTTTTTTTTTTTGTTTTTAATCAAAATTTAATGATAAGGTCTCCCAAGTACGGGGCTGTCTCTTCAATACAGGCAAAACCAGTATGTGTGCCAGTTTTGAAACAGCTATCGAAATGGTTATGCTAAAACCACATTTTTGAAATGTTTTGTAAGGCTTATCAGTAACAAAAACAAAGGTTTAAACAGCTGCCGTGAGCGCACTGCAAACAGTTAAAAAATATTCAAATGCTATGCCATGTGGTTGGTATTTTCGTTATTTGCCTACCCAGCACAACAAAAAAAAAAAAAAAAAAAACCGGGTAGACTATACGAACTCAGCTATTGTGCGAGCTAGCGACATGAAATTTGGTATGAATGTTACTAAATAATTTACTCATCTGTGGTTTATTTTCACTTTTGTAGAAAAAAGGTTTTTTTTTTCAGTTTATTGAATGGAGTTTTTATGAAAACACTTTATAATTTGGAATGCAACCAGATAATTATCAACTTAGTCTGAAACTTTCAATAAGATCGAGTAAAAAGCATAAAAGATATTCAGTTTTTTAAGTTTATAAGGAGTTCATTTTATGTTTTTTTCCATCTACAGGGTATCTGAAAATCGAGCCCGCCTAAGTTTAAAATGTTTTTTATATTTTTTCGTGCTTTGTGAGTTATTCCAGACACGTAAACCCGAGCACTCCTCTGCCGTTGTAACGTTACTGCGCTTTGTGTATACCTATCTATTTATTCGATAATGCCTTCGACAAACGTGTTCCTATACATAGTTAAATCGCCCCTATGCATACACACACACACACACATACTAAAACTAGGGACCTTTCTTTCCAATTTCCATAGCTGCCCGCAGCTCGATAGTTAGACAACTACGAAGTATGGTTCGTACTTATTCTACATGGTGAGTGATGCGGAAATAACTTGAAGCTGATAAAGTTGGCTTTGTCTGAAGAGAATCGGGGGACGGGTGGGTTCTTTGGGGCCGCAATTGTTATGCATCAAAGGTAATGTTCAATAAAAACAACAACAACGATTCGTGAAGTTGTTGTTTGACAACTTCTTCTGCAATTTAAATGTCTTTTTAAGTACCTAAACTTTGGTGGGCCTCTTCAGACATATCCTGTTATCTTCTATGGAATTTAACTGACTAGTTTAAGTAATACTATAGTATCTTGATATTTAAATAAAATGAAAACCCTTGGACAGAGCTTTGTGCTTGCGATCTGATTATGCGACGCACCCAAAACACCCGAACAAAAATATTATAATATCTGAAAGCTACGTGACACTTTTACCAATCATATTAAGCCCCGAAAAAAATATATAAACAATTACTTATATAAGTAATTGCGCTGAGCGGAAAAGAGCTGTACCATAAATTAAGTGTAATATTATATAGTACTCGTATATGCACAATTTTTATATTCACTTGATTAATGGGCTTTTACGCTGAGTTACGAGACTTGAAAGAGTCAGTTAAGTGACAAAGCTCAGTGAAGGGAATACGCTGGAGGTGCAAGGGAAGTGAGAGAGAGACCAAAAAGTTACAGACAATGTACAGTACAAATTGCCATCGTTTTTATAGCTAATGTATGCTATAATATATGTTACATGTTCTATAACATACAAGTAATGGAAGGCAGATAAGGCAAGTTTGTCATTGCGGTTTTGGGTTTTTAGGAGGGAATGTTACAATGGATGACAAATGGAAAATGCATGTATTGTGAAGGGAATGAGTAGTAGGGAGGTATACTGTATGATATAAAGTATATTTTATTCTATTAAGTATACTATATTCTTCAAAGTGTACTATTTTCATTAGTGTGTATTTTATTCTAATATATGTATATATCTATAGATTCTAGAGAGTACACTTATGTTCTATAAAGTACCTTTTACCGTTGGATTTATAATTTATTGAGGAATTTTTATAACCTTCTTAAGATATAGAAACCTTATTGTGATTTAACTGCTTAAATAAATATAATTTTTTTTAGATATTACTTAAGTACCTGTTGTTTATACCTTTCGATAATTGAAGTGATCAAAAAAGGGTATGTGATTATGTATGTTAGAGATGTTGAAGACCCTATAAAGTATATATGTATGTATATTATTATGATAGTAAAGATAATTTTCATTACATGCAGTTGCAGTGGAACAATCTCAAAATTGAAAGGTCTATGACCGTATAAATAAGACACGAGCCTGAAGTACGCCATAAACTGGAAAAGCAAATGGAAATTATGAATATACGTAATGCATTTGTACAGTGATTATCGTCTAGCACTCTGGCAAAACAACCAATAGCAAGTTTAGTGTGGTGGGTGCGAGAGGGGGTATGATTAACACGTCACTTCATTATCGAATGAAATGCACGAATTTCTTACAAAGACGTGTAAATTAAAAGCGCCGTTTAATGCAATGAAGAGAGCATTTGCCTGCGCTCTCCCATTCTCTCCCACCGCTTTCTTTGCTTCTGTTGCTCTTCTATTGAACGATGCACATATGCATGCGTGCATGCATGCATGTGCGTGTGCGTGTGTGTGTGTGCAGTGTCTTTTTGCGCTTGAGTTATTTTACACAAGTCTAGAAGTTGTTTGTTTTATTTTTCGTCGCTGTTGTTGTTTGTGTTTTATTTTTATCAGCGCTTAAACGAAGGAAACGAAAGGAAAGGAAAGAAAATGAACAAAACGTAAACAAAACGCATTTTGATAGTAAGAGGGCACATCCCTCTCCCTCTCTCTTGCTCTTTCATTCTTTCGCTGCTCTTCACTCTTTGATGCCTTTTGTGCGCTTGGTATTTATTTATTGCGTGTAAATTTCGGGAGTAAACAAAAAAAATACCAAAAAAATAATATCGCCTGCGTTGTTTGTATTTCCGTGCATGACAAATCAGTCGATTGTCGTTTCAGCAACTCTACTCTCTCACAGGCTTATCGATATGTTGTATGTGTGTGTGTGTTTACACAACGTGAACTACCAACAAATCAGCCGGTTGCATTACAAAACCAGCTTAGAACGATTGCCGCACAGCGAGAGCATCACGAGAGACGGAGAGAGTGAGAGCATCAGTGGAGCCAACAGTGTTGGAGAGTAACTCAACACTTGAGTTATGCAACTCTACGTTGGAGTCTGAGGGAAGGTAGAAATTGTTGCCAAGCTCTGGGCAAGCCGGTTGTGCTGTCTTCTTCTTTGTCTTCTTCTTGTTCGCTTCTCTCATTTTTTTTTTTAGAATTCTGCACATTTTACCGTTAGCCTAATGGCTAAATCACCGTTTAGAAACGCAACGCGCTGTGAATATCTGTGAAGCTTTGTCTTCTCGCCGAGTTCTTTTTAGCCGTTTTCAGTAGAATTCTTTCTCTGGCTGAAACATAATTATAGTATTTATTTCAACAAATTATTTAACGTTATGTTTAGTATAGAAATTGCCTGAGAGACTGAAAGAATATGTATTTATATGAATTTTATATTATAGTGTAGCGGAACGTGAAATAAATATATAAAATATGAGAATTAACGAGTGCAGCGGAATATTAATATGAGGAATATTATAATAATAGCGAAATAAAGTATCGATTGAAATATGGAGTAAATACTTGAAATATTATAATCATGTTGAAATACAACATAAAGAATCAATTTAAGTTAATATTAAAAATATTATAAAAATATTAAAGTATTATACTATATAAAATAATAAATAAAACTGTACATATTTAAAGTCTTTAACTAGCAATTCTAATAAAAAGTTTAAATATCAAACTTCTCTTTTCATAAGGAAACCTTTCCAACATTTTTTACAACGAAATGCAGGCCTTCTCTTAATCCCTGTAGATAGTTAAGTGTATCAACAAGGATTCAACAATATTTATGTATCTAAAATACTCAACAATACGCAAAAAAACAACAATAATAAACAAAGAACAACAATAACAAGAACAACAACAGCAGCGATGAAATGCATTATTATTATCAGCAAAACTACATGACAAAAGAATGAGCAGAGAATGAGACAGGCATAGCACACATGAGCAAGTAAGACGAACCCACAAAGTGCGAGCAAGAGAGAGACAGAGAAAGAGAGAGAAATAGATAGATTATGCTTCTGCTTTTGTGCCACGCGTACAGGAAATTATATAAAACATGTTTCTGTTTTGTGGATAAGACGCTGTTGGGGCTGTTGTGCCAGAGACTGTGGCAAGGGGCACAGGGGCAGGGGGGGCAGAGACAGGACAAGAGAGAACACAGTGTAGCCAAAGGCAAAAACAATAAAAGAAGAAAAATACGAAATGCAGTTGTAGTTGTTATGCGTTGTTGCGAACCCAACAACAACAGCAACAAATGTTGTTGATGTGTAAAAAGCAAACACAATATAGCATTCTCTCCCTGTGTATCATCATCTCACATTGCGAAAAATAACTAGTAAAGAAAGCTGCAGACAGTTTGTTGCCTGCACTTGACTGTTGCAATACCCTGCAAAGAATTTTTTTAAGAGACTTTATAATAGTTTCTTTATAATGAAACTTTGGCATTGTTCAGTTTGAATTGAAAGTTGAAGAATTGTTAAATTACATCATTATCTACTAGTATGTTTAATTTTATAGATTTATGTTAAAAAATGCTTGATATAAGCGAAAAATATGATTGACTTTGGAGCTTGGCATTTAAAAGATTAAAGATTTTCTAAGTGTGTTGAATATATCACAGTTACGATACCAATTTAAATGTCTAAAGCACTTTAAATAGTATAATCTGTAAGCTCAAAGAAACTCCTTGCCACGCCTTTAAACCGTATATTTTATACACTCTATATACCCCAATTGAACTGAGTTGCACAGGGTACAAGAAAAGAAGAATGCATAATATAAATACAAAAAAGTTTTTGTTGGGTGGTGGCTGCATTGAGTATACGACACGTTGGCAGCAGGAGAATGAATATATGCACATATACACAACAGATACAGATACAATCAGAATGCGTTGTCTCACATGCAGATTATGCAGCAGAAAGAGAGAGAGAAGCAATTATAAAGAGCAGAACAAATAAACATGTTTAAGAAGAGACAAAACCTCGTAAGCTCCTCCTCTCTGGGGTTAACGGTTTCAAGAGCTCAGCACCGAGAGAGAGAGAGTAATACATAATACGAGGGTCGTTTGATAAGTCCGTGACTTTTTGAATAAAATATATTTTTTTCGTCAAAGAAGCGTTTTATTTCTCAACATAATCTCCTTTTAGCTCTATACATTTAGTCCAGCGTTTTTCCAATTTTTTTATTCCTTCCAAATAATAGGTTTTCTCAAGGCCCTCAAAATAGTCGTTTGTTTCTGTGATGACCCGAATCTCTTACCGCCGAGCCATTTCTTCATGTTTGGAAACAAAAAATAGTCACAGGGGGCTAAATCTGGAGAATATGCTGGATGGGGTAGCAGTTCGTAGCCCAATTTATGAAATTTTGCCATGCTGACACGAAATTCACTTTTTTCCATTTTCGTTAAAATTCACGAGATCGTCTGCTTTCAATGCCTATAAAACGCAAACCAAAAAACGCAGCTTTCTCAAAATTTTACAGTCAGCTGTTAATCGATAACTGCTGACAGGAGCAGTGTTGTATTTAGAGCAGGTGCGCGGCAAATACAAAAAGTCACGGACTTATCAAACGACCCTCGTACTTTATTTAATAGTTGCGAAATAATTAAATAACTTTAAGGGTTTTCTGTATTACGTTATGATGAACCTTTGTAGAGTCCCCCTACGGTATATGCAGCCCCTCTTCTTACACACTTGTCGTGCCTTTTCATTTCGCTTTTGGGCTTTGCTCGCCGCGCTTTTTCCTTGGCTTAGTGTTTTCTTCGTTTCTTTTTGTTTCTTTTTTTTATTTTGGGCCGGAGGTGGAGTAGGTAGTAGGTCGAAGGCGGCTCGACCCTAAGTGTTTCTTGTTACTTGAGTCTTCAAGTGGCCAGCTGGCATTTGCTTTGCCAGCTTTTCTTGTTTTCCCATGGCACTTTTCCCTTTGCATGTGTGTGTGAGTGTGTGTGTGCGTCGAGTGCGACAACTTGTGTCATGCCTAGCGACGTTTTGTTCTTAAATAATGCCATAAAAAAAGTATTATAACTGAATTTTAGAAGAATTTCTCATGCAATTTTTTAACTCATCTTTTCTCTTTCTGTCTCTTTGCAGTGTTTCGTTTATGTTTCGTAAAACTTTTTGTTATGCCTGAACCGCATCGTACAACAGCAACAACCACGAGTAGCAGCATTAGCAACAACAACAAAAACAACAACAACTATAACGGGCACATCTAAACGCTGCGGCTAACAGATGAGCCCCAACAACAGATGTCAATTGCTGCAGCCGAAAATGCAGGGTAAGTAAAAGCCCAAAGAATCCAGAAGAATAAAGACACTTCTATTACATGGCAATGCTTGAGAATTTGTCAAGTTGAGAAAAGGGGATTGTAGGAATCTGGTAAACCTAGTGAAGTAAACCGAATGTTTTATATCTCTACTTTGTGTATAACATAGTCAGTCTGTTTGCGAGGGTCGAAGGTAATTAAGGTTATTAATTCCAAAATATAATGAGCTCTAAAAACTTGTGTTTTGGGTTTGCTACTGCAGTCATACGCGATAATATTCGAATTGGAATTAAAATCAATTCTGAATCGATCAATCGTTGTCTTATAAATTCTCCGATGCATCGATTTAATTTTTGAGAATCGATTTTATCGCAAATTTGAAACTAGTAATATCTGTAAACAAGGCTCGTGTTGGTACAACATTTTAGTTTTTCATAGATTGTGAGTTTTCTTTAAAAAGAATTGGAGTTGATTAATTGTTTAAAACAATACAAGGCATTCATTATGTTGTAAAAATTTTGTTTTCTCTAATTTCAAGCCAAAAAAAAACGTTTTTTTCTAATTTCATGCCAAAAAATGTTTGTTCGATTTAAATCGATTTTTTCCTTAGGTTATTGAAAATAAATCGATTCAGTGAACATCGATGCTTAGTTATATTGGCTAAGAGCAAAGATCTCATTATTTTTTTGAATTCCAAAAAAGTTAGTTGTTGTTCCTAAAATATAGAATGTGCTTGCTCTACGTTAATTATACAAGAAATGGTATAACAAATTAGGTGACGCTTTCTTAGCTAAGAGCTGAGATCAATTGATTTATAATCAATCGATCTGTGTTAGTGATTTAATAAAGTATTTGATGTTGTTTCCAACACTTACTGTTGCTATACAACACTATTTTAAGGCATTGTATTGTGTATACACAATATCGTGTATAAGTAAGCTTGTATCTATGAAATTCATTCAGATTTTATGTGACTTTCCCACTACACCAAGCAACATTTAATGACTAAATCAACGCAATAGCCTCTGACGATTTTCACTGCATAATTTTCACTTTTCTTTGATGCCGCAACGAAAACGAAAGTGTAAAAACCAAAAGACAAAAACAAAAACCCACGAGAGAAAGAGAGGGAGAGAATAGACAGTGATAGAGAAGGAGAGCTGCAGAGAGGGCTAGACTTACGAGAGCAGAGTTAGGCCTACAAACAGACAGACCTACAGCACAGCCCGAAGAAGCACAGTGAAGCCTCGCCGAGCGACGACGCTACGATGATGAGTTTGGCCTACTTTCACTTTCGTTTTCGTTTGGTTTGGTTTCGTTTCCATTTTTTTTTTCTAGTTTTGGCTTACGCTCCATTTTTTTTTTTTTTTTTTTTGTTTTTCGGGTCTCGGCCCAGCTGGTTTTTCCAACCACAACGGCGCGCTGACAATGAAATAAAGTTGTTTCCATATTTCACGGCAAGTTGAAAAACTGAGTAAACTATTTGAAACCAGCCTAAAAAAAAAGTTGGCCTAGAAAAGTTTCTATAAATTACTCATCCAAAAGAGAGACAAGTCAAGCGCTTTGTGTAGGTCGAGAAAAATACGGTTTTTTGTTTTGAAGCCTAATAGCAATATCAACTAGAGAGAAAGAAAGAGAGAGAGACAGGGAGAGGGAGAGCTACAACAAGTTGCGGCTTTGTGCTCACGTAATAATTGTATGGAAGAAGAGACTGAGAGCCAACTGAGTGTTGAGCAATTTGTTGTTTTATTTAGTACCCAATATGAAACTATTAATTTTCACATTTTGCTCGTTTTGCTCTCTCACTTTCACTTTTGTCAATCGCAATTAGTAGCTACAACACTACAACAATACCAACAACAACAACAGCAACATTAAAATGAATAAAGTTTCTCATTTTAATTGCATGCGGTCGTTCAAAATGAGCCTACAACACAAAAGCACAAGTCGTTTAATTGCCACTGCAACGAATGAAGCGTTATAAATGCACGTGTGTGTGCATATGATGTGTGCGTTTGTGTGTGTGTGTTTGTGTATAACAAGTGTTATATTAACAATAAATGTAGCGTTTACAATTTACTGTTTACTGTATACTCTGCTCTTGCTACAGGGAGGTCTTGCCGGAGGTTATAGGGTATAACAAGCTTAGGCAGATTTAATTGGTTTTTGCTGCTATGATTGGGAATATGAGTTCTAAGAAAACCTGAGAGTTTGGAACTTCTTGGAAGTTTCCTTTCTACCTCCCACTGCTCTAAGGTTCAACCTTCTCTCAAGCCTGGTTCTCATCCTGTTGTACTGCAGCTACTCGAAAAGATTTCATAATTTTAACACACTTTACAGAAGACACGCATTTTCCATTTACCAATAATAACGAATCGGGCTCATAAGATATTGTAATAGAACAACAACAACAACAAGAAATGCCCTGTAAAAAATAACAGACAACGCCCACGAGAGCTTAACACAAAACAAATTTAGAATAGCAAAACAATTGGGGATGCGAACTGTGTAATACCCTGGAAAAGGTTAGGGATTGATTAAAATTACACATTAAATTTATTTAAAAAAAAAAAAAAAAAAAATTATAGTCTACATGTTCTTCAATGCTTTAACCTGATCTAGCCTTTTTACAAGTTAGTCTACAGGGCATTCGCTTATCAAACATCTAAATGCGAAATGAAAAGAAATTTCTAAGCCGATTACATAAGAATCATTGAACTCGCCCCCGTCAGCTTGTTATTGCTTTATGCTTTTTGATTGTTTTTACTTGTCGAAGAACTTGAGTTCTCTTTAAACTCTCCGTAAGTACATCTTAATTGAGCGAGGCGTGGTCAACAATCTAAAGCAGTAAATAGATTTGGTCTTATGATTTACTATAATAGAAATCAATATGCTTACCTACACCTACACACACACCTATATATAGATATTATTTAGCAATAAACTCAGTGTAACGTGAGCTTGCGTAGACATCGAACAGACGCAACGAAAACAAGAGAGAGACAAGACAACTTCTAATTACACACCAGCCTGGGTGCCCTGAGGGTATCAGACATTAATGTGGAAACATGTTAAAGTTTTAGGACTTCAGCTCTATAACTCAATACTGCCACTTGCTGCATTTCCCACATTCATCGAACCCTTGCGACCTATTTTAACCTATTTGCAACCTATTCTTGTTTGTCTTGGCAACATTTATTGGATCCACAGTCCATATTTAATAATAATCATTTATTTATGTGCCTGCTTGTTACTGTAAGCTAGTTTCATATTTAAACAACACGGCAATTACACTGAGAGAAAGCGTTTAGCAAAAGAAGAAGTTTGTGAAGATGATATATATTTTCTTGATCCCCCTCTTAGATAAACGTAGCTGACTGTAAAATTTTATGGTACTCATTCTCCAGTTATGCCAAGCATTCTCAAGGCCTTCCTGGCCTCATCTGCTGCCTGATGTTGCCTCTTTGTGAGGTACTCCTAAAAATCTGTTGCCTGCCTCACCTTCAGCTCGAAATTTGTAGCTGCAAATCAAGTTTAAAATCAAGCGTGTGTGTAAAAAAGGAGAAAAACAGCAGCAACAACAAAACTAGCCGAAAAAAGGCGAATATTTTTGCGTTTTTTGTCGATTTTTTTTTAATTTTGTAGTTGCTGTAGCTGTTTCGCTATAAAGACTCTATAAATGTTGGTTAAGGTTGGCTTAACTTTGAAATCAAGTTTAGACTCGCACACACACACAGGCACACACACGCGTACTGAGTCTCTCATTGCATTTAGCCACTGCTAAATTATAGCTAGTTTCTGGCTGTGCCACTTGGTGTAATTTAATGCCTTTGTCTTTATGCTTTGTTTGGCTTTTGTTTGTGTGCTTTATGACCAACCAGAGTTGCAAGTTACTTGCTGATTTTCAGCATATTTTTTGTTGTTTTTTTTTTTTGTTTGTAGCTAGGCTCATTTTCAGTATCATTGCTGGGCATTAGATACGGTCTGATTGTTTGATAAATTCATAGATACCCAACATATGTGACGGCATTAAAAATATAATGTGGAAAACGGCATGAAGAAAGTCAGCACTCAGTGTGGGCGACACTCTGACGGCAAGCATTAACCAACACTGTTTTTTACTATTACATAATATGCTGCTCTCGAAGTGTTCACAGGGTATCTGTCTTCTTTACTTGCCCCACCATACGCTGACTAATTCATGTTCATTTGTTTATCTCCTTCTTTGCTCGCTGAAAATGTTCCCCTTCAAGAAAATGTTTTTCTTTTTTTTTTTTGGTTCCTCCATTTCCATTGGAAATTTTCCCGTTGCGCTGTTGCATCTGCAATTGCAGCTGCTTTGTGTCTTTCACGTAGTGCGAAAATTTCATGAAAATTTTAAATATTTATACCCTGCAGAGGCAGTTTATGAGGGGTAGATGAGATGGCTAGCGAGGCAGATTCATTAATACATAAACATACATTATGTACGAGTATATCTGCCTTTCTTTCGTGGGGTATCTCCCAGTTGGATACAGTTCCCCCCGCGCCTGTTCCGGCTTTCTCTGCTGCATACAAACATACATATGTTCTTTGTTTTTCTCATTGTGTGGGCGTGGCAGTTTCTTATTTTTATTGCAATTAAGCATGCAATTCGGGCCAGCCATAAAGAATATGGGTGCAGTCCTGCACAGTAGATACATTTATCTATACATACACACACACACACACATATACAGAGATAAAGACATAGTGCATGCAGTGGTGGATTTTTTGGGGGGAAGGGGATTTACACAGAATTTTACATGCTAGTGACTAATTCTGTTTGATGATTAACTTTCTTTGTTCGCATGACAACAAACTCCAAGCCAGAGCAAGACGACCCCAGAGATCTTAGCTATTATGTGACTGAGAGATATGAAAGAATACTCCTTAATGCCTTACATAGACGGTGGTTGTTTCATATATAAAATATTGCACCCAACTGAAAAGAAAATTCTAGAAATAATAATATGTTAGCTTTTACAAAATAAGGAAGGCGTTAAACGTATCTGTCCATATAATTTCTTTACAAAGTTGCCAGTTTAAACGTATTAAATGCAGAGATCTCAACTATTATAAGGATTAGACTCATGAAATTTGGTAGGAGAAATTCTCTATGATTAATATTCAACAGGTTTATTTGAAATATTAAGTATAAACAGCAAACTTGCCAAAAATCTAAAAAAAACTCATATTATGCCTGAAATTTCATTATATTTTGCAAATGATACTTTTTAATAGCAATATGATGAAATTAAAGTTAAAATAACAAAAAAGTTATGTCAAAAACTACTGCCGCACTTCCGGAACAACGTGCATGACTCAGCAAAATGAGTAAACAGTGAGTAACAGATCAGGTTATGTTATGAAATAAAGTATATAAATTGAATTGAACGTGTTATGACAATGTGTATGTTGATGATGTTGAAACATGAAATAAAATATAAAAATATATAAATATATAATAAATAATATATAAATATATAATAAATAATATATAAATATATATATATATAAATATAAAAAATACTAGTTGAATTGTTGTGACCTATGCTAGAGTCTAAAACGATGTGCTTCATTTATTGACAATAATCGCATCGCTGCACAACTGGCTGTCAACATTTTGTTGATGCCTCTTGCTGCCGCTGCTGATGATGACGAAAACAGCTGCAATTTAGAAATTAAATTTGCCATGCAACATTAAAAGCAGTAACAAACGAAAGATGGCAACAGCGCAATGGCAACAACGCACAACAAAACGAAAGAGAGAGAGAGAAGTAGAACTCCGCTGACTGAATGAGTTCTCGGGAACTGGGGGAGAATTCGCCAAAGTGCGGACTAGTCTCCATGACGTGGCGACACATGCTGCTGTTCCCCCCCCTCTCTCTCTCTTCCTTCTCCTTCCTCTCTTACTTATAATTCATTATCTGCTGCAAAGCATCAGTATCTGTTACTGTAACTCGTCGTAGGTATTGTTGCCAGGCACCAGTGGAAAATATATTTTAAGCATCTTACAATGGCTTACAGGCAATTGATACGATTGATACCAACACTTTACTATATATGTATATGTATAACCCGTTTTCAAATGCATAAAGATAAAGTATCTTCAAGTGGCAAAGACTGAAATAAACTAGCGCATCAAGGAATGGCAAAATGGCAATCGGCGTGTAAATCTGTCGCATTAGCAAAACATCATGTTTCACTGGAAATGACACGCACTGTAAAATATGCTAACTAGGGGACTACCTCGATTCTATTTACTGAGTGGGTGTGTGTGTCTGTGTGTGTGTGGGCGGAATGGAAACATTGAGTGGGAACAACAAGAGCGAGAGAGCAGAGCAAGTACAAAGCCAAAGTAAGGACATCATCAAATTGACATGGCTGCAAAGTCCATGTCGGATGGCACAGTGATTCGAAGGTCGAAAGAAACTTAAAATAAAATAAAATTGAATAGAGCAAAGAAAGAGGGAAAAGAGCAGTCAGATCGATAGGATTCATGTATATTGGCTGAATAATAACCCCTTAATAAGAAATATTATTTAAATGCTTTTTAAAATGCACATGATGATTTTGACCTTTATAATGGAAACTGAAATCTTTTGTAGCACTTTATTTAACCTAAATTTGTTAAAAAAGGGGGAGAGTAAATATGTGAGTAAATAATAGTGTCGTTTTACGAACAAAACTATTTAAAATGGAAATTTTATATAAAACAACCGATTCAAAAGTACTTAAATTGGTTTTAAATCAATTTCGAAAAATATAAAATAAATTTAATAGTTCAATTTAATTAGTTTAATATCATTAGTTTTCGTTGATTATTTTTCAGATTGTACCACAAAAAAAAGTAGACAAATAACCTTTATATTCATTTTTATTTAATGTAAACTAAAAAGAATCGATTAAAAAATACTTAAATTTGTTTTAAATTAAGTTCAAAAAATATAAATTAAATTTAATAGTTTAATTAAGTTATCTCATTAGTTTTCGTTGATTATAATAGAGATTATGCTAAAAGTCTCTCTCCGTGTGAATATCTTTTTAAGTATGTATATCCATTCAACTTTTGCATTGCGTGCCATGCACTTGTTCACTCAATGTGCTCACTAGGTGTCGCCACACTGTGCCGACACTTGTAGACTGTGTTAACGTTGTTATTGCTGTTGTTGTTGTTGTTGTTGTTGTTGTTGCTGTTGTGTATTGGTTTGCTATACAACATGTTGAGCCCGGTTCCCTAATTTATGCCACTCGCCGTCGCTTGTCGTTTGTCGCTCGTTCGTCTGCTGCCAGAGTTGTCGTCCTTGTCTGAGTGTGCCAAAGGATTTTTTGGGGTCTCACCTTTTTGCCTTGTAGCTAGCGACGCCGCGTTGCCAGGCTGCTGCTGTTTGAGTAATTCTTGTGTAGTTGTTGCTGCCTCAATTTCTTTCTCATTGTCGCTTCATAAATATGTATTTCTGTGTGTGTGTGCCTTGTAGAGCGGGTATTTCTTGCAGTCTTCGCTTTGCATTCGGCTTTTTCTATTAGCTTTTTATGCAGCGTCTCGTTTTATGGTAATTTTTATGGCTTACTGTGTTTGATTACACGTGTTGAGCGTCAGCGAAGACCAAAACATCATCAACATCATCGTCAACAACAACAACACGATTTGTCTGGCCATTTGTGGGTTTCTTTTTGTATTCTTCGTGTGAACTTTGAGTCTTTTTTTGGAAATGATTTCAAACATTTTGCAGGGTTTCTCTTTCATCATTTTTAAAGTTAAATAATTTACTAAAAAGTTGAATAATTTTTAATATACTACTTAAAATTTCATAAGAACAACTGGACTTGATTAGGAGACTATAATGGGTTATAATAGATCTTGTAGGTCACGTTGTGAATTAAATAATATTATAAATAATGAAAAAAAATGCTTCTTATTTGTTCTTAGAGTTCTAAAATGTTAAGACACTTAGTTCTACAAATTTTTAGTGCTGAAATATAAACAAACCATTTAAATTGATTTAATTTGCTATAAATTTCATAATGTCTATATCAAAACTAATTAAATTTATTTTCTTTTTTTCAGGTATGTACAAAATGTGAATTGTAATCTCCAATTAATGATATTCGTAAGTTGACATCTACGAAGAATATTTACAATATTAGTAAATTGTGATTTATGAAAACCTTATAAATATAAAATATGAAAATATTAAATAAATAAATATGTGAAGAAAATTCAGATCATTTACAATTTTTAATTGGTTGATTAATCTGTATAGTTTTAAACATAAACAAACTCATTATAAAGCAAATAAATATAAAGTTGCCAAGAGATAAATGAGCTTGTTTCTCATTTCCACAGAGTTAGCAGAGATAAATCAGCATTTTCTACTGGGTTCTAACATACAGTAGCAACTTGTATTCTCAGCTTTGTAACTGTGCTTTGTTGCGGGGCCTGTTATGAAGCGATAAATCTAATATGGCATTTCCGTTTTCCATTAAATTATTGGCAACAAGAAGTCGCGCTTTTCTTTCCTCTACTTTTTTTTTTTGTTTTGTAGCACAGTGTGTGCGCTTATTAAAAAACTTGCTCGTTCTCGGTACGAGAACAGAGACCACAGCAGCAACAGCAACAACAACAGCAACAGCAACAGCAACAACAACAACAACAACAACAACGGCAACTACAGTAGTAGAATACGCCAAAGGCGACACTATTTGTATTTGCTGTGGATTTATGGCAGGCACTGTGTGTGTGTGTGTGGATCTCAAGAAACTTTTCAAACTAGACGTAGTAGTACTACGCGCAAACACACACACACACATGCACACATAGAGCGACAGCTGTCGCTCTCTTAAGCCGGCTCTCTTTGGCTTGCGCTACTCCCATTGGCACTTCAATTCCATTGGACACTCGAACAAAGCAATACATGTTCCAATTGCCACAACGTTCCGCGAGAACGATTCTTGGCGCTTTTGGAGCTGCTGCTGCTGCTGCTTCTGCTGTTGCTGCTGCCGTTGCCGTTGCTGCTGCTACGAAAACTGCGACGCAATTGTGGCGCTGAACTGTACAGTGGAGGACATTGACATTTTGCATTTTCGTTTCGTTAGCATTTTTCGTTTCGTTCGCCCAAGAAGAGAACGTCGCAACGTGTTGAAAAGAAACAACTTTTTGCCGCTGCCTTCTTCTGATTCTTTCTGCCTGGTTTTGTTGTTGTTGTTGCTTCTTACGTTTCGCTGTTGGGGCTCATTAAATAAAATTGTGATAATACGTGTATAAAACAGAGTTTTGCATTGGGTCTCTCAAGAACCTGAGGAGTTTTATGGGAATTGAATAAAAATAAAAATAGAAAACAACGTAAAAATATGTTATTAGTTAATAACTATAATATTCTATAAATTAAACTACAAAATATATCTTTTTTTTTGGATCTTCAAGCAAAAAACCTTAAAAACTTTTCAAATTTAGATGTTTTTAATATATAAAGCCATAACAACCTTTTCAAACTCTCAATAATAAACATAAATTATTTCATATATTATTTATTGAATTAAAATTCAGTGATTCCTAATTTATGGCAAAGAAATTATAAACAAGCAATCTATCAAACAACTTTAATTTTACTACATTGATAAGTCTTTAGCTTCGCGATTCTTTCAAAATTGCTCAACATTTAAAAATGATTTTGCCATTGATAACCTAAACTGAAAGACCCGCTAAAATTGAATCTGACTAGTGTTTTTTAATTGCTTGGCTTTATTAATTGTCCAATTAAAATGAAAATAAGCATACCCAACTTTTCTATTTAGTAAAAACTCGCATGGGTTCCTCCGCATTATTTGATTACAATATATATTTGTTTGTGAAAAGGTTATCTCTGAAAGTCAACAACGCCAAATTATTTTCGTAATATTCGAATATATATATTTTTAAAAATTTAGTTCAGTTAGGTTGATCTTAGGAAGGTTGGATAGGTTGAAAAGAGTAATATTATCGTAACAACATAATATAAAAGTGTGAAAAACGTCAACTGGGATATTAATTGTATTTTTAAGGTTATTTTGGGAGCCTAATGAAGAACTTCTTAATTTTTGCAGTTATTAATTCTCAGTTATTAATTCTCTACTTTGGATAAATGTACAATATTTTGTTTAGAAAGAAATCTTGGTTAAAAGCAGGAAGACAAATAGATTCTAAAATTACGCGCCTAAGTGTTTTCAGTCGGAAAGAGACAGAGAGAGTGAGATAGAGATAAATGAAAAAGATTTGGATACAAATTTGCATTAATATGTCGCACAATGATGCGACAAGGTGAAATAATAAGAAAGATACACAGATAAAGAGCGACACAAATTTGATTGTTTTTCTTTTTGTTTTTGGAACGGAGAAGTTTTGAACCCTATCCCAACCGGCGTTTTGGCGTCAGGCGGTCGTGGCATCATTGTTGTTGTCGTTGTTGTTGTTGTTATGAATAGGTGGCTCTGACAATGAAACACACCCACACACAGAGAGAGAGAGAGAGAGAGAAAGAAGAGAAAAGAATGCGACAGGGCGACAAAGCGACACAAGCAGCTGTTTGGATTCCCAAGTACGAAGAAAAGCTTTCACAGCATTCCCTCGCCCCCCTACTGCTCCTGTAAACCATTTGTAATGCTAAAAATTTCTTTTGTGTTTTTGCCTTTTGTTTTGCTTTTGCAAAGAAAGAAATAGCTTAGCGCAACGACAGCGACACTGCAACAGAGAGAGAGCAGCAACAGCAGTTAAGAGCTTAAGAGCGCATCAACTGGCAGCGTGCAATTGCTCTCTCTCTCTTTCTCTCTCTGAGAGTGGCGCGCGGCCATGCTAATTGGAGCAAAACAAACACAAATAAATGGCAATGAGTCGACGCAGTGTTCCGTTTTCCACTATTCCGTTTCACATACATGTATTGCCGCTGTGTGTGTGTGTGTGCGTGTCTCTGAGTTTATTTTATGTATTGAGTTATTGTAAGGTAGGTCGCTTGTGTGTGTGAGAGCAGGAGGTGTTGGGAATGAGGGGGGGGAGGGATGCTTTTATGCTGCTGCTGCTGTCGATGCTGGGCTTGCCTTACACAACTGTAAATGCAATGTGTCAGGATGCTGCGTTATGCTGCTGCCTCTGCTTCTGCCGCGGCGCTCTGTCTGCCGCATAGTGGAATTTCGCATAGTTTTCGCCGGCCCAGCTGACATTGTCTATCTCGCTTGCTCTCGCATGCTTATTGGAGAATACGTATTGATGCTATGTCTCTGTGTATTACAATTGGAAAATATGTGTGTAATCTGTTATGGAGCAGAGGAAAGGGGGAATACATACAATGCGTTTGCATGTTCACTGCGTATTACGTCACGTACTGTTTGAGAACTGTTGTCGTTGTTGTTGTTATTATTGTTTTTGTTTTTGACGTGCACTTAGCAAGCTGTTAACCTAATGTACCCGGGTTCATTCATTTTATGCGAATATTTCCCTGAGAAGAATTTAATATTTGACTTGCTAGAAGGAATTTTGGATCTATTAGATTCAATGTTAAATTTAAAATAATTTAATTTTGCCATTTTTACTTCAAACTAAAATTATTTGTATATAATAAATAAATTGAAATGATTTATTTTCAATAAAAACTGATTAAACAATATATTTGTAAAGTATATAGTAAATAAATAAATTACTATCAAAGTTATAAGAACAAAATAATTATTTTTCTAAAATTTTAATTTAATTATACTAGAAATTGCATTGCAATTGTATTAAAGAACTGTATTAACAAAAAAAAAAGGATTTTGTTGAAATAAAATGCCTTAAAAAAAAAAAAAACAATTTAATTTACAACAAATTATGATATAATTAAGTTTACCTGAATCAGCAATTTAAAAAAAAGTATTTTAAAATCAAGAAAATCCAAATTTCTTTTTTATTAAGCCAATTAAATAATATATTTGTTAGTATTTAATGCCATATTAACTTTTTGAAGCCATCTTTAGCCGAATATTCAACACATGTTATGGCAAACAAAGCATGTAATAGAACTTACCTACTATTCTGTTGGAAAACCTTGCTTAAACCACACGAAATCGATCGTATACTGCATGCATTCAATAAAATTTACCCTGTAACCATCAAAACAACTCGCACAGCTCAAGGCAACGTAACGTACAGGGTTTCCTGGCGAAAATTATAGCAATTCCAGTAACTACAGCAACTTCAAAGGCAAAAAAAAAACAAGAGGAAGAAGGAGAAGAAGAAGAAAACAACAAAACCTGGCCGATATAACCATTAAAAGCCGCCTTAAACTTTGGCCAGGCAGCCCCAAGTTGGTCAGCTTTTGGAAGTTACATACATACAAACATATGTATGTATGTATGTATAATCGACAGGAAACTTCATTATAAACGACATTGGCACACAGACACACAAATAAAAACGACAAGCCTAGCCTGGTCTAACGGCAAATACAGTCATGGCGCGGGCACAGTGGGGCGCAAACAGTTTGCAAGTGTGCGGTAATAGACAGACAGAGAGTCGCAGCAGCAGCAGCAGCAGAGGCAGCGCAGTCGATGCCGGAGCTGGTGGTGCAGCCCCGCCTCAAACAAAAATAACTGTGTGAATCAAATTATGGGTCTAGGCAGCGTGAAGTTCGCAGAGCTGAACAAATGTAGAGAGAGCGAGAGAGAGAGAGAAAAAGAGTTGCCAACCTCTGTGTGGAAAAATGTCTAACATTGCACTTGTAACGTGCTGTAATGCCGTTGTTGTTGTAGTTGTTGCTGCTGTTGCCATGAAGCTCCAAACTCGTCCAAGCATGCAGCTTGTGTGAGAGAGAGAGAGAGGGAGATATTTGGAAAGAGTTGGATTATTGGTAAACTAACTTTGAAAAAAAAAAAAAAAAAACAAAGCCGAACCCCACATAAACTGGATATAGGCCTGCGCCGTGGCAAGACCAACAACTTCTGCATGAAAAAACAAGTAAAGAAAGCTGCAGTGGGGTATACTCGACTGTAAAATATCCTCAAAAAAAAAAAAATTATGTCCTCGACCAATATTGCGAGGTTGTGTTTATGTGGAGTTTATAGAAAAATAGTAGAGGAAGATAAAATTTTATTCAATTTGTGTGGGATACACAGAAATCAATTTAATGTGTTGCTTACAATTTGGATTAGATAAACTAACAATTACTTTGTTTATTAATAAAGTAACCAGGTATACCCCTTTTTAATTGTGGCAAGATAAAGAAACTGTACGGGCAAGCAGTCTAGCCGCATTTTACTGTGACGTCAACCGTTAATTGGTTGATATAAAAATAATTGGTTGACATATAATGAACATAAGACATCCAGATAAATTTAAAGGTTGTACTAACATCAATAAGGAAACCGGAGTTATAGCTTTATAAATTTATGTCTGAACTTGTCATTAAAACTAGGCACAATTTTCATGTACGTCCAGAACGTTATCCTTTATTTAAGTATACTTCATTGTACTTTGTGATTTCGACTACAGCTTATTTAAAGATGCTACAACCAATTCTAAAAGTTTAAATAATGCAATATTAAACAAAAACAAGACATTTACATTATTTTTACGTAGTAATTTTGACAAACGATGAAAATAAAAGTTGGATTACATCACCTACAAATAATAACTTATGCAATTCTTAAATTGGTTGATAAAAAGAAAAAAATAAAATAAAAAGATAAAGGTTTTTTTAATGGTTTAACTAAACATAGAACTGGAATAATAAAAATGTTTATGTAATAAACAAAGATATTTATTTATGATATTTTTTCATCATAAAAACTGACAATTATTATCAACACGCTTCAATTAATTCGAAAGTTAAAGCATTGAATTTGATGGGTATTTATATTTATATTATTACATTTTTCATTTATAAAAAAAAATTGTAACATCCAAATCTGGGATTTTCTCGAAAATGGAATTACGCGTAGTCATTATGGTCAACGGTTTCAGTTTCAACAAAAAAGCTTTACAAAACAAATAAATTGAAGTTATTAACTTAATAAATTGAATGCATCAAATAAAAAAATAAAGTAAACAACTTTACATTTCTCTCTGTGTAATCAATTTACAAACTGGTTTCACTTTATTTCACATGCCTTGTCCCACCGTGCGCACGTCATCAGCGGCAGCAGCAGCAGAAGCATGCAACGGCTTCGTCGTCATACATATTGTTGCTGCCTCTGTTTGTTTTTGTTGCTGTTGTTGTTTTTCTTTTCTGTTATTGGCACGTTGCTTTGTTATTGCTTGCATTGTTGTAGTTGTTGCTGTTGTTGTGAAATAGGCAAAACTAGTGAAAACTCGTTTTTATATGCCTCGCCGTGTCGACTTTGAAGTTTAACTAATTTTAGAGGCAAGCAGCGGCGGGTTAAAGCTGCACATTGCATGTGCCTCTGTGTGTGTGTATGAGTGTGCCTATGTGTATGTGTGTGTGTGTGTGCGTTTGCTTCTTTCAACTTTTTATTTTATGGCGTTGTTGCCTTCGCCATATCCTTTAGCCAGCGTACCTCTCCATCTCTCTCTTTACTCCCCCCGTTGCAGTTGCTTTGCCTCTTGCAGAGTAGGTCAGGAATGCAACAGCAACAATAACAACAAAGCTGGCGCGCCCACTTAGCAACTGCAGCACGCCGCGGCAACTGCTGTTGTTGTTGTTCTTGTTGCTGCTGCTGCAGCGCCTTGGCTTGTCAACGGTATATTTTTTTTTCCAATGTTGTATTTGTTTTTCTTTTTTCTCATAAGTATTTTTTAGTTACCGTTAGGTCTCAGCGCTGTCTAAGCTCGCTGGCGCGCTTGACTTGACCAAGTTACGTCTGTTACGTTACGTTACGTTGCGTGTGTGCGTGTGTGTGACGCTCTCTTCTCTCTCTGCCTCACTGCGCTCTCTTTGAGTCTGACTTAAAGCAGCAACAACACTTGTCTTTGCTGTTGTTGTTGTTGGTTGTTGCCATGTCATGTCACGTCATGTCATAAAATTAAATTAACATTTATTTTCCATTTTGCTGCTGTTTCTCTTTTCTTTTTGCGTTATTTGTGAACAATTTATCCTTGTTTTCGCTCTATGCTCCTTTACTGATGTCCTTTCGCTTAAATTGCATGTTGGAATTGACATTTTGACATTCGTATAAAGAGGGTAAGCAGAGGAGGAACGGTGGATAAATGAAAATCAAATAGAATTGTAAGAGAGAGATTGGCGGAGATTGTGGCAAGGGGTGTACCATGAAAAAGAGCAATCTTAGCTAATTGGTTTTCTTAAACATCAATGAAAAGAGATTCTTTAAAGAGAGATAAATTGGAAAATATTTGTATAAACTTATGTGTTTTATATATTTCCTATAAAAACATATAGATTAGGTATTTAAAAAGATAAGGTATTAGATTTGGATCAATTATTTCTTTTACTCTTTCCAACACTGTTTATTAGATACCAGTAAGAGAACACAGTCAGTTTAGTCAGAGAGATCTATTGTTTATACAATATAATATATTTTCTATAAAAACATTTAGATTAGGTAATGTATTAAATTCGGATCGTTCATTTTTTTTCTCTTTTCAACACTGTTTATCAGTGTTTAGTAAGTCAACACTGTCAGTTTAGTCAATCAGATCTAGATACTAAACTTTTACTGTAAATATTTTATTGTAAATCATATAATTATATTTTAAATCATTCATCGCCTTACTTATATTACCTGTGGGACGTGTCTCTTCATCATCCACACACGATTTAGTCATGCTGCACAGTTTCTCATTATTAATTCTGCAGTTATTCCAAGATATAATATGTATCTTTTATCTTGGTAACTGTAAACCACAATTAACATCATTAGCAGCTTCATAATAACGATGACAATAATGAAATCGGTTCGAGAAATCCAATACATGCTCAGCCTCTCTCCTTCCTTTCTCTTTCTTTCTCTCACTCACTCTTTCTGCATCTCATTCCAACTGTATCTGTGTATTCTGCATATGAGCTTTAATTATGTATCTGTCAGCACGCTGAATCAACTTCTGCAATCTGCGGCTGCTGATACACCTCAGTTTGTAATTAGCAAAACTAATTAATGTTTAGAAAATGAGTATCTAAGTGTGTGTAGCTATATGTTTGTGTGTGTGTGTGTGTGGCTGTCACTCTAGCAAAGCATAAACATCGCAGGTGTTGCAGATGCCGTTGGGCGACGTTAAGCCGTTGATTCTGCGACGGGGGAGTTGCAACCAGGGATGGAGGCATGAATTTTAAAAGAGCCTCGAGATGGGGCAGGAAATATAATTATGTCATAACTGCTGGGTGAATAGTTAAGAACATGATAAGGCTCAGATATATAATATAACAATGTATGATATAAAATGTTATATGTCAATATATTACTAAATATTCTCAATATTAAATTGTACCAATTTTTAATTTGGTTTTCCTTTTTTAATATACTTTATATTTAATATTTCATTGAGTATCTGAGAGAGACTCTTACTCTTAATTTACTTTAAACTTTTTATTCTTTTTTCTTTAATTCTTTTTACTTTTTTAATGTTTTTGATGCTCTTCACACAATTTCTTAGTCAAGTCATAATTTAAATTTCTCTTTGAAAAAACTTTTCATGGATGTTGAATGCAACATTTTCTTGTTCGCTCTTCCTTTTTTGGGTAATGTGCCACACTGCCTGAAGTTCAAGGTTATCTCTCGCTCTAGACTGCTTTTCTTTTCTGCTCTCTCTCTCTTGCTCTCTGCTCGCCCTTTTCTCTTCGCACTTACTGCTTTTTTGGGCGTGTATATTTTGCTCTACACACTTTGCGTTGCTCTTGTTCACGTTGCTCGTGTTGTTGCTTTTGTGTTTTTGTTGTCAACTTTCGTGCTGTAAAACGTCGACGTCGACGACCATCTAAAAGCCGAATTCCAGGTTATTTACCCAAAAACCGAAACAGAATTCGTTGAACTTGAATTTTTCATTGCTCTTACACGTTTCTGGAGGAGAATTGTAATTGTTATGTGGCGGTTTTCCAGAGGAAAGGTAAGGAGAGGATCGCAACAAATTGAGTAAGAAAGAAAATTATTTACGTTAAATAAGAAGACCATACTCAGGAAACTAGAACTAACGGAAGTAAGAAATTTGACAAAAACGTATATTAAAACTATACATGAAAACTATTTCCTTGTCAAGCTTATCATGTTATGTAGAAAGTGCAGAATTAAAGGTGACCATATGCTAAAACATTAATTACGGTCGCGTTGTAATAAATTTCGACGAATTTGAGAAGAATAAACCTAAATAAAGGTGACCATATGCTGATAATGTAATTAAGATGACCTCCTTATTAAGCTTAATAGAAATTCTCAACAAAAATAAAGGTGACCATGTGCAGAAACTGTAAATTAAGTGACCTTATTATTAACTTATGCGAATTTCTAATAAACTAGTTTGATTTTCTTCAAATTTCTTACAATTAATCGAAAAAATGTCCGTAGAAATGCTACATACCTCTGTTTATAGGGTATGTCTGTATCTGCGTGCTCTTTTGCCTAATCTCATTGCACTTGGCTATCAGAAATTTGTTATTTTATGACATTCTGATAAGGTAAGAAGTAATTTGCGAGTATAAACCGTTTGATGAAATTAGAGAGAAACATAATGAAATTCTGACTAATGCAATAAGGAAAAAGGCCACTGGGAATTGAGGAAACTTAACAGATATTTGATTAGGTTAGGATGAAATATTAATGAAGAAAGAACAAACACTAAAAACACTGCAACAAATTGCGACAACAACAGCAAATGTGTTACGCATGCCGCGATAACCAGAGCAACGGCAACAACAACAGCAACAAAAACAATAACAAAGAATATAAAAGCAATGAAAAACAGTAGCAGCAACAACAACAATAACAAGAGCAACAAATCGAAAAAACGCTTTTTGACGGTTGAACGTCCGCGAGTCCTGAGTTCATTCACCGTTGAAACCAAAATCAAGATACAGAACAGCGACGCCAGCAGTAGCGGCAGCGACGTCAGCAGTGGCAGCGACAACGGTGACGGTGACAGAGGGCGCTATGCATACGTAAGATGGCGACGATGCGACGTCGCAAAGTAAAAGACATGAGCAGAGGCAGAGCCAGAGGCAGCGGCAGCGCAGCGCAAAAAAGAAAACAGTAATAAAATGTACAGCAAAACTAGTAAGCACACAAATGAAACAAATGAAATGAAATGAAATGCAAAAACAAAGCGCGTGCCAAAGAGTGAGAGCGAGAGAGAGAGAGCGAGTGTGTGTAAAACTGCGTGCGAATGGGAAGAAAGAGAGATACAAGCAGAGGAGATTGAGCGCGAGCCTGTGTTGAAAGAGTGCTGCGTGCGTGTGTGTGTTCAAAATCGTATGCAAATAAAATGCGTATGAGAGGCTGAAGTGGGTTAATATTAATACAACAACAATAGCAAACAACTCTAAAAAAAAGGAAGACCTCGAAGGACACAAGTGCATTGACCGCAGCTGGTCACACTAAAAACGATAACAACAAATGGCAACGTCGCAATGGAAATGAGAAATAAAAAGGCTCAAAAGATGCCCAAAATAAAACTACTTGGGGCGACCTTGAACCTTGAACGGGGCGTGGCTGAAAATAATAAAAAAATGAAATTTATTGACAGTGCAAAAAGGGTGCAGAAGTGGACACAGCGTGTATTCATATCTATATACTATATATTCATGTCCAGCATAAGCAATTGAGCAGTAGATTACGCCGCATGTGTGTGTCTGTCTGTCCTTTAACTGTCCGTGCACAAGTTAGTGACACGTGCCCACCACCTGCTGCCAGCACACCCTGTGGCTAACACGCGCCACTCTAATTACACAATAAGCGACTGTACAAAGGCACAAACATTAAATGCAAATAAAAACCTATAATTCCATGGGGCATTTACAGGACTCTCCTCCAGAGATCCTAAATCATAGAAAGACCTGGAAATGTTATGAAATGTCATTTTATTGAATTACACCGAGAAATTAGTTGAGATTCGAAGTGTAGAGAGCAATTAACTAGCTCTTAAATTACAAAGTACTATAGAGCTTACCTTATCGTATAAAAATAATATCAATTATGCATTTGCGACTCTAAAATACCTTGCAATTGGTGAATGTTTGAGCCTACTAGAAATTTAACCATCTTTTTTCTAATGGGATAACCCTCTTTAGGTTAATCCCAGTCTGACTTAGAGATATACAAGAGAGTAATTTTAATTTTGATTCTTTGATTTACTTCTTTTTTATCAGATTAGTTATACAAATTTTTAATCAACTTTAATTTGACTTCTTTTGTTTGAAATTCAGTTCAATTTCTTTATTTAAACATTACTACTAGTTTTTACTAGTTTTTTAACCATATACCCAGGATTCGTCGCCCTTTATTACCCTTTTCTGTAAATCTGAGTCATTCAACAGCTCTTGAGCGATGCTCATTAGACGGTTCTTTTGGTCAAATTTAGCAATTTTAAACAAACTATGGATAGAAAAAGCTTCATGGCACATATTTGAACATATCTTCAGAAGGAAAAATAATAAATTAGTAATACAATATTTGTTCTTATTAAAGAGATTTGATTATATTTTTCCTTCTACCTGAAGAAACATCTAACCTTTCATCTTTAAAATGTATCCAACTTCCTTCGTACCCCAATATACCCTTTCCCATCGCTCATAATTAAAGCAACGCAAGCAAAATACCATTAAATGAGTGGGGAATATGCGGGATATGTATCTAAGTGTGGGACGTGATAGCAGCGATATATCAGAAATGGGTCTAAGCTGAAGCAGCGCCCACACACACACACGCGCGCATTGTGTGTCTAGCGCTGATTTATTGTCCAAGGAAAGTGCTATAAATGGGAACAAATGGGCCTGTGCGAAGATGGCAAACTGTTGACTGATTGCGGCATGAAGTAAATGTCGTTTAAGGATGGACAGGATAGAAGGGACCTCAAACAAAGGCTCGAGAAAATGAATGGAAATGTTTATTTTACATATCGCTCAAGTTGGGTTAGCCTGTGGGTAAACTGGATATTATTTATGCAACTTTCTGCTGGGTATCTTGTAGTCAATAAGCTGTAAGGCTTACAGAGTTCTGTGTTAACCGAACAGACGTGGCCATAATTAAGGCAATCGAACAGGAACTCAAGAAATTGCTGCCACAGTCATAAGCCCTTGATGTGGCACCATCAAAAAAAAAAAAAAAAAAAAAAGAAATACAAATAATACCAATCAATGCTGGCATTAAGAGCCAATGGAAACAATGGATCGATATATGTATGTATATGTAGGTATTTTATATATGATAAAACTTCTTTTTAGCTTTACAAAGAGAGAGATTCAATTAAAAACCGCTAAATTTGATTCAAGCTAGAAACTCTTTACTGAAGTTCAATTAAAACCCACTAAAAATTAACTTAGGTGACCAGAGAACACTGGATAATACAACATAAAGACACACATTGTACAAGTTTATTTATCCACTGAACCTTAACTTTGATATAGACTGGACACCCTATGTTGAAGTCCAATTAAAAACCGCTAAAATCGAGCCTAGGCGTCGCTCTGTAAAGTGACGCAGTAAACCAGTTCAAGTTGGCTACCGAACTTGTCTTTTTATCTGTTTCGGGCCTGTCCATTATTTTTTTTTTGTGTGTACTTGGTGTATTTCCTACGCACTCTCGCTCTCAGGGGCTCTCCTCTCTCTCTCTGTTGCTTTTTCTGGGAATGACGTCAACGCATAAATATAACTATTTTTATGGGCAAAAAGCAGGAAAGGAAAAATGTGAAGCGTGTTTTGAGCCAGGCAGCAGCAAGACGCCAGACGACGAGGCAATCGTAGATGGAGACGAATGATGGGAAGGAAGAAGGTTGTCGCTGTGTAGGGAGACTCGGTACTCGGGTATCGCGAGTAGTAGGTAGTCGGTAATCGGCATAGGCAACTGTCAAAATATTGTTGTTTCAGGGAAGGCTTTTATAGCGCAGTGTATTAACTTTTGTGGCGTTCACTTCATTAGTTGTACCCCTGGGGTTCAGTGAACCCTACACATCAGGCAGGACATTAACATGCATACTATAATATATTGTGTGTATTTCTAATACGTTGCGTGCACAACACGTGCCTTACTCGGTAGTGCTGTGGCGCATTGACACCTCTCCAAAATGACCGATATCGGGCATAGGGAAGTCACATTGCGGTGTCGTCAATCCTCGTCTGATTCCTAATTTGATTGCATGATTCGACAAGTTTAGGAACCAGCATCAAAGCACCGTTAAGCGCATTGGTTCCTATTGAAGTCGCTAACTTCTTAATGTTCTTGGCCTGTAAGTGACTGCGCAAGTTCTTCTTGAAGAGAGAAGATACATATATGTTTGAAGGGAAGTTGAGGGTGAAGTGCTTACTAAGTAATTTCTATTTAAATGAATCAACTTCTTAGCACAAGTATTGTTTTATTTCTTTTCGTAACTAGGCAGTAAATAACCTATTAATCATCGTATAATACAATTGAGTTTTATTTCTCTTTTGATTGCATTCGCTTGCTTAACCCTGAGATAAAAGAGAAAACAAACAATACCAAACAAACGGAATCTATTTTTAAACTGCTTGAAATTTTTGATCATTGCGTAGATTTGGTTTTGCTTGACCAGCCAAATACTCTGCTAATATCATAAATGAAAAAACCTATATAATTTATATAATTTAAACCTTTTCGTACAGTATAAATACGACATGCACAGTAAATTTGCTGAGCAAATTCAACCCTTGTTTGACAAATAAATCTACAAAAACTTAATAAACTTTTATTTACACGAACTGCACGTGATATATTTGTACACAAAACAAATACGCACTGATTGCTAAAAATAAATTCATTAAAAATCAACTTGAGCGAAATCTTCACACCCACTTAATGTTTGTCGTTGATAGGCAAAAATAAACTCTTCATTCTTCATCGCTCTGCCGTCACTCTCCGAGAGTTTCTCGACTGATTCGTGTGATGATGTGGTGTGGCCTTAAGCTAATGTCGGAATTTTATATTTCTGGTTGGCTCTCCGAAATATATAATTTATTATTTATTTTTGGCATACTTTGATTTTGGATTTCATGATTGAATAAAGCAAACGCATTGCTCATTTTAAATGAATAGTTGTCAAAATATTTGAAGAATGACTCGCAAAGCCTCGAAATGTTGTGGAAATATACTCAACTACGATGTGTATTGGATATATATTAAATACTAACATATTGAATAAGTTAAATAAGATAATTGATGCAGTTCTGACTGCAAACTTCTATACTCTTAATAGTTAAGAAACAAATCTGTTAGGTCCCTTTAACAAATGATAGAAAATCTTATTGTTGACCTTAACTTCAATTCTTCTTTCTGTCTTCTTCCCTACTTTTCTTAATGTCTCTAATTTTCCGCTCAACTAAACGGTAATGTAAATCAGAATCCGAACTCGTATAAATTGTTAATGTCAACACGTTGCGGTCATCTAAGAAGTTACGGTGACAGTTTTTGCTTTCTTCTTTTCTTTTTTCCCATCGTGCTGTCTCTCTTTCGGTCTTGATTCGTGTTTAATTTTGGCTTATTGCCTTGTAATGAAAATTAATTGCGGTCCAGAGCGATGACAATTGGCCATATTTCTCGTGTTTTGCTTTGCTTTTATTTCATTAGGAAATTGTTCGCGGTAATTTCTTGTCTCTTGGGTCGTGCTTGGGGCTGAAGATGTCTGTGTGAAATATATATATATATATATATATTTACATAGCAGATTAATTTGTTTTTATTTATTTTTTATTGCATTTCGTATTTGTAATTGGTACAAACGATTAAATGCGTCGGAAAATTTAATATTCTGCGGCTTGAGATAAAGAAGAATTATCCAATAGGTTTAGAGCATTTCCAGGCTCTTGATTAGCGACTCAACTAAGTGATTGTAGTTAGTTTACAGCTAAGTAGCTTCATACAGTTAATCTCTCACTTAATCACCTAATGCAATTCTATTGAAATTAAAGCACTTTCATCACCTTCGAGAATCGTTTGCAGCACCCTTCCTTTTATGGCTTCACGTTTTATTCGTCGTTCGTTGGTAACTGACTTTACTCTTTTTTTTCCTTTTTTTTTTTTGCTTTTTATGGCTCATTTCCAAGGAGAGGCACAAAAAACGTATTTCTAGACAGACATTTTACGATTGTCGAGCCACAAAAATTTAATTACCCCAAGCTGACCACAGAGTGACAAGCTCCAGTCGAATTCCATTCTTTACCACAATTTTTTTTTTTTTTTTTTTTTTGGCATATCATGCGTGGCTCAGTTATCAGTACATCGAATGATATATATGGTATGATGTATAGCTGCAATACATATATATTTTCAATGAGCACAAAGTAATACTAGGGACAGCTTAAGAGCCCCACATAAACATACGTTAACGATGCGATGGAGGCGCATTTCCTTATTGCATTTTTGCCTTTCGTTTTTACATTTGTTTATTTTTATTTTATTTATATTCAGTTATGTGATTTTCCTTTTTTTCATTTCCAGTTTTGTTTTTTTATTATTTATGTTGTGCGGCGGCGTGTGCCTCAAATGCAAATATTTGCCAATGAGGCAGTTTCGTTCTACTCGCATTTGCGAGGTCCGTTTATTACTCATAGAGTCAACTTCTCTCTACAACAAGAATATATGTATGTATATAGGAAATTCTGGGCCGGGTTCAATGCACTCAGTGACGCATTACTTTGAAATATTGTACACATACATAACATACTCGTACATTGTTTTTCAATAACTTGTGGTACAGTTTTGCTCTCTCTCTTTAAATATTTGTTTGCTCCAGAAAACAAAAATTTGTGCAATTGTTTTTTTATTGTTTTGTTTAAACGACGAGGTTTTTAAAAATAGCTGAGACCTTTGCTACGAAATGTATTTTGATAAGAATACATTCTGATTTCTGTAAATTGCTACAGTTCTTGCATATGTTCGAAACGATCTTTGCTTCACGATTTCCATAAGCCAATTCATTTGTTTACCCGCCCGCGTACATGGTTTATAATTAATAACAATTCTTTTGTATTCGCTCGCATGCGAGATTATACATCATCATTGTAACTGTAACTGTACTTGCTGCGAAGAATTGTATGCAATGTTCGCAAATTTGCATGCGATTGTTTTGCATTCCAATTGAGATTGGGTCATACACGCGGCGTATACATTATTATTACACAGCAGAAAATTTTGTATGCATTCTATATGACTTTAAATGAACATTAACTGAATTTAATGCAAGAATTAAGTTAATTTCTTTTTGTTGTTTTCTTTACCTAAGTTTTTCACTATTTACTTCAGTTTTGCAACGTTCTATTGCGCAGTGTACTTTTTATTGGGCTACTCTACGTGCTTACAACTCCCGTTCGCAGTTCCCAGCTCCATTGGGGAATACTGAGGATGATGATGATGATGATGATGATGGAGGCAGGCAACAGCAACGGCAACTGTTTCAGGGTCTCACGCTTGTACTCCAGTTTATTATTTGCCTAAACTGCTGTGTTACTTGATGGCTGCGATAAGGTTTACATAGTTAGGTCGTTTCGCAGACAATTTGCATAATGGTCGAGGCGTTAGGCATTATTTCTATGTATGTTCCTGCCTGTTAACAATTGCACATTCGTTAAGTTTCCAATTGAATTTTTAGCTTATTTACTACGACGCATTTGTGGTTTTTCGTTGAGTTTCGTTAATGTTTTGATTTGCGATTAAAAACATTGTGCACGATGCGGTCTGTTGCGGAAGTGGTTTCAGATTAATTTTATAATTTTATTTTTTGTTAAATCTACATTATGCAGAGCTACATATGTATATTAAATTTAATTTATTCATTTATAGTATGTTAGTATGTATATATTTGCACTTTCTAGTGCACAATAGAGTACCCAAAAAAAATTGTACTCGTTGTACAAAAATATCAAAATAAATGAGTACAACATTTTAAATTGCTCTCAAGCAATTGTACCATTTTAAGCAGTGAACGATTCTTTTTTCCTTTTGGTGGCAGCACTTTATTTCGTACTTACCCAACACTCTTGGTATTTGACAGTTCTTCGTGCATGTCGCACACTGTGCCAGTCACATCAATACGAATAAAGAGCAGAACTTCCACTGCGGCAACTTAAAGAGAGCTGCAGCTGCAGCAGCACCAACAACAAGAACTCTGGCGGCGAGGCATCAACCGCAACTGCAACTGCTTTTAATTTGCATGAATTTTAGCATATTTTTGCATTTACGTCACATGAAATTACACTATGCGCGACATGTTTTTATGCCACTGTGCATATGTGTGTGTGTGAGTGTGCGTAAGCTCACCTAACCCAAAGGCAGAGCACAACAGAGAAGGAGGAGACTTCAACTTCAAAACACAACAGAAGCTTCGCTAACTACACAAAGAACAACGGCAACAAAAGCAACAGCAATAACAGGAGCAACAACAACAACAGCAACAGCAATAACAGCGACAAGCAGCAACAGCGTTGACATATTTCCGCAATATGGCTGCAGGGCGAAAAAGCAGCGCAGCGCAGCACAAAGCAGAAGAGTAGCAGCGGCAGAGGCAGAGGCAGCGCAGCAAACGGACAAGTTTTCAATGTGAACTGAGCCTGGAACGTAAAGAGAAAAAGAACAAGTCAGAGCGAGTACAGGACAGAGAGAGAGAGAGAGAGGGAGAGCGATGCACAATTAGGAATTTGTTGTGCAAGTCTTTTTTCTTCCTCCTCTGCTCTTCTGAGTGCAACTGCAGCTGCCCTTCGGCAATGTTATCCGTTGCATTATTACATTGGGGTAGGACGGTGAGGTAGAAAGAAAGAAAGGATAGCAAAAAGGAGAATTAAAAAAAAAATAAAAAACCAGAGCAGAGCTTTGAAGTTGCCCCTGGGGGTGTGTGCGAGGCATATCAAGCATGATTGAGCAGCTCTAAGCGTGTGTAATTAATGCAGTCCCTGTCAAAACTGCCGTTCTTTGTTGTTGTTGTTCTTGTTGTTGTTGCTTTTTGCTGTTTCTTTTAATTTCTTCTTCGTTGGTTCGTTCTTCCGAAAAAATCAGCAGCAAACTTAACGAAGCATAAAATTGCGTAATTTACTGCGCATTTAATTTCAAGTTGCCTTGCCAAAGAATGGAACGAAACATCGAATTGAGTGGAAATCAACAAGAGAACGATACTCTAACTGAGCTTAGATTTGAGCTGAAACTAAAACTCTCTCAAACTAATGATGGCGGCCAATGACGTTTGAGCGCAACGTAAGCTGCGTGTGCGTATGTATGTATGTATGTGTGAGCGCAGCTTATACGGAAGGGGCTCGATTAAGAGCATTAGAACCAATTACGTACTCATAATTCCACTCAAACTACAGCCTTGATTTAATGTTGAAAGTCAAATGCTCAATTTAGATAATGACTGCAAGAACTTTACTTTAAATGAAAGCTTGAGTACTTTGTTGTTGTCACGATCGTAGACAAAGGATGCTGTAACAACAACAGCAGAGACCTAGAGACCTACAACTACACGTCTGTTTGTGCATACGTGCATGTGCATGCCTGTGTGTGTGTGTGTGTGTGTGTGTGAGTTTGTTTGCATGTGTTGCAGACCGAGAACTTGCCGCTGTTTTTGGCAAATCAAGTTTAAAAATGCCGGAGCCAGTTAAAGCTGTTTTCAGCCTCTCTTACTCCTCACTCACCTCTCTCTCTCTCTCTCACGTCCCCCTCTCTCGCAGTAGTATTTCTTTTACTACTTCCTCCGCGCGCTGCTCTCTCAGTCAGTGCCCTCACCTCAGCCGGCGCATAAGGGCGTTGGTTGTTGTTCCGCCTCTGCCTCAGCTGCTGCCTCTGCCTCTGCCGCTGCCCCTACCTCCGCTTCAGCTGCCGCTGCCACTACTTTTGCGGTTGCTGCCTGTCGCTTTGTGCTTGTGCAAAATCTCAGCGATTGCGTTTCTTGGTTTGTTTGTACTCTCCCCTCTCTCCTCTTCTCCCTCTCCCTCTGCCGCTCTCTTCTGGCAACTCGTTCATCCCTTTGGTGCAGAGCTCTGTAATTAATTTGGCAGCAAAGAGAATATTAAAGGCAGAGCAGAGCATAATATCAAATTACCATGGATAGTCGTGTCAAGTTCTATCAAATACAGGGTGTCCAAGCTGAAGTTAAGCTTATAAAGCTGTCATAGGTTGTTCCACAATGTATTGTAGTAGAACGAAATTTAAAAGAAATTTAACTTAAATTGAAATCTTTGTTTATTTTAGTACTTTTAATTTTTAAATAAAATGTATCTTAAAATCGGATTATTAAAATTTAACTTAATACTCTTATTTTATATTCTGTCAGTTGCCCTAGTCTCAATATCTGCTGACTGACCCTTTCGTTGAGTTTATTTTCTACCTTGGCTCAACTTAATTAACGCTGTGTCTCCCTTTCTCTCTCTCTCTCTCTGTCTGCACCTTTCAAGGGGGGCCTGCCACACAGCAGCTCGGCTTACAAACAAAACAGCAGCGGAAATAGTCCATTTAATTAAATTTACCTGGAAATAAACAAACACAAAAAAGCAAAGCAACAAAAGAGTATGAGAAGAATAAAGAGAATAAAGGGCAGAGAAACTCGGGTTAAAATTATGTTAGCTTAGGTCAAAACTTAAGGACTCCGAGGGATGAGCAACCTTGCTTACACATAATACCATCATATTTTATTTATTTAGTATTTATTTATTTATAATATCTACTGTTCTGATTTCTGTGTCAAAAATGTAGGTAAAATAAATATAAAGCCATAAAAGATATTGCTTATCTGCTTTTTAGTTAACATTATTCACAGATAAGAGAGAAAACAAAGAACACCCGCAACCAATGTGGAAAAATATTGTTGTTTTCTTTTTTTTTTAAATCAACAAAATTTGCAAAATTACCTTAGTCGTCATCGACGTCACCTTTATGAGCTGTTAACAAAATGCAAACAACATAATAACTGTGAAGGTTGCCATTTAAATTTTATATATTCAAAAATTACGAAAAAAAAATTAATTATTAATATAAATAATTGAGCAATCAGCTTTATATAGTCGTAAATATAAAGACAAAACATACATATCGTATATCTGTAAAACACGTGTGCGAGGGGCTGTACTACATCTGTGCCCGCACACAGTTGTTTTAGGGTGGCCATGCTCGCAACAGCTGTTTCGCATCTAACCTTAGCGCTAAAGTAGCTACGAGAGGAAAAAAGCAAATAAACAACAGACTACTGCAAAATGCTTAATCGACTCTGACCCACTGACATTATTTCGCTATAGCGACGATGACGACGACGACGACGACGGCGGCACACATAGACAGCAGCAAGCACAACAGCAACAACAAGAACAGCAACAACCACAATAAAACAAAGTGCAATTTGTCAGCAGGTGGATTTCTGCGGCCAACTATGCAAAGTTTCACTCGAATTGAAATAAACATGCATCGTTAGAAAGAAACAAACATAGAGGAAGAGAACAAGAGAGAGAGAGATAGTGGGAAGCAGACACGGTGCACGAAATGCAACAGAGAGGGAGATAGAGAGAATGACCCTGTATGCTTATTAAATTAATCGTTACTTATACGTAAATATAGTTTACCCTTCAAAAAAGCAAAACTATAAATAAATAAAGGAAAATGAATAAAAGAAAAATAAATACACTAGTAATAAATTAATATAAAAATAATAAGAAAAAAAATGAATTAATAAATAAATAAATGAAAAATAAGAAAAAAATAAATAAAAAGTAAAAAGTAAAATAATAAACAAATTAAAAAATAAAATATACTGGTATTAAATAAAACAATAATTAATAAATAATTAATTGAAAACGAATATATAAAGCAATTAAAAACTAAATAAATAACATTTATTGCTTTAATTTATTAATAGCAAATTAAACATAAACAATATTACATTAAATAAATACCTAAATTTACTGAAATTAATTAAAAAATACATCAATTTTTAATTCGACCTTAAAACATTTTAAATTAAATTAAATAAACACGCGAAAAAATTAAAAGACGACTGTTTGATACCCTGCAAAATTATCTTATCATTGCATTTGCGAACACTGAACAGTGTTGGGTAATGCAACTACTTCGTGCTCTACTTCAACGCAGAGAGAAGTAAACTTTGCAATTTAAAAATACTCTGCTTCATAGTATTTATTAGCCAACACTTGATAGTGTTGCAAAACGACTGCACTTCCAATAGCTTTCTTGCTCGCACACCTGTCTATCTCTCATATTTGCCGACACACTCAGTCTCGAGTGATCAAGAACATTTCGCCCCACCCCACCCCACCTCTAACCTTTTATACCCCCCGCCTTGCAGCACTACAGGGTATACAAATAATCAGCGAATAGTAACAAGAGGCGGCAATCGAAATACACTTGAACGTGAGTGAAACAAAATTCATGACCCACTTTATAAAACGCTTTTTCTTTCATCCATGACCCACTTTATTATTTGTAGCAATGATTGAGCGAGAGACTGACACACACGCACACACACATACACACCTACAACATGAGTGAGAGAGTGAGCGCGGGAGAGAGAGCGCACTGCAAAACATATGCTTATACTCAGACAATTAGTTGCTAAAATGCAGGCTTACAGCAGCAACAACAACAGCTGATTAAGTGACAAAAGAGGAAAGAGGGTGGGAGGGAGGTAGGAGGGGATGTGGGAGTAAGGTGCAGCAAGGAGAGAGAGCAACTGAGAGAGCGCAAGCAAGCAGAGCAAGAGGCGGCTTAGTAGCTCAGCTTTGTAGTTAGGGGCCACGCGTGTGTCTCTCTGTCTGTGTGTGTGCTAGTGTGTGCGTGAGTGTGATCATGAATGTCAGTGGGAGAGACTCAGACTCAGCGAAAACCACTCGAAAAATAATAAAAACAAAAACAAGACACACACACAGACACACAAAAACCACACAAACTAGTAAATTATGTGCATAACAACTGCAAAATGATTTGCTTTTTAGAGGTTAAGAAGAGGCGCGCACACAATGCAGCGCATATAAATATGTACATATGTTTTATTGTCTTATAAAAATGGCATTAATTAAAGATATCTTATACACATTCATGTGTCTATATATTATTTATTATTGCAGACATTATTCAGATATTGCCATTTTGAATATTTAGATTAAAAATATTCGTAAAATTCCTTTTCTACTACTTGAAGTAGTTTATTAATGCAAAATATCTATTTAGATGCATGTTTATGTTTTGTCATGCCCCATATTGAGTGACTCAGCTTTTATAAATCCAAAATGAAAAAAGTATTAAAATAATAAAAACCTTAAATGACGTGGAAAACTTTTGACTTTAAGGATATCCCACAAGAATATATTTGAGAGTCAGTTTCTTACTTGAAAATTACCTATTCAAAGTTAGAACTATCACTACTATAAAAGTTTATAACAATCAGTATATTGTAGCTCTCAGATCAAGCTATTACAGTAAGACACATTCTATACCGAATGACTATAATAAATGTTAACCTTTAATAAATAAAAAGATTACAATTTTAAGTTTCCTCCCAAACCAATTTATACAAACTCAAGTTTGTTACTTCACAACGAACTATTCAAGCGTATTACAATTGAAAAACTATTTTAACTTGTTGTTGATGAGTACAAAGAAAATTGCCAAAGGAATAGAAAAGTGAAAATGATATAGAAAGCTGTTAAATTTAAGCATATCCCACAAGCAATAAATATTAAATTTAGTTTGTAACTTCATAACGATTGAGAAACTATTGGAACTTGTTCATCTGAATTGTTATTGCTTTCCGTTGAAAGGCTCTTCCCTGTCGTCGATTCCGCATTGTCGCGTCCACATTGTGGTCATTATACGTAGTTGTGTTGCTGTTGTTGTTGCTGTTGTTGTCACTCATGTGTTATACTTCTTGTTGTTGTTGTATCATCTCTCTCTTTCTGTCTATGTTGTATTACATTTTCATTGCACCGCTGCTGTCAACGGCAGCTGTGCTATGCCACAAGAAGGCGGCGAAAGAGAGGGGGCGTGGCATTGTTTGAGCACTGCAAACTGTAAACTGAAACTGGGCGAACTGTTAACTGTAAAAACTGTTCCAATTGTGTTGTTGTCGTTGTCGTCATTGATGTTGTCTTTTTATTGCCGTCCCGCTCGTTTTCAAATAATTGCGACCGGCAACATTGACAACATGTTTGTTTTCACTGCGTGCAAGTGTGTGGAAAGGGGGCGTGAGGGGGGCGTGTCAAAATTGGTTTCCCCCTTTGGTTGTAGCTTTTAATGTTTTCGCTGTCGTTTCGAACTTGTTACGAGAATGTCACGCAATGTTGTCCAGTTTCCCCGAATTAATTACTTGAGTCATACATTATAATATCATCATGGCATCATATCTTTAACTTTGGAACAAATCACTTAACGCAATTAACATAAAGCAAAGTGAAGTTCACACGCTGAATAACTTTGATTTCTTCTCTTTTGGTCTCTGTTTTTGGGATTGGAGGTTTTTCAAGCATCCAAAGCTTAGTAATCGCAGCGCCTACAGGCCCAACATCACGTAGGCAACCAGAGTCACGACAATCAAAACATAAATTGCAAACACACTACAAAATTTAAGCTACGCCTCGAGCGACCACAGTGAAAAAATTGGTGCGTTTTGGGTAATCTGATCTAAAGTACAATACGAGTATATGAATGTGTGTGTAGGGACTCTATATTGTAGATTGGGATTAAAAAAGAAATAGCGAATACCTATAAAATATTATAGGTACAGTTTGGAGCACTTAAGCTTCATTTTGTTTGGTATTTTTGTAAATAGACCTTTGAAAATAATATGTAACTAATCTTTAATCAAGTTTTAGTGCAACTAAAAGTGAGAATATTATATGTGTGATATAGTAGACATATAGTACACATGCTTTATATTTATTTTATGCTACCTTCTAAGGGGTAAAAGCATTGCCAACATTGTTGTAGAAAGATTAAAAGCTGGCAGCTTCATAACGACCTAAATTAAACGACCTATTCAAGCTTAGACCTATTTAAAAACTCGCTAACGTATAAGGAGTGACTCAGCCAATAAACGACCATTATATAATAAAGGTAGCTAGCATTTCGAAAAATTTACTTTAAACATTGAATTTCTGTCGTACTTTCCATAAACAGTACCGATAAAAATATATGATCTTTCTCTTCTATCAAGTTCTACTGCAACTAACAGTGAGAAATATATAATTATATTACTTAACTATGCTTTATTATATATATACTCCTGCTTAATCTAGATGTGCTCGAAAGATAACTCTATTGAGTGCACAATGTAAGCTCATTCCATCTTTCTGTCTTGCATGGCACTTAGTCACCTGCTTATTAAGTAACTACCTCTGCCTACCGGACACTCCGACAGGCAGTCAAGCATTACGATTATCGTATAGCTGGTACCTGTAGCTTAGCTAGGACCACCCTGGAGGTATAAACTGGCTGAATGCAGCAAGAACTGAGCGACTTCCTTTTTTAATTACATTATATGCATAATGAAAACCTCAACAGGGTCGCAAAGGGAGAGAGAACCCGACTGCGAATGCGAATGCAGGCACAAATAATTACGGACACTCGGTGGCCCGAGTTGGCGATGTAATCAGCGTAAAACAGAGAACAGAAAAGCAAAAAAAAAAAACTATGAATATTTCAGATTGCATATTGTAGTGCTCTGCACTACACCCTGGCGGTCTCTTATGATTAATTCACTGTAATCTCTCGGCTCATACTGCCTGCTGCTGCTGCTGTTAGTGTATAGGGTATGTTTATGGCCAGCAAAAAGGCGACTCGACTCGAAGTTGGCAACTAAAGGTGGAGCTGACGGGCAGCTGGCCAAAAAAGTAGTAGACTGACAGAGAGGGGAGAGGGATACAGAGGGAAAATGGCGAGCAGTGAGCGCGAAAATGAGTGACGTACCAGTGACTATGTTGTAGGCGACCCTACGACCGGATGGTTCCCCTGACAGGCGCAATAATTGTGCAGATTCTTTTTGGCTTGGTCGTGGTCGAGTCGCTTTTTCGCTTGTGTTTTGACAGCGCAACACATTAACGTGCCATGATGATAATGAAGCAGATAATGATGAGCAACGACATCATCATCATTATGATGCTGTTGGGGTATATTCTATTTAACGGGCACACGGGTCGTATGATTGACGCAGCTAATTAAAGAAAATCCAGCGAATTGAAGCAGCAAAATTAATTAATAAAATTACAATTAATGCAGTTGTTTCTCCCCGTCTTTCTCCTTATCTCTCTTTCTCTCTCTCTCATTACTGCTGTCATACATATCACCTATTTATATAGATAGCTTTATATATCTCTGCTTCGGCTGACTGGTTCGCTTTTCACCAACTTTCGCTCGACAAACATTTGATGTGACGTGACAATGGGCATCGTTTGTTTGTTTGCTCGTCTCTTTTTTTGTAGAGATTGGAACTGATAAATTTACTGAATGAAGTTTTAATTGGAGGTGTGAAACAAAAGGTCTGCAAAGAGAGGACTAGGTGGGGTGTGATTGGCAGACAGAGCATTATGTATGGGTAAATCGAAGCTGAACAGGAATAAACATATATAATTTCTATACGACTCATTAAAATTAAGACATTACTTTAAGTTTTTCTTTATGGCGTTGAAGTTGTAATAAACAGAAAGTTGTTCATGGAAAATCGACTTGATGAGTGGTATTGAACAAGAATATATATATTATATATAGTAATGTATGTGAGTATATGTGCTGTCTTCTCACAGCGCCTTCACTGCACTTAAGCTATGTGTACAGTTATTATAGCCATATTATATACATATATATGTACATATATATGTTTGTGGGTATATATATTTTTCTACCGTCAACCAATTTAGCACTTTATTTGTATTAATCATTATTTGTATTAGAACTTAAGCAATAAAATTATAAAGACTATAGAGTACCTTCTGCGACACTATTTGCATTCGATACTTGCTCATAGGGTCGTGAGTCACGGTCACGACTCTGCTGAACACCTAACAACATGAGAAAACTTTTCACTAACCAAAATTTCCTTTTTGCATCATTGCAGGCTTTGCCCAGGTGACTTACCAGATCATTGGGCCTCAGGTACAGCAACAACAAACGGAACAGCCGCAGCAGCAGCAGCAATTGCTACGAGCAACAAGCACAACAGCAGCAGCAACAGCAGCAACAACAACAGCAGCAGCAGCGTCTGCAATCTGCCGCGCTCATCGCCGGCCGCTGCAACAGCAGCCGTCTCACATCCAGTCGCTGGCGCTGGTGGCAACGTGGTAACTGGCTCCGGTCCGGTGCCGGCACCGGTGGCGCAGCTGCATCACGGATTGGCGCCCAGCACGCCGCTGCAGCGTGCAACGGCAGCCAGTGGAGGCGCTGGCGCTGTGGGTATTGCAGGCGGCGCCTCATCAGCCTCACCAGCAGCAGCAGCAGCAGCAGTTGCAGCCGCCGCCGCCGCAGCGGCAGCTGCAGCCAATAATCTGCACAACCTACAGCAACAACATCAGCAGCAGCACCAGCAACATCAACACCAACACCAACAGCAGCAGCAGCAGCTACTCTACCAACACCAGCAGCTTCAACAACAGCAGCAGCGACAGCAGCAACTCGGCCTGCACCATTCGCAACACACGAAGGAAACCTCAGCAGCCTCTGCGACGGCACAAATTGCAGCTGCGCTGCAACGCTCGGCCGCCATCATGAACGCGGTGGCATCGCCGATTCCCGCCAACTCAGCGACATCGGCTCGCAAGATCCGACGCAAAACCGATACGAAAGTTAATTTGGTAAGTATGGATTGTAATAATAGAATTTTACTATATAAATTTGCATTATTCAGAAGGGAATTCTTGTTTATCCTTCATACTTTTGGGAAAATTTCTATCAAACTCAGCAGATCTTACATTGAAGGTGTTTCCTATATGCAGTGTTAATTTCATTGCAATTAGCCTAGTAGGTTGTCTGAAATTTAAGTTTTTTAAGGAAATTCATGTTTATTCTTCTTAGTTTTCAAGATAATCCCAGCAAACTCTGTAAATCTTGCAGTGTGTATGCAGTGTATGCAGTGTGAATTTCATTGAAAATCAGCCAAGTAGGTTGTCTGAAATTAAAGTTTTTTAAGGGAATTCATGTTTTTTCTTCCTAGTTATCAAGATAATCCCAGCAAACTCTGTAAATCCTACTTTGAAGGTGTTTCCTATTTGCAGTGTTAATTTCATTATAATCAGAATGTTGTATAACTCAAGATAATGCTAGCAAACTCTGCAAGTCTTACTTTGAAGGTGTTTTTATATGTCTAGTAGACTTTCAGTTATTATGATTTTCAAGTTGATTCTTAATTTCAAACTTAGCACATCTTTTTTTAAGAAGTTTCCAATAAGCAGTGAAAAATTTATTATTACTAGATATTAAAATGACTGCGTTATTATTTTAATATTATAAAAATCGATTTCTTTTTTCCATGAAAAATGTAATAATAGATTTTCAAATCTCCGATTTTTCTATTAAGTATTCCTTTAAGAAGATAAAAGTTCAGGCACAATATCCTCTATCCTCTTATTATCAGAAAGAGCATTCAACATAATCAGATGACTACATCATTTAACTTTTTTAGGAGCAATAATAATATGCATATCTTCTTTTTTTTTTTTTTTTGTAATCCATCAGTTGAAGCCGTGAGAACTACTAAAATACCCTGCAACTTTCAGCAGTTAAAGTTCGCCTTGATTAATTACTATCCTTACTATTTTTTTTGTATTTCCCTACAGCCCCAATCACAAATAAACAAATGCAACAATGAGAAACGACGTCGAGAAATGGAAAACAATTATATCGAGCAGCTGTCGGAGTTCTTGCAGCTTAATAAGCGTGGCGACATGACTTCAACCAAACCGGATAAGGCGGCAATATTAAATCAAGTGGTTCGAACGGTAAGTAAGAAGTCGAAGAAGTAGAAAACGAACAGAGAGAGAAAGAATAAGGAGGAGAAGCAGTAGCACTAGCAGAAGTTACCCCAACTAATAATTGGATGTTAATCAAGTTGTAATGCTCGGGGGGGAAACACGCGGTCTGCCTGGAATATCTAATGATCAATTATGAAGACAAATCCCCAATGTAATTTCCAATGTGCTTTCAATTAAAACTCTATTAGACTGAAACGTTGAGCTTTTACCAAAACGAGAGCTTAAAATAATTTTTTTTTTTTAAATACGCCAAAACAGATTTCAGTGTGACGTCATTCAGAATTCAATTAAAATTCGTTTTTTTTTTCTTCTCATCTTGTTTTGTCTTAAATTTACATAAATTTATTCATGTTTCATAATGGATAGCTACATACATATCCCTCTCGTCATGTTATTTTAGCCACTGGTATTTTTTTTTCGTTTTTTGTTTGTCATTTATTGGTTTCAGGTAGCCTAAGTATTTTATTATGCAAATTAGAGGCGCCACGCTTTGCCGAACTTCAAAAACGAATTAAACGAACAGCCGCAACTAAAAGCCGCAACAGCGAGCAAGCCAAAAATACCATAAAGCTGAAAGCAAAAAATACCGAAAGACAAAATTTAATAAATCATTTTGTATAACTAAATGTAATTCGGCTTGTAAAAGGGGTAGTCCGAATGACGAAAATGCAATTAAAGACGTGTGGTAAAACTTGTTTAGGAGTCAGTATCAGAAAGCGGCGGCTGCAACCCCTTTATGAACAGTAATAATCTAATTTAGACCACTGTCGGGTCAATAATAAAATACCATTAGGAGATTGAAAGCTATTTAATTTAATCATTTGAAAGCTAAATTCTCCAACCAAATATGTAGATATAAAATTGAATTAAGCTTTATTTAGTTAATTATATATGATTAATTTATAAATTTATAGCTAAAATAGATAACTTAATTGAGCAAGTGCAGGGTAACTTTCATTCGAGCGTATGCACAAGGGGAATCTCAGGCGACAGCTGCAACCCCTTCTTGTCTAGGGATAATCTAAGTTAGACCACAGTGGGTTCAATATAAAACATCATATAGAAATTATAGATTTTTTTCATTTAAACAAA
The DNA here is from genome assembly GCA_018904595.1 of Zaprionus indianus. Taxonomy (NCBI): domain Eukaryota; kingdom Metazoa; phylum Arthropoda; class Insecta; order Diptera; family Drosophilidae; genus Zaprionus; species Zaprionus indianus. The sequence goes on from JAEIHA010000905.1 coordinate 2,469,826, forward strand.
AAGCTTTATTTTTATTATATTTCCACTAAAAGCTCTAATTCGCAAATGTAATTAAATAAATAATGATTTAATAATAAATAATTAATGCTATAATTATTACCTTAATTCCGAAAGAAATAACCCATCTCAGAGTACAGGGTAACACGCATTCGAGCTACTTAAAAAAAACTGCAAAGCTTTACTTACTCGTTTTTATAGATATTTCGCTCTGCTTCTTTCTTCTATCTTGTTCTTAAGCTCTATTCATCCACCTTGGAGGAGGCAAACGTTATTTCTTCTTCTCGATTCTGCATTCACACAAATATAAATGAAATTAACCCCATTGTTTATTGTACGGGAATCTGTTTCCGTTGAAGTTTGTTGTTGTTCTTGTTGTATTTCATCATTTTGTGCCTGCATCTGCTTCCAAAAGCTTCCAAAAATTCGCACATTACCTGATGCGATCAATGCGAGGCACACACACACACATAAACATATATTTCTCTGTGTGTGTAAAGAACAAAAAGATCAGACACGTTTTAGACATATTCGTCATAGCATGCTCCGGTTCGTGAGTTGTTGCTGTTGTTGTTGTTTGTTTTATCATTTGACGATATTTTCGGAGTGCCTTCACCCCAAAAACAATTTTGTTGAGCAACTTTTCCTGGTTGGCTGCCGTTCTCGCAAAATTACTGCACACATTCTCACTCTATCTGTCTCTCCTCGCATACACACACACAGACACAGACAAAGTCTGGCATGCACAAATTGTGAGCGCTTCCTTCCAAACAAAAAACAAACAAAAGCTCTCTCTGAGCTCACATTCTCTCCCTGTCTCTCTCAGACTGGCTCTCTTGGCAGCCAGATCAGCGAACTGACAACTGCCGATGACGTCGCACTTCTCGATTCCATATTTTATTATTATTCGAGTGCAACAGCAGCAGCAGCCGCAGCAGCAATAACAACAACACGCAGTTATTTTAACGCCCTCTTCTCGCACAAGGTGCAAAGGCAATGGTGATAACACAAACACACACAATCACACACACACATGCACATCACAAAGGCACATCACAAATACCAATGACACACGTGAGCCGGTAAACAAACGCCTTGCAAGAGAAAGAGTGTGCGTGCGTGTGTGTGTGCGTGTGTGAAGAGAGAGTGTCAGTGCTGCTCGTATTTTTGCACGCATTGGCGCTCATTGAGAGAGAGAACAGAAAGAGAGCAACGCTTCGTCAGCGCTGCTGCTGCGCTGTCTGCCTTCGCCTGCCTTTGTTGTTGTTGTTGTTGTGTGTATTTTTCTGCCGTGTTTTCGGGCTTTTAATACAATACAACAATTGCATAAAACTGTGTGTTGTGTTTAGTATTTCGGCAACTTTGTGACTGTGCTGAGTGTGCGCAACGTTTCTGTGATTTTCTCAGTGTGAATATAATATAGAAAATATAATTTGGCAATTGATTAACAACAACAATAACGCAATAAGCATAGTCAAAAAAAAAAAAATAAAGAAAAGAAAACCTACATAACGTACGTTAAATTCTTGTAATGCAACGCCCCCACCCCCTTTTTAAGAAGAAAAAAAAAAAACAAACTGCGACAGCGCAACCGACTGCGACTGCGATAGAGAAGGAAAGAGAGAGGGAGGCAAACAAATTGAGTGAGGAGTGAAAGCCATTGACACGCTCAGAACACGCGCCCTCAAGTTGATTGACCTTGAGATTGTGTGTTTGTGTGTTGTAAAAAAAACACATATGTGAACTACGTCTTAAAACTTTTCAAATCAAACAATATTTTTGAAAAACATTTCTCGTGTGTATGTGTGAGTGTGTGTTTGCAAAGATTTTCTGTCGTGTTTTGTTTTGTTTTGCCTCCTCCCCAAATGACTCAAAGCTCAAACGCGCGCGCCAAAATATGCGTGGCGGAGTAAAAATAAAGCATTCACTCAGACCCACACACACACACGCATACACACATGCAAACGCATACGCAGCAACAGGAGAAATGAGACGAATTTCGGTTTATTGCACTTTATTGTGTAAACACATCGAGCGAAACGCCGACGACGACGCCGACGCAGGCTGTAGGCTTGAGCTTTCTCTCTCTCTCTCTCTCTCACTCTGCAAATTGGAACAAAAGCTTCTTTTTGCGATCTTAATGCAAGCTTGATGAGTAGAGTTGGAAAACAAGAAAAAAAGAAGAGAACAATACTTCCGTGAAATAATAATCTTAACTAAAGTACACCTTATATAATATGCAAACTCACAAAATACCCTACAATACCCTGTACTATATGTAAATTAACTTATTTATCATTTATCGAAAATACCCCGAAAATACCCTATATTTTGTATATGAACTCATTTATTAATCACTTCTCTCTCTCTCCTTCTCTTTGCAGTATCGTGATATTTGTGACAAAGGCCAAAGCCGTGATATTTCCTCAACATCAACCAATAATAATAACAACAACAACAACAACAACTCCACGACAACGACCAACAACAACAATAATAATAACAACAATAATAATAACAATAACAACAATAATAGCAAACCACAAGGAACCTCACAACGTTGCTCGCGCTGCGCCACCGACAACTGCTCGATACACCCTGTACAACAGGGTGAAGTAAGCTCAACGGAACCGCCATTGCCAGAGCCATCGCTATTGAATGGTCAAGTCCCTGAAATATCAGCATATTTCGAGGCACTTGAGCACTACATTAGCTCAGTGGGTTGGGTCCTGTTGCAGGTGAACGCAAACGGCATCATTGAGTCCTGCACACAGAACATCCGAGAACTGATCGGCTATGAAAAGCAGGAACTGTACCATCAACCGCTCTACATGTACCTCTATTCGGGGGATCACGCCAAACTGGAACCGATCATAAACAACATGTACAGCAACAGTGGAAGTGGCCCAGGTGGTGGTGGAGGAGGAGGAGGTGGTGGTGCAGGCTCCAGTGGAGGTGGAGCTGCCGGTTCGGGTAGCAGCAGTTGGGGTGATCTCGATGAGCTGAACAATGGCAATGCATCACAGCATTCGGCTGGCTCAAATTCCAGTCCTGGTGGTGGTGGTGGAGGTGGACCCGGCGGAGGCAAATCCAAGCGCAGCATATCGACCAAAGTGCGCATGCTAGTCAAGGATACAAGGCCGGCGACACAGACATCCTCCAACAGCGATGGCATGGATCAGAAGCCGCTCAGGCAGACGGGACATCAGGACAAGTATGAAGAGGTCGTGTTGATAGCGGCGCCAGTAAAGGGTGAGTCCAACACGAATACAGCATACTCTGCAGAGCTTTCTTCTTAGAGATTCACTCTCAATGCTTTACTCTCTTCTCGGGCGTAAATATAAAGAGCTTTACTCTGAACTGCTTAACTCTCCAGAGTTTAGACTTACTTAGTTATACTCTTTATAGTTTTACTCTCGGAAACTTCACTCTTTCAAGAGCTTGACTCCAAGGAGTCTCCTAAGATACACTCCCAGAAGCTTTACTCCTAGGAACTTCACTCCCAGGAGCTTCACTTCCAAGAACTTTACTCCCAAGACGTTCACTCTCAAGAGCTTCACTTCCAAGAACTTCACTCCCAAGAGCTTCACGTCCAAGACCTTCACGCCCAAGAGCTTCACCCCCAAGAGCTTCACTCCCAAGAGCTTTACTCCCAACAGCTTCACTCCCAAGAGCTTCACTCTAACGGGCTTTACTTACAGCCTCTTCACTTCCAGAAGCTTCTTTCTCAAGAACTTCACTTTGAAGAGCATCAATCTCAGAGACTTAACTCTTTCCAGAGGTTTCCTTTCAAGACATATACAAATATATTGTCATGATCCGTTCTGCAGCTTTTCTGATTTATTAATAATTTCGCTTCTTTCCCTTGCAGACGACGCCGATGCGAGCAGCTCCGTACTGTGCCTGATCACACGACCGGAGGACGAGTCACCGCTGGAGATAAACATGCAGCAGCATGTGCAACAGCAGCCGATCGAACAGATGACCTTTAAGCTGGACGGGCATGGGAAAATACTCAGCTTGGATGCGACCGCGTTGCGTGAACCCTTTAAACACCATCTACAGACTTGGGTTGGTCGACTCTGGCAGGATCTTTGCCATCCGCAGGATCTGCCAACGCTCAAATCACATCTGCGCGACATTCAGGAATCCGCATCAGCGGTGCATTCACCAGGCAGCTCCGCCAGCGGTGGACAAAGTGCCTCCATATCGAATGTTGTATCACGTCCATTTCGTTTGCGTTTCGGCACACCCGATGTCTATGTGCATGTGAAGGCCAATTCGAGACTGTTTCTCAATCAATCGCCAGGGGAGAGTGACTTCATAATGTCCGTGCAGACGTTGCTGAATTCAGAGAACGATATGAATAGCAACAACACGGGAACGGGCAATGCAGGAGGCGCAGGAGGAGTTGGTGTTGGACTCGGTGGTGGTGGTGCTGCTGGTGGTCTCGGCGTATTTGGCTTAAGTCAATTGTGCGCCATGTCCCCCGGTGCCTCACTGGTTAATACACTTTCCATGGAGGTGCTGGGACATGGCAGCTCCATCTCTGGCTCGGCATCGTCCTCATCCTCAGCGATGCCAACACATTTACTTGGCGGTCTCATTGGCGGTGGCCAGCATAACAACAACAGCAACAACAACAGCAGTAGTGGTGGCAGCAGCAACAACACACAAACCACCAGTGTTGGTGGTCCTCTAATGAGTTCAGCCATTCTCAATGGTGGCAGCATGCAGCAGCGTCTGCAGAGCAGCGCAAGCAGCGCATCTGCAGCAAACTCCTCAACATCATCGTCGGCTGCTAACCTGGTGAATGCGTTCACTGCCTCACCGGCTCCCGGAGAGCATTCGTTTTATGGCAGCGACACATTCGAATTCGATATTGCACATTCCTCGTTCGACATGGATCCCAGCGGTGGTGTTAGTGGTTGGACAGATTCCAGGCCAAATTCACGTGCCTCGGTCGCCACGCCGGTGAGTACCCCACGGCCACCGTCGGGTCATGGCTTCAGTCCGGCTGTCTGCGCATCGCCAGCGACGCCGTATCAATTATCCTCGCATTCGGCAGCCAGTTTACCCTCTCCACAGTCCAATGCCAGTGCCGGCGGCGGCGGTGGAGGCGGCGGCAGTTATGGTTTCAATTTTCACTCCTACGATCCGGCGGACATCAAACCGGACAAGGAGCAGCAGCAGCAACAGCAGCAACCCAACAGCAACACGAACAGCAACAACAATATGGGAGTGGGTCTGCCCAATGGAGTGGGCGGTTTGCTGCTTACCCAGCAGCAGCAGCAGCAACAGCAGCAACAACAACTGACGCCGCCGCAGGAGTCCTCGGAGAGACTGCGTCATTTGCTAACCAAGTCGCATAGCTTAGCTAGCGGCGTGGGCGCAAATGCGCTGGATGAGAAGGTGAGTTTCACTTGACGACAACTAAGTGTGCTAGAGGGTAAGAGGTAGAGGAGAAGGGTAAGAGGTAGAGGTAGATGAAGGAATGAACAACCTGTTTTATAATAGGAGTAGCAAAAAGTAGGTACTGGGTATATCACAGTCGAGCACACGCGACTACCTTACTCTCTTACTTGTGCTAACCCTTCAACTAACTCTCTCTCTCTTTTTATAGTTCTTCAAGCAGGAATGCGGCGACGATGAGAAGCTCAATCCTGGACCTGGCTCCGTTGGCGGTCCTAGTGGCAGCTTCAAAATGGGCACGCAGTCTCAACAGGCTCAGGCACAGCTTGGCATGTTCGGCGCGATGTCGCGTACGGGTGGCGGTGCAGGCAACGCCACCTTGCTGCAGAAGGCGGGCAATTCACAGAATCCGATGCTGCTCAAGGTGAGTACTCCAACTTGGCTGCCAAATCAAATCAAAATTAATTTTTTTAATCATTATTAACAGTTGTTGAACGAGCGCAGTGAGGAGGACGACGGCAGTGGTGCGTCTGGCACGACAGGATCTTCGAACGTGGGCAATGCACGCACCAGCGAACTAATGCGACAACTGCAGAAGGATGATGGACATGGTGGCATGCTTGGTGGTGTCCCCGGAGCGGGAGGCAGCTCTGGTGGTGGTGGTGGTGTTGGTGGTGGCGGCGGCGCTGGCAACACTATGAGCAATGAGGATCTCAAGCGTATGCTGAAAATCCAAAGTGATCCGGCAATGTCACGCAAACGATCCCTGAACGAACCCGACGACGACATCTCAGCGAAACGTTCCGAGGATAAACCGAGCAAACTTTGCACCCAGAATCGCATGCTCGCCAAGCTGCTGCAGAATCCACCAAAGCTGCCCAAGGCGCCCAATCCAGAGCATCCGCTGCAGGTGAAAACGTTGCCGGACATCACCAGCTCCACGGTGAATAATGTCAGCAGTTCCCTGGCAGCGCCGGGTAACCTGATTAGTGCCGGCAGCACGGGTCCAAAGGCAGCGGCAGCAGCGGCTGCAGCCTCCAATCGTGCACGCAAGCAACAACAGCAACAGCAACAACAGCAACAGCAGCAACAACAACTGCAGCAGCAGCAGCAACAACAGTCAACGCCACAACAACAAAACGATGTCTACCTCAGCCAGCAACAGCAGCAGCAGCAGCAGCAACAGCTCTCTTACCAGCAGCAGCAGCAGCAGCAGCAACATCAACTGGCGACCTCAGCAACTACCTCAACTACCACAGCGGCCTCGACATCATCAGCAGCAGCGGCAGCAGCAGCAGCGGCGGCCGCCGATACAGAACTGTCCAAGCTGTTGGACAGCGTTATGGATTACTATACAGATGACACGCCCATTGTGCCCAATGCGCCCTCGGAGGCGTCTGCGATAAGCGATATACAGAAGTCGTTGATGCTCGATGTGGAATCAGCTGCATTTGGGCATGTGATGAATCAGCATATGCCAATGTCGCAGCAGCAACAACAGCAGTTGCTCATGCAGCAACAGCAATTGCTAGTGCAGCAACAGCAACAGCAGCAGCAACAACAACAGCAGCAGCAGCAGCAACAACGTCAGCAACACTTGCAGCCGCCGGCGTATCCAGGCATGCTTAGTTTGACACCGCTGCAACAACAACAGCAGCAGCAACAACAACAACAGCAGCAGCAGCAGCAGCATCAACAGCAACAGCAGCAACAGCTGCAGCATCTGATGCAGCGGCAACAGCTTGACAGCATGAGGAATCAGGGATTCCAGCGACCTCCGCCAATGTATTCAGTATCCTCGCATCGACCTCGTGGCCCCATGAATGCGGTGGCCACAGCTGGCGGGGCAGTGGTGGTGCAAAGTCAGCAGTTGCGCAACATGCGACAGCAACAGCAGCAGCAGCAACAGTTGGCGGCACAACAGAAGGAGCGATTGTTGCAGCAACAGGAGCGATTACTGCAGCAGCAGCAGAAGCAGCATGTGGTTGTGCCAGAGAATGCTAGTGAGTGGGGGGGAGAGAGAGGTGCAGAGGGTGTATATTGAACAGGGATTAATTTTCTACTGCTTCTTTACAGCCGGCATCAATGCGGGCAGCATAAACAACATTGGATCACTGCTGAATCAGACTGTGGTGGCGCCCAACGTGTCCCTATCGCGCACCAATCTGCCAGCAGATGCGCAGCTCAGTCCGAACTTTGCACAAACACTGATGCAGCAACAGCTCAGCCCCGGACGCAGTGCACCCTTTAGTCCGCAGCCGAATCAGGGTAAGGAAGAAACATCATTACTCCCTGCAGTTGGCAGAGTCTAGGTTCTGCAATCTATCGTTGAAAGAAGCAACTCTTCAGTATTTGTCCAACCCTCTCCTGGAAACTCACAACTCATCAGTCTCTTCCTTTACAGGCTATGCTTCGCCGTTTGCACAGAGCGCGCAGCGTCTCTCGCCGCAGCAGCCACAACAGCAGCAGCAGCAGCAGAACAATCCGCAGCAGCAGCAACAGTTGGCGTATCTGGCACAGCAGCAGCAACAGCAGGCGGCAGATGGCGGACGCTCCAATACACCCTTTGGCAGTCAGTCTGGCATGCAGTCACCTGGCATGCAGAACAGTCCACAGCAATGGCCCTCGGCTGGCGCAGGAGGAGGTGTCGGTGTCGGTGTCGGTGTTGGTGTTGGTGTTGGTGCTGGTGGCAGTGGAGCAGTTGGTGGTGCAGCAGCACGTTCACTGCAGCAGCACAATAATCCGCTGCTCATTGCACAGCTGCAGGTGAGTAGCAGAGATTTGATTATCGTGTCCAGCTGAGCTTCTTGTTAATCTTGTCTCCAATTCAAGCAGAGTGTGGGCAACTACAACGCAAGGCAGTACCAACAACAACAGCAGCAGCAACAGCAACAGCAGCAGCAGAGTCCGCAGCAGCGACGCGGCTTGAATTCTCCCGTTGGTGCAGCAGCAGCGGCGGCAGTGTTGCAACGTCAGAACTCCTTCCAGGCGGCCCAGGCGGCCACAACGCCCGATGCTGTCGCGGTGCCCGGTGGACCAGGCAGCGGTGGCGGCGGCGGCGGCGGTTTGAACTTTGGTGGTGGCGGCAACGGGCCACAGTCACCGTACGGTGGCGTTGCTGCAGCGTTCCAGCAGCAACAGAATCCATTGCAGCGGCTACAGCGGCAGGGCAATGTGCCACAGGCAACGCAGCATTTACCAGGTAAGTGAGCTGCTGCTCCCCTTCCCCCCTAGGCAGCCCCAGAAGCACCTAAGAGTTCCCATTCATAGAAAAGAATAAAAAAAAAGAATTATACCAAATGAAATTATTCATTTCCAAGGCAGAGTTCGATAGTTCGCAGTATTTATATAAGTAGGACATTTAGCACATAAACTAGTTGAGAATTATTAGCAAATGTGCATAGATTATCGATAGTTCGATAGATCAGTATCAGTATCAGAATCCAATGATAATCTAACGATTCTCACGATTTGTAGACGCAGTGCAGCTTTATAATCTAACTGTATCAGTACATACACAGCTTACACACACACACACACACACACCACAAATACACATACACCGATTCACACGCACACACACACACACACATACGAACATGTCTGTCGATAGTTTTTAACCAAAAGCAAATACCAAATCCAAAAACCGCTTAACCGAACACAGGCTCAACGCGCTTTGGCATGTCGCCTGGCAACAACAACAACAACAACAGTGGGAGTGGCAACAGCAACAACAGCAGCAACGGCAACAGCAATCACAATGAAAATGTTGCCAATCAGCAACAACATCAGCAACACCAACAGCAACAACACCAACAGCAACAACACCAACAGCAACAGCAGCTAATGAATGGAATAAGCATGTCCCCCCATCCGGCCATAATGGGCGTGGGCGGTATGGGCAGTGGCGGCGGCAATGGCATCATTGGCCTGGGCGGAGGTGGCGTAGGAGGCTTAGGCGGAGGCGTCGTTGGTTCTGCCTATGGCTATGGGCAGACGGCGAATGATTTTTATGGTCGAGCGCAGACCGGTAAGCCGTGTGCTCACACTTGAACTCTTTCTCTCTCTCTCTCACACACACACCCACTCTCTCCCCATCTTCATCTCGCTCTTGCTCTTTCTCTCTCTCTTCTTGCTCTCATCTCCAACCTCTATAAATTGCTCCCCTCTCTCGTTTCATTTTCTGCTCTCACGCGCTCGCTGTAAATCACATGTCATTTATGCCCTATATACCCTGTAAACACACGTACACCCTCACACACGGCCATACACACACATCTACATACATATGTTATAGGCAACAAATTACTAAGTATATCTCTCAAAATTCCTTGCTACATATGGTAACCTAAGAAAACAAGTGATTGGCTTCAGTCTCAACAGATTGTTCCAATATTAGTTCTATATAAAAATAGAATCTTTTAATCTCGATCATTGACTGGCATTGATTGGCTTCTGTATGTTATAGCGGTCCGATTTTCAACAAATTTGAATTACATATTATATATACAGAAGTATTTAGACATAGTTGGTTTGGTTGCAATATCTTGGAACATAGCAAAAATAGGTTGTTTTGTTTTATGCATCCTACGATATATCGGTCTGATCGAGCACACTCCAGCGTGCACCAAGTATCATCAAGATAGATAGAGTGACAAGTTTGTGATGCTGATCAAGAATATATATATTTTTCGCGGGGTCGCAAAAGTTTCTTTTTGTGCGGTTGGTCAAAGTTGATATGTCCGCAAGAGTATAATAATTGAAAAATGGTAAAATTTGCTGTCTATAACTAGTATGAGTGTTGTAAAACAACCAAAATTCACACACAAAACACACACACACATTTATTGTATATACAAACTAAAACGTCCGTGGGAGAACAAAGAACAACAACAACAATACCATTTTTGGCTAACCACATTTGTGTTTTGTATAATTGTACTGTATATATACCATATAAATATCTATGTATGTATGTATAATCTAAAATGATATATCTTGTATATAACCATATATATAATCGCCGAGCTTAAGTACATGTATTTCTTCTTGTATATAAAAAGAAGGTTAGTTGTAAGTGCTGCACCCCCCAACCCTCCACTGTATTAACCTGTCGTCCCGTGTCCTCGAAAAGAGTTAAGCAATATAGAATCGAATTGAAATGCAGAAGAAGTATTTATATATTCACCATAGAACTGGAGATAGTGAAAAAATATATATACATAGCTATTCGTTATCATGCTTTAAGTAAAATATTTAAATATTTACAAAAATATTGGGAATATTTTAGAAAACAAAACAATTATATCAAAGTCTGCGCTAGTCTTCCCATTTCTTGTATATCAATATCAATTTACGAATATTCTTTATGTTTTATGTTTATGTTTTATGTTATACATGTATATGTTGTACCTTTGTTGTTTTGTTGTTGTGTATTATTATATCATTTATGTTGCTGCTCCTCCAACCCCATATGAATTGTGACTAAAAAATTGGGAAAAACAAAACCATCGCATGGTCACCCTAAAATCAATGTTATTAATCCACTGTAAAACTATTTTCAGCTGGCAACGGTGGCGCAGGCGGCGGCGGTGGCAATGCCAACTCGGACTTTGTCAAGCAGGAGCTGCGTGCAGTGGTCAGTGTGCGTGCCCAGCAGGCGGCAGCAGCAGCCACAGCAGGTGGAGGCGGAGGAATCACACAACGTGGACAAACGCCGCACAGTCCTCTACAGCAGCAGCAGCAGCAGCAGGGAACAATGAGTACAAATTCGATGGGCAATGCCAGCACGCCTGGAGTAGGAGGTGGCGTGGGCGTAGGCGTGGGAAACAGTGGGAATCCCATGCTCAATACGCCGCCAGATCAGACGCTTGGCTTCAGCTTCGAAACGCGTAAGTAATGGAAATATTTAATTTATTGAAACACAAACTAATCAACATTTTTATGTTCTTTTCTCTTCCCATACAGCGGACTTCTTTACGAGCAGTGCTACGAGGTGACCCGACGGCGTTTAAAGTGTCCAAAAACAAAAATTATCCAAAATTATGTTCTTCGAAACGCATTTATGGCTCTCAGACAGCTTTTCTTTCATAATGATAAAAAAAAACAACTGCCGCATTTCAAGTCAGGCGAAAAAAAACAAAACGAAAAAGGCGAAACTGTAAATGTATAGTTAATAACAAAAATAACAGAGAGTAACAGTAAATAGCAGCACTATTCAATAAGCCAAAACGTATATATACACAGAACTATATAAAGAAATATCTATATATATACATATGTATGTATACATACAGCACTAGCAAATATTAATAGTAAACGGAAACCTCTAAGAAAGAAATAGTTAAACGTTTGGCAACAAGTTGCAACAAATGCAAAAAAAAAAAAAAAAAAAAACAAATATATAATATTTATTACGTACATTGCTTAGGCTAAGTCGGTAGCATACATATATTTGTATACGTATACGTATGTGTATATATGTATCTATATACTATTCATATAGGCAGGTGCATGTGTTTGTAACGTGCGTGTGGAGTAAGCTGTTGTTTAATATTGTATATCTATTGTATATGTACATACAAACGTATAATTTATAATCCCTATAAACCCCAATATATATGAACTCTCCCTATAAATAAATGAGAATGGCAGCAGTTTGCGCTTTAGGCTTTTAATTTAATGGCATTAGTTGATAATTAAACGAATTAATCAATTGTATACAATTTGAACGAACTATATAAGCACATAATACACAGCCACACACACATCCACACAGAACACATTTACATATACATACTGCATATATAAAGATATAAAGAATTATGTATACACATATTAAAATTAGTGTTGAATTTTTTTCAGTGTGATAATTTGTTAAATCTTATAAAAATACTAGTGTTGCTTATTTGTTGCTATAGAGCGTCTTCCTAGACCTTTCTATTCCCGATTCTGTTTGCTCTTTCTTATCCTGTTAATCAATTATAGTTTAACGCACTTTCTAAAGTGATTTTGATTGTACATATTTCTTCATTGCGCCCCTTCTTCATAATATCTATATATTCTATGCTGTTTCTAAATTTTAATTCATAACTTAGTTAATGCTCTAAACGTAATTAATTTGTAATTTAATAACAATAACAAAACAAAATGAGGAGCGACGTGAAGGCTATTTTACAGGTTTTTGTTTAAACTAATTTGTAACGAAACAGATTTATTTCGATATATGCTTTTCTAATCAACACATACACATACTATAATATATTTTGTAGTAACAACAGCAGCAACAATAACAACAAATTTCGTATAAAATTTGTTTATTTTTATACTGATTATTGATTTTTGATTTTGTTTACACACGATTCGCTTCTATAAACTTTAGTTGGGTTCAATCGTTATAAATATTATTTAAATTAAAAAAAAACAATAAAATACTATGCAAGCATTATACAGATTCGTAAATCTATATATACACTATCGATAGTTTTTTAATTTTATTAAATATGTTTAAAATGCTAAATAAAAAGTTATATACAATATAAATGAATAAATCGTTATCTTTATTTACATTATGTTTTATTTTTTTATTCAGCATTATTTGGTTTGAGGAACACACATGATGATAATGGAAGTAAATAATACAAAATACTGTAATATAATAAAATTGTGTATACACAAATCGCGATATTAACACTTGAGAAAATAGAAATACCTCTCGTTAAGTTCAAAAATAGAGAACCTATTATAGTAATTCGAATACAAATTTATATACTTATAATGGCAACTCTTATAAACAAAGATATACTAGTAAAAGCACAACCAAGATAATGGGACAAACAATATAATTGAGGCGAATGATAAAGACAGAAATTTATATGTATTTGTACATAGCATGTGTGAAAATTACAAACAACAAGAAAACTAGTTGCAAATTTTACACATATTTTATTCGATAAGTATTTTAGATACAGCTAGTTCAATCTCAGTTTTAAGAGGCTACCAAGTTGATACAATTTGATAAATAGAGCGAGATAATATAAATAAATAATACAGCGAGATAGAGTGCGAAATCGGCTTAAGGTTTTGATAATGGAACGAGAGGCTTTAGCGTGCCTCTCTATATAGTTTGCCTTTAGCTCGTCATTTGGAATATAAAAATAATAATTATAATAATAATGATACCTCTGCAAGGCTGCATGTTAATAGTGCTCGGTTCTCAGATGTGCGACGACGATTTATTTATAGTATACTGCATAAAACCTCAACCAGAACAAGAAATTATAATAATTATTATATACACACGTATACTGCAATTAGAGTAAGTTACAAATTGGCTAAGCAAAGAGATAAACCAGTATCTTGCATACGTACATACACACATACCTTATATGGGATGGATGGAAAGGATTATAGCAAAAGTTCACACACACAGCAACACAAAAAGTACATATAAAGTGCATTAATGAATTTAAGCATTTAACGAAATTAATTAATTTATAAGCATACAAAGGTATATATATATACATATTAAATATATATGTAGATTATTAATAGATCTAACAAGCATAACAAATATTTACAAAACCAACAAAACAAAGAAAAAAAAAACAAAATCTTTCATATTTCACATACGAATTAATTTAACAAATTTATAACAATACTAAATGAATTGAACGAGAAGCTACAACAATTATATATAGATATACGAGCGGAAGTTGAGATTCAAAGGCAGTTTCCATTTTGATAAAAGGTATTTCCGTAAGTTATATAAGCATAAGTTAACGGTATATTTAACTGTACATTATACACATTAATTTGATTAGGTTTCGGTATTGATTATATGTATTTTAATTCTTTATGTTTTTCAGTGTACATACATACTTTTAATCTCTCTTTATGCAACCTAGTACCATAAATTTGTACCAAAATAAATGATCATAAAACCGTTACAAAACAAGATGCAACGCCCTGTACCCGTGCATAAGCCTACAAAGCAAACAACCACAAATTGTTGATAATATTATAAAAAATGAAAAACACAAATAAAAACCTATTTACTAATTACATACAAAGAAGCCCTGAACCGTAATAAGTAGTGCCCAAAGGAACTAATACAAACAACAACAAATATATATATTATATATTAAATAGCATTTAAACAAGTTATAACGAATTCTAAAACAACAGCCTAAGCAATTAGTTATTAACAAACTAGTAAAAAAATAGCACAATTTTGTAAAAACAAGAAAACAAAAATGATTTCATAATTACCATACGAACTCTCGAATACAAAAGTAACAAAGGATTCACGCAGATAAAAGACTCACACACACACTCACAACACACACATACACACGCATTAATAAATGCAAGCGTAAAATGTTAGACGGCTTTTTTTCAAGTTTTGTATATATACGATTTGCAGAAAAGTTGGGTGGGAAATACTGGTGATTGGCTGTGTTAAAAAAAAAAAGAAAAACAAAAGAAACTGAAATATGGAACGAGACTCTCTAAAACAAAAACGCGAAAATCGATAGTTGAGTTTTTTTGAAAAAGTTGGGAAATGGGAATGGGGTGTTGGGGGTTAGTATATGGGAATGAAGTGTTTCAGTTCAAATCGTCACATATTACTTACATATGTATACCTATTTTTTAAGTATTAACGTTTTCGTATCACATACTCATGCATATTATTATGTATTGTTTCAACTTTGTTGTCTCTAGACAATACACAATTATCTTATGTAACACATTTAGAGATGTAACAGTATTCAGAACGAATGGATGAAGAATTTTGACTAAAATAGCTCTTATTTCTACTGCAAATACAACTAAAGAAAGAACTTTACTCGAAGTTATTAACGATTCTACGATATACATATAGTGCTATGTTGTGTTGCTGTCAATACTCTTGATCGTTCAGTCACTGTTTGCATTAACTACATACATGTGAATACATGTTGTCTTTGTCTACTTTATGGTACATATAATTCGAGAACATTTATGTGGTACCATGTGGGCCTTTCTCTGCTATTTGTATTGTATTTCTATGTCACACACACACACACACACACACACGCACATACCACACACATATATATATATTGTATGGACACTTCACATGTTAATTAAAATTAAAGTATTGTACATGATTGTGTAAATGTATTTCTTGTGTAAAGACAGAAAGCAAGAGAAAAATGAATATATTTTTTGAATTTCCGAAATTCAAAACGCACTTCAGAATTCACTTCATATAACGACTAAACAACAACAATTATGTGCGCTATGTTTATGTTTGTACTTAATGAGAAATCTATTGATATAATTAAATTTATTAATTAATTATAAATAAAATATACAATGAAATGCAACAACAATACAAACACAACAACAGCTACACTGAACAACAAAAAAGAAAAAAAGCATTGAAAATGAGAAATGGAAAAAGACTAAATAAAATATTAATGATATAAGCGTAAATTCTATTTGAATTTCCCAATTTTCTCCCTCGCTACTTTCTCAACTTGTCAGCCATATCCACAATCATATTAAGATTGGAGTTAAGGGTTTTGATTTGGTTCAAGGTGCACGAGTCCAACTGTTTGAGCACCTCTCTCTTAACCTCCAACAGTCGATGGGGTTGCAGCTTCAGCACGCCCACTTTGGTGGGAATGTGAACGTTAGCACAGCGATCTGGCAATCTAAAAGAGATAGAGAAGATGAATTGCAATCCAAAAAAGGGTGAGAATCGGTTCGGTTTACGATTGCACGGCTAGTGGGCTCCCCGCTTTGGAAAGAGCCACTTCACCTGGCTTGGGCCAGCGCAGTAAGGCCATTGGAGGCTGGTCGAGTTTCCTAAGTGTCGCTCTGTCTACCGATTGTATCTCAGCGCGTTGTAGCTGAGAACACGGAGTACGTAGGCGTCCGCTGCGAGAACTGATCGATAGACTGCGGGGCGATCGCTTTGTAGATGCTGCAAAGAGGTGAGATTATTACGGATCCAAGTCCGATATATTGCAGCTACTTACGCATCAATTTGACATCTTCGAAGTGGCTTAACTTGAGCTGCAGAAACTGACTGAACTTCAGCTGCAGCACTTGCTGACTTGAACGTGCCAGTAGTAGCTGCAGCTGATTTTCCACTTGCCGTACGCAGCGCTTGCCCAGCTCGTCGATCTCATTCAGCGCCGTCTCCAACTTTATTGCAGCCAAGCGGCGTTTCTCCTCCACCTCCACCTCTTGACGGAGCTGCTGACGATTCCGTTTGCTAATCTTGGTGCGGGGCATATTCGCTACTCCTCTCGATTTTATGATTGAAGGGGTTGCTTTGACTTCAATGAACATTTGAATTTTTATTAACTTGTTCGCTTGCTAGGATACATTTGTTTACATTTTAAAACTACACATAAACTTAGCACAATACAAAAATGTGTTAATTAAACGAGAACATATGTGTATATAAAAGAATATATGTGTATATCTATATAGAATGGCCGCCTGAAGCTGATTACTTCAAGCCTGCCTTGCTGGCCGTGTTCACAATCATTTGCAAGTTCTCATGCAGTGTGCGAATCTGGTTTAAGGTATCCGAGTCCAAATTCTCGATCAGATCTGCTTGTACTTCGGCTAGCTTCTTGGGCCGCAACGACAACACGCCATTTCTTATGGGTATATTAACATTAGCGAACTTATCTGGCATCCTGGGGAAGAAGTGAGACATCTTGATTGAATTCGAAAATTACCTCACATGAGATCTACTTACACTTGAGCCACCATGGGGCTACCAAACTTGGAGAGCGCCATTTCGCCAGGCTTGGGCCAGCGCATAAAGGCCATTGGTGGTGTGCCCGGTGAGGTACCGCGCGGCTTGTTGCGTGGCGTACGCTCTGCACTGAACGCCTTCTGACGTGCTGGCATTGGAGTGCGCATCTTGTTGCGGGAAGAACGCTGTGACTTCTTAGCACTGGCCAGAATACTGTTGGTACTGCTCGTTGATGGAGCCAGTAGTTTGCCATTCTCGCAGGCCGAGCGACTGCGTCTCTCGCGACGGGCACGGGCCGAATGCAACGGCCCTGGTAGTGTGCCACTGCCGTAGGCAGACATTATGGAGCCACTTTGGCTGTGACCACCCATGCCACTGTCCTCTGTAAGGTAGCCTTTATAGAGTGTGACCAGGTGTGCAAATGGTTTGAGGTGTAAGTGCGAGTGCGAGTGTGAGCGATAATGATGTGGTTAGGATACAAAAGCAAAAGGAAGATAGTTAGAAATAAAGACGCCACCAAAAGCAAATAACAACATTGCACATGAATTTAATAATATTTGTATCTCTGTATTTACCTTCGTCATTGCGACTGCTTGTGCCAGTCACCGCACAGTTGTTGTTGCTTATATTGCCCATTGTACCGATTGTTTTGTTGCTGCATATGGACTGCGATCCGAAGTGCTGCGTTTGATCGCTGGGCTTAAAATCATCAAACCTTTCCAGATGCACCAATTGATCTATGAAATCGCACATTTTCATTGTGCGTAACTCCGACTGTAGCCGCGATTGTACTAGCTGAATTTCTGTATCCACAAGGGTAATGTAACGCATCGCAATATCATCCAGGCCCATTAGCAAAGAATCAGTTTTTAATTCGTAAATGCGTATTTTCTCTTCGCGATTAGCCGCCTCACGGTTTCGCTTGGAATTCTTTGGTATTTTTGTACGTGGCATATTTATTAATTATTGTTAACGTTTCCGAAATCACTTAGATTTTATATATCTACGTATTAGCGTTTTCTCTGTGGCACAAACTAAGCAAGCGTCGTCTCTTCTCTGTTTCTTTTAAGTTTTTCCGCCTTTTCTTTTTCAATGGCGTCGATAGACAATGGATGCGGTCTATCGAGATTTGCAGTCTTTTAGTTCTGTTAACTAACAGAACATTTTGAGTTTAACATTGGGTTGAGAATATCGATATACCCAGAGCTTATCGGTTTTTATTAAAAGGAATTTAATTACTTTTCTTTTATTTTATTTTTTTAATTGTTAGTATCTACTTTTACTTAATTTAATAATTAAGTAAATAAAGTAATTACATGTATTTGGTATACAAACATTTACAGTTTTATTTAACAGTCAGTAAAAATAAAATTACATTAAGTTAATTATCGTTGCTTATTTTAGAAGCTTTTATGTTTTCTTAATAGTTGATCAAAAGAAAAGCACAGCAAACATTTTTGTTGCTGTTTCATAACCTGGCTAAACTAAAGTTTAAACTTTAAAAGTGAATCTGTCCACGGAGCAGGAAAATATCTCGTAAACATCAATATCCCCACTCTAACAATCGAAATAAAACTACTAAGCAGTTTGTTACTTTTATATAATAAAATATATTTATTTTCAACATTTCATCCATTTAATAAATATCTAATTTGATTTGTTTTATCTTAGGGATGCAAACTTTTTTAATGGAGTCATATCGAAATATCGATTTTGTAAATCGGAATTGATCGTTTGCAAAATGAAAAAATCGTTTGTTGAAATACATTTTTAAATAAAAAGAAAGCACCATAGATAGACAATCCTGTTGTTTGGATAGGATCAATTTTATAATTACCCCATAGTGAAAGTTTTTACTTCACGCTTTAAACAAGAAAAGATCGATTTTTAAATTGTGAAGGGACCAGCATAAATATGTATATTCAAAACGACAAATGAATCATTTACTCTAAAACCACTTTTTTGTAAAATCATTTCTCTAAAAGTGAGTGAACGTTGAGTGTGGGAAACTGTCGGTGCGCTCGACAGTAAATCTATTTGCCCAATTTTGAAAAACAGATACAAAGACCGTCACAAAAATAACCAAGAATATATATTGTATGTATATGTAATTTGAGAGCCTTCCGTCAGTTAAACATATTTGCAAAAAGCTAGAATACTCTTATTTAATCATTTCAAAGGTTGAAGGGGGGAAACCACAATTCCTCTCTGGGCCTGTACAATTTTATACTTGACTTACTTAATTTCCAACGAAGTATTCTGTGATCGATTATTTCATTACGTTTCAAAAAACGGTAGAAATCAGAATCGTAAAAGTAAACTGTTGATATTTACATAATGGTCGACCAGGTAGATTGGAATAACTTGCAACTAAATAAAGTAAGTTTTTACTAAAATACTAGTACATGATAATTGAATTGGAATTCCAATCTGATAGAAACTCGGATTCGGAAGCTTTAGCGATGTCTTTCAGGCAATTTGGACGAAGAAAAACGGTTGCCGAGAACGGATTGCGGTGAAAGTATTTCGGGATGCTAAATCCGAAAAGTATAATGCGAGAGAGATCAAGTGTTTGTCAGAGATAAGCCATGAGAATATCGTGACTTTTTATGGGATTAGCAAAAATTCGGAATCCATTACCGTCATGCTCCTGGAGTATGCCGACTGCGGATCCCTGCATGATTGCTTGTACATGCGGACTCAAGACGGACATCTTCATTCGTATGAGTACTTGGACTCTTTAAGATGGATGCATCACCTCGCTAAGGTTGCCTTCTTGCCATGCCAGTTTATTTGTCAAAATTTATATTTGTACATGTGTTTTCCAGGGCATGAAATATTTACATCAAAGGAAGATTATCCATCGTGATCTTAAACCTCACAATCTTCTGCTTTTTGACAATTATCAAACTCTGAAAATAGCCGATTTTGGCACTGTTATTGAATCGCTGACCAAAAGTACGGAAGCAATCGGAACAGTAGTCTACATGGCCCCAGAGGTAATTGGTTTATAGTTAGATATAATTTTGCCTTAGAAACGATTATTCTGAGCAAGAATTTAATTTTATTTTCATTTTTTGTTGTATGTATATACGGTATACATAAAGACATCTTCCACTCACTATCATAACATGGAACGCATTTTAGTTTACCAAGTTCTTTATGAAAAACTTAAAAAATGTTTTTTACATACAGATAAGTTGCGGCGCCAAATACAGATTTGATTCAGATGTCTATAGTTATGGTATAATTTTCTGGGAAGTTCTAGCACGCAAGAAACCATTTTCACATCTCTCAAACCAAAACCCCGTTGTAATTAAATTCGCAGTAGTGGAAGGTACATACACGTACATAAGTAACAGCTATTCAGGGCTGCTTTCGGGGCCGAAATAAAATTTAAATTATCTTTATATCATATTTTTCAAGAAGCATAGGCCCCGCTACGGCCCTGCAGCTATGGAAACCGATTATTCATTATTAACAATCGCCATCTTGTTGTGCTTTCACTTGGTAAGCGTCCACTTCTAGATGAAATCAAGTTCAAGGATGTCAAGCAATTGATTGAAAAATGCTGGCATAATGACCTATGCAATCGTCCTACAATGGAAATGGTTGTGTCTTGTTTACATGACTTTCAGCGAATAGGGTCTCGGATAATTCGACTCGAATCAGATATTCGAATCACATTAGAAAATTATAAACTGAGTAAGTATGGTTGTTGATCAACATTTTTTATGTTGATCGAATTTACTCACTTAGCTACATCTCTCCTATTTTTTATTTTTTGTTGACAATTATCAGAAAAGAGTATATTATATAAAGTAACTGTTTTTCTTTATTTTCTTAATCTTATCTAGTGAAACGTCCTTATAGAAGTTTTGGAATCCCACAAAATAGTGAGGTGCAGCCTCAACAACACTCGTTTATTCGGGACAATGCGTCAGTCACGGTTCCCGTGGCCATAGCAGATGCAATGCAGACTCTCGACAAAACTGGAGAAAACAAATTGATCATCGATTTGGAAGCAAAGTTTGGCAAAGGATTTCATAATGTTAACGAATTTTTTAAACCTCCTCCGTTTCTGAATATACAAAAAAAGTATCCTAGTCAATACTCTTAAACATTCAACAGTTACGTACATACATATGTAAAGTAGAATATAATACTTTTAGTATGGATGAATGGATATGAAGCTTTTAATAAAAATCAAAATAAATAGTTCTACAATATTGTATACAAATTATCCACCCCACAAAAAAATACGCGCTAATTTCAAAATGTCTTTCGTACTGGTTTATTCATATTGAGGCCTGAGTTCTTTTCTTAATAAGTAGATGTTTGCGTAAGTCTAAATATAATCTTATTGATATGAGTACAATAAAAAATTAGTACTTATCTACGGAAATTTTCCTAGATCTATATTAGTTGATAACAATTTTTGTGCCATTCAGATAGTGCGAAAACATGTTTCTGCAAGCATATCTATCAGTGAAGGGTAAGTTTTTATTTAGGTACGCATACAGCGTTCATTGGGACTTGATTATCGATATAACCTGACTTTATTGACAAAATTATTTGTATTCGGTTTAACTAATTAAGTAATAATGGTGTATTTTGTAATTAAATATTATTGCTATTAAAACGTAAAAAAAACCTATAGTCTGTTATAGGAATTTGTTTAAAAAAGATTATTTTTGTCCTATTTACAGTAATTAACTATCGTAAATATTTTAATCTTCTTTAATCTTAAAAAGCACGCAACCTATATATTTATTTCATATTTATATTCCCAAACGTATTGTAACCCTAATTAATTTGCACATCTTTGAATGGTGGTTATATCGATACATTGATTTGGCAAGCATGTAATCGATCTTTTACAAATCGATTTCCAAATCACCTTACTCAGTTAACAGTGTAGGTCGGATAGGAAAAGATTAAAATTTCCTATTGAATGACAAAAGAAAAACACCTTCGCATAATGTGGTGACGGTACGTTAAATATTAAAGTATTCCAAAACAGTATCTTTAAAAATTTACTCGCGAGTGTTATTCTTTCAATGAAAACAAAAGAACAAACTAATTGACTCATTTCTTTATTAAGTGGCCAATGAAATCAGTAATAAGTCGGATTGCGTTGATAACGCATTTGCCTGTGGTTGGTGATATGAGTGGATTAGTATCTCTTTTGACGACTAACCTCGCTCTTTCTTCGTTAGCATTTACTAACGCTCTCCACTGAGTGCTCTGTTCTCCCTCACGCAATGAACTCCGCATTCTGGTAGAAAATCCGACTCGAAACCCAAAATAAAACTAGAGTCAAAACAAGAACTTTACATTAATTTTGATTTCTTGCTTCAGTGTTTCAACCATTTTTGAAAAATGTTCGAAGAAGTGGATTGGAATGACTTGGAAGAAAAAGAGGTATGTGTTTTAAAATTTGCAAATTTTATCATAATTAAAATTTTTATGTAACAGAAAATCGGATGGGGTAGTTTTAGCGATGTCTACAAGGCGTGTTGGAGGAAGAACAAGGAGCAGACGAAGATTGTGGTTAAAGTATTTCGGGATACAAACCCCGCGAAGTACAATGCTAGGGAGATCATGTATCTTTCTGAGATTAGCCATGATAATATTGTGAGTTTCTACGGCGTAACAAGAAACAAAGAATCCAATATGGGCATACTCTTGGAGTATTCGGAATGCGGATCCCTTCATGATTGCTTGCACAAGCCGAAGGACGGACATGTCTATTCGTATGATTTCGTGGATGCTTTAAGATGGATGCATCAGCTGGCTAAGGTTCGATTCATATTGTACCAGTGTTAATGGCTTTGAGTCATTATTTATAACTGCATATATTATTTTAGGGCATAAACTATATGCATAAAAGGAAAATCATCCATCGTGATCTAAAGCCGCACAATCTTCTGCTTTTTGACGATTATAAAACTCTAAAAATCGCTGATTTTGGGACTGTCACTGAAATGGTGACCAAAAGTACTGAATTGATTGGCACTGCCGCCTACATGGCTCCAGAGGTAATAGGTTTGAAAACGAATAGATTTAGAATATATTCGAGTATGCCCACTAATGTGAAGTTGACAATATTGAACGTTTTTTAGTTTCAAGAAATAATACTATGATTCTACATACAGGTTAGTTGGGGCGGTAAACCTAAATCGAATTCTGATGTCTACAGCTATGGTATTATTTTTTTTGAAGTGCTAACACGCGAGAAACCCTTTTCACATTTATATACTTACAACGACATCGCAGTGGGATTCGCAGCAGCGAATGGTAAGTAAAATATGTGTAAGTAAGGTTTATGCAGAAAAATTTATAACACTATTATGATTGCTTTGAGTAATCAGTTCAGCACTTTCTGAAGATTTTTTTTACAATGTAGAAGATGTTATGGTCTATATGGTCGATAACTCAACCTATTAGTACCAATTGAAGTCTTGTGGCTTTAATTTTTAATGCCTTTTATTTACATACAATTTTTTAAGGCAAGGGTTCTGCTTTTCCGCTACTGCAGATTAATTGACATATTATTATTATGATAATCATTGACATCATTGTATATTTTCTATAGGCGATCGTCCGAAAATTGAAGAACTCAAGATCAAATATGATGTTAAAAAAGAACATTTTCAAAATGTCAAGCAACTAATTGAAGCGTGCTGGCATGAGAAATTAGATATGCGTCCAACAATGGAATCTGTTTTATCATGCTTCGTCGTAGATGAAGAAAATAACCTTAATCTATTTCCCTTATACGGTAAGTAATCAACTGAGTGAGTTGAAATTTTCATCAACGTTTTGTACAAATTATAGCAGACATATTAATTTTGATCAGAACATAAAAATATAACAGTCAAGTTGAACTTGTTCTCAATCCGTCCGTCTCTTTGTCTACAATTCAGTTTTATAATTATGTTTTAGAAATTATTATTCAGTATTACAAATATGTTTTCTTCGTTTTATAAAAATCATACTTCTCTAGCTAATAGGTTTGCGAAATAAATGTTTATCAATAGAGTAAATTAATACCGAAGGCTTGTCATAAATTCATAATTAACATTATAACAATCGTTGCGGACTCACTTTAAAAGCCTTCAGCATGTCTGGAATCCAGTAATATTTAATTTTTAATATGATCCTTTTATTTATGTGTTAAAGAATTCAAAGAGGAAAAGGAGGAAGTCACCTGGTTTTCCGGGGTCAGAAAAAAATTCAATGAATTATTTTTCTGTCCTGTAGATCCTGAAGATGTGAAGATCAACCTCAAAAATGAAGGCTATGAGGAGCCAAAGTAGTTCCCAACGCACTTAAGATTTGCATGACATCAATTGGAGTCGACGATAACAAATTTTGTGAAAATTCTGTCAACATTTAAAAAGTTCAATTCAATTTTCCAGATACATAATAAAAATTAATTTTTAGTTATATATAAAAAGCCCTATATACATTATTTTAATTTAATAAATATTATATTATACATTTATATACAATCATATATTCAATTATATTATTTAATAAAAGTATCCTTCATACTTTAAAAACATAACCGACCTTCAATAATAATGAAACCAGAAAAGAAGTGTTAGTCTTCTGTGCATATATTTGCATATATAATAAAATATACAAGGCATTGAAATCGCCAAACAAAGAGCAGGATGTTCAACCGAGACACGTTACAGGTGACATGGCAGGCATGTAACCAGTTCAATATTCTCATGCTCTTTCCGCGCACATTGATTCTTTTGTTGAAGTGTTTATATGCTGTGGCTATTCGATTCAATTCAATTGTTATTACCTTTGCTGGAAATGTATCATCTATTTGCTCTCCTTATCTTCCTATTTTCGGTTATGCATTTTTACGTTTTTGATTTACATACATATTTAAAATAAAACATCGATTTTCAGTTGTGCATTGCTTCGAGATGTTTTAGTTTACAAATATTTATTGTCATTAAATTTAAAAACGCTTCAGTAATACACTGAGAAGGGGTGTCAAAATTTATTACTAACTGTAAATAAATAGTGGGTGCTATACACACGCAAAGGTATATGGGTGTTGTGTGGTTTCTTTCACCCACCGCTAGCCAGGGAAACTACCCTCACCTCGTAATGAGCCAAATATTGAATTGTGTGCCCTCTAAGTACGCGAGTAAGTATCGTAAACTCAATTAAGTTTTCGTCTAGTTCGATATTAAGCCCACACACAAACCAACAGAAACACACGCACAGGTGTCGCTCGCCCACACTCACACACACACACACACACATTGTATCGCTTTCTCGTATTCTCCCTCGCTCTCTCGTTGCTTTTGCCCTGTTCCGGAACACTCAAAACTGCAGGTTGCACTCAAAGCGCAAAGTGTTTCACGAGTTCCGTTCGTTCCATTCGTTTGGCGCCGCAACGTATGCAACACACTCACCATAGCAGTCGCTTGGAGCTGGCAGCGATAGCAGTAGGCAGCAGAAGCAGTTGCACTCCACACAGTTCGCAGTTCGCATTCAGTCTTCAGCACAGCTGGGACAGCGTCCTGCATAGTTTGCACTTGGCACACACACACACATACACCCATATACTCGCTCAGAAACACATTATTTCCATCGTTTCCGATCCACATTCATACGATATTTGCGACGCGTCACTCAGTCGGTCGAACGGAACGTCGCACCTCGGTTAGTTTGCCCACTGCCTGTCTATCAGTCTCACTCGCTGCTTCTTCTTCTTCTTCTTCTTTAGTGTCTTCTGTTATTGTTTTGCTTTGTTTATTGATGCGTGTCTTTAGTTCAGTTCTCGTTTACTTTGCGCCTTCTTTTCGTAAGCGAGAGCGAGCAACATAATTAAATTAAAATTTGCCCACAATACCAACAGACACACACACACACACGTACAAGCTGACAGACAAGCATAGACAGAGGGCCAACTAATCACATTACCAACCATCAGCCATTCGCCGTTATTCGCCGCCATCAGCCATTGACATCGACAGCGCCAGCGACGTCCTCAGCAACGGAGGCAGTCGACGAACAGAGCGCGCTCCACACAGAAGACACATTCCGAACGCTTTGTGTTGCATACTTTTTGGCGCGCGCCACCAGTAGCACCACCAACAGCAACTTATCTGGGTAACTTGAAAACGCTTACGTTGCAGCAGGCCAAGCAAGCAAGCAAGCGAGCGAGCACTTTTCTCAACTCTTCCAGCTGGTAAGTAACCACCCACTTTGTCTAATAAATTCAACTAATATTCATAATTCAAATTGATACGAGGGTCGTTTGATAAGTCCGTGACTTTTTGTATTTGCCGCGCACCTGCTCTAAATACAACACTGCTCCTGTCAGCAGTTATCGATTAACAGCTGACTGTAAAATTTTGAGAAAGCTGCGTTTTTTGGTTTGCGTTTTATAGGCATTGAAAGCAGACGATCTCGTGAATTTTAACGAAAATGGAAAAAAGTGAATTTCGTGTCAGCATGGCAAAATTTCATAAATTGGGCTACGAACTGCTACCCCATCCAGCATATTCTCCAGATTTAGCCCCCTGTGACTATTTTTTGTTTCCAAACATGAAGAAATGGCTCGGCGGTAAGAGATTCGGGTCATCACAGAAACAAACGACTATTTTGAGGGCCTTGAGAAAACCTATTATTTGGAAGGAATAAAAAAATTGGAAAAACGCTGGACTAAATGTATAGAGCTAAAAGGAGATTATGTTGAGAAATAAAACGCTTCTTTGACGAAAAAAATATATTTTATTCAAAAAGTCACGGACTTATCAAACGACCCTCGTATTATAAATTTATAATTAAACTTATTTATTAAGTAGCTCAGACTGAGCTTCGTTTTACTTACATATTTTGTAATGACATTGAGTTCCTTTTGGCATTCAATTATGCCGGTTTTCCTATTAAATAATTATATTCATAATTACGTGTCGACCAAATTGGGCGATAATTAAAAACTCTGCACGAATTATTACCCTCAGGCGCCTTCGTCGCGTCGGCGCCAATTAAATAATATAATGCAATCAATTTGTCATTCGGCCCAGTCAAGCCAGCAATTTCTCAATAATAATTGCGGTTTCTTTTGTGCCAGCTACAGCAACGTTTAATGGATGTATTGAATTTGGCTGTTTTGCTTGATACCCTGTGTCCAGCAATGTTTGAAAAAGTGCATGACTGGAAGTAGAGAAGTCTAGTGAAAAGGTGTTCTATGCTGCTATTGTAGATATAGTACATATATGTTCATGATCAACACCAAACACCAAGTCTATTAAGCTGAGTTCACTTGTCATTTGTAGAAAGGAAAGTGATTGTTATGCATAAACATACTGAACATGTGTTAATATACACTTATAAACTGTATTAACATACATATTCTTGATTGATACTAACAGTTTAACCGATTTTGCTGTTACTATTTCTATCTCCACGTAAAAGTGGGTGTATTCAGTTTATACTGATGAATAAAAGTCGTTATACTACTTACAAATTCAGGCGAATAATTGCTAACAGTGTACAGGGTAACTCACAATCTACTTCAGTTTTTGATCAACTCCAGTTTAACATGTAAAAGGCCCCATTATTGATATCCTCAAAAATAAGTGTATTTACTCTGCTCTGTCGGAGTACATAGACTTTTCTTGGTCGGTGTTATTTCATGTAAGTAGGATAATAAAAATTTTAATTTATTATCAAGTGCAGAAAGTGCTGAGGTGCTGAAGTGCGGGGTGTGCGACTCTACTTAGGCAACGTCAAATATGCAACGTTATTTTCACTTTAATTTTCTTTTTCCGTTTTCCGTTTTCATTTTGATAATTTTTTTTTATATTCGCTTTGGCACGCACAAAAGGCGTTCATTGCTCTTCGTCCTTCGTCTCGTGCTGAGCCTAATTCCTGCCACTGTAAAGGTTCTAACCCCTGTGTCGCCCTGACTCCCCCTTGTGTCTGTGTGTACTACCGCGCTGGGGGCTCATCAATAATAGTTTGTCGAGAAATTTGGCCAAGCCAAATTGGAAATTGCAGGCAGCATTGTGCAGCAGTGTTGGAAAATGCCCTCGAAAAAGCTGTTCGCGGCCCGCCGCCGGCATCCACTTCAAAGTTCGATTTTGCGTATTCAACATTGTCGAGGCGTCAAACAAAAGAGGTAACAAGAGTAGTGGGAGTGTGGAGGATAAATTGAGGGATAAAAAATAAGAGAGAGAGAAAGAGAAAGAGTGGGTGTATAAGTAGATGTGTAGACAATGCTTTCGAAATATGGATAAAACTGAAATTTTTAGTAACTAGTTCAAATATATAAATATATGAAAATATTTGCAAGAGTATTTCAAAATGAGCATTGCTAACAGTTTCTATATATCATATTTGTATAAATAGGAAGGAAGGAGGAGGACTATAACTTTATATACTGCAAATTACATTGACAATACATATACGAAATAAAATTAAAAACTTTACAAAACGAGTAAAGCGAATATTTTCAATATTGAAGGAGTGTTACGAGCAAAATCTTATTTAAATATCTAGCAAAGCCAGACTCAAAGACAAAGAGTACCATCCATATCTATAAGAAGAATACTACAAGACTTATATAACAAATATAATAAAACGAGCAAGATTATTATTGCTCTCACTAATTCTATGCATAATATGCTAAAATTATTGTCTCTCAATAGGTTTTCTAAATCAGAGAGTAAAAACTGTAGAACTCACGGGATAAGTTTTAAATCCTTCTGTATCTTAAGAGATCTCTCTGCAATCTTTTAATTAAACTGATTAAATTATCCGCTCTGCCTGGAAGAGTCTGAATAAATCGCAAAATAAATACGCAGAGAAATGTTTTTTGCGTTCGCTTCCTACAGTGCACGCTGGGTGTGAATTATAGATGACAAGACCTGGCCGCAAACAAAGTATCCGTGCGAGTACCCGAAAGTAAACCCCACCTTCCACCGCACCCCCCCATCATTCACCACAACCATTCGCCACACTACCCACTAAACGGAAGTGCATTCACAAAATTTTCGCTTTACTTCCGGCTTCCGTCTGGTGTCTCTTTCTGCGGCTGCACGCCTGCCTGCCTGCCTGCTTCTCTGTGTGTGTGCGTGCGTGTGTGTGTGAGTGAGTGTGCAACGTTGCAGAAGGATGATAGCTCTAATATTATGTGACAGCTCAGGAAATACTCTAAAGATAAACAATTTTATATTGAGCATGAATTTGGCATTACTTGAGTAGTTTGCAGCTGTTGAAATTTCCTGAATATTCCTATACAGATAAAAGATATAGTGCTCCATTGAAAACTCCAGAGATAGTGCCCATTATAGTTACTCCCAGGTGGGGCAAATAAAAATGCTCATTTGCCACATTTGCCACAATAATTGCCACGCATCCTCGCATCCTACACGTACTGTATGTGTGTGTGTGTGTGTGTGAAAAGTGTCGATGGATAATTTAACACGAGCAGGCCAAAAAAAATATAGAAAAATATTCTGTGGGCGTGGCAGCTAGACAAGCGGAAAGCGTGCGCCAGAGAGACTTGTGAATGCGAAAAAAATAAAATAAGATAAAGCGGGAAGAGGAAAAAGGGCGGCGAGTGGGAGTGGGAGAGGTGCCCGAGAGGAAACTGAGGCACAAAATTATACATCGCGTATGTGGCACAGCATTTGCTTGTATGCACCACGAGCCATGGCAGGTTAGGGCAGGGCGTGGCAGGGTGTGGGGAGTCAGGTGTTTGCGGGCGACTGGTGGCAGGTGGCAGGTGGCAGGTGGCATGCCGCAGGCATAGCAACTGCTACACTGGGGCTACAGATAATTTCTTTTTTCCTTTCTGCACTGAGCGAGCATTTTCCCAATGTATTTTTCGCAAAGTTTCCGCTACGCTCGGCAGCAAATTTATTGAACCATGAAATGTTTGTGTACGTGTTTGGATAGAGCCAGTAAAAAGGCAGACACAAGCTGCAAGAGGCGCCAAAAGGAAGCTCACAGAAAGAGAGGGAGATAGATAGTGAGAGAGTGAGAAGGAAGGTCTGTTCCTGGCAATGAATGGAAATGCTGAAAACTGCAAGAAAAGAAGGGAAAGGCAAAGTCAAAACGATGCGATGAAAAGTGCTTGTTAGTTGCTGCATCCCCGTTGGTAATGCTCCCGTAATCATATAATATTATGACTTTATATAGCAGAAATTGCACAGAAAGGATCTCCACAGGTTAAGTCGTTAACTTGCGGATCTTATCTGCGCTGTGAACTCTCGTTTGGTCTCGTCTTGGTCGCGTCTCTAATGGAAACTGGGCGATAAGATCGGCCTGTAGCGAAGGGTCTCCAAAAGTCTTTTATTATTATTGTTGTTATTGTTATTGCAGTAGCTGGTGTTATTGCTGCCATCACTTTGCCTGTTACTGTTACACGGCTCATAACTTTTCATTTTAGTTTTCTCTTTTCCGTACCTTCATTTGCCCACAATTTAGATTTGATTCGATTTTGTTTTGATATTCTCATATGTGTATCGAGAAGGTGGCAAAGAGCATTGAGGGGGAAAATTGGTGGAAGCCTGAAATTGCTTTTAAAATTGAAATAGCTAACTCGAAGTGATTCTTATGTTTGGGCAAGTTAACATTAACCTGCTATGTGTCTATTCATATTAAATTGGATTTTATTCAAGTTTAACATTGAAGAAAGTAAACCTCACCACAAATGAATACATATTAATTATATTTATAAAATATTACTACATACGGAAATAAACTCGCTCAAATAAACAATTCACAAACAGGTCGGTAGATTAAAAGCATCAGTTTTCTATCCGCTTCCATTTAATCCCTCATATCTTAGACTCCAAAAATGTCGAAATAGGTCGCAAATATTTAAAAGCATACGTTGAATCTACTTCTACTACTAACCTACTTCTTTTTATATTAGATAAGGCATTATTTAATTTCTAATTATTTAAATTATAACATTTTAATGACTACAAATAGATTATTAAATTTAAAAAACTTGTTAAACTTTTCCAAATAGGTTTAAATTTGTATGTAGGTCGCTTACTTTAAAGAAATTGAATCTTTTCCTCTTCTCCCATTTGATGGCCGGCGATTTGAATTGTTTGGCCGGTTTGTGTCATAGAAACAGGCAAGGGGGAATGAGGGGAGTGAGAGAAAAGTCTACACTAATTTGCCACACCAAACCCTCCACAAAATACCATACAAAGGCGACCTCCGCTTGCTACCATTCCCCACCAAGGGGATGATGCAACGCAGCATTTCTATGGCTGCACTCGAACTTGCCACAACGAGGCACTACGCCACTACATACTTTCACACATACATACATATACATATCAATGATGTTCCCCACCGATCGGCGTGGCTCGGTACTGCGTGCGTTGCGGGCTTTTCTCTCTCTCTTTACGCGGAACGTGACGTTGGCTCGCGAGCAATTTCGTATCCTGGTCAAGGACTGAAAAACTGCCATAAACTAAATTCAATTAGAGTCGCTTTTTTTCGGGCTCAGCTTTTGGTTCTGTTCGCCGTTGTTGTCACAATGGATTTGCATAGCGAATGGGCAGAGGAATTGCTGCTGCCGATGGGGTGAGACGCGGGGGGGGGTTAGCTGCAAATGGCTTGAACATTTGTAATACGTGTAAAAAGAACGGTAGGGCGGGAAGCAATTGATTTGATTAAATGCCGCTCGCTGCATTTGCAACAAGTGTGGTTGAGAGAGAGAGAGAGAGAGAGAGAGAGAGAGAGAGAGTGTAGAGGAACGGGACTTGGAACTATGGTATTGTGCTACCAACTGCTCTACCGATTTCGTTTCTAATTCTGTGTCTGATTCAGATTGATTGTGCGTGCAGTTGCAAATTGCGATAAGTGCTGCCAGTACTCGCAGTGGTCAACGACAAAGAGAAATGTGTGTGTGTGTGTGTGTGGCTAAAGAGATATTTATGTGCAAGTATGTGTGGCTTAAGGGTTATAGTATCTGTTGATATATGTGTGTGTTGAGTGCATGTAGTCGGGCTAGTCGGTCTAGTCGGGCCTGTGGTTGATGCATTCTCTGTGTGTGGCGAGGGCAGCTCACTCACGCTCCACATATCGAATACATATCGAAACCCATTACCAATTCATTAGCCAACACTGAATACCATAGTCAGTTTAGTTTGCTGTTACACATACTCTTCTTGTTGCTTTCCCGCTCGCACACTAACAAGCAGCTCGGTCAAATACTTAATTAAAAGACCTTAGCACTCGAAATCGGTCTCTGCATTCTTATTATTTATATACTTTTAAAAGAGTTAAACATGCTTGATCTCTTGTGCCACTGATCTCTCTAAGTGCACAAGTCTCTTAAAAGTAAACCGAAATATATTAATTCCCCCACGTTGGTTCGGGACTTAATTAGAAGACTCTTTTTATTTTCAAAATTCAATTCCAAATAAAATCCTTTTCCCACATATACCACATCTAAGCCGACAATTAGAAATATGGCAACAACTGTAATCAGGTGTCTGCACTTGCTGCTTGTTTGATAATGTGTGTATAATACTCTGAGTGTGTATTTGTGTGTGTGTGTGTTTGAGTCTCTGGCTGCCTGTGCTGAGGCACCTCAGATTTATGGGCATTGCTTGCAAGTAAATTGTATCGGATTTAAAACTAAGCACTACCGAGCAGCATCAGCACTAACTAAATGCCTGTCTGCGGCAAGTGTATGTGAATGTGTGTCTGTGTTGTCTGTGTGTATATCGCTGTGAGTGTGTGTGTGTATTCCCTGGCAAAAACAACACGCGTAATCCGTTGAGCAAGCAGCAAGCACGCAGCTGTTAAACTTTGCTGCATACTTTGCGGCGTTGCGAAATCTGCAGCACGCATACACGCAGCATACACTTGCACACACACACACACAACCATGTGCACCTACAGCTGGAAACGACTGTGTAACTTATTTTCGCCATGCACAACGCATCGCAGGCGCCTTTTACATGCATAAAACTAATACCCTGTCTACCCTGAGTGCTCAGTGTGTGCGTGTGCTTGTGTGTGTGTGTGTGCGGGGGCTTAACTTTGCATGCTACAAATAATTAAAGCATAAGAGAGAAGGCAACGCAGACAGAGAATGAGATAGGGGCGAGGTGAGGTGAGGCAGGACGGAACGGGGAATAGGGAGCAGGAATGATACGTAGCGAAGCGAAGCTAGTGGAGCAACCTCAGTGGCAGCCACATCTATAGAAGCATCCACCAACGCATTGTCTGTGCCCCCGTCTCGTGCCTTTGTCCCATCTGTCCCTTGTGTCTCTTTTTCTGTTGCGTCATCCCCCCAAATTGAATACTTTAATGCAAGTTTAATGGCCGCATTTGAGTTGAGCTCTTACAGATTACAACTATTTCATCTCAGAGTTTTAAGATCTTCTTCATGCTGGGGGAGGAGTAAGTTATTGCCTGCTCAGTTTAAGTACCTGTCTTTTGCAGCCCGAACAACTTCATATTATACCTCCCACGGGCAGCCTGTCTACGGTTCTTGTTAAGCCAAACCTTTTGTCTTTTTATCTTGCGATGTGACTGTCTCGGAATAAGCATTAAAGAGTAATGACTACAAGGCTATTCGAATGTCTCTATTGCGAGTTCATTACATTCTCTCTGTCTCTACTTTATTTGTATTCGGTTGCATTTAGTTGAATAAAATTCATTTTTAGTTTTAAACATGTTTTAAACAATGATCGACAGTCGCTTGTTATCGACCTACCGCCACTTTCTAAATAACTTACAAACAGTGTTGATTAAGTTCAAATAGAATTCAAATTCAAAATGAGATCCTGTCGCACGTCTTGTCCGATTATTTTATTATCGACATGTCGACTTGCCGCCACTTTAAATAAATAATTCATCGAATGAATGTTAAATTAGTTTAAAAGATAATCACTTAGTTCGGTTATACACAAAATGAGATCATAACGTATAAATATAAGCAGTTACAAATAAAGTCATGTTGCATAAAATATATAAAGCAGTTAATACAAATTAAATAAGTAAACACGACAAAGTGAGACATAGATAAATCAGTTAGAAACGAATAAAATGTTTTAAATAATGTTAAATTTTACATAAACCATTTCAGAAAAACTTCTATAAAGCCAGTATACATCTATCTATTTGCAGTTCAGCTGCATTTATTGTTCGAACTGTTTTTTCATCCTTCTTTAATCGTTTCTCTGCTCTCAAGCGTATCCAATGTATCCACTTAATTCATTGCCCATTCTTGTTGTCTTTTTCTGTCTCTCTCCCCCTTCCTCTATCTGTCCTTCTGTCTCTCATTCTTTCAATATTCCATCACCTGCAGTTTTTGCAACTGATGCCGCCATTATAGAGTAACCTCAGGCTAAACAAATCAACCTGCACAGGTAGACAGACTCCTACCCCAGCACACCCTCTGCACCCCCTACACCCCTTAGACACACAAATAAAGGGAAGCTGTTGAAGTGTCACATGAAACGATTCTAATTGCATTTTTTGTTGTCTCGTTCTTTTGTTGCACGGCAAAAAAACACAAACAATCCAGTGGGAGAGGACGAAGGAGGGGCAGAAAGTGTGAGAGAGAGAGAGAGAGAGAAATAGGAAGGCAAACAGAGAATAAACAAATAAATAAACGTGGAGAAGGCGCAATGAAACTGTTAGAAAACTCCTGTGCCTGCTGCCATCTGTCACTTTTAGGAATCGGAATCGGGGTCAGGTCGTGCTCGTAAATTTAATGGTCACGCCAGATCGTTTTAATCGCTTAATTTATGGTGACTTAGCAAGGGACACTTGCCAATCCGATCTGGGAAGTAGATAGAATATTAATATAATGAAAAATATATTAAAGGGAGAAAAACCTTACTTGCCGAAAAACTTTGGATTCAATGGAGTTCGATGCTATATTTTAATGATTCTACTGTCTGAATAAGAACTAGAACTAAGAACTAAGAACTTAAGAACTACTAGTGAAAGAATAATGAATAGTACATTGAAGAGAAGCCTTGATTACCTAAGCTTCTTTGGATATATAAAGTAAGATATATATTTAGAGTCACACCTTAAAGGGGACTTAGAGCAGCAAGATTTCAGAGCCGGCAACTTTGCCTCCGTTGGGTCTATCAAAATCGCTCACTGTCTAACGGGAGTCGACTCGACTGAACTCGACTGCCGGCAATTTGTTTTTTCTTTGTCGGACAGCCGGCAACAACAACAACAACAACAACAACAACTGCAATAACAACAGCATTATTAACAGCAGCAGCAGCGACAGCAACAGCAACAGGAAGAGGCAACAACAACAGCAGCAGCAACAACAATGAGACGAGAAAATCACTTGACTTTTCGTAGTTGTCCTTGTCGCTTGCAGAAGGAACAACTTGTGCTTTATGTGTGTGCGTGGGCAGAAAGAGGGGCGGGGAGCACAGTGGAGGCGTGGCGTAAAAAAAATCTTGAGCGCCTGTTGACACACACGCGAAACACACACGAGCCAAAGCGAATGACTCGGAAGAGGAGGCAACCAGAAAGAGAAAGAGAGAGAGAGAGAGAAGGGGGGGAGAGACGGCGGTACAGTGGAGACCAGGGACAGTGAGTACCGGGGACAGGCCGCTTGTAACCGCCAAAAACATTTTGCTAACGATTTATGTCCGTTGCATGTTCTCTATTTGGGGATGTGAGATAAATGTCCGGGGCACTTTTTAAGATACATTCCAGCAGCTGCCTGTCGTGCAGCGTGTGGAGCAGACGAAGCTGTGCAGGGTAAACTAAAATGGAAATTCCTTTAAGATTTTTGAATGATGCATTCCGTATGCACTTCAGTAGAGGGTATATTAGGAATCCTGAACATAATATCTTCTATTTTTAGATGTATGGTATATATATCGTTTCCATCCATCGCAGTCCATTCTGTCTAGCTACCTCTCTACGTGACTGTCTGTCTATCTATCTCTCTGTGCCATTCTTTAATTAGTCTCTAGATTAAATCTTAATAAATCCAGCTTAAAACTAAGTTGCTCAAGATATCGTAGCCAAGCTCAAAAATGGCATCCTTGATACAATACGAGCATTTTACAAAAATTGAAAGCTTTACTCTCTCTTTAATTCAGCATTCTTTGCACTCCAATAATTTGCCTTTGTGGGTAGGTCAAAGAATACGAAAATGTTGATGCAAAAAGTGAGACAGAGAAAAGAGAGAAAAAGAGAGGGAGATATAGAGATAGACAGTGAGCAGGCTGTGAAGCTAGTCCAACCGATGGGCAAAGTTTTAAGCTAACTTTAAGCTTTTACGGCCGGGACAGGACACATGTTGTGCAGGGTAGCACATTAAATCAGGACTCAAACAACGATTTTACACTTTGACCAGTTTTAAAGCTGCCCGCAGGACACAGCTGCTATAAAGCCCAATATCCTTTCGCTAAGGCCTGACAGCCTTTCGGCACCACCACAGCGAGTTTGAGGAGGAGAAAGAGAGAGAGAAAGGGAGGGAGGGACAGAGAGTTAAGCAACCGCTGTCAGTTGTCCAACAGGGCGAGAAAAAAAAAAGATGACAAGCATACACTGAACACAAAGTAGGTGAAAGGCTAATTAACTTTTTAATGGTTGTTAGATACTCTGTACGCAATTTGAAATCAGATTTATAGCATAGAGAACTTTATGCTCCCTTTATCCGTTGGGACGATGATTATAACTTCCATGTTATCTACCCTGCAAAGTGAATTATTTATTTGTATTATTTTATAGAGAGAGAAGTGAGATCATCTATATCTTAATGTCCTGAATCATTAAATTTTAAAACTTAGCAATAATAATTTGTTGGTTTTAACCTTATTTTCCATGATGTCTAACAGTGCATGGGCAATTAATTAAATAAATAACTTACACTTTTTAATTTCATTTTATTATAATTTATTTTTATTAATTTCTTGATTTACTTACTTAAAACTAATTTGTATTTAATGTGTTATCCAGTTCAACACAAGTTGCATGCGATATTCTGTAAAATAACATGGGATAACACTGTTTGATGCTGCCTCTGGTTTGTGTCTCTGCTGCTGTTAAACTGGGCTGCGCTGCCCGGCATTGTTTAACAGAACGATACAGTGTGCTGTGCTTAATGCATTGACTAAGTAAGTGACAGAGTTACTACACTTAATGAATAGTTAAGGTATTTTGGACAGTTCCTGCACCTGATTTGGCGGCTTTCACTTGTTATGGTCTCTTTGCACTGCTTGACCTAATTGGCTAACAGCCGCATAGCTCATTCGCCGGCAAAGCATGCAGACCCTAAGCCAAAACTGTAACATACGAAGGGAGTAAGCAACCAGGATAAAGAGCGCGACTGGCTGAGAGCAGCATTCGGTGCATGCTTGGCTCAGCTGTTTTTACCGAATTTTGGACTTGCAACATTTTTGGGCGCGCCCTTTTATTTTTGCTGCACGTTTTGTGATTTTTTTTTGTGTCTGCGGCTAAGCAGAAGTAAACAAATGGCTTAGCGCAAGTTAACAGCGAGTTAACAGTGGCAGACAATGTTAATGCTGCCGCTGCTGCTGTTGCTGTAGCACTCTTTCAGGCGACACTGCTTGCACTCTCGCGCTCTCAGGCTCTGCTCCTGCTCGCCCGTCTCCCTTCTCTCTGCACTCTATCGATTTGCTGTGCGTATCGTGCGCAGGCGTTGGGTGAACTACTGAAATGCCCGAGACTTGCCATCAGTGTACAGGGTGCTCTTGCAGCAGCGCGCGGCAACCCCTAAAGGAAGCAGCAGGGAGTGTCAGTGCGGGAGCAGGGGAAAGCGAGAGAGAGAGAGAGCGCGTCATGCTCTGCAGCTTTTATAGCATCTCCGTAGTATTTGGCATAACATTTCACTCAACTCTCTTGCCTCATGTTGCCTTTGCAGGGGTGGCATGTGGATAAATTTTAGCCAACATGGATCCCAGTGCTCTACAAAACATGGATCGGGACGCATTAAAGAAGCAAATCGAGAATATGAAATATCAGGCCTCCATGGAGCGCTGGCCGTTGTCTAAAAGCATTGCTGAGTGAGTAGACGACTTAAATATTATAATATTATTAAGATAGAAATTAACTAAACATAACTGAAGATAAATCAAATAAATACGAGTTTAAGGCGACTTTCATTTGTGCAACAAAAGTCAAGTTTCGCAAGTGTTCGCAAGTGTACGTGTGCTGTGCCTATGTGTGTGTGTGTGAAGCCACACAAAACTTGAGTTTGTCTAGACGCGCGGTCCAAGCAGTTTAATGCTGCCGCTGCTGCTGCTGCTGCCGCACAGTGGCTGCCTTAAATATTCATAAACGTGCCTCGTGCCCGCAGACAACACCTGAGTTAAGTGTTCGTTCGGGCGTTTTGTTTGTTCCTCCAAAATATTTACATAAATATAAAGTTGACGTTGCTATTGTTGTTCTTGTCGCTGACAGTCGCCTTTCTCTGGCCTGTCTCTTCTTGTACACAACTGTACGTGTGAGTGTGTGTCTGTGTGGGTGTGCATGAGTGAGCCATGTGTGTGTGTGCAGACAAGCACTAGACAAAGTTCCGTTGAAGTAAACGCCAAAAATAGCTGGACCAGTGTGCAAAAAAGTTGCAAGAAATTTGAGAAACGAAAGGCGAAAGATGAAATCGTGTGAGAGATATAAATCCTGTTGTTAATGACAAATTCCGTTGTCACTGGAGACGTTTATTTAACCATAATTGAATATAAATTTTGTGGAAACAATTATTGGAGGGAAACTTAGTAAAATATATAGATAGTTGGATGGACAGATAGATAGATAATTGGAAAGATGATAGTCAAATAGGTAGATTAATAGTTATATGGGTAGATAGGTAGATATAGAGATGCATATATAGCTAGATAAATAGATAGAAAGATAGATAGATGGATAGATAGATAGATAGACAGATAAATAGACACAAAGCATGACAGACGGATAGATTGTTTGGTAAATAGACAAACAGAGAGAGAGTTAGAAAAATATATATTTATATTAAAAATGTATGTATTGAAGAGTTCGATATATAATTTTGATATTTCCTTATTAACTAGATTATGCTTAGTCAACTATATAGTCAACCTATATTCTCCGCAAGTTAGAAGACAATGCTGAAGAAAGAACCTCTTCTTTATATCATTGCAAATGTAAAGAAATTCAATTGGTATTTTCCCAAAACTTAAACTGAGCACAAAAAACAAACTCTAGCTCCACTAGACTGTTGTATACCCTCTACGATTTAGCATTCTTGTATGGTATTCATCGAACAGCTCCCCACCCATGTGACAAGCAGGGTACAAAAAGGTCAATGAAAACAAAAAAAAGTTGAAGAGGAAACAAACAAAAATAACTTTGAACTCGTACTGGAAATTGTGTTTGCTTGATATTTGGTAATCGAAGTAAGCCAAACTCAAATACGACCAATAAACTTGTAACAATATTGACAACCAGAAATTAAGATGCCAACAACAAAGAGGGAATGGCGATAAAGTGAATAAGAGAGCATGACAAACGCAATTTCTTTTGTAGACTCGGGGCTATTCGTAGTCGATTCACATCTCAATTTGGCACAGCATAAAACATTTGTCACTCAATCAATAGTAAAACGGAGCAAATTAGACAACACACACACACAGACACACACATACATGCATTGACATGCACAAACATGCAGAAAAGTGTTACGAACTTTACAAAATCAAAGTCAATTAAATTTTGAGAGGCGAATTTGAAGCGCTTGATTGATGGACAAATTGCACTGGGCGTGCAAGCGAACTGGAGCCGGTCAAACTGGGTGGCATCTGAGGAAGCTACAATGTGTGTGTGTGTCGGTGTGAAGAGTGTGTGGGGAGTGTGTGGTAGGTGTGCGGTCGATGTGTGTGGTTGCCATCTCGTTAAGTGCAGCAAACACCGCACATTACGTCGTTTCGTTTGCCGTAACCGAACACGCAGCACACAATCGCCTGACCGGCCTGGCTAGTCCGCGACCCATCGCGCCGTTTCTCAGTCATGATTGATTGACACCCAGTGTGTTTGTATGTGTGCAACCACACATACGACGGTCCTGCGTGAACACATTGGATTGTCCTGGCTGTCGACAGAGCATCACACACCTGCAACACAGTTGTCACGCACTTTCAGTGGGTGTGCTCACCGAATATTTCAGATTATGCCTGTATTTATTATGTGTACATTATTTATGCATTCAATCATTATTATAATATCTACAAATAAAACGGTAGTTGGATCTGCCAGTTTAGCTGTTGTAAAGTTAGATATTCCTGATATTCATGTATCTAGGCAACAATGGTAAAAACTGCATGATTATCCTCTTTGTGCCCTCCGTCAATAACAGTATCTTTCCCATTCACTCCCCTTCTACACTCCCAGCTGGCTACTCAATTACTATAAAGCATATAACTTCTCAAACAGTCAATTATCGGTCATATACCAACAGCTAGTAGTCTTGAACTACCAAATCTACTTTCCCCTCCAATTTTCTGTCTCTTTTATTTGTTGTCGATTTCATATTTGATTCCATAAATAAATGTGGCATATATATTCCTGGTCAGTCAATAAACTGCTATAAGTATACACCTAGTTCTTAGGTATTATCAAACATGGAGCCTATGTAGAATATTCCCCTATTGCAGCTTTAGCTCATATCATATCCCTTTCTACTTGTTCCATTTCATTTTTATACTTTTATGACATTCTATATGTTTTATGGCAAGCGGAACAAGCATAAGGAACGAGACTGCAGTTTATGGTTGCTGTTGTCGCTTTTGTTGCGCTTTATTGTGGTTATAAATTCGGAAATGCGAAATGCCACAGCCACTGAACGCACAGCACACACACACACACATTGTCCTACGGGACGAGTTGCCCAAGTGCTGATTGCCACCCGCTCCCTGTCCACCCCTTGCCAACCTCCCTCTTTCCCTCTTGAGCATTGTTCTACAGTTTTTGTGAAAAAAAGAAAAACAATATTTAATGCACCATAAATGTGCTATAAATCAAAGATTTACTTACGGCTCTCTGCGTTGTCAGGCAGAAAAGCATTCAACATAAACCTCAAATAAATCTTCGCTTATTATTGAGTTTGACTTTGGTTTTTAATCAATATTTACCAGCTTTGGGGTGGGGTATTACGAGTGGCCAGATCAACCTGAAATGGGTAACTGGCAACGCCTCAACATGCAAATTAATTGGCAAAAAACAATTCAGAAAGGCAAAACGGAAGGATGTGAAAATTGTTGAGGTCGCCATCCGCCGTCGCCGCCGCCGTTGTTGTCTGTCTGTTGTTTTCTGTCTACCTTCCTGTGTTGTCAGCCTTTGTTTGGGGTCGTGTAGGGTGTGGCCAGGCAATTGGATTGGATTAGCGGTATATTCAATTTAATTTAAATGCAAAACATTTTACGAGGCGCCGATTTGCCCGCTAAAGGTCGAGAACAAAGCAGTCGAAAAGTTTATTTGATCAGTGAGAAGAAAAACGGATGAGGTTGGGCAGGGCAAAGAAGATTATTTAAGGTTGAATGTATTCGATAACAAGATTGGCAAACTTGCGGTTGATTACAGCACAAACACACACACACACATAAGTGTAGTTCCACACCACTTGTAATTATCGAGTAAAGCTCTTACAACAGCTTTTGGAATAAAAATCTTTATTGAATTGAATATTTATAATCTTCATTCAATTCAATCGTACTCGACTGCTCGGCACCCTGCAGACAGTTTTACAACACTGCTAGAAGGAGTGTTAGTTAATAGCGCATTAACTTAAGTTGAAATAGAGTGTAGAGAAACTTAAGTGATGAGAGATGCTGGGAATTTAAATACTGTAATATACAGTGTTGGGTAGTTAAACCATTAGGTGCATAAACCATTGTTAAACACTGTCTGCAAAGTGCTTTACGTTAATTTCCTCCATTTTTAACGTATTTCTGCACACTTCATTCAACTTTTATTGTCGATTTCGTCTTAATTGTCGCTTAATTTGATCTTTTCTAGCAATTTCAATAAATTCAACTACGCCTAACCATAAATTAGTCCACACTTTGCATGCTGAGGGCAAGATTAATGTTTCTCGCACCCGCAAAGGCAAGCCCATGGGCATTGTGTGGGATTGTGTGTGTTCTTTGTGCTCGTGTGTCTCTGTGTGCGTGTGTGTGTGTGTGTGCAGTACGTAACAAGCCACGTAACGTGAGGTTGGACATCACTTGAATTGGCTGCTCTCCTTGTTGCCATTACAATTCGTTTATGTATAATGTGTGTGCGTGTGTGTCTGATGGGTGTGTGTATTGTGGTGTGCGTGTGTGCGGGTCATGCTTTATGGCATACTTTGCTGCGCTGCCATTAATCAACATTAAAAGTGTCAACAACAATAGCAACAAAAGCAACAAGGGCGCAAGCCGCAGAACGCTGCAAAAAATGCTTGGCTGGCTTGCCACATTCTCGCTTCTTTCTCTTTTTTTCTCTTCGTTGTATGCAAAACAAAATGCGAAAATCGCTTATAAATAGCTGACAAGATGCCAAGCAGAAGAATAACCGAAGGGGAGGGGCGGTGAAGTTGAAGGAATACTGAGCCGCAAAGCAGGTGTTTGTCGTATTCTTTGAGTAATTTATTTGCACTGGGTAGCCTAATGCCCTGCCAAGTACCCTGCTTCGGTACCTTCCTACGAGTACCTTCCTATCGGATACTCTCCTTCATCTCCTTCCTAGTGGGTATTCCACTGCCCTATTTCAAAAGGGCATTTAACTATGGCAATGTAGTGTAGGGTAGCAGGTACTAAACCAACTAATCTGCTACTCTACCGGATACCTCTCTCTCAGAGTAATCCGCTACCCTCTTCTCTAACACTTCCTTGTTTTCTTTTAACTCCTTACGCACTTCTTGGTTAAGTTCGAAAAGCTGTCAGAAAGAAACTGAGCATGTGAAGGGCTCCAGTTGCATTCGGGTGCTTGGGTAATTCCCCCGTCTGAGACAACTGATTAAGTCACTAATAGCATATCACGCCCCCCTTGCACACTGTGACTTTGACGCCCGCCCAGTTAAGTAACTTTGTGAAATGGTCGCCTGCTCTATTAGCTGAATGATTAAACAATTTGCCGGAGGAGGGGGAGCATGTGGCTAAGAAGCTGCACCGCCTTCGATGAGAGCTTCATTCCGTTTGCTCTACTCTTCACACTATTGACGTGGCTAATAAGCGCTTTAATTGTCAAAGGAAGCAAGAGAAGGCGAGCTTGCCGCTTAACACGTTAAGGTATTGCGTCATCGATTAAAAACTTGGCAAACAGTTGAATGATGTAATAGTTCCATCTGCAGTTAAACAATAGCTCGATCTATTAGATTAGCGAGTGAAGAGCGGTAAAATGAATCATGAAGTGTCAGTTAATTAGCCGATGAATGAGGCAGCAATCTCCATAACATGGCTACTGATGAGTGTGGCATGTGGTTAATTAAAAAGTTATAGCTGCTGTTTAACTGATACATGACAGAACACACACAGTGTGGAAGGGGGGACACGAGTAATCCTAACGAATTCAATGGCAATAAAAGTGTCGAAATGGTTGCAGATCTACAACATATGCTGCTAATTAAGCTGAGATACTCTGCTCCCTATAAATGACATTTAACTATTCACAAGTTAGAGTTTAGCAAATACTTCTCTTATAAATAGATCTCTTCTTAATTTAATCAGTATAAAATTGTTAGTACTCCCTGTACAGTTGAGGTAGGGTATATGAAAGTCGTGTATGTTTAACTTACTCCTGACTTGGCTAGTTTTTTATGGCACTTGCTCGCATTGGGGAAAATTGCGAAAAATGGCAAAATGGCGGCAAATGTTGAATGTCAAATTTGTGGAGTATGAAGGGGGAAGGAGATGGAGG
This sequence comes from Zaprionus indianus, assembly GCA_018904595.1. Lineage (NCBI taxonomy): Eukaryota > Metazoa > Arthropoda > Insecta > Diptera > Drosophilidae > Zaprionus > Zaprionus indianus. Next base: position 2,513,900 of record JAEIHA010000905.1, read on the forward strand.
AGAAGGAGGTCGTCATATACAGCGCATATACGAGTACAAACACAAACACAATCACATGCGGATACGGATATGAACACACACATTATGAGCTATGGAATATCCACAAAAAATGTTTGTGCAAACATCGGTTACATCTCGTTACGTCTCTCCTCCTGTCATCTGACTCCCCCTGCTCCCCCCTCCTCTCTGTCTCGCTGACTTCCATAGTAGTAATTGAATTTCGCTGCATGCGCTTTGCCATTTTTCCCTCTGGTTTTGGTTTGGTTTTTTTTTTCTCGCCGATTGCATTTTTGACAGCCAAAGCGGCCCCAAAATGTGCCAGATCGTAAATAATATATGAAATGACTTAATACCATATTAAAGCTACATGTAGCGCCAGCTTCCAGCTCCCAGCTCCCTGCCGCTTAATAATTTATCGTTACGGACTGTGTGTGAGGCAAGTCCAACACGAATACCGAACCGGAAAAAAGGTCGAAAAGTTTTTAGTGAATATTTGAGCGGAACTTGGTAACACGGCCAGATTTCTCTTTACGGGGGGTCGGGTGGAGAGGGAGTGGGGATTGCAAAACTTGTTAGCCTAGACAGGCAGCTCATCACATAAAGGAAATTAATTCCAGTTAAATCTTGAAACGAATATGCTTTCAAGCATAGCTAACATGTTACGTATAAATATTTAAATGCAGATTCATGTTACTAACCCATAATCTTTCTCTTATTTATTTCAGGTGAGTATATCCGTAAACTACAGTTGTATGTGTATTATGAATGGGCTGAGCATGTGAGTATTGAGTAGAATAAGTAAATGGAACAAAGCAGTATACGATGGATTCTCCGTATAATGAATGATGATAAACTTAGTACCTTTAAAGCGTTTTTTAAATAGTAAATTAAGTCTAGTAAAAAAGCTATGGTCGAGTGTATTCGACTATGATTAACCCGATTCCAAACAGACGAAAACGATTTCTTAAATATATAATTTCTTTAATATAGTTTGTATTGCATACCGTGCAGGGTACAGTTTGGAATTCATTACCTCTTTAAAGTAATTTCTCAAAAAACTTCTATGATAACTATCCGATTGTGCTTACCAAGACTAAAGTCCAATGAAATTTGTCTATCTTTTGCCGTAATTTAGTAATGCATTTAACAGTTAGTTTCAGCATTCTTAATATCTTTTCTTAAATCCATTATCAATTCCAACAATAGGTTAGTTACTAGATTTGTTCTTGGGCAGTCAATGCATTCACAGACAGGATGGATACACTCATAATTAGTTCATGTTCAGTGAGCGAGCATTTTGAATACTTCTCGGCTAGGCTCGACTGTGTTTGCTTTAAACTCATGACTTTTGGTAATGGTCATTCCGTTTCGTTCCGCTCCGTTCCGTTCCATTCCGTTTTATATGTTTTCATCCGGTCTGTTCGCTTTTGCCTGCTTCCTTTTGCCAGCGCCCGCTTTTTAATTTGTTAAATTGTGCCTGCTCTTAGAAAGAGACAAAGCCAGCTAGTGAGCGAGAGCGAGAGAGAAGGGAATATTGTGCGACTGCGAGAGTATTATGAAAATGAAAGTGTGATTTCATTTTTCGACGACGACATTCACCTTCGCTGTGACGCGCTTCTCTCAGCGTTCTTCAGCTGAATTAAATTTTGCATATTAAATCGACTTTTGGTACTGACTGTACCTGCCTGCTGTCTGCTGCCTGCCTGCACGTGCCTCACTGTACTGCACACGGCTGTCAGGTGCCATAATTAAAATAACAGGCGAACACACCGACATAAAACCACGTTCACATGTTTTCCTCTCGCTCTCTCCTTCTCTCTCGTTCTTCCCTGTGCGCATCATTGTCCATAACAATGAGGCGACTGCTCGTAAAGCTTTATTTCCTATCACACACGAACATATATGAATATAGTACAAGGTAAATATGTATGTATGTGCGTGTGTGTGTGCCTCACATAAACCGCATACCGCATGCCTCGTGCTCACTGTAACAGGTGCAGGCTTTGAGCGAAATCATTGGATTATTTATGATTCGCAATGGTCAACGAATTGAGATGCCAAATGGTTATGGAGGAGGCCATTAAAGCAGCGTATGCCATCGGTACCCGCATGCATATAAAGCTAATTCCATGCGATATCGGTTTTCAGTATATATTCCCCTTGTTCTCTTGTTCTGCTGAGTCATCGCAAGCAATTTACTCTGCTTTACGGCTTCAGAGTTTCCAATAGCACTTTAAATACTTTGTTCGAAGAAGAGTGAAAACTTGGCGCTTTCTCTCTCTCTCTCTCTCTCGTTTGTCACTCATTAATTTACCGCAACAACAGCAGAAATAGTGGCAGCGGAGCAGAGCTTAAGTACAGCAACCGCAGGAGCTCGCAAAGTATCGACAGCACAACAAAAACTAAACCTAGTGGCTCGGTAAAGGGAGCAGAAAATAAAAAAGAAAAGAAAACTTTTGCAACAAATGTCCAAAAGCCACTTAACGGCGAATTAGAGCGCAAACATCTACAGCAGCAGTAAAGGAGAGCAACAAACAAGTGAAGAAGGGTAGTGGGTTGATAGATACCCTATGTGTGGGCAAGGCATAATAGGAAGATGGAATATGCAAATAAATAAACTGTCGAGAAATTGCCTCAAGAATATATATTACTCTATATATAACTACTACTTTCTTGCCAGCCTAATATACCCTTTGCAAAGCACTTGGAATGTGTGTAGGGTATACAAACAACAACCGCCTGAGTAGCCGCAAAGTCCACAGCAAAGTACAGTTAACACTAAAAGGATCCATAAAACTTTGCAAGCGATGCGATTTGGCACGGCGCATCAATTAGAGGACTCTCCCTACGACCCGATTGCAGCAGTTACTCGTTAAATGCCATCAGTATCACAGTCACAGTGAAGAACTTTGACAAGTGACTGGACTTAATAATGCATATTAACATATTATACGGGATTTGTACTGTACTCTTCAGTTACTCGATTGTGAGATACTGTGCTACATTGAGGTTAAGTTGAGCTGCTGAAGATCTTCTATAACTTGGCTTTCAGCCTCGTTAGGCAGTTGTGAAACTATTAATCACACTTCCATCATATCCCAAGCATGTCTTACCATTTTTCAATTCAATTAATCAAACTCAGGCAGCTGAGAAAAATCTATTCTACATGCTGAGCTTGTGTGTTGCAGATAATCATCGTTATATATATGGTATCTGAAGATAATAATCCACAGCAATCCCTTGCGCACTTTGCTAATGACATTGGGTGTAAGCGAGAAAGCAATAATGCGTTTCACTTTGCTCTCAGTATACAAAAAAGGTTGATTGCGCTCGATTGTGGCGTTTTTGTTTGCTATTGTATTCACGAATTGTTCAGTTCAATATTCATAATGAGTGGCAAATGCTGCGAAAAGAATGGAAAAGGAAGAAGAAAGACAACCAAGGAGACAGACAGCGTAGCATAGGAGGGGGGGAAAAGACACACAAAACTTAACTTGGCTGTCGACTGCAAATCAAATATGCAAATTCTCGAGAGCTTCGGCTGCGACTCTCCACTCACTCGGCACTCGGCATTCTGCACTCGGCATAGTCGCATCTCGGTTCTTGCTCAACACATTTTGATGGCAGGAAATTTGCAATTTCTGGCATTAAACTTCCGCTGCTCTATTTAGCAATATGCAATCGACTGATATATGCAAAGGTTACCAGCATCAGGTCCATTTGCAATTATCGAGATGATTGAAATGATACCCTGTAAACATTTAACCAATCGGTAGTTCTGCTCTTTCTTTCTCTCCTTTTCTCACTGTCTTTTTCTTACACTCTTGTCATGCCTCCCTTTAAACTTCCATAGAGTTCTCCATGCAACTTGACCTTCAGTTGAGATTGCACTCAAGTTTGGAGCAAGTTTTCCACATGATATCACAGAGGGGGGTCACAGATGTCATATGCCATTTGATTTGCCACTTGCAAATGTCCACAGCCAGGCAAAAATACAACACAGTCTCCACGTGCCTGAGCCTGAGCCTGAGGCAACCTTTGACAAACACTTGAAACAGCCAAGACAATAATGATGATAATGACGACGTCGCTGATGACGATGACGATGATGATGATGCGGAAGACTCGGCTCAAGTGTTTTTTGCACAATTTCTTTTCAATTCAACAAAAGTGGACCAGCGCAGGCCTTCAAAGCATTTGTACTAGTACAGTTACCCAGTGACAGTGCCCCCCATCCCCTCTTCCCCTTGCTTGTTCAACTATTACCCCTACGACACAGTCTCAGTATTTCGCTTTGCCATGCTAAGCATTTTTTGTGTCAGTTTTTGTTTTAGGATTTTCGTTGTCGCTTTCGTCATCGTCGTCATTTTGTATGCATAGAACTAAGAACTTGCGGCTTTTGGCCGTCCATGCCCAGGCCAAAGAGTCTCGGCCCCTCAGTCCCTCCCCCCACGCCCCCCACCGACTTAGCCGGGATTGTCTTTCAACCTGATTTGTTATTCATGAAAAGGCAAGGCGAGAGCAGCCGCAAGCATCTCCCACTCAGCCCCAGCCCCAGCCCCTAACCCCTTACCCCCTACCTTACATCTGTTTCTGTTTCAGTCTCAGTTTCTGTCCCAGTCGCCTCCTCTACGCTGTATGGTATAGGCTACTCAAGTGCCCCAAAAGTGGTTAAGAAAATGCCAAGCACTCTTGTGGATTCTCAAAACTCTTTCTCTTGCCGGGCTCTGGTGCATAATAAAGCTGGTCTCCGTCTCTCTCTCTCTCTCTCTCTCTCTCTCTTTCTGTCGAAACTTGGCATTGAGTGGGTCAGCAGGTGATCTGAACTATTTTCTTAGCCTTTTTGTGCATCGATTAATGTGCGAGATTCGGTTAGGAAGCAGCCAAGAGATAGGCTTATCACATTGTGGCAGCTGCAGGAAATTGAAAGGCAAGAATGTATCGAATGAATGTCTCTGCTGTTTGGTACCCTACTATGCATATCTTTATACTCAGGCTTGTCTTTGTATACTACGCTATACTAAACTTTATTCTATCTCTATTCATTCAACTGCATATACCCTTTATTCATATGTAAAGAGTATTAAGAATGGCCATTTTTACGTGCTATGACAGTGAACGGAACCGGAATCGAAAGCGCTTCAGTTTTATGTTATTCTCCCATCTCTGGGCAGAGAATGCAGTTTAAAATTCCACATTGAAATACAATTACCTGAATGCATTCGCCCATTCCAACGATACGAATACCCACACACGACACTCTCACTAGCACCCACACACACGACACACACACTCACATTCATATGCAGTATGCAAATTTCGCAAAACAAAATGCTTCAACTTGGCAGAGGGAGAGAGGCTCTTTGGGTTTGGGGCTTGGGCTTTAAGTGCCTCAGACTTATTTTCTGTTGTTGTGTTAAGGGTGAAATTATACTAAATTTAGCATAGGCAGCGAAGGCCATAACACACACACTCACACACACACACTTGCACATTAGAATAAAATGAGCTGGAAATTAGTTTATGACGAAGGTCGACGAAGGCGTTCAAAATACTTTCCAAAGTAGTCAACACTTCTGTGGCACGGCAGATACTGAGCCTGAGCAGAGAAGAGCTTAGGAAATATGAAAATATAAATAAATTTTAAGCTTTTTAACAAGAGTAACAAGAGCACAGAGAGTGTGCGAGAGAGTCCCTGCGAATTACCTTATCGTACACCAACTGAATTTAAACAGAATATTATTGTATTCGATGGATGCCTTCTGGCTTTGACGCCCTCGATAAGTAATGATTTCTTTTTTTAGCTACCTGAATTTGCTATAAATCACGCACCTAAATCGTGTTCAGGCATTGACTAATGGGCATGGCGCAGGTAAATAAATACCTAGATCTAATTTGGGGTATGTTTTATTCAGATTGACAGCGACATTTACAGACAGTCCATTAATTTCCCCTTGTTTGATTAGCGTGTTTAAAATACCAGTAGATTCTCACGACATATTACAAGCATTACGTTGCCAGGCACAGTGGGATCAGCTAAGCTTGCAGTAACATAATTCGACATAACTCTGACGCACCCTTTACCACAGTGCTGTAAATTGTACTCTCGCTGTGGCGGAAGTGCTCTTAATTAGTCCATAAAAAGTACGAAGAGATTTCTCGGGAGAGTTGTGAAATGTGCGCAAATTAAATAAAGGATTTTAATAACTTTTTCTGGCTGAAAAAAAATAACCCAAATGATATGAGATATTTCACATTGAGAGCAGCATGTATATTTTTTACGGTGTAGCGCAAATGCTCGCTAAGTGTAGTTTCAATTTGCTGCAGCTGCTGCTGCTGCACAAGGAGGCACGAGGAGGCTGCTCGAAATGGAAATGGGCTAAACTTTCTTATGAGCCAACGACGTATTCCATCAAGTTGGCCCGGGCCGGGCCGGAGCTCGTTCGCTTATTAAAAGCGTCTTACAGTTATGAGCAAAACTTTTTGACAACAGCGCAAATTGTGCGCTACACAGCAGCTGCTGATGACATCATAAGCTGTAGCCCCCCCCCGGCTCTTGTTGTTGCCTCTCATTGTCGTATACGTGATTTAATCTTAACCTCAAGCCTCTTGCGCTGGATTGCTCTCAAGTCGGGAATGTCAAATCCATTTTAAAATGGCCAAAATGTCCTCGAAAGGGTGACAGGCCCGCCTAAAAGCAGACTACATAAAATATAACTTAAACACAATGACACGAGGCAAGCTAACGATCCGCAGAACAACAAAATCTCCCCTTATTACACTCAAGTCCGGTGTCTCGGAACAACAAACTCTGCTTCCCGGTCATGACCAAGTCCGGTCTCGTTCCCTTTTCTTTTCACTGCTTTACTCCTACTTTGGGCAATCTTAACCCTTTTCTGGGCAACACTGCGCGCTAATACGCTCATTAAAAATACATGATAAGCGGCGTATACTACGAGCTGCTTTCCGACAAAATGCAAAATGAAAATGAAATGTCATTCCCAGTGTCTGCCAAGGGCGCGGGGGCTGTGGAAATTTACAGTAAACAGTGGCAAACTTTGTTTGTTTCCCGCAAAAACGTCATCATAACAACTTTGTTGACTGGCGGAGCCAGTTCCCCATAGCAGCCCATAGCAACCGAGAACAACCCATGGCAACACAAAGCAACCTTGGCTGTCAGAGCGAAGACAAACCCGAAAAAGACCCCGAAAAATAAAAACCCCAACTCGAACTCTTGCCCTTTTTGTATAGGGCTAAAATACTTTTGCTGTCGCCTCTCCTTGTGGATTTAGTACTTGTGTACTGCTGTGTGTGCTATTGTGTGTGTGTGTGTAGACTTCCTGCCCCGCTGAGGTCGTGTACATAGGGCGAAATCCAAAACCGCAGAGTCATAAGCCCATTAGCCTCACTGGGCATTGTTTTATGTATCCATCGCCTCCAAGAGGAGGCTGCCTTTTGCTCCGCTGATGTGGAAAATGAGCAAGGAAATAGAGATGCCACAAACACACACAGCAGCACACACCCACTCGCACACACACTCGCACACACACACTCAGGCAGTGTGAATATAACAAGGACAACAACGAAATCGGTAGTCGGCAGTCAGCAAGGTCTCCTTGTTAGTTAAATTATGCATAAATGCGGCAACATGAGTGGGCGTAACTCATGCACCTGCCAAACACACACACACACAGACACACACGCATACTCGCAACAGCTGCACGTTGTAATCGGTATTGCGTATACGCCACATGTGCCTCAGTTTTTTAGTGGAATGCTGTCTCTTTAGCATATCCTGCATCCCAATGGGTAAACGAGACTAATGAGGGACACGGAATGTGCAAGAAAAATGAGAAAAAATGAGAATGAAATGAGCGAAAGGCATAAAGAGATTTAAGATGCTTTCAAAAAACAAATATTAAAGACATAAAAACAGCGCAAGTAATGAAAGGGAAACAAAAGCAAGCAAATTGTTTATTTACTTCGCTTCTTCTCTTCTCTTACTCAAGATATGCAAATTTTCTTAAATCATGCCATATGTGCAGAGAATAATCCATTCAAATAATGCGTAAACAATTCACGAACCACATCGAAATTCAAAGCGCGTTCCGCAGTCCGATTCGCAACTCGCTTGCTGTTTTATCTTTTCCACTTTGCCGCCCCGCTCCACTTCCCTTCGACTGATAAATAAATTCTTGCGAATTTTTTTAAAAAAAGTAACAGGAAAATATAAGGACGTGCTCAGCAAAAGCACCGAATATTCCGTTGGGGAAAAAGACGGGCTTGGCAGGTGTTGAGCAAGGGGAAGGGTAGAGGGGGGTTGAAACGTGTGCAAGGGCGAGAAATGCTAACGACAGAGTAGCCTTTTTTATGGTGCCAAAAGACAACAAAATCACAAAGACTACTTCATGCATGCAGACTGTGGATACCCTGCGAAAATGGGGTATCTTCAGGGTGGAAAATGTATATAAGGTATAAATATTGGTGATCAGTAGTGTGTATACAAGGTATATAGATTCTTGTTCAGCAATGTGTGAATATGAGCGGAAGGTATATTCTTGTTCACCACTTTATATAGGTTGTTGTTCAGCAGTCTATGTTAATATGTATGTTATAACGTATATAGATTCTTGTTCGCCAGTGTGTGCGTATGTATACAAGGTATATAAATTTCTGTTCAGCACTGTATGAAACGAATACAAGGTATATAGATTCTTATTCAGCAATCTGTGCCAATGAATATAAGTTATATATATTCTTGTTCAGCATCAATATTAGAGTATTATATTACACTGCTAAGTCAGTGTCAGTTTCCATTGCCTTATATACATTATGAATATCAAATATTTACAGCTTATTATATATATTCTTGTTCAGCATCAACTGCTCTTGCAGTTTAACTCTTGCTTATCTCTCGTTTATTCTGTTTCACCCTAGCTTATCTCACATTTATTCTCTTGAAGAAACATAATGTATATTTGCAGGGTATTTGGTAGGGTAAACTAGCTGAGGAAGGAGAGCTTTAGTTTCCTTGGCGCGTGTAAAGCGTTTCACATTTTTAATGTCCATCTGCGTGCTTATTGGCAGCGGAACTGAGAGCTGTCCCCTTGTCTCTCTCCTTCCCTTTGTCCCTTCAACCTCTTCGCAACCCATCCGGTTTTTTATGGCGCAAGCAGGCCCCTCGTTTACTGCGGAAAGCCAAGGAGCGCTCTCTGCCGATGCGCCGTGCATGGTCAATTTTTTATATTTTTTTATGTCTTCAAGGCTTGAATATTTACGATAACTTGATTTTTGCAATATTCTTTTGAAACTCACAAGTTGTGCAAACTTTAAGACCCGGATTACAATCATTTCGAGTAATATTAAACCTATGAATCCAAATTTTATATATGCTCTATATGATTTTATCTTTCTCTCGTTCACAGAATGCGCTCGTTCATTGAGGAGAACGAGAAGAATGATCCGTTGATTAATGCGCCGGATAAAAAGAACAATCCGTGGGCCGAAAAGGGCAAATGTATCATCATGTAATATTATCGTAAACCACAGAAATACCGCAATGATGAACAGCCAACATCAAACTACAATAATAATAATAATAATATAAACAACAACAAAGTAAATACAAATGATACTACAACAACTACAACAACAACAACAGCAGCAACAGTTCAATATGAAAACAAATACAACAACAACTTTTTAGAGAGTAACCATTCCCATTCCGGTTCTGGTTCCGGTTCCGGTTCCGGTTCCGGTTCCCTCCCCGATCTAATCGATCCGGTAGAACTGCAGCATTATAACAACAATTATTATTACTACTACAACTACAATCTGAGCTATGCCCCACCCCCGCCCGCAGGAGCATCGGCGGCAGCAGCGCACGAGTGTCTGCAGCAACTGAAGAGGCGCACGCGGCGCGAGCTGCAGCAGTGGCCGCTGCTGATGCAACTGATCGTGCTACTTCTCTGGATGCACGGCAAGTTCTGGCAGCTGGTCAACGAGCAGATCCTGATGCGCAGACGCCGACGCTGGCGGCACTGAGGAGGGAGTGAGATCTATGCTTAACTTTAATACAAAATCCATATGCCTTTCTCTTTCTCAAAAACTCAAACTTAATAAATATAATCCAAAAACTACACTGCATAGTCCAACAACCACTACAACTACAACAACAAGAACAACAACTCAAGAATGGCGTGTATCGGCTCATCTACTCGTACTCGCATTCGCAACAAATCTCATCGTACGCTCGTCTTGTCTTGTTTCTCTGTCTCTCTCAATACTTATCGCTATCGTACTTGCTCTTGGACTTGATCTACTTGCTAGTTCAGCTCGACTTCAGTTATGTTTCCAGCATGCTTGCATTCTTCAAGGTTTTAATTCGTTTGTTCATTGTTTTACTTTTCATTAGTTCTTTCTTTTTGTTTCCATCATCATCATCATCCATTCCCATTCCAAATCCGATCCACATACACTCTCCACTTACCACAATCATATCACAATCGTAGGCCAGAAGAAATGAGTAATTCTTCTTGATAACTGTAACCCACCACCCACATCAAAAGAAGCCAAAAAAAGGGAACCAAATCTTTTGGCAGCCCTCGTAGTAACTATGCTTATCAATGTATCTATATGTATGTTATGTTTGACCTTAAAGTAACGAGAATCAAATCTAAAATCCCAACAATTTTATGCGCTAGCCAGGAACTGTGGAGATGTGCAAACCTTCTGTTTCGTTTCCCATGTTCCACTAGTCAAATGCGAACCACAATTTGTAATAGGTTTTGTAACTCGAATACTGTGACACACTGGAATGATGTGAACATGTTTCAACACACGAATATGTATTTTGAGCTAAGTTTTTTTATGACTCACCAAGCTGCTACAATTGCTACTACGACAGAGCTCCCAAGGAGGAGGAGGAAGCAGGAGTACTCGTGCGATATACGATAACCTCTAGTTTCGATCTAGTAGCGCATTATAATCAAATATTTTCTAAAGTATACTTAGTGCTTTTTAGCAAGGCAAACGCATACCGGTTAGACAGTTTTACGTATTGTTTTCTACTTAAATATGGTATATATGCGACACACTAAACGATATACATAACGAGATATATACATACGTATTTATAAATTTGATTTTATAAAATATATACAATATACATTCGTTTAAGGGCAAACTAAAGAATATATATTCTATTCAAAAGGCAGACGCTGTAGTTACTCGATGATAATATTGTATTTATATTGATTTAGTTTTAATCCCCTTATTTACTAGTCAGATATTATTATATACGCAGAACACACAAACACAACAACACTCGAAATACACTCGAAGATCAGACATTAACAGTTATGTAGTGCAATTAAAATACATATAGATGATAAACTAGTTGAATCTATTAGTGAAACCACAGCAGAGTTCTCTAGAGAAGCTCGAGAAACAGATATACCTATACAGTTTGCATAGATATAAAGGATAAGCCTGATTGCAGGACGCTGTTCAGATGTTCAGTGAAGAAGTTTACGTTTAATAAAATATTAAGTTATGTCGGTAATTTCGATTCTTTTGATGAACCTATGATTTTTGATAAAGCAGAAGCAGAAAGTTAAAAGACAACAACACAAAACACACGACGAGTCACAAATGAGGTAACCGAAATATATATGTAAACCCACACACATAGTAAGATTAATACAAAGACAACGTAGAAAATTGGAAAGAAATCGTAACTCTAGTTAAATTAATGAAGTAAGCCGCGCAAAACCAAAAGCCAAAGTAGTAAAACCAAACAAACCGAGAAAGGTTAGAAAAAGAGGATGCAGTTCCACAGAGAGAGGAATGCATGGAATGGAACGACGGAAGAGAACGAAGCAGTAACGCAGAATCAAACCGTTATACGATCTAGGGAATTACCAAAGATTAACGATTAAATACACGAAATAGAACAAGAAAGGCGATGTTAGAAATCAGATGAACACAGAATAAATAAATTAAGGTATTGGTGGTTAAAAAAACATAAACAACAACAACATAATTATTATATAGAATTACACGTTGAGAAACGACGGAATCGTATAATCAAAAGACCGTTGACAGACATCGAATCGATTGGCATATAAAATTGCCCACGTATTGCAGATTCTTTCGTGCTGCGTGTCTGTCAAGGTGTGAAGTTCGGAATATATATCGCGATGAGGAGCGCATAGTACATCGATCAATTGTGCCCCGACCCAAGCTGAACCCAAGTGGCTTTCTTCTCTAAACGTTCTCCACAACTTTCCGATGCCCAAGAGCGCATTAAGCACGCTGAGTAGCCCGACACGGAGTTCGGTGCGAAACGGGTGTGAGGGTGCCACTAAAATTGGGTGTCACATCTTGCCTACATCTTACTACAGATTTGAGAAGTCTCCCAATCAAAATATCGATATCATACTTACTTCCCTGGGCTCAGGTTCGGTTTGGGTGCACGCAGTTTGCTCAAAACAATGAAATAACACGCACGTTCAAAATATTTAATCAAATCGTAATGTTATTTCAAAATCGTTTTTTAAAGTAATAGCAAACTTAATGGAAAATCCACGAAAATTTAACGTTGAGGGTCATATGATATATATAATATGTGAAAGGGAGTTAACGGAAAGTTAAATGAATACTGCATGAATATTATTATAAAAGATTTTAGTGAATTTCTCAAATACACAACTTTATAATTGTTACATTTAAATACAAATTAATTACTAAATATAACGACGAATACAAATATATATATTCAAAATCAAATATTACGTACTACTCATGACGAAGAAGAAGAGAAGGAGATGATATGTGCACGTTAATGTTAATCATAAAGCGAACTCAATTAATCTAGCTGCTAAGTGATGTGACCGAAGGCGGTGTTGCAAAACGCCAGTGTTGACTAACAAGCGAACAAAGTACAGCATGTGCCAAAACGTTGGTTCACCCCAGTCGAAAAACGCGAAAGCGAAGACGAAAGCAAAACAGAATGCGAAAGCGATAGCAAAATACCTACATATATATGGAAAACAATGAATTCATTGATCTAGTCAGTAAGTTGGTGTTAAAGTTCATTCGAAATGTTTAATTAAACTCAATACAGTATATAATATTATATAAATATATATGAGCATACCAAGCTATATGGCGTATATACCAAAGATATTACCAATTATCACTACGTGTATTACTTAAATGTGTGTAAACGTTACCAGAACAAAAGATAACAATTCAAAACTTACTGTTACAATTTAGGGTATTAAGTGACGATAATCTTAAGGTATTTGGATATATAATAAGCTATATAACTTAATTTTAGTGAAATTGATTGATTCTTAGACTTGTCGAAATGCGAACTCTTAAGACAAAAACCAAAGCACGGTGCCAAATAACATCGCAGGCAAAACCAGAAACCAAATGAAAAACCAATTATTATTTAGAAGAAACATAAAGAAGAAGAAGACGAAGAAGGAGACGAAGGTCTAGCTAGTTAGTAAGTGAATTTTAACGCAGAAAACAAAACACAAAACGGACAAAAATATTATTAGCAAAAAAAACAAAAAAAAAAAAAAAAACAAAAAACACGACGAATAACTCGAATATATTGTCATAATACAACATGTATTTAGCTGTTACAAAACAACAACTATTTAAAAAGAAACTTTTAAAAACCATAAAAGGCAAACAGCGAACAAAAAGCATAAGTATGATTATCATTAAAGGAACTTCTCTAAATAAAAGTAAACTTTGAAAATCCTTAGCGGAGATAAACTACCCTCTCTATAAAAAAAAACAAAAACTTAAAAAACTAACAAAAATGTCGCTTGTGTTTTATTTTAAATCCCCCCAAAAATCCTCTCTCTCTCTCTCTCTCATAGCAATATGTAACCTGGTGCCGCTTTGATTGATCCCTAAATGATGATGTTGCTTATAGTTTTGGCGCTTTTATTTTCATTTTGGCTTTGCTTCGTATCGTATATATTATGTAATTCTGTTTTGGTATTTTCAGTATTTATCTTAGCATTGTTTGATCTCATTATTCTCAAGTCCGATCAACGTTGGTTAATTAATATAAACTCGTTTTCTTGGGCAACTTTTTTTCAGGGAGTAAGTATTAAAGTTCTTCATGATTATTACAGGTTTTACGGATATATTTATGAATATTTCAAAGGTTTTACGGATATATTTATGAATATTTCAAAGAAGTAAGTAAACGGGAATGTGGGAAAATTAAAATAGTAAGCCAACATTAAATTAAACCAATTCGACAAACAACAAACTTGTGCAAGCACAAACAGTAATTGCTCGTGTTCAATTATACTTATCTACATATACATATGTATTATAATTGAACATGAGCAGTATTACTATGTATAGGATATACGGGACAATGAGGAAGGTTGTTGGAAGCCGCAACCTCTGTAATTGAAAGTCAGCGACCAAACAAATTGCTTGAATGTTGAAAGTGAATAGAAAATGTCAATGAATATGGCATTGAATGACGAAGAAAAATTCGTATTGGAAGTAAATCAATATGTGCTAAGTATTAGTTATATTCAATCAGCTTAAGAGCTGTGAAGGAATTTATTTCAATATAAACAAGGCAAACGGTTTGACAGATATCTACATATGTATATTTAAAATGTGCGTGCCCAACTAACTAACAGATAGTTTATTTTTAATAGTCATAATCCGATTGTGCAGGGTTTAATTATTATTCACACACTGCTCATTCATGCTGCATTGAACTGATTGAGAAGGGAATTGCAATGGATTCATGCTCTAATTTTTAATTAGACAGTAAGCTTTTTATAATTAAAATACGCACACAAATCAATGCAAATTTATGCGGTTATTAGTTGGTATTATTTGTAAAAATGAATCAATTCCGAGGTGGGACGAATAATGAATCACTTGTGGTATGTTAGCATTACTAACAAGATAAAAAAGATGTAGCATAATAGAACAAAGTATGGAATTAAACGGAATTATTACTGGACTCGTTAATTGATGTTAATACGAGTTGAATGTATTGAGTAAATCAGAATAGTTTTAAAACAAAACGTGTCCACAAAAGAGGCTTAATACAACCCAAAAAAGGTTTAATAAAAAATGTCTCTATAGAAGAGGTTTGTTACAATGTGGAAAAGGTCAATTACAAAGCTTCAATACAACCCACAATAGGTTAAATAAATAGGTTTCACCCCTTGCTAAAATACCCCTCTGCAATCGTCTCCCTTGTCTGCAGGGTATGCAAACTATATAGCGAAGGGGATTACCTTTGATCTGCCGGGAAATGCATTTATATGTTTAGTCATTTACCCAACTGAAACAGCTGCCTCCGCAGGTCCTTCTTCATTGCCTCCTACACGGCCAAAAACTTAGCATACCCTCTTGGGGGCGCCATTTTGGCGTGTCTCTGTGTCGCCATTTTCTGCGCCATTTGCCTGCAGCTGCCAGATGCTCCCGCTGCTTTCTTTTGCTGTCACTTTCCTCCCTCCTCTCTCTGCATCTCTCTACTTTTCTCACTCTCAGCGCTGATGTGCTCATTAAATGCAATTCCTAATGCAATTGACGTGGCCATGTCTGTGGTGCCGACGTCTCTTTCTCCTTACCTTCCTCCCTCCCTCCCTCTCGCTTGCTCTCTTTTCCCTGCCCTTCTGCCTCTCTCGTCTCGTTCGCGTGGTTGGCCTTGGTTTCTGGTTTCTGTTGTGTGATTTGCAGCAGTTTTCCAGCGTGTTTGATTATGAAAATGACTTGGTCGTCGTCGTCGTCGTCGTCGCTGTCGTCGTGCTGGCTTGTGTTTTTGACTTTTTTTCTGTGGCTGGCCAACCCACGCCACACGCTACGCTGATTTTTAATGAGTCGACAATATGCAGAGCACAAAGCCCGGTGATTTTGGTTTTTGCTTGTCTAGCGAAGGCTAAGCTGGGCTAAGCCAAGCTCGTTACCTTATCTCTGTCGACCCTAGTCGAGCGTGTCACACTAATTAACACATCAGTTGGGTCAACTTTTTCTGGACAGCAGCAACAGCAGCAGCAACAAAGTTTTCTCCTTTATCTCAGCTTACGCAGTCCGACCTGGGGCTTAAACTTTTGAATACGAAATAAAGCTAGTTAAGGTGGAGTTTTTAGCTAGTATATAAGTCATTATTTAGTTAAGCATAAGTCAATATAATCTTAATGACTGCCTCAGCTTATAATCTCCGACAATCGCAGTTTCAATATAAACACTCTCAATTAATTAGCTCGTTTCTTTCCCTACTTCTTCTGTCTACTTTGGCATAATTGGCAACACTGCCAAGCAGTCCATTTGGGTGCCGGCCAGGTGCACAGTCGGGACTGCAACGTGCCAAAAGCGGCTAACGAAGTGTTTGGACCAAGTGGTTATCCATGAGGAAAGCCAACAGCAGACAAGCCGAATCCCCGACTGACAGCTCGACAGGCTGACAGGCTGACTGACTGTTTGACAAACTGCAAATGGCAAAGAGAACTCAGCGCTTCTCTCTCTATCTCTCTCGTGGCACGTGGCATGATTTATACTATATTTTATTTAATCGCCAAGGCAAATTATCAGCTTTCTTCGGGCTTTTTTGTGCCTTCTTCGTCTTGTTTTCTTTCATCTACATGGCTTGCACAAAGTTTGTTTAACGTTTATTTTGCGGTCGTCGTTTTGCATTCTGCATGACCAATAAAGTTTCTTTGAGTTGCAAATAGAGAGGGAGAGAGAGAGAGAGGGAGGGGAACCAGTAGGCGTAACGAGTTCGCGCAAGTTTAAGTGAAATTTAAACATGAATTATTAAGCAAACTGTGTGTGTGTGTGTGTGTGTGGGCCTGGTTACGCTTAAAGGGCACTACACGCAACGGCGTAAACAAGGTGCCTGTACGATAAAGAAAGGTTGTGCCTGTCTTGGCGGCTGTAGTCTAATGAAATGTGACAACTCACTCTGTCATTGAGGTCTACAAATATTTTCAATTCGCATTTTTACGTTACAGCGCCGACCTTTGGCATTTCACCCACATTAGCGGTGCAATTTTGTGCCCAGTCGAGCATGAAAATGCCAAATCTTATAAGCATTTATCCTCATTAAGGTTAATTTCTCTTGACTTGGGTTCAGGTTTGCGTGGCTAACTTGTTTAGGTGTATGCAAATTGCTTGTGAATTCTAGGCGGTGCTAACCCTTTGTGACTTCAACTGCTCAACTCACTCGACCTCAAAAATGTGCAAAATGATTGCGTGAAACAAAGAGTCCACGGAAATAGCTGCCTACATTCCTAGCTGTCTTTCTATAGATGTCTCTACATGAATACATGTAGGCCAGATTGTACAGTCTTTCTAGCTAGCTCTACCTTCTCTGCCCCTCAGTGGGTTTATTCAATTGGCTTTAGACGACTACACACGTCTTTCATTGCACCTTTAACAGCCCATTTAAAGGTCTTTCTATATACACACTACCAAAACTGCCCTTTGAATAACTATTTCTTTCTACAACTTTTCTTTTAAGCGAACTCGTCTTAGTTGTCTATCTGTATCTGTTCATACACAAAGGTTCCTCAAAGGGGATTCTTTTGATTCCTGCTTCTCCCTATCGTAAAACTCCCTCCAAAGCTTATTTTCCATTGATATCTTTCTAAAGTTAACCATACTCTGAAGATGTTTCTCAATAATCCATTGCCACCTACGCTTAATATGGATCCAACGCCTTTGACTAATAGCTTAGACCACTTTTCTCCAGACTTTCTTTCTCTATCATCTCTTACTAACACTTTAGCCTTAAAGCACCTTAACAAAGTCATGATCAATGTAAATACGTCCCCTCAGTTTCCTCTGCCTATCAATACCTTCACATACATACCTTCTGCTCAAATATAAACGAGACTGGCTCAATTAAACAAAAACGGTTAATTACTCTTCAATATTTATTTTATCCCCTTCAAAATAGTCACCATTAGAGGCGATACACATATGCAACTTTTTTTTCCAATCTTCATAACACTTCTGGTAGGCCGCTTTAGGTATGGCTTTCAGTTCTTTCTTCGAATTCTCTTTTATGACTACAATCGACTGAAAATGCTTTCCGCGAAGCGGCAATTTGAGTTTAGGGAAAAGAAAAAAGTCACACGGTGCCATGTCAGGTGAATACGGTGCTTGCGGAACAATATTTACGTTGTTTTTGGTCAAATAATCGCGTACAAGACGAGGCGTATGAGCAATTTTTGGAACAAGTCGAGCAGACACACGTCTCTTGCCCAAAGCATCGTGAATAATGCTATGAGCTGATCCATTTGATATGTTGAGCTCTCTAGCTATCTCTCTTTCAGTCAAACGACGATTTTCCAACACAATTTTCTTTACTTTTTCGACGTTTTCTTCGTTTATTGACGTTGCGGGACGACGATCATGGGGCAAGTTCTCCAGCGATGTACGGCCGTCGTTGAACGACTTATACCAATCAAAAATACGTTCACGTGATAGGCAAGACTCCCCATATGCCTTCTGCAACATTTTCATTGCGTCCGTCGCACTTATTCCATTGGAATAACAAAATTTCAAACAAACTTCTTTGCTCAACGTTAATTTCCATAGTAAAATTCGAAAAACACACTCGAGGTTGACTTGTTTATAGTGCTGTTAAAAAGAAACTATGTAACGGATCGCGCTCAAATTTGACATGTGAACATATAACAGTCCTGCCAACCTAAGCAAAAAAAAATATGGCCATATGTCATGTCCTTGTCGAGTTATTAAGCCAGTCTCGTTTATATTTGAGCAGAAGGTATATACATATCTTTTTCTCTTTTCTGTGAGTGCAGCGTATAAACAAAGCACTTCCACAGACTTAGCACTAAATAAGGCTGGAAAGCCGCCAAAAAGTTTTGGCTGAAACAAAGAAAAAAACTGCAACGCGTTAAGCAATTGAAAGAAAACTCTGTCGGCAGCAAATTAATTTGAAAGCCAAATAGCGCCCACGTGACCCACCACCCTCTACCCAGCTACATATCCCCCTGGGCATTTCTATTCATTTCCCAGCTCAAAGTTGGCAAATATCGTGAACGATTTGAGAGCCCCAGTCGTTAAATGAAACGAAGCGAAGCCACGACTGGAACATGTTTGTGTGTGGGAGTGTGTAGTCTAATCATCCATTGGCTTTATATGGCTTTGTTTACCAAAATACTCTGGGATAGAATGGAGGGAGTACATCCCTCAATTTAATGAGTTCAACTTTATGTTTACTGCAGGGTATTTAACAGTCCGTTGTAATTGTATTTTGTTACTTCAACACTAATTTAAGCTCTCCAATTTGGGCTGCCAAATGATATTTTAAGAACTCTTCAATTTGCATTCTTTTTCAGCACTTGCCCTTGGCCACTTTAGAGCCAGACAGCCTTCGCCTTTGATTAACTGGCTCCATGCTACGCAAATCTTTATGCTGCCTGGCAGTAAATATCCTGTTGGGCTCTGTTTAACAACTCGAGTCAGCTCCGATTACACAGAGGGAGCATAGCTACTAGCTACCGTTAGTCGGCAGTTGCTTGGTTGGCTTTACATATTCTATAAATTGCTTATAAATGCCAGGCGCATGTAACAATCCTGAGCACATCCTTCACCTCCCTCTTTCCCTCTTTCTCACTTATTTCTGTCTCTCTT
Organism: Zaprionus indianus; assembly: GCA_018904595.1. Lineage (NCBI taxonomy): Eukaryota > Metazoa > Arthropoda > Insecta > Diptera > Drosophilidae > Zaprionus > Zaprionus indianus. The sequence continues at coordinate 2,533,571 of JAEIHA010000905.1, forward strand.
CTATCCTCTCTCTGCACTTAATAGACGTCCAGCTTGCCGGGTCGTTGTAGCACCCAAGCCCACCTCGACCGGCTTTGTTTACACCGCCGCGCCACGAAGGGGCAACAGTTTTATTAAACTCAGCTCGGGGGGTGAATGCAAAATATGAACTAGACACGGCGACTGTCTGCCTGGTTTATGGCTCAGCTGCGTCTCGCCGAAGAGAAAGACGAAAGGCCACGTTCAACAGGCACTTGAGACGCGGCTAATGCGACTTGCTTTACACTCCTCCTCACCTCGCCGACTTACTGCGGATCTTTTCTAATAGGCTCCCTGAAAGTTCCACAGATGAAATTCAAGAAAGGCCACATTTGTACATCTATTCCTATGCTCTATGAGTTAACTTCTGTCAAATCCATGACATGATGCTCAAATACTGCGCGAGATACGAAGGGGTCTTTCAACTTGCGAACGTATCGCATTTTATTGGCCCATTATCGTTGACTCTACACGACCACACAGAGTGTCTGCAACAATGGACCCGCAAAAAAGAAAATAAAAAAATTATTTTCAAGCATTTTTGCCAATTTTCCCGCTGGCCACGACGACGTGCAAAGTCGGGCGTGGTCAACCTCAGCATTGCGGCAACCTCAGCTTTTTCTATATGTGGAAAATTTCAAACAAAGCTTTTCGGGTTTTCCTTCTTTCTATAAACTTGCTCCTTTCGCTCCCTGTATCGGGCTGTTCTTCTTCGCAGGGATCTGCACGAAATCATAGTCAACAATGCATCTAGTTAGTTCGTCAACTCAAGTTTAAAGAACTCTTGCCATGAGCAGCTCTGATTTTGATTGGAAACGTGTGAGAGGACAGCAAGTGATGCAGGTGTTGCTGCAGTTGATGCTGGTCATGATTTGGCATTTGGCTACACTCGGAAAAGTTATGCCATTTGCACGAAACTTTGTTAAGGGGGGCCAGCAGAGATGCTTCTCTGGTTTTTGTTTTAACCAGATGTGCCCCATTGAAAGCTGTTTTGCAGCTGCAACTTGGTTACGTGGATTGATTCAAATCGTTTTGTGAGCTTTGGCTTTGCACTCAATGTTTGAAGTCCTTTTGAAGCGAAGGCATGGCATGAATGGTGTTTGTCACAGAACAGGGCGGATCAAGATACAGGGAAGTTCAGCAGGTTCCAGAGCAACTCAGGCTACTCAATCTACTCAACTGTTTATTACTGAGCCATTTACCTTTCAGAGTCGGTTACTCTACTCAGCTCTATCATATTCCTGAGTACTTTAAACATAATCAGTTTCTTGCTCTGAATATGTCTCATGTCATCAGCCAGAAGTGAGTGGTTAGCTTTATCTGCGTGGCGGATGCGCGTCTGTCTATCTCTCTCTTGCCCCCTCCTTCTCTCCCTCTCTCTCTTGCTCTTTGTGTGTGTGTCTCTTTGTGTACAGAGTGAATATAACATCAGTCATTCATTGCAATCAGTAATCAGCAGCAGATGCCAAACGACTATTCGCAATCCCAGTCAGCAATTCTTGCACTTGGATAGCTGCTCTCCTCGCAAGACAAACAAAGAACGACGACGCTACACGTGTCCTGCCCTCGTCCTGACCCCCCGCTCCCCCTTCCCCTGCCATCCGCCTGCCTGTCTCCGGGCAGATGCGACTGCATTATAACCTGCACATGCAATCGCAATTGTCAATTGTACAAATGACAGCGAGAAAGACACGCAGCAGGCATAGTCAACAATTACAGTTAGTGCCACAGTTTGACTGCGGAACCACTGCGCCCCCCCCCCTCTTCCCCTCCCTTACCACTACTTATTCAATTCGTGGTGTGTGTGTGTGAGTTTGTCTTAATGTGATTGTGCAGCAGGCGAAAGAGCAGAGCGGCGACTGAATAACAAAACTGACAGCACATCTAGCTGGGTGACACAGTGGGATGAATAGGAACAGTAAAGTAAAATAAGGTACAATATTCTCTTGAATTTAAAAAGAGAGATTATGTTTATGATTTAGCCAAGTGACCTGTTGGAGAAGTAGATCTAATTAAATTAATTTAGTAATGAATAAAGCAATTAAATGAATAAAGTAGTAAATAAACATATATAAAAATTAATGTGGTATTTGATTTAGAATTAAAGTATTTTACTATAGGAGATTTTATCTCAGATGAGAAGTTAATTCTAGCGTACAACATATAAGAAAACTATCTGTGAAATGGAGTTCCTCTGGCTCTTATAGTAGCTGAGATCAATTCATTCGGCCAGATAGATCAGTCCATGAACCATAAAATCATCTGTGCTTCCTCCTTCTGCCTATAAAATTACCATATATTTATTATTCGTACAAAACTAAGACCTTTTCCAATGCTTAAGTGATTTAAAGCCACATGACACTATGAAGATGCCTTGATTATTTTAAGCACTGCTATTCATGGCTGCTCCACCGTGCAGGCGCCTTACAACGAGTCCATAATGGGCATGAATGAGGCAACACAACCGGCAGCCGGCACACACAGAGCAAGGACTCTGCACAGAGCCCTCGCTGTGACATGTGGCAGGTGAGCAGAGTGCAGAAAAAATAGAACGAAGCACAAGAAAGAACGAGCAGCAGTGGAAGAATAAGAAGATGAAGAAGACGGCATGTGGACAGGCGTTTGACAGGCGTAACGCTTGTGCAGGACCAACAATGGCCGCATCAGCCTAGCCTAGCGGGCGCGCTGTCAATGCAAATTGTATGGAAGCTGCTAAGCTGTCCTGCTGCTGCTGTTGTCCTGCAGGTTGATGCTTTTAGAATATTGCCACAGCCGAAAGGAATTGCGCTGTCGATGCAATCTAGTGAAGTATTCCCGCCTAAGGACACTAAGCCAGAAACCCCCTTCCTCGTGTCTGTGTCCCACAATAAATTCTAATTAGGGGCAAAGCGCCATCAATCAACGCACAAACGAGGCACATTTTTCACTTCAATTAATCTTTGAGATACTTTTTTGGGGGGCACTCTTATCGCATTAGGCCTGAGGCAGCGAGAAGCACAAGAAAGAATAGAAGGAGCACTTTGTGAGCGCTCTGAATGTGTGTCACAATGTCATGCCCAAGGGTTCCCCTCTGTTCCTGCCCCAACCCTACCCCAGGGCTTGTTCTGACTTTTACTGCTCTCTATTAGGCGCATAATTAGATGGAGGGACCCTTTGAGTAAGCCATGTGAATACTGCGTGGTAAATTGCCCACAAAAGCCAAGTCAAGTGCTCGAGGAAGTGGCAAGGGCAAGGGGACGAAATGCATCTCAAAGCCAGCAAAGAAACCAAGTAAGAGTGGGCGTGGTCTGCATTTCTTTCGCCATGCTGGCCATGTTAACAAATTGGCTGAAGGCAGCGACGCTCCACTCTTGCCTTGGTCCGCTCATTTTGCGGATCCTGCGAACCGAAATGAAAATAAATTAGGCAACCTGCACATTTTTGGGACATAAATCGCACTGGACGAGTGAAAAATGTGCTAAATGGGCAACTGCCAAGGCGAATTATTTGAATATTTAAAGAGCAACAGACCAGAAAGAGAGCTGAGGAAAGGTTAAAAGAAAGCATAAAGATTGAAAAATTAAAAAGACAATTATATTGTATTTCACAGGTTATGTCAGGGTGTCTCCGATTCATGGCAAGAAAGGCCATATATTTTTTTATTGCTGTTTTCACAAGAAGCGACGACGCGCAGTGTAATCATCGGTTACCGTGGCACCATTTTCTTATTCTGGCATTTTAAATTTCTCCTTCCCCCGGATATTCCTTCCTTTTCTTTTACTTCTTCTCTGCACCATGTACGCTGGCCATTTATTTTGATTTTTATTATATTTTTACACGTTGTGCGCTGTATACGACGACGGGGCCAACACATTTTCTCTACTTTATTAATGTGGCTTCATTCTTGGAGGTCGCATATTGCCCATGATTACAGTGAATACAATTATGATTACAATGTGAACAATAACGAATAATAGATCCATGAATTTAACACTCATTTCCCATTATTCGCCTTGGAAATCATGAAGATGGCATGGGAATGAAGAGCACATATAAATATATGGTACAATATCTTTGGCTTTGTATTATATTCATGTATTTAACTTTTCCACGATTGGAAATGGTACAAAATGAATATGCATATATAATTTGGTGAATAAGTTACGTAATGTTGACTTAACTAAGTCTTACTTGTCCATTGAAAAATTATTAATATATCCTTGTCTATATCCCCAATATCAATTTAAAGTACAGAAACTGAATGAATGTTTGCTACGGTCCTAAATACCTTTGATAGCTTCATTTGTCAGCTACTTTAGTTGTTTATCACAGATTGTAAGAAAATCCAGCAATTTATGTGCCTGCTAAATATTATTTTTGGGTTCGAAACGAGCAGTTAAAGTTCCCCTGTTCCACTGACAAACATTCAACATTTGGAGAAAGCAGCTGTCAGATTGGGAAGCCGCATACAGTTTTTAATTAAAATTAGCATACGAAATTTGATGTTGTCGTTGAAATGGGGTTTGTTCGAAAACGATTGCCATGCTGTGGCTCTTTAATGAAAGTTCGTGGTAAGTCCTAATTACAATATGGTGTATGGCGGGATTGTGGAACTGTAAGCCGCAGGCTTTTGAGTTGAAAGGAACCAAGAGTGGTCCAGTAAAACTTATGGCACATTTGAACAGTCTCTTAATGCATACATCAGATTCATTGCTCGAAAAACTAGCAATAACAGATTTACCCCCTGTTTGAGGTCTCTATATGTTCAGTGCTTAGTGGTGAAATCTTTTCGTATGAACAAACACTAACAGGCCAAGCTGATTCTAATGCCTTTGGCCTTTACTTACGCCTGGCTTAGTCCTTCTTGGCTGCTGTTGGTCAACACTTGCTAATGATAAACTCTCTGTCTCTCTCTCTTTCTCTCCTTCTCTGTAGCCTTAGCTTATCAATCACAATCTTGTTCAAGTGGAACCGGCAACGGGTAAAGTGGCAGGACAAACAGAGCAGAGCCTGATGGGCTTGCCATACCAAGTGGCAGTTTGTTACAATATTAGAGAGAGGAGGGGGCGTGGATTTCGGCCAAGCAAATGAAGCGTAAAGCGTTGCTGTTACCTCTAAGTTAGATGGACATTATATAGTATGTATATAGTATTTATTCGTTGCCAGGCACAAGAACTTTTTGGCATACGCAAATAACATAAACAACAGCGGCCAAGGGTAGCCCTGAAAGTCTGAAGGATATGCACGCACAGCACACGCACACTCTAACCAACAGTCTCTCTCTCTCTTTCCTATACAGCCATGGCCATTTCGGTTGGGCAGCGATGATAAACACATAAACAAACAAGGCAACGCACAGTGACAGATATGTAGTAGAGGGGGAGGGAGGGATGAGGGAGGTCAGCAAGAAAGATAGCGAACGCCTCTCCCGGAGAGAGTGGAGTGAACACATTAATTCCAGGCCAACACTTGAGCCGCTTATTAGGCAGCAACAGCAAGTACGACAAGGCAACAATCCAGCAAAAAGGCAAATTATGTAGCCTTTGCGTAGCCACCTCCGTGAGGGGATGGGCAGGAGAAGAACAGGGATCAGGCCATAGGGGGATCGGGCAATGGTGTTGCAAACAATAACTTTAGGCCTTTCCATGTCAACAAACATTAACACGAACAACAATCGACCGGCATATTGTGTAAATCGAGCGAAGCGAAGAGGGACAGGCTCAAGAGTGCCAGCACAAGTAGCGGGGCGGGGATGCGGCGTCGACAGACAGACCATCCTTCTTCCCCTTGGGCTTCGGCTCTTGCCGGCGAACTTGCTGCGCTTTGATGTATGCAAAATTTTATGTTGATAAAGTTATCAACGACAACATTTGCATTGTGTTTCATGGCATGTTCCCCCCTAGCCTGAGAAAGAGGGCTTTCTCTCTCTCTCTCACTCTGTCTCTCTGCTGTCCGGATATCAGCGATAAGTCGCTGCAAAAGTTGCCTTTTGATAATTTCGCCAAGGCGAATAAGTTTCTCGGCTTCTGGCTTGTTGTGCGAACTCAGTGAGAAATTTTGCCCAATTTGAGGCGTTTTGCGCGCTGGCCCCCTTTTCCCACACTTGCCCCTACCCGCTGCTACTCACTGCCTTTCACTCGATTTCCATAGCATACTTTTAAGTGCTGCACAAATATCCTGAGCGCTTCTTCCGCTCTGCTTATTACCTAAGCAAATAACTGCAAATAAATAGAAAACACAACTTGTTCTTTTCGCTTTTGGTCGTCGTTTTGGTCGCTCTAACTGTTTGCCAAAGCGAGCCTTGTGCTCAAGTGTTTTGCAAACACGCAGAAAACTAGTGAAACCATTTGAAAATATTTTAGCTCGGATTTTCCGAATAACTTTAATTAACACACGGAGCACTCTTCTTCTCACTCTTCCCATCTCTCTTTCTCGCTTTAATCTCTGAAAGCCGCATTCCCTGTTTTTTCGCATACTTGCATTTCTGTACGTGTGCGTTAGTGTATGTATGTGTGTGTGTGTGTGCGTGTGCTGTGCGCCTTTCATTGCACTTCGTTCTTCTTCCTGCGCAATTCTAATTTCGATGCCAGCCCTGCAGCCCGCAAAGTATGTGCAAAACTCGTTTCGAACTTGCCCAGGAGTATTGTGGGCCATGCGTGTGTGTGAGTCTGTGTGTGTGTCTGTGTTAGAGAGTGTGCTAAGTGCGCTCGTTCTGGATAATTAAAAATGTCATGCAGTTTCAGTTGTAGCCTTCAGACTTTTTGCGCCTTATTTAGTCGTGCTTAGCACGCGCCTCGCGTATGTGGTAAATTCTAATTCTATTTTTAATTTTAGCAACTTTTTCTGTTGTTCTTTGTGCGCGAAACTCTTTGGCTTGGAACACAAACAACAAATAAAAAATAAAATATAAGCAAGAACAAAAGGAAATTGAGGATAATTAAAGTGTAATACAAATAACACTGTAAATAATAAATTAAATAAATACATAATTTAGTTATTTGTCATAAGCACCCTATACGTTCGATGCTTAGTGGTATTTTCTCCACAACATTAAAGAACAATTTATCGATCTGTATTATTAGAAATCACACAAGTCAAAGAGTTTCGCAATGCAATGCACTCTAAAACATATGTGCAGACTGAGAAAGAGAGAGAGAGAGAGAGTGAGTAAGGGGAAACAAGAGAAGAGGGGGAGCTATCCATATCAAATCGCATGGCTTAAGAGTTGTGTGTGTCTGTCTCCGTGTGTGTGCGTATCTGTGTGCATGCCTGTTACTTATGCTAAGTGAAATGGAAAGCTATGAAATCGCAGAGAGGAAACGATAAAGTGAAGATGACATGAAAGAGGGCAAGGGGCTGCTAACGGGGAGTGGGAGCATACCTAATGATATCGAATGGAAACGCAGGTGGCTCATGGTTTGTAGAGTAGGGTCAGATGGGAGAGGCGAGAGAGGAGGTATGACTTTGATTTTGTAGTGACATTTTATTGGCAACCGGTTGCCGCTGCTTTTGACAGCAAACCTAAGCGAGAGAGACAGCGAGAGAGAGAGAGAGAGAGATAGAGAGAAAGCTGCCAGAGTTGCCATGCCATGCCATGCCAACTCATTTCACAGCTGAACGATGCAATGGTCCTGCCACTGCAGGTTATCATTACAATTTCATGCTTGGCTGATATGTGGAAAACTCTGTGATGGACAGGAACACACAACATGCTTGTGAGGGGACCCGGGGGAAGGAAGAGAGAAAGATCCCGCAGATATGCACCATACAAGATAACTGCACAAAGTGGCAGCAATTTTTTAATTACTTGCGAGTATCCGAGATTTTTTAATTGCTGCTTCAAATGCCAGCATGAATGCTGTTGAATTTCCATGCAAAGTACTTGAAAGTCTTCCGTTTTCCATGTTCTTTTTTAATTAAGCAGGTGGAGAACGCTTGACACTTTTAAAAATATATATAAAATATAAATCAACGCCTTGAAGGCTTGTAAGACCATCATTTCTCACTTTATTAGAAAAATATAATTTATTGTGTAATTAATATATTTTCATTACGCTAATCACTTCTTCAAATTGATTGTCCACCCCAGAAGGCAGATACATTTCGCATTGCATACTTTTAGGCAGGTATGAAATTCAATAGTGAGAAATATTGACGATGGATTTAATTCAGTTCAATTTAATTTTAGCAAACAATTTACAACACAATTTGAAATACATTTTACCTAAACAATTATATTAATTAATTAAGTTACTTAAGTTCTTAGCAACTCTCGTGGTTTAAATTCTTTGGAAATATAATTCAAATCCATTGTGCATTGATGGATTTAGCCGTTTTCGCTTTACATTCGCTGTATGAGTGGAAATTCAAATCAACAAATAAAGCACACATGCAGTTGTTTGTGTGTGCTTGTGTGTGTGTGCACATGTTAACACGGCAAAACTGCGAAATGTGCAGCAAATAATCAAAAAAGGGTAGAATTTTGACTGCCGCATAAACTGCCAACTGCGAACATACAGAAAAATAGAACTGAAAAAGTAACTACATTGAATGACTTAAAGTTACCCTGGCATATAGTCTTTGTATATAGAAACCTTGTTGAAACATAAATCTGTACAACTGTATATACAATACGACAAGTGCTTGTATACTTCTGCTCAGTTCGAAAGACACAAAAATTTTTTCTGAAACTAAAATAAATATTTATTTATTAGTTTTAACGTTTTATATTCAATCAACTCAATGTAAAAAATACTAATAATTATAACGGATTAGTTAATACAATGATTAAAAAATCTTATGATATTAAACAATATTCCCTGCTGTTCTCATGAGCCAAAGGATATCAGCGTTTAGCTGAAAAAACAACGGGCGCAGTTGTCGGAGCTGTGTGAAAAGTGCGACGCTGCAGCGGCGCTAATTTTTCACGCAGCTCTGAGTGCAGTTGAATTTTCGCTTTTTAAGGCTGCGCAGTAGTCAACAATGAAAGAAGAACTTCAGCAGATGCCTCAAAACTGAAAAAAAAACAAAACTAGGCGAATACACTGGGAAAAACTACAGAGAAATAAAACAAACCAGAAAGAAGGCCTTTATTTTAATTATTGTATATAAAAAACTTGTTAAATAAAAAATATCCGATGTAATAAATTTGGTTTCACTAAGAGCAATATATATATATTTCTTTAAAGAATAATATAACGTTTTCTCACTGTGTATTTGGGACACAGGCAACAACGGGCACGTAACAGGCAGGCTTGGCTTGGTGGCGCCACCGAGGTCAAGCGGTCTTACCTTGTGGCACGTAGTGCACCCTTTTCGCACATATTGCCACGCTGCGTGGAAGCGTTTTCAGCGCAATTACAGCTCGTGCCTGAGCTTTGCATGAGCTTCGGCTTTTTGGCGGGTTTTGCTTGCAGCGCGTACTCGATACTTGATACTCCCATCAAGTGAAATTGAATTGTTGCCACGTCAGCATGATGCCACTCCTAATGCCAGGCTCACGCCCACAACTAGCCCGTGGCCCTCCCCCCCCCTCCTCGTAGCGAACAGGTTAATTAAGTTCGACACTCCACGTGGCTAGCTCCCTCAGCATATCCCGCCGGACAGTGGCTAATTAAAAGGCGGTCGCAACATAGAACACGCCTACGTGGTTGCAATGCCAAACACAGAATTATTGCTTAGATCTTCCCCCGACTTGTCGCCCACCTGCCCCACCTTTGCCACCTCTGTCGCTCCGTCCTCATTCGAATGCAAAACACGCGCGAATCGAAACAATTATAGGGAACACCAAAGTGAGCTGGTTTCATTTTGTCTAAGTACGCGCAGTGGGTCCTGCTGCTTCCTCAGAGCCCAGAGAAGAAGCAAGGCGGACGGAGACAATTAATGACTTTACTTTCTCTGTGCGCGAATGCCAGAGGCGTTCCCTGAAGTATAATTTGGACCGCGCTAAATTTACATTTCCTTTGATTGTGACTTTTCGTTGAGAATTTCCATAAATTTATTAAATTTTCGGGCACCGGCTTCAACTCAGCAGAAAAACTATCAAAGTTGGCAGCGAAACTGCAAAGTTGCTTTCAATGTTTTCTTCTCTGGCTGTTCCCATTTACGGATTTACCCACTGCACTCTTTTATGGCCGACTTTGCGATTTCTGTTCTCGTTTTCCCATTTGATTTCAATGTCTTTGTCCCCGTTCGATTTTGTATTCAAATTGGAAATGGTGTTATGTGAGCTAGATGAAGCATGCTCCCCCGGCTCAAACCCCCTCAAGACAGACAAGCACTGACTAAGACAGACAGACAGAAGGACAGACGGGCCAGGAAGCGAGAACAAAGGGAGGCAGTGGGGAGCAGGGGGAGCAAATGTGGCCAGTCAAGCGTAAGAACAAAGTACTCGAGAGCGTCCAGGCGAGACCTAAAAGTGCTGCACAGCGTTGAGCGAGAGAGAGGGAGAGAGTCAGTAAGTAAGTAGAGGGGCAAGAGGGTCTCCAAGTAGGGCAGGTGGGTGCTCAGATCTAAGGACTGCTGCTGCACCTGTGCCAGCCCAGCCGTGCCCAAAGCAGCTCAGCCCTTATTGACATACACGAAGTGGCTTAGTGATTGACAAATAACAAATAGACACGTAACTAAGATAAGACAAGGCAAGAGCGGCAAACATTGATTTGATTAACTTTTGACTACAGCTAAGGGATCAGCGGGTGCGGAACTTAAGAGCTATTTGCGTAATTGACAGCTACAATCTGCTGGCCAGACGATCCAGACGAGTAACCCCTTCAGCAAGTTCAGATTAAACAGAGTCGAGATTCGAGCACAGTGTCCTTCAATCATTTTTAGATTAAATAGTTTTGTTATTGACAAGCTCTTGCTGGGGCACTTTTTATATTGTTTCCTTTGGCAAACATGGAATTTAATTAATTAAAATTTAAAAGGTAGAAATATTTATTTTATTTATTTCAACAATGTTTCTTTTTTGCCGGCGTTTGCATCTGTAAACATTCACAGGATGGAGTGGAATGGATGGCTTACGCTTTTTATACCCAGTTAGTGACTGAGGAAATAAAGTTTTTATATATGATATATATTCTTGTTCAGCGTTGAAGGTTGAGAATAAGGTTGAATAAATAAATATGATTGCAAATAAAATATTTCAAATATATATGTATGTTATTTCAAATATCACATTTATCAAGAACACTTACACTAGTCACAGAGTGTACATATGAGAATTAAAGCTATGCTATATAATAATATATATTCTTATTCAGCAGTAACTGATAAGACTAATTAGTATTGTGCTTCCATATTCAAGCTTTAGTTTTGGCTATATATTAATTAAGGGAATAACTTGGAATTGTTTTGGGAAAGCCGACTGGCAAATGGATATTTTAGATTATAATAATATATATTCTTGTTCTGCGAGAACCGATGACACGATGATGCTACTTGTGTGCTTTAATTAATAAAGAGATATTCAGACTTGCGTGTATATAAATTGAGAAAATAACTTTGACATGTATCAACGATACCCTCCTGTTGCAGAGACTACTGGGTATCTCACGGTTCAGTGCACATCGCATTCAACATTTTTACTTGTTGTTATTCGTTATTTCTTATTGTTTCCTTGTTTGCTTTCTGTGTGCCTAGGAGTGCCAACGGCAGCATGGCTCTTGAGTGTGTGTGTGTGTGTGTGTGTGTGTGTGTCGCTTATGTATATATGTTATGTCCATATTGGCCACTTGGGTATAAATCTAATTAAAAGCGGGTTTTCTGTTGGATTTTCTTGCAGAGTTTTTCTCGAAAGGGTTAAGCTGATTCCCGGCATTGCCTGACAGTGTTGCAAAGTGCCAATGAGCTCACTGCTCTTTAGCTCTGCACACATGTGTTTCTCTCTCTCTCTCTTTCTGTCTCTCTCTGTGTCTCTCTCTCTTTCTTTCTCTGTCTCTGTCTGCTGCAGAAAAAGGACAGAACTAAGAGTCTTATGTGTCTGACTTGATTTGGCTTTGTCGCTTCTAAATGGATTGTCCGGTGACCTAGGCGAGCACTTGAATACTTAAACAGTGGCAAACCAGATGGCAGTATTTGATTGAATGGGTGTACTCTACTTTTGTCATCAGAAAATAAAAACAAAATGCTGAAGCTTCTAACAATTTAAGATGTCTGAAATTCCTTTCTATCGAGCGCATTTAACATTCATCTGTGCGCTCTCTCTCTCTCTCTCTCTCTCTGGGTCTATCCAGCTTGGAAATGCCAAACATAAATCATCACCGGGCACCGGGAACAGGGAACCGAGAAACGTTGCCGGACTGTGGCTTCCAAAACGCATAGCACGCAAATTGGCGATACGCACACGCACAGCACACGCAGCCGGAATTCATCAGAGAACTATGTCTCCATGGCAGTCATGCGACGAAACCGATTTATGCGGTCGATCTATATAATTTATGAGCCGTACGATTTTCGGGAACTTGCCACTGCCACCTGCCACCTGCCACCACCACTTCTGCTCTGCCTCGTGTGGCTAAAAAATTGCGTAATTTGGTGGCGAAACTTGCCATGAAATAAATTAATCTGCCTCGCGCGCACACAGCCCAAGAGTGTTCTCAGCACGAGCGAGTCTGTTCTCAGGCACAGTGAAGTGTTCTCACTTGTGTGTGTTTAATTTAGCTCAGCCTGCTGGGGAAGAGGAGGAAGGCTGCAGAGGGGAGGCGTAAGCTGTCTGCTGCCTAAGGGTGTTGCGCTTAATACTTATACCCTGCACACGCAGCCCCACATCGAGTCGACGACATTTACAAAATAATTGAAAATATTATGATGATTATTATTATTATGTTCTGCTTCTATTGATAAGCCTGATTATAAAGCGGTCTAGGTGGGAGCTCGACTTCGCACTGATTTGTGCGTCTCAGACATTCTTTGGCAGCTTACCCAGTTGCCTCCAGTTTTCACACCAGCTGTGTCTACTTTGCTTTGCCGTTTATCTTGCTTTGGCGCCTCGACTATAATCGAGAGAGAAAAAGAGAGAGATAGAGAGAGCGCAGCGACTTGGCCCGAATCGAGGCCTTTTCTTCTCCATCTTTTGTTTGCCCCTTTTTTCTGCCACTGAACTGTAGTTTTCTGCTTTTTACTTCCTGCGTCCGCTTTACGTTGGCTTACGTATTTCGCGTTGCATAATACACTTCATGGTATATTTTTTTAAGTACATATTTTTCTCGTTTTGACCAGTTAGCCAATTTGCTACGGCTACTTCAAAGGATCTTCCCGACTCCTTCTTGACTCGATTGTTTCTCTGCAGCAGCACTTAAGTCTCTTAGCTACTAATCTAATCTACGTTCAGCTCCTGCTCACAAAGTGTTCGATTCAATAAAATAAGCATCTCTGGCAAGTGTATTGGCCCAACAACAAACAATGTGATTGCTACTTAAAGCCAACAACTTTATGGCCGGCACTAAACCAACAGTTAAGCACATAACCCACGGAGACGAGAGCACGCTCTAAAGGCCATTCGCTTGGCAGGCATGCAAATACCCTATTAAATGAAGCGTTGAGGTTATTTGAATATTCGTCTGGTTTTATGTTTCGATTTGGAATGAAATTTTTGAGAGAAAGTTGCGGGTTTCGTTGAAATTAAATAAATTTAATTTGATAAAACATTTCTTGTTTTGAAATGGCAATGTGAAAGAAATATGTATTTTTATACCCACTTCTATGATAGTTCGCAAGTTCTGGATATGAATGGTAGGCATAGCAGAGTGCATATATGCTTAGTCAGCCTCAATAACCTCTTCGATTTAAGGGTTTCCCAGACTGTCTCGACTATCCAAGCAACTCTAATCGGTAAACACACAACAAATTTGTGCAAGATGCCAGCTTAAGTATACATCCACCTCTGAATGCCACGCCCACCAGAAACTCCCTCCACTCTCTTTCGGTTCTGTTCAAACTAGAAAGCACAAAAAACATATGCAACATTGCAGTTCGTAGCAAGTGCATCGAATTTGCTGGCATATTAGCAACCGCAAACGGAGGCAGGCAGAAAAAGTTGGTTAAGCGGCCCCGTTGAGTAGGCAACACTTTTTCATTTTCACATCAAACTGAGGCTGAGGCTGAAGCTGTCGCTGTTGCTGCCGCTGTGGCTCCAATGACGAGGTAACTGTAAATTGCTGCACCATCTGCCGGTGACAGTGATCGACTGTTTTGACTCCACTGCGCCTAATGGCAGGCAACATTTATATTTATTAACTGGTTGAAAACGGCTGAAAACAGCATAAATCAGCCGGACAACAGAGGGCTGCCTACCCTACCACCCTCTCCCCTCTTCAGACCTTGACCCAAGCGTGTTACATTTGGGCAGGCGAAATGTGAATCTTGCTGACCTTGTTGACAAATCAGCCTCGCTTCCAAACGGATTGCGGGTGCACGTGGGCGTGGCAGATCAATGAGTAGCGCCATTGCATCGAGAGCTGGGCAACGAGCCGTGTTCAGTCGCTGGCGCCAATTAGGATACGGAGCACAGCCCCCTTGATACTTGTCCGATTGCCACACACAACACACACACACACACACACACGGCAGAGCACTGCACAAACACTGAGAGCGAATGCTGCTCCAAGTGGCCTTTAAGGGAATACGAGTGCAGCTATCAGTTGCCCCTGTTCCCCCTACTCTTCCCCCACACTCCGTAGTTATTTCAACATTCGTGTTCGCTTAGATATTGCAGAGGGTCCAAACACACCCTGCAGGCAGATTTGCACTGGTGTTTCAGTTCTCTGGAACACCCTCGCATGTGGAGGCCTTTAACAGCTACTCCCCTGTCTGAGTGTCTAGTGCAAACGCTTGTCGAGCCGCTCAAGTACTACGCAGCCTGCACGGCGAGAAAAAGAACTAAAAAACAACAACAACAGCCACACGAAGTTGTCAGGCAACTGCCATGTGTGTGTGTGTGTGTGTGTGACTGTGAAGCATGCAGTGCGACGCGTCAGTTTAGGCAAATTTTTATTTGCAGGCCAGCGAGGGTGGTTGGGCTTCCCCCCTCCCCCCAGCAGCAGTAAAACCATAAATTGCACAGCATAAATAACGTTGCTCCAAAATACTAACAAAATACTAGATTATCTGATGCGCTGCAATTACAAATACCGCAGCGCGATATCAATAAGATATATGTGCAATTAAAGCCGGATTATATTTTATTTATCAATGTACATTGTGTTCAATTAAACATTCAATGCGACATTTATATTAAATTGAAAGGTTTAAAAGTTGCGATGAATCTCTTCCTCTTCTGCATCTGCTTGATTCACGCCCAAAGTAGAAGAAGAAGAAGGAGCAAAGAGGATTAAACTTATCGGAATGCTCGAAACTGTTTCCGTTATTATATTGTTGTTGACATTGTTGCTGCTGTCGTAAAGTTTTTCAATTTTATCACAGATTAAACTTTCACATTCAGAGCGAGCCCAGGCCCAAAGGGACCCAGCCAGGCCTGTGCACCTTACCTAGGGCAATTCACAATAATTTTGTATTTATTTTTAGCTCTGTTCACTTTGTCAGCTCGAGGCGCTCTCGCATAATGATTGATTTGTCCTCTGCTTAAGCCCATTGACCCCAGAGGCCAAGGCAAGGCAGGTGACACGACCTTATGATGCCCGCTTTAATGTACAAAAATATTATTAATAGATGAACATTTTCCTTTCAGCATCTTTGTAGGTTTAAACAAATCAAATAGGAATGTTTATACAGAGACACGCGCGCGGGTTAAGGCCCCAGAAGTCACTTCAAATCAGGGTTGCACAGCAAAAATGCCAACATTTCCTTTCTATTATTAGTTTGGGAAGAGCTCATTGTTTCGTTTCGAGCAAAAGGAAAGGAAAAAGGCAAGGAAAGCTAACCGTGGCGCACCCGGACAGGTAAAATAGTAATTCGCAAATTGACTGACAGTCAATGGGCGTTACAAAGCAGGTAACACCTACTTGCCGACCATTTTGCATTGCCTTGAACGAAATTGTAATCCCCTTAAAAGATTTAACACTTCGTTAGGACTGCCCAAGCAGAGAGCGTGGCATTTTTTATGACAGCCCACGATGAGGCTGTGCTATGTAAAATGAATTGGGTGCGGATTCAAGCAGTGCCTGAGGCATTGTCTGTTTGCCTTTCGGCTGCCTTCTCAGTCAGTCAGTCAGTCAGCTAGTCAGTCGGGCCATCAGGCAGCTAGTCAGTGCAGACTTGCTGGCTCTACTTCAAATTTTCTAGCCATTTTAACAGCGGACAATTAAAGTCGCCACGAGGTCGGGTGAATGGAGCGAAACAAAAAAGAACAGCATGCTTTTGAGCGCACTCACAAAACACACACACACGTGAGAGAGCGCGCACAGCATAACAGTTTTCTGTTCTGTTCAGTTTACCGCATATTTTTATGGCAAGTTAACAGACTCCCAGGCTGAGTCGCTCTTCTCTCACAACTTACAATCTCTCTCAGTTACTCTCTGTCTCTCTCTCTGTTAATGTGCCGCTATTGCTGTTACCCGGTAATTTTCGTGCAGCCGCCTTTTGGTTTTCTGCTATTTGCCTAATGGTTGACATATTGATTGAGAAACCAGGTCGCAGCACCGCAAGGAGAGGCGACTGTGGCTCTGGCTCCGGCTGCCTGCAGCACTGTTTGCATTAGGCCGCACTCCAGCTACGGCTGAGCAATGCATTGCAAGCCTTAACTGCACAAACACAAAACAAATACAAATGCACAGCCAGATCTGACCTGAGCCTTAACAGCGCGCTGTTCTCAGTTCAGAACTGTTCACATTAGTCGGGACAAGAACCCAAGTGACTGTTGACAGAAAGCAGAAATAAATTGCATGCTAGAAAAATAAAGAACTGCCAAAAATATTTGAAAAAAGGCGAAAATAAATAAAAAAAAAAACATCATAGTCTAAAAATTTTACTTATTTAAATGAATTTATTATTATAATTTGCAATAGAAGTATAATTCTTTAATCGCAAAGTTTCAAACGCACTTTCACTGTCGCTTTTGGTATTGTAATAATTAATAATTTAATGTTTTTATTATAAAT
The DNA here is from genome assembly GCA_018904595.1 of Zaprionus indianus. Classification (NCBI taxonomy): domain Eukaryota; kingdom Metazoa; phylum Arthropoda; class Insecta; order Diptera; family Drosophilidae; genus Zaprionus; species Zaprionus indianus. Next base: position 2,550,622 of record JAEIHA010000905.1, read on the forward strand.
TGTATGCGTTTTTCTTGTGTTCAAAACGTGGCAGCATACATATACATATATATGTATGTATGTTTGTATGTTTGATTGGCAGCACTGGCCCATTAAGGTCCATTCACAGAAGCTGTAAGGCTCATTAGAGAAATTCTTTAAAGTTTTCTTTAGCTCACGTTCGGGGGTTCATCTTGTGGTTTTCAATTAGCCTGAACTTTTCTTTCACTTTGTTTTTCGGTGAAATGCACAAATTGACAGCCACCACATCGCAACTAATTTTTTCGATAGTTATCTCACTAGTAAAAGTTGGTCTTAATTTAAAGTGCTTGATTTACCAATTGTAAGAATGGTCGAAAGCTATGAAAACAACTTGAACATGAGCGCAGTAACATATCAAACTTCGTTTAGTTATTTGTTTTTTTTTTGCGAATTATTAAATTAATGAATTATTTATTGCACTATTTATTTTCTTGAAATTGAAATATAGTATAATTTATGGGGTATTTAAGGGACTTCTTCCGTGTGTTAAATACATTTGCAGGAATTAAGTACTCCCTTCTTGACCATTTTCGATTAGTTGAAGGGTATAAATAATTATATTTACTTATAGACTGAGTTACTGCATTCTGTACCAAAATGTATAGGTACGTATTTTTTTAAAAGGTTGCTTAAATGGCAGTGGCATTCCCAAAACTGTAGCGATTGCCAATAGATGGCGTGATGCGCTGGCGCCACGCAACGGACAATGGCAGAACTATAGTTTAACTGCCAGCAGGCACATCAAACTCCAACTCCTTTGAGGAATTTTTGCAATTGTTTTGGAATTATTAAAACGCTTAAATACGAGGGTCGTTTGATAAGTCCGTGACTTTTTGAATAAAATATATTTTTTTCGTCAAAGAAGCGTTTTATTTCTCAACATAATCTCCTTTTAGCTCTATACATTTAGTCCAGCGTTTTTCCAATTTTTTTATTCCTTCCAAATAATAGGTTTTCTCAAGGCCCTCAAAATAGTCGTTTGTTTCTGTGATGACCCGAATCTCTTACCGCCGAGCCATTTCTTCATGTTTGGAAACAAAAAATAGTCACAGGGGGCTAAATCTGGAGAATATGCTGGATGGGGTAGCAGTTCGTAGCCCAATTTATGAAATTTTGCCATGCTGACACGAAATTCACTTTTTTCCATTTTCGTTAAAATTCACGAGATCGTGTGCTTTCAATGCCTATAAAACGCAAACCAAAAAACGCAGCTTTCTCAAAATTTTACAGTCAGCTGTTAATCGATAACTGCTGACAGGAGCAGTGTTGTATTTAGAGCAGGTGCGCGGCAAATACAAAAAGTCACGGACTTATCAAACGACCCTCGTATATATATTTGTAATTCATAATTAAACAAACTAAGTATGAGCTCTCAGTACACTGCCTTATTTATTCTGGATCTGTCAATTGTAAAGTTTAAGGCGGGCAACGCCTTATTCGAGGTCTTTTAAATCAATCATAAAATGGTAATTAAATACGTCACTTATTTATGGGTAAATAACTGAAAAGAATTTGCAACGGAAGTTTTTATAATTAATGAAAGCATACGAAACGTAGCCAGCACCTTAGAAGGTCCAGCAAACATGGTCAGCAGGCAGCTAAGTTATTTGGCAATAATAATGAAAATCACAGAGCAGAGTTAAGCTTATGAATTATGGAGTCGGTAATGTTGCAAGCTGGGAAATTCTCGTTGCATGACAGCTGCAGCACACGAGTAGAGAAGAGAAAGAGCAAGTCGAGAGAAGGGAAGAGAGAGACGAAAGAGAGAGGTAGCCAATAAGCCATGTAATTGATTTATATGGACTTTCATAAATCTGTAAAAGCAAGAAACTCCGAGCCGGACCACCAGACTGCCCAGGTGCCAGTCTGTAGATGGGGAGGAGGGGGAGAGGTGAGTGCGTGTGTGTGTGTAGATGGTGTTAAGTGCATTAATTGGGTGTAAGGCCAAAGGGCTGGATTAGTTTACTCAGCATCAGAATTGGGTTAATGCGGTTCATAAGCAACACACTATCGATTCACACAGATTAAAGTAGAGTTGGCACGTGAAGTTCAATTAACAGAAATGAAATTTGGCAACGATGCATCAATGCAAGCACTAATTTCCATCATGTTCAATTTGAATACTAAGCATACAAAGCAGAGTAACCCTGCTGTGGCTTAAAAAGAGCTCCACACCACAGCCCCAGTTGCGATGTCACGTATGAATTAAACATAAATTAGCTGACGATTCGGAAAATCGGTAAAATCAGTCACATTATGTTGATGGGTTTACAAAATTTGTGGCCGAAAATATTTCAGTTGTGCGGATTAGTTGAAATGTGTGTGTGTGAGTAGAAGGGGGGAGGGAAGGAAACCTGCAGTGCCTGCTCATTTGCATGATAATTTGAATGGGAACATGCAATGTAATAAGCTTATAATGTAGCTCGGACATCGATGTCGAATTAGACAGCGTAGACTCATGTTGAGTATCCAGCTACATTTGAAGAGCACAAACTAAGAAGATGAAAGAAGATAGGAAACACTTGCAATAGATGTGTAGATGAGTATGTAAATATGGCGCAGCAAACAAGATAATTTGCATGTGCAAACATTTGGTGAATGCGTGAAAATATCCATAGACACATACATGAACACATCTTGTTTTGTTTTAGCCACTTGCAGCATAATAGAAACCACAATGTCAACATCTAAGACCGCTCTATTTGCATTTCAATGTACCCGACAAAGGAGCACACACACAGACAGACAGACAGAGGGGTGAGGGGACATAAGCCGCAGCGCCAAAAAGTATTCAGCTTGCAAAAATATTTCCACTACAAATCGACATAAAACACACACACACTAGCACACACAAAGAGTGAGAGGGGGAGAGGAAGTATGCCTGGTATGGCGGAGCAAGAAACTAAAGAATTTCCTTATAAAAACAACATGAGCAACAGCTAAAGGGCAACACAGACAACACGCGGGCAAACACAACTGCAAACTACAAGTAAAGAAGAAAAACCAAAAAGCGAATTTCCCAATTCGAAAAGAGCCCGAAACGAACCACAAATATGCAACCACATCGCATCGCATCGCAGCAGAACCTGAAACAGACTCTCCCCACAACCAATAACACACACACATACGTACACACATCTGTGTGGAGTTACATGGCTAGGAGTGACTGGGAGGGGGAGCGAGGGGAGGGGAGACAGATAAATGTACCGAAAACGCAGAATTAAATATGCAGAGCGAATAGTTTGGCGAAAGTCGGCGCAAGTCGAAATGCTTCTGGCATCGCACGGATGTGCCATATATGTATGTGAGTATATATAGATGTATATCGTCTATATGTGTATATATATAAAAGGTACACACTGTACAAATGAAGGGGTGAATTGAAATGCATCTACAGTTGCTGATTAAAGTGTTAACAATCAACTGGCCAGCACAATTGTTCTCTTAATTCAATATCCTGTTTAAAACGTTTCAATTATGTGTTTATACCCTGCTGGATGCTGCGAAAACGGGGGCATATTGAGCAGAGAAACATTTATATATATTATATGTATTTATATATATGTATATACAGTATAATTCGCTTAGCTGCCTCGAGTACTTTGCACAATGCCTCGATGCAGGTAACTTAAAAATGCAGCTAACTTAATTTTTTCTATTCTATTCACATTTTTCTATTCACACAAAAAAATGGAAAAATAATGCAGATATCTTGCCGATGCAGCTAACTATCGATGCAGCTAAGTGAATTATACTGTATATATATAAAAACATATTTTGAATCTATCTTAAACCCTTTTCCTTTCTCAATTGACCAAGCTTTTAAGAACATTTGCTTACACCTTTAAAAAATCAACATTGAGTTTGTCTCTGTTGTTTAAAAAGATCATATGAGTCTGGTAGATTAACATAATTAATTTAGAGACTATATCATATACAAATCCGTCTCTCTGCACAGCCGCATACAGAATATCTCACAGTCGTGTGCACTCAAGTGCTGCCTTTACTAATTGTTAAACTTCAAGGAAGACAGTTGCAATCTTCACTTAAATCTTCTCAAATAATTTATTAGTCATATACATCGTACCAACATTCATACATTTCTTCTTAAGTCACACCCACAAACGCATGACGTTCTTCCACGCCGCTTGAGACTTTAATTGCATTTTGCTAACCAAATTTGTGCGTGGCTTTATCTCTTGTTGCAAGCCTCAAAGGCTTCCTTCGTATTTCATTATTATTTTTGAGTGCCAGCAATGAGAAAGGGTCAAACTGTGCACACACACACACGCACACACACACAGGCACAAACGAACAAAAATTAAAGCAAAAAGCAACTTGACTGGCTCTAAGAGTGAAAGAGATAGAGAGGGGGGTGGGGTGGTGTGATAGGTCCTACAGAAGCGAACATGGCGTATACGTAATTTGCATTACAATGAACTCTCGCTGCAGCCACAACAAGCTGCCATTGCACACCCGCAACCCCCTCGCCGCAGTGATGTCTGCTGAAAGGTGTAGAATTTTGATAGCAACGAGGATGGTACGAACCCGAGGGGGGGGGGGGAAGAGAAGCAAACGCTAAATTTCAATTGAAATACAAAATAATTGTTTGCTGCTTGATTCCATTGTTCTGCGGGACTTCATTGAGAGCACACGCAAATAAAAAACCAACAGACCCATCTCCCCTCACGGCTCTATTATATATGTTGCCTATTGTTCCGCCTTGATCAGAAGGCAACTTGTGCTTTAACCGTTATTTGTGCACAACTATGTAAATAAATGATGTGCCAGAAAACAATTAAATGATTTCAATAAAGCGCTTGTGAGCGCTTTCTATTTTATTCTATGGAATGTTTCATTTACCACCTTCTCTTTTAAAGTTCCCCTGTAATAGGCTAATGATAATATGTGGGCACCCTATGAGCACTTTGTGGTAAACACAATAACTTTTACCGCCCAAATGATTTATTATAATTTGGTTGCAATGGTGAACATGGAGTAATAAATAATTCTAAGTAATAATTTTGAGTTACTGATTTTCGAATCGCTCCCGAAAGTATGCAATACAATAAAGGCAAATAAGGTGGGTAGCGGGCATATCATAGATTTTAATGTGTAATGTAATGTAATGGGAGAAGCAGTATAGGTTAGACATAGTATATATATTCTTTATCAGCTTAAAGGTTACTTCAAAGTACTATACAGGGTGCGTGATAGAGAAAAAGAGTATATACGGCATGTAGAAAAAGTAGCAGACCTATAAAACAACTTAGGTATTTTTAATCACTATTTTCTATGTCTTAAGACTTCTGTTGCAACTCAATAAACTCAATGGCCTGACCATTCTCATAGTTAATGTAGGAAACCGCATTTATAAGAGCAGTAACAAAAGTAGTGTCATAGGTAGATCAACTTATAAAGACCTACTCCCCGGACAGTGCTGGGTGCCTAACAATCGAGCACACTCAACTTACTCATCTATCTTTAAATGTTAATTATGACGCGTGAGTGGGCGCAAGGCAAGGCAAGTTGAGAGGCAACGGCGGACTTTTACGGCTTGTCAACTTTGTGGAGGTGCAAAAAAAAAGGGTCTTGCGTAAAACTTTATAATTGCCATATGCTCGCAGAGGAGCTAACTGCTGCCTGCTGCCCCCACCAAGTGTTATGGCTTTTGCTCATTTTTTGTGCAAGTTATGGCTGCGAATTATGCAATATAATTACGCGAATGAATAAACTGTGGCAAGTACTTAACCCTTCTCGATTGAGGGGACAGTTGAGAGTGCCCGTAGAACAGGTTCTTCAGGCACAACAATTGACCAACAAGTTGTCGTTGCTAACTATACCGAAATATTGTTTAGTTCGCACTGCACTTGACTCGAGTACGAGGAAAATGCTTGCGCAGTTAAGGGAACAAATGGAATCGGAACGAGTTTGAGTGAGATTTGAAGTGAGTGAGTGTGATGACACGCTGGAAACAGTGGAACACTCAACGACAGCACAGTGACTTCAGTGCGAAGCAAGTGGAAAGAATTAGAAGTTGGCTAGCACATACGATACCCAGTATTATGAACTGATATATATATATTACAATTAAGGAACAATCAATTTATGAATCAGCCAAGGTCAGGTTGATTTATTTCTGTTAAAAGATACTTACGATAAGTCGAATCAGTGCATCAACATTACCTTCTTCATATTCCAACAAACTCTGCTAAAATGTCGTCGTATCCATTTACATTTTCCAGTGTACCCGTCAGTCCATCTAATTGTCGTTTATATCTACTCTTTGCCAGCGATTGTCAACGCACTAACTGTAAATGATGTTGCAACAAAGCACGCGCCTCGCTTCAGCTGCAGCTGCAACTGCAACTGTTGTGCTTCTTTATGGTTGCGCATGTGGGGGAAGATGAGAGTGGGAAAGGTGTTTTCTATTCTACCGTGTGGGCATTAATGTCTTTTTCTTGCTCGTTTGTTTGTCACAGCCACACACACCCACCCACACACACTCACACACACACAGACACGCATTCAAATCGAGCCTTTGGCACTTTGTCAATCGACTAACAAAACGAATTGCTCACAAGGTGGGTAGAGCAGGGATTGGGCACCTTTTAGCCACAAGCAGATACAGAAGCACACAGGCATAGGTGCCCCTATCTGCAGCCATCTCTCTCCCTCTCTCTCTCTTTCCTCCTCTGTGTACTGCTATTTCCGCAAGGCGGCAGTGGCCATTGTTTTGATTGCTTGCTACAACCGCCTACGCTGCAGGGTCAGAACGAGACTCCTATACACCTAGTTGGCCTAGGCTGACTTGGGTGACCTACAGATAGTATTAATAGATTTATATATATATTCCAAGAACATTTCCCCAAGCAAATTCGCTGAGTAAATTTCTCTATATAAGAAATCTTTATGCATATAACCTGCATATCATAGTGTAGGGTATTCGAAAACTACCCGACTTGATATGTGTGTGCGGCAAGTTCAGTATGAATTATGACAGGCAAATGGCAGTGGTATTAGCAGTACGTGCCAAACCAGTTGAATTCTCAGGCAAACGTCGAGCGAATGATTGCAGCAACTAGAACTGATATCAAACTGAAACATCCTACGTTTCAAAATCGAAACAATTGTTCCGAGAATTTCCACTTACAACAACTACATTAATACAATATGGATAGCATTGAAAGCTCGTCAAAGTCTGAAGATGTGGAGAAAACTGTAAAACAAACTGTAATAAGACCACCATGCACGGGCGTGCTAAAGCCCAATCCAATCTATCAAAAGCTAATGGTCGAGAATCTTTCCGTTATGCGACCACCAATCTTAAAGCTTTACTACTGGGAAAGTTTCGATATTACCGGGTAAGTTTCTCTGCAGGATAAAGACGAGACTTACCTGCATGCACGCACCTGCAGGCTCAACAAGAAACTTCGCTCGAATCGCAAGGAACATGAACATGAATTCGTCATTCCCATAAGACAGATACAAAGCCAACCGCTCAAGATGATTCTCTGGCTGCGCAACTTGTCGGCCAAGCCGCTCGAGTTGAAGGTGAAACGCGTTCAGAACTGTCAATGTCAACCACTGCAAACTCGTGTCGGATTCAATCAGTTCCGTCAGCTCTTCCATTGTCCACACCGTCGACTCATTCAGATCAGCCAGGAGCTGCTCAACATTAAGCCAGATGAAGTGCTGCCCATGTCAATAACAGCTCATTTCTTTCTCTATGGCGAGCATTTTCTAACCTTTGAGATAAGGTAAGTAAAGTATATAAATGTCATCAGATCATCTGAAGTGTATTTCTATTTTCAGGACCGGGGATGATCGCCTATTCACCTGGAACTTCAAGCTGGAGATTTCAGCCTTTGACCCAGAAAAGTGTCTGCTTACCAAGGAACTACTGCCGGTCAATATCAAGAACTTTCATCATGTAACTCAACCGATTTGGGTACAGAATATCACCATGACGCATCTGATATTTAGCTTCTCTTCCCGCGAGCGCAGTTTCAAGTTTTACAATTCCAATCTGACCGTGCCCAGACAGAGCGTTTGGCCCTTGCTCGTCGAGTATCGACCCATTGACTATGAGAACGAGGTAGGACAAAGTGTGCACCATAAAATATAAGTTGTATATACGACTCGGGCACCCTCTACTTTATCTTTATACCTTATTTAAAGAGCTACTTATGTATCTGCTTACTCATTTGACCTTCTTAGATCGAGGTGGTACTGAACTTTGACCACACCAAGGCACGCTACAACCTCAAGGCACGTGGCGTGGTAGTAGACGATAACGAGATCACCGATATGCCACTCAAGGAGAGAGAATCGGCGGACAATCTCTATATAATTTATCCGAATCGATTGAACTTTGAGCTGTGCTTTAAGGAGAATCGTACGCAGCTGGTCAACGTGCACAACTATGGCAGCGTGTGCATGGAGTTCCGCTGGCAAAAGTAGGTTCTGCTTACGAGATTCTTCTTCTAAATTCTCTTCCCGGTTTGACTTTCTTCTCTTTCAGCTACATCATTAACGATTTCTTTGCTGTTAACTTCGAGCCATTGATCTTCCGACTGAAGGGCCATCATTCAAAGCTCTGCGAGATTAAGGTGAGTGTGTTCGATCGTATGGTCATGTTTCGCCGCATTCCCATTGTGATGGAGGTGCATCGCATACTCGACCGTGCCACGCTAATAGCCAAGGCTCAGCTATCCGAAGTTGAGTCCATTGACGATCCCAAGTGGAAGGAGGACAGCTATGTGGAGCATGTTTTTCTGCACTTGAACATTCGTGTGCATTCGAAGCCCAATGAGGTGACTGATGAAGCTACGGAAGCCAAGTATGGCACGTGTGCACCCTGCGGTGGAGTTGGCATTGAGACTACTGCCGCTGAAGATGCTCCAGCAAGTGTGGTGCCGCCGGAAGTAACCGAACGGGATGAGCTCATCAAGAATTTGTCGATGAAACGTAAATTGACTGCCAACGAGATCATCGACCTGAGCATGGCCATCGATCATCGCATCACAATATTCGAGAAACTCTTCTGGAAGTATCTATCCAAGTCGAATTACATGCGCATCGGCCCCGAACGATGCAACAAGAAGACTACAAAGACCTATGAACAGTTGGTTGTCGGTGGTCAGAGCCCGTCGGAAATGCGTATGCGCAACTTTGTGGATCACAAGTATATTGGAATTGCCTTTCCCGACTTTTACCTTACCTTAACTTACTTCTACAGCACCATTTTGAGCATACTCAATCGCCTGATGGTGGAGGCCTTCAATGATCTGGCTAAGAACTGGATATTCATTCCCGCGGAGAATTACGATCAGTCTGATTAAGAACTAATTACTTTAATTCTATTTAAACTCTGTTCCACCTGTTCAAGTATGCAAATTAAATATAGCCTCAAGAATAGTTGATTGTAATAATAATGTATTCAGAGACACACTAAGACATAGAATGAATGACAGACGGACAGACACGAATCCGAATATATCAAGTTGATATTCCGATAAAAATTAAACTCTAGTTATCCGAGACACATGCATGATACAAAGGGGGACGTGTCTTGTCTGAAATGGGATCGTGTCTTGGATTTGCACTGAAATGCAAGCAGTGTATTGCTCATTTTATACTCCCATCCGGTACGTAAATTGGATGGTGTCTTTGGTGAAAAAATGTACTACATTCATTTGCAATTATTTTCCATATCACTCAGCTTTTGTCGGCCGCAATGCTATTCTATTCTGACTGGTTGCTATGCATTTGAGTCGTATGTGAAACATACCGGAAACATGCCTTGTCAAATTTGGCTTTTATAATACAATAGAATGTGATCTGGACAGACACAGCTCAATCGACTCGGCTTGTGATCTGAGCCAGATTATGTGTGTGCTGAAAAGCACTTAATACAGATTGAGCTTTAAGTTTATTTTGGTTTATCGTTTATTACACTTTGAAGGCAAATAATACGTATCTTGTTGCTTATTTCATGTTAACGGTTCACAATTTAAAATCATCAAATTTTTGTATTTTTATAGATAATTAAAACTTGTTCTCTCCTCGAATTTGTTTGATCTATCCGTGTTACCGTCGCCCCAATGTCGATTTTCTAACGGCGCTCGTTCGTTTTCACCTGTGCCACACGCTCATTAAATTTACGCGATTAATTGAGTAATATGTGTATGTGATCTATTGTTTAATTATGCATTTAGATATATGAGTGTATATGTGAAGTGTATAAAGGGTAAAAAGATTCCTTTCGATAGATAATTGAAGATGTAAGATAAGTATAAGAATGCACACTCACATACATATGTAGGTCGTCAGCCAAACATATACAGATAAATAGGGCGTGGTTTGCCCTTTCTTTTGATATTTGTCAAATTCTATTTCTACTCCCTTAAGCGCGTTCCTCAATTTAGACGAAAACAAAACAAAACAAAACCAAAAGGAATTTTGATAATAGTATAAAAAAAACCCGTTACAATGTGAGATATACAACAAATGTCTAAATTGTTTTTTACAGTGCCTGCCAATTACAAAATCAATCTTACAACTCTCTCTGATTACAACACGCTCTAACTACCCCGCCGCCCTCCACTTTCTGTCCTTCGCCCGGTCCCTTCTGTTGCCTATCGTCTCTCACACTCCTTACACACACTTTATGTTTATGTGAATTCTAGCTGAATCTTTTGCGAATCTTTCCTAGGCGCCTAGAAGCTCATGTAGCCACGCGAGTTGGAGTTACGACGCGCGCACAGATACGAGACAAGTACGACCAGAATCAATGCGGCCAAGGCACTGCCCACAGCGATGGGCACTACATCGGAGGTGTCGGAGCTATCGCAATCATGGACGGTGGAGAAGCCGGTGGCATTAGCGCTGCGGAATCCTTCCACCTGCACATGGCTGACAGTGATAAATCCAACAGTCTCATCGCCAGCAAAAGTCTCCGACATGTTGAATTTCTGCTCTCGGGTGCAGTGGTACGACATCTTCTCCGGTGTCTTAAAGTCGGTGTTCTGGCTCTTGTGGATCAGCTGAATGGTTTGGTTCTCTGTCAAAATTCAATTATAAATGTAAAGTTAATATGAGATTGCATTCATTTACTATATCTATAATCTTCACTCACCCTTTGCATCGGGGAAGTCATCGGTGGACAACTGAATATAGACCTTGATCTGGGTTAATGCGATTGATTTATTCTTGTTCTCCAGCTGCAAAACCATCGTCTGTGGCAAAGTCGAGGCACCCCAGTTGAGCTGCATGGACTGGGTGGTCTGGCTGTCGCAGTAGCAATGGTCCATTGTGGCATTCTTGGGCAAATTGTACAATCCGTGCGTCTTATTACCATCTACAGAGAGCAGGCAGAGCAGGTCAAACAACTATTCATCTTAGATTCATTTTATTAACTCATTTACCTTTGGTCTCGTAGGTGAAATTCAACTGGGCCGCCATATTGAGCATAATGCAGGAGCAGTTCCATGAACCCACAGATGGTGCCGGGTACGGTTGAGGCTTGTGGGTGGTGGTTGGCACCGGAGCTGGAGTGGTTGTTACCGGTGGCTCAGTGGTGGTGGTGGTGGTCGACGCAGTAGTTGTTGTACTTGGGGTTGTGGTGCTGCTGGTGGTGCTCGTGGTGGTGCTGGTGCTGCTTGGAGCTGGAGTAGTCGAAGTAGAGAGAGTAGTCTCTATTGCTGGCTTTTCGAATTCCGCATCTTTCAGGCTAATGGACGACTGCGAAAGAGCTGGAAGAAATCACAGAATATGAGTTAGTGAACTTTACAATCTTCTTCTTTTTATCACAGAGTCAATATTTGGGGATTTGCCTTTTGTTTTCTGTGTAATGAAATGAACAAGGGAGATGGAAAAGTTGTCTGGCTGAAATAGGGCGTTGCCTTTTATGACATTCTTAAACAAATAGTAAAAGGCGTGTTAGTACATACGTGACTTTATATCTTACAAGACTGATTAAATAAAATGCACATGAGATGCTTTAATCTAAGAAGATATGGAGCTTAACCAGGTAATCTCAACAAATTTTCAATTTTGAAACTTAATACATTCACTTTAATAAAATTAAGGAATATTACATATATGCACATCTCTTTTTGTGTAAAATCACACGAGAAACTCATTCAAATCGCTTGCAGCGCTTTCTATCCTCAGCCAATATTGACATGTAATTATCATGTTCCACTGAAATGACTTTTTCTGTTATTTTTGTTGGATGAGCCCAACTCGACTTCAGAGTTAAGTAACTCTGTGTGTGTGTGTGAGTCATAATGAATGAATAATATAAATATTTGCGCATTCAACAACTGATAACGAACGAAACAAACGAGCCATGAAGACGGGTTAAGCAGACGATACAAATTGAGGAAAAGCGTTTATTGTGAAAGGGTTCACTTTGGACTTTGAACATAAATCAAACGAATGAAACGAAAACAATAATATTGAATACATGTAAATCACATGATTTGCCCTAAGCTTTGTCAGCAGATATACTCTCTTTGGAATGCAGAAGCTCAGACTTTTTCCGCTAATGCGATAAAAAGCACGAGTTTATAAACGCCCTGAATTCGAAATGTATCTGCTGTTGTTGTTGTTGTTTACCAGCTTTTGTTGTTATATTTTTATAATATATATAATTTATTCATTTTCAGTTTTTATCTGACGAAAGGAATTTTCAGTTTTGTCAGTAACGTTGCCATTTTGATGATGACTAAGTCAGCACAGAGTTTAACATTCAATTGTTATTGTGGTTTTTTTTTTGCCATGCTGGAGCTTCCCTCTTTCTCTCTTCTGTACCCTGCTCTCTCTCTGCCAGACGTGCACGCACACCCACTCAAGTAATTTGCTTGCGGTTTGGCTTGAGAACGCCCATCGTCCCCTCCTCTCTCCTCTACAGAATGTCTATTTGCCATGCTTACTAGTTCAATGCCATCTGCAGCGCAGTGCAGAGCCCGGAACCGAGAAAAGCTCACAGCCCTATCGAGGGATGACCTTTAAATGCAAGTTTAACCTCAACAACAGAGGGGACAGACAGACTGCCAGAGGACAGTCGAGGAACGCGCTAGTCCAGACATATAATACAATTTTACAGGCGTCACAAGAATATTCCGGGAAAGTGGAAAAGCTAATAAGATTTATTTGCCACAGGCATGCGAGAGAAGAGCTATATTTGTGGGTGGGTGTGTGTGTATGTGTGTAAGTGTCTGCACTTCATCTAAAGATCGATCGGTTTATTTGCATTATAACAAACCCACTCTAATGAGCTAAGATAACAATATTTGCGTCGTCTTATCAACCAATTATAATTGCAAGATTGTTTAAAATTTTTCAAATACATACTTATGCTTCCTTTCTGCTAACGTATATATAACATAAAATCTTATACACTTAAAATCTTGTTTCTTATATATACTATACATACGCATCTCAAAGTCTGTGACTCACTGGGCTCATGACTCTGACCAAGCCTGGTTTCTGCGGGCGAATTCTGCACTCTTTGTGGTGTGTTTAACTTTAATCCAAAACAAACCAGCACGCATTCTTGTGAGTGTATGCGTGCATGTATATGTGCGATAGACGAATCTTATCAGTGCTATTCTATTTCGAAACTAATAAACTCTGCGAGAGAAAGCACACACACATGGCAAATATATTATATAAAATATAATATTCCTATTTGTTTACTCTCTTGTGTAGTCTTTGTTTGTCGCATGTACTAGCGACCAGATTAGTAATGGAAAATATTGATGAAGCTCATTCGTTTTGTAGTTACCATATAAGTAACTAAATATAGAAAATATATTTCCATTTGTGATATATATTGAATTCTTTGACGATTACAATGAAAACTTCTGAAATTATATCCCGTAAACATGAGTTGAGAGCGATACGACATTCCCCCCCTTTATTTGCACATTGCACTCCATAAACTACATGAGTAATGCTCAATGTGTTGATCACACTGTAATAGAGTTCTACAACTGATAGTTTGTTCGTAAAGTGTGCTACAAAGAAGAGAAGATAAATAAACAAAAGCAAAGCGCAACAAATTTGATGACATCAACTTAATGTATATATGAATTTATACGTATGTATGTATATAGTACAAGCAAATCTGAAAGACTTGCAACAATTATTTTATTGGGGGATTTCCAGAACTGACATTTAACTAACTGACAGGGGGCGTAAACACAGTCAACAAATAACAATTTAAGCAATATTGTGAATCAAATATAATTATATAGTAGTTCTCTTCTCGCACAAGAGACGAGAGAGAAAACAAAACAGAGAGGAGAGGAGAGGAGAAGAGAGGAGAGAGAAGAGCAAGAAGTGAAGTGAGAAATTGAATATGCCTGCATGTTAGTCGGTACATTTGTAATCCAGTCCCTAAGCGGGGTGGGGAAGAGCGGATGCCGGTGCCGGCAGAAAGAAAAAACAGATGAAGAGGGCGAGAAAGAGGAAATCAAATTGCTTTATCTTTTCGTGCTGCTTCTCATGCGCCTCTATGCAGGTAGAACAGAGCAACTGATGTTCTCTTGCTTCTTCTTCCTTTTGTTGTTGTTGGTTAGATAAGCGCAGCATACACACACGCATAGACATAGGTTGTGTGCATGTATGCATGTATGAGTGGCGTGCACAAAGTGGAGACAAAGATGAAGCTAAGCTCTGTCTATGTTCTGTGTTCCACCTCTCCCCTCCCACCCCACAGCAATCGGTGGCCTTTGTCTTTACAATGCAGCGGTACTAAACCACCATCTTGCTAGATTTTACTCTTGCACTACATTTGAAAGCCGTAAAGTGTCACCATAAAACCAGATAAATGTCAATGCGCCGCAAAACAAATAAAAAAACAAATGGCGAAATGCACAAATACTCATATAAACATAATAATACGTATTAATTATTCTACATGCGAATTCGTCGACTGTTTTTCAGAAGCCCTTGTAGATAAAAAACAACCACAACAACAAGTCAGCGAACGGGTTACGTGCGTGCAAGCGAGACGTCAATAGGTGGAAAGAAAATAAAAACAAAATTCAATCGCAAATCGCGATGAACAAGCAAAAGCAATTTGAACAAAGGCTTCCAGAGACAGGAACAGGTCGCGGGGAGATCGGGTAGTTAAACTTTACTCACCAGAGCCACTCAACAATAGGAGCAATGTAGTGCAAATTATAATGTTTTGTCCAAACATCTTGTATGTTCCTAAATTTCCTAGTTGCGTTCGGTTAAGCACTGTCCCGTTTATGGTGTTGTTATATTTTGTAAATGTAAATTTATAAATTTAAACAAATCTCTCTCTGTATGCTATAATATTTTCAGCAGATATTTTTTTTCTTTTGCTAGTGCTAGCAGCTCGCCTTTTTTATTGCGCACAACGAAAATGAAATGACATTAAATAATAGTGTTGGGTTGTTCGTCAGCTGTGAGTAGTGTGAAAAATATCGGTCTATCGATTTATGTGAGTTTTCGAGAATACATTTAAATCGATAGGTCACATAATTGCTGCTCAAATGAACTGTTAAGGCCTCTGTTGACATTCGATAATGTTATGATATCGATAGCTGTGCTTGACTTAAACGCGTTTATTTAACTATAGTGTGGTAATTTACGATCATCAAAAGATATTATGCAGTACGTAAAATCTTTTTTTTATTTGGCTTTCAATGTTATACTCTGACATCTAACGTGCTCATTTCTTTCGAATGTTATGCTCATTTTGGTACTGTTATGAGTAAACAAATTGTTAACATTTCTTAGAGCGCGAACTGTAAACGCATTTGAACTTAACATATTTAGCTGTTTGCATAAAAGTAACAGCGAAACAATTTTACAAGATTTCGCAAACCAAATAAAACAAAAAGAAATTATTTTACAATAAATTGTTCTTGTTTTTGATTTGTATTTTATTCACTCAGCCATTTAAAATTACTTTGTAATTTATATATATATGTATGTATACAATATTCATATAAAAATAATTCTTCATAATTCATCAGCTACGAATTAAATATGTATATACTCATTAGATGGTAAAGCTTACGCGACTAAACAACACCCTAGCCTAAAACAAAGTATTATATATAATGGTATATTTTATATATCTAATGCATATGCATGTTTATAGTATTATATATAGATAATAACCAACAAATTTACTTGTATAGTAAAATATTTTGAGCAAATCATCGTCTCCATCTGACTTCATCGGTTTGTTTGATTCTCTTGTCTCTCGATAGAATACAAAAATTATATTGCAATTGCGTGTTTACAAATTAAGCAACAATTTCCAAAATACCTACTTACGATCTAATAAAAACGGTATCAAAAAGTTCAAGGCAATAACAATTAAGTAAGTTTAGCAGCAAGAAGGGGGCAAAGAATGGGGGCGGGGGGAAGCTGTATACGGTTAGTTCCTTGTGGGTTAGCTAAGCTTATTGCACCAGTTAATATCCCGTTTCGGGTTCCTGTTTGAGTGTCATGCGACATGGTTCTGCAAGGGAGAGTCGGGATTAGTAAGAGCTGTGCTTGTTTGTTGGCGAGGATCCTCACTCACCCATCACATAGGTCGGTGCCAGCAACTCGGGGGCACGTATCTTGAGGGGGGTGCGGCGCAGCAGCTCGTCGGCACTGTTGCCCTCGCTGCGGTTGTATTCGTTCAGCGTTATATCCGCCGGATTGCGCATGCCCAGCCCGGCATCAACCGGCGATGTCGGCACTCTTTGGTAGGGATGCACCCGCTGTGGCGGACTGTGCATTAGTTGACTCTTGTGCTGCACACTATTGTTGCTGTTGCTGTTATTGTTGTTGTATTGCCTGCTAGCTGCTGCCGCCGCCGCTGCTGCTGCTGCCGCCGCTGCTGCTGCAGCTGTTGTGGCATCCATGTAGACGCCACTGCCTTCCTGTGACTTGGGACTGCAGGCTGCGCTGCTCAGTGGTGGCGTCACAGCAGCCGATGGTGCCGTGGAAACGGCCACAGCTGTGGAACTGCTCACTGCTGCATAGGCGCGGAATGTATCCTCCGCATTGTTGGCCTCGATCAGTGCCTGTATGTGCTGCACATCCAAGTCCAGGCCATGTGGCCCGCTGCCCGCCGTTGACAGTGTGTCCAGCGTGGAGCTCACCTGGGTGCCATCCAAGTTGCCGTGCGTGTGCGTGGGACTCTGGTAATCGTTTGGCTGATTCGGTGGCGAAAGAGGCAGCGAGTTGTCCGCCAGTTCACCTGCAAATACAAAACCACATTGAGTACCATCTTTAATTATTGGGCACTTGGTGCTCTGTCTCTCTCTTACCGCCCAGCAACATTTCCTGCAGCAGGGAATCAATGTGCGCCACGCCAAAGATCTTGGCAAACTGTATTTGCTCGATCATCTGCCAAGTGATCGACTGCAGCACCGGCAGTATAAGTAGAATCTCTCCGAAGCGACCGCGTGACTCGTATTGTCTGTCCGAGATGTAATCCTCCAGATTGTTGAGTATCTGATGGCGCAAGTTCTTAATGCGATGCGGCTCGTTGAGGCCCTTGGCATCTGGAATAGGATAAAAAAAAGAGTGTGTCAATTAATTGGCTCAGCTCTGAAGCTTCGTCAACTTACTGGGATCAAAGAAAACCAGCGCCTTAATGCAGGCAAACTCGGTGTCATCGATGCCAACGTCCTTCATGACCACGACAAGTTCATCAATGATGCGTGCCCCGATGCGGGATATATCCAGATTGGGTGAAACATGTGGATCTGAAAGAGAGTTAATCCACATAGGTTAGGGCTAAGCCAAAGAAGGTAGCTAAGTTTGTCTCCACACCCACCTGGACAGTGCCTTGTAATGACGCAGTTGTTGCTCAATAGCAACACATCCTTCAGATGCATGGAACGTCTGGAGAGGCCCAGCAGAAGATGCTCTCCGGCATGGGCGCGCAGCAAAGCAACTTGATCATCTAGCTGCAGTTCATTGAAGGCCGGTATCTGCTTGGCCCACTCGACCAGGGTGAGCAGTTGCTGTTTCATCGATTCGCAGACATCGTTGATGCTGGCGAATTGTTTGTTCGAGAGATCCTCATTGATGTTTGGCTCCATGGCGGCACCTGCCTTTGATTGTCTTGATTCATTCTCTGCCTTGACAAGGGATATGACCGAGAGACCGTTGCCAGGATCGGGATCATCGTTTGAGGTGCGACGGCAGCTGATGCGAT
This sequence comes from Zaprionus indianus, assembly GCA_018904595.1. Taxonomy (NCBI): domain Eukaryota; kingdom Metazoa; phylum Arthropoda; class Insecta; order Diptera; family Drosophilidae; genus Zaprionus; species Zaprionus indianus. The sequence continues at coordinate 2,568,854 of JAEIHA010000905.1, forward strand.
CACGTTCATTCTGCACAGCCTCCTTCTTCATGCCCGCCTTGAAGCACTTGCGCAGGCGACAATAGCGACACTGATTCCGCTTATCCTTGTCCACGATGCAGTTGCGCGCGAATCTGAGTAATGAATTGATTAAGCATTTCTCTCTTCTCTCTCCTGCATTCTCTGTTACTCACCTGCAGGTGTATTGATGATTCTTTCGCACGCTTCTTCGGAAGAATCCCTTGCAGCCATCGCAGCTGGAGGCGCCATAATGTTTTCCCGTTGCCCGATCTCCGCAAATTGCACAAACTGTTGGCGATTGTTGTTGTTGCTGCTGCTGTTGTTGTTGCTGCTGCTGTTGCTGCTGTTGTTGGCTGCTGGTGCTGCTATTGTTGTTGTTGCTGCTGTTGTTATTGGGTGAGTACATGTTGTTGTTGTTGTTGTTGCCGGAATTACTGTTGCCATTGCAGAGCGTAAAGTTCTCGCTGCTCTGATTGCTGCTGTTGCTCAGCCCAAGTCCGACTCCATTGGGACTGAGTGCATGACCAATGGGTGATCCAGCAGGATGACCGACAGGGAGTGCCTCCGCATGCATAATATGACTATCTGCGGACTCTGTGAAGCAAAGAAGAAAGAGACAGGTTGAGTATAAGGTGAGAAGAGGGCTAAGGAAAATCTACAATATGTTTATTTATAATAATTAATTGTTTTAAATGCTATACGACAATTTGTTGCTTTCCACTTTGCAAATTGAATTGCAAATTTGTTTTAGTTCTCACTTTCGTTGCTCTCTCTCTTTCTATCTCTCTAATTTCTCTCTCCCATACAAAATGTCATTTGCACAGTTTGAGAGCAACTGAGTTTACACTATTTGAGCTGCACTTTTTCACCTTGCAAGGCATTAGGCACACACACACTCACACACACATACATCTACACACAGATGTTTGCGTATAATTTAAAGTAAATAATTTTAAAATAGCTAAAATTCACAATAATAAAGACAACAAAAATATAGGAAAGCAAACACAAACACACACACACACAAAGGCAGAGACAAACCATCACTTAATGTTGAATTTCTGTCGCTGCTCTGTCGTCGCCTGCGTCGCCTTTGACGTCGTCGCACTGTTGTTGCTGTTGTTGTCTCCTCCACAGCGCCTTTGGGTCGCCCACCTTCAGCTCCTTTGGCAGAGCCACGCAACAGAATGCTAGGAATTTTAACCCTATCGGACTTGCGCACCATTTTAGTGCAAGTGATTAACAAAATAAAAAACACACACGAAGCGACGACGACAAAAAACTTTTCTCACTGAGCGCGCCAGCCGTGCACACGCCAAGCCTTTGGCTACTGGGGCTGCGTTGTGCGACGAGAGCAGTGACAGCAACGGCGACAGCGACTGCGACGCTGACGTCGCTGCCCCATATCCATATCGTATGTTGTTTCTGCCTTCGCTTCTCGTCTCTCTGTTCATGTGTATCGTCGTTGTGTGCGTTAATCGACGCTTAAATCAATTCAGTGTGTTTGCATATGTACTATGTACGTGTTTTTATTGCTCTCAGAGAGACATCGAAATGAGAGAGAGAGAGAGAGAGAGAGAGCTCAAAACCAGACTTGGATCGCACACACCAATGCAGCATGCAAGAGAGACAGCCACACACGCACGCGCGCACACTCACACTCATACAGACAGAAGTTTCGAAAACAGCGTAAGAAAAAGCAAATGAGAAGGCAAACACGTAAACAAATAAATAAATAAAAAGCCGGCTTTAAATTGAGAATATTTGTGTGCACACGTGTGTGTGTGTGTGTGAGTATATGAGGGCAAGAGATAGACAGACTGAGAGAAAAAAAAGAACCAGAAATACTAAACAAAGAAAAGCTGCGCTATAAGAAACTGAGCAACAATAAAAAAATCTTGCATTATTTTAATACGTGATACATGTTTACGTATGTAACATACATAAGTATATGTGTACAGATGAAGATAAGACTGGAAGGTTAGAAATATTTAGTAATTTATTTAATTGTTTTAAATGCAATGCAAATGCAAATTCAAAACAGGTTAATTATTGGAAAATAAATTCAATAGTTTATGAAGGCTATAAATATTACGCATGTCAACGGAAATTTATAACGATTATTTTTAATCGGACAAGAGATTAGTGCGACTACTTGAGGTATAAATAGTGTACAATAAATTCAATAAGCACAAGTGTCATAAAAAATTTAATCCACACGAAGAAAACGAATAAAAACAATTAAAAAATTTATTTAAGTGTGAATAATATAAATAAATTATTTTTAATACACCATATTAACTAAATTAGTACATTAACTAGTGACTCACGGCCCCTTACTAGGGGTGGGGAGTGGAGTTCCAGCGCATACTTATTTATGTTACTAATTATCACCCATTAATTTCAAATACATTCCTAAATTGCTAATCAAACATTTTAACACTTTCAATAAACAAATTCGCATTCATTTCTACCATTTGGCAGACAGCTGCAATTAACACCCCTGGCACACACCCCCTCTTAGAGGACCGCCTACAACACTCGACAACTTCATAAGGTAACATTGGTCTTGTACATGTATTTTTAATCAAGTTTTCTGCATTTCTTCCGAAATCACTTTAGCAAATATTTTTATCTTCAGTTGTGTTTTTGTTTGCTTTTTCTTTTCTTTTTTTGGATTTTTTTATCCAGTAGAATTCGTTTATTATGCTGCTATAATTTACTTGAGCCCGCCATAAAGCTGCTCAGGCCCCCTCTCAGTGTAGTACGTGCACATAAAACTCTCTCGTTAAGTTGCGTTGTCTGTGTCTGTATTTGTGTCCGTGCGTGTAAAGCTGCCCTGTTGGAAACTCGCTGTCGCCGTCGCTGCTGCTGCTGCTGCTGCTGCCTTCTCTTGGCAGAGAGAATCAGTGCGGCGCTTTAGTTTCTGCAAAGTCATCGTGAGAGTTCAGTTTTAACTATGCCGCGTCACCGTTAGTTTAGCAAAGAGAATGAGAGAGGCACGCAATTGTTGTTGTAAATATGTTCAGACTTGTTGTTATTGCTGTCGATCCATAATCTGAGATTAACTATAATTCAACCAGGATGTATTTTCAATTTCATTTCTATTTCAATTGAATTTCCACTTTTTTTGCCTATTGCATTTTTTTCGCGATTATTTCATTGTCAATCAAGCAACAAAAAAAATTACGATTAGCCCAACGTGGCCCAACTGATAGCAAAAATTATAGTTATGGAGGCGAGGGAGGGGAAGGAACTGATTGTAGCGTAGTGCGCATAGAAATATCTTTTAATATATAGGTATACAATACAAACGAGACATACATATATGTATATGATATATGTATTCCTTAGCGAGGCTGGGTTCCGCTCATCGCTCTTTGCTCAATTTGTGGTCAGGTCGAGCCCCCGAATCGCGCCGACAAGAAAACTAAATATAGATAGTACTATACTATATCTATTTTATATCTGTATTTGTGCGTATAATACGCAAAACTAAATTGTGCTGCGCGTGTGGCTTTAGTTTGTCTCTGTGTTGGATCATTTTGGAATTTCTCTCGGTTTTTGTTTATTTTTATTTTTCATATTCTTGCCAAATTTATATCTTATGGTAAACATTATAACACTTTTTTATGGTTCCAAAATTTGCAGAAATTACTAAATAGAAATTTTGTTGGAAGAGTATTTGTGGGTCGACTTTATCTATTCCATTTCATCGTGTTATTCTCCACAACTTGTGTTTATTTATATAAAATGAAATATTAGCTATAGGATGCTGTCAACATATTGTAAAAACTGAGAGGAATTTTTTTTTTCAAAACAATTGATATACATTTCTTAAAAAGTTCCATCGATCCGAGGAATATAATATAAAGTCCATGAACGGCTCTGATTAAGACTATCTGGAACAGGGCTAGACATTCGAATTTATTCCCTTAGTCTAGACCTATATAGTACTTTAGAATCTTTAAATTTGTCTGGGACTCTTGAGAGAGATGCAAAACATCGTATATAGTATAATATATGTTTGTTTGCTCGTCTGAGAAGCAAACCTTGGACGAACTACGCAAATTTCAGTTTATTTTTAGACGATTCTTTGTTGTTCCGTCTTAATATAATTTTGAACACATATACTAACAAGTCGGAGAGAGGGAGCAGTCTTCGCGCAGGTAAACAACTTGGGAAAACTTATCAGAAAATATTAAATTGTATACTAAGACTGTATAGTACTTTGGGCATTTCGATAACTAAGCTTTAAGGTCAAACATAATTTCCCCAATCATTATTTACAAACTACAATATAATGTAAAAATCATTCATGTTTATCGTGTGTGTTGTTTGTTAATGCACTGAAATCAACTCTTTATGCGATATCGTAGCGTAAAGTCAATGTCAATGTCTATAATTAGTCATGGCCCAACAGTGTTGGCCAATGCCAAGCTGATAAGAGTTCATCGAATGCAAATCATATCGGAAATGATATCAGCAAAGAGCAATACACGTGTACATGGAAATATTTATCAAACATGCATGAATAAATAAAACTAAAGATACCACAAGAAGATAGTGAAGTCTCAATGAAACTTATGAAGAAATCAGTGTTGACATTATACAATACAAATTATTAATTTACAGAGTATTTATAAAGTTTAAAGAGAGATTCTTTTAAAACATTCAAAATATAATAAATAAATACAATAAATATAATATATATATAAATGTATAAATAAAATATATGAAGCCACAACAAATCTCATAAAGAAATCGATGTCTTCGTTATACATATTATTTATTTCCTGAATATAAAGTTTAAGTAGAAATTCTTTGAAAAATTTAAAATATATTTTTATGTCCATATACTACCTAAAAATCAGCTCGTGCATATCAATTTGTATGTAAAACTAAATCTAGTAATCTTTATTAAAAACAAATTATCGCTTAAGGTAGTGCAATTATCTTTTAACAATCTATAAAGCAAGTGCGGCAAGTTAATGAAACAAATTACAAAATCGCTGCAATTAACAATTAAGTTCTTGGGCGATAATGGATATGCATATGCACATGTGCTATAAATGGTATATGGTATATAATGTATATACAGCAATATTAGAAAAAAAAGATTTACAGATTTATCTATCAATCGATAGAGAAAATATTGGAATTAAGTATTACTAAACTATATAGAAAACATGCATATAATTATGGCAAGTCTGTTATAAGTTTCACTTAGATTTCTGTAATACGAAATACTACGAAAATTAAACATAGTCTTCAATGATTATTGTGCTTTGTTTTTGCTCACAACAACAACAACGACAACAACAATCGCAACTACAGCTGGCATTAGCTACATATGTAATTTTATAGTCACAATCTGTCCAGTCTTAACCCCTCCTAGCCCCATGCAACCCTTCGCGACCCTCAGGCAACTATAATAAGCTCTTATCTCACTAGCCATGGACAGGGGGGGCCGAAGAGAGACCTGGGCATGGGGCAGAACGGGGCCTGGGGCCTGGGCCTGGGGGAGGGGCTCTAAATTAGAAGCACCGATAGCTGAAAAAAAAGAGAGACGCAAAATTCTCGATTGCAAATCGAAACGTCTGAAAATATATATTGTGGCATAGAAATTGCACATGGGCACGAACCGAGACACGATCATATTTGACGACTGTCGCTATCGTATCAACACATGATTGTAAAAAACAAAAAACAAAAAGTGACTCAACCTGCGATATCAACAACAAACGAATAACAAAAATAAAAGAGAATAAAAAAAACCATTTGTTGCTATTGTTCAATTTAATGCGAATTGCGTGTCAGAGATCAAATTCATTGGGAATGCGTAACAGAGCAACAAAGCAGAATGCACAAAAACTGCACAAAGCGCAAAGGAAAACGAACGTTTCCAATTGCAAGGTAGCGACTAGAAAATCAATTTCCTCAAGTATTATCAGAGACATTTTGATTTCTTTAACTTCCACACGTTTTAAGAACATGATAGGAAAAATAATGTAAGACTGACAAAACGAAACCCGATCAATACCGTATCTTGCTTTATCCTACAGTAAAGATTCTATCAATAACCTTCATAGGTTTATGAAAGATACTCCAAGATATAGTATAGACCACATGCTATTGGCCCATTAAGTGGTAATTTTGTAATAACTTTATAGCCTGGCATTTTATACTATACTTAGTATATTTCATTATCTACATAGGTCGCAAAGTTAATTGGCAAAACCAATTGGCAGGTAGCAAGTAAAAGCCAGCCGAGAACAACTTCAGGCACTACCTACCATATTGTTATTATGTAACAAATAATAAAACAATCGAAATCTTCTATTAACTGCTACTGATGATAAGCACTTTACAATATTATTAATATTTATGTAAGGAATTCTAAAGAACATCTATTTTGAAGTGCACGTGCAGCCTGAGAACTGTAATTACGTTAATAAACAAATTAAATAAAGTTAATGAATATTAACTTTTACGATAGCTATAATAATTCTAATATTGATTTGAAATACGAATTTACGTAAGGTTAATAAGCTCTGGAAAGGAGTATTTAGTATCAGTTGTTGTCATGTTTCAAGTTGGAATGAGCAGTACTTAAAGAATATATTTTATAATATTATATTTTTGAATGGTGTTTTCGAAAAATAAACTATTGATTTCTACTTTAACAAATATTCAAATACATAAGACTGTTTTCTTCTATTTCCTATAGTATTTCTTAGATCCGCTCTGTCACTCAATTATCTTTAAAACTTTTAGTTGTCAATGTCCAATATCCGATGATGAAGGATTACAAATTGGTATTAAAAAAAACAGAACATTTCATTTATTAACTATATAATTTAATTCTTTAATCGTCTCCGTCACTTAAGCACTCAAAAGGAACTTGAACCTGCTTAGTTTTCTTGAGGTTCTATCATCTAAAGATCACTTGGCCTACCTCATCTCTATCAACAAAGGGATGATGCCAACTACGAAATAGAAATAATATAGAAATAATATTCATATCCATATCGTACTTTCTTCCCCAGCCAAAGTTTATAGTGTCAAATAAAGCATATTGTCGCCTGACCTCACGTATTTACTCAGCTCCAGTTGAGCGTGAATTCCTGGACCTTTATTGGAACCCACGCAAGAGTCATATACTCGTATAGTAGATAAAGCCTCATTGGCACTACTCTGTCAAATCGATATTTTTTTCTGCTACATCATTATTTATTTGATGATTATCTTCGACTTCGAGGCTCGTCTTATTTGATTTTATCATTAGAAATTTGCATTGTTTTAGTTTTTGTTTTTGTACTGGAGATCCCAAGACGGACACGATCAAAGATATATATGTATGGTATATATATTTGTACGGGAATAAACATCATGTGTCTGTGAAATGGTTTAACCAATTTAAAAAATAGTGTCAAACACACAAGCCGGATGAAGGAAATTCCCATTTCGGCCAAATATTGAAAAGTATTTAGCGTATAGTTCCCAAATAGCATTCAGTGGTCATAGAATATAGTGAACCTGGTTTGCCAAGTACTGTATCTATTGATAATGATGATGATATTGGAGTTGCAACCGGTTTTTGAAAAACCGAACCGAGCCTGATCCAATTAGCCGTCACTCATACGTTATTCGTATTCGACTTTTTATTGGCATTATCATTACTTTTATGACTAATAATTGCGCGCATATTGTCTATAATTAAAATACTAAAAACGTCTCAATTAAATTGTTATTAACGAAAAGTCAAAGCAACTACTACCGAAGCACTAAGAACAACTTGTATAACCAGCACATGTACTGTACTGCGGCTACTGTATCTGAGTGTTGTATTTATACGTATCTATGTATCTCATCTATTTGTGGCGCCCCTAAGTAATACCGCCAATGAAATCTCAGTCAAGTGTAATTTCCATTAACTATGTTTGTTAACGTCTTAGTGTCTTGCCTTTTAATTGGGCGCTAACGTGTTTCAGATACATTTGTATCTCCAAATAGCCGCAGTGCAATTAAATTAGTATTTGCCTTGAACTGCGTCGCCAATGACGGCAGCGACATTTAGAACTTGACTTGTCTAAGCATTCGCACACACTTACACGCACACACACGCACATCGACTCATTCATTCATTCACAGAGCAAGTCGTAATAATAAGCTTACCCATTAAGCCCAGCCTCAATAACCTATTAACACTCGGAGATCATAAAGCGCAGTTTCTTTTTGCATACGTCTTTCGGCATCGGCAGACGCTTTTACTGCGAATTCGAACTCGAACTCGAATTTGAATTCAGCCAGTCACGATGATTGATCGACGACGACGAGGTAAACAGAGTCTCAGCATGATAAGCCTAAAACATGTTTTGATCAGGTTTTTTTTGGGCTCGACCTACCCCAAAAAAGAAGACAGATTTAAAGCGGTACAAATAAATTATTGTTCCAATAAGTTCACTGATATTCTGTAGTAAATCTTTAAGTAACATCTGATATTTGATTGAATCCACTTAGAAAAATTGTTGAGCTCTTTTATTATTTGAAGTATTTTGTTATTTTGTTTATGTTCAATGGCGTGTTTATTGCTTTCTTTAATTTCTGATTCGATAACCCACAATAATCGTAAATGGTGTATTAGGACAGTCATCGTGATTGGGTTAAAGAAAATTTGCAAGCTTACCATGATAAGTAAATCTACTTTGAAAAGAATATCAAAGAATCAGTCCAAGAAGTTTTCGGGTTGTCTTTGATATACATACTTTCTGAGACTTTAAGTTTAAGCTTCTCCTTATGTATACCAGTTTTATATTTCTACCAATTCATTTATGATAATCTAATTTAATCATAAAATGTAAAATGAAGACAGTCACGATGATTAGAAAGCCTCATTGAATTCTCATCATGACAAACAGAACTACTTTAAAAGGAATATTAGAGCATTTTGGCTGATTGGACCATTAAAATGAAATAAGTTCTAAAACTTTCTAAGCATATCTTTCATGTAATTTTATATTTAATTTTTGATTTAACTTAATTTTATTAACAATAATTTTACGAGCTACCTTCAGTTTATAGCCTTTCTTGTAAACTGTTTACGATAATCTTAGGCAATAATAAATAGATTTGAGCAATTCACGATGATTACGAAGAAAGCTAAAGCGAATGCTTACCATGGCTTATGCAACTATCTTAATATCGACATTGGACTATTTTTTATCTGATTAGTTCAATAAGAATAAAATAAATTTGCTGAAGTTTTTGCTTATGGAGGTTTTTTTTTTTTTATTTTCAAATAACGATAGTTTTTTGTGGATGCTTCGATAGTCAGTCAAACTTACGCGAAAAGAAGAACAAAATAAGATGGAGGAACTTTCGAAAGTCACATTTATTATATATTAAACCGATATATCGCAAACTAACAAGGCTTTTTATGAAAAACATCGAAAACTTCGATGTTGGTTTTCCTCAATGTTTTAACATTACTACTTTATGTTGTTTCCTAAAATATTTTAAGAGCTTTCCAGTTTGTAAAAGACTCATATCCTTTCTTGTTATCTTCTACAATAATAAATAGATTAAAGCCTGTCACGATGATCCGAAAGAAAGCAAAACTTAACTCTCACCATGAGAAGGTAAAATTAATGACCAAGTGATAAACGTATGAGTGGACCTACCTCAAAAATAGATTTGTAGCTAAATCAAGATAAGCACCGCAAATGGATTCTTACGAGCCCTCAATTTGGAATCAGAGCGGTCCAAAGTTCAAGTATTAAATGAATTTCCTTAAGACGTATTGCGTATAGTCATATAATTTTATTAACATGATAATTTGTTCACTAATAAACTATTTAATGTCTCAAATTATTATATGACTTAGAAAGCTTACTGGCACAACAAATATTGATTAGTTTTCATCCCTATTTTAAATATAATTATTAAAATATATATAAAAGGAAATATTAATTTTGGTTTTAGGCAAATTAACACACATCAATATAGTTTTAATATTTATTATTTTATTTTTTTTCTCTCAGTGCATTATTTGCAACAGGCCTATCAATTGCAAACTGCAATTACTCAGTTGGCAATAGCTTATCGCTACTGAAAATGAAAAGTTAACTTCAATTTACAAGAGTTATCAGTTTTAATTACGGGACTTTCAGAACTCTTAGGGACTTCTTTTCGACAATTGTTATCAAGTAGCAATTACGCTATTTTTTGAAGTGTGTCTCAAGTTCAAGTGCCCATTTCGAATGCGAAAATGCGCCATTTTATAATGATCGAGTATGCGTGTGTCTATGTTTGTGTGCCTAGACATGTCTAGTATTTCCGGTTGGATCATTGCAAGCGACTAACCGATGATTATTTTATTAGGTAGCTGAATAATTACAAGAAATTATCTACGAGTACAAACAAATAACACGTGTAGTTCAAACAGTTATCGATTGACGACGGCAATCGATGTGAATTGCAGCCTGAGTATCATACACCACTTATTGCCATCCCAAATGAGGTATATCGTATATCGTATGTGAGTATCGTTAGTACGAGCGAACCATCAACAACAATTTCAGGTGGTACTCGCATTGGTTAACAGTGCAATTAGTAATTAATTAAAGCATTCGTCTGTGAAATATCAACAAAAACAAAATAATTAACGCACTAATTATAAAGCTAGTAAATGATACACTTTTTTTAAAAGTGAAGTTTAAATTATTGGGACTAATGCAATGGCAGAAAATATTTTGTAAATTTAAAATAGATCAATTAATGGTAAATATATTACTTTTAATAAAATAAAATGTTTTTAATAAACATTTAAATATCTATCAAGAAATTAACATATATCTGCTTATATATATATATATTTTTTTAATTCAAGAATTAATATATAATAAATTCTTATTTCAAACCAAAGACAAAATCATATCAATGTTATTTGCATAGTGTATCTAATGATGTTTTCTAAACGTATTATTTATTTTTTCACGCTTCGCTTGGCAGATGTGACATAACATATTGAAAATGTTAATCGTTCTGTTGCACATCGTATCTGATATAAATATTTTCGTAATTGCAAAAAATATTAAAAAGGCATATAATATATATAATAACTAATATTGAGTATGTTAACTTAAACAAAAAGTGAGCTAAACGTCACTTGAGACTGTCTTTTCACTTTCGTGATTAAAGAAAAATGTGAAGAATAATAATACACTTGAGGCCTTCATGATAATGATGGGACCCACAACGAATAGTTCTGGTTGGTCGCTTTCACTTTCAACGATGGTTTGTTTGTACCAAATCTAATCACTAGAGCAAAGCTTGTATGTAAATGCGTAGGCTAATCTCTGATAAGCGCTGCAATAAAGTGTTTTCCTAATCATTTGCGCCTGAAGACCTGATAAAGCTTCATGAGCGCCAGGGCAGAGCTCCACTCATCATAAAGTAGAGCCAACAATGTGAATCTGATATAAGCTGCAAGAGGTGGAAGAAAAACCATCGTCTGATCAGTTGGAACGAATAAATCAAATACGATATGTTTAAAATTATTTGCAAAATATTTATAAATATTCTCAATATCAGTTTTAATTATAGGTTATCAGCATATTATAACTATGATTGATCAATTAGCCAAAACAGAGTTTTGTATACTTATTATTGTCATTTACAATGGATAAGGAAAATTGTTATTCTTTTACAGGGTATGCCTAAGCCATAACTAAATAAAATAAACTTCAATACATTATTATTGATTGCGTGATTTTTATTTCTTCTGAAGCATTCTACCTATGAATAAACATCAGTTATTTTCGATTATTTGTCAAAACATGCGCCATTAAATGTATCTTATCAGAGCGTCGAATGAATGCTCGCCAGTAAAATACCAAATAACAAGAATTTAGCGATAGAAATGTACATTCTTTTAGTGGGGGAATGACACAACGAAGCCCCAATGCTCTTTACAATCTTTGACATATAAAATTAGCTTTTGAAAGCTAAAGAAAAGGCTAAATAAGTGAGGTTTAGCTCAGTTAAGCAAAGTATATCGAAAGTATGTTATGAAATATTAACGAGGCCTTCAATTTTCTATCTACGAATTTCTACTTTGAAATTCCCTTTTTCATGTCCAAGCCCCTTCAGCAAAATCATATCATATCATGCGTATGTCCGCAGAGTTATGTTGATTATTGATTTCTGAAGGGTTTCCCGATTTCTTGTTGTTATCAACTCAAGACTTCCTGGTTCTACAGCAAGTCAAATTAGTTTTACTATAATAATTATAAATTGTTCACTAGGGAATTCCGTAAGGTATTGATAAGTACTACTACTACCAACTTTTAAAAATCAGTTTAAATCTAAATAATACTTTAAACACACGACCATATCGCATGCTCTTCTCACTCACCCATCATCTGTAGGATATTCTCCTCCAGGAGAAACCCATCATCGTAACCCGAATTAGTTAGATTTTCGGTTTTCATGTTCAACAAACTGGGCAGCATTGAGGCATACATTTGTGTAGAGATATATATCTTATGTTTGTATTCAGCTAATGTATTCACTTCCTCGTTGGGCGCGCACTCAAACTACTCGCTAATCACACTACGATTCACACTGTACACTCGCTGTGTTCCTCCTCGAGGGGGCAGCAAGACAGTGGGTAAATATTTGAAAATCCTTCACACTCGTGTGCAGCAAATTATTATTTTCTCACAAATTGCTGTTGGCGCACATTTCTCGGGATTTTCAGCCGTTTTTTTTTTTAGCCGTTTGTGGTTGTTGGTGTTTTATATTCTACATGCATATAGACACTTAAGTAAGGTTCAATATTTGCACAAATTAAAATCGAAATAGCGAAGACGACACACTCAAAACGCCGGCGGCAAAAGTATTTTACTATTTACATGAGGAGCTACGATCGGGTTATACCGGGGAGGGGGTTAATGAGTTGCACCACATAAATAAATAATGCAAATTGAGTTGAGAGCTCTTGGTTCTTGTTTTTTGTTTTTTTTTTTTGTTTTTTGCTTTTATCACAGTTCCACATTGATTACCATATATATAGTAAGGTTCCTATGCTAATCCCTGACGGTTAAGTTCTGCGGCTTTATGTTTTTAAGTAGTGTCTCTCTCTCTCTCTCATCAATACCGGCACAATACGTCGAAGAACTTAAGGTTTGTATGTGTGTTTGGTTTTTTTCGTACCGCCGGGAGGAGTCTCTCGGTTCTGTGTATTATAACCGCCCAGTGCAAAACACTGACTAAACCTCAAATAATGTTCTCAGCACGTACTAACTGTCTTAATATTATTTGTTGTAGATATAGAAGTCAACGTCGGGCGGCGACTCGACAGCAGCGTCGACAACGACGACGACGCTGCCATCGTCACCGTCTCTGTCTCAGTCTCGGTCAACGTAAGCGTCGCCGCTGCCTATGCCGGTGCCGGTGCCGATCGTCGTCGACGTCCGTCGTTGTCGTTGTCGTTCGGCTCGGCGAGAGCCCAACAGCAAACACATAAAAGTTTATTAAATATTATTGCTAGAAGCAGCGTTGCTTCTATTGTTGTTGCGCACTTGCCTTAGCAAAATTGTTAACAATTTACCCCGATTACGGCTCGGATCGCGTCGGGCCTGACCGGGCTCGGGCCTCTGCTGGTGTGGAGCATGCGCAGAAGGTACTCGACGGGTTGTCGGGTGAATGGTGTGTGTAAGAGTATGTGTTATCAATGTCGCTTAATCGTTATACATACGTGGACAAATCTATATGTATATATAGAATTCTAATTGTTTAATAGCTGTACCACATACGTGTTCAAATGTGTCGCACATAAACAACATAAAAAGCATTTCGAGTATTTTTAATTATTTTTGGTTTTTCTTTTTTTCAAGTGTTTTAGATTCGCGCAGAGATTATCGTGACTCTCTAGTCGAGTTGAGTTGTACTCGAATATCTTTCGAGTGGCACAATTAAAAGAGTGTGAGACATATCTAATTACATAAACATATGTACATATGTATGTTGGAAATTTCTATTTGTATTTGAAACTCTTTTCCCTTCATTTAATATTCCAGCAACATTTTTTTCGCACAGTTTTCAATCATTTGTAACATATGAATAACTTTATTTTTACCTCACTCAGTCGAGCCTCCCTGAATAAACAATGCAAAAACTATCTGTTTATATGGCTATGTAGAGCGAAAAAAATCTCAAAGATAATAAGCCGCAAGATAAACGAAAAACACTTTCCATTTGAACAACAAGACAAGAACATAAAGACAATACAATACCTTAAATCACTTTGATAAGCGCTAAGCTGACATGACTTTAATTTTCTCACACTATATTCGTCTGCGTAAATCACAAAGTCAAGTATGCATAACATATAAAAGGACTCTGATGGAGCATTAAGTCAATAGTAAATATTTAGAAGCTATAAAAGTGGCAGAGGAGGTTGAGCAGAGATTTGCTCTTTGGATGTGACAAACTATTAAAAGCAATATTTAAAAAATCGATCAAGGTATAAACATTTACATATTACATACATATATGTATGTATATATATGTTAGTTATAGTACGATAATAGAAGATTTAATTATGACTTTCCAATTATTGGCAAAGATCTCAAAATAAAGTTCTTTGTATTATAACAAACAAAAATGTCCTTCATCAAATATATTATAATTTGTATAGAAATATTCAAAAAAAGAAGGAAATTGCTGCCTTCCGCTCGTGGAAATTATATGAAACTATGGATGAGTAACTATATAATTTATATTTATTTCTTTTTATTCTATTTTTTATTATTGAATATACATTTTTATTTAGAAAGCTTAAGGATATCTAATTTATCGATTTTAATTGATTGGTAAAACTATATATACTTGAGTATATAATTGTTCGCTTATAATTTATTGGTAAAACTCCATTTACTGTGTTAATATCAATTAATTCTGATGAGATACGTTATTTTCAAAAAAAAAAGAAAACAAGTATTTTAATGAAACCCAAATTTTGGCCGGTAATAAATATTAGACATGAAATTATAATAACATTTTATGATATTTAAAGAAGCTATAAGTTTGATTGAGATGACCAATCGACCAATAGATTTGTTGACAGAACTTTCCATTTTCCCGAGAGACTTCTTTGCGTGGCATCAGAAAACAGACAAATGCTGATCAAGAATATATATGCATTTATTTTTTACTTACTTTATTTGCTTCTCTGCCTTGCATACATCATTAATTGTATTACTAAATAAAACATATTGTAATCACGAGGTTCTTTTTGTTTATTTCGAAAAAGTTCTTAATTTCCTAAGAGAGTATCTTATTTTCGCGCATAGCTCTACATTTTGCACTCTCTCTTCTGTGATATACAATGGCCACACACATACAAACATACGTATATATTACACTTCCATGGCTCATATTTGTTGATCAGCTCACTTTCAGCTTGGCAAACAATCATATCGCAGCGCGGCGACAAGAGCGACAGCGTCAAGTGGCCTCTTATCAGTAGTAGCTGAATCCCGGAGCTCAGTAGCAAGCACACAACTACGTGGGCACGGTCTAGTGTATCAGTGTGTAACTGTGTGTGTACATGAATATTATTATAGGTCGCTCTTGTGTGTTGATAGCATAAGCAAGCTCGGAGCACAGGCGAACTGAGCTGAGCCGAGCTGTCGCTCGGTTATCAGTCATGGGCCATAAATAAGCTTGTTAAAAAACAAAACACTGGATGAGCCCAGAGAGAGATTGGATCAGATCGGATCAGAGCAGCACCAGCAGTAGCAGCAGCACCAGCTGCAGCTCTTTAGTTGACTAGGGATGGGCCGGACTTGAGTTCGTATACGAGTGTGTAGAGATGAATAGATAGCGCGACTAGGGCCGAGCAAATTGAAGAAATTTGCCGGTGTGCAATGCCTTTGCTGCAAGTGTGTGTGTGGGTGTGTGCCTGAGTGAGTGTGTGTGTGAGTGTGTCTGCTGTGATTGATACTTCTGATTCAATTGAATATGATTCGCAGCGATTGTCATTCAACACCCATGCCACAGCACGACATGTGCCCCTTACTCATGCACAATCATCGAGCCTGAGCCAGTGCGACGGCAATGCCAACAACTACAACAACAACGAGCGCCGCTCGGTTCGTACTTTAACCGCCGCGGCGGCAACCTATACGCCGGAATTCTCGTGTGACGAAAACTGGCGTTGGTTGCGTTGGCGGCGTTTGCCGGCACCGCCGACGATGGGGATGGCATTTGCTGGTTGTACTTTGATTTTATTTTGAATGCTCGCCGATCACTACGTCACTGCCTAAGAGTAGGGCAGGGGAACAGAGGGGGCAGCAAGGGAATGGAGGTACTGAGCTCGTGACGTTGCATCATTTAACCAAATTGTCAATTAGGCTTTGCGCGCTTATCGAACACTCGAACTTACTGAAATACTACTGGGCACTACTCCACATACAGTTAACTATCTTTGGCTGCAGTATTAGTATTGATTTTATTGTCTATATAATTTATTGACTGTCTGTAGTTTTTAGCTATATAGTTGAGAACTCTCATCTGTCTCATTTTTAAAGGTTACTCACATTCATAACCCAATTTGCAGTAGAAGAAGGACGCATATTGATATAGATACTATATAGTATGTATATTTGATAGATAGCTCTGCGCTTTACACTCAATTTCCGGTGAGATATTTTACTATGTATGTATTTACGGTTGGGCATATCTAAGTGAAGGCCGGAATTAACTGGACTTTTTGTTTACTTGTTTAGTTGAACGATAGCGAAGATGGAATGAACTTGAATTATTTGTTGTTTCAAGTATAACATCGATAAAGATTTATAATTATTGAAAGTTAGGTTAGTTAGTTATGGAATAGAAAAGTATTATTAAAATAAATATTATGTATTTTAGCTCCTAGCAGTATTAAAAGAGAAAAAATTAAAACGGTCTTTTTAAAAGAATAAGATACGTATAAGAAAGACCTATAAGCCTATAGAAGCTATTTATCTATCAAAGTAACTTAGAATACCCAACAATTTCAATCACTTTCCATCCCTTTCAATAAAAATATTTCTCAGAAAATTTAAATATCCTATATTCATTTTCAAATCAGTGTTTACCATCAAATATTTATAGCAAATTTTCCAAGAACTCCCCTTTGTGTATTGCTCCCCCAGAAGATCAAGATCAGACCCTTACCAAAGAGTAAAAGTGCTAAAAGTCACACCAAAGAGATTTCCCACATGTGTTCAGGGATTCCAGTCTGCACACTCTTTACCCATGACTCGTCGTCAGAACATTCTGGGCAACGCAATCGAGCCGCAGCATGTGCAACTGTCATGTGGGGCAGAGATTGCATTAATTGCAATTACGAAAATGCAAGTATAAATATATATATACATATATATATCTGTGTATAGGCATGTGTACCATTTATATTATGAAATTGTACACTCGCATATCTGTACATGACGCATATGTTTTGGTTTGAAGCGAATCATGAATCACGAATCGTTGTCCCCCCAGTTGTCGCCCGGCGTTTCCTGCATGTGCAACAAATGTGCAATGAGGGAAGAAGAAAAGTACGAAAAATAAGCTATGAATATGAATAAAATGCATGTCATGTTCTTAGTTGCCTGTCCCGAGTTTTCCCGGCCCCAAAACTGTGACTGACTGTGTGACTGACTGTCTGTGTGTGTCTGTTTTTCAATTTCCAGTGAAATATGAAAATTAGCCGAGCCCTACCTCGTCCCCTCCCCCTTCTTCGACTTCGTTAAGTGAATTTTGAGCGAGAATTATTATTTTATTTGCATACATATTTATATTAACCATACAAAGCGCTGCAGCGATCGTTGCGTTTATTTTTGCACATGTAACTACATGAGTGCACATGTGTGTGTGTGTGTGTGTGTGAGTGTGAGTATGAATATGGGTGCTATCCATAGGATACACATGTGATTTGCATGTGTTGTTCGTCATCGGCGTCATGAACAACATTATCATTGCTTATTATTGTTGTTACTGTGCATGACTGTCGAGTGTTATGACAACAACAACACGATCATCATGCTCATGATCATCAGTGATGATGATGATGATGATCATGATTATGATATTCATAATGTTTGACTGCAATTTACTATTTACACTTCATTAGGCGGCGACAACTTTAAGTGAAATGTGTCCACATTGTTGAGTGCTCTCCTCCCGTGCATCTGTATCTGCGCATCTCACAGATACATTTACGCAACGGCTGCAATGCGAATCTATTCGCTCGCTACATATGAATTGAGAAAAGTTGTCAGCAAATTTTCTAATTGGAAAATGAGAGAGAGGTAAAGAGAGAGAGAGAAGTGCCCAAGCCCACATTTGACAAATCTCACGAATTCGCAAGCAGCTAAACTAACTAACCTCTAAGAGATACTCAACTCTAAAAGCTTTCAGCAATACTATATATACTTTAGTAGGTATACTTTGTGTGCGAGACGATCTTACGCAAATCGGTGCGGAAACAACGTTTCGGAGTCAATGTAAATTGTTTATTATGTGAGATGACTTGGCATTTTGTAAATTCCATAAAAAATTATACTAACATTATGTTTAAAAGTGAATTTTTAATAATCCATATGCAAATATCATATTGAAGATATTGCGTTTTTTAATTTGGTGATCAAAAGCGATGCCTGACAAATTTCTCTTACATAAATGTGTAGCATGTCTGTAGCATGTCTGTAACATGTCTGTAACATTTCATTAACATTTCCCCAATATGTCTGCATTATGTCTGTTCCATGTCTAGTACATTTCTGTTTCATGTCTGTAACATTTTCTTAACATTTCCTTAACCTGTCTGTATTATGTCCGTTTCATGTTTGCTACATTTCTGTTTCGTGTATGTAAAATGTCTGTAAATTTTCATTAATTTTCTTCGAATCCACTTGAAACTGTTAATTAGTTTTTATAAGTTTACTTTAGAGCAATGTTTAGAAATGCATAGATCCCTTCATTATTGTATATATTATATTTTTATTTTTCTTCTTCAATAATATTTTTGATTCTCAGAACTGCGATCATCTTTTGAAAACAGTTTATCAATAATGCGCTGAGCGTTATTGAGCCACACACACGATATCAGCAGCAACTGCAAATGTTATCTATGTTTCTGCCTTCCTCCACATTTCTCAACTTTTATCATATATGACACAATTATCTATATGGAAATTAATGAGTGTCCAAAGCGGATATCACAGAATAAAAAAAAACGAAGCAACAATGTATTGTAGATACTACTTCAAAGTGAATTTCTCAACCGGCAGAACGGAAATTCTATCAAGATGGGCATTTCGTAATTTAATTATTATTGCAATAGAAATAAAAAAACACCTGCATGAAGCTTAAGAGGAGGAAGCATAGGTAGTACTACTATTGAATCAGGGCAAGTGAACTGAAATATAAAAAATAAAGTCAATGCACACAAATCAATTGAGTTTGCGTCTGGGCGATAACCTCCACATATCATATCAGTGCAGATACTTGTCTAACTGTAAAATATATACGAACGTATGTGTCAATGTAATATTCATGTATATTCACACACACACAAACACGTTTAATGTATTACAAGCACTTTGTAGGCCTTGCATAATGAGTCCTCGATTCATTTTAATTTCAGGTGCTTTTCCAGTGAAAAAATGAACAACTTTTTTGCCATTGCCATGTCAGCTCTAAGGTGACTTCTGGGCACCCCTTCTGGGGCTTGAGGCCCTGTGTTCCATCTATAAATATTCAACAAATTAAATGCCCGACTCGTGCTCGAGAAGGGGGTGGGGCGGGGTTACTTTAGCTTTAACTTAACTTTAGCTCAGCGACTACGTCTGGGTATCGCTTAAGTTTATTTTTTCCTCATGTTTTTGTTTTTGTTTCTGTTTGTTTTTCTCTCTTTCCAGTCACTCGTATTTGCTATTGCGCATATTTAACCCTCGGGGGTTAAGTTAAGCATTACGCTTACGTTTTATTTCGTTTCATTTTTTCGCGCTTTTTTGCGTATTTCTTTTTTTTTCTGTTCTGTCAAGATGGCAAAATGTTTCGGAGCTGTCTTGTAAAATTGTCTGTTGTTAGTGTTCTCTCTGTTCTTGATCGCAATGCAATTGTGGAAAGAATGTCTTACTTATATCACGATTAATCAATATTTTAATCTGCTCAACAGCAACAGAACTGCAGCAACAACATGTTGCTAATCAGTAAACAAATTATAAACATTTACAATGATTGTTCGTCTAGCTTATCAAGCTGGTTTATCAAGGCTATTCTAGCCGCTATTTATAGCTATCCCCTACACGTCCCCTACAAAGCTGCACTCAGACGAACACTCGCAACGCAATTTGGTTTTCTTCTCATTTCGATTTATTCTTCTTTTTTAGCCAGGCACGTGGCACGTGCAAAGCGATGATTAGACAGACGATTAGGTGAAATGGCCGCCATGACCTTTGGCAGTGCCATAGAATTTATGATACTAAGTAGTAGAACAATTTTGGAGTGAGGCAATTATCGTAAACCAAAATCTTTTGGCTTCGGGCCCCCAAGTGTTTCAACTGATTTTAGTTTGAGTTTTTCACTGATATTATGAAGATAATTAAAAGGGCGCTTTAAAAAAAAAACTTCCTTGATTCTAATAAAACTTAACTAATAAAATAAAAAATAGATTTAGATCTTTTTATCCCAATTATATTTAATAAAATATATACATATAAAATTTATCGTCGACATATCGACCTGTTTCGATCTCATATACCATACCTAAGCCCAAATGACTCATATCATCGTAAACTATCGGAATAATCTTCGACAGTTCGATTGGTTATCGGTTTTTTTCATTCCCATCGAAGTGCAGTGTCTTATAGTTAATCCCTAATGACCACCGAGGCACTCACCTTGTTCATTCAACTCCTGTTCCATTTGCTCCACTTTGCTTATCTCCATTAGCTGCTGCTGTCCATCGGTTATTGTCAGATCTTGTGGGTGCTTCATCATAGACGAGTGAGTGCACGTTCTTATCTCTCTCTCTCTCTCTCTCTGTCTTCGTCGACAACTTACAATCGAATGCGAGTCATGCTTAGTAACTGTAAAGAAACGATAACGATAAGTGTTCAATTTAGCTCTTCGGTAGGGGTAATTCAACACAATATGGAACTGTAATACCCAACAGGTTCAGGCATTAATCTAGCATTAATCTCTAGTATGAGCATTATGATGGGTTTTCGATCTAATGCGAGTGCGCGATATCAGGCAATAAAATCGGCTACAAAACTAATCGTTGTTTCACATGGCTTACATGGATTAAACCCCCCTCGATGGAACGATAGGCGGGGCACTTAATTTATGATCGTACATTATGTACACTATCACACACCTGCACTATATACATGTATATATATAGATTTTTAGTGGGCCCACTTTACGAGGTACTCATAAACCAAAACAGCGCTATGACACACACTAAACACACTCCATGCGGAGCTCCGAAAAAAAGTACTGTATGGAAAAGGTAATCTTTGAAGCTTTATTGACTGGCTCGTCCAGATAAACGCGCAATATGCGAAACGCGACTATGAGGCCCCACTAAAAAAAGCTCTCTCCGTAGGCTTCTTCTATCTGCAGCTATTCGCAAAGAATACAACAACAAATTCGCGCTCTGATAACGCAAATTGTTACCAAAGCGTTTATTATTTCTTGGCCATAACAGTGCGATAACGATGTCATACGTATGTAGTTAGGTAGTATTTGATTCGGAACTTTTATTTGGCAAACGCGACGCACACCTCCTTATGCTTTCTAATCGTGTGTGAAACGTGAACTATTTTTTTTTCTTTTTGTTAAAACTAAAATAAAAGAAAAGGAAATAAATTATCTTATCCAAAGTTCATATTCTAATACATTTCAAGGTTTAACGATAATATGAATCATCTTACTTCCGAATAAATTATATAGTATATCAATTAAAATTTAATTTCAACTATATCGGTCTTAGTGGCCAATCTTGTCTAGACTTCTGCGATTATAATTTAGTCTTTCACACTTTAACAAAGAATTAGCATTTTTTCGAAAAAATACCCATTATATTTGACTCTAAAATTTGTGTTAGTATTAATATTGAAAAGTAGACATTTGCACAGGATTAGAACTTTGATATTCTGGATGTGTTTAAAGCCTCTGTCATCAGACGCCCGAAATCAGCATGCACCATTGTGAATAGCTTGACGGCACGTTCCTGCAGGAACTGACTGGCCTCGCTCAGATGCTCGGATATGTTGCGTATTAAACGCTTGCGTCCACAATTGTCAAGGGTATAGGTCCAGAAATCGGTAACCTGACTGAAATTATCCTCCGTATCGCCGCTCATGTAGCGATAGATATCGCCCGTAATGGGACAACAGGTCTGCAACGCAAGTGCGCGAGGACTCTCTTTGGGACCGCAGAATGAGTTAGGGTAGTAGTTGGGCGCCCCATCTTGATTGTCATTGACCGTCATGCCACCGTCACGTTGGAAATTCTTTACATCCACACGATAAGGACAATTCACAGGGATTTGCATATAGTTCACACCGAGTCGATGACGCTGTGAGTCTCCGTAGGCAAAGAGACGACCCTGCAGCATCTTATCCGGCGAGGGTTCGATTCCGGGTACAAGATGTGCCGGACTGAAGGCAAGTTGTTCGATTTCGGTAAAGTAATTGGTAGGATTGCGATCCAGTACTAGTCTGCCCACGGGCAAAAGGGGATACTCTTTCTGGGGCCACACTTTGGTCACATCGAACGGATTGAACTTGGCCTTGCGGGCCTCCTCGTTCAACATCACCTGAATGAACATGCTCCAACTGGGATAGTTGCCTTTCTTCACCGAATTGTATAGATCTCTGATGGAATAGTCGGGATCGTGGGAGTTCAGTTCAGAGCAGCGACGTGAATCCAAATTCTTTATGCCCTGATCTGTCTTAAAGTGGAATTTCACATAGAATGTTTCTCCACTGGGATTGATCATACGATATGTATGCGCTCCATAGCCATGCATGTGACGATATCCATCGGGAGTGCCGCGATCACTGAAATACATCACCAGAGAATGCAGTGTCTCTGGCCGCAGGGTCATAAAGTCCCAGAACATATCCGGATCCCGCAAATGCGTCTGCGGATTGCGTTTCTGGGCGTGCACCAAGCTGGGAAACAACGACGGATCACGTACCCAAAATACAGGCATATTACAGCCCACCAAATCCCAGATACCTTCCTGCGTATAGAACTTGACAGCAAATCCTCGCTGCTCCCGCACCGAATCCGCCGAACCACACTCGCCGCAAGCCACCGAGAATCTCATGGCAATTGCAGTTCGTTTCTTGACGCGTTCAAAAAGTGAAGCAGCACAGAATTTCGTTATATCGTGGGTACACTCAAAGTACCCAAAGGCCCCAGCACCCTTTGCATTGCACACACGTTCGGGTATACGCTCGGTATCGAAGTGCATTATCTCGTCGAGGAATATGAAATCCTGCAGCAGTGCAGGGCCACGTGGTCCCACGGTTTGTATAGCATCCTTGGTACCAATCGGTGTCCCACCACTCGTGGTGCATTCCGGTGTAGCCGATGCATCGTTGTTTTTGTAATCGATTAACTGATTGGATGCCGGATCGCGTGAACACATTATGAATTTCCTTTTATTACAATTATATCAAATTTGACAAGAATTTTTATTTTAAACTATTTCAAACAGTTTTTTCTACAGCAGCAATTTATGGAGACAGTTGAGAATATGAAGTGTTCCAAATTCGATTTGTGCACTGTTTTCTATGTAAACTGTGATCTTATTGATTTTAGAATAGTTTTATACAAGAACTATCCATATTTTATGTTACATCTGGTCTAGGGATGCTTTATTATTATATAAACATATTTATTTTATATACAATATATAGATGGTTCTGTTTATCTGATTCAACTTCAAATGAAAGTGAATTTAAAAACACAAAAAAAAAAAACAAAATTTAGGTTAAACACTTTTCCTCAAAATTGGGTAAAGGTTAAATAGCTGCCTACATCTCTGATTTTTTTCTGATAGGACTATATTTATCATGAATTTAGGCGAAAGAATTATTTGGCGTTCGCTTCTAGTTTTTTTTGAATTGAATTTTGAAAATAATTATTTTTACATATATTTTGTTGTTGCAGCTATTTAACCTTTACCCAAAATTGTTGAGAGGATTGTGGAAACCTCAGAAAACTCAAATTTTAATTAAATATTCAGCCTACAGGGTATTATCGTAGTGCTACAACTAACAAATGCAATAACTGCCTTTGCTGGACACGTTTCTATTTGCCATAAACAGGGTACTTAAAAGGGGTGGGGGGGAAGTGCTGCCAAAAGCTCCATGTGCAAATCTCGCTCTGTTTGCACGCGACACACGTGTCCATGGTTGACTGACAGACAGTTAATATACTACGTAAAAATTAAAAGCTTGCCTGGCAAAAAACATTTAGCAAATAGGCATAAAGGCAAATGCGAGATGCATGTGTGAGTATGCACATGTGTGTGTATGCATGTGTGTTAGTATGTGTGCAAGTGCAAGCAAGTGTGTGTGGAGTCGAGTGCAGTATTAATGTGTGGAAACTTACTATAAAAGCTCACTCGCAGGCCAGTTGAACTTGCTTGTAGTTGTTGTCGTTGTTGCTTTATTTATAAAATGTTTTCTTTGACTTGTTTCTGTTGCAGTTATTTTTGTTTTTGTTTTTGTTTTCCGCTATTGCTTTTGCTTTTTATCGGACGCGCTTTTGCTTTTCCCAGTTATGGCTGTTGACTCTAGTTGACCGCATGAATGAAAGCGAAGTAGACCAGACGAAAAGACGAACAGACGGAATAGAGGGACATCGCAAGAGCAGCGTCACACACTTGTTGATTTCCTTTATAATTGTGTTCGCCTTGTTGTTGTTCTTCTTGTTGTTGTTTTTTATAGTTCGTTTTTAATTGAAAGCTGATGTTTGGCACTCTGATTGTATTTTACACCTCTTCTGCACTTCCTCTCTTCTTATTTCTATGTTTTGCTTTGGCTTTTTAAACATTTCATTTTATTGCACTTGTCTAAGCGGCTTACGGTTCGTCAATTTCAGTCGTTACTCTTATTGTTTTGAATTTCATTCGATCACTGTGTGTGTGTGTGTGTTTGTGTTTGTATGTCTGTGTGTATTTGTTTACTTGCGCTTGCTTTGTGCTCTTATTGTTGTTGTTTTTGGTGCGCGCCAATTAAAGTCGAAACTCGACGAACACTTGCACATTAAGGAGATTTCTCAGATACGGCTTGGGTCTAGCTGGGGGCTACTGCCAGGGGCCACCGCCACTGCATATTCATTTATATCAATCAAATGGAATTTTACTTTTGTTTTGCTTTTGTTTTTGTCGTTCTCAGTGCGACGTCGTCACTTGAACTCAACTACGGCTTCTGTCTGTAACGGTCGCGAGTCTTCGACGCCAGCAACAAGTTACACGCAAAGAGAGTGAGACTAACGAAGAGAGTGATGACTAGCAGAGAGAGAGAGAGAGAGCGCGGCATGCAGTTATCACACTTGATGCTCTCTCTTTGGCGGCGCTCTCTCTTGCCTTTGGCACGCTCACCGACACAGTGAAAACTGTTGCTATTCACACTCACACACAGGCAAGAGCAACGCCGCTGTCGCTGTTACGTATTTGTTTTTGCAAAAATCAAACAACAATTTAATAACTTTTTTGTCGCAAAGCGCGCGTGCTCTTTCAGCTTAATTTTTGTTTTTAGTTTTTTTTTTCGCAGTATTTTACATACTTTGCAATATTCAAAAGCGGGGGCCTGCCCACTGTCAGTGGGTTGATTGAACCCACTGTCGTATAGACAGACAGACAGACTGGCACACACACACACACGCGCGCTAGCTAGCACACACACAAGTGCACTGGCTTGGCTAGACGGAATACAGTGGGTAGTAGTACCAGAGACGATTGCGAGCAATGGGCGACTGAAATCAAAGTGGCAAAATTGAACGGCATCGCGAGTGTCGGCAGGAGAATGAGGGAATGCGCTAAGAACAACAACAACAGCACAACAATTGGCACGCGAAACCAGATTTAAAGGTAATTTCAAACAGCATTAAGACTCTTCATAATAAAACTGTCATGTTTTCCCGTACGCGTTTTGAAAGAAGCTACGCAAAAATAGCAACAAAGCACGGAGAGTGAGAGTGTTGTTCGCTCGCCATCTCTCTCTCTCAACTCCTGAATCTGTGTGTGCTTGTGTCTGTGACACTTGTCACGTCACATATTGCGACTCATATTGTGGGCGGCTGATCGAATGTAAGAGTTGCCAGCCTGTTGAAAACAGAATGTGTGCAAATTTTTCAAATTGGCAACATATCGATTGCAATGTAGCAAATCGATATCATGTTTATATATATATATTAATTTATTATATATTAATAAATACAAAAAATATAAAGTGGCATGATTTAATTTATTTCTTTGTACGGCGGCAACTGATCAGACCTCGTGCTGACAATCAATTTAAAACCACAGATATGGCAACCCTCATCAGTGCTGGAAAATGTTCTGAGGCGAATTGGACAACTTTCAAATGAGCTTTTCAATTTTAAATGAACAAATAATCAAACATGTTGATTAAAACAACTAAAACTATTGTTAGAAAAACATGTTTATTGAGATATTTTTACCAGCTAACTGGGTACAGTGGGCTACTAGTGATCTATGTAATTTAAGTTTGTATAAGTAAATATATAATAATTAGATGGTACGAATATATTGGTGTATGTATGTATGTGCGTGTATATTTACAAGTGTTCATACAATCGATGAACATGTATAATATGGTATGTTAAATAAATAATAAATTAGCAGGAAAAGCTCAATGCTTTTCGTTTGTATTTTTGAAATGCGCTTTCTGGGCGACGACATTAATTTTCGTATTACTCTCCGTTTTCTATAGTAAATTATGGTAAATTACGTATATATGTATGTGTGTGTATGTGTATGGTAAAGTTATATTAGCATATTTGGAGGGGATTACAGAAATACATAAGCAAAGTTTAGTTTAGTGTTGCGTAGCGTTTAATTTTGGATTAGACTTAAATACGATTAAGACACGCGGATTAATTAAGTTGTTGTTTTATCGATAAGTTTACAGTTAGAGTTAGAGAGTAAAAAATATATATGTATGTATTTAAACAATATGTAAATTGCACTAAGTGTTAAATTATAGCTTAAATTGTCACGTGCTGGAACTCAAAACAGGTACGATGATTTTAGCAACGCTCTCGATTATTATAGGTCTGCACCTTGGCCACGGTGCACTCCAGCGCCGCCTGGATGTCGTCTATAAAGACGGGCACACCCTGCCGCTTGGCCAGATCGATGAGATACGAACGTCCACGATTGTAGTCCTTGATGGCGGCCACAGTCAGCTGTAATCAGTTAAAAGATGAGCGATTAATATGGAATATATATATATGATGTTGTTTTATTTGGTCTGTGTATATTGCCAGACTTACCTTCTCGCCATTCAGCACACAATCGTCGGGCAACATCTGCACGGCCAGCACCACATTGTACATGAGTCCAATGCAATGGGCCGCCAGGGTCATGGGTGCCAGCGACCTTGTCTCGTTGGTAATGACAAAGAGCAGCACGCGGCTGGAGTCCAGCAGCGCCGGATTGTAGAGATTCTGGCGCACAGCCATCGGTGGCAGTGACCAGCTGAGCGATTCCTCAGCAACGGTAAGCTCCTCCTGCTCTTCCACCTGCAGCTGATTACCGCGACACTTGCGCAGAGTGCGAACAAACGATCGCTGTTGTTGCTGTTCCTGCGGATGCGACTCCTGCTGCTGCTGTGTGCCATGTTGTTGCTGCTGCTGCTCCTGCAACTGAATGCTCTCATGCAGTGCTGGTGAATGGAAACTCACGCCCTTGGCTTGCAAATAGGGCATGGCCAGGTTCTGTCGCCATTTGGTGCGCAGCACGCAGCTGCCGCCGAGATAAACATCGCGCAAGTCAAGACCCGAAGACGAACAGCAGAGTGCATCGCCGGCGCTGGCAATGGAACTGTTGCTGGAGAAAACTGAATCATTGGAATCACTTTCCTCCTCCTCGTTTCCAACTGCCCCAGGCACAGTCACTGTCGATCCGATCCCACTGGATCCGCTATTGTTGGTGGACGTCATCGCAAACGGTTTGGTTTCTATCGTTTTGGTGGTGATTATTTCAGTTGTTTCAATCGATTCGACGTTCAGCAAGATCTGTGGCTGTTGTTTTTTACCTAGTTGCGATTGTGGCTGCGGCGACGAGGTGCCGCTATCCCGACTGCGACTCAGTTGCTCGAACAGACTCTGACGCGCCTCCGTTGTCGAGTTGTTGTCATGGATGCCGATGCCGCTGCTGCTATTCGATGGAACGCTGGCATTGCTCGATGTCCGCGAAATGTTTTTGCTCGCCGAGTAGTAAATGTCCACATCGGGAGCTACAAAAGATAGATAGAATATAATTAGTACATAACTCCACTTGGGTGATCCAATCCTCTCACTCACCATTCGTAAAATAAACCTGCGGCGGCGGCACATTGGTGCCCTTGATGGGCGATATGCAACCGCTCTCGTGTATCTCTTGTTGCAACACCGATAGATACGCCGAGATCATGCAGAATAGATCGAAATCGATGAGCTCATGGTTTGGCATGGCTGGCGTGGACGTGGCGTTGCATCCCACCTCCTTTTCCTTCTCCTCCTCGCCGGCCTTTGTACTTTGCGTTTGTAGCAGTTTTAATGATTCGCGTTGATTGATTATTATCTTAGTTAGATTATCTAGATGAACTAAACTCTGAGCATAGCCTAAAAATAAGAGAGCACGTTTGCACTGTTCCACAGTGAGGAGTTCGCATTGCGGATTGACCCGATCAAAGGCGCCGCGAACGGTGCTAAAAAGAGAAAAAGGGTAGAAGTTAATAAAATTAATTTTATTTATTTATCTTCATTCTCATCAACTCACTCTAATATAGAAGATATTTTGGACGGTGGATCTCTAATGCCAGATAAAATATCCTTGGTGCGCTGCAACCCAGATGGTATGTTATCCAACACTGGCAGACCGCGTCGGGAGACCAGCTCCTTAAGTATCAATTGATTGCGATTTAAATCGAGGTATTCTCTGCAAATAGAAATGTTTACAGTTAGTAAAGATATTTGATATATCATTAAAGCACTTACTGATGCGATATAGGCTCGTTGAGGATATTCTGATTTGGTTTATAAGGATGCAAAACCAACACTAGCTGCTTGCAGTTTTGACCCGCTATGTGTGCCGCCTCGATGGCACCAGCAGATGCGCGTGTTTCCGAATCCATAACAAAAAATAATACACGTGCCTTTTCCTTGGCGCGATGCTCCAGTTCAATGAGATCGGGCGTCCAATCGGATACTTGCTGTAATGCAAATAAATCAAATAATCGATAAATAAATCGAATCGATAGTTTATTTTAATTTGTCTTACAGGATTGTAGAACGAAATGCCAAGCTCCTTCAGGGCGGGTATGGCAACGTCTGCACGCCATGTTGTTGGATTGCATGAGCCGCCGAGAAAGACCTCAACATGTTCGCTGCTGGCATTCTTCTTCTTCTTGGTGTCATCAACACTGCTAAACGATTTTGTACTGCGTAGCTCGGTTCCATAGTTATCCGATTTCTTTTGATTACTATTGCTGTTACTGCTGTTGTAATGCGTTGTTGAGGCAGGTGTAGTGGTAGTGGGCGTGGCTTGCAAATGCTTTAGCGTCTGGTCGCCGCCAATGGCAGCCTCGTCCTGTTGCTGCAGCAGAGAGCTTGAGAGGTGCTGATATCTGGGATCACTGTAGTGGGAGGCATTCGAGGTTCTGTTTTGTGGAGAGAAGGAAGTGATTAAATAACGTAATATAAGAGTAAGAGAGCGTAACGTAAAAGCGTTTAACATAAGACAGCTTTACATGAGCGAGCCTAACATAAAAGAGACCTAACACTGTTAGTTACATAGAAGGGTTGCCAGATCAGTTGCTTTCTGTTCTTTTATTTATATGAAATGTTAGCCTTTTTTATATGTCCTTTTATTTACATGAAATGTTAGCCTTTTTTAAAGAACAACAAATTGTTTATATCCTTCTTATGTGTTCGTTTTAAGACTTCTTTGGCAACCCTGCTGTAACTAATAGAGTAGCCCAACAAACTCACCGAAAACGTTTCAGATCCGCAGCAAGTACACAGAATTGTCCAAATGTCAAGCCATTGGTCTGTCCGCGTCCTTTGCGGGCCACTTTCTTCGCCGTTTGCAGCATTTCGCTAACTAAAAAGGTTTAAAAATTGTTAAAATTATTTATAAAATACTAAAATCTTTAAAAGTACTCACTCTGCTTGTGGCTTGGATGAAAGCTTAACTCGTGAAAGAGTTCCTGTGTCCTCTCATCAGGGACCACATTGCAACGCGCCTTAGCTCGCCAAGCATTGAGAACTTCCCTGTAAGCGAACAGAGAAGAGAATGATGAGATTCAGTAAGACTCTGGCAAAGTTGTTAGGAATGCATTCTAAAAATAGGTCTACTAGTTAAGTTTAGGTCATTGTTCGTAGAAATGTGCGCGGTCACGCAAGCTCATGATTATACGATTAACATTTAATGAAGACATGATGTAATTTAATAGGAAAAATAACTACTTATATAGAGATTTATATAGTGGGTTACCCCGATAAAAGTAATTATAATTTCCATAAATTCGATAAATACATTATTTTAGTTACAAATGATTGTACATACGTCAGTATAACAACCACAAGCTAATTAATGGAAAATGAATCATGTAATCGATTGTTTTATTAGTGTCTAGGGACTATTTCTGTGATGCAGTTGCTTATGTTATTTTACATATGTTATAGTTAACATAGCAAATGAATTAATAACTGTTAGTTAACATAACTATACGCAGTGTTGCCAGATTATATTTAGAGAATTAGTTATTCTGCAACTTTTAAATTTAATTTAACGTTTAACTATTTTCGATTTGTTGAATTTATACTCTTCAATTATTTCCTACACTATTTGCATTCAAACATAAATTTCTTATCACATCACAATCATGATCGCAATATTCAAATTGACTTTTATAATTTATTGAGAGAGTAGTTAATTTAGAAGTTTATTCAATTAATTACCCCATAAATCAACTGCACATTGAAAGTCAATGCAGGAACCCCGACTGACTACTACCTGTCTCAACAATCGCCTTTACAGCATTTTCCTTATATGTCCAACACAGTCAATATCAACGAACTGCGCGAAGGACGCAAAACAAAAACAATAAATATAAATAAAAAAACAAAACTGAAACTTAAACAGAATATATCGCGCATGTAAACAGCTTAAACACAAATGGAGAGCTACAAATGTATTTTGAAGTGCTTCTCAAACGGAATCGGATGCGAGGCACGTTCCCCGAAACGAGAAGTGGCAAAACGAGAACTGATGCCATAAAAAGAAAATTACAAATAAACCAACAAGCGAAAATATTTATAAACCGATTCGAAAGCAAAGGAGAGAAAAGAAAATAGGTATGGAAGAAGTTTTTACTTCATGCGGCATGCGGTCGATCTGGCAGCCTCATCCATTGCGGCGTCTGCTTCCGTGTTTCCTTCCCCCACCACCACCGCCAGCAGGAACAGCAACAACAACAGCAACAATATCAGCGAGTACAACGGCAATTGCATCATGTGCAGCGATCTAAACAGAATTAATGCACGTTTATACACTGAAATATTGCGCATACGTAGCGTGTGCCAGTACGAAAATATTGTATATCGTTAAATTATCATACATATATGGTACATATGCGGTCAGTCGGATGATATTAAGCCCATTCAATTCATTGCGACTCGAGCTGGGGTAGGCGAATAATATTCCGCGACGCAGTTACTTGATTTCCATTTCATTTTGAAATATTTTCGCCACACACACTCACACACACATACATATACACATGTGTAGATGTGCTTGAATTTGTTTTCGTTAAATGGAAAACGCAATAATGAAATCATTCAAAAGTTTACTAAATGTTTCCGAAACCGTTTCGTAAACACTGCAATTTATTATTTCTTTTCACTTTTTTCCTTTTTTTTATTACTTTTTAACCTTTTGTTTTCGTTTTTGGAATTTTGTCGTTTGCCGAGTGAGCAACAAATAACGACTGAATTCGGTTTCTAATTTAAGTGGCGATTAGTCCATCTGTGGGCGATCTAATCTCTGCCTTATCAGCATTGCCATTGACAGCAGCCCGAAAAGTTGACGTCAACTCTGTCGCTTCAATGTCGCTGCTGGCAAATTTATACATAAACAAATTAATAGCTAATTAAGAGAGCTACAAACACTCACACATGTATGCATATAGAATTATGGGGAATCAGGTAAAGTCAACTGCAATATTCGGAGAATCAGCATTAAGCAGTCGAATTGGAGTCTAATTTGTTTATTTTCGATACTTTAACGAAAGGTGCATTGAATTGAGTTTCTAGTGTTGGAAAATTGATTAAATTCACGAGTGATTCAAGGAATCATTTAATAAAGTACTACAGTGAAATTTAACTCAAGTCTAATCAATCTATTTTCAATCTGTTTAAAATGTTGTTTATTTTCGCTGATGTTTTAATTCACTCAGCGAAGACAAAAGACGCTTGATAACAATCAAGATTTTAGTGTTGGAAA
Organism: Zaprionus indianus; assembly: GCA_018904595.1. NCBI lineage: Eukaryota > Metazoa > Arthropoda > Insecta > Diptera > Drosophilidae > Zaprionus > Zaprionus indianus. The sequence continues at coordinate 2,601,669 of JAEIHA010000905.1, forward strand.
ATTGATAAATTCCAATTGATACTGTCGCTGATTGTTCGTTAATAAATTATCGTTTCATTTTATTGCTACTACTCGAGACGATAATTGTTGATTTAATGTCATCATAAAAATACTTAGATAATGATCGAAAAGTGGGTGAGTTATGCCGGAAAAACTAGGCGAATAAAGTGTTGTTGCTATTGAATTTATATTCGATGATATTAATTAAGTGTTCATTGTGAATTAAATCAAGGGAAATAGTAAAATAACATGCTACATTCTCTTGTTAACAAAGTTTTATCATATTTTACCAATTAATAAAATCCACTTGGCTTATCTCTTTTCAGTTTTCTGCCTGAGAAACGCTCTAAATGTGACGCCCAATTAGCGAATATGTTGCCACTCGGGCACAGCGCCGAGGTGACAACACTTTTATGATTGAACAAACTTGTCTGTAGCCGTTACCCCCACGCATGTTTTTTAACACAAACTGAATTTCATAAACCATAAACTATGCTCAAATCTGGGCACAAAAACTAGCTAAAGAAACTGAAACTCATGTTGAGAATTGCAAATGCAAATGAGGCATGAGGCGCACATGGATTATGTCATTGCCAAGAATCCAGCAAGCCAACGCAGACATGGCAAGTGCAGGCGGTGGCTGGTCAAACTTGTCTAGGCGGTGTGTGTGGAGATGGAGAAGGAGGTAAGATGTGGAAAGAGATGCCAATTACATGACTGCATAGGCACACTACGATAGATGATAGACTTAAGAGTTGGCCAAGCAGACAAACAACGAAGAGGAGGAGGCGGAGAAGGAGGAAGCGAAGGCACGCCCACGGCGCGGGGCAACGGTTAAGTGTTGTTGCCAACACTAAATTTGGCATATTAATGAGATGGGCTCTATTTTTGGAGCCCCTTCGATCGCGATCTTGTTTTCATTTTGCTGATCTGTGTGGGCATTGCAGGTTGCGCCATCGCATCGTGATCGTATTTGGTATTTTTATGGCAAACAGACGCACAAATTTTTATGCTTTGTTTACAAAAAGTCTCTTTCTCTCTCTCTCTCTGTGTCTCAATTAACGTAAGACTCTCGTTACGTTGTTGCCATGTCGAAATATTTCCGGGACAAACTCTGCCAGCCAATCGAGCGTCGAATGAGGAAGTGCAATTCCGATTAGTAATAGATAGATACCCTGTAGCCGTTTGGGTGTGTAGAATATATAGACATTGACTTCCTATTTCGATTTAGATCTTTTCACTTCAAATGAAAGCAGAATTTATAATATAAATTACGTTACTTTTACCATTACTTGTAATGGCTTTATCAACTCTGCTGATCTCAAACTATGTCGGCAAGTACTGTGATTCATGACACTCTGTGATGAAATCGCGTACACAGTTCTAAGAACTTGACATGATGAGCCAATTTGTCCGGCCCCCAATGAGGACGACGACGCTTTTGTGGTAAACAAGTTTTCTGCGTTTTTTTTTTTGTAGTTTTTGTTTTTGTTGCTTTTGGGGATTGACTCAGGTATACAAAAAAAAAGAATAAGAAGAGGGAAATAAACAGTCCAAACAGTTAAATTGTATTTTATAAACAGAGAAAGAGAGGGAGAGCGATAAATATCTGTAATACTTTTGTAAACAAAATTGGTGACAGGCTAGCGGAAATAATTCGAATTGTTAAGAAGAAGAAATAAAGCAGGAATTGGCAGTAGATAAAGACTGGATGGTGGGTATAGAACGTAAAAGTACTACGTGCTATAGATAACGTTGCCCACTGTGCGCCCTTAGCGACCATATGAATGAAACTAGGTAATCTATAGACGCGCAGTAGGACTCATATCGCTGTTGCGATAAGAGATCTACTCGATTGTGTAATCTCTTGGAGGAACGTATATCATTTGCTAAATCCCAAGACGTCACATATAATATTACTACCTGAGAATGTCGTAATTATAATTTCTAACAGATCGACTGTATCTGTGGGGGAGTATGACAATAGTTAGCTTTGAAAGACACGTCGTACGATTAACATCATCGTAAAGATTAATTACACTAGGAACTCGTGTCGTTCACCCATCTCGATAAAGACCATTAAAAATCTATTTGCGATGTTAATCAAATTCAAATAGATAATAAAAAAGTTCGATGTACATATTTTTCCACTTAACTTGAAGTACTTCTTTAAATCAATCATTCAGTTGAGGATCTGATAAAAAAATTGTGTGTTCCTATAATTTCTACATTAATAGCAAATGTCTTAGAGCTTTATACAATAAAGTAATTAAATTGACTGACTTTTATGATCGCATATTCTTTATCTACGTCGTATATCGCTTTCAGTCATATTCCGGATTAGTTTTGTAAGTTCAGAATGAAGCGCCCCTTTATTTAACTTAATCCCAGCTTTAAATAACAAGATAATTTTTTAAAGAATACGATAAGGAAGTATAAGAGCTAATTCTGATTACTTCGTATTTTAATTTGATTAATATTTCTTGCTACTCCTTGTGTATTCTGCCGGATTAAGTCAAATAAGTTAACGATCTTTTCTTTGTAATATTACAATTCAACAAAGTCGAAAAAATGAGTTATTGTCCACTTGTTCAATCGAATAATACAACAATAGCATGTCAGTCAATGGCGGATAAGCCACTCGACTTTTATTGTGCTCTTAATTTAACATTAATCAAACTTGAAGGCATAAATCAAAGCTATTTGCATTAAAAATAAACGAACAAACAAATCACAAATCGATTAAGCCTAATTAATGTAATAGTGATTTATCGATATTTATCGGAACGCGCAGAAAATAGTTATGCTGCCAACAAATTGCCAAATGTTTCGAATAATTCAAATGTTTTGCTGTTACATCCGCAACAAAACAAATCAATTTACATAAAAACGATATTGAAATTGCATTCATTGTTGCTAAACGACGTTGACAACACTGCTGGAATATCTATTAATTACACATAAAAAAAAGAGTGCAAGTGCATAAATGATTTCATTGACCTACACGCGAGTTGTGTGTGAGTAATAAACAATTTCCGAACGCAATTAAGCAGGAGACAAATGTACATTGAACTTTGCAAAAGAGAAAGAGAGAGAGAGGGAAGCAGATGCTGCTGACTGATGATGACTGCGTTGCATGTCATGCTGTTGCTACTGTTGTTGTTGTTGTTGCCGAGTGAGGAAACAACAATAGGCGCCTAAACAAATCACTGAGCATACATTTGCATTTAACAGCTTGTAAATCAAATCACAAAGCGCACATTCGCTCACGCACACTACGCACACACAAACACACACACACACACACACACACACAGAGGGAGACACATATTTGCATACAAATCTGCAAAACAACATGCCGCTACACATGTCAAATAGCGCTGAGCTTTGGTCTGTCTACAGTGCAAATGAAGATTAATCAGCAGACAGCTATGTCAGTCGATCTGCTGAGATTGTTCGACTTGTGGGCACCCTGTAGAGTTGCCAACTAGGTTCAGATGCAATAATAAAGTTAATTAATTAATATTGAAATAAATAAAATAAAATAAAAAAGTTAATTTAATAATATTGAAATAAATAAAATAAAAAATAGCAGTAATAAAAAATTAATAGAGTTAATAAATATATTGAATCTTTAAGAAACTGAATTATAGCTTTGCCAAAGATCAGAGACTTTTTGTTCGATTTTTGTGCACCCTGTGGAGTTGCCAACTAACTTTAGACTAACTTTAGTAAAATTAATAAATCTATTGAAACTATAAAAAACTAATTTATAATTTGTTAAATATCGGAAATTGTATAGCTTGTGTGCATCCTATGAGTTGCCAACTCATTTATTAATTACTAAGAAATTTATATCACATTGAAGTTAATATTAAAACAATATATTATATAGTTTTTAATAATTACAATTTAGAACTTAATTCCAAATTTAGTTTAAGCTAAATTCATACTAGATACTTTAAACTCCAACTTGACATTTAAATAAAAATGAAACCTAAATTTAAAGAATTTCTAAAGGTACTAAAGTAAATTTTATTTTTGCAAATTTCATCAAACCTTTCTGTCAGTTTTACATGCCTACAGGGTGCAAAGAACAGTCGGTGCTGCCGCGACCGCCGGCGTATAAACAAAAAATTAACAAGAGGTGTGTTAGATTTGTTTGTACAACACTCGTGGCGCCTTGGCTACAGCAGAGCTACAGGTAGTTAGCCTGGCCGCAGTTCGCAGTTCTCCGTTCGCTGTTCCCAGCCACGTTGGTTGCAGCTGCCCGACAACGCCGCCGACGCCAACGACGACGCCGACGACTCGGCGCGACTCGTTTCAATAAAAGTATCAACACACACACCAACACACGCACACACTCAAAGCAATAATCGATGATGAGGTCATAACTAATAATAAAAATGACGCTGCTCGCCAATGCTCTCCGAGAGAGTTGGCAAGAGCGAAGCACATGGAAAAAGCCACTAGCTGAAAGAGCAAAGAGAGAGCAAGAATGAGAGAGAGCAACAGTACTGAAATGGCTTGAGGAAATAACTCACAAGAACTTTAACACTCTCGCGCACTCTCCCACACACACTCTCACACATTCTATCTGTTGTTGCTCTTTCTCTCTCACTCACGCAGTTTGCTTGCTGAACAGCTGTTTTTGGTGGGCCCGTTTCCAGGCCAAACAATGCTTTTTTAGCACATTTACTTAGGTAGGTAGCCAGCTTTATATTTATATTTATTTAATAATTGTCGCAACTCGCTATCGCGATACATTGCTATCAAATTTACCTGTTATCACCACTCGAAACGATACTGACGTCATTTTTGATGCTCTTTGAACTCTTGGTGTGCTTATCTACAGTTTCTTTATCCCTCATTATATCGTATCGTATATCTTGTACAGCCATTTCAAATGACATTTTCTACCATAAATCAAGCTTTTATACCCCCAAATGAGAAACGTTCTAGGGATATGTTTATGCAACAACAACTAATCAAGTGGATTGACTTACGTTACGTGAAAGCTGTCTGGAGAGCTTTATCTACATATTATTTACTTTGCTAAGTGTCTGGCAAAAATACTATGGGAAAATAATTACAATAAACAATTTGAGTGTTAGCTAACTTCTTTTTTATCGGCTTTCATATCGGAAAACCTTTTTTAAAAAAAAAAAAAAAAAAAAAGAAAAGTATTGTGCTTTGTTGGTAAGAAAATATAATTTTTTATGGCTATAATTTAATAATGTTGCACAAAAAGACCTTATCTTCAACCATCTTTAATAAAAAAAAAAAAAAAAAATGTTTAACTGCCTTAGCAAATTTATCCCTATCGAATGACTATTCGTTGTTCCCCCATATTTTTTCTAAATTTTTCTGATTTACGCCAAAAAAAGAAGAGAAATAAATCAATGTTTATTTCTTGCCAAAATATATAGAATGCTTTATCATATCCAAGTATCGGCAAACTGCACCCAATTTAAAGGCCAAGGTTTTACGCTTTGTATATTCTAAAAGAAACCAATAAAATTTTATGATCTCCCCTAATCCATTTATAGATTTCACATTGCAAATTTTTCGCCTATTTATTTATATTCTAAAAATACAAAATCATTAAATACCAAAAAAGAAAAGTATGTTCTGTACCCAAGCGAAATGTTCTCAAATATCTATCACCTGCGAAGAATAAATATGGGAATGCCTCCACTTCATAAATATCCAAGCATAGCGCATACAGGGTGTATGATTAACCGCAATCGCTTAATCAAAAGAGATATGAGGTGGGCTCTCTCTCTCTCTTTCACACTTTAGAAAAACCCTAGGGCAAGCTAAGCCCATATGTGCTTAAATTGCTTGTTTACCTATTTATAACTCTGTCTTAATACCCAAAACTAAACCCACAACCAACTTTGTCTGCTGCTGTCCATATTCTATTTATAGACATCATAACACTGGCCCAACTTGGCGGGGGGAGCTTTCACAAAAGACCTGCTGGAACTGACACGATAGACATCGTCAGCTCATCGCGTCATCGTGCAGACCAATGAGACTATCGTTCCATCATCATCACGACTTGATACCCAGAGTTCTTTAGACCATTACGAGGCGACGTTGATGGTCGTTGTCCTATAACCTTTTCGGTGCAAAAGTTTAAAAGTGACATCAACATTTATTTTTAAGTTACATGCATCGCTCTCTCTCCCCCTGCCCATCTCTTTCCCTTCTCAATCTCATTTTGTTTTGTTTCCCAATTTCTCATTCACCGCTGACCATTTTCGTATTTAATTGTACTAACCATGCCATGATATCACTTGAAAGTCATTTATATTGTATTCGGGATTTGTTTTTGTTTTTCTATGGTTTCTAAGACAAACCGTATGGGAGTAAAGTACTAGTATTAGCTCGGAATTTCCTTCACACTTTCAACAAGGTGAGAGCGCGTCGTTTATTTATGTTCGCCAATGTTTTGCGGTAAATTTTTATATGATCGTTTCGTTCTGCAATCTTTCGTTCTCTCTCTCTTAGCCTTTGTCAATCACAACTACAATACGAGTTATCGATAGGCCGCAATCTAATCTAAACAATGCCACCACGGAAATAGGTAAAGTGTTGAGTATTTTATGTCAGCTGCTCGGGGTAGTGCGCCATTGTTGAGGTCTGCGCACGACCTTGCGCTCTTGTCAATCTTGTTTCTTTGTTCTTTGTGTGTGTGTGAGTCTATGATAATCACAGCAAAATTGGATCAATCGAATTGGCCTGCAGCGCAGCTGGTCAAGCAGCAGTTCCATTTTTTGTTCCAAGAATATCTTGTTAGGGGGCGCCAAGCCAACCACAATTCACAAGAATTTACTTTGCCAAACACAAATGCTTCCAAATCTGCTGGGATTGCGCCCGCAATTTATGTTATCCAAACATATGCTTTATATGGAAACTCAATTCCTAATAATGGCTCCACTTGGCGGTACTTTTGTTAGATTTTTATAGTTTTTCCTGACGGTTTGTTATGATATTCAAGATAACATACATTTTGTTAGTGATTTCTATGGTCTGTCTGGCATAAACTGATCAACTAATGTAGACATACATATTTCAATAACTTTCTCTGATAGTGAACGTTTTAAACATCATACAAATCTTTAGGATCCTAGATTGTTTTTTTTTATATGTATATACTGAACTTTTTTAAAATAATCAGCAATAACTTAATATCTTAGGCCTCCTCAAACAATCCTCGAAGATCAACAACTTTATAGTTTGTCTTCCAAATTTGGGAGATGAATTTTAGATCTCTTCTGCAACAGTGAAATTTCAAAGATCATCCACATCGTGATCGTCCACAATTCTGGACATACTATATTTAACACCTTGCAAATTATCAGCAATTACTTGATATCTTAGACCTATTTACAAAAATTAAACAATTATCGCATAATTTCCCTGGCACGCGTGTAAATTACTGTAAAAAAATGCGATCGCCAGTTGATTGATCGTCTTGTAAGTGATATTTAAAAAAACAATAAATTATTAGCTTTGGAAAATTATTCAAGTTTTCAATAGATTCAGATCTGTACATAAGAAATCTGATTAACGAGCTGACAATAAATCAATAGAAAAAGGCTCACCAAACGTCTTGAAGTATTCTTCAATGAATATATTCCAAAAAAAGTTTGCAGTGTATGTATCCAAAACAAATCACATGTAAACACTGCGATTGTAAAATTATTTGTAGATATAGTTTTGACATCCGTTTCGAAGTTGAATCCCAACAGGATACACGAAAAGAGGCAGAGGGAGTGTCAGAGAGAGAGATAGAGAGAGTGGAAAGAGCGACCGCACTTTAGAGGCGCACACGAGCAACTGAATATCCGAGTGTGCAGTGCAGCGCTTTTCCCCCAGTCGCGGGAAGTCTAACAACAACAGCAACATGCAAAATGTACTCAATGAAATGCCGATTAAAGTAAAGTTGAAGTGAATTTTTATGGCGCACGAATTTTGATGTCATGGCAAGAATTGTTGTCGCTGACTCTACTACGGCGTGTGTGGATTATGGCTATGTGGTATTTATAGGCATTACATGGGGCGAACCAGGGGAAACGTGGTAGTAGTAGTAGTAGGGCGGGCATGGGTATAGTTAGGTTGAGGGCGGGGGCAGCGCTTCGTTTATTTAATATTGTGTTAAATTACTAATTAAGCGAACCACTCAAGCGTACAGCGAGTTCTCATTTTCCCACCACACTATTACTCTCTCTCTCTCTCTCTCTCTCTCTCCCCAGCAATGTTACGGCCTGTTGCCGATTGATGATGTCATGAATTATCGTTTTCTGATTGAAAGTATCGATAGCGAGAGGCCGACCGACTGTCGACTGTCGGTTGAGAACAAAGCCAACCCACAATCCGAGCAGAAATGTTCTCTGTTCGTCAGTCTGTCACACCCGGCTGTCTCTCAAAATGAAGTTGTCATCGACACATTTGGACGCTGCGTACTACCCCTGCTGCAAGGGAGCGGGGAGGGGGGGAGGTCTGTCAATTTCGATTTTAAAGCACGCCAGGCATAGGCTCGACTGACTTGCGTCTAGTTATGAGGTCAACATTTCAAAAATAAATGGGTTACATGCGCCGTTCGGCCAGAGACCCCAAAAAAACACAGCATGAAGTCTGCGTTAGTGTGGGTGCGTGTGTGTGGGAGGGAGACAGAGACAGACAGAGAGAGAGAGGCAGCACGTTGATGTGTGTTGAAAGTTGACTCTTATCTGGAGCCAAAAAGTATTTTGTGCAAGGTTAGTTAGTCAGTTTAGTGCAATTGACAAGTGTTAATACCCTGTGCAAATAAAATTGTGGGGAGTTTGGTGCGTAATATGCAAAGTGAAGTTTGAATACATAGTATATAAAAAATTAAACAAATCATATTTTTCTTAGAAGGAATTTCTTTGCTTTCTACACGAAGTAATTAAAATATAAAATTTTAAGTTTTTTAGAGTCTCTCAACATGAATATTTATTCATTAACACCCTGACAGTTAACAATATTATATCATTATTATAGCATTTTTTTTTTTTTTTTATTTTTTTTTTTTTTTTTTTTTTTTATTAAAGCACTATAAAGAACTTCAACAAGTTTTCTTGGTTCTAGATAGTCAATTATTCGTTTTTTTTTTAATAATATGTATCACTCACTATAATTTTTGTGAAATCTTCTCAGCTAACTCCTAGATTTCTACAGGGTATTCGTTAGTCACTGCAGTGTCGGAGTGTCACTTACTTAATTGATTTGTTTTCCAGCCCGTTTCAGATTGTCGAATGCCAATGCAAATCAGTGAATGCAGTGAAATGTTCCACCATGTGAGTCAGTTACGTTTGCTGCTGGATCGATCGATCGCTCTGCTCACTCTGAGGCCACATGCAATCGCAGCGTTTCAATTAAACAAGCATGGAGCTCAGCATGGGCAGGTGATCGTCATGATGTGCGAGTGGGTGTGACAACAACATTGACAAGTCGAACTTGGGTGAGCTTTTAAGCTGTGACTAATAAGGGCAAAGTCTCAGAGAAGCTTTTCAAACTCGCGGCAATCTTTGATTATTACATGAAGATAAGACAACATCCGATCCGATCCACATCCCATACCAATGGAGATGAGATCATATTCGGCTAACCACCAAAGAAGCATTCAGTCACGCAATTAGTCAGAATGTGATCTATTCCATGAGTAATCGACAGAAGAAAGGTCAGTGACTGAACACGGTCATCGATTCCAGAGCGAAATTAGGAAACTTCCAAAGAAATTATGTAAAATAAGATGAGTCTTCTCCACTGCTTTTTTAGTAGAATGAATAATGTTATTCGACATGCGAGTAAAATACTCAAGCTACTGGCATTTGCAAACATAAGTAAATCTTCCACGCTCTCTTCTTTTTACAACACAGTCTGTCTCAGCCTGCAGCTACTGTATTTCGCATTGCTATAAATCGCAAATCCTATTAAATATATAGAACTTAGATGTCAATAATAAACTGCACAACAAAAGGCATCGGCTTAACCGAATGTGACAGCAAACAAATACGCCTCCATGCGAAAATATTCTATATATATCGTATATATTCCTTGGCACTCACATGATTTAATGGGCGCAGATTTGTATGATTTCTTTTCTTTTTGACTCTTCAAATTTGCATTATTTATTTTTTTGCTTGCTTTTTTGCTTTACGATTTTGTTTGCTAATTTTGTGGCGCGTATTTGCTTTGCTTATAACACGGCAGCCTCTGCCTCTGTGTCGGCCCTCAATTTTCACACTTTCTTTCGAAATATTTTTAGAACGCGACGCGCGTAAATACAACAAAATACACATAATTATAATGCAAAAAATTAGTTAAACAATATCATCGCTTATGTGTGTGTTTGTTGGTTTTGTGTATACAAATTATGGCACTGAGACTCTTCGAGCGGGCCATGAAAATCAAGTGCAAGCCAGAAGAGCATAAACAAAGACGATCTACGGCCATGGGCGTTATGGAATGTGTGTGTGTGTGTTGTGTTGTGTCGAAAATAGCAATAATAAAGTGTTGAAAAGCGAAATTACCGTCAAGGCAAAGCTTTGCTCTGTGCATTTCTAAATTTAGCAATCGATTAATGCTTCACCCATCTCTAACGGCATCATATGTTAGCTTTTGAAGCCTAGAACTTGCCTTAAAAATTAATAGAAATTTCGTAACTTCCTAAGTCACTTTTAGTACCATAATTTTTACTAATTTATAAATTTATCGATAAATGCTATACTCATCACTATTAGCACCACCGATAAATGCTGCGCTCGCCACTACGGGCATTATCGATCTTAATACTTTCTAAATTTAGCTATGATTATAACTCCGATTATCGCTTCATCACCCATCAATAACAACACTATCGAAGTTAATTCTCTTCTTATTACTTCATAGCTCTGCAATTCTAAAAATAGCTATCGATAAGTGCTTCACCCTTCTACCATCACCATCACCATCATCGTCGTCGTTATTTAATTGCCTCCGGTTTATTTGTGTAAGCGTGACAGCAGCAACTAAAAGAAGCGATTGGCTCATCCAGATTGTATATATGTTGTATGGGCTATATAAGGCGACGACATTGTTACCATTATCGGCCTTATTTGTCGAGCACTTGGCTCTAAAACCCTCGTTACATATCCGAGACGGAAACTTGGCCTTTCGCTTACGTATACACAATGAGGGGAAGTCGATTGGGAGCTGACTGGGGGCCCCAACTCTATAAGCACACTGTGACGAGCTTTGCTATATTTAGCAAACTGCAGGAGCTGCAAAATGCACTCGATAGTTATTCGATATTTATTTATGTTTGCCGGCCAGCGTCTGCAGTTCTTCGATTTTGCGATTGTTTACTACACGTTTCTGGCGATACTGTCGATTGAAAGCTGAATGAATAATATAAATGAATGTGTTTCTGACTGTGTGTGTTTGTGTGTGTGTGTGGCCACGTGTGTGCACACTTCATGTCTATTAATGCATTTTCCACAACATTAATTATTATTTATTAGCCAACGTGCCGTAGTTCCGCAACGAATGTTCATTTTGTGTGAAAATTAAGTGGCAAATAATTTGCCTAATCGATTTACCGACAAATGAATAATAACATTCACGTAATACTCATATTTATAGACAACAAAATGACGTTTATTGTTTATCCCCCAATTGCGGATGGTTCGTATTCCCGCCCACGGGGGCAAAGTGCAACACATTAACTGCAAATTCATTCAATTGCAAACAATTCACATTTCCTGATTGGTACTGCGACTTTAGTTTTATTCAATTCAATTCTTAATTGAGACGGTAGAAGATTTTATCCCAGGAAACTGTTAGAATTAATTCCAAGATCAAAGAATCAAAGACCAAATAAGTTGTATGTGACTAATTTAAAGCAAATATTCCGTTCTTCACTTAAAAAATAGCACAAAAGATATGTCAAGATATATGTTGTATATGTTGTTATATGTTGTATATGTTATCTGTGAGAGCAACTGTTCCGGTGTGAATTGGCGTGCTAATCAATCTGTTGATGCCGAAAGATAGCTAGATACCCGTTAGGATTAGTTTTAAAAGTTATTTTTAAGGTTTTCGGGTCAATATTGAAGTCAGAAATAGTTTTTGGATGATATATCACAGCAATATATGCATAAATAATGGCTATGAATGTGCCGTAAATTGGTGTACATATTTCGACACGATTTTAATTAATGTGCTAATCAATTTGTTGATTCCATGAAACTTTACTCTGTCGCTCTAATCATGTTGGATTAATTAACTGATTTTATCCAAAGACTAAATGCAGTCACGCCTTTGCAAGATATATTATACAATATCTGAGCAGCTCAAACAAAGATAAATGCCAGACGATTAGCATAATGTTTGCTATATTATTCTATTATTTTTGTATTATTATTAATTATTATCTTCGTTGGCAGTAGTCGTTACTCTTTGTACGATGCCATAATCAAGTTAAAAATAAAGCATAATATCACGACGCAATTATGAGTACTCATTATATTTGCCATGGCGATAAATGCAGTTCATACACAATGATGCGGAATGGGAATAAAGAAACTCCACACACAAACACACACACACACAAATAAAATGTAATAACAAAATAATTGATAGTGCATAGTAGAGTAGAGTACTGGAAACAATTGAGAGAAGAATGCGGCATTTTGCTAAATTGAAGTGCCTCTGATAAACTCATAAAGAAAACATATATAAAGTATATATGCGAGACGAGGCTACCAGTCAATGCGTGATTTATTGAATGAATGAACGAAATAAAGAGAGAGAAACTAACCAACTGAGTCAGTGAGCATTTAAACTGCACAAATTGAATTAAGGAGACAATAAAGTGGAGGGGAAATGGAGGAAGCTGAAACAAACGCAACTCTTTTAATTTAGCATTGTGTGGACGGCGAACCATTACTTTTTTAATAGCCGTAGAGATCTGTGATTTATGAGTTTGAATAAGCTGCCGTTTTATGATGCCCACACCGAAATACGTTAAATTTTGAATTATATCCCAAAACAAAGTAAAGCACAAAACATTTGGCACATTAAATAGGGTGTGCCCTACGGTAATCAAACCTTTTTACTGTGTACAACACTTGTAAAGCTGAATATATTCATGAGTGTCTGTGTGTGTGAGTGAATATTTTGAAATGAGCAACACGTGTCTGCACTGCAAGAAGGTCAAACGAATCACGAACGAGCAATCCAAGTCAAACGTTTCAATTCAATTGGCCCAAAGACGAAGACAAATCACAAGAAAACAAAAGACAAAATAAAACACAAAGCTGAGCTCATAAAATTCATTTGATTGAGTTGAACAATTTCAATGACTGTTTTTGAATACCCTTTAAAAAAGCGGTAAATATATAATATATAAAAGAGAGATAATTTCCACAATAAAAATCTTAACCATGACTTATTTTATCTTCCTAAATTTACTGGCTCATATAATTGATAACAAAAGAAGAAAGACAATCTTAAAACATTCATTAAATGAATTAAATCTATTAAAGTAATAATTGCAAAACAGAAAAACAAAAGGAATCTTTAAATTGCCAACAAATAAAATCAAAATTAGCTTTGTCTTCCCTGCTCCTTTATTCGTAAACGTTTAACAGACCTTATTCCCCTGCTCTTTCCCTATTTTCCCACACTTTAAGGCTTTGATACTTTCCACATATTCCATTCATAGTTCACTTAGTTTGCGCCAAAAAGGGGTGCGGGTGTTTAGAAGTCATGCCTGGCTTTATCGATGTGTTTTGTTAAATTGTCTGATCAATTGGCAACTAGCCGCGGGCACAATAAATATGTTATGAAAATGACAATTTGCGAGTGACTTATGACTTTATTATATGCAAATTGAGACAAATAAGAAAGACACACACACACACACATACATCATGTATCAGGCGTTGTATTTTTACAGTCTTTGACATTTTAATACCCTGTTATTGTTTTAAATTTAAAATCAATTTATTTAGTCGCCAAAAAAATATATAAATAATAAATATGCAAAGCACGCGCAAAAAGTCAGAAAGCGAGATCAAGTTCATTGAATTCTCACAGAGGAGACTAAATGTCTTTGCACTGTGTGAGAAAGAGGCACAAAAACAGGCAAAAAAAAAATCTGAAAAAAAACAACGGAAAAAAAGAAGCTAAATATTCGCCTTGCCATTTAATTGAATATTTTTAGTGTGCGGCGAGAGAGCGGCGCAAGAAAATAAAATATATACGAAAACATTTTAAAATAACGATGACAAAATCCCATTGCCGCTGTATTTTTGTGCAACGAACGAAACACAAAGCGCAAAAGAACAACCTACACACAAAGCAATACATAAATATATATATATATGTATACAATATATAGTATCATATAATATGAAAGTGTTTCGCGTGTGGGAAACCAGGGGGCATTCGCCCAGGAAGGCAAGCAATTAGATTTGGGGCGTGGTCGGACTTTAAGAGATGCCGCCGCCCTCGATGTGATTAATCAGCTGCATGTCGCGATAATTATATATATATATCTGACAGACATTTCCCTCCCCACAGATGACAGAACTAAGGCAATAACTTATTTCAGAAATATTGGGAGGCGTAGATGAATTTTTGAGACGAACTTTAGCCTGATATACGATCATCTAAAGTTGCAATGTATTGCATTTATTCTTGAATTTTATTTACTTGAAATTCCCATATAAATATCAATTTAACACCCTTTAAGTGAATCAAACAGTTCATTATATACAATTTACTATAAATCATAAGCAGAAAAAATCAGTAAAGCCTTTCATGGTGAGCCTTTTGTGCGAAATTATTGTGGCAATTTGCGATCAACAAAAGAAAGATTTATTCATTGAAATTGAGGCAGACTGGCATTTTTTGTACTAGTTCATTCATTGCACACACACAAATGACGCAATACAATTACAATTTGAAGGCACATAAATTAAGGTAACACACACAGTATATATACTCTATAAGGTAGCAGCGCTACAGTCTACATACTCGTATATATAAATATTTATGTGCTTACGAGCGAAATCGAAGCTATTTCGACCTTGGGCAATTGAAGAGAGTTTGACTTATGGCAAGAGCCATAAAATCCTTGGCAGGAAAAGAAAGAAAGAAGATAAGGTGTAATTTGGTTGTTCACGAATAAATATTTAGATAATGTGCAAATATTTTGATGCTTAAGATAAAAGAACATGTTCAATGGGTGTGTCGGAAGAATGGCTCTGCTGCTTTTAGATGTAAGCTATGAAATAGTTTAATGGTTTTGATATTGTGTGGAAGATTTGTTAATAGAGTTGAGGTACCTCAAACAGTATAAAGATCATGATATGTAAGAAGTAAACGGTATAAGTTTGGAATATGTGAAGGATCATTACAAAGTAAAGCTTATTGGTCAGAAGAAAGGCTCGTTTGCAAGGCTGTATATTTAGATCTTTACTATGAAATACTTATTTTACACAATTTTATATGCAGTGGAAAATTTGATAATTATGATAAAAAGAAGGCAACCTGTATAAGCAAAAAATCTAAGAACAATTTAAGATTCAGAAGAATGGCCATTGCAATATTTTAATGAACTTTTTATAGAGTTAAGTCTGAAGATTTGTTAATTGAGATTTGTTAACATAAATTCGAAAACCGAAACAATCGGAAATCTTTTTTTTATAAATCTGAAATATATAGACGAATACTTTCAAGCAAAATCGTATCTAATTAGTTAGTTAAAGTCTTTAATTAGTTTATCATAACATATATTTATCAAAACTTATGTTAGTTACAATTTAAACTTTAATGTTAATGATGTTTAATTTTAAATATATTTATTGATTAGCAGCCACCACAAAAAAATTCAAAATAAAACAAAATGAAAATGAAAACATACCCAAAAAATAATTGTGTTATTTGCGCTGGCGTCTGGCAGATGTTGTGTACGTTGAGGGTGCGGGGGCGGGCATATAGCATGTTGGAAGTGCTGCCCATCAGGCTTGGCATGCGCACTACTTCGGCCAGTATGGCTGATGTGGAGTTGCTGCGCAGTGTCGTGTAGGCACGACCCCCCGAGCCAGTGTTGCCACAAGAGCTGCCACAAGAATTGGCCGCCGCCGTTGAACGGAGCTCCACAGCTGTTGTGGTCTCCTCTAGCGTTTCCACAATCTCATCGTTGGCATCATCAACATCAGCATCCAGTTGCATAGCTTGATTGTTGTTGCTGTTGTTGCAACGATTTTTAGTTGTTGTTGTTGTTGGCGTTGATTTTGTTGTGCTGCGCAGTTTGAAGAAACCGTTGCTATTGTTGTTGATGTTGTTATTGTTGCGATTGTTGTTGTTGTTGATGAGGTTGAGTAACTTGGCGCGCTGATTGTGGATTCTGTTGTTGCCGTTAATATTTATGTTGTTGTTGTTCGCAATGTTGTTGTTGCCAATTGTTTGCGAGCCGTTCATGTTGCTGCTGCCGCTGTTGCTGCTGTTGTTGTTGTTGTAACGCTGTTGCAGTCGCATTTTGGCCAATCGATTTCTATTGCTGTTGCCGTTCATTGAACAATCAATTTAATCTGTCGATTTTTTAGCTTTTCTTTTATTTTATTTCTAGCTTTTTTCCTCTCTCGCTCATGTGCAAATTTTGGCTAACATTACTAGAGATTAGCATAACTTGTTGCTATTTATTTTATTTTTTGTGTTTTTTTTGCCGGCGACAACATTTGACGGACGCAGCTTTCACTTTCCACTAAAGAATTTGTGTACGTCCAAAAGAAAACAAACAGTTTTTTTGTTGTTGTATATGTATGAAAAAGCGGTGGAAAAAGAAGCAACAAAATGCAAAAAGTCAAAAAAATGTGTATTCAAATTGTTTGAAATTCATTTTATGTCACTTTGTGTGTTTTATTAACAAATATTTACGATTTTCTATTTTATATAAATGTATTTGTTTTTGTGCTTTTTTATTGCAGGGCGTTTTTGGGCGGGGCAGCGCAATTTATAGGTATGCGCGCGTATAATTTGTATAAAATTAGAAATGATTTCTTTGTGAGTGTGTCGATTTATGTAAGGTATATTTGGCTGCGAACGGAAGTCGCAGCACGCAGCACACAGAGACACACACACACACACAGGCAGGCACGCGTACACGGACACTATACACACACAGACAGCACAAAGAGCAATCGTAGCGCGCAGCTTTTGTCAGGAACGCGCACACACGCACACACACACACGGCGAATACGCAACGTTGTCTCGTTGTGAACGCGTCGAGCCAACGAGGGCGAATGAATCCAGAGAAGCACAACAAAACGCGCAGAAGTACTCAGCTCAACGTCGCAGCCGAACGACGAACGCCAACGCCGACGCCGACTGCGACCCAATTGAGAGAGCGCACGTGTGTCGTACATTCGCTCTTGGCCTGGTGCGACCGCACTAAACCACTCTCGCTCTCCCTCTCTCTCTTTCTCTCTTTATTTGTTTTGTGTTTTTTTTTGCTTGCTCTCAAAACAAACATTCAATCAATGTCTGTCTTAGTCTTTCGTGCGGACTGCAGCTTCCAGACCGTGTGCGCGTGGGCAGCTATCGATTGTCGAAATTTGCGATCGATTGATCGAATGAGTTTCATAGCAACAACCTCCCCCCTCGCAACAACCCACAAAGCCAAGCACAATGGCACTGAATTGGCAATTATGGTAAACGGAAATTATATGAAATGTTTAAAAACGCATTCAATGGACATCATTAAATAAACCAAACATGGTGAGCAATATTGAGGTTGTTCTACGAGTATATGGAGTACAGTTGCTCTTTCCTAAAAAGGAAAATAAATCTATCTTTTTGAGAAGTGTGCAAGTTTTCAACCTTATTATGTTCCATATGTTTCTAGAGTTAAGATAAAAACTCTTAGAAATAAACTAGATAAAATGCATTTTCGTAAATGTTATTTTTCTTTTCAGCAACTATATTATAAAATTGATGATAAAATTTTGTAAGAAATTTAAACTAAAATTATTTTTTACTCTAATCAAAAAGTAGAAAATTAGGTTATTATTATTAGGAGAAAATTTAAGACATTATTATTATTTTATACTTTTTATAGAATTATATTTTATTCATTTTTACCTTTATATTTTTATTTGTTATTGCTTTTATTTAGACTCTCAAATGGCAAATTATACTTTATATTAAAAATGATATATTCTTGCCCATTGTACAATGGCTTTCTCTTTTGTGTGCTTCAAACAATTTGTTTGGCTTTCAACATAAAAATGAAATGAAAGTTATTGAAATGAGTTCGGATCTCCCCATAGCCGAAGGGTGCTTCAACCTAACCATGACTAGCCCGTTAGCGACTGCTCCTAATTACGAATAACTTTGATTACTCATTGGCATTTTAGATTGTGGCGACATCGTTGTTTAGGGCCGAAAAATGTGACTAACAATCGACGCAGATAAGTTCTCTCAGATAAGGCACCAAAAGTGGATTGGTAACAGCTGCTCCTTGAATAGGACCAACAGGTAAATGACTTATATGGGCGGTATTTCCGTCAAAAAAAAACCTAGTCAAATATGATTTCATGTGATTGTCAGCAGCTGTTTGTGGGCGTGTGTAAAAGACAGCCCGCTACCATATTCACACTTCTATATGTATCATATATATGGGTTGTATCTGTATGACAGTCTAAATGCCAAATACAAATACAGACTATAATTTATTGACGCCGTTTGAAATGAGATTATAAGCGCGTGTAGGTGACGGAATACATACACAAAAAAAAAAAAAAAAAAAAAAAATACTAAAAAATAGAGGAAAAAACTGGCACAGAAAAAGGAGGGCGTTGCTTTCAGATACTACCAATAATATGTATGTCAGGGTTTGATCTTGGCACTTGTGTCATGCGAAAGTTCAAAAAGATTTGCGCACAACATTATTTGACTCGACCATATAATATGCATATAGTGTGAGATATTTGTGTGTGTTTTTTGGCCAGAAATATTTCTGAAATCTTTTTATTTTATTGTTTTGGTTGTTGTTGTTGTTGATGCTGTCATGTACGCGCCTTAAATGAGCATTTTGCGATGATGCCATTTTGTGTTGTGGGTTGTTTTTATTTTTGGCTCTTATTTTTGCTTGTTCATATATAATTGTTTATGATTTATCTATTGTTAGCGAGATAGGGAACCCTAATAAATAGGTGAATACATATTGCTAATTCCGGATAACAATGTGTCAGCATTGTCGAGAGATACGAATACTTCAATTTATTTGGATCTGTCAAGAACATATGCAGATATGGAGGGAAGGAATTAATTAAACTTTTCAAATTTGAAGAGTATTTTATATTTCTCATTGTTCACTTTACAAATATTACTACAGATTTTGGTCGTAATACTCGCTGAGGTACAAAGCTAATGCGATCAAAGTTTATAATTTATCTGTGTCAGCTCGTTTGCAACAAATTAGGTGTTCGTTTAGCAATCGTCGTTGTTTACGTTGCCAAATTGCTTTTATTGGCTGGAGCAGCAAATGATAGACTATTAGATACGCTATATTATCTGATTTTCTACTTATTATGCTAGCAAATTTATGGGAACATATTGAAAGTAAATAAAATATATTAGGTTGGAAAATATCTCCCTTCCGCTTTTTTGTCTTTTGAATTTCGCGGCTATGTACAAAGCGCTACAGAGCTCGTATCTGGGAACACTATACATAATTTGAAAGGTCTTGACATAACCTACAAAACAACGCTATGCATGATTAGTTTGGATATTGCGTACAACAGTTATAGACGTGTAAACATGGAGTTGACTAACGCCGAAATTCGCGCTTTTTTAAAGTTTTCCTTCGTTAAAGGCAAATCCGCTAGAGAAACGTTCCGTGAGATTAATGGTGTTTTGGGGGATGGTACTCTATCACGTCGAACCGCGGAGGAATGGTTTCGACGATTCAGAGCCGGTGAAAACGACACCATGGATAAGCCGCCCGGCGGAAGACCTGTGACGACAAATACCGATCAAATCATGGAATACATCGAGTTAGACCGGCATATGGCATCTCGTGACATCGACATTATGTATAGTGTTCCCAGATACGAGCTCTGTAGCGCTTTGTACATAGCCGCGAAATTCAAAAGACAAAAAAGCGGAAGGGAGATATTTTCCAACCTAATATTTCAAATTTACAAATTTTACAAATAATTGCATATACCCACTGTGCAAGTTAAAGTCACAGGGTACCTAAACAATTCAACTAAATAGCTGAACGCATTTGCAAATTGGTCACGCCAAACAAACTGACGAGCGCCGTCTTTCATCTCTCATCCTGCTCTCGCTCTCTCTCTCTCTGTCTCTCTCTCACCTGAGTGTGTGGGTGATTGGCAGCTGATTGCCAGTTGATTGACAAATTGTTCGATTGTTGGGAAGGTTTGTCGCCTTATGGTGGCATTGCTCACATTCTGCTGCCCATTTGCTTTATGCGGTTTTTCGCTTCGCTCCGCTCGCGACTCGTCTCTGATAAGCCTGGCACGATTATTTTATGCGCATATTTCACGACAATTCAATCAAGTACCAGTCATATATAAACACACACACACACACAGACGATAAGTTTCTAAAAGGTTGGATAACACAAAAAAAAGTCGCAGTTAAACCCATGAAGAAGAGAAATAAACACACGCACAGTGGGCAACCGCCAGAAACTTTATGTGTGATATTTATTTAAAAGAAGAAAAAGAACTAAAACAAATAAAAACACAAATTTATCGCGCGCGCTCTCGAGCAAACAAAAACGACCTTCAGGCTTTTACGGGCGTCGCTCGAATTCGGGCTATGCCATTTTCAACTCAAGCATTTTATTTCCGTTTTACGTTAATTGTTTATGTTATTGGCTTCCTTACAGCCTTTTCTTTCACCTTCTCTCTTCTCTCTCTTTATTATTTGTGCGACACTTCTTGCAGTTTGTTTACATTGGCCGAACGCGCGTGCAGCCAAAGAGAGCATCAATGCGTGCTCTCTCTCGACCGCTCTCTTCTCATTCTGTGACTCCTAGAAGTCTGTAAACAGTTTACAGTGGGCTGTTAATACTCTAACTGGACTTGGTATGTACATTGATGATGCAAAGGAATTAATAAGAATTCAAGTTTGATCTATATCTATATTATAATTATTTGATTATAATTAATTTAATTATTTAAAATGTATTATTGATTTATTACTTTATTATATCTTTTTTTATTTTTAAGCAGAGTAAATTTGTTTTTAATTAAACATTCATTATTTATTTATGTATATCACTTTCAAGTATTTTATTATTATTTTATTGGGGAATCCGTAAGACGACCTATAAGACCTATTGATCTCTGATGAGCTCACAGCTCCCTTATCAGTCTAGTTTTATTTTTGACTGATTAACATTATTTCTTAAACTCTTTTCTTATATTTTCAAAGTTAGCACATTAATATATTGTATATCCATAAGTTATAAGACTTCTGTTAATTATAATACAAAATCTAACTGCGTCTTAAATGTTTTTCTATTTGAATTTGATAAGGCAACGTAGTTTTGGTTTCAAGTTAACTTCATTGCGATAGGGTTCAAGAGAAATGCTACGTTGCTGGATTGAAATTCTAGTTCCTATGGAATTTGTTTTTCTGGTTAGGGTAGACTCTCTTGCGCGTGCTGCAGTTGTTTTTCTTTGTAATCGTGGCTAACAATGCTGGCAACGAAAATATTTATTTAATTTCTATTAGCTGTACACATTATTTACGCGATGCTGTTGTCACTTGTTGTTGTTGTTGTTGTTATTTGTTGCCAACTCTTGTTGATATTTATTAATGAATTTGTTTTCGCCTAAATTTATCATCGGGCTGCCATTGTCAGTGTCAGAAAGTGTGGGTTTCCGCGTTTATCAAAATAAGTGCAAAAGTAGATTATTGTCAAAATGTGACAACAGTAGCAACAACAACAACAACATCAAAAACACGTTCTCATGCGGATGAGTCAAAATCAGAGTGATAAATATTATAGTGGGGCCATAGTGCAGTTTTGTGGTTCGCGTCGGGCACCGCAATTTGCGCATGAATAGATGCATATAAGGCTATAATACTGTATATATTGTAACGGTAATTGGCATTGACTGATGTCATACCAGAAACCGATCGTAATAATTTCGAACAGAGATCAGAATGATCTTCCAACAAAGAAACAACTAATTTGCTGAATGAGAGATTATCTAAATGGGGTCATAACCGCACTGCGGCCATGAGGAGAGAGAGATGACTCTGAAAAATTCCCGGAACATTCTTGAAACATACCGGAGAATAATTATTATATTTTCTATAAATCTCAACAAATGTCGGTTTCGGGAATTGCTGAATAAGTCATGTGGAAATATGAATGAATTAATATTTATTTTAATGAAATACATTCATAAGCAAGTATAGTATAGGACAACATTATCAGAATATTCTTCCTTTTACGGCATCCAGAATTCCATGTATAGAAGAATTTATTAATGTGCTGGGCAATAAAATGAATATTTATTTACAATTTCCGCAATTCATTCTTGTAAACGAGAGAAGGGAAGACAAAATAAGCATAAGAAATGAATATTTATTGAGGATTACACGTACGAGAGATATTATTATTTGTGTTTGGAGAACCTTCTCTGCTAAAGACCTTGATACAGTTTGAACAGAAGCAAAGAAAAAACTCATCTGTTTTAACCGCAAATTACTTTGTGATTTTCAATAGATCATTCTGACTAAACATTTTGGTCGATTCTTCACCTTTTGTTATTGTTTTCAACATTCGCCTTGACGAGACGCAGCACGCGGCCAGGCCAAAAGCGAAACCACATAATCCCCCGAGCGATACTCCATACAGATGGTGCGCTATCAAGGTCCATGCTCCACTATTTGCTGACCCAAACACACTGTGCAGAAACACACACACACACACAGCCAAGCACATATAAATAATAAACAATTTGTTGATATTTTCCTGAAAGAAAAAAACTAACGGAGCAAAGAGCGTTGCTTAGGTCATTGACCAAAAAAAGAATTAATGTTATAGTAAAAGAGACAGACAGAGAGAGGGAGAGAGAGAGAGGGTGCCAAAGCACTGCTGTCGTTGGGGCGCTCTCTTGCTCGCTCTTTCTTTCTCCCTCCCTCTCTCTCTCACTCTCCCGATTCGAGCACGTTTTCCAAGAAAAAAGCTAGCGACGCTACTTTTTGGCTTTGTATGCGCGAGGAGCTCTCCCACACACATACACACGAGCACACACACACACGCGCAACCCCGCACTTATACAGTTACATAGCAATTGGTCTATGAGGGCAACTCGTCTGGTTGTAGCTTTTGGTTGCCTCTTTGCTTTTTTGGCAACAACAGCAACAATAACAACAAAGAACCGCAGATACAACAACCACATAAAGGAAAGTTGTTTTTGTCGTTTTGTAGCTGAGTTGTACGGTACAAAGCGGTGCGCGCTTACGTCATTCATAAAAATAAAAACGCAGCGCAAAGAGCCCAGCGAAACTCTCCATCTCTTTCTCTTTGTTGTTGTTGCTGCCGCTGCTGCTGCTTCTGCTGTTTGTGTTATTCTTGTTCTTGCTTGCTTCGTGCGTTCCCCGCTTCACATCGTTTTTCATTTACCTGAAGAATATTTTAACCATTTTGTTTGGCATTATTTTTCACTGCTGTCGTTGACACTTTCCACGCTTATTAGTAAGTTTAATCAATTTGAGCTACATTGCTACGGGTAATTTGTTGCATTTGTTTTTTGACGCGCAGGTTTTGTTTTGCACTCACAATTCACTACCACTCGTTCTGACAGTATTATAGCACTGAACTTTTTGTCATGCGGGTAACAACATTCACAGCTGAATGGCGCTGTCCCTTTGTCTGTCAACAATCGGACCACCAACACCCTTATCGATTATTGTTTTATTAGTATTTCCATTTGAAAAAATGAACATTATAAGACTCATAGGCTATATTCAATTTTTATTTAATTACAGTATAATTCGCTTAGCTGCCTCGAGTACTTTGCACAATGCCTCGATGCAGGTAACTTAAAAATGCAGCTAACTTAATTTTTTTTTTCTATTTTCTATTTTCTATTCACACAAAAAAATGGAAAAATAATGCAGATATCTTGCCGATGCAGCTAACTATCGATGCAGCTAAGCGAATTATACTGTATTATGTTAGTCCAAGAAAAGAATACCATCCAAAAATAGCATACATGTTACTACAATAACTATGGTAGAGTTGCCAGACAAATGGAAAAAGATTGTGAGTTTTAAATCAGTCAGTAGTTATATGTGATGATGGAATTGTTGATGGCGGTATTTTTAAAATAAACTGAAGAGGATAGTAGTAGGATAGTAGATTTACTACTTATTTACAGTTCAAAAACAGATTCTATACGCAATGAAGTAGGTCTTGTTTGAGTCATACATATATTTTAGATTCAATAGCCTTTCGATGATAAAAATTAGTTTAAAATTTCACTGGAAACAATAATCGGGCCATGATAATTAGAAATGCATCCCAATACACAAAACCCACAAGGAATAGTCGAACCCAACGATTGCAATGATAGACTCTTATGGATGAACCTAAATCAGCAGTTTCTTCATGACATACAACAATTGGAACGCTCTTTGGGTGGAATGGACCAACCCCAGAGGTCATTGATAAGCGAATGGATTCATAAACTAAAGATAAATGCACCCACTTTGGATGAAGCTGTTGCCCGAAATAAGATACTAGCGTATTTACTGAATTTTATGGCACCCGCATTATTTTTCAAGAAGCCATTTTGTTCTCCCACAATGTTCCAGAAATTTAGCCATATTTCCGATGCAATGGTAAGCTAAAGATTTATAGAAAATATTAATTTTAACAATTTAATTGATAGGCGGCGGAGAAATGCAGCACCAATAAAGCGCGGGAACTTATGTGCTCTTCGTACGATAAAGGAGCCTTTGCAGGCATGTTGCCTGTGCCACGAAATGGAGCCTTTTTTGTTATACATTTGCGACAAAATTGCAACAAATGATTGAAACTAAGCATGCATAAGACGCAAGAGTTGCCAACTCAATTTTTTATTCAAATATAAAACTTAGTCTTATGTAAAAACATTTGAATTTATGCAAATTATATAAGGAAACCTCCCCTAAACAATGAATAAAACGTCGCGACAATAATGGTTGCTGTCTTAATGTTGCAATTACCAAATCACAAAATTGTTTGCCACTTTGCCGCCTGCTGGCTGTTCATCGTCCATTGTGTCACCTGCAATATCTTAATTACACACAAGTGCACGTGTGTGGCTCGATAACAGACATTCTTTTGCTGCAGCTCAGGCTGTCTTATTGTTTGCTTTTAATTTCAATTACCTGTCAGATTAATGGACAACTCTCTTAATTGTAGCAACAACAACAACTGGCAGAACGAACAACAAGTAGCGGCAACTTATTATGCAGCTGGCGCCACCTGCCGCCCACCAATGTGCAGAAAACTCATGCATTGTTTTATTGCCACTCAACAGATCATCCTCTTCATACTGCGCTCTCACTCTCTCCCCCACCCAACACTCTCAGCCAAACACTTTTACACGCACTCACACTGCTGCTCTAGACGTCTCGTTTTCACACATGCCTCCAAAGTGCAGCATTTCTTAATGAAGAAGCAACAATAGCAACTCAACTCAACTTAACTCAACTCATATCAACTCAACGCAACCCACCTCAACGTAAGTCGACTTCACTTGTTGTTGTGCTTATCCTTTTGACCACACCAGTTGCTGTTGGCTTGCAAATGAGTTGCCAAGTGATGCTTGAAATGAAGGAAGAAGATTTTTATATTTAATTATAATCTAATGCAAATACAAATTTTAAATACATAGATTTTATACTATATTATATTCATGTTTTATTTTATATTTGATATACGAGGGTCGTTTGATAAGTCCGTGACTTTTTGAATAAAATATATTTTTTTCGTCAAAGAAGCGTTTTATTTCTCAACATAATCTCCTTTTAGCTCTATACATTTAGTCCAGCGTTTTTCCAATTTTTTTATTCCTTCCAAATAATAGGTTTTCTCAAGGCCCTCAAAATAGTCGTTTGTTTCTGTGTTTCTCTT
Source organism: Zaprionus indianus (assembly GCA_018904595.1). NCBI lineage: Eukaryota > Metazoa > Arthropoda > Insecta > Diptera > Drosophilidae > Zaprionus > Zaprionus indianus. The sequence continues at coordinate 2,627,867 of JAEIHA010000905.1, forward strand.
CATTTGACCCGAATCTCTTACCGCCGAGCCATTTCTTCATGTTTGGAAACAAAAAATAGTCACAGGGGGCTAAATCTGGAGAATATGCTGGATGGGGTAGCAGTTCGTAGCCCAATTTATGAAATTTTGCCATTAGCACACGAAATTCACTTTTTTCCATTTTCGTTAAAATTCACGAGATCGTCTGCTTTCAATGCCTATAAAACGCAAACCAAAAAACGCAGCTTTCTCAAAATTTTACAGTCAGCTGTTAATCGATAACTGCTGACAGGAGCAGTGTTGTATTTAGAGCAGGTGCGCGGCAAATACAAAAAGTCACGGACTTATCAAACGACCCTCGTATGTATATATTATTATGTATATATATTTATTTTATTAATTTATATATTTTATTTTTTATCATGGTTTATATTGGAATTGCATTCACTTCTTTTCTTTTTGCATGTTCTGCAACATGTTGTAAATGTCTTCGAGTCGCTTCTCTGTGAGTTCTTCGCGTTTCTCTTCGGCATCACGATTGGACTTCATTCGTAAAATTCGCAAGGCACGACACACAGTTAATTTATCGATAGTTACATCAATGTTTGTCTTAACATCTACGTTCTTTTCATACATGTCATCAGTAATTAGAATGAACTTTTCTGATGGATTGTACGATGTATCGGACTCGCTACCTCCGTCCTCATTATCAGGCTCTATGTATCCCCAGCTTTCTTCATCATCAGAGTCGTATGCCGATTCAAGACTATCGTTTCTGTGCCTCTTTTCATAGACATGTACGTTGTTCGATTTATTTGGCTGTATCGATAAGTATCCATAGCTCGTCTTATCTCTGCGAACCAATAAGAAAAATTGTATGAAGGCATTTAGCCAATGATTCATATCATTTTTCAGGAACACTTCATATTTCATCAGAAGTTTTACTCGATGTATGGCGGCATTAAGCTCGACCTGAGCTCGAATTTCCTAGAAGAAATATATTAAGTGAAATTATTAGTATTAAATAATCATACTCAGTACTCATCTCACCTGAGTATCACTAACTGCCAAGGCGCTCAGTAGATTGGTAAGGATCATGGTCATAAACATGAAAAGAATTATGATTAAAGTGCTCCAGTATCCAGTAAAATCATTATTCTCATAAACGTTGTGGAACATAGTGAGCATTTTCAGGAACGATCCCGATTTATCGGAGAAAGTTAGAAACTCATCTGATTTAGTATTATCATCAGACTGCGCAAAGATTAAATAGAATCCCAGGGCAAAGGTCAAAGGAAATATGAAATAATGGCCAAGACTCTTCAGGAATGTGATCGTGACTTGTCGCAGAATCAACATATGCGTAGATACTGTCATTAATGGCAGTGAACCAATGAGAGTGGATAGCTTTAAGGCCATAATCAAGATGGCTGCAATGGCAATAACGCGCTGAGTCTCCTCATTACCGAATTCCAGACAGGTTACGATGACCAAACCAATCAATGTGAAGTCCAGCCAGTGGGGTAAGTCATCCAAAAACCAATATTCTAACACAATAACGATCAGCATATAGAGTATGTAAAGGAAACACAAAAACATTACGCCCATTATGACATAATCATTCTGTATCCGTGTTGGTAAACGCAATAAAATATGCGTGATCAGTGCGATGGCAAAGAGTACAAAGACGAAGAAGTGTGTAAAAAGTATGCGGGTAAGACGATTCCAATTGAACTGGAGAAAGCAAGTTATCAGCGGATGCAATAAGAGGGGACTGAGATTGGGCGTATTCGCTATAAAGTCGATAGGCTTCATGTCTAAGCCATTTTTCTCAGTGGTAAGGTTCATCAGGTTCAGGATAATCTCGTAATTGATGTGGCTCGGCTTGTGACCGCGATTCGTGATGCAATGATCGAAGTGCTCCCTCAGCACACTCTCTTCGATATCCTCGAACGGAAGTTGTCCTCTCGCATTGAACTTACCCAGCGGGGCACCTTGACGTAATAGCACACGAATCGCGATCTCATTGCGACACTGCACGGCATAGTGCAGCGGCGTGTTCTGCTTGCTCTCACCATCATCGCCTTCATCCATCATGATAAGCAGGTTGTCCTGATGCTCCAGTAATGCAATGAGGCAATCCTGGTATTCCTTACGATTGAGCAACTCTTGTGTCCGAACTTGTCCGATTGTCGATCGTAGCAGCTTTCTCCTCGACAACGATCGTATACGATCAACTTTGAGCAGGGCCAACACGGTGTTCCAACTACCCTCCTTAATGGCCATCAGCACAAGATTTTCATTTTCCTCGGGAGTATTGGGTGCTGTCATGGTAACCACAGCATCTAATGCACTTTGCGAGTTCTTCGGATCCTTGATATACGCGTAGAGAAGTCTTTGCTGCATTTTTATCCTACTCCAACCTTCGTAATTCTTCTCATAGTGCTTCAACGTGAAGAGTAGTGTATCTTTTTTCATATCCATAAAACTGCGAACCAACAAATCGTAGGGATGATTGGATAAAGCCTGAAACCTTGTAAAAAAATCTTTGGAATTTTTAAGCAAATAATCCAAACCTTTGCGATAAAGTGGAAACTCAAGATCTTGTTTCTTAATGAACGCAATCACCAAATCGCAACAGATCGGAGTGAGAACTTTCTGATTATTAAGTAGATATTCCAACGGTGTTAGCCCCTCCCAGTTACGTTGGTTAGGAGAAGCACCATAATAAAGCAGCATTCGTATACATTTAGCGACCTGATCACTCTCTTCCTCTACAAAAGTTTTTACCAATCTATTCAATACCGTTTCACGTGTATATACGTAATCTATGTCGATCTTCTGATTGCCATGATCAAGTAATTCTTTGAAATTTCGCGGATCCCTGGAGTCTGCAACATAGTTAATGGCCGCCTTCCCAAACGAATCTTTCTAAACCATTAAAAGTCAAGTTGAACAAATGAGTTTTCATTAAATAAAATAAATAAATCATTAACTTACGTAATTCACATCACATCCCGCATTGATGCAAGCTCTGACAAACTTAAAATACCCATATTTAGAGAGCACCAACTCGTACACGGTCTTCAGGGATTCGCCATCTTCGAAGGGCACATCAAGTTGGGCACCCAATCTTATTGCTTTTATAAATTTTTTTATATTTTTTGTATCGAATCCTTCTTTGAGTAGTTTTTGAACGTCTGACGTTGACGAATCCATGCCGTCAATTGTATCCATTTTTTTTCAGGTCTTTCTCACTTGGCGATTCAACTGGAAGTGATTGAAAAGCTACTATGTATATCCGATATAAGGGTACCCCAAGTCATACTGATTAAACATTAATTCATTACGTGTCGCAAAAAATATATATGAATCGTAGTTGTTACAGTTATGAGAAATACTCTACTATAACCTACTTGTTAGCATTGCAAGTTTTTTAACTTCTTACTTTAATGTTTTTAAATTTATTGTTTTTGTATTTACATCTTTGCAGTCGATCTTGGATTATAATACTTATTTTTCCTATTTTAATATTTAAATAAATATGAATTTTTCGTTGTGTAGTAAATAGATTAGAGTATAAAAACTTCGACCTTTATAAGCTACATTTTCAATACCATCATAAAAAATTATATTCACGCGATAACAGAAGTTGTACGTTTTATACTCTCTCTCGCCTATTGTGATTTGTCGGAAAGAGCAACCGATATGAGCTTTTGAAAACAGTAAGAAAGAGTTCAAAATTATTTATAGTCTTGGTCAGCATACCTCTTCAAATCTTCAATGTATGGTCACGTTATTGTAATAGAATTTCCGAACTTGGCGCCCGACAATCGATGGCGATATTTGTTGTGTTTTGTTACTTTCAATTGCAACTGCTGATTAATTAAATTTAAGAATATAATAATAAAATATAATGTTGAGTGTATTTAAATTGAATCATGAAGCTGCTTATTATCACTTAATATGGTGAGCATTTACCCATGTTGAGTAATTATTTCGTAATAATATCGATATAATTATTATATAATCAAAATTTACATAGTATTTTAAAATAATAACTCCATTTATTGTTATTTATTTATTTTTAATTTTAAATAATGAATATAGAAATAATGTTTGTTGTTCGATTTTTATTTAAAATAAAATAAAAGATAAATAAAGTTTCGAGCAGTCTATGAAAGTCAAAAGGCAGTTTTTTAAACTAGTTTTATCGCTGCAGAACAGTTTCTATTAATTTTAAATTTCATTATTTTATACATTTAAATCGAACTCCATTAAAGTGCATATGGAAAACTGGAACCATTGGGAACGTACATACCTTTTCTTATTTTGGTTACCCAAACAAATTGGTATGCAGGTCGTCAACGTAAGTAAGAATCTGATTTGATTTTCATTAAATGTGGTGTGAATAAGGAAAAATCCAGCGCCACACGACAAATATGAAGATACATTTGTAGATGGAGTGAAGTGTCTGGTGGCACGCCTCCTGTTCGGTGTTATCTGCACTCAAACTGGCTGAAGACCCTTTGCCAAGTGGTAGGCACCCTGTCGAGGTGGCACTTCTTCATGCATATTAAGATGCGAATGCGGATGCCCGGATGCTAACTTCATTTGCCTAACTAGGGAGAAGAGAACCCTTGCTCGCACTCACAACAGTATTCACACTCAGGCTGGCACTCATACTCACTGTCGCACTCGTATTCGTATTCGTACTCGTTGCGTGTTAATGGCCTTAATAAAAAATGCAACATTTTGATTTAATTTAATTGAAATTCACGCCACTCGAGCAACTCCATTAGGCAGAAACGTGTCCAAGGCAACTCAAATCAAATTACCAGAGCAGGGCAGGGCACGCCGGCTGTGCGGGCGGAGAGGCTGCAAGGAGGCGGAGGTTGGCTCAATAAATATTGTCAAAACACTTGTCAAATGGCTAAACAAAGGGCCGGGCAGGCCGGAGCAAACAAGCCGGTCGGATACACGGCGTTCCAGCGCCTCAGGTTGTGCATTGCCCGAAAAGCTTTGAGTGGGCGTGCCTATTGACACTGCACGAAATTAAGCAACTCCAGCACAGCAGGAGGGGTTAGAGAGAGTGGGAGAGCATTGGAAGCAGTCTGCAAATCAATTTGATTCGATTTAAATTTAAAAGCATCTGTAAGGCGTCGTGTCTCACTGAGTGCGTCGCGTACGACCCCAACCCCATCTACAATTTCTTTGCACTCTACCCCTCGGGGTGATGATCTTGCGCGTGATTTTCATGTTAAGGTCACGTGCCGGCGACGCGTGCCACTGACATAAGTTTCCAGTTGCCAGTGCTGTGTAGCAGCAATGGGGGAAGCAACAACTCGGCTCGGTGGGTGGAGGGGTCGCTGTGCATGACCACATGAAAAGGGGTCGTCGTGCGCCATAGTTTTTATTCCTTCTTCTGGGTTGTGACATGTGTGCAGGCCTGCGTGTTAAATGTTTGACTTAGCTATCAGTTTAATTCTATTAGTCGAGCCGTCCTTCTACTACTCCACTCTCCTGCGTCTGCACCCGTGTCGTTGATGTTGATGCTATCGATAATCGCGGCACATGCGACTGCCCAATGGCCAGTGCAATTGATAGAAATCAGCTAATGCCTTGTCGCATCCCAGGCGTCTGTTGCGGACTTAATCGGATTGAGTAGTTCATGTGTACATAGATCTGAAAATAATTAAATTTGTATTAATTAAAATATATTGTAACTATTAAATAACTAATAAATCTTTTAACAAAGGAGCCGTCAAATGGTTGCCAACCATTTTAATTAAGCTTCTAATTCGAGATTCTGTAAATTAACATTGCTTTGCAGCGTACTCTGTTAATTAACATAACGATCGCAATCAGCTTAACTGTTGTGTGCATATCGATAGGCAAAGTTGCCAGATCAACATGCGATTATTTATTTGAATTTCCTCAACTCAAAAAATAAATATTATGCAACGAAAATAAAATATGATTATTAAATTGTGATTAATATCTTTTGAGAAAGATTAAACACTGTCTCTGCTTATTAATGTATTTTATTATGATTAGATTGGGACTATTTACCTAAAATTATAAAATATGTTAGTTTAACTGCTTCTTAACATTGCAAAATTTTAAATCCACTAACAAAAGAAATTTAAAATTTGAAACGTTTGATTGATTGCATAAAATTCGTTTCCGGCGCGAAATAATAATGCGCAGCGATTGCTCTTATCAGGTAAAATAGCATGGCCTGGAAAGGAAGGCCTGTATATGTATCTATAACTTTAGCGATTTGTCCGACTGCAAAAGTTTCGATTGCAATAAAATCCAAATACATCCTGCCACATGCCACACCTGACACAACCAAAGGCGGGTCGTTCTCTGCGTGGCAACTTCTCAACTTGGGCGCCACAGAGCCGCCATTGAGGTGTCAATATACAAAAGATGCGCCCTGACACGCAACTGACGTTTATTGCCCCAAGCAGCCGAGGCGAACAAGAAGTTTTTTGGAGGCCACAGCAGGCGGGGCAGACAAGAAAAGCGACGGCTCGCATGTGGGAAATTGTGTACATGGAAAATGGGTAAGCGAGACACATGTTTTGGGGGAGGTGGAAAGGGACTCGAGACGGGGACTCGAAATTGTGTCGGGCACTCGCGATTTGTATTTTGTGTAAATACTTATCAGTGTGTTATTTCTTTCTCAAGTCAATATTGCTAAAGCAAACAGGGGCGGAGAGGAAGAGGATGGGCGGGGGGAGGAAGTAGTGGGTGGCAGAGCGGTGGCTGGAGGGGATCCTAAGTGGTTCAGCTGACATTTGGGTTTAAAATTTCTCATGCTTCATCTCGCTTGGCGTCAACTTGTCCAAACACTTTTCTTTGCTTTCTTGCCCGCAAATATTTGACATGTTTCTAATTTCAAACAAAAAAAAAGGAGGAAAGGAAACGAGGAAATGAGAAAAAAAAACTGTAAAGCCCGAAAACAGCAAAAAGAAAACATTTTTAAAGTGCTGCAAAACAGTCGCAGTTCGTTTTGAACCCACGAACTGTGAGTCCGAGTGTTGCCAACTCGCTCAATGATTTTCTGTGGCGCGTTTTGTGTTTCAAGTTGCAGCAGCAGTGCAGTGCGGGGAGGGGCCGTGGAAGGGGGGTTGAGGGGGCAGTGAGGCGTGGCGCGCTCAAGTGCGTGCTTGAAAATACAAAAATGTTCAGCGCATTTCGCGTTATTAACACGTAGTAGGTGCAGCCGAAGCCTCGTCCTCGTCAGGGGTTGCATCACGAAGGTGGATGGAGTGTGGAGGGGAGAACTCAGTGGTTTGCGGTTTCTTTCGGGTGGTTCTTGGTCCAACCCAGCGCGGACTGCGCTGTGACACTGTGTAATAAGGAGTTTTCATGGCCTCTTGAACGTTTACGCTTACCAAGCGAGGACATTTTAATTGAGAGTGTTGCCGAGAAGGACGACGATGCCAGCGCTGATGCCAACGCTGATGCTGATGCTGAGGAGGACGCCGACTTGCGGTACTTGGGCAGCTGCGTTCGCATTAAGTGCGGCTCGCTCTGCCCCTGCTAGCCCTCCGTCTCCCTCTCCCTTTCCCTCTTTCCCTGCTTTCTTTCTCTCTGCACTCTGCTCTCATCTTAGTAACGGCTTGTTGACTTGATTCTGCCAGAGTTGCCCTGCCCTGCCCTGCCCCGACTGCTGTCAGTCACTGCAGGTGTTGATGGATGAAATGCTCCAATGCTGGAGCTGGAACCACTCGGCTTCAAGTCTCAAGAATGTTCACTGTGATAGCCCAGTCAAAGCTAGACTACGCTCTACAGTTTGGGGTAGGCAGGAAGAGACAACTCAATGCTCTCAATGCATTTCTTAGTGGCTGCCTTAATGATAAGCAGAGTTTAAGTGCAAGAATGGTCACCCTTAAGGCGAACCTTGCACGGAACTTCCTGTACTTATGGAAAGATCAAAGTAAGTTGGAAAGAAAGAAACATACAGATAGACAAATAGGAGAGAAGAGAGGCAAATGTAGTAGAACAAAGGCAGTCAAGAAGAGAAGATGGACAGTTGGAACGACAGACTAGGAATTGAAAAAGGCAGACGAGAACGAATAGACAACAGGGCTAGGCCGAAGACATAGTATTGGTAGATGAGATCAATTGTTTCGTAAAACGATGATGAAGGAGAAGAAGTTCGAAGGCTAAAAAGAAGATTGATAAAGGATATATAACCTCTTTATGATCTTCTGATTGTTCTTTACATTATGATATAGATTTGAAAATTTGTTGGATTTAATTTTCATAACCTTTTTTTCACATTTTATAGAGAATATCTTTACCTACAGTTAGAGTAGAAGGGCATTACACCTTTGTGCCAACCGAAAATGTCTGTAACAGGCAGAAGACGACGTCTCCTATTCCGCAAAGTGTATATAGTTTTAATCAGCATCCGTTTTCCGTATAAAAATCTAGGATTACAAGAAAAATATATGAGGGCATTTTTGAAGATAACACGCCTTTAAAAATGAATAAAATATGTAATACAATTATAGCACTACGTATATTTATTACTATGTATTTCAGTTATTTTGTCAAAATTCCTGGAAGATCAGACCTTAAATTTACACGATTTTTAAGAAATCATTTCGTGTATTATATCGTATTAGAAATACACTAATTTAATCAGCTTCAGACACAGTTTCTTATTATTTTTTTGCCTAGTTGAATGGTTTTAAAATGCAACTTAAAAATTAATTTATCATGTAGGGTAGGCTACTAGTTGTTTTACTAAATCTAGAATAAATATAACTATAATACTTATGAATTCAATACCAGATAACCATATGCAATGTACCAAAATTCGCCTATAACTGTTGCCTGACTCGGGCTTTACCCTCTCTGACCTCCATTGACCCTTGACACTGATGAAGCAATTCCTACACTTTAAGCTGGCAAATACAATAAAATGCAAATGGCAGACAGCAAATTTAAATTTAATGTCTTCATTAGCAAGCAAAACAACAGCAGGAACATCAACAGCAACAACAACAACAACAGTAACAACCACAACCCCTCGAGACCTGCGAACACCCCACACAGAGCTAGCTCAGCAACCAGTCAACGAAAGTGTTAATATATTAGGCTAAATAGTGTGATAAAAACAGGGCAAAACAACAACAACAACAGCAACAACAACAACAGTAGCAACAACAACAACAACAACAGCAGCAGTGGCAGCAACGAAGTCATTTAATTTATAAGCAATTGCCGCCTGGAAGGAATTTTCCCTTTTCAAGGGAAAGCATCATTAATTTGCTCACCAAGCGGGTGAGGCAGAGAGGAACGGGGCACATCCACGACAATTGCCAAAAATATTTACAGCCAAAACAGACGCCACTGCCACCGCCAACAGCAACAACAACAACAAGAAGAACAACAACAATCAGCGCACTCATCAACGTCAGCTTCGGTCTCTCTGCGAACGAAAGTTGTTCCCAGCGGAGCAAAAGAAGTCGAAATGAAATCAGCAGAAAATTCAATGAGCAGGGGCGGAGGCAGTAAGGTTGGCAAGGGGGGGTTAGCGGAGTGGGTGATATACTCAAAGCAGACGTCGTCCTGGCAGCTGCCAAAACTGGCGGTGGTTGATGACTGCAATTGATGGGACAAACCCAAACCCCTCCTCCCCTTCTTCACCCTCCCCTTCTCCAGCGGCGACCGCCCACATCGTTTGCCTGCAAAGCGAAGGGGTTGTGATTTCTGTTGCTGCTTCTTCTTCCCCCTGTTGTTGTTGTTGTTGTTGCTGTTCACGTTGCGTGTGTGCCGAATGTTATCAGCTGCTTAAGCGCAGGGGGGGGGCGAGTGTGGGAGGACGGCGGGCATGGAAGGGTAGCTTGGTACGTTGCCTGGCTCTATATTCTTGCCCCGGCTTGTGGGTTGCGCGCTGTGTGTGTAACGTGCAAATGCCAGAAAAATATTATGTGACATGATAAATATTGCACACTGGGGGATTTTTGTTGTTGTTGTTGCTGCTGTTGTTGTTGTTGTCAACATCATTGCCGAAATAATATGACAGATTCATTTATGGCTACGTGGCTCGACAACGATGTTGCTGATGATGATGACTCCGATGATGATGATGATGATGGTTGTTTCTCTAGTTATTGTTGTTGTTGTTACTGCCACTGTGGCTTCGCATAGGCGTTACCCATGAAGACTCCGCGTGATGTTTATGGTTTTGACATTTCCCACATTAACGCGTCAATGCTGATGATATAGCAATAATATACCAACCTGTCCGCAACATTGATGAGGAATATATATTCAATGCTAAATAGTTAGCGATGGTTCTTAACAGATTGTGGTTGCAATATTGTGCAATTATTGGATCAAAATAGAAAAATAAAAACAGATTTCAAAATGGATTATTGGATCAAATAAAAAAAAACAGATTTTGAATTGAGTTACAAATAAAATTTTTTTTTTTACATCTCTTATATATAAGTGATAAACTTTTAGTGAGTATTCAATCCTTTATTCAACTCAGAAGAGTACTTACTACTTTTAAAGTAGGTCCAAGCTGTTCATTTGGTTATTTAAGCACCGTAAACGTTTAACAATATATTTTGTAAGGTAATAGAACAACCATTATTTTATAGATGTATCGTTAGTGTACTTATTCTTGACGCATAGTGTTATATTACAGATTTTCCTGATCGAAATCAGGCAATAAATTGATTCATCAATTAATCATCCTACTATGTGTCTAATTTATAACGGGTTTCGTGCATATTCAATAAAAATCACTTTATAATAATAATAAAAATACAATAAAAATCACCTAAAGATTTCTTGATTAATTCCGGTTGGAGGAAAATATAAAAGGACTGATCTATCCTCAAAAGGGTTCATCTGGCAACACTACTCTATAAAACAATCGATATTCATTGCTTCATAGTTGATTTATCCCTTTAACCTCCTTCTCAAATATTATTTTAAGTTTTAGAATCATTCTAGAATCGAATTTGATATTATTACATACATTTTATAAACACAAAAATTAACCTAATTTATAATATCATACACTTGTAGTACCCGCAGTTGGCTATTAATCATTTTTGAATACTGTCAACAGTATGGCAACATAAACAATTAGCAATCAGTTGACATAACGAGCCAAGGTCACCTCATCGCCGAAAGCACAACTTACTAATTTCTATAGACGAAAACCGAAATGGGCCAATGCTCTGTTGTTGTTGTTGTTGTTGGTGTTGCAAGCAATTTGCCGGGGGAGAGCGTCTGTTGTAACAGCATCCACAAGTCATTGCCAATCAAATAATTAGAGTCTGGCAATGCTGGCCGAAAGAGAGCGCGCAGAGACAATGTGACTCACTGTGTGGGAGACTTTCAAATAGAGCGCAGAATCGCTCTTTTGTCGCTATATACTATACAAATATACAATATATATTATATATATAAATAATCTGTATAGTATACACAAATGACAGACAACAAAAGTTCAACGTAATATGCGCTGCCGCTCTCTGGCCGGAAAATAAAGCAAAAACAACAAGATGTTGCAACAACAACAGCAACAACTATACTAAATGAAAAGCAGAAAGTTTTCGCAACACTTTGGGGCCAAGCACTACGAGTAGTCAATGACATTGAAGAGTTACCACAGCCCTTCTCCGGTGTGCGTGTGGAAGGGATTGGGGGCAAAGCGAGGGGAGTCTTTGGGGGTCTGGGGAATCTGGGTATTAGAACTAGTTACACATAAGAGTTTCGTTTCGTTTCGTTTGCCACACACACACACGCAAATTTAAATAATTGACAATTTAAGTTTGTTCCCGGGGAATTTCAAGGATTTTCCAGCACTTTTGTTGCTCTTGATGAACTTGAAAAGCCATTTAAGTTTTGTTTTTGTTTCACAGTTATTTGCAAGGCCATTTTATTGAGATAACTTTCAGATGAATGTGCATGTATGAATGAGTATCTGTACGAGTTGCGATGTGTAGGCTTTAAAATTTAATGAATACGGTGTGGAGGATAAAAATCAGATAAGAGAAGTGGAAGAATTTGATGAATATATTTTTTAAAGATTTGTGAAATATGTGGTAGGGGTATAAGAGAAAATAGATAGATGTTCTAAGGTTGTTCTTTTAAGTAATATTTAATGATTTGACTCAAAGGTTTAAAAGATTTTGAAAATAATCCATTATTTCTATACTATACTTTGTGTTTTTGTTTTCTTGGTGTTTACTATTATTATTTAAAGAACATAAGGGAACTTTCGGGAATTTAACTAAATTAGAAATATTATTAATATCTATGTTCTGTTTATACTGCGATTACAATAATAAAAACTTTGTGTGGGAGAGTGAATACCTTTCTTTCATTAATACCTATTTTAAATTAAGAAGTATTGCATACTTTTTGGTGCCATTTTTTAAAGTAATTTGTTTAGCTAATGCTCTTCAAGTGTCTTTGGAAAATGTTATTTTTAAAGTATAATTTATTCAATATGAATAATTATAATATAATTCTAACTAATTAAAATCTATGATAATATATTTATATTGTATTATAAATCAAAATCTTAAATTGTATACTATTATAAACATTCTGAATAACCAAAAGAAAACAAGTCTGCCTTGCTCTGAGGTCCCGTGGCTCTTGAAGCCAATAATATCAGAACGTGCAATGCCCTCGTGCAAGCACACCCCTTATAAAACACTGCCTCGCCCACACGTGGAAGCAGGGGGGTGGCCGCAAAGGAGCAGCAAAAAAAAGAAATCAAGCACGTGTCCTGTTTTTTATGATGTTGTTCGCATGTCCAGCCGGACGCGTGAATAATTTTCCTGCAGGACCTTTGGTCACGCTGTGAATCAATCTTGCGGCACAGCCGGTCCCGGACCGATCCCTCTTCGACAGGAAGTAAACAGATCTAACGGGACTCGGGAGAATATCAAGGGAATCTCCTGCATGCAATTTTCAATGCATTGAGATTTTTTTATGATGCTGAAATAATTTTTAATGCTTATTTAAGTAAACCTGCTACGGAAATCAAGAACCAACAGCTGTGAGGACTCGAATACATTTCTTTGCCAAACATTTCAGTTTCCTCTACACCTTCCCCCCTCTGCCCTTTGTTTTTTGCAGGTTATACAAACAAAATGGAGCGCGCCAAAGCATTTTGCCGCTGGTTTGTTGTTGCTTTTGGGGGTTGTTTGGGGCCCCGAAGCGGGGCGTCCAGACGTAGCAGAACTATTAGCGTTTAGTGCGCATGTTTAAGAAAAAACGTCAGCAACAACAAACAAACAGCAACAACGAGCAGCAGAAGCAGCTGAGCTGAGCAAACAGCAACACTTAAAAGTGGTTGCAACCCTGCGTCACGTTACTTTCACCTACCTCCCTTTTGTTTTTTTGCGCCATTTGTATTGGCATTTGCAGTGCGTGGTGCTCCAATAAGAACAAAAGAAATTCCCAACTCGATTTTTTCCCTCTCTCTCTCTCTCTCTCTTTGTCTCTCTCTCTTTGTTGGCGCTGCCATTTCCGCTGTCGACGCGGCCAAAGGTTATTGAAATGGCATTGCGTGGAGCTTGTCGGGTTCAAAAGTTTAAAGAGCCTTGTGGCCTGTTGTTGCTGCAATTGCTGTTTTTGTTTTTGTTTTTCGACTGACCATGCCGGCGAAAATGGCCAAAATTAAATGGTCGTCGGCAATTCGAGGTGGCAAATTTTTATTTTCCTGTTAGAGATTATGTAATGCAAATTTCTGGTGCGCTGATTAATTGCGGTATAGATAATTTTTTAAGGTTTAAATAAAAAAAAAAAAAAACAGGAGAAAACTTTTTATTTCAAAGTAATTATACTCTTGCAAAGGGATATATTAATTTTGGCTAGTAGTTTGCAACGCATCTTAGGTGATATCTCCAAACCCATTAAGTATATATATTCTGAATCAGCATCAACAGAAGAATCGAACTAGCCCTGTCCGTCTGTTAAAATACAAACTAGTCTTTCGGTTTCAAAGCTATATTCATGAAAGTTGTTATGTTTGCCTCTTATAGCTACAAGCTGTATATAAGTCGGAACGAGCTGGATTGGACAGATATATCGTATAGCTGCCATACAAACTATCGGGCGATTTTAGTTATTTGTTAAGATTGTGCAGCCAAATTTACTGCATCGTACTTATTTTATATTTATAATTTGCAGTTTGAATTTCATCTAAGTCGGAACACCATAATCTATAGCTGCCATAGGAACAATCGGCCGAAATGCAGGTTTTTGTATGAAGACTAGTTCTGATTTGAGAAAAAACTTAATTTATCAGCGTAAACCAATAATATTGAATGTACTCAAACCAATTCTGCACTATAACCTGCCACTTGTATAGGAAAGATCGGTGGGTATAAGAACCTGCAAGGGTATACAACCTTCGATATGAGGAAAAAAGCCTTCGTTTTCGTTTTAATAATTTATATTGTGATAAAGGTTTGAACCTAAAAATAAGTATTTTATTCATTCTCTTGGACTGTTATTCTTATTTTCAAACACTTCTTCACACATTTCAGGAATTTATAAAATATTATTATCGTCTTTTATTTGTTAAGATTTCTTATTAAATCATGCAACCATTGTTATAGGTGTTTTATTTCCTATAAAACCTCTTCCACCCGCTTTAAATGGAGTGCACCTCCCCTCCTTGCCTCGGACGCAATCGGATCTATTTCTCGAGTGTTACTTGGACACACAACATAAATAAATAAACAGCCAAACTATCCGTAGCAAACGACCAACTGTCGCTGGCTGTGCATTTTCTCATGGCAAATTATTGAAGATTAACAATCATTAAATTTATTACGCTGCGGTGGCAACAACAACAACAACAACAGCAATATCTTGAACAACCCTCGGACGCAATTGAAGGCCAAGCGGCCTAACGAACATCATTTGTATTATATGCATATACGAGGGGTACGAGGGGCAGAGCTGAGGGTGGTCTCTTTACACCTCCCCCCTCTCTCTCTCAGTCGGTCAATCTCGCTGGGCAATCTGTCATCTGGGCATTAATTGCGGTTAATGCCAGGCCAAGGCAGGCACAGCTCAGGCGACATTCAAAATCGAATTAATTAAAAGGCATAAAATATCTGCAATCCCCAATCGAAAGATCGAAACCACAAGGGCACCGCGATAAGATAAAACTCTTCGTATGCGGGCCAAAATAGTTGAAAATATTTTGTGATTTTTCCCAAAAATAAATGAATTACCCGAAACTCGAAAGGAATCATGGAAATCTCGTACTCTATTTGTTGTCTAATTATGCGTAATTATCGACTGAACTTGACCTTCTTGAGGGTCCCGTTGTCATTTGAATATGCGGGTCTTTAGGGGCTCTATTCATTGCATTCGTAATTTCACATCGTTTCCATATCCTTTTTTTTCTGTGTGTGTGTGAGCGAAATAAAAATCCAATAACCAAAATAGTCCACGACAAGATTTTTATGGTATTCTATTTTTATTGTGCCACATAAATTTATTTATTTTATGATATTCTCATTTTTTTACTTCATTCTTTCTTGTGGGCATATTGATATTTGACAGTTATTGAGGCTGCCGGAAACGCCCACTTTTTCGTTCGTTCGTTTTGTTTATGAGTTGTAATTTCAGAGAACGAGGAATGTGAAAAGGAAATTTCAGGAAATGATATTGATTGTGGTAAATATTTTTTGTACTTTGGGAGTAGGAAAGGAAGGGAATTGGCTTGGGTGGGAAGTTTTTGTGGAGCACGGAAAATTATATTAATAAAAAGTAAGACAAAAATATTTGACACTAAAAATAAAATACGAAATTTGCTATACAGCTCTTTATTTAATTATTATAATATTATTTAATTATTTAATATATTTAAAATAATATGAAATTAATAAGAAGCAAGACAGAAATAGTGAACACTAAAAATAAAATACGATTTTTACTATACAGCTTAATATTTCATTATTATATTATTATTTAATTATTGAGTACATTTAAAATAGAGTTAAATTACCTACAAACTACTTCTTAGCACTGTGATCTATTAAATAATAACATATATACATTATTATTAAGATGCCGATTTTGATTTAGGATCACTTTCCGAAGAATTTGTGGCTCTTTACTGTATAGAACTAAGTCAAGTTCTTCCATCACATAAAATATATTTAATATCGATTTACAACTTTTTCTCCAACTGTTTTTTTCTGGCTGAAACTTGGTAAAACAACATTCATTAAAACAAATTGCGAAGCGAACGAAAACAACACGCAATAAAAGTAAAGAAGGGACGACAGGGAGATAGAACAAGCGACCACAGGCAGCAGTTAAATGATTCTACTTAGGCGATAAGGACGACCTCCAGTGGCGAACAGCGCCCCAAGACGACAAACTGTTCTGTGTACTTCTGCTTCTTCTCCTGCTCCTCCTGCCCCCACATCGATGTTATTTGTTTGTTTGTTGTGCTGTGTCCAAAACAATTTCCTTCCTTAATCACATGGTAACAGGGACTGACGAAAATTGCATTTATCTGACCACGAGACAGAGAAAGAGAGAAAAACAAATCGGTGCGAGCTGAAAAACAAACCCATGAACAACGTTTTTAATTGTAAAAGATAAAAAAAGAAGCAGGAAAAACAAACTTTGGGGCTGGTCGACAATTCTAGTTAATGTTTTTTTTTTTGGGGGGAAGGAGAACTCCCAAAAAAAGAAAGCGAAAAAAAACTCAGTGAAGATAAATGACGGGCAACTTTTATGGGCCAGCTAGCTGTGGATGAGGAGAAGGATGAGGCTGCGGATTGAGGAGATTTCGGTGCGAGTGTGTGTGTGCGTGTGTGTGTGTGGAGAGACATTTGCCAGCAACTGTAGCATACTTTCAAGTGCCTGTTCTGAGCTTGGTATGTGTGCCAACAGCTTGTCGAGTGCTTCTCGTGTTTTTTTCTCTCTCCTTCCTTCGGATTTTTTGCCAGCAAAGTATTTGGACTATCGATGTCGCCATAAGTTGTGCAGCCCTTCAGACAACATCCTCCCCTGTCCCCTGTCCCCTGTCCCTGTCGTGTGTCGTGTCCGTGTGCCTGACCAAGTGCAAAATGTCAAGTTTTTACCCCTCCTATGAGTGTGTGTGTGTGTCAGTGTGTGTGTGTGTGTGTGTTCGCCTCCCTCGTTTGAAACAACTCTTTGATGTATGTAAATTTTGTAGCTTATCTGTATCAGAGTTGCCATGTTCCATGCGCCTTTAATCGAAAATGCAACCCTCAGGCACACGTTAAGCCGCCTCTAAATATGCTCGCCAATCCGCTTTGCCGCAACTGAACGGCACACAACCCCACACCCACTGTGCTGGAACAGTTGTAAATCGTTGGATATCAACTTGATTATTTCTGTACTTTATTCGGTCTGCCGTCGTGTTATCTCCGATCTGGTAACAGGTTGCCGAACTTGTGTTGTTTTAAGCCGATGCGCAAACAATCACAAAGAGGCAAAGCGCAGTGGCAGAGGGTGGGGCAGAGAAAGAGAGAGAGAAAGAGAGGTAATGAAGGTATAGTCTTCTGTTTCATGCTTCTCTCTGTGATGTTCCTTGTTGAACATTTTATTAATCAGGAGCTTTACGACAATGTTCAAAGATAAACAAAAAAACGAAAGATTTGCTTGGATCAACAAAATTGTTATTTATCGAAATCCAAATGAAAATGGGTTTCAGATCTGTATCGATAAGCAATTTGATGTAAAAAATTAATTTTCCGAATAAATATAATATAGAAATATTAAATATAAAATTAAATATAATATAAATATATAGAAATTTAAGCATAACATTAAATATACTATACAAGTTGAAATAATTTAGATTCTTCCTTTTCAAAAAAAAAAAGAAGTTGTCTGGATAATTAAATTACTTTTCGGTTAAATAAATATTCGACAGACTATTAACTTACAACTTTTAATACCTTTCAATCAATTCAATAACATTTATGTAGAATTAAAGAAAATATAAATGTTAAGAAAAATCTGCTTTGAAATCGATTAATTTATAAAATCATTAGGATAGTTAATAAACTTTTATTTTCAAATATTGTAAAAGGTTAACGAAGTGGAACTTCTTCGCAGAACTCCCCCCCAACTTTCCCCAGTATATATAGAAACATATCATACATAGTTTTCACTGTAATACACATATATTTATACATACTTATTGAAACAAAAACACCCAATCCAGTGGCTTATTAAAATATTAACGCGACTCAACCGCAACCGCAGTTATAGTCTAATTATTCGAAACCCCCTTGAAGACTTGATTTTCGACTGAATTGCCAATTATGGCAGACCGAACTCGTTAACCGTTAACCGCCCCTGAGTCGAGGGTAAATCATACGAATTTCAGTTGTTAGACCGACTAATTGGGCATATGCCTTGTGCGGATTGTGTGTGGATTTTGCGGTGCAGAGCGCGACAACAGGTTGCCACAACAACCTGAAGCGGACTGTGGCTTAACGCATCGTTGCACTGTCAAGTTGAGAATGCAATCAATACGCATATGAGTGTACACGGATTTATCGGCCACATCAAGTATATATATATATATATGTATACTTACCCCGCAGCAACAACAACAATAGGTGGCATAATTTGATGAGGGTTGAAAAAATAATTATATCATCAGCGAGCGATTTTTATCGCCAGCCATCAAGCAATATGCAAACTACATGTGCAAGTGGGTGGATGGATGGATGGCTGGGAGGTTGGTGGGTTGGGTTGGTTCCCCCTCTCTATGTAAGCCCTGGTGACATTTTTGTGGTTAAGGAATTTCACCCTTCGTCTGCGTTCCTTCGGCATGGTAACCAACGCATAATTTATAATTGTCAAAGGAATTGCTCGGACCAGAGCGGACTGTAGACCGCTGATTTATGGAATTTCATAAATTTTCACAGATTTTAATCGTTTGTAATTATAAGCGGGAGCAGCAAGGGAGAGAGAAAGAGGAGGAGCGAGACAGAGAGAGTGTGGGAAAAATATCATATTGCTTTCGCAATTTTAAGCGGTTTTTCAATTAAAATTAAGACAAAACGCACATCAGGTAATGTCCAGGCAGGGTTTCGCCTGCCATAGCACTGGCCCCATATTTGATTGGATTTTCCGTGCCACATTTTTTCCCATTCTCCCCCTCTCTCTCTCTCACTCTGCTGAGTGATTTTCCTCAATTCAATTTCCGAATGAAGCAGCGCGACATAAGCGAGTTTCTCTTTTATTTTATTTCATTATTTTCATTTTCATTTTTTCTTTCCCACCGCCCCCCCCCCACAACATGTTCAATTTTTTTTTATTGAGCTGGTATTTATATTATATGGCAAACTGTGGGGAGGAGGAGGGTAGCGGGGTCTGCCGCAGATTGATTTTATTATTACGTTTTATTTCCTTGGAGACAAACTGCCCGCCCACTTTTGGACGCACTTTTTGTGCAAACTTCAAAGAACTTTTTGGCCACTGAAGTGTCCTTGTTCTCCACGTGTGTGTGTGCGAGCGTGTGTGTGTGTGTGTGCTTACTTGGCCTTTCATTCGTTCGTCGTCGTCGGCTTATGCGACAAATTTTTCATTTAGGTTACGCTGCGTTCTATCGTAGGGCTTCAGCTTCGGCAGCGACCTCTCCATGGTGTATTTTTTTTTTTTTTTTTTTTTTTGGCTCGGCCTCAATTCGATGGTCCAAAAACTTGACGGCACTTTTGCGGCTGCTGAGATGCAGAACAATAATGCCGGAGATCTCAATTCATGTCGAGGGGGGTTCACTATAAACCTTATTGCAGCGTATTTTTAGTTAACTAATGGTGGCCAGGAATATAGCACGGGATAATACATATATGGATTCTTTTTTTTTAAATATGATAAGAGCGATAATTTAATTCAGCTTATTCAAAGTGCTTTTTTTGGTTTTTAAAAAAGAATAAGAGTGAAAATTAATATGAAAACTTTAATTAAAGATCTGAGCGATAGATAGTACCGATGGCACTGGAACCTTCTGGCCATAGGCGGCTGAATAAGAACGAAGTGTATGTTCTGTTGGCCTCTTTCCTTGTCATTCAACGCCTCGATATGTTCCAGAGGCCCCACCTTATCGCTAACGTGCTGGCACGCAAGGTTATCTCCTCATAACGCATTCGAATTCGATTTTCTATATGAATTTATTAAATCTTATTTACACTTGCTAAAGTGAATCATCTCTCTATCTGTGCACTCATCGTGTACAGTACGACCTTCTTATTGACTGGTGTTCCTTCTCTCTCTCTCTCCTTTCCCCTGAGTCTGTGGCAGCCTCAATCACGTCGCATTCTCAGCGGATTCTCTATCCGCTGTCGCTGTCGCTGAATCATTGCGTCGCGTACGTGACTTTCGTTTTGATCTCAACGCAGAATTCTTTCCTTTCCCATTTGGTAGACTCGCCGGAATTGTTAAATCATAGTCGAATTAGCTTCTTGTTAAAGGTTTCAGGAGGTTTGTTCTGGGTATTTTGAATTTTCTAAAAATAAAATAATTCTGTAGGAACTTTCCCAATCAAATTTTAGCTAAGCTATAAAAAGTTATGTGCAAAATATGTTATTAAAATATATTAAAACATTTGCAATGTGCAAAAATAATAAGAACCATTTTTTTTTTTAATTTATATTGATTTTTATTTTATAGGGCGATAAATATTTTGTTTTAAGCGATAGTCAAAATAGGTTAGAAGCATTTATTATTGATAATCTTTTGAAGACACATTGTTTACGAACGTAATCAATTTAAATCAGTCTTTCTGTTGGAAACTTCAGAGTAATTTCTGTTATTAAACATTTTCAATTCGCGTTTGAATGCATTCTTAAAGCCCTTACAGAGCCACCCGTTACATGGTGGCTGCAAAAACAATTCACATGGAGAGAGTTATGGCCGCTGGTCACTTTCGGCTGGCCATAAATTAAGCTAGAAAAATATTTGGGCGTTATATAAATGTTGTCGCTGACAATGCGAGCAGGATCAGGATGCGAATGGGGGGCGCCACGTCATGCAGAAAATGCGTGTGGCATGAGCAGAGCAATTGAAATTGTCAATGTTGTTGCTGCTGCTGCTGTTGCTGTTGTTGTTGGGTCACAGCGGATGCAATTCCTACAAAATGATAATTTATGATAATGATGCTTCCGCTTTGCCATGCAGTCGACAGTCAGAGAGAGAGAGAGAGGGAGACAGAGAAAGAAGACAAAACTGGACGCCGTGCAGCATAAAAATCAGCTGCGAAGCTTGGCCAAAAATTCGCCATGTTGCGTAGGAATTGAAGGGGCAGGAGGGGGAGGGGAGGATTGATGCCCGCTTGGCCTCGCATATTTATTGATAATTTCCGTAATTTCAGCGACAAAGCAAAAGCGGAAGTTATGCCATTTGCTGCACGCCTGCGAAAAGCACAACAACAACGGCGGCAACACGGACAATAGTTGCCGATCGGCGTGCGCCTAAGTGGGAGTGGGAGGCGGACGGGCGGGAGGAGGCTTGCCTTGTGGTTGCCCGGACTGCGTTTGAATGGCGTCCCATATCAAAGTGCCTATCGATTGCCTCTATTTGCCTTGTTATTGTCTATAAACGTCGCGTCGCGTCTGTCTGTCTGTGCAATTGTTTTGACTGCCTCGACTATTTATGGGTTACGCTCGAGCAGCAGCAGCGGCAGCAACAACAACAATGGCAGAGCGGGCTCTATTGTTGTGATTATCATAAACATTAACAACAAAAGGATGCCACTGCCAGAGTTGCCGTCTCTCTCAATTTGCGCATTCTAATGACCTTGAAAATTAGTTCCTGCTTTGAGTGTGCCAATGTGTGTGCGCGTGTGTGTGTGTGAATTAGCATATAAATCTTGGGCACACGCCCCTCTTGGCCCCTTGGCGCCCCTTTCCTGTCAGGCACCCGCTGCACAAAAATAATTACGCCGCATTGTTGTTGCTGCTGCTCTTGTAGTTGTTTATTTATATCGTTTATGGCATATTAAGTGCTCTCTTGCTATAATAATAATGCGTTAAATAATTTCCATTTTGTTTAAATGTCCACCATATGCTCGGCCATATATGCGGCATATGTCGCGCGTATCGCGTAGTGCTTCCGGTTTTCGGTAATGCCGGAAACGAGCATTACGGCCCACAAATAGTGTGGCCAATAAGCAATGCCGACAGCGCTGCAGCGGGCAAGGGTATTCGCTCGTTTCAAGTTGGTATTTATTTTCGACATTATGTTAAAATTAAATATATGAGTATTGTAGTGTTAAAACATATAAACGTTGCTTATATGCATCTGTATAGTTGACAGTTAAAAGCACGTCAAAAGAGGCTTAAAATTTAAATTAAATATTCTATTCAACTTCAAGTGAAGCGACAATATACTTTTACATACGAACATAAGTATATTTTATACATTACATTACTACACGTAGAAAATATCTGAATTTGTGTGTAATTATTAAAATGTAGTAATTAAGAAAATTTCAATAAAACTCCACCATCTTTAAAAGGAAAAGAAAGCACGTAGAACTGATAAAGGGTTCTCCGTGCAGAAAAATTTCAGATTAATTTTTCTTGTATGCCTTAACTTCTTATCTAAACACCTAAGTTTCTTGGGAAAAAACTTGAAAATTTGATTGCAATTGGATAATATACGTAGAAGTTATTTAAGAAACAATTTAAAGAGTTTATGATTTACAAACCGCTCCCTAAAGTATGCATCACAAATATATATTTAAGAAATAGCGTATTGGTTAGGTGGGTAGCATTAATATTATTGCCTACTTCCCTCGACTGTTACTGCACGTTAATGTTTAATAACGACATATCATTTATTAATATTTATTTAACTATAACAAATAATAAATTGATATTACATTTTATTATAAATATACCTAAATATATATCCATAAAGTTGAGGTAGGTAATAAAATAATAAGATAATAATAAATACATTTAAAATTTGGAATAATAAAGAATTAGTCGATTCAACATTTGTTGCAGCGGATTGGGAAAAAACCAAGACTCTTACAATTAATAAGTTGATATTACATTTTTAATAAAAATATTACAAATAAATACATGTGTTTATAAATTGTATATTTATGCATAAAGGTTAGGTAGGTAAGTTTGCATAGCTAGAGCATTAATAATGTCTGCATATTTTCTTCATATTTAATATTGAGAACTGCTTCAAGCACGATGAAGCGTACTTTTCATAACATGCTTAAGTGTGTCTTTCATGTTCTCTAACATTTCACTATTGGACTCCAGCTTATTGTACATGTCATTCAGTCGCTTCTTTTCTAGTTCTTCTCCTCTCTTTTCTGCATCACTATTGAAGTTTGCTTGCAAAATGTTGAGAGCACGAACAACAGTTTCTTTATCTACAGCGATCTCTTCATCGATGTCTAATGTTTTTTCATCAATTACTATTGCATGATAATTATGATTGCCCGATGCATCTGAATCGTTACCTTCATCGTCTTCACTGTCAGTATCTATGGGTGCCTGCTTGTCTTCGGGTTTCAGGCTGCTCTTTCTGGGTATTTTGTTATATACTTTTGCCTTGTTTGACTGATTGGGGAATATGGATAAAAAGTCATAGTTCGACTTAATCAGTCGACAACCACAGTGCAAGAAAGTTGCCAACCAACTCTTTTTCAGAGAACCCCCATATTCCATCAGCATGTTTACTCGATGTATGACGGCATTGAGCTCAATCTCATCACGAATTTGCTAGAAGAATCAAAGTTAGCAACGTTAATATAAAGTTAATAAATTATAGAAGATATTATAATTACCAGCGTATCACTGACGGCCATAGCGTTAAGTAAATTGCTAAGTATCATTGTCAGGAACATGAACAGAAGTACGATTATAGTGCTCCAGTATCCAGCGAACTCATGATCACCATTTATAACGCCACGGAACATGGCAAGTGTTCTCAACAAAGATTTAGGTACATCGGCAAATGTTAGAAACAAACTTCCTTCAGCACTTCTATCCGTCTCCGCATAGATTAAGTAGAAAGCCGCGGCAAAGGTCAAAAGCAATATTAAATAGTGACTGAGACTCTTCACAAAGGTGATCGTAACCTGTCGCAGAATTAGCATGTGTGTAGAGACCTTAGGAATCGGTAAGGTACCAACAAGAATAGAGAATTTCAGAGAAGTTAACAGAATGGCAGCGATGGCGATAGCCCGTTGAGTCTCTTTGGTTTCACCAACTTCCAGGCACGTCAAGACGGTCACCAGGATCAATGGGATATCCAGCCAGTGAGGTAAATCCTTGAGGAGCCAAAACTTAAGCACAATTACAGCCAGCATATAGATTACGTATCCAAGGCAGAAACTCGTTAAAATATATACAAAAACCTCGTTTCCAATGGGTGCTGGAAAGCGCAGCAAAATATGTTCAATCAGTGCGATTGAAAATAAAACAAACATGAAAAAACGTGCGGTGAATATGTGGGTAAGGCGTTGCCACTTGAGGTGCAGAAAGCACGTGATCAAAGGATGCAGCAACAATGGACTAAGACTCTTCGACTTGGCCATGTAGGCAATGTGCTTCATGTTCGGATCGTTCTTTTCATTTGTCAGATTCGTGTAGTTCATCACAATCTCGTAATCCTTATGACTTGGCTTCTGGCCGTGATCAGTGATGCAATGATTGAAGTGCTCTTCCAGCAAATTCTTATCGATATTCTCGAAGGGAAGTTCTCCTTTTTTATTCGGTACACCCATAGGGGCTCCATTGCGCAACAGCACACGAATTGCAATCTCATTGCGGCACTGTGTGGCATAATGAAGCGGCGTATTCCCATCATCGTCCATCATGGCAAGCAGACTCTCGTCCTGCTTCAGCAATGCAATGAGGCAATCCTCATATGCCTTACGATCCAGCAAGTCTTGCATCGGAACCTGTGCGATCGTAGCACGTAGCTGGGCCTTCAATGGCAACGACCTGATGTAGTCAACCTCTAGCAGAGCCAGTACGGTAGTCCAGCTACCCGCTTCAATGGCTATATCAATGAGTTCTTCATTGTCCTGCGGAGCATTTGGTAAGATCATAGCAATTGCTGCATCTAGCGCGGCCTTCGATCCCTGATCCTCGATATACGTCAGGAGTAGCCTCTGCTGCATTCTCTTTCGATCCCAACCTTTGAAATTGTGTTCACAGTGTTTCAACGAGTTGAGCAGTATATCTTTCTTCATATTCATAAAATTGCGAACCAACATGTCGTACGGGAGGTTAGGTGTATTCTCAAACCTTGTGAAAAAATCTTTTGAATTACTCAGCAAATAGGACAAACCTCTGCGATAGAGTGGCAGACTAAGGTTTTGTTTCCTAATAAACACACTAACCAAATCGCAGCAAAACGAAACACTAACTCCTTCATTATTGAGTAAATTTTCCAAAGGCGTTAGACCCTGTCTATCACTTAGGTTGGGACAAGCGCCGGAATAAATCAACATACGGATACATTTTGCGACCTGTTCGTTTTCTTCCTCCTCCAATGATTTCACCAACGTATTTAACACTGTCTCACCTTTATACATGTAATCGATATCAAGGATCTGGCTACCATGATCCAGTAATTCTTTCAAATTTCTCGAATCTCTGGAGTCCACAACATAGTTAATTGCCGCCTTACCAAGCTCCGCGTTTTTCTAAGGCGTAGAGAATCAAGTTCAAGTTTCAAGTTGAAGAATTAAGATTCTATAAAGTATTTTCACAATTATAAACTTACGTAATTCACATCACATCCCGCATTGATACAAGCTCTAACAAATTTGAAATACCCGTATGTAGAGAGCACCTTCTCGTACACGGTCATTTCGCATTCGTCATCTTCGAAAGGTTCATCAAGGTGTGCACCCAGACTTATTGCATGTTGAAATTTTCTAAGACTCTTCGAATCAAATCCGTCTTTAAGTAATTTCTGGATATCGGACTTCGATCTAATTTCGTCAACTGTATCCATTTTTTAGGTCTTTCTCACTTGGCGATTCAACTGGAAGTGATTCTAAAGCAACTGTATTCCCTATGAGGGTACCTATGCTATAACTATAACAACGTTTCGGTAGAAAAATAACAGTCAAACTTGACTGTAGCTTTTGTGGTTTTGTATGAAACTCATTATGGTTTCCCGATATAACGAATATGTTATATATCATACATCGAGTAATACAGTAACCCGTATATACTAATTACGTTCCATTAAAATAAAACACCTGCATCCCACAGTTTTCATAGGATCAATGCATCAGTTTAAATTTCTTCGAAAAAGTTAGTAATGAAAGGTATTGTCGCTTTGTTCCAGAGTTAGATACCCTTCTTCATTATTAATATGCTAACAATAGAGAAAAAACAACATGACACTATCTAGCTTTAAATTCACCTTCAACTTCTTAATTTTCTAGACAATAAAATTATATTTTGTATAGCTAGAATATATTTAAGTTTAGTAAATAAGGAGATGTTTTTTTCTATAGGTAAAAAATTTAAACTATCACAATTACAGAGCTGTTAAAGTATATTCAACTGCTGGAATCAGATAGAAACTAAAGGATAAATATAACTTAATTGAAATAAAATTTTTTTTTTAAATGTAGAAATGTACTATTTTTTTTTATTAAGGAACTTAAATGAGCAAATTACAATGTTTGATTTAATTAAAAACAATATTAGTTTCTAAATTAAGCGGAATATGTTTTGTGAATAATTAAAGCTGTTGATTCAGCAGGTGCTGGACACTTGTGCCTCATTGCTGCGTGTCATAAGGTGATAAAGTTGTTGGGCGTACATAATGGAACGCACTGACTCCTCCATCATCATGCGATTTTGCTGGACTGCGATACGCAATCTCTGACGGGTGTAGGCAGCATCCATGCGTATGGCACTCTCCGTCAGGCTGATAATGGTGTCCGCCGTGATGTTGGTAATGTATTTGGCTTCTCCTTCGACGCGATCACGGATCTCTGGCACAGTGATATTGTGATCATCGAGTGATTCACGCAGCATTTGAAGCATCACAGTCCTACGCACTGGATTGAGAAAGCCACGTTTGATGTGCTCCCGGCGGATCAAGCGACGTACTGGCTTCATGTACATTGCCTCTGTGGCACCAACTCTGGGATTGCGATAAGGATTGCTCTGTTTACGTGGCTGCTGTTCTTGCAGGAAGAGACGACGCTTGCATTGATTCCGCTTCTTGTTCCAGGGACTCGTTGGTTCTGGCTGCATGTAGTGATCCAATTGCTGTTGCAGCACATCACGGCTACAGGCAACTGTTGCATCGTTGTCGAAGTGCAGCTTGTGTCGCAAGCCATGCAAGAGATATATCTGACGGATGCACTTGTTGAGGAAGCTGCGCTTGTTTCGGCTTCTATAGTCGGGCGGATTGTTGAACACCACATACTGGAACATGAACACAACATTGTTGCGATCGTTGTACAGTGGACTGCGGAACATAACAACATCGGATCCGGATTCCATAGTGTTGAATTGTTTATTATTTATATAGTAAGCAGGTATTTTAGCCCAAAAGACTTTCCAAGAGAGCTAAGATATTTTAGAAACTTATAACTTGAAAAAACTTAAAACTTGAAACGACTTGCAGAAGTCCTGGAGATGTTACTTGTACAATGACGATGGATTGACTGATGAAATGTGTCGAAATGTCGACCAATTTATACCGTAAACAGGTAAAGGAATTTAAAGTTACTTCTTCGTACTTTAACCTGTCTCATGGTACGTCGTAAAACCTACCTAAGGATCACACCCGAAAGGGGCTTAGGTACGTACTAACGCAACAGATGTTCATCATAAATATCCCTTTCTTTTAGGAAACTTTTCGCGGATTAGTAAACAACTGTCTTATTGAGTCAGGTAATAAGGATAAAACCAAAGGAATTGCAAATTGACCACAAATTTCTTTGCCACTAATTGACCTGCTATGAGCAAACAATATTTCCATTTGATTTCCTTTGAGAGTGAAGGAAGTCAATATTTGGGCACTTTTTTTAAATAACTTATATTAACAATTTCTGGTTTTACTTTTTCTAAATAAAAATATAAATGATTATATATAATTTATCCTTATTCTTTAATACGGTACTTTATAACTGTATTAAATTTTATATTAATCGTTAGTCATGTTACAGATAAATAAAATCTTAAACTGAAATATATCAAGTCATAATTTGAATAATATAAATAAATAAATAAATAATATAAATTGCCTGAATTTTATTTTAAATTTTTAATTATAAAAGTTTTAATTTAATTTTTACCGACAGCCTGAAAGCAGGCTTTAAATAAATAAATAAATATGAAGGAATACCGAAGGCCTAGACCCTTACACGTTCTTATCAGTCCCAGTTGTTTCATTACTAGTTATATAAAATGGTGCTGAAAGTAATAAAAATAAGTCGAATACTGTCCAACTTTGATTGACACTGATAAGTTAGGTTATTTCAGGAAACCTTACTGGTCACACGCCTCGTCTGGCTGCCGCTCTACTCATTTGCAAGAATTTAAAGTGCACTTTGCAGCAGTTGCATGTGCATCGCTTCATACTTTGCCTTATCTGCACAACAAGCCCGTGTCCTCTATGCCGGATCCGGGTGCTGCAAAATGGCGCAGCAAATGGAGGCAAAGTTATGGCCGTGCGGCAAATGCACAAGAAGAGTTCCACTTCCGTCGCAGGCTGCAAGCGGCTTCAACTTATTTGCGCGCCAAACTTTTGCATGGATAATGCGAACCCACAAAAATAGGAGTGTTTGCCATAAAGTTCTCAGCTCTCGTTGCCAGCCAAAACAACAATAAAATAATATAATCAGGTTTTTTTCTTCTCTTTTTCATCTTCGTCTTTCCCGTTTGCCATCGCTATTTGCGCGAAGTTGCCGCGCGCGTTTGCCCGGGAAGCCCCGAAATCGCAAACGTCCATAAACTTTAAAGAAATATCGAAAGTTTTCAACGCGAAGCTAGCGTGCCCGGCTCCAGCTCCGGCTCCGGCTCTGGCTTCGGCTGTGCAGCTCCAGCTCCAGCTACGGCTTCAGCTGCGAGCGGCGAGATGAGCGCACGCGAGAGACACACAAAGGCTACAAAACTTATAACGAGAAAACTTTGCCACTTGGTAAATGCGCGATAAAGAAACAAACACAGAACCGAACTTAGAAGGGGATAGTAGAGCCAAAGAGAGAGAACGATGAGAGGGAGAATGAGAGAGAGAGAAGGGGAGTAGGCAAACTACAAGTGGAAGATGTGGGCACGTTGATAGAAGCGTCGCAAGTTGGCCAAAAAAAGATAGAGAGAGAGAGAAAAAAAGAAAGCAAAATGGGAAACAAAAAGAAAAATGAAATGTGCCAATGGAAAAGCAGGCACAGAGACAGCAGAGTTAGTCGAACTGCATATACCTAACCTTATTTAGAATTATAAATGATACATATACGTATATTTGATGAGGAGTGTAGAACTTAAAATACTAAGCAATACAATTACATGTCTTCTATATTCCTTCTATACATTAAATTCTTCTATATTTTTTATTCTTTTTATATAAAAAATCTTAAGTATGTATTTTATGTATGTATTTTAAATAAAAGGAAGAAATCATTTAAACTAGCGATTTCCTAAATATGATGGAGATATAGTATATACTGTATAAAGAAAGCCTTGAATACAGATTTCTTTGAACTTTCAGATATATGTTTAAGCAAATCTTGTGTAGTAACATATCATATTGCTCACATCGGAACTTTTTAATAAAATCTATGATTTTTTCTACAATTATTACAAGAGATATGTGAGTTAAGAAATTAATTATAAGAAATATTTACATTGTAGGAGGGAAATCTTGAGTGCATATAGTATATATTATATTATATATTTTACAGTATCTCATTAGAACCTTAAGTTTTGGCAATGTAGCCTATAGTTATTTTCATAATAAATAATTATTATATGAGATTTAACAGATAAAAAATATGTGTGAAAGGAAATCTTTAATACATAACTTTAATTTATTTATCAGAACCGTATGCCTTGTCAAATTTACCCTACATTGATTTGCATTATTATTTCTGATCTTCTAAACTATTTATAATATTCATTTTATGCAGGTTTCTTCTTATAGAGCATAGAGAAGGCACCTCAACGCAATGTGGATCGAAAGTTGTTCAACCTTACGCGCACTCGCGCTGCAACTGGAGAATTTGCGTGGCTGGCAAAAAACTTGTACCGCCACAAAGTTTTTCCCTCACAATGCGCCAGCAGCAGCACGTAGTGGTGGTACAGGGATGAATGGGGGGGGGGGGAAGGAAGTTGGAAAGCAACTCAAGAAAATTCATTCGCGCGTTTTAACTAACTAGAAGAGTGAGAGAGAAGAAGCAGCGCGACGCAAGAGAAAAAAATTATAAATGTGCCGCAGAAATTATTATTTACGCACGGATGGTGTCATCTAATTATGAATTCATTTTAGCCAGCACCAGCAACAAGCACGACAGAGACAGGCACAGAGAGAGAGAGAGAGAGAGGGGAAGATCTGCGTCTCAAAATGGCGCTGGTAAGAAGATGGTGAAGAAGGAGAAGAAGGCAGGCGCATCTGAAGACGAAGGCAACTTTCTTTTGGCTTTTGCGCTGGCAAATTAACAAAATGCGCGCTGGCCAAACAAAATGGCGCCCGCTCGGACAATACACCTGCAGAAGGGAGCGGGGTCGCGGAGGCTAAGGCTGCTTTTAATGCAATATTTTGCAGCGTTCGCGTTTCGCGCTGCACTGACGATAAAAAGTTTTATGCACGCATTTTCCACATTTTCAGCATTTTCAGCGCTTTCGCATTTCACGTTTTTCACATCGCGCTTTCTGCATTCTGCAGGCCAAAGAAATTTCATGCTCTTTGAAAACTTGTTAAACTATGATAACCACAATGCTCTGGCCAGCCCAGTGGGCACAGAGGAGAGGCAACGAGGGAGGGGAACCAGCACAAATAATAATAAGCAAGTTGAGTTCTCCTGAGCCGGTGCCGCTGCCGTTGCCGGTGCGAGGACTCGTTAACTCGCTTCTGTATAAGTTAAGAAATGCATAAAATTTGTTAACAAGCAAAAGCGAAAGAAACACGAAGAAAAAAACGAAAAACTAAAATAAATAATCAAAATAATAAGAAATGCCCGTGTACCTGTTCCGTACCGGAGTCGAGCTCGACTCTCCTTTGGTCACCCATTGCCATTTTCTTGGCGGAAATAACTAACAAGCGCAAATTTTGTATGCCCAGTTTACCCATTTTCCCCTAGTTCCCTCTATTATTAATAATGTCAGGCATTAAGTTAGGAAAATGCATTGTTTGGGGCTCACGTTGAAGAAATTCTAGAAAGAAATTCTACATGAACTTTCGTTCCTGTAAACAAAGCTCGCTAACTAATGAGATTTTTATTACTAAGCAACTGGAGCTTGGCAGTTTTATATCGCGATGTAGTGAATTAATAATATAATTAGTATTTAGTAATAAAGTTTATGAATTAACATTTATAATCAACTATATATTATTGCAATTCTAAATCAGCTGAAGTGAGTACAAAGTTTAAAAAGTATCGAGAGAGCTGCAATTACCGATGATTAAGAGCATATCGATAAATTAAGCAGATTAATATCTATGGAAAATATAAATTCAAATAAGTGCGATTGGCAAATGGAGAGGGTTGCCACATCTACACAGGCTTGTTGTTTAACATACGAACATAAATGTAACTTCCAATTTGCAACATTGTGTTATATAAGCCACAAAATTTTCTCCTCATAGGCCTAATCAATTTCACGTTACCCGCAACTGAGGAGAGTATCTATTAGCCATTTATTTGAATATCTAAAAAATATTTAAAATTGCATTTCATTTGTTTATGCGTCGCTGGCGCATTTTTGCGGTTTCATTTTTTAAGGCAAACTTTTTTCCATCGTTGCTGCTTTGACCGCTAATTACATTTTAATGTAAATTAATGAATGTGCGCACTTAACTTGGCCACGTCGCGTTTGGCTGCGGCTGTTGGCCTGTCAACTTGGCCAACATCGACAACGCAACTTGAACAGGGAGTGGGAGGAGGGTGCTGCGAGCGTGTCCCCATTCTTCATGCCAGCCAGTCAGCCGGCCAGCTGGCTGACTCAGAGTTCCATCGGATTGACAGAGACGAGACGCACTTGGCTCATTAGCCGAGGCGCTTTGAAAGCAGCGGTGAGTGAGGGCTTCAGCGAGAGATTTTTTGATAAATGATTCAAAATAAATGATGCCTGGCTTCGTGCCGGGCATGGCTTCAAGCTATTGCCAAATTGACAGTAACCGCCGATCGTGAGTGTGCTGGGCACTTCAGAAATGCTCAGGGCTGTATAAGGCTGTCTATATATAAATTGTTCTCAATTCAAGTTCTTGTTTGGAGAGTTTAAAGATAAGATAGAAGGATTTAAATAAATAATACATTTTTATAATTACATTTGTTATAATTTAGACTACGAATGTTATCAAATTCTTGATCTTTATACCATGATGAGCTTTAATGAGATGGCTCATTATACATTTAACATATTTTATTAAATATCTCTGTTATATTTTTTAACTTATTACACATTTCTTCCAGTCTTTTCTCCAAGAGTTCTTCGTGCTTTCTTTTCGCATCGTTCAGAGACTGCAACATATTTGACTTTTCTTCCTGGCTATAGATGTCAAATCCGGTTCATTGATAAGACTTATGATCCATAACTTCGTAATCCTCGTGGCTTCAATCCTGGCTCCTATCCTTCATCACATGGACTCACTACCTTTCAAATCCCCTAAGATCTTTGCGTTTTACTGTGCAAAGGGCATGTCAGTAGCTTCGACCCTGGAATGAACTTCTTGAAATTAGCTGAAAATATTCCCTCCGACACCTGCCTGTCCCCTTCCATTAGGTTCAGTGCCACAATCAGCTAATTTCGCACACATTTTGATAAGCTTTGTTGCTGGCTGTGCCTTTGTTTTTGTTTGTAATATTAAAAATATTTTTTATGCCTCCGCTGGGGGCTGCCTTCGCTATACTTTTTTTCCTGCCTTCCTTTTTTTTCGTTTTTTATGCCTTTGTATGCGCATGCGACGCCTGTCTGTCTGTTTGTTGTTGTTGTCTCTGCGCTATTCCTGCTTTTTACACCTATGCGAGATTGACAGGCGTGCAAAGGATGGTGGGGGGGAGGTAGAGCAGGGCGTCGCATTAACACACACTCCCCCTCCCTCTCACACACACCCTGGCACTCTCAGGTGATAATTATGCGCGGCATGCACATCATCATCATCAGAATTTTTATGATTATACCCGTAATATGCCACTCGTGTTGCCTGCACTTGCGCTTCCCTGGACTCGGCCTGCCTCTCTGCCCCGGCACCCTCCTCTACCTCCCTGCTTTGCCTGCCAATTAGGTAAATTGTGTGCTATTTTCAATTTTTAAAATTCAGCGCGCTTTCGCTGCCTGGCGCCGTCTCTATCCATCGCTCTCTCTCCGTCTCGTCGGTCTATCTCTGTCTGGCTGCTCGTCTGCTGTCTCTAGTTGCCTTCCTGGTTGGCTTAAGTGGCTGCCACAGCTGCCACATCTGAAAAACAATAGCTAACTGCGATTTGCCGTCGACGCCGCCACCGCCGTCGTCACTCGCCCCAAAAATTAGTCAACTTTCAAGATGGCGTATGTGAGCGCCATGGCATAAGTGCATGAGTTAGACAGAGCACGATACAGCAACAGAGAGGGAGGGAGATGGAGATGGGTGTGTCCATTAGCGAAATGGAGCAGGCTATTTTTGATTTAATGAGCCATAGCCTAATGGATTTCTTTATAGCCTATAACTGAGGTGTCTGAGGTGGTGCTGCACGCGCCGCTCAAATTGGTTTAGATTAGAGTATGCAAATAATTGTTTATAGTTTCAGGCTGAGAGGGTGGCACGAAAATATGTTAACAAATTCAAATTTAATATTTAAAAATAAAATAAAATAAAGTGCATATTTAAAATAAAATAAAATTAATAACACAGCTCACTCTGAACTCTTTTAGAGTAACTTGGCTTAACTGTTCTGTAAAACTAGTTCTCTAACTTATTGAACTGCCCTCGTTAGCATATATACTCGCATGTAAGTTGCCTTAAGTTCTCTTAAGTTTTTCGCTGTTAATGGACTGACTGTCTCTTCCTACCAGGAAGTGAAGCTCTTCGCGTTAAGTATGATAAATATGTTTGCATATTATCTTAAGTATTTTTTTCGAGAATTTCGCCAGTTTGCCTCAGGCATTTGGTACTTATTTCATTCCATTGTCAGGCTGTTGACAGACGTGCGCATTATATGGGCCCAGAAATTCTCAGGTGTTGCAAGATTCACAGGCAACAACAGCTCAATTTCCAGCAGCAGAACTGGTAATTCTGTGAATTCAAAGTGATTAGTCAAATAAAATAAATGAATATAAATCGAGCAAATTAAGGAAATTAAGGTTTACGAATATTGTAAAACGAGCAACATTTCCTTAAATAAATTATTAAATAAATTAAACGCAAACCTATCTTCCTTCTGCCCTACAATCTAACCTTTAATATTATCTAATCATAATCAAAGTCAAGTCAAAGTCCACAAAGTCCTTCTAGTTTTTCAGCTTTCTAAAAAATAAAAAAAAAGCCAAGAAAAATATTAGTACAAGAAATAAGACAAACTCCTGGACAGGGAGCGAGACCGTTACCAGCACCGAGCATCATCGTCATGGCACCCGCAAGGCAACTGACTAACCGAATTCCACACCAGAATCTCAACGATTCTCAGGGTGTAAACTGGAAAAAATAAACAAACAAATGCCTCATTACATGCGAAATTAAATTTAAATGTTTGCTTAATGTGATTCCAGAGTTGCCAGGAGCGGCAGCCGGGTGCGGGTGCACGAACAGGATCAGGGTGCAAAAGGTATGCTGCTGCTGCCCACACAGACTGAGGAACAGAGGAAGGGAGAGAGACAGGGAACGAGAGAGTGGGAGGGAGAGAGAAAAGCCAACCAAGCAAACCCAAGCACATAAAATATAATTTCATTTTTGAAGCCCTGGGCTAACCAGGGAACATTCCAGGATGGGGTCGGGGTCGGTGTCGTCAACGCATGCTTAGAAATATTTCTGGTATTTTATTTTGTTTTCATACCCAACACTTATTTGAAATTGGGTGTATTAGGCAGCAGAAGTTGGCTGTTATTTCTCCGACTTTTCAGGCCTGCACTTCTCAATTCTCTCTACAGGGTATCTGCAAGTCCAGTGCACTGTAGTTTCGGTTAGTTGTTTTTTGGAGTGGAGAAATTAGAATCTGTGTGTGTGTGTGTGTGTGTGTATGTGTGTCTCTGCGGTCGCCGGTGGACGCCGACGGAAGCCAGCCAGCGCTGCGGCGGTCGCATTTTCCAGCCACAGACACCCCGCCCACAGCCGCCCACTCGCCTGCACTCCCACACCCATTTCACTGAGAAAAATTTAATATATTTTCCTTGGGCGTCAGGGAAAATCATAATAATTTCAATATTTTTGTTGCGCTTGTCAAGCGTCAAGCTGACAGCGCGGGGCGTTTATTTGACAGTCACCCGGGGAGGGTGGCGATTAGAGGCTGGGCGAACAGTGGGCGGGGGGAGGACGAGGCGACACGGTGTTGCAGCCACAGCAGACGCTCAATTAAAATATAATTTTTGTCAAATAATTCCGAAAATGAAATACTGGAAGGGGGTAGCGCGGCACATTCACATGGTCATAAATTAAAAACTTAATAACGAGCGAAGCGCGCACAGATTCGCACACAACGAGGACATGCCCAATACGTGCACACATACACATGCATACAGATACATATGTACGGGTGTCCTGGCAGACACACATCACAGATTCCCTCTCGTTTCCCCTATGCGCTATAACAATCTATCTCTCTCTTGCTCCAGCTCTCTCACTGTCTCACTCTCTCTCTCACTCGCATCCTGCGCTCATCCTGCGGCAGCAATAAATCGCTAACAGCAAATAAATCAACGCGCATAAATTCCAATGTTCAGCGACGAGCCTGACCCGACTTTATTTACGACATTGCGACAAAGACACTTACGGCAAAATGCCCGCCGGACAGCAGAAAAAGCAAGAGGCAACAAAAAAAGAAGCAAGAAGTAGAGGAGGAGTGGTCCATCCCATGTACTCCATCCATGGCACGGAGGTCAGTTGCGAACAGTTCCAATTTGTTCGGTTACATTTACAGTAGACAATTGCTCATATGGTTGGTAGATTGAAAACGAACTGTACCGTTATAAATTGATAATTCTGATTAAATTTTACTTTTATCTACAATTTATTTTGATATTTGTAACATGCAAAAACTCAATTGGAGAAAATAACTAATCTCGTATCGATATGTGCAATCGATTGTCCCAGTCAAGCTTGCCAGGCGGTCGACTGTGCTTTGGGTTGCCAGATGGATCAGTCACGATATGGGAACAAATACACGAATTGTGAAATAAATAATTAATACAACAAAGTAAAAGTTGCCTTTTAAAAACATATATAATATATTTAATATTACAGATTTATTTTTTTAATTGATAAACTTAATCCACGTACGGCAACGTAAATGAACCAATATTAATCAGTCAAAAAAGAGATTTCAATAAAAAGCAGTTAAGAACCGCATACGTTGTAGCTACATATGCATTATTGCCGGGCTTATGTTCCGGGAAGATAATGAGAGCGAATTTCACATATAGAGCAAAGAGAGGAGTGTGCTCAGGGCTCTGTGGCCAATGAACATGAAAAAGGTTGACCTCGGGGTGTCATGGCAATGTGTCCTGTCCTCGCATGCTCGTATCGCATTCACCCGGCTTGGAAAAATGTCAGATACGTTGTCCGTGGTTAACCAGAAGCAGTTGCCAGGGGTTAAACGGGTTAACCCCGTTGCGAAAATCGCAGTAAAAACAAAAAATAAATAAAGGATGTTGAGGAAGAAGGGGTCGGTGGGGTAGGTGAGGTCGTCGGGCGACGAGTATATTTGGCGCATTAAAACAAAAGGATGCCGTGTGCTAGGCAAATAGACAAAGGGACACACACACACACATATGGAAGGCGCCAAATCAAGCGGTGATTTATGGGCAGTCAAAGGATTGCGCAGGAGCCGAGAGCGAAAGAACGCAAAAAAAAAAGAAAGGCAAAAGTTGGGAAAACTAACAAGGTGCACACGAACACACATTCATTTACTATTAACACCCCTGTAAATCTGTAAAACCGCCGTGAAAAAGTCACTGGGTAATGCAGAACTAGCGTGAGTGCGAGCAAGAGGCAACGAGTCAACAAATCAAGTCCGTGGCACATAGTCAAAGTAGATCCCTAACCCGTTCTCGAACCGGCAACCGGCAGCTATTAGTTGCGCCACTCGGCGCCGCTATCCCAACAACAACAGCAACAACAACAACTGCTACTACTACAACTACGATGGTGATAATTTATTTATTTGGGATTATTTATTGCACATACATCATAATTTTGTGCCTCTGACGGCACAAACAACGCCCCGAACTCCGTACCCCCGAAGCTGTGGAAAATATTTTATTGCGATTCCTTCGCTAGGTAAGTGAGAGAAGATGTATTTCTTTTATTTCGGTTCTGTTCCTCTTTCTTACGGCCATATCCCAGCTTAGATAAGCGAGGATATGAGCGAAGCCGAGCAGCCGAAGAAGAAATATAACTTTTAACAATGAAGAATGCGCCATAAATTAAAAATTCCAAACTTAAAAACGTAACAATAAATACAACAACGATACAACGGGGAATGGCAACGGGACACAGGACATGCAGTTGATTTATTTCTGCTCGAAGAAAAATCACTGAACCCAGCACGAGGAGTCACTCGCAGTCGCAGTGGCAATCCCAATCCGGGCTCATCGCCCATTGATGCCCAAGGTGCCGCCTCGAAGAGACGGAAGTATTTATTTCATAATCGTTATGAAGTAATGAAGAAAACGGTAAGAGATAATGTAAGGTTCGGCGAGCACACAGTTGGTAAATCATTTACTTGCTAGGAATTATGATATTTTCAGAGATTACGAAAAAAAAATAATTTATTAATGCTTTATTATAATTTCTCAGCAATTATTAAAAAAATGTTCGTTTTAATATATATTTTCAATTGATTTCATTAAATTTATTATTGATTTGAACACTTACAATACTTAAACTAAATTTCTAAATTTTTTTAAAAATTTTTCACTATAATAACTGGTTTCTTTTATTTTATATTCTTGATTTGATATTACAAGTATATTCTTATTACAAACAACAGTTAGGTTTTACTGTAAAAAATTATGTTACATTTTGAGACGATTTTTTAAAAAATACTCCTTAAATTAATTGTTGTATTTGATATAATAATATATAATTGAGTTTAAAAGTAAAAAGAATTGATATTTGTGAAATTCAAAGAGATATTCTTCTCTTAAAATCCTACTTCGATTCCCCTATGAATGATATAGCAAGAACGCAAAAAGAGTGCTAAAGAATAGAATCCGAAAACACATAAAAATACGTGGCGCATATTAAATTCTTATAAAATCAGCGCGCAGGATACGCGGCAATGTGCGCGATTTGGGGAGGACATGTGTGTTTGGTAGGGGCGACTAGGGTGCCATTGTTATAGGTACTTTTATGACGCTACCTCTGTTTCCATTGTCTGTCTCGCTCTCCGAGAAAGAGGGAGAAAGGGGACAGGAGAGGGAGGGAACTCCTGCTGTCGCGCAATATTAAAAACTTGTTGCTAATAAAAGAGACGGTATATGGGTACAGATGCACGGCTGATCACGATAATGATAATGATGATGATGATGCCGATGATGATATGATGACATCAATGACATTTGCTGCGGTTCAATAAATTCGCAAGCGCCTGGAAAAAACATGCAGAGAAATCCAGTGATATAGACCCGGACAGGGCTAGGCAGAGCAGGGTCGAGTCGTGTTTATAGCGCCTAAGTAGGCTGTGAGGCCTGAACCTCAGTGGGCCTCACTGCGCATTTAATTGTTCTATGGGTGGATGCATGGTTGGATGAATTGTCGACACGAAACGCTCCTCATTCAGGCCATTCAACAGCCATTGACGACACCGCTGGGACACAGCGCTGGG
Source organism: Zaprionus indianus (assembly GCA_018904595.1). Taxonomy (NCBI): domain Eukaryota; kingdom Metazoa; phylum Arthropoda; class Insecta; order Diptera; family Drosophilidae; genus Zaprionus; species Zaprionus indianus. The sequence goes on from JAEIHA010000905.1 coordinate 2,667,036, forward strand.
CTTGGGTTCAGCTCTTCGACTGGGTTCGGGCTCAGGGTGTTGTTTAGCTGCCGGATAATCCGCTGCATGTTGCCGTTGCGCCGTTTTTGATTAAAATGACATGACACTCACACACACACACTCATGCATGTGGTTTGGTGATTTGAATTGTCTATAAGCCGCTCCAGTTGCCCATCTGGCTGCAGTTCTATCTGAAGTGCCAAAAAGCGCACTTTGGCTTTTTCTCTTCCTCCTCCCCCCGCCCACTACATTTTTTGCACGTTGTCGAATGCGCGTTTTAGTGAAAGGATTTATGCCCACCATACTGTCACTGCTCCTGCTCCCTCTGTCAGGCTGCCTGCTATTTGTTTAGCCGCTTAGTTTAGCATTTAGTTCCTTTGTTCCATTGTTTCAGGCCAAATAAATTGTAGCTCGATTTGTGCCCGCTTCACAAGCCGTTTGAACTTTTTGTGTAAGCCGTTGTATGTTTAGTCTTCTGCTGCTTCTTCTGAATATGTCGCCAGAGGATTTTCCGAGAGAAATATGTAGGAAAATATTCAAATGCTAAATCGATGGAACCTCTTCATGCTAAGCAGTTGAACTTTACATACGAGTATTTTGTCTTAATTATCTTCATAAGATTCTTCCTTCTAACACAAACTGTAGGTAAGAAGTTATCTATATCTTCTTCTAAATCCATGGCAATTCTTCATACAAGGCAGTTAAACTGAACATATGTATATTCTCTTCATTTACTTCTTAAGGTCCTTCGTTGCTCACGGAATAAAACATTGCTGAATAAGAAATCTGGCAAGATTCCAAAGAGACTCGACAAAGATACCGAACTAGTTGGTTATGTGAATAATACAATCTCTTAATCAGAAATAGTAAAGCTCTCTTTATCCATACTTTCTTTCTAAGTTGAAAACTATCGAACTAGAACTAAATCGATTTAAGTGCAGTTAAACTTTCTATATGTCATCTTTATGATCATTTTCAGTTTCTGTAGCCTCTTCAGATGCGTTGCTCACATTATTAGTGGATGAAATATTGCTGCGTAAGGAAAGCTGAGGAGTTTTCGTTAGAATGGATTCGTCATCAGCTTCGGTTTTAACCAGATGACCAAAGTTTTCGTGCAGCCAAGTGCGTTGATTAATCAACTCGTCGCTAATGTGAATAATACAACCTGTAAATCGGAATAAGAGAAGAAACATTACATTAATACAGATATAGAAATATATATATCCTGAGCTTTACCTAGTATGGAAGTGCGACGTCGTTGGGACTCACAATTATTGACCGCCTCGTTGAGCACGCGAAATGCCCACTGGAAAGCCTGTTTAATGGCCACAATGCCATAGCTGCCGCGTCCAACATTGTTGCCAGGCTGCAGAGGATCATCAATGCATAGAGCAGGCCGAGCACTCAACAGCTGTCGGCCGTAGCTGCCGCCATGCCTGATGGAGAGTCCAATCTGGGAGTAATTATAGCTTAGGCCATATAGCTCGAAGAACTCCAGAAGTAGCACACCCAGATTCACTCTGTCGTGGAATATATCACGTGGATGCATTTGCAGAAAACTGATGCACATGAGGCTGAGCGAATACGAAGAGATGCCGCCGGTGAAGACCTCGTTGAGATTGCGTTGCACCAGAAACTGCTTCAGCACCATGACCAGCTTGCCGAGACCGGGAAAATCACGCTTGAGCACTTTAATTAACTCCGCAGACTGTAAGCCGTTCGGGATGTTGAAGGAGAGATCCACCTTTATTTTCGTTTCACGATCCGTATATTTCACAATCGGCACTGAGGCACCGTCCAGCACACGAATCGTGTTCGCCTCGGCAATGCCACGTGCAACCAGCTCTGTTTCCAGAGTGCGCAGCGGAAGATTCTCCCAGCGACCTGCACCAAGAGAGAGAGAGAGAGAGGGAATAAGAGCCTCAGCTTATGTACTGTCATATGTACTCACCCAGCACTACCAGATCGATATCCGAGCTGGGAAGAAAGAGTCCAGTGCGAAAAGAGCCAAAGATCTCTACCAAAGCCTGTGGCCAGAGTGCATGGACCAAGTTCTCAGCTCGCTTGACCACCTCAATGCGTACTGCATGCTCACAGGGTGTGGGCAGGATGTACTCGTAGAAGTGATTGATCTCCTCGTGGAGTCCGATAATGCCGGTGCCGTAGTTGTAGTTTGGCATTTGCCATGGACAGTTGTCCCACTTGGACATCACAAAAACTTTTTCCAATTGTGAACGCAGCAAATCAAACAAACAGCTGACGCAGCGTTGCCACCTGTGTTCAAAAGTCATGCTTGCAGGTGTCAAAATTGAAGCGAGTCACGATTCTGCAAGTATTTTTAAAGTATTTTTGTATGATCAAATATAAACTTAATTTAAATTAAGTACATATAATATAAATATATTCAATTATTAAAATATCTAAACACACACCCACCCGTTAACAAAATACATGCAGAATTAAAGAAAGGAAAATAATAAATATAATTAATCAGTTCACATTACCTTTTCCTTTGGAAATCACTTCCCATTTACTGCTCCCCTTTTAATGTCGTTATAATGCCAATCAATTATAAAAAGTCCACATGAATAAACATTTAGAACATAATTATGATAATTACTGCAAATATCAAGAGCAGAAAACGTAAAAAAAAAACAAATAACAAACAACAGCAGGAAGCCCTAAAAGGTAAGGAAAATAATGCCAGCTATTGTTTTGAAGAGGGTAGCTGCGTTTTTTTTGGAAGTGACGCCCACTGTTTCAATGAAGCGTACACGCCCCTGCCACCGCCCACTCCCACACTCACACGCCCAGTGGAAGCCACAGACACACATGGGAATAAACGGCTGAGACTTGGATTTGAACACCAAACTTGTTACGGACTCTGACGTCGAAATTACTTAATCAAAGTTGGATTATCTGCAATGCAGCCCGGCAAGTAAACAGCAGAAGGGGGTGGAAGGAGATAACAAGGGGGAGGGGAGAGTAGCACTTCAGACGCACAACTGCGAATCGGAGTGTGGCCCTGGCCCCGAGTCGGTTATTGTATGGCTTTCATTTGAATTAAAAGTGCCAGCGCCCGAAAGTCGGCAGCAAGTTTGACAGATCTCTGCAGCAGCATGGGGCACTTGGCACACATATTAGTTGTACCTATACTTATAAGCCCAATCCAGGCAGCCACACCCACTGCGGACCCCTTCCCCCACGTCTGGCTGAGCTGAACTAAATTAAATTCCATGTCTAATGCTCGCACAAGGATTAGGCCAAACAACGCCTCATCACTTCGTTGCCTCAGACGGGTAATATTAAATAATTTTTCCGTCGGCTTCACCAGCTCACCGAGAGAGAGAGGGAGAAGTGAACGGGGGGAGGGAATGCGGCAGGACTCACAGGACACATATGCCATGAATTCGCTCATTGTTTTGCATCGAGTGGAGGCAGAACGTCCTCGTGGCCGCAGATTAAAGTCTCCCGTGGTGAACTTAATATAAAAGCACAGGCAGCGACGACGACGAGCCTTGCAGGACAACCAGGAAAGCGAGTATTTAGGATGTTGTAGGTAGAGGAAGAGTGGGCAGCTCAAAATCTTTTTCGAGTGCGAGACATTAGCAGCATTAGAACAACAACAACAACAGCAGCAGCAGTGGCAGTAGCAGCAACACGACAGGCAGCTATCGCACACAGATAACGAGACTTACTTATATATTGCATGGCGCAGAAACCGAAAGCCCTTGCAAAATCCTCGCCCCCCCATCTCGCTTTGCTTTGCGCCCAACAAAAATACTGCAAAAAAGGAGGGCAGAGCAAAGAGCTCGCCAAGCGCCAAATAATCAAAGGACTTAAGTCGGCTCAGTCGTTCAAAAGCGCCGCAGCTTTTCCGGGGAAGAAGCAGAAGAGTGAGAGTAGAAATACCGTATTCAACTCCGCAGTGAGCTCTTGCACTACTCCTACCACTTACCATATTTGTAGTTGTGCATTTCGGTCCTCTTTCCCAACAATATGTCCTCTTCACGGATGTATATCGATTGTATTATGACTCTTATCGATATTGTTATCCAAAACATTGAAACTCTTTTTATATAGACTTTTACTGTTTATTTTATACAAAAAATACTGAAAATTGCATCCAAATATAGTGAACTATGATTGGACTAGGCCTTAAATAAATACATTACGAAGAGGGTAAACCACTGGAGCACAGTGAAATGGGTATTATATGTGATACCACACAGAGCGGCACTATTTGCCTCCACTCCCAAAAACTTCAATATGCATTTAAAGATCGAATTCGAGAGTAGTATTAGCATAGGCATATAGTGCCAGAATTTCGAGACATGTCTGCCACGGATGATGACAAATGGCGGTATATTCTCATCCCAAATCGGTTGATTGTTATTGTGCAGTCCATCGCCGGCACCGGTCAATGAGCTCGAGGAGTGTTGTATCAGTGGCGGTTCTATCAGCTGTATATCAACATCTCCTTCGCGTATGGCCGCTTCCCCCATGGCTCGCTCATCATTATTATGTATCGATTCATCAGATATTTCTGGATGCAGAAACGCATCTATAATATTATCGTCGGGCATATCCATGGTCGTCTGAAACAAGACGAATGTTTGATTTCTTAATTTATTCCAAGATAAAATTTAGATGAATATATATTCATTTTCTAATTGAAACTAACAGATTTGACATTTTATGTAGGTTAGCATGATTGATTTTAAGCTAACCAGATATCTGACGATGAATTCTATCGATTGTTAGCCCGACTGCTGGGCAGCTGCAGCTGGTAAAGTGTGGGGCTGCCAGATGCATGTGGGTGGTGGGGCTGCCAGATGAATGTGGCTGATGCTGTTGCCAGATGGATATGCATTAAATTAATTTTCAAATAAAAAGTCTCGATAAAACGCTGAAAAAATTAATGGAAATTTACTCATTAAAATTGCAGAATTTGAAATAATTATAATCTAATAACTTTTTAGCCGTTACATTCAAAGCGCTTCTGTTAATTTGCCACGTCTATAATAGGTGATTTTATGCAGATATGTGATCTCGATTCTGGGCAGGCGGAGAAAGGTAGTCGGTTCTTTAATGAGTTGTTACAACAAAGGCGCATTTTTAATGAAGCAAAAAACGGCAATTACTCATATTTTCCCCAACACTATTGCAAATGATGATGATGTGATATGCGAGGCGGCAGTGGGAATGAGCATAAAATCGCTTAAATGCAAAACTCATTAAAATAATTGCAAAATGCAAAAGTATAACAAACTCGTGCAACGGCAGAGTGAGTGAAAGAGAGAGAGAGACAGGGAGGGAGCACTCAGGGGGTTGCGGAGACGAACGCACACTCATTAAACCAACCATAAATAATTAACAAAACAATTTATTTTCAAGGATATATGCAGAACCAAGAGAGAGACAGGCAGAGAGTGAGAGAGAGAGTGGAACGCATGTGGCATGGTTGGTGCAGCTGCCTCCCCCCACATCTGGCCCCCTTCCCCGCTCTGTCTATAATTGCGCCGCATTATCCCGGCGAGCGATAGAATGCATTTCATGCGCTGCACTCTATGCAAACTTCAAAGCTCATTTATGTGGCGCGTCTGACGATGTCGGAGATGAAAAGCCAAAAAAAGAAGAAAAACAACAAAAAAGAAAGAAGGACGAGGAAAATCTCTGCACAATCTGGCGAACAAACAAGCGTCTAAAAGTCAACAAACTGCCGGCATCGTTTTGCTGTCGTTGCTGGCCACTGATGCGCGATATCTGAAAACACTTAAGCAGCACACCCGCACACACACACACACACACATGACGCATACGCAACGTGGTACGTGCTGCAGGCCAAGCCCGCCTCGCTCTCTGTGGTTAGTTTGCGAGTCATTAAAAGTAAATAACCTCAAAGCAAGCGGCGGCGGCGGCGGCGACGGCACTCGCTCTCTGAGGCACTTGAACCACGTCAACACTGCAAAAAGAAATGGCCTTTGCCCTGCTCTGGGTCTGCTACACCCCACCTGCTCCTCCTGCCTCCTCATCATCTGTCATCAGGGCCATGTCCAGTCACGGCTTCAGCCTCTTCAGCATCGGCTCACACGTGTCGCATGTGTTTGTTGTTGTGCGCCATTTGTCCGCAAACACTTGTAATTAATTGCGCATGGCCGGCAAAAGTCAGAGCTGCCTGCACTGCTCGGCTTGGCCTGGTAAGTGCCCAGTAAACGGCTGTTCCCAGTCCACTTCCGAAGGTTCTGCGGCTGCTAAAGTACCGTGAACAAAATATAACATGTATGGGTGATGGAAAGTTCAAATAAAAAACATTAACTGAAAACTGAAGAGTTGTTCTCTTTAAAAACAATGAATTGCCTGAAAATATCGATAACTGGCAAACTGATAAAAATGCGATAACTTTATAAGAAATATCGTAGACATACATTAATCGATTTATCGCTGTTAACTTTATGCAAAGTATTCGTTGCAATCGATGGTTTGCTAATTAACATAATTCACGAGATCGAAACGCAAATCTTTCTGCATTGCACTAAGTTAATAAAATAAATTGTATTAACACTCTATTTAATTGTTACATTGCTTCTTAGTATAGTTGGACGACTGCCTTACTGCAGCATCAAGAGCAATTCATCCATCCACTTCTGGAATTGTAAGGCGTTTGTCGCTCTCTAAACGAATTTAGCATAATTAATTGCCGTGTCGAAATGTGTGCAAATGGAGCGTCTGCATTGCCCGTGGCTGCTCCCGGCTGTGACTGCGAGACTGTGGAGTCGGCTCTTCATCAAACACACGAGAGAATGGTGGCACGGAGAGTGGCTGCACTGCAGCAACATTTTTGCCTTGTGTTTACATAATGCTCAGCTCTCCACGCATTAGCTTCATGTACCCTAACGGCGACGGGGCGAACGCCTTCGTCTTTCGTCAGCCTCCCCGACATCGTCTTATTCTTATTCTCATTAGCACGACTCAAGTGAATTTTGCCCTCGGGGAACTATTTAGCACACAACAGCAACAAAAACAGAGAGAGAAAAGAGAATGGGAAAATGCATTTGAATATGCTGAGTGCGCTGTATAAACACGACAATTGTTGGAATTCTTATTTGTATTCTTTTCTGATTGCTTGACAATCCAAATTGGGATAGGTCATGCAGAAAGTATGTTAAGATTTTATAATAATTAAGTAGTGCTTTTGTTGTAGATTAATGTGACTGAAAGTATTTATAAAACGATAATGAATTAATTATAGTAGAAGAATTAAACAAAAGAATGAGATAATTACCTATTTCTCAACCCAATTTACGTTAACAAATGTTTTTTTGGCATCTTATTTGTATTCTTTTCAGATCTTCAAAAAAATTGAGTTATGTTATTAAGCTAATTGTGACTTTACCTGTATCAGTATTTTATTAGTAAATAAATAATCATTATATGTATAATAATAAATAAAATGCCATATCGAATATACTACAATATTTACCAACCTATTTTTCGTTAGCTCTCTTCCAGTCTGCACTATTTTATTTTATATATCTCTCTTTTTTCGCACCTTGTGGCGATGCGACAAAAATGCACTTTACGCCTTTGCGCATCAATCGGCGCTGCCTTGACTCCAAGTGTTGGATAAGAAAGAGAGGTGAGGGGTAGCTAGTGCAACAGCCAGGGGTTGCCTTCGAATGAGTAATTAAAACATTTTTCACTTTGCATTTTCTTTCGCGCGACACTTTTCTGCGTTTTGTCTAACTCGTTATTTTTTTTTTTCTTCAACAAGTTTCTGCTGCTCTTTCACTTAGTGCTGCACTACGTCTCCCTTTAACCCTTTCTGGCAGGGGGTTGTGTTATATCTCTTTGCTCTTTGCAATTAAAAAACTAAGAAGCTTGATGAGTTGCTTTCTAGCAAAATGAGATGAGACTATCAGGCACTTGCGTTGCGCTACAGGGTAAAAAATATATCTTCAAATCAAATGAAATCGAGTAATATTGTGGTTTCAAGATCAATGTTTGATAAACGGCAGATTTGATTTGTTTACTGTGCTGTTGTTTGTTAAGTTGGCTGCGATTGCAACTATTTAGTATATTTTTATCGATATTATATAAAATATTATTCCTAAAGTAAATTCAAATTTTTCTTCTGTTAGGAGATCTGAAACATAACGAAGTTGGCTGCGCTTGCAAATATTTAATCGATTGTTAACGATAATACAACCTGAAGTTAATGCGTCATTGTTGACAACAAAGATACGTTTTGTTTCAGTTACCATATCAGTTAACTACTTAAATTACCTTTATAAAGTAGCGCACTTGCAGTTCGCCTTTGTTGCGCAATCATTTTGTTGTTCTTGTTGCCCTGTGGACTTTGTGGCGCCTCAAAAGTGACAACTCAAGTGCAGCTCGCTGCTGCAGATGCTCGTGTTGCTGTTGTTGAACACTCAGTTGATGCAGCAAGTTGGCAGTGTGCTTTCTGTCACCTGTTTCGACACTTGAAGCGCACAGGCAGCCGCCAAACAAGCTAATTAGTATGCAAAACACATTAAGTGGCAGCCGGCAACATTGCCGCAGCACTCGCGTCTGTGGCACGGGCCAAACCGAATGGGATACCAACTGAATCATGCACCCCACCCCGTGGGAGCAGGCGACGGAGGGGCGTGCCATTGTTTTCGCAACCTACAAAACATTTCAAATGGAAATTTTTCGCACAAAAGCGACGCGCCCGAGCTGCAAATATTGACAACCTTCACCTTCATTGATGCCCATAATTAGTGCACAAAACATAAATCGCGCACAGCGCCAACACCGACAGCAACAGCAACAACAACAACAACAAACTGGGGAAAAAGAGAGAAAAATCGAGGCAGGAACCGTTGCTTGCCGCATGGGAGCAGTTTATTAATCATACGCCATGTTGACGCAGTCTCGTTTCGCAGTCAGCTTGCCTTTGTTGGTGTGAGTCTTGCTGTGTGTGTGTGAGTGTGTTGCTGGCTGTGTACTAATTAAGCCTTCGATTAATTTACGCCTTTTGGCCTCAAACGTCAGCGTGAAAACAAAGAAAATTAAAAGCTCGCCCCGAACTTCAAAAGCCGGAAACGGGTCGAGCACCGAGAGAGCATGAGAGAGAGAGGGGGCCAGAGACAGAGACGGTCGTCTGCCATGCCCAAAGGCGGCTGGGAAAATGCGTTAATGATGCCATCATCAACAACATCGCCATCAACACCCGACACTGGCGACACTGTCTGGGCTTAGTGGCTCCGTTTGCCCCCCTGCCCTGCCCCGGCACTTCTCCAGTTCCCGCTAGGCCGACTGACTCCAACTTTGGTTCGACATCAAAGCGTTGAAGCTTGGGAATTGTTGACACACCGGATGAACGTACCGCTCTCTGCAGCTGGAGATCCCAGTCTGCTTACTTCTCATTCTCCTTTCGGGTATGTATTTTTTTCCATTCGGTATCCTTTTTTTAATACCCTGCCTGCTGCGCTAACTGATAAGCCTGGGGATTTTATTATTCCATCTTTTTTAATACTTTCTCATCTTCCCCCCTTGGCTGATTTACTGTGCTCTTGCACTTTGTTCTATTTAGCGGCGTGTTCAATGCCTGGGGCCATGGGGTCCTTTGCATAGATAAAGCATGACAATTAGGAGTTAATTTTTTGGAGCTCATTGGTGGGTGGGAAAGAATGTGAGGAAAATGTTATATTGTACATAATTTTATGGTATGAATTTACAAAAATAATTATAAGTGGCAAAGATTTCTTAATTACATAAGAATTTTGTTCTTTGAATTGATTAAAGAAAACTGTTTCAGTCGCAGCCTTCTTTATTAGATTCCCGAATGATAAAGATGTAAATAAGAAGAGTAGTGAAAGGCTAAGTAAGTTTTACTTTTGTTATTTAACAATTTAAAAATGTATGTTGCTATTTTGATATACTGAATTCTATTACAATTTCTATTTTTGGCTTCATAACATTGAATATCGATAGCAATCGATGGCAGGCGAAAATATTAATTGCAGCCAACTTCACTAGTTTTATTTGAAAATTGAAAGTAATTGCAAAGTTGGAATATATATGACTGAAATACATGTATTATCGAAGTATTTACAGTTCCCAAGAGTATTGATATTTACCTCATTGGTCCTCTGCTGCTTTACCCAACATAATATCCATTTAAAGCTCTCGCATTCAGAAGCTAATCAACTCGATGCCTCTTTGTGCAACGCACACAGAACACACTCTGCTAACGCACTTGGCCGCCAACTAAGCCAACTTACTAACCAATTTCAGGCAACTACAAACGTGGCCTTTATGCGATTTTGGCTACACGATTCCCCGGTAATATTCGAGTCAAATCCGAAATCAAACTAACCGCGACGCATTATGCCTCCCATTTCCATTCTGCAGGAAATCCCAATGAGAAGCCAAGCAACACACAGGGCAGGCACAGGCAGGTCTGAATGGGCGTGTGTGTGAGTGTGCGGCAGTGTGTGTGCTTTGAATTTGCGGAAATGAATTGGTATTTAATTAATAGTTTTACCCTGATTAATCTGCCCTGTGTGCCGTCGCTGCCTCCCCTAATGCCACAGCATTCAGAGAGAGAGAGAGAGCTCACCCAACCGCTTTGCCAATCTGGCGCGTCCCAAGTCGAACTATGACGAGTCTTTGCCGCATGTTGACCTAATGAAGTTGCCGTATAATTGTTGCTCAGACGTTGCTCATTGAGGCAGTCGAGTGGGTGGACAAAGGAGGCGGGATTGGGGAGGAGGGCACGGAAATCAAATTGAAATTAACGTGTCCCAGCAAAGGGGAAGCGCCTGAGTCGGAGAGCTGAACGGAGTTTGAATTTCAGCCGGGTACAACGCGGCTCTGGCTCTGTGGCCTGTTGTTGTTAATTTGATTGGATTCTGATGATGGGGCGTAGCAATTGCAACGCCCACGCACACGTACCATCCAGTATACTATGTTTGTGTCTGTGTGTGTGTGTGCAGGTCGCTTCGGTCTATTACTTTAGTGCCCGAACTTTGATTTTTGCCAAGCCGGAACAACCCTTGTGCCGGAGACGGAGCCCGAGCCCGACTGAGCCTCAGCCTGCGCCTGTTTTGATTGTGTAATGCAATCACGTCGTTGTTTTGCCGGATTTTTTCACCCCTCTCTCTCTCTCTTCTGCTTCTTTGCCATATCGGGCCAAGGTGAGTTAAGTAGAAGGGTCTCTGAATTTTAATTTTTCGACAGCATTTTGCGTTGCGCACGAACAATGTGCGTAATCATACGTGATGATGTGTAGTCGAACTTGTCGCAGCACAGTAGTAGCAGTGAGGGGGTGGCTATACACACTCATTCTCTCTGCCTCAGGCAGGGGGTGTGGCAGGCGGGAGTAAGAGGTGTCGGCCCATTGTTGTTGCCTGAATTGGAAGACATTGATGTGCTGTCAGCATCGCTGCTGCTGCTGCTGTCGCACTCATCGCAGCACTTCATAAAATTAATAAGTTGATAGACTTGCGCGATTCCCGCTTGATTGAACGGGGATGTTGCTGGTCGCGGGGTGAGACGAAGAGAACGAGATTGTTTGGGGAGTAACTAATGGCAGTAGCTCAAGTTACGTGGTATTAAAGTACTGAACTACGCCTTAATATAAATGATCATTAAATATTCTCTTCAATCTATGGTGTTTTATAGTTTTTATTCTATTATTATATCATGTTATTTAATAATACTGCAATACTACTCGTATCTTATTTTGTGTGTATTTGAATAAAAACAATTTAAATTAAAGATGACACGTTGTGGGTGTCAAATTAATCGGTATGCAGCATACCAACTAATTCTTATCGATGTTTCCGATAGATTTTCCTCACAGTCTTGCCAGGCCGTTGCTATTGTTGTGGGTTGCCAGTAGAACGTACTTTTTTTCATCTTTTGTTTTTGATTCTACATTTATTTATGTTCTAAACAACCCCAATTATATGATGTTTTTTTCTAATAATGACAATAAGTTCAATCAATGAAAAAAATATGCATAAATTAAATGCAATTTAGCCTTAGCTGCCTTGGGTCGCTGCCTCTCCCGCGGCTGCTGCCACCGCTCCCGCTGCTTGACTGGTTCGCTTGCGCTGCTGGGGTCTTACACACGCTGCCCGGGGGCTTCCTGCTGCAGGACGCAGTCGCTCGCCAGGATGCGGCTGTCTGCCAGGAGCTGCCAACGCGTTGACATGCTACGCATTTAAACGTCACCGGAAATGCCTTTTGTTCTTATGCGTTGCGAGCGCGACTGATGACAGACAGATGGACGGACGGACGGACTGAGGGTCTGACGAGCCGACAGACGGACGGAGGCACTGACGAGTGCTAGAGCGACATTGTCGTCAACCCCCCTGTGTAATGCATTCGATATGAAGTGTAAAATTCGCATGTTTCAGCGGCATTAAAATCCGAAATCAATCACAGAATTTTCCATATGTTTTTCCACTACTCCTCCTATGGTCACCTTAGTCGCATGACATTGACATAATTTACGAGTATGATACGTTCCCTCACTCACCCACACAATCGTTCAGGCAGTGCAAAAAAAAAAACAGAAGAGAAAACTGTCAATGACATCGGACAAGAAATAAGGAAAGAAAATAAACTGCGTCATTCGTCATTCTTATTGTTTAACATGCGTTCTCCTACGCTCTCTCCCTCTCCCTCTCTCGTGTCTATCGTCCTTCGTCCTTGTAGGACACTTTTCAAGAGAATCGAGCTGGGATTCCTTGCGGCCAAAAGTCAAACTCTGTTTGTTATTATTACGAGTATTTCTCGTTCGCCCCTCTGCATTGTTTGCTACGTTTATTGTTTCCTCCCTCTCTCTGTAACATTTTATTGAGAATTTCTAATGAATTGGCACCGTAATCGTTCATTCATAAAGATTCGTTGGGTTAGCTGTCAAGTACTTGAGCACCAAGGTTTACCTTTTTATTCGGGTGCTCTTTCCTAATGGGTTTTATTTTTCTTTTTTTTTGCCCAACCCGATTCGGTCATGATATGTGTGCAAGTGTATTTTGTTATTTATTCTGCTTCATACGAGAACTTTAAGCAAACAAACATTTTAAAAGCCGCAAAGTGCTGCAGAAAAACAACACTTTGTGCCAGTGTGCGTGTGTGTGTTAGGAAAAGTTTAATGTCATTGTGTGAGTTGCTGTTTTGAGTGCTCTAAGCGAGCTCGCTATGCCAAATATTTATTTGCCCTTCACTGTCACTAGCTGGGTAACTTTATATGCCAGGGGCATGACTGGAATAAGGGGTTTGGTGAGGGCAAGAAGAAAAACTCCAACACTCGCGGCATTTCCCTCGCCATATGTAAAGCGAAAACTTTGCTAAATGCTGCCCCAAAAGTTGCTCCTACAACAACGGAAAAAAACCCAGAAAAAACTGAAGTAATAAAAATAAAAATCGCAATAAGAAGAATATGCAACAACAAATAAAAAGTTCGCATTTGCACCCACAAACAGAGAAAAACATAAATAACAACAGCAATAAGCGAACTTGGTGTTTGGCAAGTGGAAAACATTTGCATGCCTATTCCCGCAAGGGAAGGGGAAAATCCTAGACAGCATGAGAGAAGGAAGAGTGTTGCCCCAATAGACTCGAACCATGGCCCATTAGATGCGAAAATTGTTGGTAAAACAAGCTGCAAACACCTGCCAATTGTCGGGTAAAATTATCAGAAAATCGATGAAGAGAAAATGCGCACAACGGCATCGTATTGATTAGTTGTCTATAATTTTTCCATTCACTGAATCGCAAAGTGCCAAGGAGCTGCTCGGTGCCAAAGGGAATTGTTATAAAGACGATGAGGACGCGAAGATGCAAATAGAAACACACAATCGAAGTGTGGAACGGATTTTTTTCTTGATTTTCGATTCGTTTTTGGAGTGAACATAAATGTAATCTTAAAGAATTTTTTAAGGTTTGAAATATTTATATAGACTTTAAAGTATTTTTAAAGTGATATAACATGGCTTATGGAATTATATAATGATTATTCCTTTTGAATGGTCACTCTAAACATGGCTTAAGCAGTTTTGAGTTAGCTTTCATAGTTCCACATAAGGTCACTCTACAAAGTATTTTATATTTATAAGGTAATGTTTTTCGTTATTTTAGTTGTGTTTATAAAGTATTGAAAAGCGTACTCCTTCTAAAAGGTATTTTCAAGCTACTGAAGGGTTGATTGAAGAATAGTTGTGTTGTAGTTTTTATACAATGGTCACTCTAATATGTTGAAACTATAATTAGGTTACATTTCAATATTTTAGGAACCTTTTAAAACATAAACGACTAGCCTCAGTCCAGATGTTTTATAGTATTGTACATTGACAACTAATTTGCAATGGTCTCTCTAATAAGTGCATATCAGTATATTTTCAAGATACTTTTAAAATGTATGCATTTACAATATACATCTCAAAACATGAGAACTGAATAGTGTAAAAATGTTGCTTAATTTGTAAGAAATGTATTTTATTCTAGTAAATTTTAATATTATCAGAGATTTCCTACGATTTTTAAACAGTTGCAATTTTCTGATACCTGATCCCCTGCTTAACACTTCTTCTTACAAACAGATAGTTACCTAGTATGTTCTTTATCGCATACCCGGTTGATCTCGTGTGTAATCTCTCGAGTCAAGCAGTGGCTGCTGCTGCTGTTGAACCTGAAATTACGTGGCGTTTGTCTTGTCAGTTAAGTGGAGTAGTCGGTCCACTTGACAGGGACTTGTTCCACCGAACAGCTTGAATACCCCGACCAGGTCGAGTCCTGGGCTGCGTTACGCTTAGGCGCGCCCGGTGCGCAGCGCGTCGAGTGCAGCTCAGGAGCAGGAGCAGGAGTGGGAGTGGGAGTGGGAGTGGGAGCTGGAGTAGGAGCAGTAGCTCCTGCCGAGCCTGTCGAGTGGGCGAGATGGAAGATGGCTCGGCTCGGCTTGGCTTGGCTCGATTTGCGCTTGGCTGCATTGCCTGATACTTTGTTTAAGTTTTTGCTCGTATCAAACCAACCCCAGCCAGTCAGCCAGCCAGCCAGCCAAGCCAGCCGGAGCAACGCCCATGCACTCCACTTGGGATGCCACCCATCCTCAGAGCAGCCACCTCCTGAAGCCCGTGGCTGTGCAGACAGACAGCGGATTGCTTCCAATTCGTCGCGCAGTCGGCGGTGCAAAGTATTTGCCAACGGCATCATGAGTGCCAGGGATTAGTGCCCACTCACAGCCGCTTTTGGGGTTGGGCTCCGGCTACAGTTCCTGCAGCTCCCCTCTCTGCTGTCTATGAGCCTTGGAGCGGCTTTCGCAAGGTTTATTTTTGCACAACCTTGGGCTGCTTATCCCTCAGTCGAGCTTTAAATGGAGACGAGCAGAAAAAAAATTAGTTAATACCGGAAGTCATCGCACTGTTCCATGCATCCGCCTTGAGCCTGAGCCCGAGCCTGCGCACTCGACTGGAAATTTTATGAAACTGTTGCTCCGCTCCGCCCCCGCCCCGCCTGCGCATCCCTGGCCCTGTGCTCAGTCATAATTTATAATTTATTGGCCAGCCTCGATTTATGTGCGTTTTATGGCCGCTAATTAGCGGGGCTAAGCCAACAGATAGGCGAATATTGCGGGACCCCAGCTATCAGGCCAGTCTCTGGAGCTGACAATGAAATACGACGCAGTAGCTGGAAAGTTATTAAAGTGTCTGTCAAATTGATATTTTCTTTCACAATAAACTAATGAAAATGTGGAGGAGACACTGCTGAGAGTGCAAAGAGTTATTGAAAAGAAAATATATGAATATTGAGAGGCTTTAAAGTAACACAAAATAAAAACATTATTAATACTATAAAAAAACATACTGTACTGCTGAAGTAAAATTTCTATCTATGTAGATATTTAATTAAAAAATGTTGTCTTTGCTTATGTAGAAAACATATTTATTCCATCATTAAAATCTAGGGAAGGTTTTTATAAATATAAATATTCAACTTCGCAATTTATTTAAATTTTTTCACTCTCATTCACTATAAAAAGATAAAAAAAGATGCTTAAAATAATCCTTTCATAAAACTGGAAAACAACAAACGAATTATCTAACAAAAACCAGTGTATTGCAATAACTTTATATAGGTAAAACTATATAAAGCATTTAAAATATTTTCTTTATAAGTCAAATATTGAAAATATTTTTTTGCAATTCTGCTGACAATTAAAAGCTCGTCAAATATGTGAATTTGTTGTCCCTTTCAGTCATTAAATTTAGAAAACATTTTCAATCAATCTACAACTGTGCTCTAAAGTATTTTACTTTTTTTCTTTTTTTTTAAATATCATACTGTCAGCAGAGGTAATAAAATCCATTTATATAAAGCTCAAATTCCACAGATCTTTGGCTTGGGTCAAAAGAATAAAATAAATTGTTTTTAAATCGTATAGAAATTTAGCTCTACAAGAAATGGAAAATTGTAACAATTTTTTCAGTAAATAAAATAGTGAAAAAACATAATAAAGTGTTTTTTATGATATAAAGTTATGTGTAGTGTAGTACTTCCTTAATTGTTGTAAAAAAATACCTTTACACAACTTTACAACTTTTTATGCATAAAATTGTGTTTTTTACTCGTGTAATTTTATTTTACAACACTCAATTTATTATCTTAATTAGAAAAAATATGAGAGATATTTGAAAGTAATTTCCCATTCCAAACCAAATGAGATACACCCTCTTCATTATCCTCCCCTGCTTCATGACAATAAACTGAATAAATCTTGAAAATCTCGAGTAGCGCATAAACGACCCGTCGATTCCATTCTTTTTACCAAATCCGAGGCGAGGCACAAGTCCATCAAGGGAACATCTTAAAATTAATGCGCATGGCATGAGACATGGTCAAGATGGTTTTGGGGGCAATGAAAGTGCACAGCAGCGAGGGGAGGAAGGGGAGGTGAATGAAGAAGGAGCAGCAACAGAAGCGGCAGCACTTTCCAATTTTCATTAAAATAACAGAGCCGACGCACAGGGTGGCCATTATTTCTAAAGCTGCTGCCACTCCTCCCCTTCCTCCGCATCCCTTCCCTGCCCTGACCGATTTTTTGCCTCATTCCCAATACGGAGCTCACCTTCTTCTCCCTTACATTTCTCTCCCTATCGAGGCCGTCTGCGTCTACGTGATTGCGCTGCTGCTGCTGCTGCTCTTGCTGGTGTTGGTAAATGTCTGTGGAAACCAGCCATACTCCATGGACTCCCATCCCCATCCCCACGGTAGCCCTCTGCTCCCCCTCGTTCCACAGTCGTAGCCCATCGCTGGTTCGCTCGTTTCCATTCGTTAGTTCAACGCACACTCGGGAGTATGATGACATTAAATTGGGGAAACTTTGCCAGGCATCGTGAGTCGTGGCTGGCGATGATGATGATGATGATCAGCATGATGATGATGATGATGATGGCAGCCATCAACAGCGTCATCCACAAACATCAGCAGCAGCAGCAGCAGCTCGCCTGTTCGGTTGGTCGACTGGTTGCTGCCCCCTCCTCCTGCTCCCAGCCAGGCCTGGGCTTAAATCCAATCCTCGTCCCGCTGAGCCATAGCTCCGTTTGGGACTTCAATTCCAATTTTTTTTCCCCCGTTTTTGGGCGAAACGAAAGCGAATGTAAATTTTTCAACGTTGCCTTTTGGTTTGTTTAAAAATTTAAACTTGTCGTCGGCTAGGCACAGTGGGAGCTGAGTGATTGGGAGGTGGGCAAAGGGGTGTTGCATGTGTAGGGAGCAGGAGGAGGGGCTGTGGGGCTGTGGTGGGTCGCCTGACTGGTTGCTTGTTTTAAGCTTTCTACCTGGTCCCCATTTTGTGTTGTTGTTCTTGTTCGGGAAAATTTAATCAGTTGCCAAAGTTTTGCAATTTTAATTAAATTCTCCAAATTGGTTTTGACTGCGCTAAAGTTTTTCTTTGCCAACATACCCCCGACCTTCCCCCTCTCTCTCTCTTCAGCACTCTTTGTGTGTGTGTGAGCGCTGCATGTCATTGTTGTCAAAGTCCTTGTTGCCAGCGCTTCGTGTTTTCCATTTCCCATTTTCCATTTTACAGTGTCTCTTTTTCATTCCCAGCTGCCTCACTCGTTGGCCTCTGGTTTGGAGGTTATCCAAATTGGCAACTTTGTAGGTAGACGCGCAAAACTTTTTAATTGTTTAAGAAACGCAGTGCAAGTTGCCAAGAAATACACTGCAAGAAATCAGTACGTAGTGGTTCTTATAGTTTGTTCAACTTTTTTATATACTAGAAACAAAAAAATATTTTTAATTAGGTAGATAACTTTCTATACGGGTTCCGTTTTTATTTATTTATTTATGAAATACAAAATGTTTTAAATAAGTAATTGAATTATTTATTTTAACATATTTTATTTTTTGTATCTTATTTATATATAACTTTTTTAATGTCGACTCAAACTTAAATAAAAGTCAATAATTAAATAAGAGTATAAACATAAATTTAAATTAACTTAACAATGAAGTTGATTTTATTGTATTAAAAATTAAGAATATAACAATTTGTTTATTTTGCATTTAGTTAAATTTTATATATTTTAATGTTTCATAATTTACATCTGTATATTAATTAATACAATATACTAAATAATATTCCTTTCTCAAAGTAAATTATAGAATTTTTAAAAAACTTTTGAATACCTATTATTAAACAATTTTAAAATCTATTAATTGTTCTTTTCTTTACTTTAAAAAATTTTTGTAATTTGGTTTTTTCATAAATAGCTATTTTTCATATCAATTATGAAGCCTGCGTTTTCTCTCAGTGCACAATAATACAGCTCAGCGTAAGAAGGAGAAAAATAAATGATATAAAAACTTTTGCTCATTTAATGTCGCCATTTTCTTTGATATATAAGCACGCGCAGACACATACACACTCACACAAACACACACATTTGTAGCTAACATATAGCCATCAACTTTGGTTTGATGGAACAGGCAGTAGACACACTCAAGATAGAGATCTAGGAGTTTCCACTTGGAAAGAACTGCTTTCGCTAATAAATAAAACTTAATATTATAAAATTTTTAAAAGAAAAACATATTTTATTTGGCTTTAATGTATGAGTATCAATAACCAATAAATAAACAGAGCTTTCATCTGTGTTATGCTCCACAAGAAAACCCATATACCTCGCTCGCACAACTATTACAGGGTATACTTTGACTGACCCAAGCGGCGTCATCACTGCCAGCGCTGGCGACGCCGAAGACGCGAACACAAAAACGCCATTTAGCGCACAGGAAACCGTTTTAAAAGCGCACCAGAGTGAGGCAGAGGGATGAGAAGGAAGAGGAGAGAGAGGGAAAGGCATAGGAGTTGCAAGAGGAGAGAGAGGGAGGAGAGAAGAGGCGCCAGCAGGCACAGGCACCATCGCTGACGTCGTTGTCGTTGGCGACGTCGCGTCTTCCACTGAATCAGTGTCGGATCCGTCAGGTCCGGCAGGGTTCAGGTCCGGATCCACGGGTGCATGTTGGGGTGGCCCCAACGCAATTGCGTTTAATTGCGAAAGCAGTAGAAACTGTCGGACAAATTACGCGACTCCCAAAGTAGCAAAAAACTTTTTGGCAAATGACCAAAATGGTGAAAAAGCGAGAAGAAGTTGTGAAGGAAGAGGCAAAAAATTAGGAAGAGGAGTGAGAGCAGGAGGGGAAACAGTAACTGAGTGCAGGACCAACTACTCAGCCAACTGTTTTAAAATGATTTCCATTTAAAGTTGTTCACTCAACTCGATTCCAGAACTGAACTGAATCTGGATCGGCAGATGAGAACATTATCTCGCTATCAGTACGAGAGGGGGTTGCCAGCGCGAAGATTAGTTGATTGCATCAATATGCTTGCTGTCAGTGAGGTGGAGAGGGGGAGGAAGGGGCAGGAGGACAAGCACGAGTTGCCATCCCCAGGCAGGCAGGCAGTTGCGCTATCTCATCGTTCATGCGAAGCTGAAATTAAATTATCTGCCGACTCGTCTGCAGACGAGTGCGAGAGCGAGTTGGCCAACCCTTGTTTCAAAGTCATCCTTATCCTCCCCCTGCCTCACCACCCTCTCTCCAACGCGGCGCTTCCATTCCAATCAGATTGTTTCCGTGGTTGTCTGTGCGGCCCTCAAATAGGCTTTTTACTTTGTCGCACTGCCTTACGGATTGAATTCGAATTAATTCCTTTGACCCGCCCCGCCGACCTCTGTCCTACATGCTCCCACCTCCCTGCTCTGCCGGCGAAAGCCAACCTCATCATCCTCATCATCATCATCGCCCACACGTTTCGCAGCCCAAATCCCTCCCAGCCTCGTGTGCGTGCGCCTGATTAACATATGTCAACAGTATTATATAAAGTGGTTATTTTGGGCCCCGGGCTGGGTAAGTTGGGATTGCGATTCGAATTGCCATTGCCATTGCGATTGGGCTGCGATTGGACCTGACTCTCTGAAGAGGATTCCTGCCAGAGCTTCCCTCAGTAACAAATTCAATTACGCCCGCATTTGCTTATTTTCATAAGAAATTAACTTGCAGTTTCGGTTTTCCAGAGAGAGAATGAGAGGGAGAGAACTCGAAAAAAGAGTGGGAAGAGGGGAAAAAAAGGTAAATAATGAGAGAGAGATAGAGACATAGAGAAAGAGAGGGGTAGATTAAATTAAAGCAAGTGAATAACTTTCTTTTTGTAAACTAGTCTATGAAGATTTTTATGGAACATTTTGGGAGTCAAAAAAAATCCTTTTAGTATTTTCTCGTGCTCGGTTTTATTAAATATTTTAAACATCATATATATTCCTTAGATCTCAACGTGAAGCAGTACTTTTCTATATGTCTTTATATATTAATTAATTAATATACACGTATGTAAAGACTGGTATTCATATTTTGACAAGCCATTAGACATCAACTGGAACTCTTTTTAGTTAGTAAATATAACCGATAAATATCTCCGATTTCTCTTCAGCAATTTTCCAAATTTAAACTGCGAAAACATCAGTTGAGAATACTATAATAAAGCCCTCGTTTCGTAGGCCTATCTTAATCGACTGCGCATCGATATGTGCGCTCCATAAAAGAAAAATTACACTTGAAATTGCGCCCCCTTTTTGCGCCCCCTTTTGCGTCCCTTTTTGCTTGTTGCGTGTGCGTTGGTCAACCACCAATAAGCTCCACACTGGCAGCAGCATCCACCGAATGCAAATGAACAACCCACTCACATGGGGGAGAGTGGCTGGAGGGTACTACGACGAGTTGTCTAGACCAACCCAATGCGAAACTGGCCAACGGTGACGACGGCGGGCAGCATCGACTGCAATAAATCAGCGGCTCCAATAATTGAGTGGCCAAAGGGTTGCAACAGGGGGAAGGGGAGGGGAGTGGGAGTCAGTCAGGGAGTGAGGCCAATAAGTGTAGCAATAAAGTAGGAGAGCGCCGTCTGCCACGGCCCCAGACGAAGAGGGGGGGGTACAGGTACTGCGGGTCTGGTCAGACACTCGACTCGGGCCTGAGTTCAATGAGTTGTTCCTGCGCCTTGTTCGTTTTCAGTTCTATATTATATATTTTTTTGTTTTTTTATTTTATTTTTTGTTTGTTTTGTTGGTTCGCCCCCTTTTTAATTAGGCGCGTAATTTATGAAATATTTTCACGTGATATTCAAGTGGCTGGCAAAAGGCTGCAGCGTCCGTCGCATACTAAACACAACTCGAGTAGGTATTTTTTTGGTATTTTTTGGTATACGATTTTCACCCACTTTTTAGCGGCGGGGAAGAACAATGCTCGAACATTGCCTCAAGTGGTCATAGAAAGAGAGAGAGCGAAAGAGTGGGGGAGGACGGCGCTGTTCCTCTGCCTCTGTTTCACTTCCTCTCTTACTCTTGTACTCTTTCCCCCCTTCGTTGTCTATCTCTCTCGATGGTCGCCGTGTGCACTCGAGTGGCAGGCGAAGGGTTCATCATCAACATCGTCGAGGTATTTTCTTCTCGAGGAGTTTTGTCTTTGCTGCCGCTGCTGCTACTCCTGCTCCTCCTGCACCTTCTCCTGCTCCTACCCTTTCTGCACTTGCCAGCCAGTCATCCAACCAGCCGCACTTGAAATATTTGTGGTTGTTGTTTGATTGAAGCGGTTCAAGCCGTTTGCAACGGAAGTGTGTTTGATTAAACGCAGAAGGACAACAGCATTACGGGCAAAGCATCCCGGGACGAGCCCACGCTTGGTCCTTGGAACCTGCTTTAAAGAGGCAGGTAGATTCCTCGTAAATACCTACACAACTCATGGGGCACGAAAACGCCCGCGAAACCATCAGCGAGTGTGCTGAACAAAACCCTTCAGACCTCAGGCAAGTGCATCCGTACAAGGCACAGTGGGGCAGAAGGGAATGTTGGGTGTATAAAAAAATTTATCTTTTTATAATCGAAAGAGACACCACTGATTAAATACTTATTTTACTATATATATTTAAATCGATGAATTGATTTGTCTAATTGTTTTAGTGCATTAATCGAAAATTGTGCTCTTTGTTAATCGATTTATTAACTCTCCTCGATGGTCATTTGTTAGCGGTGGAAACGCAAAGCGCTACGTCATAGCTACTCCCAATTAATTTAGAATAACTATTTAGAGGATTTTCACAATTTATTTAATACTTTAATGGTATACTCCAATTATTGGATATATCGCTTTAAAATATGGCTTTTTTATCATGTCCAGAATTATTAGAATCCGTACTATGCCAACATTTAAATACGGAAAACAATGTAATTTTTCTTAGCTAACTATAAATACTATTAATTGCTAAAGTAGTTTTGCATATTTTGAAAAGTACAATGAAAAGAAACAATTAAATATAACTCAACTGAAAATGATAATTTTGTTTTAAATAATTGTTTTTGGATGTACTCCAAAATTATATTATAATCAAGGCTTTTAAAATAATATTTGATACAGTTAATTATCTTAAAGTACTATTGACATTTTCTGATTAATAATTGAACATTATATAAGAATTTATCGAATGAATTCAATTTACGAAATTCATTAAATTATTGTTTATTTTATTTTTAAATTTTGAATAGTAATTTAATTTAATTTTGTGTTATGTTTCATTCTTCTCTTTTTTTCAAGGCAATTTAAATAAACGCAATTAATATATAGTGTACATTTTTATTATATATTATATTACATTGCATTAAATTTATCTTTAAATTCTGTCAATCTGTTAAGATTAAATTGCTCCCAATTAATCGTCATCGTCGTCTACCTGTTCCTCCCATAGTGCCTTCTGTGTTGGAGGAGCATCATTAATATTGGTTGCCTTTAATGGCATATCGATTTGTTGTTTATGGCCAGTTGGTTGCTTCTGCTGATGCTGCTGCTGCTGTTGTTGTTGTTGTTGTTATTTTGGCAAAAGCGGATGAAAAGGCGGAGCCATTTGACAGGTTCGGGTCTCCCACAAACTGGATTGCGCGGCATCGGGCTGAGGTCCTCGACGAGCTCGACTGTTGCCAAAGCTCTTTGGCTACCACGCAGTTTCTCTCTCTTTCTCTTACTGTCTCTCTCTATCACTCTTTCTTTCTCTCTCTGGCTGCGTGTGCGGTGTGACATTGTTGCCACTTAATCCGTTTATCTAACTTCGTACACCGTTGGACTCGATGCCAAAACTTGCAGCGCGCGTGGTTTAAAAGCCCCGATTTTTTACAGCTCTCGACGACGACGACGACGACGACTGGAAATTCGAAAAGCATTCGACCGTACAAGCTGCCCAAGCTCCTGATCCCGATCCGGTTGCTCCGCCTGCTCCTTCTCTGCATCTCTCTTCTCAGTCATCATCATCAGCCTCGACGTCGTTCCACGCGTTCCTCGCCGACATCCATTAGCAATCGCAGTCATACAGACTTCCGCATCATACTTTGAACTTCCGCATATATTATGCGAGTGTGTTGGTGAGTGTATGTGTGTCTCTGTTGGTGTGCGGGTGGATGTCGCAAGTCTGTACACAAAATGGCGGACGCACACGACATTTCGTCCAGCTTCCACGTTGGCCATGCGCGCCCGATGCGCCCCCCATCCCCCCTGGAACTGGGGGAGACTTTGTCGTCGTCTGTTTTGAATGTCGCCTGGGAGTGCTGCTACTTGAAGTTGCTTGTCGCCTCGCTTCGATTTGGGTTCGATGGGGTATGCTCTCTATACATTTGTTGCTCTCTCCATTGTTGTTGTGGTTGTTTTGCTGAAGTTTTCCCTGTTCTTATTTTGTAGTTTGTCCAGTTCCTTCTCTTGTTGTTTGCAGGTTGCACCATCGCTTGCCACTTGGCCGGCTCTGGTTTCTCTTTCAGCTGCATCCCTGAACTGCTTTCCTTCTCCATCCACCAGTCGTTATTCCTGTTTATTGTGATTCATTTTCTTTTACTTTTTTTCAAGTTCTTAATAAGATTATGTTTGATTGGATATTTTCATAGACAATTTTGCTGTTATTACTGTTGATTCGCATTTTGATTTAATTTAGCTTTTTTCAAGCCAATTAATTAATTACTTGTTTAACATTGCTGAATGTTTTTATAACATATTGTTTTTTGGGTTAATCAATGGAAGAACTAGAAGTACAATATTTCTATAAAATAGGATAGATAGTTCTAGTAAATAAATATATAATAGTTAAAGAAATATCAGATATAACAGATCAGATCAGATCAGATCAGATTTTATATAATCTTAAATATTTTCTTGAGATTTCTACAATTTTGAAGCTGGGATAATGGTACGCACTCAAACATTTGAGAAGCTTAGTAAGTATTGTAGAAATAGATATATCTATATTTGAACTCCAGGAAAGATTTTCTGATCTTACAATATATTAATATTGTACATATTACAGCTTAATAAAAGACCTAATTTCAAACGACCTATTCACATATTTATGTCATATTCTAAGTCCATTCTCTTATGCTTATAAGAATTATTGAAATATGTATTCAAATTTATCGTTGGGAGGAACATAGTCAATCAGATATTATTATCTTATCTTTAACAATAATACTTTTACTTACCTAATAATGAAACTCATCTTAAAAGACCTATTCAAATATTTAGCACATGTTTTTAAGCTACTTCAAAAATATATATCCCTTGCATCTAAATATATATAAGTATGTATATTTATTTAACCTTGAGAGAACTTCTTCCAACCTATAATAATATAATATAAAATAACCTAATAATAGATGTAAACCGAAACAACCTATTTAAATATTTACCATATGTTCTTAAGGAACCTAAAATATGTACAAAATATATCTGTTCCACCTCTCAGCTCCTCTCGTAGGCAATACATTCCTTTCACCCAAACGCAACTTGTTCGACAAATTTAAAGGACACCGCAAACAGAACGCGCCACTTGGCCTTAGCCCAAAAGTCCTGCGACAAAATATGACAAATTCGGCTAAACAAAACAGGAAACAGCAGCTCCAAACTCTGCCTCCCCGCAAAACAAAATGCGTATAAACATGCCCCATCTATCTACATACCTATCTACGGTAAAGGTATATCTCTTATCTCGAGGCCCCCATCGTGCTTCCTGTGCAGTTCACGGCGTGCTCGAATGCAAATCCTGTGAAACCGGCAAGGAGCAAACTTTTTAAAGTTCCCCACACTCCCCTTGGCTCCCCTTGCCGGAGGGTGAACTTTAGCTTTACCTTTGCCATAAATCATGGCCGCCAAGTTGTAGGCTTGTTGTATTCTCCGATTCTCGGTCGCCTGTTTTTTTATTCGTTCGTTTTCTTTTCGACTTTCCTCTCGTACTTGCGCTTTGTTTTGCGAAGACAGCATTTCCTGAATTTACCTTCTTCCCTAGGTGTGTGTGCGAGTGGGTGTAGGTGCGCGTGTGTGTGTGTGCGTGTGTTTGTTGCGAGAAGCGTCGCAAAAACATAAATCCAAACGCCAAGACAAATTTCGCAGATCCGCCGTTGGGTAAAAAAAGCGGGGAAGGGGGGGAGAAGAGGAAACTTTGGTTGCAAGTTTTCTGCCTTTGCTGTTTCTTCTTATGATTTATGTTTGGCACGCCATTGGGTGAGGGTGTCTTGCGCTCCTTCCCCCCCACTTTCTCTCTTCCCTGTAGAGAACTCTGGGTATCTCTCTCTGTCTCTCTGTCTTTGCTGGGTGGTTCATTGCGAGCGTGCAAAAGTTTTTTGCTGCGCGCAAAAATTATGCGGCTCAGCAAAGTAAGTAGCTACCCCATCCGCCCCCGGCCACGCCCCCACTGCCACGCTGGCTCGCTCTAATGCCACCCGTTGTTCTAAGCCATTTGCGTGGATTGCCAGCAATTTGCTGTCGAGATTTCCAAGATGTGCCCAGGATGTGCGTTGCAAGGGGGCAGGAGCTGGAGAGGGGAAGGCCAAGGGAAGATACTTCCACCAGCTCTACGCCTCCGTGTGCCGCCACCACGTCGTGTGTCTGTTTCAAAATTATGTTTGTGCAAAAGATTTGCGGCCTGTGTGTGGCTC
This sequence comes from Zaprionus indianus, assembly GCA_018904595.1. Taxonomy (NCBI): domain Eukaryota; kingdom Metazoa; phylum Arthropoda; class Insecta; order Diptera; family Drosophilidae; genus Zaprionus; species Zaprionus indianus. The sequence goes on from JAEIHA010000905.1 coordinate 2,693,549, forward strand.
TCGCTGTCTCTCTCTCTCTCACACTCTCTTTATATATCTATCTCCCTTCTCCCTGTGTTTATGTGTGTGGCTAATGGTGCTGGCCGTGGGCTCATGCTCAGCATTTTTGGGGTACGCGTGTAAGATTGCCGTCTTGGACCGAGAACGGATGCGCAAATGTTCCTTGGCTCTGGGCCCAGCGTGGGGTCTGCAAATTGCGTTTAAATTAATTGCAAATGGCGCATGATTAAGAGGAAGTAATATCGGGCTAATTGTTCATGATTTCTGCACGATATTCAGGCGACCAACTGCAGCGGAAATTGGGGGAGAGACTGAGATTAGAGAGAGGTAGTGGAGTTTATAGTAAAAGATGAAAGTTTTCTTTCAAGTTTTTCGTGGCATTAGATATTACATTTTTTTAGGACTTGAGATGAGGTATTGTTGCGTTATAAGATGAGTTATTATTGCTTAAAATAATAAAAGTAGAAAGGTTTAATTGTTTGATTTGGCTTGAATTTCCTCTGATTGTTCCTTTATATGAGTACATAAATATATTGTTCTTCTTTTTTTGGCTTCAATTCCCTCTGATTAATCCTTTACTAGTTTTATATAGTACAGCATTTTATAATAATGTTCATTCATTTTTTAACAACTATAATACCTCAAATTGAGGTGCATATACAATTATTTTTGAGAATCTTTAATTCGTACTGATTATGTTGGAAATAGTTCTCAGATATAAATGAGAATGAAATGATGAACAGTTAAAACAGTTACTACATAACTTTAATAGGCATTGATAAGATAAATCATTTCGAAAATTACAAAAGTTTTTCAAAAAGTTAGTATAAGCCATTTTCAATGTTCCGTAAGGACGTTTACTTGATCCAATTTTGATGCAATTTTTAATCACATTATTTATATAGAAAATGTAATAAATAATATCTTGATAAACTGGACTGGACTTTATTTTAAAAGTAAAGTGTTTTTGAGAACAGAACATAAAGAAAAATAAATTTAAATTGCAAAAACTATATAGAAACTTTGATTAATCATTATACAGTTTATTTCTTAAGATCATATCAAATACTTCAAGAACTTAAAAATGTTTTAAATTTATGACAAACCTCCTTGAACTTCTTCATATTTTGGTATCGTAGGGGAGATGCTGTCCAGCCCCTTTCCATCAGGCCGTAACGCATCCGACTGGCCAGTGCTGAGATGAGAACCTCTTGTAACTTTCTCGTTTCCATCACTCCCTTTCTCTCTGATCTCTCTCTCCAGGCATTTTTGACAAATGTAACCCTACTTAAAATAATTACTTCGCCTTAATTGCGCTGTCAGTTGGTGTCTACTTAAAGAAATATTATCCCGCACGGCATAAGACATACAAATATTGTACTTAGACCGTCGTCGTTGTCGTCGTTATGAGTGCAGTTATGAAAGGGTGAATGAAAGTCGTATTGCCAGCAGGGGATGGGCTGGATGGGGTGGGGAGGCACTTCAGTACCTCAACGAGTACGAGGCATATGTCAATTAAGCTATAATTCCGTTGCCATCGTGCTGAGAGAGAGAGAGACGGAGAGAGCAAGGGAGGGAGGGATTGCGAAGGAACCAACTGTCAATCATGTCGTTTCAGCAATTTTCTATGTGCCTTACTGACTTCCTCGCTGCAGATTGTTAAAGACATGTCAAGCTGGCTTTAAGACAGCCAACAACAAGGAGAACAACAACGAGTTGTCAATGTCTCCTAGGGGAAGCGGGCAACAACCCCCGAGGCGGGCCCCGGAGGGGGGGCCACAACAATTATCAGCAATAATTATGCAATATTTCTACCCAGAAGCTGCTCGGCGAGCGACAATGCACATGGAAATTCCCATCTCCCATTCGCCAATTGCCTAATTTTCCCTATTTTCCCACACGTTGACGCTGATTGATTGGAAAACTCTTTGCCGCCGTGCAGCATCGTTTTAATTAGGCGCCGCATCGAGTCGCCTCACCTTGCCTTGCCTCATCTTGCCTTGCCTCATCTTGCCTTGTCCCGGCATCGCATCGCATCGCGTCTCGTCGGGGCTTGCTGCCATTAATTGGCTGGGCTAGCTGCTTTAAATCCACGTCCCACTCCCGTTGTCGACGGTTGCGCTTTTTGTCCCAGCAACAGCACTCTTTCCCCTTACTGCCCCCATTCCCCCTGCAGCTTTGCCATTTGCATGCAGGCGCGCCAATTTGCGTGGTTTGTGCTTGTCCTGCTTCCCTCCGATCCCCTTGCTGCGCTCCAAGTGCCGCAGCAGCTTCTCTACTCAATGGCGTGTTAAGTCAGTCAATAGGCGCCGCCGCCAATCAGTGCTTCAAGTTGCCGCCCTGGCTGCGCTGCACTACCCCACTCCTCATCTCCCCACTGCCTCCACTGCTTGCCTCCTTGCCTCCCTGAGCTGGCAATGTTCTTAATAGAAAAGCGCTTTTTCAATTATGTTAGCCAACTCCTTTTTGGAGCAGCACAGCAGCAGCAGGAGCTCCTACTGCTCCTGGCTGGCTGCCATGTTGTGTACCTTTTAATTTACTATTTTTGCTTCCTTTTCGATACCCTTGGGGGCTGACAAATGGGACTGACGGGTATGCTGTGTGGATAGAACAGATCGGAAAATATACGAAAAATAATTATAACTAAAATATGAAATTTAAGATTTTTCTCATTTTTTAAATAATTTTTAAATATTAAAATAAAGTAATGAAAGAATTATCTTGTAGTTGATTTTTTTATTTTTTTTTTTTTTTTTTAAAGTCAACTAAGGTCAGTCGACTATTTGAAGTACAATAATTAATAAAATATAAAGAAATTAGAATTAATTAATGGTAGAAACTTAATTAGGAAGAAAAGAATTTAAATAGAATTTACTTAATATTTAAAATACATATAAAGAAGCTGAAAAAAATTTAAAAATATGAATTTTTCATTTATGTATATTACCAAGTTTACAAAAAAATCTAAAACAGAACAGAAATCTGAAAAGTGAATTTATGTATTAGCCTGAAATTTGACATTTTTATCAGTAACAGAAGAAACAAATTGAAAAATACCAGAAAGTTCAAAGTTTTTTTATTTTAAGAGTTTATTTTGAGATTATAAAATTTGTAAATTATATTTTTCTACTTGCCTTGATTATAACATAATTAATTCATATCTAAAGAAAAGTTTAAACATTTATAATATTCCCTAGCTGTCGCAGTTAACTTCCCTTCTACAGGGTATTGGCTAGTCCAGCTCTAGCAGGCACAGCCCACGTCACTTGTTTCCTTCTTCTTCATTTTTTTTTTCTAGGTACCCGACCAGCCCAGTAGTTGCCCATCTGCGGCAGCAGGACGTTGTTGGCTAGCATCCTGCTGTTAGTATCCAATTAAAATCGAAAATTAAATGTCAGGAAGGAGCCGAGCAGCAGCAGCAGCACAGTAGCAGGACAAAAGTGAACTGGGCAGAGGGCAGAGGAAAATACCTTAGCAAAAGGAGCTTGGCAGTGGGTTGTGCGACTGGGGCTGCCAGTGCTACTGGCACTGGGACTGAGGCTGGCACTGAGTTGCGTGTCGAGGGGGTTGGGGGGAACGAGGTCGGTTGGGGTCGCTAAGACGCTTACTTATTGAATATTTGCTGCGGCCTGCGGCGCAAAAAACCTAATTGCTTTGACCGTAAGCAAACAGAAGGAAAAGCTGAGCGGGCTCAAAAATGCATGAGCCATGGCACACTCCACACACACTCACACTCATAACAAATAGACAAACATAATCAAAAGTATGTGGCAACACGTGTGTGTGTGTTTGTGACGAGGTCGGGCACTTGAAAATCACGCCCAATTTGACGTGCGCCTAGTGCAAATATGTTTACCCATTGCGGTTCCCCATAGTCGCTTCTCGCAAAAATCCGTGTATATTCTCTGAATAATTGATATGAGCCCAATGTAATCAGCAGCGCAAGAGTGTGTGTGTGAGTGTGAGTGTGTGTTTGTCGCTGTGTAAACTTCGTCATTAATGTCCCCAGGGCTCTCGATGAATGTATTTATGAGCAAGTGTTGCTCTCATATGGATGAGAACCTGAACGAAAACTCGTGCAGAGCGCAATTGCAACGAGCTAGAGACGGAAGCGTGACTGGCATAAGGAAAGGCTTTAACGAAACGTATTCTAATAAATTTTCTACGAAACAACAACAACAACAACTAACTAACGAAGACATTAACAACTGAGAACAATAAAAGAAAGAAACGTAAAGATTTATCGGCAATTAAATGAAAAATTATATCAAAAAAATTCTTCATAAGTAAAAATTGATCAATGTATGAAACTATTTGACCATGAATATGTCTGGTAAGTGCTCATTTTTAATGTAAAATAACTTAGAGTAAATAAATTAATAAACTCAAGAATTTGCACGCTTTCTCATTTTCCAAGCTGTATTAAATACAAATCTCCGTTTTCTTTTCCTTTTAATTTTAAAAACGTGAAGTAGCAAACACAAGAAAGATTTAATAATTTTCGTTCGTGCTCACGTTCTCATCTCTAGCAACTATCGTTATACCTCATCGTTATGTGTCGCAATATTTCATTTGTGCATTTTAAATGTTTTGTATGGTTTATGGTTTAATCAGGCAATGGGAGCATGAGGGAATTGCAAACCTGGGGGTATATTAAACTGATTCTCTCTCGTGAATATGTAGGAAAAACTCAATTTAATCAGTACAATTTAATAAAAATATTTTTTAAAATTGAAAAGATTTTTTTTTAATCGCAAATTTTTTTATTTAGTATTGCTTATTTTATGAATAATTATTTTTATTTATATTTATTATTTATTTATTTTTAAGTAGTCATTTAATCCAACTCATCATCAGTAAAGTTTTTTAAATAAAAAGTAGAAAGTAAAATAAGTATGGATTTTATTTTTAACGTTGGTTTTTTCAATAAAAATTAAATGATATACAAAAGAAATCACTCTTTTGTATCTTATTTCACACTTGTTTCATAAGATTTTCTAATATTAAATATTCTTATAGCTAAATTCTCTATAGCGTTTAGTTACACTTTAGAAATAACCACCCAAGTCAAAATGTGTCTGATTTTCCCCTTATAGAATATGACGGATGTCTTGCATGTTCCGCTCATTTGGCAACATTATTCATAAGCAACATCAGGCAAGGGGAAGGGGGGCAGAAAACTAATGTAACTAATGCCAGGCGATGATCGGAATTATACAGAAAATTATTCAAGCATTAATACGAAATGCCAAAGATGAGATGGATAGCTGACTGGCTGGGTAGACAGCAGGAAGGATGGATGGATAGAAGGTTGGGATGGATGGAAGGTGGGTGGGATGCTTGTCAGTTTCGGCTCATGTGAAATTTTAATGCCTGGGAATGCTTTAATATGACGCTGATGCTCGGCGCAGAGGTTGAGGCGGCTGTTTTTTAATAACACGAGAGACACGCACAGCCACAAAACGTGAGGGCCAAAAACGAAGCAGTGCAAATCGCATGACACAAAATGATAAACAAGAATGGAAAAAATTATACTATATGCGATATATATATATAGGGAGATTTATTACGCAGCTCTCTGGCAGTGTCTGATGATGGAGCGCAAACAAAAAAATGCAAAACAACATGAAAAGAGCAAGGAAGAGTGTGTGTTGGGTGTAAGCCTGGACCCGGACAAGGCAGCAACAACAAGAACTGCGTGCCACAAAGGCCATCAATCATTCTGAGCGAAAGGGGCAAGCGGAGGCCGAGCATGGAGCCGTCATCGTCGCCGTCGTCTCTAAGCCAGCGAGGAGGGGGGTGGGCTGCAGAGGGGAAGGGTTGGGTTGACCCATCATCGGGCGTATTCGTATTAGAATAATCATCGTCAGCGTCAGCGTCATCGCTGCAACTGAAAGCGCGGCTCATGATTATTAAATATGCCAAATCCTGAACCCCAAGCAGGCTCCTTCCCCTCCACTCCATGCCTGCTTTACGATGAGCTGCTGCCGCACACGCCTCTTGCCGAGCTAATCGATTTATTATGCTAACCAGGCGATGCAGCAAAGTGTGGCAAAGTGTGTGTGGGTGCCGCGGATGTGGCTGGGCATCTTTGGAGCTCGGCTGCCAGCGCCAGGCTGAGGCAAATGAAGCGTGTTGCCTGCGAGAGGAGTGGCAGCAGCGAGGGAGGTGGGGAGATCGGGGTGTGCTGTAAATATAAATAAAAATAAAAATGAAACCTGCCAACATAGAAATAATTTAATTAGCCTTTTAAATGGCGGCTGCCGCAAAATGGAGAAAATGTTGGGGCACATTTTGAAAACGATTCTGCGTGGAGGAGGCAGCAGACCAGAGGTCATTATATTTTATATATACTTTTTTATGTAAGAATTTATGTATTAGAGAGTTTTACGATGATGATTTTTTACACGAATTTTTGCTGTTTAAGGCTTGTTAAGGGCAGAGGGAAATGTTTTGCGAGTTGGCTGGGAAATTTGGGATATATTCTTTTGAAATTGTTATTAAAATATTTTCAAAAAGAGTGAGGCTAAAATCTTTATTATTATTGAATAATTATTTAATTTAGGTTTATTTATATGTTACGATACACTACAATTTTGCATGATAATTTTGTGTTCAGAACATGTATAAAATCATAGTACACTTTTCAATTTAAGAAACTTGTCTCTGGGGTTCCTTTTTTTAATAAAAGCTCAAATGCAAAGCCTGTAAATTTTGTTTGAGTTTTCAATTTGAAGTGAACAAAATAAAAATCTTTTTTATTATATTTTATTTGTTGTATATTATTCTATCTTTCTATATTTTTTTTATTATATTATATTAATATTTTTAGCTCAGAAAAAATCATTATAACTTTGTTCATTAACTCCAAATAATGAGGAACATTAAATGAAAACGTTACCACGTAGTTTATAATGCACATTAAATGTACATATAATGTTTATTTTCTGATTTTATCAGAGACTATATTATATTATACATATATTAATATATAGAAACAACTACAGATCCTTAAATATACAAAAGTATCCTTATAAATAAGCTTTTCGATTTTATACAAGAAATAATCTAAGGAACAGCCTTTTTTATGCTCTCAAAAAATATCAAAATACGTACTTACTGTGGATACAACTGTTGAGACTCTGAAATGGTTTGCTGGGATTAGAGGCCTCCTTTGGCATATGATTAATGGCAATTTCTGGCTAATTAAATGCAGACATTGCGCAGTCTCGCAATCTGAATAATTGTGTTTTTAATTTGAAAATGCTTCGACTGAGGACTTCGCCCGCTGAGTAACACTTTAAACAGAAGTCGGTTGTCAGGGATACGCGGGGATTCCCTCCTCCAGTGATGGCAACTAATGGCGCTGGGTGATGGCTGACGTCGCTGACGATGTGGGTGACTTGGGTGACGGCCGATGATGATGCTGATGCCTTCGGGCGACACACAGCGGGCACAACGTGGACCAGACACGTGCCGCCAAGTTGGTCGAGCGTGTGCAGCATCATCAACAACGATGATGATGAAGATGACGATGGTTGCCCGCTGGCTGTGGCTGTGGGGGATGCGGTTGTGGAAGTGTGTGAGTGCCTGTGGTCAGCCATGGGCCACGCCTCGCTTGGCTACGGCTCCGGCAGGAGCATTAACATTAACATTATCGCCACCGCCTGCGCAATAACTTGCGACATTAATGATGCAGTGGGGTGGGGCAGGGGAAGGGAGTGTCAGAGGGATGGGCGGACATGTCCATCACTTGGGCATGTTTATAAATTGCCATTTGGAGCTGCGCTTGCTCGCTGTTTCGGAGCATTTGACACTCGCCTGTCAGCGCTACAAATTTGTAGCTCTGTATCGTTGTATCTTCGTATTTTGTATCTTTTAGCTTGTATCTTGTTTCTTGTATCTGTGTATCTTGTATCTGCGTATCTGCTTTGCGTGTGTTCTCCCACTGTTGGTTTTTATCTGCACTTTGCGCTAGAATGCGCCGTCACTCCGCTATTTTTCACTTCAACTGCGCTGCGACGCTTCATCTTCGTCTTCATCAGCAGCGCAGATAGCAGATATATAGCTGGCTATAGCGTACATATGGCATACACACATACACGGATACATAGATATACATAATGTGTATCTGTGTGTGTTTGCGGCTATCTGCAGTTTTCAATCATATCGCTGCTCTGGCTGACATGACATACACTTCGCTGTTCGCCGTACCCTCTCGCCTCCTTCTGCCCGAGACCACGCCCCCTCTGCTCCAACCTCTGTCTAGCTGCGCCTACTACGCCCACATGGTTCGATGTTTGCCAAGTTATTAATAATAATAATAATCCTGTGCGTCTTACGCTTCACTGGACTTTGGTTCCGGTTTATGTTAATGCATCTTCGCAATTTATGCATCCATGCGATTGTGCTGTGTGTGTGTGTGTGTGTTTGATGGATCACTGTGTATGTGTGTTTGTGTGTGTTGGTTTGTTGTGCTCTTGCGGATATGAATTTGTGCGACTTGTGTGACATATCGCATTTAAATCTTGAAGAGCTTCGGCATTAACCAGGAAGGAGTCTTTAACTTGCTTGGGATGAGCAAATTTTGCATAAATTCAAGGCGAATGTATATTTTATTTTTTATTATTAGGGTGTTGTAGTTTCTTTAAATTATTAAATTATAAAATTAAAATAAAACTTATTCATTTATAATGCGAAGAATAGAATAAAATTGAAAACTGTTCAATTTAATAAATAATTATTTTGGTTGAAGTAAAAAAAATAAAAAAATATAAAAAAATCAAAATATTATACTTTATATGTATGTATATGTATATATATTATATTATGTGTATATATATTCATGTATATTAACATTGTAATGTTTACTTCATGTCTCCAGTTCCGAGTACGGTCGAAAACCTCCACTATTCCTTGGCTATTGCTCGCATCAAGTTCATTTTGTGGGCATTGTCCACACGCCACATGTGGGTGCAAAAGAAGGCACCAAGCAAGGGTGTGTAGAGAGGGGGGTGGGGGTAGGGTGAAACTTGAAATTAAATTTGCTGCTGACACCGATTTTCAAAAACAGCTTTTCCTGCAGTTTGACATGTTCCTAATTGATTTCGTTTCGTTTCGTTTATGTTTTTTTTTTCGGCAATTTAATATTGCAAAGGCGGCGCTACACTGGGATTGCCTTGGCGCAGGACGAAATCCTTTTCAGCGCATGTTTCTTGGCCATTCAACCGCATGGAAAGGTGCTGTCGCTGGCACTACCTCACGCCCGCATCCCCTTCTTCCTCGTCCAGCTTCGGCTCGTCTTGCGCTCGTCTCGTTTTTTATGCGCCACATGTGCCAAAGCTTTCATAAAGCAAGCACATGCCTTGCCACACACACACGCACACACACACACTAATACAGGCGCAGAAAGGACAAGCAGGGGCTGCATTGGTTATGGGAATTTTTGATTGACATCGGTTCGGGCCAGGCAGGCAAGCTCCGCTTCCCTTCCCTGGTCACAGCAACGCGTTAACTACAGCATTAGGTACCCTGTACCCTGCACCCTGCACCCTGCACCCTGTACCCACTACCAGTCTGTACCGCCCGTGGCGCCTCTTATGCAATATTGACATTCCACCAAGCAAACAGAGGACACAGCAGCAGTGGCAGCAGCAGCAGAAGGAGGAGGAGAATGTGGAGGAGGTGCTTGGCTGAGACTGAAGCCGGGTAACATGTACGTCATCATATTGGCAGCCGACTGCTCCTGTAGGTGCCACCTTTTGTGCTGCTGCTGCTGCTGCTGCTGCACCTGCCTGCTTTGCTGCATCGGAGACGGGGGCGTGGCATAAATGAAAAACTTTTTCGGTTAGCACTCAGCGCTACCCAATTTTCTTCTTTTTGCCTGGCCAAAATACGTGTATGTTTTTCTTTAGCCAGCAGCAGCTACACCGCAAGCACACACACACACACGCACGCACACACAGACTGGCACACACATGTACCTCCTCTGCTACCGCCTCACTGCCACGCTGTGTTTGCTTTTGAAGCAGCGCAAATTAGTTTTTTCACTTTGGTCGCGTTTTTGTCGGGCCGCCTTTGTGCTTCCAGTTGCTTTTAACGTTAAATGACGAAATAGCTTTACGGTTCATTGATGCACACAGCAGCAGCAGCAGTAGCAGCAGCAGTGGCAGCACTCCCAGACACACTCCCCATTAGCCAGGCCCATACCCAGTCCCGTTCCCATTCCCATTCCCCTACCCTCCCTTTGTCGTGCAAGTCACACGCCCAATTAGTGGCGCAAGTTAGTCGTTTAGACTACGCAGACGTTTGCTAAGCTTCATTGAATTTTCACTATAAACTCGTATTTGCATTGGCCAGAGGCACCTTTGACCCCGACCTACCCCCCTTTCTGGCTTCTTTCTGCCTTTTTTCGGCTACAGTTTTGCATAATAGTCGACGCTCTGTTTGCCGTTGGGCCAATGAAAGCCGTTAAGTTTGGTTGGAATTTTGAAGCGTTGACTTGCTCACAATTGACATGTGTGCAGGGGAAAACCCTTTTCATTGACTGCCTTCAACACTTTTCAATGGACAGTGTCCGCAGTCCCTTTATTTCTATCCCCATCTTGCGACAGCTACTGCATATGAAGCATGGATGGGGCAGCTTTGGGCAGCAAATGGACTTGTTATATAAGAGTGAAGAGTGACAGCAAAAGGAGGCGGAGAATTCAAGGTGGAGTGCAAGTTTGGATAAATGTATTTCCAATTTTATCAAAAGTGTCAAAATTTAAGGCAGAAATAAAAGTAGAATTTGTTTGAGAATTTTGAAAATAATAAATAAAATAAAATTTGTTTGAGAATATTGAATAAAATAAATGATAAATAAAATAAAAGTCTTGAAATCAATTTTCCTCTTTAATGGAAATTTTATACATTAACTTCAATTATACGAGGGTCGTTTGATAAGTCCGTGACTTTTTGTATTTGCCGCGCACCTGCTCTAAATACAACACTGCTCCTGTCAGCAGTTATCGATTAACAGCTGACTGTAAAATTTTGAGAAAGCTGCGTTTTTTGGTTTGCGTTTTATAGGCATTGAAAGCAGACGATCTCGTGAATTTTAACGAAAATGGAAAAAAGTGAATTTCGTGTCAGCATGGCAAAATTTCATAAATTGGGCTACGAACTGCTACCCCATCCAGCATATTCTCCAGATTTAGCCCCCTGTGACTATTTTTTGTTTCCAAACATGAAGAAATGGCTCGGCGGTAAGAGATTCGGGTCATCACAGAAACAAACGACTATTTTGAGGGCCTTGAGAAAACCTATTATTTGGAAGGAATAAAAAAATTGGAAAAACGCTGGACTAAATGTATAGAGCTAAAAGGAGATTATGTTGAGAAATAAAACGCTTCTTTGACGAAAAAAATATATTTTATTCAAAAAGTCACGGACTTATCAAACGACCCTCGTACATATATTGCCTTTTAAATACTTTTTGTTCTTTATGTTTGTATTAAAAATACTTTAAATATTTTGATGAATATCAAAAAACATTTTTAAGAACTCTTTTCTATAACAAATCCGAAGTGATAAACACTTTACACAATTATTTCCAAGTTATACTTTCAAAAGATTAAAGTCTCCAAGATTTCAATATTTAATGCAAAGAAATTTCTCAAAAAAAAACATTAAACTTCATCAGCCAAGACACTCAGATCTCTCTTAACCTATTAACACTGATAATTTTCCTAAGATTCCTTGCAACCTTGAGCACATCAATACCATTAATAACTAAGCAACTCATTCCGAAACGATAAACGACACCTTTCATGTGAGCAAAGGAAACCTGTCATTTGCCTTGACTTGCATCATTTATAGCCGCAAAGGGGCATCTAAACAGAAGTACAACATGCTGTATCCTGTTTCACTTCAGCATTAATCACACAAGCGTTGCCCCAGAGTGCATCTATCCAGTCATACATGGAGCAAGCAATCCAAACTACTTAGGAATCCATTAGATGGTTAAACGAAAAATGCGTGAACTGTAACGAAATTACGAGCATAATTTTACACTTGCACGCAATTTCATATTTTACGATTTCGAAGATACCCTCTCCCATGCCGTTTGTCCCACATACAAGCCACAATATGCCGCATGCCACATGCCGCATGGCCGACATAATGTTCGTAAAATGCGTGTCTGACTTCGTGTCCGTTGCGTTCCTCGTCATTCTTCCTCTACCCCAGAATGAACCCATTGAACTTGTGTGTATCTGAGTGGAGCTGAGCTAATGCATGTTTGGACAAATTTATGGTTGATTAAAAGCGCCAGATAACACGCAAACGTTCAGCAAAATCAATATGAGTTCTTTGCGCTTTGATTGCACCGCACAAAAGTATGCAACAGAGTTGGGAAACGGGCAAGAAGGAAGAAATTCTGTTGGAGGATGATTGAGACAGCCTTGAGATTATACTGGAAATAAAATAAACGATTTTTGATTGTTATATTAAATGTTTATACTCTTTATTATTGTATTTATAACTTTTTGGCACCCAAATATGTATATTACCAGTCATAAGGAGGCGTCTATTACCGCACAAAGTGTTTTATATTCTTGATCATCATCAACAGCGGAGTCAATATAGCCATGAAAGACTGTCTGTTTGAAATAGATATTATATATAAATTTTACTTTATTATATTTTCTACTTCTTAGCAAGCAGATCGGGTTTTGAAAATTCTTGGCTAATATATTAAACACATTCTATTCAAAATTAACTAACACTCGCATATTATAATATGCCAGATGATAATGTGTGTGTGTGTGTGTGTGTGTGTGTGTGTCTGTCCTTAGATTTATAACTGTAGCGGTCAAAGTGCCAAAGACTTTTGAGCTTATTTTTGGCCTGTGACTGCTCGAGAGTAAAACAAATAGAGGAAGTCGAACATTGGATAGGATACATTTTGTTTGTGCTGCAGATGAAGCTGCTGCTGCTGCTGCTCCTGCTGATTGCCAGGGGCAACCTCAGGAGTTGTTGTTGCAGTAGTAGTTGTTGTTTTAGTAGCAGTTGTTGTTGCTGTTGCTGCGACTGTTTGTGCACGCTGCTTCCTGTTTGCCGAGAAGGTTAGACGGAGTAAACCAAAGCCAAAGTGCACTGGACACACCGGACGACGCATCCTGTTGAAATCATTTCAAATTGCAACGAGGCCGGACAAACAGAGGAAGAGAGAGACGAATGGAAAAAAGAACTGTGGAGTGGCAACTTCCAGTGTGTGCGAGTGTGTGTGTGTGTGGCATAGCAATGTGACATTTGCATGCGCCCGAAAGTATGCAACGGCTAGGGGCCAAAGATGAAGCACGCTGTGGGTGCCATCTTTAAGGACGATGGAGAAATTAAAAATCCAGCACACAGGAAGAGCCCAACCGGACTTCAACCGGAGCCGAGTGCAGACTGCAGTCAGGTCTAGCGGCCAGTTACCTGGGGCTATCCAGATGAGAGCAAGGAGAGGGGCAGAGGGAGGGGGGGGGCATCTCTTAGTTGTTTTTCGGTTCTGCTTCGGTTTTAATTTGCACATGGGGAAGTTAACTAAACATGTGAGTTTATTTTATGTTGTTGCCTCGTTTTCGGTTTCTTGCCTGGCTGCACACGTTGGTCAGCGATTTTCAGGGGGGCGGGAGGTGAAGAGGGGAGGGGGAAAAGCTGGGACGGCATGTCCCATAGTAGCTGGCCAGGATGTGTGTGCTTTTGCGGCATGTCGCATAGTCGTGGGGGAGAGAGGAGTCACTGTGTACTTATTCAGTTTGAACAAAGAGAGTTTTGGCTTCATGGAACACACACACATAGACAGACAGCAGCAATACCGTTAGTCGTGTGGCGAAAAACATTTTGCCAGCTCGTTTGATGTTTTCTTTAAATTAATTTCAAAGTCAGCCAGTTCAAGTAATTGCGAACTTTTCATTTTCATGCTGGAAAAGGAGAAAGAGCAGCGAGCACTCACTTCTAAAAAGGTTTTTGTGATAATTATTGGAAATTCAATTAAATAGCTTTAATGAGAGGTAAGGTTAAGGTTAAGGTTGGTTAGAGTATTAAAGAAATTTGTTATATATGTATTAAATATATATATTTATTAACACATAAATTCTTCGAAAATCAATTGCAATTGAGGTTAGGTCAATAACATTTTAAGAAAGTCTCGAATAATCATAAGTTAAGCTCATCAAAAAAGGATTGATAAGATTATTAAATAACTTAGTTGTCAGATTATGTTTGAAATAACCAAAAAACCCAAGAAAAATCTTATTTTAATATTTATTAATTTAATATTTATATATTTCAATCTCTTTTCTATTACTTATAATGCTCTTCATATTATTCATTCATGGTAAAAGCGAAATGTCTCCCCTTAAGACACTTAAAACTTTCATTGTATTTTCAGAAAATACTAGAAAGATTGTAGAAAGATTTAATAGAGACAAACACAAATAAAAGGAAAACAAAAACAAAGTAAACACTCTTTGAAATTGATAACATTTGACATACCTTAAGATAAACAATAAACTCTATATTCAACATACTATCGTAAATTCAAAATACATCTGCATATTTAATGTTCCTATATTAAGTGTTATAAACAATGTTTTTGTCTACACAATGTTCCTTTATGCAACATTATTCTACAACCTTTTAAGACCTTGCTTACATCTCCAGCCCCCCGACTGTCTGGATCCAACTGCAGCTGCTCGCCTTGACCCAATGCGAGATCGATAAATCAGCGCCAAAGTGCTGACAGTATTCAATAAATTATTCTGATAATAAACCTCTCTCTTGCAGAGACTTGAATGAATCGCAACACGTGTTTTCGTGCTGGGTTCTATTGCCTCTTGGGCTCACTGTTCATTGGTCCATTGGTTCATTGAGCAAACGCAAGCCAAACCGCTCGATCGACCAAAGACCGAGACAAAGGCGAAATGCACGCAATGATCGCGAAAGATGTGGAGACAATGCGATCGCGTCCATTGTTGCTCGGGCACGATCAGAAGGTGACGACGATCGAGGCGGCGACGGCGACGATATTGTTGTTCCAAGTTGAATGGAAGTTTGCTTTTCTTTGATCTCAAGAGGTTTTTCATAGAAAATTTATGTTATTTGGCGTATGACACACGGCGCAGGGTTGCCAGGCAGCTGCGCAGATTGCCGCATGCCAAGAGCAGTAACACGAAAAAAAGGGTGGGTTGTCCAAACATATAGAACGTTCGTATATGGATTTTCATGAGTTATGGCGACATTTTTGGGAAGTGTGTGTGGGAGGTGGGGCAGGGTGCTCGTCAGGGTCAGGGTGGGTAGGTGTCAGGCAGATGCAACTTGGCTCGGTATATTTATGATCCTCGATGATGCTGTCAATTAAAAAGGTTAATTAGGCAGTTCTAGGACGATAGGAAACTAGGTTTATATGTACTCCTATTCGATTTGAATATATATCGCAAATATTTCTAAAAAAAGCAGCAGGTAATAGTCTTTGATTGATTTTTATCATATAATATATATAATATATAATCATATTAAATAATAATATGCTCAATAAGTTCGTAAAAAGAAAATAGGATCAGAAGACTTTAGATAGAAGAGTTTAATAAGTTCATTATTGAATACAAAACATATTCAATCACATTCAGCTCGAAAAAAACTGCAGAAAATAATTGTAATAATTAATTCCGCTGTTTTGATCTGGCAGTTCTTATAGCCATATCTTTTTATTCTGCCGACCACGGCTAGGCAGCAAGTCAACTCGGCTTGGGTCCTATTCCAATTTCAGGCACAGTTTTTCGCTCTAATTCGGGCTAAGCCTGCAGGAAATGCTTTGCCAAAGCAGCACAAAAATTGTAATCAGAATTTCGGAGAGAGGAGGTGGGGGAGGAGAAGGACGAGAAGGAGGAGGAGAACAAAACACGACACCGCTACTGGAAATCAGGATCGGCAGAGCAACCCTCCGAGCAGCGGCAGCAGCAGCAGGACCAGGTGTGCCCGTGCCGGTGCGCAATCAGCTTTGTAGGCGATTTGTGAGGATTAACTGAACTGCGCACCATGAGGGAATGTGAGAGCGAAAGAGCAGAAGAGAGAGAGAGAGAGAGAGAGAGAGGGAACGAAAATGAGGAAGAGAGAGGGAGAGGAAAGAAGCGTGAGTGGGAGCTGGAGCAGGACAGCTGCCTACCTGCTGTGCCTGTAGGAGGATCAATTTGCCGGCTAAATACGCATAGAAAGGTGTAGCCATAAAATCTGTCAGATGCACACACACACCCCAACACACATACCAACACACACACATGCATAAAAACCTTCTCGGCGCATAATTCTTTCATTTTTTGCGTTTCAATGCACACTTTGAGCTACTGCCGAAAATTGGAAAATTGAAATTGAAATTGCAGAATAGAAATTTCATGCTACTTGGGTAGATTGGCAACAACAGCGGCCTGCTCGAGGATCGGAGCTGCCACCAGTTGGCAACAGTGCGTAGCAAACAAGTTACGGCATCTACTCCCGAAAACAGCGCCAGGTGGTGGCCCCTTCGCCGCGAGGGTTGCTGTCGCTGCTACTACGCAGTAGTTTCCCCTTCAAGGGGTAAATCTTGAAGTAGGAAAGTATCTTGCAGATACACACACAAATTGCGCATGTGCGTCGTTTACTCAAATTAAGCCGGAAAAGCTGTCACAACTGCGCAGACTTTGAAGCAATGCTGCCACTTTGTCTGGCAGCGTGAGTGTCCTGGGGAATTGATGAAGTCAGTCGTAGACTCCTCAAGGTATTCCTGCATCATCGATCAGCGTCAGCATGAGCGATTACCCGCTGTCCGCTCAGGTGTGCAATGCACACACACACAGAGGGAGACAGACATTCTAGCAGTACCTAAAGGTGCCTGGCAGCCTTCAAAGGTACCTCACAGTACCTCACATAAAGGTGCCCGGCAGTGTCACCTTATAGCCCCTTCGGGACTTGCTTTTCATTACATTGCGCAATGCACAATTGTCAGCACAATTTGCTCTTTCTATTTTAGCATTGACTTCTTCTCCCTCTCCTCTTTTCTACTTCTTTTACTTCTGCTTTTGGCGATTTTCCATTGAATTGCAAACTCTTTTCAGCCGATTTTACGCATTTCAGTGCTGACTTTTTGGCTAAAATTGAGATGGAGTACTTGTATGATGTGTGGATTAGTTTTAGCTGATTGATTGCCAGATGGATGAAATAATTAAATGCTTTTCTTAATGAATAATGGAGATTGACTGGCACCTGAAGAACTAGCAAAATATAGTGCAATACAAAATAATAAATTAAATAATAGGATTAATGTAATATAAAATATAAAAAAAGGTTTTTCTACAATAGTATAATATTTACTTTCTGTGTTTATATCTTGAAAATAGTTGCAATGAAATGAAATTCCTAATAGATTTGTCAACTTTATAAAAATTGTCATTCAATTATACAAAAATTACTTTATTTCATCACCTTTTATTTTTAAACAAGAAAGATAATTATTATATTTACCATATATATTATTTTAAAATCATCATAGAATTTTCTCGACAATATAAAAATTGATGAGAAAGCATACTTTTACCTTATAGTTATTGTACAATATTCTACATGAAGAATGATTTTTAGAGAAGAAATATGGGAAACTCTAACTATATGTTGTGCTCTTTAAATTTTTGTGCATTAACTTTAAATAAATGCGAGTATCAAATTGAAAAAGGCCCTGCCAATATATTTAGTTCAAATTAAGCAAAACCCAAACCCAATTTGCTAGTTCCTTATTTCCTTAAACTTGTATTTTAAATTCAAAAAATGTTCGGCCTGTTCCCTAGCTCAGTTGCTTATTGTCCATTGTGCTGCTGGCACCTTCCATGAAGTGCCGATGATCACCCGAAATTGTAGAGGTCTCTCTTTATTAGCATTCGCCTCCCACACGCACAGTGTGAAATCGAAATTTACGACTATGCGCAATTTTCCCACCAGCCAGCCCTTTGGCCCAGTATCTCTGTCTACCGATATACGATGTATGTATATGTGCCTTACCCAACCCGACTCACCTCGAGGCCCATTGACAATACGTCAAACCAAGCCGCAGGATATATTCAGCCTGAGCAAGTACAATAAATACCTGTTGGTTGCCGTTTTCAGTGCACGATTCTCCTCCACACATATACATAGTACATACTTATATCATGGCATTTCTTTCCGCTATTGTTGATGATATTACTGCCACTGCTGTTGTTGTTGTTGCTGCTCATTGTCAGCTGGGAAAATGGGTAGAGGGCACAACGAACGGGAAGCTACAAGTGCCTGCTCTGCTCTGCTCTGAATCTCTGAACCCGATGAACAGTTAGAAAATTGAACAATGCGCTCTCGCTGTTTCTCTCTCGCTTGAACTGGCTCTAGCTCTCTCTCTCTCTCCCACTCGCTGTCACACTGTGTGCGGTACTCGAGAAAACGAAATGAGATGAAATAAAAAATGGTAAAGGTAACAAAAGCATTGTATAAAGTTGCCTCTCTGGCTCTGTCTGGGTATTGTCTATCGATTTTTGCACTTCGACCGAATCGCACAAGTCGAAATGCAATTCATTTTCACACACACACACGCACACCCACCTGAAAATACCATGGGAAAATAGAAAAATAGAAAAACTGAAACCAAATTGCTGCAAATTTCGTAGAAAGTCGTTGCGGGGGCGTGTTGCGGGGGCGTTATTTATGGCAGCAAATGATTTGCCATTGACAGCGATAAGTAAAATTGCAGTCGATCCGATTTAAATATATAAATATTCCCCTCCAATTGGTCTGCCCTCCCTCTCACTCTCCTGGCTCGCGCAATTTATCACTTGTGCCTCATAAATCTTGCGTGCTTTTTACGAGTTCTTTTTTTTTTTTGCAGGGTGTTACCGACTCTACTGACCTCTGTCCCCTTTCCCAGTAGTTCTCATTCGAGTTTGGCGTCGCCTTGTCTGCCTTGCATCTTCCATAAAAGTGTAGAAAAAGTGAATCGCAACCTTTGCGTAACTTTAATTTCAACACATGACGAAGACGAAGATGATGATGAAAATCCAAACCTGAACCTGGCAGCTGTTTCCTCAGCTCACAAAGGATGCCTCGGCAGACGCGTCTTTTAATTTTTATTGAATTTATTTTATGACATCGCTGCCAGCACAGCAAATTTGATGGTCCTCCTCTCCCGTTCCTCCAGGAGGAGAAGAGCCTCCATAGCAAGGCACAGTAAATTAAGCGTAGAACCATTAAAACTGGCAAGGTGTGAAATTTTATGCCAGCTTTGATTTATGTTCGCACATCGTATTCCAAAACTGATTCCGAGACCAATTCCGATTCCAGTTGCTTGTTGGGATTAGCTTTGATTTACTGCTCAGCTTGGGGCGAGTGATGTGATTCGATTGTAATTACATTACATTTGTTTATTATACTCATTACGTTAGACCACTTTGAAGTGAGTAAGGGAATTACTAGGTTACTATATCCATCACTAGGTTACTATATAGAAGAGGTTTTCTTTAATTTTCATGTCAAGGGATCAGGAGTTTTATTATAAGAATTAACATTCAATAGTGAAAGCAAAGACTCCTGAATAAAAATAATATAAAACCTTATAATATTTACAAATATAATATAAAATATATATCATATATTTGCTATATATATATAGTACATACAATAGCATCATTGTCACAATTGAATCACTTAAGATCGCCAAATTATTTGATGAGCTTAGACAAAGTTGCGCAGCACTCACATCACTTTCGCTGACAATTCTGAACAAGTCTGAAAAGTTTGCTAATTATGAATGCACTTGAAACAGTCCCAAACCTCCTCCCCCCCTATGCGTATTCGTTTGACAATGAATGCACTTTGGGTCCACTCAGAGTTCAGTGTCGATTCGAGAAAGTCGTGCGGCGAATGGTCAAAGGCAAGTGCCAAGAGATGGAGGGCGCGGGAGAGTGGGCGTGGCACTTGAGCGATACGTCTAATTGCGACAACTTAAACTCCAAATAAGCACTTAATTTAGCCTGGCAAGTGGCAAGTGGCGTGCAACAGAGCTTGCCACAAAAATATATATGAGTCTGACATGAGCAGCAGGCGGAAAAAAATGCAAATATAAATCAAGAGAGAGAGTAGGGGGAGGGGCAGGGAGTGGGGCAAGGAGAGGGGACAGGGAGAGGGGCAGGGAGTGGGGCAGGGTCAGGGGAAAGAAGAGGGAGGAGGAAGGAGGCGGGGCTGCTGCAGAGTGATGTTGAATGCTGGAGTCAGGCCAAGCCCAGTCGCGGCGCAGACTGAAGCTTCTTGCCAACTCGACGACAGACAAACAACAAGCGACAGAAGCCCTGATTACTTGAGCACAACAACAACAACAGCAGCAACAACAACAGCAACAGCAACAGTAGCTACAACAACAACATCCACTGGAGCTGAAGCTGGAGCTAGAGCTGCTGTCTTTCCCCGGTAGAGCACTGTCGCTGACATTCGAGCCGCGTTCGGTTACATTTCAGACAGGTTGATGGGGCAGGCAAGCTTGGGGGAAGGGAGGGGGGAGAGGGTAGATGCAGGCAGCAGGGGGCTGCTGCTGCTGACGGGCGACAAGGTGCATGTGCCTTGAGAGAGTGCAACGTTAGAAGCCGCGCAAGAACTTAAGTAAAATAACTCATGTGCAAAAATGCGAATGCGAGTGAATACTGTGAGTGTATGAGTGTTTGCCTGGTGTGTGTCTGGTGTGTGTGTTTGTATGGAGTGTGTGTGCCTGCTGTGTGTGTGTGTCTCTGGTGTGTGTGTGTTGCCCTTGCTGCACAGGCAACTGCAACGTTCGTTGCACTTCGCTTGGCCCACAGTTTGACAGTCACTCTTCCCCAGCTCCCTCTTCCTGTCTCCCATATCTCTCCCCACTCCCCTCTCCACTCCCATACAGTTACTCAGTGCTGCAAAGTGCTTAGCTTACTTAGTTGCACTGCTTGGCCCACTCGATGCGAAGAATTCGCTCAGATCTCTCTCTCTCGCCCAAGCGCGCACAGCCACCTAAAGCCAAAGTGCACTCAGCCGACCTGAAGCGCAGCCCCCAAACCCCTGCCGACTGCACCTATACCCGCATATATATGTGTATATGTCTGTGATATATGCATGTGTATTTGTAGCATTCTGTTTGTTTGTTTGTTTGTTTGCCTGTTTGCGAGTTGTTTTTGTACGCAGATTGCTTTTAAATGACTTGAACTTGCCGGATCCGGCGGAGTAGGAAGACAGATAGACGCAAAGAGGGAGACAACAGAAGAGAGAGAGAGGGGGAGAGTGAACGGGAGAGGGGTGCATTTGTTTTTGATTGATTTTGCTGAATGCATTTTCAGCTTTCTTTCGCATTGTTTTGCCTTTGGGTTAAATTGCTTGGAAAGTGCGCAAAGTAGATTGATTTGAAGGGCAGCTGCAGGTGGGGAAAGGTTGATTTTTAGCAAATTATTGGGTATAAAGCGGAAGAAGAAAGGGGGTGTTAGGCACAAATGTGAAAACAAAATTTTGTAGCTTGCTATTTTGTGTATTTTAAACTTGGAAATTGATAAGATTGCTAATGAAATTGTGGAGAGTTTTCTACTAAAGTAGATCATAAATAATGAGATAATTTAGGGAATGTTCTGAGATATCATGGTTGATTATACATATAATCATGTAACATATATCAATATAATATATATACAAAATATACATACTAGTTTATTAATTTATTTGTTTTACTTCAACTGAAGAATATTGAAGGCAGTTAGAAAACTTCATTGGAAAATAAGTTAATGTGCAAAGTGAGTTCCCAAATTGGAACATAATACTATAAAAAAAATAATATGATTACTAAATTTAGCAGTCATAATATTTTATGAACAATTGATTACTTTACAATTAAGAAATATAGCTGAAAAGAAGACAATGAGTTTAATAAACTAATGTATTTAATATCTTCCCTTCCTCTCAATTCCGTAATAATGTTTACTCATTCTAAAGTGCTGTTTTACTTTCCAAAATGAGCGATTTCTCTTTCGCATAATTCTTTTGTTCAACATAATCAACGGCAATCACACTAAGCTGCCATACGAGCTCACTTAGAAACCGCAAGTGATCAGCTCGCCACAAGATATATTTTTATATATAACTATATTGTACACTCCATACAAACTTGCTATATCTAACTGCAGTGAGGCAGAAAATTAGCGCATTTGGCTGTGGCAATTAGATGTGGGAATGTGACTATGAACACTATACAAGCTGAAGTGAAATGGCAAACAGTTGTATGCCTCCCATTACCCCCTCCAACTTGCCACAAGCAGCCCCTATTGCCATGCCCAAGTTGAGAGCAATTCACAACTAAACAAAACAATTGCCGAGCTAAGCGAAAATTTGCCTGTCGAACTTTTGCTGTGGCTCTCTCTCGATTTGGATTATTGGTGGTGTCAATTGCCAGTGGCCACTTTTTTGGTAATTTACGCCCCACATCCCCCTCTTGCTCTCCCCCCTTCTCCCTTTGCCAATGTTCTCAAGTAATTTTGCCCAGCTCAATGCAAATGCTGATGATGCATTTCCTTTCACAGCGCCGAATTGCTGCAGCAGCAAATTGAAAATGGCTCCTACAAGACGTGTGCGAGGGAGAAAGAGAGAGAGGGGGAGAGTGTGGGAGTGGGAGGTGGAGTGGTAGAGAGAGATACATGTGTATAGAGCGAGAGAGCTGTAGCTTTTATGTTCACTATTTGTCTTGGAACTTAATTGAATGAAATGGCAAATGGCGGCTGCAAGTGCGACAATTTCAGCTTCGTCTTTAACCTCCTCCCCCCCAGCTGCCCCCTCAACTGCCCCTCAGCTGCCCTCTGCTCAGCTTCCCTTTCAGCTTTTATTTTTATTTTAGAGACATTTTATTCCGCTGTCCGCTCAACGTGTAGTCGGACATGGGCGACAGCGACAAATTGGCAGCCATATTAATAACAACTACGTGAGGGTGCTCCAGGAGGAGGAGCAGGGAGAGGGGGATGCTGCACTGCGCCCTGCACAATTGTGCGCACTCTCTCTGTCTCTTTCTCTCTCTCTCTCTCTCTCTAGCCGGCCGGCACGTTCATTGTTCGCATTTTTCTGCTGTTACTTGTAGCAGCATTTCAAGAAGAAGAAAGAGGAGAAGAAGAAGAAGACGACTCCGGCGACAACGTCGGATTGCTTATTACTTGAAGAAGGCAGTGGCGAGAGATGGGCAGATGGGTAGCTTAAGGTGGAGAAGGAGGAGGTGGAGGAGCTGGGGCAGACGGTAGACAACCACGCGGTCAGCAAGTTCTTTGTTGCCGCCGAGTGTGCGTGCGCGTATCTGTGAAGCAGTCTGCGGGTATCTTCTGTCACATACAGTGGGAGTGAAAGGCGTTTATTACTGGTAAAAAAAAGAAGTATATATAGCTTATTGGATATATAATTTGTATGTTAAACTTTGGCGAGATTAATAATGGGAAGTTTAAGAATAAGAAAGGGTAAATAAAGACTAAATTTAAGTATAAAAAAGGTATAATTAGGCAAAGGATTATTTAGAATATTAATTTTAGTAATAAAATAACTTTAAAATATTGTATTCGTTTTAAGAACTATATACAGGGTATCTTAATGGTCAGTGTAAATATATTATAAAGTTTTTTTTCTCTTTCATTTAGATTGTTCTCAGGTTAAGTTAAGTTTCTTTTTGGATCATTTAAATTTTTTTAGGTTCTAAATCATTTTCATTTCACAGTGAATCGAGTGAATTATTCAACTTCTTAAAAAGTCTTTCATTTTTTAAGAGTGCAGGGTATTCGTAAATCTAGCACTGTTAATAAAAACAATTTTTGATATATTATGGACCTTGTTTACCCATTTCCTCAGTTTCAAATCTTTCTCTTTCACAGTGCCTATGCATTATTTCTCGACTTCGTTCCACTGTGAAGCGCAGCTATATTTATAAGCTCATCTATATGATATGTATGATATGTATGTATCTCAAGGTGCCCATAGATATAGCAGAGGTTGCTAAGATCATCGCTCGAACTGCTCGTTGTGCGTAATCTTCTCATAAATTACAACGCAATCTTAATCGACTTTTTGAGGCGAGTTTCTTTGGCGAGAAGCTGCCTAATTATTAGATAATTTAAAGCATAATTTGATGTCGAAATTTAAATTTCAAATTGATCAAATCGTAGAGTTCTTGACGCCTCAAATGAAGACATAAGCGAAAAGTTTGAAATTAATATGCTGCGTCCTAATGAATTCGCAGTTAATTTATTTAACGAAAGACGGAAAACAATTTCTCGAAATGTATTTGAAATTTATGAATGCTTCCAACAATATTTTTTTTTCACTTCTTCTTGCTTGCTTTCCGCTGCCTCTTTTTGCATTTTTAATGGGCATTAAGTTATGCGAAATGGCAGGTCGGGTACATAAGTCTGAAGACCAAATAAAATATCTAATATATGACACGAAAGTCTTAACTGTATGCGCTGTAAATTACGGCGTGATGGCTTCGATGGTGTTTAACAAATAAACGGAATAAATACACACACCGATTCCCCATCGCCGACTGGCATTTGCATATGAAATGGTCTAATCTGCAGAGCATGCCACATTTGACGGGTCAATATGCCCCAGCCTAACATATCTATCTATTGTATCTGAGTATCTATTGGATACGCTTCGGCTGGTGTCGCTCTTTCTATTTTGAGCTTCGACGGGTGAATGGGTGTGCGTCGTGATCAGCTCCTCGATAGGGTCACAGGCAGACGAACTTGCCATATATCTTCATGAAATTGTATATCAGTGTCCCATTTGCTAATTAGTTATTGGCCCTAAGTCTTAACTGACCTGTCAGCCTGTCAGATTTATAATATGACCCGATCGAGATACAGTTATCAGCCTGACCTGGCATCTTTCCTGTTTCGAACTGTTAAGCTATTTTCTTATTGATGCTAATTTAAAAATGGTTTGCAAAAGTTAAAATTATAAATTCCAACAATTTCTAGAACTATTAAGATTATGCATCTGTATCTGTAGAGAGTAAGGCGTTTTAAACAAATGAATATATTGTAGAAATGTTTGAAAAGTATAAAGTAAATGTTGTTTGCATTATTTTTAGAAAGATTCCTTTTACTTTTTTATAGTTTCCAAAGTTTACTTTCAGTTTATTTGCATGTCAAAATTGCATATAACTTTTAGAGAATAGTTATACTTTTGGGGACAGAAATTTTCTTTGCACTATAAATTATTTACAATTTATTTTAAAAAATCAATAATAACGAATTTTAATATGTAATCAATTTTTGTTTTTGTTTGATTTATGAACAAGGTTTAAATATTCTAAAATTATTTATTCTATTTATTTTTTTTAGTTTATTTTCCTTTCGCAGCGCACTCTACGTTGATGAAACTCTTGCCAAATAACTATAATTTTTTTTGGTATCTAATCAAACTGAAATCCACATCTAGCGAATGCGAGCTCGGGCAAATATTGCGCAAATTAGCTCCACTTTGTCCAAGACGAAATCATAACCAGTTTCGCTGTAGCAACAACAACAACAAGAAGTAAAACCATACATAGTTCAGATTGGCCCAACGCCGGCCATTAAAAACTCATCACCATCAGCGACCAACTGGAATGAGCACACACAACAACAAACAACAACAACACACAACAACAAACAACAACAACAACTGTGTACAATTTGAAAGAGGTCTACGAGGCCCTACGATTTGGCGGGGTAGCGTCTTGTCGAAATGCTCGAGGGAGTGTCCAAAGCTTCAAGATGCTTCAGTGCACAGCATCAGGTTTAGCTGGAGACGAATCTCTTCTCTTATATGTATGTAAATATACATAAACATATATTTCTTATATAGTTCAATTTTCTGTTAATTTCATTAAGGTCTCGACGCTGAAGCGGGCCGACAATTTAAGTGGACGCCCACAAAATTTACAAAATATTTAAAACCGA
This sequence comes from Zaprionus indianus, assembly GCA_018904595.1. Classification (NCBI taxonomy): domain Eukaryota; kingdom Metazoa; phylum Arthropoda; class Insecta; order Diptera; family Drosophilidae; genus Zaprionus; species Zaprionus indianus. The sequence continues at coordinate 2,719,546 of JAEIHA010000905.1, forward strand.
AACTTCCGCTAAATGAATTTGTTGTTTGCATTGTCATTCAAATATTCCGGAGGGGAGGACCTCGTTCTGGGTAGGGACAGAGGGGAGCACCCTCCTTCCCTTGGGCAGGTTTTCTCACGGACGATGTGCTCTGTAATTACAGTTTACTTAAACTGTAAGAACTACGCCAAGGGGCAGGCAGCACGAAGGCACACACTGATGCTGAGGCAGCACTACGATCGGTATCGGTATCGGTATCGCTGCGTACGCATCTAGCGATCCTTCTTCATCTCTGCGGCTTCGTTTTACTTTTTGGATCTAATTGCAAATACCCAACAGCAGCAACAGCAACAACAACCTTTTTCGCTCAACGACTGCAATTAAAATGGAACCACCAACCATCCAAGCAGGCATCAATCCCCTTCCTCGCCTTCCTCTCCGTCTTCGTCACCGACCCGGTCCCAATCTCAGTCGCAGTCGCAGAGTCGTCTGATTCGTAGTCTTAGCCCGAACAGCATGCCGGAAAAATCTACTCAAATTACACAGAGAGACGCACACACACACACACACACAGAGAGAGAGAGAGAACCTTGTCCTCGACTCGTTCGCTGCTCTGGTTACCCCACACAGTTTGCTCCGTCTCTGCATCCCCGATCTCAGCGAAGGGTCTGAGCAAAATACTTGGAAAAATTTGCGTACCCAGGGAAAGAGAGGCCGCCAGAGAGAGGGGGTGAGAGGCGAAGGTAGAGCACTGTAAAGGTACTGCAGGGGCAACGTAATTGCCAGCTGTCCAGTTTCGGCTTCGGGGGCTCAACATAGGGAATATATTTTCTGCTAAATTAGACGAAAAACAGCAGCAGCAGCAGATCGGCAGATCGGCAGATTTTTGCATCAAAGCAGCCTCGCAGAGATCGGAGATCTGGCGAAGTCGGTAGCTCATTGCGTAGGGTAGTTAGCAAATAAGTTTCTTAATTGTCGAGGATTAAGAATATTCCCCCTCAACGTCAGGCAAAAGAAAGGTTCGGGTCACTTCGTTGTATACAATTTCATGCGGTCGTGGGTTTCCATTATGTTTTTCAGTTTAATATTATTTAAAGTGATCTTTAGACCTTGTTATTTTCTCAGTGTATCAACATTTTGCTGATAATTTGCGATAATACAGCGATGAAAGCAATGTAGGTGGTCTTGGGTGATGTGGAGAGGAGAGTTGGGATTGAAGAATATGTCGTACAATAATTGGAATATTTAATGATATAAGAAGAATATTGCATATAAAAAATAAGGCATTTTGATATTAAAGAATATTCAAAGAAATAAGATGAACAAAATGAATCTATTATGCATTAAAGTTGTAGCTAATGGATAAAGATTTACACGATTTAGAAGTTAGAGCAATAGATCAAAAAGGTCGCACAGTTGACCACGTATAAAAATATATCATATACTTATCTTATCAATAACATATATTCAACAAACATGAACCCAAATTTCAATTCTTAAAATCTTCTTTAACCTTTTACTTACATTCAAATGAACCACAGTCACTTCAAATCATATAAACTCCTTTCTCTTCGAGCTATTTAGTCGAAATTTGTGCAATAAACTTTCCCGGAAACTTATAACCAAAGTATTTTCCTCTAAACGTCCGTGTTTGCATTTTACTCCATCATCCCACTCTCTTTCTTTCGGGCTAGCAAACTTGCTGTCAATTAGATAAAGTTGGCATTATATAAAGTTTTGCCTACATTATTTATGAGTTATGCGAGTGCGCATCGGCGAGTAAGTCCGACTGACCTTAAATCATTTAATCACCAAAAGACGCCCCGAGGCTGCCGGCCAAACTATGCCAGCAAACCCTACTGGACATGCACATAAAATATTTGCAAATTTCAAAACTTGATGCCAACTGTTTGCAGATTTTAATCTTTCACAAACTCAAACCGAGCACGCACAGACAGCACAGACAGGGGAGGGACTGAGTCTCTCTCTCTGTCCGTGTACATGTCCAGTTCAGTGTCCAGCAGGAAGCGAGAGATAAGAGATGAGGAGCAGGGACAGAGGTTCCAGCAGAGCGACATAAAAAACTTGCCATGACACTTGTTAGACGGGCTGACAGCTGGACACTCGACGAGGCTGGCTGGCTGGCTGGGCTGGAAGCTGCTAGCCTGACCACGACCCAATGCAGATGTTGTCGTCATCGTTCTCGTTGTCCTTCAGCTGCAGCTGCCGACCAGGCGAAGGCAAAGGAGAGGGAGAGGCAGAAGACGATGCAGGCGACGACAACTTTTGCGAAACGAAATGACTTTGACAGACGCCATAACTTGGACTCTAGCGTAACGCCTTAAACCAGGGGCACACACACACACATACACACTCGCACATACACACACTCACTCACACACACTCAGTCATTCAGTCTTTGAGTAATGAGGACAAAGTTTTGCATTCGTAATATCTCAGAAACTGTGAAGTGAGACGGCGACTGAGATGCCAAGAGAAGCGCAATAGGATGAGGAGAGAGAGAGAGTGGGATGCGGGGTAAGGGTCGACGGCGAACTGCTTTCGGTGGTGGTCAGGCGTGGTGCAATTTGCAAACTTCATTTATTCACGCCTGAAGCGAACTGCTGAGCACATCTCACTGGCCAGTGGATTCGCTGCCATTTGTTGTTTGCCTTCCAGTTTGGCCAAGTTTGACGCTTTCGACAAGGCGACAAGCTGTGCAACTGGAGAAACTGCACCAACTGCAACCAGGACAGGCCAGGCAAGATGTCGAGTACTCTGGGTGTGGGGTTGAGCCAAGTCCATCTGTCACTTGGTCGCTTAAACGGGCTTTGTCGGCCGTTGTCAGGAATAATATCAAGAAATTTGTCATAAGGAATTACTAAATGAAATACAGAATTTAATTGTATTGAAAAGAGATTCTATAATTTATTCCTTTTGTATTATTATTACTATTATATTGTATTGTTAATATTTCTAATTTATTAGGAAAATTTATACGAATACAATTTAAAGATTTACAAATTAAATTTATCAATTATAACAGAACTAAATACGGTTTCACTTTTATTTTAATATATACAGATCGATAATATACAAAAATAATATATTGCTTGACAGAATATATTATTGTTTATATATTATCATATATATATAATAATAAAATAAACGTGAAACACTATGGCTGCAAATAATAAAGCCACTTTGCCTTTCTCCGAACATCTTAAAGCGCTTTCTGAGCACGGACAATACATGAGACATTCGACACAATCGATGTCGGATATACTCTCATTCTTGATCGATGCGCCAAGCAGCATCGTACAGCCCAACGATGGTGACCAGAAGCAAACGGAACCACTCAAGGTACCTGCGAGTATTTGTATAAAATCACCAAAATTCGATTATCCTTTTCGCTGAGAAGTTTACCAGTTACTTTAAATAGAGCTGGCACACAGTGGATTATTTCCTTTCTGTTCTCATTCTTTGTTTGCATTCCGTTAAACACTAAAATTTTATGCATATCAGCGCTATTTTCAGCCGTGCAGCCAGTCTCTGATTTGATGTGGCAAGGTCCCAGAAATTCTTGACAAGAAGCGCAGATGTTTTTCTTGTCACCTATATTTGAAAATATTATATTATAATATATTTGAAAATGTTTTATCTTAAGTACGCACCCGCCCAAGTCTTGTCCAGAGAAATGACAATTAGTATTACTAAAACACTCAATTTACTTAGAATTCTGTGCATTTCGAAATATTACCGGAAGTTTATTACAGCATTGTGTTATAAATCGTAGTGAGATATAAATAAGCTTACTATGATTATTCTAAGTTTAATTGGGGCATATTTTTCTACAATTTCCGTTCTCTCCCAGGCTTGGTTAACACTCTTCAAGTCTCCATCCATCTTTTGCCCATTCCCAGCGGTTGTTCTTGGTCATTTGTCAGTTCACTCAGCAAGTTAAGTGGCAATTGGTCATTTAATAAAACTAATCAGCGCTATGCGAGAAACAAGTCGCCTCGCTTCGTCAGAATCAGAATCAGAATCGTTGACAATCTCCATTTTAGCTTTAACAGCGGATATAACTAATTGAGTGGCCCGATGGCAGTCAACTCTGAGTACCATGCACTATGTACTCGCCTCCATATGGTGGGGCAAGCGAGAGTGGGATTCATTCCATCATTATGGACTACGACGAGATCAACTTATATGCCCGATTGCGCACAAATTGCAGCGATTTAATTCAATTTAAATAAATTTAAAATGCGTCCAACTTGTTGAGGCACTCGACTCGTCTTGAACACATCTGATTTGCCTTTGATTGGACTTAATCATGCTTTATAATATACACACAAATCTCTGTACGTATGTATGTGTTCGTTTATATTGGTCGACTTGCAAAGTGCAGCAAAAGATCGCCGATAATCTCTCTCTCTACTGTTGCAAATGATTCACGAATGGGAAATCAAAACCCACGAACAGTTGAGTAAATAATGCCAAAGGTAGCGGAGATATACTCGGTAATATAATATGTGGGCTTGATATGGCAGCAAAATTATATCTATATTTAATTCTATGACAACTAAAGCTCGCTTACTCAACTTGTCAAGGCAGCTAGGTTTTCATTAGTTTTAATATTATTAATAGTTCACAGACGATTTTCTTGAAAGGTCAAATAGGTTTTATAAGACTAGCACCCACCATGTTTTCCACGTAAAGTGAAGTAGGGAACCAATTCCTACTCCGGAACTAAAGCTAAGAAATTAAAATCGAAGGAAAAATCAAGAAACTGTGACTGGCGAAGAAAATTAATTAGCTCTGATAGCGAATTCATTTCTAATCCAAAGTCGAACCGGAACCTAAAATAAATTATTCTGCTATAATGATTTCCTTAAACACAATAATTTATTATTTTCTCATTATTATATTCCCATGATTTCTTTGTATACTTGGGAAATACTAATAAGCCTTTTCACAAAGAAGTTAAGTGATTGCTTTTACTTAATTATCACTTCTTTGTATTTATATTATTTCAAATTTATATTCGGTAAATTTTCTTGCGAACTTCTTTAAACGATAAATTTATTATTAAAGATGAGAACTAATTTTGAAAAAATTTATTTATTCAATGCTGCACAAAAAATAAGCAGTCTGAAGAAGAACTTGAAGGTAGATCGCGACACGGAGATCTTAAGTAAACTATAAGGTGAAACCGAATTATAAGACTATATATTTGTTCAACTAAAATAAGAACTTAACAAGACTTAAAGAACAGAACGCTTATAATTATTTAAACCTTTCCGTCTTTTAAATTTTTCATAAATAAGTTTCCTAAGTTTCAGGAGATGTAGGCAGAGCTTATTAATATATTCTTGATCAGAATTGATCAATGTTTGTCTAGCCGTCTTTTTGTCTGTTGTACCTAAATTATTGACCACCATTATAACTACCTATATAAGTTCTTGATCTAGCCCTTGCTTGCTTTATTGTTCCTTACTTCATGTTTATCTTACTCAATAAATAAATAAAGGAAACACTTTGCAACTGTCTGACATTGATATTAAATCGTTTGCACCTGATTGTCGCCAGCTGTGCTGCATGTTGTTGTTGTTGCTATTGTGCTACTCCTGTTGTTGTGGTTATTATTGTTGTTGTTGTTATTGCTGGTATCACTCCAGTTTGCACACACACTTTTCATACCTTTTACACCTCGCATTGTTGTTGCCTTTGTTGTTGATGCGCTCAATATGCGCTTCGCTTATTGTTCCCCATTCTCCTCATTGTTGTTGCTGCTCTTGTTGTTGTTGTTGCTCGCTGATAATAATAATTATGTTGTTGCTGCAGTTTGAATTCATTTTGTGTTGCGCCCTCTCGCTCGCACACACCGTTTCGTGTTCCAGTTCGACTTACTCACTTTTATTGCAAAAAAGTTCAATGACACAAAAATAATGCACAACAATGCAGCAATAACAACAACAACAACAGCAACAACAACAGCAAGAACAATCAGAAGAGAAACAATAACATCTTTTGCACTCTCTGCCTTTTCCTTCATTGTTCGCACATTGTCGCTTCCTCCCCCCTTCCCCTTCTTGCTCAATCTAGGCGACTCCTTTTGTTCGCCAAGTGCAACAGAGACGGCACGAGGTTGTGAGAGAGCGGCCGCCATTATTTGCATCCAACTCTTTGGTCGAATGTGGGTCGCTCTCTCCCGCTCTCTCCCAGCACGCACTTTGCCTTGACTGACCGCAGAAAATCGATGAGTTGTGGCTGAGTGAGTGAGTGAGAGGGGGAAATTGTTGGGTGGCCCTTCGACTGTTAGCGCTCTCTCTCACTCAGTCTCGTTTTATTGTTTGCCAAGTTCAGCGCCCAAAAACTAATGCCATTTATTGTCAACGATAACTTTCACTCTCACTGCACAAGAGAGAGAGTGGGAGAGGGAGAGAGAGGTGGAGAAATGGGAGGGGAGAGGAAGTGCAAATGGTAGTGGGAGCGAGTCGGCAATCAAGTCAACCTCATCATCGTCATCAACACGTTGTGCAATTTCTATGGCCAGAACTTCGCGCTTATCATCGTCATGCAATCAAACACACACACAGGCACACACACACACACATGCACAACTAGACCCACACACACACAAACACACACATAGTGGCACGCACACCCTATGCTGCCAGGCAGCCTGCATTCATTCATTCATTCATTCATTCATTCGTTTGTTTGTTTGCCATAGTTGTTCTTGTTGTTGTTGCTGCTGTTGTTGTTGTTGCTGCTGCTGTTGTTGCTGTTGCTGCTGCTGCTGTTGTTGTCTCCCTATTGCATTTTGAAAAGCTAGAGAGAGCAACCTGTTGCCGACTCTCGACTGAAACCAAACTGAGCTGAACTAAACTGAACTGAGCTGAACTTCGCCATTTGCGCCATGCAGTGTGCAATTTTCAACAACGTCATCGTCAGCAGCAGCAGCAGCAACAACAACACTGGCAAGCCGGCAGTCAGCTGAAGCAACAACAACAACAAGAACAACAACCAGAGCACGAACGTGAAGAAGGCTCCGCCGTATTCAGCAAACAATTGAAATTTCGTATACAATTGCGAATTGAATGAGGAAATGAATGTGTAAAATGAATAACGTCTGAATAGCAGCGCTGCCTGCCCCCTTCCCCCTCTTTCCTACACTCTACCCCCTTCTCTTTTCATGTGTCTGTGCGTGTGTGTGTGTGTGTGTTGAGTGTCGAGACAGGTCGTATACTTGTTTTTTGCATCCTTTTCTTCTAGTTTTTGCTTGCTGCGTTTTTGTTTCTCCTTTGACTTTTTCGGTGTTGGTAAACGCTTCAACTCGTAAAACAGTTGCTAGCGTTTAGAGATTTGCCTAGTGAGAGTGACGGAAAGGGCCAGAGAGAGTGTTAGAGAGAGAAAAGAAGAGAGGAAGCGTGTGCAGGACTAGTTTGATGCACGTGCTGCACAAAAGTATGCAACACAAAAGTTCGTCTAGTGTCGAAAAGTTTAGAATGGGGAAAGGTCCTAACAATAACGTGAAACAGACGAAATTAAGTGGATAGGGGCAAATAATATCCACAATTTGGATGTGTGAGCTGTTTGGAGAAGTGCATAGATTCATTGTAAATTATACAGTTGGAATTAACTGGGGAAAAAGCTTACTTTATATCCGTAATAGGCTATAATGGTTTATTACGGTAAGTTAACTTTAAAAAAATAATAATAAATTTGAATATATAGCTAAAAATTAAAAATATATTGCTGTAACGTAAATAAATAAATCGGAATTGATTTTTTTCTCATTTGGTATATTTAATATATAGAAAAAAAATAAGAAAAATAAAAGAATGTAGAAGTTTAAGAACATTTTTTATATTTTTGTAGACATAGAAATAGTTACTCTTATTTAAAACTACTTCAAGAAATAAATATTGCGGTGTGTAGGAAAAACAACCGCATTTATTTTATGTTCAAATGCTGACTTCGAAACATCAGAAAGATATTGTATGTATTATATCTGTTCAATATACCTTTTCATTCTTTCTCCCATCAAAATTTCTCAAAGATAAAAGCATTTTTTTAACGAAGTGTGTTCTTTTATTTTATTTATAAACTTGCTCAAATGATTTATAAATACTTAAAGGATTCTAAATCGAGTCAAAAGATAACACTATATAAACAAAAATTTACGGAGATATTATATTATATAATACAAAGAAATGTACTATTATTTATAATAAATTATAAAGCCCTAAATGAAAACTCTTTTTACGTAATTTGCATATTTAGAAAAAACAATCGAACTTCAGCTAGGTATATTTGTAAACAAGTTAACCAGTTTGTTTTTCACATATTGAATTGGTCACCCCTTATGCAACCACACCTCATTCTCCATTCGATCAAAATCGACACCCGATGTCTATTGACTTTTGATTTTATTTTAATCGATATTTCGTTGATTTTTGTAGTGCAAACGAAGTTCAAGAGGTAGCAACCTTACAGGTGCACATGTGTGCGAGAGGGAGATGCAAATATACAGGAGGATAGAGAGGGAAGAAGAGGGAGATGCGGGCGCTGTCTATGTGTGGAGCTGAGTGAATTGTGCGAATATTTTTGTTGAACTTGTTTGCTTTGCCAAATGCCTTTTGTGGCTGTTGTTGCTGCTCTTGTTGTTGCTACTCTTTTTTTGTTGCTGTTGCTGCTGCTACTACTGTTTGGCTCCTCTTGTTGCCTTTTGCCATTGTCCGCCGCTGCCTCTCGTTGTTGTTGTTGTTGCTTTTGTTGCGTTTTTATTTCTTTTATTATGTGCGAATGTTTGTTTGCAATGCTCCATTGTTGTTGTAGTGTGTGTGTGTGTTTGTATTTGTATTTTTATTTCATTTCTGTTATTGTTGTTGTTGTGCGAACAATTAAAACTCTTTGCAATGACCTTGACTTTGTTTTTTAAGTGTGTGCGTGTGTGCTTCCTTTTCCATTCACACGCGCCCAGCACGCTCAAACGTCAAACATAAAACACAAATAACAACAACAACAACAACAGCAACAGCAACAAAGGCAACAACAAAGCCCCGTCTGAGTGTCTACTCGGTCTGAACTGAGTCTGAACCGAGTCTGGGCCTGCTCTGGGTCTGCTTTGCTTTCGGTTTGTTTTGGGCTTATTATGTTCTTGCTCTCCTCCCCTACCCCCTCCCTTCCCCCCTCCAGCACTCTTAAAGAATCGAATGGCTGCACAAATATACAATAATAATACAAGTACAACAACAACAACTCGCTCTGATAATGAATAAGAATCGTTTACGTATTTTTTCTCGTATTTTCTTGTATTTTTTTTTTTTTTTGGTATTGTACAAAAGCCTTTCAGCACAGAGAGAGCAAAATTTGTTCTCTTGATTTCTGCGGTTAAGATTTGCGTTTGCCGTAGGTCAGTTACACAGGCTGCTTTTATACCCTACTCTGTGTGTGTGTGCGAGTGTGTGTGTTTTGTTGAGTTTCTTTGATTGTTTATCGGGCTGCTTTTCTCAGCTTTGTTCATTGTCAAATCATTTGCAATTGGCCATAAATTCTTTAGGTCTCCCCCTGCATTGCAATCTTCGGGGAGTCGTTTCTGGGTTAGTGGATCGTGTGGGCCGTGTGGAATGAGGGAGTTGAGATTGTGGGGTGTGCTTGCAAATGCTTAAAATAATGGGGAATCGATTCGAAGGAGTTTTGTTTAAATATTTCAAAATGTATAGCAGATGTGAATCGTAAATTAATGTTATTCGATTAGGTAGAGCACAGTTTTATTACATTCTCATTCCGAAGGCAAAACACTCGAAAGAAAGTTTGTAATTTTGAGGAGGAAAATTTAAGGAAGTATTAAAAGTCTTTTGCAAAAAGTTTGATTACTATAAATTCCCTATTTATTTCATTTCTTTTAACATAATTAAATAAAATAGTTTGTAGTAATAATATTTTCATTAAATCATAGAATTTCTGTCATTTGCGTTATATTGGGTTAAATTATGTTTAAAATAATAATAGTAAAAGCTTGTAGTATTGAAAAAGCAAATCAATAACTTACTATATATTTTTTATTTTATTATATCTTTTCATTTTATGTTCTTTTCATTTATTTTGTTTAAATTTTCGTTCTTATTTTGGGCATTTATTTAAATTTTGAAATATTTTGAAAATAGCATTTAGGAAAAACCTTAGCTAGAATTAACTTGCTATAATTAATAGGGTTTTACTCTAGAAGCAACTTTGATCCATACAAAAACTGGACTATACACCATTTTAATACCTGTATAAATTTATATTTTATTATTATAATTCGTTAATGGTTAATTTTGTATTGAGTGATGTGACAAAAGTACTTTTGAGCTTTAAAGCTTTGTTCTTTATAAATGATCCTTTTTTAATTATTATTTAATTTTTTTCTTTTATATAAGGTTGATATTATTGAATAACATCATACTGTTTAGTCATCCTACTTTTAATATGCAAAAAAAATTATAATGGACTGATCAATCAAGTATCAATATGGATGCTAAGAATGAAAACTAACCAAAGTCGTCAAACCATTAAAATAAATAAATAATGTATTATACACAGGCAACTTCAATCTCGAGAGTTGCACTTGATAGTCCCAATCGCATTCCAAGTGAACACGTGCCGGACTTCATTCAATTAAAGCTTTCAATGCCATGGAACGATCAGGTGCCCATTACTTAGCAAGGTACCCCTAGCTTTAGTCAACTATTCAATTAGTCATAAAGACCGCCTGATGCATTAGCTCTGCCTCATTAGCAAACTATTGCAGCCCCACTATCCCCTACTCCCCTCACTCCCCCTTGCAGAAGAGTTAAAAACAGTTTGGTTACCGAATGCAGCCAGAGTTGCCGCATTGCACTAATGAAATGCCAAAAAATTGCAGTGCACGTGGTGAGACAGAGAGAGTGTGAGAGAGAGGGCTACAGACAAGTGTAACACGCCGAAAACCGCGTGTATACCCCTCCTCCTCACTCCCCCCTCACAGGGCAAGACAATGCGGCTGCCTATTCACATGTGCAACTATAATTACAACAACAACAACAGCGACAACCTGATGGCAGCTCCTGCGCGTATCTAAAGGATGCCAAACCGCATCAAAGTCACACACACACACACACACGGAAAGACACACACACACGCACGTCTACAGTTGCGATTGCCGTTACTGCAGTGCACTTGGCAGCACTTGCTTAATACATTTTCAGCTGCCTTCGCATTATTTAGATTTTTTCAGCTGCTACCTTGGCAAACCCATTAGGTTAATAAGAAGAAGGAAGAAAGCAACAACAGCAACAACAACAACGAGGAGAGGAAAAAACTAAACAAAATAAAAGGAAAAGATGAATTCAAACTATGCGCGTGAGACGCGGCAACGGTAAATACACCGCAAACACTGCGGCACCCCTCGCACCCCCCTCGCGACGACAACGGCGACGGCAACGGCGACTGCGATGCGCTGCACTCTCCGCCTGCGCTGGCTCCATGTGGCCTGCTGGGTCGGCCATATTTAAAGCGTCCGAAATAGCGCAAAAATTCCGCCAGACTTTTTGACTTGAAACTGCTGTCGCTGCCACTGCTGCCGTGAAGTGTGGCAACGTCGCTTGCCATAAACGCGACTGCCCAGCGACGACATTTTTATGGCAACTCTGGCAAGGCAGCAACAACGACACAAATCGATATGCGGTGCAAGTGAGTGCGACACATATACACCTCTCGCTCTAGCGCAGCGTTGATTGGCGCACTGCGCTGCGCAAAATCCAAGCAAGCAATGAAACCAACACACACACTCGCACACACGCACACAGCGAAGCATAGCGAGCGTAGCAGCGTTTATTTGATTTATTAGGGCAACACTAGCGTTGTCTCTGTCTCGCGCTCACGCCTGCTCGCCTCAGCTGGCAACTGGTTTGCAAATGCCGTCACACACACAGACACACTTAAACAGACACACAGGCGCAGACCCGTTTGACTAGCCACCCCGACGGCAGCAGCAGTCGCAGCCAGCAGAGGCCGCAGCAGCAGCAGAGACATCGAACAGCGACAGCGAACAGCTTCAGGCTCAGCTGCTGTTCAGTCAGTCTCTCATTCGTCTCTCGTATTCGCTGTCGTCAGCACACGCGCGCACGCACGCAACACGAACGAAGAACGAACGTACGTACACGAACACATTCGAACGACGAACGAGGAACGAGAGTTGAGTTCAGTTGCTTGCGAGTTGAGTTACACGTCTCACCTCACCTCACCACACCACCACACACCACACCATACCTCAGCGCAGCACACACAGGCACACGCACACGCACATCGCATCGCATCGCGTCGCGTCGCAGTCGTATCGCGCTTCGTTGGCTCGGCCGGAATATAGCTGGAACAGGTTTCGCTGCTGGCCGCACAGTGGACACCGAAACAGAAAGGTGCTCAATTCCGCGTAGTGTGGAGGTATTTCGATCGTGGTCGCGCTGATTTTGATTGAATTAACCAACCAAAAAACAACAACAAAATAAGCAAAAACAAATTAAAGTTTAAACAACAAAATCGAAAAAACTGAAAAGAAATTGTCGCGTACAAATTAATTGCAAGTGTTTTACGAGAGCTTTGTTTACCAAGCTAAAACAAACAAGCAGAAAGCTGTCCCCGAAAAATAAAGAAAGAAAAGAGTCAGGAGATATTCTATCTCTCTCGCTCTCTCAGTCTGTTTTTATGTGGCAATTATGATATTGTAAGAAACAATCAAGTGCAACATGGTTTCCCCTCGAAATGTTCAAAAATAGCCGTAAAATAGCTAAACTATAACTAACTGTAACTAATCAACTAAGTGGAACTGTGAACCGGATAAAGTATCTACGGCAAAGTATCTTCCAAACGTATCTACACTTCCCCAACGGATCACGCAACAGTTGACACAGCAACAGCAGCAACAGTAGCAACAACATGTTGACCATGGAGGCGGACATGAAGGGCGGCATTTTGCATGCCACAATGCCGCCGCTGCATGCCAGCGCCGCGCTGCACGGCCACGCCCATGCCGCCGCCTCATCATACTCGGCGCTGGCGCCGCTCATGAATCTCGGCCAGTCGCATCTGACGCACTCGCAGCTGAGCCAGCACAATCACCATCATCACCATCATCACATGAGCGCCCACATCGCTGCCAGCCAAAGCCCCAATCCGCTTAGCTCGCTGCAATCGAGCATTGCCAACACGCTCAACGGCAGCGTCGGCGGTGCACAGCAGCAACAGCAGCAGCAGCAGCAGAGTTCGCCGCTGCACAGCTCCAGCGAGCTGAGTCCTACACAGAGCAGCATTGGCAGCCACCACATGACATCGCCCGTCAGCCATCATCAGCAGCAGCAGCAACAGCAACAGTCGCAGCAGCAGCAGCAGCAACATCCTCATGCACAGCAGCAACATCCCACGCTGATGGGCGCTGGCAGTGCGCTGAGCAGCATGACCAACAGTGGCAACTCCGGCAACTCCAGCAACAACAACAACAACAGCGCAACAGCGAACAAGAATCAACAGCACGCGGATCGAGTGAAGCGACCGATGAACGCCTTCATGGTCTGGTCCCGTGGCCAGCGACGGAAGATGGCATCGGACAATCCCAAGATGCACAACTCGGAGATCTCGAAGCGCCTGGGCGCGCAGTGGAAGGACCTCAGCGAAGCGGAGAAGCGTCCCTTCATCGACGAGGCGAAGCGATTGAGGGCGGTGCACATGAAGGAGCATCCGGATTACAAGTATCGTCCGCGTCGCAAGACCAAAACACTGACCAAGACCAAGGAGAAGTATCCCATGGGTGGCCTGATGCCGGGCCAGGGCCAGGTGGGACCCGGTGGCGCGGGCGTGGAGCCAGGCACACCGACACGTGTGCCCGGCCAGGGTCATATGCCCGGTCAGGGTCAGGGCGCGTTGAATGGCTCCGGTGGCGCATCGGCAGCAGCAGCTGCGGCGGCGGCAGCAGCAGCAGCGGCCCAACAGGTGCGCCCCAACATCCATCAGATGAGTGTGCCCAACGGGTACATGCCCAACGGTTATATGCATCCCGATCCCGCCGGCTACCAGACGCACTACATGAACTACGCGCCGCGCTACGAGATGGGGCACATGTACAACGGCTACGGCATGTACGACACCGTTGCCGGCGGCCAGACATCGCCGTACGGCAGCAGTCTGCAGCAGCCTGGCAGTCCATCGCCTTATGGCGGCGTCGGTGGCCAGGCGGGCAGCGTTGGAGCTGTCGGCGGGGGTGGAGGAGGTGGGAGCGGGGGTTCGCCTGCTCCGTATGGCGCACAAGTTTCCTGCCAGAGTCACAGTCCCAGCGATAGCAGCATCAAGTCCGAACCCGTCTCGCCCAGTCCCAGTGCGATTGCGCTGAACAACAACAACAACATCAATAACAACAACAACAATCACATCATGAAGCGCGAATATCTCTCGGCGACAGCAGCAGCAGCGGCCGCGGCCGGCGCCGGCAGCGAGTTGAATCATCTGATGAACATGTATCATCTGCACGACGATCAGCAGCAGCGGCATCTGATGCACTACCAGACAGGATCGCCGGAGCTGCAGCAGCACGCGCACGCGCAGCAGCAACAGCAGCAGCAACAGCAACAACATGCCCAGCAGCAGCAGCAGCAGCCATTGCAACATGTGATGCACCAGCAGCAGCACCAGCAGCAACACCATCAGCAGCAGCAACAGCAGCAGCATCAGCTGCACCAGCATTCGCTGCGCGCCATGGCCCCCTTGGCTCACATGTGAGAAATGGCCAGCGCCTATGGAGCAGCCTCCGCCGTTGTTGCTGCCTCCGCCGTCGGCTCGCCGCCGCCACAGCAGCAACAGCAGCAGCAGCAACAGTTGCTCAACGGCGGAAGACCTAGTCCGACGGCATCGGGTTCGGGCTCATCCGGTGGTCGCTCCTCGGCGCATTCACACAGTGGCCACGCGACTGTGGCCAGCGCGCATTCACCCGCCTTGGCGGCGGCTGCTGTTGCCGCTGCCGCCTATCAGCAGCTCTCAGCAGCGGCAACAGTCTCCTCCTCCTCCAACTCCAACTCCTCGTCGACATCTCCCGCTGCCGCTGCTGCTGCTGCTGCTGCTGCTGCTGCTAGCGTCTCGGGCTCCTCCTCGTCCGCTGCCTCGGCTGCGGCCGCCGTCGCCAGCTGCCAAGCGGCAAGCGCGTTTGTGGCCTCGGCCAGCATGCTGGACATGCAACAGCAATTGCTGGAGGAGCAACAGCAACAGTTGCAGCAACACCACCATCAACAGCAGCAGCAGTTGCATCAACAACAGCAACAGCAGCACCACCAGCATCACTATCTGCAGCAGCAGCAACATCTACATCACCAGCACCAGCAGCAGCAGCAGCAGCAGCAACACTTGCAGCTCCATCAGCAGCAGCAACAGCAGCAGCAGCAACATCATTTGTATCATTACCAGCAGTTGCACACGCACGAGGCTGGCGCTGGTTTGTTGGATATATCCACATTGTAAATTATTGAATATATACACACACACACTCACACACACACACACACACTCTTAGCGATATTTGCAACTAAAGATAAACAATTTTAGCTTTAGTTTTAAAACCGAAAAAGAAAGAAAACAAACAAAAAAGAAATTGCATTAATTTTTAGCACGTGTAAAGCGAAATTCAATTAATTAATTAATAAAATTAAAAACACACCAACACACACACACACACATAACTAACGATAATTAACTTAAAGAACGAACGAGCATTTACATTAAGCATACGCACTGTTGTACCATACAAACGCCAACATTCCACACACACTTTTCCCAAAAAAACCTAAACGACAATTGTGTGATACAAAAAAATTGTTGCAAAATTCCAAAAAGAAAAACTCTAAAAAAAAATTGTTTCATGTTAATTTTTAGTTTATTTTTCTGCCCTGTACAAACAAAAAAAAAATAATATAATAATTATAAAAATTTCCACATGCAAATCGTCCGTTTCACATTCCACACACACACACACACACACATAAGATAATGACAAAAGAAGAAGAAGATGAGATGAGAAAATGATGAAAGGAAGAAATTCTATTTTATAGATTCTCTTATGCATTAAGTAATTCTAATTATTATCTATTCTATAAACAATTTAATTATAAATTATGCTTACGAATACTGCAAGATGAAAAACCAACAAAACAACAAAAACAACAACAACATTAATTGTAATAAAAGGAAAATTATTATTATTATTATAATTATTATTATTATTATTAAAAAGAAAGAAAACCATTTACCACATAATTCAAAGAAGCGAGACAACAAAATGTTAGCAAACCTAAAGAAAATTTAGTGAAAACAAATCGATAACAGGGCGCAAGGCTGACAACAACAACAACAACAAAGTGAACACTGAACACAGCCAAAACGCCGGAAAAACAATAAGAAAACCCGGAGAAAAAAAAACAAAAACACAAATAAAAGAAAAATCTTTACAAAAAATATCAAAATCAAAATGTTCTTTTTATTTTCATTTCTCGTTTTGCCGTCGGCTGCAAGATACTTTGGGATTATGTCATGTGTACAATGAGCGATATATATCTGCAGGTTATATATTTTTTATTTATCTGCTAATCAATCAGTTTTATAGTTGCATATTTCGAGTTTTTGTCAAGGCTGCGAGATTGTCTTGGATATTTGAGATTTACGATGAATTTTTATGGAGCTCACTTAGTTCCGTCTATAGAACTTGTCGATCTCCCTCTCATTCTCTCTCTCGCAATCTATTTTTTTATATAGTATTTAAATACTCATTTCGCATCATTAACAAATTGAACGAGCAGGAGCAGGAGCTATAAAACAAAAGGCAAGAACATTAACAAAATGAGCTATGGAAATTAGAAATTGAAACGAGTCTAGGATAGATTTCGCAAAGGGTCAATAGTCTTGCGAGAGTGTCTTGAATATGGATTGCGCTATTAAAATATATTAGGAAATTTTGCAAACAACATAAAGTCAAGAAATACTACGAGAATACCATAAAAATACCATGAAAAAATCATAAAACAAATACTATATAAACACTATAAAAATACTTTGACAAGTTTTTGTGCGGCGAATTGCTCCATAAAACTGAATATGTTAGCTTATAATTCACAGTATTTACAGTATTTTATTTACAGTATTTCATTTTCAGGTATTTATATTGTACACCCCATGATTAACTGTAATTTCCGTGACCGGATGTGGAAGTTTTGTAGCTGTCGCCGTTGATTTGATGCCAATAATAATATTCATTTCACGATCTACACGACATTTACAAATTTACTCTAATTATTTGATGGTTATATGTGCTTGTAAAAGGGGTGTCTTTTAATGGTTTCTGAAATTGCTGTGATTTATCTTGCTACACCCCTTCTTCGTTGTATTTTTTGCTGTAAATTTGTCAATCGACTTTCAAATTTCTGTCCCAGTTTCAATCACTTTTTTTCGACCTCAAGCGAGCTATATATGAAATCTTAGACATATTAACAATCCATAACATCCACTCAGAGTTGCTAATTTATGCTGGCATCAGGCGAACACATTCACAAAAGGCGCAGAAATGGTCAGACAACTAGTGAGCAGGGTATTCTGGGTTCGTAGATGCTCTGTAATGACTAAAGATATACAATATTTAGCTGGAAAATCTAGAAACTTCGTTGAAGAGTCTTAGTATATAGTTAAGACTTAATAGTATTTTTTTGAAACTTTTTTCTTCTTTGACTCCATACCCAATAGTATTGCTTATTACAGGGTATAGAGCATAAAAATTATGATATATGGAATGAATGGATATTGCAAATCTAGCATGACAAAAAAAAATAAATAAAACTGCCCATTAAATTATACAAAAAGCAGTCGCAGCTCGTGGCGCCTAGCAAACAAAAAGTGGAGCAAAATATCAAAGAATAATAAAAAAACAATTTAATAAAAATTGTGTAAATGTAAAGCATATATTTTAAAACCCTTTTTCAACTCTCTTTAATATTTATATATCACATTTATATTTTTTCCTTTCAGTTAAAAAACTGTTACAAATTTCAATTAAACATTTGCAATTTCCAATGATTTTAATCACACACCTTATCGAAGAGTATATAGGATATTCTCGACATTTAACTGACCTCACCCAACTGCAATTGATCATATTTCATATTTCCTTTTTATAGTTTACAATAAAAACAACAAATCTTAATTAACATTTTTGGCAATCTTCTTTTTTGTCTTCTTCACTTTTGATGTTTATGTTGAAACTTGAGATATAACATAAAGTTTTTGAAAAACCACGTTTATGAATTTTGTACGCTGCACATGCTTTGCAACAGACACAGATACAAATAACAAGATACAGATACATTTACAGATACCGATTTGTATCTGCAGCTTCGACTTGAGCTTCAGCTTCAGCTGGAGCTCGTTTGACATGCAAATCGTTTGTCGCACCGTTTTGTTTATTTTTCTCGAGCAATGTTTGATTTAGATTTATTTCACTCGTTGTTGTTGCTGTTCTTGCTGTTGTTTTTGTTGTTGTGTTGTTTTTATTTTTGTTGACTTTGTTTGGCTTGTTTTCTAATTAGCTGAAATTTTGTGCGGCTTTTCTGACTTGTTTGCGTGCCACTCTCCGCTGTCATTTGTTGCAATCAGTGAGAAAATTAAGCATCAACCTCCCTCACACACACACACACAAACACACATACATACGAACAGTGCCTGTTTTGCAGTGCGATTAAATCTAATGCCAAATCGCACCTGCTCTGCCCCACTCCGAACTGCTGATGCAGCTGACTCATCGTCGCAATTAGAGACCGCATCAGAGACGCAGATTGAAGACCGAAGATCGAAGATCAAAGATCGACGATCGTGAGAGTTTTGAGTTTATTTATGTGCGGTCTTCATGGAGGGAGCAACAGCAAGGAGTGTTGCTGATATCATTTATTATTCTAACGGTATTATATCTAATTTATTTATTTATCGAACGAATAAATTGAAATATTTTACTTTGTAAAAATAAAAAATCAAATTATTTTCATTTATATTCATTGGTAATTCCACGCTGGATCATTGTGTGAATTGATGAGCCATGTCCTTCTGTTTGAACGTCGAGATCTCAGATATTATAAGAGCTAGGGATACTATTAATCTCATCTCTTCTTCTTCTATGTGTGAAAGAGACAATGCAAAAGGGTTCTGGACAAATTTGGGAACAGTTTAAAAATATAATGCCAGCTGTGCTCGACTCTGCCTTTGATGTTTGGATTATTCATTATTTATTAAAATAAAAATTCAAAATATTTTAAAATATGTTTTTTTTTTTAAAATGTCATCCAATTTCATCGCTTTAATTTATTTAATTAATTATTATACTCTCAGTTGTTTATTCATTGTCTCGCATTGTGCCAAATGTTTTTCATCTTTTGCATTTCATTCACCTTAAAGTAGAGTTCAAGTAGCTAACAGAACTTACAATTTGTAAATTGCCCCAGAACTGTTGCTAGTTACCTCCTCTCTCTCTCTCTCTCTCTCTCTCTCTCTCTCTCCCTCAATTCCCTTTTTATCTGCAGCTAATTCGTGTATGTTTATGTGATTCCAGAGAATCCGTGTACTGCTTCTTCAGAATGCACCCTTCAATTATGCAAACAAAAGCCCCGAGGCGCCTTGAAAGCCCAACAAACCTACACATACAGCTAGACAGAGATGAATTTAAGAGTAAAAGAGAGAGAGAGAGAGAGAGGGCGAGAGAGTGCAAAGTTGAGAATCCAGTGTAGAACAAGCTGTGCGAGCTGAACAACTAATTAAACTGGAACAAAGGCAAAGTTAGCAAACTGATGTCATTATGCACAAAGTCGGAACTGTCTGGCCGAGCTTCGAAGGGGGCACCCCCAAAAATATGGACAGGCAAGTGGACACAGGGGGGGGGGGGGCACACTTATTGGCTGACACATTTCAAAAGTAGGTTACCAAAAAAAAAAGAGACACAACAACAACAAAAGCAACTACAACGACAACTCGAGTTGATTCATAAGCCTAAAACTGTGGCCAATGCGGGGTTACATGCTCGTTTTCATATATATACATATATATATCTGTATATTGGAATAGTTGTGGACCCATTGCGAGAGTGTCAACCAAAAACTGAAACGTACATAAACAAATCGGATTAGTTTACGGCCGGGGGGAGGGAGTTGAAAAAAAAAACAAGGGAAAAATCCAATTAGTCGTGCAGCGACGTGCAATGGCAACACTTTTAAACTGTTGTTACAGCCCCGAGATACAGTATCTGTGGCTCTATTTGTATCTGTATCTGTAACTCATTCGTTTTGTTGTTGGGCTTTGATGGATGTGTGGCATGCGCAAGAATTTATAGGTCGCTTGATCGATGGACCGCACATTGATTTACGGGAATCGGTCATGCAAATTGTCAGACTGCCTGGCGACGTGCCCATGCCTCTGCCCCTGCCCTGAGCCTACCCATCACGTCGCCTAAGCCGACACCTGCAGCGAGCGTAGCAAAGGGAAAAACCCAAATCTGCAACAGGTATTTGTATCTGCATCTGTACCTTTGTCTCCGGTAATGAACCTCTAAAATCCACGCCTCGCCTCGCGCAAATCCTCGCAGCGAATGCGGATAATGCCCAAAAAGGGCTGAGGACAACAATTGATCCCGGCCAGGGACAGGCGACATTATGATAATCACCAATAAAATTTTGCAAGCGGCTTAAGCGCGTTGAGACTCTAACACAACTTCCTCTTTTCCCTCTCTCCCTCTCTCTCTCCTCCTCCTTCCTCTTTTCCTGCACTTCGATTCTTGGTATTATCGGAGAGCGCCTCAAGCTGTGGCCGATATCACCCGCATAGTGTAATTCAATCACGGATCGGAGCCAGCATAAAATGCGCAATCTGCACCCAGTTGCAGAGCAAGAGCGAGAGAAAAGATAGAGCAAGAGGGGGAGAGGCAAGAGAGCCATGCTAATCGCTGTCAAATTACTCAGATATTTTTTGCATTTTTATAGCTCTGCTCATTTTGTTATTGTTACTACAGTGGAGGGGTAACATGGAGGAGGCAGGGGCAGGGCAAGCTGATATTGTTGCAACGTTGCCGCCTGCAATTAGGCGATTTGACACGCCCCGATTTGACATTGATACGAGTGGGTAAGCAATATGTAGATGCACTGCAACTACGCGTAACTATGCGGGTGCTTGGCAGAGGAGAGAGGGGCAGGCTGGGGGGCGGAGCAACTGCAACTGCTGAGATTGATAAGCAACAACCGAAAAGGGCAGACGACAATCTGTCAACTGTGAAGCGTCATTTGAGTTTGTATCTGGTTGTGATAAGTGTTCAGGAAGGTTCCGTTTGAAGGTTACTGGGAAAGAACGATGGAATCTGGGATTACAAATCTATTCTTATGTTCACAGAGATCAATAAAAATCCAATTTAAATACATTAATGGGATTTGAATTCGTTTCTAAATGAAAGAAGTATAAATATTGGTGACCAAATAAAAAAATCTAAAAATAAATAAAAATATTAAAATGAATCAATATATTATTTATTTTATTTTAATTATTTTTATAAACTTCATAATTGTTCAGACAGTTCCAATAAAATTTTATAGTTATAAAATTATTATGCAAACTAACAAATAAATTAAAAATATAACAACAAAATTGTTTCTAATTAAAATTATTAATTATGTACTTTTCAACAAATTCATTTCTTTGTATTGATTAATAATTATTTTTAAAGCTCCCATTTTTACAAATTCGCCCTACCAATTATTAAGTCAATTTATAGTTAGTAATTAATTAATGTCTTTCACAAACAATTATTTATTAATTATATTTTAATTAATAATATGTAATTCACTCCATTATCCCAATAAATCCCCCATAAATATCTCACTCAACATTGCATTATTTATCACAAACAACGAGTGCCCAAATTAAGGTCGCAGTTGACTCTGCAGCGACTCCCTCTCCTATGCACCTGCTACACACTCTATCCACCCACTCTCCCACTCCACACACACATACACACACCAATACACGAACACTGCATAGCACTTGTGTCACTTAATTAAGTCGGCGTTTTATTGTCGTCGTCGCCGTTGCTCAAGTTAATTACTCAGCAACTGAGCGACGACGACGACTCCATCAGCGACCTGTTCCCCTGCCACGCCTACTTTGCACTGCGCCTCAAACTACTTTTTACTGGCTGCCAAGTGAGCATAACAATTCCTGCTCGCCTGTTGGCAACTTCTTCCTCTTCTTCCAGCAGCTCAAGTTGGATTTGTGGACAAGCTGGGAGAGCAGGCGGGGAGGAGAGAAGGTGACTGAGGTGTAGGGGGTACGGGGTATGGGGGGAGTGTAGCCTGCACTTTGGCGCATTTGTTGATTCGCGCACTTGAACAAGATGGCAGGCCCGCTCCGCCCAGCCTGGGCCTGGCTTGACTGACTCGCCTTGGTAGCTGGTAGCTGGCAGCTCTTATCTTAATGAGTTTTATGCATCTAATTAAATAAATTGCACCTCTCATCCGTGCCTGCCTCCCCTCCCCTTCCCCCGAACCCCTTCCCGTCAGGCGCCATGACAACTGAGCCGCAACTCGTGTACATTGCCAGATCTGTCTGATTTTTTGGGTTGCGCTCTATCGCACTCCCGCCTCTCCTTCTCCCTCTCTCCACCTCCGTCTCTTGTTCTCTCTTTCTCTTCGCTGACATAGTGCACCTTGCAACCCATTGCCAAATCGCTTGCCCCACCCCAATGGGGGGTGCCACACCCAAAGCGAAATTCAATTTTAATTACAACATTTTTTGCTGTGATTTTTCCCCCAAATCGATTTTGCTAACCAATTTTTTATTCACAATTTGCTTATGTGCTGGCATGCACACACACACGGACACATACACATGGATACTCTACTATATACTTTTAGATACGCATGCATATAGAGAGTGTATTTTAATCAACCGCGCCCAGACACAACGCTCAGTCCCGGCCCCGATTGGGCGGCACTTGGCCGCACTACAAAGCAGCTACAGATTGTTTTTTTACCCACCTCCCTCCCCCTACAGTACCCTACCTCTACCTGCCCCCCTTTACCTGTGTCGGCTCCATTCATGCTCGCATTTATTTATTTACTCGCTGCTGCCCCCGTCCGCGTCGCATTTTCAATTTTTCGCTTGCAAATTGGAAAAGTTCAAACGCAAAATACAGTGCACGTTGCCGAAAGCAGCATCGAAATGGCGACTGGCCGATCCCAAAGTCTTCCATTTGAGGGGATACTCTCGTCCAGACACAGGAGACGGGCAGACAGGGATAGGGGGTAGGAGGTTGAAGGGAGGAGTGCATGCAACCCATATGCAGCAGCTCAAAAGCTACAGATAAAGCCAACAACAAATGCTGCAAAATTTAACTGAAATTGACCAATGCACAGTGGTCTAAAATAAGGAAACACCATTCGAATATTTTATTTGTTAATTGAATGTGAAAATAATATTTTAAAAATACTTTTTGATTCACCCAAAAATTTCAAAAGAAATTCTAACATATGTACAGATAAATGCACTATATATATATATTTTTTTTTAATTTTCCTTCATGTAAAAAAATCTGTTTGTTACAAAGATGTAAAAAAAATAATATTTATTCCTTTATTTCAAATATTTAATTATAATTAAGTGTTATAACAAAATTAAAACGAATAAATTAATTTTAATATGAAATAACTATTAAGTAAACTGAAACCTTCAGAGTAATGAGATTTTAATTAATATTTATTAAATTAAAGTTCAATTTAATAGTTATAGATGATGGCATTTTTTTACTTTACCATATTTTTGTAAAATATTTAATTAAATAATAAATGTACAATACTATTTATTCAAGTTTATATTATGCAGATAAATTATATTGTCAAATAGTTGCGAGTGTCTTTCAATATTTTATATTTATACTTCTATAATAATTATATTTATTATATTTTAATTCCTTTGTTTATTCCATTTAATAAATAATATGTTATACCTTAAATTATTATTCATTTTATGTTTTATGCTTTTGATTTTGCAACTAATAAATTGATGAGTTGATTAATTATTATTTAAAAGTTAATCACATGCTCCGACCCACAGTGCACGTGTCGTTTTGCTGCTGTACAGCACATTTACATACGCATTCCACAGTCCCAGCCTTACACACACACACACGCACACACACACACATCTACTGCAATATATTCACATACTTATTTCGAACATTTCGCCATGTCCGGCAGAGCGACGTCAATGACAAGCCCCGGCTGGCTGAGTGACTGGTCGGACAGGCGGACACACATACAGACAAGGAGAGAGAGAGAGAGGGAGGGAGGGAGGTAGGGAGGTAGGTAGGTAGAGAGGGGCACAGACGAGGTGGCTAGCTGGCTGGTTGACTGACTGACTGAGTGACCAATGCCATGAAAGTCGCCGCCTGTGCTGGCCTGGCTAGATAGTGTGCCCTGCAGCTTTTTGCAGCTCACATTCGCATGTGTGTGTGCCTCTGTGAGTGTGCGTGTGTGTGCATGTGTGTGTGAACTGATTGATTGATTATTTGTTCCGCATCATTCACCTGGAAAATTCAACTGAAGTGGCAACTTTAATTAATTTGCTTATATACGAATCTGTCGGCCGCCGCCGCCGAAGCTGACGTTGTTCATATGCCTCGATATGCTGACCATATGTATATGTATGTATACCTTCACTTGTATATGTATGTGTGTGTGTGGTATATAATCGCAGCCATACATACGCTGGCAAATTAATTGGTTTAACGTGCAGACAGAGACAGGTGAGCCCCGATTTCGTCTAGCCAGCAAAAGTTTTAATTATAGTGCAGACTTGGCTTAATTTATATCATTTAAATTAATTCTACGTGTTTATAACGAAATTTTATAATAGAATATTATATATTAAAATACGTTTTTTGCATTTAAAAATAAAAAGAAAATCATTTGAATTATTTAGAGTAATTTTTTGGGTTATTTAATTCTTTTCTTTATATTCTTTGCAACAATACAAAACCGTCATCACACTCATCACCAACCTTTCTAAGGCAATTCTATCAAGAGTGCTTAAAAGATCGTTTAGCACTTTGATTTAACTCTTCTTGTTCATACATAAATCCAAAAATAAACACAAAGCTTGTCTCGACAACAAATTAATAGGCCTGAAACTCTAAAAAAGAAAAAATGCTATGCTCATCTATAAGAATTATCGCTCTGCTCGCATCACAATAACTGTTTTCACACTTCTCACAGCCTAAAAGATGATGAAGTGGAAAACAACAGCACCATAAAGATGGCAACCCTTGGACCGACAACAAAAATATAACAAATATCAAAATATAACAAATTGAGTCTTTTAGTTTAGTGTGCGCCAAAATACCGTTGAAGTAAAAAATCTAAGGTTCATTTCGAATATCGAACAATGGGTGTAGATTGTCGTCTAGACATCTACCGTTTACCGTTTCGATATCAAATGCCACCGACTACTTCTATTATAAATGCCATATATAGTTGCTATTTTATGGCATATTAAACGATGAATTTATAATTGATCAATAACGATAAATGCTTTTCTACTTTCTACTCCCTTTGCCACTTTGATGCGGTCAAGTGGCAAGTCGCACTAATCGCAGCTTAGCATATTGAGAGATGCTCTCGAGAATGCCATTAATTAAAATGCCACAGCTTGGAACAATTCAACTGTTTCTAGATTTATAACAGTGTCGAGTGTGTTTTTAATCCAAATGCGAAAGCTACTTGACCTTGTCTCCACTTGGACTTGACTTCTGAGGAAGCCGAGATGGGCGATTGATAGATTGGGTAGGGTGATTAGTTTGGCTTAAGTCCGCAATTTGAATTTGCCAACGGTAAATTTGAAATTTCTCAACATTTAGTGCACAAAATAAAGCTTTGTGGTCTCCGTTGTGGTAGAGGATACTAAGTTAATAATAAATAGGCATTTTATACATATGTTATTACATATAAAACCTTCGTTTTGTCTTTATTCCTTGTATCTTAAAGAGCTAAAAAAGAAATTGTATAGGTGAAATTTGGTTTAGTTATTATTAAAGCAGATTAAACTGTCAAAAAATTGAAATATAATTTCTCTAAGGTAAGTGAAACACGAGAAAAACAATTGAAATGTATATATACAACATAATGTGAATTGTTACGTTCACCTAGAGAGATACACGGAATGAGATGGATGTTTATTTGTTGTCATTATTTTTAATAATATTTATATTTTATTTTTCATTTTTATTATTTTTTATATTAATAATACATTGTATATTTTTATTGAATATTTATCATAATGTATTTTCAAATGATTGTAATTCTTATTCTAATTTTATTTTATTTGTTTTAACATTACTTACTATATCAGAGATTCTCCTTACAATCTCCACCTAAATATTTTCAACCAAAAGCATCATCCAATTCTCCTTCATGTGCCACTCCCCTTAACCTTCCCCTCTGCTTTGCATGTGCCGTGCTCGTAAGTTCTACCGAAAACGCATTAGCCTCTTCACACCCGACAAAGCGACGATGGCCAGCGGCAACGAGTCAGACGCATTTGCTGCCCTTCTCCCCTTCAGCCCTTCTCCTTCTCGAACGGGCTACTTAATACGATACGTTACGTTAACCCTGAGCTGCCCAAGGTGCCCTGAGCTGTGCTCAGAGTGCTGCCCGAGGTGCTGAGCTGGTGAAGTCAACTGAGCTGGCTGCTTATTTAAATGCTACACCAATTTATTGTCAACGGACGCATTTCATTCATTGTCCTGTGACGCGTCGCCGCGACGCATAATCCTTGAATGGGCTACGTGCCCCCGAGGCGGTTCCTTAACACATTTGCGCCGTATCTGACGAGCAGCGAGCCTAACGACTTCCGTTCGAGCTTTGCGCACGCGCAGATCGCTTCGGGACTGGGAGTGAAACTGAGACCGAGTCGGGGAACGACTGGAAGTGGGAACCAGACTGGAGACTGGCGAGAGGACTGAGCGCCCACAGTTTTTAATGATAATCTCTTGAGTTATGTGTTTTTAAATATAATTTCGTTGTTGGCGTGCAGACGACGTTGCCATAACTCACGTAGCGCCAAGTCACGAACTGTCCAGCTATAGCTCCAGCTGCAGTTGGGATCAGCTTGGAGAAGTTTGCGTTTACAGCAGTGTAACACATCACATCAGGGGCACTCCCACGGCATCTCATTAATTGGCTCATAAAATAATGACCTGGCCTGGCCTGGCTACCTGGCAACCTGGCAGAGCTTTGCGTGTCTGGCGCGCATCCATAAGCGAAACGTTTAACTTTTCACAAGGATTTGGCACCCAATTTATCTTCAAGCAGAACATTTGTCGCCCTGCAGCTTCCCAGTTACCAGCTCCCAGTTCCCATCATCCAAATCCTGTCGAGCAACAGGCGTGGGAATGCGCTCATCGTGTGTAGGTGAAAGCTGTGCCGGAGGACTCTGCCCGCCCAGTCGCTAATAATGCGCATTACCCTGTGCAGCTGCTCTCGCCACAGAACACGCTGTAATCCTGCGGCGTAACTTGAGCTTAACTCACGAGCAGATGATGGCCCAAGGTAGGAAAAGGGTCGAGTTCCCTGTGCCGGGTGTCGGGTGCCTGGTGCCCAATGTCACTGCCAAATCCATGACTAAAACCACCCCCCGGGGCACATGCTGAGCGTGTGCAATCAAATCAAATGAAATCAAATAAAATTAAAATCCACTTTGAGCCTATTAAAGTGTGCCAGTAAATCCTCGTCCTCGTCCAGTCCCTCTGCCCGTCCACCTCGTTGCCTTCCCAGGGAGCTGTCACTCGGCGTCGTTAGTTTTAATTGACATGCAAGTCAGCGTCCAGCCGTCGCGACGTCGACATGTCAATCAAAAGTGCAGCTTGGAACGGCGCGCAAGCATGTCTCACACACACACACCCACCCCCCGCCTCGTACGGGCCTGCTGCCTGAATCCCGAGGCATGCTTCATTATGTGTCGCTCTGCGGTTTGTTGACACACGCGTTTAGCTCGGCACTCGTAGCAGGCGCCTTACCAGCTGCAACTACAATACTTCTATTGCCCACCTCACTCTTCCTCTGTCCACGTTTGTCTCTCTCTGGTTTTCCCACTTTTTTTTGGCACTTTTTCAATGGTCGCTGGTGCTGCATGATTGGTCCATCAATTTGGTAATTTCACGGTGTTAGACAATCAAAGCAGCTCGCTAATTTGGCATCAAATTGAGATAATAAACAAAAGAAGAAAGTGTTCGGGAGATAGTGAGAAAATTGTTGATAGGGAAACTGATAGATGGCTGTAATTAAATATTAAATATATAATGATAATAAAAATAAAAAATAAAAATAAATAAGAAATAAATAATAAAAAAAAAAAAAGACATAGCAATTCAGCATGAGAATTATATATAAAAGCTTACTTAATATATATTAATAAAGATAATATACATTATTGACATAATAAATAAGAAAGCAATTGAAGTGAAATAATTTATATTAAATAAACATAAAATATATATATCAAATATAGGTTTAACATATAGCTAAACCGTGAAGGAAACCAGAATGTTATTAATCTCATCTAAGTTTTATGGAATTGCAAACCTTTTGCATAAATAGTACAAAATAAAATAAATAATATAATAAAATAAATAATATAATAAAATAAATAATGCAATAAAATAAATAAATATATTAAATATAATATAGAGGCAATGGAAAATATAAATTGAGTATAATTGTAATACAAATCAATTAAATATAATATATATAAAAGTCAATAAACGATAGAAAATTGAATATTGATAAAGAAAAATATTTTAATGAAGATTAATGAACAGATTAGAAGATTTTATATAATAAATAACATGTAATAGAGATTAATTAACAGATCAGAAGAAATATTTAAAAAATAAAATATTTAAACCATATACCGTGCAACAGTTTCAATGGCACAGCTAAGCAACAAAGATAACACACATAACTGCATTGATACTCATCTCCCTTTAGTCTGCAATTAGTAGGTTAACACTCAAACAATCCGAGAGCCCTCAAGCCGAGTCACGTTTCCGAAGCGTCTGCCATATGCTGAATGGCAGCCAGGCAGCTAATAGGCCAATAATTGCATTCCCCTCTCCCCACTCCCCACTGCTGTCCAAGACAGACAACCTTCGGCTGCAAGACAAGGGGCCGAGTTTGCGCAACAAATTGCTTTCAATGTGGCAAAGAAAACAGTTGCCGCCTCACTTGACATGGCAATTGGCAATTGAATGTGCCGCGGTGATCTGCATGCAGAGAAAGAGAGAGAGAAAAGGAGAGAGCAAGAGGGAGAGGGGGCTAGTGTCACCTGCATTGGTCGTAGCTTTAAACGAGTCTTGGGCTGGACAAAAGGAGCGCTTGGTTGAATTTGTGGCAGCTATTCAAGACGCTGCAACTGCAATTTCAATGCTTCGCTGAGCTCAGTGTCGACTCACACACACACGCACACACACAGAGAGAGAGTACTGAGAACTGTGCTGGATTGTTTGCTCGTTTTGTTAAACAATTTGTTTGCTCTGTCACACGCACATTGTGCAGGCGCAGAGAGCGAGAGCAGCTAATTGCACTTGTTGATTGCCTGATAACAGGTTGTCCTCATCCCTCCCCCTCCCTTTTCTATCCCTTAGTATGTCTTGTGCTCCGTCTGTCGTTGCATAAGTGGCAATGCATAAGACAAACTTTTGTCCAAAACACTCGCCACCTAGTAAGCTTGTGGGCGTGGCAGCCACGCAACCAACTGGGCGTACACTTGCCCCAAACAATGGCGCACATGTTCGACTTTGACTACCGAGTTCATAGGAGAGTTACGTCTCTGCAGCTCTCCCAGAGTTGTAACAAGAACAGCAACAACAACAGCTTCTGCCTCTGCTGTAACTACAACTCTGCTCCAAGTGCCACAGCTACTGTCAAGGCAAACAAACTTAAGTAGGTAATTTGCAACTAATTTTCAAGTGGCCTCAACTCAACTTGAACGCCTCAGCAACAATGTGCGTGAGTATGAGTGTGTGTGTGAGTGTTGACAGGCATTGCGCATTGCTCATACGCAGTGTGGTGCGTCGCCGAGTGCCACCTGCCACCTGCCACCGGTGCACATTGCCAGGTGTGACATTGTAATTAGAGTGGCGCCACGGCCGTTGCACTAGGCCAAGCACTTTGACCAGAAATGAGAAGTTGTAGATGTGGAACAGATTTATATTTAATAATTAAATAGTAAATAACATAAAATATATTTAGCAATCAAAAAGTTTATGAAAGAAAATATATTTAATTATTAAATAGTTTATAATATAAAGTATATTTAATAATGAAATAGTTTATAAATAGTTTATGAAATAAATGTAAAAAAAATAGGGTTAGTTAATTAAAAAAATCAGAAAACTTTTTTATTTAGTTTGATAATAATACAATTTAAATAATATTGAAATAACATTTTAAAATACATATTTTGTATTGAAATATATTTATTTTATTTTTGTGGTTACATCTAGTTAAATACAAATTTTAGTTTTTATGATTTCTTTCTCATCTAAAATTAATATTGTTGGAAAATTAAAAAAGAAGTTGTAAAATAAATGCAATTATAATAATATTCCAAAATTATCATGACAAATATTTACCTCAACACAATTAATAATTATTATAATGAATGATAATATAAATAATAATAATTAATACATAATTTCCATGATAATTACAAAATTTCTAGAATATTTTAGAGATTTCTACACCCTAAATTCATCCTTTACTTCCAACTTTAAACCGCTCAAGCATTTTTAACCTTCGGCCGCCCTTTCCACTCGACCTTCGCCCACCCACTGCCCTTGGCAACCACTGCCACTCCTCCTAGCTGCTACTTCCCCTGCCCCTGCTACTCCCCCTACTCAGATATTTTGGCGAAAACATATTTTTTTTTTATTCCAGCAACGCCTTCTCCAAAGCCGCCAATAAAACGTCGGAATTCGAATTAAATTAAATAATAAAAAAATTTCACGCAGCTTCCAGCAGCAGCTGCAGCTGCCGACGTCGACAACGACAGCGACGACCTCGCGACGGCGACGTTCAGTGCGTGATTTCCGCCGAGCAATGTTCGACATGTACGCGCCATTAAATAATTTCCGCCCTCGCAGACTCCCAGACTCCCTTCCCGAAACGGAGATGCCAGCGCCCCCGCTGTGCCCCTGCAACCTGCCACCCTGTCCCCTCCCCTCTGCTCCTTTCTTCAGCCAATCTGAAGTTTGAGGCGTCACGCGCCGCTGATTGCGTTTCACAAATGAACTAGAAATATGGCCACAAAAATCGAAGCGCATCCCAAAACTGGAATTGAGAAATGCGCGATTTCACTGAAAATCCAAAAAACCTATGCGACGCAGCAGCAGCAGAGAGAGGGAAGTCGAGGGGGGTACGGAGGGGGTCCCATTATGCATAGTTTGGCTATTAAAAAGCGCGGCAGCTCGTCGCTCAATCTGAAAATTAGGGTACATAGCGGTACTTATTATGGGTGTTAACGGTGCTTCGAGCCGAGTTCGCAACACAAGAAACTCTCGACTTGACGCGACTCGAAAACAACTCGCTCAGTGGGGGAATAACTTAGCAGAGAGACAGAGATACTCCAACTAAAAATATTTAAAATTATTCACAACACTTAAAAATCAACGCATATTTCAGCCTCAGTCAAACTTAGACGCTGTTGTACCCTGCAACCAGTGAGAACAGTCAAAAGAGGGTATACATCGTTGGTGGGATTGTGTATATATTCTTGCTCAGCATTAATAGTCGAGTAGAAGGAACTACATCTTTCTGTGTGTCCGTCTGTTAGTCTTTCTGCCTGTCCGTCTGTCTAACTGTCCGCCTATCTGGGTGTCCGTTGCTCTGTCTATATAAACCCTTAGTTCTCAGTTATTATAATAGTTAGGGACACCAAATTTGGCATCAAGTTGTCTGTATACCATAGCCAGATAATGCGTATTTAAAATATAAAGAACCATGCCCACTGCCTTCGTAAATCAATAACGTAACATTTAGTTCGACCTTTAAAAGATACAATAAGTTTGACATATACTTAGTTGACTTTAGCATCCACTTCACCATTAAATTTCAATCAGATCGGACAATAAACACAAAAGTTATTCAAGTCAAGTTCCTGTTTCTGCATATATATAAGAGCGAGATAGCAATAGACGGCCAAAGATCCTTCCTTTAATAATAATAATTATATTTGTCACATTTTTAGAAGCCCCGCAAAGGGTATTTTACTGTCAGGCACTCGCAACTGTAGCATTCTGCTGCTATTGGCTTCGATGGATCAGTTTGACATCGATGCTTGAGACGTCGCCAAACTGGTTTCATATGATGAAAAATTTCGAAAATCGACAATCATTTAAAGCTCATAAATAGTATTGGGTTATCTCCTCTGTCGTCTCGCAGCTTAGTTAGTCTTTGATAATCGTCGTGTGGCTGTTGCAATCGAATCGAATCGAATCGAATTTGGGAAATCTCTCACTCTCAGGTGGAAAGTGAAGTCGCTGCAGTACAGTTAGTTTGTCGTAGGTCTGCGTGAAAGTGAACTGACCTGCGACAATGCGAGAGACTTGTAGACTCTCTTGCGGACAGTCTTCGGACCAATCCTAACCAGCGGAGACCTGCCCACTTCTGCGAAAGAAACGACATGCAGTCTGTGACCAAAGAGTGGGAACTTCTGCTTATCTCTTATCATATCTTATCGTGGACGATGCAATCGTCGATAGGCAAGCCGCAAAATCAAACGAACCGACAATTCTTTTTTGGGAAAATGGAAAACTCAAGCAGAGCCCAAGTGAAATTTCGGCGAGAGTGCGCACAGTAGTCGCAGTAGATGATGATGATTGGCCATGCACGAGGCGCATTGTCTACATAATTCAAATACCGCAAAACTGAAAGGAAAACCGAGAAAAACAAACCAAGATAAAAATCAAAATCGTAAAATGCTGCGTAAAAATGCGAGTGCAGCCAAATAACTGCGACTGTGTGTGTGTGTGAGGGTGTGCGGGTGTGTGTCTAGTTCTGAGAACTGCCACGCAAAGCAGGACTAGGGGCCAGGATCGGGACCAACCCCTACACACTGCTGCAACTCCTACGCCGCAGCCTGCCTGCCTCGGCCTCGGCCTCGGCCTCTGCCTCTGTGGCAAAGGTGGCAAAACTCGATGCTACCTGCGAGCAAAAAATATGTCCCTACTGCGTGTGTGTGAGTGCGAGTGTGTGTGTGAGCAAAGATTTATTATGCTATACATTTCATGAATGTGTCGAGGGGCCGAGCTGGCTGTGTGTGTCTGTGCGTCAGGGTTTCCCTAGAAAACTTCAACAACAACAACAGATACACGAACAACAACAACACACACACCACGTCACACACACACACACACACATACGCGGGCACAAAAGGTGCGCATCATAATGGCTGACAAAAAGTCGGCCTTAGCCTTTAATAGCGCCGAGTTTAACAGCCAACACAAACACCATGAGCCACAGCCAGAGCCAGATCCACAGGCAGAGTCGTAGCCAGTGCCGTACAGTACTCCACATTCGTATTCGCACACTGACTGGCAACATTCAGATAGCACACAAAATGGCGACATTCCGCACTCCACTTGAAGCGGGGCTTCCTTCAGACTCGGATTCGCATTGGCCCGACAAAAAGTGAAACTAGTATTTGCCTCTTGTTTGGTTAAGCGATTTAAAGGCTGTCTGCCACTTGTGCACTTTTTTACTCTGCTCTCTCTCTCTCCTTCTCTCCCTCTCTCTCTCATTCGTTTCATTCTTCTTCATTTTTTTTGCAGACCAGACGAGAGCTGGGAACTAGAACTGGAACCAAACACCGAGACGAGCAAGGAGGTCGGGGCTAGAATGCAAATGCCAATTAACATAACAAAAACGCAGCAACTGTCAGTTGGCTCTCGCAGAGACACATCATCGGAGAGCAAAAAGTGCTATCAACAGGGCCTTGGGCTATAAATGCAGACTCAGGTGTCGTCTCACGTGTGTCTCTCTGTCTCAGTGTGTGTGAGTGTGTTGTGGGCGGCTCAACGTGAGATAATTATACCATATAAAGCAGCAAGGTAAATGTCGAAAAATAAAGGGTATATTCAAGTTGAGAGAACTTTAGGGCATGGGAAATGTATGAGAGAAGTTTATTTTAGGGAAATTAAAGAAAGTATTTAAAACTCTTTGAGAACTGTTGCACTTAATTGAAAATAAATAAATTAATTTAAAAAAATGCAATTATATTTGTACTTCCAAATATTCATAATGACTTTTATAAGGCTCAATAAATATCATAAAATAATATTATCACAAACCATTTATGCTGTTAAATTTCTAGCAACAGATTTTCACTGAATACAAATTATTAAGTGATAAAAAAATATATTAATTACTTTATTTAATATTTATTTATTATTGTATTATATTAATTTGCATTTCGCCTAACTGCAACTTAATGTCAAACCTTTACAGAGTATTCGCTAGTACATCAGCTGCAAATCACCTCA
The DNA here is from genome assembly GCA_018904595.1 of Zaprionus indianus. Taxonomy (NCBI): domain Eukaryota; kingdom Metazoa; phylum Arthropoda; class Insecta; order Diptera; family Drosophilidae; genus Zaprionus; species Zaprionus indianus. The sequence continues at coordinate 2,754,191 of JAEIHA010000905.1, forward strand.
ACATCATCTCTTTTTTATAGCCTCCAGGCATGAGCTAGACATCGGCAGGGGCTCAGCCATCGCCATCGCTGTCGTCTTCATCGCCATCGCTATCGGTATTCTCTCCCTTCCGCTGCCCCTTTTCCATAGATGTAGATTGCGTTGGACAGCAGCCAGTCAGACATCAGTCTCTCTCGCCTGTAATTGTGTGTGTGTGGGCGCATAAATTTTTTACTCACTGTGTGTTGAAATGAAATATGAATTCGTGATAATGTGCGCCCAGTCCCCCGAAGCCCCGATGAGAGTGTGAGAAAATCTGAAGTTGGAGGAAGTGAGTGCAGTGCAGCAAAGTGAGTCATTTTCATTTGGTAATACTGTCATTATCACATTAGAGAACTTCTACTTTTACTGTGACAAAAAACGTGTGTAAGGGATTCCAAACATATTAAATCAGCTGACAATCTAAATAAAGTATTTTAATATACCATATTCATTAGATGGAAAACTTGTTTATAGATATAAAATTCATGGCATTAGTTTAAGAGATTAAAGATAAATTAAATTTAAACTAAATTATCAATTCCATTTGGCTTCTTATCTAAGTTGAAGATAAATGAAAGTTTGACATTGAAAAGCAGCAAGAGAATTAGCAGCATGACCCCCTTACTGGGCTAGTTCAACCTGTCCGACTTGTAAACAGGCGCAGCCAATCGAAATGGAACTGAGACCCCCCCCCCCACACCGGGCGATCCACTTACCGCGGCGGGCTTTGAGTGACAACCAACGCAACCAACTGCGGAGCCAATTAATATTCATAAGAATTTTGTTACGCCGCCGCCGCCGCTGTCGTCATAAAAAAGGAAAACCAAAATGATAATAATAAAAATAAAAATAAAATAATAATAAAAACCTACATAGACAGCACGTCAGCCTCAGTCACAGCCGCAGCCTCAACGGCGGCCCAAATCCAACGCTCCAAAGCACTTACCTCAGCCAACACACACACTCACACACACACACACGCACGCACACTCATGCATATTTGAAGAGAGGTTGTCATAGTGCAGTGAGGAGTGGCATAAAATGTATAACAAACGTAACGAATCGAATCGAATGTTGTAGGCCTGTTCCAGGGGTCTCGAGCTCGAGCTAGAGCTCGTCGAAAAGTGAAAATCCACACAAAGAGTGTAAATTCGTCATGATGACGTCACGGCCAACAAATTGATTATACAAACAGCCAGCGTATCCTTTATTTTTGCACTGTACGTAACGCCCCTTACCCCCTGGCAACAGCAACAGCCCAACAACCCCAGGCTGCAGTATCTGCAGGCATTAGATGATGATGGTAGTACGATATATGCCAACTGGGTGTGGGTCTGGCCACGGGGATATGCGGCTGGCCGCGACTCAAGTGCTGCCTCTGCTGGGGCATCTATAAATTACCCTCGCCATGAATAAACATTTTGACAGATTTTTTTTTGGTTGGGCTTTAAAGTTTGTGGATTTGTTGCAACCTTTTTTTTTGAATTTTAAATCTTTTCTACTTTTAATGGTGTTTGTTTTAAGGCGCGACTTGATGATTTGGGAATCGTAGTGAAAAACTATAAATATCATCGGAGCATGCATATTTATAAGGCCAAGTCGTAGAGTAGGAAAGGGACTCGATTCGATTCGATTAGTTTAGAAGTGATAAAACGGTATAATAACAACTTATGGCAAATGTTGAAAGATCATAAAAATGTGTCACAGATTAGAATACAACATTAATGGTATTTAAATTCAATTTAATTAATATTTATACTACAACTCTTGCTTGTAAAAGTTTGTTTTTTATTGTGAAGAAACTATTAATATTCATTTTTTTTTTTTAATTTATTTGAATGATCTTAGAATTGAGATGGTTGTTTTGGTAAGGTTTACATTTGATTAAATAGTTGTAAACGTGATCAGAATGAATGAATGAAAATATACAATATAAGCTGTAGAGGAGTTAAAGAGCTCGATAAAAGAATGATACACAAAACTAGTCAGTGATTTTAGTTCCAATTTGAAAGAACCTAGAGTAAAACTTAAATTGAGCAAGTTTTAAGCGACTTCTTGATGATCAAATCAAATGATTATTTATTGATATTTTCAAATTTCTTGATGATCAAATTATATCATTTTTTTTAGGTATTTTCACATTTCTTTATTTTAAAACTGTAATTGTTTCTATCAGTCTTGAAGTATTGTATTTGTATATTTGCTCAACTCAAGTACCTTCTTTCTGTAATCCTGTTGCTTAAGGTTGATTAACTTAATGTCATAAGCTCTAAAAAACTTCCCACCTCAAACTTAAAGTTTTTCTACTTCCCACAAAACATGTTCGAGCACATTCACACATACTCAAGCGAATTTCACAATTCAATGGTCCATTAAACACGCATCGCTCTGGGGAGGTTCGAGCTCGAGTTCGAGTTCGAGAATATTTTTCTAATTCACTTGTCAATAATTTGCGCTAAGCCCATAATTATGCCAACAATGCACATGTCCGATATAAAAAAAGGAAGGAAAACTAGAAACACAAATACGAATACGAATGCGAATACGAATACGAATACGAATACGAATACGAATATGGAATACCTAATTGCAGGCAATTTTGTGATGCGTAGCTAAAGCTGCGACCGACCGACTGACTGACTGAATGACAGATTCCGGAAACGAACCGGGACAGGCGGCAGCAGGGACTGGGACTGGGAACGGACCTGAACCCGGAATCTGGGACAAGCCGAACAGTTTAGCCAAGTAGAAAGATCGCAGCACGCAGCTCACAGCTTTGATTGAAAACTCTCCCCCTGCATCCTCACCAACTTCTCCAGAGACCCTATGACTGGCTCAGGTTGCTCTGCTTGCCCTGCTTCTTGTTGTTGTGCAGTGTTGTAGTGCTTGTTGTACTTGGCATCGAGGGTTGTTTGTGGTCGCCCTGGATGAGTGTGTGTCTGTGTTGTGTGTGTGTGTGGATGATGTTATGCGTGGTTATTGGCGGCGGCTGTGCGCACTCGAGCATCTCTCTCGGCATAATTTCAAGTGGACCACAGCACTCGAGTCGTAGCCATAGCCGGGTTGGACTGAGACGTCTGGACCATTAACCTGGCATACATGACATACTTATACTTATATATAGAGAAAAACGCAACCTTAACAACTCAATCGAAGCATCCTCGTTGATCTTAGTCATCAAATTGGAATGCCAAAAAAAAAACGAAGAAGCTAAATTAAGTTCATTTTAATTGGCTGACGCGCCATGGCAACCTCCTTGTCGGGTGACTAGGTTCAGGTGTAGGTGCTAGGCGTAACCCTTAAGCCTGCCTGGCAACGAGGCTCATTGGCTCATGGGGCACATTGTGTGCGGCTTCGCTACATTTGCTTAATTTGTATCAAGTTACCAAAAATGTTGGCCACAATCCGATTGACAGGCACGCGAGCCTGGCGGGCATTTGCTGCCTAATTAGCTGACATCGCTGTCGACGGCAGGTCACAAGGATATTATCCTTTGAGCGATGCCAATTAAAGCGAATTATGCATATTCATTGGGGCGAAGCCTGCCAATGCTACAAGCATTCATGCATATGTATCTATATATTGCTTATACTCTATGTACTTGCGGTTTATGGCAGACAATCCCTTGTTTTTTTACGCCGTAGTGGTTGACCTTTCTGTCTCGTTCCAGCGAACACTTGACACCTGCAATTGAGTCAGTCAAGTCAGTGCCAAGGATATTTTCTACTTTTATGGCTCTATTTGCATTTCCCCTTGGTGACCTTAGGCAAATAAGCGAGCGAGAGGTGTGAAGTGTTTTTATTGGGCTAGTGGGTGAAAGAAGTCGACCATGTTTGTCCATTCTCAAGTGGCCCTTGAGACTGTGAACATTGCTAACGGTAAAGGCAATCAAAAAGTTGGTTCTATGTAGGTTTGTGAACTGAAGAGATTTCTAACTGTTGTTAGCCAACAGTGTTTTTTATAAAGTAACGTAGTAATACTATTTCTTAGTGTTTTTATGGCTTAGTTTTCTAGCTTTTATAAAATTTGCAAGATTCTTTATATACTTCAGCTAAAAAATAATATTACTGAACACTTTTGCTATACAAAAGTACTGTTCAACACTGTTTTGAATATTTTAGAAAACATATAAATTGATTATTATGAGGCTGTAATATTTTATTATTATTTTGTAAACCATTAAGCGATCTTAATTCTTAAGACTGTGATACGAGGGTCGTTTGATAAGTCCGTGACTTTTTGTATTTGCCGCGCACCTGCTCTAAATACAACACTGCTCCTGTCAGCAGTTATCGATTAACAGCTGACTGTAAAATTTTGAGAAAGCTGTGTTTTTTGGTTTGCGTTTTATAGGCATTGAAAGCAGACGATCTCGTGAATTTTAACGAAAATGGAAAAAAGTGAATTTCGTGTCAGCATGGCAAAATTTCATAAATTGGGCTACGAACTGCTACCCCATCCAGCATATTCTCCAGATTTAACCCCCTGTGACTATTTTTTGTTTCCAAACATGAAGAAATGGCTCGGCGGTAAGAGATTCGGGTCAAATGAAGAGGTCATCACAGAAACAAACGACTATTTTGAGGGCCTTGAGAAAACCTATTATTTGGAAGGAATAAAAAAATTGGAAAAACGCTGGACTAAATGTATAGAGCTAAAAGGAGATTATGTTGAGAAATAAAACGCTTCTTTGACGAAAAAAATATATTTTATTCAAAAAGTCACGGACTTATCAAACGACCCTCGTAAATGCTTGGATTGTACTTATTTTGTTAAGTTCCTGTTGATAAAAAACAGTGTTGGTTATCGTTACATATCTGTTATAATATTAAGAAGTGCTGTGCTGTTTATTTTTCTAACAGATCTTGTGAAACTCAATTTCCCTCCCACTTTCTTTAAATGTTTTTATAGCAGTTCCCAATTCGTTTCCATTAAACCTCAACGTAAAATCGGTTTTTCGAAACTAAGCCTCATGTAAACTAATTCTCTCAGCTTATGTTAATCCCATGCCCCAAAACTCTGTACGAACTACTAATTTTATTGGAATAGGCCGGTGACTGCTGCAGTTTGGCTACAAATCATTGGCACTAAAAACATTTGACTACCAATTCGTTTAGTCATTTATGACTATCCCCCCAAACGAACAAGAAACTATAAGCAAATACAACACACACTCACTCACACACACACCAACACACACACGTACACACTGTGCCCGCATTCAGACTGCGGGCAATGCATTTTTATTTTGGTCTGTCATTGAGGCTGCAACAACAACAACAGGCACAGCTGCTAATGATGCTGCTGCCAGTTTGTCTGGTCGGCGAGAAAAAGGTGCTACCTAAAAGAGTTGTAGGTGTGTGAGTGCGTGCGTGTGTGTGTGCAACTACCTGCAGCAGAAATATTTATCGATCTTGGCAGAGCCAAGTTATGAAAAATTTACGTTCGTTACACGAGGACGTCATGAAGTCTGTGCCGGCCAGCCAGCCTGGCTGAGGCTCCGAGCTGGAACTGAAACTGAAACTGGGACTGTGACTGGGCTCTTGACACAGCATGAGGCCAACTCACACTCAAGAGATGTGCGCGGGTAGGATGAGATGCATGTATTTATTTGCCTCTTCTTCTTTCTCCTTTTCGTTTTTTTTTGTTATTTTTACGGCCCGGTCAGGTATTCCGACGGGTGCACAGTGAATGAGCCTGTGCGTCGAGCCCTGAGCCCGGTCTCGACCCCGAGAAGCCTGTGTGTGCCATCGTAAACTCCTGATGAACCTCATAAATAATATGTATTTCGATTTTTATGCTTGTTGTTTCACACTTCACACACACATCCATATACATATAGAGAGGCTGTGACTCCAACCACGTCGATCCATAAAACCCATGTCAAAAAGTTAACACACAACTCGATCGCCTTTAGGCCTTAGTCAATGAAAATATAGGATTGAATTTTGGCTTCCACTCTGAATTTTCCAAGGCAAGGCTGTCGCTCAAACTCTCCCCTCCTCACTCTCTCTCTCTCTCTGTCTCTAGCTGTCAATTTTCCCTAGTGTCATCCAAGGTGGATAAATAAAATTTAGGTGCCGCCCGCCCCCCTGTCTAACCCCCGTTGCGTTGAGCAGCTGCAGCTTGGATTTTAACATATTTATTTTGAACGCAGTCACAGCAGAAGATCAAAGCACTTTCCTAGGGATCTTGAGTCTTTAACGTGTGTATATCAATAACAGCTAATCTCAAAATTAGTGGCACGACACCTGTCAAAGGGTTTGAATTTTGAAATTTTAATCAGTTTCAGTGAAGTATTGTTAAGAAATATCCTTAAGGCATATAGTAACTACTCAAATATAAATAGAGATCTATCTCTATATCCTATAACTGCAACTTAATAGCCTGCCTACACTTTCCTTAATGGATTTCTTCATTTTGACGATCAATCACACTGTAGAAACACTCTCTACTTACATAGTCAATAGTATATACTGTGCATCAACTTTCTAGTTGCATTTCATTAACAACATGTCATATTTATACGAGGCACATAAAATAAAAAGCCAACTACTATAAAATCGGTACCGTTATAAGCCGCACACGGCGCAGGCCGAAGATGAAATCGAGTTCAAGGCAATATCTAAGTCATCGCACCTAATAAAACGTGATCATAAAACCAGGCGACATAAAAAATAAAAGCTCACTCTTTGGATAGTCATAAAAATCGAAAATATCTTTTAAAAATTTCAAATACGAAATACCAAAAAAAATAACAACCGAACTTTGTATTAGAAAAATACAAAACAAACTGTCGACACGGGACCACCAACACGGATCTGATTGGCCTTTGCTGTTTGGGACGATTCTAAGTAGCATATTGTCTGGATCGGGAACTACTACTACGCACAACAACAAATTACAAAATTACGCTAAACGCAAAGGTAGCGGCCCTTAACGATCAATAATGTCACATAAGTCAACGATTAAAGTGCCGTAGTCGATTCAAAGATGGCTTTTATGGATATGCCCGACTTCGATCAAAACGAGCACAGTCTCTTTCGCTGGGTCGTAAAAACCATCGCCGGAGATTGACCAACGACCATCGGGTTATCCCATCAACCCAGACGAGACGAGACATCGGGCATCGGTTTGACCGGCGGGACAGGTGCGAAATGTCCGAATTGTTTTCAAAGTTCGAAACCAGCTCTGCATTTGTCGGAGCCTTCTACTCTGTGATATGATTTTACGACCTAGTAGTATTTTCGTTTTTACGATCATCCGACGAACAAATCGTTTAGCGCTCGAATACCACAAAACCCAACCCAAAACTGGCGTTTAGACGAGAACTATCGCAGCAAGCTGTGCGACAGAAAGATACCCTGTAAATTCAAGCTCACTTTTATTCACTTAAGTTAAGTTAGTTAAGAAACTGTTTAGAAGAAAAATTGATAAAGAAAAACAATTTGAAACTTGACAAACTGAAGAAGAACATTAAAAAACTATTGCAATTCCAACCCAAGCTACCCCTTTTGCAAGCTACCCTAGCACATCAAATGTTATGCATATCCAAAACTCTCTAATTGTTTATTTTTTTGCAATGAATTCATATCAGATCGTTAAATCAGGCAAGTCAAGCGATTGATATATAATGACGAGTATCATATCAAAAATATGCAAGCAAGTTCCACGTGAATACTTATTCTTATGCAAAGTATTCACTCTTTTTATGATCAAGCCCAGTAAAAATATTATCGAATTAAATTCCAATTAGATGAATCGAATATTATGTTGGAATCTGTAGTTTCAGCTCGTAAACTTTGCCTATCGAGAATATGTTTTTAAATCAATGAGAGAATACAAAACAATACATTTATTTTTATTTTTTTTCCTCAAGAGAACCGACCACACACAACAGAGCTTAAAGTGAATCTTCTGTAGACTTTATAGGTTTTATATTATGATCTATTAGTGACCATTAACTGATAAGGTAACGCTCGGCTTTATAGCTCTGCATAACTGTAATGTTTGTGGGGCCAGCTTTGATGATGGGAATGCGGAGTGTTCTTTCTTTAAAGGGAAAGTAGAAGAGTTTGCAGAGCACCTGCCTGCAGCTGACGCCTGGCAGTCTGGTCCTGCGTAGACACCGCTTCAAGGTGGATTTCGGCGGAAGGAACTCCTGCCTCGCCGTGTCGCTGGCTCGCAGTGTGCACAGTTTGTGGTCCACTTTGATTGCAAATTTTTCGTAGGACTTTACGAGGTTTTACTAGACAGCTAGACGCCCCGCTCGAAATGTATTTTAGACGCTGCACCGCATGGTGCATGCAACGCCAGTCGCACAGTCACAGTCACAGTCGCGCTGTTGCAGGTGTGGCGTGTTGCAGGAATTTCGAGAGTTGAGCCGCGTCATGTTGTCTGGCAGGGACAACAAGCTGCGGGCTCGCTCACTGCGCTGCATTTTGTGAAAGTCATGGCCATGACTTGCTCGCCCTTCCTCTCCCTCTCTGCCTCTCTCCCTCTCACCCACTCTCTCGCGGTCTTTCTCTAATGATGCCTGCAACGAAATGTCATTAGTTTTGCACTCGGCGATGCATTTGAAGTGAGCCGCTTTTCTGAAGGGTTGCCCAGTTGCAATTGCTGTGATTTCAAGGCTGACCGCGAGTGGAAGGGGGGAATGAGGGCAGCGGGGGAGAAAGAGGTCGGTAGTGAAGAGGCAGCTGTGGCAATGCGTAGAAATGTGGCAGCTGAAAATCAGGATTATTTGTGATTGACAGAATGTACTTCCAATCGCAAATACATTCAAATGCAGAAAATGAACTAAAAATTGTCGCCAAATTCCCTTTTGAAATATTTTAAAAAATGTTTTTATTAAAAAATTGCTATAAATATTCATTTATCTATATATAATTTAATATTCTTCAGTGCTATAAATATTTATAAAATATTAAATAAATTTCAAAATCAACTCAACTCTAATTTAATTCAGAACTTTGAATTTCCATTCAGTTTCCTATATATCAAACATCGAATTTGTTATTTTCGCTCATTCCTACATATATTAATGTAAATCCAAACCTTCTCACCATAAAAACCATAAATAATCGCCCGATTCTTTGGCCCTACCAAATGATATAGCACTTGGGGCTTAACCGACTAGCTAAAGGGTCAGTTCATTCACAGCTGCTGTCAACTAACAACTTTATAAGTCGAATTTATGGACCATGTTTAAACACAACAAAAGGGTTTGAGAAATCGAAACGGTAGAACTCAGAACAGTAGAATATGCCCTCGCTATCTCCCTCTCTCTCCCCCTCGCTATCTCCCTCTCTCTCTTTGCCTTAATGATGATGATAGCAACCTGTCGGGGGGATTAAGATTTTACACAATGTTATATCTTGTTGCGACTGGGCCGATTCATTGTTGGTTCTGACTACGGTTTCATTTAAAATCATAATTTGCTTATAATTGACTTACTATTTAATTTTCATATAAATAAAAGAAATATAACGACAGGCCCGTCAACATTTTGTGAGGCTCGTAAAAAAGTTGAATTATGTTTTATCTAGATCAATGAAGATTATTATGGAAATACCAAACATATACCAGATGCTCCACTCCACTCCACTCTACTCGAAATCAAGTTTCACCCGTCGTCGTATGGAAATCTAAGTTGAAAGCCGTTAAAAATTGTATCTTGTTTTAGCTAGTTCGGCATTTAAATGCCTAACTTATCAGTCAGGTAGGTACATATATATGCCATATGCATGTGTTGTTGCTTGTCGCAAATCATTAGCGTAAAGTGTTAGTTTTGCATAAATAACTACGGATCGCATTTAATTTGCCAAGCGAGTCTTGGAGCAGCTTTATGTTTATTTCGGTTTGCCTAAAACTATTTTGGAGATCTGGTAACATTCTAAAGTCACGCGGCAAATTATGCGTCACCTGACTGAAGGGTAATGACATATCGATGAATATTCAAGAGCCAGATATACAAATTATAAAAATAAAAATAAAACTATGCCTATTGCCCTTACTATACCCAGCATTAAGTTAGGATTAAAGGGTTTAATGGACTTTGGATTAGCGAAAGAAATATAAAGAATTTGTTGAAATGTAGATAGAATATATTGAAAATATATTTGAGATTTGAAGTGAAATGTTAGTGAAATTACATGATCTTGAAAATAGACTTCAATTTTCTTATAGATATGTTTGTAATATTTCTTTTCACTGTATATCCCATTGATCAGTTTATTTCGCCTCCGACAGCATAATTCATTATGAATCATTTTAAATGTGAATCAATTTATGGCTGAATGCTTTTATTTGCTCAATTTTCAGCTCCATTTTAATCTGAACCGACGAGTTCTGATGATGTTTACATTCGCGGATCGTACGACCTGACGTCATTAATTGAAATGATATGCAACGAAATCAATTTACAGCGATGTTCAAACATAACACCCCCTTAACATCTAATGAATATTCGTCATTAATTTCGGTATTCTGCCTATCGAAACTTTCTAATTCCCGCGGCACCAATATCAATATCATATCTTGTCTCTGGAAATTTTCACGTGCTGAACTGAATTCACTTGAGCATCGAAAATTCCTCTCATATCATATTTTGTTGCAATTTTATGCTGGGTTTCTCTTGCTCTCTGTCTATCTCCCTCTCTCTTCTTCTCTCTTGCTTGCCATTGCCGTAGATTGGCAATACATTAACACTTTTTTATGCCCGGCATGCGGGTGGTTGGCACTTTTTTCGCATCATTTGTTGCCACGACTGGCCAGGCTTGTATTGGGCTGCTGCCGTCGCCGGTGGCGACACCCGCAGCTGAGATGCTACATTAGAGCTGGCCAGGACACGGCACAGCACCGTGCAATGTGGCATAAGCTTGCGCATCATTGATTTCAATTTGAAGCCGGAGTCGTCGTCGTCGTCGTCTTGGAAGGGGGGTGCTGGGGTGGGGCAACTATCAGCATTAAATGTTATGTGGCAACAACGTCCGCTGCATGCCGCGTCGTGTCCGTGCCCGTGCCGTGTCCGTGCGTTATCTGTTTCCGCAACATGATGTTGCCGATGATGTTGAGAATGATGATGATGATGACGGCGATGATGATGAAGCACCAAGGCTGCTGTCGCTGCTGCTGCTGCTGATAATGATTATTGAAGTTGTGGCTCTGATTTTTGCACACATGCGACCAACTCTGTGCCTCCTTTCCTCTCCCTCCCTCCCTCTCTCTGTCCTGCTCTCTATATATACACATATATTTATGATATATGTGTGTGATTTGGTCCAGCTGAAAAATTTCAACGCATAAAAATATCTTGGCTGCTGCCACCGCCCCGCAGCTCCTTTTTCGCCCTCTTCCTCTGCTCCTTCCCCTTTGCTGCTGTCGTCGACACTGTGAGCAAGATGGACTTCCGGTTTCCTGTTTCCGTCTGTCGAAGTTCTTTACTTTTTTCAATGCTTCGACACACACACACACAGCAGCAGCCCGACATATGTATGTGGAAGCATTTTTATATCGCACTTGCTGTTGTTCTTGCTGCTGTTGTTGATGTTAGTGGGCGTGGCATGTGTGAGTGTGTGTGTGCGTGTGTGTGTTGGCTTGTGGTGTGGCATTGGTTTGCCCTAGACCAGCGCCCAGCGTCGCCATCAATGTTTGATGTGTCAGCAGCCGCTGGGCAGGGGATGCAGAGGGCGTAATGTTGTACGAGGGGCAGCAGCAGCCTCCTCCTCCTCTTCCTTCTGAGGCGAAGGGCAGTGGCAGGACGCAGGAGCTGGGTAGGTAGGGGTAGGAGAGGGGCGTATGCTCGGGGGTGTGAGCGTCGCTTTAGCGCACAGTTTTATAATAAATCGATAAGAAGCAAGCGCCGCAAAAGGGGCAGCTAAGTCTGAGCTAGGATTTCCCTTTCCTTATGCCTTATGCTGATGCTGCTACTGCTGTTGTTGTTGTTGTCGTTATTCCTTCTCATATTCTTATACAACTTAAACGCAACGCTGGCTGCAGCTGAAACTGATGCTGCATTTTAAAGGCTCATACAAGATTGCTCAAAGTGACAAAGCTGTTGCCAGGCAGCGCTGTGGGAATTTGCAGGAATTGCCATATAGTCTAGAGACTGAGCTAATGATATGCAAACAGCAGTGAGCACAATCGATTAATCGATAACTCAATCATGCAAACAAATAAACACGCAATTAATAATTGAGTATCAATTTTAAAAGTGGTTTTATATGCAAAAGATTCATTTTATAAATTTATATTTAAGATTTTAATAATCAAAGATTGGAGTTAAAGATATTTAAAAATGTTTTAATTATTTATATATAAAATATGTATAAATAAACTGTCCACTGACATGTCTCTGCTAATTAACATAGCGTTGCCAGACTACAATTCTATTCTAACCATGTTTGATGCAATTAATACATGTTCTATTCAACATATCTACATGTTACATCTCTTCCAGCTGTTTGCTTCAGCTGTGAACATACTTCACATTCACACGCACACACACACGGACATACACTCGCACCCACACACTCACACTCTTGCAGATCATACAAAGAGTGCCTGTCAAAGCAAATATGAGACCGCAAATGTCAATAAAATGTCAAAGGTTCGCCACCCCCGCTAATTGGTTAATGTAAACAAACTGGTGAACTGTGCAAGACGACCAAAATACATCTCACAAGCAGAACAGGGGCAGGGTCAGTGGCAGGGGGCAGTGGCAGGGTCAGGGGACGGGGAATGTTTCAAGTTTCAAGTGTTGACGCGACATGGTAACAACAATAACAGTTACGGGCAAGAAAGACTACTGCAAGCACGTAAAAACAAACAGACAACAGACGGCGGCAACGTTGGCGACACACACAGAAAAAACGACAACACACGCACACTCGCACACACACACTGGCAGAACAAATACTTCAATTAATAAACAGACACGCGTCCATCGATAAATACTCGTGTAAGTAAGCATTGCCCTATTCCAATAGTATCTGGCAGGGCACAACCCTCAGGGACTGCCGTGACGTGGTGTCGGCGGTAACCGAACACCGAACGGGAGCACTAGCAACAACAACAACAACAGCAGCAACAACAACAGCAGCAACAACAACAAGGCGCCGGCAATCGCTGCTTAAGTCCTTGTGGCGTAACTAAAACCAATAAGTACTGACCCGAGTGAGTACTCGCTGACAAAGTGCTTGAAAGGTTTAGCCCAGAATTAGCATGCAGTTCTGTGGGAGCTGTGGATAGTCAACATTAAGCGATACATTTGATCTGGGGTTAGGTACCTATAAAGCAAGTTTGTTGTTAGTTATTTAGCGATATATTTCATAAAGAAAATATTTAATTAATTCCCCAAATTTTCTTAGCAAGAATTACCAATGAAATAAACTATGATAATTAACATAAAATATTAAATGATGTTATTTTATTTAAATATTATATATTTCCACTTAACTAGTTCATACGAGTGTCGTTTGATAAGTCCGTGACTTTTTGTATTTGCCGCGCACCTGCTCTAAATACAACACTGCTCCTGTCAGCAGTTATCGATTAACAGCTGACTGTAAAATTTTGAGAAAGCTGCGTTTTTTGGTTTGCGTTTTATAGGCATTGAAAGCAGACGATCTCGTGAATTTTAACGAAAATGGAAAAAAGTGAATTTCGTGTGCTAATTAAGCATTATTTTTTGCGTAAAAAATCCATCACCGAAACCAAGGAAAGACTTGATAAATATTATGGGGACTCTGCACCATCAATTTCAAAGGTTAAGAAATGGTTTACTGAGTTCCGTTGTGGTCGTACCAGTACAAGTGATGCCGAACGTTCAGGTCGCCCAAAAGAGGTCGTCATGCCAGAAATCGTCGACAAAATCCATGGAATGATATTGGATGATCGGAGAATGAAAGTGCGTGAGGTAGCTGAGGCTGTAGGCATCTCAACTGAACGGGTACATCACATTTTACATGAATATTTGGACATGAAAAAGCTTTCCGCGCGATGGGTGCCGCGATTGCTCACACACGACCATAAGCGCAACCGTGTGACCATTTCAAAGGAGTGTTTGGCGATGTTCAACCGCAATCCAAACGAATTTTTGCGCCGTTTCGTTACCGTAGACGAAACATGGATCCACCACACCACACCAGAGACCAAAGAACAATCAAGACAGTGGGTTTCTCCGGGTGAACGTGCACCAAAGAAGGCCAAGGTGGGTCTGTCGGCCAACAAGGTCATGGCCACAGTTTTTTGGGATGCACAAGGTATCATTCACATCGATTACCTTGAAAAGGGTAAAACGATCACCGGCGAATATTATTCAGAGCTTTTGGACAGATTCGATATTGATTTGAAGCAGAAACGACCGCATTTGGCGAAAAAAAAGTGCTGTTCCATCAGGACAATGCACGGGTGCACACGTGTGTAGTCAGCATGGCAAAATTTCATAAATTGGGCTACGAACTGCTACCCCATCCAGCATATTCTCCAGATTTAGCCCCCTGTGACTATTTTTTGTTTCCAAACATGAAGAAATGGCTCGGCGGTAAGAGATTCGGGTCAAATGAAGAGGTCATCACAGAAACAAACGACTATTTTGAGGGCCTTGAGAAAACCTATTATTTGGAAGGAATAAAAAAATTGGAAAAACGCTGGACTAAATGTATAGAGCTAAAAGGAGATTATGTTGAGAAATAAAACGCTTCTTTGACGAAAAAAATATATTTTATTCAAAAAGTCACGGACTTATCAAACGACCCTCGTATTCTACTCAATTGATTTATATATACAACTTATAAAAGTTTTATTTGTAAAACTGCAAACTAAAAGGAAGAAACAATTGCAATTTTTCAAAGTATTTTTCAAAAAATCCAAACAATTTATAATTAAATTCTTTTCTTCTTATTTAATTTTCTTTTTGATTAATTCTTAATTTCACAAATTGAATTAATTGCTTTACTTTAAAAAGTCGACTGACCAAAGTTGACTTTAAATAAATAAATAAATAAATAAATAAATACCCATTCCTAACCAAACAACATGCATTTATTCAATCAATTTCAGACCACATCAGTAGGTTAGCGAATCTATCTATGAAATACTTTAGTTCACAGGCAGTTTTCTCTTGTTATCAAAACAAATTGCTACGTCAACGAGAGAAACAGGAAATTTTATTTGGCCAAACGCGAGAGAGAGCGAACCCAAACTACCCGAGCGAAAGAGCAGAAGAAAGAGGAAGAAGGAGTGTGGAATGAGGAGAAAAATGAATGTGCCACTTAACCTATTCCCACACCCACATAATGATGATGCACAGGTGTCGTGTGCACCTTTTTTCCAACTCCTTCAGCTCGAGATGGTTTCAAATCTGTTCAGGGTAGCCTGGCAACGCGAATGCGACGGAAGTGCTGTATTAGTTTGGATTCAGTATGCCAATGTGCATGTGCGCGCGTGTGTGTGTGTGCGAGTGTGTGTGCCAGTGTGTGCGTATGCCTGCGAGGAGATTGCCCATAAAAATTCCATAAAGATAGCGATTTATGTGAGAGCAGCCAAAGGGTTGCCAGCCAACTCGATTGGGAATATATCGCCCAAGTCGGGTGCGTAAATTGCCTGACGGTGGCATTGATGGGGCTGCCTCCCTGTAATGGCATTTCTTCATCGCCATCAGCATTTGTTGCTGACACTTTTGCTACTTAGGGGATTCGTGGCATGACCCCCCTCTCCTCTCCCACCACCGTCTTCTCCACTTTTCTTCTTTCGCGCAGATTTTTTTATCAGCTCTGCGTTCTTTTGTGTGACATGGAAATGATTTGCAGGTGGTTATTAATCAAATTAATGTGCTTATTGATAACACTGATGCCCCATAATGTGGCATTGTTGTTGTTGCTGCCACCCCCACACTCCTGTCTCTCTTTTTCTTCTGCTTCGTGGCTTAAAGTGGATCAGCGCGAGACGAGTGTTGCTGTCAGCGAGAAGAGGCAGCGCTAATGGGAATGCAAGTTGAACGGGTTACACGGCGCATACTTTACAAGCTTTTAAGAACTTATTATCTAATCTTTATCCGAGGCAAATACGGCGGAGCAGCTCGGGGCAGGTAACACGCGACGGCACTTAATAGAAATCATTCCCATGGAAAGAAAGCGCCATACAGTGGGGCAAACACAAAATATAAGGACAAAAATATAGTGAGAAAAAAATGATTGTTATTCTATTGTTTTAAAATGTTTTGAAATTTTCTCGTATTCCATATTTAAATCAAAAAATGCTTCAATTATGTTTTCGTATTTATTTTTAATTTATTTTATTAATTTATTAATTATTTACAACTATTTTGAATATTATTTTATAAAACACGATGTTTTTGATCTGGAATATTTTTAAGTATTTTAAAATTATTGTTCCGTCGAGGGTTTAGCTCTAGTTCCCTGAGGAACTATTACTATACGATCTAGTTATATATATATTTTTTTTTTATTTCAAATAGAGAATTTTTTTGCAGCAAAATTCTATTCCCACTCACTTTAATAACAATAAAATAAGTTAAGTATCGTAAATATTTTTCACTTATTTAAATCAATTAAATAATTAAATTAATACAAAAATTAAATTTTTTTCTTATTCTAAATATTATTTTTTATTTTAAAACCCTTTTTAACCTAACTTGCAGGCTATTTGTTCCACTATCCAATCTTGCTTAATCTTGTTTTTTTTTGGAAAAGCCATAACATATACTAAATTAAGACATGGAAATGTTTGAACATTGTGGAAAACCACTTAAATCACATCAGCGACAGGCACAGATAAAATGTCCAACTGTTTGGAGTCCGAAACAAATCAAGCGGTGACCCCTTTCGATTGGCCCCCAAAAACGGAGCTCGAAAACAAATTGAAATAGTCACTGGCGCTGGAAGTCCGACCCCCTGTTCCCCCTTTCCCCTGTCTCCCATTCGGCTCTGGCCCATTCCATTCTGTCTGTGGGCTGACGGCAACTGATTTATTTGGAGAGAGAGACACTAATTATGCGATACGAGCCACAAACGACACTGTCAAACGAACATCAACATCAGCAGCAACAACAAAAGCAGCAAATGCGTTGACAGCTTTGCCGCATCTTTAATTTCTTTTGCCGTTGTCGTTGTTTCTGTTGTGTTTGTTGTTGTTGCTTTGAGCCATGGTCCAGTGGGCAGCAGCTCAGGCTGAGCACGCGATATTCATTACGAGCAGTCGGGGACAGCTGCCCGACAAGTGCAGCCAACTGCCAGTTGGACAGTTCCAGATGAGATGACAGCCCTGGAGGGCATTCAGCAGGCAGGTTGACAACTGAGTCAAGTGATTAACTTATTTACAAGTGGGAAGAGGCAGCCAGTGCAAGGGGGGAAGGTGCGATCACGAGCTCAAAAGGTCACTAGAGGAGTAGGCATAACTACGACTTGTGTGTGATCTTCTGTGTGATTATATCTGCTGACTAAGGAGCTAACAAGCGAAGCATTCAAGTCATAATTTTCTGCACAAAATTGACTTCAATCTCAACCATTTTTCTGCATTAAAATCTAATTAAATTCCTAGATTTGATTTACTTTACTGATTTGAGATGCTCTCAAGGGATCCCTAAACAACTAGCCTGTTCTCTTAATGAACCCTAACATTGGTTAATAATACTGTATAAATATATTGTGCAAGCACTTTTCCTTTGCCCTACTTGAGCCGTCCAGCTTGACCGTCAAATCGATTGACCCAACTGATGCGCAGCACTTCCGTTCTGCGGCGCATTGCATCACGTAACGCGGCCCCAAAAGGCGAACTCGGCTCGTCAGTTTGCCCGCGACGCAGTTCAATAACTCAAAACGCAAACAACTTAATTAGCAACAACAGCAGCAACAACAACAAGAGGAACAACAACAACAACAGGCGATTGCCCGAGGGCGAGGGTAATTAATTTTGAAGCGCATGCCAATCCTGTTGCTGTCCACCCGCTGATTATTATGTGCTGGATGAGCTGCCAGCTCCAAGTGGCCAGTGGCACTGCCGGAGCTGGTAGCTGATTTTTGGGCTCGCCTACAGCGCAAACTGCGGCGCTGTCACAGTCAACGTCGTCGTCGTCGGCGGTGCGTGCATTTTTTGCCTAATTAATGGCGGCAATTTGTAAACGTCGCGAATTGCGCGAAAAAGTATTTGCCAAAATGAAGCGAGTGCGAGGCGAACCTGCAGTATTCGTAATAAGAAACTGCAGTCTTCGAAGAGTCTTGGGCTCCTCATCGCCGACGAAGTCACTTTTTTAAGGCGTTGATTGATCAGCCCAGAGACGCGTCGCATCGCATCGCAACGCGTTGTCGACGACGACGCCTGCGACGCATGCTGATGAACGATGCGACGATCCAAGTGGCATCGATTGCCACGTCGCACAGCAGAATATCCAACAGAAGAATATGTGAAGCATTAGCAAAACTATACTATACCCTGTTAACAGACATATTTATGATACTATTGTCGATTTATCGATTGTTATCGACATGTTTTCGAAATACTACTTGGCAATTCTAAACGATTCAAATCAATGGGTCCATAAAGCTCATTAATTAATTATTTCAAACACTTTAATATTGACGCCTTTAAAGAAACACTAATTGAACTACATATATGATAACGATTACTATCGATAGTTTGAAATATATAAAACAATTACTATCAGAAACATAAAATCATTTTTAAAGTACTTTCAAAGCTTTTACATCTCTACCCTGAATTTTAAGTGATGAAAAAATATTTGACCAAATTTTTTACGACTTCTATTTATCGATTATATTGAATAATTGTTATCGATAGTATTATAATTTGACTATTATTATTTTTGTTGTCAAAAACAGATATTTTTGTATGAAATCAATTTGATTAGGCAATAAATACTTGTTAACCAACTTCAAATAGTAAAGTATTCAATTTTTATATAGAATACATATATATAAAATAATATAGATATAAAATAAATGTCTTTAGTATTTTTCTGAAATAACGCTTAAATATATATCTATTAATTATAAAGAAAATTCTTAACTTTTTCAGACAGCAAGTTGTTTCTTTTTTACCAATTCAGTTGCTGAATTTCTTATAGTGAATGCAACAACGCAGGGTATTGAAAAGCGAAAGCTTCGCCCAAGACAGTCGGTTGATATTTCGCATTATTCGCTTGGCATACATAAACAGCACGCGAGCGCCATAATCATAATCCGTAATGTCATAAGTGTCGATCGAAAGGCGAACGGCGATGGGCGATTGGGGATCTCGCCTAATAATGTTGTCGCCGATCGTCGATCGTCGATCAACGATCAGTTCAATGGCTTGTGACTGTGACACATCGAAATGTTGCTTGATTTACGAGCCTTCGGTAACAATGAGAATGCGCCCATGAATAATGCCACCGATCGCGCCCGATCGGCAGTTCGGCAGCGGGTGAAAGGGCCTTATGGCCGTATGGTTTATGGATATCGATTCGGATGAACAGTATTGCGCTTGATCTCGGCCGACGCTGGCGACGCGCTTTGAATTTATGGCAGACCATAATTGTCATAATCTCTGTATGGCCAACAAGTAGCCGGTACTGGGGGCGATCCTCTCCAGCTCCAGCTGTGCTACCGTTTAATTTGATAAGGGCCACGTTGGTGTGCGCCACATGTGGCCCATGGATGCGGTGGCAGATGCTGCCGACTGCCGCTTTCAGTTACAGTTGCCGTTGCAGTCGCAGTCGCAGTGATCTTCATTTCGCTGGGAATCTGTGCAACAAGATCGCAATTAATTCACGCGGATAAATCTTCAAGTGCTAACTACATGACAACAACAAAGTAGTTACACAACTCTTCTTCTTCTCTTCCCTTCTTCTCTTTCTTTTTGTTGTTCTTTTTGCAGTCACTGCCTGCCTGGTTACCCACACAAAATCACGATCCTCTCTGATTGCATTCTGCGGCTGTGCCGTGCCGTTGCCGGGTGTAGCTTTTGGATCTTGCCGTTCCGCCGGCCAAGTTGAAGTCGCCCCGAGTCGCCTTCGTTTAATTTCAATTTGTTGCCGCGCCAAATTTATGACGGTTATTAGCAAAAGACGTGCGGCCAACACATTCCTCATGCCTCATGCAGAGGCTGCCGAGGTTGCCGAGTCTGCTGCTCGCCTCTTCAGGGCTTCCTGTCGGAAACCCCATGAATATCTGCAAAGTTCTGAACCGCAACTGTTGCTACCGTACGCCATTTTGCTGCCTGCCTGCCTGCGCAACTTGCCGCGCGCAGTGGCAATGTTTACTCGCCCCAGACAAATTTCATTGTAACTTGAGTAACTTGGTAGTCTGTACTTGGCGGTCACACTGCGTCCGGTTGCGGCTCCACATCCACAACTGCTGCTACTGCCTCGTGTAGTCGCCTTTGTTGTCTATGCATTTGCCTCCACTATAGTCGCCGATCTTGACTGCCTTCTGCTACAGTTTCCAATTCCATTTCGAGTTCATCTCATTCTTTATTTGTTTAGTTGGCTTGGCTTGGCTTGGCTTGGCTTGTCTTGGCTGAACCTATAGCTGGCGCTTGTTGCAGCTTATCAAGATCGCTTATCAGGGAATCTATTGCTGGCTTTGCTGGCTTGAGAGGTGACTAACGTTTAGGAGATTTGATAAGTCAAGAAATTTTATAAAAAAATAAAAGAGGTCAAATTATTTAAAAGTATTTTTTAAAGTATCGTAATAATGATACTGACATATGCATTACATAGACAGAAAGAAAAGGATATAAAAACTTATTTTATCTCATGTTAATAAATATTTTATTTCTTAGTATTAATACAGAATTAATGTTTAAGACATTGAATAATGCTCTTTAATTTTCTAAATCTTTTAGCTCCTTGAGAAATTATTCTTATTTATGAATTATTATTTCTATTTTTGTTCGATTAGAACTTTTAGTAAGTCATAATTAGATGGATTGATTCATGCGCCTAACTACAATTTAAATTAATTTAAATATTTAATATGTATTATAATATGTGTGCTAAATATTTTTTATGCCCTTTCTGGCAGACATGGCCTTTGTGCAATACACTACCAGCACATTTATAATTTCGGGCCTGGCTTTATGCATTAGAGGAGTCTATGTACACCCTAAAGTACCTCTTCATCCTATCACTTCATAAATATCACTTTTCACTTATTACTAATCAATTCCATGACTAAAAACTACTCAAATGGTGTCTAATAAATTACTTAATTAGTGCTAATTAGCATTGCTGGGGAACCCAACAGCAAGCAATGTGCCTGGCATAATTTCGATGGCAATTCGAGTTCCAGTAACCGCGTGCTACGTGGCCGCACACCAACTGAACGGATAAGATCTACAGCACACAGTCACACACACACACACAGACTGGGCATACTCCCCGGAATCCATAAATATAAAACTGGCGACTACGGATCCCTAGATGGAACGCGTCGTCGTCGGTGTGTGACAAATTTTCGGTCATTCTCATTCAGAATCTCATTTCCATTCCCCACATGGGCGGCACACGAGAGCCTTGAGCTTGGTGTGTGGTGTCTACTGGAAATATGTACCAGTGTGTGTGGGCGAGTGTGTGTGTGTGCATTGGAGGTGCCAGTGGAGATCGAGTGGCAGACAAATGCGCTGTTTACCTGCTGTAACACGCGCACGTTGATCACGCACTACCTGCAAGTCCAAGGAGACGACACTGCCGAGCCAGACAGTCCAGAATCCACATCCACATCCACATGCACATTCCCACATCCACATCCATTAAGTTGTTAATCATATGCGCAGTCGCAGTCGCAGCCAACAAGCTCCAAATTTGTGCAGCACTGCATCCTTTGAGTATCCTTTTCATAGGCTGCTGCTGCTGGCACAATTAATATGCGTCCAGCGATCGTAATCAATTCTGGCTACATAGTCGTCGCCCTCCTCCCTCTGCCGTCGTCGAGGGGTAACCCGAACACGTGCGGGTCATTAGTCGCAGTCACGCATTTTGAGCTCACCTCCAACTGCAACTGCGACTCCAACTACAACACCATCACCATCACCATCACCAACGCTCCCATCACCCATCTCCGTGCCATGTCCGCTCGCTTTAGTAGGAAATGATTTTGTACGCTTCGTTCACCTGGTTCTCTGTTTCGCCCCCCTCTCTCTCTCTCTCACTACCTTCCCTTCCTCTTCTCTTTGGCGCTTATGAGCTGCGAAATTTTTATGAGTAGCTGGAACTGAGCTCAGCTGGCCCAGCCTTGTCGATGGTTGCTGGTTTTGTTTGGTTTGCTGTAAAAGGTTCTAATGAACCATGGCAACCAGGCATTGGAGATGGAGCGCTGACTCACCTCACTACTAAGTTGTTACTCCAGCTGAGGATCGGAAGTTAGTGGAACTTTTTTGACGGGAATATATGCAGTTTGAGGTTAGGCTTCGTTTACTTTTTAATGTTGCACAGGAAGTTAGAATATGGTAAGTTCCGTTTTGGAACTGTTTTATGAATCTCAGGCAGTTAAAAAATGAATACAAATATTTGTTTAAAACATAAAATAAGACAAGGTTCTTAATTATTACAAATTAAATCAAATATATTAGTGAATGCTATTAAATTATAATTAAAACTAAGGAAAATATTTATTTTTTCATGTTTGTAATTTTTCCGAATATATGAATAAATAAATAAATAATGCACATAATTATATCTGCGTTTTATTATGCATTAATTTTATTATTATTTTTTAATAGTTTTCCTTTTTTATTTACATTATATAATACAGTTAATTATAAATATAGATGTCATATTCATTCAAAACTTTTAGTAACATCGATATATTTAAATACCTAATTAGTCTGGCTCTGCAATTTACACAGTCACGTGACGTGACACTAAAAGCAAGCAATTTACCAAGCCACCCTCGCAAGGGTGCACTCACACTGCCACACGCAATCAACACACATACATATGCATGTATTCATATCCATATTCATGTTATCATATATACATATATGGTAACAATTTGCTCCGTCGAGGACGCGTGTGTTGTAAAAGGATGTTGACTTCGCTGACTACTTTGGGATACTGAGGAGCGACTTTTAGTTACCCCTTATTAATAAAACAATAATATTTCAATTACTATAACGATTTTATAATATTTTAAAAATAAAATTGTAGTTTTTTATTTAGTTTATTTATTTTATTTTTAATTTTCATTATCTTAATCATTTTATCAATAAATGTAACCCCTCGACTTTTAAAAATGAAATGTAAGAAGAGTTCCTACTAAGAAAAAGTGGTTTCTTTTACTATCCCAGACCTCTCTATATTCTTCACCACCTCCCTCTGCTACTTTTACAGGGTATAGCAGCAGTAGCAGCCTTACGAGGCTTTTAACCTTTGTCGTTTCGGTCTATAACCGATTTGTAGTTTGATTTTGGCATTAACGATAATTTGGGGCACTAATGCACGACACATTAGGCGGACTACGACGACGACGACGACGGCAACGAAACTGTTTTGGTCTTGCGGCACGTGCGGGCCAGACGCCTGTTTTCTTCGACACAGCAACAACAACAACAACAGCAACAACTACAATATCGAGAGCAACAACAATAGCAACAGCTACGGCAAGTCAGCTCGGCCTTATGATAAATAAACAAACGTCAAGAAAAGGTAATAATAATAATTTTTGACAACAATTTATGCGGCCATTAACAGCGGCATACAACGTGTTTATTTGAACATTTCGCAAATATATAAGCAGTGAGTTGCGACCAACAACAACAACAGCAACACAGTCGGAAATATTGGCGAAATAAATAAATATTAATAACCTAAAAATCAATCAAAAATTCAAAGCATGTCAGACTCCACTCCGGTCGCCAATCGCCCAGTTTGGGTTCCAGTTTTGCGAGCCGAGTGTAAACCGCACTTCAAACCTGGCTAATAAATTCAAACACCCACGAAATTGCCAGAAAAGCGACGGCGCAACCATTGACAAAGCGCTTTGCGTAGGTGTCCCTTAGGTCCGCTCGGCTCATTGGGTCGAGGCCCAGCCCCAGCAGCGAAAGTGAGCAAAAAGAAGTTGCCCGCATACACTAGTTGGAAATTAATCAAGTCTTTTAATTTCTTAATATTGCGTCCAGGTATCGTCCATCACTTTAGGTAGCTGAATTGGTAATGACACTAGCTGAAAGACAAACGTGACAGATGCTGCAGAGTTGGAAATTGGACAGAACTGAATACGGATACAAAAGATAAACGGAATTTAAAATGTAACTTAAGGTGAGATAATCCCTTAGATTCAGATTAGATTTACATACCACAGGTTGCTATTGTATTGTTCTGAAGTTACGAGGGTCGTTTGATAAGTCCGTGACTTTTTGAATAAAATATATTTTTTTCGTCAAAGAAGCGTTTTATTTCTCAACATAATCTCCTTTTAGCTCTATACATTTAGTCCAGCGTTTTTCCAATTTTTTTATTCCTTCCAAATAATAGGTTTTCTCAAGGCCCTCAAAATAGTCGTTTGTTTCTGTGATGACCCGAATCTCTTACCGCCGAGCCATTTCTTCATGTTTGGAAACAAAAAATAGTCACAGGGGGCTAAATCTGGAGAATATGCTGGATGGGGTAGCAGTTCGTAGCCCAATTTATGAAATTTTGCCATGCTGACACGAAATTCACTTTTTTCCATTTTCGTTAAAATTCACGAGATCGTCTGCTTTCAATGCCTATAAAACGCAAACCAAAAAACGCAGCTTTCTCAAAATTTTACAGTCAGTTAATCGATAACTGCTGACAGGAGCAGTGTTGTATTTAGAGCAGGTGCGCGGCAAATACAAAAAGTCACGGACTTATCAAACGACCCTCGTATTGTGAATTGTGGTTTAGACGCACTCAAAAAAGAATCTTTTGCACAATTTATTCTTAAAATTAATTAATTGATTTTTCTAAATTGTCTTATTAAACTTACTCTATTTTCTTTTCAAAATGCAAAGACAAGATAGATGTAGATATACAAATAAGTATCGAAGTGCATTCATAACTTCACCTTAAAAGTTTCTACAAGGAAAAAACATCTACATATACATAAGCACCATAATTTAAACTTTTAATGAAGGTGTATGGGAAATTTGTTACACATCTTTTTCTTCACATAGACTTAAAGATTTGTGCCTAGTGTTGATAAAAATCATTTAGTTTTTTATCAATAAAATTATTTGTACAACAAAGTAAAATTGTATATCCATCCATTCTTACTTTTGGTCCAATCTCATACTCTTTCAAGTGCAGAAAGATCTTCTAAAAAATCCCCATTAGATTACCCGAACTTTCTTCCACAAGTCCCAAAAAACCCCACCTTGTCTAATTTAATCATTCGCCTCGCAGGACCTTCAAAAAAAGCCCGGCACGCCCACTCAATTTGAAATTCATTTGGTATGCAGCGCAAATTATACAAAGTGATTCATCAGAAATTGAAAAAGGGTAAGTTTCTAGTAATCAACATACGATATCCATCTGCAGCTGGTTAATGTCTGATAAATATATAATTTTTTTCGCTCTCTGAAATTTATTCCACTTGCATGTTTTTCTAATTACAATGCACTAAACACAGATGCCATACAGGTCATTGGTATTATGTAGATGCCGACAAAAGTTTAATTATTTCCCCAGGTTGCGGGAAAGAAAAAAAGAAACCACCCAACGCGGCGTTACTAATTACATTCGCGCCAATGTTAATTTGTTACAATTTCCGGAATTTCGCTAATTTATTTTGTATATTTTTTTTTAACATTTTTATTAGTGGCATAAATTGTATGCTTCGTTTCTATTTCTAGTTGTTGTTGTAGCTGAATAACATTCTCTAGGGTTGAGTAGAATTTCCTTTACAATTGTTCGTCGCGCATTTGTGGCAATAAATTAGCATTTTTGTGAGCGACTCATGAATATATATACGATACTCGTACATAAAGTGTGAATGCCATGAAAGGTTAGAAAAATATTCCTGATATTTGAAAGCATATCGAACATTTTTTGTAACGCGGTAAGTAAATAAAATGTTTATTATTTAATATTAAAAAAAAATTGAAAATGTAGTATATAAAATTGTTAAAGGTAAATACAATATTACATATTTAAAATTTAAAATTGCATATTCGGTTCCTTTGTTTGTTTTGCTGTTTTTTGATTACCTCATGTAGGAAGGTGTTCACTTGCCTCGTCTATTTGCACAGCTTGCTGGCTTGGCTGCAACTATAACTGCAACCTGCCACGTGCGCAGCTCATTAACAGCTGCCCCTAGAAGCGCAGCGATAAGCCGAGGGGCTCGCCACGCCCCCCAACCGTGAAGCTTCCGTTGCAGCTACATAATTACCAGGCTGCTGCAAGTGCCTACCTCGTACCCAAGTTTAATCTCCCGAAACACACATCGCGCTCCCTCTCTCACTCTCCCTCTCTATCTCTCACTCTGTATCTCTGTTATTAATTGCAGCTTTGATTTATCTAAGAAACAGGGCGACTCTCTACCGATGCGGCGATGGACAACCCCATTTTCCATAACGTTAGACACACTCGCAGAATGTTTAATTGTGGAAATGGAAATGAGAAATATGCGGAAGCGTTGACGATTCCGCTCCAGCAACGCTCCAGCTGCAGTGGCAGTGGCAACGACTGCACTTGTCGCATCACTTGATGCCAGGCCCGTGCTCATGCTCCAGCTACGTTCTCCGTTCCCATTACCCCTTCGGGTTTGTCACTGGCATTGTGGCTGTCTAGCCATCAGCATCTGTAGCTGTCTGTTCCAGTCTCACTCGCATGTTGCCCGCCCTCGTCTCCCCGCCTTCGTCTCACTCACTAAATGGCACAAAAATATGGGCTTAACCGGAAACGGATGTATTATCTGCGCTAACTGCGCTGCCGCTGCCGCTGCCTCTGCCTCTGCCACTGTCGCTGTCGCTGCCTCAGTGCCTCAGTTCTCCGACTCAGTCTCGGGCACTGGCTCGGCTCGGGTCGTGGAACTAATAGAATATTATAAATTGTTCAGAGACCACGGGCTAGAACCTGTGCCAAGCTCTCTTGCCTTCTCCACTGACCCAGGCCTGAAGCTGATGGCTCTGCTCATCTGTATCTGCAGCTCGTCTGTGTGTGCGTGTGTGTGTGTGTGTGTGCATGCGCCTCACTCGTTACGCTTCCGTGAGCTTTTTGGACTGTGCTTTTTGCGGCCGGCGAACGTTTCGTTTCATGTTGTTGGCCCTCGCATGGCAAATGCAAAATCGACAAATTCCTCCCTAGCTACGCCCTAACTCGCCCCCCGCCCCCTGTTTAGTTTGTTGCATGTGTGTCATGTGGCCGGACAGCGGCAACTCTACCCCACACTCACACGCACACACCTACTCCCCCTACATCTTGCTGTACGTGCTCCAATGCATTCGTTTGCATGTCGTGCCCGTCGCTTTCACTTTCCCCACATTTTTGTCAATTCAAGAATATTTCTCGTGCATTAACCCTTCAGTGAGATAAAAGATACGGGACTTTGAAAGTACTTACATTAATCATTAATATTATAATACGAATATCAAATTGATACCAACAAAAGTTATGTTTGTAGTATTTCGATTTAAAGTTGTTATTCTCGTAAAGAAGAAAAGCAACTTAACTTGTCTGTCCGTCCTTATAAAAGTTTGGATTTCAGAGAATATTTAATCGAGCAATAATAAATTTAAACATAATTACTATAACTTTCCAAAAGATTTTTGCGATTGGATATTCAACAAAGATATTGTAAAGAAAACAATTTAAAGGGGTACTGATTTTAAAGGCACTCCCTGCCAAGTATGCAACAAAATATTCTAAACATAGAAGCAATATATTAACTTAATTGTTTGGTTCAAGTGGATAGAGGGTATAACACTGTCGAGACAATCAACTTTTACTTTTATTATACTACATTTTAGAAAGGATCAGAAGCACAGCTTTATCTTTAACTTAATGAGTATATTTTATTGTTATTTATCAAAAACTACATATAGGCACAAAGTAGTCAATGTCGTGTTTAACATTTTACAAGTATTCTCTTAAAGTTCTTAGCAGTTCTTATTGCAACTCAAGCTAAGCTCCTTCAAATTCAATGCCAAAATATGTAAAGCTAACAATTTGATTGGAAAATCTTTGCATTAAGAAAAGCTGATGGTTTTGGGGTGGCATTAGAAGAACGTTAAGTAGGCACTACTGAAGTATCAACTGGCGTGCAGCTGCCCAACTGTCTGCAGCATTTGCATCTCTTTGGCAGGATCAAGGATAAGCGCAGCCAACTGATTGAGTCATTCCGTCAGACAAAGCGGCAAAGGCGCTGTCTGTGAAAGTGATCGTCGGGATGATGGAGGCCGCAGATGCGGTGGTGCAAGCAAATGTATCTCAAAGATACTATTTCTATCCTTTGCGCTCGGCACTCAAGCGATCAGCCAAAACAACAACAAACATTGCCCAAGAAGCAGCAGTTGCTAAGGGGGTAAGCGATGAACCCATCCCTATCGCTATTATCGCTGCTCTTCATTGTACTGCTACTGTTGTTGTTGCTGTTCTTGTTGTTCCCTTGTTGGCTTGATCGTTACTACTTAACATTCTGTAGTCTCCATTCTTTGGCTTTGTTGTTGTTGATTTCTGCATGCCTGACTACGTATGTCTTCTTTCAACTCATGACGTGCCAACGAGGCGACCCAGCACAATGGGTTACAACCGAAATATTTGGCCAATAGATGAAGATATCACATGATAATGCTCTTTGTGCCATGCGATTATGTTGGGCTGTAGAGTGAGCTTCTTTAATTCTGCAAGTTATTTGCATGCTTACTGCTACCAGGGCCTTAAAATCAATACCAGTACATCTGTATCTTTATCTGTATACTATAGGTACATGAGTATTCCCATGTTTGATTGAAACTATCAGCACATAACTAACATACCTATGTACCTATGCCAATAATAAAAGTGATAATAACAAGTAAGAAATTATTTCTTTAAAATGTAATATAATATTTGGCGTATTTTTTTATTGCATACTTACATGCGGAGCCTGAGAGTTTATTTTATGCACTTCAATTAATTCCTAAATATCTTAAACGCTAATAATCCGAAAGTATTCAAATTTTGAGAAAGCATTTTTACGGTTATGTTCATTGTGCTTACCAAAAAGAATAACTAGAACTAGAATATTGCTTCCAATTCACCTTTTTCCGATAACGGATACTAAGAAAAAATTAAACTTTATCTACTTGTAATAATTATAATATAACATATCGTCACCAAGACTACTACTACAGTCTCTTATAATCAGGCTCTTACAATCAAGGTTTTTATTCAAACAAACAGAGAGACAAACGGGCTAACAGACAGACACATAAACAGATTAACAGACAGACTGATAGTCAGACAGACAGACAAATAAACAGACGAACTGACAGACCTGCAAACAGACAGACATAGTTATAATACCTTTCTTCCCTATTGGTAACTGGGAAATAAATATTTAAAATAAATATATCCAATAACAATAAATTCAAAAGTACTTTAGAACACTTTTTAAATGCACTTCAACAAATTAATACGTAATAAAATAGATCAATATTAGATACATGAACATTATATTTTTATGGTAGATGCCATCACAACACCTTTTACAGGTATGTCACCATATTTATATTCCATTATTATTTACACACAATTATCCAATAAATTAATGTTGCACTAAATTTGATCGTTCACCTACCACTTGGCCTGATGAATGATGATTCCCTTTCACATACCAACACACAATGAACTGCAGCAGATGCTGCAACGGCAAGATCAACAGAATCGCATACAACAGCAGCAGCAGCAGGACCAGAATCGGGCACAACAGCGAGTGCTATACACAACAAACCGAAACCTTGCGGCACCGGAGAATCCCGAGAACAGAGATCGAATTGTGGTCGTAGTCGAACCCGGTGCAGTGCAGCAGTTCGTCAAACGAGTGTACTTGATTGCGATCATATGGATATGCATCGCCTGTCATGCGTGGGCTGCGATCATATTGACTGAATTTAACTTTGAAAAGGCCACGAAAATTCCTCGATTTGTGTGGCTAATGCTTGCGTTTTTCTTCATCATGACGATGGTCTGCCTGCCGGAACTGAACTATGTACTGCCACCCTGCGGTGTTATAATGACACTCTTCATTGTTTTTTTCATCATCTTGGCAGGGTCCTATTTAGTGCTCGGACTCACCATCAAGCAATTCATAGTAGGGATTTTAGTAACGATGTTAACACTGGCTGCGCTATACAGCTATGGTGCCATGGCCCCACAGCAATGTATCCCGTCCGTGAACTTCTTAGTGCTGCTGTTCATCATCCTAACGATTGTCCTGTCAGCTCAGCTGATCATAATGCCGTTCGTGAAGAGCCCCACACTGTACCTAGCCTTTCTACTACTCTTCTTTTTATTCATACTGCTGTCGACGATATTTAATTCCCAATACATACATGGCCGATTCGATATTGTGCCACTCAACGATGCCCTGCACTGTGCCCTGTCAATCTTCATACAGTTCTCATTTTTCATGTTTCTGATCGAACATGCATACAGATTAACATGTAAATTAAATGCATAAATGAGATTTCTAACTCATAAAATGCTTCATGTGAATAAAATAAACAAACAGAAATAAAATATGTATTTTTTTTCAATTAGAAATTCCAGTTTTGATGGAGAGGAACACTTGAAAAAGCTTTTATGTGTTCGAGGACAGTATAGATCGTATACTTTTAACTTTTGTTTCGCCAAATTAACCGTATCGATTGCGCAAAGAACTATATGCGTTTCTATTTAACAAAAACAATACGTTTTATCAGCTGAGCGTTGAATTTAAGAGCAAAATTGTGAAATTTCAACAGAAACAACAACAGAAATGAATTCCGCCAATATGCAGGTGTTTGGAAAGCCCATGGATGAGAAAATGAGTCACGCCACACGTATCTATGGCCTGAGTGTGTTCCTTTTCTTATTCGCCCTGTTACAGTGGATCGGCATTGGATTTTTCTCGGGCTGGCGAACATTTAAATTCTCACAGCCTCAGTACGGCTATTGGCTGCTGGGAACATTCTTTGGCATCTGTGTGTTATCCTGCACCTACTGCGGACGCAAGTATCCCTACAATGTCGTCTGTATTGCGATCATCTTCGAAAGTTCGACACTGTTCATTGCCTTTGAACAGCAGAACAGTAAAGGTTTTCTGGTCAATATCTATGCGGTCATCATTATCGCTGTGGTAGTGATCAATTGCATTGTATTTGCCGCCTACTTCCCAATGCGGTTTGTACCAGGCGATCTGGCCTTAAGCATCACTGTTGCCACATCTATTGTCATCCTGGCCGTCTTCTTCGTAAACGCTTACTTCTTTCAGAAGAGCATCATTTATACCATCGTGCGCAACTATTTCGCCTTCAGCGCTCTCATTGTGATCATGTATGCGGCCACAATCATCCACGATCGACAGTTCAATGTGCCCCAGAATGAGTATCTCTTCCTTAGTGTCTTAATATTTTTTGGTCACATGATATTGCACGAGCGAGTATTGGCGCTCACAGCCCAAAACTCTGATTTCGAATGTAAAGATTTTTCCAAACTCAAGTAAACTAATGTAAATCGTATTCAGAGATATGTTCAGCAAATAAAACAAAAGATTTAAAAAAAAAAGAAAAACCCCACGCTGTCAATTTATTACAAATGGTCTAAAGTTTGTTTATCAAGGAACAACATATTGTCGTTACCAATCTTCTGGAATCAAGACTTTCATCTCTTGAGGTTCCTTGTTCATTGTGTCTCCGACACAGAAGCAATAGTTGCGTGCCTTCTTGACTAACTTGGGTAGGAGCAAAATCCCAAAGGTGAAGAGGCATATGTAGTCCACGAACAGCAACAGTCCCATCAGCATGAAATCTTCATCATGCAAATCACTCTCCTCGCAGTGCAACACCATCGAGTGATATATGAGGACTGCGGCTAGTGAATACATTATGATGAAATTGATGAGAATAATGGAATTGGAATTTCCTAGTGTCAAATGAAAATATATCAGTATTATGACGATCATGAAGTTAATGAAGATGATAGTTAGAAAGTAAAAGGGATCCACACTGAAGTTCCTTTGCAGTGTGGCCCCAATGATCATCAGGCATATGAAGATGAAGAGCGAGAAGAGTGTGTGCAAGATCAAGTACTCGAAACTGGCCTGAGCAAACATTGAGCCCGTGGCCATAATCATTAACTCCTGTGTGACAATCATGAAGAAGTAATTCGTCGGATATCCATAGCGAATTTTCGGGATTGCGTGGAACAGGGTGACCAATATAAAGGCGAGCAACATGAACACAGTTGCGTATTTGGATATGTCGTATCGGAAATAGGCGCGTATAAAGTGCCACTCATAGATGGCCAGCAGAATGCTCACTATGATCATCATATATGCCTTCTTGACAAAGCTTGAAAATGAGTCCACTGAATTTGCTGGTCCAAGACTGGGATTTGCTCCTCCTATCATCGTTCAAATAATGCTCTTTGCTATCGATTGTTGAAGTACTTTTCAGAGGTAGAATAGATTGCAAATGATTCTCGATAATGTTTAAATATGAAATAAAGGGAAAATCGGAGAACATTTTCTTGCTTTCTTCAAAAATTAAACTGCTTTCGAAAGATATTGTCCTGCTCGACGGATTCACTTACAATGCCTTCATTACTTCATTTACCTTTAAAGTTCAAGCTCACAGCGAATGGCAAATCTTCAGGTTAACGCTCTTGTGATCATCGATTTGAAAGAGCATTGCAGTTAGCAGAAATATGCAGACATAGTCAACGAAATAAAGTATTCCCATGTGAAAGTAATCGTCCTCCTTGTCCCTTGTCATTCCACTGCGTACGACCATGGAATGATATATCAGCATGGCCGTAATGGTGTACAAATTGATGAGTAGACCCATCGATAGCATCAGTTTTGGATCATCGTGCAGCTCCATGTAGACGATCATGACCAAAAAAGCGAAGTTCAAGTGGAATATGGTCAAGAAACAAAACGGATTCGGATCATTGTGCGTGGTATCTAAGTGTGCAGAAGCTACGATCATAACATAAAAATAGAAACTCGAGCAGACGATCATAAAACTTAGTGTAATGAATCCGAAGGTAACTGCCAATAATCCGACGCCGAATATCAACAGCTCCACCGTAACGATCATGTAGATAACACTGAAGAGACGAAAGCTGTGTAGCTGTGGTACCGCCAAGAATATGCTTAACAATACCAACGAAAGAATCATCATGGGCGTTCGCCAATATATTAGATTCCCATCGAAGAAGGCCTGCATGATGCACCACTGAAAACTGGCCGCGAAGATGAGCACACTTGCCAGGACGATTGTTTTCTTAACGATGCCAGTTCCATTTCCGTATTCTGTGTTTTCGGAGTCTATAAATAATTCAATCATTTAATTTTGTTGTTTTCCTTGAATCTGTTCTCTGTGCTACAGTTGTTTTATGTTTACTTTTTTTTTGCCTCTTTCAAGAACTCGGCGCGTGTCATACGCGCTCTTCGTACTACTCCCAGACAATGCCGATTCAGGTGCTATATCAGCTCATGAGCCCGTTTGTCTGGCTATTGTTTATGTCATGGGTGACTCAATAATAAAGAAAATCGGAGAGAGGTGGGGGAAAGTGCGGTGCTCTTAATAATTTGTAAAATATATTTATATATATTAAGGTACTTATATTTTCATGTATTTGTTAAATTAAATAGAAAGTTATCTGCACTTATTATATATATATATATTAAACTTCCCTTTGTGCTCTTTAAGTACACCAGTTCCATGTGGAAACAAGACATGCCCAATTTTTAAAAGCTGTGCAAATATTACATTAATTTCCTGAAAATATCTATTTATAGCGAGCGATATTTACCCATTTGTTTATGACTTTATTATGCGAAATTTCGCCAGTCATATTGAATAAACAAAAGTACTTTTGCAAAAGATTCCACAGTTTATTTATAGCTCTTAACTTTCAATCTGAAAGAAAACTTCCTTGTGCTCTATAAGAGAAAGATCGTTTCGTCTCAAGTACCTTCCCTGGCCCCTGGGACAGTCGAGTATCGATTTAAACTGGATTAAGTAAATATCAACAATATGCAATTTGCATATAAAATATCTAAGCTGGCGTAACTGAACCCGTAAAGAGTTGCAGAGACAGGGAGAGGAGAGTGCGAGTGAAAGAGAGAGCTGTAACGAGGAACAGGATTAATAGGCTCGCCGCTGTCCAAGGCAAACAAAGCGGCAGCTGGCGAGCACAAAGGATGCCAAGGCGTTGGCAATCGCGAGCTGCCGATGAACAATGGGCTCGGCATTAGCAGCGCCTGCGCGATTCCGATTCCAATCCCGATCCCGATCTCCTTAGCGATCCACTTAAGGTCCAAGCGAGGCGCATAACGAAATAACATTTAGAACAATACGAAAAACTCGTTATGAGTCACACAAATCTCAAGCTACGCCAAGAAATCTGGCCGCTGTCCAAGGCAATCTCGTTGTGTGTGTGTGTGTGTGTGTAAAGCTATTTAGGGCAATGCTTGCCTGCAACAACCCCCCGAACCCCAACCCCTTTTCTGATAGCATACATATGTGTAGAGAGCGTCGCGGTCAGTCGCGAAAACAATCAGCGGACAAAATGTTGATTATGACGAGGATGAGAACGCCTATGACTGCGATCATGTTGATGCAGAGAGGGGAGGGAGCAGCGGCAGCAGCCCAGTTTATCGCCTCGCATCTGGAGAGAGAGTGCAACCTTTTTTGTTGGAAAATCTTGCTCGAAAATCGTGGGAATTTTCCCAAAAGCGCATATCGAATGCAATTAAACAGGCCGCGATTCGCGGTGGTTGCTACGCGCCTCACCGCGTCACGCACTTGGCACCACAGCCAGAGAGACCAACACCGCCACCACCACCACCACCACGAGCACCATTAGCGATCCATGGGGTGGAAATGTGTATGGAAATGCCAGCGCATGGAAAACTTGGTCATCGAAAGCTACGCTATTTTCTATAATTTTCACCCCAAAACGGCGAACGACTTTGTGAAATTTCCGCTTGTTGCGCGGTCAAAGAAAAAATACATAAATTCGTGATTTACCTTTCCGGTGACAAAATGCGGAAGTGCTGCAACTCGATGCCGACTCGTGTAACGACACATTGCGTGGTATCTCGTAGGTAGGCGGCAGGCAAACGTGGGAAACTTTCGCTGCCAAACAGGAGGCAGGCAGGAGGAGGCAACATTCACTGGCCACAGTCGCCTTAATGAAATGCAGTTGGTTACGATCTGTGCTGCGATAAGAAAACTCACTCTCCGCTTATTCCCCGAGGGTGGTAGAATTAAATAAAATGCTTGATATTTAAGGAAAAACTAAGGGGAGTTCAGGAGGGAAATTCATTGAGGAAATATGATATTATAATAACATGTTGTTAATTGAAATCAATAAATAAGGCATGAGTGTTCCATTTCTTAGAACTTGAGCTGTGTGTTTATAGGTTTTTGCACTTTATATGATGCAATTATAATAGATTGTTAGTTGACATCAATAAATTCTGAATTCGTTTGCGAATTTATGCGATTTAAAACCACCAGCAATCGAAGAACTTGGCATACAGAGTTAACCCTTCCACTTAAGTCTCAATTGGTTTTTGAATATTTGCGCTTTCACACCTGCAAAGAACCTACTCATTTCCCCCTCGAACTCTCAAGCTTCCTCCTCCAAGTCTCAATATGCTATTTTACAAGCTGTCAACTCTCATGCGAGATTGCCACAGTGGACAATGGCAGAATCCGCACATTAGTCTCAGCGAATGTACCGAGGGTGCTGCGCTGCAGTCGTTGAGGTTCTTTCTTTAGTGTTGACAAAGTGCCCAAGAGGGGTTCGCGAAGACTGCGTCCTCCAGCATCATCAGCTTCATCAGCATATCGACAAGGCTCTTCGGTTAATGCGAAATAATTACAACTTGTTCGCACATCACTCAAAAACTGAAAACTGAAAAAAAGAAGAGGTATCTGTCAGCACGTTGTCTGTCCTCGACACCAACGCCGCCACACTCCTCTCTGTGCCTGCTCACCCCCCTGCAGAAGTGTCGCTTTCAGTTGTTTACCCAATGACGAATGTGGCCGCTGATGATGACGACCGAAAAGGCAAGAAAAAAAAAGGCGGCGACACTTGCTTCATTTATTTGTATTTTGCAGTGGGCGCGCGACTCGTTGCGAGTCGGCAAAATTTCAAAGTCGGCATCATTAACAGCAATGCGCCATTTTGGGTTACCCAGTTGGGCCCAGAGTTGGGCATGGAGATGGCGATGGCGAGGGAGACGAAGTTGGTGTCGATGAGTCGCTGCGACGACGACGAGTCGCGATGGTGATTGATGTAGCGAGTGAACCAAATTGCCGAAGCAACCCGACTCGCAGCATCTGCTGCTACCCTCTAAGCGCCCCGGGGTCGCTTGACTAGCCTCGTCGTCGTCATCGTCGTCGGATTGGTTGTTGTTTTAGTGTCGTTGGTCTATGCTAATTTGTTATTTTAAACATGTTTGTTTGCTTTTCCAATGAAAATATTGACAGAAGCGAGAAGGTTTTTAGGCACTCACAAGAAGTAGCAGCAACTGCAGCAGCATTGACACCTGAGGCGAACATACAAGCACACACACACACTAACACACAGTCAGCTGTCGGGGGATAACGGCAACAACAAACAAGCAAGCCAATTAACGCAAAAGATACAATTTGAATTCGTAATGAATTTCGTATTGAATTCGTTTTCGTTTTCATTTTCTTCTTTTTTATTTTGGCAAATCATTCAAGGAAAATCAATAAATGAAGCAGAAGAGGAAAATGAGAAGTATCGTGTGGAATATTGAGCGATATACCCTGTAAAATGGATTAAAATGAGGGGGAATAATTTAATTTAAGGTTTAACTAATGTGAAAATAAATATATAAATATTTTAAATTTTCCCAGATTTTTAGTACAATACATAACAAATAATTAAAAGACATAAAGATATAATATAACAATATAAAAATAATAATTAGAAGATCACAAATCTATTCAACCCAGTTCAGCAATCACAAAATAAGGAGAAAATTCAATTTTCTAAAAAGTCTTTTTGTTAAAATGAATCCGAAAACAAGTTCGCCTAATTTCTTGATTATCCAACAAGTTCGAGGCTATCCTCGACCCCTAACTATGCCATTTATAAGTCACATTATACCCCAGAATGAAGAAAGGAATAATAGTTCCGTGATTGTCCGGTTCAAGTGGCCGCTCTTCAGGCAGTTACAACTTTTTGGCTAACCTCATTATTCACTTTCTTTGTAGTTTCACATAATTTCTTGAACTTGACAGCCCTCGGCAGGGCACTATCCCAACTTACATGTGATAACAAGTTTCTCTTCCCTTCCCCTTTCCCTTGCAAACAAACCATAACTCAACACACTAATTATGAGTCATGAAACAAAAGGGTATAGCAATTGCACATTGACTTCATCACGTCTGGCCGAACTGGGTGGGTAATCGAGTTAGTGTTTGTGGGCCAAAGGCAAAACCGGACCATGGCTGGACAGGATTGGACTATTGGGAAACTAGTGGCAAACCAGTTGGCTGCACAAATATTAAATTACCACAAAATTTGTCGGCGCAGCCTTAATGCAATAATTAAAATCAAGTTGCTCAGGAACTAGAAGAGCTAAGCAGTTGCAGAGCCCCGACAAACCGTTGGCGAAACCTAAACCCAAAACCAAAACCCAACTGAACCGAACCCTAACAGACAGAGAGAGAGAGAGGGAGAGAGAGAGCAGCGTCGGCTTCCGTTGGAAGTCATGTAACTCATTTCTTGTTACGCTTGAGAAATTTTTACAGTTGACATTGAAACTGAAGTTGCAATTGTAACAGAAGACTCGACTCGACTGAGCTCAGAACTAACCCAAATAGGTTTCGGAAGCTGCGGTCGACACCCCGAGCGGGCCCAGCCAGACGCCCCTTTTCTCGCCCTTGGCAAGAGAAAGATTTTTGTTTTTAGTCGACGACACATTGGAAATGTGTTTCCAATTTGTACGCGCTCTCTTCTCCTTCCTTTATCCTTATCACCGTGGAGTGGCACTCGTGAGAGAATTCAGTCGACTCGACCGCAATTCGAATGCGGTGACATCCTTTTAATGCGACACCACCTCAGCAAGGCGTCCGTCCCCCTGTTTATTCCTATACCTTTCCCCGACTCCTGTTTCTGGCCTGGTCCACCCCTCGCCCGTTTTGTGGATTTTAATTATACTCGACAATGGTTACGGAATTGATTTTCGATATTTGATCATTCGCTGCGGTTAGTTAACGCTCTTTAGTCACCAGAGAGACACACAGACAGATATAGAGAGGGAGAGTGCGAGGAAGAGGGAAGGGAAGTGAAGTGAAGGGAAGGGGAGAAATGCACACGACCGCATCCATATGATGTTACAATCGAAAAAAACACTTGAGTTGCATTTCCGCATCTCTGAATGTGATAATGGGGCACTCCGTCGTCAGGCCCTGCTCAACCGATCCGTGCAACGAGGCGTCAGAAGGCAACGGGCAACGGGCGACACGACACGACCCGTTCCGACCCGACCTGACTGAGGTGTGTCCCTTATTAGCCGACTGACGCCTGATTTGCATAACTGTGAGAGTTCCCAAACTGACATTGGAGACAGTTGCTTTTCGTGTGGTTTTTCCGATAATTTATTGCAGAACCTGAGAGGAGGGGAAGGAGTAACTGCAATTCGAAGCTGTAATTATCATATTAGATCACTGCAATGTTGAGGAGATGAGTGTCAGATGTTCTGGGTGTAATACAGTTAGAATGGTTGATAAGGAACTTGACTAAGCAATCTATTATAAAACAGTATAAAAATCAGATTCGGCTCGTTCCGACTTATATACAACGTGCAGCATTAGGAAGCATGTGAGCCAAGTTTTATATACAATAAAAAGTGCCCTTCAACAGACGGACAGGACTAGTTTGATTTCTCTGTTGATGGTCACTCATAATATATACTTTATGGAATCTGAGATATCTCCTAAGGTGCCTTTCAAGCTCCTGACCAAAATTAATATACTGTCTACTAGGATATACTCATAAACCTTTTCCAGAGAGGAAAATAGGAAGCTTTGTACAACCTCAACTAATTCTTATTGGTTACATTATAAATACACCGTAAACATAATACCGTATAATCTTAATTGTCATAGTTGCTCCTTTCTTTCTTTCTAGCTCTCCCAGAATTATCCTCGTAGTCCTTAAACTCCTAACTCCCCTACAGCTTTAGCTAAAGCCCCTGATTCATCTCGTGCTTAGCGCTAGTCCTAATGCTGCCCAAATGTCTGGTCGGAAAGGTAAATATACAGCCTCTAGTCGCTTGGTCTGAGGTTGAGGCTTAGTGCAATTCGTGGAAAATTCGACAGTGCAAACAGAGTGCCGTCGCATTGTCTAACGCTTTTCCACTTGACCGGCCTTAGAACAGGTAAACGAAACCCGGTAAATTTCTACTACCTGTTGTGCCGTGAGGGAAGTGAGGGCCGTGAGTCCGTGGAACGCCTAAAACTAATTGAGACCGCCCTCATTGAATAATTTCAGAAATATTTCCCTTTGTTTTGCAGCTAGGATTTTTCCAGAGGTGAACTCGGCAGACAGAACGGTGCCCTGGAAGGGACTGCGGGTAATGATGATGTATGGGTAATTTGAATGATTAATGGAGTGCGCTTTATGTCAGTGTTCCGGTCGGACGGACGGACAAACGGATGGATGGATGGATGGTCCGAGTCGCGTTGAAGGTTCATCTTGCTGTGTGTGGCGTGCGTAAAAAAGGATACGATATCGTTGTGGCAAAAGATGTGAAATTTAATTAAAATATTTTTATGGCAGCCCAAGAAAAGGTGTGTAAAGGTATTTATCGAGGCGGGGCCCAACGAGGGCGGGGTAAGCAAAGACAAATGATAATTTGGTGAGGATAAGTTGCAGACTCAAGAAGAAATTGATATACTCAGCAAAGTAAACCTTTACTAATCGAAGTCTATATCCTCTATAGGGTTTAATAAGGTTTATCTCTATATTCTCTATGAGGTTCAATTAGGTATAGTTTAAGCTACGAAAGTTTAGGCATCTTTAAGCTCTGGTTTAATTTAAATATAATTCATCTTTCCCGAGAGCGTGCTGTGGCCTCGAACTGTCATAAATGTTATCAACTATCAACGACGAGGTCGATGAGGTTGCTGGGATCGTTGGGGTTGGGTGGGGTGACCAATAAGGCGCCACATCCTTTGCTGGCCATAATCAGCACACAATCGACCAACGGATGGACGAGCGCCAATGTGGCGGATGGCAAAAATTAACTTTTTTAATGAATTACGTAAACTGCAGATAGCCAGAGCGAGACAGAGACACAGCAGAGAGACATGAGAGAGACAGAGAGAGAGAAGAGTGCACGCTATTTATATGTATGCATATATATAGCGCAATGTAACGTGACGCAAAACGCATTATGTCATATCGCTGATTGAACCAACCAACCGAACCGAACCGAACCAAGCGAACCGGGCGAATATTGGCGAAATGTTGGCCTAGAACAAAAGAGCCCAGCCGGGTCGGGCCGGCCCGGACCAGGGCCAGGAGTCCGACTGGCTGTGGTCATTAAAATTTTATATTTTAATTTGATTTTCCTGGGCTGGCAAAAAGTGCACACACACGCAGAGCGGGGCCAATGCAATCATGTAACGAGTTTGAACTCTGCGCGCGCCACTCGCTAAGCGGATAAGGCAGGGCAGCAAAGGCAGCAGGAGTGGAGAGGGGAAGGCAGGAAAGCAGAGGGGCAGAGGGGAAAGGGCGTTAAAATTGCCAACTCTGCGCGCTGCTTAGCCGATTATTGTGTACGATTTAATACCCGTCTATCTGCTGCATGTCGAGCCTAAGCCGTGATTGAGTTTGAATGGCAGTACCAAAGGAGGAAGTAGGGGGGTGGGGGTTACTCCCTACACCCCTGCACTCTGCATCCATTTGGCCAAGACGCCGTTTTAATTTCGCAATCCTCTCAACGTTCTCAATGCAATGGCGATTTTCCTTTGAGTCGCTGCAGCTCAAACTGCAGTTCGCGTGCATCAATCAATTGTGCCTGCAGATGCCGCCTTGTGTATCTGCGGTGTGTCATTGAGTGCACAGCGGGGTGGTGGAGAGGGGTATATCATCGTCTTCAATCTTGTCTTCAACTTCAACTCCTTTTCGACAACATGTGCGGATTTATTTCTTTCACTTGCCAGCAATGAATACGCGGCTTATTCGATTATTGTGCGCCCCGCTTTCATTTCCTTTCAGCGCGATGATTGAGCGCGAGTTATCATTCACAATTTAGGCACAGCAGCAGCGTTGACATAAAGAAGGTCACCACACACACACACGCACACTCATACTCATTCACTCAGGAGTATGAGTGCCAGGCCAAGGATGATGACGAATACATGCAGCGAACAGAAGGACTCACAAGCGGCTTAAGCCACTCCAACTGCGAATGGGATGTGCGAAGATAATTGTCAAGGCGGACAGCCGTCGATCTGCTGAGCTGAGACCCCTTTTCATATTTTCTATATCGTAGATTTTTTAATTAAATGACACCAAATCGAAATGACAATTTTACTAGGGTTTCCATTCAGCGACACACGTTGAGTGGCTTATTCTTCGGGCTCCTTTAAGGCAGCTGCAGTTTCGTGTGGAATGGGAAAAGTATTTATATTGATTTTACATATATATATACATACATATACATATACTAAACAATAAATACTATTATGAGATGTGAAAGGATATTGAATTAATTTATTTACATTTATTTTAATTATTTTGATCTTTACCTTCAGCGAAGTCAATCAACATTAGCACACATTATTAGGATGATTTTTCATACAATATATTTACCTTCGCTTCTTCCCACTTCTGACAACATGCTGTAAAAAATAAATATATAGCAACTTTATTCTTGATAAAATGGCGGTTGACCGAAAACAAAATGGCGACGGGACTCCCGGTCAGGGACTGCCCTAAGTGCGCTGACCCCAACACGCACACACACACACATAGGCGCATGTAAAGCCACACACACGCACACACACACACTTCATACACACACACACTCTCTCTCAAACATTTATTTATAAATATTTACACATTTTTTCTACCCATCCGAGTTTGGAGCGTTAAAATAAACAAACCGCCAGCAGCAGGCAGCAACAGCGACAACAACAACAAGAAGAACAACAGCAACAACAAGCATGTATGTGTTATTATAAATTATGTTTGCTCAAAATTTATGCCTATATGTGCGTGTGTGTGCGTGAGTCTGTACATGCATAAGCGCATGTGTGTTTTGGTCCAATATTAATACCTACATAATTAATGAGCATCCGCCCGGCCTTGTGTGCAATATGCATATGCCAAAGTCACCAACACATACACCCCCCAACCCTCCTTCCCTCCCACCCCGCTTCTACTCCCGCTCTCACTCTCACTGCTGTAGTACTGTTCTCCTGCTGCTCCTCTACCTTCCCTCAGCAGTGCTGCAATTGCCAACACAACATGCACCCTCATTCCCCCTCCTCTCTCTCCCACTGCAGTTCATAGTGTGTGTGTGCCCATATTTGTTTATGTGTGTGTTGTGGCTGACAGCATCTGTCACTTGCCAATGTTCGATGCTCTCGCAACTCGCCACTGGCCGTTCCACAATGTCAACTGTCCAACGGTTTAAATCAACATCAACCCTGCTGTACAGCCTCCCTCCTCCACTCCCCTGCCACCCTGTGAGTCTATTGCCCATAAATATATGTTGTGGGTTCCGGAATGCGGAGGAAATGTGGACGTCAAATTTTTGGCCATAAAGTGCGCATGGTTGAAGATGGCAACCTTAAAGTCTGCATATAACGTGAATATCTCTTTAAATTTAAGGTTAGGAAACTGTGCGATTACTTGAAAAATATATTAAGTAATACCTTTAATTATATCTTTTTTGAAAAACGAAGAATTTAGCAAGCCCAAGAAACTGATGCCATAAATCATTTGACATGTTTTTAAATCTGTAAAGTTATTAAATCTTACTGAACTTTAAATATATATTCATACATTTATATTGTATATATGAAATAGTTATAGTAATTGAAATAAATATTGCAATATATATACTTTATATACTCATAGTATATATATTGCAATATTTATATACAAATTTAAAACTGAGTGATTGAAGAACTTTATTCTATTTTGAACAATATATTTAAGCGATAAATGTACATAGGTATAATATTTATAATATGACTAGATAATTCTTGAGAACAGCAAAAATTATAAATGCATAGATACTTGTTCCCTAAGATTCCAAAAATACCGATAAGAAATAAAAAATTTTGAGTAAAACTAAATTTTCTCTAAGATTCCAAAAAATACCGATGAGAAATAAAAAATGTTGTGTAAAACAAAATTT
Source organism: Zaprionus indianus (assembly GCA_018904595.1). Taxonomy (NCBI): domain Eukaryota; kingdom Metazoa; phylum Arthropoda; class Insecta; order Diptera; family Drosophilidae; genus Zaprionus; species Zaprionus indianus. Next base: position 2,797,804 of record JAEIHA010000905.1, read on the forward strand.
TCGCATGGACATTTTGACTTCTCAGCATGAAGGTTTCCCACAGCAGCTGAGCTCGGCACTCGGTGCAGTCGCTTCCAGGATATGGGACACACAACGCGATCAACTGCTTACAGTCCACAACATGAGGCACCCCAAGACTCCCCTGGGGTGCAGGGATTCTGCAGAAACTGCACAGCGAATGCAAAAGAATCGTAAAATTTTTCACACCTTCGGCGCGGCTGGAAGTCTAGCGACAAAGTCGTCTGATTAATCGCCATATATCGATCAGTCCAGTGTCGTTCCCATTGCCATTGCCGTTCCCATTGCCGTTGGCATTGCAATTGCAGACAGCCTGGCAGGGCGGCGTTAATGGGCTTGCAGGCGACCTGCTGTTTGCCAGCTACGGGTCGGTGTCGGGGTCGGGTCGAGGTGAGCACCTGTGCGCATCCTGCGACGTTTCAGGTGTTCGCATTAGTCACATGCACAGACTGAGCGTCGGCAGCAGCAACTGCGGCAGCAGCAGGCAACAGGCAGCAGCGTCACAGGAAGGACATTCGGCGAGGACATTAACGAGCCAGGCAGTTAGACGCCTCCGTTGCTGCTCCGCTGCCAATGATGCAGCACTTTGTATGGTAATTTCAACTACACTCGACTACAGTAAGTAGGGTGGTAGGGGGTGCAGGGGAATGGCAGATACTGCCCTCCATTCTGCGCTACGTATGACAAATGTTTTTTACGCTCGGCATTTTCGACAGTCACGACCATTTAAAGACCTCAGAACTAATGTGCCCCTTCGGAATATGCCGCATCATCTAGTTAAATTTAATTTATAAAGCTGATTTATGAGCCGAGCTGCCCCCAATTGCTCGGACAGGCGAGACGAGTCCTTGTTCTTTTTTTTGCCATTCTGGAACCACAAACAGATTATTGTTTAATTGAGGCGATCCTTCGTGGGGCTTTAAAGTGGCAATGAGTATCACATATGGAATTTAATAAGGTTAATGATGAAAGGATGTGATGAGAGCTTAAATGATTATAAATATATATTAAAAATATTTCTTTAATATTTAAGTATTTTTATAATTTGTGGAATGATTAAAATACTTTAAAAATATATAAATAAATATCTCTTAGTAGAGATGACAAAGAAGTACCTTATAGGTACAAAGACTTATATATTAACCATTCTCGATACAATCCCAAAGGAAACTGAGAAGCCTCTTTCTGCCTGCTAAAAATCTCTTTATATGCTTCGTAGTCCTATACAATAAATAAAATAAATTTTAAATCAATATAATTAACACGTTTTTAAAGTCTCTTAAGTAATTGAATAGAATATGTAGAAAACCAGAAATATAACACATAATCCACATATTTCTTTCCGCTTATTTGCAACTTAATTAAAACACGCGAATATTCTCGCAAAGTGTTTCTACGAGATTAATGATGCAAACAATGCCAGAACGGGCTTTGTTTCCCTCAAATTTATCGGCCATAAATAATATATTTTATGAGTGTTTCGAAAATGTTTCAAACAGTGTTTTTTTAATCTGTTGACCGTCAAACCAAAATCCATGCATAAAATTTTGGAAGCTTAACTCTCAGCTCAGCTTATAATAATTATAATGCATAAGTACATTATAAATATTTAAACTAAAGATCTGTCGAGTTTTGGCTTCCAAAATCAGATGGTAATATGAGTGTTTGAACGAGATTCCAAATGCATAATGAGCTACAGAAACAGCAGAGCGTTTACTAATTAATATTGAAACAAACGAGTCGGCAGCGCCCTGACAACAACTCAAAGAGAATCAATAAACTCACATACACATACAAGCATATAAACATGTAATGTAGTAGAGTATAGAGGTATATATATTTAAATATATCTCACGAAGTCGAAAACAAACACGCCTCGTTTGTGGGGCGCGTCGTCCACGTCGCATCCCTGCTCCAGTGCCCCCGAAAAGTTGGAGGCCCCAGTCAGTTCTCGTTCTGCGATCCGGTTTGGGTTTCTGTTTCGGTTCTCGACCAGCCTTATCAGCTTCATGTATATTCTACTTACTTGTCTTGGCCTTTTTCAGTCGCGTCAACTAATTTTCATAAAAAACCGATCGATTTTAAAATCGGAAAAAAAGGTGTGAAGTATTAATAAGACGTCAACGAGAAAATGTTAATAAGTGGCTTTTGCCTACATGCTCTTTGACACGAGATACGTTTCTTAATGTGCATGTGGTAGTTGCTTCTAGAGCAAGTAATGGAATGATAGTGCCCTAAATACCTCACATATTCCAGCCAGGAATTTGAAGCAGTGCAAGCTGCAGTTCAGTGAGGCGAAATGAATAACGAATAACTCAATAATAAATTTAACTGATTTACATATCTCATTAACACACACACACACAAAACATACATACATGCACACATGGAAGACTAGCCGGATTCTAGACATATAGCCCTGGCATATCATTCGAAAGAGATAACTTCGCTTTGTAGCTGACTCTAACCACATTTTTCATTTCAGCCTCAGCTCAGCTCTTGATGCGGTTTTGGTTTTCTGGTTGTCTGCTTGTTGTTGTTTTCCCCTTCTGCTTCTTCTTCTCGTTCAGCTTCTTCTGCCTCTTCTTTATGGGGCTGCTTCGTGGCCCATCATCAACTTTAACTTGCACTCGATGTCTCACCTTTCGAATGATTTATTAAAGTGTCATTAGTGCACGAATGCTCGAGAAATGAAACGAACCCGAAACCGAAGCCGCAGCCGAAGTCGAGGTGGAGATGGAGACTTTGAGTAGTAGATGAAGTTGAAGCCGATGCTCGATGTGAGCTGTGAGCATCGAGCTGGACGTGGAGTGCGGTAATGAAGTTGCAACACAAACGATTGCCGCATGGCAATGGAAATGGAAATGGAGTCCGAGCTCGAGCCCGAGCCCGATCGTGTAATGGCTGCGTTAAGTAGTTGCAGCCGGGGGCGCAGCCTCTTGTAAATTTAAATTAAGCAAAGGCATCTCTTTCCTGTACCCCCCCTTCCCCTGCTATCACTCTCTCCTTCTCTTACCGTTAGTCCCGTGCTGTTGCCTTTGACCCTTTTGGGGCGCTGTGGCTGCTTTCATCACGATTGCATCGCCACGACCGACGTGCGTTGATTTATTTTCACCACATAAAATGGGTGCCAAGTTTTGATGCCGAGGCGAGAAAATTAAGTTGTCGGAAAAAGAATTTCCCTAGCCCCAGCCCCAGCCCCCTGCCCGATCTGATAAGACTCATAAAAGTGACCATAAAAGTTATTTATGTCTTAATGTTGTACATCGATTGTGCCCAGACTTAACAGATCACTGCCATAAGTTAGTGTGTTGATCGGCTGCATAGGCCACAATTAAAATGAGCCCGAGTTGTTTATTTGCAGCCCAAAGTCTCTGTTTTGATTATCAGTTGTTTTCTGTATAAATCTTCGGGTTTACTATAACTGTTAAAGCTTTCAATGTCTTCATTTTACATAGCTCTTATCTTTCATTCATGTGATGCTCAACAAACTAAGTGAAACCAATGGAGCTCAAGCAAAATGAGTCGTTTGAATATAGAAATGAACAATTCTAACTGACATTTATTCATTATTCGAAAAAAGTTAGATTTATTTAATATATTGAAATAAAAAAAAAGAAACAAAACTATCATTTTAATAGGCTTCGCATAGTTTTGAATATAAAACGAAATTTTGGCAACTGTTGAGCCTGCCTTTCTCGCATGGCGATTACCTAAGGCACTTGCCAAATCAGTCGCCCGGTGAGTGGCCAAGTGAGTAGAGTAGAGTACCCTTGACCGAGACCCGAAAAATCCATAAAAACGAATCAACTCACTTTTTGGCCGCTTCCGTTTCGAAGAGCTTCGAACACCTGCGCTTGTCACGTAGGTCTCGCCACGGGCTTTCGATTGGCAGCTGGCGAAACGCCTCAGAGGTTTGTTATTTTATTTTTCTTTAACACTTTCAAGTCACAAACCGTTTCACGCCACATTTAAAAGCAATTCAAACAATCCATAAATTTATGTATGATTGTGCAGGGAAGTAGATAAGGGGAGCAGAGGGGGATAGATGGAGGACCGTCAGCGAGTCGCGTCGCCCAATCAAATATTCAAATTGCCGCTTTTCAGCGTTCATAACTTCATCTTTCAAATTAATCGATGAAATATGTACCAAAACGAATGACAGTTAGTCTGTCCGTCCATCGCAGTCTCTTGCCATATATTTGCTGCCCAACTTGTTGCTGTCAAAATAACCTGGAGGAGGAGTAGACTTAGAAGGGTTGCGGGGTCGCGCCACAGGCAGCCTAATACCTCATAAATAAATGTTTAGCACTCGCTCAACGAAACTGTAGCGCACAAAAACAAATGTCTTTTGAAAATGGATACACGCGCCTAGGCCCAGCGATCCAGCGATCACCCCTACCCCCAAACAACTGACTGACCCCTGTCTCCCCTACTGCCTGCGACCCCCGACAGCTCGACAGTCGCTGAGATACTGCGAGGAATACCCATTGTCAGGGACTGTTCGCCTCGCAGTCCGAAGTGCCATCGTGATAACTTCATAACTTAGCGTATTTGAATAATTTCGTATGCGCATTTCAATTTTCTCGCACTGACAGCACAGCTGACAAGGTGAGAGAGGGGGAAAGGGGAAGAGGGGTTTCAGGTCGCTGCTTAAAAAGTTGAAAATTATTGACAGCGACTAATGTATGAAATTTGTTTATTTTTAGAGATTTGTTTTTTTTTTTTCTGGAATTTTAAAGACATCTATTCTGTGATACACAATTTATTCACTGTTACTTTTGCTACCCTGGAATGGCAGCTGAATTTATTGGGTGCTAAAGATGTAATCAACAGTTCGACTCGATTATCAATGGCGACCCAAAATGAAGTCATGCCAAGTTACACCAAGGTGTAGGAAGAGCTGTCGAGTCAGTTTAGAGAGCGATCGAACCGAAGAAACTGTTAGAACTGTGACAAATGAACTGGCGATTCTTCCCTCCTGTTCTTCTTCCACATCGATGAATATTTAAATATGAATATAATATGAATAACATTAACACATGCCATGATAATATAATTAACGTGCTCTAATGAGCATTGGGGGGAAAAAAAGAACAATTTATAAACGTATTTAGCGGCATTTATTTTTTGTCAAATTATCTGCGATTAAAGTCCAATTTATTGCAATGATTACTGGTTATTTTTTGTATGACTTCAAGGTAATATTCTTAATAAATACTTAAGGAATTAAGGAAATAATCAATTAGTTCTATTACTAATTATATAAATCCTTTGCTCACTTCCCTTTTTTTTTAGCACTCTTCCAGCTCATTAGTTGTTCAGTAGCGTAAATTGCTCTACATAAGGTTTATGCTCATTGTTTGTTCCAGTCTCCCCTGCACTCTGTCCCTTCCCTTGTGTGGCGCCATGTCAACGTAGCTGTTAATGTGCTAATAATGTCGCCCGATAGCCACACGGCGGCACTAAAGTTGGACAAAAACAAATGTGACCATATCCAGATAATGCTGCTAATATGCTAATTTCTGAAAAACAGAAAAAACGAAACAAAACCAAACTGCGAACTGCGAGACAGCCCGATGGCTATCAAAGCATATTTTAATGATCATCATTTTTGTTTTTCTCTTTTTTTTTTCATTTTTGTTTTTTTTCAGGCTGTGATTCGCTTCGCCTCGGCTCGCTTCGGTTTATTGAACAAGTTCAGTGAGGTTGTTTAATATTTGTTTTTCTTTTTTTCAGCCCTACCCCGTACACCCCTTTCACTATTTCTCTCCCGCTCTTACGTTTAGTGCCATTGTTTAAGCTTAGTTGTAAAACAACAACGACAACAAATGAGCGCACATTAATTACAAGCAAAAAAATAATAATAATAAAATATTATTTTTGTCATGAATTATTATTATTTTTGTGGCTAAAACAACAAACTGTAACGGTTTGTGAATCACACATAAATCACACGAGATGCGCATAAATTGTTCAGAAAATAATCAAAATTAATAATTTACGCTTGAGAATGGCACAATTAACGAGACTTCCAACAGGAGTCCACATAAATAAGCCCTTTCAATGCTGAATAAACTGTGAAAAATTAGCAAAAATAGTCAAAAGAGAGAGACAGAGAGAGAGAGAGAGAGAGAATGGGAGAGAGGGCGAAAAAAATCAGTTCGCTAATAGCATTTCTATTATTGTCGAGAATATTAATTGGCAAAAAACACTTTGACAAATTCGCAACAAAACTCACGAATTTAAAAAGGCTTTAAGCATATTTTCGAGATATTTTTGCTGTGCCCTGTAAAACACATTTGTCAAGCTCCTCTTTCGCTGGAGATCTGCGCAGAAACTGTCAGGCATCATCGCCTCGCAGTGGAAGACCCGTTTTAAAGTGCCGCCGGTGGTTGCGAACAGTCGATTCACTAATAATATGTATTTATTAGTTGCCGACTTGCCGTCCATTAACCTAATCTCCCGCAATCTATCAACATCAATTGTCTAAATTGGCTTACGACTTGACTGCGGGCCACTCCACGATGCTTATCAGTAGTAGCGCTTCACATTTAACGAGCTCCATTGATAGCTCCATAAGCTAACTGTGTGCGCGATTGGAATGTGGCACCTCACTCTCGAATCGCCAATCTGCCAAATTTGCATTCAAATATATGAAATTTGCTATGTGATTGCGTAGCTAATGACGGATGCTTTTCGAATAGTTTCTTTATGAGATTCAAGGGATTGTGGGCAGTAAAAGTTAGAGAGATATTAATATAAATACTATATACTATGTTATGTATCTCATATTATAGGTAGTATCTCAAGTATCATTTCTTTATACTACTTTGCACTAATAAATAAATCTTTGAGCTCTTAGCAATTATTGTTATTTAGAATATACATATACTTTGTATACGGTTCGCCATTTAAAAATGTTTCCTGAGTAGCTGATTTATTACCACCTCTCTGGACTTCATTGATAGAGAAGAATAAATAACATATAGATTTTAATGTCTGTATATACATATAAATTTATTGTGTTCTTGAAATGGGAATTGAGAGCTACAAATTTTATGCAATTAAACATTAAGAAATTCTTTATTTGGTTAGTTCTATTTATCTATCTTTATTTGAAATAATTCACATATTATAGCATCATAAAATTTTTCAATATTTAAATGTAACATTCAAATGTACATTCATTATAAAAAGATTTTCTTCAATGTCCCCAATGCTCTGCAGATTAATTTTACTTAAATTCCAATCGAGGAGATAGTTATCTCTAACAAGGCTATCAGCCATAGCTTCCAAACTTTAATCTACAGCAATCTCCCCTGACAAGTTCACCCCATTCTAGTGCAATTCCCGTTTGCCTTGCTCTACTTAATTGGCAGTGCAAAGCGCAGTCTGAGTGAACTAGTCAGCTAGGAACAAGGCAGAAATTAATTTTCTTTTAATTATATGCCTGGTGGAGCTGCGCAAAATCCACGAAGATGACGACGCGGCCGCCATTAAGCCAAATGACGCTGCAAAATGGCGTCCATATTAGGCAAGAGGCAGCCAAGCAGCCAAGCAGCCAACCAGTCAGGCAGTCGCGCATTGGAGGCCTAAGCAGAGACTGGCCATGGCCTGAGACGGCTGGGTCTGCTAGCGGACAAGCGCATGTTGATTGGAGCAGCGAGATTGGCAAACTGTGGCGGCATTCCTCTGCCTCAAGCTGCCGCGAGCTGTCCGTCTTGCGTCGTCAGTCGTCCGTCTGTGGCTCGTCTGACAGTGATGACTGTCAAGAGCAATTAAAGTCAAACTCAAGTCAGCGTCAGCGGCGTCATCAGGCTTAGATTTTTCACCGCCGCAGCTGCGCATGGTCAGAGCAGCGAACCAGAGAGACAGCTAGCCGGATGGACGTGCAGCCACAGCTCCAACCTACAATTAACAGCAGCAGCCGCAGCAGCAGCAGCTCCAGCAGAAGCCGAAGCAGAAGCAGCCCAAACTTAATTTCTCGAGTTTTCCACTTGAAAAACTATGTAATTTAGCACTTGGCTTCAAGTGCACGCCTGACTGGAGTCGCGAGACTGGGAACTGGGCAGCCTGGACAAGCTGGGCAAGCTGGGGAGGCGGGCACGTCATCGCCTCCAGCCGCATGGACAGCTCAATCAGCGTAGTGCCTGCAGCAGCATCTGCATCTGCGCCTGCAATGTGTGACATGAAGTGTGCCCAATAATGAGCAATTAACGCCTTGCTGCCACCTCTCTCTTTCTCTCACTATCTCCTCTCCCTTTCCCACCTTCGTCAAACGGTAGTTTGCCACATGTTTTTCTTTCTAAATATTCCACGGCATCGCAGTCAACGAGACGCCAGCTCCAAGTGAGCCTGACTTGGCTGGCCTGTTTTCTTCTACTTATGCGTTTCTTCCACTTCTTTTTTTATTTTTTGATTTTCATACGTGTATCTTCGTTTCTGATGCGGCGGGGCGCGACGGCAACCGAAAGCAATTTCTGTAGCGCCTTTTATCTGGCACCGCCAAGTCTTCAACACCTCTCGAGTGCTGCCAGAGCCGGGCAAGAGATGCAGAGAGAGAGAGAGGGGGGAGAAAAAAAAACACAACTCGTTGTAATAAGAAGTTGGTTAAAAACAGTAATAATAATAAAGAAAATCACCAAATCATCATCATCATCAGCAGCAGCCACAGCCAGCATAGGCAGCAACAGCAACAGCAACAACAGCAGCAGCAACGGCAGCAGCAGCAGCATCAACAACGAGCAGCAGCGGCAATGCGATCGCTGGCATCAAACGATGAATCGATTTACACATCGTTGTGTTAATATGCCTGTGAGTGTGTGTTTGTGCGTGTGTGTATGTGTAGGTGTGTGTGAGAGAAACGCAACTCAAGTGTTTGCGAGGGCGGCTTGTAAACTGTAAGCTTTGTAGCTGATTGCTTGATAAGCTGCGAATGAAGGCAAATAGTTTATGGGATGCGCAGTGGAAAAAGGTAAACTTCAAGTCTAAAATAGGTGTAAATTTAAAAAGCATTTAAATACTGAAAATAATAAAAATAACATATATAACTATATATATATTCAGTTTTGAATACTTAATTTAAATTGCTAACTAAATACTTAGAAAAATAGTTCGGTGATGCGAAATTAAAATGTTATTTAAGAGTCAACCAACTTATGTTCTTTTGAAGTTTATAAATTGATATGTATAGTAAATGTGATCTATGCTGATTTATGTATTATATAATAAATCCTTTTCTAACAAAAATTTGTCTTCAAAAATAATATTTGACTGCTATATATCGTACTATATTACATAAGTACGAGTAATATATCTTTACCTTTTGCATATGAACACCTTGAGCAACCCACTGCTAGGGTAATTTCAAAACAAATTTACCAGCTAAACGTCAATTGTCGAACTGTCTCTAGCTGTGAAAAAAAACCCGCCCCACCCTCTCGTCCAAAACTGAAGCCAGCTGATCCAAGTTCGCTGCCTAAGTCTTTCGTTTTGCGCTGTGATTTGAATGGATGGATAGACGATTCGCATGCCCGAGTACCATCTGCGCATTGATTGGACTTTTTCGTCGTCAATGTTGTTGTTAATGTTGTTCTATCTGTTGTTGATGTTGTTGTGGTATTTCTTTTTTTCCATCTCTGTTTACCTCAACTTCAAAATGGCATTTTGATGTGAATGTGGGCTCCGGCACTACCGTTGCCTCTGCCAAGTTGCCGCCACCGCCGCCACTCGAGGTACGAGTGTGTAATTAATGTTGAACAACTTCATCTTGATGAGCTGTTAATTAAAGCCGCCATGCGGTCGTCGCTTGTCCAACTCTCTGTCTGTCCAACTGTCTGTCTGTCTGTCTAGCTGGAACTACTCGTAAGCCGCTTAGGTGAGCGAAACACGAGCGTAACGGGCCCGAATGGTCAAAATAAATCGCAAATTAAGTTGGCAAAAGTGCAAACGAAAATCTGTCATTGTTCGATTGGAGGTAGAGAAAGTAAGTCAAACGCTTTTTTGCAGTTCTCTGTTCCGCCGCTCTAATTGGCCCCAGCGCACCAGACTGACATCTTTCAAGGTCTTTGGCATTGTTCGAGCGATTCTTAGGCTTAGTGCCGCCTCTCCACTCTCGTGGCCGACTATGCCAGTGACACAGTTATTAACGTGATTGCCACGAACACAGAGAGTGCCATGAGAAACCACAGTTCGCAACTCGCCAGCTGGCGGCACCACCTCGACCACAACTACTGCAAACAGTGGCAGGCATCCAATCCAATCATATTGCCATGACAGTCGCACCCTGGCTAGACCATTAAATCATAACACTTTTCCCTGATCCTTTGCTCCTTTGAGGCAACAAGTGCTGCCGCCAACCGCAAATTATATGCAAATGAATTGACCCAACTTGCGAAAAAAGGTCTTGTGGTTGCAGATCAGCAAAAAAAAAAAAAAGAATGCAGCCACAAGAAAGGTTGAAAAACGCAAACAACAGATTGCAAATTGTGGCCCAGTGCTGGCTGCAGAAGGCGAATGAATTCATCAGGGGCGTAGGCGAAAGATAAATGTATGTAGAAGATATAGATATAGCTATTCGACAATTGAGCTTCTGCTAGAGAAACTCTCTAGTGCTTGCAAATCTGCTGAGAATTTAAACAGTATAAAAAAAAATTCTTAAACAAAATTCAAACAAACTTAGACTGTAGAGCTCTTGGAAAAATTTGTTTATTATAACTTGTCATTATTTATTTGATCTTTTCAGAAATAATGAGAGTAAAAATATGTTAACAAGGCTTAATTATATACAATATTAAACAGTCTTTTGAACTGTATTGTAGACAAAAAGGCAGTAGTGGGTCGGACGTGGTTACGGCAAAGACAGGAGCACTGGCAAATCAGCATTAACATTCTTGGAAGGTGATCTTTGATAAATAAATAAAATATATGTATTCAAATATCTTTCTACAAAACAAAATATATGTATTCAACTATCATCTATAACTACAATCTAAATTACAATTAAGTCTTTAGAAGTCTTCGATAAATAAGCCAAAAATATTTAACTTTTTTTTTACTTTCTCTTTTGAATAATACAATCTACGTTTTATATACATACGGGTCTATACTTCCTCTATAAACATAATAAATAAGCCTATGCCAATCAATATTTAATACTTCTTTTAAATCCCCAAATATTTAAACAATATATTATCTAGTCATATTTCCCCCCCTCCCGATTGAAACCCAATTGAGCGGGAACTACCACAAGAAATAAATCTAAGTAAGCGTGCAAAATGTTTATTTGATTTTATTGTTTCTGATGAGCGTGATAAAAGTTAACAGTTAATCGGGAGGCCAGAGTTCTCCCCTCAGCCCGAGCATGGCAAATTAAATCAAATGAGAAGTCAAACCCATAAACACATTGCCAAAACCCCTGAACGACCCATACACCATAGACACATCGCCCACACTCGAAGGCAAGTGGGAACAGGCAAGTGGGAACCCCAACTGAACTCACTCTCTCTGGTCTAAAGCCAAAACCGAATCCGAACCCAAATCCATTGCCACCCCTCAGCAGACTCGCTCACCGTTCACCGTTCGAGGGGTGACTCTTGGCTAGAAACAATTGCGATACATTTGGCTAAATTTATGCACCCTTTGCTCATTGCTTCCCCCTTTCTCTCTCTTTTTTTGTTTCTGTTCTCTGCACTTGTCGTTTTTTACGGCCTTCCCAGGGGTGGAGTGTACGTGTATAACAGGGGGGAATCGGAAGTCGCTTTAAATAGCTCAAGCAGCTACGTGTCGTAATTTGAGAGGCTCAGCGCACTGACGTCTAGCTGGCTAATGCTGCCAAATGACCCCCAAAGCCGACCAACGATATTTCACTTTACTGAGTTTAGTGTCAGATTCAATTTAGCGCTAAATCTTGCAGTATTATAGTTCGTTTTTTACCAACAATTTAGTGTGCGCTCTGGGCTTCGAAATTTCCGACAGCTGTGATAAAAACTCAGGATTCACTTTATTGACATTGATATGCGAGCAAATTATGAACATATGAACTTAAACGATTTGTGGGCAAGTTAAAGGGATTCCTGTGAGTTGTTAATATTGTGGTTTAAGAGGTGCATTGATAGTATAAGTATTACATATATATATAAGGACATTATGCATCATATAAATACATTCAATCTGAAGTAAAAATGTAAAAGATATTTTCAATATTCAAGTACAAATTTGCCAAAATAAACCACGTAACTAAACTTTAAATAAAATAACTTTTACAATTTTTCCTTTAGACAATTTTGGTATAAGTACTGTAGAGAATTTGTTACTAATAATCACTGGAGTCTTTTTACCTATTAAACAACATTTCAATTCAATTGTTGAACAATATTTCAGTAGTTTAAAATAAATAAAATCTGACCAAGTTTCGAATATATATTTGCAAAAAGAAGATTCCTTTTCATCAGTTTCATTTAAGAAATTTATTTTTACACCTTAAGAAAGTTTCTTTAAAGCAATCTCAACAGTTTCGTCTAATTACAGCTAAAAACTCCAACCTGATTCACCAGAAATCCAAAGTGATGCGTCAGACATTTAGACGAATGTCTCAATTACAGAACGCAGAGAGAAATAGGTAAAATAGAGACGTAAAGCTTGGGACCGATGAATTGCCTTGTGCAATGCAATCAAATGCGATGTGGGCGCGAGTTTTGGTGATAAAGCAATAGAAAGGGGGGAGAGAGAAGAGAGAGAGGGAACAGAGAGAGAGAAATACTGATAAATGAGGCGAGTAAATGTTGAAATAATGACGCCCTGCACTGACTGCAGTTCTGAAGCAGCTTCAGCTTGGCTGAGAAATATGACACGGCATGGAAAATAGTTCGCTGTAATGGTTAACGCTGCCAAACTGATTGATGAACTGCCATTAGGCCACTGGCCAGAGACCCTACTACACCCAACCCGACCAGAGAGGGAACTGGTGAAGTAAAAAGTGTTAAAAAATTGTGAGTGATGATGCGTGCTGGCAGTGAGCGTCGCTCTAATTGCACGCGCAATCAACCTAAGTCAGCTGCCGCGGCCTCAATTTCAGCCTTGATGCCATCATCATGATCATCATCGCAAGTGCACACAGGACACAGAAGAAGTTGCACCCATTGCCAGAGAGTGACCCGTTCCCAGGTCCATTACCGATTCCCTCTGTCTGCAATTAAATTGAGTCTTAGCGGCTTATCGCGTGTTAGAAATCTCACTCAGGCGAGCCGGCGATAAATGCCGCCGATAAGTCGATGCATTCCTCAATCTCATCTGCCTCCAGAGATGATGAGTCGTCTCGCTGTCTGCCGCGTAGGCTTGCCCTCTCTCTCTCTCTCTCTCTCTTTCTTCCCCCCTTTACTTTTCTCTCTCTTGCTCTTATGCGCCGCTAATTTCGGTTTTTATTAAACGGCCATCGCATATACGAATCGGTATTTTAACTCATCTCGCCTTTTCTTTTTTGAATATCATCCTATATAATTAAACATACCAAGCACGTCGTTATGAGTTGGGTTATTCTCCCACCGTCGTCGTCGCCGTTGCCGTCGCAGTTGTGGCTGCTGTTCAAATAAAAAAAGAAGAGAAAAAATATTTCTTCAATTTAATTTCAATTTCATGTCACAGACTGCGCCAGGTGGGTGGATAATGTAGGTGGGCATGGAACATGCGCGAGGGCAGCTCGATAGATATCTCAAGCTGTGAAGGGAACTTCTTGTGGCAACTTCTTGAACTACCCTCGCCTGCTGTCTGATGCTGCAGATAATTACTATGCCGACTGCATTAGGAGCCACATGCGCTGACAGTTTTCAAAATTCTTCTTTTCCACTCTCCAGCCCTGGATGCAGTCTCTCCCCGTCTCTCATTCTGCCTCCCTCTGTCAATTGAAATTAACTGAAGTGACAAGCGAAATGATGTGCCGCTAGTAATCCCTGGATTCCCTCGGGCCTTGAGTTGAGCTGAGGGAAGATTTCGCACAGCAATTAATCGACTGCTTAAACTCTCCCAAAGTGCAATCAATGAACCCACTGGGGGTAAGCTAATTATACCATAATGAGTATCAATCAATTTTGAATATATACAGACTGGACTCCTTATAAAGTAAGGTATATATTATCATTATTAGGTATTATTATATTTCATTACATTGCATTAAATACTTTTAAAGTTCTTTCATATTTTCAACAACATTTCGCATATTTCACTATTTATTTTTGGGGCTGCATTGAATACAAAAACTTTTCTCACTTTTCCTTGAGCACAACTAATTTTCAAGTCTTTCAACTCTCTCAAGAGCTTCCTCTTCTGCATTCATTCATTTTCCATCTAAATTGAAGCAACAAGTCGCTTCGCCTTGGCTGCCACTGAAGGGGAACTGTGACTAAAGTACATGTAAAAATATTAAAATTAAGTGGATGCAAAGGCAAACGCGCAACAAAGTTGTAGGAAAAAGCGCAACAGCATAAGCAACAGCAACAACAATAGCAACAGAGAGAACAACAAATGAAGGGAAAAGTCGAGGGCGAAAAAAAAAGAAGAGGGAGAAAGGGAGAGAGGGAAACTGAAATGCAGGCGGGAAAAACAAAATTGACAACACGCCGCAAAATTCAATTACGTATTCATGTATGCAAACGGAGGAAGCGCCAAATACGCAGCCAAAGCAGCAACAACAACAGCAGCAGCAACAGTAGCAAGCAGCATGAGGAGCGGCAGCAACGCCCACGCCCACAATTCACACTCGCACTGGGCGGGCATAGACGCGCAGACATCTCCACTTGCTCCTCCTCCTGCTGCTGCTGCTGCTCGTGCTCCTGTCTTCCTCCTACTCCTGTCTCCTGCCTCTGCTCCTTCTCCTCCCTCTGCTCCCCCTCCTGCTCCTTCCTCTGCTCCTTCTCCTTGCCCTCCTGCCCCTTCTTCTGCTCCTTCTCCTTGTCATGTGGTTGCCAACTTTGCGCATCGCCTTCGCCTGCGTCGCGAGACGAGGTTTGATTGTCTACGACGCTGTGTGTGTGTATGTGTGTGTATGTGTAGCACATGTGTGTAAGTATTACATATGTGTATGTATGTCTGTGTGTGTGTGTGAGTGAGTGTCTATGCTTGTCATTTATGCAAAACAGCTGCCAAGCAAAGGAAGTGAAGTCACTCCCTGTCCACGTTTATCTCGCTGCCTTATTGATAAAGGCAGCGGAAGGACTTAGACACAAAAAAGCCCCTCGACAGGGGGAGAAAATGAAAGTTGTGCACAGCAACAATAACAACAAGAGAAGACAGTGCACAACTATAAGATACCCTGTAAACAAAGGAAGTTACTTTAATGGGAGAAAAAATGCCTGACAACTTCTTCAAATCTCTCTCCCAAATTCCCCATTGATTTCGTTGTACCCCTTTACAGGGTATTCAGACAATTGGCTCACTATACTTTTTTGGGTGAGCACGACATTTCTATTAGGCGATTGGCTTACAGATAGCAAAGGGAACATCGGCAACTCTGTCAAAGATCGCCGCATCTTCAATGCCTCGACGAGGGTTTTGCGCGTGTTTACGTATCAATCAAGGGACGCGATCCATTTGCATGATGCGGCACAAAAGCAGCCGAATGGAGGGGGAGAGAAAGGGTAAAGGAGGGTGGTGAAGATTGAGAGAGAGAGGGAGGCAGGGAATAAGAGAGAGATAGGGGAAAGGGAAAGAGAGCGAGCGCGCGTGTGAGTAACTCCAACAGAGTGAGAGGGAAATGTATATGAGGGGGGGCCAGCTCAGTCTGCGTAGCAGTTGAGACCGAGTTGGAACTGTTTGCTGTAGCTGAGTCAGTGCATCTTGCGGCTCGCCAGATCCCGACATTGATCACAGCGTCATCGTCATGAGAAACACGAGATTAGCGCAACGAATTAAGAAATTGAAATTACTCCAAAAAGTGTTTGGCGATCGATACAAACAGTCAGCATTTTTCACAACCACAGCCACAACAACAACAACACCAGCTACAACAACAACAACGACGCCAATAGTCGATCCAATCGCAAGCCGCAAGTCATCGCGGATCAAATGCGGTACGCCGACGCGTGATATTTGTGTTTTGTTGCCCCGCTGAATCCGAAACCGAATCCGAATCTGTGCTGGAAACTGAATCCCAATTCCACCCCAATCCCCCCCATCTGTTGGCCAAGCTGGATGCCACTTGAGATGCGCTAATCTCAGGCAATAGTTTGAATCAAGACGTGCCCCCAGCCCCGTGGTTGCCTTCCCCCCCTTGCCATACTTCCTTGCCCTACAGCCACGCCCTCTCGATCTAATTAATCAACATTCACAGCAAAATAGTGTCAAATAGTTGCGCCTGGCAATCGATATGTGACACTGCCCCCTCTTTCCCTTTGCCTGCCGCTCCTCCCCTCCCTCTCTTGATTGTCAACTGTAACTGCAATCGATCATCGACTCGTTGCTCTCTGATTAGCCGCCACTTTTACGCAGCATTCCAAAAATTTGACATTTCTGATAGCTATCGAAATTGAAGTCCAACTTGAGATTGAGATTGTGATTGAGCTACGTATCATTTGTCCCCAAGAAGTCGATCGAACCGGAGTCAGGCTCGGATTGTTGCTGCTGCTGCTACTGCTGCTGGGCATTGTCAGGCAATTAAACGGCTGACCAAACGGATTAGGCCAACTCTCTTTTATGACTCGCTCTGTGTGGCCCTATTTTGCTGTCACAGTGAGCACAGAAGTCAAAAGGCAGCGATGCCTAGAAGCGATCGATAGCTCAAGATTATTGATGTTTAAATTGTGGAGTCTTTGAATCATGTACATTTAATTTTAAGGATTACAGATTTATTTGTATACATATATAACTTATAAATGTCATAGGGACGATTGGCTGAAATGAGGAATTTGAAAGGATTATTGTTTTTCGAAATAACTCTACTTATCAGTGCTGATTAAAGTAAAACAGAAAACTAAGTATACTTTCCCCATTTCATGAAAATCGAGTAACTATCCATTTCTTTAATATTAAAAATGAATTAGGAATCAATCTGTTGTAAAGACTTAATATATAAGCATATAATGTATATCCATTAAATTCATAAATCTGTATATCAATCCAGGAAAAATCTTGGAAATCTTAAGACACACTGGTTTGATAGTGAAGCTATAAGACAAGCAGATCTAATAAGATGGAATACATGCTTCTTTTTGAATAATAACTGCAAATACATGTACAATGTTTTAAAATTCTATATAATTTTAAATTTATAACTACATTAAACGATGGAGAGGAAAGCCAAAACTCCCAAGGGTCTGTCGAAGGTAATTCTGATTATACTAATGATGGAAGTATTTCGTTTTACAGAGTCCAACTTCATTTTAAAAACTTTTCAGATTATACAAAATTTTTAAACTGTTTAATGAAATTAGAGTTTTCTTCCACTCAGCACAGTATGGAAACCTATCGGAAATATAGTTATTCTTCACTTGCAGCCCTAATCTAAATCTACTATTCTTACAGCAATCCGAAAGTGATTCTGCTTCTCAAATTAGTAAAAGTTTCAAGAGAGCGAAGAAATATATATTCGTGGGCACCTTCGCTATCTGGCTGAGGCGTCACCTGCGCGACGCACGTTCGCAGCCTGTCGCTGGTGCGTTAAAAATGATTAATTAAGGCATTTGAAAATCATTTGTCATTCTTAATTTATTAATTAATTAGAGTTGCCCAACACGTACATTGACACCTGAGTCCGTCTCCCCGTCTCCGCCTCTGTCTCCGTCGCAGTCTCCGCCTCTGCCGACGTCAAAACTGACTGCGATTCCGACGCGGACGCGGCATTTGTTTTCGAAAAACCGGTCGCGATCGCCGAGTTTCTTTTCCGATAGTATCAATGCTATCACAAAACAATTCATGAGCATTTAAAGCATCAGTATCAGGTTTGAAAAGTGCAGGCAATCGAATTCAATTTATTGAATAAAACAAACGATCTAAATGGACTTTAATTTTACTGCTTAGCCTGTTAGAATATCTATAAAAATCAGCTTAACGGATCAAGCACATTAGTAAATGATATTGCATGCTTTGCATTCATTTTGCAATCGTTTGCTTTGCATATTTATCGATTTTATCGAACCTAAATTCAAACGCAACGCAAGGATATTTTGGGTACATGAAATACAAGTAGTGAGACAATTAAATTTACACTAATCAAAGGTATGTCTATTTATCTTTTTATGCATTATTGTTTATTTATATTTTAATGTATTTAATACAAGTGGTAATAATAAAACTAAGCAAATTATAGTTAACGTTAGGAAAGTACTAATCCAGATGGGTACAAGTTCTGTTTTCATGGTGTAGCAAACGACAAACTCAAATTTTTTACTCCACACTCAACGAAAATTGCTCCACACTGCACGAAAATTAGTTATCATGTTCAACAACCATTTAGCACAGTCAACACAATTGACGTATGAGATGTAGGTGGCGCTATATTAGTATTCTATAGCATTGAGCTTCTGTCATTAAACAGTATATTCGCGGAGTTTTATTAGATAAGCAGTGCACTGCTTGTTTGACCTGCTTGCATTTAAGTGTGTGCTTAAGATATTCCTGATGACAGCAGAAACTCGAACCAACGAACAGCCAGACTTTGTGCCTTTGCTAAATTTAACGAACGATGGGCGAGGATGACAGATGACAGGATGAACAAAGTGGATTCCCTGGTCAGACCGATCCAGAGCAGAATCTGCCAGGGTCTTTTTTGAAAACAGCAGTGCTACTTATCATCGTTATAAATGCGTCAAAGGAATTTACCTACAATATATCATAATTACTTTTTATATATATTGGTGAAGTGAATCTTTTGAGATCTGTCTTTGAGTTTTGGTTTATCGTAGTCTCTTTAAATCCCTTTTAAAGTAAGGTTAAGCTTAAATATAAAACATAGACTGCATAATTATGAATAATACATTAATTACAATTACCATTGAGATTCAATACATTGTTGTAAGTAAAACACAAAGGTAGAATCGATGTCTTCAAATATTCATTTGTATACATATTTCATCCGACACAATTCTCGAGCATCGATTCATCATTCGCTTGTCTATTACAACAGAGAACTCCTTGATCTGTAGGTCAATTCACAAGCTAATTCAAGTTGTCAATCTACAGTCACGTCCTGTCCACAGTTTGATAAACAAAACAAGACAACAATAACAACAATCAATAGTCGCTTGGAGGCCAGAGACAATGGTTCTTGTAATTCACAATTATTGTCGATTACAAATCAATAGTCATGAGGAAGTAAGTCTCGCGGTTCTACACATTTATCTGCCTGTCTGTCTGTCTGTCGTCTGGCAATTGTCGAATTATAAGCAAACTGTCGATCGGCCCTTCATAAACACGCACTTCGGGAATCCAGAAGTATTTACACAGCTAAATGAAAAACGTGACCGGCCACTCTCGATCGGTAAAGTGTCAAGTTGAAGGCCCTTCCCAGCATCAGCATCCCAGTCATCAGCGTTGTCTTCGTTATTATGTTGACGATCATCATCACTGTCATCTGTGGCTGCGGCAGCAGCAGCACAAATTCATCATCTTAAGTGTACAAGTAGTTGCGGTTCCAGTCGCCTGATGCTTGGGTCCGGTTCGGGTTTGAGCTTCAATTTGGGATATTCACATGGGCGTAGTCAGAGAGGGAGAAACAGAAAAAGTTTAGAAGGTATTTGTTGTGGATTTCATTTATATTAAAGTAGGAAATAGACAGACAGAATTTGTTGAGAATAGAAGAGCTGATAAGCTTTCTCCTTTCACTTTAGATACTATGGAAACTTGGCTCGACAGTAGAGTATATTCAATACAGATCAGAAATCTATCTATAAACAATTTGAGATCGCACTCATGGCCTGGCATGTGCTTGTGTCCCCTTCCACGCACTGTAGTCCCAGCCACTCCCCTGGACTCGCAGTGCCCCATCCAGAGCTCTGCGCGTGTCGCGGGTGTGGCCAAAGGCGACGACACTTGCCTGTCGCCGTTGCTGCTGTCGCTGCTGCTTGGTGCTTGGCGCTTGATTGAAGTCGAGGGGGCGCTTAATGAAGTCACACGATAAGATAATGATGCCTAAGAGTCGGCTGGAAATATTCGTTGCCGATGCTGACTTCATTACGCCTGTCCGAGGCACGGGGAGAGCGAGAGAGCGAGAGAGAGTTGGCAACGCAATTAAAATTGCACAACCACTCAAGATACTTCCTGAAGTTCTTGCTGGCTCGCTGGCTCGTTGGCTCGTTGGCTTGCGCGGCGTGTACAACAATTATTACTTAATATTTTTTTAAACAATTCCAAATGTTGGCTAAATAACATCGGCCACATGAGCCACATCGCGCCATTATATTCTTTTTACGACCAGTTTTTACGAGCTGCGGCAAGTCAATCGCCTTAAAGAACTGTCAAATCATGCAAATAAATGTGTTTTTAAAGCGACAGGCAACGGCTTGGTAGCCCCCAAAGACGACGCTCAATCCGAATCTGAAGCTATATCTGAAGCCCAAGCTGACTCTGAATCTGAATCCCCCTGGCTGGAAGGTGTTGCTGCGTGATTTGCACAAAAGAAGGAAGCCCAACATAAACATCGCCAGGGAATCCATAAAAATGAAACTGTAGTTTTTTCGAAATTCAATAAAGACAATGCGAGTAGTTTGTACGCAACAAAGTAAATAAATAATAAACAAAGAAATAAACAACACTGCGAGTAGCGCATACAAATTGATGGTTTATTAATGATGAATTAGAAACACATTGCAAACATTTTATAGGAAATATTAACAGGCTGTTATGGGCAATTAAAGTTTACTTGGGTTGAGCACCAATGGATAAGTAGATGGATAGTTCTAGGAAGCATACATTCCAATTTGTTGCCCAAGTTAAGTTTATCTTTTCAGTCAGTCAATCGAAGGAGGAGGCTGCTATAATAAAATTGATTATCCCCGTAAAGTGAATATTAATTTGCCTATTAACGAGATGAGCTTGCAGAATTTGCAGATCATTAGGAAATCTCTGTATGGAGCTGCAAGTTCCGGCAGCGCAGACTTCCTTTGAGATGATTGAAGATGTCTTTCTGTCATGTGCGCTTATTCACATTTAATAACCCAAAGTTCTTTGCCTTTTTATTCGATGATTAGCGCAACTAACTTAAGCGGATTTATAACTTCAATAATGAGCTCTGCAAATTGATCGATAAAGCAAACAAGTTGTTATAAATTGCAAAATGGCCCCCGAAGACCATAACGAAAACAGGCAAAAACTAACAAATAATCATGTTATTCACTTCGAGAATCCACAATCATAAAGACATCGCCTTCACAAAGAAGCGCATTCAGAGACCGAGCTTGGGTCTCTTTCGAGTTTGTTAATGATCTTTTACGAGTTGTTTGTCAATTGCAGCCATAAAAGCGCAGGCGGCAGACTTTATTTCGGACACATAAATAAGTTTCATTTAAACACGGCGGCGGCACCCTTAACACGAATACCAAAATAATAAAGTCGGCGACAGAAAAAGGTCACTTCGCCGCGAAGTCAAGTCCACTTGGGCCAGAGCTGTGGTCAAGGTGAGTGTTAATTGTGGCCCGTTTTCGAGTGCAACTCCAGCTTCAGCTCTGAGGCTCTTAATGCACAAATTAAAGGTTACGTTATAAATTGTAATTGAGCGCTGAGATCGCTACTCAAACAATGCTGCGATCGCAGTTAGTCAATGTGGATAAACGGTTTGATTTATGCTCAGTCAGCATCAAGTCAAGTCGAGTCGAGTGGAGTCGGCACATTCTAAGCGTCTTAGCGCTGTTTATGGCCAAAACCAGGCAATTGACATTAAGCCAGATGCCATAAAACAGGCGAATTTGACAAATTAAAGCGAATAAATTAAGCGCTCGCGAAACCAAATCGCACAGTTGGCAACAGCGAGTACAACATTTGCCTATCAACTGAGCGATGCGTGGCGTATGAGTGATGTAGGAGGAGGATTTATATAGAAGAAAGGTAAAGGTGCAAAAGATAATGAACTTCTCCGATTTAAGGCATATTTCCCTATCAATTTCAATACAGCAACTGCTTGTACTGAGAGAGAACATAGCTAGACTTTCATCAAGTAAATTCCCCTTCCTCTATCAACTTCAATGCCACAAATGCTTGTACTTCCCTCGCATGAAGAGAGAGTGTCTACATTACCCAACTCAATCACACATCAACAGACACAGCGACGCAGTCGAAGTCAATTGCAGCCCTGAGTTGGCTGCATTTAAGGGCATCGCTCGCCGCGGTGCTTGGCTCGTGTCGCCCGACTGTGCGCTGGCTGGCTGCGGGGGCGTATGATTGATGTGACTGATGTGCAGTGTTTCGGTTTTCGCTTCGTTTTGTTTCGTTTCGTTTAGTTTGAGCAAGACATGTTCAACTTTGGCTCGATGCAGACAAAACCGAATGAGCAAACCGTTATGAGCCTGCCCGATTGGCCATCAATCATTCGGATGTTGTCATGTCGCTCGTCAGTCGGTGTGTGTTGGCTTGGCTGCGTCTGCGCGTTGGCAGACAAACTGGTGCCAATTGGTGATGGAGCTGCTGATGCGACTGATGAGCTTTCCCAGAATTGATCGTGCCATCGTATGCAAAGTAACTATAAAACGCTGTTCTTTATGGCAAGCACTCATCAAAGATCTGTGGGCTTCCACTTTATTGCGTCTGCCTGATTTTTGGTTGCGCCATCCGCTTTCTGTTTCTATTTCTGGGAGATTTTCAGTGCGTCTTTCCTCAATTCCGCAACGACCATAACTAATGTTTGTTTTGCTGAATTGCGATCGTCAAGGTTCACTGGCGGGCCTTCTGCCTAAGCCATAAAACAGCGGATTTGCCTCTTGTTATGCACATCAAAAGTGGATTATGGTCGAATTGGAGTGACAGCCGGCCAGGGTTGGCATTGGCAAGGGATTCGGCTTGGCTTCGTATCGATGATGATGAACTGCGCAGCAGTCAGAATCGTCTGACTCTCTCAGGCTTTCTGGCCTCGTTTTGACATCTCCAAATTGATGAGGTTTCGTTGCGTGATATCTGACTCGTTTACAGTTATGTTATGTGTAGGCATAAATATCGATTAAGTGACTAATAGTTCGAAACTAGAGGGAGAATTTATAATATGATTGATATATAATAAATGAGTTTTTTCTAGTTTAAATGTATTTTAAGACGCTCAAGTAAACTAAATGGTACAAAATAAAAAAACATGTTGGAATTCAACTTTATATAAAGAACATACTTTGCGTTCATTTACCATGTTCAACAGTTCACAAAGTCTAATAGGTCTGAGCACTCTGATCCCCCAGATCGATAGCCAAGTTTGGTTTTCTCGTGAATTACACAATCTTAATGCCTGCGATCTCTCTCCCTCATTATTTAATTAACGATTACAAATTCTGATGATTCCATTAATTTCGTGTGAACCCCAACGCGGTGTCACTCCCCACGCTGCAATGCTGCGCCCCCAAAGCCAAAGTAAAATCAAAAATCGACAACAGCAAAAAAAAGAAACGAAGAAAAACGAATAAAAAAGCAGCAAAACAAATTTACGCAACACATTTTGACATTTTGGCGAATCGGAAAAACGAACGAATGCAAACGCAATCAATCATTAGCATCTTTTGGAAATTAATTCTCATTTTTATTAGTTGTACAATTAATGCAATGCAACAGCAATAGCAACAACAACAACAACAACACGACAAGAGCTACAGCAACGCCAACACCAAATGATGCCGAATGCTGCCATTATGTCTGCTGTATAGAAAATCGACACAATTCGTGTGTGTGCAGCGTGGCACGCATTCAATTAACACAAATGAATGAATAATTAAGCATTGCGCAGACAAGTAGTGAAGAGATGAAGAGATGAGAATGACTAACAGGAGATACTCCTTAGTAAAGAGATCAAGACTTGGAGCTTACGATTGGAGAATCATTGTTGCTTTAAATTTTAATATATTTCAATTAAACCTGTTGTCTATTAGGTAAACTGTACCCTACAGCATCTCTTCAACTGTGCAGCATACCCTGTAGCCTAGTGCCACTGTTGCTGGGTGCAGTTCAAACGAAAGACTTAAGCGACGAACTTATGCGAGTGCTCAGGGAGCAGCTTGCTCGCTCTGTCGGTTAGACAACTTCCCACAAGCAAGGCGACATTACAACATGCAGTACGATCGCGTAGCTGACTGAAGCTGCTGAAATGATGCCATCAACAGCAGACGACAAATGGCTACGAGTATGGAGAGTGCAAGACTAGCAGATGCGCTGTAAGGTAAACAATTGAACATAGTTAAAGAAAATTAGCTTAGTTAAATATGAAATGCATTCAGTATAAATATTTACACATGTATATTTAATAATTTTCATAATGATATTCACTTAAATAGAAACATATGTAGCCATTGTGCAAGACCCCCTTCAAGCTCAACTTTTCAATTTGTGCGACCTAATAAAAACACCATTTAAACACAGTTCAGATCTTTAATAAACAATACTTCGCGGCTGAATGAACGTGTGCGCTAAGCTCTGTTACATAACTGCACAAATCCCATTCGATTCAGTTTGGTAAATACAGGGTATCAACAAGAAAACAATGAAACACAATTGAGATATGCTGCGACAGAGAAGAATCACGGGGCAGAGGAGGAGCAGCAGGAGGCGGAGTAGGAGGTGTGGCACGTCTTTGTCTGTCTGACTCTCTGCCTCGCGTCGCAATAAAGAAATCTAATAAATGAAAAGCGACTCTTCGGGCGATCATAAAGCACACGCAGCAGACAATTGTTTGCCGCGTCTTTCTCAATGATCTCCGCCTCAACCTGAAGTTGCCACTGCTGACATAGTCACCGATTCACCAGTTCACCAACTCATCAATTCCCCTGACTGACTCGGGCTCGTTGAATCGCGCTTAACGGGCGCATAATTAACTAATGTGGGCAATACTTGTTGTTGCTGTTGCTGTTGTTGTTGGTGTTTCTGGGCCTCAGGTTGACAGACAATTAGAGGCAACTGGTGCGACCCGTGGCACGAAGAGCGAGTGCGCAATTGTAACTGCTTGGCGGCCTCGAACCCAGACGGGTTGTGCAACAAACAATTCACTTTGCCAGCGAGCTCACAAAAATTAATTATTAAGCAGGCGGCCAATGCTAACGCCCAATTGGCAAACGCCTCTTTCTGCGCCAGGCCCTTTGCTCTCTCTCTCTCTCTTCCCTTGCCGGCTTGTGGCGCTTTTCATCTCCGTACAACAGCATTTAATTATCAGTGTCATAGTTGAAAATTGCACAAAGAGAAGGAAATCTCAAAGCATTTTGTTTCTTTTCCAACATATTTCCACACCAAGCTGCGGCTCAACTTAGCCTTAACACTCGTTATCGAAGTTAGGTCTATGTTTGTTGTATTTGTTGGGAAATACTAGCACAATTATGGAGCTAAGTGTAGTACAACTGTCTGTTTGATGAATCTTATTGTGGCTGCAGTTGCTTTAAGTAGTTCATAAATTTTATTAATCACCTGTCTAATTCTTATTTTATTGTAGTGTTTATTATAGTGTTTCTTTTTACAGTTAATGGTAAATTAAAGAACTTACTTAATCGATGATTCTATAAAAATGGAAAAATATAATTAAAAAAAAACTTAGGATAATCTGCTTGTTGTTAACACATGAACTTCTTTAAGAAATGTAGTAAGTTGTTTTCTAATTTGAGTAATAATACTATATAACTATTTAAGTGGTTACAAATGCTTCATGAATATTTACGTGCAGTTGTGGGGAATATAAAGTAATATTTATAAGAATAGAATAAAATAAATTATATTAAATTAAATTTGGTTAAATTAAATATAATTTAACCTAGTATTAATTATATTAAGTTCAATTTATACTAAGTTAAACTTATTTATTACTTGGTACTGGTTAATTTCCTATATTTGGACTTATTAATTTTATTAGATTATATTCAAATTCATTAGATTATATTCAAATTTATCTTCTTTTTTTATATAATGGTTATTTAATTTTAAAACATCTTTCAGTCAACAAAGAGTGACATTAAATAACACAGAAAATAATACAAACTATTTATAAAGTATTTTAAAATTCTGTATTGTATTTTTGGTATCAATTTATATACAAAACCTTTTCATTATTACTTTATTCTAATAAAATTTCTGCCATAAAGTCCTAACTTCATTAGATTGCCGATACACTTCGGCAACTATCTGCATTGCAATAAATAATCCAATAATCCTTTACGATATTCGCAGGAAAGTGACCATCGTTAAGCATATGTTCATGTATGTGTGTGTTGCAAAGTTGACAGTTTGATTGTCATATCAATGTCGTGAAATTCGCTAGCGAATGTCTAAGTTAAGTCTACCCTCCCACACAGCTCGATTGAAATAGGCGTGGCGTGTGGCTAAGGCTTTCAGACATAATTCATTAGATGAAAAGGCTTTTAATACGCGTAAGTACATGTGTGTGTGTGTGTGTGTGTGTGAGTGCGAGGTGCGGTGTCTTGTTAAGCTTCAGTGGAAACACACATTGATTGAGTTATTCCACAGCGCCGTAAACAAACAAAAATCGAAAGTTGCCGCAGCTCTTCCTGTCCTTCACGGCGAGTTCGTGCGATATGCGACAAGCTCAAGTTCAAGTGGACAGACGGACGTGTATGTGTGTGTGTGTGTGAGTGCGTGTGTGCGTATTTCCCGGCTTATCTCTTGGGATTTAATTAACTCTATGTTTGCGTATCTCTCTGCGGCTCTGCGACTATTAGCCATTTCCTACGCCAAGTCAAGCGAAGCCAAGTCGGGGCACTTCCATTGGCACTGTCAACCACGCGATAAACATCGAAAAGTAACATGCAAATTGTCGCAAGATGCTACCAAACCACACAATCTGAACAACTCTGAACACTCCAAACGATGTCCAAACGATGTCCAAACGGGCCTCCAACTGGCAGCCAGGGGTCGCATAGTTTTCGGCCGTATAAGGCCAAACTAATTAGCTTCCTGTTCGACGAACATCCGAAATGGTCAAAACCACATCGAGCACGGGCAAATAAACAATTTAATTATAAATAAATAATTAAATAAATAGCTCGCCGTACACAGTCAGGCAATTTACATAGCTTGTAAATGCCCCGAGTTCTGTTCGGCAGAACGAGATGATATAAATCAAGCAAACGAATTTAGACAAAGCTCTCGAGCAAACACAAAAGCAGTTCAGGCACAGTCTTCACCCCTCTGTCTCTCTCTCTATCTCCCTCTTTCTCACTCTCTCACTCAAAGTTCGCGCCATCTTTCGCCTTTGGGCTGTCACTCGTCCCTCCCGTTATGGCAGCTGCGCCATGTGGCAAAAATCAATTTCAATTTCAAATTCAAATTCAAATTCAAATTTGAATTCGAATCGGATTTCGTTCGAGTGCGAGTACAACTCGTATTTCAGCTCACTTTGCATTGTGCCAGAGCGTCAGACCCACGCGTGTTAATTACAAATGATTTGTTATGGTTATACATACTTATACATATACACGCTCTGTAGAGATCGGCCTGTGGTTGCTGCCATTGTGGGGCTTTTTATATCAGTTGTCTCTCTATCGACTTGTGTCACATTTAGGCGCAACGTATTTATCATGTCAGCAATTAATCAATACGCTCAAAGCAATATCTTATGCACGTTACATTGAGCCGAGGGCTGCCGAACTAGTTTGTTATCGAATTCGAAGAGGGAACGGGATAAATGTTAAGTCAAATCGTTTAATCGGGTATTAACTGTATTTCACGGAGGGGGATCTTAGATTAAATTACAATTTATTGGCAGAAAGAATATTAAATTAAAATGAGTAAAATAGTTTTCTTTGGCATGCCGAATTTTTTATGCCCTTGCAGATTGTTATCTCCTACGATTGTTATAGATAATGGTAGAGAATATAATAGTATTTCATATTATTGGTTGATTCTTACATATATTAAAACAACCACGGACGAGTCATCAAGATGATAATAAACCCAAACTGATCATCAACAATGTCAGCTAAGAACTTGCCTTACTAATTAACACCTTTCGTAATTGATAGTATGCATTAAGGTATCGTTGCACTACATTGCTAAACGGTATCATTGAATATTTGCATGACTCGTCTTCATAAATCATCCATAGCAGGCCGCGAAGTCAGTTGGCTTTGTCACTTGGCTTGGCTTGACTTGGAACGATTGTCTGGTTAAAGTGTTGAACAAAGTAATTGTTATAGCACTCGCGGGCTGTAACCAGGTGACAGTTGTTGGCATACAAACGAGCATATAAATATGTATAACTTACACACACACACGCACACACACAAGACAGCGAGTACTCATTGCGAGTACTCGATTGAGTGGGCTGTCATTTTGGCCATAAATATTAGGTGTTAAAATTATGCTAAATGCAGTGGGTAGTTAGGCCGTGATTTCTATATAACAACATTTCATTGCATCCAGTTTTGTTGCCCAAGCTACATTGCTATAATAGTTGTTGTTGTTATTGTTGCTGCTGCTGTTTTTGGCTTTGTTTTTGCCACTTACTTGAGTTTTCATTGAGACAGTTTGACTTAATTTATGCCCATTACCTTTCCCAAAGTTTCTCAGTTACGCGATAAGTGAGTTTTTTTTTCTCATTATCTCTATAAGTCTATATATTTTATCTGTAAGACACATTTTTGCCGACGCTTTGGCAAACTTCTTCTTCGTCTGCGTGCCAGTCAGTCAGTTACCAAGTCAGCGAGTCAGTTATTCATTTGCTCTCCCAAAATGGTCATGAAAAAAATACTTAGTTGTTAGTTTTATGGGTAAATGCGGTTTTCTTGTCTACAACGCGTTTGTGCAAGGATTGCGACAAGAAAATGTTGAGTGGACTGTGGCCAAACCCTCGTCATGTGCTAATGATCTAATGGACACACATCGATGAAGAGATTCGATGATCAAACGATGCACAGTTTGATTTACTTTGAAATTGTATTCTCAATACAGTTGCTCATTGAAGGAAGGTACTTTGTAGAGCCTTTATCTACTTTTGCCTTATCTAAGCTTTGCACTTCCTCTGTCTGGTACCTTCTCACGCGCCTTGCGCTGTTATGTGGCCACCTTAACGTGCAATTTTCGCACTATATCACTGAGATGCCGGGACTTGTCAACATGCGTTCCATGTGATTTGCAGATGTGGCTGCGATCGCATAGCGATGTCAGCGTCAGCGTCAGTCGCGAGACAACGCAGAAAATTTGCTACTTGTTAGCCCGTTAGCCCGGTTTGGACCCCAGACAGCAACAGCAACAACGACAACAACAATACATGGCAGCAGCAACAGCGACAGCGACGCGCAGCAAGCCCAACGTACAAAATCTTTTAGCTTAACATGTAATAGCTCTTTAAAAGGTTCAGCTAAGCGAGCGCGCCCGAGTTTTAAGACAGACGAGCGAAATTGGGTCAACAGAGTGTTATGTATGCAACTATTTGTGAGCATGTGAGCCAAGTTTGTTGCCTAAGTCATTTGATTTGCCTCTGGCATTAGACACAGCGCATTTGCTCTGCCTCGTTGGCACTGCGCCACACATTAGAGCCCACTTTTTGCGATGCACATTGATTAACTAAGGGCAAAGTTTAAGCGGCTAAACGTGCGCCCAGCCAACCAGTCAAGCGAGCAAGAGTTAGGCGCAAGCTCACCCCACAAAATGACTCAATTTGCCGAGGCTAGTCCACGCGTTCGATTGGGCATGGCACGCATGCATTTACCCAGTAATTAAATGGACATAAATTACTTTTATAATATTACTTTTTATTGCTCACGCCCAAATAGTTCACACAACACGCGCGCTCGCGCCGCCACCGCATCTGGTCAAAGAGTCTACGACGAATCGAAGCGCATTATAGATTCAAAGCATATTCCCACCATAAATGTCGCATAAATAGGAATATGTTGACGAAAGGGGCACGTAGCATAAGCGCATGCAAATTAGACGTAAATCAATCATAAAGTATCTGCACAACAGATCGCAGACACTGAACACATGTCGCACCAGCGCCGATTTCTGCGTAAGCGTCGCAAATGCCCACGACAACTTGTTCGGCACAGAAATTAATGATGGAAACAAGGCTCTGCAGAGAAATGAATTCTTTTTGGCAAAGCGAACATGGATTATTAACTGGATTTCTGGAAATTCGCTAATGAAATCGACTAAAATGGGTGTTGTAGTTTATTTTGAAAATAAATTCTGGAGAAAAATATTTATTTTTAAATTTTTGCAAAAATATTTGTGTGTATAAAGGGGTGAATCATTTTTTGTTATAACTATTATTATTATTTATTTTTAATTATCTTTGCAACTAGTTTCTTTTGGTATTTTAATGTTAATGAGCCAATGTGCTCCTAGTTCCTTTAAACACAATATATTTTAATTAAATTCTTTTTTTTTTCTTATGAAAGGTTTAATCTTTAATTTAAAAGTATTCTTATTTTTATATCTTTTATTCAAAATTTACAAGCAATTGGGTTTATTAATTGCCTTTATTTTTATCTCGAATTTGTATTAAATTAAATTAACATCTATAAATCTTCTAGCCCGTTCGTCTAAGACTTGCATTACTTTTCATTCACTTTACCATTGAGATGTCCATTCATTCACAATTAAATAACAATATTTTTATTGCACTCAATTCTAAGAAACTTGATATTGGCTTGCAGAACCAACAGAGTTAGAAATATTACTAAATAAATAATGTAGAATATACATATAAACCACCGATCGGCATTATGACATTATGTGCTCGAATATTTCCGTTTAAACCTATTCCAAGACATGCGAAGGGTGCACAGTGCAGAGGATGACACAACAAGTTGGCAGACACATGTCAACAGCAACGCAGACAAGAAAAGAGGAAGAGAAACAGAGAGGAAAGAGAAACAGAGAGAGACAGAAGAGGGGACGATTAACAAGAAATCAACATGCTCAGCTGCAGCTGGCGCCCTCAAGCCGGAAGCAGAAGGTAGACAACGACTGAGCCGACTGGGGACTGATGAACCTTTGCCCGACGAAGAGGCGTGTCGCATCAACAACAAATAAATTTAATATGTTTTGTTGTTGCTGCTTTGTTTGCCTGTTTGCTTTTGATGCGGCTAATTTAGTGCCGCGATATGTTTTCAGCAATTAGTCAAGCTTGCAACTCGACAAACTCCTCGGCCAGTGCAGACGCAAAATAAATCACACACAAACGAAAGAGCAAAGCAAAATAAACAGAAAACAACAACAACAAAAACCTAACGCAAATGTTAAGGAAGCAACAATAAACAATAAACGCAAACATATAAATATTTGCTAACAAAACGATTTTTTTCATTTTTTTTGGATTTCGCTTTCGGTTTTAGACTTTGGTTTCAAATCATGCGAGAAAACGTGATTTGTGTTTTGGCCAGCGGCATTTTGACTATAAACAAAAAGGCAGAAAGGCTGCAAAGTAATAAAACATCTTGTCTGGCACGTGGGCCCAGCGACGAGGCGCCGCCCCATTTGTTTGCAATCTTGTGACTCGACGTTGCGTTAAGTTTCCGTTTTTGGTGCTATTGACATTTGAACCACGGCCCGAAACGCAGTCGACCATACAATACAATAACCCGGCGTCGAGAACAGGAAATCATTTTTGGTAACTGCAGGCAATTTATTTAATAGATTTAATATGTAAAGAGATGTGTAGGTATACGAATAATTAATATATAATATATATAAATATATATTTACATATAAACCTTTACCCCTTTATATATTTATATTTTATATAATTAATAATAATATATATTTTAGCTATATATAAATATATATTTTTGCAGATCAAAACCTAAAATAATCGTTTGTTTATATTTTTCCTATTTATTTAGAATTTCTACATCAAGTCGCGTATTCATATTAATGCAGAAAATATTATTTATTAATTTATTTATTTAATTTAATATGACAACCCTATATATACTTTATAAGGTCGGATATGTCTCCTAGGATAGGTTGCAAACTTCTGGACAAACTAATTTACTCTTTGTAAGAGTATCTGAGTTAAGTGTTTGGTTCCTAGCAATATTTCACAGCGTAATATCAATTCAAATGTAAAGTACAAGTGTTAAAATACTTTACTATAACAAAGCTGTCGTACCAAATACAAACAAATAACACCTTTGATTCTTATGTCATATTAGTTTTTTCAAACACATTTGTCTGTTTGCCCAATGTTGCACAAAATTGTATAGTGAACCCTCAAAACGGCTGAAGGATGCCTTCGCTTCATGTAAATTCAAACCATCCACAAGGGCAGAGCTGTGTAGCACAGAGAGTCTTCTTTTTAGTGAACCCAGACCAAGCTACCCCGGATCCTGAACATCTTGAGCTGGACGTGGTCGTAGTCAATCCCGATGAGCTGAGTTCGTTCATTCGACTCGTGTACCTCCATGCGATCGTATTAATAGTGATCGCATGTCTCACGTGGAGTGCAGTAATATTGACCAGCTTCGACATCGATGAGTTTGCACCACTCCCCTTATATGCGTGGGCTCTGATTATGTTCACCTTGCTCATGATGTTCATTTACATTCCACAACTGCGCTACTTCTATTCCATCAATGTGATAATCACGCGGTGTTGTTTCTTTTTCTCCGTTATGGCAGGCATTTATTTAGTGGAGTATATTGATTTTGCAGGACTCATAATTGGCATTTTGTTATCCGGTTTGTTCCCTCTGGGATTATATTCCTACGTCGCCTTGTGCTCACAGGTGTATTTGCTGAAAATTCCTAGAACTTGTATTGTGACATGCTTGACAATATTGGGCATTACATTCATTGTCTTATTATTCATAGAGAACTTTATTCTAGATGTTACTTATTTAGTATTGTGCTTTGTTTTAAACATAGTAGGGGCCTTGTTTCAAGCCCAGTACCTACATGGCCACTTCGATA
The DNA here is from genome assembly GCA_018904595.1 of Zaprionus indianus. NCBI lineage: Eukaryota > Metazoa > Arthropoda > Insecta > Diptera > Drosophilidae > Zaprionus > Zaprionus indianus. Next base: position 2,830,845 of record JAEIHA010000905.1, read on the forward strand.
TTGTGCCTCCCTTCGATACAGACGCCGCCTTCCTTGTCATCTACTTTCAGTTCGCAACCTTTTTGTTTAGCATTGAATATATATATTTAAAAGTCCGTTAGCCAGCAATAGGTACAAACTATGATGTAAAAAGTATCACTTTCTAGATAATAAACAATAAGAATGCGTAATAGACAATAAGAATAATAAAGTAAAAATACAAAAGTTTTTCTTTTATATGTCAAGGGGAAATATCAATCAAACTGTTGGAAATTATATGTTTAATGCGGAAAATCGATTTCATTTGGTTTCTAAAATTAATTTTAATATAAATAACGCTTTCTAAATATATTTTATGCATTATTAAGTTGTACATTTGTTACTTTTGTTTAATTTATACCAATTATTTTCGTGATAACCCAAACACATATCAAATGATACTTTTATCTGAGAATCACCCATTATTAGTTGCCCCCAAGGAGATGCCTGCATTGCAGACAGCAACCAATTTGGCAGCGATACATCCATTAGCAACAATTGCCCATCCAATAAGGATAACATTTCCATATCTGCGACAACAAAAGACAGATACGATGGCAGCAGAGAGGAAAACCGTTTGCCCAAAAAACAATCAGACAAAATGTCCATGCAATTTGTTGCCCCACACTCGCAGCCAACATAAAGAAATCGGGAAACAGAAAAAAAAAAAAAGAAGAAATAACGAACGAGAAATACAACAAAGGAACACAAAGCGTCCCACACCGGGACCATAACTTTCAAATGCGATTTGTACAAAATTTGTAAACGAAAAACAATTGCGGAGTATTTCCAAATGGCGTGACAACATTTTTATTTTAGCCATGCTCGAGTGATCGCTGGCTGCTGTTCCAATAACCGAAGCCGAAACCAAATACGAATCCCCCATTTCCATTTCCAATCGCAATCCCCCCCAATGCGAAACAGCCACCGCCAGAGCAACACGTTTTGAACCCGAGGCTCCGAAGGGTCAAGTGGCGCGTGTAGCGAAAGCCACGCCAAAGGAACCGAATTTGACAGGGGCAGGCCAAAAGGCTTAACAACCATAACGCTGCGAGGGTCGATTGTGTGCTTTGAAAGTAATTGAAAGAAGTAACTCTGCAAGAAGTAAGAATATACTTGGTAATTCGATACAAAAGAGGGATCGTATTTTTAATAAACCTATTTTATGTACAGCATATAAAATTACATGAAAAATATAGTAAAGAAATAATTTTCAAGATTAATAATTAAATATCTTGACTTTTATGTATCCACTTTTTTGAGTAGTAAAAATTTCTTTTATTATGAAATAAGAGTCAGACCTTACTATACTTTGCCTTAAAATCTTTTTGTAGACTACCAAGCTAACTATCGATCGACGCTCGCTTGAGAAATTGCCATGCTGAAAAGCTTACAACCATAACTACATGCGATATATACAATTAATTCAACTGCAATTGTAGCTAGATACGAAGGGCCTGTATCTGTATCTGTTTTTCTGTATTTGTATCTGTTCTCGGTTCGATCTTCACGCGCGACTGCCACAAGAGACCTTCCTCAGCGCGTACGAGTATCGAGTGCGAATAGACTACGCAGATAACGAGTGAGATAGAGAGAGAGAGCGGACTAGAGCAGGGCAGAGAGAGAGCGAGAGCGAGAGCGGTACTCGACTGAACTTGACATGCATTCGGTTGTGCCGGTGTCGATGCCGCTGCCGATGCCGATGCCGGTGCGTATTGTATGTGAGAAATGGTAGCGAGGCACCCAGGGTAACTGCTCGTAGGCAGGTGGGTCTACGGTCTAGACTGGCGGATTGTAAACTGCATTGGAGCACAGCCTACGTGCAGCATTGGGGCACATCGAATGTTTTGTCTACTAAGTTGCTGCTGTTGTTGTTGTTGTTGTTCTAATTAATGGCTTAATTCTGTTGTCAATGGAATTGATTGGCCATGCCCGAGGCGCAGCGCATAATTATAGCCTATGGCAAGAAGATGTTAAATGTAATTAGCCAATCACCTTGGCAACATTTTATAGCCTCACACGCTCGTACTCATCTCTGTCACCCGCTGGTTTATTGACCAAAAGAAAACTTTTCATTTTCTGCATACTAATTTTACTATTTTTCAATGTTAAATGTGAAATCGAACTCTTTTTACGAAAGTCGCCCACTGCCGAAGTTTGCAGATTCTCGATTAATTACGTAGTCGATTACGTTACGTTACGCATTACGTTATTTGCTCACGAGAGAATGCCGGTCTCACATGCCGGCGTGGTCTACGTGAGCGCAAAACCGCACAGCAAAAAGCCGGTAAAGAGCGTAGCCACTGGCAGAGAGTAAAAAAGAGAGAGAGAGGGAGAATCAGAGCAAAGCTTAAGAGCGCATAATAGGGTTGTCGAGTGGTTTTGATAAATGGAATCAACTTTGTTTTGCAGGGTTATGTATAATGGCTTTTTATAGAAGAAAGTGAGTTCATGAAGTCTATAATTTATGTTAACATGATAAATTAAATACTGTTGTTTATTTATTTTTTACATGTTTTAAAATTTCTCATTAATTTATCAATGTAAATTAATAAATATTCTTCAACATTAAACCAATATTAATTTGAATAGTACTGAAATAAATACATCTTCTACGATAGACAAGAACATAAGAAAATGATGAAAGGCATATTGTTTTTTTTAATCTTAAGTCGATTTATTTAAAGATTTCATTTTAGTAAAAGTATTATTAAAATTTCTTTTTATTTTATTTATAAAATATCGGATAAAACCAGTCGATTGAAATAAAATAATATTCAATAAAATAAATTATATATTAAAATATGATGCAGGGAAAACCCATCCAACTTATGAGAGTTACTGAAAATAATACTTAGTATATGTATAATCACAGCATTATATCAGACTTAACAGGATACAATGGCGACTTTTAGCAGCACGCATGACTTCATAAGAATTACTTGTTCATTTCTCCCCGCGCCAACGGGTAGCTCCTTTTTAGGGATGGGGAACAATAAATCAACTTTTATTACAAAGCATTTGTTACTTTGTGCAAATGTTTATTGTAATAAGCAATTAGTTTATCTCTGCAGCAGCAACTACGCTGCTAGGTGGGTGCAGATCCATATAGATACGCAGGCAAAGAGAGGAAGAGAGCACGAGACACAGAGAGAGAAATAGAGAGAGAGACACACGCTCTTTTAAAGCGCTCTTTGACTACAGAAAGCTGACATCATCCCATGGCTAGGCAGTGCGATCAAGCACCGGGCCCCAGAGACAGAGCCAGACACAGACTGACACTCACACTCTCAGACCCAGAGCCGTACTCAGATACAGACCAAGTCAGGCAGGCAGCCAGTCAGCCAGCTGCCAGACCGGGGCTTATTTAACGCGCGGGCCAAGCTCGAAACTCTTTTAGTATAGCGTTGGCGTGCGAGACAGTCGGTTCGGTTGAGCACAAGATACACAAAGTATTGTACTTGACAAGCCTGCGAAACGAGAAAACGAGTTCGAGTTCGGCAACAGTAACAACAACAACAGTAACAACAGCATACGGACATAATAAAAAGCACACTTAGCGCAGGCGTTGAACTAGTGCAAAAAGAACACTGCAGCAAAAGCAAACGTAATAAATAATACACTCTCCCATAGCATATATACTCGTACAATAAACAATTGCACACTGATGTCAGTGTCAGTTCTCCCGTTCCCGACTCAGTCCCTCCCCTAGTTGAACTCGGCGTGAGTTGAAGTGAAGCCAAGCCAAGTGTGAAACGCACTTAAAACGCCAACCAAGTGCCGCAAAGTTAGTCACACAGACTAAGCAAGCAAAAGTTGAAAAATTCCAAAACAATTGTAAAGAAAGTGAAATAAGAGACGCGACAACTGCTGAAAAAAAGGGAAAGGTTTCGGGCTTCGTTAGTTTTGTATAGTTTTTCAAGTGCAACAGCTCAGAAGTTTCATTTCTTTCCCCCCTCCCCAAGTTTCGATCATTGCCCACCAACAGCTGTTTTCGATTCAGTCAGACGCCCACTTGGACGGCGCATAAAAATCATTGAAAATTCAATTTTGTACAAAACAAATAAATATGTATATCTGTATATTTGTATATCTGTATATATTTATTTATTGTTTGTATTTGTCTTGATATTTTCAATAATTTTTTCCAATGCTTTGGCTGACTACGCGTTTTTTTCTATAACGAATTTATACCACGCGTTTCGACAATGTCGGTGTGTGTTTGTACGTGCGTGCGTGTGTGTGCCAGTGCGATCGTGTGTGTGTGTATTGGAAAAAACGTAATAAATATATAAAATAAAAGAAGAAAAAACCAAACACACTCACACACACACACTGAGTAAATCGCAGCTTAAAAAGCGGCCAAGCGACATTGATGCCAATCGCCTGTGCATTTTGGTTTTTTGTTGTTGCCCGCTTTTGCATCGCCAACAACAACAACAACAACTAAAGCAAGAAGAACAGCAACAGCAACAGCAGCAACAACAACAAGCTAAGCATAAGCCAAAAACGCCTTCAGTGGACCGACTGACTTGGTTCGGCACATGCTAAAAAGAGCTATCAACGTCGGACTATCGCCTTGCCAGGTACGTGAGTGTGCAATTCGTCTCTTGATTTATTCACGGGGTATTTACCACAGTTTGTCCAACCAAAAGCAATCAATAATTTGGTATAACTCATGCCCGCCCGACCATACATTATGCATCATAAATAACTCAGGCATTTGCCAAAAATGCGCTTGATGTAATTGCGATTTATGCTAAGCCTGACCAAATCGGGGGATTATTCAGTCAGTGGGCTAAAAGGTGATTTGAGAAATGATTTAAGAACGTTTCGAAAGAGAATGAAGCTCTAAGAGATGGTTATTTAAATTGTCTTTTATTATAAAGATGATTTAGAAATATGTAAACTGTATGGATTTATAAATAGATAGAAAATATAATACTACAAGTGTTCATTTAAATAAATAGATTTGTTTACCAGTTTCGAAATAATATAAATGACTACACCTTAACTTAGTATACTTTTCAGTTCTACTTGGCCTTAACGAGCACATTTCGCTCATTACTATTTCCGGCTCTAAGTGTTACACAAGATTTACATTAAAGTTTTCTCACCCACCCGGCTGTGTTCATCATTACCCGCAGAAGTTTTCCCATACAGCTGAAGTCCATGAATTGTAGCTTTGATCATTTCTTCTTCCCTTGCCACACACTAAAACAAAAGACTTAGGCAACGAACCTAGGCATACGTGTATTATCACTCGCCATGAATCATGAGCAGACTCAGACAAAGACACAGCTACAAATGAAGAGAGAGAAAATCTCTTCTTACAATTAAAGTTCAATGATTCTAGCGTTCGCATGAGTTCACAATTCGCCCGGCATTGTCATTAGTCATCGGCTCGCCATATCCAGCTAGTTGTAGTTGTTCGCTTCGAGAGAGCAGGGAATACACACATAATCGTGGGCAGCCAATTTAGAAAGCGCTCAGGCAAATAAAAATTAATTATACCAGTTCAGCATCGAGTTCAAATTTCTGCCTGCAAATTGACATGTTATTGACAACGCTACGATATATATATGTTCCCGGCTAACCCTCATATTTATGGCTATATCAAGTGCCCAAGTTACGACACAGGGTTCAACTCCGGCCACAAATAAAGAACTTGGTGGCGTGCATTAGCGCAAATTACCATTGGCAAAAGGTGTTGGCCCCAATTGTCACCTTCAGAGATATCAAGCGTCGCGACAGAATCGCAAACTGGGTGTGGAATTCTAGCACAAGTCGCACAGCTCCAAGAGGCCCAACCGATATTGCATTACCTTGTGCCGCGTCATAGCCGCAATCAGTTTTTGTTTTTTTTCTTTTTTGTTTTTGTTTTATACTGCCACGCGCCTTAGTGCCTTGGCAATTTATCAGACGCTTTTGAATGTCACAGCCAGAACTCTATGTGGTATATATATATATATAAGGCATATACATATAGAGCTGCTGTCTGGTGTTGAAATGCGCTTAATGCCAACATCAGCGGCGCACTTTTTGTCATGCTGTGACAGAGATTTGAGCAACACGTGCCAGATATATGTCACGCTGAATTTTTAATCTGCAAAGCCATCTAAAGGTCGCCGACAAGAAGTTCTATAAATCTGAAAACGTTTGCAAATGAAGGTTCTACATCACTTAGGGAAACAAGTAAGCTCTGGTTTCTATATATATTATTATCTATAAATTAGGCCTGGATTTTCATACTTCACATACCTTTCTTTATCCCCAAAAAGGTTTAATGTTCGCGCTGCCCAAATAACTCAACAATGTTGTCAATTGTTAGGATCAATAATTTAATGGTGTTTTTGACACCACACCCGAGCATGATAATACTTATATATATATTCTCGCATATTTATTTAATTCTGACAAAATATTTTTGCATTGCGCTCGCCTCAAAATTAGCGCAAAATTCAAATAAAAATGAAAACAAAAGTGGAGTCCGCTCGTAAAACAAAACAAGCGACGTTTCAAAGTCATAATTATTAGCTTTGCCTTTTATGGCTGCACATTGCTATCTTTTTTTTTAATGCTCGAAAGCCGAAAACAACAACAACGCACAATCGTAATAAGACAGAAACAAATTTGAAATTCTTTATACGAGGGTCGTTTGATAAGTCCGTGACTTTTTGAATAAAATATATTTTTTTCGTCAAAGAAGCGTTTTATTTCTCAACATAATCTCCTTTTAGCTCTATACATTTAGTCCAGCGTTTTTCCAATTTTTTTATTCCTTCCAAATAATAGGTTTTCTCAAGGCCCTCAAAATAGTCGTTTGTTTCTGTGTTTCTCTTCATTTGACCCGAATCTCTTACCGCCGAGCCATTTCTTCATGTTTGGAAACAAAAAATAGTCACAGGGGGCTAAATCTGGAGAATATGCTGGATGGGGTAGCAGTTCGTAGCCCAATTTATGAAATTTTGCCATGCTGACACGAAATTCACTTTTTTCCATTTTCGTTAAAATTCACGAGATCGTCTGCTTTCAATGCCTATAAAACGCAAACCAAAAAACGCAGCTTTCTCAAAATTTTACAGTCAGCTGTTAATCGATAACTGCTGACAGGAGCAGTGTTGTATTTAGAGCAGGTGCGCGGCAAATACAAAAAGTCACGGACTTATCAAACGACCCTCGTAAATCATTTTCTAGCTAGAAAAAATTCCAATGAACTTTGGCAGACTTCAAATCACATGCAATTTGTTTGCATTCGGCTTAAGTTTCGGAGCAGGATAGCGCTCAAACGCCATGCATGATGACATCAGAGATGTATACAGGATGCCAGTGAATGACATCAGAGCGTTGTGCATATTTCTAGGCTAGCTTCAAGGCTTCGCCCGAATCGGTTGACTTCCTTTGTTTCGCTCTTCGATCAACTTAATTACAAGCTCTGTTCCTAATTAACTACAGCGCTAGTCCAAGTCCAAGTTGTGCCTTGTCTTTTTTAGGCTTTGACAATGCTGCTGTCGTGCCTTTCATTTTTCCATCATGCTTAATTAATCCATAAACACCTCAAAACACGCTACCATATTCAAGCCAACATAGCATTGCCACCCATATGACAAGCGACCCACACGACTTTTTTACAGTATTTTTAACAATGCCACAGAGAGCAGCCAAAAAGTGCAGCAAATACTAGACGCCTTCGCAGCGGAGACTCGGAGCCAATCGGCAGTCGACAGTCGAAAAATGAGCATAGCCCAACCTAGGACAAGTTTCTGTGTGAGTCTGAAATCGGATGTCGGGTGGGTTTGCGTTTAGGTTAATCAATTTAAATTACCTTCAATTAGGCTCTTTGTTGCCATTGTGCAATCGGGAGTACGAAAGCAATTTGCTGCATTGTTAACAGCTCTTTGGCAACTCAATCTTATATAAATAGTTGCAGTATACACACATATTAGAAATGGAAATGACGCTAATATCGCCTGCCCAGATCCCAAAGCCATGTATGCTTTGTGTTTTATCTTTATAAACAACTTGGCCACGCCACACACAGCGCAGTTGGGGCGGGCAATTAGCCGTTTTTATGGCTTCATTCGATATGCATGCTGGGCAGGCAGGCGATGCCCGATGCCGATGCCAGATGCCAGAAAGTCTGTCGGGGAAAATCGTGTGTGTGTTGTGGGTGTTGGCTTTGTTTTATATCATAAAATGCTAATTTTCCCTGAGTCATAAAATAATATGTAAGCGCATATGGATTGTCGGTAATCAGCTCGCTTTATGTACACTAGCGATTTCAATTCCACCTACAATTTGAATTGCAAATTCGCATGAAATGAGGAATTGATCAGGCACTGTTGATTAACATTTGGGCGAGTAATAAAATCAGTGCATTAGTGTATTTTATGGCACTCAGTGTGGGAGCAGAAAGGAAGAATATGTGAAACGGGTTATAAAAAGAGTCTGACAAAAGCAATAAAAATCAGTGCACTAAAATAAATATATAAATAAAGATCAAACAGTTTCGTATGTTTCTTGAATAAACATTAGACAAATGTTAATTAATATATTCCGAATGTTGCTCAGACTTGCAGATCCAAGCTCTAGGTATCAAAGAAAAACTCTCTTCATGCCAGTTTTAGCCTGCAACAAAAGACTTAAGACACAAACTAGCTAGGCTGTCACAAATCCAAAGCAGTTAATAAGTTTCTTGATCCACTCAGAGTCGAGTGAAAGTCAATACAAATTGCCTGGGCAATTGTCTAAATATCAAGACGACGTCGTCGTCGTAAGTCACTCCATTTAAATGAGCTATCAAATCAGCACCCCGCAATGTCATTGAACCACTAAGCGTACACCGACAACGAGAGCAAGAAACTAGCCAACTAACTAACTAAGTAAAAACCGAACCGAAACAGAAATCGAAACCAAAGCCGCTTAGCAAAAAGGCACAAAAAAAGTTTTATATACATATAGTTTATGGCACAGCGTCAGACAAATCAACGGCAAACGGCAAACGGCGATCGTCTTATGTACGAGTTGACAGCTCGATGCGAAGTCGCACAGGATTGATGACAAGTCGGCAATTATCGTGGCAAGCGAATGCTGCAAAGCCTATCGGACAATCGGCCTATCGTCGTCTGTCGCCTCATAAAAACAACAGAAATCGTATACAGCGCAAAGTAGAAATAAACCGAAAAAAAAATTAATGAAAATATGTTTATTGACGTCATTTGCTGTGTGATGGGGAGAAAATTGCCGGACCAGATCAGATCAGGTCGGGGCTCCATCCTGGCCATCGCACTGCCACCCGCTGCGGCAGAGTTCGGACAGAGCTCATGATTATAATTGCAAACAATTACACTGGCAATAAAGAGAGCGAGGGAGATCGGGACTAGGCGGGGGACTGCGGCCATTGTCTTGTCCGGTTTGCCAAAATATCTGCAATGACTCGGCCCGAGTCGGAGCCTGCCTATCAAGCGTGGCAATCCCATTAGACAGGGTCCAAGTTCGAGTGCGGGTCAGCCGGAGAGCAGCTCCTGCTCTGCTGCGGCTGCTGCTGCTGTCGCTCAATTTTTTGCATAATTATGTGCAGAATCTTTTTTTATTTTCGGCTTGTTTCGTCTTGCGACGGCGTTGCCAATTACCGGCATGAAGGTCTTTGACTGCGCAATCGGCAACAACTAGAAAATTTGTAACATTTTTGTCTTAGTCGAGGCTCTTGGTTATTTTTGTTGTTGTGCGAGTAGTTTCGGTATTTTTTATGACTTGTTTTTCATGCTTTAATTTGTTTCGTTGTTTTTCTCCCTCTCCATCTGTCGCTCTGCGGCTTTTTGTTAAGCTTTTGCCATGGCTCACAATTATTTTGCGGTCGTTATTGTTGCTCAGTATTTTCTTATATACCACTTGGGAGCATGTTTATATATAGTATATATATATTGTGCTTGAAGGGGCCTTTTACATTTCACGCTCTTGAGTTGGATTGGCTTGCAAAACTTTGGCGGCGCTGGCAATGAAAACTGTTTGGCGAGATACGCACAGCATAAGAGTTGAGAATCAAGTCTATAATTAATAGACTTTAATATAAGTTTGCTTTTAATATAATACTAGCCCGCTGATTAAGTAATTAAATCATTTTCTTGACGCTTCAAGTGTTTGCCGCGTGCAATTTTCACTTGCACTTTCTGATTGCAATGAATCAATAAATTGAATCAATAATTGCACAGCCAGAGAGACAATGCGCAGCCATTTTTCAATTAACTTTAGTCGCAAAACGCAATTAACTTTTACACGATTTCTAAGAGAAAACAACAACAACAAACTGGAAAACAGGCAATGGACAATGGACAACAATGCAGCTATCCAATAGCACCGCTAACCTAGTTATCCAAGCCTGTTGTTGCTGTCTTTAAACTGAATAACAGAGAAAGAGAGAGAGGACCGCAAGCACATGTTAATTAAACAATGCAAAGACCTTTATTAGGTATAATTAAGTAAAATTCATTATGAGGCAACAAGTGTATCGACTGCATTATTAATAAATCGTTTCAGCATTGCAAATGATTAATTGGCCATCGAAAAAGACGCGATAACAAATTGCATTAGGCATGCCAAGAAAATCGGCGGAGAGAGGGAAATGTCTAGACACAAGCTCAATATGCAATGCGATACTTTAATCTTAAGTTGCCTGACCCTGACATGGGTACTAAAAAACAGTAGTAAAAAAATTGAAAAATGTAAAAAATATACAATTAAAATTAAGAATAATACGCCAACTCGCAGCCTAATTAACGTGACTTTAAACTTGACCTCCACAATTCGAACACAAATAATGAAATGAATAAACGAATAAATGCATAATGAAATTCCCCCCCAAAAAGTAATAATGAAAACCTGCGAATCATGCGACTTGAGTGCAAATTTGAAAACATAATGAAATTTCCAATGAAATTTTGTTTAATGCGAATAAATTCGATAAAAAGAAGTTCAAGTTTAAAGCTAATTGGGAGGGAAATGGGCGTATGTAAATTTGCAGTTGACCTAGAACGGCGACAAAGAGAGCAATGAGTGTGTGCGTGTGTACCTATAAGTGTGTGTAAGTGTGCATGTGTATGTGTGTGTTTGTTTGTCTATTCAGGTGCGAAAACTGGGTGAGGAAGTAAACAATTTGGTTGAATTTGGATTTGGGCTGCCTGTTGAGTTGCGTTGCGCTGTGTTTGTTTGCCTGTTAATAGACTTACCCTGACCTTCAAAATTAATTGACTTAAAACATATGTTACCATAGCTGTAGTTGTTGTTGTTGCTGTTCTTGCCCAGGCATCCTCTACTTGTTTAGTCATGCTGCTAATGAGCCGCGGGCAGGTTCAATGCAGGTTGAAAGCGCTGTCGAACAAGTCAATTTTTTTTATTGAATTTCGACTGGGGATTGGCAACACGCCGCATGTGGCAGGCAGCGGGGGCAGCTGGCAGCGGGCCTGCAAGCGTTTTTAAGGCTTTCATAAGCTGCTGCAGCATTACCTAATCGCAGTAGCGCCGTCTCAAATCGCGGAACTGCAATATAATTTTCCGATTTTTCATATTACAACAGCGCAAGAGAAATGTAACTGAGAGACAATAAAAGTAATTTGGGGGAGGGGAGGGGGAAGAGAAACTGTAATGTTTTTCCTTTATCATGTTTTCATTCTGTTGTCCCACTGTCGCTTTCACTTTTCACATTTCGCTGCTCACTTTTCCTTGCGCCGACTTCAGCGCATTGATTATTGCCCATCGATGATTTCAGCTCATTTCGTTTCTCTCTTTCTCTCTCTCTTTCATTCTCTCTCTAATGGGGGAAGGGGGAAGTTTCGCTTGACTATTTGTCATAATTAATTTTTTGCGCTTTATTATTTAATTAAAAGACAACAGCAGAGGGAACCATTAAAATCGCAATCGGATTGAGTTTTTATTATGGCTTGCTCCAGTTCGAACTCTGAAGTGAAGTGAAAGATGTGTTTGGTTTACCTAGGATTGATCAATGAGGCACAGCGAAAGCTAACGCTGGGAAAGGTGCAAGCTGGGAAAGGTGTTAAAAATAACTGTAGATTTGGGTCAGTTCAGGAAAACCTTTTACTCAAAAATCAAGATAACAGTTCTGCCAGATTCAAAGAAATTAATTAATTGTTTTGACAAGTTTCTTCAACAATGGAGTGAAGAATTTGCAGCTCTCTTTTCTGTTAGAATTCTAGCTCCCCTTCGAATATATCTTACTATTCATTCTCCCTCTAGTTGGGCGCTCCTTAAGCCACACTTGAGTCTCTATAATGATGTCATCTAGTCAAACACTCGTTACAAGCTTTGCAAAACCATCTCATTAGAGCCGACGGCAGACCCGTTGCAGCTCCTTCCGTTCACGATGCCACACAATGTTGCAGTCACAGCAGCAGCAGCAACAGCAACAGGCTGCATGACTAAGCCAACTTTGCCAGCCCGTTGGCCATGGCCGGCGTGTTAATCAGCAATTTAGAATATTTTGCACAAGTCCAAAAGCAAACCAAACAAAAGACCCAACTCACTCTCAGATAAAGTGTGGAACTCTAGGGGATTTTGGTCCCTCTCCCTCCCCTGCTCCCCTCATGTATTTCCCATTCCCATTTCCTGTACAGCAAAAACATTTGTTGGCCCAGCTGTTCGGGCCGCTGTTCAAGTGTTGTTATGTGGCATTTGCCGCATTGCATTTATCATTTGGCTCGCACAAAAGGCCCTTTGAGCCCCAACTCCAGCTCCAACTGCAACTGCAACGAGCTGTGCATTGATTTCCTTTTTGCTATCTTGACAGCATTAACTCTGTTCCCCAGCGGGGGCGGTGGAGGTGGAGGGGGAGTGGCAGAGGCCACACTTCGACAGAGACAAACGAAATAAATGCGCGATCGGGCGATAAACTATTTTTAAAGACAGCTACAAAGAAACGAGGCAGCGAACAGCAACAGCAGCAAAAAACTGTTGCAGAACATTGACAGGGGTTGAGATACTCTAGAAAAGTAGGGAATTGAATGGAGAAAGATATAAATAGGAAATAAAGTAAGTAATAAGATGTTTTTTGCTTTAAAGTTAAAGAGATTAAAGTTTGTTTCAGTTTCTTTAGTTTTAGTGAAAGTAAAAGCTTTTTAAATAAATTAAAATAATACAAAATACAAATAAATATCACAGAATAATTAAAATGTATATTTAAATAGCTAGAAACTTTAACTAAGCAATAAATAAAATATTTATTAAATGAAAATAAATATTTAAAATAATTTTATTCATTTAACACATTAATTTTGATTCAAAATCAAAAGCAATCATAATCTTCAATAGTTCAATCCCTTTTTACTAGCTTCTTTCAAGCCAACTAAGTCTCTTGATATGCCCTTACTTCCCAAGCTTGTTACAGGGTATACAAATAAGACAACTCAAAATGATTTCTCACACAGCGCGACAGGGACAGGGAGAGAGAAAGCGCTGCAAAGCTGAGATGCAGCGACAGCAAGGCCTAACAAGCAGCAGCAGCAACAGCACGTTGCACGTTGCAGCTGAGATTCTGCAGCATCCCTCGAGCAGCAGCCACCACTCGCCCTTCTTCAGTTCCCCCCTCAAGCTGCTCAATAGCCGTTTGTTTGTTTTTTAAGGCCTTGGTTAGCTTTAAAAGGAGCTGCAGCTGAAGTTGGCTTATTTCCTGCTGCCACAGCGGCTGAATAAAAATTCTAAGCAGCTGGCCGGCAGCCTCGAGAGCATCCTTTTGTTTAGGCAGGAAGAAAAGGAAGGCAGGCAGAGGGAGAGAGGGGGAGTAAGACAGACAGACAGACAGGCAACAGTTGCCTTTGCTTGTGGCTTGTTAGGCTCTTTGCTTCGCCGTGTTCTGTGTCTGCCATTTCTAGTTTGTCGTTGACCATTTTTAGCTTTTTAAGTACTCTTTGGTCATTGTTAAGTACTTTTGCGTGTCAGGCACAGGAACAGGACGGCACAGGACGGGACAGCACAGGACAGAGGCAGCCTGCCTGTATTGCCTACTGGGACCACATGTTTTAGTTGCTTATTTATGGGCAAAGTGTCAGCGCTAATCAAATGGCAGGCATCGCTGGCTGCTCTTCCCCCCTTTTTGTGGTATATCTGGCTTAGAACTGGCATTGTTTGGCTGCCAAAAGGTCATAGAACCATGCAGGCACCTCCAACATGATCCACCTCAGCCAAAGATAGCGGATCTTTATAGTTCCGCCAAGACGTGCACTTTTAATTTTGGTCATTTCCATGTGGAGCAAGCTCCTCCAGTTCCTCATTCAGTGCAGCTTTATGGGGCCTTCGAGTGCCCCATGTGGAATATGAAATAAGTGAACCGAATCAGAATCAAACTGAATGACCAAATGACGCAATGCCGACAGTTCTTTTTTTTGATCTGCGGCGCACACGTGTGCGCAGTATTTGTCATCATCGAAACGCCGCCCACGCAGCCCCAGCTGGGGGAGGGGGGTAAGTGGGTCTACAGGCAGAACGGGATTATAACTGATTCGCATTAGGTAACTCGAGCTTGAGCCGTGCCGTGCTGAGCCGCAGCTGGATCTAGAGCTAGTTCGTTGACTGGCATTCATCACTCAAACAGAAAGAGAGAGAGAGAGAGCGAGAAAAAGAGATAGAGAGAGAGGGAGGAATGGTGGAGAGGTAGAGAGGGCCTAACCTTACTCAATCGCAGATGAAACAGTCTGATGGGAACGACGGCGAAACGAGTTCTTGACGGGTCAACGCCATAGAACAACGGCAAATTGACAATCGATATGGAAATTAGGCGGCTCCAGACTCTTGACTCGCACTGTCTGTGAGAAGAGGTTGCCAAAATGTGCGAGGGTTGCCAAACATAACAAAAGTAGACAGACAAATAGACAAACATATAGCACAATCCAACTTTGAGTTTGTTTAATGAGCTATTAAGTTGAGGCCAAGTATCATCATGACGTGATTAGAAATTATGCCATAATAACAGCATAACGGTACCGTAGACTAGACAAATAATGTCTGCGAAAGATCGGAGAATTTACTATATATATATGCTTAAAGATATGTATAAGTATTCACGACATTGAGCTGTCAAAACAAGCCAAAGTCGACCGACAACATTTCAGCTACTTAAGAGTTCGAGTTCTGAAGCAGGAAGATGATTAGCTTTGATTATGTTTATAAAGTAGATTAAGATCATTCTAAGATAACAATTAAAAGAGGAATTAATTTGTGAACAAACTATAATAATTTTTGCAAATTGTAATCTTCATTAAATCTGAGTTTGTTATAATAATTTCTGCAATCTTTCTTCTAAGTTCGCTAATCTGAAATAGTCATTCTATAAATCAGTTCTATAAATATCTCCCATCGCTTATCTTGCCCTGAAATCTGCCCACTTAAAACATGAATTTGCGAATGTTCATTAATCTCAGTTCTAAGATCATCCTTTAGTAAGCTAATTTATCTAAGAGTCCATTTATGTAAATTGGGGAAAAAAAAGTTTTGCTCAGCTTTCATGCAAATTCCGCCAACTCCATATGCAAATCTGGCTATCTGACTTATGTAGCTGTTCAATTTTTGCATGTTTTCGGTTTTTCTTTATCCAATTAAGGGCATACAAAAGACTCAGGCGACAAACTGCGCGATAACTGCAAATTTGCAAGCATTAAAGGCTGAGACTCGACAGATCTTTCAGCTGAGCTGAGCTCAGCTTGGAAATCAATCAACAAATGCCGCTAAATTATTATGTAAATCATAATTTCTTATTGTCCGCGAGGGCAGACAAAAGTAAAAGTGTTAAAGTCATAAGCATGCTGCAAAATTGTATGTTGCCGTTAACATAAAAGATCATTAAGAATGCCCAAGCGCCCAATGAGCTCAACCTAAAGATACCTTATACTATATAGTAATCTCTGTTTGTCCAGCCATTAGCAAGGTCTTGAGAAATGCTGCTTGCTGTTTACTTTCGCTAGAAGATCGACGCAACTGGGTCAGTAGAAATCTCTTCAATTATTTGTGCGTCTCTTTCGGGGTAGCAATTAAATCTTCCAAGTTGGCTATAAATAGTGCCAAAGGGGAAGATATTTACAGTCCAACTATCTGAATATGCAACAATATATAATACCATATATTAAATATCGATTTATTTGCATAGACTGTGCAAAGTTCACTCAATATACCCTTTAATTGGCAGCTAGTGGGTATTCATATTTTCGCAAACTGACCACAGCTAAACCAGCTCATATTTCACTTTCAAAAAACCGCACAGTCCAGACGAACACACACACACACACGCACACACACATGCATACAAACTCTGAACTGTGCAATACGTTGGCATTTCCGATGTAGGCGTCGCATGTAATTAACTTTTGGCCCTATGAGTGTTGCCCCTGTCTGTCCTACTCTCCTCCCCCCTTCCCCCTGCAGCTGCAGCTCAACTGGCGTTGTGTGTGGCAACCTTTTTCTCCTGTTCTCTCTCTCTCTCTGCCTCTCTCTCTCTCGTTACGCTTCATTTAATATGCAGTTCCTGATTTATTTGCCTCTCTTTGCCTTTTTTTTTATGATTTTCTGGACTGTTCGCGTTGCCAAACGGTTCATTTATTTTGTCACATGCGAGTGCCTGCGTGGGCGTAGGGTACGGAGGGCGGGGCACTGGCCATGAGCGAGTGAGTTATGTGCGCTTGATTTCGAGCTCTCTGATAAGCGTCGTTTGTTGTTGACTTTATTTATGGCAACGTTACCATTTCGACTGTCAGCCCAAAGGCGGCATAAATGTTGCAAACTTTATTAGCAGGATACGATGCCAGTCAGTCAATACGATCGATTTGCAGTCATAAAGTAAGCAATTAGCTTTTTAGCGGTTTTATTGAGTTGTTAAAAGAGATGCAGACAGACAATGCGGGAAAAAGAATAGAAATGTTGATGAAATTAAAAACCTTCCCTAGCGCAAAATTTAGTCACATTCTGCCAACATTATAAAGAAGACATCCACTGCGACACACCCCATAAATTAAGTTGAACTTTCATTATGCCATGACAATTGCTCCCATTTCGCATCTCAGCACGCAAATTCCAAACTGAAAGTATCTCAAAGTACGCAGAGTAGTAAAACTGAAGTAAATAACACAAATCGGAAGAAATAAAAAAAACAACTTTCACCTACGCGAGGAGACAGATCTGCGACAGATCTTGCGGCACTTTGTGACACATTCTTTTACTCCCAAACACACAAACATACGCAGACAATGGACAATAACAACAAGTCAATCAAAGCAGAGCAAAGTACGGCAAATTGCGAGTACTTGAGCACTGGGTTTCGAGTCTCGTATGGGTGGCTCTCTATAATTATATGCAGAGGAGACAGAGGAAAGTTAACAAAACGAAATAAAAGCGAATTTCGCACATTATTCAACTGTTCTCTAGCACAATGCGAACGAAAGTGTGGCATCAACATTGCCCAAATACAGTAACAACAATAAGTGTAATTGGCGACAGTTGATGGACAAGAAAAAGTTGGCACTGAAAAGTAGTTCAAGCTAAAGTAGTTCGGCTTCTTGTAAGCTCCCCATTTGTTTATCTGCCTCTCTCAGCTTGTTTTGGCCTATTAGATATGCAAATCAGGCCTCCGATCGACCCTATCGACATAAATTAGTCAACAAGCCACTGCTGCTGTATCGAGTCTAATCTAATCGCAAAGCGAAGCGAACAAGCAACCATTTTGAGTGCACGCGGACGGACGTCATTGAACTTGACTCTGAAGGCGTTCCAGAGTCGCAGTTCGTATGCGAGTTATGACACTCGATGTCAGTCAGCAAGGCGGACAGATGATGCGCGCAGGCAAACAAAGTCAGGGATACACAAACAGATGCAGATACAGATACAGATACAGACAGGAAACCAGTTATTAAAGTGCAAGTGTAGCTGGCTTAAGCATCGTTTGGCCCTCGCTTAATTGTTGAGCCTCCCCTCGGGGCCAGCAGCTGCATAAATCGAGCGCAGAACGTGGGCGGTTGCTTACTGGGTCCGTTCTCTCGCACCAGCATGCTAATTAGCAGTCTGTGTTTTACCTATACCTATCGTAAGATATATATACCATTTATATATAATATATATACGCACACAAACTGGTTGCGTTTCGTCATGAAATTGCCCCAGTGTTTATGTAATGACTCACGACTATCAAGTTCAAAAAAACAGAAATCGGAAATCAGAATTCCGAAGCGAAGGCAGAAGTCAATGCCGACGTCACAAGGGCCTTCGTTGTGCCAGTTCGTCGCTTAAGTCTTTTGTTTAGCACTCGCTGGGGGAAAAAACCTGAAACAGAACTCCCAAAAACATATACACAACTTCTCAGTGTGTTAATAAAGCGCAATGACTACTTGAAATTACTTTGTGCGGTGCCGTTAGCCTTTTTTCGTTACTGGGGGCCGAAACAAGCTAAAATTACACAACTTAACGGTTAATTTAATTATACATTCGTCGGCACAAAATAAAAAAAAACCAAAACAAAACAAAACGAAACAAAGCTGAAATGCATTTCGAACAAAAACGGGTGGAGGAAAAAGTTTCATGTAGAAGGCAGAAATCTGTCAGGCAATTCGTCAGTCTGTCAGCTTTTTGACAGCTCAAATTGTGCGAGCTGTTTCTTTTCGGGGTTTTTTTTTCAGCTTTCAATTTTGGGTTCTTTTGTCTGCTGTTCTGCTTTAAGTGACTTAGCTGGAATCACTTAAGTTTTTATGCCCTCTTTGACATTTTACTGCAGTTCTTTTAGGCAGGGCTACAACTTTATTTTCTTGGTATATTTTAGTACATACTTTAAAGCATAGCATGCAAAGAGACTGAGGAGTCTAAGTTAGCTTAAAGTTTAGTTTTAGATCAAACAAAATATATAAATTATTTACCATAAAGATTTATAATAAGCAAGAAAACTTGTGCAAATTTGATGCCACCTTTTGCTTATCTTTCGCTGCAATCTTATCTCAGAATCGCTGCCACTTTCACGCTGCGTCGTATTGATGTCAAGCTGCCTTAGTCACAGCAAAGATCAACGCAAATCACATTGACTTTTGCATATCAAACAACACAAGGCGGCCGGCAGTTGTTCGACTTTAATGGCAGCACAAACAATGCCAGCTCTGCTGCTAATCAATGGCGTAAATATTTGGCTTATTGCCAGCGAGAAATGCCAGGCAAATTAAAGCCGCGTGCAAGTCACTTTCGGCAGGCAACGGTAGCGAGGCGAAATTAGCGTGAATTACACGAAGATTTGTGGGCGTCGTCAGCATGAAGTTGTTGTTGAAGATTGCTTTGGCTTTCGCACTCACAGAATGTGAGGGAAATTACACAACTCACAGCTCAAATTTCATGCGACATTACGCATACGCACCGACGTCTAGGTGAAATTACGCATACGCCAAGTGAGTGGAGAGGAGGCTTGGGTAATCGACACGCAGGCAGACGTTGGTTGTTGCCACCGTGTAGGCGTTGCAGGAAATCATAAAGTGTTTATTTCATTAGACGGAAGATATAGCCAGGCTCGGCTGTAGCCTGGCGTCAGTCGGACGATGTGATATATCGGTTACTTTTGTCACAACAACAGCAGCAACAAATGCGGATAAATTATAGCGACAATTACCAGTTTTCGCGCTGCACTGGTGGGCAGAGTGTGAATGGGGAACCTGCTGCACACACGCACAAACACACGAACACATACACACACAAACACACATACTGGCTGTCAATTATATAATTTCGGCCAAAGACAAAGGTGGCCATGCGAAAATATGCAAAGAATGAACGAGCAACTGCAGCCAGTTGGCATTTGGCCAACAAGGGGTTAACAGCAATGGCAGTTGCCATAAATTGCCATAAATCGGGGCTCAATAAATGTCGACTAATTAACTGCAATCGACTCATTTCGCTAATTAATCAATGCAAATTACAAAGCGATCGCCCACGGCCATCGAGTGCGGGTGCTGCAACAGGTCGCGCTATAATTCTGCTATAAATACTATTGTGATGCATGAATGTAATATATAATTAAGCGATTTGCGCAGGCGGAAGTGCTCCACAGCAGACGCTAAACTCTGACCGCAAAGTAGATTGGCAAAGGCAACAAAAACAAAAAGATTATATTAAAAATGTATTAACTCTTTCCAATGGAAAAGCCACAGACAAAAGATCTGCTATAAAAACAGAGGCTCAATCTGCGAAACTAAGGTTCAATCGCAGCAGCTCGTCTGGGTGCGGAAGCACAAAAGCTCAGCTTGCGGCTTACCTGATGCGAGTACCTCGCACATTCACATATCGTATCGTATCGCGGGCTATATGCGACTGTTAGAGTATGCGAGGTGTATGGGGGGCGTAGCTGTCTAATGGGCGGCACTTTAATCAAAAAGTATTTATAATTGAATTGTAGCAGCAGTTGGAGCGCTGAAAGATCGAGCCAAACATCAAAGAGATTTTAGATACTGAAAATTGAGACATGTATTGTGCCACAATAAATATTGTGCGAGTATATAAGGCGGCGGTCAAAGATTAATGTTGAAAGCAGAACAGATAAGCAGAGCAAAGAGAACAGAGAGCCAGAAATGACATAGCAAGGAAGTGAATAATTGTCGGGGGAATGTTGCGAAACATGCGCAGATTTATAAAGACCGATTACGAGAGTGCTTGAGCGCGCGAAATAAATCTCATTCGCAGAAATATTTGCGCATTGATTAAAGAGGTTAACCAGCAAAAAGATATGGTACTGATTAGTGTTGAGACATGTTTGCTCTGTCGAGTCGAGTTCGTTGCCTGAGTCTTTTGTATTTATTATGCCTGTCAATCTGACGCACAGCCTGACACGCGCGTGCTTCTGTTTTGCCACCGAGAACCCAATACACACACACACACACGAATCTGTGCGCCAATTATGCAAATCTTCGAGTCCGACAAGTGAACTGAAAACCAACTGCAAATTTGCATATCGGTCAATTGTGGCACGATTTCTGCGCCGCACGCGCTGCAAATACTAAAAAAAGAAACCCAAAAACATTACGCTCTGTCTCAATGAAATCTTAAAAATTCTCTTTCTTTTGCGTTTTGTTCGAAAATAATTTTACGTTAATTTTTCGAAAATCTATTTACGCACTTTCAATGCCAACTTGCTCGACGCCCGCGCAAAGTTGCATAAAATTCAAAAAAAAAAACCTCGCTTAAGTATGTGTTTTTTTTTGGCCAAGTCAACCCACACACACACACTGTGGCTATTTTTAAACAAACAAATAAATCAATCAGTCGCAGAAACGATCGGTTGTAACTCAAGACCCAAAGCGTCAGATTAACCTACATGCAAAACACTTTCGGGCATAGTTTGAACAAAAATATCGAAATATTTTTGTACTTGAAATACTGTGGAGCAACTTCGAGATGCCAGTTTTCTCTCTCTCTATTTCTCCCTCTCTTTCTGTTGCTCCTCCTCTCGACTTTCGTTTCGGCAATTATGGAAAATAAATTATGCTTTGTTTTTCCGTTTTTCTGCGGTCTTTGCAATCGTATTTCCTTACGAACTCAGACAGACTGTCAATAGCAACGGCTGTAAAAAGATATAACAACTTACAGCAACAACAACAGCAACAATATCATTATTATTCGCACTGACCTTCGCAACAGCTGGCCAAGGGTCCGCTACGCGCTTGCCAAGTAGACTGAGGCGCTGCTCTCACTGCGGCTTTTGTGGTTGCATGCTGAACTGGGCCTGACCCAGAGCAGAGATCTCCGCCCCAACTGGGAAGTGCCGTGGGTTACACTCTCCAGTTATGCTCTAAGGCATAACGGCTGCGGTTGATTTCTCTATGTCAAAGTACGGGATTTTGCATAGTTATAATTTAAATTATTTGAGCTAAATATTTATTGAAGAAATTTAAAAATTAAGGAAAATATTTATGAATGGAACTTAGGTAATTTTAATTATTAATTAGACTGCATTTGAAAATGGTCTCTACTTTTCAGTTCAAAAAGAAAGTACAACAATTATGGCCACAATATCAATATCATTTAAATTAGAAAAGTTTAAAAATTCTTTGAATAATGTAATGTAATAGAACAGAACAGAAAAGTATCCCAATTTTTGCAATAAAAAAGAAATAAAATGATATAATTATGTATTAGGATTGAATTCAAATTACAATTATTTAAATGCATATATTCTCTTTCTTGTACATAAATACTCATAAATATCAAAATGAAAAATATTTTAATTTTATTTTTATGTTCTTAAAATTTATTCAGCAGTAAATTCTTTCCTATTATAACTGTGTAACATATCATATTCCCGTTGTCAGTCATTCTCATGAAAGCTTAGTGATGGATTGCCATCTATAAAACCCAAACATCAAACCGCAGGGTGCTATAAAAAATGGCATTCCCTGTCTAGAAGCGTAAAGAATTATAAATAGATAGACTATACTATACTATACTATATATATATGTATATATAGTGGCATATCTTCCCCACCATGTTTAATATGCATGCTGAAGTTGGCCCTATCTAGGCCATTAATACACGCCCGAGCGACTAATGCAAGCGATTTGTTTAAACAATGTTTAGTTCGCCAGCTAAATGGGCCGGCACTAGCACTAACTTTTTGGCGCTGACAAGACCGGTGATAGGGCCTATTAATCAATGGCTCCGATAAGAAGGCTGAGGCCGAGGCAGACGGCACACAACTGCAAACGGGACAAATAAATTGGCAACGCTTCGCTGTTTATTTATGCGCAGCGAACGGAGTCTAATTACACATAATTGAGCATAATTAAAATTTAATTAACACAATCAACTCGACAAACACACACACACACACATACACAGAGACACAGAGACAGCAAAAAACTGAGAAGAGAATTCGTGAGGAAAACCGGCAAAACGTGTCCGCTGCGGCAGATGTGAATGTCTTTTTGGCCAAGTTGCGTGCCGCAGTCGCAGAGGGAGAAATAGTGCAACAAAATTTAAGCTAAATAACAACTTTTATTTCCAAACCCAAGTGTTAGCAGACTAGTACAACAACAACAATGCCGAAAAACGAGTGCAAGTTCAACGGCGAAAACGAGTTTCTCATTTCATTTGTTTTGCTTCTTTTTTTCTCTTTATTTTATTTTGTTTTATTCCATTTTGTTATACATTTTGTACACTCTCGATATGGCAATCTATGTGTGTGTGTGTTTGCTATGAGTGTGTGTGTCTATGTCGGCACATGAGGAAGTTAATGCCTGCGCTCGTTGCTTGCTTGGCACGCAAAGCGCAGCGCGAGTAAAACTAAGTAACAGTTACAGTTGCCACTTAGCGGGCCACCGCTTAAGATATGCAGTAAAATTGCTTTTCTTCAAGCGACAGAGAGGTGCATGAAGAGTAGTGGGAGGAAGTGGAAATGGGTAGGCAACCAGCAAAGTGGGTCTAGGGGGATTGCAGCGCTGCTGTGTCGAGCAGAGTGTGCTAAATTTGGTTTTTCATTTGACTTAACTGGCGTTTCAGTGTTAATGCCGGTGGAACACTTGTTTTGACACTGCGCACAGCACACAGCACCACGCACAGTGGGGCAAAGGTGTACATTTATTGGTGCAAAGAAATTATAATAAATTGCATTTCAATGTCAACTTCTTCATATTTACAGCCATTAACATTATCTTTGAGTATGGAGATCAATAAAGAGAATTGTGCGATCTTCAAAAATCAATAGAAATATATTTTGTGAGATAATTAATTCTTCAGTTATGCTTAAAGAATTCTATTAAATATTATAAACATTTAATTACAAAATAATACTTGCCAAATTAGTGAATACAAATTCTAATCAATTTCTATTTCTATTAAAGGAATTAAAATTATATGAAGATGTATAAATAATGTCGAGTATAAATACTTAATATTAGTTACACAAACACTTGAGTAGGAAGATGTATAGAGAAAGAAATATTTAAATAGTTAGCTAAGTAAATAGTTCAATGGATAGAAAGACACCAAGATATAAAGGTGAATACTATATAGTTACATTTGTATATAGGTTCAAAGATGTGCAAATAGGTTTGAAGATTAAATGGGAATCTTTACAGCACAAATTTATTTTAAATTTGTAACAGATTCTTTCAAAATGTCGCTTACTCAAGGCTTTAATTTGAAATTTTCCAAACATTCTTTATACTCCACAAACACCTTATATCAAAGTGATCGACATAGTACTCACTTCCAATCCAAGGCACACGTCTGCATAGTGTACCCACTGTATTTGTTAGCTGTGGTCAGCTGTAGGCCCAGCGATGTCGTTGACCATTTGCCACACAAAAAATGAGTTTCTTGCGCAAGTTTGACAATAACAAATGGAAATGCTGTCATTGCGCCAAGTGGCGGCAGATTCTCCTTCTCTCTCTCGCTGTCCGTCAGTTTGCCATCAAAAACAAATTAAATTAAGTACCATAAAACACACACACACACAAGCACACGAACACAGACAGAGACAGACAGGGGGAGATAGAAATGAACATGTAACTAGCGAATGTTGATCCAAGCGGAAATAGACTGTGACATCCGTCGACCACGACTCCAACTCCAACTCCAACTCCAAAGCCAACTTCAGTTCCAACTGCTCTGGCGGGTTGGTGGGTTCTGCGTCTGGCGTATCCGCTGGACGTGGCCGTTGGCCGCGAATTTAATTAGAAATCTGCAGTGTGTTGAGTTCATCAGCGAATGGTTCAAGGCACTCGGTTTCCGCTTGAATCCAAATAAAACACATACATTTTCACACTTTGCAGCATAATTAACTAACGAAATTTCTTTCTTTGCTCTTGTCATTTCAGCACACATACACACAGGCACACACACTCGCACACACCACATCGAGAATAGCGGCTCAAATTGGACCGTGAAAGCAAAAGAAGAAAAAAAGAAATACAGATAAATAAAAGCAAAACAGGCAGCAAAGCGTGCAAAAGGAAAAGCAAAGAAAATTATCATAGTTAGCAGGCAGGAAAGGTAGAGCGGGGGGTGGGGAGTGCTGCGCACAGTAGCGCTTGCCTAGAACGTCGAGAAAATGATTATTATGATAATAAATTAAACTTGCCATTAATTTAGTAACGAAAACGAGACGGACATAGGGACGGACAGAGACAGCGAGACGGAAGAGAGCAGACGGTAGCATAATAATAATAAATAATAATTTGAAATAGGCGAACGAAACGGAGCGACTTGGGGCCCAGGCACAGACAGCCAGTGCAGCAGCCCTCCAACCACAACAACAACAACAACCACAGGGGCAAAGACAATTACAACAACAACAGCAACGAGAAGAAGCAGCAACGAGAGCAGCTCGAGCGCGTCGAGCGTGCAAATTAAAAGCGCACAGTAGCACGAAGGAGCAGAGCAACAACCACAACCACAACAGCAGCAACAGCAACATGGAAGTGGCAACAACAAACAATCACAGCCAGAGCCATCACCATCATCATCATCGACTTGGCAATGCCAACAGCAGCAGCAGCGACAGCAACAGCGTCGGCGTCGGCAGCGGTGCCCGTTCGCCATTTCAGCGCGAGGTGCGTGAATGGCAACGCATCGATCCGGACACTGGAGCGCTGTTCAGCGGCCGCTTGGAGGCAGATCGCTGGATAAATGGACCACTGAACAGCTATGGCAAGGTAAGACTCAGCCAGATGTGCAGCTACACCCGCAAGCAAAAGTACACTGCAAGAAAACAATACAAAGCAATACCCTTTTTACCCTGTGCGTAGAGTATGAATACTTTTTATTGGAAACTATTGTTAAAAGATCTTTAAAGAGGATGAATAGGAGTGCCTGAAATGATCATATAAACAATTTTATTATTGAACAATTTTTTTTTAATTTATTTCTTATTTTAAATCTTGACAATTCCCGAATATGCTTAATGAAGGGGGCTTCATACCTTCTTAAATGATTTCTGCAATTTTGGTTGAAATCGCATAATTGACATAGAAGTTAGTTTAAAAAGAATTCTAAGAGATACTGACTTTCAAACCACTCCCTGAAGTATGCAACAAAAAATAATTTTATATAAAATATATAAACATATTGAAAAAATCGTTTTGGGCAGTTGGGTATTGTGTATATTCCACACTTTCCAAGCTACCATATATTTCTTTACAATCTAAAGACTTCTACTCATTTTCACATTCACTTCCCGCAGTGCAGCATGCATTACTGTTGACTGATACCTAGGCCGAGGCATAATTGTTGCAGCTCTTTTTGTTTGCAATCCAGAATGGTCATGAGCATCGTAATGAAAACGAAATTGAAAGGTACATTCCCGGCTCCCGGTGCCAGTCGAAATATTGAAGGCGTTCACTAATTTAGTGCTGCACTTCGCTGCGGGTTAAGGTTGCCGTGTCGAGTGAATGGACTTGATTGCCAGTTGCCAGTTGCCTTCCCGATTTAATCGGTTAATAGTTTATTTAGCTATCAAACCGTCGGTGCCGCCTCCCAAAGCGAAGATGATGATGAGGAGCAGAAAAAGAACTCAAACAGAGTCTAGTAGAGTTCAGTAAATGAATTGCATTTCCGAAATAGTTTACAGAGCAATGAGAATGCAATTATATACACAGAAACTGCCTATAAATTAGGTTAAAAAGAAGGGAAATTTTGAGGAAACTGAAAGAGAAAGTTAGATCTTTCTAGATGATATTTATAGATGATAATCATATGACTTGCACTTATGTTACTTATGTCGAGATGAAATTGTTGCTTATTTTAGAAAAACTTAATGTATATTATTGGATAAATCATATTTAAGTCTTATACTTATTCTATAGCTTATAAAAATGTCATATTATTATATTCTATAGTTAATGGAGACCTTTCTAAGAACTTCCACCAATATATTGATTCTTACTTCTTTCTTAACGAACCTCTCTCACTTATGATGTGCTCAAGCTGATGTTATGCCGATAATCTGACAAAGAATTTACCGTTCTAAGCTTTAGCGGCAATTACCCATAGTGAAAATTCCATCGATGCCACTGGGCATGTCGCTGGAACCGTTAGAGTTACGCATAGCGAAATCTTTGATAGCAGATTCGCTTAGATAGCTTAGAGTAACTGCATCTTCTGCTGCCTCGCTCGCCAGACGGCCAGCTTCAGTGGGCCATGATTAACAGGTCGCACGCAACGCGTCTGTCAAGCGCAACAAAGCGACGATCTGCGAAACGTTGCTCAGATACAATATACAAGATACACACCACACACACACACGCACACGCACATGCAGGCACACACGCTGTGCCACTTATTAATCGATTTGCCAGATTCAAGCCATGAGCGAATGAATCTTTCGCGTCTTTAATTGCCCCGCAGAAGCGAACACTGTGTCCGCATGGCCGACTCACTTGAAGAATCCGCCAAGTGTTTGTATTGCTTTTGTTTTGATTTGCTTTGGTACCTTTACCTTACCTCACACACACACGCACAAAGACACACATATAACCATCGTCGTGGTAATTAATGCGAGCTCTTCAGATTTCACTTGTCTTTGTTCATTTTGTTGCCATTGGTTGCTCTAGAATCTGTCGGTTTGTTTTAATTATCTTGGCAGAAGGCGCTCCAGGTCCGCTCTGAATAAAAACAAAAACAATACGCTATATATATGCCTGATCATGGAGTATACCCAGTGCCGCTGGCTCCAGCCGTGCGTGTGGCCGCTGCGACCAACTCAAGTTGGTCTCTCTCAAGTGCTCCAAAAGCGAACGCTCACTCGCAAATTCGAGGGTATCTCAACTCAAGTATCTCCATGCCAATGCAATGACATCATCAGCAAGGGTAGCAAGTGAATAAGAATGAGGAATTCAACAAAAAAATAACATATTATATATAAAGCAGAATTTTTTATTTAGGTTTGATCAGAAACTTAAAATGCTTTCCTTTAAAAAAATATATATGTACAATATATTTTTATTTACATATTTTAAGTAATGGAAAGACGATAAAATCTTTAATATCTTCAATTTCCAATTATTGTATATAAAAATAAAATATTCATTTAGAACTTGAACAATTCCAACAATTTAACACTAATTGAAAACTTCAACCAATTCTGTAGAATTAATTCCATGAAATCTGTCTTTGACCTTTACATTATAAGCTTGTTTTATATCTTTCAATACAGTTTTATCCAAATACAAAAATTATTAGAGAGTTTTGAAAAATTCTTTACTGCTCAATGGGCCTTATCATGACCTGAGCAGACTTGAGCAAATTCCTCTGCCAAGGAAACCAGTAGAAGCCACTGTTGTACTGTCCATTGAGATTGCTTGAAGGGGAAGTAAAAAGAATAATGTTATATAAAGAATTATATGTTTTAAAGCATAATAACATCTCATATAAAGAATAACAACACCTCAACTAAGATACCCCTACCATTTGAAACAATTGTTGAACCACCAGCCCGAACTGTTCTCATCGGCGCAATTTCTGTCACTGTTGTCGTTGTCCTCGTCGAAGGTGGAGAACTTCATGTGCTTGTGATGAACCATACCATCACCAGCAGTGCCGGTATAGTTACCCAGTGAGGTGATCTCGTACGAGGCAGCTTCGTTGCCAATGGCAAAGCTGTCATATCTGGCAAAGCGCTTCTCGCCCTTCGCATTCTCGAGATGTATATACAATTCGTAGGGTTGCGATTTGGTGATGGCGTGCAGCTTATCCAGTCCAATGAAAAACTCAGTCTGCAAATCACCAAAGCCCTGTTGGTATGCTCTCCAATTGCGATTGAAATCCACAGCTCCATTAATGCGACGTAGAATTACAGTCCAACCAGGACTGACTAAGGTCGAGTCGCAGGACACGGCGAAGGGAGTGCTGCCAGGCAGTGAGATCGTGTGCGTCTGCGTGCCCTGGCAGAGGCAATCGGTCGACTGGCATTTGTTTCTCTGATCTCTCAGTGTCTTGAGTTCACTTCTTAACTGTTCTACCAACTTCTCAAATTGATCTATTTGCTCCTCTTGCGAAGCGGTCTTGATTTTCAACATATTCACCAACTCGTTCTTGTTCAGCAGTTCTCTTTCCAATGATTCTTGGCGCTTGAAGAAACGTGGAATGAATCTTAATTAGTTTGTTCAGACAATTAATTTAACAAAATAAACTTACCTCTCCAGCAACCAACAAAGTTGCGGAAAGCATCAGGAAACATAATGCAATCAGTTTATTCGACATTTTTCTAATTCTCGGGTGTCTCAACCGTTCCTCAATCGAAACAAATCGCAACTGATTCAAACAATCAATTGTAGCACATAAGGTAGACTCGATTCTGAGTAGTTTCTATTAAGTTTTATTTTGGGTTCAGCGTAGTCTCAACTCTGAGCTAATCGATTTGCCTATTCAATCAGCTGTTGTTTACTTTAGTGCGAGTATTATTTATAAGCTTCACGCAAAGTGATTTGCATGATACATAGGTCGATCCCATTGGACTATGTCAAGGGAAGTTGAATTGACTAAACTAACTTTCGCTTTCGGAAATGTTTTCCTTGTTTCTTTAATTTCCCGATTTTGTTTGGCAATATGTATACATATGTATATAGATAGATAGCAAGCATTTACCTAAACAGATCAGTACCTACACATGCCTTAAACATTTTGTAATAGGTAAGGTATGACTATTCCAAGATTATTAAGGTTCGAGTTAGGTATCCTAAGCTGCAGATCCTTAAGATTTATTTATATGTAGATTATTTATATCTTGATTCACAGTAACAACCAAATCGATTTAACACCGTGTATAATGCTAATAGAATATTAATGTTAACACTATTAGTAAGATTGAATAAGACAAACAAGAGTTATTCCAGATAATATCAATAAGAACTTCATAGAAAACTCAGCACTATAGTTTTCATTTTAAAATTACAATATATTTATAGTAATTTCTCATATAAAAACCCATGCAGGGTATGCATCAGTCGCGTGTACTTTAGCTAACATTACCTCTCTTTTTTGTCGGGTTATTCATAAGTCAAAAGTTGAGCAAACCTTTGTCGACTTTGTTGTTGTTACATTCACTCGCTGGCAGCTGAAAATGCCCTTTACATTTACAACATGACTGCAGGGTATTTTTTTGGAAACTTGTTGAAAGTTTCTGTTGCTTTGTTGTTCCTTTTTACGGACTGCAACTGGCCTGAGTTATCGCGATTGAACTGTGTTGCCACCGCTGCCGATGAAAGCAATCAAAAGAATCGCAAACAATCAAAGAATCCTCGAAGAGAAGATCAAACTGAAGTTGAAGCTGAAGTTGGAGCTGAAGTTGAAGCCGTTTCAGTGGTCAGTCTCAGTTTAAATAGTCGCACAGCGAATTCATTTGATTGCCCCCTCTCCACACCCGTTGGAAGATTTCTAGATCGAGTCTATTGACTGAATGTATCCCGCTGTGTCTGTTTGCCGACAAAGTCAAAGGCAACTTGCCGCCGCCATCGCCAACGAAATTCAATCGAACGCGAGATGCGAGCGATCTCTTTGATTTGTGCCAGGGCACTGTGAACGACGCATCCCCATTCCCATCCCGATCCCGATCCCAGTACCGTTAGACGCAAGCCGAGTCAAGATCGGTTGCTTCATTA
Source organism: Zaprionus indianus (assembly GCA_018904595.1). Classification (NCBI taxonomy): domain Eukaryota; kingdom Metazoa; phylum Arthropoda; class Insecta; order Diptera; family Drosophilidae; genus Zaprionus; species Zaprionus indianus. The sequence goes on from JAEIHA010000905.1 coordinate 2,861,469, forward strand.
ACATTATCGATGGTTGCGCAAATTTACATTTTGCAGCGCGCTGCATTTGAATTATTTTGCCAAAGTTGGAGCGGGTTCAGACTGGGAGTGCAGCCGGGACTGTCTCTGGTATTTGCTGCAGCACCGCGGGGCAGACGTGGCATGTGGCAAGCCAAGTCCAGACTAGCGGTAAACAGCCGCCGGCAGTGGCAAGAGGCGCCTTTGTAGGTCAGTAGGTTGCCTTGCAGCCTAGTTGGAGCCCGACTATAAAGATGTTTGCTGCACCATCAAATCACTCTCTCCCCCCGCCACCTTCTCCGGCTGCGACTTGAGCCTTGGCTACTGCTCGTAAATTACATGCAACTAATTGAGGATGTCAACTGACGTGTCTCAGCGCGATTAAGCACTGTGCCAGCTGTACTCGTACGTTTCCTGTGTGTGAGAATGAGAGCAAAGGGGAGGGAGAGAGAGAGAGAGCTGTGCTGCACTGCATCTTGTCAGCCCACAACATGACCATGACGCGGTCATGAACAGAGTCGCAGGGCACACAAGATACGATATGCACGATGATCTATGGGTACTCGTCGCGGGCACTCGTATGCGCACTCATATTCATGCTCGCACTTGGTGCCTGCCTTGGTGCACTTGGTGGAGTACCCAGAGAGTCTAGAGAGAGACAGCCAGGCGGGCAGGCAGCGCACGCTGCTCTATAGAGATATAAAGCCAACGAGATCGTGACAGAAATAATGCATTTAAAAATGTATATTATTAGCGTTTAAGAGGCACAGAGCAAACCCCGAGCAGGGCAAACAAAATGGCCATTGTTAGTCAGGAAAGCAATTTAAAATGCAGCCACGCACAGTGGGCGGAGGTTAATGAAACTGGGAATGAGTAAAACCCAACCTTGAAAACAGGCAATAAATTGTAAGCGAATATTTATTAATATTTTAAATTGAGCTGAATCAGTTATTATTATTCCTTATTATTTTTATTTGTTGACTTATTGAAAGTTTTAAAATGTTTTTATTTGGAGTTAAATTATAAATTCATGTGATTATTTATATTCTTTATTTGAACATGACATTTCATACAAAGCTGCAATTTCCACTGTTTTCGATAACCGATTATCAATTACTGATTCAATTACTTGATTTGGTAAATTAAAAACCGCCTAAATCAAATTATGCAAATTATATTGGTATATTATGAATGTTTTCGGATTGTTTTATTGTAATACATATGTACGCGACATATTAATGTTATAAACTTTATTTATATATATATATTTTTTTTTTTTTTGATCATACTGATCGAACTTAAAGTAAAATAATGTTGAAATGGGGCCTTTTTATCGGATCATAATTTATTTTTATTATTTATCTCAATCATGAAAGTTAATCCAATCAATCAAGTACTCGCAATAATTTATTCAAATTGATATGAAAAGAATCATATTTATTTATTTTTTTTATTTTACAATTATGTTTAGAAATATATAACTTTAGAGCAATTCAACTATGTTATTTCAACAAATTTTCCCACACTCCCAGCCCACTGTGCGGGCAAACTGTAAGCCAGCTAAAAATAAAAAGAGTCAACGCTTTGGCATGTCTATGCAGCGATCTGTGCAAGCCCTGCCGCCAGAAAAGGCGACATGCATGCGCAGACATGGAGCAGCATATGGCAGGCAGCGACTGACACAGACAGATAGACTGACGGACGGGCAGACAGACGTGACGAGACAAGACGAGAAGAGAAGCGAGGGGAATGGAAGGGAAACGGTGACGTGGTGCTGTGTACATGAGCCGAGATAGACAGTCAATCTTATGGCCAGAGACAGCCACGAAGACGACGCCGACGCGGACGCCGACGATGTTGCGGGCAGAGGCAGCATCATTAAATTCGTTTAAAGCCGCTACGAAAATATTTTGGCATGGGCCAAGAGAAGCCAAGCCAAGCCAAGTCGAACTGAGCTGAGGCAGACAACGTCGCGTCGCGTCTGCAGCATCTCACGACTTTGGCTTTGGCTGCCCAGCTTGTAATGTATGCGCGGCGTGGCGCAGCAGAGCGCATTTGCAGCTGCCGCATTTCATTGAACCTTCAACTTGACTTTGAGCCAAAGCAGCTAAAGCAGCCGAAACGGCCAAATAGCCGAATACCAGCCAGCAGCTCTAAGGCCATTGAGTGTGGAGTGTTTCTTTTTTCAATTTGGCTTACGGGTACTCGCACTCGCACTGGAGCTGCAATTGAAGTTGGGGATGGGAAAACATCGATAGTATATATCACCAAAAATACCAAATGGAATATAATACGAGGGTCGTTTGATAAGTCCGTGACTTTTTGAATAAAATATATTTTTTTCGTCAAAGAAGCGTTTTATTTCTCAACATAATCTCCTTTTAGCTCTATACATTTAGTCCAGCGTTTTTCCAATTTTTTTATTCCTTCCAAATAATAGGTTTTCTCAAGGCCCTCAAAATAGTCGTTTGTTTCTGTGATGACCCGAATCTCTTACCGCCGAGCCATTTCTTCATGTTTGGAAACAAAAAATAGTCACAGGGGCTAAATCTGGAGAATATGCTGGATGGGGTAGCAGTTCGTAGCCCAATTTATGAAATTTTGCCATGCTGACACGAAATTCACTTTTTTCCATTTTCGTTAAAATTCACGAGATCGTCTGCTTTCAATGCCTATAAAACGCAAACCAAAAAACGCAGCTTTCTCAAAATTTTACAGTCAGCTGTCAATCGATAACTGCTGACAGGAGCAGTGTTGTATTTAGAGCAGGTGCGCGGCAAATACAAAAAGTCACGGACTTATCAAACGACCCTCGTATATTTATATTCATTACAAATATCGTTTACATTTCTTTGAGTAAACCGATAATGTCATACGATATCGTAGCAGAAAGACAGGAAATCATATGTAGAGCTAAGGACGAGTATCGGCCAGAAATTGATATATGATTATTGATATAAGTACTTGACAAAACAGCAAACATAATTTCCTATCAAAAATAGTTCAAAATCCATTGATTAAATCGATAACATCCTATGAATTCAAGCCAGAATGGCAGAAAGTTAGGACTAGTCGAGAAATCGTTGAAAAAATCACAGCTTTAAATTCGCATCGATATACTATCGATGCCCATCCCCAATTGCTGCTGGCATCTGCCCATGCTGCTGCCGCATGGGGGCTCAAGTTCGAGATCATGACACTGATTCACCACTGATGGCTACGACTCGACTTGGCCAGCTGTTGCCTTGATTAGGCCCCAAAAGAGCATTCGAGCCCCATGCAGATTGGCACAGCTTAATTAGCCCGGCTGGCAGGCTGGCGAATTCAGGCCAGGCCAGGCCAAGTCGGGCCATAAAAATGCTCTCCAGCGGGCAAGCAGTGCAGCCTGCCTACACATGTTTCATGGCTTGGCGAAAAAGAGGTCATCGATAGACACACACATAGAACTGCAGTCACTGTAGCAGAAGAAAAATGTAAAACATTGCCAAAAGCTGATTTCAGACAAGGCTTCCATCCGCAGTCCATCTCCTCGCCCCCTCCTCCTCCCTCAAGCATTGTCTGCGCGCCTTGGCGTGAGAAACCCAACGACAGAACGTGCATTGCCCCAAGGGTTCGAAACTTGGCTTATAATTTATGTCTGCACCGCAATTGTGGAGCGGGTATCTGGCTATCTGGAATATCTGGCATCTGTGCTGGCTAGGTAACCACCATGTACCCTTGCCTGCCTCTCAAGGATGAGTGTGACTTTAGGGAGCCGTAAAAATGATTATGCATTTGCAATTGGCCTGCGGTCAACTTCGACCCGACTGAATCAGCAGCGTTTCGCTTCGCCTGAAAGCCAATCAAATTTTCTGACATTGAACAAATTGTTGAGCGGGCGGGGAGAGGAGAGGAAAGTCTTCAGAGTGATAGCTTGATGGGTTGCCTGTCCAAATAAAACGGAGCAATTGCGACAGATATTCAAAAGAGTTCCCAGGGTAATTCTTTGTTTAGTTAGTTTGATTTCTGCTGACAATTAATTATGTTATATTATAGATAAATATTTGAAAAAGTATTAAAATGATTAATTAAGAATTATTTGCCTTTAATTTCAATGCATTCGTCAACTGATTGGCTGCACTAAGGTAAAATCGATAACACTCACCAACACGCTTAAGTCGTCTTCAGTCAATCAATGACGTGAACTGCGTAACAGAACGGATTGAGTACAGTAGTAGATGGATTTTTCGATAGTATCGATTCCTTTAGAAAGTACTCTTTGAATTTAAACATTAATACGATACTTTTTGAATCGCTAGAAGGCTGAAATACGATAACAAAAAACAGATAAGCACAAAAATATAGATAGATTTAATTTAATTTTAATTTAATGACAGTTATATACTCGCAATCGGTTTGTCATGAAAAAAAAAATTAAATATTCATCAAGGAAATATTCTGTAATCTCCTTTTAGATCTGTATTTTCTTCCCACAAAAAGTTCTTCTTAATTATGTACACATTTGGTTTGTCGATCCATCAAATTTTTTTCCCCCAATAAATTTGGTCCGCCCCAGCAATAATATTTTTTCTTAGTCACAAAGAGATCTCCAGCGAGAATGCAAGTATCGTTATTCTTTTATAGCTTACGTTGGGTTTTTTTGTCGATCGTTCCATAGAGAACATAATGAAATACCTATGGTATCATTTGTGGTTGCATAACCCGCCGTTTGTCTTAGTCACAGAACAAAAGGCTCGAATGACTCAGCCCACAGCATCGTTTTGCCTCTTTTTCTGTTCTTGTTCTTGTTTTTGTTTTTGTTATTCTTTTGTTCTTGGCTTTTTGTTGTAATCAAATTTTATGTTTGCCATTGACTCAATTGTTGTTGTTGCTGTGCATTTGCATGGAAGTGGAGCACTGAGAATGCATTTGATTTGGTCATTGACACGAATATGCCCTAGTCAAAAAAAAAAAACAAAAATCGAATTCTAACGCTATAAATCATAGCCATAATCGATCGCCACAATCGATCTTTTGGGCCACACAAGCACGAGTCAATGTGTGTGTGTGCTGGTCACGGCACGATCCAAAGAAAATACTGTTAATTGTTGTGCACACCAAAAAGGGTGCAGTGGTTCAGTGGTTCGGGTGACTCCGGTGGTTCAGTCCAGTTCAATTGGTGACTGGCGCGCTTCGGTCACGTGTGCACGGCTTGACAACAGCTCGCCCCCAGCTGCGGCGATAAGCGTTGCAACAAACACTTGACTTGACTCAAGTGCATTGGCTAACAGCGCTAACAACCTAGCTACACACACACAGACACGCACACTCACACTAGTACTTGCAGCTATTGTTAGTGTGTTTGCATACAACAAAGAAAACACTCATACGCCCCTTGGGACACACCTCATCAATTTGCATCGAGTTGAAGTCACAAATAATTATGAATACAGATCAACAAGGGATATACTGCAAGTAAAAATAGATATTTATACAATAGGCGCATTAGTAATCGACTGATAATTGATTACAAAACAATCGGTATTGGCTAATCGAGCCCGATGCTGATTTCAAAAGATTTAAGATCAACTCATGTCCCAATAGTTTGATTGATGTATTGAATATAAATAATAAAATAGAATATTTATAATTTATTATTTCGGATGAAATTTAAAACTCAAATTGCCAAATAATTTATTACATAACATTTGATATCGATGAATCGACTTATGAATAATTGTAAAAGAGTTTAAATCAGTCACGATACTTTCATGGGTTTACAGAATTTTGACTATAAAATACTTATTTGGATATCGATAGTTTGAGGATTGTGTATATATAAAACATAAGGATAAATATTGAAAAATACTAAGAATCGTTATCGAAACATAGGCGGATTGTATTGTCTCTTCGACCTCAGCCGGCAACACTTATCCGCCCCGTTGGCGCATCCCACTAATATTACCAAATATTCTTAATTAACAGACTAATTGCTCATGCAACAATTAATTAAGTCCTTAACACACACACACACATTATCCTACTATCACTCAAATCCAACACTCTGTCTCTCTTTCTCTTTCTCTGTCCCGCTGCGGAACTTGCAGATATCCGATTCCCAAAACATCTCACAGCCGAACGGCACACAGCACACACAGCGCAAGCAGTTGGAGGTGCTGCGCACCGCCAATGGCGCCATGCAGGTGATACGCACACAGACAGTACAAAAGACATCATCCACCACCCGCCACTGGTCCGCCACATCCTCATCCAGCACAACCACCACCCGCAGCAGCAATGCCATCACCGCCAGCCCAGCGATGACGACGACCATGTGGGCGCCCAAGCCCAGTCAAAGCGTTGACATCTGTGAACTGAGCGACGACGACGACGACAGAGAAAACGATGATGATGATCATCAACATCATGATTATCATGGCAGCGACGCTGGCGTCGCTATCGTCAGCGAATACGAATCGCCCAGCGCAGCGAGGCCAAGCAATGGCCACAGCAGTGGCCACAGCAATGGCTATGGCCAGGAGCTGGTCGATGATCATGTTGATTTTGTTGTGATTAATGGTCATGCTGACGACGACGTTGACGACGCCGAAGACGACGACGACGTTGCTCATTTGCACAAACTTGGCCACAATTTGTTACCCGATACAGCGCCAAGTCTGAAATTGAGCAATCTAATGGTAAGTTGTGCCCGCTGCCCGCCCTCCGCTACCCTTCACCCTACGCCCCCTTCCTCTCCTTCCTTGATCCAGCCTTTGATTACCTGTTGCCAGGCTCGCAAATGCGGTAGTAGCTGCCGCTCTGGGCCGTAATTTTTCATCTGCTTGTTGGCGGCTCATTAGCATGCTGCGATGTTTGCTTTGCGCTTCCCTGCGCCTGCTCCGCCTGTTTTTTCTTCATTACTTTTGTTTGCCCTCTTCCTCTCCAGCTGCGATCTTCCTCTTCCTCTCCATCGTCGATCCGGAGTCCCGACCATGGCAATGACCGAAAATGGTCAATTGTACTTGCCGGGTCTGCTGACTCTTAACGATCTGCTTGGGCTTGGGAAAAACTTAAGTGGGGGAAATCATCGTGAAAACCCAGCGAGCAAAACTTGTAATCGTGCAGTTAGCATAAATTACCAAAAAACATAAAAGAAATGCGCAGGCAAATTTCAGTGCTTTGCGTTAATAAAAAAATTGCAAATTGCGATAGCGACAGTGAATAAAAATGAGTTAGATTAGCAGTAAGGAATCCTGAGAGTATTTATATATATATAAATTTAACCCTAGATAACCCATGCATATAAGCAATATTACTTTAAAGCAGAAGAATAATTATTTTTCAGTATTTTTGTAACGATTTAAATTGAATTCGATATCGAAAATATTTAAATTGCACATCGATAAGTGAGCAATCGCAGTACTACCTTTTAAGTATACTCATATCGAATACTAAATACTAAAGTATCGATACAATTAAGTTGTAAATAATTGTCGAGCCAACAAGCAGTTCAACACATGTCACACTTAGTCCGACATTGGCAACTGGCCAGGCGCAGTTCATCATTGTGGAATCCCGTCCAGCGGCATTGTTGTACGACCACGCTCAGTGCCTGGCAAGAATCGCGAATTCTAATAGGCCAGCTCAATTAAGCATTTAACACTTAAGTCGAATTTATATGGCTGGCAATCGCGCCAGTTTGGCAACAGACATTTGGGTCACGACCACAAAGGGAATTCTGGCAAGGCAGCTCCCGTCTCTGGCACAGTTGGCTCATTAGACGAACAGCAAAAAGTCTTTAATTGTTGGATAGAGTCCGTCAGGGAAAGGGGTTCAGCCAAAAGCAAACTTGGCAGACGCGACGCTCGAGCCAAGCACGACGCCCACCAGCCAAATGGCCATGCCCATCAATCTCGACACGTTAATTTTATTTTATTCTCATATTTCGCATGGAATTAGTTAGAGAAAGAAAATAACGGTACGCGTTGTAAAAGAAATTACGGGAAAGTTGTCTGAACTAATATGAATTAATTAGAAAAGGTTGTAAAGGTCTTTAAAGATTAGAAAATAAAAATTTAAAATATTTTCATTTATTTATTGTTTATTTTGTGTTTGAATGATACACGTTGTTATATTTGTAGTGAATGGGAACAGTTCTTAGAATCTATTCTGCGAGAACACTTTCCAATGATTTCATATTTGTTATATACCATAGTTTTCCTATATTATATTTCATATTTATTATAATATATATTACACAAGAAACTCTTATTTATTTTGTAATTTTTATTATTAATAAAGCTTACTCATAATGGATTCATTTGTAATGCTTCTCAAAGGGAACAGTTCTCAGAATCTGTTCCGTTTCATGAGAACACTTTCGTGGTGGTTCCCAATTTGCTTAACCCGCCACACGCCAATCACACGCCCGTCACTCACCTTAATGCGCTTATAATACGGAAATTCACCACGATCAAGCGCACACACTCACACAGACACGTGTTTAAGCAGTGCACCGCTTGAAGTGGAAGACTTCCTTATGACAGCGCTCCTTGTGACAGCAAGCAGTGCACCCACACCACAACACACCACTCACATACACTCAGCTCGCACTAATGTGTTTTCCATTCTGCTTTTGTTTGCCATTTACAGAAAAGCAGTTCGAGTATTTCCAGCCAAAGCAGCAACAACTCAAATTTAACAACTGCAACTGTTGCTGGCAACACCCACAGAAATGCGGGCAAAATAAGCCTACATGCAATTGTTGGCCAGACGGCAGCAGCACCAACAACAACAACAGCAACGTCATCATCATCATCTTCGTCATTATCATCGTGGGCCAAGCGATTGGGACCGACAACGGAGCAGGCTGACTTATATGGCCAGGGCAACAACAACAACAACGGCAGCAGCAAGCGGCGCGTGGGCGTCACAACTGAAGCTGCTGGCGATGCTGACGTCTCTGCTGCTGCTGCCGCTGGCATGGGAACGCCAACGCAACGTCGTGATTTGGAAAGTTTCCGGCATTATAACGATGACGCCGCCGTCGCTGACGACGATGATGATTTGCGGTAAGTGCTCGAATTCAATTTGAAATCGAAAAATTGAAAAAATATTCAAGGCATTCTTTGACTGAACTTGCTGCCAAAAACACTTGCAGGCTCAGCGCTCGCCACCAGCGTCGCCAGCAGGTGTCCCAGTCCGTCTATGCGCCACCACTGCCAGCCAGCTTTGGCAGCGGCAGCTTGCAGCGCTCACGTTCGATATCCACGGATGATCTCAGCAACGATTGGCAACAGACAGCAGCAGTGGAGGAGGACGAGGAGCAGCCCTGTGGGGATTGGCGTCGAGTCAGCAAATTGCGTAGATCCTTCCAGTCGCAAGATTATCACAAAGTGACCAACGCCAGCGCCCGACCACGTCCACGGCCACTGGATTTGCCCAGCAGTTCGGTGAGTGTGGCCCGCATACGGGCAGAGTTGGAGAACGGAAGACGCCTCAACACGGCCATGCGGAACAACCACGTCGATTTGGCGGCATTGGACAATATATTGAATCCCAGTACGGGGAACAAGAACAGCAGCGGCAGTCAATCCTCATCCAGCAAGCCACAGGTGGCCAAGCGGAGCACATTCCTCACGGCCGAATCGCTGCAGGAGATTCGCGGCAAGTTGAAGAAGCTCTCCGACGAGAGCCTTTACAAGGAGGACTTTCTGGCCCATCAGGCCGTGGCAAAGCCAGCACAAGTTGAGGTGCTGCAAACACCAGATCCAGTTCCAGCTGCAGCGGCACCTTCTGCCTTCCGCGCTGTCCACAACACACACAGCTTGGAGACGCGTCAGCGGCCTAAGGACACCAGCTCCAGTGAGTGGCATCTGCGACGCAAGTCTTACGGCTTCGAGAAGATGTCTCCGCCCGAGAGTCGCAGCATCTTTCGCGTGGATGCCTCCACTGACAGTGGATTAGGTCGCTCGGGTGAGCAGCTGGGCAATTGGTCGCCTACAGAGCGCTCTGCTGCAGCTGCCAACGGACCCGGCTCCACCATTATACACTTTGGACGACAGCAGTCCCACACGCCGGATAGTCCCAATGAAGCAGAGCTGAGCAAGCGTCATTCCATTGCGGTCGAGGAAACATGGCGGGATATAAGAAAGACTTCGCAGGTGAGTACAAAATAAACATATCTAACGACTTGGCGGGTATCGATTTTTTGCAATTACAATAAATCGTTGCTAATTGGTAATTTTAGACAGTGTTGCAAAATTTGTTAAGGGAAGTAAAGCCAAATAAGCTTGGAACAAAACTGAATTGTATGGAACTGCAAAAAAAATATCACTAAGCATTGAAAAAAATTATCTCATTAAATTCAAATTAATTAATTTATTTTGTCTTAAACTTTCGGTTTGCCATGTCCCTACAAAGTAACGATACATTCGCAACTACTGCAATTAAAAGAAAGTATCGATTCTTATTGGTATTTTAAGTATATAAATGCGATACATTTTAAAGAAGTTTACAATTATCGATAGCAAGCTCGAGGCGGCCATTTGTAATTGTCCACACCAAAAAAATTTACCTTATAACTTTTCTTTTTGTAAATAATTACTATTTAAAACTATTGCAGGTGCACGTGAATGGCGAATCCGTTAATGGCAGCAGCAACAACAGCAGTTCAAGTCAACTGCAGCGCGGCAGTGCACAGAAGCGTGTGGAGTTCTGTAAGACAGAGGTGCACTTTGCCGCCGAATCCGGTCGTGTCAATATTGTGGAAACCGATGGCAAACCTCCGCCTACGCAAAACTTTCGTCGACGTCGACGCACCGCCAGTGGACCGTTGCAGAGTCTGGTAAAGTCGGCGAGTGTCAGCACCAGCAGCACCACCACCAGTAGTATCACTTCTAGCAGCAATGTGACACACTTTGGAGACGATCCAACCATACGAAGCAAACCGATTGCTTCCAGCACGGTGGCATATCGAGCCAAGCTTATGGATCCACCGGAGGTTGTGAGCCAGCCCGTTGCCGGCACTCAGGTTACGGTTATAACTGCTAAACCAACCACACCGGCACTGGAGCCACGCTACAGTTTGCTAGAGTCAACCTGTACCGCATCCAGACATAGCTACACATCGACCAGCGGCGTGGACACAACCGACAACGAGACAGACGAGCTTGCCAACATTCGTGGCATACTCAAGAACAAACCTATCAAACCGAAACCATATCATTTGGGTGAAAACATCGAGAGCGCCGATGTGCTCTGGAGCGTGCCAGCCACGATGAAAAGTGACCGAGAGAGTAGTCCACCTAATCGCGAAAGTGGTAAGAAACTGAAAAACGAGTGCTATAAAATATATATCAAACCTGCTAGAAATTTGCCAAGTTTTAATTAATCCTAAACACTGAACCGATTCGGATTCTAATCTCGATTAAGCACCTTGTCCAATCAATGCTATAAATATCAAAGGCTTTTATGAAACCAGATCTTATTAATTATTTCCCTCATTCATTCTGTTTCGAAATCTCTTTAGCCACCAGTGGCAGTGGCGACTCCCCGATAACCACCAAGTCTGTGGCAGAACGAGTTCGCATAGTGGAGCAGCGACAGTACGACAAACAACAACTGCAGCAGCAGCCCTCGCCAGCTGGCAATGGATACTCCACAAAAATCAATGTGAGCCTAGGAGCCTCTGACGAGTGGACAGAAACAGGTTGGTATTGCCAAGGGAGGAACTAAAGTTAATTAACTATTTAGCAGTTGTGTCTGTAGCTCGTAATTATTCTAGAGTCTTGTGTATTGTGTCTTCGGTTCGCAGTAGTAAACTCCTCCTCCTACTCCACTTGTGTCTCTCTCTCAATCAGCTTCGATGTACTTCAATCTGTTAATGCATGTCCAAGTTTGCCGCTTTTACTTCGCATCCAGACGAATTGTTTAACCCAAAGCATAATTTCACTCTCTAACCACAAACTTAACCCACGACTTACAGACTTTCAAATTAATGATGATTAAATCGGATTATGATTGAATAATTAGTTTTCTTCATCAACAATCAATGTTCATAATTGATTGATTTGTTGGAAATGCCCGTTATTATCTGCAATTAACTTAAATAAAGCTAAACTTTATTTATTAATCAAAAGTAAAACATCATTAGTGAAATAAATATAGTTATCGCATTATTGCAGTTCATTTCATTGGATAAAACTAATCTTCAGTCATGATCTAATCATTGTAATCTACTACGCGGGCCGTTAACCCTTTGGGCAACTCATACCATACCAACAAAACCAAATGCCAAAACACCAACAACATTTCTCGCACATCTCCCCCCATCACAGGTGCCTCCTCAGTTCGTCGTCGCAGCAGTGCACAGGAGCTGTTGCTGCAAGATTTGCGCGCCCATCAGCGCATCCTTGACGAGGGCCTTAAGTCCACCTCGCTGATCATGAAAACCATGCGATCGGCCAGCGAATTCGATGAGGCCATGCGTCGCCTGAGCATAGCCTCGATCGAGTCCGCCCTGATACAGCCCACAATTGTGGTGCCTACGCCCATGTTGCGCTCGCATAGTTACCAGGAGGAGAGCTCTCGTCGTACCTCGACGACGTCTATAACCAGCAGTGATTTATTTGGCAGTGCCTTGTATGATTCACTGCCTCGCAACGTTCCACTCGCTCCGCCACGTCTTAAGCTTTTGGGCAATACCCAAATCCCTGTTAGCCAACAGCTGACACAGTTGCGCCGACTCTACGATGCCGCTGACCAGGAGGAGGACAGCGCCGATGAGGAGGTCAAACGATATTTTAGAGAGAGCAACCAGAGCAACAGCGACAGTGGCGGCGGCACTCAGTGCAGCTCCTCGCCCGAGGATGTTGTGCTCAAGGGCAGCGAATACTCGAGCAGTTGGAGTCGCATGAAAGCGAAGCGCACCATCTGGAAGATTGAGGCCCAAGAGCAGACGCTGAAGCGTACAGGTAAAGGGGGTTCGTGCAGGTCAGATCAGAGGAGTTTACTCTTAGCGCGTGTCTAGGGCCCAGGCAAACAGCTTCAACATGTTTACATTACTCACTCACTCTCTTTCCCTCTCTCTTTTGGATGTTTATTTGCAGATCTGCCCAAGTCAAATGTGATGAACATTGCTTTACACGCGCCCCGAGTCCAGAAGCCAAAGGCCACACCACCCACTCTACGCATTGGTCAACTGGTGCCCGTAGCCAAGCCGCGCACTCTGCTGGTACAGCCACAGCCACCGGCACAGGTCATACAGCAGCCCGTGGACAATGGCAACGAATCGGGTAGCGATTCACTGAAGATTGTCAAGGAGACACGTGGTGCTCGCAAGCTACGTGAGCACGAGCTCGCCTACTTCGGTGTACAGCAATCGCCGACGCCAACACACTCCCCGAAGCTGCAGGCCACGCCCAGCAATCCACGACGCACGCTGCCCACACGCAGCAAGCACAGCCACGATGAGGCAACCACCCACAACAGCAACAGCAGTAGCAGCGCAACCACAGCAGCAGCAACAACAACCACCACCAAGTGGCAGCTGCTAAACGATCGACCCGATTTGCTTAGGCACAGCCCACAGGGCAACGATGATACGACGATGAGTAACGATTACCCAGACAACGATGATGACATTGATGATGAGCATTGCTATGAGAACATTGCCAACGAGCTGACGACCACTTTCCGCGTCAAGTCGCCCTCGCCGGGCAGCTACGAGCGCAAGGCCGATTTGCAGCGCGATGCGCAGATACTCAGCGAGATGACACGCAACGCTGATCAAACATTGAAGGTGCGATGCAATGATATGTCACATTTGATGTTACTTTAATCTTCCTTCTCTTTCAGGCACTCTCCGATGAGGCGGCTTTCAAGGATCAGCGACGCCGTTCGTGCTCGCTGCAGCGTCGCAGCGCCAAACCGTTGGCCACCATTGATGAGAAGGTCAAGGGAGATGCTAAAGCTTTGAGCGTTGCACGTAGCACATTTGCCTCGGAGGCGCGTCGCAATTCAAGACAGTCGACTCCCTCGCCGACTCGTGCTCGCAGCTCATCGCAGTCTTCGATTGAGTGCTGCCCTCGGGATCGTTCTCGCTCCAGTTCGCGTGAATCGATGACACACGGAGGCGGTTCGTCGGACGAGCAGCTGTCCAAGCAACGCGTTGAGCGTCTACGAATGCGTACACCCAAGCGAGAGAAGTCACGTCACGATCCGGCCGAGCAACGCTCTTCACGACAGACCAGCAGCAGCAAGCCTCGTGTAGCTGCCGAGAGCACGAAGCGCTCTTCGCATCACCACAGCCGACATCGGGAGAAGGAGCACACAGCTGGCGAACACAGTTCGGGCAAACATAGCTCGGGCACGGTGTCCAGCTCGGGTGGCACTCGTCTGTTGCGCTCATCGCGTGTCACCGAAGAGACGCGGCCACGCATCAGCTCGCAGCGTGCGAGTGAACGCGATCGTGAGCGTGAACGTTCGCGCAACAGTGAGAAGCATCGAGAAGAGCTAACACGCTCGCGTGGTAAGTTCCAGCTGGAGTAGGACCCGAAGGAGGAGGAGAAAAAGTAAACCAAAGTATCTTGTTGTAATCCGCACTGCTTTTGTGCGTGTCTCTCTTGCAGAGTTGTTTGTTTTGGGCTTGCTCATAATGGGTGCCACACAGCCGCATAGACTGCGCAGGCGTTATAGGTTTGCTAGCCACACTAAGCTCCACTTAAATGGCACAGCAGAGCAATAGATCATAACTTGATGTGGCCAAGCATCAAGGCTGTTGCCCATTGCTGATTCGGCACTTGTTTGTTTTGTTCACTCGAACTGGGAATGAAATCGAAATTGAAAATGACTAACAAACTATTAATTAAATATATTTTAAAGTTGGGTGCGATTTATTCCCAGCTGCCAACACCTCAAAATTTGCAGCACCCATTCAGGCACACACACGCATTCAGTTAGACTTAACTCAAGAATTGGTTCTTCTTACTAGCTCATTCACATTACACTCGCAGCTATACTCATTCATCTTTATTGCATTCACACACAGGTCACTCCAGTCGCTCCAGACACAGTGAACAGCCCACGGCAGGCCACAAGTCGAGCAAGTCCAGCAGCCGCAGCCACCATGAGCACACAGCAACATCTTCGTCGGCACACAGAAAGTCCACAACAGCCTCAAAAGCCACAACAGCAGCAACAACAACAGCAGGCAGCACAACACGAGCCACAAGCACAACAACATCGCACAAAGCAACACCTGCAACAACAACAACAGCAACCACAGCGCACAACGAACTGACGTACGTATACGTAACGAATTTAGCCAATACACAAACCACTGAGGATGATGCAGACTATGCCAGCATTGATGAGACTTCAGCGACGCCAGCAGCACAACCAACAGAGCAACTGCAACAGCCACAGCCGCCGCCACGTCGCAAGCGCAAAAAGTCCCTCATACCCGTGCCCATAGCCACGCCCACTCCCTCCTATGAGCATCGCATTAAGCTGGAAATGATACCTGTGTTGCCGCCAAGCTACTCGAATCAGTCCACGCTGCGTTGCAAGGCGGCGGCAGCGCCAAAGCTGCAGCCGCGCAAGCCCTCGCTCAAGTGCACCCAGTCGACCAGCTCGAGTTTCGCCTTTCTGCCCTATTTGCCGGCCAAGCGCAACTCGAGCGTTAGCCATGTCTATGACAATTATCTGTTGTATGCCGCCCCAGCCGCAACGCTGGCGGCCTCCAAGCTGCGTCCGTACCAGCACAATCTTAGCAACGAGCATGCCCATCTCTTTGGCAGTGGCACTGGGCGTGGCACCAGTGGTGTTGGCGTTGGTGGTGGGGGAGTTGCTTCCGGCATGGCAAACGGGGGCGCGTTGGCGAGTCGCCTCGGCAGCTGGCCAAAGCGGTTGCGCATGCGGAAAGTGCGCAGCACCGTCTCGACGCATCAGCCCCTTGGCATCTGCACATGTTCATAGTCAGCGCTGGAAACCAAAACAAAAATATAGCAAGTCGCACACGGATGGGCGCAATTGGATCTCGTCATACAGTCACACACACGCAGTTTTCTCTCACTGTATACATAACTCCTATGCACACTGCAACAATTTTCCTACTATTTTTGGGTTATTTCTCATTTGACTACCTCATGACAAAAACCAAAACGAAGCACGCAAAACAGCACGAAATATTAAAATGAATTTATCGAAACGAACAAGAATTAACCTGTGTTCCCCCAACAACAACTACTACTAATACAATAAACAACTGAATGAGAACGGGAGACAGAGAAGGGCCGAAAGAGGCAGAGGGCGAGAGAGGAGTGTTTGTTGGCAATGGCAATGCACATACACTCACAAAAAAAACCCACACACAATGAATGAAAATGGTTCTGTTTTTACTTTTGACAGCGTAAGCGAATTTTCAAAATTTTCGAAACATTTTACTTAAGCAAACTGGGAGCATGCAGTGCATGGCGGGTGCCTCAGGAATTTGCAACCTAACGGGAAACTGTGTGTAGTCTCGCCTGTAGTTTGAATGCTAGACTAACTTTTCAATACACAAACTAATCGAAATTTCCTTTCTTCTAAAATCTCTGTCGATTTTCTGTAGGACAAAAGTAGAAGATAACAAATTATAACCAACAATTACTAAACTATGACTATCTTAGTTGGAAAGTCATTAATATAAAGTACGACAGATAAAACATAACATTACGAAAGTAAAATAGAACAGTTTAACCCTGTTATGATATTACTACTTGTATTTATCAAAGAAGTTGAAAAGTATTTTGATTACTAAAAATCTGAGAAATAATATACTTTAACTTCTTTCCTACTTTTCTTTAAACCTTCAACTTTGCATGAATCTAAAAAAACTAAAACTTAAACTGAAAACTGTAATCTAATGCTCTGCTCACACTCAAGTAGCACTCTCTACTATAGTTTCTAAACACTGACTATGAACATGTTGCTGGAAAAGAAAAGAAAAAACCAAAAATATCATCAATGCAATTGGAAATTGAAAGTGCAATGCAAAAACATCAGCATCGCTCGCTCTACTCTATTGTCTTATGTACCAGAACACTAAAAGCGGTACTTTAGCAACTGGAACTACGTAGTGGAAGTAGCACATTGGTATACTCTCTAAGAGGATGTTGTACTCGTATCTGTATAAACCCAGTAGCAAAGCATATTAAAAACATTTCATTATTATTCTAAAAAACACATTTTAATAAAAATTGTCTTCTCTTTTAACTACAGACACGGTAAAAGCACACTGAATGGACACCATCACCATCATCAGCAGCAGCAACAGCAGCAGCCGCAGCACCATCACCAGCACCACAGCAGCAGTGGCAGCAAGCACCATGGAGGACAACCGCCTCAGCATCATGTGCACAGTTTGACCACAACGACTATTGCAGCCACAAAGCATCAACGCGATCGCCATGGCAAGGATAGAAAATAGTAACGAGGGAACCTATGCAATGCAACGAAGCAACGATCTACTAAACAACTACTACTAAATATTATACTAACTAATACATAACTATATATGAACTTATATTACGGCGTGCTTATCTCAAGGCGCTTACGAAGCCAACTTTATGTGTATAAATCTGGTAATTTTTGAAATTTTTCACGCATTCACAAAAATTTCAATGAAATTACTCGAATTGGCCAATGTAAAAAAAAGAAAAAACGTTTACTAATCCCCCTTATAAATAACATATATGCGTGCATCATAAATGAAATTTCCAAAAGCAGTTCCTTCAGCATTAATTCATGCATACGATTGTTATCTATCCTATCTCACTAATTTAAACATGTCCATCCATTTTCGGCAGATACTCAAAATTCAAGTACTAAACTTTGCCAGCCCCAAAATGCATACATACGATACTAAACCATAAATATCCTTAAAAAAAACATATAAATATATATAAAATAACAAATGATACTCATATATATTCTTGACTAGCATTAAGTTTTGCACTTCGCATATGCAAAATCATTTCATTTATAAAACTACTTCTACAATATTCGCACAAAATTGGCATGTGTTTCTTGTAAAGTCTTTCAATGCTACATTTCGATGTATTATTTTTTAAAATAAAAATAAATATTTTCAGAATGATATATTGTGGTATTTTTAATCAAATTATAAATTAATTTAATTTGTTAGCATAATGTCTACTTTTTGTTAGTTTATTTATAGTTTATCTTGTTCCTGTATCTCAAGTAATCAATCAATTAATCAATACAAATGAAAAGAAAATCAATATAAATTGCTTTACGCAATGAAAAGCTTGTGAACTTGAAAGCTTTCATTAGCTTTTGATACCCTGCATAATGTATGCCTTATTGAGGCACCTTTCAGTTATTGTTAGGTATGTAGTGGCTTATCTTGAGCCTTAGTGTTGAAATCTTATAACGATAACTTATCGGTCGTAATACCATCACTGGTCGCATAATCTTATATAGGTCATCTTGCAGTCGACCAGATCTAGTTCACACACAGTTATGACTTTTTAATGTTATAGTTATAATTTCGCCAAGTACGTGGACTGTTCGTGCAATGGTGTTTAATCTTTCGCCACGCCGGCCATCTACATACATAGGTGGATGGGTGCATACGTATAGCGTGTATATGATATGAAGGTATGTACTAGATACAAATATAACTGTCAGTATATGGTAGACATCTCATATGTTTGTGTGAACGTTGATAAAAAACGGCTCGCGTCAATACGATTTTCAGTTCGTAAAGCCGGCCGAGTGGGTGCCTCTCAGTTGTCGTCCGACCGTCGTTACCAACGCTAGTTCATCAAGCCGTTCCCTGTGAGTGAGAAGTATGTAAGTATATCGTACATATATGATATATCAGCGCAAGCACTGTGGAATACCTACAAGTACCCACGTCGTGAATAGTGTGCAACTTGCGAGGCTTTCAACCGATTCCAGGTGTGCCGAAACACAATAGATGATATGCCGAATTGTTCTAGATCGATTTACAACAATTTGGACTCATTGTTATGATTCATTGGGCATGAGTCACGGGGCTAAACATCAATAAAAAGTGGTGTCCAAAACAAAACAGTAATAAAACGATCTAATACCAGCAAAGAAACTAATCTCTGAACATGAAGTGCAGTGTTAACAGGTGTACAAAGAGAGCAATAGAGAGAGAGAGAGAGTCAGAGTGAGTTACTGTCTGATAAGACTATGTGACGTCCACATAACGTGGTGTTGATTTGAATAGAAGGCTGGGTAAATCAAGCAGAAAAACGCTAATTGACTTTTTGCTGGAAATGGAAAACGTTTTAAAATAAACAAATCGACAATTTATGGTTTCCTTAAATATGTATAGCTTCTGAGAAATTCAATAACAATTAAAATGAATTAAAATAAGAAGTCTCACAATGCAATGAGAACATTAAAAACCAACTCAAAAGCTCTCAAAACAAAATAAAAACTTAGTTGGGACAGTTGGTTAATAAAAATAAGTGTCAATGGAAGATTAAAAGAAAGACAATTAGGTAAATTAAAATAAGTTGAATTCAGTAAACTATCTATGATTATATATAGATATAGGCAAAGAAAGGTAATTAACTATCTGAAGAGTTGATATAACTTAATAATGTTCTACTGCAATCGACTTTACCCATATTTCAAGTATCCTACTAACAATGTTATGCATTAAAATCTATTATAAATGAAACAAGAATACTAACCAAAAGTCAACTTACTGAAGAAATCATATAGCTACACATAAGTCAAACTATCTACTACCTCAGTCGACTTTAACCCACCTTTGTAGTGTGCTACAATTATAAAATGCAAAGAATTTCATTACAAATGAACAAACATCGATTTTATTCGCACACAACTTAGAAGCCATTAATATTTGATATATCTATTCACTGCGAACTTTGCAATTCCCCTCCTTTGCTTTACCATTTTCCTTTTTTCGATTCAAACTAAAAATGTACTCATTTTGCAGACGTTTTGGGTGCCTTTTGTTTGACTTAAGACCCCTTAAGTATATAAAATCATCAATATAATAATATTTACACAGTTTTCGCTATAAAACGGAGAGCTCTGGTCGGGCCCACGTTATCTTATCGGGCCTAAATTGAGTTTATCTTGTCTGAATATGCGCGGCCCATACAACAACGAGTACCTGGTAGCTGACCACATTTTGGCTTAAATAAAGTGTTTGCCATATCATTTACCGATAAGACAACAGAGTTTTTTTTCTACTCGTTCCTCTGATTAGAAAGAACAAAATGAAAACTGCCTTTGGTTTCATTTGGGGGCTTTTATTAACGTTTTCAACTCGATTCGTGACGGTTGTGTTTGGTCTTCCAGTAGGTAAATTCACTGAGTCCTAAACTCATGTCAAATGAACATTAAAATCTAATTTCTATATTATATTCGAAATCAACGAACTAGTAATTATATTTGTATTATACTTTTTCAGATTTGCAACAAATAGTCGAGCAAAATGTCGATACTAACGGGCAGCGCGAATGCCGTGAAGTACACGCTATTCGGATTTAATCTGATTTTTCTGGTGAGTCCCCGCGAAAACCATGTAAACACTGCACACTTGCAACTGCGATGTGGCATGAGTCATACACTAGAAATACTCAGTCGAAAGTCCATTACCGAATTCGCATACTAGCGAAGTATGGATACGATGTTGATTGAGAGATAAGATAGACAAAGCTTCGCGTAAAAGCACAGATAGAACAAGAAAATATATCGGGTAAACAGTTTCTGCAATTCCTCGTAATAGATCTTAATAGGTTTTGCTTTGAAAATGCGCATTTGTTTCTTAGAACATTGTGAAATTCTTTGTAGACTCGGTAATCTACATTATTATATCCCTTCGATAAGTTTCGACATTGATTAATTTACAAAAAAAAAAAAAGTAAATCAATCAGCCACTAGCCAAAGCTGTAAAGGAAGAGACCCTCGAGTCTATCTATCATAGTTTACTTTTCATTTCATTTTCGTTGATATTATACAAGAGACGACATTTTAATAGATTATTATAACATAATGAAAATAATGCCGCACAGTTTCTATTTACCATTCTTGAGCACTTTTTATCTTATCACTAATCCCATTTGGCAAGATGAATTTGATGCTAATATTTCGCTTATCTTTCTACACAGATCACGGGCATCATTCTTATAGCGGTGGGAGCTGGCGTTGGTGCCGTCTACACTGGCTATGAGATCTTCCTCACCGGTAAATTCTTTTCGATTCCCACGTTTCTGATCGTCATTGGCGCCTTCATCATCGTGATCACTTTCTTCGGCTGCTGGGGTGCGCTAAAAGAGAACTATTGCCTGATTCTGAGTTTCTCGGTGATGCTGTTCATCATCTTCATTCTGGAATTGGCTGCTGGCATTAGTGGTTATGTGCTGCGCAACGATGCGTACAATCTGATCCAAACGCAGCTAAGTTCTTCCATGAAGGACTACAACAGCAACACACAGACTGCCACAACCAGCCTATGGGATGATGTGCAACACGACTTCAACTGCTGCGGCGTCTTGAACTACACCGACTGGAATACCTTGTGGGACACACCAGACCTGCCCATCTCGTGCTGCACGATTCCCGTCGGAGCGGTGGGCACGTTTTCGTGCAACAACGCCACTACGAACAACAATCGTCACACTGGCGAAGGCTGCCTGCTTGGCTTCTCAAACTATATAGCCGATCATGCCGTCAGTCTTGGTGCTGCCGGTGTGGTCATAGCAGTGCTTCAGGTGAGTTCACCAATGTGGAATCCCTTGTACTGCATACTTATCCCTTTTTCTTTGTAGTTCTTCGGAGTCATCTTTGCTTGCTACATAGCGCGAGAGATTAAGATCCGCAACGGCATCACGGGCTTCATGTAGACAGTCAAACACTTTACTGTCACTGCTTCGGCATCTTCGGATCTGTGTCATAAATGCAAAATGTGAAATTCTTACCCTGCAATCGGGGCTTAGCCTTAGGTTAATATTTTAATTAATCTTTCAACTTGTATTTTTGCGCTTATAAATTATTGAATTACTATATAATTCTTTGTTACTTTATCAATAAATACAAGCTAGCTTAACTTATACAAAGTATCATATCTTTCTTGTACCCATTATGCATCTAGCATGTTCTGCTTTATTGCAAGTTTATGGCAGAAATCCAATCTTATCAGGCTTTCTAAACAAAGGAAAACTCTAATCATTCGATTTGCGTTGTATTCTCTGTTTTGTCTATACGAAGATAGTAAACTTAGAATGTAATCGCGTAGTTACTATATATTTATATAAAGTGTATTGCGAGAACATTTCAGATTTTTTGAAAGTAAATTGTTGAAGATGATCAAATTCTTGGGAAACAGACCGAAGAACCGTTACAAATAGTTACATTATCGTTGTGTTTGCTGGAAAGTTATTCTATTGTTATTCTATTAGTTTAATTTTCACTATATTTTATGTTGCATACTTTCTGGCAGAGCATAAAACGGATTTATCAGGTATTGTTAGTGTATTTGCCACGGTTTTTCGAAATTGGAAGAAAGGTTATGTTGCTTTCGTTTAGTTTGGTATGCAAGTGCAAACTTTGTTCAGATTATAGGTTTTATTTATTTTTATGGCATAAATAAAAGTGTAATTTATTTGACATCGTCTATGATGAAGTTCAAGCTATGGGAAGAGTTTTGTTTCGAGATCTTGCCAATGTTAATATTTGTGTAACTGTTGGCAGAATTTTGGAAAATTACCCCTGGGTATTTGCTTATCATTTTGTAGCCCTTCTCATCAGATAATTGTGAATTTCTATTTTTGGAAAATACTTTTATAAACAACTAAATAAAATAATTTAAAATTCAAAATTTCATTCGCCCCGAAAGTATGCAACAAAACGCATCAAAACTAGATTGTTATTCCCAATGGGTATCTTCAGCTTATATCTACACGTATGTCTCTGGTCTATGTGTGCTCAGTATCTAGACTTGCTGATATATCTTTAATTTTCTAATAGTCTGTACGATACCTAGCTGGCATATTTGTTCAACGTTCTACGCTCTAAATTGTTTTGGCAAACGAACGGTGAAATCGACTGCAATCCACACACAAAGCTCGAACTTGTGAATAATTTAAACTATTCAAGGGGCGGGCTCGAGTAGGGGCGGGGCAAGGGCAGGGGCACATTGTTATTAAAAAATCGATATAGCGCAAACGTTGACTCATTACATCATTTAAATTGATATATAATCGATAAGGCAAGGAGACACAATTCCCGACCTTGCACTTGAAATCGACGAAGATTCGAAATGAGCGACGACGAAACACGAGCTCGAAACCGAATTTGAATTCGAACTAAAACCTAAAAAGTAAATAAGAGTTTCGAGTTTATTTCACATTTTATTGCAAAACTTAATGAATTAGGGCATAATCTTATCAGGGTGCTTTTATCAACTCTACTACTTCGTATATGATAAAACACAATGAACATTTATTGGCTGATAAGGCAAGTCGAAACTGTAGCACAATGAGAGCGAGCGAGAGAGAGAAACAGAGTGGGAGGGCGCGGGAGAGCGTTGAGCGGAATTTGGCCGAGAGCCGAGAATCGGAAACGAGGGAACTGAGCGAGCCAGCACCGATTGCAACTGGCAACGTTCCAGCTCTGGGCCCGCTCAGTCTACTTGTGGCTAGCAAAAGTTAAAGTACGTTCTCTGGGTAATACAGAAAAAAAAATAAAAAACAAATAAAAACAAAAACAGAATACAAATAGAGCTCTATACTATATAACTAACTAAAGATTATTAATGCATTTCAGCACAAAACGAAACTAAAACTTCAATCGAAACAAAAAAATAAAAAAACAATAACAAAATGGCGAATCGGGAATTGGAATTAAATTCCGGAATGCGATGTGCCAAATATATGCTCGTCATTGTGAGCTTTATGTTTGCGGTAAGTTTTTCCAAAAATGATTCATTAATAAGTAAAAACCTTAGCGAAATTAAATGAAACGTTACGACGCCATTTTGAAAAAAAAACGGTATCATTGTGTGTGTTGATAAAAACTCGCTTTCTGCACTCTTATCAGTAGCCGCAGTTGAGCAATTCTCGTGGTGTTTGTGAATCATAATAATAGAAGAATCAGACATACCCTATAGACACAGCGAGAGAGAGAAGAGCTGCGCCAAAGAGAATCGCGTCATTTGCTTGTTTGTTTTTCTTTTGCTGTAAAAACAAACGTCTCTTTGTCGGAAATAATATTTGCGAGAGCGGAGAAGAACCCTCTGAAAACTCTCCGATCTTCTGATAAGTGATGACGCGTTTCTTTATGACAGGCAGTGCGAAGTTAAATGAAATACAAAGAGAGTTACTTAGGGATAAGCGCCAGTCGATAATATACAATGTAATCTAGATAATTTGCTTATCTTAAAGTATTTCCTAATTAGCAGCCCAATTTGAATATTATTTTTTGTTCAATAATAGCTATAAATAAGTTGGATACACTCACCTTGTCACCTTTGTGAGTTTACCTGCACTACGAAGATAAGATAAACGATACCGCGCAAGAGTCCACAAGAGTTAGCTATGTACGTCAGTCCGGCGCGCTCTATTCTTATATGGGCGGTTCTCTCTCACTTATTCATCTGTCTGACGCAACGTTTACACAAGCGCCACAAGAAAAACACCTGCCAGACGGGAATAAATTTAAATTTTATAACTAATTCAAAATGCACAACAAAGTTGGGTTTTAAGCTTTTCCAATTTTATTAGGCAAGACAAGACTGAGAACAATTTTTATATGCCCTCTTACAACCTAACAACAAACAATTTTTAGCACATCTTGGGTTGCATACTTAAGGGAGCGGTTGGGAAATCATTAACTCTAAAGATTATATTTTAAATAACTTCTATATTAATTATTCGAACGCTACCAAATTTGTACAAATCATTTGGGCGTAAAAAATCAATAGTTCGTTCTTAATTAACTTCCGGGGCGGTAAGGGGCGTAGCAAATATTAATAATAAACTTGGTCTACGTGCAAAACTTAGTCCTAGAAATTCAAAGATCTACACTTCATCTCTATGAGTATCGGGTATACCATATATGCAAGGAATAAATGTGATAAAGATCGTTTGACTTGAATCAAGAGACTTAACTAACGATTCGAAGAACTTATTTAAATGATTTTTCGTAGCTTTTGAAAAATTAAAAAACGAATAACATTTTATCTTAAATTTAAATAGATTTTTGTAAAAGAAACTTATTTTTGAAACTAAAGAAAATATACAGGTTTGACTTAACTTAAGAAATTCAACTGGGGAAACATATTTAAATAAGCTTTAAGGGTTGTTTAAAAAATCAAAATTTAATTGAATTCCAAGAACTAAAAATCCTTTTCATTAGATTCATTTGAATAAAAAGATTTTAAAAAATAGTTTTGCAACTAATAAGATATATAATAAAATAACGCAACCACATAACATAATAATTAAATTATACACAAATACCGTAACTAACAACAATAGGTTATTAAAATGATATAATCCAATTTTGAGCAATATCAAACACGTTTCTACTGCCACGATTTGCCCTAATACAGTTTCTACAATATAATCTGTATTATGTGATGTATTTGTAATTGCATAGAGCTGTGAGTGGGTGTGCTACCGTATCCCTGTAACAGCCGAGCCCCCGCCCCCTCTACATTATGTGCCACGTGGTAGTGAATCATGGCTAGGGTCGCGTTCGTCAATGTCGGATTCATTCGTGACTTGGCACGCGATTGCTAACTGCAGTGTGTGCTCTCGTTTTTGTTATTGTACTAATTTCTCTCTCTTCCTCTCTCCCCCTCTTTTTCTCTCTCTCAGCTGACCGCTATTCTGCTGATCATGGTAGGCACAACCATTCAGGCGATCTTCGGTGACTTCAGCCTGTTCATCGATACACACTTCTCATCTCCGCCTGCGCTGCTGATTGCCATCGGTTTCATTCTGATCGCTGTGGCCACCTTGGGCACCTATGGAGCAGTCAAGGAGAGCGTCATGCTCATTAACCTGGTGAGTAAGAGGTGAAACGACGTCATGTCCAGCTGTAACCACTTTCCCCCCTTCTTCAGTACGGTGTCTGTCTGTTCCTGGTCTTTATACTGGAAGTGTCTGCAGCCATTGCCGCCTTTGTTATGCAGTCGCAGGTGCGCGAGATGCTTGTCCGCACCATGAACGAGGCATTGATCAACTACGAGTCGGATGACAATGTCATGGCCGCCGTCGACTTCATGCAATCCGGGGTGAGTACAAGGCAATCTTCACCAGCTGCATGCGAGTGAAAGTTAATCGAATGCAATTAACTTTTCAGCTGGGCTGCTGTGGTGTTACCAGTCCCGACGACTGGAAGGAGAACTACTCGTACAACAAGAACGAGAGTCACATCGACTCCGATGACGTGGTGGTGCCGCTCTCCTGCTGCGGCAGCATCGCCGAGAAGTTCGACAACAGCGAGCAATACGATTGCCTGGAACCCTTCGAGTACGGCTGCTTCCGCAAGATGAACTTTATTCTGTCGCAGAGCGCCATGTTGATTGCCACCGGTGCCACCACGGTGGCTTTTGTTCAGCTGCTGGGCGTGCTCTGTGCCTTCATGCTGGCCAAGACATTGCGACGCAACAAATCGATTCGCGAGGCGCGTCGCTGGCAACTTCAGCAGAGTCTGGGCGTGCTCATCTCTGGCGGCAAGGTCGGTCTGCCGGCCAACTCTGCCATGAGTGGCTACCAGCAACTGGAGAGCAGCAACGAGCAGGGCACCCACACCTACACCCCGCAGAGTCCCAGCGTCAATTAGAGGCGTATATCGTAAATCGTTTATCGTATGTCGTATATCGTAATTGTATTTTGTTTGTTAATGTAAAGCGAAGCCAAAGCGAAGGTCAATAAAAAGATCACACACAGTTGTCACTGGGGGCTACCGGACTGGTTCGGGTACCCTTAAGACTGCTGACGCAATTCCTTGTCCAATTGCTTGAGCAGACGCAGTTGCTCTGCCACACTGGAGCTTGAGGTGCCACCAATCACATTGTATTGCTGCACATTGGCACCATAGTCCGACACGCTGGCAATGTCCGCACCGAAGGCAGGGCAGATTTGCTGCAGCTCACCCAGTGGCAAATCCGTAATGTCCACGCCACGCTGCTCGGCCAGCGTCACCACGCGTCCAATGTGATGATGGGCCTGGCGAAAAGGCACACCCTTGCGCACCAGATAGTAGGCCTACAGAAGAGAGAGGGGAAGAGCTCCCAGTTAGAACAGTCGTTAACCAACGAACGACTCAGCTCAACTCACCCAGTCAGTGGCCAGCAGATCGGGACTCAGAGCCGATTCTAATTGTTCACGTTGCACCTGCAACGTCTGCACCACGCCCACAGCAACGTCCAGACTCTGGCTGAGCTTGTCGAAGGCCTGGAAGCAGTAGACCTTGTCGAACTGCAAATCCTTGTTGTAGGTAGACGGTGTGCCCTTGATGGTCATCATCAGTCCCGTCAGATTGGAAGTGATCAGGCCGGAGATGCCACGTATCAATTCCAGACTGTCCGGGTTGCGCTTCTGCGGCATCAGGCTGCTGCCGCTTGCGAATGTGTCTGCCAGCTTGATGAAATCGAACTCCTTGGTGCTGTAGATAATCAGGTCCTCGGCCAGACGTGACAGGTGCAGGCTGACCATGGAACAGCAGTAGATGAAGTCGACTGCAAATATAGAATATCATCGCCGGGTAGTAAAATATGCATTATAGATCAACCTTCAACTTCGACTCCATGTCACAAGTCAGTAAAAAGGATGACGAAAATACATGAATTCATCATCCACCGTATTCTCAAGATCCCCAGCGACTTTTTTCTTGTTCTCAGATGTCAAAAGAATTCTCGCTGGGAAGAAATTTTCGTCGAATGAAGAGGTGATTCCGAAACTGAGGTATGTTTTGAAACAAAGGAGAAATCATACTACAAAAATAGTATCGAAAAGTTAGACGGTCGCTATACTAAGTATATAACCCTTAAAGGGACTTATGTTCAATAAAAAAACCTATTTTACCTAAAAAAACAATGTTTACTCTGGTAGGTCGGGACCTTTTAATTGACCTGTTATCATTTATTGAGAAAACACCGATTTTGCCAAAAATAAAATTCTTTTCCATTGACCTGTTATATGTATGTGAAATCTTTAATCTAAGGTTTAATTTGTGCCATAGAGCAGTAAATATGACAATATAAAAGCAGCTAATAAACAATATATACTTGTATGTGTTATAATATTAAGTGTTTAAACATATACATACTACATGTATTTAAATATAATAACACATTTAAATTATCGATGAAACTTTGAGACTGATATCAGACTTGTTTTATCGATAAGGCAAGACCATTTTGTGTACAGAGAGCGAGAGATTAATGCGGAGAGTGACGAATTAGAGTGGAAAGAGACTGATGGGAGAGAAAAGACTTTGCAAAAGATTGGAAATCGATAACAGAAAACAGCTATAAATACGATAAGATTGGGAGCTGTATGAGCTATTAAAACTCCAAGCTGAAGTGATCACATTACAGTGAACACTCAATAAGGAGAATTCTTTCTAGTATTACTAAGAATATAACCCTGTAGCTAGTCCACTTCATCGAGCACCCACTGTACTCACCCACAAAGTCGCGATCACCCACGGCGTGCATGCTGTTGCCGGTGACAGCCGCGAATCCCAGTCGTTCCGCCAGCCAAAGCCGATCGATGCCAAGGGGATTGCCTGCAAGGGCACCGCTGCCCAGGGGCAGCACATTGGCCCGATCACGCAGCTCGCCGAGACGCGTGCAATCCTCGCGCAGGGCGAAGGCATGTGAGAGCAGCCAGTGGGAGAAGAGAACAGGTTGTGCCCGCTGTAGATGCGTATATCCGGGCATCAGCACGCCCAGATGCCTTTCTGCCTGCCCGGCAATGGCAGCGATCAGTTGCCGGAGTCTTCCCAACGTCTCACGTACGGCCTTGCGCAGCCAGAGCTTCATGTCCGTGGCTACTTGATCGTTCCGACTGCGTCCCGTGTGCAGACGCTGGCCAAGCTCACCGCAAATACCCACAAGCAGACGCTCATTCACAGTGTGCACATCCTCGTCGCTGGGCAGGAACTCAATGATGCGCTCGATCCAATCATAACGGATCAGCTCCAGACTCTTCACCAGCTTATCGCACTCGGCCTCATTCAGGAGACCGGCACGCGTTAGTGCTTCCGCGTAGGCTTTGCTGGCATCCAGATCAACCGCATAGAGACGCGCATCGTAGGGCAAACTGTTGTTCAGCTCGCGCAGTGCCTCATTCGGCTGCTCAGTGAAGCGTCCGCCCCACAGCTGATAGCTCTTCTCCTTCTGCTGCGATTCATTCGTCATGCTCTTGTTGCTTCGTGCGTTCCTGTGCGTCGCCAATTCTGGACTAAGTTGCCTCCGTTGATCGCAGCAGAGAATCGTGTGTGTATATATTTTGAAATTAATTTATTGCGCTCCCGCGCAGGTTTACATAATCGCCTTATCTGCCACATTATAGTACGCTACTTTTTATACGATTTTATGCGGTCTCAATCTACCCGGACCCGGACAGAAAAAGACAAAGTGCTGTGTGCGTTTGTATATTGAATTTAAAATGGTACTCTAAGGAGACCGCAAAAATATATCTTATAATGGAAATATAAATATTTATTATCTTAAATTTTATTATTATAAGCAAATTTTAAATTCGGATTGTGTACAAAATCATTAAACAATATTTTTATTTACTATTGCAGAATTGGTTTTGAATAAAACGGTTTGTAGACCCTTATCAGTTTTTGGTTTTAAACCTTTTTATGGATATTTCATTTCAAGTTTATTTATTAAGTTGATATTCTGAATTTATAATAAGACACCTTTTTAATATATTATTATTAATATATATTATTTATAAGTAACCTTTTTAATATATTGTTTTATATTATTGGTTTTTAAAACATTTTATGTATCTGGACCAATAAAACTTAACACGAGAAAGACATAGCAAATTGACTTTAGAGCAGGCAGTAGAGGACGCCGTGCTGTTGTTTTTGTTGCTAGGTGTTGTTTTTTTAATTTGTACACTTGACTTAGTCTATAGGCAAACAAAACGTACAATTACGAACACAAATAGAGCACCTTATCGGCCCATTTTAATGTAGCCTCTGACGTTAAAGCTGATTACAAACTTGGATTGCGATAAGAAATGTTTTTGGTTTTGGTTATTCTACTTCAGATCCTCCGCGAAGAGTTTGTTCAGTTCGCAGCACAGACGATGCAGGGGCAGACCCATTACGCAGTAGAAATCACCATCGATGCGGGGTATCAAGGCGCCTCCAGGTCCCTGTACGCCATAAGCGCCTGCCTTGTCACTGCGTGGGAGAAGATAATTTAGTAAGAGCAGGCTCAATAAACGGGGGCTGCTGGGACTACTCACAGTGGATCGCCGCTGTCCACATAGCTCTGTATCTGCTCCTGCGTCAGTTGGCCAAAGTAGACATCCGCGGTGTCTGTGAACTTGCGTACGCCATTCGCATGCTTCAGTATGACGCCTGTGTAGACGCGATTGCAGTTCCCAGAGAGACTGCCAAGAAAATGGATGTATGACTTTCTTGGATAAAGAATAGCAACACAACTCACTTTGTCAACATGCGCACTGCATCGGCAGCGTCCTTGGGCTTGCCATAGATCTCCTTGCCCAGCGTGACCATTGTATCGGCAGCAATTACTAACAAATTGCTGTCGCCGCCTGCGCTGCTCAAGCGGTTGTAAACTTCCTCCGCCTTGCCCAAGGCGGTTGCCTCAATGTATTCGGAGAATTCCTTGAAGTCCTCAAGATTGAGGTTCTCTTCGAATGTGGAGGGACATAGTTCGGCGTTAAGACCCTGTCAATTATAATTTATTAAGTATTTAGCAATATTCAAAAAAATCTTTCCATATCAAATTTGTGTCTCAATGTTCACCAGCAATTGCACCAGTTCCTGACGTCTCGGCGAGCCGGAGGCCAGGACCACGCGATAATTGCTCAATAAATGTTTGATGGGAGCTAACATGGCTATTAAATAATTAATAAATCAATTATTTTCGTCAATTAATTGTGAGGCGCGCGAACTGCGTAACCAAAACAAAACAAAACCATGTGCAAGGTTTGCAGTGATGGAAGCAATTCAAACACACGTCTATCGATACAAATAGAAAGCCAGGGATGAAATTAGCAGAGAAATATACAAACTATAAATAATTAAGTAAAACAACAGTAATGTCACACCATGCGTTCAAAAATTGTTCAACATCAATTGATTATCAAACGAAGAAAACTCATACTAGTATAAAATAAGCACTTATAATAAATACAGTAAATTTAAAAGATATATAATTTATTAATGTTTTCTTTCGTTTAACGGTTTTCACTTGATTTGTTTTTTGGTATATTAGCTGCATACTCTTTTTGTTCGTGATTAATCGATTTGCAATCGACCCACCACCACAACCTATCGGCCGATAGCAAAACAACGCGAGACTATTCGGCGTTTCGCGAACGCGATTCAGTTGCCGAAAAATATTTGTTGTGCAATTGTTGAAAGAAAACAATCGGGCGCGAGAAGAATCGTTAATTTTACCGTTTGCTGATTGCAGCGGAGAGTGAGCCGAGCAGAGCCGGGGGCAGCAGCAGCAGTCGCGTGCATTAACTATCGAGTTTCCTTTTGATTAATGAAGAAGCAGCAGCATCATGAACTGTGCTAAAATACGTGTGTGTGTGCATTTGCATGTGTGTGTGCGTGCACTGTATTAGCTTAGTGATATTTTTAATTGTGCGCCGCTGCGCCCGCCGCCGTCACGACATCGACGTCGACATCGACCGCTGGCCGCTGTCAAATTAATTCCGCTGTGCCACACTCACATATGCCGTTAGTCAGGCGCAACAGCAACAGCCGCCGCGGCAGCAGCAACGGCAACATTTACAGCTAGGGAGGCAAAGGCAGAGTTGTCTACGTGCCCACAACAAACGCCAGCGTCGCCGTCGCCATCGGTGTCCGCCAGCGTCACCTTGAAGTGCCACTGTCCGCTGCCGTCGCAGTCACAAGGCGTGCACGAGTCAACGTTGTCGGTTGTCGTTGGGTTGTTGCTTCCTCGATTCCTCCGCGATTCAACGCTTCCTCAGTTCCGTCGTGCTTCCTTCCCTTCCCTTCTTCGCAAAGCAAAGTCCAAGAATTGTGGGACAACCGTCTCAGCTGGCCGAGTTGGTGTCAAGGTTGGTGATACAAAGACAAACAATAATAAATAATACAAACAAAAACAAACACTCGGCATCGCACTCACAGTAACACTAACACCAACACACGCACACGCAGACACACATAATTATGCGATAAGCAGTGCAATCGTTAATGCCGTTAATTGAACTTTAATCGGAAGAGAAGAAGAGCAAATGATTTGTTTACCGTCTGCGGGTGCGAGAGGAATGCAGGATATTGCGTAAACCGTTAGTCGCCATCAATCAATGTAATTTTTGCGTGTCGGTGCGAGGGTTGCTGCTGAAGTTCTTAAAAGAATAAAATATGTGAACAATTGAAGCGAATCTTTCTGTTGAGTTGCAATAAACCAAAACTAACTTAAATAAATAAAATATAATTAAATTAAATAACGACTTCGGCTAATTAAATTATAAAATTAATAATTTATAAAGAAAATCATCACTGCTTTTATTTTGATAAGAGTTGTTATTAATTTATGTGCCTTCTTGCTTTTTTTTCCTTTAGATTACAAAATAGTCTCAAATATTTCTTAATTTTAAAATGCTTCACTTAATTTGTACTCAATAATCGATTAAAGCAGTATCGATTATCTTAAAGTGTTTGCAGTTTTCGCTCTTAAGCAACCCTCGCTCAGCTGTAGTTCTTTCTAATTCATTGGCCAAATAGGAAGTGCAAAAAGTATATTTAAACAGCAATATACATTTTAATTTGTTATTTCGCTCATATGTTAACTGAATGAACTAGCAAAACATTACAAAGTAACTGTAAATATTCTCAGCAATATACATTTTAATTTGTTATTTCGCCCATATGTTAACTGAATGAACTAGCAAAACATTACAAAGTAACTGTGAATATTTTCAGCACAAAACCCAAACAAAAATCACTTAATTTCTATACAAAATTTTCCATCACATAAAAAGAAACTCGAAATGTCCAGAAGAAACAGCTTTTTTTAAATACAGAGAAACCTGAAATTCCGTGATTTTCCCCCCTCGACCAGTTGCCCTAAAACTGTGACCCAGTCCAAAAGCAGTGACTATCAAACTGTGCTCTCTTCTCTCTCGTATCTTAGCTACAAACTCACACACATTGTGTATCTTTTTGTATAAGCAATAAACAAACACTAACAATAAGTATCTCTCCATCTCTGTCTCTCCTCAGCCTGTGGGCCTGCACACGTATATCACGTGTCTGAGGTGACTTCAACATTGTAGCGAAGAATCACGCGCTCGCACTCTTTCGCTCACTGTCGCCCTCTCTCTCCCGCTCTCTCTCTGCCTGGTCATGTTCACGCTACAGCAAGTGATCAAAGCGACAGCGGCCGCTAACGCCAGCGTAGGCGGCGGTGCCACAGATCTATACAAGTTCCTCAGGGCGGCCACACGCGGCGTGACGTCATCGGCCGAAGCGACAACCACAAACACAGCAATCACACAAACACCAACACACACACAACTACAACCACAAGAACCAAAGCAATCTAGTCAAGCGTCGAGCGAATTCAACTTCAGCGACGGCGTCAGTCACAATTCGCCTGCAAAAGCGCACGGTTGCTGTCGGAGCGAATCGGAATCGAAATCGGAGTCGGCGCACGACGTGAATCCAACAACAGCAACAGCAGCAAAGCAATTTGTACGCAATCTACTAGTGCAACACAGCCAGGACTTGCAGCAGCGATTCATACACAGCAAGTGTGGCAGTCAGGACAGCGCTAAATCCTCGCAACAACAACAACAGCAGACAACAAAATTCGCCATGTCCTCATTGGCTGCGGAGCCTCTACAGGCGGAGATCTCCTCTGCTGATGGTGTCAACACTGTCGGCACAGCTGGCACAGAAGGTAGCAATGCCACCGCGGGCACTGCATGCCACGAGGCAGCCTCCAGTGCGGGCAAGAAGCCTTGCTTCAACACTGGCCTGGCCGACATTTTGCAGTTCATGGAGCTCATTGGCAACCTGAAGGTGAGCACTGGTGAGCACTGATTGGAGCAGAAACTCGTTGAAGGAACCAGTTTCTTGCCTCCTTCAGTTCGCATCGATTTTTCCCTCGTCCCCTAGGCTGAAACAACCCCAGCTGGAGCGACCCGTTGCTATTGTGATTTTCTGTACATGATTCATGTACGAGTACTCTCCTCATAATATATTTTCAACTATTCGACGCGACGCGACTGTCTTATCGCCTACACCAACACATCGCGTGACTTCCAGATTAGTTTTTTTTTTTTTTTTTTTTACTGTTTTGTTTTTTGGTTATGGCGAAAACGCAACTTTCAATGCCTTTCACAAGGTTTCTATTTTTGGTTTCGATTTTGATTTTGAAGTTTTGACCGTGAAATGCGATTTACTTATCGTAAAATTTACAATTTATACAAGCCAAGTTTGTCTATTAGCTCTGAAAATTATGACAATTTGAGCTGCTAAGTGAAGAGAAGGCTAGGGAACTATAATATGACAGTCTAACAAATTTGTCAGATAAATCCTTAAAAGAAACAATCTCATTTCATTATATTTCAATAGAACATTCTGGAAAGAGTTGAAAGAACTTTGCGTTACTCACTATCACTAGAATCTGCAATTCAATTTCTTATTTATTTTATTTTTTCCATGTTGCTCTCTTGTTTCTGTTCCAAGTATTGAACAGCTGTTTATTTATTGTACAAGTTCGTAAATATTGTGCTCAACAAAATGTCCTTCAAAGCAGATACAAAGACCCCATAAACAATATGCGAGTAGAAGTGAAATTTTCTAAAAACGAAAACAATGCAAATTTCATATTGTTTTGTTTTCGCTTTGCTTTGCTTTTTTGTGTACCCTGTAAAATGTTTGTGCTCTTCTCTCGTTTCGCTTTTCATTGTATAATACCTCGGGTAATCTTTGCTCTTTTGACGCTCTGACGATTTAGTATAGAGTAGCTTGCCAAGGCACACACATTAAAATAGATGCAAACATATGCGACTGTGTGTATTTGTGTTTCTGTGTTCTTTTTGTTTTGCTTCTGTTTTATTTTCATTTCTTTCTTGACTGAATTTTCTATAAATTTCTAGGGGGGTTTTCATTTTGAATGAAAGTAATCCAACACGCGTTGTCCAGTAATCTTCCCCTTTGCTGATATCTAATCAGCATAATTGATAAGTTTGAAAAGTGTCGATTGGGATAGTCAGAAGACCGCACAAAATGTCGTTTGTAATTTGAATTGACTTCGATAAATGAAATGACATTTAGCTTGATCGAACTTTGCGCTGGGTTTATAGTAATTGCATAAGTGCATCAATTTCAAGCGAATGCGATAAAGACGAACACAACAATAAGGCAGCGTTCCAAAAGCCTCACGTGAGCCCAGCGAATAATACAAAAAAAAATATACTCGATATTTCTTGGAAATCATTTGAACCGAAGAAGAAAGAAAATTCTGTTGTGTCTCATTGACGTGGGACATACTACAGCAATATTTGACAGAATATGTGCAAGGCAATTTGGCAGAATGCTAGGAATATATCTACATAATATATGTACATATGATTGTGTATATATGCATGGCATTTAGAAAATATTTAAAGCGTCGTAGAGAGAGAGAGAGAGAGAGAGAGAGAGAGAGAGGAGAAGAATATGTAGCAAAATAGAATAGAACGCACCTTGTGACTTTGATCTTGGCCTTCAAAACGTAGACGCCTCAGTTGAGAACCCCTTTCGTCAGCAACACACCACACCCCCGCGAAGGAAGGCGTTAGATTTCTAGCCCTACGTAACCAGAATATTAGGTTACTCAATATTCGAGACCTTTCGTTATGGCAAACAAAAGTGATATGTCTCGCTGACAAAGCACAAAGCGCTTAGCTGATTGTGTCGAATGAGTATCAGCAAAGAAACTGTAGATAAGCGCGGATTATAATAGAGATAGAAGATACGGTGACTTGTCTGTAGAATGCTGACTTAGTGAAAGATTCTATGTCGCCAGACCGATTGAAAATTTAAGTAATTTGATTCTAAATCCATTTGAGTACATTTGTATTTGTAAAAATCATTAGAATTGCAACAGTTTTGCGCAGCTGTTTTTATCATAATAATCTAACTAGACTTTGTTTACACACTGTCTGTAGCTGGATGTTAAAATAGCTATAAAGATAATAGTTTATCAGGCTGTTATCTCACCACTTTACACTCAATCCTTCTCTCTGATTAACATGACGAGCATATTGGTTTATATTCCTAACTTATCAGTGACATAAAACAAGAGTTTCTCATTTCATTCGCGTAGGTCATGTTATTATTATCGATGATTGATGCATATAGAATCGTGCATTGATAAACCCGTAATAATCACAAATACGAGGGTCGTTTGATAAGTCCGTGACTTTTTGAATAAAATATATTTTTTTCGTCAAAGAAGCGTTTTATTTCTCAACATAATCTCCTTTTAGCTCTATACATTTAGTCCAGCGTTTTTCCAATTTTTTTATTCCTTCCAAATAATAGGTTTTCTCAAGGCCCTCAAAATAGTCGTTTGTTTCTGTGATGACCCGAATCTCTTACCGCCGAGCCATTTCTTCATGTTTGGAAACAAAAAATAGTCACAGGGGGCTAAATCTGGAGAATATGCTGGCTGGGGTAGCAGTTCGTAGCCCAATTTATGAAATTTTGCCATGCTGACACGAAATTCACTTTTTTCCATTTTCGTTAAAATTCACGAGATCGTCTGCTTTCAATGCCTATAAAACGCAAACCAAAAAACGCAGCTTTCTCAAAATTTTACAGTCAGCTGTTAATCGATAACTGCTGACAGGAGCAGTGTTGTATTTAGAGCAGGTGCGCGGCAAATACAAAAAGTCACGGACTTATCAAACGACCCTCGTACTACGTGACATTTTGCCAAACTCTTGCACATTCTTCTCGTTGATTTTTGCTTGTGAGTGTGTGTGTGTGATGATTACAGGTGTAATTATAATCGTACCACAAGGTGGAATTTAATTAATCGCATGGGGAAACAAGAGGTTGCAAATCTTCATACCTTGTGTACCTTGTGGCACTATAAATAAACAGTTTATTGATCAAATAGCAACAGCCTACACCCTCGCATGGCGGGTTTAAGTTGAAGGTCTGGCGAAGGGGGCGGCCTTGTTGTCGTTGTCGATGTCGCCGGCGACGTCGTCAACTTTTTGCCCACCCATCGTTCTCCCTGTTGTTTTCCTTTCTTTTTAATTAGGCAAAGTGCTCGGAAGGCGCTATGCAAATCAGGGTATTGGGATCGTTAAGCGTGACAACTTGGGGAAAATCTGCTTTCTTTTATTAAACTAGTTATTTAGTCAGCTTGATGAGTATGTGATCTTTTTAAAGCTTTGAGATATGCCAAGAAAGATTAGGAAATGTATCTATATCATTAAAATTAATACATTCTTACTATGTAACTTATATTAATTCCCTTTCCCACCTTTGCTTTCAGCACACCAAACGCACCGGTTGGGTACTGCGGGATGTCAACGACTGCGAGTCGATATCGGGACACATGTATAGGATGAGCATGCTCACCTTTTTGCTAGACGGCAGTGAGGGTCTCAATCAGATACGCTGCATGGAGTTGGCGCTGGTGCACGATCTGGCCGAGAGTCTGGTGGGTGACATTACGCCCTTCTGTGGTGTGTCCAAGGATGAGAAGCGAGCCATGGAGTTCAAGGCTATGGAAGATATATGCAAACTGATTGAACCGCGTGGCAAGCGCATTATGGAACTATTTGAGGTAGGTTTCCAATGAATTTTCTATGCCAAATACATAGATTAATCTTGTAATAATGTTGTTCTGCAGGAATACGAGAATGCGGAAAGTGCCGAGTCGAGATTTGTCAAGGATTTGGATCGATTGGATATGGTTATGCAAGCGTTCGAGTATGAGAAACGTGACAATTGCCTGCTAAAGCATCAGGAGTTCTTTGACTCCACCGAGGGCAAGTTCAATCATCCGTTTGTGAAGAAACTGGTCAACGAGATCTACGAGCAACGCGACGTGCTGGCCAAGGCCAAGGGTGCCACTCCACCGCCGGCGATTGTGGTGCCGAGCATGGAGTCTACGACGCCCACGAAACTAACCAATGGGCATGGCAGCTCGAGTTGAAAGCGTAGAAGGCGGATACTTTACACTGGAACGCTGTAATTGTTTTAAGTTTTGAGATTTAGGTTAGCACACACACACACACAAACACACACTCACTTATGCATACAAACACATGAAAGCACTCTTAATCTATAAGCAAATCCAACTAACTAACAAGATTGTTAAGCCTACCTCGACACGCTCATAGTAAGAATTTATACTTATCACTTTAATTTATTGAACAATCTACGTAACTTATCATTTGACTAGCTTACTCTTGTAACACACACTCCCGACACCCTTGACACCCTGGGCCCCTGTGTGCCATTTGTTAAATGAATTCACAATTTAGTTCAATTCACTAACAGGTTAAGCGTTAAAGTCGTAGCTAAATACATACATACATACGTGATCCAACAAGCAAAGTACGATTGTATATAAACCTAAAATAAATTGTAGCAAATTTTTAACTTCGATGTGAAAAGATTGTATGGCCGAATCAAAAAAGAACAACAACAACAAATTATACAAACTAGCTTAGTTAAGTAAATGGAACAAATCAAAGTAACGTAATTTTATAGCTTATGTAACCCAATTGATTCTCACTTTACGTTTTCCTTTGAACAAACAGTTGGTGTCGTACGTCAAAAACGTAATATATAATAGAAAAGATAAAAACAACAAAAAAAATCAATAATAATAACTAATGTCATGCTTCGAAAATGACTGAAAGACAAACTGAAATTGAGTTTTCTTTTATATTATTAATTCGATTTAAAAACTCTTTAAAGTAATCTCGAATCTATCAAATTGTTTACGAACATAAAACTTTATTTATATAAAACAAAATTACGATACACGCATAGTTAAGAATACTTCGTTGCCAGGCTTGATGTTGCGATTCGATGTTGTGAGCATTATTGGTTATATATTCTGAAAAGTGTTAAGTAGAAGATAATGAATGAAGTAAGATATATATATATAAATAATGTGCCTGTGCTCACCTTCTATGACAATGAACTGATTGTCGCGCGTCGATGTCTGATGCGAGTGCTGCACATGCTTTTTGGCCTTATCTGTAAGCATATATATAGTTAGAGATTATATAGTCAAATGAATATGTTATATGCCCTTACGATGTAGTGTAATACTGCGTTCGGTTTCGCCCATCGCATTCTTGGCGATGCATTTGTATTCGCCAAAGTCACGCTTAGTCACGGGTCGCAGCGTGAGGCGCATCACAATGCGATGAACATGATCGATGATCATGGATTCATAGGTGCCGCCCTGCAGCAGTTCCTTGTCCTTCATCCAGAAATTGACCGATGCGGGCTGCGACTCGCTGATGCACTCGAGCATCAGTTTCTGGCCCACACCCACATAGATGGTATCGTAGCGTGTCCAGATGGTAGGAGCAACTGCAGTGAAGGAGTTTAAGTCTTGTACGGTCAGCAGATCCCTGATATACTCACAGTTAACCACCAGCATGATGCGC
This sequence comes from Zaprionus indianus, assembly GCA_018904595.1. Lineage (NCBI taxonomy): Eukaryota > Metazoa > Arthropoda > Insecta > Diptera > Drosophilidae > Zaprionus > Zaprionus indianus. Next base: position 2,901,365 of record JAEIHA010000905.1, read on the forward strand.
TTGCTGACTGTGGGTGGAACTCCGTTGGAGGCGATGCAGAGGTAGGCACCCATGTGCACACGCTGTAGCTGCCACAGCGTCAGATTCTGTCCCTCCACACTGTAGACCTCACGCTCTTGCCTACCCTCCTCGTCGGTGAGCAGCCACAGTGGAGCATTCTCTTCGCGTCGCCAGGTGATTGTGGGCAGCGGCACGCCCGTTGCACTGCAGGTAAGTGTAACATTCTGTCCACTGGCTCGCACTACATCCTGACTCGTCTGATAGTCCACAATGTCGGGCGGCACCACCACGTCGAGGTAGCCCATTTGGCTCTTCATGGGATCCGTGTTGATTTGGCACATGTACCTAGAGGGTCGAAGAGGAGGTAAATGAGGGTACAATGTATATACTCTATATATGTATCTCTCTCCTACCAGCCGCGATCCGCTTCGTGGACATCGCGTATGCGCAGCTGCCAGATGCGATGCTCCGTGTGCGAGATGCCTATGCGATGATTCTTGGTGATGACATGGTTCTGTATGCTTAGTATCGTCTGCGTGTCGACACGCAGCCAGGCCACCTTGAAGCTAGCCAGATCGTGTACAATGCATGTCAACAGGGCGTCCCGTCCCACGGGCACCGTTACATTGTTGATGGGCCCACTGAACTTGGGATCCGCTGCACGAGGAAGGAAAGTGGAATATGTATAATGTGCGAATTGCTTGACATTTACGAGCGCCCTCATTAGGGTGTTCAATGGCGCAAGCCTTATAAGAGAGACACGGTGCTGGAGTTTACGAGGCGTGTAAATGCTACGACTTGACATATCTCTTGGGGTGTTTTGAGCGACAGTAAAAGGGCTGTTAAATTGATATAAGCTACAAGAGAAAGTTGTGGGCGACAGTAAATACTCTTTGAAAAAACTCTATACAGTTGGATATGGCTAAAACGCATGAATAAATTCGGTTTAAGGTGCCTGAATACTTAATTCAAATTCCGAATTGAAAAAAAAAATTGAATTGCCATTAAAATAGTTTTATTTCGATTATTTGACAAGGTTTTTAAACAATTTATAAGTAATCATGTTTCTGTGCAAAAAAAAACTTATATTGCTTATTGCTTTTATTCGATTGCATTTATTAAAATAAATTAAAAAATACTATACTTTTATTTTAAATCTCTAAAGTAAAGTTTAGAACTAATTATTACAATCCCCTTCCTAATCCCACTTTAAAATTTTCATAAATTTAAATAAAAAAAAAGAACTGGGGGTATAATTTTTCCAGCCTTCATTTATCACTTCCCTTTCTAATCTGTAATTATGCCCCATAATTATTATTATTCTTGAGCATTCTGCGAGTGTCTGCAAAATGTCAAATGCCCACATAGAAATTCTCTCTAAACTTTGCCAGATGCCCCCGCTGAGCTAGGCAAATATTCTGTTTATTTCGTTTTAAAAATTTTTACGCTCATAAATTTTGTTGTATAAACATTATGCGATTATGGCAGCAAATAATCCAACAATTAGTGAAATTAGCTACTTATTAGGGTGACCCGTGGCGCCCAATGGTCTGCAGACCGAAGCGAAGCGTCCGAATAGATGATAAGCTGTCCGTAAATTTACACGAAATTTGGAATCTGTTTAATGTACTTCAACTTCTGGAAGTTCTTTCGGTTGATAAAGAATTTTTTGAGTTCATAGATTGTTAGGGAATGTGGTGAGTTTTGAAGGTCTTATGGTACGCTGGAGGATTAATTATTCAATGCTTAGTTAATTATTTTGACAAGAGGCAGTTTTCGATTTAACTTTTAGATGTCTTTATCAAACGTATTTTTTGTTCTTTTAAGGATTTAATTTAAGGATTAATCTATCAATTTAAAGGTTAATCTATCGCTTATATTAATACTCGAACGTTCTTTTTTGTAAGCATAAGAAATAATAGAGTCCAAATTATGTCTGAAATTTTGGTTGCGAACGAATAATTAACATGTTAGTTATTTAATAAATAATTTAATGGGCGCACCAAATTCGAGGCGTTGCCTGCAAGTATGCAATAGAAAGTACGCAAAACACCTAAGTTTAATATTTAAGAAATGGTTTTACTGGTGATTAGGTTCTTTTCTTAGAGGTTAGCCAATACTCAGTGGGTATTCAAAGGCAAATATGAGTGCACTCATTTGCAGGCAAGTTCTTGGAATTCGCTTTTCAATGCAACGCCAATCTGGCGAGTTCTTTGTGGCTAACTGATAATTTTAGGGTTGCCGCCTAGCATGGACCCCCCTCCCCCAACCGCGTCAACAGTGGCGCCGTCAACTTGCCGGCCATAACGGTAAACCATCACGCCCACCAAAATGCGAACCGTAAAAAATCACATCGTATGCCTAACAAGTAGCATGATTTTGCGGCTCGCCGACGCCTCACACAGCAAATACCTAAATTACAATTATGACCAAATAATAACCCGAAAAAATGCAAAAAAATACCTTACAGGGAGACACTGAAAGAGGAAGAAAGAGAGGGGGAGAGCGAGAGGGTGGCTGGATGTGAAAAGGCGGCAAATGTGCGCTCTACCTTTTTATTTACCCATTTGGCCCGCTGATTGCCGTTGCAGTGCAGCCAAGTGTGTGTGTGTGAGTGTGTTGAAGTGTATGGGTGTGTGTGGTCCCAACTAGCTTCGAGGGTGCCCTATGCCATGCTATATAGCCTATAATTTGCGATTATGTTAGGGTTCGGGCAAAGACGGCATTGTTTGGGCCATTTTTCGGTTTGTTCGTTCGTTCGTTTGTTGTTGCTATTGCAATTTGGCTATTGCATGTTTGCATATTGAAACATTCCAACCGTCTAAACAGTTTTTACCATATCACACATACACACACACGCACACACATACGTACACCTATGTCTGGCTTAGTTCAGCGCACTGAAAGTTGGTTGATTACTAAATGTTTTGTTGCTTTGCCCGTTTCAGGCTCCACAAGAAAGCGTCCCCATGCCGAAGACAGGGAGCAAGAAAATTGGAAATACTTGTAACAATGGCAGAGAACAGTATGTGCTGATCAGATAAGAAATTGTGATAATAGCTCAGGCATATGGGCATTAAAATAAATCTACGAGAAAATTGTGGGTAAACTTATTATAGGAGCTAACAATGTATAGAAGTTTCTGGTGGTAAATATCTTAAGAATATTTCCCTGAGATTTTATATTTATTTTAATTTAAAGAAGTATTCTGACACTAGATTATTCTTGAAATAATATGTTAATAAATGAATAAAAATGTTATTAATAATTAATAATTCGCTGATGAACATTCTATAGTTTTGATAAATGTTTAAAAGACGTATCAAAGAATTTTCTAAATAATCTTGTGAAATTGCGAAGCTTTCAGTATTCTTTCCTTCTCTTCCCTTTTTGAATTTTATTAATCATCTCTCTCTTCTATTCTCACTACTCCTTTAATCTACAATTGTCTATGCTAGACTTTCAAAGCTATTTTTCAATTTGAAAATAATACAAATATTTCCTCAAAAAAAAAAAATTATTTATGCATGACAGCCTTTCATTTTTTTGCTTTTTTCAATTTTAATTCAGTTGATTTACAAGTTTTTGTGGCGGTATCTCATCCAAGGCCTGCCCAACACAGCAGACACCGCAGGTCGTCAGGCAGGCTGCCTGCATACCCGCCTACACACCCTCTACCTCCCCCTCCCCCACTCTCTGCATGCCACTCACACTGTTGAACTTGAAACGGAAAGTGAATGTCCTGTTAGACACTCCAAACAGTCTGGCATTTGGCAAATGCAAACGAGGAAATCGCATAACGAAATATGTCAGCACGCAATGTCTGCCGAAACACTGCAGTTGGTCCGCCCCCCCCCCCACTGTTCCCCCTCAGTTCCCTGTACTATTCCGACCATATCAAAAAATATATACAACAACAACAACAACAGGGAAAGAGTGGAAGAGACAGAGAGGGAAACACACAGCCAAGTGCCAAAGGAAGTAGAAAAAACATCGCCTTTCCGCTTTGTTTGTCTGCAACGGCATCCCCTCCCCAACTACCCACATTCTCCCCCCTTCCATTTGTTGATGGTCCTTCCCTTGACGCTTATCGTGCCGTGCGTCGGCGAGCCTGCCAATATTCTCTGTTTATTTGCATTTCCAGCTCTTGACACATTGATTTAAGCAACAATTTCTGATATATTTATCAATTCTTGCTGCCAAGCGATGGTGAAATTGCATTGTTTTTGCCCTGATATACACATTTACTATATTTATCTATATGTGTACTATATATACCTAATAGTAGGTATTTCTTTAACTGTATTTTTGAGTAGGGTTGCAGCGCCAACAAACGGAAGTCGCTCGTCGCGGCTGCTTCTCTTCTGCTTCCTCTTCTTGCTCGTCTTCTGGGCGATATGTTGGCCGCAGTTTATTCACTTAGGGAACCGTTGGACTTCCGCTTGTTAGTAGCGCCTGCAGTACGTCGTTCTTGTTGTTGCATTCGCCATTTTTTGGCAGTCTTGCCTGATACCGTTTTACACTATTAGAGTCTCCAATTAGCCCTTTAAGCGTCAACAATTTAAATTATTTATGCTTTAAGTTGTGCAGACGAGAGTGAGGATAGAGGAAGGTTTGGTAAGGGAATTTTAAGAGGTTTTGTGGTGAAAAATAACTTTATCTAACTTTATATATTATTTATTTTATCTAAATGTTTTCTATAATAATTTTGAAAGTACTGCGACCTTTTGGAATTATTATACTCCTGCTTGAGATCAATTGTCACTTCAGTGTTTCTTATGAATTATTTATATTCAAGAGAATACGATCTTCATCTATTATTAATATTATGGTTATGTACACGAAGGTTAAAATGGTATAACAGCTTTGTGTTACCCAAGTATGCATGTATGTTACAGGCAGAAGGAGGCGTGGCAGTTACGCAACGAACTACTGAAACAGCATTAGTATAGCCATTGTTTGTCATGTCCGTCTGCCTTTCTGTCTATCGTCTGTCTGTCTGTCTGTTTGTCGCAGCTTTTGTGCTTGTTAAGTAATTTTCTTAAACAGTCTTAATTCAAAAAACCTTGAAGGAACTCAAAGCATAAACAAGTAAAAACTTAAATTAACAACAAAAGAATTTGTTGGGAAATAGAGCTGCAAAATTGAGATTAATTTAAGCAAGTTCTCTTTTATTTAATCTAAATTACTTGAAGGGCAATGCAGTAAAACACAAATTAAAATTATTATAAAAATAATATTAATGTAAAGAAATAATACAAAATTAAAAACTATTTAAGAAGAACAGAACTTTTCATTAACATAGTTTGGAATTAAACCGAAGATGTTTGAAGATTTATTGTTTTAAAAGAACTATATGTGGTATGTAACTATAAATATAATTTAACTATAGGAAATAAAGTTGTAAATCTTAATCCTAAACAAAATAAATTCTTTATACCTTTTCAAAAATATAAATTGTAAATGATGAGAGCAATAAGAAGTCTTGAATTAATTCAAAATATCACCTTAATTTACGGGACTTTTTTCTAAGTTTATTTACAAATATGAAAGGGATATTTTCGTACATTAATCTCACTTAGTGTCTCTTTGGTTTGTTGCAATTAACAACTTATTATTTATCTGTAGTTCGCTTGCACTTACAATTATTCAATTCCGAGAAGGTGGCGGCGCCGAGGCAGACACATTGCAGCATTAACGCAACATGAAGGCGGACTCTGCTCATATTCCCCGCGAGACTCTCACATTAAGCTGGGCAAAGAACTGAAGGGAACTATGTTGTAAACTTTCTTTTTGCCACTTTCACTTCCCTGAAATGACCAAGGAATTTCCGTTGCACTAACGTGAATTTATTTTTTCCGTCTCCCGCAAACTTTCTTCCGTTCCGATTGCCCCCGATTGTCGTCAAACGGGACGAGACGTCTGCACGCAGTTGAAACTGGCCGCGAACTGCGCGAAGTGGCAAGCAGCAAATGGCGAATAGCGAACTGCGAGCGACGCCGCTGCCACTGCTGCCACTGCTGCTGCTGCTGCTGCTGCTGCTGCTTCTGCTGATAATCAAGTGTCAAAATTCATATTCAAAATTCAAATGTTGCCAGGCGCTGACTCCGACTGCGACTCCGAGTCGGTCTCCGTCTCCGACTGCGACGCTGCCGACTCTGGCATTGGTACTGGCGCTGCGCATGTGTCCTGCGGCCCGTTGGTTGCCTGCCTGAGTTGCTTGTTGGCACAGGGGGTGGGCAGAGGAAAAACTAAGGGTGCTGGGCAGTCGCCAAGGTGCCTGTGCCGGCTGTTGCTGCCAGAGGGCTGGCCAAAGGTAAAAACTAGTAAATGTTTCATTCATAAAGTGTAGAGCGCGCAACATTTTCATATGCAAGTGACGCCACATATGCTTATGGATGTGTGTTTGGTGTGTGTGTGTGCGTGTGTGTGTGTAGGTGTGTGAATATGTTGTTGTTACTATTGTTACACCCGCACCCTTTGCAGTGCTGGCGAAGGCATTCTAAATCAGAACTACAACTGGAAATGACACCGCATTCCAAATGCAGCTGACTGATTTGACTGCACATCGAGGGGAAAGTGAGGTTGAACTGGAGAAGAGAAAGCGAAAGTGCGAGCTTATTAACTGGAAAGCACATTAAAGCTTTAAAATAAAATACAGTGAATACAATAAACATTAAAGACATGTTCTAAAAAAGGGAAGTCAAACAAGAGAAGGAACAGCTGTGAGAGAATATTACAAATTAAAAATTTATATTATATAGTATAATTACCCAAAAAGGTTAGCTTTATTTGGACAAATGTTAAAAAAGAAATAGGAAAATGGAGTTTCTATTTTACTTTATAGAACATAAAAATATTTAAAATTAAAGAAAAAGGAATTTGAAAAGTACTTTTTATTTTTTCAAAATGAATTCCAAACTTTCTAAAACTTAACTCAAGTGAATCATAGTTATTTCTTTCCTGTGAGAGCATTTTATCGTCAACAACCCTTTCTGTTAGTTTGCCATTTCCAAATGATAAATTTGATTTGTATTTTACGCGAGTTGCCTGGGGAAAGAATTCGCCACGTGGCAACAGTTTGCCAACCTCAGTGCGAGCTCGTCCCTTTCGGCCATCTCCAATTGGTGTCTAATTAAGCCCGAAAATTCCACACATATTTGTCTGTGTTTCTCTGCTCGTATCTGTTGTTCGCACATTACTGTTACTTTTTTGCCTGATATGCACTTTTCTGTTCGCGGCATGTGTGGCCTTCTTCCGACATTCGTCCCCTCAGAGTCCCTGCTAAGTATGCTTTATTATTTGCGCATAATTAGCGCTTTTCAATAAGAATCAAGTGTAATTGCTAAATTGTTATTACCCCTGAGTAACCTTTTGCATTTCTGCTTCTGCTGCAATACGAAAGTTTGGCTTGAAGATTATGCTTCAAATTGTTATTAATTGCAAACATTGTTAGGGTTTATGTTTTACAAAAAAAGAGAGGTTGTATGGAGAACTATATGTTGTAACAGAATTTGTTAAGTTATATTACTAATTAACATTTTATTATCAATAAAAACATATGTATATACAGTGTGTTTTAATTCATATATCTATTTATTGCAGAATTGTGATTTTTTGAAACTTTATTTAAAGATGTTAATGGCAACTGTGATAAATTTTCACACGACAATATTTAAATATTAAAATATATATTAAATATTGCAGGTGGTAGTGTGAGAGCTATTCAGAATGAATAAATTTGTATTATCAATTATGATTTCATTACCAGTATAAGAGTCATACGTTATTATACTTGTTGTGTACTACTACTACGATAAACGAACTAATAAATTAAGCAAGAGGTGAAACATTGCTTAGTCAATACAGCAACCGAAGCTGTCTGCAAGCTTTACGATAAAACAGGCATTTTGAACTTTTCGAACTAATTTTTCCAAGTTTCCAACCAAAGCTAAGGGTTTTTTCATAAGGAAGTAAGGGAAATTTGAATTATCATACTAAGCAGTTAACTGCTTGAACCCATCTGCTTTACTAAACTTTGAGTATGAGTGATTTTGTTTCTGTTTTGATTTGCGCCCTCCATTTTGTTTAAAATTATTAATAACGTAGTTGATATATCGTTAATATTCATCGTATATCAACAATTGGTCTTTGTATTCATGTTTGTCACGCTATGGAACTCTGAAAAACTAGTTATGACGGAAAAAAACTCCTTTTTTTTTGGCAACTATGGAAGGAAAAAATTAAAGTGATTTTAGTCTAAGGTATTGGGAATCAAACAGTTTTAAATCTTTACTTTAATGTGTACTTCCATTAATATTGGTAAAGCATAAATGCAACGAATTTTATTTTAATTATATTTATAAAACATTCATTTATTTTTCTGGTCTCTATTTCACAGAATATCGCTCCATATGCCTTGCTGAAACTGCTTTTTAAATGACATTTAACCGACAGTAGCCAGTAACAAATTGCATTTTAATTCGCATACGGAGATTTGCATATTTGTTTTTACAAAATTTAAATATAATTACATGTTGTTTAGCTGTAGCAAGAGGAACGTTTAATTAAATCAATGCAAAAATCTCATTTGGTATTCATGCGCAACGAACAGGTACTCTCAGTGTGAATACACTGAGTGCACTCGACTTTTCTGCCGCATGTTTGTTGGGCCAAGTACTTATCGCTCTTATTGTTGTTGTTGGTGTTGTTTTTATTTGCACAACATCAACAAAAGCAGCACCAGCAGAGGCAGCACTGGCGACTACAATACAATGAACATTAATGCTTAAACACAGACAAATAAACATAAACATTTATGTCAATAAAATGAACTGATGCTTGACCTGCCCGCCCAGATAAAACGCTCATGCGAAACACCCACACACACTATGGCAAACACACCGACACACACGTAGGCTGGCACATTTTAGTTAATTGGCAGCTCGAAGTCCTCGCTCCGGACGTGTCCTTAGCAGCGTCTTTGTCAAACGCTTTCGAGCGTCTAAATATTTTTAGTCAAAGGCTTTAGGCGCACGCACGACTGCCTCAGCCGTTCGTGCCCCTTCATGTGGCATCGTCTACGTATCCCTGTGTTTCTGGCCTTCGCCATTGGCAGCAGCAGGTGTTGACCGACTGCCATTCGATTTGCACACTCACCTCCTCTCCCCGTCCCTCCCCCACTGGCAATTGTTGGTGTAAATTCCAAAGTGCTGGCTGCCGTTGCTGTTCTGAGCCTAATTGAGTTTGCATACGGTTTGCTTTGTTCAATTAGATTAACAGCTTCGCACTCCCTCACTCTAAGCTCGTCTCCATTGTCACATGATAAGTTCGTTGTTGTGCTGTAAATGTATTTGCAAATTTTACCAATCAGTTTGTGCAGTCTTGAGCAGCTTAAGAAACCTCTGAAAAACTTGTCCGGAGTTTGCAATGAGATTAAAAGGGAATGTGAAATCTTTTAGCAAAAAAATATAATTCAAGCACATGTTGTGTTCTTTGATAAGTATGTTGAATGTTAAAAGAAATAAATGTTCTATACTCCTAAGAAAAATATGCCTTAATGTGAGAAAATATATTATTCATTAATTTCAATTATTTTGAACTGTGTGTTTTAGGCAAATTAAGAGTATTTGCCCTTTTTGATGTGAAGGTTTCTTATCAACAGCCACTTGTCTTCTCGAGTTTGGTCTCTACTGTCAATAAACGAAGATCATTTTATACTTCTTCAGTTATTTAACAGTTACATAAATGAAGTCATATTCCTTTAAAAAACATCTTTTTCTTTCTCTTTGAATTATGCTGGCTAAGACTATATTCTTATTGATTATAATGACGATGAATAGAGACTTGTTTTTCATTGTATTCTATAAAAAACATTTATTAATTTGGCTTTTGCCTTTCTTACTCTACCTTCCTCCTTATTTATTTCTATCGTACATTTGATAAAAAGTTCTAATAAATTGCATCATTTTTTCATTATAAAGATGAGTTTCAAATTAATTTGAATCTTTCTGTAACTCTTCTTCTTTTCGCACACAAACACGAATTTGTTTGCGGTCAACAAGTTGTGCAGACTGATTGAAGGCAAGAGACTGTAAGAGAGAATGGAAAATGAAAGTTGAAAATAAGCAAACGAGATTCCAACAAAATTTCTCTTAGAATGGTTAAATCGATAAGTAAAACATATTTGTTGTGTTCCTCAATATCTTTCGCTTTAATATTTTAAAAAAATTGCATGCGATGCCCAAAATAGTTCAACAATATGTGAACTCTCTTTCAAAATTTAACCTTCCAAAGCATTTCTTGACACATTTGGAAAAATATATTAAAAGGCAAACGAAAATTCACACACACACACTCGCGCATATCAATAAATATTGAAATACTTATGAATCTAGGCAAATATTTCATGAGGCTGTTGTCGATGGCGATGCTGCTGTTGCTGCTGTTGCTGCTGTTGTTGCTGCCCCAGTTCCCACTGGCAACTGGTCCCTCGGGTGCAGAGCAAACGGCACCAAATGTAGCACATTTTTCATCTCAACACTAGCAAAATTGCATTTTTAAATACATGGCGAAAAGGACGAGGGTTTGCCAAGGGGAGGGTCAGCGGGGCAGCAAACGGTTTTCACTAATAAATAAAAATAAAACGAGGGGAAAATAATAAATATGCCATGGCAGAACTAACGAAATGCGCAGAATGGCATTGCCAAGCAGCAACAACAACAGCAGCAACAACACGAGCTGAAAATATTTAAAAAAGCTTTTAAGTGTTATTGATAGTTGAGCGAACTGGCACGCCCACTCGACGTGCGCCTCCTGGCTGCTCCCATTGGAATCGCCGCACTATGCAAGTGTTTTTGTTTCATTCGCCCAGTTTTTGCTAACGCTTTTTGCATTTGTTGTTGCTGCCTCTGGTGCTGTGTGTGTGTGTGGCAAGCGCTTCCGGTTATTTAAATGCTAACAAATACAAATTGTTGGGCGTTTGCCGGACAGCAGCACTCAACAGTTGTTTGCTTCGCTTCGCAGTTCTCCACGACTTGGCTAGGTTCGAACTGTGCCCCCGTTTTTATCTCGTCGCCAGAAACATTTTGCATATTTGGGTTATATTTCAATTCTTGCCCGATAGGTCTTGCAGGCTGAGAGGTGTTTTTGCATGACTTGGAGCTTAGGTGAAGACGAACCGAGGTTGCGAGTGTAAAATAAATATTTCAATGGCTAGATTTTATAAAGAAATGTTTTTTGTTTCCTAAAACAATAACTACTTAACAAAATTCTTCTATAACATGGTGTATGTAAACTTTAACATAAATCTATCCTCCTTAACATATCATAACATCAGAACATAACATATTATAACATAACATAACATAACATATCGATACATAACAGAACATAACATATTACATAACATACCATAACATAACATAACATATCATAATATAACAGACGTAAACATTCAAATTCAAGCTTAACATTTATCGATAATTATTCGCTAACGATCAACTTTGGCAGCGTATATCGTAGCCGACTTGCTTGCAACTTTTGCCACTTTGTTAATCCATTGTACAAGCACTTGGCGAACAACGGTTTGTTTTGAAACCCGCATTCACACAATATCACGGAAACGCGGTCTCAATCCACGATGAGAGCGCGCATATTCAGTTTGCTTCGTTCGATACTCGAACAGAATTTATCGCTTTCGATTTGTCGTTGTCGTTGTTGTTGCTGCTGTTTCTGTTGCTGCTCTGCATTGTGTATTTATTTGTACGGTTTTGGTATTTTGTTTTGTACACATTGTGGTCGATTGTTTTTATCAACATGCTGTCGGAAGTGAGAGAAGCATATTCAATGGATGCAATATGGACACGTTTTGTGTGCGGCCAAAGAAACAAATGCGATTAGAGAAAACAGAAGAGAAGAGAAGAGTAGAGAAAAGAAGCGAATATGGTCAAGTTAAAATGAATGGAGTATGGTGCAAGTTTAAGTATTTATGGGGATTAAATTTGGCCAGAAGAGAGAGCGAAAGGAAAGGAGCTGCAAGAGGAAAGTCTAGAGAGATATTTTGCAAGTCGAAAAAACTGTTCTACAGTTTGCATTTTAAGCCCAGGTTCCTCTTTGAGGCAGCATTTGACCCATTTGCATGCTTAACTTGTACTTCAATTCTGCATAAGCTGACGCACTGCATCGCACTCAGCCAGTCAAGAAGACAACAAGAAGTGTACTGGTCGAGGCCGCACAACAAGTGTCAGGAATGTGGCACAAAAGAAACTGCGTGCATACTTTAAGGCGCTTAAATGCTCAGCACAGCGCAGCCACAACCTCAGGCAGCACCATAAATAAACTGGCATATGCGGCGTGAAGCATGCAACGGTAAGGGGCAACCCTCTCTTCCAGCTCTCTAATGCAGTTACTACAGCCGCATGCTGAAAGAGCTGCTGCTGCTGTTGCGAGTGGCAACTTGGCGCGTCCTTCGCGTGTGGCAAGATAAATCTCAACAAGTTTTTATGCATTTCCCTCTTTGAGCACACCATTCCGTTGCCCCCTCCCACCTTCTCTCTGCCTCTTGCACTTTTTTTCTGTCGCCGAATGACAAAAGTCGACAACATAAGCCAAGCAGCAGAGCAGCAGCAGCAGCTGCAGCTGCAGCAAAAGCCAGGAGACTTTCAGAAACTGGCAAGCCAAGAAAATGCGCCAAAAAGTATGCAGCACCCTCAGCTTATATGCGATATATGGAGTGTGACATGTCTGAGCACTACTGGCTTCCTCCTTTGATCAGCATCTCGAAGCATTACGTCCACAGGACAGAAGGTTCGGGTCGGGCCCCATTTAACAGACAAACAAACATCGAGCATACGCCATGTTGACCCCGTTTACGCATCGTGTTTTTTCTACATTGCTTTGCCTTGCTTTATTCATCATCTTCTTCTGCTTCGCTCTTCTTCACTCTGCTGATCTGTCTTTTGGGTTTTGCTTTTGTTTTTCGCCTTTTTACTGCGACTGTTGTTCTGCCTCATCCTTGGCCATTTTTCTGTGTGCTTTTTGGCATTTTTGTAATGCCTTTCGCCTTGCTTTGTAATGCAAGCCAATGCCGTGCAAAGTGTGTGTGTGTGCTGCAGCATATGCAGACTACTTAGTTGCCTGACGCCTCTTTGTTTATGTTCGAAAGCAAGTACTTGTGCTCTTCACTCGCCCACTGGAAGTTTCCAGAATGCCGAAGAGAGCGAAGGAGAGTGGAAGGCAAGAGAGAGCAGTCGCTCTTAAGCGACGGTTGCCATTGGTAGTCAGCCAAGTCAGGGCAGAACAGCCTAATATTAGTTAGTTAGTATGATGTTTGTGTATTGGCTTAAGGTAAAGTATTTTGTAATAGATAAAAAAAAAGTTGGCATAATTCCTAAGAAAAAGCATTCAAGACTATGTCTTAACATATGTATTAGGGGAACAAAAAACCCTTTTATTTTTAATAGAAATTAAGATAGTGATTGAGTTTTATTTTAGTGCAAGGTTCAAATTTATTTCAAATATATTTATGGACATTTTTAAAATGTATAATAAATTATAATTATAATTTTAATTATATAATATATATAAATAGGAAATTATTAACTAAAAAACTTCCTTAATATCAGAAAACCCATAAAAAATCAGAGCAAATGAATTATATTTTAATATGTGAATCATATATGCCCATTGTATGCAATTATTTACTCAATGAACAATGATGAATTCTACTCTTAAATCTACACCATTGCATAGCGCAAGTCTCCCTCACACGCACTTAAGATTTACCTATAGTAGTTTCTTTACAGGCTTATCAATCAGTAGCCAATCTTTCCACAAGAAAACTGATTTCTCTGCTAAAATTTTAAGTGCTAATGCACCAGAGAAAAACTTAATAGAAAATTGCTTAGTACGTTGAGCAACAGCCATATTTAATCCTCCCTCAAATTAAAAGCTATGCTCAAAATATGAAACTCCATCACATTCACTTTGCCTTTGCCCAATCCTCTACAGGTCTCTACTGGCTTTCTATTTGCATTTGCATAAAAAGAAAGCACTCTTTGTTGAAAAAGTTGATCGAAGCTGCAACAGAAATGCACTTAAAGGATTAAAACTGCCACACATTATTGGGGCAATTAGCAACACCAGCGCTGCGCTGCCCTCCCTCCACCTCGGCAAAATGTTTTTGTGAAAATATGTTCAAATGTTTTTACTGATCCAGATTGGCATCCATCAGAAAACAGTGAGAGAGAGCAACAACGAAGCGAAGCAGTTGCTCACTAGTTGTTGACAGGCTGCAGCTGCAGTTGAAGCCAGACCCGATTTGACCTGACAAGTGTGCACTATATATGTATATATACGATATATAGATGGCAACAAATGCTGTGTGTTTGTGTGTGTGTGCCAAGCGTTGCTCACAAGATAATTGCCAAAAGTTGTTAGAAAAAAGTTTCGACCAACATTTTTGCAGCTAGTCAAAAAGTTGGACCCTTGGGTCAAGCTGTGTCCCGGCCCCATTTTCAGGCTAAAAAAAGAAAAAAAAAAAAACAAAGCTAAAAGTTGGCTAAACCTTTTATTCTATCTAATTGAGTGTGTTTAAACTTTAAAGTTTAAAGTATGCCAAAAGTTTGTTCGCAAAGTTGGCGATTTAGGCCCAGTGAACGATTGTATCTCTATGAAGCCAATAACACTCGCAAACTGTTGCATGCCCTCATGTTGTCTCGCTCTCTCTTGCTTTTATTATTATTATTTTTATTATTATTGTTATTTGTTTTATTCTGCTGCTGCCTATTGTTGTTTATTCGAGCTGCTGTTGTTGCGCCGACTTACGCATTTTGATTGAGTTGAGTGCGAATTTTTTAATTTATTTTACGCGCTCGCCGCTCGACCGGAAATGAACGTGCGCATAAAAATGGCGACCGCCTTCACTGCCAACCGTTTCCGTTGTGTCAATAAAATTGTGAGTGCCAGTCAGTCAGTCTGTGTGTGTGGCTCTGTGTGTTTACACATACATATGTAAATGCAAAATAATAAAGTAACACAAATCCCAATTTCCGTCAATGCACACGGCGTATACGCAATATGCATTTCAAGCCTGCCACTGTGCCTGCTTGCATTGATGGGCCGTTGTTATTGTAGTTATGGTTGTTTTTGTTGTTGTTGTTGCCATTGAAGAATGCAAATATAAAAGCAGGCATATACCATAAAAACTGTGCACATATTTGACGATCATTGTCAGTTTCCATCAGGCTGAAGGATGCGATTGATTTGCGGCACTGTAGTTCGACGTCCTGTTGCTGCCTTGTCAAGTGCTTTCGATATATGTTTTTGAAATACATTTGAAGTTCTCAATTCGATTGTTTTGCTGTGCTCGAAACTCTGCATAACAATGAAGAGGCTGCTGAAGTTGTATATTGGTTGGGAGGAGTAAAAAAAAATTGAATTAATATTGCTTTTATTTTCATTTAAGTGTATTTCAAATTATATTATATTTCTTTTCATAGTTTCATATATATTTATATTCTATATTATATTATTTATATAAAAAATAGTGTATATAATATGCAATAAACTAGCAACTGTCCATTGCATAGTATTATATAAGATTATGCACAAATTGCACAATTTTCTATTTGTTTAGTTGCAAATGCGGCACTTTGGCCACACAGCCGACATTGATAACAATTACAGGCGTAAGCCCGGGCAAAGTTTGCATATGATTTTAAGCTTAACTGTAATTAAAGCTTCCTGGCAAGTGCAAGACAACAACAACAGCAAGGAGTAGAACAGCAACAACAGCAACAACAAAAACAGAAACCAAACTGCATGCATAAAGTTTGTTGGCAACTCATAACTTTTACTTTGAGCTGCAGCAAAGTGCAGCAGTAAGAGTGAGAGACGCAGAGAAAGAGAGAGAGAGTGAGAGACAGAAAGAGAGAGAGAGTGAGAGATTGTGGGCAAGACTGAGAGATAGTGCAAGTCGGAAGCAAAGGGCAGGATCTAAAGCAGGGCCACAATAACCCCAAAGAGAGAAACTTTACGATGTTCTGTAGTTCTCTTTTTCTAAGTGTGTGTGTGTGTGTAATATTTATATATATGTATGTGGGTTAGAATATGTGTGTGTTAATAATAAACCAAATAAGTGCGGATTTTGTTCCTCTTCTGCTTACTGCACTATGAGATGGGCTGTAAGAGGCTGTAGAATCCATTGAATTGGTTTGAGTTTATTCAAATATATTTTATTAAAGCTTAAGCAGGTAGGCAAAAGGGTTTTATGAGAAAAAGAAACACATAATTAATGCTGAGATATATTTCAGTAATGTATAAATAAAAATAAATGCATAATATTTAATATTTAATAATAAATTAATTGCCCAATTACAATTTACTAAAATGTTCAAACTAATTTCAGTGGAACTTGACATTGTCGCGTAAAAAAAATACTTTACGTTATTTATAATATAGAAACTTATTTTAAAATAAATCGTTAAACAGTTAAATATTCCGAAATTAAGATAGCTAGGAAAGAACTTGGATTTTGTTTTGAGATTGAATTGAGTTTACGTTATACTCAAACAAAAAATTCATTTAGAAATGGAATAGAATATTCTTTTTATCTTGAGTGCGTTGAGTATCGTAAACTTCATTAAATATACTATTTACATATTTATGCATTAACTCCTGTTTCATCTTCCAAAAACCTTTCAAATTATGAAACTAATTAATTATATTCCTCCTTTCCATCACCCTTACAGGGTATGTAAAACGGCAAACTTTGCAAAGCGAATAAATTTTTGTTGTTTGTTTTTTTATGATTTTTTGGTGTTTTGGTTTTTTGTTTTGTGTTGCAGCTGCGTTTCTTGTGCAGAAGTGTTAAACGCGCGTGGTTTTCGGGCGGATGTACTCGTACTTTTACTTCTGTTTTGGGTCGCAAGTTTTAAGAGCGAACTTTATGCTCTAATTTCCGAAAAGGAAAAATTAGCAAAGTATTTGCGCCATTGCCATATCATAAACTGACGAAAGCGCAAAACTGGAGCAGCCCTACTTGCCCAGCTTGTACGGGTAGTACATGTGTGTGCCACAGTGTATATATACATACATGTGTGTGTGTGTGTGGGGAGTTACTCACAAAAGTCACATAAATTTGGAATGACAGCAGCGTTTTACAGTTTTCGAGGTCGTGCGGTAATAAAGTTTTTGAAGAGAAACACAGAGAAAATGTAGAAAAAGTGCGAACGAGACAGACAGACAAAGAGAGAGATAGAGGGAGGGAGAGAGAGAGGGGAGAGAGTATGACAAGGGGAGTCACAGCTGCTCGGCAGCGACGCATGATGACAGACCAAAGTGGCAGCTAGTTAGGCTCGGGGGCAGCAGCTGCCCCAAAGGCAGGGCCAGTAAAGGGAGGGATAAGGGGGAGCAGGGCTATTGCCCAACATATGACTCGTAAAATATGTTTATGTCTGTGTAGAGTCGGCGGACTGAGCTGCCACATAGGGCCGACCAACACTGCGCCATGCACTCGAAATGGCTCTGCTGAGCCGCTCTATGAAATTATGCAATGGGGATTATTTTAGTTAAATTGCCCGAGTGCGTCGAGGGTCAGTCAGACAGGCAGACGGACAGATAGACTGACAGACAGACAGACAGATGAACAAAGGGGGTGGGAGTGAGTGCAAGTCTGTGGAAGTTCGTGCAGTGTATGAATGATAAATGGAAAGTTTGAAAAGTGAAGAACTTAGAAAAATATGGATGAGTACTAATATGTACAAATAAAAAATATATGTATAGATAAAAATTGAATGGTAAAGATATATAGTTTATAAAAAGAACATAATACAATTTGTTATTTTAGGTTTAATTTTAATATCGTAATTAAAATGAGTAAATACAAAAAGAAGTTAGAGAAAGGTCTTTATTTTAATTTAATAACTTAATAAATGTGTTCAGTGCTTTAATTAATATATAAGTTTACTCAGTTTAACAGTTTGCATAGCCTTGTTATTCTAATAGTTTTTGTTTCATTTATAATAATAATATTATATAAATTAATGTAGTATTAACTTAACATTTGTTCTGTTTCTCTAGAATATCACACAGGCGACGCGACGCCCTGCAAATTTGAAAATATTTATATTTATCTCCCATTTTTTTTGTAAAAAAAAACTCTTAAAGAGCTTATTATTATATACAATATTTTTAATTATTTTTTACATTACTGTAATCTGCTCCTTCCCAGTGGGAGACCGCGTAAAAAACAATCGGTCAAAACGATGAAAACCCAATTGGAAAACCGCAACACAAATCAGACCACTGGTAAAGGGCGAAACAAACCAGAATAAATTGCCGCAAACAGAAAATACTTCAAATAAATTAAACAATGTGCCAAAATGACGACCACATGCAGCCAAAGAGTTCATGTTGCACGTCCGGAGGCTGCCAATTGCACGAGTTGCGCGAGTGAAATATGCAAAATAAATTGTAATTAAATTGACAATCGTCAATATGGCACAGTCTAACTGCCGCCCCCGCCACACCCACTTGATGTGCTGCTTACGCTGCGTTAATTATTGCAAACAGACCCAGGCCCACATGCCCATTGGCCATTGTCATTGGCTGACTGGCAACTGTCGCTCAACTGGCCAAAAATCAATGGCCAAGCGAGTTCCGAGCGAGAGAGATCTGTGCGCGAATTGTGGTCATTTGGTCAGTTGGCCATTAGAGCGACTACTGCTTCAACTGCTGCGATTTAACATTATACAAAATGTGACAGAGTGGCCGCAGTTTGCCCTCTTAACCTCGCCTCCTTCTTGCTGCCGTTGAGCAATGACCTCAGTGAAGCTTCTTTGTATTATGTGGTTCACTTTTAGCCACAATTTCACTTTATACATAAGTAACATACATATGTATGCATGCAATTATCGATTATTTGCATCGATCCTTTTTTAGTGTTGTAAGGTTATGTTATATAACATTTACTTATTTTAAGTTTTACAGAACCAGTTGAGCAATTAACAGTATTACCTTATTTCTAGAGAAGTAAAACATAAGCCACCAACCCAATAAACTTTTAAAATCGTAAATCTTCCTTCCATTCTTCTCATGTTTTATTTCTGCTTTTAATTCGTATACTTTGCACCTTTCCCAACGAGCTTAAAGACTTCTTTACCAGTCGCCTAAGCCTTCTCATGTTACTTTGTTACATTTTTGAATTCCCGATTCAAGTTTCGTCCGCAGAAGTGACCCATTTAAGCTAATCCGACTACATGACTAATTAATGCAAATTAAGGGTATTCCCTCTGACCGCGGCACTAACAAAAGTGCCGTTGAAAAGCCACGCATAAGATTTGAGCGGCTATTCGTCTCCCCCCCATCCTCTTGCTCGCCCCCCTCAATTTCCTGTCCGAAATGAGGCTTTCAACACAAGAGGAACGCGAACGACGACAACTCGTACAACATAATTAGGCTTATGGCAGTGACTTTTATAGTCAAGTACCGCGGCAGGCTACCACAACACCCTCTTCCGCTACCCCTCGCCCTGCCCCTGCCCCGCCACCACAACCACCACCCATTGGGCGCCCATTTGCGTGCGTCGCTAATTAGTGTAAAATGTTTCCTGTTATTTACCTTTTTCGGTTTTGCAACAAAACAAACGACGAGACCTAATTGTAGATGGTCCCGAAAGGTGGTTCGACAGGGAAGGGGTTTGGTGGGGGAATTGGTAGGCAGGCAGGTTCACTCTACTTCAGTATCAGTAACTGTTTCGGTTACGGTGTCGATTTTTATTTGTGCGCCCCGGTGACGTGACCTGTTTCAGTAATAAATAAATAGTCGCATTTGTTAAACAGTTCAGTGTGTAATCAACACGGCACAAACAATAACAACAAAGACAAAATCAGCGCTAATTAACTCGCACAGACACGAGAGTTGCCATAGTTAAATGTCCTCGTCTGTCCCGCTGCCACTTGGCATGCAGCACAACAACTCGTTCAGCTCAACGAGACTCGCGATTCGCTTGGCCTCGCCCGCCTCCTCTCGCTCTGCAAATTGCATTTTAAAATAAATTATAATGATTATGATGCTGGTGCTGATGCTGATGCTGCGAACAACAGATGTCAACCCTGCCATAGAGCCTTGTCTGTCAGTGTCTCTCTCCCTCTTTCTCTCTCTCACTCTGGCTACCCATTGTCAGCAACGTTTTGCCACTTTGCCACTTTGGTCTTGGTCTTGGTGGGGCAAGCATAAAATTGTTAACTGAACGACATTAACGCAAGCATTTTATGACGTTCAACTTGATATTATTAAATCAACTTAGAGCTGAAGCTGCAGAGAGAAAGCGATAAGAGTTAGTATGAAAACATTCTAAGTAGCGGGTGGAACGGGTCGCGATAATAAATTTAGAATATTGCATTTTGTTGAGAAATACATCAAAACTGTTAAGTATTATACTTCATTATATACTGATATTTAAATGAATGCAAATAAAATATACATTAAATTAGTAATGCCTTACTTTCAACAGAGTATTACTCATGACATCATACAATCGAAGCATTTTTGTATTTATGTGGGGAAACGTAATGACTGATTAGTAATTTTAAAATATCCCCTGCCAGAGATAAGAACAGTTGCGAGTTTTTTATAAGACGATTTGACATGTTCAGACAGCCTCAGTTTCAGTTTGTGTCGATGCGCGTTGATGAACTCAACTCGGATGAGCTACATCAAAATGGAATGGAAATCAATTTTACTGATATTTTTGTTAATTATACAAAAAAATGCAGCAAGTAGCACGGTGAGTTTGCAACAAAAACCAATTAAATGTATTAATTTTAGAGCTAATCTGGGTTTTGCTTTTTTCATTTAAATTCTTCTCTTGCTGCTCTCGATCTCAGTCAGATAGGTATTTATAACAGCAAAACAATTTTTATGTTAACTTAACAGTGCTGGTATTTAATTTAACATCTTTATGTAAAGGCGTTTTACAATACTTGTCGTATCGATAGCTCACGCTATTTAACATACGATAGTGTCTTAACTATGGTCACACTGTTAAATAATATAAACAAACACTATTAAAAATGTTCGCTTGTTTTTTTAGGACTGCATTGGCTCAAAGCAGTTGGACTTGCAGTGCTCCTCGTATTGCTATGACGTAGTGAAGCCACTTCTGCAGCATGCAAATCAATTCTACCAGAAGGAACATCAGTTTGTCGAATCGGAAGTATCTCTAGCTGAACTTAAGATTAGCGACAAAAAAAATCTGGAAATAATCGCAGCAAAAGATAATGAGCTGGCAACTGAGAGGAAATTGGTAGCTTCCTATGAGAGCCAACTGGCTTCGAAAGATGCGGAATTAAAGAAATTAAACGAACAGGAATTTGCTTTTAAAAAACTAGAACAATCTCTAACCGAACTGAAGGCTAGCAACAAAGCACTGCAGGACCGAATCGATGAAAAGGATAAGAAACTTGCAGCTCTGAGTGAAGTGATAGCTACCCAGACGGCGCAACTGGCCTCGATGCCCAAGAATCGCGAAGAGAAGTCAATACAAATTGAGCAACTAAGTTGTTCAACGGAAAAGTCGGGAATTGAAAAGTTCAAGCTTAATCTGGTCAAAGATTTCTCTGTATTTTGTGATGCCAAACTGGTAGGTCCCGGCTGGATTGTTATTCAGCGACGTTTGGATGCTAGGGAGGACTTCAATCGCTCCTGGGAAGATTATCGCTTGGGGTTCGGTCATCTTGCTAGCAGTTTCTTTCTTGGTCTCGAAAAACTACACATGCTCACCACATCCAGGCCCCACGAGTTGTACATTTATCTAAAGGACTCTGATGACGAGGTGCGTTATGCGCACTACGATAACTTCGTCATCGGTGATGCCAGCGAGCAATACAAAGTGAAGTCACTAACTTATCTTAACGGAACCGCAGGCGATGCACTCACAGCTCATCTGGGAATGAGCTTCTCTACGTACGATATGGATAACGATTTGTCCCCACTCAATTGCGCTGAACTATTTTATTCGGGCTGGTGGTTCACGTCTTGCTTGAGCAGGTGAGTCGTCATCTTGAGTAGAGCTACGATCGTAATATTGACTACTGTGCATTCCTTTCGCTAGTAATCTCAATGGCCTCTATCGGGATGGTGTAATGAATAAAGAAAATGGCATCTTTTGGACTACTTGGGAGCCAGAACCAAGTTTGACTTTCGTGCAGATGATGATCAGACCGAAGGGCTCCGAGGACACTAGTGTATAACCTTCAAATATGTGCAAACAACTCGATTTCTAATGGAATCGTGTGTATAATTTTAGTATCAAGATATTGTCACAAGTAGAACATCAATACAGTTATCAAGTTTATACACAGTGTTGTAAGATTTGAGTGATCCACTCCATAAAGTCATGTAAAGTTAAATACCTTATGTTAAAGTTATGTTAACATTACAACATCATTATCGATAAACCAATCTCACATACTTCATATTTATTCTACTGCATATTGTTAGTCAGCATATTCCTTGAAATCGGTTAGGCATATGCAAAAATGTTGTGCTCCTTTTACACATTGTGCTGCAACATGATACCGCTTGATACCTGCTATAATTGGATGGTCTCGACCGCAACACGAACACGTTATTATAGACTCAATACGGTGGCCCGAAAGCATAACGGAATTTAATGTAAATTATGCAGAACATGGCACATAATCAGCGTGCATATTCATGTGCATTTTGGTAACCACATCGTGTAATTAAGTAAATATTTGCGCAAATTTTTCGCCCAACTCGCGCGTGCTGCGCAAGTGGCCGCAAGTGTAAAATGATATGGCACTAAGGGGCGATCCAGACAGAGGGATAGTGGACGAGGCAGAGACGCTGCAAAGGGATATGTTGCGATGCCCTGCAGTGCAGTGGAAATTCCAGGAATGCGATGAGGGGGGGGGGGGGGATTGCCCGACTGCTGCCATTCGCAGATTTGCTACATAATTAAGAAGCAAATGGAAATGGGCAGCGCGCCAAATTAAGTATACGCCACGTGGACGCAAACGAAATTAAAATAACCGCAACGCGAACTCGGCAAGGCAAGCGTTAATAAAGCCAAGCAGCAGTGGCAGTGGCAGCCAGCGATGTCGTTGTAATTGTAAGTGGATTACACGTGTGCGTGCATCATAATTAGCTGCAAGTGCCCGGCCAAGTGGAGGCAACTGTTGCACACACATTGCCGCAGCCAGACTGGCGCAACTTAAAGCCACATTGCGCTGCTTGCTGCTTGCTACTTTGCCGCAGGTCACTCGGCTTGACATTTTGAAGACACTAAACTGAAACTGTTGGCAGACTTTGGGCCGCACTAACCGCAGGTCAGGTGCAGCTGCCTCAGCCTCAACCCCCCTCCCCACCCTTCAGCAAGTCACAAACAGCGAAGGCAGCAGATTTCCCTAAAGACAAAGACAGCGTCATGGAAATGAAGACAACGAGCACATCTCCATTCCCCGCACACAGCCCCCGCCCGGAGTCGAGTCAACTTAGGAGACACAGGCACAAGCGAAACAGAGTTCAAGTTATGAATAATTAATGTCTGTCTATCTGTGTGTGTGTGTCTGTTTGTGTGTGTGCGTGTAGGTGTGTGTCGCTCGCTCTAAACGGAAGCTGTATCTGTCCCTACCGCCCTCCCTCCCCTTCCGTCTGACGCCATTCGTGTGAGCGAGTTGATAATTTGTTATAATTGCCGGGGGACGGCCGCAGGTCAATTTTGTGGGCATTTATATAAATTTGCCGAGACAGCAGCAGAGACAGACACAGAGGCCACGCCGTGGAGAGTCCGTTCACACAGAACTTGCATATCTAATCGAATCAGAGTACTCCGAGTGTGTCTCGTAACTGCCTCGTTGCTGCCAGCTGCAAAAGGACGTTAAAAAACCTACGGAATTTATAATCATTCATTTTAGCTGCGCACAGAAGATAATTACAAGTTGATGTTCTACAGTTCGTTTCTGCTTTTTATTGCGTGGGTCATTTAATTGGGCGAATTTGAATACAGAAATATCAGTAAAATTTAAAGGAAAGTTTAGAGTTGTTTGATGATATTTAATTTATTATTTTTTGAGAATGATTAGACTAAATATACTTGTATAAATTCGACGCTTCATTACATTTCCTTTGCAAAGTTTTTATTATTTACCAACAATAAATTTGTCTTGTAAGTCTTGTTATATTGTACCTAAAAATAATGAATAATATTATTTCATAGAAGTTGTTTATAGTTAGTGTTTTACTAGTTCGAAAGGAAAAATATTGTACATCAGATTTCCAATAGAATTCCCTATTACATTGTGTGTCTGGGTTCAAAGTGAATTGTAGTTTATTTTTATTTTTATTTTTATTTATTTACAAAATGTGTTTTATATATGCGAATTTTTCTTTTAAATAAACGATTTTCGAGCTCAACACTCACTAAATTTAACATACTTTAAAGTGCGCTTTAAAATACTTTCACTTCTACCTGCGTGCTGCAAATGTTCAATCTGTTCACCAATTTTCTGCGTCTCCAAAGTTTCCCAGCGAGGAGGTTTCTGGGCTCTGCCCTTGCCCAGGTCGAGTTGGCTAAGCACACTTTGGCAAACAACTGGAAACTATCACAATGCGAAACGACAAACATGAAGAGTGAAGAAGGAAGTGCAGTCCAAGGTTTTGTTTTGTGCCCGAAAAGACATAATAACTCGCCTGGCCGGATGTTGGCACGCCTGGCGCCTCGTCTCCTTAACCTCCTCCTCCTCGTGGTACCTTTGCTCTGGCTTGGCACACCCTGACACAGGCTGGCCATAAATACCTTAACAGCTTTTGCGTAACTTAAGTCACCTTAGCACTTAAGAACAGAACTCGACATCAACCACGACAGAGGCGGGAGACGGAACGCGGGCGCGGAACAAGTGCGACTGCGAGTGCTGCGTGTAAGCGCATTAAACTCATCCGCCAGGTGGGCCAGAGGAAAGGTGGCTGGGACGGGGTTGAGTTTAAGACTCGCATTACGTTTAAGCGCGCACAATGCGCAACTTTTTGCAGCAGCAATGAAATAAGCGAGTTAACTCAATAATGCACTTGGCCACCACACACAATTGCCAGGCGCCACACCCACCCACACACCCGCCCACGCACTGACGCACACACACACTTGCGTTTTCAGACGGTTTTAAGCCCATTCATTGAAACATATGGAATACGCGTCTGTCGTGGCCATATAAATGCGCTCTTTCTGCTTTTATTGTAGTTCTGCATTGCAATTGTTGATGCCGCTGCAGTTGCAGTTGCAGTTGTTGTTGCTACTGCTGTTGTTGATACAGTTGTTGTTGCTGCTGCCGATATGTGCTTGGGCATTTTTATTTGTGCTGCGCGCACGTATGCTGGAATAAATCTCGGCTATTGACAGTCGTGGCGTATACTTAATGTCGAGTGCTCAAAGCTGCCAATGACAGTGGAGAATGTAAATAGTCCTTGAGAGCAGGCGATAAATGAGGCAATAAGTTGAAGCTTAATGAGCGGCATCAATGATTCACTGAAGGGGGAGCCAGGAGGGAGGAGGAGGAGGAGGTGTGGATGAAGCTCTTGTTGGTATTGGGATTTTCATTAATTTTCGCTCGTTTGATGAGGATGAAAAGTTTCAAATTGATAATTAACTTTTATGAAAAGTTGACAGGTGAGGATGATAAAACAGTGAGAGAGTGAGGGAGGTGTAGAGAGATAAAGTGTAAGTGAGAGAGGGAAATATAAAGAGATGAAATAGTGCAAATGAGAGAGGGAAGGTGGAGCCAGAACATAGTGAAAGAGATACAAAGTGACTGCTGTAAGAGATAAAAATGAACAGGGCGACAATGAAATAAAGTAAATTAAAAACAGTTTAGTAAATTAAATTAGAGAGATACGAAAAATGATAGGGGAGGTTATATATATAAATATTTTAAAACATATACAATACATGTATATATATTAAACCGATTCGTACTAATCAAACCTTTCTATTTAAGTTTTAAATATCTAGCTCTCTAGTTCACCTCACTTTAAGCTTAGTTCCAAGCATATTTTTCCACAGTCAACACAGTTTCCACTTTATATTTCGCTCACACATCGAAATAAATCAAGAAATTCTGCCCTGCCCCCGTTGCTGCCCCTGTGTTGCAATGGCAATTTTGGCAGCTGCAATTGTGGAACGCATTTTAAAGCTGCTGCTGCATCCCAGCTATATAATTTAGCTTGTTTTACGGGCACAAAAGTGTCATAGCCAAATGCTCTGTGGCTCATCCTGCCACACATAAAGACACGGGCTACATAATAATGCCAGTTCGATTCCATTGAAGCAGACACACCCGACTCCGACTACACCTCCACATCCTTTGGTCCATCCGAAAAGCCGCAAAAGATATCAATGAACAATCGATGGGGCATGCGACACACTGGCCACAATAACCGATCCGCTCACTCCACTGCACTTTATGCTAGCACACGTGGAGTCGTGAGGGTGTAGCTGCAGATACAACTGGAGATACAGATACAGATACAGATACAGATACAGGCAACGGTTACGGATACGGATACAAAAGAGCAGCTGCCGAGACACGGTTGTCGTCGCAGTGAATTTGTAAAATACGTGACAAACATTTGCAATTTGGTCAAAGTCGCCATCGTTATCGTTTCGCTTTCCTCCTCCCCTTCCCCATCATCACTTGCTCCCTCATCGTGTCCGCACTGTTCCTGCTTTTTATGCTGCGCTCTGATATTTACAATTCAATTGTTCTAATTTCGTTTCGTACGCTTCTCATTTTCCATCCCCAGTCCTCCGAGCTGCAAAAAGAAAGAAGAGAGAAGGCAAAACTGAAGTTCAATCGAATTGACAGCCTGTGAAAATTAAATGCCTCACTACTTTTTCGACTAGTTTGTGTGCATCGCTGTGTGTCTGTGTATGTGTGTGTGTGTTTGTGCTCTCTTTTGTTTTATGTTTCATGTCTAAATTGATTTATTTATGCTCCCGGCTCGCATAGTTTTTTCGCACTCGCCTCTCGTACTCGTATCTGCCGCATTTTTATTGTCTGGCTGACCACATTTTGCGGTTGCCTCGCTCCGTTATAAATTTATAGTAATTTTTTATGCTCTTTTAAATGGCAACATAAATTTAAATTTATTACTCGTCGATTTCCGTTGCGGCTTGCCTGATGCTGATGCTTCTTGCTGCTCTGCAGGTTGCCTCCTCCCATGCAACAATAGATGGAGTGAGAGTACTGTGCAATTGTCTGTCTACTTGCGGCAGGAATTGCGATGACTTGCTGTGCTTTTTATGCACTTCTGCGGTTATGTAAACTATATAGTGCAGTTTTCCATTTATTGTTTTCTTATTAATTGTTTATGTAAAGAAAGTTAACCAGGTTTTAAAATTAAAATTCCAATTTTATTGCAAGCATAGAGTGCTTATCGATTTTTAAGTGGCGGTCTGTCGATTGGCCACTTATGATAATTAACATTACTGTTAGAGACCATTTAGTCTGACTGTAAGCTCAGTCATTGCAGTCAGGAGCATTAACATTACAGTCTGTAAGCATTTACATAAAAAGATTGTATGTTAATTTTCATTATCGAAATGTTAACTTTCGTTGCGCACATTAACAACTCTCGCCTTTTAATTCGCTGTGTCTTTGTGATCGATTACTTTTCTGCATGGGCGCAGATGTAAAGTTAACAGTGCTGGTAACATCCTGTTAATCGATAACTATTTTTCATTGTTCCCCATTCAATCCAGTCGGAAATATCAGTGGATCTTTTCCACTATTCTTAAAACCAAGCTATTCATTTAACCACAATCGCCACGCCCATAGCCCGTCAACACTTTGGCAAGACGCTTAGCATACCGCATACTTGGCTTAAAGGAAATTTAATTAATTTGCTCGCCTGTTCAGTCAGTTCGCTTTATGCGCGGACAAGCCATAAACTGGAAAGTTAACCAAGCTGCGAGTGTTTTGCAGCTGCTGCAACTTCATTATGTGACTGATGATGTACAGTGATGGCAGTAAGTAATCATATTTTTATTTTTTCGCCTCTGTTTTTCACTCAAAAAAAGTAGGAAGAAAAGAAAAGGAGCGAGAAAACCACGAAAAGGATGTCACTGGAAGCAGGAGATACTTCTGCTGCTGCTGTTGCTGCTGCTGGCTGAGTGAAACTTTGCGATGTGAACAACGATGGGAAGCATAACTGCATAATGGGAAGAGAAAGGCAAAAATTGGCATATAAAAAGTTTTTTAATGAATGGAATTAGTGTCTGAGCTGCACTGACTTTGTTAAATCGTCCGGGCAGCAGCAGCAGCAGCAGCAGCGCCTTCCAAGTACTTGAAAGTGTCCAGCAGGCAGTCCAGCTTTGCCTCAGTCAGTCAGTCAGTCTGTCAGTTACTCACTCAGTCTGTCAGTTAACGTATTTGGCATGCCGACAACGTCTGCTGTTCCGGCTTGTCCGACCCTGCTCATGTTCCTGTTCCTTTTTCCTGTTTCTGGGCTAACAAAATTAGCGCTTATTAGTGCCAGTTGGCCAAACTTCAGCAGCTGCGTACCCCCTCCCCCTCTCTGCACCATACACCACAGTTTTACTTGCCATAATTTCCCTGGAGTGCGCCACCGAGAGAGAGAGATCTCTAATTGTTTTAAACGAACTTTCATCAAAGTTGATGTACCGCAAAATGTTCGCAACGCGGCTCTGAAATTAATATGTTGTTTAATGAGTATTGTTTCACAAGTTCCTGGCAGGGCTACCTAAGGGAGGAGAGGAAGGGAAGGCAAGTTTCCTTAGACTCAGTTACACTCGTAACTGATTTCAGTTGCGGAAAGTTAATTTAACTTTTGTTTTTCATTGAACAGCAGGAATTTTTTTCGTAAATTCATTTTACATTTATTACCTTGGTGTTGAATATGATTTTTTGGCTAGTTTGTAGAAGTTTCGAGAAGGTAAACTTCGAGCAAAATTGAGAAGATGTCTTGCAAAATCAATCAATATAGTCAAGTTTAATTTTTGGATAATCGAAGATTGTTTTGAACATTGTATAATGAAGAATAATAAGTAAATTAGCAGTTGTATAATAATTAAAAATGAGATAAATTTTAAACATCTTAAAATAGGTTAAGGTAATGAAAATACAGATGAAACTGATGAACTTTTATTGATAGATACATATTTCCGCTATTCATAGATGGTAGACAGATGGGTAGTTGGTATATCACAGCGAGCACCATCAACTGTACCTTAACAGTACTGTTTAAATAATGGTTTCGACTGTTAACGACTACAGGAAGTGTCTTTAACATCTTTTAAAGGTAGTGTATACAGAATCTTTTGAGTTTTCTTTTTCTTTCGGCCTCTATCAAATGATATGTGATTGAGGAAACATGGAAGCAAATTATAAGCTGCAATTGAAATCCCCATATCAGCACACATTTTATAGCATGTGTATGTACTTTATATATATAGTTAGCACTGTATGAACATGCACTGCCATTTTCCCTAGCAGCACTGAAAGTTTTCCTGCAACGCGCAAATGACGCCACATGTTAAATATGCAAGCGGGTTTCAATTAGGCAGAAGACACACACGACACATACGTGGACAAATAAATGGCAAAGTAAGTGAGCATAAGCATAACGTAATCCCGCAAAGGCGACATAATCGGGAGATGACTGCAATGCAGTCATAAACTTGCACCAAATATCAATTTATACACTTAATTAAGCGCATATGTGACTGCGCCATTTTATGAGCCAGCAATGAGAGGGGGCGGCACAAACACGCAAACACACTTACTCACACATGCATTGATCTATAAGCAAACACACACACCATACACACACACAAACACACGGAGAGACAGCAACTCACCGAGAAGGAGGAGCTGAAAGTCAATTGCAATTTTATGAGCTGTTGAAAATGAAGTGCTGAACGAACCGAACCAGACGAACCAACTTGACTTCACAAACCATTACGCTGATTGGCTTTTAATGTTTATCAATACATTACGCATTCGCTGCAGAAATCGTCCTCACCTCTCCTCCCCTACTCTCTTCTCGACCATCTACCGACGTTAAGTGGAAACGGAGGCCTCATTTCAGTTTCGGCTCTGAGGTTTCTGCGGCGGCAGCTGAGCGAGCTGAGACAACTGCTTAAAAATGCATGTCCTGTAGTTGGTTTCATTTTGTTCCTTTTCTGCAGATCCTAACTGTGAGGCTGTCGTGCTTGCGCCACATAAATTTCCATTATCACATGCTAACATTTAGTCTACTATTATATACATGCAAGAATTATAAGATGCAGGCAGGCAGGCCAAGTCCGAGCCCAGTTCAGACCCAGTTCTCTCTGGCTTTCTCACTGGGCCGACCTGCATTTTTTCTGTCTTATGTGCATAATTTATCTGTCAGCGAAAGTAGCGAGTGCGGACAAAAGAAGCGCTTTGCCAGTCATAGCAGAACTCTAGATGCTCTTTAAATTGAACTCGGTCTTCAATGTATAAAATGTTCAACTAATTAAACTCTTCCTCTTCAGTTAGCTCTTCGTTTGCAATGCCGCAATTGTCTTTGCGATTGTCGAACAATGATGGGAAATTTGGAAATAAATTCTTTGATTTATGGACAGTACCTCAAACAATGTGTTCCATTCAATTTTGAAATACGCTTTGTTAGGGTAGAACATACCAAATAACAGGTTCAGTTGGTACACAGACGCTGCAGGACTTTACGGACGACATGTGGTGATTTGCACTCAGTCAAGTCATGCGGAGTTACAGTGGAACGAATGTTGGTTAATAAACGAATATTCCCGACATTGAACACATTGTGAAATATATAAGTATTTCTTTAAAAAATATTCCATTGTAATTAGCTTACAAAGAGTGTTATTACTTAATAATTGTTAAATAATAAAGCCGCTTTTATCGGAACAATAGGGAGCTTGACGGAAAAAAAGCATGAAAACTACAGTCGTGAGTGCTCGACAGGGATATACCCCATACTCAGCTGACCAAAACGATTACTTAAACCTATATGTCTTTTTGTGTTGCATACTTTGGGGAGCTAATTTGATAGAAGATTTGATATAACGTTTTCTTAAATAACTTCTAAGCTAATGATCCGATTGCAACCAAATTTATAGAAGTCCTCAGGGCCTTGATAGTTATTGTGTTTATGTGCTGTCTGAAGCCTCCTTTCGCCTGTTAAATACTTTTCGTTCGGTACAAAATTATAATACCCTTCTTTATAAAAAGAAATTTATTTGTATTCATCCTTTGTGAAACAGTGCGTACATTAATATTTGCTGAAAAAATAAACAAAAGAGATACTTAAATAATAATAATACCATATACAAGTTGAATTTTCATTGGTAATTTTTTCTTGGATATTTGCACTTTGCTCCACTGTGCGCACGGGGAGGGGCAAACCTAGGCAACGGCAACAGTGCTGGCAGTAAGAACAACTCGCCCGGCACATGCATCATCATCACGACGAGCAGCAACGAGCTACACTAACTAAATCCTATTATGAACTTTGAGCTTATGAAAAGACTTCAAGCGTCGCATTGTCTGCCAGCTGCAGCGGCAAAGTCGCCGGCCGAGATCCCCCCGCATTCCCCCTGCCCCTCCTACTGTTTCGTATCCTGTGCTGCTGGCAACG
The DNA here is from genome assembly GCA_018904595.1 of Zaprionus indianus. Taxonomy (NCBI): domain Eukaryota; kingdom Metazoa; phylum Arthropoda; class Insecta; order Diptera; family Drosophilidae; genus Zaprionus; species Zaprionus indianus. The sequence goes on from JAEIHA010000905.1 coordinate 2,933,045, forward strand.
TTTACACTTCTGCATAATTAAGTTATGTGCACAATACAAACACAGTGTGAGAGAGAGAGAGATGGGTAGGAAGAGAGGGGGAGACACAGTCACATGCATATTCTCGTGTTCACCTACTGCCATTAGCCACTGTTTTTCATTGCGCATACGCCGCGTGCACCGCAGTTGCTTAGCCACCTTTAATTGTTATAAATTGTGCATGAATTAGCCCAGCCGCAGTTAAAGTTCTGCGCACACACTTTAAGAGCTCACTTGCAGCTGCCACTTGAAGCTGAATGCTGCAGCCCCCGCCGGCAATTGGAAATTTCTTGCTAGGTTTTGCACAATTTCCGCTCGCAATTTATCAGCAACGTTGCCAAAGTTGTTGGTCGTGTTGAAAACAATTGGCAGCTAATTTTGCGCAAAATTTGCCATTTTTTATTCGTTCGTTTGCGCAGAGTCTTTTGCCACTGTGTTGGCCAGGCCATTGCGATGGATTGAGAATTTCAAAAAACCATTTACTGGCTCCTTGCCAGGCAACTGGCAGCTGCCACCCACTGCTAGCTAGCTGCGGTGGTGGCTGCCACCTCGCGTGGCACTAAGCTCCAAGCTGCGATGGCTGCAGTTCGCTTTCCATCAGCAAAATGCAAAATAAATTTCTAATGAATATTGAAGTGTGAAATTTGAATTGATTGCATTTGATTTGCGGATTTATAGCCAGCGTATTTACATTGTGGCTAAAGATGCGGCAGCAGCAGCGCAGCGCAGCGGGACTGAATTCAAACTCTACCTTCCCGCAGAACTACAGAGTTATGGGAAATACTATTGAATATCGAATGAAATTCTGAACAATGACATTGTATGCGAAAACTACTGAGCATGGATTGTGGAAAATGATTGTAATAAGTTTGAACAGTTTTTAATTTGCTCACTTTGTTTTATTTTAATTCGAAGACCACAACATTGAAAGGAAAATTAAACTTAAATTTCACATTTGAGTACTTCCCATTAAAATGTTTTCGATCAGTCACATTATGCGATGAGATATTTAGTGGCGGCGCGCCGATACATCATTAACATTGCAGTTTAACAGAAGCTGTCTATAAGTTGTTCATGTTAATAACAGTCCGAAGAGATTTAATGTACTTTGGGCACTAAGAACTGAACACATAGTGACCGCAAACAGGGAGTAAATCTGTTATTGCTAGTTTTTCGAACGAAGTACCCCAGAGCTCGAAGCATTGAGAGTAGAGACTTCGCTCGGCTGGGGTACTTCGATGTATTACACAATGTTATGCATGCAAATTTCTCAATAACTAAAAATCGGGTTGCGGTACATATGTATCTTAAAGATACAAATGTATCTCAAGCATGCAAATTTCTCAAAAACTAAAAATCGGGTTACGGTACAAATGTATCTTAAAGATACAAATGTATCTCAAGCATGCAAATTTCTCAAAAACTAAAAATCGGGTTACGGTACAAATGTATCTTAAAGATACAAATCTATCTTAAGCATGCAAATTTCTGAAAAACTAAAAATCGGGTTGCGGTACAAATGTATCTTAAAGATACAAATGTATGTCAAGCAGTAAAATTTCTCAAAAACTAAAAATCGGGTTGCGGTACAAATGTATCTTAAAGATACAAATGTATCTTAAGCATGCAAATTACTCAAAAACTAAAAATCGGGTTGCGGTACAAAAGTATCTTAAAGATACAAATGTATCTTAAGCATGCAAATTTCTCAAAAACTAAAAATCGGGTTGCGGTACAATTGTATCTTAAAGATACAAATGTATCTTAAGCATGCAAATTTGTGAAAAACTAGTAATCGGGTTGCGGTACAATTGTATCTTAAAGATACAAATGTATCTTAAGCATGCAAATTTGTGAAAAACTAGAAATCGGGTTGCGGTACAAATGTATCTTAAAGATACAAATGTATCTCAAGCATGCAAATTTCTCAAAAACTAAAAATCGGGTTACGGTACAAATGTATCTTAAAGATACAAATGTATCTTAAGCATGCAAATTTCTGAAAAACTAAAAATCGGGTTGCGGTACAAATGTATCTTAAAGATACAAATGTATCTCAAGCAGTAAAATTTCTCAAAAACTAAAAATCGGGTTGCGGTACAAATGTATCTTAAAGATACAAATGTATCTTAAGCATGCAAATTACTCAAAAACTAAAAATCGGGTTGCGGTACAAAAGTATCTTAAAGATACAAATGTATCTTAAGCATGCAAATTTCTCAAAAACTAAAAATCGGGTTGCGGTACAAAAGTATCTTAAAGATACAAATGTATCTTAAGCATGCAAATTTCTCAAAAACTAAAAATCGGGTTACGGTACAAATGTATCTTAAAGATACAAATGTATCTTAAGCATGCAAATTTCTCAAAAACTAAAAATCGGGTTACGGTACAAATGTATTTTAAAGATACAAATGTATCTTAAGCATGCAAATTTGTGAAAAACTAGAAATCGGGTTGCGGTACAATTGTATCTTAAAGATACAAATGTATCTTAAGCATGCAAATTTGTGAAAAACTAGAAATCGGGTTGCGGTACAAATGTATCTTAAAGATACAAATGTATCTCAAGCATGCAAATTTCTCAAAAACAAAAAATCGGGTTACGGTACAATTGTATCTTAAAGATACAAATGTATCTCAAGCATGCAAATTTCTCAAAAACTAAAAATCGGGTTGCGGTACAATGTATTTTACAGATACAAATGTATCTTATGCATGCAAACTTTTCACAAACTTAAAATCGGGTTACGGTACAAATGTATCTTAAAGATACAAATGTATCTTAAGCAGGGGCGTTCATAGCTTTTTTGGGGCCCGGGGCAAAAAAAATTCGGGGCCCCCCTCCCTCCCTATTTCTTTGTGGCACGACACATACATATATACTCGATTTGTCATATTTTGAAAAACTGCCATTCGATGTTTGGGGGCCCCCTTGACGACGGTGCCCGGGGCAAACTGTCCCGTTTGCCCACCCCCCCCTCTGAACGCGCCTGATCTTAAGCATGCAAATTTCTCACAAACTAAAAATCGGGTTGCGGTACAAAAGTGTTTTTAAGATACAAATGTATATTTATTTTTACATTCGAATGCATTCGTAAGTATTGTAAGGCTCTTGTTTAAACTTTTAATATTTAACTTCTTCTCTTACACGCAGATAGAATGTGCCGTCCAAGCAAGAATGTTGCCCAAATTATTAAATAATGCAAGAACCGTAAACATTTCTTCAATTTCTTTATGAAACCAATATCCACAGTACCTTGTATCACTTGGCAATTGCCAAGCCCGAGATGGTGCCACAAGTAAAGCCATTATCCGGGAATGCAGATTGCAATTGCCGCATAATTGCGAAACTATTACAATTTGCCATTGCGGGGCGTGCACAAAATGTGCTGGCAAAGAGTTTAATTGAATTATATATGCGGCAGCCAGAAGAAGTGCAGCGAGGCGGGAAGCTGGAGGCGGAACAAATCCTCGACAAACTTGGCAGGGCCGCAAAACGAAATTGTTGCCAAAACCGGCAAACGAAAACCAGAGTCGAACTGTACCGAAAGCAGCGCAGGGATTCGGCAAGCCGGTGCCATGTTTAATAATTTTACAACAATCTAACGGCGCAAATTCAATTTTATTCAATATTATTAGCTGCAGGTCGGAAAGAAGCAGGGGGTGCAGGGGCGTGGCAGGGTACAGGGAGACTCGCCTCCAGTTGCGGTGGCCAAGTTTTGTCTGTTTTGCCCGAAACCGCAAGGGGTAAAGACGGCGCATAGGTTTCGCCATCTCGACCCGCAGGAGCTGTGACTTGGGATTTGCAATATGCCATCCCCAAGCTGTAGGTGTGCTGGAGTGTGTGTTGGTGTGAGTGTGTGTGTGTGTCCGTATGTGGTCTTGGGCCAGCTTTCGTTTGTTTGACTTGCTGTTATGCCAACTTGGCACGCAAACTTCTCTCAAGTTTGGCTAGTTAAGCCAAAAAGCGACGGCTGCCGCATATGGAAATTGGGTCGTAGCATCGTCATAATCAACATCTCGATGATCATGATCCTGATCATCATCTGCACACACACACACACACGCTACTTGGCCTGCCCTGGCTTGGCTTCACTTGGCTTGCGACCGAGACAAGGCCAAGACGACGACAACTACAATGGCAACTTTGTAGCCCTTGTTTGGCTAGTAATCTACTCGGGGCTTTTCGCTTGATGTGCAGCACACTCACACACACAAACACGCACACATCCAAAAACACAAACACACACACATACTATACCATATAGTCAGTTCGCTTTGTTGATATTGTGCTGCAGCTGGTGCGAAGTTTTGGTCTATACCCCACGGGCTAAATTTGTTAATTTGCCCTGCCAAAGAGTGTTGGCAATGTTGCCCTGTGGTGCGCTGTATACATGTAGTAAATTCATGACTTAATTAAATGTATATTGAGTGAATGAATTATTTAGAGAAAGGGAAACTAACAAATTAATACAATCAAATATCAGTACAAATTTTTGTTTAATTCATTCTGCACACCTAACAGTTTTTCCACCTCGATAATATCTATTTTAATCGAGTCCTTACATGCGTCGATAATTTTTCTATGTTAACTAACATTACCAACTAAGTAACTAACATAGCTCTGCACAAAACTTTGTATTATCAATTTTCAATTTGGAAATACGATAGTACATCTATGTAAGTAAATATATTTAAGTACTATAAACTACAGTCTCTCACTTTAAGAAAATGTTCAGCACTTAAATAATCAGTAACTTTCTCTATAATTTTCAGAAAGTGTTAAAGCTCAACTGGGCTACTCCTGGCAACCATTTAAACACTCATTTTGAGAGGACGAAGAACAGCTGCTTTGGGCTGCTGCTGCTGCGAAATTCGAGAGGCCCACAAATTATATGTTAATGCAATTGTAATTGATACAAATTTGATTTCGACAGAGCATAAAAATATGTTGCCATCCTCCCTCCCTTCAGCCTCTCTCGTTTGTGGTGGCTGTGCCGTGGGGCCTTGACGGCATTGAAAATGAGAAATCATTTGGAAAACGGCGACGATGGCTGTGCTGCATATGTTGGCATAATGTGGCACACGTGGCAGCCAAGTTGGCCCGTTGGCAGCTGCCACAGAGTTGCAGAGGCTGTTCAAGGAGCTGAGGCAGAGGCAGCCTCTTTAGGTTCGCGTTGCATGGCCCCAGCGCGCGTTAAGAACGAGAAAGAGAGAGAGAGAGAAAGCGAGATAACGTAATAATTTATATGAACTTTACAGGGTCATTAATTTAAAGCTTATTCAGTTGTTCAAGATTTATTAAATTAACTCAAGTTGTGGCAGCCGGCGGCAGGCGAGCGCAGCATAAGGAATCAGCCAAGCAGACCAGCTGAGAAGGCGCAGATCAGCTGGTTGACTGGGTTGACTCGGCCGATAACATAGAATTAGCAAGAGATTATTCAAATGTTGCCTGGGCAAATCGGAAATTTATTCAGGCCGAACTATATATAAGAGCAAATTTAATTTGTAATGCGATGCCTAGTTAGAAGGTAGAGGAGTGTTATGCTCCCACAGAGATAGTTGTAAGTTGATACCTTTAACAGTGCAGAATTTAAAGTATCGATACTTTTAAGTCGATACTTACGCTTCACGGTGCGTATGAACTTTACTAAACATATGTATATTGTGTATATATTTGATGTACTTAGCTCTTGCTGAGTTCGTTACCTTCATATACAGAACATTTAAGGTAAAAAGGTATTATCTATCTAGCTATTGTTTAAGTAATTCCCACAATTATACATTTACGTATTCGGCTTTACATTTCGTCTGCCAATGTTATTAGCTTTCTGTTTCCAATACTACGTCCGTAATTCATTGAAGCCCAAGTACAACTGCTTTAGCAAACAACTTCTCTAAGTGCCTGCCAAGAATTTTGGCCCACTCATACAATAGTTTATTGTGGCATACCTGACTGAACTGACTGGATTATTGATTCCATTGCAAGCAACACAAGGCAAACACAATTAAATTAACTGCGTTGTAATTGTCTGCAGTCAAAACGAATAATAATAAATTTGTTTTCTCCCGCCGGACAGACCGTCGGACAGCCTGTAACCGCAATCCAATTTATTGCAGTTGACCGCGACTAGGATTTACCCGACTCCCGACTCCGGACTCCGCACTCCGACTCTCAACTACCGACTTCGACTCCTGTTTCCTGTCTGCCTGAGAATTGCAATTTACGTGCTACGTAAATGCTGCAACAACGTGACGGGTAAGTGGGGAAGGGGATGGTGGAGTTGGGCACAGGTAAGCCAGTCTGAGGCAGCATTTGATTGAAACGCTGCAATTTGGCGGAGCACAGAGAAAAGGATACTCCCAACTCCGCGCTGGTCTTGTACAAATCGTCTGGAATTTCTGGAATATTCATAGCAGTTGGCAACGCTTGACTGGCAACAACCACAAAAATGCATTGAATTGAAAATGTTTGAATTTATATTGCAAGTTTGACTTGATTGAAGCACTTGATATCGCTTCCTTTTGACAGTGCCTCGACCACTCGACACAACCCCCTGTTTCTCAACTCCCAGTCTGCTTCGGGAATGAAAAACCAAATTCCTGCATAAGGATTTGCTTGTTTGCCAGCTGAAGTGAAGGTTGCTTGGCGGGGTTACTGGGGAGAAGGGTAATGCGGTAAGTTGTTACGGCTGCAGCCGATCGACTAACAAACTGCAAATTGCCATTGATTCGCAACCTGACACTGTTGCACATTACATACACCTAAAGGCGAACAACTATATAAATTTACTTATATTTTAATAATTTATTAAAATTAATGTAATGAGATTATATTATAAAAACCCAATTAACTGTCTGGTTAAATTTTGAACTTAATTGTAGGCAAGCAGACTCATTGACAATTGTTGAAATTGTGAAAAGAATCTCAATTTGACTGCATTTAATAATTTCATCAAAAATAAAATAGTTTTAAAGTTTTTCAATAGTTGCAAAATTTTAAATTTGGGTTTTGTCTTTTTATTATGCTTGCTTTAATCAACGATGTATCCTAGAACTGTGCAAATATAGATTTGAATTATAAATCATGGAAGTTAAAATTAAATTTTGTTTTAACTTTTTCCTGATTCTTTAATGCGGTGCATTATTTTCTTCTTAAACTTTACGAAACTAAAGATAAAATATGAAATAAATATATATTTTATTTTTTGTAAATACAAATTCGTAAGTAAATGTTTTTAAAACAATAAGAACATATTTTTAGAATTTATTTACAGTGAAATTCAATATAAATTGTATAAACTAATTAGAATATGTTGAATCAATTGAGAAGTGTATTTAATAATTATATGTTTTATTTTGCACTTTAATCAATTGAATAACAATGCGAGAAAAGTAAAACAAACAGTTCTCTAAGTCATTTAAACATAAAAAATATAGAAACCAGTTTGGTGCAATGTTTTAAGAAGATAAAGTGACTTTTTATGTGTGAAGAAGCATAAATAAGTAAAAACCAGAGCAACATTGAAGATTCCTTACTTTTTATGGTCAGCAGTTGCAGTGCATAGTAAAAGTTGCAATTTAAACATTAATTATATCCATCACAGTGGACCCAACTAGTGCTATCACTGTCTGCGGGGGCAGAGGAACAGTGAATGGAAAGAAGTGACAGGAGCGACAAGGACGAAGCCAGTCGTACATATCGAATGCGGGACACGTAGGCGGCAAATGCGACAGGATGTGGTCACGGATACGCAAGCGAATGCAAAGACCAATACGAATGTGAATACGAGTACCCCCATTCACGAGATGAACCACAAGACAAGGAGAACAGTTTACTGCTGGAATCGCAGACATTTATCGCCATTTTCGGATGCGTATTGCGTTGCGTTGATTTTAACGACATTTCAGCTGCGATTTCCGATTTCCATGCACAAGTTTCCTTCGCCAAACTCCATAAAACTACAAGGTACGACGAATGCGCTAGGGGAGGGATGGAGGGGGGTGGTGTAAGGGTACTCGTGCTACCTGCCATCTAAAAGTTTTTTGGGGGGCGCTGAATTCCAATAAACTGCCTGGCACAATATTAGTTTTTATGCTCGTTCGTTGCCCGAAAAACTTTGCCAACAAAAGCGGAGCGAATAAAAAGTGCAAAATCATTTGGGTAAACAGTGACTGACTTTTACAGACCCCCGCCCAGACTCCGCCCCTGTCTTAGGATCAAAGTCTGCGGCGTGTGTATGCATATCTGCCAGATACATATACCCACATCCACCTACCTCACCCTGCTATGCCCCGTTGAAACGTGGCGAAACTTTGTGCAATGTGACTTTCAGAATTTTTAGTTTTGATTTCAAGTTTGCCAAGGTGGCCCGTTGTCAGCTTAGCTGAAAATATTGCAAGTTGCGGCAAAGTCACGTGCAAGTTTACAGACATTTGGCATTACCTGCGAGGCAACCGCAGCGAGGTGCGAATGCGCGTGCAACTGACAACTGCAGCGTTGCCAACTTCGTTGCGCTGCTGCGTTGCCAACTTAAAGCTGAACCCCCCAAACTGCCTTTCCAACACTGGCGGGCAATTAAATAAATTTCCATTTAGCACTTCACTTCGTATTCACACTCGCATCAAATTTAACTTGCTGGATAAATCTGTCACGTGCGCAACAACAACAACAGCAACAACAACAAAGATAGCACCCTATTTGGTTTTGGGACTCTCGCTCCTCTAACGACTATTGCCCCTAATTGCAATTATTTGTCTTAACAAATGAGTTAAACATGCCATTTGCACTCATTGTTCGGCGGCAACTTGGCAAATTCCGATGGCGCAATTGTGGCCCACGTACGCGTGCTGCGGTGATGTACTGTACGATGTGTACTCTGCCCGACGAGGGATACGTACTTATTTAACAGATGTTAGTTAGCAGTAAGGGCGTAATTAAGTATTTAGTGCCGTAAGAGCTCTAATTTGGATTTACTGCAGTCTTTGTTTTGATTGTTCAGTGATGCGAATAACTTGAAATAAGAATGACTATGAAACTTCTTCGAAGTGTCTAAGTTAAACTGGATTAATTATTTGTAAACGATTAAGTTTAGAAAGCAACCTATGAAATTGTTGAATACTATGCTTTACATTTTTTTAAGAAGTATTAAATTTATTATATATTAGTAATTTAATTGCTTAAATAGAATTAAATGCTTTTACCCGGGACCCGTATAGTATAAGGGTAATATACATAATTTTGTTTTATGTTAGAAAATGTGTATAACAGGCAGGAGAGTCATTATGTTAAACGATTACTGTTAGTTTACATTGAACTTCCTATGTTAATTGATAACATAAGAGTTAGCATTCGCAACTGCGTCAACAGAATTCTTAAAGTCTAATAGTTTATATTTTTATAAATATTTAAACTGACAAATTAAAGTGAATTATTAAGGAAGCCTACAAAGTTATCTCCGTTTCCACAAATTATGTAAATATATTCTTGACAACTATCAACAGCCATCAACAGTCCATCCGTATGATAGTGACTATACTTCAGACTTCAGTGACTATACCATAAGTGCTAGGGCTACCAAATTTGATGACTATATGTCTTGGCATTATTAAGATGTTCGCTATCTTACCTTTTTCGACCCATATTAATAAAAATCGAGTGGTAAGTTGGTTGAAAACGGTTAATAAACATAGAAGTTTATTAAGCAAAAATTTAAGTAGGCAAACTATAGTAATTTGCTGTCAAGTATGCAATACAAAATACGTTAAAATACGGAATATAAAAGTCGAGCATGCATTCATTTAGTTCTCTTACTTTAATCAAGCCAGTTCTTAATTCGTCAGTGCTCCAACTCATGAAAAAATATTAAACTATCATCAAAGTACCTTCTATAAAAATATTCATCAAAGAATTGTATACTTTCTTCTTTCAAACTCCTCTCATAAAGATGTCCATAAAATAGTATATCCCACTATATCTTACCTCATGACGTAGCACACAAAATGTGTGTTTTAATTGAGCGAGCTATAAAATCCCCGTCTGACTGTATATATGCAAATGACACACCATAAAACTACAGCTTTGTTTCCGCATCGGCATCGGCATCCGCAGTCGCATCCGGCAACATGGCATCCGCTCGCAAACTAAACGCTGGCAAACTGCTCCAACACCTTTCACCGTTTCAATGGAGCATAAGAAATCATATCGGGCATGCCGGAGCATCGAGCTCACGATATGCTACGGTGCGGATATAATATATATAACAATTTTCGCACAATTTTCCCTAACACGTTATTTGCGCGTATTTCATATATCCTTACTGTCAAGATGCTGCCCGTGAGTGTGTGCGTGTGTGTGAGTGTGTGTGTGTGAATTAGCGGCAAACGGATGTTGAATTGGTTTGCCTTTGGCTTGGCTTGCCAGTCAAGTGTGAAGCGCACGGGGGGCGAGGCGGGGTGGCTCCTTGTGGCAGGTTGTTCGCCTTGCCCCATGTTGACTGCTTGTTTTTATTTCCTTTCCGGCTGTGGGTGTATGTGTGTGTTTAGGGGTGTGTGTGTGTGTGGGTGTGTGGCATCTTGGCACGTTGGCACGCTTAAATCAAAGCAATTTGCCGCGCAGCATCGTGTTGTAAATTATCGCCGCAGGATTTTGTTTTATTAAACTCAAGTGTGCCTGTGTGTGAGGTAGACACTCAGTGTGTCCGTGTGTGTGTGTGTATGTGTGCTGAGATTCCTTAAGCTGTGGCAATCTTGCCGTGCTGAGTAAGGTATGCAGCACTCTGTCTGCAGGTTAAAGCTCAAATTCGAAATCAATAAAAATTTTAAACAACAAACTAGGAATATTATCACAGTAAAATATTTTCAACTTTAAGAAAACTAAACTGGGTTATTTATTTTAAATGTATTTAACTTAAATAAATAACAAACTAATACCATAAAATACATTTAACTTCAATAATAATTTATATATTTTAATTTCGCTGACTTGGAAAATTTGCCAGTCAAGTAGTTTCCACAATGCGATCGTTACAAGGAACTCGCCCTTGTATCAACTACTTAAGTGTGGAATTTTCAGCATTCAAACTAACTATGCAGATCTTCAGATGTTAAGTAGACTCAGACAGGCACTTGCCACAAGTAGTAAATTAAAAGGTCGATAGGAAAGTGGGGAAAACGACCCTTTAATGGTTACTACTTAGGGCACATGCAGTCAGTTCTGGAAATAGAAATAACTAGAATCTCTGTTATAATTAGGTAACACTCCCGAAAGACACTTCGATGACTGTGAGACACAATGAATACTGAATAGTTGCAGTGCCAATTCGGGTGAATTTATACCATTGCTCTCATGCTTATCTATGTTTGTGTTCTTGCTTATGTTTGCTCCTGATATGAGTGCAGTTTGCGGCTCAGTAATCTATTTAAAATACAAATAACTAATCATATTTGCAAAGAATAATTTTTGAATGAGCTCAATCTAACATAATGTTAATGAAACAGTGCTTGATTCTGTTAAAAGTCAAACAATAATTGTATTGTACTTTCATAATACAATAGAATAAACCGATTTTTCGTCGACTCTTTTACATTATTCTTGTACGCACGTTCTTGGGTTCTTAAAAGCCAAGATCATTAGTCAAATTTCGGTATCTTCTTTTGGGGCTGTTGTTGAGGTTAATGCGACTGTTTGGGGTGACAAAACAAGCGAATCGCCGAGAAATTTGCATACATAAATCAGGCTGGTGATAAGGTTAATACAATTGCACGAAAGGGGGCAGAGAAACACGCCTCTGGGGCATGTACAGAGCTGACTGCTCCTTCTACTCTCCCCCTTCTGCAAATCTCACACCCTTTTGACAGTTTCTCTTACTTAACACATCGTTTGTGTGCGTAAATCGGAGAATGAAGGCTCAGACGAGCAGACAGACAGACACACAGACAGAGAGAGAGAGGGAGAGAGCAACGACGATTTTGACGACACACGTAACAATGTTGCCAAAATAGCATGACAACCCTGGAGCAACAACAATGGGCATAAAATGGCATTTAAGCTGCCTACCCACCTGGCAACCTTCCCACCTGCCTTGGCTTCCATTTTTCCACGTGTGCGCGCTTTGACAATGAAAAGTGTGCGTGCCATTTGGCAGAGTGTGTGTCTGTGTGTATGATTGTGTATCGTGTATGTGTTTGTGTGAAATCCTGCCTTACATTGCGAAACATTTTCATGCATTTTGACAGCACATTTTTCGTTCGATTCTGCAGTCAAAATGATAAAAATGTTTTATTAACTGAAAAGACGACAGCAGTCTCGACATCAATGGAATCGTACAACTTAACCGGCTCAGATTTGTGGGGTCATTTCCTTGTCAAACGGGGGAGTAACGAGTAAAGAAGTATTTCTTTATATGATTTGAGAAGGATGTGAGGTGAAGTTGAGCTTAGAAATTTGAGGAAACTTTTATTTTTTTATTTACTTTAATGTTGCCTAAAGGTTTTCATTTAAGAGTTAAACGGATATCTCTGGTATTCTGCAAATTTTGTATTTGCATAATTATTATATTATTGTTTGTACAAATGCCTTTCTAATATATGCTAGAATTCCAAAGGAAAGTATTTTAAATTAATTATTTATATGTAAGTGAACAGCTGCAATTGAGTTTAACAGCTGCTAAGACCTGCTTAACATTAACTTTAACAGTAGCTTAGAATATGTAATTAAACAACTGATTCCAATTGATATGGCAAACTCAACAGTTAGTGACAACATTAATGTATGTTAAATATATTAATTAATTAGCAGTGATCTGCTGCGAACAATATATTGAATCAATTTAATTATTTCAGTGGCAATTTTAAATTCGAATACTTCTTAACAACGATTCAAAATTAACTTTAAACGTGTCTCGTCATAAAAATGAGCTGTCAACAGTTCTGTAAAGATGCTTTGGCCCAACTGGCGACATAATAAACCAAATAAATATTATAACTTCATCAAGTGGCGCGGGCCAAAGGTCGTAGGTCGCTGGGTGGGGCAAGTGTTGAAGCGCAAAGATTGATGATAAAAATGAAAATGAGAAAGAAAATGCGAACCGGCATAACTTTGCTCATTGAGTGAACTGAACGAGCTCAAATATTTTGACCAGCAGTCGTTTCTTTTACTTCCCTCCCCTTCCCCGCTATCATCACCTCTTCTCTCTTCTTTTCTACAGTCTCCAGCTGCCGACATCTTCATAATGCGTAGCTAATGTTGACATTTTTCCAACGGTTCAATGGGCAGCATTTCAACGTGTTGGTGCTTATCGGCGCCCATGCCACGCCCACGACCGCCCGCCGAGCTGAGCTGAGCTAAGGAATGCGACAGTTGTTGTTGTCATTCTCATTGTTGTTGCTGCTACTGCTGCTGTCCCATTGTTTGATTGACTTGACCTGGCCTTTGTTTCAATGACTCAAAACATCTTCATGATAACTTGTCAAAACAGTCCAAGTCGTAGCAAACAGACGGCAAGATAATGGAGAAAGTGGAGGGAGGGAGGGAGCTAGGTTGTTAGGTTAGAAAGGAAGGGAGAGCATGCTGTGAGGGAACGTGCTGTTTGATTTGTCGGATCTGCTCTTCATTTGTTGGTTCACTGCACGGCAAAGTAGTTCGATATTTTCGACATCATTTACTTGTCGTTTGGGAAATATTTCAACACTGCACGCCACGGCAGAAGTTTGAGGAAAGTAACATTCCATTGCCCAGCCAGCCCATTTGGTGTTCTTATCGGAGCAGCACATCATTAGTCAACGCCCTCAGTTCGCGACGCCGTCAATTGGAACAATGGGCAAACTGTCAAGTAGCTGCGCTTTTCTTTTCGCCTGTCTCTGCATTTGTTTGCCCGGCAATTATTATCCTTATCAATGACACAAATCGCCATTTAATTAGCCCAATGCTTGCTCGGGTGTCTTGTTTGTGCTTCTCATTGATTTGTTGACATTGTCCCAGTCCCAGTCCCAGTTTCAGTTTCTTTCATTCCCCGTTCGCCGTCTCGACCCACTTCTATGGCCTCTTCAAGTCAAGTTTTCAGACAGCCTGTCCAGCTAACGGCTACGACTGAGTGCCAAGCTGGATAATATAGGTATTCCATTTTGACAGTTGCTTAAAGGTGCCATAAATCAGGGTTGATATTTAATGTGCCATACAGAAATGCTGAATTGGTTTTAAGTTCAGCTACGCGAAAATAAGAAATCGATAAAATATCGAAATTATTTAAGTTTAACATACAATTTTAAATAAACATTTAATCATCTATTTTAACCTGAAAATAATTATAAAATACTTCAGATATTTATATTAATTTATTGTTGCATTGCAAAGAATTAAAAATATTCAAATATATATCTATTAAACCTTGCAACCACTAAGCATTGAACATCGATACTTTGTTCTATTAAACCTTGCAACCACTAAGCATTGGACATCGATACTTTGTTCTATCAACATTGAAGATGGTCCACGAAAATGAGTAGATTGAGTATATTTATAGATGTTGAGTTGGATAAACAGTGAATGTCATTATTTTTATTGCTAAATAACAAAATTCTAGAATTTAAAGTATACAAATATTATAAAAAAACATATTTCTTTTGAGCATTTAACATTAAATCCTGCAAAACCTGCACTATGTGACCATAAATTCTGATTTATCGCAAGGGAGCAATAACTCCACCTAAGACTCAACTTGACATTGATTGAAATACACCTTGAATGAACTCAATAACAGTCTATATATTATTTTAATCTCTGCCTAGATATGTGACACTCAAATTGGACTCTATCTCGATATTAAATGTACTTCGTCATCAACCAACCAACTTCGAGTGGATTTTGCTGACCAGGCGAACTCGGCCACAAGTTGCAAATAGAAAGTGCCGACAATAAATCACCGAGACCCGAAGCAAAAACATAAATTACAATTAAAACTAAAGAAGCTACCATAATTATGGTTATCTCTCTTTCTCTCTCTCTCTCTTGGTTTTAGCCAGCTGAACGGATTGCAGGACAAGCTGGCAAAACATGCGGCACATACAAAGGACATGCGTAACTCCTCTCTTCCCCCTCTGCTGTTTGGGGGCGTGTAACCTTTATGTTTCACCTTTTGAAACTATTAATTATGCGTGCGTCTGTGTGTGTTTGTGTGTGAGTGTGTGTCCGTCCAGCGGAATGCGACTGCGAATGAAGAAAGTTTTGCTGTCGCTGCAGTCGGTCGCCCTTTGCGCTCCATAAATCTGCATAAAGTAAATGCCCCCAGGCAGGAGAAGGAGCAGAAGGAGGAGCAGGGAAAGGAACAGGAGGAGAAGAAGGAACAGTAGCCGGAGAAGGAGCAGGGACAGTAGCAGCACTCGGGTTATCAGGCCAAAAGTCGCAACTGGTTGTGCTTTGTTATGTGACTTAATTAACATGAAGTGTGGCAATGTGGCACCAATAATTTATCTCCCACACACTGTTCTTTCATGTGTACGTGTGTGTGTGTGTGTGTGTGTGTGTGGGAGTGTGTGCTGTCGAGTGTATCTTTAAGATACAGCTTACTGCATGTAGCTAAGCCGCTTAACGAAGCGCCAATGCGATTAGCTGACAGCGTCGACTTTTAGCACTTAAAATGCAGTTGCCATAAACCGGGTAAGCCAGAGGGAGGGATGCAGAGTGGTGGGTGCAGAAGAGGTGTAGGGGGGGGAGGGGGATCCAGTCGAGAGTGCTTGGGTTGCCCTGCAGCACATGGTCAACATCGCATCCGTATCCGCATCCGCATTTGTATCTGCTGCTTGTGTCGCCGTATTTTATAGCTCAACTTTGGCACAGCCACGCCCAGCTCGAGTGCGCCCTGTTTCCAGTGCTGCCTCTAGCTGCTGCTGCTGCAGCTCCTCTTGTTGTTGTTGTTGTTGTTTTGTTATCTCCTTTGACATTGCATGCCACAGTTCATTTTGTTTTCACTGCAATTTTCTTCCTTGTTGTACACAATTAACAGCTATTGCTGCCACTGCTGCTGTGCCACTTGTCCCCTTAACCCCTCCCACCTCCCCCCGTCCAGGCACTGTTTGTTTGTTATGCTGCACCCCACTTGTTTGCCTCCTAAGTCGTGTGTGTGTGTGTGTGTGTGTGGGCGTGTCCCATTGTGTAATATGCGCTCCGAGAGCCTGTTGAGTTTGATCCTTGCCGCCCTCCCTGCTGGCTCAGCCCCTTGCTGAGACTCGCATAATGAGTTACATGTTTGTTGTGGTCTCGGTTGTTTTGAACTCCTCCCCAGCTCGGCGTGTTGCAGCCCAATGATCTGCAACTGAAATCATCACGACATTCAACAACTAGTCCCAGTGGTTTCTATTTGATTGCTAGAATGTTTCGGAGGTTGAAAATAATTTAGTAAGTTGACTTGGCAGTTAAGGAAATTGTTGTATGTGCAACTGGATGTGGCATTGAGAGAGGTTACAGTTTATTCAGTTTTGTTATAAGTTTTACATAGCTAGAATATATCTGAAAGATATTAAAATATGCCCCTTAATGTGCCTTACTTGTTATGTTGATTTCTTTAATCATAAGATCCCACATTAATTTACTCACATTATTATATTGTTGCCACTATATTCCCTTTCTTTCATCACATAATAATAATGCTAATTATGATCCATCATCTTCTATATGCATGTTCTATATTCATCTTCTAATCTTCATAACTACTATAAAATGCAACCAACCTCAGTTTTAAGTTAATTTAACTTCCTGAGAATATTTTTCGGAAAAGAAGTTGTTTTAAAAAGCGCGCCTTACTGAAGCTTATTCAAGACTTATCGATAAGAGAACCAGGGTTGAATTTGATTGTGGAATCGATACATATTTAGATCGAGTGTGGCCCTAGTAGAGTTGCCAGAGAGTTGCAACGCGTGTGCAGAAAAACAAGAGTAACATGCGCCTAATACAATAAGAGAAATGCAAAAAAAAGGCTCACTACACAATTCAAAAATAAAGATTATATTTATAAGACTTTTGTTTTTAAATTAGTCATTTAAGAGTTTAAAAATAATGCATTAAAAATTGCTAAAAATATATTTTACTTTGGCTTCATTTCCCATCAAAATATTAATCGCTGTTTGCTTATTACCAGAATTACACGATGAATTTCCTCATCAATCAAAGTGCAACCAACCTAACATGAATTCAATCAAAAATGTCAGTTTCAAGGCACAAATAGAAACAAACGAAACACGCTGAGGGGAAGGGAAGAGAGGGGGAAGCGAGGAGGCTATCAAGAGGCATTGCAAGTGACAACGGGCAACTGGCAACAAATGATTTAGAAAATGATTTATGGCACATTCATCTAATTACCACAACGCCCGCAGAGCAAAGCAGCACAGAGTCGTCAATGGAAGAGTGGGGAGAGGGGAAAGAGGGAGGAGAGAGAGGTGGCAACACTGACCAGGCAACATTCACGGGCTGCCGGCAAAAAGCCAAAGTGATGTTGATGACAATTGTGAACGTTTTGTTGTGCCTGACTGAGGCTGTAACGGAAGCCCTGTGTGTGTGTGTGTGTGTGTGTGTGTGAGAGAGAGTGTGTGTATGTATGTCAGTGTAATTGTGTTTGTGCCTGTGTGTGCGCATATGTTTATGCGGCACTGTGTGTACGACACCATTGCTGACATTAATGACGCATGCCATCAGTCAGTTCAGCGGCGCGGGGCGGGCAAGGCGTGGCTGCAAGGGAGGAACCAGAAACAGAGGGAATGAAGGAAAGCGGTAGAGGGGGGTGTGAGGAAAGTAGGAACCCCTAGCTTGTTGTTAAGCCTTTTTCCGCGAGTGCAGCGCATCAATCTCAACATCAGCTGTCTGTGCGGTCGTGCGGAAAACGAATGGATCGCAGAGGAGGGAATTGGAAGAGGGAAATGGAAGGAGGGAAAGGGGTAAACTGACAGAGAGACGCGAATTAATATCGCATCAATTATAATTTCCAACTGGCAGCCAGCAAAGTTGACAACAAAATGCGTTTTAGTTATGTGATTTGTTGCAATTTTTACACCCACTTTGCTGGCTCCCCTCCTCATTTTACCTCGTACTGATATCCAATATTGATCTGTTCTGTTGCGTGTCATGTATTATATCAATTACACAATGACATTGCAGACCTTTTAGTTGCCACTGTGCTCTAATTTGTGCTGCAACAGTTTCGGTGGAACATTGAATCTCTCTCGTGTTTGAATATTTACTAAACATTTGTTTTAGTTTATTTTAGTGGGAGTATTTTGTTAACTTTACAGCAAACTCAAGAGAATTGTACACAGTTAGTATTTAGTGAATTTTAAATACCCTTCAAGCATGGCAAATGCTCAAAAAAATTTCTTTAATAGGCAAAAGAAAGGGTGACATACTGCATAAGGTATATATTGAGCTATATCCGTCTGTCCGTCCGTGCGTCTGTATATTTGTCCGCCTGTATGTAAGTCCGTTTATCCATCTTTCAGTCTATCCGCCTGATTGAAGATCTGTCTGCCCAAGTGTCCGTCCGTCTGTCCGTTTGTGAATCATTTGTCCGTCTGTTTGCATGTATATCCGTCTGTATGTTTGACCGTTCGTCAATCCATCCATCCGTCTGTCTGTCCGTTCAATCGTCTGTCCGTATGTTTGTCTTTATATCCGTCTGTATGTGTGTCCGTCTATCCGCCTGATTGTAGGCCTGTCCGTTCGTCAATCCATCTGTCTGTCCGTTCATCCGTCTGTTCATCTGTTCATCCGTCCGATAGAATATCAAGATCTCAGCTATTATAAAATCTACGTACACCAAATTTGTATATATACAAATACAATTTACCACTCTTATTTCAATCGCAATCAAGAATGATATTAAACCAGAAGTTTAGTTCATTTATATCTCTTTGGCACCCCTTTATTTACATACCAATTAAATTTAGTTTTTCGATATCTTTCTAAGTTTGAAATTTGATTCAAATCAAAGCAACAGTGTTGCCAATGCTTTCGATGGTGCTTCTGGTGCTTCTTCTTCTTCATGTCGCAGCATCTGTCAGAAAAATAAACAAAACTGCAAATTTTATCGCGCTGAACGTTTATGCGCAAATTGCTTCCAGGTTTGCGTGTTGTCTGTCGCCTTATCGAATTTCAGAGAACGCAGGCGAGGCGAGGCGAATGATGCCGGGACGGAGTACTCAGCCAGGACAACAGACTGTCTTGCTGACAACATTCAGCACTCCCCCTCCATCTCTTTGGATTCATCTCCCTTCAGTTGACAATCGGCACAGATTTCGCTTGGCGTGCTGCGCAGCATAGTAAAGTTTTCTCTGCTCAAGGCGTGAAATGAAATCGACAGTAATTTTGTGTTTATCTCCTTTCCAGTGTGATTGTCTGTGTGTGTGTGCTTGGTTGTGTTTGTGTTGTAATAACAATTGTGACAACTTTAGTTGCTGCTGTCGTGTCTGCCAAAAGTTGTACAAGAAATTACTTTAATTTGCCAAGTTTGGGTCTATCAAAGAACTATGCGATCCCAAAACGATGCAATGATTTCGCTTAATGTGCCCAACAAATATTTTGTTATCGACTCCAGAGTCAATAAGCGAACTTCCTCATATTGCCACATGGCAGACGCGGGCCATGGAGATGGATATGGAAATGGAGCTGCCTTAGTCGCTTTGATGGTGCATAAGTTCCATATAAAGTGCCCCATGAATAATTCATGCGCCACTTATACAAAATCGAAATGATAATCGAGCACTTTAGCATTTAAATCACAGATTCGGTCTAGCATCAGGTTGAGGGAGATTGGGCTGAAGAGCAAAAACAAATTTACATAGCCTCGCAAGGAGTTGCCCATTGACTGCAGACTTTTCGATGGGGTTGACAAGAGACAAAGTCCCATTGACGGAATTCCGCTTTAAAGCTTTTATTCAGAGTCAGAGTTAGGCATAGACAGGTTGGGAGTCTTTAGAGATGTTTATGGTCAATTATGTTTTAGTAAGAATTGGTTTATATATGAGAGTAGAGAGTAACTTGTTTTAAAATGAATGTGAATTCTATATTTCAATATTATACAAATTCAATAACCTATTTATACACTTTATAATTAGCTAGGCTTCTTCTAGGCAGAGTAAGAGCTCTAAGATATGTTCGATTTGCATTTACATTCGCTTTAAATTAAAGTTTATTTTTTCTTTTAAATAAAAAAGAATATTCCACACTCTTGATTCCTTAACAACAAAGTATATAGTGTTTGCAACGCATCGTTGATAATCTAGATCGGCTTAAATGAATTTTTCCGATTCCTGAATTGATTAGACGAATCACTTGAATAGAGCGATAACCATCCATAATTACGACATAGCAAGTGCGAGTGCGGGCTGCAACCGCTTTTCATTTGCCCGCCATTACCGTTAGCCAGACTTGTTGCCTGCCGTTTGCCACTTGCCACATGCCACTTGCCACTTGGCGAAGCCAATTGACATTTATGGCTTGTGCGAGCATGCAAAGCCAGCGACGATAAAACGCCTCGCTAAGCCAGCAAGGAGAAAGCCCTCTGCAACTGCAAGGCGTGGTGTGGCAAGTGCTGAATGTGTTGCCACTGCAGTGTGTGTACCTACACAGTATTTATTCATAACTGCAGTGCAGCTCCCTATCCACCCCACATAGCTTCCTACTGCCATCGATGGCGAGCACTCACGCATTGGCAGGCTGTCAAGCATGCATTTTTGCATTAAATTGTCTTGTTGAAGGGAAATCGCATACACTTAATGCCAAAGCAAATGCGATTTGCATCAGCAGCAATTGTGGCACGGGGTGGCAACTCTACTCTACTTGCATTGTTGTCAGCAGCTGCTGGAATGCATTTGGCCTGACAGTTGATAAACGACTTGAGTACTGAGCACACTCGAGGCACACACACACATGGAGACAAAAACCTAGGCGAATCTCATTCCCATCCCTGTCGCAGCTCGAGTGCTCCTCAGCTGACTGATTGTGTCGGTTTTATTCTGTTTTTTTTCTTGCCGGATAGTATAAGGGACTTATCGCGCACTTGTTGCTGAAGGCTTTGCATAATTTATGATCCCTTCTGTAATTGCCCCATTTTATATGTCTGCACCCTGCAAAGATTTAACGACAGCCCCGGCCTGTAAGTATGCATGTAGTAGTGTGAAGGCGTCGCCATTTTCTTATCACATGTGCCACATTACGTGGATCGGGCTAGGGCGCAAAGGCAGCGTACTTAAGCCCTTTAAAATTTATGTCAAATGCATTTGTAAAATATGCCAAACCTACGAGTGGCAAAACCGATTTCTGCGCCATTTAAACTAACATGGCACTGAGGCACAGTGGGACGCATCCTTTTAAAACAATTACTATTGAATTAGTTCAGATTTACATGCCATAAGTTAACTTTATGCTATTAAATAATAACAAAAAAATGTTTCCTGCTTTTATAATAATTATCTTAAAGTATTTATTAACTTTCTACAGATTTCCTAACTGATAATCTATTTTTTCTGCTCTTGTAATTTACTAAAAAATATGTCGCTCTTGCGTCAGTGTAGAGGGAAAATCTTCCGACCGCCAATGCGGCTGCCAATGGAAAACGTTTTCCGCCAACGTTTGAGTAAAAACAAGGAACGATAAAAAGGAAAATCTTTGTGCATTTTCGTGCAGTTCGTTGTGGCGAATGTTCGTGCAAGGAAAATGTAATTTTTAGTGCACGTTCGGGCACGGCACTAGTGCTCTTTCTCCACACATGGGGAGCACCTAGACACACACACACGCATTCAAACGAACATACACTACACACGCTTATGTATGCATATAAGTCGCAAATGCAACAAAATGGCGACAAGCGGCCACGTTCCTTGTCTTTCAGTGTGTGTTGTCTTTATCAGCATCGTCCTCATCGTCCTCAACATAGTTTGTGTTTTTTTGCTTGACTCTTATAGAAAATGCATTTTCTTCACTTTTAGTGTGAACACGGTATAGGGTATACACCGTTTGATAGGAAAATTGACAGTTCATATTTGAAAATATTTCAAACTTTTTTCAATATATTATTTTTTGAACAAATTCTGAAGTTTCCCTCTAAAGTGACTGCCGAAAAAAATTGTCTAAAGAAGTAAGTTATTCGTATAGAAAAAATAAATAATATTCACAAATTTAATATAATAAATTAACATAGAAACTCAAATTATGGCAACCAAAAATGTTTAAGATTATATAGTTAGCCCTGCAATATTTATCAGAGATGCTTTCTCGATACTTATCGTTTAAACTTTGAACACTCATTCGAACGAAGCACATACAACATTGAAACACCTCTTCATAAAACAGAAACAAAGAATATATAAGATATCTTACAATACATCCATTCACATAAAAGATATAGAAAGCGGTGCATCATGTCAGGTGGCGTCGATTTGGGCCTGCTGCCTTTTAATACGTACGATGAGTACATGAAATCGTTCTCGACCCTCGAAGACTTTCGATACTTTCCCAGCCGGACATCGCTGAAGAAGTTCATAACGATCGGCTATCGCAGCACACTGAAAATCTACGAAGAGGATGAATTTCTTAAGATGAAAATCAAAATAGCTGATTTTCTCAATCCCAAGATCGCGTCCCGTGTGCTCTACGGCAATTACATAAAAGGTGATGATGCAGCGTTGGTGGCATTGGCCGAGAGAGAGGAAGATAATCTGAACCGCAAGATAGCGGTGAGTGCTTCTATAGTTCGGTTATGGGAATGAAATCTGGCTTTAATCAGATCCCTTTGCAGACCATTATATTTCTACAGGTGCGTATGCGTAGTGGATTCGATATTTCCGGCTACATCGACTACGAGAAGAGCCTGCGGGACTGTGGCATGAAGGTACCCGAGTATACCAATTGGAAGGCCGTTTTCGAGGGTCGCATTCTGCTGCGACCTAAGCCAACAGACCTTAGTTTCTATGACTGGCACAGAGGAACTGTTCTTTCTACAAATACCGATAATTGGGAATCGATTTCAGGTACAAAAAATTTGGTATTCAAGCACAAGGGCGATCACAAGTACGTGCCAGTTACCAACAAGGCCGATAAATTCAAAGAAAATGTCGAACGTATCCCGATACAATCTGAGCTCTATGGGTCGATGATTCTCTATGATCATCTGGTTAGATAGGCCCAGCAGCTTTAATGGTTAAATGTGGTTAAATATTTATACTTTTATAATTCCCTTACCAAAGGAATTTATCGGTTTAATTAGTGGAAGGCATTTAGAAGTACAACCAACACAGTTTGAAGGTGAACGAATTGGGATGGCAAGGCTTAAAATGACAAACGATTTCAAGGATTGGCGAAACTACGATTACAATCAATATGGACGTACATACATGTATCGATATTTCCGTTCGCTTGACTAGATTTGTCTTGGCATGAAATAAAACTTCTCTTTTTAGCCCATTTTGTGTTGCCTACTTTTAGGGAGTTGCTTCGAAATCAGTGCAAATTTATAGTTTCTTGAATAACTTCTATATTAATTATCCGATTGTAGTTAAAATTATAGAAATCACTTGGCTGATCATAGATATTGTGTTTACTAAAAATTAATTATCCTACATTAAAATTACGCTTGGAATTCAATTTTTTTCGGGAGGAGGCGTGGGCAAAAACTAAAATAAACTTGATCTGCTTGCAATAAAAACACATGGACACCAAATTTGGTTGCCCTAGGTCTTAGAATCTCTCAGATAAAGGTTGTCATATGCACAGACAAACAGACCGATGGGCGTAGCTATTTCTAGTGACAACCTTTATCGATATTAATGACTATTCGAGTTGCATCGATAATATAATATAAACAGCACTTTCGATACCGGGTATCTGTTAGTCGCGCTAGCTGTGTAGCCACTTGCCACACTCACCTGTTTTCGTGCCTCATCTCATGCAAATAATGCATGCTGCATGCAAAAAACGCCCTAGCCCTAGCTTATGGTTGCCCGGATAGGCTAGGTGTGTATGCTATTTGCACACGTGATAGTGCTCCAAATTTGGTCACGAAATGCCAAAGATATTCGCCGGCATTAAGAAAGTGCCAGCACAAAGTTCGACAGATGGCAAAAGAAACGAGGAGGCGTGGCAGACAGATATCTGGCACAACTTTAGTTCCGTCTTAAATTTGAAAAATAAAAAGAAAAAACGAAGCCGAAAACTCAATTTCAGCACATAAATCAATACGCACTTCTGTGCAAACATGTTTGTGCGTGCTCGCTCCACATACATACATACACACATACGTGCACACACGCATACATACATACGTCTGTATAGCGGGCAAATAAAATGGCAGCAACAAGCACGCACCATATTGTATTTATGTAAATTTATTTCCGTTACATTTCCGCCGTTCAATTGAAAATCGTCGTGTGATTTTCTTCTTTGCCCCCGTGTATATTTGTTCTGTTGTTCAACTGCGCCCCCACCACTCTCTCCCCAACCCGGTTGCCTCCTTTCGTCCATCATTCTATCAAATAAGAGAGAAATCACAGCAGGCTGAAAAAATATTCATGCACAACAACAGCAAAAAAAAAAAAGAACAGCCTCCCAAAAAGAAACTACAAATATGCATTCATTCATTTATAATATATTCGTTTGGGTGGCTGTGGGCGGACTCGTTGCGAAGGTCTTTCGGCTGCCCTGTTCGCTCTGCCATGTAAATTGCGGCAAGTCAATCTGGATGTTGTTTTCAAACTGTAACGGCGAATTATTATTTCAATTTCGATTTATAGCGCAAAATAAATTGGGTGAAGAGCAAAAGAGAAAAGCAACGCAGAGAAATATGAGAAATAGTTGAGCTGCAAGGGCAAAGAGTATGATGTGCATAAATAAATAATATGAGCATAAATAAATAATAAATATTATATAATAAATCCTATGATTGTTTAGAGCACAAACATAAATTACGAGACTCTTTGGGATTATTGAATATGCATCATAGTTCAGAATAAGTCGGAGAAGTTTTATACATGACTGTATGCATTTAATTATATTGAATAATTTCTTCTTTCTAATATTAAATATTAAATTCTAATTCAGAAAAAATATGGCAATATGCAGTTTTCTTTTTATTTAATATTACATTATTTCTTTCTAAGCTAGTCTGATTGCTATTGCTCTTCTTTATAATATGAGAGAAGAAACAGAGTTCCGAGTCTGTAAAATTTCAGAATGAGTAGTTTATACAGCTGTGCAGGTTCTCTTTGTGAGTTTATCCCTTCCCATCGAACTAGATAAATATTAGTTATTGCCTCAATATTAGGGCTTGAGCCATTTAATTTCTTTTGAGACCCAACAGCTTTCAATTGAACCCTCAAAGTTTTTCCAAAAACGGCAGCCGAGTTCATTTCATTTGTCTTATTTTCCTATTTTCTTATCTAAATTGTATGGCTCTTTGGCCTTTGTTGCTGCTCAAAAAGGCAAACAATGGATAGCTTAATGTTTTTCAAATGCAGAAACAGACGCTTGTCACTCACACACACTACCACACACACACACACGCGCAGACGGGTCTGTTGTCTATTCATCAGAGCAAGAGGCTGATAAGCGCGTGTGTCGGAGTTGATGAAAAGGAAATTAGAAAATTCTCAATGCACATTGTGCGCTTAATTAAACGGCCAAAAGTAACTTCAAGTCAGGTTGCCAGGGTTGCAGTGGGAGTGAGGGTTGCAGTCTGTAGTGCAGCATTATTATAGGGTTGCCACCCGAGCACGGCCTGCATGAAACAATGACAATAGAAAATGCTCATCAATGCGCTTGGCTGCCCATCAAAATGTGCACATGATGTTGATGTTGCACCAGGCAGCCGATGTTGCACCAACAAACGGATTTAATTTCCTGCAATGTGCTCCAGTTCCCCTCCCCCTAGGCCCCTTTTGTGGCGCCTGCAGCTGTTTTGAGGCTTTATGCGTGTTGGGGCGAGCAAACTCGTTCACCGCTTCATCTTGTTACACTAGAAAAAGTTTTATGTCGCTGATAAAGTTGCAACACGACGATGAGCTGCTGCTGCTGCTGCTGAATGTTGCACCAAGTGTTGCCTAATAATCCGAAAATGGACTCAGCTTGGCGGCCGCAAAACTTTCACGAAACCAAGTGGCAACACTGGCAAGAAGTTTGCCCGAGTGTAGTCCAGGATAAGTTGAGACAACGCTGACAGCAGTCTGCCGGTTGCCTCATGTGCCTCTCCTGGCGCTCCTGCTGCTGCAGGCCAGAAACATTGGCACATTCATCATTTTTGAAGCCAGGCATAAGGCAGCAGAGTGTGGCAGCAACAGCAACGGCAGCAGCAGATGTTGCAGGCAGCCGCGGCAAGTTCTTGTCACATGTTACGTCGCCTCGTTCAGCCGGAGCAGGAACCGATGACGATGGCGACGACGTTCCTGGCTCCGCTCCCCTCTCCCTACGGCGGCTGCTGGAGGCCTCTGGCATTTTCACTACGGACATTTTTCGCATACTGCTGAAAAGTTCTCTGCGGCACCCAGAGAATTCCGACGCAGAGTGAATTATCCGACGCTTTAAATTTCCTGTTATTCATGCAGTTAAAGAGTCAATTTGCGGGCAGATTGTATGGAAAACAGACTGAGGAATCAACGGCAGAAGGCACTGTGTGGCAACTCCAATATGCTGCAATAAAGTGTATATAGTTTGTGCAATACATATATACGATATTATTCTAGATCAGTATCAGCATCTGAATTGCTCGTTAAATTGTGAGAATTTGAGTTAAATTTTAATTATTTTGTAGTGAGTGCCTTTTGTCTTTATTCTTATTTCTCTAGCCGCGTGTTCCTGGCTTTCCTTTTTCCACTCGAAGCAACTCTGCCAAATACAACACTGGCTTTTTAATCGATAAGTCCTGAATAAAACTTCGATAAGGCGCCCCTTTCAAAAGAACATATCCTTCTCTTGAATGTGTTAACAGTTGTGCACCCAATGAAAAACTTCGTATACAATTTAGCTAAAATGTGAAAATATATATGTATTCTATTTTTTACAGGATTGGGGAAATTAGTGTAAGTCTACAACATACAAAGGCTAGTTCAGTGCTTAGTTGTTTTTGTATGTGTGCGCCAGTGTGCCCTAGTGTGTGTGTGTGTGTGTGTGTTTCTCTTGGGTGTGCGTGTCTCATTTAGTGAGTGGGTGATTCAGTGTACTCGGCTCTTAGCCCTGGTTAGGCCTGCCGATACGTCTTCTGATCGAGCTGCGACGGTTGCGGTTGCCACCACGACCCCTGCGTCCACCACGACGGCCGCCACGACGTCCACCGCGACCACGACGACCACCGCGACGACTGCCACGACGACCGCGACGAGAGCCACGACGACGATTGCGACGGTTGCCGCGACGACCACGACGCACCACACGCCTGGCACGAGCATCATCCTTGCTGGGGCGGGCAGTCAACTCCTTCTGCCTTTCCAGGCTGACGGTAGCGGTCTCATGGTGTTCGTTCACAAGCACCTCTTGTTGCTGCTGCTGCTCAACATCCTGGTCTTGTTCGGCGGCCTCGGCCAATTCCTGCTGTGCATCAAGCTCAGCCTTCGAGTCCTCAGACTGTTCGATCACGGCCGGACGCACGGCGCCATGACGCCGCTGGGTAGCTGTCTCGGTGGCCACCAGGCAACAGAGCGCCGCCAGGACAAAGATCAGTGTGTTCTTGGTTGTCATTATCGGTCCGCTAGTTGCTTATGGAACTCCGGAAGTGTTTGTGATGCTTTAGTTGTGGCAAGACGTGCGTTTTATACCGGTTCAACTGGGGCACACGGGGCACAGGGCACACACAACCTGCGACCCGAGGCCAACTGTTCAAATGTTGCGCCAATGCAAGCTGTGTTTGTTGTTCACCTTCTTGTTGTTGTTGCTGTTGGTGTTGCTGTTGCAGCTTGCCGTTGTTGGCTATACTATTAATTTGATCTTTTGTTTGAGCATGCCCTCTCTTAAATGTATAGATACTTTCGAGATGCTTGAATATTTGTTTGCTTTTCAATACCCTTCCCACCTCACTGCATTTCCTTTGCCCTGCCTCAGATAATTGGTTTCTCCAGCGGCGGCTCCATTGCAAGCCAAACGCGCTAACCCGTTTGCCAACGGGAAATATCATTTAAAAAGAATAACCTTAGTAATCGAATTGTGCACAAAAGCGTTTTCTGGCTGCGCTTTTCGTTTCGTTCTTTCTCCTTTTCCGCTTTCCACTTCCTCCTCACTGCAGGCTACAGCGCTCTTGCATTTTCTGATTGTTCCGTTGCAGTTGCTGCGAATGGTGGCTAG
Source organism: Zaprionus indianus (assembly GCA_018904595.1). NCBI lineage: Eukaryota > Metazoa > Arthropoda > Insecta > Diptera > Drosophilidae > Zaprionus > Zaprionus indianus. The sequence continues at coordinate 2,961,369 of JAEIHA010000905.1, forward strand.
GTAAAGTGAGGGGCAGGAAACATGTGCAAAGATAGTTTATTTTACTTCTTATATAACTATATATTAAATGCAATATTATTGATTATACGTAATTATTATTTAAAGATCTAACGATGATTAAAAGGATATCGATAAGTTAAACTGATAAATATTTATTGAAATCACTTAGTGATTGAAAGTGAATATTTAAATAATTTTGATTGGCAAATTGAAAGGGCTGCCAGACCTGCATGGAACTATCGGATAAAGGTCTGCACGAGAATGGAACCGAAGGTTATTTAATAATATAAAATAATATTTAAAAAAAAAATCATTTTAGGTTTCTATGTTATGAAGACTTTCTCACACGATTAAAGCAATCCTGGCAATAGTTGTCACTAAGTTGTGTGCTAAAACCTTTATATTTCAGGGCTCTCAGTAATTGGCTCGTCGTGGGCCTCACTACATCTCGCTACATACATAATATTATATATATATATATAAATAAATCTATTTTACAAAAAGTATATAAAATATTATTTTACCAAAGCCAGATCATGACGCAATTTCTAGATTATGGACTCGATGAGTTCAAGACGTACGAAGAGTATGTGGAGTCGAAGTTCAATATAAAAAAAGACTATAAATATCTATCGAACATAAGGATGGCGAGACAGGTGGCAATGCTCGGCTTTCGTACCAAAGTCTACTCGGAAGCTGAATTCTATAAGATGAAGGAACTAATATACGAGACTGTAAACCCAAAAGCAGTATCACTTCAGTTATACGGAAAATACTTAAACAACGACGATGAAGTACTAACGGCGTTGGTGCAAAGGGAGGAAGATAATCTTCTGAAAAAGACGGCGGTAAGAAGCTATAAAGTTTTGTATTGGATAGATCGATTTTAAAACCCTTATGTTTGTAGACCATCATTTTCATGCAGGTTCGGAAGCGAGATGGTTTTGACATTTCCGGTTATATCGACTTCGAGCAGAGCTTGCGGGACTGCACCCTTAAGCTAACTGGCTATACCGACTGGCAAGCTGTGTTTGAAGGCCGCAAACTGCTGAAACCCAAGCCAACTGACTTGAGTTTCTACGACTGGCACAAGGGAGTGATCGTGCACACGGACAGTGCCAATTGGCAATCGGTATTATACCTAAAAGATCTGAAGTTCATGAACAAATTGGATCTGAAGATCGTCCCCGTTACCACAAGGCCGTGCAAATATAAAAAAAATGTGGTGCGCACTGTTTTGAAATCGAAGCTTTACGAGGCCGTTGTGTTATACGATCATATTCTATGACTATTCGCATATTCATATATTTATCCTATTTGCCTAATCTATAAGAATATTTTACAAATAAGAATAGCAAAGAAATCATGTGTTTTATTATTCCTAGGGAAGAGTTTCTGCAGTGGACTATACCGAGTGCTGCTTGTATCCCCGGCGTCTTTTGTAAATCTTTTATACCGGCCATTTGCCAGTTATCAATGGAATTTATCGCTCTTAAACGGGTTGCCAATAACTTTCGCTTTGACAGCCCGTGAGAGGATGGTCGGCGAGAAGGCGTACCCACGCCGTCAGCTACTCGTTGCACGTGCAACAAACGGAAATCACGTTGCAAGCATTTGTTGAAATGATTTAGAACTGTTTATTATTTAGAAAATCCAACGGCTTCTGTTTTTCTTCTACTTTCATAGCTTTCCTCACCATTTCTCCAGAATTTTTATATCCTTGTAGAGGGTATATTACGAACAGAAGTTGTGATTCGTTCACGTTATTTGTATTCTATGTTTAAAATAAACAACATTGAAATACACGTAGCTAATTGAAATATCTCAGCCTCTTCCTTTCAATTCAATCGAAAAATTAACAGAAGTTATACAAGAAAGTATGAGCAGAACATTCAAGAGGACAAGAAGTGAGGTAGTCCTCTATTTCATTTTCTATTTATTACAGAGAGTATCATACAGCTAGATACTTCATACGGCAACATGGCTCGAAGGGTATCCTACTGTCGCGTTCTGCTCGACTCGTCAAAGAAAAACAGCAAAACCCACTTATATTTTCCTATTTTTCTTGAAAGAAATGAATTTCCTCCGCCAAAAATTAATTAAACTCGTTAGGCAGCCAGACAAAAGGTTTTCAATTTACGGTCGACAACGTGTATTTCGCAAAGGGAATATGAGTCTAAAACAATGTTTCCTAAGAGCACTTCGTTGCATGAAACCCTAAAAAGACTAATTACCAATAAATAGTGAAACTAGTAAAACACATTTCTATCAAACCTCACAATTAAAAATCATTAAATTTCGTCGTTTTGTGTTCGACTATTAATAATTTATAAAAAGGAAATACTAACCGGTTAGCAAGGATATAAATAAAAATATACGATCTTCACAATTGGCCTCCATAACAAAGCATGAGAATAACAATGGGAGAAGGCATTGACCTTAATAATATAAACGCAGGCGCGTTCAGAGGGGGGGGCAAACGGGGCAGTTTGCCCCGGGCCCCGTCGTCAAGGGGGCCCCCAAACGTCGAATGGCAGTTTTTCAAAATATGACAAATCGAGTATATACAGTGGTGGAAAAAATAATAGAAACAGCACTTGCACTTGGAAGAAAATTGCGCATTATGTACACGCACTATATGCACGAAATTGACATCAAATAGAAGGCTGATAACTGATAACTTTAATATGCGACTTGTTTCAGGTCCATTCGACCTTTGACACTTTAGCAATCTGCCTCTAAAGAAAAAAACTCCCTTTTGAACTCGTAAAACGAATAGAAGCAAATGACATTTTTTTGAATATTTTTCGTTTTTTTTCAGTGAATTCTTTAAAAAAGGCATGCATTCAACACTTTTAGGTAAGTTTAGCTAAGAATGACCGAATTTGCGGAAAAATTCTGTACAATTAACCTGTAACATGAAGAAAAGGTCACGGGGGTCACTGCCCACCTGTATAGCGCAATATTGTCAAAGTCCTTCTTTAATTTCGGGTTTTATGCATCCAATCCGTTTCTTATATTACTCCTCACACGTGTTCTATCCGATTTGAGCCCGGGGACTGGTCAAACCACTCCAATTTATTGAGCTCGTGATCTTGCATCCATGTCCTAGGCAGTTTCGAGGCAGGTTTGGGGCCATTATACCCAATGAAGCCCCGTTTTAACGGGACTTTTTCCTTGGCATCAAGTTCTTTACGATGTCTACGAAGTCGGGAGCCCCAATTTGTTCCTATATCAAGAATATCGGACCAACTACAGAAGGGGCAAAGAATTTCCATAGTATGATATTCACACCACAAACGGTGTGGTGGGCTTAGGATCGAAATCAGTAGTTTTTGGACGTCTTATGTAAGGTTTTTCATTAGATCTAAACAAATTTAAGTTACTTTCATCAAACCACATCATTTTTTTCAATTATAGGGCACTATTTTTAAGGGATTGAAGGCATTTAATTCAAAAATAAGGAAGAACTTTGACAATATTGCGCTATACAGATGGGCAGTGACCCCCGTGACCTTTTCTTCATGTTACAGGTTAATTGTACAGAATTTTTCCGCAAATTCGGTCATTCTTAGCTAAACTTACCTAAAAGTATTGAATGCATGCCTTTTTTTAAGAGTTAACTGAAAAAAACGAAAAATATTCAAAAAAATGTCGTTTGTTTCTATTATTTTTTCCAGATCCAAAGGGAGTTTTTTCCTTTAGAGGGAGATTGCTAAAGTGTCAAAGGTCACATCGACCCGAAACAAGTCGCATATTAAAGTACAGTTATCAGCCTTCTATTTGATGCCAATTTCATGCATATAGTGCTAGTACAAATTGAGCAATTTAGATTTTCGTCCAGGTGCAAGTGCTGTTTCTATTATTTTTTCCATGTATGTGTCGTGCCACAAAGAAATAGGGAGGGAGGGGGCCCCGAATTTTTTTTTGCCCCGGGCCCCAAAAAAGCTCTGAACGCCCCTGTATAAACGAATATGGAATGCTTGAAATTTTCCTACTCCTTGTAAACCATCTAAACCTTGGCCAAACCCAGTCTACTTTTGTTCTTTAGCATTCAATTAATTAAGAAGAGATGAGATAAGATTCACAGTAATACAACAAGGTAAAATATATATATTTGTGGCTGATCAAACTTTCTTTCTGACAATATGATCGTATAATACTAGAGATCCCAAATTCGAGAAGTCAATCGTGATACGCTTGACATTCCCCAAACTCGCTCCGGGCTTAATGTCTGGCTGGATTATCTTGTGGTCGCCCCTGTGCGTGAAGGACAACGATTGTCCAGCTTGGCAAACATGATAGTTTTCACTGTCGTTGTATGAAAAGATTTTCTTCTGCCAATCATAAAAGCTCAGGTCGGTGGGCTTTGGTCGCAACTTCTCGGAACCATCAAAGATGCGCCTCCAGTTGGTCGAGCCACGCAAATCCAAATAATAACTACGCAAGCTGGCAGCATAGTCAATATATCCCGAAATATCAAAGCCACTCGCCTGGCGTGCCACAATAAAGATAATGGTCTGCAATTGAATTTGAAATAAGTTATGAAAATACTTTTAAGTTACTCGTAGTTCCACTGATCTCTCACCGACAACGCCTGCAGCATATTGGCTTCCTCTCGTTCGGCTAATGCCACGAGGCCGGGATCGTCGCCTTTGAGAAATTGTCTACACACTACAATTGATTTAATTGTCGGATTAAGCATATCCTCAGTTTTGGATTTAACCTTATAGAACTCATTCTCATCGTAAATACGATTTGTGCTGCGATATCCAAGTTTGACGAGCTCTTTAGTCGCTCTTTGATTCTGTATGTATCGAATGTCATCAATGGACATGAACGAACGAATATAGTCGCCATAGTTGTTGAACTGAAGCACGGTAAAGTCAGGTCTGATTGCCATGTTGCTCTCTTACTTTAACAAATTGTATGTAAATGTATCTTCTTTACAACTATATTTATTTACGTATGTTTATTTATGTTTTTGTGTGTTTATGCACGTATGTTATGTGAACCTAATCTGGGTGCTGATTATAAGTTACTAGAGAAATGGCCTCATGTTGAATTTGTATTACTAAGCCTGCTTTGAAGCAATAATTTTACCTACTGTTTTCCTGAAAACAGATTTTAAGAGTAGTACCATATATTGAAGTTTTACAATTGTTGATTAGTTCTAAAGCCTATTAGATTTCAAGTAAAACTTTCTATGCATTTCTGTTGAGTATATTTGCTGGTTTAAAGCACACTCAGTCTTCACAGAGTCACACATCATTATGCTGGTACTACGGAAGCAGTACCTGATAGGGCAAAGAGTCTGCCTTTCTCCCCACTTCGCCCTTGGCTGACAGCGTAAATTACGCGCATAAAATGAACATTAGATTCATATTTTAATGTGGCAGAGCGCACACACACACACACACACACACACACACACACTCGTACTGCTGTACCATAAATAAAAGCAGTCTAACTGTGAGGGCACACAGGAAGGAGTTCTGGTGCTGGATATGGCAGCGACAGCTACAAAAAGGTTATGCCAAATAACCTGCAGCTATTACAAACACAAACAGGCACCTCCCCCTCCCCATCCCCACACATAAAGAAACGTACTTACATGTCTGTGTGTGTGTGTGTGTGTGCGGCAGTCTACTTATTTCCATTACAAATGAGCTTATTATGCGCCCGAGTCACAAAGTCACTGCGACTTAAAAGGATTTGCATGTGATTAGCAGCACGAAATGTAAACAAAATTCGAGCGCCAAAAGACAAAAACCAACAAGAATTAAAGGTCGCACATTGCGATCAATACGCACTTCAAATACCCTGCATCGCCATTGAAATAGAGAATAAATGAGAATATTAGTTTAGTTTTGAATTCTTAAAGAAATGTTAATGAAGGAAACAGAAAACTTTTAAAACAGCAATTGATTTAAAACTCTATAGATAGGTATTATTAATATGTTTATTGCACATATATTTAAATGGTTAATTATTAATTATTATAATTATTTTTATTATTATTATTATTATTATTATTATTATTATTATTATTATTATTATTATTATTATTATTATTATTATTATTATTATTATTATTATTATTATTATTATTATTATTATTATTATTATTATTATTATTATTATTATTATTATTATTATTATTATTATTATTATTATTATTATTATTATTATTATTATTATTATTATTATTATTATTATTATTATTATTATTATTATTATTATTATTATTATTATTATTATTATTATTATTATTATTATTATTATTATTATTATTATTATTATTATTATTATTATTATTTTTATTACAATTATTATTTTTATTATTATTTAATGTATTATATTATATTATATTATATTATATTATATTATATCATATTATATTATATTATATTATATTATATTATATTATATTATATTATATTATATTATATTATATTATATTTTATTTATTATTTAATTCTTAATTATTATTATTAATATTATTTTTAATTTCTGCTGTCGCGAACGTCTGCAGAAAGTCCCTTTACCTGCTGAAAGTTAATTTCACACAAAGAACGATTTGTAAGCACTTGAAAAGTTGAGCCGGCAAAAAAGTTGCTCCCGTATTGTGTAGGAGTGTTTGTGGGTATGTGTCTATGCGTGTGTTTGTGTGCGTTTTTGGCAAATTGCCTTTGGCTATGGGGCGCATTAAAACAATGAACACATCATAATCATAATTTTTGTTGTTGCCTAATTTCAGGGGCAAGCGCAAGTGATGTGTGCGTGAGTGTGTATGTAAGGGGACTAGGGTGTAACTGTTGAAATATCATGCATAATTTAACTGGCTTCCCAAGCTGCCATGGCAACTGCCGAACAGACTTTGGACTCACCTTGGCGTTCGGTCTGACGGGGATGCCTTGAAATTGACTTTGAGTGGCGCTTTGCGCTTCGATTGGCCTGCATAATGGAGATTTCTTTGCCTGGCCTGGGCTGCATAAGCCCTGAAAGGCTGCACAAACGCAGGACTGAACAAATAGAAAAGCCACTTTGCATTTTAGCCAAGGCATTGACGTCTAATTGAAGCCGACTTGCAAGTGTTGCCAATCGAGAAAATGGGCAAAAGAAGAGGAGCGAACACAGAAAGGAAAAAATTCTCAATCGATTATTTAAAACGGGAAAAAAGTGAAGGAAAAACGTAAACAGAATCTGCTATAATTCAATTACTGTCCGACTTTAAGATCTGATTGAATAAGGTGCGCCTTCAATGACATCGGGCGTACAAATGTTTATCTTTCATGCGCTCATAATGACGTCAACTTTGTGACTTTCATACAACACTCATGACTTGCCAAACACACACACACAGACACTCGCGCATTCTTTCTACCTATGCGCAGACAGCCATGAAAAAAGTAAACAACTCAAAAGTGAAAGACCAAAATAAAATAAGAGCAGACGCGCAGACGGCTCATGAATGCGACCCATTGAATTGCGCCTCCTCCACTCTGACCTGCTGCCGCCAGTGTGGGGCACAAAAGAGCAGACTCCAAGTTTAGCTAAAGCCAAAAGTCAAATACGTAAGGCTCAAAAAAATATGCGAAAATTGTTGTGCTTTTTGAATAAATGGAAAATCGCTAGGCAAATAAAGGTGAGTGGCAAAATAAGAATAGAAAGAAGAGCAAAGCCGAACAACCAACAGACGACAGACAATAAGTGCAATGATGACGTCAACGACGGGCTCAGTTCAAGTTGAAGGCAGGACTGCCAATATACGGAAAGAGAGAGAGTTCTCTTAAGCTCACCTTTATATGCCAAGCAGCAAGGACAAACTTCAAAAGGCGCAGCTTATCAGTGAGCGCCTGTTCTCGTCAGCGTCATCGTCATCCTTCTCCTTGCGTCGTCATCGTCATCGTCAGCTTCACTTAAATTAAGCATGTATGCCACGTGGCTCTGGGCCGCCGGCTATTAAGTAACACAGGAGAGCAAACTGTGCATAAAACTCAATCAAGTCGAGACAAGTCGCAGGACAAGGCGACAACTCGGGACACACACTCGCACTCACATCAATGGCCCGGTCCCGGCCCGGCTTTGGTTGCTGTCCCTGCAGGCATGTCAGCCCTAATGCCAACTCTGACACGCTGCGCATTCCCGAGCTGCTTTGCTTATAAACTAAGGGGAATCACTGGGCCAAAGACACAAAAACAAAATCCAAATACTGAACCCGAAAATTCGACTGTTACCCCTTGTCGAGTGTGTTGCATCCTGTGCCCTTTGCTGCTCGGGGCCTTTGCGACGTCAACAGAAGACACAACAGAAGAAGAGAACAAAAAGCAAAAGACAAGAAAAACAAAGCAAAATATCTGAAAAAAAAAAAACAAGTCAAGTATATGTGTGAAGGCCCTAAGAGCTAAACTTAAGTGTCGGAGCACGCCAGAATTGGAGCAGCATGAGCCACGAGCCACGAGCACCCCGCCGGGCAACATGGGAGCACTGTCGTGCTCGTGTGGAGCAGCTTAAATAAACATGTGACTTTGCTATGTTAATTTCATTTAGTTTAACTGACTCATGTTCAATTCCCCTCCTTTCTCACTTCCTTTTATCCACCTTCCACAGCGCGACTTAAGCGAAGTTGGAATTAGATTTACTATACTTTAAGTGGGTGACAGAGAAAACTGTTGAGGAGTCCTTAAAGGCGAGTTTCAATGAATATATTTTATTAAATTTAAAAAAAATTCAATAAATGAGTTCCTTGATATTATTTAACCTTGATCAAAGAAACATTCAGACCACTGGAATGAACTGATTCCTAGATTTTGTTATAAGTTTCCTAGAGCATAAGGATCTTTCTCTCCCTCTCTCTTTGTCTCTCCCCCTTCCCCTAGTCAAAGCATATCAGCAAATCCTTGAAAAGTTTCTCGTAGTTTTGGGGAACAGTTGCTGCAGTGGACTCCTTATTCAGAAGGTACTTTGGCGAATCCATTGGATAAAGTCTTGTTAAACAGTAAGGCGAATTGCCTGGACGTAGAAATTTCTGTACATTAGGCATTTGGGATATTTTCGACATCAATAATTGTTGATTAAGTACATTATTTCCTCGACATTTCTTAGGCAAGTTCGGTTCAGTCTTTTTGTTTAATTTCAACACTTTTTGTTTCGGCATACTGACCCTAGAAAGGCATTTGGCAACTACTTCATTATAAGCTATTGCTTCTGGTTTTGTTTTATTCGAGTCAACGCCATAATATGACAGTGATTCCTTCTTGGGACTGCGCTTCCAAATATCCATGACAACATTAACTTCCATATAATAGGGATTTCCACAATCTATGTTAGAATAAGCATTTTTCTCAGCTTTCTTCCCGACACAGCATCGCGAGATTGGAGGTTTTATTTGTGGATAACTTTCACAATCGTCAAATTCAAAACTCTTACAGTTCAGCATCCGCATCTGATCGCATTGTGATGTGTTATTTTGCATCCTGTTTTTATATATTCGGATGCTGAACACAAATTTGAAGTTAATTTTTAAGGCAAAGCAGTAGAAAGTACAAAATATTTACTCAGATACCCAGTGAAGGTATCTTTAGATGTTTTGCAAAGCAAATTGTATTTGCTTTATGGATTGTTATCTGCAAAATGAAATGTAGAACAATAAGAGAAAAATATAAACGTGTATCTTTAATACACTGAAGTATAAAGGGTTCTCTGGAATAGGCCAAAGATACTCCACAAATTGTAGAAAGTATCTTACGATTAAACATGCATCAAAGTAGTCTAAGGCACATTTAAATAGGCCTAAGGCATTCAAGCTAGACTCCAGTAACGATCTAGTATATCACGCACGAACATACTCATAAATATCTTCTATATATTACAAATTTTACTTATATATTAAGTTATAAGAACCATTCCAACATGTCCATCGTGGAAAATCCAGTTGAAGTGCAGTCAGAGCTTGAATTCGATTCGGACGATGAGCTCGAGAATGTTCCATGTACGGAGGGGATTGATGGTCCCGATTTGGAGGCCTTTCGTTGCATCGGATGCAAAACACTGCCATTCACGGCGCTCTTCCAGTGCCAGAACGGTCATCAGATCTGCGCTGGCTGCTATATGATGCGTGTGCTGGACAAGATGCTGGGCGAGCAGCTGGGCACGTGTCCGCAGTGCGGTGTGCGAATCTATCGCCACGAACCGTATCGCAATGCAAATGGCGAGCTGACTTTGGCCAATGCCTTTGTGTGCTGCGAGCTGTGCCTGATGGTGGTGCAACGCGATCACCTGCGCCACCACAAGACAGTCACCTGCCTGAAGCGCGTGGTGGTGTGCAAGTGCAAGCGCATCGGGTGTCCGTGGAAGGGCCACTATGGCAGCGAGCAGCGACAGCATGAGCGGAAATGCGAGTTTCGCAACAAGAAGGGATTCGAGCTGATCGAGACTCTGCGCAAAATGCAGGATCAGCGCGACGCCAAGCGCTGCCTGTTGGGCAAGGTGATGAAGCTGTTGCAGCTGCCACTGATCACCGTTCGTATGTTGCAGATACTGCCACAGGTCGATGGCTATCCGTGCAATGTTTGGGTTGTGGGCAACAAGTTTGATGCCTTCGGTCAAAGTTGGTCGGTGCAATACAAGTGGCAGTCGCCGGAAGTAGACACAGCCAGCAATGAGGATGAGCAGGCGCTGCTGCCCTGCAGCTTTCTATTCAAATTGCGCTTGGAGTCGCCGGACACGTGCCGCGCTTCACTGGGACTAACCTACTCGCTGATCGGCTGCGTCTACACGGATGTGCACTTCTTACCGAATCTGTGCGAGAAATGTGATTACACTCGAGACAATCAGGACGGGCCAACGACTCTGCTCTACGAGAACTCGTATCAGAGTATGGAGCGGCTAATCACCGAACGTGGCATCTTCAGCCGACTTATGATGGCCCGCATCTAAATTGGTTTCTCCACGATTCTTTAGTTAAATTCGAGTTGTCTATTCTTAGATATTTTTGTATTCATTTTAGTTGGAAATAAATTATCTCAGTTGAGTTATCAAGAACTTCTGATGGCATTTCTATTCTAAGATATTTTTGTATTCATTTTAGTTGGAAATAAATTATCTCAGTTGAGTTATCAAGAACTTCTGATGGCATTTCAATATTTATTTTAAGAACTGAATTTCTGACTTAGTTTGTTATTTATTGACTGTTCCTTAAACTGACAAAGGCACAACATTGGATTCATGAGTATTCAACTAAGGGCTAAGACTGGTTAAGTGTCCCCTTATTCTTCTTAAAAATAGAAACTTAGCATACAAATGTGCCATGAATAACTTGTATGTTTGTTGTCTGATCAGAATTCAAAAGCTGCTGAATATTTCCTCAAATATACAATCAAGAAGGCCGTCAATGCTTTAAATTAATATTTATAAATATTCACAAAAACACAGTCTCCAGTAACGATCCAATAAGACACATTCAAAGTAACGAAATTCACAAAAAATAAATAAAAAAACTCAAAATAAATTAATTTTTTGATCGGTTGTAAGAGGATACTCAAAATGACCCCTTTTGAATGTGAAGAAGACTTCGATGTGCTTGCAAGCTTGGTCGCATGTGAAGCGCCTAATGCATATCCAGTAATAAGAACAAACTGTATCAAACCATTGTCGCTGAAAAAGCTCGACAAGTACCTGAACAATCCTCGCAAGCTGAAGAAGCGATTGGGGAAGTGCCAGTGCGAAGAGATCTGCTGCCCTTGGAAAGGGCTCTCTGAATTCAAAAGGCGACGTCGTGAGCGTGCAGAAGAGCTCAAGGTGTTGGATAAAGTGATGAAGTTGTTGGAGATGCCGCACCTCACATTTCATTATCTCGACGAGTTGCCTTATTTCGATACATTTCCGCGAAATACTTGGGTGATTGGCTCCTTCTTTTATGCGTTCGACCAAAGCTGGACTGTGCGCTACATGTTGCTGGCGCCGCCAAGAACAGAGATCCTGCCGCACTTGCAATGCAGCTTTCTGTTCGTCTTACATTTGGAGTCGCCGGACACGTGCCTTACCCCTCTGCGACTATCCTATACACTGACCAGCTGTAAATTCATGGACATGCGCTTCACGGATAACGTGTGCGAGAATTATAATTTCACTCCATACAATTTAGACGGACATCCGGCTGAGTTGTACAAGAACTCGTTTCAGAATGTCGTAAAGCTACTCAAAGAACCACTACGCTTTCGCATATTCATGGTCCCCACTAAACCTAAGAAGTTGCATTGATTTCCATCTCGATTGGTTTATTGTTATTGTTGTTTGTTGAGATTTATTTATTTAGCGTATTTTCCATTGCATACTTTCAAGCGGCACCTTCAAAATTCGTAATGTTATTTCCCCAATAATTTCCGTGTTAATTGCAAGTTTTTTGAACAAATTAATAATAAAAATATATCAGCCTTACACTATTCAGAAGAACTTCTGTAGTTCCTGTGTTGCCTGCCCTCAACCAATCAATATATTTATAAGCACTTATTGAAACTCCTTCGATGATTTATTTGACAAGTACTGCTCGCTTGTGCAGTGGCAGTCGCTACATACATATGTTTTCCCTTTTCCATTTTAAATGCCAGCTAATTTATTTGCCAGCTTCGTCGCACCAGTGCCGGCTCGCACCCGAAGCCCCGAGCCCCAGCGACACCTTGAAATTCTGTAATAAATGTCGCACTCCGCGTGGCAGACCAAAATTATTGCCGCACATTTGTCACACGCATTGCAACGCGTATTTTACAATGGCTAAAACAAAAATACAAAATAATAAGCGAAATCGTTCAAATGAATACGATAAATAAAAGTATTTTTAATTAAAACTTCACATAAAGCAAAAACAAATCGAAGTTGTTCAATAAAAAACGCTTTCATTGGGCGAAATCAAGGAGATTTCGGTGCAGAAAATATTTCAATTTATGTATAATAAATTTACATCAATGTTTGATTTCACTTTTGTTAAAAATCCAAGAAATAAATTACCTTTAAAATTTAAATTATTATTTTATGATAAATATAAATTGAATTTTAAATTTTTGTAACAACTCTAGAAAGAATTCCTAAAGAAATTCCACTTATTTGATATGTGAATGTGTTTTCTGGAACGCAAGACGTTGCTTTCTTTTCTGGGTATCAATTATCAACGAAGAAATTTCAGTTTTTACTCGCTTTTCCTCGCACAGGTTGAATGAAAAGCGTAGCATTTTCTTTGTCACGTTTCCATTCGTAATGTGCGACAGCTCTGAAATATGTTTGCCATTTTTCTTTCGATTGTTGCGCCAGCTGTTGGGTTTTTAACGCTGATTATATAGTTTCCAGTGAACACCCCACGTCCAGTCACCCGCTCGGACCGTTGTCATAAAAGTCAATATGCCAAACGCCTTGACCCTTTCTGAGGCACACATGTGGCATGCCACTCTCCTGCAGTATAAGTATATATATATATATGTTATGTATGTATATAGGTATTGGAATGTGAACAACTTAATCGGAGCATTTTCATAAAATTTTATTGAATTTAAAACCGAAGCCCAGCCACTTGGGCAAATATCATTTATTTTATTGTTCAATTCCGAAGCGTAACGGACGACTGGCGATTTCAGCAACGTTCCCGCTGCGTCTCCTTGTTACACTCTTAAGATATTGCCCGAGAGTGTGTGTGCGTGTGTGTGTGTGCGAAATTGTGTGTATAGCTCTGATTTCCGGGCTGTCTGCTGGCAAGTGGCAGCTGTGCCATAAAAACTAAGGCTTGCCTTAGTCCTGCCTCCTTGTTGGGTATACATATACACACGTATGTAAGTGTGTGTGTGTGTGTGTTGTTGTCCGACTCTGTTTGTGGCATGTGGCCATACGTAATGAATGTTTATTGCACCGGACATGGACATGTTTTGCTCAGTACTCGTCTTTTGTTGGTCTGGCCAACAAGTCTGCGTAATTGCTTTCGGTTTTTGTGCAGACATTTGCCATCTTAACGATTCTTCAGTGCAAACAACAATTGGCCAAGAAACAGAACCAACGAGCAGCGAATCAAACCCCAAATCATTCAATGAAATATATTTCAATTGTTTTCGTTCTTGTTAGTAAAAATTAGCAAGATCTTTAGACTTTCTTTTTGCGGAAAGAACTCTATAAAAAGTGGCAAGTTAGATAACAAAGCTTAATTAACTTCTACAACTCTTTTTGAACACTTAGGAAAAAAGACAAAATTCACAGATTGTTAAGTATGAGGTTAAATAAAATTTTAATTAACAGAAACTATAGAAAGACATAGGCGAACATAGACAGACAGAGGCAGACATAGACAGAAATAGACAGACATAGACAGACATAGACAGACATAGACAGACATAGACAGACATAGACAGACATAGACAGACATAGACAGACATAGACAGACATAGACAGACATAGACAGACATAGACAGACATAGACAGACATAGACAGACATAGACAGACATAGACAGACATAGACAGACATAGACAGACATAGACAGACATAGACAGACATAGACAGACATAGACAGACATAGACAGACATAGACAGACATAGACAGACATAGACAGACATAGACAGACATAGACAGACATAGACAGACATAGACAGACATAGACAGACATAGACAGACATAGACAGACATAGACAGACATAGACAGACATAGACAGACATAGACAGACATAGACAGACATAGACAGACATAGACAGACATAGACAGACATAGACAGACATAGACAGACATAGACAGACATAGACAGACATAGACAGACATAGACAGACATAGACAGACATAGACAGACATAGACAGACATAGACAGACATAGACAGACATAGACAGACATAGACAGACATAGACAGACATAGACAGACATAGACAGACATAGACAGACATAGACAGACATAGACAGACATAGACAGACCTAGACAGGCATAGACAGACAGAGACAGACCTAGACAGGCAGACAGTGGAACGACAGACAGACAGTGACAGACAATCAGAGAGTCAGGCAGACAGAGGGACAAACATACTGGAAAGCAGATAGAGTGACAGAGACTCAAACACAGTCCGACAGGCAGTGTCAGGCAGATTGACAGAAAGTCAGTGACAGTCTGAGAGACTGGCAGCCAGAGAGTCACACAAATAGGTAGACAAGCAGACAGAGAAACAGACAAAGACTCGATAGTTCAATTACCTTTTTTCAATTCTTCTCTAGCTCTTTAAGAAAGCGATTCACTTAAGCGCTCGGGGCTCTTCCATTTGGCAGCCCAGCTTAACTCTTGCTCAAGATTGAATAGTAAATATTCACTTATAAATAGCTTAGCCAATTTAAAGGCTCCACCTCCATATATAACGAATCTGATATGGCTCCCATGAGGCGCGGCAAACATATGTAACATTTTAATAATCATAAAAGCAAACAACAAAAGCCAAAGCGCCCACAAAGGAAATTCGGTGAATCTAGTTGTGGGGGCGGGGCGGGAAACGTTTTCACATACTCGCATTAAAATGGCAAAAACTTGAAAACTCAACGGCAGCGGCATCGAGGACGTGGTTCACCACCATCATCATTGGGAGCACTGCCTCCTCGCAAGTCATTGTTATGCATGACGCCAACTGGCGACGGGCAACTGGCAAAGCCGAAGCCGCACTCGAAGCCAAAGCTGAAGTCAAGTTGGGGGGCTGGAAGAGGGAAAGCGGGAGCTGGGATACTTTTGTCATTTCCATAAACAGCAACAACAGCCAACAGGCTGGCAAACAAGTGGCCAAGGGGAGGGAGAGAGGGGTGGCAGGCCAGTCGAGGCAACAAGAAAAATATTAAAGATTCTTGAAAACCATAATCTTATTGACGTGATAGGATTACACTTTGCTAAGTGAATTAATAAAGTATGCGAAGCTGTTGCTGTTGTTGTTGCTGCTGCCACACTGGTGGCGAAAAGTGTGTGGCCAACTACTTAGGGAGAGACCACTCAATATGAGATGCACACAATATTATGGTCGAAATGAGGTGACAGCAGGGGAAGCAGGTCTGGAACGTGGCCTGATTCTTGACAAGCACCGGGGATGAGCTTTGCAGCAAACTTTTGCAGTTCTCAACTTTCTGGCAAGTTGCCGCTGCCGCTGACTCTGTCTCTCTCTCTCTCTCTGCCCGGCCACCGACATTATTAACATAATTTATCACGACAGCGACAAAGCCCGCTAAGCAGCTCAATAAGGTAACACTTTTCCCCCCTCTTCATCCCTCCCTGGCAAAGGGCGAAAAAACTTTGTTGCCCAAGCTCAAAAAACTTTGCAACAGCCACCAAAACATATTCATTACATAATCATTTTGCTGCCACTGAGTAGCGCCGCACTCCCGCACCCTTTCTCTCCACCATTGATCGACAACCTGTCAACGCTTTCAGTTTGGGTGGCAAAATAATTATGTCATACTGGCGCAATGATTAATCATGCTTCGATTTGCCGGCTTGCAAATAAATTGGCAGTTATTGAGACGTGTCAGCCACGTCGTCGTTTCCCCCCTCGCTCGAGCTGTCCATGCCGGACACATTTAACTTGAATGGCGCCCCGGGGAGCACTTGGATTTTATTGACATCTCTTTGGTTTTTAATGCGTCGGGAATTGGAATTAGGCACTTTTTGAAGCAGTTTGCATTTAGGAGGTATTTACCGCATAGATGGCAGTGTATAAAATACCTATTGCTTTTTGATTCGATATATAAATGGAGCAGGAGCAAGTCGTATTACTGACAACAAAGAGAGAGAGAGAGAGAGTGTGTGTGTGTGTGTGTGTGTGTGGAAGAGAAAGAGAGACAAATAGGCTAGCAAGTTAGCCACATTATCCATGCAAATCTGTTTGTTGCATAGGTCCATAGAGATCCTAAGAAGTCATATGATTATTAATATATATGTGTCTATTAGAATCGTTTGTTTAAAGGTTATAAAATTTTTGTGGGCTCGGTGATTTTTTGCTAAATTCTGACCAAAATAACCGTCGCATGAGCATCACTCAAGAGCTGTTGAATGACCTCAACGATGACCCACATTTACTCAAAATGGTCCATGATTCCCATGATTCGTCATGGGTACGTGGCTATGATATCGAAACCAAAGGCGAATCGTCTCAATGGCAGAGCCCAGGTGAGGCAAGATCAAAAAATGACGCCAAATTCGATAACTGTTTTGCCGGTAATCGATAATCGAAAGTACATTGCCCGAGAAATTTGAGTCAGTCACCTTACTTTTTGAACACACCGCGTACACATAAAATATATAACATATTAGAAAGATAAATGAATGTAGAATATATATGTATGTCTTTCCACAGGATCCCTTCGTTTTAAAAGATACAAAGATGCATTGCTACCTACTTCCGATACATGTGTATCTCATCTGCTAAATACCTTTCTGTACAAAACATTTCAGAGTAAACCCTTTAATTTTGTGTTTTGAAGATATTTTTATTAAATCCAAATCACTTTAAATCTATAAGAAACAAAGACAGAATAGAGGCAGATATGTTGAAGTAACCACAAATTGAATTTATTTAAAATTTCAATAGTTTTTATTAGTTTAACGGCTGATTCCTTAGAATACCCAAATCTCTGGCACTCATCTGTACTTTTTTGGCAAGTCAGCAGCAGAAGTTTAGAGAAAGAAGTGCGACCTTGAAAAAGGAGCATATAAAATCATTGAGAAAACTTGTTGGGCCAGAAGTTCGTTCGTTCCATTGCGACAGTCATAATTCGAAAAGTTTTCACGAATGGCCAACAAGTCCAGAAATCTTTGCAGTTCCTCAACTTGGCTGGGCTATTAAAAAGTTACGCTTTTCATTTCAATTGCCGAAGCGGACAAGTTGCAACGACAACGACGACGACGACGGAACAAATTACAAAACTACTCGTAGAAATTTTACACTTGGACACCAAATGCCAAAAACCAGCATACCCCTCCCCCCCCCCGCCACAGGAACTAGGCGTTAAAATTGCAGAGAGCGGAAGAACTTTTGCCGAGTTGCCAATAAATGTGAATGCAAATTGCCAACCAATTAGTTGGCCAGTGAGAAGCATTCTGATGTTTATTAATTGGCCAGCAATGGCTCAACTCTCAGCGATCTCTCTCTCTCTCTCTCTCGAGAAGATGATTCCTCTCGGCTCGACGTGCTACGCAATTAATGTAAATTAGATATGCAGCAGCTTTTTCAGCGGGCTCGAAATGAGTTTTTCATCAGGTCTAACAACTTAATTAGCTCATAAAAATGACGCCCTCAAGCTGTTAACCCGGCCAACGACATTGCCTCCCCCTCTCCCCTCTCGCTCTTGTACTCTCTGTCTGTCTTACCCTCACTCTCCCTCTCTCTGTCTCTCTTCGTCGGCGTTAACCGCCTTCTGCGTGTTGCGGCCACTTAAACGCAGCACAGATTGGCTCCGAATCCGGTCGGAAATGCCGGAGCGCCAGGTCGTAGGTCACAACGTAGGCGCAAAGCTAATTAGTATTAAGTGCTCTTGCGGCACTTGATGCCATCCCCCCAACCCTCATTCGGCTGTTGTTGTTCTTGTTGTTGCCCCTCGCATTGTGGTTGTCGTCGCCGTTGTTGTTGTTGTTGTTGGGGGCCCCGCGTCGCCTCGGGTGTGGCAAAATATTTTTGTGTGTGCGGTCACTTGTGAAATTCCAGCAAAATTGGTCCCTTCGCTGAGAAAAAGACCAACGTAGGGTGTCCGAAAAATAATAAAAAATAACGCATCTTGAATACTCTTATTGTTTATATGTAAACTGTGAATATAAGGATTAGTAAAAAAATTATCAATAGTTGATGAAGGCAACATAACTTTAAGTATTTTTAAAAATAAAATGCAGAGTTGTGAAATTGAAAACCACGAAGAGAAAAACGCGCGAAAATTGTGAAATAGAATGATTGAGAAAATCTTAAACTGAAAATTACATAAAAATATTTTCTATACTTGTGAAGATTTTATTAATATTAAATCACTTTTAATTATAAATGCGAATAACTTATCGAATTTATTAATCTGTCGATGCATCGCTTTTAGCGTCCTGTTAATTTTTAATCTAATGTTATATTTAACATAGGTAATTTTATTTATTTTATTTTATTTATTATGTAACATTATGTTAATTTAATTTGCATATATCGATAAATATTTATAACTATATTCTATATTCAAAAATATATTCAACAAAATTTAAAAAAGAAATGTATAATGTAGGTTATTTTTATTAGAAATGATTTTAATATTATTTCTGCCATCAATCTGTTTAAGAAATTAACAGTACCCACCTTGGACGGAACCAAGGGAGCGTGCCCAAAGCCCATGGCCAGAGCTTAACTGTAAATACAAGCGATTTAATGCCGGTTGAGTGCGTAATGATCCAGCACCGAGTCAAGTTGCCTGTTTGCCTAATTTGTGAGCAGCTCAGATTTGGGTTTCATTTTTTTTTTGCAGGTAACATAAATGCCGAGTGCTGAATACAGCAAAGGTCAAGCATAAATGTTTGATGTTTTTGGCGGCAATCGCTTTGTGGCGCTGACGTTTTTTAAAGTGCAGTCCAAATGGAAAGTCAAAAAAAGAAGGGAAACATTCTTTAGTTGGGCAAGTTCTTTAAACAGAATCGGGTTTATGTATTTTTATATTTTTAATTATATATTAATTTCATTTATACTTTCTTATTAAATTTATGCTATGCTATTTTACTCCAGGCACCCTCTCTAACTTATCTGCTATTCAGCCACCACTTACATCAATCCGCAAACAAGTCAATTATCTTATTAGAATCCATTTCAGTTCCTCCACGTTTCCGTTTACCTCCCCCCTCTGCCCACACACTCCACCCCTCGTTTCCTTCTGCTCACTGTCAGCTTGGCACGTAACGTTTTACTTTAGTTCAACTCATTTCCGCTGCTCACATGACTTTATGCAATAACAGGCAAATAAAATTATCTTATCAGCCACTGAAGGAGCGACGAACATGCTGCGTGTCTTGTGCGTTCCCTCGCAAGAGTGTATGCATGTCCTTCTCTCTCTGTGTGTGTGTGTGGGCTAATTTTATTGCATAAAACTTGTGCTTATTGCTCTGGCAACTGTCCTTGCCTGGCAGCTCACTTGTGTCCAGCTAAAAACTGCACGTTTCGGTCATACAATACGAACGTGACCGCTCGACGATGTTCTGATGCGAAGTGACATGCTCCTGCACCTATCCTCTGTCACTTTCTCCCCTCTTCACTGTCCTCATGCCTTCTATATTTCTGGACAGTGCCGATGTGCCACGATCCCGTGTAATGTGCACGACTTAGAACAAACAACAACACGAAATGACAGTTATTCATGGTAATTTTTATATGTGCATTTTCGTGTAGGAATTACAGGAAACTGGCTTCGGGTACAGCGGTTAAATAAATGCGCTGCGAAAAGAATTGAAAAAGAACTGGATACCTTTTCCAACACTCATAATATTTTCGATTATTTTATATCAATTTTAGATTATAATAATTCAAGTGGAGCTCTTACCATACCTAATTGCCTGCCTTTGTAGAATAGCTGACCTTACTTGCCTTCGATCATAATTTCCAACAATAGTTGCCTGTCTAGACACCCTACAGCCTGTCAGTCTGCTATAGATGATTATCAGGAAATAAGTTCAGTGGTGGAGGGAGTGCAGGGTGTTGGGGGAAATGCTCATTTCAGGATGCTGCCACCAAGTCACGTTCGCTTTTTGCAATGAAATGACAACGCGACGAGTACAACAAATATAAATGCAAATATACAGTTTGCGGTGAACATTTGTAGCTCGTTTCACAAGTAAATACACACACACACACACACACACACACACACATATATGCACACATATAGACATGCGTTGGGAGTGTAGTGGCTGTGCTGCTGGGGTCTTGTGTCTACGTTTACGCCTACCAAAGCGGAAGTGTTGATTTTCATTATACTGCGTTAGTTCAATTGGAAAAATATTGTTCTAGGCCAGTCAGCTAGATGTGAGTGTGTGTGTGCCTGTCTGTGTGTGTATGCTTATCTGTATATGTATGTGTGTGTTTGTGTGTGTCTAAATTGTTATGTTTGACTTATTAAATTAGCATGGTTCACTGGCTGTGTAGTCGATTGTCTACTTCAGTTCGATTTATCGAGGCGAAGTCAGACGAAAATTGTCGATAATATTTGAATATGCATAGTCAATTGAATTAGAAAGATCGAAAGTTAAGTTAGAGAATAGATTTATGTTGGCAAGCCAGGCAGTTAACTGAAATTAAATTAAGGAGTGTGCTGAAAATACCTTAAAAAATTAAAAAGACATCAGTCGAGTGTGTTGGTTCATCGAAAATTATAATTACCTTTCAAAATGATCAAAATATGGGATACTTAATTTTTGTAAATGTATTGAAGACTTCATGAACAGTTTTTAATATATACTGCGTTATAAAATTCGTTAAAATCGCATTACTAAATCATTTAGTTGCCATAGAAACTAAAGGTTAGGAAATAGAGGTTTTTGTATATAGACTAGCTTTAATTATAGAATTATAGTTAAAGAACTAAACGTATCTGTGCTTATTAAAGTTAGATATAATACTTTGCACCATTTTATTATCACTACTATAGCAACCTTTGGGGGATAAAAGAAACTGCAATGAAAGATAATCTTCGGCATAATATAAATAAAGTCGAAAGAAGATTTTCGTGCTGGTTTTATTTGAACATCCATTGAAATTGCTCAAAAAAATGTTATCAACCAACTTGGTGCTGCTTTTTATGGACATAACATACATATGTATGTATGTGTTTTCAAATATTAAAAATAAACCTAGCAAGCATTGTGAGGCTTAGGAGCAGCTGTGCCTGTAGATAAGCAAGGGACCGATCTGGAGCATGCTTCGATTCTCTCTCTTTTATAAATTTTCGAAGTAGCAATTCAACGAAGCTCAAAAGTTTGGCACAAGTCCTAGATAGTTGTGTACAGTTGTCGCAAAAAGGGAGTGCACAACGGGACAATGGAAAATGCCAAACGGAAGAAGCAGGAGGTGAAGAGGAGACGCATGAAAATTTATATGGCAAAACGAAATGAAATTTAAAACCGAATTTCAACTCACATGTACGCATTGTCACTGTCAGCTCGAGTGTGTCCCTGTGGTTGTGTGTGTGTCTGTGTGTTTGTGAGATATGTCACAGTGTGTTGATATAGTGTAAATATTTTGACATAACAATATGTTGTTGCAAGCATGCTTTTCTGTGTGTGTGAGTGTGAGTGTTTGTGCAACATTTACTATTCATATGCCACTCAATGGCCAAGGAATCCCTTCGCCTCCTGGACCCATCAAATGGGCAGCCAAAGGTAGTTTCTCGACTAGTTTATTTGTTTGTCTGTCTCCTTGTTTGCTTTTTGGCTTTCCATTCGCAGTTAATTTGTTAAAATTTCACTTTATAAATAAAATTTGCTAAATTTGTTTGCCCAACAACAACAATAACAACAACAACCCGCACTCCGATGACAACAGTTGGCATCGCTCTGCTTGAAGGCGTCTCCTGTGTTCGTACGGTCACAAGTTTTCCCATTTACATAACTTCCGCTGCAGCTGAGAAGCACCATAAATATGCAAAGCTTGGCGAGGTTTTGTCTGGCCAACTACTCGAGACATCCACAAGTTGAATCCACTGAGGCGGACTTAACAACTTGCACGAGATTTGAAGGATGTCATAGATAAACATAAATCTTTTAAACAAGAAAATTGATATTTCTATTTGACAACAGTTGGTGAATACTTTTAAATAATAGTCTTAACCATTTTAGCTGCATACATTGAAAATAGCGTAAATAATATATTTGCTAAAGATAAGGTAACACTGTAAGTATCGATAAGAAACGGGCACTCGATATATTGTCTTCGACTGTGCGCGTTGGTGAAAGTGCGATAACTCTATCGAGAAAGCGCCAGACGAATAGAAGAGAATGAATAAAAATAAAGAAAAATAGCAAGTTTAACAATATTACAATTTTCATGTAATCTAAATCTTCTCAAATAAACAATAAACACTTGAATGCTCCAAACAAATCAGGCTTTATAAATACCGAACCACTGTGGACAAACTAAAGTCTTTTAAATAAAACATAAACAGCAGAAAACATGTTTGAATTTTAAACTCAAGATCTGGTTTTTGATCCTAAATATCTTTGCACAATATAATTTTCAATTATAACTTTACTCTGCTACCTGCAGCAGGCAAAGAAGTGTTCTGAATTTAGGCATTTTAGTATCTTTGTGTTAACAACAACAGCCAACAACAGGGTGTAAATTTGCATACCTAAAGAACGTGTACGATCGTACAGATCCAACAAAATATATGTAGTTCTAACGCCTGGACAAACCATTAGAGGTCATCGCTGTTGGGCAACGAAGTCATCAAATCGAGTCGCGTCTCATCCACACCATCAACGAAGATCATGATCAAACCCAGCAAGGGACGAAGATTTTCGGGCATGTGGGCGTTGTCCCCGCCCAAAATGACCACGCACGGTTTACCGGTTATGGCGACGGGAAGCAGCCGCGTCACAAACTGTGAAAGGCGATGCAGATTCATGCGACGCATCTCCAGCGTGATCAGGCCCTCCGGCCAGCCGTCCTCGAAGGAGGCATCCAAGAGCACATTGATCAAGTGCAGCGGACAGCCACTGGCACGCAACCCCTCGCGCACCATCATGTGCAGTGGTCTGTCCGGCGTCGAGATGAGGCTGCCCCAGGTGCGGACTGTGGCCAGCGGCAGGCTGCGTCCCCAGCGCATCACGGAGTAGCGATCCAACTGATCCCCGATGGTACGTATGATCGGATTGGTGGACCGCAACGCCGAAATGTAATTCTGCACCAGCTCCAGCTCACGACGATGTTCGCTAAGGCGTCGGTCCTGGTGCGCCTGCAACTCGCGCAGCTCGGTGATCTCGTTGATCTGATCCTTGAGCTGTTCACGCAGCTCGTAGACACAGTTGTGATTGCACAGCTCGTCCTTGGCCACCTTCATGCCGCAGCCCAGGCCACAGGTGACCACCACCTTGGGACTCATCCTGCAGTGTGCCACATGACAGCGATACTCATCCAGCGGCATCACAGCCCCACAGCCGTTATCCGCAAAGCAGCACTTAATCCGCAAGCGGCCAAGCATGTTGCGCATCAGCCGCGACACAGAGACCAGATGGACGGGCAGTAGATCGGAACGATCTACCGGGCAGATCTGTTTCTCCTGCATCCATTTCTCAATGCAGAAGCGACAGAAGGCATGCTCGCAGCACGAAGATTGCATTGGTTCCTCGAGCACGTCGGCACAGATGGGACAGAGGAGTTCCTCGTCGACATGGCCGACAATCAATGCCAGATCGTAGCCCATGGTTAATGGTTGACTGCTAGAGAATAGTTAGTGAATACACATCCAGATAGTAAGGGTCTTCTGCCAGCTACTACTTTGCAATTACCTTGATAACTTGTGATTCTTAAACAGAAGCCAAAAAAATAATCGCCTTTTTATAAATTTCGTTTCGAATTGGGAAGGTTTCGTTGCAGCCGGCAGTTCAACTGATGATGAAACATAAACAAATTTGACAAGAAACACGCAACGCATCAGTCTAGCTCAAACTTGCTTTCTAATATTGAAAACTGAAACATGAAACAATGTAAATATAATTAAACATTTTAGCTAAGTAAATTTGACACAAAATTCTTTTCTTTTCAATCTTGTTCAAAGTGAGTCACAGATCGAAACTCTTTAGGCGATCAAGATCATTTACGATGTGTCTGCTCTGAGATGTGATCCTCTTCTACAAGAGTAGATTATCCTCTTTAGGCATTTACAAATAAATACAATATACAAATAAATATGATTACTTTATGCAAATCATACTTCAATCTACATTGCTTTGAGCTTAAATCTAGGTAGTCTTTGCCTTGCTTGTTGGAGTGAAATTCAAGAATTTTGTCATTTGAAAACGAAATTAATGAAACGTAAAAAAAATACAACTTTCGGCTTCTAATTAAGAAAACCTTGAAGAGGGTGGGGTACAGCAACATCATTTAAGATTCAATCTCGATCAAATCGTATAGTTCTTCTCTGATTCAAAAAGGATTATTATGGGCTACGATCTGGCATTGATTGTCGGCCATGTCGACGAGGAACTTATTTGCCCAATTTGTGCAGACGTGCTCGAGGAACCAATGCAGTCCTCTTGCTGCGAGCACGCCTTCTGTCGCCTCTGCATCGAGAAATGGATGCAGGAGAAGCAGATCTGCCCGGTGGATCGCTCTGATTTACTGCCTGTACATCTGGTGCCGGCCTCGCGGCTGATGCGCAACATGCTTGCACGTTTGCGGATTAAGTGCTGCTTCACAGAGAACGGATGCACAGTGCTGATGCCGTTGGAAGAGTACCGTAATCATGTGACCAATTGCCCGAACAACCCCAAGGTGGTGGTCACCTGCACCAGGGGCTGCGGCATGAAGGTGCCCAAGGATGAGTTGAGTAAACATAATTGCGTCTACGAACTGCGTCAGCAGGTGCAGGAACAGATGAAGATCATTGCAGAGCTGAGAGACATACAGATGCTGCACGAGCGGCGTCTGGGCGAGCATCGTCGTGAACTGGAGCTGCTGCAATATTATATGGCATCCCTGCGAGCCACGAATCCTATCATGCGAGCCGTTGGCGATCAGTTGGATCGCTACACACTGATGCGTTGGGTTCGTGGCCTTCCACTGGCCTCGGTTCGCAACTGGGGCAGCCTCATCTCCACGCCGGACACAGCGATGCGAGTGATGGTGCGTGAGGGGCTGCGTGCCAGCGGCTGTCCAATGCATCTGCTGGAGACTCTGCTCGACTGCAGCCACGAGGACACCTGGCCAGAAGGACTGACCTCGCTGGAGATGCGACGCATGAACCTGCATCGTCTTCCCCAGCTTGTGACGCGATTCTTGCCCCCAGTGATGACTGGCAAGCCATGCGTGCTAGTCTTGGGCCGCGACAACGCACACATGTCCGAAAATCTACGTCCTGCGCTGGGCATCATCATGATATTTATCGATGGCGTTGACGAGGCTCCGTCGGAGCCGACTGCGTTGCCCGACAGTGATTACTTGTGAAACGGGTGTATTGGCGTTACATTTATTTGAGAGGTCTAAACTTTGTTCAGGTCAAAAATTTGCATCTTCATAAATTATGAGTTTTTTTCTATTGCGAAATTACAAACATTTTAACAAATTGAAACTAGAGCTGGGAAGGAACATCTACGATGTATCGATACATCGCTGTGTTCCAATTGGTTGGTGGCATCGAAGTCGTTTAACATCGATGATCAATGTTAAGCTGAAAATTTTTTTGGGAAATCGGCACTTATCCGAGGAGATATCTTCTAAACTAAGCCGAAAACGAAGAATTTTTACTAAGTCTTTTTGTCTTATTTTGCTGAGATCTATGAAGATCAATCATCATATCTTGGCAACTCGGAAACTGCAATCTCCCTTTACATTAATTTAAAAATCATCGATATTTTGATGCTTTTCCAGCCCTATTAGAAACTATTGTGAAGTACTCTCCTTCGCAGGTTTCCTCATTGCAATCGTAGTGATTTTTTGGCAATCGTTACTTCGATAGTTCCGTCAAGTAGTAACTACCCATAAATAAGTTATGCAATCATCAATTGCGCAGCAATTAGAAGACACTTTTCAACTTGGATTATGCAGTCATGTTCCATGAATTCTGTCTGCAAATTAAGCAGATGCATAAGCTCGAAAGGGGGCCACATTGCACGGAAGCCATCCAAGCAAAACTTGTAATGAAAATGCGAAAAGTTTCAATTTCAGTTCGCGGCAGTTGGCGACACCATTTCGTACTTAAAGTTTTACAAATTGCTTTTGCAGTTGGAATTATTTTTATGCTCCTCCTCCCTCCCACCACACAAGTTGTGCAATAACTGAGGGACAAATTGAAAACCGGATGAATTCAATGAAACTAATGCTATAGCAACGTCAAGGAGGTTAAGATAGACGGACGAAATGTCTATGTATGCAAATGTGTACTAAGTGGAACCTACATCGTTTCCCTTTTGACTGTTTTATGGATTTGCAGAGGCAGTGGGTGTGGCACCCAATATTTGCAAACGAACTTGATATGCGAATATTACAGAAGAAACTTCATCTCAAATTTTGTGCCCCTGGCATTTATAATAACTGAGATCTGTGTGTTCATCCGGACAGACGGACAATCGAACAGAAATGACTAGGACATGACACCTAAAGAACGTTGCAGACTTGTAGTTAAAATACAATGAACATAACCTCAACAAGGCTCTAGATATTCATGAAAATAAACGAAACCTGATACTTTTAATAAACATTTATTAACATTGTATTTGACTACTGCAAATGTATCTTTAATTTAGTACAATAGCAAGAAACATGTTTCAAAGTATTTTCATGTGTCAATTTATGAAATTAATTAACCTACGCACTAAAAGCTAAGCTACTTTCTTGAGTATATGTATTTGCTGCCAGCAAACACAGCAGCGCACAGTCTCTGCCGTCAGTCAGTGCACACACACATGATGGCAAACATGCACAACAACAACAAGTACAAGTTGGAGTAAGTATATGGCAAATTAGTGTCAAATTAAATGAGACTCTCTGTCAACTAATTGAATGCAACGAGATCCCCGAGAGGGAGAGAGAAAGGGAGAGTGAGACAGAGACTGTAGTTGGATGCATAAATTGATTAAACAAAGGCCGAAGGCTGCAACTAACTAAGCAACTAATTTTGCTGATAACACACACGCTTACACCTGCAACAGGAGGCATGTGGCATGGGGCAACTGCTCGCCAATCTCCTTGGCCAGCACTAAAGGCAAAGGCAAAAACACAAGGCTAATGCAACAAAAGCCAAAACTTAATTAATATTTACATGAACACTTGCGAGATGCTGTTACTAAAGTGAGACAGCAACAGGGAGAGAGAGAGCGAGAGAGAATCATCTCTGACTTGAGGCCAATTGTTGCAGTTGCCTTTGTTGTTGTCGTTGTTGTTGTTGTTGTTATCTTTCGGCTGTCATGTTTGCATATGGCTCGGGCCCAGACACAACCAACACCAGACACCGCCAGCCGACACATGCTGCAGATGCTACTACTTAGTACACACACACACACACTCGCCTGTGGCATGCTTGCTAGAAATCAATTCGCATTGTTAACCCATGATTGGATATTATTGATTCAATTTGCTGCCACTGTGCCGAGACATGTTTTATGCATGCGCCTGCATGTTCCACTCCCTGCCTGCCTGGCTGTGTGTGTGTGTGCCTGGGTGCTGATAATGTCTGCCTGCGTCGATAATAGGCAACATGCACGCTCAGTCGCCCTCCCCCCCAAAGACCCTTCCGCCTTCCTCTCTCTCAACCGCATTTACAGCTAACCCACACGTAAAGCCACTCGGCGGGCCGCACTCGAACTGTCTCGCAGCGTTGTTTAATTTATGCATGTGTTGCACTTGCTACCCCTCCCCCACCTGCCCGCTGCAGCCCTCTCTCCTACAGTGGTCTGCATGTGTTTGCGGTTGCTTGCAAATGATACTGTACACAAACATTTAATTAATATTTCAAATCATCAAAATATGCAATGTGCATGCATTCAAAATTCAATTTTATTACACATTTTTGCTGAAATATTATGTGAAATATTTAGAAAGTATTATTTTTAATACCAATGATTAAATTTATAGGGTCTATATTGTATTCTTCTTGATTTTTGAGCTGCATTATCAGTTTAGTTTTTTTGATGAACTCTTATATTTTACATTGACTAAATAAACTTATCTTTAATTACTAACTGTTCTTAGTTTACTGAGGTGCGTTGGAAGAATTCTTAAGAAGTTCTTCATTTATTCCTCGAATTTTATAAGTCAAAGAGCACTTCGATTGAACAGCAACAAAGCAGAATTGTTTCGATTATCATAAGTGTTTACAACTTGATCAGTTGCATCAAAAGAAGAAGTGTAAATTGTTTGTAAACTGAATGAAAATAAATAAAAAATTTGTTATTAATTTCGCTCATCAGATCTCATTAAACTATAAACACTTAGCTCAATAAGTTCTCCATTGAAAACTAGGATAACATTATTAATTTATCTCTGCAATATCATCTTCAGCTTGCACCATTGTTGCACAGTGGGTGCCACAGACAAAACGTTGCTCAGCTAGGCGCATAAATTCTACCTTAATATAAATTTGCGATATTATTTGTAGTTTCAAACGCATTGTTGTCGCTCTTGTTCCTGCTGCTAGTGCTGCTGTTGTTATTATCGTTGACAATGGCAATGATAACAATGGCAGCAGCACACACACGTTGCTAATAGTGCGCTGTGGCACGCCCACAGAGCCGCCTATTGTCTCTGGTCTGGTACTGTCTGCCACATGCCACTTGAGCATGTTGTTTTTGCCCTGCGTAGTGTTTGACGTTTCCTGGCCATGAGGACGTGGAATTGATTTTGGCATCGGCAACAATTATGCCAGCGCCCAGCAGTGTTGCCACTAATCAATGCTGCATAAATCACGTATCTGCAAACCAAACAGAAGCCTAGAAGTATGCAACAATGCAGCCGATTCAACAAGGTGAAGCTCAGTCGACTTTAGCCAGACAAGACAAATTCGCGCATTGAATTCTAAAAGCCCAAAACGGGAACAATCTCACATGACTCTGGCTACAAAAGAGTCAACCGGGCAGGTTTGAACTTGGCAGGAGAACCTTTTAGAGTTTTTGGCTTTAAGCCCTAAAGGATTTAACTGTTCACTTTAAAGAGGAGTGGAGAGCAACTCTTTAAAGGCGCAATGAACCAATGATATTATTGAAAGGTGTCAGCGTTGGAATGAGTGTTTTGAATATTTAACATACTCACTGTATTACATTTCCAATTCTAATATTCACACCTTGTTTTAGCTTCCGTTCTAAGCCCACAAAGATACTTTCCTTTACCCCTCTCTCTCTGCAAAAACCTCCACGCAACCCTCCCACACTGCCTACAATTTATTACATCGTTACACAATTGACACATATTTTATCTGGGGAACTTGCTTGTCAAAGAGTTTGCGCCGATTTATGTACCTGTTCGGCAGCTGCAAACTACCCACATACGTGTCCGCCCAGAGGGGGGGGGAATGTAATAAAAACTTAATGGCAAATATTAAGTACACATTAATCTGATTTATACGCGAATGAGAGGGGAAGGAAATTTATTTTTATACGAGTTTGAAGAGTTTCTGGCGATGGGAAACAATTGAATGAAATATGTAAGCCAATATTTGTTTTAGTGAAATTGCTGCTTGAAAATTGTGCCATGAATGTAATATATATAGCAAAAACATGGTATACTATTGTAATAGATACTTTTCAGCTATTAAAAATACTTTTTTGGGTAAACTTTAAAGCGAAAGTGTTCTGTTTGTTTGTGGCTTCAATGAGAGATATAGTTTTTCAGGTTACTTGGTTTATTTTCTGGCCATAAGCTAGATCGATAGATGGGTCCATTAAATGAAGTGAAAGAGCCTCGTTTATATGCAGCCATTAGAGCTCTCTTTTGGCCAGCCCATTGCTAATACTCGTATTTTGACTTTGACTGCAGTCGGAATCAATTTGTGTGGGTTGTCTGGCAACTGCTGGCAACGAGCCGAGTGGAGACAATACAAAAGGCAAATGTAACAAAAGCTTGGCAGAAATTGACAAAATATTGGATAAACGTGGCAGACCCAGTGAGAAGGAGGCACTAAGAGAGCAAGAGAGAGACAGAGATACACTGAAAAAGAGTTGGTCAACTGGAGCTTGGCTAAGTACCTTGACAGACTTTCGAGCTGTGACAGTGTTGTGTGGGGGCCATTTTGTTTTGGGACTTGTATCATTTTTTGCTAAGCTGCTTGGCTCAGATTTTATTTTCCCTTCCCTCTCCCTCTCTCTCTCTGTCTCGCTCTTGCATATTTGCCAAGCTCTTCAATCGAAGCAGCTATTTGCGCTTTTAATGCAATCAACGGCCCACGTTGTTGTTGTTGCTGTTGCAACAGCAGCTGCTAATGCGCTTTGAGCACATGCTATTCTCCGTGCCACGCCCATTGCCACATCCCAAGAAATCAATTGGTACTTGCCACTTGGGCGTTGTTATGCTGCACAGCAAGAGAAACTGCAGGAGAAACAGACAAAAAAGCTGCCACTTATCACTTTTTTATGCGCTCGCAATTTAAGCCAATTGAGCGAGAGAAGGCGAAAGAAAAGAAGAAAAATAGTGAAAAAGGCAAGAAATGAACAGAGGAAAGTGCAACTTTCGTTTAATACCCGCACTTTTGGGTGTCGTTTCGTTACGACACCGTTCACATTCAGCTAAACGCCCTACCAGAGGGTCCTCTTTAAAGCGCAACGTGCAAGGGACGAAGGGCGCCTCCGTGTGGTCTGCAACGTGCTGCCAAAGCGGATTTGTTCACTGTCAAATCCCCAAAGCTTTGAACTGAAGCCCCCCCCCTTCTCCCCCTCGTCAAAGTGTTGTGCAAGTAGCACAATAACAGAAGTTCTTTGTACTCGCAGGAGTAGATCGAGTTGACACTCGTTTACCTAATTACCAAATGTGCTGCAGCTCAGAGTTCTTGGAGAGTTCCGAATCCCGTCTAGACTTTCTATTTCATTTGTACTTTTTGGCAATTGTTTAAACATAATATTTAGCGCAGTATTTATTTTGTAAGGAGACAATTGAAAAGGCAAGAGGAGTTTTACAAACTCGTCTAGACTTTCTTTTCGTTCCATCGATTAGTTCTATTTAATTATTGTTGTTTTGAAATAGAAACATTAAGAAGAATATTTACACTTTGTAAGGATACAACTGACAAGAAAGGAAACGAACTCTTGTTGAACTCTGCATATTAAAATATACACAATATCAAAGTTGCAGATTATTTTGGAAATAGTTTATAAATCTCACTAATGCACAATAAGGTGTATATGACTTATGTTTGTTTATGTATAAGTTTGGCAAAATAGTATAATAAGTATTGTAAATTAAGATATAAAATATAATACATAAATTAACAAAATTAAATAATAATAATTATTTAAGCTCAGTGTCGTAACATTTTCTATTGCATGCTCAATTTAAATTGGTAATCTGTCTGTATTATGCGACACTGTTGTGGAAACATCCTTTGAATGCGGAGGAAGAGCCGAATGATCATGATGTTTATTTAGCAAAGATTCTATGTCAATCAGCTCATCTGTCGGATGAACATCTATTCTGCTTGCAGCGGAGTCGTACTCCAGATCAATTGCTATTGGGAAGTTAAATCCATCGCCTTGACTAGTATATACAGGTAGAAACCAGTACTTCCAATCATGGCCAAACACCTCACAGAAGTTGGCATACCAGTTGACATTGTAAGCATGCTTGTTGGCTCCACCAACGGGAAAAGTGGGTGCCCGAGAGGATTCCAATGTGGTGCGATTGACGAGCACCAAGTAAATGTGATAGAAAAACAAACTGACCAAACTGAGGGCGAACATGACCGCTGTGAAGAACAGGAAGAGTATGTGGAAGTTAACTTCTCCCCGGAAGTACTGAAGGAAATCTCGCAGCGATGTTGACGCAATATATACACACATGATCAGTGCATAGCCCACGAACAGCACAAAGTATTTGTAATTGTGGAAGTTAACACAATTGTTCACCCACACGCAATGATGATCCATTTTCAGCACACAACATCTGCAGATTCTGCAATGATGCGCTCGATCCGGCTTGATGATCTTGCATTTCTCGCAGAATCGCATAGAGCCGCTCTCGGTTCGATTTTTGACTTGTAAATTTCGTGCAAATGTATTTAAAATTCGATCCCGCGTTTCCAAATTGTCTGCATGCAACAAATGATTCACTTCCTCATCGGGTATGCGCCATTGATCGGGTATGTGAACAAGCGATGTAATAATGGTTTTCCAATACGACCAAACGAACAGTATTAGAGTGATGTGATAGAAAAAGAGCAGAAGTATCATGTTAATTAGGTTTGCCTTGTTATAAACACACAGTTCCATGACGTAGGCATAGTAGGACCAACTGGTAATGGCCAAGATGATGAGCACGGGAGTCCACTTGAATACAGGCATGCAAAAGCCGATAGGTTTAATCTTCATGATCCAATGCTCGTCGCTTGACATGCTGTTGGAGATAATGGTGCAGAGTACTTGTGATTTATGTTATGCCTCAGTTATGCCACTTGTGCCACAGCAGTCTTGCGCTCATGTCATCATTACTTTATGCCTTACTGGAAGAGTGTTTTCTTTGAGAGCCCACAAACTTGTCTAGACTTTCACTTTGATATGGGTTAGCATTCGTTTTGAAATATAAATATATTGTAGAATAGTTTCACTTGATGGCAAGAAAGTGATAGGTGATGTATGATCTCTCTTTCTCGCTCTTTTCCGTTCCTAAACAGAATTTAGGCATTTTTATATATATAAATAAATAAAAATGAAAGATGCGCAAGGTTTGCAACACTAGAAGTGGCCATCGGTAGTCATCGATTAGAGTCGCTTTGCTTTAGATTAATACATATTCATACGATCACCGGTTGAACAAGGAGTGTTTAATTCGAAGACAATTAAGACGGATACGGGTCTTCCTACATATGTACATAAATATATAGAATTCTGCATGGTCTGCTGTACCTTTTTTTTAACTCCACAACTTATATTTAATTTTGTTGACATTTTCTTTTTTAAATCCTATTCCGTCTCTCCTTTAATCATTAAACCTTCTGTTATTATCATCCACCCCTGAAACTTAAAAGCGAAAGAGTTTCGCTTTGAGTGCGCATACAAATGGATCCGTTTCAGGGCTAAACTACTAAATACGTTTTTAATGCGCTTTGAAATGGATTCGGCAAACACAGGCACAGGCAAAGAGACTTACACACAAAGCTGCCGAGGCCCCCGAAATGTTATCAGCGAAGGCCGTGATGGGAATGACCCCAGTCTCCAGGCCAGCAAGTTGTGACGTTGCCGTTTGTCAACGATGTTGCTTCCCCATCATCATCGTCATCATCACTAAGGCTTTTCACTCTCCCGATTGTTGGTCCCTTTTTTCGTTTTTTTTTTTTTTGGTGAAAAATGATGCCGAGTTGGGCGAAAAACTGTTGCCGCACTCTGATAAAATGTTGGTCAAGCTTTAAATATGCGGTAAAGATTTCTGTCTGCCCGTCTGTCTGTCTCTCTCTCTCTCTCTGTCTGTCTGTCCGCTGGTCTGCCCACAACAAAGGCAAAGGCAACAGTTTTGTTTATCCTGTTTCCATTTTCATTTGGTGACTGTTCTGCTGCTTTGAAGCTAGTCTAGCTGTGGTTATCTTAATGATGCCAGCCAACGCTGCGTATGTGCAATAATTTTATTGTGGTTGCCACTTTGCAGTTGCAGAGTTGTCACTGTTCTTTCTGTCGGTTGCTCTTGGTTGCTTTTGTTGTGGGTTTCTGTTGTCATTTCGTTCTGTCACTCTGCTTAGCCCACAACAATTTCTCTGTGCTTCAGCAGATAAGTAAACTTTGTGAAGTCGGGAGGGTTATTTTTTCATGATAATTTGAGTTATTTAAATTTGGGGAATGAACACGAGAGCTTGGCTGCAGGTAAGTTGCAAGGAATAAATTTCAATTGTAAGGATTTCTTTAACAAACATTATAATTATATACATTTAAATGTATTTCAATAAATTTGACAAGGCATTGCATTACTTGACTCTAGATAGCCTCTTTGTCTATCAGTCTAAGAGTCGTTCTTTGTTCGTGTGATTTATTTATAATATAAGGTCAAATTGATAAGATATTTTTTTATTCATTCGTACAAACAGATAAGTAAATATTGAGAATTTTTTTCCATTCAGAATATACTAAAATATATAAAATTCTTAATGATTAATTATTCAAATCTAAAACATATTTTGCCTTGATATCTTGTGCTACTTTCCTATCTACTTATTGCCTCCTCAATAACTGTTAACCATCTCAATATTTGTCTGTATATTTACTGCTGTAAACCACCTTTTGCTGCTAATTAGGCCTACCTTACCGCAAAAGCCTCTTCATAACAAGCCCGCCACTAACCTAAGGTAACCAATCAACTGACGTTAGCGTCGTACTGTGCGCCTATCAACGCACTACGTAACTGAGCCAAACTCTCGAGATGTCTCCCCCCCGCACCTGTCTAACCTGGCATCGAAGCCACCCCAAACCCATCTAGTTCGAAAATACTTCCAGTGTTTGCTCTTAAATTTGCTCTCTTCCAATTTCGAAAAGCCGAAGGCTGTACACACGACTCCGACACGAGGTGGCACGATGTCACTACTTGCTTCGACCAACGAGCTCGGCTGCAATCCACCAATCGAGTGAGCTCGACACCATACACCGTTAGTCGTGCATCGGTTCTCCTTCTGTGCGGACGGTTATGCGTTATCCTCAGTGAAATCGTCTATTTCGTGTGACTCTTTTACGCGTCTTTAGCCAATTTGTGCGCGTCTTGTTTACGTTCAGTTTTACGTAGTTACGATTGCCGGGATCAACGAAATGTTGTTGTTGGTATCGTTCTGGTTCACATTGCTCTCGGTACGTCGTTTAGAGTTGCCATCAATTGTCATCAGCGTCGGGCAGTTCTCGCAGCCAAAGTTCTGAACGCATCAAGTGAAAGTTTTGCCAGCTTGTCGTGTGCAGCCGGAACCCCTTACACGACGCCTTCAGTCGTCGTCTGCATCGTGTGTGTGCGCGCTTAATTTGATGTAATTAGAAATTGTTCCAATTGTTCTTTCTCTTTCTGAATCTCCCTCCCCACCCTCTCTCTCTCTCTCTGCTGTCTTTCTGTCGTTCGGTGTGTGCTGAATTTCCCGAAAAGTTGCACTGTTTGTTTGTTTGTTTGTGCCAAAGTTTCAATTGAATATTTGAATGGATGATGG
Source organism: Zaprionus indianus (assembly GCA_018904595.1). Lineage (NCBI taxonomy): Eukaryota > Metazoa > Arthropoda > Insecta > Diptera > Drosophilidae > Zaprionus > Zaprionus indianus. The sequence goes on from JAEIHA010000905.1 coordinate 2,997,392, forward strand.
GGAGCAGATCAGTAAAAAACTAACAGGTGTGAGATGGTAGGGGGAGGTATGTAACACCAACTTTTAAAGCTTCGCACATCGAAAACAATTATGAGAATTGAACAGGAAATTAAGTAAAGGTTAGGATGATGAAAGATTATGGGAGGCCTTATTGTTTTGGATTCTGAGTTAAATTGAGATTGCACACAAGGTATATTTATCTATTTAAATAGATTATAATGAACATATAATTTATAATTAATTTATTTGTATTTTTAACTATTATTATTGAAATGAAGTGAAAATATTTGCTAAACAAGATGAAAAGATCAATGGACTGATCTTCTTTAAAGTTCAAGAATAAAATAAACAAAAAGCGAAAGAATTTTTTAAACAGATATAGGTTATTGGGACGATCATTCTTATTGTTATTGTTTTTCTTATTTTTAATATTATTAACATTGAATATAATATTAATTTGGGTTAAACACTGTGCGAGGATCGTACAAAGATATAATAATTTTGCAGTTGAAAACATATTAAACTTCTGAAAAGTGTGATAGAATTTTTACTTATTATTTATATATTTAAATATTTAGATTTGACACTAGTAACAAGTTAAGATAATTAAAAGTTATTAACATTGAGTAAATTTCCATTATTATGATATTTTAAATTCAATTTTTCTTAGTTAAATGAGAAACTCGAGTGATTTATTTTTAACTGTCCTAAATATCATAACATGTATATCTATTGGAAATATATATGCTGTAAAAATTTCAAAGTCTATCTTTTATATCTAGTATAGAGCGTAAATGCAGTTTGTTATTTTATTTTCGCTTGTAATACCCTAATTCAAGTGCAATTGTGAGTTAAGCCGCAAAAAAAAAAAAAATCAACAGAACCGAGACAAACTAAATGGCCATAAAAACCGCTCTTTGTCGAGGAAGGGAAGCAGGTGCCAGGGAAGGGTTGCACTGGGTTGGGCCGGAGACATGTTGCAACAAAATAATTTGTTGCAATAAATATTTGAAAATCCAGTTAAGCGAAACATTTTCGTCACGAAGAGGCCAACAGCCAACTGGCCATGGAATCCACCAATGAATCCTGGCAACGACTACGGCGACGGCAGGAGCAGCAACAGGAGCACACGGGAAAGAAGCTTTGTGCGCTGCTCCTGAGGCATTGTGCCTCGCCTTGCCTCGTTCTGGATTTACTTTTTTTTTATTTTTTGCTTTTCCCCTTTTTTTGTCATGGCATTTTCATGCAGTCGCGGCGTTTTGCATGCGCCGCGTGCCTACGGCTGTTGTTGTAGTTGTTGTTGTTGTTTTTTTAGTTGCTGCCGTGTTGCTTTTTTTTGGCTGTGGCACCTCCGGTGGCAGCGACGAGTCCCTGCCCTCTTTGTGTCTCTATCCCAGCGCTTTAATATTAAAAGCGTTTAAAATTTTTGTCCGTTTTCGTCGCCATTGTTCATGTCTGCGCCGCTGCCCGGGGCATTTGTTTTAATACCCTACAAATAACAGCGCAGGCTAGTCGAGAGTTTGCAGTGCAGTGAAAGGAAGTAGAACTTTATTAGTATAATTGTTTGTGTTTAGAAAAAACAAATAAAATGCTTTAAAATCATTTTTAATAAGTCTAGAATAATTTTATGAGTTTTCTTAGGCTTTTAAAGATTTAGATTTAGATGGTACAAACCTATTTTGTGAGCATCTCATTCACTTCATATTTATTGAAGGTTTGTTAAATGAAAAACAAATCTTTAATTTTTAAAATCACTAATTATATGATTAAGATTTAATTGGGAATTTCAAAGTGTCTTTAAATTCATGTAATTTGGTAAAAGTATGAAGTAGTATAGGTCAGTCAAAACTTATCAAGTTGTTTAACATTTTCATTTAAAATCCTTTCCTTTCATTACAACAATTTCAATTTGCCGCTTTGCAGAGTATCTTCCCTTTCATCAATTGTCCCGCATTGTATTCCAAAAATTGTTTTGCAATGTTCTGCTGCTGTTGTTGTTTTTGTACTTGCTGTTGTTGTTGTTGCTGTAGTTGTTTTTACCAGCGCTACGGGGACCAACACTAACAAGCTTTGTTATGTTTCGGTTCGTCTGTCGGCACTGCCTTTGAGTTTGCTCAACGTTTTGCCAACTGTGCGATGACGCCTGCAGGGCCGGAAGCGGAAGTGTTGCCATTGCCATTTTGCTGGCATGCATTTTCGGTGCGGTGCGGTGCGGCACTGTGCAACATGGTGGGGCCTCGTTGTGATGCGATGCGATGTGGTGTGGTGCGGTTCCCTTTCCCCTCTTTGCTACGCTTCGCTTCGGTTTTGGCATTTTGCTGCTGGCGCTGTCGTTGTTGTTGCTTATAATATTCCTTTGGCTTTCCGCTTGTAAAACGTTGCCATGCTTTCAGCAGCCCCACCCCACAATACACCCTTTCTGCCCAGCCCCTGACTTTCTACACTTTTCTCCCTTTGCCACTGCTCCCTTTTGGTATTGTGCTCAGCTTTTTGTTTGGCTTTTGGGCAAGTTTTTTGTGCTGCCAGTTCCTCTGACAGGTGGTTTGTACTCTAACAGCTCTCACTGTGTGTGTGTTTGTGTGTGTGTGTTTACTTTGTGTAATCATTTCATTTGTCAAACTTGATTTGCTGGCAAACGCAGCGTCGACAGTTTGACAGCGCAAATTGAGGCGAAAGCCGCAGTGGAAAGTGCCGAAGGCGCTTCACAAGATTTTTTCTCAACTCAAGCACAAACAATTAGCAGATCTCTTAAGTGATATAGGTGATGTGATTTGAATTTGTCCGAAACTTGGCAATAGCACTGGAAATGTTCTTTGAATGATGCCATTATTGAGGCTTTTGAATGAGTTAGAGAGCTGATGGAGAACATATTATGGTATTATACAGGGTGCGTCCTTTCTGAAGTCCGAAAAATAAATTTATTATATACCTTCAAAACAAGCACGAAAGGTACAGTTGAGTGTGCTGGAATTCGATATCCTCTCTACCTACCTGATCAAAACCATTTCTAAAACACATTACTTATTTTTATGTTGCATACTTTTTGGAGCGGTTTTTAAATCGCTTTCTAAACAGTTTCTGTTGTAACTTATGTATCAATCATCCGATTGCAACCAAAAATTAACTCTTCTCTTTATAGTTAAATTTATTTATCAGTGCAAACGCTTAACTCTGCACCAATGTAGCTAACTTGCTTAGCAGCAATTATTGCAAATAAGAACTTGCAAGGGTATAAAACCTTTGCCATGCCGAAGATTAACTAAGATTTTCTTGAAGTAAATCGGTTGTCAAATGCTGAAGTTATTCAACGTTCAAACGTAAACGTAATTTTTATATCATTGAGCTTGAAAAGCAACTATCTCAGCTCATTCTCAAATAGATTATCAATAAATATTCCTCTTGCTTCACTTTCCATTTCATCAGCGATTCTACCTTGACCCGAGCTAATGTAATAACCTGAAATCTTTCTCCAGTATCCACAATTCAATGAACACTTCTGATTATCCTTCCTCATTCTCTTTATCCTTCTTCCTCATAACGAATCCACTTAAAACTCAGCACAACCTTCAAACGCTTAAACTTCCTGTTAGAATCAAAGTCAAGGCGCAAAATCAAATTACTGTCTAAACGTTGTCTAAGTAGATTTCATTTAATTGTCCCAACTTAATCTACACAGACACACAGCAAGTTTCCTCCACCTCAACACTGCCTTTCCCACCTAAAAAACGCGTCAAAACAACGCCTCAAAATGTACTTGACTAACTCGACTACAGCTTAACAAATCTAGCCCTCCCTTTGCTCCACCCCAAAGGCAACACACACAAACACACCAACACACATAGGCACACGCACAACTACAGGCAAGCAAACAAATGCTGGCAGAGTCAAAAAGCTACAGCCCAACTATGTAGCAAGAGCAACAAACAACAAAAACAGCAGCAGCAACAACAACAAGAAGTTTTGACTTTAGCTTGAAAACGCTACGCATCCGGATCCGGCGGGGCTGGGCCGCCTCCATTTCACCGTTAAGTGCTGGCAAACCCGCACGTCATCATCCTTGCCATCATGACGCTCAATTTCAATGCTGTCGGCGGCGGCGTCGGTGTTGATTGCAACGTTGTTGTTCTTGCTGTTGTTGCTGTTGTTGCCCCTCTTGCTGCTGTTATTGTTGTTATTGTTGCTGTTGATTACGCGCCATTTAAGTGATTAAAGGTGAAAACGTTTGCCTTGCCGTGCTCCTCCGTCACCTAATACCGCAGCACCAACGTAACCATTGCAAAACGACGTACCCCAACGCCAGGGGAAGGAGGGAGAGAGAGAGAGAGGAGGGAGAGGGAGAGGGAAAGTGCTTGGCATTTTCGTGTACAATTTTCAGTTATTGCCCATTGCAGAGATTTATCGAAACTCCGACCAACGCGCTCATTCACTCGCCCAGTCAAGAGCAACCAGGCAAGGTACCCAACATGCGACCACGAGCACGGGCCCGACCACGCCCATCCCATGGCCATGCCAATGGGCGTTTAGCCGCCGTCGCGCTCATTATCAACACCCTATCCGCCGTGCTGCTAATGATGACTGCCTCGCCGTCGCTCACCCTGGCCGAGATACCTTCAAAGGGTAAGTGCTTTAATAATTTAATGAGCTCTTCTCCATGGGCTTCATTTCGATTGATTGATTGATTGATCGATGGCCAGCTGAAGCTGCTGAAGTGTTTCAATCAATTTTGACAAAGGTAACAAAGTTATGATGATAACTAAGCCGTAGGTGAAGGAATTACAATGCTAAAATTAGCTGTACAAGTTTCATTTAAGCAATTAAACTTCCAGATGTCGAAGTCCGATTTTGATTAAATTTATATTGAGTATGAAATGCATTACAATGAAAAGATATCTTTAGAAATAGCAGATAACAGCCGATAGTTTTCATGACAGCTGTACGATAAATTTGTTCGATAGTATTAAAGTAAAACAGGGAAAAAGAGAGAAGTGAAATGTTATGTTAAAATAAATATTGAATGTGAGAAGTATATAAATATTTTATAAGACATGAGTCTTGTCACGATATCTCAGTACTCATCACTAGAATTCAGCGATAGTAATTAAATAGTATCGTTAAGTTTTATATTAACATAATGTAAGTAAAATTTGCTTGCATTTTCTCTACTATCGAACTCTACTATTTAAATTAGCAAAAAGCGAGTTGTCTTTAGAATATAATTAACCTTTTATAGTAAATGAAAAGTAAAGTAAAATTTTAGAGTCTATTTTAAATAGATTGAAAGCAAACAAGGATCGGCAGATAGTTTGTATGCATCTACATCAGCAATGCATTATTCCTTTTAAATCCTTCTAAAGAAATTACATTACCAAGCTCTAAATCATTTTTCTACTTCTGCCAAATCCGTGCACATTTTTCTTCTTTCTGAAATGTGCAAAGCAATTTGCTAACCTCAAATCGAATGTACAAATAATTCTTATACAATTTTTGTGCATATTTCGGCAAATACCAAAAAATATTAAAATAGCCAACAAAGCGAAAATGTTGCCACAAATAATGGAAAATTTAGCAGAAATAATAAACAAACGATTAGAAAGTAATGCCAATGATAATTGAAGAATTTAAGCAAATTGAAAGTCAATTTCAGCAGCTGCAGCTGCATCTCAAATATTTTGTGAACTATTTGCAGTAAACAAGCAAAGAATGACGAGGATTGTTTAATTTTTGAATACATTTTGGGATGGAAAAATATTTGCAATTGCTATTAGAAAGAAGTAAAATTTCAAGCAAGTCTGTAGAAATTTCTGTTGGCTTTGTGCGAGCCCACCCACATACACACACACGCACAGAATGCAGATTGTTTTCACATGTAAACAGAAGACGAGCCTAAATTGTGCATATTAAAAAATTTACGAAAATAATTTCCAACTACGCCGGATGAGACTAGATAGAATATGAGGGAGGAGTATGGGATATTTGCATATTTCTTAAATTTATCTTTCGCTTGGCAAACACACACACACACACACACATAGCGGAAGGGGCCTCCAAGATCCTTGAGCATATTTTATGACATAATCAAATATGCTTTAAGCCAAAGCCAACAACAACATTGGCAACCCTTTTGAAGTCTTTAGCCGAGGCCAAAAGACAACGCAGTGAATTGCAGATAACGCAGGCTCCCCTCGGCCTCTTCCAACATCATTCATGTTGTTGTTGTTGTTGTTGTTGTTGTTGTCTTACGGCTTAGTTATTTATTTATTTTTAGCAAATTTGCTTTTATCGTGCAAGTACAAGAGGTCGAGAGTCTTTTGCTGTTTTATTTTTTCCTGTTCCTGGTATAAATGCAAATGCTTACAAGACGTTTAACTTGTCACCTGCGGGCAGAAATGCTCTGCAAAATGCTTGCCGCACTTATCTGACAGTTGTGCATCTCTTTGCCAGCCAGGCTAGCTCCACATGCCACGTACCACCCCCGCACTTCCCACGCCGTGTTTGCCAGACGAGAGCGAGTATAAAATAAACATTTGTCCGCCCTACATGTTTGTCACTTATCGTTTGGCTCCACGTTCCTTCTCACACATCTACTTCCACTTTTATTTTTGCCTGTTTACTGTATTTCTGTTCGAAATGATGCTGAGGACATATTATGATTTTATGCATGACAAAATATAAAATATTATTACAAAGTTTTCTCAGGCGAAACAAACGAAGTCGTATTTCAAATCTCTGAAAGTTTTTGCCAAATTTTGTAGTTTACAGTAGACATATCATACTATGTAAATATGTGCTTATTAACAGAGCATGTAAGACAAAATATGTTTAATATAACATTTTTTTTATAAGTCATTTTAAAAATATTTCAAATATTTTAGTGTTCTTCTACTGAAAATATTTATAGACTTTTTGTGAAATTTAAATTTTAAAAATATACATTCCAAAAATTGCTGAACAGAAAATTTAATATTCAAGATATTTTATATTTTTATTTTTCAAGTTCTTTCTGCAGCAAACACAACTTTCGCATTTGCCTACAGATTTATAGCCTTGAATGAATATGAACTAGCATAGCATATAAAGATATTCATCTACATACCGCAATTTAAAGCACATATGATTGCGACTTCCCAACAGCCTCCCCCGCTTCCTTGGCCCCCGCAGCGTCGCCCAGCTGGCTGTTCTGGGCACTGTAAAGTACATTTTATTGCATACTATTTTCCCGTTATTTCCGTTTGTCGTTTCTGTTTTCCTTTCTCTATTTACAGCGATACTTTCTTTCCTGCATTGGTTCCACTCTCCCTCTTGCTCCACGCATCTCTTTCTCCCTCTTCTTCACTGTTTCTCCTTCTTTTCTTTCTCTTTTTTTTTGGCAGACGCTTTGCGTTTTAAAACATTTTCCTGCCTCTCTTAAGTGTCCTTGACTGCATTATACCAAGTACTGCATGTGTGTGTGAGTGTGTGTGTGTGTGTGTATGTGTGTGGCTTTAATGCTCTTCGCTGGCGGCAAAGAATTTTCTTAATATGAAAAATTCGCGTGTGTGCTGCATGCATTTTTCCATATTACGAACACTTCCTCAAACTGCGCGGCGGAGCTTATTAAAAAATTTTGCACTGCATACTGCGGCATTTACCAACACTGGCACAGACCTGGTTTCAAGTTCTCTGCGCCTTCTTCGCCCACTGGTTGCGAAATTGTTGAAATAGTTTCGCGTGCTGCAAATTGTTAACGAATCTAATCAGCATAAAAATACCGACCCATGAAAATACCGTCTGGAAAGAAGGAGGGGGGGGGTGGTGAAAGTAAAAAGGGAAAAGTGAAAGTGTTTTGCATTAGCCCGAGCTTAATAGGTTTGTTTACGACCTCTGCAGGTGGTCGGCCGAAAAAGAGTGCGTGATGAAGCTGAAGTCGTTTGGGAATGCAGTTTCTAATGCACTCTTCATTTAATTTCATTTAATGTTGCTATGTCCTTAATTGATTAGCGTGAAAGCGTTAAAAATTTCTTAATTACAGTACAAAATTGCAGAAAAAATAAAGTACATCAAGTTTTGTAAAAAATCTTTAAGTTTTTCTACTTTACAATTAAAACCAAACCACTCTTCAAGGTTGAAACTCTACAATTTCCCTTTCTGTTTGCAACTCCTTTACATATATTGAAATTTACACTCATATATTACGCATAAACTGTTCTTGGCAACTTAAGTGGCAATTTATGCCTCCTGGCTGAATATACGACAAAAATGCCAAACGAGTTTCACTTTCGGTTTCGATTTTCTCTCTTTGAAAGTCGTTAAATTCGATTTGTGTTTCGATTTTTCTCTGCTTCTTCTTTAACTTCTTCGTGCTCAATTGCCGTTACTTTGGCAATTTGATGCTGCTGTTGCCATTTGTTTTTAATAAATTAGCAAAATTTGCCTGTCAATTGAACGAGGGGGAGCAAAGACATGGTGCTGTGAGGGGGGGGTTGACAGCGGAGGCTGATGTTATACGGAAGCGATTTCTATTTTCTCTTCCCTCCAATTTTGAATTATTGTTATGGACGTCGGGAAGGCGTGTTCGTATATGCTTATCGCTCATATATTGCTTTATTTATTGCTCGATTGGTTGGCATCTTTATCAGCCTGTGTGTTTTGTGTGTGTGTGTGCGGCGTCTGATGAGTTTAATGTGCGTTCTACATTGACTAATGGGCGCTCGTTAGCCATGAAAGTGCCTTTTTTATGGATATTTTTAAAGCTAGAAAATATGGCTATCAATTTAAGCATTGCAAGATGTGAGGCAAAGTATGTTAGTATAGTAATAAGAAGTGTAAGCTGGATGTCTCCATATGTTATTTTTGCACGCAGATAAAGTTTATTTTAGATTTTGGCCACGTAGGCGTAATTTTAATGCAGGCCAGTTCATTTTTGGTAAACACAATAACTGTGAGCAGCCCAACAATTTCTGGGTTTGGTTAATTTGGTTGCGATTGGATAATTAAGGTGGAAGTTATTTAAGAAGTTGTAAACATGAACCGAATTCAAAGATGCTTCCTAAAAGTATGCAACACAATATACACAAAAAATAGAAAATAAAAATGTATATATTAAAGAAATGGTCAGTTCTTTATCAGGTATAACACAGTCGAGCACACTCGAATGTAACTTGCGTGCTTGTTCTATGTGAATTCTTATTTGAAGGAGCCTCTGAAAAGTATGCAACACAAATTACACTAAACAAAGAAAAGCGGGTCTAGCGAAAATGAGTGCACTTAGTAGAAATTTAAAATATTATGGAATTTAATTTTGGATTTATTTCGGAACTCACGATTCAAATGCTTTAAATGCTGTCAATAATTAAAATCACTTGATTTCAACGTATTGGGATTTAGTTGTTGCTTAGCGCACGATTGTATTCATATGTATTCACGCACTCATACACGGATACACTCACACGAGACAAAGCATAATGTGTGATTAAATGTGTCTATGTGTATGTGCATGTGTGCGTCAATGCTTTGCTAGTGCACATCTATTTGATTGCTGCTCCCCCGAGGGAAGAAGACGCAGTTCCCTTTCCTCCTCCTCCACTTTCAATCGCAGTTCTTAGAGATCCTATTGTGGTGCAGAGCTTTCACTTCTTCCGATAATTTATCGAAAGTATTCTTTCTGACCGTGATCTCAATGTAAGCTTGTGGTTGGTTGCTTTTGTCGGAACACACGGCGCAGACGCGCATAGCAGTGACCCCCAGCGCCTCCAGCTCTTTCTCCAACATTTTAGAGGTGGGTGGTCCGTCATTCCCTACCTTCGTGGTATTCATAACTGAGCTGCAAATTCCTCGCGAGAGTCCCTCCGTAGGAAACACCGACATAGGTCTGATGCCCCGTATAACGCAACCACGGCGATGCGGATGCTCTACACCCTCCCCGAGATTGTCAGCATCGCTGAAATTGCTGCGACTTGTTCGCCGGCTGAGTGCAAGGGAACGGGAGAAGGGTCGGCAGATGCGATCATCAAACTGAGCGGAACGCGAAGCCACCACGCTTGGCACCGTCTGCACGTTTGTCATGTAGTTGGGCCAAACCACACGATAGTAGCCCTTGTCCATCCTCATTTCGGTATGTGCCTCCCTATGCACTGACGACCTTACTCCAAAGTCCGACATACTGTAAGGGCCTACACTACCTTTTTCAACCAGGTCGCGACTCTTCACAATCACGTGACCCAGCTGGTTTTTATCATCGGGCACGTCGATAGTGTCGCCTCGCTTTGCCCTTATGGTGAACTGTTTGCAGGAACCACATGTGCACGCATCGACTACACTCGCCTTGGCAGGCTTGTCCTTTGTCGCTTCCTTTTGTTTGGTTTCCTTTTTCATGGGTTTGGCATTGGGCGGCTTGAAACCAATGCCGTAAGATTCCTTCTTGGGATCGTTCTTGGAATCATATTTGTCTTCTGCACAATAAATGGTTCCCCTGGTGGCCTTCGATGAATCGTTCAACCAATCAGCAGTACCTTCGTCATCGGCAGAACAGCGCTCAAGCAGGTACTCCTGCTTGCTTTTGTTGCTTGCCAATGTAACGAGATTGCTTGCGGATTGCATCATCGCATTACTGATTGAGCTCGTATCGACTCCAGCTGCCTTACTTGATCTGACCATAGCTTCGCGATCCAAGTGCAGAATATAACCCAGGCCCATTTCCCTGATCAGGAATCGTATGCCCTTTTGGTACTGAATGACTTGCTCCTCCTGCGGCCAGTGATGATTTCGAGCCATAATCTTCAGCACTGTCGGCAGCATTTGTTGTGCCACCATCGCATCCACAAAGGCGGCACGCAACCGCCGCCCGATTACATCGGACAGCTCGCAGGCGTATTCCCGTTGGCAGGCATAGTCCACCTCGGCAACAATGTAGGGCAACTTGGGATGCAGTCTCTGCCTGTCGGCTGGCTGGGTGTCTTGCAGCAGCAGCAGTGCATTGCTGCCATAGGCCTGGCAGAGATGCTGTGCAACATCAGTGGACAGATCGTATCGCTGCACCAGATCCACAGGAATCAGGCAGTAATAGTCTTCTGCACCGTCCAGCAGCAAGTTTTGCGTGCAGCTGCCCAGGATATTTGGCTCTAGGCCGAACTTCTCGATAGCGGCATCGATGGCATCGGAGGCCATAGTACGATAGATGCTCCAACGACCACCTGCCAGGGTGATCAAGCCGTTCTTGCTGATTTCGAGCAGGAAATTGGACGCGATTCCCTCATTGATCGTATTATGGACACACGTCCAGGCGCTGAGCACATGATCGGGCCGCAGCTGCACACAACCTTCCAGCAGGTCACGCGTCTCCTCCAGCAGGCACTGCACAACTTGCCCGTTGGGCGAGGGTTGCTTGATGAGCTTATCCTTCAACCGGGCTGGCGGCGTTTGAATGCTGCCCATCACCAGTTGGCTCTCGAATGGCATCATGGTCATGGCCTGCGAACACTCCGGCTGGTGGCTGGGGAACAGCAGGCCGTAGTGCGAGGAGCCAAAGTAACTGGGCAGGGCGATGTGCGTGCTCGTTGCGGGCGTCATAATGTCCCTGGCTGTGCTGTTGTCCAGTTTGCGCACGACATCGATGTTGTCGCCTGTTGCATTTATAACGCACTTTGCGTGAATCTTGAATATTTTACCACTGATCTTGTCCCTGACTATGGCCAAGCGATTGTGATTCTCATCCATTGGCTTGAGCTGTTTTAGCTCCACATAGTTGGACACAGTGGCGCCGTGCTTGAGTGCAGTCAGTGCCAGGGCCAGGCACATGCGCGTGTCGTCTAGCTGGCCATCGTAGTAGACCAGTGAGCCGAGCAGTCCGTCGTTCCGCAGCAGTGGAAACTGGCTGAGGGTCTCGTCCCTGGACAGAAAGTGCGAGCCACGCACATTGCCCTCCCTGGCCATGGCATCGTAGAGCTTCAGGCCCAGCCAGTAGAATGACAAGTGCAGCGGCTTATAGATGGGCATCATCATGGGCTGCACTCGCGTCAGGTGCGGCGCAATGGCCATCAGGATGGCCCGCTCGTCCATCACCTGCTGCAGCATGAACATCTGTTCCAGATCGGCACCCTGCACTGCTGCCCGCATGAATGATTCGCTGCCTTCGAGAAGCTTGCTAGTCTTCCCGCTGGCTCCGCTGCCAAAGTCTCCAGACTCGATTAGGGCCGTCTTGAGGCCGCGCGATGCTGCCTCCAGGGCACAGCCACAGCCAATGGCTCCGCCACCGACCACCAGCACATCGAATTGATCCTTTTGCAGAGATTGAAGCAACTCCTTCCGTGTGGCCAAATGATTGTGCCCAATGCTGCTGACTTTGCTGCTGCTGACTTTGCTGCTGCTGCTGCTGCTTTCCCTCTTTATGTCCAGCAATGGATGCAGTTGCTGAGGCCCATTGCGGGAGCTTTTCAGATTGGAGTATAGGCTATGACCAAGGCCTCGAAGCATAGCAAAGGGGCACTTCAGCAACATCATTTTTGCGCTTTCAGAAAGCAAATTTTCCTATTATAAAAGATATCCCCAATTAACTCCAGTGAAATCTGCATCGAAATTTTGACTAAAACTGTAATTTTATTTTAAAAATGCAGACATCTCAAAAAAGAAATTCTGGCAAACAATCGAATTGGTGTTTGAATAACAATTGAAAGGGTTTTCAAAGTATCGTCGTCAGGAAGTTCTTGAAGCTTTATTTACTTCAAGTAACAGTATTTATATTGATGCTCTTTCTTCGGGTATATTAATTTTGAAGAAGAGTATGCAACTTAGGAATCATCTTCGATTTTACTATGTAATATATATATCGGTAAAACATAAAAACTGATTTTGATCGACCTTTTCCACTTAAACTTGCTTAAAAAAATATAATTAAATTACGTAAATTTACTTACTTGAGTTTGGGCAGTAAAAATAGCAGTTTAATTAGTGCTAGTCCTGTCAGTTCTGTATTTAAAATTCGCATATCTTACAGAGAATATAGTAATCCACAAAGATTTCAATTCTAAATCCATTCAACCTTGCTCCACCTTTATATTACGCCTCCGTCTTTTAACTATGTCTATTTAAATTAAGCTTAATAAATGAAAATTACTGTCGAGCAAATGGCACATGCAGCCAACTGTCTCTATTGATGCCAGTTGGCCAGATCCGCCCGCCCGCCATATTTATGACAGTTTAAAGTCACCAAGGTTGTCGAGGGGGCAGGTGTGACGCGAAATTACTATGCTTAGCACATAAAGGTTGGTAAATTTAATTACATGCAATGGGACAAAATAGACGGTGCCTTCGACCCACGACGGAGTAAAAACAATCGACAAGGCGTTGTCGCAATGGAGATAGAAGAGAAGGGGACATGAGGGGGTAGGTGGAGGTGACACAGCTGGGCAATAATTTGGGAACGCGAAAGCTCGTGCTATGCCACGCCAGGGCCTGTCACCTGAGCCTGTCCCGTGGGCTTTACTCTAATGTCGGCTCTGTGTGACAGTACCTAGTCCCCTGGGGGTCAGGGGGGGAGGGGGAGGTACCACAACAATTGGTGTCAACAATGTGCGGGCAGCTTGATGGACGCCTTTGACTTTCACACGCTAATGAGTTTGTTTAAGTAATTTCAATTCATTTGTTAATTTTCAACTATTGTCTCTCTATTGACTCTATTAATGCGCTCTGCGCCTGTCACTTTCTACTCGCCTCTGCCGCCTGCTCATTCTCAATTCTCCATTGTCCTGTCATGTCAGTCTGTCATTGCCTCTGTTGTGGTTGTATTCAACCATTTTTGTCCTTTTGTCCTTTGGACTCGACTGTCCCCTCTCCAGTTTGTCCCGTTCCCGTGTCCTCAATGACCGATATACAATAATTGCAGAGAGGAAAGAAGAGAGAGAGAGGGAGAGAGAAAGGCAGATAGTTAATTGCCCATTCCAGATATCTGCCTAATCTCCTGTAGTAAATTATTAATGATATTCCTACTGAATAACGATAATCAGATTGTAAGAAATACCACCAATAATGTACGAGGGTCGTTTGATAAGTCCGTGACTTTTTGTATTTGCCGCGCACCTGCTCTAAATACAACACTGCTCCTGTCGATTAACAGCTGACTGTAAAATTTTGAGAAAGCTGCGTTTTTTGGTTTGCGTTTTATAGGCATTGAAAGCAGACGATCTCGTGAATTTTAACGAAAATGGAAAAAAGTGAATTTCGTGTCAGCATGGCAAAATTTCATAAATTGGGCTACGAACTGCTACCCCATCCAGCATATTCTCCAGATTTAGCCCCCTGTGACTATTTTTTGTTTCCAAACATGAAGAAATGGCTCGGCGGTAAGAGATTCGGGTCATCACAGAAACAAACGACTATTTTGAGGGCCTTGAGAAAACCTATTATTTGGAAGGAATAAAAAAATTGGAAAAACGCTGGACTAAATGTATAGAGCTAAAAGGAGATTATGTTGAGAAATAAAACGCTTCTTTGACGAAAAAAATATATTTTATTCAAAAAGTCACGGACTTATCAAACGACCCTCGTACTTTATATAGCATTAACAACTCTTTCTACCCAAGCTGTTCATAGCAATATATAATAGACAATTTCTATATTATATTTAGAATAAAAATTCTAGTATGCATAAAAAACTTTTGGCTTCTTATTCAGAAAATAAAAATACGTAAATATGTATAAAGAATTATATATAATCAATTATTATCGTGTTGATATTTTGCAGCTTTAAAAAGTGTCCACAAAATATTCGTAAGCGTTTTAAAAATTAAAATATTTGGTTTTTGGAGTTGTTTTCTTTTCCGATCATGCAAAAAAATATTTTTTTCTGATATTAATTTTTGCTTTAAAAAATTTTAAGGAAAACTAATTCCAAATTCTTTTAAAAACAACCTTTCACATTTTAGTTAGAGTAGTATTTCAATGTCCTCGAACTTATGCCTTAAAACAGTTTTGGCAAATAGAAAAATTTTAAATATTCATATTAAAATATTGTTTACAAGCTAAAGATTTCTAATACAGAATTTAATTGAGAAATTGCCTTTATTAATATATCTTTTGTTGACTAATGAAAATCGTATACAGATATCGGTCGTTGTTGATTTTAAATTAAATATTTTTTGCATAGTTTACAAATACTTAGTTGAATTATAATGTTCAATGTTTGATTGATTTGAAACCTACATTACATGTATATAAGCACTTTCCTTATTCCTTTTAGAATTTAAAATTCAAGTTGTTTCTTTCTTTATTTCCGTTCTTTGTTTTTTTTTTTAAATTTTTATGTTTTGTATATTTAGATTACGCATTCGTTGTTTGTGTGCTGTTATCTTAATTTAAGGCTTGTTTAACACACAAAACATGTTGTGCCTGGCTTGACAAGAGCTGACCCAGACCTCAGGCGCAGCGACCAGACTGGACAGCCAGCCAGTTAGCCTGGCAATCCCGCCTCAGGTCTGGATTGTTGCACAAAGCGGGTAAAAAAAGCAAACTACGCTGGCGCCTAAATACAAATTTCCGGCATAAGCCACATAACAAACCAGGCCCGTTAGCGACACGGACAGCGCAGTGGAGGATGAGGAGGCGCGGATACTGCCGGCCAGCTTGGACAATGGAGAGCAGTGCCGAGTGCGCCCGGCACTTTGTTACATTTCGTTAGCTCGCCAAAGTGCCTCAACACGTTTCCGCCGTGGAGGGAGCTGTTGCCTCGTCCTTCTCTCCCCCGCGTTCCTCCTGGCCCACTGCTGGCATCTGTCACACTGCAACTCGGCGACGGCTTCGCTTTGTGCCTTTCTCTTTTTTTTTTTGGCTTTTGGCGTGTGGCTCACCTTTTTCCCCGCCCCCTTCAGTCCCGCCTTGGGGCATTATTGCAGCTATAAAGTCAGTGCCTTGAACTTTTTGCCAGTTGTTCTTTTGCTACGACATAATGTTTTTTGTTGTTTTTGTTTTCGCCTCGGCTCCATTTTTTGTCGCCTTATTGCGATTGAAGTTTGTTTTTTATGGTCTGGCCGAGCTTGACAATAAGCACGTTGGCGGCAAAACTTTTCCACTTCTCATTTATTATTACGCGTTGAGTTTTTCCACTCTGTTTTTTTTTTTGTTTATCAGGCTTGCCTTATTCCTGGTGTTGTCCTGACAACCTAGCGACACAAATTGTCGTCCAGTCTGAACCCAAAAACAACAACAACAGCAACAACAACAACGAAGTAAAACAAAACCAAAACAAATACCCAATTCTTGCATACAAATTCATCTGAATTTTTTTTTTTTTTTTTGATTTTTTTGGGGCGTGAAAACGTAACTGTAAAATTAATATAATTCAAATAAACGATTTACTGCGCTTCGTCAAGTAGTCAGTGAGGTGTTAACTTTAAGTAGCATAAATTTCAAGGGAGAGACGGATCCCATCCATTCACCCGCAAGTGCCTCCTGGTTGAGGCAACAGATTTGTAACGAATTTGCTTGAATTGCCATTTTTTATTGGCAAAAGTTGTGATTTATTGTTGTTTTCTTCGAAGTTTCCAGTGTGCCACAGGTGAGCTTAACGAGAGATTTTAATTAACGCAGTTACGCTTCAAGCTGACTGCGATTTTTGGTTATTTTTGAGTAGGTATATAACATATATAATGCATGTAAACTTATTTATGATTATTCAAAAAGATTCTTATTATAACAATGATTTCTATGGCGATTCAGCTATGCTTATCTGGATAGAGAAACCTGATTTGTTTACATTAATTTCAATTCGTTTTATAATTTTACTTTATTTTTGGCAATTATCGAAAGTGAACTTCAGATTTTAATTTACAATTTTAATGTGTTACAGTCCTTTAATTTTTTACTTATAACTGTTTCTCTTACTCTTTAAAATCCACTTTAACTAACTCAAAAAAATGGTCTTTAAGAACTTATTTTTAATACCTTCAAACTTGTCTTCAAAAACATTTCCATCAACGCATTTGCAGTATTTATAAAATGTATAGTCATTGCTCGCACACGCAAAAGGGCAACCACAACAATTGTCAGTTAAATGGGCAAGCAATGTGCGCAATCTAGTCACAATATAGTAGGCACAGGACATAATTGGCCTGCACACGCAACACACTGACTTCGAGGCAAAGTTGCCATTGACCATGGCCTGGAGCAGCGAGGGCAGCTTGCTTTAGCATAAAGGCGCTAATTTGCAGCAATTAGTTTGGCACCCGGTGATGGGTTGCCACTCTGCATGTGTGTTGGTCTGTGGAGTGTGTGTGTGTAAAGAACAAACGATGCGACCATGTGGCAAACGTTATCAGAGAAGCGAAGGATGCGAACGACTGTAGAAATCTTCTACACAAATGAAAATGTTCTATAAAATGAGTAGAGCTGGTGACAACTCTATGCTTATTGTAATATACCTTCTTGTTTCATATCACAGAAAAAATAGTGTGAATAGAAATGGAAAAATAACAAGAGGTATCTATTAAAATATAAGTAACTTCCTTTCAAGAAGTAAAGTTCATTGTAGATCTTTCATAAATATATTTTAGTATTGAATATACATTTTATAATTACGAAGCCACTTTAAAAAACCTTTCACTATATTTCTAACACCAACTGGAATATGCCTCACACACGCCCAACTTCTAGGGTATCCTTGGCTCTGCATGCGCTTGACTTGGCCCTGCCAAAGGACATTTGATAACAATTAAATAAACGTAGCAAATGGCAATGTTGTCGCATTTTTTACGACTTGACATCAATTAAATTTTTACCTCTTCGCTGTCGCTTTCGCTTTTCTCCACACGCTCCATTCCCCCTCTCCACCCCCTCTTTGGTGTCCCTCCCTTCTCCTGTGACGCCTTCGTTTTTCCTGGCCACGGGGTCTGTGCGAGCTGCGGCAAAGCAAACTGTTGGACAATGCCAGCAAATTTTATTTTTTATTATGCTTGCCGTGGCTATCGTGCTGCAAGTTGCTGCTGTTGTTGTAGCCCAACACTATTTGTGTCATGCAACAATGTAATTGCCACTGTCGTTGTCATTTCCGCTGGACACACGGTTCGCCAGCGCGAGACATTAAAGATATTACGAAGTGGGGGAAGTGGGGCAAGTGTTGGGGCAGGCAGAGCTAAATAAAAGGGCGCCAGACCGGGGGGTGCAGAGAAACGTAGGAGAGTAAACGTTGCTGGCACCACAAGCGGAAGGAAGCAACTTGTACTAGAGGTCGGCATTTGTGCAGTTTTTAGCGTCGACTAGGTCGCAATGTGTCGCCCCGTGTTTATACCCTGTGCTCATTGAAAGGGTATATTGAGTCTGTGCAGAGGAGTGTGACAGGTTGTAAAGAATATACTTATCTAAAGTTAAATTAAAGCTATAGTAGATAGAGTTATGTCCAAAACTGAACTCAGTTATGGAAAAACCAAACATTGTTTGACGATTCGCATTCGATAACTAAGGCAAGTTAAACCTTTTTAACTCCTCTTCGAAGAGTATGCTATAGTCTGCTCAATTCAACCTTTACTTTCTCTGCTTACTTTTTTTTTGTCTGTTACTCTGCTGCGCTTAAGTTGTGGGCGTGCCGTGTCTCGGCCAATTGTTAAGTTGAAAATAATAGATGTGGACGCGACTGTCAGCCTGTCAGAGGCACACAATGCGCCCCGGACACTAATCGATGTGGATGCGGACAACTAGCCGAGCCCCAACTGACATTGCAATGCTGAAATTAATGACTCAATGGGGCGAAGGCCATGCCAAGTAGTGGGGGGGAGCTCCAACCTCCATTGTTTTCTCTTGCTCTTGGGCTTTTTAATTGTGGCCTCGATGGCCACATTTCGTGGCCAGGCATTATACTTGTATGTATTATCCGCTCTGCCGTTGTAACATTTATATGTAATACACACACTCGTATATAACATTCATTAGCCTCCTGCTCGACCTCTCTTTAGTTATGCTCGAGTTCACTTGCGGCTTGTGGTTGCAGCTAGCCCAAGCCCGTTTCCTGCCGCCTGTCGGGCTGCTCAGGTGTGAAGCTAGAACTATGTTGATCAATTAATTAAACTTGACAAACAACATTTTGTTTAGAACTTACATAGTTTGTTTCGTTATATTAGTTGATCAACTTAATTAACAGATGATGTTGTAAATGAAATTTTAAATAAACATAAGTTATTAATAAAATTTATGAACTACTAAGAAACAAGCTAAACTAACTCATTTAATAACATTTAACCAATATAATACAATCATATTAACTTAATTCCTAACATGTCGTTGTCCTTTCCTCTATTTCTTTCCAGGTAAGTTCTTAATAGTTTTTCGTTTCCACAGATAACAGCGTGAAAAAACATATTGGCAGCTCGTAAGTTTTTCAATTTCCCCAATCAACTTTGCCAGGTCGTAGTTCAATCGCTCGAGATGAAAACTTTCCCACACCTATTTAACGTTTTGACTTGCGGCCCCAAGTAAATGTGGCATGAAAAAGTTTGTCTTTGCTGCCTGGTATGGTACTTTGGTTTTTGGGGTTGTACTGTGTCTGGTCACTTGGCTGCCACGCCACATTCGACACTTTATCACCTGGTTGGCCATCGGCAGCCATTGGCCATGTTAGCCGAGCTTGGCCATAACATTTAATGGTGCCTCGCTTAACGCTTGTAAACACGTGGGTGTTCCGTCTGCTGCGGGGCTAGCAATCAGAGCTTGTCTACGGCCATGCTTCGCCACGCCCACACACAGCTCGACCAAGTGAGTAAGTGTGTGTGCGTGTGTGTGTTTGTGTGTGTGAATGGGAGCAGCGTGTGTGCGGCTTGACTTAGGAAAATTATGCCCAACGGGCAGGCTAATTTCACTCAGTGGAATCGCTTTTAAAAGTCTACAATTACCGCTAATAGCTGGAAAACGGCTGGAGCAGCAGGCTGAAATCGGAATACGAATCGGAATCAGAATCAGTAAATAGAATCAACTGTGGGCAGCCGGCATTCATTAAGCGTTAATTGCGGCAACGCGGCGTATGCGCAACGTGGCTGTGTTATTATTGCAAATTAACAAATCACTTAGCCGACTGAAAAACAGGCAAATTAATTAACTAACTTGTTAAACTTTAACAATTTAGCCCAAAGAATTTTGGCACAGACATAATTCGTGGACAGTGGTAGAGAGAGGGGAGGGAGATGGTAAAAAATAACACAGCAGCCTCGCCGAGCTCAATCCCATTTTGGCATTAGGTCTTAACGCTTCGCTTAACTCGTTATTGAGGCCGAAGTTTATTGTCGAAAGTTTTGAGCCGGCGGCATTCGCTTTCCGAAAGCAATTATCCTCAAGGAAGTATTCGACTTAATTGATTTTGTGCCGAGACCCAGAGTCGCCAGCTAGGGACGGGCGACGGAGAACCTTTAGTTGTAACAGTTTCAAAAGGATTCTAATAAGCGCACTGAGCGTGTGCCTTTTGTCTTCTGGGGACTGCAAGCCGAGCATCTTTCTGTTATCCTTTCGGTTCAAAAGTTCTTTGCGCATTTAGATAACGAAATTTCGTCGGCTTTTTTCACACTTTGCACCCGCCCGGGGGCAGCAAGTGCTGGCGCCGGACAAGCCGAGTCAAGTCGAGGCGAGTCCGGACCGTACTGGACCGGCCAAAGTTGAAGGTTCAAGTGTGTGTTTGAACGGAAGTTAAGCGCCCAAAGCTGCTTCCCATGCGGCGTTGGGAATGAGGACAGGGGAAAGGGCACCTAAGTCTCTCGCCTCAACTTGGGCGCCCGCGTGTAGTTTAAATATAATTTGAAAATTGTGTTTATTTAATTGTCCGGAAAGTGAACGGGGCAGAGCTTGAACCCTTTTTTTCTGCTTTAATGCTTTAATTCTTATGGCTGATTGAGTTTTAGTGAAATGTGCGCCACAAAGAGCCCCATTCAATATCACTGTTATTGTATTCAATGCGGTTCTCATAAAGGTATGAAAAACCATTTTCTAAATATCGTACTTTTTCAACTGTTGCAAACTTGTTGAAAGTATAAATGAGACTTAATGGAAAATGTAAATAATAAAAAAAAAAAAAACAATGACAATTTTCAAATTTTAATATTTTCCATTTAATATATAATTTTTTGTGTACAATCAATTAATATTGTCATTGTGTATTTATGAAATCTTTGGGACTTATTACATAAATAGGTAATTTAAATTATCTTTGCTCGCAGCTTTAATCAAATAATAATTAAAATTTAAACGGGTTGCCGAAGATTCTAGACCTTTGCTGGTTCTTTTATCCTCCGATCGTTCCTATACTAGTGATATATAATGCAGCACTGATAAGTTTTGTTTTTTTCGCAATCAGAACAAAATACTTGTACACTTTTTAAGTAATACAAAATGTTGGTGCTCATGAACGTGAATTGATTTGTTGACCTTCTGGCAGAAACTATTGTTGATTGGCTGATTTCAAGTTTATTGAATTCAACTTAATTTTTGTACCCCAAAAATTAAAGACTCTACAATAGTGGTTCAGCAGTAATTTACATAAGCGATCAAGAGTTTCTTCTCGTTTTTTCAGCCTCCCCTTCCTGCTCTCCACTGCCCTCCACCCGTCATCCCACCCATTGCGCATCGGCATTGAAGTGATAGCATTTCCATTAATTTGCTGCACATCCCTGCCACGCCCAGCAACAACGCCCACTTGTTTTACCCGCTTCTCGTTCTATGTTAATTTAACAGCGCTCTCATGTTTTTCGATGATGAAGAGTTTCGCTCTCTGGCAGCAGCACAAAAAAAGATTACAAGCACTTTTTCTCATTTCTCCCACAGTATTTTTTTTTTTTTTTTTTTTTGGTTTATTTCTGGTTTTGCAACTTCTGAGCGCGTTGCAGCTCTGGCAATGCTCGAAATGAACGCATCCTGCTCCATGGGCTTTTCGGGGCGTTTCTGGACAAAAGCAATAACAATAACGCGCACATGTAGCTGTCTCTCTCTGTTTGTGTGCTTGTGTGTGTGTGTGTTGCAGCTACATTCGCACACTGAATTGAAGCTAGCTTTCCCTGGTTGGCGTTGGTTTTTTTACAGAACAGTTTGATGAACTTCCAGGCCAACTGCCACCCCCCCCGCGCACCCGTACCGCGAAGCGCACCCCGAGCCGGAGCTAGAGCCAAAGCCGGAGTCGGCAATTGCCGCTGCCCGGTTTTGATTGTTTTTGTAGATGAGGCGCCGCGCCTGCCGCCGCTGCTGCTTGTTGATTTTGATGATGCTGATCGGGTTGGACTGGCTCTGGGGACTGGGGACTGGTCTGGGTCTGGGGTTCGAGCAGCACTATAGTCGTGGGGTGCCTGGCATGGCCACGGCAATTCACAATCACGATGACGTTGTTTGGCAGCTCGCCCGCATTTTTCGGAGCTCCGTTCTTGTTATCGCAGTCTCGCCGCATTTGCCACAGTTGATTTCGTTAATAGAAAATTTAATTGCTTTTATCGATACACTCCGAGGCGAGGGCGAGCCCAGCGCCAGGCGGTGATTGTAATTGGGATAACATGAGCACATGAAGTGAATCTTATTGGAGGACAAGGGGACGCACGGGGTCTCGAGAAATATTGAACTGGGAATACTTTAAAATAATAAAGAATAATTCGGCAAAAGCAATCTGTTTAATTTTAACAGCGTGTTATTAGTAAAAAAGTTGTGTATTTATATGTAAGGGAAGAGAAAGAAAAGAGAAATAGAAATAGAAAGAAATATGATTTTAGACCTCCATATTTTGGTTAACATTCTGTTTTGGTTCAGTTTTCTTCTTGGATCTCCTTATCTTTTTGTGTGGCATGGCATAGATAAGTTTTCTCCAGAACTGCGTGTCATCGCGGCGCAGATAGGTGTTGAATTTCATGTAGAGTCTCAATTCGGTATCGAGATCATCAAAGTTTTCCACTTCGGGGTACACGATCACAATCAGCCGCTTGTGCCGATCCATGGATGTGGCTTTGATAGCGGTGCGGAACTCAAAGGTACCCCAAGAGGACTTTATAAACTCCTTGGTCATTAGTAGAATGATGCGCTTTGAGTCGTCGATGGTTTGAAGGATACATTCCGGTATGGATTCGCCAATGAGCCAATCACGATGGTAGAAACACAACTTGAACTCGCGTCGCCCATTCTCTAGTTGCTCGACATATTCCGGCACCAGGTCCAAGTTTTTATGGGAGAACGCCAGAAATGCATCGAATTTTTTATGGAATTCAATGTTATCAGCTGTGTGAAGAATACAATTCATAAATATGTTGTGGTCGTAGAGCCACATCAGAATAGACATCTTGAACCAGAAGACAACGCCGCAGGTGATTAGGCTGACGAAAACGAGGAGAAGAGATAGAGAAAGTATGAGGTATGTTGTACTTAGTCTACAATCGTCCAGTTTGATGAATGGTCCTATCCCATTGCATTTAATGATATTAAAATCATTAATAATTTGATAATATTCTGCTAAGAATTTGAGAAACCCTGGAGGATGGCAATCGCAGATCCAAGGATTTAGCGATAGCTTAATGTGTAAGCTACCATTTCTTTCCCTTATATAGTCGATAATTTCTTGTTTCAGTGATTTCAAACTGTTGTTTCTTATATCCAAAATGGTTAAGTTTTGTGGCAAGTGGTGAATGCTTAGTTCGTTGAGTTTATTGTTAGCCACTTGCAGGTTTCTGATAGAGTAATATTCATACACGCTGGCATTTGGCAACCGGGTCGCATTGGTGTCTTTCATGTAGAGAGTTGCACTTTCGATATCTAACTCGAAACTTAACTCTGTTTTCTCTTCGGGAATTGTGCACTTCAATTCTAATCGCTTTTTTTGGTTTTCGTATTCACAATGACAGCCACGGGGACAAAATAGCCTTCTTTGATTCCGCAAAAAAAAGCAATAGACTGAGTAGCAATAGAAAGGTAAAACGTTATTTCCTTGCACTACGTGGCTTTTAGCGGGTGGAGGCTCAATGTAAAAAATATCCACGTTAATGTAATTATCAATGTATTTGATATCATTCACACCAAATACTCTGTTGTCTTTGGTTTTTACATTATCTATGTAAAATTGGCTTAAATGATTTTTAATGGTGGCATTGCTGAAATGAAACCGAGAATACCAACATTATTCAATAATTTCATTTAGTCCCAAGCTCATAGACTGTTACAAGACCCATTATTCTCGCTTCTCGCTACAAATCAAAGTCAGAATCATGGCATTTTCGTCATGCACTCACTCAATCTGAACATTTTTTGTTAAGATTGGCCACGAGAGCTTAGTGCTCATTGATCATGCTTAAGCACTCTTTTATACCATAACAAAACTACGTACCTCAACCATTTAAAATCTGCGAAACGGGCATTCTCTATGTTTAACAGGCTCAACTTTGCCAAATCCTGGAAATGCTCAGCGGAGAGATTATTAAAGAAGCAGTTAGCCAGAGTAAGATAATCTAAATTAGTCCATCCTCGGAACATATGTTTGGGTAGATCAACCTCAAAATCAATGGAATCACAAGTCAGTTTTAATTCAATTGGTCCCTGCATATTGTGCAAGAGTGTTCAGTGAACCGAAAATTTGTACGACTGTTAGATTTCAGCTTTAATAAATAATTAATCTTTAGCGCAGACTTACCTTGTTTAAATTAAAATTCCACTTATTAAGATCATTTGATATTATTATGATATCTAAATCGCTTAGTTTAGTAAATGGGGCAAGAAGCTCATTTAAGTGAAACTCCATGTTATTTTGGGGTTTAACTGCAAGTGAAGACACTTTAAAGTTGCAGTCTTCGAATGTTTGAGGAAGACTGAATTGGAAACGGTTAAATTTGGGGTCCCAGGAGAATCTATTTGCTTTTCGTAAGCAATCATTTCTAATTGGTTTTTTGAGTTCTAGATATCCACTTAATCTTTTGATCACTGATTCTGTATCCGATACATAACAATCAAACTGATCACCATGGCTAACTTTACATTTCTGCATGAAGGTGACTTCACTTCCTTTACAACAAATAAAATTAACCATTCCATCAGATTGATTTCCTTTTGCATTTGCAAGTAATAAGTACAAGCAGCCAACAAATGGTTTCCACATTTTTCAGTTCATGCGTTCGTTCCGAATATCGATTTCAACTAAATTAAAAATAGGCAAATGCATTTAAGCGACCGCAAAACAAATTCGGGTACAAAACGTTGATAAGAAATTTTCAAGATTGTTCGCAGCTTATATACCTAAATATGCGGTATTTGGTTGTATTGTAAATTGTTGTAAATATGCGGTTGTATTCTAATCCCACATTTATATGGATGCAGGCGCGTTCAGGGGGGGGGGGGGGCAAACGGGGCAGTTTGCCCCGGGTCCCGTCGTCAAGGGGGCCCCCAAACGTCGAATGGCAGTTTTTCAAAATATGACAAATCGAGTATATATGTGTCGTGCCACAGAGAAATAGGGAGGGAGGGGGGCCCCGAATTTTTTTTTGGCCCGGGCCCCACAAAAGTTCTGAAGGCCCCTGTATGGATGTGTCCATTAAAACTAATCTTCAATCTTGTCTGTTAAGTCAATCAGTCAGTCAATATAGACTGACTCAGCAAAAGA
Organism: Zaprionus indianus; assembly: GCA_018904595.1. Classification (NCBI taxonomy): domain Eukaryota; kingdom Metazoa; phylum Arthropoda; class Insecta; order Diptera; family Drosophilidae; genus Zaprionus; species Zaprionus indianus. The sequence goes on from JAEIHA010000905.1 coordinate 3,022,944, forward strand.
TTACATAAAAAACTTTTTTAGTTTTTCAAAGTTTGGCGAAGGGTATATTCTTGTCGGTACCTTCCGACAACTATAAGTGGTCAAAAAATAGTATACTTTGCGCAAATGTACATACATCAGGCAGAAGGCGGCGTGAAAGACCCCATAAAGAACATAAACTCGTGTTCGGGATTACTAGCCGAGTCGATTAAGCCATGCCTGGCTGTCTATGTGATCGCACAGATGTCAGCTATTATAAAAGATAGAGATATCAAATTTGGCAGACAGATTCCTGTGTACTGCACGCTGATCAAGTGCCACGCCTACCGCCACCGTCAATTAAAAATGTAATCTTTTAAGTGGATATGTGAGCGACGTTTTAAAGATACAACTTTCTGATTTAGGCCAATACTAAGCATACTAAAATATCTACATATCGTCAAAATTTCAATTCGATCGGACAATAAACACAGACATTATTAAATAATCCTTGATCGCTTGGATTTAGTATACAAACGAGCAATGCTCGTGTAAGGATGAAAGGGAAAGAGAGTGCGAGCACGTAGCGCGAGCTGTTGATCTTCTCTTTTGCACACGGTCATTGTGTTTGTCGGAGCGAAAATACACGTAACAGGCAGAAGGAGGCATCTCTGACCCCATAAACTACACATATTCTAAATCAGTATTACCAGCCGAGACGATTAAGCCATGTCTGTCTGTCCGTCTGCCCATCTGTATTAACGCCTGCATCTCAGCTATTATAAGAGCTAGAGTCTCAAACTAGCTGTATGGTATATTCAGGTGGCTCAAAGTTTTCTTAAAATTTCATTGTACACAATATACACCCAAAAACCACTGTTGTACGTCTCACATGACAAATACCTTGCCACGGGTAAATCGGACTATAAATAAGTGAGATATGAAACGAATTAAGCTCATTGCGAACGTACACGTGTATATACTTAAGCAAACCAAATTTACGCAAGCATACCGAAGTACACATCTAGCGTCGGACACACAGCATTTCAATTAACTTTTAATTTGCATAGAATGGTAACAGAACTGGCTCAGAATGCAATTTTGTCAATAGTTTTATAAGTGGGGCTGTGGCTGAGTGGTGACTTTATCTCTTATGCGCGACTGGTGCAAGTTTTCATATTAATTCTTTTTTTGGTTATTTCTTTAATTCTAATAAAACGACATTCGAGCGGGTTGTGATACATCCGCTACCTACATACTAAATTGTTTAATTGTTTAAATAGTTTTCAAAAATTTGATTTAATATAATTACGCTGCATATCCACATGTATGCATTGGCGTCCCGGTCAGATACGTGTACACTTCGATTTCCGAATTCGGCACATATACGCAACTCCACTGCCATATTTGTGCAACAATCAGCAAAGTTTATAAAAGTGTTCTAATTACATACGTGAATGTCGCGTGCCGCTCGACAGTTGCTCTCGTTAGTTCATTATAACAACTTATTTATAAATATATATATATACTTACATATAGATAAGTACATATGTATGTACATATACAAATATCAACTATTTCAGGGTTTCTGTGCCCAAGTGGTAGAGTTTGACAATTGTATTTTTTTTTATCACAAATACCATAAACATTTTATTTATATAAATAAATATTCTCAAATTCTCTTTTCAACGTTCTTTCTGTGGTGTTTGTGCAGCTGAGCAAAACACATACATTGAGTAAAATTTGCACATAAGCATAAGCCGTGATTTTAATTGGGATAACATGAGCGGAGAAGCAGAGAGAAGTGAAGAGGGACGCACGGGGGGTCTCGAGAATTATTGAACTAGGAAAATTTTAAAAGAATAAAGAAAGGTTTGGCACAATTTATCGCATTTATTTGTGTTTTGTAAAGCAATCTGTTTAATTTTGACAGCGTGTTATTAGTAAATAAGTTGGGAATTTAGGGGAAAGACAAAGAGAAAAGAGAAAGAAAGATCATTTTAGACCTCCATATTCTGGCTGACATTCGGTTTTGGTTCAGCTTTCTTCTTGGATCTCCTTATCTTTTTGTGTGGCATGGCATAGATAAGTTTTCTCCAGAACTGCGTGTCATCGCGGCTCAGATAGGTGTTGAATTTCATGTAGAGTCTCAATTCGGTATCGAGATCATCAAAGTTTTCCACTTCGGGGTACACGATCACAATCAGCCGCTTGTGCCGATCCATGGATGTGGCTTTGATAGCGGTGCGGAACTCAAAGGTACCCCAAGAGGACTTTATAAACTCCTTGGTCATTAGAAGAATGATGCGCTTTGAGTCGTCGATGGTTTGAAGGATACATTCCGGTATGGATTCGCCAATGAGCCAATCACGATGGTAGAAACACAGCTTGAACTCGCGTCGCCCATTCTCTAGTTGCTCGACATATTCCGGCACCAGGTCCAAGTTTTTATGGGAGAACGCCAGAAATGCATCGAATTTTTTATGGAATTCAATGTTATCAGCTGTGTGAAGAATACAATTCATAAATATGTTGTGGTCGTAGAGCCACATCAGAATAGACATCTTGAACCAGAAGACAACGCCGCAGGTGATTAGGCTGACGAAAACTAGGAAAAGAGATAGAGAAAGTATTAGGTATGTTGTACTTAGTCTACAATCGTCCAGTTTGATGAATGGTCCTATCCCGTTGCATTCAATGAGATTAAAATCATCAATTATTTTTTGATATTCTGCTAAGAATTTGAGAAACCCTGGAGGATGGCAATCGCAGATCCAAGGATTTAGCGATAGCTTAATGTGTAAGCTACCATTTCTTTCCTTTATATAGTCGATAATTTCTTGTTTCAGTGATTTCAAACTGTTGTTTCTTATATCCAAAATGGTTAAGTTTTGTGGCAAGTGATGAATGCTTAGTTCGTTGAGTTTATTGTTAGCCACTTGCAGGTTTCTGATAGAGTAATATTCATACACGCTGGCATTTGGCAACCGGGTCGCATTGGTGTTTTCCATGTAGAGAGTGGCCTTTTCGATATCTAACTCGAACCTTAACTCTGTTTTCTCTTCGGGAATTGCGCAATTAAATTCTAATCGCCTTTTTTTGTTTTTGTATTCAAAATGACAGCAACGGGGACAGAATATCCTGTTGCATTTAATGAGATTAAAATCATCAATAATTTGATGATATTCTGCAAAGAATTTCAGAAACTCTGGAGGATGGCAATCGCAGATCCAAGGATTTAGCGATAGCTTAATGTGTAAGCTACCATTTCTTTCCTTTATATAGTCGATAATTTCTTGTTTCAGTGATTTCAAACTGTTGTTTCTTATATCCAAAATGGTTAAGTTTTGTGGCAAGTGGTGAATGCTTAGTTCGTTGAGTTTATTGTTAGCCACTTGCATTTTTCTGATAGAGTAATATTCATACACGCTGGCATTTGGCAACCGGTTCGAATTGGTGTCTTCCATGTAGAGAGTGGCCCTTTCGATATCTAACTCGAAACTTAACTCTGTTTTTTCCTCGGGAATTGTGCACTTCAATTCTAATCGCCTTTTTTGGTTTTCGTATTCACAATGACAGCCACGGGGACAAAATAGCCTTCTTAGTTTCCGCAAAAAAGTGCAAGAGTACATTTCGCAATAGAAAGGTAAAACGTTATATCCTTGCACTACGTGCCTTTTAGCGGGTTGAGGGTCAATGTAAAAACTATCCACGTTTGTGTAATTTTCAATGTAACTCATATCATTCACACCAAATACTCTGTTGTCTTTGGTTTTTACATTATATATGGTAAATGTTCTTAACTGATTTTCAATGGTGGCATTGCTGAAATGAAACCGAGTAACCCAACATTATTCAATAATTTCATTTAGTCCCAAGCTCATAGACTGTTACAAGACTCATTCTCGCTTCTCGCTACAAATCAAAATCAGAATCAGTGCATGTTCGTCGTGCACTTACTCAATCTGAACATTTTTCGTTTAGATTTGCCACGAGAGCTAGTGCTCAGCACCCATTGATCATGCTTAAGCACATTTTTATACTACAACAAAATTACATACCGCATCCATTTAAAATCTGCGAAACGGGCATTCATTATATTTAACATTCTCAACTTTGCCAAATCCTGGAAATGCTCAGCGGAGAGATTATTAAAGAAGCAGTAAGCCAGAGTAAGACGCTTTAAATTAGTCCATCCTCGGAACATATGTTTGGGAAGATCAACCTCAAAATCAATGGAATCACAAGTCAGTTTTAAATAAATTGGTCCCTGCATATCCTGCAAGAGTGTTCAGTGAACCGAAAATTTGTACGACTGTTAGATTTCAGCTTTAATAAATAATTAATCTTTAGTGCAGGCTTACCATGCTTAAATTGAAATTCCACTTATTAAGATCATTTGATATTATTATGATATCTAAATCTCTTAGTTTAGTAAATGGGGCAAGAAGCTCATTTAAGCGAAACTCCATGTTATATTGGGGTTTAATTTCAAGTGAAGACACTTTAAAGTTGCAGTCTTCGAATGTTTTAGGAAGACTGAATTGGAAACGGCTAAATTTGGGTTCCCAGGAGAATCTATTTGCTTTTCGTAAGCAATCATTTCTAATTGGTTTTTTGAGTACTAGATCTCCACTGATCACTGATTCTGTAGCCGCTACATAACAATGAAACTGATCATCATAGCTAACTTTACATTTCTGCACGAAGCTGATTTCTCTTCCTTCACAACAAATAAAATTAACCATTCCATCATAGTCATTTTTTTTTGCATTTGCAAGTAATAAGTACAAGCAGCCAACAAATGGTTTCCACATTTTTCAGTTCATGCGTTCGTTCCGAATATCGATTTCAACTAAATCCACAATACGCAAATACCATTAGGCGAGTGCAAAACCAATTCGGTACAAAGGTTGATAAGAAAGTTTAAAGATTGTTCACAGCTTATATGTTATACCTAAATATGCGGTATTTATACTTTTCAGAATCGGAGTTTAATTTAAAGTTGTATTCTAATTTATTGTGTATGGATGTGTTTGACCGCTTTATTTCCTTTATCTTCACTCTTTTAATTTAAGCCAACAATAGAAAGAAACTTTTTAAGATTTTTCAAAGTTTGGCGAAGGGTATATTCCTGTCGAACAGGCTCGATTGAAGCTTTTATTAATGTTGTTTTAAAACTCCGGACAAATGAAAATGGTCAGAAAAGGGTATACTAGCTTTGTGCAAATGTATGTTACAGGCATAAGGAGGCGTGACAGACCCCAGTTCGGGATCTCAAGCCGAGTCGATTGAGCCATGCCTGTCTGTCTGTCTATGTGATCGCACAGATCTCAGCTAATATAAAAGCTAGAGATATCAAATTTGGAAGCCAGATTCCTGTGTACTACACGCTTATCAAGTTTGCTTGAAATGTTGGTTGCTACGCCTACGGCCCCCGTAAATTACAAATTTAATCTTTTAAGTGGATGTGTGCGCGACGTATAAAAGATACAACTTTCTGGCTTAGGCCAATACTAAGCATACTAAACTATCTACATATCTCCAATTTCCATATTTCAATTCGATCGGACAATAAACACAGACGTTATTTAATAAACCTTAATCGCATGGATTTTGTAATCAAACCAGCAATGCTCGTGTATGGAAGAAAGGGAAAGAGAATGCAAGCATTTATTGCATTCAAACGCACACTCATGCGTACATACTCGTACATATGTGTTTGGCAAATGAAATGCTTCATCATATACACGTATTCACATACAGATGTGTTCATATGAATGCTTACGTTACGTTATTGTTTTTATTAAGGAATAGTATCGTACAATTATACACTCTTTGTGTTTAAAAAAATGTTGAAGGGTATCCCAAATTCACGTGCCGCTCTACTGTTGCTCTCGTTTGTTCATTATAACAACTTATATATAAATATATATAAACATATAAATATATAAGTACATTTATCAAACATGTCAGGGTTTGTGTGCCCAAGAAACGTTGGAGAATTTATGGACACGTAGGTTCGAGTTTGAAAAACAATTGTGTATCGATATAAATAAAATAATGAAATAATAATAAATATTTGAATCCATAAAAATCGTCGATCGTAGGTCACTTGAATGAAATTTAAATATAAAGGTGGACGGATAGACATATGGTTAATACTGATGACGAGTTACAATGGTTACAATGAATGAATACTCACTCTGTAAGATTATATATGTTATACAATATAAACGGCATTTTTGACAAAGAGACAGGTACAGATCAACTCATAGTAATATTTTAAATTTGTACATTTTATCTCTCATATACATTATACGAGTATATATATACATATATATGAGTATTCTTAAATTCTCACATGCATTGAGTACGATTTGCATATTAACAAAAAATAAAAAACACACACCCACACCCCTTGCAACGAAAGTGGACAGCACTCATTCACGTGCATGTCAATCTTCCCGTTGCTCGTTTCATTTGCCTCGCAATCCACAGCCGATTGACTTGCACAGGACAAAGGTTGGCAAAGTGCTGTGCACCTGTAATCGTTTAACGATTTAGATCCGCATTTGGATGTAGACTCACGTCAATTCGGCCGGACTAATTACGCTAATACACGAAGGAAAAATAACCTCAGTCAAAATCGAATGTCATAAATAATTCCGCATGCAATTCGTGTGGAAGGTGGACAGTGTATTGGAATGCGGAATAGCAGCACGTTGACCAGTGACCAATGGTTGCTGACCCACACAAGCGAAAACAAATCAACTTTTGCAGAGTCGAAAATGAAAACGAAAATCGAGGGGAAACAGGAGTGGAAAGGGGAACTGGTACAGCACAACAAGGCAGACAGACGAATGTCAGTCAAGTCAAGGGAGGCCAAAGGAGAGGAGCTATACTGACGCGCAGTCAGGTAGCTTGGCATACACACTCACACACACACACACACACACACACGTAAACATATCAATCTTAATTAAGATTTCACTTCTCTTTCGCTGAAGTGCCTCGCACACATTGAGAATGAAGTCAGCAAGCTCCGCACGAAATGAGGGGAATAGGGAAGCAATGCTTGTAAAGGCCACGCTATCAAATAGTGTTGTTGTTTTGATTTTTGCGCTGCCTGTGCTCTTGTTATTGTTTTGTTGTTGTTGTTTCGTTGTTGTTGCCAGTCAATCAGTGGCAAATGTTGCTGGCAGCCGAGAACTTTATTACTTGCTCCATCGATTGCTCGACTGCTAATTGCACTTGATGTTTTATTTCAATCCATTTTGGGGCTTTGCTGCGGTTCCCTCTCTCTCTCTCTCTCTCTGTGTGTGTGTGTGTGTGTGTGTGTGTGTGTGTGTAGGTCCTCAAAACGGGGGCTGCAGCTCTTAACCTAAAGTAAGTAAATATTGTTCTGGCAAAAGTTAAGCGTGTTTGTGCATGTGGTTGGGTTTTGGCGGTTTAGGTGGATTCAAGTGGGTACAGGTGGGTTTACTGTAGGGTTAAGTGGTTTTCTGACTTCGTGCTTTGAGGTGAAAGGTGCCAAGTTATGCTCATGAATAAATGATAGAGGTGGCAACAGAATGATTAAATAACAGCCTAAGCAATACTTTTTATTTCAATAAGTTTCATAAGCTCTTAAAGTAAGTTTACTCATATATAATTCCACTAAACTGATTTCAAAATAAAACTTAGAGTAATAATAAATATTCTATATTAGTGATCAACATTGACTAAGTTTATACAAGTCGAATAGATGTTGATCTGAATATCCATCTGTGTGAACGTCCCAAATATTAATATTATAAAACATTAGAGTTGTTGCTTTTGTTCTAGCTTTATATGATATAAATTTATTTATCAAATTGCAATCCAATTGGACAATAATGCAGACATAAAAGACATTGTTTTGCTGATTTCTGAGCAGCTCTGCCTGAAGTCTCTAAGGCGAACTATCCTTAGTAAATAGTTCTTTAAATTCTGCAGATCAATTTACTCTTCTAAATTTACCTTCTGAATTCAATTATTATTATTAGCTTTTTATTATATATTTTAGTATTATTAATAACATTACAATTCGCGTGTAATAAAGTATTGTATAGTAACCCAAAATTCGTAATTCTTTAAAAACTGTTCAGATCAATCGAATGTTAACGAACGGGTCAGAAAACTTGTGTGTGCTACTGTAAATGCCACAGAGGCACTTGGAGCGTGTTGTGCCCAGAAAATTAAGTGCAACCACAAGACACACACATGCACACACACACACAGACAGACTGCCAGATTCAGCTGCAGATTGAGAAGGCGAGAGCGTCGAAGTGAGCGGCATGGAGATAGTGTCGTTTAAGGCCGCTGCTGCAGCCTAACTGAACGAGCAGATGGCAAGACTTTTAATACTCCAGGGATAAAGTTTCATTAAGAGCAGCCTAACATGACCGGGACGGAGTCCAAAACTAAGTAAAGCCACAAGGCGGCGCAGCAACAAGGCTGGAGAGGGAGGGAGAGGGGTTAGAGGGAGAGGACGGTACACACCCAAACTATCATGCTTCATAGTACGAGGCACATCACTTCAAATTGCACTTCGGGCTTATGAGGCACACGCCCGAGCTCCGTTGCCCGACCTCCTTCTCTCTCGCTGCTCCGGCACACTCCTCCCGCACTTCACTTCAAGTGCATGTGAAACCGCAGTTGAAAGGCATTTATTGTACTTGTCATTGTTGTTGGGGAGTTAAACATAGCTAGTGGGCGGTGGTTGTAGCTGGGTGTGGCAGCAGCCCTGCAGACCCTGTGCTCGCCCCGACTTGCTCGGCATAGAAAAATGTTTTACTCTCTCTTATGAATGCCAATGCGAAGTGCTCATAAAAACTCAATGCGTGTGCACGAGGGTAGCTGCCTGGGACTGTGTGTGTGTGTGTGTGTGTGTGGGTAAGCTCTGTCTTTTCTGTGTATTAGGCATTTTGCTAAACGACCCTAGTTAACCTCCAGGCCAAATAATTTGCATCAAGCACTTGCACTTGCTCTCCCGCTCTCCTCCTTCTTCTCCTGCTCCTTCTCTTGGGCCCTGCCTTCTTGTACGCCCTCGGGGGCACATGAGTTTCCTGCACAGCCTCAGCCATGTCTGGTGCCTGGTAGGCGCTTTGTCTATGCCACTGCTTATTTTAGTTATGGCATCTGAAGCATTTTCGCCAAGTTTACAAGATTATCCGCTTAGTGTTTTGCCTGCAACTTCCGCACAAAACTTCAGACCAAGCTGGTTGCAAAGTTTTTTGTTCAAGGTGTAAATGAATGTGCAGGCCAGTGTATGCAAGCTCCTAGACCTATGTATGTCTGCATGCATGTCTGTGTGTCTGTGTGTGTGTGTGTGTGTGTGTGGGTCCGCATTCATGTCCGTGTCTGGCCCAGGGTGTAATTAAATTGGTGCCGTTTTGAGGGCTGTCTGCGTGCAATTCGAAGTGGGCAATAAAGTCGTAACTTAAAGTTATGCATTTCACTCGATTCTCTCGCTCTTTTTCTCCCACTGTCTCTCTCTTTCGTTTTCTCTCTCTGTTGTGTTCTCTCCCTCTATATGTTGAGCTCTTTAATTGAAGGCTTTAAGGCAAACAGCTTGAAGTCGTAACTTCAGACTAAACTTGGGATTTGCAAAAACTTGTCGGTTGGATTTTGGGAAGTTCAATTCGGAGTAGTTCACATAAAGAAGTATAATTTAAAAGGAAAAAGGTTGCTTAAAACTGCCCAGTTCTTTAAAATATTATACAACTTAATAACTGTTTGGTATAAGGATGAGGTATCAGCTTGAAATTATTCAAATGAAAAAATTAAAAATAATAATGATTCAAAACAGTTTCGGAAAAAAACAAATAAATGTAATAATGGATTTTATTAAAATATTTAGAATGTACCAATAATGCTTAAATAAAAATAATAAGACAATGTGATTCATATAAAAGTCGAATACCAAAATTTTAACAGCGTCCAATTATTTCTGAAAATTTGGTTGCGATCGGGTAGTAAAGAAATAAGTTATTTAGGAAGTATGTTTAAAAGTTACTGATTTTTTAACCGCTCCATAAAGTATGTATAAGTAATGTACGGCATAGTTTTTAAGGACTTGACATCAATGCTAATAATAAATACAGTTATCATAAATTATAATTAATTTTGAAAACCAAGTTAATGTCTTAAATTTTCAAGACCATTGCTCTAATGCTCTTTCCCTCTCTCCTCGTTGCTTACTACCACGATCTTTCTCTCTTATGCGTTTTCAACTTTGAAGCACTCTCCAACACTGTCGAAAGTATGCAACACTTTTTGAAGCTCATCAAACGGCAGTCAACTGTTGTTTGTGTTGTTGTTGTCGCTGTTATTGTTGTCGCTGTTATGACATTATGCGCTTTGAGGGCTCTCTGCTTGACTCGATGTGTAAACAAAGCCCAACTCGAGCCGCCCCTCGTAGCCGCCTCAACAACTAAACACTTTGAAATGTCAGTCAACACACACGCACACACTCGCAGTCGCAAACACACCCACACCCACACCCACAGACTCACACATGCTCGCACACTTCAAGTCAAGGCTGAGCATAAACAATTTATGGAATTTATTAAATTGGCCTAGAGGCGACCATAGCTCTTGTTGTTGCTGTTGTTGTCAAGAAAGCGTTACAAAAGCCCTTGAGCCGCTGGCAAACACGAGAAGAGAGAAAAACCAACAAGAACAACAACAACGGCAGCAACAACACTTTCCAGCACCATGAAAATCTTTTGCTCTCTCGAACGACTTTCCCTTTGAGGTTTGAGGTGGGCCGCCTTGGACGCCCACTAAGCAAACACTTGAGGAAATTTATGACAATGAGCCAACAACTCGGAGTGCTCATAATATAAATAACAAGTAGGGCAGTGTGCAAATGGGCGTTGCCCACTGCGTGGGCGTGGCCTCGGTCGCACTGCGTGGCCAACTGGCCTAACTGACCGTGGTTAAGTGTGTTTTATGCTTCCTGCCAGGGAATCGTAATCCGAATCCGACACGAAGAAGACGACGAAGGTGAAGTCGAAGACGAAAGCGAAGAAGTCGGCGATGTCGGGTCTGCCACATGTGGCTGCAATTGCGGAATTATGCCCAGCGGGCCAAGTGAGCAGGCAGCAGTTGACTTTTTGGCCTTTTGCCGTTTAGCTCTTGTATCGAATGGAGTAACCCTGCCTCCTTTCCTCCTCCACACTTTTTCCTTTTCTTGGCATTATTTTTTTATGCCCACGAACTGTCGACGGCGGCTTTGCACCTCGACGGAAGGGGGAGGCGAACCCCAGCTGAAATTTACGACAATTTGAGTTAAACGTTTTGACTGAAAAAAGTTGCGAGAACTTTAAATCGTTTTCTCGAGAATTTAGGGGGAATTCGCACAGTCCCTAGGGATGCTTAAGAGAACTTGGAAGATTTCAAATGAATGCTGTGGATGTTTTATTTAATTTTGCTTATTTCGAAAAGAGTTTAAGAAAGTGTGGAACATGATTCATGGAATAATCATCATAAAAACATAGAGTCAGATATATTTTATTGTTCTTTTAGTCGGGAATTAAAGTAAATAAATTATGAGCAAACAAACTTCAGATCATGAAGAAGACTCTATATATTATTTAGTGTTATAGTGACAACAATTTACCACAATATGTTTGACTTATTAGAAATCTTTAATTGTCCGTTGCACTCTATCGATTTATTGCCTTTTCTAGCACATAAATAAATTGGAATTTGTGCTGGCCATAAATAAACTTTTTGTAAACAAATCTCCGAGTACGTCAATAAGTTTTTTTTTCGATTAATCGAAACCATTGCCCACTGTGCCGGTTCTATTTCTGAAAACGAAGCACGTGCTGAGTACACTGGCAAGTGAAATGTCATCGACAAAGTGGGAAGGCAGGCTCGAACTGTGCTGTTTGTTGATTTTTAATTACCAGACCAGGCCCGACTGGAGGCACCCAAAGACATTGAGAGCACAGAAGAAAAGGGTGGAACAGCAATCGAGCCAAGAAATTTACATTTGCTTGGCCACAAAAGGCAACACCCAAATAAAAAAGAGAAGAGTGAGCCCATAAAAAGAGAATAGAAGAAGAAAGTAGAGGCAGAGAGAAGAGTTGGCCAGCAGTTGGCACAAGTTGCTGAATAATTCAACAAATGTCCTGGCAACATTTTAATTTAAGTTTGCGCTTCGTTGGCCGCTTAGATAAGGAACTCAACTCGAGGCGAGTTGGGAGCCAGTTTTATTTACACTTTGCTTTCCGCCAAATGACAACCGGGCAAAATTAATAGAAAACTTTTTGCGGTGCGGCAATATTGGGCAAGCACAAATAAAAATGCGGAAAGTGCAAATTATGCAGCAATTTCATTTTGATATTTTGGCCAAAACTGGATGAAAGGCTGTTAATGTAAATGACGGCCCGACGAAAGGGAGCACCCCAAAAGACACACAAAAAAAAAGGAAGACGAAACGAAGGCAAAAACTTTTAATAACGTCTCAAAAGACACATTTTTGCGGCTCTTTGTATTCTTGGCCCACACAAACACAGAGACTCACACACACACACACCCACACAGCGCGGCAAAAACTCTTGTTCACACTTCATTTGCAATTCTGAGTGCGGCTGCTTTTGTTCCACAATAGCCGAGGAGGGGAGGGGAAGCGCAGTACGCTCTCTCCTCCATTGCCCCTCTTGCCCAGGCGGGCCTAATTATTATTTTCACGAATTCAAGTTGTGATTTGCGCGAAGGACTTTCGGCTTGTCCTCGCTTTGATGGCCTCGCCACTCGATGTAAATTATGTTTATGCTCGTCTACTTCGGCCAAGAACCACCCTCTGTACCTCCAGCTCCATTAATTTTTATGTGCAGTCACTTTGAAGCAGTGCTCTGGTTCCTGGCCAGGCTTTATGGTCCAGTTAAGACAGTTATTGGCAAACTTTCGTCCATAATTCGACTGTGATGCGCTGCAATTTGCCGGGGGGTGGATTACATAATTGGGAGTTACAAGTGCTTAGCATACAATGCATTGCTGTGCAGAGAAGTCAAATAAATATGTAAGAGAAAGGGTTGTTGATTATAGGTTATATGATTATTTCTTTTATTTTTGTTTAAATATTATTTTTGTTATATTTTGACTGCGTAATTTTTTTAAACCACTGTTTTAATCAGTTGTTAATAAGAATGCAACATTATAATAAATTAATAAATTCCTTAAATTGATTTTAAATTAAACAAAAACATATTTAATCTAGTCAACTCTTGTTTCAGAGAACAACTTTATTCATATCGTTATACCACAAAGTCAGCCACGCGCCAGAAACGAGTCAAAGGCTTCTTTCTTTTGGATAATAAGCTTACAACAACATAAGCTAAATGCTCACACTTACACAAGCAAACACACACACACACGGACATCACCATACGCCTCCCCAAACACATATGTAAAACGAGCTTTTGTACGTGTTAAAGCCAAAAACGACGCGTTGTCGTGTTCTACTCGTGTTTGTGTGTGTGTATCTGCGTTACGCTGTCTGCTTGTCCGTCTGCCTGGCTGCCTGTCTGTTCGTCTGTCGACATATCTTAATTCCCATAACCAGCAAAAGTCTGCATGAATTTCAAATTCAATTTGGCGCATTTTACATAATTTATTAAACAAAAGGCTCGACAGCAGCAACAGCAACAGCAACAACACAAAACGTTTTATTGCCTCGTTGGCATGTGTGAGCCTGAGTGTGACCGTCTGTGTGTGCGTGTGTGAGAGAGCCTTTTTACATAAATAATTTAGGTGTGAAGATTATACGCTCGCGATATGGTTAAAATTGTTGACAACGTAATTTGTGAAGTGCTGGCGAAGCCGGAAATGGCCTCCGCCTCGAAGCGAGCGTAGGTGCCTTGCACTGCCCAGAGGATACTCAGGAGGGAGTGAGAAAAAGATAGATAGAGTGGGAACGGGGCAGAGACAGCGAGTGCTCGCATTACAAATTGTAATTTAAACGCGTGTTGAAAATAATTTATGATCTCGCCCCAGCGAAATGGCAAACAAAAGAGTCACGCAATATGCGTACAGCGGCGCACACGGTGCGCATACTTAATCTGCGAGACAGGGGCGAGCCGTGGCATCGACTTCACACGACGATTGCGAATTGAATTATTGAAAAATTAAAATGCTTAAAAACGATACGAATACGATACCTGTCCAGTCTCTGTCGCTGTCTCTGTCTCCTTCTTCGCTGATTTGCTGCATGAATAATGCGCTGCACGCACGGCAATTACCCGCGCCCCACAACCCCACAAGCCCCGTTGCCCGTGCCCCGCCTTTAATTGCCGGCATCGGTTTGTTAATTGCTACATAATTGTTTGAAATAAATTTACTTACCTTGCTGCTGGCAAAAGACAGCGCTGCCAACGCGCTGACATGGCGTATGAGTAATGTCCTGTTCCCCCCCCCCATTGCCCGTCGCCCATACGCTCCGCTCTGCACAATTTGCATTCTGCATTTTGAGCAATCGAGCATTTAATGGAGATTGAGCATTACTCATTGTTGCAATGGTTCACACCACGAGTGGGTGGGCTCAATCTCTGTGTGTGTGTGTGTGTGTGTGTGAGTGTGTGAGCGACTATTGCATGATTAATTCAGCGCCGAGTGCTTCGGGAATTGCGTATCTTGCAGCAGAAGCAAGATGAGCGACAATTCGATTGGGGCTGCAAATTTGACATGTTCCAATTTCAGCTGAGCTGACGAAAGTGGGGAAACTTGAAGTTTAAAGAGTACTTTAAATATGTGTGAACTGAAATATGTGAGTTGTGCCCGTGATTTGTGAATACGCTGAAGTGATTGCACATATTTTGGCTGCTTTAAACATATTTCTTAAGGCATCCTCAAGAACATGTTCCTCTTTTGTTCAACTGGAACAACATTCCTTTCGCTTGACATACAGTCAGCTAAGCTGTCTTCTACATTTAATAATCATAAAACACTTTACCTGCAATTCACGAGTAGCGCAGACTGGCAAGAGGGAAAAGAAAGTAGGAAAGAAAAGAAAGGAGGAGCAGGAGTAGGAGCAGGAGCAGGAGGAAACCATCTACCATTTGCAGCATTTGAGTTATGCAGGAGTTGTGCATTTGTCACAATCATTTATTAATATGTTAAACACAGACTAAACGAAGCCGCAGCAACAGCTGCCAGCTACCTGCTGCCACCTTGCCACCTTGCCACCTGCCAGTTGCACCTCAGAGAAACCCCAATCCAAGCTGCAAAGCGCCAAGACCGTTGCAAGCACTTCACTTCAAGCCGAAGCTGTCAGGCACGTAGCATAATTCATGAAAGTGAGAAAGTGTCGAGCAGCTGCTGCGTCCCCCCTTGGTCCCCTTCCTCCCACCACCTTGCAACGCCCGCAATTCCCAGTCGACTCGAGCAACGTTTGCGAGTTGCCATGTTTTATGTTTTCACTCACTTTCTGACACATTTTCGCACATATTTTGTCTTGCTATCCTGCAAACCAGTTAGAGAAGAGCATGACTGACTCTATGAACAAAATGTATATATAATTCATATAAATACTTTTACATTAAATCGAATAATATTTGAATAATATTGAATATATATGTAATTGTTAATATTGAACTGGAATATTCATTGCACTCTTACCGTGTTACTCCCTCACATTCCTATGACCACTTTACGATTGAGAACTACCAAAGCACTTTCAACCTTTTGACTTACTTACAGCGCATCTCACAGTCGAGCATTGCGCGCACTCCGGAAGCTGCTGCAAGTTTGTAAAAAATGCACACAGATTTCGGTGTTTTGTAATATTCGTTATGAATAATGAGTTTCCCTTAGCGTCAGCACTGATCGGTTTTCTGTCTAGCGTTGGCTCAATTTAATTAAAGTTCTTAATGAGTTTTCCATCGCAGCTCAATCAATCAAGATCCGTGAATTGAGCCATTAAATGTAAGCTGGCTTTGTCCTACAAGCGATTACATTGTCAGTGGAGCAAGGGGAGAGGGGTGGTATAAGCTGGGCAAGTTGCCAACCAAATGCTTCGCCAATGAAGTTCGAAAATACTTGCAGCAAAAAAAAAAAAATAAAGAAAAGGGAAGCCGAGTTGGCCACAGTTGCTGAGATTGCAGTTGCTTGTAAAACAAAAGCAGTTGCCACTTGCACGCGTATGTGTGTGTGTGTGTGTGTGTGTGTGCGAGTGTGTGTTGTGGACTGAATCTGGCAGCAGAGTTCCCAGTTCGAGTTCATCTGTTTGCCAAGCTGCCAAGTTGGCAAAGTGCATTTTGCCGCAGCCGAAATTTGTTTTGCGGTTTTGCATATAAATATCTGAGCATCCACACGCGATAGGGAGCAGTCTTCCTGCTCGGCACTTCCGCTCTCTCTCCCTCTCTCTGCTTGCATTTAATATTATCTGGTAAGCATTTGCTTTGGCTCCTTTATCGCCTGCCGCCTGCTGGCTGCTGGCTGCTGCAACACGTGTCTGTGCGCTGTGAAAAATTTCATTGCATACTCTTGGGCGGGGAGACTTTCTTTGTACACATTATTGTTGTGGCTGGCGCAAGAGTAAACAATTTGCATAAAGCATTTCATATGTTATATGCTTTTATGGCTTGCCCGGTGAATTATGTTAATAGTTTCCTGCCGGTTGGCTTCCGTTTGTGGCTTTGCAGCAGGACTTGAGCAGTTTTTTCTGCAGCTAAAAGAACAAAAACAATTTCACTCGATTAAGAAACATGTATATATCAAGTTGATTTACCTCACTCGTATAATACCTGTTAAAGTGCAGTTTAATTAATTATAATTAAGCACAAACAATTTTGTCCCATTCCAACTGGATTTGCCTGCTGTTTGTTTCGCACTTTCGTTTAATGAGCCATTTGTAAGCTTTAATGTAAATAAGCAGATGCTTAAGTGCGCTCCACACGCACGTGGCTGTGTGTGTGTGTGGGTGTGTTTGTGTGTGCAGAAGTCAGGACAGGTAGCCAATAAGCCGAAGCACACAGAGAGAGAGAGAGAGAGCCCCGAAGTCATTTAATTGCATAATGACCCAGAGCTGGCATTTAATCAGCTCGTTTGTCAACAAAGTGCATATATAATGGCGGCCAAGGGATGGAGATAGACAGATAAAGAGAAAGAGACAGGGAGACAGATAGATAGTGGGATAGAGAAGGCAGCAGACAGCTGCTCACTGTTAAACTTATTACGTATACGCAATGTGATTATGAGTTGCAGCTGATTAGGTAACTGTGCGTGAGCTCCGAAGCCGCCCAGGGCTGGCCACCTTTTTAAGCTTTAATGGCCACACCATAAGCCATAACGAGCTGCACATTTGCCGGAGGAAGACCCTCAGCTCTCGCCGACCCTTGCCCTCCAAAAAAAAAAATACATTTGTTGACATATTGCGGATTTAAAATGATTTGTGCGGCCCTTCGCTTCGCTGGCATCGTCCAATCCCCGAAAATTAAACAAATACATTTGAATAATGGCGGGCAATCAGCAAACAAAACAGAAGACTGATTGCCAGCAATAAAAATGGACCATAAAAAGCGATAACATCATATTTATAAGCGGCCCAGCGAGCACCACGACCAGACACAGACACAGGCGCACTGCCCCAAGCCCAGGCTCAGCCGAGGCTCAACAAGCAGTCGCCACCGCAAGCCAAAGCATAACAAAAGACGCACATGGACAGTGCCAGACTACCCCAGGGAGGAGGGAAGACTGGGGGGGCACTGGCTCCCAAGGCAGCAGGCGTTGAAAGCGATTATATGCGTAAATATAAAAATGGCGAAAAGACAAATAAACGACAATAAGCGGAGGGACGTGCAAAGCGAGGCGTGGCGAGAGGACAAACCCGAAAGTAGCTTGCCAACAGGCAACAACAGCAGCAAGGGAGGCCAGCAGCTACAAAAATGGCCAACAAAAAATATGGGCCTATAAAAAAGAGAAAACCAAAAACAGCCAACAAGGGTCAAGGCGATGCACAGTGGAAGAAACGTAGAAGAAATATTTGAATGAAGTTTATTTATAGAAAACCATATTTGAATTCTGCGTAATATTACTTTGTTTATTTTAAATAAATTACTTGTTAAAATACACTAAAATATATACATTTAATCCTTTTTCAAAAACCCTTTTTGTATTAGACTTGTATATTCTATATATATCTATATATACATACTTTTATATGAAAACCGCTTTAAATATTGTTTTTATTGATATTCTTAAATGTTTATTTTTGTCTTACTTTCACAGAAGAATTTTTATAACAAAAACATTTTACTATAAAATTCTTAGAAAATTTTACTTTAATAAAATCTATGCGAAACTCCCTTTAATACTTTCTGGAAAAAAACATTTTATTATTGTTGAACACAAGTTAATGTCTTTGGCTGATCACTCTCGTGCCACTGTGTCTGACCATCGTCAGCCCATCGCTTGGGGCAACCGAAAAGGGAACACAATAACCGAGTAGGCGGCACGTTTGCTCCAAGGAGCCTTCTCTTTGCCTTGGCTTCGCGTATTCGTTTCGTGCGTTTTGTTTATGGGCTCCATTTGGTTTGTGCCAGCGGCCGAGATTAGATGCTCGTTGCCAGCCAGCAAGGTGGACGACGGCAGAAAGTCTGCAGCAGTTTGCCTGCTTCAATGACTTCGACTGTCCATCAGGGCGGCCAAGGAGAGGTGTGGGTGGGAGGGGAGTAGACGGGCAGGCGAGCCAAGTTGGTCGCGTAAATGTTGACGACTCATTTTAATGCCGACAAAGACGTGCAGATTTGCATTTGCAGTCGGCGCGTTTGATGTGCTGCGCATGCAGGGCGCATTCAAATGTTAAGCGGCCCATAAATTTGCCATAAAACTGAGCTGCGCTTTAAATGGCCACCGAGGCGGCGCCGGAAAGTATGCCGACAATTTGTGTTTACTCGTTTGCAAAAAAAGAGCGCAGTCAAATTTGCTTTGCGCCGTCTCGTTCAGTTTTTCTAGGCTGCTTTTTTTTTGTCTATTTCCCATTTCAAAGTCTGCTGCTGCTCATTGAATGCGGCCCTGGACTTTTCAACGCGTTTTGTTTGCATAAAGTCGAAAGGCAAAGCGAGGCGAGGCGCAGCCATCGTCGAGCCTGATAAATTGAATGGTCAGCTGCGTTTGCATAAAGAGGCCAATTCAACCACCCACACAGCACCTTCCCCCCCCTCTATTTCTCTGCATATTCCACACTCTTTGCTTAGCTAAGGTAAACAAGACGAGAGCGTCAGATCGCGCACGAATCGCGACTGATTGTGCCCCAGAGGAGCTAACACATGGAAAGGCACTGGGAGTGATTGGGCTGCAAAAAAAGGGTAAACACTTAAGGGTTAACTTTGAAAAACTGCATAATATACACGTAAGGCATAAACTGCAATGGATTGCATGTATCAGTGCCAACAAAATGGTGAATTATTTACTTTTTTAATTGGACTACATCCTGCACAATTTCATGAGCTATGAGAGTGAAGGTAATTAATCTATATACTGCTATAGATTGTTTGGCAGTGGAAGGCATCTTTGATTCTTTAAAAGTATATCTATTCTCCTTCAAGCCTGTGCTTTGTGTGCTAGCTGGGACACTGCCTAATGGTGTGTATGCCGAGGACATATGTACATATATCTTGCCGAGTAGATCTTCTCCAGTTTATCTTAACATTGCAAGAGTAAAGTAAAAAATTGTTTCCTTGGGGATTTCAGTACAGCTCAACTTGCACTATGCTGCTTATTTATGATATAATTTTGTGATGACTCAATTTGATCCAGTGACTTATCAACAATAAACTCGCCAAAAATACAAATCGATCAACTCTTTACAAGCTCGACATGCAATCAAATGTGAAATTTGGATCAATTACTTGTTGTATCATTTGAAAACACTTACCAAGCAGTTAGATACAATAATTAGGTTCGAATCATTTGCAGACTTTACACAGATAAGCTCTCTAGTATTCCAAAGATATCACAGCAAACACTCTCCACCGAGTGCCTGGGACATTCGACTGGCAGCTGCAGTCGCATTTGGGAATTACGCAAATGGAATCACAGACAAATCGGCGCGCCAAGCTGAAAGCTCATGAAAAAGTGCTCATTAAATTGCACAGCGATGCATAGAAAAAAGCTGCAAATGCAGCCATGACAGGTGAAATTGAATGAGGGGAGCGACCCAAACTGAGAAAGCACAAAAAAACAAGAAGGTGCAACAACAACAACAACAACAGCAACAAATGAGCGCCAAAGTATACGAAAAACGTGCTAAAACGTAAATCAACAGCGAAAATCGTGTTGAGCATTTTTCGTTGTCAAAAAAAGCGAAGAAAACGAAGCGAAAGCGGAGGCAAAGTGAAGGCAAAAACGGTGGCAAAGCATAAACAGTAGTTGCTGCGCAGGGCGGGAGGCGAGGGAGGGGCGACTCAAAGTTGAAAAGTGGCAAAAGTCCAGAGGGGATTGGGAGACTGGACATGGCTTTGCCACTGAGGAGGAGAGAGGAGGGAGACATGGCAAGTGCTGGCAACTTTTAAGCGCCTTTTGCAGTTGTCCTGCTGGCAGATTGGAAACGGCTCCTGCTGCTGCTGCTGCCGTCCAACTCGACTCATGACACCCGATGCTAGGTGACTGTCCAGCCACCCCTCTTCCTGCCTTCGCTAGCCACGTCGCAACGTAATTCAATATGCAATACCGTGTTAAAAGCTGTAAAAATGCTTAAGCGTTTTTCAATTTAACAGTTTTATTTTACGTCCCGAAATGAGATTTGCTGCTAACTCAAATTTCTGAAATGCTTGTGGAGCATTTGCAAGTGTCCTCAGTTGGCAATAGGGGGAGGGACGAATGCAGAAGGTTGCTGGACTGCCAAGTGCCCCAGATAAGAACAGAACTGAGCAGTGCGAATGAAAAGTCTTGAATTTCAAAGAAGGAATGCAAACAAAGGTTATAAAGGTTATCATATAAATAAAATGTTAAAATTATATTCGATATTGAGCATCAACCAACTTCAAGCTAAATTAAAATTGCATACAGATAGATATCGAATAAAAATAGAAATAATATTTAAAAAAACATATGAACTAACTGCAAAGTGTGCTTTACAAATATAAGAGCAGTTTCCCTTTGGTGCATTGAACAAATTTTATTATTGCAATCATTTTTTCGACCTCTCTGATATGAAATACGCGACCACTTTTCCGCCTCTCAACTGTGATATGTTTCCAATGTTTACGCTACCATTTATTGAGTTCATTTAAGTTCTAAAAAAATAGTTTTTTCGTATATATATGCTGCACTGTGCAACCCCTTAGCAATTTGCAATCAAAACACCCTGCGAGCCGACAAAACATTCCCTGTAAAACGAAACTTTTTGTGCATTCGCCAGGGAAAAGCGCCAACCTTGCAATTTGCTGCGAAAAAACAATTAAACTTGAACTTTTGTCATAAAACAGCAGAAAATAAAAGAGGAAAAGGGGGAAAAGAGGAAAACACAAGCGAAAACTAAAAGCACAGCGTGAAAATTGTCGTATCAGCAAAATAAGGCGACAGCAGCGCATAGTGCGCTGTGTGCGGATGCGGATTGCGGATGTGGATGCGGATGCGAATGCGGAGCAAGACACATGGCGCAAAGTTTTTGTCCAAGTTTGCGCTAATTAATTTTCATTTATTACGTCGACCAGCGGGCAGCCAAAATGTTTTCCCAATGCAAAGAAAATAATTAAACTTTCCCCTCTAACTGGCACTTTCTCTTACTCATCTTCTTCTCTTCTTCTTCTCTGCTTCTCTTGTGTCTTTCCACAGGCAAACACTCACGCGTGGATAGCCAGCAAACGGCACAGGAAGGTAATTAATATGGTGACTTTTTATTTAATTTCTTTACTCCCGTTTCGACGCCTCAGGTCACTGCACTTTCGCTGGCGCACTCAACGTATGCGCAATGTGCCGCACTGCAGAGCAGAGCAGAGTGCGAGCGAGTGCGAGTGAGTGCGAGCGAGTCAAGGAATGCACTCGCAATGTGTGCAGCATTTTTCTTTGCCATTTGCCATTTGCCATTTGCTTTCGCCTTTCGCCTTCGCCTTTATGAATGGCGTCGAAAGGGGACCACAAAGTCAAATGTGGGACAAGCGAACTTTTAAGCAAATGAACTTTGCTCTCTGGGCCAGCGGGGCGGGGCAACCACTCCATACGCGCCCCTTCATCCCATTCACCTTTCTCTCTCTCTTTGCTGATTAACTGTTTGCTTGTGCCCGCACAGACGGCGACATGCCACGCTTCGCGGAACCCATTGCCAATGTCACCGTGTCCATTGGCCGGGACGCTCTGCTCGCCTGCGTCGTGGAGAACCTTAAGGGCTACAAGGTTGCCTGGGTGCGCGTGGACACGCAGACGATACTCTCCATACACCACAACGTCATCTCGCAGAACAATCGCATCAGCTTGACCTACAATGATCACCGATCGGTGAGTTATATCAGCAGTTCTAGCAGAGCCAGTTTACTAATGTTTAATTTAATTTCTCCAGTGGTATCTGCACATCAAGGAGGTGGAGGAAACAGATCGTGGCTGGTATATGTGTCAGGTTAATACGGTAAGTTTGCTGCTTTCCCCTTGTGTGATACTTTGCTTCACCTTCTTCTTTGAACTCGTTCCCTTTTCAGGATCCCATGCGCTCCCGCAAAGGCTACCTGCAGGTGGTAGGTGAGTATTATGACAGCGCACAAGCAACAACCCAATTTGACTATGACTCTGAATGCCGCAGTGCCTCCCATGATTGTCGAGGGCATGACCAGCAACGATATGGTCGTCCGGGAGGGTCAGAATGTCTCATTGATGTGCAAGGCGCGTGGCTACCCCGAACCGTATGTCATGTGGCGTCGTGAGGACGGCGAGGAAATGCTAATTGGCGGGGAACATGGTAAGCATACCTACAATGCCCTGCTGCACATACGCGTACACCAACAATTGCCGCTCACTGTGACTCTGCTTTTCTTTTCGTTCTTCTTTTCACTTGCATCACCTGCAACAATCAATCCAGTCAACGTCGTCGATGGCGAACTGCTGCACATCACCAAAGTGAGTCGACTGCATATGGCCGCGTATCTGTGCGTGGCCTCCAACGGAGTTCCGCCTTCGATTAGCAAGCGGGTCCATCTGCGAGTACAATGTGAGTATCGATGGGTGGAGAAATGGAAACTCTGTTGTTAAGAAAGTCTTTTGGGAAATGCGAGACAATAAGAGGAACCGATAAGGATAATGAGTTCATACAGATAAAACCTTTGAAATTATCTATTCACTTAAATATATTTACTTTCCGCCAACTAAGTAGTTTTTTGTTGCATACTTTGCGACACTGATTGTTAATCCTGATTGCTCATCAAGGCTCCAATTTGGTAGTCCTAGCTTCTATTGTCTCAGAGATATAGTTTTTTGAATGGATAGATAAGCAGATAGACATACAGACAGACTGACATACATGAAGACATACAGACATACATATATACAGACATATGGATGATTATTTTGCGTGTGTAAGTTTAATATGAAAGCACAAACTCACTGAATGTTAGTCATGTCATTAAATTAAATTCATTTCTTATGAATCAATATGAATACATGGTATTCTCTATTTCTTGCAGCTCTCTAGTGTTTTCATGTATATCCTGAGCTCGTATCTAACAAGTAGCACTTTAAATTCTTTCTGCTGTGTGTAATGCATATAAAGAAGATAGTTGAAAGGAGCAGATCCCCATTCCCTTGTTTTTACCCTGTATCATTTTAATGCTTAATCGATTTTAATCCTAAATCCTAAACCATTCGTTGCCGCTTCGTAGCTGTTATGATATAACAATCCCACGTGCCAAGTTGCCAAAACCTCAGTTGGGGCGCAGGTTTTATGCAATATTTATGTGCTCCTCTCCGTTTTGCTATCGCTGCGAGGTGGCAAGCGAAAAGGCACAGGGGAGCGGGGGAGAGAAGAGGGGAGAATAGGGTGCGAGCGCGTTGTTTAATGCGTAAAATACACAAAAACAAAGCAGCTGCCCACGTGCCTGGAGGCGGATAAACGGCAAGCACTAGCTGACTGTCCCCCCCACCCTTTTCCGTTCCCCCTTCCCACACTCTGCCCCGGCTACTGTTGCAGTTTCTGGGGGCAATAACCGCAGTGCGTCCTCAACATTGGCACACAAAACCGGGGCCCGAAGGGGGACGCACTTGGCCGAAAATCGACCAAAGCTGCAGTCACGTTAAATTAATTTACCAATGTGTGGGGGTGCTCATGTGTGTGTGTGAGTGAGTGTGCGTGTGTGAGTGAGTGTGTGCGTGTGTGCTCATTTCGCGTTGTTTGTGGGCGTTCTGTTTGTTTGTTTGTCAGCAGGTGTTATTCTCTGCCCCAGCGCTGTACGTGGTGAAAATGCGTTGCCAATGCCATCGCAGCCTTTGTTGCTGCTGACACGGACACACAGAGACACACACACACAGACACACCTACTTTCGGCACTCCCACCTCGCCAAGTGATGCAGTAACAAAAGCTATTTACACACACGCAGGCACAATCTCACGCTTACAGGCGCACTTTTAATGACCGAATGCATTTTAATCCGAAAACAGTTTGCGAACTCACGTAAAATGCACGTGAAACTCGGTACCTGGTGAAAGGCGGTAATGGGAATTGCTAAAGACCCTCAGACAAAAAGCCGCACGGTCACATCGGCACATGCAAAATTGATGACTTTTAATTGAAAAATTCCCTTTAAATGATGATGAAATAATGAAGTAGAACGACAAACTGGTTGAGGTAACTTAAAATGTAGTCAAAGTAGTAAGGAGAAAGAAAATATACGAGTGCTTTGGGTGGTTCAAAAGATCGAAATAGAACGAAAAAATATTTTTTACACACAGCACAAGGAGTAGAAAGGGTTTTCGAACTTTCACACACGTTCGACTATAGCTTTCGTGCTTGTTTTATTTTTACTGAATGAAGTCCTAAGCAGGCAACGTAACAGACAAGTAAACTCCTAATATTATGTATAATTATACCTAGTATAAAACAAAAAAACCTTTAGTTTATATATGAACTTAATCAACAAGCCTTTCTCTCAGTTCCCCCCATGCTCTCCATACCGAATCAATTGGAAGGCGCTTATTTGGGACAGGATGTAATGCTCGAGTGCCACACGGAGGCGTATCCCGCCTCGATTAACTACTGGACCACCGAACGTGGCGACATGATAATTTCAGGTAACGTACATAAATTGAGCTATAGTTTCCCCATGAAGTATTTCTTAATTAATATGCGTATATGCCATATAAGAAAGATTGTTGTCTGCCATTGTCAAGCTGAAATCCAATAAAAAGCTTGGCCAGAAAAAAGCAGGAGACAGAGCGAGAGAGAGAAAGGGCTGGTCTGTTCATTTATTATCCGAAAAGCGATTGTAAATGAGCTTACAATGTAATCAACATGCCCACCCCAGCGCCATGGCCAGCAGGGCCAGCAGGCAATCGTGGAAACTGTCATATGTAATGGTGGAAAATTAAAACTCGCATCAATGCACTGAACGAAAAAATAAGTTAAGCCATTGCAGTACCAAGTGCAGCAAATAAAAGTGGTCAAACAGAGAGGCAGCAACAAAGTAATACCCTGTTAAGGTGAATAAAGATGAGTTTTTTCTTTTCAACTCAAATGAAAGTAATGAAAATCAAATTCTATTCAATGAAGTTCAAGCAAGTTCTACAGGCAAACAACTTTTCTGCCTAGAACACCCTATTTAAGAACCTGCTTACTTGCAGGGTACAAAATCAGTGCCAGACAATAAAGTGCGTGTGTGTCGTGGTGGCAGCTCTACTTTTTGGTATTTTTCTGAGTGTCACGCATCCACGCAGTCACTCACACACATTCATGAGTTGTTGAGCTGTTTATGTCACATTGTGAGGCTTCAAAGTTATTGTCTACCTACTGCTCTACACTTGGCGAATGTTTCTCAAGCTGAAAAAAGTAAAGTTATAAATTTAATACAGAATTCATCTCAAAATATATATAAAATGGGTTCAAAATCATTGAATAAATTTCAAATAAACCTGTTTAAAGTCTATTGAAACATATTTAATATTTATAATTTTAATTTAACCCTATCGTATT
The DNA here is from genome assembly GCA_018904595.1 of Zaprionus indianus. Taxonomy (NCBI): domain Eukaryota; kingdom Metazoa; phylum Arthropoda; class Insecta; order Diptera; family Drosophilidae; genus Zaprionus; species Zaprionus indianus. The sequence goes on from JAEIHA010000905.1 coordinate 3,049,046, forward strand.
GCGTGAGGTTAGCCACAACAGCATTAAAACGTATTGCATAACCAATTTTGCTCTTGTTCAGCACTAGCTGTCGCATCTATTGTGAGTTTATCTCGAATTTCTGTCAGTTTCTTGCTCAGTTAATTAATTGAAATGCAGTTTCAGGGCTTCTTTGGTGTTCATTTAATTAAACTCGCATTTATACAGATAAATATATGAATGATGTGTACATAGATATAAATTGCAATCTCTCTCTCTCTCTATGGGCCTTTGGCTTGCGGCGTTAATCTGGGTGATACTGCGGATTAAAGCCACCCTCTCTCTCTTCCTTCCTCCTTCCTCTCTGTCTCTCGTGCTTTTGGCATATTTGTGGCTTGCGTTTGCAGTATGAAATTCTTTTTAAATTCCAATAATTGGCAACTGATTAAATTACACAACGTTCAGTGATCCACAGACAGACACACAAACAATGGGAAATGCAAACAACGCTCTTAATTAACCGCACAGCTCGGAATGCAGCATCAATTGAATATTATCGAAATTGAAATAATCAAAACTAATAAATAACATTGTGTTATGCTGGCAAATTGACAAAGTGCAAATGAAATAAATATGAGCAGAGCAGCATCCTCTGCTTCCTCGGCATTCTCTCTTGCTCTTCTCGTGGTTGACTGTGGCCAAACTCGCATGAAATCGCTGAAAATGCGGTTTGTCACAATCAATAGGCCTTGTGGGCCTTGTAGAGCTGGCGCGGAGGATTGTCCAAAATAATATGCTGTAGCGGAAATTATTTTAACATAATCACATTAGCAAACAGACATGCACGTGCGTGCACACTCCGAAAAGCGCCTAAAAGCATGCAACAGCATGCGCAGCCAACCAAACCGGGTCCGAACTGAGACCAAATAATCCGCGAATTCGAACAAAATTGCAATGGGGAATATAATTATCATTAACTGCAGAGAAAAGAGAGAGAGAGAGGTAGAGAGGGAGAGAAATAGAGCATGAGTGAGGCAAAAACATCTAAATTGATTGTGTGTATTTGTAAATAAACAGGAAGAATTTTGGTCAGGCTTAAATTGATGGACTGTGAAATTTGATGAGATATCCTGGAACTCATTTCCGAGACAAGCAGAAGTTCAAGTTGTGGAAATTTCGGTGTTCTTCTCTGTCTTTCTATTATTATCAATCAGTAATCTTGGGCTTAGATAATGCATATATTTGTAGTAACAAGAAGCATAGCATTTCAAGTGGAAGACTGAATTTTGAGATTCTTTCTCTCTCTCTCTTAATAGATTCATAAAGAATTCAGATAGCTCAGCCAAACATTTATATATTCAATAAAACTGCAGAGTAAATGCAGTTTCCCACTTTCTAAAAGACTCATCTTTAACTGACTCTAAAGAGCATTAAAACCATAGCATACTTTCTAGCGCAGCTCAATAATTTCAACAGAAACCCAGATAACTCCTATTATATGGCATCACAAACGACAATGAAGCGGCAAATGCAATAAGCACTTTTATCACTTCATAACAATGCTGAGCTCTGCAAGTGAATCATCATCACAGAGGAGGGAGGGGCACACACACACACATAAAGGATAAGGAGAACAAGTTCTCATAAGCACACAAATATAGACGCGCCTTTTGATGGACTCGCTTTATTCGCTTTATGCTTAAGTGCCATTTGTTTGTTCGATATGGGACAAAGGGATGAGCACGCCATACGCCGCCGCCAGACAAGTGTGTTAGACTGTGTGTGTGTGTGTGTGCGTGTGTGAGACTACCAAATTACGAGCAGGTATCAAACAGCAGCGGCATTTCGTATGCACACACGCACAGGCTAGAGAAGGCGAGAGATATGGAATCGCCGACCGAGCCAAGCATGATGCATGGCAAACAGACACCAAAAGTTTTGTGGTAATAAATTTTAAGCGATTTCTGAGCGAAAACGCATAGAACTACAACTACGACTATGTAGATATGAAACTAAGAGGGTGGCTAGAAAGAAAGATAGCTTGATGAGGTAGTGAATGGCAGGGCTGGAAAATGTTTCACATTTTGTATTAGGTGATTTAATATTATGTTTGTAATGGAAGATATAGTAAAATATATTATACATACAACTGATGAAATTAAAGAAATGTGCCTTATTAACTTATTATTTATTTATAAAGAATTAATTTCTGCCTTGAGCTTTAGACTGATTAAAAATAATTTTTCTGATATGCACAAAATTTAAAAAAATAGTTAGCTATTTAATAGTAAATTATTCTATTCTTTTCCACATGGGATTTTAGATTAGTTTTCTCTTGGAAATCACAAAAATCTTAATCCACTTTATGGCAGCATTTTAAGCAAACTTATTGCACAGCCCTCGTTGCTGTCTGACTGTCGCCAGCACATGCCATTTATCACTGAGCCAGTTGGGGTTAGAACAGCAGTGGCCTTCTACTCCCCTTCTTGCCACTGATGCATGCCACAAGCAGCAGGCAGCCGGCAGGCAGCAGTCAGCAGAAAAAACCAAGAAGAAACTTCTGTTTTATGTCGCGACATCGACAGCGCAAAACTTGCTGCCATTCGTCGTGGAGAATCGTGAAAATCGTGAAAATCGCATATGTCGAGGCTGGCGCTGCCCCTGCTGCTGCTGTTGCTGCTGCTGATTATGAGTCAAATTATATATTTGCGTGTCAGTGGGGCTTATAATGTAGCTGGAAAAGTATCTGGGAAACTGCCGCGTCACAAAAGGTGACTGACTAGAAAGAAAAGAAAAGCCCGTGAAGGGCAGAGGGGGAGAGAGGGGAACAAGAGAAGCCGCTGTTCACATGCGACGTTGCCAAAAAGAAACTGAGAACCAAAGACATTTGTCACATGCACAAACACACACATGCAGACAAACACACAAATGTAATGGGACACACATCAAATGAGGCACAACACGGCGTATGAGTAACATGCGATATCGCCTTACATTGCGCCAAACAATCAAAGTAGAATTAAGTTTATATATTTATATTTAATGCTACCTGCCAGTCCCGCCTGTAATCGTATCCCGAACAGGTCGAGCCGGGGCCCAGCCTAGTCTAGCCTAAGTAGGCAGCACAAACAAACTTAAAGCCACGACAGGAGCAGCAGGAGGGAAGGTAAAAGGAGGCAGGAGGCAAAAAAAGAACATTGAACAAAAGTTTTTCTTTTAGATTTTCACTGATTAATGAGAAAAGTTTTAGTTCTTATGGATAGGGAGAATTGGGCACCGTTCGAATCGAACAGCGCCAGTTTTAATTACACATACACGCAGCAAACAGAGAGAAATAAAGAGAGAGGGAGAGAGGAGCAGAAGAGAAACGGAGTGGACGGAGAAGGAGGGAAGGGCAGCGTGAGCTCGTAATTAGTTTGAGTCGCCATTGAAAACACAGTTTCGCTTCAGTGCTCACTCGGCAACTACTTCACTCACACACACACAGCGACACACACACACACAATGCAGGTGACATTAATTAATTGATTTTTTTGTTGTTGTTGTTGTTGGCGCCGTATTTCACTTTGTACTTGGATCCACTTGGCGTTGCATTTAAAGCTGTGCTCAATTTTTAAAACATTCCCCAACAATCTGTCGCTCTTGAACTCTTGCAGACACCTCCCGGGCGGGCGATAAATACGAGACCACATCAACCGTCAACGGTTATACGAAATATATGAAGTTAAAAATTCGCGCCGTCGGACCAAATGATTTTGGCACCTATCGCTGTGTGGCGAAAAACTCGCTGGGCGAAACCGATGGCAACATTAAGCTCGACGGTGAGTGACACTGCGACACATTCATATACCTACATACATATATCCTATATATATATATACCATATATAGTGCGCACACTTTACACGCGATATATGTATTTTTTATTCATTTTAATTCCTTAATTTATTGCATTTTATTTGTCTGCATGAACAAGTGAAAAACAAAATGAACAGACAGAGCTGCCGTCGCTTCTGATGTTCGAGTTGCCAGTTGCCAGTTTCCAGGGCGGCCGTTTTTTGTGTTAATTGTCGAACGGCTGACATGTGATACAAGACTGAAAATTGCACTAAAGTGTTGCATGCAAAAATCACAAAGTGCTGTTAAAAAGTGACTTTTTAAATACAAGTAAATCCAGCTTTCTTTTTACTTTGTAACTGAATTTACTTTAATTTCTTTTCTTATGTTTGTAAAGTGATTGAGTAAATGATTTTTAAGAATACCATGAATTGCATAGAATACTGATATAAAAGAGAATGATTTATTAACACAGATACTTTTAATTTAATTTAAATTGTATTAAAGCAATTAAAACATGTGCTTCTATTCAATAATAGTTTTATAAAATAATTTAATGATTGAGTTTCTTTTATAATTTTAAGTTCTCTCGACAATTATGTTTGCGGTTTGGCATCTTAGCATAGCTTCATTAAATAAATTAGATATTGATTAATCAAAAAGATAAATCAATTATAAAGATACTTAATCAGTTATTAACATGATCTTATTTTCCTCTTTGATATCTCTCCCCTTCGTCTTCACAGAAATGCCCACACCGACTACAGCAATCATCTCCGAGATGGCCATGTTGAATCGCAGCTATGGTAAGTTCCCACCAAACATTCTCTTACGATAACAAACTCGTAAATCTGTTTCGATTATCTTGAAGCACTCAAGTCAACTCTCACTCACTCACTCGACCTCGTATTCGTTTGAAAATTCAAGCTCGTCTTCGTTTTAAGTACTTCAAGCATATGTTTGTTATGTATTGTAGTTTCTCATGATCTTATGCACCGCCAATCATCATCAGCATCAGCAGCACAAAACCAAAAACCTCACGAATCATCGCAAGAAATTAAACGATAAATGAAATTCTGAAAGTAGCTTGAAGCTTTTCGAACCGCTAAAGTGCCCGCTCACTGCTCTGCTCCACTCCTTCTTCCCTCATCCACTCGTACTTAAAACAAAACTGACCAAAAGTCCTGAAAGAAGACTCCTTACCTTCCCCCACTGCACCTCTGCACCTTCTGCTTCTCTCTTCATTTACTCCTCCTGCCGCTGCATAGCTTGCATGCAATTTCCGTGTCCGTTTTGCTTGTTTCGCCATATTTATTTTTTGCGCGCTCCTTTGTTTTTGCAGCCCTCCTTAGACGCTTATTAAATGCAAATAAATGCAAAAATTAAATAAAATACCTGGCATACCATTACGTCTATTCCCATCCCCCTTGCTCATCCTCTCTCTCTCACACTCCTTGCTTTTCAACTTACTTCTGTCATGTTCCGTTATACTTGAAAAAAGAAAAGAAACATAAATAAATAATAATAATAAACAAACTTCAACCGACAAGCAACCGCCATTATTCATGTTCTCCCTTACACCGAACCAATTCTCTTCCCCTCTCTTTCTTGCTGTGCTGGACTGCTGCTGCATAAAATTATTTGCAAAATATGAAAACAACAACAACTGCAACAACAACAACGACGAACGAACAACTTCACATTGCAAAGATGGTAAGAGACGTCATAGAAATAAATTTGACTCGGCTAACGCTCTGCCTGATTACGGGGTTGAGGAGTGGCGTGACGGTGCTCAAGGTAAGTACGTACCCTTGTACCCCCCTCCCCCCCTCTTCCCTGTGTCCCCTTCCATCGTCTTTTGCTATCTGCTGTTGCCTTTTTATGGCCATCGCTGCACTTTTTCATAATTTGCACAGAGCGCGTCGCTCTCATCTGATCTGAGCCTCAGTTCGCCGTGTTGCCATGTTTCCGTTTCCTTTCATCCATTTTGAATATTCCTCATTTCAAGTGCGTCGTCGTCGTCGTCGACTGCACTACGCTGGCTTGTCGCCTAGTTGCCACCTCGCCATGTTGCCTTGTTGCCAACACAAGCCTTGCTTATAATAAAAGCAAACCATCTCAGCGCGGACAAGATGGCCGCGTGGCTGCGCTTCCGTTTCCCCTTTGCGCCTCTTTTGTTCACGCAGAAGTGTTTAGCGCAAACGTTAAAAATTAATTAAATTTTCCATTTTCCGTTTGCATTCGTGCCTTGTTGTTTTCACTCGCATTCTGCCGCATTCTGTGGCAATATGAAATGCGTTTTATTGCCTTCGCCAGTCGCAAGACGTCCGTCGAGATGCCGTCTCGGATTTATGAAGTGCCATAAGCAATGAGTGCACTGCCAGGGGCAGGCAAAAGAGAGTTTGGGGGGTGTCAGAGCAGAAGCTTAAGGAAATGGAAAACTGAGCCGCCAATTGCAATTATTGCTTAAGTTTGTTTGACACCTGCTGGGGAAGTTGGACGCCTTTAAAAATTCGCTTAGTCCAAATAAGAAATACAGTAGCGGGAAAATTTATTTGTTCAATAAAAAAGTCTAGCTCGAACAAAAACCAATTAAAATTAACAGAAAACTATTAGAAATAATTAAATAAAATAAATAAAATCTTTTACTGACTGCAGAGTTAACCCAATAAAATATTAAAGTTTACCTATAAAATTCACATTGTATTCAAACTTTTGAATTTTTGTAACTAATGAAAATGATTCTTAATCTGTTCTGATTAGTTTGTTCAGCACTTTGAAATACACTGAAATAATTAATATAATTTGAGTAAAAATAAAGTTAAATAATTAAAAAATAAAATAATAATATATATAAAACATAAAATAATTATAAAATAAAATTCATATACATAAATATGTAACACAATCAGTTGAAGAACCCTTTTACCTGTGTCCGGTTGTGGCGCTCTAAAGAAATTCAACAAAACAATGATTAGCTACATAAATATATCGTTAAGCCATAAACCCTTCCATTACTGCCAATACTTCCCATTATAAGCAGCTCGAATTCAGCATAACTATGGTTTTTAAATGCTTCCAATGCCGGATATAGAATTCAAATAAAGCCTTATAGAGTCGCATGATTTGCAGACGAGCAGGGGACAAACCATGCCAGAACTGCAGTAGAATGCGGCCCACATGGTCTCCACATCAAACCGACCACAAAAACTAACCAACAAATTGCGGGAAGAGAAGAGGGGGGAGGAGGTAGAAAAAGGGTGTGGTAGAGAGGGGGGTCAACCACAGAGCAGAACGTAGCAACAATTTATTTTGTATTTTATTCTATTTTCATTTCGAATGCACGGCAGACATTCGAACCGAAGCATTTGTTGAGCTTGTGAATGTTTCACACCCAAAAGCGGAGTGTACGTGTGTGTGTGTGTGTGAATGTGCGTGTGTGGTGGGTGTGGTATGCGGTGTACTATGTGTGAATGTGTGTGTGTGTGTGCCTGAAGTGCTCTTTTTGCGAGTCAAATAAATCTGCTGCAATAAAAATGCCATCAATCGCAAAGTGCAACAATAACAACAGCAACAAGCAACAGCTTAAACGTTGATTGACACTGACATTGTGACGTTGTCAATACCTCCAACTAGTCCCTGTACACCCTCTCCCCTCCCCCGCGGTGCTCCACCAACAACGGCACGTACAGTTAGCCGCAGGACACGCGTCCTGCGAACGTGGCGGGCACGACCAAATCGTGTCAAATATGTCACAAATTAGTCGCAAAGAACTCTCGTCAAATTAGCCCTGACCCCAGTGGCTTTGGGGCACACGCTAATCCTCTCGTGAAATCGCTGGCAGAAATGTTGATTGCATTTAAAATGTAATAAAATTCGATAAAATGGAAGTATTTAAGGCACGGGCCCGTAAAATGCTGCACTAATGAACTGCAGCCGAGTTGTGCGGGTGGCAAAGTGGATAGGGGAATGGGAAAAGAGGAGAGTGGGGACGAGGCATGTCTAGGCTGGCTGGCAAGCAAAGAAACATACATACAGACAAAGAATCTCAAATACTCGTACATATATTTAAATCCTCTCAAAAGATAAACATGTGTGTGTGCCTTGAATTGAATGAACTCGAATAGAACTTTCTCATCGCTTAGGCAGCTTCAAGAATATCTAAAAATAAACGTATTTTAAAGGCGCTTGAATAATCTATGCACAAACAATAGAAAAATCCCGAAATACCAGTTATTGATTTTGTACTGTCGAAAAAAAAAATATTTTCCATTTATGACGAGGAAACAAAAAGATTCATTGCACAAAGGAAGGCGACAAATGCCTTGTTGATTGATTTGCGATTGACAGTTTTGACGGCGACTTTTCAACGTGCTGTTCTGTTTTATTATTTGTCTTTTGTTTTCATTTTTTTGTGGCATAAATAAAATATATCATGCTCGCATACGCGGAACAAAGACAGCGGGAGAGCGAGCATAAAAGAGCGGGCAATATTTATTGCCTCGAATTGGCCTCCAATGAGAGATATGCCAACGAAATTGTCTGACTGTCACGCTGACACCTTTTCAATGTGTTCTCAATCATGCGTAAATGCGGGCCTGCTCAAAGACACACACCCCACACACACACACAGACACACCCACTCCCGTTTGATATTTATGGTGATGACATCAATCAAAGGGCAATGCGAATTTCCGCTTAGAACCTCAAACAATCAGGCCCAAGGCAGATCTCGATATACTTACGCGAGTAGCTAAAGTGTGTGAGGGAGTGTGAGTGTGTGTGTGTGTCTGTGTGCGTGTTTGTATTGGTGCCCTGTGTGCGTTTGAGCTCCCGTAAAGCCTTTAAGTTGCGTTTGCTTGAAGTGCTCGCTTCAGTCAATGTGTAGCAACTTTATTTGAGCTTTGGCACATCCATCACTTTTTATTTATGACTCGCCACAGCAACAACTGCCCAGACTGACCCCAAACAGAACAGACAGCAATAAGAACAGGCCACAAAGTGCCCAAGGAAAAACAAGCAAGAAGAAAATCAACGCAATGTACACTTAAATACCACTTTGTTGTTATTTATGACGCCCGCCGATGAAAAGCCAAATGCCAAAAGATTAAAAGCAGATAAAATATATTTAATAGCCCCCATATGCAGCGCCACCTACCGCCCACTCCAAAAACTCCAGCTACCAATATATGAACTCTCCTTCCCTGCATGTGTCTGTGCACAGTGGTTCAAGAATTAGTTGGGAATCGATGAGTCAGGATGGTGCGGGAAATGGAACTTAATTGGTTGTTAAACTAGAATAATATAAATGAAATATATTCTTCAAGTAATGATAATAATAATAATATAATAAAAAGTTCTGTAAGTCTCTTAAAAGTTCTTGGGAATTCACCGAGCAGAAAATTAAGAAAATGATTAAATGTAAAGTGATTAATAATCTGTTTACCTTAGAAGATCTTTCTTCTTACGAAGTGAACTTTGCATATTCAATTGGAATATTCATAGCAAATATTTTACTCTCGAACCACTGTGCCTGTCATATATCAAGCATTGGCATGCGGTCAACAAAGTGCGTTCAATGACGTGCATAAAAAGCCACAGTAAATACAACAGCAACAACAAGAACAAGCACAGAAGCTGCCCGAGAAGGGACAGCACTCAATCAGCCGGAGACAGCGACAAACGCTGTCCAAGCTCGGGTACATTGACTGGCAGTCGCCTTATAAAGACCCCAGCAACAGCAACAGCAACGGGAGCTTGGTAAAATATTGTCAAGTAATCGCTGTCGAAATGCTCGTCGAATGCATTGACGATATAAAGACACACAATGACGTTGTAAAAAACAGAGCGTAGCAATGGAAAAACTGCCATGGTAAAGCAGCAAATGCTGTTCAGATGAAAAGGTGAAGGGAAACGAGGGGGAAGCAACGCAGTTGGTGGCCAGTAAAAGATGTCAACAAGCAGAGAAACCATTGGGGGAGAGCTGGCTTGAGTGAGACTCATAAATAGAGCAATGAAAGGTTGTGGGGCAGTTGGGACTTGGGGTCACCCTCGAAGCTGCCACTAATAAATTGAAGAGTTCAAAGTGAATGAAGAAATTAAAGTTGTAGAAAAATCAAAGCAGTTAAAAATTAAAGGTGCTATTTTGGAGATATCAGTTGTGAGTGGGGAAATATGAACTGAAGGTTTATGCAAACTGTGCGTAGATCAAATTTAATGTGAGTAATGTGTTGATAATTAAATCCTGCTATGGCAATGTACATTTGTATACATACGTAAATGCAGCACGAATACTTTCTCACACAATACAAAATATAATTTTGGCAACTAAATGCAGCGGCAATCATGAATGAATCCCAATGGCGCATTTAGGGAGCCTTTACGCCCCGTTTGATCCCAGTCCAATCGGCCGTGGCCGAACATCAATTGACCTAACCGCAATGCAAAATCGATAAACTAACAAGCAAGTCTCGTCCCGACAAGAAGGAGCTGGAACAACTATTAAATGCACAGCACACTCTTTGGGGCAGGCAGCCCGCAGCTATTTTCTTGTATGTCCCTTCCCCTCCCCCCACCACCAGGCCGATGTATCCAATGCCGATGCCATTTTGGCTTTGGTGAACGCGCAAAATAAATGAAAATATAAACCCGACTAACCAAAAACTGATTACTGCCGCAGCTCAAACTCATACACAGTCTCCTCATCTCTCTCTCTCTCTCTGTCTTTGTCTCTCCCCTGTTTTCTTGCAGGCAACCATGCTGGCAACACTGGCGATAACAATCAAACGCCTGTGCGTAATCCGCCCGGAGCATTTCACAATTCTGCAGGCTCACTGGCGCAGCATAATCTACTTGGTAAAATAATGCGCGGCATTAAAACGCAATCATTTGGGATTTTCAAACGTTTATCGAGTTATTTGCCAGCGGCAGCGGCATGGGCGTCGTCCTCCTCCTCCTCTTCCTCTTCGTCGTCGTCGTCGTCGTCGTCGTTGCTCTCGCCTCGCTGGCGTATGAGTAATATGAAAAAGCCCGACCAGGCAACGTATACACCGGAGACCGCTGTCAACATAACCAACAGCATCTGCCAAAGGACAACCAGCAGCAGCAGCAGCAGCACGAACAGCAGCAGCAGCATCGGCAGCAACATCAGCGATAAAAGGGCGTGGCAGCGGCAGCAGCGCATATTTAACATTGCTCATACGCCGCGTATGGCGTCAAGGCAGAAGCGCTGCCATTGGCCGCTGCTCATTTGCATAGTAATATTAGCAGGCAGTTTTGCTGTTGCCACCGATGTTATGCCAAAGCTATTGTTGTTGTCGTCGCCCTCATCGTTGCTCTTGTTACTGTTGTTGTTGTTGCTTGTGTTGCTGCTGCTGCTGCTGCTGCATTTTATCGGCAGCCACATCGCATTTTCTATTAGTGCGGCGCATAGGCAGCATTTAATGTTCACGTTTTGGGCTCTTGGTAATAAGATTGCCGCATTGTTGCCGCCGCAAATTTATGCAACAACGATCATCGCAACGGCAACAGCAGCAACAACAACAGCAACACCAAGCCGAGTGGGTGCCGCAGAGCAAAATACATTTGGTCTGCTCTGGCAGCGAGAGTATTCAAGATGAAATCAAATAATTGCAAAAAACTCATTTAGGGCACAACAACAACAGCAACATGAGCAACAGCAGCAACAGCAACAACATCAAGTTGAATAAGCAGAAGAAGAGAAATGGAATATAGAATCAAACTTAGACGACTAAGAAAACAGCATAAAGTAGAGCGATGAACACCCCTACTCGAGCACACCCCGTATACCCCCGCAATATACGCATACATACCCGCACACATACATACATGTGTAGATAGAGATATAGATAAGTAAGCTGCAGATATGTTTGTGCTGCATCGTAAAACGAAAATCATGTTATACAATATAATCGAACTCGTCTCTCCCTGTCGACTGTCGATTGTCGATGTCTGCCAACTGATTGAGGCAACGAGTTGCGTTCCATTGCCAATTGACAGTTAGGTGGATACCATACTCATTATAAGGTTAAGTACAATGTTTTCTTATTGTTCGCTAAGTGCAGTCCCTAATTAATTAAGAGCTCAATCAACTTCGCTTAGCACTTCAAAGAGCTTCAAATGTTAAATTTTCCAATTGAATTTCTTTCTTCAACACTCAAGTACCTATATTTGATTCGTTTTCAATATTGATTGACCTTTTTGCATCTATTTCTTCGACAAACTGTTCCATTTCAATATTTGCTTGAACCATTCTTTTTTTAACTCTTCAAATTGGCTCGATATGCGAGCAAACAATGAATTTCCAAATCAATGCGAATTGTACACGGAATTTATGAAACATGCATGAAGCCAAGAAAAAACACATTCAGCATGTAAAATCCACACAAATAAAATAAAATAGAATTAATAATAAGAATTAAACAAAACATAAAGTGAAAAAAGAAAGAAACCTATTAAAAAACACTGTTAATCAAATTTGCATTTAGATGAGAGTATTAACAAATACAATACGAACACACACACACACACACATAACATGGCGAATTTACAAAGTAAATTTAGCGTAAACAAAGCAGAAGAAAAAAAAACGAGCAGAATAATGTTCAACTTAGTCAAATATTACGTTAGCTAGTAATGCGATTTATATAATACCACGATATACATAATATATTATATATACATAAATATTTCTTGTTTGACCATTAACTGGCAAGAGAGAAAAAAGGCCGTTAATGATGAGCTTATTTTATTACAATTTCAATTAAATTTAATTAGTCAGCTTTTCATTTGAATAAAAAAAAAAAACACAATTCAAATTCGTTAGTAATCATTAAGGTCTTTTGTTTTCATTTCTAAATGTAAATATTTGAACATTAGCGAAAATCCTTAGCGCTGTAAATACGTGTAAGCAAGCAACAGAGAAATTCCATTTAATCTTTAAAAGAAACTGAAACCAAAAAAATTGAAAATAAATGAAAAAACTTTAAGCTGCGCTTTAAAAATTGTGTAAATAAAAATTGAATTAAGCATTAAGCGAATTAACGTTACATTGTATGTTGAAAAATGTTGAATAAATTACAGACGGATATTTATAAAGAAATATATGACATATATATATAGACGGACTATTTAATGCTAATTAAGTAGATTAAGGCTTAATCAGCCCAATCAGCATATGAAGAACGGGAAAAGGAGCCCAAAGAAAAGCATAAAGAAGCTCAGCAAACTGTGTGTGCACAACTGGTAACTACACACACCATTACACTCACAGACACACACACATACATACTTCAAACTATATTCATATAAAGTGTATCTAGCTAGTTATGACTATCGTTTCGTAAGCGTATCTAGAGCTCCGTGTGAATCGCTCGAGGCATATGTATCTATCGTATGTAACATAAGTTTGTATGTAAATGTATGCGAAATGTTTACAACAACTAAGAAAATAAAAGCGAAAACTGTGTGAAAATAATTCTAGGGTATATTACCACTTAATGGGCGGTGGCTAATGTTGTGGGCGTGGCACAAGTGTGTGGACTGGGCTGCTTGCTGCAGAACAAATGTAATCACATGCAGAGGGAAAAAGGCAGGCAAGTTTCAAGGGCAATGCAGCAGCAGAAGTTGGTGGCAGAGCACCAAAAGGGGGAAGGAAGTGAAAGGAGAGGGGGAAGGGAGAAGACGGATCAGGCTGCGGCTGTGCCCGTATGCGTATGTGGTAACAAGCAGCAGGCAGCCGGCCAGAAAGCAATTGTGCAATTTGCCAGAAGAAACGAAGCAACAATAGAACGAACTGAAACAAAACAGAGGAGAAATGCGAGTGGTACTGCATGACCAACAGATACCCTGTACAGGTAAGTTCAACTACCTTTGACTTTATTTACTACATTCGCTCTCTCTACTCAGCTGCTGCTTTTAGTCAGTAGAGGGCAGCACAACCCACTCCCTTTCGGTTACAGGGTATGGCACTGCAGTCGAGCACATAATCGTTGGCACAAACGGGCACAATTACCAAAAACTCACACACACACACACACACATACCGAGCAGCAGCATAACATATGCCAAGGAAAGTAAAAGCTGGCAAGCGTCTCGTCTTTATTTAAAAGCGGGCCAAAAAGATTTCGCTTTCTCTGCCCTCCTCCCTCCCCCCTGCTGCAGGCGCATGTTTAAACATGTTGCAGTTTTTACAGCCGAGGCTGGAATGAAATTGTTGCGGCTGCCATTGAAATGCTCTCGTGCGGAAGTGAGCATATTTTCCAAGCAATTAGTGGTAGGAAAAGCGCTTGCCGAATGGACACCAAAGTCGAACAGTGGGTTAAGAGAGCCACGAGTGTGGAAGCAGCAGCTCGTGTGTGTGTGTGTGTGTGTGAGTGTGTGTGAATAGAAAGCGGGCAATCAGCTTGGCATTGGAATGCCAGCGCATTTGTTGTGTAATTTCAGGCAACTGTGCGTATGCGCAATATTGCCTTGAATTATTTAAACTGCTGCGATTATTTACCTGGAGTAATCCCTTTTCTTTCGGGACTATAACAATGAAAAAAGAATTGTGTAATATTAAACAATATTTACACTATTTCAATATACGATATTGTTTTTTTTTCCCCTTATATTTATCATTTTATTTTTGCACACTTCTTTTGTTGAATTCGTGAAGCTTAACGTAGGTAATTTTCATTATTTGTCTGTTAGTTTATATTCCACTGAGAGGCTTTCTTAGTTCTGGCCGAAGTAGCCTGTTTATTTGCTCTTGAAATGACTCTTAAAGCAAGTGCCAAAAGTCAGAGAGCGAAAAACAAAAATGCCAACTAGCCTGGCAACACACACTCGGCAGGAGCTTTGTTTTTCACATGCTTTTCCGCTGCAAGCAACGCTCGCTGCGTATGCGAGTGGAAAATTCAATTTGCAAAGTGCATAAAAGTAGCAGACGACAGCGCTGACGATGAGCATGACGACGATCTCGATGTGGATGAGGATGGCAAATGGCAAATGGGAGATGGGAGATGTGGAAGTGCGGAATGGGGCTGGCCACGTGTGAGATTTCTCTCCGCGCGCGTCATGTTTGTTGTTAAACAAAAGCGGCAGCTACTACTATCCCCAGTTAGGTAGACACATGCGACACACATACCTATGTTATGCCCAGCAACGGTATCAAAAACAGAACCAGAACCGGAGCAGATGCAGCAGGTAGAAGCCAGTCGAGCAGTCAGTGAGAGCGACTCCACTTATGCTCACATATGCTGTTAGAGCAGGGCAGGCTGCAGTAACAGACTAGAGTGAGTAAGGAGGGGAGGGGGGCAGCTAAAGCTAACTGCTACAAACAAGTGGCACAGTGGCACAGCATAGACGTAAACGTAAACTCAAATGTAACGTAGAGGTAAACGTAGCGCCTGAGTGGCGCAAACATTGTAATTAAATCTGCGTCAACATAAGCGACGAATGCGAATGGCGACAGCCAAGGGGAATAGTGTGTAAAGGGGGAAGGGGCAACACTATTGCACACTCTATAGATGCAAATATATGTAGTTTCAGTTGGCTACACTTTAATTTCAATTCCCTTTACTAAGGCATTACAATAAGTTTATACTGTGATGAGATCAGGTATTTTACATGTGATTGCAGGCACGTAGATAGGCGTGTCCGGGGTGTGTAGAAGAGCCCTGTAAAAAGGAGGTGAACTGTATTACCTTCATTTGACAGATTCCTACAACAAATATATATATATATATATATCCTTCAAAGCGCAATGGTGCAAATGGATTAGCAATATAATCACTCGAGAATAACAAGTTTTAGGTTTCTACATTTTTCACCATCTTCCTTTTTGCACTTTCCCTCTGACTAACAAAGAACAGCTGATTTATAATAACTTTCCTCCTGAGTTTGTTTTCAATACATCCCTGACTGATGACTGATACCTTATTGAGAACTGTAGTGCACTTTCCCAAGGATTCTTCCTCGATTAACTTACCCAGTCTGTGTCTGTTTAGGTTTCGTTTTATTCCCACTCGAATGCGAACCGAACTCCTCTTTGGTATTTGCCTTTGCAATTAATTCCTTTATGTGACCTGTGCGTGTCTTTGTGTGTGTGCTGCGTGCTTGTTTGTTATGCTTTGACATGCTGTACTTGACACTTTGCGATTGTTTTGCGAAAGTTAAATTACATTTGGCACAAAAAAATGCTGAGCAAAACTTTGCCATTATCAAGATAAATTTGTGCAAGTTTAATTTTTGAGAGCTTCCCATTGAGTCTTTGCTTTTAGCTTATTTACATATGTGAGCTGTTCATTTCATTTATTTCGAGCTGAAAATATTTTATTTTCCATGTGATTTTCAAGGAAATCCAAACGATCCATTTGCATTTAAAATATTCCACAATAAATTTAAGATTTTCCGCTTTGAATACGAGTACACCTCGGTGCGGTCCATTATTTAAGTCATATGCAATATCCATTAGACTGCACGCATATCTGCAGCAATTAAAGCGTAGCTAAAGCGCATAAATCACGCATACGCCCCATTGAGTCCGATTTTGTGCAGTGTCCAAGGAAAATAAAAACGAAACGCAACGAGCATAGGCAAAATAAATTCCTGCCTGCTCTCGAATATCTCGTGTGACCTAATTTGTATCCATTAGAGAGATAATAAATACTCCGGCCAAGACATGAGACGAGCCATCGATAGGCTTCCCATACATATACATATATTTTGTGGCTGGGCTGGTCCCACAAATTGCCTGTCAAGTGTTATTGCCGGCCAGAAAGGGTTAAACATCAACGGTATATTAAGTTGCAGCCCGTCTGTGATAAAGGTCAAAAGTTGCCGGCAATTATAAGGCCAAGTAATATGATGCCTCAATGGGGCAGACAGGCAGGCAAACAGAGCGAAAGGATGAGCCAATAAAGCAATAACTTAGTGCGTGTTGACGCTAATATCCTTTGCTAGCCACTTATCATAACGCTTGAGCGTTGATGGCCCTCCTAAACCGAATGAAGGTACTACACGTCCCCCCCTCTACTGCGCACACGGTCCTGCAATTATGCTAAAAGCGTTAAATTTATAGTTTCCCCTCACACCCCTTCGGGTCGCTGCCATTTTTAACATGGCTCGGCTTGTCTGCGTCCAAATAAATGGCTTTTAGAGCACGCGTTAATGATGTTGATTGTAGTCCTGGGACTCACCTGCTCGTCCCTCATTCACTTCTTGCCCTCGGTCAACCCAGCCCGCAAACCCAACCGCAGTGCGGGACAGTTGCGCACCTTTGGCAGGCAGCACTGTTCCATGTTTAATGTTTTCGACTAATGTTTTATAGCTGCCCCCGGTCGACAGTCGTTTGTCGACGAAGCTCGCTTTGTATTACGATGATATATGGCATCGTGTGGGTCACTCGAGCTCTAAAGGATTTAGCTTCATATTTATTATTGCTGTGCAACGTGTTTATGATCGCGCAAAAAGGTGCAAACATTTTGTGGTAAAGCAGTGCGATGAAGTGTTAAGTTGCAAGTAGATAATACAATATTATAACATATTACGTTGTTCCTTATAAACAAAAAAGATGCTAAGTCAAAAATAAAGAAATAATCAGAATATAAATAGCAAAGGATTTTACTCTTTTTATATTAATTATTATTTTAAAAACTTTAAAATGCATTTATATTTTTTATCTTTATTCTCTATTTAATTTAGAAACAACTACTTCTTTCCATTGTTTCTAATGGGCACCCAAATAACCTCAGTTAGCTAAAATTGCATGTGCTTGGGAGCATATTAAGACGAAACTTTGTCGAACAATTTCACACACAGTTGAACTATCCAACCAGGCGACGCCCCTGTACTTCACTAATATACTCAAAAAAGTTTCAAAAACCCTTACTTTCCATTGCATTCCCTGCTCTAGCTAGAAATAAACAAGGCAGGCACTGAAATGCGCTCGGGTATGCAAGGTATGCAAGTTTTTGCAGCGACGCCCCAAATAACATTAGCGAAAATTACTTAAATGGTTGTAATTCGCTTTGGCGCACGGGGCGTATGCGTTACCTGTGCACGCGCTGAAGCTGGTCGTGGAGCCGCAGCAAAACAAACACACACACGGACGTGCTACTTAATGCGAGTCCAGCAAATTTGTGCAATTTGGGCGTAAAACAAAATAGACGCAAAAAATTAAAGTGCAGTCCAGGCGGAACCGCCCAGAAACCGTCCGCCCCTTGGGCGTATTGCCCAAAATAAAAGCCTGCTCGCAGTAAAACTCATCACTCAAGAGCGGTGCAGGCATTGGGTAAGTGCCAGGCCCACGCCCATCGCCAACACCAGCAACACAGCAACACGATGAGTTGCAGCAGCAACAGCAGCAGCTGGAGCAACAGCAGATCCCATCAAACAATGCAGCAGTTTTTTAACACACACACACACACACACGCACGCGCACACAGAGCATAAACAATTCTCGACGCGGCGCTGGGCCAACCGGCAAAATGGTTTAAAACTCAATTAAAGTTTTAGCCGCAAAATAAATGCAAAAGCGGCGGTAGAAGCGTCGACAACAGCTACAGAAACAATAATACTGCCCCAAAAAAGGTGGCGCAACTCTGAAGAGAAAATGTTTTGGTGTATGGTGTATGTTTAGTGTATACCCTCTCCACTATCCATTCACTTTATGCCATGCGATCTTACCTTAAATGAAATAAATATTTAATAATTGCGTGCAATATAAGTATGTTTATATACTACTTTGTTTAGTTTAAAATAAATATAAAATATCTCAAATGCATTATTTTCTTAGTGAAATATTATTTATTATTTATTTATTTGTTGGTATTATCTTAAATATTTTAGAGTATTCGACAAGCCAACAGTAAATAAAGTTTCGATTAACATGTAACTCGAACGAGTAGTTCCTCTTCTTTATCGGGTGCCTTCAGCTCCACCATACAACTCGTGGGTCGAGGCATTTTCCGATCACTGTAATTCAAGCACAAAATCGCACAATTGAATTGAATTTCCCAAAAAATGCAGAGGCAGCTCCAAGTGAATGCCAAAACTTTGATGAGCCTCGCCGGAGGCGTTTGTAGAGTTGTGTGTTTGTGATTAGCTTTCACGCTATGGCTTTGCAGGGTTTGATTTTGGTGTCTAGCTGCCAGTTTGTTGTTTTCTATTTTTATTTTCCGTGCTTTGTTTGCCAGTTGAATTTTGTGTTTTACTATTTCTCTTCAACTGAAGTGCAGTTCAAAAAACTAAAAATACGAGTGAGAATTCTCTTCTTCACCCGATTGCAGTGTTAAACAACATTTAATGATGCATCCCTTTTACAGGCACTTGAAATAGTTTGAACCTAATATTATTGGAGCGTGAAATCGTGTTTTTTGGAAATAGTTCAAAGAACTTAAATATTTGTATGGCATTTGATGCTTTTATTGTTTATTAGGGTTGAGAAATATGTACGAGGGTCGTTTGATAAGTCCGTGACTTTTTGTATTTGCCGCGCACCTGCTCTAAATACAACACTGCTCCTGTCAGCAGTTATCGATTAACAGCTGACTGTAAAATTTTGAGAAAGCTGCGTTTTTTGGTTTGCGTTTTATAGGCATTGAAAGCAGACGATCTCGTGAATTTTAACGAAAATGGAAAAAAGTGAATTTCGTGTCAGCATGGCAAAATTTCATAAATTGGGCTACGAACTGCTACCCCATCCAGCATATTCTCCAGATTTAGCCCCCTGTGACTATTTTTTGTTTCCAAACATGAAGAAATGGCTCGGCGGTAAGAGATTCGGGTCATCACAGAAACAAACGACTATTTTGAGGGCCTTGAGAAAACCTATTATTTGGAAGGAATAAAAAAATTGGAAAAACGCTGGACTAAATGTATAGAGCTAAAAGGAGATTATGTTGAGAAATAAAACGCTTCTTTGACGAAAAAAATATATTTTATTCAAAAAGTCACGGACTTATCAAACGACCCTCGTAAGTTGATTTGTTATACAATGAGCTCTACTTAGTATTACGATTTTCACTGTTTTCGGATTCACAGTTTTCACAGTGGGAATTATTATTGGAGCTCTTTCACTTTGTCTTGTAAGCTAAACTGAATAACCACAATCTTCAATCCACTCACCCCGAAAGAAGAGTCTTATTTAAATGCAAATCATTTGAAGTGGCTTGCACCTAATTCTATGACAAAAATAATGTTAAAATTGTAGAATTTTTATAATTATTTATATTGCACTGTGTTAATGACTTATTATAAATGTTATCTGAAACAAGGCAGCCGGCACACAACAATAACAACACAACGAGAGTATCGAATTTGCTTCACAATTTGTATAGAAAATGGAATACACCGATGATCTTATACCCTTTCAGCTATTAGCATCAACATTCACCGGCTAATTCTAAACAAGTTGACATCACATTGTTCATTAATTCAAGCAAACACTTTTCTTACCTAAGGACACAAACAATTTATATAGGTAATCCTTATTTCTAACTGATATATATTGTTGCACTATACTTGGTACACACGAGGAACACATTTTCTTTCAACACAAAAACCCTATTTATAACAATTGTTCCAATGGCAGCGGTCCGATGATGTAGTGTTCCGATTTTAAATACTCTTTGGAATTATATTATCCATATAATAGAAGCTTTATATAGTTAATATCATTTTGAATTTAACTAAACAATTATTTTACCATTTCTTTTTTCATTAATCCATCGAAGGGTAAAACAAAGTTGTGTATGCATAAGCATATATTAATTCATGCTCATATTCCCTAGGCGCACGCCTTATCAGAGAAATGTTTCCAAGTAAGCGAACACACGTGTCGACGTACATGAAGTACAATATGTAAATGGGTGTTTTGTTGTTTCCATTTTATTTCTGGCAGTTTAATAGTGATCAATAAAATGTTATGTAGTAAATCGCCGCTAGACTTAAGACTCCCATATGAATGCAGAGAACGACAGTAGAACATATGAATTTTACGAAGTTTTGCTTCTTATGTTGGTTGACTATGTCCTTATTTATTATGTTAAATTCGAAGCACAAAATAATTTTACAAAAGAAGGAACACTCAAGCAACACAATAAGCTTAAAAAAGAGCCTTATCAATATTTTTAATAATGTATTTTTTGGAGTTCGGGCAACAGCACATTGAATTCGTGGCATTAGTCTACATCGAGCATTTGAAAGAAAGCGTTGATCCTAAAATGTGGAATAAACTGTTTAGATATTTGTGCTTAGCGTTTGCGATAACAAATCTGTGTGCGTTTGACTCAATCACCGATTGTTGTGTTCATATTGAATATCGGGATATACAACCACCCGAACTTTGTAAAGCAAATCATATGAGTATCGACTTCCTTGTAGACATCGACCAAGTTTCAAAGTTTGTTCAGACTAAGTACCATAACGAAATGATCGCTCTCAATTGTTCATATATTAACAAATCAAAATTTTACAGAGGATTGTTAAGTCAAGTCAGTGATCATAATTTTTGTTATTGTTTAAATAAACTTGACGGGCAAGGTGTATTTTTTTGGATATTCTTTCTGCAATTTAAATCAGTCACGGTTATTACCGATGAAAATATAGATTTTGTTCATTTCCTAGCAACAGAATCAAGGGTACATCAACTCAATTGGCATATGCAGAGAATATGCTTTAACGTATTTAAAACTATATCACAACACAAACATCTCAAAATAATTATATTAGATGTTTATAGTTCTGTTGATCTCAACGAATGTGAATATTTTGGTTTTGATGGCATGACTCAACTTACTACATTGCATATTAATCTGAACAAACCTTCCCCTTTTGATTCTGCCAATTTAACAAATTATGCTTTCGATGCAACATTTCTGCGCGAAATGAAAAGCTTGACGGAACTAAAGCTCAACTGTGCCTCCGACGTATTTGAGGTTCATCTACCCAAAGAAATGTTTCTAGGCCTGCACAGTTTATCAACAATATCTCTGGAGGAATGCAAGTTCAACAACATAACGGCTGAGCATTTCGAACACCTGACCAGCTTGCGTGTTCTGAATCTTAGCTATGTGCAGTTCGACAATTTTGATTGGTTGAGGTACAAGTGTTGTATTTGCTTTTTAAATTATGTTTGCAAATTTAATATACAAAAATAACAAACAGTGTGACAAGAAGAAATAAAGATCACCTCGGAGTGCTGAATGTTCTTGGATTTAAGATTCCTCTATCCTCCGATCGTTCTATAGAAGTAATATTTAATAGTGCAGAAGTAAATTTTATTGTTTAGATATAATCTTATGTCCGAGTTTAATTCGCACTCATTAGTTAAATTATTTCTTAAATCAAAACTGGTCTTCATATGAAAATTTTCTTTTCGGGCGATTGTTCCAATGGACCATGGCCATGTTATATGTAATAGTAATCCGATTTTATTTCATAAAAATCATATGCATATTAAATAGAAAAAGTAGAACAAGTCTGATGTAGTAAATTTATTTGCAATATCTTGGAATAAAACTGTAAAACTAGTTTGCGTTGCAATTGCAATTGCGTTGCAAGATATGGCTTGATCGACTCGGCTTGTAACCTATCACGCCTTATTTTGCTTCTGACATATAGTTGCACATTCTCAATGGCCGTAGGGTATAAAAGCTTCTTTATTTATTAAAATAAAAATACAATTTTAGCTTATTTTTTTATTCGACACATGAGTTTGCCCATTTAAAAATCACATTAATTGACTGTATTCATTTGTTTAATTTCAGTTCTGAAATACTGGCTAGTCGTTTGAAATCTTTTAACATCAAATCTACAAACACCGAACCCAGCATAACATATTTTGATAGAATAACATATCTTTCAAAGTATAAATATCTAAACACTTTTTCTGTTTATCATAATATTTATTCCGTTAATCGACCTTCCACACTTTGTCATGGGAAAACGTGCACATTGTTTGGAGATCGATATGGAATCAAATGTCCCACTGGCTGTACCTGCACATTCAAACTCGACAATCTCAATTTGAATATCGTTTGCTCAAGTCCCGACGCAGCGCAGGAGTTAAAGGAGTTACCTAGAGCATATGGCAATGGAACGACGGCTCTGCATTTCAATAATTTGAATTTAACTGAGCTACCAAACAGAAATATGACTGGCTATTCCAGTGTACAAATACTTTATTTGGCGGGCAATCAACTAGGCAATCTCACCATTAATAATTTACCAGAGAATCTAACCATTTTGGACATTCGAAGAAACAATTTGCAGTTTTTGAGCCCAGAAGTTTTTGAGTTTCTAGAGCACCGCAAACAAAAAATGCGTATTCATTTATCAGAGAACCCATGGATCTGCGATTGCCAACTGGGCTTTATGCAGTTCATGGAGAATAATTATGATATGATTACAGACTACAAGCACAATAAGTGCGGCGGCATGACTGCGTGTAAATTAAACAGTCTTTACCTGATTCTGTTGTTACTCATTCTGTTCGTTGCCGCCTACTTAACTGTCTTCTGGTTTAGGATAAACATTCTGTTATGGCTCTATGATCGTAACATATTTGTGAGTTGCATCCGTCGCACAGCGACAAACAAAGAAATTTACCAAAGATTCGATGCGTTCCTGGCGTTTTCTCACAAGAACTTGGACCTTGTGAACGAATATGTCGAGCAGCTCGAACATGGGCGACGAGTGTTCAAGCTCTGTTTCTATCATCGCGATTGGCTGATTGGTGAGTCAATACCAGAGTGTATTCTCCAATCTATCGAAGACTCGAGGCGCATAATTCTGCTGATGACTAAAGAGTTTATAAAGTCCTCTTGGGGTACCTTTGAGTTCCGCACTGCCATTAAAGCAACCTCGATGAATCGACACAAGCGTCTGATCATTATTGTGTACCCTGAAGTAACAAATTTTAATGATCTGGACACGGAGCTGAGGATCTACATGAAATACAACACCTATCTACGGCGAGATGACTCCATGTTCTGGAGAAAACTCATTTATGCAATGCCGCACAAAAAGATAGGCAACCCTAATAAGAAATCGAAGCAGAATGGTGAACAAGTGGCGGAGATTTAAAAATAGGTAATATTGTTTTCTCTCTCTAATGTATTGATTTTTGCCATATTATGCACTACTTAAGTAATATTAAGATTGTTTTTATATTTTAATGATAGTTAATACTTATATCTTATACATATTCACTTGTTTTAAACCACATTTTATAATGCATCCTTTTTACAGGGACTTGGTTGGACCTTACATTATTGGAGCATGAAAATGTGTTTTTTGCCAAAGTAAAAGAACTGAAACATTTTGATGGCATTTGAAGCTTTTATTGTGTTGATGTTGAAATTAAAATTTGAGTTTGTATCAAAAACATAACTAGGTATCAAATTTATTTTTCTATTCTTTTGCAGCACACAGATCTTATAAAGTTTATAAGGTATTTATGTATTAAGTTAGCTCAATATCAAATAATCATGTCATATAACGTATTTACTCATTTATATAATACAGAAGTATGTCAGGTGCAATAAGCTAAATATTTATCTGTCCGTCCAACTGTCTACCCTTCTGTTGCAATCCAAAGAAGTTTTCCAGAATTTAACCCATCTTGATTAATCTTGTCCCACATGTTTCTTAATAATAAGAGCAGTAAATATTCACAAAGTGACGTAACGGAATGGTACACTGTATATTCATACTGATTCTACTATATATTACAAATGTAATAACATCTGCTAATTTCATTTATTTTTCAAGATGTCGCATCTCATCGTATCGCAGTTCACTGTGTTTAACCTCAAATTTTTTTTAAATAACTAAAATAAATTAATGTTCTTACGGCATATAAATATACTATAACGACTCGGCTATTGATACTGATACAGAATATATATAGTTTACGGGGTTAGAGACGCCTCCTTCTGCCTGTTACACACATTTTCGACAAACACAATAGACCATGAATTTTTTGAAAATCCTTTTGCACTGTGTTAATGACTCATTGCACATGTTATCTGAAAATAGGCAGCCGGCACATAACAATAACAACAGAAAGAAAGTATCGAATGTACTTCACAACTTGTATAGAAAATCGAATACGCCGATGATCTTATACCCTTCCAGCTATTGGCTTTAACCTTCACTGGCTTTTCCTCGTGCAAATAACTCTTTTCTAAGGACACACACAATTTATCAAGGTAATCCTTATTTCTAACTGATTGTTTGAAAAAGTGATTTGTTTGTTTGAACTTTTGTTCCCATGGCAGCGATCCGATGTTTTGTGTTCAGGTTTTAATTACTTTTTGCCATCATATTATCAACCAAATTCAAACTCTTTAATGCAGCGAAGGGTATACCACGATTGTGTATGCATAAGCACATGTTAATTCATGCTTACACCCCCTAGGCGCACGCCTTATCAGAGAAATATTTCCAAGTAAGCGAACACGCGTCGACGTACATGAAGTACAATATGTAAATGGGTGTTTTGTTGTTTCCATTTAAAAGATTTGATGAAGTAAATCGTCGCTTGTTTCTTAAGACTGCCATATGAATGCAGAGAACGACGGTCAAACATATGAACTTAACGTACGATACTACCTCAGTTGATATGTTATTTTATGTGTTAATTTATTATTAATTTCAAGGCATAAAATATTTATGTTACCAATACAAGGAACAAACAAGCAACACAATAAGCTTAAAAAAGAGCCTTATCAATGTTCTTTAAAAATTTATTTTCTGGGGCGCGCTCAGCAGCACAATGAATTCGTGGCCTTAGTTTACATCGAACATTTGAAAGAAAGCGTTGATCCTAAAATGGTGCAAAAACTGTTTAAATGTTTGTGCTTAGCATTTGCCGTAACAAATCTGTGTGCGCTTGACATAATCTCAAATTGTTGTGATATTCTTTATTTCTGTGATTTTTCTGAGAATTCAGAAATGGCTAAATATAGCGCACAATTTTCACAATTTGTTCAGATTGAAGATGAAGAAGTGATCACTTTCAGCTGTTTTGACAATTCACCGCTTTTCAATGGATTGTTAAGTCAAGTCAATGGATGGCTTCGGCCTGCTTTCTTGTATATTTTTTACTTTAGTAAAATGTGTTCTTATAAAGATAATGATTATAAATATGAACAGAATGAATATTTTGATTGGATTTGCTCTCCACAATTTTATTCACTCACATTGATTACCGATGAAAATACAGACTCTTCTCCTATCTCAGAATTGGGGATGAGCGCAGACAGCTTATATCAACTCAATTGGCATATGCATAGGAAATGCTTTAACGTACTTGAAAATATTTCAAAAATGAAACATCTAAAAATAATGATATTCGATGTTTATAGTTCGGTTGATCTCAACAAATGTGAATATTTCGGTTTTGATGACATGACTCAACTTACTACATTGCACGTTAATCTGAACAAACCTTCCCCTTTTGATTCTGCCAATTTAACAAATTATGCTTTCGATGCAACATTTCTGCGCGAAATGAAAAGCTTGACGGAACTAAAGCTCAACTGTGCCTCCGACGTATTTGAGGTTCATCTACCCAAAGAAATGTTTCTAGGCCTGCACAGTTTATCAACAATATCTCTGGAGGAATGCAAGTTCAACAACATAACGGCTGAGCATTTCGAACACCTGACCAGCTTGCGTGTTCTGAATCTTAGCTATGTGCAGTTCGACAATTTTGATTGGTTGAGGTACAAGTGTTGCATTTGCTTTTTAAATTATGTTTGCAAATTTAATATACAAAAATAACAAACAGTGTGACAAGAAGAAATAAAGATCACCTCGGCGTGCTGAATGTTCTTGGATTGAAGATTCCTCTATCCTCCGATCGTTCGTGATATATATTAGTGCAGAACAAAAGTTATCTGTTTAGATATTATATTATGTCCGAGTTAAATTCGCACTCATTAGTTAAATTATTTCTTAAATCAAAACTAGTCTCCATATGAAAATCTTCATTTCGGGCGATTGTTCCCATGGACCATGGCCATGTTATATGTAATAGTAATCTGATTTTATTTCATAAAAATCATGTGCATATTAAAAAATGAGAGCAACAGTCGAGCGGAACGCGACAGTGGGATACCCTTCGACCTTTTGAAACGTAAAGAGTACAATACTTCTACCTAATAGAAATATTGTAACGTAGGCCTTTATATGCGTCTGTGTATGAATACGTGTAAATGCATGTAGCATTTCATTGGTCAAGCACAAATGTATGTATGTGTGTGCGTTTGAATACAAAAAATGCGTGTGCATAGAAAAGAAGAGAAGAACAACAGATGGCGCTACGCGCTCGCATTCTCTTTCCTTTTCTTTCCTACATGAGCATTGCAATGACGTCACAGCTTGCTGGTCTGTATACAAAGTCAAAGCGAACAAGGTTTTCGTTTAATAACTTCTGTGTTTGTTGTTCGATCGGATTGGAACTTTGACGTTATGTTGTTATTATAATTAGCTAAGTATAATTTTACTCAGAATGTTGTATCTTTTATATGTCGCTCACAAATCAGCTTCAAAGATGAAATTATTGATTTGCGTAGGCGGGGGGCGTAGCACCCAACATTTGAAATAAACTTCATCTGTCCCGGATAAACAGAAACTTTCATGCCAAATTTGGTGTCTCTAGCTTTTATAATAGCTGAGATCTATGTGTTCATCTGGACATCCAGACATCCAGACATCCGGACAGACAGACAGACATGGCTTACTCGACTTGGCTAGTGATCCTGAGTAAGAATTTATATACTTTGTGGGGTCTCCCACGCCTCCTTCTGCCTGTTACATACATATGCACAAAGTTAGTATACCCTTTTTTGACCATTTTCAATGTTCGAAGGGTATAAAAAAGTAGAACAAGTCTGATGTAGTAAATTTATTTGCAATATCTTGGAATAAAACTGTAAAACTAGTTTGCATTGCAATTGCAATTGCGTTGCAAGATATGGCTTGATCGACTCGGCTTGTAACCTACCACGCCTTAACATATTTTGCTTCTGACATACAGTTGCACATTCTCAATGGCCGTAGGGTATAAAAGCTTCTTTATTTATTAAAAAAAAAATACAATTTTAGCTTATTTTTTTATGCGACACATGAGTTTTCCCATTTAAAAATCACAGTAATTGACTGTATTCATTTGTTTCGTTTCAGTTCTGAAATACTGGCTAGTCGTTTGAAATCTTTTAACATCAAATCTACAAACACCGAACCCAGCATAACATATTTTGATAGAATAACATATCTTTCAAAGTATAAATATCTAAACACTTTTTCTGTTTATCAGAATATTTATTCCGTTAATCGACCTTCCACACTTTGTCATGGGAAAACGTGCACATTGTTTGGAGATCGATATGGAATCAAATGTCCCACTGGCTGTACCTGCACATTCAAACTCGACAATCTCAATTTGAATATCGTTTGCTCAAGTCCCGACGCAGCGCAGGAGTTAAAGGAGTTACCTAGAGCATATGGCAATGGAACGACGGCTCTGCATTTCAATAATTTGAATTTAACTGAGCTACCAAACAGAAATATGACTGGCTATTCCAGTGTACAAATACTTTATTTGGCGGGCAATCAACTAGGCAATCTCACCATTAATAATTTACCAGAGAATCTAACCATTTTGGACATTCGAAGAAACAATTTGCAGTTTTTGAGCCCAGAAGTTTTTGAGTTTCTAGAGCACCGCAAACAAAAAATGCGTATTCATTTATCAGAGAACCCATGGATCTGCGATTGCCAACTGGGCTTTATGCAGTTCATGGAGAATAATTATGATATGATTACAGACTACAAGCACAATAAGTGCGGCGGCATGACTGCGTGTAAATTAAACAGTCTTTACCTGATTCTGTTGTTACTCATTCTGTTCGTTGCCGCCTACTTAACTGTCTTCTGGTTTAGGATAAACATTCTGTTATGGCTCTATGATCGTAACATATTTGTGAGTTGCATCCGTCGCACAGCGACAAACAAAGAAATTTACCAAAGATTCGATGCGTTCTTGGCGTTTTCTCACAAGAACTTGGACCTTGTGAACGAATACGTCGAGCAGCTCGAGCATGGGCGACGAGTGTTCAAGCTCTGTTTCTATCATCGCGATTGGCTGATTGGTGAGTCAATACCAGAGTGTATTCTCCAATCTATCGAAGACTCGAGGCGCATAATTCTGCTGATGACTAAAGAGTTTATAAAATCCTCTTGGGGTACCTTTGAGTTCCGCACTGCCATTAAAGCAACCTCGATGAATCGACACAAGCGTCTGATTATTATTGTGTACCCTGAAGTAACAAATTTCAATGATCTGGACACGGAGCTGAGGATCTACATGAAATACAACACCTATCTACGGCGAGATGACTCCATGTTCTGGAGAAAACTCATTTATGCAATGCCGCACAAAAAGATAAGCAACCCTAATAAGAAATCGAAGCAGAATGGTGAACAAGTGGCGGAGATTTAAAAATAGGTAATATTGTTTTCTCTCTCTGATGTATTGATTTTTGCCATATTATGCACTACTTAAGTAATATTAAGATTGTTTTTATATTTTAATGATAGTTAATACTTATATCTTATACATATTCACTTGTTTTAAACCACATTTTATAATGCATCCTTTTTACAGGGACTTGGTTGGACCTTACATTATTGGAGCATGAAAATGTGTTTTTTGCCAAAGTAAAAGAACTGAAACATTTTGATGGCATTTGAAGCTTTTATTGTGTTGATGTTGAAATTAAAATTTGAGTTTGTATCAAAAACATAACTAGGTATCAAATTTATTTTTCTATTCTTTTGCAGCACACAGATCTTATAAAGTTTATAAGGTATTTATGTATTAAGTTAGCTCAATATCAAATAATCATGTCATATAACGTATTTACTCATTTATATAATACAGAAGTATGTCAGGTGCAATAAGCTAAATATTTATCTGTCCGTCCAACTGTCTACCCTTCTGTTGCAATCCAAAGAAGTTTTCCAGAATTTAACCCATCTTGATTAATCTTGTCCCACATGTTTCTTAATAATAAGAGCAGTAAATATTCACAAAGTGACGCAACGGAATGGTACACTGTATATTCATACTGATTCTACTATATATTACAAATGTAATAACATCTGCTAATTTCATTTATTTTTCAAGATGTCGCATCTCATCGTATCGCAGTTCACTGTGTTGAACCTCAAATTTTTTTTAAATAACTAAAATAAATTAATGTTCTTACGGCATATAAATATACTATAACGACTCGGCTATTGATACTGATACAGAATATATATAGTTTACGGGGTTAGAGACGCCTCCTTCTGCCTGTTACACACATTTTCGACAAACACAATAGACCATGAATTTTTTGAAAATCCTTTTGCACTGTGTTAATGACTCATTGCACATGTTATCTGAAAATAGGCAGCCGGCACATAACAATAACAACAGAAAGAAAGTATCGAATGTACTTCACAACTTGTATAGAAAATCGAATACGCCGATGATCTTATACCCTTCCAGCTATTGGCTTTAACCTTCACCGGCTATTCCTAAACAAGTTGACATCACATTGTTCATTAATTCATGCAAATAACTCTTACCTAAGGACACAAACAATTTATTTAGGTAATCTTTGTTTGTAACTGATATATATTGTTACACTATACTTGGTACACACGAGGAACACATTTTCTTTCAACACAAAAACGCTAATTTATAACAATTGTTCCAATGGCAGCGGTCCGATGATGTAGTGTTCCGATTTTAAATACTCTTTGGAATTATATTATCCATATAATAGAAGCTTTATATAGTTAATATCATTTTGAATTTAACTAAACAATTATTTTACCATTTCTTTTTTCATTAATCCATCGAAGGGTAAAACAAAGTTGTGTATGCATAAGCATATATTAATTCATGCTCATATTCCCTAGGCGCACGCCTTATCAGAGAAATGTTTCCAAGTAAGCGAACACACGTGTCGACGTACATGAAGTACAATATGTAAATGGGTGTTTTGTTGTTTCCATTTTATTTCTGGCAGTTTAATAGTGATCAATAAAATGTTATGTAGTAAATCGCCGCTAGACTTAAGACTCCCATATGAATGCAGAGAACGAGAGTAGAACATATGAATTTTACGAAGTTTTGCTTCTTATGTTGGTTGACTATGTCCTTATTTATTATGTTAAATTCGAAGCACAAAATAATTTTACAAAAGAAGGAACACGCAAGCAACACAATAAGCTTAAAAAAGAGCCTTATCAATATTTTTAATAATGTATTTTTTGGAGTTCGGGCAACAGCACATTGAATTCGTGGCGTTAGTCTACATCGAGCATTTGAAAGAAAGCGTTGATCCTAAAATGGTGAAAAAACTCTTTAGATGTTTGTGCTTAGCGTTTGCGATAACAAATCTGTGTGCGCTTAAAATGATCTTCAATTGTTGTGATATTTTTAAATTGTTGGCTACACAAACACCAAAACTTTGTAAAGGAAATCGTATGAGACCACACTTCCCTAAACAGATCGAACAAGTTTCAAAGTTTCCTCAAATTGAGCACCATGACGATATGATCGCTCTCAATTGTTCATTTATTAAAATTTCAAAATCGTACAGAGGATTGTTAAGTCAAGTCAATGATGATGATTTTTGTTATTGTGTTAAAGGAATTGAAGATATTGAAATTTTTTTCTACTTTTGGAAAATTAATTCAGTCATGATTATAACCGATGAAAATACAGACTCTTTTCAAATCTTCCAGCTACCACTGAGACATGAGAACTTATATCAACTCAATTGGCATATGCATAGTACATGCTTTAACGTACTTGAAATTATTTCAGACATCGAAAATCTCAGAATAATGATATTAGATGTTTATAGTTCTGTTGATCTCAACGAATGTGAATATTTTGGTTTTGATGGCATGACTCAACTTACTACATTGCATATTAATCTGAACAAACCTTCCCCTTTTGATTCTGCCAATTTAACAAATTATGCTTTCGATGCAACATTTCTGCGCGAAATGAAAAGCTTGACGGAACTAAAGCTCAACTGTGCCTCCGACGTATTTGAGGTTCATCTACCCAAAGAAATGTTTCTAGGCCTGCACAGTTTATCAACAATATCTCTGGAGGAATGCAAGTTCAACAACATAACGGCTGAGCATTTCGAACACCTGACCAGCTTGCGTGTTCTGAATCTTAGCTATGTGCAGTTCGACAATTTTGATTGGTTGAGGTACAAGTGTTGTATTTGCTTTTTAAATTATGTTTGCAAATTTAATATACAAAAATAACAAACAGTGTGACAAGAAGAAATAAAGATCACCTCGCTGAATGTTCTTGGATTTAAGATTCCTCTATCCTCCGATCGTTCGTGATATATATTAGTGCAGAACAAAAGTTATCTGTTTAGATATTATATTATGTCCGAGTTAAATTCGCACTCATTAGTTAAATTATTTCTTAAATCAAAACTAGTCTTCTTATGAAAATCTTCATTTCGGGCGATTGATCCCATGGACCATGGCCATGTTATATGTAATAGTAATCCGATTTTATTTCATAAAAATCATATGCATATTAAAAAATAAGAGCAACAGTCGAGCGGCACGCGACAGTGGGATACCCTTCGACCTTTTGAAACGTAAAGAGTACAATACTTCTACCTAATAGAAATATTGTAACGTAGGCCTTTATATGCGTCTGTGTATGAATACGTGTAAATGCATGTAGCATTTCATTGGTCAAGCACAAATGTATGAATGTGTGTGCGTTTGAATACAAAAAATGCGTGTGCATAGAAAAGAAGAGAAGAACAACAGATGGCGCTACGCGCTCGCATTATCTTTCCTTTTCTTTCCTACATGAGCATTGCAATGACGTCACAGCTTGCTGGTCTGTATACAAAGTCAAAGCGAACAAGGTTTTCGTTTAATAACTTCTGTGTTTGTTGTTCAATCGGATTGGAACTTTGACGTTATGTTGTTATTATAATTAGCTAAGTATAATTTTACTCAGAATGTTGTATCTTTTATATGTCGCTCACAAATCAGCTTCAAAGATGAAATTATTGATTTGCGTAGGCGGGGGGCGTAGCAACCAACATTTGAAATAAACTTCATCTGTCCCGGATAAACAGAAACTTTCATGCCAAATTTGGTGTCTCTAGCTTTTATAATAGCTGAGATCTATGTGTTCATCTGGACATCCAGACATCCAGACATCCGGACAGACAGACAGACATGGCTTACTCGACTTGGCTAGTGATCCTGAGTAAGAATTTATATACTTTGTGGGGTCTCCCACGCCTCCTTCTGCCTGTTACATACATATGCACAAAGTTAGTATACCCTTTTTTGACCATTTTCAATGTTCGAAGGGTATAAAAAAGTAGAACAAGTCTGATGTAGTAAATTTATTTGCAATATCTTGGAATAAAACTGTAAAACTAGTTTGCATTGCAATTGCAATTGCGTTGCAAGATATGGCTAGATCGACTCGGCTTGTAACCTACCACGCCTTATTTTCCTTCTGACATATAGTTGCACATTCTCAATGGCCGTAGGGTATAAAAGCTTCTTTATTTATTAAAATAAAAATACAATTTTAGCTTATTTTTTTATGCGACACATGAGTTTTCCCATTTAAAAATCACAGTAATTGACTGTATTCATTTGCTTCGTTTCAGTTCTGAAATACTGGCTAGTTATTTGAAATCTTTTAACATCAAATCTACAAACACCGAACCCAGCACAAGATATTTTGATGGAATGACCCACCTGACAAAGTATAAATATCTAAACACTTTTTCTGTTTATCAGAATATTTATTCCGTTAATCGACCTTCCACACTTTGTCATGGGAAATCGTGCACATTGTTTAGAGATCGATATGGAATCAAATGTCCCACTGGCTGTACCTGCACATTCAAACTCGACAATCTCAATTTAAATATCGTTTGCTCAAGTCCCGACGCAGCGCAGGAGTTAAAGGAGTTACCTAGAGCATATGGCAATGGAACGACGGCTCTGCATTTCAATAATTTGAATTTAACTGAGCTACCAAACAGAAATATGACTGGCTATTCCAGTGTACAAATACTTTATTTGGCGGGCAATCAACTAGGCAATCTCACCATTAATAATTTACCAGAGAATCTAACCATTTTGGACATTCGAAGAAACAATTTGCAGTTTTTGAGCCCAGAAGTTTTTGAGTTTCTAGAGCACCGCAAACAAAAAATGCGTATTCATTTATCAGAGAACCCATGGATCTGCGATTGCCAACTGGGCTTTATGCAGTTCATGGAGAATAATTATGATATGATTACAGATTACAAGCACAATAAGTGCGGCGGCATGACTGCGTGTAGACTAAACAGTCTTTACCTGATACTGTTGTTACTTATTCTGTTCGTTGCCACCTACTTAACTGTCTTCTGGTTTAGGATAAACATTCTGTTATGGCTCTATGATCGTAACATATTTGTGAGTTGCATCCGTCGCACAGCGACAAACAAAGAAATTTACCAAAGATTCGATGCGTTCTTGGCGTTTTCTCACAAGAACTTGGACCTTGTGAACGAATACGTCGAGCAGCTCGAGCATGGGCGACGAGTGTTCAAGCTCTGTTTCTATCATCGCGATTGGCTGATTGGTGAGTCAATACCAGAGTGTATTCTCCAATCTATCGAAGACTCGAGGCGCATAATTTTGCTGATGACTAAAGAGTTTATAAAATCCTCTTGGGGTACCTTTGAGTTCCGCACTGCCATTAAAGCAACCTCGATGAATCGACACAAGCGTCTGATTATTATTGTGTACCCTGAAGTAACAAATTTCAATGATCTGGACACGGAGCTGAGGATCTACATGAAATACAACACCTATCTACGGCGAGATGACTCCATGTTCTGGAGAAAACTCATTTATGCAATGCCGCACAAAAAGATAAGCAACCCTAATAAGAAATCGAAGCAGAATGGTGAACAAGTGGAGGAGATTTAAAAATAGGTATTATTTTTTTCTTTCTCTGATGTATTGATTTTTGCCGTGCTTCAGAAAACTTGATCATACATTCGCTTAAATATTTTATTGACTTATTAGTTATGTTAATAGCTTAGTAAAATAAGTTAGTCTTTACTGACCAGATTCACAGTTACATTTATTTTATTTTCAACAGTTGTCGTTTATGGCCGTCATAGTTGGAGCAGATTCACATCCATTCGGACCCTCGGTTTCTTTCCCTCTTGGCAGTTAAACTTAACCACCACAATTACTCACCTCAGAAGACCAATACAGACTTTAGGTCTGCTACAAGGCAGAATGATCGAGCGAAGACAGGAAAAGCAAATCAACATAAATAAAAACGTCTGGCACCTAATTCGAATGCAAAATAATAATAAACGTTAAATTAAAGTATTTTATTAATGAAAACTTCTGCACTGTGTTAATGACTCATTACACATGCGACCCGAAACTAAGCAGCCGGCAGAGTTGGCTGCAACAGAAACAACGAGAGTAGCAAACTTTTCCCACAATTTGTTGCCAAAATGAACGTGGCCAAAATGCGGCAAACGTAAAGTTAAAATATGCAATAAAAAATAATGCAATAATTGCGAAAATTGCGCATATGGCACACATACAGATAGACGTACACCCAACATACATACAGACACGGACAGAAATTCAGAAATAGTTATGCACAAAATGGGCAGCGACGAAAAGTTTTTGTTTTCACTGAACGAACAATTTGGTAAAATGCGGCAACAGAATTTAATTGTTTATTTATCCCAACTCATATTGCATGTAATTAGGCGAGAGTTCCATGATTATTACGACCATTATTATAATTATTATTGCTATTGCGTTGGTGTGTGCAGATTGTTAAAGAGAATCGTAGAGTCTAATTTAAGATTAAATAAATATTTCGTAAATTTATCGAACAATAATAATTTCAAATGTTTTCAAAGCAGTAGATAATTCTCAAAATATAATAACTTCGAATCCTTGAAAATTACACCCTTTTATTTTAGAAATATCGTTTCCTCCGCCTGATTATTCACATGAAATATTTTCAAAATATTTATTAAATAATTAAAATAGTATTATTTTCATACAAAAAACTAAATTGCACAATTTTAGCACATAGATTAGATAATGTTGGTTTTGAATGTGGGTTTTGTGTAATGACGATTAGCCAATCGAGTCGAGACACTGATATGGAAACAGAGCTAGTAACGATACTGAAAATTGGGATCCGAACCATAGACAATGCAAGCACATGGAAAACCTGTAAAAGGCGTTTGGCGAAAAACACCCAAAAGAAAATAAACAATAATAATGAACAGGCAAATCAACAATACAAATAATAATAACAAGAACATGGACAATTGTACAACATAAATCGAGACTTTTATTCAAACAAATGACACCATTAATCAAAGAAAACAGATATATAAAGTAAAGTAAAATCAGTTTACAAATACAGATGTTTTTAAAAATTTTGACATTAAATAAGGTATTTGTTTTAATTTTGTTTCATCGAAATCGCTTAGTAATTTTGTATTTTGCTAGAGACACTAGCCACCAAATAGGGGGAAACGTGTCCAAACTACCTGGCCCATGCTGTTTATGGCAACTGTGTTTGTGTATTCGGCAGGTAGTTTCGATTCATAAAAAGAGATATATCGTTGTGAAATACATTAAATATTAACTATTAAGCTATGGCAATGTGTTAGGGGCAAAATAGTTGTACGAGTAATGAAGAGAGATAGAGACAGAATAGATACTAATACGAAAAACTACCAATTTTACCTTGACTATGGTCTAACATCTGAAACGAAATAGAAAGAGTTTTTATGCACAGTCGTTGTTATGATGATTTCGTCAACTTTACAAAATTGGTAATTTTTGGCAAATTAACATTACGTTATAAATATCAAAATGGTGTAAAATTTCTTTCAAAGCCGGTGAAAACTTTAAAATTCAACGATATTCTTCAATTTAGTGGGTATAAATTCGCTTAGTACTCTAAAGATACGTTCAACCTGTGTGTGTAGATAAATTCATTTAGTTGCGTTAAGGGACTCAATTAGCATGCTTAGTATGGCAAAACGATTTACGATATGTACATATAGGTATGCATAAATAGTCAGCATTTCGATTTTGATTATGAAAGGAATATTTTTTAGTAGTCATAGCGCTCAGATGCCATCACCCAATGCAGAGTATTGCAACACTTGAACTTGCCTCGGGGTTTGCACTGCAGATGCTCCTTGATGTACTGGCAGGGACACTGGAACTGGCCACAGTGGCGTCCCGGCTCTAAGGGCGTCACGTCGACTAGGCCGCGCAGTGCCTCCATGCCCCAACGGGAACCGTAACGCAGGAACAGCTGCATGCCGCGTTCCTATGAAGTAAATATAACGTATTATAAAGGAAGTGAGACGTAGCGAAAACAAAGAGAAAGAGAGAGAGACATAAAGAGAAAGAAAAGTAAATTAAATGAGAGATTAGTGTGTGCAATGGTTGGGCAAACGGTGCGGATGTGTATCACGAATGAGATGACAAAATGTGCTGCATACTTTTCGGCTGTGCTCTAAATAAAATACAAACAGTATAAATGAATTCCTATGAACATGATGAATCGATGTAAATTAAAGTAATTTCGATTGGTTTTCAACACATTTTAATCGTACAATTCACAATTCGCACACACAAAAGTCAAGAGTTTACAATATAAAGAGGTGTAACAAGAGCAAAAGAAATGGAAGAAATCGTTTCGCGATCATCGCGATTTGTTGTGGTCTCTGAGAGCGGTGCAATTGATGCCTACAGCCAGCAACCCATGCAATTGATGCCGCAGCACTGACGATGCTGCAGACTGATCTTGATCTTGTTTCGCAACAGCTCCTCCTCGTACTGGCACGGACAAATGGACGACTGAAGATGCCGCGGTGTTTCATGGACGCCCGCCTCCTGCACGGTCCAGTCGAGACGGCGACGCAGAAAGTCCTTGCCCCAACGCTGCAGATAGCTAAGAAACAGCTCCTGGGCAACGGCCTAAAGAGAGTAGCGTGTGTTTGTTTGTGAGTTCAAGTTATGGTGATCGTCGGTGTGTGCGGAGCGTGAGAGACAAAAAAGAAAATGCGTGAGCAAGGCAGATAGATGATCAAAGAGAGACAGAGACAGAGAAAGAAAGAGAGAGAAAGACCAATAAGCTGAGTGTCAGTGTCTGTTGATGGAGCTACAAGTACTTCAACTACTACTACTACAACTACGGCACCTCGAAAAGCTTCCGCCAAGCAAAAGCAGAATAGCAGAATCTTGTGGAATGATCTTGAACTCACCTGCTTGCGGGATAGCCGAACCGGCTGGCTACCCTGTATGACAATGTCATTGACATCGATGTCTAGCTTCGCCTCCCAGCCGGCCTTGATGGCCTCGCCTCCGTTCTGCTCCGTGTGCTCAAGGAACTCGTTCAGGAAGCTCACACACTGCGTGGCATCGAAGTACATGAAACACAAATTGACCTTGTGACATGAGATGCGTCCCCGATCGTCGAGCACCAGAAGTATCTTGTGGCGCATCAGCTGCCGGTTGACTCGTGCCAGACACTTCTCCAGGCCACGGGACAGTCGCAGCTTGACCCACATGCACAGGAATATGGCCGCCGCATTGAGGAACAACCAACCGACCCCGAGGGCAAACAGTGCCACGCCCTGCAGCCCCGAGAAGAGCAGTGCCAGCAGCACTGTGAACGCGAACAGTATCCAGCAGACAAGGATGCGTTTATAGCAAATGTTATACACGGTAAAGCGGTAGTCGTTCACCAGTGTCTCCATGGCATTCACATAGTCCTCTACCGTGAGCTGTGGACGAAAGTGGAGAAGAATGTTTTTGTGTGTGTGTGTGTGTGTATGTGTGTGTGAATAATGACATCGTTATTATGAGCGGCAGCGGTTGATTGATTGACTGGCCAGCAGCACTTACCGTCAAGCCCTGCGCCATCAGCTCCTCCGGCACCAGCTCCGGTCGGAAAATAGCCGGCGTTATCCATGGCCACTTCGTGTTGGCCGGCAGCAGAGTGACAATCACATCCCCATTAGCTGTGTGGGTGCAAGTGAATGGGGTAAACAGTTTTAGATGCTTTGCGCTGATAAAGTTAAGAGTTCCCTAGTGAATATTTAATGTGTGTATCTATTTTGATTATGCTAGAGCGACTAACTTACTTTCTGCTATGTCTCTTTCTGTTATGCAAAACTTAAGGCATATTAAGATAATTATTATTTGTAAATATTTTATACATATTCACTTTACTTGGATATAAATTTCTATATTCGATTTTCTTATCATTTATTATGGGATTTATTTTTTGAGTCAAGTCAAAGAGTGTTCCCTGATGCGATTGAATAATTGAAAGCTTCTAAACAACTTGATCAACTGCTTATACCTTTGCGAGTTGTAGTTGCCAAGAAGGGACTTAGATTGTTGTTAATCTGGTGTATTGGCCCAATTATTTGATTGAACTTGTCCCTTTCTTTGATAATGTTTCTCC
Source organism: Zaprionus indianus (assembly GCA_018904595.1). NCBI lineage: Eukaryota > Metazoa > Arthropoda > Insecta > Diptera > Drosophilidae > Zaprionus > Zaprionus indianus. The sequence goes on from JAEIHA010000905.1 coordinate 3,088,460, forward strand.
CTAGGCATAGGAAGTGCTTGGCCCAAACACAAATCGTTTAAATTTCGCTTTACTTCTTCACTTCTACCTAAACTTAAAGACACTGTTACTTTTTAAACAGTTAGATTTCCCTTTAAGAAGGAGCTGTAGTTTTAAAGATCGATTTCAACTTGCTTCCAACCCTATTAATAGATGCTTCCAAAGTTCTGCCCATCGTAGAAGTAACCTCTTTTCGACACATCGCTATAGAAGATGCTTCCCAGGTGGCAGCTCACTTACCGAAACCCTCGCGTATGCGTCCCGTGGACAACTCAATGGTCCGCATGCCAGAGGCCTGATCCACTGAAATGCTGACGCTCTTGCCAGCGGCGTTGTTGCTGCTGCTGCCGGCTCCATTTGGATGAGTGGACGCGGACGAGACCGAGGACGTTGCTGGTGCGGCTGATGCTGTTGCGGCCGATGTTGCAGTTGCTTTTTGGTTTATTAGCTGCTGTGGGTGACGAGGCGGAGTGGTGCCACTGCCACTGACACTGCCACTGCCGGATGCATTGAGATTAACGTGCGTGCTCTCCGTTGTCAGCACAGCGGGCGTCACATCCGGCAACGTTGACGTTGATGCAGCGTTGCCAGCTGTTGTTGTCGTCGACGAAACTGTGGAGCGCTGCAAAATATGAACACAATGGGTTAATGCTCTTGGCCTTAGGGTGATGCGGCATAAGTGAAAGAACCCAAGAAGAAAATGAAGAACAACAAGCACAGAAGATGAAGAATTATGCAAATAAGCGTAAAGAACACTAAGAAAATCAATTTTATTGATTCGCGCTGTGAGTATCGGAAACTAAAGAGGAAAGAACAATGCATCCATAAGCTGCGCTACGCGGCGACAAGTCTGCCGCTTGCCACACCAGCTGCAACTAAAAAGCAAACAACAAAATGAATAACAATTTGTCAATTTGCACGTTCACCAGTCCGAGCTATTGCCAAGGTTATCAATCGGTTGGGAATTCATTAAAATATACCTCAAATAGACACACATGCTCTGTGTAGCCATAATCGATCTATAGCGTAACTCATATTGCCCTCTCTTTCTTGCCCATTTGCCGAAACGAGCCAAATGTGCAATCTAAATTCAAAGTGAATCTGTTTGGATGATTAAAGTTCTCTAGATCTAAAGTCTGTTTAACATAGCTTCTTAACGATACGAACTTGCTTGCGTCACACATGGGAAAATTGCCTATTCAAATATTTATTTTCTGTGTTTAGCTAATTGCGTTCAACTAGTTTTGGGTATACTCTAGATATTTACCGGCAAAGCAGATAGGAGAAGTAAACAAGAAAGATTCTACAACACGAGATACTCTTAAACTTACAATCTATGTTTATGTATATTTAAAAATGTCTTTTAAAGCTACATTGGGAGTGAACGATGTGGAAAACAATATTTGAATATTTATATATATTATATATTGAATACAACATAATTATTATTATTAATTAATAATTACTAAAATTCAACAATTTATTTACAGAATCTGTTGCACTTTACAAATTTTTTCAAGTGTGATTCTCATGCTCTAAAGACCTTTTAAAATTGTTAACGGCAACCTTTCTGAAATGTTCAATAAATCTCTGCTCACAATTGCACAACAAGAAAAACGAATTTTAATTAAAAATCTTTCCTTTTCTTATCATTAGATTTCCGTATTTATGTCAATGTCAACGTTGACAGAACATCTCTGGCCTTAATAGAGTTTGCAAAAAAAAAAAAAAAAACAACCCGGAGACATGTTGCGACATGTGAGCAAAAATAAACTGAACATAAATATTGACTTCATTTAATCATAATGAAAATAAAGCTGGTGAAATATTTAAACAAATGCTGCCGCCAGCTTTGGCTGTAGAAATTCTGTTTATTATTTTTATCTCTCTGTCTTTTGCTCTCCCTCCCTCGACTGGGTTGATATGGCAAGTCAGTCAGCAATATCAACAGATACAAGTGAACTGGCGAAAGTCAATAAGCGAGAGAGGTTGTCAAGATACTCGTGCTAGTGTGTGTGTGCAACTTACTCACCTAACTCATCTTGAACGTGTATTGACGATGCATTTAGAGGAACTATATAAGTAATTCGTAATAAAAGCAAAGGCCTCAATTATTGAAAGTAGAATATCTGTATCGATTACAGAATATCTTTATATATGCATACATATATCTACATACATCTTTATATATATATACATATTTTTTATTATTTTTTAATGATTTCCAACTACATTGTAAATTAAATTCAAAATGTCTCGAGTTTGTCTACTTGCATAATAATTTTCAATTACTCCCGTAATAATATTAAATCATACGATATTTTGAGGGCTCTATTACCTAAGTACAAATTGCAGCTTTAATTTAAAGTGAAATTCCAGCACGAGGCTAATGTGATTCACACAAAATTCACACGTAAATAAATATTATTATAACAATTTCTCAGAGAAGTGGAATATTTGGTGTGTGTTAACTAAAAAGTGATAAACAAAAGTCGCACATTATACACTGTGTACGAGTGTATCGTATGTACCAAATATCGTATCGTGTGTAATATAAACAAATGCAGCACAGTGTACACTGAAGTTGTTGATTAGAAAAGGTTTCGACTGTACTCAGTGTGCACTTTACGATCGTAATACATCCGAAATTTCTGGTCTCCACTCATGCATGCACTTGAACTAATCGGACAATCCCTTTCGACATGCAATGCTTTATGACTTCTCTTGTCGCCTGCCCCGCCTATTTTCTCTCTCTCTCTCTCTCGAGATGAGTAATCAAAGTTGGTCTGCAACTTCATTTGTCATGCGTGCAGTGTGCCCAGCTGTGCCAGGGGGGGAGAGGGAAGTAGGGAAGAGCTGAGTAGGGTAAAGTACCGCTGCTAACAACTCCATTAGGCAGCGGAAAGAACAAAAAGAAGAAGCAACAACAAGAAACACAGCGATAAGGTAGGAGACAAGAAGAGGGGCAGGCAGAAAAGGAGGGGGAGGGAGGGAGGAAGGCACGCACTCGATGCTCGATGCATAGGAATGCGTTGCGTTGGGTCAAGCACGTGAGAGTAGCGCGAAAGAGAGAGCGAGAGAGAGAGGAAGGGAGTTGCAAAGTGGGACTCTCAATGACAAAGAGAGAGCCACAGAGAGAGAGTGAGGGAGCGAGAGCGACTTACCTGCACTGGTATTGGAGCTGCCGCCGTTGACTGGTCATGGGGACTGCGCGAGCGCGCGCGTCTGTTGTTGTTGCTGCTCACCACAGACGGCGGCGGTGGCGGCAGCGCTAACTTGTTTTGCTGCTGCTGCTGCTGCTGCTGCTGCTGTGTGGCGTCGCCACTGTTACTGTTATTATTCTTTTCACTGCCGTCCGTCTCGTCGTCGAATTTAACCCAATTTCTGGGCGTCTGTTGCACGTCATCAGCTGCAGCTGCATCGCCGTTGTTGTTGTCATTCAGCGGCACATCCTGCAGCGGATGCGTTGACGTTGACGCTGACGCTGACGTTGACGCTGAAGTTGACGCCTGCGCCTGCGCTCTGGCCTCGTGCTCCATTGTTACAGCTGCTGTTGTTGTTGTTGTGGAATGTTGCGATTGTGCGACTTTGACGCGTGTCTGGAATTGGCGTGATTGAACGTGTTTTGCTTGGCAGAGCGACTGTGACTGTGATTTGTTTTTGCCGCTTACATAACCTCAATAACAATTCACACTTGACTTGTTGCCGCACACGGTTTGCCTCTGCCTCTGCCTCTGCGCTGCGCTGCTGTCTCTGTCGCTGCCTCTGCCTGTGCTCAGGTATTTTTCTATTTTAACTGTTTTTACTTTTGTTGTTGTTGTTGTCTTTCAGTGCGCAGCGCACAACGCGTCGTTCGCCGTCGCTTACGTTGTTGACCGCTCACGCGTTCTCGCCACACTGCCGAGTCACACCCAAGCGAGCGACAAAAAGCGCAGCTTAGCTTGGCTCAAAGGCGCTCCGCTCCGCTCCGGCTAAAGCCCTTTTACCGTTTATTCGGTTTGGCTCTGTTCCGATTCCCGCGCGTTCCCACTCTTCGCGCTCACCTGTTGTTGGTTCAGCTCGTTTCACTCTCATTGCTCACTCTCTCGACATCATCACTGGCGCGCTCTCTCTGGCAGTCTCTCTCTCTTGCTCTCTCTGTCTCGCACTCTCTCGCAGCTCATTCATTAATGTTTTTGTTTTCCATTTTGTTATTGTTGTTGGCCGCTTTTTTTCTCATATGACAAGTTTTTGCTTTTTAAGTTGTTATGATTCGTTCGTCTTTTCGTCGGCCCAAACAAGTTGCTTACAGCCCCTCGCCCCCCCCCTCTCCCTGCTCACTCATCTTGTTTATATCTCTGACTCACAATGTGTAGTTGCCCCCCTCTCTCTCTCTCTCTCTCTCTCTCTCTCTCTCTCACTCCACGTCGACCTTCCGCTCTCTTTCTTAATAATCATTTTTATCTTTTTATTCATTTGCTCGTTTGAAGATCTTTGGAGTAGAAAATTGTGCAAAATGAGCAGCTCGTTAAACGAGCACTCGACACACCTACACACACAACTACCTTTAGTATGTGTGTGTGTGTTCTCAGTGTGTGTGTGGGGATGAGTGCCTCTCGATTAGCTTTGCTGCGCTGTTTCAATTTCAACAGCAGCAACAATAACAACAGCAAACAGCAGCACGAAAGACAAACAAACAAACGCAGACGCATTTGTTATCACAAGAGAGAGACAGCAAGAGAATGAGAGAGATAGAGAGATAAAGGGGAATAGAAGAGGAGGCAAGGCATGTGGAAATTTCACGTTGTTCAAAGGTTTATCGGTTATCGGCCGACTCTTATTCACGTTTTCACAACTCTCCCACAGCGTAAATATTTGTGACAATTTGCCTATTGCAAATCCAACACAAATTTAAAACAACAATTAAAACGATTATCAGGTGTTTCTACAATATTTAATATTGCAATCTGCTGCTGCGAATGCCTATGCAAATGTTGCGATGACAGCAGATAAAAAATTCGTGGCGAATTATTGTTTACTTCACTGAGACTGTGAACTCTCTCACGAGTTTAGTAATTTTATTAGAATTCTTAATTTAACAAACAAATATAAAGATGCGTATATAATAATAATGTACATAGAAAATCCAATCACTATAACTTAGGAATAACTTTGTATAGTTTACTTGTAAAGGAACAATCGGAGTAGATATAAAACCTTTGGCATGCCAAGAGTAACCTTTCATTTTGACTTTTATTTAATCATTAAGTGAATTGGAACTTATCATTCTTGAAGTAAGTAAGAACAATATATGTAACTAGTCTACTTTTTTAATAAAAGATTTAATGCATATTTCGACGGCACATCGACAACCATTTACAGAGTTTTTATTACGTATCTGCGTCTCCTTCAGACCTCGAGTTGACAGTTTTATTCAATCATAAGTATTAATATATTATCTTTATGCCTTAGAGTTAAGTAATCACCTTCTACAAAATTAATGCCCTTTTCACAAATTACTATCCATAAATTAGTAACTGTTCCCGACCCCAAATGCGCATTAGAGTTGCAACTGGCAGCTTGCAACTGAGCTTTCTAATTCTGAACAAAACTAAAATATTGCCGAGTTCCCTCGCAACTTTACACCCCGTAAAAATCAGCTCATTTGCGTCTTGTTCGAGTATCGACAAATGCAATTTAAAATCAATTTGACGTCTGCAACAGCGGAGGGCTGGTAACGGGGGGGCGTGGGGAAGGTCCAGTTCTGCAGTTGCCCCTCGATAAGCGAACGAACATTTAATAACGAATTTATGACGCTGCTGAATAGTTCTGGGCAGCAGGACTGGCTTGTGGCTGGCCAAATAAAATGTTAAATGCCGGGCACGAGGACATTACCCACTGAAGCTGGGGTGCAATTCTGCGCCTGGGCAGCCACAGAGACACAGAGAGAGAGAGAGAGAGAGAGAGAGAGGGAGAATACGAGAACTTTTGCCGGCAATAAATTATGCCACAAAATTATTATATAAACGGCGAGTGTCGAATACGGTGGCAAAAGGAAGGAATTGGCCGAGTGCCAAGGCGAGGCGAGCAGCACCACCGAAAGTTGTTAAGCAAATTATGGCCTGGCACAGAAATATCTGAAACTCTTGCCATATGTATATGAGAGACTGGAGACAGTTGCAAGAGCTGGAGAACAGGGAGCAGGGATGAGGCGGCAATTGCACAAGAACTGCAGCTGGTCCGAAACTATCGCCGAGCATTCAGTGGTACTTTTTATTGTTGGGCTGTTTATGTCGATAGTGACAGTAAAAACTTTGTGAAGGCATTTCTCACACAGAGATAAATGTGCTGATAAACGATTTTGCATAAATTCCATTGTGCAGCTCTCCAGAAAGAAAGAAATGAGATTCACAGCTAGAAATCCTTTCACAGGTTTTACTTGGGAGAAATATTTTGCTTTAGAATTTCAAAGTACAGATTGAAAAATAAAAAGTATTATTTTAAATCTCTAATATTCTATACAAATAATATTTTCATAGTTAAGAAAAAGATTTAAGGATTTTGTGTTGTTTAATTTTATTTTCACGTTAGTTACAGATAAAAAAATATATACATTAAAGTTACAAAAAATACACGATCAAAATATATATATAAATATGATCTAAGTGAAGCTTGAGGCTCGCAATGGTGTCGGTATCCAAGGTGGTAACTTCGGCAGCTCGGCGAAAAACCTAATTCCTTGCTGGCTGCGAATCTTTAGCGCGACGAGTGTCTCGCGCATCATTAGATTCATGGCGATCTCGCGAACTGGCTTCAGAAAGCCGCGACGGATGTGCAGACGTTCGATCAAGTGTCGCACTGGCTTCGCATGCATTTCTAGAGTGATGCCAAAGTAGGGATTGCGACGCACCCTTTTCTGTTTGCGCACCTGATTTGATTCCCGAAATAGTTGTCGCTTGCACTTGAATATCTTATAATCCCAGGGACTGCACTCTGAGCGGATATAGTTATCCAACAGCTGTTTCAGCTCATCACGGCCGCACTGAACTGTTGCAGCTTCATCGAAGGTGATCTTGTGCCCCAAGCGATGCATGACATACACCAGATGGATGCACTCGTTGAGGAAGTGCCGCTTGCTCGGGTCGTTGTAGTCGGGCAGTTTACTGAAGATCACATACTCCCGTTTGAAGACAACAAAATCATTGGGATTCCGATACACTACGAGCTGTTGGTCGATCCTCTCGATGGGGGAGTGGAACACAAACACTTGATTGTCCTTGTCCTTGTCGTTCTCGCGTGGGCGGCGGTACATGATGATCTCAGTTGCGGCTTCCATCATCATTTTGTGTTCTGGTTGTTGCTATCACTGTGTGGAAAATGAGGCTGATGGTGTGTTGTCAAAATGTCAGCAGATTTGTATTATGATCAGGCAAGATCTTTGCACTCTTGGAACTTGAAAGCAACAAAGCAGTTTAGAAACTAATGTTGCGTTGCAGTTGTTGATGTTCCTTGTTCAATGACAATGAGATGACTGACGTTGGATTGTCGCAATGTCGGTCATTTATATAGAAAACAGGTAAAGGACTTGCACTCGTGTCTTGACTTGCCTTACGGCACGTAGTAAAATGTAACTTAGGAGCTATCCCTTATAAGGTTAGGTACAAAGTGACAGATGGTCATCAGAAACAACTGATTTTTTAAGGGGAATTTTCGCGGATTAGGGAATAACTCGTTTATTGAGTTAGGTAATAAGGATAAGTGCGATACCCTTCCTCGTGCTTTGACCTGGCTTACGACTGAGGTAAGCGGGCAGATGGTCTTTAGAAATAGCCGTAGGAAAATTTTCGCGGATTGGGAATTAACTGTTTTATTGAGTGGGGTAATAAATGCGTGCGCCTGACATATGACACAAGATACTGTGCAGAAATGCTTCTGCCACCTATTGCTATCTCATTCCCACAGCAGTCAGGAGGAAGCACTATTTGAAACAGTAGAAACATTAGTTTGAATAATTGCTGTGCTTATCATAGAATATAGAAGAATATGCGGAACTTAACCCACCATAAGTTGAACTTGTCCACAGATAGATTATAATAGATGTTCATCTTATGAATTCCATTCAAAGTGTTTTATAATAATTAATTACTCTTTGTGTATAATCATTATGCTGCGCGTTATGATCTGCATTTCTTATTCCTTTCCTTCTTTGAATACTTTTCCCATTCTGCGTTTCTTGTTGCGCTTCATAAATTTACAAAGGCAACGTTGGCGAAACCTTTGGCCCCTAGTCGTCTTGGTGGTCTTGGCAAATTTGGCCAAGTTAATAAACCCGCTAAGCCATAAATCGCTCAACATGCGAGAATCCATTGTTCGTTGGCCACTTTTCAACTTGGCCAAGAGCCCCTTGACAAGCCACAAAAATTGCACTCTCAGCCACGGCCCAAGCCAAGCCGAGCAGCCAAGCAAGAGTCTAATTAGGCCAAATTAATTGCCTGCGCTTTTGACACTTTCAAAGACTGTGCTCCCCCTTTTCCCATCTTCCCCTCTGCCCGCCCATTACTTCTTTTCTCTCTTGCAAGCACTGCCAAGTCAACAAAACAAGCAGACCAAGTACAACACTCAAAAGTCTATTTGCAGGCATCTTTCTCGCCCTCTCACTCCCTTCGCCTGCCCGCCTTGGCAAAGAGTAATGTTGGCAATTTGTTGGCTACCGCCGTCGCCATCGTCGACGCCATCGTCGTCGTCTTATTAACCCGCAACAGGAATCGGAGATGCGCCGCGCCGACTTGGCAAAACTTGCGGCAACTTTTTGGCCGACTCGAGAATGTCCACCGGGCATATAAATTAGCCAAGCTGGAAGCCAGAAAGACAGCAGCAGCGAGCAGCTGCTCCCCCAGCTTCTACGATAACCAAACTGCTCCCGCGTCTCTCCATCCGTCTGTCTCCTTCTCCGGCAAGTGCCAAAGTTTTGGCATCAAAAAATGTTTTCAAATTAAGCTAATTTATATAATATAAACACACTAAAGACGCTTAATGAGTGGCCCATGCTGGGTGTGTGGCGTAGGCGTGTCTATGGGTGGGCGATGTAGCGCACATAACTTGTAAGCAACATGCATATTAATACCCTGTAATGTGTTATGCGAAAATGTGTGTTGAGTTTGCAATTGCAAGGAAGTTGTGGAGTTTAGTTGGGACAAGATGAATGAATAAATAAATAATAAATACGAGGGTCGTTTGATAAGTCCGTGACTTTTTGTATTTGCCGCGCACCTGCTCTAAATACAACACTGCTCCTGTCAGCAGTTATCGATTAACAGCTGACTGTAAAATTTTGAGAAAGCTGCGTTTTTTGGTTTGCGTTTTATAGGCATTGAAAGCAGACGATCTCGTGAATTTTAACGAAAATGGAAAAAAGTGAATTTCGTGTCAGCATGGCAAAATTTCATAAATTGGGCTACGAACTGCTACCCCATCCAGCATATTCTCCAGATTTAGCCCCCTGTGACTATTTTTTGTTTCCAAACATGAAGAAATGGCTCGGCGGTAAGAGATTCGGGTCATCACAGAAACAAACGACTATTTTGAGGGCCTTGAGAAAACCTATTATTTGGAAGGAATAAAAAAATTGGAAAAACGCTGGACTAAATGTATAGAGCTAAAAGGAGATTATGTTGAGAAATAAAACGCTTCTTTGACGAAAAAAATATATTTTATTCAAAAAGTCACGGACTTATCAAACGACCCTCGTAAATTAAATAGATAAATGAATAAAAATAAATTTGTTTATTAAATAAATATAACGATTAATTTACAGGTAACGAATTAATGCTTAAGCCGACTGATTTATCTATTTATCTATCAGTTCCTTCTGTACTTCATAGCTTGCTTAGCCGCGACTGCTTTTGATCCGCCACGACAGGAATATGAGTCCATCTTAAAGTACTTTGAAATGGCAAAAGTTCTGCAGCAGCAACATGTTGTTCTTTTTGTTGTTGTCACTGTTGTTGTCGCTGTTGTTGTTGCTGTTGTTTTGCTTCACAGTTGGCTGGCGAAATTAACGTGACTTGCATGACGCCCCGAAAAGTATGCAACGCGGCTGGAAAGTGTCGCCATCAGCAGTAGCAAAAGCACTCTCCCCTCCTCCATCGCACTCCCTCTCACTCAATCTCTTGGCAACTTTTTCTGCTGTTGGTCCAAACAACAACAACAACAAGAGCAACAGCAACAAAACTGCAACTGTGGAAACGTGTCAGAAACTTTATGCGCCCGCCACGCGTCACGCACGCGATTTTCGCTTAGTTGTTTGTCACTTTACTCGCCGGCAAAGTCGCACGTGGGAAAGCAGTGAGAGGAGGAGAGGGGGTGGCGTGGAAAACCCGCGGCATGTGCCGCAGGACTGCTGAGCAGAGCAGCACGGTGTCACTGGCTGCAGCGGATGTTGTTGTCGCTGCCTGGCTAAGAAAAATGGCTCTGCAAATTAAGCGAGTTGCCATCGCCAGCAGCGAAGCAGCGGCATAAATTAGCCAGCGTCGAGATTTTCAGTCTGTGCGGGACGCAAGCAGAGCAAAATGATATGCAAGAGGAGGCATTCTTAAGTAGGAGTAGCACAACAGAAAGTTGCAGTATGGAAATCAGAGGGAACAGCTCAATTGATCACGGGGGGATCCCATTCGACGAGCCTAGTAATCAAGAACATATGAATACTCTGATGTTCTTTTAATTAATTAAGAAGAAATCAACAACTAAGAATATTGTTCTATTATATATAAGAAAAACTTGTTGGCACTGTTATTATTTTGGTATTTTAGTCAATCGATCAAAAGAATAATATATAAATGAATCCAAAATTATCTTTATACATTAAAAATTACTTTGATTAATTCATTAAATTAAATTGAAGAAAGATTTATTCATATGCATTTTAACTATGTCTTGTTGGAATGTGTAAGCTATTAAAAATAAATATAATTTTATTAATCTGTTAATCGATTCTTTCCAACCATTAATACGCTAACTCAAAAGCAACAATTGAATTGTAAATTTAAATATTCACTAAGCAATTTCTATATTAAAATACTAAGTTTATTAATTTCCCTAGAGAATCATCTGTAAAATGTTCACTTCCGCAAAACTCCATCAGAATTGACACAATTTTACCCAAAATTCAGCTACCCAAAAAGTAATAATTAACATTTTAAACGCCAATAAATGCCCCTTCTCTGATTGAGTGTGGTCAAGTGCGTAGTCGCTCAATGCAGCAATCTCTGCTTGGATTGTCAAACAAAATGCAATTATTAAACATTTAATTGGAATTTGCCGACGCAACTAAACGATGTCTAATTACGAGCAATGAATGTACTGCCAAAATACTCTGCAAGGGAGGCGACAACAACAATAAATGGAAATGGAATCGAATGTGTTCATTTATTTCAGTTGATTTGCAGTCGATCTGCAGACTGTCACCACAGTTGGAGTTGCCACTCGGAAACCACTTGAGTTTATAATAATTTACAACATGTTGCAGCGGCAACCACACGAACACGCACGCAGACACGCACACACACGCACACATTTACACACGGAGGGAACGAGGCAGCGTACAATGAAAGTGACAAGAGCTCTCCTTTTGGTCTGTGTGTGTGTGTGTGTGTGGCTGAGTGCCATGTGGCAAGTGTTTGGCTGTGGCTGTGACTGTTGTTGCCACATGTCACCTCTCATAAAACATAAAATCACTTTGGGCTTCCTGGCAGCCAGTTGCAGGTGCAGTTGCTCGGTTGCTCGACAATTGCCACGAGGACAGAGCCGACACAAGTTGCCAGCTGAATGTGGCAATATGAAGTGTGTCCATGTGAGTGCGTGTGTGGGTGCATTGTCTTCAAGAAATATCAGGCCAGAGTGGCTGCCAGCCCAGGCCTAGAGAGAATAGACCGCCCAGAACACACCCTTCCCACACACCCGACAATTGATATCTCTGGCTCCGCATCCTGTGGCTACAACTAGTTGAAAGTGTTTTTGCAATCGAGCAGACCGCAAAGTATTTGCTTCTGACATGGGCCGGCAAATACTTGTGGTGCGAGCATCTTGTGCTGAGGAGAGTTAATTGAAATTTGCCATTGTATCGCTGTCTTAATGGCCCAACGACGCTTCGAGTGTGTGTTTTCAGCAAGAACAAATGAGATACGCAACCCGAAAAGGTATTTAAAGTCCGTCAAGCATTCTCAATCTTGGACAGACTATTTAACAGATATGATTCTATTTTATAGACTGATTTTGTGGTTGGTTTTCAGTTGAAGAGCATGAGGCTATTCATGTCATACATGATTTATGTTTAGGACTGTCAAGGGAGTATTAAAGGATGAAGACTAATAAGTTTATTAAGAAGGACATTTTATAAGCATATTTGTTGAACTCATAGACAGTGATAATAAGAGCTGAGAAAGATCATTTAAGGTAGAGAAATGGAAATAAAAAAAGGGTTTAAACTTATCTAAAGAAACCTTTTGTAATATTAATATTATTCTTTCAATTTTACAAATTACCATAAGTGTTCTTTTCTTCTTTATGGATACATGTCCCTACTTCAATTAATTCCCCCTTTCCGCCGCTCGTCTCGTCATAAAAGCAGCGTCATTAAAGACTAAGCGATTCACGTTAGAACACCAAAATTTGCATTAAAAATCCGAGTGAAAACACTTTGAAGACATCAAGTCAAGCCGCGCCAGACGGAAAACAAGTGATCAGAATAACGGCAGAGGGGAAGAGTGAGAGAGACGAAAGACAGGACTCTTAGACACGCAACCCTCTGCGCAGCTCATTACCTAGGCGAGCCAAGTCAGGGCGCAACTGTACCCCGAATGTTGCAACAGCCACTTCAGTGTAAATCATTACAATAATTCAAATAAAGCGCCGCGCAAGGGCGATAGCGAGACGATGAATAAGCAGAGAAGAAAGGAGTTGAGAGAGAGAGAGAGTAGAGGGAGCAGAAGGAGCTGTAGCAAAGTAAACGGTGAAAGTTTCGAAGCTAGACAGAGGCTGAGTTGGGATGCGCTGGAATAGTCGGGCCAGCCAGGCAGGACAGGACAGGACAACGCAGATGGCAGGACAGCAGGACGACAGGACAGTGCAGACGACAGACAGCCGGCAGCCGGCAGCTGGCTGCAGGAGAGCTGGAAGATGAAGCTGGAAGCTGGCAACCGTGCGAATGGCGGCCACTTGAGACGACGAGCGGGCGCCAAATGCATTTAAGCAGAAAATGCTGCACGAAGGACGAGCGGACAAACGGACGAGGACGAGAACGAGGGCACGGTCATGATTTAGGGATTCTTAAACGTTTTCACAGTTTGCCATTTAAGTCGTCTGTTTGACTAGCACGAAATTCTCTCTCCACGCGCGACTTAAAGCCAAGAAAAATGGCCAAACAGCTAAGAGCGCAAAGAATAATATTGCCTCAGCGATCTAATCTTGTCGCAAGAAACTTTAAACCGAAAGAAAGAAAATTCGCAGAAAAACTGTATAATATTATTTAAGTTTTCTTTGGCCGCAACTTTTGTGTTCTTTGCCGCAGAGCAAATCAGCTGCATTCTGGTCAAATATGCAAAACAGCCGCAACTTGCAGCACAAATAAAATCATATTTAAAACTTTCAAGCCAAACTACATTAAAAAAAACGGACAAAACGAAGCGAAAAACAACGTAAAACATACATACACACACACGTACATGGGGAAACATATATAAACTAGACGAGGCTTGGAGCTGCATTTTCATAACAAAAGTTTCATGCAAAATAAAAAACAAAAAAGTGTTGGCTCCCTCACTTCCTTTTTCATTCCCTTTTGGCGAACAACAATCTGAACAAGCCAAACAAAAACCGAGCTAACCGAACTTTTAAATTGGTAATTGTAAATATTTATCAACATTCATAAAGTGCAACCGCCAAGAACTAGCAGAGCCTGGTTAGGAAATTAGTATGGGAAACTACAGGGTAAAATTTGCCAGATCTATAATAGAAGAAAAGAGCATTCTTCAGGCAAACTTCCTTCTACGAATAATAATACCATTTACAAATTCTCTCTGGAAAACTATTTCCTTAACTCAACAGACCTTACTCGAATTCTCCTCGTTGTCACATCAACCCAAATTCAGCGTCAAAATCACCTTCAGGCGGGGCAAGAAACTGACAAAAAGGCGACATAAATTAAACCAAAAACAGTGCAAATGTCTGTTTAGCATGTGTAATTTGGCAAACAGTCGCAGATGTGCGCACGCGATGTTGCACGTACGAAACAACGCCAGTGGAGTAGATCATATTAATGCAATTTAACAGGGCGTATGCATAATATATGGCTAAGCTGGAGCCACAGCGAGAGCCATAGAGCCAGAAAGCGGACAGCAGTGGGCCCAGTGCGAAACTTAATTAAAAATGTGTGCGCATAATTATAACTATATTTAGCATGCTGAATTTTCGCTCATCTTCACACACACACAAACACACACACACGCACACACAGATACAGGCAGGCAGGCAGTCAGGGAGGCGTAAGCATATGTGCATTAATTTCGCATGCAGCTGCACACAAAGGAGCCCAGCGCAAAAAAGTGCGCTACACTTTTTGTAAGCGGCATTTTGGGGCGTCGCTGATGATCCTGCCCAGGGTTTTGTCAACATAGTGTCCCGAAAAGCCCCCCTCTCCCTCTCCTTTTCAACCCGCTGCCTGCCTTCACGTTTTAGCCTGATGAGCGGCAGCAGTTACCGTAAATTATTTTATTTATACCGTTAGTCAGCGACAGAGACAGCAAGCGAAAGACGAAGAGAGTGAAGGAGGAAGGGGGGACAGGGGGAAGCGGCATCCCACTAGCTGTCTGTGTGCTTGACTTAATAAAATAAATTTAGAACCTGGTTGACTGCCGTCCCCTGGCAAAGCGCCTGCCTTGCCCTCCTGCCCCCTGCTGTCGCTTGCTGCGCCACTGTGCCACATCACGCCTCAGTTGGGCGCGCTAGCAAAATGTGCATAATGCCGCTGCGTGTGTGTGTGTGTGTGTGTGTGTGTGTGTGTGAGTGAGCGAGCAAGCTTGTCGTTTATTATTTATGCATGCTGTGCAACATTTTCAACCAGCAGCAGCAGCAGCTGCAGCAGCATAACAAACGCGAAATCGTTGCACGGCTGCTTGCCGCACAGATTTTCCATTTTTTTTCCTTTTGTATATTTTTGCTGTGCACATTGGAACAATATTTGCGTGTACATTGTGACGAAAGTGATAGTTTAAATATTTTTTTAGAGCTTTATTACATTTTTTTAGGTTCGTATATTTTTAATCAAGATAATTATTTAACTCTTTATTAAAATCATATTTTATTTTTTGTCCTTTCAAATTCTGCTAAATTAAACTTTAGAAATCAAATTGAAATGAAATCCACAACACTACAAAAGACTCCTACTTAGTGAAATGACAAATTGAAATGGAATTTTATCAGGCCTTTTTTGTTTCCATCAGGATATCAATTACACGACCAATTGGCAGGAAAAGGCATGTATTTTTGGTTGAATTTGGCTTGTCAACAATTTGCAGGATTGTTTTCATTATATCATCGCAATCATTGCAACCAAGAGAGGAAACCATAACAAAAACTGCTTTTGACCATAACAAAATAATTGAATTGAATTTTCGACTAATTTGCAAATTGCAGCAAAACCGATGCCAGAGTTCGAAAAATTCAACAATTTCGCAAGGCATTTTGCAATCGTTTGTTGTTGCCGTCGATGTTGTTTTTGTTTTGAACTTTTTTCTGAAATTTTTATTGTTTTTTTGTGTGTGCGGCTTCGTTTCGAATGCGGCCTGTGATTCATTTGTGTTGTTGTTGTTTTTGGCTTTTTGCGAATTTGTGTGCGATTGTTGATGTTTTGATTATTCAAACGTTTAACAATATTTATCAGTTTTAATTGCCTATATAGTGGGCACACAAAGGGCAAATAATGCGGGCAAACACCACATGAAGTATTTGTGTGAATTCGCCAGGCTCTCGTTTGGGAAACAACAAATAGCTATTTAAAATAGCCCCAAAAATATTACCCACACAAATGTAGGTCACAAAATAGTGAATGAGTTCTGGTGTGAATCACATACACAGCGTATGCGCGATATTTTATGAATTATTTCAACACATTGCACTGCAAAGCCACAAAAATTTAAACATTCAAGAGGCGAGCGAGCAGTGGGTCAAATTATTTTTAATTAGTTTAATGAAAATTAAATTAATGGCCTTAATTTGTATGTATATATGCATCAAATGGATTTCAAGTGTATTTTAAATCGGAAACAATAATATTGTAACAATTTATAAATAAAAATTTAAAATTGTTCTGAATTGGTAGTTTTGACAAAGAAAGCTACGGAGACAGTAAGAACATCCTTAATTGGACCTCTGCCTAATTATCGCCATCGCATTTTGGATATTCTCCCGATTTTCTCATCTTCTTATGGGGCATCGCATAAATAAGTTTTCTCCAAAACTGAGAATCATCTCGTTGCAAATAGGTGTTGTATTTCATATAGAGCCTTAGCTCCGTGTCCAGATCATCGAAGTTCTCAACCTCGGGGTACACGATTATAATTAGCCGCTTGTGTTTATTCATCGAGGTTGCTTTGATGGCGGTGCGGAACTCAAAGGTACCCCAAGAGGACTTTATAAACTCCTTGGTCATTAGCACAATAATACGCTTCGAGTCATCGATGGATTGAAGAATACATGCTGGTATTGATTCTCCGATTAGCCAATCGCGATGATAGAAACACAACTTGAACTGGCGACGTCCATTTTCGAGTCGGTCGACGTATTCTTCGACAAGGTCCAAGTTCTTGTGCGAGAACGCCAGAAACGCATCGAATTTCTGGTGAAACTCAATGTTTTCCGCTGTGCGGAGAATGCAACTCACAAATATGTTGTGATCATAGAGCCACATTAAAATTGATATCCTGAACCAGAAAACGATTGCACAGGCGATAACACAGGCCGCAACGCTGACAATCGCCACGATAATCGTCAGTTTAATTACTCGCGATCTGCATTCGTCAATTTTTAAGGCGGGTGTCATGCCATCGCATTTAACGTGCTCAAACTCATCTATCATATATTGAAAGCTGTACAAAAATTGTAAAAAGTCCGGAGTATGGCAACCACATTTCCAAGGGTTACCCAACATTTTAATTCGCAAGCTATCATTTCTTTGCTTTAAGAACTCAAGCACTTCTGGTCTCAAAAACTCCAATCTGTTATTTTTTATATCCAAAAAGGTTAAGTTTTCAGGTAAATTAGAAATAGTAAGATCGACTAGTTGATTGGCGTCCACATCAATTTGTTGTAAACTAGAATATCCAACTACACTTGTGTTTGGCAACTCGGTTAGATTTATATTAAACAAGTAGAGCATTGTGGGTCCAAAATCAGATTTGGGAAGTGCTTTCAATTGTGTCACTACCTCGGCCTTTCGGCAATCGATGAATAAGCTCAAATCCAGTTGGTAAAAGCATCGACATTTATCAGGGCATTTGGTTCCATATCGATCAACAAACAACTCGCAAGAATGTTCCATGCAAAACGTGGGAAAGCGAGTTTTCTTTGAGTCCGTAATGCTGAATGATGGGTTAACCGAAAAAATATTCAAATTTGTATAGTTTTCAATATATTTGATATCATTGAAATATGTATTCTTGGTTTTGCTACTCGTATAATCGATGTTTAAAAAAGTGATGTGATTTGCCAGAGTTGCAGCACTGAAATTGTTCAAAAGATATATCAATGTTATTGAATAACCAGAACGAAAGGCTACCTTCGGTAATCTTAATTAAAGGGCAATTGTACAAGGGTCGTTTGATAAGTCCGTGACTTTTTGAATAAAATATATTTTTTTCGTCAAAGAAGCGTTTTATTTCTCAACATAATCTCCTTTTAGCTCTATACATTTAGTCCAGCGTTTTTCCAATTTTTTTATTCCTTCCAAATAATAGGTTTTCTCAAGGCCCTCAAAATAGTCGTTTGTTTCTGTGATGACCCGAATCTCTTACCGCCGAGCCATTTCTTCATGTTTGGAAACAAAAAATAGTCACAGGGGGCTAAATCTGGAGAATATGCTGGATGGGGTAGCAGTTCGTAGCCCAATTTATGAAATTTTGCCATGCTGACACGAAATTCACTTTTTTCCATTTTCGTTAAAATTCACGAGATCGTCTGCTTTCAATGCCTATAAAACGCAAACCAAAAAACGCAGCTTTCTCAAAATTTTACAGTCAGCTGTTAATCGATAACTGCTGACAGGAGCAGTGTTGTATTTAGAGCAGGTGCGCGGCAAATACAAAAAGTCACGGACTTATCAAACGACCCTCGTACTATAACATACCTCAACCAATCAAAGTCGTCGAACTGCACGTAGCTGAGATTCAAAACTCTCAAGCTGGTGATGTCTTCAAAATGCTTCGCTGAAAGATTGTTGAAGATGCACCTTTCCAGAGCAACTCCCTCTAAATTACTCAAGCCTTGAAACATTTCCACGGGTAGATCAACTTCAAACTCTTTGAATCCACAATGCAGCTTAAATTCTTTCAAGTTTTTCATGTCACGCAGAAATGTTGGTTTGAAGGTGTAATTCCTTAACTTTGCATCTTTTAAACTCGTAGGTTTGTTTAGATAAACGTGTAGTTTAGTTAGCTGAGTTCCTTCAAAACTAAAGTCTTTACATTCATTGAGATTAACTGTATTAAATATATTGAGTGTCAACTTTTCGAGGTGTTTAAATTGAGCAACAACTGAGGTTACATTATGACACTTGTTGTGCATTTGTAAAATAAGTGAAGTTATGTAAGGAGCCTGTCGTGATACGGTGTTAAGATGAGATACTTCTGTGGTTTCATTGGTATTTATAGTGAGGGATATCATACGCAGTTTACACTCTTGCAGGAAATGTTTATTATTTTCAAGACTCCCGTCAGCTATTTTTCTGTTTCTTATACAGTTAGTAAATGTTTTTCTACTTCTGTGAACATGCAAATCGAATTGAGTTATAAATTCTTGATCCGATGAAGAAGTTTCGTTAGGCACTAGCAAGCACTTATATAATAACTTGACAAGGTCCATTTGAGCATGGTATATTTTGGTACATTCCTGATTGAAAATGATTTTGGATATGTCACAACAAACGAGAGAAGCACTTAGATTGACCATTGATAAAAGTATACACAATATTTTAATAAATTTGATCCACATTTTTGGGTTAAATTCAACGTCTTTAGGCAATATTCCAATTCACACTAAAGCCAAATGTCCCAGTGCTGCTTGGAGAACTCTGAAAAAGGTCTTGAGCGAACGTTGATAAGGTTGTTTCAGAAATTATGTGTACAGTGGCCTACAAGTGCGAACTACATGTTGAAACCAATTTTTTAAATTTTTTTATTTTTATTTTATATGAATTTTTATACCTATATAGCTAATGTACTCAATAATATTCGATTCATATAAAATTTACAAAAAAAAAATAGTTTTTTAGTATTTCAAGCTAAGTTAATGGATTTTAATATATTAATTTTAATTTCTACTTTCAACATTTTGATTTAAATCAATATCGAGCCACTTTACTGTTTATTCCCTCAATTTAGAATTCTGGAGTGCGTCATTTCATTAGAATTTTTCGATTCATAAATATCCATAAATAATTTTTATCGGCATTTATTGCCAATAATGCTTTTAATGCGCCTACCTACTTCACGTGCGATTTGTGCGATATTTGAGTGAATTTTATGTTGGAAACCAACAAAAAACTTTTTTAAAAAGTATCGAAAAACTATTGCAAATACATCAACAATTTCATTTCTAATATAAGTACTAGTAATTATTCCTAGAATATCTACAATATTTTTTGTACGATTTTAATTTAAACAAAGCG
Organism: Zaprionus indianus; assembly: GCA_018904595.1. Taxonomy (NCBI): domain Eukaryota; kingdom Metazoa; phylum Arthropoda; class Insecta; order Diptera; family Drosophilidae; genus Zaprionus; species Zaprionus indianus. The sequence goes on from JAEIHA010000905.1 coordinate 3,108,390, forward strand.
TAATTAAGAAAATATATATACTTCCTCCTTTTGCCTGTTACATATATACATGTATGTATAACTCTGCCATATCTGATTTGCCGCCAATTAAGCATACCTATATGATGTGAGATTCGAGCTGCTAAGAGACCAAATCAATATGGTACAGTTTCAAAGACGACCTCAGCAAACTGCATCACGACATTTTGTGGCCACAACAAAAGGACAACAATGCAAGCAGCACAACAATGCGGCAAACAAGACTCTTTAACGATGTGCTGGGTGGAAATGGAGGGGAAAAGGATGGTGGGTAAATGGGGGCAAAATAACGATAAAATAACCGAGAAAAGGCAGAAATATGTTGGCAATTTCTTAAAAGAGCCGCGTCGCCTTTGTGCTAAGGGCCAAACGGACGGGCCCCGGACAACGTTGGATGCATCATTAAAAATATGAAGTCGATTTAATAGATGTGCACGGGGATGCATGGCCCCCAAAGTGTCCACGGATGTTGCCCCAACACGAACACGAACACACATTGTGCATATAGTTTGCGGTGTGGCAATTCTTTAAATACAATTTAAGTTGCGCCCCAAGGTAGGCGGCACAGTTTCAAGTTTCAGCTTCAGTTTCAGTTTCGGCTGGGGCTTTTTTTGTCTCGCTTCTTTTCGGTCTGTTTATTTTGCGGCCCTTTTTGCAGGCCACTTTGCCGGCTGCTAAAAGCAATTTACAAAAGTTTTTCCATCAAAAATCCGCTGTCAGTATAAATATCCTTAAAATAGCCGGCACAGCTATAGCTAAGCACATAGACAGGACACTCGCACACACACACTCACAGTGAGACAGGAGGCGATTGCTGCTCCTGGTCGCTTCCTGGGCTGCCTGTTTGCCTGGCTTGCTGCACTCTCCAGCTGCAGCGTATGATTTATGAATGCATGTGCTGATATATGCCATGTGTCCGCCTGGTCTCGTGCCAATCCCCCACTTTCGTACCTCCCTCCTCCCTCTCTTATCCTCTTTCTCTGCGCACCCGCCTCCTGCCTCAGTTGTATTGTTAGCGCCGAAAATTATGCTACAATATTTTTGCTCTGCCTGGGAAACTTTGTGCATTGTTGGCTCATCCACTCGCACAGCAAACAAAAGGCAGCACACATGCACACACACACGAACTACCTCTCTCCATCTCTTACCCCTTCACTTCTCTCTCTTTCTTCCTGTGATTTCTGCTGGCAAATCAAAGCACTTTAAATTGAGCATATTACGTGTTACATGTGGCATCAACTCAGCTCGAGCTCATGAGTGCAGCAAAGTGAATTGGCGTCGGGAAGTTGGGGCAGTCGGGGGGCAGCCTCCATCTGATTTAGCACTGAAAATATTGTTTGTGAAAAAGATGGTAAGTTTCGGATACAACATAAATCCCATTGCCAGCTTTGTGTTTGACAAATACAAAAACTCTTACTTGGCAATATGAGATTTTCAGCATCTTTTGTGGTACATTAGGAATCTGCAAGTGAGCGTGTGAGTGCGTGTACATGAGAGTGCATAAAAGGGATTTCAAGATTTTACTAAATGTGTGCATTCTTTTCGAGCGCAATCCAAAGATTTTTGCAATTATCTACATATATTTGAAAAATATAATTTTGTACAGAGAAAGTACTAACATAGATATTCCAAAGTAAATAATTGTTAAGTGCACCTTGTGCTTTTTAAATAGATGTATTTGATTTTTAAAAGGATGAGTGAAGAAATACTAAACGAATCGTTGAATATAGTCCATATTTTAGTCAAAAAGCCAAAATTCAATGTAAGGAAAACTGGGTTGATTATTAATTGAATAGAGAAACATTACCAGCAATTTAATTTATCTTCACAATAAGCGTCAACGCCCATAAAAATAAAATAATCTGATTATTGTTCTAGTCGATTCTTTCCATTATTTCCACAGCCAAATAAAGTTATGTAACTGTTTCTGCGGTGAATTTATTTGCAAAACTACACTGTGGGCCATTTACCAACACTGGCAGCTCATGAAGCACTGCAACTTATGAGGAAAAACAATTTAATTGGCGCATTCAAATTGCAAAAACTAATCCATTTTAATTAAAGTAAATAGAATTAAAATTCAAAGAGGGCGAGTCAGTTCGTGGTCGCTTGGCCAAAGGGAATTATGGTGAGCAAAAACAGCCTGAACAAACGATAATGTTATTGGAGTGGTTTCCGCCCCCGGCCGCATCAGACAGGTTAGATAAACGGATTTAAATGCTCTTGTCTATGCCGGTTTTGTTGCTGTTGTTGGTGTTGTGGCTGCTTGCCATAAACCATATATAAATCATAATTATGCACTCTTTGTAAATAAATAAAATTTCACATTAATTTGTTGACAATTATGAAATTATTAGCTAGACAAAAGCGGTGACCGCAAAAAGCAATGTGCGTTGCACGCGGCTTACATAGCGATTAATTAGCGTTAAGTCAGCAGTTTGGCTGTCAACAAATATTTAACTACTCATTAGTTGCCCCAGTCCCGACTGGCTATTAGATACACTACCATCCAAATCCCTGGGCTACTAGTCCAACGATTGGCGCAGTGTCTATGCGACAGTTCTGTGTGGGATGAAGTCTAAATCAGCGTTACGTATACGCCGCATGCAACCGCACAGTACCTGCCTCATTAGGATTCAGTTAGTGTCTCCTTGTCTCGCTCGGTCTCAAGTTAACTTCATACACAACTGTGTGTGTGTGTGTGTGTGTGTGTGTGTGTGTGTGGCAAAAACTACTTGTTATTCAGTGCGTTTAACTTCGTTTAGCTGGGCGAAATGTTTTAGAACTCGTTAGAGCGTCCGCTCGGCCACAGCCGCAGTTCCATTTTAAGTGCGAGGCAGATTGACAGACATCACCCACTCCTGAGGAGGGAGAGAGGAAGAAGGAGTGAAGAGGGGCCCTAATCAATGTGCTGCCTCTGCTAGATTGACTTGCCGCCTTAAGCCACCCACATTAGTGTGTAATTTATTTAGCATTAACTGTTGCATGACGCTGCAAAGAAGATTATCAGCGAATGTGATTGCGGATATGCCCATTTCCCCAACGAACTTATTAAAATGAAGGTGTCTTTAACTGAACAATAAACAAACCATAAGGCATATAACGGTTATAGGAGAGTTCTATGAGTTCCATTGGCGCCTCTGTTCAGGCTCCATAGAAGGTCAGGTTAAGTTTGCTGGAGTCTGTAAATAACCAAGTCGAGGCTACGCAGTGACAACTATAGAAAAATAGTAAGAAAGAAAGTTTCCCCCACACAGTTCGTTGTTCATTTCTTTGCATTCCAAATAAGTTTGAACAACTCAATGTCGGCACAACGACTGACTGACTGCTCAAGCATGTCCGTGTCCGTGTCCAATGTTTGCGCAATCATGTGCGACAACCAGACGGACTGGCAGACAGACAGACAGACTGGCAGCCTGAGTAGTCGTAACATTTGCTCATGATTAAACCGACTGTTGGCTTGTCCTAGACCTGATCCAACCGGACTGTGCCTGTGCTTGTGTTTGTCCTGGGCCTTGGTCCTTGGTGCTTGGTCCTCATAGCAATTATCGTTTGTCTGGCACCTGGCCAAGTGTCGCCTGAGCCAAAACAAAAGCAGTCGGCGCTGTCAAAATCAAAGTCGCAACCGAAAGTATTGGGAGACAGACGTGGCACGTTCACCTTCCGTTCCCCAAATTCAATACGTTGGCGAGTCGGACAACTTTTACGTATCGGAACAATGACTACAACTTGCCATGCACATCACACACAGAGAGAGAGAGACATAGAGAGGGAGGGATAGAGGAAGCGATGAACATGATAACATGAGTAAGCAACTATTTCATTGTGCACTTTTTGTCGCTCTCTCTTTGACAGCTTGACAGCCAACAACATGTTCACACCTGATAATTAGGGACGCATAAGAATAGCCAGCGAGATTTGTGCAATAAATTAAAACTCATTTGCAGAAAGTTCCCCGAGTATGTAGAGAAAAATCTGAAATCAAAACAAAACCCCCTCGTCAGGAAGGTACGAAAGCAATCTGACATCAAATCGCATTGCCAGTCCCGGCAGCTCAATGATGAATGATGCATTTTTTATGCCAACAGTCGAAACAGATTTCCCAGCCAAAAAACAAAAAGCAAACACAAAAATGGCAATGAAAAATACAAGAAATTCAAACAGTTTGAATTTTATTGGCGAAATTGATAAAGTGGCTGTAGCAAAATCGAAAGCAATTGCAAATGCAAGTCGATCGATCCAGAAGGATGATTGAACAGCAGGTAGAGCTGGGCTGAAGAGGAGTTGGCGGGTGGAGGGTACAGACTGCTAAGCAATCAACGTGCACAAGAACGGGGATTTTAAGATATATGTACTTATCTTTTTTCTGACGTCTGCTTGTTTTTCGATTTGTGTTCATGCGCCTTGTAAGGAGAAAAAAGAGAATATACTGCAAAGACTTTGCTTGACTATTGAGATAAAGTTTTACCTGCAAAACGGAGTGAATCAATTTTAATTTTCTTGCAGCTCTAAGGATGCAGATAAAATAAACTGTAGCTTGTTTAACTTAACAAAATTGAACGGTTTATAAAGTGTAATATATTATTTAATTATTATTTGCCTTCTTATCATTGTAATTATTGTTTAGTTATTTATCTTATTCATTGTATTGCATTTTTTTCGTTAAGTTGTTCTCTATTAATTATTTTTGTTTTTTATTAATTTAATTTATAATTTTAAATTTATATGTGCTTCCTACATTCAATTCATCGAAATTTCATTATTATTAATTAACAAAAACTCTTTCGCTTCACTTTCCGACAAAGATCTTCTATAATCCCCGACAATCGTGTTCTGCGCTCGTTTACAAGACAAAGAACAAGAAAAATCGAAACTCACAAAAGCTTGCTCAGCTTTTGGCTTTCGAATTGAAAAGACAAAAGGGAAGCGAATGAAACATGATTGAAAGATTGGGTTGGAAGACAACAAAGTGAGAGCTCAACGCTTTGCATAGAGATTTGTGCGAAGCAGCCGGCAAAACGAATATAACAGTACAGAAAAGAGACAGGAGCAGAAGAGGTAGTAGAGAGAGAGAGAAAGGGGGAGAAAGATAGGGAAAGAGAGAGAAAGAGAGAGAGAGGGCACAAAAGTCGTTGATGTATGATGTTGCCAATTGTTTGAAGTAAATCAAACGGACCCTGATCCGGGCAAGGCAAAGGACGAAAGCTGGCATGCTAAGCAAGTGCAGGCAGCAAAAGGCAGAGCTGCCTTGCCCTTCCCTCTTGATAGGCATTAGGACTTACTCTGGTGCGGTGCCAGTCTTGGCCCAGTGTAAACAAAGCGCTTTGAAAAATTGCCAGAAATAAAGCAGCCTGTGGCGGTCGCAAAGGAAGGCAGTGGCATGTGTAGCTCTTCTCCCCTGTTGACAGCTTAGAAAGGCGGAGAGGGGAAACAGTTGTAGCTGTCATTTATATTTCAGTCCCCATTCGACTTATTCAATCAACCCATTTATCGGCACAAACGAAGAGCGACTCCTTTGCTGTGGCCAGCTTTGTGGCCGGCGCATGGAAATGGACCAAAAGCGCAGCGATAAATCGACCAAAAGCCTGCTTGGAGGTGCTCTTCCTTCCCCTCCTCCCTCTCCACACTCCTTACATTCGTTCTCGCCATGATACCCTGTTAATGATGCAAATTATTGTACAACTTAATGCGAATTTATGGCTGCAGACGCGAATGCGGCGCTTACGAAATTAACTTGCATATTTTACAACTCATTTGAAATGGGACCGCAAACCGTTTCGACACTGAATAATTTATGGTAATACCAATCACAGACGCAATGCTAAATGAATTATGCCCCACACACGCACGCAAACATACAGACACACACACACATGCAGTACACAGTCATTTGTACGCGCACATTAGCATATAAATCGGCCAACTTAGCAGATACTTAAGCCTACCTCGGCCATTTGAGCCACATAAATAATGTAAACCTAATAAATTCGCATAATTGCCAGGCCCACAATACATAAAATAAAACATAAATTTGCAATAAAATGAGAAGGAAAACTATGTCGAATGTTCTCTTTAAGAGAAATGAGAATTAAATTATGCACAAACTTTAATAAAATATTTAATTTAAATGCCAGAAATAAACTCAATGAAAACAGTTTGCGTTGCATCACTTTGTTAGTTGCTTTTCAAAGCAATTATTTCTATAGTTTTTCTTGAAACTTTTCCATGTTGCTCAGCAAAACTAATAAAATCGGTTAAAATTATTATTATCTTGCAGCCACACAAACCTTGAAAAGTGAGAACGATCGTTAAGCTAAACATTTAATTGCATTCGAAAATTAGCAAAATTTTAGGGGGGAAAACTTGCTGAACTTTTCAATTTGCAGAAAATAGGCGAATGGGAGAAAGTAAAAAAAGTTAATTAAAACAAAAACAAAAAATAGTATATAAAAAAACTATTGCACTATGGGTGTTTCACAGGTTTTTTTTAGTATAAATGACAATTTATATATCATCTTAACTAGGAATAGACCATCCAAATTTTGTATGGTATACTTTTGGGCGCCGCCATTAAAATCTGCATGCACCCAAAATTATTATTTATATTTTATCGGTTGCGTGTGTATTGGTTTGACGTGTTGAAAGAAAGTTGTCACTACAAGTAAATAATCGATAACTCATTTTTTTCAGAATAAATATTGAGAAAAATAATGTCGAAAAACCCCATAGTGCCCTGTTCGGCTGCAGTGCTGCCGCAACATTAGAAGCCAAAAATGCAACCGAAAATCTGGTGCGCTAGAAATTCCCGTTCCGCATCTAAAAACAAAATTAATTTTTCGGGCCGGGCCAAAGTTTTTGCTGGCCAACGAGAGAGTTTGCATTGTTTTGCATATTTTATATGGCGGAAATGTAGCACACAACACACGCTCACACGAGAGAGAGAAAGAGAACACACACACACATGTGCAGACACAACATCTGCAGCTGTGTGTGCACAGCAATGCGCCCCGAAAAGTATGCAACACGCAAATTATGCATCGCAAGGCACAAAAGACAAAACTTTCACTGGCTCTGGCAGATTCGACAGGCGAAATGAAAATTAATACGAAAACAAAAATATGACTAACAATGCATATCAGAGATGCAGCCACATACCATACCATAATCCCCATCGCCCACCTACCACCTTCTCCCTTCATCCTGCCCAGGCTAACGAGCAGCGCGCAACAATAAAGTAATTAAAAATTCAGCCAACTTTCTAAACGGAAACTGCCAACGGCCCACACATAATTTATAGGCCTACACATCGCGCTACTCCGCCCATCTACCGCCTCCACTCGCCCATGGTACTCTGCATTGAGACCCGGCAATTATTAAACAATAATTCACAGTTTGCAGCGCAAGTGTTTAACTATTTAATAGCTTGGATTATCATCGGAATCGCTCTCGATGAAAACTGTTTGCATATCCAAATTTGAAATAAATCTCACTTGTGAAGCAGCAAAAAAAGAAATGAGTGAAAATTAATGTTTTATTATTTGGTATATTTATTACACATTGTATTTAAATTTATTAAGCATTTAAAAATATTTTTAAGTATTTCATTAAATCATTTTTTAATTAAAAAATCAAACTGTCGTTTATACATTATATGCACCTCTTTGTGGAGTATTTATAATGTTCTCTCTTTATCTCACGTTTTTTTCTCTCTCACTGTCATAACACTTTTCAAGGCAAGCAAATCGTGCTTGTTTAGGGTATCTCACAGTCGAGCGCTCTCAATTTTGAAATTCCCCCGAAATGCACAAGGAATAAAAAGGTAAAGTCGGGCAAAAACAAAGTGAAATAAAAATGCCACTCAACTAATTTGCAGTCAAACGGGTTTTGTGCTAGTTCCCAAATAAAATGAGAGAAGAAAAGGAAAAAAACTAAATAAAATAAACAAAAATACAAAAACAAAATCATATCGGGTTTAGCGGGTGCGTTTGCTTGCCTTGCTTTTGTTTTTATCGACAGACGGCTCATCTAAAAAGGCAAAAACCAGCTACAACTACACAACAATGGCAACAACAACGACGACGACAACAACAACAACAACGACGCGTCGTCGATTGATCTGTCGCGGCGTAAGAGATCTGTTCAGTTTGTTGGAGGCGCGCGTGGCGAAAGAAGGTGACGCATCCGACGCAGGTTGGCTATTTTTGTGATTAATGAAATAAGCTCAACATGCTTTCAGTTTTGTAATCAAATCGATGAGGAAAAGTGCATTTTCTTTGGTGTTTTCCCATTCGTAGTGTGATCAGGAATACGTTATCAGTTTGCCAACTAGGTCAAGTGCATAATTCGTATGGCCAAGTAACCCAATATGGTGCAAAACCAAAAGGAAAATGCTGAAAAGCGAGTGAAAAGTGCTTGAAGAGGAACAGATGCAACGGGAAAAGTGGCTGCTGCAAGAACAGTTTTAAAATCACTGTGCAAATGCACTTACAAGTGTTCAGTATCACTCCCGACTATTTAATCTATAAATAATAAGTTTTTGCCACTAAATGATTATATTAGAATCATTTGCATCAATATAACTTACATATTGTTAATAAACAATGCTGTAAAATCGCAACAATTGTTCAGTTACAGTTTAAGTGTCATTGGTGACCTGGCTTGCTGGCTTATGTCTTCGCTTTACCTTTTTCAGCAATCTGGCAACGCTGCGCATTCAACAGCATTTTTATCTAACAGTACAGAGCAATAACAGCAGCCATGAATCAATGTCTGCCTGTAAACGCAAAGATGTCGAAGGCGAAGAAGGTTTTGGATGAGGCGCGTGAGACTCAAAATCGGGAACTGGACCTTGTGGACAAAGGTCTAGTCTCCTTTGAGGAGCTACCAGGACTGTGTAAGTACCCTGTACTACAATTTCATCAAAACATGTGTGAAAAATGTATATTAATTGTGAAAACCCACGCGAAATTCCATGACGCCATCGTCAGTGGGTTAACAGTGGTTCTGCTCGATGACGACAGCGTCTAAAAACAAATTTACAATAAACAATAAACATCTATTATAATGGTCTTTAAAACTAATTGCAATGAGTCGTAAAGTGAATTAACAAACTGAATGCAATATTGAAGTGTATTTAAAATTTGTTTTCTTCTTAGAATCAAGTTAAAACGCCCAATATTTATTTGTTTCAATTATAAATAGTAAGAGCAGTCGCTATTGTTGTCCCACTCACACTGCCGCTCTGGCCTGTTGCGTGCAGAGCGTCGAACAGCTGTTGCTGTGGCTGTTTGTTTAACCCCAGTAGACAATTTGATGCATATTTACATTGTATTCAAATTTATATTATTTCTTGAATTAATTAAATTAAATAAAAATAGAATGCAAAACCTTAAAATCACGTAATTTTACTAACTATTTATAAAAATATTTTATCAATGAATATGTAATAATAATTTTCCTTTTCTACTGCAGTCAATATGTCCAACATCACACGGCTGACGCTGTCGCACAACAAGATCAGCGTCATTAGCCCGGGAATCGCCAACCTGCTGAATCTGGAAATACTTAACCTCTCGAATAATCAACTCAGCGAACTGCCCGTTTCACTGTCTTCCATGCCCAAGCTGCGCATCCTGAACGTCTCGATCAACAAGCTGATCAATTTGCCACGCGGCTTCGGAGCCTTCCCCGTGCTGGAGGTGCTGGATCTGTCCTATAACAATCTAAACGAACAGGTGCTGCCAGGCAACTTCTTTGGCATGGAAACGCTGCGTGCTCTGTACCTGGGCGACAATGACTTCGAATATATACCGAAGGAAGTGGGACAGCTGAAGAATCTGCAGATTCTGGGCCTGCGGGACAATGATCTACTGGAATTGCCACGTGAGGTTGGTGACCTGGCCCGTCTGCGTGAACTGCACATACAGAACAATCGGCTGCAGGTGCTGCCACCCGAAGTGGCAAATCTGGACTTGCTCAGCAACAAGTCGGTGATGAAGATGGAAGAGAATCCGTGGGTGAATCCCATAGCTGAGCAGTATCTGTTGGGCATTAGTCATGTTATTGAGTACCTCAAAACGGAAACCTACAAAATGTAAGCAAATCATATTGCACATATAACTGAGAACTTCCAAGTTAATTCTAAGTCACATTTTCAATTCTCGCAGCATCTACAATCGTCACATGCAGGGCGGACGCAGTGGTCCACCTCCACCCAAGGCAGACAAGAGCAAGAAGGCATCCCGTATACGTGCATAGTTGATGGTCCGAATGTTCATCCAACTTGTGTTCACATCTCGTCCGTTTCTGTGTGTTTTTTTCTTAACCAAAAATGTGTTTTGTATACTAATTTTTAAGTATTTTATATATTAATATTTAATTGTGGAAAGTGCCTTAAAATATGTCTTAACAAATGCGAATAAAACTGGAAAACATATTACCAAAATTAACGTTTATCTATAGGGGGAAACCATTGTGATTAAAACAACATTTAAAGTATTTTATAAAATAGTAGTTTTGTTCATGTATTTATTATCATTTCTTATGTTCATTCTTCTTTTTTTTGTTATTTTCATTTTGTAGCAGTGTTTTTAGCCTTAAATTCAATTAATTAATTCATTATTTAGTATAATTAAATTAATAGTTAAATGTTTTTTGTTTTCGTTTTTCGTCTGTTGTTTTGTTTTGTTGCGATAAACTAATAGCATAGTTTGCATTTGTTGTTCTTGTTTGTGTTGTCAATTTAAATTGAATACATATTTTATATATCAATTTTAGTAATTACTGTTAAACTTATTTCCATCTTCTTTTGTGTATATTTAATTAAATTTTCATTTGTTTTTATCTTAATTAATGTTGGTTTTCTATATGTTTCTTAGAGATTTTCTATATACATGTTCTTCTCGTTATTCTTCACTTCAGCTGTAATCTAAAAGAAAAGGTTTTAAAATATTTAAAGAAGAAGATCAAATTGTGACTAACGAGTGAATTGAAAACAATTCGCAGTACTCAAACATTTCAATAATTAATTTCCCTATATAAAAAGTAAGATTCGAAATATTTGCAATAGAAATGCGAAAGTCCTTAAGAAAAAGAGTCTATATAAAATGAGTTTCTTTACACAATGAAATTGTGAAACTACGACGCACATTTTGCATTGCGGAACCCGATGTGATGTTGAGGAATACGAAAACACAGACAAAAACAAAAAACATAAACTAGAAACCCTAATGAAATACAATACAACAAATAGATATAGTATATCATATGTGCTAACGCATGATTGCTCGATTACTTAGAACTTAGTTTATGGAGGATATACATGCCATATATATGAGTAACATTTAACATAATCAGTTTGCTGGCGCCCACAGAGAGGGTCAGCTCAATAAGAGATAAAGCTTTAAACCTAATACAAAACATGACAATTGAAAATCAATACTAAAATACAATATATTGTTTAGATAAAATTAAAAATAATGAAAATAACTTCGTTTAATTACATATAAAATTGCTCGCGATATTCGATTCTGGTTCTCATTTTGATTTAGTTGGTTCTGATTTAGATTCTGATTTATAAAGAGTTTTTTTTGTACAAAAGACTTTGGCAACAAATGTGGAAATTCTATGCAAATCAATTCAGAGTGGAAACTTTTCTCTTTATTTTCCCTTTTCGTTTTTATTTTGTTTCTGCTAGTTTACAAATGCAATTTTGACGGCTTTAACGCAAGTTTTGGCCAGTTTTACAGTTAAATACAATTTAAATGCTTTGCTCTTCTTGTTGTTGTTGCTATTGCAGTTCTGGTTATTAATTATTTTGCACCTTTTTACAAAACGTATTTTGCGCTATTAAATTTTAATTAATTTTCCTTGCCTTGCTGTGTCAGTAAATGTTCGACATTTATGTGTGTCTGTATGTGTGTGAGTGTGTATTTGTATTTTTTTGCATTCGCATTATAAATTAATTATTTTGTTTTGAATTTTTTTGCTGGTTCTGTCCTCATTAAATATTGTATTTATTTATGTTGTTGCTGCTTTGTAAATAAGTACGCACTATCATTATATATATACATATATATATATGTATGTAAGTCTGTATATATATATATGTGTTTTCTGTTTATTTACTATATTATGCAATCTGCCTTTTTAATTATTTATAATAATAATGATTTGCATTTCCATATCAATTAATTTAATCAAAAATATCGTTCATTTTAGCTTTGTTGTTGGTACATATGAAATTTCTCCTCTTCTTCCTCTCTCTATATTCCATCTTTTCCTATCGCTTTTGTTATTATTTTTCATTTCTTTTCATTTTTTTGTTTGTTATTTTCTTTGCATGCTTTTGTTTAAATAAAAATAATTAGCATAAAAATTACATTTACATTTAATTTGAGTTCATTTGATTTTTGTTCTTGTTGTTGCTGTTGCTGTTGTTGTTGTTGTGGCTGTGCTAGCTGTTGCTGTTGTTTCTGTTGCTGTTGCAGTTGTTTCTGCTTCGTCTGTTGCTGCTTCTTTTGTTCCTTTGCTTTGGATTTCTTATGGCGCTCCGACGTTAATTTTGTCTGTCAAACTTTGCTATTGTTGGGCGCCCGCGTCGTCGACTCGTAGTGGCCACGCCCCAACGCCGCGTAGGCGTCAGCGTAGGCGTGTTGCTGCTGCTGTTGTTCTGCTGGTTCGTGTTGCTGTTGCTGTGGCTGTTGGTCATGCAGCGAAGTCGGCCGACTAAAGCTTACTTGTAGCGGAGGCGGGGGCGCGACGCCTAAAGAGGGAGACAGAAAGTGAGAGAGGGGAATTACATCAGCAGTTGGAATTAGGGGCCCCCCTTGAGGGAGTGACCCATTTACAAACATACAAAGTATTAGTAGTTTCCTTTGCCAAAAAAAGAAATTTTTATTATTTAATTAATTTGTTACACTCAATTGGCAGAGGAATATTTTGTTAAATGTTAGTAATTTTAAAAAATATGCATTAAATTCATAATGAATGGCAGCATTGCTTGTTGTTTATTGCTGCTGCCATTTATTCGAAAATGCATTAAATAATTCACATGGAAAACCACATCAAGTATACGCACTCAGAAATAAATACAAATGAATTTCTGTTTGTTCGTTGATACTCGATTTGGTTTCGCCAATATTAAAAGGTGTTAAATACCATCAACGGTTAGTAGAATATTAATAAATTATCATTCATTTCATGTGCGCATGCAATAACAAAAACAACAACAATATGCAGGTGGGAAACAACAAAACAAGGTCAAATATGATACAAAATAAAAACGGGAAACAAATTCAGTAGAGAACAAAACATGCCGCAAACACAAGACTACAAAACAAAATACACTCTCCATCTCAGTTGGGGGTTAGTAGAGAAAACGATAAACGATAAACAACTTCTTCAAATGGAAACCAATACATATAAATCGACAGGGAAAACGAGGAAAATAAGTAGTAGGAAAACTGCATTGAGAAAATTGTCATACCAATTGCGCGTTTCGAATTCGAAATGTTTTTGATTTGTTTCAATTTTTTATTTTTAAGGGAATGGTTTGTTTTTGTGGGCTGTGGGGGGGGGATGCTCTGGTATGTTCTGTTATATGGCTTATGTTCCAATTCCACGCGTTCCACACGACGCTTTAGTAGACAATATTGCGACGTGTCTTCGCGGCAGATGAGGCCGATGATTTGTCTTTGCTGCTGCTGCGACTGCGATTGCTGTTGTTGTGTTTGTGTTGTTGCTGTTGTTGTAGTTGTTGTTGTTGATGTTGGGCTTTGTCTTTGGCTTTGGCACTTTTGGCATTCTTGCCACTACCCTGACTACTACTGGCCCCCGAGGGCGTGGCTGTGGCAGTGTTGTTGGTCGTGTTGTTGTTGGTACGTGATGAGCGGGACTTATTGCGTGGCGGTAATTCTGAATTTTGGTACAGCGCGTCGTTGTGGAAGGGGAAAAAACGAAAGAAAGAAAATATGGGACAAAATTCAAATTAAACGTGTTTTTTGGGAATTATAAATTCGAATGGAAAACAACTCCTCTCTCTCTCTCTTCGTCTCCTAACTACATGAACCTCTAGGCAAGACACGAGGGGGACACACACCTTTCGGCGCATAATACGCTTGCGGCTGCTGTTGTTGTTGTTGTTGTTGCTGTTGCTGATGCGGTGAGAGTGCTTGCTGATGTTGTTGCAGCTGCTGTTGCTGCGGTACATTTGCCTGCGGCATTGGCAACGGCAACGGCAGCGGCAACGGCAGCTGTGCCCGAGCCACAACGCCGCCGCTGCTGATGGCCGCCTGCACACCACCACCCACTCCCGCACCCGCCGTCTCTGCTGCATACCCAGAACGAGCTGCTCCACCAGAGCCACTGGCCTGCGGCCGACCACTACTGCTGGGCCGCGCGCCACGTCCATCGCTGCGTCTGGCCTGATTGGCCCCCGACTGTCGACTCGCATGACTGCCGCCCGTGGGCAGTGGCACTATCGAATGCCCGCCCTGATGCCGATCCCATTCTGGCGGATGTGAGTTATGATGATGCGAACGTCCACCGCCGCTTGCGCCGCCACCATGACGTCCACCTCCTCCGCCGCCGCCGCTTCCTCCTCCACCTCTTGGATAGTGCTGCGCCTCGTGCGCTGGCGGTGGAATACTGCGTGGTCCAGCGCCGCGCTGATGTGGATGACGTTGCTGTGCGTAAAGAGAAGATAACAGTATTAAAGGGCAACTGCCTAGTTGAGCTCGCCATTACTTACCATTCTGCGCAGTGTGTTCATGGGCGCACGCAATGTTTCGCTGATGCGTCGAGCACGTCGCTTCTTCGGGTTCGAACTGGGCGTGTGCACGGCACAGCACTTGATGAATGCGCCCATGATGACAATGAAGCCAACGCCGATGAGCACTACCAGATACCAATTGCCAGTGATCCACTCGGCCACCGTGAGCAGTGTCTCGCGATTGAGTAGCAGATTCTTGAGACGCACCAACGGACCGTCGGCATCGACGGCGCGACACTTGAGAAAGACATCACAATAGCCCTGGAAATTATCGCATGGCGATCCCGGCTGCAGGCTAATCCCTCCCGGCTGTATGTTGTACTCGGCGGCAAACTCACTGGTGCTGCGACAGGTTGCCGTGTCGTTGCCATCCTGGCAGGCCAGTTCGCACAACTTGCGCTTGTCCACATGCGGCAACGTGGACGAGGTGAGGAAACACTTGGTCATGTTCCACAGCAGGCAAGGGGAGCCGCTGCACTCGCCGCGTATGCAGAGTGCGGTGCCATTGTTGCACATTGTCTTGTCATCGCGATGACGTGGCTCTGGGCACTCGGCTGTGGTGCCATTGCAGGTGCTCGACCAGCTGCATTCGGTCTCCTCCTTGCACTTCTGATGGAAGTGTGTGGGCACGAAAGTGCACGAGTTGGACAGACAGCAGGGACCCTGCGAAGGTGAGCATTGAGTCTTGGCGCGACGTTTGCATCCCTTGGCGCTGGAGTTGAGTGACTGATCGTATTCGCTTATCAGACGCGGATAGCAGCAATTGTCCTTGCACTCATCGTCGTTGAAGCCACAGTCGCATT
The DNA here is from genome assembly GCA_018904595.1 of Zaprionus indianus. NCBI lineage: Eukaryota > Metazoa > Arthropoda > Insecta > Diptera > Drosophilidae > Zaprionus > Zaprionus indianus. The sequence continues at coordinate 3,123,981 of JAEIHA010000905.1, forward strand.
CCTCGCCCGACTCCACTATCTTGTTGCCACAGAAGGCACCCTCCGAGGCCTTGAAGCAATCACGCTTCGAGTTGCCCACCAGCACATCTAGCACATTGGAAATATTGCGTATGGAGCACGGTGAGAACTTCGAATTGTTCGGACGATCACCAGATGTGGCGCTGGCGAACATGATGAAGTTGCCGTTGAGTCCGCCAGGACGACATTCCTGCGGGTAGTCGTGCTGCAAGAGAGAGAGAGATGATTCAGTTAATAGTTCTTATTTTCTTTTTCATCCTCTACTCACCGGTGATCCGAAATTGTGTCCAATCTCGTGAGCCAATGTCAGCTGCGACACCTTGGGCGGCACACGACTATTGTAGTTGACGAAGGTGATGATGCCGGTGTTCAAGGAACGCTTTGTGCTCTGGTATTGTCCACCCACCGTCTCGGTGTAAGTCTTGTACTTCTCACAGATGCCACCCGAAGCACCCGATGCACTGGCCACCCAGGCCAGGCCCAGTGTGCCGCCAGTGAAGTCTCTGCAAAGTAAAGGAAATGTTACTTGGAAGTTCTATGGAAAATATACCAAATCTACTTACCTGTAGGTAAATACATAGGCCAGACAAAAGTCCGAGTGATCCTCGAGTGAGTGCAGATTGAGGAAGTTCGATACGTCCATGTGCTCATTGCAGAATGCATTGTGTGGTCCATTGTAGGCGTTGTGGCACGCCGAATCATCGTCGATCTTAATGCGTTGCACCTACAGGAAGGAAGAAAGGACGGGGATAGAGAATTAATTAAGAATAAAAACAATACAGTATATACTTTACTTATTTTGAGGGATTTGCAGTTTATAGCATACAAAAAGGAATTAAACTGAGCTTGACTAACATATCTTTTACTCTATAAGCTATGCATTTTTTCTTATACAATACAAACTGCGTATAAAATGTACTCCATCAAGTTCAATTTTGTGAATATCTGTAAACCTTACTAAATATAAAAATATATAATAATACTAATATAAAATAAATATACAAACTAATCCGACTACAGGTTTTTGTCTCTTTGCCTGTGTCAACAAGCGAATGTATATTTTACCAAATTCGAACATCTGATAAGGCTTTTTTTTTTTTTGATAAACATGTGCACAAAAAAGGAACCAATCCAGCAACGTTTGATATTTCATTTGCAAGCCATAAACAAATGTTACGAGTGGGAATTATTTTATAAACATGGTTTGAATGATACATGATATCAAAGAAAACATTCATTGAGCATAAGGGAGATCCAGTAAAAGGAAAATAGAATACTTAAATAATATGATTAATATTACATGTGATTTTCTATAGATATTCTTTATATGAAAACAAAGAAAAACATATTTTTTGCATTAAAGAAAATTAATTTTGATTATACAAAGAAGAAATTAATTTACCAAGGTTTAATCTTTTCATTCTGTCTATCAAATTTACCATATAATATATATATAAAGTGTCTCTTATCTTTCAAGTTTCTATCACTTAAATTTCACCACTTTTCGCACATAATTGACTGTGCTGTGCGTGGCTTAAACAACCACTCTGCCTCTGCCGTGCAGCTTCACCTTCAGCTTGAACAGGACCAACAACACAGCATGCTTTGTTCGGGTCGCGCATTGTTGGCACAAGGCTAACGGGCTGCGTGGGGCAGCTCTCGATGCTGTGGTTGCAGTGGGCAGGAGAGAGACAGCAGAGGTTGTTGTGGGGGGTAAACTCACCTCAAAGCGTATGTTGCGATGCTCGGTGCGTCCGTCGAACTTTGTGTTGCGGTAAATGTAATTAACGGCAGTCACATGATGCGCAATCAGCGAGGTGATTTCCTCGCGCGTCTTCACATCCACCTCGTACTTGCGTCCGCGATCGTGCTGCATAAATAAAAAGACAGAGATAGAGAGAGAGAGAGAGAGAGAGAACAGGGGAGTTGAAAAATCGTATTCAGTGTTTTTTCAATTATATTAAAAATTTTGTAAATTTGCAAATTGAGAAGAAAATAATAAAACATAATAAAATTGTAGTTGACTCTTAGGCGCAGCAGCGTAATAAAAATCTCAACCGCAACGGCAAATGCGCTTGACATTCGCCCCCATCTCTCTTGGGGGGAGAGGCAGGGGGTGTGGCAAACAAAGCAGCCCCAGACAAACAAGCGACCTGCCGACCCCATTCCACGCGCAAACATCGACACACACACACACTCGCACACACACTGGCACACACAACAAGCACTCTTCAAATATATTTGTATAAAAATGCAAATTCAGCTAAAACCCGTCGAATATTTTGCTGAAGTTTATTCGCTTTTATGCGCGCGATGTGCGGGTGGCTCTGGGAATACGCCGGAAAAAAAACGGGGGAAAGGGTGTGGGAGGGGGTAGGGTAGACGTGAGGAATGAGAGGGGTCTCTATCATCGCACCGCTAACGGCAGATTTTGGTTCCAAAATCAAAACGCCACCGGGCGCAATGACAACAAAAAACAAGTGAATAAATAAACTAAACAACGCGCAGATACCCTGTAAATATATAGAGAAGTTTATGAAAGGGGGGGATTGAAGAAAAAAGGGTTCAAACTATTAAAACCCACTGCAGATAGAGCTGATCTTCAATCTTAAAAGATTAAAGGCATATACCCACTACTCATCTCTTTCGAGGGTATAAAAACGCGGCACGAACGCAGCGAGAAACGAAACAAATGCGCGAATTATGCAAAACTCATTGCAAATAAACAGACAAAAAGAATGAAGAAGACAGGCTAAAAGCAGGCTAGCAAGAGCGAGAGAGATGTGCATATATATATATAAAGAGAGAGAGGAAAGAGAGAGAGACAGACAAGCGCCGTGAGGAAATTGCGGGGCAGGACGACCCTGACGAGGATGTTGACGTCGACAACGTCGCGTACAATGCGAAAAAATGAACGTAAACATAAAGTGCGGCTAAAGAAAGGATAGGGAGGAAGATAGAGACTAAGAGAGAGAGAGAGAGAAAAAGAGTAGGTAGAAGGTAGGGGAGAGTGAGAGAGGCTATAACGGTTGATTGCATACGCCGTAGAAACCGAAGCAGGTCAGCTGATTGGATGATTGCTTTGAAGACGCCGCCGCCAAAGCAGGCAACACTCGATGTGAATTGTGAGGTAAGAAAGGAAACTTTCCAGAATCGTCCGGGTGAAAAATGGTTAAACGACCTATTTTACAAGTGGCAGAGAAGTTTCCTCAGTTGGGAGAAGAGCTTAAAGCATGCATAAAGTTATTCAATGTGTGCAGAACCCTTTGGGACTGTAGTTTTTGATGGGGCCTAATCTCGGTAAATGTAATTAATTTTGTATATCAAAGTGAAGTGCATAATGAATGGAAAATTTGATTCTTTTGTAGATCAAAAGGTAAGAAATTCTTAGAAAGTGAAGTGCAAATTGTTAGGAAATAGTTTAAAAAGGGTAAACACTCTCCAATCTTTTCTACAAAGGTATTCCTTCTGTTTTGAACATTTAACAAGCACCTATTGAACTAATCTACATACGTATTTAATCTATTTATCTATGGTAACTATTATTCATAGATTCATAAAACCAATTTATCATGTTCTTATTCCCAAAACAAGAATTCAAATTAACCTAAAAATATGTGTTAAAATATAAAAATTGATAAATAAAAAATAATGTTGTTTAAGGTGATGATTTATGTTAAATATCTAAGAGCAATCTATTGAACCTTACTAACATCCACTTTTTCGTATTTCACTTTGACTTTCGAATGGTTTCCCAAAGATTTAGCTAGTCAACTATATTGATTACTTAGACCTTGCTCTCCTCCTTAAGGTTTCCTGCATTATCTATCAAATAGTAATGAAAATAACTTCCATTTCACATGTTCTTTAACTAACTCTGGAATTCCAAACAAACTATGCAAACTTTTTTCCACTAACAACTCGAAACTTTTCAGTTAAACAACAATTTTCACTCGACGTACCGCATCAGTCAATTTCTTTGGATTCGCGAATAAAAAAGAAAACAAAACAAAAACAAAATGGCGTCTGACTGACTCCACGCTTGGCTCCTCTGTCTCCCCTTCCCCTTCCTTCCCCTTCCATTCCCTTCTCACAGGCTGTCTGTTGCTTCTCGCTGCGCACTCGGAGCTGAGCTCGCTGGGGCCTTTTGTTTTATGCGCACAGCAGCAAAGTGAAGCGTTCGCTCGTAAAAAATTGCAAAATTCATGGATTTTGTTTTGTTTGCTGGCCTTCTCTTCCCCTCCCTTCTGCTGCTACTGCTTCGTTTTTAATTTGGCGCACGAGCTAACAGCCACGCCCCCTTCTCCCCCCACAGCAGCCCCTTTTCCGGTTGGCACTCAAGTTGAGACTTACGTCGGCAATGCCCTCGCGTATATGGCGCCAAATCAATGGATCTGTTTGTATGTACAGCGAACAGGTATTCTTGTTGTCCTCACGACCACGTCCGGAGCCCGATGCATTGCTCGATCCGCTGTTCGATGAGGAGGAGCCGCCACCATTGATGCCACCGCTGGCACGACGCACACGCTCATGGACAGCCTCATGCCAATCGGCGACATTGGCAGCACTGCCGAGACGACGACCTGTCTCCGGATCATAGAATGCACCATCACCGGCAAAGTTCGCCTCCTTTGTGTATTTCTGATGTGGCAATTTGAAATCATCATCGCCGCTGGCATATTTCTTCGGTGGATGCGGATGCGGATGAGGTTGATGCTGTTGCTGCTGCGGCAGTGGTGCGGCCTTTTTGTGCTGCTGTTTCCGGTGCAGCTTCTGGACATCCTTTGACATCGGTACGGGCAGCTCTTCGACAGCTGAATTTTGAATGTTCTCCATCCACTGGGAGACCTCTTCCGTAATGCCGCAGCCGCCCACGTGACCTGCAAAGGGAATCAAAGAAACATTTTAAGATTCAAGTTGAAGTTGAAGCAGACGAGAAAAAATAAAGAAAAATTGATATAAATAAAGGGAAAATTTCCCTTTAAGCAAATTAATGCTGATGCTGCACCTCAAATAATTTTATGCAGACGAAGCAAGGAAAAGGGTAAAGAAAAAACGGTCGAGAGAGAGAAAGACAGAGAGTAAAAAGAATTGGAGAAAAATCGCACGTTGCATGGTGGAAATTATTTATGGCGCACAAAATGAAAACCACGAAAATGTAATTAAAGTGCAAAGCACACACACAGCAACAGAACGAGACGCAGCACAGTGCGAGAGAGAGACAATGAGAGTGAGAAGGGAGATGGACAAAAATGTTAATGCAAATTCCAAAGTCAACTGTTGGCAAAGCAGTTGAAAGCAAAGCAAACCCGACCAAAAGTGTTGCATACTTTTGTGCGGAAACTGCACTTTAAATGCTACACCGAAATGCAATATATACCTCTGCGACTGTGTGTGTGTGTGTGTGCAGCATAAACAATTATATTTTATTTTATTTCACGTAGATTTATTTAACAATTCTGCGACTGCAGGCAGGCAACCTTTTAAAATGCTCCTTTCTTCTTCTCCTGACCAACGGAAACCCGTAATAGCTCGAGAGCCGGTAATGAAAATTTATTGTTTTATTGTTTAAGCAGAGTGTTCTTGTTGTTGTTGTTGTTGTTGTTGCTGTTCCTGTTTTCGCCTTTTCATTATGTTTGCTTTATTTCTTTTTATTTTCTCTGTTTTTATCTTGACGCGCTACACAGATTTCTCTCCTCCCTTTCGTCGCGGCGCACACGTAGCACAATTGTCAACGTGGCTCAGGAATTTTTGAAAGCTGCCCGCATTTTTATGGTCTCAGCAATTTACATTCATTTTACATATCTGGCCTGGCCCTGGCCTGCCATATGCGTCGAACGAAACGCTGTTTGCACTGGGGCAGTGTGGCAGAGCCACGCCTACTCTAGACTTGCCATGAATTAAAGGTAGAGTTTAAAGTGTACAGCAAGATTTGCATAATCTTGACAGACTCTTCGATATCAAATAAGTCTTGAAAGAAATACTTTTGGAGAGCGAGGTTTAGTTTTTTAGGAAATTTAAAATATTCGCGCAAATCAAATTTATTTTTAAATTTTACACACATTAATTTATATTTATTTCAGATATTCACATAAATTATATGTAAAATTATTTATATATTTATTTTTACAGACTATAAATGTGTCCTACAACTGAAAACCTACTTTAAGTGTTAAATAAACAACGAGCAGTTCACTGGAAAATATTTAAAGAGGCTTTCGAACAATCCCCCTCCATTCTATATATTATTTTACCATTAAAACGTGCCTTTTCCAATGTTTTCATTTGACTTTCGGGTAAGTACACACTGTCAAAGTTGGGGGCATACAAATGTACACGAGTATCTGGGAAGGACCCATTAAGGATTCAGTGCACTTTTCATTAAAAACTTTTTGTTTCGTCCTTCTACTTGGTTTAAAGTTTAATTCCTTCCCGCGGTCGCTGTTGCTGTTGCCATTGCTGACCAATGCGGACCACGGGTCCACCAACTCCAGCTAGGACGACCCCAGTCAACTGTTAAAACTCATAACGGACCACCCAACTGGCCCACTCAGAGACTGTTTTGACTCCTGATCTGAATTCGGAACCAGGGCCAAACAGTGTCTGTGTGTGTTTGTGTATTTGTATTTGTGTGTTTATGTGTGTGTGTGTGTGTGTACATTGCAGCTTTCAGCTGTGCCATAAATTTTTATTTGGCTGTTGCTATTGTGTCAAGTTGGACGGGGGAGTTGTTGCTGCTGCTGCTGCCCCATTATCATTATGTTGCACGTACCCTTAGCCGCCACCCTTCTCCATTCTGCCTGCCCCTTTCCCTTTCCCCGCTAACCAAAGCCCCTTTCTACCCAATGTCTTCTGTCCTTCGCTTTTGTCCCGCATCGCAGCGCAACAATGCAACGTTTGTCTTTATTATTTCTTTGCCATGAGTCCGCACAGTGTTGCCAAACTTCTGTGTGGCAACACCGCAAGCGAGACGCGACCTATGCCAAAGTGCAAATTGTGCAGCAGGTGTGGCAGTAGAAGGGACACGCGGGGGAAGGGAGAAGCAGCTGAAGCAGCCACTAAATACATAACACTCGACAAGCCAAGAATCCGACGAAGCGCAGAGCGCAGCTTCCGCATTTTCTTTTCCGTTGCAACTCCCTAACCGCCACTGACTCCCCCACCCCCTCTCCTTTTCACCCGGCACCCCTACACCCAGGGGTGTAATTTGCATTTCAAAGGCATCCTACTCTTAATTCTCTATCTCGCTTTTTTATGTTACCCTATAAAGTGTTTGCCGCACAGGGTATTTATTTGTATAATTTAATGAAATAACAAAGAGATTGACTTGAGAGATTATTATTAATAATTGCAGTATTCTAAGAGTATTGTAAACATTTTCAGTTCATATTTATGATTTACATTCCTTTCTAAATTTTCCTAAACTACTTATAAGTTCTTTTAGGAATCCTTCCCAAATTTCCGCGATAATCTTGAATACAAAATATACTTTTACCATATATTCTTATCAACAACTTAGCATATTATCAACTCGTTTCTTTTGGTTTATGCAACTTTATATATTTATTTTAAATTTACCATAATAGTTGCCATAAACCGTTGCCATAATTCTCAGTTTGTCGAGGGCATCTCGTTGTCAGCACACAATTTATTCCAATGCAATTTCCACTTGTGCTTTCTATGTGGTTCTTTGTGTGCCGCGGCATTTCCATTTTGCTGCTGGCGGGAGTGGGTTGAGTGAAGGGGATTCGAGTGCTGAGGGGATTGAGGAGGGAACGAGGGAACAGAAGGTTTTCGGGCATGGGGAGTTGCGAGAGCACCAGGCTGCCAGAGCTGTCCGCTCATCTTACTCCAATGACCCGTTTTTATTTCATTTTTTGTTGTTGCAGGCGCCTTTACTTTCTTTTCGTTGCTTTTTAGGGCAGCTTTGTTGCCCCCTCCCCCTTTCCCCAGTGCCACTCCCACTTTCGGGGTTGGTTGGGGATTGCATTCAATCGTGCTTATCTGATGTGTTTGCCTGCTGGACGCGGCGCAGCCAGCGCTGCTCTGCTCTGCTCTGCTGGCAGCCTTTGTCAAGATGTTGTCTGATTTTCGGTCTTTATACTGTGCGCTTCTTTGAGGCCGCCACTCGAGAAGGGAGAGAGATGTGCGTGTATCTGTATGTGTGTGTGTGTGTGTGACATTTCTGCATTTGAAGTTATCTCTGGCATGGCCTCAGCACGCCAGTCGCGCCATTTCAATCAACAGCTGTTGGAGGAGTCTTCCTTCTCTGTACATTTCATTTTTCCAATTTCTCTCTGCCACTCAAGCGTTCGCTTTGTGCCTTTTCGTTGGCGTTGGCTTCATTTGCGCGACAACGCACACACACACACACACAAACTCCCACACAGCCAGACAGAGAGACAGACAGACCCTAGAGCTACCTAGCTTTACGCCAGCCCTCGTTGCTGCTGTTGCCCACCAGGACAACGACAACGACGACGAAGGCGACACTTCAATCATATTTTGCTGCAGCAACGTTGAGATTTCTTCACAAAGATTAAAGTGCACTTTGGTGTTATCTTTGCCTGCAGTCGGTTCGACACCCAATTCAGCCCCCGTGCCAACAGTAACTCCCCCCCCTCTTCGTCTTCCCCTCCCCGGGCCGAGCAACTTGCTTAACCACACTTCAAACTGAAGCAACTTGCACTTGTACAAGATTTTCGTTTTTTTCTTCTCTATTTTTTCTCCCTCTCTTTCTCTCTCTTTCTCTCGTTCTGTGTCTCTGTCTCATTCTGCTGCTGCCTTTGGCTCTTGGTTTCTTGTTGCTCCAATTGCACAAAAGCCACGCGCCCGACTTATGAATTTTACAACTTCCCGTTGCCAGAGCTCAGGCCAGCTTAGACTAGGGTATGTGTGTTGTATGTGTGTGTATGTGTGTGTATGTCTGTGTGTGTGTATTCTTCGTATTCTTCTCCGCCTTGCTTCTTTCATGAGGCGCTACCCAGGGATTTCAACAACAGCCGCAGCAACAGAGCGGCAGAGCGCCAAAGCAGAGAGACAAACGTCGCTCAGACATGCAAGCGGCTTTGCTGTGTGAAGCAGTAGCAGCAACAGCAACAGCAACAGCAGCAGCAGCAACCCCGTTTGCCACTTCCCCCTCTCCCTCTCCTAACTACCACCCCCTACCCTGTTCTTTCTTCTAGTGTTCTCGCCCCACCATTGGGGCGCCATTCAGGCCACTTGTGACCTCTGCAAGATGCGCAGCTAAAATGAAAAATAATCCCAAATTCAATTGCAAATGAAATTGAGGGCGAAAAGGCGTTCACAATACACTTAAAGGAAGGCACACACACACGCACATACACTCACAAATACCCTGTATGCACACATTTACACATTTCAGCAGCCCCTAGAGGCTAAGACAGTCGTTTTTCTCAATTTTAAAGCTTAAAATATATAAACTAAGCAAACCGCTTGTTATACGGACAAGAACACGTGATAAACTAAAATGATTTTGTTATACCTGTCATCAACTAGTTAAAAAATAAATTTTACTTTATAAAGAATATGTTAAAAATATTGTACACAAATCAAAATTTATAGATTAACTCTAATACTTAATAAGTTATTTAAATACAATTGAGAAAGGTTCTTTGTGGATACAAAAAAAAAGTGATATTTTATATTTAACTTTTATAATATTAAAAAAAAATATCTCTAGTTGGAGAATCGAACTAAAATTTTTTTGAATAATAATTCAAAGTTGCTTCTTATTTCTTAAGCAAAGAATTTTTTCAACAACCTGAAGGAAAATAAATGATCTGCCTGAGAAATATTGTAAAAATCGTATCTATCTCTGAAATATCGTTTGAATCGTAACTATTTCAGAAATCTCATAAGAATTATATAGCACAAGTGATTTATGTGAAGATTAGTGATATTTTATATTTTAAATACACAATAGAATTCAAATTTCTTTTCAATGAATTTCTTTTCAATGAATTTCACGAAATATAATGTAAAATATTATTCAAAAAATTGCAAAATACTTCAATGAACTGGTTTAAGTTATAAGTTTTTTAAATTTTAGCTGAAGAGTATTTTAATACTTTAATAATCTGTGTTGAAAGCCCAACGAGATATCTGATAAATATCGTTAGTATTGTACAGCCTACAGCGTCGACAAATGCTTGTAACATGTTAAGCTTGTGGGCGTGCTACATGAAATGGGCGTGGCATGCCAGCGATTTGCACAAATTTGCAAATAAACTGAGGCTGTTGCGTGCGAGTGTGTTCTGTGTCGTATGTGTGGGTAGGAGGCTTTATATGTCTGTATGTGTGTGTGTGTGTGTGTGTGTCTTGTTTGGTGTGTGTAAATACATTACATACAATTTTCAGTAATTTGCTTTTATTTTGCAAATAATTTGATTATTTCATTCTTTGCTGCTCCCTTTGTTGTGTGTTCCTTTTGTTTTCTTTTGTTTATTCGTCTTTGTCAACGTCGTCGTCGTCATCGTCTTCATCATCAACGTCAACGTCAGCATCAACGGCATTTGGCTGCCTTAATTTGTTTACTTTGCAACAGTTGTTTTGTTTACATTATTATTTCTTATTTGCTTTAATTAAAAAAATGTTTTAATTTATCGGGGCACTCACGTTGTGTGTGAGAGAGTGAGAAACAGAGATAGAGGGGGTGAGCGATTGAGCCTCTGCTTTGGATAATGCTTAAGCAGCTTACAAGGCGCTACATTTGCTAAGTAGCTTACCTCCCTCCCCCTCCCTCTGTAACCCACATGTCCATTAACAATCAACGAAATTCTCTGTAATGGAATGTTCTCTTTACCTCCCCCCACCCAAATGGTTTGGTCATTAGCTGCCGGAGCATCCAAGGCTTAAATTGCTTTTTGATTAGCTTTGTCTTTGACCAAAACATACACACATTTAAAGTCCGATGAGGTTTATACAGTTTACTATATTTTCTGTATCTATCTTATCTACCTTATGTTTTTACAGACAATATTTTATGTTAAGAGAAGCTGTTTAAAATAACAGTTAATGATTAAGCAGCACTGTTTAAATGTTCTGTAAATTAACATTACTTCATTTTTTTGGAATTCAAAATGTTATGTAAATTAACAGAGCACTCTAACATAGTAATATAATATAATAATAATATGTTATTGTGCTCAGTTCTAAGCACTAGCATACTAATCTTATTCTCTTTCACTTGCAGATATTTCTAATGAATCATCAACATTCCTACAATTTATATGCACATCAATGTCTAACACTCTTTTCTTAATTGGATCATCAGATATATATTTCTAATCCACAAAGAATTGCATTAGCATAATTATTACAATATAAATATTACATCTTCATCACACAGTGCATACGCCTTTATCATATGCAAGTATTCAGTACTGTTAGAGATCAAAATGTATCTACGTCTCAGCAGTATCGCATCTGCAATTCATTAACCAGGCCGCGTCAGCTGTGTGCGCTCGAATCTCTGATTAAATAAACATTTAACATATTTGTACACTGTCTCATATATTCGGAGAGACGGAAGGAAGGCGGGAGACTGGAATGAGTAGCGCAGAACTGCCATCAGCTATAGCTCTTCCTGTCACCGTCACCTGCGCTTCAACACTTGCGCATAAAGCAGCAAGTCCAACAGGCTGACAGACAGACAGACGAACGGGCAAAGCCACTTGGCCAAGGCCCAAAGTACGAAATTACGCATTTTGGCAGCGTAGACCAGCAACAATAATAACAACAGCGCAACAGCAACAAATACGACGGACGAGGGACAGTCGGTTCTGGCGACAGCGCCGTCTTCCGCATACAAATTAGTTTTTGCGGCTCCATCGACTTTGCTTTCCGGGCCTGCCTTCTTAGAGCTCGTGCGGCGGCCGGCATCTGTTTTGTTGTTGCCTCTATACATATTTCTATTATTTTTTTCCCAGCTCAAATACATTAATATTAAATACATATAGAGGGAGAGAGAGAGAGAGGGGGAGGTGATACAAACTCGTACATATGCATTAGTTCTTATGTAAATGTGGCACAAACCTCAACTAAGCATGTCGCGCCTTTTCGCATGTTTTTCCATCATATGTTTTAGGCTTAGAAATCGGCGAAAGCTACGGACTTTAGCATTTCAGACAAGCCGCATTACAATTAGAGATTACTAGGGGATTTACATGGTTAGCACGGGCCAAGTTTGGCAATGAATAGTGAATTACTAAGTAAATATTTCAAAGGGGTTTGTAGTTAAAAGATTTCAAGTGAAGATGGTTACTTTAAGTTGAGCACCTGATTAAAGTAAGAAAAGCCAAAAGACAAGGAAAGCCTATATTTAAAGGAAAGCATGTTCTTGTTACATTTTTTTGAAACTTCGAATATACGAGGGTCGTTTGATAAGTCCGTGACTTTTTGAATAAAATATATTTTTTTCGTCAAAGAAGCGTTTTATTTCTCAACATAATCTTCTTTTAGCTCTATACATTTAGTCCAGCGTTTTTCCAATTTTTTTATTCCTTCCAAATAATAGGTTTTCTCAAGGCCCTCAAAATAGTCGTTTGTTTCTGTGTTTCTCTTCATTTGACCCGAATCTCTTACCGCCGAGCCATTTCTTCATGTTTGGAAACAAAAAATAGTCACAGGGGGCTAAATCTGGAGAATATGCTGGATGGGGTAGCAGTTCGTAGCCCAATTTATGAAATTTTGCCATTAGCACACGAAATTCACTTTTTTCCATTTTCGTTAAAATTCACGAGATCGTCTGCTTTCAATGCCTATAAAACGCAAACCAAAAAACGCAGCTTTCTCAAAATTTTACAGTCAGCTGTTAATCGATAACTGCTGACAGGAGCAGTGTTGTATTTAGAGCAGGTGCGCGGCAAATACAAAAAGTCACGGACTTATCAAACGACCCTCGTACTAAAGAATACTTGAAGTATTAAATATTAAGTATTTCCTTTGTGATCTTTCTTACTCAATCGAATTCCAACCTGATTTCATTCGTTTTATTTCCAATAAATATAATAATTCTTTAAATAGCAACAAGCCGTTTTTAATAAAACTGTTAGAAGAGTAACACAAATCTGAGTAATATGTACATATATCTGTAATATATATCCACTCATATACCTTACAATTCTCCAGCCAACCTTCCTCTTAGAAAAAGTTACTACCACAAGCAATTATTGATCTCAGCCAAAGCAAAAATACTTAATTAGGAAAGTGCCCCTCAATAATATCCTCGAACGTGTATGTCACCCACACAAATCATGGAAAAAGTTTTCCACTACTGGCGTCTGGCTTAACTAACTAATTGTTGTAGCTGTTAAATACTTGCACCTGCGCCCCTTGTGCCCCAAATTTGGGGCTTACTTTGGAGTAGTCGTCTCTGTTGCTTGTCACTCGCCTGGATCAAGTGTTGCCTCGAGATAAACAAGAATTTGCAGAGAAATGCTTAGTTAGGAGCTAAAAGCAAATGAAAGCAGTAGTCGAGCAATTTGTGGTCAAGACGGAATTCAAAATGGCAAGGGGAAAGGGAGGAAGAGTAGGGAGGGGTATGACAGGACATCAGAGCAGAGAATTTCAGAGTCTCATCTGCGAGAAAGGAACTTTGAGTGCGTGCAAATGACGTAGAAATAAGCCAAATCTTGCGATGAAACAGGGAACGATGTGAAGGCCTGTGTAGGCGTATTTGTGTGCCAGTGTGTGTGTATGAGAGTGTGTGCGTGTGTGTGTGCATGTGTAAACGTCTGTGTATCGCTCACTAATTAACGACAGAATAATTTGCTATGCCATGAATGAAAACGAGGCTGCTTCTGCCCAAATCTCTTCCTCTCTCTCTGGGAGATTGCGAGTCTTGCAAGAAAGCAGGGTAACCAGAAGGGGGAGAGGCTAAAGGGGAGTGGCACGGGGTCAGGGAATTAGAAAAGTTCATTTGGCAGAGCAACTGTTTGGCTCTTGGCCCCTAACTCGACCTGATCCCTCCCCAAAGAATTTTGGGCATCGCCTGCCAAATTTTGCATGCACGGCAAAGTGCAATATCAACAAGCGAGCAGGGACACAAACTGCAACCGATAGAGATAGCGAGAGAGAGTGAGAGAGAAGGCGAAACATGCATGTCGAGTTGTCACACAGAGCACAAAGTTTCCTATGGACCAAGAGCCTGCCTGGCATTGGACACATGGACACATCTGCATTTACATGCATATTGCAGTTTAACAGAGAGAATGGAAAGCAGAAATAAGAATCAAAAACGGAATCAAAGACTCCTTTAGCTAGGCGCTGCTAATGTGCAAAGATAAGAAATAAATGTGAAAATGTGGCACGACACAATGAAAGAAAGGGGAAAGAAATGAAATGCAACCACGGTAGGTTCCCAGACACACTCTCTCTCACAAACACAAACACCCCCTCTGGAATGGAATTTTCATTGCATGCAATTTGACCATAAAACAAATGAAACATTGCGGTTTTATTTTCGGTTGCCTACGCACACAAAGACGACATCCACCATGGCAATCGGTTGTGAATAGTGTACGAGTATAGCACTGACTGTCGTGAATGCCGTTGAATAATGCCGAGTACATCCTGCCGTTAAGGCTGCTACTACTATACTACGCCTCGGCATTCGGTCTGCCACGACGGCGTAGACAAGAGAGCGGGGTGCATTCAAAGTGATGTACACGAAGATTACTCGCAGAGATTGACAACAAAATACAATGGCAACAGGAAATTTCGTTGTGTATGGGGTCGCATGCACTGAGCGAAATCAAGAGAAGAGTTATATGAAAATACAGAAAAACTTGTTCCTTATTAAGAAATTCAAATGATAACAAATCAAAAGGTCAACTTAAGAAATAAATAATAATTAATAAATAAAAGTTCATAAACAATAATAGAGATCAGTAAAAAAACCTTACAAATGCCTAAACAAATTTATTTTCATATGAAAATTAGCAAACACTTAAAACAGTTCTCTGTAAATTAACATATGTTAAGTAACATTTGCCAGATCAATGACAGATACGAAATCAAAGCAGCAAACACTAAAAACAAATCTCTGTCCATTCACAGATGTTAATAAACATTTGTCAGATCAATGAAAGCAGCACTTGACAGTTTATTATAAAATCGAGTGAAATAAGAAATATTGTTATTGAAAGCATATTAAAATTTTGTTTAAATTTATAATTAATTAAATTTACTTATTTCATTTATTTTATATTTTAAAGCACAAACTACAAGAGTTAATTTTACCACCAAAATTCTTTAAACACTTCAAAGAAAACCGCATCATATTTTAAAATACTTTTCTAATAAAATTTACTGCACACGTCAACATCAATTACCAAAGAATAACTCTCTGTAAATTGTTTAGCTGACAAATCTAAGGCAAATGGTTAAAGCGCAGTGTATTGCAGTGCACAGCAACAACAAACTATATACAATAACAACAACGACAATAATAACAGCAACAACAACAAAACCAGCTACAAGCTTCATTTCCTCTACTGCAAACCAAAACGGAAGTAACAAATATCATCAAGCCCAATTGCATTTGTGGCCCAAAAGTGGAAATATTTACTTGCCCACGGTACGAGGGAAGGGTAAGGGGCAACAGCAGAAGAAAAGAGGGAAGGACTCTTGAAGTCTTTGGTTTCTGTGGGTGCAGGTTTGATGAAGTCTGCACTTAGTTAGTTGACTGCCTCCTGGGCAGCACAACCAGCAGGCGAGTACATAAGATAAAAGACAGCTAGACAGACAGACAGTAGGGTTAGAAGGGGACAACGGGGGGAGTGGAAGTTCTCTGCGGGACTCCGACTTCAAACTTGTCCGAGCCATCTTCGTGTTGGGCACTGATAAAAGTGGTTTATGACTGGCTTACGGTTAGGTTACGTCTGCCAACAGTGCAAACATAATCCGGAGCTGTTAACGAGCAACTGCTGCTGCTGCTGCCTCTGCCGGCTGTTAGCAGTTGCCAACTCCCAAAATAGGAATTGAATTTCATTCGAATTGATGCACAACAAGCATTCACAGCTATCAAATAAACACTGAATGTCTGCATAACGAAGTGGGGGAGTACACACACACACAGTAAGGCAGAGTGGCAAGTGCAGGGCGGAGATAGGCGGCTGCAACTCACTTGAATATTCAGGTAATCCGACAGAAAAAAAGAACCAATCAATACAATTTCTGTAGGGGCACAACAGAATGAATATTTTTCATAAAGTTTCTGCGAAGATTCTATAGTTAAAACCATAAGAAATTCATATCGGATGGAAACCAAATCGATTACTTGAACGTGAAACACAGTAAAGTAGTAGTTATATCAATCAGATATACTACTACTGGGCTCTTAAATATCAATTAATTCCAGCTGAATATAGAAAATACATTAAGTTAAGTAGTCAAGGTTGTTCTTATTACAGAAATGATCAGAACTTTTTATATAACATTTTTTATAAGTAATTGTTCTTTGAAGAAAACATATATTCCTATTGTTCCTTGCTATGTCTCAATTTTTAACTATGTTATACCTATACTATAGTCCATATCCTTTATCCATTATTACAATTTATTTGTTAGTAGATTAAGCTCTTATGACACTTGTCAGTATCTCAACATAACACGATTTCCCTTACGCTGCAATTGGTACAGTCAAGTGTTTATGCAATAGCTGTGCTGCTGCTGCTGTTTTTGTTGTTTTTGCCGCATGTTGCTGCATGTGCAACATGAGCAACAACAACAGCAGCAGCAGTACCATCAGCAGCAGCAGCAGCAACAACAGCAGCATCAACGACAGAAGATACAATTGCTTTGCTGTCTGTTGCCATCCTTGTCGTTGCCATAGTCGTTGTCGTTGTCGATTCTGTTGTCATCGTAGTCATTATCAAGTGCCTGACACCAAGCAAAACACCCACCGAGGCCCGAAAATAACCGGTGGAGCACTTAAAACCGACCACATGACAGCCGCCGGCGGGTGTCGAACTCTCTGCCATTCTAACCGATGGTCTACTCAGCTCTATCTGCCCAGCCTCATTCCTTGCACAGTCTCCCTCACTCTCACCTCGACCAACTCTTATGCTGCCGCTTGCCTGCCATAATCGATGACTGTCTCAGTTAGCTCGACGTATGCGTTGCTCTGTGTATCTCTTTCCCCTCTTTTCCCTCTCTCTCTCACCCCGTCTGAGCATGTTTTATCTTTGGGTTTGAAGTCCCTGCAAACCGCAATTTTCAGTTCAATTTAAACTTGCTGAATGGAGTGTTCATTGCCGTCGAGAACTGCGCACGAGTTGCCCATGTTCGATGTAGGAATGGTAAAGGGGGTTAAGGGCTCGCAGTTATTACCGGTAACGGTATTCTTTGGGTTTGATAATGGAACGAACAGCGCTGCAGGTACTACTACTACTACTACCCAAACTTGCAGAAACAATCGCTGCCTTTGGCATTGGCTTTTGCTGAGTTGCACTGAAGAGGATTACAGTTGAAGAACGGATTTCGGGCAGCTTTTGTAGGAATTACTTCGTATTATTTTTACAAAGCAAATGTGGGGAAAACAATCAGGAGATTTACGCTTCGATTGATTGAAAAAAGCTTAACAGAGTTGTACAACAAGTGAATATGAAATGTTGAGCATGAAGAAGAAGCAGATGTTGACTAGGTATTTACTTTCAATTTCAATTTTTAATTGTGGTTCTAAATTCTTTCTCTTGTTTATTATTATATTTATATATATTTAATACATTTTTGCCTTTCTTATAACTAAAATTATTTTAATTACTTCTTTTTCTGAAGTTGAATTATGATGAACATTTTACTGTTTTCTGAATTTTTATGCATTTTTAATTAAAAGTTGTACAACGAAAATAATAAAACATCAGGCATACAACAACAGCTCGTGGAGGCAAAGTAAACTAATCCACCTGCGCAATTGAAAGTGCTACATGGAGTGGAAGAAGAAGCACAAGTCCCCGAGGTAAAAACTTGCTGCATACATCATTTAACAATGCGAACGAATAACATAGATGGGCGCACGTACTTGTACTCGTATGTATGTGCAGTCTCTTCTATCCTAATGCCCCTTTTTAATTAAACTCAAACACATGACCCGTTGAATCCCCAAAACACACATTCGCCTTGTACACCGAGACACACACACACACACACGAACAGACATATATTCATACAAACATACAGACGAGCACATTCGCATTTTGGTAGAAGGGGGCTTGAAATTTATGGCCATTGCTAGTGGCTCGACACACACCCAGACGAGCACACACACCCACACACACACTCGGCTGCAGCACACACTGACGACAATTCAAACAGAAATTTAATATTTTAGTAGTTAAATTATTTGGCACTTGAAATAAAACAAACAACTTGCAGCTGCAGCTAACTCCGCTTCAGCTTCCCTTGCTGCACTAAAACAAGTGCAAAGTGGGAAAATGCAAAACTTTCGAAGCCGCACAAACAGTGACGGCAACGGCGACGCCAACAGAGGCAGCATGCGGTAGAGAAACCTCAAAATTTCAACTGCCTGACTGTTCCTTTTCCTCTCTCCAACTTTCCTCTTGCCACTTTCCTCCCCCCCCCCAGCCATTGGCTGACCAAATGTTGTTAAATAGCACGGGCAGCACAAAATGTAAATATAAATTTTCAGCACAAGATTTATGCATATTTTGAAGCTCGTAAAGGCACAAGACACAAGCCAAGTGTGTGTGCACGAGTGTGTATACGTGTGTGTGTTGTTGTGTGGCATGGGAAAGTCTAGAGCATCCATCTCTGCTACCCACAACCCTCCCTCAGTCTCTTCGCCTAGTCAGTCAAGTGGCATGTGTGCTCTAAATTTTAAAATTGTTTGAAATTGTCCTTGGTCCGTTGCTGCAGCTGTCACAAGGACATGAACTGCACTCGGCTGAGTTATGCTGCAAGACATTGGCTAAAATCTTTGCTCCAACTTGTGTGAGTATGTGTGCGTGTCTATGTGTGTGTGTGTGTAAGCAGAGTGAATCCAATTGGGCACATTACGCATACGCCATGTGCCACATGCTAATGTTGTGTCCATGCCCAGTTGTCTGTCTGTCTCTCTCTCGCTCTCTCTTCCTCTTCCCTCCCCGTCTCTGTCTCTTCGTGCTTGTTTACGGTCCATTTAAATGATGTGCCTGCATGTCTCGAGAGATGTTTTGACAACGCCACAATCTATGCGAATGAAAGTTTTACGACAAAATTGTAACACCCAACGAAATGGAAAATTTCGAGCAAATTTAAAAAAATAAATGCTGAAAATTATGGTTTATACTAGCAGTTAAGTATATGTATATAGTTTACTAAAGTATATTTGTTGGGAAGCCCTTAAAAATAAGCCGCTAAAACCGTTTGAAGGCGTACACCCTCAACGCCCTCTAAAGTATGCTACACTAGAAGAGGCTATGCAAATAACAAGGCCTGACGGAAATGAAATTGATGACCATCATAATTTCTTGTTCATGCATTTTACGCTGCGCATGTGCAACCGCAAGAGGGGCAGGGAAACGGGGGTGGGGTAGACAAGGGCTGGCAACCAACGTGGCTAGGCTAGGCAACACATCAATAAATATTTCAAGCTCTGCGACATGAACAAATGTGGGAGGTGTAAACGGAAAGAGGGTGCTGCACTGCAGTCTAATGGTAAAAGGTCGCCTTCGCTTGACCCAGCAGCGCGCAACGACAATAACAACAACAGCAACAATAACAAAAGCAACGGCGAGAGGAAAAACCTCAACCGCAGCGCGTAGAAGAGCGAGAACAAAACGATTTTAGTATGGAATGTTCAACAATTCAATTTACCGCAAAACTCGTTATTACGCCAGCACGGAGCACACACCGCCACCAAAAAAGTGCTCCAGGGCAGCAGCATCCCTCATCCCGCATCCCGCATCCCTACCCCAACCACGTGCACTCCAAAATATAACCAAAAATTGTTGCCAACGGCATCGCCGTATGCTGTCGTTGTTGCTGTCGTTGTCCATTGCCAAGTGCAAAATGTATTTAAACCTGTCGCCATCAACGACCGCCCCCCCCCCACCCCTTCTTCTCCTGTCTCGCCCTCTCACCTGGCCACGCAGAGGGTTGCCTGTGCTGGCATTTGTTGCGGCTCTCACGTGCATGGGTGAGTGCGTGAGAGTGTCTGTGTGTGTGTGTACATTAAAATTTATGCAAATGCTAAGGTGTGTGCCTATGGTTGAGTGTGTGAGGGGGTGCGTGTGTGTGTGAAATGGACAGAACCATTTTGTCCAGGTGAAAAACAATGCAAATTGCGTACTGAGCGCTTAGAACCTGCACCCCCTCCCCCTTCCTGCGACACCCCTCCACCCATTCCTAAACTGAGCGTGATTCTCGTACCGAAATATTTAAATTAACAAACAGACTGCGGTCGGAACATGTTTACGGACTTCTCTGCGCTGCTTTCCGGGCATGAATTAACAATTAAAATACTGACAGGTTTAATCAATTGGCCATCGCTAAACTAAACTAGCCCCGAGCATCAGCTGCAATTGACAATGAACCGATTTGCTACACGATTTCATAGAATATGATAGTAGAATATGGCTATAATAAGAGAGTAAGGGAGTGGAGTAAATTAAATCATGAATCATTTGGGAAAAATCTGCTGTGCAAATCAGTTCTGATTGATTTTCATTAGGTTGTTTTCATTTTTCGCTATACCCAGGACATATTTGAAGTGCATTGAAAGGGGTTTATACTACTAAAAATTATTAAAATATATTTCGCTATTAAAGAAGTTAAATTACTCATACATAATCCGTCGTTAGATGGGCAGGGTATTATGCAGTCGAATTTAAATGATAATGCCATTTTTTTCCATGTTTCTCTTTCATTCAACAAAAACTGACAGCAACAATCAATTTACATTTTAAAAGCTAGCTTAGTATTTCATAAACAAATTCCAGAGATTTAGTTTTTTAGAGTGAAACAAAAGCTAAGTCTACTTAATCAAGCTTGTATGTATGTAAAAACTAGAAAAGTTGACTCTAAAAAATTGCAATTCAAATTATAAAATTGCTACATAGATTTTTGCAGAATTTTTAAATTGAAATGTAGTTTTTTATCCGATTGATTTGCATCGTAAATATTCGCTTTTTTCTAGTTTGTTGCAAATCTCATAATTCCTCATGGCAAAATTTATTTGCCATTCGTTTATCGCAATTTATTTGTCATATTTACTTTAACATTTTAGAGGCGACAGCTGTCTGCAAATGTTTACAGAATTCCAGAGCGCACATATTGTCAATGGATATACATACGATATGTATGCTATATCTATGTGATATATATGTATTCTTCCAATATATTGCACAGGCCCAACGACAGCTGTTTATTTATTGCCCCATTGGCCAAATCATTTGGCAGATTATTGGAAAAATCCTCTTGTAATTCCAACAAATTGCGCCAAGTTGATTTCAGTTTTATTGCAGCAATAGCGCTTTGTGGCTCGGCTTAAGTGCGGATGCGAAAATATTCCAAATATTTTGTACAATTCCCACTTAACTTTTCTAAATAATGCAACTAATTGTGTTGTCAGCCGAATTAAGTTTTTCCGGTTAGTTTTTCCTGAGTGTTTCCATATTAATTACCATTTACATATGTATTTTAGATACTGATGGCTAAGTACATGGAAGCGAGTGCAATAGTTAATAGATATTGCAACAAAAAATATGATTACAGATGTACGAGAGCGAAACAAAAATATTCAATTAATTCTTAGTAAAAATACTCTGAAATTTTTGACTCATAGTAATACGGTCAATCGAAGTTTCAAAGAAAATGTGATCTTTTTACGGATAAGAGAACAAACTATTACCATAATATACTATGTCAAAATATGCAGCTCGCAAAAGCAGCGACTGCACTACAGTGTCACCTTCCACACCTTGTATGTGTCTGTGTGTAGGTGTCTGTCTGCATGTCTACCTGTCTGCACAGACTAGACAAAAAACCCATTAAAAGCGACGCTGGCTGAATCTGTTGTTGCACAGCTATCCCCCCGGTGAAGGCGTTGGGGCAGCTGATGCTTTTGGCACGTTTTAATTTGCACAAACATTTATTAAATTTTAAAATCTAATTTGAATTTTCACGCCACACAAGCGAGCGACTCTCGCTAGACAATGACAACGACAACAAGAAGAAGAATAGAAACAACAAAGGGTTAAAGTACTAAACCAAGTGTAACACAAAACATATGAAGAAAGATTGCGAGGGGGTAAACTGACTTAAAAATACCCCGCATGAATTTTGCATTTGAAGTTAGAGCCATAAAATTATT
This sequence comes from Zaprionus indianus, assembly GCA_018904595.1. Lineage (NCBI taxonomy): Eukaryota > Metazoa > Arthropoda > Insecta > Diptera > Drosophilidae > Zaprionus > Zaprionus indianus. The sequence goes on from JAEIHA010000905.1 coordinate 3,146,335, forward strand.
AATGTTTGTATCACAAACTGATGCAATAAAATACTGTAATAATATTAATTTAATAATATTAAAATATATTAGTTGATCAATAAATAAATATTAATATAATATAATAAAAATAAAATAATAAATATTTAGTAATAATTTATTGCATTGGATATTTTGAATACTTTTCAAAATCAGTATTAAAATAAAAATATAAATAATATAAAGTTCAAGCTTAAAATGAATTAAAAAAGCTCATATTATATGGAATAAATTTACGTTGAGAGTAATTAAATTGTATAGGTAAAATTTTAATTAACTTTATTCATTATGCAACAGATTATCTAATTTATTGAAACAGTAATTGATTAAACTGCTCATGACAGCATGCATTAATTTTAAGGACCATTAGAGTGTAGTTAATAATAAATAAATTCAATTAGCAATGTATTATCAATTATGTAACTTAATTGTTGATTGCCTTTAAGGTTACATTTTTTTCTATTTCTAAAGGTTGCATTAATTGAAAATATCTCTTATAAAATGGAAAAAACTTATCCCTGTATACCCTCTTTAACCACTGCTTCGGCAACAGGGTATTAAAAAAGACGACAAGCAAGCGTAGTGAGAAAACAAAACAACAACAACAACAGCTACGAGAGTGTGAAGGAGAATGGAACCGAGAGCAACAGCATGGAATTGATTATTGAGCGAGTGTGGGAGGCAGTTGAGAGAGGGAGAAGTTGAGCACAAGTGGAGCTGGGAGTGCAGAAAATAGAACACTCCACAGGGGGGCTTAGACGAAAGAGTGTGGGTGTGAGTGTGTGCATGTGTGTGCGAGTTAGTGCTGCTGCGGCCGCTGCTGTTGCACGTTCAGCTCTCGTTGTGATTCTGGTGCAGGCTGTAAAGTTATGGCACATCGGCATGCAGTTAATATTCAAGGCCTTTCCCGCCTTGTCGCAGCGGCGGCAAATGCATTTTACAGCGCTCGGTGTTGACAGGCGCACACTGAAAATTGCAATTGCAAGTTGCATGCATAAATAGGCAAATGCCAGCGAGGCTCTGCTTCCCTTCACCACCTCTATGGGCAATGCCTGCCTGCCTGTATACGTTAGTTGTTGCTGTTGTTGTTGCTCAATCTGCTATGGGTTCTGGATCTAGTTCTGATTCAGATTCTGATTCCATTTATACTTCAATTTTAACTTCTAAAGCTGTTACTAGCTCTGACTCAATATGCAACAAAATGTTACCTTAGCTTACGGATGAATAAAATTTGTTCTAGATTTTGTTGCATACTTTTTTGGGCATCTGAGAGAGTAGCCTCTACAATGCTGTTCGCGTGTTTGAGTGTGAGTAGCTTGGAAATTTCTTTTGTTATTGATTAGAGAAATATGTATATATTTATATTCAGTTCAGAAAATCGAATTAAATTGTAGCAAATTTTTGAAATATAAGCCTTTAACAAGCTACTGGAAAAATGGCAGAAAAGGCTGGAAAAATGCACAAGTTGTTGCAAAACTTGTTGAGTAAATTGGAAATTGTTGTTAAAAGGCCAATACGCAATAACACCTGCAACATAGCCATATTGTGTTGCATTTTTATTAGTCACTTTCCATAAAGAAATGTAGCATGATGCACTCACTCACATTCGGACTTTTATTGATGCTGTCTTTTTAAGTGCCTGTTCGCAAACAGCAGCAAGCAAATACTAGCTAACGGAAAAGAACAACAACGCGTACATGCAGCAAGCCGCACACGCAACATTTAACATGCAACATGCAAGAACTATAAAGTTTTGCTGCAGCTGACAATGAACATGAAAACCATTGAGCATAACGACAAAGAAATTGACATGTGACACACACCCGCACACACACACATACGAGTACTCATATCAGCATTTTATTATCGCTGTGCAACTGTCAATTAAAAACAACAGCATAGAAAACTTTATTTCCTTTTTTCATTTTTTTACATTCTGTTTTTTGTTTTTATTTTTTTTTTTTTGGGACAGCAACATGGAAAATTAGTCATGCGCGATGGGGTGATATTTTTCATGGTGAGTGTTCTTTCAACCTGCTCGCGTGTAGCCCATTAGACAGCAAAACTTCAATTAATTCTCACACATGGACAGCAACAACAATAAGAGTTGTGTTCAGTGAATTCAATTAACTGCAATTTTGCATCGTGCTGGCAATAATCGACGCGCGTTGGCAACTCTGGAATGCTTTTGAGCTTATCACTCGCTCTTTCCCTCTCTCTTGCTTTCTCTTTATCTTTCTCTTTTGGTCATTTAACAACAGCAATTATTGTGGTTGGCAAACAGACGAAACTATACAAAAACCCATGGCCAAACTGAGTGCAGAAAAAAATATCACCCACAACAATAAAAGTCTAGTTGAAATATAATTAAAACTGTTTTTTAAGCTGGTCCACACTGTCCATCAGTGCAGCAGTATTTATAATTGCTGAACTTTTGTTGCTCTCTGTAATTTGTCACGTGTAATTGCATCCCTTTGGCCTTTGATTTTGTTGACTTTTTCCATTGTAATTGTGCTATCCGGATAGGGTGGGGAGGAGAAGGCACAGCAGAACACAATGAGGTGAATGAACGCGTTAACAAGTGAACTGGTTTTTCGATTGTGGAGCTTGTTTAATTATTTTCATATTATTTATACGACTTTTTATCGTGAGTTTCAGTGAGATATTTTAATGATAAAGCATGTATTATACATTAATATATATTCTTGTTCAGCATCCACAGTTTTTCTGATTTTGTTTAATGGGCAACAGTATTAACTTCTATAGAATTAATAATAAGCTAACGTAATAATTATTATATTGTTACAACAAATATATATTTATATCTTAAATTAAATCATTTTCCAATCAAAACCTTTATTGCTTTTATCAATATGTCGAATAAGTATATTTAATGTGAAAATGTTATACAATACTTATGCTTCAGTTTCTGTTAAAAACATCTTTAACATAACTTTAAAACCCTAAAAAATAAACTGAAATATATTATCAAATTGCCAGTTTCAATAGAGTTTTAAATGTACTGAGCAACCTATGCACCTTTTGCAATTATTTATCTTTATTTACACAGTTATCACACGTAAAGTTCTTAAAACATTTCCCCAACCATACTTAAACACCCATTCCAACGCCCTCGACTATCATAACTCTGCCAAAGCAAATGCGATTTGTGTTTTAATTTCATTTCAATTATAACTTAACATACTTTCCCCTTTCACAACCCCTCACACCATATGTAATTACAAGTACTGCAGTGCTTTTTGCAAAACGCCAGCGTTTTGTAGCTGTAATGTGCTTAATCAGATTTCGTTTGACGTCGCTATCATCGCGTTAATCTGCAAAATGTTCTTTTCTAAATTGTCCGACAAGTTTGAGCGAGCGCCGCGTTCTGTTTCGCTTTCAGAACTCAGCGAGGGACCAGTGACAGGTCACACTTTTAACATGGCCCGCATCGGTTGGCAAGAGCAGGAGCAGTGGCAGCAGCAGCACAGTGAACTGACCGCACACCCCATGTTCGTGTGTGCATGTGCATTTCCATGTCAAGCAGGCGGCGATGGAAGTGGGGAAGGTGCAGAGCAACTGCTGCGAGAGTGCGGGTTGAATGACCAACGTTAACTTAATAGAAGTTGACACATGTCGCCACGCGTGCAAAATGTATTCATCCAACCGCAGCGACAGCGACAACGGCGACGAGGCGTTTCACGCCCACACACACACACACACACACACGGATGGAGCACACCAACATGAGCAAGTAGAAGCTTCTATGGCCAACGCACTCGATTTCAATAAGCAGCCTGAGCGACCCCCTGCGTGCCAATTAACATGGCCGTTGGCAGTCAGCCTGCTTGCCTGATTTCAATTCGTTTTAATAACGCAAAAAATAAACAAAAAGGGAGGGAGGGAGAATCATAAAGAAAGCAAAGAAACAAAACAGAGAGAGAAACAAACACATACAGTATATTTCCGCTCGCTTGTCAATTGGGTTTTTTCCTTCTACCCGACTTTGAACTCTCTGGTGAAACGTTGCATGAAATTTGTTTGTTTACAAACGCCAAACTCCTCCGAAAACTGTTCCTGGCATTGTTAATGTTGTTGCAGTTCTTGTTATTGTTGTTATCAAATGCCGGAAATTATTGTACGCCATGATGACTTCGACCTCATCGACATGTCGTCGTCCCCGACATCAACATCATTACAGTCGCAGCTTGCTTGTGTGTAAATCCTGTTTATATCGACGTGCAATGTTTTCTGACAAAGGGCGCGCTGATTTCATGCATCACTGACTAGCAATATATATCGCAAACATATTGCAACAACAACAGCAACATCAATTTGCTAAATCGGAAAACATTGGCTAAAACAATCAGCTTTGTATGCCGGAGATTCTTAATTAGCCAAAAGTGCGCTGAACTCGATGTTTATTTTGAGGGGCTCAATCAAGACAGAGAAGTCTGAGGAAGAGTATTGGTTTATGGGATTGTTTGTCAATCTCGAAGAAGAGCTGAGCTCAGCATATGCTCATATTTATCATGAAATGCTTGAGTATGTTAAGCTGCAATCGGTTTAAAGATTAAAGACAAACAAAGCATCAGAGTTTACTTTAAATGTTTTTCGAATTAAAAAAGAAGTTTGCAAGAATGTGAAAAAATAAAATAAATATAATCAAAACTAAAAACAGCATTACATCATTTTTAGTAAATGAGGAGATACGAATTTTTATTCGAATGTAAAGGTAAAAGATAACACAAGCCCACAAAAATGTTGTGATGATTTGAATATGCGACATATGCAGTAATTTTGGGTACCTTAATCCGTATGCGAAGTGGTTTTGATTATAGATTAAGAATTCATGCATTAAAAAACTTTTTCCAGGATTCACTTCGATTGAAATGCAGTTTATAAAGAAATTATTTTATATAGATATATATATACGAATACTTAACATTATCGTGAAGTAAGAGTTAATGCTTGGTTTTATTATTTTTATACTTTTTATTTTATTAAAATCTCCTCAATAATCATCAACAGACACACTTTAAAATAATATTCCTTTATTGACTAATATCTCAAAACAATACAAGCTTGCGCAGGCAAAGTGGAAGCTCGAGCGAGAGCCCCACTTAAAATTTCCACGACGTTAAAGAAGTGCAATAAAAAAAAAGTCACATAAATAAAATGAACCGCATTGCATTAATGGCAGTTGCAGCAACTGCATATAAAGCTGCCACGGCCAATGCACTCGAATGGCAGCAAGCAGGCTGCAGTGAAGAGGAGGAGGCAAGGTGGCAAGGAGCTTCATTCTACCAGCAGGCAATGGGCTGGGGGTTCTTTCTACTTGGCGACTGCAACGCGGCCAAACAATGTGGCACAATACAAAAAAATAAAATAAAACGAAGAGCAGAAAAGGAAATGGGAAAAAGAAAGGAAAAATAAATGCCACTTCAGTTGCATTCTCTGTTTGGCTGGGCAAAAATTATATTACAACAATGTGGATAAATTGTGATTTCCATGAAGCAGCTCCCCTACTTTCCCCACCATCCCCACTGCGGCCCCTACTCCATAATTTTGCTCACCACATGCAGCATTCAAGTGGCAACTGCAGAGACTGCAGTCGCTTAATGGAGTCAGTGTGTGAAGTAAGTGTGCGTGCGTGTGTGTGTGTGTGTGTGTGTACACCGCGTGGTGTATTAACCCCCAGCGAGCTGCGGGGATCGTCTTGCGCACGCTCTGCTACTTGCTGACTGACTTACTTGACTAACTTGCCACTGCCGCGTGGCAGTGTGTCAAACCAAGGCAAGCAGCCTGTCCTCCCCAGCAGGGTAGCCGCAGCAGGAGTGGGGGAGGGGGTAAGTACTGTGCGTGTGCTCGCTTCGTTGGGTTTAACACGCATTCAACACGCCTCCACGCATTCACCGAGACACGCCCCGCTCCCCTCGCCACCCCTTCTCCACCCCCGTCATGCCCAACAATGTAATCAAACTGAAAGAGGCGGCCAGTTGGGGGCCCGCTCTCCCTCCCCCTCTCTCTTCGTCCCTCCCTGCAATGCAACTGCTCATTTCTAGCACAAAAACTTAATATGCTGCTAAATGGCATTAAATGGGGGGCGTTGTGTGGCGCCAAAGGGGTGACAAGGGCAGAAAATAGGGTGCTGCCAAGAGGATTGCACTACATTTTTGATAAGCTCAGAAGCGTAAACACCTCGACATACTTTTTATTTTTTCTCCTACCGCTCGTGACTTTGTTGCGTGCGTGTTGCCGCCTCGTCCTTTGAGCAGCAGCTAATAAAGTTGGACAGTTTAAGACGAAGCTGGCAGAATGGTTTCTTCTGGGTAGTAATTAAGCCATAAAAGGCGGTAAAAACAAGTCGCATTCTCACATTGGCAGTGCCGTTGCCACTACTGTTGCCACAACTAAAGTACTGCTGCTGCTGCAGTGTCAACAAGTGAAACATGGCAACAGCGCACTTTGCCACTAATCGAACTTTATGGTGCTGCACGCTGCACTGCGCTCTTTGCCCAAGTTCTCTGAACTTTTCACGTACTTCACATTGTTTCACTTTGCGCCCAAGTTTGGCAATAAATTAGAAACATTTAAAGCGAAACTATTCATTGTTAAGTTAAGTATTGAATACAATGTTAGTTTAGTGCAACGCAATTATTTATTGCACTACTTGTTGAGGACTCGCCTGCAAAGTGTTTGCACTGCATAAGAAATAGAAATGTGGCAACAATGCCAAGCTGTGAAATTGCAGGGAACATTATGAGTTTTTAAATATTTACAGTGTTGCCAAATTTCATGAAGTGGTGAAAGAAAACTTACTTTGATAATGCAATATTTGTTTGGCTTAATAATTCAATTTCTAGCGACTTCTACAGTGTTGCCAAATTTCATTTACCGCAGTTGCCAAACTTCTCTGTTGTGGCAAATCAGGTGATTAAAGAGAAGTAAACTCATCACAATATATACGACTGACAATGCTTTCAATTAGCATGATTTGTGCATGCATGTACGCAATTGTTTCGACATGTCAGTTCAAGCTGTTGTCTAAGCACACACACAAAATATGCTAAATGAGTCCAAAACAAGGCTAATTAAATGTAACACATTTATCCCACGCGAAAAACATCGGCCACAAGGGAAAACTAAGCTGCAACAATCAGTTTGCGTCAGTGTGAAGTGAAGTGCATCAATCAAATGCAACAAAACGAGAACAACAAATGCCGCTTAACTAACATCAATTTGAAAGCTGACTAAAATGTAAGTGGCTTTTGTGTAAGCTCATTAAAATGATTACACCCCAAAACGCACCACGAGCCACGCCCCCAAAATTTAATTTTCCCTCCCCCACACACACAGCCATGACTTTACTAAATGCGCCCGTGACAATAGTTTCGAATGCAATTGTTGCGATTGTTGTTGTTGTCGTTGCGAGTCTGTCAAATTGCATGCAATTTTTGCAACAAATCCCAAACGGGGGGAAAACTCGGTGAACAATATCCCAATTGTGCACCTTCCTCTCGCTCTCTCTCTTTCCCTGTCTCTCCCCCTCTGCATGTTTGTCCCTTTCCTGCATGTCGCAGTTGTTTAGCTATGCATTAGATTTGTTATGTTTTCGTTCCTTTCCCCCTCACCTAGTTATTTTTTTCTGCCAGTTGGAAGTTCTTTTGTAGCCTGTTGGAGCTACTTTAAAGGGCGTGCCACGCCTTGCTGTGCTTGCAAGCTGATTTCGTCATTGTTGCTGCCTGCACAACAACAATAACAACGATGTTGCAACTCACAATGGGCACATGTTGCTGCAACTTTCATTGTCAGTGTCATTGTTTCCGTCGGACTGCAACTCTATGAATGTATCTGTTTGTTTGTACGTTTGCATGTGTGTGTCTGAATGTGAATGTTTCTCGACCTGAGTGAGTGTGTGTGCGTGTGGGTGTGTGCATGTGATTCATCTGTGGCTCAGTTTGTTGCAGCGTTGCATAAAAAATTGACCATTGAACTGACAAGAGAATTTTCTGTGCATGACTGCTTGGTGGCATGCCACATGCCGGCGACAGTGCCTTCCCTCTCCCCTCTCTCTCACACACATATAGAGGTTGTTGCACCATGCAGACGAATGCATGTAAATGCAACGTTGCCAATTTTCATTTACAGCTTTTAATTCAATTGTGTGCGAAATAAATCATAGCTCAACGTGAAAATTGAAAATTCTTTAAATTTTTTACCAATTTGTGTGTGCAAACTTCAGAAGGTCTAATTTTAATAGTTATTATTTGATGTGCCACACTGTTGTCACACTTCTTAGGCTATTCAAAAATATCTAATAATATTTAATATTGGGTTGAACGATTTTTATTGCCAATTTTCCAAACTTTCTGATGAAGAAACTTCATGTTATTTGTCAACTATCACCACACACTGTTGACACACTTCACAAGCTCTTTAAAATATTTTTCCCCTTCCACTTAATAATTTATGTTTAGAAAGCTCTGCAATTTTAACCATCGAAAATCATTTGTTGCAAATTGAGTTCCTTCAACGTTGCCAAACTTCAGTTGATGGACAACTTTTGAAGCTCGCACAACTGTAAAATAAGCCACAAAAATTCCCCTAGGCCAATTTGACAAGCTTAAGTCCCTTCTTTGTGAAACAAGCAGCATTATTAGCACACAAACACACACACACTCGGCAGATTCCTCCACCATTACTTATGTGTCAAACCAAAAAAAAAGAAATGTTATCAAACAATTTCAAGGTTGACTTAAATTTTTCACGTTTCTTTCGGGAGACAAAGTGAAAAAAAACAAGAATGAAGCCTTCAACTGGGCCAGCAAAATGGCAGGGCAAATAAATCATAGGCGAAAATTGTTCGTCGTCTACTTTGTTCATCGTGTAATAAACGCGCAAATTTTTCACTTCCCAAATTCGCTTGTCCTCTTTCGCTTTCGAGTAGATTTCTCTTCTTCTTATGGGGGTGATATTTTTTTTTTATTTTCAACTTGACTTACCTTCGCGCACATTTTCGTAGGCATCCTCAACATGTGACTCCTTATAGATAATGGAGTGAAAATCAAGTTCGTCCTCTGCTGTGGAGGAACTCTCGTCTACCTGTTCCGTTGTTGTAGCAGCATCGGGTGTGAACATTGTTGTAGTCGTTGAGTTGGCCAACATGGGGAATGTTGTTGTTGCTGTTGTGGCTGCTTGTGTTGCAGTTGCTGTCGTTGTGTTGCTTTCAGCATTCTTATTTATGAAGTTCTTCGTCTTATTATCAATGGCAGTTTTGTTGTTGCTGTTGTTGTGGTTGTTATTGTCACGTATGTTGTTGTTGTTGTTGTTGCTGCTAGCTGGGGACCTTCGTGTCGTGGGCCCCGTTGTCGTTGAGGACAATATTGTTGCTGTTGTTGTCGCAGCTGTTGTTGTTGCTGTTGCTGCTGTTGCGGTGGTCGTCGTGCGATTTGTGGGAAAATAATGTTTGGCATGTTCAACATAATAGGCATCACGTTCTGTTATAATTTTACCCTCGAATACCCCATTGTGTATGGAACCAAATACATAACTATTACGATCCCCTATCACTTCGCCCTCATAGATGTGATCCGTGGAGACATCAACGGGGCCATTGCTATCATAAAACTGCAATGGAAAAAGAGAGACATCAAATTCGTATGTTATCGCTTTATCGATTCGAATATCAATGGCAATACTCACGTCTAACTTATCACTAAATGTATTTAAATCACGTTTTAATCTAAGATGGAAGTTTCTTCCATGTGCTGCAAACTTTAAATGTACAAAATGATCTTTGGTCACCGATCGTCGCGCTCTATTGTGACTAGCTCTAATGTGCTCATGATCATAGTTGAGTGTTTCGTAGTGGGATATGTATTCGTTGAGTCGCTGGCGACCTGAAAAGGAAGAAAAAAAGAATTTATATTAATTAATTGTTATAATTTAAATAAATATTGTTATAAAGATCGTAGTTATATAGTATTGACATGCTGTAATAATACTAATTTATTTTGTGTTGCATACTTTAGGGAGCGGTTAAAAAGTTAGCAACTCTTAAAATTATCTTTTAAATAACTTCTATGTTATTTATCCGATCGCAACCAAATTTTTAAATAGCATTTGAGTATTCATAGTTATTGTATTTACCAAACTTTTACTGACTTGGATTTCATACAAACGAAATAATACATTAATAAAATTCATAAATTTCTCAACATCATTATTTCATTTTTATTTCAAATAAATTTACTCATGATGAACTAGAATTTGATGGTTCAGAATTGCCATAGAACTTATGCTGAGTAGATTATGATTCATCATCTTTCTCATCTTGTTCTTTTTCGATGCAGTTTGCACAGAACAGTCCATTAAGCAATCACCCATGCCACGCCCACAACCACCTAACAGGCCGAACCAAAATTCACGCAAGTAATGCATTTATGCCAGAGTGTGCAGACTCTCTCGGTCCCCCTCTCTCTCTATCTTTCTTCATCTGTGTATGTGTATTTGCCCCTGTCTCTCTGTGCGTGTAAATGCATTAAAAATGTTGCACAAGTTGCTGCAAGAGCAGAAATATGTGTGTTAGCATGTGCATTTGCACATACATATGTCAGTAAGTATCTGTGCTCGAGAGTGTATGTGTGTTTGTGTGTGTGCTGATGTCTACTGTAAATTGCAGCTGTAGAATGCTCGTGCTGCCATTTCTCGTTTGGTTTCCAGTCCATCTGCCAAAATAAATATGTTTGTGCCAGGGAAAACTCCACTTTGCCACTTTTCTACTTTTACACTTGCACTTCAAGTTCGACAGGCCATGCCACGCCCCCATCCCACTTACTTGTCGAGTGGTGGGTGGGTTAGTGGGTGGTTGGTTGGTCGACGAGTGGCAGTTGGCAATGCCAATGCGACAGCAGCAAAAGTAAATGCATTACAAGAAAATGCATTGCATACACACAGGCGCGCGTTCGCCACTTACACCAAAGCCAGGGCCGGCACGGGAGGAAGAAGAGAAGGTCCTAGGGCCCGTTTGGCCCACTTTGGCGACCATTAAATGCTATGAAACGTTAAAAGTATTAAGCGAATCAGCAAACGAAGCGCATGAAACAGAAACGGCAAATGGCAATGAAATGCAGCAACTACGTGAGTTCCTTTTCACTTGTTGTTGCTGTCGTTGTTGTAGGTACTGCTGTTGTTGTTGTTGTTGTTGCAACAGTAGCTGTTGCTGCATGTGATCCGGTCAATGTTGGGCCTGTACAGTTCCTGTGTGCCACAGTTGCGATTGTCGTGTATTTTTAATTTGTGGGCTGAAGGGGATCGAGAGGGAGACAGAGAGATTGAGAGAGAGACAGAGGGGAGAGAGGAATGGGAGCAAGGAAGGCAGGCCACAGTACATCCGACTCCGACGATGTTGCGTTTCAATTTCCGGCCTTCAATTAATTTGAAATTGCGGCTAGCCGATTTGAGTTGGATTGTGGAATTGGTTTTCGAAGATTTATCGTTAAATGTTGATTGTTTGCTCTGCGGCTTCTTATAGACAGGCACGTACAGCGTGCATTGATGCTGAGTGATGGGATTTATACCAACAAATTGGTTGACTTTTGGGTAATTATTAAATTTATACAGTATATACATTTATTGGCAGAGAAATTGCTTGGCTTTGGGTAATTATTGAGTTGCCTTTATTGATGCAGAAATTAACTTGTAAACTTCTGAAATTTATTTAAATATTTTCCAAGTATAAGTTTAAACAAAATTCACTATATTTGCCTTAAAGAAACCTCAACCTTCAATAAGTAAACTGCACCTAAATTCTAATTACAAAACATTCAAGCAAACAAATTATATGTAAACGATTTAGAACTTAATGAATTTCGTGCACTCAAAAGTTGATTTCACACCACAAAAGCGAAGAACTACACAGAACCAATCTCTTTGCTTGTGCTACAGAAATATTTACAGCAATCTGAATGCGCCTCCTTTGGCTCAGCCTTACCACAAATTCTTCGTGTTGAACCACAGCAAATTATCGGCAAGGATTAGCAAAGTAAATAGAAATGAAAAATTCCAGGCGACAGCAGAGCAGACCAACTAAATTCTATAGCAAAGCTCATCAAAGGAATACGACAACGAGAACGATGACATCAACAACAACAACAACAACTTGCTCATCAAGGCAAAAAGTTTGGGCATATTGCAAACTGAAAGCGAGACTAGAGTGAGACGGAGAGAGAGTTGGTTAATTGCGTTGGTAAAACCACAAAAATCGATAGTTAAATGAAAATAAAGTCAGAATAGCTGCGGTCTACACAGACACACACAGTGAAACACAACTACAGATAAGGATAAACACACACAGGCACACAGACAGTTATGCAGAGAGCGAAGCTGGAAGAGATATGCATGAGTGAGGAATTTTAATTACTTAAAATGCAGCAACATAATGAAAAATACTCAAAAAACGTGAGAAATGTATGAGGATGCTCTAGAGGGAGAGAAACGCAACGCAAATGGAGAAAACGTAAAAATGTTAAAACAAACTGCTGCGAACGGGTTTTAAAAGGGGTAATTAAACTGAATGCTCAAGCAAACATTACGACTTATTTTTCTATGCGCCCAGGAAGCTGCTGCTGCTACTGCTGCTGCTGCTGAGTGTGCTGGGGCGGCCATGTGGGCGTGGAGCAGGAGTTACTACTACAAAGAGGTCACTTTAGCAGTTGACCTAGAACACGTACAAAAAAAAGCAAACCGAAAGGAAAATAAGAGACAACGAAAAGTTTGAGCAGCAGTGCAGAGTGCTTTACATAGCATACGTATATACATACATCCACACATATATTACATACAGATACATATGTATCTGTATGTACATTCGTATATATATGCAGAAGCAACTTTGAGTGACGGATTAAGCAAACTAAAGCCGAGGTAAGAGCTGCTGCCTTAAAATGTGCAAAAAGGTGAGCCTAGCTGAGTGGAGTAGTTAATGTTGGCTCAGATCCACCCCCTCCCCCGGCAAATGGCTGACGAAGATGAAGGTTAAAATAATAGGAGCAACCGTAGTAGCGAAGAAGAAGGTAAAGGGTAAATATGGCTAAGGAAAATGCTGGGAAATGGAAAAACTAAAGTAATGAGATTGTTAAATATGCAGGATCAAGGCTGCAATAGTTAAGAAAAAAGTAAAGTATCTATTATATTTTGTGGATATATTTTCAGGTATCTAGTGATTGAACTAGATAGTCCTGCTAGAGTAGCAAAGGAAACTAATTAAGTGAAAACAAGCTACAAAGTTATACTGCATAATAACTATATTAATTATAATTATATTAACTATATTTTAACCAAATAATTACTATAAAAGGGTCTTAAAAGTTTTAATTGTGTAAGGATTTTTATAAGTTTTCTTAATAGTTCTATCATAATTTTGTTAGGGTAAACTTACCCAAGGAAAACTCTTTTTTATTTTTAGGAAATGTTAAGTCCTTAAAAGAAGTCAGGTTAACAAAGTTGAGGCTAATATATCGTGCCCAGTCAAGCCAATATGCTAGCCAACCACAAAGTTGTTTATACCCAACCCCAAAATGGGGCAAGCAAATAGATAAGTGTCGCAAGTGAAACCATTTATCAACACTTCTTTTATTTCGGGGAGAGGGCAAACTGGCTGGACCTGCCGCAACAAATATCTTATCACAGCTGTGGCACCCGCAGGGGTTTCACTCTCTCCCCTTCCTCTTTCTCTCTCTCTCCCTCTCACTCACTCTCTCTCTGTCTTCGCCTGTTGCACAGCGAAGTTGGCCCATTTCTTCTTGATATTTTGGCCAACGGCAGCTGCACATTTGGCCCACATAAGAAACGAGCTGAGAAACGACTTTCGCTATTTACTATTGCGAACGAGTAAGCTAAAGAAAAAATTGAATATGGCAAAACGTTTGACCAACATCGAAACGAGTCGAGTCGCATCGATTTGAGTCAAGAAAATGAAAAACAACTGCACCGCACTGGTCCCGGCAATTGCCCGACTTTTATGGCAAACAACTTTTCTTTTTCTTTCCCCCTCCCATTCTCTGCTTCTCTTTCGTTTGCTAAATTTATCTCTCATTTTCATTTTGTTCGCCATTGCCGTTTGGCAGGTTTTTCCTCATCGATAACGCAGCGAGAAACTGCTAAAAACGAAAGAAAAAAACCGTTTTCCAAAACGAGTCACAGTGGTCATCTCTATATCTATTTCCCTCCCTCCCCCTCTCTCTCTCTCTCTCTTGTCTTGTTCTTGCTCTCTTTGCTTCCTGTCGTGTTGAGTTAAAATTAGTCGCTCGGGGCGCCGGCTGCAGTTTGGTTGATTGAAAAATGTTCAATCAGCTGCTGCGAGAAAGAAAGAAAAAACTGGAACCGCACAAAATTTCCAGTTGCGTTTTTTCGACCAGTGTTGTCACCCCGCGCGCACTCACTTAAATGCCATTAACCCACAAAATCGGTGATGTCTTTGCTTTAACGTTGCACATCGATCCACGTCCAAAACGAGCGTTTAATGCCATCCCAAACATTCCGCAACGAAGGCAGAAGAGATGCCTCAGCTGCCCCTGCAGCGTTTATTCATTTTTAACTGCATGTGTCATATATACTTGAGCCCCCAGAGCAACCCTCTCAGGCACACACATATGTCTTTGTATATATATACAACCCCCTCTCCACAATGATGATGATTCAATTTGGCTGCAGTAGCTCGACACGAAATGGGCTTAAATGCGCTCAAGTTGAATATTTTAAGCTTTTGGTCAGCGTTTTGGGTGGTTATATGCTCATTTTGATTGATAGGCTTAAGGCTGTCCCACAATCCCCCCCCTCCCCCTCCATCTCTGTGTGTCTGTCTGTGTGGCGTCTCGTTAAGCTGATTTCTCTCTGCTGCACTTTTCCACTACGCCACGTTTTAGATAAGACTTCCCCAGCGTCGAGAGAGCAAGGCTGCATTTGCTGCCTAAAGTTGATGGATGATGTGGGCACTGTGTGTGTGTAGTATGTGGCATTGCCAGCAGCCTGATAGGGTGGAAGGTAGTGGGGAAGGGGGGTGCACTTGTCTATGTATAGCTCAGCCAATTTAAACTGTTTGCTGCAGTTCAATTTTTGATGCATTTCTAATAAGCTTAGAATTTTGGGTTTGTGCGGCAACTTCAAGTTGAGCTGTTTACGGGTCGAACTTGTGCAATATTTATGCGTAAGCTAATTGACTGGATTTTGCAGAAATATACGAGACAGACAAGTGAGTATATAGTTTAGTATACTTGTGTGTGCAAACTTAAGCTTTATCAAGTATTTGCCATACGATTAAAAGCCAGTTAGTGCAAGATTGTGAGTTTGCAGGAGAAAGATTAACTTTAATTTAAATTATCAGTCCTATAATTATCATACAATGTAGGATATTTAAAAAAAATTATTTTTCGAATTTTTGCAATAAATGTAGTTTATGTTTTTTGCCCACACTTGTTTCAGCAACCCTAGAAAACAAATAAATCAACAGCAAGTAAGCGAACTCAATTCAATTGAAGTTATGTGGGAATGATAAATTCATTAAATAAGTTAAGCAATGAAGAATAAATTTCTTATAAAATAGAAAGTGATTTTCATATTCACTGCTCCTTTTCGCAGCACGTTTAAAGCATGTTGCACTCTTAAAGATCGGCTGCCAAGTGCAAAATGTGCAATGCAAAAACTTCCCTATTTCGGGGCTTCGTTTTTTCTTGATTCTGTTGCAATTTTCAGAACGCTAAGACGCACGTCAAGGAAGCTGACAGGGCTCCAACGTAAACACAGGACAGAGCGAGGACCCTGACCGCCCAGCCACCACTATCCAACCAAGCGCACTTTCCCCTTTTCCCCATTTCCCCCTTATCGCCTCCCGTCACACTGCCGCCACGTTTAAAACCATCAGACTCACAAGTTTTCCGCCAACAAAACTGTGGGCTGGCATGTCAAAAGGGCACAGAGCAGGGCACTGGCAGGAGCAAGGGGAATGCAGCTGATGCTGGAAAGGGGGGAGCAGTGGCAGAAGCAAGGGGCATGCGGCTGAAGCTGGGGCTGAGCGAAATGACCGCAGCCGCAGTAAAGTCAGCGTCGCAGCAGCTGCGCATGAAACCGCATGAAAGGTTGTCAAATAAAATCCAAGAAAAGTGCAATAAATCACGTAACACTGCAATCATTTTATCAGCGTAAAGTTCCGTGTTTTAAAGAAAGAAAACTCTCAAGTACTTCAAGAAAAATAAAATATAAAGAAAAACAACATAACAACTTGAAAATTGAATAAAAAACATTTCGAAAATGCCCCCAAATCGGAATCACTCTTCTCTTTTTTCCCTAGGTTTTCCTTTTTCATTTCTCGTAACTTCTCTTTCATTAAAAATCATTTAACTCGCATTGCCTTATAATTTGATCAGCTTCTTTTTCGTGGGAAGTTTTTCCATTGGCTCATTCCCCAAACTCATTTCACTCGTTTCGAAATGTGGTTTATTTTCGATTTCGTTCGCAGCGACTTAACTTTAACTGTATTGTGTTTGTGTGTGTGTTTTTTGCCTTTTCTTTTTGCTCTTTTCTGTTGGAAAACACACACACAATCCGATGAAAAATTTCCTTCGAGTTTAGCGTTTTTTATTTACTTTTTTGTGCGTGGGGAAATGGCGCCTCATGAATTGAAATGAATCAATTGATTGCTGCGTTTCTCTGCATTCTTTGGCACATACATATACATCAGTATATATACCATATATACGTTGTATATATGTATGTATTGTGAGCTTCAACTTGAGGTCATTTACATGCAAATTGATGGGGCGGCCGAACTTACGCACGTGCCCAATAATTGGAGTACTTTCTGAAAGCGCCCCGTCCCTGCTACGCTGGTCTGAAGAGGCATAAAAAAAATGTAACATAGCAAAAGCAAAATGAAAACTTTGAAATAAATATACAAAACGTGCAATCCGTGATTTATGGCAAGCTTTTATGGCAACACAAATATTTGTAAAATGCCTGCCCAAGTATTTATTTAATAAAAGTCGGACTGGGTATTGTGTATTTGAAATATATCCTCGGGACTTCTATATTTAAGAATAAATCAATATTGAATTAAGTCTCGGTGTTCATAAAAATGAAACAACCTAATAAACATTGTTGATTTTTAATGAAAATTTAATTAAACAGCATCATAGAAATTTGTAGATTATAAGCAATGTAAAAGGAATTAAAAAAGGGGAAAAAGGAAGGCTGTGATTGCATTATAAATAATTTATCGTAATTCAATTTTGTATATTTTAATTTTTATTCTTTTAAGTAAGAAGTTCAAAATATAAGATAATATATATATAAATATATATAATATATAAATGTTCATATTCTTAAGCATTGTTGTTTCATATAAAACCTTAAAAATTTTTCTATAAACTTTGCCAAAACAGAATTCGCCTCTAAGGCAATCAGAAATGTTTTCGTCGACAAAAAATGTTCCCCAATATAAAGAGAACTCTTGCTTCAAACTCCTCAAGCAACTAGCAGGCTAAACACTTTCCTAATAGGGAGCCTTGTAAAACTTTTCCAAGAACATGTTGTGTTTGTGTGCGAGTGTGTGTGTGTGTGCTTGACTTCCGACTCTGACTTGCTAACGGGATTGTTGAGGAGAATTTCAATTTTTAATATGTCCTTGCTGTGCTAAACTACGAAAAAAAAAATATGTGTGCAACAATATTACATGTTGACATTGTTTGCACTTGCAGCGAGTGCAGCATAAAAAGTTTGCAGTCACAATAGGAAACACATCAACACACACAAACACAAACACGCGCACACACACTTACCTACGCTAGGTAACAACAGCTCAGACTGGCAGTGACTGTGAGACGGAAGAAGGGGGGAGTAATTTGAAAAACCTCTTGAAAAGCGAAAAGCAAGCAAATTGCAAAGTCACCAAGCACCAAAGAAGCGACTGACAAAGACCCCTCTCACACACACACACTCCACACACACACACATGTACTACACATACATATGTGTGTGTGTGAGTCTGTTTTACATGGACAATTTTTCCACTTTCGCAGCGCTGGCTTTCAACCTCATCAACAACTTGCACTGATTTAACTTTTATTTTCGCTTTTTGTGCATCATTTTTGTCGAGCGGATGCAGCGCATCCTCAAATGGAGGCGCTGCTGTTGGCCGAGCAAAGCGCATTAAGTCTTTAGCTTAAAGGCAACAGCAACAGTAGGAAGCAGCAACAATACAGGCAAACAAACAAACAGGCAGCTGTAATAGCAGCAATTACAACACAGCAAAGCATTGCACACACTCACACGCATAGGCGCACATGGCCCCTGGCTAAAGCACACTCACATACTCACACACACACATGAACACACACAACACTCGCTCAAGACAAAGGCACATTAGCATCTGCTGCTTCTGTTGCTGTTTCTCCTATGTTTATTGTGGGCGTTTTGGCCCCGCCTACTGGCTCTTCCCTCTCCTCTTCCCTTCCCCTTTCAACAGTCCGACAGACTTGAATAGCGCTTGGGGTAGCTGGCGCTGAGCTAACCCCAAACTAATGCAACATCAAATAGCCTCACATTCATATCTCTATACCTCTCTCCCTCTTTTTCTGCCTCTCTCTCTTGCCTTCTTCCTCTGGCATTCTCTTGCTATGCGGGCTGCTTTTAGCCGCCCAATTTGTAGGCAGCTTAAAGATAAAACCCAAGCGCAAAATGCCTAAGCTGGTCTACCAAGTGACAGAAGCTCTGCAAGGCGCACACACACACAGCCACAAACACACTTACACATGTGTGTGTGCCTTCACAGACTCGTCTTGGCTTGGGGCCAATGTTGAGCTTGGCCAAATCTTTGAAGCAAACATTGCCAAGCTTAATTAGTTAATTAATATAATGAAAAGAGTTCCAGAAAATTTATAATTTTAAAGAAGAATTGAAATATTTAATAAAATTATTTTTTTTATTATATATTTTAATATTTAATAGTATTTCATATAGGAATAGAACTTTTTCTGTTATGCAGCCCAGTTTATAAATAATTTTTACCATAATAGTAAAACAGAATCAGCACCAAATACTTAAAGATACGAAAAAAATATAGACCAAATATTTTTGACAATTTAATAACTAAACAAAGTGATAATGACAAAGTTATTTTTATTTGTACAATATAATTACATATGAAATTAATTAAACCTGTAGAGAAACTGCAGATTAAATACAACGTATTAGCCTTTTAACAATATTAAAACTTGTCATAAATTTCAGTTGTGAACAAAGTAATCCAAGTTTTAAAATTATTAAAACACCATACAATATAATTAAAAACAAATTAATACGCTCCCATAATATATGATATTTATAAGCCAATTAATTGAATTGAAAAATTCGCAATTATACCCTGTAAAATATATGCCAGCCATACATTAATCACACTGCATATTTCCGGCACTCATTAAATGATGAAAAAAAAAAAGTTAACGTTATTGAGGTAATTTGGATATTCTTAATTCTTTATTAATTGCCTTGCGATATTAAAACTGGTGGTTATTTTATATTTATTTTTCGCGTGCTTCACATTTTTTTTTAATGCAATATGAAAACTTTTATGCATTTTGTCATAAATTTACGTGCGAAAATAAACTATGAATGGAATGAACATTCACTGCCAGCATCATTCAGGCAGTGCGCTGAATGAGGCGCTTGGAATGTAAATGACAGCGCAAGATAAACAAACACACACACGCACACACACATACAGAGGCAGCTTACCGTGAAAAGTAAATCAGCTTAATGAAAATACAAACAACAAAGGAATTAAAGCCAGGCCAGAAGTACAATCAGAAAAAGGATGAAACAGAGAAAGGGGGAAGGTTGGAAAAAAATGGTCAAGTGAATTGAAGTTTTTTATGCTGACCGCATTTGAATTAAAGCCGAAATAAATGTGTAATCCCTTTCGGGCCTGACACACTCACAGTACGTGTGTGTGTGTGTGTGTGTGTGTGTATTTACTTGTCAGCCAACATATTTCTGCCAGTTTTCTCGCATTCAGCTACTATTTATGGCAGTCGACAAGAAGAGAACAAGTACAAAAGAGGGAGAGAGAAGAAGAGCGAAGGGAATGCGGCACCCGACAGTGCTTAAGACTTGTTTATGCTTGTTATTTTGACTGCTACTGCTGCTGCTGCTGCTGTTTCAGCCAAAAACTCATTTCGATAATGTGTTTTGCAGAGTTGCCACCCCTGCTGCCAAACACAAAAAGTCATGCAACTAGCGCAATGTTTTTCTGCTTACCACATAAAATTCTGTGATAACAAAATTATATTCTCCCTCTCTTTTTCTATGTGTGTGTGTGTGGTTGGGGTGGGCATCAAAAACTTTGCCAAAGTGCATAAAAAATGAGCAAGCGCAATCAGCGGATTATGCGGCGTATGAGTAATGGGTCACAACAAGGCGCGTATGCGTAATACGGCACACAACACACAGCACACATCACGTTGCCATTTAAAAGCATTTTTCGGTTAGCGTTTGCTTTAAGCTGCTCAAGTGTTGCTTGGCGCTGCGTGAGTGTGTGTGTGTGTGTGTGTGTGAGATTGGAAATTGGGTTGCCCCACGGCAAAGGGGGCCAGTGGCAGGGGGCAGGTTAATAACGAAGCAACATCCGAATTTCTCAGCCTGTCTATAAATTTCCTGTGCAACAGACTGTGCGCAATTCATAGATGAGGGGGGGATGGAGGGGAGTAGATAAGTGGGCGGGGAGGGGGTAAGAGAATTGTTGGGTTCGGCTTCTAAGAGCATTTGCCCATTAGGCGCTGCCTGTCAATTTGCATAAATATAGCTGAGAATTCTCGTAACTTGGCTCAATTCTATAAACAACTGACAAGGGAATGGAAGGAGAAGAGGGAACTGAGGGTGGGGAGCTCACATAACATTTTTGAAAAATTAAATGGAAATTGCCGAATGCTGCCGCAGGTCTAAAGAGGCCTGCGAGATATTTTTATCTGGCTTCGTGCTGTGATTAGCAAGAAACTCAACGAATTGCAAATGGCACAAGTGAAGGTTCCCAGAAGCGATAAGGTATTTAAAGGGGAATTCATAGAAATCGTATACAATGATGATTTTTCTCTGAATTTAATGATATATGAGGTGATTGTGCCTCTAACTCCCTATTAGCTGCATAAACCTGGACACAAGTTACTCTTTAAAGTAAAAGACGCAGTAAAAAGGGCAGATCGGCTACACTCTTCGTGCGCATCATGAATATATATGATATATGAGGAGATTGTGCCTCTAAAGCCTGATTAAGTACATAAACATACACACAAATTACTCTTAACAGCAGAAGATGCAGAAATAAAGGCAGATCGGCTACACTCTTCATGCGCAACAAGAATATATAAGATATATACACTTTAACAATACAAAAGAAATAAGGGAAAATTGCCTGTGCTGTTATGCCCAGAAATCTATCTGACAGCCCTTCCATCTTGCATTCATTTATTTTATATATCCATCAGCTTGTTAGCGAATTACTGCATTTACTTTTATCTCCCCTGGGCTTACGAGTATACCTAACAATAACCACCATTAACAATAATAATTTCCTGTCAAACTGTCAAAAATCTCCTGAACTGTAAATAATTCTGACAGTTAATTTATTTTATCCTTTCTTTTCAATAAACTTTATTACTGCGTGTGGTTAGACTACCATCGCTGCTACTCCTGCTCCCTCCCTCTTTCTTCCTCTCTCCCGACAACAATCAATTGACTTGTCGGAAACAAATTACATCGCTTGAAGGCGCAGGCTGCAATTGACTGTCTTGCTGGCTTGACTCACACACAAAAATAATTACCATATCAAATTCCAGAGAGAGAGTTTCGGTCAAAAGTTTATCCAGCATATTGCAGTTGCAAAAATAATCAAGACAAAGTTGACCATGCTACGCAAAAAAGCTGCATATCGAGAGATAACGCCAAAAGGCACAAACCCAGACAGGCAGCACAGTCAGGCAGTTGGAGGACTTGGCAAATGGTTGCATAAAGCAGCCAATAATCCGACACGAACCTAAACCCACAACGCAAAGTCGATGCAGTCGAGGGCATGGGCGAGGGCGAGTTCAAAGCCGGGCAAAGCTTGAGCAAAGCAAAAGCAAACTCAAGTTAAGTAAAGCGACACAAGACAGACGTGGCCAAGTCTGGGGACAAGTTGCAGGCAGAGGCGAAGGCGCCGCATGGCATGCAATAGAAAAGTTTGCCTTGTAATGCATTACAGGCAATTTCATTTGCCCCCAGCGACAACAAAGACAACAACTGCAACAACAAGAACAACTGCAGCAACAACAATCCGAACTAAACAGAACTTTAAAATGGCAACGGCAGATCCATCAGAATCTACAGCAACTGCTGCGTCCCTCGCGACTTCTTGCTCACACAATGAACTAAATAATCCAAGAAAATTTCCGCTGGCTTTGCCAAAGCAAGTGGGCGTAGCAGAAGGAGGCGTAGCAGGCAAGGGGCTAGCAACAGAGACGGGGAAGGAGGTCAGTTTGCTAAGTGGGTCAGGCAACAAGGCATTTGCGCCATGTTATTGTTTAGCCAATTGCAATTGTTAAAGGTTCAAGGGGTAGAACTGTGGCAGGGGCTGCTTGTTCCACATGTTTATTATATTGAATGTATGTTGTGCTTTATATGCAAGCGACGTTTTGGCAAACCAAACGACAGCAGCAGCAACGAACCCTGCCCCCACCACCTCCACCCACTCCCATGTGATGTGAAGCTCTTCGCGCTGTCCCTAACCCAAAACCAGTTAACACAACAGCGAATGAAATGGAAATGGCGGCAGCGGTTGCAATTGTGTGAGTATGCGTGTGTGCGTGTGTGCATGTCTGTGTGTGGTTTTCAGTGCGTGTTTATGGCATTTGCTGTGTCAACGGTTTTTTGGGTCTCCCGCGCGCGCAGAATGAAACCAGAATGAAGAGAGAGAGAGAGGGAGGGAAAACGAGGCTTAGGTTTATTGACCGAGATTTTTCAATTTACATGTATACGAACAACAGTTATTAATAACAAAGCACTTGAAAAGGGACAAAGAAAGGAGCTGAAAATGAGCACGAAATGAGTACAACAAAACGGAAATTAAGACATTTAATTTTGCCAACAAAAGGGAATTGTGCAGGGACACAAAAGTTCTACTTAGGATTCTAACTGATTTTCTTGTGTATTTGTTGAGCAGTTTAAAGGTTGCTGTTAAGTGTAGGCTACGCTGTTAAGTAGCTGTTAATTAGAATTGGTGTACTTATTAAATTATTAATTACTGTTTATTGTTCAGAGCATTTGCATTAGCTCTGTTAAGTATACAAGCTGGGTTTGTTTAAATTTACTTAACACTGTTAATGGCAACTGTTATTTGCAGTACTCTAAACTGTTAAGTGGCTATTAAATAACATACTTATGTAAATGATTGCAGGTTACGCTCTGTTAGAATGTTAATTGACTGTAAACTACTTAAATCAAAGCATTTCGCATGCTAAACATTTAATAAACACTAAAAAATGCAACCAGATTTACAGATTAAATAAAAAACTGTACAACAAAACAAAAAATAAATATTTTTTTTAATCTTCATAGTAGTAAGAGCTCTTAAGTAACACTACAACTGCAAGCAAGTTTTATTCTCTCTCATCCACAAACGCTTTACAGCTGTTATACGCTACTCAGCAGCTAAAAACGTATGCAGTAAAGTCTCTTGAAAAAAAAAACAAATGCATAATTGTTTTCCAACAAAATGCCACTTAAAATGAAATCCCCACACTAATAACTTAACCCGAGAACTGTCAGCAGATGAAGACCGGAAAACTGCAAAATGCGAGACCAGAATCAGAATGCCAACACGAATGCAAATGCAGGCAGATGGACTAAAACACACACACAAACACATAGTACACATGGACATGTGATTTGTGTGTACACACGCATTTGGCAAATCTGAAGCAAATAAACGGATCCAACAGCATTTCATTTCATTTAGCAGGAATTTATGGAATTTATTCAGCAAGTAATTGACACGATCTTCGAGGCACACAAAACGCAAAAACGCCCCAAAGTACTTTCAGCACCAGCAGCAGCTGTGAAAACTACAAAAACAAATACGCACACAGTGCAACAACAAGGATGACAAGATAAAACAGCAGTTGGATATACAGATAGAAAGAGAGAGGGAGAGGTTGCTCAGGCTGTCGACATGAATGTAAAATTGCAAAATGCCAAAGCTTAAATTGCAATTAACAGAAACGTTCTGCATTGAATGCTGAAGACATTATATTATCCTTATCCCTGCAGTCAGACGTATTTCCTTTGCATTTGGTATTTATATAATTTATTTAGGCTCGAGGCCGTGTGCGTCTGCCTGGTGTAATCAATATTTAATTTTAGTATTTCAGCTGGACAGCAATCAAAAATGATTAGACATAATCAACAGCAGAGGCAGGCGGCAATGCTGCGAGCGTAGTTTGTCATCGTCTTGGGGGACAAATTAATTAAATTTTTGCATCTGTTGTTGCTGTTGCAATTTGGAAATTGAAATAAATTTCATAAGTAAATTTCATCATGAGAGATGCAGATAGAGGAAGGTGATTGACATCAAAGGAATTGAATTACGTTTAAGCCATTTGCCAAATAATTGAAACAATCTACAGTTATAAAAATTATGTATTTACTACCAATATCCCTATAACTCATGATATCTTCACCTCGCTATTTCTTCGCACAACATTGTTGCCTTTACGCACCTCAAAGTGTCGTAAAATGTTGCAGAAAGCGAATGAAAGGAGCGTCATCATAAAAAACACATTCTATTGAAATGATTATGTGCAAGCGGCGCCCACTCAATCGTTCTCGCTCTCCCTTCTTCGCTCTGCTTCCCACTCTCATTCAGTTGCGCGTTCTTTGTCTCTCTTGTGCGGCCATTTGACCCTGGCCAACGTGGCGTATGAGCAATTTCGTTGCGTCAGGATTAGCACATCATCAGCGTCTGGAGAATGCGACACAACAGGACATTCTATTTATGCAAAATATAAAAATACATACATACATATTTATGTTTGACTGTATGTGTTGGTGTGTCTGTGCGTGCGAAGCAGACCCTTCGTCCCGACAGCAGCTTAACCTTTCTGTTGTGCGTAAATGCGGGTCAGTAGTTTGCTGCCAAACAAATGGGGAAAGTGAATATACAAAAAAGGCCAAACACGAGGCGGATTCCAGTCAGCTTTTGGCTTGAATAAGCAAAGATACCCTAGCGAAATATTTAAAACATTAAAATTTAATAAAAAATTGTTTAACAATACATCTCATGCAGAAAGGAACAGATCACTCTCTGTCTCAAATTGACTACACAAATATCTCTAGTTTTACTTACCCCTCCCGCACCTTATTACAGGGTATACGTACAACTAAAAATAATCATAAATTGTTAACAAAGTACACGCCTTCTTTTTACCATAGACACAGCGAACGCCCCAAAACAAAAGTAACCTCGCCTGCAACACATCCCCCTTGCACTCCCCTTCACTCCTCTCTCCCAGCAACGTTTAAAGCCACTTTAACCCTTCAGTCTGAAGCGTGTGATTTGGGTTTCTGGTTTTGGTGTTGCTGCTGCTGCTGCTGCTGCGTCTGCTGGTTCTGGTTGCGGTTCGGTTTTCGCTTTTTGTATCTGGCCGAGCACGTTGTTTATTTGTTGGCTGTACAAACCGCAGAGCCTGTCGGAGCGAAGGCGTGGCTGGAGGGGGCGCACCTTTAGTTGGCCAAACAGACAGTTAGCGACCACACACACACACACATACATTAGCACACACTCTACTGCACACGCACACACTCACACACCAGCCTTAGCTGTGAGTTTAACTTATGGATTATGGGCGTGACCCAAGTGAAATTGCTAAGACCAAAAACAAAAGTGTTGCCTACTTTTGGGTGTTTCGAGCGAAAAATACCCCTTCAAGCAACATAACCGAAAAAACCATTAGCATAAACAAGTGTGAGTGTGTGTGATGGGCAAGAACGCAGTGTGAGTGTGTCTGCTTCGTTGAGTTTTATTTTATATGTGCTTAAAAGCAGCCCCTTTAACTGGAAGCACTTTTCAATTGGGTTAATAAACCTGTAGAAAATTAAATGTTTAACAAATCATTTGAGAAAATTATGGTTAAATAAGTGTTTTAATTGAAAGTATAATTAGAATTGTTAACCATTTATGGCCCTTTTATAAAAGTAAATTTTTAGCTTTAAATATATATATTTTATTTTAAAATTAATATATTTTTTCTCCTCAAGAAGTAACCTCAACTTATCATATTACCAAGTTTACCGTGCTTAAAACTTATTAGAAGCCGCTGGACACAAACTAGAGGGGAGGAGTCAGCACACTAATCAACACCGCGTGTAATTGGCAGAAGGCACAAGTTCAAATTGCGACAAATTAAAAGTGGCAAGAAAAATGTTGCCTACTTATAGGCAACAAAAAATAGAAAGAAAAAGATAACGAAAGGGAGAGAACCGCTTGAAGGGCAGCATAAAAACGCCGCGGAATATCTGTGTATTATAAACTAAATGAAGGCAGCTATAAAGTAATTTAAATGTCGACCAGTTGAGCACTGGCCTCGGACTACCCGTCAGCAGGACCCCACCCCTGCAGTTCCCTCCTTCCCACTCTTCAGCCGTCAACGATGCTTTACACACATTTAATGAGCGTCAGTCTCAGTGAAAAACTCGTTAACAGCGCTTGGACACAAAAGAGCGAACCCTGAATGGGGCAGAGCATAAAAGAAAAGGTAGCAAAGTTTCATCAAGGACCCTCCCGCACCCGCACACAGACACACACAAATACATTGAAAGGCAAAAAAAAGGACAATTTTCATCTATAGGAAGAATGAAGGACAGGAGGGAATGGAGGGAGAGGTCTCTCCCCCGATCGATGTGCGCGACGTAGCTGAGCCAACACGCCAATCATTCAACTGATTAGTTTGATTTTAGCGTTACGCTATTTCCGTAATCAATGGAACCGTAGATGAGAATGAAAAGAGAGAGAAGGAGAGAAAAAAAGAGACAGAGAATGGACAGTGAGTTGGGTCCGTCCCGAACAATGACCAGGCAAGCTGGAGTACAAAAGACAATAGCAACTGGTGTGGCAGTAATTGGGCACCGAGCGCGACTCAATCGAGGAAGAGGGAGGGAACCGTGACTGCGGTCCCTGCACTCCCGGATGTGGGCGAGTGTAACAATTATGGACACGAAGTGAGCCAACTCCTTTCCCCCATTCCCCGCACTCCGCACAACCAGACGTAACTGGCACTAATTGCTTGACTAGTTAGCATTTGCCTGAAACTTTTAGCTCCCCACGTTTCTTCCCTTATCCACTCTAATATATCTCTTTTGTTATCCGTTTGGTTTGAGTGAGGCAAATTGAAATATTGATTAGGTTATGTTTGTTGCAACTGACGAAATTGAGTAAAAGTTCGCATAGCATAGCAGCAACAATTCATTAGCCAAGCTTATTCGAACTAGGGGAAATTAATCGATTTCTAATCGCTTTCACAGCTAGGATGAAGACTGGTTGGGCAAGTGGGAAGCCCTTCTCAATGGAACTGGATGTGCAAGAAACCTTTAATATTTAAAGAGAAGTTCGTGAGAATATTTATTTAATTTTAACAATGTTCTAAGACAATACTTCAATATATATTTGGTTATGTATTGGGAAGTAAAAACGTATTAAGAAATAATAAAATTTGAATGTCCTACTTAAGAAAATATTCTTTATTAAACATACTTTACGACCTATTCACACTTAAGTGTACCAACCATACTTCATTAAGATACCTAATCCGTTACTCAGAAGTACAAAAGACAAGCATTACAATACGAAATTTGTAAGGAAGATTAACTTAGGCATGATGCGCAATACTGAATTGCATTTTAAACAAAACCCCTTAAATAGAAACAATTCAATACTCCTTAAAGCATTCAAAACAAGCGACTACTTGAAACTCTAACAAATTAAATGGTATTGTCTAAATTCTACGAGGCATTCTATACGAAATTTTAATGAGCTGCAAACTAGCACAATCAGCTGCATATCTAATCAGACACAACTGAGTTTACTCGAGACCTGAGTAAACAATCTCTGAATACCGAAACTATTATAATGTTTGTTAATTGGAGTTTACAATGCACAATGCGCACGAGAAACAGAGAGAGAGAGAGAGAGAGAGAGAGCGAGGAAGGCGGCACAGTGAAGCATCGAACACAGAAGGCAGCGAAGCGCACAGACTCCGCAAACATGCCTTGTTTATTATTTATTAATGATGGGACAGATATCATGAAAAGGAAGGGAGGCGAAGGTAGTGGGCTGCTAGCCTGGGCAAATAATACACAATTGATTGGTTTCCAGCCGGAAACATAAGCTCCATGGGACAGACAACAGATGAAGCAACCAAGCGACGAACCAGTGAGGGAATCATTCGGTTAGACAAATTAATAAGCAATAACTGAGCCCACATTGTAATCCTTTAGGTTCGAGGCAAGAGGAATGTGAGAAACAGGTAGAAGAGATACGAATGCAAGCCCAATTAGTACTTATATCAGTGACAGATAAAAAGAGTCAGGCAACTTTTATGCTGTTTGTAATTTATTGTACTTAAATTGACGGTTTGAAACAAAAGTAATAGAGAATTTATATTAAGGTAATTTCTAGTTAAATTGGCAAAGCACACCCCTTGGTATCAAAGTGCTGACCAAATGAAATCCCTTTGTCAAAATATTTCTCAGCAAAATCAGCAAGAATTTTCATTTATCCTTTTTTTTTGGGGATTTGTTTTGTTTCTGCTGCTCCAAGGATATGGCAAAGTTTTTTTTTCTGGGTTTTGCACAATTTGTGGGTTACATTTAAGTGGCACAAAAGCGCAAAGTTTTTGTGGCAGCCTCAGCCACTTGAAAGTGGCAGCTGCTGCAGAACTATTTAATAGTTGCACGTTGCAACATTTGTAAGCCGAGTCAAACAAAAAGCATCGCCAACAACAACAACAACAACGACAACAGCAAGTCGCACCAACTATGTTGCAGGCAGCACAGCAGCACAGGCAGGCAGCAGCAACAATGTGACATGCAACAAATGTTCTGAGCCAAACGCCCACTCGTCTACCCGCCCTTCTTCGAAATGTCTTTCAATCACAGACTCTCTCGCAAGGCATGCAAACTATGCCGAAAAAAGGGAGTTGCCCGAGTTGCTAGTCAAGGAAATTCTTGCAATTGAACTAGCTGAATAAATATGCAGCCAAAGCAAAGTAAAAGAGAACGAAGCAGAGAAAGAAAATTTATAAAAATGACTAAAATATTCACTCAACAGTAAACAGGGAGCAACAAAAAAAAAAAAATTCACTAAAAAAACGAACAAGAATTTCACGAAATAAACAACAAAATGACAGAGCACTAGCTGCAGAGCAGAGCTGAGCATCGACGGGAAGCCAAAGCACATGAATAAAGTTTCAAATGTGCCCGGGCAGGCGGAAACTTTTGTTTATTTTATCAACTATTGCGCGCAATGTTGCATTTTTATTTGCATCTCTTTCCTTATCTCCCTGTCCCTACTCTACTTTCAACCATAACTGGGTCGAAGGTACAACATAAAGTGCGCGCAAAAAGTATGACATCAAATTCTTGTCTTCACTGTGGAGCAGTAATTAAAACAAAGGATGTTACGCGGAGATAGTAAAGTATCTATAAGTATGCAGTGATAGAGAAAGGGAGGGTAAAAGAGAAGAATATCAGATGCGCAATATCTTGAACTGATCTACAAGTTCGACTCTGCTCACTGATGCTGTTGATTTGTCCGAAGTAACTGCTACTTACATTTATGCAGTAAGTGGCACAGTTATTGCTCTACAGTTACTACCCTGTCACATTAACTGTTACGGCCACAGTTACTGCTTCAGTCAGTGACTGTCACAGCTACTGATCAATAGTTTCTACTCTGTAATAGTAACTGTGACTGTCACAGTTACTTCTACAGTTAGAGTTGAAATTCTACGAATTCATTTTGTAAAGCACCCGTTTTCTTATTTTATTGTAACTGCTACTTTAAATCAGCTATGAATGTAACAAATACATTACAACTATCAACTTCATCTGCTTGACAGCACTTACAGTTACTTTCGCTGTAAGAGTCACTGTTTCAGCTAAAAAAAAAAGTACTCCTACTCTCATAAATTAAGTACTTTTTTAACTAATAACTAGGACTCTGTAAGTGGCACGTTCTACGAAATTGTTACTTTTACAAAACTTCTCCAGCTGTTAAATTCTGAGTAACAGTTACTAAACCACCTACAATTCGCACAAAGTGCAACTTTGTAACTGTTACTGTCACTGCTACAACTACCTCAACTCACCGCCATCAATCATTGCTTTGTACTTTTACTATGCCAATCGTCGGTACTGTGAAAGTAACTTTTAAATAACATACACGTAGGTTAAACCTAAACTATCCTTTACTCTGCACAATAACTTTCTCTGCTACCGTAACTCCGTCTCTTTCTATTATTCTCATTGCCATCAAATGCTATACAACTTTTTCATTTCGGTCCCTTGATTACAAAAATAAAGTAACTTCAACAAGTATATGGAAACTCAACCCTCCGTTCAACCCATATCAAAAGTCACAGAACAATATAGACAGTAGAGAAGGGAACAGAATACAGAGTGACAGAGAGAGAGAGGAAAATGGCAATGCTCATGGAAAATTAGAAAAGTTCTACTCCCGCCGCAGCACATTGGGCAGATTGTTATTTGTCTGTTCCCACTGTCTCTGCCCAGAGTTGTCAACTGCATTCAAATGCAACCATATACAAGTATTTCTCCACATTGATATTGTCCTTTTTTTATTTTGTTTTGCCAAGCTACTAGCAAATATCAACAGCTGCATAGTGAAAGTTAATTTATTTGTTGTTGTTGATATATGTATATATTATATAGAACCTCTTGTTGTTGTGGCCAGCAATGGCAAAGTTTGAGGACTGCTGATGACATTGAAAGGACATTTCACTTGTCAACACAAATTGTTCTTTGCAAAATTGAACTAGAAAAGTTTTTTAATTGCTTGTGCAACTTGTGGTCCATAGTAAACAAATAACGCAATATTCATCTATAAATGTAGGTTATGCGAACTTTTTGTTTTCCTTAACCTTATCGAACAATGTAAATTGAATGTCACTTCGAAATTTAAACAGTCCTTGTTCCATTTTCCATACATACAATATAAAATCTCCCGCTGTGCTCACTCTTCTTTATCTTCCACTTTTGCCTTTTTGATGCGCATAAATTTTTAATGAACTTTAAATAACATGCACATTTTATCAGCTAACTTTTTGTGCGTTTTTCGAGCTCCATTCATCGTCAGACCAAAGGGTAGAAATTTTTTTGCGATGCAAGTAAATAAAACAAAATCTCATTCCCGTGGATTATACACAAAAAAGAGGTTGGTTTTCCTTTTTTTTAGGACACTTGGAGCATGATACTCTCGATGTGGGTCACTCAAAAAATGTGGCACAACTTTATATATCTCTCTTTATATATATCCAATCACTTTCAGGCAGCGATATGGCAAGCATCAAAATTTACAAAGGAAAAATTAAGGTTTTTTAAAGCGGCGAATATACAAAAACCTCTGAAGAGATATGGATTTCATGTACGAGGGTCGTTTGATAAGTCCGTGACTTTTTGTATTTGCCGCGCACCTGCTCTAAATACAACACTGCTCCTGTCAGCAGTTATCGATTAACAGCTGACTGTAAAATTTTGAGAAAGCTGCGTTTTTTGGTTTGCGTTTTATAGGCATTGAAAGCAGACGATCTCGTGAATTTTAACGAAAATGGAAAAAAGTGAATTTCGTGTCAGCATGGCAAAATTTCATAAATTGGGCTACGAACTGCTACCCCATCCAGCATATTCTCCAGATTTAGCCCCCTGTGACTATTTTTTGTTTCCAAACATGAAGAAATGGCTCGGCGGTAAGAGATTCGGGTCATCACAGAAACAAACGACTATTTTGAGGGCCTTGAGAAAACCTATTATTTGGAAGGAATAAAAAAATTGGAAAAACGCTGGACTAAATGTATAGAGCTAAAAGGAGATTATGTTGAGAAATAAAACGCTTATTTGACGAAAAAAATATATTTTATTCAAAAAGTCACGGACTTATCAAACGACCCTCGTATTTAAAACATGTATTGGATATACCTTTTTTGATTAATCAGCCAATTCAGCAAGTGAACAGGTCTTGGAACAATGAAATGAATAAATAAATAAAACGCTGCACAACACTGACCTGCATTGAAGCTAAATGTGTAGAGTTAGTCGATGTTCCATTGGAGAAACGAAGGAAATTAACAAAACAAGAGACAGAGAAGTGGAGATTGAAGGTAGCAATAAGCTAAAGCAAATAGCAGAAGATGAAGAAGGTGAAAATGGGGGACGGAGACAGACAAAAGTTGCAGCACAAAACAGAGCTAACTTAGAGAGTAAAAAACAAACAAACCAAAAGGAGCAACTTTTAGCCACTCTACTCTCCTGGTATTCCCATTACTTGGGGGGTAAACAAAGCCCAAGTGGAAAAGTAGTTGGCAACGTACGAGCAGCGCCCACACGAAGACGTGACAACAACAACAACGATGTTAATTTATTGGTATATTGACTTATAAATACCCTTACGGGAATTAATGAAAATGAATTTTATAAAATTTCAAAAATTGTTATATAATTAAAATTTACAGAATTTATTTAATTATTATTATTATAATAAAATATAATTCCTCAGTATTTAATATCATTATCCCTCTCTTCGATTCATAACACCCGCAACTAGGGTATTCGACGAGGCAGAGAATTGAAAAATGAGCGACAACTTGACGTCGACTTCATTTCATGATTAAGTTACCCATATCGATTTCCTTTCAACAGACTTTATGATGATGAAAATGGAAGCCGCAGGAGCTGAGCCTGCGGTTGTCAAGCCACCGTAAGCAGCCCTGAACATATGCCACCGAGCTGACTCACCCGCCCGACAGACAGACAGACTGACAGACCAACTGAATGAATGACGGCGCCATCGTCTACCTACTGCTGAAAAACTCTCACCACTGTCGGTGTCCTTGTCTAATGTGCCCAAAGAAAGGTTGCAAAACATGAATAAATTGTGCACAAAATGTAATTGTTGGGTAGCATCTTGGGCACGAGCCCGTCTCGCACACACACACACACACACACACATGCATAAGTCGAGGAAAACAAATAAAGAAAGTCACACGAAGTTTCCCCACTCCACACACTCGCAGCAAGCCAGCACAGTGGTGCGAAACTTGTGCGCCCAGATGATGTGTTAATGCACACAAAAGAAGGGTTCGTATTGTCTCAGGTTGACCAATTTAAGTAGTTGCAAGAAACCAAACAAAGCAACCTATTGTATCGTAGTTTTTAAGGGGGTTTTATCCGG
Organism: Zaprionus indianus; assembly: GCA_018904595.1. Taxonomy (NCBI): domain Eukaryota; kingdom Metazoa; phylum Arthropoda; class Insecta; order Diptera; family Drosophilidae; genus Zaprionus; species Zaprionus indianus. The sequence continues at coordinate 3,179,894 of JAEIHA010000905.1, forward strand.
GTTTTTTAAACTTGTTGAATATTTTAAGAGGTTGATATGATCATAGGGTAATATTTAAAAGAAACAGAATACATTTACAATCATATTTCATCATCGAAGAATCATATTTGAACATTTAGTCAATTTTCTTACTGCTCACACTGTGCGCAGGCCAGAAGTAAATGAGCTATCACACTGTGAGATATGAATGTATGCAAAGTCAACAACTATCGAACAATATAAAGATATACTATGATATAAAGTCTATAGGTATACAGAGGCTACCATGGAGTGCGATATGTGTACGTAACGCTCTGTTGTTGACTTGGAGGTTTTGTTGTGCTGAAAATGTGTCATACATATGTCCGCACATACCAATACACACTCATTACACAAACACAGATACATATATGTATATATACATGTGTATGTACAAAATACGAAATACGATTTTTTACAGATTGCACATAAATTCATAATGTCAAAATGGATGCCAGTGGCAAACGACAGAGGCGCGTCGAAATTTAACACATAAATTTATAATTTATACTCGCAATTTTGTGCTGAATACAAAAGGGGAGAGGGGTTGACATAAATACATGGGGAACATAACAAGTTTGTGAATAGTGAATAGCGGTATATACTATACACACAGTAAATATAAATATAAACTAGTAAAGAAACAACTTAAAGTTTGATGGTTTAGAGGAGAAAATTAAACAACTTTTGAATGTGTTAAAATATGAAAAATAAATGTTGATATACAAATATTTAATAAGCAAAGCTTTTCGATTTGAAATATTTCTTATTTACCGAAAATTAAAGAAGTTAAAAAACTGTTAAATATGAACTAAAATATAAAATTCTAGATGATCATCAGCATAAAATATTACATGCTGCTGAAATTAGCTCAATAGTCCAAATCAACATCAATCCCCGAAAGAGCAAACTCTGAACTAAATACACGCGTCCCCCTTATACAACATTATATTGTACAATGTGGTATATACGTATATATATTTCATGTATAATATGTAAGTGTGCGTTTGTTTGTGTACTCTTCGTTCCACATTGTGTGTCAATTGCGGGCACTTTAAATACATTTTGCAACAGACGACGCTTCGAGCATTTTTATGACAGGCAATAACATGAAAGAGACGGAGGAAGAGAGAAAGGGAGAGCTCTCTGTGTACATGTTGAAAATTAAACACTCACATACACACAAATTCGTATAAATAATTGACATACTATTAAGCTTGAAAGCAACTCAACTCAACCCAATGCGAACCCACAGACGAACCGAACCAGAGTCACTTCACAGAGAGTTCTGCGCTTGTGGCGAACATGGAAATTAAATCAATTATTTATGCATTCATTTTGTAGCTCTTTATATTGATTTAATTGCCACAGCCACAACTACTGCAACAGAACAGAACAGCAACAGAGCAGCAACAGCTACGACATTGGTGTGAGTAATTAATTAATAATTTTTGCTTGTATATTCTTCCCTGACAGATTGCTGTTTGCTCGCCCGTTTGTCTTTTGGGACTTGATTATGATGTCCTTTAAATGGCTGACTTTCGGTAATCGATCAGAGAGAGAGAGAGAGTTCTCACACTGAGTTCTCACCCTTTACCCTTTTTTTGTTCAGAGTTATCTTTAAATATTGCTCGCTTTATTTGCACACTTTCTTTGCGGGGCGAGCTATAGTCTGATGGTTTCTTATGCTAAACGTTTGGGAGTTTTGTCATTTATATAAGTTTGTAAATTTGTGGAATTTATATAAACATATATCCAATTCAATATTCACCAATCGTACTGTAAATAAAATTACTCTTTAAAGATTTGTGGACGTCGTTAAATATTTTACCTGAAAAAAGAAAGAAAGAAAATTTAATTGTTAATATAAGAAATAATAAAAATTGACCTGTTAAAATTACATTAAAATATATTATAAATATATAATAGAGATTCCATTCCTATATTGTCTTAATCATTTTAATTGTATTACTTATTATTTTAAAAGCAAATTCCCCATTAATCTTAACTGCTCTAAAACTTTTATTTGCTTTCAATTTTCTACGTCTTTACATTTATCTTATCTTGTCGTTTGAATCCTTAACAAGACCTTAAGAATCATGCAAATTATTTCTAAAGAGCGCACTATATCAGTCCCTGTCGTTATTTCGGCCAATCCCAAAATCCACACACACACACACACACACAGACAGTAGCACTGTGTCTCATGTGTGAACTGCCATTTTCAAATATTCATTTGTGGCACAAAAACCTCAAGGAAAAGCGAAGCGAAAAAAAAAACAAAGAACTTTGGAAAGGAAACGACACAGCTGCCGGGAAAAAAACAAAGATGGCAAAGCCAATAGGCTTGCGAAAAGGGGGCTAAAGAGGAAGGCAGAGAGTAGAAGGCCATAAATAAACAACAGGTATAAAACGGACTTAAGAACGTAAAGGCAGCGCGCGGCTATAAAAATGCAATTTCTTCTGCTTCTCGCATTGTGAAAAGGGGCCAAAACAACACACACACACTCACATACATCAAATATATGCAACTGTGTGTGTGTGAGTGTAGAACATAAAAGCGGCTTTAGCCAGGTAACAAATGTTTATGCAATTTGTTTAAAGGCCGAGGCGAGAAAATAGTAATATATGACGAAGGAGCCAACACACGGTGGGCAAAAAAGAGCGAACATTTGCACTAAACACAGCACAAAGAACAAAGTCCACATGCTACGCCTCCACCTCCCACCAGGGGCGCCTCTTTGGTCTCGGTCGGTTGTGCAATTTTCTTGCTACTATATTTTTTTTTATTTTCACTCGTTTTTTATTTGTTACCTGCTTTCCTTTTTTTTGTGGACAAAGGCCGCGCTCGCAAATTGCTGCAGTTGCCTCCCAGAGGCACAAAAGAGCAGCTCAAGAGAATCGGAGGAGAAGGAGAGTGAGTGAGATGGACAGAGTGTAGGAGAAAATAAAAAGCGAATATGTGGAGCAAGTGCAAACAACTGTACAGACTGCAGGCTGCATGCTGAGGTGCTGTGCCGCCTGTCGTCGTTCTCTGCTGTTCCATTCCATTTCGATTCGTTTCATTTCGTTTCGTTTCGCACTCATGGCATCCCATCCCATGGCATTGCAATTCTTATTGCAATGCAAAAATGTGTTTGCCACTTCTGAAATTGAAAGGCAGCTGGCAGACGCGCCATCCTCCCTACTCTCTATGTGTGGGCGTGGCCCGCATTGCTCTTTGCCAGTGGCATTTTATTGCCTGCTTTTGGGCGTGAATTGAGAAACTGCCAGTCCCACAGACACACTCAAAGTGCCCGCCAGCTGCCAGGACAGAAGTAAGAATTATGCTTGCCACCGAAAATTGTTCGAGCTAGAAGACAACAGACCCCTTCCCCCTCTCTCCCTTATCGAGGAAGCAGCTAAGAAACGCCACAGAAAAAACAGTCAAGGGATTCACATGATTTAAATGGCAGGCAGCAACATCAACAAATGGCCAACTAGGAGCATCGATTCTATTGTTGGAGAATTGGCAAAAGAATATTAACATTTATTGCACAACTGTGCTGTTTACAGAGTTTTATAAATTGTATGGAAAGTAATTCTTAAAAACAGTACAACACTTTATATTTAGAACCAGCAAAGTGCCCAAGTGCCCAAAAAAATATGCTACGTTTATTTAATGTGCTCAAAAAAATATGCTACGTTAACAATATAAAATTGTAAATGTAATATAATATTATATTAATGTATTAATACTAAATCTATGTATATATAAATTCCAATTTGAAAAACTAATTTCAATTCATTATTTATGCCCAGAAGAAATACAGAGCAAAAAAAAATACTTTTCCTTTGTGTTTAATTTTTTTGAGTGATATTTTAATGAATTAATTCAGATATATTGCTGTTATTTGACCTAAGTTTTTTTTAATAATTGATAGATATATTGCATACTCAACAAACATTTAATTACAATACAAATTTAAAGAATCAAACACAATCTTTCCAAGCACAAAGCAAGATTCATGTCGTGTAAATCGCAGACATGCACACATGTTTACACAGCCAGCTTGGTCAATAATTTGTTGCACAGTGTAGTTGCTGTTAAACTGGCATTAAACTATTGCCAGCTTCTTTGTTGGTTCTCTCTCTCGGCTTCAAGACAAACTTGGCGCGTGCTGTTAGAGCTTGCTGCCTGCCTGCCTGATTGTCTGTCTGCCTATAGATTTCATCCCCACGCGTTGCACCCTACACTATCCCCTCCCCCTGTCTGTTGTTGGCCTGTCATCTGTAGGCAGTCTTTTGGCTTTTAGCCAGGCGCGCTGAATGCGCGTTGGCCTTTATCTGCCTTGCATATCAAATGGGCTGCTAACGACAGGCGCTCGTCCACAACAGCAGCAGCAGCAGCGATAGAGGAAAGGGGAGGGAGGGAAAACGGGGCTGGGGCTGGGTTGCTGTGGGAAACTGGAGGACACTTTATGGCATTTCTTTTGCAACATCTTGATAATGACCAGTGACCTCAATACGAGCCGCACATGCAACACATGCGCCTCGTCTAACACACTTTCACTTCCTGCACGCCTGCCTGGCGAGACTCCTGCCCCTTCACTCCCTCACCTGCGCACCCTATGAAAATGTTGTAAAACATTCTCTTGCCAACACTTTCGCTGCGCTCTCTCTCACCCTTCTCACTCTCTCTCTCGCTCTTCTCACTCTCTCAGTCTCTGTCTCTGGGGAGTTTTGCTTTTAATGTGCATTTTTCACACTAAACACGTGCATAAATCATGAACGTGCGCTCAACTTTTGCTCAAGGCTAAGTTCCTGTGCCTGCAGTACCGTCTCCGGTCTTCAGTCTGCCCCCTCCCCCTCCTTGCCACATCGTAATGTCACCTGCACATTGAGGACAGGCGCAGCTCTTTGCTTTCTATGCAAAATGCATCAAATAATAATACATAATGCAGCTTTATGCACATGCAACTGCTGCTGTTGCTGGCTGGGTTGCCAGGGCTGCCACCACTGCTGCTGCTGCTGCTGTTGCTGCCTCTGCGGCAGGACACTTGTCCTGATTATGGCTGTGCCACTGTGTAAAGTGTCGACCAAAGCAGCAACCACCAACGTCAACGACAACGACAGCAGGACGCAGTTGCTGGAGCTGCTGCTGGTGGTGGTGGTGGCGTTGGTGTGTGTGCAGCAGCTGTTGCAACGTTGCAGTTGCATTTGTTTTGTCTCCCTCTCTGTCTCCCTCTCTGTCTCTCTGTGTTTGTCTCTGTCTGCATCCCTCGCTTGGCTGTCTGTTTATCCTGGCAAACATTTGTTTTGACTGGCGAAAAGGGGTACGCAGGAATATGCATTAAAATTCATGCCGAGACGTCGAGACATTAAATTTTCCCATGGATTTTGTCTCTCCTGCCGCTTGTCTCCTGTCTCCTCTCCCTCCTGCCTCCTTCTCCTCTTTCTGTTTCTACCCTAATGACGGCTGATAATGTTGCCAACTGCCTGATGCCTTTATCATTGTATTTATGCGAAAATGTTGTTGTTAATTAGCTTACAATTTATGCGACTGCATTGCGTGTTCAACGTTGATGAGGAGGCGTGGCCGTAGTTAAAGGGGGTGGTTGGGCGTGATACACGCCCTTATCAAACTCTATTAAAATAGGCTTTACGTGTAAGGCCGCTGCTAGTGCGGCATCAATTCGTAGAATGTTGTTAAAGCTGAGACTTAAGAGCAGGACTTATATAATATTGAAGTGTAGAGACTATGGCAAACATTGTAGCATATAAATTAGGCTAGATATTAAAACATGCAAACAAGCAAATGTTTGTAAAGAATTTTTGATGAAAATCTTAGATAGAATTTAAATTGGAAATTCTAGTCAACAAATTCTTAAATTATATTCCCCATATTGCAATTTTCCATGCTCCATATTGCAATCTTCTTGGTTCTTTGTTAGTTTTAGTTTTCAACTTTAACGCTAATCTGCAACAGCTGAAAATTTCACTGTGAAAACAAGTTTTACGTACGGAAAGTACGCGTGTTGACAACCCTCTCAGGGGAGACGAACAACGAACACTGCTCGCTTACTAAGCACATTCGTTTTTCACGAAAAGAAAATCTAATTAGTTGGAATCTTAGGCAAACACATTTTCGCCGCCGTCTTTTAAAAGCTCCAATTTTCTGTTTTTTGTTCATTTCCCCCCCTTAAAATAATAGCCAAACAGCTGGCAGCTGTCGTGTGAGCGAGAGAGCTTTAGCTTCAGCCTTGCAGTTCTTTCGGCTAAGCACTTAAAACTTTAATTAGCCAAGCTACCCTCCCTCCCCTTTAGACCTTCCTGGCCGAGCACATAATGGAAAAATGGCCGAGCTCGTGCCGAGAACACGCGTTTATATATGTAGAGAGCACATGCGAACCGGGGGTAACTTAGCTTAGCCCTAGCACACACACACACACACACTTTGATATAATTAGCGGCATTAGCCATTAAGTAATTTTAAAAATTAATCACCAAGCCGAGCCGAGCCAAGCGGCAGCCACTCCAGGCAGGCACTCCAAAGCCCAGCCATGCACATTGTAGTGCCAATTATTGGCCAAATCAACAGAACAGACAAGACAAAGAGCAGAGCAGGTACGGAGCAAAAGGAGGAGGACCCGCTGTACTGCTAACCCAATTAGCACTTAACACATGATGGCGACGACGACGTTGGCAGCGGCGCCAGCCTAGGTAAATAAATGGCAAACAACAGCTCAATTGATGGTTGGAGCACGTGTCTTCAAGCTACCCCACCAAGTTACGTTAAATGTTTTCGCAAAACCCACAAAACCTTGTCAGGGAAGGAACGAAAGAGAGAGGGAGAGAGGAAGCGAATGGAGGAGCTCTGCCCCACACTCCTTGCTCCTCCTTGTTCTCTTCTACAGCGACTTTCAATTTCCAGGCAAGCAGCCAAAAAGGCAATCGTCAGCGAAAAGGCAACCAGAGCAGGCGGCGGCAGGCAACTTGGAAACTAGCACAAGGACGTGTGGCACACACTCACACACGCACACTCACACACACTCACTCATGCAAGCACCAGCTCAAGTTCCCACCATATAGCGCTCGTTCTTGTCGAAGCTTTCTTCGATTCTCGGCGAAAAATCTTAATGCGTACGTGATATGCGCCGCGCAATCAATATTTACACACACACAAACACACACACACACACACAGAACATTTCGCTGGAAAAATATGTGCAGAAAATAAGAATGACAGACCCAAAGTTTACCAATTGCCAGATATCAATACATATATTGGGTAATATCATACATATGGTGTACGAAGTTGAAACATATTTCCAGGGCAAGCCAATTGCTTCACAATATGCGCTTCGATAGTGTGTTTGTGTTATTCAAACAAAGATGGAACATTTTATTGTAGAATACATATCTCTTTGCAACTTTCATATGCTGCATTCCGACGAAGTAATGTAGAACGTGCAATTGTTTATTTATTAAATCGGATATTGTTCAATTTTCTGGAAGAAAAGGGGAACTTTCTTTGGTAAAGTATAAAACTGTTAGAAGAGTTAAAGTTCATGATGAAGTGCCAAGATGTTTTATATATATTTAGATGGATTTATATATTAGAAAAATGTACAATCAATATTAAAATATCAAAATTAAATAAATTAATGTATTTAGTTTACAAATTTAAAGAATTTCTTAACGAAATACGCAAAATTGATTGATTGATTGTTGACTATTGATTTCTTGAAATTTTATAGCATAAATAATTTCAATTTAATTCTACTAATGTCATATTAGATCTTTAAAATAGGAATAGTTGATCAGACAGGGTTAACCCGACACATTTTTAATATATACTTTCCTCCATTCAATACCTAGAAAAGAAACTTGAATAAGAAACAGCATTTAAAAAGAGTTCTCCCGTGATGCTTAACCAATTGTACAAATCGCAGAATCGTTTATCGCTAATGGTCAATTAAAAACCTTGGCAAATGATTGCCAAAAGTTAAAATGTCTGTGAACTGCAACTATCAATGATATAATTGCCTTAACAGCGGCACCGACACCCTTTTTCGATGCCGAATTTAACTCCAACTCCGACTTCCACCATGCCAAAGGATGCGCTATCAAGCAAATGCAGTTACTGTTGGCACACATTAAATTTGGTTTGATTTTCGGCAGTGCCAGCGAGAGGCAGAGTAAGGCAGGGAGGGAGAGATGGAGATAGAACGGGAGATAGCCCGTCAGACAGGCAGTCAGACAGCCAGACAAGCTGGAAGCCAGCTCGGCAGACATGAGTTTCATTACAAAAGGAACTTGTGACTTGACGGTGCAAACTGGAGCCAGCCAAGGGGAAAATCAAGTGGAAAACGTATATTTTGAAAATCAACTATTGGCAGGCAGCTGTCAGCTGCAGCGGCGCAAGAAGAAGAAGATGCTGAAAACGAAGAAGAAACCGAAGCAGAAACACGAGGAGACGCTACTCAAACAACGAAAACAATGGCCAGAAAGAAAACTGAAAGACGCCAACGAGCAAACGCGAGCTGCCAAAGTTGGTAGCATAAATAGAAGGTTAACACAGCGACAGAGGGGAGGGGGGGACGGCAAGAAAAGCTGGCGAATCTTATGAAAACATTACATCATAAGCAGTCGCACATTGGCGAAGATATAGTACCGCCGCGAACTCTCTCTCTCAAGCCTCTTCTCGCGCTCTGTCTGTCTGAGTCTGCCAGATTCCTGACAGTGAAATGCTGCTGGCAAAATATTTGCCAAAATCTAATAAATTACACAAAAGACTCCAACACATCCTCCACTCTTCCTCGAGATAAGTGTGTGTAGAGAAGGTGAATGTGTGTGTGTGTGAGAGAGTTCGCAGATTTGAAGCGATTAAAGCGCAATCTCACTTAAATCACATGCAAATCCGACTAATGTGAATCGATGCACGTGCTCAAGAGGTGGGTGGACAATCGGAAGGGGGAATCGCATTAAATTAACCACATTCACACACACACGCAGAGACGAAGAGATTATGGCAAGCGAGCTGCTATAAATTATGCATACAGCAAACTTCTAGTCGCAGTTCATATATCATCTATGCGAGGAAATTGAGTTTTACTTTCGTATTATTGCAATGGAATTCGATCAATAAAGACGACATTAAGGAAAGAGTTAGAGGGAATTTTAAGCTGAATATTATATACCCTACAGTGTTCTGAGTATAATGAATAGACAAACAGGCACTGATTGGACTGGCAATATGTCAAGAAAAAGGAAGAGTTAGAGGAGACATTAAGCAAGACTTTGAAACCTTCAACTGAAACCTTCAAGCTAAATAATTTTTCTTCACCTTTCATAGTTCCTGAGATGGAGATCGACAGAAGTCAACAACAATTTTGTGTAGTGTATACACACCCAAGTACATTCATTGACTTCCCCAAAATCAAATTGAACATCATCTGCCATTCTCCATTTCTCACACACTCACTCTGCCATTGTGAACTCTTCGTTTGACAAATACGCGAGAAAAATGTCTAATTAGAAGTTTTCCAACATTTGCAGCTGTCAAAGTTTTTTAATTGAAAAATACTTTGCTTTGCACCCTACCCAAAAAAAAAAAGAAAAATGAACAACTCCCAACCTGTCATATCTCACTTAGAGCGAACATGAATTCGAATACAAGTCGGGAACGATGACTATGACGTTGTATGTAGCTGCATTCCCTCTTCCCCCTTTCTCAATTAAAAAACTTTGCGATTCAAAGTTTCAATCAAACTCTTCATTTAATTTGCACCATTTTGTGTTCGTTCTTGATTCGTAGTGCGGGGGGAGGGAGGAGTGGTCGTTAATAAAACATGCGCGCAAATGTTCACAGCAAAATATTATTATCATATTAGTAACTCATCTACGAAGTTGGGCCATGAACTCGATTCATTGCGGGTGAGGCGAAAACTTACTCAACGCTTTGGGACGAAACTATTGTGTTAGTTTAGCGGGGGAGGAGCGGGGGAAGGAGCGGGGGAAGGAGCGGGGGAAGGAGCGGGGGAAGGAGCGGGGGAAGGAGCGGGGGAAGGAGCTTGTTGCATTTTGGGGATTATAGAGGAGAGAGGAACTGCTACTGCTGGGTGGAACGAATGTTGATAAAAACTTTTTTGTGTGTTTGGCACAGCAGCAGTTTGAACATATTGCCAGTCGCTGCCGCGTTGCTGCCACCTTTTGAGGCAAACAAACAAGCAACACGCGCACCCACGAAACACAAAACAATTTGAATGAATATGCCAAAAGGGGCTGCAGCGCGGGGGGACGAGCGAAAACTTTGTCCTTGCCACGACAGGCGACTGATGACGACGAGACAGCAAGAGGAGTAGCAACAACGATGACGACAACAATGATGATTACTGACTCCGATGACTGACGGACAGACACACACAACTAAACAACATATATATATCTATATATCTCTGTCTGAGTCCGATGATAGTGCTAGAGCCATTGAAAACAAAAGTTTTGCCAAAAACTAATAAGCTTCTGAAAATATTCCCCAAAGATCTGTGCGAACTTTGTTGAAAAGTGAAAAAACAAGGCTAATGGCTCGTGCTGCCTGCAATGACATCAGCAACTATTGCCGAGCATTTGTTTTTCAGTTGCCTGTACAAATTAATCTAAAAGATTGTTGAAAGCTATACACATATTTATTGGCAGCAACTTCATCAAATGCAATGCAGTAGAAGTTTCTAGTCAGTTTCTTGATCACTTGAGACAGTGGGAATAACTAATTGAAATGAATAGAGAAATGAGAATGAGAGAAGAATAGCATTGACTTTAGATAAGGAAATGAAAGCTGAAGAAGCTTTAATCTTAGTGAGAGCTTTAAAAGATTTAAAGTTGCTTAAAGCTTCATTTAATGAATATTAATCTAAGCTTTTAAGAAAGTCTTAGAATGAGGTTTCAGACAATTTTATGTTTATAATCAATAGATAAGTTTTCTTATCAAAAAGAATCAATAAATAATTTATCTATCCCTTGTTTACAGTCCCTTTAATATATTATGAAAATACCAAAAATACAAAGACAACAAAAACTGTCAAAAAACATTTCTTTTTCCTCAATTTATATCAACTAAACTTATCACAAATTTCTTTAAATTTATTTCCAACATCCACAAGAAATTTCATCAACAACCCTAGAGAAATATAATTTTCTATCTCTGTCTCTATCCTTCCCATTTTTTCAATCCTGCACTTGAACAGCCCCTCAAGAATTTTCTCATCCCTGTCGGTATTGCATTTTGAATAAAATGCCAGTCAAGTGCAAACTTGCACTTGGTCTTTAATCAAAGATTAAACGTAAGACGAATTTTTAATTAATCCACGCTAAAAACTTGCGTCAAGATAGTTTCGCAACTTCGTTAAGTCTTTACAACCTGTGAGAGGCAACATTTAACTTAATCTCTCTCTCTCTCTCTCTCTGGCAAAGATTGCAACCTATGCCATGCCAAATACGAGTACATGACGTAAACCACACCGCACCCAGATCTATGGCAAACCACATAACACCCCACTTGACCCCAGTCAGCAGTTGGTAGTGGCAAGAGCAGCGGGGGGGGGGGGTGGCAAGATGAAACCAAGTGCAAAATTGCCTTCACCACTTGAAAAGTTTATGCACTGCTCAAGTGCAACATAAATTGCCGGCAGTTAAGGCGGCCACTCGCAACTTGTGTAGCAAGCAGCAACTTGCAACTTGCAACGAGATTTGTAATTAAAAGTCGTAGCGCCCCGAAAAATCATTATAAAGTTCTGTTTCCACAGTTTGTCTGATTTAAGACCGATTGCAGCCAGTCAGTCAGTCATCTACTCACTTAGCCCACTTGAGCTTATCATATAAAATGTTCCCCGTACAAAAGTTTTGATCTTCTTCTTGTTATCTTTGTTGTTTTTTTTTTTTTGATGGCACACAAAAAGTGGCAACAATCTGCAAGCGGCTAAAAACAAATGCAATCTGCTCGTGTCCCACCCCCGAAGAAAACGCAGCTGCAACTGCGACGTAACCAGGCCAACTACTTTAACAACTAAAAGTACTAATTGTGCAGCCAGTGAGGGGTAAAAGGCAGTCAAAGGCGAACTGACACCGCCAACATTATACGTAAATTAGTTTTTAATTAATTTCCGAGCCTCTTTTTTGGGCCAGGCCCAGAAACAACACGCACACGCACGCACACACTCGATTCAGCCAGTGGCACAATGTGCTCGACTCGTTCGAGTGTCAATTTGCAGCTCATTAGGGCAGTTCAGCATATGGAGCGGGGCAAGAAGGGTTACTTTATGAAATATTTCGAAACTGTAGTGTGTCCGAAAGTTTGAACTGCCATGTGCATTGTTTAATATTGCTAGTTAACCTACATTGACAGGTGTTCAAGGCAGGATGATTTCTCAGGGAGTTCATAGTTCATTTTATGGAGTAGAGCAGCCAAAGATTCCTTTCTGCTTCTTTAAAACTAGCTTCACTTTGATCCTGCAGTTAAAGAGCGACTTTATCGATGTCAGACTATGTGGTAGTATTCCAATATCTTTTCTTAAATGATTGCGATTCAGCATTATTGCCACGCAATGTATGTACTATGGCGCATAAGTTCATCATCCTCGCATATTCTGGTGTAGCCTAGTCACTAGTCCCTTGGAACTCTTGCCTCATTGAAGTTTAATTTTAATATTCTCGTTAATTTAGATATATAAATCTGCAAAATCTTGAGCTTAAATTAATAGTACACATCTCATAATCATTCGTTATAATATTAAATCAAGGAATACAGATTATTAGAACCATTTTTGAATATTTTTACATACAAACCACATTCTTAGGTTCTTTATTCAAACCATTTGGAAACTCACCTGAAAGAAAGGAAGGAAAATAAATCAGTAAAATTGCAGGTAAATAAAATATCAAATATATTAAATTTAACGATGAAGAAAGGCTACCTTTGGCTTGCCGAAGGTTCTATACCCTCTCAGGTATTTATTTCCCCCGATTGTTCTAATACTAGCCATATTTAATGGTGCAGAGTTGAATGGTTATGTAATAATCAATATTATGTTTTGCTTTGATTGACAATGATAAGTTAAGTAATTTATTTTTAAAACCAGAACTGTTCTTCAGACAGACGGACGTACAAATAGTTGGTCGACTCTTCTGGTGACATTGAATCATAACATACATATATACGAGGGTCGTTTGATAAGTCCGTGACTTTTTGAATACAATATATTTTTTTCGTCAAAGAAGCGTTTTATTTCTCAACATAATCTCCTTTTAGCTCTATACATTTAGTCCAGCGTTTTTCCAATTTTTTTATTCCTTCGAAATAATAGGTTTTCTCAAGGCCCTCAAAATAGTCGTTTGTTTCTGTGATGACCCGAATCTCTTACCGCCGAGCCATTTCTTCATGTTTGGAAACAAAAAATAGTCACAGGGGGCTAAATCTGGAGAATATGCTGGATGGGGTAGCAGTTCGTAGCCCAATTTATGAAATTTTGCCATGCTGACACGAAATTCACTTTTTTCCATTTTCGTTAAAATTCACGAGATCGTCTGCTTTCAATGCCTATAAAACGCAAACCAAAAAACGCAGCTTTCTCAAAATTTTACAGTCAGCTGTTAATCGATAACTGCTGACAGGAGCAGTGTTGTATTTAGAGCAGGTGCGCGGCAAATACAAAAAGTCACGGACTTATCAAACGACCCTCGTACATTATGGGGTCTCAGATTTCTTCTAAGATGCTCCGGGCATCTGCAAATATATCACAGTTTAACTTAAACAGAGGAACTTATTCTTCAAGTTCTCCGTCTAGTTCTTCACTCATAAGTTATTCCATTAAACTTTAAGTTAATCAATTAGTAACCTACGCACTAAATTAAAAATCAATCAATTACGCCTTTCAAGCTATGGCTAATTATAGCCAAGCCTTTTACGCTAATGCAAAAGTTCTTGTTTCTTTTTCCTGCACACACTGCTTACTCTCTGTCGTTGTCACTATCTCTCTGTGTCTCAGTCTCTCAATCTGCTGGCTGTTATGGCTGACTTGCCAGCTAGTCAATATTTCTAGCTTGTGTGGAATATATACTGCATATACTCCGATATATCATGGCGCACAGGAAAATCTAACCAACAGCATCGCATCGCTTTGCAACTTATAATTGGATTTATGGGGCAGACGAGCAGAGACAACAACAATAACAACAGCTGCTGCAGCTGCAAGCAGCAAGCAGCGAGTCCAAGCGAACGAACCAAGTGGCAAACCATCCATCTCTGCATAAGCCATCTCTGGCGTTGCTATCCTAAGTAGCCTAAGTATGACGGTACTCGGAGCTCGTTTAATGCTCCCTACGCCCCGTGGCGCCACAGAGAGAGAGCGAGAGAGAGACAGCAAGAGAGGAGGAAGGATATTGTCGACGCCGCGACGGCAGCGACGTCATTGCAACGGAAGCGGAAATGCCGCAGAGCAAAGGTAAAAACTGCATGCAATGGGAGAATATGCTAGAGATGGCAAACTAGTAAAGAGATAGAGAGAGAGAGAGAGAGACTGAAAGAAAAGGCATTTGCCTCGCTAGACTCGCTGTGGTCATTTTGCTTAACTCAGTCAGTTGCTGCCCCAGTTTGTTGCAAATTAATCACAAGGGTATTTACTTTATTTATTTAATAAAGCTTCGACATTGTTCGAGTAATGGCAGGGGATCTAATGCCACTGGATACAAGCTGCCAGAGCTAATTGTCTTTAAAACAATGTTGAGGAAAGAAATGAAAATAAATGTAGATAAAATAGCAATATATTGAAAGTCAATTTTAAAGTAAGAATCTAAAACTAACCTAAGAATATAATTGACAAAGAAAATTTGATTCCTTTAGAGTATTTCAATTATATTCCTTATGTTCTTATTTGTAACTGATCTCCAGCTTTATTAGCTGTTATTATATAGTTGCTTCAACTTATTTTTCTAAAAATAAAATATAATGATGCGTTTTCTGATATCAAACACCCTTCCCACCCCATCATTAGCCGCTGCATCGCACTCAGAGCTCATCTACGCACGCTGCTTATCAGCGAGGGAGAAATAAAATATGATACGAGAGTAGTAAACAAACTACGAATACTCTAAAATGTATAAACAATGCGTAAAATGAGGCGAACTTGAGCCAAGGGGTCGTAGTGGGAGGGGGAGGAGTAAATGCAGAGCCACCAGAGCACCAAGATAAATGTAAATAAATACTTGAGCGAGATTTCAGTTTCATTCTTTTTCTTATTTTTTTTTTTTTTGCTCTATCAGCGACGCGTTGCAGAGATTTTTGTTACGGCATTTTTACGTTTTCCCACTGTACATGCACATATATGTATATATTAGTGTGTGTGTGTGTATTTATATTATTTTCTTTTTTGATAATAATGTTGACTGCGACGCGGCACAAGGCGTTGACTGTTCAAGTGCTCTCCAACAACTTGCTGGCGAGTTGCAAGAAGAGTTGAAAGGGGTGTCTTCTTCCACTTATGTGTGGGTTGTCTCGCTCTTCTTGTTGCCGGCTTAACACCAACAACAGCAGCAACAATAAGAACTACAACAAGCAGCAGCATAATAAGAAGCATGTGAAGCGAAAAACAAACAACTAAAGATCGCACAAGCGCCTCGCATTGGCTGCTTAAGTTATACCCTAAGTTTAAGGTACTTGTTGGGGTATAAGAGACTATTTTTAACAGAATGGGGCAGAGATATGTTGGCCTTAGATTGAGGTGCAGTAGGAAATAATAGAGAATTCATTTATGTAATTTATGGAGTTTCAGAAAATATTTATTATAAATACTGTTTTAAAAAAGTATCTAAATAAATAAATAAATAAAATAATAAATAAAAAATAAATAAATATTAAACATGCAATAATGATAATGCAATTTTAAAGAATAAAACTTTAAATTAAATATTGAGTATTTAAAAATTAAATTAAATTTTTTAAAGCATTTTTTCCACACTGAAAAGGTTTTCCTTTTAAAAAAATAAATTTAAACAATATTCTTAAAAATTGTTACCACTTGTTTCCTTTTACTTATTTCACTTAATAATGTTCTTTGAATACGAGGGTCGTTTGATAAGTCCGTGACTTTTTGTATTTGCCGCGCACCTGCTCTAAATACAACACTGCTCCTGTCAGCAGTTATCGATTAACAGCTGACTGTAAAATTTTGAGAAAGCTGCGTTTTTTGGTTTGCGTTTTATAGGCATTGAAAGCAGACGATCTCGTGAATTTTAACGAAAATGGAAAAAAGTGAATTTCGTGTCAGCATGGCAAAATTTCATAAATTGGGCTACGAACTGCTACCCCATCCAGCATATTCTCCAGATTTAGCCCCCTGTGACTATTTTTTGTTTCCAAACATGAAGAAATGGCTCGGCGGTAAGAGATTCGGGTCATCACAGAAACAAACGACTATTTTGAGGGCCTTGAGAAAACCTATTATTTGGAAGGAATAAAAAAATTGGAAAAACGCTGGACTAAATGTATAGAGCTAAAAGGAGATTATGTTGAGAAATAAAACGCTTCTTTGACGAAAAAAATATATTTTATTCAAAAAGTCACGGACTTATCAAACGACCCTCGTATCAATAATAATTATAATTATTTATTTATAATTCTTCCACTTAGAACCTTAACAGTAACCAGCCTTTGCTAGAGCATTTGCATTTCGTAGTTCTAGCTCACGTTCTATTGTTTTGTTTTGTACTCGTCGTGGGTGTCGAAGCGCATGATGTTTGTAAAAAAGGCGTGGCAGGGCGTTGCATGTACTAAGTGCGTGATACTCTCTGTGTGTGTGCGAGTGTGTGTGTTTGAGTGTGGGTTCGTGTGTTTGTGTTTTGTAAGTTTAAAGCTGTGGAAACTGGGTTAATAATGTCATTTACTGCACCGTAGAGCAGGCACAACCGACAAGTTGGCAACACGACCAGCCACACCCACTTCACACCGCCCACATGCCCGCCCACTGGGCTGAGCATTAGAATTGAAAACCCTATTTGTGTGTGTGTGTGCTTAGAAGAACGTCATAGAAATAAATGCTTAAATTCTAATTGCAGGAAGTTGCCAGTTGCAAGTGCAGTAGCAACAGCAGCTGTTGTTGTTTGCATCGTTGCTGCTGTTGTTGTCGTTTTTGTTGTTATTGCTTTTATTGCTGAGGCTTATGCTGTTACCAATGCAATGTTGCTTGTTGCTGACGCTTTTAAGTGCTGTTGACAAAAGGCTAATGCGATTGACATTTTCAGGCAGCTAGCTCTGCAATGCCTCCGCCCTCCTCCCCCTTATACGGTTCTTGTTGCATCATTAGACACGCAGCATTGCTCTTGTCATTTGCCTATTGTGAACACTAAAACCAACAGCAACAACAACAATAACGTAGCCTGATAATGCCCCGCAGCTGCTTGGGCAGCCAACGGGTCAGCTGCCTTGTCTTATCGCCAGCAATGCGGGCCATTTTTAGCAACAAAAGACAACAGCAATTTGTCGAGAATTAGCCACAATGGGTTAGTAATATAATAGAGATTCCCTCCACCCCTCTCTAGGTCCTCCTTTCCACTCATGTTATCACGCTGTGCAAATCTAATGCGAAAACAGTGCGCACTCGCTAAAATGGAATAACTATTCGCTGGCATAGACAATTCTAATTTCCATTTCAAATTCTCGCAATTAACCCTAGAAATCTTTATAGGAGATTATGATAATATTGTAGGATTATAGAAACTATACTGTATGTACATCATTCTGTTTATAACAATCCCAACTTAAACTGCAAGCCAAATTCCTTGAAAGTAAATCAATAGTCGCAAAATCTAAGGAAACTATTCACCTTACATCATCAGTTTACTCTCTGTAGAAATCTGAGCTCAAATTTGGTTCCATTCCTTTCAATTATAGAGATAATGTCAACAATTTTTGAAATTTCTATTTTCTACAACAAATTCCTTCGTCTTCTGCTAATCTTTCTGTACATCTCTCTAAGCCAAACTGCAAGCCAAATTCCTTTGCAGTAAACTCAAACTTAATTCACAAGAAATGAGAAAATTTTTTCACTTTTCATTATCATTTTTCTCTCTCTGCACAACGTAACCCAAATTTGTGTACATTCATTCACAGTTGTTGTCAGGTATTTTCAGACTATTGAACAATGTAATTGCCATACAGATGAGTGCACCTTCGGTTTTTGGGGGCGCAGTGGGGTTAAGGTATTGTGTGTGCGTGTGTGCGCAAACGAAATTGCAAATTTTCAATGCTCAAAAATGCATTTAGGTAACATTCATGGTGGAACACATTTCCATTTATTTTTTTATTGCATTCAAAACACACAAATACACACACACACACTCACACACAGATGCACAGTCGGAAAAACAATGCAAATGCAAGTGCAACAGCAACTGCGGCACATTTATCCGTTATATTTATCCGTTGCGCACAAAGGGTGCACAAACAAGGCACATTGCAACAAAATATGCAGAGCAACATATTTGGTAACCCAGTTTTGTGCCTCTGCCTGTGCCTAGCGCAGCCCCAAAATGGTTGGCAATCCTGCTGGTGATACATTCCTTCCGTCATTTCCATATTTCGTCCTGCCCATATGGAAGCATTTGCCGACCCGAAAATTTTCACTCTATTTATTAAATTTTTTTTGACTTTGCATTGTAAAAAAGCGGAAGGGCGAAGAGGTTTTTTTACTTTTTATACCCACTGTAGAAGGGTATTTTTATTTTGCCATCTGAAAATGTTTATAACTGGCAATAGCAGGCGTGGCAGACCTCACGAAGCATACATATTTATTTTTAATTAGCAGCAACAGCCCATGATGACTGTCTGTCTGTCGGTCCGTGTGCAAAAAAATCTGTATTCTTAAATCGATAAAAGCCGAATATCAAGCGTAATTGTAATATATTACAGTTCATTTTCTGTAAACACAGTAACTATCAAGGCTCAAATGACTTCTGAAAATTTGGTTGCAATCGAATTATTAACATAGAAGTTATTTAAGAAATCGGTACATGGAAAAGGCTTTCGAAATAGCTGCCCAAAGTATGCAACACAAAATTAAAGTATTCGTTTTGGTCAACTTTTAATAATTTTTTTGCCTATTGTTTTTTGTATCGTCCATATTGGTAAGTAAAGAGAGTCTTATAACAGTTTATTTAATATATTTTATTTCAAAATTGAAACAGAAATTATTGCTTTATTTTTAAAAGTCCAAGAATCTATACATGTTTGAAGACCTAATCAAACTAAAGTTATATATATTTCTAAATGTATAAAGTCTTAAGAAAAATGTTTTCTATTACAATTTCCTTCTTACTCTCACTAAAAATTGTATAACTTTAAAATTATATATCTTCCATGCTCACAAAGTTTGCAGTTGAAATTTTCCCCCACTAAAGTTAACTAGAAAATTTCCCTTTATACAACTAATCAATCAAGCACTTGCTCATTCCCATTTCTCCAACATGCTACCATAATTAATGATTAAAACAAGAGGAAAGAAAAAGAAAAACACGTGTTCGCAGCACAGAAACTTGATAATTTTAATGTTCTGGCTACCGAGACACGACACGACACACAAGAAGACACACAATGAAAGAGCGGAAAAGTTGTTGCTTTCAATTTTCTTCTTTCTTTTTTTTTCGCTTTAAATTGTTAATGAGGCTGAGCGTTTAGCACGTTTTCCAGCGGTTGGCTGAGCGCATTAACTACGCTGCTGATGTCTGTCCTCGTCTCGGCTCGTCTCCAGCCTAGCACACAGTCGTAGGTGGAGGCCCGATGGCCCCCGACACACACAGTCACAGTCGCAGTCACATTCAGAGTGTGGCAGGCACAGTTCTAAGTAGGGAAATTACTCATACATAAATAAGGAACCCATTATCAAATGGCGGTGTTAATACAGTAAAAAAAAAACACAACACAAAACCTGACAAGCAACAGCAAGAACAACAACAACTGCAGCTACAGATGGTTAACTATGTAGTGTGCAAGATACTTCTATATTCAGGTCTATGTTGAACTGAAGTTGAGCAAATCCATGACGCATCCGTAACAACAAGAAGTACAATAGAAGCGACAAGCACGAATAGACAATGCGCGCGCGTGGCATTAAATAAAAACTAAAGATACAAATGTATCTGTATCTGTAGGATAAAAAGAAAAAGGCGACTGGCTTTGCCAAAAGGTTTTGCATATTTAGCGAAGTGCAAGGAAACAGCAAAATAGTCTCTAGGCAACAAGCAGATACTCTATAAACATATTCCACTTGCTTCTTATTTTAGTTCATTGTTGATTAACAAATAATAGACAGTATATAGCCTTCGTATTCCGCTGTCTACAGGGTATACAAGTTTGCCACACACAGTGCACATTTTTAATGAGCATATTTCCCAAGTGAAACGCAAAGGAAATGAACAAGAACTGTAATAAATGTGAAATAAGGAGAAGAACTATGGTAAGAAATACTTCAGATTGAAAAGAAAAGACAACTTGGAAAATATTAATATCTTTATAAAACTTTAAATATAAATAAACATATATCAATACGAGTATTTGCTCCGTATATAGTCTGTAACAGAGCAGAAATATGTATATTTTAAATACACGCATATGAATTTTAAATTTCGCAACAATATGACGAAAAAAGGTTATGAAATACATTTGCAATTCAGTTGCTCGGAAAAGGGCAAACTCGCAGCGCCGCAACTAATGGAAAATGTGGCATAAATTATGTACACTACATTTGACAGCGATATTTCGTTTGCAGCCCATTGTTGCCGAAACAGTTGAAAAACTTTTCATTATGCTGATGGCACTGCCTACCTTCCCCCTCTCTCTCTCTGCCATTCTCTCCCTCATCCTCATCGTCTCTGGCAGGTAATAGCGAGCGCAAACTATGGAAAGCAGTTGAAGTTGTCGCCATGACGATGCTGGCAGTGATGACGACACAAGCAATTAAAAATTTGTTCATTATGTGGGTGGAGACGAGTCTGGCAGGCAGTCAGCTAGTCAATTCGAGAACGGTAACCACAAAACTTATTAATTTTACAATTACAAAACGAAATTGTGAGTGTGCCAATTAATTTGCGGTTACCAAAAGATACACAATGCCAACGCCCACGGTTCACGAGAGAAAGAGAGAATCAATGAGTGGGAGAGAGCAATACAGCATCATCATTAGGAGGCGTTTGTGTTGCTTTTCTTCAACGTTAATTGGAAACAAACTGAAGGCGACTTCGCGTGCCTGACCAGCCTCCAAACAGCAGCAGCAGTAGTTCGCCAATTCGCGTTACCAATCTTCCGTCTCCGTCTCGGCTCCAGCAGCACATGCTGAGCCAAAATGCCTGCCATAATTGCTGCTGATTGTTTGCCAAAAAAAGAGACAGAAAGAGAGTGTGAGAGAGGGAGGGAGAAAAACACAAACTGCCAGCCAAGAACTGAAATGTGAGTAGCAAAAAAAAAACAAGAAAAAAATATGAGAAATAAGAGAAAAAGAAAGGTGGTGAGCAGTCAAAAAGCTTTGGAAATTTGTTTGGGTCTCACAAAGAACTCATCGCAGACTGGATTGTTTTTTAGGGTCTGCTACGTGTCGCGACGTTTGCTTCTACCCCCCTCCCTTCTTTTATTTTTTTGCCTAGAAATTTTCTTAATTTGAAATTGAAATTGAGCTGCAGATATTATTTATAATGCTTATGAAAGCTGACGTGGGTTGTACCAAAACCTTTACAATTCTTGGAAGTATCTTTCTTTACTGAATTTCATTTGTTTTGTTTTGCAGCTCAGCTGTGAAAATGTTGCTAATGAAAAAGGAAATTCATTGGAATTTCATGGCATTATAAGCTAAGAAAATTTTATGCAACAATAAAATTATACAGGAGATTTATAGAAGCCTCGCCAAGGGGAAAATATCTTCCGAGAATATAAATAAAATAAGAAATTACGCCTAATAATATATTTTACTTACTAATAATATATTACACATATTTCTGAGTTTCTTAAAAAGATTATAAATTTTTCTATAGCACTGTTAATGATAATTTAAATTTTAAATAATATTTAATTTATATTTCTCAATTTATTATGACCAATTTTAAGTTTCCTATGTTCATAACTAAACCAAATTGATTTGCTTATTTTATTCCCTCGCTTTGACAAACTTCTTAAGCTCACCTCGCATGGAAAATTGCGGCAAAGGAAGTGCACTTCCTTTTTGGCATGCTCTCGCACTTTTCCTTAAACTTTTTGGCAAGTGGCATTCATTTTATGCACTTGCCTCTTTGCACATCTAGCACATAAATCATTACGAGTATTACATGCACACGCACACACAGATACACACACAGGCACACACACACAGCTAGCTAGGGCATTTTAAAGTGTCATCGAGTTAATTGCCAAGCAGTTAAGTTGATGTAAAAAAATTTTTATGCTCCAATCCTGCAGCACAAGTGCTTCAATGCTATAACAACCCAAACAGACCCACAGTCGTTTGTAACTACTTGCATACTATGACAAGAGTGAGCAGGAGATAGTAAGTACGAGACAGAGAGAGAGGGGCAGCAACACCATTACCATCAAATTACAAAAATAAATAGAGTAAATTCCTGTTGGGGTTGGTTCAGGATCCAAATTTATAGGTGGCATAAAATGAGCACAGACAATGCCAATAACAATAAACGCAAATAATGTTTATGGTAGCGCTAAACAGGCCAAGAACCCTATACAAACCCCCCTTTATCGCCCCCTCACTGTTCATCGACAAGACTGACACCCCCACACACACACACTCAACGTGGCAGTGGCAGAGGGCAACAACTATAGATTATGGCCCCATTTTAGTCCCGTCTACAGCATAGTCGGGTTATAAACTGTCCCATCGTATGGCCGCCGGACAATGCGCTTAACCATTGTCGAAGGCGCTTTAAAGAACCCCACCCGCATTTCTCCTTTCCCAAAAACGAAACGACAACATGCCCGACCTCATCATCATTGTCAGATTGTCCTTGCTGCCGTCGCTGCTGCCGTTGCTGCTGCCATTCCTCATGCTGTTTTTGACAAGCTGCAAATACCGCAGGCTTTTTCGCCAAAGAAACATGACACAAATGAGCTTGCAATGCGTATAAGATATGTACGGAGAGACACTCTATAAATTTAAGATAATAAATATTTACAAAAGAATATTAAAGGAGGAATAAAAATATGATACCATATATAAACATTATATTTATAATATATTTCATAAATAATTTTAATTAATTTGATCTTCGTAAATTTGACTGATTAATCAACGTAAACAAATTGATATAAAAATATAATGATTATAATAAATTACCATTTACTTGATTACAAAGTATTTTAAATGTTCTTAACATCATTTTTCAAATAAAGTTCAAATTAATAAAATTATTCAAAACAACCTTAAGACCCTCAAGAATAACTCGACCAATTATCATGAAATTTTGTACGTATGGTATATATAGGTATATATACTTGAAGACTCTAAAAATATTTATAGATAACATAAAAAAAAACCCTGCCATAAAAAGAAATATATATTCAAGGGATTAAAATATGAAAATATTAGTATAAAATCTGCAAAACATAATATGAGAACGAGTATTCACTTTTTCATAAACTTTTTTTTGTGCACACAATTTGCTGGGTATTTAAAACAGACAATACACTTTATTATAGAGAGAAAGAGACAGGAACAATAATAAATATGATTTTAAAAAGAACAGAGCTGATGTAGTATGTGCAATCAGCCACTCAACGAGTATTTATATATGTATGTGTGTGCGTGTGTGTGCATGCGGGCGTCTGGTCTGTCTGTAGGAACCGATAAGGTGCAGGATTATAGGACAGCCGGATACAAGAGGCGAGCTGAAGCTTTCAATTCGATTCGTTTAGCGCCTCAATATTATTTACGTTTCACTTGCTCCAGTTATGGCACGTCAATATGTATAGCACACACACTCACATGAGTATCTGTGTGTATGTACTATTTATATAAGCGAGACAGAGGGACAGACAGACCTAGACAGCTCGCTGAAGTTTTCATTCAACTTCCTCTGCTTCTTCTTCAATAGTCACCAACTGCCTCGGCTCGGCTTGGCCAGCTTGTCTCGTGTAACACGTAACGACATTTCGAATAAACGAAGCATGAGATTTGATTATATAAACTGTGACAACCGACAATGACAACGACAATATGTTGACTCAACAACAGCAACACGCACACACACACATACGCACACGCACACGCACAATGAAAACATGTAGAACACACACGCACAACAACACCCCAGCCCCCTGTTGTACCCCCTCTTCAGTCAGCCCTCTTCTTTAGCCTCCTCATCGTCGTTTATTATTGTTGTGCGATTGTCATCGTCATCGTCATCCTCATCCTCATCGTCATCGTCATCCTCATCGTCGTCGTCTATGTTGTCCTCCTGGGCTTGGACCATTTCCCGTACTTTTAGCCCCGCCAATGCGTGGTTGCGTTGCATGTATTCTCTAGTGCCTGGTTGTCTGTTTATTATTATTGTCATTATAAACATCATGACAGGCTGAGTCCGAATTGTGTACGCGAAAGAGGTGTCGAGCTCTTCTAGTACTTTGTATATAAACCAAGTACATAGTGTAAGTATGTGAGTGTGTGCGGATGCAGCTGCCTGGCGGGAATCGGAAGCACTCGAGGGGAGTGCAAAATGCCATGAAGCTATTGCAGCTTAATGATTTGGTAAGAAAACTTTGTCGGTGAGCGAAGCTAAGTGATTCTTGAAGCAAGTTAAGTAAGCGAGATGGCTTACAAAATTGCTTGAGGGATCAGCGAAAGGAGGTTATGAAGAATGTTATACTGAAAAACAAATTCCACATGAATAGTTCAAATTAGAATGACAGTTGGCATATTTTAGAAGATTACAAGCAGCTATAAATTTTTTAAAATACCGTCTTCTAGTAGTATATTAAATTGTATATTCAGTAGAAATTAATATATAATTTTATTACTCAAAGTGCTATAGAATATTTGTAGCTTGAAGAACAAACCCCACAGTTCATTTTATCAGTCAGTCAGGACTCAGATATCATTTCAATATACTAGTCAAAGTTTTCAACTAATGATATTAACTAAAACATATTCGCAGAATATGATAACTGTCAAAGTTTCTTTTGATTTTATCATCTAAAATTGTTTCAGGCTTTTCATTAATTTGCTGCCAAACAAACAAAAACAACAACAAATCATCGCACAATGAGTTATTCGTGCAGATTATTGCGACTGATTTATGATGTGCTATTTATTTTTTAATTAAGAAATAAAAATACCATTAAATAAATGTGGCACCGTCGTGCTACACAACCGGAAAGAAAGCAACAAAAAATTTGCATAAGCGACAATATATATAGCAGACATGTAAAGGATATATACATATATATGTGTATGTATTTTATATATAGCACAGCAATCGCTTCATGGCGCGCTGGAAATTAGAAGCTCGTAGCCTAAGCGACAACAACAGTAACAACAACAGACGAAAAATTGGCCAAAACAATGGACAATAAAGAGACAAAGTACTTGGCCTATAAAAGCCATAAACCAACAAAAGGCAAAGCGAAAAGGCAAACGGGAAGAGATTGCTGGGCAGCCCCCATAAGGAAAAACAAATTTTCGGCATGTTGCCATAATTTAGGCGAAAGCGCAAAACACAATCACAAACACTCACACATACACACACATCCCCTCACACAGACAGAGACATAGGCAATAGCTTATTCATTGTTGGCCGCATAAAAGTCAGTCAGAATTGGAAATAAAAGTATTGCCAAGAATGAATGAATATATTGACAATATCGGCTGCCATTAAAATGCCAAGTCGGCCAAATAACATTAGGCCTTTTCAGCATATTTTATGGCGCTTGGGCCAAGACACGCATCAAGTTCAAGGTAACAAATTCTGCTAAAGAAACGCATATATAGAATGTGAGTTCGAGGGAAATGTATGTATAAAGCCGAGTACGTAACATTGGCGCCTGTCTCGAATAATTCACTTTCGTCTGGGCCAATTATCTAGCTGCTAAAAAGGTTGAAGGTCGAATGTTAAATGTACCGTTATGCGTATATTACACACGATTCTGCAAGCAAAGCTAACATTAATCTTTTTTTTGGGCTTTTCTATGGAATTACCAAATTTATTTAGCGCCCGCAGCTAAATCAGGTCACTGCTTTAATTAGCTACAACAAAGAAATGAAGCCTAGGTGATTGTAAAAAACAGAAATAAAAATAATTATATAAAAAATGTACATTAATATTGGAGTATCATCAAGTTTGAGCAATAAGAGTATTGTGTAAAGATACCCTAGAGTAAAGGTAATCAAGAATCTATTAAGGGAGAGAAGGGAGGCAATGACTCATGAAATAACAATATTTATTGAGCTAATAATATAGTAATAAATTTAAAATATATGTATAAATATAATATAAAATAAATATAAATAAATTAAATATGAAATAAATATTATAAAAATAAATATAAATGAGCAGAAATGAATATAATAAATTATAAATATATTGAAATGAATTTTAAGTCAAGCAGCCTTTCATTCGTAAAAGAGCTACTATCGTTTGATTACAATTAAGACTTATGCATATAGTATAAAATTTACTAACAAAAAAATACATTTATATTCAAATAAAATATATTATTCAATTCTAAAAAATTCTACCATTAATTACTTTGAAACTAGTTGAAAATCAGTTCAGTTCATTATACTCCACTACTACAACGATAGTTGACTCCTTTAACTTTGTGAGTGTCAGTTTGGTGTAATTATAATTTATTTCCTGTTGTATTAAAGCTTCTCCTTTTTCGCTCTCGCTCTGGCACAGTCTCTTTGTTTTTGTCTCGCTCTCGTTGCCTGAGAAATGAAACTGGTTCGCGTTATAGTCGTAATCACGCTCTTTGCTTGCCTGTGTCGGTTACTAAATTAATTGCATACAAATTATTTAATAGTAATAAACATAATAAACAAGAGTGTGTCTGTATGTGTGTGCGTTTGTCTCTGTGTGTGGGTGTGCGCGCGCCAGTAACGAGTCGGAAAAGCAGGGCAGTGGGAGGAAACTTGTGGGTGGCATTCAGTAATACCCATGGCAACGGCAACAAAAATGCATAATGAGCATTAAAATGCTGCAGGAAAATGGGAAAATGCAATGGCACTGCCAGGGCTGTGTCCCTGCACTGTGTGTGTGGGTGTCTCTGTGTGTGTTTCTGTGGTTCTGCCTGCCTGCCTGCCTGTCTGTGTCTATGTGTGTGTGCTTGTGCGTGGGCGCTTTGGTTCGGTTCTGGTTCTGTTTCTAGTTCTGGAAAGCTTGCTCTATGCTCGCACACACATAACAGGATTACACAGTACACGCGCATACATTACTGGATGGGACTAACCAACCAGTGCAGGCTCGTTCATGTATTGCTGCTACTCACGTTCTATTTGCTTAACATTCTAAACGAGTCCTTTTCATTAGTAAGGCAAAAAAGCAGGCAAGAGGAGGAAGAGAATTGTGTAGCGAACGAAATGATTTAAGGCAGGTCGATAATTGAATACACTTACTGGGAAAGCTTTCCTTGTGAATAAGATGGAAGAATTTACGATTAAATAAATATCATATAATAAAATAATTTAAAAAAAATTATTGAATTGTTTTGATTGAAAATGTTTGAAATTCAAGAAGAAATATTTAATAATAAATAAAGAAGATAAAGGAAAGAAGAAATATCCTTAAATTTAGCCCCTTTTTATTATCTTTTTAAATGCAGTGAATCTTATACAATATTAAGAAATAAAATATATTTAACGAATTTTTTAATGAAAGCTCTTTACATATTGAACTATGAATTACAGTTTTAGAATCATTTAAAGCCAAATATTTGATTGAAATTAATATAAAGTTCGTATAATATAAATATTCATGATATTTCCATTTCATTATTATGGAAATTGAGATATGAATATGTACCTCTATTCTGCATATTTCAAGACACTTTATTAATGAGTTTGCTGAGTTTGTGTCTTTGGTATTTCATTCCCTCTCTCATCACTTGCTGCCTTACCGATATCACAACGCATATGCCCCACTAACTGTAGATAATGAAGCAGTCAAATATGGACGCAGGGCGCAGGGGTGCTCAGTGTGCTGTGCTAAAAATTGGCGCATATAAAATTGGAAATAAAAAGCAAAGTGGGGGCTGGCTGGGCAGAGCAGCAGCCGAGCTGGGCACATGAAATAAAATGCAATTGCACTTTGCACAAAAGTTCAACGCATTCACCGCTTGTCCGATACTCCCAACCCCCCATAGAACCAACCCCGGACTATTCGCAAGCTGAAAATCAAAGCGCAAATGGCAAAGGCAGAAAGAGAAGAGAGGAGAACAGAGAGGGAGAAGGGAAAGCGGACACAGCAAACTCACAACTCAATGGCGGAAGTTTGCATTTTTGCAGCGAATTCATAATCAGCCCAGTGCGCCCTTACAGTCACGCCCACACCCACACCTCCCTGCATCCCACTCAACTCCCTATGCACACACACACACACACCCACACACAGAGGCAGACAGTTGGAGATACAGATACAGGCAGAGCTGTAGCTACAGCAAAAGCATTTGCCATGTTAGCTAAAGCACAGTTTATCCTTTTTGATTTGCAGCCTGCAACTGGCAACTGGCAGCGTGTTTTGGCCGCCTCGGTTGCACTTCACTCTGCGCCGACTGAGTAGTAAATATTATTTCGTTTCAATACAAATACAACAAAAAATACAAAAGCAGGCACACATCCTCCCGCCCACACACACACACATACACACACAAACAGGAACAGCACGTAGCGCGTTGGTTGTGTTTGCATTTGTTTGGCGGAGCATAACAAAAAAATGAAGAAGAAAAAAAGTTAATATAGGAATACCGAAGTTTTAATACCCTTGCAGATGAACCTATCACTTTATATAAATTATGACTAATTTTTGTCTGAAAATAATAAAGATGAATTTATTCTAATAATTTTGAGAAGTAATCGTTGCGAGAAAAAATGTCTTAAAGAAATTAAACCAAAAAACAAATTTTTAAATCTAAAAATGAAAATAAAATTAGTAATAATAATTATTCCCATGCAATTAATAAAACCTGATCAATATCAGGAAAATCCATATTGAGATGAAAGATGTCTTCTCTTCGTTCTAGGCAAAACCTATCTACCCTATGCAAGTAAATAACACACGCACAGAATACACACGAGTAGACTACGCCACTCGCCGATTTTTTAAAATGAGCGGAAATTACACGTTGCAAAAATATGAAATATTAAATTTTCGCCATGAAAACTAACAAAAAGAATGAAAAGCAAACTAAAGTATTGGTTAAATCTGTCTGAAATGCTGCTCAGAGGTTCCCGGGGTATTTACATTTATGTGGCTTTATTACTTAGTTCACGTTGAAAATAAATTATAGTAAAGGTACTAATACAAATTCAATTTTCTTTGCCTTCAAATATGTTGCAACTCAAGTCACAAGTTGTGGTATATTAACAACTTGAAATAGTTCGTTATTAACCAACACTGCAGCTGGCTTATGAGCTTACATTTCTCTGCGAAAACTTAGACTAGGCCAAGTCAGAGAGCTGTTAGAGAAAGTTTTAAGATGCAGGGAATAAAAGCGAAATGCAAGTTTAAACAAAACTCTCTTGAGAGAGTTTCATAACGCGGCTATATTTCATAGATATTTATGAGGAAATGCAATAAGTGCGGCTCAGGAAGAGATATAGACAAACCAAGTTGACCCGCATGCACCAGGTAAGCAGCTGCAGGAAATTACGAAACTTATTTGATTTGCGAAGATTGAGTTGAGACAGAAACAGAGCCAGTAAAATGATTTTTTTTATGATTAAATAAAATAAACGTTATTCAATATTATAGTCAGTACTATAAGTAAAGAAATGTTCATACTCTTTAAATGCCTTTCTCTACACAAAATTCTTCAAGCTTTCAGTTATTTTGGCATATTCCTATCGACTTCCGAAATGAATTTAACCAAGCCAAAAACTGTCGTGCCACACATCACATGTGGCATGCATATATCTGTTGTGTGTGTGTGTGTGTGTGCCTAAACATGCGACTACAAAAGGTATTTGGCGTATTTTACCTGGCTCAAAATATGTTTGCCATTTGCAAAGAAATGTTAAATGGAAATGCCTTTTCGAGAGCAGCGTCGAAAAAGCCAAAACCAGCGAAATAAATATCTGCCAAATAACTTAGCAAAAACTCATACTATTTTGTGCCAGCTTAGGTCTATCTCTCTTCCTCTTCCCATCTATCCCTCTCTCTTTCTCACTCGCTCGCATCCTTCTCTCTCAGTGTGTATGTCTGTCTCTATTCATTTGTGTGCTGAAATTCGCGCTATCATATTTGTCACACTCACATAGTCAGAAGTGCGCTCCTAACTTATATGTGTGTCTGTCTGTGTGTGTGTGTCTGTCTGTGTGTATATCCTGTTACAGGAAATGACTGTCATGTTGTCACATTTTTTAACATTTCGCACCAAAAACGCATGCCAAACTGACTGACAAAACACGAGAAAAAAAAAGCAAAGCACCTGAATAATATGCGAGTTAGTCGAAATTGAATAAAATTCTATGGGTTAAGCATGCGAAAACGGAGTGATGTATGAAATATTAAAGTGCAATAAAAATATTCCATGAACTGTAGTTTTTAAATATACGAGGGTCGTTTGATAAGTCCGTGACTTTTTGAATAAAATATATTTTTTTCGTCAAAGAAGCGTTTTATTTCTCAACATAATATCCTTTTAGCTCTATACATTTAGTCCAGCGTTTTTCCAATTTTTTTATTCCTTCCAAATAATAGGTTTTCTCAAGGCCCTCAAAATAGTCGTTTGTTTCTGTGATGACCCGAATCTCTTACCGCCGAGCCATTTCTTCATTTTGTACATCTCTTTTGAACCCTTATTATATTTAATAAAATTCAATAAGCCAACAAATTGAAACCCTTTTGACGCCAAAAATAAATTACGTACAATTTTTCTCTTCTATTCATTTATGGTTCTTTTTTTTTTGATGATTATTCCAAGAACATTTTCTTGAAGTGTGCAATTATATTTGTAACCCGATTTCATGATAATTGCTCATTAAATGCCGCAAAAACCCAAAATGATCCCGAAAAAGAAATATAAATAAAGTTTAAAATAAATGCGCAGAATGAAATGGAAAAACTCAATTATCCTTTGAGGTCGCAAATTAACGCGAAATTCCCGGATAGATCCAGGCTCAAACACACACGCACACCCAACGTGAAAACCATTAGGAAAGGTCAAGAGAGAAAATGACGTACGTATGAAAACGAAATGATAAGTACGCGGTGTGTGTGTGTAAGTGTAGAAGGCAGTGCGTCGTTGGGTTCTTCACAGTCTGCATAATTTATGTGGGCGCAACAACTGTCGTTCTGTCTGTCTGGCGAGGCATGCCAACCATTTTACATCATTAAATGCCAAATGCATCATTTAATTTGAAATTAAAAAAGAAAACATAAAACGACTGATAGAGCGCGGGTCCCGGCGCGCCTGACGTTGGAGCAGAACACAAAAGCGATTATTTATGAGACACACGGGAGAGAGTGGAAGCCACATAGACAGACAGACAGAGATACTGAAGAGAACTAGCAGCAAACCTGGCTGCATAATGTGGCAATATCCTCGCTCCACTAGAACCACCACCATCATCACGAGACTGCATCATAGTCAGCCATGTTGTCCTTGATAATAAAAGCAAAGTTTAACGTGGAGACTCCTAAAATGCCAACAGCAACAACAACAAGGATCTCTATCTAGTCGCTGGCTGCATTTTTATGAAATACGAGTTGTTTTTTTTTTTTTTGCATCCTAAGCTGGGCGGCCAACAGATTGTGGCAATAACGGCAACAAGCAGCAAGTAGCGGCAGCATCAACTCACCTGCAAAGAGAGAGAATGTAGCAGAAAACAAACATTAAAATAGGCTGTTAAGTATATTTGATTAAGGTTTTATGTCTGGCTCATTGTCTGGCCAGAAACAGGGAGAGAGAAAGATAGACGTTGGGCACAGGATGTGGCAATTAACGTAATATAAATAATTCAAACTGTTTGTTCATCCCAACCAACAGTTCCCTTAAGTTTCCTGCTGCTCTGTGTTTGGCACGTTAATGCACAAGTTGACTACAAATTGTTCTTAAGCTCTTGGAAAAAAATAACAAAACTAGCATTAAAGCTTCAGATTGTTGCAAGGATTACACAGGGCTATGCATTTGAATATAGACAGTTGACATGGAGTATAGGGTTTGGTACGATAGATAAAATGAATTAGAGAATAAATAATATAAGAAAACATCACAGACAGTTAGAAAAACAATACAATATTATTAGTAACAATTATTATATATACGTTATAGAACCTTAAAAACGAATTGAATTCATTTTATTTATTTTTTTTTCATTTCAATTAAATTTTAATTGAATAATTTAATTTTTAATAATGCAATAAGGTTAAAGTCTACCTTATTCAGCTTTCTATTATGTATATATAAAAGGTATAATATACATATATTTATTCATAATTATAAAGCAATACAACAATTAAAAGATACAGATCAGTATGTTGTAAATATAAACCAAACTAAACTAAACTAAACAATAAATAATTCAATATAAGAAGACTATCAAACTTTCTTATAAAAAAACGACAAATTTCACCTAAAACTTTTTATATTGTCTGCCTCCTCTTGAGCATTAATTGCTGCTAATATCTTGTGCACTTTACCCACATTTTTGCCCTCAACTGTCGTTGTGCCAGTGCGTGTGAGTGCTCTCGAATTGCCCACGCAAAATGCTCGCATTTCTGTGCAAATTTCAAGACAACAAACGATGACACTTAAGTCAGTGGACGGGGAAGACCAACGAGGGGGGAGGGGGATGTTTGAAGCAAAGACAACAAGTTGCAACTTTCTGTTTTACATTTTTAATGGCATTTTATCAAATGCAATTAATCGTAATTGCTCGTTTACCCACGCACACACACACACACATACATACATACAGCATACATATGGAGCTGTCTCAAAGAAGCATGCACTCTCCTCTTCTCTCACTCTCTTTCTCTCTCACTCACACACACACACACACATTAACGCCACACTGCGCTCGCACTTTGAAGCGTTACAGCGCGACCAGAATAAGTTGCCACTCGACTGGCACATTAACATTTTAGAATTTTACGTACAAAGCAACGTGACAAATGTCTAGAATGAAATGAGGGAGAGAGCGAAAGAGAGAGGCAGAGAGAGGGAGGGAGTAGGAAGCACAGTGCAAAATTACACTTAAATGGCAGAAAGGAAAGAACAAAATAAAAAGTAAAAAACGTAAAGCGTCCACAAAGAGCAGCGCTCGCAATCCACATTTAAGTGGAGCCGCATAGGGGAAGACCAAACCGTGCACCATCCTCCCCCGGGATGTGTGTGGTTGCCTCCCGCTTGCACACACACACACACACACACACACAGATGTGCATACATCAAATTACACATGGAAAGTAAAAATTGTTGCATCTACAGCAAGCTTTGGGCGCGCACATGTGTGTGTGTGTGTGCAAGTGTGTGTGCCTTATGAGGTCAATTACCTGTCATTTGCATGCCTGACAGCCGGGCAGCCAGAGAGGCAGTGGGGGATGGGAGGGGGGACTGTAGCAGTTGGTCTGCCTCCTGGGTGTCAGTTACCAGGCTTCGCCGAGCTCTCTTTGATTGCCTGTCGTTGCATAAATCGCAACCCGCACTGAACCTTAAACGAAGGTCATCATCAACGTCAACTTCATTTTGACGTTTTTTTTACGTGCCTTTTTTTCACCTTCCTCCATTTTCCACTTTTCGCATTTGCCCAACTACCCAACTACCTTTGGCCCTGCTGTCTGCCTGACTGCTGCTGGTCGCTGCTGCTGCTGGTCAGGCAATGAACTCGATTAATTAGGGCCTTTGACATGTGTTAGCTGTTGCTGTTTTTTCTTGTCTCTCTCGTTTTTTTTTTTCTTTCTGTTTTTTTGGTTTCCTTGGCTGCAGTTGAAATGTCAAGTTGTTGTCCATGATATCATTTGATTAGCCGGAAAGTGAAATATTGAAATGTCACGAACTTGATGAAAAATGTAAGCTATTGACGAGATCTTGGGGTGAATAGTCGTGGGCCTTTGAGTGAATTGAAATGTTTGAGGAATCCCAATAGCTTTCCGTAAATTGAATGATTATACTTCAGGCGAAGAGTCTAATTTATATATTAATACATTCGTCTATCATCTTGCATGGTTTATTTAGCTTTTACTCTATAGAAAGTGGATACAAAAATATAACAGACATAACTGAAGTCTAACATATTCTGAAGTGATTTTTATATACACTTTCAGCACCCTCCTCATCATGCTTTAAAACACTTTATTAATTCGTCTCTTTATATTGAATTTTCAATTTCATACTGCTTTGCTTTTAAAATCTATTAAAGCGAGACATGAAGAGCGAATGCGAGAAGTAGCAACAACTTGTTTTATCCTCGTCAATTATGTTTTATATTGTTTTTTAACAGCATTGAATTAAAATTGAAAATTGTCCAGCAGTCTAGCTAAATTCTATATTAAAGATCAAAAGAAAAACATATTTATATACTATGTATTCAACTCTGCAAGCTAAGCTGATGGTTTTCCCATACGACAGCTTTGCCTGCAACTGAAGTTTTGCATAGAAACTTCTAAACACAAAACAATGCAACGAATTTTCTGCTTTTCACCTAAGTTTATAAACAAAATAAAGTGCCTTTAATCCTTTTTATACGAGCATAATCTGATAAGTATTTCTATTTAAGTAAATTGTTTGAATTAAACAAAAATGGACCACATTTTATGATCTAGGCGCTCTAGAGATTCATTTTGACCTTACTTAGATTTTATAGAGACTTGAGATAAGATTAGAGAGCCTAGAAAAACCCACAACAAGATGCACGTCTGTTTAGAGTGCAATTTAAAAGTTCTTCAGTCATCATCATAAAATTACCCTCAGACATGGCAGATATGCCCACTGCCCCCACATCTTATATAATATTATTACCCAGAGAGGAAACGAAGAAGAGTGGCAAAGTAAAATGCACAAAAGCCCCAAAAGTAATAAAAGGCGAGACACGCTGAAATACGTCGGGTTAGATAGTAAAAACAAAAGCAACAGCTACAGCTACAGCAGCAGCAACGGCAATAAAATCAAATAGAAACAGCAGCAAAGGAGGAAGACAAGGCAAAGCAAGGCGGAAAAAGAAAAAAAATGAAATGCAACAGAAACAGCGGCCGACAGCGAAGAATGCAAAATTAACTTTTGGAGTAAGGCGAACTGAACTGAACACCGTCCCTCTCCATCCCGGAACTGATACTCCGGAACTCGGTGCGAGAGTGGACTGCGAGTCGTCCATTTTGGATGCTGCACGTACGAAGCAAGCACACTCCCAACCCCTGAACTACCTCCCCCCGCAAACCTCATCCCGCTCCCCTTTCCCATTCAACCCTGACTGCAGTCGAAGTCAAGTGGCTGCGGGGGATTTCGTTGCGCTGGACGCCTGGCACATTAACATGTTGAGCAGGTTGCCAGATTGTTCAGTTGTGCTGGGTTGGGTTAGGTCTAACTCTGGATGGGGGAGGGTTACTGCGGGTCGGGGGGGAGGGTTGTCGGATACGATGTGCGCATACCGGAAGTTCGAGTGCAGCTGCTGTCCGCACACGCTGCACAGTGGTTCGGTGTAGTTGAAAAAGTAGAAATGTTAGCAACTGATTTGAAAGTAAGATAATCTTAAATTTTCTTCAGTACAGTTAATTATACTTTATTTATTTTCAACCTATGAAAATTTTAAAATATTTTTTTTTTATTATTATTTCACGATTAAAAGGTATTTCTCATCTCGCTCCTTTTATTGTATGATATTACATGTAAAACGGGGATTATAAATAATGATAATTTTTTTCCCAAACAAGAAATAATATAGAATGAAAATTAAAAGAAGCCTAGTAAATAATCGTTTATATTTATTTTTTTTTAGAAACACCAGATGGTAATCTTACCGAAACATCTCCCTTCTCTACAATTAACATTATTAATTTGGTACCATTTCAAGGTATTCACAACCACTGTAAGATCTTAAATTCTTTCTTTAAGGTACTTTACTTAGATTTGTCCAATTTTTCTATACTTGTATGCTGTCAATCCTATACATGATCTTCAGTTATAATTTGGAAAATGTACCACTCGTATATAACCTATGCATATGTAAACAATCAAACGATTTGCAACTTGAATACACATACTTCTAGATTCGTCAATATGTTGCTTATCACAACCGAATAAAGATAATATAAATCCGATTATATTCAAATCATTTTTAGCACTTCACTAAGTTATGCACGCTGTGCCGTAACCACTGTAAAAATTCGAGTTCTTTTGGGGCAACTTAACGCCGAGGGAGGCTGAGGGGGCTGAGCGTAGCGCGATATGTCGTGCTCGCTAATGCACACGCACAATGCACAATTTCGTCGAGCACGTGCAACATTCAGCATGCACAATGCCCCATGCGGAATGCAGTTGAAATCGCCGTTGCAGTTGCCGCTGCTGCTGCTGCTGTTGGTGCTGTGCCGTTGTGGCCGCTGCCGTTGCCGTTGCAGTAAATGAAATGCTGCATTGGCTTTTACAAGACGTCGCCATTTTGTGCGTGCCACAGCAGGACACATGTGACGGCGAAACTGGCAGGCAGACCGTTAGGGGGACCGCTTATGGCCACGTAGCGCCCATTGCGCATATGGCAATCAGCAGCAGGTCCCAGTGGCAACAACAACGGCGATAACTAGCGCACACACACACACACAGCAAGAGAAAGAGAGCGGGGAAACGAGGTGAGGCAAGTCGTTGAGGTGTTGCAAGGGGCAAAAGCTGGCAACGCCAGTGACCGCTGCACGTCCTGTTCGTAGTCCCGTTTCTATGTTCGTTCCCGTGTCCCTTTTCCTGCTTTTACCTCTGGCAGTTAACTGACATTTGCGGCGCGCGCACCTTTAATTACCGGGTTGATGCAACATTCGGTTTAATGGTCACTGCTGCTACGGGCAGCCGGTCAACCAGTCACCCAGTCAGGCAGCCAGCCAGCCAGCCAGTCAACCCGCTTGCTCAGTCAGTCAGGGGAGTCAGGCACGCACGTGATTGCGCACCTGGGCACTATGACCGCGTCGACAGTGGCGCCCTCTGTTGTTGCACGCTCTGGCAGGGGAATGAAAATGACATTTTGTCAAAGCGGAAAATGTGCATTTTCTCCAGAGCTCACTCAATCGCGTTAATTTGATGAAGACTAGAAATTCGGTAGAAACCAAAGTAAAGATTGCGAAAAAAAAAACCAACTTGCTAAAATATATTTTTTTAAAACCATGACCAATAAATAATCTATAACAATAGATAATATAATAATATAGTGCTGTCATAGGATCAAAAACCGTAGGAGGATATAAGAGCCTGTAAGGGTATGAAATCTTTGGCATACCGAAGATTAAATATTGATTTGCAGGGGCGGTGGGCGTGGCACCCAACATTGGAAATAAACTTTATCTGCGCCTGGTAAACAGAAACATACATGTCGAATTTGGTGTCTCTAGCTTTTATAATAGCTGAGATCAGTGTGTTCATCTGGTCATCCGGACATCTGGACAGACATGGCTTAATCAACTCGTCTAGTGGTCCTGAACAAGAATAGATGTATATACTTTGTGGGGTCTACCACGGCTCCTTCTGCCTGTTACATACATTTGCACAAAGTTAGTATACCCTTTTTTGAACATTTTCAATGGTCGAAGGGTATAAAAATATTTTTTAAGGCTCAAAATTTGTAATTTTGTAATGTATAAAAGCCATATGAAGCTCCTACAATTATTTACTGTCCAAAATACAATTACAAATGTATCTCTAAAAATGAACAGAGTATTCTTTAGTCTATTAAGTTCTCTTATAAGGTGTGTATTTGCATATTATTTTTTGCCTGCTTCTATTTAAAAACGTTCTTACCAAGGCTAATGAAATCTATTTGCGCTACGTGTTGGACCATGTCCATGCGCAGCCTAGCTTGGACACGAAAATGCCACGTAGCATGGTGCAGCTGCTGCTAGTGCTGTTGCTGGTGCTGCCAGTGCCACCGGAAGGAAGGAAAGGCAGTTACGCCCCTCGCACACGTTGAATTATGAAAATTATAAACAAATTAGCCACACCGTCAGGATTATGTGGTGCGGCCGTTGTTATTGTTGCTGCTGTTGCATAAATTAGCGCCCCTCAAGTCATCAAGTGCGCCCACAAATTTGCAGCGACGCGAAGAAACAACGTACAACCGCTCCCCCCTCCCCCTTATCCAACCATCTCCACCCCCGCATTGCACGCTTTGGCAACCGCTTCCGTACCATCCCCCTTGGACAAGTGCGGCACTACCTTCTCGTTGTAATCTGTGCTAAATCTGCTTGTAATATGT
Source organism: Zaprionus indianus (assembly GCA_018904595.1). Taxonomy (NCBI): domain Eukaryota; kingdom Metazoa; phylum Arthropoda; class Insecta; order Diptera; family Drosophilidae; genus Zaprionus; species Zaprionus indianus. The sequence goes on from JAEIHA010000905.1 coordinate 3,218,536, forward strand.
TTAAAATAATTGGAGCAATGGGTATTAGCGGTGCCAGCAATGCGTTATAATAGTGCTTATTAGGGGTTAGCCAACTATGCTACAAGGACTCGGAGTGGTTCGGTGGTTAAGTGGGTGGTGGGTTGCTATTTTATGGGGTTAAGCTGGGATTATGGTGTATACATTTCGGCCAAGACCGTAGCTAAGCATAACAGTCTTGCTTTAAAATTTAGTGCCTGCAGAGGAAAAACAAATTTAAGAGCAACGAAATATCATTGAGATGTGAAATATGTTGTAAAAGAATAAATTGAAAAAAAAGTTAAAAGGCCATATAATTAAGGCGAAATATATTACATGAATTTGATATAAACTGCTGAAATTGTTGTAATTGCCTTTATCTTAATTGGAAACTGATGCGCAGCTTAAATAAACGAAATGAAGTTAAAGATTTACGTGTTCACATTACCACTAGAATTACAATCCCAAGTCGTGCTCAATTAGTCTTTAATTAACGAACGTGCGCATATTTCCAAATTAACAGAAAATAGTTATTACAATGGAACTACAAAATTCCAGAGCATAATTTCACAAAGTAAAATATTTAAGTGTGCAATCAAAGTGGAACACAACCCTATCAAAGTTGCCCACCACCCCCCTTCCCCAGCACACTTCCGATGCCGATTTGGCATGCAACAAATGTAGCCAGAAATTTTGTAAGATATGTGAAAGAGATATGAGAAATGTGTACACACATATTTCCACAGCTTAAAGATGCAATAGAAACGCAAATCCAAGTTTTGAAATTTATGAATTTTATGCGTGTTTATCAGTGAAACATGCCGTTCCCCCCCCTCGGGGAGTGGCAACTAGAACAGCGACACAAACAGCAGCAAGAAGAAGAGGAACAAATGTGCGTGTAGGCTGGGGCAAGTCCCCAAGCGAAGCCAAAGCTCGAATCACGCAAATTGTGCGAAAGACAGAGAGAAAGAGAGCCAAAGGGGCATGAGATAAGAACGTATGACTGTGTGCGTGCAAATGTCCATGTGTGTGTGTGTGTGTGAATGTCTGTGTGCCTGTTTGTAGCGTAGCTCAAAAGCGAACGAACAAACTAAACGAAACGAGGCGTGAAAATCACAAACAAATCATAAAAAGCGCAACAAGAAACCAAAGAACAGAAGCAAAAGCAGCGAACATAACACTGAGTAGTGTACAACACATATGTACATACATGTGTACAATACATATGCCCACATATATACATACAAACATACACACACATATGCAAATGAAGCGAAACAAAGGCATTTTGCCAGCTCACTCTCCCCTCGCTGGCAACGTGAAATGATTCATGGTCGTGTTTATCAACAAACACGTTTCATGAGTTGCCTCAGCTGCTCGGACTGTGCCTGCCAAGGAAACCCAAATGGTAGCCAGGCAAGAGGAAATACCAGAAGCCACACACACACACAAGCACACATGCACGTACACATGCATACGTACATTGGGCACATTTGTACAAACTTCTCGAGTGCTCCTCGTTGGCGTCATGTCCGGCAACATGAGCAAGTGCAATGGAACTTGACACATGTTTCAAATGTCATTTCACTCTGCTATACATAAATATCCAAGCAGAGTGAGTGAGATGGAGAGAGGGAGAGACTTATACACATCTGTGCACATGTATAGGTACACATGTGTGTGTCTGTGTGTGAGTTGCAGTCGCTAATCAAATGCAGCTGACGATGAAGGAACTCTCGAACTCTCATGCAGCTCCTTCTTCTTCTTCAGTCTTTGTCGTCATGTGCTAGGCATGTTTTAGGGTGAACCTATTTTGAGATTAAAGAATGACTCAATCTTCAAAATACTTTATTGGAACTTAATAGTGTAGATATTATGGATAGATTTATTTCGGCATAAAGATTACTTATATAAAAGAAATTCTAAGAACTCTATTTAATTTATACATTCTTGATGAGCAAAGTCGATTCTATCAATATTGAATGAAAGATTAATTTATTGTTTTTTATATTTTAGCGATGAAAACAAATTTCTCAGCGTATATATATATTTATGATCAGCAGTGGCGATAATTCATTATCTCACAGTATGTCAAATTGATACCGAGGTGATATTTCAGTTTTCAATCTTCAAAGACTCTCATCAATTTCTCATTTTGTCGTCCAAGAAAACAAACAATAAATACAAATTAACTTTCAATATATATTTTAATAATATAATCCTATATTCTGTGCAAATTTCATCAAAATCAGCCAACTATAACTACATACATACCCCCATTTAGCAACTTTTCAGCTTTATTTCATAATTAATATCGACAACTTTTCGGCAATCGCAGACAGTCCGCAAACTTCTCAAGTTCACCTGCCACCTGCGGATGGCAGTCAAACTATTAGTAGCGCAGGGCCAAGTGGGTTCGGGTTCACCCTGCCAGACCGCCCTGGTGCTTGCTCGTTGTTTATGAGTCATTTGGGCAAAGTTGCAACGGCACTACAAACTGGTTAGTTATACAAAATGCAAACAGCGCCAATGCGAGACGCAGCTGTGTCGGCGTGTCGCGTCGCATGAGGCTGTTTCCCTTCCTTCCCTTCCCTTCCAAGAGGGGGGGAGAACTGGGCAAGTTTCAAGTAATTTATATGAATTTTATATGCAATTGCATCAATCTCAATTACAAAGCGCTTGAGGGCGCACCCAACTCTAGTAGGGCCTCCCTCTCCCTACGCTCTGCCTGCCTGCCTGCGCCTTATGCTGTGTGACATGCAATATTAATAATGGCTTTTATTTAGGTAATTGCTGCGAACCAAAGTAAAATCTAGACCTGAGAAGTTCCTGCTGGTCAGGTGAACGTTGCTGCTGTTGCTTTTGTTGCTTGTTGTTGTTAGTTTGGCAATTTGCATCCTCAACTAACTTGTACACACAGATTTCCATCACTTAAGCAAAAACTTTACTCAACATTAGTTTTTGTCGAGGCCAAGTCAAAGTTCAATGGCCGCCAACGAGTGTGTGCAAGTCAAGCTGAAGGACAAGTTTGGGTCACTTTCCAAAGAAGAAGTAGAAGAAGAAGAAACCTTCTAAAATACAGATAAGAAGTGCACAGGAAATACGCCTGCATACAAATTCGTATCTGTCTTTGTTTGTCTTTCTCTCTCTTGTGTGGGCGACCATAGATTGGTTACGATATTTATCGACAGCAAGTTGCAGCAGTCAGTCAGAAATTCATCAATTAAAAGAAACGAAACGAGACAAAATGAACCGAAGCGTACCGTACTAAACCGAGGCTCAATGGATACGAGTCGATTGGAGAGATTGAAGAACGTCAAAGACAAGAAAAATCAATTTAAATGATTACGAATTGAAGGAGACAAATAGTCAGGCAGAAGAAGCAGCGCAGTAGGCAACCAAACGACAACAGACAACACAGCGGGAGGCGACGAAACGAGTCATAAAAAGACTTGCAGATGGTCGCCGTGGACTGACAGAAATTTATGAGGGAGTAGTCAAGAAAATGCAGTTAGAAATTTTATTTAAATTTGATTTATTGTTAATATAGGAATTTAAAATTGATTTTTTGATTTATTGCTATTAAATAAAATTTTATAAATATTTGATAAGACATCATTATTGGATTTAATCAGGAAAAATATATTTTAATCTTAAAATATATTTATTTTGCCCCTTTTGGCAAATTGATATTTTATATCACAAAATAAGGAATATATCGTAATAGAAATTGGAAATTATATGACAATTTAAATATAAATCGCGTCAATTTTATTTTTATAATTTAATTTTATATTCAATTTAGCGACATTGATGTTCATATATTATTTTATATTTTTTTAGCTTGCTTTAATGCAACAAATTGTTTTTTAAGTTTCAGCTTTGATAAGTTTTCGATTATTTTTTCGCACTGTGTAATTGCTTTGCGTATTGCGTACAGGGAAAAGCAAAAAAGAAAAACCAAAATCCGCATATCGAATCCCAACTCGCAACAGGCAAACACAACAGAAAGACACACTTCCCTTCTCTCTCGGTCTATATCTCGCTCTCTCACACAACAAATTTTAATTTTTCCTGCACTCTTACTCACAATCTTTTTTCTCTATCCCCTTCCTCTCCTGCTCTTACCCTGCAACTCCAACAACGACAGTTTCAATGTCTCAATCCTCGCGGTGACTGACTCAACTGCTCGACACTCGCTTCATCTTTATTTCATGTTTCCAGTCTTTATTTCGCCCTTTTCCAATTTCAGTTGTTGTCACAACTGGCAGCCGAAACAAAGAACCAGATCCGGCAAAACTCTGTTCGAAAACGAAAAAAAAAAAATAATAAAAAAAAAAAACCAACAATCCTTGACTTCTTCATCTGACACTTTGAGTATTTGCGACACTGCTCTTTCTCTCTCTCCTTTTCTTTATTCCCCTCTTTGTCACACTAGCCCGCAATGACAGTTTTTCAACTACAAAGACGATGACAGATTTCCTAGTTTTAGTTGCATTTTTCTTGGCTTCCAAGTGTTATAAATGTCAGATTATTTTTGTGGCACTTGCTATATGAATGCAATTAGGGTGTGATGGAAGTATATTCATTAACATTTTGGGGAAAATTGTTTTACTTAGTTTAGTTAGACAATTATTTTGCAAACACACTGTAGATCTTTTCAGAAATCATAATTTTAATTTTCTTAGTAAGATTTATTTTTTAAGATCTATTACATTTATCGCGGACGGAGTTTAGCTTCTTTTCTTATAAAATTTTCGCTACTTCTCAAAATTTCTTCATTTTTCTTCCTTTTTGCGTTGTTTTGTTCAAGTCTGCTGCTTTTCTTCGCTTTGATTCGGTTCGCTGAAGCGTTCCATGTTCATTGCACCACGTTGCATGTTATTAACCAATGACAATGCGCACTTTGTGCAAAAATATAAACGAGTAATTTAAACGCATTTTGAAAGTGAAATCAAAAAATTCGCTAAATCTTGTTATGACAGTAATAAATTAGCAGTTTTATTAATGAAAATATCTTAAAAACTTCATAATTATCTTAGGGGTGGCATTATAATTAGTTTATAAATGAAATACCCACATTATTTTACTGCTCCACTCTAGCAATTCAATTGAAACTAATTGAAAACAATGAACGTCAAAGAAACAGTCGATTAAAAACATTATTTCAGGGCAGCCAAATGTCGGCGTGGTGCAATTCTATTAGAATTTCTCTGAATAAACAACGTGCAGGTCTTGAATAATAGATTTTTAGCTTTTGATTGTGTTTGTGTTTGGCAACAACACCATTTGCGCTTATCAACGTAAGACCCAAAAACAAAAGTCAAAGGGAGCACATAAAAAAAGCGAAAGAGAGAAAGAGAGCGACGGCTACCGTCAAATAAAACGATTTTCTGGCGGCAAAAATTAAATTGTGCCGTGAGTAACGAAACGCAAATTGAAATTGCCGAGGTATTAGCACGACTTTTATGTGACTTTTCCAATTTTTATTGGCTTTACTGCAACGAATTGTTGTAACGCCCAGGCCCAAACAAAGTGACAGCAGCAAAGGATGGCTTAAAATTAGTACAAAAGGAAGTGGAAAAAGGGAAATGGAATGAAGGTAATGGAATTGAAAAACGGCAAGGTGTATTCATGACAGAAATAGAGTTAGAAGTTAGAATGAATGAAAAATTGTTTAAACATTAAATTAAGTAAATCTTTTTCCCACTTCCTCGAGCATTTACTGTACATCTTAATATATAAAGTAAACACCGCACAGCGATAAACATTAACACTGACCCAAGACGCTGGGGGTCATTGATATAGACACGATGACACTAGACATCAGTTCTACTCGTATTTGCTTATCTGACATCTGGTACATTGCCATGAAACATGGCCTGAGGCTGGCCCAAGACAAATACACACACAAACACCCAAGTTAAACGCATTATACACGCACACACACGCAGACAATTTAGCAATTAGTCTAGCAAAAATATTGTGTGTGCGGTAATTATGTTGCTTTCATTACACGAGATCGCATATCCGCCCCTAAGCACCAGTCCGGGGCTCTGCTGTGCTCTACAGTGCCTCCAAGCATTATCACACAAGCCGCTAATATAAACATTACAAGCGGCTGTCGCCCTGCCCACGTACCACAAGCGTCCACACGCACAACTTAAGCACGCACACATTTAAGTAAAGTACGCAGATTTATATAAAGAAAAAGTTTCTTAAAAGTGAAATATAAGATAATATGTATAAATATATTTATTTATTTACAACACATTATAAATAAAACAACCCATTAAGCAGAAAAAGGGCTCCTATATTGTTCCACTGTGCCTTCATAGCCCTTTTCTTTCTCTACTTTACCGTCGCAATTGTTATTTTAAAGGTCTATTCTGCAATTTCTCAGTCAACCACACAAAACTGTCATAATTCAAAACAATCTTTACAGTCACACACACACACATAAAGGGCCAAAGAAAGGCGACACAAAACGCAGAGGAAAAACTGAAGCAATTAGCAAACATTAGAAAGAAGTCGATAAACAATAAACTTGCCAATGCCGGCAGAACAAAATGGAGCAGGCAAAAAATGGCAGCTCATAAAAAGCCATATAGGACGAAGAGCTCTTAACAATAGAGACAACACAGAAAGAGGGACAGAGAGAGTGAGAGGAAGGTAGAGAGCAGCGTATAATCAATAGCAAAATGCCAAGCGGACATTCAATAAAACCGAATGAAAAACTGAAAGATTCATGTGCCTGCCTGTTCCCATCAAGGATTTAAACGAAAGCTGCAAAAAAGACACTAACATAAAGTTGATTAAATCCCATTTGAGCAAGACGAAGAATAAGAAAAGAGCAAAATATGTATAAGTATATGCGCCATAAACAATAGTTAATCCACGACCCCAGAGAGAGGGCACAGCACGCGGCAGCAGACTCCAGACGCTTTCAAGGATATTAAAAGCAAGTTATCAGCAAACAAAATGCATGCAGCACGAAGCGTAGCTCCTTCACGTAGCCACTCCTCACCCCCTCTTCTCCATTCCCCCACTCTGCCTGCCACACTGTACACTTTTGAGTTCTAGTTGCAGTCGCAGTCGCGTTTGCGAGCCAAAAGACAACGGATATGAATATACCCCAAGGCTATCAGACAGCGTAAATGAGCGTGTATTGTAGATAGAAACACACACACACACACTTGCACAGAAGCCCGAAGGATGCGCACACAAAAAACAAACAGAACGTGGCTAAATGGCAGCTTGGCGGCCACCCATACTCAATCCCCATGATGGCCACTGTGTCTGCCGTGCCTCTGATATGGGCAAATCTGTTTGGGCGCATAGCAAACACGACACAAAAAAAAAAAAAAAAGAATCTCCCACACAAACACAGGAAGAAACTTTTCGCGAAACTGTTGCTTAGGATTTTGTGCAACATCATGATGACAACGTCCACGACTCCTTCCTTCACCATCATCATGATGATGTTTCGCCATTGCACAAGCCAAATACACTCACACTCCCCCGAGCATGACTATGCGATTTTAACAATTTGCATAGAAAATATTGGTGTAAACAGGAAAAATTAGGATAAGCGCATGTTCGAAGACATGTTGCCACAGGATCATCAACAGAACCTTTAACTTAATGGGTTTTTTGTGTAAATCCAATGTAGAGTAATAGATTTATCTATGAGGAATTGAGAAATCGATTTTTAAGCAGCAAAAACTGAATTTTCATCGGTTCTAGAAGTAGAGTCGTGTTTAAATTTATTATACACATTAAAAATATATGAAAATATGTACTAAATAGGTAAAAATGTATAAAATAAATATTCAAAGATGTATAATATATTAAATCATCTACAACATTCTATTCATTCATCATTAACATTCAACCTTTACTGCACTTGCCTATCGAACCCCTTACGCGTAATCGAAGTACCCACAAAGGGGAAATGAATACCTGTTATAAAGAGAGTTAACACTTAATACACGCCTCTCGATGAGGGCGTGGCAACAACACACATACGCAATAAATATCCATGGCAATCAACTTGCTGTGACTTTCATTTATCTGCAAGAGCTGAGCGGGTAGAGCGCTGTCAGGGGCAGCGACCATTTCTTCCGCTTCATATTACAAATCTACAGCTGATGCGATTATGGGTGAGACATGAAAAAAAGAAGAGCGAGAAAAAGAAAACAGCAAGAGAAAAAGGGAGAGAGAGAGAAGTGAATCCGTGTGCCTTCAAGCGGGACAAGCAACTGATATATATCCACATGTGCCATAAAATAGAGACAAGTAGAAGGAAAAAAGCGAGGCAGACCTAGACGAGTTGCACGGGGGGGGAGAAAGGAGTTTGGGGTGAGGGTAGGGGCATGACCAGTTAAAAGCATTGCCCGTCTACGCCCACGCAATCAGTTGAAACATTTTTTACGAGTACCCCCAGTACGTTCGAGATACTTTTTTGCGCCATAGACAAAGCCAACGGGGAACATGGTTATGCAGTTGGCCAACTTGTTGTGATGCTGCCAAAGGGCACACACAACCCAAGCAGAGAGAGACAGCGAGAGAGAGTGAGTAAGGGAGAGAGTTGTTGGGGTGCATGGTTCAATGGTTCGCGCTGGTTTGCGGTTCGTTGCGCCGCTGACTTTGTGTCAAAATTACTCAAATGGAATGGCGAAAGTGCTTATATAAGATCTAGACGAGGATCTGCTAATTACTAAACACAAAAAAAGGCGTCAAAAAAGTAATATTAATTTGCTGTACATGACAATGCAAAAAGAGGGCAAAAAATTTCGAAATTCAGTTTCAAAAGATGAAAATTTCCTTAATTTCAAAACATTTTCATTTAATTTAGCTGTTACAACAATCAATCCCTACAATCACCCTAATTAAACAAATTAAATGACTTCAGAGGCTGATTGAGCTGCTGTCGTCTGTCCCTACATAATGAACCAAACTACACGAACTTTTTTCGGGAAATGCCCACACAGTTTTAAAGTTGAGCAGCCATGGAAAACAAGTGGGCGGGAAAAGTTTACCCATTTAACCAATTTTCAGCAGCCACAGTAGCAGCAGCAGCAGCAGCAGAGGCGGGGCATAAAAACGATTACATTGACCGCAACGGGACAAGAACAATAAACGGAGAGCGAGCAGCAGCTGCCTGGAACAGCGCAGGGTGCGGAGAGCAGGAAGTAAGGGGGTTGGATGAGGCGTGTTGTCCGCACCGGCATTAAACCGGTTCAATGTCCAGTTCGCCAGCCACGGCAGCAGCAGCTGCGGCGCTCTGGCCAAGTAAAAACTCATCAAACTATATTTTCAATAAATAATGACAAAGCGCAAGGCAGATCGGACGAAACGAACTGCGCGGGCTGGGCGTGTTTGCCTGACTGCCAGCCATTTTGCTAGTCCATCCTCCTCCTCCTTCTCCTTCTGTACTGCTGCCACTGCCAACAACTTCATTGATTTTGTGCCATTGTCGGGCAGCAGAGCCACTCGAAGCCGAGGCGAACAGTCGCGACCGTCAGCGCCTCGAATCATAAACAAAAACGTTCACAAAAAAAAAAAAAAAAAAAAAGAACTACAAAACCTAAACCAAAACTGTGAGCTCCCTTAGTTATGTATGGACCCACTGTGCGTGTGTTTGTGTATGTGTGTGAGTCACGCCCAGCTAACGCGCCGTGCAGTATGCAGTAAAAATTTGCATGTGTGCCGCAAACAACTTTGACGCTGCCTTCGACGCCGCAACATCTACCTCTCCTTTTCACCACCAGTCGCTGTCTGCCTCTCGCCACTCCTTACAATCAGCTAGACGACAGACTGACAAGTCAAACAGCGCAACCTGCATGGACTGAAGCAGCTCAACAGACGGCTGAGACAGGATAGCAAGGCAGTGCCTACACGCACAGTGGAATGGAGTGAGAATATGGTAGACAAAAAAATTGTATATATAAAAACAAAAACAAAACATGCTATATATATCCTATATTAAATAGATAACAAAGCAGTTAAAGATAATGCACATTTTATTATATTAAAGTTTAAAAATATTCATATTTTGTGTTCCTTATCTATAACTTAAAAATTAAAATAAAAGCTGCTCACTGTGTATTGATTTGGAATATACATAGAGCTTTTTAAAATATTTAACTCTGCTTTATTTAAAATCTTTTTCACTCCTACCAAAGTTAGTTAGAGTTTACAATTCGATTTTACAATTAAACAGTTTTATTCTTAAAAGCTTTAGCAACTTTTAAAAGGTTTTTTTATAAAAATAAAATAACCCTATAAAAACAACAAAAGTGCACGCATTAAAACTTTATTATGAACTTAAGAAAGTTTAAATAATTTACACAAGTTTTTTACAGCCTTTCCACACGGTGCGTTTAACATGTTTTGTTTTTTTTCTCTCTCTCTCTCGTTGTTATTGTTGTTTTTGTCTGCATTTTTCATTTTTTCTGTCTGCACAAACGTGTAATAAATTGCACTATGGGGAACACTCTGCGCGCGCGCGCTCCCGCACCCACTGTGCACTCAAAGTGGCGGCGTGTGAATGGGCCAAGAGCGTAGTAAAAACTGCACATGGAGTTTTTCCGGCCAACATTTAGATGGCTTTCGGCATTTGGCTAGTTTATGGCCAGACCCAAGACCACCGAACCCAAGGCATGCCACACAGCTGTGGATTGTTGTTGTTGCTGTTGTTGCGTTGAATTTTTGGCAGGCAACATGAAATTTGTATACAGTGCAGCATTGCGAAACTTTTTGTATTAGATTGCAAATTGCAATGAAATAGGTTGGGTTTTTATTTTTTTTTTTTTTCATATTTTATCACCGCGACTTTAATGAAAGTCGTAAATTATATTTTTCGCGCATTAAATTTATGTCCAATGCAGTTTAAATTGATTAAAATATGTTAAGCAATTTTAAAGTGCGTTTTATTATTTTTTTAGTAATTAGAAAATTGGTTTTCCTTTATAATGCTTCCTTTTACATTGTGAAGTGAATTTAATATTTGAGTTACAAGTTTTAGTTTTGAAGTTTCAGTTACAGTTTTATACGACAGCCACCACGCCCCCTTGCCGCTTAAAATTCTATTTTACTTTGAGTATGTTTGCTTGGCATTTTTATAGTTAAGTGAGTGCACACAAGTGCCACGACATAAGGACGGAAAGCCAAAGAAGAAAAAGTTGTAGAAGGAAGCAAGTAAGGCACGTGAACTTGTGAAACATTTCCTATTAAATTGCACTGATAGAGGCCTCAACCCCTTTCCCAACGCGCACTTACCTCTTTCAACTCCGGAAATATCTTTTGCGTAGCCTGAAAGTAGAGAAAAAACGCAATATTGTAAGTTAATTTTTATAAGCACTTGGTCTACTTATAGAAATAATATACTTTGTTAATATATTTTTTTTAAATGTTACACAAAATATGCAAATCAAAAATAAAAAGGTCAAACTTGGGTTCAGACAGCAGTACTCAACAAAAGCAAAAGGGTTAACAAAAGTTTGGGAAAAATGTGAAGACCTCCCCCTAGACACAAAGTATTCAAATTAAAAACCACTTGAGTGAAGTAAAGTGCAGCCGGGAAAAATGTTTCCTTCCTGGCAAAAAAAAAAAGAAGAAAGAAAGTAAAACTTTGTCAAGGAGTCGAGGGACTGTTAACTATGAGAAATGCACAGTAGACAGACAAGAGATCTGCAAGTTATAGAAGTAAGTGAAGAGTAGACGATAAGTCGAATTTGAGAAACTTCCTCTGTATAAAAAATAAATACATACGAATCTACACCTTTCTTGATGATAGGAAAGTGATTATTAAGTTAAGATTTCATAAAATAATTATTATATATATTTCTTTCATGAAGTAAACCATAACAAATAACTTCAAGTTAACGCAATTGAAACAATTTTTATAAATATGTTTAAAATAGCAGAAATACTAAACTGAAATTTGAGATTGGAACTACATATTTTATCAATAATATATTTGCATCGCTCAGCCAAATTCGTGTTGCAAATTTGTAGCTAAACTAATCGCAGTCTCTCATTGAAATTCTGCCCAGTCAAACTGCAAATGTTCATGAATAAATAAATTTATTTAAATGTTGTGCAACCTGAAATTTCTTATTTTTTTTTTTTGTACTTTTATTTGTTTTGTTGTCATTGCATTTTGTTCATTTCAGCTGGTTTAACTGCGCTTTTTATTTGCTTTTTGCATTTCCAGTTGGCCGTTTTGTTTGTCTGCACGTCTAATTAACGCTAAATTCGCATTTGCATTTTACACAGACGCATTTACGCTTTGCAGGCGCAGGGTGAGGTGGGCGTGGCCAACTGGTTAGGTTGAGCCAACAGCTCGCATAACAATAGAAAATCGTAATAGAATTTCACTTTAATTGCAAAAAGCCAAAATGTGAATTGTATTCTACAACGTTTTTGATTGCAACGATGATGCCCCCGAGGGAGAAACGGAAGGGGGGAGAATTTTACAAATTGCCCTTAAATAGTAAATTATTGTTTGCTCTTTGTTTTTATGCATATTGCAAATGCTGTATTTGTTTTAGTATTATGTATTTTTACTCGTGTTTATTGCAACATTCGCGCAGAGAATTAACATTAAATAATATTTATAATTATTGCTTATTATAAATATTGTACTTATAAATACGTTAGTGCATGTTCATGCGTGCCCCTGTGTGTATGTGTGTGTGTGTATGTGCATTATAATTATTTATCGAGTTGTTTGCACTTCACATTTTCCACCCGCTGCGTTAGGTGGGCGTGGCTCATTCATGCGAATTGAATTCACAGGCGAGTAATTGACTTTGAATGTTTCATTGGGGGCCGCATTCGCATTCACATTCGGATACGGATCCCCGGTCCCCCAGGCCCCAAGCTCAGGCCTGGCGGGCAACAATTAATTCGCAAATTTGCAATAGTTAAATAGGGGGAAATTTCAACTTGAGCAAATTATTGTTGATTATAATGACGTTGATCATGATTATTTATACTAATGTGCTATGATTATTAAAGGTGTGAGTTAAGTGAATATTGCATTTAATTATTTGAGCAGTAGTAGTAAACTACAAACTCGATATAGATTTTAATGCATAGCCTTTCTATATATTTTTTTTTAATTAAATTTGTTTATTTCTTTATCTCATTTCGATATGTTTACTTTCAAGACACTTAAGTAGAATCAGCTTTATGTTAATCTCTTTTACTTTTGCTGGCAATACGTAACGCAGTCTACCTCATTTACCTCCCACTCTACCATTCACATATGCGATTCCCTTTGATCCTTCGTGCTAACAATGCAAACAATTCTCCGCTTTTGCCATCGTTTTAATTCTGCTCCTCTCGTCGTCGCAACAAACTGCCAAAGGCCATAAAATCTAAGGCTAAAAAACTAATTCATTTCAGATTTTAATTCATTAGATTCCTTTTTTATTTTTTTACTCTCTGTCTCTTTGGTTGGCCAGGAAAGCGACGTCAGCACAGGCTACAGACAGTTCTTTGTCTTCCTGTCTTCCCGGCATTTCAGCTGCGGGCATATTATCCCCCCGCCCCTGCCCTTCTTCCTTCTTCACCTCAAACTCCATACTCGCTACTCACTGTGAAAAAAAAAATCATGCCGACAAAGTGCATACAAAAGCTGCAGTAAAATGTCAAAGTGGTATGCAAAAAGATTGTCAAAGTGTGCGTTTTGCATCAGTGTGTGTGTGTGTGCATCCATGTGTGTGTGTGTACATGTATCTGTGACTGTCTGTGCAGTAAATTACTAGTAAATCCAGTGTGTGCACTCAAGCCACCATTAATTTTAACAGAGTTACCACTCCTCATCCTCTTTCCCCCCTTTTTCATACGTTCCCCGCACACTGCACCTGGCCTACCCACAGTGGCAGCACTGTAGAATATCGCTAAGTAATTGAATCAAGTTTCTCTAGCTCACTTTCGAAAAAAAAATATGCAGCCAACTTTAAGCAAGAGAAATGACATTTCAGAGAATTTTTAGTGCTCTATAGACCATAAAATACCCTTTGGGGCAGAAGATTCTGTTGAAAGCTCTACATTTGAAATACTCCAGATTCTAAGAGCAGATCCAGTTGCACTAGAAACCTTAATTATCTAAACACAAAATTCATTAATTAATTGTTTGTCAAGTCAAAGCAAAAGGCCTAAGGCAGGTTTGTGATCCACTAATCGATATTTAAACTATTTTGAATTATCTTTCATACTCTAAACTTTTTTTGTGTACTTTAATATGTACTACAAACATCATTAAAAGGCTTGCTATCATTCTATAAACAATTTACAATTTTATAGTTTCTTATCGTATACAAGATAAGATATAATTGATTATTTGTCAACACAACGTGAACAAAGAAATCAATAAGAATTTGTATGAAATTCAAGAACTATTTCAACCTCTTTTTATTTAATTTTTTTTTTTGTCCCTTTCACAGGGCATTGAGTGATTCGAGACTGAACGCTTGAGAGCAGGCAAACAATTTACTACATCATTTCACTTTTGCTCGATTTACTACTCAGACTTGGGCAATGTGCGCATATTTAAATTAGACGAGACGCGACAAGACGACGACACTGAATAGAATTGCTTCAAGTCCCTTACTCTGTCTCTCTCTCTCTCTTCTTCTCTCCGTGTCTATCTATAGTTCAGCGCAGCTGGCAACTTCATTTGGAATGCAATTGACTAATCGTGCATGGTTAACGAACACAGTGCAAAGTTCTACGCTGCGTATACGCAATGTCAATGCACTATAGATAGATAGATAGAGAGAGATGGAGCTGGAGAGAAATGTCGTTGGTTGGTTTAATTAAAATTTACAACATTGAATATAAATTGGATGCGTGCACCGAGAATTGGCAGAAGCAGCAGCAGCAGTGCCATGCGTGAACACATATCTTCATTAATAATAATTGTTGAAATTCCATAATCGCATGTAATAATTACGCTGCAGCAGGACACAGCACAGCACAGCGAGAAAGAGCTGCGCGACAGTGGGAACACAGCGAGAACAATATTGAGGGGGATATTTGGTACAAGTTGACCAGGGTAAAATCAACTTTAAAATGTGTGAAAATTGTAAATGCCGGCAAAGAAGGGGAGGAGATGAAAAAATTGCCAACGATTTTTGTGTCGCTGTATTGTGGTCTACGGTATCGCCTCGCAGCAGCTGTGTATGCTGTCGATGTTGTTGCTGCTGTTGCTCGTGTTGTTGTCATCGTTGCCACAATGGCAAGCGAACGAACGTGCACATTGCACATTGCACAAATGGCGTGGAAATTAAATTGTATTAAGTAATAAATGTTTAAAGCTTGTGCATTGTGCAATGTGCTCATGTTTGTTGGGTGCAAGGAGAGAGGGCTGCTGTTACTCCACTGCCCTTACAACGCACAGTGGAGCAGAATGTGCAATTAATGTAAAGAGCAAATGTAAAATCTGCTAAGGTTTAAAACAGTAAAGAGAGAAGACTAATTTACACTCCAAATTAACATAAGGTTAATTATTACAACATGTTAAACCCTCTCTGCCCCACTGTGCGTAGTTTCACAAGACGCAAGTGTTAGGTTATTATCTTCAAGACCCACAATTGAGTAACACAGTGAGGCTGATGTGGCAGTGCTTTTTTAGCTGTTATTACAAGCTATTTTCGTTGTAAGTGCATATCATGCTAAGGTTAACAGCGCTTTATGTAGCTGCATGTTAATGGATAAAGCAATAAACAACTTTTTATAGCAAATACGAAAATTATAAACGAAATGAAAAAGGGAAAACTCGAAAAAATCGATTTGTATTCATGGACAAGTTAATGTTGAAGTTTGGCTTATTTATTGATCGATACGTTATCTTTAGTATTGCCCGCCAAAAGAGTTTTAGATCCTTCTCATTCATTTGTTCGCAACATTTTGTATCTCTTTGTGGTAATTCTAAACCGCACGAAAATGGATTATAAATCATTTGCAACCCCCTTTCATTCGGGAGTTCGTTGGCCGTCGTCGTCAAGAGTGTAACCTACCCCACAATTTAACCCCTAAATAGCCCACATAAATATATATTAGTAGCAGTCACTTGAAAATTTTGTGCGCCCCCATCATCAAGGGCAACAAAATCATGAATAAGCATGACTGGCACAGTGGAACATTCAATTCGAGACCTCTTCAGACCCAGCAGCAGCCGCTGAGCCGTCGTTTCGGATTCTCATATTGCAGAAAACAAAGGCATAATTCAATTAAGTCTTCAAAGCCCCCGACCGATAAATCCCGTCGGCACTCCCCAACCAGAATGGCAGACAGAGCGGCAACTGGAGACACACTCAAAATTGCGTGCAAAGCCGAGCGAAAAAAAATGAGAGAAAATGTTGTTAAGTACTAGACTAGTTAACGAGAATATACTCCTTAGAAGAAGAGTATATCTGTAAGACTTTCTTTATTTTTTGGCAATTGTTTACTATTATTATTTTTAACAAGTAAATTTAAATTTTAATACAGAGCATGTCATACCTTTCCTAGTCAACCTTGTTGCAGCCCACAAAAACAAAAAGGGAAAACACTAGAAAATTGCAATATTTTTTTTTTTTTGTTAATCATAGCAACGCGCTCGACCAAAGCGAAAACCAAAACCAGATTCATGATAATTTTCAGGCTTGACTAACATTTTGGGTCATGAACTGAACGGTGTAAGGCAACTGACGTTGACCGGAACCCTGAAAAGGTTTGCAATCAAAGGGAAAGAAAACTTCTCGGACTTAACGCATGAAACTTTCGTTTACTAAGATGGAATATCTTATTCACTTTCAAAAGCAAAACTGGCAAAACAACTGTGTAAAAGGCAGCAACTAAAACAAATGAAAATCTTGCATTAACTAACGATCATCGTGATTACTACTAACTTTCTACCTATGCGATTTTTCAAGTGTGAACTCTGTTGATGTTGTAGATGACTTTGTGAGATATGCAAGATATAGACGCTGATAGATATAGGTGGTGATGGTGACGGCACGCCTTTTTAACAGGAAATGTCTGTCCGTTCGGTTTGGTTGACCCCAAATTGTTACCCCCTGCATGGGCAAACATAAATCACATTTAAATGAACTGAAGCGTGTTCGGCGGTTGACTTTATGGTGGCACTGCCCCACACAATTGTTTGGTAATCGTTTTGGCCGAAAATATATTTCATACACATACATATTCGTACAATATCTTCAAAAAAAAAATGTAAAAATTAAATGGTTTCCCGCTTCTGTAGTTGAGCGAGTGTTTGCGTTTTATTGTTCGCATGCTTTTCCCTTTTCTGCGCCTATTTAATTCAATTTCTACTTCTTTTTTTTTTTTTTTTTTACCCAGCCGCCAATCCATTGTTTTGGGTGAGATTGGCGAGAGAATTTTTGGCTGGGAAAAAGCTAAAATCCGATTTGGTTGAATTTACATTTTAATGTTGGCTTTGTCAACTTAGACGAAATGCCGCACATTGACTTCCAAATGATATGTCAATTTTATAGTATATTCTCAATGTATATTTACTTAAAACTTTTGCTTATATTATTGCCAAAGTTAACAGACTTCCTGACGCTGCCTTTGATTACGATTGTTCAAACATACACTCAATCTCAGTTGACTTGTTCAGTCGGCAAACATTTGTAAAACTTTATTATTTTTTTTTTTTTTGGGAGGGAGTGAAAAATTATATAGAAAAAAAAACCCAGTATATTTTTTTAATTTGCTTAATGGTTTCCATATTTGTTTCAGTGCAATTTTTCTGTTGCCTCGCACACACACATTCATCGATAGTGATACTTAAACAAATAGTTGGGAGGCATGTTGAAACATTTTGTTTATATATTCCTGTAAATTCAATAAACAAACATAAGAGTGTATCACGAAAAAATTCGCTCATTGCGCTCGATTCGTTGGAATCTCCCCCTTAGGAGAATCATATGAAAAATATTCATATTTATGTAAAAATATTTCGAACTGCAAATAAGCACAGTGAAGCACCAACAACAAGCGCAGTATCAGTAAAAATGACAACATTTGCCGATAGATGAATATACATAAATGCAGAGAAAATACAGAAAATAAAAGTGAAAAATATATTTTAAAATTTCGACGAAATGTAAATAGAAGTGGAACACATTCATACACATACACATATATGCATTTAATACGCGCTTTAGTTGATGATGCTGAGAACTCAAAGGAAAGGCAAATATTATCCCACTTTAATCGTACAACGCGTAACTATGATAACTCAAAGAATAATGGGCGAATACTAGGTTCCTTTATAAGCTATTAAATTCATCATGAAATATTTTCATTAGATTTTTTATCCTTTGTTTCTTTTTCCAATCATAAAAATTATTAGAAAAATATTTTCCCTTTTTTCCCATATTGATTAAGTACATCAGAACATGTAATTCTTTAATAAATTTAAATAGCTGCCTAAATCGCCCCACTGTGCGACAATATTTGTGTGTGTGATTCGACTAATTGCCACTGCGTCAACTGCTGCGCTTCTGTCATTGACTTGGATTTTCCAAAAAATATAACCGGAAATTCGAAACCACAAGCACAGCAGCAGCAACAACAACAACAAAAAAGCAATATAGAAAAACCTCACAGAAGCAGTGTAAGAAGGGTACCACGCGTTTCCCTGGCCTTGGCACTTGGATGGAACATGTGCGTTCACAATGTGCTGAGCATTTAAGCCACACACGAACGCTCCAAGACACATGAGACGCGGTGGTGTCGTTGGAGTCGTGCCCGCCCCGTAGTCGCATTTCGCAGTTCTTAACACACTCGACACCAGACCAGAATATAACCCAACAACAACAACAACAACAGAATGCGGTCAAAGTGCTGGTCCATGTGAAATTTCATAAGAATGAAATTTCATTCGCTGCTGTGTGTCTCTTTCGTGTTCAATTTGCTGGAACAGCTGATTTAATCAACAGAGGGGAGAAGAAGAGAGGCGCAGCTATGAAATTTCATTGGTATTTCCAAAACGGAAGCAGCGAACTTAATAAATTTCCCACTCTTTAACCCCTTTTTAGGCTTTCCCTTCCCTTCCCCTACTTGATTGCCGCTCGTTAATCAATTTTATGCAAATCAACTGAACATTTTCCGAGCATTTCCCCGCAGCGAAAGGGAGCACGTAATATAAATGGAGAGTGATTTCCAGGAACTGGGTAAAATGTTAAATTATTTAGTCAAAAAGATTACCAAAAGCTGATTGATAAGCAGAGCAAGAAACTGCGCAGTAACAAAATTACTTAAAGGTAAATCTTGGCAATTATTACAAGTAAATAACTGGAAGGTTATTATGTTGCTTCAAGACTGAAATTATCCTTCGAGGGCTACTTTGTGTTGCCAGGCAATTATTTCCAGACGATTTCTATCCGTTCAATCGATAAATTTCTTTCACTTCACTTAAATGACAACCACAAAATTCCTTAAGTGGGCTTTGCATAGGTAACAACTCAAATTTCCGTTATCGATGGCTCGCACTCACCGCGGCTCAGGCAGCCCTAAACAATTCTGGAGACCTCACAACATCTACATATTTACGGGTCCTGCGACAGACAACAACAACAGCAGAGACAACAACAACAGCAATTATTAAGAGCAATCAGTTTGGGTGTGCTATGCATACAATGTGCCCACAAGGCAAAAGGGAAGCAACGACCAACCAGATATACATACATACATACATACAAATACATTTGCAGACACCGATTCAGTTACAGATACTGTAACTGCCAGCGACACCGCATCGCTTCGGTAGACAGGCAAGACGACACGAGACGATGCCGACGCCGAGGACTATGAGCATAATGAGCAGCATTAAAACTAATGAAAATAAACTTTGCCACACACAGCGGCAGCAGCTGCAGACATCGCAGGCGGCACCGGCCCAAAAAAGCGCGCAGCACAAAAAGTCGACGACTTCGCGTGGCAGACACAATAAAAATAAAAGCAAAAAGCCCCGAAAACTCCCAACCCCTCCTCCCCCAACCCTATAGACAAACAACCCATGCTGACGACCATTCTTGCTGCTGCTACTTCATCGTAGCAAACATAACCCAAGAATAAGAAAATTGCGAGACAGACACAAAGTGGGAAAACGCATAAAGACGAATCCAAAGAAGAGCAAGACGAAGATGTGCCACCACAGACGCTGAACAATGAAGTGGCACCAGTAGCAACATCAACACAAAGCAACGCAATGAAATGGGCACGAATGCAAGATACTCTTTAATAAGTATTAAAATGAGAAAAGAAATATATATAGAAGATATTAAATATTAAGTAATTTTCCTTATCAATTCAAAATATTCATGTTTTAAATTTTAAATAATTTATTTTATTTATCCTTCTAAGAAAAAGGCAACGTAACATTTCTTTAAAATTTGTTACTAATCTTCTAAATTCATACACAAACTTCTTCCATCATTCACATTTCACTATACCCCATCTTATGCAGTGTATCACAAACTAAAAGCCCTTGGCCCCAAGTTAAAGATACACAAGCAAAAAGATACATTGAAATGTAATCTTCTTCTTTTAGTTGTTGTTCTTTCTTTTCGTATTTGTTGATGGAGCAAAAGTTTTGCTGACTGCACGTGAAACTATTTGGCGCCAGTTTGCTTGAAATGAAAATGAAATACATTTATTAATGTGCTTCCTCTCCCCATCGACCACAAAAAAAAGGAAGTTGACTTCTTAGATACATATATGTTACCTTGGATGCTAACGAAAAGTATCTGCTGCTGCTGCTGCGTATGGCAAGCAAATAAATGCACATAATTTGCCGTGTGTTAAATGAATGTCGCCGAACAGCTGTCTGCACTTGAATGCCAAATGTTGTTCTTGGCGTGATAACATAAGAAAGGACTATTCCCTAATACCCTGTAGATGTTTAGCTAGGAAAGGCATGTATGAGGTTGGCAAAATAGTAGGGAAAACTTATGGGAAAGCACTATGAAAGCATTATGAGAATAAATACGAATTTCCGCATAATTAAAATACAGTAAAATATTCCAATAAATCCTTGATTTAGCATTAACATTTCTATATTCTATATGTTATTACTTTCTTTCTCAATAGAGCGCATCTCTCAGTCACGCACAGAAACGACAACAAGCGATTTTTTCTCCTTTTTTTTTGAGTTTTCCGGCATCATATCACATTCGTATCTTCTTCGTATCTTCCAAACGAGAAAGAGTGAGGGGACATATAGAGAGCGAGTGAGAGGGAGAGTAAGTCTGTGCATAATGTATCTGCAGCCTCCTCACGATGTCCAATGTTTGTTTGTGCTTGAGCTCGTAACTTGACTTGACTTTCATTATTTGTTCCCTTTTGCCCTTTTCCCTTTTCGCATTCTGCCAAAGTTTTATGCCTTTGTCTGCCTCTTTTTCTGTCTGTCTGTCTGCCTGTCTGTGTCTCTCTCCTCGCTGCCTGTGTTTGTTTGTCTGTTTGTTTATTTGTTTATCTGACTGTCTGTGGCTTACCGCGTTGCTTTAATAATTTAATTAAATTTTTTTTCTCGCTTCCTCATTCTAGCTCCCTCTCTCTCTCCCCCAATTTTTTTCATTGCGCCGTTTCTTTCTGGTATGTGGCAGGCACTTTGATTGTTATTTCGGCCATTTGGCATAATGAGGCAGCATAATTTGCACATAAAAGCTAATTTAGGCGCATTTTTAGTTGGCATCTTGGGTTTCCTTATTGAATTACATGGCGTTAGCACACACACACACACGCACACGCACAGTGGAGTAATCTGATCAGAGTGTAAACCTTTGCCACATTTCTCAAGCCATTAAATGAAAAGGAGAACAGCGGCGCCTCAAGGTGAAAACTGCCAGAGTAAGAAATTTTATTTACAGTGACACTGCAACGCCATAGAATACTGTACGCAGTCAATGTTTTTATATACAATGATTTTATATACGGCGGAGGAACTTTTTGAGATATTTGCGCCGCGAGGCAAAGAGATCGAAACTTGCGACAAGTTGACAAGCTTTAGTCAAGATTTGTGAATACATTTGAAATCTTAAACTAAGCACTTTTAATAATATTTCCCGTTGTCTTTATATTGCCTGACAGCTGACAAAAACAAAGATATATAGATACATTTAGATCCACTCTCTTGTCTGTGTTATGTAAATTTACAGGATTTATGGAATCCCCTTTTATATCCACTCGCACTTAGTCACTCTGCCAGTGCCGTCTTAGTAACCACATTTTCGCATCCGATGTCACTTAATTCAAATCCAATTGCCAGGATAACCAAAGCAACGCGCGCCCTGTTTGCCCCTTTTATTACGCCCCATAAACGACAAACAATAAAAAAGAGAAACCGAGCAGGGAAAAGGGAAAATAAAAATATCACATTTCACATTTGGTTTTTCGGGGGAATATTTCCATCGCTCGCTCGCTCGCTTGCTGAATATTGCAATTGCGAGTGAGACAGTTATGTGGGACCCCCAACCAACCCCTTCGTCCCCCTCTGCTGTTACCTGTCACAGTAACGGCGCACACGTGTAAGTCCCGCCAGTTTCGTTGGGACCCCTTCTCAGCGCTTGTCAGGATTGGCAGCGCTATTTACAACAAGTCACGCCCTTTTATTAAAGCCACTCATCAATTCTCAAGTATCCCATGCGCGCGCTTGACATATGCCGTGGCAGCTTAAAGGATTTATCAGTAAAGTATTCACAGATAAAAGAAAGATATACATATGTAGCAAGTATGAGAGAGAAGAGAAAAATACTTAAGGGAAATTTAAACGAAAAGCTGCGCAAATGTTAATTCACATTTCGAATTCCCCCTTTTTCGCAAGATATATATTCATATACGCGTACAATACATGTCAGCTGGCATTGCATTGCATTTGGAGTGGCGTGCGGACTGTTACACATTTGCAGCTAGTGGATGCGCATGTATCTGCCAGATACAAAACAAATAGCTAGGGATATTGGGGCAACAGCAGTCAATCATACGTGGAAATCGAAAAATCGGCAAAAAAAAAAAAACCAGGAAAAAACGCACAAAAATGTGGCACAACAGCAGCTTCAAATGGGCGTAGTATGTGTGCGTGGGCGTGGGGGCGTGGGCAACAGTGTGGTACTGGTGGCATGTTGTCTATTTGTTCGTCATTCGATTGTTCGTTCTTTCGTTCGTTTGTCGTCTGTTTGTTGCACATGACACGTACTGCAAATAAAACGAAAAAGAGACAACAAAACTCTCGAAATGAGCAGAGTTTGTCTCTTTGTTTTACAACTGTGTGCGTGTGCGTGTGTGTGGGTGAAACAACTGGCATTGTCTTCATTTGTAGTCGAACTCGAGTTCGAGCTGAGCTAGAACGAAGCCTCCTCCGTCTTGCCTCCCATGTGTGATTTATGACAAATTGCCATCGCCATATCGCATATACGATATATATAAAAACTTTTTACCCCCCCAGTAGCCGCCGCCAGCAGCTGCTTATCAAATAAAAAAATACACACACACACACACACAGATATAAAGAAAAGCCAGCTGCGGTTTAAGATTTCCCTTGTGGTTTTGCCACATTTAAAACGGTAGCACTGATAATTGCCTGCGATAGTGTGTGTGCCTGCCTGGCTGCAGTGAGTGTATGTGTGTGTGTGTATGCCAATTAGTATGTAAACTGTAATCAAGCTTGAATGACGCATTCTCAATTGGATACTAAGTATTCTAAAGTTTTTCTATCTTTATCGTGTTTATTTGCATCTAGCGGCGATCATGAGAGTAATTAGTATACCCTATGAGATTCTTATATAGTATATAATTCTATAGAATTATTTTTTGAGTCACAGCAGCAACTACATATGTATATTTACACTATCACTTCTCTATCTACAAATTTAACCTCAACAATTTCAGCTCGTGATCTCATATGATGACCAGTAAAAGTATTTATTAATCTCATTAGTCAGTTGGTCAATTGTAAATAAAACGTGCACCAAAGCGGCATTAACACTCAAAAGTAAACAAAACAAATACATGAATTTACATCCCTAGTGTGATTTGTGTTTAAAATAAAATACTACTACGATATAGCAGCGATTAAAACTATTTTTAACTGGTTTATCACACATTACGAGTAATTTTATGCAGGCTATATATTATATTCTTATCATCTTGCTCAACAGCTTACTGGCTCAGTATAATCTGCTTTATTGCGTTTCTTTATTCAGCCTAGGATTCTTCAGAAATAAATTGAAAGAATAATGATTTAAAATTCAACATTAAGACTTATGTATTTGTTTACTTTGCTTTAGAAGCAAAACAATCATGGCGAATTTATTTATAATTTATTGTGTTCATTTTCATTCTCTTTAGAATTGATTTCTTAATGTATACAAACAAAAGATATGTTTTTCCGTAAGATATTCTTTTTTAAAGCAAGAAAATTGACTAAAAGTGAGACACAATAATCTTATTATTAAGAGTGTTTCATTCTGAAATCAACATTAGGCTTTACGTTCATTTAAATTTGTTCTTCTTATAAAGAAGATTGTTAAATAAATTATTATAGTATTTATTATAGTATTATGACTTTCAAAATTTTAGTCAGTATGCTACCTAACATATTCCCCTATCTCTCCTAAAAATTACCCAGAGTTCAAGGGAAACTCAACATGCAGCTCGGGAATGATTCATGATGTTCATAAGAAACTTTTGCTCCGAAGTGAACGACAAAAACAAAACAGAGGAAAAGAAAGAAAAGAACGAGAAGAAGAAGCAGAAGGAGTCAGAGAAAAAACCCAAGTAGAAATGACTATTAAGTGCCAGCAAGAAGTGGATGGCAACCTGATAAGTAAAACGAGTATTTGCGCGCTCACTCACTCACTCAAACGCCTCAGCGTATTGGTCATGTATCTGTATCTGTATCTGTATCTGGAACTGTTGCTCTTGCTGTAGTTTAACATGTTGTTGTTGTTGTTGCTGGTATTATTGCGCTTCCGCTGCTGTGGTCACTTGGTCAAGACGAAGGCGAAGGCGAAGGCAAAGGCAGATGCCAGATAAGCGGAGCGTGAGAGATGACGAAGCCGGACGCTGTCTACTTTGTATCTGCAGCTCTGTTGCTGTAGCTGTAGCTGTATCAGTATCTGTATCTACTGCCATTTGTATCTGTATCTGAATCTGTTGCTCAGCACGCCTGTTTTGTGTACGGATTTTGTACGATTATTGGCGCTACCCATGCAAGCTTTATACACGGTATCTGTACATACACACACACACACAGACACACACACGTGCACACATACTACTTATAGTCGCCAATATTCAAGACGTTGACCTTTTCTCGTTTCGATGCGACTTAAAATAAAACAAACAAGCCCACATTTTGTTCACAATGCGAAATTCTCTCTCTCTCTCTCACTCTCTCTCTCTCTGTTTCTTGGGCTGCTTTTCAGATTAGCCGGCAACGAGTGGATTAACCGGTTTCTATACAGGGCTTTCTTGTTGTTGCTTCACATTGCTAATTAGCCAAGTAGTTGTAGCAGTTGTTTTTGTTATTCCTGTATTTGTTGCTAGCCCGCCCGTATTTTGTAATGCTTGAACCAACAAATTAGGGGAAGTGCCTTTTAATTGCCCCACTACATAATTTATATTGTATTTTGGGGCGAGTATTACTGTATTACTGTTCCTTGTGGTCGAATCGAAGTAAGTTCTAAAGGGGGATGACCCTTGCAAAGGGTTGACTAAGGTGGATTACAACAAAGGCGAAGCTTTCATATAAAAAAAACAATAATGATAAAGCTAGTGTACAATTAAATAAGGGTATGGGGGAAAATATGAGTAAAAACGTTAAAAATAACGTTTTATTAATCATGAAGAAATTTTTAAATTATTTAATTGCATGTTTCGCTTGACTTTGAAATTAATATTTGATATTATATAAAAGTTGAAACGTAACTTTCTTTATGTAATTGGGCTGAGTATCTCCAATGTTCTTCAACAGACATTAGATCGACTTATGATTGATGTTTCCAAATATATACAAATTACATTTGTTACCTAAAACTTTTGAATAATTTTAATTTATAACTTTTTAGACAGTATCTATAAATTGAATTATTTTTTTTATTTAATTTTACAATTACAGTATAATTCGCTTAGCTGCCTCGAGTACTTTGCACAATGCCTCGATGCAGGTAACTTAAAAATGCAGCTAACTTTTCTATTTCTATTTTCTATTCACACAAAAAAATGGAAAAATAATGCAGATATCTTGCCGATGCAGCTAACTATCGATGCAGCTAAGCGAATTATACTGTATAATTTAGTTTTTAACTTTATTACCTTTCATTACACTGCCCTTAGTTAATGTTAAACAATTTGATATACATAATAAATGCATCAAGTTTTATTTTACCTTTCCCAGGATTTACTTTTATTCAATTTCTATGCATACCGCATATCAAAAGTATATCTATCATACTCCTATTATATTTTTATGTATTCCCCCGCCCTAACGCCCACAACAATTGAAATGAACAATAATGAAAAGCTTAAGGGGCAGTGGAGAGGGCGACACACTGCTACTGACGACATTACACTGAACAGAGACCCTATAGACAATACTCGTAGTCGCAGTCACAGTTACAGTCACAGTCGCTCCACTCGTAACATTGAAATAAATGCTCAATCATGCAGAAATTAAGTTAACATTTTCATAAAAGCGACGCGAGTGCAACAACAACAACAATCGCAACAACAAAAACAATTACGCACACTGTGCGACGACCCGATGAGGGTTGCGTTGGATGGCCAACACCATGTTGGCGGGGGCGAAATGAGTAGCAGGGGGGCGGGGTCTTGAAGGGAGGTAGGCGGCACAGTGTTTTGTCGCTTTGGTACTCTTATAATTTTAGTACCCACTTTCCTAATTATTTGCCATTGTTCTTTGTTCTTCATTCTCGTTCTCGTGCTCATTCCCATTCTCTCTCACTCTCATATTCTTTGCCTTTTCTTTTCATTTGGCGCTGCTTGTGGCAACTGCATTTAATCGCTTTACTTATTTATGTGAGTGTGTGTGTGTGAGGCAGAAGAGATTTATGAAGCGATTTCGTTTGTATTTGCAGCTC
This sequence comes from Zaprionus indianus, assembly GCA_018904595.1. Classification (NCBI taxonomy): domain Eukaryota; kingdom Metazoa; phylum Arthropoda; class Insecta; order Diptera; family Drosophilidae; genus Zaprionus; species Zaprionus indianus. Next base: position 3,245,661 of record JAEIHA010000905.1, read on the forward strand.
TTTATGGCGAGGGAGCCAGCAACGGCAACTCATATGGCGAATTTTCTAAAGAGTTTCCATTAAATTTAATTTGCCTGCACTGAGAATTATAAACAGAGTTTTATTTATAGCACATATGGGCACATCTGGGATGAAAAATTCTGTCAATTCTAAGTTGAAGTTGAAGAATATTATAGCTCACTTTAGAAAGCTTAAAAGTAGCGAAATATCGGAGGTAAACATTGCTAACAAGCTGCTCTAACGTTCTTTGTATTATTATTTACTATACCCATACGAAATTTGAGACTATAAAGCGCACAAAAGATAAACATTTTAACTTCCAGTTAACATGCTCGAAAAACTCGAACATTTTACTACCAAACTGGAGTTCACATACTTGGGAGTCACATTTGAGGTGGAACAATGGGCAGGTATTATGCGGACCGCAGGTGTCAAGGTCTCAAGCATAAGAACCAGTTAGTTGGCTCTCGAACACATGCAGATCATTATCTAATTCAGGTATATACAACACACACACAAATATAATCGTATACACATACAGGGTATATGTCTGTGTGGTGTAGAAATTCCAGCTAATTCACTTGGAAGTTGAGACAACAAAGCGCGCTCTGTCTGAAACTGAAACTCTTTGAAATCGCGCTCAAAGTGAGTCATACCACAGCTTATTGTGAAATCGTCTGGAGAGAGACGAGACGAGACTTGAAATATTGTGACACATTTCTTGGAGTTTATTTTGGTAAAGGTTAAATAGCTGCCTACATCTCCGATTTTGTTAAAATTTTTTTCACCGATAGGGCTATATTTATCATGAATTTAGGTGAAAAAATTATTTGGCGGTGGCTTCTAGTTTTTTTTTAATTGAATTTTAAAAATAATTAAATTTACATGTATTTTGTTGTTGGCTAATTCTCAGTAAAACGTCAGAACGATGCGCACTGTGTCCCACAAGCGATTTATTTCAAACGAAATGTTGTACATACACAAAAATATATTATTTTATGAGTTCCATATTTGGTGAGAATTTCGGAGCATGCAACGAGAAGTCGTTGGTCGGACAACTGGTGTCAACGAAGATGTTTAATAGCCCATTTTCTTTAAGATTATCAGATGTGCGAGGCAAAGAAATTTTTTTTTAGTTGTCGAAAGGAGCGCCGCAGGCGAAAAATTTTGAAAAAATAAAATCGCGCGCGCGATTTTATTTTTTCAAAATTTTTCGCCTGCAGCGCACTTTTTCTAAACACTTAGTTTTCATTTCAAATGAATCGGTTTGTAGGACACTGTACCGTCACAAAATGTTGCAGGCAGACTGGCGCCTTGCACAAAAAGGCAACAACAAAATACATGTAAATTTAATTATTTTCAAAATTCAATTAAAAAAAAACTAGAAGCGACCGCCAAATAATTTTTTCACCTAAATTCATGATAAATATAGCCCTATCAGTGAAAAAAATTTTAACAAAATCGGAGATGTAGGCAGCTATTTAACCTTTACCAAAAATAAGAATGGATATTTCTTTACCTAAAGAAAGACTACTGTACATGAGAGGAATAAACACTTTGTAGAAAGAGTAAATAGTTACTCAGGCTGTCGTAAAACATTTTAAATAATCACAGGGAACCAATCTTGTAAATGATTTACTTTAACAAAATAAAATAAATATTTTGTATTGTTTTACGAACGTATAAACAATACTTTAATCTTATCAGTCTGTTAATTAAAATCTTTATGGGTTCTACTTACCATTTACGATGATAATGAAAATGATCGACATGAAAACCATATTTAATCCACATGTTGATGACATTATATGTAAATGGGATCCAACGTGTCGAATTGCTTGAAATCCACAAAACTGCAGCTTTTCTCTATCTTCGTGATGTTTGTTTTTTTTTATTATTTGTTTTGTTGTTATAGTTTTTGCAGCTGTTTTTTTTAATTCGATATTTTGCAAAACTTTTTTAAATTGGCAGTAACTTTACTTCATGTAAAAGTTGCTCCTGTTGTTGTTGTTGTTGTTGTTGTTGTTGTTGTTGTTGTTGTAATCTGGCGGCCAACTGCAACTACAATTTTGCGCTTAAATCATGACGCTTTTTTTTAATATTCACTACACACATACACGCACACGTAGAGCACACAAACACACGTAGAGCGAGCGCCCATTAAAATTTACACACTTTTTCCACGCACGACTTGCCGCACCGACACTGTACGAAATTATATTTATTTTATTTTTATTTGTATTTTATTTTTCTGATTTCGTACTTAATGATTTTATTTTTAAGCCCGTCACGTACTTAAGTATTTTTTGTTATTATAATTTATAATATTTCGTATTTTTTGCTACCTTCTTTTATTATTATTTTCCCGCGCGCGCGTGTTAAACATAAATAAAAGGAAAAACTGAAAAACCGAAAAAAAAAACTCTCGCAACGCTTCACAATTTAAAAATATTATTATTTTTGCTGTTGTTGTTGGGCTTGCTCTTGTTGTTGTTGTTGTTGTTGTAGTTGAGACAATGCTGTAAAGTGAGAAGAGTGGAAAAATGGTAAGAGGAGAACTGAGAAAACGCAGCAGCTGTTGCTTGCGTGTGTGTGTGTGCGTGTTGTTCTTGTTGGTTTCGAGTGAGTACGGCGACGGCGGTCAAACGAGTTGTGCGAGCAGGAAAGCAAGCAAACATTGAGTAAATATTAAAACTTGTTTATATTCAAAATTAAATTCACCTGTGCACATTTCTTTTGTTATTATAAGTTTAAACAATTAAAGAAAGAAGAGGGAATTCTTCCTCCTGGCAACCGGAGTTATTATTTCATACCGTGATACAAACTCAAAAAGTCACTCAAATGCATTTTGAGCTCACTCAACAGTTAACAGTTTGAGCGCGGGCGCACTGAGAGACAAACGAAGAGAGAGAGTCTGGCGAATAAGCCAGAGACAGACAACATAAGGAGAGCGCAAACTCATAGAAATTGCATAGAATTTTTATGTTGTTGTTGTTGCTGTTACTTTTGTTGATAGCTCAAAATGCTCTGAACTTTGTTATTATTGTTGTTGAGAGACAAACAAACAAACGGAACCAACGCACACACACACACACACGTAAACAAGAGCCGCTATAAACAAACATATTTAATAGCATTTGAGGTGTGAACTCGGTATTTTGTTTATTAATTTCATTAGGATTTCACAAAACTTTTTTTTTACTGCCAATCAAACGTTATTATGCCGCCTGTCTCACACACACTTACACACACACACCAACAGCATACTTACATGTTTGCTTATGCTTTGTGTATGTTGTTCTCTGGTGTTGTTGTTGTTTTTTTTTTGTGCGAGCATTAAATGCGTTGAAATGCAGCCATTTTGTCTTGCAATTGGCACTCCACGCTCTTTTGGCTGTTGCTTTTGTGATATTTTAGTTGCAGTTGTTGTTGCTTATTGCACGTTGCACATGCATATTCTTTCCCTTTTTTTTCGAATTTATTATTAGCTTTACTGAATGAAATTATTAGATCAAGACACAAACACACGAACACGCGCGACGCAACGACGACGAGCCAACCACGGCTTTTTACGAGATTTTTCAAACCGCACCGACGCACGTCCTACACGTTCAATGTATTTTTTTGGACTCAAGAGCGAGACATGAACATAATCAATTTACCCTCATTGTCTGTTAAACGAACAGATGCATGCTATGGAGATTAACAGACTGTTCGATTAACATTATCGAAAAGTTCTGTTGCGAGCACAACAAAAAGCTGGTTGCTATGATTGTGTAAACATTGAATGCGCTGCATATTTAAAATATTAATATAGAAATTAGCCATTTTAATTGTTAAATAAAAAATAAACACTAAATATGTGTTTGTTAAACTGTAACAGACTGCCTAAATACGCAAGATTGCAATTATTTACTGTGTAATAATTCACAAGCATTTTTAGCTTCTTTATGTTTGCCGTATCTGGTCACACTGCTGCAAACAAATTGAAAATTTCTAGATTGACTTGGCGTTGTTTTTCGAAATAAGGCAAAATACAGTAAATAAAATAAGTTTTCTAAATATATACAATACAGTAAACTCTTGCTAACATGGCACAAATATGGATGGATGAGGAAAATGCCGGCGCGCACAGTAAGTATAAGTTTTACCAATGCCACCAATTGAAAACTAATCATGGCGAGTTTTTGGCGCGAAGTGCTCCCCCGATCCGCTCGGAAGCTGATGGGCAACACGCTGCTGCAGCAATCGGGCAAGAAGAGTGTGCTGAGCAAGCTGGACAATGTGTTGCATCACAACATCAACAACAACAACAATAGGCCCGGTTTGACGCCCAAGTCCATGATGGGCGTGGTTCAACGGTGGCCCATGAGCTGCGCGCCAAAATTGTCGCTGTGCAAGGAGACGCTGCAGAAGCAACATCAAAAGAAACTCACCAAGGACACGCCCCATTTACTGGAGGGTCAACCGAAGGGAGGCGTACACTCCTCACCCGCCACAGGTCAAGACCTTTATGCCAGATCCGCAGATGTAAATGACAAATTTGATCTGTTCGATTTCATGGACTTTCCCAGCGAGAGGTGCCTCAAGAATTGCCAGAAACGTGAGTTTATTAACTGATTTAACTGTATATATAAATTTACTATACATATATAATCTGCAGCTGTATCAACTATCTGGTCGGAGCCCTTGTTTAGTGACGATTTAATTGATAAACTTGTGCACAATGTTCATTCCGACATTGAGGAGAAGCATCCTCACGAAATACTCATTCATTCGGACTCTGAGGACGAAGGGTATGATGAACTGACCCCACTGGAGCATAAGGAAACTGAATTCGATGATACTCTAGACGATATATCGGTTGATTTGCCAGCTTCTATTGATTTCGATGACTTTGATTTCTTTTAGTTTCGGTTTCGTTATTTTTAGTTATAAAATATTTGTTAGTTGGTTAGAAATTTGTATTAATTTTGTAAGTTTAGTTGTCAAGCCAAAATGTATTAACTTTTTATATGTGTGTAAGCAGCTAAGTTTAATAATTGTGTTTTTATTAAAATAAAAGATCATAGTGTAGTCAGCTCTATATAGTGTGCTTGTTGATTTACTTCCACTATTTTTTACATCAATTGACTTGGCTAGTGATCCTGAGCAAGATTATATATACTTTATGGGCTCTCCCGCGTGTTCTTCTGCCTGTTTCATACATTCATACAAAGTTTGTATACCCTTCTTTACCATTTTGATTAGACGAAGGGTATAAAGACAGCAGAGAATCTTCCAGAATTTTTATTGATGGATAAGATCCTTTATGAAATGGATCGAAGTACAGTACTATATTATTTTGTGCTGTCTTTTGTAGAGAAGAAACTTCTAGATCTTTATAAGAAATAATATATTTTCCTCTAGAAAAAATAACGAAACTTTATAAAGCATTTAAATTGATATAAAAATGGAACGTGTAAACTTTACCCACTTTTCATGATAATTAAACCACTGTTAATATGCCCAACCCATAAGAACTCTCCCCCAACTGCCCGCATTCCCAACATATTTGTAATACAATAGTTGTTTCATAATAAAATTGTATTTGATTATTATTTATGCTCTTATGGTCGGGCTTATATGAAACTAAGTCTCGTCTCTTTTCGACTATTTGCTTATGTGGTAACGTGAACGTGCAACAGCTGATCGAACTTAATATTATAGAATCGTTTCGCATCGGTTGCATGTGGTAAAAAATACAAATCTTCAGACTGGAAATATACACATAATACACAAAAGGTATCGCGCAATAATGATCGTAATGATAATGATAATAAAAAGAATCTTATACAAATAAAAAACAAAATGGACACGGCACGCGGGACTATAATGAATCCTATATTGGATTGCTAGAGATTTTTGAAATCCAAAGCAATTGGAATAATACCGCGCTCTTCCTCCCTCCCTCTCTCTCTCTGTCTGTCTTAGTAGAGCCAAATGTGCTCGAGGATGCCGTTGTCGAGCTGTGCTGGAGGCAAAGCCTTCAGCGTGCGCAACGTTTCCATGTAGAAGGTCAGCTCGGAGGTGACCACGCCATGCTGTGGCCCCCCATTGTTGTAGATGTTCAGCTTGAGCAGCTGTTCCCGCAGCTTATCCTTGAAGTTGCGATGCACCACGCCGTAGATCTCGTGTATCTGTTGCTCCGGCAGCACACCCGCAATTGCCTCGTGCAGCTTGACCAGATGCCGCGAGATGTGGCGAAAGGTTTGCGATGGTATCGGTGGACGTGCATCCCATGCCTCCAGTTGAGCAGTGACACGCTCCGACACAATGCCATGTATCTTATGCTCGATCTCCTTGATGTGTCCCTGATAGTCACGCTCGATGGCCTCGTATCCGCTCATGCTCTCGAAATGTGCACGCAGTCGCGGCAGCAGATACAGCACCAGCTGGAGGGCACGTGAAACCAGCGCCAGATTGGTGCTCGTTATGGTCTTCAGCCCAGCCACACGCATCGCGCCGGCGCCAATGATCAGTTGACAGCTGCGCGAGTTGAAGCAACGCAGCAGATCCACCACATTCCGTGCATGGTAGCTGGCCAGTAGTGGCAGGCGATGTGCACTGCCTCCGTACTCGTACAGCATCTGGATGAGCAGCAGCACCACACTGACCAGCGCAAAGGGTTGCTTACCCTCCAGTAGCAGCACAGGATTGCCTGCTGTAGCGCCCTGGCCGCCATTCAGACTGCCCAGCGCCGTGTCCGCCGAGAGCGGCGCCTGCTTGGCATAGTCACCCGCCGACATGCGATCGATAATACGCTGGAATTCCTGTGGTATATCCACCTGACGCCAACGTTCCTGATCCAACAGCAGCGCCAACTTCTGCTTGCGTTCCGCATGGAAGCGTTGAGCATATCGCGATGCCTGCACCTTCAATGCCAGCTGGAGCGGCACACTTGGTGCACCGCAAATGCTTTGCGTTGTCTCACTGAACTCCTCCACAACTTGAGCAAGCTGTTGCAACTCCTGTTCACTGGCCGCACATCGCTCCAGGCTCTGAGGCGAGACAATGTTGGCGCAACGTTCGTGGCAATAGTGACAGACGGTCTGCAGCAGTTGCTGCAACTGTCCGCTGAGCTGTTCGTGGTGTGCGGCACTGAGAAACGCCTCCGAATCGATAAGATTCACTGCATGCTCTGGCATATGTTCCCGCGGCGTGCTGCCCCCGGCTGCGGCATCTGCTGTCTGCTGCATGATCGATACGACGGCCTTGATGCGCTCGAGAACGGCGCCCAAGGCATGACTGGCACGCTGCAGCATGGCCAGCCACTCGGGAAGGGTCAGCTCCAGCGATTGCTCGCCGGCGCCGGTAAGGCAAAGTTCATGATCCCCGCGAGACAGCAGCTCTATGAGCAGCTGCTTGATGATGGCTCTGATGGTGGCAATCGCCTCCTGCTGATAGCTCTGCACAAAGCTGAAGTTCTGCTTGCGCAGCAGACCCATCACAATGGCCACCAGTTTGTCCTCCTCGGCACAGACGCTGTCTGTTTCCAGCTCGGCATCCGCAAGGGGACGATTCAAATCAGTCGCTGCATAACGCTCGAATTCCGTGGTGAGCATCTTATCGATCAGCTTCTCCATCTCGCCCAGCTGCATGGGCAAATGCTTGAAGCAATGCACGCCCAGCAACTCGGCAGCCAGTATCTCCTGCGTGGTGCTTATCAAGTCCAGCGCAGCCACATAATCCTGTGTGCCCAGCAGCAGCTGCAGCATCGGTTGCGTCTTGTGCACGGTGGCCATCAGGCGCAGCTTGTCCAGCGTCGTCACATAGTGCTGACGCCTCTGGGCATAGCGCATCACACGGAAACTGTCCACCACAGCGCTGCCATGCAGTTGCGCCAGTGCCGCACGCAGTTGACGCACTTGCTCCGCTGCCTGTTGCATCTCGGCCAATATCGCGTGCTGTGTGGTCATGGCATGAAAGAAGGCCGCCGACTTCTGTGCCACCTGTTGTGCAATACGCACCTCCACAATGTCCAGATAGTGCGAGAGCTGCTCCTGCAGCTGGCGGCCAGTTTGCTGACGCTGCAGCGTGCTGCTGCTTGTCTTGCCTGCCGAGGAGGCGGAGGAGCTATCGACGGGTTGCATGTAATTGGGAAAGACTTGGGCAAAGGTTGCCGCATGATGCAGCTGCAGTTGGGACTTGAGAAAGATCTCTGGCACGGGCACAGCACTCAGATGCTCTGGCGTCGCGATGCTGGGCGTCTGTTGTTGCTGCTGCTGCTGCTGTTGTTGGCGTCGCTCGTGCCAGCGATAACGTTTGCCAATGCTGCCCAGATAGACGGCAAAGTCGGCGTGCGTGATGTCCGGCAGACGCGGTGTACCAGGTATGTGGGCACGTTCCACAAAGTGTTCGCCCCATTTTTTGGTGAAGAGATTACTTTGCTTGCCGCGCTGCGGATCGTTGAGCACGGCAGGCAGATTCTGTGCCGCCGAGTAGACACCCCATTCGGGTGGCAACTCCCGGGTCTGTTGATTCACATGATACTTGGCCACATGTGCATCATAGTCGCGATCCGAGACGCCGTCCAGCGGCAGCGAGGCACACACACCATTGAATCCATAGCGACACACAAAGGAGCCGCCTTCCCTTGTGCAGTGCCGGCTGCGCAGATGGCTGTGAACATTGGTATTGGACATTGATGATGAACCTTGGCAATGCTCTGTACTGACTACTCACTTGACAAACTCCCCGACGGATTTGAAGTTCTCTCGCGTGCAGTAGTAGCAACTTTTCCAGCTGGCCACATTTGCTGTCCCATTGGAATTTGCATTGGATGTGACAAATTGTTTTCTCTCCGCCGGCGAATCATTCTCCGCTGCCGCTGTGTTCGACGCAGCTGCTGTGGCCATAACACATGCTTATTGTGTCATTCAGCTGTGATTGTGACTCTCCTCTCCCTCTGTTGCCTGATTAATTTGTGAGTGACTATTGCCCCCTGGTATATAAATTTAGCCTTTCGTTGTTGTTGTCGTTGCCGCAAACGTTGACGTGTTATGTCAATATTTGTTTTTGTTTCGTGGCTTGCCCATTAACGCAGTCACATGCATCTCACTCCTTTCAAATGCCTTTTCGTATTTGTTTAATTAAATGCTCTGCTCTGCATAATTTATACGTTAAAGTTTAATTTGTGTTGTTGATTTCTTCGCTTAAATCCAGCAAATGCAAGTGGAACAATATTATGATGACGTGATCCAGTGTTGCGAAGCGTTTAAAGTGCACGTTGGCAGTGAACGATAAGACGAATATGAGACGCCTATGGTGCATGACATGACTGCATGACTAGTATTTTTTTTATATTTAAAAATATATGTTTATGTTGATGTGATTAAATTAAGATATTTCTACCAATTTACAGAGATTTTTGCTATTTATGATTTATTAAAATGTAGAAGATGTTGGTTGAAGGAAAAAACTGCTTGACAAGTATATTTTTTATATTATTTTTATATATTGTGTAATTTGTTTGTCCTTATTCGTCTTTTGAATAAAACGAAGCATATTAATTATAAGAATTTATCTGTATATTTAAACTGTAATAATATGTTAATATTGTAGAACTCAGAACAATGCGAAGATATAGTGCTTTATATTTATTATGACACGACAAACGTCAATCAAATCGTAACGTACCTACATGCCCTGAAATTTATAAACGTTTCACAACACATGTAAATAGAAAACAAGTAAACAGCCGCAAATTTCTATTGTGCCCAGTTGCTCGACAAAGGCGCGTGCATTTGAATTGAGCTTTGTGCCACAAACTGCGGCAGCAAACACTGACAAAAAGAAACGTGATTAAAAACAACAATACAGGCAATGCAAAGAAACAATGCGTCCGTGGAGAAATCGATGGTGTCAGCTGCTGCTGATCTTGATGCTTTGGCTGAGCACGATTATCGTCTTGTATTTGTATCTAACGAGGGACGATTCGATTGACTTTCAGAACGAAAGTTTGGAGCTGCTCTGGTGGACAGACAACATACAGTTTGACTACAATGAGCCGCGGCAATGCGGTATATACTTTTGCCACGTCAGCAACAATCGAAAGCGTTTGCAACAAGCACAAGTAAGTTGAAGGGGGAGAGAGAGAGAGGAGAGGTTTACATCTTGCATCCGTCTGGGTTTGATAACAGGCAATGCCTTTTGTACTTTTGCAGGGCATTCTTTTCTATGGATCGAGTATGAAACCACACGACTTTCCCATGCCGCGCAGCAAACTGCATAAGTGGGCGCTGCTGCACGAGGAGTCACCGCGGAATGTACCCTACGTGCCACACGATGAGTTTCTGCAGCACTTCAACTACACGTCCACGTTCAGCAGATTCAGTGACATGCCACTGACCACACAGTACCTGCCACAGCCCAGTGATCTCACTCAGTTCGACTATTATTATTCCCATAACAACAAACAGATGATTCAGTTCAATCATGACTTGGCATCGGTGGTTTTTCTGCAATCCGACTGCGACACAATGTCCGGTCGTGAGGATTATGTGCGTGAACTGATGAAGCACATGAAAGTCGATTCCTATGGCGGCTGTCTGCACAATCGCGATATGCCAGCGGAGTAATTATAGAACAACCATCCAGTAGATGTCTTCTAATATTCTTCTGTTACAGGCTGCAAGAGGACTATCTGAACAATCTATATTCACCCAAATTGATGCGCTTTCTGGGTCGCTATAAGTTCATGATTGCCATCGAGAACGGCGTCTGCGAGGATTATATTACCGAAAAATTCTGGCGGCCACTTATTTTGGGCGTTATACCCATCTACTTTGGATCGCCAAGTATAAGAGTAATTGGGAGTCGTAAGAATCTATAGTTTACCTTCTGATATGTTCTCGCCCCTTTCAGGATTGGCAACCCAGTAACAAATCAGTCATTTATATCGAAGACTTTTCCAATGCAGGTCACCTGTCAGAGTATCTACAACAATTGGGTGATAACGGAACCGAATACAAGTCCTATATGAATCACAAGATACATCGTCGTATCGAAAATCAGATGCTATTGAAGCATCTAGTCATGCGACACTACAGCCATAGAGGCGATCAGCCTGGAGAGGATAACTCACTGCTTCACAGGTTCGAATGTATCGTTTGCCGACATATTCACGCGAAATCGTACTTAAAGCGGCCAGCACCAACAAAGCAACATTATAACTGCCCATTGCCACCAGTCTATGCTCCACTGGAGCATCGGCAGATGCCGAAATACGGCCCCGACTGGCGCTCCATGATGGGTATTGGACGTTGCCAAGCCAAGCTGCTTAACCAAATTTGGCAAGCTAATCGCAGCGTTACAAACAAAGAATTCATGGCGCATCTAAATGAAATGGTTTCAAAGGATCAGTGTGAATACCCTGTTGACTCGACAAATAATATAGTTAATAAATAGGTATTGTTATCTGTATAGTATTCATAAGTTGAGCAGATTTGCAATTTATTGTTTTATCTTAAAGGTAATTGATTATTATATATGATATGCCCAAAGACTTGACAAGCGTGATCAACCATATAATAGTTTATAAGTGTGATATCTTATGTAAACATTTCAGTACAATATAGTTAAATATTCTATATTATTGTCTTGCCTAATTGTTATACTAAAAAATCTCCAATTATGTCTTATACTCGAATCGAAAGACAGTTCGTCAGTTCTAACTATTATGTACTTTAAGTATTAAGTATACTTTCAATGTGCCTTATACCCATTAAACTAGAACATAGCATTCTTTATAAGAACCGATAAAATCGTACTTGATCATAAGTGATATCTACACTCGAATATATAGATAAATAACTGTACCCATGAACAGAGAATAATACCAAAACATTTGTTATGCATAAGATCATTTTATTGCTTTTATCTCGACACTCATTACATCTGCCAGTGCATCTGAGGCATCACCTCCTTGAGCTGGCCCATGTTGACGATCCACATGCTGCCGTTCTTCATCATTTCCATGCCCTTGATCATCTGCATGGCAGCCTCCTCGGGCATTTGGCGCTTGGCGCTCTCGATAGCATCAACCAATGGCTCGGAATGTTCCCAAGTGACATTGTCACGCAGGTTCATCATCATCTCAGTGTTGGTCAGGCCAGGACACATGGCCATGAACATGACGCCAGTCTTCTGATAGATGTGCTTATCACCCATAGATCGTGTGAAGCCGATGACGCCGTGCTTGGCAGCAGCGTAGACAGCAAAGGCAGGTGCTGGCTCCAGACCGTACACCGAAGACATGTTCATCACCATGCCGCCGAGACCCATCTGTGTCTTGTCCATGTACGGCATCGCCATCATTGTCATGTAGATCATGCTGGACTGTAAGTAGCAGACTTGTTAATTATATTTCTATCCTTTTATCTCTCATGTTACTTTACCAGGTTGATGCCAATTGTCGTCTCGATGTCCTTGTCCAGCAGCACATCCTCGCCGTTGATCAGCACATCGATGTTACCCATCATCTGTCCCATTTTACGCATGTTCTGCTCCATTGACATCTTATCCATGAGATTGACCTGCATGAAAACCACCTTGGTGCTTGGGTTCTCCGCCTGCAGTTTCTTCATCATCTCCATGTTCTCCATGCGATGCATTATGCCCATTGTCTTCAGCTTTTGGCGCTGCATCAGTTGCTGCATCATCTGGAAGCCGATGCCGCTGAAGCCGCTCACGAAGACCACATTCTTACCCGTCCAATCGTACATGTTTAAGCTGGGGGGATGTTTGGTTGTCTGGATGACTGGTTGCCTGACTGTTCACTGACAATTTGCCATCTGGCGATGCCGTCTTTTATATGCTTGCACCTATACCGCATGCAGAGTAACCAAACAAATATTGTTTTTATGATCGACTGACCTGCAAGGGATCAATGCCAGAGATCAGTGCAATTTCTGATATCGACGTCGCGTTGTCTCGCTTGGAGCTGAAACATCTGGCAGATTCGACGTGTTTTGCACCACGTACCAGATAAGACTGCACCGCCGTGGGTCGTTGTCTGCGTTTTGATCCCCCTTATCTAAGTCTACAACAGAACTTAAGTGAATCTATACCCGATGGTATTACAATGTAGTCTAATGTCAAACTTAGATTATGCAAGTCCAACATATATTGCATCATATTCCCCCCAATTCGGATCATACATCAGGAAGATCAGAGTAGAAGAGAGGAAAGAAAGAGCGATGAATACAGAAGATGTACGAGTATATCTAATATTCAGAAGTTCTTGAGAAATTAAATGAAGATCGATTATATGTATTTTTTTATTTTATTGCATTATTTATTGGATCTTATTTGAACTTATTAGACGAACAACATAAGTAATAATAACAGTCTATCAAATTGTTCGATAGATCTTAATACGGAATGGTGGAGTAAGATCCTATCGCACAGATATTGGGATGAGCGAGAGTTGATCGATATATTATCGATAAGCCCCCTTTAAGGTAACAGATATTGAAAAGAAGTCTGTTAACTTTCATGCAAGGTTCTAGTGCTCCTTCTCTATGGAGTTAATTTATCATAAATAATACAAATTTATGCTTTGAATCATGATCTGAACAGGCAAACTGCTTAATGTACAGTACCTGGCCCAAACCCCAAGAGAAATCGATTAGGAATACCATGATAGCATACATTTTAAATACGAAGCTCAGCGTTCATCCCTAAAAACTAGAAAGCTAAGTAGAAGGCACATCAGGGATAAGGCCACGTCCAGTGCAGCTCTGCATGAGCCACCTGTGCCTGGCGCTGAGGTAACGGAACTGGTTGTGCTGCCGGGCCGTTGCGTCGTTTCCTCATCTCCTCGCGATCCAGCAACATAATCGCCACAGGTGGGAAAGTTACGTGGCACCGGCAACATCTGATCGTGATCGCCCACCTTGATGACCAGAGCCATGCCAATCTCTGCATGGAATTCGATGTGACAATGGAAGAGCCAATAGCCCGGATTGTAGGCCTCGAAGCGGATAATGGTGTAGCCTCCATCGGGCACAGTGACAGTATCTTTGACTGGCGGATTCACTAGATTCCGCTTGAGTAGCTTGAACTGATCCAGTTGCTTAATCTGCCAAAGAAAACGAAATAAGCAACCATTTTGAGATTGAGTTGGGTGATGCTCTGCTTACCATTTCGATGGTGACATTCTCGCCGAGTCGTTCCAGACCCACAACACGAAATGCATTGCCGTGCAGGTGGAATGGATGATTGGCATAGTATGTGAATCCCTCGTCCACAATGATTAACTCTACAACTGCATTCAGAGGCACCTGGAGGACATGATGACATGTGCAGAACTTCTTGCGACAATCGATGCCTTGTTCGATCAGCGACGTCTCGTTGCAGAAGATCTCATCGTTGATCTGATCCCTTTGGGAGAGCAGCGACACCGATGGGAACTTCAAAGAAATATGATTCAACTGAGGAGTGTACAGTCGATTCTCCTCCGTTAAATTACGATTATTGATGCTGTAGTAGTCACCATTATGGAACTCTGGATTATCCTTTCTATAGAAATCGTAGTACACAAAGAATTTGTAATCTGCTTCCGGCTTCAGAGTGTCATCATCGATGCCGGACACGTGATCGTAAATGGGCAACGCTCTCATTTCGGCAACTGTCTTTGTATCCGGATAGCCTGGTCCGCGATTCATTACATTCAGCTCAATGCCGGTGGCATTATGTGAATAACCCAACTCAGCACTAGGCTCCGCATCGGGAGCACCTTCGTAACGCAAAATGGCCACCTGAAAGGCGGACGTGAAGAGTTCGCTGCAATCCATAAGTCCCTTGAGACGTAGCCAATAGTTATCCACCTCCTGATTTGCATTCAGCACAAAGTCAAAACGTTCTCCCGAATAGGTAACAATCGAACCCACTTCCATTGCTTCAATATCATAGGAATCCGAGTTGATTGCCGTCAAGGTGTGATTATCCACAGAGACCACAATGGGACAGTTGAGATACTCCGCATTGATAATCCTAAAGCGATATCTGAATCCTCTACGCACATGGTAAACCTGAAGGGGTACCTGCTCCAGGGGTATATCCTTCAGGTTGCCACGACGTTGTCGCGAATGTGGAACGGAGCTGTTGATTTGGCTGCTGTTCGTGCTGCTCTCGGTGGTGCTTCGAATGTGATTCAATCGCGTATCACCAGCGATAATCTTTATTACACTCGGGGATATCGGCTTCAGAGGAGTTATCTCGTCTGCTGGGAAGAGAAAAGGAAAATTAATATATATTTTTTAGGTTTAGTTGGTTTTACGAGGGTCGTTTGATAAGTCCGTGACTTTTTGAATAAAATATATTTTTTTCGTCAAAGAAGCGTTTTATTTCTCAACATAATCTCCTTTTAGCTCTATACATTTAGTCCAGCGTTTTTCCAATTTTTTTATTCCTTCCAAATAATAGGTTTTCTCAAGGCCCTCAAAATAGTCGTTTGTTTCTGTGATGACCCGAATCTCTTACCGCCGAGCCATTTCTTCATGTTTGGAAACAAAAAATAGTCACAGGGGGCTAAATCTGGAGAATATGCTGGATGGGGTAGCAGTTCGTAGCCCAATTTTTGAAATTTTGCCATGCTGACTACACACGTGTGCACCCGTGCATTGTCCTGATGGAACAGCACTTTTTTTTGCGCCAAATGCGGTCGTTTCTGCTTCAAATCAATATCGAATCTGTCCAAAAGCTCTGAATAATATTCGCCGGTGATCGTTTTACCCTTTTCAAGGTAATCGATGTGAATGATACCTTGTGCATCCCAAAAAACTGTGGCCATGACCTTGTTGGCCGACAGACCCACCTTGGCCTTCTTTGGTGCACGTTCACCCGGAGAAACCCACTGTCTTGATTGTTCTTTGGTCTCTGGTGTGGTGTGGTGGATCCATGTTTCGTCTACGGTAACGAAACGGCGCAAAAATTCGTTTGGATTGCGGTTGAACATCGCCAAACACTCCTTTGAAATGGTCACACGGTTGCGCTTATGGTCGTGTGTGAGCAATCGCGGCACCCATCGCGCGGAAAGCTTTTTCATGTCCAAATATTCATGTAAAATGTGATGTACCCGTTCAGTTGAGATGCCTACAGCCTCAGCTACCTCACGCACTTTCATTCTCCGATCATCCAATATCATTCCATGGATTTTGTCGACGATTTCTGGCATGACGACCTCTTTTGGGCGACCTGAACGTTCGGCATCACTTGTACTGGTACGACCACAACGGAACTCAGTAAACCATTTCTTAACCATTGAAATTGATGGTGCAGAGTCCCCATAATATTTATCAAGTCTTTCCTTGGTTTCGGTGATGGATTTTTTACGCAAAAAATAATGCTTAATTAGCACACGAAATTCACTTTTTTCCATTTTCGTTAAAATTCACGAGATCGTCTGCTTTCAATGCCTATAAAACGCAAACCAAAAAAACGCAGCTTTCTCAAAATTTTACAGTCAGCTGTTAATCGATAACTGCTGACAGGAGCAGTGTTGTATTTAGAGCAGGTGCGCGGCAAATACAAAAAGTCACGGACTTATCAAACGACCCTCGTAGCAGAGATTCTACCTTGATCCACAGTGCTATCCACAGTTCGTTCTGCACTCGTTGCATCAGGTGCAGACTTCATTGCAGCTTTCGTTTCCTTGGGCGGTGCCTCCATGGCCATGCGATGCTCCCGCTTCATGTTCGCCCAAATACGATTATAGTAACGACCACGTCCATTGATGAGTATATTGTGTGGCTTATTATCACCACGCGAATGATGATGATAGGCAAAGATATTTGCACCGGAATCATGTATCCAATCCTGCAGGACTAGCACGTGTTCACTGAGATCGAAATCATAGAGGCTGCCATGGGGCTCTGAGCTCTTCGGGCGACGGATGATCAGTGAACCAAAGACGCCGTCGCCACGCTGCATGCCCGTGTGTGAGTGCCAGAAGTGGGTACCCGCTTGGTCGGCGGGAAAGCTATACCGGAATGTGGCATGCGGTGAAATGGGGCACTGTGTAATATGTGGCACGCCATCCATATAGGGTGTCTTTTTCTGATGCAATCCGTGCCAGTGAATCGATGTACTTTCGCCTAGCAGATGGTTCTTAACGTCCACCACAATCTGATCACCCTCGCACACCTCGATCGCCGGACCCGGCATCATGCGATTGACAACGGTTATGCTGCGCTGCAGTCCATCGCCGAGTACGCAGTGCGGTCGCGAGCAATCGGTTAGATTGAGTGGACAATCGAAACAGGCCTTCGAGAAGGTCTGATACCATTCGACCACAAACGTGTAGTGACACTCCATGGGCGGTCCATCCACTTGGCAGTCGCGCACACACGGATGATTGCGATACCATTCAGCTGTCCAGACATCTTCCGTTACCTCAACGCCATCCAACTCCTCCACACGTGGCGTCGGCAACGGTCGACAGACCTCACAGCAGCTGTTCCTCTCGATGCGCCATGATGGACACTGTGGGTCAATGGGTGGACAGGTGCGACGGTAGGTGTTAATGGTAATCTCGCCGCTATCCAGGCGACTGCACTCCAGCAGCGTGCAGTCGGCGTCGTTATGCCATGACTCGCCAACCGCATACAGGGTGTTGTTGTGCTGGCAATGCGTCTGCACGCACTCACCACAACAGCTGCCTTCGGTTTTGCGCAGTTCGGAGCCCTGTAAAAGAACAGAGTGATGTTAACAGACGAGTAGTAGAAATATCAAAGCTAGCTTTAACAGAACATTGAGTTAACAGAAGAATATCAGACTAAACGAACAGAGTAATGTTAAAAGAGAAGTAACAGAAATATCAAAGCTTGCTTTAACAAAGTCCATTAAGTTAACAGAAAAATATCAGACTGTAAAAGAACATAGTAATATTAACATAAACGTAACAGAAATATCAAAGCTAGCTTGAACAGAGCTGCATTGAACAGAAATATCATCATCATTTTTTTGCATTGGAAACAAAGTTGTTTTGGTACTTAAACATTATATGTATTTTATATATAAAATATATATTTTTGCCGAATACGCACCACATCGCAGTAGAACTCGCTGCAGTCAATCTGCGTGACAACAATGTGCGCCTGAGGCAGAGGACCAACCCCTGCGGCGCATGAGTAAACCAAACAATTATCCTTTGCGTCGAACCAGACGGCACCCTGTTCCTTTTGTTGGGTGATGTTGTGCTCGTGGTACTGACAATATGTGATGGCTGAAAAAGAAAGCATGAATTTTAATTAAAGTCTTCGCAAATTCCAGGAAAGTATTCTCCAAGTTATAATAGGATGTATTAAAGGTTCTCTGAACAGAAAATTTCTTAAG
The DNA here is from genome assembly GCA_018904595.1 of Zaprionus indianus. Lineage (NCBI taxonomy): Eukaryota > Metazoa > Arthropoda > Insecta > Diptera > Drosophilidae > Zaprionus > Zaprionus indianus. The sequence goes on from JAEIHA010000905.1 coordinate 3,264,039, forward strand.
CTAAAACCAATGAAAAAAGGATATCTTCATCATGCCTTGCAGGTTCTTGTCTTCTCTGATTGTTTTAATACTCTTTACATTTTATATATAATTGTGTTCAATTGAATGACAATACAATAATAATAATTGAAAAATGATACAATAATAATCTTGAAAAATATCTTCCATTAACTTTGATTGGCACTGATAAATTAAGTTATTTCTAAAATCAAAACTGGTCGCTATACAAAAACCTGGACACACGGACAGAGTTAGATTAATTCCTCTGTTGACGCTGACAGAGAATAACATATATATACTTTATAGGGTTAAAGATGTCTGCTTAGGTGCATTGCAAACTCCTGGCCAAAACTAATATACCCTCTGCAAGGGTATATAAATAGTCAAAATTATATCCTAATAAAATCCCGAATGCATAAAATAATGCGAACAGTAAAAAGATTTAAAGAGATTTTATAAAAACCACTTGGTTAGTAAAAGTTAATTGAATAAAAAGTTCAGACTAAAGTGCATTTGTATGTAAATAACATAGTTTGTGTCATATATTTTGAAAAAGAAGAAGTACCCTCTGCACCACTCAAACGACTTTTGTAGTGGCAGCCCTTGATAAAGTTCGAGGAGCGTCCCAACTGTTTGCAGAGCCAATTTAAATACACAAGTAAATTGTTTGTGGTGCACGTGCTTTCATGAATTATTTGTTTGTTTGTTTGTTTGTTGGGCTAACAAACGCTCTCAATTGTTTAACAAATCCGGGTGTACACAAAGACAAAAAGGCTTACAAAACACAATGACAACGGCAATGCAAAAGCAAACCTTTTTTGTAAAAGTCACGAGCTCAAATCTCTTCAACTTGTTTATGAATTTATAACCCATATATTCCACTACATAAAAACATAAATAAATCACATATGTGTGTACGTATATATTCGAGAAGGTATGTACTAATGTTATTATTTTACAAATGCACAATACACGTGCTAATTGTTTACCGGGGTGTTTGAACTGAGTCACCTTAATTTGATTAACAGGTTCGCAAGTACAGCGCATTTCTATACCCTGTAACATTAGTAATTGTGGTATACAAAGCACGTATATTACTTTATATACAGCATTTTAGTCGTATTTTGTCGAGATTCTTATAGTTATGTTATTAAGCATTATAACCTGTTTTTATAAATGTTATACTTAACAGGGTATTTCAAAAGTTCGCTTTGCAATTACTAACTTAATTTGGTTATTTTTTCCTTTTTTTGTTTTTGGCTGTGAAATTCAACAAAGAAGCCGCACCTGACCCAATAAAGCTCCACCATAAAAGCGACTTAGCGCATGCAAACAGATAAAAAACAATGAAAATAACAATTACAATGCAGAATACGCTTTGTTAGTTGTTAAAAGTCAGCAAAAGAATAAGAATAAACTTCGTGATACCCCTTTATTTTGTCGCCAAATCAACATTAGGGTATTGAGGAGTCTATAAATTGAGTGACATCACGGAAAGCTAATCTTTTAATTGGAAAATCAATTTCGTAATCTACCACACATTAAAGCACCATTAAATTTATACCCTCTCATGTTATCGGGATTTAACGATCTACAACTTGATAAGCACGTACAGGCCTTAGACTGGGACATGCTTTATAGCGAATTGTAAAACAGAATCAATTGTCAGGGTGTCTTGCACTGTTTTTAACCTGTTGTCATTAAAATAGCTGAGATTGCTTCATTATACCGTAGACATCTAAAAATCAATTCCATATAAAATTTAATGGCACTCTTTACAGGATATCTATCTGTCTAATAGTCGCGTGTCGTTGCCATTGGAAATTTTAAATAAAAACGTTATTGACTTTTTAATTATTCTGTTTAAATTGACATTTAATGACAGTGTTTGAGGTGTCTGCTTGATATGATAGCTTTTTACGATATTTATTCACAGTGACTGACAAAAGTTCGTTGCCTTAACAACAGAACATTTTTTTTTCAAAATGCAATTGAGCGTAATTTGTATTGTATTCAATTAAAAGCTCTGACCGCATTTGACTGTCCCTGTCTGTATGAAAATTGCCAACAGGCACTGTGTGCATAAGACCCTTCTTATCCGGTTTAATGACTTCTTTGTCGTTATTGTTGTCGTTGTTTGTCCTATATATACCGCCTGCAAATACAATTTTCGGATGCTTTCAGACTTTGGGTCAGCGTCGCGACATTAACTGTTGCTTGGCATATAAATTACGTATTTACATAATGGTGATTTTACCAAGAAACAACAACAGCAACAACTACAACACTGACAACTGTTCGTTTGGCCTGTCCAGACCACAATTGCCGCCGTCGCGGTGCTGTTGCTGTTGTTGTTGTTGTTGTTGTTTTATTGACTGGGCATGTTCACACATATTCAGCCGTTCGCCTCTTTATGGACATTATTATGATTGCCTGTTGATTTAGCACTTATTATTTGATATGTAAGCACTTATTTTATGTCTGTAAGTACTTACGCAAATTCACATGAAAGGTATTTTTAGCCTGACGTGAGCCAATCATTATTTACATTGTTTTCAATTTACATTTATGCTAAGTCAGCCCATGTTGGCCAAGGTCGTTAGCAGAAACTGTTAATTATCAGTTGCTGCCATTTTCGCACGCCCAACAATTATGAATTTGTTTGGCTTATTGTTAACTAAAGTGTTTGTTGTCGGCAACAAACAGCTGTTGTTATTCTACAGCAGTTTAACAGTTGTCGACTGCAAGGGGATAACAGGAATCAACTGCAGACTGCAATGTCATTACAGTATGACATTCACCGAAGAGCATCTTTACAGTTACGCTGTTAACGTTACGAAGTCTGTTTGCCATAGATTTGTGATAGTCACACTTTAAATTGCTTTATTTGCATTTAAATAAAAATGATATTCAGCAAACAAGCGTGCTTATCACAAGTTTTATTGCCAACTCTTTCATATTTCGCCAGTTTGATGTCTCCGGCAACCGTAGGAATAATCTGCAGTTTAAAGTTCAACAATTAACTCTCTTACCTACAGTTTGCGAGCCACTTTACCCATTTAACGAGTTATTAACACAGTAATGCCCGTCTCTCTTGCTGCCGGCCATGTGTTTATTAAATTTAAAGAGATAATTGCCAATAACTCACCTGTTGACGCGTTTACAGCCTGCACGCTGCTGTTGTTTACAGCTGTACAACAGTCTATTAATAGCAGAGTGCAGGCTAACAGCAATGGCACTGTTAACTTGCAAGGTCTCCCAGTTTTGCTGTTGTTGTTGCTTGGCATGTTGTGACTGGGACTTTGATTGCGTTTCATAAAGTTTTGTTGTCTTTCTGTTGTTGTTGTTGTTGTTCCTGTTGTTGCGCTCATTTTGTCATAATTATACGTTTATTTTTCTTGTGGTTACTATCTTTGTTTTTGTTTCCAAAAATTTCCAAATTGTTTGCGGAAATTTAAACTTGTGCTGTTATCTCTCTTCCCTGTGTCGGTCGCACTCTTTCGCTCTTTCTTGTTGTCGCTTTGCTTCCAATTTGCTGCAAATTAGACTAGAAATTAATATGGATGGGAATAGATTCAATAATAATAATTGGTGTATAATTTACAGTTATTGTCGAAGTGTGGAGCACATAATTGTGCATACAATTGTGGGAACTAATAACTGTATCTATAGACTGTATTTTGGTTTAATTATATATTTCGAAGGGGAATAATTTGTGTACAAGGAAACTGCAACATTGTTTGGGTAAAAACTTAATACAATTTTGTTACTTCCCCCTATTTGTTATTTAAATTGCAGTCATATTTTATCATAGATTAATAACTGACATTGAGATGATGATGATGGTTTGAATTGAAGCTTTATAACTAATCGAATACGCCCAAATTGCCTTCACTGCTGTGAAGGTTCGATTATGATGGTGAAGGGAAGTATTGTACAATATAGCATATTCTTTAAAAGCTGAGGTCTCTTCAATTTGCCCAAAGCCCCAATGCTGATGATATGGCTCGAGGTAGGTGGAGGAATGGGTTGTGCCCAGAACACTCTAGCCCTTTTTTCTCCGTATATATCATATATATTTGCTGACTGGGACCCGCTCGGACATACACACATGGTCTGTATTTTTATTTAAGTATGATTTACGGTGGCCTGTTAATGCGAGAGTATCGTCCCATATGCCTATAAGTCTGCTGCCCCGTTGACCCAAACTAGCCGTATTGGCCCCTATCAGCACATGGCCAGTAAGTCAAGTTGGGCCCACACGCAGTGCACGTACAAATTTAATTAATTAGCACTCTGTTCTTCAAAACACAAACACACACATACACGAACGCACACAGCAAACACGCACACATACTCGCACACGCACACACTCACACAACCCGGCCAAACAGTCACGTACATCAGCAAGCTTCAGGCCCAGAGCCGGACTCATTGTCGGAGTCGGAGTTGAAGTCGGATGCGGATGGTAACTGGCAACTGGTGGTAGACCAGCTGAAGGCCAAAGCAGCTATTCACACAAAGCGTATCAGGAAAACTGCGCATAAATTATGAAAAAGCAAAACACCAAGAGCAAGAGAGAGGCAGAGAGAGAGAGACACATAAAAAGGAAAACAGCGTGCAAACATAAAAATTGGATAAAGAATTTTTCATATGAAAACTCACGGCCTCACTGCAGCCTAGCGTGCGTATCTTGTGTGCTTTGTCTCTCTCTCTCTCTCTCTCTCTCTCTCTCCCAACATTATTTTATTTATTTTTGTTTTTTTTTTTGCAACACTTAAAGCGCCTTAAAGATTTATGTTCTCCACCCCATAGGGAGAGCGACTGTCGACCTGCCTGTCGCACTTCCGTTAATTACAAATTAAGTGGCACTTCATTTGGTCGACAGCAAAAAATGTAAATGCAGTTCAAATTTAATAATAAACTGTTCAGGGCACATTACGTGAGGGCAGTAATTCAATTTGCCGTTGGCATTTTGCTTTCTAGCTTATTAGGCGGATTTAAATCCATATGATTAGCGGCTTAATGTCATCAAATTGAACAGTTCATTTTGACTTGGCAGGGGCAAAAGATAAAAGAAAATAAAAATACTAACAACTCCACAAACAAGATTTAATAAGTCGTCTTAGATAGATAACAAAGCTAATGGAACTGTCAAATGCATTTTAATCAATAAAAGATTCTTAACTTATTAGGAAACAATATAACTTTGATTACGTACTTAAGATTTTAAGATTAGTCAAGTCATATATTTTAGATTTTATATAGACAAAGCTGATTGAGAACCATTCTTGTAGTAAAAAACTTTCAATAACTTTTATCGTTCACCTTGGACACATCTCGATTTATTTTCTACATCTCATATTATTCTTTCTATAGAATACATACTTATAGAGTATAAAAGAGCCTATATTTTCAAAGATATGTGTGTGAAATTCGAGAGTTTTTACATTGAGAACTTTGTGTTTTATTAATTTCTTTAATTTTAATTTTTATCGTTTATTTTACAGGGTTTCTTTATATTCCCCAAACCTATCTTTCTTAACACCTCCATACAGAGTATCTAAATTACCTTTATATTATTTTATATGCCCCATTAACTCTGTGACTAAACTCCTAAATTAGCGCCCAGTATCGTTTATCGAAGTGATAGACTATCCGATTTGACTATCGTTTAGTGTTTGCGATGTCAATGATTGATCACGTTGATTGCCCGTTCGCTGTCCGCTTAATCGATTCCCGCTACTCTCATTGTTTCTCCCTATATGGTACATGATATTGTACAAGGTTTCACAATAAAATCACAACATCACTCATTAATTAACACCCTGCAGTGGTTTAGTGTGTCGAATTATCGCGTGGAATGCACACATTTATATTACACGTATACTGACTACACTGGTGGCTCATATAGATGCATATTAATTGGATGATGTTATAGTTGAGTGAGCGAGAAAAATTCCCAGTATAAAACGCTTCAGACGTTCTGTGAAAATTCCGCAAGTTGACCGAAGAGAATAGTCGATGATGACGGTGTGTATAAGGTTCGTTAGGGATTTTTTCGATCTATACGTATTTTATTTCCAAGAATTCCCCCGGATGACAAAGTGCGAACGTGATATTTGAGGGGAGAGTTTTTTTTATACGAAGGGTTTTAATTAACAATAAGTTTAAAAAATAATTATATAGTATACAAGAAAAAAGTAGATAAAATCTGTTTAAATGCCTATGTGCTCTTCGATGCCGGAATTCATTTTCTAGATACTTCTATAAGTTTCCAACTCTCCGTCAAAGATTTCACGCATAATAAATCTGTTGTTCATAGTCATGTTTCACTTTCATTGCCCTTTTGATATGCGGCAGATTACTTCAACTCACACATGAATCCGGCATACAATCAATAAAAAAGGTATAATTAACTCGGATAACTGTTCCTTCTACGTGTCTGTCTGCTGTCGAACCAAAGTTATGCAAATTTCCGGTCGGATCGATGAGATCTTTGTTTGTCACTCCCAGGTCAAACATTTACCATAATCGGACAAAGTTGCGTAACGCAATTTGTCAGCATCTTTTCAGTTTCACGTTTTCTGTGTTCGCACGTACAAATGTGCGTGCGTGTGTGTGTGTGTGTGTGTCATTAAATGGCTTGTATGCGAGTTTAATTTTGATTTATTGGTGATTTTTTATCTTTTTTTTCTGTCGACTGGTTAATTTGTCAATTATTCAGATCCGTCAGTTGGCCGCATTTTTCACTGGACAACTTCGAGTTTTGTTGGCCTAGGTTGAGAAATAAAATCGTGAGTAGCAGCAGAGTATCGTAGTTGAGGGCGGGGGAGGGGGAGAGTGGAAGATGTTAAGCTGCTTAACGATGTGAAAATGCATACAAATGTGTGTATGCGTGTGTGTGTGTGTGTTGTTTGTTTGTGCATAATTGGGCATGTGGAGTTGCTATTTTAATGAGCAATTTAAACTATTCCGGGTCGATTGACGAACTTAAACTCATATCATAACATTGCAGCCCCCTGCCAGCATTTTACAATAATTATACCCTAAGCAATTCTCACGTGTTTCAATTAAGCGTCTTTATCAATTATTGATGGCCCACCTAAGTGTTCTGGGACGAATTAGGTATGCATATGGAAGGAGCAGGCAACTCAAGTGGGGAGTACAGAAACTCCCTCAAAGGCAGTTTGCGCTTTTGAGCACGTTATAATCATCTAAAGGGCATTCAGCAGTCGACGCAGCAATAAGGAGCTTTTCCCTTAATACCCTTATGACGTTGTCGCACGTAGTGAGCTTAGCTTTTGTATTCTTGGGAATTCCGCATTCGAATATGAGTGTGAGTGTGTGTGTGTGTGTTTATTTGGACCATGCTCTCTCTGGGGATCACCGTTCTTCGAATCCGGTTGTAAACGACACTCGGCCCAACTATTGAGAACCTTAACAAAATTACAGAGTGTGATCGACGGAATTTCCAGAGCAAAACAAAAAACAAATTAATGATCATTAATTACGACGACTTAAATATTATGTTTTGTGGCCTCGTCTACCTATATACCTATATAGCATATAGACCATGTTTATCTTCGACCAAACCAGGCACGTAGCCTGCGAGACAAACAAGAAAAAAACAACCTTTTTTGCCGTGCTCATTGACGTGTCTCAATTTGTTCATGTTAATTAAAGGTAAATTGTGATTTTTGTAGCGCTTTGTCAAAAGTTATTAATTATGTTATTCGTTAAGGTACGATGATTCTGCTATTTTTAATAACAATTTAAATGTTCTAACAATAGGTTGGCTGGCTCGGTAATATTCCAGCTTGAATAATTTATAAATTTCGACTATGTTTTAAGTTTTTGGAACACTTTCTCTAGATTCTAAATTCCATTTGTGAAAGACATTAACTTTTAGAGCATAAATAAATATCACATTTCATTGTTCTCTGTTGCTAATTGCTTTAAACGTTAACTAAATTATAATGAATCAGTCGTCATTATCAGCCACTAATCGCTCTATCAACAGGTTTCATCAGAAGTTCAACCCGGAGTTAACTGAGTGGCAACAGTGTGCTGAAAGCTGATTTTCAATTAGATCATCATAAAGATTTAATAACCAACTATAGAATGTGGGAGAGTTTAGCGATCAAGGTTGAAAAAAAGTGTGTGCTGGGAATTCAAGGGGAATGTACTCGTACGCCAAAGTTTTTAGTTTTTAAAGTGCAATTTGGTTTTTTTTACATTTTTTCGATATTGGATTGTTGATTTTCAACTAGATCATCATAATGGTAAATGGCAAACTGTAGGATTTGTGGAACAGTTTAGCTATAAATCGGTTTTGCGGTACTAGATCAATAAATATATATTTTTGCTAAGAATTTAAGGGAAATACACGGTTAAGTTATTCGGTTATAAAGTGCGAAAGGGATTTTTTCAGATTCACTATTTATGTTCACATAAAGAACGCTAATATCAACTTACATGATCTAAGATAGCATAGTTTTGATCTCTTTTGTTTGTGTTGTTTTTAATAGTTTTTTTTTTATCTATACACTTTGGTTTTGTTCTTAAAAATTTTTTGAACCGAAAGAGAAAATGAGAATACCCTTTACAAATGTAAGGGATATTTATTTTTATACAAAGCTATTTTTTATTTCCAAGATCTATATATTTCTAACATACGAAGAACAGGGTGTAGCACATCCTTCAAAATATCAGTAGTTTGATCCTGAATATTGTATAAAACATCAGGCTACCTGCTTGTCACACACTTCAACGTAGACACTGCTTACCTTTTCAATTGCTAAAAGTTTCCATTGCTTATAAGTGTTTACTGTACAACTTCCACTTATCACGTCAAGTGGTAAAGATTACAAGATCGTGTCCGATTGTGTCACAATGTGTGGTATTATTATTTGGATAAGGGCTAAGGGATAAACCCCAGTAGCACTTGACTAAACGAGCTTCGCGCGTGGTGAAGTGTGACTGCAGTTTTACAGACACTGACTGCAAGACAAGGAGCCGACGTAAGTATTACTTTAATGGTGATCGTACACTACACAACACTACACTACACTACAAAGAGCGAACTCGTTGCGTTGCCGATGCGCGCGTCTTGCCGTTAAAATCGCAACTAACTCAGGTTGTATGCAACAAAGGCGTTTTTGAAGATTCCAAAACGCGCTAAAACGAATAAATTATTTGTAGCCTTTTTCATTGCTAACGCCACCCGCTCACACACCGTCCGTCGCTCAGTGATAACAGTTACCAGTTACATACGATCGTGTGGCTTTTAAGAGAGCGCATTGCTTAAGAGAGCGTGCGTGCTTCAACCTGTTCGTGGCTCTGTATGTGTGTGTGTGTGCGGTGCGGGGTTTTAATTACATGCACTTGTTTTGCCGCTCTGCTCTGTTGACATTGGCGCTGTCACACCAATGTTAACGCTTAACAGAGCCTCTGTGTTTATCTTCTCTGATTGGCCGCATGTTAAACGCGTTGTGTGTGAAGCCGCCGTTTCCTCCCCAAGTCGTACATTTGATTAAAATCATTTGTTATTTTATTTTCTTCTGTGTGTGTGTGTGTGATGCATGGTCTAGCCTCTGTCTTTGAGTTCGCAGTTTTATTAAAAGCTGTTCAAGCGCACAACCACCTGCGTATCACATTGGATAACTTGCGTGATGTTCTCTTTTTGATTGCTTTTCATTTGACATTGTCGTGCAATGTGTGGCATCATGTTTGCCAAACTTGCTTCAATTTACATACATATTTGCACATGTCTTCATCAGTCTGGTTCATTCAATTACCTAGGCGAGGGAAGCTTTAGCGGAAAGATGAGTCAAGCAATATCGAGACTACAATAATATTTATACCTGTTTAGGGTATTAGAATTTTGGGATATAATAACTTTGTAATAGTAGGCAGAAGGAGCTCACAAAACTATATATATTCTGAATCAACATCAACAGCCGAGTCGATATATGTATATTAAAGAAATCGTTTTACTTAGATGGGTAGCTTTCGCCCTTATTGAATTTTTGAATTTTAATAATTTATTTAAGTTTTATTTTCTGAATTTCTTTCAATCTTCTGCGCTGCCACATCGTTATAAATATTCTTTATTAACATGGTTACCATGTTACATTTTTATCTTAGAGTTGTGTTTGTTAGTTCTACTGTTAAGTATTTCTGTTAGTGACTCTGTTAATTACCTTTTCCAATAATGTTACTACATTATTTTGTTTTCCCTTTCCTTCAAATCCTTTCAAAAATCTTTTCAATTGTGTCTGTTAGTGATACTGTTAATTACTTCTGTAAGTGATACTGTTAAGTACCTTTACTACTACTGTTACTACATTATTTGTTTTCCTTTTCTTTTAAATCCTTTCAAAACTCTTCTCAATTGTGCTCAGTGTAGAGTTCCACGTTATTCACCACACACACACACACACACATGACTCTGATGCAAAGCTTTTCTCTCCTGCGTACGCTCTCGCTCGCTCGCTCTCTCTCTCTCTCTCCCAGCAACAACTTAAAGTTGCAGCATCCCGTTAGTCGGCTGGAGTAACGCGACGACAACGCTGCGTCAGCGTCAACGCCAGCAACAGCGACTGCGGCAGAAGTAGCTTCGTTGTCGGCATGTCCTTTTGGCAGGCTGCGTCCTCTGTTCAGTTCGTATTTAGACGTGCGTGCGGCAGCAACCACTCAGCAGCAGCAGCAGCAGCAGTGCTCCGTGGCTCGCAAAAGGAACGTTCAGTGTTGGTCAGAGCAAAACTGGCGAACAGCTCCGTGTGGGCAGTTGAGTTGGAGAAGTGTTAATAAGCCAGCCGAATTGCTCGCTGCCGCAGTCTCTGTGAGTGTGAGTGTGTGTGTGAGAGTGACTATGTGTGTGTGTGCGTGTGCGTAAGAAAGTAGCCGGCCGTGAAGTGCGCGTGCAATTGGCGTAGGTGCCAGAGCTGGCCGGGCACACTTGGCTTGGACTTGAACTGGACGGACAGCTTCCCGGAAGTGTGTGTTGCTGTGCCTGTGTGTGTGTGTTCGTGTGAGTGTGTGCTAAAGTGTGACCAACAAATTATTTACGAAATACTTACGAGTGCTTCGAGAAAAAGGATTTCATATACTGCCAGGCCCAAGGTTTGCTTAAAGGATTAAAGCATCTCTCACACATTGCTCGAGGTAACCAGCCAATCTTATGTGTTATATATGCGTGTGTATGTGTATGTATCTATATAGTATGTAGCATATGTAGAGCATCCCTGCGCTTGGCTTACCCCTTGCCCAGGGTTGCCCTTTGTTTTCCGGGCCAACTTTAATGCGGCTAACTGCGTGTCCCATTCGGTTTTTGTTTTCTTTTCTTTTCTGTTTTATTTTTGTTTGGTTTTTTTTGTTTTTTGTTGCTGTTCTTTTCTGGTCCTTTGTCTGAGCTGCCTGGGGAGCTATAAAATAACGCAGCTCAAGCTGTAGGTAGTCCTTTATTTCAGCATCAATTTATATGAGGGTTCGAACCGGAGACTGAAACTCTGGAGACAAGTAGCCAAAACTTTGAGAGGGCTTTGAAGCACAGGCATTATGGATATTAATGAGTCATTAGTGCCGAAAAGAAAACACGACCAAGAGAGAGAGAGAGATAACAACGATAAACTGCAAGTAAAACTTTCATGTTTCATAATCAACTCTATTATGTTCGTTAAAATGTTAATTAGGTTTTAAGGTAATTACAAAATATAATAATCGCAGGAAGAGAATGAGTATGAATGAATCACGTAAAATACAATGGCATAAAGAGCTGTTATTATTATATATAGGAGTTGGAAATAGAAAGGAATGTATAGTTGTTAAATTAACAGATAAATAACTAAATAAAGCAGTATATTAAGCATGGGAAGACTAAGTGAAATTAAAACATATTAGATAGAATATAAAGATAATTTATTTATTGTTAAATATTTCTAGAAATTCGAAAAGTAAAATCTAAACTTATCTTTCTATAAAGTCATGCAAAAACTTTATTAACTGAAGAACTACAATTATGTTTAATTATATATTTATTTACAATAATTAAATCTAGTATTTAATACAAAAACTTTTACAAACAATGAGCACTAAAGAGAAAGAGAATAAGTACAAAATATAATACACTTATTTAAAATATAGCTAAAACTAAAGAGTGCACTGCAAATATTAAGAAAAAATAAAATAAGCTGCGAGTAAAATAACTGTTTTAATATCCAACTAAACTTCCACATTCAACTCATGTGTATCGTCTATTGATCTATAAAATGTATGCTTTATTCCATTAAGATTGGGTTAGAAAAACTTTTGCTATGTATTTTGTGTATGTGCCTCGCATTTTATTGCTGCAAATGTTTTTATTAGTTTTGCCGTTTTATGAAAATGAAGTTGGTTAGTTTGTTTCTAACCCACTTCTAGCCTACTTAGTTTCGGCATAAAGGAAAAAAGGTTTAATTTATGGGGACCTTAGATTGGTCGGGGACCTGCCGGCAATTCCTTTTCCGACTAGGAGGAGGGAGGCTGACTCCCAATGGGAGATACAAAAACTTTTCGATGTTGTCAACTTTTGGTTGTCACTTTTTATGCGGCACCAGACATAAACACAACATAGTCAAAAGTGTCAGACTCGACACTGACTCCGGCAGCGGCAGCGACAGCGGCAGCACCACAGGCATAAAGTGTGCGGCGAGAAGGTCTTCATGCATTTATCAAAGTTTTTTATGGCAGAAGCGTGAGAGTGCGCCAAGTCAACCCAACCCGAAATCCGTTTTGCGCTGTAATCCCGTAATTGAGTTACGGGGCCATATCGCAGCAAGGGATGCTGTGACACTTGATGGCCACGTTGCAACACGCGATGCAGTCAAAGTCACAAAGGAGCTAAGACAGAGGCGAAAGAAAGATTTGCTGCCTGATTGAAATGACGCGACGACCGAAGCAATTAAGGTACCACGTTGTCGTGAATTTAACCAGGCAAAGCGACTTACGAAGGAGCACTTCAAGACGATCATAAAACAAGTCCTTAGCTGTGGCGCCAACAAATGTCAATGCATTTACAAGAATTGTGCACGTCGCCAGACGCTTATGGCAGCTCTCTCTAATGGGTTCACTTGCTCCAGAACCCGCTGGAGACATGAAGTACGCTATAATTTACAGTAGTTGGCAGTCATTGTGGCGTATAATTTTGAATGGGGGATTTGCTGTCGCCTGGAATTGGTAATCAAACTGTGTTCTACATGTACATATTGTGAATGCGGTGCAACGAGGCGTATGCGCAATATGAATATTTAATTTCATAATTCCAATATGACTGGCAACTAGTGGGCAAATTATATTGCTTGCTCGGCAATTTCCCTCGACACAGACAACATATGCTACGCTGTTGAGTCCTTTCTCTGTGATTAGAAGCAACACAGTGCCATAAACAAGATTTATCCGAAAACTTAATATTTTATGAGCTCAACTTTTTTTTGTATTTTTGTTTCTCCTCCATCAACTTTGCACTAGACTAAAAGAAAAAGTTTTTCAGCGGTTCGAAATGTATTTCACACCTCGGTAAAAGTTTTGTTCGCGCGGCGGGTTCACTGGACCCGAAATGGGTTGCAGTTTCTTGACTCTAATCGAAATGTATTTGCTGTTTAAAGTACAAAGAGAACAAAGAACTTTTGAGGAATGAATTAGGAAATATTAAATTATACAAAATGTAGAATAGATATCAAAAATTTAGAGGCTGCCTGAGTAGAGTAAGGTACCTGCTGTATTTAACGAAATTTTTAAATAGGATGTTTTGAATAATACAAAGATATTTTTATCATTTATTGTAGATAAATGTTGGTTTACTCCGAATGCATTAAAAATTGTTTAAAATATTTACTGCATACTTTTTGGAACTGTCTGGAAAAGAGAAATAAGAATTGTAATCAAAATTCATTCGCTTTTCTATATTTGCAAAATAAATAATTAGCAAGTGGTAGGTGGTTTGCATATTTAATAACTTTTTCGGACGAAATTGAATTGTTTGAATTTACCCCTTGGCACATTTTCATTTGCTTAGCCACCTCAGTTTATGAAACAATTTTCGTAAGAAATTAGCCAAAAAGTTTCAATTTGGAGAATTAATAATGTGAAAGAGTCAACCGAAAAGTTGAAGCCAATATTTGTAGCGGTAATGCCCTGAGGTGGCCTGCTCGAAAATACGAAACGAAATTAATGAAAATTGTTGCTAATAGGTAAAGAATTGGGAAAAGACTCGAGCACACGCAAACGGAGCCGAAAGGAAGAAAATTCCAAGAAAACTCAACCATTTTAATGTTGAGCAAAGAAAACAAAACGAGCTGAACGAGCTAAAACAACGCCTACGGGCTGTTTGGGGCGTAGAACGAGGGGGGGCGACAGGGCGTCGATTCATGAGGGTGCTGAAGAATTCTTGTGCAGCGGAAGTGTGGCGCGTTCCATGCCATTTCGTTCCGCACGGCTCACGCTGCTGCTGCTGCTGCTACTGCTGCTGCAGTTGAGCTCCGCTTCAACACTGGCTCCGGGCAACGCGTCATTGACAGCATCTGCTCTCATGTCTGTGACCTACTGACGCGTGTAGCCTACTTTCCGGCACCAGCCGGAGGAGGACTCCAACAGTGGCGCCCAGGTAGCCTCCGGACGCGTCCGTGCGGAAGCTTGGCGCTGTGCTCCTTCACTCCTTCACGCTAGCTCGTTACCAGCTGCAACTTATCCGCCCTCGTCAGGCGATGCTGTTGACAGAATTAACGGCAAGAAAAATAATTTGCAAATTTAATTAAACATGCCTCTTGTCGCATGCCGCATGCCGCGTGCCTCTTGCCTCTTGCCTCTTGCCACTCACTGCATACTGCACGCGTGCACAAACCTTGACGTCAGCGTTCCACATGGTTGTCGATAACAGTTCGCAATGCATGTTCCCCATATGGTCGCGGAACTTGATTGCAATTCCTTATACACTACAACAAGAAGAAATAATTGGATAATTAAGTATGATAGCTTGGGTGTATTTTTAATTTAGGTGAAGCTTATTGGAACAGTTCTTGTTAGCAAGAAATTCAATAAGTATTGTGGAAGTAAATGAAATACACCTTCAAGTTATTGGGTTATAAAGTGCGAAAGGGATTTTTTCAGATTCACTATTTATGTTTACATAAAGAACGCTAATATCAACTTAAATGATCTAAGATAGCATAGTTTTGATCTCTTTTGTTTGTGTTGTTTTTAAAAGTTTTTTTTATGTATATACTTTGGTTTTGTTTTTAAAACTTTTTTGAACCGAAAGAGAAAATGAGAATACCCTTTATAAATGTAAGGGATATTTATTTTTATACAAAGCTATTTTTTATTTCCAAGATCTATATATTTCATACATTCGAAGAACAGGGTGTAGGACATCCTTCAAAATATCAACAAACTACTGATCCTGAATATTGTATAAAACATCAGGCTACCTGCTTGTCACACACTTCAACGTAGACACTGCTTACCTTTTCAATTGCTAAAAGTTTCCATTGCTTATAAGTGTTTACTGTACAACGTTCACTTATCACGTCAAGTGGTAAAGAGTGCAAGCTCGTGTCCGACTATTTGGATAAGGGCTAAGGGTTAAAGGCCAGTAGCACTTGACTTCGCACGAGCTTTGCGCGACAAGAAGTCGACGTAAGTATTACTTCAATGCTGATCATACACTACACAACACTACACTACACTTCAATGAAGTAAATTAAGTCCAATATGTTAAAGGTTTTCTTGTAAATTCCTAATACCACCGCAATTAAATATAACCTAGAATTAAATCTTGCTAACTTTGTTTGTTATTGGTATAATACTTCCTCTCTTTGTTTTAATTTTTGTTATGTAAATAAAAAAAAAGATAAAGTTTACTCTTCCCAGTTTCATTGTCATGAACTCTTTCGTATATGTTTTAATCATACAAAACAAGAAAAAGAAAGTTACAGTGGCCCTGATCATCCACGAATTAATGAAGGAAATAAAAAAAAAAAATTGTATTGCATATTTACAGACGGCGGCTTAAAATATAACGAGTATAATTGGGGATAATGAGTACTTACACCGAGACATAATTAAACTACCAGTTTTGCTCACAAAAATCCTTTGCATAGTGTATTCACTCTTCGTTGCGCAGAAAACACTTCAGTCACTGTTAACCTTTGATTGTTTTGGGTTTTTCTTGTTTTGATTGCTTGATTATTGTTTTAGTGACTCAATGTGATCGCATGATATCATCAAAAAGGTATTGTTCATAACTGTTCATAACGGAAAATTCACCCAATTAGAACATATGTATCGCATGTATCTCGTATCTGTCACTTCAGTTTATCACCTGAGTTGCGGCTTGTTATCGCACTCAACAAAGAATCGAAATTGCCAACGAGACAAGCATCGATCAATTGCCATCCACTCAGGTCTAGGGTATCTTCCATCGCGCACTATCTGCTCTTCATACATAGAACAAGCCAAATT
Organism: Zaprionus indianus; assembly: GCA_018904595.1. NCBI lineage: Eukaryota > Metazoa > Arthropoda > Insecta > Diptera > Drosophilidae > Zaprionus > Zaprionus indianus. Next base: position 3,280,539 of record JAEIHA010000905.1, read on the forward strand.
GCTTCTAAACCCTAGATAATGTTTCAATTTAATGTTGACTCGTTAATGTTGTGTGCGCGATGAAAATGAACACTTTTTATGTGTTCGAAATGAGAGTGGAAGTGGTTTTTTGCATGCATAAAACCAGAGCATAAAATGCACATAAAACACTTGTAAACAAATTTACAAAAAATATTACAAAATTTACGTTTGCCTCGGGTTTGGCAGCACAGGTAAACAGCACAAGCCGCAGACCACCTCCTAGCCCGTGCCCAAAACTAAGCAAACATTCGTGCTGACGGGTTTGGGTTTGAGCTGTGGGTGGTTGCTATCGCAAATGCCGTAAAATGTTTGTGTGGTTCTGCTAACTTTAAGGCAAACATATTTGCTTTTAATTAAAATCCCATCCCAGCAGTATTCAGCATCATCATCGTCATCATCATCAAACTAGATATTGAATTTATTTCGATTGCAATTCCTACAAATGAAATTGAAATACATAAAATATTTTTGCATGTAACAATACTTATCGCCTGCAATAACTGAACCTCGTGCCATAAATAAAAAAGGAAAGGAGCTTTGAAATGCTGGTTTTTGATTAGAACTATGTGTTGTCTACACTATGCTCTATAGGTCTTTAGATCTTCCTTATCAATAAAATTTCTACACATGATAGTATAACAACCAATTTTAATAAAGAAGTAAAAATGAATTTTACTCCATTCTGTATAAAGTCTTGCTAAAAAAGAAATACATGTTCATTTTTCCCGAACAACTTTTATCAGTTTGAAGTTTCCCATCAAGGTATAAAGCGAAATTTTCGTCTTTTAGCATATTAAAAAGTTATGAGCAAAGTTTTTGCCTTTTGCCGTTTACAAGCCCCAACTAAATGGTCTACTTTTCTCGCTGCTCTCTTGGACAGTCTTTTAATGTTAAGTTTCTATCTTAAGTTGCAGAAAGTTAACCCAACTTAGGTTGTTTACTCTAAAGTAACTTTTAATACTATACTAAAGCAGCATTAATAGTCTTTTCTATCGAAAGTTGCATAAAGTATTACCTAGTCGGCGTTGTATTCTGCCAGTTGTGTTCACATTTTCATATACTTGTTCTATTCTATGTCATAAGTGCACGTCGGCATGCTTTGGCAGAAGAGGCAAATGAAAAGAAAATAGTTTCTCAGACGACCTGCCAATGCCGAATACCAAATTCCATTTACCGCACCGCAACGGCCAAGACCCCCTCCCCCTCCAACTGTCAGCTGCCTACGTAGTTCAAATAACTTTTCTTTTTTTTTTACGATAAAACGTAAAGAAAAATTTTCCAGTTTGCCTGTGCACACGCAGACAGAGGCAGAGTGGGGGGTTGGTAACTGTGTGCCGGCAATTTCTGATTTATGTTGCATCTCGAGAAAGAAGCAGCTGAAAAGTAAGCACTAAAATAAGTTATACAAGTATTTGTATGCAAATACCATACATGAACGTATGAAGAGGTCTTTGTAGTAGTTAAATGTTTCCATGGTCGCCGCACTCGGCGCAGCGGCTCAAGTGATTCTCAAAAGTTACTCTGCGATATACCAGACTTATTCTCGTTGCAGTATAGAGATGTAAATGAGATCCATAAGCCTGTGCCACCACACACAGGCGGCCGCTGCCATAGAATGCAAGAAATACCATATTGATATTGGCTTAAGACCGAGACGATGCTGCCAATAAATCTTTATGGGAAACTGAAATATGCGAATGAAAATTTCTTTAACTCTTTTAAGCCAATAGAGAGAGGGAGAGTAGGAGCAAAGACAGCGAAAGGCAGGCAGACAGATATGACTTTTGGAATGCGCTTTCAAGTGAGATAAGCAAGAAATGCTAAAATGAAATGCTTTATCAGAGATTTAATAAAATTTAACAAAGGCTAAACTGCTTAAGAATGAAAAGAATAGAACGGAAAAAGAAGAAAAGGATTAATTAAAAATATAATAGAGCTGAATGAGCAGTAAATTCAAGACATATTCAAGTGCTGATTAATATTTATTAATAAATATAAATAAATAAATATGACTAAAATATAATAAAGCTGAATGAGCAGTAAATTCAAGACATATTTAAGTGCTGATTAATAAATACCTATAAATAAATATGAATAAATATATAATCCTGCCAAAGATAAAAGAGAATCGTGTAGGAAACAAAAATACACGACTATAAATAGACGTTGTTTATCAGCTATTCATATATATTAACATATAAATAAGGCACTTGCTATAAACACCTTACACGGCTCAGAGCAAACTCCATACGCCATTTTATCTGCCCTGGCGTAATCCATCGTATTATTCACTCACGCACACATGCTTGGCTAGCCAAACAGAAATGTATTTCCTGTAGGCATAAAGTATATATTGTAATAAATCTCATAAAATACAATTCAATTTTTTGTGGTCTTAATTTTATGCCTAGCAGATGGGACAGACAGCCACGCCCACAACGAACCAACTAGTTCCAACAGCTGCCAAGTTGTAATCTGATTTGCTCATGAATACAAATCAAGTGGAGACTATGGCAAACAACCTATATACACGTAAATACCTTGGACTATCGTACATATCGTACGTATATAATCCAATTTGGCACTCTGCTATGATTTCTAATTCCCTTCTCTCTCTCTGGTTTTTTTCTTGTGCTCATAATTACATTTTTTATTCTCTTTCTTAAGGCGCATTCTCGTTTGAGTCTCCTTTTTTTACTCCCTGAGCTGCTTCAATATCTTTGCGATTATGCTGCCTTTTATGAAGATGATAAGTCGAGACAAACGAATTAAGCATCTCCTGCCATTGCCATGGGGTACGGGGTACGGAGGGGGGATATTATTCCCTTTAAGCTTTAAGCTTTTCTTGCACTGCACACGCTCCTTTATTGTAGTAGTTGTTGTTGCTGTTGCTGTTGCTGTTGTTGATGTTCTCCTCTGGTGCCGCATCATCACGCAGCGTGTGCTTCTAAAAGCTTTTTTGTCCCTTATTTCGCATTGTCTTCAAATGCGATGTGACACAATACAATATTTTTCGATTACCACGTGCCACTTTCAGTTTCAGTTTCACTTTCAACATTTCCCAATTACTTTTGTGTCTGCTTATTTGTTTGGAATTCCAAAATACATTTTTCGTTTCCACGAAACAGCAATTTGTGCAAAAAATGTAACAATGGAAAACGCAAGAATTGAAGTTCTATATAATGAGAAATGTTCTTAAGGAAAGTAACCTAAATTGCGAAAAGGTTCCTATACAGCTCTAGAGTGGTTTTGGTTATTCTATATAAAAAGTATAGAGACTTAAAAATTGATTGGGAGACTTTGGAGCACTAATTGTAGTCAGACTGATGGAAAAGGAAGCAAAAATAAGTTTCCTTTAATGTGAGAAAAAAAAAAAATGAGAAAAATGTAGCTATAGAATGGTATAGGTTCTTCTATAAGAAAGATACAGTAGACAAACAAAAAACTTAACATTTCATTGAGAGTATTAAGAGTAATAAATTATCATCAGATTCCTTTAATATATAAAAGCGTAGCTAGCTCTTCAGAGTCGTATATCTTGATAAAACCATTGTACAAAATCACATTTCAAAAGTGTTCGCAGAACTACTCAATGTGTTAATATTTTAAATTGAAAAATAATTCTTAAACAGTTTTTAAGTCTGTGCATATATTTGAAAAAGTTGTAAGTTACTGTTTCATATGTTCTCATATCAAATTGATTTATATTGACTATTTAACGTGACTTTCAACTGCCCAATACTTTATAGTACTATCTAAAAAGGCTTCTCTCCCGCAAACTATATACAATATAATAGCTATGCCAACGTGATTCTACTATAAATATGCAAGTGTAATATCGTACAATCAATATTCCTCGATGCGACGATGCGATGAAATGGAATGAAAATAGATTACCCAAATACATTTACTATGTTTGCTCTACACATTTTTCTCGGGCGAGTCATAAATTTTAAATCACAGATTATCATGCGATTTTGTTGCTATTGTGGTTGTTCTTGTTCTTGTTATTGTTGTTATTGTTTTTCTTGTCATTCCGTTTTTGGTTGCCTGCGAGCAAACAAGTCAGTTGCAGTTTCCCGGCTCATTTACAAAGTGTCCCATAATCATTTTTTTCGCCCTTCTGTTGCCTGATTGCCTGCGGCATTGGGGGAAAGCTTTCGACTGGGAACCGGACCCGGATCCTTACCGAACCTGGACTCGAATTCGGTTTGGGGCTGCGGGAAAATGTCGCAACAATGACCTTGTTGTCGTCGCAGCTTACTGACGCACACTTCCTGCCCATTGATTTTGCTAGCCGTAATTTGCTAGCCAAACAATGCAAAACGCAACCTCGAATATTTATAACTTCGGTTCGGTTGTCCGATCGGTTTGCCTCGGCTCGGATTTGGGCTTAACTTGTTCAGTATTTTGTCCCATGCAACGGCTAACAGTTAACTGGCATCTGGTAACCTCCATTGTATTGAATTTTGCCAGCTGTTACTGCACACACATGGTAACAAATACAGATAAAGGCAGAGATACAGCCACATTTGAGCATGTGAAATGCACAGTGTGATTATATGTATATATATATTTGCAGAAGCTATTTGCATTACAGAGAGAACTGGGTATGCCCCACACAAATATTTGGGGCGTATCACAGGCAGATAAACACAGATTGGTTGCCTTAAATGAAATACTAGACGTATACTTAATGCGCTTAAGTATATCTTATAAAGTTCTCCAACACACTGCTAAATGTAGGGTATGTTCTAGTGCAACATACTGTCAAAATCTTATTCTTGCACACGCAACTAAAAGTTTCTTTCTTTCGTAACGTTTTTGCCTGCACAGCTGCTCATCGTTCTCGTATTCCACCATTAGTTTAATGTGGCGTATGAGTGACGTGTAGTAATGAAATTAAATATGTGTGTGTGTGTGTGTGTGTGTGATTTCGATTTCAGTTTCAGGTACTTCAGCTGTCTATGCTGTCTTTTTGAAATGAAAATCCGTTTAAGTGAGAATTATTCATTGCTGATAGCGAGCAATCCATGGTAACATCAGCCTCGTCGACTTGATTGACTGAATGCTTAGGCCAAAAGTGCCACTAACAGGCGGCGCACACAATGAGACTAAGACAAAGCGCGAACTGAAAGCACTCAGCACAAGTATCACTTCCTCTCTCCCGCACCTGCTTTCCCTCATTCGCCCAATGAAAGGCATTTCCCTGCACAGCAGAGATTGATGACGCACTTGAAGCTGTGCCAGCTCCAAGTTGCCCGACTCGATTGCATGTTAGAGCGCACTCGTACTTCTATATGCCGCAGTCAGATAGCCACGGAAGAGGAAGAGCAAAAGGGGAAGTGGGAGGAGAAGCAGCAGCAGCTGAGTGCGCAGAGTGAGAGGCTGTTGAGTCCTCGAGTCGAGTCAGTTGATTAACCGCCAACTGAATGGCTTTTTCACAGACTTTGTCGTCTGTCGTCCGACGTCGTAGCCAACGTTTTGTTATTTTGACAGCCCTGACTGGGTAGCTACCCAGCCGACCAGAGGCTTCAAGGGTATTACCACACAATATGCAAAAGTGCGGCCAAGTAAAAAATTTGCATACCATGCAAAGTGCTTCAAATAAAATGGGGGCGAAAAAAGAAAAAGAAAAAAAAGAAACATATCGTTAAATTTGCTGCAAGTGGCATCGACATCGACATCGACAACGATTCCACTGGATGCCCATAAAAATGCCGCAATGACGTGATACATTATTGTGGCAATTCTCCTGTGCGAGGCTCGCTCTGTGTGTGTGTGTCTTTGTGTGTATTACTTTTACTTTCCACAATCGTTACAGGGCTTACTTTTACTTTTCGGCGCTCGAACTCGAAGTGTGCTTTCATTTTGCATTTCCATCAAGCTTATTGACTTTGAGAAATAAAAAAATGAAAATCATTAAAATCGTCTTTTTATTGGCAAACATTGAATGCGTTTTTTTGTTTATTTTCAAAGTGTAATTGCCACATTAAAGAGCTCAAAGGTAATTTAAATTATAAACGCCATTAATAATTATCACTTTTTGTTTATTTTGATGACGTTTCTCTGTAATTGCCATGGCCAATTTAAGCATTGCTCTTATAAATAATATTTTGTTACCATTATAATAACTTAATATATATCATTATAAATTTTTTTTATTATTTTCTATTAATTAGTTGTATAATTTTTCAGAATATTCACACAATTAAATGAGCATTCTTATTCCAGTTCCATTTATTACTTTCACAACTTGCTTGGGGCCCCTAACACGGTTTATTTATCACTCTCAGTACTCATTCCCTACATTTCATAGCTATCAATCAGCACAATCTGAAATAACAAAAACTTTTCCCCTCTCGGCAATATCTTAACATAGAAACTTCGACTTGCTTGAAGTTAAGTGAGGGGTATGCTGAGAAATTCCTTTTAAACTGCCTTCACTTTGGCGTGGGGAATTCCAACAGCTGTCATATTTGCATTTCGAGTTGCCTTTCTTTGGTTTAAATTTCTCGGCATGTATATAAATATATATGTATAGGTGTAATATTCACACAGCATCGAAGTCAAATTGTCGCAACATAACAGGCTCGTTTATTGAATTCGTGTAGAGTAGGGTGAGGGAAAAAATGTTTAAGATATTTGATACTTTTAAACTAATAATCTGATACTTTAAAACATCTGTCACACAAATGAATCACTTTGTATTCTTTTCTCAAATTTGCAAAAGGGGTTTCACACTAAAATAAATATGTTTTCTGACCCCTTAACATTTGAAAGCAAAAAGGGCAAAGCTTTTGAAAAGAATATTAGATTAGGTATAATCTGCAGAGTTTTCACAAAAGGAAATACCACCAATTACTTAACTACTCCTAAGACTAGCAGCAAAAGCAGTTTTCCGACATCCTGAAAGCATAATATTCATATGAATTATAAACGTAGTCGAAACATAAAGTGCATATACAGTTAACCGAATGGGAAACACACTTTGAAATAGTTTTATGAATATGTAAACTGCAAAGATAGTATATTTAGAGTTGTGGAAAGTCTATAATAAAATGTGTATTACTCCATTTTGCAGTGTATTCAAAGCTCTTAGTCCCAAATTTATTGCATTGCCTCAAAGCACCTACATACTATAAAGCAGACTAACATGCATTACTCTGGGCTTGCGCATCACTTTGCTCTTAGACCACAAAGCAAAACCACCAACTATATACTGTATGTGTACATATATTCTATACATATATACTTCATTCCCTTTGCAGTCAAATGACCTCGTGGATATGCAAAAGCCAACTGAAACGCATTGAGAAACTACTGCTAAAAACAACTCTACAGACTGTGTCGAGATCCCAGACTAGACTCTAATTAGAAGCGTTTTCCCATCGTCGAGTTCTCGCCGAGTCTCGCATGGAAATATATTGCTCAAAGTGAAACTGCAATAAAATGTATATGTATAATTAACTTAATTGCAAAAAGTTTATAGTACTGGATTATCGTTAAAGTAAAAAAATAAAATAAAAGAGAAACATCACATCAAACCCATAGTGCAACTGGCCAAACTGAAATTGGACTTGGGCATGCGGCTGCTGTTACCACGACTGTTGCATGCAACATGGATGGCGAAAATCGGATTATATTAAATGTTGGCGGCATAAGGTAAGTGCATAGCTATTGAATTATAATCACTTTTTATGTGTCGTACTTTTATATGAAACTTCAGAAGGGATTAATGAAAATAGAGAAGCTTTAGCAGGTTTTTAAATGGAAACCTAGTGTTATTTAACTGTGATTTGTTCAATTTATAAATTAATATCAGTATCAAAACTTTACTTATACCATATTAATTTTAAACTAACCGACACTATTCGATTAGTGATGCGAACCTTTCCCCAAACATACATATGCATACCTACAAGTATAATACGAGGGTCGTTTGATAAGTCCGTGACTTTTTGAATAAAATATATTTTTTTCGTCAAAGAAGCGTTTTATTTCTCAACATAATCTCCTTTTAGCTCTATACATTTAGTCCAGCGTTTTTCCAATTTTTTTATTCCTTCCAAATAATAGGTTTTCTCAAGGCCCTCAAAATAGTCGTTTGTTTCTGTGATGACCTCTTCATTTGACCCGAATCTCTTACCGCCGAGCCATTTCTTCATGTTTGGAAACAAAAAATAGTCACAGGGGGCTAAATCTGGAGAATATGCTGGATGGGGTAGCAGTTCGTAGCCCAATTTATGAAATTTTGCCATGCTGACTACACACGTGTGCACCCGTGCATTGTCCTGATGGAACAGCACTTTTTTTCGCCAAATGCGGTCGTTTCTGCTTCAAATCAATATCGAATCTGTCCAAAAGCTCTGAATAATATTCGCCGGTGATCGTTTTACCCTTTTCAAGGTAATCGATGTGAATGATACCTTGTGCATCCCAAAAAACTGTGGCCATGACCTTGTTGGCCGACAGACCCACCTTGGCCTTCTTTGGTGCACGTTCACCCGGAGAAACCCACTGTCTTGATTGTTCTTTGGTCTCTGGTGTGGTGTGGTGGATCCATGTTTCGTCTACGGTAACGAAACGGCGCAAAAATTTGTTTGGATTGCGGTTGAACATCGCCAAACACTCCTTTGAAATGGTCACACGGTTGCGCTTATGGTCGTGTGTGAGCAATCGCGGCACCCATCGCGCGGAAAGCTTTTTCATGTCCAAATATTCATGTAAAATGTGATGTACCCGTTCAGTTGAGATGCCTACAGCCTCAGCTACCTCACGCACTTTCATTCTCCGATCATCCAATATCATTCCATGGATTTTGTCGACGATTTCTGGCATGACGACCTCTTTTGGGCGACCTGAACGTTCGGCATCACTTGTACTGGTACGACCACAACGGAACTCAGTAAACCATTTCTTAACCATTGAAATTGATGGTGCAGAGTCCCCATAATATTTATCAAGTCTTTCCTTGGTTTCGGTGATGGATTTTTTACGCAAAAAATAATGCTTAATTAGCACACGAAATTCACTTTTTTCCATTTTCGTTAAAATTCACGAGATCGTCTGCTTTCAATGCCTATAAAACGCAAACCAAAAAACGCAGCTTTCTCAAAATTTTACAGTCAGCTGTTAATCGATAACTGCTGACAGGAGCAGTGTTGTATTTAGAGCAGGTGCGCGGCAAATACAAAAAGTCACGGACTTATCAAACGACCCTCGTATATAATAAATGTTTGTCTTTCCCTGGTGCCTTAATGTTTGTACGATATAAGCTCGACAAGCTCGCATTTCCCTTTCGGCTTAATTGCAAGCACCGAATGAACCAATCAAGGGAACATCAATCTAGCCCGTCTTACACACACACACACAGTTTACACATGTTTGATTTTGTTTGCTGAAACTCGAGAGGCCAAAATAAATTTAGCCCGACCGTAAGCACACAAATGAGGTCAAAACACTTAAACATTTAAGAAAATGACTCGAACGCAGTTGGCCAACATAAATCAAGCTGATGCCACTGTTACCCAACAATATATATAAATACTCTGTAAAATATTTATACCTTCTACCTTTGCTAACCGCAGTGGAAAATTAACTACATTGTTTTTGCATGTATTTGCATATTTTGTTTCCGCTTGGCAGCGCGAAACTCGAAAAAAACCACAAATTGAAAAAATAACTATCGGATATGGCGCACGTTTTCGATGTCTGTTCGAAAAAAAGTTGACATTTATTTTTTGGACTGTGATAAATGCAGAATAAAAGCAGTTATGAGCAGGCAAATTGCATTGGTGCTAGACTTCTGTTACCTATATAGTGCATATACATATATATTGTGTATGTCAGCAGACATAAATATGTCTGCATATGTTCGCGCTATTGACATACGCATTGAAATCGCCACACGCTGTGTTATAAGAAATCTGCTACCATGTCGTATGTCTCGGTCGGGGTTGGGGTAAGTGCTGCAATATGTATGTGTCACACCACTCCAATGTTTGTTCAAGCATCCTGCACTTTACTCTGCGACTGCACACACATAGTAGTGTAGCTCTGTGTGTGTTTGCCAGTAAACGGTATGTCGACGTGTCTGGGACTTCAGCGAGGTAGGCGGGCCTGCCTGCCATGCTTTGTAGCATACTTATACGGGTCAGAGCTGCTCGGCTCGCTCGCTGCTGGCCTGCTCCTCCGCCTATACGTCCGCCTGCCTGCCTGGCATCATGCTGTCACATCGCAGATGTTTTTAGTACAAATAATTCTTACACACACACACACCCACACACCATGCAGGCGCAGCACTATGGTAATTTTCAACTTTTTTGTTGGAAAATATATATTTCAAATATATTTTTGTAGCATAAGTGTATTAAGTCAGTGTCACTTTCTCCAGCCATTAAATGCATTGTGAATTGTAAAGTCAATCCATTTTAAAGTTTATGTAAATAATACTTTCCTGGCATTTTATTTACAAAACTCAAAAATCGAATTTTAAATTGTGATTGTCGTTTTTGGTTTTAATTTTTTACCCCAAAATAAACTCACTTTCTGTTAATAAAATTAATGACAAACAAAAATCTAAATCTTTTTTTGCTCATTTTTATAGCTAACAAAATGTTTAAAAATCCCCATAGTGCGCAGTTGCAAACATGACAGAAGCAGTTCTTTTGTGTTTGTGTCACCGAAAACTTTATTTCTATTTGTTAAAGTTTCGCATTGTGTAAAAATCTTCGCTTTAAGGTGCATGACAGGCCAAGGGGGCAGCCACTTCCCAGCGGGGTCGCCGAAATCTTTTGGCTTTCTGTCATTGATCTCGAGGGCATACTGACATACATATAAAATATACATATACATATACGTCTGTATGTGCATTTCTCTTTCAACGTGCGACTTATGCGATACTTTCTGCTTCTGGTGGAGAGAATAAATCTGGCAAATGTGACAAAGTTGCTTATATGATTTATCTACAAATTGACTAATCCAGAACCAAACCAAAACTGTATCAGCAATGCAGGCTCAAATTTAAACTGAATTAAATATGAGCGAAAAATACGAAAATAAATTAAATGCATTTTTTAACTGCTCCTAAAAGTATGCAATCACAAAATTTTATTTTTCAATTCTCATTAATAATGCCTATAATAATTTCAATCTAATAAGTACAGCTGCGGTTAAAAAAATAGCATCATTGCAGGCAAAAAACTAAATTCCAAAGAAATTAATTGTATGTCAACTTAATAAGGATTATAAGGAGCTTTGGGCTATTGTAAAGGATATATATTAGAACAAAATTTAATATGTATAACTCTCATATTTTTATTAACTTCTTTAAAATGTCGCAAAAATCATAAAATCCGGAACGAACACATGTTTCGCTAATGGTGCTATAATTATTACCCCAACTGAAGCACCCGCCTAGCTCCCACACTTGATAAAAAATTTAAAGATGTAACTTCATCACAATGAACACGCCCGTTAAGAAATTTAACGGTTATCGTCAACAAGCTCGTTTCAATTATCTAGCGTATTTAATCTTCCACGCACACGACAGATAACACAGTTATTTCTTGTTTAGTTGCAAACTTTCACTTAATCATCATACGAAAATAATTCTCATTTTTGTCATACACATTGTATCTATGTCTGTCTGTGTGTGGGTGTGTGTGTAGGTCTGTGTCGGGATGCGTGATTCTTATCATTGTGATTACGTGCTGCTGTCTTTTGTCGTAAAAAAGCACAACGACACGAAGGAAGGCGGGTTAAAGGCGGATGGGGGAAAGAGGAAATGGTTGTAGGCGGGGGGCATACATGACGGCCGGCTCCATTGCTTCGCTCATCAACGCAGACAATTGCGCTCTGATTGTATCTGTGGTGCGCAGACACACACAAACACACACACATACTCACATGCACAGACACACACAAACATACAAGCAATAAAGTTTTTGCTGTGGTTGCTTTCAACACAAATACATTATACTTAGTGCCCGCTGCTCGTTGTTGTTGTTGCTTGTTGGTGATGTTGCTTGTTGTTATTGTTGCTCCATCCGTTGTCGCCTTTGTCATTTTTTCTCAGCGCTGCCTTTGGCTTTGAATCTTTGCTTTTGTGTGCGAATTAAACGAAATGGCTAATGAAAAGTTTAACAGTCAATAAATAAAAGAAGCCTTTAAAAGAGCGCCATCGGGAAGGTTGTGTGGGTGAGAGAGAGACGGATTGTGTGTGAGCGTGTGAGGAAATCTTAACTGTTGACATTGCTTAAGATACTTTTCGAATTTCAATTTTGTGTGTTGCCAAAATTCATTTAAATCACAGCAATGTGCCTCAGGTAATTGTGTGAGAATAATAAATAATAAAGACTTATTATATAATATTAATAATAATTAATTATGTATTATAATAAATATTGTATTTTGTATATTTTATGCAAAATATTTTTTGCTCAAAAAATAATTTTAATATGCTAGTAAATTTGATAGCACATTTTGTGCCTTTTAATCTTGATAAAAATCAAACATTTCTTATACAGAAATATTATAAATATATTTCATTGTAGATTTAAATGTATACATTTTGAATCATAAATGCTATCAAACATTTGCGCACATTTGTTTGACACTTTGCTATTGTATTTTTTTAATAATCTTATGAAGTCAACAAAAAGCATGTGTGCTACATTTCTATAAAATTCCATTTTAATGACAAATTTATCACACATTATGCATCTGCTTAACTGTCAACAGAATGTCATGGCAATTGCATTTTAAACGGAAAATAATTTAATTTATTGGAGAAAACAAAAACGATTCAAGACACACATACACACACATAGAGAGAGAGATATTGTCGAGAACTATGTAGATTATTCTACATTGTTGACTAACCCCACTTAGATTTTCAATTTGCATTCAACAAAGCGGGCAACCAAAAAAAATTGCAAAAAAAACCAACAAAAAAGTGCTGACAAGGATCCTGCGGCAGACGCGCGCAAAAACCCACGAAGGAAGAACCGAAGGAACAAACGGAGGAGCCAACGAGAAAGAAATGGTAAAATTCGTGACATTTTGAGCGCTGAAGCGGCCGCTTAAAGCCAAGTGTCAGAGAGACAATGGAATAGGGCTGCGGCCGCAAAGACAATGCCCGAAAGCAATAACAAAGCAGGCGCGCATGACTTACAATAGAAAGAAGAAGAGGGCCACAAGTTGAGGCAGTAGAACAGGAGCAACAAAAGCAACAAAAGCAACAACAACAGCTGCTCAAAGCGAAGAAGCCTCGACGAACTGACAAAACCGCAGGCAACTTGAGGCATCATTTAAAATCAACAGCTGCGCATTTCATACTCGAATTGTAACAATAGCCAAACAGCTAAATAACTCCATGTACGAGGTGGACTTTGATGATACCCTATGAATATTATATATGAAATAATTTATTTTGTTAATTTAATATTTTAAATTATTAAGTAGTATTAAATAACACATTTATCTTTATATTTATTTACTTATTGAACGTCAAATAAGAACAGTCGACTCAAAAATAAAGTTATTATTTATTAATTAAGTTGGATTAGGTTAAAATAAAAAAAAAGAATCAATTTAGATAATGACTAAATATTCAATTTAAAAGTACATATTTAAAATTAGTTCAATATTTTTATGAATGAAACTGGCTATACAAAATTGAAATTAATATTTAATATACATTTATTAAATGTTGTCAACTCTTTTTAACATATTTTTTTAATATCAACTATTTTCAATATAAAATTATTTTATCTAAATTCAGTGTTTAATCAAAAATGAATCTTCTTAATATTATTATTCACTAAAAAATGTGATTAAATATATTTCTTGTTTCTCTTCTAAGTTTTGGAATACAACATAATCCTCGTTTATAAACGTAATAGATTAAATTAATCTAATAAACTATCTAAATCTCAACTTAAATTAAAAAAATTCCTTTCCCCTTCAAATCATAGGGTATTTGCATAGGAAAAACAAAAATATTTCGAGTTAAAAATAAGTTTCCTTCAGCTTTAATGTTTAATACTTTTGATTCTTGCAGCCTTTGCTTTATTGTGGCTTCCCTTTGTTTTCCCAACTGTGTTTACACTGTTCGTCGTCTCCCATAGTTCCCTTTTGCCTTTGTCAATGTGTTGCTTACGCTTCATTAACTTCTTGTTATTTAATATACTTTCATTCCGAGTTTCCGAGAGCTAAGCATTTTCCGGCCCGTTGTCACTCTATCGAAGGTTCTTAAAACACCAGTGGTTAACCGCCTCGGAAAACTTTCACAGAACGTGATGCAGGAAGTGAAGAAGGGGGTGGTGGTGGTGAAGACGAAGGTGTCTTGCGGTTCAGGGTTGTTGCCATGATTTGTGGCAGGAATCCGTAAACAATTTTGACAGAGAACGCGAAAAAGGGTTATAAAATAAATAAAGACCTAGAGTATAATCGAGCGAGAAATTCCATTGGCTCCGAACTGTCCGCGGTTGACACCTCGTGTCGCCTGACGTTAAATGGAAATAACAAAGCGTATTGAATAAATAAATTCCTCAAGTTCTTAGTGATTATATTTGAGCTAAATTTTATTCCGTAAATTCCAATACATTAATATAATTTAGAAATCTGAAGAAAGGTTTGCTCGTTGCACAACGAGAAGAGTTTTATGTTAGCTGGGTTTCTTTATAGATTGATATCATTGAATAAGTTATTATCTATTCTGTACAGAAGGAGACAGACTAAGCCGCAGTATATACTAACATATATATTCTTAATCAACAGTCGAACAAGCTGTTACCGTCTGTCTTAATTTCTTCTGTAGCAAATGAAAACTACAATAGTTTTTTTAGATTTAAAGCTATTTTCATGATATTTGGCAGAAATAACGCTGTACAATGTAAATATATTGGAATAGGTCAAATCATCATACAGCATACATCATATTGGTTCTATAAAGTATATAACATAAGCTAACTTTCTTTATTTTTTAAGATATTCAAATTCAGCTTACTACATCTTATTTAGAAAATGACTTTAATATTCTTTCAATATAATAAAACTGGCCATTTTTGGTCAGATTTAGCCGTTTTTGGCAACGATTTTTAAACAGCCGAATTTAACCAAGAAATTTTGAGACATTTCGTTGCATTTTTAGCCATTAAATTGGAAAATGTACTAAATTTTAAAAACGTCTCTCCTCTCGAGCTGTCATTGCAAAGGCAAAACGAAAAAAGTTAAATTTTTCCGACAGCTTCCGTTATACTTTGGGTTAACGGGAGCAACGTTGTAGCTGTTGTTGTGGTTGTTGTTTTTTTTTTTGTAGATTGCTTGCGGGCGCGGCAATTTTGTAGGCCGTGTTTATTTGTTGCTGCCGCTGCTGCTGTTGTTGCTGTTGGATTTTTTTGCGCAACGCACAAAGGCAAACAAAGGATACATAGCCACAAAATCATGTTGTAAGCCTTGTCAGTGCTGGCGCACACACATGTCTCCAGCGTCCTTGTTGCCCACGTTTCCCACCAGTTCCCCCTTCTCCTGCCCTTTCATCTTTAGGCTTTCTCCACGCACCTTCTGTGTCTACCCCTTCTCGTGTGTTTACCCTTGTGCGTGTGTTATTTTAACAGCAATTTTAATGAAGCGCGAAACCGTTGAAATACAATTTGTACAGCAAGGCAGAACTCAGCGGTGGCAAACACACACACTCACACGAATACACGCACACCCTTTCACTTACAAAAAGCAACCGAAATTTCTACTCAGACGTCTTGGCCTGGGTTCCGAGGGGCTTTACATTTAACCATGTCCCGCTGCCAACAACAGCAAATAAAAATGGCGCCCTCCTTATTGTATTTTGCTCATCTTTTGTTCGCGCGTTTTGTGTGAGTTAATTAAAAAGGGTTTCCCAATTCCCCCAAATGGTCGCTCAGTGCCTACTCCACCCTACCCCCTACCCTCTCCAATGTAATTCAATGTTGTTGGCAACCCTGGCAAGGCGAAAATTATGCGCAAAGCACCTGTAAAACGACTGTTAACTACAAAGCATAAAGTTTACCGCCAAGGCGTCAAGCGCCATGAATATTCCTGGAAATATTCTTATAATTTAAGTAAGTCTATCGGTTATCGCAGTTAGTAAGTTATTTAATTGTCTGGCAACACATTTTTAAAACAAACAGTTTACAACACTGTTTGACACAGTTTTGAACATTATTTATTATACTTACAAGAGTTTGAAGTCATTTTATTTACATTCTCTGTTTCTAGAAAGGTTTTATAACTCTTTGTCGATAAAATCAAATTCGTCATTTATTAGAAGAATTTAAGTTTATAGAACTTTTTACTTTTAGCAATATATTTAACAAATTTAATTTAGAATTTAGCTCCGCCCCTTTTACTCGCATAAATCGAATTTTCCCTGTAAAATAATAATATTTTTATGGTAAAATAACTAAAGGTTTTCGCCCAGAAGTAGACATATTTAACTCATAATGAATACATCATTTATATGTATATTGTATATCAATTAAAGTAAAGGAACCTTTCTCACTTTTTAAGGAAGTAATATTAAATAATGCTTATCAGAAACACTTAAAAATTATATCATTTGAAACTCAGTTTAATTACTTCAATAATATGACTAACCTAAGATGAACCTGAGTGAACCTAAAGTTGATAAAAAAATTGAATAACGAACTCCTAAAGTTGTAATACGAGTGCTGTAGTAAACTTTATATATTGTAATATTAAAACTACGTATGGCAAAGGTACTTACTTACTTGCTTGTTTATCGCTTGAACATGGGTTGTTGCCACCCACTCCCACTGCCTTCCTGCTGGGTATGTATGCAGTGCAGCTGCTGCTCGTCTCACAGCTACCATCGTCAACTCTTACATTTGCTCTGAAGTTTATTACCTGTTGTCAGCTTCGTCATCGTCATGGTCGTTCCATCGTCATCGTCATCTCCATCTTCGTCGCATTTCTCATATTGCTAAGTGACTGAAATTCAAAGAAGCAAGGAGAAGAACAAGAAGAAGAAGAAAAAGAAGCGGATTGCGTGCGCCTTGTAGAGACTGCGTGTAGCCGCTGCTGTTGTTGTTCTGCATGTCACTGTTTGTTTGCCTTGTTTGCTTTATGCACTGTGCATGTGTATGTGTATTTTTTGTGTGTGTATGTTGTTTACGATGTTCAGCGTCGTCTAGTGCTGCGCGGTTGCCTACGCAAATATTTGCAACAGTTAATAGCCAAGAGCGCTGCAATGCCGACTCATCAGCTGCCTGCCTGCCTGCCCCCATGCAACACCCACACCCGCCCACAACCATCTCGTCTAGCCGCCTCATGCCCTTCGGCATTGCCGCAGCACAAGGCGTTGGACGCCACCTCGCCACCCGCAAAAGCAAGTGCACCCTTCACTTTCGCTTTGTTCACATTTCCGCATCCGTTGCCGCGTGCTCGCGTCGCGCACATCTGCCAAATGGTGCATGCATTTGCGACACGTGTAAACAACAACAACAGCAGCAACAGCAACTACAAAGACTGAAACGAGGGGCATGGTCGGGGGGGAAGTGTAAGAAATGAACGGCGAAAAAAGTTCGAAAATTGCATCGCTGCTTTTGGCACGTCAAAAGCGGCAACATCATCAGCAACATCTTAGTCAGTCATTCCCTATCGAGGATAACTTAGAATGCTGAAGAATTCATATAGCTCATTTAACTAGACAAGAATAATGTACAATAGTATACTGTCTAAAGTTGGGATATAACTGTTCTTCTCATCGTAAACAGCACTAGAGAGGTACCAAATTTAGGGATGGTACATACTAAAACTCTATTTTTACATGTTAATTTCTTTTCATAGAATCGGAATCGATTAATTCATTAAGCCTTCTTAGTAAAAATAATGTACAATATTGTTTGATTAATTTTAGATCACCTCCTCGTAAATAACACTACAGAGTTTCCAAATTTAGGGATACTGTATACTAAACTCCATTTTTCCATATTAATTTCTTATCATCACCTAATCGAATACTTAGGGTATTCAAACGTGGTTACATATTGAACGTTTCCTTTTTTTGACTATTCGTGCAAGCTCACGAGAGCATGAGTTGACAATATACCAATTTTGTAATGATAATGATGATGATTAAAGAAGTAGAAGATTATATCATGCTGATATTTAAATTGAAAACATGCCATGCCAAAAATGTTAGCTCATTCAATTAAATCAATTTGCAACACGAATAGTTGAAACCGCAAAAAGAAATTAATAAATATTTTGAGCCTGTTTTGGGTTCATTAACTTTTGTACCAGATATTTTAAATTCCACTACGGAAAATTAAGAGCGAGAATGAATGCAGAGTGTGATGCATCAAATGAGTACAGTACTCGTACATGGAATGGGCAAACAGAGAGCTCTAAAGCCTGACACACACAAGTACAGTAGGCTCATTGATAGGCGCTTTATGTTATTGGGTTAAGTGTTGATGCACTTGAGTTTTGCATATTACATATGTATGTGTAGGAGTATGTATGTGTGTGCACATTATATATAGATTCGTGTGTGTTCTTATGTGGTCTTTTTGGGTCAACTTCCTTGCGCTAAAAAAAGAAGATAATAGATTCATTTTTCATTGCTTCATTTTCACCACTGTGCGGCAGTAGGAATTGGAATTTCTATTTAATTAGAACATAATTAAAACATGTTTTGCGGTTAATATTATACAATGCAGATATGCAACAAACTATTTGCACATGATTTCAATTATTTGTGAATTAAAATTGTTCATATTAAGTATTTTAGGCTACAAATTTATAATTCTCAACAGCAAATTCTGCACAGGTATTCAAGTATTCCAACAGTATTCGGACTTAACTTTCGCCAGTTCCGTTGTCCGTTGCACCAGTTCCGGATTAGTCACATTTAGTGCGCATTAGTTGGTGTTTTAGCGTAAAAATGATTTTCAATTATGTTTCACTCTGCTGCTCCGCTGTCCTTGAGCCAGAATGAGGACCCGCAGCAGCGCTCCGGCAGGCGGCGTACCTGTGCACTCGGCTTATTGCGCACGGCTGCGCTTTTGGCAGCACCTAAGTAATTTTTATTCTCCCTCCCTCTCCCTTTTTTTTCTCTCTCATTCTCTCCGTCGCAATGCATAGCGTGCCATTTGAAATCATTTATAGTTTTTTTTTTTGAAATCATTTATAATTCTCATAGTTGCATTGTTTTGTTTCTGTAGTGTGTATTTCATATTTGCATGGGCATGAAATTGCCAATGGGGAAAACAATTTACTGTAGAATGCCGTTATTGGATACGTTTACGCAACGAACAGTGACTAGGGACCAATAGGTTATTGAATTATTTGCAATAGTTTTGGTGGAGGTTTTAGAAGTGAAAATACCAAAATAATACCAATAAATGACAGCTACTGAAGTGAAAATATAACGAATATAGTTTTTATAGATACTCTGTAAATTCATCTATTGAATTATGCTGAATATTGAGTATCTTTTGTTTGTAAGCTTCATATCAACTATCTGGCAACCTTGTAATCTCTTGTGCTTTACTTCACATTCTTCTGCTCTCTTACTGAAGTCAGTTCTTCATTAAACATTAACCAACACTTTTCTCTTCCAAAATAAATTTGTACTAATGTTTTGATTTAATGAGAATTTTATATTGTAAAGACTCCTATAAACTCTTTCTGCAATGCGATTTAGAAAGAATTCAATTAGAGCACAATAAATAAGAATAAAAGAAGGCAAAGTTACCTTTAGTATACTGCAGTTTCCGATTATTCCTATAGTCATTTTAGAATACACAGTAGCTTTTTTTCATAATATTGTTTGTGATCCATTGCTACAACAACTCTAGTAGTTTCAAATTTCTTTGTTGATTATTTTTATATTACAGTTCTCCGATTTGTTTGCGATGTATGTAAAAGTGGATACTTTACTCTTTTTGCATGCAGCTCAAGTTTGTTCTAAAGTTACAGAGTATATTATATTCGTATATGCAACTTTTGCTTCTACAGATGATTTGTTGCACGAGTTCTCAGCAAACTTATCTTGTATATTATTCAAATAATCCAAAAGCACTTTGGCATTTCGAATAAATTGTATTTACTGCCTGACTCGAGCTCTCTGGCACAGTGAAATACAATTTACTCCCGTTAGAAAAGAAAGCAGACAAATTTTAAATAAATTGCAAACAAATGCTCTTATTCAATTTCATAACAACAACTACAAAAGCAACAAAAAGAAAGAGGCAGAGCAGCAACAATGCAACTACAAGGGGGAAAATAAAATAAGCTGCAACTTTGCTGTGACCGCAAAGCACTTGACACGCTCAGCTGCTGTCCAATATAATGCAAAAACTTTGGACGAGCTGTCGGCCACGATGGATGCTTGGCCCAACTCGTGTGTATGTGTGTGTTTGGGTGTGTCTGTGTGTGGGTGGCTAGGTGTGCACCTGTGTATGGTTAACGAAAGAACAACACGGCAAAACAAAAGCAACGGTTACAAAGAAACCTACAATAAATGCTAATACGAGATGTAGCCATTTATACTCTGCGCTGCATGCGCAATAGGGTATGCTCGACCTGGGCAGATTGTTTTTCAAAACGGACTGGGAATTTACATGAAATTGTAGTACTAATTTAGAGTCTAAAAATTGCTATAAAAATGCCTTTATAAATATTAATTAATAAATAGTCAAATTAACAAGAGTGTAAGATAACTTGAGAGTAAGATACCCTGACAACAATTTGCCAACAATATACATATACTTCCTGTGATCTGCCACGCCTCTTTCTGTTACACAAAGTAACTATACAATTTTTTCCTTACAATTTCAATGATTGAAGGGTATAAAATGTTTATAAAATTGCGAATACAATTACCCCATCTAAGATCCTCAAAACACGTGTATACGAATTACAAAATAACATTTATTTAGATCACTTTCGGTTGCTTAAGATATATCAAATGGAAAATACACAGCAATGCTCCATTGCAAAGTGTAAATGTGTGCGTAATCTTATGAAGTTAGGTTATATATCAATTTGACGGATCCTCAAAATGGAATCAACTTCCCTCTCTCTCTGTCTCTGTCCCGCTTAGGAGTTCTTCTGTGGCACCTTAACAATGACGCTCTTCACTTCTGTGTAGTTAGACAATGCGTATTCGCCGTTCTCACGTCCATGGCCAGACATCTTGTAGCCACCGAATGGAGCCTGAGCAGCCAATGCGTTGTAGGTGTTGACCCAGACGGTACCAGCGCGCAGACCGTTCACAATGTAGTTGGCCTTGTCCAGATCCTGGGTGAAGACAGCGGAGGCAAGTCCATAATCGGAGTTATTGGCACGCTCAATGACCTCATCGAGTTTCTTGAAGCGAATCAACTGCTGCACGGGTCCGAAAATCTCTTCGCGAGCAATGGTCATTTCGTCTTGTACATCGGCAAACACTGTGGGCTGCACAAAGTATCCGGGAAGACCCTGGGGACGGCTACCGCCGGCCACCAGCTTGGCACCCTGCTTCTTGCCCGTCTCGATGAGACTCAAAATCTTTTCCATCTGCTCCTTGTTGACCTGTGGTCCCTGTTCGGTCTCAAAATCGAAGGGATTACCAACTGTGCGCTTCTTGGCACGCTCAGCACTGCGCTCCACGAAGTCATCGTAGATCTGGTCATCGACAAAGGTACGCGAACCGGCACAGCAAACCTGTCCCTGGTTGAAGAAGAGACCAAAGTGAGCAGTCTCCACAGCGTGGTCCATGTCGCAGTCGGCGAGAATAATGTTTGGCGATTTGCCGCCCAGCTCAAGAGTGACACGCTTCAAGTTCGTGTTGGCCGAGGCCAATTGAATGAGCTTGCCCACATCGGTGGAGCCGGTAAAGGCGACCTTGTCTACATCATGGTGATTGGCCAGCGCTGCGCCTGCATCACCGAATCCGGGAACTACGTTGACCACACCCTCAGGGAAGCCAGCTTCCTTGACCAGTTGAGCAATGTAGAGTGCAGTCAAGCTAGTCTGCTCGGCGGGTTTCAGGATAATCGTGTTGCCAGTAGCCAGAGCAGGACCCAGTTTCCATGCCATCATCAATATGGGGAAATTCCAGGGTATGATCTGACCGCACACACCGACAGGTTCGTGGCGTGTATAGGTAAAGAATTCTCCATCCATGGGAATAGTCTTGCCATGGTTCTTGTCTGCCCAGCCAGCAAAGTAGCGCAAGTTCTTAATGGCCGATAGCACATCCACATTGTAGGACAAGGTGTATGGCTTGCCATTGTCCAGGGTCTCCAAACTCTATTAAATAAATAGAATTATTAAAATTCCATCATATATATTCGTAGTTCGTTTCGCTTACCGCCAAGTAAACCTGGTCACGTTCGATAAGATCAGCCAGACGATAGAGCAGACGACCACGCTCTGATGCATCCATGCGGCGCCATGGTGAGCCCAATCTATGGTTTTACCAATTAAAATACCACAAATACCAACAAGATGATTCTCTTCTACTCACTTGAATGCCTGGCGAGCTGCATGGACAGCAATGTCTATGTCCTCCTTGCCGGCGGCCTGCACCTCGGCAATGGTTTGCTCGGTGCTTGGGTTGATGGTGGCAAAGGTCTTGCCTGACTTGCTCTTGTGCCACTCGTTGTTGATGAAGAGCTGTAAGAGGTGCGAAAAAAATAAAACAGAAAACTAATGAAAAATGTTTCAACACAAAAAGTACAACTACATATAGCGGGTTGCGGCTGTCAGAGATTCATAATATTTGCTGATAACGTCAAGCCCCCCTTTCCTTATTTGATAAGCAGTGTTATTGTTACCCAGCAGGGCACACGCCATCGAACGATCATCCCATACATACGTATACGTACACACACTTATTCACATGCATGTGTGCATGTTTATTTGTCTACTCGTATAGCATTGCCAACCGGCATCTGATATCATTGTTTTTGTTTTTGTATGCCTCTCAGTTTTCTAAGTTTATAATTTGTTTAAAAGCTATCTCAGAATGACTCAGCAGATTTTGAAAAATAATAAAAAAAATTTCCATCAGACACACGCCCTCAATGCTACAAGTTATAGCGGGCACGTGTGAGGCTTGTCTCGCCAGTGTCTAGGCCCCCGAAATAGTGTATGATGCGATTGAACAGGTTCTGTAGTGCTACCGAAAATAATAGAATAATATTATGCTAGTTCCTTATCTACCTTTCGCTATTTCGACTATTGTGAAATTTCTACAATTATTTCTTATCTTTCATTCTAATACAAACATTCATTTTATTCTTGTGTTTTCCAGAAAAACTGAATGTTTTAAATCTCTTACAGTACTCAATTATTATGTATTCAACGAAGGGGAATTGAATGTTAAAATAATTAATTATATATTCGTGATTCTGGGGCTGTAGAAAGTGAAATTTTGTGACTATCTGAGGTCTTAAACTGGGCTATCTACATCATATAATACGCATAAACACTTGCACTCCTAGAAATACAATTTGTACTTTCATGTGGAGAGATTCCTTATCGCTATGAGATTAATTGACAGGATTATAAAAAACAAATATGAATTCAATATGCATTTTATAAGTCTCTTATCGGTTGTGTGTGTAGTTGAATGTACAATAATAAATATTATTACAAGCGCTTGTAAAGATGCGCTGTCATTTAATAACAAGTACAACAACTATATAGTATGTGTGTACATACATATGTACGTATATTAACTAAAGTGTGCTCTTTGGAAGGTCATAAAGGAAGTCATAATATGTTCATTGTATATACATACATATGTATTAAAGCCTATACATTATAAATGCAAATTGAATGCTGATTTAATTAATTAAATTTCATTTGTATATTGTGGTCCGAAAAGCAGCTTGCGAGAAACTTTGCAAAACTTTTGATTGAAAACACGAACGAGAGACAGAAAGAAAGAAAAACTAGAGTGAGAGCACTAGTAAGTGCAAATTTTGGGCGCAACAGTGATATAACAGCGAAAACATCACCAGCGCAACAACAAAAACCGGCAAACAAGAAAAAAAACACTACAAAATTTTCTCAATTTGCTCTCTGCTTTGTCAATTCGCCGGGCTGCTGCAGCACGTCCACATTCCTATTCGCCCCGTTTCGGTCTCTTTTCTGCCTGAAGTACACGTTAGTTGTGCATACATACATACAATATACATACACATAAATACCAACTTTGTTTGCATGTTTTCTTGTCTAGTTAAGTTAGCTCTTAATTCCTTAAGGAATTATAGAGTTAACTTCGTTTCCTGGACCTTATTTATATGAAAATATGTATGTATGTTTGCAATTTTCGGTTGTTCTGTTATTGTTTGCCTTGCTCTTTGATCAGGCTATTCCGTGTTTTTCTATTCTTGTTTGCGGTTTGTGCTCAAGCGAATGAGCGAAATGGGAGGAGGAAATAAGAAAGAAGCAACAGTTGTGTGCTCTGTCAAGGTCAAGCCGCACAAGCTGCTGAAAAACATAGCAGGAATTGCCGTTGAAAGGTTTCGCACATCCAAAAAAAAAAAACAAAAATAAATAAATAAATTGTGTCAACTTATTAATAGAAACCAAATAAATATCGGAAACTCTTGTGCGATAAATTGCTGTGTACTTACGCCGGTGTACAGCACGTCCGGGGTGGTCTGGGGCTGTGGCAAGGCGGAGTAGGCGGCAGCTGCTGTGTATTTGTTGCACTCTGCGCGCAGCAAAGCGCGGCTGGTCCTTAAAGCACGCAACATGGTTGTTTTTGTTGTTTTATTTCCTAAGGGGAAACAGAAATTCACTGGCAGACGTAGACTGGAGACGAGCAACGCGTGTTAATTGCGCAGCGGTCGATTGGCAACTGAGCACTATTGCTCTCAGCTCTCATCGCGAAAACTAAACGAGTGAACATCACGAGAGCGAACGCAATAGTTGTCTCTCTTTCTCACGCGAGATAAGCGCGATGTTTGTTCAACTGCGTATGTGTATGTGTTTGTGTATGAAGAATCTACAGTTACATGAGCGCCAGAGTATTTAAGGCGAAAACAAAAAAAAAATTGCCACTGAAAACAGCTGCCGATCGTCAAGTTCCCACTCAACTTAGCTCTCTCGCGCGGCAAGAATGAACATACATACGTACGTGTGAATGAGTGTAATCACATGTAGGCAATTCGTTGCGAACTTGAATGAGTGTTTTTAGTTCCGCGCTCAATTGGCTCAACAATTGAGTTGTTTACTCTTCTCTATTCTGTTTTCTTATGTGGATCTACAAAGAACAGTCGAAAGCAAAGGCACGCTTAATTTATGCGTACGAAAATACATAAAACAAATAATAGAAAAAACCTAATAAAAGAACAGAGTAAACTACGCCGCATAAATTCAATAAATACAATTAGTATTCTTCAGGTGTGGCAAGTTTATTGGAGGAAACACGTGCACATACATATGTACATACAGATATGTACATCGATCATTGTTTGTTTGTATGTTTAAATGTGTAGTCTAACAAAAAATATTTGAACAGTGTGGGACAATGTTTACGGACCACGATAACAGTAGCTGTTAACTGTATAACAGATAAAGACTATTCTGGGGTTGAGTGATGATATTATCATGCCGTGTGTTATCACCTCTCTTTATATACCCTATATAATATTGTTAGAAATTTATTAAATATTAAATTGTACACCCTCTATTTTAAGTGATACAGGGAGGGAAATGAATAATTCAGCAGTATTAAACATTGGTTCCACCTAATCTATACAAAATCTTGAATTTCTTTGCTGATAACGAACGAATTGCAAATGTGCTACTTATAAACCCCCTTAATGTGAGACAAAATGGCAAAATTATTCACGAATAAATCGCAAATGAAGTCACGCATAAACTGCGCTATCCAAGCACCAGGAACTTCTAAGGAATTTCAGGGCAAAATATAATCTTTGACCATACACCCCAATTATCGATTATGCATTGCGATTGCGATTGTCAATTGCGAATGTGCTGACACTATCACACCTACAGCGCAGTGCCGTCTCCCTCTGTCATGGCCAATTACCATAATCAAACTGCCTGGAATAAACTTTAATGGCGTTTGTTGTGCGGTGCGATCAACTGTCCAGTGCTATGAAATATTTAATTGAACCAACACAAACTGTTTGGCGTAAGGAATGAATTACACGCACACATGCATACAGTATACATTCAGTATGTACGGACAGGCAGGACAGGAGGCATGACGCAGGAGGATCGCAATGTCAACGCGCGTAAAGTTTAATGCGCGCATTTCACCGCCGTTGCCACGCCTGTTTGGGTAATTTAAGCGACCGGATCTGAGTATAAATGCGAAATTGAATTTAAAATTAATTGTTGGAAATAAAATCAATTGAATTTAATTATATGTGGTGTGTGTGGCATTGGCAGATTCCGATTCGATTTGCCCAATTTGCCGCTTTGTTAATCATATGGAATGTTGCATGGTAAATCTCGAGACTTAAGTTAGTATATAAACATAATAATTGCAACTGGGGCAGCGCATATGTGGCTAATATATGCTATATACGATATATGTGCATCGGAGGTTTCTATTTATAGAATATGAATTCGAGTGTGGGTGAAATTTCTATGCACAGCGCACGATGGCGGAAAAAGGTCAGCAAGAAAGAAAAAAAAAGAATATACAGAAAATAAATACGAAATGTATGCAAATGGCTTATGGCTGGATTTACTTACACTTGGCTCGTCCTTGGATAGTCCTGCGCTCTCCTCTGCCTTCAGTTTGCCCCCTGTGGCTTTTTTATCACTCACTTTTGGGAGGCGACCCGACCTTGCTGTCTTTTGGTATCATTTTTTGTGGCCCAACTTAATGGGCAACAGCAAAAGGGTCAAGCAAGTACACACACATACACACACGAGGATAAAAGAGTTATAGCAATGGTAATTTGTAAAGTTATAATGCCATAAATGGCAGTTCGAACGAGCTCATGGGGCGTATGCGTGTTTGTGCGTAGTGCAGCTAATTTGTATGCAAATCCACTTAAATTTATTACTTTCCTTCTTGCAGATATGAAACCTACAAGGCAACGCTCAAGAAAATCCCAGCCACACGTCTCTCCCGTCTGACCGAGGCACTGGCCAACTATGATCCGGTCCTCAATGAATACTTCTTCGATCGCCATCCCGGCGTGTTCACGCAAATACTTAATTACTACAGGTAAGCTCCTTTTATTTATTGCCCCATAATTGCACCAAATAAGCCAAATTAGTCAGAACAAACAGAAATAATTACTTGTGGCTAAGTAGGCTTATGTGTAAGTTGTTTGTATGTATATTGTAATTTATTGTACATATACATAAATACATATGTTTATTGATGTTTTGTATCAATACTTATGTAAAGAATTATTTTGCTAAGATATAAAATAAGGAAAGTAATTGGACTGTAATAGTTGGACTTCGTCTACTACGTTTTCTTGCTTTGCTCTGCACTAGGCATCACTGGTTTAAATCTATGTTTAAAATTCAGTTGTTTCTCAATAAAAAAATACTTAAGTAATTTGAAGTATAATGCCTTTCAGATAAAAAGGTATCTTTACAAAAAGTCAAATGATATTTAGTTTAACGTTAAAGTTGTACTAACAATCCTTGCAAGTTCAGCTAATTAGCCTGCACGGGGTATTTAATTTTCGACATCAAATGTCAGCTGTTCCTTTAGTTACCGCGTTGCCAAAGTAAACAACAAGGTTAAATTTTAATTATATACCTCAAGAACAACACCGTCAACAGTAATAAATCTTCGCTTTTGGCTGCAAACTTTATCAAAATTTTGAGAATTTTCACGCCAAGACCTAAAGACAAAGACGGCGCTCATTAGCTGGCAAAGATAAATTGAAAGTTAGTGGGTTGCTCTCTTGCTCTCTCTCTCTCTCTCTTTCTGACTTAAGTTGCTTAAAATTAATGACAGGTTGCTCAGCATCCTCCCACTTCACCTCCTTCCTTTTATCAACACTTTGCTGCAAGTGTAAATAAAGCTGTTGAAAGTGCCCTGAAAAGTGTGCTAGGATCTACTTAGCTAACCTGGGAAGAAAGTCTTTGAAACTAGTTTTTTTTCAAAGTTAATTAATTCACATTGGCATAAAATTGTCAGAGGAGTTGTGGTAAATCGATTTCATTTTTTACTACACCTGCATAAACACACAAGTTCATTAAAAGATGGCAAACCTATGTGAAAAACACAGGTCCTTGATTCAATTAGCTCACACGTTCCTGGGGTTATCTAGTATTTATAAAACAGTTTTATGGATTTTTAATCATCAATTTTCGCGTATTTTTCGGTCAAAGGAAAGATAATTTGATATCAACTGAAACTATCGAGAAAAATTTCACATTTTAAAAATCAAAATTCAATAAAAACCTCGATAACTTTAAAAAAAATAGGAAAACCTACAGTCAAGGGCCCCGATAGTAAAATACCCTTTTTCTAATTTTAAAAATTCTTATCATTCCCAACAGAAAATTCTATAATAATTCTTCTGACACTTATTGCCTTCTTACTGTCTCAAATAATGTATACATATATGCAACTAATGAAAAGAAAGAAGACATCACTGCAATACATAACTTACTCCTTCGCATATTTCATCTACAACGATTCCATTCAGCCCACATGATTAATGTGTTCCCTGCACTGCCTCGAATATATAGTACGTACAATTTATATATGTGTAATTATCTCTGATGGCTCCAATTTGTGATGGAACTGCTTCACTCGGTTCGGACATATTTAAATTATACAACTTCTTGTTTGCGTAATGCACTGCAGATGGAGAACGGTTCAAAAATCATTTGAGTGGGCTCATACTGAAAAGGGGGCGTGTCCGAGGGATAGATGATACGCAGTGAATAATAAAAGCCGCAATTCACTTGTCCACTCGCATTCGTATTTCGGGCCTTGAGAATCAACCGTAACCTCTTCCCCCCCACTTCCACTTCGTATGACTTGTATGCCGTCCACTGTTCAGGTTTTAGTTCAACATTTACCATTAGCATTCACAATTCATACTCTTTCATTCACCATTTCGTGAGCACGGTCGGGGGGAGGAAGGTGGAGTGAAATACGAAGCAAAAGTAGCGCAACAAAGAAATGAAAAGAAAAGTTGCATAAAATATGCACAAAAAGGACTGTCAGGATGCACACACGTGGCACGGACACATTCCACATATGGCCGTCATCAGGCCGAAAAGGCACAGTGGTTTGAGCCATAAGTTAAAAATATATATTTCAACATTTTGGCTAGAAATGTGACAGCACTATTTCATTTATTTAATTAAATCTTTAAGTTCGATAAGTCAGAAAACTGGAAGGGTAAAAAAATATATTTAGCAATTAATATTGTGACGAAAACTATTTTATATTGATTCAACAATAAATTAAATTAACTTTTAACATTTAAATTGCTTTGAAATTTTTTTAATAGTTCTCATGTTATTTTAAGTTTCATTGAGACGTATTTGACTTTTTTTGTTTTTGAAATTTTTGACTTATTTTTATTAAATGCGATTTAGGAAGATGATGACATAGTACAGATATCAACGTTTCGTACTCATGGCATACGATGTTAAATTGGTCTGATTTTTACAAAATTAAAAAAAAAATATTTCTAATGAAATATGATTGGATTAGTTTCGATATATTTAAAATCACTGATTTCATACGGCTTAATATAATATTTTTATTTTGCAACCTGTGTGAAGCATTTATTATATGATAAATAATTATATCTCGACCATACAAGTCAAACCACTGTGCAACGATTGCCGAGGGCTGGCTAAAGGGACGGCAGGAGTAGGGAGTAGGAGGCGAGGCGATTACTTTTTATTTCGCATAGTCGCTCTGCATGCAATGCTCTACGGCTGTCCAGTAGCTGATATGGCATTACATGTTGGCCAACAACTGCGGACAAGCACATGTCCTTGGCTGCCCAATTCGCTCAGCCACGCCTACACGACCATACGTCTGTCCGCCCGCCTGCCCATCAAGCATCATACCACACGCACCTGCATCATCCATTTGCAGCAATTTGCACACGAAAAACAAGAAGAATTTTTGCACATGCAAAGGTCATAAAGAAACAATGGATGAATGAACGGAGAAATGGGAAAGTGCCTGGAGGTGTGTGTCTGTGTGTCTGCGTGTGTCTGCGTGTGTGTGTGAAGGGGTACAGATGATGCCTGAAACGCAATGGACCTGGGGACGTGTGTCTTCAGCTATGAATTCGCCTGTCATGCATACACAAGTGACCTGCTATTGTAAATCAGTTGATTCCTTGGGCTATCTTGTCTTGAGAGAGCTTGATTAAGTTATTAATGTGATGCAGTTTCAAATGAAACGTTCTTTATTCGATTTAATTATGGTTATTTGTGAAATGAACTGGTTCTTCAGTGGTTGTCGGAGTTGAGCAGTTTCAGGAAAAATTAACTTAAGTCAACGAGCTTATTATGAAATGATTTTATGTAATTTATGTTTATCTGAAAATGTTCTTTAATCAAAATCGGTTATCACGGATCGGTTTATTTATAAACTGATATATATAAAATAAAATTCTATTATCCTTATCTGATTATTTGGAATGGTAAACGTGAAACAGCGTACCCTCTTCGATGCAACATCTTTGGAACCAACGATAGTTTTTTAGTTCTTTTAATCGATTGTTCACTTGAATGGTTCTTAGCTTGATTTCAAAAGAAGTTCGCGCAAAACGGAATTAAAAAGAATTAGACGCGCAGAAAGCCAATGTTCAATTAAAAATAATTCTCTGTTAAATGTTTTGCACAGTAAAAAGGAGTTAATTTTTATGAAAAAATAGTAATGATAATAATAAAACAATATCATTAATGAAGTAAATCCAATTGTCTACTTACTCGCAGGACTGGCAAGCTGCATTATCCAACAGACGTTTGTGGGCCGCTCTTCGAGGAGGAACTTGAGTTCTGGGGCCTCGACTCCAATCAGGTAGAACCATGCTGCTGGTCAACATATAGCATACATCGCGATACGCAAGTGAGTCGCCGACTATATAATCTAGTTGTAAATAAGTTTTGAATGTGGATGTACTTGCAGAACACCTTAGCCATATTAGATAAACTAGATATTGAAAATGAGAAGCCCACGGAGGAACAAATAGCTCGTCTATTCGGCTTCGAGGAGGCTCTGAGCAATGGCGAGCTTAACTGTTGGCAGCGTCTGAAGCCAAAGGTTTGGGCCATGTTCGACGAGCCGTCTAGCTCGACGGGTGCCAAGGTAGATACTAGGATAATCCACTTTTGAACTTAATCATGATTCTGTTCTCCTTCGCAGTTCGTTGCTGGCATGTCGGTATTCTTTATATTTGTTTCTGTGATATCATTCTGCCTGAAAACCCATCCCGGTTTTCGTGTGGACCTGCCCACCAGCTACAGCGGTGACCCTGCCACCTCGGGGGGTCACGATCCGCTGACACCTCCGATCGGCCAGCAACCAGCACCCCAGCAACAGTATCATCAGCATAGTATAACGCCACCAAGCGGCAGCATTGGGCCAACATTTCGTGTCACCAACTATACCAGCTACAGCAGCGGCAATCTGAGTGCCGCCCATGCCACGCCCATTGCCACATTAAAGGGAACTCTACTGCAGCAGCAGCAACAGCAGCAGCAGCAGAATCGACAGCGACTGAAAAGAGGTGTCAACACGAGCAGCCTGAATGACTTCATCGAGCAGAAGCTGCTAGGGCACAATGGACGTCGCCAACATGGCTGGATCGAGACCTACGGCCAGCCGCACAAGGCATTCTTCTATGTGGAGCTAGTTTGCAATGTTTGGTTCTTCATCGAGGTGGTCATAAGGCTCATTGTGAGTACTATAGTGTTGTGATTCCAATCAGCTAATGAAGTGCGGTTCTATTTGCCTTTCATCGCCAGGTGTCACCCAATTTGTGGCAGTTCATCAAGTCGCCCGTCAACATCATTGACTTCACGGCCACGTTGAGCTTCTATACGGACGTCATGCAGCGCATGGGCGAGTATACAGGCCTGCTGGAGGCCTTCTCTATAGTGCGTATCATGCGACTCTTTAAGCTAACACGACACTCGCCCGGACTGCGTATTCTCATTCACACATTCAAGGCGTCGGCCAAGGAATTGACTCTCCTCGTCTTTTTCCTTGTGCTCGGCATTGTCTTCTTCGCCAGTTTGGCCTACTATGCTGAGAAATTGCAGGTGAGATTGGCGATTTAAATTCAGAATTTGTAAACTGTCTACATATGTTAATATGAAATGTTCCGTTACATATGTTAAACAAGAAGACTCCTTCGGGAGTCTTGGGTTTCTTCCTAGAGATAAGTTCTGTATAATAAGAATGAATTTCTGGAGAATAAATTTACCCTTGTAGAAGTGGGTTTCACTTCTCTGATTGTTCCTTTAGTAGTTAAATATAATGGTACAGCATTTTATAACATTGTTCATTTATTCTTCAACAGTTTTAATAGATCTAAGCACTATAAAATACTTGAAATGTGAATAAGAAATCGAACAGCATAGCATTTATAGATTTATTGATAATTTTAAATTTATTTTTTTATGGTTTATAATGGTTACCTTTCTTTTAAACGAAATTTGACAAGCATATTATTTAGCTAATTCTATTGAAATACCTTAAATCATATAAGAATTCAGTTCTATGGCAACTACACAATATATCAGTCAAAACCGACTCACTCCAACTTATTTCCAAGGTGCCACACGAATTGAGACAGCTCTGATATTAGGGGGAGGGAAAGATGACTAGTTTAACAAATCAAGTTGTCGCAGATCAAGAGTATAAGTATAATAAATATATATTGACATATGTATGTATAGTATATACCAACAGTCATTTTTTCGCTATAAATTGTAGCAGAATTTTTATTAAATAACAATGAAAAATATTCCTTTAAATTGTCGCCACTTTATTGGACTTGAATTGCGATAAGAGCCATCACAACAAAAGAAAAGAAAATTTACAGACAAGTATAAAAAAATGAACAAGTAAATTGTCCACTATTCTTGCAGTAACCATGGAGCAAGTGCTCTGTGCCTCTGATGCCCCAAAGGACACTTGTTCGGCTTTGACTCACTCTCAATTATGTTCTTGCAGGACAATCCGGACAACCAATTCAAGAGCATACCGCTGGGATTATGGTGGGCCATTGTTACCATGACCACAGTGGGCTATGGCGATGTGGCGCCCAAGACCTATCCGGGCATGTTTGTGGGAGCACTCTGCGCCCTCGCCGGTGTACTGACCATAGCACTACCCGTACCTGTTATTGTTAGCAATTTCTCCATGTTCTATTCGCACACACAGGTAAGTGCAGCCAAGGGGGCGGGGTTGACTGGGGCGTTGGTCTTTAATTTTGCGCCATTTAATTTGTGAATTATTTGTTCATTTTGCAGGCGCGCTCCAAGCTGCCAAAGAAAAGACGTCGCGTGTTGCCGGTGGAGCAGCCACGCCGAAAGCGCGAGCCGCCGGCGCCGCATCGCGGACGTACAAATGCCATCAAACAGACGCCGCCCACCATTGGGGGCGTGGGCGTGGGCAGCCATACGGCAGTTCAGGCGCCAGCGCCCATGTTCAAGGATGCATTTGGCGGAGCTAAGATTGGTGAGTCCAAAGCATTCATCTCCACGTGTCCCTTATCCTCGGTCTGTGTGCCCTTTGGGGCACAGTTCATTCTGCTGCCTATTATCTCACCCACACACACACACACACACATGCACACTAACTCACTTACTCACTCACACAGCGCCAGTCGCTGGAAGTTGATTATTATTTGTTGTTGTTGTTTTTATCGTTGTTGCTTTCTGTGTGCAGCTGTATGAGAAACTTCCAACAACAGACAACATTCCAGAGCCAACACAGACAACAGACAGACAACTCAACTTGGTCAACACAGACACACACCACACACACAAACACAGACACATAATAAACCACACATTGCACACCCACACAAGCAAACTGAATGCATGCTGAGCTGCTGTTTGTTGCGCTCCTCAGAGGCCAAACTAATTTCATTCAATTTATTGTTTAATTATTTTATTATTTATGCACCCTTCTGACAGTTCTCTCAGCTGGCAGTGGTCCGCCCCTCCCCACACTCCAGGGGGCACCCGGCAAATAGATATGGAAATTTTGCAGGCGCAAGTTGAGCTGAAATGTTAAAGTTGCGGCTTTTTTTTAAACAATGACAGGCTTAATTCAACTGCAAATGTATATACATATTATATTATTATATATGTATATTAAATTATAGTGAAAATTTCTTTGTATTCATTTTATTATACAATTTATAATATATAATATATATATCAGGGCTGGCAGCTACTCTTCAAAATGAGACTAAGATAAAACTATAGCAACAGTCGAGCGCAGTCAACAACAGGATAACCTTAACCTTCTCTTAGTTCAAGTTCTGTGTTTACAGTCCGATCGAATAAATTGAAATAATGAAATTTTGAGGATACCTAGATATTTCTAATTAGCTAATAATATGTCAAAGAAAGTTATATCTTTTATACGAGCCTTAAAAATTGAGCCAAAAAAATATAGATTGGCTTGACAATATAAATAAATCAAACTTGATCTCCGCATAGTATGCAGAAACCTTCTTGCCAATTTTGGTATCTCTCTAACTTGTGTAATATATAGTTAAGAGCTGTGTGCTTACAATAAAAAGACGGGCATCCGGGCATCTGCAATAGACATATCGACATGGCTTTATCGACTCATCTATTGATCCTGATTAGGCTCTAAGTTTAAGATCTTTGGGCGCATTTGAAGAAGTCATTGTGAATTTTTTATATAATAAAGGTTACTTCAAAGTTTGTAATAAAAAGAAAATTTATGCCTAGGTGCTTTTTCCATAATAAAGTATAAAAATTAGTGTTTTTAACGGCAAAAGTCCAAAGATTTTTCATAAGAAAGAGTGCGAGTTAGGCTACTTTCGGATATAGACACAGCTTTCAAAAGTTTACCAAACTGAAATTAGCCCATCAGCAGTAAAAGCCACAAATACTGCAAATGTTGCAAACCAAACAGAATCCCCAACTGCGTATACGTAACATTCGCACTGTGGGCTGAGAGTTGAACTGCTTTCCACACCTTTCGTTAATGCTCGTACATAAGCCGATAAGTTGACTTTTTGCCATAGTTTAGATTTATTGTTGCACTTTTTGTTTGACAATAATTATCATAATTGATTTGTTGCCCACTGCGGTCTGTTGTTTTATGTTATTTTTCATTTACAACATGCACACAGAAATGCAATAATTATCATTTGATGTGTACATGATATGTACATGTGTATGTATGTGTGTGCACCGACACTCAACACGTAATCAATCTTATGTTGTGTGTGTGTGTGTGCGATTATAATTTATGTGTATGTATTGAAATTGTATAGAATTGAAAATCTGTGCAAGCATTTGGAATCTGTCGATGTTGTTTTCCTACTGTTTTTCCATATTGTTTGTTTCGTTTTGCCCCCTCCCACTCGCTTTATGCATTTCTATGTGCATTTTCTGTGTGTCAGTGTGTGTCTGTGTGTGTGTGTTATCATGTGTAACGTAACTGTAAACGTAACCGTAACTGTAACTACAACCGTAACCGTAACCGTAACTGTAACTGTAACCGTAACTGTAACTGTGTGTCAGGCAATGTGAACGGCATGAATGTCATTGGCCTGCATCTGCACAGGCCGCCGACAGCGACCTGCGCGGCCAACTGCCACACCCACACGCATACGCACACCCACGCCGCCTATGCCTACGCTCACGCCCATGGGCACAGTCCGGCTCAGAGTCATGGCCATGGGCCGCAGACGGCGACGACGCCGACGACGCTCGCAACAACAACGACAACGTCATCGCCGCCGCAGCCGCTGCTGTTGTCCTCCGCTGGTGCTGCTGCTGGCGCTGGTGCAGCGGGTCCCTCGTTCATCAGTTGTAAGTGTGTTTTCTTGTGCATGTTTCGATGGCATGTTGATCGCTCTCTCCACTCAGCACAAGCCTTTCCTTCCCTTTTTTATCCACTTCGTTCGTTTCCTTTCCAATCTCACTAATGCAGAAATTAGTTCTTTTTGATCATAGCTCACCTCATTCTACTGATCATCCTCTCTTCATACTGCCTTCTCATCTCACTTCTTTTCAGTAAACTTCCTTCTCTCTTTGGTACCATTCTTCAAAGATCCCTCCGTCATCCTGTTCGTTCTCTTTCCAATCACCTCTACTCAGATCATTTTTTTCTTACACTATTTTCTTGTATAAGTTACTATTCTACGACCATCACTCACCAACACTCTCTCTGCATTTCCCTTCATTATACTTTCTCCACACATACTCTCTCATACTCACTTTCCTCATGATTTTTATTCTGATTACTTTCTCTCTGCACAATCTTTGTTCCCATCAAGCTATGTTATCTTTCCATTCCTCTTATTTACCTTTGCACTTTTCTGTCTTCTCATTATCCCTACAACCTTTCTTTTCATCCTCATCTCTATTCTACATAGTTATTCTCTATACCATCTTCTCTTTGAACTTCCACATCCCTCTCCCCCAATTTACTCTCACCAGACAGCTTCTCATCCCACTCGTTTTCCTTTCTGAACACTGCTCTTACTTAGTCATTTTGTGCTCTATACCCTATACTCTTATGAATTTTTAATCTACACTCATCAAAGATATCTCTCTCCTTTCCCTCAATGTGCTCTCTTTCCACTGTCTTCTCATCCCACTCGATTTAGTCACACTTCTTTGTCTGCTTACTCTCTCTCACTGCAATCATTACTCCCATGAAGTTCCCTGAGTATAACTCAACCCCTTTTCGTTTGCCTATTTACCTTGTCTACATTGTACAGTCTCCTTATGATCCACTCTCTTTCCACTCGTGTCTATTCAAGCTCTTTTTCACAGCATTTCATTTCATAACTCACCTCCATCTCTTCTTCTCCTGATCAGCCTCTCTGCACATTGCACACTCAATCCACTCGCTCTCCTCAGAGCTCCCTTCCCTGCTTACCTCCTCTCTCCACAATCATTAATTTCTCTTTATGATCCCTACAACCTTCTTCCCCATCCTCCATTCCTTTCCAGCTTTAAATCGCATGAAGTCGCATGACATTTTGCAATACATTTCCTTAAGGCTTTTTCAAATTTCATTTTGATAGCTTGGTAAAAACATTTATGGCACCTCAATTAGCCAACGAACTGAGAGATACTTGAAATACTCGTGAGGCTGGTTAAAATTTATCGCATGCTATAAATTTGAGTGCTATAATTTTGTCACTTTCGCATTGAGGGAAGTCAATAAACTGTATAAGGAACAAAACTTTTTATGTTCCTCCTTTGCATTTTAAGAGCTCCTTCCGCATTCCCTTTGAAGACCTTTCCGACTCGGGTTGCATTTAATTTTAATTACAATTTTATTATGATAGCAAAATGCTCCTTTTTATGCCATATTTCAAATGGTCCACTCTTCAGTCCAGTCAAAACCCTCTCCCACACACACACTCACACACACACTCACGCGCAGACACACTGCCAAAGGCTTTACACGCTGGCAAAGTTCATTTACCGTCAAACAAATTGAAAAACTTTTTCCATTTGCTCGGAAAAAAATTGTCCAAAGTGAAGGCGAGCAGCAAATTTGACTTGGAGTCCACTCAATGTGAAAACGTGTCCAGAAAAATTTGGAGCTCAATGTGCATTTTAATTAAAGCACTTTAAGACTGCAGTACAAGTGATGAGTGGAGGCGTTAAGCGGATAGCACCCTTGGATTAACCCTTGAGCAGAGCAATTATGAACCGACTCTTGTTGACTTGAACTCTTTACACTCTTGCACCCTTGGACATGCTTAAAAGAAGGGTAAACTTAAAACTTAAACTTAAAAGAACCCTTTAAGATTCATATATACATTTCTGATTAGAATCAAGAGATGAATTGATTGAACCATGTTCGTCTGTCTGTCCGAACTGAACTAATCAATTTTGAATCCAAAAAATTTGTAATTAAACTCTTATCTTCCTATTTAAGTTTTTATCATTAATTAATTCTTGCTTTTATAAATTAAATTAATTGTTTTACTTTAAACAGTCGACTGACTTTAGTTGAATTTAAATAAATAAATGATTAAATTAATTTGTTGCAATTCTTATATTATATTAGGAATTTTGTTGTTGTTTATACTTTTAAACAGTCTGACTGAAACTGACCATAGTTCGACTTTAATTTAAATTGAATTAAATTAAATAAAAGTTAGACACTTAATTTGACATATTATGCCCTACACAGCTCAAGTTTATTACACATTTACGGCTTACGCAAATCGGGTACTTTGTGATTTTTACTTGCTTCGAAATTTTTATAGATGAATGTTTAAATCCTTCAAATATCAATTCAATAGTTAGCATAATAAACACAGCGCTGCCTACTTGTCTAGAGGTGAAACGAGTAGGTAAAGATGAATAAATAAATAATAATAAAAATATACATAATATATATTAAAAAATATATATAATAAATAATAAATATACACAAACGTTCAACATGTTGCAGAGATAATACGTGCATATAATACAGATTCGCGGTCATGTTCTCTTCTTCCTCTATATAAACAATAATATAGTCTAGTCGTTATCAGTGAAGGTTAAGGTCAGCGCATTAAGTATACGTGGCTCTCAGCTGCATTTATTCAGTTTGTAAACACACGTCCGGACGTTAGGTTCACGCGATGTCGAAATTATTGTGTTTATTTATTGTATATTCACTGATTTTCTCAACAAACGGTACGCAAAATAATTCCGACGAAGATGAGTTCTGCTCAAACTTGAGTGCAGCGAATAAAAATGATTTAAATGAAGAAATAGAGGCGAATGAAAAAATGATATCAGATTTAGAACTGAAACTTCAACAACTTCAAAACGTTGAAACTCAAGCAACGTACTATAGCCCAAATCTGAAAACCGGCGGAGGGACCCACTCAGAAAGTGCTTATCCCGACGGAGGTAATGAATTCCAGACAACGACACAGCTTCAGCGCGAGGTGCAGAATTTGCAGGAAAGGCTTCAAGAGAAGGAGATTCAAGTAGAGGATTTGCAGAGCAAGCTGCAACAAGAACGTGAAGTGAAGGAGATCCAAGTGGAGCAGTTGCAGAGAAACCTAGAAACGGAGCAGCTCAGAGTGAACGGATTGCTTGTAGAGAAGGAGATCCAAGTGGAGCAGTTGCAGAGAAGCCAGAACACAGTGATGAGTTTGCAGAAGGAGCTTGAAGAGAAGCAGGACTTATTGGATCTGTGTCAGATGATACGTAAATGCCTTGCCGGTCATTTACCCTACTTGAACTCAAATGATAATGAGCTTTCCGTCAATCAAACTATAAATATAGCAGGCGTACAACTTCAGGTGCAGCTTGTGAATCAATATCCATATAATTCACCATGGATTGTGGTACTTCAGCGGTTTGATAAATCGGTGAACTTTAACAGGGGCTGGAAGGAATTAAAGAATGGCATAGGATCTGTAGAGGGGGAATACTTCATTGGATTACAAAATTTGCATTTGTTAACAAAATTATATCGATGTGAGCTAAGAGTATATATGAAAGATATTTACACTGTTTATAATGCTTACTACGACAACTTTGTGATAGGCAGTGAAGACGAGGGCTATGTGCTAAAAAAATTGGGAAAATATACAGGAAATGCGGGCAATTGGTTAATATCAAGTCAAAATGCAATGTTTACAACCTGTGATAGGGGTAATAATTATAGCTATACTTCAAGAAACATTCCTTGGTGGGGGGGCACCGATTGCAATTTATTCTCAAACGATCCATTTTGGAATGATATACAACCACGGAATAGTATATATATGATGATAAGACCGATAAGTCCTTATTTAAAGAACAGTGTATACTAAAGAAGAAGCAATAAAAATATTGAATTAAATATTTTTTTGAAAAAAAAGAAAGCTTAATGGTTCATTCACTTTACTGCAATCATGCCGTAATCTTTATTTCAGCTGCAGAACTTTACTTAACTGAATCCTAACGACTTCAGCAACGCTGCAAAGTGCAAAATCTGTAGTCGCAAATACAAAATTAAGTACGTGCAACTTGGCCGAGATTCGCGACTATTTGGAGCAACTTGCAGGCTGGCAGGCAAGCCCCCAAGTTCACTTTTGCCTCCTCACGCTCTCCTCTCCTCTTCTGAGGATTGCCGTCATCAAAGGGCATAAAAATAGCAAGTAAATCATTAGCAGGCACACTGTGTAGGCGTGAAACTGTGGCAAGGTTTATTTGGCGCCTTCTAGTGGTCATTAAAGTGGGCAGCTGCCAACCCACAACAGCAAGGTGACGGCAGCAGCACAGTGGTGCAATATTTCATGTAAGGGGTAGCGAGGAAAATGAAGCAGCCAATAATAAAACTCGAAACGTATTTGCAACACCTGAAGTCATCTACTCTTGCTGCGGGTATTAACTCTGAGGCAAGACTCATCTGGTACCTTCTTTTTTTGTTGCTGCAGGTGAAATTAATTTTCATACATTGGTAGAGAATGTCTCGAGGGTAGACAATAAAGTTATGAATCTATATGAAATAAGAGGAATCATTTTATTTATTCGACTTGATTGTTGATTAAAAGAAAACAAACAACTCGCAAAGAATAATGCAAGTAGGGGAAAGATATTGGCAGAAAATTAAGACTAACTCTAGAAGGAATATAGAAATGGATTTAGCTCAGCAGGATAGGGTAATTTATATTATATTCAATTAGTTTTCAAGTCAATCTATAGTGCCTGCTAGTCGAGCTCACCCACACTGCGTGCATTCTTATCATAAGTATTTCGTAAAATGGAAATATTTTCACACTTTTTGCTCATTTTATGGAAATACTAAAGTTCAAGTTTTCCAGCGGTTGAATTTTTAATGGTCTGCGAAAGTTGCCTGCTTGGCGGGGTAAAAAATTGCTGGTAAATCGCCAAGGCAACAAAAGTGGAGCGCGCTCTTGAAATTCCTTTGTAGAGGCATAGCTGAAAAATATAATTTTTATTTAACTTTTAATCAACGACTTTTGCATGTTTTATGCCCCTCTACATGTGCTCATAGGTATCCGTTGTGTGATGAAGCATGTTTTCAAGTGTTGCACGATTGTATCTATGTAGCATGGAAAACCATTATGAAATTTTCACTTTTCATTGCGCACTTATCAAAATTATTATGCATAATTTTCACTTGAAAACTTTTGCCATTTGTTGCAAAGAAAGAAGAACAACAAAAAGTAGTTGAATAAAACGTGTTGTAGCTTTTGCATGTTGTTCATTATGGTTTGTGTGTTTCTTTTTTTTTTGCCAAACGTTTTTAACATAATATTATAAGAGTAAAAGAATTCTTGCGTGCTGGTTTTTTTTTTTTGTTTTTTGATTTTAAAGTTCTGCACGACCACGAAGGATTTGTGATTGTTTGCAATTCCTTTTGACAAAGTTTCTCGTGAACTTTCGCCGCATTTTTCGCTACATTGTTGACTTGCGAGGGGGAGGCACATTAAATATTATTCCGGTTTGCCTTTTCAGCGGACTACTTAAGTGTGCCGGCCGTGCAGAGCCTGCAGCCGAGGGCGGCGACCACCGGACACGACTTTATGCTGCCGCTTCAGCCGAAGCTAGTGGCGCCGCTGGGTGAGTAGATAAACTTTTTGATAGATAATTGCGTTAACGGGCGTAGACCGGAAGCGGGGGGGTGGGGGTAAGAGTCTTGTTGCATTGTTCAAGCTCCACACATACGTGGCCTGTGGGGCACCGGAGCAAATAGTTTGCTAGGGCAGTTGCTCTCAAACTGTAACTGCATTGTGGCAACGGGCAAAGTTTGCTGTGCCTGGCAACTGATAACAGGCTGGTCAATATTGGCACAGTGGGATGCAGTCGTGGGGCTGCTGTCCGTCCGTTGTGTGCGTCTGCCTGAGGGGTGATAACCCAACGTGCTGATATGCGCTTCCACTTCCGCTTCCGCTTGCATAGTGTGCGTCCGTCCCCGGCAACACTTAAAGTGACATTTTAAGAACACATTTCCCCAATGTTTCCCCTCGTTCTCTTTCGCAGAGCGCAAGGATCAGCATCCGCTGCAGCTTACCGCACACAATTTGGCCTCCGATACGCATCAGCTGTATGCGTCCAGCCACCACGCCCACTCGCACAAAAGCGGCAGCACCATACTGAGTGTGCCGCCCACGCTGAGCATGACGCACACCCAGATGCCGCCGGGCATGGCCAGCATGGGCCAACGTACGCCGAACCTCAGCTACCGGGCCACACACATGCACACGCATGCGCCCATTCAGCAGCCCATACCACATCACATCGGAATGGACTTGTCGTCCACATCGTCACTGGGCACTGGACCCAATTGCAACATCAAAATCTCCGTGGCAGGCGCAACTGGAATCATCGGCAATGATGAGTTGCAGGCACCGAAGGTAACGTTGCTCGATGATCTCAGCGATGAGGTGAACTCGTCCACAGATGATTGCGGCGAATGTTGTCTGGTGCAGGATGACAGCGATACCTATGAGGCTGGCAACAACAACAATGGCAACTGTACCAATCAGGATAACGAAGGGCCGGAAGCGGAAAGCGCTGACGCCGAAGACAGCGGCGACAGTTCGAATGGGATTTACATTGGCTCCACCCACTGATTTTCGGCCATTCAATGGGAGTTTCCATGCTAAGTATGTAAGCTAAGGTTGAGAGAGTGTAGCTGTGTGTGTGTGTGAGTGTGTGTGCATACACTATATATACAGGCATGAGTCAGACAGTTTCGTGTCGTCAATAAAACATTATGCAGCCCCTTCTCTCGACGTCTGCCTGGCTCATTGTAATGCAATAGCTGCCATTAATCATTGAGTTTTCCCGGAAAATTGACATTGTTTTGCTTCCACAGCAGTTCCTGATAATATTTCGTTCCCTGGAATTGTTTTCTTCACTCAAATTTGCTACCTGTCGACTCTGGTTAATTCAATTGAATAATAAAGCAGAGCGTAGGATGAAGATGGAGTGTGTGTATCTTCACTTGTCTCTTTAACAAGGCTATAATCAATTATTCGAGGAATTCATTGAGCTTTATTGCTTATATTAGCATGTGCTTGTTATCTATCTATTAAATCATCTCTTAGAGACAAGAGTCTGTCCAGAATTCTCTGGAGATGATTTAATATTGAACAATAAATAGAATACTCAAACACACCTTTCAATCGTCATTTTCATTATCATTCAGTATTCACTTTATTGAATGAACTTCTTAGAATCCAAGTTCTCTTCTATATATTCCAATTCTAATGTCTTTGAACCTTCTAAGTGATGTTAGCCATTCCCTTGAGGGCACTTGCGATTATACCATAAATGGAATACTTGGAAATTTTGCCTTTGCCTCATCCGTGCCGGGTTCAAGCTTAATAAATGTACGTTCCGGTAATGCCCCGCGTTGCCTCAGCTAAACATGTCTTGGCCAGCACGGCAAACATCCGTAACATTTGTGTTGTTGTCCTTATAACTGTCATGTTGACAACTGCCATTGACAGAGATATATGTGTGTGTGTGTGTGTGCAGAATCACACATCCGGCAGGGTCTGGCTTGGCTATTTTCATGCCAAGACAAACACTCAAACACAGCTACACAAATACGCACACACACACAGAGAGATAGAGAGAGAAAGAGAGAGAGGGGCACTCACGGATACGGCCGGACAGCGCACAAAGCAAACATATCATCCATATAAACGTGTCCACTTGTGTGCGGAGTCGTCCGGCGATAGTTTCCATTTCAATTGGTGCGCCAACTTGCCGCTCCAACTTGCTCCTTGGCTGTGCGCTTGACGCGCCAAGGTGTTCATTGTATAAATCTTTGCTGCCTGAGAACATGAAACTATAAATTTTAACACTCGAGTAACCTGCATCAATTGGCACCCGCCCCTACCCTTTCACACGCCTCTTTTCCACTGTCACGCCCTCTTGCACGAGCTGAAAGAACTAATAAAAAAAGTGTGCGAGTCGAAATGTCTCTCGGACGGATTCATTGAACTCACAAGTAACAAGTGAAAGTGGCACAACGCAGCATGCTCGACGAGCAGATACCCTGTGCCAGAAAGCAAGTGTTTT
This sequence comes from Zaprionus indianus, assembly GCA_018904595.1. NCBI lineage: Eukaryota > Metazoa > Arthropoda > Insecta > Diptera > Drosophilidae > Zaprionus > Zaprionus indianus. Next base: position 3,324,786 of record JAEIHA010000905.1, read on the forward strand.
AATTGGTTACTATGGCAAGCAACAGTCTTAACTTAATTTAAGGTTCTTAAATACTTTCGCTCATTTAAAGAAGTTGTTCTCTTTCATTCCACATTTCTCCCATGCGATATACAACACATAATACATGCCAATTAGTTGAGAAAGATTTAAAACATAATACATCCTCTTACACCAATGTCCCTCTGGCTGTGTTCACCGTTTGCACAATGCGAACGATTCGCTTTTTAGCCGTTTTTATGGCAATAGGGTAGAAAAGAACTAAGTCGACACAATGGCGCCGGATTTCATGGCATTTCTTCCTTGGCGACTTCTCCTAGATTCTTTTCATTTCTCGCAATGGCAGCGACGACGACATGGCTGCACTACACACACACACACACACACACAGACGCACACGGTCAGTTGTGCAACTGGCTTTAGTTCTAAGGTTTTGACTACGCTACGATTTACTCAATTTGTGGTTTTATAACTATAGTTAGAGTTATGTATCGAAAAAATACTCTGTGTCAACATTGTCATGTAAATATCAATTGGTTTTTAATCGAACGATTCAATGAAGAAAACAAAACATAAAAGAGTCGAATAGAGCGTGTCCATATTAACTTATCTGAGGTTCAAACGTAATTTTTGGTCCAATATCTTATAGTTTTTGATGTGTTAATAATGACAAAAATGAAACACAACGGAACTATACTTGAGGCGAAAACCGTGCTGATTGTAAAGAATAAAAATATATAAAGAAATCATATAGCTATATAGAAATGTGAAGAATAGAAGAAGGAGCATAGTTCGTATAGTTAATAGGAGAAAAGCATTAAGAAGTAAACAATTCAAATCTCGTTAAACATAATAAAGAAATTTTAATTAAAAAGCGAAACGATAAATTTTAGGCTAAACAAAACTTTAAATTGTATTTCTACTAATTGCGTGGTTAAAAAAAAATAAAATAACAAATATATTGTAATAGTTAAACGATTTTCAAACTTATTTATGCTTTTTTTAGCAGCGTCAGTGATATTTCTTTCAGTGTATACTTATTATGGCTTAAGAACCCCTGTTCAGAACTTTCTCTTGAGAAATTATACATAGTTCTATAAAGGGTCTTGTTTCAAACGTTTTTATAATAAATGTGGATTGGTAATAGAATAAATAACATTAACATTAACTTACATTGCGTTCTTGCTTAGCAAAATTAATTTTTAAACTTTAATGAATTACTTACCAAATGGACGAAATGTAGCCAAAACTAGGTTAAACGGAATAAGAGCAGTGAAAAAAGTTTATTGCGAAACTTTCATCCGACCCCCATCTGCATGAAGCTTAAACAAGGTGAATTAAATAAAATTGTTAACAACTTTTTTGATCATTAACTCTATGTAAATATAAAAATGTTGTAACTAAATAAATAAAAAACTTAAACGAACTCTTAAAGAAAAGCGAAGAAGAAGTTAAATAAAATGAAATCTAATTAAATGCAAGCACGACTCCCAGGTAAGAACTCGAAAGCTGTATGAACTATTTCCATGGCAATGCAATGACCGAATTGTAATTGTAAATGAGATATATGTATATACCATATATGAATACCTATGTATGTACGTGTATTGTTTACACGAGATCAAGAACATTTTTAAATTGTAACAAGTGGAAACCATTTTGAACTTAAACAAATTAAGTAACAAATTGTGGTGTGTGAAAAAATTTCCAATTTTAAAATAAAATACAATTTCTTTGAATATATACATGTGTAAATAGAATGGTGGTGGACAAATTTCATCAGCACGGAAACCCGAAACACGTAGCATCCATACATATGGTAATTTTGGTTGGTAAACACAATTTAGCTGAAATTCAATTTTGTTCGCGTAAGGCCGGAGCCAACAAGTTGAGTTTTGAATACCCTTGAAGAGGGTGGAGAAGGTTAAACGGTTGTGAAGACAATAATTTGAGGTTAGGTTAAGGTTTAATATAAATTTGAGGTTAGGTTGATGCAGGCGCGGTGATCATTTGAAAGGTTTTTACTTAAATATTATATTTGTATGCAAGTCAAAGACTTATTATTTATTATTAATGGGTTTAAATATATATACATTGATTTGATTGGATAAAGAGAGGTTAAAAAGGTTAAAGAAAGAAAATATAATATGGTAAAGATGAAATGGTTCAAAACTACATCAACTGGTAGACAGCGATAGATTTAATTTGTTGCTTACAATATTATTCAACTACAAGGTTGTCTAGCTTAAATCCCTATTCAATTAGGGTATCTCCCAGTCGACACAGTGAGCTACCGCTTATGCTTGTTAATTTTTAAAGCAAACGCAGCCGCCACCATTTGGCCATTAACAGCGAATCAGCCAGGGCTCAGAATTATAGCCCTCATTCGGCCATTTCGAAACAAATTTATGGGCGCCACATTGCGGGCCAAAAAAAAAACTCAGGACTGCAAGTGATGGTCTCTAATGTAGACACTTCAGCACACACACATTCACATGTATGGCTGGGCTGTTGTGCTACCTAATATGGTATAAACCGTTTGCACATCAAAGCACAAATCCATTAGGCATAAAACCGCCAGACAGGTGAAGCACAACAAGAAAAACCGAAACGGCAAGCGACGTTGCTTATCTATGTAAGTATACAAGTTGTGCGAGTGTGTGTGTGTGGGTATGCGGGCGTGTGAATGTATGTATGTTTGAGTGTTTGTGTGTGGGTGACAGCCCATGGCCTCAGGAGGGTGCTGAACAAAGCGATTGAGAAGCACCGAGAGAGCAAGGTGACTGCAAAAGCGAGCAAAAGATTAATGAGCAGCACCTGCCTGCAGACAAATTATATGGCATAATTCACTTTGAGCCCCAATTCGCATATGTTTCTCAGCCTTCTGGGTTTCGTTATTCCCTCGGGGTACAGATGCCCCAAATCACAGTCTAGATTTTTGTCAGGGTGTCATGAGTTTTCAAAAAGAAAATGAGGTAAATGATCGCGGTCTTGTAGAGAACAATCAAGAGCTGAATAGGTCGACTTGATGAGTATGTTTAAAAGACCTTTAATATTGTTTAATTTTCTTAATTGAATGTATTGTTATTTAATGGTAGTAAAAAGCTTCTATTCCATTTTCATTAACAGCATAAAAGTTTTGCTTAAAACCTTCTAAGTTCATCGCCAAGTTGTCTCTACCACAATGAAAGTTAGGAAGATTGATTTGTATTTAATTTGACTTCCTTCTTAATCCTTAGTAGCACGTACGCATAGGAAATCTAATGTAGTATACACATACCTACATACTATGTATGTGTGTATGTACACATAGTAGTTGCTCGTGCCAAGTAATCAAAGTCAGCAGATGGGAATGCTGACTCCCTGGCCTACTTATAAATGCAATACCATCTGTGAATGTTGTTTTACTTATTTTCCGATTGTTTTCAACTGTTGCGCTCCCTCCTCTGACCGTAACGATGATTGACAATGATTGAGCTTTACACGCGAAAAACCACAAAAACTACAGCTGCAACAACAACAACAAGAATAACAAGAACAACAGCAGCTGCAACTGACCCCTATTAAGCTGCTGTCCGCAAAAAGACTGACCGCTTGTTAGATTGGATTCGACTTCGTTCGGATAACTGAGTAAGAAATTGCTATTTCCAGGCTGACAGCAACGTGAATTGTACTTTACTTAGAAACTTATACTGGCAGACACACTATATCTATCTTGATTTATATACTTTATTTAAACTTGAAAGAAAATATCTTTTTTTGTAGTTTTCTATCAGTGAACAAAGTCTTAGCTTGGCTCTGAAATTCTTATGTAATCAAGATTATTATATTGTATGAAAAAAAATTAAATATATTATATATTATATTCCGTGAGTTTCTCGTTTTTGATTCAAGTTTGCTTATGAAACTAGAGAAAATAAATTACGTACGAACTACTTCTTTATTTGCCTTTTTAAGTAACATTGATAAAAAGTTACCTAAAAGTATGCTACAGTTTTGAGCTCAGTTCCAGTTTGACTAGAAACTTTACGGGCGACTCTCGCAGTTTTCATTTGGTTCTTGTTGCTTTTTTTTTGTTGTGCTCGGAGTGAAATTTATTGTTACAGATTGCCGAAATGGTATGGCGGCTGCGTTTGAGGGCAAAGTAAATTTCCGTTGTTGAAGCATAAAAATCTCGCCGAGATCTACAATCGCAATATAAATTCCGAATAGATAGTAGATACCAGTAGAGACTGCGGTACGGAAATGCGAGGCCATGATTTGCTTACTGCGCCATGCTGACTAGAATACTGTTAGATTTCGTGGCGGCCATTGCGATTCATTCATTCCTCCTCCTCGTCCTCATCGTCCTCGTCGTCGTAGTCTTCTTCATCGTCGGGGCAATACTGCTGCGTCTTGCGACACCTCCGTCGTGTCTTAGCCAATTTAAGAGTGCGTTGTCTTTCGCATTTGTTCATGCAGTAGACAGCACGTGCTGTGCGCCAGAATTTCAATGAGTTACAGCGTGTCTTCTTGATGTAGTGATTGACGCGGTACACGGTATCGGTGGCCTGCATGGCGAACTTCAGCAGGGCACAACTCGCGGCACCCGTTGTTACTCCTTGCAGTGCGTACTCCACGCAAGTGGAACAACAGTTGGCCAGACCGAGTGCATACATTGCCTCACGGGTTAGGAGATAGACCAAACGCTCGATACCACACCAGATGATCAGGGTGAAAATCTCGACCAGAAATATGCTCGCTACAATGTCGACCACCAACTGCAGTTGCCAACTCACGTGCGTGTAGCTAAATGAACACACCTGGATGTCCGTCAGCAGGCACAGTCCAGCCAACAGCGACAACCAGCTGGCCAGAGAGGGTGCTGGCGAGCACTGATCATCTGGCTGGCAAATGAAGAACGAGATCCCCATCAGTTGAAAGAATGCAGCAATGCACACTGGAAGCATTTTCATTTTGAATATGCATGTAGAAAATTACAAATTTTAACGACGTTTATAGAAAAGTATAGTGACTTTTTTATACATCCCCGTATCGGGGCTAGTTGCTGTTAGGTGATTATAAATTAACATTGAATATATAAAATGATAGACAGTTATACGACATTATCATCTGAAAGTACAATATGGTAGGTTTTACTCTATAATATAAACCAAAAAGAGAAGCAATCTTAGGCCATGTCTGTCCGGATGTCCGGATGACTATATGAACAAACAGATCTCACCTATTATAAAAGCTAAAGACACCACATTTGAAGGTTTCTGTTTACCAGGCGCATATGAAGTTTATTTCAAATGTTGGGTGCCACGCCCACCGCCCCCGCAAATCAACAATTTAATCTTTCTGTTGCTCTCGTTTTTACTAAATGATTTGCAAGTTTAAATTTTCATAAGATATTTAACATATCAGATAATGCATATCGAGAAAACAGAGTTCTTTCATCTCCTAACAAACTAGAGAGAAATGCTTTGCAATGTTTAGAAACTTTATATTTCTTCATGAACATAATCAGCATTAATAAGGATTATGAGTCCTATTCCAATTCCCTTACGTATATAAGTCAAGCAATTAAACGATTAAGTTAACCTAACTAAGCGCCTTTACTTCTAGTTGACTGATAATTTCAATTGAAATCAATTTAGTTCGTTAATTGCTCCTAATTTGAAGGTGTAATGTGGCCACACTAATAGACCATCATTAGGTGCCTATCGCAAAATCGCTAGGTGAACAAAAAGTGCCAGAGCAAATTAACATAACAGTAACCGCAATTAATCAATTGGGGTTCCTTGTGGGCAACCAGAACACGGGTACTTACTGAGGGACGAAGCCCTCCCTCATCCCCCATCTGAGATGCTAGGCAATTATTGTCTGGGCATGTTATCTGTTGCCTTCTTACCTGGCTCAAACTGACTGTGAACTTGAATTTAAACATGGGGCCAGGCCAGCTGACAGCTACAGGTCATGTACACACACACACACGCACACTGTGTAAGTGGAATTTGAATAGGGTTCATTGTTGCCGGGACTCGTCCATTGTCTGTTGTTCTTGTTGTTGTTGCTGTTGTTGTTGGGCTCGTCGCTTGAGCTGTCTATTTAAAAATTGATTTGTTGTTATTTACATGCCGCATTATTTATCTAAGATCTCTGTTTTGGGACCCATGTCGGTGCGCATCAAGCATTATCATTGCCAATGTCGGCATGTGCCTTGCTTGATAATTGTAAGTCGCAGCACAGACAAGACAGACGAGGCAGAGAGAGGGGAGAGAGTGTGAAGAAGGGTCCTGTCGCTATCGAGAATTCAATTTGTAAGTGTCAATGACAGTTTAGTTGATGTCGCCTTTGGCCTTACCTTTATCATGCTATATGCGATTTTCTGCTGCCAGGCTGCCCATTTTTATTGGCATTTTCTCCACTGAACCGAAAATCCTCAGTTGATTTGAAAGCAACAAGTTGCCCGACTGTCTGCCTGCCCTGTTGCCTGATGAGCGGCGCCTCAGCATGTAGGTGTTGGGTGCCAAGGGAGGGGGAGAAGGGACAGGTGCCACACAGCATGACTTTTGTTATTGTAGGCGACGTGAGCCAAACAGGACATGGATGTTAACGTATTTATTACCATAATTGCTACACCAGAAGAGTCTGAGTCAGAGTGAGATAAGCAGAAAAAGAGAGAAAGAAATATAGAGAGAGAGAGGGGCAATGGGAGGGACAGGAGTATCAGGTGGAATAGGGATATTGGTGCGCTTCATATGTGCTGAGATTTTGTGTAATTGAAACCAGTCGAATAGAAAAATCAATCAAAATTGTGAATTGGGATTTGAATGGGTTGTCGTGAATATAGCCGAAAGTTCTAGAGCGTATTAAGGGCAGGGATTATTTAATATTGAGCTTTAGATGGAATTTATATAAGCTTTAGATGGAATATTTGATTGCTGAGCTAAAATAAAAGTATTTATTGGATTCATTTATGGCACTAATGAGTTTTCTATAACAGGTCCTCGAACACAGTTTAGAAATGATTTATTGACTCGTTTATTTATTTATTTCTTTATTGATTAACCTGTATAATAATTAATTTCTTTTTATATTTATTTATTTTTTAAATTCTATTTATATTTGCTTATTTATTTATTTATTTTTTATTCATTCGTCTGCTTATTTATTTATTCAACGTCAACCAGTTTAGCCAAAAATTATCAAATTAAATGTATTTTTAATTTAACTGATAGGAAGATTAATTCTTAACTACAAATTTAATATTTTAATATTTTAATAATTTAACAATAAAATAAAAAATGAAAAAATTACATTTCTTATTTTTTGCATTTTAAATTGCGTTTAATATTAAGATACAAATAAGTTAAGGCTAAAAATGAGAAAAATATTTATTATCTTAATTTGTTTATATAATTTTTTGACTTATTTTAATTTATTCAGGTTGATACTCTCTATTATGCATACTTATTATTACTTAAATTTTAAATACTTATATCTACATTATAATCACTTGAAAACGAGATAAAAATCGACTTTTCTGACAGCATTAAATATTGACGGGCACGTGCATTAATCATCAAATGAATCCTGATGGAAATGAATAAAAGATGTGTTGGCTAATGAGAAAATAATGACTACATCGCCGTCGACTATTAACGGTAAACAGCTGCAGCTGAATGACTGTGCGAAAATAATCAGAGCATCCTTTTGGCTGGAATCCTTTCGTTGTCATTTGGCGAGCGGGAAGCAGAAAGCGGAAAGCGCTGCAATTGTTTCAGCAAAGTCATGCACTTAAAATGCCAGATAAATATGCATGTGTATGCTAGTATGTTTGCGTGTGTGTGTGTGTGTAGGTGTACGTAATTTCGCACGTGCAACTTTAATGAACTTTTCACACTCATTACACACAATGGGCACAGCGGACGAGAGACCGAGGGGCTTTGGAATACAGCACGCACACTAAAGGAACTCACAGACACGGTCACATGCACATTTACACACACTTATAGTGCCGGTTAACTTCCGGTTTTGGTGCGATTTTGTAACCGCATGCAGCACAAGAGACAAGGTTTTCGACTAACAGACACCCTCTAACAGAGACGGATTGATTATTTTAAGAGTTAAAGATGTTACGGACAAAAATGCAATTAAAACAATGTAAATTCCTAGAGATTCACAGAGACTCTAATGAAAGTGAAGTTCTGAAAATAAAAATTATATTAGATTTTGTTCAATTATAATATTAATAAAGTAAAATAAGTGATCTTCATCTCTGTAATAATTTTCTGATTCTGTTGTTTCCTTTCCCAATTTTGTTTCAATACATTTGATTATGTAGATTATGAAGAAGTCTGTTTATTTCAAGTAAAGTGAAACTAGTCATCCAATAAGTGCAGGAAGCACTCTTATTATTTCGATAACAGTTATATACCTGCTATATCGTTATCAAGTGAAGCATCTGCCATTGAAGATAAACAGCGCGAGTTAGTAAAATATACGGAGGCAGCAGCAACATGCAGTGCGGAAGTTCGTAGACAAAGCAAATGAGATTGTGGCAACACAATTTTCAACTTGTCAAATCGTGCGCACAAAACTTTCGGACATGAAAAGTTTTTACTACTTGCAGCACCTCAAAGGTTGCACAAGCTGCTGCTGCTGACTGTGCAGCTGCCGCCGGCAGTGAGCAGTGAGCAGGATGCAGATGAAGTTGTTGCTGTGTAGCTTTAGCTGCAGTTGAAGAGAACTTGACAGCAAGCGCAGAGAAAAACCACAATAACAGCGGGCAGAACAAGAAGTGAAAGAACATGTAGATAGAGGGGGCAAAAACACACACACACACACTGGTAAGTCGATAAGAAACAACAATGTCGGGTGTCATATGCAACATGCTGCACACGATGCGCGACCTCCGCACTCAGCTCGACAATCGACGTGATCTCGCGAGCTGCTCTATCGGCGACTTGTCAAAGCCATTCCCGCTCTGCCTCCTTTAGTTTGGCTTGCATTGCTCCCTGGCCTCATATTCCCCCGTCCCCTTATCTCCTCATGCCACCCTCGAGACAAATTGAATTCGTGGATTTTTTGTGTGAGCCGCATACAAATTGCAAACCAACTGGCGGTGACGTTTACTTTGCCGTCAAAGTGCATCTGCGAGTATATCCTAACCGAGGATACGGTGAATAAGTCGTGGGATTTGTTAAGTATCAAATCATTCTAATATGAGTTTAAAAATAATATCTGTTTAATGGTTGATATTATCTTAAGATTGATTCGATTTTTGATGATTAGTATGGCATTTATTATTAATATATTTACATATATCAACTGGAGAAAATCTATCATTTTAGAATCAAACCAAACGTACACACAGGCTACACTGACAAGAGTTACTTCTGTAATCATTGCCTAATCGGATTGAAACTGGTTAGAAATATAGATATTATAGTATAGGTTAAAGTCGTAAGGTTTTTTCGATTGTACGACATTTATAAATTGAATTGAAAAATCTAATTATTGATTTGGGTGTTGTGTCCGTTAAATAAAATATTATAATAGCTGAAATTCGTTCAACGTTCAAACAGACAGAGAATATATTTATACTTTAAGGGGTGAGCCACGCATCCTTTTGCCTGTAAAAAATATTTGCATATGTTTATATCATTTTCAAACTTTTTAACGTTAATAAACATGGAGATCTTTTAAAGTTGTATGTAGTTTTTACATTGATTTTATATATTTCCTATTCTAATAAATATAATTTTTATACAAATAATAATCATACAGATTCTTTATGTTTGTTCAATTAAAGATTTCTTCTATACAGTATCCGTCATAAGTCTGTATACTTAAATTTTGATGTGTGAAATAATTTCTCATTATTTACATATGTTTAACATGGATTTCCTCCAATGAATGGTCTACCCAGTGTCTTTTCTCATTCCAACTTGCCTCCATCACGTTAAGTTGTTAGCCAACTCTTTTATATAAATGTAAGAGTATCTAGAATTCGTTAGACTGTCTGCCAACTGTTCCTACTTGTTTTTGTGTCGTTTCCCCCGCTTGAAAATCACGCTAATTGTAGCATGGCAAATGCGCCGTGATGCCGTGATCCAGCAACGTTGCATACATTTGCCCGCGATGCGCCGCATGTCGAGTGCTTGCGGTCGCCACTGCGACCTGGCCCAGGCCCAGGCCCAGATCCACGAAGGACTACTTGTCCTGCTGACTGCTGCATTACCATTAATTTGAATGCGAAATCACTCAGAGGCGACGCGTCAGTGGATCAGCGCGTGCTGAAATACGTACATTACACACACAGATAGGGTATATATAGCACACACTCATACATATATACACACAAATATGTGTAATGTCATTCATAATTTATGTTGGTAAATGCAAAAAAATTGTAATTCATTACGAACTTTTTTCGTTATTTTTTTCCTCCCGAAAGTTGCAAATTTCAGTTCGGTTTTTTGTGTTGCTTTTTTTGTTGAAATTCTTTTTTTTGTGACATGTTTGTTCACGTCTCTGCCCAAGGCATGACCGAGTCATGGCTTAGACATGAAAATGCAGGTCGTAGCAGCTGTCGCAGCGGCATCCTCCAACCGTTAACAATACTTGGCATCACTTTCCTCTCGCCATCCCTTTTCTTTGCTCTTGTTTTCTCTTTTTCCGTGTGTGTGGGTGTGTGTGTCTTTATGCTCGATATTATAATGCCAAGCGCCCTGGATAAACAAAGCCGAACGCTTTCAGCTATTAGGAAAACAATAACAAACACTTCGCCAACAGCGGCAACATCAACAAGGCGAGTGCAGAGCACCGTGCAACACCTGCCTTTATGCACCCACCTGTCCGCTGCTTTGGCGAAGATAAAGGACGGTCAGCCACAAGCCGAACGATGATGACGCTGCCGATGCCCACGACGATGATGATGATGATGATGCCCCTCAGACCATGCATAATTTACGGCCAAGTGCACCACCGCAATGAACAGGGCGGCCGCGGTGCAGAGTGGGGCCGTGGGCCTCACAGTGCCCACACTCGGCTGCTGCTCGGGGATAAAATTTGCATTTAAACACATTTCCACACTCGTGAGCACGAAATTTGTGTAACAAAATGCAACAGCTACCCCGACATTGGCCGATCAAAAGGCCGAGACGAAGGACTTGCTGTGCCACACCTCGGGCTGCTCACGGGCTGAACGGGCAGGATTACCCTAATAACTGTTGCAACGGCGCCTTTTTGCATAGTTAATCTAGCGCGAAAGCTGTGCAGATTCTTGAGCAGCGTTTTATGTTTATTTAATCAGTCTGTTAACGGAAGACCTTGCTGACCTTTTCGAATACTTCAGCGTTAAATATAGTATATAATATCTTTCTGGTCCGTTAAATATAGTATATAATAATATATGGTCCTTGTTATAAATGTTAACAGAAATATGTCCAGTGTATATAGAAAGAAAGAAATCAACTGTGGCCTATAATTTGGACAAAGTGTAAAAATAAAGAGAATGTGGATAAAATAAAAAGAAATAAAAGATAAGTTAAAAAATGTATATATAGAGAAAAGTACCATACATCAAAAGCACAACAAAAAATATTTTGGCACATAGTTAGTACACCCTTTTTGATAATATTAGATGCCATAACAAGTCCATAAAGTGAATTTTAGCATAACAATTTTCCCTACATGGTCTTCCATATATTCATCGCTGCTGCATAATTAGCCGAATATAAAGCAATGAATATGTATGTGTGTAAACAGGCCATAGGGAATGTCTCACTCTACGTCTTCCATTGCTCTCACACATTGTTTACCTCCCCCAACACCACCACCTCCATCCCATCTCAGCTCTGGCAGCTGTGACATTTTAGATTGCGCATTCGCCACGTTCGCCTGGCGCAAACATTTCAATTAGTTGGCCTAACAAAATTTTAATAGTTGTCAGCTGCATCGACTTGATAAATGCCAAAGTGCCAGCCAGCCAGCTCGCAGACTAACGACACTTACCTCCCTAACCTACCCTTCCCTTCCCTTCCCTACCCTCTCCCTTGGTAAGCCCTAAAGCAGAAGTTTTGCTCTGCTGCTCAACATCGCTGGCAGCCTTCGGGCTTCAGTCTTCAGACTTGCTTGTGCCTGTCCTGTCTCCAGCCTATCCAGAGACTCTGCCTCTGACATCGACACATTTAAAACACGATTTTCACATTTACCTTTCAATTCAGCATTGCTTTGTCTTCGGCTGCTGCTGCTGACGTAGTTGTTGTTGTTGTTGCTGTTGCTGTTGTTGTTGCTGTGGCTCGTCTGGCCGAGGTGTGACATATTGACAAAAGTGTCTAGCTGCAAAAATTAAATTACTCACCGGGGCCCCCCAATTCGATTAGGTTAAATCGAGTTTTTGGTTTGGTTTTTTGCCAATAAAAACACAAACTAAGTCATTGTAGCACTAAGTCAGGGGATTCATCATAGCCAGCACCCTCTTACACAGCATCCGGCGGGGGTAGTGCCTTGGAAGGTGTTGGGATGAGTGCAGGGCATCATGAAGTTGACACATGCTGCTAATATAAATTGAAATATGCCTAGTGATAGGATTGAATATGTTTATATTGGAAGTTATCATACAGTTGATAATATGATATGAAGTGTACAAGCAATGATATGTCCTATATTGTCTGAGTTTTATTTGAGAACCAGGTAACTAACTGTATCTGCAAGTCGGCTCTATGCCGCTGGGGAATTTTCTTTTATTGTTTTCTTTCTTTCGCAGCGTAAATAAGATTTATATCGGCAATAAAATATTTTATGCCTGAGCAAATTTCGACTGAGAACAACGCACACCTCCACCATGTCAAGTGAAGAAGTCAGCGCAGCTGAGTGAGACTCCCCTTACAATCTTGCTCTCTCCCCCCACCACAAACATATCTATGGCTATGCTGCCTTGTGCCGTTATTTATTTTTATTTAAAATTCGCACACACACACAGTGTGATATTTCTGTTATTAAAGTGTGTGATAAATTTGCTCTTTTATTTCGTAGTTGTCGCAATTCCGCAGCCATTTATCGCCCAAACGTGCCACAGATCATGAATTTCCTTCGTTGTGCTGAAAATTGAAATAAAATTTATGAAACTGTTTATACCCGATAGCCATGGGGAAAAAGGGTATTATGGCTTTGTATTTAAGAGGTAGATGGAGGCGAAACATGTGTTTGGTATATTTATTCTTCATCAGTATCATCAGTACCAAGTTGATATAGACAAGCAATACTATGAATTCCTATATCTTTGAGATTATAAAAATTATGGCAACGAAATTTGGGGATAATATGCTTTAGTATTGTACTATATTATATATATTTAAGCTGATACGTAATTTTGAAATTATCTCGAATAATTTTCAACATACAGTTGATGTCTAAAATGAATAAAAAATAAGTTTATATTTTATATAATATAATTAAGAATAAATTATAGATGGAAACTATGTACAGGGTATATCAAAGTCTACACTAGATTAACTGGATTTTCCTTGGCTTGCGCCAGCTGTTTATATCGCTGTCTCTGTCTGAGCTAATGTGCAGGTACCATAAGTATTTGAGCTCGTTCTAAGCTGTTATCATTGTGATCCAGTAAATAGGCTGGCTCAGCACCCTCTGCCTGCCGCCTCACCAACCTAAACGGTTTAATGCCTCAGATAACATGGCACGTCTTGTTACAGCTACGCACAGCTACATGCACACACACACACACACATAGGGTATGTTACATGTGCTTATGCAATGCACACAGATACAGAAACTCGCACACCCACACACATTGGCAGGCATGTGGCACGCGGCCAGGTCCTCTGCCTGCAGCAAGTTGCCCGAAGCTGCAGCCAATTCCGTCGGCTGCCTAGAGGATGCTGCCCTACGGATAACGGAGTGCTCACTTCGCCGCACACACTCACACACACGTGCGCCCTAAACTGTTGGCTCTAATGCAATTTCTGTCATTTTTAATGGTTTTATAACTTGCAGCAAATTCGTGTCCAGAACGGGCAGCAGCAGCAGTTGATAATTTTGCCGCACTTTGCTACGTTTGCTGTTTGAGCTTTGGTCAGGTATGAAATTTGTTTGCACTCATTACGCTGCAAGTGCGCCAGCTCCAGTTCCAGCTCCATGCCCATCTCCACCTCCATCTGTAGTTCCAATTGCTGCTGCCGCTTTGATGATGTGGCTGGTCATGGCATTGGCCTCTTGTGGCAGTTGTGGCAATTACTGCATCGTTTGTGGCACAACCGAAATGTGTTTAGTTTTGATTAGTTAAGTAATTGCTGACTTTGCAGCTGTATGAGTGGCTTTACGACTGGTTGCGATGTGGCACAACCCGTAGGATGCCTCAAATTGCTTTTGCATAATTAATGCGCGAAACTATTGTGCAGTTGGCATTGAAAGTGCACTAAAATAAACGAAATATGAAGGAAGTTATGGGGAAATATTAACAGTGTATGGAGCAATACTCCTGTCTGTCTATATTTTATCTTTCTCTTCAATTTTAGCACACAACGACATAATGAAATTTTCCGCAAGAATAAAGAAAGCTAAATTTTAAATATTGCAAATGTTTTAAATATTATTTATATAGGAAACTATAAATTGAAAAACAACTTGTTGCAATGTTGAAAATAAAAAAAGAAATGTGCTCTTAATTTAAATAAAATTTATATTTATACATACTTTCTCTCAGTGCATAATTACACTCGCACACAGCTGCACATGCTTTTTCATTCGTCTCTTGTGCGCATTCTCACCACAAATCACAGAGAGAGAGAGAGAGCAAGCAAGAAACGGAGTGCGAGAGAGACTTCTTCAGCCAGAGGAAGCTGCTGGCCAAAAAAGCTTCGTGGTAACCATCGCTGGCAGTTCTGTTCAAACGGCATCTGGAGCATCTGATGGGAGCCTACGTCAACAGAAAAGCGGTTGAAATTGAATTCGACGGCTTTAAACAATTTTGAAGTTATTAAACCAACGCGAAAAGTTTAATTGGAACCAGCACTGTGCTGATGGGAGGGGGAGCGGGGGGGTCACTGGGGAGCGTAGACAGCAAATAGTACAAGTAGTAGAGCAGATCCCGCAACTACCAACACCCTCGTCTCTCTCTCGCTCTCATTCTCATTCCATGCCAGACTGGTGCAGGCTGGCGCTAAATGTGCGCAATTGAAGGCAATTGAGCAATTTTGTATGCTCAGAGCGCCGGGCGTCGCATTTGCATAAATACATTTATTTAATATTTAAATTAGTTTCATGGCATTTCAGCCATGCATTTGTGTACGTCTCCTCACAAGTTGCCCGCATATATCCATCAATTGGAACCTGCGGCTGCGTCTGCGTCTGCTTGTGCCTCTGCAGTTATTCATTCAGCGTCGTGGGCCGTCGCTCTGCCACTGATAATCCCCATTGACGCCTAAGTAATTGTCCATGACGTGGGCCCCGATGCATGCAGTCATCGTGACAAGGGACTCTACCAATGACAATTTCGCTGGACTTAGCGTTTCGATTGTCCTGCCTAAGTAGCCCTAATTCGAACATAAAATGCGAATAGACGAAATCGAGGGCTCATTATGGTTGCAGGGGCTCTTAAGTATTCCGTTACGCTCGACGTGATAGGAAAGTTCTGAATATAATATAAGGCAATTTCTTTTTCTCTCTTTGAAATAGTTGAAACTTTTTTTGATTTTTGGTATTTAATACTTGTATAATAAAATCCAAATGCTCTTTTGATTCTGATTTGATAATTAAACCTTCGTTATCCGTGAGCAGCAAGAGAAAATGGCGCATAATGCCCGGTTAAACTTGCGCGCATTAGCAAGCGAGCTGTGAATATTACGTATACGCACGAGTGTGCGACTATGCGACTCTGCTAGCTGCTGCTGTGGCAGGTGCAAATGTATAAACACTTAACAGTCGACTGCCTGCTTCCTGCCACTGACCCTGTCCCAGTTTCATAACGCTAAACTCAACAACTCTTGCGACAGTTTCCTCAGTTGCCTTTTTTTTGTGTGTTTCGCTTTTCATTTTTCGTTTTTTAGTATTTTGCTTCCTCAAATACCTCGCGGCATTGCGCATATTTCCATATTAAGTATTTTTATAGCTAATGGCGCTTTTTACTTAATGTCAACACACCAGCCACGCCCACCCAAATACATGCATACACACTTCATACGTATGTCTGCCTGTGTGTGAGTGTGTGTGGCGCTGTAAATGTAAAAATTGAATATTTTTATGTTGTTTTTATAACAATTTTATTCTCCGCTGGCACTGCTCTTGTTCTTCTTGTTGCTGCTTTGTACTGCTGCTGCTGCTGGTCTCGTTGTTTTTACTGAATTTGCCTGTTCACTTTTACTGTGAACGATTTCGGCGCGGGGCATTTGCTTCCTGCGCCTCCTGTGCCACCTGTTATCTATTGATTTTCGTGACTGTGAATTGCCTGGATGCTTCCTGAAGGGAAGCGAATAAAAGAGGGTGCTCTGAGTCGACAGTTAGGTACTCTCTATGAACCACCAATATATTATACAATACATATGGTACATATATGCAATTGTGTTCTATGTTCTATGTTCTATGTTCTATGTTCTATGTTCTATGTTCTATGTTCTATGTTCTATGTTCTATGTTCTATGTTCTATGTTCTATGTTCTATGTTCTATGTTCTATGTTCTATGTTCTATGTTCTATGTTCCATGTTCTATGTTCTATGTTCTATGTTCTATGTTCTATGTTCTATGTTCTATGTTCTATGTTCTATGTTCTATGTTCTATGTTCTATGTTCTATGTTCTATGTTCTATGTTCTATGTTCTATGTTCTATGTTCTATGTTCTATGTTCTATTCTTTGCAAATCACATGATGATTTCACTATACTCCAATCTAGAGCATCATCAACTTCGTTGTTCTCTCCATTGATATCCGTGCAACTGTTGTCACATAAGGGAATCATACAAGTTCTCAATTAGGATACATATACGCCAACTGCTTCTCGCTCTCTTCGTTCTCCATTCTCCACTCTCCGTTCTCCACACAGAGCTCTTTATTTTGCGAAGTTGACAGTTGAACAAATTTTAGATAGCCTCCGCTTCTGCCGTTGCTCTTTACACGCTCGGATGGGCAAGCTACACGAGGCGACTGCGTCTATATATATTGTACTACATAGTGAATGGTCTATGCTCTACGCAGTGGGATAATGTGGTGGAGACGGAGCGACTGGGGGCGAGTGGCAGACAAAAATGGTTATTGTTATGTTGCTTAGCTTCCACAGGATGCACAGGATGTTCGTGCAGCTGCTTTTGAGTACCAACCAATTTGGCCTGTGACATTAGGCAAAGTGTTGTGGGCATCCTTAGGTGTTGCCGACGGGTTTGGCTTAGGGAAATGGAAAGGCGCTTTTGATTTCGCTTTGCGGCGACCTTCGTTGCTTCTTTTCCTGTCTGGCCGCATATCCTATTCAAAAACCATTCAAGGACCTCTGATATTGATTCCCAAATGAGCTAACAAACTTCAGTTTAAAGTTAATTTGCTTACTTCAGCAATTCGATATGCCAGCACTTTTGCCAGCACTTAATTGCGAATCCCTCAACTGTCCCAGTTCCGGTTCGGCATCCCCTCTCCCTCTCCTTCTCTCTCTCACTCTCCTAATGGATTCACATTGCACTTTCGCACTCGCTGTGCACTTTCTCTGACTATTTGCATATTTATCCCGTTTCCACTTGAATAAACGGGCAACTTGCTTTCCCGCTGAGCTCCTGCGGCTCCTGTTGCCCAATTACCAAATTGATTTAATGACTTTAATCGACGCTGTGTAAATTATTTAGTTAGTTGCGCTGTGCCATGACTGCTTTGCACTTTTTTACGGTTGTAACCCATTGAAATGAAAGCATTGTTATTTAAAGTGTTTATAAAGTAATGGTAGTGCCGCATTCTACTAGTCAGAAGGCTAAGAATCCAACAGTTGTTTTTCACATATACAAATAATAAGCTCTACTACAGCGTACCTTCAGGTCGCGCTTAGTGTCACTTGTTTTGCGTTGCTGTTTTTTAAATGAATTAAATTATGCAGTAGTTGTTGGGTGTTGACTTTGACTACCCAGTAGTTAACACAAACAGGTATATAAATTATACTTAATGCATTCCGAAACAGCATTTCCGAAAGAAGAATGTTATCAGAAAATAATTAATTAATCATTGTATCATTACCTTCAATACCTCTAATCATAAGCACATTTCGCAGAGTATCTAATAGTCAACTACAATCTTCCTTCACATTTTGTTGCAACTTAAGAGCTGAGATTAGTTTATACCCACTGGAAATGCTCTGCTTAAAGTTTCAAAGAGAATTAGTTGAGTTCAAGGGGATATTCCAATGGATTTGCTAAAGGGACTCAACTGGGCAAGGGTTAACGACATATTTAACTAACGATTATGCAATTAGCAAAATAAGTGATAATCTCTGTTTTTTTTTGCGTAAATTAATTAAATGACAACCAATTAAAACTGTCGAAAAGCTGGAAAATTGCAAAGGAGCGAACCCTTTGCCAGCCCCAACTGGACGCCACCCCTTCATACACGTATTTGTGGGCACACGTATGTGCGTGTATACGCATGTTTTATCTGTACTGGGTGTTTATCAATGAGTGTGTGTGAGTGCGTTGTAATTATCATGGTTGTCGACAGCAAACAGGCGGCGCATTAAAGCCTGCTTAGCATGGCACCGGATGCTGCTCCAACTCCTGCTGCGGCCTCAGCTCGTGCCTATCCATCGCTTAATATACTTTACATTTAATACTAAGCATACCCAGTATAATCACGTGCAAGGGGTATAACAGTCAAGTGTGTCACCACAGCCATAGCATTTCGAGCAACTTTTCTTTTTACAGGGTATCTATTTTTGAGTACATCGTCATCACACAACGCATTTGTTATCGCAACGTTTATGTCATTTTGTTTCCTCTGCCAACTGCAAAATTTATCATTGAGGCGCAGGCAACGAACGCATCGAAAGTTTTTTGTAGCATACTTTTCAGCCCACTCATACGCACACATGCATTTACACACACACACGCACACGATACGAACTTCATGACTTTGTTCTGCTGCTGCTGTTGCTGTTGCCGTCGCTGTACACTTTCCCAGTTGGCTGTTCCGTTCTGTTTTCTGTTGTCTTAGGTGGCTCGGTTAATTTACATTTTCCTGGTAATTAAAATGTACTCCTTGGCGCCCCTTCCCCTGCACTTAACCCCCTCCCTCCACACACACACTCACTTTGTGCTGGCAAGGAAAACTCGTTTACATAATTATGTGTGGCAATTTGCGCGTGTGAGTAAAGATTTGCACCACACAACCGTTTTTCGGGCCATAAATTGAATCTTTTTTTCCACTTTTAGGCAGCAAGCTGGTAGTGGGGGGGGAGTAGCGGGGGTCTCTCTTTGAGACGGGCCATGCCAACAATTGTCGGCTAATTTGAATAACAAACTGATGCACGCACACAAGTATGAAATGGAAATTGCAATGAAAATAAAAGTGAAAGTGAAAGGAAAAGTGGAAATGGCAATGTTTGCTTTGCGGTTTACTTTCTTGAATACGCTTTGAATGTCAAGTGATTTACTTGTTCTTCGTGTGCCCTACTCACCCCCCACCCTATTTATGCATTCTTATCACCTCTTTCCGCTGAGAAACTTTTTCAATAAACATCGCATTTAATGACGTGATTTAAAGACGAATTTACGCATTCGCTACACTTCGTTATTTCCACATGGCCATCACATTTTAGCAAAGATTATTGTTAATAAATAAGCAAAGAGCAGAAAACAATGTGAGTTTATGTTGGGAAATTGGAGTGTATAGGAAAAGTTACGATATGATATGGATGATATCTTGATATCTTATCTTTGACGTGCTTTTTTGATATTGCAATATATGTATACGAGAGTGGTAAGAAAAGTTTCAAGCCTAACTTTGAGACTTCTTTTCTTTATTTTACAGCTGTTAATATCAGGCTGCAGCATTTATACGTGGAAGTACGTTAAAAGAAGTGAAACTTCCTGAATTCCCAAAAAATGGAAGTTACGAAAATATCGAAAAAATACCATAAATTCTTCTTCACTGTCACAGAATCAAAGATAGAGAGATGGCTGAAATCAGAATATGTCTAAAAAACGCGTTTAGCGTAATTCAAATAATAAATTGAATGTGATAATACATAAACTAATTGTTGTGATATAAATTACTCTCGAATAAAACATTGGTAAATTTTCTTTAGGATGTTTAAAGAGGGTCACTAAATGATTTGTTTTGACATTGAAAAAAACTGTGTTGATAAATAAAATATTGAGTAATTATTAAAATGCTTGTATCATAGTCAGGTTGGACTCTTTTCAGACCACCCTTATATTTAAAAATTTAAGAGAAATAATTTATCTCTTAGTCATTGATATTAATAACTAGTTCGATATTTAAACTAGATTCATATGAGTTAAATCAATGTATTGTACTCTTTAATATTATATACGAGGGTCGTTTGATAAGTCCGTGACTTTTTGAATAAAATATATTTTTTTCGTCAAAGAAGCGTTTTATTTCTCAACATAATCTCCTTTTAGCTCTATACATTTAGTCCAGCGTTTTTCCAATTTTTTTATTCCTTCCAAATAATAGGTTTTCTCAAGGCCCTCAAAATAGTCGTTTGTTTCTGTGATGACCCGAATCTCTTACCGCCGAGCCATTTCTTCATGTTTGGAAACAAAAAATAGTCACAGGGGGCTAAATCTGGAGAATATGCTGGATGGGGTAGCAGTTCGTAGCCCAATTTATGAAATTTTGCCATGCTGACACGAAATTCACTTTTTTCCATTTTCGTTAAAATTCACGAGATCGTCTGCTTTCAATGCCTATAAAACGCAAACCAAAAAACGCAGCTTTCTCAAAATTTTACAGTCAGCTGTTAATCGATAACTGCTGACAGGAGCAGTGTTGTATTTAGAGCAGGTGCGCGGCAAATACAAAAAGTCACGGACTTATCAAACGACCCTCGTATTTAATTTTGGCTTTGTTTTTATTTAAGTTTTCATAGAATAATTTTGAAAATATGATACATTGAAATGATTAATGAGCTTCCCAGGATATGACATAATAGTTGTTATATACTTTTTAATATTTTAATGCTTAGCACACGCATGTTATACACTTGTCGCTCTGTTTCCATCTTTTGCTGTCATGTCACGTTTTGCTTGCTGTTATGTTGTTGATTTACGAGATTTAAGTTGATTTACGGAGCAATTGTTTATTTATGAATGTTAAAACTGTGCTGAAATTATTTATTTTTATTTGAAGCTACTCTTAAACTGCAATTAGAGCGTAGTTTGAAATTGAAGAGAGTCGTTAGTCTTCGCTGCATTGTGCTGCTAAGCCCCAAAGCAAAAGTCATGCTGAGCAATAAATAGCTCACCTTGTCGGATCCCAATCCGCATCCAGATGATGATTAACTGCACGGAGGAGGTACGCAATCATTGCTAGGCAACTGAAGCTCGAGCACACGCGTGTGCCGGGTCAATAAGTCAAGCCGCAAAGCCAACAAATAACGCGCAGCGCGGGAGATGGCCAAAATTGTGAGTTATTCTCGAGGTGCGGGTCGAGGCAGAGCAGCCAAGCGGCCAGCAGCCGGAACTAAGTAAAGGTTTAGCCTTGGGTAATCCGCGTGAACAGCACGAGTTTCCACTCCACTCCCATTCTCAATTCCCCTATTGGCCATCCTAGATTCACATCTACTTCGGATGTGCACGGAAACTTCCAAAACAAATTATGAACAACAAGAGGAAATGTTGACGGCGACGAAGGGAAGGCACGAGACTGCCCAGCAAAGTGGACTGGGCCACAGAAGCAATTAGAAGCAGTGTAAAGCTCTTCAGCTAGCATTGTCAAGTTGTTTGTATATATATAAAAAATATATTTCTTATTTCTGCTATTGGCAATGCTTTTGAGGGACAGCCTCATTAAATCGCATTGAGATTTGTTTCAACTCAACGATTGGCTGAGCACTTTGTTGCCGCTCGATTATCCCTATGCGCTCGAGTAGCTTTCATTTCTTGCAAATCATCTTAGAGCAGCGCCCCTTCATTCCGGCCATCTAATTCCTTGGTGTACAATTAGAAAATATTCTGGTGTCTTGTTTATTTATAGGGTATGCATACTGCTTGATGGGCAGACTTGGCAAACTTCTCTTGAATTAATCACAGACATTAATTATACCCTAGACGTGGCGCGGTAAGAATTTAACTCTGTTTAATGTACGCATTAAATTTGAGGATTATATTCGTGAAACGCACTTGAAAAATATGCTCATTTGATAAGAAAATATTATTTGCTCGGCTCGAAATCGGAATCAGTAAAGAAATTCAACGCAAATACTTTTGAAACTTGCACAAACTTTTGCCTTAACTACGAAGGAAATCTATAATGATAATAAATTATTGCCATGTTCCGATGAAAAAGTTTTCGCATTGCACAGCAGAATACACAATACAAATTAGACAGCCAATTAAATTAAAAGGCCGGCAAGCCAATCGAAACGAACAAGGCCAAGAAGGGGAGGGAGAAGAGGGAAAGGAAAGCTGCAACAAGTTGGTGTCAGGTGTCGACTTTGTGTATATCCTGTAGGTGGCAGTTCTGCAGAAAAGAACCTACTCCACTTGTAATTGCTCTTTCATTACTTTTCATCGAGCTTAAGACGCTTTTGTTTACGACTTTTATGCGAGGAATATATATAAAGAGAACAAAATCAGTTAAGGAAAGGCAGCAGGAGTTGGAGAAGAGCTTCAGTGAGGCTTGCACGTGGAGTAGAAATTTAATTAAAATCAATAAGTCGCAGAGATTGACAGACAGACTTAGATATGGCAGACCAAATACTCTTTCAAGGTTGAAATATTGTACTCTAATCTTGAGAGATGTGTAAGTATCTGTAGATATGGTTAGCTCATTGCTCGAATTATTGTCAACGTGTCCTTCTAATTTGATTAAGGGCATTTTTCCACATATACATATATTCGTATATTTTTTATGACCTTCGCATTTAGTGACATAATTATAATACCCTTAACAGGGTTATAAAAAGCACCTTGAAGGCAGGCACACAATTCAATCGAACTACCAATTGAAGCGCAGCGTCGTCAAATATAAATACAAGGCTCTCCTGTGTGTGTGTGTGTGTGTGTGTGTGTGATTGAGCCTTGCGGCATTTTTATTTTCTGCAGCTGCTGCTCTCTTTTGCCCTTTTCACAAGCTAATGAATAATAAAATATTTCATCGAGTATATTAAGGCATATTAAGCAAACGTATTTAAAACCATTGGAATGGAAAAAGTTGTGCGCAAAAGTTTTGCGCGACTTGCAGAAGATTTTCATGTGCCAGAAAAATGTGCGAGTATTTTCGCATTCGACGGAAGTGTGCAGGCTAATTTTAAATTCAGAGCACAAACAAAATGCGTGAGGCCAGACAAAGCTGTCACGTGTCAGCAGCACACTCGCAAGAGCATGGCTATATGTGTGTGTGTGTGTGTTTGTGTGAGTGTGTCGAGTACGTACACAAGTTGGACTAGAGCTCTGAAAAAGGTGCCAGGCCAGCACTTCTGCTATATACGGACATTTATATATAATATATGAATGTACATATGTTATACATAAATATAAATACCTGTTTCAGGCCTTGCCTGCCAAAAGTTGGCGAAAAGGCTTTTGAGTAGCATTCAGCCACATATTCACACATTCACTTGGCTATTCACTTGGCCATTAAATGATGGGCAACAGCAGTTAAAAGTGCCTGCCAGAGCCGAGTTCCTTTCTACTTCGAATACCTTTTGCATGAACCAATTTAACAGCACACACACACACGCACACGCACACTATTGTAAGGCCTCAGAAACTAAGCGCGTTTGTGCGAGGTGTGTTTGTGTGTGTGTGTGTTTGCCTGACGCCTGGATCACAATTTACGGTTATGTTGCATGGACCAAATTGAAAGTCGACCCAAAGTGGCGAGCTTACAATGAGAAAATGAAAAATATGAAAAGCAATCGAAGAATTTATTTGTTTTCACAAACGTTTTTGTTTTTTCCCTCTCTGACTCTGGCATTTCATCATTTTCTATTTATCTCCATGGAAATAGAAATTCTATGAAAAGATTTGCCTTACTGGCATTTATATAATTCATATTATGAAATTGAAAATGCGAACTTTAAGGCTAAAAACTTTTTTTAAAGAGATGGGAAAAAATGTTGAAATGTTTGCAACTTCTGTGAATGTCTGATGGATGACAATCAGGATAATTGGGCTATGAAACTTCTCTAATTTGCTAGGGAAATAACAGACGACTTTTGCTTTACTTTTGCCAACGTTTTGCTGCAATTGTTTTTGTAAGTTTTCATTTCCCCCCCAAAAAAGTTGCGAAATATCTTTGCAAATTCATTACGAGTTAATTTTTGAGGGCTCTAAGGCAACATGTAGCACATGCAGAAAGGGAGAGAGAAAGAGAGAGAAGGAGACATTCCCAGACGGGAAGCTTCCTTGGCAACGCATACGGCAAATATCAAGTGAAGTTTGTCTGCAACTGAAATCTAATAACAGACAACACACACCACACACACACCACACACACACCACACACACACCACACACACATGCACACAATGATAGTCTTGTTGTGTTGTAGCATGTTTGTCACGTTGTTATTACGTGTGCGTGTGTGTGTGTGGCACAGTTTTAATTTGCAACTGGCACTGCATATTAAATAGGCTACACTTGGCACATCAACGCCCCGGACATAGAGACTCACGCACACACATACACACGCACACATGGGCACAGAGAACATAAGGCCAATGCCAAAAGCCGCGATGCCCCATCGAATTGAGGGGGCGTTACGTGAGTTGCCTCACTATTTGATCGGTCAGTGTATCGAAAATTGGCTTTCAATTGGTAAAGTGCTTCGCCATGTGGGTGTGTGTGTGTGTATGAGCCTGTATGCTGCCCTGGTTATGTGTAACTGATTAAGTCACCTGGGCTTATAAAGAAAACATTAAATGGAACTTTGATGTTATGGCAGTCACATGCAGTTAAGTCCCCCAGGGAAGGTGCAAATTATCCTTCACGGTTTGTTATTAATTGTCACCTTCTTCCTTGGGGAGAATGTCAAGCCGCCAATCAATAAATTGAAAGGTGTAAGTTAGGTGAAATCAGAAGCAAACTGTTTGGATAGAAGTCAAAATTTATTGCCTAATTTTAAGAGATTTTAATAATTATTTTTTAATTAAATTTTCTCTAGAACCACATGCAACAAAACCCGACAAACTTTTGCCTTAGCTTTCCAATAACATAAACGAAAACTAGTCTAAAACAGAATTCAAAGACTAGTTATATTGCTTATTATTTTAAGTTTCAACATAAGCTTATCATTTTATTTTCCACTCATGCACTGCTGCTTACATTCCTCTTCAGTTTCGAACATATTTTTCGTGCCTTTACAGCCGCCATAAGTGAAGGCCTCGCACTGGTTAGTCTTCTTTATGTACCGCCACATTGGAAAGAGTGCTCTGCAAGGACCCGTCTCACTTGGCTTAGCATCGCATTTCTCTGAAAATTAAAATAAATATGTACCTTATATATAAGCTAATTTTTCAATCATATTTACTCTTATTGTAGGCAGACATGGCAGGGATTATTAACAGAAAGCACAACAAAAACGTGAACAGTTTCAAATAAAATGATGCCATTTTGAAACAAAATTTTCTAAGGCAGAGCCATGAATTTTTCAAAGTTAAAGTTGCCCTAGTTTGGGCGATTTAGAGTAGTTAATGAAATGGAATGGCATACTTTATAGAGAATTCAATGAGTCTCTGTCATAAATCAAAGTATCTTATATTCCATTCCGTTCCCCATTCGCAATTAAAAAATAACTTTTAAATTGTATAGCAACTTTTTTAGTTATCGCTTGCTTGTTTAAGCGTTCCATAGAGTTATGGTAACTGGCCGATTGACTTAACACACAGTTCAATTGCCATTTAAATAACGTTAGTGCGCGCGTGTGTGCTTTTGTGTGTGTATGTGTGTGCGTGTGGACAGATGGGTATTGCGTGGGTAGTTGATCTGATTATGTTGCCAGTTATAGCAATAGCGCAATTTCCCCAGATATTCAACCGCAAACACTCAACATTGAACCACAAAAGCCACACTACCATCGTCGCCCTCTTCCCAACACTCACACACACACACACACACACACACACTAATATGTTTCTCCACACACAATTGGTGAAACGAAAAAAAAAGAGCCAGCTAACTGTTGTGATATTTATCGATTCGCTTTTATACGCTGGCAACAAAAACTGTTTTTAATGCTCGAAATCCATTTGCCCATATCAACGTCACTTTTCCGGCTATATGCGGCGTATACGCAATTTTATGGCATATGTTCATTAAGCTGCTTTCAATTGGTTCTGCACTGGCGCAAACTTTATTGGTTACTGCATCACAATATTTGGCTGATTCGTATGCCAATTTGTGATGACAGTGCAGTCGCAACAACAGTCAAACGACGCAGCCAAATGGGATACTAAAGATAAGTATTATTGTGATTTCCTAAAGAAAGCTATGAGGATATAATATTACTAAAAAATGTCTGTAATTGAAAT
This sequence comes from Zaprionus indianus, assembly GCA_018904595.1. Classification (NCBI taxonomy): domain Eukaryota; kingdom Metazoa; phylum Arthropoda; class Insecta; order Diptera; family Drosophilidae; genus Zaprionus; species Zaprionus indianus. The sequence continues at coordinate 3,351,481 of JAEIHA010000905.1, forward strand.
AGAAAAATATTACAACTGATTAACTTAAGTATTATAATAAATATACCGTATAAGTATCATATACAATGTATCTATTTGCCATAGTTCTTTCCCCCATTCTGGCCTATTATCTATGCTTTATTTTTCCATTACCGTTTGTTAAATATTTAAAAGCTACACACGCACAGTTTGACAGCCACTGTGAACTCATTTCGCAGTGCGGCTTCAGTGGTAAAGCTCATAAATACGCGGGCATTGGTTTTCAATTTGAACATGTGTTTGGGCCAAGTAAGTAAGCCATTTGTGTGCCTATTTGTAAACACCTCTCTGCGCTGTACCTCCCCCCCCCCCTCTCACTCTCTCTCTTTCTCTATCTGCTGTCGATGTCTTTGTATGTGCCGCCTGCGCCGGTAACTGCGCCAGTTTCGGTTACGGGGTTTCCCATAATCCGTTGATACTTTAATGTATGCAGCAGTAGGTGACGCTTTATGCCGGATCTTTGCAGGATTTGTATGGCCAATGTACTCGTGACGTTTTTATTTTGTTTCCGTTGCCTTTTGAATGATTTGCCTTATGATACAAGTGACTGTCGCATGGAGTGACGCACACAGGTGATGGGGGGAAGTATTAATTTGCTTCGGAAAGTAATTGATTGAATGAACAAACAAAAAAGAAATTTTATTTTCAATGTGACGAATATTGTATACCCTTATAAAGATGTGTCAGTCTTTAATTGGCAGAACTATAATTTAATGTGGAAAATATTACTTGAATAAAGGTTAAATGAAATGGAAAGTATTTGTTGATTTGATTGGCACTGATAAGTGCTCATACAAAAACCTTATCTGCCGATTGTTCCTATGGCAGCTGTATGTTATAGTAGTCCGATTTTATTAAAAAAAAAAATAATTAATTTAATTCATTATTTATATTGAACAAGCACGAAAGCTGAGTTCTAGTGTTTTCGATGTCTTTTCATTTTTTTTTTATATATTGTGTTGCATACTTTGTGGAGCTATGGAACGACTTCGAAAGAACAATTTTCTTTAAAAATGTATATTTCTTTATATATGTATACTTTAATGTTCCGATCGCAACCAAGTCTAAGAAACCATTTTGCCTTCAATAATCAATATTTATAAAGCACTTAAGGCTCAGCTTTCAGTCAGACATGTAAACACAATTGAACATTAATTTCTACAAATGTTTGTCAAGTTGAAATGTAATTCGTAAGTTCATGATATGTTCTCTAATATATTCCTATGCAAATCCAGCTATATTTACAATGTAATTAATGACTAAAGCCCATGGAGAGTGTCATGTTTGTCGATGTTTCGATTAACGACATGAGGGCTCTTTGAATGTGGGCGTGGACGTGTGCGTATTGGTGTACAAATAACCATACCCATCACACACAGATACCGAGCTTGCACTGTTGTTTACCAGTGGCCCAGAACCGTAATACAAAGCAAATATTTATATTCGGCATTTTAGACACAGATGCGATAGACGAGCAAAAATACATACAGAGACGCAGAGACGTATAAAGTTCTCCAGGGTAGAATAAAGAATCGCACATGCAAATTGTACACATGTGCACACCTACATATATATGTATGTGCATACATATGCACATATATCCGTCACCAGTTGGCCATGGTCGGGCTGAAATCAAATCGAAAATGAAAATGGTAATGAGCCCGCCAGCCATTGCTATATGATGTTCAAGTGAATGAAGCATGCAAATAAAGCACGACAATAAGCTCATGCGTGTGTGAGAGTGTGTGCTGTGGGTGTGCAGTGTGTGTGCTGTGTGTGCTGTAGTGCTATGCTGATACTCGATTGGAGTATTGAATTTCTACAACAGGCAGCTGTGATTAGAAAAAGCAGAACCAAAACAAGCAGACTTGTTGTCAGCTTCCACAATGGAATGAATGTGCCAAAGAATTTGGTTAAAACTCTTTGAATTATCCTTTAAAATTTCTATAAAATCACATGTTCCTTTGATCAATTATTCACTGCAGTTTTCAGCTCCGCAAATTGATTACAACTGTATTCAAAGGAGAATTTTAATGCAGGATAGTTAATTTTTTGTACACAAAATAATAATCAAGGCCGAATTAGTTTTTAAAAATTTGGATGCTATTGAATAATTAATTAAGAAGTTATTAAAGAAATAATTTTCATGGATACTGATTTTCAACCGCGCTCTAAAGTATGCAACGCAAAGTTATATGTGTGTTTAAGAAATCGTTTTTGATGGGTAGCGAGTATTTCACAGTCCACACACTCAACTGTAGCTTAAGTGCTTAGTGCCTTCTAGCGCTCAAGAGAAGCTTGCTTGCCGCGCTACCCAACTTAAATTTGTAACTTCTACGCTTAGCGTATTTTGTATTATTCACAGGCGGTGCCCTCGAAGTTTAAGTGTTTCAATGATCAATATTTATAAACCACTTTCCTTCAGGGACAAAACAGAACCACAAGTGTAACAAATAGCTTGAATACAAGCAGTTCAAAACAAAATATCAAACTCAACTGTAAAACCAGGCAAAACCACCAGCCAAGATTGTGGCCAAAGAAATCAAGACAAAAGTTTTGAATATCACGCAAAACTTTTCAAACTTTTGCCTGCTACAACAGTAGGGTGGGTGGTACAAACAGAACAAACAGGAATCGAAGAGGATGAAGTTATCTATTTGTTATGCTTATCAAAAGTAAATCGATGTCTTTGCTTGAAATACCAGTAAATGCATAGAAAATAGATGAAAAACAGTTGCAAATTTACAAACAGATGGAAGTCTATCCATCTCAGTGGATCTATCTCTCTCTCTGTCTTTTAGGCAAGTTTTAAATTAACATCTTAACTTAATAAGTTTGTATATAAAGCCATTGGGAAGTCTCTTGGATTATGCGATAATTACGATGAGTTAGTGAATCTTTAAGTTTCGCGGCTGCTGCTTTGATTGCATTTGCTAATCATGTTCGTGATTTGAAACTCTGCGTAGATAAAAGTTTGTCGACCGCAGCAAAGCCTGCTTAGCGCCAACTGATTCCATAAGTAAAGTTTGCTCTGACGGTGCTTTTTGCATATGTATATTTCTTATAATACCCTATAGCAATGTGTAGTCTCATTTGCCCTATACCCTATACATCTTGCAGCACACAATACTCGTTGAGTTATCAACACATAGGGTAGCCCTTTTTATGCTGTTGATCATGAATAGACGCTATGCTGATATCTTCTAGGTAATTACTGGGTAATAGGGGGATTTTCTTATTTTTCTATTGTTTATTTTCATACCCTAGCAGAGAGTATGTTGATTTTGGCAAGGAGTTCGGAAGGTACCCTAGGAGACATATTCGACCCCATAGAGTATATATATTGCGAATCATCTGAATATTGTTACCAAGTTAGCTACATCAGACATTTTCTTTTATGCATAATGCATATTAACAGATTTTTTGAAATCGGATCACTATATTATATAGCTTCCATAAGAACAATCGCCTCAATGTGCAGGTTTTTGATTGATCAGAACTTATCAGTGGCTATCAAAGTGAGACTTCATATTCAATACACACAATATCATTCAATTCTCCACCATTATATATAACTAGAATTATAACGACCGAAGCAGAAAAGGGTATTAAACTTTCAGCAGCCTCACTCAATCGTTTATTCTTTATATCTTGGGTTGATCCCGCCAGTGTTAGAATCTCTGTTTGCCCAGTACGTCAGAGACTTGTTTAATCTTTGCACATTAAATTAATCTTTCGAAAATTTACCCCCTTTTTGGTACACGTCAGTGTTACAAAAATTGAGATAAGACGACGCTTCTTTAAATAGGCTGATCTTGTCTCCCACAATCTTAGTTGCATTTATCGCGTATTGCGCTTAGCACAAACTTTCCTAGACTGAAAAAATACATTCAGAAGAACAAGTTTGGGTGGGTCCAGGCATTTATATAGCACCAATGACTGAATCAAAGAAAAAGCATAGTTTGGTGTAAGCTAAATTTAAATTTATACTAAACTGTTGATTAAGATCTATGTTTCTCTTAATTTGCACAGCCCTGAGGACTATTTACCTCTGTTTGTGAGAAATGAAACAAACAATCGAGAAGCTGATCTGCCTGACGAGCAACCAGTCTCAAACCTGCGACGTGCTCTGCCACAGATACTGGCCGTCAGCGCTCAGAACTTACTGCAGTTCGGTAAGTATTAATAATATATAATATATTTACAATATAGTTTATAGTTGTTAAATGAACTGCAGGCTATGGCATGACGCAGGGATTTCCCACCATAGCTATACCTGCTATACAGAGCTCCAGTGATAGCCCGTTCACCTTAACTGAGGAGCAAATCTCATGGCTCAGTAAGCAATATTCTATTCCCAGTTAGGGAATATACTTGAAAATCTTCGGTTTCCCAGGTTCCATCAATTTGATATGCATGCCGGTGGGATGTCTGTGCTCGGGAATGTTTGCTCAGTTGTTTGGCAAGCGTCGTGCGATGCAGGTGAGTTTTAAGATAAAGATATATATTTCTATACTATTTCTTTACTAATATATTTTCTTGTCTAGCTAATCAACTTCCCCATTTTGCTCGCTTGGATGTTCTTTTACTATGCCACCTGCACGGAACACATGTATATAGCACTCTGTCTGATTGGCCTTGCCAGCGGCCTTATGGAGGCACCAGTAAGCAGATTATGGAATATATCTTATTTATTCTTTATTAACTAATAACTTTTTTGTACTCCAAGGTCATTACTTATGTTGCTGAGATCACAGATCCAACGTACAGAGGAATGTTCTCTGCTCTGGCGACCACGTGTGTTAGCATGGGCGTCTTCACACAGTTCGCACTGGGCACCATGATGCACTGGCGGACGGTGGCATTGGTCAGCACAATTGTTCCCATATTTTCGGTAGTGGCACTATGCTTTATACCCGAAAGTCCAGTATGGTTGATCAGAGAGAAACGTTTGATAGATGCAGTGAAGGCATTGCAATGGCTACGTGGCTGGGTGCCAGGTTACAAGGTAGAGACGGAGTTCAAACAACTCTACGATGAATTGATAGTGCAGAAGTCCGATCGAGATGCTACTGAGAGCAAAGAGGTCCCCTCACTGGGACATACGTTGAAAAAGAAGTTGCACATGTGGCAGAAGCGTTCATTTGTGGCACCTTTTCTTCTGGTACTGCTGACTTTCTTCATCTGCCACTTCTCGGGTAAGACGCCGTTGAGAACATATGCTGTTGTTATCTTCGATACCCTGCGGACACCCATGGACAAGTACCACGCGACCATTCTGTTGGGCATCTCCGAATTTCTGGCCACAATAGTGGGTGCCGCCCTGATACATTCCACCGGGAAAAGACCATTGGTGCTCTCCTCCATGTTGGGCACAGGCGTGTGTATTCTTGGCATTGCCATCTATGCCCATTCATTTGAGCTGACAGAGCTGACAGGTTTGGCTGCTGAAAACAATACTCTGACTGCCGCGGCACATTTGCTGAATGATAGCATCGCATTATCGCAAAATAGTTCGACGCTGACGAATGTCTCGTCGACAACAGAATCCTTTATTTCCTCTGTACCCGCTCAGGGATTTGGTTTTTTGTCTTGGCTGCCGCTGTTCTTGATTCTGGGCGCTGCCTTCTCGGCTAATCTGGGGGTTCGCATGATACCCTGGGTCCTAATTGGCGAGGTATTCCCGGCCGAAATACGCAATAGTGCTTCCGGTTTTTCTGGTTGCATGGGCTACATATTCGGTTTCTTGGCCAACAAGATGTTCCTGCTCATGGTCGGCGTGATGACGTTTCCCGGTGCGTTCGCTTTCTATGCCAGCGTATCCATCCTGGGTATAGTTATACTCTATTTCATACTTCCGGAGACCGAGGGATGCACCTTGGGGGTGAGTTGGCTTTGTATAATCATTATAATTTTCATTTTATATGTGTTGCATTCATTTCTAGGAAATTGAGGCGCATTTCTCCAAAAAGTCGGATGTTAATCTGCTTAGCAGAAGGTCAAAGCAACTTCAAATAATTAAAAGTCAAGAAATTAATGTGTCGGATAAACATGAAGGCAAAGTATATCGTGAAACGGTTGTATTACAGGAAATTTAAATTTAGCGACAATTGAAGTGTATTTAAAGTTGTAGTTCAATTTGTTTAATTATAATCGCAAAATTAGCTATTCACTTTTGTTTTTTCTTGTTCAGAGGAAAATCATTCGAAATCAATTGGTTAAGAAACCTTAAATATGTCAAAGGTAACGTCTTAAGGTCTAATTTAATTAAATATTGTAAGAAACAAATGCTTAATGGATTTAATGGCTCACTCGCCTCGGAAGCTCTGAGAAACACACAATCAACTTTGGCACAAATCAATTGAATGAGTCACTTGAGTGCGACATAATCAATCAAATCTTAATTTGTTTTTAACTTGCCATCGACACACGACCCCTTATCCTTGACATTGAATTAGTTTGGCCCTGTTACGCATGCATGACACCCTAACAATTCACCCTAACCTAACCAACGCTTGGAGTATGACAAATTGGCTTGATTGAAAGCCAATGTAATCTTTAAGTGACTTTGCAAGCACTTCGAATAAAGTCAAAAGAGTGGGAGTAATTTAAGAGATATTTCCGTATGATGAAGTACAATTAACAATATATAAAGTCATTAAATATATTCCATTTAAACATTCAACAATATTCTGAGATTAAATTTATAAACTCTTGCACTATATTTTGTATTTTATAAGCTGTTTATGTCAGTTTCATAAATTTTTTGTCTTTTTGCAAACGTCAATTTTCGTTCTATTTTCCTTTTAGCAAAAACTTCAAAGTAGCCTGAAGAAAAATTAACATCAAGCAACACCAACGAACCATGAAGCGATGCCAAAACAAGCAGACACGAGCTGACCAGAGGCGTGGCAGGCAGTTGACTAAAGACCTAAGTCCTTATAAATGTTGTATGTATGTGCACCCGAAAGTAATTGTAGCGATAATCTTGATAGGCGAAGCATTTAAACCTAAATAATGTCACTTTGCACAGCAGAATCGCATTACTGAAAGTAGAGAAGAAAAATAGTCACTCGCAACGCCCAGATACTTTGGGAAATCTCTACTCGATGTGGTCTAAATGAATTAAATTTTACACAGGGATATAGTAATCTATTTATTGGCTACGATTGTAGATATTGAAATCTCTTTATTGGCTATGATTGTGGCTAATGAAATCCTATTGTCATTTGATTTTTTTTTTCTAAAATAAAACAACTTTCATGAGATCAATCATTTTATTAAATACATCATTTTAGAATACATATTTTAAATAAAAATTAAATAATATAATCTAAACTTAATTATACTATTAGTGTACAACATTCTCGGCCTTCTTTATTTCATTTTTACTTTGTATCTAAGCATAGAAAATTTATGGCAACACCTCGGCAGCAGCCAGGAACGACCGGAAGTCGACGAGTCATCTCTCCGAACTCCTGCAGCGATGCGACGCCGAGTAAACAGATTCAAGTTGGGGAAATTGCCAAAAGTCATTAAGTTGTCGCATTGATGCAACAGCAATAAGATTTCCTCACCTGCCCCAGTACCAAGTCTACAAGGATTGCAACTCCTAAGATGGTGCTTACGAGGGCAATGGCGATGATGACTCTAACGTCCCGTGTTTATGCATTGGCATTACCAGTGCGTATTTATCTCTCTGTGTGTGTGTGTGTGTGTTTGTATATTTTTTCAGTTACAGACTGAGCTGTTGAAGGCCCACTTTGCCTGCTGCATAGGGAAGCTTTCGTTTACCATAAATATAATTACAGATTCATTTCCGTCTAGTCGGCAAATGCCATTTTAGGAGTAAGCCCATTGAGCACGTGTCGTCGGTAACGAGTTAAATCATATAAAGTGTTAGTACAATATTAAGTACACATTTCATTAAAGTATTATTATTAAAAAAAGGTAGTCTCTCACAGGAGAGAAAGGTGCGATACTGAGACCAGAGACGCTCTTTTGTACCTGAAGAGGAATAAAAGTAGCCCTGCTTCCTTAATGGAACAGACCACATCTTTCGTCGAAAAGTTAACAATCTGTGCAGGGACTGCGATGGTCATGTGCAGTTGGTTCCTCCTCAATCCAAGGCTGGGCAGTCAGACAGAACAGAGAATGTGCCTGATAGTTTCTTTCTCTCTGCAGTCCAATTTTCTCATCAGGGAAACACTTGGGTTCGTGTCTTGGGATGGCACTCAAATGCAAGCAGTCCTAGTTACTGCTTGCCTCATTGAATTTTGTTAGCTGACAACGACTTGCTGTGAACTGCTTGCTCTTTCAGTAGATGTCGCTGTTGCCAAACCAGCTCTATGTGCCGATAAACGCCAATCGATAAACAGTTGTGAACAGTTGTGTTCAAACGGGATACTGGAAAAATTAACATTGACTGCGCTGCGATTGTGTTTTCAAATGTATTATTTATTTGAACTTTCTATGTATACAAGAGTTATGTATGCAAGTATATACTAAATGGCTGAATTTATGTACAAATGATGAATACAATTATTAAATATATAGTTATTATAAATATGCAAGTATAAATAAGTTCTGTACAATTGGGAGATTCGAAAAATATATATTTCATTAGTTTGTAAACAAATAGTAAAATCGAATTGCAAACTTAGAGCCTCTTTAAATAAACAAAAATAAATTAAGTAAATGTAAATTACAAATAAAAATGTCGTAGGATATGAAAATGCAGTCACTGGCATAGGAAACTTATTCCAGATTATTTCGTATACCTATGTGGGTTAATAACGTTACTTATATGGCAGTGATATGCTAGACGTACTATTTTAACTAGACGCTGTCTAAGTCTATGGCTATAAAACTTGTTTTTTGATCACAATACATTTGGAAAAAGTTACGGTGTGGCATCAACAGGAACCTGTGCCGCATACTCAGCTCTCAGTTATCATCGGTGGAGACCAAACACTCGCTGAGCAGCACATTGTGCAGATCATCCATGTCGATCCAGTCCCGTTTCTCATTGCGTATGGATACGTTACGTATGCACCCCTTAAAGTTGTCCCGCGATAGCAAACAGCCGCTCGAAGCAATGTCTGAAAAATTTAGATATAAAAGAAATTTAAAAAAATGTCAATAGGATTTATCTAGTTAGTATAACTAACCTGGCAGTCCGCCTATGTAGAGGGGTGATCGTGTCTGCACTTTACCCGCATTGCGTTGATTTGACATGCTGATTGTGGCGGGCAACTGATCGATTCTCAGTGCAATTTGCTCGCCATCATAGAGAGCTGAGATATTATGCCATTTGTTGTCGCAGAGAGCGTACTTTCCGGGCAGAGCAGATTCCACTCGGAAGGGTATGCCGTCGCCCATGTCACAAGAGAAAACGATCTGAAAATGAATGCCTCTTAAATGAATGATGATAGTGATGGTATAAGCTACTTACATTGCCATTATTGATCTCTAGTGAAAGCGCTGGAAAACCATTAGGTTCTGAGACACTCAGCAATATGCCCGATAGCTCCGAGGTGCGAAATTCCATTTCGAGTTCTAAGTATTTGGCCACATGAAAGTTTTTTTCTGTAGAGATTACAAAACATTGTCAGTAACCATATCTAATAAACAATTTTCCATGATTAACTCACTGTAGATGGCATACGCATCGCCCGGAAAGAAGCTGCCACTCTCGACAGTGGGAAAACATTGACCCACATTCGAGTGCTTGCCCGGGCGGGCCAGATCCTGTGTGCTGTTGTTGATAGTGACCCGTCGCAGGCAGCCCTTGAAGGCCTCCAGACGCATGTACAGCTCAGAGGGTACCTTAACCGGTGCTTGCGGCAATCCACCGACCAGCAGCAGCTGAGAAGAACCTATTTTCTTAGGCAGCTTCATTTGAGCCGAGGTCTTCTGGTCGGTGCGTCCGATCTCCACGCTCATCGTAACCTTTCGATCGTGGCAACTAATCGTCACACGATGCCATTCACCATCGTTCAACTTGGCAGTGAGTTGCAATTCCTCGCGACGCCGTCCCCGTACGATAAGTACTAGCTGCCCGTCCTTGAGCAGCAGCGCCACATAATGTTTGGGTTTCTCCTTGCTGCCCGGTGATAGGTAGAGCATTCCATTGGGATAGAACGAACGGAAGTCGAAGCTTATATGGAAGTTGCGCTGCCAGAAGTGTCGCTCGGACAGTTTTAGCTGCGAATAGCTGTAGAGCTCATCGCCGAACTTGAAGGCGTTGGGTTCGTACGAATAACTGCCGATCTGTAAGGTAATTAGTTACATTAATCTTAGCTCTATCTTAGTTAACCCTGGAGCTTAACTCACCGCGACGACTTTGTGTTAGTTTTGAGCTTTGTGAGCGAGCTTTCGCAGCGTGCGCTTTTTGTTCGTATTGTTTATTTTAGTGATATTTTAACAATAATCCATTTAGTTTTGATTAAAAAATATTTGTTTTTATTTAAAACGCAAAATGTGATAACAATTAAAAGAGAAGTCAAAGAAGTTATTTGTATGATACATCAATGAAAGCAAAAAAACGTACACAAAGCGTTGATGAGTGAACTATGCCAATAAGTATAGATTAAAGATAGATGATTGATTTGATGCCACATGAAATATGCTTACACACTAAATTATTGCTTTCGAGCTTATGATAAATGTATGTATATATATACAAATATGTTGTAAAATGAATTATAAACTAATCATTGAACTTAAATGTAATTAAGCTGGCTTAGTAAACCAACTCAAGTGAGAAGCTTCTGATGTGTTAAGAACTCTTGAGAAGCTTTTGGTTAAGTCTGAGGTTATGGCATATATAGTATATATATTTGATGACTGTATGATTAATCCACATGTAGACCACATTGAGAGCTATGTTTAGTAAGCTTTTTAGGCGAAATTAGTATACAAAAGAGCTTTCTGGCAGCGCAGCGCTTGAAGCTTTCAATTGCTTAGCAACTAAAATCCTATAAGAACGAAAAGAAACATTTAAGTCGATCAAGTCTGAGAGTTAGGTATCCACTTGGTGTATGTATATATTCACATGCGACTCCCTCTTTCCAATTCAGAACCAATAGCCTGCCCAAGACCAAGTTTAAGACATGAGAGAGAGAATTCAGCAACTTACCCGCTTGCAGCCCTCCGGTGAGGCAGTAAAACTCTTGCCAATCATCGGTTCCGTCTTCAGTAAAACATCATACAGTGCGCCATTAACACTGCCCATGACAGGTCCATTACGTCCGATTTGCACGTTGGCAACGGTCAAGGCATCATTGAAATTAATCGTTCGATTATTGAACACAACATCCCGCACTGCACCCTGCAGTTTAGTGAAGGTTGGCGCCAAGGCCGCATAACTTTCATGCGATGGTGCGCCTCCAATATAAAGGCCACCGGCCTCATTAGGAAGGCTGACCAGCGACGGTGAACCACTTAAACTACGCACATCCTGCTGCTCATCGTCCACCATCAACTCCAACCTGCGTCCAGTCTTTATGAGGTTGATCACATGCAGCTCGCCATCGTTGAGCTGACTTGAATTCGAGTACATTTTGATAAAGCTGCGACCTGAATTGATCCACACTTGCAGTTGACCATCGATCAAACTCATCGAGTAATTTCCCTTTATGTCCTTGGCATCGTAGTCTTCGAGCACCTCTGGTGGATATGCAGCCAGCAGTAGCAGACAGTCCTGCTGCAGAGTACGGAAAACGAGACCAGTGTTGGCACGCTTTCTTAGCGATTGTGAAGGCAGCTCCAGATAACCATTGCCGGAGAAACCAGCTCTGTAAAGAACATCATAAAATTAGAAATTATTATTTAACAACTTTTTGTTGTGCACTCACTTTGTGATCATATCTTTGCAGGAAGACTCAACGCCAAAATAGGTGGAGCTTTCGAGTGGATCGTAAGTTTCGCCATTTACTTGAACGTCCATCATGCAGCCCAAGAAAGGATTGTCCGCGCCAGGTGCCTTGGTGGTGCCAGAAGTGAAGCCTATGAAAATTAAAATGGGAAAATTATTTAATCGTACTTGCAATTCTTGCTTGAGTTGATACTCACCTGGTGGTACGCCACCTAAGTAGTACACAGCCTTGGACAGATCCGGTAGCATGTGACTCTTCACTGGTAATGTGGGTGCTCCTGATATGGCACGATCGTTATTCACGCGTAACATGCCATTTTCTGTGCTGCGTCTAGCGGAAAACTCCCTGGCAGCCTCGATTTTGATCCATTGACCTGTATTGTACTTTTTGGTGGTATTAATCTCCAGTTTGGACTCGTCGCCATAATCGATGCGGAACATTATGCGTCCGCGGCTTAGTGTAACTGACACCGAGCGGTTCTATAAGGAAAATTTAACAGTTATTAAAAATGAGTAAAGTTTAAAGGTTCCTTTGCTTACGTTTTTGTCATCAACCGCTAGGAACAGCAACGCATTCTCGTCCAGCGTGCGGAATGTCATCTGCAGTGCGAAGAGATTCTTGCGATAGGGACGTGGTCGTGATTTTTTCAGTTGGGCGTAGCCCAGACCATTGAAATGACGTGCTACAGACGAGGCTGATGATTCTCTGGCGCCAATCATGGCACCTCCGCAACGTCCCTCGCTGGCTAAGAAGTTCCAAAGACCTAAAGGCTTGTTGTCCACTTCCACCTGATGAATAACAACATTCAGGCCTGGAGTTATATCCTTAGATGCATAACCACCAAGCAGAATGTGCTCATCGTGGCTCTGATAGAAACGTGTATGCTCCGCATCTGTGGAACCCGTAACGGGCGATGCTGGCGTCAGTGCGCCGAAGTTGTTCATACGCCGCACCAGCAAGCTACCCAGATTCAACGTGCGATTTGCTTCCACCTGATACCAAGCATCATCGTACTTGGGATCACGTGTCTGGACCTCCAGCGGATGGGTAATGGTCGCCGTGCTGCCGCCAAGATTCCATATCAGACGAACACGTCGCTTGTATAACTCCAACGTAATGTGACGGCCTTCGGTGCCCTCCACATGCAGCAACGGGGAGTTGCCCATGTGATTCGACAATGCAAAGCTTAGTCGCAACGAATTGGAAGTGCTCAAACCGTAGGATACCGGCAAATAGGTGCGACTGCATTTGGGACCCAAGGACTCGAGTGATACATCAATCTGTAAAGTAATTAGGAATGTTAAATGAACATTTTTAATGATCAACCACCTTCTTACCGCCTCTGCTGCATGCCTGGCCTTGGCGATTTGATCCCTGAGCTGTTGTAATTGTTGTGCGATGCTGTTGTTCCGCACCTCAAAGACTTGCTGCTCCTTGGACGCCTGTTGCTCCAAGTAGCTGAGCGAAACATTCGCGACTCGCAAATTCGTCTTGGTTAGCGATATATTCTCCTCGGCCATGCTCACTTTGATTTCCCAATCGGGCTCTAGCATGGCAAAGGACTTGCGCATTTCCTGTATGGATTTCTGCATCTCGTGGGCGTGACGCAACTCGGCGTGCATCTCATCACTTGTTCGCTGGGCCAATTCCATGCTGTCCTGTGCAAGTCTGCGAGCTGGACCATTGTTAATTAACTGCAGTTGGCTTGTTATATTATTGCTAAGTTGTCCCGTCTCGAAAATTGTCCGCTTAATGCCCTCCACCTTCTGCTCCTGCTGCTGCAGTTTGGCCTTGAGCACCGTAGACTTTTGCATCTGCTGCAGTGCCTCACGTTGCAGCTGCTTGGAACGATGCAGCGAGTGCTTGGCACGTTCAATCATGGAACTTCCGTCGCTGGGGTAAAGCGTGCGTTGTGCCTCATAGACGCGCTCCTTGGACAACAGCGAAGCTTGGCGTGCATCCGCTATGGCCTTGGAGATGGTGCTATGTGCAGAGCTGCAAGAGAAGCGGGAATTGAGTAAGCAAACCTATAAACTACTATATAGTTTCTCTTACCTGGCCATCATGGCAATGCGTGCACCATTCTTTGTTGGCTGAAACTGCCTGGCGTACTCGTTGGCACGCTCCAGCAGGCGCACTGCATGTTTCTCCGCCTTGGGCAGCCAATGCTTGCGCACCTCTCGCTGCAGTTCCACCTGTACCAGGAGTGACTCGTTGAGTTGTATAGCCGAGGCAGATAACTGAAGTCGTTGGTCATTCAGCTTCATTTGCTGTTCAGCTGCTCTGCTCAACAATTGCTCGCCCTGATCCACAAAGCTCTGATTCAGATGCTGGCCAATGCGCTGACCCAAGTCACCTAATTCTTGATAATCCGCCACCACGTAGCCACTCAAATTGCGCACATGCTCGAGTACATCTTCAGCTTCGTTTCCTGCATCCTGAATACGATCGATGAGCAATCGCATGTCTGCGACACGAAAGTTCGTCAGATTGAGATCCCGCCAAAGCATTTCCAATCGGCCACGTTGATCATATGCCGCATCTGAGGCATTGCCCGTGGCATAGAACTGCTGCCAGGCGCAGTCGTTGGTGCTGCGTATATCTTGAACTAGCTGATTATGCTGCTCAATGGCCTGCAGATAGAAACGCGCCTGTTTCAGTGCAGTGGGCAGGCTCAGATGCTGTGCACCCTGTCCGTAGTTGCGTAAATTGTGCAACGTTTGTGCGATCTCTGCACGCAATGCTTCCACATTCTGCTGCACAACCAATGCAGTATCCTGCATGGAACTGAGTGCATACTGGCGTTTACCTACGGTTGCCAACGCCTTCCTCGACTGGAACTTGCTGTTCTCTGCGTGTGCGTCCAGTTTGAGCAGCCCCGCTGTGTCGTAGCCCAGAAGCAACTGCTTTGCCTGGCTATAGTCCTGATGCTTGGCTTGCCAAATGTCATAGGCACGCTCGTACTCAGATAACTTGAGATACGGTGCTGGTATGCCTGTCAGATCCATGTTGTGCAGTCCACGACGCAACTTATGGCCCACCAGCTCCACATAATCCAGCAAGAGCAATGTACAATTGTCGCAGACTAAAAATCAAATGTGATTATCTCAATTATGACGATTATAATCCGTCACTTACCTCTGCATCCGTTCTCAACCAGATGATGTCTTTCGGCCACACACTTGTTGCACTTGAGACCCGTGACACCTTCGCGGCAGAAACACTGACCCGTCTCTGTGTCACAGCCCTCTTCCCTAATGCCATCAGGGTTGCAATCGCAGGCTTGGCAACTGCTATTCGGATACTGCATCGGATTGCCGAAGAATCCCTGTCGACAACGTTCACACAATCGTCCTGTATAGCCGGGCTTGCAAATGCAGCTGACCTCGCCATTCCAGACATTGCATCCGCGTGCAAAGTTGCGATTCGTTTCTGGGCACGGACAGGCCTGGCAGCCATGTCGAGAATTGGGGTCACCAAAGAATCCATCCGCGCATTGTTGACAGTGTGCGCCACCACTGTTGTCCCGACAGTTCTGTTAAATTAAAATGCAATTTTCAGTAAAATTAACACAATTTCAACATGAAACCACTAAGCACTGAACACATAGAGACCTCAAACAGGGGGTAAATCTGTTATTGCTAGTTTTTCGATCGAAGTACCCCAGAGCTCGAAGCATTGCAAACTTCTCAAAAACTAAAAATCGGGTTGCGGTACAAATGTATCTGAGAGATACAAATGCATCTTATGCATGCAAATTTCTCAATAACTAAAAATCGGGTTGCGGTACAAATATATCTTAAAGATACAAATGTATCTTATGCATGCAAATTTCTCAATAACTAAAAATCGGGGTACGGTACAAATGTATCTGAGAGATACAAATGTATCTTATGCATGCAAATTTATCAAAAACTAAAAATCGGGTTACGGTACAAATGTATCTGAAAGATACAAATGTATCTTAAGCATGCCAATTTCTCAATAACTAAAAAGCGGGTTGCGGTACAAATGTATCTTGAAGATACAAATGTATCTTTAGCATGCAAATTTCTCAATAACTAAAAATCGGGTTGCGGTACAAATGTATCTTAAAGATACAAATGTATCTTATGCATGCAAATTTCTCAATAACTAAAAATCGGGTTGCGATACAAATGTATCTGAGAGATACAAATGTATCTTATGCATGCAAATTTCTCAAAAAATAAAAATCGGGTTGCGGTACAAATGTATCTGAGAGATACAAATGTATCTCATGCATGCAAATTTCTCAATAACTAAAAATCGGGTTGCGGTACAAATGTATCTTAAAGATACAAATGTATCTTTAGCATGCAAATTTCTCAATAACTAAAAATCGGGTTGCGGTACAAATGTATCTTAAAGATACAAATGTATCTTATGCATGCAAATTTATCAAAAACTAAAAATCGGGTTACGGTACAAATGTATCTGAAAGATACAAATGTATCTTAAGCATGCCAATTTCTCAAAAACTAAAAATCGGGTTGCGGTACAAATGTATCTTAAAGATACAAATGTATCTTAAAGATACAAATGTATCTTATGCATGCAAATTTCTCAAAAACGAAAAATCGGGTTGCGGTACAAATGTATCTTAAAGATACAAATGTATCTTTAGCATGCAAATTTCTCAATAACTAAAAATCGGGTTGCGGTACAAATGTATCTTAAAGATACAAATCTTATGCATGCAAATTTCTCAAAAACTAAAAATCGGGTTGTGGTACAAATGTATCTTAAAGATACAAATGTATCTTTAGCATGCAAATTTCTCAATAACTAAAAGTCGGGTTGCGGTACAAATGTATCTTAAAGATACAAATGTATCTTATGCATGCAAATTTCTCAAAAACTAAAAATCGGGTTGCGGTACAAATGTATCTTAAAGATACAAATGTATCTTAAAGATACAAATGTATCTTAAAGATACAAATGTATCTTATGCATGCAAATTTCTCAATAACTAAAAATCGGGTTGCGGTACAAATGTATCTTAAAGATACAAATGTATCTTATGCATGCAAATTTCTCAAAAACTAAAAATCGGGTTGCGGTACAAATGTATCTGAGAGATACAAATGTATCTTATGCATGCAAATTTCTCAATAACTAAAAATCGGGTTGCGGTACAAATGTATCTTAAAGATACAAATGTATCTTATGCATGCAAATTTCTCAAAAACTAAAAATCGGGTTGCGATACAAATGTATCTGAGAGATACAAATGTATCTTATGCATGCAAATTTCTCAATAACTAAAAATCGGGTTGCGGTACAAATATATCTTAAAGATACAAATGTATCTTATGCATGCAAATTTCTCAATAACTAAAAATCGGGGTACGGTACAAATGTATCTGAGAGATACAAATGTATCTTATGCATGCAAATTTATCAAAAACTAAAAATCGGGTTACGGTACAAATGTATCTGAAAGATACAAATGTATCTTAAGCATGCCAATTTCTCAAAAACTAAAAATCGGGTTGCGGTACAAATGTATCTTAATGATACAAATGTATCTTAAAGATACAAATGTATCTTAAAGATACAAATGTATCTTAAGCATGAAAACTTCTCAAAAACTAAAAATCGGGTTTCGGTACAAATGTATCTTAAAGATACAAATGTATCTTATGCATGCAAATTTCTCAATAACTAAAAATCGGGTTGCGGTACAGGTGTATCTTAAAGATATAAATGTATCAATGCTTCGAGCTCTGGGGTACTTCGATCAAAAAACTATCATTAACAGATTTATGTACCCCTGTTTGAGGTCTCTATGTGTTCAGTGCTTAGTGATGCAATGCAGCATTAGTTAATCGATCTTTTTCGATAATTCGATTGCATATTGATATGCACTTCTGTTGCCATGCTCATTTGCGATTAATGCGACCAAAGATGTGTTTTTAAAATATCCCTGCGTAGGTATTAAAATGTATATCTCATGGATAAAATATAAGCTGATTCTTAAACTATTCTCGGAGAAAATGAAATCATTCCCCACTAACTAGGACATCAGTTACTCACCAAACAGACGCCAGTCTCGCGATCGCAGTCGTTGCTGCGTCCATTGCAGTGACAAGGTGCGGCACGGCCAATAAGATCCTCGATAAAGACGCTTTCCGTGTCGCTCGTATTGCGCCAACGATAAAACGAGGGTCCAGGATCTTGGCATGAGAGACCATCGAAACGTTTGGGGCACTTGCAGCGCTCAACGCCCTTGGCAATAAGATTGGTGGTACCCTGCACAAAGATGGCGGCATCCATGTGTACGCTGTGGAGACTAAACGCCGAAAGAGAGGGTATTTTTTAGTTCGAGTCCATTCAAAATTCGTAATTCTACTTACACAACTTGTTGAAAGTCTGCAAAAGTGAATGCGCGCAGGAAAATGTGGCGGACATTCTGCAGGGCCGCCATCAAGGTGCCCCGATCAACGGCCTGGCTATTGTGATGGTACTTCCAGTAGGATTCATGCAACGGCACTCGATGAGTCACATTCAGTGAGTACTCGAACTCCTCGTACTCGTAGAAGTCCAAGACGAGCCTGGCATGTGCGTGCAGCTGCACCAGAGGATATTGAGCCAAGACCTTGCGCTCCAGTGGAGTATAGGCGCCTTCGGTGACCAGCGAGAAGTACAAGTAGCCACCGTAACTGGCAGTGCGATCGCCATAGAACTGTGGCGGCAGCTGGAAGTACAGTGGCTGATAGAACTGCGAATAGGCACCGATGGACACGTTGCCCGTCGAGCGCGGAACGAGACTCAAGTCATTCATGCGCTGTATTTCCGCATCCTCGCGATATGACACACTGCCCGCCATCTGAACGACCACGATGTACTCGTATTCTCCGCTCGGTACGTGCTGTGGTCGCAGTAACTGCACACTGAGGTTGCGAGCCTCCGCCATGCGTATATGGCCCCACGAGAGTTCACTCTGCTCGCACTCTGCTGCTCGACCGAAGCAAAAGCAACGTGTGCAACCTTCGGGATTGAGGGCCGACAGGCCAAAGGTGCTCTGCATGCACGTGTCACACTTGAGCCCGACCACGAGTGACTTGCACGGGCATTGACCGTTGGAGTCGCAGGCAATGAGACCATCGGCTCGCATAAAGGAACCTGCTGCGTTGCAACCACAACGACGACACTCGGGATAGCCGAAGTAACCGACGGCGCAGCTGTTGCACGTTCGACCTGCGTAGCCCTCGCGGCACTGACACTGTCCGCCAACCGAGGCACAATACTGTCCAATCGAACCAATGTGATCGCACTCGCACTCACGACAGCCCAGACGTGCCTGCCAGCCCCAGGTGCCGGGCACACACTGTGCACAGGCCAGACCGCGTGTGAACTTGGGACATATGCAACGCCCGTTGATCGGATCACACACCTGACCCTCTGCAGCACATGCGGCACATCGTTGGCATCCATCCGTGCTGAAGCCAAAGAAGCCCTCGGTGCATTCATTGCAGTGGCGCCCGCCGACACCAATTTTGCAATCGCATTGACCTGTCCAGGGATTGCACTCGTGACTACGTGCTCCGTGCGGATCGCATTGGCAATCATGACAGCCCACGCCCTGCGTGAGGTTCCAGTGTCCTGCCTTGCACTTGTCGCAGCGGCGACCTGCCACATTCAGCAGGCAGGAGCACTGGCCCGAGCGCTTGTCGCATGCGTTCGATAGAGAACCAATGGGACTGCATTGACAATCTGTAAATAATCAAGAGAAAACACAGGATTAGCAATATATTAATAATATAAAATTCTTAATAAATAGAATAAATAATATCTAGATATTCTAAGTTTCCTTCAATAATCTAACTAAGAAAATGGCAAATTCAAGGCTATTGTCATGCGGTTATACCGTTTCGAAATTTTCTTACTGGGCCACATGTGCCCCGATGACTGTCATCATCACCATCACCATCAGCATCGCCGTCATTATCAACTGCACCCAAGACGACTAACAACTTTTGGCCAATGCAAAAAAAAGGCTGGCAAAAAAGATCAGTCAGTCTAGTTGGCCGTTTTGTGGGTTGCGCGTAGGCAGCAACGCGAACCGCCCACATTTGCATAGAGTTTCCTAGCCGGGCGACAAACTACAAATGCGACGACGACGACGACGACGACTACAACAACATGGGATGCGATAGACGCTAACGGGGAAGTATAGTCAATGACAGCAGGCAGCAACTGGCGGGGGATACGGGCAACGGAACGAGGCACATGCATGAGGCAGACAAGTCTGCCGAGTCTAGCGTACGGTGACTGCAAGGCATACTCGTATACCAAAATAAATTCATTCATAAATCCGGTAAAACCAACGCAAAAATTTTCAAATTGATTGCGCGATCTAAAAAAAATATACACATAACAATTTTCAACACAAAGAAATATGTAAAATTGAAGAAAATAAAACTAAAATTGTAGAAGTTAAGCTGCGCTTAAAAAGGAAAAAGGTTTTATGGGAGGTTTTCAAAAAAGAATATAATGAATTTCACATAATTAATTTATAACGAAAACTTCACAGAAAGGCTTTTGTTGTGATCTTAAACCTAAATAAAAAATATATATTTTTAAATGATCTAGTATTTGATATACTCTTTGCTAGGAAAGCGTATGCAGAAAATGCTTGAAAATTATGAACATATCGGAGCACGCGACACGCAGAGATAGTAGTTGGACTGCGTCGTCGAGTGGTTTGTGAAGGAGTAGCAGCTCAAGCAAGAGGGGAGCGAAAGATAGAGGAGACAGGCAGGCAGTGGAGCGACAGCCTGCAGGCACTTGGCTAAGATTCAGACTGAGCCCCTGTTCAGGCTGAGCTCAGGCTGTTGTAGCTGTCAAGTGTCTGCTTGGGATTTGCATTTTCATGAATGAACGCAGCGCAGAGAGAAAGGTTTCCTCTGTTGCTCTGTCTGTTCACAAGTTTTCGACAAAAGGTTCAATCAACCGATGCCATTCAAAAGGAAGTTCTTTGGCTTTCCTTCCCTTTATGCCTCTCTCTCTTTCTTCCTCTCTCTCTCTCTCTCTCTCTCTCTTTTTTCCTCTAAGAAAATGATGTCATTTAGGTTTCTAATAGGGCATCACGAGGCTCGCTTTAAAATTTCATTTGTCATTGCACAGTTTGAGAGCCACTGTGCCTTGCAACACCCACAGCAGTTGTCTACGATTTGAAAATGTTTCTTTGAGTCTTGATATTTTTTTGTTGTTGTGATTTTATAGCGTGGGTCTTCAGCGGTTTGTTGTCGTTGATTTTTCTCGTTTTTCGTTTATTTTTTATTATTGACAATTTTCTTTGTTTGCGTTTTATTAATGAGCACGTTTTGTTGCCCGTCGCGTTGCGACTGCTTCCAAGTTTGGCTCGAATCTGGGGTCTACAACAGATTTGGTCAGCGGTGTCTAGTGTGGGGGCAACAACTGTGGGCAGCTAAAGTGCACTTCCGTTCATTTAACGGTGCTTTATGCCGATTGTGCGTAAAATTTAATAAATGCACATCGCATGTGGGCGGCAAGTTTAGGTTGTCGGTGCAGAAATACTGATGATGGATGAAGCCGGGAGAACTTGAATTGCAATTCGAACTTAATCAAGTGGTCCTTGAGGGATAAATCAAGTGAGCTCAGTAGAAGTATATGGTTTATATGCTAGTTTGTTGAAATTTAATATAAAATGTTTGTAATAATAATAGCAATTAATAATCATGTTGAAACAAAAGCAATAATTATTTATCTTGACAAGAAAATCGACAAAAGCTATGGCACCCTGATATTGGCCTTCATCCAAGCAAACAAGTTCGATGACAATTGGCAACTTACTCAACATAACAATTTGGCTCTTGCTCGCTGTCACAAACCACGAAATGTGCAATAAATTAGCAATTAAACAATAATAGTTCTCGAATGCCATAAACGAACATGACGAACATTGACACTGCAATTGCAATTCAGAGTCGCAAAAATAAAACCTCATAAAAAAAGTGCAAGAACTCTGAAACATTTATCAATAGTTCGAGTTTTCAGCCAGAATGTAGAGCACGTGTTTGGCAGCTCTTTTTTCGATTTCTGAACATGACAAAATATTGATTAAATGATTTATTTTCTAGCCAGCACTGTTGCCGGACACCGCTGCGTATGCGCAATGTGTGTAGATTGCTAAAGAGAGACTCGCGCGCCAACGCGGTCAATCAATTATTATAAATCTCCAATCAGCAGGCTAGAGAAAAAAACAACAAAATTGACGAGATATCAAAAAACATGGTACAAAATAGTGTGAATACACTTTGAAAAATTTAGGTTTATATAGAAAATATTGAGAAGTTTGATTATACAATAGAATATACAAAAATAAACATACTAAGTGTTGTGCGGTTTATTTAATTTTAACTACGGAATAATAATTTTTGACATAGTCTAAAAATATCTTAGAATTAAGGAATAAATAAATATGTATAAAATAATGATTTTAAAATTTAATAAATTAGATTCAAGAAAAGCAATAAGTAAACAAGTTTCTTAATTTTAAAAGTCTCTAACTCAAGAAAGAGTATTTCGTGGCACATTAGCTGGAAAATCGGAAACGGCAATTAAGCATTTGTGGGCAACAGCGCGATAACAATCTTGTGGCAATGCGTTGAGCAGCGAATGAATGCTTGATTGAATGACGGATGGACAGACTGACGGACAGCTCAACTTACTAACTGACTTACTGACTGACTGACTGACTGAGTGAGTGACTGACCAACTGTCTGGGCAAGATTTATGTGTAAGTTGACATTTGAAATGTCAAAATGCAAGTTGGCCAACGGCAAATGCTTTCGGTTGCAGCAGGCATAATGCGTTGCTGCTACTGCTGTTGTTGTTGTTGTTATTGGCTCGTTAGCCGCCCACAGTTGACCCACATTAGCCAAGCCAAGCGGGAAAGAGATAGCGAGAGAGTGGGAGAGTGCGCAGCCACGGCAGAGGAGGAGGATCGACCACCCGGTCGGTGCTGCCTTTTAATAGCCTCACGTAGCCAACGCTCGAAATTTCGTAGTTAATTAACCCGTTTGCATACATTTTGTTTTGGCCATGCCTAGCCGACTGGTCCTGCCGGCTGCAACCAGTTGCCCCAGACACAGACACGGGCACGAACAGCAGCAGCAGACCGAACTAGTCCCAATCTCAGTCCCACTCCCGTGGCGTGGCATTATTTATGCTTTCTTTGATCGAACTCGGCGCTGGAGCGTCATAATAGTCACAGTTCCCGAGCGAGTCCCCCTCCCGATACCGAGCCTGGGCGAGGCGGGAGGCTGTGCCAGGTCTCACTCGATTGTTTTCGTGCGCCTCATAAATTAATCGAATGTTAACTTTGCTCAGGAAATTGTCTTTGACTTCATCTTGGCTGATCGCCGTGGCGCGGCCTCATCTCAAAAAATAATAGAAAAATATTTCGGAGTCAAGTGCACAACACAGGCTTGACTAGGGGTTACCCTGTAAAAGGAAGATGTTTTATGTGTGAAGAAAGAGAACTTTAAAATCGAAAAGAATTTTTAAAACACAGAAAATCTGGACATATTACAGTACTAATTCAATCTTATGTTATATGAAGAGTTTTAACACCAAAAGTAAGCCAGAGGATTGGTAAGATCGTAACGTAGTTTTGGAGCTCACAAAGTTTGAACCTATCGAACCAATTCTTTAATCTAAATTCGAATTATATGTATGTACAATGGAATAAAAATTATTTTCGAATAATTGTTTTAGGATTATCCGAAACCTAAATATATCGAAATTATACTTTAATCTAATCTTATTTTATACGAAAAGTTTAAACAAGAAGATCATAAAGTACCTTGGACTTCACGAATCAAACTTCTACTTCAATCTGATCTCTCTCTAAATCGTAGTTGCTCTTACCTGACCCCATCGCAACTCTGCCACTAATCACGTATCTTACCTCGGCTACTTGATTGTCAGTTTAATTCTCGTCTAAGATACACCTCTTGCGTTGCCCCAACATAAGTATAGGGTATACGTTAATGATAGCATTTTGTATATTATAATAATCGGTTGGCCGGTGTTGAATTTGCCGGCGCTTGAAAAGTGGCTGCCGCCGTGGAAGTTGTGGAAGTGGCTACATTAAAATGCCGCCTGTTTGCAATTTATTAAAATCTCCTCTCGTGTTGGCCAAGCTGTTGACTCAATTAAACTCAGTAGGGGAGAACGAGGAGTGGGCGGGCGATGGCAATGTTTAAGTGTTGAGGCAATTCCAAGCGTTTGATAAGAACTCTTGATTTAGATGGATAGTGGAAAATAAACACTGTCTTTAGATATATCGAACGACGCGTCGTCTTTCAGCCAGTTCCTGCTTATCGTGCCAACTTGTTGCGGGATTTATGCAGACTTACAAATGTATTTACGCCTGTCACATGGAAGCGTATTTGTAGCATCCACTTAATCCGCATGTCTCCATTATTTAAAACACCGCGAATCGCAAATGATGAAGTTTATGCGAGCATATCCATAGCGACAACTGCCCCAGACACCGTTAAGACGTCTCGACATCTGAATTATGGATAGCATTATTTTTGGCCTCCCTCTCTACCTACTACCCTCCCCTTCTCCACCCCCTTCTGCCCCCTCTTACACTGTGCTTCTATTTCTAGTTTACAATTTCGCGCTTTTATTTTTAGATTTTCTGTCGTTTTCGGTTCGTTTGGCATTTCGCGGATTTCACGGATTGGAGTCACGACGAGTTTCGGCGTTGGAGTTGTGTTAAGACAAGTGGCAGTTGCGGGTCTTACGAGCATAAGCCACCCGTGCCATAAAATTTCATATGCAAATTTGTTTATGCCACGTAATGCGACCGCGCGCGTATTAAGAATCATAAACTTAGGTATTAAACTACGACGACTTCAAATACTCTGAATACATTTATATAGAAATCCGACCCAGTGTTTTTAGAACGTGACACTTTATATGGAATTATGTATGTTAATAACACTGGAAAGAAGTGTTGCAGACTGCAAACTCATCTCAAATTTCTAAGCTTCTAAGATCTAGCGAGTTTATTAAGCTAAAATATCCAAAAATCTAAAGATTCGGGTTAACACAAGAAGGAGATATGAACCTCCAAGAAAATTTGTAAATTTAATATAAACTTTTACCATATTTTGTTTTATTTTGTTTGTCTAAGTTCACAACTAAGTTAGGGTATTAAACATTCGACATCTTCTTCACTCAACATTTTGATGTATGTATTTCGAAAGTCAGTCCAAAATACTTGGGTATTGGTAATAACTGGTCAATCGATTCGAGGCGCTTTGACCTTTCGCAGTGCTTGTCAAACTGTGCGAAATGATGAATTGCCTCAGCGCTAATGAATGGCACATTAATTTGCATTTAAATGCGCCGAACATTTTTTGCATTTTCAGTTTTATATTTTCAGCTTTCAACTTGTCATTGAATAATGAGACAAGTCAGCGCTAGTTTTTGCCTGCACGGAAACATAAATTACCCAAAGAGAGAGAGAGAGAGAGAGACCGAATAGTGCATTCGACTGCAGTTCCCCCGAAAAATATGAAGGAGAACAACAACAGCAAAAAACATATTTTTTTAAATGTCACATTCACATGCTGCCAAATGCAGCAGCGTGCCAAATTTCAGTCGCGCCCCAAAAGTGAAAAAAAAAATACCAACTGATTATTAATATTTATAATTTTCATATCAGTTTTTTGTTGCGCAGCGTTGGCGGCGCATTTCGGTATTTTCTCGCCCTCTGTTGACAGTTTTGTGCGTGCAAATTTATGCAAAAGTATTTATCACAGTTTTTTTTCAAAAACACATAAACAGCATCGAAATAAGACTCCAAAAGTGTGGCACATCAGAGTGACTCTGCGATGATTTGGCAAGTGCCATGAGTGGTTTTTTATGGGTCTCTTTTATGTGGCTCTTTAGGCCTACACGAATCGTTTAGATCGACGTTTGATAGGCCGAAATTGAAAATTGTTGTTCCTGTTGTTGTTTACTTCTTCTTTTGGAGACGTTTCCAGGTATATCTATAGCTGGAAATCGAAATATTCATGGCATTTGAAGTTGAATACGAATTGCAAACGAAATTTTTGGCAAATTTTGAGAGTTTTTGTGGGTGAGGGAAAAAAGAGGGAAAAAGCAGAAAAAATGTTTATGAAATAGAAATTATTATAATGATCTTTAAGATCTTAGTTATTCAAAAGAATGTTGAATGAAAATGTTATCTGATTATTATATATTCCTCATTTCTTCCCCAATTTTCCAATTATCTTTGTATTGAACTCCCAGCTCAGGTTTCCAGCAATTAAACCCTCTAAACGCGCTTAATTAAGCAATTCCCATTAGATGCAAGAGATCGCTGCTATGGGGATACACCCACCGGGTAACACCCACAGCACACACACACACACACACACAGACGTATCCCGAGCTGGGTGTACAGAGTGTACCACACTTTCGCCCATCAAAAATGAACGCAGTCAAATTGTGTGGCGGGCTCAAATTGCATTTCCTGTCACTTGGCCGATAGTTCGGCCAGACCAGACCAGACCAGACTAGACCATACCTGGAGACCATACTCGATGCAAAGCGATGCGATCCGTTCCATTCCGAACCCGACCAGCCCAGGCAATGAATCTCGCACCCAGCTTCCCAGTTATGGGTGTGTGCCTGTCTGTCTATCTGACTGAGTGTGCATGTCTGTGCGTGTGTGTGTGTGTGTGTCTATGTCTCGGGATCTAATGCTCGTACTGAGCCCGGTCTGAGCTGCCTGATTGTCTGCCAGTCGCCGCACAACATGCTAAGTTACATGTGTGTCAGCCTCTTTGACTGTGTGCTATGTGGGTGTGTCTTGGCTGTACATAATGTCCGATGTCTAATGTCCGCTGTCCCGTGTCTGTTGTCGACTGTTGCCAGTTGTTGCACAGCCTGGCAAACAACATCAGCATCAACATTAACACCGACACCAACACCAGCACCGACACTGGCAAAACAATATTAACTGGCGGCTAGTTACCATTACAAGGCATGTGATGTTAATGACGCTGGAAATTATAATTGTAAATTGAGCGTAATATACCCTTGAAATTTGGGTTTACGAAAAATCAAATATGGTTTCTTTTCAGCTGATTTTGATGAGGGTCCTACAAGGCGACTGAATTCTGTAATTCTTTAAGAGCTGTTTATTGCAATAGGTCGAATGTCAGTCATTGCATTGAATCAACTGGAAGATATGTATTTTGTAAACGATTGATAATCTTTTTTAATAAAGGAAACCTTAACGTATTATACTTTATTTCAATTAACCTATTCAAAGATCAACCGATCAAAAGATGAAAAAACAATTAAAAACGTTGAGCATTAAATCTAATTGCAATTTGTATTTTTAATTACAGTGATTGCATTTTTTTTGAAGCATATTTAATTAACTTTACAGGGTATCGGGGTGTTGAATCAGGCCTTAGTCGTTGTCTGGCCATTTCTTATCTTTATTTGCGACATGTATTTTTAATTTAAACGCGACTATCAAATATTTAAACTGCATCTTGTTGGCAACACCCCCATTGCCCCCAACACCCTCTACTAACGCCCGCCCGCAACTGGTCGACAATGCCCCAAAGTGTTTTGTTAAATGGTTTTTCCCGCTACTTTTTTTAGCTTTTTGCTCTTGAAGTCTTAAGAAAGCCGCCGGCTCTAGATGTTGACTATTTGATATACCCTGTAAAGCACGTATTGTTGGGTATGGTAAGGTATTTTCTGAAGGTTCGAGGGTGCTCATTGAGTGTATCAGGGGAAACTCAAGAAACTGTCTCTAAAGAATTATAGGGTGTCTTTGGATCGAATACAGTTCGCTTTTCGGTCTCTGATAGCGTGCATAATTTGTGGATCTAGTATCTGGTTTTGTTTTCAATTTTTGTTTTGTTTTTCTTTCTCTCTCTTTCTCTCTGGGCAAATAGTTTCGTTAATTGAAATAAAATTCAATTTGACGTTTTTATGGCATGTGGAGATAGTTTGGCTAAATACGTGAGAAGTTGCAGTTGCAGAGACTGTCTAGACAACGAGAGCTCTCCTTGTCTCCATATGATTGTGTGTGTGTGTGTGTGTAAAGTTTGAAAGTTGTTTTTTGGCCAGAAAGATGCAACCCGTTTTATGGGCCATTCGAACAGTCACCGATAGTTTTGCGATATGTTATAGCTGCATGTGAATGCAAATGAATGAATTCAATGGACCAGCCATAATTCATGCACCCCATTCTCGCGTGCCCATTAAAACGTGTGAAAAGTTTGCATATTTTCCATTTTCATCTTTATGGCACAGCTCGTTAATTTGATTTCTTTTAATTGTTGACTTTGTCGTACTAAGAAAAGGGATTTCGATTCGCTGCTTAGCAATATTCGAATGATAGGTATTGTATTAGTAGTGTGCTATGGTCACATTGTAAAAAGCAATACTGATAATCGATAATATAAGCTGTTCTAATTTTGTATCGATAAGAATATTGACTGCCACATTGGAAGAAAAAATTGCTTGCAATTATCTTAAGTATTAACTTGATCTTTATAAACTTTTAAGTTAATAATTAATATATTTATAACCATTAAGATAGTTCAAGCCAACATAGAAGGCTCACTTCAACACCATTTTCATTCGAACAGTATCTGGCAAAGAATTCAAATCTATCGCCAGCGCATTAAATCAGCTAAATGCCAGACAAAAGTTAATGTCAGTCATATCAATCATATCTGTATACTCTTGCAAAGGGTATTCAGTTTTTCACTATTAATAAACTTATGCAAAAATAAAGAAGTCAACTTTCATAACGATCATTAGCTTCTCTTGTGTGCAGCTCTTCTAATTTCTTTCTAGCCTCAAGTCAAGTTAGGGTACCGCATCTTCGTCTAATTTATGCAATGCCGTAGACAATTTAGCAATCGGCTTCTGTGTGTGCATGAAAACATTAACCCACTATTGCCGGCGCGCACAGTTTGGCAGCTGTAATTTTTGAACAATTTTGCGCCTGATAATATTTATTATTCAATTTTCATTAAATCTGATTATGGGAAAAAACTTGTTTGTGGCCCAATGGAAAATCGAAAAGAAAAATGCAGGCAAATTATTTGTGTGACGCTTAAATTAAGCATTAATTTTCGCAATGGCAACGGCATAGGCAACGTCGACTGCGACGGCGACGGCGACGGCGTCATAAATATCTTTTTCGAACGACGTCGAAAATTGTGAGATCATGTTGGGGAAATAAGCAGAAACAGTTTTTAAGGTGTTGCTGCTGCGCTGCTTGTTGTGACAAGCGAATGGGGCGCGAATTATCGCCGATATCGAATAATCGAATGCCAGATAAGAGAAATAATGTTGTGCAGCTGAACAGAGAAAAAAAATGAAAAACAGTTAACATTCTCCCGCCGTTTTCCCGTATTGTATTACAAATAAACGTCAAATTAGTGACAAAACGGCGAAGAGGGCGACGAAGATAAGAGATAATGAAAGATAAGCTCGATATGCATTATAAATCAGTTACCAATTAAAAAAATATAAACCGAGAAGAAACAGGGCGGGGGGAAGAACGAGAAATACGATATGCTGCGCGTGCAGGGCCAACTCTGGCACTGTGGTTGATCCATTGAAAACGATCGAGGGAAATGTATCCACGATGTAAATGAAAATGAGGTTAATCAGAGCGCTGGAGAAATTCAAATGAATTCAAACGAAGATTTTCACTTTTCCCATTTTATTGCTAACGATGTCTTTCTTCTGTTGCACAGTGTCAAGGTTTATGGTGACCTAAGGAGGGGGAGACCGTTCGTAAATGTTTACAGTCTCTGCAAATTTGAACTCCTGCTTGGGAAGGTTGTGCCCAATTTCTGTTCATCTATATGAAGAATATATTTAAGGCAATTATTCAGATTTTATTGACCACAAAGAGCATTACAAAATATTCATTCCTTTACAGTTCTATCCTATTTGTACAAATATTTTTTTTGCTCCCATAAAAATCTCTTGAGTATTGTAAAAATATTTCTTCCCTAACAACTTCCAAGTCGAACCAAATTGAAATTGGGAACAGTTTGGGGCATTTTTCTGCCAGTCACGTTTTTCTATTTATATGGTAATTTTTGACTTGAATTTAACGTGTACGTTCGTCTGTTGCTCTGTCTTCCGCGCCGTCACACTGTCTTGGGCCCCACAACGTGTGCCGGGTTGTCTAAGGTCAGAGACAAGATGACGCTGACGCTGCCGCTGACGCTGTAGCTGCAGCTGACGCCTGCCCCGTGGGCCAAAATCAACAAACGCGGACAGACATCAGTTTCCAATGTGCCCGCACAACACCGACAACAACAACAGTTATAATAATAATAATAACAAACAACGAACTAAACTGGCGCCTCGGTCACTTTGATCTATGCACTTCAAATGATTTTCTGTTGGTGTTGCTCACACACTCCTCCCTCATTCCCCTCCGTTTCCCTGCTTCACACTTCTCCACTTCCTTGTTGCCCCCTTCCCTGCTGCCTCTTTGACGTCTTGCAGTTGTTGTTTGTGGCGATGCGTAAACAACGGCACTGCGGCAGCGTAAATGAAACGGCAACTTTTTCGCTTGGCAGTTGAAGCGTCAAAGAAGTTGGCATAGCGTAGTGTATGTGCTTTCAAAGAGCCCCCAGAAGACGCGGGAAGTTGCAACCGTAAAAGTGTTCGGCTAAGTGGCAGCTATCCCTCTGTTGCTCTGTTGCAACAGTGAAATGAGCTAGGCAAATGTTTCCACAAAAATGCATAGCCCAAGCTTCAAGAGATCTGTTTGTTAAGTCTTATGGCAACCAGACGAAGCTCTACACACTCAAGGAAAGTCCGCAGAAAGGTACCTTTGCTAGGTTTTGAAACTCAAAGTGTTGGATTGTGCGATGGAATTTTAATTTGGGAAAGAGGGGTACATGTTATGATCAGTTACGTTTTATCTTGAATATTGAAAAAAAAATTGAAAAATTGAGTTTGAATTGAATTGAATGACTCCTAATTTACATACATATGATGTCATAGAAACTGCCGGCAAATTTTTCTTATTTTTCAAATAAGTATAACAACCAAACTTACTATGGTAATTTATGTACATCATTTCAATGGAAACAGATTGTTTTATATGAAGTACTGTTTACCCTTTTCTTTATAAATCCCTCAGTATAATTATTGTTCATTTATTTATTAGTTACATACATTCACTTCATAATTTTCTTCTTGTTTCCATTTTATTTAATTTTTTGTATTTTCTTATCACAGTTATTTAACCTTTCGCTTTCAAATGCAAGCACTCAACGCTTGTCAAACTGTGCCGCTGTCAACTCGTTGCCCTTCAGCTGACAGTGCACTTCAAAAGTTGACTTTGTGTGAACTTTGGAGCACAAAGGCAGAAAACAAAAATTGGATTTCCCAATGCACACGCTAATCCATAAATTTCAACAATTGCCCTACAGTTTGGCAGCCACTGCAGCTTACTGTCAACTCAATCCGTGACTGTCACTTGCATTTGTCATTCGCCTCATTTGTTTGCTTTGCCTCGGCTTTGTTTTCCCCCCCCCACCCCACTCTCTGTTTGTGCGTCCATTTGCTACGCTTACGTTTTCAAGTTTTGTCACTGTTACAGAATCTCTGAGTACCCCCTTTCCTTGCTCTACGGCATTTGTTTCTTGTGTTTGTTGTTGTAAGATTGTTTTATTTTTCAGCCTTCTTTTTTGTCTTTATGCGCAATTAGCGAGCACATTGTTTGTTTTCTGTGGCACGTTTCGTTGTAATTAAAAAATCACCGCCACACTGCCCCGCTACAAGTTGCCCAATTCGTGTTTCGTGTAGGTGTTGCCGGTTGTCTGTCTGTCCGACTGTCTGGCAACGGCAACTGGCGTCTCGCTGGAAGATCTGAGACTGGGGGAAAATGTCAATATTTGTTTCTTGTTTACGTGAAGTTACTCGGTTTCTTTTCAGCCATGTGGCATGTGGCGGGTCTAATCTAAATGACAGCAATTTGTGTGTGTGCAACAATAGAATCTACCCGTCTCGAGCACAGCTTAGTGTGTCTTTTAATGTCTCTTTCTCTCTCTCTGTCTCTCTCTCTAATGCCAGCTTCGTGCTCGTTTGCGGCCATTTCCCAGTTTGTCCATTCTGTCTGTCTGTGCTGCACGTTGTCGCTTGTCTCCGCAAAATGCTAATTGAGCAGCCGCAACTGGCAACAGGCGCCAGACGTCCAATCTATCAATAGACCCCCACAACTAGCAACTCCCCCCCTCGTCGTCGGCAACATTTTTTGCATTTTAATGTGTGTGTAATTTGATTTGGTTGCCAATTTGTTGAGTGATTCGATTACATAAGCAAAAAGTGCCAGAAAAAAAAATGAATAAATAATATTGAGGCAGGTCATTTGCAAAATCCCCAATTGATTTTCGAGTATAAAACTTTGGAATTTTAATTGCAATTTGATCGGTTCTCGAATTTTTGCATTTGCATTTCGATTGACAGACTAGCTAAGGAGGTCTGGGGAGTTTAAAGAGTCTAAGTAATATAAATATGCTGGTTATTATTTCATTTTTACTGAGACAAAGCGTTGAGAAATGTGTATATTTAATATACTGGGTAGTTTTTAATTTAAGATACAAATATAAAATAAATAAATAAATATTTTATATATGTAAAATAAATAAATAAAGATTTTATAAATGTAGAATAAATAAAAAAATATTTTATAATATTTGCCAATATTTGTATTTGACTTCTATTTATCTTTCTCAATTCTCGGTGTAAAAAATATTGAGAAAAGTATATATTTAATAAACTGGGTACATTTTGATCCAAGATACAAATATAAAAGAAATAAATACATAATTTATAAACATAAAATATATAAATAAATATTTTATATATCTTCCATTAATCCCGCAATATTTGTATTCGATTTCTACAGTTCCTCCTCAATTCTCAGTATAAACTTCAATTTATTAATATCAATAATCTGATGCCAAAGCAAACTTGGCAACTCAGTTCGAGGTGAGAGGGAAGAAGGGGGACAGAGATAGCTAGATGAGGCGCCCAGTATGATGACGCTGAAGCCTGTTGCCATTTAAGTGGGCAAATACATTAAACGCCATAAATGGAGCGAATGCAATTTTTATTAGCGTAATTAACACCTTCTTGCCATTGCTTCCTCGGCGCGACAATTAAACGATGTGAATGGGTCTGTGTGCATGTGTGTGTGTGTGTGAGTATTGCTGAAGAGATTTGCTTACCGCGTTGCCGCGAACGTTGTGTTGTTGTGGGGCGCAACGGTATAAAGTGTTGCGGCATCAGACGCACGCTGCCACCGCCACCGATGCCGCCGGCAGCAACAGCAGCTGTTGGCAGCAGACCTGGCGGACAGGGCGGAATCGAGTCGAGGTTGTGGTACAACACAATGTTGTTGTTGCCCGGCTGTATGAGAATATGTTGTTGTTGTTGCTGCTGTTGTTGCTGTTGCACGCTGAGATTGCCAAAGAGTTGCTGCTGCTGTTGTTGTTGCTGCTGCTGCTGTTGGCGATAGTAGGTGGCGGGCAGCAATGCAAATCCATGCTGCTGCTGCGGTCGCGGTGTGATGGCAACAAAGTGTTGCTGTTGTTGTTGCTGCCGCTGCTGACTGCGCGCAACATGTTGCTGATGTTGCTGTTGTTGTTGTTGCTGAAAGCTTGTCTGCAAACGCGTGCGGTAGCTAAAATGTTGCTGCTGTTGCTGCTGTATCTTTGGTATAAGTGTTGCTGCTGTTGTTGCACTCGCACTGGCAACAATTGTTGTTGCCACTGCAGTTGTTGCTGCTGTTGTTGTGGTGCGCGTTGCATGCGTCGCATTGCGCTGATAATGATGAGGTCGCATCAGTTTGCGTCGCCTGCTGCTGTTGTTGTTGTGGCCCGCAAAGGGATACTTGCGACGCCATTTGCGCCGCACTGGAGTGGTTGTTGTTGTTGTTGCTGTGCGTGTTGCTGCTGCTAGTGCTGTTGCTGTTGCTGTTGCCGTTGCTGAGGCAGTGACAATTTCATTGAAATTGCTGCTTAAATTGATATTTACACTGCTATTTACACTAGTTGTTGCATGTTGCTGCCGCTGCTGCAGCAACAAGTTGCCCTCGGGCATCGCATGTTGCAGCGTGTGTGTTATACAGACTAGATGGATGCATAAATGCAGCAATTTTCCTGCTGCTGTTGTTGTTGCAGTCCAACTATTTCGCTGTCGTTTTCGTTCTCGTTGTTGTTGTCGTTGTTGTTGCTGTTGCTTTATTGACGCGTCTGTCATTTCGACAGTTCGCTTGTCAGTTGCCGACATATTTCACTCGTTTTTATTTTTCGAAAATTATTTCCAATTAGTGTGCGACGCTTTTCACTGACTTTTCACACATTTTCACGCGAGTTTTCCCGTTACATATTTCTTTGAGCAGAAGCAAAAAAATTAACTTTTGTTTATTTTTGACACAATTTACAGTTGCAGCATTTAAAATTTCTATTCGTATTTGTAATTTATTTGTAAATTATTATATTATTTCATTTCGCAGACTTCAAAAGAATCTATTTTCCATTGGAAGACATTGCCCAATTAGCTCAGTCAATAAAAAACGAGTCGAGAATCGTTTCGACAGCTCAAATTGTTAAACAAAACTTTTGACAATTTGTAAATAAACGAAAAATAATTTACAATTTCAGTTCGACGCAAAGTTAAACAGACAGATGGGTGTGTGTGTGTGTGGGCCCTGGCAAACTAATTAGTAAAGTTCTACAAATAGAGAAATGAGATAAATATGTAGAAGACTGGCGGGTACCCTCTTTTTTTACTCGATTCAAATAACGTTGTTCTTGAATTAAATCTGTTTATTTTTTATTGAATATCACAAGAATCTTAATGCCAGATAAGTCTTTAGTAACTTCTCTACTATGTCAGAAAAATGCAGTCAAAATAATGCCACCAATCCCTCACATCTTCCACACACTCTAAACTTTTACAGGGTATACAAAAAGTCAATAAAAAATATCCCAAACAAATGTGTTACAATTTCAAAAAAAAATTCTTGTGCCTTCGTTTGTTTGTACTAACTCAGGAAATAGCTACAGTAAAAATACTTTTGACAACTCTGACATATATGGGATAATCTTTGCGGATCTACAAAGATGCCCAGCGAAACCTCTTGATATAAAAGTTATAGTCATACAAATGGCATAAATTTGTACCGCAAAACCCATAAACTTGTGTCGAAAACTTAATAATCGAATTGCATGGGAAGAGAGTCTCCTCCGCCTTCAATAAAATATATATAAATATTTATGTATACAATTTGAGATTCTAGCGTCATCGGTTGCTAGCTGAAACGGTTTTCCAGGAAGCACAGCTGCAAAACAAAAAATTCGCATAGTCCACAAAGGAAAAGATGATCGTAAACTACAAAGTAGATCTCGAGCGAACAACGAAAAGAGTCGTGATGTAATAAATTTTCGAATGGAACTGCAAACTGGGTAGGGAAACAGAAAAAAAGCTGAAAAGATTTTCGTATCTCTCCCAGTTATATGAGCCATAAAAAGCTATAATATCTCTCGAGCCTATGCTGCTGATGATGAACATCAAATATTTCAGCAATCGAAAGGGGGCCCCTTCCTAGATAGATAATGCGGATGAACAAACGATCGTAAATAATCAAAGCTGAACTGACAAATCAGCGAAAGGGAGATCGCAGTCCAGAGCCGGATTTTCTCTCTCTCTCTCTCTCTCTTTCTCTCTTTCTGCTCACAAGTGGAAAATTAGCTGGCCCCACAAACAAATTTGGAATAAGTGAGCTTTTGTTTTCCTTTGAAATTTGGCGGCTTTTTGGTTATTTGATCTTTGCTTTAACAAACCTAACACAAGAAAAAAAATGAAACATTTTTTTATCCATAATTTGTTTTGTGTTGTTTTTTGTGTCTTCGGGTTATCTTCCGCCTGAGGTTTCTTAGTCATTGTTCACTGCCTCGGTGCCAAGACAGACTTGCCGCATTTGTGGCTACCTAATTTAAATTTCTCACATTACAATTAAATTTCGAGTAGAACACGCCAGTTGCTCAACTTTGGACCGCTTTACCTGGTTGTTTACCTGTCTTTTTATTTGTATATATTTCAAAGGGAGAGAGAAGGTTGTACTTTATGCCAAAGAGGGGAGCCTGCTCTGGCCATATCTGATCTGACAGTTTAGTGCCAAATTAATGTAAAATCTCAAATATGCCAGCGCTGTGCGCGTATATAATTAATTCTGAAATCGGGCACGATTGAATGTGATGGACCCTTTTCGTAAGTGACGCGAATTATTTTCAGTACGTGTTTTTTTTTCGCTGAAACGGGTTTGAGGAAGGGTTCAGCGGAGTAAGTATAATTTGTGTGCCCAAAGAATTTCACGTGTGGCATGTTAAGGCCTCAAGAATGCTCTTCTCGGTGTCAGAAAAGGTTTTGTACCATGTAATGTGTGGTTTCTCTGCGTAGATGACTCGTTAGTAAACCTAATCGAACCCTTCCCATAGCTTTCTCATTAAAATTCCACGCATTCTGTAATTAATTCCATTTTCCTTCTGTTATAAATCTCTTTAATTTCTCTAAACTCCACAGACTTTTCAATTTTCCACCTGCTGCAGTTGTGCATCGTATACATCTTCATTTGGGCTTGTGGTGTAACCCAATTACAAAACTGCTGAACATTTCGCACATTTCCAGCCGCTGAAAAACTAATCTATTAACGCCTTGATCAGGCTAGAGAAAAGCAAAAGAGAAGAGAAGCAGAGGGGGAAGAAGTGCAAAGTGTCGGTCATAAAGTATTTTAATATCTCGCAGTGCATTCGGAATTTGACGGACCAAAGAAACCTCCACCACCAGGTGAAGCAGTCGAATGCAACCACCCGCTGTTCCTTTTGATCAGACTCGCCTGGACGAAGACCGCATGTTGTGTGTGCTCCATAGGAATGGTCCCAATTTCATTTGATTTGATTTCATTTCGTTTGTTTTTTCTCTCTCCTCCTCAACTACTGCAATCTTTTATTGCATAATTGCAATTGAATTGTCTGGCACGTTTCGATTTCAGTTTGTTGTTGTTGCTGTTGTTCGAACTATAAATGAGGAAGTATGTTAATGATTTGATTTACCAGTTTGCAAACAAATCGCAGTCGTCTATGTAAGCGTAATAAATTTTCTTGATAATCACATTGTGTTCTTTTTGCAATTGGAGCTAAAAATTTGTGTGTGTTTGCTGATGAGCCTCATTTGAGTTGAATAATTTCCCAAATAAGAGGAGTATTTTTGTAAAAAAGAACTGGGACATATATGGGGCATGACACAGCGGGAGTCAAGACATGTATGAGGCAAAGTGAAAGGTTTTTCCGCCTAGAATTGGGTCATAGAAATAAAGTTAATGTGATTTCGTTTTTGTTGTTCATATTGCTAAGGCTTTTCATTGAAAAGGTGACTTAATTAGTGGAGATATATTCTCCATATGGAAGGTTATTTATAGCACTATCTTTTCTTTAAGTTTGACCTCAAGTTGTTGAGAAAACTCAAGATCATAATGCCATAATGCATCTTCATATTTGATCGCTTACATTTCTTATACAACTGAAGTTTCTGGTGATATTCAAATAACTCTTCTACATCTCTTTAATTGCTTCCACAGAAACTTTCTTCAAACATCTTTCTTGCCCCAAACAGAAGCAAAACTGTCCACACTAATTAGCAAAAAGAGGCAAATCAATAATTGGTAGAAATTTGATATGATATATAGCTGGAGACTGGGTCTCTTGCGTCCTGTTTCAGCTACCAACTGAAATCAGTCGAGTGTTAAAAATAGCCGCCAGCTCATTACGCAGAATTGTCACTTCTAATTAGAACAAATACGGGAAATGCGAGACAGAGAGAGAGAGAGAGTAGGAGAGGGAAAGAGAGAGAAAAAGAGAGAGAGACATTGTCAAGATAAAGGTAAAACTTATTTTACTAACAAAGTTGCGGGCACTTAGAGGCGAATGGCAAGTGGCAACTGTTGCAAGTTGGCTGCACATAACGAAACGAGTTTCTGTGCCAAGATCTTAAATTTTGGGCTTAGACTGTGAAAAATTGCAATACCAAGGGGTGTGTGGAGGGGGAGGAGTGCAGTCCAGTCTAAGCCCAGTAGCGCTGGCTACGCATGCGGCGCGGAGGCCTACGTAAGTCCGTATACTCGTATAGAAAATAGAAAAATGAAAATAATGAGCCCACATAAGAAATGACTTAATCGCTGGCGGCTTGTTAGCCCCGCTGCCAACTTTGTAGCCTTGGGGTCCGCTATGGCGGTGCTCAGGGGCGTGCGGGGCGAGGGGTCTTTAAGTAGCTGCACAAATAAAGATTTACAGCAATTTACTTGAAGGCCCCCTCAAACCCATGACTGCCAGTCAATAATTTCCGATGCCCCGAAACGCGCGCCATTTGCAGATTATACAGTATGCAAAAGAGTGAGAGAAAGAGAGAGAGAGAGAGAGAGGGGGAAAGAAGTGAAGAATAGCTAGAGAGACAGGTAACTGGAGGACCACCGTCAGCGTCTTTGAGGAATTGCATAATTATAGCATTTGCCCAGTCTCAGGCCGAGCCCAGCCAACGGGTCTGCTCTGCTCTGCTCTGATCATTGGCCTAGGTTCAGGCTAATTTGTTTAACATACCCCAGTCGGTTGTTTGTCCATATAATCTGGGTAATATAGTACTTAGAGTGTATACTATGTAGAGGGTCTCCACTCTCTCTCACTCGCCATGAAGATGCTCATATCTTTAAATGAACTTTGTATTTGCCAATGAGATAAATCTCAAGGAATCTTGATAACAGAAAAGCTTTTTAACTTAGGGTTATGAGTTAAGGAATGCGAGCAGATGAAGCAACAGATTTGAAGATATATCTATCATATGTTCGTATAATAAAAATACAAAAGAAGTTGCTGAGATAACGGACACAGCAATAAAACTTGGAGTACAATGAAAATCTTGTAAATATCATATGAATTCCAAAATATTTCAAGAGTATTCAAGTTTCGTTAGTCAAACAAATAGCATAATTTTCTTTCATAGTATTTTTGTTTTTTGCTTTCAAGCCCCGTAGGCTGCCTAATGTGTATTCGTGTATGTGTGTGTGTGTGTGTGTTGGAAAGTCAGTCTACGGCTAGACTGAGTAGATGGTAAAGGCAAAGAGCTTGTACAAATATTGTAATGGCATGATATTGATCTTGATTGTCAAGATCGCACACAGCATGATCGTCGGCTTGGAGACTCGCCGCAGACTCTTCGGAGAGTTGGAGACTCGCTACGTCGTCGTCGTAGTCGTCGTCGTCTGGTCTTAGAGTTCAAGCAAGTTGCATTGTTTAACTTTGACTTTGTGTCAGTTTATGCCGTGGCAGATAACGATCTCAGATCGTGGCTCCGACTGCCAGCCGACTGTGTCATGTGATTAATCGTGTGTGGGAAAGGGCTATGCTGCGACACAGTCGCAACAGCATACTAGAAAGTAGTACTCATATGCATATGAATCACTGTACTCGGTACTCGACACTGACAATCACTCGATCGACTGCCTGGCACTTGTCTTGCAGCTGCAGACTTTCAAACTGCGATGTCCATTGAGTGACAGGAGCGTATTGAGAGAGAGACAGAGAGAGAGTAAGACTAGGCGCCATCAATTGAGGAAGCAATTAAATAGAAATTATAATCGAACTCTCTTGATCGCCATCGATCTTCATGACGAATACCAGATGTACCGCCCGCCGTCAAGCAAGCGACAATTCAGATTTATGTGCATGTTCGATTCGAATGCGAATACAGACACACAAATGGGCAATATACTGGTAAATTTGCCATGAAGTAGGGCATCTTTATGCGCGATCATCAGCGCGATCAGTTGACTTCAATAGACGCCATTCAAATACTCTAAATTCCTGGGGAACTAATCAACTCCAATAGTCAATACTCCCATTGGAAAGATGCTCACAATCGTAGGGTGATCAGGTTTCGTTATGCCTGAGGATCGGCTTGACTACAGGCTTTTCGGCTTTTTGGTATGCCAATTTAAGTTCCTGTTCTTTTTTGCTTGATCTTTGATCTACAATTTGAGACGCAGCGCGAAGGAGTTCGGCGGAGAGAGACAGAGATCACAGACTGAACAGGGCGGCCGTTAGATCAACTCGATGCGATCTTTTTTTTGTTTAGGGAGTTAACTGCGCATAGTTAGAACTTGTTTTTGCCGCAGAGCATCACCATCAAGGTGATCCCAAAGGGATGGGGAAGAGAACAATGGAGAGGCGCCGCTTTCAAGTTCAAGTCATTGTTGTTGTTGCTGCGATCGATGACGATCATCGACAAGGAGCGCAGCTAATTGGGTCAACCGGTCTGCGGTCTGCGGGGTCTGGGGCCCGCAACATTTAATTGGATTACCGCCTTTTCATTAGACTCTTTTCATATTTATTTTGTTCTCTGTTTTGGCAACACGCGTCGAACTCGGGAGAATTGAGTCACCAAATTTGTTATAGTTTTTTTTATTTTTCTGGGAGGGGTTACAAAAAATGCCACCTTTATTTACAAGTCACAAAATAGAAAACAAAACAAATTCCGCGCTTATCACTCTTCAAACATTGCCCGGTTGCGCTCGTCATCTGGCAATGTAATTCAGCTAATGGAAATTCATCTTGTTGTCGTGTCTTGTAAACTTTTATCTATCAAGTTGGGCAAATAGTGCACCGAATAGAAAGACAACAGAGAGAGAGAGAATACAAAGCGAACTACTGTCTCGGAGCTGGAGAGTTGCAAGTGCATCAAGTGCAGCAGCAGGCCAAGTTAAGCTGAAGTTGCATTCCCAGAATAACAAAACTAGTTGCAGAGCGGCACAGATAGACAGAGAGAGAGAGGGGGATACTAGTCTCTGCTCATCCATAAATCTGTGCAGCCACAGTTGCCCATTAATCATCACGAATGTCCGAGCCCAATCATCACTTGCAGCAACAACTACAACTCGCAGACAATCGGCGCACTAAGTAGAGCTTCAGGGCGTTCCACGCACACACACTAATGAGTTATGGCTACTCCAAGGGGACTTGCGTAATCTCCTCAGTAGGAAGATTAGTAGTAACATTTGAAGTAGTCGATTTGCTACTATGTTCGATAATTAATTAAGCATCTTTAAGCTTCACCTATCCAGCTTATTACGTATGTAAATTTGATATGTGAATTATGTAAAATTAAATGAAATATTTTATAAAGAAATTCAATTTATTAGAAGTATTTCCAATGAAAACAAAAAGTATTTTTTTCGGAAATACACGTGGGAATATGATGCGAGAATCATTTAATTACATGGAATAATCAAACAAACAAGAAAATATTTCAAAACTGATTTATCACTTTAATTTGCAATCGATTGAGCAAGAGATCTTCAATCAGATTTTAAAGAGCTTTCAATAATTATCGAGAAGTCGATGTTACATGGGAACTCTCGCTTGGTTCGCATGACAAATGTTTCATTAGCTGCCTAATCAGCTTATTCATTAGCCAACGCATTGAATATATTATTATTTATATTATTATTTATTTCTTTTATTTTTCGGGATTGTCTTTTGTATCTTTTTGCTGCAACTATCAATCATTATTTACTTATATCTTTACTTTATCTTAATTCTTCGCACCTTTCGCATGGAAATTCTCTTTCGCAATGCAATGGAATACGCCCAGCTAATGAACACCTTGCCGCACACACACTAACATTATCCACATACATATAATCGTATTTGGGGGCGTGTCACGCGCCGATCTGAGAGGAACGTTGTAGATCAAGCGCGCGCGATCATCAAATCAATTTTCATTCTTTGCATTGCAAATTTCTTCCCTATCAACGGCGTCGATCGATTTGGTTCCGTCAAACGATCGATGAAGTCGCACGGTACACAAATCAACATAATTGCTGCCCCGGCGCAGCGCACACGAGCGAAAAGGAGAGATGGATAGACGGAGGCAGCTTCTTCAAGTTGCACACGCAGCAGACAACTTCACTTGGACTCCAACTGGAATTGAAGACGCGCGATCGATGGATCGATCGATCGGTGAAGCTGAAGCGCCAGTCACGTTGCGCGTCGCGGCGCGTGCGTCGCAAATCAAGTGCAAAAATAGATCAATCAAGCAATCAATCGAATCGCTTCAATCTCTGTGGCAAATGAAAAGGTTTTCCTCGCTACGTGCCGC
Source organism: Zaprionus indianus (assembly GCA_018904595.1). Taxonomy (NCBI): domain Eukaryota; kingdom Metazoa; phylum Arthropoda; class Insecta; order Diptera; family Drosophilidae; genus Zaprionus; species Zaprionus indianus. The sequence goes on from JAEIHA010000905.1 coordinate 3,393,669, forward strand.
ACCACGTCGCGATCAATGGGAATCGCGATTAGCCGGAATAATAAACAAATTCAACATTTTAAGTGCTGATTCGATTTTTGTTTTTGCCATTTCCGCAGAATTCTTTTTGTTGTTTTCTTGTACACGGAAAAGATGATTTGCTTGGTGTTGCTGTTTCTTTCTTTCTTTATTTCTTTCATGTGGTTTATTCTTGCATTCGGCATAAACAAATTTTCACACACAAACACGGGCAAACACACCAGCACACCCACAAATACGCTCACACACACACGCACACTCACTGGGCAACACGATACTCGATTCTCGATTGGCGGCACCGCAGCCGAAACGATTTCGAATGAATCCAAACGCGCGCGACGTCTCGTTGCAACTGATCGCAATTGTCCCAATCAGAAAACGAAGAACGTCGCCGCCGCCAAGTTGCGGCGGCCTAAGCACAAGTTCGCTTCGAACATGTTGCGAGCGCGTGTTGCTGGCGCAGATGTTGCTAAGTCGGTCAGGTTGCGATACATGCTGCTGGATGAAGTGAGTTATTTGTGTGTTCATTTAGGTATTTAATTATTCAATTATTGTTTTCAATTAATTTCATTTATGCATTAAGTTTTTATATTCATTTATTTATTTCTGTATTTATTTATTTAATTATATATTTATTTTTTTATTTTTTATTAATTTCCGCTAGATGATTGAGTGATTCGAGTAAATTACGTTTAGTTTAGTACATATGTATCTAGTACATTAACGTCAAAAGTATTTATTGTATATTGTATAATGTATTTAGTTAAATTTTATTTTTAGTAAATGTAAAATGCCCTTATTTAAATTTATTGTATTTTAATTGTTTCTTATCCAATTGGGATCTCTTTTTTGTAACGATTTTCAAGGAGTGATTGCACAAAAACTAGTTTCGATAAGGATATGATACTTTATTTTCTATTTTGTTTAATAGTTTTTCTTTTAACTACTTAGTAAATATAAAATTTTCGTAAAGTCAAAAGTTACTATTACTATTACACTATATTTTGCATGTACATATGCACATGTTTGTATGCACATTTAAATAAATGATCAGATCAGTTAATTAGACTTTCATACTGTTGTCAGTTGTCAAGCCGTAAACAAGATCAATATCAAAGAGCATTGTACACTACAGTTAACTATATCTCATAGTTTAACTAGATTCCTAGTTAAAATATGCAATATTTAACTCTCTACTGCCCTATTAGTTGCTCAAAAAATGCTTGAAATTGTTCACATAAAGCTGATCACTTTATCGAGTCCATCCACTCGAGAGTGGCTGCTGCCCCTGTTCCTGTATCGTATATACTCGTATTATCCGCTGGATCACAACAAACTCGACGCATCTGCTGTGATGCAATGGTGAAAAACATACAAATAATATGAAGAAGAAGAAGAAGCAGAAGAGGAAGGAGAGGCAGCAGGGGAGTCCGAAAGACACGAATGAGGAAAACATCTTACGATTTTCCATAATCAGCAAGCGGAGAGGCAACAATGAGAGCTACAAATAGCTCCAAGTGCTGCATATGGGCACCGCACCTTGCTACCAGCAGCAGCCAAAGTGGCAGAGGAGGTTAGAAAGGGGAGGAGAAGGAACAGCCAACAATCCGTGCCAGACATGGCCAATGGCCCAGACAGACAGACGGGCAGTGAGAGCCGTCTAGGCCATATGCCTTGGACTGGGCCCGAGAACCGAGGCGACTTCGAGGCTTGAGTCGCGACTCGCCCCGTACCATACCATCAGCGTCCCATCCCCATCCCCATCCCCTCCCGTTCGGTGCCTGGCATGGCATTCCATGTCACAAACGCAGTTATTTATGCGCTTCAGACGCTTCAGAGCGATCCGACTGCCGGCAGTTCTATGACAATGTCACATGAACATGTCGCCTTAACCTTTCGCGCCAAAAACAAGCAACAACTACAGCAGCAACAACACCACGAACGACAACTTAAGAGAGAAGGAGACAGAGAGAGAGAAAGAGAGAGGGAGAGCGAAACCAACTTATTATTCGCGTCTATGGAAAAACTGTCAATATTTTAATTGCCAAGCCAGAAAACGCAGCCGGTTCGCAGTCTAATCCCCCTCCCCGCCCCTCACCTTTCTCCCCAGCCCACTCTCTTCTCCTGCTTCTTCTTCTGCTTCTTCCAGCTGCAGCTTTGTCCACTGCGTGTGTCCGCATTCTGCGGCAAAATCATTTTTCTGCTACTTTTTCCAATAAAGCAAATGGTCTTCGATGTGCGTGTGCCGCATTTTGATGCAAGTGTGCGCCTTTGTTTTTGTTATTGTTTTTGTGTTATTTCGACTGCCTGCAACGAGTTTTCGTAACCTTTTTCTTTGCTTTTCAATGTTTTTTGTGGCAGCTAAGTGAGCGATAAAAATGTCAAAAGCAACAAAACGCTCTCGAAATTATGGCCTTATAATCGAGAAGCGTTTTCTTTTTCCAATGAATTCAATGACGACGACGACGACAAGAGAGAAAACTTAATTAGGGCTCTATAGAAATTACGTATGCTAAATGAGTTGGCTGCGGGGACCCCACACACAAAGCAGGGTGTGTTGCGCCCAGACCCAGACCCAGTTCCAGTTCCACTTGCAGTGGCAGTGCAGTTCCCCATACTGAATCAGATCAGGTCTGGCTACTCTACGCACTTGATGGGGGCACTCAAAAATAGCAGAGCATGCGGCATGAGCTCAACAACTCTCAACGAGTAAATCTTATCAATTTAAACAATTAAAAAAACATGAGTTAAATCTATAAATACCAAAATGAATGATCGACTGGATGGGCATCTCTTACGAAATTATGAAGGGGAGCAGCAGGAGAGAGAAGCGAACAAGGTTAATTGTGGGCAAAGACAGCAAAGACTTGATTGTATTGAAAGATTACAAATACCTTTATAAATCTGAATCATTTAAGTGATTTTATACTGCATAAATTAATAAATATGTTTGTTCATACACTGCATTTCTCTCTCTAACTTATATTTCAAACATCAACTTTGCACATACTCGCACCTTCTCTCCCTTCTTTCCCCCTTTATCTCCTTTTTTCCCATCTCGAGTGCAAAACCCACTCCCCTCTCTGGCCTCACCAACTTCACCTGCCACGTTCGTTGTCAAAGTCAAGCCCACGAAATACCAAAATCACTGACAAACAGACAGACACACACAAATCTCTTAAACCTCTAACTGGAAACTAACAATAAGTAAACGTAAAGATTTAAATCAGCTTCAGATTTGTTGCGGCTGCGAGAAGAAGCAAATCAGGCATATAGATTCATAGAGAACATACTATATAAGCCCAGAGAAAAACTGGAAATCCTACACACCGATTTCGGATGGGGCTGTGTGTGCAGCAAATTATCAAAACGCCAACATCTTTTTGACAAACTGCGAACAGGCCGCTGTAGCTTGCTCTTCTCCTGCTTCGCTCTTCTTCCCCCCCCCCCATTTCTTCTGGCCAGATATTCACAGCTGTCTCTGGTGGTCCCCAGCGAAGAGAGCGCACGAGTCGCATTTAAGTTTCTTCTTCTTGTTCTTTCTTCTTTTTGATTTGTTGCGATCGCAATCGTAACTTCGACTTCGACTGCGACTTGGAGCTCGTCTTCGGTCGAGTCGGCGGGGAATTATTTACGGAGCGTTGGAGCCCATTACACGGCTCGTTGCAAGATCAGTTCAGCGATTGACGTGTCTTACTGTAATTTTTCATGCAATGATCTCTTCTTATGGCATCTTAGTCTTCGTCTGCAACGTCGTCGGCGTCATTCAACGCATCGTTGACCTATTGAACCATAATGTATGCGCACATGTGCCGAAAGGATCCGCAGGAGAAACACACACAGAGAGAGAGTGAGAGAGAGAGAGAGAGAGAGAGAGGGAGAGAGAGAGAGGGAGTACGCGGTCTACTACCAGTCACGTTTCAAGTAGAACCTGTTCTTGCCGCTACTTTTCTCGCATGAATCATTATTTGTTGTGCTAAGCTCGGTTAGGAGCGAACGGCAAAGGGTGAAAGAGTGACACGGGGGAAGTGCAGAATCTTTGGGACAGCTGCAAGTTTGGCCAGTCGCACTACCTCGTATGTATGTTGGACGCCCTCTGGGCGCGGAGTCGCCTGCCTCGTTTGCGATCATTTGTGATTGATACTATTTATTGGTTGTTTGGTCTGAGGCTTGGCTCTGCGCCTGCAGTCTCCTGCCAAAGACAGTAAACCGTGTACGCATTTTAGGGTTGTCGAGTAGTTTGAATAATTGGCAAAGGTTTATGAAGGAGGTGCCACAGTGCCACTGGCTCGAGAGATGTAGGATAACATTGTTGGGGGAAAGTTTAATGTGTAATAATAATAATGCAGAGACAAGGGTTTTAAATTTGAATTTTTTGAATTGTGTAATCTTTATATTATTTATAATAATCAATTTATTAAATGGTAAAAAATAGTGATTATTTTAATTGTTGTTTTTATATTTTATTTATTTATTTCAATTGCATAGATTGGTCACAATTATGAGGTGGCAAAGTCTTGTCAAGAAGCACGATTTATTCCAATCCTAGGCTTCCTAATTCGGACATCCACAAGTGCCAGTGCAATGAAAACTCTCTCCAATTATCAGCAACAAACGTCCCGGCATTGTCCTGGTAAATGAGGGCAGTTGCAACAATAGATCAGTAGCGCAACTAAGCCCCAGTGGACAAATTTTTCTACAGGTGCTGACTGCATGTTCTTGTATTCAGAAATGGTAACAACTTTGTAGAGCCACAGAACCTTTTTAACTTATAATGCCTGTGGTAAAATTTAGTAAATTTAGTATGCTCTAGTGAAACGAAGCATATCGAATTCTCATTTGACCATGCGACTTACAATTTACCTTATAAAATGCATTAAACGGATGCTGAGATTTATATAAACCATATCCAACTGCAATTGTATAAGACTTTACAGACTTTGTTTATACATCTACAGGCAGTAAGAGACGTGGCAGAGCCCATAAAGTATATACATTCCTAATCAGCCAACAGTTAAGTCGATATTGCCGTAGTCTGTCGATTTGTATGAAAATCTAGAGTTCAGAGACATTAAGAGCTCGACTATTTAATACATATATTTTTAAAGAAATAATTTTAAAGTTGTATAGAATTTTAGATCGCTCCCTGGAAAGTATGCAACAAAAAATACGCTAAATATAGAAGTTATTTAATTAAGAAAACCTTATGAACAGTCGAGCGCACTTGACTTCGTTTGCTTTCAAATACGAATCGATACTTGCAACATCTGACAACCCTGCTTGATCCAGCAACTTCCCCCTTAGCTCCATTCAGTTTGTCCAGCGCTGCGAGCGTGTCTACTGATGAAAGAATTTCTCCAGCGGCTGTGGCTGCCACTTTATTCAATTTCTAACTTTTGCTCGGTCCTGTGCATGGGGCAGCTGCATGGAGCTCCCTCTCCTGCAAGGGGATTATTATAGATTTTATATATACGAGTATACTCGTACTCGTACTCGTCTTGCTGGACTGACTCTCGCTGTTTATCTCTGCACATGTATCCACAGCGCATCCGGCGTGGTTCGCTTGCGAGCGTGCGAAAAAGTGGGCGTCCTCGGGTTAGCGCAATCTTCGACCTTTTGATCTGTTTTCTACGCGACCAACGCTAGCGGCAGCCTCAACTGCAGCAGCAACTGTGCAAGTGCTGTGGCAACATTCTCTCTCCCTCTCGTGTGTGTGAGGTGAGCCGAGCCGAGCTGAGCTGAGCTTAGCTGCAACATTAGCGCAGCGCAACTTGCAACTTGCAACTTGCAACTTCCTTTGCGTGCCAAGTGTAAATGCATTACACTTGAACGTTACCTTAAAAGTTGTTCCCCTCCTTCTATACCCCCTTAACTCTCCCTCTAGCTCCTGAACCCGCGCCTGTCGTCTTGATTTTAATTGATTTTTTCGGGCCTCTTGCTAAATTGTTGGCGGCTAAAGCTTCAGATGGCAACATGCTGCTGTGGGCGAAAGTTGCACCAGCAACAGTTGCAGTAACTGTAAACTGCAGCGGCTTTGCCGTATGAGTGGAGGGGGGAAGAAGGTGGTTAGGGGTTGGTAAGAAGGGATTTGGATAGTATATTATAGAATTGTTTTTTGAGAATAAATTTAAAATTTAATTTAATTTAAAGAATAAATTTTATATGGATTTGAGCATCTCTATCCATTAACGGTTTATCTGTGATCCTGTAATACATATTGATACTTGATATGTATTACAGAAGTATAAGAAAAATAATAAAGAATAAAAGATTTAACGATAATATTCCTAGTGCAATGGCTGCTAAAGTTTATGATCGAAACATGACAGCTTTCTACAATATTTCTATAAATCAGTAAAAACAAATTTTTAATATCATATTTAAACGACTCAGTAAGCTGAAAATGTATCTTTAAACCTCATAGTCTAATATAGTAAAAACCTGACTTGTTTTTAAATATTTCAGACTAATCCCCCATTAATTAATGGACTTTCCGCAGTGTATTAAATTGATTTCCCACAGTTCTCAAAATCAACTCACTCAAGTACTAGAAAGTAGCCATATATCATTCATGGAGCTTGACAAATCAAACAGAATAAACAAACACACATACTATACTTATGTGTGGATGTATGTGTGTACTTACAACATCATTGCAGCTGAGATTGCCACAGTGCGAAAGAGACGCAGCGAATTTATGGCGCCTGTCATCATTGAAATTAGCAATTTTATTTAATTGCAATTTACTTTTATTGGCCAAACAACAATTTCCGCCAGCACGACTCACTCGGCGGATGATATTGGCCAAATGGTTTGCCTGATGAGTTTCGTTCAGTTCGGTTCGGTTTTGAGGTTGGAGGAGTTGTTAATTGCACTAGTGATTTACGTTGTCGAGTGTCAATACACGCAACGTGAATGGACTCACTTGAGGAGCCAGCGACGAGCACTTTGATTAAATGCATATATTCATTGCGTGTGCAACAGAGAGAGTGAGAGCGGGGGGAGTGTGAGAGGGGAATTGATGAAGCAAGGGGCGTTGCAGAGCCATTAGAAAGTGCATCGGGTAACGCCCACCAAATGGGCCTAGAGGCTGAATGAGTTCAGGCCGGCGCATCCAACGAATGCATTTGACATGTTTTGCGGCCACATTCTGTGGACATAAAACTAATGGCGATTTCTTTAGTTGTGTGTGTGTGTGTGTGTGTGTGGTAATGTACTAACTATTTGGGGGCATCTCTCTCTTTCTCCACATTTTGATTTTACGATATTTTAATGCTGAAAGCTTCTAATAACCGTAAAAAAAGAATGCAACGGGCCCGTTTGAAGGCAGTTAACTGGAAGACTGGAGAAAGAGTAAAACGAGTTGGGGGCGCAACTCTCACCAATGACTCAAAGAGCTTTTCATTTACGCTCCATACAAGTTTAATAAAGCGGAAAATTATAATGTGGTAAAACATTTTGCACGGCTTAAGTGGGGAGAATAGAAGAAGAAGAAGAATGTTAAGATCGATGGATGAATAGCTAGACAAGGAGATGGATATGCATATGGATTGATACTAATATAGAAGGATTTATAATTAAGGTATATCGTAGATAGAAAAATATTTAAATTAAAGTTAATTGCAAATATTGTACTCGTAGAAAAATATAGTATATATATTATAAGTATGTGGTAGATCGAAAAATAAATAAGAGCACATTTTAATTAAATACCATACAAGAACTGTGTGCTCTCATAGACAGTCAAACATGGCTCTGCCACGCCTCCTTCTATCTGTTACACACATTTACACAAAGGTGCTATACCCTTTTTTGACGATTTTTAATGGTCGAAGGTGGACAGACAAATGTATAACAACTTAGTAAGTCATAGACTGTATCACAACTTTATCGTTAATCGTTAACTTTCCTCAAAAGTAGAACAAAGCAACACTGTATTGGACAATTTCACGCAACAAATGTATTAGTGTTGGTGAGCTTTCAAAAGCTCGTGTCACGCTGGTGTCGCGTGCATGATTTGTGTTCGTGTGAAAGTACAACAAAAATGTCACCTCAGTTGACATAAATTGCTGCATATGAATTATATTCAGGGACCACACGGGTTCGCTCAGGCTCTTAGAGCATATGACAGCTGGCCAGGAGACACATATAAGACACATGTGTGTGTGTGTGTGTGTGTGTGCGTGTGCGTTGCATGCACCGCTTTGAAGTGCACAATGCAACACAATGTGACCAACTGTCGTTGGCTTTGTGGGGAATTGCCTCCCTTGCAGCCCCTTCTCTTTCTCTCGCTCTCTCTCCCCCCTCTCTCTCTCTCTATCTGCGTCTATCTCTGTCCCACACTGCATTCTACACTCCCATAAAAAATGTTGGCAACTTTATCAAGTGTACAATTTAAATGTCAAGTTGATGACGTTTCGTGTCTCTTGGCTGGAGGAGGCTGACGATGTTGGCGTTGTGCATCTTGTTGTTGTTGTTGTTGTTGGTGTGGACCACAACCAAGACAGATGACTTTAGCAGCAGCTGGCAAAACGCAAGCCCCGAAACGGAAGTGCAGCAGTCTAAACAAATTTATATGGAGTACGAAATGCATGGGAAGTGCTAATCGAGCACAGCACGAAACACGAAGACATCGAAGCAGAAGCACAAAAACAAGAAGGAGAAAAAGGAGAAAAAAAACCTAGACTCATCTTGGGATTGCGAAACAGAACTGCATATACATAGATGTGAACTAGTTGCCCAGGGGACTTATCATTTACGGCAGGAGATTCTGACTGGAGTGAGGATGATGAAATTCTAATCGAAACAAAGTTAAAGTTGAATTCAATTGTTAAATTTGTATAGCAAATTTAAAGCTGCATAGAAGAGTCCATAATATCGATCTTTATTTACACTTAAAGTGTTAAAACTGTTGTAACTTGAATTTAATATAACTAGAAATAAAACAAAAATAAAAGGAATAATAAATAACAATAATAATTTTTAAATAATAAAATTCTTGACTTCTGCAGTTCTAAATAATATAAATATATAAAAAATCACATAAAAAGGTTACTTGATTTCAAGTCTAATAAAAGAAATTTATAATTCTCCTTCCACTCAACTCGGATTTGAATTTTCCGCTCTGTTTGAAATTGTGAATGATTTGGTGATTCATCAGCAAACCGCAGCACACAATGAAATCACGTGTAAATTACCGCGAAAAGGGGCAATGCTCGTTAGGCTAACTTTATACAACACGGGTCGCATATTGTAGGTTTGTCTGTCTGCCCGTCTGTCTGTCTCTCTGACTGTCTGTCGATTCGTCTGGCCCATGCAAAAGGGCCCGACAGATGCTCGAGAGTAACAAGATCATTAACTTGCCGCTTGCCACTCGCCTCGCACCACAGTAGCACAGCAGTTCCAGTTTGAACTACCCCCCCCCCCGCTCCTGCCTGAACCTCCTCTGAACCTTTCCCAGCTGCTGCTGCTGCTGCTCCCATAAATAAGCGGGGAATCTCTGTCGTCTGGACGTAGCCTGGCAGCAAAAATTATGACTGAAGCGCAAGCTCGAGGAAAACATTAGCGCAGGTTGGACGAGGCAGGCAGAGACAGCAACAGAAAGAGAGGAGGCTGGGGAGAAGGGATGGGCAGAGGGGAGGCCGAAAAAAAGAACGGCGATGTCGTCGTCGTCGTTGAATGTTCGTTATCTTTTTGTTGTGCACCGCCTCGGGAGGTTAGTCACACATGCGCGGTGATAATTCAACACGGCAGCAACGGCAACATTAAATGGTAGCAGCAGCAACAGCAGCAACAACTCCGGCAGCAGCAGCAACAACTACGGCAGCAACATGTTGCCGTTGTGTCTTGTTAGTTGGCTTCGTCGGCAGCGGCGCGAAATCGTGACAAAGTGTTGCCATTGTTAGGCGCAAATGAAGAAAATGCCATTGTGGAAAATCTCTCAGTGCGCGAAAAACAATTGCCCAGTCGGTGTTGTTGTTGTGGTTGTTGCTAAGACTGTGACTGTGGCTGTGGCTGATGTTGCTGTTGTCGACTGTTACGCTTGTTGCATGTTGCTGCCGTGAAAATGTTTGGCGCACGTTTTGTAATCAATCAATGTGCCGTTGCTGCGCTGCTTTGCCTTTGCTTCTGCTGTTGCTGCTGCTGGAAAAGCGACTCGAAAATTGTTTTGGCCAGCATGTTTCTAGGCGAAACAAAAGCCTAACGAGTTTTCATTTAAACAAGCAGCATATGTGACTGAATGGTAGAGAGAGAGAGACTTTAAGGGGGAATGAGTGAGAGAGTTTGGGTAGGAGAAGGAGAGAGAACATATGGGAAAAAAAGTCATGAATAAATTCATGTGCGCATTGACATTGTTTTTGAGAATTAAAGCAAGTAATTTCTTGGGTTATAATCACAGTGAATGGGAAGAAATAACTGTCCAAATGCAGGAAGAATATTGCAATGATTTAATTAAAATATTAAGCAAGTTTAATAAACAATAATCTTACTATACTAATAAATAGTATCTATGCTTGATGAGCCGCATGAGCCCAGAGTATATATTTAATTTCGTCTAACCTTCTGTATGAACATGTAGAACAGAGACTATAAGTGCTGGGATTACCAAACTTAGTGGCAATATTTAAATATAGTACTAGAACTAAGAAACTACCTACAACATCGAAAGAGTTAGTTTGTAAACATTATTTTAAGACTAGAATGTGAGTACAATACATAAATCCTTCCTCATGAATAAGGCCTTCACTTTCGAGTAATTAAAGTAAAGTCTAAAGAATATTCTTCTACGAAACAGTAAACCTACTATGCATATATGGATGTTTATGTATTTTATTGCATATACAGGTGTATATCTTTTATGCATTTGGAGTTACTCTATAAGGCATTTCTTCTATGTAGAAAACAACTCTAAAAACACCTTCACATCTGGCAACTCTTCACATATCCATCCTGTCTCTAAAGTGTTCACCATTTTCCCCATCGTGTCTTACATTTCACACCAATTCACACCTGTCTATTTACCTTAGCATCTTAAAGCCCCACCAGTTGCTTTCCAATAACCATTCATCCATTTTCCACACTCTATTATAAACCATTTTCACACCAAATTCTTTCGACACTCAATGAAAACTCGGCACTGCCAACTGCAGCACTTGGCGGTCATAAAGTTGTTTGATTTTCATTGAGGAACATTGGCGGCACGTGTGAAAAGTGCCAAGAAAATTGTGCCATAAATTATGAAAATATTCCTAACACAAAGCAGATGAACAGGGGGGGGAGGTGAAGTCGAGTCATTCTTATGAATGAAGTGCAATTCAATTGATGTTTATTTCACGAGCAGCTCGCGACGAGCTAATTTTATGTCTAGCTAATTTTTATGAACCGCTAAATGCATCGAAATGTGGAGGGAAGCTTAAGCTCACACAGCAGTCACTGTTGCAAGCAGAAATGCCACAGTTGCCGCCGCTGTTGTCAGCCTCAGCCAGTTGACCCTAATGAACTGACATGAAGCGTGGAACATGGTTTCTCATTCGTGGCTGCGCATCCGCGGGGCGCCCACGATAGACCCCCACACACATAGACAGAACGTGTTGCAACTGTTGAGTCCCACACACACACACACACATACACAGATTCCCTCTCGTTTTATTGACTGGAAATAATTTATTAATTACCTTTGTGGCTTTTGCTTTTTATTGCATTTTTGTGTTTTTCTTTGTTTTCAAATTTTCTAATTAGTTTTCATTTTTTGGTTTTTGGGTGGCATTTGTGAATAAAGTTTATATTTTATGGCTTTTCAAGTGTTTCCGATGCGTCGTTTTGGTCGCTGATTAGGGCAGTGTAAGACCTAGCAACACAGTGTACAGAGTGGAGTGTCAGCAGGGCACAGTGTGTAGTAAATGAGGCGTAAGCGAGATGCCTTCAAATTGGGCACATCAAGAGATAGTGTGCAGTGGAATAGGGTTACACGGTAATTACAATTTGAGTGTTTGATTTGAAAGAACATGAACTAAAATTAGAGCATTTTAAGTGAGATAAAGAAAGGGAGAAATTAAATTATAATAGAATTAAACAAGTTAGAGAGTCAGGTGGAAGGGAATAGTTATTGTACAAACTATCTAGTCATTAAATTACGATTTTTTACTTTTGTCATTATTTCAAAAACAATAAAGCTAGCTAACCTACATGCAATAATTAGTTTAAATCTTGTTTTTATATATTTAATTTCAATCTTAAAAAGAACTAGGTTAATCGATTGTTTTAGTCGACTGAGCATAGTTGACAATAAAAAAATAAATAAATAATATTGTCACCAAATTTGGTAGCCCTAGAAGTTATAGACTCTGAGATTTATGAGCATACAGACGGTTAGGCCAAAATAACTATATACGAGGGTCGTTTGATAAGTCCGTGACTTTTTGTATTTGCCGCGCACCTGCTCTAAATACAACACTGCTCCTGTCAGCAGTTATCGATTAACAGCTGACTGTAAAATTTTGAGAAAGCTGCGTTTTTTGGTTTGCGTTTTATAGGCATTGAAAGCAGACGATCTCGTGAATTTTAACGAAAATGGAAAAAAGTGAATTTCGTGTCAGCATGGCAAAATTTCATAAATTGGGCTACGAACTGCTACCCCATCCAGCATATTCTCCAGATTTAGCCCCCTGTGACTATTTTTTGTTTCCAAACATGAAGAAATGGCTCGGCGGTAAGAGATTCGGGTCATCACAGAAACAAACGACTATTTTGAGGGCCTTGAGAAAACCTATTATTTGGAAGGAATAAAAAAATTGGAAAAACGCTGGACTAAATGTATAGAGCTAAAAGGAGATTATGTTGAGAAATAAAACGCTTCTTTGACGAAAAAAATATATTTTATTCAAAAAGTCACGGACTTATCAAACGACCCTCGTAGTATTGGTTTTTGTATATTGTGTATATATATATATTTTTTTGCGGTATTGGAGATGCCTTTTGTCTGTTACAAATATTTTTGATTGGATATACAAGTTACCCTTTTATCCTATTAATTTTCAAATAGCATTTAAATTGAATTATTCAAAAAAGAAACTAACAAATTTTGTTACTATTTAATATATATTATTTAATATAATTCATATACAAATTTATTATATTTAATCCTCACCGTATGCCATCCTAATCATTTCTAATATTTCTCAGATGCGAGACTTAATGATCTGAAGGCCGCTAATTAAGTCAATCACTTAATAAGAATCTTGCAATCTGCTAATCAGATGTTCTAATTTAGCTTAGCCCAAATCTCTTGCAGCATGTTAGCAATAAATCTTTGTGGCAAGAGGCGGCGGCAAGATGCTAAGTCTTCGCGCATCTTCTAAGCCCGAAACAAGCTCAAAGAAGACAACGAATTGCACTCGAAAGAGGGAAGAGCAACGAAGAGGGGGAGGCGGGGAAGCAGAAGGATGAGGAGGAGGAACATTTGTTGGGGCAATTAAAACACACGACGAACGAAATTGGAGACGTGTTTTGCGCTTCGCCGGCGCTGTGTGGACAGTCGTGTGGCATTTGCCGCGATAGGGAAACATGGCCAGCCAGGTGGCAGATAAAGACAGATAGAGAGGGAGAGACAGAGAGAGAGAGAGAGGGAGAGAGTGGAGCTATAAATTCGCAACAATCAAAATGCCAAAAGTCGAGTGTTTGCCAAGCACTTTGAGCAATGAGGCGACAGTTTGAGAGCCACTGACTGCGATAACATGCTATAAATTGCGAGTCCGAATAGTGAGCAAATTGTCATCTTCATCGACAATTACATTCGCTCTTTCGCGGCATTCATTAGTGTCAAGTGCTTTTTAGGCAGCCATCTGCATGTTCGCATTTCTCTTTCTCCCCCCCTCTCTCTCTCCTCATATCTCCCTCTCTCTCTGTGTATCAAACGATTTGCCATTTGTAGCATTGCATTTACCGCTAGACGAGGCTTTATGTCACAGTCGTTTGTGTGTGAAAATTATTCGAAATTTATTGCCACGTGAGTTTGAGGATCCTCTTGCTCCATTTCCAGTCATCATTGCGTTGACAGGCAACAACAGCAACAGCAACAGCAGACGTGGCCACTTGTCAGTGTTGTTGTTGTTGTTGCTCCATTTTGTCCATTTAGACGCTTCTTGATTACCTTGTCGGCGACATTGCGCCGATGCCAAGTCTCTCAAGTTAACGTACAGAGTTGCCTGCCATACCCTGTAGTTTGTGATTATCGCAGAGTGGATAGCATGGGCTTCTTGCAAATGAATCTGAATTTAGTTCCCCTAAGTTACAGCGTATCTGCCAGTCGAGCAGCCTTTGCATTTGCTATTCGCCTTCGTCTCTTTGGCAATTGTGAAAAAAGATACTCGCACACATTTTACTTTTTCGGCTTGGTCTCTTTGCTTTGTCTCTATCTGCCTCTCTCTGTCTCTCGTTTTTGCTATAATTTTGTAATTGTCTTGGCCTGGTTAACAACTGAAGCAGTTCCAAATTGTTTGCACATGTGTGAGAAACACTTTGGCCAGCACAATTTATGGTCCTGCGGTGGAGGCTGGGAAAGTCACTTGCGCAAACTCATCCAATTAGAATGTGGAAAATATGTTGAATTATTTGCAGCCACTTTATTGTTGTCATCAACTTGTTGTTTTTCTTCTTCTTCTTCTTCTTTGTTGCAACTTTGCATACTCGCAAATAACTCGAGCTTGTTTTTTGTGACCAAAATCTCATGTTGAGTTGTGCATTTTTGCAATTAGGCTCGAACTGGGGCACTTAAGGAGCTCATTTGCATTACCAATTTGGTGATTGGTTAGTCATTAGCGGGGACAACAACCACAGCAGCAGCAACAACCACAACAGCAACAACAACATCAACGGACAGTAGCACGTGCGTTTTGTGGCAAACTCTAAAGACAGAGCAAATTTATAACCCACGCAGAAAAATTTGAAAAAAAATGGCAGAAAAAAAACTGCGCTTTGCTATCTGAGAAATTAAGCAGCAAACGGCAAATACATTTAGCCGCCGGTCATATTTTGTAATCAGTTCCATTTGCCGCTCACCCAGACATGCCACAGCAGCGGCAGCAACAACAGCAAGCGCAACCACAGCAAAGTCAGTCTCAGACTGCATGGAGCCAACAAACGACGACGACGACGGCGACGAACTGCTGGTGTCCAGTTTAAGGCACAGGCGAAACCACTTTGGCAATCCAAGTGGAGCGAGCGGCGGTTTTTGTTGTTGTTGTTTTTGTTGCTGCCGCTGTGGTTGACATTTTTATGGACATCGGTATGCCCAGAGAGTCTGGGTAGAGACCCCCAGAAAATTGAAAACCAACAAAAACTAGTAAGAGAGCAACAGTGAAGCATACCCTACTGTGATATACCCTTTAACCACGTAAGCTAATTATAAATCTTCTGTGTTTAGCGTATTTTGTGTTGCATACTTTGCAGGGAGTGGTTGGGATATAAGAACCTCTTTAAATTTAATTCTTAAATATTTTATTTGGTTTTATCGACTCGGCTGTCGATGCTAATTAATATTATATGTATATGCTTCGTAGGGTCGAAAACGCCTCCTTCTGCCTGTTACATAGGTACATACACAGAAAGTTATAATACCCCTCTACCTTATTAGTAGTGGGTATAAAAACCACCAAACTAGCCAACTGACCAACCGGCAGACCGAACAACTGAGCGACTATCGTAATGTGAAAATTGTCACTGCGCGCCTTCGATTTGACTTTGGCCCGTCGCAGTTGCCGTTGCCGATTTACGTTGCGGCCAAACTGATTAGCTCAACTATTTCAAATATTTGTGTTAAATGCCAGCGAAATCACTCGAAATTGTGATTCGCTTTTTTTGGGGGGGAGCGAACCACAAATTCAAGTCACAGTGCGTTGGCGGCGCCTTTGCCAAAGGAAAACGCAAAGATTGCATCGATAAGGTCAAATACGAAATCGTAAATTATCCGAAATTTAATGTATATATAATGAGAAGTATAAAAAAGCATTTAATGAGCATATAAATTGTTAAAATCAATTAGTTAGGAACAGATCGAACAAGCACAGTCACATTAAATGTTTGCATGCATGTTAAGGCTTTTAATTGTTGAATAAAATGTATTTTAGTTAATATACATTTAATAGAGAACCCATATACAAATCTAAGGCGTAACAGCATTTTTAGCTCATTGAAAATAATTAGAAATTTAAGAAAACATATAAGCAATATATTATTTACGGAATATTATCAATATTCTATCTATAATGAAATTATCTCCAATCAAACTTGAAGAAACAGTTTTACAGGCAGAACTCTCATTATAGTGAGATCCAAGGCTGTTTTCTGTATTTATTTCATGCTCTTAATCATTTCAAGTTTCTTATGATTCTACAGATATGTACATCATCCTTACATACACCTCTCTTTTCTGCTATAAACTCCACGCGATTTTTTCTATCTAAAAAAAGTTCCGCAACTTGTTTCCCGCCATCACTTTTCATGCCTAATCTTTCATATCTTTAGCTGTTGACTGGGCACTCATTTCTCTGCGCATGTGCGTGGGTGTTGCTTATGAAAGTTGCCAGTATTGTTGTTGCAGCAGCAGCAGCGGCAGCTACTGTGTGCCGCCAAGTGCTACCGTTGTGTGTGGCACAAGAAATTCAACAGCAACTGCAATTTCGGATTCAAGTTCCAAGTGCAAGTCCAGGCCAATTGTCATAGCGGCCTTTCATTGTCAAAGCAGACCGATAGTGAGATGTATCGATAGGAGAAAGACGGCAGCAAGAGAGAGAGAGAGAGAAGTAAAGAGAGAGGGAGGAAGGCGGACCCCCAAACTGGCTGTGCTGCACAGAAGTCACACTGCGGATACTTTATGGCAATTGTTTGTGTTTGTGTGGAGATTAGAGTGTCAGATATTTTATTGCTGCGGCCAAACGTGTTGGCATCCAGTGACACTCAAACTGTGGCTGTAGACCATGCTTAATTTATAGTTAGTCTAAATGGGCATAATGACTTTGGCATCAGCTTGCAACATGTTGCAAACAACAGACTTCATCTCGTATTTCGCCGCTTGACCCTAATGCGCCGCCGTCGGAATGTGACGTTTTTATTTATTTATTTATTTTTTATTATTATTTATTAGGATTTTTTTTTTAAATTTTCGTGTCAAACAAATTTTTGAACTTTTACGCTGTCATAACTTCAGTTACAGCTGGAGACTATAAATCAAATTGCAGTTGTTGTTGTGGTTAGGCCCGCAATTGTTGTTCTATTGTGCAAAAAAAAAAAATGTATTTTTAGTGGGCTTCACTCTGCATGCAAAAATGTATTACGAAACTGCGATGCGGGCTGTCCAGGCTGACTTTTATAACAATTTTATTACCGTTATATGTATGTTAAATAAATATGATATAAAAATACAGTTGGAAATGCAGAGAGGATAACGAAAACAGGTTGAAAATACTTATGATATTGGAAGAGGAAAATTTAATAAATTTTAACTGGCAGTTAAAGCAATTTAGATAAATGCAGCAAAACGGTTTCTGTATTAAATATTATTTTAATTGCTTAATGAACCTATAAAAAGAACGAGTAACATATAAAAAATTAGAATGAAAATCGTTTTCAATTGCCACAATTAGTTTGGTAAATTTTAACTGGCAAGTTACAATTGCGAACGATCTTCGTTTTTATTTTTTAAACTCTTTCAAAGTGAGCACAGCATAATACTGAAGTAATTACTTTGTAATGAACGACTCCATAAAGCATATTAAAATACATATATATTTCCCCACATGCATAACGCTTTTCAAATTGCTCATTACACTGGGCCACTGTAAGCTGATCTTGCTTTGGACCTGTACGCGGTTCTCCTTGAGGTACTTCAGGTTTGTCTTGGTGCTTTTTTTGTTCAACTGTTTTCCTCTAGACAATGGACAAACGGCAAACGGGCCGGCACAAAGTGTGCTCAAATAACAATTTATTGTTGAAGGCAGTTGAAAGAAAAACCTCTTCATCGGTCTGCGCTTCTTCTTCTTCGGTCTTCCTTCGCTGGCAAAAGGTGTTGTACTTGAACGAGAACTCGGATTGCATAACCCAAAAGGTTGTCTATTCACTTAGCTCACACTCACACCTGCCTCAAGCCTGTCTTGGTCTCTGGCAAAAATCTTCTTCAGCCTCGGCTGTCGACTTCCACTGACATTTTATTGTGGGCTGCCTCGATTTTTTTTTGGCCGTCCGCTAATTAGCCAATAAGTTACGGTCAGTTGTGTAATTGATTTTCCCAAGAATCGGGATAGAGTGGAAACAGAGCCTGGAAGCACTTGGAAAGCTTCGAAAGTGGAGCGAATTCAATTACGTGCAGTTCGAAGATCGACCGCATTTTTCACTCGTACTCATAGATGGGGCACACACACGTACAGACTTACATATATACACACTTATGCACACTCATTCACATCTGGTTTCGGTAGGTGCAACCACAACAGAGAGAGATCCATCTATCAGGGGCCAACAAACAAATTAGGGGCATGTTGCATATGCAACGTGGAATATTTCAAGAATTTCTTTGTTCTTAGCCGCACTTGGGAGAGATCTGTGTGAAGTGTGTCGGCAGGGCAGAAGACAAGGTTGTGGCTGATCTGATATTTTGTAATATTACTAAGCATATTTAACAGGTTTTTCCTTTTGTTTGACTTTAGTTAATGCACTTTTTTCAGGGTATTTTATACTTTAAGTTTTCAACATAATATTTAATAATTAATAATAATAATTAATTAATTAATTAATAATAATAATTTCTTATTCTTTTCACAAATGTTTAAATAAAGATTCCGATCTAAAAACTCCTTTTATATTGCTGTAGGCAACTTCCAGGGTATTATAAGTTTATAGTAAGAATTTTCATAGTACTCACCCTCACAAGCCACTGCATCGAGTCGATCCTCATCATTGTTTCCCAACTCCTCCCAGTCAGCATCTTGCTCGGTCAGCAGATGCAGTGCAGCCAAATCCTCAGCCAATCCGTTCATGCCGAAGTAACCATCCTGGCACTCGTGACACTTGACACCAATTACACCAGGTTTGCACTCGCATTGACCCGTGCTGGCATCACAATTGTCCAGCACAGCAGAGCCCAGTGGATCACAATTGCAGGGCTTGCACTGCAGTTCAACATGGGCAAAGCCCACATCGCAGGTATCGCACTTCTGGCCAGCAAACCTAGGCTTGCACAGACACTGGCCATCAGAACTGTCGCAGAGTGCACTCTCCGAGCCGTCGGCATAGCAGTTGCAGGGCTCGCAGCCCACGGCGGGATCACCCCAGTAGCCGAGCTTGCAGCGTTCGCAGTGCCAACCTTCGGTGTTGCCCAGGCAAGTGATGCAAGCGCCTGTGGTGACATTGCACGGTCCACCATCGCACTCGCAGCGCCGGCAGCTGCTGCCCAACTGCAGTGGATTGCCATAGTAACCATCGTCGCACACCTGGCAATGATCGCCAGTGTAACCTTCCGGGCACTGCGTGCAAATGTATTCCGCATGTTCGACCAGGCCGGACTGGGGACTCAGATCCATGTAGTTGTAGCTCTTCAGCTGGCAGCTGGGCGAGAAGTTGTTGGACTCCTCAGGCAGCGGGCAGGCGCAGCGCTTGCAATCATGAGGAGTGCCTTGCAGTGGATTGCCGTAGAAACCGAGCTGGCAACGCTCGCAGCTGCAGAATGAAAGGGAGAACAGTCTATGAGGTGTGTGTCTTGGCTAAGTGTAGTTTGTACGTGCTGTGGTGGGTTTAGTATGAATGCAAACCAACATGAGGACGGCGGTGTGCGACTTGGCTCAGTTGGGTTTTGGAAATGAATATTTGTTAGGCAAGTGGATGATATTTTCTTCTTGTGGATTGTGTGTGGATGGTGTGCACAAGAAATTGCAGTGCATGTGTATAAACATAAAATAAAGTGTGTATAGAACATAATGGACTTTCGGAAACTATTTTCTTTTGCCCTCTTCTCCCCCTCCCTCCTCTCCCCCCTCTACTCACCGTTCTCCATAGGTATTGTGCATGCAATCGCCACAATTGCCGCTCTGCAGATCACACGAATTGGAGTGTCCATTGCAGGGACAAGGAATGCACTTGCCCACCAGCTGATGATCCGTGGAGTTCTCAAAGATGCGTTTGTACCCAAAAGCACAAGTCTCGCACGACAGTCCCGTATATCCAGGCGGGCACAAGCATTGCTCCACCTGCGTGGTGGCCTTGGCACCCAGCTCCACACCACCTGAATAGATGACAGCACGCTCCAGCACCGTCTCCACCTGATCAGTGTGATAGGCAGCGCGTATAAGCAGCGCATCAAGGGACACAAGCACCGAGAGGAACTGCGATCGACTAACTGCTTCGCCATGATACGCTCCACCCTCGGTGCGACGTAGTCTTGTCTTAATATCCTTCACAGCAGGCGGCACATGGTACCAGCCCGTCTCCGTTAGACTTACATTGAGCGAGAGCTCCAAGCCCGTATAGGATTCATCGCCATAGGCAATCTTCAGGCCGTTCTTGCCGCACAATATGACATTCGGCACCGTTGTGGGTTTGCCTGAGGTGTCGCCTCGCATCACCACCCACGACAGTTGCAACTGCAACCGGGAACCGTAGCTGGTCAGACGATTGCCCAGATAACCCAGTGGGGCCCGCCAATAGATGGCCTCCACATCGTCCAGCTCATTGCCAAATGTCAAACGTTTCTGGTCCTCATCCATGTTGACAGTGATCGTCTTGCTTCGCTGTATGTCCGTGAGGAACCAATCGTTCAGTGTCTCGAAGGCCAATGTCTGCAACTTGGCACTGTGGCAACTCTGTGCGATGTGTGAGCACCAGCAGCTGGTGCAGCCCTCTGGATTGTGCGCCTCCAGATTGTAGAATCCCTCAACGCACTCAGCGCATGTCTCTCCCTGCACATGCGCCTTGCACTGACAACTGCCCGAGCAGCCGCTGCCCTCCAAGGTGCCACGAGCATCGCATTCACAGCGCCGACAATTGTCGCCGTAGTATCCCGGAGCACACTCCTCGCAGTGCTCGCCCTGGAAGCCCTCCAGGCAGTGACAGGCTCCACCAAGGGGTGCACAGGTGCCTGTCGAACGTTGCGGATTGCAGGCACAGGGCAGACAAGGCTCCGAGAGTGCAGCATCAGCGGCTCTGTAGTAGCCCGCCGCACAGAACTCACACTCATTGCCGGCTGTGTTGTTGCCACACTCCTGGCAGATGCCACGCTCCAGAAACGCATCGTAGGCGCAGCTCTGGGCGTGTCCATTGCACTGGCAAATCTCACACTCGCCTCCCAGGCTATATGGACGATCCTGGAACAGTGGGCAGCACTGTTCGCACTG
Organism: Zaprionus indianus; assembly: GCA_018904595.1. Classification (NCBI taxonomy): domain Eukaryota; kingdom Metazoa; phylum Arthropoda; class Insecta; order Diptera; family Drosophilidae; genus Zaprionus; species Zaprionus indianus. The sequence goes on from JAEIHA010000905.1 coordinate 3,415,064, forward strand.
CAGTCCGCAGGTGTTGTGCTGGCAGATGCACTGCATCAATGGGTTTCCTTCTGTCTTCGACTCCGACACGGTTTCCACACTGCGATCCGCATGCCCGTTGCAGTCGAGGCGCGCACTGACGCGCAGCTGCTTCAGACTGTAGAAACTGCGCTTCTCCAGCGACTGCGAGTCGAGTAGCCAGTCCACACTGTTGTCCAGATTCGCAGTCGAGTGCATACCCTGTAATCTGATGCGCATAAAGCGCGCTGTTATGAACTGCATCAGTTCAGGCGTTTGATCTAAGGCTCCCGGGCGATTTTTCAGCAGCGACACATGCAACTCGCCGTTCTCCAGGGGCAGCGGCTTGGAGAACTGCGTCGAGCAGATCACCTCGGTATCGTTTTGGAACACATATTTGCCATTCTGCCCAGACAGATTGTACCTTCGCCTGCAGTCTGCGTCACTCAGACCAAAATATTGCCACGGTTCGTAGTTGATGCCATCCAGAGACTTTTCCAATATCCACGAGGCGGGACGTGGAGAGTTCGCGGACTTAAGCATTACGAAGAAAACTTGATAGGTCTGAAAGGGGGGAGATAAAGAGAGAAATGGTTAATGTGGGGAATTATTATTATTATTATTAATTTATATGATAAAATAAATGATATATGATAAATATACATTTCAGGACTATTAGTTCCAGGCAGAACTGCTGTGCCGGCAGAAGGAGGCGTGGGAGACTCCACAAAGTATATATATTCTTGCTCAGATCACTAGTCAAGTCGATGAAGCCATGTCTGTCTGTCTGTCCGCATGTCCGGATGCAAAGATGAACACACAGATCTCAGCTATTATAAAAGCTAGAGACACCAAATTTGGCATAAGGGTTTCTGTTTACCAGGCGCATATGAAGTTTCTTTCAAATGTTGAGTGCCGCGCCCAGCGCCCCCGCAAATTAATAATTTAATCTTTTAAGTTGATTTGTGAGCGACATATAAAAGATACAACATTCAGAGTAAGACCAATACTTAGCTAATTATAATACCAACATAACGTCAGAATTTCAATCCGATCGGACAACAATCATAGACTTTGTTCAACAAAAACCTCGTTCGCTTGGATTTTTTATGCAAAAAGAAAAGGGTATCCCACTGTCGCGTGCGGCTCGACTGTTGCTCTCGTCATGTTTACATTTACACAATTTCAAAGGTTGAAGGCTATTCAAGTAATATTCGCATTAACCTGCTTTCATTTGCCAAGTTCCAACCCCTTTACTCCCCCAACATATGGTCTACCCAATATTTATATTGACCATCCTCCCATTTGCAGCTCACACTCTTTCGCTCCATTACTCTACGTTGTCTTGCCTCAGTTATTTACGCTCTTCAGTCGCTTGTTATGCGCACGTTAACAAACCGCACTTTGCTTACAGTTTGACAGTCACTGTTTGCTATAAATTAGTCGAGGGGGCCAAGAGCGACGCTGTTTTCTGTCACTTTGGGGCAACTCACTGATGTTTCTATTTAGTTTTATATCTTTGTGGCAGCAACAAACTGGAAAAACTTTAACCCGGCGTCGCCGGCAGCGTTGTGTCATAAATTTTCCGAAACTGTCAACAAAAGCGCGGCGAGAAACCACCTACCAAACGCCTGCAACACGCCCGGCAGCAACAGTTGACAAGCGATATTTATACATATAGAAAACTGAATGTGTATAAAGATTTTGTTGCCAAAAACGTCGCGTGTTGTGCGCCTCGATCGATGTCAGCAGATCGGAAAATGGAAAACTGCGGCTTGGGCCACGGCAAGGTGTGGCCGCAGCACAAGGCAATAATTGATTATAAGTCGTGGCCAAGCCAGCTGGCGCCATCTAACGAGAGTTTGCTGTACCAGCTCACACACACAGATACACTGCGAGAACTCATAAGCCATGGCCAGGCCAGGCCATATCAGCCGTGGCGATAACGCACGACAGGCGACAAGGGACAGGCAACATTGCCGCAACGAGTCTATCAAATTTCAAAAGGTGCACCTTGTTTGGCACTTGCAACATTTGCGCCGCCAAGTTTTTCCGATTTTCAGCGGCAGATAATAAAACTGTGCACCGCAGTCGCTGGGGAAAAGGCACTTCGGAAAAGCCAGAAGCCGCAGCAACAGAAGCAGCGCGCATCCACTGCGCATGCGTGTGTTGTGACTTGCCTCCAACTTGCCTCCTCTTCTGCCGGCAATTTTTCTTGCGAGTATTCGATTACAGCTGCCAGAAGACGCAACTGATAAGCTGCTGATTAGACAGATATGGCCAGATACGCCAGACAGAGACAGCAACAGAAGCTGGAGTAGAGCGTAGGAAATTAGTCGACAGGCAAATTAGCCCGTGTCATGGGAAATTTATTGCGTGCAACGAGCAGATTTGCGTACAGAAGTAAAAGTATGAATACATTAGGCGCATTCACGAGTGCATTTGAAAAAGAGAAGAAATTTCAAATGAAATGAAGAGAGAAAGGGAATAAATACTTAGCAAAGAATAGGTTAATACACTGTGAAACAAGAGAAAGTAATTGAATGGATTTTTATAATTTATTCTTGAAATCAGATTTTTACTTGAAAGGAAAATGTGTGAAAATTAACAAATTTAACCAAAAGATACACAAATTAAACTTTTTGAATCGATATAAATTGAATTTGTGGATTCTCATTTAAGAAATTTTCCCATTTAAATAACAAAAAAAATAAAAATAACCACTCATTTTAAAAATTTTTTGTAGTAGATCTATAGAAATATTTTTAAGGAAAATATATAGAAATTCCTTTTATTTTAAAAATTATCCATTTGATAAACTTAATAAGCTATTTTAAAAATTCGAAAATCATATTGTTCTTAGTATAAAACTAATCAAAAATAGTTCAAAAAAATGTTTTTTCCTTCTTTAATTATCTCTCAAATCTTGTGATCCACTTTCAATGTTGCTGCACCTGTAATTGTTCAGTGCCATCGCTGTGCAATGTTCGGCAATATATCTATAACTTATCTCACGAAATTATGTTGTCTCCGTCAAACTGCACTAGCCTTGATCAGAGATTAAAGCCAGACCAAAACACAAGAAGAAGAAGAAGAAGAAGAGCGCTGCACACGTCTCTGACTGGAACTTCCTGCTGGCTGAGCAGAAACAAGTTGTCGATAAGAAGTAGAGATAGTTAGAGCAGGGAGCAAAAGTGCAGGGGACGTGGGACAGACCACAGGCAGGCAGACAGGCAGAGACTCTATAGGGCAGTGGAAGATCTGTGTAGATTGCAATCAGCAAGTTGCAATGCGGCAAGTGGAGGCTGTGGCTGCGAAGCGAGCTCGGGGCGGCACTTGACATTTTTATCAGCCAGACGATTGACGGCCAATTGACATGCAAAACAGAGAAAGAAAGCGACAGACAGACAAAGAGAGGAAGACAGGCAGACAAATAGAAACAAACACACACAACTTTGTTCATATTTTTGTGGCCTGCACTGTGCGCGTTATTGTTATGTGCATTCCGATTGATAAGAAACAATAAAAACAAACTCGTTCTGCCTGTCAAATTAGGCTATCGTGTGGCTAAAAAGCTTCGAAAAATACCTATATGCAGGTTGGAAAAACAAGGAAAAACAAAATGAACGGTGGTTTACAAATTGATTTATCTCTAGTCTCACAATGCCATACATAATTTATTCAGCATTTTGCTGTTCATTAAACATTTATTGCTCAATGGAGAAATTTAATCGGGCGCATCGAGACCAACACAACGAAGATGTTGATGTTCCCCGAGAAAATAATTGTCAAAAAAAGGTAGAGAAGAAGAAATTGTACGTAAAACTATGGGCATAAAAACAAACGCCATAATCCACGAAAAAAAGCAACACAGAAATCACTGAGTCGCATCGTAAACTTTAAAAATAAACAAGCGCGAAATTTTTCATGAGACTCTCTGACACAAAACTGACAGACGATGGACGAGAATAAAGTCGGAGAATAACACAAAAAATTATGGCGCAAAAATACGATTTTGTTTTTTGGGCGCCCATAGACACAAATGTGATGTGCACATTACTCACATATCTATTATCTTCACTTGCCAAATACCCTGTTGTAGAGGGGATCGTTGATGGGCGAGGAAACTGACCTATGAACGGAGCTTAAATATCAGCGAATTTGTTTGTGAATTTTGTTTTATTTTTAATTATATAAAACATAATTTAATTCCTTACAAAACTTATTTATATTATTTTTAATAATTAATATTAATAATTTTATATTCTAATATTTTATTTATATTTATTCCTGCATTATATTAAAGTCTAAAAATTTGAAAGGCATAGGCAAAAGAAAAACATATATGTTCTTATGTATTATCTCACATGCAAAACATTATGACAGAAACGCTACAAAACTTATTCAAAAAGGCTTTGTATTCACTTTTGTTTTTGCCAACCATTTACTGCGTATTCATAAGTCTAGCAAGCGCAAATTCGCACTAGCTGTTTTTTTATTGTTTTGCTTAATTTTAAAAGTTTTGTGGCCCATTTGAAGCGACCAAGAAATAGAATATTTGGCTGGCACGTTTTTAGATAAGGCGGCCAAACAAGCGAAGCGCATAATTTTAGGCTTATGTGGCGAATGAACCTACAAGGCGGTCATAAGCAACATAAAATACCCCGTAAAAGTGAACAGAGAGGGGAGCATAACAGAGGTTTTAATTGAACTTTTGATTAAGAAACTGATTAAGTAAAATTAAAGTAATATTTTGACTAAAGTAAATGAATGTAGAGGACCAACGAGATGTAAAAGAACATTAAACGGATAAAGTAGTGGAAAATTTCATTTAACCTTTGAGAAATACTTTCTGCAAATATTTTAAATTAAGAAAAAGAAAGACAAAAATAGAAAATACTTGGAAGTAAAGTATATTTTCTTTAGGTTAAAAGAATCATAACTCTTTTAGCTATAATCCCCACAGTCGCTTCTGCCACTCTGCAGTGCTTTTCCCATCTTCCCTACTTTTACTTTGCTTTTCTTCTGCGCACTTCGTGTATGTGTGTGTGTGTGTGTTGTGGGAGCAGGCGGGTGTAGAAGGAAAAATGCTCAATGCTTCGACTGCAAAAGTTTCACTAACTTTTCTTATCTGTAAATTGGCGCATTAATGCAGGCAGCAGAACTGCAGTTTGAAAAAGCCTTAAAAAAGCCAAATTCCGAAGCGGAAGCGGGGAACTGCTCAAGCAGAGCTTCAATCACGTTAACATTTGCTTACAAAACCTTCAAGTGATTTATGCAAATGCAGCCAACAAACAACAACAGCAACGACGACGAAAACAACCAAAAGGAGTGGAGAAAGGGTAAGGTGAAGGGGGCAGGAAGAAACATTCTGAAAAAGGCGAAACGTGAAAAACATCACAGTCGAAACAAATAAATAAATTGACCATTAAAATAATTGCAACGCCTTAATGCGTCGCGTACGTGGCTTGTAACACGCTTTGCTTGTTGTTGTTGCTGCTGCTGCTGCTGTTGTTGTTGTTGCTTTAGTTGGCATTGCCGTTTGCGAATGTTGCAACAACTTGTCAAACATTTGAATTACAGTTACGTAAAGCTGCCCCAGCCTCGGGGCGCCGCCGCCGCCAACAACAACAGCAACGGCAATGGCAACTTTTGGCCAAATTTGGCTAAATTTAATGAAGCAATTAAATGGCTATAAAAATCAAAGAAAAACATTTTTCAGCTTGTTGAAGTTGCCGCAGCAACAAACAACAAAAAAAGGCATAATAAAATAGAAAACAATTGCCGCATTTGACATTTGAGTCATAAAAGTTAATGATAAAAAATCGAATTTAAATTGCGGCGGAAATAGACTAATTTATAGAGTTGCAGATTATATTTACTAAATATAATTTTTAAGACACACTTCGTCAAGTTTTTCCTTCAGATTTTTCAAGCTAAAACTTTATTCTCCCATAAGTTCAGAGCAAAACCAGTTTAAAACGTAGAGCAACTGGCTTAGTGCATTACAGTTTGACAGTCACCAATCGAATACTCTTCAAATATTAACTCCACCATTATGCACTTAGAATCCCATTTGCAACCACTTTAAAACCACTTTCAACCTTGCAATATCATCAGCACACTTCACAGTTTGAGAGCCACTGTGCTGGCTCACATAATCGTTAGAATTCTCAGAATTCTCGCTAGACTTTCAATTAGTCACGCGCGCTCCAAAGCCATTGGAGCATAAATCTAGACATTGTTGTGGCCAGAGCAAGCTGACAGACAGGCAGACAGACCCACTGACTGACTGGCTGACTTGACTTTCTGACTGACAGTTGCAGTTGGCTTTCGGTCGCCGTCCGTTCTGGCCGGCTTTGGCGGCTTTTGCTCTAGCCTTTTTCTGCGACATACCAAAACAAGCGAGAAAAATATTTTAAGCTGTCAAATCGTTGACACATGCCTGTCCAGTTGTTGTTGTTCTTTCCCGTGCTGTTGCTTTGGCTGTTGTAGTAAATCACTCGATTAGTCTAATTGTTAAAATCAACTCGAGCAACGTTTGACGCGCCCATGAAAACGAATGTCAAGTTTCCGTCAGAGGTCATAAATTTCTGTTTCGTTCTCCCACGACAGGCAGCAGCAGGCAAGGAACGCGGCAGATCTCTTCTAATGTCTTTCCAAACAGTTGTGACAAATGCTTCACATAGTATATTCCCTCCGCGGCTAAATGAAGCGATAGAAGGCTGGAGAATGTAGGGGGGAAGTTGGGGGAAATGGGAAATGCGAATGGGAATCGGTGCTAATTGCCTATGACAGGCGACAGCTGAGAGTGAAGCGCAGGCGTAAAAGTCATAAATGTGTTTTAAAAATACACTTCATAATTTGATAAGATTAAATGTGTTTCAAAAATAAACTTCATAATTTGATAAGATTTTTATGTGCCTCCAATGAATTTCATACGCTTTTAATAATTTATTAATTGGTTACTCCAATGGGGGAATTGTCAGGAAAACAAGTATCAATAAATATAAATATCGATTGTTATCATTACAATCGATGGCTTTATTCATTAAAATAGAAATGTAGATTATAGTTGGGTACTAAAAACTGAGTCTCTTTATCTTTCCTTTATACGTTTATCCAAAGTCAGCGCAGTATATAAATCATAAATGATCATAAATGCAAGAATTAATATGAATACTGACAATCCTTGACTACATAACATCATACTCGTATATATGTTACATACATCGACAAACTTCTCGAATATGTATTTATAGTTTTCAAATGTATTTTTAGCCATTTTTATCCGCCTTCACTCTTTCATGTCTTCCACTGAGCTCTGTGCAATGGATCATTTTCCCCTTGAGATCACTCCCTACCTTATATACCCGTAGCCCTGCTCTTGACTCGCGCCTCTCGATCTTAATTCGATGTGTGAAAGTGTTAATTGAAATTCCATCGATTCAGCTTGAGCTGAATGCAACAAAGTATTTTATGCCCCACACATCGTTGCATTTTCATCCTGTGGCCAATAATGATCATTACATCCGCATCAGCTTTATGGGATAATTGTGAACTTTCAAAGTCTTCAGACCAGACCTCCTCTCTCTCGTGTGGCAATTATGTGCTGAAAAATCGTCTGCTTAACATCAGCCGACACAAAGTTGACATTTCAAGTGCAGTTCGTAGCAGTGCTCGCAGTTTCCCCCACTCGGCAAGATATTTCAATGTTTTGTTTTAATTCTTTCATTGCCATATGCAGCAGACGCCGCAGAGCAGACAAAGATATGTGTGTTCTGTACAGAGCAGGCCTGAGATTATGGAAGTACTCACTTACTTAATTAAAACAGTGCAGACAAAAAGGAAAACCATCGACTTGAGGCTGTGATTCTAAATTACCAAGAAGACTAGTTAACATTGCCAGACTTTAAATTACTCTCCAGTGAAGTAAACATCCAGTGCAAATTGTATAGTTGGTTTTATAAAATTTGTCAAAAATTTGCGTTTTGAAAAATAAAAAAATCTAATATTCAATTTAAATTAATTTTATCTATATTTATTTTAATTTTTTTCTATTAATTTATTTTTATCTACTCAAGGAAAGTATTAAATTCAATAACTTCTGTGTTTCTACTTCGATTGACTTGTAATTTTGAGGATGGAAGCATATAATATTTATCTATTAAGACTTAAATACTATGATCATCTATCGCATATTATTGATTTGCTTGGGCAGTTGGCGTGACAATCAAAATTTAAAAAACAGTTTATCTATGTTTAATATTCATACATCTTAATATCAAATTTGATGTCTCTAGTATCTATAACAGCCAAGATCAGAGTGTTCACACAGACAGACAGGCATTAATTTGTGCAAAAGGTTTTAAAAAAATCCTGAACATACAAATACAAAATCTTAATACTTTTCAATAATATTGTACCTAAACTAATTGTATATTAATTTTCAATCAAGCATATCCATCTCCTCTACTTCTTATAGGGTATTTCAACAATGTTTTTGCATCTGCCTCAAGTATGAGAGATTTATGACAGCCATGCGTTGCCCGAGAGTTATTAATAAATTATGGCGAAGACTGCAAACGGGAGCGCGCTGGCAAGTAAATCGCATAAATATTTAAATTGGCTCGTCCTTTTGCTTTAATTAACTTCAGTCAGTTCTCTAGAGTTCTCTCGGAATTACCTTTTATGGATGCACAGTCAAACTAAAAATTTTAATGATTTTTCTCGATTTTTTGGACAAAAAATAACACATTCTTGTGACACATGTTGCACCGAAATTTTGGTCAGACTGCGACAGCAACAACAACAATAAAACAAAAAAAAAAAAAAACGATTACTTTAAAATGTGAATATGTTTGTTAAAGGTTCCCATGACTTTTGTTTATGGAGGGCAGCGCCAGTCTGTGGCATTTCAGTCGATGCAATGTAGAAGCGTGGGAAGAGAGGTGGAGAAGAGTGGAGGGAGTGTGGAGTGTGGGGCGAGGGCAACGGGGTCTTCAACACTTCAACGGCATGTGTCAAAATTTACACGCTCCCATTACGTTGATTTTGCATGAGCGAGTAAATATTCACAGCCTGTCAAAATGATTTTTGATTTATAAAATATATTTCTTTTCTTTTTTTTTTTTTCAGAAGTGTTTAAAGTTCAGTCGGTGAATGGGAAGCTGAGAGATATTTTGGAAAGAAAACTTTTAACGAGCAAAATTTTGTAGAAAACTTTTGAATCAACTTTGGGAAAACCTTGGGAAACTCTTTGCCGGCTGCTTGCATTGATGTATCATATTTATGTACGGAAAACACATTCGAATCAATAAATGAAGAAAGTTGAAAGACGATACGACTTAATCAAGGCACCATCATGGCAAATTTATGCTTGCCATTTTGAGCATTAGAATGTAATAACCAGTGACCGGTTGGAAAACCCGATACGATCCCAATGCGATCATATTTCATGCACAGTCTAATGATCGGCGACAAGCCCACAAGGCACAGATGGATCATGGAGCTGGCGTCAAATCGCTTGTAAATGAGTGACAAGTCAGCGGCTTAATTACAAACTGGATCACAGCTATGCTGTCACCTCAGCTCAGCATCAGAGCGACAGTAAGAGGTAAAGGAAATCAAAGGAGAGAGGGAAACTCATTCTCACCTGCTTCAGATCCAGCGTTATGGTCACATACTCGAACTGTCGGCCACCCTGCAGCGTCGGCGATTGCCACCAGCTGTCTTCGAAGCTGGAGCCGGGCGAGATGAGCGACTCGATGGGTCGCTGCTTGGCCCGATCCGAGCTATGCGCATTGCATGTGCCACACTGCTTGGCCCAATTACGATGCGGATACGCGTCCACCAGTTTGCAGTATTCCTCGGCACCATTTTGGCCGCAGGTCGCGTTCACCGTTATCGAGGCACGTGGCGCCACATTGAAGAGCGGCGGATAGAGTCCTCCACCATTTCCGGTTCCGGCGCTGACATCGTCCGCCTGTTGGCTGTTCAGCAGTCGCAGAGCTGCAAAGAGGCAATCAAAGGTTTCGTGAGAAGTTAAAGGAGATTGTTACTTAGCTTAATTATTAAAGGCTTTAATTTAAAGGTGTTTTAAATATATGTATGTATAGATTAAGGAACAGATTAGAGCTGGAGAAACATCGATGTTTGCTGAGATTTTTCATACGAAACATCGATGTTTATCGATGTAACATCGATGTTTCTCCAGCTCTAGAACAGATATAACACATACGCAAGATGTTTAATGTTCAAGGGTGATGTTTAAAGTTCTTCAGTTTGATTTTAATTGCAAAATGAGAGGCACAATGGGCGAACAAGCAAATTGATTTTTCTTAAGCTTAATTCATTTATTGTTATATAAATATAACAAAACGAAATTGGTAAGATACAATTCTTGAGTCTTTGAAGTACAATCAGAATACATGAAAGAAGTCATTTTGGTTACCTTCTCGTCGGGAGTTTCCTTTAAAAATATATAAAAATGTCTCGAGACAAAACTTAATTTATTAAATTGCGAAATCCCCAACATTTTTTCTTAACTATCTACTACAGTTGAAATTATTTTAAGCTAAAGAATCAATTTAAATTTCAATAAATATGTATATGTAAGGAAGGTGCAGCTAAATTATTAGCTGAGAGTGAATACCAAACTGTAGGGTTAAATCTGAAATTCCATTTCTTTTACTAAAGCCAAGAACCTTCGAATTAAATCTCAACGTAATGTTCTTTAACACTTAAGTCTCTTCAACTCCACCTTTATGTTCTCACTACTAGCACTGTCGCCTTGGCATATAAAGAGGCAGCAAACAATTTTCCATGCTCGTTTCATGCAATTGACAGTTTTTCCCATGTCAATCAATTTAATTGCTGCAACAAGACGAGAACAAGCCCTCTCCAAGCTCAATCGACCATAAATCATCCGACGTACAGCTGCGCTCTGAACTTTTCGCGTGGCCAAATTGATTGGCCAGTCTGGGGAACGTACTGTATGTACTCCGTATGTTGTATGTGTAGTATCTCACGGCTGCTCGATATAGATAGCTGAACAAGGCAACTTTCGAGATAAAGTTTATCGCTGACCGCGTCGCAGCAGTTGGCAGCAGCTGAAAATGTTGACCTGGTATGCGATTTGCATGTTTGGTAGCTCAAAATTGCAGTTTACTTCTCCTGCTGCTGCTGCTGTCCACTAATGTTGTTGTTATATGTTAGGTGTACCTGCAGTGTGTTGTTGCTGCTGTTTCTTGTGACAGCGTGTGCAGTTTTTGGCAATTGTCAACAAAAAGTTTGCGCATTTGTTTGTCGAACGAGAAAATGTTGACGTAATTGCTGTGAAATTGCATAGAAGTTTTACCTTCCTCTTTAAAAGTTGCCTCTGGACTCTGAAGATATTTCTCGTCGAAGAAGGATTGCCAGGAGTAAGCAAGGAGGAGGGGGAAGGGGGTTTGTAAGTGCGCATAGTTTGTCGAAGTTTTAAAGTGGAATAATAAATATAAACATGCATTTCTTAGAGTGCAGACAAAATTGCAAAGTAGTTCGTTTTTCTTCTACAGAGTGTAATAATAAATATGTTGAATAATAAAGGATTATCAATACTTGTATTTTAAAGTTTAAAAATTCAAGAAAAACTCTTTAATTTTCATTTAGCTGCAATGAACTTGTAAACTACAGGAGCAATTAACGCCTGACAATTCAGTTCACTCCCCAAACTAATCAATATTACTGTCGGAAACTATTAAGAAAATCTCTGGAAAAAAGGAAAGAAAACCCACTCAGTTCACTTTCACTGGCGCAAAACTTATTTCGATTCGAACTGAAAACAAGCAAACTAAAATTGAAGATCAGACTACAAGCTGTAATTATTGAAAAATAGTTTAACAAATGTGTAGAAAGCCAACAGACAAATTCGCTTTGGGCGGCTCGTGATTTTTCCATGCTGTCCAAGGTGTGAAAAGTGGAAAACCAAGAAAAATTATCGGCAGCTGTCAAAATGCAACGTTGCACGCAAATGGCATTTAAATGTTTTGACAAATAACAAATCTGCAGTAGCCGAAAACTTGACTCGCAGCAGCAACAACAGCACCAGCAGCTGCACAGTTAGATCTATGGTTAAAGCAGCCCACTCAGACCTGGTCCAGGTATCTCACCAGGCTGCCTCCCTTTCCCCCTCCTGGGGTGCTGACAGCTTAAGTGAGAAAAGTTTTGCTGATTAAATGTTTTGACAAATTGAATGGCAGCATTTATAAACTCTGTGCACCGAAAGTCAACTCAAACAAGAGGAGGAAGAGAAATGTGAAAAGAAAACTAATTTTCATAATTTTTTATGGCCAAACAGTTTGTATGAGCTCCGAAGAAAAGACAACTTTATCGAGACAACACATACATAGGATGATGCGACGACTGAGGCAAGTCTGCCTAAAAGATAAACAAACCATAAAAATCGTTGCAAGCAAAACGATCAGACCCAAAGGCAAAAATACTCTATCTTTATGCAGTGCATCTTGGTAATCTCGCGGAGTTTGCTAATATAATTATTTTATTATGAAGAACCTTTAAAGTGATATGTGTATATTATAGATCTGCTATATAAAGAGTATAAAGTTGATGTACTATGTTGTAAAATTTATAATCTTTAATATTTACAAGTATTAGATTAGGTATTTCTGCAATAATAATTTATACATAATACATACATACTTCACTTTAAATAAATATAAAATATTATTTATTTAAATACTTCAGAATCTTAAATATTAAACTTTAAATACGAGTATACGATATTATTTTAAATCCTTATTGAAATACAATGTGCCTTTAAAGAGTATATTATTTAATCTTCTCTTTATCTTTATATATTTATCTTTCATACGTGGAAAGTGGGTTCTGCAGTGATAATTGGAAATAAAAGAACTACACCAAGTATATATGTATCTATGTAATCTCTTCTGTTTATTGAACTTTAGATCTATTAACATTTTGAAGCGAAATAGATACACTTTAAAAAATACCAACGTTTTCTCAATGTATTTCTGATTTACAAATCGTTAAGAAACTATAAATTATATATTTAAAAATTGTCGGAACCCTCTTATAGAGTATTCAAGCTGCTGTATACGGAAGTTATAGATTGACTCTCGTTTTGATTAATTACAAACTATCATGGGCAGCACGCATGCATCGGGGAGTCTGTTCGTTGAGTTCGTTGCATGGAGCCAGCTGTTGTTTGTTGTTGTTGCAGCAACTGTTGTTGTTGTTGTTGGTGTTGCTGCTGCTGCTGCTGTTGTTACCTCGACTCGCATAGTTGAAAGCATTTTACTGTTTTCTGCATTTTATTCATATCGAGCGGCGCATAAAATACAAAAATATTTTCACTATTTTTGGTCATCTTCGCCTGCGTCTGCTTTTTTTCTGCTTCTTCTTCTCTTCTGGCTTTGCACAGCTGTGCGGTCTGCCCGGTTTATTGGTTTCTTCTTAGGGTAAAGTCAGACAGGAGCAGGAATGGAGTGTACAGAACAAGGGGGGAATGGGGGCAGGGCAATTATGCACATGCTCGAGTCCGGAGTATAAATTACTCAGATCTGCCAGTGGCAAGCTGCTTATTAAGTCGTTTGAGTTGTTGAACTTCAAAGAATGCTCCACACAAATTGGACCAAATTGGAGTTGGCTATTTCTCTAGCTGCAACTGGATGCACAATTCGCTTCGTTCGCCAATTTTCTTGCCAATTTTGCATATTGCTATTTCCCAGAGCGTTGCATCCAACAACTGTCTTAACCTGGCCGAGTATGTTCATCGGGGGAATAAATGATATTCAGTAGCCAAAAAAACTGCCAAAATAACAGAGATGACGCCACACACAACAAATCACAACACAATACACACACACAAATTGAAGACGAGGTAGCAAAAAATTTAATAATAATAAAAAATCGCTAGCGCTGTCCAAAAAAGGCATAATACAAACGTGAATAAGAGGCACGAAAATATACAGTGCAAAGCCGAAGACTAGATATGCTTTAACTGTGATTTATACTTGTTTGGCTGATGTTTTCAACTCTGTAAAACAATTTTAACAATAAATATCGCCTTTACTGTATTTAATTAATCTGTTCTACCTGCATTCTTCCTTTTCATTTTATCTCGTTATGTTCGCGTCACTTTTAATTCATATTGACATCGAATTAGAGCTGCAAGTATCGATACTTCGACGATATATTGAAATCATCGGTATTCAATGTCCGATGTTTAATGTATCGTATATTATATGTTCATCGGTTAGCTCAATATTGTCTCTATTAACGGTGTGACCGTAGCCCTTTTCTGCTGCGCATTTAAAATGTATTTAAGGTAAGCACTTATTTTGAAATTAATTCCATAATATATTCCATTAATATATTATCACCAAAGCCACAATCCCCTCTGACAAAAGGGTATAACAATATCACCAGAGTAGACTGAGCCTGAGGATGACGACGACGATGACGATGACGTTGCTGATGAGTCTGATGCGAGGCGGCAGCGTGACGAAAACAAACTTTATGCATCTTGACAGGCTGCACGGCTACCGTTGCCGGACCCTGGACCCTGGACCATGGACCAGGCCTGAAGTGGAGGATGAATGGTTGGATGCTTGAATGCTTGGCGAGAGCAATCAAAATATGGCCATAAATAGGCGTCCAAAAGCTGCTCCTCACACTCACTGCACCCCTGGATGCCCGACTGCAGTGTTTGCAGGAGGGACAACAACAACAACAGCTCAATTACAAATGGCGACAATGGTTTGGCATTGAGGTTGAGGATGACGGCGCAGCCAGCAGCAGCAGCAGCAACGCGCTTTAAGACTTAATGGAATATTCAGATAGAGGATTTTTTTTCGTGGAATTTATTAATGGAAAGTAATCAAATATTTAATGATCGCTTCGGGTGGGAGGCGACTAAATATGAAATGAGTAAAAGAGGAAGTTGCCAGCGTAAAAGAGGAAGTTGGCAGATCGAAAAGCGAGAGGAATGTCTAATGGCTTTATGTATGTATGTATGTATGATGTATGTGTCTTATAAATGAGTTACAGCCTCTTTTTGCAGACATATTTATACGACATTTTTTAGTCAAAAACTGCAGTAACCCACAAAGTTCATCAACCTTGCCTTTACATAACTGAACTACCCGAAAAGTTGGTAACCAAATGTTATGCTGAAGTTCTTTTTAGGGCTTTACTCTTTCACTTACAGCAAGTTTGTGAAATATTCACAGACCAAACTAAAGCGACAAATTCAACACCTCGTTGAGAATGTCGCATGGGTTTTCGCAACCAAACACACAAAGAGAGGGAACGAGGAAGAATGGAAAAGAAGAAAAGTCCAAATCAAACATCCGCATTGAGGGGGGAGGCAGACGAGAGGTGAGATGACTGGGCGGGTCTTAAAAATGCATCAACTTGCAGCAGCAGATTGCCACAGCAGAGCTTAGAACAGTTCTGCGACTTGCGGCAGGTGTCAGAGTCAGAGTTTTACAACATGAGAAAGGGGGAGGCCGGGAATACTTGAAAACTTAATGTACCCGCGCCGAACGCTCGACTGGCTCGGGAAGGCTCGGGAAAATGCCTAGACAAATGTCAAATATTTATTGAAAATAAACAACAACAACAAGAAGAAGAAAAAAAACCGAACAAACAAATAAACAAACTGACAAACAAGACGCCAAACGAACAGACGAGAAGACGGACGGAGATGAACGAGAAGAAGGCGACAAACGCATTTCCAAGAAAAAGAAATAAAACGAAGGAAAGAACGAGGAAACTGACCAGAACTGAGGATGTTTGGACATGCATCAGTGCCAGAGCTCGACTTGAAAGCCGTACCGGGTGCAGGGTGTCGTCGGGGCGAGTACTGGTTGCTGCCCCTTGGATGCTGCACAGTCCGGTGGGTGCTTCAAAAGCTGCTGACCGACGTGCCTCGACGCCGAGACGAGCTGAGAACCAGTGGGAGAACCAAGATCGGACCAAGAATAGGAAAACCAAAAAGCTGTCCGACTGAAGTGGCAACGCGACGCGACGCAATGCAGCTTCATTCTTGGGATCTGGAAAAATATTTATGCACGCCCGGACGCTGCTCATAATGACGATCATAATGATCGTGATCGTGATCATCACGATGTTCGATAAGCTGTTGTTGGTCGATGACTTTGCTTGGGTTATGCAAGTAATGCTTGATTTGGTATTGAAGACTGGTAGCTGCCACTTGGCGTTGTTTTGATGACTCACAACACAATCAAGCTCGACTTGTAGTTGGTGTGAGTGCGTGTGTGTGTGAGTGTTGCAAGCTGCCTGAAGACAGCGAGACTAATTCGAGTGCTGCACATTGGGTGGTTATTAAAGAGGTGTGAGAACATGAGTCTATCACAGTTCTAAAGAGATTGATCGAGAGAGAGAGAGGATTGACGAGTTAGCAGTATGTAAAGCAATTGAGTTGAGCTGCGAGATAAGTTGTCGTGTGAGGATTATAAATTATAGACGAGAATGAGGTTAACTTCAGAGCTGAGCTAAAAATATCGTTGAGCTGCGGATTATAAACAGAAGCTGCTAGGCTGATCGAGAGAAATAACGAAAGAATCATCTTTCATTACTTAATAATCAAAAGGAAGCACTCTTCATAGAGTTCTCATTGTAATTACCTCAACTCATTTAGTCAATATGCCCACGTTGACACAGAGCCTTGCTGCAGAGACAGGTAGTCGAAGTCTTCATCAAGCCTTGCAGCCTTACGATCTTGCCAGTCTTGCAGTCTTCGTCACCTCTGTTAATTAAGAGACTTGTTTCGCTCGAACGCCAAAAGCACTCGGCTTTTATCTAATCGCCAATCGAAATTGTGTAAGCTACCGGCGGCAAAGAAAGATACAAAAAAAAAAACATCTACAACCTGCTGAGGTTGAGGTTGGTGAAGCGAGACAAGATCCCATTGAGGCAGTGTCGTGTAGCGGTTCATTTAATAATTTAATAAGTGCCACAACATAACGAAAATACATATTCTGTGTTGCTGATGACTCGATATACATAACATATATACACATTTTTCTTCGTTTCGAACACTTGTTGCGATTAGTATCACGATTTATGAGCCCGAAGCCAGCCCGAACACTTGCATTCTTCGCATCGAAATTCTACAATCAAGCTAACTTAACTGTATAATACTCTTTAGAGGTGTTTATGCATATCAAACCCAAGTTAACTAACAACTTCCTCAGGCATCTAACTTGTGAAAAAAAAATATAAAAAAGTTTTAATTCATAATTTTAGTGTCTTAAGAAGTAAACAGTCAGAGAGACGGTTCAGATAGATTGACTACTGATCCTAATCAAAAATATATATGTTATATTTATTTTGGCATCTTTCTTCTGTTACAAACATTTGTACGTACTTATTATACCCCCTTTGCCCACTTTCAGTAGTCGTAGGGTATAAAAAATACTTTGAAAATCTAGCTTGTTTGCCGATCACTCGAAATGCATTTGCTCTGACAAATATTTGTGTCCGAAATCGTTAGCCAACACTGCCACATTGCGTGTTACGATTTGCAAGGTCTCTCTCTGTCTCGCTCTCCATTCCCCTTCTTCTGTGGTATCTGCACTCATTACTCACGATTCGCTGAGTTTTGGTTAAGCTTTATGCCTCGGATATGGGATATCTGATACTTTGGGGCTTAAGCCCCGACGCAGCCAGCCACGAGTCGCCCACACTGTTTGCTACTGGCTTGTTTTGGCTTGTTTTTGGGCTCACTCCTTTTAGCTGTTAATTTGTCAAAAGCTGTCACTTTTTATTAATAAATGCGCTTGTCTTGTGCACTTTTTCGTGCTGCTTCGAGCCTCGCATAATAATGTCATAATTAAATTTATAAACTCTGAGTCAGCCCATCATCAGTAAAACAGGCAGGCGCGAGTTTGGCAGAAATGGCAAAGTCACAGGGTCGCCACTCTCAGATATGAACAGACTGAGAGGGAGACAGACGCAATGACAGACAGACATGCAGACGAACAGTTGGACAGACAGGCGTGCTGCCGACATAGTCTAGACAGGCAGGGATTAACTCTTAAGGAGTAAGATAGAAGTGCTTGAGGAGTTGTTGCTTCTGCTGGAAAATTTAGCTTGGTATTACACGCTCCATTTGGAGATTCTCGAGGTCTTCTGCCCTCAGATAAATTCTTTTCTGCCAAGCTAAAGTATTTACTTAACTGCAATGTAGCTTCTCATTCCTTTTTCTCTCACACTCCACTTCCACAAACTCTATTTCTTTTGTAAATATTCCCTCTGCATGTCTTTCTTTTTGAATAAATTCCTGTTGTTCCTACATGTCATAAATTTCTCTTGGATTCCTCGATTCTAATGCAAATTGAATTAGAGAATGAATCAGTTGAATTTTTGCCACAAAATCTTAGCGACAAATCAATTGCGATTGGCCATAAAAGCATTACATTTACGAGCCAGTTACGAGTTTAGTGCATTTTAACGAGTTGGCAGCCTCGGTCAAGCCAAGCCAAGCTGCAGACGACGATCATCTAAGTGGGTCGCTCGGTCACTCTGGAGAATCAGCTGGGTAATCCAAATGACAGCCATTAATGGCACACGCTGCACGCTGCGATCGGCCATAAACAAATCATTTCCAAAAGACATAAAACTTAAAGCGTTGCCAGCCTGGAACAAGTTTATAAAGTGTATGTAACGCCCCAAAGTCAAACAAGTGGGAGTGAAAAAGGAGAAATATGTTGGAAAATACCCTGTGAAGAGTGAAGTACCATAAGAAAGAATCAGAAATGAATCCAGTTCGGTTTAAAGTTATCCGTGATAATCCATAACTAGAGATTAAAGTGAAGAGATGTTTATCGTTCGATTGTTAAATTTTCAGAAAGAAGAGATCAGTTTATAAAAGGATAAAATAGGCAGAAAAGATCAGATTCAAATCCAATTATATTCGTGAATATTCATGAGTAGATATTAAACTTCTAATAAAGACCATATTCCTTACAACTTCTCACTCTCAGTTTACAGGGTATTGCCATAAATCTGCTGTCCTGACACACAGGCTGCCCGAAATAGTTGGCTGTCAACTTGGTCTCCCTCTCGTGGACAGTCCGTGAGTCTGTCCACCTCCTCCGGGGCAATCAAGTTGACTTGTAAACTATTTAATTAGTACGTACTCGCCAACGTGTTAGTTTTGGCTGTAAAAAGGCGCCGCCGTGAGGAGACAAAAATGGCCAAAAGAGAGTCAACCCACGAATGCCGCAGGCGATGGTGCTGGCGCCGCCGCCTTTGCTTGGTCATTTGATGGCGCCGACGACCAGATGTGGTTACCATTTGTTTCACCTCCCCCTCCCTCCTTGGCTCCTTTTATTGTATTGTGTGTTTTCTTATGGCATTTGCAATCCATAATAGTTGTCAGCTGAGCCGCCTGTGGCTAATTGTGCAGCATAAACGTATCTCATGGATACTTTGATACTTTGCAACTTTGAAAGAAAATAGCATTAATTTGCTTGTTTACGTCCATGTCGTCGCTGATGACGATGCATATCTCTCCTGGCTGGTTTTGTTTGCCATTTACAAATTTTTATCGCCACAGCTCATATGGCAACCAGTTATGCTTAGATTTGATAAGACGCTTATCCTGTCTGTCGCATCACAAAAATGCTGCTTTTTTGATTAGCAATTAACGTTCAAATTGAACAGCCTGACTGCGAACATTCAGCTCAACCTGCTGTAGAAGTAATTTTCGTGTTTAATTGACTGAGCTTAGCTGTAATGTTGGGAGTAGATGGCAGTGAAGAAGGCTCTTTTGACCGATTTGCTATGATGGCAAGAAGTTGTTGGCTGAGTATGACAAGCATTGAGAAGGTTCACTCAGCAGGAATTGAAATTTGCCAATGTAACAAGGAAATGATACTATGAATTTTAGAAAATCAGAATGATCATCTTAATTATTTAAATATATTCTAAACTTCGTTATTCATAGTGATCGAGAAGTTCCCACAGTACAGAAAATCATATTCAAATGCAGCCAAAAATACACAGCATGCTTGGAGAACCATATAAATTGTATTGCAGATCAGCTAATTGACAATATCACTTAAGGCTGATGGCTAAGTATGGGACTTAATCAGAAAGTTGTATCTTCTAAACGTCACTTACACACAATTAAATCATTGATTTTCGGGGCTGAAAATTTTAAATAAACTTAACCAGAAACTATCATGTCAAATTTTGTATGTCTAGATTTTATAACGACTGAGATCTTTGTGTTCATACAGACATACAGACAGATGAACATCCAACATGATAGACATACATAGCTTAGTTGATTCGGCTTGTCATCATGAGGTCTTTGTGGACTCTTTCATGCATCTTACTAAAATTTGCACAAGGTAATACACTCTTTTTGAGCATTTTCAATGTTCGAAGGGTATACAAACATTGCCATAGATCTTATAAAAGTCCTATAATTATGATTAAGATATTACCAGTTTCAAGTATTGCTTAACAAAAAATAAAGTTATATTCTTTTATTTAATAATCTTAATTTAATGAGCATTTCAAAATCTATTCACAGAAAGTTACCTCTAAATTCGCACAATTTTGTGCAGCTCAATAAATTTGCGGTTTTTCGCCACGAAATCATCATTTATTTGCACTCATTAACAATTGTTTAAATATCAAAGGTAACTGGACTGGCTAAGGAGCTCTAAACTCAGCAACAGCTACAATAGATCTATAAGATCGTTGTACATCTTCACCCAAATCAAATAATATCAAAAGCAATATGCAATTTATATAAAAAATATCTCAAGGATTTGCACACAATAATGACAGACACAAATCGAAGCTGACTTTAGCTTGAAATGAAATCGAAATATTTGCGAAGAGCGTTTCGTGCGAAAAGCGTAAATATTCAGCTCGGGTTTTTTAATTAAAGAAATGCCAATAACTGTGCGTGATTTTGGCTTTTGAAGTGAACAGGTTTCGAATAGCAACAATTACAAATCGCCTTCAAGGCGTATTAATTAAGCAATTTGTCAGGCATCGTGTTGTCGGTCGACTTTTTTGATCCCCCATCAATTCCCTCTCCTTCTCCCCTCATTGCTTTGCATGTCGCGTGTCAATTTCTCAGTCTGCCAGTTGACCAGTTTGATTGGACCACATGACAGTTGCGTTATATAGAACACTAATCATGGCACTACCCAAATGTTTCAATCCTTTTAAACACAAATCTCGCCAGACTGTCAAAAAAGAAAAGCGAAAAGAAAAGCCGCCAACAGCAGCAGCAGAAGCAACAGTGTCTACACTTGCAGCTCCAGCTGTGCAGCATCTGTGCAGACATACGTGTACATATGTATCTGTATCTTGGCAGGTGAAGCTGCAGTTTAACCTGATCTCTGGACTCGCCTCATTGCCAGCTTCTTGAGCTTTTAACGTGTCTGCGCCGCGTGTCTGCAGACAATTTGTTTTGTCGTGCAATTCTCTAGTGATTTGACAGCAGGTTTATTTCCCCGATACCCTGTGCTCATCAAACCAATGGGTAGAGTGTGCTGCGATTAAGAGGAAAGCACATTTTCCAATATGCTTTGTCACTTAAATAGAACTCACAAAAGTTGTGCTAAGGCAGAAATCATTAAATTCTTTTTAACTACAAACTTCTCTATATATTCTACAAATTTCAGCATTATATATAAATATAAATAACCAGTACAGGGTATGTTCTAGTTCTATCTCTTCTCTTCTTTGACTTTCCTACGTGTTTTTCTTCCAGCTTGGCATTTTAATAGCATATGTGCCTGGAAATCCAATTTTCCGGTTGCTTATTTGCTGGAGAACATTTTACAAGTGCTGCCCCAGCGCCCACGCATAGGGCGTGGCAGCCCCGTACAGCTGACTTGATGTAGTGCGAACTTCAGCACAATTTTCGAGCAATGCGTGAGTCATGCGTAAAGGCACGTTTCGGCAGCTGTCCATCAACAACCAACTATCTATCTATCCCCTGAGTAGTCTGCCTATCCAACTCTGTCTGTCTGTTGTTGTTGCACATGTTGTTGCTGTTGCTTCCAGCATGTAAATAGTCTGCACATTGTCTGCATGTTGATGGAAATGCGCCACCATTTGCAGCACCTTTTCCTCCTGGCGTATTCAAAATAGACTGGCGAAAAGTTGTCCTCGATTGTCGGCACATTTGTGGAAATTTTAGACAGTGAGCTAGACAGACTTTGGCTATGAAGTTGTAGTGTAGTGCAGTTATAAAATGTTGTTGTCGAGGAGGTCGTCAACTTTGATTGATGACTCAATAAGGAGTTGACGATGCAAAAAGGCATTAAACAGTGCCAAAATAAAGTCATTTACGACAGTTTGTGGTGGCTGAATTAAACTTAAAAGGGAAATGAGAATTAAGGGAATGAGTAAAATAAAATTGTTCTAGATTCGTATTTAATTTATTTTTATTTAATTCACTAGAGTTCAAATATTCTTGCATTTACTGTCATCTTGAGTTTGTCTTCCTCCTTATAGAAATAAACCTGAATATAAATTTTTTTTTACCTCCATCTGTTGTTTTGTATTCCCAGAACTTCATGTTGAACTTCCCCTTTTGCAGTCTGCAGCAAATTGATCAAAGACCACAAACTGCCACCCACAAATCACTTCCTGTACGTTTACGCGAATTCCAATCAACACCTTCCTGAAGCCCTCCCTCTATTTCATTTCAAACTGCAGTTCATTTTTATTCAGCTTTCATCACATGCTCGAAGGTAGCCCCCAAGAGAAAGCAAATAAACAATTTGTCTGCTGCAGTGTTAGGGGAACTTCTTTCAGCGCAAACATAAAGCATAATTAGTGCAAGGCACTGACAGCTTCCATCTCTCTCCCTCTCTCTTGCTCTGCTGCTGTGCAGCATAATATTTATACAACACTCTTGAGTGTTTCATGAATGCAACACAAATTTCCTGCATGCATTTCCCTTCTCAGAAATCAAGACTCTTCTCATCTCGATTCGATTCTTGAAATATTTGCTGCGATTTAGAACAGGTAGAAATTGTAATCTGATATCACTTGAGTTATGGTCCGGGCCGGAGAACGGATTGTCTGTGTATTTAGCTTATCAATGTCATCAATGCCAGTGTGATAGTTTTCGGCACCTCGTGGTGCAGTTCAGGAACCCTGTACAGGTAAACCCAACGCCATGACAACATTTATCAATGAAGTTCAATGACAGTTGTTGTAGCTTTCGATCAACAATCGTTTATCAGTTTAAATATTGACAAATGACTCGATAAAGACGCCACAAGTTAACGAGCAAGACGAACCAAGTTCGAGATCGAATGTTGTTGTTGTCGCGATCGAAGTGTTAAACATGAAGGCGCTACAAGAAGACGCTGACATTGATGAGGTATTTTGAAAGTGATAACTGAAGGTGCAAGAAAAATTCCAGTCGAGTTTGTCTTATGGTTAGATAACTTAGGGAAGAATGGGGAAAATAAGGAAAATGTGTAGAGGGAGTTAAAGAAAAAGAAGGTTAACTATCAGATAACATTTTAAAATGGGAGAATTAAAGTGAAGGAAGGCAATGAGGGAGGAAGAGTGTGTGTGCTTTGAATTCTTTAATACTTCTTTATGTATTTTAAAGAATAGTCGGCAACTTTTACAAGAACAGAATTAAAAGAATATTATATTATTGTGAGTATCTTTTAAACTTTGGGATATAGTTAAAGAGTAATTGTAAACTTGCTTCCTCCAAGTAGGAGAAGTAGAAAAGAAAGTAGGAAAGACTTATAGCGAAGGAAGACTCTGCAAGAGGGAGAATTCGAATTTTCTAGGCTCAGCAATACATCTCAAAGAACAGTTACCAACTTAAACGTTAATATTTGATATATCAACTGGTAGAATATTGTAAATCATTTAAACTACATGTTAGAGTCTTTATCTGATACTGCTCTCGTTTAAAATTAAGTGGCGCCTCATTTCTTACACACTACCATATAATCCCATCAGCAACATATCACTTATGAGTAATTTTAATAGTTTCTAATGGGGTTCTAAGAAGCGTTCTGATTACGAGTTGATAATGTGCGTTGTTACCTTTCAGCACTCACAGTATGAAATCCTGCAAGAGATTCATTCCTCATTGATTACTCAATCTACTCTCAATTCCTGCTCGATTCATGCGCATTATGATCATTATCAGAACATTAGGTAGTTTACAAAAACATGTGACCCAAATTTTGGGGAATTCTCGCAGCCAGAGACACAATTTATTGGAACTGCTAGAGGCGCTGCATTTCCATCTCTGCTTATCTCAAGTGTCTGCACTAACGAGCTACGAATTTGTTTTTCCACGGGCTGCACATCAACAGTCCGCTGACCCGTTAAATGTTCCGGTGGCCAACTAGCATGGGGCATGCACCCGAGTGAGGGGGGAATAGCCGTCTGCTTGGCGGCGTCAATGTCTTATCAAAACTTGGTCTATAACATTAATTTATTGCCTGGAGGCTGGCACTTCAAAGCCACAAAGAAGAACTGCCTGGAACCATCAGATATCTGCCGGCAATTAAGCATAAGTTTATTGCCAACGAACCGTCCGAAGTGACCTACCAATCGACCCTCTTCGCATTTGTTTAGAGAGAGAAACGGTTCAACACTTTGGGGGTTTTTCCGGAATTTCTATAGATCATTTGTGGCGTCTCGTGGTCAGCGGGTGAAGTTGTGGCGCGTTCTTCTCCCTCAGTTCTGTTTGTTTATAGAAGATGCAACTACAAATTGCGTGGTGTTTATATTTATGCATGCACAACAAAATGTTTATATGCGGTTTACTTTTTTGTATTTCTTGGTTAAAGATAAACTTCAACTTATAGGTACTCTGTGGGGGTCAAAGGAAAAACTCGTTTACTTTTAGGTCAATTTTAAATTGCGTATTGAAGGTGACGTTATGAAATTCGGCATAGCAATTGATCTCATTACTAACTTTATATTTTGTTAACTTCAATATGAAATCAAGTTAAGAACAGAAAAAGCTGCCTACAGGGTATGCACAGTTCATTGCATTTCTATTTAATTCTTCTGTCTTGATTTACAAAAGTTTAAATGCCTGTTTTGCCCTTTAAGTGGTTTATTTATTGGAACTTCACATCAAAAGCGCACTCTCAATTTGTATGGATTGTATTGGGTTTCCATATCGAATAACGTTCAGTACTGCTGCTCATTGTCTTGGCAGCTTTTGTTTTGTTTATTTTTAATGAGTTCTTTCCGAATTGTGGCTGCTACTTCTTCTTCATCTCCTCCATCATGTTGTTTATTGTGTTTGTGGAGTTTTGACATGTGTTTTCCAAACTCGAGCCAGCCCCATTTTTTCAGAGTATCAGATAACTTGTGGGATCATTCACAAAAGAAAGAAAGAAAGATGTTCACATTTTATTGCCTGAGCAGTAAATCCTTTGCGGGTTCTCTTTGATTTCATCTACTTGCTCGTCAATGTTCTACTTTTTGGCAACATTGGGAAAGGGGTTCCCTTCTTTAAGCAGCTGTCTGCCAGCATTATGCACTTCCGCTGCGCCGAGGCAAATTATTGCACAAACAAGACTCGCCCAGACTTGGCCAGGTGTTCGCTTCGCACATAAAAACGAATGATCTATAAACTGCATTTAAATAAATTATCACAACAAAGGGCTGCAGCAGAAATAGGTAGAGTCCAAGAAAGAAGCAGGCCGGGATAAACAAGTTCTGGAGATAAGAAATAGAGAAGAATTTACAGCAAGCTGCGCAGCTGCAGCAGAATTGGCAGCAAAGAGAAAAATGTAGGAAAACTTAAGATCAAAATTCCAAATATTTGATTCATATAAAATTCCTATAAATCTCAATCTAAATTTATCAACACTTTAACTGCTTCTTATGTGAAAACTTTTCTCTAACTCATTCATATGCAGCCTGAAACTTTACTCAAACTGTAACTTCTTGGAATCTCTTTGCCCTCAGGGAATTTCCCAATAAAATGATATGAAGCCAAAAGGAGCCGAAAAAGCAAAGTTCAAAGTTTTCTGCTTTTCACGCTTCGGCAGGCGAAGATTAAGCATAAAGAGCAATAGGCAAAACCAGGAAGAGCCAAACGAAACAGCAAAGTTCACTAAACTTCGACAACTTCACATGTCAATAAAGAATTAAAAACAAATAAAACTTCAATGACAGGCAGCAGTGGCAAATGTGGCGGGGCAGGGCAGGGCAGGGCAGAGGGGGGAAAACAGTTGTGGCATTTTCCCACAAATCTAAATTTCCAACGCTTGTGTAATGCAGTTAACAAGAAGCAAACAGCAGCAGCAACAGCAGCAGCAACAACAAAGGCAACAAGAAAGCCGCGTTAAAAATCAATGAAGAATGCATTGGGCAAACAGCAGAGCAGCAGCAGCAGCAGCAGCGGGAGCAGCTTTCCAGTTTGGGCTGAGTAAATATCTCAGATACGCGCCGCGGTTGGGCATGACTTATGGAATCGAAGTCTATAAGAACAGCGGGTATATAGCGCAGGCAACTAATGAGCTGCCCTCTGTGCGTTGATTAGGCATGGCTTAACACACAGCAACAACAATAACAACGGATATGTGGGCAGACAATCATGCAGTAGCATTGTATCTCTCAGATACATTATATCTTTAGCTTGTATCTCTCTGTATCTGTATCTACTGCGCCTTTGCTGACCCATTTCGAACTTTCATTTTCTCTAATCTAAACAAGCCATCAATCAATTAACTCACTCAGCCTCGGTCTCTGCTCCGATCTCTGCTTGAGCTGCTGCTTTATAAATAGTCAACACGCCGTTTAATCGCCAATAATTTGCTCTATCAATTCGCATTTAAGTCTCTCTCAAGACGTGAGTTGCACTCGATTATATTGCTTGGTGTTTTTTGTCACATCAACTGAAAGATTTAGTCAACGATTTCGAATGCATTTGATTTGCAATCATTACGAACGTGTCAGTTTGGATGACTTGCTCGAAAGTTGTTCGACTGATTAGCGCCTGAAATTATTTATAATGAATGAAAAGATTAACTATCGATTAGAGAACTCAGAGTGATAATTTGCTTGAGTTCACAGGGCATTTGCACAACGGTTTTCCGTGTTCTCAATCTGCTTTACATATTAAATATGTCAATATACTTTCCAAAACATTGTAAACACCTTTGGATTCTTGTATAAAATTTCAAAATTCTGTTCTCAAACACTTATAAGAGTGGGTCAATCATGTTGTGTAGTGATTCCTCTGGCAATCATCAGCAATAACATGTGATTATCATAATACTCATCAAGTCTCCAACGACACGCAACTTTGTAGGGCTACAATCTATTAGCAACTCATAAGCCGCAGCCGCAGGAATGCATATTCCCCAAGCGGCAAATCGGTTTAGAGCATAACAAATTTAAACGATCCCGCTGTTGTCGGTGGACACGATAAGCCACTTAATTTTTATAACCACAGTAGGAACGGGTACGGGGAATAGTTGAGGGTACCGCCTGCTACTCCTCCTCCCTCTCCAGCAACATGCCATATGTGCGGGCTCTGGTCGACACCTAAGCGAACACATGTTCCTATTAGCGCGTGTTGCGGTTGTTCCTGCCTGACATCTACCATACATAGAAGTTGTAGGAGAGCACTCACGCATGCTCAGCTGCTCAGCTGTCCCAGCTATTATTCCTATACTCCAGAGGCTGTTCGAAATCTCTAACAATTGGCCATTGTCTGGCTTGTTGTTGTCGTTGTTCTAGGTTTGTTACGGCATCTTCTTCAGGCTCGACCACAATTACTGAAGTGGAGTTCTAGAAGCCTGGCGCTTTTGTTGTTGTTGTTGTTATTGAGCTCACTCCTCGGGGTCATATGTGCAACACTCGCACATACACGCCCACACACACAGTACTCTATAGCAGGCTTGTTCCTATTTTTAGGGTTTTCCTTTGCCTGACTCTGTTTTCTATTTTCTATTGTTTTGTGCCTTTTTAAAAAGGGGTTCAATTGCTGGGAAATTATTGAAGAACTGTTGTGACTGCTGAGAGGTTTTCATGGGGTGCAAAAGATGTATTTGTGTTTAAGAATATGTATGTTTATAAAGTCATTAAAGAAGAGTAAAATAGTTGAAGTTAAAAAATATGAAAGTCTATTTATACGCTTTATTTTTTTAGGGTAAAACTTTCATTTTAAATAAGTTCAATCTACTATTTCTGTAAGTAACTAAACCTAAATGCTTAAACATTCTATGAAATATAAAAAACAAGTTTTACAATTGTTCTATACATCATATTTTTAAGCAAATCTTTTAACCTTAAAGATACTCTCTCAGTTCTTTGTCCACAAACAAGTAAACTATTAAAACTCTAAGTTTCAATGGTTTTAGTCTACTTTCTTAATTACTATAATATAGTCTCCCTAACATTGCATACTTTAATTTATTATAATAATAATTACAATAATTACAAATTCTATATATTAAAACCTTCAAGCAGAAGTTCCCAAACTTGAAGATACTCTCAAGATGCTTTTTTGTTTCGTCAAACACGTAAACCGTTTGCTTAGTACTTCTTATAAGAGTGTTTTTTGCGGGGTTTCCAAGCTAATAGGCAAAGTTCACATTACATCGCGTTGCCTGGTCAAGAGGAACATGGCGACAACCGCAACTGGAGCCAGCAAGACGAGCACGACGACATTGCTGGACCATAACTGGACCTCTCACGTAATAACGTATAGAATTACAAAGAGAAGAAAATCTCTTCTTCCTCTGCTGTCACAACTTTCACATGAAAGTTCTTTCAACTTGAGCGCCCAAATATGGACGCCAGCCAGACACGTTGGACACGACAGAAACCACAACAGCAGTAACAACAACAAGATTAACAAGAACAACGCGAACAAGGAAGCCTCGTAACGAGCGACTTCTTGTGGCGCAACAATCGATCACATCCATATTTAGTATGCGCGCATTAGAGGCATCTCTGGCCAGAGGGGAAACTTACCATTATTGGCACTCGATGATTTGCCATTTGGTCGCTGAAGGCGTCCATTGCGGCGACGCTGTGACTGTTTCTTGCCCGCTGAAGTTGCTCGCGCGCCGAACTCGGCGGAAGCTGTCAGCTGATCCTCGGCAATGTTACTTTCGATCAGGAGGCCACTTTTGGTTTTATGTCGACGTGATTTTTGACCCTTTCCCGACTGCGTAGGCTGCGCGGATGACACCTTACGTTTGGGTATCTGTACGCCGGTCCACGAGACAATGTTCTCCTCCAACTGCTCCAATGATGTGGAACCAGATGTGGAGATGATGGAGTCAAAGCTCTCCTTGAGCAAATGTGCAGGTGAGAGCTTCGCCTTGCTCTGCGAGGCACGTCTGCCTTGGATGCCGCCAATGCAGAGTAGTAGCAACGCCACCAGGCAACAGCAGAGGAGACGTGAAACTAACTTTCGGGTTTTCATTTCGTGACACGAGAAAAAAAATAACACGACACACGAATTAACACAAACACAATTCAAACTCGCATTTTAACGATCTGACTTTGAACTTGGAACTTTAATTATTTTCGGTAAAGACTTTTATTGCTTATATCAAAATGATCACGCACTCGCAGCACATTTCCCAGAATTTTCATTCATAATTTCTGTATTCTTTTTTTTATATTTGTAATTCTTTTTCTGGCTTTATTTTTTATTTTTCCTTCTTTTACAATTTCCGCTTGTCAGTTGACGACGACGCCGCGACGTTTGGCTGACTTTTTATTATTATTTTGTGCACATTTCCTTTGGCACCCGACTTCTTCGACTCGGTATGCAGAATTGCCGGCAGACTGAGCAGAATACTTTCTATACTATGTATGTATTTTGCGCTCTTTTTTATTTCTATTTTCCCCCCTTTTTTATTTTCTTATTTTATGTTGTTGTTGTATGCGCTATTTAATTTTATTTTCGTTGCACATTCGCGCACATTTCGCACTTCCCTGCACGGTGACAGCGACAAATTTTTTTGCCAGCTATTTTCGTATATCCTCGAGACGAAACAGAGTTGATATCAAATGAATATATCTGCAACGCACATGCAACATATAGAGGGATATGGCTAGACGTTTTGTTGTGCGTTGCATAAAGCACTTTCGCTTCTTCTTCTTTACATATATTTATTGCCACTTGATTATCATTTAATTGCAAGCGAATTTTATGACACGCTTTTTTATCAGAGCATAGAAGAAAACGCATCCACAAGCGACGCACAATCTCTGCGTGATATATAACCCGAACGAACGACGACGCGACGAACGAGACGAACCGATCTTCGATATGCTTCGCGTTGCTGCTGCTCTTCGGTGTTCGGGCAAGCGAGTGCTGCGTCCTACACAAACGACCGTCAAATGCGAACTGAGGCCAACGATCGTGCCGGCTTGGCGATCGTTTGTGCTCGCGTCGGGCTGCTTGCTGCACTTAGAGATGCCGTCGCCAGAGATGAACAGCGGGAAAAAGGCTAAAAACTGTTTGCAGTGGTTTGCAGCTGGGGCTCTTTTATGCTTTTATATGTTTTCGTTGCTCGGATTAAAATTTAAAAATTTGTAATTGAAATTTTGTATGTTACAGATACTCAAACTGATACTCATATAAAATAAGAGAGAAACGGAGATAGTAAATGAACTTTTCGATAGCTATAAAATTCATATAATTGTAAAGCGCATTTTATTTTATACAATAATGACAAACAAATTATATACAAATTGCTTAAATTTTTTGGCCTTAAAATTGTATAAACCTCTCTAAGTTCTAAATATTCACCTGTGAAAAGAAACCAAATTTTTAATAAGTTTTAGAAAACAGCTATGGCCGCAACACTGTCTGCAAGTGGCAATGCAGCGGCATGTGGAATGTGATTTTTGTGGAACGCATTGAACATGCTCTCACAATTCCTTTATGTTGCGTGTTGAGCAGTTGCTTGGAACAGAGTTTATTCACACATGTTAAGGATACATTGAATAAACGGAAAAAGAAGGGATTGTAAATATTACTTGAATTCAAATAATTTAAATCTAATTTACTTTAGTTTAATTTTGATTGTACATAATAAATAAATAAAAAAAAAATAAAATAAATAAAAAAATAATGTGTATTAAATCTTTTTAAGTGTTCTAAAAGTAAATCTAGTTTCATATTAAAATGTACTAAAGTTTAACTAAGGATGTTACTCAAATTATTCACAAACAAAATAAAATATATGTATTGGTTAAGACTGAAAATAAATCTGTTTAAAAAGTTCTTTGTTTGTATTTAATATTATTTTTGCGATCATGTTCCACAAACAAAACTCCTCTAGGATTGTTTTCACTTGCTTCTCACTTCCGCACAGTGTTAGACCGCCTAACACAGATCTCCCTGTCTTCCTTTCTCTCACTGCCTCTCTCTTTCACCTCCTATAGTGTCCGTTGCTGCGTACCTGTTGCATTTTTGGCTGTTTTTCTTTGTTGTTCTGTGACTTTACAGGTACTTCAGAGTTCCTACAAATACGTATTGGTTTAAATGGGATTTTCCGTAGCACAAGGATAAACAATCTCCAGGCCCGCCCGCATCTTGCACCTTGCACCTCGAGTCCTTCGCTTTGCCTTTGTACTCTTTGTTTGCCATGAGTTACGTTTTGACAGTTGCAAGTTAGGATCGAGTGTCTTACGCTCGTTTCTGATTATCCTTGCGGTGCCTTTGTGTTGTTGTGTTTTCTTTGCGCAGCAGGTGATGCACAACGAATGAGGGGGCACTTAACGCCGATCGTCAATCTCCGCTTGCCCCTTGCCGTGTGTGTGTATCGGAAAGATACTTTCGGCAACGGTGGCGCACGTTTCATCTCGCCCGCTGGCTATTTGCAACTCAATTCGTGGCACTTACATAAATACCTTGTTGTCGAAGCCCTGCGCCTAATAAGTGCGCCATGTAAGGTAGAAGGGCATGCCGATGCTGGCAGTACGTGTATCTGCTGCAAGTACCTTACGTTGCGACGTATCTGTGCTGCAATTTGCTGCAGACGCTGCAACTCAACACTCAACAACAACAACAGCGGGCAACAAAGGGCATTTGTCGAAGCGTGAAACAGCAGTTTCACGAGCCGAGGAGCCCAGCCCAGCCCTGCCGATCATGACAAGGATTAAGTCGGTGTGCCGCCCTTTGTCCGCTCGATTCGTTTGGCCGTTTAAATTGGTTCGTTTGCTTCGTTTGGCAGAAGGTTCTCGTGCGGTGCCTGCTTAAGTGCTCGCTCGGTACTTGAGGATAACGAGGACGTTCACGACGATGATAATAATATAGAAATAATAATGATCATCGGGCACAATGTCGACGACAATGATGATGAGGTTGATGATGGTGATGATGATGCTGATTTGCGGGTGATTTATGCGTCTTAATTGAAATGATGGCTTACAAATTGTTGGCGCAAGTGCAGAAAGAGATATAAAGAGAGAGAGGGAGGGAGAGAGAGAGAGGGAGAGATAGAAGGAGAGAGGGAGAGCTGACAATTGGCCTTGGCATGCCAGTAAAAAGGAGTCTCTGCTTCTGGGAATGCCATGACGTGAATTGCTTTCGAATGTGAGTGCGATCAGCTTCCTGTTTGGCCATAGAAAAGATATAGAAGAATGAGTTGGAACAGGTATACAAAGGAGTTTTCGTTTCACAGAACTACCCCAATTCTTGTGCACTTGCCAGAGCCGCCAAGACCTTCAAGTGAGTTTAACCCCTTGCTTGACCCACTGAGCATGGCACGTTTTTGTCCACAACGAACTGTGATGCAATTTTCACGAACAAACCGATAGAAATCTTCTGGCGACTTTCACATGCCAGCACAGGCACAGCCACACAACCACAGAGCCAGAGCTCGTGTATTCAATTTTCTAATAGCCGCCTCCTAATCAAAACTAAGGCATCAACGTGTTGTACTTACCAAGAGCAGCACAGTTCCTGCTGCAGGCGCAAAACCAATTAAGCCAAGAATCGGGAGGGGAAGGAGACAGACTCTGCTACGAATAAGGAAGTTTGCGCTGTTGCTGCTGCAAAATCGAAATAAAATCAAATGAAATTTACCGCCGCCACTGCAAGTCCAACTTTGGAAGCGCCAAAAACGTTAAATACAATTCATGGCGCTCACGAACGGAATTTAAATTATGCCCAATTAGAGTTAGGTGCCAGCTGAGGCGCAATCTCCCCGACTAGCCGATTCCTGTGGGGCATTTTTCGCAGTTGCAGTTGCAGCAGTCGACAGTGCCTCGGTGGGCGTGTCACCCCTCGTGTATGGGGCACGTTCGTGTGCTAAAGCGCCAAATTGATTTCGATCGCCCAAGGGGCCCGCTCAGCCTCCTACTACCCATCTCTGCATCTCTTTCTCTTGTCTTCTACTGTTCTCAATGTTTGTTTCTAGCATTATGTATGTGCAGACAAGAGACGGACAGTCTGAAGTTGCAGGCAGCCAGCCGAGTGCCAGTTGTTGCCTTACATGTTGCACACTGTTGCCTTGATGGATTACATGTTGACAGGCTTTGGGTTTTTTTTTTGTTTTTCTTTTTCTTTTGCCTTTTTGTAGCGCCACTGATTGTCTCCGCCGCCACCGCCGCCGCCTTGGGAACTGGTCTTGTTATGTAAATTGTTGTGGGTGAAACGAGTTGGCAGCAGTGCACAAAACACAAGAGTGCTCAATGTGCCTCAAGAGTGCTAACAAGGTTGCATTTTGGTCTCTTTTTTGGCGGGGGGGAGCTTCTAGGAAGTATTTCTTATGGTATTGCCTAAGGAATTCGAAAGATTAATGATGTGTTGCTCTGTATATTTTGGGCATAGAGTTAGCGGTTCTTGGCAGAGGTTACCAGGCTGATCGGTTCATTAGAGAGACTGTGAAGTGATTTTGTAAACTCATATCTAGAGAGTTGCATAATCATATATGACTTAAGTTGCTGTACATAAATCTTACTTGCTCTCTTTAGTTCTTTCACTTCTCACTGGCCTTGAAACAGCTTCAAGTTTTCTTCATTCTCAGTGCGTGACTCTCTCTCTCTCTCTCTCTCGGCACTTTTCATACCCTACACTTGTGTTCGCTACATGACAGCGCATACTGAATAGGTCATATCTTTGCAGCTCGATCATCAGACTCCTTTAAATTATGCACAGCCGCAACCTGCCCCAAAAATTTCCCTGAAATGACAAAATTATGCATATAGAATTCATAATTAAGTGTTGCCAGAAGAGTTCTTCAGCTACTATGACCACCCTGTGGGAATGAAATGTGTTTACTAATTTTTCAAAGACTTCAGTTCAACAAGAACAATACAACAACAGCCTGAAGAGCCTCTAGTCAAAAAGGGTTCTAAGTCCCTTTCAGAGTTTATGACCTTTGAAGTGTCATGGCGCGCATTTTGATTCTGGCACTGCTCGATCCGATCATACTCTGTTTTCTATGTATTATTTTTTATAGACCTGCTGTGCATCGGGCGGCGCTTTGAATGAGCCACTAATTAGAGAGTTTTATGTGAAATTAATATGATTACGCCCCGAAGTGTGGTTCAAAATGTTCTAAAATTAAGTTATAATTGAGGCAAAGTTAGGGTTACAGATGGAAGTTAAGACACGAACTACGTGCTGTCTTGTAGTTCAAAGCAAGGCGGCAACACGATTGATATCAGAGTGATAGCAACAGTTTAGAGGCGTAACTTACGGTTAATTTCATTAGAATAAGATGATATTGTGACCGCAAAGTGTTGGGGAGGGTTAGAAGAAATTGTTCTGGGCATGTGAGCTGCATTTAATGAGCATGGAAAGGTTGCATAAAAGAAGAAGTGAGAAATGTAGAAGAGATAGAGATACGAGACTGCTGAGTGTTACATAAGTGTGATATAAGATTGCACTTTGCAATACTTTTAAGGTATTATGCAACACTGATTTTGGTAGATGCATTGTGATACATTGTAGGATCAACGGCAAAGTGGAATTCCAAAGAGATTGGTCCACTTACCGAAAGGTCTTTGGGCACTTATGGGGGGAGGACTTCTTCTTCGGATTGGAGAAGGTATATTAAATAGCCACATCTAAACCCCATGAGTTATATTGTACATTCATATGGTAAGATTCAATACCAGATATGGCAAGTTCCCAAGTTTAAAGAGAAAAAAGCATTCATTGGAAAGAAAGAAGTAAGGTTAAAAGAACTAAGGATGATGATTCGACCAAAGACTGGTTGAAAATATCATTGAAGGGTTTTTTTCCTGACTTAATTTCAATGTATCCATTATTAATAACCGATATCTGTATAAAATGCATCGATATCTGAATACATAAGCCAAAACTCCCCAGACTCTTTAATGATCTCCACTTCCCAACAAAGTCTCAATTATGTTCGCTGATCGAGCCAATTGACGTGTCTGTGTGCGGTCGCTTAGGACCCTAATTAGGTCAGCTCATAATAAGGTCTAATCACAGAAATTAGCACACCTTGAACACAAACTATTGCGGACTCCCTCACTCTTTTCTGTCTGCCTCATTCAGTGCAATCTTCGAGGTGCAAAGCTCGAAATGAAAGGGAAATGCCAAAGCAAGCCAAGAAGAACAGTGTAGCGTTGCGTGACGAGGCCAAGACAGAGGGAGAGGGAGGGAGACATTCAGAGGGGATAAGGGAGTAAGAGAGAGAGGCACTGAATGTGGAGAGAGGGGTAGGGCGTCAGTGACGGCGTCAAATGAATACGTTTAGTAGGTCAAGCCAAGCGCAAAAGACAAACCCGAAATGGAGCAAAGAGCGAGAGCAAGAAAAAAGCGAGGAAGGGTGTGGAAGAAGGCAGCAAGAGAAGGGAAACAAATGCAATCAGGGCACAGATTTTTTTTCAACATTTCTCATTTTATAAAGACACCGCCGCGCATGCCCAATTGCAATGCACCTGGCCCCTACCCTTCCTGCCACCCTCTCTCTCACGCAATGATTAAGCACATTGTTCAAGTGCGCCGCTTGCTCCAATATTATGAAAGGGAAATATTTCATAATTTATGCGGCAGACGCACGGCAGGCGATTGGCGACGATTGCAGTAGGTGGATCCGCTCAAGGTGGCTTCCAATCATCATCCAGCTCATCCAGTTCATCCTCCTCCTCTCGCCGGCTATTTATAGCCAGACGACGGCATTGCGGCCTGCGGCAAACTATTTTGAATATTTTGATTAGCCATCGCCAGAGCAGACGCCACTTGAGGGCTCCAAGGTTCCGTCCCAGCGGCTGCTGCGACTCCTACAACATTTGCAGGCCTTTCTGTGCTGCCACTGTCTGGCCAGGCAGTCCGTCTGTCTGTCTGTCTGCCCTGTCTGCTTTCTGTGCTACCGAAAGACCATTAATTTAAACTCCATTTAGGTCCTGTGGCTTGATTATGCGTGCACTGCGAGAAAAGTGAGGCAGGTTAAATTTGCAACTGAAAAATAAATTAAGAAAAATAAATATATAATGAACTGGTAAATATTCATTCGATTCAGTCGGGCAATATATAGAAAATTGTGCAAGAATATTTTTTAAAAGTCAGTAAGAAAAAATTTCTAATAATTTTCTATAATAAATTCAAATACATACTTTATCAATGATTAAACCCAACAAGTTCCTCAGTTGCTCACCCGCCTCTCATTTCTTGCAGTGCATAATTCTGCCCTCGCCTGTTGCCCTTGCGTGCTGGACTTCATTTGTGGTCTGGCTTATCGGGCATGCCGGGCATAAAATGTTCAATTTAATTAATTTTAGACAAATCACTTAACAAGCTAAGAATTTTTATGCCCAACATTAGATAAAGCCAGAAAGGGAGAACAGATTTAGCAACATCATAACATAAGTTGCCAACAATTTAGTAGCAATAAAATCAAAGTCCCTTAAATGGTTTACGAACTTCGTTGCCACATGCAACAAGTGGCACACGTCAACAAGTGAAAGTTGCTTCGTTTTATTTTTTTGGGGGCACAATTTAGCATTGCCTCGATCGACAGACAATAATCGAAATCTGGCAATCGAGAAATGTAAATTGAGCTTGGCGAAAATCGCTTAATTTTCGGTCTTGAATTGTGCAATTGACATTTAAGGGCAATTGTACAGTTATGCAGGGAAGAGAGAGGGAGAGGGGAAAAAGAGAGAGAAAGAGATAGAGGGAGAAAGAGACTGAGAGAGTTAAAAAGAGAGTGAGTGAAACAGAGCAATCTACTCACTGTTGATTGCCAGTGATCGATGTAGGCCTGCTGGCATTATCATTATATCGATCAGGCACATCATGACGATCATCATGATGATGATCTTTGTCTGTAATCTTCAGAAATGGTCAACAAGTTGATGAGATTTTGCTGCCATTTTTGGTTGTCCCTTTGCGATGCGCGACTAATGAACACCTTAAATGGTCTTCTCCCGACTCAGTGCGAGGTATGCGAGGATTTACTAGCTCACTTCCTCTCTCTCTGTCTCTCACACCTCCTCTCTTTACGCCAGGCCTTTCTCCTGCTACGCTCTACACGCATTTTGTCACATTTTGACATATTTTTGTGGCATGCCACAGCCGGCACAGTCCGCTGTCCGCAAGTTCGCATAGTGCAAGCCAATCGCCATATTTGGTGCCAATTAGAGAGAGAAGACGAGACGACGACCCTTTTACTTTCCACAGCCGCCTCATTACCGCCACGTAGTATCGAGTATTGCCCATTGGCCTAGCCCGTTATGGAGGCGCAAATGAAAAGTCACCAGGAATTTTCTGGGGAACTCACGTCTGCGACGTTTCACGATAAATTGCTGACAGTTTCGTTTAATTGTGCACCATGCGTGGCTGTCAGTTAATTGCCACTGTCTTGCTCTCTCGCTCTGTCTATCTATTTCTATCTCTCTCTCTTCAAAAACTTGCACAAATGCCCGCTAGTTTTATGACTCTATTAGATAAGCAAGAGAACGCATTCATGTCCAACATTGAATATTAATTCCAAACATGCCCACATTACCTAATTGATATTGACAACGAGGCGAGCGAACGAACGAGTTATTTGGTTACCCAGAGAAGAATAAGGTGTTAAACGGGTTTCGCTGGCTTGTCTCAGGAATTTGCCTAATTGCTGCAACTATTCATATTTACTACAATATATATAGAAAGCTATTACTTTCTTTCTACTTGAAATTTCCCATTGTTTTGAACTGCATTCACCTCATCTGTGTCTGGTAATTGGCGAAATGTTTCAATCGCGGAGTCTTCTGGCCCTGCACTCGGCAAATCAAACACAAGTCATCACCATCATCATTACCATCATCATCATCATCATTATGATCGTTGTGGACGTCAGTGACGACTTCGTCGTGGGGGCAGTCGAATGTCTATTCGGGTCAATAGTTCAGCGACGAGCTAAAAGTCATGAAACTTCAATTTCCCATTGCGCTACCTTGATTATTGTGGGGCATTATGGCTCTTTAGTGGGTTATGAACGGTTCGCAGGTCAGTTACGTTTTTAAGGACTTTACAGTGCGCTTAAAAGTTATGATAATGGGTAGAGAAATATAAAGTTTAAGAACTGTTTTCGCTGAGGCCTTTAGAACCTTTTGAGTTGCCTTCATCAATTTATTAAACTCGTCTCTCTAATCTTCTTAATCTCTTCACAGTTCCTCATTCCTTTTAAAACTATCGATTTCTTTTTTAATTATACTATTTAAATTTTATATTCAGTCTCAATGACTCCCCCTAATTCACCAAGTCATCTAATTTTACGCTCCAGTTTGTTAATCCCAAGCTCAGCTAAGTGTAACTTAATCAAAGCAAACCATTAAAATCGTTCAGTTCATTGATAAACTGCCATAAATTAGTCTTATTTTCCCGAACTCGATCTGTAATATTATACCCCGTTATTTCCATTTTCCTACACACACACATAGTCAAGAGGAGTCAACACATTAAAGAGCCATAAAAGAATTCAATGCCAACACTTGAAATTGAAATTGTTGTTTGGCTTGCAGTGGGAAAGCGGAGGGTTCAGATTAGGCCCCCAAGTCTTTCAACACGTTTTTCACATTTTACAACTTAATTTTTTATTATGTGCACTCCCCGCTCTCCCCTTTCTTTACTTACTTTGCCCCTTCGGCGATGTAGAGGGACAAACAATCAAAAGTTTTGTGGCTTCAATTGGATTTGAGCTATGCCACAAAACAGAGAAGGAGAGACGCCTGGGGGTGGAGGGTGTTGGCAGCTGGAAAAAGTAGAATTTGCATTTGAACAAAGCTGAGGGAACAAAATTAACTGCAATCAAGTAAAACGTCATTCAACACGGCATGAGGGACAGCCCGAGCGAAGACTGGACCTGAAGCCCGACTGCAAGTTGAACTGGGACTCGAGGCTGGAACTGCGACTGGCACTGGGAATGGGAATGGAGCTGCAAATGGGGGGCATAGGTTTCCATTATTGGGCCCGAGACTGACTCTGTGAGCTGTAAACTTGCTAAATTGCCAGCATTCAACGCATTTTTCTTTCTTTCTCTGCACGAAGAGAAGCGCAGCCAATCGACTCGACTGGTTCGCATTGATGAACCTTTGCAAGAGTTTTAATTAAGCTAATAAAGTTGTCTCTTGTGTTGTATTGGTTGCATGCAAATATGTTGCATGCAACATTAATTGCTTTGTTAGACGCAACAATGAAGAGAACTAGGGAGACGGGGATGAGTTCATGAATGGTATAAGTTTATATGATATTATCTGACCAAGGAAGACTAGGAGAAGAATTTGAGTTCAATGCATCAATTGAAGAACAAGAATAGATCAGTAATAGATCTGATATGGTAAGGCAATACTAATCAATGAATGTTCTGCAGATCAAATAATTACTTGAAGTATAAATAATAAATACAAATAATATAATAAAAATATAAATAAAATGATTATTTTTGTCTGATTTTAAGAGTGCAATAAGAATTTTGATAGAAGCAACTATTTATTAATTCTTTTTTGCTTCTTTCTTCTTAGTTACTTCTGTAATCTACATACATTTACATGATTAAATTATAGTTTGTTGATTATTCTTGAATTAATAGAACTTTTAAGTAAATAAATTCTTTAGATTCCTAAATATATTATGAATTGTATTGGTATTTTTAACATTTTAGGTAACTGAAGGTATATATCGATTCGATTCTTGCCTTGTAGTCTATCTACCTTAAATTATTCTGCCAAAAAATAAAACAATATTGAAAAAGATAAGTAGCAGGCTTGAAAGTACATTTACTTCACGAAATAGCCAATTTAGAAGTAGATTAAAGACAGTTTTACTTTCCTCATTGAAGGAAAATGTTGAGAATTTTTGTGGAACCGAAATAAAACCGATTCCATTGCCAAATTAGTTTTTATTGTGTTTGACCTTTGTTTTTCAATTATAGTTACTATTTTTATTGTTCGACATTTAATTTATTTATTAATTTAACTTGCAATATAATACATCCTTTCCCATCTCTATTAATGATTACAACAATTGGAATTATGAGATAAAACTTTAAGTCTTCTTTAAACATTTCCATTCTTCGTCTCTACAACCTCTACAGACACTCTGGGATTCCGATGACTCATCTCAGTCAGAGCCCATATATAGCTGGCTGATTTGGCATTTAAGCTACTTCATATTTGCATACGACTCACGTTTCTCACATACAAAAGGCATTACACCTCGCAGTGACGCAGTGAGGCGCCATTTGGCGTGCAACGAGCGCAATTACAAAATCGTAAAAAATCGTAGACGACGCGGCCTTTTGAGCATTATCGTAGTATTTTGTAGTATTCCGTAGTGCTTCACAGTGTTTACGAGTTTGTCGCGTGGGACGTGGAACTGCAAACAGTAAACAGTAAACGGTATACGGTAAATTGACGCGGTAGCGCTGGCAAAACTTATTAACGCCTATTAAGCAACCAATTTGCATGAGAAGGAGATGGAGAAGTTCAAGGTAAGCCGAGACGAAGTTGGAGCTCTCTTGGGGGATCCAGAAAGATGCAACTGAAGAGAGTAGAATGCGACTCGGATGGTTTAACAGCTCGTGTGGCGTGTGTAATTGCTTTTGCTGCGGCTCCTTGCCACAGTCGATGATGGGGCGCTACTGATAACATTCCAGTCTACAATGTAGAGACTCTGCTGCTGTGCTCCTCGGCACTTTAGTCTACTGATTAAACGCGCGATTGTATCTGATATCGGGCAATATTTGGGGCGTAATTAAAGGTATTAAGAGTGTGGCAAGTGAGGCAAGTGTTGGCCAGGTGAAATGTGCTGTGTGGGTTGTCTTCTGCGACGGTGTGAAATGTGCAGAGGCTGGAGAAACTTAAGATTTCGTGAGATATGTAAACAGTAGTTGCGAAAGGAAAGTTGCAGATTAATGTGGCATCAATTTCAGTAGGTGTGCTGATATGAATGATAAGCAATATATATAGTAAGCACTGTATATCAATATGAATATCGAAGATCTTTTGCAGCACCTTCACCTCATTCAGTTCATCATCCTGCAATCCATCATTCCCCAAAGCCGACAGAATAAAACACGCGAAGAGCTTCCGCATAGTTGAAGACGAGATCAAAGTGCGATCGGCAGTTGTATCCTTGTCAAACAGTTGCCAACTGGGCCAACGGTTGCTCTTGTTGTTGTTCTCTTTTTTTGCCCAAAAGAAGACATGATCGGGAGAATAAACAACAGCAACAACAACAACAACTACAATGGTGATCAGGTTAACCGGGAACAGCAGCGTGAACTTGATATTATGCTAAAAAGTCGGCCCAATATGCAAAGTGGCAAAAGTCGAGTCAGGCTTTGTTGCCTTCTGTTGCTGTTGCTGTTGCTGCAAGCCAATTTGGCGCAGTTGTTCTTGTTGTTGTTGCTGCTGCGGTTGTCACCTCGATAAGCATCGTGCGGTAGCCAGCGAATACAAAATATTGAGTGTGCTTCTCTTTCGGGGTGAGCACTGGAAATGGAGTCGAATGCGAAGAAGCCACTGGCAACGTCTTCTTGTGGTGCCGACACAACAAATTACATGCAAATTAGATGAAATGGAGTGGGGGGGGGGAGGTGAAAACGGGATAAAGGTGAAAAGAACTGTAAAGGAGGTGTGTATAAGAAAGGAGGCTTGGGGGATTTTCAAATGCAGTAGACACAGTTAATATAATATTTTACTTGGTATGACAAGTTGAATAAATAGTAATTTAAATTGATATTTCAAACTCGGTTTTTACTCTATAAAATCTAGTTTTACCGTTCGAATAGAGCCTTTGTCTCTAGAGCCCAACAGGGAAGGCAAAAATTCGTATGCCAATTGCTTTCACAGTTTTAGAGCCACATTTCATATTTACTTCTTTGCGCTGCCTGAAAGTATGCAACACTTTTTTATTTTACATACTTAGACGTGCGGCTGACTTCGACAAATTGCAAACGAAATTGTTATAATTAAATTACTCATATGCATATTGAATTTATCATCTAAAATGCATATGTATAACAAAGATGTAGGTATAATTAATATAATACCCTCCACCGCACTCAATTAACTTCTAATGAATTCATTTCAAAGCTTGAACAACCCGCAAATGCTTGCGTGATTGACGTCACCGCTTGTTGACAAATCCGATTTGAATTTTGTAGCTTGCACCACGTTATAGCCATAAATAATAATTATTAAAACTTTTCTTGTTTCTGCTGTCATCAGCAAACGCCGTTTAGTGAATGTTTGCTCACGCGAAATAAATCAAATTAAAATTTCCTTTGCGCGCACTCGCAAGAAAAGGTTCAGTTTGGAGTGGTGCCTAAAAGTATGCAACACGGGCCGGTTTAGTGCACTGCGCAACAAAAACAGGTAAATGTATCTTTTAAGACTTGTTAAATATTTAATTATTTTTGATTGCAATTAAACTTTTATAATGCATATAAAATGTACTTCTTCTTAACTTTGCCAGTTATTTTCTTCTTAAATGTTGCACAGTTTATGGGCCCTGCTATACAAACATTCTAGGTCGCCTTTGTCGTCAGTGACCCGAGTTCATATGTTAGCTAATACAGACACGTGGCTCAAGTAGCTCAAGGAACTTAGGAACTTAGGAACTCGAGGAATCGTCATTAAACTTCATGTGACATGTGACACGCGTGGCAGCTGCTAAACTTGCTGGCAGGCAAACAACTTTTTGCCTAACAAAACAAATGAGAGTCCATTAAAATGTTGCCCCCAAATGATGTGTGGTAATCCTGCAGACTGAACCCCTAAGCAAAGTTTAGGAACTTTGCGCAGTTTAGTTACTTTTGCATATTGAAGAGGCTACGACATGACAAACTCTTTGTCTCCCCTGCCTGAGCAAAGCAAAACTGACATGGTAATTGATAGCACATTCACTGCGAACTATTCACTATTCACTGCATTTATTGAATCATTTGAGTGCACTGGGGTATCAACACTCGCAGACATAGAAGAAGCGCATTCAATGCTCGCCCGAGGCAGTTGACCTGCGTCCAAGTCGCTGAGAATGGGTATCGGAATGGGAGTGGGAATGGGAGTGGGAATGGGAATGAGCCAAGCATTTGACATGAGTCGCGTGCGATTCTTTTCATATGTATGTAGACTGCGGTTGTTGTTCTTTTTGTTGTTGTCTTTATCTTGCCTAGTGCAGCTTGACACTCTCGGCGCACAAATTAATAACAATTGACGCAATGCAAGAATTGCATACGGAAAAATTTACTGAACCAAGTGGACAGCTAAACCGAAGAGCAGCTTTGTGTCACTTGTGTGTGGGTTGAGTACCCCTTTATACATAAATATGCATATATAGAGCTGCTGACATGGTATAGAAAGGCATGTGGAATGAGAAGAAGAAAGTCGCGTGGAAATTAGTCGAGACCAGGAAGAAATGCGCAGCCTCTGTTGCTGACACAGGAGCGGATTATGCTCGAAAAAGGGGAAAAGAATTCCAATCATAATTTTAAAAAATTGTATTCTATATTTACAACCAATACTTAAGTCAACAGCCTTCGTGGCTCGCAGAAAATAAACATGTTTATAATTATTAAAAGACTCTC
Organism: Zaprionus indianus; assembly: GCA_018904595.1. NCBI lineage: Eukaryota > Metazoa > Arthropoda > Insecta > Diptera > Drosophilidae > Zaprionus > Zaprionus indianus. The sequence continues at coordinate 3,459,118 of JAEIHA010000905.1, forward strand.
AAATTGTTTACGTATCTATGGAATTTTTGCTTGTAAAATTATTGTAGAGTCATTTTCAAACTGTGTCAAGAACTGAGAATGAGAATGTAAACAAACAGAAATATTTGAGTAATGTGCAGTCTGCTGCTTGTTTATAATATTATTATTCATCATCTGCCATAGATAAAATTGTCTTTATGGGATAAGTAATGCCAGTGCACTATGGGGAATTCAACAGGTATTTTATTTTGTGCAGATATCTTTTTCAAGCTAAAAAAAAGGGGTGTGGTCTACTAAAACAATCAAATAAAACAGACAAAATTAAAGATTCATATTTATTATTTGAAGAGATCTGCAAGTCATATCTTTTTTCCTGCTCTTCCCCATAGTAAACAGTTTGAAGCCGTCTACAGTTTGAGCTGCGCCCCAGTTTTACAAGCACTTAATATGCATTGGCACCGTTGACCTCACTGCCTCTCTATTTGATTCTCTCTCTCTTTCTTGCGACTGCGTTGATTGTCGCTATAAATTCGTTGTCGAGCGTTAATTGCATTTGTTATTGTTGGCAATTGCAGCATAAATAACACTAGAATATTATTCAATTCTCATTTTGCATTATTGAGTTGTTATTGTTGTTGCCTTTGGTGTTATTGTTGCTGTTGTTATTGCTGTTGCTGCTGCTGCAGCAGTTGCAGCTATTGACGTTTGGCGCGTGATTTAAAACGTCAAACTGTCAGCTTTGGCTATTGTCAAAGTGTTGCTGTTGTCTCTGCCACACTGCTATTGTTATTGTTGTTGTTGCTGCTGCTGTTGTTGTTGATATTGTTGTTGTTGCTGTTGTTGTTGCTGCTGCTGTTGTCATTGTCGTTGTCTCAGCTTGTTTGTTGTCCGCACTTGTCTCTCGTGCGTGTCTCGTTGCTCTGCTGCGCATTTTTGCTTTGCACATTTCCTGATTATTTTTGTTTTAGCTTAACGCATTTTCAACACTTCAGTTGGCAATACATACACTATGTGAGGGTATAATGACTACGTTGTGCGAATAACGTCATTTAATGAACCTATATTAAATTAGTTGGAATTAGACCTGAGATATTGATATCAGTAAGTAAGTATATGATAGCAAAGTAGATATGAATGATAATAATATAAAACAGTTTATTGATTCTTTTGCTCTTTTTACCTTGAAGCAATATTCAAATAATTGAATTTTATAAATATAAATATATATGTTAAAATTGCAATAAAATGAGTTGACTGAGTTTTCTAACCAAGTGTTAACTAACTCAAAAAAAAACTAAAATATAAAAAAATGATTACAGGGCTGCTATTACAATCGATTCCAGTTCGATAAATGCGCCAATTAAATATCACAAAATTCATAAAGAAAATGCATTAATTTGAAACATAACGTACATAGACTGTTAATTACTTTGATCGGCTTTCACAGAGTCGTCAATCAAATAAAAGTGATTATTGAAATATAAGAAATTTTTATAATTTGATTAACATATTTATTTATTTATCAATATACTTTATAAATAAATATTTTAATTTATTAAATCAGTAATATAAGGTATCATACTTTTTCAGAGCATTCCGTCTTCGACTTGCCCGCATGGTATTCCCATGTTTGTTATTGTTTAGCCGTTGTGTGTTTGGCTTCTGTTGCTTTTCCGCTGTGACGCATCCGACGCATAAGCCTTGGGTCCCCAACTCAAGTGACGTTTTGCACGTTTCGCATTTTGTTTTCTTGGCTCTGCTCGATTTGCCATCTCTTCGCACGTTTCCAAGTCGAATGTCACGAGCGCGCATGTTCAAGTGGGTCGTTGGCTGGCCAAGTGGCTATGCAAGTACAGAAAGAAAGACAGAGAGAGAGTGAGAGAGGGAGAGACGGGGGTCTCTTGGGCTTTTGATTAGCCGGCTGGCTGGGGCGACTTATCCACACTCTCGGCCGGTGCTCGAAATTAGCCACAGTATTGTTAAAAATAACCGCCTTAACGATGCAACTGTCTGGGGCAGCACCTGCATTGTCACGTGTCTAACATCTCTGGCCTGGCCCTGTCTCTCACCTGAGTCCGCTTCGAAAATCAATAGATGTTACCTTCGCTCTGGACACCCTCTACCCTCCACCCTTGCACCACCATACAGGCGGCAAAAGAGCTTAGTCCGGGCGACAGTCGAGCGACGTGTTGTCACTTGTCTGGTCTGGAAATCGAGGCTTTCAAGCGGATTAGTTTGATTTTGCAAAACGAGACTCTAGAGAGTCTTTCTCTCTGCCTATTTCTCTGTCTCTGTCTCTGTCTCTGTCTCTTTCTGTGTCTCTGTCCTTCTCTCTCTGTGCAAAAATCGATAGGCTAATGCACTTGAAATGCTCTTCATGCTGATACCCAGCCTAACTAATTGCTGGAAAGTTAATTTGCCATCGCGCTTTGTACAAAGTTTCTTCTCAGCTGAAGCCAAAAAAAGAAAGGCCTTTTTATACTCTTTGGTGGAGAGCATGACAGATAAATGAGAAGTAGAAATTATATTAAATATTGTAAATTTATTAAGCTATTGAAACTATTCCATTGCAACTTCCAACTCTCTTAGAAGAATTTGTCACACAGATTCGTGCTTATCATGATGATAAGGCTGTCAATTCAATTAAAATATATGCTCAGATCAATAAGTTTTCTTTTCAATAATCCCTGGAGAAGACCTAGTAGTATTCAGTATTTATATATTTAGTATTTAGTATATTAATAAGTGTAGAGTATGCAAAACCTTAACGCACACGACTTTCTTTACCAATTCTAATTGGCCCCACTTAAGTGTAGAAACAAATCTGAACTTAGGTTCAGTTTGGTAATAAAAACTTTTGTAAATAAAACTAATTAATTTACAAGATACTCTAAAGTTGCCTTTGCAATGCCCTACAATGGAAAAGGTGACTAGAGATTAAAGAAAGCTTTAGAAATGAAAAGAATAAGTAGAAAACGAATACTTTTTTACAATAAATGGAAATTAAAAATTGTATTTTTATATAAACATTATAACGTTTATCTTTTTATATATTTTAAACAACTTCATGTTTATATAAAACTAAATTCAAGCGAATCTAATACCTTAGATAGAACCCTCTGAGTGTGTAATTATGTTTTCTTCAATCACCTTGCAAAACGAATTTCCAATTAGTTGAGTTAGTTCAGGTCTTCATAGATAAATGTTATATAACCTGGCACATTTAAAAAGCTGAGGTTCTTGTGTGCCACTCGAGAGTTGACAATGGAATTGGCAGCCACGAAGATCTTGGTTTTTGGTACGTACTTCAGTGAGGTTCTCTACTGTGACTACTAAGATTTGGTCTATCTATAGCTCTGGTGCTCGGCTCCTCGGTACAGACGCTGTGGGGCTGCTTTGTTTCGACTGGTGATTGCCCGAATAGGAACGTGACATTTTGGCTTTATACCAAGTGAGTTGAGAAGAAAGAAAGAACATTTCATTGACTAACTAAACACGTTCGCAGTCAGACACGAAATGAACCCAAACGACTGGATCCACTGCGATTGAATCCCTACGATTTTCAGCCAACGTTGCCTATCAAAATTCTGATACACGGCTTTACCGGACACCGAGACTATTGGCCAAATCCTCAGCTGCGCCCAGTGCTCCTCAACTCGGAGGATCTGTATGTGATATCTGTGGACTATGGTCGATTGGCGGGTAATCCTTGCTATCGTGAAGCTGTTCTGAACACTCCCCTGATCGGTAGATGTCTGGCGCAGCTGATCGATAATTTGATTAGTCAAAACATAGTTTCGAGTGATCAATTGCATGTGATTGGCTTCAGTCTGGGTAGCCAAGTTGCCGGCCAGACTGCCAACTTTGTGAAGCAAAAGTTGAAACACATCACTGGCCTGGATCCTGCCAAGCCGCTGTTCTCCCATGTGCCCGACTCCAAACGTCTCGATGCCGGCGATGCTGAGTTTGTCGACATCATTCATTCGAATGTGATGGAACGTGGCATATTACGGAACTTGGGTCACGTGGACTTCTATCCGAATTTCAAACAACTCGTACAGCCCGGTTGCGAACGAGATGAAATCCCTGGAAGCTGCAATCATCATCGTGCAGTTGAATTCTATGCAGAGTCAATTGATTTCTCTCTCGGATTCTGGGGACGTCAGTGCGAAAGTTGGGTCATATATCTCCTGAACTTGTGTCCTGCAACGGGTCCAATTGCTCTGATGGGTTATCATGCATCGCCAACCACTCGAGGCTCGTACTTTCTGGATACTTCCAAGACTCCACCCTATGCACTGGGCATAGCTGGTGCAGTTATTCCTCGCAATACCACTGAGGGTCTGGAAGCCTTCTCTAGCGATTTTGCAGATAAAATTGAGACCACACTAGCGACACTGTTTGTGCAGAAGGAGATAAACGAACTTAGGAAGAAGGGGCAACTTTAGAAGGGATATCGGTAGTCATTGAATATTATAACATATATTAGATAATTGGTACATGGTTAGTTTTAGTTCTCTAAGATTCTAATATGTAAGCGAAACTGTTTTGTTGTAGAATGCAGTAGTGAAATAAATGATGAAATACGTGCAGAAAAAAACTTGATGAGCAGAAAGAAAGTTAATACATTTATTCTGATTCAGCATAAACAACAGAAGATTGACTCATGTTTGTCTGTCTGTATAAGTGTCTATATCTTAGAGACTTCACCATCTTCTGCCGCTAAAAATCAGTAAAAAAAAATCTACTTCTACTTACAGTTGAAATATAAATTAACCTACCAAAATTGTTTAATACTCTTGATAAATTTAAAGCTATAACGAACAATGTGAAAATGTCAGAAAACATTGAAAGAAAATTAAATATGAAGATAGTAAACAATTCTCTCATCGAAAAATCATAGTCTCATCGTCTTCTACTAACAGTTAAAATATAAATCTAACTACCAAAATTGTTTGCAACTTATAAATTGACAAATTTAAATCTACTACGAACCTTGAAAAAATAGCATTTAAATTGCAAAGAACATAAGAAAGATATTAAAGAAGTTTCTCATCGGAGAATCGCGGTCTTTAAAGTTCTACTTTCTTCTCATGAAGAGAAATAATTCATATCCTTATACAGTCCAAACTTTACTTTAGCTTTCGGGTGGTTTAATTTAAAAATAATTCTGTGACATTAAATCCTCTAAATACTTAAATTCCCGGAAATAAATTCAATAATTTTTAGTTGTAATGCAAATGGAATTCCAAGCCCCTCGAATCGATTAACGATATTGGCGCTTTCTTTTATATTTCTTACTTGACCACACTCCACATATGGTACTGGCTCGTGTGGGTGGATCTAAATGTGGTGAAAGCAGGAAACACAAGGTCTGCCAAGTGGGCATTACGTCCTTGCTCCACAAAAGCCAAACAGGCCAAAGAAACGAACAAAAGAGATGTCAAAATTGACAGACGGCGACGGAGGCCCCGCGTCGTGAATCACATTTCCATTACTCATTGCGAATAAGTAAAGGCGCGAACTGCTTTACGCAAAGATCTGCTTCAAATACAAACATACAGATACCTGTGTATGTTTGTATGTGTGCTCACTGATGTATTGTTTATTGTTTATTTTTGCATTTAGCAATTGAAATGTCGACAAACGGTAAAAACCGGCCTCCAAAAAAATAAAGAAAGAAAAGAAACAGATTGACGCATGCGCAATTACAAAAGAAAGGAAGAAAGAGATTGTCTTTCTTGCTGGGTGCTCAGCAGATGTGACGAAATTGTGGGGAGACCTCAATTCTGGCGACCTCAATTCATTAAGGTTTTATTTAATTTTTGCTTTTAATCAGAAAAAGAAAAGATGAAGAAGGGAATCTTAACTAATTTAGAATGTATTTGAGTGTAGAACAAATATTGTGAAATGATATAAACTATTGTATATTAATTACGAATTTGTTCATGTAAGCAAAGTATCTTCTAGTTTATATATTAATTTGATGATTTTATATTAATATTATATTAAGTAATTGAATGAGTATAAGGAAGGAACCTTCTGTAGTTATTAATAACTTTAAAGTACAGAATATTTCATAAATTGCATTATAGATACAGTATTTTAAAGTTATAATATGTTTTTAATATTCAGAACTAATGAGGAATTTTTCTTTATAGTTCTGTTTTGTTAAAGAAACAATTCCAAAGAGTATTCAACTCTTCTTCATGTAAATTCACTTTGCTTCCCAAACATTTCACAGCAATATTACATTATTTTATATTATTGCAATTTTAGCTCGTATTCAAGTCAAGTTTTTCCCAAAAAAACTGAAGCAATTGGAAAGTGCGTGTGCGTAGAATACTCAAAAAATCAAAAGTGAAGCAAAACAGAGAGAGGAATGAATGAGTGAAGACAAATAAGGGGAAGAAGAGTTTAATAAATCTGCCAACGAAACGAAAGTCTTTCACGATTCCACACACCCTCACTAATTGTGTTAATGTTATAATAACAATAAAAAGCCTCAATTGATGGCTCGTAATTTTCGTAAATTACATTAAAAACAGATGTCGAGTCATCCCGATTGGCCTGGCACCGCTCCGCACCGAATGTGGGTTAATTGCTCCGCCAGCTTGTGCCACATTTGTGTGGCGAGGTGTGAATTGTTATCAATTTGTGAGCTTGCACAATGTTTGCCAATCTTGTTGTAACTGTAATGAACGATCAATAAAACAGAAAAGTAAGTACAATATTTATTTGCATGACAGAACCTTGAAAATTCGCACAGACGGTCACACTAATCAGTCAACACATGGCTCGCCTTGCAAAGTTAAAGTTTGCTGAACGATAAACGAGTCAGTTTGTGCCATAAATATCATATTTATTTATTATATTCTTATTTTGCATTTTTTTTCAGTATTTAGCATTTTAATATGTGATTTATTTTATTTTTTTGAAGTAAACAACACAAAAAATCATTGAAGCCGAAACAAACTTGTATTGAATGCTCAAAAATAAAAAGAATCATTAAAAATGTAAAGCACTTGCGTAAAAATCAAGTGAAAAATGTTAAATGCAATCATTAAAAGCATCATTAATCATTAAAAATGAAAATACGGTCACTCTAACCGCATTTATCAATCAACACGCCGCCGCATTTCCGGCCTTTGGTTTCTCCAAACTAAATTGTCAATTAAAGTTGCATCTTCCGCCCACGCTGCGGACCCCCTTCCCCTCTTCAACTTCAGTTGAAGCCGCCAAGAAAATTAACAACAATTTTTCACACATTTCACTTTGTGTTGGTGCACGCGGCGCATTTCGATATTTTTCTAAATTTAAATCGATGTATTTCCCCAAAATCATTTCGACGCTGCAATTTGTTAACAATTTTCACACGCTGCACACTTGACAGCTGCCACGCCCCCAACGCCCAGTTCGCCCACATAAATCCCAATACACAGGCCATTAGTCAGCTTCCGACAGATACTCGCAGCAGGGAGGAGAGTCCCTCCAGTACTTGAGATACATTCACACTCGAGGGGGACCTGCATCTACGCGTACGCGCATCTATCAGATACATTTGCATTTGGCGAATTAAAACAATCGACTTGGGCAAAAGTCCATAAACAAAAACCTTTTGAGGCAATCTCGCCCGCTGACAGTTCAATGAGGCAGCAAACGGGCATCTGTATTGCTGGTGGCAAGGTAGCGCGCCATGTGGCACACAGATGCGCGACCGCAGATACGGTGAGTGCAAGCAGCGCAGATACGAATGCAATTTAAATTTGTTTTTTGCTCAGCTCAAAACTGTCAATTCCAGTTGTATTTATGCAATGTTCTCTGCTAGTATTTATTGTTGTTTTTTATTTAGTTCAATAAACAATTCATCAATGCAGCCATAATTAACTGATGTACAAGATTTACGAGCTAATTGTCCGCCAACTGTACGTGTACACACTGTGCGCACCTTGGGCTTGACCTACAGCAAAGCTGCGAATGAAAGATTTGTGAGGTGTGCTAGAAGTATTGATTAATTACACAGCAATAAGAGAATTTGCTGTCTCTTTTTTCATTTACTAAAATACAATTTTATTTAATTATTATTTAATTATCATAAGTCAAAATAAATGATAATATACATATAATACTTAATACAATATTATACATATAATATAATAATATATTTATATATATAAAACATAATATATATTGTTGGTATCGATTCAATCCTTCTCTTAACACTTCTCTAAATAAACTTAACAAGTTCTTTATCCTAGAAAAAATTGCAAGGCATATTCTTTCGATATATAAAAGTAAAAATATAATAATTTTATAGAATAAATTATTGAATCTTTATTAATAAAAGAAGTTTTATAAAATATATAGAATTATATGCAGTCTTAACGCAAAAAATCTAATAATAATCTCATTAATTTCATCATAATAATAAAATATGAACAAAAGTTAAATTGCTAAAAAAAAATTGAATTTTATACAATATTAGATTTAATGAAATATATTTATATGAAAATATTTATAATAAAAAATATAAATTAATTTATATCTAATTTCCTTTCAACTCAATATATTTCATATAAATAGAACGATTATTACCCAAATGGAAATGATAACAATCAATCGATTGATTTCCAATGCATCTCAACCTTGCACAATCGGAATCTTCCTATCGCGACTTAATTAACTCGACTCGATCTCGTCTGCAATCATCAACACACATCACAATCGCATTATGCGGTAATCGGAATGCATGGGAAATTATGAATTGAGGTCTTTGTATTCGCATCGCCCCCACAAATCGGGAACTTGAAATACACGAAATCAGCAATTTACCAACAATATTTATAGAGTTAATCCCAATTCGAACCTTGGACACGAGACTTTGATTGCGACTAGACTAGGCGAGTTTTCAACTCGAAATAAACGACTCCAATTCAATTTCCAACTGTTTATGTTTATGTTTACATCAACAAAGCGAAACGAGGAGAGAGAGAGAGAGAGAAGAGAGACGGAGATAGATCGCTCCATTTGACGGAGTCCAAACTTCCAAAAATGACATAAACAAATGCCGCTTATCTCGCGCCGAAAACATAACGTAATATTTAAAGCCCCCAAAACGAAACGAACCGCACCGAGGCCGACGCCGACGAACTGAGGATGAGAGTGAAAGTGCCAAAAAAGAAGAAGCAGAGACACACACACACACTACGAAAACAACAACAACAACAGCCGCAACAACAGCAACACATGAAAATAAACAAAACATATACAAAACGCACTGTAGCCGGTTCCCCCATTGGCAATCCATGAAAACGCGTGATTACCGCACTCGACATCAACAGCAGCAGGCCTCCGACTCCCGCCTCTTTAGTACCCCCCTGCCCTGCCTGACACCCCACCCATGTGTGCTCTCTCCCCCCCTTCCCACACCCCAACTGACTGCACTTTTTCTCAAGCGTGCAAGTGAAATTTTCCATATGAGGCCGACAGTGAAATTTTCGTCTCGTCTCGCGGCTTCATCCAAAAATGCCTTACATCCCCCTTCCTGCCCCCCTCCGCTCATTCCCTCTATCTCTATCATTTCCGCACTCTCTCCGCCTGCACTTCTTTCTGCGTGCTTCCAGCGCGTGCGTTTTGTTTACAGTGGCAAGTATTGTTGTTATATTTATACACTGCCATTTAGTTGGGGTTAGTTAGTTAGTTGTACAATGGGATTTTCGGTGAAGTCTCAGGTTTTGTCTTAACTTGATAGAAAACTAAAGTAGAATGCGAAACTATACTAATGAAAATTTAACTAGAGATTTCACGTTCGAGGTACATACTGTATATTATATATCTTGCTTTAACCTTTATATATCTATAAGTTTAAGTTGATTCCATACTACATATCTTAATATAAGAGTAGTTTATAAGTAATCCCAAGATCATTTAAAGAAATTTTAATTTCACTAATTAAAACATATCGCGAAGTACCTTAGTTCTATAATTTTTTGATAATGATTTCTTCATATATTAAAAATTTAACCTGAACATATAGATTGTTTCCACACATGCAGATTAGTTTGCAGTTTGAAATAAGTTTAGTACTCTCATTTTTGATAGAATCTGGTTTAGATTTATAAGAGTTTTGAGTATTTCGATATTAAATATATTGGAATATGAATAAATTGTATATTAAGTCCAGAAAATCCAAAGACTTTTTAGATTAACTAATGCCAACTTACTGAGAAATATCTAAGACTGATTTAATTCACGTTAAAGGATTTCATATAAATAGAACTAAAACCTGTAAAATATGATAAAAATAAATATGAATATATTTAGTATGTATAGTATATACAATACATTATATTATATATTATAACTAAGATACTATACCTAATTCAGATTAATTCTTTTTATAAAGACTTTTAAAACATCAGCAAAAATTCACTGTTAAAACTTGTTAGAGCATCCAAAAGTTGTTACATTTCACTGCTCTACTTCTCCTCATTTTATGTTATTGTTTTTGTTGTTGTTGTTGCAGTCAGTCAATGACTGTTTGTATTGTTATTAGTCCTATCCTATTGTTGTTGCATTTATCTCAACAAGATCATCAGAGAAGCGAACACACACTGAAAATCAGCCGCCTTCAACAACATTTCGTAATTGCCCGCGTACGCCAATCTCGATATGAAGCTGATTTCCGATTTAATTCCCGTTCCCATTTTCTCACCCATGACTCAATGGCGGAAATCGCATTGCATTATATTTTTATATATAGTTTCTATTATAGATTTTCCTTTTGATTTTCACTAACTGGATTCAGTTTGATTTTGATGTTTCTCAAAAATGACGCTTGCATTGAAGGCGATTCACTTCGTTCGATTGACGTATTATCGGAATTGTTTCAATGAGTATTTTTATGTTGTGTTTTGCTTCATAACTTCCTTGCTGCTCATTATTTCGCTAATCAATTGTAATTTATAGTGAAATGTTGTTGTTTACCAACTAACCTAATATGGTTAATAGTTAAATTTACTATTTAGTTTTTGCATTGGGTTTTCTGGTGTAATAATTCATTTATAATGTTGAATTTGAGAGACAAAAAAAGGAAGTAGAATTGTACAGTTTATAAAATTAGTATATTAATATTTATTTTAATGACAGTGCGATTCAATTTATATATCCTAGCTGAATTCTATATTAATCTATTTGAAAATGTACTTTATTAGTTGCAGACAAAGTACGTTTAATTTTTTTTATCTATATGCAGTTGGTCAGTCATCGACATAAAGTTGAACTCATAACATAAAAAGTGATAAAAAAGATAATTTGGTCAACTAAAAGAAATTGAATAAGGAAAATAAAGAAATAACCTTAGTGCCTTAGTGTATTTAGTTTACTACCAGGGATATATACATATATCTCCCAACATAATGCACTTTATCCCTTTACAAAAATCCTTCAACAGTTTTTAATTTTCATAAAAAGATGCGAATCAAATAAATCACAAAAGAGCAGACTTATATATTGTTCTACTTTGGGGCTGGCATTAACTTTTGAAGAAACTTTTATCAAAACTTTTTTGCAACATTACTGTTGGCGTAAGTGCCGCCTGCTCTTCAGTTCAGATACGCCATTTCCCCATTCCGGCACAACTAAATAAAACTCACACTGACGTCATTGTGTTGGAATGACTGTCAAAAGCAGCAGCACTGAACATGCAAAAGAGAGAATCTGTTATGGATTGTGCAGTCAGTTGAGAGTTGCCCCTGCAGCGTGTTGACGTCATTAAAACTGACAGAGACAGGCAGCCGCGAGAGAGAGAGAGAGAGAGAGCAATGGGAGATGTCTGTCACAGACATGGACCGCAACAGAGTCGCAACAGTGAGATGAGTTGAGAAGTTCGTCTGTAACATTGCATAACTGTAGCGTGAGTAATGCGCACGCCCGCTCAGCACAAAGTGGAGAGAAGGAGAGACAGAGAGAGACGGAGAGAGGGAGGGAGAGAGAGAGACTGTTGGAGAGTTGTAGAGTGTCCTTCGAACTGGCCAACAGCTGTGGGAAGCTGCAACAGCAATGACGTCTCCTTGAACTCAACATTAGTCGAGGCCAAAAAATGTTTGCCTTACTCCTGCGTGTGTGTGTGTGTGTCTGTATATTACGACTATATACACGTTTATATTGTACAATACATGATATTTGGCTGGCTCAGACAGCAGGCTCTTATGTGAATTCCACAGGACATTACGTTCGCTCAATGTGTGCAATAAAATTCGGTTTTATTGCCGATCCATTTGGACGCCTCGAAAGTAGGCAACAGTTTTGGCAGCTTCCCCCTCCCTCTTACCAAGACTTGTTTAAAAATATAGTGCCGCATAAGGTCAAGCAGAAAAGTGGCTTACACGTGGCCATCCATTTAGTTCGAAAAGTATCTTAAAGATACTCATTTCCTGCGCACATTAATCCCTTTGGTTTCCGCAGAGCATTGACTCCTTTTTTTGGGGGGCAACAGGAAGGCTATGCAAATATTTAGAGGCCAAAATGGGCAAACAAAAACGAAAAGCCAAGGCTAAATGAAATAGGCTTGAATTCTTATGCGGGATTTGTGGTTAATCATCTGAGAATTTGCAAAAACAAACGAAATTTTAAAGGTATTTCCTTTGGCATTTCTATTTCGAGTTCTAGTTGAGTTTGAGTTGAAGGAGATTAAATATTTTTGGTTTATCAGCAACCACAAAGTGTCTTATTGCATATAAAACGTACATATATTGTACATATATACCTATGCATATGTTAAGTTCCTCTACTAATCTCACTCTTCCTTTCCCATGACAAATCCCTGAAAACGCACAGCATAAAAGTATCTAAATGCCTTTGGCTTAACTCAAGGCAACAGACTCATGCCCCTGACCAATAAAAGACACATTGTATGGTCCAGCAGCAGCAACAACAATAGCAGCAACAACGAGGACAACCCTCAGTTGGCAGGCAAAACAATTTTGGGTGCAGACCAGTTGCAAATCGATAAAACTCATAGCAGGAGTAAAGGGAAAAGGGAAGAGGTGCTGGGGAAACTCTCTCAGTGTTTGTGTGTGTATAATGACAGCATCCAACAGATACACAACTGCAGTGGGGGAAGAGGGAAGTGTGTTGAAGGGAGAGCAACCAAATAGCACTGTATAAATTGTCTGGGCTCTGGTCGATATAAAAAGTGTTGCCAAGTTTACGCTTAATTAGGCTAAAATACCAAAGAGAAAATGCTGCTCTGCTTCTCTACGTCTCTCTCTCTCTGTGTCTCTCCCCCATTCTCTGTCTGTCTTTCTATCTATCACTCCCTTTTGCTGTGCCTTTTTTTCGCCAAATATTTCTTTTCGCACAACTTCCGGCTTCACAGGAAACAACTGCCTTGTGGATGACTCATGCAGTGTCTGCCATTCCGCCATGTTGATGTAGGCTGAAAGAAGCCTCAGAGCCATCCCCAGCTCCAGTTCTTTCCCCAGTCCCGGCCCAGCCTCCAGCCTCTTCTCTGCATTTCCCCCTACTCTGTCTGGCCTGTTACATAGGAACTACGCGCACAGGCGAAAGTGATACATAAACCTCACATTATTTACTAGCCCGCCTGCCTTCGTGCCTGGCAGCCTTCTTGACAGACAAGCTGTTGATTGTTGTGCGGGATTCTGGTTGTGGCGACGCCATCTAACGGCACTTGGCCTGGCAACACAAAGCCTAACAATTGCCCGAATGGATATGATGCTAGGGTATCTCTGGGATTTGCCAGCGGGGCGGCGGGGGGAAATTGTATGTGAGAACTTGTATAGAACATTGTACTCTGAAACTTTGATGCCCATGGGCGGTGGATTAAAGTTGAGCTCGAGTGGTTTCAGTTGTGTTTAAAGTTGAGATACAGATAGGAAGCTCTTAAAGTGTTTGATAACTAAAGAAATTTTAAAACAGATTTCATATCAAAATGAACTTAATAAACAAATCAAAATACAAACATTTTAATTCAGTTAAAAATGAAAATAAAACTAAGAAAACTAAATTAATTAAAGTTAAAAATTTTTAGTCAAGCCGTAAAACCAATTTAGAAACTTAATTAAATTCATTTTCAATTATGAAATGTGCAACAGAAATTTATTAATAATGATTTCCTTTTCTATTGAATTTTTATTTAATTAACTTTTACTTTATCTACGGGGAGTTTCTCCCCCAGCAAGCCATAAATATCTATCGATCTTCCTTTCCCTCTCCCTCTCTTTTTCTCTCCCTCTCTCTCTCTCTCCCACACACGTACTCCTAACGATCGACAAATATGATTCCGCATCCAACAACTTATCGCCGCATAAAATCACAGAGCAACGCCGCATAATTACTCATAATTCGCAACGATTAAGGAAAAAAGTATCTCGTTTTGTTCGTTGTTGTTGTTGTTGCTGTTCGTGGCATCATATCTATAATTGTCGGATGGCAACCACACGCAGATACACTACAAATCAGTAGTTGTACCCCTCCTCCCTCTCTCTCGTATTATTACAAATTCGCATGGTTTCGCGCATTGCCGAAAGTGAGCTCAATCAATTTGGCTTCATCTAAACATATCGCGTACACACACGTCACTCATACGCCCCGTGAGCCGCTGCCTGTTGCCGGCTGCGATTCAAAGCAAAAGTTTATTCACATTTGCCGTGATTTATAATTACATTTTGCATGCTCGCATGAGGGGGGAAACCGAATATGAATAACCGAAATTGTAGCTGTATCTGTAGGTGTAAATGTATCTGTATCTGTATCTGTAGCTGCTGCTGCATGCAAAACGCTGCCCGGCGCTTCACTATTTGATTGAGTAGCCAATGCTCAGACAGCTCTCCCTCTCTCTCTTCCCACCTCTCTCTCTCTCTCTCTCTCTGGCGACGCAACGCCCACTCAGCTTTGGCACACGATTTTGGAAAGCGACGGCAGCCTGGCCGGCAGCCGATGCGGCGCGGCGCTTGCGTCAGGCGTGACGGTCAATGATCAGGTTTAGGCAGCGACGACAATAACAACAAAATAAGAAAAACAACAACAACAACACTTGGCAACACAATTTGTTGTTGCTGCTGTTGACGCACTCTAATAACATTTTTAATCGACGCGACGTCAGGCAATTTTGGCTATTAAATATGTTTTTGGCTCTTCGACTAAGTGCCTAACAATGTGGGGTGTATTTGTTATGTAATTGTCTATGTAACAGTTGTAAATTACCTAAGAAAAGTCTAAAGAAAAATATTTAAATATTATGGAAAAAATATAGAAAAGTTTATGTTAATTTAATAATCGATAGACAATGTTAGCATGGAAGAATTACAACAATATCAATATAGCGATCTTAATCATAACATACATTAAAGATAATAGGGAAGAGTTCTCTGTAAATGAATTTTATCATATTGATATTTATAGTAAGAAATTATATAATACATAAGTATATTAAAAAAATCGATATTTATAAAATTAAGATATTAATGATAGCTTTAATATATATGATTATATTCCACATTAGCGATATTCAATGTAGTTAGTTGATAAAAGAAAGATATATTAGCTTTATGCTTGTCTATAATTTAGATGAGTTGCAGAATACACTCAATATATACATATTTTATAAATCTCAAAGAAACAGAAATAGGAAACAAGAGATCTAGATTTTCTACCCTTTTGTTAGCGGATAAAAGAATTGAATGGAAAGAAATTTATTTAACAAAGAAAAGAATATAAATTAGTTATGGTTCATGGTACGTTTAGTCACACAAAAATCTGGCATGATTTGTCTCAGCTGAACTTACGTAAGCTGCGCTAAAAAACAGTTAGTTCTGCCAGATACTTTATTAAAAACTTCAGAATCGAAACTCTGTCTACACAGTTCAGTTTTAGCTAGAAGATGCATTCCGCACCGGTTAAAAACATGATTTACTGGAGCCTGGCAGCTCTTATAATCTACTGTTGTCCTTGTGATTATCCAGACAATTATTGTCCACCACATTACTGTTGTGAGCATTGATCACGTATTGAAACTAAAATGAAACTGTATACTATATTCAGTTCAATTTGCACAAATAAATAAATAAATAAAAAAAAAGGATTTAATGGTTTTATGAAACTAACTGATTCCATTGGCAATTTATATAAGTTTTACTGGCACCAAATATACATATAAGTAAATAAATAATAAGGAAATGAAATCACAAGTCAAAATGAATTTTATTAACACAATTTTAGCTTGTGTTGTGTGTGTTTTATTTATGTGTTAATAATATAAGTAAATAAATACAAATTATAAGTGCTAAATTGTGCGCTCTTTTAAAAATTTTAATAATATTTCTATATTTACCTATTATATTGATAGTTTCATCAAAAGAGTTGAAGAACACTAAGCTTAATATATTCATAATATCTACTAAGGAATAAATCTGTTGATGCTCATTTCTTTTTAAGAGCATTCCAAGTGCGTTGTGTTAGCAAACTATTTATTTTATTTATTTTTCATTGCTTATTGTTTTATGTTTGTATTGTGGTTTCCCGTTTGTTACCTCTGCTGTCTCCTTAATAATTTAATTTAACAGTGAAGCTGAACACGCAACAGCCTGGCGCCAACTGGCAACTTGCCGTTACTTTACAGTAGTCTCTCAGCATGCGATCTAACTGTAAGATACTCAGATACTTTTCTTCAGATACTTTTGCTGGCAATCCTTTCTCGCAGCGCGACTTCCGTTTGCTAGTTTGCTGTTGTTGCTGCTGTTGTTGTTGCTTTGCGATTTCCGCCTGCGTTCAATGACTCGCTGGACTTGGGCAATTGCGTGACTTACTGCTGTTGTTGTTGTTGTCGGACTTGAGAAATCTCAAGTGGAACATAAATTGAACACCCCAATCGGTCGAGAGTTACATCGACAGCGGCGCACCCGTCTGGATGTCAAGTCGAGTCAGCGAGTCACTTGTTGATTAATAGGCTAACGACACATTCTCACCCCAAGAGGGGTAACACTCTCCTCCCCGCCCCTCTGCCACTTATTACCACCCACACGAACACACACTCACACTGCAGTTGGTTGACCTTGCCACCCCATTCCATTAGCCTCTGCGCATTTCCTTGTGCTTTGTTTTATTACGACCAAAATTGAACATTTTATACGTTTATAATGAACTCAACTTACTCATGCGAAATTCTCACACTTTTCACATGAAAATATTTATATTTCCGCAAAGATAAAGCCGAAAAGGAAAAGCAAAACACGAGAGATTCTGTTATAAAGTATATATACCTTATACTTTGTGTCACGGCCCGAAATTGTTGAGATACAAGTTCATTAACAGGAAAATAAATTCGTCGAAGACGATGAGTTTATTAAGAGCAAAATATTTGCTATATAAAGAGATGAGGACAATATTTTAATGCTAAAGATTAATTCATGGGAATGATATGTGCAAAATGCAATTAATAAATATATCAGAAGATGAGTGTTGTCCTGCCTTGTCTAAGATTAATTCTTGGGAATGATATATGTATTCAACAGTTTCACAATTTTGAAGAATGCACTTTGTTGTAAATTGCATATTACTAAACATTTAAATCATTTTTATCAGTTCATCAGTTTAGCCATATCATCTATAATTTTCAAGCTTCAGAGTTGACCTACATTCGCACAGCATTATATCCGATTTCCCGCGGATTACTGCATTAATTAGCGCTCCAGCTGTTAGTGTTTGTTTCTTGGCATTTTCACTTTCCCTTGTTGTGTTTCCTTGGCAAAAAGAGAATTTATCGAGCACTACATTGTTTGCTTTTCCCCGAGGGGGGAGGGAGGGGGAGGATAGCGCCATTAATTTTGAGTCGTTCTTCGCACGCTTAGCAAATGTTCATGTTCTATTGCAAAAGTTCTGGACCATCTGGCAGGCGAGTGCGTGACTCCGTAAGACATCCCCCATCTCGCTCCTCTCACCATCTATTTTCATTATTCTATTTTCTGACTAGTTTGTTTGTTTTGCATGCGCTTGGAATCGGAAAATTTCATCCGACTGCAACGCGTGCATTTTATAGTTTTCCTGCTTTGGCCTTTTTTCCGGCACTGGAAGAAGAAAAGTGAGATTTAGAAGGAGGCATGAGAATGTTTATGATGCTATGCACTATGTAGATTTCTATTCCATCTTCATTGCATTTTCGTTTCCAACATTGTTTACATGTGATGCAAATATTTAAAGCAAAACCATTTCAATTAGCCTCACAACGGTAGTTTATTCACACCTTCGCAGACACTTAACCCAATTGAGAAGAAGACTCCAGAAGAGACCGGGGCTCACCCGCAGTTCAACTGAATCCATTAGTGTGTGCAGAAAGCGACCTTTCCATATGTGTGCTAAGGGGAAAATGCCAGAAAAAACCTCTCAAACAATTTGGTAGTTAGGTAAATTTCACTTAACGTTCGACCCTTTTTTCTTTCCGTAAATTACACGAGAATTTGGCAATTTTCATTCGCGTTTTTATTAACACTTTTCGGCCTTTATGGTATGTGGGTCGACGTCGTCGTCGTCGTCGCATCGAGTTGGCTCTGGGGTCGCGTCAATGGGATCGCTTGGCTGCTTGCCGGATTGTGTAAGCTCAATGGAGCTCTCGCACATCTCGGGGGGCTCTCTCAAGTGTGCCCAGTTCGTGCTTTCTGGACTGTAAACGACTCGAAGTACTATATAGTATGGTACTCGTACAATTGCGTCTGCGACTACACTGAAGGTTTCATTACTGGAAAATTGTATTTGAAACCAGGCCAAGTGTATCGAAAAAGATCGCAGGGATTTGCGTTTGCAATCGAAATACAATTTGCTTGTTAGTCAAGTTCAGGGACATTGCTGAAGGTCAGCAAGTGAGCGTAATTAGCAGAGATGTACTTGAAATTGGGAAGTGAACTGTGCAAGATATGAAACACAGATACAGAAAACCTAAATTTGGAAAAGTTCAAAGCAAATAATAGAGATATGGCATGGCATAAAAAAAGAGAGACAAAACCTTAAAATTTACAGACATTTGAAATAAACTTTATCTGCGCCTGGTAAACAGAAACCTTCATGCCAAATTTGGTGTCTCTAGCTTTTATAATAGCTGAGATCTGTGTGTTCTTCTGGTCATCCGGACATCCGGACAGTCAGACAGACATGGCTTAATCTACTCGGCTAGTGATCCTGAGCAAGAATATATATACTTTGTGGGGTCTCCCACGCCTCCTTCTGCCTGTTACAGACATTTGCACAAAGTTGGGGTATAAAAACTGTAAAATCATATCATAACTTGCTCTATTTTCAGCACTAATATAAACTCCCTATAAAGTAGAGAGACCACACAAGCTAGTCAAGTGTTTGCCAGAGAATTTGCGTTATAAAAAATTTGTTATTTCACTCAATTTACAATTGCAACGAGCTGTAAAAAATCATATCAACGACACCTTGCACACGATGGGGAGTTTGAAGAGAGAGGAGATGAAGAAAATAAGATGAGGAGGCAAACAAAGTAGAGGCAACTCTTCAATTTTTGCCTCCCTTTGCCTGCCATGTTTGCTGATGCCACGACATATCAAATTACAGTCGCTGCCATAAGTATGTTTATGCACTTGAAGACACTTGAACTGTGCAGAAAAATCGAAGGGGTTCTTAAGCATAGAGAGAAATTTGATAACTCAGCGAAAAGAAACAAACTGTAGTTGATTTTCTTTAATTACAGGGTATCGCTGCTTAAGCTCTGCTATATAATTTATGAAGATTCCAGCAGCTAATCAAGTGTGGGCCTCTCATTATGTTGTGCTCTGCCCACAGTTTCTTCCGCTCTTTGGCCCTGGGAAATGCCCTCGGCCACCAGATGCGATCGAAGATTCTTCTTGAGTTTCCCTTTTTTTTTGAGTTGATGATTTATTTGAACAATTTCGAATCTTGTGTAAATTGTGTTTGATGCACTTTGAGACCGTCTCGGATGCTGATTGACCCCGTCTCGAGATTGCTTTCTTGATGCGCAGCTGTCTCCGGGTCTCCTGATTCATCAAGCCGAACCGGTTCGCAGGGCACTTGAGAGGGAGAGCGATGTGAGATGCTGAACCCCAAAAGGGCAGTCGTAAACCCCGCGGGTCATGCAAACAGACACACACACACACACACACGCACTTAAGAGCAGCTGTTGCCACGCCTTATCGACAACAATTTGATCTTTTGTTTACATTGAACATATTTTATTTTTCCTTTTTGTAGCTTTACTTTTAATTGGCATTTGATTTCAACCGGCTACAGTGACTTCTGTGCTGTGCAGTAATTAATTTATGCGTACATTAACCGTTACTTGATTACAGAACCCCCTCCCTCCCTTTCCCTTGTCCAGTACACTCCACACAGCAGTCTCAGGCCCCGTTCAGTCTGCACTTGGGCTTATCTCAATGTCTCGCAAGCCGATTAAGTCGGAGCAGCATTTCAACTGAGGAGGAGAGAGAGAGAGGGGGAGAGAGAGAGGGGGAGAGAGAGAGGGAAAGAGAGCAGGAGAGAGAGCAGGAGAGAGAGAGGGGAGTGTAGCTGGTTTGGGGCTTTACGTGTCTGGTAATTATGGGCCTGGTACCAGTCTGCCAAGTGCCTCTTCCCCCTTTGCCCCTTACACTCACTTTCTTAGTGATTAATTGTCAACTTTGCAGTCTTTGCAGCTTTAAGCAAACTATGCCAGAGTATCGAACCCATTAGGGTGTTACACTACACACTGTAAGGGGTGTATTAAACTGTAAATGAAGATTTATACTGACTAAGGGCAGACTGCGCCAGCAGCCCAAGCAGAAGTCAATTTGAAGTTGAATTATGGCTGCTTTTGAGGTCAAACGAGGAAGTCCCTCTTGGCAACTTAAAGAGAGGGAGAAGGTAAGTAGAACTGTTTTATAAGTAAGATAAAAAGAGTTGTAATATTAATTTTCATAGGTTAACTAGAAAGATTAGTATTTTTTTTGGGTAATCAGTGAACATTCATTGGTTGCCTCTTAATCACTTTCCCCTCTACTTTTGCACCCTAAGGCTTCGTTCATTGTGTGAATATCAGCAGAGAACACTTGATTTGTCTACCCCCTCAACTCCCTTCCCCTTTCTAGTAGTGCGATCTATCTAGTCTGTCACTTTTGCTGCCAATCTTAAGTTCCATTTAAATTTAGCAACCAATTACTGTCTTCATTTAAAAGACATTCGCTGTGCCCTTTCCCACTTTGGTCTCATTATAAAGTGAAGTATAAAGTGAAGAAGTTCGCGTAGGTGGCAACGTTTTAAGTAGTAGACAGAGAGCTAAGTAATATATAGAACTATAACAGCAAATCATGGAATATCATAATTTCTTTCTGAGAAATCAACCCAGGTCAGCAGACAGAGACCCCGAAGAGATGTGAAGACCTAATGAGACGAGAATTGGCGGCGACTGCAGTCGGTCGATTGAATCAAGACCCCGTCGACGACCCGAGACGAGTCAGCTAAATATACTCGTAGTCCCCGCACTCACACTCACACACACACACACTCACTCGCATTCGTTTGCGTATTCGTTTAATCACAAGACAACAAAAAAACTTGCGTAGGACCAGACTGAAGTTGAGGAAGCGCGTCTCTCCAGACAATCTGCTGCAGTGTTTTCTTGGATGTGTCTTCTTTTTCCCTTCTTTTTCTTTTCGTTTCTTTTGCTTCTTTTTTTTTGGCCTTTGTTTTTCCTGCAGTGTTTTGATTACTTTATGTTTTTTTGATAAATGCGGCTCATCATGTAATTTTAAACGCGGCGCGCATGTTAAACAAACAATTTCCCGTGACAGTGTAAAATGTTTGCCTGACGCACGACGGCTTGTCCAGCAGAAGGAGAGGGAGGGAGAGGGAGTGGGGGGAAGGGAAAGGTAGAGGGGTTAGGGTGTGAGGTTAACAACTAGCCTAATGTAATACTCTGACTGCGGGCCACATTACAAGATGACGCGCAAAGAAAGCGAGTGTTAAAATGCAACTTTTCTATCAAGTTTTTGTTACTCTATACCCTGTAATCCAGTAGGGAGCTAGGGGGTGTGATGGAATGGAAGGGTTAAAGCGAGTAAATAGTCTGCTGAAATGTGTAATCATAAGTTTACTGTGCATTTATAACTCCTGTGGGAGAAAATACCCTGTAAATATGAGTGAAGTATTTTTTAAAACTTCATTAAAGGAATTTGAAATTAAAGGTGTTAAAATCTTAAATGTCTAATATGAATATATTAAATTGGAAATATAAAAGATAAACTACAGAAACTACAGTTTGCTAAGCTTATGCACCATAGATACCCTGTAATTAATATAGATACGCAAGTATTCTTTATATGAAATCGATACGAATTAATTTAAGATTCCTGCTTCATTTTCATATATTCAATGTGTTTTGTATACAGCGATACCCTGTAAAAAGAGGCCAAAAAAAAGTATTCTATAACTTACACAACATAGTATCCCCTAGTCGCTCATCTTGACCATCTTCCCTCTTCTACAGTGCAGGTTGGAAAGTCTCGTCTGTTGCTTTGCAGAAGAATCGTGTTGATGGATTTCTTCCTGTCATAAAAACTGTGCAACGAAGAAGTGCCCAACACTGTTCGCCCAAGTATGTGGGCTGCTGTCGTGATAGAACTTGTACTCAACGAATGTGAGTGTGAGTGTGAGTATGAGTGAGTACAAGCAACAAGTATTCATAGTGCGCTTCTACTTCTTTTCTTCTAATTATCATTCAAAGAGCGTCAGCCTGAAGAAGATTGAAAAGTGGAGAATGCCAGGCGGGCTGTGCTGTGGTGGAGTGGGGGTGAAGTGAGGTGAGTTATGTGGGTGTGTTGATGGTGGAAATAAGGAAAACGAGTATGGAAAACTTCCTCTTACAAAATATGATCAATCTTTAAAACTCAATGCAATATCAAGTTCTTTCTTTCTCAACTCAAAACGGTGGCGACACCATTCGATGTCTGTTGCATGTTCGAACATGTTGAGATTATAAATATTCCAGGCACATCGTGCCCTCCAAGAATTCTTCTTCCCGGTTTCTGTGAGCTTGTTTTGATTTCTTGTTTTCTGTTTTCTGATATTTTTCTCTCTACTCAACTCCACCAGCTGTTCCACATGTTGTAATCGGAGTAAACAATTTATTTTGTATTTTTTTTTTGTGATAATCACAAATGCCCGCAGCTTGTTGCACTGTGGAATTTGTTTTATCAGTCCACAAATTGTCTTAATTACTTCTCATTATTGTAATTGAAACCTCGTTTGATTACGATACAAAAGAGGAAACAACGGAACAAGAGAAATCTAGACGACAAAGTTACATTCGAACTCACTTGAAAGGAAGATAACCTTGCTCAATTTTATGATAAATTTCGAGTGAAAATATAGAAAGAAAGGTGCCCAACGACTTGCTAAAAAACCCTTACTCCGGCCGATTTATCCTATGCTATATGTTATAGTGTTCCGATTGCAATGAAATTTTATTTATATATTAAATGTATTAAAAAAGTCCGATGTAGTGAATTTGGGTGCAATATGTTGATAAATAACAAAGATCAGCCGATAGTTTATATGTTGCTATACGATATATCGATTCGATCAGACTTATTTACAGCATGTAGTGATTAGAAGCATGTATGCCAAGTTTCCCAAGTTAGGTGTTAAACTGCGTTGCATCAAACAGACGGACAGGCGGACAGGCGGACGGACAGACGGACAAACATGACTAGATAGACTTCTGTTGTGATACTGATTCAGAGTATACATCTTTTATTGGTTCGCAGTTGATTATTAAGTTGCAAGGCTATCAAACCTATTCCGCTTGAGATATCTTGTTCAAAATTGTTTGCTCGTAAGGTTTTGAGCGTTTTCGGTAACCGCAAACTATTTTTGCCCAACGCCCTTGCTAAAGCAACCCAAATTCCCGACCTTGTTCTCAAAATGATACACCGCACATTTATAACCTATCTTGTGGTAATGACAGTGATAGTGTCGTTTACTTGCGACATTAAATTTACATTTAAATATCATTTTCAACTGTCACCTTCAGTTGGACACAACATAAATCGCACGCAGCAAAGAAGCAGCAACAGGAAGGATATCAAAGATGACGGAGCAAGTTAAGTATTTGGATACGCCTGACAAGTCGGAAACGGACAAGAAGGTCTACAAGTGAGTACTGTTGTGTGATTAACTACAAGGTAGCTGCACCTTGTAGTTACTCAAGTGACTCAAGTGCTTGATCACAATTAGAATAGGATAATGTGGGTCGCAGGAGTTGAGTGAAACCTAATCAAGCAGTAGCTTAGCTCCAAAGATAGAAACCACAAGTCGGAGTTGTTGATAAAGCTTTGATAATATATTATTTTCGGTTATCTAAGCCTAAGGTCCTTTATCTTTCGAACCACATCGATACATCGACATCGACATCGACTCTGATAAGGCCTTAGGTCCTTTATCTTGCTAACCCCATCGAGGTAGCTGAGCTCGATAGAAAGAAACCCCAAGTTGGATTGGTTAATTAGACTTTGCTAAGACTTTAGGTCCTTTATCTACCTAATCACATCTAGGCTACCCTATTCTTAGGCTCTCTATCTTGTAATTACATTGAGACCTTATGCCCTAAGCCTTGCTTGTTTCCTCTGCTTTTAGAACGCTGCTATTGCCCAATGGACTGCGCGCATTGCTGATCTCGGATCCAACCACGAGCAAGGGTTCAACCGATCCGACATCCACAATGGATGACGATAGCCAGTCCGATGGCAACGTGACTGGGGGGAAGCTGGCAGCATGTGCTGTGCTCATGGACTACGGTTCGTATTCGGAGCCAAAAGATTATCCAGGATTGGCCCATTTCCTGGAGCACATGATATTCATGGGCTCGGAGAAGTACCCGGAGGAGAACATCTTTGATAAGCACGTCCAGAAATTCGGTGGCTTTACCAATGCCTCAACCTACGCTGATTTTACGGTCTTCCTGTTCGAAGTGGGTGAAAAGCATCTCGACTCCAGTTTGGATTACTTTACGGCTCTCCTGAAACATCCGCTGTTGAAACAGGAGGCAATGGTGCGTGAGCGATCTGCGGTTGATTCCGAATTCCAGGAGGCCTTGCAGGATGACGAGGAACGTCGTACTCAGCTGCTGGCCAGTCTGGCAACCGATGGCTATCCGCACGGCACCTTCAGCTGTGGCAACATGAAGAGCCTCAAGGAGAATGTCGACGATGCGGCAATGCATAAGACGCTGCACGATATAGTCCGCGAGCATTATGTCGCCAATCGCATGCAGTTATGTCTTCAGGCTTGTCTTCCCATGGATGAGCTCGAGACACTTGTGCTGCGTCACTTCAGCGACGTACCGAGCAACGACAGCAAAGGACCTTATCAACGAATATTTAACTATCGTGACGCCTTCCGGCCCGAGTTCCATGAGCATGCGTTCTTCGTAAAGCCCGTGGAGAATGTATGCCAGCTGGATCTGACCTGGGTACTGCCCGGCCTGCAAAAGTACTATCGCAGCAAGGCGCATTCCCTGCTCTTAGACATCATAGCCGACGAAGGTCGGGGTAGTCTGTGTGCCTATTTACGCCGCCGGCTGTGGGCGCTGAAGTTGAATGTCGGATTCGATGGGAGCTCCTTCTTTAGTCTATTCAATGTGAGCATTTCTCTAACCGACGAGGGCTTCAAGCACATCGATGAAGTCATGGCCGCTACCTTTGCGTACCTTAAGGTCGTGTGCCACGCAGATCGCCAGAGATTACGTGAGATCTACGACGAGCTACAGGTCATCAAGGCAACAGGTTTTCGTTTCCAGAGAGAACGTCCTCCCATTAAAAATGTGCGTGAGTTGGCAATCAATATGAAGAGGTTTCCATCCAAGGACATCCTGACGGGTGAGGAGCTCTACTACGAGTACAATGAGCAGCATGTCTCCGAATTGATTGCGCATCTGAACGAGTTCAAGTTCAATGTGATGATCACAGCCCGCGAATACGAAGATTTGGTATACGACAAGACGGAGAAATGGTTTGGCACCGAGTACACCAGCATTCCCATGCCAGCCAAGTGGACAAAGATGTGGCAAGAGGCAGATGCCAGCAGTATAAAGGAACTCTTCTTGCCGGAACCGAATCGCTTTGTTGCCACAAACTTTACCAACTTCTGGCAACAAGATGGTAAGCCCGTGCTGCCAGAAGCACCTCAGAAGGTGTACCAAAACGAAATTTGTGAGTTGTGGTTCCGGACAGATGACAAGATCGGACTTCCCGAAGCATTTATGCACTTCTACTTGATCTCTCCGCTGAAGCGCAAGTCTGCCAAAAAGTGAGTTGCTTTCTCTCTCCCTCTCTCTCTGTATCTGTAAGTCTTTCTCTCTCTCTTTCAGTGATGCCATGTGCTCCCTTTACGCGAAGCTGATCAAGTTCCATGTCAGCGAAGAACTTTATCCGGCCACCAATGCCGGTCTTAACTATAGATTGAAGGTCGCCGAGAAGGGCCTCATCTTGGAGGTGAATGGCTACACTGAGAAGCTGCATCTGCTGGTGAAATCAATTGCCCAAGCCACGGTGACAGTGGGTGCAACCCTAAACGCCGAGTTGCTTGCCACATTCGTGAAGGATCAGAGCAACAGCTACTTCAATGAGCTCATTAAGCCCCATGACCTCAACAAGTGAGTAAGTCAATTTCAGACTAGGTTCTCCGAAACTGAATCTCCTCCTCTTCTCTCTCTAGAGATGTGCGTCTTGGCGTGGTGGAGCACATGCATTGGCTAACCATCGACAAGTATAAGAGTCTAAGCGACATCACGCTTGAGGACCTTAAGGACTTTGCCAGCCAGTTCTCGCAGCAGTTGTACGTGCAGGGTCTGGTGCAGGGTAACTACACGGCAATCGCGGCGCACCATGTGATGAAGACACTGCTGATAACCCTGGACTGTAGGCCCATACAGGACCGTCAGTATATCGAGGATCGTAGTTTACAATTGCCGCAGGGATCGCACTATATACGCGCACATAACCTGAACGAACAAGATCCCAACACGGTGATCATCAACTACTATCAGATCGGACCGAACTCAGTGCGACTGGAGTGCATCCTCGACCTGCTGGTTCTGATTGTGGGGGAGCCGCTGTTCAATCAGCTGCGCACCCAGGAGCAATTGGGTTACCAAGTGAATGCTGAAGTGGACATCACCTATGGCATTGCTGCCTACATCGTGATGGTCAATTCGCAGGAGACCAAGACGACAGCGAGTCATGTGGAGCAGCGCATCGAAGTGTTCCGCAACAAAATGTTGCACATAGTCGATGCGATGTCGCAAGAGGACTACGATCGCACGTGTGATTCACTGATCAAGCTCAAACAGATCACGGACATGTCCCTCAAGTCGGAAGTGTTGCGCAATTGGATCGAGATCATCAGCGAGAGATACATGTTCGATTGTCGTCGCCAGCAGATCGAAGTGCTGCGCAAGTTGACCAAGCAGGAGGTTCTCGACTTCCTGCGGGACAACAACGAGACCAGCAATATGCGCAAGCTCTCCGTACAGATTATTGGACACAATCCGGAGACCAAGAAGGCATCGCCGTTGGCCGACAAGTTGGACATTGTCTTCTTGCCACAGCAGGGAGATGACACCACAATTGTGGACATTGCCGACTTCAAGAGCAACCTGGATCTGTATCCCATGCAGGCACTACGTACAATTCCCAATGTGGATGAAGTGCTGAACATGTGAACTACATTTCTTCTCCCCTCTGTTTCCTCTACAACTCACCTCGATGCCTCCCCTTGAACATGTTGACTACTTAACCTAACTTCCCTCTAAGTTAACCTTATGTTAATCAACTCAATAAATCAAAGCCAAGATGCTAGTACTGCGACACTGTTAGTTAACAGGGCACTGTTACGCACCACCACACGCGGCGCTGTAAACACAGCTGGGTACAGCCAGAGAGAGCAAGAGAGCGGTACGGCACATACTGTTACTGTGGCTCGCTCTCCAGCACAGAAAGAGACAAAACAATAACAAGAGAGCAACGTGTTTTGCATTTGATTTTTGTCTTTGCCTGCAGAGGCGCTTAAAGCGTTGCCAGAGTGTCGATATGCCACATATGTTAGTATCCACGATCGTTGATGGTAATTTATCAACTCCTGAGGGTTGTTCGCATGAAGGCCAATAAAATAATACGTCGAGGACTCGCAACAATCCAATTTTGATAGCCATCGGTCATATGCGGGCGGTCGTATTTGATTGTTGTGTTTTGAAGTGTTTCGAGTTACGTAGTCGAGTGTAATTTGGGGTAGTTGCTGGCAACCTTAAGTACTAGTGTTGCATGCAACATGATCGATCTACTGATTGGTAATGTATATTTAATGTGGGCCTTTCGTCATGCTTGTTTATGTATGAAATCCAAGGAATACGAACTTGAGGGAGGAATTTTCCATGTGAGTTTACCTTCTGGCACTCTCTCGATATGATAGCTATGCAGCACGTGTATTATCTTACAACCTTTTTCGAATAACTTATCATGCAACACCATATACTCTCTCTCTCTCTCTCTGTCTCTCCCTCTCGCGTGTCGTCACAAAACCCACAACAACACCAACACACGCAACTCCGTCTACTCACCCCCACACACATACGCACACGCCTTGAGCGGCATATAATGTGCTCTCGCGCGCTGTCTGCTGCACTCTCTCTCTCTCTGTGTATACGTTCCTCTCTCTATTCGTCTGTCTGCCTTATCGCTCTCTCATTCAATTATGTTGTGCTGGCTGTTCATGGTGTTTACTTTTGTTTTGCTTTGCCTTATTGTTGTTGTTGCGTTGCTGCGTTTGCTCTCACCCTCTCGCGACTGTGCTCTCTCTCTCTTGTTCTCTTTCTCTGCTGCGCTCTAACAGCCGCTTTGTATTTGCAGTGGCTGACAGCACTGTTGTTGTTGTTGTTGTTATTGCTGCTGTTTTTGTGAGCTGTACTTTTTGTTGTTGCTGCTGCTGCCGACGTGCGTTTACCTACTGTATTGAAGAAGAAAAAAACAAAATGGGGTATATTGTTTGAATGGGAAATATTTATAGGTGGAGAGAGTTCTTATGAAAATTAAATAAATTTGAGGTAAAATTAATTACATTATGAAAATATTTTTACCCAAACGGTAAATTAATAAATATTTTAATAAATTCGTATGTAAAAATATTATATTTGTCAAGGTTTTTCTTCACTGTGTAGTTTACAGAGTATTCCAGCAGTCGCGCTTATTTATATTTCGCATTTTCTTTGCCTTTGTGTCCGTCTTGCAGCTGCTGTTGGCGCTGCCGCTGCCGCTGCTGCTGCTGCTGCTGCTGCCTCTGCCGCTGTTGACTGCCGCCAGAGCTCTTATTGGATTTCAGTTCAGAAAATTTTTTCGCGCTGTGCGGTTGTGTGGAGCGGAAAGTTGAAATTCGCTTTCAAGTTGCTCAAAGGTTTTACTGTTTACTGTTTCCACTCGTTCGTTCGTTCGTTCGCCCGTTCGTTCGTCCGTTCGTACGTCTGTGTTCGGTTCGTTCGTCTGCTGGCGCATTGTTGATTTCAATTGTGAGAGAAGCGGCAGCAGAGCAGCAGCAGCAGCAGCCGCAGCAGCAGCATCGTCGTCCCAAAGAAGAAACTGCAGGCTCCTCTGTTTGGTTCTATTCGACAACGAAGTCGGTTCAACAAAACGCGGCAACAACAAATTCTTGGTGAATGCAATTTCAATTTCAATTTGATATCTAAATATTGTAAATGAAAATATAAAATCGAAAGTGAAATTTTGTAACGGTAAAACAAATGCATCGCGACAACGTGTGAAAAATTTTTTGAATGAAACTCTAAATAGAATCAATCCATTAAAAAATACAAATTTAAGTAATTAAATCACAAATCTAACGGCAACCAAAATAATAATTAGTATAGTATACTAAAGTGTTTAACAGTTTAACTATATAAAGAAAATAAAAGAAAATTAAAAGTGTTTTCCCCTGGTGTGCAATATAAATATTTAACAATTTACAATCTTTCGAGCGATTCCAATTAGAGTTGAAGAAACAAACGGAAACAGCAATAACAACAATAACAATAAGGTACGCAAAGAACAAAGTGAATATTCATGTACAATATTTCTTGTTGTTGTTGGTGTCGAAAGGTGCACACTGTACACACATTTACGGTTAGATATTGAGAGCCTTCTTTACTTTTTTTCGTCTGCCTGCATCCACAACAACAACAACAATGCGAATTGAAGTTATTTCGTTGTTCTTGTCGCGCAGAGAGCAAGGAAGAGAGAGAGAGAGAGAGAATAAGAGCGAGAGTTGTGTAGAAGAGCATAAAATTGGGAGAGTTGTGCAGCATCACGAAAATAAAGTGAGGTGTGTTTGCACATGTGTGTGTGTGTGTGGGCAGGACATGTATTCATTATCCTTTTCGATTGAAGTAGTGAGACGAAAACTCATGAAAAACAGATGAAAATAAATGTGCAATAACGACAGAAAAAATAAGGAACTTCCTTATAACAGTAGAAGAGTTCCCATTGAAATTATTATGAGAGAGAGAGAAAAAAAATTCGAGTTTGGAGACAGAATGTACTCATTCTGAATACTAAAATTCCCACAATAAAGTGCGCAAATTAAAACAATTGTAAATTAATATTTACAATCACAAATGAATTGCAAGCTATAAATAATGATTTATAGTAAAATATTAACCCCAACATCCAAAAATACCCACAGACAGTAAATGAAAGTCATAAATCTTATCGGGCAATCTCAGCTGATTTTGAGTACTATATCAATTAATTGCTTATACACATTTTTATTCGGGGTACAATGACACTTTGAATAAATAATAAAAGCTATAAAACGGTTTGTTTAATTACGTATTATATCATTTTGTGGAATACGAATTGTTGAAAGCATTTCGCGTTTTCTGCTCTCTCATTCCCCCGTCAAACACCTGTTTCTATTTGTTTATAAACAATTCTCTGCTGGCGCCACTCGCGATAAGCTAGGGCAATTCTAAATATACAATATATATTTGCATATACATATATAAAATGTGGCTTATTTATAAATATTTACAGATTGTAGTTTATGACAGCAATGATTACAAATTGTTTAACAATTTGATTGCAAATTTGTATTGTCATTAGTAGTAGCTGCTTAGATCTTCGGTTCGTTGAATTTTCTAGAGTTCTTCACTTGAGAAAAACCATTAAAATTTCATTATAATGATTTCACGTTTTCCAAGAAACTTCTAAAGCTTTTTTTCTTGCGTTTTTCCGGTTTTGATGCATAAGATTCATTTGTATCTTTGAGATACATTTGTACCGCAACCAGATTTTTAGTTTTTGAGAAGTTTGCATTCAATAGATACATTTGTATCTTTCAGATACATTTGTACCGCAACCCGATCTTTATTTTTGAGAAATTTGTATGCTGAAGATACTTTTGTATCTTTAAGATACATTTGTACCGCAACCCGATTTTTAGTTTTTGAGAAATTTGTATGCTATAGATACATTTGTATCTTTCAGATACATTGTACCGCAACCCGGTTATTTTTTGATAAATTTATATTGCACAGATACATTTGTATCAGAACACATAAAAACGTTTCAAAGAACAATCAATGAGGGGGGGATACACTTTCTTGTACAGCCGGCACCAGGTGAAACTTTTGCAAAAAACAAAGTCCGAAAAAATAAAAGAACTAACAAGCACTTTATAAAAGCCGCTCGATATCGTTGTCAATGTCGTTCGTCGTGTCGGTCTCTAATGAGCAAAGGGGAACACAAAACACACACACACACATGTCCACACTCTCGGGGCTATTGAAGATTTAAATCGGCGCTGAAACGATAAGAAGCAACAGCAACAGGCCATGAGACTCTTGTGGATGCTCAGATAAATGCTGACTATGATTTGCTGTGAGATGCTATCAGATAAAACATATATAGAAAAAAGATACATATAGAAAAGATGCATATAGAGAAGTTATAGTGAAATCTTTAGCCTTAACAACTTTGTAGATCTATGTAGAGTAAAGAATTGAATAAAGATAACAAAATATTGGGAGATAATAAAATTTAGGATATAAATAATTTTAATTTCTTTATTAATATAAAGAAAAGGATATTTTTACAAAATATGAGATAAAAGATCAAGATTAATTAATATATGTATTATTAATAAAAATAATAATAGATGTACATAATTTTTATAATGATATTTTGGATTGTTTTCCAAAGACTTTCGCTTCAAAATATGTCTAAGAGTATCTGACATTCTTCAAGCTATAGTGAACTAACTGTTCTTTTTTCTATCTTTCGTCTTTGTTTCTACCCGTTTTGGCTTAGCTGCTGGCTAATCAACGTTTTGTTTGTTGTCTGCCACTTTTTTTGAGAACTAATAATAACCCCTTTTTGCTCTTTTTGTTGTAATCAATTTGCAACACGTGTTGTATTTGACCAAGCTTTCCATTTCACTTTAGCCTGACCAAAGCTAGTTGCTATGAAACTGCAGCTTTAGCAAAGTATTCTAAAAAACTTGTAGAAAAGAATCAAAGAAATAAAAATAAAATGGAATTCAAATTTTACTGAACTGGATAAATATTTTATGCGCAAATGGAAATGAGAAAATGTGCAAAACAGAAGAATCTGGAGTGCAGAATTAAATGTGCTCGTAATATATTCAACCATCTACCCTCTCTCGCAACGTCTGCCTGCTATGAAACTCATCAACTTATGCAAATACAAGAAATGAAATTTCGTTGGCACTGTTTAGAAATTCTAATGAAATGCGTATAGTATAATTTTTTTGTGCATACACACTCAGAGAGTGACACAATTCGGATGCCCTCAGGTGTGATTTGGTTTTGTCTTGTTGTTGTTTTTATAGTGCCGCTGAAGTGCCGCATAAAAAAAAAGTGGTAACCCACTTGGTGTCGGGCCCCTCTCTGCATAACGGACTTACTTAAAATGTTATTACTATAAGTATTTATTTTATAGTTGCTGTTGTTGTTGTTCATGATGTTGTTGTTGTTGTACTTGCTGTTGCTGCCTTTTTTGGCTGGCATTTACGCAATTTTATGATGTGCGCGAAACTTTCGGGTGCCCCCCAGCATGAAGCAGACAAGTGGCGTAATTTTTTATTTTTCTCTTCTTCTTTTGGCCTGGCTAAACAAATAGCAAAAGTGCCGTTAGATGAGTGAAAACCCCTCGAGCAAGTTGAAATTTTTTTTGCATGAATTGTGGCAATAACTATCAAGTATATTTGCCAGACAATCGATTGTCTAGAGTGTTCTAGCGATAGTTTATCTTTCTATATAATAAACAAAACTATATTAATCTTTTGCGGCACTTCAACTAGACCTACCCGAAGAAACTAATGCTAGGTCAATGCCATTTAATCGGAAATACAAATCTACCTAAAAGATCTAGTGAAATAAAAAAAAAAAAAAAATTAGCACTTGATTTAATGCGTAACACTTATGAATTGTTCAATGAATGATTCAAGCACGCGCCGCCGTCAATTATCGCTTAGATTACGAGAACCTCAACTGAACCCGGAGTATCAAAGTTTGTCCGGCCACAGACAGTTAAAGTTTGCTATACGCTTTATCAGCTCATTGCACTTAAAATTTGTGGGCTTATCAATTGCCAAAAAAAAAAAAAAAAAAAAAAAAAAAAAAAAATTGACACAGTCAGAGTCTTTGGGGGAGACCCCAAAAATAACCTCGCCGAGATTACGAGAGTAAAAATACCGGAACTCATCAACTTCCGCAAAAATTCGATGACAAACCTTTGCTTCCAATGAATCGCCGGATGAATCTTTCTCTAAAACAGGTGTAACTGGCCCTAGCAAAGCAGCTGACATAGTAAGAAATCAAGAAAGAGAGACTGAGAGAGAGAGAGAGAACGTGCGATAAGCAATAGACAGAGCATCGCGCTGAGCATTCACAATGAAATCGGCAGAAATTCACAGCTGTTTCATACGCAAATTACCAAACAAAAGAGTGGGGGGTACGAGAGAGGGGGGTACGAGCGGGCGGAGGCATAAACAACTACAATATAATAATCAGTTGTCAAGCGGTTTGCGGAATATTAATGCGAAATCTCTGACGAATACACAGCAAGAAATTGGGGCAGTTCTCAAGAAAACTGTGGAAGAACTTTAATGATATAAACTTTAATAAAATACTCGTATCGATGATTTGTATAAACTCAAAGAAAGCAAATGCAATTTCACTCAGCACAAAGCACTCAAGCCTTTCTTCCGGTGTATTTGTATATACTCGTATTTTGTATACATTTTGTATACAGTTTGTATGCACAATATATATATTTGTGTGATTGGATTTAGCGCGCGTAGATTTACTGACAACTGCTCGGCGGTCCCCTCCCTCCAATCCACTGTCTCTTCCCCTTGTTGTGCCTCCCTCACAGCGTCTATATAGCCCTGTCGAATTTGCGTCACAATTGCTTGGCATCACTTGCCATAAATCTTCCGACAATTGTCTAGTATACAAAAATTTCCTACTCACGATCCGTTTGCGTGTGTAGTTATAGGGTTTCCGATCTAGTCGAACATATGTTTCTTTTATTGCAAAATATCATCATCCGACTAACAGATCAACTCTCGCCGGGAATACAATACACTCCAGCTGATTTTCTCATGCTCAAATACGATACTTGTCGACGAGGTCGACGGCTTATCAGTTCTAAGTTGATGGGTATTACTATTCTTTATTAACAATAGATTACTTGATAATATATAAGTGGTTCTATATGTATTGTATATGGCAAGTCTGAAACAGCTAATCCAAAATCTAGATAAGCAACAAAGCAAACAAAACGTTTCACTGAGCCAGAGAAATAGGTTGAATTTGCTTAGGAGGAAATTAGCATATGTGACAAGTTGTTGAGGTTTTCTTAGATTCGTTAATTATTTATTATTTGTGAGTGTTTATAGAGAAAACCTCTTTGCTTAGCCAACAAAAAGAGTTGTTAACAGGTAAATACCGAAAATGGCATTTCCTTTAGCACTTGAAACTTTTATTGAAAACTTAATCACGCGTCTATGAGCAATTTTTACTGCACTTAATGACTGACTAAATGTTGTTTATTCTTTCTTTTTCTTTGCAGTTTCGGTGAGTCAACTAAACAACGTGATGATAACATATGAATGCATATCGAAATTGGTCTGAGATTATGGAATGGTGCATGGTTAAGTCAAGCTAATGAATTTAAGGTAGTGGAACTAGCTGATGGAGATATTCTACTTGGGATTGGTGATTTTGAATTAACAGATGTGATCTGCTTAGTCTGCCAAAAGTCTTGAGAACACTTGCAAATGAACATTCCGACTTCTATCAATTTAAGTTTACCCTTTCTCAACTTTCGTACTTCTACTATAAAGAATTGATACTTTGGTTCAACCTGAAGATCTCCTTTTCTAGTTTAAACCCTCCTTACTCCTATTTATACTGCTTATTTTATCTTTTAGTCATTTAGCACTATTTAGAAAGTGATGAAAGCATGAAATCATCAACAAAACTATCCCATTATGTAGACAGCAGATAGTTCAAATTAAAACCAGCCTAGTTTCATTTACGCGCAGATCAACAGATCACGAAATTGTTGCTAGGCATATTGCTCTCTCTCGCTCATAACCTTCCTTTACTTTCAACAATTAGCACGCCTACGTCAGTTATTCTTTTACTAGGCCTCTCAACCTTCAATCGACAATATATCCACTTGACGGAATATAGTAGTGTCAGGCGACACCTTCAATTGAAATTGATTAGTCGCGCGACATCCACGCAGCACACTCGAAAATTATTTAATTAACAGACCAAGAAGCAAACAAAACCAAAACCAAAGCCAAAATGTAACAGCGGATTTCCCTAAAGACACAATCACAGCGCAATTTTGTAACGCCCACTAGGTGCAAACGATAAACAAACCTTATGCATGTTGTATATATAGATATATATGATATTGTACCATGATAGCCCGTCTTAACGGTTTTGTCAGCTGTCAAACAGATCGCTTTGCTTTTTGTTTCTTTTTCGCCAGACCTTCGAAACTTTCCCAGTTTCGTGGGTGGTTTAAGCACTTGTGCAGCACTTGTCAAGCGGGTGGGCGAACTGACTGACTGTCTGTCTGTCTGTGTGTCCAAAGTTTTGCGTGTGTTTCTGGCTAAGGTCAGAGTCAGAGTCAGCAGCAATAGAAACAGATGCAGATACAGCTACAGCTACAGATACAATTGTAGATGATGAAGGAACTTGCGAGTGTGGTTCGTTTTCTTTTTAATTGTTGCTGAGACCTTTGTGTCGCTCTTTTTGTAATTGGAAGAGAGACGCGACACACACGACACTCGATACGCCATGACAACAAGTTGATGAAACTATTTTCCTTTTGTCATCGAGAGAATTGGGTCTTGGTCGGCGGACTGCCAAACTGTGGCCGCGTATCCGTCAGATACTCACACGCATGAGGGCGTGCGTTGATGAGTAACTTAGGCAACAACAGCAAGTGCTACAACAAATATTCATTTTTAAATTATGATTCTCGGTGCTTCAACAACTTGTTTCAAACCGGGTCAAGTCTAAAAGGCAATCGAACAAGAAGAGACACACACACACATATAAACACATCATGGTATAATAATAAAAAGTGAAATCGCAGCGTTTTGAAAAGCTGTAATTAAGTTTTAATCATCAGTTGCTGTTGTTGTCTCTCTCTCTTTCTTTCCTTGTCTAACTAATCACTTACACTTTTGCTAAATGATTCTAGGCTCTGCTTGCAGTAGCTTTGTAATTAGCCAAGTTATTTATCGTAATTAATCGTTAACACCTTGACAGCTTTTATTTCTCTCCAGTCATTGTCGCCTTGTCTGTCTAGACGAGGTGCAGTCGCGTCTGCACTGGAGGAGGAGGAGAAGGTTTTGAGCTGCATTTCCCGACATCTTAATTAGTTTCAATTAAGCAATGAAAAGAAATTGAAATTGAAGTTAATTAATAATGAAGAACTTCAGCAAAAGAACTTCAAAATCATTTCGTTGTCTGGCTGCCCACAGCAGCCTGCAGTAGTCAATCATATATCATTTTAGATATATATATATATTACTTTTTTCACTGCAACTTTTGGGCACAACCACAGTTGGGCCCGCAGGCGGGGCAGGTGTTCTTGGTGCTGACGATGACGTCGACTTCGGCTTGGCGACAAAACTCAATTAGGCGTCTCACACTTGGCAATCGCTGCCTCTTGGTGGGTAGCACGTGGCAGCAACTATCGAAGGCGTTTCGATTTTTTTCTACATCTATTTTTCTTTCTATTTGGCTCGTTAAAATGTCAAAACTGAACTTGGGCAACACACATTGGCATTGTGCACCTTGCGGACTTTGCAGTGGGAATAAACCTGATGGAAATTCGAGAAATATTCAAATGCAGAAATGGTTTAAAAATGCAAGAAATATTCAAATAGAAAAGGAGGAAAATGGTTTGCAAAAGAATGGAAAATAAATGGTTGAAAAAAAATAAAAAGACGAGAAGTATTTAATATTTTATTCCAATACAACATTGACAATGAAAAAGAGTTTTAAAATTAATTATACGTTTAAAATATTCATCAAATATACTAACTTAATAGTTGGTAGTACCTAATCATGCCTATTGCAGTTCTCTACTGTATTCGCTCTATACAATTTAAATATTCATCAAATACAATATTAATTCTTTTTATACACAATATTAATTCTTTTGCTAATGACACGCGTTAAACCACTGTAATTAAGTATAGATAAACAACTATTAGAGTTCGTAGCGTAGACTTTTAATTAGATGCTAGCTAATTGAGATTGATTGAGGTTAAGATTTTTAAGACCTTCCAAACCAAACTCATAAATAATGCGATTTTCCTATAGATGGTAGGCAGAAAGATACACAGTCCTATATGCACGTTGGTATTTTGAGATACGTATCCGTAATTTTTAATTTCATTACGCAGTCCGTTAAAAAGTGTCTGTCTGACGGCAAGAACCGTTAGTATCTCTCCCTCTCTCCCCCTCTCTCTCTCTTCCTCTTTATTCGTTGCTGACCCAAAGCAATCATTGCGAGGCATCTTAACTCATTTCATCAGCCCACGAGCGAAACTCGTTGAAATCTGACTAAGCCAAGCCAAGTCATACAACACACGTTCATACATATAGAAGTACTATATTAATGCCCCAGAGATTATGCCAAAACAACCGGTAACAACAACAACAGCAACGTACATATATCGTTTACCGTTTTAAAAAAAAAGAAGTTATTTATGCACTTCAACGCCAAAGCAGAAGTCGGACCTCAGTCCCAGAACGAACTTCTTCAACCGCAAAATAATGAGTTGCAGCAGCGCCAAAAAAAAAAGAATGAAATAAAAATATAAATAAAACGAGAAGCATTGAAATGAGGCAAGAGTGAAGTGCAAATACACTTAAGGCTGCATAGAACTCTCTCTGCAGGTATCTCAGAGTTACATATTGCCTCAAAGTTTCCACTATATCCGTTGGTAGAGTATGCAAAAGCAAAAGGAACCGCAAGAAAAACAAAGACACACAGCTCGACGAGACAAGAATCGGACTAACAAAGCTTTGGGCCACAGCTTGAAGTATCAACATTATTTTCATATGCGATGGGGGACAGAAAAACAGACAGAGAGACAGACTGTCGGACAAGGAAGGCGGACGGATGATGAAACGGCTGTGCAATGTTTTCGAAAAGTTTTAGGTCAAACCGCAGTCGCAGTTGCAGTCGCTCCTGGCTGCAGCTCCCGACTCGCAGCGCTTGGAGTGCGTGTCTATCTGTCTCCCCGTCTGTCTGTCTGTCTGTCTGTGCATCCTGCGTGCGGCATATTAAATTTCTGAACCTGGCCAACAGCTGTGCGACGCCTTTGGGGCGAGACTTGAGACCGGAGACTGGGGACTGGGGACTGCAGAATTGGAGACCGGAGAACAGTGAGCGAGGCTTTAGACTCTGTGGGGCTGAGTAAAAACCAGTTTACCAGCAGTCTGTGCCCCTCGACGGCAGCTGTAAACAATCAGAGCTAACTGCATGGCAGGCACTCAGCCATGAAAAATGAATGATGATAATGACGACGACGACGACGACGGTGGAGATGGAGACAAGCCAAGAAAGAGACGTCGCCTGAAACTACGTCGGACAATGCTGGGGCAACTGCTGTCGATCTTAGCGCTGCGAAAGCCATTGACCAAAAGGCCTCATCCGAGCACTTATTGTTAGTAGGCTGCACTGAAAGGAATTGTTTAGATTAAAATAGGAATTAAGAAGTAATTTGAATTTGAATTGTAAATTAATTTTAATTTGAACTCTAAAGAATCTTAGAGAAATTTTTGCTGCAAAAAATAGAATTTGAATTTGATCGTTTACAGAAGTTATTCAAGAAAGTATGAGAATTTAAAAGAGAATATAGAGAAAGCTCTCATATCAAATCCCAAAGGAAGCCCTACGTGTAAAGTCGAATCTGATATAGGATCGTATGATCTCATCATAATTTTAAAGACCTTGGCAGACTTTACTCTTCTGTAAAGAGTTAAGAGTAAAGTCTAATTACTTCGAGGACTTCAGTTAAATACACTTGCAATTAAAGAAGGCAAGATATCGTATCTTTAATGTAATATGACAAGCAATATATATATTTTTGCCCCCTGAAATTTCTCCCAGTGTATGCTTTCAGCTTTGGTTTCTGTTCCAGCATTTCCTGCTCCTGCTAACCAAGTTGGGGTGCATCTACCTGCGCTACCTTCCAGCGTCAGCAGCTTCTAAAAAGAAAACTCGATTTTGTATCTACAACATCGACTGCCCTTTGAATTGCGAGGCTGCTGTTGCTGCTGTTGCTGCTGCTGCTGCCTGTTTGGTTTATGGATACTCAAGCTCAAGTTTTCGCTATTTGTAGTTGTACTTTAAGAGTTAAAGTGGAAACCGGTTGCCAGGTTGGGTTCATAGGCGCATTGTTTGAAATGGTCTCGACGCAACCCGATGAGACGCGACTCGATTCGACGCTAGCCTTGTGTCGCTTAGGTACTTGTACTTTACCTTACGGGAAGACGACTACAGTGCGAGCTATCTAGTGAGCAGCTCTCTTCCCCCTTTCCCACACTCTCTCTCTCCCCACGCAGTTCTAGTTTTTTTTTTTGCCAGTATTTTCTCGCCTCGCAATGCTTCACTGCGTCGGGCGTCCTCAGTGTGTTGTTGTTGTTGTATAGTATGTGGAGTATAGAACCAAACAGAATCGGGCTTATAAAACTAATATATTAAACTTGTTTTGGCTCGTTGGCTCTCTGTTCTCTGTTTTGATTATGTCCGCTGATCATGCTGATGATGATAATGATGATCAAGTTGAAAAGGGTTTATTGACTCTGTTATGGTTTGTTATGCAGGTCATCAGTGTTTTTTTGGACAGCGCGTGGGGAGATTATTACAAATAAATAATAATAAAAATAAATAAATAAAAATAAATAATAAAAATAAATAATATTAATCAATGTTTTATGGCAACATTGCAAGTGTTGTGAAGACTTTTATTGAAGGTAAAACATTATCTCAGGGAATTTTTCTACTTCTACTCTTGCATGCTGCTTGCCTTGTGATCTCTTGTCTCTGCCACGCCCACGCGCAGTCTCGCCCTTTAAATTGGCATGCCAAAGTGCCGTGGCCTAGGCACAAGTGCGAGTGCGAGTGCGAGTACGAGTATGAATGTGAGTGCGAGTGTGAGTGCGAGTTTAGCCATGACTTCAACCTGCGCATTGACAGCTATTTCTTATTTTCTGCTGATGTCTGCAAGCTACCATAAAAGTCGCAGTTGGCTGCCATGAAACTGGTTGAACTTTAACAACAACAACAGCAGCAACAACAACAACAACAGCAGCAACTACAACCAAATTGCTGGCAGTGGTAGTTGGTAGTTGGTGCATTTGGTGCACATTTCTGCCGGTTTCTCTTTTATGGCCAAGACAAGTTCTTGACACTCAAAAGCCCAGCGAGCAGACAAACGAGAGACGCCCACAGTTGCAACACACACACACACACACGCGACAGAGAAAAAGTATCTTAAATTTCGTTGCACATATATTTTTTTTCTGCCTGCCCTGCCTCCCTTTGATTCAATCAATCCACTCAGTGCTCAATTCCCCCTCAATTCTCTCTTACTTCATTTCGACTCGAATTGCGGCAGTTGCAGCTGAGTGCGTCGATAAATGCAGTCAGCGAAGCGTGCCACACACACACAAACACACTTAGTACATGCAACGAGATACATATCCTACGCTGTTGCCCCCCCGCCCCCTCCCTCTCTCGTGCAGTTAAGTAAAATGTAATTTAGAGTCGAATCGCAGCCATTATTAGATTGCCCACATAATAAATGATGTAAAAAGTAGGCGTACTTGCTAGCTAAGATCTCCTCAAGGGGGAGGGGGGGGGTAAGGAGGTGCTTATCGGGGGATAAAGAAATGCAGTCTACAAAATAATTACACCAAAATCTTGTGGAGCGTGTAAAGCAATATTTCACATATATTTTTCAGACGGTCTTAATTGTTCGAAAAATATGTTGAAAATTGCCTTAAAATTCGAAATTACATTTAGTTTTCTTTTATGTTTTTCGCAGTATTTATGAAATACATATTTGAATTTAATGCTTCAGGTATTTCACTTTGGCAATAGGAAATGTACGCGTAATATGAAATATTTTCGAGTACTTCAAGTTGTATAATATATAATGTTGCAAATTCTTGAGTAATAAATAAATAATTAGAAAATATTTTGTAAATTTCTTGTCTAAAGAGCTGCAAATTGAGACTGGCACGTGTTTAAAATAAGTAGTATGGGGTGGTGAGTGTGATGGACTATGTGTTACTCAGTAATAAATATTAATTGAATGGAGGTAAAATTGTACGAAGTAAGGAATAATTTAATTGATTGATTCTATAAGAGTTTTGAGGGTAATTTAAATATTTATAATATATTTGTTTATTTTAACTTTCTTTCTTAAAGAATTATTTGTTAAACAGAACTTCTTCTTTTCTTCTACATTTTCCTTTATATACGAGGGTCGTTTGATAAGTCCGTGACTTTTTGAATAAAATATATTTTTTTCGTCAAAGAAGCGTTTTATTTCTCAACATAATCTCCTTTTAGCTCTATACATTTAGTCCAGCGTTTTTCCAATTTTTTTATTCCTTCCAAATAATAGGTTTTCTCAAGGCCCTCAAAATAGTCGTTTGTTTCTGTGATGACCCGAATCTCTTACCGCCGAGCCATTTCTTCATGTTTGGAAACAAAAAATAGTCACAGGGGGCTAAATCTGGAGAATATGCTGGATGGGGTAGCAGTTCGTAGCCCAATTTATGAAATTTTGCCATGCTGACACGAAATTCACTTTTTTCCATTTTCGTTAAAATTCACGAGATCGTCTGCTTTCAATGCCTATAAAACGCAAACCAAAAAACGCAGCTTTCTCAAAATTTTACAGTCAGCTGTTAATCGATAACTGCTGACAGGAGCAGTGTTGTATTTAGAGCAGGTGCGCGGCAAATACAAAAAGTCACGGACTTATCAAACGACCCTCGTATTAAGTACCGAAAATAATTCCAAATAAATATTTTGATAATCCCCTTAGTGCCTTGTTCACTGGGATCAACTTATTTTTTTTTGTCTCTCCTTGTCACTATCTCTGAACTCTAGTGAGTGCCGCACAAATATCCTCGTTGCACTTTCACGTCGGCACATTAAGAGGGGCAAATTAAAGCTATTTACTTATGTAGATGCGGATAAGTTGACGACAAATTTAGAGCTGAAAAACAAACCAGACCCCAAATGCGCTGTAAATCGACTGTAAATTTAGTTATAAAGTTGCCACCAAAACAGGCCCCCTCTGTGCCTCTGCGCAGAGCTCGCCACGAATTTTTACTTAACGACTGTGTTACAAGTCGAATGGGGCTGGGTTCGTGTTGCTTTGCAGATCTGTGGCGATTTGCCGACTACTGTGCGAAAAATCGGGGTGTGCACAAAGAAACAAATGCAAAA
The DNA here is from genome assembly GCA_018904595.1 of Zaprionus indianus. Classification (NCBI taxonomy): domain Eukaryota; kingdom Metazoa; phylum Arthropoda; class Insecta; order Diptera; family Drosophilidae; genus Zaprionus; species Zaprionus indianus. Next base: position 3,502,194 of record JAEIHA010000905.1, read on the forward strand.
TAAAACAAAAATCGGTAAATGGTCACTGTATCTCCCCTGTACCCCTGTCTGCCACTTCTCTCCGTCTCTTCTCTCTGGCTCCTTCTCCGTCTCTGTTTGAAGTCGCCAATTCGAATTGTACAAAGTCGCTTTGGAGTCTTTTTGAACGTTAATTTACGCCAACAACTGCTGTTGTTGTCTGCTTTCGGTTTCATTATGACTCGAAAAATCATGCAATGCCTCTGCTGCTGCTGCTGCAGCTTGTTGTTCTTCTTGTTGCTGTTGCACACAGATTGCAAAACGTTCATTTTGTATCTTTTGGGTGTCTTGGTGTTGCGGTTAATCATATTTCTCTTGTTGTTGCTGCTGTTGCTGATAAATTAGCAGCTGTGCACAAATTGCTTTCAAAATGTGCTTACCAGGATACGAGTGTGTTTCAATGTAACACAGAGACAAGCACAGTGGGTGAAAACCTGTAATTAGTGGCAGGCGAATTTAACAATTATATAATTTATTCATATTTGAAATGAGTAAAGGCTGAATAAATGAGTTTACATTAAGAATAATTGTTAATTTTGTAGCTAACTACAACCAGTGTGCAACAAAATTACCACAAAATTCGTGCAGGTAACGTTGCGTATGCGCAATAATTGGCGTTAAATATACACTGCAGTGGCATCTGTTGTGGGGCTGATTACAACTGTTGCCAGTCGGGTTTCATTTGAGTTGAATTCGGGTTGAGATGGGGAAAGAAGGTTCCAAAATGAAAGTACATTTATTTTTAGAGACATAAATAATTTGTGATATATATGTTAGAAAAATATGTTTCCTAAGCTCTAAAATTAATTAAAAGACTGAGGAATACATTTTTAATGAGTTCAATAATACTTGAACAGCACTAGATACATTTTTTGATTGCTTTCAGCTTTGATTACGTCGTGTGATACTCCAAAACGATATCAGAGACTTGCTACAATTATTGCAACTACTTTTCGCACATTTATTGACTTTGGCAGTTGGAAACACAAAGTAAAATAAGCGAAAATCAAAACAAGATCTACAAAACAGCTGAGCAATAGATTGATTGTCCGTGTCTGTCTGTGTGTGGGTATTATTTATTTTTGGCGCTTTCACTTGTTGAGTTTTCGTTATGTTTTCTTTTATTTTTGTTTTCTTCTATTTTATGCGCTTTTCAATTTCGTGCAGACACACACAATTTTGATTCGCATTTCATTTTGCGCGCTTTCAATAGTTTTCTTTTCTCTTTTAGTATTTGTTTTATTATTTATTTAGTTTCTCAACACTTGTTGCCATTATTTCAACAAATTTATGTCACACATGCTGCAGTATATTTATTTATATGCCGAAACGTCTGCAGCATAAGTAAACACACGCCTGATTTTGTATCTTCTTCTTTTTTTCTTTTTTCTGGTGGCATCTGGAAATAAAGTAAGGAGGAAATTGTTGCGTTTTGTGTTTTTGAAAATGAATAATTGCACATGCATGCAAATTGCATATTTAAATGAACAAATGAAATATCAGCGACGTGATCCTCCGATAACACACCCGATCATCGGATTTGTGGAGTCGACACTTTCGTTTTTTTTTGTTCACAATCATCATCATCGTCGTCTTTTTTTACTGGTTGCTGTAGAAGGAGGAGCGGCCATATGAAGCGCGTTAAATCCGTGAATTATCGCCCGTCTTCGGCTTGCAAAATGTGAAATTTATGCGGCTTAATAACAATTTGATTTGTTGTTCGAGCCCATCGAATGTTTATCATTTGTTTGTACAGCTGATTTATGTGCGAAGCAGCGGGGACACTTGAATCGAAATTGAGAGGACTTCAAGTAAACAAGAGTCTGCGGGCTTGCCTATTAAAATATTGAGTTTCTTAGTAAAAACTTGAGAAACTCAAAAAGAAAACACTCCAAAATTAGCAGGAAAGCAACATATGAATATGAATTTCCCAGAAAATTAAGAAAATCCAATAAAAATTTATCAAAGTCTCCTTCTGATAAACACACTAACAGTATGTTCAGCAATTTCTCAATATCCAGACAAGAGAGCTTATCAATCATCTAGTTGACTGTGATTTGTTGCCTGGTGTAACCCAAATTTCACCCTGCTTAATCAATTAATTTGACTTGCCGCACATTATCTGTGACTCACACGCCCCCAATTACTAATTGGGGTTCCTACACTCCGTCAGGTTACAGACTACGCAATGGGATTATATATGTATTTCACGTTGCTTATCAGTCAAACATTCCCACGCACCGTATATAATCAGTCAGCGCTAAAGCTAAAATTCTCTCGGCCTTAATCACATTTCTATTATCATTAAGTTTAGATAAACAGTGTGTATAGGTACAATTTGTTTATTGTGGACAAGGTTTCATAAGCCATGGTGCGATAAGAATGTTGCTAGTTTTCGAAATACACCTTGTAATGGGGTCGCCAGTGGAATCTGGGTTTCTAGACTTCGCAGATAACAGTTGTAAGTCTACTACTGGATTTGTAGATAGTAATTGATGGATTGTGTTTACAGTAATAATATTTACTAAGTATTTACTTTGTTTTTCCTTTACAGAAACCTCATGTGCTAGGTCAACATATCGTGAGAAACTGAACGTTTAATCAAGCAAACAATATAGGGTAAGTTCCAAGGTTTTAGTCATAAAAAATATAATGGCAACGCATTCCTTTTGACAAGAATCTCATCTCATCTCGTACTTCTACTGCACATTAAATTTCGCATTCATTTGAATTCTTGTTCTCTCTCACTCTTTCGATGAGAATTCCTCAGCAAAACATTAAACTGCAACTGCGCGATAAAAGGCGATTGCAAAAACAGCTGTGCGAATGCGAAGCAACTGGCATGATATCGTTCAAGTCTGTGAATAATTACATTCAAAGAAATGACTACTGATTTTCAACTAAATTAAAATTTATGCACCAATAATTTATCGTAATTGTAATTGCGGAATAAACGGACGTACTGAATATATATCTCTCCGACGCCCCCCAGCCAGCCCAGTCGTATATTAATTAACAGCGCATTTCTATGATTTGCATGCGTCGCAATAAATTCTCCATTGATAGTGTCGAGCCATATGCAGAGTATGTGTACGAGTATGTGCCATATGTAGTGGGTGTAATCGAGGTTCCACATTCGCTGTGACAGCTTTGTTCTGGATTAGCAGAGGGCAAAAGTGCTTCAGCTATTGTTGCTGTCGTGCTGATAAGCGAATTCACACAAAATTCGCACTATCATGTCATTAACAGTTGTACATTGTTGTTATAGAGTGAGATTTGCTCAAAGAATGTCGGTAGACTGGAGACATGTGTAGCAGACACGTGATGACAAGTAGAGAAGATAAACAGACAGTACTTAGCTAGGTATGAATTGTAATGAGGGTGTTTAAGTTATGAGAATGGCAAAGAGAGGCTTGATTGGTTATTAACTTAAATGAGAAGCGCATAACAACTTAGGTAAGAAGTCAAAGTAAAGAGACTTGCACTATTTGGAGGAAAGTCTTTAAAAAGGGTGTTCAATTTGAGAGAATCGCAAAGAGAGGGCAGTTTGGTTAAAAGAGAAGCGCACAGAACAGCATAGAAAATCTAATAAAATAAACTAAACAAAGAAACAATCTCTAAAGAGGGTGTTAAATTTATGAGAATCGCAAAGAGAGGCACTTTTGGTTACTAGCTAAAATGAGAAGCTCAAAGAGAGGCTCAAACTAAAAGAAAATTTTATACGGAACTACAATGAAAACATTGACAGTCTATAAATTGTAAAGCAGTTACTTTCATGAGAATTATCAATCGTTAAGCACTTCGAATAATATTCACAATTGCAATTTGATATTTGAAACGCAATATGAGGGTGCGATAAGAGACTCATTTTGAACAAAGACCTCAAAACTGACGTGCGTAAAAACCTTGCGGTGCATTTTATGAAATGAAATCGATTTCGAATTACGTACATTACGAATACCCATACGAATATTCATTCGTTTAAGGAAACAAAGCAGCAACGCAGCGTGAAAGTCAACCTTGAGTGTGTGCGGGCAAATAGGAAGCACTTTCCGCTTGGTTGATAAATAAATCAGAACAGGAGGAGAGAGAGAGAAGGGAAAAATGTGTGTAAACATGCGAAAGGTGCTTGAAACACAAAACGAGCAATCAATGAACATATTTTTCAGGGTACAAAATAAAAAACTGAGCCGAGCTCTATAAAAAATAAAATAACACACATAAAAGAAACGCAATTTGAGCTTATCTAAGATTTCGCGCTTTTTCATGGTTTTGTTTTATTTTTCTCTTTCTTCTGCCATGTCAAGTTTGTTGCGCGGTCTGGCAAGGTTATTGCACACGAGAACAGATCGTAAACACAAAAAAAAAAACACAAAAAAAAACAAACATAAACAGCGCAAGAATTCGTTGAAGAAATGGCAACAAACAAACAAAAAACATGCGATAATTAAATATTTGATATGTCAGCTGTTTGCGGTTTTGTGCTGATGAAGTCAGACTCCAGCGGGTAACTACAAAGGTAGAAACAAAAAAGAAATAAAAGTAAAAAAAAAAAAAATAAAACCAAATAAGGAAAACACTTTAAAAAGCAGGTATGGCATGTCATGTGCATAGGAATATGCATGAAAGATGCTTTTGAACAGATAAACAGCGAATTAAGTATAATTTATGAGAGACAATTTATATTTTGAAGCTTGCTGCTAATCGATTAATGCATAAATTATGTTGAAATCTTTTTTGAGAAATGTTTTACCTAAATTAAGAAGATTTTAATAAGTATCTACAGGAATACAAAGTAGAAACTTTCTAGCAAGCACATAAAACTGTTCTTGTTTACCTCTCCCAGCTATCGATTGCAGTTATCGATAATGAGTTGGAACGTCGTGTCGTTATCGCAATCAGCGAACATTAGACCGCACCCCTTATCGGGCAACTGGTTAGGCAACAACTTCCGCCAGTGCCTGTGGCCAATACCTGATCAAGATTTATCACAGATTGTAACTGCACACCGACACACACACACACACACACACACACCTCTCTCTCTTACCCACACACACACTGCGTTACCAGCCATAACTCATTTCTTTTGTTCGCAACAATCAGGCAAAGTGACAGCAGCACAACCTGTCGTGGTCGCCATATACCATACTTTGCATATTAAGTAAATGCCTAACTACTGCAACAAAAACAACAAGAGCAACAACAACAATGGCATTTGCATTTACAAAGTGTGACCAACATTGAAAATGCATCTGGGGATGCAAATTGCAAGCCGAGACGCGTCTTTGTGGAGCACAACAAAAAGAAATACAGATGGAGGAATTTATCTCGCCATTAAATGCATTATAAAAGTGCGGAAATTGACTAATGGAATATGCATGATAATATGATGATAATATAGATTATCTATGAGATTGATTACTAGCCGGGCTGGCAATAATTGTATATTATTATCTGCATATTTATTGTTGCACTCCTTGAAAGCAAAGATTCCCACTGTCTTTTGTTTTGGCTTGTTGCATTTGAAATGTTAGCCATTAATAAATTTGCTTGATATATCACTTTCAAATTGCCACTATTATTAAGTTGTTCGCCTTTGTGTGTTGCTCAACAACACTATACAGTGTGCTGGCAGCTCCATTGTAAGAATATTATCTTCCTCTTGCTCGCAAGTACACAATGCGCAACATCTTCGCCTTCGTTTTCGTCTGCGTCTTTGCTCTGGCTTGCTCAACTCAGCTTAGTTTAACTCGTTTACAGCCCACACACACACAGACACTCACACACACTGCTCTGCTCACATGACACACATACCAGTGAATGCCACGCCCTCAGCAGCCTACAAAATTTATTATCATGTAAAAAACTTTTGTGCAACAATGCGACAACAAAAGCTGAAAACTCGCGACTGCGACTGCGAGGCTACTGTGCAGCTGCTGCCAAGTCGAGTCAAGTCCGCTTCCCTCCCCTCCTCACCACACTGCTGCAACGACGTCTCTGCCCACATCTTATCTTGTGTGGCAATTTGTTCTAGTTGATAATTTATTTGAATATTTTGCCTAATTATCACAACAAAAGAAAAACAACCACAGTATCGCAGAGCATTTCGCAATGCTTCAACTTGTATCTGCGTATCTGTGAGATACAAAACTGGTCAAGTGCCTGTGAGTTTTGTGAGTTCCAAACTGACAGTGACTTAAGTTACCAAATTCGAGCTGAAAGATGAAAAATGATTGTCGCTAATTAGACCCCTTCTCTGGGGTTGCTTCTCAGGGGTTCTCAGGGGTGACCCCCTGCTGAACTGCACGCACACACACGCACACACACATTATGAACTTAATAAATGATATGCTTAACATTGGCGATCGTTTAATGTCCGATGACGGGCCACTTAAAGTCGATTAACCGAGAGGGAAAAGAAGGAATTGGAATTGGTTTCTGTTGATGATGAGGTTCTCTCTGCTTAATTTCTAGTTCTACTGCGTCTTTCAAGATGCCCCAAGCGCCTCGAATCGAAAAACGTGCATAGATAGTTATGAGTAGTTCCCTTCTCCTTGCCTCCCTCCCTCCTTCTTGGCTACGCCTTTGTCTGGTCTAGTCTGGTCTGGTCGTGTATCAAACAGTAGCGGCATCCATTAATCAAAGAGCAGGCCATCGGTTTTGTGTACTCCCATTTACCTATTACGCCAGTCCTCGACTTGCGTATTAGTTACACTTAACCAGAGGGGGGAACGAAGGGGTTAAGGAAGGGGTAGCGAACTTAGAAGTCAGGTACCCCATCGGGTTTGTTGAGTTATTGCTGCGCAAGAAGAAGTTGCTCTGGGTTGGGTTCGGCTTGGGTTGGTTGCCTTCGGGTTTGGTTTGGGCTTGGGTTGGGTCAAGGTAAGCTTCAAGTTGAGCTCATAAGAACCGCAGACGCGTCTTATTTTAAGTGGCATAGGTGTGTCGATTATCTGCTCTGCTTCTGCTTCTGCTCTTTCTTCATCTTTAATCAGAAAGTGACAGACAAGGCCAAGGATTGCGGATCAGACATCAATCAGCAGCTACTGAATTTATGCATGAGAAATTAGCGAATCCTTTTTGCATTCAGTTGAGAAAACATCACAAAATTTATTCAAGAAAATATTTGCATTTCCCTGTCACTTATTGGCAAATTTATGCAAATTTGTATTTAATAAATAAACACGCAAAGTGCGTGTCGCGATAGGGGCCCCAATGGGCAATGTTCGCTGGCAAGGACAAAAGGCAGACTGTTTATTGGCAATTTGTTGTAACAAGCGTAGATAACCGTGGATAACTACGGATAACTATGGCTAACTATGCATGTCAACGCATGCAGGCCAATGGAACTCAACGAACTTGAATATCCAGCGCTGAAATTGCGTTTGTCATCACCTATCGATGAGTCGTCGCTTAGTTGAGGCCAATTGAGTCAGCTGTAACTAACTGCCGATAATAGTGCCTTAATCTGAACAATAAAGTGCTGGAAAGAGACAAAGAAAGAACGAACAGGCAATATAAAATTGAAGTGAACTTTAAATGTGCTGAAGGGAAATTTTAAAATGCCAGAACTATAAGGGACTTCAGTTTCTCTCAGTTTGAACTTTGTTAAAGTGGAAGTTGAACTGGCATAAAATGTATTTACTGCAGTCAAAAGTTTTTAAATAAATATTTATGCCGCAAATCTTTCGCACTGAAGCATTAATTATTACCTGCAGCTTTTGTTTAACTAGACTGAAATAAGTTTTGCAGTTGACACAGAACTTTGCTGTGACCGCAGTGCGTATTTCCGCTTGGACTGTCTCCCCAGACCTTTTCCATATTCCCCACACTTCTCTGCACTTACCGCCCATAATTCGCTTTCGTTAAGTGAGTTTGAAGTCCTTTGCCATAGGGCTCTCTTTTGCTACCTCAATGGACTATCAATTATAAAAGATACTGCGCAACTAAGCATGAAATTAGCTGCGTGCAGCCAGACACAGTCGAGGAACACTCTGCTCACATTCCTCACTCGCAGTCTCAGTTCCACCCCCAGTGTAACCCTGACTTTCATGTCGTGTTTTGTTCTGTACTCATTACACGGCCATTCTCATTGTCATCGTCATCGTCATGATTATCATTATGAGTATCATTATCATCGTCGTCGTCGCAGTCACAGTCGATAACATTCCGTATTAACATTCCTCTTGAATGTTACTATATTAATTTATGCATTTGCATTTCTGTTGATTGTCTGCGTTACAGTTGACAAGTTTTCCTCAGTGTAGTGTGGGTGTTATTTACCTCGAACATAAACGAAGGTAGATAGACAGAGAGAGCGAGGGGGGTTATTTTTTACGATAGTTCTCATACGGTAAACTTAATGAGTTGTAATGGTTTCTGTTTCTGTTTCCCTCTCGAGTTGTCTTTCGTTTACGACATTGATTAATTTTAAGAGCCTCTGCAGTTGTCTGCTTATTGTAATAACTATCAAACATTATGCAGGCAATTTATACACATGTATTCGATAGATACGTGTATATTTTATTTTTTACTATCTGGCATTTATCTAACGCTTGTTTTCCTCGTCTTCTTTTTGCAGACGTCGCGGCAATTGCGCAAGAAACATTTCTGTCTTAAAGGTGAGTTCAACTTTCAGCAGCAACAACTTTTTTGGGAATGAAGAAAACCTCCAAATATAATTTTCAATAATTAATTAAATACATTTGGAGGCGTATCGAATGGCAGGTTCTTGCGAAAGAGTTTTGTGTCGCGGTCACATGTCGAAGTCATGGGGTTAAAGGTTCATTGACTTGCAGTGAGCTAAGCAAGTGAAGAGAAGTTTTAGAAATAATAAAAAATATATGTGGTGAAGTGCATGATAAGTTGTTAGCTATTTATTCCTATCATTATAATATACAACAAAACAAATTCAGTAAACCTAACTCGAAAGGTCTCCAGAGTTCAGTGCATTTCAAAAGGTCTACGACAATCATAGATCTATCAAACAACAATCGCTTGAGTGCTCCACTGACCCACTGAATGGGGCATTGTAATTGATAGCGAGAGCATGTTGCAACTTCGCTCTGCTTGCACCCACAACAGTTGTAAATTCTTTCATAAACACCGACATGACTGAGATAAATATGCAACTCAAACAAACACACACACACAGAGGGGAAAGGAGCCCGAGACAGACACTTTTATCAGTGCATGCCTCTGATTATTGACTCTAGATATTCACCACATGCATATGAATAGCAGTTTTTGACCCATTTGTCGGCGACGGCGGCGGCGCAACTCCCTAATCAGCCAACAGGCTGAGGCTAAACTTTGAGAATGTGCGAGAAAGGCGGCGGCGGCGGCGTTTGGTTCATTCAACTTGCAGCACGCAGTGGCAGACAAAAGCTGCCTGCTTTGAAAGGCTGCGAGAGTGTAATGCACTTGAATGCTTCCTGTGTATGATAAATAGTCCCTCTCCTGCTGCTGTCAGTCTCTCTCCCTCCCTCGACGCACTTCAATATGTGTCAAGTTATTGTTTGCCATTCGCCCGCTTGCAACTTCACAGATACGCGCACGACGGGGCGAGATACTTTTCTATGGCTGCTTCAGCTGACTGTCATTGAGCCGGGCTTTTGTTTTGCCCCCCTCCCCCCACCACACGCGCCCCTTGTTCAGCATTGTTCCAGCGCCTTTCCAGCTGTGCCAACTAAGGGAAAAACTTTTCATATTCCATATAGAAACTCGTTGTATCTTTCTTTCTAATTAAAAGTTTTTGTGCATTAGCCGCAACATTATTGCTCGCCCACTGTGCACACTGGGCTGGCTTATTAGTTTTTCGGCTGAATTTTCCACTCGCAACTTGTGTGCGTGCGTGGAAGTGTGTGGGAGGTAGGCGCGACAATTTGGAAAAACACGTAGTACCCCATGTGGTCGATTTGAAAAGCCCAGTAAAAATAGATGAGGAATCTTAACTGGCTTGGTTTTGTTCTGTTTAACTTTTCTCCCCCCTCTTTCTAGCTCTCTCTCTTTTCGCTTTGGTTTTTATTGTGCTCTTTTATTATTTACCCAATTCGCGTGCGTAGCTTGTCAAGAATTTCAATGAGTTCGTTTCCCTTTCGGTAGTCGCTTGTGGTGGTCGCTGGCTTCAGTTTTGTCAGAGGTTCCAGTTGCCCGAATAGAAGCAAAACAACACTTGGAGGGGGCTGAGGGGTTGCCTCAGAGCAAAACCTGTTGAATTATTAGTGCGGTGACTCAAAAGAAATAGATGAACAATGGGCAAGAAGAAAGAATTTGAAAGAATATGGCTTAAACTAGCTAAAGAAAGAGTATGGCTTTAAACTAGCCAAAAATATGGCCAAGAGTTTTAAAGAGATAAACGAAAGATAAGATTTTGGAGTCAAGCAAATCTAGCTAGATTTTTGTATAATTTAAATAATCTACAAACGAAATTCTCTTTATGAGTCGATGAAAGATCAAATTTTAATGAACTTCGGAATAAAATAGATATAAAAAGAATATAATAAAAAAATGTAAAACTAAGAAAATATCGATATTTATCGATCACATTGAATAATTTAAGTTTTCTTTTCTCTTAATTTTCTTTTATTTTCTTCAAATGAATATCGGAAAAAAATATATATGTTGAATATAAAACTAAGAAAAAATCGATATTTATCGATCACATAGTAAAATTTAATTTTATTTTCTTTCTTTCTTTATTTGCCTAATTAATTTCACAATTAATTTCAGCTTATGATTGCTTATCTCTAGCTTGATTTGCTTTATCGATAAACCTTATCGAGGCACGTTTAATCGAACCATTGTCACCTACGTTCGCTGACTCAAATTCCCACCTGGCATTCCCCAAAAAACAAATCAAAGTCGTTTGCCAAATGTTTTTTTCGAGCCAAATTCGAATCAAAAACTAAAACAAACGAAAGAGCAAGAGGGAGGGCAAGGGGAAGGGGGGACTAAAAGCAGTTTTCCGCATATGGCTAATTGTTATTTAGTGTGATTGGAAGAGGTGGCAACACCTGTGCAGCAGCGCTGGCAGCAGACTGTCCTATGAATAAGCAAAAGAGCGTAACATTTAAAAACTTGAATTTAGCTATTTTTTCTTCACTTTGTTTCATTGTTTCGCTGCTGTTGTTGTTGTTGTGCATTGCGTCACAAGCTCAGACAAAGTTGAACAATCATCACCAAGCGCCTTGTGGCATGTGGAAAGTTGTTGACATTTTATGGCACAAGGGCCTAAAGGTCCATCCACCTTAGGCTGCTAGGATGGTTAGCAAGGAAGGCAGGAAGAGGGAGTTGGAGGAGAGTCTCGTGTACTCGACAAAGTTTTATTGGCCAATTACATGCAACACTGGGCACCGCACAAGAACTTATCGCATTCATCACATGCTAAACTCGCATCATGTGCAGGTCCAAGACGCGACTCGACCCGCTTGGTCGCTTGTCTATCATTAAACTGTCGTAAATCACAAGTAATTGACATTATACAATGGCCATGCAAACACACACAGAGAGAAAGAGAGACGAGCAACAATTACCTTCGAGTTTTTGTACTTCAGAAACACGTAGAAACAATTAAGTTAAAGATATCACATGAGAGAATGTATGCAAGCTGCAGATACACTAACCAAATCAGAGTTGTATGCAAAAATCACAAGAGAAGCTTGTGAAATGAGCTATTCTTAACTGCAATTACTGCAGATACATATATACATTGGGTACAGATACATATAGATACTTGTTGTGCAGGCGTGCGAGAGTATCTTAGAGATTGCAATTGCTCACAATTAAAATGTAGCGAAACAATGGCAGTATTTGCAGTATTTTTAGACTGACACACTAAACAAAAGACTGGCACAAGGCACATTGCAATTCTCCCTCCCCTCTCACGTCTTTCTCCCCCTCTTTCCCTTGCTTTTCCCTTTCAACATGAAGATGCTTTTCGCTATCTGAAGATTACGAAATGCACAGTGCACAGTGCACTGGCGGCGTCTGTGGCGCATACGTAATTCTATATAGAATCGCACACGACACTTTATTTATGTTGACTGAAAAGAGAAGGGAAGAAAGTGAGAAAGAGAGAGAGTGCTGTAGTGCACATATAAATAAACACGTAATCGCGCAAAGTGTTAGCTAACAGCCGCAGATGACGCTGCAAAGGCGGCCGAAGGTCTGCCAAGGTGGTCAAGGTTCTGATAAAAATTGCCATAAATATAAATTTCATTACATTAACAGAAAACAATTATTAATTATATAAGTAAATCTGTTATTATTAAAGTAAATGGTGCAAGAAGTCATAGCTAAACCGCAGGAAACTGTAAACACAATGACGAAGCGAGCACTTTGGATTTAGCGGCGTGTTGAGTTCCAACAAGGCATCGCTTGATATATGTCTGAAATGTAAATGAATTGTTATGACTGTTTAGCGAAAAGTTGCATAAGAAAAGTCGGAAGATATCGGTTGTATATACATACATACATATATACATATTTTAGAATTATTATAGGGTTATTTTTCATGCGTTCATATTTTAGAAAAAGAGAATTGCTTTATAGATTTGTTTAACACTTTTATGAATATTTTAAAACCTAGAACTCAATCATTTATCTTCCAATTTTCAACTAAACTTCACTGTAAACTTGTTGAACTCTCTCAAGCACATGTTCCGTCAATACTACTCGACTTCTACTCCAAATTGCCTTGCCACTCTTCATCTATCAGCACGTCAAGTAGTAAATTTTCAAATAATTTGTCAAATGCGTCATAAAAATGCTGAAAAGACACTCCAGAAAACAGAAAAACATGTGGGTCAAATTGTTGTGGACCACACAGCGCAAACAGGAAAATGCTCAAAGTGCAGAACCCCCCAAAAAAAAGTGAGAGAGAGAGACAGACTAATTGCATTTCCTGTGGAGGGGTAGACATAATTCCATTTGAAAAAGTCATAAATTAACAAAACAACTTCCGATAGAAAAAACACAAAACAAAACAAAACAAAAACCGAAAAACGAATGAAGCACGAAGAACAACAACAACAAAAAGTTGTCAAAGGGTCGACAACTTGCAGGCAAAGTGATAGTGGTGCTGCCGCTGGTGGTGGTGCTTGTGGTGTTGTCTCTCTTCCAATTGGTATGCCCCCTGGTGGGGCAGCTGGGAGTGCTTTGTGCTGCGTCGCAGAGCCGTTAAAGCGTGACGAGTGGAGCCACTTAACCGCTCTATATGCACCAGCTGCCACGCCCCACATCCCTCCCTCTTTCACCTCCAGCTGTGGCTGACCGCCTGCCACATATTTCAAAGAACAAGAATCACTACGCTCTCCGCTAGCTTCCCCCAACTTCCCCTCCCTGTACAGTGGGAATGTTAATTAGTTCTGGCTGCTGTGGTTGCTTCCCGTTGCCGTTGTTGTTCGGCTTTTTATGCGTGAGTGTGGTGCAATGAAAAATGCCTTCAACTCCACTAAATAAACAGCGACTCGCCTCGCCTCGCCTCGCCTTTCTCTATATCATTTCTCTGCTCTTGCGCACTGTCATTAAAAGTAAACCGCATTTTATTGCGCCCTCGGCCAGCGACGCAGCCAGAATCAACATGACATCAAATTATGTTTTCAAAAAAAAAAAAAATGTTCAAATGGTTTTTCAGTTAAAAATGCATTAAACATGAAAATGCCATATAATCTGAAGAAGAAGACACTTTAATAGGGCAGTTAGAAGAAGCAAGCAAGCCAAGAGGGCTCGCTGTCAACACCAACTAACTTAAATGTCCACTGTCCGCACATAAAGTTGGTGCTGTTTTACAATTGCGGAGTGGCAAATTGGAGTCTGTTCAGGAAATGTACGATATGAGTTTAAGAGTGAGAAATAATTTACAGTTTATTGCATGTTTTCTATAAAAAGAGTTTAATATTCTGTTAGATAAAGTAGTTGGGAAGTTATAGTAAACTTTAAGAATATCATACCTGCATTGGAAAATTTAAATGCAATTTTCTATAAATATTTGTTTTATTTTCTAATAGATAAGGAGTTCAAACAGAGATACAAGTCAATTTTTCTGCAACAATCAAGTTTGCCAAGGTTTAATATGAAATTATACATTTAAATGATATTAAATGCTATAAAGATAACAATCTTAAACAAACAAATCAATGCTGACAAAGATGACCATCAATAATATATAATATATTTGTCATTTATAAATATATTAAATCCATTCAATCTATCTAGAGTTTCTGTCTGTTTTCTCTATATAAAATTAACGTTTGCAGTTTTTTCATAGATTTTTTTGATTTCTTTTCTTTCTTACAAACAAGTCTATCGTTTTTTTCCATTTCTAACACTTTATAATTGAAATATATCGATAAATCCATCTACTCTTATCATTCTCTATTTCAAGTTCGCCAAACGAATATAACTTGAGTGTGCTTAAGTAAAGTAAATGCAAATAGAAAGAAAAATACTAAAAACATAAAAAATTATAGACAAACTCAATATACAACCACATGAACATTATGAAAAGTGTTTTCGAAATGCGTATGAATACAAATGGAATTAGCAGATACAAATTTTGCCCATATGCGAACTATATAGCCGGACTGCGATATGCTCCACACACTGCCAAGGCACGTGGCAATTAGAATTGCCAAAAATAATTTCATTGCGCCAAGTATTTTCCATTATACAATACCAAAGTACCGCAGTGTGTGTGTGTGAGTGTGTGTGTGTGTGTGCGTGTGTGTGTGCCATATTGCAGCATTCTCAATTTAATTGTTTTAATTTGGCTAAAAATAAAAACGAAACATTTACGTGCTGATTAAGCAGCGTAAACTATGCGAGGAATTGGCGCGTGAAAGATTTCGTTTGATTTCGTTTGTTGCCAGGAGAAGTAGTAAGAGGAGGAGGAGCAGCCAAGGAAGAGGGGGTGTGAGAAGCTGCACAATTTGGGACGTGTACAAAACAATTGGAAAGCAGGCAAAGTCGAAGTCGAAGCGCTAATTAGACAAGGCGAGAGAAGTGAAGCAAAGTGAAGATGTTCGACAATTTCACTGCGAAAACAAAGCGAATTATTAAGCGCGATTTGCCATGCTACTCTTCTCTCTCTCTCTCACTATCTCTCTCTCTCTCTTTCTGTCTGCCTGTCTGTCTTCAGTCGATACTCTCGATATCGATTTCACTCACGGCCAGAAGTATGAACAAAATAAAACTCACGTTTGCAAAACTCGTTCGCGCATGCGCGCTTTTCATTTTCAATGCAATGACAATTCGGTCGCCAGGGGGCGCCACATACGGGTACCGCCAGCAGCAGCAGCAGCTGCAATTGCAACAGCCGTTCCCATTTGCCGTTCTACTTGCTATCTGTCTGCTCCTCAAAAACGATCTTTCATTATATATATTGAGCTCACTCGCACAGACACACACAGACAGGCACACAGATACACTCGAAAAATCTCATAAATTCTTTCGGGGGCAATCGCCGCCGAATACGCGAGTGAGTTCCTTTCTCTTTGGTCTAGCCTCTATCGCGTAGTCTATCGTCGTCGTCGTCGTCGTCGTCTCTATTGCCCGACCTGGCCAAACATAACTTGGTCACTGGGTCGATCTCGGACGACCACGTCTGGCACTCGATGATCTTGCACCACACGATCAAGTTGGGTTCTTTCGTTCTTCGCTGCCTCTTCTGCCTCCTCAACAGGTAGCACATTCCACCAAAGCGCAAAAACAAATAGAAAAGTAAAACTTGTTGGCCCAAAATGTTGTTTATCAATTGCTCTCAAAGTGCTCGAAATGGGAATCCACATGTGGTTGCATTTAGCTTATTCCGAGAAACATCTAGAGGAAGAAGTGCTGGCAGTATATTAAACAAATTCTAGGAATATTATGGAATTTATAAAGACTAGAAATGTGATGTGGAAATATATATATCAAATAGAAGCTGAGGAACAGTAAAGAAATGGGAGATTAAGTGGGAATTTTGAATATAATTAATTTAGGTCATAAAGGTCTAAATCAGAAAATTGAATATATCTTAATATGTATTAAAACAATCAAGATATCATAGATATAAAAAAGCTCAATAATATTCCGTTTTGTAGAAGCAAATAGAAGCTGAACTGAACTGAAAAGAAATGCGAGATCAAGTGGAATTATTAAAAATATTTAATTTAGGTTCTAAAGGTCTAAATGAGGTTATTATATATATCTGAATATGTATAAAACAATCAAGAAATGACCTGAAAAGAAAGAAGAGATCAAGTGGAATTATTTAATATACATTTACATTAGGTTATAAAGGTCTAAATAAGATTATTGAATACATCTGAATATGCATTAAAACAATCAACAAATCAATCCTAGTACATCTCAATAATATTCCGTTTTGTAGCAGCTAAAGTTGTCTTGCCTCCTTAGCATATTTTATAATGCGACTTCCCTATGCATATATCAAGTTGATATTATCAACCGATCACCGATCGCATGTAAATATATTCCCAGTTTCTTGTACAGCATCGTGTTTACCATTTGAAATGTAAATTGTTTCTCTCTCCCTGATTTCTGCTCAGATCTCATAAAATTACCATTGAACGACCTACAAAAACCCAAACAAAAAAAAACAAAAATAACAAACCATGCCCGATTGTAGAGAGACCTTTTGCCCACGGTGCCTGGAGTGGCCTGAACTGGACCGAAAATTATGCATGGCTCGATAAGATGCGAGAGACCAACGACTGAGTGTATAATCAAGCGCGGAGCGAAACTTATCGTAGGTCAGAGCCAATAGACAACGAAATTGACAGCAGCACAGCAGAGAGAGAGAAGGTGATGGGGCAAGAAAAGTGGGGGAGGAGGAGTAGCAGTTCATGGAGACGCGACAAAAGCTTGTGCTGATTGCCAATAGAAAGAAACAACAACAGCAGCGGCGAAAAATGGCCTGTGGGCAAGTGAAGTGCGCGGCTGCTGCTTGACTTGGCCGCTATCGTTGCCGCCTCTGCCATGACGCTGCTGCTGTTGCTGCTGCTGCTCCACTATGATTAAGCAGCGCGTCCAAGTGGATGTTGAGGTGCTCCCGCCGCTGCTGCTGGTCAATGGTCACAATGGCCAAAGGCAGAGGCAACAAAAAAACTAAGTTGATTGCGCTGTCCGAACAAAGCTGCAGCTGCTGCAGGCAGTTGTTAAATCAAAAGCATACAGTTTGCAGTTGATTGCTGTACACGTGCATACCCTGTAAAGTGGGGAGGGATTTATAAATAGAAAATAAAGACAAGAAATTTAAGTTTACCTTGGAAAGATTGAACTGGGAAAGAAAAGTTATAGTATTAAATTAAAAGCTAACTTTATCAAGATTCCTTTTCTTTCTTTTTTTACTCAGCTCCAAATTTACTGGGTATCTCTCAGTTCCATCACTCAATTACCATCTGCTTCTTTCTACTCTATCTGGCATCTTGTTTTTTTTTTTGTGTGTTTCTTGCTGCTGCTCTCTATTATATATTAAAAGCTGATTTTGTTGTTGTTATGACAACGAAAATTGAATAGCCAATTGATGTGGAAATTGGGTGAAATTTTCCAGCTGAGAGTTCGACGTATTTATTGCGGCAGTCCGACAACGTTGTCGGTTGAAGTTGGTTCATTGACTGCTTAACTGATGCAACTGCAACACGGCAATTAATGCACATGATATTCGACTCTCCCAACTGAGTGGGGAGTGTGTCTGTGTGTGTGATGTAAGCTGACTGATTGACGCAGCTGGAGCGCGAATTAATAATTGATTAGACTTCCCTCCCCACTACGCAGTCGATCAATCAATTCCCGCTCACGGAAACGTAAGGGGCGTGGCCGTTAAATGCTGAGAAAAAAGAGAAGAAAAGTGAAAATTACAATTGTCGCTTTCGCATGGTTAGAGCGGATAACGGATGAAGGCTAACGGATAACGGTAGGGAAAACAGTTCGCAGGCAGATTGAAATAGAAGAAAAGTATCTGCAAGATACGCTGCGACAGCTGTCAACGAGGCTACAACATGAAAATGTAAAACACACAAAAAACTAGATGAAATTCTACGAGAAAATAGCGCAAAATTGAAGAGTATTAATAGCCACGACGACCCTGGCTGCCCTTAAAATGCCGGCAGTGCGCTCTATTTAGCCCGGCTAAGAGATATTGCGAGGTGTGCAGCAAGTCGTGTAGACTGTCTGTCTGTCTATTTGTGAGTTATGCGGCCAGCTAGAGAACAGAGGCGGGGCAGAGGGGGGCGTGGCGGCAAAGCAGCTGTCAACTGAAAGATACTAGAAGAGGCGACAATCGGAAGTTGCGAATTGCGGACAATCAATGGGAAGACAGAGAAAAGACGGCTAGGAAAAGTGTCGATTGCGACAGAGACGAGAAGGAAGTGATTTTGTATATAGAACTGTTCCTACTGCATATAAATAGTTCGATATTTAGCTAAGGAAGTTGTTGACTTGAAGGGTTTGCGGAATAGAAAGCAAACTTTAAAAGAGATTGTAAGAGAAACAAACATTGAAGGTGCAAACTGGTCGGGAATAGTGAACTAAATTTATATTTATATTTTCTTAAATTATCTTTAATATTTATAATACTTAAATAATTTATTTTATTCCTCTTTTCATTGCAGGTAAATAAAATGATTTGATATATACAAAACAAAACCTAGACTGCTTCACAACCAACCAGGTATCGCCTTTACAACATCGACTTTCAACATCTAAATTTTATTTTTTTGAATTTGACTTCCAACTGTTTTCCGCACTTGAACTCTGTAAAGGGTCACCTCTGCTGCTGCTGCTGCTGTTGACCTCAGCACCACCACAACTCGAATCTAACCAAATTGTTCGTGCATGAACAACGCAAACCAAAAGAATTGTTGCCATTTAAAACCAAAGCGAAGAAAAAGAACGAGAAAATAAAAGACCTTACCAGTTTTTAATTAACAAAGCAGAACACACAGAAAATTTTCCAGCTCTTTTTCGGCTTTAACGCCTTCTCCGCTTCGTCTACTTCTTTTTTCTTCTTCCACTTCTTCTTCCACTTGTGCTTACTTGTTCTCGTTCTTCTTGCGCACATTAATTAACAACTTCCTCTCGCAGTGCGTCTGTCTGTGGTCGGTCTTGTGGCTTGGCTTTTTGATTGCCATGCGAATGTTTATCATGATTTTCATTATGATTATCATCATCATGATTATGATTTATTCTTTCGTATGCACAACGCACAATTGACCCAAATCCCAAGTCGAGTCCGAGGGGTCTCGTCAACACTGACCCATTTCGAGGTGATGGCCAACCCGAAATTTAAATTTCGTGCTGTAAATATTGAAAGGGAGAGAGAGAGAGAGAGAGAGATAAACGTGTGTGGCACATAAACATTAAACTATGAAAAACCATGCGGAATTTAAGGAAAATTTTTATGGCATAAATCAATGAAGGCAAGTTCGCACATTTGCCCCGATCGAGAGCGCATGTGGCATAAAGAAATTTGTTTGAATTTAGTTTTATTCAACAAGTTCAAGTCAAGTATAAAATGTTAGAGGAAATTCAATACATAAAATATACGCTGGGAAAACTATTGCCTAGCGACTGATCAATACTCTTCATAAAGAGATAATATAATTTTATTAATTTAAAAGAAATATACAAATATTTTACTTGAGTATTAGAACTTGATCTTAGAAAAAACTATAAGAAAATCTCTTTACTTTGCACATATAAACATATAAAATTAAACCTAAAAATAAAAATTGCTTCTAGGAAAAAAGAAACTATCATAAATGATGAATACTCTAAGTATCCAGCACGAGCACATAAAGCATTATATAGTTTGCCAATCAGGAATGACTTTCCTAAGCTTCACAGCCAATATTCATATACCTGACATTCCCGATCTTATTCTAACGACTCTTCAATTTTCATTCATCACAACAGCTGAGCTGAGCTATTCAATTGAATTTAATATATGCAAACACACTTTTTTATGGAAATTTAATAGACGCTTTCATGATAATAAATATGTAAATTTTTCACATACTTTCCGTGTGTTTTCGCCAGTTCCCGAGTTTCATTGAAATTCCAGACATTTTTATAGATACTCATGAGTTTTATTAGTATCGGCGATTAAATTCCTTTAACAATATGCGACCTTCCCTTCAACTCAACTAACAGCTCGCACCTGCCATCATATATCGTATATACATATATACCATACCTAATCTCTATGTTTATCTAGCAATCTTGTCAGCTTTTTCTTTCGATAAATTGCCTGCCAGTTAAATAATATGTCTCTTTAATTAGGCAGCCAGGCCTAGCCGGACCAGGTGAACACAAGTGAACACACACAAGTGAAAGTGCACAATTTTGCTGCGCAACGCTGCGTATGCGTAATATTTTTGTTTATCCTCCCCACTGTATATCGCTTGTTAAAGTGAAAATCCTAACAAAATTGTTTATAACACGAATTTTGTCATACAATCGAGCTTAATTAAGTTTACAAGCAGCTTTTGGCATATGCAGGGAGGGAGGCAGCAGCTGCAGCGAGGGGGGAGGGGAGATCCTTGCAGACAATTGCAGCATGAAGCCGAGTTTGGTGCGCAAAGAAGCGACAACGAACTCAAGTGCATTAACCTTAACAATCAGCATTTAAGTGCCAGCAACAACAACAACAACAACAATAAGCTGCTGCATGCGTTTGGCGACAACAACAGCAGCAGCAGCAACAACAACTTGTTGGACCATGATCTTCAGAAACCTGCAACACTTGAAGGCAGCCTCCACAGCAGCAGCAACATGTGAAAGAAGCAAACGCTTTTAAAAGCCAGTTTAGCGAGTTTCAGCTGCAATACAAAGTCCAGACAACAACAACAACAATTCCTTTGGTTCGCGCTGGTCAAAACGTGTTAGGGTTTATCTCTGGCACTGGCTCTGATTCCCGGACTGAAGCTTCGCCTTGGCAAACTGCTGCGCGCTGCCCAATTACAATTTTCATCGAGGCAAATAACAACAGCGAAGTGCAGTTTGAATACCTCCTCCTCCTCCTCCCACCTCTGCCTGCTTCCCCCTCCCTGTTTTCCTTTGCTCTTGCTACGATTTCCATTTTGAATATCGCCTATTTAACTAATACATTAGTATCATTCCAACGTCTCACATTAAATGGTCGCTTAAAGCGCTGAAAGACAGACAGACAGACTGTCAGACAGACGGGCCCCATTTGAGCCATTTTATATGCATTCGTATGCTCTCTCTGGTCTTTTGTCTTTTGTCTTTTGCTGTCCAACTTCCACTTTCAGTTTGGCTTTTCGTGCTTTTCCTATGGAAATTCATGTGACATTTTTATTTACGAGTTGCGTCTTTTGCGCCTCTTTGGCGGCATTTGTTTGCCGAGGCGAAGAAAGAAACACAGACAGACTATAGCAGAGAGAAAGAAAGAGAGAGAGAGAGATGGAAGACTGGGAGCAAGAGAGATGGCTGACAGTTTGTCTGCTGTTTGCTCCAGTTGATATATGGCCTGTCTCTATCGTTTAAAGCTTAAGCGTTTGTTTTGCATTTACGAATCGCATATGAATGTCAATTTGAGTATTCGACTGCTGTCTTTGAGTGCGAGTATGAATGTGAGTAGTTGATAAGTGAGAGGTTTTCACTTGTTTCAATTGACTTATGAGGCACAAATAAAAAACAAATAGTCAGGAGGGAAAAAAGAAACGGAATGAACTTTTAACATTGATAATGTTAATTGTAATAAAAATAATAATTTTACTGAAAAAATAATAATAATAAAGAAAATGTTAATGAAAATAATAATGAAAAAATAATGAAAAAAATAATGAAAATAATAATGAAAAAAATGATGAATAAAATAATGAAACAAATAATGAAAATAATAATGAAAAAAATAATGAAATAAAAATTGAAAACAAAGTAAATATAAATATTTCACAAAAGGAAATTTTTATTTATCTTATTAAAAAAGGAAAAGCGACGAAAATTAAATACATAAACAATTTGAATCGATCTCTACAATCACTTGAAAAATTTCGATTTCCATATTTATTTAACTTACATTTTCCAACCTTTTCTTTACCCAATCTCAACCTTTCCGCAGACAAATGAGACAATAAACAACTTCACAGTCTGCTAAAAGTGGAAAACGAAGTTTGTTTTAATTGCAGAAATATGACAGCAGTTCGAGTACTTTCGAGTATTGCATGTCTAATTGCTTTGCGCTTGGCGGGCTCTATAGATACCCAATACATACATATATAGTATATATACCATGTATACTATATATATTCATGGACTGCATTTAGTTTTCATGACGATTGGCAATTTATTGTTTGCTTTTGTGGCCCGAAGAGATGCGATAAATGTGTGTTGAATATTTCTCGGTTTCGATGCGGTCTTCAGTCTCTTTTTCATCGTGCTTAGAAAATTACCAGTAAATCGAAGTAGAAACCAATTGTACAAATCGAATTTTCGCAATTTTGCAATGAGCCGACAACAATAATAACAACAACAACATAGTAGAGTCGCGAATCGAGTGAGTAAGACGAGTGAATGGGATTTGTTACGGCCTTGGCTAACAGCAACATTTACAAAAGATTTGCCATCTAAAATGAGGAGGTGGTGGTGGGGGGCGTGTCAAGAGGGCCAAGTGCAGTTGGCAATGTGGTGTTACGTCATTTTATTATAGCCAAATTGGCGCATGTTTTGGTCGCTTAATTGGGTCAAGCTTTTAACGATCTTCCCAATGAAAGACAAAACAGCTATAAACAAAGAAATTTGCTTGTTCTTCCTCCTCTGCCTTCTTTCTTGTGTTTCCTTACCAATAAACCCTGCCCACCCTCAATGCACAACGAATTGGGGCAGTTTATAAAAGCACAAAGTACCAAAAGAAAAAAGCCTAGCCAAAATCAGATGTCGATTGAGCCATATAAAAATATGAAGGCATAAAAAACATAATGAAAGCGAGGAAAACAACAACAACGAGCTATTTTAATGGCACAAATATTTACAATGAAACTCAAGGGAAACACAAAGTGAAGATTTCTTTTGTGGATTTTCGCAAGGCTGTTGCACTTATCGTGTTCGCCTTAGCCGAATTGCAGCCGAAATACCCGCCAAATGCTGTTTCTTTTTTGTATTTTGCACCGTTCAGATACTTGAGAAGAAGCTTTTTAGGCGCTTGCCAAATGGATTTTCGTGTGCGTGTGTGTGTGTGTGTTTTTAGTTAACGTATTTTGATGCTGCCAAATGCAATGCCATGAAGGTTGCTTTCCTAGAAGGGTGGAGAGTGGGAGTGGAGGGGTACCTACGGCATGTAGGTGTACAGTGAATGCAATTTGTGGTTTCTACTCGAGTCTGCTGTGGCACTTAGAGAGCTGCTGCTGCTGCTGCTGCAGCCTTTGCTACTGGGTAATCGATGCGTTTTTAGTGGGAGACCAAGACTCGAGTTTATGTCTGCAATTTACTGCAGCAATTTGTATCCCCAACTCTTTGCAGGTGTTTGGTGAGCATTGAGTAAAGTGTTAACTTCGAATGCAGATGTAATAAAGTAAGCCGTAAAAGAGCTGTCGAGATTGGCTTGGCAGCTAAGCTTCTTGCGGGAGCTTATGAATTGAATATGCACTAAAATATTGAAAGCTTCGCATAGTACGTATTTATGTTGATTGGTGTATTTAGTTAGTTTTATGAAACGTTTAGCGATTGTTAGAGATTTTCTTTTACAGGCACTTGCATTACTCATTCACCGCTAGAGCTTAAATTAAATTGTGAATTTTTCATTGTTTGCATTTGTAATTTTTATTGATTTTATGGTTTATGCAAACCTCATTATATTTATAAAAATGTTTCCATTAATCAGAGAAACTTCCTTATTATATTCCATACTTCTTTATAGTTAAACCTTTAAAGGTAATTTACTCATAATTCATTGGAATCACATAAATCACACAGTGTAAATAACATATTCAACTCACACACACACACCCGTCATCCAGAGTTCACTGAACTAGCGCAGTGTTTGCAATTTGATATGCGGTTGCTTTCCATACCAAAAGTTCAGATCAAAACACAAACTGTGAAAATTAGCAGGCAATACTAATGCCCAAAAAAGTTGTAAAAATCCAAAAAATATATATCAAATATAGTATAAACAATTGATGGCGGCACAGTGGGATATCGCACCAAAAGCAGAGTGTACCATAAAAAATATAAAATGCGAAATTTACATAATAAATGAACTCTCTTGGCGACCCGCTGAGCTCACGAAATTAGAACATCAAACATTTAAAAAGCCATCATAATGGCAATCAAAAAATTGAGAGAATTGAGAAACATCAAAATGATCACGATAAGAGCTCGCCAACGATGATGATGATGATGGGTTGGTGGAGATGCCTGTGCCACCACTTGATAATTTCATTAGAAAATATTTGCGCAACCTCTAATTAGTTTCATATCCAGATCAGACAAAGACAATCGAATCGAAATCTTTATTCACATGTCAAGTGACGGTGCTGTGACCCAATTCTCTGACAGGCTTCTATCAGTTTTTTGGGAAATTGAACAATAACAAAATTTAAAGAATATACGAATTAGAAATACTCTATAAAAGCGGTTATGAATTAGAAAAACATTTAAAAGAATTTATTTTCTTTACATACTTTACTTTACTTTCTTATGGGCAGCTAAAATAAATGTTTGGCAAATTTCATGATATAACTAATGTACCCATTGTTAGCACATGCACTATAATACTACCCACAATTCGTTTACTCGATTTGCTCATCGCTTTCACCGCGCCAAATCGAGGAATACCTTATAAAAATAGTCAATATTGTGTAAAAATATCATTTTGATTTACAATTTCCCAATCAATTTTGTTCAAGGCAATTGCGGGGCATTCGTCTCTGTCAATAGCAGTGCACACAGATACACACATATACATATATATATTAATATATATATGTGGTATACCTATTCTATATACTGCTTGCTATTCTTTTTGCTCTCCTGCCTTGCTATGTTCGGATTCGAAACGAAATCGAAAGCAATTTCACTTTGCCGCCTAATTGTCAAAAACTGACAAGCAGCTGTCAGTCAATCAAATGTCAATTGTGTGCGGTTTCTGAGAGAGGCGATCGATGAGGAGGAGGGGGGCGTAGGGTAGGGGGTGTGCAATGGAGGCGTGTCTGATCAAGGGCGGGCAACAGGCAACGTGACGTGTGTGTAAGTCGAGACTGTTGTCTGAGTCTGAGACTGAGTAACTAATCGACCGCAAAGCGGCGCTACAAAACGCAGCTTGCGGGCAGCTTCCTGAGACATATCAATTACACACGCACCGACTAGCCGACGATTGATCAATCATGATTGAGTGTGTGTGTTTAGCAAGTGGCAATGCAGTTAATGGAAAGAGTTTATTGGCAGTTATACAGAAGAAGGAAAGTCTTTCAGCTTTCTTCTCTCTTTCTCCCTTCACAGACCTTTGACCCGTCCACAGCCAATTTCAGCTTTTTCTCCACGAACAATTCTTCATTTATTTCATTTACATTGTGCCTTCGCTTTGGCATCCAACCTTGACGTTCATTAACCCACAAGCGCCTCAAGTTCAATCACAAGCCCCAAAGAGCTGGCAAAAATATCAACTAATCAAAATGTCACACTTTCCATGCCCGAAAAAAAAATCTGCTGACAGCCGACAAACCAAAGAAACCGAAAACAAACCAACACCAACAAGAACAACAACAAAAACGACAGCGAAACCAACTATAAATATCAAGAGTAAGAATGTTTGTACTGACGAAGCTCGACTTGGCAGATACTCAGGCATTTTTGAAAGAAGAATATTGCTAAAATTTTAAATAGTTTCTTAGAACTCTTACGAAGTGAAGAATATATGTAATGTTCTTATAATTATAATTTATAATATATATTTTTTAATGAATAGTTTAATATTTTTGATTATATTTGAAGTCTTTGTTTAGCCGCCTTTATAGTTGATTGAACTAGTTTCATATTATTAATATTATCATAGAACTTTTCCATATTGAATTGGGAAAATAGAAACCTATTAAACGAACATTCAGTAAAGCTATTTTGATAATAAGTTGAAATTTTAAATGATTTTTAACATGTTTTCAAATGAACTTTACAGTTAAACGAGTTCTTAATTTCTTGCAGAGAGTTTCAAGTGTAGATTGCTCAAGTAGTTTCAATTATTTTAATAATGAATGATTTTAAAGCTTTAAATATTTTTTCAAAATTTGTTTAAGGCTTTATAAAGGGAATAGGAAATGTTTTTAAACATAAAACGTATTCAGAATATTAGAATAAACTACAGCTTAACATTTTTATAGATATTTGAATTAAATTTAACATAAATAATATAGTTGAATAAGCCTAATAATTTAGTTAATGCTTAATTTATTTATATAATTTAAATTTAACTTAAAGAACTTAGTTATTCCAACAATTTAGTGACTGTTATCCCCACATAGCCACACTCAATTCTACAGGGTATCAAAATCAGATCCCGTGTGTAGGTAAAACGGGCGGCGTCGACGACAAGAGGCGGGGTTTGCCTTACAATGAGCCTCGGAATATGCCAGCAATTGTGTTGGCATACGATGAAGCGAGAGGGGAGGGGGGACGGGGCACGAGGTGCGAGATGCTGCTCAACGCTCAGATTACAGCGCACAGTGGACACGGCAGACGAGGAGTGAGGAGGTGAAGCGACAACAACGACGACAATTGCCTCAACTTTGGCGTTAATGAACATGAGCACACTTTAGCGAGCACTCCCCGTATGGCTATATACCCATAGCCATAGTTAGACCCGGTGACAGACATGCCGGACAGACCGACCCAGACACAGACACAGATGCGGACCGTGGCGGCATAATGAATTGATGTGAAGATGCTGGAGGGGCTGGCGGGAGGAGGAGGGGATAAAATTCAAGTCAAGAAAACTGAAAATAAACCGAACAAAAAGCATTTTAACACATAAGAATACGAAAATAATTGAAGCAATTATTCAGTGTGTGTGCCTTTGTGTGTGTGTGTGTGTGTGACAGCTGGCAGCGAGGCAAGATCAACGCAATTAGCGTGCTTATAGTTTCTTTATGATGTCCAGCTGATTGTGACAATTGTTATATAAAGTTCGTAGATAGATCGGATTAGGTGAGATCAGAGAGAGAAGTTGTTGAAGATAAAGAATTGTGAATTTATAGCAAAGTTTGCCTGACAAATTGGCTTAAGTTTTCAACAATCTTTTGAGATTTTCTACTCTTTGGACCACACCTCAACAACATCAGTGAAGTTTTCCACTCCCAAACTCCACTCCCCAGTGAAACGATTATACGCGACCCACTCTCGGCATCGAGTTAAGTAAATAGGCCGTTGGCGAAAATTTCGATGCGCTTTGTAACAGTTTCGTTTGCTTCCTGATCGAGAGACGACGACGACGACGCTGTCAGAGCCATTAACAAAATTGGCAATGCGTTCGAGCAGCGGCAGCTGCCAGCGCGACAAGATACAATACTATACAGATGCAGTTGCAGATACAGATACAACTGCAGCAGCAGTGACGTCTAAAGTAATAGTCGCAGATACAGATACTTACAGCTAGATATTACTCAATCAAATCTAAAGACTTCCGTGAAGCGTCTATGTCTATATTTGCTATCAGCTGACAGTGTGAGAAGGAGACAGAGACAGGTAGAGAGAGAGAGGGAGAGAAAGAGGGGGAGAGCAGGAGAGTGTGAGAAGGCGATGCAGTCAACTGTCAAATCAGACACGAGGCTAATTGTCATTTTCCGACTTGGGTTAACAGCGACAGTTGCCTAGCTTGATGCACTCTTACTGCAGCTCCAAAGCATAATTCTCTGTCTCCCTCTCCCTCTCCCTCTCTCTCTCTCTCTCTCTCTCTCCCTCTCCCTCTCTCTCTCTCTCTCTCTTGGCTAAAAACACCATATACCGTTAGACAGACTGCATTTGTTTTCCATTTTATAGGAAGCTCCCCTACCTAGATAAGTTGCCCAGGTTCATGTTTTGCTTTCATTGTCTTTGTGCACTCAACACCGCAGGGGCTTGGTTATAGAAGGGGAAAGGGGGAGCAGGGGGGGGAAGGGCGGCACTAGTAGAGAGCATAGCCAGAGAGGAGGGGAGTCGAAAAGTGTTTCTAGAACGGAAGTTATTAAAATTGTTTTGCTAGTCGAGTTGTACCGTTGCTTTTAAAGAGGGAGAGAGGGAATGCTTTGCATAGTGCATTGACCACGACAATTCGTTCTATACAATTATTACACATACGCCGCGTGTGCCCAGTTGAGGCTATTTTCGTTTCGTATTAAGGTTTATATGTCACACCTACAATTGTTCTTCTCCCTCTCTCGTGGTTTGCTGTGGGTATTTCTGTTTGCTGACAACTGTTGCGCGGGTTTTTATGAGGGCTTGGTCACTAACATACCCTGTAAAAGAAGGGAAAAGGAAAGTAGAATGTGGAATTAATGAGTATATAATAGTTTGTAGAGTCTAAAATTACACAATTCTCTTTGGCAAACATGTCAAATGGAATTTCAATGCAGCTAGGGTATTAATCCAATCATAGTACCTGCCCAAAACACCTTGTCCACACATTCCACAGGCAAACACCTAGCAAAAACTTGAGCTTAACACTTGTCTGGTCTCTCCTCACAGCTCTGACCTGACCCACTGCAGTGGGTAGACTGCCCCGTCATGTCACAACGCTGGCCACTTCCGCTCCCGTCGCCCCGTTGAAATCTATATGCCCGCGATTAGTTGACATTTCGCGCGCGGAGGTCATTACTTTCAGGTGGAGGAGGGAGGGTGGTTGGGGTTAGTGGGTCAATGGCTTATGAGGTCACACTTGACGAGGAGGGCTGTGCCGGCTAGTTAGTTTAGTTAGCTAGCTAGTTAGTTGGCTACTTTTATACTTGGCTAACACTGAAATTGTTGGCATATTTGCTACGCTTCGCTTGGGCTTAACCAAATTATGCGGCATGCGATATTTTTTTGGCCTGCTTTAATGCTAATAATCATCGTAATCATCGTCATTATGAAAACTAAATGAATTTCACTTATGTGTCGTGCTTGCGCCAAATTAAATGTAACAACAACAAAAAAATGGCGAAAGAAATGAATGTTTATGGCATGTCGCACAGGTCGCGCGGTGTTTGCAACGATTTGAGGGCGCCTTCTTTTTTTCTGGGCCACACGAGCCGATAGTTTTTTGTTGTGACAAACGATGTTTCTTGGGCGCGCTTTAACGTGCTCCTTCTTGTGTGTGTGTGTGTGTGTGTGTGTGCAATGTAATTTAGTGCTTCTCTTCTTTTGTGGTGGGTCAGTTCTATCCTAGATTGCACCTTGGCGCGACCTGTGCCAAATTTCTTTACTTTACTCTCAAATTAGGCTGCGATTTCCACGTTACTTGAACCTTGCATGCCCCAATGCAGTTGCTATAAAATTATGGCCTATTATGTTGGGCAACGAAAGCATGTACGAAATGGGTTCGACAGTCAAATTGTAGCCATAAACTGGCTTGTTTACGGCCATGTGCAGCTATTCGACATGCTAGACTGCAGTTATGTATCATAAAAAAAGGCTATATCATTTTTCTGGCTATACTTTTGACAGATATACACACAGATCTCAACAGCTTCCGGAGGAAACTTGAATCCACAACAACTGCAATCATTACTCTATTTAAGTTGGCTATAAAAGTTAGCCAGTTTGCAAATGGGCGGTAAATGATTGTTTATACGCAACATGACGTTCAGGTTACACTTATTATACTTGCTATAATTTTATAGCACTTTATGGCAACTGACTTTTACAGTCAATAATGAATTTAACATGACAGAGAAGAAGTTATGGAGTCTGCCATAAATTTATAGCACTTTATAGCAACTTTAAAAATCATTGTATATATGTGTTATAAACATATGTAATGATTTTGGCAGTTGCTATAAAGTGCTATAAATTTATAGCAACTTCCAAAAAAAAATCCCAAGTACATTAAATGTATAGCACTCTAAAGTAAGCTATCATACAGATCAAATGATGATCATTTCTCAACAATGCGCAAAAGATCAAAGGCACGCAAATGTGTTTTTTTACCCCCATAACATCAATCTGTCCAAAACTTTTGGCATTTATGGGCCGCGCTCGCAGACAAATCAATATAAAATGATGAAACAATAGCAACACGAATTGTGAATTGAACACAGAGAAAAAAACACTGAAAACCCCCAATACGTGATGCCCCAAAGGCTCATTATGGCTAACAAGTGCCTCCCCCAAGATGAAAAAAAGAAGAAGAAATGTGAATTATTTAATATTCGATTCGTCTTTCATTCCCGAAACACTTGAGGCGTCAAAAAATCAAAAGAAAACATTTTAATAAATCAAATGCGAACAATGGACCTCAATTGTGATAGACTCTCTCCTTCTCTGTTATGTCGGACAGTGTACACTCTGTTGCTATAAAGAGTTCTTTGGCATTCGCTGTGAATGGAAACATCTGCCGGGTTAGCCCAAATTGTCATCTGTGTTGTACTTGTAGCTGACAAACTTAAATGGCAACACTCCCCGACAAGTCTGACATTTGCAACAAGGTTTCTTTTTGTTTATTTTTTTTGTTTAAAGTAAAAAAAAGTATTTACATAATGCGATTCTGGCGTCGATTTGCCGACGTCAGCGGTAAAATTGTGCTTGCTGTCGATAAATCTTGCATCCGGCTGCCCAAAACTGATTGCAAGTGTCAAGAGTCAACAACAAAATGTCACGTTTTGTTGTTTTATTTTTCTGTATTGTGTTTTATTTTGTCTCCCCTCATTGAGGCACCGCACAAAAACAAAAACAATTGACATTTATTAAGCAAATTTCTGTTGCCCAAACCCGAACGGA
The DNA here is from genome assembly GCA_018904595.1 of Zaprionus indianus. Classification (NCBI taxonomy): domain Eukaryota; kingdom Metazoa; phylum Arthropoda; class Insecta; order Diptera; family Drosophilidae; genus Zaprionus; species Zaprionus indianus. Next base: position 3,533,121 of record JAEIHA010000905.1, read on the forward strand.
ACTTCAAAATGAAATGCACTTGAAAAACGATGCACAATTTTATTTTATTACGTTTCTTTTTTATTTATTTATTTTTTTTTGTCGGGCTAACTGATTGAAATGAATTTTTCTCGCGCTTGTCAAAATACAAGTTGACTATAAATTGACAAATTATGCACATAAATTTCTTGACATTTTTATTGCCATTAAAGTTGCCTTCTTCGTGTTGCTTTTTCCTCTTCTTTTTCTGCTTCTTCTTGTTCGTTTTTCCTTCCAAAAACTCAACTTCTTTGAGTGACCAATTTACTGTCTGAGGTTTCTTTTTTTTTGCTTGCAGCACTTGAAATTTTTTAAATAAATTACTTCTTATTATTTTATAATGTCTAGAAAAAGTTGGGAGGGAGACAGAAAGAAAGAAAAACTGAAATATTATGAACAAAACATCAGCTCAACCTAAGCTATAAAAGATATCAAGCAACACTTAAGATTAAAATACTTATGTTACTATAGAAATCGAACTTGAAACCCGACTGTCGATTGCTTTAATAAAGTGTCGGCTTAAGCTGCTTGAGTTTGAAATATCAATCGCAAAATGAATACTATAGTTGATATTGGATTTGCACAATCACTTGAACAATTGCAAATCGATTGGTAGACAACAACAACAACAATAATAACAACTGTCTCCAGCTGAGTCAATATCGGTATCAGTTGTCATAGTATTATGGAGGTCTGCCCAAGTCAATCATGAGTCAAACTCGAACTCAAACTCAAAATTCAATGCCATAAACAAATCCAAAGAGTGAATTATCTCTCTTTCCCCCTCTCTCTCTCACTGCTGACACATCTTCAGTTAACTTGAGCTGAAAAGTCATTGAAACTGACATTTGAATTTCAATGCCATGCATAGAAATTGCAAAGATCGCTTATATGATTCAAAAATTCATTATGTTATACATAAGTGAACAAGTGCCGCATTTATTTGGGTGGGTGTCAGCTGCTTTTGGTTCAAAGTCACAGCATGAAATTGGGGATTGTGTATCTTTTATCTGCATGAATATATTGGGTATCTATTTCATTACGTGTGGCATTCAAAACTGTGACCATGTCTCGTCTATTTTTGGGCACAATTTGACAACCTCGTAATGGGTTCAACTAACTTTCCCTTATCAACTGATGACAGACAGCCAGCCAGACTTGGATTGACGTTAAACTCTGGCGAAAACTCGCGAATGACCTGCAGCATGCCTTTTGCTCTTTGAGAGATGTTGCCCAACACAGAGACGGAGAGAGCTCTGAAATAAACCAGCTCAGATGAGGAGGAAAAAGTGCATTTAATGACAGGCTCCCAGCCAGACAACTTAGTCTCAATGACGATGACGAGGTTTCAAACAAACAAATTTCGTAGTCAGCTCTCTTAACTTCATCCAGCCAAAGAAGCACAACACAAACGACAAGCCACAAAAAGAAAACTTTTAAGAAATATTGCAAAATATGCACAGATATAAAACAAGAAGAAGAAGAAGAGAAGGAAGAGAAGTCTGAGAGACTAGGAAGAGGGGCATAAAGGCAACCCCAGTGCCGCCCACTGATGCCATAACAACTGTCAAGTTGATCCAAAACTCAGCGACGACGAAACGAATGCTGTAAATTATGATTTTATGACAGAAAACTTTTTAAAAGCCCATAAATTTGGCTGCAGGGCATGTCAAGAGACACAAAAAGGAATACGCTTAACTTGGGAAGTGGCAAAGTGGTTCCAAGCAGCTCGCTGTGGCACCTTGAAATGTGGGAACCAGTTAAAATGCACTGTGCGAAAACTAAGAGATAAAAGAAATGGTAAAGGAAAAAGGCGATAAATACCTATGTTATGCAGTAAAAGGGTAGAAAGTGTGAAAAATTTAACTATGTTTAGGGAGAAAATAATATAAATATTATTTATATAATATTATTAAAATTATAGCTAATTAAATGTTAATATATTTTTGACAATAAGACAAGCAACAGTAGATTGAAATATTATACAAGAAATTGTTTTTATGGCTTTAAATATTAATGATTATAATTAAGTACAAATTTTATAAATGAAATTATTTTTATAGTATTTTTTTGTAATTTTCCAATCACATTTCAATTTAAAATCTACGTTCTTTTCTCTCAGTGCACTCGCCTTAACTGTTTACTCATTATGTCGCTATTCATAGGGAAACTTGTCAAGCACAGCACAAACTTTTGCACTGCATCAGCAACGCCCCTTTGCAAAGGGGGTTGATATGCTGCTCTATGACAGAAAAGGGTTAGGATACTAACTGACTAAATGACTGACTGACTGACTGACTGTGCGAACGAGGGATTGCCAGTCCGTCTGGCGTTCGTAACGAAATGCACAAAAAGGGCCAACAAGAAGGAGAGAGAGAGAGGAGGAAACAGCAGAAGGCGCAAACACAAAAAGCCAATAATTGGTCATGACTTTTGGTTACCAAGTTCTGTAGGAAATATGGTATTTAGGATCCGGGGCGGAGTGCTGTGAGTGTGTGTGCTATGCTAAGCGGCTCAGGAGTGCAGGGAAAGACCCTTCTACGTAGAAAATATTAATAAAGTTTGCGGCCTTTTGATGATTTGCCGACAAACGCCGCCTTGACAATGAAAACTGCTAAATGCCGTTGACTGACTGACATTCGAGGAGTTTTCCAACTCCTCCTTCTCAGTCGGAGGGGTTCGCTTTTGAGTTAGTTATGTCTTGACATGTCGTTGATTTTGCTGTCCCTTTTTTGTTTGGTCTTTTGCTTTACCGTTTTATTTATGGTGTGTACTTTGAATGCACATCGATTATTCAGTTTGCTGTTGATGTTGTGTGGTTGGTTACCGTCGACGTGTTGGTTCCGTTCGAAATCAAGGGTTAAAGTCAAGGGCTTAAATACATCGGACATCCGATGGTTGAGTTAAGCATATTATTAATGTGTTTTCCTATTATTCCTCTTGCCTACAATGAATTTCTTTTTTGTTTGTTTTCTTTGCAGTTGCCCAACAACTACAACAAATGCAAATGTTGTGCGCCCCGAAGAGACATTGCCCAGCAGCATAATAATACGTAGAGTAGTAGTAAATACCTTCTGGCCGGTTCCATAAGAACGAGCACAGGCAGCATTGGAAACTCAACTCCCACGCAAGCAAACACAGATAAACTAACACGATGTTGGATCGATGTGAAATGCCGGTAAGTACCAAAAGAATGAAAACAGAAATGAGAGAGAGAGGAAGAGGAAGAGGAAAAAGAGATTTGGCAGTGACAAGAAAAAGATTTATCTCTCGAGATGCGAGGGATTAAAAGCTATGCCCCGAGGGGACATAAATTAGACACCCGCATGTTGTAATTGACCTAATAATTAAATAATCAGCTTAGGTGAAATAGGAGAAGGAAATTGGTAAACGAAGATATGAAAGAGATTAGGTAAATAAGATTTGCTTCACCTTTGAAAATTGATTTGATATTGTATGAGAGAGTTGAGGAACAAGAATTAGATATTATAATAATGGAACTAAAGATCATTAATTGAAAACAAGATATTACTGAGGAGTGTAAAACGTAGTATTATAAATAAATAGTATTTTATTGATTAAATAAATATTATAAATACAAAAATTGATTATAGGTCTTTAATAAATTCCAAAAGAAATGGATTCATTGAATTTTGTAGTATCTTTATCACATTTTAAAATATTTTTAAAATACATTTAGGTCAGTATTTGCAACTCAGATTGTTTCTTAATTTAATATATTGTTAATATATTCTTTAAGGCCGCATATTTTAAATTTTAATTTGAAATTCCACGGTGCAAATTAAATCAAGAGTGCGTAAAAGTATGCAACAGTAAACTGCAAGTCTCCACGCATTTTCCTTGCAGCCCCAAAAGTATGCAACTATAATTTCAAACTCATTATAATTTCTTCCCTCTCATTTTCTCTTTTTCACTCTCTCCCTACCGTACACAGATACAGCTGGACAACGAGAAGATACGACGCGATGTCGTTGCACAGCTGCGCAACGTGAGTCGCCGCCTTGATGGCCACAGCAACAACAACATCGGCAGCAGCCACAACATCAGCAACAGCAACAGTCATGTTAATGAGATAACAACAACAACAACAAGCACACTGAACGGCAATGGCAACAGCAACAACCTCAGCAATGGCAACAACAACATCACCATTGGCCACAGCCAGAGCAACAACAACAACAACAACCTTGGCTCGCCAGTCTCCTGTTCCAACACGAACAGCAGCAGCGGCAACGAGCGCGGCTCCTCGACCAAATCGAACAGCAGCAGTGGCAGCGGCAGCTCAGGCAACAGCACAGGAAGCAGCACTGGCAGTGCCGAACTAAAATGCAACACACCCATGACACCATCAGGTGCGTAAGGGGGTTAAACAGGGGGGAGTCGATGTTGACAGAGGCCGTTGGGGCACATTGGGGTTAACATTTCCACATGTTCTCTAGCGCTTTTTGGCTTAATACGCATCGCTGGCAACGAATGCGAATTAGCGCGGGCAAAGCTGCTGCTGCAGCATTCGCTTAGGCAGCTGGCATTAATTTTTAATTCTAACCAAACAAATGACATTAAGGTCAAGGTCAGAACACAGTCACATGGGCTACTTTTCAATTACTTTGGCGCTGCGGTCCTTTTCAAACGAGCGCCAAGGGTTCATAGAAATGGCAAAAGGCAAAACTCAGTTGAGAGTGGAAACACATTTTCGAGTGCTCGCAAAAAAATGCTTGCTTTGCTTGCAAAAAAAGAGCTTGGTATAAAAGAAAAGGAATATTAAAAACAAAAGTGAAGTGCGTTGTAGTGAAAAAACTCTGGGAAATTTTTTTAGAAGTCTCTTTTTGCGAGGAAAATTTCAAATAGGATTCAATTTGTTAAAGATTAAATATATTTAATTGGGAATGCCAAGTCCAAGTTCCTTACTAGAGAATGATTACAATCAATAAATCCCACGATAAAGTCTAATCAACTAAGACTGTCGATCGAATCAATAGAACTATCGATAGAATGGATAAAACAGTCGATTGAATCGGAGGGACTCTTCAAAGAATCGACGAAACTATCGATTAAATCGATGAAACTATCTTTCATATATTTCAGTACGATTCTATCTATAAATCTCACAATATAATCAGCCCAACTGGAACTGTTGTTCGAATCAATGATCGAATTGATGAAAGTATTGATAGAATCGATGGAACTATCGATAGAATCGTTCTTTGTATGGAAGGATTGATAAAATCGACGGAATTAACGATTGAACCGATGGAACCATCTTTCTTACTTTATAGTCCGATTCTATCAATAAATCTCTCAATATAATCGATCTAACTGGAATTTTCGTTCGAATCAATGATCGAATTGGTTGAAATATTGATAGAATCGATGGCACTATCAATAGAATCGATGGAACTATCGATAGAATCAATCAATGTAACTATCGCTAAAATCGATGAAACAATCCCTACAATATGTATGTTCGTTGATTGCCTTATTGTTCGTCTACGTCTGTTAGTTAAGACCTAAAGGGCAGGCCAGTGAAAAGTCGTTCAGTCAGAAGGTTTATATTTTATAGTAAATACGTTTTTTCATAGAAAAAAATTTAATGTTTTTATGTATGTTTTCTATTATATGGCTCACACAGAATTGGTTAAGAAGTACCGTAACTATTTGACCGATCTCGAATTTGAAGAATTGAAGGTGTACAAAGAAGTGTGGTATTTTGGCCAACACGCCAGCAAGAACTACAACAAGCCCGCCCCTACAGCAAATACTACAAATTTGGGCTATGATGATGACAATGGAAACTACAAGATCGTAAGTTCAATGAGAAGTACCATAAATAATGTTCTAACTAATGACGATCTCTTGCCCTTAGATTGAACACGATCACATAGCCTTTCGATACGAGATATTGCAGGTGATTGGCAAGGGCAGTTTCGGGCAGGTGATCAGGGCGTTGGATCACAAGACCAACACACATGTGGCCATCAAAATCATAAGGAACAAGAAGCGTTTCCTTAACCAGGCGGTTGTTGAGCTCAACATACTCGACGAGCTGCGCGAGAAGGACGCCGATGGATCTCATAATGTAATACACATGCTTGACTACACCTATTTCCGCAGACATTTGTGCATCACGTTCGAGCTAATGAGGTGAGTTCAAGGATATCATATAGTATTTCTATTTATAGCACACATAACATAATATTATAGTATATATTGTTATGCTTGTGACGTCAATGCCGCACACAAAGTGACTGTCACGAGTCTCGACTCGAGTTGAGTTTGCCTCCCCAATTAAAAACGCGTATCGCTCGCAGTTCTATTAACATTCAGCCAATTAAATTTATTCGCAAGTTTTATCCTTGCGTGCCTTGACTCCATTAAACGACAATCGTAATCATATTTCTCCCCCTCTATCCCCTTGCCTGGTTCCGCCCGTACAAGTGCCTAGCACGCATTACGCAGATCCGCTGTTGCGCTTTTACCTTGGTAACAACACCTTGTTGCCCACACCCGCCACACGCTGCTGCTATAAATATACTAAGCTAAGCAGGCCACAAAAGAAAGCACTCTAGTGCTCACATATATGTTCATATATTTATATATATGTGTATAGGTATTATTCATATGATATTTAGTTCTTCCTGTTGTGGCTTTTGTCTCTTTTGGGCATTTGTGATTTGGGCTTTTTATGACGCCATAAATCTATATTTTTCTAGAACCATTAACAGTCAAGTGGTTATTGTAATTCTTTAACAACTCTTTTTAATTGTTTTATAACTGTTTGTTGTTATTTTTAATGGCTGTATACTTGATAGGGGAGTATGGTTAGCATGTTTAAATCAAATCAGTTTCATAAGTAGTCTGTAGATATAAATATACGAGGGTCGTTTGATAAGTCCGTGACTTTTTGAATAAAATATATTTTTTTCGTCAAAGAAGCGTTTTATTTCTCAACATAATCTCCTTTTAGCTCTATACATTTAGTCCAGCGTTTTTCCAATTTTTTTATTCCTTCCAAATAATAGGTTTTCTCAAGGCCCTCAAAATAGTCGTTTGTTTCTGTGATGAACTCTTCATTTGACCCGAATCTCTTACCGCCGAGCCATTTCTTCATGTTTGGAAACAAAAAATAGTCACAGGGGGCTAAATCTGGAGAATATGCTGGATGGGGTAGCAGTTCGTAGCCCAATTTATGAAATTTTGCCATGCTGACACGAAATTCACTTTTTTCCATTTTCGTTAAAATTCACGAGATCGTCTGCTTTCAATGCCTATAAAACGCAAACCAAAAAACGCAGCTTTCTCAAAATTTTACAGTCAGCTGTTAATCGATAACTGCTGACAGGAGCAGTGTTGTATTTAGAGCAGGTGCGCGGCAAATACAAAAAGTCACGGACTTATCAAACGACCCTCGTATGTTATACATATCTATTCTGTTACTCCTTAATGTCTTCACTTGCTATTTAAATAGAGTTGCATTTAGCATTCTATTTGGTTGCTCCTCCCATCTTCCTTTGGCCTTTTAAAGTTTTCACTATATTTGCATCGATTGTTTGCCGATTGAATCGCAGTAGCAACGCTTGAGCTGCCACTTGTGTGCAGTAAACAAATAAATTTCTATTTAATTTGCTCGCATGCGAGCATGCACACACGTCACACACACCACACACACACACACAGAGAGAGAGACACCACAATCCGATAGACTAGCGCAGGAAGCGTATGAACAGCGAACCGCAGGCGCCGCTCGACTATCAATTTCAATTTAAATATTGTGTAGCCTACTTTCCGGCGCCACACAAGAATTGCACTGCACGCGTGTCTATATTTACCTGTTGTGTGGTATTTCCGCTGCGATAGCTTTGCAATTTAATTGATAGACAAAGCAACACGCCCCTTGAAGGTGTTGATTTTTAGAAAGGTGTAGCAGGAGGACAGCAGCGTTACCTTCCCCTTTGCACCGACTGCATATGTCAAAGTTAAGACAGCTGGCAACGCAAATATGGCCAGAAACACGCGATACAGCCAAATAAGAGAGAGGCGGAGGCAACTTTAGCTTGGCTTGCAAATAAGTAAAAGTTTTTGAAGGTCACGTTTAAAGCATTGACTCGACTCCGTTTCCGTTTTGCCTCCTCCTCTGCTTTGCTACTGACATTTCCGTCGGCGACGGCAATAGCAATGGCAACGGCGACTAATTTGTCTTAATTGCAGAGCCTCGCAAATTTGACATTTTTGAGCAACGATTTTTTCATTCGCAGATTACAGCGTGTAATTTCAAATGGGTTAACGGCACGCCATGGAGAACCCACTCGAAAGGGATCGATAAAGCGCCAAAATGAATTTGTTTACCATGCAAATAGAGAGAGAGAGAGAGAGAGAGACAGAGAGAGAGCACACGAAAAAACTTAATTAATTATTTGCCTTTTGGGCTAATTAGCCGCAAAATCGCTACTCGAGTGCGCACTTTGCGTCTTGTTCTTCCTCCCTTTACTCTTTTGCCTTGCTGTGAGTTTTCTTGCAATGGACAAAGTTTTTCGCCGAATGACCGTGGTGTAAGCGAAGGAAACTGTATACAAAAAAAGGGAGAGAGAAGGGAGATTGGCACGAGAAGAGTCGGGCAGCCGCATTGACAAGCCCGCGATGCCGGCAAGTTTAAAGTTTGTTTTGAACGAGTAAACAAATTGTGTGGCCAAGTTTACGTAATTCAATTTACGTGCACGCAATTCAATTTCACATGCTAATTTCCTATCGGGGCAGCAGTTGCAAATTGAGTTTCAGTTTACCGCCAGGATTAGCCAAGGATTAAAATTAGCAAATAATTGTCGTGTAAATAGGGATTAAAAATAGATATAATGTACTATTGTAGAATCGATAGGTGTTTCGCATGTAATATATAATATAAAATATAATAAGGGATTTTCAAAACATTACCGCGTTATAGAGGATGATCAACAATGTATTGTATTCGCAGTATGTCATGTCTAGTTCTTAGTCTGTTATGAAAGGATTGTTCATTATTTGCCTCTGTCCCGTGTTCAATCCCGTGCACAATCAAAATAGACAAATGCTGAGGTCGAACATTATCTGTAAATTTTCGAGCTTAAATACTGAACGACTCTTCTCAATGTGCAAGTTAATTAATTAATTCATTTATGTTTTACATTTGCATTTAAATTTATTGGTTATACATACGTTCATATTTAAGTAGTAGTATATTAGTCCGATTGGAATGAAAAGCGATTGGGAATACATATGATTATTTCTTCTAAGATGCGCTGCAGAAGCCTGGTCATACTTTTTATACCCTCTGCAAAAATATAACAGTTTTAAAATTAATTTTCACAGTATTCTAAAAGCAAATATTAAAATAATAATTAAATTAGCAGTAAAGTTATTGTACAAATGTGAGCTACATAAACTTTTAATTTCAAATAGAGAATTTCGAATATTTTGCACAACTTTTCTATGGCAACCTTTGTTAATTAGAGAACTGCGAGCTCAGAGCTTAGTTTCATTAGCCTTTCATGGTGTGTGTGTGTGTGTGTGTGTGTGTGTGTGTGTGTGTGTGTGTGTGTGTGTGTGTGTGCATATCTCACATTCAACTGCAAATTCCAATTATGCCAGTTTTTTTTTACCTGGTTTTGTATTTATAGAGCATGTGCATTCAGAACTTAACCATTCCTAATTGGCATCCATACGCCTCGTTGTCCGCTCAGGTAAAGCAGAGCGAGCCACAAGCTGATTAGCTAATTAGCATTTTTGGCACGACAGAGAGAAAGGGAGGGAGGATATGACGAGTTTCATTGCAAATACGAAACTTAATCTAGTCTAGGGGGCGTGGCTGCACCGCCCACTAGCACACATTTCAAGCACTTCATTCACAAGCCAGCAAAATGGACGCTTCGTGACACATTTTTCCCCTGAAAACACACACACAGAGGGATAATTTTCCACCTGCAACATGTTTTTGTTGTTGCTGCTGTTGTTGCTCTTTTCCACAAAAGTCCATTTGCCATAACTCTCGGGTATACGAGAGGGGGAGGGGGAGGACAGGGGAATAATGTTTTGCGGGCCACGTAATTTACAGCGACAGCGATAAAATGAGCTGCCAAACTGCCAAAGACAGTCGACAGGGGGCGCCACCGTCGTCATGGTCGCCATCAAATGCCATAAGATATGGTCACAGTGAGTGCCATAACTATGCAGCAGCAGCAGCCCGAGCATATGCTCAGTGCAGATGACGTTGCCAAAATAATGTTGTCATGGCCAAGCTTACTACTTGCTCTGCCTTTCTTGCTATATGTGCGCGGGCGTCAGGGTCATAAATTTGTTCCAATGCTGCTGAAGAGCTAAGCTTATTCCTTCGCTCTCTCTCTCTCTCTCTATCTCTATCTCTTACTTGCCCCACGCTGTCCCTAGCTGCAGCTGCTGTGCTCATTTCGGCAATGTGTCAAGCTATTTATTTTTTGTAGTATCAGTGTTAAATTTATTTCAATTTGCTGAGCTCATGATGAGATAATCGAGGCTTTATCAATTTGCCATGCCTTTCCATTAGGCGATTGCCGAAAAGCTTTAATGAACAATGAGCTTATTGAGATTAATTTTGGGTAATGTTTCTAAAAGCTTTTGAAATGTGCTGACGCCAAAGTTAAGTCAAATCTTTAAAATTTTTATGATAACCCTAAAGCTTTGTGGCTTAATAATCTGTAAGGTATGAGTTGGCTTAAGTCGCTTGATAGCTGCATTTATTTTAAAACGGGTTGCTTTTATATTGACAGAGAAGCTTTTAGAAATGCTTAAAAGAAAGTCAGCTTAAAGAGATTAATTTAATGCAATAATTCTACAAATCTATTGATTAATGTGGAAGACATATTTCATATTTTTCATTTATTCTCATTCATATACGAGGGTCGTTTGATAAGTCCGTGACTTTTTGAATAAAATATATTTTTTTCGTCAAAGAAGCGTTTTATTTCTCAACATAATCTCCTTTTAGCTCTATACATTTAGTCCAGCGTTTTTCCAATTTTTTTATTCCTTCCAAATAATAGGTTTTCTCAAGGCCCTCAAAATAGTCGTTTGTTTCTGTGATGACCCGAATCTCTTACCGCCGAGCCATTTCTTCATGTTTGGAAACAAAAAATAGTCACAGGGGGCTAAATCTGGAGAATATGCTGGATGGGGTAGCAGTTCGTAGCCCAATTTATGAAATTTTGCCATGCTGACACGAAATTCACTTTTTTCCATTTTCGTTAAAATTCACGAGATCGTCTGCTTTCAATGCCTATAAAACGCAAACCAAAAAACGCAGCTTTCTCAAAATTTTACAGTCAGCTGTTAATCGATAACTGCTGACAGGAGCAGTGTTGTATTTAGAGCAGGTGCGCGGCAAATACAAAAAGTCACGGACTTATCAAACGACCCTCGTATAATATTTAACAAAAGAGGTCATATAAAATCAGAATTTATAGTAAGAAAAAGTTGCATTTCTGTGCATAAAGAAGTTTGATAAGTAATTGAGGGCAGGAGTATTCAAGGCAGTATTTGGTATACTTTGGAGCACTTAAAAGTGTAAAGCATGTTCAGCCTGAGCATCTATTGAAGACTGTTTAAGAAATATGTTCATTGTTTATATTTTTATATGTTTTGAATAACTAAAAAGACATCAAACTAAGAAGAAGCCTTAATTAATGAGAACTTTTCTCTAATGACAGTTTAAAACACTTTTTTCTTTACAATTTTACAAAATCAATGCCATTGTTCAAGTGCAACAGTTTCAGTCTGTAAAGGACTGTGAAATAAATAACCACAACCAATGAAGCCTCCACGTTTCAGCAGTCAGTCTCGGCTGTTGCCATACAAATTATGTACGAGCAGTTAACGAGCACCATATATACTTGGTGTACATGCGACATGTCTGTTCCTGTCAGCAAGCATATAATGGTCCATTCTGACATGTAGGCTGTCATCTGAACAGTGGCTGCTATAAAATGCTGCACGGCCAAGCCAAAGTCAGTGCGCAGATAGTCGCAGATTTTTAATTAAAAGCACAGCGTGCACGGTTACCTACCCCCTCCCCCACTGCTCCCCTCTATCAACTGTCCATGTAAATGAGCAGCAAACTCGGCTTGGGGTATTTTTTTTCGCTATTTTAAATTAATTTTTGCACTTAGCGTGTAGATTGCAATTAGACGGAATCCCAACTGGGGATTGAGTTGCTGCCCAAGAATAGTGTGTGGGCGTGTAGGCGTGGCGCTGAGCAAACAACACCCCTGCTGACAGCTGTTTTTGTTGTTGCTGTTTGTAGTTGATGTAGGTTATTATTATGCCGTGCCATGGCAGAGTAATTACCGCTAATTGACATTCGTTGGGCTTAAAGGGGGAATATATATTGCAGTACTACGAGCTGTAAATGAGAGACGACAGATAGAAACAAGACCTAGCCAAGGCCAATAGGGAGAAAGGGAGAGTTAGTTACTATGTACCGTTAACTATTCAACAATATATTTCTTAAATATTTATTAAAGTGCAGCCTAGAGACTGATTTCACTCTCGTGCCAGTTAGTTCCATGTGCCGCAAGCACCAATGCGCCATAAAGTAGGCAGCGAAATGCCGTTCACTAATTAAAATGCCGCACAACAAATTACCAGCGGGGCAAATAGGAATAATTGGAATATAAATATGTATGGCGAATACTACTACGACCTTGGTGGTGCCTCCATTCAACCAATGTGACAGTCGACCACGACCTTCCTTCCTACTCTCGACTAAACTAAACCCAGTAAATCAAGGTCAGCTCGTTGTGTAGTCGCTATATTTTCAGGGACAGCATCGTTAATTAGCAAACCATCCTTCCCACCCACACACACAACAAACAAATAGAGCCAGACAGACAGACAGTCAGCCAGACAATGCTTGTGACTTTAAGGCGCTTAACTGAAGAGCTCTAATATTAATAGATATTTAAGTGTGACTGCGAAAGGCATTAGACAAAGGACAAGCAATTTATGTAGGCGGTTGTCAAAGGAGGCAAATGAGTAGAGAAGGAAGAAGAGTATAGCGAGTGTGTGGAGTGAAAATTACTAATGAGCTTTACTTAAGTCAAATTCTAATAAATTTGAATAGAAAATGCTCTTTGATTGGTTTTAATAATTAGTTGAATAAGCTGTAAAGAGATTCTTTGAATTTCAATGATACATTTAGTAGAATTTAATGTATATCCCAACTACAGATCCCTCTACTTTTAAAAGCCTCTTTCAATTTAAATTTTCATACATTTTTTCCCCTCAAATCTTCTTTTAGCTTTAACATTTCTCTATCTAGTCTAACTTTCGATTTGGAATTGCTTTCTCCGTATGCAAATCGTTGCATTCACTTCGGAAAGTTGTCTGCCGAATTCATTTCAGTCCTCAGTCTGTCTGCCAATCAATTTCACAGCAAACTTTTCACTTTTACTCCACCCCGAACTTCATTTCTATGCACAAAAAAAAAGCTAAAACTTTGCTGACGCCATTTGGAAGGTTGCGAAATGAATTCATTTTGTGGCCAATTGACAGTGCTCGCAAAAGGTATGCAACCAAATGTGTGCTATGTTTGTTTATTGTACATTTGCGTATGTGTCGTGCGGAACATATATATGGCATATATATAGAGTGGCTTATTCAGATATTTCTGGCGCTAAATGCGAGCATTAGTGGCTCGTTACAGTTGCATGTTTGATCTGGTTTGTAGTTGCCTCACACAGCTGGCAAATCAATCAAATTACCAAAAGGTATTTGGCACACAACTAGTAGTAGAAGAAGGAGTACAGAAAGGGGAAAAAAAGGTAGAGAGAAATAGAAGGCAAAAGCTATAAACAGCAATTTTCAAGTTCACGGATTGTGACTACCCAACTCAGTCCTTCTCTTTCTGTGTACACTGTTCAGCGGCATGTGGCATGTCATAATGCAGTTATAATATGCCATTTTGACACAATGCCTACAAGGAGCCCACCAAATCAGGTTCCGCTCTGTGAGGCCCCGTTAGAACCGGCCCGAGCTCTTTTCGCTGTCTCGATTGAAATTATGACATTTTGATGATTTTCTTATTGGTTTGTTATACTCGCCGTCATTGAAGGCAGCCAAATGCTGCAAAATCAATAGAAACCCCCGAACCAAAAATGTGCCGCACATTGCTTTAAAGAAGGCACTTTAAAAGTTACTCTGCACAAAACGCGTGGCACTCTTCCTTTATTTTATTTAGAGAGCATCAAGGCCGACGAGGCTCGACTTGGGGCTTAACGCAATAAGCCTAACGTGCTTGACGGGCTCTACGAGATAAAGTTGAGCTGAGAACAGCCTGCTGGTGTCTGGTGGCCTAGAACTCAGTGTGGGGGTAGTATAGAAAGGGGGTGCAAGAGACACAGCTTTGTCGTTTAGCACCAGAAGACATGATTCTTAATTGAATTACGTGATAACAAGATGTTGTCGTTGAACATGACATGAGCGCGCCGAAATGTATGCAACACTTGTCATAATTGGCAGACGAGCAGGCGAGAGAAAGAGAGAGATGAATGGAGGAGGGGTAACTGAGCTCAAATGATAATTGAATTTGTAAAGAAGTGAATGAAGGAAGGGAGAAGACACATTGTAAAAGGCAAACAAAGCAAGCGTGAAAAAGACGAAAATATAAAAAGAAAAATAAGGAACCAAATGAAAGTTCATTTTGAACGTCAAGATGACAGTTTCATAGCATATTTGAGCCTCTATTCAAATAGGATATTCTATATCCAGTATGTTTATGGAGTAGTCAACTGCAAAACAAACTAGTACAATAAATAGAGAAATCATAGAACTAAATGAAACTTCACTTAGAAAAAGAATATGAGGCTTTCAATGCAATTTAAGCCTTTCTTTACCTAAGCCTATCGTATTTCAAGTGAAACTAGAGCTGAATTTAATGTCTAGTATATATCATATGGCATTATCTGCAAGTGAAGCTCATTTCAGTGCTACTTTCATTAATCCAACTTTGCTGAAACAAAGCCAAAGTTGATAACAAACCTCGAAGACATCACGCATAAATAGTCACACACATCTATTCACACCCACTCACACAATATTCCCCCTCCCACACTCACCCTCACACACAAAGCCACATAGCTATGTCGACAATATCCTCTCATGTCATTGCCAGTTATTGCTTCTCCCCAGCATCATCGTAGTGGGTTTCGCATCTAGGTCAAAGCATCTATTAAGTGCATGTCAAAGAGGAGCTCAAGTCAGCTCAGCATAGCGGGTGAGCTGTTGATGAAGTTATTGATAGGATACTAAGAACTTGTGTGATGCCAAAGCCAAGGAATATTCCAACGGAAACGGAAATGACAGCATGGAATTTTTGTGTGTGGTCAGCGAAAGTTCAATAAATAGTGCTGAGCTGAGCATATCAGCAAACGGATGATATATGGACCAGGAAACTATGTCAACTGGGGTTGGGGATTATAAAGAGATTAAAAGGGGGACTAAGAAGAGGTGTGGGAGGGTGCACAAACTGATGATGA
This sequence comes from Zaprionus indianus, assembly GCA_018904595.1. Classification (NCBI taxonomy): domain Eukaryota; kingdom Metazoa; phylum Arthropoda; class Insecta; order Diptera; family Drosophilidae; genus Zaprionus; species Zaprionus indianus. Next base: position 3,548,693 of record JAEIHA010000905.1, read on the forward strand.
TGTACAGTTTGACAGAAACTCATCAATCGCAACGCAAAAAGCCAAGCCATAAACTGACAGACAACAAATAATTGACAAAACTTGCCAGAAATTGTGTTTGACCCAACCAAATGACAAGAATGCATTGTGTACAGTGGTTGCAATGTCATTGGCAAAAAAGAGTAACAAAAACAATAAAAGAAAATACTTCGTTATCAGTTAATTAATCGCACAAACTGCGAATCCAGAACGCAATAACAAAATTTACGAAACGAAAAAAGGGGCAATAAGGAAATCGTAAACAAAAATAGCAAACGGGTTGACAAAAACAACATTGCGACAAGGGAAAGCAAACGAGTGCACAGTGGGTGAGAATGATAATGTTGCATAGAGAAAATAACTATAAAACGAACTTAAAAGAAGAACTTAAAAAAATAAAAGAAATATAAGCAACTCAACAAATAAGAGAAATTTAGATAGAAAAGAGAAAAGAAGGATTAAAAGAAAATAAAGTATGCTAGTATAATATACAATATATATAATTATATATAATACAAGGTTTGACTAAAGATTCGATTGAAAAATATTATATATAGATTTATATATTTTATTTAAATTAAAATCAAATCAACTTTAACCCTAACTATTCCACTGTATTCCCAATCGCATTTTGCAGTTCATTTTGGGCGCAATATTTACCATTTGCTTTGACATCCCCTCCTCCCCCCTGCCATATCAACTGCTGGCGATGTTCTTCTGGTTGTTGTTGTTGTTGCCTGTTATCGTCATATATCCAAATTTCTGTGCGACATGCAATGCAAATTAATTCAATGCATGCTATTTTATCGTTGTTGCTTCAATGTGGGCTTAAAGCGACCGGCATTTTGTAGATTCCCCCCACTTCACTCCTCTCCCTTATTGGGAATACAGTTATTTGGCGGAGAAAGACCCCCTAGTTGCCTCTAGCCCCCTCTCTCTCTCTTTCGTTTCTTGTTTTGTAAACAATTCCGATGGGGTTGCTCTGAGTCACGTTTTCGAAATTTTTGTTGCTAGTGCTAATCTAAGGTTTCCTTATTCCCTTCTCTACTTGCAGTCTCAATCTGTACGAGCTGATAAAGAAGAACAATTACAATGGTTTCAGCATGAGTCTGATAAGGCGCTTCTGTAATTCGATTGTCAAATGCCTGCGTTTGCTCTACAAGGAGAATATCATACACTGTGATCTCAAGCCGGTAAGTTGAATTGATATTAATATTGATGAAAATAATAATAATATTGTTATAATAATGAAAATAATAATAATGAAAAATTATTATGAAATTAATAATGAAATTAATAATGAAATTAATAATTAAATTAATAATGAAATTAATAATAAAATTAATAATGAAATTAATAATGAAAATTATAATAAAAATAATAACTACGAAAATAATGTAATGACAAAAATAATAATCGTAATTTAAATATTATTAATTGATATTATTGATAATAACGAAATCGACAATTATAATGAATACTGATATATCTATCTCAAGAATTTTCCCATTTTTCAACTAAACAATTTCATGTTTTACAGGAAAATATTTTGCTTAAACAGCGCGGCAGCAGTTCGATAAAAGTAATCGATTTTGGCAGCTCGTGCTATGTAGATCGAAAGATATACACGTATATTCAGTCGAGGTTCTATCGCTCGCCCGAGGTGATACTGGGACTGCAATATGGCACCGCCATCGACATGTGGAGTCTGGGTAAGTCTGGCTGGGATTGGAAACGGGGACACGGGACACGAGACATGCACATGGGCAGTTGTTGATTTTAATTAAAAAGCATTTTACAATTTGTGTGCAAGTGTGTGTGTCTGTTGATGTGTGCGAGAGTGTGTCGCGAGCACCCTTTGACCTCGTTGCAATGAGAAAATGAAAATGAATTTTTAAATGGTTTTGCCCTGCATTTGGCAAGCGAATTTATTGCAGCACACACACTCGCACACACCTGCAATGTGCGTGGGTGTGTGTGGGAAGTGCTACACGAACGCGTACGTGGAACATTTAAATATTTTATACTCTCTTTTTATGGGCGCAAGTGGCTGCCATTAGTGTAAAAGGGAGAAGGTAAAGATGGAAAGTGCAAGGGTCCCTGACGGGGTCATGGGGCTGACATTTCTGATATCTAACGTAACTTTTCAATGGTTTTTATGTGCGTTAAATGGACGGTTGTACTGGGAAAAGGAATCAGCTTTATGGCATATCGTATATAGCTCTATATATTCCACGCCATTTTCCTTTATAGTTCTCTATTAATTCCCTCGATTAACAAACAATTTATCGGTGGCTAACCATGTAGGCTGTTTCACTTCTTTTATCTTGTGCTCATTTCCATAATTAAAATTCCCTTCCATAACTAAGCTCTTTCTCTCTCTTCATCTCACTCACTCTCTTGCTTTCCCTTTCATTGCATGTGAGTTACTCTTTAGCTTAGTTCCTTCTCCCCTCGTGCTCGTTGTTTGCTCAAGACTTTCACATTATTCAACACGTAACCCATTTTCCTGTCTATGTGTGCGAGCTTTGCTAACTACAGTTACTCACATAAATAAACGCCCACATGTGCTCAAGACAGTGGCTAAAAATACGCCTTGGTCAGCTTTTATTAGAAACCAGCAACAACAACTGCAACAGTGACTACAACAACGTCACGTAGTGTGCACATTTAATGAGTCCTTTGTGTCGGAGCCGTAGAGAGCTCACGATATTTTCTGCTGACCGGATGTGCTTGTAGTCGGAAATGGCCGCTAAAAGGATATGAAAGCTGAATCTAAATGGGGGGCAGGCCATAGCAGGAAGAGGGAGGTAGAAATATAGCGTAAAAGAGCAGGCAATATTATTGTATACATAAACTTTAAGTGGGCGCACTTGTTGAGTGTCTGACCCCACTCTCTTTCTCTCTCACTCTCACTCCTCTTGTCTGCTGCATGCTATCTCACTTTAGTCGCGTCCTGGGTTCATGTCCTGAGTTCTCTGCTCTGTTGCCTGTTGCTGTTAATTGGCATAGTGCGTGTTTTTACACTTGGCTGGAGGGAACAATTGAGCTCAGCCATTTCCAAGCTAAATGTGTGGTGGGAAAATGAGTCTAGGAAATTGCGGACTGCGCAGCGCAGCACGAAAGAGTCAGGAAAGGCATTGTGCAATGCAGTCAAGCGAAAGGAAAGAAGTGACAATTACTTGAAGTTCAAGCAGGGTAGAGAGAGAGAGAGAGAAAGAAGAGAAGTGTTCGAGCTGATAAGAAAAAGCAAAAAAATATAAGGAGAGAGAAGTAATAAGTAGAGTGGGAGTGGGATATGATAATGTAGGAATATGAAAGTGGAGAAGAGAGAAGAAGAGAGTGAAAAAACTGTGAGGGACAGCTGGAAAGAGATGGAAAGAGCATGTATGATTGAAACGAATGTAGAGATAGAGTAAGAGAATAGGGTTAGCTAAGAGAAAACACTGAAAAAGATAAAGTAGTTGAAGTATAAAAAAATGAAATTATTGAAAAGATAAAAAAAGAAAAGTTGAAAGAAATACTAAAATAAAAAAGAAAGAAACACAAAGAAATCGAAACTGACAGAGATTGAGCGATATCGAAAGAGAAAAAAATAAAAAAGAGTAAGACTAAAATCAGCTCTTGTATGGGGATAAACAAGCATAAAAGGGAGGGAGAGTATGGGAAAGACAGAAGGGAACCGTGTCTCAAAACGAGATAAATATGGGATAAAGATGTAGAGACTTTATAGATATATAGAGACACTTAGTATAAATAAGTATTTTAAAGAGCATAGAATGGGAAGAAAATGAAGGGGAGAAATAGCGAATAGAATGAAGATAAGCAGCGAGATAGCTAGAAAGACAGAGCTGAACATAGCGATATATTTGTGTGGATTAAAACATACACTGAGAAGAGAATATGGTTAGAACAAAAATGAAGGTTTAACTTAGATCAATTCCAGTCGGGGATACATTGCAGCATGTTCAATGAACAAATTCATGCATTTTCAAAGTCAACCCTAACAATATTAAATACTAAAGTTTAGTACAAATAAAACCCTTAATTGCGCAGCTGATTGGCAAGATTGGTCAGAAATAATTATTTTGCCATTGAACTTTACGAAATCAATTCAGTGTCGCATTTTGCAAGCCTGCGGCATCAATCAATATTGTGCTGAACTTTTGAACCATGGGAGAGAGAGAGAGAGCGAGCAAGCTCAGCCAAAGCACTTAAACAATTTGCAGCAGCAAATAAATAATACCCTAGAGAGCATTTAGACAGGCCTCGGCTCGGACATGACAGGACAGTACAAAGTCAAGGTCGCTGCGGTCGACTGCAGTGCAAAAAATGGCAATATTCGAAAATTCAAACTAAATAAACATGAAAATCAATACTAATTATATTATACTATATACATATGGGTATTCTAATTTGTGTGTGTCCTTCTCGCTTTTGCAGGTTGCATACTGGCCGAACTGTACACGGGCTTCCCTCTCTTTCCGGGCGAGAACGAGGTGGAGCAGCTGGCCTGCATTATGGAGGTGCTTGGACTGCCGCCAAAGGTGCTGATTTCAGTGGCTCGACGTCGTCGTCTGTTCTTCGATTCCCGCGATGCACCACGCTGCATTACGAACACCAAGGGACGCAAGAGGTCGCCGGGCAGCAAGTCGCTGTCACAGATTCTGCACTGCCAGGATCGGTATTTCATTGACTTTCTGACACGCTGCCTGGAATGGGATCCCGCGGAGCGTATGACACCCGACGAGGCGGCACATCATGAATTCCTACAGCCATCCGCCTCGAGTCGTCATCGCAGTTGCCGCATGTCCACCAGTTCATCGAGCTCGGGCCTGAACAGTGTGTCACAAAAGTCTTCCTGCTACAATTTTGCAGAGATCTCACCGGGCACTGGGCCAGTTGTTGCCTCCATAACCAGCACCACGGCCGTGAGCAATGCAGCCATTACCACCACCAAATCAAGCTCCAGTTCGCGCCAGCCCCCGCCGCACACAACAAGCCAGTCGAATGGACACCTGCCCGACATCAAGCTCAGCGCCAGCGACAAATACAACAGCATGCAGAAGGTAGCGGTGCGCTCGAAGATCACATCGAGTGTGTCGGATCTGGAATCGGTGCAGCAATATTCGTTGCATCGCATATACGGTGGCGTTGGCAGTGGCAGCACACATCACGTCTCGTCTGCTGCAACTAGGAAGCATCTGAATGGTGGCAGCACTGTGAGTGGCAGCACTATTGGCGGCGGCGGTGGATTGGTCAGCAAATATGGTAGCTCAACGCTGGCGCACAATCATCACAATCTGACGCATCACAATTCATCGACGGCCACGATTGCCACAGCCACGCATCATCATCATCATCATGGTGGTGGTGGTGGTGGTGCTGGTGGTGGCCAAGGGCACTTAGTTGGCGCTGGAGGAGGTGTCGGGGGCAGTGCCACTAACGTGGCCATGTCCCATTCACAATCCACTGGCGATGTCTCCGATCGTGCGATCTTTGGGCGAGCTTGACTTCGCGCCAGGCCAACAAAGTTGGAACTCAAGAAATGCAAACTGGTGAATATGATGGATTTCTGGAGCTAGAAGTGGCGTCCACAGCAATGCGCTGCCGTGCGGGAAGAGGAGCAGCTGGATGAGGCACCCGCCTAGTAACTGTAATTGTATTTGTAATTGTAGTCGTCCCACGATAAGCTACTAAATACTATATACTATATGTTTGTATAGCGATATATAGATCTGTGTCTATGTGTGTGTTATCTGTGTTTCAGTGCAAGTGAGCGCGCGCAATGCTGTTTTGTGAAGTTACCCCTTATCCCGAATATGCATACTGTAATGATGTATGCGAATGATAAATCAACTAAACACACACACAAACACACTCACACAAACACTTGCAACACAACAACTTGCAGTAGAACTGTCTGGAAACTATCGCAATTACTATCGAATACACTTTATTTTTCTGTATAGTCATTGCGATAGTTCATTGCAGTTCTACCTAGCAGTATTCTCAGTTTTCTTACTGATTTTTTGCTACTGCCATAGCTAAATATGTATTCCCAAGTATTTCCAACTATGTACGAGTATTTCCCCCACTCTTTCATCCAAACTGTATTCAACACGAACAAAACTGAGAAACTCCCCTCCAGCTCAACAAGAATCAGAATATAATATAGTTTGTAGTTATATAAATACTATATATACGATTGTGTATCGACTCAAATCTGTAACAATTTCATACAGCTTCCATGTCTTTTGCAACAGTATCAAGGCTGTTATTAGTTACATATGAATGCAAATTTGTAGCTATAAATATCATCAATACAATACAATATACCCTAACAAGTGTATGTAGATCTTAAGTCTCGCATAGGTTCAGAATGTTTCGAGCTCAAATAAGTTGAAAATACATACGATATATATACAATTAACAACCTGCATGAACACATAAAATACATACTACTCTCAAAACATATTCATAGACCCACCAAACTAATCAAAGTACCCCTTTGGAACCATATACCCCCTGAAACATTCTGGCCTTGGGTCCGAAGTTGAGCAAATCTTATGTGTAAGTTTGTATTTTGAATGTAACGAGAAACAAACAAGAACACTCATCAAACAGTGCAAGAAACATGTCATATTATTTACATATTATTGAACTTATATTACGTAACTATGTCTAGTTATATATACACACCATATACGACATATAAACAAGAACATATACGACATGTAAACAAGAACAAGAACAACAACAAAATTATGGCCAATATATAAGATGAAACTTTAACTAATTCTATGTAAATCGTATTAGTCGCAAACAAAGAAAACAAAAAATGTAAACCAATTTTATTATTATTGTATAATCAATGAAGATGAGAATAATGAATGCGATAAACAGTTGATATATGTGTCTCGTATCCTATCCAAGACCTGTCCCTATCTGAACCTAGACTGTCAGCGAACAATGTTTGTAATGTACACGTAATTTTAGATATCACTGTAAAGAAATGCAACTTTTGCTCATGACTTTGATAAATGTAAACGTCTATATAAGCTATATAATGTACCACACACATACACAAACACACACACACACACACACATTAGAATATTTAAATGTTAATTCGCCTATTTTATGTATTATTTATATTATATAAGTCGATGCTTATATATTATATTATAATTCTCTGCCGATCCTAACTATTACTATTTTATTTTTTCTTATCTTATATGTATTATGCGTTTTAATCGATTAGCAAGAAAGAAAAGAAAGAAAAAACAAAACAAAAACAAATGAAACAAAATGCAAAACTTGATTTTCAAAGTGAGTTCGAATTTAAAGTTTAGTATTAAATTAAAATCTAAAAAAAAAAGAAAGAAAACTACATTTAATTATCAACAAATATATCAATTTTAAATTAATGAATCATATTAATGGTCAAGCAACCAGAAACAAAACCAGCATGTAATCAATACAATTACAATAATTGAAAAATAAATTACAAATTATGTACTCGAATTCGTAATGTGTTTAGTGATTTGGGGCCGAATTATGATAGAAAATAGATATAAAAAGAGGACTGCGAAAAAGGGGTTAAATAGATTTTTTTTTCTCGATTCTTTCGTCATTTTTGCCGCATTGTTCATAAAACTGAGCAACAAACAGCACCGCTCAAGGGTTAATGTAAATATAAAGAATGTTGCATACTTTTAGGCATGTGAGATAAAAATAATGTAGCAGACTAGGGCATTTTTAGTACATTTTAACCGAAATAATTCAATATTAAACTAGAGCAGAACGTGTTCCTGCTTAGTGAGCTGTCGCTCTTACATGATTTATTTATGTTTTATATTCAATTTTGATGGGCCAATCTTTTGTTTTTCATCATGCAAAAACATCAATAATTATTCCACCAACCCGATTGATGCGTTATTTATTAATGATCGCAGCATTTGACACCAATCGAAGAAAGCTGCAGGCTATCAATTTGTTAATTAAGTTTTGCTTACTAAAAAAATATGAGTAGCTCGACTTATGTAACATCCGACTGTGCAAATTTGTTGTGTATTGTGTTAGTTTTTTAATCAGTTTATTTTAGGAAATCTCAGCACGTGTGAAGTATTGCAGTTAATTTAATTAAAATGTTCGTCTTAGTTAAAGCTACTTGGAGGAATAGACATCATTGATGATGTGTTATGATATTGTTCATTCAACCGAATGGAAATACTAAATTATTATTCCAATTTGAAGTAGCAAATGGAATCTTCACTGCGACACACCTACGATAACAGTTCTGTCCAATTTACTGCATCTCTGTCAAGATGTCAGACAATTCTTCAACCTCTTGTTAGGCCCAAATGGGTTTGTTTTCACTTTTCATCTGAAGCACTTGACAAGTGTTTGCGCTTGTCCGCTGCGTGGGTTCGCTGAGAAAGTGCTCAGAATTCTAAGTAGAGCTGCCCACACAGTCGGACTCACACATCAAATGACTTAATCCCGGCAGCGCCAAGCAAAAGTGTTGTAGAGCCCATTCTTGAATGAAAAGTAAAAGTTGCTTCCTCACGATTCGGCTAAACGATCGTTGATCCACACACACACACACACACACCACACAGTCCAAGACAGTCTCATGGATACCGAAAAATAAAAAATTCCCATTGAGAGCATCGAGTTGATAAGCAGTCGCAGCCACAGCGCCGCTGTCGGCGCATCGTAAGCGTCATCGAGTCAAAGGTTTATTGACGCAACTTGTGTCTCCAGTTTTCGGAGCCACAGAGCGATCTCTAGCTCACACTGCGATGATCTTCATGATCATCGTCTGCAGCAGCATCTGCCACTTGTTGCCAGGCCAGGTCGAGTTTGGTTCGGGTTTGGGTTCGAATACGACTCGGTTCAGTACGGTTCGGTTTGTTTCGGGTCCATGGCATCTCGAAGGCCGTCGCATCTCTTGGTTGGCTTTTTTTCTTTCCCGATGCCTTCGTCTTTAAGTTTTGTTTTTGGTTTATTTTTCTTTTTCGTCACAAGGTGAAAGTCTTTCTCCCTCAAGCATTTTGCTGCTGTTATTTGTACAGCATTTAGTCTTGTGTGTGTATTGTTTCTTACATATTTCTTTCTTTCTCGATGTTTTGATTTCTGTTGTTTTGCCTGGCCATGGACTGTAACTTTGCACGCTCTTTTGGTAATCTCTTGCACAAATATTAGCTGCGCGATTAGGAATTTACCGGCTTATGAATCAAAAGATATTCATAAATATTTAACTTTAATTTCTAGTTGATGTTTTACAGAGCTCTTGATCTATATTCCTTCTATTAATTTCCAAATACAACATAAAACTCAACTGTCGTTATCTAACACTACATCAATCTGAAGAAAAATGTACAAATTGTAGTACTATATCATTTTGTTTCGTATCTACATTGTAATCTTGCTGTGTCATGACGCATCTGAAGGTGCGGCTTCGGTACACAAATAAAATTGCAACATCGTCATCTAACTGTCACGTCGCCGTGAGGTCAATCCGGCTGTTTAGTTGGCTATGATGGCAAGAAGGCTTAGCTGCTGTCAGAGCCAAGTGAAGCATTAAACTAACGAGGGTATCTTTACTCTAAGACCAACAGCTAATTTGTAGGCACCTCTTCTGCTAGAAGGTTATTTCGGCAGATAAACTGCACCAAGATTTGAAGGCACCTTAAATCTTATTCTTTATGGTTTATAGGCTTTTATTTTGTCAGGGTATCCAAGGTTAGATTGTGTAATAAAGTATATAATGCTTGTTATTAAGGTATCGTTGAAAGGTTTTGATTATTTTTCTTAAATTTAGATGAAGAAAATTCAGTAGGGAAAATACTTTCAACGTTTTCGAACTTACTGCAAAGTATGGGAAAAAAGTTATAAATAAGTAATTATTGATATATTTCTTTACTATTTCAAATCAAATGAAAATCATTAAGTGTAAAGAAAACTCATATCTATTTAGTACACAGAGAACACCGTATTAAAGTAATCTATTTATTTCCTTGAGAAACTTAAAATTAAATCTTAAACAAAACAAACAAACCCAACATTAAGCACCATTCGAAATAGTTTAGACAAAGAGAGAAAGGGCTTCTTAGCTTTGTCTGCTGAGTTTTTTATTTTTTGTCTCAACCTTTGGGTTATTTATGCGATGTTTGCCAGACAAACAGGTGAAAATATTTTCTTTTTATTAGTTTTCCATAAAGATGTACAAAATCATCGAAGCTTTTCTTAACAAAGAAAGTCATCATATAAATTTGTTGCTGCTGCCATTCGATACAAAAGGGCACCTTGCGCGCCAGTCAATGGACCTGACCAAGCTGCAGCATCATTGCCAGCCAAATCAGTCAAATCAGCCGAGGGCCATTATCATTATGTCTGTCTGTCCACGAGAAACCCGATAACGTCTTATGCAATGCGACAAAATGGGCGAGGTTTGGGAGTCTCCGGTTGGGCCTTAGGGTTTAGGGCTTCTCAAGAATTGCACTGCACATTGACTTGCATTTTTTTGTTTGTTTATTTTTCTTTTCCAGCCTCGCGTTGAAAGTGAAAATTTATTAATGAAAGCTGTTGATGGCGATGGCGATGAAGCGTCTATGCCTTCTGCTGATGGATCTCAGTCGATTAGTCGATTAGTCACGTTGGCAACGCGACTGCCGAATTGCTTTTGGACTAGGGTCTAAGACAGCGGCAAATTGCTGCCTATAATTGCTGGAAAGCTGAAAATGCCATAATTTCTTATTGTTGTTGATTGGCCCTGGTTGCGTTTTGATAAGGCTGAGACAGGGGGGCCGAATAACAAGCCAACTAACTTAGCTAAATGGCCCCAGAGCGTTGCACAAGAGGAAATCAATTTTTCAATTTACTCAAGCGAGGAAATTGTCATGATTTGGATTGGGAATTTAATTTGTTGGCTGATCTAGATGAGTGGAAAATCGATCGCTGTGGGATTTTAAACGACGAGTCCATCGTTAAAGACTTAGAAAATTAAATAGACAGTCGCTGCAAGAAAGATGCGATCTTTTTGTTTATTTGTGCTTTCCATTAAAAACAGCCTTAATTTTAATAAATTTCAACAATTCTTTACTAGAAAAAAGGTAAGAGAGAGATATACTTTAAACGCATTAGTATCAATAACAAACGGTATTAATTTTCGACGGATATGTATTATTTAGAACATATTGGTTTGACCGAAAAAAAAAAAAACGATGATTTGGCTTATGACTCTGTTACTGCATTCTACAATAAATAAATATATTGCCTCTATCAGCGTTATAATTGCTTGAGAAAGTGTCTCTTATGCCGGACAAGTGCGAATACAATTGTTTAGGAAGCTGCTTGAAGCCAAAGTCTCAGAAGAGCATTATTTTTTGAATATTATTCATATTTATTATGCAAAATGAAAGAATGTCCGCGTAGTGTTAAATAGTTTGGATTGTGATATGTCCTTTTCTTATGTTTATAGAGACGTGAACCAATTCAGCAACAAATTTGAACGCATACAGGAGCCTTGTACGAGTCTTGATGCTTGATTTGATGCTTCTAACTGCTTCCTATCTGCAATCTGTGCTAGGTGACACTGTTCATGATGATTAAGAATATATACCCACCTATGTGTAATTTGTGCTTTGCAATTTTTATTTCTATTTAGATTTACTTAAGTAGAGATTATTCAAAAATTTATTCATTTATTTTAATTTTTCTCACTCTTTTGTTGTGCCACAATCAAAGTTGGTAGGCTTGGCATTTAAATTCAACGCAACTCATTTTGAGCACAGGGTATTCGAGTCTAGCTCTCTGATATGTACATATTTCATAACCAAAGATGCTCCCTGATATAAATTCCACTTCCGTAACCTTGCAACATGTGTGCACACAATTCCATACATCCGCTCGTTTTTAATACCGATCATTACCGATCTAGTCATGCTGAGAAACACCAAATACCATACAAGATGCAGCCAATTCCTATCGATTATTCATCACATGATCCACTTTGATTCGGGTGTGATGCAAGTGTGTAACAAGTTGATCAGTAGAGCGTTCCGGTTGCGATCGCAGCTGGATCGAAGCTACTTACGACTACCTGATATGGTCAGCATAAATAATGCGGGTAGACCACATTAATCATCCAAATACTTCGATAATTACACTAGCCCCAAACAGAAGAGACAGCAGAGAAAGAAAGAGAGGAAGAAAAAATGTGAATCACTTTAAATGAGGCAGACAAATTGTGCGAGGTAAAAGACACATTGTGGCGTACAGTGGGAATGCAGTTTAAATTCGGCCAAGCTGCAAGCGCGACACACGTCTGTAATTCGTCATAATAATGATAAACATCAAAATAGTTATCTACTCTTTCCGGCTGTCCGCCGATCTGTCTGCATGTTGGGCAACTATTAAAAGTTATTTATTGTTTTGAGTCTCGATGCTCAATTTATTCTCGTACGCCTCCAATTTAACGTTCTTATCACGACAGACCGAGCTTCCGAGTACGCCAACTTGAGGAAATTACGTGATTCTGGCGCGGAATCGAAATCACCAACGAAGATGGCATCACATTTTGATAGCCATTTCTGGTTTGATAAAGAGCGCCAAAGAAGAAGACGAGTTGCATTTGAAAAATGTTTCATGTTAGAGGCACAGCATTTCCTCATGTTGCTGCAACACTTTCTCTTTCACTTCAACAACTCTCTCTCTCTCTGTGCAGTTGGGGCTCTCTTTGCTTTCTCTTCGCTGGGCACACTCAGCACTCAACACTCAGCATGTTGTTGGTGCCATGTTGCTAGCAACATGTTGCCGGCTCATCGCTGACTCGTCGCGACTCAGAGCAGAGCTTCGCGCATTTTCAGTTTTTGGCATCTTCGTTCGGTCGCGTGAGCTTGGCTTAAATTGTTACCAAACGCTAAATGATCTTCAGTTAAGCATCGAACTTTTACCAGACAAGTCGTGTCGGCGGCTTCCACTTCTCCGCGGCCAGCAAGCAAACGCTAACGGAATACTAAAAACAAATAATACTACAACGAATGTACAACAACAACAATAAATAATAATAACAGCAACAACGAAAGAGAAAAAACTGCATCATTTGCATAAAGCAAATAGAAAACGTTAAATTCAAAACGCGCAAGCAAAAGTTGATTTGAATTTCGAATTCGGAATTGGATTTTGTGTAGTTTCTGTTTCTGTTTGCCGTCTTCGTCGTCGCCGTCGTCGTTGTGGTCGTCATCGGCGTCGTCGCATTTCTGACATTTCTCGCGCGCCAATTGGAAATTTTTATCCACTTTTTTATTTCCATCCAATGTCGTGTCCAGTTTTTAATGTAAAATAGTGCAACGATATCGAAAACTAAAACAACAGCGAAATAATATTATTCACATAACAATTGCGAATTTGTTGTTGGCACATCCGGGAAAAGCGTTGAACCATTTTCGACTCGAATCATCGTCATGCGAATCATTTTAACGCTTTGGGGCACCTTGTGCCTTTGGGTTGTGGCGGCCAGTGCTCAGGGATTTATTCCGCCCCCCAATGCGGCAATACATAATGCGGTAAGTTGAGATCTTGCTGAAATTAAAGGAATTTTAAGAGTTTTGAATATAAATACGATTTATAATAAAACAAGTTAAGAAATAAAAACAATTATCTAAAGTTTTGAATATAAATTTAGTTGGAAACATTTCACAAATAAAGAAATTTTAGTTGAAAAAGATTGTTGGATGAAAAAAGTTGAGAGCTAAAAAAATACATGCAACTTTAAAAGGTGTTTAGTATACATTATGTTTATAACATTTACAAAATATTAAATGTGTTTTGAGTTGAGAAAAATAATTAAATTGAGAGCTTAAGGAATTAAATTAACTTGAATATACATACATATATTTAGTTTCTAACATTTCCAAAAGTGTTCAAATAGTTTTGTATTAAAATATTTAACAAGATTTTAGAAGAATAGAAAAATAAATTATACTAATATAATTCACAATTGTTTTAAATTCCAGTCAAATATTTTTTTAATCAAGAAATGATTTCGGAAATTTTAAGTTTCATTTCCTAATGAATTTCAAAAGAATAAAACATTTATTTGTGATTATTTGTGAATATATTTTCCAATTTATTTATTATTATTCATTTTGCAATAATTTCAAATATTTCGTTACAATTGCAAAAGTGGGACAAATCTGTATGAAAAAGCCCCCTTACATTTGTTCCAGTTACACACAGTCACAAGTCTCGAGACGCGCCTCACGCCCCAAATATGTGTCAAAGATTTGATTAGAAAACAACAAACAATTTATTGATCAATTTGCATTTCCATTGAACTTTAGTTATGCAAATATTTATTGTTTTGGAGTTTATTGTGAATTTCATTTAGGCCAAGCAAAAAAAACACCAAAAACGCGACATAGTTTCGTTTGAGTCATATGAGAAAAGAGAGTTCCGTTAAGTGGGAAATACTGATTGCTAAAAATATAAATACAGGAAAACTGGTAGCAACTAACATGCGTATAAATGTGATGATGTAAGTGGATGATCGATAGAAAGAAGAAGAAATTCAAAGTTATTTCTTGCATAAGAGCGACACCCGCTTTAATAATTTAATTATTCATCAGAGATTTTCATAAACATTTTCATTTAAATACAAACTTGGCGCCTCACGCGCGCACACCTCAATGAACTTTCCCTTTTAATGAAGATGCAAAGGAAGCGTAGAGAAAGAAGCCACAAGAAAACAACATCATGACAACGTTTAAGATCAGAAGAAAACCTGTTCGCTTGACCAGCTCTAAAGAAGAGACCGAGATGAATCTTCCACAGAAACTGCAAGTCAGCTGCATTCTCAGCTGAAAGAGAATTTGTTGTTGTTGCTGGTTTTGTTGTTGCTGTTGTTTCTGCCACTTTTTCGCCACATAATTTATTAAGCCTCATCAACAAATTGCCGGCCCAAAATAATTGATCGCTATTAGGCCAAATGTCTGCCTTCAGTGATATGTCTGGATTATGGCCGAGCTGATAGTTGCCTCTTTTGTTGTTGCCTCTGTGTTGTTTTGTTGTATTTTGATTGTCGGTCAATGTGGCATTTGTGGCATCCGCTGCTTTTATGCTTAGTTTTCACTTTCATGGCCGAAAACACACTCACACACACACAAAGTTGGCAACCGTATTTATGGTTTGAAATTTATCTGCTGCTCTCTTTGATTTGCGGATGAACTAATGCCCATAATTGGGATTTCTTGTCGCTTTTGTTTGGGCAGCATATACCTATATCGAATGTATATATACAACGTATTACGTAAATGCATCTCGGACTCAAGCAGCCCGCTGGCAATGTTTTGATTGGCGCCTGACAAAGAGACAAGGAATGTAGGTTAAGCCAAATGAATTGGCAGAGGGAGGGAGGTGGAGAAACTAAACTGAATTGTGCCACAAAAATTGCAAGTTATAATGGGTAAATAGAGAGGTAGTTATAGTTTAGTTGGTGAGGAAGATAGAGATAGACATTTGAATAGAAGAATTGATAGTTATTTAGGTTGTATGTAAATAAAGAAATAGGTTAGTTATAGATAGAGAGGAAGACACTTGATAAGGGGGAGCGTTAGTAGATGTAATAACCTGAAAATAAATATATATTAAGAGCTTGTTATAAATTGGTTGTTATGTAGATATTTACAACATAATCTTGTGGCAACAGTTCACAGATTCCTCCATTTCTTCATTTCTCACGGGGTTTTGTGACTGTGATCCACAGTCCTTCAGGGTTTTCTTCGATTGCCTTAAATAAACAAATAATTATCTTAAAATCTCGTTAAATGCCGCTTTCATACCTTCAACTCTACTTATGTTTGTCTTTTACATTATATAGTAGACATACTTATATTCCTTAGCGTATTATATCTTTATTTCCTCATAGCACGCTTTATAATTTCATAATCCAGCTTATATCACAGTCAATGCAAAGTTGCGATTGCAATTTCAATTTGTTTTGCTAAGCAGCACTTCCTGAGCTCGATTTCCATTAACTTCAGTTGCACCATCTCTTTCTTCCTCTCTCTCCCTCTTTCTTCACCCCCTGCCACACTTTTCATCGTCGCCCAATCAGGCACAAAATTTCATGCCCTCCATAGCGTGAAATGTAATTGAAATGCGATTTAATTCTCAATCGGATCACATTGAACGAGTAAAACAAATCACAAGCGCCAGTGTTGAAGTGTGTCAGGGAAGGGGAGAGGTGCAAGGGGAACGGGGCACTGTCCCTAATAGACTCTGCGTCTGATTAGCGTCCAATTACTTTATTTGTTTTGATTCACTGCAATTCGATGCGATTTGATTCAATTCGATTTGAATTAGTCTGGCGTCAAGTTAGCAAACTCAAAGTGGGAAATCACAGAGTGCACTGCAGTATATCCAAGGGGACAGGGGGTTGTGGGGGCATGCCAAAGTTTAATTAACTTAGCCTGGGCTTGGCAGCAAGTGTCATCCTGTTACCGAGAGTGTGAAAGACTCACTGGCAATCAGTCACGAGGGCGTTCTCCTGTTGCCCGACAACTTTCATTTTTTTTTCGAACACAAATCCATTAACAGTTTGTCACTTGAGCGGCACAACGAGGTAAACCAAAAATGACAACAACAGCAGCAGCAGCAGCAACAATAAAAAATCGTATCTCTCAGATAAATATGCAACCGAAAAGAAATATATTTATAAAGATCTCTCGATTGACCCACTTTCCATGTCATGAAAACGAAACGAAACAAAGTAGTAGAAGAAACCTGCCAGAACGTCGAGCCGCGTTCAAAGCGCTTGCGAATAATAAAAGCACCAAAATGTAGCAACAACAACAACAGGAACAACAACAAGAGCAACAAACACAAGAGCAGCAACAACTCAAAAATGAAAAGAAATTACAACTTGAAATTCATACAAAAGAAATGCGAACTGCGACTGACAACGAACAGGTTCAAGAGCTGTCAGACTCGCGCACTTTGCAGACGCAGATATATAAAGATAAAAAAGTATCTGTGAGTCTGTGCGTCTCTTTTGAGCTGCTGGGACGCAAAGGTAACTTGCTTATTATTGATAAACTCCCCGTAGAGAAGAAGTGGAGCTCATAAGCTTATTAAAAACGATAACTGATTGTGTTGAGATACATAAGAAGATACAGCATCTGAGTATCTTATACTTTACTTGCTAATAAGCTTATTACTTCATCAATAAGATACAATATGGATGCTGCTTAGCAACCAATAGACACAGATCTATGTAAAGTATCTGTTGCCTGATGTAATCAAGCCATCAACTCTTCCCGTCTTTAATACTATTACAGTTTCAATTTGATAATGTTTGAACTGGAATCGTTTATTGTATCTGTATCTAATCTGAACTAGCATCCACATGCCTCTAGCCAAGAGAATCTGAATACCAAGCAACAGGTATTTAAAAACAATTTCATAATCAGTTCGTGCGTTCGCCCTGTACAAAAGTGAAAGCAAAAGAAAGACGCACACACACTTATAGACTCATGTATGTGTGTATCTTATCTGCTTAAGCAGAGATCTGCATTAAAATTTCAAAATAAAAATAACAACAAAATCGAAAAACAAAAGCCGCAGCAGCAATCTAAGCAGAGCAAAGGCAGCAGATGTTGCACAGACTGTTGCAATGTCCAGACAATTGTCTGGTGGCAATTTCTGTTTACACGACACAAAAAGGCAACTGTACATAGAGTACTGAGTTGAAAATCCTATATACACGTACCACAATAAAAGGCATAAAATTAAGAAATACCAAAAACAAAACAAAATCACATAAAAGCAACTTCGACTTCAACTTTGCCTCGAAGTCGAAGTCGGAGTTCGCGTTGGACTTAAACTGTGACCAGTTCCTGTTCCCGCAGACAAAAGGAAGATGATGATGTGGCTGAAAATAAAAAAAAATGCTTTCTTGTGTTTGCAAAAGTTGGCAATAGCCTCCTGTTGTTGTTGTTGCCGTGCAATTGTTGTAATCCCAGGCCGTTGCCGTTTCGGCTGATGTTGCCACAGTCAACTTATGTCAATAGCGAGCAAGACAGACGGCAGCAATCTGGTCTGACACGTTTTTCGTTTGGATTGTCTGATGGAAAATTGTGCAAGCCAAAAAAGGAAACTGCAACAACAGCTGGACAAAAGGTTAAGGACAATGATGCATGACAGCGAAACGGGAGGGGGAATAGTTGGGGAAGATCAATGACAGATATTGGATCAGAAAAGAAAGAGTTGAATTCGCCTACAGTTTATAGTTATTCAAAAGGAAGCTGAGAAGATTCAAAAACTAGTTAAGAAACAGTTTCCAAGTCAACTAATCAAAATTCCCTGTAAAGCCTTTCTCTGCGCTTCTCAATCGTAGTTTTTTTTAGATGAAATTCTAAAAATCATATATTTTATTAATCTGTTATCTACACTCTCCCAAAATTGATAAGTTTACTTGCAATTTAAACGAAAAAACTCCCATATACTTAAAAGTATGTTATCTAATTAAACTTGTCGGAATGCCTCTCTCTGCGCTTCTCAGGCGCTATTTACCCTACCCCTCGCTATATCATAAACACAAACAAATGAAAATCATTTCCTGTTTGCTTGCCATGGCTAGTCAATTATTAAGCCATTACCCAGATCGGCGATCTTTTTCAAGAAACGCCCATTATACTTGAAAGAAATCTCCGCCTGAAGTTGGGCAAAAAGAGCGCTAAAATTTCACATAAAGAAGGAGAAAGAGAGAGAGTGAGATGGAGAATCATTAATGCTTCTACTTTGGGCATCTTTCGGACACTTAAACGCGTCGCATGGGAAAAGAAAGTAAAAGGGCCGCGGCGACATAACTCATCGCCGGTTATTGACAGGCGACGACTCTCGGACTCGGACTCTCCGACTCTGTTGCTTTATCTTTGTGTTGCTGCCTGTTTTTGCAGTCAACGTCGTGTCGTCGTCGTCTCTTTTCGGTGTTTACATCAATTTGTTGATGTTACGCTGGGTTGGGTCATTAATAGCTAGTTGAGGCTTCAAAAACAAAATGAGTTTTGTAGCGATTTTTTTGAGTCCGCGCCTAATTGCCACATTCAAAGCGAGAGGAGGGCAGGAGACACAAAAGGAAGAGGAGTAAATGGGGGGACACTGTGCTGATGAACATCGTCATTAGTGCAGTGCAATGTGCAGTAAATATATCAAAGAGCAATTTTCACCCACCGACGACGACGACGAGAGATTTTAGCCAAGCGCAGCAAGTGTCAACTTCCGCATTACTCATACGCCACGTTAAACTGGTTTCGCTGTGCCAACAGTTGCTGCTGCAATTCCAGTTGCTGTTGCTGCCACTGCCGCCACAGTTGTGTTTGCTGTTTGCTGTTGTTGCATCTTCTCGCCATAACTCAACGCAAATATGGCCAAAAGTCAAACGATCCTCGTCGCCGGTCACGTAAGCGTCCGACCAAGCCCAGAGACCCAGACGAGGCTGCTGCTGCTCCTCCTGGGCAGCAAGCAAGCAACAGCAGTCAACAGACCAACTTGCAATCGACCAACTGGTTAGCTGCACCGCGCGACTGTTGCACTTTCGTTTTTGTTGCTGTTGTTGCCCCTGTTGGGTGAAAAGCTTTGCTGCGCGAAAATGAAGAAGCGTTTGTTGTTGCTGCGAGAGAGTTCCAAAAACAAGATTCCAAGAGATCTGCCTGCTGCTGCTGCTGCCGCTGCCTCGAAGATGTTGCAAGCCGAAGCACAAGTTGCATAATTTGTTTTTCTCCAACTCGACCTGTTGTTGTTGTCATTGTCATTGTTGTTGTTTTCCAACGAGGTGGGAGTCACAGAGTTAGTAAAAAAAACTTGTCCATTGATTTGCACTTAAGAAATGACATTTTTGTGGTTGGGGTAAAAGGTGCAAAGGAAAATTTGCAAAAATGTGTTGACAAAGGCAACAAAAAACTGAAAGACACAAAAAACAATTGACTTTCATTTAAGAAAAAATTATGCAAAATATTGAAAGACAGTAATTGAGGTAATTGAAAGGTGAAAGGTTATAGAGAGAGATTAAAAAATTAGCTAATGCATGTTTGAAAGGGAGGTAGACTTACAATTATTCATATATGCAATTATGCAGTGGCATTTGTCAGTCACGATTCGGCTAACGAGCTGAAGAAGTTCATGTGAATTATGTCTATATGCAATCTGTATGTGTTCTCTAATTACATTTATTTCCACGAAGCAAACTTATTGAATAGAAGTTAAGTTGGTTGCGTTGGTACTGAAATTGCAGCTTGTGCAACACTTAGAGAACGAAATCGATTGTTCATTATCGATATAGTTTAAAGGTTTTTACACTAAGCATCGATGCCATTAAGCATACATCGATACTTAGTATTTCCACTTTCTTTAAAGCATCGCCGTTCATCCTCAAGAAATTCTCGGCTTCTTACTGTGATTTTAATGTGATTTGGGAAAGACATTATTATACGTATTTGTCTATATGCATCTCAAGAGCTTGATAAGCTGCGCTATTACTGCGGATGAGGAAGGGACGATAATCAGTTATCTTAAGTTGAGGAAATATCAAGTTAAGGGAAACCCCGTGGTACACGATATAACATACTTATTGTACGAGGGTCGTTTGATAAGTCCGTGACTTTTTGAATAAAATATATTTTTTTCGTCAAAGAAGCGTTTTATTTCTCAACATAATCTCCTTTTAGCTCTATACATTTAGTCCAGCGTTTTTCCAATTTTTTTATTCCTTCCAAATAATAGGTTTTCTCAAGGCCCTCAAAATAGTCGTTTGTTTCTGTGATGACCCGAATCTCTTACCGCCGAGCCATTTCTTCATGTTTGGAAACAAAAAATAGTCACAGGGGGCTAAATCTGGAGAATATGCTGGATGGGGTAGCAGTTCGTAGCCCAATTTATGAAATTTTGCCATGCTGACACGAAATTCACTTTTTTCCATTTTCGTTAAAATTCACGAGATCGTCTGCTTTCAATGCCTATAAAACGCAAACCAAAAAACGCAGCTTTCTCAAAATTTTACAGTCAGCTGTTAATCGATAACTGCTGACAGGAGCAGTGTTGTATTTAGAGCAGGTGCGCGGCAAATACAAAAAGTCACGGACTTATCAAACGACCCTCGTACTTCAGTCACGTACTGGTTTGATATCACCAGAAGTAAGTGTCGGTTTATTAGCCAGGGTCGATCTCAATTGCATTATCTGCTCTACTCTACGACCTACTCCAATCAAAGCCACCACAGCATCGTTCTGCAATTCTTGCTTCGATCCGCTTTTGTTTTTTTTGCCCGATTTTCACTGCGAAATCGAAAGCAAAACTGAAATCTCAATTTCAATTTAGTCTGTGTTGCATGCTCAACTGATGCACTCAAATGCGCAGCAGAAACAGCATAAGAAACCGCAGAGAAACAAATTAAAATGTGTTGCCTGCAACTGCAAAAGACGTTGCAAGAAGCCCGTTGCACAGTCAAGAAAATATATAAAAATGGGGTGAATGTGGGGGAAAGGGAGGTAAATTACTTCTGTTGTGCGCCGCACAAAATCAACGAAGCTTGCGAAAAGTGTTTTTCCAACGGCGAAAATTGAAAGTGGCAGCCAGCTGAGGCTGCAACTGGGCTGGCCATAATGTGCCACGGATGCCTCTCGCCGACCGCACTCTACTGTGAAGTGGGCCACAGTGGGGCGTGCTTGGACCACTCCCCCTTCCCCCGATGCGCAAGCTGAGCACATACTACACGAGTGCTTTGACTTCTGCGTCGGCGTAGCCGTGAAATACGTCTGTGTTTGCTCCTCCCCTTTTACCCCATGGGGTAAGTGTAGCAGTGTAGCACTGTAGCAGGTGCCAAATGAGATACATAATTGCATCAGAGTTGCAGCAAATATAATAATAGTCTAAGGATGCCTCTTGGGCAGACACAGCCAAGACTGGACCCGAATTAGATGCTTATGCAATGGAAAGGCACGTCAAGAGCTGAAAGGCGAGTAGAGACTTCAAGGGGCTGGCAAAATGTGTAAGAATGGAGTGAAAAAGAAAGGTAGGAGCAACAGGGAAGCAAGATTATTATAGTCAATATTTCCTGGACCATAATTTTTGGGTAATATGGGTTGGATATACTCGTGGTTAAGTTCACTTGATATTGCTAAAGGTAGCTGATACTCTATCTAAACCTTCAAGAATTGCAACTGGACCATGTTTACAAACATGCCTCAAATACCCTTCTCATGGGAAGCAGGTCTATTGCAGGTTATTATACAATATTACCACAAATTAGCAACTCTAAATTGCAGTTTCCAAATTAAAGACAAACACTTACGTGTTTTGTGTGTGCCTGCAATGCAAGATGAACTGGCAAGTTGCAGCTGAGCTGACCGACTTTTATCCAGCAGCCACTTTAGTCAACATTCTGTCCAATCATAACTGTCAATTTGCTAACTGCCGGCGCAAAAGTTTAGGTTATTAACCGCTAAACAATGGTCAGGCAGCTTGGGTCTGGCTGGGCAGACATGGATGTCATCGTCTCATGGAGGTAATTGCTGAAAATTGTCACGAACTAAACATGCGAAAGTTTACTGACTCCCCGGCATGTACTAACTTATGCACGAGTGGGGGAACCTTACAGGGAGACCTCTTCGGGGTAATTTGCATGACGCTATGCGGGCCCCTCTTGACAATGTTTCTTGGAACAGCCGAGGCAAGTGCAATCGCCTTGCGTGACCAGCAACTGGGCACGAGACCAGCAGCAGCAATAACATCGACAAAGAGTGGCAACACTTTGAGCAAATCCGAAACCATTGCACTATCGAGTCTCAGTCTCAGCAAAATCTCGCACTGATTCGAATCCGTAATTAAAAAAGCCAAGCCAAAGAACTTCTCTTTCTCAACTTTCAGCTGCAAGCTCGACTAACCTATAAATTATGAATTCCGAACTGAGGAAAAACTTAACACACACTCACAGCAAAGTAAAGTTTTCATTTCATTGCAAACAATGGAGTAGTCCAATTGACACAGCGTTGGCTTCCAACGCAGGAAGGGAGCAGGTGCAGTAGTGCGGGGATAGGGGGGCTCCTTTTGAAATGCAATCGCATGTCTGGGGAGACTCGCAGCCCGAAGCAAAGAAAACCCAGTTGCGGTTAATGCTAATGCTAATGTGTAATTAATGCATTAAAACGAAATTACCCGAAAGATCTAAAGCGTAAAGTTGCAACTGCGAGTGGTTGAGTGAGTGGAATGCCAGAGGAAAAGTTGAAATAAATTCCCCAAATATTAAGGTACATATTTTGTAAATTAAATATAGTAAATTGATATTTGGAGTAAGCCAAAGAAATGTGTCTGGTTTTATATATTGTATGATAGTGTTGCTGTATTTACAAAGATCTGCAATGTTGTAAAACGTATCATTAGATTATATTAAGTTTTCTGAAAAGTAATATTCAATATCAAACTGTATTAACCCCGAAATATTTGCCAAGTTTCGTAAAAAGTATCATCAGATTATTTCGGGGTTATTTGTGCATATTATTCTTTTACTAATATATGTATGTATATATTTTATTACGATAATATGTTTCAATATCACTTTAGATTATTTTCATTATTTCATTGGGTTTTTTTCGAGGTGCTACCAAATTTTCAATTGCAATGCAAACTCCAAATGGCCATTGGCAATCTTCCACTAATCTAGTCGGGGGCGCTTCAAAAATTTTGAGCAAAGTCACAGTCGTATAATTGACTACTTGAGCTTAAGTAGTATATTGACGATGTGTCTGGCGAAGGTCAACTCATCTGAACAAACAGACCTACTATACCTTGGTGGTGTCTGCGGTCGCTAGTCATAAGCCTCTGTGGCTTATTTCTGACCCATTTCCAGTGGACGCGACGTCAATTGCAATCGAACGCCTCAATTGAAGTGACAGCCTATGAAAACGAGTAGACAAACAACCCAACAACAAAAATTGTTAAAGTCTTTCAAAAACATTTTTTGAAATGTATTATTTGTTGATCTTTCGAAGGCGCTTTATGTGCGTGGCAGAAAAATTGCACACTAAAGAAAAAGAGAGATGATGAAACTGAATGAGGCGCAAGAGATAAATTGTGCTGAAACGAAATAACAAAAGACTGGAAACGCAAATTTTGATGAGCGTGGAAAGGTTTTCAGTTGCGTTGAAGTGTTTCATTTCAGTTTTGCCTGGGCGTGGCTGGGCCTGTCAATGAAACGGTTATGAAATTGCAAAGTTAATGCAAATCTATGCAGAGTCGAGAGTTTGGGGCAAGGCTGCGCAATTGCGCTGGACAATGATGCCCCCGTCCCACTCGCTACTCGCTTTGTGTTTACATTTGAATTGACTAAAAGATACAGATACATAGATAAAGATACTCGTACAATTCGAGATGCTAGACACGCAAGCCGCTTGCTGCGTGCGTCAAATTTATTGAATTGGAAAGTAAAATTGCAGTTAATTTATATATAGATATAGATATCTATTTAAATTTATTTCAACAAATGTGTTTTCTGCTGCTGCTTCTTCTTCATTACTTCGCCTTTATGTGCAGCCAACACGCAATTTGTCTGCGATAATTATGGATATTTTCCAAGGGTTTGTTAACGATACGAACACGGCAAAATTATGATTATTATTATTATTAAATTTGTGGGGATGTTGACTTGCGAATTGAAAGTGAGGCTTCAAATTGAGTTGTTCATGCTTGTCAGCCTGATGAAGCGTTAGATCTTTTGTTACCAATTAATTATATTTTGATATAGGAGTCTGAAAGTATTCTAACTTAACTCTGTTTTCACTTTTTCTCATTCTTATTAATTATTGATTTATTAACCTTTGAGCACACCTTGAACATAAATCTTCTGGTTTATTTCTGAAATCATTAGCAATTTCTATTTCATTTTCAATCTGCTTTTGATGCGAGACCACCCTCGCGAAACTTTCTATCAACTTTCCGCTTTTAGCCTCTTGAACCTCGACGCTCGATCTTTCTCTGCTCCGCTTTATAGTATATTTTCGCTAATTAATTTCTAAGCTAAGAGCTGATCTCTCTCTGTCTCTCTCCCGTTCACTCGGAAAACCTGAGTGCAATTAGCCATATGAACAGCTAAATTAACTGGCACATAAACCTCGATATTCACATGCAGCTTAAAGAGCAGCCAGAAAAGTGGGTTTATTTAAATTACAATTACAGAGTCAAGAGGCATGAGGGGAAGGCCCTTCGCTAATGATATAATAAATCTTCGTGGCTCGTAAAGAGTGTCTGACTGTGTCAAATTAGGCATGCCATATGGTGTGCAGGTAGCTGTCAGATACAGCTACCAGATACAGCTACCATATATGTAGCTACACATAACCTATGCGGGCCTTCAGCTCGTGTGGGCGATGCTTTCGTGTCTCTGCAGCTTGCTCCACATTTTGCCATTGGCATTTTGGCCCAATTTCAATTAATTTACATGCATTACAATTCAATTAGTCAACACAACGCAGCAAATTTTCGGCAAATTTGCATGCCTCACAACGCTTTGCTAATTGTATCTGCAACTTGTTGTGCGCCCCCCGGGCACAGCTTATGCAACTGGCAGTGTATGTATCTTGCATCTCGGATCTCGCATCTGAGCCAAAACCTGCAAATTAACCAACTGGGGGCTGCAGTTGCAGTTGCTGGGAAACAGCTGGGAGTGGCAGCCGCCTTCAAAGCCGCAATCCATGCAGGTTAAGCATCGTTTACGGAATGCTGAGTGCGGTTTCATTATAGACTGATTTGTAGGCACGGTTTTTCCAGAAATATTGATATAGTTCAATTTCTGAAAGACAAAAAAATATATTAATGTCCGTTCAGTATAGATAATTCTTGAGATTATGATTATTCATAATTATGTTACCTTTTTTCGTCTTTAGTTTATGTTTTAATAAAATTCAATACTTTTTTTCTGTTTTGGAAGCCTGATTTGATTTGCATAGTTTAAAAGTTAGATGCATTAATGAATTAAAAGCCTTAATAATTAAATTAGTTTTTATTTGAACTCACAACAAATTTAGAAAACTTTCTAAGAACACTCAAACTTGAAACCAAAGAATTGTCTTAATATTTTTGCAGCCTTTTCTTCTTGTAATTATACCAAAAAATTCCCTTTCAGTAAATTAACCAAAAAAATGCTAACCCCACAAATTAAGCCACATTTTTCACTTGTTGCCCTCAACAACAAAAACAATAACAACACTTTAGAGCAACAAACACGTAGAAAAATCGTGCTAATTTATAAACTGTTTTACGAGCATTTTCCTACACTTCGTCTCGGACGGGGTAAGATATACGCGATAATATCAAGAAAGAAAAAAAGGTTTGACCAAGTTTCTTTTTCAACTCGATTGTTAAATAACATTTGCTGCTGTTGTTGTTATTGTTATTGTTGTTGTAACTGGACCTGCTGGCGTTATTGTGTTGTGCCTTGCAATTGTTTCACTTGCCGGCAGCAATTTGTTGTTGTCGGAGAATGCGTCGGGGGGGGGAGGAGAGGGAAGACTTCTTTCGCTTTCATGCGATTCGCCTCGTGCCTCAACCCAACTGGACGCGGTTGTAGGTGTTGCTCCAAGGTATTTTTTGTTGTTGTTTTCGGCTACACTGAATTTCAGTTAATTACACAATTTTATGTTAATTTCTCTTTGAGATGCGCCCGTCGCTGCTGTTGTTGTTGTTGTGCATTCTTTGTGCGGCTACGAATTAATTACTTATTTGCGTAGCCAGCGAACTATTTTGTAGGCAATTAAAATGCCTTTAGCCGCCGCGGCCGCTCTGCCTTGGGTTCGCATTTTGGCCTGCACTCCAGTCATTTTGTCGATACAAAAATAGGCAAAGAAGACAAACGGACAGACGAGAAAAAAAGTGAAAGGCAATTGCCAAATCTTCAGATTGACCAACCGACAAAACCGAAGCGAAGCCATCAAACGCAGATTACCATGCACACTTTATGTGCCATATGCCAAGTGGCGATGGCAGTTGCCGCCAAGCCGACGAGGTCCAACTTGCCACCACTTGTGTGGTTGTGTGAACCAACCTGTTCTTCTCCTCGTTCTGTCAGCACCAAACCAATTGAAACAATTTTTCGATCTGTTTGTCGCCTTAATGATGTGAGCACGATCACTCGGCGCGATTGGCATCAATCTATTGGCGATTCGATTTGACTATTTGACAAGCGGAGCACTTCGAAATTGCAACACAATAAAAGCGCCGCTGCAGTCAGTCGGAAAATCAATTTTTAAATACAAACAAAGGTAGATTTACAATTCATAGATGACGATCATAAAAGTCCCAGTTGCAAACTATATACGTGTAGATCTGTGGAACGATGATCGAGCGAACCTCTTTCGTAATCACTGAGCTTTGAAATATTGTGAGTCTTTTGAGATAGACAACTTGATAAAAAGATGAACTGAAAAAAGGGAGATATATTAGTAAGAAAAGAGATTACAAAGAGTTAAACAAGTAGGGAAGTTTATTGTTCTTCCTAAAGAAAGATAAATTGACAAATAAGGAGATATAAGGGGAGATCACAGTCAAATAAAGATAAAGATTTGCAGATTGCCACAGTAAAACCTGCAGAGTATGATTGTTAATTAATAATTTAAACTTATCTTATTGCATCACTTACCGAACTCATATTTGTAGGCCTTTGTATCTTACAAGATTTACACTTTAACGCATTGTTAACAAGATTTCCAAAGATCACGATCGAGTCCAAAGATTCTCACGAATGCAGCGAAATCAATTCAAAAACTACAGAATGCTGTTCTGATCATAGATTATCAATGTTTTTGACCAGTTACAACTGCCAATTAATGCGACCTGCATTCAGAGCTGCCAATCAAGTCAGCCGCCGAAAAAGATGTCGATCGCATCGCAAGAATGCTCATTAATTATGCCCAAAAAACAAGCAGTTCTAACTCTTTGACACATGCAACTGTCGATTGCACAAGATCCCCTCTAGCGAAAAAGCTGTAGAATCTCCTCGAAAGAGCCTTGAAACTTCACGAATGACCAAAACTGCAAAACGCGCCCTAGAAATAAAGAAACTTCAAAAAAAAATCGAGAAGAACAAAAACAAATAGCAAACATTAAACTAGCTGCAAGTCGACAAAAAGACGCGGTAGCCAAAAAATAAACAAAAATTTCAAGAGGAACACAATGAAGAGGGGAAGCACAGGAAACACGAAACACAGCAGCGGGAAACGAGGCCATTCGGCTTGCAACTCACTGAGATCGGTTGCCAGTGGCCAGATTGAAGTTTCGGTAACTTTGCCAGAAGACGTGAAACGTATCTGTAAGATACTTAAACTCAAAGACACACGTACTCGAGGCCATTGCGCAACCCAGTTAGTCGCCGTCGGCTGAAGATTTGAAGAATTTATGGTCACTTGGGTAACTCTTAATTAACAAAAACGACTCGAGGAGTCGCTCTTCGTTGTTGTGTCTGCTGCTGTTGTTGTTGCTTCTGATTTGATCCATTATATTCTGATTAACATGTGCTCCATAAGTGCCTATTTTGTGTCTACAAATCACTTTCACTGCCTAGCGCCACGAGGCAACGAAACCGAAACAGAAACAGCGATGAAAACAAACTAAGGCAAAAAGAAATTTTAAGAT
Source organism: Zaprionus indianus (assembly GCA_018904595.1). Lineage (NCBI taxonomy): Eukaryota > Metazoa > Arthropoda > Insecta > Diptera > Drosophilidae > Zaprionus > Zaprionus indianus. The sequence goes on from JAEIHA010000905.1 coordinate 3,577,394, forward strand.
TGGGAGATTTCGCTTTCATTGGCCGCTTTTGGAGAGCTCATCGCAAGCTCAGACGGAGCAAACCGAACTGATGTGTGATGTGAAATCAATTATGAGTTATTAACAAATTAGTCGGGTTTGCCGCAGAGTCGTGTAACTGACAAATATAACATCATCGTGGATCAACGCCCCATCAGAAAAAAGTGAAAAATGTATTTTTGATAAATGCCGTAACCAAATTTTCACTCCTTCTTCTTGTTTTTGTTTTTGTGGCGCATGTTCCCAATCGCCCAATGCGTCTGAGATGCTATAAGCTCATTAGCATAATGCCTGTTTGATATGACAGCCCTAATATGTAACGCTTTCATAATAAAATACAATTTAGGGAACACTCAAGTGTTTTTTTCCATCGTTATTGTATTTTATTAGGCGTGGACTCTTTAGTAGTTTTTTTTTTCTTTTCGGAGGCCGCAACACTTTCGGTGTCTTTGGGAACTTTCTTTGTTATTTATAGTGTTTACTTGTTTGTCGATTATGAAGTGTATGCTATAAAGTTTGGAAGATTAATGAGCCGATTAATGCACACAGTAAATTTTCCACGCGTTAATTGGTGGCTAAGGCTAATAAATGTTTGATGTTTGATTAGTTTCAAAAAGAAAGGAGATTTTATGCAATAATTTGTAGTTCTATTTTTACTTTATGACGTGAGTGATAACTTACTTTATTGCTTTGTTTCCTAGAAAGAAAGCGATATTGTCAACCTATTCAATTCGTCATTTTATCTCAACAGCTTCAGACTTCAATCAAACAATCGTCTAATTCGTTCGACCTCATGAAAATCCCCACTGCCAATCATTATGAGCAATTTCACAAAAACCTCCAACACCCAATATGAAACAAAACAATCAAAGTCTCATGATTAATTGACTTTGTTATAAACATGGCCACTGTTCAGATACCCCTTCTTTTCTTCTGATCCCTCGATATACAAACTCTCCAATTGACACACCATTGACACCTTCAATCACAAGTGGAACCAGCAGCAGACATCGTGTTGGCATGTGACAAACACAAGAGTCGCACCTGCACCGTCCGAGTCGTTAACAACTGGGCGCATGCGTAGCGCCCACTGTACAGTGGGCAGGGGGTGATTGGCATGTGAGAGAAAAATGTGAAAGATAAAGAAGAAGAAAAGAAATGAAAGCGCTTTGCATGCGAGAAAAATGCTGAGTGTGAAATTAACATGTTCGTAAAGTTCCAGCGATGAAATATGACGCAAAGTGACGCGGGCCCTTCGATGTCGAGTTCATCGACTGTCGGCGGATTGAGATGCTGCTGATTGCAGCTGTGTGCCGCAACTATACAGCTTTTTGGGTACTTGATTGATGATTGATTGACGGTTTCACCAAATGCGCAATTTGTCAAATGCGCCGGGGAAACTTCACACAAAAAGAAATCTTTCTTGTGTGAAAAATTGTTTAAAGAAGATGATGCCCACGAGGGTTACTGACTGCTGACCTATGGTGCTTTCAATTTCCTTGGGATAGGTTGGAATTTATGAAGCTGATGATGATAATGATGATTAAGAGTGAAGTAGCGCAATTATCGTAACAGATAATCAACTATTTTATAGCATACTTCTTCAAATTATTTGAATATAGAAATTATTCACGAGAAATATGGCAAGTTTCCATAATAAACCAAACGATATCATCGCCGCCTCACACCTGCCGCCAGTTACTCAGCTCGTCTTGATGGGAGTTGCATAACTGGCCGAGTGTCAGCTTTGACGGTTGCCCGAATCCCAATGATGAGCTGCATCATTAGCGGCAACAACATAATTACCCTGTGAGTAGGAAAAGCTGAGGTAGAGGCTGGTGCCAGGGGTTCAGGGGGAGTGTAACTGTGCTGCGAGGGTCGGTCTAAATCTTTGAAAAATCTTGCAGACGCATCCAAATGTCGCAAGCTAGTGCAAAAGCCATAAGATTTATGGCCCTGGCAATTAAATTATGCATGCTGCTAAGCATATAAGCACTCCCGTGCCCCCCTCCGTGCCACACCTCTGGACAAGTCATCACTCGACGCAGTCGGCATCGGCACTGTTGGACGCGCGCTTCTTGTCTATGGAGATTGCGTTGAATAACAGTTGTTAAACAATTTCTATTGCTGCTGCTGCTGTTGTTATTGTTGTTACTGCTGTTTCGGAGGCTTCTCTTTGTTTTGCCGAATCATTTCAAAGCGATGCGTAGACGATGCGTATGACATGCAGTTTGGGGGAGAGAGAGAGAGATTGTATAAGCAGTGTGTTTGGCACTGTGAAAGATCCCAGGCGACGACAATTTACAATTGTAGCTGCAGATGCATGGGCAACAAAAAAGCCAGAAGAAAGAAAAACAAACACGAAAACAAAAGGAAATTCGTTACAATGCAACACGTAGTTACCGGCAGCATCAATTTGAAGGAAATGAACAGCGCGATTCGTTGGCAATGTCTCAATCCATCATCTTGTGTTGCATCTGACAGCGCTTTTTCCTAGGATCTTCAAATATTGCGTTAGAAAATTTTCAATTTGAACATGTTTGGTTGAAAGCGATGGTACCTAGCGAAGTTGGCTGCGGTTGCTGCAGATGGCACTGAACACAGATATCGATAGGTCCATCAGTGCACAGTGCATTGCACTCAATTCACTGATATCGATAGACTATATTTGAAAGTTCGATTGTAGGACAAGGCCAGTATTGCACAATGAATGGTTTAATAATTATTATGTTGTTTGTAAAAACATTCGATATGTTATTAATAAAAAGTTCCGCGCTCAAGAGAACTTATCTAACATTCAATAGTCAAATTGAAAAAATTATTTATTTTAAATACTGTCGATATATAATAATAATTTTTCAATCAATACCATAAAAGCGCTTAATTGAGGCGATTATATGCACCATAAAGTTGATTTTGACCCAAATTTAAACCCCATTAAACTTGCTACGACTGCTCCAAAGGACCCCAAGTCGTTTAATCAAGACGCACAAATCTTGTTGCTGGCCATTCAAGTGGCAAGTGGAGCAGCAGCAAACAAGGAAACTGGTTCAAGTCCAGCCCACTCTTTTGATCAGTCAATGGCAATTTTTCTGTGCCAGTTTTCCATTTCGCTGCTGAATCTGGTTTTTACCTCTCTCTTTTTTTTGTTCATTGAAACTGGGTAATAATGTCAACGTCAAATGATGCAACTGGACGTAACAACGTTATGCTATTATTAATACTGTTCATCATGAAGTTTGGTAGTTATTAAATTTGATCTCTCTCGTTCTCTTGCAGCCGCTTCCCTTTCACAATGCGCATCGTCGCCAACTGAACCTGCCGCAACAGTACAATCAGCAGAACTTTGTCCAGGCTGGCATCGAGTTGCCTATTCCACCACAGCATCGCCAACATCACGCACACCAGCAGTCGCATCAGCCACATCTTCAGCAGCAGCAGCAACAGCAGCCGCAGCAGCATCGCTTTGCGCAATTCCCCCAACAGCAACAACAGCAGCAGCAGAAACAACAGTTGCAACAACAGCAGCAGCAGCCGCACAACAATCAGCAGTTCCAGCGCTCCACACAAAATCAACTACAAACAGCGCCGCAATATCCACAAGCTCCTCTAAGTCTGCAGCAGCAGCAGCAACAGCAGCCGCAACAACTGCCACAACAACAACAGCAGCAGCATCAATTGCCTTCGTCTGGCAACAATCTTGACCTGCATCACCAGAACTTCTTGGATTTGCGTAACTTTGCCAGCTCGCAGCAAGTGCCACAGCGCCAAAAGCCGTTTACGTCGGATTCACGTCTGCAGTCTACCGCTTTTCCAGCACAAGCTTATCAGCAACAGTTGCAGCAACAGCAACAGCAGCAACAGTTCGCTTATCAGCAGCCCCAGCAATTTGGCCAGCAGACCCAGCAGAAGCTACCCAGTCAGGCGCCTGTTCCTACATTCCAGACCATCGCACAGCCCCAGCAGCAACAGTCGCAGTTCAACCAATATCAACAGCAGCAGCAACAGTTGGCCACACCTCAACAACAGCAGCAGTTGCCACAGCAATATCAGCTGACTCCCCAACTAGGTCTGCCTCTTCCTCAAATCTTTAATAATCTGCAGTCCACTGCCTTCCCCGCTCAGCCTTCGCGTGAAACCTTCCAGCAGCAGCAACCACTACAACAGCAACAACAACCACTGTTCCCTCAGCACCAGCAACAGCCACTGTTACAGCAACAACAGCCCTTCATTAGCAATGCACCACAGGCACAGCCCGCTGACCAGGAGTACAAGCAGAAGCTGATACAGAAGCACGAGCAGTTCGTGGCCAAGCAGTACGAGAAGTCGCAGCACAAGGTGCGCCAGCAACATGAGGAGTTCGTGGCCAAGCAACATGCCATCAAGCAGCACGTGCTGCCCACCATTATCAGCCAGCACAACAACTATCCACAACAGGCACATTACGTACAGCCTCCTCGTGGTCGTCCCGTTGCACATCCCACGGAGTACAACCAATTCAATAGCGCACTGCAGCAATACTACAAGGAGCATCCAACCACAACGACAACTACAACTACCACCACTACAACCACGACAGAGGCAACTACGACTCCCAAGAAAAACATCTACTCGCAGGTCAAGGCAGAACTGGGCAAATATGGCAACCAGAAGAGCAAGAAACCCGTCAAGACAATTGCTCGTGAGGATTTGTTGAAGCAATTGAAGGCAGCGCTCTCGGAGACACCTCAACAGCCGTTGACGGGCAACAAGACATACGATGAAATGGACTTGGTGTTGCCCAATGGACAACGTGTGCAAGTGATTCGCACCACGGACCCTAATCTCGTGCAGGGACAACAGGCCTACTCCCAGGAACAGTTGCAGACTCTGTTGGCACAGCAAGCTTTGGGCTCGGATGCCAAGTTGAGTCTCAGTGATGTGGCGCCCAACAAGAGCAAGGATCTAGTGTTGCCTGGCGGCGGCAAAGTGCAAATTCTGCGCTCTCCTGATCCACAGGAGTCCGATAGTTTGCCCACTCAGTCGCTGCCCGGCGGCGTCGACTTGTCCAGCCTGGCTGCTTTGTATGGCGGCGGAGCCGGTGATATTCAGGGTGTTACCAATGGTGCCAACAGCATTGCCAGCTCTGCTGTGATTACCTCGGACTCGGATGATCCACCCACACTGGAAGAGTTGGCCAAGCGCGGCCTTATTCCCGATGGCTACGAAATTGAAGGACTGAGTTCGAATTCCCCTGCCAAGGCGACTCCTGCCCCACCCACATTGCCGCCCAAGAAGAAGGCCACCTATGTCTATCTAGAAGAGCAGGCTGATGGCAGCTTCAAGATCCAGGGCGTCAAGGCCAATGGCGAGAAGGAAACCAAGCAGACCGGCGCTGAGGTGGAGAGTATTCTGGAACGCATACGCAGTGGAGAGATCAAGCTGCCGCCCTCCGTGTACCGCCTGACACTGCCAAACGATGAAGTTGTCGAGATCAAGAGCGGAAAGATCATTCAGACCACAACAACACGTGCTCCACCCACCACCACCAGCACCACAACCACCACGGCAAGAACTACCACAACGACGACTACAACGCCGTCACCTTTCATCTCTCGCGGCACACCCAGCAACCATCGCCAGTATCATCCTTCTCGCCTCTCCACAACTACTTCGACTACGCCTGCTCCCATCACCAGCACCAGCAGCGCACCCTACACGCCACGCTTCACCAGCTACTATGAGAGCAGCAGCACTGCCAGCGCCGCTGCTGCCAGTCTCGTTCGCACCACACCCGCCCCCATCTACAGTTCGTCCCCTGTAACGCAATCCTCGTACATTGGTGGTCTATCCACGCATCTGCCAGTGGTTACCGAACGTTTGTCCCAGGACATTACACAGACTCCCGAGTTGTTGGCTCAGACGCCGCCTCAATATGCCGATGCGTTGGTGCAGGAAACTGAGAACACCGAGAAGGCTGCTTCTACGGGCGGTGTTTCTGTGCTGTCCAATCCCAGTGAGGATCTGCTGCAGATACTCAAGTCTAATGGACTCTTCGCCATGGCCAAGTATCTGCGCCAGAGCGGACTGGACACAATATTGAACGAGACAGGACCCTACACCATTTTTGTGCCCACAGACAAGGCTTTCAAGAATCTGCTCGTCCAACTTGGTGGACCCGAGCGCGCCGAGGAGAAGTTCCACTCCAATCCGCGTCTACTAAGTGGCGTAAGTAGTGGGCGACCTAAGCAGTATCCAAGTTAATTGTGTGTCTTATTTGCAGCTGCTTCTTCATCACGTCATTCCTGGTGCCTTTGAGATTGCCACACTGCAAGACGAGATGACGGGCGTCTCTCTGGCCGGCACCCAGTTGCGCGTTAACCAATACAACATGCACGATCAGGAGTGGAACGATGTCACGGTAAGAGAAGCCACATTTAAGCTAACTTAATCCTTTACTAACTTTCCAATTCACTACCAGTTGACCACCATTAACGGAGCAATGGTTGTGCTGAACAAGAAGGACATTAAGATACCACAAGGTGTTGCGCATGCAGTGGATCGTGTCATGTTCCCATTGCCAGTGGGAGATCTGCTGCAGACACTGCAATCGGATCGCGAAGGTCGCTTCTCCAACTTCCTAAAGATACTGTACACCTCGGGACTGTCAGAGAAACTGCAGAGCAAGGGTAAGTTCTGAGCAGCAGCTTCCACTTAGATAGGCAGTCTAATCAGTTTCGGTTTCTTTTCCCTTAGGCGTCAAGACCTACACCGTCTTCGCACCGGTTGACAAGAGCTTCAGTGAATTGGACTCGGATACGTTGGAGAAACTGTACACGGACAAGGCGGCTGCTGAGGAGTTCGCCATGAAGCACATTGTGCCTGGTGCACTCTTCTCGGCTGGCATGCGCTTCTACCAGGTCAAGGATTCGCTGTTCACCGGCAAGACGGTTGTGCTGCAAAAGACTTCCGCCGGCAAGATCAAGGTGAACGATGCCCAGATGGTCACCTCGAATATACCAGCGACCAATGGTGTCATTCATGCTCTGGACGGTGTTCTAGCGTGAAGAGATTAGTTGAAGATTGGAACCCTGAATGAGGGGGCCTTGTTAATGAGAAGTTTTCGTTTAGTTTATATGCGTCTTTTGGTTATCCAAAATATCGGGGGTAAATATCTTAATATATATCACATATAAATCGAAATTGTTAGTGAAATCTTGCCACAGTCTGTAGAAATCACGATGTCTTGTTGAAGAGAACTGGTGCAAAAGACACAAAACAACAACAGCAAAAAGAACAAGTAGACAAGAAGAAGAAGAAATTGGGGTGCTTCCATTATTATAACTGTATTTTTCTTTCGCTTTCATAAACAGTCATTAAAAATAGAAATAGTTTAATCTAAGTGAAAGAGAAACAACCGTGTAAAAAAATCATTTGAGAACCTGAGACAGAAATGAAAATGGAATTGTAGCTTAAGAGTTTTATATCTAATTTATTTTTTGGCCTTTACATCCAATGCAAAATTCTGTTAATTAAGAATTCGAATTAAGTTGATGCAAAACGTTATTTGTTTTAAATAATTACGTAATAAAATAAACATAAAAACAAATTTCCAGTGTGGAGTTAAATTAAAGGCAGGAGGGTTTGGCAACTACTGTGCAAGCTGGTTTTAGGGTCATTGTGGAAATGGTTTGTGCACACGCTACAGTTGCGTGAACACTGAAAATATATGGTGTGCAAAATGTTAGAGAGCCACTGAACTAAAATTCAGAATGGTTTGCGCCGCAACTTAATCATACAGTTTGAGGGGCACCTTTTTCAAAATGAAGAAAACAACTTTTTTAATATACATATAATTCTCATAAATTCTTTATTAAGTCGACTTTTAAAATGTGTTTAGGTTTTTCTTGTTTGGTTTTTTTTTCATTCGTTTTCGGACATTTCAATTAGTTTACTTTTCTATGCAAATACCATTCCATTATATTATAATTAATAAATCGGTTTTTCTCGTTATTATAATTTTCGTTTTGCTCGGCGAGCAATCAAGTATCGAAACATCAATCAATCTCTCTCACGCCCATCCATTCGTATAATTAATAATATTCATTTATCTGTTGATTAAATACTTTTGTATTTTATTTATGTTATTAAATTCTATAATTTGCTTTGCATAGCGATTTTCGGATTTATTTAGTTATCTTTTTTGTTTTGTTTTTGGTTTTTTTTTCTCTCACTTCACATAGTACGACCTTAACTGCCTTCTGGTTCGATTAATTTCGCATTGTATTGTAATTTTTTTACATGCACATTTATAGTTGCAAAAACATTAATGGCTATTTGGTATTTAAGTATTTTATTTGGTATTCTGTGTGTATATCAATAAAAATGACAAAAATGGAATGAAAAACATAAAAATTATCTATACAATAAATAAGTTAAACAAATGAGCAAATTTAACAGTGCTCATAATAATAATATGTACGAAAAACAGCAATGAAAATACTAAACATACTAAATAAAAGTTTTGCTCCAATGAAAATACGCTTCGTTTTAAATACACATTCATATACCAACTTCATAACCTGTATTTTTTACACATTTGAATTTTTTTTTGTAATTTTATCATTTAGCTTAGGCTTTTGTAATAATTTCTGAAAGTATCACCCTGTGTTTTCTCATAGTTTCCCATTTATTTTAAATAATGTTTTCTTGTTTCTTTGTTACGTTTGTTGCCTTAAAATGTGTTTTTCTTGTTTTCATCTCTTCTTCTTTGTTTCTTTCGATTTCGATACGCTTAAAATGTACAACAATACTTCAACTTAATTACATACAATACAATATTATATTTATTCATTTTTTTTTTTTTTGTATATTTTTCATATCATTTTTTAACAAATCGCGCACACCAAACTGGGCCGGAAACTTCAGCTCTTTGCGAGCAGAGCGTAAAAATTTAATAAAAACTTTGTAAAATTCAAACAAAAAACTTGAACGCAATGCGAGTGTGTGTATGTGTATGCGTGTGTGTGAGCTTGTGACTATTGTAGCTTTACTTTTAGTAGACACTGTAGTAAGTTGAATTGTTCTGTTGAGTTCTGTTTGGTTTTCTTTATGCTATTACTTAATTGGTTTTCAATCGGAAAATGCTCTCTAGTTCAAAGATTAAATGTTAAACGTTACGAAAATAAATATATTGATTAAAAAGTGAAACTGTTTATTTTTTTTTTAATTTTAGTATTAAAATGGAAAAGTTTCTTTGAACTATAAAGCGAAAATCCGATTTGCTGCTGCTGCTGTGATAATTGCAATACTATTTTATTTAGTGATTGGGGTTTTTGGTATTATTTGTTCATCGTTTGGTTTCTGGTATTTTTTTGTTTGGTATTACGGTTTTATCGCTTGTTTATCCGTTAATGCTATTTGTAATATGCTGTACGTAGTTTGGAGGAAAAAACACTTAAAATGCTTGTTAAAACGAACGTTGCTCTTCTTGTTGTTGGTATTTTTTGACTATTTGTTTGGTATTTTCATCATCTGTATTTTGGTATTTGTTTTCTGCATTAGTTTTATGTTTTTTGTTTTTTACTTTCTGCTTTTGGTTTTCGTTTATGCTTTGACTATTTTAATGTTGTTCGGTTCTCGCTCTTCTCTTCCCTCCTCTTCTCCACCGCCTTTTTATGTTAATTCGTTTAGTTGTTTGCTGTGTTTTGTTGCTGTGTGTGCGTGTGTGTGTGTGAGTGTGTGTGTGTAATTCAATTTAAAGTTAAATTTAAATAGGAACAACCCGTGCGCGCCTCGCGTCGCTTGGGTCTGGAAAGTGCCCCCCGAATGCCAGCCACCATGCCAACGCGGCCAGCTGCCACGCCTACTGCTGCTGCACCAGCAACTGCTCCACCTGGTCGGCGGTGCGCAGCAGGAACGCGGCGCTCTCCCTGTACGCCGAGATGACCTGACGGGCGGCGGTCACCTCGTTGGGACTGAGCTTGTGCGGCAGAATCGGTGGCACGCGGGAGCAGTTGCCATCGCCGGCTGACGCCAGCAACTGTTGCTGTTGTTGCTGCTGCTGTTGCTGCTGCTGTTGTTGTTGCTGCTGTTGTTGCTGCTGCTGTTGTTGCTGCTGTTGCTGTTGTTGCTGCTGCTGTTGTTGCTGTTGTTGTTGCAGTTGCTGCAGCTGCGCTGTGGCAGTGGCCAACACATTGTTGTTGTTCACGTTGCTCAGTGTGGCCAGATTTGCTGCACTCAACTGCGCACTGACTAAGCTGTTGTTGTTGTTGTTGTTGCTCCCGGCCAGGCCACCGGCAACGCCAAGCGTCGTGGGCTTCATGGAGAGATCGGTGGGCGTGACTGTATTTTGGTGAAAGAAAAGAGAGAAAAAGATGAAATGAGAATTAATTGAATGCTGTGTAAAGGGAATGGATTATGAATTGATGACACTGAATGAATGAAGGCGATGAGGGAGTTCACTACTTCATTTCATTAATTTGGCAAAAGTTAAGAATGATTCAAGGATACTCGGATATTATTGTAGTGCTACTAACTCTGAAAAGTTTTCTCAGAAACCTTATATGATGAAACTTTACACACAGGAACTATAAGCTATTACAGATGGTCACAAAAAATAGAATCTTGTCTATTTGTCACAAACAAACGAATAAATCTAGTTTCATGTATATTGCCTGTCAATCTGTATAAGACAAAACAAAATGATCTCTCAGTGTTCAAGGTATCGTGAGGAAACTTAATCGACAAGATTCGTTATACTGCAATCTATGAATTAATCAGTAATGGAAATTATTTATGAATCGGTAAATCCCCAACAATCCTTTACATTTATTCTGACATTATGTGAATGTTCCTACTATCCAAAAAGTAAGAAAAAACCGTGGGTTATAATTTACAGTCCTAAAAGTAATTAGAATAAGAAATACTAGCAATAAAGTGTAGAACTATTATGCTCACTCAATCTTGAGTAAAACGAAAAATACTTGGAATTAGAGCTGCATATCTGTAAACAATATCAAATTTTTTGTTACAACATATTTCTATACTCCAAGAGAAATATTGTATTATTGTGTCTTGCGAAAAATATGCGAAATATAACAGGCAAGAGAAGGTACCTCTGACTCTTTGAATTGTATATATTCCTGAGCAGCATAAAAAACTGAGCTCGTTTCGGTTTGTTCGTATGAACACCTATGTACATATATCTCAGAGACTACAAGAGCCAGTGCAACCAAATTTGCTGACACTATGTCTGACTATGATAGGCAGTAAAAGTTTGCTTCACAATTTGCCCAGACTCACTTTCGCCGCAAAAAAAGGTAATGCAAACGCAAATTTAAAGCTTGAACATTTTTTTTGTGTGTACTTTTAAGCCAGGAACTGTTTATATTAAATAAAAGAATAGAATAAAATAAGATATTGACAGATTTAAGTTAAGATAACTTCTCTAATATTTCTATGGCGAAACTGCTGAGCAAAGCAGAGTAAAATCGGATCTTATTTGCACTGATTTAGAATGTTTTTCTTTCCACTTGCAGGGTAACTTTATAGTCTTTTACATATTTCTTTATGATCATATACATATATTTTACATATGTTACATACAAAAGGATCGTTTCTAACTTCCCTCTTCTTTCTGCCTTTCTATTTCTATTCAATTTATTCTGCTTTCCAGATTATTTCTTGCTTTGATTTCTCGATTGCAGCCCAGGGAAGAATTTGATTCCCACCTTCAGCTCGTGTCAATAGATCATAAATCGAATTGGGGGCAATTGTTTACTTACCATTACCCAGTCCGGCGACGCCCGGGAAGTAGCCCGGATAGCTGGGCGCACGGCCGGCTGCCACGGCCGCTGCTGCTGCAGCTGCCACAAACGGCGATGCCGCCGAGGGCGAACTGAAGTCCGTGGTATACGGACTGCTGGAGGGCAGGAGGCCGGCGCCATTCGATGCCCCAGCGCCGTTGGCCAGTGCCATACCGGTAACACTTGCCGCGCCGACGCTGGCATTCGAGCTGAGCGCCAAGGGGGAACTGCGCGCCGAGCTCATGCCACCAGTGCCGCCGCTGCCAGCACCGCCGCCGCCACCGCCGCCGCCGCCGCTGCCCGCGCCGCCAGCAAGGCCACCAGTGCTGTTGCCACCTGCACTGCCAATGCCCCCGATGCCAGCCGCACCGCCAAAACCGGCATCCGCATGCTCCGAGTTCGGTGTGGAGCGGGCAAAGCCGACGGCGCTGACGAATGGCAGCGCTGCAGCCGCCACGCCGGTCAGTCCGGCCGCATCGGCTGCCGCGCAGCTGACAGCGTTGGCCGCATTGCTGGCGGATGTGGTGCCGGTGCCGGCAACGGCGGCGGCTGCTGCTGCAGCGGCCACAACGCTTCCCGGCGCCGGCACTGCGTGAGTGATCGGCTCCAGGCCGATGCGCATTCGCTTGGCATTCATCGATTCGTTCTCGCAGGCAATTGCCAGGATTTGTTCCGCCTGCACGGAGGTCAGATGCGCGGGCGTTGGTCGCGTCTGCCAGAGAGAGAGAGGGAAGGCATAATGAGGAGATCTTGGAGGTAATCTTGCGCTGCCACTCACCGTGTTCTCCCAACCGTCTCGCGTCTTCTTGTTGCGGCGACACGACTTGAGATAAGTGCGAATGCGCTTGCGGGAACGATCGCTGAACTCGGGAAACTGGCGGGCGCACGAGTCGATGATGGCCTGGATCTTTTCCTTTGGCTGCTTGGAGATGGGTATGATGCGATCGAGATTCTCGTCCACGAACAGGCGCACGAACATCTGCAAGGCAAGAGGGGGAGGGTTTAGTAAACTGTTCCTCTTCTGGTGGCACATCCACTGTGGCTGCATTGGCAACGTTCGCTTTACATTCGGCACATTAGAGAGGGAGAGAGAGGCACCCTTCTCTCCCTTCTCACTCACTTCTCTCCCTCTCGAGTTTACTCACATTGAAGGCCTTCAGGCGCTCGGGATCGTGTGTGGTGGCCAACTTCTCGTCCAGCTTATCATCGGAGTCATCTTCGGAAACCTCATCCTCTTCCTTCTGGCCCGACGAATTGGTCTCGTCCTGTGCCTCCATGGGCGAATGCGTATCCTGCCTTGGCACCGGCGACAATGAACTGTCCATTTTGCTGCTGGCCGCCGCCACTGCGGCCGCGTTCTGTGCCAGCGCATTCTGATACTGTGCCCAGAGGCCGCCGACCACACTGAGATCGGGTCCCTCGGTGCCGTTGCGCACTGCCGTCGAGTTCTGATAGTTCCAGGCGAGCAGCATCAGCTTCAGCTTGTCCGCATCCTTCATCAGGCCCGCATAGGCTTCCGACTCGCTGGCACTGCCGCCGCCGCCGCCACCGCCGCCCAGGCTGCTGGCAATGTCGCCCAGTGCACTTGCCGTGCCAGTGCCAACGACGCCGCCACCGCCAGCGGTGCCTGCAGTGGCAACGCCAGCGCCGCCGCCGCTGCCAGTGCCTACACCGACGATGCTGCTGGTGTCGGTGCTTGTGGCCGGTGTTGCTGGTATGGTTTCCTGCGGGAGAGAGAGAGGGAGATGTGGATGAGCACAAGAGTTCACTTCGGTCGAACTTTCGATGACCGCACAAAGTTTTGGGACAGCGTTCGATATGCCAAAGTCGCAATGATTAGAACGACCCCAGCTCGTTAGACCATTCTCAAAAGTATGCGCAAAAAACGTCAAAGAATCTGCGACGACCCACACAGCCCTCCCCACACCCGACGGACTGCAAAGTTTATCTGAGCCCAAGATGAAAGTCCAGGGTATTGGGTTGCCTTTTCCATTCCTTCTTCATTCTTTGCTTTGCCCGTTTTTTTCTTGCTGCGCTGCAAATTAGTTGCCAGGATTGCCCGTCGAGGGGTCTGAGGGGCAGGTGTAGCTGAAGGAGGAAGCAGAAAGAAGAAGGGGAGGGGGTGGCTGCCATTTGTGGGCAACATTTCTCTAATGAAACATTTCGCTTGTGCCTTCCTTTCCAAGACGTTTCAGAACGAATCTTTGGCTCAGCTCAGCTTTTTCCTTTTCCTTCGTTTGCGGTTGAAGGACAGTGGTTAGCAGGACCACCCTCTCCCCCCACAGCTACCTGCTATAACACTCCAGTTCTTCTCCTGCTTGCACAAATGAAGTTGTGTTCCGTGCGGATGGTAGCCAAGTAAAGAAGGAATGAAGCAAAGAAAGAACGAAGGAAGAAGGAAGCTAGCGAATGTGGCGGGCATAGCAAATGAAAATGAAGTTTGGACACGACTCCTAATTAACATTCAGTTCAGGAGCAGCAGCAGCAGCTTCCAGCAAAGTCAAAGCATCCAAAGGTGATGCCTCAAAGGTTGAAAAATCTCAAAGAACTTATGATTGGGTGCCTCCTTCATCGGCGTAATCAACTGCAGCTCGGGTGAGGTTACCCAAGCAACTGTGAAGTATTGCATAGTTTTAAAGAAGTTTCTGAAGATTTCTTGAGCAAGTATTGCCATAAGGTGAATAGGGGTACAGAACGGATAAAAATAGGCGAGGTTATTTTCTTTCTCTCTATGATACGATTTTTTGAACTTCATTTGTGAAGATCGAAGTATTTAATACCAAGAAAATTCGGGAACCTTCATAATGAGATGAACAGTGGATAGCAAGGCAAAGAAAGAAGGGTAAGGATAAAGCCAACATAGTTGGGGTAAGTCCCTCAATTGATATTTTTACAACACAACAGATGAGCTTAGATTGTAACTTTATTAAAGAAGATGCAAGTCTTTATCTTCAAAGAATTTCCGAAACATCTGGACAAAAGTCATTGATCTTAAGGAAAAGTAAACGTTTGGGAAATAAACCTTAACATGACGTGAAGTAACCCAAGCTACTATCAATATGGCAAACTCTTAAGTACAAACCTAGAAGAACTAGCTGCAGAAGTGACAAACTATAAGGTTACCGCAGTGCCTAAGGAGTTTTATAAGATTTCTTGAGTTAAACAAAGGGATAGCGAAGTATAGATGAAGTAAGACTCTTACTTCCTTTTTATTAAAAGAAAACAATACACAATTCTTGTTGAAATTCAATAGACTTCGACTAAAGTCTTTATCCCTAAAGATACTGAAATTCTCCGGGGAATAAACTCTGTTATAAAGACATATTCAGCTGGCGTTGTTCCGAACTTAGCCCAGACTTAGTCTCGCATATAAAACCATAATATATCAATAAGAATTATACCAGAATTATTTTCACAAAACGTTAGCTCCCCTTGGAAATATTCAGAACTTACTTGAGCCCAAGTAAAATCATTCAGTTTCTTTTAGGGCAACAACTCCCCAGTCAATTTTCTAATCAAGCGACGGAGAAACAAATGACAATTCGCATTTTGTACACTGTCAAACGAAAGTGGCCGACGGAGTCCAAGATGGTCAACTGGACTCTGGATAGACCACGACAGAGATTGAAGTAGAGGGAGGGGGGGAGGGTGGGATTTCTTTTTAGTTGGACTTACCCTTTGCTTGAGGCAACACTGTCGATTGAAGAAACGACCACATGAATAAGAAGAAAACGTACAAATTTTCCATTAATTAAAACGGTACAAGAAAACCAACTGGGGAGTTGTAAGAGAAGCAAGACAGAGAGAGAGAAGAAAGAGAGAGCAGGAGCAGAGGGAAGATGGTAACTTGCCGGACAAAGTCAATGCAGAAGTGGAGATGAGGCAAAGTGGAATGTGAAAATGGGCAAAAGGAACCGAAACGACACTGACATTTTTGTAAAGTTGAGCAACTCCGTCGGGAGTCTTTGTGCCAGGGCACAACTTGGATTTGCTGGCACTCCTCTCCCCTCCTCCCCCTCCCTCCCCTCTCCCTCTGTGTGTAAGATATAAGCTGGCAACTTGATTTGCCTGGCACAGCTCGACTTAAGCTCGGGCTATGGTTGAGACTGGACAACCTTGACTTTGGGCAGCAGTACGCGCTGTGCCTAAGCAATTTGTTGCACGCCGTCGGCAAACGGGGCGTATGAGTAGCACCTGCAGCACACACACACACACTCACACACACACATGCAGCAGACAGCCTGTTTAGACATAAATCCTAGCATTTATTTCCATTGCCACACAGCATTTTCTCGCACTCTCAGTCGGGAGTTGCTTTTGAAGTTCATGGAGAGGGTAAAGAGGGAAGGGAGCAGACAAATTGTAACCCTTTTACGGCTGCGCCTATCACACACACACGTACACACACACAGAAGTCAGTTGAAGTGGCGTTGCCAAGCCTTGAATGTCTTAGTGTATGCGGGTTCGTGTGGCATCTTGAGAAGAAAAGCAAAAGCCAAAAACGGGCGAGACGAACAAGTTCAATGAGAAGATGACAAGGAGGCGGGAGTTGGGGGGGTTGGAGAAGGGTAGTCGTGTTGTTATTATTGTTGTCTGGTGCGCCTAAGAGCAGACTATGACTACAACTATGACTACACACACACACACACACAGGCACACACTCACACCCCTCACTACAATGCCGAAAAGCCTCTAAGCACACGCATAATGAATTACCAAAGGCTCGACTGCGTGTGTGTGTGTGTGCGAGTGTGTGTGACTGTGTTGCTCATGACTGCCAACTGCCGATGACATATTTCTCCAGACGAGCCGGCAAGTTGTCGTTCCCCTCTGCGCCTAAAAGGCAGCTAAGAAAATTTGCGTTTAACTCATAAGTGCGTGAAAGGGTTGCCAAACCCCGCCCACCGCCTGCCGCCTCCCTAAACTAAAACAAGGGGTGGAGTGACTATGTGTATGTGTGTGTGGAGAGGGAGGGAAGTGGGAGGGGGGTTGCCTCTGTGCGCTGTCAAGGAAATTGTAGTTTAAATGAAATGGAAGTTGCTTTTATCAACGACGCCGGGGCAGGCAAGTGTGGCACGTGGAGGCGGGAGGGAGAGGGGGTTTCTGCTTACCCACAAGGGGGTGGGAGCTAGTGTGCGAATGTGTGCCTGTGTGTGTGTAAGCTTTCTTAGAAGTTGTCTGCCTGTGTGTGTGTGCGTGTGTGTGTGTGGGCTGTCGTATATAAATTAAAATGCCTAAACATATGCATTAGTTTTTGTCTCAGACTCGCTTGCTCACACACACATATTGCCATCTCATACTCAAGGGGGCGTGGTGGCAAGGAGGCACACTGCAAAGTTTTTGTGGTTACGACATTGGTTTTCGGGGGAGGCTGCTGCAGGCAAGACACGGAGAGAGGGAGAAGGGGAAGGAGAGGAAGAAGGAGGGGAGGCTGATGTCTGTCAGACTGGGTCTGGCTCTTGAGCTGTGGGCTGGCAACTTAGTCTAATGAGAATTCGAAACTTAACTACGCAATCGTGCTGAAGAAATTAAAAGAAATTGCACATGAGCACATCGAACACAGTCGACTGTACACACACTTATTTGCAGCACTGTGTGTGTGTACAGTTGACAAAGTTGCCGCTGAAAGTGCAATAAAGCAAATATTTGTTTCACTTTTCCCGAGCAGCCAAAGCATTTGTGGGCCAAGTTCGGGCCACAGTTCGAGATCAAGTAACCCCAACACGACATTATGTGTGCGTAATTCTACAGAGAAATCGAGCAGCAACCTCAGCGTTTAATTACTTTGCACTTCTTTCCATTTTTCTTTTTTTCTATTGCAAGTAGGAGGGTACCCCCTTTTGCAGGGCCTAACATCAATATGCACATAAATATTTTCGCAACTATTTCCATATGCATATTTTCCATTTTTGGGTTCAGTTTCGTTGCCGTCTCTGATGCATTGCGTCATTTCGCTGCCATCGAACTGCAGTCTAAATGCATTTAATACATACCCCACAGTGTGCGGGGAAACTGCCGGGGAAACACAGTCACAGTCACAGTGACAGTGAGAGTTGGGGCTGAGGGCAGTGGCATATGAGGGATGGGGAAACACGAATGCGTTGGTCAAAGCAATTACAAAAAATTCGCGATGCAGCATACTTTTAGGCGACTCCAAAAAAATAAATTTCAAAATACATCTCTATATATATTCTGTATGTATACATGCATATAAAAGAGACACAGGGGTGTGGGGTAGGGGGATGAGAGCAGACGCAGTGCAATGTTAAATTAGTTATCGTTCAGGCTTACAACCATTAGTAACTATTATAGAAAGGGAAATGTGAAGTGGGAGAGCGAGAGAGGCAGAGCTTAGGTTTTAATGCAGTGAGAGGGCGAAGGAGAGAAAGAAAAAGAGTGAGAAGGAAAAAAAGAGGGGTAAAGAGAGGTAGACAGTATCCGAATACATACAAAAATATACGCAAGCTTTTATGGATTATAAAAACTAAATATATAAGTAAAATACTTTAAAAATTCCATTCTCTGCTCTAGGGTTCTAAGAAAACTTAGCAAAGAACATAAGAAATATTTAGTCTTATTTGTAACTTATATATTCATGAATTTGCGTAGGTTCGAAATATGCAAAAGTAGAGATTCAACAACGGATCACAGACAAGTTCAAGGAAGCGTACTTAGAACTAAATGTATTCCAAGTTCTAGAGAATATTGTCTCTTTAATCAACTTTGTGATCTTGATATGGCGTTGATTGCCTAACTTCTAAGAAGAACTTCTAAGTTATTTTTTGATTATTTTTTGAATTGTTTTACACTTTGATATCCTCACACTATATTCTCTTTTATCAAATATGGATCATCTCTTGATCAGTTGGTTCTTTCATACTAATTTATTGCTATGGGAATAGCTAGAAAATAAAGTATCTTTGAGTGTTTAAGGCTGTAATATTGATGAATTTTATAATGTGCAGCATTTGCGCCACAATAGCTTCATTTAATCTTTAACTCATTGGATTTAATAAGAAATGTATGTAATAATTTTAAGCAGGAAAAAGAAATGCTATACTTTTCGCTTATATTTTCTTTTTACATTTTTAAAATAATCCACGGTTAATTATAATTCCAAAAACTGATTTTAATTAATAATTCCAAGAGCAACAGTTGCTGATAAAAGTAAATGTTGTAATGAAATTCCCAGTACTGGCTTCACATATGAAATTGAATACTTTGATGTGAGTGCAAGGCAGTTGGGGGGTATAATAACTATATCGGCAATGCTTTAACCCGCAATTTGCTGCCTTAAAATTATGCTGAATATTTAACAACTTCCTTGACAGACAGACAAACGGACAGGTGAAGAGCCAGACAGACAGAGACAGAGGAAGAGCGAGAGCCAGACAGCCAGTGGCCCACTCAAATTAGCGGCCAAACTTTGCATGTGGTCAGAGCGCGAGACCTTCAAGCTGAAACATAAAAATGCAATTCAATCCACGCAGCAAGACGAGCCACCTGGCTCAATGCCAGTTGTCCTCCCGCTCCCTTCCCCCTCTTCCTCCGAAAACCATTAACCAGAACCGCTTTGGTGTCTAACCCAACCACATCATAAACTAATCAGCCAGACAAGGTGCGGTACGGCAACGGCAACGGCAACGGCAACAAGCGGCAACCTGCTGCAGGCGTTGCCGGACCTCTGGCACAGCAGAATGTTGCATACTTTATGGGGCACTACAAATAATATTCGCGTGCAGCGAACGAACACTCTTCTGCCTTCCGCAAATCCCTGCGGCCCTCGAACTTGTTATTGTTGCTGCGCGATTGAGTGGCATGTAGCGTTAGTTACAGTGCCGCCCGAAAGTATGCTACATGCTATGCCAAAACAATTACGCGCCCAGCGACGATTCAAGCGTTCGTTCGCGAGTTGTGTGAGTTAACTTTGACCCGCTTTGTGGGCAGCGGCAGTAGCAGCGGCAGCAGAAAATAATCAAAAAGAGAAAATCGCCCAAAACTGAAAGCAAATCAAAGCAAAGGGGCGGGTGGAAGGGAAGAAGAGAGGAGGGAGAGGGGGGGGTGGCCTTTTTATATAAATATACCTACACATGAAAATATACTATTTTTTAGGGCTCTTGCCTGGTATTTTTGTGAGTTGAGTGTATTGTTTGTGTGTGTGTGTGCTATGTGTGCTGCTTTGTGTCTGTGTGTGTGTGTGTATTCTTGTGTGTGTGTATGTACTGCAGCTAGCGCAGCGAAGCGAGGCAGTCGTTGGGTCAAAAAATGGTAAACCAAAACATCATCAATGCTATCAAATGCCAAGTAGATTGGCGGGGTGAGTAGTTGAAAAGAGAGGGAGTGAGAGAGAGAAGAGAAGAATGAGGTGCCGTTAGGGCCTGCTGCACACACACACATACTAAGCCTTCGGTGCCATTTTATGCTGCACATAGGCGCAGGCAGTGTAGGCAAGGCTCATTCAGCTAGGCGAGAAACTTTGATGGGGACAGTTTTTTTTAGTAACCATCGATTTTTCTTAGCTTTAAAACAGAATTATTTTCCTTACAATCATCTAAAATCTATTAGCATTAATAAATTTATTTACTCAAGTATTAATTCATACATAGAGCATCTAACTTCGATCTATTGTGCATTTCTAATTGCTGCTACAGCTGCATTTGTTTTGCCGCCAATTGTTGTTGCACTTTGTCCACTTTTTCGCCTAGTGGCGAAATGCAAAGCATAAAAATGAGTGGAGACTGCACTCACACACACACAAATACACACACACTTTCAGCAAGAGGTGTGCATGCAAAGAGCGACGCTTTTTAGTTGCACAGTAACAGAAACAGCAACAGAAAAGTTTCAACTGGTTACCCCACGCTCCCTTTGGGGTCTGAGCCTCGATCTCTACTCATTCTGCTTGATGTGCCGGGAAGCTGTTTAAGTTGCGCGTGGGCTGTGCCTCAAACACAAACAAAAGCCAAACGAAGCAAAAGAAAATTTCAACGGAAACGCTAAAATTGCATAAAAGCTCGCATGGGGCCGGGTATGAGTGTTGCCATTTGGCATTTGCTGTTGCGAAGCAAGTGACATTTTGGGGCACAAAATATGCTGAGGTTGATAAAATAAAGGAGTATTGGATTGTGGTCAAAAAAAGAACATCATTTGAATAGGATAATGTATGGGAAAGGTATCTCATTTCAGTTTTATATAAAGAATATTATGTAACTTGGTAAATATTATCGAACAATAAAGTTAATTTTTTTTAATTATTAAATAGCTTTGCCAAGCCCCAAATCTCTTAGATTATAAATTAATAATTGAACAGGAAAAGAGACCTGATTTACAGAATAAATAATAAATTTAAGGGACGTTTTAAAGGGGAGTATGGTAAAGAATATTAACATAGCTAATGTTATGATATATATGTATTTTTATTAATATTTCAATATCAACATGTTATGTTCATAAGGAAGAAATAATTTGACAGTTTTGTTTAGATTTATTCGATATGAAATACTCGAATTATTAGCCTTCAAACTTCACTTCAGAACTATTTTGGATGTAAAATGGAATATAATGTTTTAAAAAAATTAAACTTAACAAAGCCTTCATTTAAGAAGTCATAATGAGCCACAAAAATTGTCCTAAGGCCCCTTTAAAAAATTAAATAAAATACGAGTAGTAAAACTATTTGTAAAAAAGAAACAATTGAATCTTCCTTTTTATTAATTAATGAAATCAAAGAAAATGTCGCAGCTTATTATGTTTCCACCCCAGGGACACTATTAATATTTCCATCAGCAAGTCAAATTGCACGCACTACATACACACACACACACCCGAACACACACACATACACACCCTTCCTTTGGCCACCCTTGGCGTGCCTTCTTCATTGTTGGTCGCTGCCCAGTCCAAAGCAGAAATTGAAACATAATATTGTCAGACATTGATGCCCATTTCCTCAGTAACCGCAACAACTTTGCAACACTCTCTGCGCCTCCTCGCAGGCCACTTAACCACAGCTGCCCCCACACCTCTTCCTGCCTCCCTTACTCACACTTCTCTCGCTGCCTCTGCCTTTGTCTCCCTTCCTCTCTCTCGCTTCGTGTGCGCGTCGAGAGGTGCGTAAATAATACAACAAAATGGGTTGCGGGGTGTGGGGTAAATGATATAAAAAAGAACGCCTACAAGTATGTAACGCTTTGCTGCCATATGTTCCGGGGATGCCCCTTTGGACCAGTTACGGAGCCTGCGTGGCCGAAAAAGAAAAGAGAAGGCTTCGCCGCGGCCACGACAGACGCTGCCAGGCGTTTTTTTATGCACTTTTCATTTGTCAGCCGCCGCTTGGCAGTGCGTGGCGTATCCTTTTTTTATTTACAACAACAGCACGAGCAGCAGAGGCAGTGGCAGTGGCAGTGGCAGAGAGACGGCGGCGGCAGCAGCAGTAGCAACAACTATGCCAGCTTATCAGGCAGACAACCACACACACACACACACAAGTGCATGTGCATGTGCATGTGCATTGCACATAGGCCCACATTCGCGCGCTGTGCGTGTAAAAAAGAGAAAAACAGACACAAATGGCAATTGGTGCGCACAACATTTTTAAGGCGGAGCTTTTTTGGTCCTTTTTTCGCGCTGGCCGCACGCACAACAACGCACTCTCTCACTGGGCAATAGCCGATGCAGCGCGACTCCGTGTGTGCGTGTGTGTGTGTGTGTGTTTAAAAATATTACGCATACGCCGCGTGCAAGGCAAAAAACCGAGCGGGCCGAACGCGAGTGCAGAGCAGCCGATGCTGGGCCAGCCGTCCAGCCCCGCACGCATTATTATCAATGAGGCAGTGCAGAAAAAACCAAAGCGAGTCGGATATGCCTACTCCCCCCTTCCCACCCTCCTCAGCCCACAAAGTAGGCGTACAACAAATAGGCGCGCGAAAAAAAGCGGCAGGCGCTGCGTGACTCCCCCGCGCCGTGGCATACAAGGAAATCTACTTACTCATCAGCTGCGCCGCTCGACCACGCCAGACATCACAATTAATGCCAGCCCACACGCACACACGCACACCCATAGGCATGTGCAAGTGTGAGGGGTGGAGGGGGGGAGTAGTGTCAGCAGTTAATGCCACCCACAAGGTCCACGATTGTTGTTGCCTCGCTGCCGCGTTCGACTCGGCAATAATTTTAACGTTGGACAGCAACAAAAATTGCATTTTATTTTTGGTTCTTGGTGCGTGCAACTCGTTGCAAGAGCGCGCGCGTGTTGCAGGCATTTCAATGAGTGTGTGTGTGTTTTTTTTTTTATTTTTTTCTTGCTGCAGCTGCCGACAAATCACTCATACGCCACGTACGCGTAATGGGCCGTTAGTCAATGCATTAGCTGTCCCTATGACAATGACTGGCGGGGGAGGGGCTGAGGGGGGTGTGGTAGTGGCAGTGGCAGACAGACAGTGCAGTACGCATGCAGCAGCCCCGCAAAGTAGGCAAATGTTTTGCATGCAAATAGGCGGCGTGCTTATGTTTTTCATTGAGTAGGTTTGGGCGAGAGAGAGAGAGAGAGAGAGAGAGGTAGAGAGAGAGATATGTTGTTTGCCAGTCCAAATTAAAGGCAATAATTTCCGCAAAAGCTGCGTTTGATGAATGGTTGGACAAAGGTCAATATATATGTATATAATAGTCAATATAAAAAATTAATAAGAATATCAATAATGGAACAATTATTGAAACAGAAAATTAATTAATCTGGAACGATGTTTGGCTTTCGAAGAAATTGGAATCATTTTTAGATTTATAAAATGTTTTATGGAGTAGTATGAGTACTTATCTATGATATTCTCAAATGAAGTATTTAGTTTTTACGTTAAATTAAAAATCATATCAATTAAGCTGAGATCTGTGAGTTCAAACTGGTCAGCAGACAGCGCTACCTTTTTTTCTTCAAACAAACATATGTATTTTTTAGGGGTATAATGCTGTTATGACAATAAACTAAAATAAAATAAGAAATATAAAAGTTTTTAAGCTCCAATCAGTCAGATAAATTCCAATAATTTTTAACCAACGCACAAAGTTTAGATTGCAGTACCTTGCACTACAATATGCTTCTACAGCAGTTCACGTCTTACAGTTCACAGCTTGCCTTTCACACGCCAAACACGAGATATTTGGGAAATTCTAAGCACCGTACACCTGCCTAAGCGACGGCACGCACACGCGTCGTATGCGCAATGCAGCCAGAACGATCAAGGGGTGTAGCAGCAGGCGAGCTTGGTGCTGGTCAAGTGCATAAGGGACACCATAGATTTCAGTTAACTGCCGTGCTCAGCACTGCACAGAGAGCACAGTGTTGTGGCAGCAACACCAGCGAAGGGAAACATCGTCATCATCATCAACGTAATCAACTTCATGATGAGAATTCATATGCAAATCCAGAGCGCAAATCAACGTTAGACAGCGTGCTAAGCAGTTAAAGTGGCGACAGATGAGGCGTGCAACGAGGCAACTGACAAGGCGGGCGAAAGTGACTCAGCAGAGGCTCAACAGTAAGCAACAGCTTAGGCGATTACCTGAGCTCCCTCTCTTCCCCAATGGAAGAGGAGAGAGCAGAAAATCACCGGAATGTGCTATGAAAATTAATAATTGCCAAATTGGTGAGCGAAAAAAACGCGGAAAACATTCGATTAACATGAAAAATGCTTTGTTTGTTATGCAAATAAAATACAATCGACATAAAATATGCACAAATGAAATATTTTTAAAGTAACCCCGACAAAAAAGCGAAGAAAATTTAATTGAAATAGAATACCATGGCCGGCACGGAGGGGGGCAGAGAGGGGGCCTTTATTAATGCTGCGCTGATTTTTCTATATTTTCAGCCTCCTTCATATTTTATGCAATCTTTATGTGTGCACACGTCGTATACGCAACGGGTGTGTGTGAGTGTGTGTGTGCAACTATTTTTTATATATACTCGCTTATTTTATAAAAAATTATATGAATATGCAAATGCAAATGCTGCCAGAGCTGCATTTGCAATTTGTTTATTGTTTTTTGTATCGTTTCTGGCATTTTCTTTTTTGTTCGAATGCCTTCCTATTGTTTTTTATTCGCCCCTTTTTCTTCGTTCGACATGTAAATTTCGAGAGCATAGCGCAAAAAATAATGTACACTGCTTTATGTGGCCGACTGTATGTGCATACATATACCGAATGCGAGCTATCAAATATTTAACGCATGAAATATTAAACAAACTAAATTTTTTACCAAAAAATCATAACAAAAATGCGGCTTAATTAAACAAAATCTAAAAAAATAATATGCACAAGTCGAAAAAACCGATGTGCCCAAACATAAAGCATATATGTTTTATATATGCATATATATTTATATAATTTTTGGTATTTCCCATTGTGAGAAAAGGGGGAAGGGGGGAGGGGGCCACTGACTGGTCTATTTTTGTCGCTGATTGATGCGTTTCTGCCTTTGACAGTTTTTGCTGGACTTGTACCAATAAATGTTTTTATAGAAACTAAACAATGCACAAGGAGAGCGAGCGTGGAATACATCAAATGCAAATGCAGATTGAATAAATAGAAGAGGTATTAAATCATGGAAATATATATCAAATATTTATGCAGTTAAATTAAATTAAACAATAATAAAAGACGCGTGTGTGTGCTCAAAATATATATTTGCCGCAATATCATTTGATATAATTTGAGAGAGGCCATCAGAAAAGTTGAGTTATTTAATTGCTATCGGCACAAGTGATTTGATAATTTTTCTAATTGATGTCGGAATAAGGTGAAGTGATGTTGATAGAATTTTTAAATAATAGAAATTTTTTAATATAACTCTATACTTTTAAGTCTTTAACTGTCATTGATTGAAGCTTAAAGAAAGGTTCTTTTCTATTGAGCCATAAATCAGGCGGACTTAAAAGCAATGAATGGACGTTCGATCTTTCTGTTTCGAGGACTAAATTTGCAACTATTTTTTAAAAATTATACAAAAATTTCTGCAGTCTACAAATTTCAATTTGAAGCATTAACCAAAGTATTATCATTACTAAACAATTTAAATTATTTAAATCAAATAAGTAGATCAAGCACTAGTCTTATTATTGTGTCGGAGAACATAATTTCAAGATGAAGTGAGCATAAGAGGCTCTCAATAGAAGACTATACATCAGATAAAATTATCACAAATATTATAGAAATATATAACTTTGATTTATTGCAATAATGAACTCTTTTAAATCTTGAAACCTTTTAGCATTTAAGAAAACCTCTTCAAAGACTTGCAAATTGGCAGTTCTGTAATATATCTCCATTCCTATTATTCTGTACCCCTCTCGAACTAAAGATTAAGCATGAATTGTTGATTTGTTGTCCACTTCACTTCTGTTTTTTCCCGCTTGCAAATCCTATTAAATCTCAGTCTTTTTTTCTCTTCTTCCTTTCGCTGCAAATGCCAAGCAATGCGAAAAATCAAATTCAACTTCTAGCAGCGCATCGTGGACAAGTCTCACTGCAATTGCAGCGACCCTTAGCTAGGCCGGCGGAAGCATGCTAGGTAGCCCCGCTGGCCCACCCGTCACTTGCCACTTTCCCTCCTCCCTGCATTCCTCATCCCCCAAAGCCCGCTCTGCTCCCATTCTAACTGCCGGCAACGTCTCGAATCGAAACAAATCATAATCAAATCGAATTTCAGTTGATTTTCACTCGCAAAGACAGAGCTGCTCCTGCTCCCCATCTTCTCCCTCTGTCCCTCTTCTTCCTTTATCCCCTCTCCCCCTCACTTCCCCCTCTCTATGTTGCCCCCTTTAAAACTTGGAAGCGGCACTCATTTTCCGAGCAGGCCACGATAAGCAAAGAGCAAGGGAACTCTCGCTGAAGCCAAGTTCTGGTCAGGTAGGAGAAGGAGGAAGGAGTGTCAAAGAAGACGGGGTCGTCGGGCGCATAGCAGACTAAAAGCAAAGCGCAAACAAGCAAAGAAAAAAGTCGAAAAGAAAAAAATGAATAGAAAAGGAAATAAAAGAAAAATCGCACATAAAATTGATGATAAACCGTTCCAAATAATATTTTTTCCCCCAACGCCAAAGGGGCCTGTGCTCGGGCGAAGAGAAGGGGGAGCGGGGGAGTTGTATGTGGGCGCAGAGGGCCATCGCCATCTCGAGCAATAACCAAGCTGCGGGGCACAGGATTTGCCAGAGGAAATGCTTGCAAGTCTGAAGGCGAAATGATGAATTATTTGCTGCCTCTTTTCGTTAGGCGTCAAAGTTTCGGCTGAGGGAGCAGGGCAAGAGGAAGGAAGGGTGCAGGGGCAAATGGGAAGACTGCGCAAAAACATAAAAATGTGGGGGATACCAAACAAACGTTTTAGAGGTGGGCCGACGGCCCCCCGCTCCCCCCCTGGCCCAGCAGTAAACGGACCCAAAATGCGCCGCCTTTTTCCCTCGACCGAGCGAGCGCGCAGCTGCCTCCAGCGACAGCGCCAAACGTTTTTGACACAATTTGTGCCAATGTCTGTGGGTGGTTGCCACTCCCCCTTTCTCCCCCTCTCTGCCTCTCTCCTTTCTCTCTTTTCCGTGGTTGAGTTGGGTTGTGTCTGCTGCTTGAATGATTTTTAAACGAGGCAAGAAATCCCAAAAGATGCGGCAAACGTTTTGTTGGCATGAGTTCACGTGGGCTCTCCCCCGCACCCCTGCTCTCTCTCTCTACCTCTCTCTGTCTCGCTCTCACTCTCACGCTATGTCTCATTCTTTTATTTCGCTACTTCTGCCCTCTCGAAATTTTTTGTAGGTGATATTTTTGCTCAAAATGGGCGCCCCTTTTTTATTTCCCATCGAATTCTGCCTTTATGGGTGAACTTCCCCCCGCCCACCTCACCGCTCACCACTTCGGCCCACTCAAAAACCAGCTAGATACGAGGGTCGTTTGATAAGTCCGTGACTTTTTGTATTTGCCGCGCACCTGCTCTAAATACAACACTGCTCCTGTCAGCAGTTATCGATTAACAGCTGACTGTAAAATTTTGAGAAAGCTGCGTTTTTTGGTTTGCGTTTTATAGGCATTGAAAGCAGACGATCTCGTGAATTTTAACGAAAATGGAAAAAAGTGAATTTCGTGTCAGCATGGCAAAATTTCATAAATTGGGCTACGAACTGCTACCCCATCCAGCATATTCTCCAGATTTAGCCCCCTGTGACTATTTTTTGTTTCCAAACATGAAGAAATGGCTCGGCGGTAAGAGATTCGGGTCATCACAGAAACAAACGACTATTTTGAGGGCCTTGAGAAAACCTATTATTTGGAAGGAATAAAAAAATTGGAAAAACGCTGGACTAAATGTATAGAGCTAAAAGAAGATTATGTTGAGAAATAAAACGCTTCTTTGACGAAAAAAATATATTTTATTCAAAAAGTCACGGACTTATCAAACGACCCTCGTAATACAACAAAAATTTTGGCAAAAGCAAAGAGAAAAAAATAACTTTTTATTTCTGGCTGCCACATTGGTAACAATTTGAGGCAGCAGAAGAAGGAGCAACAAACTGGCGAAGAAGTTGCAAAGGGTTCGCATTGGGGGAAGCTGCTTGGATGGATTATCGACGGGTTGAACTTAATTTGAAGTGAAAAAGGAACTCGTTTGAATGATATTGTGCTGCTGCTGTTGTTGCTGTTGCTGCCTGTCATGAATATTCATTTGCAAATAAGAGCGGGTCTGATAGATTGCTTGCCCCAGCTGCTTGGCTAAGTCGCCTGAAGTAGAAGAACAATACAGTGAGGAGAGAAGCTAATATTTTTGGCAGTTATAAATTCATTTGAAACAGGGTTTTAAACAGGCTTTTTGCGCATTAGAGAACCTCCTTCGAGGGGAAATACTTTATAGAGAGACAGAAAAGAGTTTCTTTACTTCTTTTTGTAAAAAGAGTTGCTAAGGCCAAGGTAGAGCGAAAGCTCTGTGAGGAGCTGCGACTAAAGGTTATTTTTCTTTTATTTTACTATTTATTATTTATTTATTACATTTGTTTCTATATTCATTAAGTATTGGAATGGATAGCAGTTCCGTATATTAATGAAATACCAAACCTCAAGGTACTTAACACTACAAAAATAAAAAAAAAAGAAAACTAAAAGCAACATCTTTGTTGATTTGTTAGCTTCACTGGGCTACCTAAATTTGCTCGGTTATAATCCAATTTATTCCAGTCGTTTTCAATTGCAATTTACTCTATGCTGAGTCAACTCACTCAAGCTCAAGTCCAGAAGGCAAGCCGAAATAAAGCCAAGCCAAGCCAAGCCAAGCCCATTCCGCAATTTGATGGCCGGTGCCATCATAATCAACAACGCCTCAGACCAGCTCCGACTACCTCCCCTTCTTCCCCCATTACCCCTTCCCCCTGCCATCCCTTTCCACTTCTATAAAACCATTTCGCGACGTCGGCAACCCAAGCCCAGCAACAACAACAACAACAACAATGGGAGAACACGCGTGGCGTCGCGTCCCCGAAGCGCACTTGAGTTTTGCGAGCGCGCCTGAAAGTTGGCAACACAAAATGTTCCAAGGGCTCCCGTTGCCATTTGCCATTTCCCATGTTGTTGTCGCTGGCGGTTTTACAACCTTCGCCGGCGCGAAGCACGGTCCTTTTTGTTGATGTTGTTTTTTTTTCTACGCTCTCTCTCTGCTTGCCCGCCATGGGTGGGCGAGTTAACACACCTAGGCAGGCAGGGTCGCCGGCGTCGTCTAGCGTCGGCAACCTTCACAAATGGTAACAATTTCAATTTCTCTGACGCCTTATCGCGCCCTCGCACATATGTGGCAGCGAAGGTGGCAACCAGACCCATGAACATCCGCCTCCAGCTCCAACCGCATTACGCCACGCTCACCCCCTTCCTCTTCCCCCTCGTCCGCAGAGCCCAAGCTAAACACAGTCGGCTGCCCCGCGCGCTCCAAAACTTTGCAGCTCAAAGTTGCCGATTTGCGCTTGGGTGCAACAAAAAACGGGCACAAAACGAAGAAGGAGCAGCAGAGGAGGAGGAGCAGAGGAGGAGGAAGAGGTGGAGCAGAGAAAAAAACTCAGCGAAATTATTACAAAACTCCGGGTAGGCGGAGTCAGGGCAGAGGGGTGTGGCGACAGGGCAGCACGGTAAAAATGCGTAGCAGATTAGCGATTTAGGGATGTGGAAAATTCGTACGTCTGCCCAGCCAGGCAGCCTCCTCCCCCTAACCTGTACTAACAACCACCACAGTCTACGGTCTACGGTCCCTTCGAGATGAAAAGGGTTCTGCTCTGGCAGGGGTTCATGCTGGGGCTCTATTCTGGAGCTCCATTCTGGTTCCTGTTCTGGGCTCGCTCTGTTTGGCGACGACTTGAAGCACGCGGCAAATGTTAAGCTAGCAACTTCAACGCAACGTTTAAATGGGCAACACTGTAGCAGATCCCTAGATGGGGCTTTGGAACCCCCTCTCCAGCAGCCCCTCTCGCTTGGAACCCCCTCTCCAGGCAGAATTCATAGCCAAATGCCACACAATTACACTGCGAAGGAGGATGAGTAGCAAAGAATCCTATGAAGGTAGAGGAGGATTTGTATATCTTTGAAGAGGGTATATTAATTAGAGACAGGAGATTGCAACACACCTTCTGATCTAGGTGAATTTAATACAGGTTTAGGAATGAAATGGTAACTTCAAAGTTAGATGAACAATGTTTGGTACGGTTTCTTATCTGCCTGTATGTGATCTACACCACATAAAGTATTCTATATTGAATCCTTTGAACTTGTTAACTGAGCCCGAACTTATATGAAATACAGAACAAATAAAGTGATGAAGATATGGTCACAGCATTTTATGACAAGGTTTCTTCTTACTCCATAAAGTATCAGCAGATCTGACACCCAAACTATGTTGTGCTGTGCTCCAGCCTAGAACTTTTCCATATGTTTTCCTCTACTCGCGATAAGTTCTTAATGCTGCTTTGATTAAAAAACGCAGCACTTTTTAATTTGTGGCAAATGCAGCTGCCACTATTAGTGCCCCCACTGCAAAACCTAACAAGCGGTACACAGACCCCCTACCCCCCTCTTCCCTACCTCCTTCTGCCCGTACTTAGTTGGAAAAGACAAAGGCAGCCAATGATTGAAGTGAAGTACGAGTATAGCCCACATTTCAATTGGCTCAGCAACAGCAGCAAAGGTGGTTGGGAGGAAGGGGAGCTGGAACAGGCACTGCAACGAGACTGACAGGCAGTGCACCCCTCTGGCACTACCTACCGCACCCAGGACAACCCTTAATGCTGAACTCTAGTGTAATTTTTATGTTACCATGCACTCGCCTACCAATTAAAATGTCTGCACCCAGCGTCGGATGTGCTTATGTCGCTAATAAACCGTATTATTAAGTGCGTGGTTGCGAGTGGAAAGAGTAGCTAGGGCGGGGAAGGGTGCTCGCGAGTTGGGCTTAGGCTTTAGTTGGCATTGCATGTTGACCCGCTCACACCACAGCACACACATCTGTCTATCTATCTCACTCCCACTTCCCTCTCTCACACGCATTGCAAGCAAGGCAACTGGCACTTTCAACTTCCGACGGCAAATGCGTAATTCCTGCACCGTTGCAACTGGTTACCATCCGTCCCACCTCATGCACAGTACGAGTATATACTATACGTATATATACGCTTCTGGTTTTAGTATTTTTTTTGTGTTTTCCCCGCTTAGGAACGCGCCCATGTAGAGCCCGTCAGTTTTATGTAAATTAATTTTAAGCTGCTTAAGCTAAAGAGAACATTTTTCATTTCATTTTTGTGTTTGTGTCTGTGTGCTTGTGTCTTTATCAAGTAGACCATCCAAACTTTTTTGTTGTCTTTGCAGACGGAGAGAGGTTACTTAATAGGCCAAAATTGTTGGGAATATGCTGACCAATATAAAGTTGTACTTACAATAGCAAAGGAGTCAGGGTGATGAGAGACTCAAAAGGGAATGCTTACCTGGAAAGAAAGAGAGAATGGGTTAGGTTATATGATTAGAATTAATTGCAGGATAGGTATATTGTAAAGTTATGAATTATTAAATATATGATAGTTCTAATAAAGGAATCTCAACTCAAATTTTTAGATCTATTTCATTAAAGAACTGATTTGACTTCATGTCTTCGTTTCTATTTCATGCGAGATCATATCTGTCAATCTCAGTGGGAAACCTCAAAGCAACTGTATATAGTTTATGCATTTGATCTCTCTGTGCCCCTTCTGCTTGTCTACCCGCCTTCCTCTCGCCCACAACTGCATTCGCCTGTTTTCTAATTCATTATTATCGGTTGCCTTAGAGCCTCCGCCGGCGCCATGCTTATAGAGGTCAAAAGTAAGACAAACAAGCCGGATGGGGTTCCAAAAAAAAAAGAAGGAACTCAACGTGACGTGCAGGGCAGGGGAGGAGGTTCACTTGGCTACTGGCAGACAAACGCGTTGATAAACTTTCCACCCGAACCAAAAAGCCAACGCAAAGGGGCAGAGGCGCTACTGCGAACTGTGGGTGGAGGGTTTAGGCGGCGGGAGGAGGAGATGGGGTTCGAAATTTATGTGGGCTGCCAGACGACGGAGCCGACGGAGGCAAAACTTTTGCATTGAATTTGAGCGGGCCAAACAATTTCGGTTTTTTTTTTTTTTTTCGTTAGTTTTTATTTTTATATACCCCTTTAATACCCTCCCGCACCCACGCTCGCTCCTCCCAGACTCCCCGTCGTTTTTGTAGTTTCAGTTTTTATTCGTGGAGGAAGGGCGAACAAAACAAAAGGATTTTGCAGCTAAAGCGTACGGATTTTTAGTTAGTTGTTATTATTTTATATGGCCCCAGTCCGAGTTCGAGTCAGAGTCCGCGTTTGTGTCCGCATCCTCCCCTCCGAGTCTGGCGCCGGCTTCAGCGCTGGCTCTGGGTCTGGCGCTGGCTATGGTGCTGGCTCTGAGCCTGAGTCCTGGTCGGACATGCAACTTTTGCAGCGTCCGAAGCTCTGAGCTAGGTACCTCGGCAACGGTCACAAGGGGTGCTTAAGCGGGTACGGTAACTTTTTTTTTTTATATTATTTGTACTTTTTTACTGGAATGTGCGCCAAAGCATAATAATAAAAGCGAAAGGCGAAGGAAAGGAGTAACATGCTCGTTAGTCCGGGCCCAGCATAGGAGGAGGATGATAAAAATGCAGAAAAAAAAGAAGACGACGACGATGGGGAGGACGTACAAAAAAAAAAAAGAAAAAAAAAAACACGGAATATCGTTGGAGGAATAATCTAAAAAATGAAAACCCAAACGAAACGAAACGCAAGACAAACTTTGCTGCGAGGCGTGGGTGCAAAATAAATGAGGGCGCAACTGGGAGGGTTCGGTCAGGCGGGGGCAGGGGCAGAGATTGGGATAGGTATAGCACCCGGACTGAAGGACTCCGAGTTGTGCTGCGCCGTGCTGTGCGCTGGATGAGTGCCACGGGCAGAGCTCGAACTTAAAATGGACAAACGTGCAAAGGCAGCTCTTCGAATCCAACGGAGGATGGGTAAGCAGCAGTAGCAAGGGGTGGAGGTGGCAGGGAGGCAGCTACCGACTCGCTGATGAGCAAGGACTACCACGACGACGACGACGACGACGTTGAGTATATGGCGCAGGGTACGTACACAGCACGTTGAGGAAAGATTGTGGAGGGAGAAGGCGAATGAGAAGGAGGAGCGCAAAGCATCTGAAATACACTAATAAAAAGCATTGCGGACGACGTCCGCGTGAACTAGTCCTTCGCTCCGTCCCTAACTCCTGACCCCCCTCCCCGTACCATTGCCCTATTGCCTTTCCCCCTGCCCTTTTCTCACTCTCTCTCGGGCTCAACGAGGCTGCCCCTTCCCTTCGGTCCGTTTGCCCTCCCTTTCCTTGTCGTTCCGTACCGTTTCTTTCCTTCCACACCCCAAATTATGCTTAGAGTGGCAGGGGGTAGCTCGTTGGGCTGCCCAGGAGGAAGGGGGTAACGCGAAGGGACGTACGCTGAGTATGCCAGGGTGGCGGACAAGAAAATTTTTGTATAAAAATTGCGCTGGCAAAAGCAAGCAAAAAGCAGACTTTGCCACCGTATCAAGGGTAACCATCCGCCGTGGAGTGGGGACGCTGCCAGGCGGAAGGGAAGGAAGGCAGGCTGGCTTGCTGGCTGGGAGGCGGGGCTTTTTGGGATGTTGGTTAGCTGATGAAGGGTTAGGTTAGCCCACGCTGACGCCGCTGCTGCTGCTGTTTCTGCTTCTGCTGCCTGGCTCGCAACTCGAAGCAATCCCAATCCCAATTCTCAGCTGAGTGTGGGTAGCGACAATGGGACAGGGCTTGTGGATGGGGTGGAATGATAAAATGCGGGGGGAGCAGTGTGCCTGAGGTTGGGAGTGGAGGGGGAAGGACGACTGCGGCAGAGAGGTGTTTGCGAAGGGCAACGGGCCGTAATGGTAATATCAAAGACAACTAACGGAGCGGGCGATGATGCACAGTGGCACAGTGTGGCGAAACATTGGTAGAGTGATCGATTATTTATCGATTATAAAAGAGAAAGAAAAATTATATCGCTAAAGAGTTTGAATCATTCTTAAAATAAGTATACCATATTTAAAAACCAAGTAGTCATAATTATAGAAATCGAGTAGTATCGATAATACAACAATATTTAATCGATAATATTATCGATAATAAAATAATTTTATAAGAATTTGAAGCAGGTTAACTTATAATTTACTATTGTGCCCAAAAATATATAAGTAATTCAAGTTATCGTGCTATCGATAAATTATTGAAGCATAGAGAGGCTATGTTCAATGTTAAGATGATACGAGTAAGATCAGGTTTATTTATTACTAATTATTAACTTTTCTATCAACATATATATATTAAATGCAAGTTAACTTACTAACGATAAATTATCGAAGCATAGAAAAACTGTATTGAAGAATAAGATTGTATAGTCCGATTTCCTCATAATTTATTGTAAGTAATAAACTGTTGTATCAATAAGTATAGTCATACTCAATACAACCTAAATGTGTTATCGAGAAGTTATCGAAGCATAAAAAAGCTTTGTTGACAAATGAAAACGTATACGCAGGTTTACTCTTTACTTGTACTAAGTAACGCATTATTGTTTCAACAAATACATGAACTAAATTCAATTAAACGTGATATCGATAAATAATCGAAGCCCAGTAAGACTGCATTGCAGCAGTCAAGACTTTCTCATTCATGTAACTTAAATAATTCAAATATATATCACTTGATTTCATACATTTTCAACCACATTCTACCCACTGTTTGTCTCAGATCCCAACCACCTTTGCCGTTGGCTCAGACCGGCTCCGTGCCCGACTTCATCGTAGAAAATAAAGCGCAAATTCTTGTTGAAGCCCCTGCAGAATAGATTTTTCCGTTTTTTTCTATTTCTCCCTTCACTTCTCTGTTTTTTTTTTTTTTTGGTATGCCACCTACGAGGAAAGCTCTTACTGTACGGTAAAAGTGAAGAGGCGGAGGGGAGAAGCACCATGGAATGGACGATGCAGTGGGATGGGCTTACGAGGGCGTTGAAAGGGTACAAGACACTGTGCTCGCTGAAATGTTGCTGACTTGAGCTAGTTGCCTGCTGGGCTCTGGTCGTTGCTGGGGTTGGGGTTGGGCTCCGTCCGAGGACGCGGACGAGGACGAGGACAACGACGATGCTTGAGTAATTCAATAGCAGGACGTAGGAATCTAGCTACCCCCAGTGCCAGTGGAAAAGTTGCCAGCGCACGCTACGTGGCGTATTTCATTAGCAGTTCTAGATAGTCGCCAAGTTGATTGCAATGGGAGGGAGAAAGGGACTGTACTCAGCACTCACTCGTAAACCAAGAGAGAAGGGGGGCACTAGCGTGTGCACTCTCAAGCTAATTTCGTTGTAGGCCCTGCACCTGTGCTGGTAAATGTGTTAAAGTTAAACTAGATTGTCTATTTGATGCGGGGCAAAGAACTGCTGCGAATAGTTTAAGGTTGAAGTTGAAGGAGAGCTTCAACCCTTGCTGTAGTTGGTTGGCTCTACCTCCGATTCATTACTCAACTGCGGATTATAAGGAATAGCTGCCTCTTGTTTTTTTCTCCAACTCGAGTTGCCTGCAAAGTTCTCTAATTTGTGTTTGAGCTGCTGTTGTCCGAGCCAAGTCAAGTTGGGGAAGGGGAGAAGGAGGCAAGTCGAGTGAGGGGTTAGACGGCAAGCTGATGCCCAGGCAACAAGAGGAAGTCGCAACCGGAAACCTTTTTTTTTTCTTCTGCTGCTACCCTGGGACTGTAAGTGAGGACGTTGGGGAGTTGTTGAGAGATGCGAAAAGGAAGGGGGCGGGGGCAATGCCAGCATCACTGTGAATCAGCATCAGGCAAAGGCAACACGAAGACGTTGCTCAGGCCCCCCAAAGATAAGGCCGCCAGCCTCAAATCTTGCCAAGAGACGAAAAAAGACGATGAGCAAAGCCAGAAGGAGAAGCACAAGAGAAAGGGGAAGAGGAAGAGAGAGGAAGGAGGGAGAAAGGGACAGTGGAAGAAAAAACGTAGCTCAAGAATGAAGGCCAACGTTTTAGCTAAGCGGAAAGTTGGCTTCAATGGATGCGGCTTGGGTGGAGATTGAAAGCACAAGAAGATGAATCGTTTTGTGTTGGCGTTTTGAGCATTCGAGTGTGCGGACTACCCAGACAAAGTGGGCGTGGCACTCAACTGAAGCAATGGGGATATTGGACGTGCGTTTGGGTTTGCCGTTCTTGGTCCTTGTGTGCTAAGGAAAAACCGCTGAACGCAGACGACGATGACGACAGGAGAAGCTAGCACTCGCACTCGGACTCGGACTGGATGTCGCGTACTGTCGCAAGCAATAACCTTTGGCAGGGCGCGATGGGTGGTGGGTTCGAGGGTGTCGTGAGGCGTGGTGGGGGTCGCCTTCAAGTGGGCACCATCTACACATCAATCGTGTAGACCAAAATGCTGGACTCTGCTTTGAGTTGGGCGTTGCTCGGGGGATAAGCACAAGTTGTTGTTGTTGTGGCTGCTGCTGTCGCTGCCTTCATTTTCATTAAGCCCAAAAAGAGGGGAGACAGAGGAGTGGGAGGGAGGAGGGATGGGTTTAGTGGGCAGTTGCTTTCGGTCTCTGGTCCGGGACATTGTCCCGAGTAATAAAAGTAAAATGCGCCTGATGAACAGCGCACAAAGGCAGAAAGCATAAAAATTTGTTGGCTTTGCCCACGCATTTGGCTTGTAGCTCATCAGCAGAAGCAGCAGCAGCCGCCTTCTCCTTCTCACTCTGCTGCTCCTGCTCCCCCTTGAAAACGGGAATATAATGAAGGGTAAGAGCTGAGAGCGAGCGTAGACGAAGACGAAATCCGAAGACTGGGCAACAGAAGGGGCTAAAGAACTTGCTACAAACTGACATGGGTTTCATTTGTATGCTGCCTGCTGGCGACAGTGGGAATAGAGAAGGAGAAGAAGAAGAAGCAGAGGAGGAGGAGCAGCGGGACAGGGAATGGGACTTGAGCTCGAGCAGGGGCTGGCATGTGTGCGCCGGCACCCCTTTAAGATGTCTCGGTCTCTGGCACTAAAAAGCATCACAAACTAACTAAATGTGAGTGAGTGTGCGAGTGTGAGTCCACATGTGTGTGTGTGTGTGTGTGCGTGGGTGTGTATTGGTGTGGTGGCTTTTAAGCAAACGTCTTTTACAAGTGAAAGGCCTGAGGGCAACTGGAGGATTGAGCATGGGCCTGGGTTGGATATGGCTGCGAGGGGGTGTAAGGGGGGACGCAGGATATGGGGGATGGGGTTGGGGTTGTGCTTGGTTAGGGTTGGCATCCAGGGTGGCAGCACACACAGCTCTGGGAAAAGCCAAAAATGTAACCTAAAACTGCAAGAAAATTAACCAAAAATACTAAGCCAAAGTCGAAGACACTCACATACACACACACACTCGCACATATGTACAGACTACGTGTGTGAGTGTGTCTATCGAGGCTGTGCCTATGAAAAGTGTAGCATACAATTTGGGGCAGAGAGTGCATGGCAGGAGCCTTTGACTTGGCAACATGGCAAGACAGCATCCAACTTGGCACGAAGGTGAGGCGCCTTTTACCCCAACCCCCCATCACCTCCCCTCGCCCCTGCTTTGGCCTACCCTGCCCCCTTTGTGTGTGTGTGTGTGTGTGGAAACTTTTGGCATTGTTTTTGTGTGTGGATTGGAGGCGGCGTCGCTTGTCGAGCGTCCTTTTTGTGATGTGGGATTTCTATATGTGTGCGGCAGTCTCTGTATATGTATGTGTGTGTGTGTGTGTGAGTGTGGGCTAAGACTGGGATGAGCCAAGTCTGTGCCCGCCTCTAACTCAGTTTTCGCAGCAACTTTGATTGTGGCATTGCTGCTGCTGCTGCTGCTGATGCTGCAGCGCCTTCATTTTGGCCAAGATGGAGTTCAGTCAATGTGTGTGTGTGTGTGTGTGAGTGTGTGCGGCCGTGTGTGTGCGCCCATAAGTGTGGGTGATGGCCTAGCCACCGTGGTTTGTCTGTTTTGCGCTTGACAGTACGTAAAGACGTTCTATGGAAGGTTTTTCGTGAACCGTAGAGAGACTAGGATGCTGCCTCCTGCTCTGCACAAATGGATGGCAGAAAAGGAAAGAGCAGGAGCAGCAGCAGCAGCAGGAGGAGGAGGAGGTGGGCAAGATGGCGGGCACGAAGGCGACTTTGAGCTGATGGCTGTTATTTATATGGGTGTGCAGAGAAGAGTGTGTGGGCTGCAGAGTTTGTATGGAGGAAGGAACTGCACTGAGAGAAATGACTGCTAAGAAAGGTACTGTGTTATATCGATAAGTTATCGATACTACTGAAATTATACAATTTCTATTTGTTTTTATCATTATCTTAACACTTCAAATATTGCTACTTATAAATTGAAGTGTTAGTCACAGTTTCAAGTGATAATCTCTGCGCTAAGTGAATTTCGGGAGTATCGAGTATCAATGAGACTATCGTTATCGCATTCGCTTCGCTGCCAATCACAACCTACGCGTAATTAGCGGCATATCATGTCAAATTACTTGCGAAACTTTTAGCTAAAATACCCGAAAATTTGAACCACCCCTTGGAACTTGTCGCAGTGTGCGCACAGCGCATGTAACCCGTCGACTCTGTCGCTTGCCCTTAGCCAAAGTCGTCTCTTCCTTGTCGTCGCCCTCATCCACATCCACCAGCACATCCACACGGCCCATGCCAAAGGAGTTTACTCAGCAATGTCTTCGTCGGTTTTCTTGTCATCTATTTCTATTTTCGAGCAATGGATGAGCAGACGAGGGTCCCCGGTACCGGTTACCGGCTGCTGGGTCCTGTCTAACTTGTCTGTTTGTATGATGTGACGCTGCAGTCGCGCTGCTTGCCTGGCTACCCCCTGTCTTCCTCCCTACCTCCCTTCCTCCTTGCTAGTGCTGCTAGTCATGTGTGGCAGCAGTTCAGTGTGTGTGTGTGTGTGTGTGTGTGAGTGCGAATGTGTGTGCAAAAAACCGTAAGCAATTTTCCGTAACATCTAACCGAGATGGGGCAGAGACCGAGGCAGAGGGAGAGGGAGAAAGATCCAAGATAGCTTGGCAAAGACGTTGTCGTCGTCGTCGCAAAAGATGCAACTCCTTCTACCGTCGCGTCGCTCCCTTCCCCACCCCCCTAATCCCAGCTCGAATTGCTCCCGTTGGTAGTGCTGGTGCTGGTCCTGGCATTGACTGCCACTGGCTGTCGGTCTGTGCGTCCCTGCTTCGATTCGCCTGGCACGTTGTCTGCCTGCGACACTAATGCTGAGATGTGTAACCGTAACAGGCTCCAGCTCCAGCTCCAGCTCCACCTTCATCGGCATCTACAGCTCTGGCTCCACTCGAAAGTTGCTCCCTCAATTGATGAGTTGGCAGTGGATCTTTTAGGGGGTGTGAGCCAGGCACATGGGGAGGACATCAGCGTCGGCATCAGCGTCGGCATCACCATCACCGTCGCCATCACCAAATCATGTTTGATTACAGCTGAGCAGCATAACAAGTTATGCCTGGCATGGCATTTGACTGGGTTCGAGGACTTGAAAACTTTCGAGCACTCGCAACGGGTCGCACCACGTTCAACGCTCCATGTTCCACGTACCCGGCTCTCTTTGACGTTCGGCATCTTTAAGTTGCGCTCACCCCGTCGAAGACATTTTGAGGTAGAAATTAAACCTAAAGACGCTTTGGACACGATGTCCTGCGGCGGCTTATGTGCGCTTAAGCACAAAGCTTGACCATCCACACACACACACACAAACACACACACACGCGTACATCCGCCTGTATGTAGTCCCTGCCCTGCTTGGATTGAAGTTGCCTTTGACACACACGCACACACACACACACACATAGAGAGGGCACTATTTATATACAAATGCCGCTGACTATATACAAAAGTCAATGCTTTTGTTGCTTCGCTCGCCAGGTTTGGGGGCTCGACTTGAGCCTCATCCCTTTGCTGTGACCTGCGACTCTGGGACTCTCGTGGACCCACCCATATTTGCAATAAACAAACAACTCGGGAAAACATTTCAAAGGTGTTGTGCCGTCGCGATACTCTAATAAAGCAAGGAAAGTATGCGGTGTGTGGGTTTGGTTTGATGTAGCGGAAGTATTGATAGTGAAAAGTGAATGATCTTTGAAATACTTTAAAATATAAATGAAGGTCTTACTAACAATATATATTTCACTATTTACTTTAAGTAAATTCACCGAGTAGAACATAAATTAGAATAAAGAGATTTCTTTGCAGTATTTTTTAACTAAGAGTTCCTTTATAATCTTTGAATATCTTTATCGATAATAATTCTTTCCCTCTCTCCAAACATTAAACTCAGATGAAGACCTATTTTCATTATTTTGCGATAAATATAATGCCCTTCAAAATCCTAAAATATATTTTTCGATAGTAATTCTTTCCCTTTCCTTAATTTTTTAACTCACATAAGGATCACTTAAGGATTTCTTTACAGTAACTTTAACTTGTAACTTTATCCCATTTCATGGAAGATCTTTGAATAACTTTATCGTTAATATTACTTTCTCTTTTTGCTCGATCTTTAATCTCAGTTAAAGACTTTCTTTCTTCTTTCTTTCTTTTATTACTTTGCTATATCCCCTTCAAGATCTTAAAATAACTTTATCGTTAACTTCTTTCTTTCTTTCTTCACTTCTTTTCTTCCCAGCCTCCTTAGTCAGTTCTTCTAGTCGTGCTACCCCCTGTCAACTTAGGGCATAAGCAGCCACACATAAACTTGGGTGGGTGCCGGACAGTCCCTGGACGCCGTCATGGCTCTGGGGTTGGGGTTGGGGTTGCCCAGTGTGTGTGTGTTTGTGAGTGTGTGTGTTTGTGTGGGCATGTTTGTACG
The DNA here is from genome assembly GCA_018904595.1 of Zaprionus indianus. Lineage (NCBI taxonomy): Eukaryota > Metazoa > Arthropoda > Insecta > Diptera > Drosophilidae > Zaprionus > Zaprionus indianus. The sequence continues at coordinate 3,618,630 of JAEIHA010000905.1, forward strand.
TGTATCGGCTGCGGGTTTCGGACGCCGTTTGGCTCAAGAAGCTTTACTTCTTTTGTGGCGGCAACGCTGGCGCCCAACTTGGCTGCCCCCTCCCCCGTGCCCCCGTAACCCCCTCCACAACCCGTCGGCCATTTGACGCTGCCTTCACCTTCGTCTGCGTCGTCTTTGCCTGCGTCTTCGTCATTTGATGAATTACCGTGCGGGGCAAAATGTGTGCGCCCTTTTGGGTTGCCACCAGAGGAATGAGGTGAAGCAGACAGAGAAGGAGACGGGCAACTTGGGGGATGGGGTGGCTGGTTATCTAAGGAAGTGTGTAGTGTATGTATGAGTGTGTGAAGGGGGAAGAGCACTGGGAGGTGTGTGTGTGTGTGCGTTTCATTTTGGGCTTTGAGCTGGAGACACCCATCGTCGCGGCGACTGACACACACACGTCAGCTCAATTCGCGCTTCTATATACTTGAGGCACACACTCGCACACACACACCGCGACACACACTCACCCCTACGCGCATCCCCACCTACACGCACACAATCAGCGTGTGTGTGTTCGTATATCATTAGATTGCCTTCACGTCTAGGCGTCGCACCATCCCAAAATGGCATTATGAGCAGGTTTTCTTATGCGGCTGCTGCCTACGCGGCGTATTAGTAATATTTTCTGTGACTGTCTACGTTTTTTTTTTGCTCCCTTCAATTTCTTTTGCCTTCGCTTCTTCGGCGGGTCCAAGGTTGCCAAAGAAACGGATGTCTGGATCGGTATGAGGGGGCAAATTGATTTCATATTGCTCCTAATGGGGTGCAGTAAGTGAAGATGAGGAGGCGGAGGCGGAGGAGGAGGATGATTGGTGAATGAAAGTAAGAGGTGGAAGGCCGATTGTGGCTTAGCTGAAGAAGCGATAATAAAGATGACACAAGGAGAGAGGCAACTGGATCATATGCAGGAGACAGATGGCAGACTAACTTGAATGGATAAGGTAAGCAAAAGGAACTATAAATTATATTGATATTGTTTAATTGCAATTAAAGTGTAAATTGGAGTGTATACCAGATGTAGGAACAAGGTGGATGAGGATATAAAGATTAGATATTTTGAGGAATAAAGTAAGTTGTTTATAGATTTAGTGTCATTAAGAAAGTGTGTAGGTTTTACTAAGGTGTTTTCAAATAAGTTGGGTTTACTGCACCAAACATCCAAAATCTACAAAGATTAGAGCTTAATAATTAATGCGAGAGGCACTTGAAGAGTATTCAACAGTTGTAAGATACAATGAAGCAGGCGATATTGTTGGATTAGAATTAAAATATAAATTTGAATATTTAGGAAGCCATAATAATTTTCAAAATTAAAGGAACCTTATCATCACCTCAGATTGAATAATATTATTGATATTGTTAGATGACAATCAAAGTGTAAATATGAAATATTAAAAATGTAATGGGAAATATATTATGTATATTAAATCGGTCGATTCAGAAATGAAAAAAAGAGTTGGGAAAGGAAAACTACTCAGTCTCTGACCTATTGAATATAATTTGGAAAGTGTTGATCTATCCTAAGATGTTTGCAAACAGGTTTCCAGCACCAGGAACCCAAAGCCAAAAAGGTAAGAGCTCAAATATGTACCTTTGCGAGGGGCACTCGGAAAGTTCCATAGTACAATTGAACCCTGTAACCTAAGATGTTTGCAAACAGGTTTTTAGCACCAAGAACCCAAAATCTAAAAACCAAACAGATTAAAGCTCACTTATGCATGCGAGGGGCACTCGAAGAGTTCCATGGTTAAATGAAGGGTGTACAACAGAAGGATTTTCGAATTTCTAGTCTATAACAGGGGGTAGGGTTAATTTCTAATAACTCTCACCTTGTGCAGCAACACCGAGGCTTTTCTTTTAGATGCCATTTTCGTGCTGGTGGTGGCACCTCCGCCAGCACCTCCGCCACCGCCACCGGTTGCCGATGCGGTACGTGTCGATGTTTTTGGTGTTTTTCTCGGATTTTTCGGAATTTTGACAAATTTTTGTTTGTCCTGCCGGGGGTAATGAAATTGACCAAAAACCAAAGAGTTGAACTGACGCAAACGTTGCCAAAACTCGATGATATCAAAGTGTTGCAATGCACTCGCAAGCACCTAAGCAAAGATGATGATAACGATGATAATCCTCCGACGCACTGTTCGAACACTGTTCACAACATTCAAATTCAAATTTGTTTTGGCGCGTGTTTTGCTTTGTTTTGTTTTCGTTTTCTTATCCTTCACACACTCGCACACACTGACACACTGATGTCAATTGTCAGAAGTTAATTTGTGAATTCGCGGCGAATGCAACAAGCGAGAGTCGAATCCTTTTCTGGTATTTTGGCACACTAAACGGCTAACGGTTGTTTTGAGATTTGTTTGTTGTTGTTTGTTGTCACTCAGAATGAGAGAGAGAGAGAGAGAGCGAGATAGGGCGCTCCACCAGAGGCGAACCAAACACGACGAAAGCCAACTGCTGACTGACCAAAACAGAGACAGACAAATGCGTTTTGCTAGCGCTAGCGACGCCAGCGACGCCGACAGCGCAGCGTCAGCAGAGCACAGGCAGAGCAGAGCACTGGCAGCGAGAGAGCGAGAGCGAAAGCAAGAGAGTGGCGAAGGCAGGCAATGACGATGGTCGGCCTGCCTGGCAACTCCACACACACAGAGAGAGAGTGTGAGAGTGAGAGAGGAATGCGAGAGCTGTGTGGGAGCGAGAGCGCGTGACATGCGCGCAGGCTGGCAATGACGAGGCTTCGCTTTATGAATGTGGGACGCCGCCAAAAAGCACATGGAGAACGCGGAACGTGCGTGTGGAAGGCAAATGGCAAAAAGTGTGCAACACAATGTGGCAATGGGCAATGGGCGAGAGAACAGCAACAACAACAACAGCAACAGCGACGTGGTCGAGTCAGTCGAGGGATATGAGTACAAAAACAGAGAAACGCCGATAACGGCTACGGCGACGCTGACGTCGGCGGCGTCAACGAACCAACGCGGCGACGAGTGCGAGGATGAGGACGAGGAGGAGGAAGAGAAGGGGAGGAGAGAATGGGAATCAGCCGTGGCCAAAGCGGATGGCGGCGGCAGATGAGTTGACAAACAGCTGAGTGCCGAGTTTTGTGAATGGTTTGGGAGGCATTGGGCATGCGACGTGCGGCGGGGCGGGCGACGGGGGTATTGTGAGTGGAGTATTGGAGTGGGGTGGGTTTGGGTTTTTGGGTGTGAGGTGAGGTGAGTTGAGTTGAGCTGACTGCGAGAGTGTGAGGTGAGTTGGAGGCGAGTGGGCAAGCCGTTTGTGCTGGGCAAGGCGAAGGGAGTAGTTGCGGGGTGCGGGGGAAAATGGCAATTATTTTTGTTGCTTTTTTTGCGCGTCGCCAACAAAATGCAGCAACAACAACAACAACAACAACGCGACGGAGAGCAACACCAGAGGCTAAGAGCGCGATGCGGTGAGCGAGGTTGAAAAGGGAGGGGAGGGAGGTGGAAAGGAGGGAGAGTGTTGAGTGTGAGTTGTTGCTGTTGTTGTTGCTTTTGTCTTTCGCCGGCATGGTGAAAAAAAGGCCGGCTGGAACGGTCGGTTCGTCGGACGGTTAGTCTGAGGCAGGGGTGGGGCGGAGGGTGTTGGGTGGGCTCGTCGGCGTTTCGGATATGAAAAACGCACAAAAAATAAAGCATGCTTTGCGGCACTTTGGGTTTGGGTTCGCAGCAGGGCGAAGAGTGGGCGTGCAGTGGAGTGGGGTGGTGGGTTGACGGGATGGTGAAGTTGGCAGACCGGAGTTGGGAGAGGAGCTGGAAAAATAAATGAGAAAAATATACGAGCCGGCAACGCAACGTTGTTGCTGTTGTTCCCGTGTTGGCAGGGGCAACATCTGTGGGCAGCACGGGGCCGGCCCCGTGTGTGCGTGTCCGTGTCTCTGTGTGTGTGTGCGTTCAGAGGGGGAAGGGAGGGATGGTGCGAAAGTGGACAACGTTGTTGTCGCTTGTCTGCCGTGTGCGCTGCGTAACTGTGCGGGCTTTTGGGCTGATGAGGCTGCCAGGGAGGGAGGGTACAGGGAGTTGGTTGCCAGCCATGAACGGGAGGGGGGACGAGGAAGGGGACACGGCTTGTGGGCTGGGCAGCGTGAAGTTTTTGAAAAGAATAAAAGTGGAAAAAAGCCACCGGGGAGGGAGTGGGACAAAGGGACCAAGGTGGGTGCGCTTGGGTATTTTTTTTGCATTCCTTTTGGTTTGGGTGTAAAAAGGGTCAAGAGCGCTTGACTATGGCTACCTTTACCAAAAGAAATGTTTAGTCGGGCCAGGGGGGAGTGCAAAGAGGGGGAAAGCAGGGGTAGATGGTGCGTGTTTATTGAGCTCGGCCCTCGGTCCGCAATTCGAGCCGCCGTCGCTGTTTGAACATTTTTGAGGTTTGTCTTAGGAGAAACCTCCGTTTCTGATCATAAAACTCAACTGATTTTTCTTTTTTCTCGTCTCGTCTTGTCCGTCAAACAATAGTGATGCAAGCCAAGGTGGGGGAGGGGAAGGAACACAGGCTGAGGCCGAGCTAGAGCAGACAGGGTAGGGTGTGGGTGCAGTGTGTCATTGTGGGGGGTGTGGGTACGTCTGGGGTGGCCGTTGTCAAGCGGAATGTCGCGTCATCTTGGACCTGTTTGTCGTTTGATTTGCGTTCACGTTTTGTTCGTGATTTATGCAGCGAATAAGAGAGGGGGAAGGAAGAAGGTACAGAAATGCGATGAAAGCCATGAAATATTAATGACAGTAATCACAATGTTGAAGGAACTTGCTTGAGAAGCTGACTTGCCTTGTTTAACTGATGTTTAAAACACTGAGGAACACTTGATTGACTTTGATACACGTGATAACAGCTGACTGAAGTAAATCCGTGTTAATAAAGACTGAACTTATAGACAACAATATCAGAAAGAGGTTTCTAGGCCTCCTTAAAATGGTTTGATTAAGCAATTAATCTAGCAAGCACGAAAGCTATGGTAGATGGTGCTCGACTGTGATATACCCACCACCTACTTAGCCAAAATGATCTCTTGGATTGTAGACCTACTATGTTTTGCTTATTTTGTGTTGCATACTTTCAAGGAGGGCTGTAAAATCAGTACATACAAAAAATATCTTAAATAACTTTTATGTTAATTATTCAATTGCAACCAAATTTTTAGAAATTATTGAGCTGTTCATTTTCATCCTATTTACTAAAAATGAACTGCCTGGCATTAAAATTGCGCTTGGAATCGGTTTTCCTTTTATTTACTGAGGGGACAGGAGGCGTGGCAACAATCTAGAATAAACCTGATCTGCATGGAAGATTAAATTATTTTGATACTAAATTTAGTAGCCCTAGCTCTTATAGTCTCTGAGATCTAGGTTATTATAGAGATGGACAGACAGACAGACTGGCAGACAGACAGATAGACAGACAGACAGACAGACAAAGACAGACAGACAAATAGAGAGACAGACAGAAAGACAGACAGACAAACGTGCAAACAGGCAGACGGAAAGATAGGCAGACAGATACGCAGACAGACAGACAGACGGACAGACAGATAGACAGACAGATGGACATACAGGCAGACATGACTACATGGACTCGGCTGTAGGTGCTGATTCAGAATATATGTATATAGTTTGTGAGGTCTGCCTGTTACCCTACGGTAGCGAGCTATCTACGATTATTAATCAACTCCTCTTTCCCCCAACAAATATCTTTGATATGCATTAAAAATGCAATACCTAGAACCTCTGGATAACTTTTAATATACCAAACTTTTAGATTTTTCAAAGCCAGTCGCTTAAATAGTCAACCCCACAAACTTTTCGCCGCACTCTGCGATTCATTCATCTTCCCCTAACGGAGGCGAAGTCCACCCACGTAGCTGCCTTCCTTTCACTCCCAAAAATGAGAAAGAGAAGGAAGGAAGAAGAAAGGCGAGAAGCAGAGAAGACAGCGAGGCAATTCAAGTTGAAACGGAGGGAAAAGGGAAGTGCTTTCAAGCGTCGATTGGACTGTCAGTTATTCGATGATTGTCTACAGCGTTTTTCTGCTCCTTTGCATCCGCATATCCTTTCGAGGGTTTCGGGGTTTTTTTGTTGCCTCTGCTGCGTCACGCCAAACTGACCAAAATAGCTGTGGCATGGCCGGGGATAACCCGGCGATGTGGTTCGTTTGATAGTTCCAGCCACTCAAATTAGAAAGGAAGTGAAGAACGGAAAGAGCGAGAGAGAATGAGAGAGGGGCAGAGAGGAGAGTCTGAGCAACAATCGGAAAAATTGGAAAATCAGTTGATCAGCGCCAGTTACTCGCATAGGTGTGTCAACAGCTTTGCGCTTAAAGTTAAACTGTGCTTCGGCACCCAAATCAGGCTAAGGATAACGCCATATTGTTTGGCCTTTGTGGGCATGTCTCCCTCCCACTCTCCCCTCTTCACGCACAACTCATGACCACAGCTTGGCAGCTGATTATTATAGTTATTACTACGGCTATCACGATGTTTGCCGGGCCCGTCAGCAGACTCGCACAGCATTCAACACGTGCCCAGCAGCAACATGACGTAACATGATAACAACAGCAACAACAATAGCAACATCAGTAGCAGCAACAACAACAAGGAGCACAAGGACAATGACGATTATGAGGAAGTCCCGAGCTCGCCTTCAACTTGGCAGTCAAATTGACGCGGTCGCCGCAATTTCAAGTTTAGCCAAATAAGTTGCAAACAACAACAACACAGACAGACACACATGTGTCTGCGTGTCTGTATGTGTGTGTGTGTGTGTGTCTGGGTGTGTGCGTGTGCGTGACGGGCAGTCGAAGTGTTTAAGTTAACTGGCCAATTGGCTAATATATAATTAAAGCTCGCTAAGTTGGCTTTGGGTCTGGCCTGATTTCTGCACTCACTGCTCACTGCTCACTGCTCACTTGCTTGCTCATTATTCAGCCCGAAATTGTTGAGTGTATTCACAATTAATTTATTCACATCCTGTGCGCGTCCAAGTGGCATTTGCCATAATCAGGTTAATGAATTTGCACACTGGTTAATGGGCTAGCCAATTGTTTGGCCAAGATAATAACATATAATGACCTTTTCACTTATGAGAAGCAAGGCGAAGGAGATGGAGAAGAGCTGAAGGCCTTGTTAATTATGCGATTTGACGAACTGCCATCGAACTGGTTATTGCGAAGGGATTAACATATATGTTGGATACATGATAGACATATGTTAACTGAATAGAAGTTTCATTGGAAGTATTTGAAGATTCTTACCGAGACTATTATTATGCTTAAGTTCTTAAATAAGTGAATATATTTGTACAGTTACTGTACAATAAAGCCATATTATTGAAATTATATTTGCAGAAAAGCTGGCTATATAATGAGTTTGTGTCTTATAATTGATACTGAGTTCATTGCCCAAACAAATATTATGAAATTGTTTTTCTGCATACACTTTTTTCCTTTCTGCTAGGGTTCCTCAATATAATAGGATGAAAAGGTCTTAAATTCGAAGAATACTTTATAATATTCTCAGCACTTTTGGTAGCTAGCTTTTGGACCCAAGGACAGACATACTTGAGCATATCTCCTAGAATGTTGCTGTTGATTTGGAATATTTATGTTCGCTCTATGAGGTCAGAGGCAATCCAAAACAGTCTGTTAAGCCAGAAAGTTTTTTACAGGTCGACAGTAAATAAATATTAAACTTTTTAAGCAACTGTCATTTTGTCTGTAGAACAATTACAATAGAAATTAAACACAGTGCCCAAAAAACTGCTTAAAGAATGTTAGCTGAACACTTGGCGGACAGAAAACACATAAAAATATCTATAAATTAAATTATTAAATACTCGATAAATAAGTTACGTCTATCATTATCACTTCAAAGCCCCAAGAAGCGACACCAATCATACTTTACAAGCACTGAAATTTTAATCTGGACTTATAAATTTATAAATTTCTATATACATATGTTATGTACAAATATTTATGCTGCACTCGCAAATGAATCTATTAAAATTTGTTATTGTAAATTAAGTAATTATGAATACTAATGCACAATAATTCAGCTGGCGAAAATAAATCAGACGCAGAAGGGTTGGAAATTAGATGCCAGCAGGTTGCTTCCTTCTCTTTTTCTGAGTACATCATAAGCTAGATGTATACATCGATATAGCTGTACAATACATGATGATAGATATTTTATAGAATAAAACACATTGATTGCCTAATGAACTCGCACTGGCACGTAAATCTTTCGTCTCATATTGGACATAAATTCAAGAGAGATTTCGCATAAAAATGCTGCAAAATTAGTTGAACGAAATCCAAAAACTATTTCATCAAAAATGCATAAATGCGAATACGCAAAGCGGGCAATAAAAACAAAATTAATGCAATATTTATAAAGCGCACAAAATGAAGCGAAGGCGAAAAAATAGACAAAGAGCAAAATGCGAGAAAGCAATGGCGATGGCGATGGCGATGGCGAGAGCACAAAAAAATATTATATGTGTGTAAAATAAATAATGTATAAAATATTTATATAAATTGCAAAAATGCGCAGTTCCCGTGCAGAGAACAAAAAAAAAAAGGAACTAGGAAAAAGCGCAGAAATGCGCAGTCGCCTCTATTTCGAAAATGTCAGCAGGCCACACACGCCCCCCACCGGGTCCCACTACCCCCACCCCCCCGCCAAATGAAGGCCTATATATACAATATATTATATGCTATATACCTAGATGGTGCCAGGGGGTGGGGGAATATATAGAACTGAACATGTACAACATGTCAGGCGATTTGTATGTTTGTTTTTTTTATTTCGCCGTGTGACCCGCCAAACTAATGCAAAAACAAATGGTTAGTAATATGCACAAAAAAAAGGGCAAATGTGACAAGCCAGAGGGGGATGCATGGTTAGAGGGGGGGAGGGGTGTTTGTGGTACTGACCAGTGGGCAAATGGGTACAGTTTGGGCTGCCACAGGAAGTGCAGCAACTGCAGCAACGGCGGCAACTGCAACTGCAGCCAATTCAATTAAAAGTCTGCCACTTAAGCTTGAGGGGTGTGGGTACCGCCAGGTGGTGTGTACAGGGGGAAAGGGGGTGTAGAGGTGTGGGGAAAGAGGGTGCAAATTATGCAGAGTTGCCAGAAAAACAGGTAAGTTGAACTAGGGGAAATACAAGTAAATGCAGCCTAACTTAAGAAAATCCTAACTCCGCAATATGTATTCAATAATTATTTAAACTGTTTGAAATTATAATAAATATATTTCAGAGTTATTTACTAAAATATATATATTAGTTTTACGTAGTTTTTGATTGCTTTTCATGTAGTGTTCATTCAAAATAATTTTCTAATTTCAAATCGATTTTGTAACCATTTTAATTCCCCTTTTCAATACGATTCTACAGCCCTGGTCAGCCCGGAGCAGCTTAACGGCAAACTAAATAGCACACACACAGACACACTCACACGCACACACACCTACACGCAAATGCAACTACTATGTGCACCCCTTGCACACTAACACAGCTGCACATGCTGCACATTTTTGTATATAGAACATTTTATTTGAATTTATTTTTCGTATTTTTTTTCGCCTGCATTTTGTCTATTTTTTGCGCTTGACCAAATGCAGCCGCCTAACTGTAACTGTGTGTGCGGTGCGAGTGTGTGTGTGTGTGTTTATAATAAATAATAAAGTATAACACACTCACACACACACTCACACACATAGACACGGCCACGCACAGGCAGTGCAATTGTTGTTGCTGCTTCGAGCGTGGCACAAAAAATTCTGTTGAATTTTGCGCACATTTTACGCCTGATCGAAATGCTGTGCGGAGAGGCCCATAGAAAAAAGTCAAAGGCACCCACACACACACACACCACACTCGCAAACACACACTCACACACTGCACTAAAGCCCTCAAACTGTTGCGGCGCCCACTCGCAGTGTGCCTACAAAACTTTTATTGTGTCCAATGTTTTTTCTGCTTTGACGCGTGCACCAAAAATTGGCAACGGTTTTCGGTTTGGGGATTGCCCTGCAGTATAGAAGGGGTGTTAGTAAAGGGGAACTGGTGGCTGGTTACTGCCACAGGCTGCACACGCTGGCTGGTTATGGTTATGAGCGTGTGGCATGATAGTTCGTCGTCTCCGATTGGTCGCATTTGTTTGTTTTTGCGCGGCGAGTCGCGGCGAGTTTGTTGAGGCAGGTTAAGCACCAGCTCCCTGGCTAGGAGACTAGTGAGTGGGCTCTATAATATATAGTCTACACTCCTCACATGCAGCACAGATATAGTACATATATATATAGAAATTTGTATTTGGTTAATCAGCTAAAACGTCCACTGCGTGTGGTTCATAATCGGGCATTAGATGGGGGGGGGGAGAGAGCTATGAATATTATTCATTGGTTTTTATAATCATTTGTTGTGATTAAAAATTAGTTTTGTGTTTTAGAAGTTGATAGATGTGTTTGAGATTATGATATAGTCGAAATGTTAGAAAAAATAATTGATTAAGTAGTTTGAATAATTTGTAGACTTCACTTCGGGTAATTTATCCACAAACGAAAGATTAACTTCGGAAGGCCAAAAGATTTTGATCTACTCTAATTATTCCTATGTTAATATATACACTGATGAGATATATGGCCGAGAATAATGTCTATGGTATTTACTTTCTTCATTTTGTTAAATGAGTTATGAATGAAATATATACTTCAAGACAATTGAAATAGAAGCCTCCGTCTAGTCCAAGAGCTACCTAGACTGTCGAGCTAGCTTTACTAAGGTTTTATAATCTCTGACATCTTCTTTCTTATAGATACCCAAGACTATATCGAATCTGGTTTTGTTGCTCTGTAGAATATATACACTTTGGCATCTGTCACGCCCCTTTCCGCCTTTAACATAAATTGTTTGTTGGCTAAAAGAGCCTTTAACCCTAATTGTTAGTTTAAATTTTATTATGATAAATGCTTAAAATAAATTCATCACAATCTTTTATATAATATAAAACTAATGCCCAATCATTCTTCTATTAGCTCCACCATCAGTTCCAGCTTCCTTCTTATATAGCATACACCAAACTGTGCAGTCAAAAACTCTTCTTTGAGTTCAACGAACCCTGGGCGCACTGACCGCAACACTAAGCCCATAATATGCCATGGAAAAATAGCCAAGCATGTGAGGTTTCTTATTTAATTATTATAAATTCCAGCATATACCGCCAGTATTCCCTGCGCCTTCATCATATTAGCTGCCTATTTGCCGATGTGTGAACGTCGTCTAATGTGCATGCTTAAGCAGCAGCAGCAGATGAGTGCGAGTGAGTGTGTGTGTGTGGCCAGTCGACAGTTCTCTCGGTTTTTACTGCTGCAATTTTAATGCTGGCAAAGTATACAATCAATGACCAATCACAAGTTGCACAATTAGTCAACGAGATGAGGCAGAGAGGGGCAGAGCAGGAGCTGCCTACTTAGGAGTCAAGTGTGCTTTAATAAACATATATTAAAATTGCAGTTATTCATGTAAGTCTCTGTAGGCAGGCAGAGGAAAACATTGCCGAAAATATAATATATACGAGATATATATAGAATATATATACACACAGTGTGTGCGTGTGTGTGCGTCACAGAGAGAGAGAAAATTAAATGCATTTCACATAGGCTGCAATTATTCAGATATTTGCACAAAATTTTAAGAAAATGCAGCTGCAACAAATTTTCGGTCGCCCCCCGAAGACAGGTGCGAGCGAGAGGCACAGTAGAGTTGAGCACGAGAGAGAGAGAGAGCAGTGCAGATGCAGAGGAAAATCTTAAGAAAATTGCACAAGAAGCCAGTTGCAGTGGCAGTTGCATTCCCCCTCCCCTACTGAAGCTGAGGTCAGCCTACTGTGCGTATGCATAATGTGTTGCAAGGCATCTAAAACTATGCAAAAGTTGTGCAGTGTCTCCGTGTGTGTGTGCGTGTGTGCCGAACTGTGCAGCCGAGCAAGTACTCAAGCTGCACCTCAAGTGTCTCACAAGGAATGGTAGGGCAAAGGGGAAGGGGGGTTTAAGGGGTACACACTCTGTTTACTTGACATTAAGTGCATGGAAAACTTATTATTGCAGGCTCTGACAGGCACAAAAAACAACAACAACAACAACAATGCCTTGTATATATAGATATAGATGCACATACTTATATATAGATATTTGGGCATATAATAATAGGACAACCTACGTCGTGTGTGTGCGTGTGTGTGCGAGTGCCGAACTGCAGATTTTCATTAAATTTTAAGATGCTTCAGCAGGCGACGCCTGTAAGTATGCAATGCATTTTTGCACACACGCATACACAGCGAGTATATGTACCGTAAACGGGTGTATATGTATCGGCAGGCCTAGTATTGGTCAAACGCCCAAGAAAACTCACACTAAGCCCACGGGGCGAACATAAATTTTGTGCATAGGGAAGGGAAGGGGAAGGGGAAGGGCGTTAAGGGGAACTTGTGTTGAGCATGCACTTTGTAAGCAGGAAAGGGAGGCCAGGCTGTGTGCATTTGTTTGCTCGTCTCGTCTCGGGGTTGAAGACGACTTAGCTTACCCTCCTCCCCCCCTTCCCCCCTTCCATTGACCCCTCGTCACAGCTGTTGATGCTGTGTGTCCTGCTGCTTGTCGTCTTTAATGCATTATTTTGTGTGGCAACACTCAACGGTAATAACCCGTAGATAAAGCCAGCTATGACTACCTTCCTTCTTCCCTCACTCTCGACACTTCCTTGACTTAGGCATTTTTGCAGGCGAGTGTGTTTGTTGGCTTGATTAAAATTGATTGAAGCAAATAAATGGAATTTGATTTTTACATTCCATGCGAGAGTTCTCTAATTACACGCAATGTGGAGAATGCTTCGAGCATCTGCTCTTTAGAGCTGTGGCAGCTTATCAGCTGTGGGATAATGTCACAGGCGGGACAGCACCTTACAGCATGTAGCTCAAACGCCAACTTAAAGCAGCGAAATAAAGTCGAACTGGTAAGAGAAAGACTGGACCGAGACGGGAAGAAAGGGAAGAGAGATAAAGAGAGGGAGAAAGAAAGCGGGAGAGAGGGAGTTAGGACACATGGCAGAGCACCTAAAACCCATCAAATCTAATCTCCTAGCGACTGCTGATGCTCCGGCTTGGTTGCTAGGAACCAACGTCCACCCTCCTCCTGCACAGAACGAGAATTGATGACCAGCGAGGGTTGTGCTGCTCCTGGAGCAGGACCGTACACAGACTGGGGTGTTGGTCATTGGCGCTGCAGCCAAAAGAAGTAATTCATCTTATTTTCTTTTTTCCGCACGTTTCTTTTAGCCCGCTCAAGACGCCCACATGAGTCACAGAGCCAAGGGCTGCCAAGGATACGCCAAAAGGATAATGAAAGCTGTGGCAAAAGTTGTGCAAAAAAAGAGAAGAGAAAAGAGGCAAGGCAAGGCAAGGCGAGGCGAGTCAAAGCCAAAGCAAGGCATCGCACAAAGTAGAGGGAAAATGGTAGCCGGCCCCGGGATCCGAGACTCGAGAAAGGAGACGCAAGCGTTGAACTTAAGTGAACTCAAACAAAAGGCGCAGGCGGCAGAGTCCTGCCCCCACAGAGCCTTTTTGGGGCGCAGCTAGAAGCGAAGGGAAGGAGAAGGAGCAGGAGGAACAGAAGTCGTCACTCCCCGCCTGTGCAAACAGTGGGAGGGAACAGGGTACAGAGTGGTGCTGGCACAAGGGGTTGGGTTGAGCGGAGGTGGGGAGCGTCCTAACACTGTTGGCTGCCTCCAGGCATCATTACATCAAATGTCCTTCGCATTTCAGCAAAACAACAAGATGGCGCTGGCTCAGGACGTAGCAGGCAGCCAAAGAAAAGCCCGAAAGCGAAGGCGAGTTGGGCCCGCCTTGGGTTGTGGTGAGAGAATGAGGGAGTGAGGCGTACAGGAATTGGAAAGGGGGACAACTTGGCGCCCGACAAATGTCGAAGGGACAGGGAAGACAGGCAGGCACAAGCAGGAGTCGGAGCCGTAGCTGGAGCAGCTGAAGCTGCTGCTGCTGAAGCCGAAGGAGAACGAGCTCATTGGCGCAAGCAATAAACGTTAAAATTTTTTCCTGCTGCTGCAGCATAATGGCCAAGGCAACCGACCACGGCAGCAGCACAGTAGGAAGAGGGAAAGAGAGGTGTCAAGGGGTAGCTCTAAGGAGCCCTGCCAAGAAGAAAGTCCTGCGAGCGGGCCAACGTCTGACGTGCAATAAAAGACCAAAAATCCTTTTCCATTGCGCTAAGCTTGGAAAATGTTGAGGGCAGCAGTTCCCCTCAACTACCCCCCGCAGTGGCCCCACAGCAGCTAAGACTGCCCCCCCGTGCCTATACTTCTCCTCTCTCTCTTGGACAAAGCAATCGCAAACATTTTTGGTAGCAGCCAGCAAAAGTTTTGGTGGGGCGTGAGTCAGTCAGCGGAGGGAGCAAAAGTGAATGAGGGAGAGGTGTGGCATAAAAATAATCGTCATAAAAGGGGTTGCTGGGTACTGCAGCAGTGCTGAAAGGGTCGCTGAAATTGAGGCTATGCCTTGAAGGACTGATAAACAGATAAAGACAGATAAAACGATTAGACATTCATTGATGAGTTCCTGGCAATTGTTATTGATAAATATTTGAAGGGGCTGCAATGAGGGCAATTCACTTTTAATTATACTAAACTTTTTATAAGTGAAGAAGTTTCTAAGTTCACAGAATAAGTGTGAAAGTGAAAGAAACTTTATTGCAATATTTGTTAGTTCGCTTAGTTCATTTATTTTGGTTGCGGGACCTTCGACCCCCTATTGTACCTCCGACTGAGCTTAGAGCTGCCTATCCGGTGCAGTTATTCGGAGGAATTCCACTGTTTTGCCTGAACTGGTCACGTTTATCTCGCTTACTTCAAGAAGGTGCCCAATAAGACAGTTCTACCTCATTCCTAGGCTCCCTTTTTCTCTATCTAAAGCGACCTCTCTCTCAGAGTACCTTATCTTAGGCTTTTTCTTTCTTAAGTTACCAGTATCTTAGACTACCTTTCTCTCAGGGTACCTCTTTCTTATGTTACCTCTTTCTTAGGCTAACTCTATCTTAGGGTACCTCTATCTTAGGCTACCTTTTAGGGTACCTCTCCCTTGGGGTACCGCACTATCAAATTCGCCTTGGCAATCTTATAGTGCTCTCATTAGTCAGCTATTTCTCGATGGGTGCCTCTTTCTCAGGGCACCTCTACCACTATCTAAGGCTACCTTTCTCTCAGGGTACCTCTTTCTTAGCCTACCTCTATCTTAGGGTACCTCGCTTTCAAATTTGCCTTGGCAACCTTATAGTACTCTGCTTAGTCAGCAATTTCTCGATGGGTTGTAGGCCACAGAAGTGCCGTCCTCTCTCTCTCTCCCTCTCTCCTGTCAGCTCTGCTGGGTATTATCCGCTCTACTCCTACCCTGCGGCAAGTGCCTGTCTTTGTCATAAACTCTTCACTCTGCTGGCACCATACCCCATTCCCCGTTTCCCACCCATTTCCCTGCCCCACTGCCACCACATACCCATCAAAACTCATTTCACGTAACGCGCATTATGTTTTCCACGGCACTTGACGTCCATCAACTGACAGTTTTGGAAAAACGCGAACGGAGGAAAGTTGGGAGAGCGTAGGACAAGTGAACCTGCGTGTTCAGCAGGGCTTGGTCCGAGCTGTTTGCCTTATGTGAAGAGTATGAGGAGAGGGGTTGGGGAGAGGGTGCTGCTTTTTAGAGCGCTCACTAGTTAGTTATTAGAACTGTCCGCTTGAACTGGTCGCCGGTTCCCACATAAACCAAACGCTTCGCTTCGGGGGTTGCTTGTTGGCACATAAATTCCATTTATATTTTTACTTCAGCGACGAACCTCTCTTCCGTCCAAACGACAGTCGCCGCGCCCCAAGGCAGAACGCCCCTTGGGTTCGCAATGGAGAGGGGAGTGGATGAAGGGAGGGGGCAACACATGAGCTAAGCCACAATTTGATATGTCCATTGTGTCTTATCAGGCGACATGGTTACCGCAGCGAACCCCCCAGCGAACGGGCGCAAGGGTCTAACTCAAACTAACACATGACGGAATGAGACGCCCCCAACTCCAGCCCCAACTCCCCCCGGGCAGATACTCTACTCTACTACATTGGCCTTGCCCAAATAAAACCTCCAGCTATCCCAAAAAAGCCGGAGAAACGCGCGCGCGCTCGTCACTCAGTCAGCGCGGCAACCCAACTCACTCTCCCCACACTCTCTCACTCTCTCTCCTTCTTTCTCCTTCCCATTTTTCGCCTATCTGTCTCTGTCTGTCTTTCGTTCGCATTGCGAGGGCGAGCCAAGGGCTTGGGCCGTACCCAGGACACAGCAGACGCTGCCCGGGCTCATTCGTCTAGCTTGGCACGACGCCTTTTTTTCCCTTCCTGCTGTGCACTCCCCCCTCTGGCACCCTCTTTCCCCCTCCACTGCGACTTAGTTTCCTGTTCAACAAATGCCAAGAAAAAGTTTTTTTTTTCGACATTCTCCCCCGTCCCCTGGCCATTGCCATTGTCGTTCTCGGTCCTCGTTGTTGAATTTGAAACGTTGTTGCGGCAAGGAGTGGGAGATTGCATGGGGGTCCGGTCGTCGTCGCGCCACATGCCAGCCAAAGCCAGAGGAAAGGGATCCAGCAAGGGCAACGGCTCCGGCTCCGGCTCCGGCTCCGGCTCCGGCTGTGACTCTAGCTACAGCTACAGCTCCAGCGCCGGCAACACATTTGAAGAGGGTCACATCGCAGGAGCTGCAGCAGTAACGAAGTCGCAGGCGGAGAAGGAGGAGGGGAAGGTGGATGAAGCATGAGGTAAGCGGGGCGTGCAAAGAAATGGGAAACTAAAATGAAAGAAATCCGCCTGACTGAAACGAGCGGAGAAGTGAGGTTAGAGGAGGTAACGGGAGAAGGGGTTGGCGGAAGGAGGGGAGGCGGGTTCTGCCTTCCATGTGTGCTCCTCCACTCTGAGAACGAGCGCTATGAGTTTGCCCAGGGCTTAGCCCCTTTGGCTCCTGGTTCTGGACGACGCCATGCTGCTTGTCTGCTCGTTTGTTCTTCGATTTAATGAAGGATATGCCGCATGGTTCGCTTCGCATCAGTGCTCCGACCCCGGGTCCAATCCCTTACGGTTTTCTCTTTTTTTTGCGCGCCCCTTTTTTATTTTTTTTTTTTTCTTTTCTTTACATTTCATAACTTTTTTTCGCAGTCGCGTTACCCGAAAAGTTTACTTTTGGGTCTAACGGAAAAAACGAATGAAGAAGAAGAAGAAAAACTCACTCGACTCACCCTTCTTCGCTCGCTTTTCATTTCGATTTTCGGGAAGGGTTCATCAAGTGCTTTGCATAATGCGAGAGAGGGAAGGTGGCAAATAGGTAGAGGCACAGGCACACCTTGGCTGAGGACTGAGCAAGGAGTACCAAGGAAGGCTCGTAAGATGTCAGAGAAATGGCAAGCAGGAGAGGCGAACAGAAAGTTGCATAAGTCGTTGACTATATACGAGTATTCCTTCCCTGCCACACTCAGTCACAGGCAATTGTAATTCTATACTTCTTCGCATTTATATGCCCAATTGAAGGCCTGCTAGGAATATGATTGCAGTTGACAACACGGATGGGCAATGAAATAGAAATCAAGAGCGAACAACTGTGACACCCTCGCAAAAGTAATTAGATTTCGAGGCCATTACATAAGCGCAGACGGGCAGACCAAGCGGGGCACACACACACTCCTCAATGCTCCCCCTTGCGCCTTGCCACGTCGCGTTTTTATTCTATATTTGGCCACGAAAATGTGTAACAAACTTGCAGAGTGGGAGAAGGAGAGAAGTGGTAGAAGGGCAGCAGCAGACGGGCAACTGTGACGTTCTCGTCCAATCCATACTCCAGCTCGGTCTCCCTTCCCCCACGTCCATGTCGTTGCCGGCAACAAATTAAATGTTGAAAATAATACAAAGATGTCCTTCCAGGCGGCGCTAACGATGCCAAGGAGTGCGCAAGGGCGAGAGCTCAGTTTACGCTTTACGTGGCGGATTATGGAACAACATCAAGTCCCGTTGAGGGCCCAAGCCGGGGGCCGCCACGAGCTCGCTCGCCAGGGCAGTGGGCTGGGCACCAGTGTGTCGCCGTCATGGCAACCGGGCAAAGAATCTTGTGCGACCGAAGACACCACAAGTTGCTACCTCACACCACTCAGCCACCCACAGCCTAGCCCAGCACACTTTGTTGTGATGAAGTTGAATGATGATGATGATGATGAGCAGCGGGGTCTCTCCCTCAGCCCACCTATACCACTCTATCTCTCCCCATCGTTCTCTCTGTCGTTTTCTCTCGGGGTGTTCCTAATCAAAAATAAATTTCGCTTTTCAGTACGCGGCAAAAAAAAGGGCACCCAATGTCACATTTTTCGTACGGAATTTTCATTTTGGGTCTCAAAATGTGTCTGATTTGCATTTGCATTTGCCAGAGAAGGGGTTAGGGTCGCTCTGCCAGGGGTGTGGGTACGCGGGTACACGGGAACGTTTGCTGAAAAGGGTTTGGCAGTGCGCGCTCTGAATTAGGATTAGACGACGACGAGGACGTGAAGAGGACGCCTGCCATTCCGCCAAAGGGGTGACAAAGTGATTAAAAATTGAGGCAAGACATCGCGCCGTGCTCCGGGGGTTGAGTCGGTTACGGGATGCCTGACAGCAGCAGTAGCAGCAGCAGAGTGAGGGATGGGGCCCAAGATGTGCCGAGGTTTGTGCAGGTGAAACGACTCTATAAGGGTTAAACAAGCTACACCCCTCATTCCACTCTCCCTCTGTCACTCTCACTCTTTCTCTTCCCCTTTCCTGCTTATTTTAATTTCAGTTAATTGTGTTTTGCATTTAAGCAAAACATTCGAGTATTTGATGGAAATAACGTTAGAAAAGCGGTGAAAATTTCCTAAAACAAGATTCCAGCTAGGGGGTTGAGCGCAACTGGGGGTGGTAAGTGCCAAAAGGGTTGCATGCATCGGCGACGGATGTTTCCAAAGTTACTTTGAGTAGTTTCTGCTTGGTCATGAAACCGCGCTGAATAAAAGATAGACCGACATTTTTGGGGAGCAGGGGGTAAAAGGAATGGGAGTAGTTGCCGAAACTGTGGGAAGATTATTCCTCAAAAGAGTTATAAAGTGAAACGAAGGAGTTCCTGGATGGTAACGAGCTGAAAGTGAGCTAGGCAAAGTATAATGAATGGGGTTCTTAATGTGTGTGTGTGAGTGTGTGTAAGAGAGGGTGGGGGGGGGAGGGGAAGTCAGCTTCGAAGATATTGGAAAATGAAAGCAAGCTGAAGGGTAATTAATTTGTAGAGCACATGTGGAAAACATGAGACTAAAAAGTGGAGGAATTGTGAAATATTTAAATCATTGTATCTACATTACATTCCTTTCAATGTAAGATCTTCGAGTATATATGGTAAACCAATGTGTATATGACTTGAAACTATCTAGATTATCATCTCAAGAAACCTGAGCCTTATATAGAAATTGGCTAAAAGTTTAACTGCAAATTGAAAAGACTTCTCCAAAAGCAGTAGACGGCGATCTTAATACAGAAACCTTATTCATTGATTGCCTACTGACTTTTCTATTAAATGCTCAAGGAGATAATAAAAAATGCATTTATTATATATCATATTATCATATTCAAGTCTTAAATTGTGAATAATACTTAACAAAATCAAGTTATTCCATTCATTCTATACCTTCAGTAAAGCATCACTTCCCCTAGTTACGATATGTCTTACATCATTTAACTCCCATTCATTGTTCCATCACAATTATTAAACCATAAAAAGTGCCATTCGGCTGTGTATTTTAATATCTTGATAGCGTTCGCATTAATAGATCGATCATAAAAATCGTGGGCATATTTAAAGTTAATTGAAAATCAAGTTAATGCGTTTAATTGAATGAACAGGCGATTCGCATATGCCAGGCCCGCTTGGGTTGTCGGCTAAAAACCCAAACACAGGAATGCAATGAAAACATTGCGAAAATGCGAAAAAAAAAAATAAATAAAATAATATCAATACACACCGCAAGCACACACACACACTCACTCACACACACACACATAATTATACTCACACACAGCGGGCAGTCGCAATGAAAGGATAAGGTAAGGTGGCAGGGGGACACACAGAGGACCCCCATATGCATATTTATATGTGGAAAATTATATACAAACACAAACACAGGCACGCATGCACAAACAGAGGCCCAACCCCCGCACACATACACACACAGGCACTGGCCACATGTGTGTGTGTGTGTGTAGGTGTGCACGCATGTATAGAAAATCATAATGATGGCGATGCATCATCGTAGAACAAAGCAGACTGTGGCAGCGACACGCACACAATGTCAGGGATGCCGAGTAGCCCGAAACCCTTGTCCCCAAACCCCTTTTAGCCCGCTCCCTTTCCTCTTCCTCTTTCCCCCGACTCTTGCACTACTTTTGGGTGTAGGCTGGAGGGAATTGGGCTCAGTTTAGGGCTGTTCCCATCAATGACTTGGCCAGACAATCGATGTGGATGAGCTCTGTACCGAAACTAGGGTCTCCGCTCTGCTTTTGCAGCCCGCTGGCCACTGCGACACCTACACACACACACACACACACACACACGCACATAGAGCCCTTCATCTAGGGCTAAAGCCAAGGAGTTAAGTTGCACCTTCATATCGCTTGTCCCTTATAATTATTTCACAGCAAACAAAGACAGCAATAACTCTAGAGCGAGAGAGCGAGAGAGAGAGAGAGAGAGAAAGGGACAAGCTGCTCTTAAAAATGGGCAAACACTTGGGCAGGTTGCTGGCCAGCAGTTTCGTCTTGTTATAATTATTATAACGCCAGGCCGAGTGTGACGCCCACGTCTTGGAGGCCTAAAAGTATGCAATGCTATCGATTTGCAGTGCCACTTGTTGTCTCGTTCTAACGCACGCTTCTCTCTTATGGCAATTTTCATTTTTCTTAAGACGCATTTTGATTTCAATTTTGACCAAACACGAACACACTCACACACACAGAGCACGACACACATGCTCTTTCTCTCGCTCCTTGTTGACTTTGCGTGCGTGTGAGCTCTGGATGCATTTTTGGGTGTTTTTCGGGTATCAAGGAGGAGGGGGAAATGTCTTAAGAAATTGCATTTTCTTGTTGCAACAACTCCAGTAGAGAGCGGGAAAGTGCGGGGCAAGGCGAGTGGTCAGTTTTATACATAAATGAGCAATTTACTTTGGCATTTGATGGCTGCTCTCTCTAGCACTTTCCACACTCAGTTCAGATTAATTTATTGTATATTTGCAGTATATACCATATTCCTGAGTTCATGTTTATTTATTTATGTGCCGTTTTTTGTATTTGCTGACATTTGTTGTTGCTGTACGTATATGAAATTTTAATAATGCTTTATGGCTTTCTTAAATATCCATTGGAAGTTCGAGAAACCGACAGAGACAGAACGACTCAAAGAAGGGGAGATAGAGAGAGGCAGAGAGTGTTGGCTTGCGCGGGTTGCTTGTTAAGTTAATGGAATCAAGCTGGGAATAATGTTGCTTAATGAGAAATATTGTGAGGGATCCCTAATGAAATATTGAAAGTGTTCGAATTTTGATTGTATAAAATATAAATTGTATTCAAATTCGAAGTCAAATTCCATGAAAAATTACATAATATTTAGACCTTTTTCTTTCACACTATTTAAATTAAAAAAAGTAATTTTCTTATCCGGGATTTTTTGTTGATATGTTAAAAAAGTGCAAAATGTATTTAAATGAATAAAAAATTAAAAAAAATATTTCTAATATCCTAAGTGAAGTGCTCATAAAGTGAAAAATATTTATCTAGAGATTCAAAAAGTTTTTATCCTTAAAATTCACAATTAAATGAATTTTCAATCATTGTAAGTAAGATAAACTTCTTCAGTAGTGAAATAAATTTTAAATATGTTTTTCTTAAGGGGAACTTAGGGAAAACAGTTCTGATTACTCAATACTAATCATGTTTAAGTTTCTTAAGACCGTTACATGGCAAAAATCCTTCATATTTAGAAGCTTATATATCGCAAAAGCTAAAACCTTTCTCATTCGACATGCCCAGATTGCAATTAATATTAATCTTAAGGCGACGAGTTTATTTCCTTCGCCTTGCAATTAAAACTAAACTTGAGCTTAGAAAAATGTTTGATTCTGCTGTACTCGAACTATATTTCACACACGCACACACAAACACACACGTATACGGCAAGCAGTTGACACCCGAAACAAACCCTAGTGCGAAAACTTGGAGACCCGAAAAGGAGACCTAACCCAAGCCACAACTTGCTGCTGCACTTTCTTCGCCAACATAGCTGTCTCGCTTGCACCTTTGCGTGTCGAGTTGAGCGATATGCACGTGCATGTGTGAGTTTACGTATGTGTGTGTGGGTGGCTCACTAATAAGAAATTTTCAAATTAAAGCTCTCGCTCTTGCAGCTGGCAGCTAGCTCTTTCTAGAGAAAATGCAAAAATGTGCATTAGAAAAGCCCAAGAAAAGCCCCCCGAAAAGTTGAGTTGAGCTGCAGCTGCAGTCGTCTGTCTGTGTGTGTGTGTGAGAGAGCTGCACATGCGTCTGTCTGTGTGTGTGTGTGAGTGTGGTCAGCTTCTTAAAATGCAAGCACACACACACACACACACACACACACACTGATGCAGATGCAGATGGCCAAAAATTCTTGGAGTAAAAGTAATGCAAGCCGAGCACATACAAAACTGCTGCTGTGCTTGTGAATGTGCATGTGTGTGAGTGTGTGTGTATGTGAGAGTGATGTGTGTGTGTGTGTACGTGTGAATGTGAACTTGTGGTTACACCCACATGCATGTACTGCTGACGTACGAGGACTCTTTGGTCAGTTTTCTTGCAAGAAAATCTAATCAACACACACAGCAGGCCAGGGCCGGGGCAGGGACCGAGTCGGGTGCACGTTACGTATACGCAACGTTGAACGAATGAAGTTTTGTGCATAATTCGTTTCAGCGGGGCATGGGGTAATTTCTCCCAGGGGGGCGACTCAACTCAAGGCAGACTATATACAAATACGTGGTGTGTGTGTGTGAGTGAGTGTTTGAGTGAGTATATATGCGTGCGTGTGTGAATGCTTTTAATTTGTGCAGGACACACAAACAAACAAAAGGCCACCTTACGTGCAGAACAGAATTTTCAAGAAAACTGAACACACACACACACACACAAGCACACTTGCTAGCTCACTGTGGGTAGTCTGGGCAAATCTTAGGACAGTTTGTGGGTCTGCAAATTGTGCTTGTATCTTATCTTTTTACTTGAAAGCCCCCACTTGCCCAGCTGGAAAGGATACGTAAGATCAAAGGCTGGATGGCTGCCTGCCTGGCCTGGGATAGCAGCATCCACCGAGCAACTGAGCCGAGTTTCGGCTTCACGCATGCATAATCAATGCATTTCTTCCACACATCGAAAAGAGACGGAACGAGTGGGAGACAGAGACAGAGAGATAGCTGACAGAGAGAGAGAGAGGCAGAGTAGTTGTGGGCCTTGCTCTAAATTAGTTGGAAAATATAATTCAAGCTCTTGGCAAATATGTTTGCATGCTTATTTCTCCGGCATAGACCCAAACCTGTGCGCAATTGATTGAAACCTGAGCAGGGGATTGGCAGAGCGAGCTACTTTCTAGTCGGGCAGGGACAACAGTTTGATATTTGCCGGCAGGACAAATAATTACTCGCATAATTGCAGTTTTTTTTGCACAGAAACAGTTGCAGTTCATTCAGCAATAAGAAGAGTTTAGTCAGGAAGAACTTATTTCAAAAAATTACGTTATGATTCTTTGACTTCTATATTTATTGAAAAATTTACCAAGAAACATGGAGAGAAATAGTTGCAAGAGACACTGTTTGAAGCTCAGTGAGTAGAACTAAAAATGTAGCACGAATATAGAATATATTCAAAGCAGTTCGCAATCTTTATAGACTTTTCACTTCTAACCCAATGCAGAGTTATAATTTTCTCATCGAGTTCCCTCACAATTTCATATTTTTCATCACGTTTCCTCTTCAAATTATATATTCCTAATTAAGTTGCCACAATTCATTCTCTCTCTTTCATAGAGTTCCCCCTCCACAGTCAAAGAATATTTCAACACTGCAAACCCTTTTCAATTCGCCGACACAAATAAAAAGCAATTACAAAGCAATCAATCGATCTGATCTATTACAATAAATGCTCCACCGCAAAACAGTTATTGAATGCCCCAAAGACATGAGTATTGAGTTGAGGAACAAGTACTGGGAACGTGCTCTGCTAGACAGTTGCATGAATGAATTCCATGCAGGGCAACTTGTTCTGTACAATACTGTGTTGTACTTATTCTAATTGTACTAATTTCTAACTGCACTGCAAATATGAAAAGCCAGCTATGATTGAGACCTTTTTGGACATAAGTAAATCAAAAAGAAAAGTAAGTACACCCTTTTTTGATCATTTTCAATGGTAAATTAAATTATAAAAATAATATAATGATAAAAAAAACTATCAAATGAGTAATTTTATGTAATAAATGGAAGGCATATTAATAAAAAATGGAAGGAAGCTTACATAGTACATAAAAACACTATCAAGTACCCAATGAAACTGTACTCATCATCAAGCGAATAAGTATTGTAACAAGTCAGGAGAAATCACAAGATTCACTTAACTTCATTGAGTAGACAAGCAAAGTTATGAATTCCCTCAGAATAACTAGTTTGGGTACAGAACTTCCTATCTCACAATATTTTAAAAAAGGTCTATAAGGTCGTAGTACATATATTCAAAGTGAGTACAGCAACAAGTGCAATAATTAGTCAATTAATGATTAATTTGCCGCCTTGAATGCATTCATGCAGTACTCTCTCCTGCACCGCCCCTTACAGCAATGATAAATCAAAAATGCGATAGTACTTTGTCATCAGAAAGAAAAAAAATAAAAGAGGGAAGAGTACTTGAAAAACATGAAAAAGTAGACAGGGAATTGGCGAGATTTTTATGTACGAGTATTTTGTTTTTGTCGTTTTTTCGTCAGTCCGTTTTGTGCTCCAGTTTTCCCAATTGATTTCGCACAAGTCGTAAATTCCTTTGGCCACGTTCAACTTTCGCTTGTTATTTTTCAGTTTCATTTGTTGCTTTGTTTTGCGCGCGTACGTTTTGCGCTTGTTTTCCTTCTGCTCCCCCTTCTCCTTCTTCACATGCTCGCTGTACTGTTGCTGTTGCTGTTGCTGTTTTGCATTTGTTTTATTTGTGAAAAGTGTTAAAAGTAAAAGGCGAAACTCTCATAATGTTATTCAAAGCGTGTAAATGTTTGTCTCTCTGTGTGCGTGTCTGTGTGTGTGAGGCAATACAATGAAAGGCTGGCATAGTTGAGAACGACGCGAGTTGCTGCTGCTGCTTCTCTTTCTCTGCCTCCGTCTCTGCCTCTCCCTCTGTCTCTGCTTCTGCTTTCGCCTCTGTTTCGTGCTCTTGCGCTTGCTCTCGCCACTTCTCGCCTCGTGTTTGTTTATTTGCATTTCCGCTTGAGCTGCAGGACTCTCTGTTTGCGTGCGTGTGCGTGTGTGTGTGTGAGTGTGTGTGTGCGACACTCAACAGGTTGTTGTCTCTGTCTCTGCCTCGTCTGCTGCTGCTGCTCTCGACGTCGTCGTCGCCGCAGTTGTTGTTGTTGCTGTTGCTGTCGTTGGCATTGTCATTGAGTATTTTTTGCCCGCTTTCTAGTTTGTCTTTTTTTATGCGCTCTCGCATTTGTTGCTTCCAAATACTTCTGCCTTCCTTGCGTGTGTGTGTGTGTGTGTTTGCGTGCGTCGTCGTCATCGGCTACGTCATTATCCCCATCATCATCATCGTCATCATCGTCATCGTCATCACTCGCCGCAACATTGTCTGCTGGCGTCTTCTTCTTCTTCTCTCTGCACTCTCACGACGTGCTCGACGCTCTCAGCTATGCCGACTGCGACGCTGCTGTCGACGTCGTCGTCGCTGTCGTCGTCGTCGTCGTTTTGTTTTGTTTGTGCGCCTTATTTGTTTATTTGTTTGCTTTGCCTCACTTTGCGTTTTTTTGCTGTTGTTGCTGTTGCTGTTGTTGGTTTACAGTTTTGTTTTTGTTGTTCTCCTTTCTTTCTTTCTGCCCTTTCGCGTGCAACTTCTCTGCACTTTTTGCGAATAATTTCTTCGTTTGCTTTTTGCACTCGAAGTTTTGCTCTCTTTCTCCTCGCCACTTTCTCCTCTGCCACTGCCACTTCCACTTCCTCTTCCACTTGCTCTTCTTCTTTTCGTCGTCTTTTTAGCTGGTTGCGATGCAAAAAATATTTTCGCCAAGGACGTTAATTGTTTTGCTTCTATTTTTTATTCAACTCGTTTGCCGTGTGTGTGTGTGTGTGTGTGAGGAAGAAGGAGAGGAAGTCTCTGTATGTGTGTGTGTGCCAGTGTGACTGTTGTTTGCTCTTGTTGCTGTGTGTCTTTTTGACTTTTGTTTCTGCCTTGTTTATGCTCGCTTTTTTATTGCCGCTTCAATTTGCGTGCACTTTGCGGTTCCACTTGTTGTTGTTGTTGTTGCTCTTGTTGTTGTTGTTGTTGTCGTGCGTGTCCTTGCCGTTTATTTTGATTTCTTTATGTCGCCTCTTCTTCGCCCGAGTCTCTCTTCACTCTCTGTCATAAGTGGCGTTTAATTTATCAATTTGTGTTTGCCAAAGGAATTCATTATGTGCTCAGTTCCCTCTCGCTGTCTCCCTCTTACGCTTTCTCCCTCTTTCTCTTACTCTATGTCTATATGTCCCTTTCTCTTCCTACTTCCCTCTGCGCACAGTGTTTAGCATTGTGTCTGGCTTTAATCTGTTGTTTATTTGCCATCAACGACGTTGTTATTTTTATCGCTTCGCTCTTCTCCTCTTCTTGTCTGTTCGTTTCTTGTTTGCTGTTGTTTTGTCATCGCATTTAACGGAAGTTCAATCGGTTGCAATGAATTTCGTTACGCTTTACTCCCTTCTCCCTTTTCCCATTTACCACCCCCTCTAATGTATTTGTAATTGAAGTCAATTTGGCTGTTAGTTCGTTATACTAAAGGGAAAACAAGAGGTCAAGAAGCAACAGCTGAAGGTGCTTCTATTTGCGATTAGTGCATGTATTTTTGAGTAATTCCCAACTGCACACACAGTGTTCCATGCAGTGTTTATCGAAGTTAAAATGTATCGAAACAGGTCGGCATTTTAAACATATGAAATGGAAATACCATGAATATAACCTTTACTTAGCCAAATAAGATTCTTTCCCCATTTCGCATTAAGTTTTAAAAATTTTTCATTCATTATCCTTGAAGTTTCACCATAATATATTATACTGATATATCTTTTTTATAACATTATTGCGAAGCTGACTATACTAAAAAACTGTAACTTAATTGCATAACACACTAACCAAGGGCATCTTTAAACAACATATTTGTGGTTTGAAAACCCAACGAAACTTTTATAATATCCATACATCTCTCTTTGGAAGAATCGGTAGAACATATGTTAAACACTCTCAAAAATATGTACAAACAATTACTGTCTCACTTTATTTGCCAATGATAAGGTAAGTTAGTGTAGAACAATATACAAAAACCTTCGTTTCGACCGATAGTTCCTTCAACAGATAAATTCTATAGTTGTCCGACTTTGAAGAAGTTTACTAGGCATATTATTTTTATACAAAATAAACTTGTTTGCAAGATTTTGAGCTTTAACATAGATCGCCCTATAGGTTGTATTTCAGCCATAAGATATATCGATCCAATCAGGTGAGCTCCGACTTATTTACAGCACCAGCAATAAGAAGCATGTGTCCAAGTTTCATAAAGATAGCTGTAAAGCTGTTAGCCTAGTTTTTGTGCTGCAACAGACGCACCAAAAGGACACTTGGACAGACAAGCAGAGCTAATTTGACTCCTCTGTTGCCGGCGATTTAGAATATATATTTTTTTTAAGGAATTGGATATGTCTTCTAGTTAATGTGTGTTACACACTTCTGAACAAAAACAAATAAACAATTTCGGTAATTGTGGTCAAAACTAAGCTCCTTACTCTTTTCACTCTCTTCCTTAGATAAAAATAGTCAATACAAAATGAAAGACAATCACTAAAAGTGCATTTATATTATTGTAGTATTAATATTGGTAAAGTGATTCTACAAAAATTTGTTTTAAGATTTTCCTATATTTCGAACTTCCCTTTTCATATAGAAAAATCTTTCTTTGTGCAAGAGCTTCCTACTGATTTTGTTCCAGAAACCTCTCCCCCCATGCCCAGCTCATGACAAATGGACAAACACTTAGGGGAACCCCAAGTTAAGAGCGTGATAACTTGCTTGTAAATCCCCACAGCGACCTGCTCATAGAATCGGTCGAGTAATTAAAGCGCGAGAGTCGCTGCTGAAAAGCCAAAATAAGTAATTGCCACCTTGTTCTGCAACTTTTAGAGCTCATCGGCGTAGTCAGCAAACAGTGAAGAAGAAGCAAGAAGAGTGAGGAATGCGGGGATGAATGTCCAGCACAAGACGGCGGGAAAAAAAGCGAAGAGTAAGAAAAACGCACCAAATTGACAAATTAAAAGCAAGTGAAAATTTTACTCAAACCAGCAAAGAGTGAGAAGAGAAAAAAAATGAAGGACAGATAACTGAAAGGGAAACAAGGCGGACTCACGGGCGGACGGGCAGACAATTAAGCAAAGGAATAGGAGGGCGAAAGAAAAAATACCTAGAGCAAGACAGGCTCAACCATTAGAGAGCAAAAAGGGGTAACTAGAGCTGTCGATAGCGCAGGGGCAGCGGCAGAGGAGGAGGGAGACTGGGGGGAGACTGAGATCCTTTGAAACTTTTGCGTACAATCGACGCAAGTCCGGATGGGGGTGGGGGTGGGGATATAACTTTCGGGGCGCGCAATTATGATTATGGGTGCGTCGCCAACCCCCTGCTAAGCCCTCTTTAATTGTTTTTTTTTTTCTTTCTTTTTTTTTGTTCGTCCATTCGCTGTACTTGCTTTCGTCTCGTTTGAGGGATGTTGCCCAGTTGCCTGGACGGAAATTCATTAGAGCGTTCAGTAGCCAAGGGGAGGCTGGGGCTGAGCATGTCAAACAGTTTTCCAAGACGTTTTCTTGGCTTTTTCTTCGCAAAAATTGCAATTTTTACCGCCCCGTATCCCCCGTACCTACCCGCACTGACGAGTCGACAATTGTCTCTGTCAGGGAGGAAGGGGGAGGGTTAGGTGAGGGTAGAAAAAGGGCTTCGCTGTGGAGCGCAGTGCGATAAAAAATAAGGACCGCCAGCCCGGCGAGCAAACATAAAAATGCGTACTTGCCTTCAGAAGTTCTATCCTAAAGGGAGAGAGCAGGGGGGGGTGTTGGTTGCCACGGGGGCGTTGGGCGTGGACGGACAGGCACCTAAAACAGAAAGTAATCAACCCACACACACACACACACACAGAGAGAGAGAAAGAGGCAGGAGAAGGGCAGGCAGACAGAGCGAAACCCAGTGCAACTCCACTTTAGTCGGTCCCCCCCTCTCTCCTTTCTTGCCACCTTCCCTTGCCCTTTGCTGGCGCCCCTCGACTCATTTGCACAAAACACACCCACAACTTGGCAGCAGGAGGAACTTTTCTGCTTTTCTGCTTTTCCCTTCGTGCTTTTTTTTTCCATCATTTCTGTTTTCTACGTTTTCATATTGGAGCATTGAGAGTGCTTGTGGGTGGAAGGGGGGCGGGTAGGGGATTGGGTGAAGGTAGAGGAACGTCGCTGGCATTGGGGTTCGTTGCGGGTATTGTTCTTGTGCCGCCATGAAAATTAATGAAGAAGTGCCCGACCCATGTTTCAACGGACCTAAAAACTCTCCCACGCACACCCCAATCAGCACAGCCCCTTCTCCTCTTTCCCCACAGGCCCCAACTGCCCCTTGACAGGCGTGCCCAGGCGCAGGAGGATTCGTAGGAAAAGTAGTAGCACCCAAAGCTACATTTGTCGCTGCCTTCGTTCTTCTAAGGGTGCGTGCCAACGTCGCGTCCAACTGCTCCGGCTCCAGCTCCTTCTACTGCTGCAGTTCGTCCAATTTTCGGCTGGTGAATGCTCCCCAAAACCAAGTTCCCCATTTGTTTGCTATGTCTGTTTTCGTGCACAAAAGTCAGCGAGGAAGTGAGGGAAGTCCAAGAAAAAACCGGCCCACGCAGAGTTCTATTGAGACTAGTAAGGGAACATATTGTTCAAGTTCTATTAAAAGGAACTTCGATTAATTGAAAGTTAAGTATGAATTGAAATGTTTTCCAGCCATAAGTACAGGCATTTTTAGTGCCAAATTGATCTTAAATGTCAATCGTACTAGTAACTGGCTTGGGTTCTATAAAGCAAATATGGTTGCAACGCCAATATAAACTAACAGTATTAAAGTCATTAAACTCCTGACATAAGTTTATAAACAAGATACAAAACCTTTGGTATTCTGAAGTATGTGAATAAAGTCATCACAACTTAATCCTATGCTAATAAATAATCAATGAGATCAGCATTGGTTCTTAAACGAAATATGTTGCTATGCAAGCACCTTCTCGCGGTTAAACAAATATGGTCGACCAGTACAGGCAACATAATGAATTTTCTTAGAATAATTGGAGTGCATAGAGACTTCTAAGCTCTAAGGGAAGCCAATAGATCTACAAGGTCGCAGTACATCTCCCTCTACAAAACAATGATAATAATACCTGGAAAGATTGATTGGCATGTCTTCCAAACATATGTATTCTTAATCAATGAAAGGTTTTATAGACCTTTGTCCCAGTGAAAAGCAGACTCTAAGCATAAATTAGCAGGGGTATTGAATAGGTACATAGATTGAATAGGTAGCTGCACTGAATAGCTACCTCATGATATTATTCTCACAA
Source organism: Zaprionus indianus (assembly GCA_018904595.1). NCBI lineage: Eukaryota > Metazoa > Arthropoda > Insecta > Diptera > Drosophilidae > Zaprionus > Zaprionus indianus. The sequence continues at coordinate 3,649,673 of JAEIHA010000905.1, forward strand.
TAAAAATGTAGAAACAATTTGTGAAAATAGTTATAAGTCTTCAGCTCCTTTCACTTGATAAATACCTTAAAAACATAAGTATCTCCAATTAAACACTGATTCCAATTTCTATAATCTACTAAAAAAACCACCTAATCAACATTTGTAAATCACATGCACAATCACAAGTGATTCCTCTCTCATTATCTCGCACTCCTTCGTGTTCATTTCAAGTTCTATTAAAGTGAGTGTACTCGCTTAAGTGCATATTGAATACAATTTAATTTCCACTCATGAGGGCGCTGCAAAAAAAAAAGGTGCCGTAGTTGACCATTTGGAAAGGATACGGAGCCGGAGCTGGAGCTGGAGACAATGTCCATAACGGAGACGGACGAAATGGCAAATGTGGCAAACGGCAAAAGGCACAAAACAAAAGGCGATGTTCAAAACGAGAAGCTCAAATCGCAAACAAACGGCACATTGGGTAAGCCAAACCCGGCGGGGTAGTCCGTCGACCCGGCAAAAGGGACACACAAGTGGGTGTGCAACTGTGTGTGAGAGTTTGTGTGTGTGTGTGGGTGTGCATGTGCGAAACTGTCCACGTTTAGAGGTGCCCGCCTGGCTTCCGTTTGGCGTTCGCTTTGTGTTTGCTGCTTCTTTTTTTTTTGGCTGAAACACTCTTGCAACGGTCGCTAGGTGGCGCCAGACGAGACGCGACAAGCCAACAGCAGTAGCAGCGGCACAAGCAGCAGTATGGCCCGACTAGGGCGGGGAAGTAGGAGGGGAAGCAAACAGAGAAGTAGGGAAACAACGGGCACGACGATGACGACGGCGATGGCGACGCCTTTGCTTTTAGCTTGATTGCCAAGCCTAGTTAACTGTAAAGTTTTATAACTTTGGCCAGCTCAGCTACCCAGCAGGCAACCCCTTGCCCTTGCCACCCCCTACACGCACACCCACAGCCACAACGATAGCCTCAGCGACACCTACACCGGGGCCGGCAAGCGTTAAAATCGCTTGGTTTATTACACGCGCCAAGTGAAGCCGAGCCGAGCCAGCGCTGGCGATCCCTTCTCCCCCTCCTCCCACTCCTCGACAGCTTCGACGTCACTCGACCCTTTTAAAAAGTCGTCAATACTTGGATTGCCCCCTGCCAACAGCCTGCCTGCCTGCCTCCCTGCACCTTTCTCTCTCTCTTCTCTGGCTGAGTCGTGCAACGGCCTCTGAACTTTTGCAGGCCGAAGGACGAGGCGCAGCCGAGACGTAGACCCAGGCCCAGGCCCAGGCCCAGAGACCTGCGACGGCGTCTATCAAATTCCAATTTCGGTCCCTTTTTTTCAGTTTTTTGTTGCTGTTGCCGCTCTGCTCCACTGGCATTCAAAGTTTATGGCGTCTTTTTAGCGTAAATCCTGCCTGCACTGACTGGGTAAGGGTAACCTGCACCGCCCCCAGCCCACCTGCCACTGGACCGTAACCCCTGACCGCACCCTCCCTCACTCTAATCACGGAGACAACATCTTCAATTTCCATTTTTTTCAAGAGAGTGAAAGAGATGGAGTTAGTAAAGGGGCCTGGGCAAACCCATCTAGCCACGGGCCTTGCAAATACCGAACCGTAGGTTTAATACGTTTTTATTTTTGTCGCTCATCATAATACGCACTGTATTGCTGGTGCTCTGTTGTTCTTGTTGCTCTTGTTGTACTATGAGAATCCATGAAAACGCTATTTTATTTTCATTTGTTTGATTTTTATAGTCGGGTAGACGGGAAAGTGTATTGTGGCGCTAGCAACGGCGGAACTAACCATATAAAAGTTATATTGCTCTTGGCATCTATTTTGAATATACTATGTGACTTTTGCGTGGTTAAATATTTTACAAATTTGAAGTATTAGTTATATTTATCCTTCACTCATTTGGTAATATTTTATTTATGAATAATTATTGGAATGTTAACTGCAACTTCTTTTGTTCTCTAATACATTTTATTTTATGTTTAGTTCTGTCCTCATTAAATTTGCGTTTTGTCATGTGCTTCTCATCATTTTTTAAATAATTTATTTAATTTCAAATTCAAAGAATAGTTTCTATTGACCCTTCATTCTTTAAGAATATTTTGTTTGCTGATTTTTTTTGTATTATTCTGTTCTTATCTTCTTTGAAACTACAAAACATTTTATTATTTGCTTATTTCAGTGCCAGCAATGTAAGCGTATTAAATTTCCGTGTTGTCATACTTCGACAATTTATTTACATAAACATTTTTTTATTTGTTTGTGTATATAAGAGACCTGCATGAATGCATTCGCTTTGTAGATGACAGTGCTGTACTGCCTTTAAAAATACTAAATCTTTTAATTTTTACTGTACTGGTTTTTTCAGAACTCATTAAATGAATGTACTCTCTAATATGACTAAGAGTATTTATTTTTATGAGTATTTATTGAAAGATATTTCCAATAACTGTACAGCAATGAAGTGTACACTTAAAACACTGTACAGTAAGTAACCTACACCCAACAATATTAAACTCATAAAAATGTGTCATTCAATTGGGCGATTCTGATTTAAATGAATGAGTACAGCTAGTTAAAACAGGCAAATCTAAGTACAACACATAATCACATTCATTGAAAATCGGAATCAAGCATTGAACCCCATTATTAATAAATGATTCATTTGCCCTTTTGAATGCATTCATGCAGGTTTTTACTGTGTATGTGTTTTAAATACTTTTTTTTTGTCGTTCACTCTCAAAGGCTTTGTGAGCAGTTGGCTTTGTTGTGATGTTCGCCAGTTCAATCATTGCCTTTTATTTGCGCCAGAAATTTTAATAAATATTTATTCTCTATATACCGTGTACACACACAAATACACACACAAACACACACAAGCAAATCCATATACAAATGTGTCTATCGAAGTTTTTTATATGGCATAGTTTTTGCACAGGTTTTGCAAGCAATTTTAATATGTCAACAGCAAACTGTGTAGGAAAGAAACTCAGCACACAGCGACAATCAGTAGATTAATCTGGGTTTTTCTAGGCACCTTTTCAAAGAAGCTGAAATTCCAAACACTTTCTAGCAAATATATATATTCATATAAATATATAAAGATTTGTATATACTGCACCAACATTTGTTTTGTTTCATTTGCTGTGGGAATGATTAAAGAGACGTAGAAAACCGCGATAACCTTTAGAAAAGTGTAGAAATCTACTTAGTATATAATCTAATGGAGTGGAGAATTCCGCAAATCAGACATATTAAGATGCTGCCCGCCTGAGCCGCAGCTCAGTTTAATCTAGACGATTCGAGTGTGAAGTACAAAACATGAAGCATTTTAATTATATGCAGAGTTTGATGTGGCTCTGCCTGTTGGCTCTCGAGGTAGGTCAGGTTGACGAGTCTAGTATATAATACTCAGTCGTGACTTTATCTCTACATATTATTCTCTCTCTCTGTCATTATCTCTCCACAGCTCGGCAGCGCAACGACTGAGAATAGCACACCCAGCGTGGAATTAACCCAACAAGCGGATCAGATCGGACTGCAGCGAGAGTTTCTGAACGAGCTGTGGAACAGCAAGCAGCCCGTGATCGTCAGCAAACCCAATGCACAGGGTCAACTCGTTCAGACCAAGTACTCTCTGACTGCCGATGGCCAGCATATACTGGCGGAGGAGGGAGCGGCGGAACCCTTTGTGGTGTCCACTACTACCAGCACCACACCCGAACCACCAACAGTTGCTACGAATCCGCAAACCGATTGGGAGTACTTGCCCAGCACAAGGAACAATCGACCTACGTTCACTTCATTTGGCAACAATTGGCCCAACTTTGGCAGTGCATTCCCCAACAGAAGTCCCGAGTGGCCACGCTTCGATTTTCCCGCTGGAGTAACGCCAGAAGAGTCCACTAAAACGGAAGTGGACAATCAGGGACGCACTGTGACGACGAGAACAAGAACGTACGGTACACCGTTGTTTGGCGGTCAGCCGGCAGTGGGAATACTTCCAAATTGGCCTAGCTTTGACTTCCCAGCCGGCATAACACCCCAAGTGTTTCGAAAAACAGAGACAGACGATCAGGGCCGGACCGTGACGACCACAGTGAAGACATACAAGGGCCCCGTGCCCAGCAACTGGTCACCATCTGCTGGCAATAGTGGAACAGGATTCGGACTGAGTGATTTACCAGTATCCTGGCAGCACAGACCGACGACCACCTTGGACCTTGGAACCAATTGGTTTAGCACGGACACCTTCGAGCCTATTCTACCTTCACAGCCACAGCCGCAGCCACAACCGCAGCCACCACCAGCTAACCCGCTTCCCGTGCCACGTCCCACCCAACGGCTTCCTCTCCGCCCCACTGTACCGCCAACGCGACCCACTGTCTCACCTACGCTATTCACCGACGAGATCGAGGCGCCATTGCCGACATTAGCTCCTAAGAATGGCAAGGGATTGCCGCCTCTAGAGATTCCTACAACCACGCCGCTGCCTTCACTAGACGAGTTCCTCAAGCAGACGACTCCTAAAACTGTGGAGACTATTAATTTAGAGGATTTACCCGTTTTTCGCAGTGCCAGTGAGCTGCCCAACGATTCCGTTGGCACCAAAGTCACCAGCTATCGAGCAACCTACAGTAGCGCCGGGCCACCGAAGACTACAGACCTGCAGCAACCACTGCAGGATGTACTTGCCCGTGGTGGCATTACCGACAAGGATATACAGGATGCCCAGGCACGCGGCGAAGACTTGATTCGCACACGAACTCTGCCCGATGGACGTACCATTCAAACGGTTGTGCGCGTGAACAGCAGACCCATCTTCACTCCTCTACCAGTGCCGCCGGCAGCAGCACCCTTCCCAGAACTTTCCCCTCCCGGAGCTCCTCCTACATCAGCAACACCTCCGGTCCCCGCAGCTGCTCCTGTTCCTGCACCACTCCCGAAAGACACCTATGCCCCCCGAGCACCACCAGCTAGTGCTGAACCGCCAAGAGAGCAGGACAAAACTATTGACAACTATCTGTCGCAGGTGAACCTATCGCCAGAAGATATTCTGGCCCAGAACGGGGAAGTCATCAAAACAATTGTCGACAAGGATGGACGTGTGTTGAGCGCCAGGTTCGTACTGAGCACCGTCAAGAGTGAGGAGCAGGGCCAAGGTCAGAGTCAGGGGCAGACGCAGCCCACAAAATAGACGCTACAACAACTACACCAATTTATGTTTAGTATGTAAACATTTTAATAAATAAATACAATCACTGATCGAAGCTTATCAGCGTTTGTTGTGCCCAAAGCTGAACCCAAGCGGAAGGTCAGATTAACACTTTGAACGCAGAAAAATCATTGACAATTCGAGAAGCGTGACTCAGTGTTTGTTACATATTGTCATTCTCCGAAAAACAAATCAATATAATAAAGAATGAATATTAATGATAATAATAATTACGAGGGTGGTCTGAAAGGTTTCCAGTCAGACTAAGAAGGCGACCCAGACGATAGTCAAACTAAACAGGCGGGAGTGTACCATTTCCCCTCGCACACATTATGTTTCCAATGAATTGTAAAAAATACTTTCGAGAGGCAAATTTAAACCCAAGTGGGCCGAGGGTAATTTTAACGTAGCATACTTTCGAGCGCATTTAAAATAACAAGACACGCTGGTTTGTGTACTTACTAATCACCAATTCTAGGGTCGATTTTTAAATTTATAAATATTTAATAAAACATTAAACAAAAGCTTAGCTTAACTTACCTTCGCTGCAAGAACAAGCCAAAAAACAATTAACTACAAAGCGGTTTATGTTAATCTATGCATATTATTTTTTAAAAGCATTCTAATTTATTACGGAAACACATTCATTCTGCATTGCAAACGCAATTGCAAAGAAAATATGTGAAATATGTAAAAAGCAGTACAATCTTTTTTTGTTGGGTTTACTAATTTATTACAACAATTTTTGGCTTGCGCTAATAACTGAGCTGGAAAATAATAAAAAAAGGAGGGGTAAATGAAAGGAAAATAATATAAAATAAAATGCAATTCAACAAAAATAACATTAAAATTATTTAAATAATACAAATAATAATACAAAAGCATTGCATTAAGCATGTTTACAGCATTATTAAAGTGAAAACATAAATTGCAGCAAGTAATTCAAGCATTAAGAGATCAAAAATCATATACTAGAAAAAAAAATTAATTGAAATTCAATTTGAATTTCAAAGGATAAAAAAACTATTGCATATTTTTGTGCGTTGCGTGAAATGAACGCATTGGTGTGGCCGAAATGAATTGTGGTTGTTTGTTACTGTTGCTGTTGTTGTAGTTGTTGGTGTATATCTTGTAGTTCAGGCAGAGCTCACTAGTTGTCTCTCAATAATTCTCGATTACATTGCGATAGGAGCGTTAGATTTATAAGCCAAGCATGTCAGAGAAAAGAGAAACTAAATTAGTAATAAATTTGTTGTTGATCAAGAACAGAATTTTGAAATAACATGTATCGCTTAATAATAGAAATATTTGTAAAAATACCATGTGAGAGTGTGTAAAAAAAACGTGATAAATCCGCTAACTTCGGGTATCCGAAGTTTTCTTACCCTTGCAGAAAAACTAAATATAAATCAATCAAAAATCAACATATTTCCTGAGTTTGTAATGAAATAGTTACAACATTCTCTGCAAGGGTATAAATAAACATAAACGGAACAGTTGGAAAAAAACACAGGCCTGCAGGCGTTCAACTAATTAAAAAGCATTGCCCAAAAATACCTTTAAAAAAGCACTGTCCGCTCTCAAATAACAACAAAGCAATGCAAATGAAAGTATCGAAAAAATATTAAAACATTACCAAAGGCATAAATATTTAAAAATTTGTTTGCATATTTATTTTGTTTGATTTTGCGTTCATTGATTGCATTGTGCTAAACACAACAATGAGAAAAAACTGTTTTTTATGTTGTCTTTGGGTTTAGTTATTAATAAATGCTCGTAAAGGGCCGATGGCATACAAATTTAATAAAAACGTGTCAAATATAATGTAGCGTGGAATAAAATATTAAATTGAATTTGGTGTAGTAGAAAAACGTATGTGCAATTGTTGTTAGCGGGCAACAAAAGCGTTTATTAATACTATAATCATAATAAACAATTGATAGAATTGATAATGCATTTGCAAAGGGGACCTTACAACTAGTAATAATAAATCATATATGATTTCAAGTATTTTTTACGGAGATCATATGTAAATATTAAATTGGGTGTGGCTGCAGAAAAGTAGTTCCACAAAAAGCTTATGCTAATTTGAAAGGTGAAAATGGTTGATAAGAGATCAATATAATATTAAGTGATGAGGTTGATAAAACGGTTGTTGATCAGAGTTGCCTAGAATGGGTGTCTTTGAAATATCTATAATGTCTTTTTTGCAGAATTTCTTCAAAACGTACCTATACCCTTCTGAAAGAACTTATTTCAATGCATCCTAAAAGTGTGGAATACATATTTTAAAGTTATTATTCCATGGAGAATTGCGGCAAGAGAGATCGAAGGATTAATTAATATTAAAATTGTATCGTACTTCCAAATGCCCCTAAGCAATTTCTTGTAATACTCTTTTTGTCCCCTTCTTAAATAACTATAGAGTATATTTAAAGTCTTTACTCACCAGGTTATCGAAGCGCAAAGCGTCCTCGTCGCTTAGTCCCATGCTGCGTGTGAGCTGCAAGTAGGTCGACGTAATTGGCTTCAGTTGCTCCAAATCTAGCGGTGGCAACGGCGGCACGGCACTTTGCTCAGCTGCAGGCGCACCTCGCAGCAGTAGCTGAGGAATGCGAAGATCTGTCAATGGCTTGGGTGGACTGGGCAACTCCAGCTTAAGCGGAGCGACAGCCACAGGAGTGGACGTCGAAGCGGGCTGTCCGTTTCGGGAGCTGGAAAACGGAAGTTTTGTTAGATTGATGGGCGTATGTGGTTGTGGCTGTGAGCCAGAGGGTGTGGCCGACGAAGCGATCGGTGAGCGTGCACGAGTTCTCCCGCTATCGGGTGAGCGTTTCAATTGCTGCGAAGCGGACATCGATGGAGTCGGCGAAGTTGCCTTGGGAGGAGACAACTGCTTCGACTCTGCTGGGTTATTGTTGTCAGTCGTTGTCTTGGTAGTCGTAGTTGTGCCTGTAGTTGTGGCTGTGGTTATTGCTGTGCTACTAGTGGTGCTACTGGTGGTGGTGGTTGGGAAGCTGAGACTCTGCAACAGGCTGCTGCCGTAGAGGGGCGGTGCTAAGACCGGTTGGTTCAGCATCGAGCCGCCGGCATAGAAACGTCGCATGAAGTCGTAATAGCGCACAAGATTGTCGCGCGATTTCAGCAACTGCATATCGAAGTTATGGAGCTGACTGGGATCGGCTAGGGGATTGGTTGGGGGCAAGGGAGCTAAGGTTTCGGGCGGACTAAGCGGACGTTGCAACTGAGGCTTGACTCGTATCTTGGGCACGACACTAACCGGCGTCGCTTCGCCAACTGTGACCTCGGCTGTGGCCGAGTTTGCTGTGGGACTGGGAGGCTGGGGAGCTGTAATTGCATCCAGCTGGGTGGCACTGCTGCTGCTGGCCACAGTTCCGACTGCAGTCAGCGGCGCATGTGCCTTCAGATCGGCACTTGAATGCCGGCGTCGCTTCGCGGTAGGACCGCCCTCTAGCGAGCTTTCCGTATGCGACGAATAGTTCATGTAGGTCTCCACCTCCGACGAACTCTCGTTGCCCGCCAGCTCGAGATCTTTGCAGCCAGCGGCGGGCGAGGTGGGTCGCAGATTCTTCTTGCACTCGGGGCAAATGGTCAGAAAACGAGTGACTGCCTCGCGGGGCAGAAATGCATAGGTTTCGGTGATCTGTTGAGTGGGGAGAAAGAGGAAAGGTAAGATTAAATCAAAGGTTTGTAAAATAAACCAAAGAACGTAATGATACAACGTTGTAATACTCTTCTACTGATACTATATTTGTGGTTCATACGCTACACTCACAATGCGATAGGTGCGCTTCTGTCCCGCGTGCATGCCACTGCGTCCGCCCAGCTCCATGTGCACGTTGTAGATGATGTCAAAGAACTCCTCCACGCAGGCGACCTTGCGGTAGATGCGGCGACCAAAGTCTTTGCTGGTGGAAGCGGCAAACAGATCGACGGCGCCAGGATTATCTGAGAGAACCGCCGTAGTGGGCAGTGGCTGCAGGCGACGTCGACTGCCAGGCGCTTCCTCAAAGCCATCGGGTCGTTTGGTGGTGAAGCCTGAAAATGACACAGCTTAGTCGAGTTGGGGGAACCCCTAGGAGGGTGCTACTGTTTACCCTTTGTCTTCACCCAGAAGCGAAACTTGGAGCTATCGGGGCGACTGTGCTCCTTGCCCTCGAGTGCCTTCAGGATGCGGACCTTCTTGCGCAACGTTATCGTCTTGGTCTTTGCCTGATCCCCATAGGTCTTCAGGGCCCATGGCTGGAACAACTCGTAGATCACTTCACGCACACTGTCCAATTTGCCAGGCGGTGCACAGCCGACGGGTTGTTCCAGTTCATCCACATCGGCATCGTAGGCAGCCTCTGCCTCCAGCTCGGGATCACACACTGTCACCGGAGAGCTCTCCTCGCGTTCCTCTATTGCGTAAAGCTTTCGCTTCTCGGCGGGCACGGAGGAGGGCTCTCCCGGCTGAGCCTGATCGGGCTCGAGGCTGCGCTTACGATTGCCATTGGACTGCTCCATGGGGAAGTGAATAAAGTGGATCAAAGAGAAGTAAACTCGGTTGAACAACAATTTCGATCAAGACAAAGTCCAAGCGATAAACGCGCGCATTGATTCAAGTGGGAAATTTTGATGAGGATTTTCTGGTGAATTTCTATAAGGCTTTGCTATGTTGAAATTAATTCTTCGTTCTGTGGGATTTCATGGGTGAAGGCTGTGAAGAAGAGGGAGGAAACATCACTTTCGTTATTTCAATTGCGAACACTTTTTCAGAGAAAACACTTTCAGAGTTTATTGAAATTTATTCAAACAGTTTTTCACTCAGCACATTTCACCTACATTCAATATTTCCTTTTGTATTGTAGAGACTTTTTACTGCTCAAATAACGAACGAACACAACGAAAAAAGTTCAACGAAACAAATGTGCAACAAAAACAAATGTCATAATTTTTTTAACAATTTTTAAAATCATAAAGAAATCCCCACATTAACGAAAAACAAATGGGTAAATTTCAACACAACAGACAAAGCCTGGAATAACAAAAGTTGCGAACGCGACGCGACCGAAATGAAAGTTCAAACTCAACTGATCAACTTGGCTTTGATCGAGCATCGGCCAAGGATCGCCAAGGATGCTGAGGTCCAGTCGAAGACAGGCTGGGCCAGATGCAAACCGGTTGAGTGACCGGTCATCTTGGCTGAACTTTGCACGTCAAGTTAATGAAGGACAGACAGACACGGCCAAAGGGGTAGCTGCACAGCTTCGCATGTGAGACGTACACGTATGTAGACGCACCCGGAGATAGTCATGTGCCTACCTCAATAATTGCGCAATTGTTGGGCGAGCGACCAACCCAGCCCAGGCTGCGCCACTTCTTTGTGACTTCAAGAAATAGAACAGCAAAAGAACAAATACCAATGCTGCTCCGCTTCCCTCTATCTCTTTTTACTCTTTCTCTCTCTGTTGGGAAACTACCCCTAACACTGCTTCGCGTATTTTGCATTTACATAGCATACTTTTCGGCGGCGAGAGTTTCTTTTAAACTGTTTTGCGCATACTTTTTCTCGCCCACCCACATGTTGAGGCATGTTTAGTCAAGCCATCAAGCCCCCAAACCTCCTTCCCACCCTCCACGCTGACGCCTGTTGCGCCTTTATCGCCTTGAAGTGTGCATTGTTTGGTTTTGTTTTGTTTTTCTTTTAGCTTTGACTTTGACTTTTGTTTGCTTCGCCCATGTTTTAAACGCGGCGCCACTGCAAATATAATAAGCTAAATATGTAAAGAGCGAAGAAAACAAATATATAACTTTTTTTAGCGTATTTGAATCAACTGTCAAACTAAATTGAGCAACAAATGTTTTTTAGCTCTGTCAACAATTTAATCGAACACACAAAAGTATGCAACAGTTTCTTCGCAGCGCACTTGCCTGCATGCCTGGGCTGGGACTGCGTCTTAGGGGTGAGTTGCGGATCTGCCTTTTATCTCTTTAAGGGTTAGCGACTTCTTTTGTTTTGTTCTTTTGATTGCTAGAAATCTTGTCTTCTGATTGGTCCTCAGCAGTGTCCCAGTCCACACACACTAAGTCCGTCTGCGAACGGGGACATCCCCTCTGCATCTTGGGCTCGCACTGTTTATGTGACTTCTGTCTGCAGCTTAGCATCTGCAGATCAAGTTCAACTTAATTGCTGGACCTTCTCAAAACTGGATCTTTTTACATTAGTTTATCCCAATTTCTGCCGCCAAAAACCAAAGGCAGCATTAACGGACAGTTGCTGAAACTATTATTTGACCGGTTTTTGTAACGTTTTTTCCTAAAAAATATCTTTGGAAAATACCTGACAGTTATGTGTGTAACGTTCATTTAAGATGCTAACAAATGTCCCGCAGCGGTCAGCAATTAAGCGGGAAGTGAAGGAAAGAGGTCATACATCATTCTAAAGAGAAGTCGAAGTCAAAGAAAAGTCGAGAATGCTATATTAAGAATGAAACTACAAAGTGTTCTTAGAGTAAAATCATTAAACTAAAGTTCAATTAAAAAATTAATTGTATTAACATTATCATTTAATTTCTACAGCTTTCCTGGCCTATAAATATATTTAATTAACTACTCCTAAGCTTTACAATTTTATTCAATTTAACACACTTTCAACCGTTTAGTATCGAGGTGCTCCTCAATTCCGTTCAGTTCTTGCAATCTCAGATTTTTTTTCATGATCCAAACCGAATTCGTTGACTGATATGCGCTGCGAACTGGCATCCATTTGGCACACAGCAGCTCATTAGGGACATTAGGGACATTAGGGACTGCAGCTCATCGTTTATGCATTGAAATTTGCAGTCACTTGTGAAAAAATCAATGCATGTCTGAGTAATCGATGCCGTCTAATGGAATAGCTAAGCTAATAGGGCCAACATAGCGACGAAGACACAGTCAAAAGGGACAGGACTAACTCACTGGCTGACTGGCTGACTGGCAGGAACTGCAGCGTCTTGTGAGGAGGACAATTAGTGCAGCGAGTGGGACAACAAACAATGCTGGACCTAGTAGTCGGGCTCTTGGCCATTTGTTGAACTAATGTTTGGCAACAGAGTCTTGGCATTTGGTTAGCAATTAGCCAAACTGGCCAACTGGCCAAATAGCATGAATAAATCGCAGTGCGATGCTCAACTGGTTTCATCAGGACTGCAGCACTAAGCAGCAGGACATAAACTAGTTTCTCTATCAAATGCACGACGATTTCTTTCTTTCTCACGCTCCCTCAGCATCCGTGGCAGGACATGAAACTTTTATAAAAATCTGCTGAACTTTCACATCAAAATTTCAACAGATTTCAGTCCAGAAAACTCTGAAGAAGTACGGTAAATCAAAGGGCCGGTTTTTCAAACTGGACACAGCATCAGGGAACGGATAACGGGCGACTGCGAGACGTTGAACTTTGACACGCATCCCGGCCAAGATGCAACCCCTTTGGTCAACCAGTTTACAGTTTCCAAGTGGGTTCCGCCGCTGGTCAGTTTCGCTTTTGCTCTGCTGCTGTTGCTCATCTTCTTCTTGGGGTGGTTTCCTAGAGATGCTGTCCTTTTGATTTGCAATCTTTCTTTCGTTGGCCCGCATACTCTTGGACAGCCTCAGTGCTGCTCTCAGTGTTTTTATTCTTCTCATATTTTCGGCAGATAATGTCCAGTTTGTTGTGCACTTCCCGCTCTTCCCTTCCCTTTGCTCTGTGTGAAAAAAGCCCCGCACATTATTTGAATGTTTGGCTGATCTCTTGTTGATTGTTGTTGTTCTCGTTATTGTTGCTGTTGTTGTTGTTGTTGTTGTTAATAATGATGCTGTGCCAAAGGACACCAATAAAAAGTCTACACTTCTCGCAACGAGTAGAATTTGCGCCAGATGGAACCAGTTTTGATTTGATGGCCTGATCGGGTCATTTATTTTGTTGTTAATCTTATGTTTTTCGATTGAGAGAATATTTGGAATCGTTGAGCTTTAATTTAATAAAAATGTGGAATCAAATAAACTAAACTAACTATTGATTATTAACTTTTGATAATCTCCCATATCAGCTCTATTGTTGTCCTCTTTCTGTTAAGCAGAAAAGAAAATAAGTGAAAGAAATTTCACAGAAATATTATTTCAGAAAAGTTTCAAATATCTTTTCCATCTACAAATGCGATTCCCCCTCATTAGTTTCGATAGCTTCAGGCAAAAGATACTTTTTTACTTTTTTTTACGACCCATTGATGGCTCCTTTGTTCTCCCCCAAAACAAATGCCAATCATCTCCCCCCGGAGCAGCTAAAATAATTACAATCGAATGTCGAAACTTTATACACATTTCTTTAACTCTTTTGGCCTGCATGACCCTTTGTTGTTGTAGCTGTTGTTGTAAAGTTGGTGTTGTTGCTTTGTGCTGTCTACATTTCAAATGCGTGCAATTCATTTGTCGCTTTCTGTATCAGCGATCCCTGGGGAGGGTGTCCGAAGGGGGGAGGCTAGAGCGGGGCGTAGTGTGTCGATGCGGTGCGTGGGAGCGTTCGATAAATTTCAATTACTAACCCAATTAAAAAATGTTGTGCGCTTTTAGGCGCACCGAAATAAAAACAAGTATAAAATAAATATGCAAAAAATATTTGCAATATACATTTGTGCTGAGCTTAACAGCAACAGCAGCGACAGCAACAGCAACAGCAACAACAATCAGGCAACTGGAATGCAGGCAACAACAGCGGCTCAAACCATTTTTAATTTATTTTTCCGCTTTGCTGTTGCTGTTGTTGCTGTTGTCGCCAGCATGACACATACGCACCATTGGCCCCGCCGGCTGTCCGGGTATGTTTTTTATACCTCTACAGCGGCTGCCCTTGCCACAGACGCGCACCGACCGCCTTCCACCAGACCATCGCACCCCCCACCGCTCTCCATGACCAATCCCTGCCGCCCTCGCACTCCCTCTGGCACTGCCACTGCCACTGCTGCTGCTGCTGCTGTTGCTGCGGCAATCAGTGCACCTATGTATGTGCCCTGATCCTGGCCAGGACTATCGCTTCGGCCCGTTTGCTTGCACGCGTTTTCGCATTTGGGCATCTCTTTTACTTTTTGTTCATTTTTTCGACGATGCGACAGGCCGCGTGTGTGCAACGGTCAAGAGTGCAAGGGGGGCAGGAGGCAGGACGCGAACGGAGCCGATGTGCGCCGGCGAGGCCAATGTGCGTTGACGTCGGCGTCGACGCCGGCGCTGTTGGAGCGGTACCGTTATATATTTTTATATATTTTATTTTTCATTCGCGCACGCACACAATAAGACCCGTAAAAAACGGACAGAGCCAGCGAAAAAACGAAGAAGAGGTAAATAATGTACAGCGGCCGCGGCCGCAGCAGCTGCAGCGCAGGATGCAGCCTGACAGATAGGCAGCCAATGCGTTGCATACTTTTAGGCGCGGCGACAGCTTTTTACAGCACATACGCAGCACGCAGCAGTGCGAGGGAGAGTGGGAGTGCATGCGTGTGTGCATGCGAGTGTGTGTGTGTGGAGTGCGTGCATGTGTGTGTTTGCATTGGGGCGTTGTCTGTTTTATTCATTTTTTGTGCGTGCAGCAGCGTGGCAACAACAAAAAAAAGGAATTCGCGCTGTTCAGGCACTTTTGACAACAACAAGCACGTTAATGATAACAACAACAATAGCAACATTGCGCGCCAACTACAACAATAACAGCAAATAATTGAAACGTTGGCGTCGCTGTCGCTGTTGCTGTCGACGCCGCTGTCGCTGTCGACGTCCGCTGCAGAAGTCTCCATTCGCTTTGTGCGTTTTTAAATTGCAACTGAAATATGCGTTAATTTATGTTGCGTTGTTAAGCCGCACACACAAATACACTTACATGCACACACACACATACACATACACACACATGTGTGTATAGGGTAGACCCGCACACACACAGCTCCATGCACCCCTTTTGGTGTACAGCTCTTCTCATTATTTGCCCTCTTCAATTGGTCTCCCCCTCATTACCCCTACCACTTCCTGTTTCCTTGCCTCTTTACCCTCCTCCCTTTCACATGCAGTTCTCTTCTTTTTCGCTCCCTCTGCTCCCTGCACTCGCTTATCAATTTGTTTGTTTGCCTGCAATTTTCCAGCAACAAGCAAAGGAATTACAATGCCCACTGCGAATCCTATGAAAACTATGAGATGTTCGTATCATCATCATCTGATTGATAATTTTTGTTAATTTGATGGCCTTTTCAATGATATCCCGCATCGCTACGCATTGCCTCGCAACGACTGATGCAATGCCGCATTGACAGCTGTTAATGAATGTATTATGCGTATTATACCAACCTGCCAGATCATTAACGAACGTGTTCGAGAATGCAAAAAAAGGAGTACATAAATATGTCTCTGGTTTCATCTTTAAAACGCTGTTTCATTTGTTAATAAATATTTTAATTTCGTGGCTTACTCCGAATTTGCTTTCAAATATATTAGTTTTCTAGGTGGAGCTATATTTTACACTCGAATTTCCCTGATTTATTGGTGTGTTTCTGTTTTCACAGGAAGGAAATGATCACGAGAAAAACAAGCAAGCAGAAGTTGAAGACAAAACAGATAATATGATTTCTTTTTCTTTATTTTCTCATTAATAAATCATTTTCCGCCTCTCTAACTACAGTATGACAGGATTATTTGCTAATGGATAAATAATTCTCATTATAATTCGAAGATAGAAAGTACTTGAGATGCTTTGAAGCTCGATATATTGTACTTTTCTACTAATCAAGCAATGCTTTTAAGAGCATTTGTGCACTTAACAGATAGAACACACTGCAAGTTCAAACCAAAAGGGCAGTATATGTCCAGGTACTGTAATAATGTAAGTCGTGTGAAAACATACTGTCCCAAGTACGTTCGTGTTACAACTTTGCTTGGCGATCTTCCACAGATACAGATAAGGCATCGCAATCTACTTTCAAAAGGCTCCCTTCCAGGCAGGCCTCGTACGTAGACGTTTAATGCATATAAATAAGGGTTGTATAAGCGATCGGTCAGCATTGACGCCGTTTGATATTTTATTTAACAATGCAATGTTTTGTTTGACTCCATGATGTTGAATGGGATCAATACAAATAAATAATAATCGATTACTTAAACATATTAATTGTATATGATAAATTAAATTAAGAAATTAAAAGTTTAATTACTTTTACTTGACTAGAAATTGTTCGCAAACTTGAAAATTAAAATTTTCACACTTGGTTTTATCCAAGGCCATTTAAAATTATCAAAAATGGGTATACTAATGAGGAAGAAAGGCTACCTTTGGCATGAAAAGTTTTGAGCACTTGCAGGCTCTTATCTCTTTGAAAGTTCCAATACTAGTTATATATAATAATGTTAAAGTTATATATAATATTTTCAATAATAATAGGTAAAGTTATTTGTAATAGTTTGTATGGCAGCTACACAATATATCGGTCCGATCCAGCTCGAACCGACTTACATGCAGCGTGCAGATATAAGAAGCATTTGACCGTAAGTTTCACATTTTATTATTGAGAAACTTTACAATATCAATGAATATTTTCGAATAGTTTAAATTTATTTTTAATTTCCTTCCTCCACAGCTTCTTGATTGATGCAATCAAACAGAAATTTGATGCTTTAATCAACATTTAATTCTTGTGAAACTTGCTTTGACTCTTAGTGCATAAATTGATTCGAGACTGGCTCGGAACATTTCCATCTGGCATCTATTAAACACAATATTATTATAACAAGCTCACAAGATACTTAACGAAATGTCTGCTTAAAAACATTTGCAAAATCCTCAAAAAGAGCAAAGTTCATGCATTTGCATGTCTTTTTGTTTTGAGAACAAAACGAACACACGCACACACACACACAGAAGCATACACACACAAACACACAGAGACATACGCAGTGGCACAAAGCAAAGTCCAATTATAAAGATGCATTCATTTGACGCATCCTCAAGAAGCTGACAAAATTTCAGATGTGGTATAAATGTTACCTAAAGAAAATTCGAGAGAAAGAGAGAGAGTGAGAAAGAGCAAGAGAGAGACAGAGAGAGATGGAAAAAAACGCATATAAATCCTGAACGAAGTTGCCGGAGCTGAGCTGGACGAGGGAGCGCCTAAATGTATGCTATATAAATGCATGCTGTGCATATTTATTAATGCAATTGTGCATCGGAAGTCTCCATGTATGCGTGAGACTGTCTCTCTGTGTGTGTCTGTGTGCGTTTTGCATTTGCTCGAAATTAGATACAAAGACGCACAAAAGTATGTGGAAACGAAAGAGAGAGAGAGAGCCCAGCTCGGGTCAACTATTTATGGAGTCCGGGCTGCGTTTGGTTTGAGTTTTCTTGAGAAAATGACCAAAATAACCCCTTGGAGCATTCAGAGGAAGCAGCAACGGCAAAGTGCAATGGCAACAACAGCAACAAGGAAGTTGCAACAACAGCAACAACAACAACAACAACGACAACAACGACAACGACAAACACAAAAATGCAATTACTGAAATGATAACATGGCCTATGGAAGCAAAAAGGATTCGAGACGATTCCGTCTTCAGCTCGGCTGGCCCGGGCAACTCAAGATGTTGATATCCCAGTATGCGTGTGTGCGTCTGTGTGTGTGTGTATTTGTGAAGTGAGGCATAAAATATATATTAATGTATACTAGAAATAAAATACGAAACGAACAAATGCAGTACACTTTTAATACGCTTTTTGGGAATATTTTAAAAAATACTAAAATGAAGTTTTAAATATTTTCTAAATATAAATAACATATATTTATGTTAGAAGTTATGTTTAAAATTATATATAAGGTTAAAAATGTTAATATTATTATTTAATATAATTTAAATTGTCATAATAAAATGTAGTCGACATTTCTCCAACATTTGTTGAAGGGAAGTGGGGAAATCTCTGTATAACCCCATCAGATCGGTAGATTTATGTAAGTTATAAGGATGAAGTGTTTAGTGATTAGGAGTAGACAGAACTTTTTCTGGATTTTCATTTGAATACTCTCAGAAGTCTATTGTAATCAGCACAGAATCATGCAAACTATCATTGCAATGCATTGCTAGAACAATTGTCCAAAGAAAGTGCCAGAATATCACAAGTAACTCTAGAAGCAACAGAGTAATTGATTTGATTTTACAGGTTATATCAATCTATATCATAATTTATCAGTTTCACTACTGTAAGACCTCATACCTAATATATTTGTGTCCTTTTTGCACATTAATACAATTAAAATATCTTAAAACCTACTTTAATCGAATAGAAAACCTTCCCAAGTTATGCGACATACTCTCAGTTAGTGTATGACAAAACTGTTTTACCTGTTTACACACACACACATACAGTGAAATTGTATATGTGTTGATATATACTCTGCACAGTACATGCATACATATATATTTCTGACTCAAGTCAAAGATTTTCTATTAAATTTTAAATAATTCAATTTTACATTTTACCAAAAACATTGCAAATGAGTAAAGTAAACTAACGCACACACACACACACATGCACGCCCAAGAGGCAGCCACAGTTGCAGCTGCATTCAAGTGCATTTGCATCCACACATACATACAGACTATACATGTGTGTGTGTGTGTGTGTGTGCGTAGTCGTGCGTGCTGCATCTTGTCAAAAATGTTTCATTATATTTGGTTTTGTCTTGCCTCCTGCATTGTTCACTCGAAGAAAATCTTAAGCCTACTTGCAGGCGCCACAGCCCGAGTCGCCTCGGTGCGGGGGCACCCCAAAAACTTCTGGCCCATTGTCTTTGCAGCTTTCGAAAATCTATTGCATATGCTTAGGCAGCAGACGAGAATGGGTTGAGAAGCAGATGAAGAAGAAGCAGGAGGTGTGGGAAAGGTTTGCTAGGAGGCTGCTAGGCTGGTAAGTCGTGTGTGTGTGTGTGTGTGTGCTTGGTCGATTTTCAAGTGATTTTTCATTGCAACGCCCGCCTGTCCAGGGAGTTTCTTCTACTTGTGCTGTTTGTATATAATTAGATGCCATGTGCCGAGTACAGTTTTCTATGTACAGTAAAACTGCCAGCAGGCCGAGCCATTATGTATCCACATCAGGAGTATATAATAAGTATTGCAAGCGTATGCCTGCATGCCTCTCTTTGTGTGTGTGTGTGTAGTTGTTCGTATCGGCAGTAGTGTGCGTGTGTGTGTGCGTGTGTGCTGCATCTGTTTGGCTGTTGCATGTGCAACAACGCTCATTCGGCATTTCGTTCATTTGCCATTAGCCAAATTATGTAATTGGTTAGTTTTTAGCTTTTTTAATGCTCTCGAAGCGCATTCTCCTTATGACAAATACTTTTCGATGCCACTGTGCACATAATATACAATTTTAATGCATTCTAAATACACGCTGCATTTTTGATTGCGGCCTGGCATTTTTATGTCAAATTCATATAATCGATGTTGATTTATGAAATTATACGACATCAATTTTAATTGCAACAGCAGCAATACTCTAATTTGCCTTCTCACTTGTTAATGATAAGTGCAGCTCAGATTTATTTGTAGCTAAGTGCATTAGACATTGATAACTAAGGATGAATCAAAAAAAAAGAAATTGTATATCTTTTTTAAGAAAGGTATAACAATAAATAACATGTTGCTAGTAGAGCGATATTTTTCAAATTAAACTCAAAGTTTGTGTGCCGATGCAGGCTTAACCATATATCTGTCGACGAACTACTTATATTTAAAAGCAACAAATATGTATGATCAATAATTCATTTCAAATTAACTTTCTTTATATTATTAACATAATAGTTATCTCACGCTTTGTAATATTTTACAAGATATACTCTCTTTCCTTACCCTTTGACATGCCGTAGGTTTTATAGCTTTACAGGTTCCCATCTCCTTCGACAGTGCATTTACTAGTTAAATATAATGATTCAGAATTCAGTAATAATACGCTGATGATTACTGTCTAAACTTGATTGGCAACGATAAGTTTATTTAATGGTTAAAACTATCGAGGATCGATAGTTGAAAATATGCATATTATTTATACAGAAAAGGACCGATGTAGTATGTAAAGTCTAATACCTTGATAATTAAAAAACTCGGCGGATACTGTGTACGACAACTGTACGATATATTAGTCCGATCCAGCTCGTTCTAATAGATTTACAGTGTGCAGCATTAAGAAGTAAAGTTAACACGTTTCATTAAGATAGCTCTAAGACTTAGAAACTGGTTTACTTTGTAAGATGCAGGCAGACAGACATAGATCAACTTCCCTGTTGATGTCGATACACAATATATGTATGCATATACTTTATAGTCTGGAAGATGCCTCTTAAGGTGCGTTGCAAACTCCTGTGTGAAATAAATATACCTTCAGCAAGGGTATAATTAAACTAACGATTCTAAATTTACCTATTTGATTATTTTTATTTATTTTGAATTATGGAAATAAATTTAATTTCTGCGGTCGCTTATTTTTCATAAAAGAAACAATTTAAATAAACATTTTTTATTTTAAATTTATATTAAAAAGTATTCTGTTTTTCAATTTCGTACATTTTATATAGTTGGTAATATTGAACATTATATCAGGTGGAATTCTGAAAAACTAACTTTAAAATAAATCAATTCAGTACTTTATCAATAAAGTTCACTCTCTATGGCTCACCTCTGCTGATAGTCAACGCACTTTAAGCCCATTGTCAAGCGCAACGCATAAATTAAGAGTGCACATAAATTTCATCATAAGAAACGTCAAAGACGATGTCTGACACCATCCACAGCAACAACAACAACAAGAACAGGAACAACAACAACGAGAGCAACATCAACAAAAGCAGTGAGGATGACCCCCATGGAGGGCAAGCGAGTGTGTGGAGGATCTAGTCAGATGCCAGTGTACTCGTAATTTGTGCTTATTGTGCAAGGAACTGGTCTGCTAAGTGGAGAAGATGCAGAAGTGCATTAGGTGGGGAGTGGAGGCGGAGTGGGGGCGTGAGGGCGTGCCAATGGCTCAAGACGACCACAAAAGAAGCGGACAGCGGGTGTGCTCAGGCCAATGACAACTACAAGAACAAGAACAGACAAGGCACGCAAGCACACTATTACAAATGCACGTATGTGCGTGTGTGTGAGTGTGTGTGTGTGTGCTAATATTGAGGTAGGCTCGCTGAGGACGACTTGGGTTTGAGGCAGTGTAATTGGGAGTGGGAGTGGGAGGTGAGTGCGATAGGTGTCGGGGCTGGGGATAGGGGGTTCATTGGGGTCGCCAGTTGCACTCATCATCAACTCAAACTCAATCAGCGGCAGCAACAACAACAACAACAACAACAACAGGAGTACCCCTTTACAAATGTGCGTGTTTGTGTGTGTGTGTGTGTGGTGTGTGTGTGTCGCTTTTGACATTTACTTTATGTATTCCGTGTAATCAGTTGAGCTGGCCACGGCTGGGACGGGCTTATGTACGCGATACGTTTGCCCGCTCGCATTGCACATACATATGTGCGTATGTATGTGAAATGCCGTTAATTATATACTTTACACTAGCCTACGTGACGTACCCACACACACACACACGCGTGCACACGCGGCACACACATTCGCACACGGGCTGACAGTAAGACAGGCGGCAATTTTAATGTACAACAAAAGCGCGTTACATTTTCCATTGTTGTTGTTGTTGATGTTGCTGCTGTTGTTGTATTTGTTATTGTTGCTGCTGCTGTTATTGTTGTTGTTGTTGCTGCTTTTGCCGCTGCTGGTGCAATTGTGCGTGGGTATTGCGTACATAGAATCGCATTTACATAGCGCAACAACTACAATAAATACATGCATGCACGGGGGGTCACCTATGTACCCCGCCTATGTACATAGTTTATATACACACATTTACATATGTATGTGTGTGTATGTACATGCTTAAACCGCTTTTGTTGTGTGCGTGTGCGTTTGTTTGCGTGTGTGTGTGTGTGAAAAAAGTGCATATTATTTTTTATACGCACAAAAGTATGCAATGAAAAAAGCAAACGCTGCACTGCAACGCATAGGCGCATAGATTTCATCAGAGACTGAGCAGGGCACTTTCCCCCTTTTTTGGCATCATTAACAGTCGTGAGAGCATGGTCCATTTCCCCCCCCATTCCCCAGCACTCCCTCTATTGACCCTTCATCCTCTCGCCAGCACTGCTTTGAGTATTTGCTATGCAATTTTTCGCTACATGCCACAGAGATAAAAAAAAAAAACAACATCACACACACAAATTCGCACACACTCACACACACAAAGTGTGTGCTCAAACGTTATCCTTGTTGTTGCCCGATTACAGTTGATTTGCATTCTTCATGCACTCGAAAGTGCTGAGTGTGTGTGCGTTTGTTTTAGTTGTTGTTGTTGTGCGAGTTACAAGTGCGAAAAAATCGCAACATATTTAAACAAAATGCAAATGTCAACATTTGGCGTAGGGTTTGCTTTGGTTTGGTTTATGCTTTTGATAAGATTTAGGGGAATACAAACAGCGCTGTAATTGATATGATTTATTATTAATATTTATTGATAAGCTGCGCTGATAGTATTCCAGGATTACTGCAAAGTAAAGTCAGTGTAAGAGAAAATAAAGAAAGTAGAGCATTCTCATTGGAAAGATAGTTTGTCTAGTTTTAATTCAAAAAATATATCAGATATCGCGGCTTAGCGAAATGGTTCTCAATATAACATAAACACGTAATAATATATATTTGGAAACATCAGCAAGATAATCAATCACCATTGTGAACACTTTCTCATAAATCAAAAATATATTAGTTGTCTTTGAGATTCAAACCCCGAAACGGGGAGTAAAATATTTTTGTGTGGGGTTTTTACTAATTGTTGTTATTGCATTGTGCACATTGTACATATGTTCGTCTGAAAAAATAATTTGATTAATTAATATACACGTGTATGTTAAAGTGGCACACTCAACAGTAAGAAACCTATCACAAATACACTTACAGTTGCAAGGACAAAGTCTTCTGTCGCTTCCTCACTCTCACTGAGAAGTGCATTAACGAGCACACACTGCTTGGAACTCTTGGTGCTTATTTGACCTTTCTTTTTTTTCGATCGGATTGATTTAAAGAATTTGTGAAGTATTTGTCAATGTGAGAAAGTTCTATAAATAATACCTACCCTTAAAAATCATTAAATTTAGTTATTGATTTGTGGGAGCGGTGGGCGTGGCACCCAAGTTCTAAAATAAGCTTGATATGTTCCGGAATTAAAGCGGTCGCAGCATTGCAGTTGTGGTGAATCCTTTTTGATCGGACTCATCCGAGACACAAATGGGGTCGTGTCATGGGAACAGAAAACCTGGTGAATACCAATTTTTAACAGCACTGCTTGACAGTGCGTTAACAGTAACAGATGGTTCTCGTCCGCACTAGAGGGAAATTAATTGGGTTAAGCTGTTAAATACCATAGACAGCGAGTTCCCTGGGCAATTTTGTGAAACTTAAATCTATTTTCTATTGGCTAATCGATCCTTTCCCTTTTCTCCAGTACCATCCTGCTGGATGGACCAGGACCAAGCGTCTATTGTGCAAAAACAAAGGCACGAAAAATGTACCTAACACCTGTTTCATTTGCCATAGGAATTGGGAATAATTATTGCGGGTAAGTCGCCGCAAGGGCTGTTAAAAATACAGTATAATTCGCTTAGCTGCCTCGATTACTTTGCACAATGCCTCGATGCAGGTAACTTAAAAATGCAGCTAAAAAAAAATTTTCTATTTTCTATTCACACAAAAAAATGGAAAAATAATGCAGATATCTTGCCGATGCAGCTAACTATCGATGCAGCTAAGCGAATTATACTGTAACAGAACTCTGTCAAACAAAAGCACTATGTTAACATACAGCTCTTATAAATGTAGAAGAGCTGTGTCCTTGCTGTGTCCCTGTTAAAGGTTTGCGTACAGGCTAACGCTTCATAGCACCTACACCATTTTTCATTCGAGTGAAGTTGGCCGCACGCAAATTTTTATCGATAGCTTCGGTATACGTGCTCCACATCAATTTTTACTCCACATTGAACGAAACTTGACGAAAACACAAGTAATTTAAAACGTTACAATATTTATTTCCTAGTTAATACAAATTTGATAGTGTTGTGTTTTTGTGAGAGACAAATAGTTTAGAATAGTTTTAAATGTTGAAAATTTAATAATATTTTAGAGATGCTGTCTATGGGCTTCTTAAGTTTTCCAGTGTATGATCATCAATTAAATTCCTTTTTGAAAAAATTCGTCAGCTGTTAACAAACATAAATTTAAGTTACTGGCAATGTTATAATATTGAATTATTTCAATTGATTTGACTTACGTCTCGATGCAATTCCATTCAGGCATAGGTATAAAATTCAAATGGATTAGTTCATCAATATTTAAGGAATGTATTCAAATATATTGTGAGGTGAATTTCACATGCAAATCAAATGTTTAGACAGATGCAGATCTAGGTGATAAGTATCGTACATATGTAGTTTTTTTAGGACTGGCAAAGCATACAAATATTATCTGACTAATTGATAGTGGAATTGGAAAATGTAGGAAAGAAGTAGAGAAATCATGCCGAAATTGTGAATATATAGAGAGGAAAATTGATTTTGGATTTAAATCGGATTGTCAACATTTGCACTGCAGATATACAACGCTGTAAAAAATATACTTTCATACATACACGTATCATCCGGGCTTCTTTAGCTTTTCGCTCTGTGGTTAGGGCTTGCTTGACAATCGTATTTGTTTATTATTATTTAGAAATGTGTGATATTTGTTGATCAGTTCTTATGGCTGTTATGGGAAAGTTCGGAAGAAATGGACTTGGTTTTAATTTTTTTCAGCTGGTTTTGTTGACAAACTGCGCGTGACATCAGAATTTTTTCGTAAAATTTTCATTTTAAGAAAATGATTGAAATCAGGCTCTAATAATCGAACCGATCTGAAATTTTACCACTTTGAATATAATTTGATAATTGTTTATGTTTTGTTTTGCATTGTTTGTTATAGAGTGTTGTCATTACAATATGCTATGTTATGTTTTGTTTGTACAATGTAAAATGAATGTTAAAATAAAAATGTTCTTACACTCAGAAATATGTGCAATGATCATGATAGTTAGTTATTTACATCTGTTGTGTTTTCAATATACATTGCGCTTGGTCTTACACTCATTAAATCTACAACTATCTTCACGGGTATTACCTTTCCTCTGTACGCGCTGGTACTGTGGGTCGATCCGTGTTGAAGCTGTTGATGATCCACTAAGAAAGGAAATTTGCATCCAGAGAGAAAAACTTGCTGATCGGCAGTATTTTTTTGGTATTTCTGTCAAATCATTTCTTTTTGTATTTTTATTATTGAATAATAATAATTAAAATTTTACAATCGTTTTTTGTCGGGGTTTGCATCTCAATTTGCTTTTGTTTTTGTTTTCATTGTTTTTTTTATATCCTTTCTATAATTTACTATTTAGGTCAAAATGACCAATTTCAATTTTTCTAATTTATTATTTCTCGTATTTTTTCGGGTTTCTTCTTTTTTTTTTTTGTTCGATTTCTTAAATTTTTCATGGTTTATTTTATGCAATTATTTAAATTTAAATACTAATAACGACATAAAAAATCAGCGCGTTTTGTTTATTTTTTGGTTTTCTCATTTTTAAAAATTAATTTAATTTCAATATTTTCTAGTTTACGATTTTCTTGTTCGCTTGACTTGGTTTTTTCCTCGACTCTTATCGGGTTTCCCTCTTCGACTATTATTAGTGTCTAATTAAGTATTATATTAAAGTTGTCTTTATGTTTTTTTTAGTAGAGAAAGGAGCATGGTTTTCTTTTTGTTTACTTTTTTTGTTTTTTTTTTTTTCGTTTTTTTCTTTTAATAAATATATACTTTTATGTATATTTTTTAAAATTCATTTAAATGCAACTAGTTTTTAGGAAAAAGTTTCATCATTTGCTTTTAAATATTTGTTGTATTATCATATAGTACGCTAAGTATATATATTTATATATATTTGTTTTCAGTGTAAAAAAGAAATATATATATAAGTATGTATATATATACCATATATACATGTGTATATATATATGTATGTATGCATGACGAAAGAAACGTTTTCCAAACTGTTTTCTTTATGTACTAGAAATGTATTCATGTTTCTTATATGTAGTATTAACCTCATTAGCTGCGCTCGCTCCTGTACTCCCTCTTTTATTACCTGCTCTCCTCTTTTAATTTTTTCTTTATTTTGTCTGTCCTTCCCGTCGATCCTCTGCCGAGCTGAGCCTGGTTTAAATCTATTTTCTGTGTTCTGCTGTCTTCGTTCTTTAAAATTGCTTACGTTAAGTTCAATCGGTATTTCCATTGATAAGATCTGAATGTACCTAATCCCCCACATCGATTGCTAATCCTTACTCTGTTGCTGTACTTGACTCAAACAGACTGTCTGTCCGACTGCCTATCTGTTCTCTAGTGAAGATACTTGTACTTAAATGAGCTCGAAATAATCACAAAAACGTATAAAACATTTAAAATTAATTATTGTTATTATTTCTTATGCTGGCAGCTTTTGTGTTATTTTCATCTCGTCTATTATTTGTTATTTATTATTTGTTAATCGTTACGCGTGATGTACTGTAAATATTTCTTATGTTTTAGGATCGAAATGTGCTCCATCTAATAGCGTTTGAAGAATATGTCAAGATCGGTAAAATTAGAATGTCAAAAATTTGCACAAACGTTGGAGAGTAAAATCAAAATCAGCTTTCACCTTTCTTGCAAAGTTTTTGTATTGATTGATTACATTCCGTTGTTCTTGCTTTGTTTATTTGTTATCAAAAGCTAAACCTTAACTTTATTAAGCTGTCCCACAAACTTCGACAATCTTAAAAAACACTACGTTTTCAAAATCGCTTCAAAAATAAAGTGTACACAAATTAAAAGTTTGAAAATCAACAAAAACCTTTTGTATAGTCTCAAAATTGCACACTATGTTGCGTATAAATTGTATAAAATGTGTGTACCATAAAAAATGGTTCCTCGAAACGGGAAAATCATACGAAAAACGTACAAATAAGAAAAGAGAAGGGTTTGCGATACTTTCGATCCCTTTGCTCGGTTTCTGCTCATTCGATTGAATATACAGGGTGTTTTGTTTCGTTTTCGTAAAACTGTTGCTAATTTGGTTTGCTCTGCATATTAGGCTTATTAAGTTGACAATCTTAAATACGAGAATTATCTATGTATGTACGGGTATGTGTGAGTGAATTACTTGTTAAGCTTACGTTATATTGTATGACACTTTCTTTGGTTTGATAATCGTATTGTATATTATTATTATTATTATGTTTGTTATTTATATATGCAAATATGTACTTGTTGTTCTTGTTGTTGTGGTATTTTTATATTCAAAGAAAAATTCTGATTGTTTTCAATGCACAAGATTTACAATTAGAAGCAGAATTGCTGTAACTTAAAAATTATAAAACGAAAAACTTGTGAAATTCAAACATTGTTTAAGTTCTGTTTAGGCAGTTTGCATCACTTGAGAGTCTGCTTTGGGTTCCGAAATGCATCGAACGATATCAATCCCGTCACCCAAGGCAGTTGCTCGTGTGTTCAAAATGCAGTTGTAATTTTTAAGATTTTCTTGCTATGTGTATTCTCTTTTTTGTTTCTGTTTAGAAATTGTGTGCTTGGCTTGTTTGTGGACAGAACATACTGCCAGATCGTCTGAGATCTGTGGAAACTTCGTCTAATCATAGCGTACAAGATGGACCCACTGTCAATACATTTGTGTGTGAGGTGCAAATGTATGAAGAAGTAGCATAGAAGAGAAAGAGGCAGAAGCAGAGACTAGTCAAGTCTTTCTGCTTCTCGTTTCTCTAGTGATCTCTATATGTATAAAGCTCTCTCTTGGTATGTGGCTGTTGTTATTCATGTTGTTGTGCTCTGTGCAGTAGAAAAGCAAAGCACATAATTTTCCTTGCACCGGACATGTTTTGTGTTGTGCATGATGTTCATTGTTATTGGTATTCCCTATTTCTTTTCTGTCCCTTATTTTTCTTTAGCGTTGAATCTCTTTGTATGCATTTTGGTGTGTTTTATCAAGTTTCAGTATTCATTTTGTTTAGCTTCAAGAATATTTAGCGTAAATTTAATATAAATTAAAAGAAATTAAGAGATGAAAATAATTTTGCAGAGAAATTATATGTGTAGAATACCGAAAGTTGTAAAGTATTTTGTGTACTTTTCGCTGTTCTCAATGCAATGAAGGAGCGAACTTTTGCTCAGAGTCTGGGAAACGATTCCTTGCAATCGATCGATCGATCATTGTTTGCATCACCAAAAAAATCATGCAATTCATCAACACGCAGATATTATTGCTCGCAACCACTCAATTTATCAATTTGCTTTTCGATTTCGATTTTCAATAGTCGATAGTCGATTCTTTGCAGTGCCGTTCACGAACAGATGAAATATACTTTCATTTGTTGTGCACACCTTGGGCTTGGTTTTCTTTATATTCCATTATATATTCATTTACTGCTTGTCTCGTGATTTTCCTTTTTTTCTTTTTTTGTTTGATTTTTTTTTATTTTTAATTTTGATATTCCAATTGGGTTATTTGTTCGATTCGCTGGATGGGTTATTCTATTGGTTTTGTTATGCATTAAGCCTTGGGAGGGGGTTCGTTTTTTTATTTGTATTGTTTAGTTGAAATCAAAATAGTTTAAGGACTTGAGGAGATTTACGTACAAATGGTAGGATATGTAGGTCGTCATTATATTGGTTCTGTTTATGAACTGCAGATGGGTCTCTAAATCTTATGTATGTTACTTATGTCAGTTATCCAATTCCTTGAAAGAGTATCTTTTTTCTGGAAGCAATGGATTCCGAGGATGATCTTATGAGAGATTGTGTGAAAAAACTACATGCATAAAGAGTGTGACTTGGATAATGAATCAAGAAGAGTTCTGAGAGGATTCAGTTTATCATATATATATCTATAATAATCTTGCTAGAGAGCCAGAATAAAAAACGTTGGGTTTCGCCTAACATTTGGATCCATATAATTTCTACTATGTATTTCCCTTTATAAAGCTCAATACTTTCAAACGAAATTGAGCGTATACAATGAAGTCTTCGAAACTTTTCCATATAGTGTCTGTGTATATATATATAATACTGCAATTTTAAATTTTACCAAAAAAAATCTGGTTGGAAAATTGTCGGCTATATCTCGAAAAATTGCTCTTAAATTTTGTAAAATATACAAATCTCTAATGAAAATATATACCCGTTTTATTCACTTTCAAAATGGAAGTAACTTAACTTGACTGTCAAGGGTCTTGCAGTTGGGAAAGATGTTGGATTCTAGGAGTTTTATAAGGTAGAAGATTTTTATAGAGGTTTTTAAAGTTTCTTTGTTTTTTTTTGAGTTTGCATTTGAATTAAAAATGTGTAAACAATTTTAGTTTGGTTTTTGGTTTTTATAAGTCTCTTTTTTGGTTTTCATTATTTTGGTTTCATATTAAAGACTTGTTTAAACGAGTTTATGTTTAAATTATTGTGTTTTATAGATGTGTTGCTTTTTTTGTTGGTTTTTTTTTCATTTGGTATTATTTAGTCAATGATTTTTATTTAGGTATTTTTTCGCTTTTTTTGGTTGATTTTTACGCTTGTTGCTGTTGCTGTTAAACGTTTTTAAATTTACTTAAAAAGTTTCGTTATTAATTTAATAATTAACAAATTGATTTTATAATAAAACCAATAACAATAACCACCTCGCCCATATGGCTACGAGACAATAATATGTGGTGCTGATAGTAGTACAGCTATTGTGGCTAATATTGTGAACATTGTGAATATGATAAGGCACAGTCTGTCAACGACCATAGCTGCAAATTTCCAATCATTGGCAATGTCATTGTCCTCGTCAGTTTTACGTAGCTATATAAGTTATATGTATTTGGATTTTATTATTTCAGATATATTATAGTTATTATTGTATAGTATGTTTTGGAGAAAAAGAGAAGCAAAAATAATATGGTTTTGGTTTTACTAGTCAAAGGAATTTTTCTAATTTTTTTTTTTAAGTATAGTTAAGAAATTGGGTTGAGTAACTATTTGTGCAGCTTAAATACTAATATAAGAAATCTAAGAGTTGTTAATAAACATGCAGTAGAATATTATATATTACATTACGAAATATTTCTTAGGTTTGTTATCGATAGAATTTGAATTTGAAAACAGTAATAATATAACTAAAAAAAGTCTCAACAATTGTATTAAGTATTTAGTTAAGAAAATCTAACTAAAAATGTCCCAAATATTCTCTACAATCATAAAAACATTTTTTTATTGCCTTAAATCGATAAAAATAGCCTAAAAACAAGAATAAAAATCGAACTAAAAATGTCTCACACAAATTAAAAAATTTAAAAATGAATTTCTCCGAATATGTTTCAACAGTTTTTCTGTTTTAGGAATTCTTATGTTGTGGATATATCTCCACACTGCAAGTGCATGGATTTCATTGTTTAAAGGAACTAAAGCAACTTCAAGTAACCAATATTCTATAATATATTCAAGCCTGTTCACCTCTAGTTGACAACAAGAAACCGGAGGGAGAGGGAAGGAAGCACTTACCTGATCAGTAATAAAGCGAATTTCCTTTAAGATTAAACCTAATTCATATTCTGTTGATGATTTGATGCACGTGTGATGTGTGACCGCATCGGGCATTCGTGTGCTGCCAATTGGCCCAATGCTGCCATCGTCGCCTTGCCTGGAATGGAGGGAGGGGGATGAGAAAGCGGATGAGTGTATTGGTAAACCACTAAGGCGAGATTATCCTGTATCTGTCAGTGAATGTGCGTGTGTGTGTGTGTAGCTTGTTTTTGTTGCTGTTTTTGTTACCCATAAACCGTGCGATAGAAAGCCGGATTGTGTGGCAGTGTTCCGCCGGGCGTCATGGGGCGACAATTGTGCCGAAAATCATCATCAATGTCGAGCACATTGGCCAGCAGCGACTTCGAGGAGCTTCAGGTGAGAAAGAGAGATTTTTGTTTAGCATGTGAAGAGATCATTGAATTAATCGAATGGGAAAAGGGGGGTGAGGAGAGCTTAAGTTAAAACACATGGGAAAGGTTGGATAGGGGGGAGGGTTGTGGTGTGGTAATACTAGTTTAGGTATACCGACCGCTCTTTCAGCTCAACATCGGAGAGTATCTGATGCTTGCGCTCGGACGAGGTATCCGAGCAGGGCGTTGTCGGGAATTCCAATATCAGCGGTCGTCCCGGTCGACTCATGCGCAATATCCATGGCAGCCAGCATAAAAATACGATGCGTATCTAACGGTGTGGCAAGTGTGTGTTGGCAGTTGTGTGTGTGTGTAC
The DNA here is from genome assembly GCA_018904595.1 of Zaprionus indianus. NCBI lineage: Eukaryota > Metazoa > Arthropoda > Insecta > Diptera > Drosophilidae > Zaprionus > Zaprionus indianus. The sequence goes on from JAEIHA010000905.1 coordinate 3,681,366, forward strand.
GCGTGTGGCATGTGGCAGGTGGAAATTGAAACGTTTAGTAGACGAACTGCAGGCTGACTCGACTCCAAATGCGTGTACAAGTATTACAAGTATTTCGACTTTGACTGTCTGCATATTAGTATATGTGTGTGTGTGAAAATGTGTGCTGTGTGTGTGTGAGTGTGTGTGTGTGTGTGTGCTCGCCTGTATGTGGCATACTTAACCGGGCAGGCAACGATTTATGGCGTTTTTGCATGAACAGAGACAGAACGAGAGCGCAAGCGAGATAGACACACACTCACACACACACACTCACGCACTTGCACACGCCACAATTATGATTTATATTTGATTTTGATTACAAGCAAAGCAACAATCTGCCCCATCCAGCGACCGTTCCGATGGGGCCAACTTGTTGTTCTTATTGCTGCTGCCTTGCCCTGCCCTGTCCCTTCAGAAGTGTGTGTGTGTGCGTGTGTGTGTCAGTAGTGTCGTGTTCTCATGGATGTCTGCTGGTGCGTTTACTATTACACTTAGCTATAATAATATTTATGTACGATTGTGTGCGCCTCTCTCAGTGCCGATTGGGGCCATCCAGTGCCTGATAGAAAGCCCGCTAGCCCGCAAAGCCTGCTAGCCTGGCTTATTTATAGCTATGGTGCATGCAAAATTTATGATTTACAACAAAACACACGTCACAGCGACAGCAACAACAAAGACAAACAACAACAACGACAACGAGACAACAACAACAATGTGGGGAGTACTACAACAACAGCAACGCCAACATCAACAATCTCATATTATCGCTGTGAGACCCAAATACGCTGTTAAGCTGCCAGTCAACCAATTGGTTACGGGCTATAAATAATCAAAGCACTCGCACTCACACTCACTCTGGCACTCAAACGCACATTGACACTCACTTATTTGCACTAACTTGGGTTTAATTGATTGGGCTGTGGAAAATGCAACAAGTTCGGGTAAGTTTGGTTTAAACATATAAAATTACAAGTTCAAAAATAAATTCACTTAAAATCACTCATCAAATCTGTAAAAAAATAAGGAACTAGTAAGTTATTAAGATTTTCGTATGGACAGACAGGCAGACAAACGAACACACAGACAGAACATGGCTACATTGACTCGGCTTTTGGTGCTTATTAGTAATATGTATATACAGTTTGTGGAGTCTGCCACAACTCCTTCTGCCAGTTATATTAATTTATCTATTTATTTTTAATATTGAATATTTATACATAAAATATATTTATAAATATATGTTAAAACGAACTACAGTCGTTATAATTTTTATTTCCGTTTCCAATCCCGGTTCCGGTTGCCAATGTCAAACGCAATTTGTTTTCCTTTTGACGCTAGTCAACAATTTTAAAATTAACATGAATCCCAACAGTACTGTGGCTTATACATATATTATATTCAATGCTAAAAAGGAACTTCACATTTCGTCACGTAATGCGCTGCTAAATAAAAAGCAAAGTATTTAAAATTTATCTGTGGAAAACACGAATATATGGATGCATATTTTATGCAGCCAATAAAAAAGCAGCGGGTACAATCAATCTTCGCATTACATGCTTCCATTTAAGATTCCATAACCCTGTTTATTTTTGATTAAGCTCCCAAGTGCAGCTGAGTGAAAAAAAAGAGACGGGCGAGGGGAAGAGAGAAAGAGAGGGAGTAGAAGAAAAGAAAGATGGTGGCTGAAAGCCCAACCAAAAACGCAAACCCCAAACGATTGTCATGCTAAGCTGCATTTCATGCTGGCCAACATTTTGTTACAAAGCTGTAGCTGGCTAAAAACCCTCAGCGAACCGTTGACATCTGCTGCTGTTGCTTCGGCTGCAGCAGTGGCTGGGCCACACCCCTCACCTACACAGCTACCCACCTATCTGCCAGCTGCCCAGCCGCCCACATTTCCCCAGGCGCCGTGTACTCCTTTGACGTTGGCGGTTTCGCTAACAAGCGATGGTGAAACATGGAAATGCGCTTGAGGACGTGGCATGCAAACCAAATGCAAAGTTTTGACTGCGATCGAACGGAGCACGAGGCATGGAGCATGGAACATGGAGTACTCCAAGTATCCATATCGCATGGACTAGGACTATGCATGTGATATGCAGCAATGCCACAGACCGCAGATGTGTGCGTCCTGCTCTTTCCCTCGGCCCGTCTCTTTCACTTGCTTTGTGCAAATTTTGTGCAAATTGATTTGTTGTTATCACAGAGAATGGAGAAGGAGAGATGAGAGAGAGGCAAGGAGAGGAGTTAAGGCAACTGTTGTACATGTCACGCCCTAAGCTGCACATTTCTAATGCACCTGCGTTGCCAATTGGCTCAATTTTCATGCCCCTGTCACGACAACTTGCAACTGGGCCAACTGTCGCCCGGCTGCCACAACTCGCTCGTCTCTCTTTCAGTGTGTCTGTGTGTGTGCGAGTGTCTGTGTGTGTGTGTTTGCCTCGATTTAGATTTTCCTGCTCCTTCAATTGCTCCAAATTCAATTGCCTGGTACAAGTGCGGCTGTCCCTGCTCACATTCTTGGGCGCAAAAACCATGGAAAACTTTTCATGTGACTGACTTCTTAAAAGCCAATCGACTTCCACCGCGCTGCATTCAGTTTAGCGGACCTTTCTAGCCAACTTGTTAGCCAAGTTCTTGCCTGCAACCCATACACTCACTCTCACACTTACACACACTCACTGCTGGCATTCGCAACTTTCCATTATGCTCTTCATGCAATTGCAATAATGTGCATAAATTGCTTTCCACTTGGCATCTCGACATCTTGGCCGCACTCGCATTCAATCCGCCGAGGGGCCTGCACAAGTATTTACTGTGTTTGATACTCTAATTTTGATAGGGATACGAGTACTCGACATTAGATTGCTTTTGAGCAGGCAGCCAAGTATAAACAGAGCTGTTTTCAAAGGAAATTGAGGCGGGGACTCTGCTGCACAAGTCAATCAAAGGGGCACAAATAAATTTTATTCATATTGAATATCGTATATTTTGAGTTGTGAAAGGGCCTTTTCTTTAAAAAAAAGGTTTAAAATTGGAAGTTGTTGCAGATATTTCATACATTAATCGATTACATTAAAGTTACCCTTCATATCATATTTTTAATGTGTTTAAATTTTTAACTGAGAGAATAAACTGAAATAAAGTAACCTCACAGAACTGTTAGTGCCAACAATTATTTTTATGTCAAGGTAGAATATTTATTGCTGTTTAAAATAATTATTTATTAATTTATAGCTTCATTGCTGTAAAGCTTCTTTAAGGAAATATTTCTATTTCCAATCCTATTATCTGTATATTATTTTATTTTTTTTTGTTTCGAAGAATTTCAAACAATCAATATACGTTTAAAAATAGAAAAATATTTACACAGATGAAGAGGAGAAAAATAGAGTTGAATGGAGAAGAGTTTTGAAAATTAAATGTAAATGAATCTGCACTTTAAATGGTTAGTAATACGAGAACTAATAGAAGAGCAGAGTGCAAATTGTGACTAAAAACGAGCAAAAGGCTCGGAGTGATGGTTTAGTTAGTTGGTTAGTAAATTAGTTAAGTTGATTGGGTTCTTGTGGATAGGTATTTGCGAGGGATTTACTATTATTATTGTTATTATTATCATAATTATTAATATTTCTTTTTTCTAGGCTGTGATGGATTGTACAGAGTGACATACACATAAAGCTTAGTTAAGAAGAAATTATGGGCCCAACATCAACATTACGATATTTTTCATTACATAAATTATTTTATAGTAGACACGTTCAGTACTCGTCGTAGCAGACATGTTGGCTAGTTTTCAGACTTTCGTACTCTGTACATCCGTCCGTCACATTTGGACTCCGCATTGCATTTCCTTTTTCGTTTTTCTTTATTCTTTTTGTTTTTATTTTTGCGACATTTCATTCGCTTTTTATATGCAGTTTTTTTTTGGGGGGTTTTTGCGTCACACACACATGGACTAAAACTCAACTGACATACATATTTGTGGGCTAAGTACGGGCTAAGCAAAAGAACAACATAAACTTGCTTGCATAAGCGCCTCTAAGTAGGCTTTAAATTAACACAACGAACAAACGCAATGAAAACAAATGGAAATACAACAACACAACAACAACAATAACAATCTGGGGGGTCATAACAACAATAATTGTATACATTAAACACAGATTTTTGCGGTGCAGCAACTAGCATAATTGCATTTAATGAAGGTTCATTGGAGGCTTCACGGCGGCATGATGGAAGCAAACAATTTGAATTAAACGAGAAATTTACTTTAAAATAATTATTGTTATTTGCTTATGCATACATCAAATTCTAATGTTTGCTCTAACATATGTAAAATATATACATCTGTTCAATTAAAACATATTTTTTCACACTTAATTTATATGAATTCTGTCACATGAAATATGTTAACATCTTTCATTTGAGGACATATATTATTTATACACATTTGCTCAACCGGAAACACTCCAATTTAGCAGCCTTGGCATATATATTTCGGGGAGCTACATTTAATAAACGATACGTTCAATTGCTGATGGAAAGGTGACTGAAATTTGCACGGAACACAAAAACAAACACAGTACTAAATTGTGGCCAGAGGAGCAATAATAACTGAGCAATACGTAAGACAACACAAAGTACGGCGATAACTAAATAACGAATAAACAAGAAATGAGAAACGAGTAAACACAAAAACATTTCTCTAGCTAACACATAAATTATTTGGCGCGTTTCTCAAATATATATATATATATTTATATATATTATGTATATATGTATATGCAGTTGTCTCAGTCCGTTTGTGGCTGGAGAGAGATATATAAATCATATGAGATAATGCTAATGCTATGCGACTGTGGGCAGTGGACAGTGAGCAGTAGAGCAGCAGTAGCCGGCGAGCAAGTCTGGGACAACTGGACAACAGGACAACTCGAGAAGCGAGTCCTGGAACCGAGTTTGCCACTGTTGCTCTTGTTGCTGCTGCTGCTGCAACTGCTGGATAAGGCCTGGATGATAAGTGATGGTCGCATTTTGCAGTTTGTTTGTTGTTTGTTAGTTGATTTGGATTCGAGTTGTTTTTTTATCTTTCTATAAACCATTTTCTTTTCATTTTCTGTTTTTTTTTTTAGTTTTTATTTATTTGTTTTTGGGTTTGGTTGAGTCGACCCAGTTGAAACTTACCCATTCGGACATTTCGTGCGTATCAGCATTTCGATGATGATAATTTAATATTAAAATCGTTGACACAACGGATGAAGCTACCATAAACATTATGCAATTGAAATATGTACCTGTTGGTTGGTTGGGCGTGTTGTCAATATATAAAATAGTTTATCGTTTAGCGATGGGTGTTCGTGTGTGTGTGTGTTTGTGTGTGGGTGTGTGTGTGTTGTTGTGGTGCGATTGGAGTTTTGTTTTCGGTTGATTAGTATTTCGGTTTGTGTAGCGCATTAGTTTGGTTTTGGTTTGGTTTGGTTGGTTAGTTTTGTCGAGCATAGTTCAGGGTAGCATTTTTCGTTCAGAATTCAATCAGTGGATTGGTATTAGTTTTTTTATCGAGAGAGTATTTGGCAAAAAGTATACAATTTTGTTGTTGAAAGAAAGAAAGAAGGCAGAGATATATACAAATATTTTAGTTAGTATTGATAGTAAATGCAAATCTTGTTTCAAAGTTTTTTCTTTGTTTTAGTTTTGGTTGTACGTTCATTTTAAAAATGGTTCTTAACAATTGTATTTGTATCGAAAAAACACACACACACAAGTAACTTTTAAATTGATTTAGTTGGAATAACATTTGTATTGGTTATAGGAGTATAGAATATTAGACACTCAAAAACTGAATTATAATTAGATAGATTAAGTTTGAAGAGTAGAGTTAAGAGTATTTGGGATTTGTAGAGATTTTTCGCATATACTTCGAATTGAAAGAGTTCAATTTGGCGTACAAATTTAAATTTAATTTTGAAAGAAATTTGAGACATCAATCGGTATTAATTGGAATAAAGTGTAGAATGCATTTGTATGGGTTGTTTCGTTAGTAGGTTGAAAAGACAAAGAAAGAAATTGTCATAGGTTTTCAATGGTTATTAAAATACACGTTGTAAAGAACATGTGTAGTAGTCTTATTATAATTTATGTTTTGTAAAGCAAGTGTAACATTTTATGAAAAATAAAATATTATAAATTCAGTAAACTTTTATTAAATTTATTTTATTTTCATTAATTAATAATTTCCGCTCTTAGAAACAACCCATAGTAAAAAATACCATTCTTATATAGTAGAGAATTTATTTGATTATGGTTTAACAACCCAAAAGGAAAGGAGTAGAGCGTGCAATTAACTCGATTACAACTGTGTGTGCATTTATCAAACCAACTCGTGTGTTCAGTGTGTCAACTCTGGGATTATTATTATATTTTTATTATTATTCTTTCAATTTTCTATTTTTAGTTTCCAAACAGTTTTTGGTTTTAAGTAGCCCTATAAATTATTTAATTTATTTTTTTGCTTCTCTAAGGATCTTTAAACTCTTTTTTTAGCATCAGCTTTGCAGTTTCTTGGTTCGCTTTAAAGTCAACGGTCTTTGGCTGGCAAATCGAGTTGACTTTAAAGCCAAAGAAACTGCTAGGAAATTGTTTTAATTATTCGGCTGATACACATTGATTTGTTTAAATTGTGTGTCAAAGTTTTAATATTATAGAATCATCGGATTTTATTTGGTTGTTAAAATCGTTTTAGAAATGCATGAATATGAATAGAGAATGAATGGAACTGTAATTGCAATTTTAGATTTATGATATTATTGATTTTGGTTACAGGAATGTACATATATATTGTTATGATAGAATACTAGAAACTGTGAACAGAAGAACACACGAACTTAAAAGCAAAGTCGAACACGTAGACACAGCGATTACGATAAGATATATGTATATATATATATGTATATAGTACGATAAGGATAACGAGGATAAATATTACATGTAGATAGAGTAATCATGAACACCACTAAGATTGGTAAACAAAATCATCTTACCTAGCAGGGGCACTGCATCGGAGGTGGCCGGCATTGTCTCGGCAACCATATTGAGGAACACGGTCAGCGAGAGCAAGATCGTAACGCCTAGATATCGAGAATAATACATGGTGATTATAGAGTTTTATTTAACAGGATTTAGTGCAGATAAGCTAAAGAAAGATAATACCAAAATGTATGTAAATTTTGTTTCAATGTCAATAACCATATCCCCGGACCTTGTCAACGATAATTGCTCTGCGAGCTTCATTCTGCCACCTGACAGCGCCTTCTATTCAGAAGATGTTCCCCGGCAATGCCGAGCATAACTCACATACTTTGTGCCTGCTTTACAGCCCCGTCATGGCAACATTAAAAGTTCAATAGTTTGTTTACCAAGCCGGGCCGGGTTGAGACTCAACTGTGGCGTCATCATCACCCATCATCATCTCTCGTGCCTCGGCAATAACGTCTAATGTGCGACGTCAGCCTGGCCCGAGGCTCAAGGCGGGAGACGCGCGGCAGAGCAGCAGACAGCTCTCCAAGCACTCATCAACGGCAACGGCATTTTGAGGCGCTTTATTTTTTTTCTTTTTTTTTTTTTGTTTGCTGCCCAGACAGCAGCATCTAATTTTAAATTCGAGACGAGGGGCTGTCATTATTGCAAAAAGTACTTGGCAAATACTTTTCGAAGCGGCTCTTAAGCTGTTGCCAAGTATTTGTGTTACGTAAGTGAAAATTCATATTAATTTATTGAACTATTTAGACGGCTGTCAGGCTGCCAAGAGTTTTTGCTATGTGAATATATTTGAAGGCTTTTTAAGTATTTACTTATTGTCCGTCTGCCTAAAATCCCCTACCAGTTTCAATTGACTTACCCAGCGATAGTTTTTCACCCGAATCCGGCGGTAGTGTGAAGCCAAGCAGAGCCATGGATGCAATCAGTACACAAGGTATGATCAGATTAAAAAAATAGTACAGAGTGCGGCGTCGTATGATAATGGCAAATGTGATATCAATGTACGGTTCCGGGCAGCAGTTGTAGTAGATCTCATTGCGTTTTCCGGGCACACCTGCGCACAAATTATCAGTATATTAGTGAAAATACTTCTTGAAACAAGTTAAAACAATAGAGATTTCGATTTTCTGTTCTTATGTGTCCAGCTTTTGTTTGGGCCTTTGTCTGAGCTTTGGGACTATGCTATAAGTTTGAGCATGACATACAGGCAAGTACATAAGTAGTATATATATAGAGAGAAAGAGAATATGTAGTTTGGTAGAGAGCAAAGCGGAAAGACTTATGAAAAGCGTTAAGAAAGTTGAGTAAAATGAAGCGGAGACTAGTTGGGAGTGTTTGCAGTGAGAAACAGTGGGAGCGAAGAAGATTGTGTGTGGGTGTGTGTGGATAATGAAACGTATAAGTAGATAGTAGTAGATAGTAAGGTAAAGTAGTTGTAGAAGTAGTAGAAGAAGTGGTAGTATAAGTATGTTAACTATGGCTCGTGTGTGCATGCTGTGGTTTCTCTAAGTGTAGTCAAAAAGTTGAGTGTGTTTCTAACTGTAGCATGTACGTTAGTTCCTGGCAAAAGTTTTATTTGCATACGTCAAGCAACTAATTTGAAGTAAGCGCCGACTTCAGTTTGTTCTAGGCAAATATCTTGCAAAACTTTCAACACTTTGCAAGACTTGAATAACTGGCAAGTTATTTAAAGCAATACAAATAGTTAAATACTGTGGTAGAAGGTATGATTTCACAATCTAAATCTATTTCGGGGACTCTTAGGGCAATTGGTCTATCAGAATTCTTACTTCGCACGTTGAAAGTGCGATTGGAAGAGTAGGAAGATAAAATAAATACAATTTAAGAATAATAAGTTTAAAATTGTTTAAATTGGAAAACAGTAAGGTTTCTCATTGTGTTGAATACTGCCTAGTCAAAGAATAGAAAAAGTCGCAAGTTGATAGAATTCGAAAAATTTTAATGTCATATAAAATAATATTACAATCTCAAATAATACGTAGTATAAATTGAAGAAGTTGGGGTAAAATTTGAGAAAAAACTGAAAAAACTTCGAATAACTTGCATACACTGCCTGCCTGATGCGAATACCGTAAATGCGCATTGAAAAGTGTTGCACAACGAAAAACAAAAGCCAAAACAAACGAAAAATAAGTAAAAACAGTTGCAGAGTAGTCCAGAAGAGTGGAGAAAGCGCAAAAAAAGGAAGCTTAAAGGAAAAAATTTGTTGCACAAACTTTCTCAGCACTTTTGTGTGTTGCGAACTTTTGTGGCCAGTGTTGAGTAGGGAACTTTTTTGCGAGTAACTGTGTGTGTGAGTGAGTGTGGGCAACTGCTAATTTATAGTGCTTGTACGAGTTGGCAAGAGTGTGTGTGTATTTGTCTTTTAATTTCTTAATTGGTTTGGTGCGTGGTTGTAGAAATCTTCTCTTTCCTTTGGTGTGATTCTGTCTGTGTGTGTTTGTGTGTGTGTGTGCCGGAAGGAAGTTTAGCACTGTGTTTGTGTATGTGCTTGGGTGCGGGCTGCGCATTTAGCTTTCTCTGCGGAAAACTGCAATTTACGACTTTCTGCATTTTCCTTCTTCGATTTCTTTTCGTTTCTTTTCTTAGTTTTTCTTCAGGTTTTTGCAACTTTTGACGCGCTAAAGTTCCATGCATTTGCATGACCTTAGAAACTAATCAAAACTTAGTTTACAGGTCGTTTAAGATTGGAAAGCGATAAAATGATGAGCAATCGAATTTCGTATACGAGTATTCAAATAGTATGATAAAAACTTATTAAAAGCTTGCTAAATGGGACTTTCGGGTTGGTTTGCCATACTCTTTTCTCTTTTATTATTGTACTTAAGAGCTAAGCAAAATTCAATAGTTATTGGTTCGTTGTATTCAAACAATATTATTTCTATGCAGCATACAATATATCATTATCGTTATAGTTCGTAACTGGTTCGCATGCTTCGTTCAGAGCTTCGGGTAGGTAACGAGAGAGAGAAAGAGCGAGACTAAGAAAGTGTCTAAGGGGTTGGCCTTACCTCCATTGCTTTTAGGGGACTTTAAATGTTCTGAGATACTCAGCAGTCGGTGCAGCATAGTGTATGCAACAACGAGTGCCAAGTATTCGATCATAGTTTGCTTTTTTTTTCATATTGAACTATTGTAAACGAAACGTTTACGCGGCTATTTCGGACTTGAAAAGTTAAAGCGCCCAAGTTAAGTAATTTTGGTAGAATATTTTATTCGATTGTTTTCTTTTCTTGTTGGAGTGAGTGAGTGGGAGAACACTGGATAAGCGTGTGGTATTCGAGTGTGTTTTGAAGCAAAAACAGTAGTAAAGTGAAAGAGTAGTTGAAGTTAGTTAGTTAGTTGGGGTAACAGGGTTCATTAGATGCCATACTTCATTCCGTATTCATTGAACTCGAACCTGCTACATCGGGGGACAATTTGACAATTAAGGGAACAGTTAAGATAGTTAAGATGGGGGTCAACAGTGATTGGAAAACGTTTACAGCGTCCGATTGATTGAGACAGCATTCATCAGTGCTGGTTCAATCAATTGTCGAGCAAAACGTCGCACAGTGTGAGTTTCGAACGGAACGAGTTCGGAACTTTAGCTCGCAACCTGAACCCTGCATCGGTCAGAGAGTTGAGTGAGAAATTGTTATGCCATGAGAGAGAGAGTAAGGGGTCGAGAGAGATTGATAGAAAGAGCGTGAGACAGAGAGAAAGAAGTTCAGCTAGAGATGGAAAGATGAGTACTTGTTTGACTGCGAAGATGAGTGTGTGAGTAGCCACACTTGAAGGCTTCAAGACTTGGGAACTCATGAGGCAGCATCTCGTAAGATGAGAGATAAGTTTTCCCTCCCTCCCCTTCAGCGTTTTGTTTTCATTTCTTTCTACTCTGCACAGACACGCACGCACATCTTACAAGTATGTATGTATATATACACTGTCTGTGTACAATGAAAATGGCCATGTTCCAGGCAGTCATTTCTCAATTTTTGTAATGTGCATGTTTTCGTTTCATTTGTCTGAGAACGTGAGTTACTCAAGGCAAGCAACGGCTGCCAGTTGGACTCTTCTATCCTACTCTGCTGGTTGAGTTGAGATTAGTTTTGGCTTTACTGGCTCTTTGTGTTATTTTTCATTCTATTCTGTCTATTTTCCTGGTTCTGGTTCTGGTTCTGGCATTGGCTTACTCACCCAGTAGTTCCCACTCGCCGTTGAGCACGTAACTGCTGATATCACCGCCAGTTTCATCTTGTAATTGCAAATCCAGCTTTAGTTACAATGAGGAGAGGGTAGAATAATATAAATATATATCTCCACCTCCATCATCGTCATATTCTTCATCGTTGCATTCAACTCAAATCTTCGCAATAAATCAAACCAAAGAGAACTCATAAAATATAACAAAAATAAATAATTTATCTCATTAAATTCGAGCATAACAACTACTAGCTGGGGGGGTACTCCCTGGTTGCCTTGCGACTGAATCAAACCTGAAATCCATCATAGGTCCAGCTGCCGAACTTCATCTCGCAGCGTTGATCGTCGAACGGGAACCACGTGATGTCGATTTTGCATGTCGACTTGAAGATGCCCGGCGGCACGTACAGGCACGAGCCGTTGTTGCGCACCACCACGTTGGTCTGGTAGGTGCCGTCGAAGCCCTCGTCGGCGCTGTTGTACATCAGCACGTCCGGCTTCCAGATGCGATGCGGCGGTATTCGCAGATCCTTGACGCCGCCATAGTCCGATGTATTCCAGCGCAGATTCATGTCGTTCCACTCCAGTTTGAGCCACACGTTGGTGACTAGCAATTGATTTTTCTCATCCTGAAAAGGAATGCAAATAAAAAAGTTTCAAATAGAAATTTCATAATTGAGTTTTCATAATAAACAACTCGGCTTAAGCCTAATTAATTAATTTAATTTACACACACGCTTAATTGGAAAGCCTTGTGGCCGATAAATATTTAAAGCCCTCGGCTGTGCCACAACAATACCGACAATAAACACACTTATGTGTGCCGTTAGTCCTTTGAGCCTTATGAACTACACTGGGCTTTTCAACGTGCATCAAACTATTGCATAATTGAAGAGTCCACAGCGCAAAACCATTTCAATTTGCGCGAACTTTAATCAAGCGAGTTAAATTTTTAAATGTGCTGCAAAACCCACTGCACAAGCCATTCCCCAGGCACGTGGCCCAATAGTCAAATCCGCGCAACAACAACAAGTGTAACAGCAATGGTGGCTGCTGAACAACTGGCAAACAATTGTAAAAAATGCATAGAGCGCACACAGGGCGTATGTGTAATTTACAATTAAATGGCTGAAATATTCATGGAGCGGCCGGTCGGCGAGAGAGAGAGATGGCGAAAAACCAAATCTCTGGGCGCTTAACTAACGGAACAAAGTGAGAAGGGGGAGGGAGGGGGCGTGGCAGAGTCAGGGAGGGGGAGGCAACTGCAAGCCGTGCCTGGCATTGCACAAATATTTTGACCGAGCAATTTCCGCATATGAACTGTGTATGAGAGTGTGCGAGTGTTTTCATGCGCATCAGTGTGTGTGTGTGTGTGTGTGAGAGTGTGCAAGTTGCAAGTGCAATTGGAAAATGCAGCAACTCCAGCAAACAAATAACAAAAGTGGCAGCGAAATTGCGACAGAAATGCGGTAAAATGAAATGGAGCAACGGCCCGAGCCCAGGCCCGAAAAAAGCTGCTGCTGGCCAGCAGAGCCTATCGAATCACATCCCATGGCACGGCACTGAAGCCGTCAATATGTTTCCGCATTCCCGCGACCTCTCTCCCTCTCTCTCTCTCTCTCTCTAACGTTATCGAACTGGCGGCAAATAAAAGCAGCAGGCAGCGGCTAACACAGTTGCCATCAATGCAGGATGCAGCAAGAAGTGTACACAGGACACGTAATATTGCGGTCATAACAACATACAAAAAGTGCAACAACAACGCGCTGTCGCACTTGCACTCTGCTCTCTCTCTCCGTCTCTCGCTCTCCTTGTCTGCCTTGCTCTCTGTCTAAATAAAGCTATTACATTATTGCACTTGATTGCAGCTTCCATTTCACTCAGTTTATATAGCCGCAACTGCGGCAGCTTGCTGCGCTTTCTCTCACTCCCTCTCTCTCTCTCTCAATCTCCCTCTCCCTCTCTCTCTCTCTCTCTCTATCTTTCTCTCTCTCTCTCTCTCTCTCTCTCTGTCTGTCAACGTATTGCGAAGTGCATTTCGTGGCTCTAACCGCAGCCAAATTGAACGCTGAAAGCTACCTATGCTCTTTTTCGCTGTCTCCTCCCTCCCTCCTCCCTCCCCCTAGTGCTGTCTGTGTCAACCTAATCAAATTCGTTTTCAACAAATTAGAACGAAAATTGGTTTTTCTGCGTTACGTAGGCAGCAGTGTGTACAGTGTGGGCGTGCCAGCAGTCACATAATTCGCTTTGATAGTTCAATTTGCCAGATTGTTGCAGTCGCGTGTACAATATTTTCGAACAGCTTCGCTCGAAAAGTGCCATTAGCCATTGTTGGCTTGAGTGGTGCAACGATAACCATTTTCAGAATTATTTGCCATGGAATCATTGTGGTAATAACGATGCAGGTTGGTATTATTGTTACTAAGGAAAAGGGAAAAAGCAAGAGAGAAGAGAAGAAAGTCACTGCTAATAGAAAAATTTCTTCTAACTCGACAAAAGCTGCAAGCAACAGTTGCAAAGCCGAGTACATACGTGTATAATCATCTAGTCTGTACTTAGTAATATCAACTGTATTTCAACATAATTAAAATTCATAATTTACTTTAGTTTAGTGCAATCAGGCAACTTTGTTAGCGCACCTCGTTCACCACATTAAGTTTCCATTCACTTTGTGGCTTCGCTCACAGCGTAGCATGTTCATTCAATCATTTGGCCACATTCTATGCATACTCTAACCACAATATACCTTTGCTCTGCCACTCTCCCTCCCTCTCTCTCCCTCCCTCTCTCTCTCTCTCTATGCAACTCCTCTTCTACTTCGCATTCAATTCGCATTGCGCAGCACATGTTCATTTGTAGCTTCAGTAAAACTTTCAACACAATTATAAAACAGAAAAATAAAAAAAAGCAACTGCAAAATGTACGTGAATGTTAAGAAAAAAAGAGAAATAAAAAACAAACCGCTTCAAGTTTAATTAAAATAAAAATATGGGTGGCAGTGGAAAAGAGGGGAGGGGGGTCAGGAATAGTTTGCAGGGCGTGGCAGCGCCAGACGAAATGCGAAATGGAAACCACAGAAATTGTGGCGCTTATTTGTCGTCGCCTTCGGTGCCCTCTGTTGCCGTTCTTGTTGTTGTTGTTGCTTGTGTTGTTCTTTTGTTTTTGTTGCATGCATGCAAAACAGCAGACAGAAGCACGGGGAGGAGGAGAACCAGGAGGAGGGACTGGCATAGGGGCCTGCTGTTCTCTCGTGGTTCCTTTTTTTTAGTGGAGCAACAGACGTAAAATAAACGAGGCTTATTCCCATTCAAAAACTGCGAGTGTAGGTATAGTTCTGGCTGTAACTCTCACGCTGTCTCTCTCACACACATACTCTCTCTCTTTCTCTCTCTCACTGGCAGCAGCAGTGGCAACGGCGGCAGTTGTTGAATTTCAAATGAGCGGAAAAAAGCAAACGGCAAAATTATTACAGCCAAGTTGGGCGCCAGCGCTGCCCAAAGACAAGTTTTAGTTGGCGTATAATTTGCATATATTCCCACACTCGCACTGCACGCACACTCGCACACACACACTCGCACACACACACGCACTCGCATACACGGGCACTGCAGCAGTTCATTGACATGCGGCGCGTTCGGGGAATTTAAAAAGCCTCGCAAAAAGCGCACAAAAAACTGTAGCATGAAACGCGGCGCGCAATCCCCATGCACAAACACACACACACGCACACATACAGACAGTCAGAGCGACAGCCACGTAGGCCTAGTTTCTTATTGTGCCGCTGCTTGGCTCCGGCTCTCGAGTTCATTATTCATTTCCGCTGATATCCGTTGATATCCTGCGCGACCCGCCACTGGCCCATCGACGGTGTCTCCTTAATCACTTTTCGTTCTTGTCATTTGCTCGTCTTATCTCACACTACACTCTTCTGCGAGTCTCTGTCTCCATTTCTCCTTTTCCTTCTCTTTCCATTTCTCCGTCTTCTTCTTTCAGTTTTTTCATTCTGTTTGTCTGCCGCTCATTGACGCCAATTAATCTGCGCCTCGCTTTGTCTGAGTCTTTTAATTAATGCGCCTGGGAGTTGTTTTTGTTGTTATTGTTGTTTTTTTTTCTCTCTTGTTTTCTTTTCTTGTTTTTCTACTTTTTATTATTATTATTTTCTCTGCTTTGCCGTACTTTCTTGCGCCGCTGCATTGCTTGCCAGATTTCAATGAGCTTTGCGCGATTTTCGAGAAATGAATTAAATTCTTTTTATGTCGCGGATTATTATGCTCAGAAAATAATAAAAACTAACTGTAAATGTCTTTAGAAATATATAAACTTAAAGAAATGTATAGAACAATAATTTATTATCAATTATTTTTAATCCACTCTAGTAACTTTTACAGCTCGATCGATAGTTTCTCTCCAGGATCATTTAAAAATACATAGAAAAACACTTTAAACTTTATTTCTATGGAGCTCTTTTTATTTTGCACTGAGTTTAATTGAAAATGGCAAAACGTAAAGTTTTGCTGCGTGCTTCGTGCGCTTTCAAAATGCAATTAAATAGAAGCCTGGGCGGTGCTGGAGTAGGCAGTAGGCGTGGCCCTTTTGCATATTTTAAACAACTGACGTGCACGGATGTGTGTGTGTGGGTTTTGTGCCGTGTGGTTGCTCTCATCGAAGGCAAACACGGCCAGCAAGAGGAGGAGAAGAAGGAGAGTACGGGAGCAAGGTGTGGGTTGTTGGTGCAGGGGGAGGGGGAGTTGAGGGCTCGGGCTTAGAGGCTTACCAACATGTGTTTATGAGCATGCAGGGCAAACATTTGAAACTCCATTATCAAAATAACAGCTGCCGGCAAATATTTACAAGACAGCATATACGCTTATAGGTTTAAAACATACATACATACACATACACACATATATACATATAAATATATATACATATATGTACGTACATCGATATCGAGCGAGGCCAGAGAGACAAAAGCAAAGTATCTGTAACAGAATTTGAATTTGTATCTTTAGCGCGCATCGTTCGCGTTCAGTTAATTAAATTGCGCTTTTATCATCTCACACACACACACAGAGGCACACATGCACACTTAGGAACACACACACACACATATAGTCACGCTTAGTGGTGTTCAAGGACTTGCGACAAGTTGACTTCCATGGCAAAGTGTTTACGTAATGTTCAGCGAATGCCGCGCACTGGCTCTGACTGGCTTAGCTGTTAAACCGAAAATGCCATTGTGGCCCATAAAGCCCATCAATTCGGGGCCAACTGTGCATGGCAATGGCTTCAACGACAATTACAGCCATTTGTTGGCCGGATTTTACAGCTAAACTATACATCTGCTTCCTCTTCTTCCTGCTCCTCCCCAGCTCGACTTGCTGTTCGGCTTTGTGGCCAACTATGCGCAGTAAGTCGGGCAAAACGAAAGATATTGTCTTTGGCAGCCGCACAAAAGGAGCCAATAGATTATCAATGCTTGAGTTTATGAAAGGCAGCAAGAAGAGGAGAAACAAAAGGCGAAGAAACGGAGTAAAAGCAGTTTGAGATCAAAGAAATGCAGAGAGAGATTTTCACAAAATATTAAAATCGAAAATCAATTCATATTTAAAACTGAAAATTAGAATTCCCACAAGAATTTCAAGCCACGAACTAAGAGGAAAGTCCGGGAAAACGGCGGATTGATGCACATTTGCCGTGCGCTCGCTCGTTAAGTGGAGTTATGTCATTTGTTGTCGAAGTGCTGCTCCAATTTGGGCAAAACACTCGCACGGGCCATTGAGCAGGGCGCTTCAACTGGACATGCAGCCATCGCTGTGTCCCATTTGACAAACTTTTGCCTTTGAAAGCAACACACACAACACAGTTGCACTCAAGCCACAGTCATTCGCACATGCAACAACATCAATCAAAGGGAGAGAGAGTGTGAATGAAATCCAAAGCCAAATGCATTCAAAGCGCTGAAAAGTGTGCCAAGCATGCACTGCATGTCTGTCTGTATGCGTGTGTGCTTGTCTGAGTATGTGTGCGTGCGAGTATATGTGTGTGCGTGTGAGTGTCTGTGTGAGTGTGTGTGAGTGTTTGAGGTGTCCTGTTTAAGTTGATGCAATACAGGCAGCAAAGCCTTAAAGAAACCAGAAGGAAAGGCTACCTTTGGGCAGACCGAAGATTATATACCCTTGCAGAGTCTGATATACTCTGATTGTTCCTATACTAGTTCTATATAATGATGCAGAATTGCATAGTATTCTTTGTATTCAGTAAAATGTCTGACTTTGATTAACTCTAATAAGTTAAGTTAATTTAAAAATAAAAAGAAGAGACTAGACATTGCAAGATAGATTCCCCTATTGAAGCCAATCCAGAATATATATATTATACCTTACAGAGTCAGAGATGCCTCCTGACCAAACTAATATACCCCCAGCATGGGCATAAAAAGTATCTTGTGTGTGGTCCCTTTGCAGCTGCAAAATGAAGCCCAAATTGAGGCTCCTCTGGAATTAGGCGAGCATTTCAAAGGATCTGCAGCGTAATGGGAGCCTGGATAGCTCGAGTGCGGGACAGCAGGACAGCAGGAATAGCCAAAGCAGCAACAGGAACTGTGCCCAAGCCGGTAAACAAACGTGCAACATGATAACATTCTAATTTGAGCAACAGCGGGCAACAAAAGCTCTGCAGCAGCAGAAACAGCAGTGCAAAAAACGTAGCATACTTTATAGGGCAACTGCTTCATTGTGCGAAGCTGCCACATTCCCTTTCATTGTTTGCACTTGTCGGCAGGTGTGCATGCGTGTGGGTGTGTAGTACATAAATCGTGACTTATTCAAATGCAATTTTCAGCTGCTCCGCACACGACTAGACTCCTTTTCTGTCAGGCTAGAACTTTGTTTTGTTTTCATGTCTTTTTTTTGTTGCGTTTGCCGTTTGTCATACGAGACAGAGAATGTGTGTATGTGTGTGTGTTTGTGATTGTCTGTGCTTTTCACAGTTGACCTCCCCGGGGCGCAATTATGACGTTTGCTCGGCATGCAAGTCCGGCGTCTGTTTCAATCACAGCGCAAGAGATAAAACTGCAGGCCACTAGGCACGACGGTCAGTGATTATCCTGGCTGGACACAGCATTGAGTTAGCATCTTTCTCTGCCAAAGCATTGTTGACCGATTTCGTTGGCATTTCTTGAAGCTTAATCACTTGGCAACTTGACAGATAAGAGACGTTGACTGTCGCACTGATAAGCAGCAGAATTGATGATGCCCGAAAACGCCCGCAGTTCCACTCTCGCTCTCTCTCTCTCTCTCTCTTCCGCCCACTCTAGTTTGAGAACTGTTTAAATTGAATTGCGCCCACTCTCAGGACAATTTCGCTTGGCCTTTGGCACTAGGGCAGCTGCACGTCCTTGCTGCACTCCGGCCCCGCCCCTCGCTCTCCCCCCGCACACAGTCTGTCCCAACTGCCAACAGCAGCTGCAGCAGCTGTCAGGTGTTAAATCTTCAAATTGCTTTGAGACCAGACCCCGTGACACTCCTTCCACTCTCTCCACTCCCTTTTCACGCTCTTCTCGCACACGTAAAATATGCAAATGCAGCTGCGAGTGCAGTTAACAGTTAAAATATTGCCAGTGTCAAATGCCTCAATATCCTGGGGGAAATATAATGGCATTGGCGCCTGCTAAAGAGTAAAAATAAGAACCAGAAAGACTGCAAGAGAGAGAGAAAGAAGAGAGAGAAATGCAAGAAGGGGTGCATAAACATTTTCCTCTTCAAGTGTAAATAACTGTGAAGTGCTTGAACCGAAAAGTGTGAATCGCACTAAATTGAAAGATTTATTTTCGAATTTCAACAGCGACCACTTTTCTTTCCAGCTGCTGAAGGATGACTTGCTTTATTGGTAAAGGTCTTGCATAATTTATTGATATTAAATAGAATATTAGATACACGAATATATGTATTTTGAATTATAAACTATTATATTTAGACTATTTGCACTCAGCATTGATTTTTTGGCATTTTAACAACTTTTAAATTGTTCTATGTGCAAAAATAAAATAAATTCAAGCTTAATTAAACTTTAGAATATTTAAAAACAATTTTCTAAATTTTTAAACACCGTCTGCAACAATTTATTTTATGATTTAAGTTGACTTATTCGATTTGATTATGTTCAGAAAATTACTGACTGAAAAGTTCTTATTAAGTGATTTTCTGTTGTCTCTAGAATAATTTAATCTTAATAAATTGGAAAATTTGTCTCTATCTCTAAAATTATAATTTACGATAAACGTAATTCAAGAAACTAAAAACGCAGCCTGCTTTGTTCCTAATTGTATTTCATTCTTCAAAAATTATAATTTTTTTGCCTCATTTCATTTTTTGTTTCATTGCTTATGTATATTTATTGTATTTTTATAATTTTTGTACTTCTTTTAATTTTCATATTCGTTAAAACAAAATGGCCCTGGAGCAATACTGCGGCCTGAGCAAGATGCCCTTTATGCGAGAAGACGAGAATGCTGAGTACGCCAAGCTGGAGGTGAGGATTGCTCAAAGCATATTCGACAATCCGTATCGGCTGATTGCACCACCTTTCGAACGTCCAGTGGAGACTCTCAATAAAATACTGGCACAGAACCACATGAAGCTGGACGTGGCTCATGGCACCACAACGCTGGGGTTCAAGTACCAAGGTGGCATCATACTTTGCGCCGACTCACGCAGCACACTGGGCAGCTACATCAACTCGCAGGATGTGCAGAAAGTCATTGAGCTGGACAAGTCTATGCTGGGCACCACAGCCGGCGGTGCTGCGGACTGCATGTACTGGGACCGGGTGCTCACCATGGAGTGTCGCCTGTACCGGCTGCAGACGAACCAATCGATGTCCGTGACCGGCGCGTCGCGGCTCATCAGCAACATTGCCAACAGCTTCAAGGGCATGGGCCTCTCGATGGGCATGATGCTGGCGGGCTACGATGGCGACGATCCGCGACTCATCTATGTGGACTCGGATGCCAATCGCACCGAGGGCAACTCCTTTTCGGTGGGCAGCGGTTCGCCGCATGCTCTCGGTGTGCTCGACACGGGCTATCACTTTAACATGAGCGACGAGGAGGCCTACAACTTGGCTCTGCGCAGCATCTATAATGCCACCTATCTGGATACCTACACAGGGGGTTTGGTGCGTCTCTATCGCATACAGGCAACGGGCTGGAAACTGATCTCCTGCAACGATTGCATGACACTGCACGAGAGGTTCTCGAGGAAGAAGGAAGCCTAAATGGACAATGCAGTTTAAGCAAGGGAAATATGTTGTGAGATTGAGCTGAACTGTAATAAATCATTGGACCCAAAGGGAATTCTCTTTCTGCAGGCACCTTTAACATCCCCTCTTTGCAGGTTCCAATGCCCTTGCCTAGGAACCTATGCCATCCCCTTTCTACAGTCTCCTCTGCCAAATCACGCCTCAATTCCTTTGCAGAAATCACAGCCATCTGTTCCCATTAGGGCTGCGAGTCAAACCAAAGATCGTTCGCTGTTAATATTTGTATTATTTATTTGCAGCAACATTAACAACTTGCCACATGCATTGGCGATTGGCGGCAGGTAATTGTGGCGCAACCAGGTAAGGTAAGCTAAGCGGCACATTGCCACACACCTAAGCAATTCGCAAGTTATTTCTTAAATAAAACTTTAAGTACCGCTAGCTTTCGGACCAAACCCACATACTTAGCACACTCGGAGATGTTGCTGACACTTTGAAATACAACATAAAGTTTACGGGCCGCAGCAACACTAAGCAGCAACAGTAGCAGTAAGGAGCAGCAGCAGATCCCGTGTGTTGCCCCAAAAGCTCCGTGGGGTTTGCCGGCGAGAGAGATGACAGTGTTAACACCCCGCCAGCTCTGCCGTAACAAAATGACCCGATTTTCGGTTTTTATGCCTGGCATACCGTCTGTAATTGTTGTTTTTGTTCGGGCTTTTGTTGCTGCTGCCGCTGCTGAGTTGCGAGCTGCGAGTTGCGAGTTTCGAGTGTGCGTGCTGCAGTTTTTACTGCCAGCAATTTGAGCGCAGCACAAGCAAGCGGCAGAAAGTAAGATAAGCCGTGCGTGGCAGAGTCTGCAAGGCAGCGGGATACCCAGTTTGTGAGTGAATAACAACTACAAAAACAAAGAGTTGTGGCAAAACAAGTAGGCAATCGTGTGGAGTAGAGAATGATAACTGGTAAAGCCAAAAAACTGTCGAACAATCGATGGATGCCACTATCGATAGACATCATTCTCGAAGACGGAAACAGAGAGCAAGCCAAGGCTGCCAGTTACCACTTACCAATAAACAAAGACACACAGAAAAGACAGATTAAAAAGAGAAAGATGTTTACTGCATAAAATTGTAAAATTATATTTTATCTCATACTAAATGGATAATATTCTAATAGTTCTTTATATTTTAAAATGAATACCAATCAAAATATGAAATCAAATAATTGGCCAAAAATGTACAAATGATGTGGTGGTATGTCAATTTAAAGCTCTACTTTTTGCTATAAATATATTTATGCCATGTTATTATATATTTTGCCAGCCAATATATACTTTTTAAATTCTTTCTTAAATTAAAGTCTAGCTCAAGTAAACTTTCCTTGCAAGTTGAACTACAAGCCTTTAAAAATCTCTTTAAATTTAGCTTCCGTCTCCATCTTTCCCTCAGATTGCAAATACCCTTGCAGAGAACTTTACAAACTGGGTACAACAATGCTGGGCAACGCATTGTGCTTCATTCGTTTTCAACTTCATTTTGTAGGCAGCAACAACAACTGCAGCAATAGCACGTACAACAACAACAACAGTAGCAACAACAACAGAGGCGGCAACGGCAACTCGCACTTCATTTTTGCGCCTCGAGTTTTATGTGTTTTAGCGGCAGGTGTGAACAACACATGTGCAAAATTTATTTATTCATTTTATTTACATGCCATGTGTGTGTGCGAGTGTTGTTCATGCGGGTGTGTGTATGTGTTCGCGAGTGTATGTTGTGAAAGCTTTGCAGCATTTTCGCAGTGTGTGACTTTTAACGCGCCACTGAATGCGCAGTTCTAGGCCTGTTTCAGAAGCCAGCAGCAACTGCCCAACCACTGCGGGCTCAGCAAAGCAACCTCCCCTTCCCCCTCTTCCCTCCTCCTGTTATTCCCTGCTGCTTCAGGTGCCCCCCTTGCCGTAACCCTTCGACTGGTTTTGCTTTCAGGCGCAGTGTCTTTTGTTTGTGCGCTCCATTTTGCTGAGTCCCAACTTTACTCGGGACACTGGCCTGGCAGGCAGGCACACACACATACACGCACACACTCGCATACACACACATAGAAATCTAATATGAATTGAGGTTGTCTCACTAACAAAGGCAAACGCTGAGCTCCAACTTGCTGCACATACAAATGTTGCCCCAACAACAGCAGCAGCAGCAGCAGCACCCATGAATGCAACATGCAATTCCTCACTTTGCTACTCCCCCCTCCCCCTCTTACACACTCCGTCAGAGGTGAGAATGAGCCAAATGCCACACGCCACATGACGTTGCATGTAATTTGCTCGACACTGGCTGCCAGTTGGGCAGGATGTGTGTGCGTCCTGTCTGCATCCAGGCCAGTCAGCCAGAAGAGCGAACTCCCGGCCGAGCTGTCATTCAGGGAACCCACACGCACACACACACATACGTACTAACTCCCACTCACACACACACACACACACACACACACTCTTAAGCAAATAATTAAAATTTCACTTTCTTGGCAATTCACTTTTCATGCTGCAGCGCACAAAATGGTGTCATCAGTTTTTGTCACCTGCGCTTTGGATGCTTTCTCGCTTTTTCGCTCGCTCGTTTCTCGAAAGCGAAACTGCTGCTTAAAGCTTTAAGAGGGTGAATTTAATGACATGAAAGGGAGTTCTTACACGTATCTTAATTCTGTTGTGCTTCAATGAAGGAAAGGTTTACTTGGGACTGGTCGTAAATCAGACGAGTTTGGAAACATTATTGTAGAACAAAACATATTAAAGTTTCCAGTTTCGTGATCTCTATTCTGTATTGTATACTGTATTGTGTTAATAGTAATTAAAGAAAGATGATTAAATATTTTTGAATTTAAAACTATGGGACTTCAACACCTTAAATATATATTTTATATGCATAATATATAAACATTTTTAATAGTTTCTGAAAGATGATAGTTCTACGGAGAAAACCTAAAAAATATGTACTTGAACAAGAAATGCTTGTGTAATTTGATTTAATTTTTAAATTGTTAATATTTATTTTTTATCACATTTTCATATTTTTTGATAATTATTATCCTGACAATCGACTGCACTTAATTGACTTTAAATTAATAAATAAATTGATTAATAAAACTATGTATCGCGAGAAAATATTCTTTTGCACACATATTCTACACATAATAATATTAAATTTATTACGAAGAAAATTCATAAATAATTGTACTTACCACATCGATAATTTGCATTAAAGTTAAACCAAAGCTTAATTGTAACGGGTCCGATTCGTTGAGAACCGGACGTTCTAGTGTATTATAAGGATCCAAAAGATCATGTAACAGTCTCTTTTCATGATATCCTGCTAGGCAAACTGCAATGGAAACGAGACCAATGAAAGGCGGAATTAGTTTGAGCAACTTTCATAAAGATGATATGGCATATGGACACGCGATAAGGTTGCCTAATGGCGGGGAGGGGTGTGGCTGATGGGTTGGAGGTTGCTAGCTGCAAGTGTTGCCGCTTCACAAAAGCACCGCAAATCAACATCAATAATTCGTGTGGCAAATGGAACAAGAGACAGAGCAGCAAGAAGGGGGAAAGGGGGGAATATGGTATGATGGGAGAGGGCAAAACGAGCAACTAAAATTTATTGATATGCAAAAGTTTACGAGTTTTTGGTTTGGTTTTTGCAACTTGGGCAAAACTGATTCTGTTCCTGTTTCTGTTTCTATTCGAGCAGCCCGCATGGTTGAGCTGTGCAAACTTTTGCCCTTTCTCGGTTTGCTCTTTTTGTTTGCCATATGTCTCTGCGACTTTCTGCTCCTTCTTTCTCTCCCTCTCCTTCACTCTCTTACTCTGTCTTTCTCTCTGTCTTGCTGGCTATTGTTCTGGCTTGCGAATAACAAAGGGAAACTTTTATTGAGCCAAAAGTTTTTAACATACAAATTTTCTTGCTTTCTTGCTTGCTGCTCGGACTGCTCGCTTTCTTGGCGATAATAAATTGGCTCTGGCACAGGCACACACACACACAGACACCCATACAGCCCCCTGCACACCCACACGTAATAATAGAGTGGGAGCAAAAACACTCATACGCCCCGTTATTTGTCTACCGCTTGCCGAATCGTTATCGTCGAATTATTTATGCATGCAACGCAAACGACAAAGAAAACTAAGAATGGCAGCCATGTGGAGCATGTCCTTGCCTGTCCCACCTCCCCCTGCAGCACCTCCCCTCGCCCTCTCTCTCCTTACTCCCTTTCAATTTGATAATTTCTTAAGAGTTCTTTGCAGTTCAGTTCAGCTACGCCAGACAATTCCGTGCCAGGATCACAAGCATTCTTCATGCTGCAGCAAGTTTCCTTTGTGGCATGCCACAAGCTACATTGCCAGCAGCAAGCAAGCAGCAGAAATCCAGCTGCTAAGTAGCACTAAGTGTCGGATTTGTAAACTAAAGTGGCGTCGTGTGCAGCGGGCTGTGGCAAGCTGAAAATTGAGACAGTGATTGCAGCGCGATTCATTTTTAATGATTTCTTGCCACTTGTGGCGCCAGGCAAAGGGATGCTTAATATCCTGTCCATGCCTCTGATGGATTTCCATGAAGTTCGCAGCCAGCCTGATTAATATTGATTACAGCTCAAGTTGCAATTGTTGCCAAAGTGTTTTAATTGGCACCCGATTATGGGGCAGCTGCAGAAGTGACTGGCAATTAAGGGGGTGCATAGATAAGGGAAGGATGACTGGCAAATATTGAAATGGAAGTAGTTAAAGTACTTGAATGGACAGTTCTGCTAATATTTTAATTAAACCAAGTACCTAACTTACTTGGTTTATCTTTTTTTCAAAGTAAAAAGTCTTTGAATTTATTACATATATTTAAATCACATTGAACTTTTTTATTTTTTCCTTACAATGCCTTAACTAGAGTGCCAACTCGAAGACTTGCTCCTTATTCTAGTAGACTTGATTAAATTAACTTCCATAACTAACCGTAGAACCTTTGCCTTTGTGAATAACATAGTCCAACGGGCATTGATAGTGTTGCCCTGGTTATCAGGTTACGCTTCCCTTTCGCTTATACAATTAATTGTTATAGGTTGAACTATGGCCTACACAAGATGTGCAGTGTATGGCGATGCAACTATAATTGAATCTACTCAATCATTTCTAACACTAACTTTGTAGAGCTCAATTAATAATTAGCTTCATTGTCAAGTGACAAATCATTAGACTAATCATTTCAATTCGCATTGTTTATTTTAAATTTAATTAATTGAATATCATTTAAAACTTATATAAAGCTCATCCAATTGCAATCGATGCTCACCATAGCTTGCTATTTACCTTGTTCCCTCTCTCTAAATACTTTCGCGTAATTCCGTGTGAAAAAACATAAATTTACTTTCAGTTTTTGCACTCCTGCCCTGTCAGCTAAATGTTGGACCAGCAGATTTGCATACGAAATGAACATCTTAAAAATTATGCACATAAATTCTTGGTTCTTCTTTTTTCTTCTTTAGTTTTAATTCGCCCTTAGTCTTTTGCCAGGCAAACTTGCACACGCTGTCTGTCTGTCTCTGTCGCTGGGTGTCGCTGTCTGTGTGTGTGGGTGTGTGTGTGTGTTTTATGGAAAACTGGGGAAAATTCTTTTATTTCACTTTCTTACACGTTTGCATATTTCATTCTCTTTTCACGCGTTTGCGTTGCATTTAAAATTAAAAATTCTTAAACAAAATGCAGAGCCCGCAAGCGTCGCAGCTAACGAGCACAGCTGCCTGACAATGGGGGGAGTGGCAGGTGGAGGGTGTGGGCGTGGGCGTGGGCGTAGGCGTGGCACAGCAGCTAAGCCTTTAAGGCAAAGCATTGACATCAGTGCACAAAGCAAACAGGAGCAGCAAAGGGAAAAAAGTACAAACAAAAACAGGGCCAACGTCTGATGAAGTGTCAAAATGAATGTAATAATAAAACAAATACTGCAGAGCCGAGAAAGAGTGAGAGAGAGAAAGGGAATGCATGACAGAGAAGGAGAGAGTGCATTGTGCATTTAAAATATACTTTTACTGCTAAGACTTTTGTTCCAAACACTTTTGCTTTGCATCCGAAGGAGAGTGCAAAAAAGTGTTGCATACTTTTTTGTGTTTTTGGGGCCACAGTTTGAAGCGGAATCCGAACTAATGAATATGCAGCCCCAGCTGCAGCTGATGGAATAAATTACTCAACTCTAATTGCAATGCAAGTGCCAAAGTTGATTTTCAATGCACTCATTAGAATCACTATTCACTTGCCACTCACTGCACTCATTAGGGACTCACATGAAGCGACACTTAAATCGAATATCGCACGCTCTCTCTCGCTCTCTCTCTCTCTCTCTCTCTCTGCTTGTCACTCTCTAGACGTGACCCTGTTTTGTGGCCTTCCTTAACTTCAACTCCCCCTTGGCACACCATAAATTGTGGCCATTTTGAAATGCCTTTTCAATGGCTGCACTTTGGCTTCATCTTCTTCTTCTTCTACTTCACTTTTTTTTGGTGTTGTTCGCTGGGGCTTCGCTTGTTTGGCGGCAGGCCGCATAAAATTGCAATTTTATTGCAGTGAAGCATGAAAAAGTAATTGCCATTTCACAAAGTCTCAACAACAACAACGAAAGCAGCAGCGACAGCGGCAGCAAACTGCGGCAACAGCTGCGATATTGGCCAGCAGGACAACAGCTCGAACAGCTCCCGTTGGCTGCGTTCAGGGATAAGGCTGCACGATGGGGGATGAGATGGAACACAAGAGGGAGCAACGGAACGGAGTCAGTTGCCTAGCACGACCGCAAAAGCTGAAGCCAATTTAATGTGCGCAAAATAAAAAGCTACAAAATTGCAGCCTCCCACAAAGGCCGAAAAACAATAACAACAACTAAAAACAACAACAACTTGCAACTGCCCAAAAAGGATGAACAACGAGAGACAAGAAGAGGAAGATACAGTTGAGTGTGCTCGACTGTGATATACCCGAAACTCAACTGACCAAAACGATTTCTTCAATATATATTTACCATATTTTGTGTTGCATACTTTCAGGAAGGAGCTTTAAAAGCGAATTTTCCATAGACATAAAGTCATTATACCCTTCTCTACTCTATGTATAGCGGGTATAAAAACACAGGGTATGCACAGAACAAGGCAAATTTTGTAGATAATGAATTATTTTTGTAATATATTTCTTCTTGTTTTGAGAACTATGAAAAATAAAAGGAAATTCAAGAAAGAGAATGGGAAGAAAACGAATAGAAATGCAAAAATTAAACATCTAAAATATATAAACAAGCACAATATGAATATTCTTGCAATCCATGATCTCCTGCAAATGTCTACATACTTTCTAAGTGAGGGTATATCACAGCCGTCAAACAGCTCAGCCATTTGGCACTTGTGTTGTTCGTCGATATTAAAAATTGAAAGCGAAATGAAAACTGACGCGGCGCCAAACCACTTAAGCGGCTAAAACCGATACAAAGGAGATAGCAAGCAGAGTTATTGCCCGAGAGTAGGAGGGAGGAGAGAGCGAAGGAGAGAAAAAGAGAGAAGCCTGGTAAGAAAGGCAGAAAGGGAGGAAGCAATTGAAAGAGAGGCGAGACTCGTTAGTCTTGATGGGCTGTCTGAACAGCCATGTGGCCTGACCTCTGCTCCACGCGGCGGGGAGTACCTGCTAATGGCTTGGGGAGGAAGAGAGAGGCATAGACAGAGAGTGGGAGAGAGACTATGTAGTACAGAAAAAGAGAGCACAGCAGGAAGAGCAGGCATGCCGATGCTGAACATTTTAATAGCGCCAAGGTGACGCTTAACCATTCAAAGCTTAATTTATGCAATAAAAATGCCAACAGCTACCCACACACACACACAAGCACACACACATACATGCACAGAGAGGCATGCAAACATCCTAATTGGATAAAGCTGGGTTAAAGGCAGAGTACTTAATTGCTTATGACTATCTCTTTGTTTCCCTTTTTACGCTCTCCGTGCGTAACCCGAGACGAGACGAGGCTCAAAAAATGAATACAATTCAACAGACAGCAGGCGGGGGAGGAGGGTAGGAGTCTGTTGTATGTACAGCAGCATATGCTGGTAAGAGTCTGCAAAGGGGGAAAGGGGGCTGGCTAACGTGAATGGAGGCTGCCAGCTTCCTGGGCGGGCCATCAATCAAATGCCTGTGTCCACTATTGAAATTATGAATGCTATCATATTTGATGATTGATTTCATCACAGCAAAGTTGCCATTGTAAGAAGGATAGAGAGAGAGAGAAAGACAGATAAAGAGGGAGATAGTAGAAAGAGCATGTGTGTTTGCATGATGAGCCTATAAAGCTGCCAGTCTTCCCCCTCCCCTCGCCCCGCCTGCGCCTGTGCGCTAATGCAAATGGCAGCCATGACGTTCTGTTTTTCTTTCTTGTGTAACCCTTTAGCTAATGATGGAAAAAAGCATATGACAATCGTGGGAAGGAGAAGAGAGTTGGGCAGACAGAGAGATAGCCAGTGATAGCAAATGGATTGATAGAGCGTTTTGCTCAATGGCATTTGAAAGTCGAGGAGGCTGCCATAAAACCAACTTACACGTAGCTAATGCAAGCCTCCACTAAGTAAAGCTGTTGAAACATAACATAGGCAACTGGGAAGTTAAGTTAAGCTACCGCTAGAAAGCTATATATCGAATGGAATATTTCTATTTCTATTTGTACTAAAAAATATATACTCTCTTTTTTAATTTTTAAAGAAAACCTTTTCCTTAAAGTAAAATTTCATTTCTGCTCAAGTCAATTAAAGCATTATGCACTCAAAGCTGTGTTAAGCGCATTCATGCTCACTTTCTTGGCAGGGCTTACCCTACTTTCCGCACATAAGCATGTCAGAACTTGTATGCACACACACAAGCATAAGTATGTGTTAGTGTGTGTGTGTGTATTTTTAAAAGCTAACAATTTCCTCGACTTCCCTCGTTAGTTAGTCGGCGTCGCCATGGCACAAACAAAAAGGCATTAAAATCAACTTGGTCGCTTTATTTGGCTGTCAAAATGGCCGAAAGTCTCTCAAGTCTCGAAGTTCGCTGAAGTCTTGAAGCATGCCAGAAAGCTTTCCGTAGCAATAAACGTCATAACAGGGGCACTTGGCTGGCCAACGGGGCGTATGAACGATGTCATAGGGCAGCTGAAGCACATACACCCCAACACACACACACACACACACACACACTGAAGCCCAAGCTCACATGCACTTGCAGCAGCGACGTAAGCGAAGTTGACGTTGTGCAAAGTTTAAATCTGATTATCGTTGGCAGAGTGCTGAGAAGGAGCTGGGGCTGAGAGGGGGCTGGGGCGAGTAGTTACAGGGGTAGCTACATATAGCACACAATATGGCATAACGGAAACGGAAGTGCTGCCATAAAATCATAAACATGCACACTCACGCGCACTCACGACATGAAACATGAACTCGCCCAGGCGACAGACACAATCGGCAAGGCACAAGGCAACTTTCGACTGCAGAGACAAAGACATGTGCAGTGCACATGTGTGTGTGAGTGTGTTTGTGTGTGTGGTCACATGTTTTCCTTGCTGGCAACAACCGCGACACGCAAAGCCGCCTCTAAAGCGAGGCGTGGCAAATCAACAAGGCAACACTTTGCAAACTGCGCCACCAACGTGATCACGCACCCCTTCCACCACAACCACCCTCCACCCCCTCCCCTATGTAGCCCATTAATAACCCCAATATGTGTAAGTGGCAGCCAACGTCGCCAGGTGGCGCTGTCAGCCATTACAGCACAACACACACTCGCTTCTAAAAATATTGTCCTCATGGCAGGACGAAGAATTTTGCAAGCTGCTAAAAAGCCATTAAAAGGATTTTTACCAAACTGCACAACAGAAATTCTTTATAAAAATAGACAAGTATGTGGGGGTGTACAACGGCAAAGGGGGGTGGGTAACGATAGAAGGGGATTTCGTTGAGCGAAGTGAATTCTCCAACAGGAAAAATTGTTGCTGCAAAAGTATTTTTCACTTGCAAATTTTGCTGCATACAGAATGTGCAAGTTTGAACGTGCTCTAAATATTTGTGGGAGACAACATGTTCATAGAACTATGGCTTGCAGTTCATTGCAGGGTGAACAATAATAGAAATATATATTTTATTAAAATCAATTTGAAAATATCAACTACAGTCACATTTTATTTATTTGTTTAATTGCACTGTTATGATACTGCATTGTTTGGATTCATCGCTTTGGTAAAAACAAAGAAAAAATATAAAAAAAACAACATCACTCAGAAAAAGTGGCTCTTTGGAGTAAGGTATGTTTTCAATGGGGCTCTTGAGGATTTTTTTTCATTGGAAAATATTTAATTGGATACAAAATTTATTAAAGACCAACAAAATGATGACTAAAATATTCCGAGTAAATGATGAGTTTAAAGAACTTATTTTTAATATATTGTATGCCTCCCATATACTTTTCAAACAAAATTTGTTCTATTGTGTTAAATAATGTTAAATAAAATAATAAATTTGGCAATGATATGGCAATGCCGACACAGATATTCTAATTAGCAGTGGACGGATGGGCAACAACGTAGATGTAGAAAAAGTGGAGTAGAGAGTTCTCATTGACGTTGTGAAGAAAGAAGACGTGAAAGAGCAAGGTTTTTATATAGTTAGTCTGGAAGACATGGTTATTGATATTGGTCAAGAATATAAGGTATAATTCCTAGCTTAATAATTTTCTCGAATACAGAGATTAAATATAGAATTATTTTGTTAACTATTTGATGAATTTGAATTTATCGAAATCCTCAAATTGTAGTCGTATATTTTATTGATTTTAATGCATTTCTTTTAATTTCCTTACTTTGGTTGTTAATCACAAGTATATATAAAAAAAAAACACCTCTTATCCCGTATCCAAATACCGTTAAAATTTTATTGCATTTTCTTGTGTTGCACCAAGACTTTTTTCGGCTAAAAATAACCGAAAAAGTGCTGCCAATAAATTCTCAAATTTAAGACATTCTTGAAAAACTCTTCTTTTTATCCCACTTAATCTTTCTACTATCTACCAGACAGCATATTCATTGTGTGCTGGTTACAGGGGGTGGGCCTAGGGAAAGGAAGGGGGGAGGGGGAAGGAATATTATAGCGTACTCTCGAGCATTTTAAACTGTCTGCACAATTCATTCAGGTGGCAGCCGCCTGCAGCCTCAAGCCGCCGTTCTTATGCGGCTTGCCACGTTTTAGTTCCCACCACAAAAACAACAACAAAAGGGACTCGAAAGGCAGCAAAGAAAAGGGAGGGAGCGAGAGAGGGAACGAGAGAGAAAGAGATGTGGAAAAGAAAAACCAGCCCTAGGCGCAGACGCTTTCAAGTGCCATAGACAGGCGGGCAGCGACGAAGGGGAAGCCTTTCTTTCCCCCTCTCTCTTCTCTTCTCTCCCCTCAGCTACTGAGGTTACGTCTGAGACTGAGGTCGGGTCGGTCCCTGCTGCTGCTGTTGTTGTTGTTGTCGGCATGCTTCACTTGAAGCTGTCGTAAATGTCACAACTAACAAACGCCCACACACACACACACACACACACATACACACACACTGAGAAAAGGGGCCCACCCTTGAGTGGTTTTATGTGTCAAAGTGACAATATGTTGGCGGCGTGCATTATGAAGTTGCTGCTGGCGTGCAGCTAAACAATACAGGGTATTATGTTCGTGTGTGTGAGGGAGGGAGGGATGCCACAACAATTGCATCACTTGGCGCCACTCAAGTGCTGCACTTGTTGCAGCAACATTGCTGATAATCGGATAATTGCTCAAGCGCCGCTTGATCCCACTTACCTCTAGCAGATAAATTCAAATATATCAATAAAAATATCCATGAGTGTTTATTAAGTCCGTTGATAATATGTGTGCCGGTATTATTGATGTTGCTGCTGCCTCCGCTGTTGCTGCCGCCGCTGCTGCTGCTGCTGCTGTTGTTTGTGTTGCTGCTACGTCGGCAACTCTGCATTTGCAGTGCAATCGCATTGGCGTAGGAAACAATGCTGTTGCTGCTGTTGGCAATCGCTCGCAGCAACCATGTAGCACGCTGTTGCAGCTTCTGCCATTGCTGTTGCTGCACTGCTGGCAGCAACATGCCGTGCAGCACAGCGCCAACATACGCGGTCCAAAGCCCATAGAAACTGCTCGAGCTGCTTTGATTGCTGCAACTGTTGCGCGTGCAGTTGCTGTTGCTATTGCTAAATGTTGCTGCTGCTGTTGCTGGTGTTGGTTTTCTTTTTCGACGCCTACGCAATCTTTGTCGCTTGCGTGCGCACAGTCTTATGTTTGTTTGTGTTGCTTGATTGCTGCCGGCCCCGGCCGGGTTCAACATGTTGCTCATTCGCTGTTGCTGCTGTTGCTGCTGCTGCT
The DNA here is from genome assembly GCA_018904595.1 of Zaprionus indianus. Taxonomy (NCBI): domain Eukaryota; kingdom Metazoa; phylum Arthropoda; class Insecta; order Diptera; family Drosophilidae; genus Zaprionus; species Zaprionus indianus. Next base: position 3,714,336 of record JAEIHA010000905.1, read on the forward strand.
GGTGCTGGCTAACTACATGCTGTGTTGTTGCTGTTCGTGATGTCGCGGCGCTGTTGTTGCTGTTGCTGCTGTTGTGTTTTGTACTTAAGCTCTTTAGTTGCAGTTGAGTAAGTTGTTTGCAATTCTTGCTGTTTTGTGCTAATCTAAACGCTAGTTGCTGCTGCTTTTGCTGATGCTTTTGCTGCTGCTGTTGTTGCTGCTGCTTCTGCTGTTGTTGCTGCTGCAGACAGAGCTCCTCATCGTCCTCAACGTCAGCCAGCTTCAGTTGCGCATTTTTCATAGTCTCTTTCGGTGTTTTGCGTGTATTTTGTGTCTTAAGTCCTTTTCACAGTTTTCTCTCTGCTTTTTTCCTCTTTTTGTCTTTTAAGATTTTCCTTCAATTTTCCTTTAGGGCTTACATTGTCCCTCTCTTGCTGTGTGTGTGTCTCTCGCTGTCTCTTAATTTTATAAAAATTGTTCAACGTGTTTTTCTCTCTTTATCAATATGGCGAGTATATGTTTTATTGTTTGCTTTCTTTGGCTTTTCTTATGCTTTCTTCTTCCCCCTTTGCTCTTCTCTCTCCTGTCTTTACAACCCAAAGAGTGTGCGTGCTTCTTCTTCGTCTGCTTCCTCTTAGTTTCTTCTGCTGCAGTTTTGTTTGTGCATTTTCTAGTTTGAGCTTCTTTAGCTTAAAATTATTTATTTATGTTTCATAATTCTTTTTCTTTTTTGCTGGAATCCTTTTTCAAGCCGATTTGCTGTTTGTAAAATTTTTCATTTATTTCCTAGTTTCTATATTAAATTTCCTTTTGTTCGCTATTTGTTTTGTATATTTGTTTAAACTGTTAGTTGCAGTTGTTGTTGCTGTTTTTGTTGTTGTTGTTGTTCTTGTGGGTGATTTGTTGTTGCAGTTCAATGCAGTTTTAGATGGCAGTGCGTTGTAGCATTTAGCTATTGTTGCGGTTGCTTCTTATTGCTGTGGCAAGACGGGCCTGTGGAAGATTGAGAAGAGATTGTTTTATTAGAAGTGATCAATTATTGTTTATATAAATATAATATATATATAAATATACAAAATATAACTCATTACTTGCAATAGTTGCAGCAACAATGCATTAAAACGTGCGCAGAAATCGCTAGAATATTACTTCTTTGTCATCTATCTGCTACTTAATTGCATTATGTTTCGATTTCCCTTACTAACATGCTACAGTTCTCAAATTGAAGTGCCCCCGCCGTAACTCAATCTGATTAGATTATGAATTGACTCAGATAACTTGAGCTCATTAAGCACTTTGAACCCCAAGCGATTAAAATGCTCATGCTTCACTCATCTCAATTGAACCTTGTTTCAATGAAGTATTAGCACAAGTCGAGCCGAAGGCACTCTGCTGGCCTCCCTTTGTGCAATTTGCCTGTTGCAGTCACCCAAGTGACCTCGCTGCAGCTTATTACGTGCCTCATTGTGTGCTGCAACTGCAGTAGAGTTGCACAAATATACATACATACTAGGTACATAATAGATACATGGTGTATGTCAGTTTATGGTTTAACGACAGCCGAGCAAAATCACAAATTAGAGAGCAAACGTAGCGTAAGCCAAAACTAATGGAAATTCTATTGGTTTGGTCAAGAGGACAAAAGATACTTATAGGTTGGTGAGGGGGGATTGGGAGAGTGGGGAGAACAAGGGAATTGCTGGAGCATTTGAGTTTCAATTACTGCTCAAACTAATTAGTTTTGCTAAAAATAAACCCAAAACATTTTGCATGCTAATCACTCGTGCAAGGAAACTCTGCAGCTGCTTGGCAGACAACAGACCGAGAGAGAAACAAAGACAGAGAGAGAGAGGGAGACAGACTGGCACTTGAGCTGTCCTTGTTTGACAGGATACTTAGACTGGAGGCCTACTTAATGCTGCATGCAGAGCAGGCTTTCATAAATAATGCGTATGCAAAACGATAAATACACAAGTGCAGCCTGCACCAACACACACACACACACACATATATATCTATATATATGTATTCGTGTACGTGTCCAGGCAAATGACCAAGCAGCAGCAGCTGCAACCAATAGCAAATGCAAATGGAGGCTGGCAAAGTTTGCTGCTCGGTTCGGTTCCGTTTTAGCAGCTGACGTTGATGGACATGTGCGGGGCATTTATGGCATGTCCTGGCGCCAGGACACTTGACATCGGCTTATGCATATTTATGGCAAAACTTGTTACATTCTCCCCACTGCACATTGGGGCAGAAGAAAAGCCAAAGGCAAAACGAAACTGCAACTTGCCGCTCAAATATTCAAATGGCCTGCGCCGCAAGTCGTCTTACTGTCAATTGTTTTCCAATGCCCGTACGACTTTCCACTATATATAAGAATATATATATGATACTATAAAATTATATATGTTTTTTACCGCATTGAAAGGGGGGGTAGGGGTTGCAGTCATTGTCAAAGTTCAGCTGCAGCTGTCAGTTGCACTTTGAGAAAGAAATGAAAATTGGTTATTCAACAACTCTTGGCACTGTCTCAGCCTCTCTCTCTCTTCCTCTCTCCCTTCTCCCTCTCTCTCCCTCTCTGCATCTCACGTTCATATCATCTAAAAGAGCAGTGTGAGAGGGCAACCAGTTATGCAATCCGATTGACAGTTTTATGCAAATATTTTCACATGCAAATCATCCTTCTTCTTCTTCTTTTTTTTGGCAACTAAATGAATCGATTCGAATTGAATGTGAATTGCAAGTTGAATAATAATTAATGTGTGTGTGTTTGTGTGTGTGTGCAGCATGTTTATTCATGAGCACGCAGCAAATTAACCACAGCATTTGCCGCACTTTATCATGCTCGACTACAGTAAATTCCCGCTAAGAGCGCACTAAATTCTTGTCACATGCACAAAGACAACTTCGAAATTGTTGCGAAACTGGGCGCAGTTTGTCACAACAAAACAACACACAGAAAATCCACTTGGACAAATATTAATTTTCCGGCTCTGTCGACAACAACAACAACAAGAACAACTGGAACAACTGGAACAGGAAGAGTGGCAAAGCTAGAGCCAAACATGGCTAAGAACATTTTGCACATAATTCTTGTCGCGCCGCAAAATAAAACCAACCACAAACTTAAGGGGGGAGGGGAGAGTAGCCAAGGGGGCATAGCGAACCCCGAAAAAAATACAAATAATACCAAAAAAACGCTGTGTAAAAAACTTTTCTGCCGCTGCTGCACCATAAACGAATTCATAATTCATTGAGAGAGCCCGTGCGGGTTCTGCCTGCTTTTTCGCTGTGCCCCAGGCCTGGGACCAGAGCAGACCAGAGACTAAGAGTTTCACTGTCCGCCGCATCATTTACGCCATGCAACCATTTTAGGCAACACTGTATACCCTGTAGGTGCGCCAAAAGGGGTGTGCACTGTGCGAAAAATTTCTCTATCGAAAATCCCATAAATAATATAAATACACATTGAATTTTGACATTCCTGTTGAGCCAATAAAGTAAACGGAAATTTAATTAAAATGTTTGTTATTTATTTTATTTATTTGTTTGTTTCGCGACAAATTTAATTAGTTCGAAATAGTTGAAAATAATTATGTTAATTCGTTGGAATTTTCCATTGCACAAAACTATTTGTAAGGCGTATCTTTTCGCTCTCGCACACCCGTTTTATCGGCCTCTCTTTCTGCCATTTCTTTTTTTGCGGTTTCAACGATGAAAATTAATTTGCTCACGCGCCAGTCGAGCGTCGCCTTCAAAAATGGTTTCATCTGCAATGCGACGCGGCCAGTTACACACACAGTATCTCAGCTCTCTTCTCGCTCTCTTTGCTCCCTCGTCTATCTATCTCCCCTTCTATCTTTCTATCTGTCTCTCTGCGCTATGTGCGAATGTGGCACACTCAGCTCGTGCGGCGGCCATCGCAAAAATTTTATGAAATTTCATCAAATTCCATGCATCAATATTGCGCTGGCCAATTTTACTTTTTTCGCATGTTCTGTGGCTGCCACTTCAGCTGATTAGGCAGCGCAGTAGAGCGAGACAAAAGAGTGCCCAATGCAATAAAAAAATATTTGTAACTGCATCGCAATATGCGGCGTATGCGCAATATTTCTGACTATTGGGCAAGTGGCCAAGACGAAACGAACGCCAGTCTTTGCCTCTGCTCTACCTGTGCAGCAAATTAAATATTTTGTGCCGGACGAAATTGGCAGCGCAGCCCATAAAACGTCTGTGCAACTGCCCCAGTTTGCGGCACAATGGCAGAGGGATGTGGAGAAGAGAGAGAGGAGAGAGTCGTAGCGACTCGAGTTGCCAACAATTTGCCGTGCAGTTGCAACAGTTGAAAATGTCGCGAATTTTGTCAGTTGCTGCTCGTTGACTGCCACTTGCCACTAGCCGCCAGCCACGTGCCACGTGCCACTTGCCTCATTGCATTTTCATTTTCCATCTCAATTGCAGTTTAAACGCTGTTTTGTGCGCTCTTCCTGCTCTTCTGCTCCCTTCTCTTCTGCTCATATCTTTTGTTTGGTCTCTCGTCGTCGCGTGTAGCTCACCTGCCAGCGGGACAAATTCGACTGTGATTTGTCACTGAGATTGAAGCGGCAGTAGATTGAAGATTGTTTAAATGGTTTAACTACAACTTTTAATTCGTATTTTCTATATATATATTTATCTGTATCTTCCATATATTTTGCTGTACTTCTAATCTTTATTTATTACTCCGATTCCTTCTCAATATTCTTCCAAGTTTTATGTGCTCTACAGCTTTATCAGCGTCCTTAACTATCGCTTGATAAAGACGCCAACCCTTTCTGCAGTTGTTGCACAACTTTCAATATATATGTTTCTACTCATTTCAGTACAGATTAACGGCATATCCTTTGCCATCCTCACTTTCGTTCTGTTCATTTCCCAAAACACACACAAAAGAAATGTCAACGCTTTAAAAGGCCAGACAAAAGCAAAAACGAAGCAGAAATAACAACAAGGCAAACCCTTTTCTTCGCTATCGTTCTGTCGAATTAACTATAAAGGATTATATTAGCAATATTTTATGTGATTTCTTAACGCCAACCAAAGCAGGGGGGGGGGGGTGAGGAGCGACGCGCTGGGCAGCCAATTGACGTGGAACAAAGCGATGTGTCCTGTGCAGCCTTCGGCATGTCCAGTCACCGATAGCATCTTGTGCCACGGCCAACAAATGCGCCAGTGTGTCAGTTGTAGTATTTTACTGAGTATGGGATGTGTATAGGGAGTGTTTGTGTGGGAATGTGTGTGAGTTGGTGTTTATCTAAAAAAAACTCCAGCTCTGGCCATTATGGCTTGTAATTTATTTTTGGACTTTAGGTTTTCAGCACGTGGTACTAATGTAGGGTAGGTAAAGGGTAGCTTGACTGTTGCTCAGTTGAGTAAATCAAAGGAAAACTGGACAAACGTTACCGTAGGGCCTACTAGACAGTAAGATACTCTTTGCTTGGTCGGGACAACAGTGTCTCTAGGTTATATAATAACTGAGATCTGTGCGTTCATACAGACTGATGGACAGCCAGAATGACGAACAAAGCCGAATTAATTCATGTAGTGATCGGAATGAAAAATAAATAAACTTTGTGGCGTCTGCCATATACACAAATAAATATTCCTGTTTCAACCTTTCTCATTAGTCAAAGGGTATAAAAATTAAAGACTACAATCGGTTGACTTGAAATCTTAAGAATAAAGTAACTTTCAACTCTGTAACTAGAAACTTTGAAGATCTTTATCTTATACATATTTTTTTAATTATCAAATTAAAACAATTTTATATAAACAATATAGCTACAGCAATCACAGTACAGGATATTTGCACTGCCATCAACTTTCTCTATTCCCCACTCAATTTTCGGTATTTTTTATTATTGTTGGGTCAGCAGTTATTGTATTTGTTGTTGTTGCTGTTGACGGATATAATTTCTTGCGCGTTTTATGATTTTTAGTTTCGGCTTTTTTTTTGGATCAACTTTTGTTGTTGTTATTGTAGCTGCTGCTCAGTTGCACTGAAAGGGGTGTATTTTGGGACTGAAAACAGATCGTGATGGGAGCCATAAGCTTTTTAGCTTCACCCCACCCCAGTGTCTCGGCGCGTACCTCGACGGCTTTATGACCCCATGGACTGGCCCATTAAATTGGCCATATTTCTGCCCATAAATCGAGGGGGGAGGAGGGGCTGCAACGCATAGTTTACGCGACGCCTGCGACCCAGTAGCTCCAGCTCCAACTCCGAGTGCAATTGCGGGTGCGAGTTGTGACTTCGAGGCCGTTCTCGAAGCTGTTCAATGAGCTGAAAGCATATTTTACTTGCCAGCGTTTTGTGACCGTCCTTAAAGATGGCAGACACATAGTGTACGACGGGCATAAAACGAGCTTCATGATATCATTTCTGCTTGGCATACAACAGTTTTAGCTGAGCAGAGAAAAAGTTCAATGAAAATAATGATCTCATACAAAAACCTTCAAATTCGATAGTTGTTTTCTATATCTTTCATTTGTGAGATTATTAAAGAATTTATAGAGTACATTGAGATAGTCAGAGATAGTCATTTTAAGTTTAATTAAGTTTGATAGATAAATGCTATTGCTGAGCAAAGGAATATTATTAAAATCTGGTACTTAAAACAAGATGAAATTTATGTATTATTGCTCAATATATTTCTTTAAAATCTGGCTAATTTACTGCTAAATAGAAAAAACCTCCCTTTAAGAAGATCAGTTGGCTCATGAAGTCATAAAAAATAGTACTTAAAAGACATTTAGTTTCAATACCGAAGACATATTGACCCGACACTCGTTTTATATAAAGTTCAACCAAGATAGAATAGTAAATAGTGAGTGTGTATACCCCTTCTACCATTTTATCCACATTATATAACTCCTAACTTTAAACTTCCCCGAGGACAGCGATTAAGTTACGCTGCTTTGTCTTTTTCTTCCGTTCTACCCCTGCCAATCCCTGCAGACTTCTACTTAATTATTGTCATCAATTGTACCAAAAAAAAAAGAGGAAGAGCAAAAGAGATGTAACTGCAAAACTCTCAATTGCTTTGGTCAGCTTGACCACAGAGAACTGCAGCAGCCAATCAACCCCCTTGCGCAATGGGGTCGCTGCTAGAGTATTGGTAATTTTAGCCGTTTTCCCTCTGCTATTTACGGATGCATTTCAATTTCCTTTGCCATTCGAAGATGTCTGATGAATGGCTGCAATTGCAGGCGAATGCAGTTGAACCAGACTAAAGTTCATTGCACCACAACTGTTCTTCCCTCCTTCCCTTTATGTTCACCCTCTCTTGAAGAGGCGACCCCAGCCTCGAGTCTTGGCTTGGCCATAAAACAATTGTTTGACAACTCTTTGCATTTCAAATGCAAATACATTATTTTTCAGCGTATGGGAGATGAAGAGAACCAGAAAGAATTTATAGCCAGGCGATATAGTTGAGGGCGTTGGAGAGGGGGAGGGGGAGGGGGAACTGTGCCTGGCATCTATGAGGCTGCAACATGACAAGCTCATGAATATTTGCCAGTTGTCGTTGTCGATGTTCGCCTGGAATTTCTGTCAAGTTGTCGCCGCTGTTGTTGCTGGTGTTTATGCTGCCCTGCCGCTGTTTGTTGTTGTGGTTGTCATCAGACATGTTGCTGTCGTGGCTCATGTTGCTGTTGCAGTTGCCATGGTTGTTGTTGTAAGTACATATATTAAAAACTGGCGACACTTTTGCCCACTTGCCGACGCCCTGCGTTGTCTGTAATTGCATTGCATGTGTGGGCCTCTCTCTCTCTCTCTCTCTCCCTCTCTCTTTTTAACTACCTTCTCTTTTTCTCTGGTACTGCCATCGCCATCACTTGTCACCAAACAAACCAACGTAAATCATTGAAAAGCCAACGCATAAATAATGAATATACCAGGAATGCATTATCATTTTGCCTCTCACTCGCTCGCTCACTATATCACTTTTCGCTCTCCCTCTCTTTCTCTTTCTCCCCTCTCTTTTGAGCTGTGAACAATTTTTTATAGCATATGCCACAGAGTGCAACTGCCCGATATGCTCGAGTGCGTGAAGCCAAGCTATATTTGAGCCATTAATAAGCAATAAAATTGCATTTAATTGTGCAACTTTCCATTGAACGAAATTGAGAAAATACAAAGGAAATTAATTAAAACTCAAGAGACTCGCAGGGAAGAGTTGCAAGTGAGCGATATTTCAGAATTGCACTTTATAAAACGAGGAAGAAAGGTGTGCTTCGACATGCCATAAGTTTAATGCCCTTTGAGGTTTTCATTTCGAAATCTCCTTTCCCGTAAGAATTTCAATTTTATGATATTAATGACAGAACTCCAATTCATTGCGCCGCCTAAAAGTGTGCAATATAAAATACACCAAACGCAAGTCTTATAACTAAGTAATGCATGACAGGTATATAAAAATCAAGCACTTTCAACTGTAGCTATCGTTCTCATTTGAACATTGTAGAATTCTCATTTAATTTCCAAGCATTTCTTTTATTCATTATCGAAAAAATGAAATTTCCTGAAAACTCGCAACTGAAGCAGTTTCCTTTATTTGTTTCCTTTCTTTCCGTTCCCTTTCTCGGCAACAAAGTGTGTTAAGCATGCCGCAGTTTCATTACAATCTTCGGCAGCTTCCCCTAGCACACACACACACACAGCACACACACTCGCACATACTTATACTCATGCTCTTTAATCCAATATACGAGGTATGAATGAATTTTGGCAGCTGCAATCATAAATAAGCATATTTTGTTGGCGATTAACTAACCACAAAATGGCTAACAAAAAAAAGCTCAGCAGCTGGAGATGAAGCAGACGGTCAAGTCCGGCAGCCGTTAGCATGCTGCCACAACATATGCACACACTCACACACACACACAAACTTACACACACCGTGTGTTGGTAGATCCAAATACGTATAAATTTATTTCTGTACTCTATAAGGCAATAGGATTAACCCTTAATGCGCAACAGCAATAATTGCCATGACGCCAACAGCGCTGCCCGCGGCGACTGCGACTGCAGCAGCGGCAGCGACGACTTAATTTTTAGCACAGGCGGCAACAACTTGACCCATATTTCCAATGGCTGACAAGCTGAAGCAGAAGCTGCCGTCGCGCTGCCACTTAAAGCTGCTCACATACAAACACTTCAGGAGACCTCCGACCCCGCTCCTCCTTCCCCACTACTACCCACGCCAATCACTGTACCCAATATTTGTACACCTCTTCAACCCCTGCCCCAACACACTCCCCACCTCCTGCTCTCCTGCTGCCTCCTGCATGCCATGTACATTAACGTAGCCAGAGCTGAAAACTGAAATTTTGTCGTCGAAGCGGCAAATGAGCTGGAAGCGTGTATCGAAGCGAAGGAATGGCAGAAAGAGAGAGAGAAAAAGGAGGGGACTGGGATGCTGCAAAATAAATATGTATGTACACAAATAAACGAAACGAACGCAAAAGCGAAAGCCGACAAAGGCAGCAGCAGCAGCTGAAGCTGAAGCAGCAGGAAGATGCGCAGAGAAAATGGGAAAACGACTGTGTGGAAATTTGCAAAGCGACGGCGCAAAAATAAATTAAGTAAAAATAAATGTCACGATGCGAAATATACAACAGCAGCTGGAGCAACAACAACAACAACTGGAGCACAGACAGAACGAGCGAAATAGACACGCATATTCCACATACGCCGCGTGGGCAACTCTCGACACTCCACTCGGCTCAGCTCAGCTCAGTTCCCGAGGCGCGCGTGGGAGTTCGCTGCTTTTTTAATGAGTTTTATTAGGCAGGCCCAAAGCCAAAAAACACACGCATAAACAAACACTTAAAGAGCGAGCGCACACACACACACACACGCACACACAGACTGCTCCCGCTGACAACAAATCGAATTAATGTTGTTGCGTTTTTACATCAAAGAGAGCGAGCGCTTGCTCTCTTCAGCTCAGGCTACTCTCTCTCACACACTCACTCTCTTTCTCTCTCTCTCTGTCTCTCTCTCCCTCTCTCGCTCTGTTGAGTCACGAGTCAGGCAAAAGCTCGACTCGATGCTGAAATTATCCCTGGATGCTGTCGCTGGAAATTCCTCGCCTGTTTCGGTTTTTCTTTGCTGTTTTTCATTTTGCTCGTTTCTTTCTGCTTTTTTTTGCGCTCTGCTGTTGCCTACTTATAGGCTGTGGCACGCATAGAAATGTTAATGTTTGTCCTCCGTGCTCAGTTTCGAGGGCAACTGTGCGCCCATATCTGTGTGTGTGTGTGTGTGTAAGCTGCCTCTGTGTGTGTGTGTGCGTTTGCGAGCTCCGCACGTTGCTGGAAGCTGCACGCAATTTCATTTTGATTTTGATTGCTTTTGTAGCTGCGGTTTGTATTATCATACAGACACACACACACACACAGACACATATACATGCCTACATAGTGTGCATATATATCTGCGTTTGACTGAACTATTTGTGCTGCAAGCTGCACGTTGTTAATACCGTAATGCAACATGAGTTTGCCTCGCCAACTGCAATTTATCACAGCAGGAATTTCATTTCACTTCAGCTTGGCATTTGCTGCGCCTCTGTTTATCTGTCTGTCCTTTCTATGTTTGGTATTCTCCAGGCTATCTCGACATAATATTGACTATGCTGAAATTTTTCTTAATAATATTTGCATATCTCTTCTGCAACTTTTCTTTAGTGTAAAGAGTTAAGTTTAGTTTAGAGAGTCATTTTGAAAATATTATAATTTTGTCTTTAATTGCGTTCATTATTACATAATTTCGGAATATAAATATCACTGTGATTATTCTTTATGACCATTGAAAATATATTTATAAGCTTAAAAGACATTAAATCTTCTTTTTGGAGAAATGTAAATTTGTATTTGTTATTTGTTTTGCCTTTGCTTTTATTGTTTTGTGTGGATAATTTTTCTGAAAACTCTTAAAGCTCCAGCTTGAAACCGGTTATCGATTTAAAACAGGAACACAAATTGTGGAGACCCCTTTCTTGAATTTTATACTTTATTAGGGTGTAGTGAGCTCATTTTGCTGATTTTTGAAAATAATTTTTGAAGATTTTAATACTTTTTACTCAGACAGTGGGCATTGTCATCGATTTAAAGAAAAACAATATAATTTAAAAAAAATAAAATTATTTTTATTAATTTTTGTCATTGTTTAAGATGCTGTTATCGATTTAAAATAAATTAAAAATGGCAAAATATATTATAAAAATTTTGGAGACTTTCTAGTTCGATATTCATATTTGTTTTAGGTATTGTTAAATATATCCATTTATTTTTGTACATTACTAAATTAATTTTAAATATAAAAGAAAATAAACAAAATTATGAATATGTATGTATATCTTATACAATTATACATATCTCAACTTCTCTATACCTACACAAATAAATTAAATTCAATCCATACGAAAACACAAAATCGTCTAAGCTCATCTATTTTTTAGACAACTTCGCTTAATTGATAAATCAAAAGCTTCGCTTTAAGCCCCATTAAGCTCTTTTCAAATATTTACGAAACGTAATTAAAGTAATCAGCCGAGCTGAGCCAAGCAACCTAAGCCGTATAATCCCGTTCAGCTAAACACGAATGCGAAACAAGGAGAAGGCACAAGAATGTAGAAGAAGAAGTAGAAGACGAAGAGGAAGAACCAAGACGAAGTGCGAACCCAATTCCGAATGCAATCAAGGCAACAATCCCTATAGCGCTGGCCCGATAATCGAGTGCACTTAAAAAACAGCTAAAAAAAGGCTAAAAAAAACTCTGTAGAGGAAGCTGACGCTGCCAGTTGCCGTTATTCATTTTTCCGATAATACGCGGTGCACCTTAAACTCCATTAAAACTAATTAACGCTGCGCTCGCGGATTGTGGCAGAGGCAAGGAAGAAGGAGAGAGGGGTGAAGAGGGAGGGCAGAGGGAGATAATTTAAAAATAGTTAGCTGCAACAGGAGCGCAAGGTAGAGCGAAGTTAGTGAGCGGCAGCGTTGGATAAATAATGTGAAATAATAAGCAACATTCTGTGGCACAAAGCGGACGAGGCAAGCTGCGTAAGGCAGCAGAGGTGGGGCGCACAGGTGAGGTGGGGGGGCGGGGGCAGGGACAGGAGCTGGCAACTGTGTCTTGTGGCAGCGTTTCCTGCGAGGCAATTGACCAACATTTTCAATTAATTTTTGCTCCAATAATCAGGCAACATTACGTGGCTGGCAACGGAGAGAGAGAAGAAAAGGGGCAGGGAAAGAGAGAGAGAGTGAGGGAGCAAGGAAGAGAGAGGGGGAGAAGGAGCAAAGAAGAGAGGCAGCATGAGGGAGTTTGTCGTGCCGTGTAAATGCGCGACATGCTCCACATCCTTCGCACTGGCTGCACAAACATTTGCAGAGCCAAGCTACAAGGTATGCTACCTTCCTCCTCTCCCCCCATACACAGTCCCCCTCCCTCATCAATCTCATACGCTGTGTGCCGCCCTACGGCACTTGGGGCCCGCCTCAACGCACAGTTGAGTTATTTGACGCGCAGCTGTTGGCCAAAGCCGCAACAGCCCGTCGGCACCGGAAATATGACCCCCTCCACCCCCTGTACCCATACACCCCATACACCCCGTACACCCCGTACACCCCACGCACCCCTTAAACCCCTCTGCCTTCTCTACATTGCCTTTCCCGGGTCTGCTCTACAAAATATTGCACAATTTTATATGCATGCGTGCGTGTGTGTGCGTGTGTGTACGTGTGTGTGTGTTGGCGACTCGTTAACCTTTTTTGCTCAGCCAGACAGGGGCAGAGCAACGGGGAAGAGCGGAGAGGGGGAGTATAAGATGAGAACTTCTTGGCGCACACACACACACACGAACATTTATCTTCTAATTGAGGCAGTCGCAGAGCAAATTGTTAATTTGAGTGCGGGGACGCATTCGACAGAACGAGAATGATGCCCTCTCTCTCTCTCTTGCTCGCTCTTGTGGGAGCCCTTTTACCGCTCACATTTGCGCCACGAGCTGCAAATGCAGTTGAGCTTTAACTTTATGACAGGTGTTAACGGTCCACATTCAACCATTATGACCGCATTAAACATTCACTTAACACGGTACCCGTCCCCCCCCCTCCCACTCACTTTCCTCCCACGCATCACTGCGGCTCGATTGGGGAATTGCAGTCAGAGAAAGGTCGTGGCACACACACACAACCCTGCCCGCTACTAACTATACCAAGCCTCGGACAACTACTGAGCTGAGGCGACGAGCTTAAGAAAATTGAAACGGACAGCATAAGAACTGCTTAGTGCAGCGCTGTTGGAGCCCAGGCATATTGGGAAAGCCTAAAAGAGAAAAAGAGAGAGGGAAGGAGAGAGAAAGAGTGGGAATGGGAAGGGAACATCTAACGAGCAGAGCTTAGTAATTTTTATATCATACTTAATAATAACTAATGTTTAACAGTAAACGGAAGCGACTCCTTGGGGTCAACATTTTGTTTCATATAGTTTTATATTCTTTGTTTATTGTTATAGATATCAAGAGGGTTTTAAAGGAGGGCAAATAGGGTGAATAGACACAATGCAAGTTTCATAGTGGCAAGAATTTAATGTCTTAAGGATATACATTTCATTGCAAATTTTGTATTGCATACTTTTTAGCTGCAGATTTATACCTTTTAAGTAACTTCTATATTAACTTTCCGTTGACAATCAAATAGACAAAAAGCAGTTGGAAAACATTAAAAATAAGCACTTCATCTATTATTCATTTTTTTTTTAAATACTAATAACTAGTCTCTGAGAATAAAGTTTTCATGAAGGTTGAAAAACAAAATTCTATAAATTATTTGCTTTATCTACACTGATGTTGAGGATGATCAAGAATATATAATAAGCTTTGCTAAGTAAATGAAGTCTCTTTTTACCTATACTACATCAAGTTGTACCCTTTACTCTATAGCTAACTGGTATATATAGTTAATCTTTGACATTTGAAATTTTCGTACTAGGTTCCCTCTCTTTCTTTACCCTTCTCTCTGTTTCTAAAATAAATCACACAAACATTTATAAATATTTCTACATCATTCTCTATTACAATGCTTCCATTCTTTCACTCTCTATATCTCACTGTCTGTCTGCAACTCTCTTTAACTTTCCCCCTCCTACACTTTCTTTCCCCCAGATCACTTTCTGAGCTTTCGAAATGAGTTTTAACTTTTATGTGTTTACCATAATTAATTGTTGTATTTGTCAGTGGAGCTGCAACTGGATATATGTAACTGTATAGTCAGACCTTTTGGCAACTAAAACGTTGAGCTAACCGCAAAGTTTCGCTCAACTCAAACAAGATGCTGCAGTCTGTGGCATTGCCCAAAGAACCCTCCCACCACTTACTCTCTGCTCGCTTCAACGTGAAACCATTTTAACCTGTCAAAGCACATTTCGAGAAATATGTATATATGTGTAAGTGAATATGTATGTGTCTGTGCTGGTGTGTGTGAGTGTGATGGTGAGTGAGAGTGCCACGTGCATTAACTTAAATGCTTTGTGGGTTGGGCACTTTGGTCTCTAAAAGGTAACAGCGCACGGCGTCGAGACTCCGAGTGCTGCAGTCGCAGGCAGCGAAGAGTGTCTGGGGGAAGGGAGGGGTAAAGAGGGGGAGCAGAGCAAAAGCGAAACCGCTTTTCAAACATTTAACGATTTTTTTTAGGTCAGCCTGCAAAAATATTTTAGCATAAAAATGTGAATATTTTCTGCGAGATTCCCTTGCCCCGCGGCACGACTCACTCGCGGCAGTTTATGAATGTCAGCTTACTCAAACTCACACACACACACAAGGCACTGCCACACACACACATGTTCAGCCTAATATAGAGTGCAGTTTACGAGCATTTCCTGTTAGGAAAAAGAAACACACAAAAAACTGAAGCAAACTCAACTCGTCCGCGCGCGCATTTCTAATGCGAAACTTATTAACATACTTCAGGGCGCAGCATGCATTAGTAGGTGTATGCAAGTGTACAGGGTATACAATGGTACCTGTGTGTGTGTGTGTGTGAGTGTGTGGGTTTAATTGCAGCTGCGCCTGCAGTGGGCGTGGCCTTGCCGCAGCTTGACAATAAAATGCAGGATACATGGGCTTGCAAATTATGAAAAACGCCAGCCAGCAGCAGTTGCAATGGTTATTGAAACGCACACACACACACACGCACACAGAGAAGTATACACACTGAGGTGCACGCACACCTGGGCACACATACATACGTACAGTGCACATAGCTATGCAGTTGGCGTATACGCAATGCTTGGCTGTGTGTGTATTCGTGTGTATCTCTCACTTTGCTAGCTGTAAGTAATTTGAAAATATCTATGTGTGCGTGTGTGTGTGTGTGCGTGTGGCAAAAATAGGTCAGTTGTGCTGCTGCTGTTAAACTGGGCGTGACAGCAAAGTGGCAAACTGAAGTTGCAGCAGCAACAGCAACAGCAAAAGCAACAGCAGCCGCAACCCAACCGAAGCGAAGCAAAAACTTTCAACACATAAAATAGCTACCAAAAAGTCGCCAGTTAATTGGGCGCCTTTCTCTCTGTGTGTGTGTATGTGTGTGTGTGTGTGTGTGTTTGTGGTGGGGGGGCGTGGCAGCTGCATACCGTGTGCAACTGGTGGTTAATATTTGATGGCTGCTGCTGCTGTTTTGCATTCCTCTTTGAAGCAACCAACAGCAACAGCAACAACTGCTACTGCTGCTGCTGCTGCTGCTGATACTGCTGCTGCGACCTAGTTTCTGACAATGCATTTTTGCAGCTGCACTCGCCTCAGCTGTGTGCGTGTGTATATATATACTACCTTCTCTCTCAGTCTCTCTGCGTGCGTGTGTGTGTGAGTGCTGCATCAACAAGTACACACAGAATTCCCCAGCACAGAACTGGGCGTTGCTTTTCAACCTCATCTTTATCACAGTAACTTCAATTTCAACTTCTCGAAGCTGTCATAAAAAACAGACGCAACAGCAAAAAGTACCGAGAAAAGAAGGTGAAGAAAGGGTAAAAGGGGGCAGCAGCAGTGCCAGCGCAGTGCACTGCCAAATAAGCTGAAACTTTCGTCGGAATATATATTGTGCAGCGTTTTTGCCAGATTGCTATGAAAGCTTTTCGCTTAATAAATCAATTTGCAGCATCATAAAAAATAACAATAAAGTCGCCGACAGTCAACCGAGCGATGCACGGCAGCGGGTATAATGCAATATAATAAAAGGGAGAATAAGTGAAAAAAAAAACTATAGGTTTATGTGGTACGAAATGTGAAATATGGCGGCTGCTCGATCATTTATCACAAATGCAACGCTTTTAGAGCTGCGCACTTAGATAGAAATTGTTAACGGGCAGAGAAGAAGTTTTAGAGTGATTGAACTGATAAGGAATGGTAGAATTTAGTTTCTTCATGGTATAAACCTACACTGACCAACTTTTTATTAAAATTTGAATCAATATATAAAGGTCTCAAATTTCTTAACTATTCAAATATTTAAAAATAAACTTAAATAAAATGTTACCAGTGTAGCCGACAATAAAATACTTTAAATTCACCTCCCAATAGCAAATGCAACAAGCTTTCTTCTATCTATTATATATAAAATCAAAATGATTGTAGATCTCGTCGATTGTAAATTTTGCCCATGCCCCTTTCCGTTCCGGTAGATCCATAAACATCTAATTAGAATATTGGATCACTATATCGTCGTCCAAAATCCTTTCTGAAGGTTTGGTTGGAAATGAATTATTAAATTCATTTTAACCTCTTCCAAATTTATTAAAATAATTTTTTCGAATCCTCAATTTGTTATCAAAAATTACACTAAGACCCTTCTATTACATATGTTATCAAAAATGGTCATTTAAAATATTCCATATACATATATGCATTGTAAATAGAATAAAAATTTATGTAGAAGAATATGAAAGTATTCAAAACTAAAATGCAAATACTGTGAAGGAATTTATAACTATCATTCAACACTAAAAATAAATTTTTATCCTTAAAAAACTCCATCAAATATTCAATTCGAATTTTCCCTACTCACTTCACTATCACTTCCAAATATAAACTTCTCTCTTATTGCAGACGTTTTCCTGTGAATCCCTAACAAATTTAATTCGAAACATGTTTAAGGCTGCAACAATTTGATGAGGAGCAGCAAAATGGAGACCATTTGCAGGTCTTCTCTAGGCTTAATTCAATTAAATTTCGCAGTTGGCACTTGGCACGTTTTTTGAGAACTTGGCCAAAAATAAATTTTGCAAATAAAACAAATAATAAATAAATAAATAACCAAGCGAGCAGCAGCTATGGAAAATACAAAAAGGCAATAAAGGAGAGAACAAGAGAAGTTTTGAGAGTGAAAAGAAGAAGAAGAGAAGCACCAGGCATGGGAGCAGAAGTGAATAGTGAGGCAAATGGCAAACGAGGCGAACGAGGCGAACGAGTCCATGTCCTTGGGCAACGTCCCACGCAAAATGTTGGCATAGCCAGCAAAGGTTACCAATACAAATACCCGCGCAGCCCTCGCACACGCACACGAACACGCACACGCACAAAAGCAATCAAAGAGAATGGCTGAGGCACACCAGCAAACTAGCACACACACACACCAACACACACAGCCAGAGACGCACTCAACGCGCCGACAAAGAGAAGAGAAAACAACATAAAAATTAAAGAAGCTTTAAGTATCCTTGTTGCTGCGAGGGCAACGCCAACGCCACAGGAAACGTGGGGGATGTGTCCAGCGGAAGGGTAGGAAGAAGGGAAGGGGGCTGGGGCAGGAACAGTGGCAGTGGTAGGGGGCGTAGGCGTTAGGGTCTGGGGCGGTTGCTGTCAGAAATTGCTTGTTGTTGCTGCTTTCTTTTGTTGTTGTGTTTTTTCTAAGATTTTGCACGCCTGCCAAAGTTTACGCGCTCTCACGCACTCATTCTCGCTCTCTCTCTCTCCCACTCTCTTGCTCTCTCTCTTCGCACATTGCGCACCTTAAAGCTCCCGCATGTGCGTGTGAGTACGTTGCGTGTGTGTGTGTGTGCGTGAGTTCGTTTGGCTTAGTGCGAAAAATATATAAAATGTGCAGCGATTATGGCTAAAAGATCTTTCTGCCACTGTCACAGATATAGATACAGCTGCAAACACAGCTCAGATACACACGCACACAGATACACATAACATTTACATACATACATGTATGTGTGTGTGTGTCTGCTCTGCTTGTATCTGCAACTGATAAAAAATTGCTATGGATATTAAAGCATGGATGGCTTCGAAAACTCTCAGTGTGCGTGACAGAGACACAGCATGAGTCTGTATCTGTGTATGGCTCTGTGTCTGTATGGGTGTGTGTGTATTTTTAGCCAGTTTGAAGTTCTCTTTCCCATCGCACTCTTTATAAATTTTTTATTTTTATATATGGCTGTAATCGGCAGATGAGTGCATATGACTTCCTTGGGAACCGATTCAATGCTCTCGTGTGTACGATAAATTCGCTAACTGTTGTCAGAATATCCATAAAATATGTGAAACAGATTGTTCAAATACATGTGAAACGAAAGTTGGCAATTATTTTTAATATTTCTAAAGTTTATTTAACTCTTTTTTATTGTGCTTGTTCAATATTAAATATATAGAAATTTTTCTCAATTTTTTTGCAAAAATTTCCCTCTTTTATTGCATGACTAGGTCTTGAACCTCTTATAATATTTTGTCGAGTTGATTTGAGTTAAAGTCAAAAATCGAAATCGGATATAGAAGGTCAGAATTCATGTGTATCTTGTTACGTGTATGTTGTCTGGCCACTTTAGGTTTCTGTTAGAACTAAGATAAATCAGACAAAGAAGTATCGTAAAACTCTTAAGAAAACTGCACTGAAAATGGAACTCCCAGCTCAGCAGAGGTTTAATAGATCTTATAGGTCGCAGTTTATATATCTATACCAAATTAAATAAATGTGTTTCTAGGTATCTTATATCTAAGTTTTTATTACAGGGTTTTGCGACCTTTTTTTTTTAAACTCATTTTAGCTGGCTCGAGGTTTTAAATTGTATTAAAAAAATTATATTTAAATATTCTTCGCCCTAAGTAAGTATTAAATAAGCCTTTGCGAAAAAATTCTCAAAACACATCACGAATAATTTTCAAACAATGATCATAATAAGCAGAGGAAACTCGCTCTCTGGCTGTGTTTCTCTTTATCATTCTCTGTTTATCTACTCTACACTTTCTGGATTCTCATTTATCTCTCTTACAGTCCCCCACTTCTTTACACTGGCTCTCTATGTTTTTCATTGGGTTCTCTCATTTTGTTTTGCTATCTTCTTGTCTTTCCATTCATAACTCCACAATATCCCTCACTTCTCTCCTATGCTCTCACTCCCTCTTCATGCATTTCCCTCTCCTCTCATTATTTTCGTTATCGTCTGTTCTTTGTGTGTTCTCTTTCACTTTCACTTTCACTTCCTCTCTCTCTCTCCTATTACCACCTCTGTCTCTTCCCAAAAATTTCCCAATTTAAAAGTCCCACACACCTTGGCTATAAACAGTCTATTTGTATATTTATTATGATCTTGACTTATCAACAAGATTCAACTAACACAGCTCCTCAGCAAGGTCCTCATCATCACGCCCTGTTTATGGCACCCACTCATCGACGTCGTAGGACTTCTGTGTGAACTCGCACTGCAGCACCGGTTCCTTGGGCTGTGACTCGGCCGTCTTGCGGAGGCCGCGACGTCGCCTGCCCTCGATAAGGCCGGCAATCATGAGCACCATCAAGGCACCGCAGGCGACACCAATAATGGGAATGGTCAGCACATTCAGTTCATCATCATCGTTGGCTGCCTGATCGATGGTCAGCAGATGATCGAGCAGAGTGCGACTGCAAGTTAGTTTTGCCTTCAGCGCCTTCTCTCCTTCCTTCTCCTCGGCTGGCTCATCTGCCGCGTAGCCTGGATTGCATACGCATGCACCCAACTCGGAGCAAGTCTGGTGTGGCCCACAACCAGATTGTTTGCAATTCTCGCCAGCCTTTTCATTGCTCTCGAAGATCTGGGCACGACAAACACCCTCGTAGAGCACAAAGCCATCCTCGCATTCAGAGGCAATGGCTGCAGTTGTTGCCGTCAATGCGCCGCTGCTGCTGCTCAAGAACTCATCCAAGTCAGTGACATCCTGCTGCTGCTCGATGCAACGATGTTGCTCTGTGCTCCACACAAAGCCACGATTGCACACGCAACGTTCCACATCCACACACTGTCCGTTCGCACAGCCATCGCCCAGTTGGCAGGTGGGCTCGCAGGGAGCACTGACCCCATCGCCAGTGGGCGCCAAGGCGCGATAGCCATCCTTGCAGGCACAGGTCTGTGGCGCCACGCACTGTGATCCCACGGGGCAGCTGCGCTCGCACACGGGCTCACAGTAGTGGCTGCCATCGCGATGCGAGACGGCGGACACGTAGCCAGGCGTGCACTGGCAGCGCTGTGGAGCCACGCAGCTGGCATGGGCTGGACAACCGCGCTCACAGATGGGCTCACACAGTCCCGACTCCAGTTGCCTGTAGCCAGGGCAGCATTCCGAGATCAGTTTGTAGGTGATCTGCTGCAACTCCTCCGTATACGTTTCCTTGAACTGCTGCGCCTTCTTCCAGAACTTCCACTTGGACGGCTGCTTGACCAGGGTGCGCTCCTTGGTCACCGGCACCACTTGGCTGACGCTCACGTTACGCTCGCAGTAGTTCTCCCGCAGAGCCAGAGCACTGCCAGCGCACAGGCAGAGCCACACGCCGAGCGTCAGAGCAGCTACTCGCAGTTGGTACATTTTCTCTCACTTTCTTTCGCTCCTCTCTCTCACACACTTTCTCTCGCTTTGTGTCGACCGTTCGGCCTGAGGTTCACTCGAAAACTGAGCTCTGCAGGCGCATGCAACTGGCTCGAGAGCTGCTCGTCTGCCCGGCATATCCCTCGACAACATCCGCAGCAGCTGATAACGCTGCACTATGAAATCTTCGACAATGACGCGATATAGTTGTCGAGGGTTGCATTTGCCGAGGCAGGGGGTAGGTAGAAACGGGCAGGCAAAGACACTGCCTATGAACATATCTGACTTACACTGTGCTACAAAGTTAGGTAAGAAAGGAGAGAAAATAAATAAATAATAAATACATAAATAATGAAGGGTTGACTGATCGATAGTGAAGAGCAGAAGTTTTGATCCCCATTTACTTTAAACATTTTTAAAACATCTGCCAATCTAATAACAAATATATAAAAAATTTAATTAATGCTAATTAAAAAATAAATAGATTGTATTAAAATTTTGTTAATTATTTTTATTTTCAAATACTTTTTTCACCTTTTGCAACTAGCTTTTTAAAAAGTGTAATAAGAAAAAAAATAATAATACCAAAAAAATAAAATAAGATATTAAATATATATTCATTAACTTAAACATTCAAATTATTTTAATATTAAATTTATTTATATGTAGTTTTAATTAAAATTAAATCAATTTATAAGTTTTAAAGCGTCGTTTTAAGAGTGCATTAAATATAAAAAATACAAAAAATGCAAATAAAAGACTATTGAATAAATTAAGAAAATAAAGCCTTTTAAATGAATAAAATAAAATAAAAAAATTAAAAAAGAACAATTAAATAAAAAGTATCATTTATTTAATATTCAATAAACTTAAAATTTTTTTAGTCAGACTTTTAGAAATAAACAGAAAATACCCCAACTAATAGATATATTATAGTAAGTGTTTTGAGATGAACGATTTTAAAACTCATCCAAAATAAAATGAATATAAAAAAGCAATCGCTTTGACCTCCGTCATCCCGCACCTTGTTGCACAGTGTTAGCTATCGAAGCCTCAAAAGGTCAGTCAGCTGATGCTGCACTACAGCAGACAGAGCAAATGTGCTGGTGCTGGTGAAGTGCGAACAAGGGGAACGCTATCTGGCCTGTGTGTCTGGGTTTATCGTAATACCCGCTTAACAAACCTCGCTTCGGTCGCTTAAGTCGCCCGCATTTCGTAGCTGATAAGTCGTAGAATCTGTATTAAGAGATACATTTGTTTTTCATTGAGTCACAAAGGCGCCAGGGCGGAATGGTATCATTTACGAAGCTGTTATTTTCATTCTTTTGACTCTGCGATTGTTTTGCGGATCGACGAGGTTCAAACGTCACACGGAAAACACATTTACAACACACATATTTCTCACTGTGTTTGTGAGATTGTTTTTGACGAGTGAAACCGGTTTTGAGAAGTGAAAATGGTTACCATTTTCTTTATACCTGTTGAGCTGACCGTTACCTGCTCTGCACTGCAGTGCACTGATATGGAGGTCACGCCAGAGAGGCAGAGAGAGAGAGAGAGAGAGGGAGAACTTTATCAGGTAGTCTCTTTTAAAGCAGAAGAGAACAATTTCCCGAATATTGTTTGTAAACATGAACTGAGGTTTGAAATACATAATTAACATTTTAGGGAAATTTCTTGATCATATGTTTGAACAGCTGAATGTGGTTAAGGTTTATTATGTGTTTCATTTTTAATTGGAATTATTTTGAACTTTTTACACTCGTTAAGTTAGAGAAGAAGGGAATTATAACCTTGTGACTACAGGCAGCAAGAGACAGCGATATAAGCTATATATATTCTTGATCAGCATCATAAGCCAAGTCGATATTGCAACGCACATTTGTCCGTCTATCCCTATGTCTGTCTGTACGTTTGAAAATCCAGATCTAGGATACCTTAAGAGCTAGGACTCTTTAAAAAAATACTTAATAAAATATGTGCTATTACTACACGCAGATAATGTTCGTTATACTGCTTGACCACGCCTGCTTTTACCGCCAAAAATTAGTTAAATTCATATTACTAACTCAATAATAACTTTATCGGATGACAAATGTGAAAGATATTCTGGAAAGAAAATCCAATAGTCTCCTATATCACAGCAGAGCACACTCGCCTGTAGTTTTCGTGCTCGTCACTATAACAAATGAATCATGAATCATATTAACTTTTATTTATAATACTGATTTTAAATTGTGACTCAGTCTTTAGTTTAACTGGCAGCTGTGTGTGGCACATTGATGAGACATTTCGGATATTTATATCGACACAAGTCACTTTTGTTGTATAATTTCGTGTGATTCAAGAAAGAAATCTTTCACTCAATAGCTCCCTGACGTCACAAGCACAATACGCTTACAACTTTTTGTTAGATGCGACCCACTCACACACACACACACACACACACACATCTCAACCGAACCCAACCCAACACATGTGCAAACCAGAGAAGGCAAGAACTGTCAATGGAGGAACAGGCGTCACGGGGCACGTATCCTGTAGTCTGTCTTCCAATCTGGCTGTCGCTGCTGCTGCGAGCCAGCAAAATGAACATATGAACGGATGAATGACAGCTGACATAGAAACAAAAGTATCACAGTGTGTGTGTGTGTGAGGGTGTGTGTGTGTGTGTGGGCGTGCAAGTGTGTTTGTGACACAGTCACATTCTAATCTAAAATAATTGAATTGAAGTCAGATTGCAACTGATGCCTTGCGCTCGCACAGATACACGACACAGAGTTACACTCACAGATACAGATACCGAGTTACAGTGCGTGTGAAAAGTGCGGCTCTTAGATACATTTTCAGTTGGGTGGATGGTTGCTTGGTAGAGCTTGGGGCATGTGCCACCAACAGTTGTCGCCACAGTCGGGCGGGCATTGTTGATTTGCCCGCATGCGAGCAGCCTTTGCTTTTGTATCTCTCTATGTCAGTGTGTGTGTGCGTATGTGTGTGTGTATCTGTAACTACATTTGCAGTTGTATCTGTAGCTTATGCTCCAGTTAGCTTTGCACATATGCGACGCGCCGCCTTTGATAATTAATGGTCGCAGCACTTGCTAACTGAATTTTTGCCTTGCTTTCATTGTCATTGTCTGCCGCACGGCACACGGTACACACAATGCACACGGCAACTCTGGGCACGTGCGACAACCCTGGTCGAGATTTTGCACGTTCGTGAAAGTGCAATTAGGCTGAAACTTTTGGGCTAGTCCAAGTTCGCGTTGCTTGAGTTATTGCCTTGGCTTTGCTTGCGATTCGCGACCCGCTAATTGCCAGCCATAAATTTGCATTATCTCACGTAGCGAGCGAAAGGTACTACATCCTTTACACCATGCTTTCCCTCTCTGTCTCCCTCCCCTCCCCCTCCCTCTCGCTTTCTACTTTCTCCCCCTTCTCATCCGCATTTTGCTTAACTGTTAAATTATCCAAGTTGCGAACGGCGAAAACTTTTACCAACCCCATGTGACATCTGCTGCTCAATGCACAGACACGTAGAAGGAACTCCGAGGCTGAGGCTTAGGATATTGGGTGGGAGGAAGGGAAGGGTCTCTGAAACTGGACGGCGAACAGACAGTTTAACTGGCAAAGTGTTGAGGTGTCTTCACAGGCCAACTTTGGCGAACATTGTAAGTAGTTCCCAAATGATTAGGCAAACGTTTAAATTATGAATTAGCCCGAGCTCCCCATTGTGCAGTAAAAACTCAGAAGATAAGTCGGCTTAGATGATGTGACGAAGTCAAAGAATAGCTTAATGATTGAGGATTTAGAGTTAGGGAGAATGTAAGGAAACTCTTACTTATAAGGTATAAGTAGGTAAGTTCAACCGAAATTGCGTTTTATAAAGTATATATTTATTTAATAAACTTCAATTTAGATAATAATAATAATGATAGGTAGAGTACAAAAAAGTTATTCTTTATATTAATTTAAATCCGAATCACTTCATACAAATTTAAATAAATAATTTTGTATAAAATGCTAATAAATCTGTTGGGTTTTTTCTCTATATCATCTTCAGAATTATGTTCATTTCAGCTGCAGTGAAATTCCTCTAAATACCTTCCGTTCTGCCACATTTCGTAGCGCTTAGATAAAAGCTTGTCCTTTTTTTTCTGCAGACTCCCTCTGACATTTCTAATATCAGCGACCTCTTATTTTTAGCCGGGGGCAACCTCTCTCTGGCCTGGCCTAGTTTTAAATTAAGTGGCACAACAATAATAAAACGATATTTTTTAACCTTAAATCTGCGAGTGTTTTTGCTGCCTGCTCATTTTCGTTGCGAAGGTTATGAAAGCGCAGCCAAGCTACAGAAATTTCGCATTGTTTCGCAGCTTTTTTTGTAAAACAAGAAGAGCAGCAACAACAACAACAGAGTAAAGCAACAACAAGGAGCACCGTTAGAATGTTTAGCACACGTGAGAAACTCTGCAAATGGTAGGTAGGTAGGAAACTGCGTCGCCGTCTGTGATTAAAAAGCAGCTACGCCATTTTGTAGCTGCCCATACCCTGTAGCCATGAAATGTGTGATAGTGGGTAGCAACGCTGAAGAGAAGCTTTATTTTTTTACTATTTTTTAAGAGTTATTTTATTTTTTTTAGGTATTACTGATTAAAAAATATCTTTAGCAGTCTAGTGTAATCCAATGAGTGTCAATAATTGTTGCTCCCGTATTTATTATTAAATATATAATATAAATATTAAATTAGTATATTATAATTATGTTTTATTGTAATATTGTGTTATCATATAATTCAATTATAATAATATAGTATATTATATAAAAATAAGAAACAGGAAATAAACTTAATACAGTTACAAAATATAATTGTGATCTATTTATTATATTTTTGTTTTTTATTTTATTATAGAAATTGTAAAATTGGATTCACTTTTAGTTTTTTCTTCATTTATCATCACAGGATTTAATCTATATTTCAGTTCTCACCAGTCAAGAATAAATACTAATTATCTTAACACCCCAACTTTAGTTGTACCCTTTAAATTAGATCAGCTTTCAACTAGAAAAACAAAACTCATTTAACAAATCAAGTGGCAAACACTGCAGACCCGCTGGCCTAGGGTACTTGCCAGATAAGCTCACTCGACTAGCTAAAATGTCTGCTTGCTTTTCGTTTGTATCTCTAGTTTCGCTTTCATCAGATGCGGCTGCTGCTGTTGCTGTTGCTGCTTCTTCTTGAGTTTTGTGCGCGGCCATTTTCATTTGCAACAAAGTTTAAGGTCCTTCATACATAAATAAGCAGTAAGCAGGCGGCGTCGCCTCAAAGTGCCAGGCAAACAGCAACAGCAACAACAACAGCAGCAGCAACAACAAGAACTAAGCGGACATGACACCCACTACAGTGGCGCTCTTCAAAAACGACCAGCAGCGGCAGCAACAACAACAAGGCGGCAACACTCATCAACAACGGCCAAACACGAGCGATAAAAACAAGCGCAACAAGGACTTTTAGTCTCGAGCCTCGAGTCTCTACTCCGACATGACACATCACGACGACGACGCAACGACGACGGCGACGGCGACTGCGTTCGCGAGTTGGCTGACAGTTGTGCCTACTGCTGTAGCATGTCAATGTGTGCGTGCGTCCTTTCACTCACTGTGCCAATGTGGCACTGTGGCACTGTGGCAGTCAGTCAGGGCTGGGCACATAATTAAGGACGTCGGCCGACAACAGTCAACAAATGTGAGTTGACCAGTGCCAACAGGCCGAGTCGCAAATACACTTACTCAGCAAGTTGTTCATGCGATTGTAAAAGTTTGCATTAATTATAGCATCTTTTAACAGTTTTTCAAACAGTTTATAGCAATATAACAAAGTTCAAAACTGTTTTAGAGAAATATATGACAGTTTTTAACAGAACAAAAAAATTATTGAGAGTTTTTAATAATAAAAATCCAAATGCTTAAATATTTATATCAGTTTGCATTAATTTACAAGTATATCATTTTGGAACAGTTTGTCTATCAGTTTATAGCACTAACAATATTTTTAAAAGTTTTATGTGTGTAAAGGCTTTATATTGAAATAAAATATTATATTATTGACATATTTATACTAGTTTGTATTAGTTCTAGAACTATACAACGATTTTTCTTGCAGTTTATAGCAACTAAGGAAAATTGTAAACGGCCTTTAATTTTTTATATTCATTTTATAAATTTTTATGTTGTATTAAAACAGTCTTCAAAACTTTAAGAAAGTATTAAACAATTGTATAGGTATTTCTACCAGTTTGCATTCATTTATAACATTTCATAATTTATATATTATAGTTTGTGGATGATAGTTATAGTTATAATTATAATTATTACTCTCATGTTTGCTAGTTGTTAAATTGTTGTTAACTGTTGGATTGGATTTAGTATATATTTAACATTTAATACAGTCTTTAATATTTATAACAGTTTATATTAATTATATTTTATACTATAAAAGCTTGACACGACTTCTAGTACTGTATAACAGCCTTAACAATTTATAACAACTTGTCTCAGCTTAGGCAACTTCAATTTTCTAATCTCCAAATTATTGTTTGCTGCAGAAAGAGTATTCCGAGTTCACTTACTAACACACTCACACACAGCAGGCGCACAACCTCTCACACACAGACACACAACCTTACCCACACACGGTCATTCCACACACACACACGCACGTCGAGCTATTGCACTTTTGTTTTGTTGCTCCTCTGTTTGCATTCGGATTTGTTGATGTACCCCAACATGTGCGTAAGTGTGTGCAGGGCTGTGTCTGTGAGTGTGTGTGTGTGTGTGTGTGCTGCATGAATGAATGATGAAAGAAAAGGCAAAAGACGTTACGTTAGCTGGCTGGCAGTGCGGCGGGGACTAGAAGACAAAGCCTCAAATGAGCATAATGAGCATAAGGAGGCGTCAAAGCCAAAAGTGCTCTCAGGCGTAGCTGGCCAGGACAATGCTGCAGGAATTGTGTCATATTATTAATGAAAAAAGCGACGCGGCGGCGTAGGATCAAGGCAAGAAGGGGGAGGGGGAGACGGAGACGAGGGCGTTGTAGTAGATTCTGATTTTGAGTCAGCTAAATGAGCAGCAGAAGAAAAAAAAAGATGGCAGGAAACAACAGGAAGCTGAGGCACTTTTAATATGCAACAGTCTAGCTCTCTCCCTCCCCTCTCTCTCTCTCTCTCTCTTGTTCTGCCCACGTGTGTGTGTGTGTGTTTGCGAAATGAAAATGAAAATCAAGCCACGGCCTCGTCACAAAAGCAAATAAACGCGCTGAGCGGGCGTCAAGTTATTTATTTGGCAATTGTTCGTTGCTTTTTATTGTCGTCAGAGTTTGCGGTGGCTGCTTCTGCCATTGCTGCTGCTGCTACTGCTGCTGTTTGCGTTTGGGCATTGCCCCAGCACCCTCTGCCCCCGCACCGGCCTCAACCACAACCTGAACAGGCCACCCAAACCACTCAGCCAGAAAAACCATTTTGAATGGCCTCCTCTGTCTTCACAAACTCACAGCCTGCTCGCCAAAGGTCAATGGAACAATTTTCAAGCGAACCCCCAAGTCGGAGCAGTAGCGTGGGCAGCAAGAGGTGACTAGGGGACACACTGCACCTGCGGGCATCGTAGGTGGGCGTGGGGTCAACGCTGGATCAACTGTGTGGCACGCCCAAATTATGCGTTGCCAAAAATGCCTCTAGCTATGGAGTTTAATATAGCAGCATATTGCTTGCAAACGAACATGAATGAAGCTCAAAATAGGAATAGAAAATGAAAAGATCAGAGTATTTACGGGCCAGTTTATATGTTTTAAAAGGTGAATACTCCGCAGATTTTGCAACGTAGAAGTTCAAAAGTGTCATAGTATACCTTCTGCTCAAATATAAACGAGACTGGCTCAATAAAACAAAAACGGTTAATTATTCTATAATATTTATTTTATCCCCTTCAAAATAGTCGCCATTAGAGGCGATACACATATGCCACCTTTTCTTCCAATCTTCATAGCATTTCTGGTAGGCCCCTTTAGGTATGGCTTTCAGTTCCTTCTTCGAATTCTCTTTTATGACTTCAATCGACTGAAAATGCTTTCCACGAAGCGGCAATTTGAGTTTAGGGAAAAGAAAAAAGTCACACGGTGCCATGTCGGGTGAATACGGTGCTTGCGGAACAACATTTACGTTGTTTTTGGTCAAATAATCGCGTACAAGACGAGACGTATGAGCTGGCGCATTATCATGATGTAGAAACCATGACTTGTTTTCCCACAAATCCTTCCTTTTGATACGAATATTCTCACGCACACGCTTTAAAACGGATAAATAATATTCAGCATTAACG
This sequence comes from Zaprionus indianus, assembly GCA_018904595.1. Classification (NCBI taxonomy): domain Eukaryota; kingdom Metazoa; phylum Arthropoda; class Insecta; order Diptera; family Drosophilidae; genus Zaprionus; species Zaprionus indianus. The sequence goes on from JAEIHA010000905.1 coordinate 3,743,564, forward strand.
GATTGACCTTCTGGAAGGAATTCCGAGTGCACAACACCTTGGCTATCAAAGAAAACAGTGAGCATAACTTTGATTTTCGATCGACTTTGACGTGGTTTCTTGGGTTTCGGCTCATTTGGAAGGCGCCATTCAGATGATTGCTGGGCTGTTTCAACATCGTATTCATAGACCCAAGTCTCGTCACCAGTTATGATGTGCTGGATATCCGTATCACTCATTGTGAGCATTTCCTTGGCCACAGTTTTGCGTCCCTCTTTTTGAAGAAAATTCAACAATTTTGGAACAAGTCGAGCAGACACACGTCTCATGCCCAAAATATCGTGAATAATGCTATGAGCGGATCCATTTGATATGTTGAGCTCACTAGCTATCTCTCTTTCAGTCACACGACGATTTTCCAACACAATTTCCTTTACTTTTTCGACGTTTTCTTTGTTTATTGACGTTGATGGACGACGATCATGGGGCACGTTCTCCAGCGATGTACGGCCGTCCTTGAACGACTTATACCAATCAAAAATACGTGCACGTGATAGGCAAGACTCCCCATATGCCTTCTGCAACATTTTCATTGCGTCCGTCGCACTTATTTCATTGGAATAACAAAATTTCAAACAAACTCTTTGCTCAACGTTAATTTCCATAGTAAAATTCGAAAAACACACTCGAGGTTGACTTGTTTAAAGTGCCGTTATAAAAAAACCATGTGACCGATCGCGTTTAAATTTGACATGTAAACATATAACAGTCCTGCCAACCTAAGCAAAAAAGAAGTATGACCATATGTCATGTCCTTGTCGAGTTATTGAGCCAGTCTCGTTTATATTTGAGCAGAAGGTATACATAAATATTCTTAATTTATGTTTCTAAAACTGAATTACAAATTTTAAAGTGTATTTTTTAATAAAAACAAGTGTGCTCCCTACGCAACTGACCAAAACGATTTCTTCAACATTAAATTTCAAATTTTGTATTGCATACTTTCAGGAGGTATCAGCTAATGAGTTTAGCGATGAATAATGATGATGGAAATTGGCAACTTGGTGAAACATATGTATGTTCAAGCCCATTCCCAGGCTTTTGACATGTTCCGATTAGATGAATTTTTTATCAGAGTATTTCAACAATGATCAGTCTATTATTTCAATATTCTTGTACCATTTTATTCTGCTATGAACAGCACCATTTTCTTACTCTCTACATAGAAAGTTTTCATATCAATAATAGTTAAATAATATTTAAAATCTTTCACTCACCTTTTATCTCAAATTGAGTAAAATGATTCGCTTTCCAAATTTGTCGGTTTCCCGTGTATATGTATAAAGATTTAGTTGAACTAGGTGAATACTATAAATATTCCATTTATTGTTTGTTTATCTTTAAATTGTTTATCAAATTGTCTGCAGCTCCAATTGCATTTGCAATCAAATATTATAGATTATGAATAGTTCAAGTATTCATAGGTGAATCAATGAATTAATTGTATCTCAATTGTGATTATTATTAATATGATTAGTATTATTATATATTTTTCTTTTTGTTGTATTTGTTAGTTGTTTTTTAGTTTAGATAGTTGCGATTATCAAATATTTATATGAACGTCTCGAATGGATAAACTTGCACGGGGAATTCTTTGCCATAAACTACCTTCAATAAGTTAATGCACCGATGTAGTTCATTCGAATATTGTATAAATCTAAAATCTAAATTTTGCTTTTGTTTTTTAGTTTTTTCTATTTATATTTTGTATTTTGTTTTTCAATCTTGTGCGTGTTTCAGTTGCTTATTGAGTTTTATCTTAAGTTTCTATATCTGTACCGTTGGTTAATATTTATGTATGTATATATATTCATATGATTTTTTTCTATATAATAGAAAATGTTGTATTCAAATTGATTTTGGGTATTACAATTATTATTAAAAACGTTTCATTCAGCGAAAAACCTGGCCTTCTTCCTCTTCTTCTATTTGTTGTATATGTATTTTAAATGTAAAGGTTTTTATTATAGATTTTAATATTTACAATAAATTTGCAAAATTTCCATTTCTTTTCGTAGTTTTATGCATATTTTGTTTATTGATTAATTTAGTTCAGTTTGTGCTGCCTATAAATTTGTGGGATTTCAAGCCTTTTTCAATTGCTTCAGTAACAGATTCTGTTTCAGTTTCTTCTTCTTTCTTTTTCAAGTTTTTTAGTATTTTTCACACACTTCTTATTTTTGTTTTCATTCGCTGTGGGGATTAATTTGTTATTACAAGCACAAACACTTTTTCTTTGGGTTATTTACTTTGGTGCTTCTCACTCGAATATTAAAATATTGCTTAGTATTAAATAAGTATTTCTTTTTTTTATTTGCGCTGATTTTTTGTTCGTTTTTTATTGGTATTTATTTAGTTCTATCATCCATCGTTTGCTGCGTGTGCTGCCTTGTTTCGACTGAAATACATAAGGAATGAAAGTGATTTTAGTTTGAAATACTCATTGTGGAGAAAGAAAGATATTTAATCTTATAAATAAATATACAAAATATATGCAAACTATCTAAAATAGGTTAGTTTCCATTATAAAAAGCTTCTGCACTATCTTTCTGAGCCGATCTAAGCTCGAAGCTTTTGCGAAACCTAGTTGCGAATAGCTTTAGAGTTAACTGTTAACACTCACACTATTCCAATCACATGCACTCAAACTATTCACAAGTTGTTCACTTGTTGACAGTGTCAAAACAATTTCTTATACTTTTATTTTATCGCCACATTTCGGAAAGAAAAAACTGACACAATATGAGCATAAAAGTTGCCATTACCATTCACACACACACACAGAGACACACACATGCATATTTTGGCACCTGTTATACACACAGACAGACAGGCAGACGGACCGAGGGCGACCCACACAACCTTGCACTTGACATGTATCCGAAAGATACTCATTGCGCTGAGTTCTTGCCACGTTGCAAGGCGAAACATTTATTTGATGGTCAATTAGAAATTTGCCTGCCATTTGCAATTCGTTTTTCGCATTTGGTTTTTCCGCAGCAATAAAAAAAATAAAACGAGAAGAGCAACCAGTAAATAAAATACATAGATGATGAGATAGAGCGCGAGTAAAAGAGAGAAGGAGAGAGTGGGAGAGAGCGAGAGCAAGGGAATGGGAGGCTGAGGCAGTTGGGTAGGCGGACAGAAGAAGAAATATGTGTACAACAATGTTGCCACCGAGCACGATGATGATGATGATGATGGAATTTTCACAAACACACACACACACAGGCACATACACACACACACACACAGGCACGCACACTGGCAGAGAGCGCGAGCCTCGTGCCGTTATTTTTTGCAAAAAGCACAAGAAGAAATAAGAATATCAATTTCCTCCAGTTGGAAAGCGCACCGCACGCACACAATGCCAGAAACGGTTCAATTCCACACACACACACACAAGCACACGCACGCACGCACTTGGCAGAGTAGATGGCTAGATATAGATATATATATACGTATATATGTTCCTGACTAGTTGGTCGATTTACCTGCTAGTTGTGCTTATAGTTTCTGCCTTCGTCCGAGCATCCTGCTGCTGCTGCTGTTGCTACACACACACACACAGTTTGTCGCTGTATTAGTGATGATTGTGTATCGGTATGTGTACTTGGTACTGTGCTGCACAATAGACGCACACACGCACATACATCTGGTCACGCTGACAGGCTCACGCACACGCACGCACTCACGCACACAGAGACTGTCTTAAACGCGCGCGCACCGTTAGCGACAGACAACAAACTCGCACACACACACACACGCAAGCAAGCTGAATACACACTCACACACACACACGTACACAGTCGCAATGGCAGTCGCAGTGGCAGTCGCAGTCGCCGTTGCCTTCGCAGTCGCAGTCGCAGTCACTGGCGCTGTCACTGGCACACACACACACAGACACAGACACGGGCACGGGCACGAGCGTAGAGACTCGGCGACTCCACTCCGCTCTTGGCACTGCTTGGCTCTGTGCACAGCAGGAAAAGGCAACTAACAGCACAACCCGAAACCGGAACACCAACTGAATCCGTTGCCAGCCCGAAATTGCCAGCCAGGCGACGCTGGAAGCGCACTGCAGGAACGACAAACCCGAAGCTGCTGCCGGAGCCGGAGCTGCCCAACAACGAACGATGAACGAACGAACGAACATCTTCATGCAGCAGACGATTGGATGCCCCAGCGCCAGCAGCAGAGGTAGCAGCAGGTCGTGGGGATGCTAAAAAAACATGACTGGAATAGTCGAGCCTCGTGCCTGCTGCTGGAAGTGAGCGAGAGAGCGCATGTTGGCTTAGGCTCAAAGCTTTTCGCTTACCTTTTTTCCAGCTTGCGGGAAGCTGTGCACAGCACCAGAGAGAGAGACAGAGATAAGCATAGAGAGAGAGACAGAGAGAGAGAGGCCTTTGCTCTCTCTTTGTGAGCTTCATTGAGCTTTGCTTGAGGTAGTTTCCCAGCCCTCCCTTAAACAGGGTGCGGGAGCTGCCTGCCTTTCCCTGGCTCACTCAATTCATATTGAGCTGGCAACGTGTTCGAGTTGCTCTTGCTCTGCTCGATTCATAAATTCATTTAGAATGCAGAGGTCTAGTTGTTTTCGAGAAAGAGTACTTCAAATATAATATTGAAATTGTATCTGAGAGCACAACAAATATAATTTTAAAATAGTAAAAAGTCGCTTCTATTTAAAATACTACAATATGAAACTAAATCAGCAATTAAATAATTTTTAATTATTTAAAAATATTCAGCTTGAAAGGAAAATTTAACCAAGTTAATTATTTAAATTATTAAACTATTTTGAAATTATATTAAAATTTTGAAGGATATAAATACTCTAGACATTCATTTTTTTGGCATTTAAAAAACGTATTCAATGAATTACAAATAAAGAATTTGAACGTAAATTTGTGTATTATGAAGATGTTTTTATCAAAAAAAACTTCTAGATATAATTTAAATAATTAAAATTGTAATGATTGAAGACGATTGATTGATTAAAGATTTGCAAATAATTTTAATTATTTCTTAAACAATTTTGTATTAAATTAAGCTTTTATCTCAAGGGAAGCAAGCTTCTTTATTTATCAATTCATTAATTCCATTCTCTTACTATTAAGTAACATAGTTTATTTAATTACTAAATTTTTTTTTATTCATTTAATTTGTATGTTAAAATATTTTCTTATATTTTTTTATGAACTTTTTCTTCTGCATGTATTTGTTTATTTATTTATTTTTGTATTTTTTATTTTCTTAGATGAGTAGAATAAACTTACAGATTTAAAAATAAAAAAAACTTTCAAACATTCTCCCCCTTTCTTCTCCTCTCCCCTTCTATGCATCCAGTTTGGTTACTATTCAATAACTACTCCAAGTCAGCACAAGCCTCAAGTGATTGTTTCACTTGCAAGTCACTCGCTTCAAGCAGCAGCCGCAACTACTCAAGCTACAAGTATGGTAGCTGTAAGTTATCTCTTCTAGCCACTCGGCTTGTAGAGCCAGCCAATTGTAGCCGATTTCGATTGTGGGCCGCACGGCTCACTTGACCCAAATGTGTTGAGAATGCTTCAATGCAATCGCAACTAACTCGAAAATTTGAAAATTTCACGCACGTTCATTCATGCACACACAGTCTAATACTCATGCAAAGACTCTCCCACACACACACACAGAGACACAAAGGGGCCCCAATACACAGGAATACAGAGTGGAAGCATTGGCATTCGCTGCGTAGGTCCAGAGCCAAAAATGATTTATGAGCCCACAAAAAAAAATTAATTTAAAGTAAATTCGCATGAATGAAAAATGGCTTTTACAAACGGAAAAACTACAGGGCGCCTACACGGAGCGCAAGAGAGTAAAAGAGCCAAGTTAATGAGTGGAAAGAGCGATGGCCAGAAGAGAGTGCGAGAGAGATTTGCAGCACTCACTCTTTCACTTTTTCTCTCTTAGAGGCCACTTGTAGGCGCTCGAACTGCTCTTAAATCAAGCTTAAAGCTCTCGCTCTCTCTCTCTCTCTCTCTCTCTCTCTCTGTCTCTCGTTCTCCCCATCCCGTTGCACTCTCAGCTGCTGGGACTTCCATTGTGCTTATCCCTGTTTGCGCTTCCAGTGGCTGTCAAACTTTTCTCGCGCACCCGACGCCAAAACGGGAAGCTGAGCTAGAGCTTCAGCTGCTCGGCTTGCTCGGACTCGGGGCCGATGGCGAGGCTAACCATGAATGAAGGCTGATGATATTGGCAACAGCAGGCGCAGCATTTGCGACTGGCTCGCAGTGCGGTGCACATGGCCCGTGTGTCCTTGGAGAGGCAATGGCGATGGCAACGTAGCATGTTCTCTGTGCCTCGCTCTGGGATCTTGCAAACCTTTTTTGCTAAATTAACATTTTTGATTATGCTGCTAGTCGGGCCAGTTACATACACACACAACGTCCACACACAAACACACACATTTATACTCACATGCACGTGCTCAGCGTGTGCTAGCTTGTTTGATTTTTGTTGCATACTTTTCGACGTTCTTTTGTCTTTGTCGTTTTGTGTTTGTTTTCGACTGTTTATGCGGTCGCCGAAGGTTAATAACTTTGTTGAAGAGCGAAAGGAAAGTGTAGAACAATTATAAAGTGTAAATATAAATATTTACAAGCTATTCCTGTATTTTATTATGACTTAAAATGTTGTTAAAAAACTGGCAAAAAACTTGGAATTAAAATTAGTAAAATGTTAAGAAAATATACAATAGACACAGAAACTAACATTTTAAAAATCTTTAAACTAATTAAACATCAAATTAAAAATATTCACATTATATATTTTGTTCTAAATTAAAAAAAAATATATATATTTATTTTATATTTATACCTTTTAACTATTAATTAAAAAATAAAATTAAATCAAACTTTAAATTTGTGAAATATTTTTTCAGCAAAATTGACCCCCCTCCTCCGTTTGTTGTTGTTGCCTTGTCCAATCTGTGCTTGTGTTATTGTATTTGTGTCTTGTTTTTCTTTCCAAATTCCTTTTTGTCGCAAGCCGCTCCAATTGCTTCATTTTCATTACTTCACACACTTTCACACACATACACGCCTATACAAAGAGGGGCAGTTAACCGCAGCATAAGTGGCCTGTATCTGTATTTGTGCTGCTTTGTATCTGTATCTGTATCTACCTTGTGTTGAGCTTTTATATTAATACTACTCCTTATCCTATGCTCTGTCCCTCTCTCTCTCTTATTCTCTCTCTCGCTCGCTCTCTCTTGATTCCCTTTAGCCTTTGTGTGGGTTTGTGTGTGTGAATTTTATTTAATTTGCTTGGCACTTTGTTTGTCTGCCTGTTTTCTTATTTGTTTTGATTTTTCATGTTTCGTGTTCTGTTTGTCTCTCTCTTTCTTTCTCACTCGCTCTCTGTTTTTTTTTCATTCTCTTGCTTTCATTTTGGTGTTTTCTTTTATACTTTTAAGCATTGTTGCACGAACCGCGAATCGGTTTCGTGGCAACTTCACTTGAAGCACACGAAAAGCCAGCGCATTGTGATTTCTCAAGTGCTTTTGACCTTTGCCTTGTCAGATTTGACCGATGGCGTGCTGCAGATATATTACAGCACTAAGTACCAAAGTCATCGGGGCCAACAACTAAGTGTGGAAGGCAAGAAAGTGGAATTAATGACCACAGATTGGTTGTTCGTATCAGCTCAATTATTGCAAGTAGAGTTGCCGGTGATCTATATTGCATATCGATAACTGAAGCTTGAAGCCTTGATCTCTTTTCTTCTTCCATATTTCATTCACCCTTTGATCTGCTCTGTAATAGACAATGTTAAATATACATACAGTATTTTAATTTTTAGATATTATTTACATACCTCTTTTTGAATTTATAAACCCTAAATCAATCGATAATTTCACTTAGAAGTTATTTAAGAAATTATTTTAAAGGAGTACCTGATTATCAAACAGTTCCCTGAAAAGTATGCAACACAAATTATGCTGAGAATCAACGTTTAATATTCAAGAAATAGTTTTGGTCTTGTGGGTAGCGAGATAAATCATAGTTGAGCAAAATCGATGTTAAGTAAATCTAGAATTCAATCAAATAATTGTGTTATCCATTTATTCATATACTAAAAGCTTCACATCAAGCTCTTTTTTTCATAATGTATTCTGCATTCAGTATTTTTGAAATTTTTGTAAATTTGAAGTTTCCCCACCAAACAAGTTTATTCTGTTAGCCACCGTTAGTTAAGCCAAAAATTTATCAGCTTTTCCAATTCGCAATTGATTTGCATTGACCCATTTCAAAACAGGCATTCCACACCGCCCACAGAACTGCCACAGTGGCTGACACTTCCCCGTCCCGTACCGCCTCCTTCCCCACAATTTGGGGCAACATTTGGTCCACTTGGCATTTGGCTTCGACGCTCTGTTCAAATATTAATTCATATCAAGGTTTCGCCATTCATTTTGTGTGTCGCTGCCGCTGCTGCGGTCTCTCTCTCTCGACTCTTCCTCTATATCTTTCTTTTTCTCTCTCTATCTCTCTCTGTTTTCTGCATCCTCCTCATCCCGCTGCTCGCAGTGCTTGGTTGGCCGTTTCGTTTGGTTCGTTTCACTGGGATCGTGTAATGAAATTTAAGCAGAATTGTAAACAAAGTTGTGCAATAAAATCAACAAACCGCAAATAAAGTGCAATTTAGAGCAGACTTCGGCAGCACCAGCAAAAAGATGAAAAATAAAACACAGCAAAAAGACAGAGAGAGCGAGAGAGAGAAAGAGAGGGAAAGACTGGTAAAAATCCAAGCCCAAAGCCAAAAGACTTTTCTGTTTTATTTTCAGAGACTTCGCTTCGCTTTGCTTTGCTCTGCTTTGGTTCCTTCCTTTTTGCAGTCCGTTTCCTTCTTTTATTTGAACTTTTTTGTCAATATGCCGACGCAGTGGCAAGGGCCTGCCACGCCCCGTTCGAGGGGCGTTACTGTGCTGCGATTTCACGAGCCATTTGCAGGAGTCCTTCGTCCAAAATGCACCAGCGATTGAAGCTGCAACAACAGAGTGCAGCGAGGGAGGGAGGGGGGTAGGAAGTGGATTGGATGTGCAAGTTCGAGGCGAAAATTGCCACAAATTGAAGCAAAGTCGGCGACATTTTATTGAGGCTTCGCGTCCGCCAAGGGAGTCGAGAGCAGTGACACACCAAAACGGTCGCTTCGTTGTTTCAATTTGTACATTTCGCCTTCCAATTGCCAGCTGATAATTTATGCAAATTCCAAACCATTTTCACTTTCCTCCATTTCCCTCCCCCCTCACCTTTACAAAGCCCCTTTCGATTCTGTGCTCACTTTTGCTTATTCACTTTGCCAATTGATTCCGTGACTGTCAACCGAAATCTGTGCCGAAAAGTGTGTCGAGGACACGTTGGCTTAAAATTAGCATCCACGGTCAGTTGCATTGGCATTTGAATAGAGTGTAAATATAGTGAGATAAAATAACTGAAGGACTGCACGGAAATAGAGCCCACTCAGATGACCAGAAGCATAGCTCGATTGCAAAAAGTAAGAAGAACTGAATCAGTATGGAAATACTTAAATACATTATTCATATGATATGTGCAGAAGTTCATAATTAAATCTAATCCATGGGCCTGCTGGATTATTAGATATATCCATAGAATGAACTAAAGGTGGATCGATTACAAAGACAGACACGCTGGCAAACCAAAAGACCAATATATCGACGAATTAACAGACAGACAAACCCACAATTAGATAGACAGACCTATAGATAGGTGCAAAGACAGACATGGAAGCAGACTGAGAGTAGACAGACTAATAGACGGACAGACAGACAAAATGAGACGAATGAAGAGAGGCAGACAGTGAGATAGACAGACAGGCATTCAAAGAGAAACACCGAGAAAATACTGACTTAGGCAGACAGATAGGCAGTGTAGCTCAGATCGAGTATGACTAACCATGAGATAGGCAAATAAACAGAGAGACCGAGTAAAGGGTAAGAAGACAAAAAGAAACACAGTGAAATAGACTCGAATGAAGACAGACAGACAAACAGGATAGACCGATATACATACAAACATAGAGTATTCTCCCTAACTAGTATTCCAATATAAAAAAGCATTTCAGCATTGAAAATAAATTAATAACATTTATATATATAACTTGTACGAGACTATTATAAATCCCTGTGTAAAGAAGAAAGAATAAATCGTACTCATTCCAACTCGATTTATATTTATGTCTGTACATTCAGTCTCTATCAAAAACCTACTGAAAAAAAGCATACATAAGCCGCTTGCAGTTTTCATAAACATAATTATAGTTTTAATAAAAACTTCTCTTCTCAATTTGTACAATTTGCACATTGATAACTATGAATAGAAATATAAATAAACAACATTTTGCTGTTCTGGCAACTGGCAAAGAGTTTCAGCCATTTCAACGCGATTTAAAGCTTCAATTTCGGCTATAATCAGATCCTGTTGCATGCGGCAATTAAGCGTAGCCCGCGAGTTGGGTGCACAGCGGGGAACGAGTCTCGTATGCATTGAATTCTGGCCAACATCCAAAAATTGTTGACGGCCCCCAGGAATGATATCCCAGCTGTGGCAACAGCACTTTCAGCTGGCACACAAACACACATGCCTGACTGCACACACCAACACACACACACACACACACAGACACACGGACACACAAACACATCGTTTCTCATTGGGCGCATTTCGTGTTGCACGGCAATAAATCATAACGCGCCGGTTCAGTCAGAGACTCCGAGTCGAGTTGAGAGTTGGCAACGGCAACAGCAACAGCAATATCAACGGTAATGGTGCAATCGGTCATGTTATTATTTCTTCTGTTCCCAGTTGTTTTTGTTGTTTCTGTTGCTTTTGCTGTTTATACCCGTTACCCAAAGGGGAAAAGGGTTTTATGACTTTGTGCCTGCCGGAAATGAAAGAGGAGGAGAGGCAGTGAAGAGCAAACAAAGGATAGCTCTATATTGCTGATCAGCATCAACTGCCGAGTAGTTACGAGGGTCGTTTGATAAGTCCGTGACTTTTTGTATTTGCCGCGCACCTGCTCTAAATACAACACTGCTCCTGTCAGCAGTTATCGATTAACAGCTGACTGTAAAATTTTGAGAAAGCTGCGTTTTTTGGTTTGCGTTTTATAGGCATTGAAAGCAGACGATCTCGTGAATTTTAACGAAAATGGAAAAAAGTGAATTTCGTGTGCTAATGGCAAAATTTCATAAATTGGGCTACGAACTGCTACCCCATCCAGCATATTCTCCAGATTTAGCCCCCTGTGACTATTTTTTGTTTCGAAACATGAAGAAATGGCTCGGCGGTAAGAGATTCGGGTCAAATGAAGAGAAACACAGAAACAAACGACTATTTTGAGGGCCTTGAGAAAACCTATTATTTGGAAGGAATAAAAAAATTGGAAAAACGCTGGACTAAATGTATAGAGCTAAAAGGAGATTATGTTGAGAAATAAAACGCTTCTTTGACGAAAAAAATATATTTTATTCAAAAAGTCACGGATTTATCAAACGACCCTCGTATAGCCAAGGCAATACGTCCGTCTTTTCATTATATAATATAATATCTTTATAACACCTAAAACAAGTTTGTACTACCAAACTTTTATTTTATTATCACATGCAGATCCAGTTTTATATTTTTTGAATTTTTCCACGTTCTCTTTTTGAACTCCTTAAATCGCTTAAAATTGATAATTTCAAAGATAAAAGGTTTATTTTTAATGTGCATAATAATTTTTAATTATTTATAATATTATAAATTATTAATTTTTAAATGATTTCATCAAAGAAATAATTTCATTAGGCGCATAGATGCTTTTTAATCACAGCGCGAAAGTATGCAATACAAAATAACTATTCACTGGAAAGAAAGGAATACAACAGTCGAGCACAGTATACAGTTCCTTTCTGACTTATTGCACAACTGGGCAGCGGCCAATGCAGCTGCAGTTGCTGCGCTTGGTTGCCTCACTCTCTCTCTCTCTCTCCCTCTCTTTCACTTGCCCTCTCGCTCGTTCGCTGCGTTGTTGCACTGCAAAGTTGACTTGTCATAAAAATTGAAATTGTTATCAACTCGTCCGTGCGTTCGACGTGGAGGATTATTGCATTAAGCTTGGCTGGTGTAATGGAAAATGCATCCTGGCCCTGCGCACCTCCCCCCCTCCCCCTTGACTACTTTTCCTCATCCCGTTGGCCACGCCCACTGCATCAAGCTGCCACTTATTACATGACAGCGCTGCGAGCTGCACTTCCTGACACACTGCAATGCCCACCCACTCCCTTCTCCCCGCTCTGCTCTACGTGAGCTGCGGATTAAAGTCGACAAAGTGTTGCCAAGCGTTGCACCTTTCTTTCCTGGATACTACAATATATCCCCGTGAAGGGGCTTATCGATAGCGTGCAGTCAATCGAGCACCGTGTTTGGGCATAAAAATTATGCCAAAGTTCGCTTATCGCATTTCTCACTGCACGGCGAGTGCAGCCCGAATTGTAATTAAGTCAGTCTGGAAAAGCAGTGCAAAAATGAAGGAGAATGCATTGGCTGTCTGTGTGTGTGGATGAGTCAGTGTGTGTGTGTGAGAGAGAGTGTGTGTGTATTGCTTGAGCAGTCGTAAAGTCCTGCAGTGGACGCTGATTGCTAATGGAATTCTCTTGCAGCAAGCACTGAAGGAGTTTGCATACATTATATATCGTATATATATATATATCGTATACGAGCATATTTATTAATTAAGAAGGAAGAAATTGTTGACATGATATTGAGTGCCTTTGCTGGGAAAGAGCGTACGCCTCAACATTAATTTAATTGCTGTCTTAAGTCAGTTCTTAAAATCATTTCAAGCAGTCAAGCGTATTCCGAGTGCCAGGTGCCTGCATATGAATGTGTATAAGAATGAGAGAGTGAAAGGAAGTAGAAGACTTTAACCTTAAGGTTTTTAATATATAATACTTGAAAAGATTTTAATTTGGCAAAGGGTATCTTACCGTTGAGTGCTTCCTACTTTAGTGTTTGCCTGATAGTCTCTTCAATTCAACATCCTTTCCCAAGGAGCCACTAGAAAACAATGCACAGAATTTCATTTTGAGTTGATCTCAAATTACAATCGGTAACTTTGCAGATAACTCTGCAGCTAGGCAGCCCAATTTCGAGAGAAAATTGTTGCATTCAACTGTCAATCGAAGCATAAACTTCGCAACGAGCTGCCCCCTTCAATTACAGACTTTCTGATTAGAAAACATTCGACAGTTACTCGAGGCAATTTGCATGTGGAAAAGAAAATGTTTTGCTTTACAGGATTTTATGCATGTATTTTTCCAATTTGCGATTTTCGGTCACGTTTAAATCGTTTAAATAACGTCGATTATTCAATCTGTTGGACGACACGATGAGTTTAAATGGGTTTTTCATTGCTTTGGCGAGAACATGACTCTGATTTGTTGAAAGTTTCGTTGTCAGCAGCAATTAAAAACGACGCCCAAAAATGCACTGAAATTACTTTAACAACAGGAAAAGCAACAAAAACAATGAGAGAGAGAGAGAGCCAAGCAGAACGCAAAAGCAGAGCGAAATGAAGCCTGGCCACAAAACAAAACAAACTAAGAGGGCAAATACTGGAGTAACTCGACTAGGGAATACCCTGTGGGCGCATAGTGAAGAGAAGATCTTTATTTATTTGTGCCTTAAACATTTATAGACTTTAGCACTGCCGTTGTCTCTTTTATACAGGGTATACTCCCACAGCCCGGAAAATGAGGCAAAAAACTTCGCAGGCAGCCAGAGCCAGAAATGAAATTAAATGCAAAAATCGTGCGGGCGGAAAAGCGTCGGTAGCGTCAGTCGGTCAACAGCCCGGACGGACCTATGTATGCGGACCTATGCAATGCGAAACTGTCTGTCCATGCTCGTCGTTCCTCACTGCGTCCGTCTGTCCCGGCCAGTCGGTCATCCGGTTAGCCAGCTCACAGTGTCCTCTCTTCCCGTTGCTCTTCCTGTTGCTCATCCTCTTAGTGTAAATCCTAGTGCTCTTCGTTCGTGTTTCATTTTACATTCACATTCTCCTTCATTGTTCACATGCCGAATTTTTGCAGCACACCAAATAAATAAACACACACACACACGCATGCACGCGTGGCACACACACATACAGTACACACAGTGCACATGGCAAAAAGGAAACACAAACTAAACGCAGTCCAGTGTTTCCTGTAATGAAAACTTTAGAAATTTTGTTGCTGCTGCAAGACGTCAAACGAGAAATGAAAACTCCCATCAACAAGTCGTGTGCATGACAAACGACGCCAAGATACCCTGTAGATACTTGATGGCCTGTACTTCAAAGTAGTTCATTGATTAAATATAGTCTGCAAGTTTTGGTTTAGTTTGAATTTAATTTTGTGTGCTATGATGTCGAAACTTTGCATCCTGTTGCTGAACAGAGCTGAAAAGCAGTTGAACTGCTTTATTTTAGCTGTTTTCTAGCCAAAATCGATTTAAACTTCAGCAGTTCATTCATAAATTGGGAAATATTAAATGTACGATAGAAAAGTTGCTGCCTGGAGCTAAAAACAAAGTGAAGCTATTTAAGGAACTTAAACACATTAGAACTAAGGTTAATAGATATCTTTAAACAGAAAACAGTTTATTATAAACTAATACAATAAAGTTTCCTACAACTTTACCGCACATACCCAATTTGCTGTTACTTATTGTAACAATTCGCATGTTGTTTGCTGCTCTTTGTTACTTTTCTTGTTGCTGTAAATAAACCAAAAATGCTATTAAAATTGAAAAGCCAAAGCAAAGATGCTGCCCTACCCGTACCCGGTTTCCGGTGGGAGGCGGGGTTAGTTTCGCCAAGGGCGCAATGGGCAACATTGCAATTAGAGGTTAAAGCAACACGATACGACTCGGAGCATGAATGCGCACGGCGAGAGCCAGGGCAAGTTGCCTTAAAAAGGACAATGAGCATATTAAAAAATTCATTGAAACGGCAAACAGTCGAGTGTAGGAACTACTGCTGTAGCTGCTGTACCTGGCAGTCTTTTATGAAGCTACGAATTAATGTAAAATGAGTAACAACAGCAGCGAAGAAGGAAAAAGAAAAATCACAAAGGAAGAAATAACTAAAGCTTAGAACTGACCACGGTGAGCATAATAAATATAATTTGTACAGGGTTGAGCGTGAGGAAATTGTTTAAAATTGTTGTGAGTGCGATTTTCAGTACTTATCTTGATTTGTAGTTACAATAATAATAGTAATACAATAATTAAACGCATAAATTTCTTTCTCTCTTTCTCCAAATATACTGAACGCAAATTTTCACTGCTTGCACGGACTGCTTGTACTGACTGCTTGGTGAGTGCTGATTGGTTGTGGCAGTTCGAAGTGCAAGCAGTGACTGCGATCTTAAGCAGTGCCAGCAAGCAGTGCTTCGACGTACGAAAGTGATCCCTTTTTGGCGGGTATAAAAAGAGCTACATTTCCCGCTGCCCACTTTGTCGGGGGAATAGTTATCTCTTAAGGAAAACCCAGTAAAGTCCAATCTGATCAGCAAGTGTGCGAAATAACAAATATGCTATGTAAAAAAAACCTAAATATTTGCGTCGACAAAAGCAGAATAGATTTCCGGACAGTAAGACTTTGATAATTTTTTCGGCTAAACGAAAAAATAAAATAATAGAACCATGCGGAAAAGAACTCACCTGGCAGCGCTGTATTGGAGCTTTTAACTAATTCAATAATAGTACAACACATCCCAAAAAAGCAAAATACAAAAATATATAAATTTTTTTAAAGCCAGTTTTTTGGCTTTTATTTTTTCTGTCTGCAGCAACTTTGGAGCCTCTAAAATAATTCAGCTTTGCAAACAAAATTAATTACATAGTGCAGCTAGTAGTATAGTTAATTCACTTAAATATTTTGAGTTTATTATTATATTTAAATTGCATCTAATATTATTTTAATAAACACGTTTCTATCAGTTAACAATTTAATCCCGCATACTGCTTCCATTTATGCAAAGTGAAGTCTGCGCCAAACTGCAGTCGCATAAATAAGAGACAGCATAAGTAAATATTATAGCACTTTATGTTCATTACGAACGCAAAAAGGAAGCACACAGTCAAATAATAATATAAATAAAAAAAAAATTGGCAAAAAAAGCGAAGCAAGGAAGGAGGCAAAGGGCAAAGGCAAAGGCAAAGGCAAATTTATTTTGCGGAACTAAATTGAAATAATTTTGGCAGCTGAAATATGCACGAAAATATTTTAATACCAGTGCTGCAGACATGGAGCCAAACAGACACACACACACACACACACATTCAGTTACAGATGCAGTTACAGTCAGACAGACAGTCAGAGGGATGGACGGACGGACAGACATAGCTCGCCGCTGCCATATAAAATGTGCAAATAAAAGCTCCGGTTTATAAGTGTGCAAATTCCCGCTCGAGCTTCCGTTTGGCCTGGCAGTTGGCCAAGTTTTTTGCCCTTTCTCTCTCTCTCCATCTCGCACTCTGTCGCCCTTTCTCACTTTCGGTTATTTGCTGCCACTGCAGCAGACAAACGCAAATAACAGCTACATATTAAATTTGTCATTTTAGCTCAAGCAGCAGAGGCAAGCGGTGGGCGTGGCCCATTTATTCTTTCGGCACTCGCTGCACTTGCACTTGCAGCCTGTTGTCTTGTCAATTGCACTGCAATTGCAATTTAAAAACGCATTTCGCATTCGCTGCTCATGAAAATTGAATTATAGCCCCCCCTTGCTCTCTCTTCCACTCTGCCTCTCCCTCGGGCAGGCCGGAGTAGACACAAATGTTGTTATGCAACAGATGCAGTGCTCGGCAACGAACGAAACGCGGCGAACGTGGCGTATGCGTGTTTTCAGCTTGCAAACGAAAATTCTCCATTATTTAAAACAAGTCAATGATGCAATGTGAAAATAAAAATTCTTGAAAATATGTTAAGAACTCCTCTTTAATCATTCTGAAGTAAAAAATGTTGAAATAAATTTAACATATCTGTAACATATCCGTAACATGTCTGTAACATGTCCGTAACATAAACGATCAATTTTAAATTATTTTCGACATAAAATTCCTAATTTATTTCCTTCATCCTCATGAATTTTTTTTCAGAAACATAAATTTCTTTATTTATAAACATTATTCATTATTATTTATTCGTACACGATATTCAACTTAATCATCAAAATTCACAAGAATATGAAAGGAAGTTGTGGTAAGAAATTTAACCGCATATCAAAATCCATATGCATTTTGGTAAATGAATTTGGATGCTTCGCCTGCTAGAGCGAAACCGCAAGGTTTCATTTCACTAAGCCTTTGTTTTTGGCCCACTTTCCGAGCATTTATATTCAATTTCAATTTGTCTGTGGCATAGTTTTTGCTCAGCTCCGGGCTCAGCTTTTTGGGCAGACTGCAAACATGGCAACGGTTCAAAGTCTGTATTAATAAACATTACGATTGCGGCAACAGGCAAATTGGTATAGTCATAATCGCTCGACTGTCTGCTCCTCTTTCTCCCTTGCTCTCTGTCCCTGCCTGTATCTCTCTACCATTGTAGCGCTGGCTAAGAGTATTACTGCCTGTGGCTTTTCAACTGAGTTGCATTGGCAAATACGAGTTTACACGAACTGAAGTAAAAGCCGATGTGCAGGTAAAATGCAAACACACACAACGTTGGCAAATAATCAACCGAATAATTAAAGAAATTACTCGACGTGAGGTTGCCCTATGACTTTTAAATATAACACACATATGACTTTTAAAATATAATAATATCAGAGATGTGCATTACCAACATTTATTTATAATTTAAGTAAATTAAATGTGTTTTTTTTAACACTACAACATAAAGCTTTTATATATTTCATTTAAATAGTTTATAAATTAGTGATTTAATTAATTGATTAATTATCAAACTTGTCTCCCAAACAAACAAGGTTTATTTTTATTTGCACATAACCTTTTTCCCACCACGTACAAAAAGGGTATGAAAAAAAGAAGTATTCATTTAATTGAATTGCAGGAAATTGCACATTTTAATTATAAATATTGGCTTGCAACTCGAATGCTTTTTCAGCCATTTTCAGCAAATAATGGATTTTAAGTATCTGCGAAAAATAGATGAATAAGATCAAGTTCTGTTTAAATGTTTCTAGGTCCATGCATGGAAACATAATTTAAAAGATACTTCGAAGCACTATGGCAGTTAAACTCATTTGAACATTTCAAAATGCATTTAAAGTCTCTTCATCATTATGCTGTTTCATATGGTATGGAAGCCCTCTATTAGGGAATGTACACGGGTATTTTCTCATTAATTTCTCTCTCATTCGCGTATCGATGTAAGTTAAGGATTGGTAAAGATACTCCTTGATGTATTCTTTCACTTAATTCTTGCTTTGTACATGATAGCCTGTCTTTCTGCTATATAGTACCATATATAGTACCCATTTGGTTGGCAAAATACATCAGCATATATACGAGGGTCGTTTGATAAGTCCGTGACTTTTTGTATTTGCCGCGCACCTGCTCTAAATACAACACTGCTCCTGTCAGCAGTTATCGATTAACAGCTGACTGTAAAATTTTGAGAAAGCTGCGTTTTTTGGTTTGCGTTTTATAGGCATTGAAAGCAGACGATCTCGTGAATTTTAACGAAAATGGAAAAAAGTGAATTTCGTGTGCTAATGGCAAAATTTCATAAATTGGGCTACGAACTGCTACCCCATCCAGCATATTCTCCAGATTTAGCCCCCTGTGACTATTTTTTGTTTCCAAACATGAAGAAATGGCTCGGCGGTAAGAGATTCGGGTCAAATGAAGAGAAACACAGAAACAAACGACTATTTTGAGGGCCTTGAGAAAACCTATTATTTGGAAGGAATAAAAAAATTGGAAAAACGCTGGACTAAATGTATAGAGCTAAAAGAAGATTATGTTGAGAAATAAAACGCTTCTTTGACGAAAAAAATATATTTTATTCAAAAAGTCACGGACTTATCAAACGACCCTCGTATCAGAAATCGCTCTGTCGTTGCTGTTTGAGAGCCAAATGTTTACTGCGACAGTAGGCACTAATCTTGCTTGTCCGATGCTCTTCAGTTTTATTTCCCTTTTTTTTTTCCTGTAATTATTCAATATTTAATTCAATATTCAATGTTCAAATATTCAAATAATTAACTTAACTTCAATATAACATAAACTTACATAAATTCCATGTTCTCCCGATTAATTGCCTTACAGTATAAATTATAAAAAATTTGTTTGTATTATATATTTATTTTATTCTAGCTCCAGATTGATGGATTCGACAGACAAAGGCGTAAGTCGACCATTCACAGCATTCTCTCTTTGTTCTTTTCTCAATTTATTCGCTCTTCGCAGTAAAACAATTACTATAATGATAATGATCAGAGCACAAACAATCGTAGTGCAGATAAATATGGGAAGTGCTTTAATTGTCTTAAACATTATATCTAAAGATTATACAACTTAAATTGGATTCAACACTCTCAAAGCTAAAACAGAACTAATGGTTTTACTAGCGAAGCACTTTACTACAGTCATTGTATTGACGTCATAGAATACTCTTGCAGAAGATATATTTAATTTAATACGAAGTTGACAACGTGGAAAAGCAAACCTATTTGACCCAATGAATTTCGACCATAGACTTACTATAACGGAAATTAAAATAATTACATAAACTAAATACTTAATAAGGATATCGGTAAGAGTATTTAACGTTCCATATTAAAATTGTGTACGTATGTTACGTACTTAGTCAACGTTTTTAATAATAAGTGGTTTAATAATAAGAACTCTTTACTTAGGCTGATGTCATAAGAACTATTGGTGCGATCTTTAAATAAATCGAAAAGAGCAGGAGTGGATCCAATATTTCTTGTAGCTTCCATAGAACTTATGCGTCGATTTTGTTCATTTTTCAAGAAAGTGTAGCAACATCACCCTGTTTCACATGTTGAACATATTTTTTAAAATTCCAAAATACAGAGTTTTTATACAAAAAATAATAATAAGAATATCAATTTTAGTTATTCTATATATTCTTTACTTTAATTATAATTAATTTTTTTATTTATTAATCGGTAGTAAAAAGAAAAAGACATTTGAATTGGGAAACTTGCGTCATATGTTCATCTTCAGCAACATAAATTTAAAAAAAAATCAAGGAGTTCTATAAAAAATTCAAAAGAACAATAATATAATTAGATTCCTTAATCAACTCTCTAGCTTCACCAATACTCATATTTCTTATTTCGTAAATTGTTCTTAATACATAATATATGTTAAATATACGTATACATGATCAGAAAACTGCTTTGCATTGAGATCATTAATGTTAAATTTAATTTAATATGCCTTTATTGGAGTTTTTTATTAATATCTTCCAGTGAATTCGCATTCGTCAGCGACTCTCTGAAATTGGCAGTCATAATCTTGTTTAGCGGCATTTTTTCTCTTAGCCAGAATAGTAACAATACCAATCGCAGCGCAGATCACAAAGGCCAGAGCACATATTACAAGGCAATAGACGATGATGTGAATTGTAGATAACGCATTGTCACTTTCTTTATCACATTTTAGCTGTCCGCCGTGGAAGCTCTTCTCTTTAAAGCCCCTTTTGCACTCACATTTATCGGTGGCAACGCAGTCACTATTCGCGGGACAAGGATTCTTACAAACAGGTGAAGTGTCTGGTACAGTGACTGGTATTTCGATGGGTAAACACACCATCATGTTATCGTCAGCGTGGTTATTACTTTTTTCTTCCTCGTAATTCACGTCGCATTCACATTTACCTCGCTCGCCACAACTGCTGTGGGGCGGACATCCGGATTCACAGAGGGATTGACAGCCCACCAATATCCCATTCTGCTGGATTGTCTTATATCCGCTATTACAAGTACAAAAATCGGGTTCGGTACAATTGCTATTCGGGGGACAATTGTCACAAGCTGGCACACAATTGGGGAAAGTTCCTTTACAACCTTCGCGACATTTGTAAATCAATTCGCCATTGCCTAAGCCCTGAAATATCGTAGCATATTTAAAAGTATAATTAAGTTTATTTAAATGTAACTATTTCAGATAATCATACCTTGTACTCTGTGGAAATGCAGTTGAATTGTTCACAGACGCTAAAGTCTGTGTACAGAAACACGACAAGCCAGCATAAGCTAAAGCATCTGTACATTTTGCGACTGTTTAACTCGGATAAAAGCAGGAAACTAATATTTCGAATTTTAAATTGCATTACTTTTATTATGTACAACAACCTTGACTCGCCTGTACGACCGATAAGGGTGGCACGAACAACAGTATTATTCACATCGACTGAATCAAACAACTTAAATAGAACAAATCGTGCGTTCGCTCATTGAAATATAAATATAAATGAACAAGCTGAATATATCCATTAAGTTCGTGACAAATCGGGTTGCCAACTTTAAATATAATTGGGTATATTATAAACCCTTTTAGTTGATATACCTCCAACATGCGTCGGATTCGGTTATACTGGCAAAAAATGTACAACTTTTAATTTTAATTTACATTTGTTATGGCTTATTTTATAAATTATAAAAATAAAAAAATATATAAAAAAAAAACGGAAAGTTCTGTTTGTTTATGGAAAGTTGAGAAAGTTTAAATTTATCTATCTTTTAAAATAAAATAAAATGATTTCAATGACAAAGATAAAATTATAATTAAATTTAAATTCAGCCTGTTACTTGTTTTAGTTCTGTGTTTGCAGTCCGATTGAATTGCAATTTAAAAGATAGCTACAACTTACCATATATGTAGTACTTCGCTTACCTATCGAATCGAAAAATGTATAATTGATTGGGCAAACGTTAGGGATAGCATTTATTTATTGACAATTTTTTATTAACATATTTATTTTCTTTTACTTTATTTCAACTAATATAAGTCGAATTAATACTTTTTAGGTGGCCATAACAACCCATTATCTCTCCCCAGGTGACTCTACTTCTCGCATAGGCTATACCAAGCACAGATTGACTTCCCTCTACTTGATTAATCCATCGGACACAAAATAATTAAATATAAGTAATAAATAAATTGTATAAAAAAAATAAATAAAATTTTTTTATAAATTTAGGGGTATAATTTATATCAAAATTATATTGAATTAACACTTAAAATGATAGAAGTGAATCTTCACAACAGTACAAGATTAATAATGTATGTTTATTCATTGTAAAGTATGACACCAAAATAATACTGAATTAAATATTTATTACCAGAGATACCACAATAAACTTATTACTTGGAACTAGTAAACCACCAATAAATGATTTATCATATACAAAATACAAATAAAATTGTTTTTATTTTATTACGCACCAGGAACTACGTTGAATGATTAATTTTATTTTTATAATTTTTTTTAGATATACCCGCATTTGGTTTATATATGTTTATTATATATATTATATATAATTATATACCTGCTTCAGTTGACTTAGCTTTATTATAACCCGATTGCTTTCTTAGTATCAATACTACTATGCCGGAAAATAGTGCCAGCACACAGAGCCCGATAATGCCAAGAACAGCAACGGAAACTACACTCATCTTGCAGCTTTTCATAGTCTCCAAACCGTAGAACTGGTGGGACTCATTGGTTACGTAGCCAACATCGCAGACACACTCGTTAGGTGCGGCACAGTGACTATTTTGCGGACAGCCAAGGTCACACTTGGGCAAACATTTGTCACTACCGAATCCTCCATAGCCTGGGCAACAGGTTCTCCTTAGCACCGGTGCATAATCAGTCTTTGAAAATATGTAAGACATAATTTTTTTTAATATTTAATTTATTTCTAAATAGGGAATACATACTTCTTTTGTTCCATAGCTCAGAACATTGCAAACAGCTTCTCCGTTGGCAGAGTGGAGGAGAAATAAACAGAAAGTCGAAAGAAAAATGGCATATTCTCCGAAACCAACCAGAAATCGCTTCATAATGGATCCGATATTATATAGAAATATATAAGAAAGTTTGATTTCAATTTATGGTGAAAATTGATTGATACACAAAGCAAATTGCAAATTAGCGAACTGTTGTTTTCCGTATGTGAATCGATTGGAATTGATTCTTTATTTCCTGGGATATATATAAATCATAATCGAGCTTTAAGCTCCAGTAGTTTGTAAGCTGTAAGCTCATTTGTTTATATAAACGTAACTACATACAATATATTGTAAAAGCTTATATGATTTGATTATTCTATATATTATGGAATTGAATGATTGAAACAAGTTTAGAGCTTTTAGTTAAAACCAGGAAGAAAGGCAGATTTATTTCTAAATGATTCTTTCTATGAAACCTGTAGAATATATTTTTAATTAAATGTTAAAAGTATAGTTGGTTTACCTTGTTCGGAACTGATAAGTAAGTAAGTTATGGTATATTTAATCAACTAGTTCTGTAGTATTCTAAGAACTACATTTACCTCTAGATAATTTACTCCGACGCTTATGTAGAATCCAAATTGAATTGCAAATTAATCAATCTGCTAGAGCTCTCTCCATATAGATCACTTTAAGCTCCCTTTGGTGTGCTTAGCCAAGTACTCGGCGATTAACCCATTGGGGATGCTGGCGGGTAATCAACACAGACATTGCCAAATGCAAACCTGGTCAACTCCCAAACGAGTTGTGGATGTTGAGGAAATGGGCACTGGGGGAGCGTGTGGGAGGGGGGTAGTTAACCCATTTGTTAGTCGCGACTTGCGACGTGTTTACCCACCCATCGCACGGTAAATATTTGGCCCAGACACACGTTGGCCAGTCGGTTAGCTGATTAACTATCTCGACGTGTTGACAGGCGCCCTGAGCAGCTGCATTGCGATAAGCTGCCTCTTGGGTTCAGCTAATTTGAGGGCTTTAGTCTTCGAAGCAATGTGGTCAGGAAGGTTCTCGCTGCGGTGCTCTGTGCCAGCTCCGCTGCTGCTGCTGCTACTTCTATTCGCCAACTGCCAAACGCATCCTTTGCATTTGAATAACTGCAATGCAACGCAGCTGAGTGGACTAACCCATGTGGAAGCAGTCACTTCACTTAGTCTTAGCAACTGCAGTCTGGTGCTGCTCAAGAACGCCTCCTTTGTTCATTATGGGCAACTGCTGAGCCTGGAGCTGCAGCACTGCGCACTGAGCGCTCTAGAGGACTTTGCCCTGCAGGGATTGGCGCGACTGCAGCTGCTCTCCTTGGCACACAACAGCATTGATAGACTCAAGTCCTGGTCAGAGGAGTCGCTGGCTGCACTCACTTCACTCGACCTAAGTCACAACCTTCTCACTGCGCTACCCGCAAAGGGTTTCGAGCGCTATCCCCAACTGCAACTGCTCAATTTGGGCCAAAATCACATAGAGCAGCTCGATGTGGACTCCTTCTATGGTCTGCTGCATCTGAAGCATCTGCACCTGAACGGAAATCGACTGCAGGCCATCGAGAGCACATATTTCCATAGCCTTCCACGCCTAAGCAGCTTGGCCCTGCAACACAATCAGCTGAATCAAGTGGATTCAGCTGCCTTCGAGAGAAATTCTCACTTACGCACACTGCGATTGGAGCACAATCAACTAGTTGATGTACGATTTCTACAGGAACGTGGTCTGGGACGCTTGGTTCATTTGAATTTGTCTCACAATGCGTTGAAGCAATTGGAATCTCAGGCATTCTCCGAGAACCCAGAGCTGCTGAATTTGGATTTGAGTCACAATGGATTACAGCGGATTGAAAATGATAGTTTCAGTGGACTGGAGTCCTTGGAGGTGAGTTGGGATCAGTTATATAAATCAGATAAGTAAGTAATGTATGAGGATAATATCGCTGGAGTTTTATGAGTAGGTTTTATGGTTCTGCAACCAAGAGAGTCTACACTAAAATTGGAGGTTAGGCCTCAGAAAATTCGGTTTAAGAAAACGGCATTTATTAAATATAAAATTGAAATACTTGAGATTAATACTAAACCGGAAATAGAAATAGGAAGCAAAGAACTATATGGTAATAATAACTTTCTTTATTATTCTAGCGCAATTATTTAAATTCTTTTTTAATAAAAGACCCTTGAAAATTGTCCTATTAAATACGCAAATATTTAATATTCCCGTTATAAATCAAGAGCAGAGATAACAAATATCTTTAGTTCGTTAAACGCAGTTGCATATTTACATATATATACTACTCAATCTTATCTAATCTCATCTCTCCCAGCGCCTCAATGTCAGTCATAATGACGTAGCTCAACTGCACGAAGAGACTCTTCAACCACTGAGCGCTCTGCTGCAACTGGATTTGGGCTTCAACCACATCGATGAGCTGCCCGAAAGGCTCTTTCTGGGGAACACTCTGTTAAAGGACATCCATCTCGATCATAACAAACTAAAAAAGCTAACACAGCAAATCCTAGCACCACTCATACACCTACTTCAGCTAAATCTAGCCGGTAATCGGCTAGAAGACGCCAATTGGATACAGCGATTGCCAGCGGCGCTGAACCGTCTCGCATTACGTGTCGATCTTAGTTCGAATCAGTTGCGATCGATAAATATGAGTTCATTGATTCATTTTCAGCATGTCAATCTAGCCGATAACCGCTGGGATTGCACGTGGCTAGCTAGATTCATGCTACGATCACCTCCGGCCGCTCTGAACTTTGAGCGACCGTGGCCCATGTTAAGTGCCTGGAACGATGAGCTGTTAAATGTACGAGGAATCGATTGTTTCGATGGTCGTGAGAATCGATCGGTTATACTAATCGATGTGAGTGCGGCACGACTGCCAGACTCACAGTGTGACTGCGAGGTGGGTTCGAAAATATCAATTGATAAACAAAATTTAGTTTTAAGTTGTATTCTTTCTCAGACAATTGGCGATGATCTTAGCCCATTAACGCCACCTCTGACATGGCCTAAGATTCGAACCGATCGCTTTGATTCGCGTTCCGTTATCATATGGATGTTGGTTGCCATCGCATTGGCCTTTGCCGGACTTCGTTGGGGTCAGCGCTTTATGGATCGCAAGGAGATCAGCCGAAAGTTCGAGAATAACAATGGGAAATCAAAGGAGGTTAGTGCAATGAAGAGTTCTCTCTGTAGATAAACCTTTCACTATCTTCTCTCTCGACAGCCCTCCAAGAAGTTAGACCAGGAAGCGCAGTGCCTGCGTAACGATCGTTCAAGATCATAGTCAAATATGTTCATAAGTAAGATTATATATATTATATATTCTACATGTAGTTAAACAAAAATGTAATGGATTGTGTGCTGAAGACTAAGAGCTAGTTCTAGAGGTAATCACTCATTGGTAGAGTCGCTCGATAAGCGGTGCGTACTTGGCGTGCACTATATTCCGTCTGATCTTCAGGGTGGGTCCAAGCTCGCCGGTCAGCATGGAGAACTCATGTGGAAGCAGAGCAAACTTCTGCACACGCTGAGCACTCGAAATGGCGTCCTTGTTGGCCCGCTTGATACCCGCCTCGATGGCTTCGCAGAGCTTTGGCTCGGCATTGATTTCGAGGGCGGCCGCAAGGGCCCGCTCCTCATTGGGCAACTGCAAGTCGGCGGGAATGTTGAGCAGCTCGGAGAGATGTGTCTGATTGAGACCGATGTGCTGCAACCATTCCACTGTCTCCTCGCGTAGCTCGTCCAGTGGTCGTCCCGTCTGCGCATCGGACTTAGTCTTCAGTGCGAGCAGTACCGTGAGGAACTTGCGATGATCGCCAATCAACAGGGCGTTGCTGACACAGGGTAACTCACGCTTGATCAGCTCCTCAATGTGCACCGGCGGTATGTTCTCGCCACCAGCTGTGATGATAAGCTCCTTAAGTCTACCCGAAATAATAAGATTACCAAAGGAATCCAAATAGCCAAGATCACCCGAGTGCAGCCAGCCATCCGCGTCGATGGTCTCCTCGGTCTTGTCGGGCAGATTGACATAGCCCATGAACACGGATCGTCCTCGCACCACAATCTCGCCATGTCCATTCACATCGGGTTCGTGAATCCTCACCTCGAAACCCTTAACCGGTTTACCCGAGCTGTAGAGATTGTTGATGCGTGTTGGATGCAGTGTGAGGGCGCCACCCGTCTCGGACATGCCGTAGAGATCACACAGCGGCATGTCCAGGCCCAAGAAGAAGTGCTTAAGTTCAGGCGAAACGGGTGCGCCGCCAGTCAGAAAGTATTTGCAGTTCTCTAGGCCAAGCATCTGCTGGATGGGACGGATGACGCGAGCGGCCAACCAATACTTAGCCGAGCCATAAATGGACACAGGTTCGCTGAGGTTAGACAAAGGCAATGTTAGGGGAAACCCTTAGGTCGAAACGGAAATTCCGAAACTTACCCTGCAATTAGGGTCAGCTGATGCTGAGCAACTGCTTCCCTTGCCTTAGAAAGTAGAAGTCGGGAAAGTGGCTTAGCCTTAGCCTCGGCAGAGACAAGTTTCTCCTGGAACTTCTGGAAGACGCGCGGCACACCGAACGCGAGAGTGGGTCGCGCCTTGACGAACGTGCGCACTAGCGTGCCCTTCAAGGCATCCTTGTCGGCAAAGTAGACACAGCTGCCCAGCTCCAGGCTCAAGAAGATATCGAAGACCTGCGCTGCAATGTGGCTAAGCGGCAGGTAGCTCACAATCCTCTCGCAACCCTCCGATACGTGCTCCAACTGCTTGGCAATAACTTTCGAATTGTAGACGACACTGTCGTGGGAGAGCATGACGGCCTTGGGCATGCCCACGGTGCCGGAGGTGAAGATGAGCATGGCACAGTCGTTGGCACAGACTGCTTGCTCGCGACGCAGCAGCTCCTCGCGTAGATCCTCGCTAGGTGCTTGAGTCTTCAGCAACTGCGACCAACTGTAGTAGCCCTGCTCCTGATCCACGAAAGGTTCGTAGGGACCGTGCAGCTGGATGACGGCCTTGAGACGTGGCAAGCGGTTGCGGATCGCTCTCAATTTGGCCATTTGCTGTGAGTCGTCCACAATGCATATGGTCGCTTCGCTTACCTCCAGCGTATGATGCACTGCCTCTGCCGAGTTGGTGGGATAAATACCTGCTACAATACCGCCAGCACGCAGGGTAGCTAACTCAGCTAGAAACCACTCGGCGCAATTGAAAGCCAGCACACCCACCGAGCTGCGCTCCTCCAGTCCCAGCTCCAGCAGTATCAGTGCCGTCTGATCCACTGCGCGCGAGTACTCCTCATACGTCCACGTGGTCCACACATCCTTGCCCTGCTCAGGCGACTCCCATACCAGGGCAGGCAACTTGGCGAATTGTTTGCATTTTGCGCGAAAGAAATCGGGAATGGTCTGCGCAGGTATGCTAGGATCGGCACTCTTCCGCAGCAGCACGGGCTGCTTGAGCGAGGTGCTAGTGTAGCTCGTCGCCGGCCTCAGCTTTTCGATGTCGTTCATCGTGCAAGTCTTCGAGAGGAATAAACTCTCGGGCATGTGTCCGAACCGTATTTAAGGCATGCTTCGACGCGGAGTTCAACAAAGGTTCCTCGATAAGGCAGGCACGCAGGCAGACAGTCGGAATGGTACGCAAATGACGTTGTCCGCCGTAATCTCACTCTCTCCATCTCCCTCTCTCTTTCACTCCCTCCTGGCTACGCTGTTGTGGTCTAGCTAGTCGGGGCTGGCCTGGTTCTAAGCGTGCCACCATTGCGTGACCTTTAGACATCTGGTTATCGCCGCGAGACTTCGATAGGGCCATGCACGAAAAATTACTCACAGATCCGCTGTCCGTTGGCGCAGATCCGTCTTAACAAATTCGACACGGTCACCAAGCCCGCGATAAGGAATCCGTTTTTGGAATCTTTTCCACGAGCTCGACTTGACTTTATCGCTTACCCCAAAAAACAGTGTAATCGCTCTGTAATGGAGTCCAAAGTTAAGTGACTGATTCTGGTTCGGGTTAATCTATTTTTGACGAGTCATTCTTGTAATTATCAGAGCTAACCTCACTTTAAGTACTATTTACATATATTGCAATCTTGCAGCAAATTGCATGCGTCACATGACTTGCAATATTGTGAAAACAACGATGAAAAGTTGCAGAGACCTCAAGCGATAACAGAGAATGTAAAGAAAGAAAAATTCAGATCATACTTATGTTTAAACTAAAATTTCCTTGAATTCATTTCACAATACTGTTATCTGTTCATTGGGATTATTAAATTCTAAAAAACGTTTCTTAGAACTAAAGCAATCAAAATCTACAATATATACCAAATTGCTATATTCATAAAACTGAATATTTCGTTCCATGAATGGTCAATAAAAACATTTAAACATTTAAAATAAATTTTATTTGCGTCTGGTAAACAGAAACCTTCATGCCAGTTTTGGTGTCTCTAGCTTTTATAATAGCAGAGATCAGTGTGTCCATCTGGTCATCCGGACAGACAAACATGGCTTAATCGACTGGGCTAGTGATCCTGAGCAAGAATATATATGCTTTGTGGGGTCTCCCACGCCTCCTTCTGCCTGTTACATACATTTGCACAGAGTGAGTATACGCTTCATTGACCATTTGAAATGGTCGAAGGGTATATAAAGAAAGGTGTGCTCCACAATTCAGTAGTAGGTACAAGTTATATATTATTGCAATACTGTACAATTAGAGTTAAGAAAGTAATTGTTCAATTGCCATACTTTATTTCAAAATCGACCTTTATTTCCATTATCTGCATTTCGAAATCTGCATGATAGAGATAATATTTCTGAAGCAAAGGCACTAATCTATATAAATGAAGTCTGTAGGTTCATATGTACATGTGTCAGATGGCTCGGGGTGTACAATGTGTGCATACATACATTATACATTGGAAAAAACTGCCACCAAAAGGTGTGTATGTAAATATTAAACCTTCGACAAGCCGACCTTTTGCAAGTTCTTTATACCAGGTGGGGTACTTTAATAATGTGCCTCGGTATGCACAGATAGGTGCACTATCTGTACAAAATTCGTTAAAAGTATCGATAATATCGATAGGCGCAATGCTTGACATCTTTTAGTCATCTCTGGGATTATCGTTTACTAAATTTCGTCACATGATTTTGGAAAATGGGGTTAACCCATACATGAGTAAAATATGTGCATACATACATATGGTGTACGTATGTACGCAAACATACAAACATCTTACCCCTCTAATCCCTTTACAGCCCTCAAACTGTCTGGCAATTCCCAGGCATATCATACTCTGTAAAAGCCCAAACAAAACTGACCTGCGACAATCAACACCTGCGAGCGGCCGATCGAACGGCGCAGCTGAGGCGCTGCTCTTGGGCAGGTCACAGAAAGAGAGAGAGAGAGGGAGAGAGACAAACTTAGGGCTAACGAGAGAAAGTAAAGTTTTGGCTGAGAAGGCAGCGCATTATGCGCCTGTAACGGCTGTTGTGCTGCTCTGCCGCAGTCGGTGTCACTGTCGCTGCCCACCTTCGTTTGGGCTTGGTCACTGCGCTGCGCTGCGCTGCTCTGTTCGCATTACACACGCGCCTGGTGGGCAAACATGATACGCACACAGGCGCATGCATAAATTGTATGTTCGCATGCGTGTGCGTGTGTGTGTGTGTGTGTGGTACATACAAAGCAATGAAATAGAAGCAGAAACATGTGTGCGTGTGTGTGGCTGCACATGTGTACAGTGGGCTCGCCCCGGCGGGCAAACAACAACAAAGCACGGCAGCAAAAGTAGAAGAAGCAGCAGCAGTAGCCACAGCCGCAGCAGAGGCGCAGTCACAGTTGTTGCTGCCGCCGTCGCTGTCGCTGCCGTCGTCGGCTGCGCATTGATGTGCGCCTGTTCGAGCGACAGTCATTTTTTGTACAAATTTATAATTTATTGTTTAATTTATTTTATTGCAAAATGTCAAACCGTTTGCCAGGCCACACACACATGTTTGAAGTGTGTGTGCGTGTGTATGTAAAGCATGTACGGGCGGCTCATGTTGCTCGTTTGTGCTCCAGCGGCGATTATGATGTATTATTAACCCAATTGTAATTGTTGCAATTTGTAACTGCGGCTTATCATTTGTCACGGCGCAACAACAACATTATTATGAAATTATTTACCAATGAACAGCAGCCCATGAATGCCGAACAAGTGTAAACATTGTTGTTTCCTTAAAAAAAAAGTACAATACAAACACACACACGAATGCGGGGAAAAAAAGAATGGGAAGGAGCGACGGGCGAACGAACGAATGAGAGTGATGGAGAGTGAGAGAGGAGGAAACTACACACAAATAGTTGCATATTGCGCCACTGTTGTTGTTGCTTTTGTTGTTGTTGTTTACATAGCGAAGTGTGCGATGTGTAACGGTAAACAAAAGATAAATACTATCGAGAGTGGGTCACTTTCAGGTACTGTGGGCACAATGTGGGCACATACAAGTGGACACATCAAGTGGGCTAAATATGTGGGGTAAGAACAATCAATACATACTAGGTATGTACACATTTGAAAATAAATGCATATGTATAAATGTACGTATGAATTGATGTATATACATATGTATGTTCGTATGTACATATGTATGAGCACTCACACGAGAAAGTGTCTTTAATGCGCTTTGTTAAGAACAACCATCAAATCAACTAAACGATTTTCACAACAAGCAAGCAATTGCATTAGGGTGGACCAAAAACGGTGTAAAAATAAATAAATAAAAGAAAATAACAATTGTTATTATTATACTTTTTCAAGTTATTGCAATTTTGAAATCTAGGGACTTAAGAAATCAGTTTAAACAGCTAAAAATTTTGCTCAACAAATAAGAAAAACACGACATATTACGGTATAGATATACAGTATAATTCAAATCCCATTCACTATATTTACCATTTCTACGTATAATAATAATAACAAATTTAAAATAATATAACATACTGAGAGTGCACAATTTATCGCTTATAATTTTTTAAAATTCACTTATATTAAATACAAAAAACATCACAAATTCACTAATTTAGCAAAGTTAAACAAAAAGAAAAGATATAGAAAATCATTATGCCATTTTTCATAATTATTATTCTGTATATTTATAACAAATGATTTTAATTTAACGAATGATGACAACGATAACGAAGAAAAACTGTGTACCTATTATTTTAGTTAGGACTGTATATTCATGCAAAAGAAAACTGTTGCCAACAAAGAGAGGGTTCAACCTAAAGACCCGCAGATTTGTCAGCTGCATATCTGATTGAACATTAACAGACCTACAGATGAATGTATGCAGGCATATACATATATAAGTGTACATATATATGTATGTTTGTATTACATACTGCGTACATAATATTCCCAAATTCATACTCGCAACACGCGCTTAGCCACCCAATCCCGTTATCTAAACACTATCAACAACAATAGGAGATTCTTTCCAGCAGTTCAATTGGTTGGCAACGCCACAAACATAAATGCATACATATGTACAACATACAAAAAAACTTATATGTGTACGTATGTATGTACACACATTCATTCACTCACATTGCGTTTGCTTTGATACATTAACGGAACCGATATGCAGGCTCTCATCCTCTCTCTCTCTCTCCTTCACTTCGTCTTCCTTTGCCTTGTCACAATGTATGTATGTATGTGAGTGTGTGTGTTGTGTAGAGTAACAACATGTGTTGTACATGCTATTTACACGCACGATTCGTGACGAAGATGAGAGATGTTGTCGATGTGGTGTGGGGCACAGGGTGGTCCCAACGGGGGGTGGGGCGTGCATGTGCATGTCTGTGACTTTTGTAGATTTGTTTGTGTACATATAGATATAGCAAAATCACCAGGCGCACAGCATTGATTAGCAGGCGGGCCAAGAGAAGCAGCCAAAGTCAAAGCGAAAAGTTCATGCGAGCAGAGGCAGTGGCAGCGGCAGCGCAGCGCAGCCCGCCGGGCAAGCAGGCAACACTCACAGCAACAACAACAACAGCAACAATAGCACAGCAACAAGTACACACAACAATAAAGAAACACATATTCGTGCATAATAGCAACAACAACAACAGCAACAGAGGCACACAAAACGAACACACGCACACACACACATACAAAACTACTAAAGAGAGAGCAGCGCGCTGCCGGCGACGGACACCCGAGACGGCTGCGGCGACGGCGACGCCGACGACAGATAAACAACATTTATATTCATGTACCCGGCAGTAACAAGAACAACAACCATAGCAGCAACAACGGCATAAGAAGTGAGGCGCACACAAACATAAAAGCGGGAGAAAAAAAAGACGAAAATCAAATAACATGTGTACATATTGACAAACAAGTGAACATATGTACACACTTACATACATTTGTATGTACGTAGTACGTGTGTGTGTACATACAACATGCATTGCACACACCGTTCACGAGTGTGTTCCTCCCCCTTTGCAACTCATTCAAACTCATTTCTACACACATGAGAACAACGACTGCGACGCCGACGTCGACGCCAAAACGTAGCAGTAGCATATCAGCAACAGCAGCAGCGTCAGACTTGTTACGAAGATGGGAGGCAAGCAAATGAACAACAACAATAACAACAGCATGTTCATACCTGCATACATACAAGCGTAAGCAAGTACGAATGTATGTATGTATGTACAAAAATATGCACATTGGTACACACAACATGCTGTCTCCCTCTCCCACTCCTCACATACGACTAGTCAGCCACATAAATAGCAATTACAATAACAACCGGTATTTAAAACTGTTTTTAATCCGAACATTAACACACGATGACACACAAGCAAAGCTCCAAGCAAGCAGCTAGCCTCCAGAAATGTCGAAAGCAAAGAAAAGAAGTATAGTAGTATAGTTTTATTATTCATAAAAGGTCAACTAAGAATAGGCAATGTAGAATTTTATATTAATTATTTCGGATAAAATAATAATTCACGCAAATTAAGGAGAAATTTAATTTTCTTACTTTACAATTAACAATAGTGAAAACAAATCACTTTCGCCGCATTCGTCGCCTGCACTGCAGTCAATGTGCTTGGTGAGAACAAGAGAAGCTAAGTTGGGACAGTCCATAAATCAATTGAGAGCGAAACCACCTGCTTAGAAGGTTGCTCCCATTTCGTTGCACTGCCAAACGGCAAGTCACTGTGACGTCAGAGATATTTTATACATTATCAGCGCAATGTTACGCATCACTTCAACTGTGCATCATGCGTTTCTTTCCATCAGACAGTGGAAAAATCTCAAGTGAAAATAAGTAATTTCTTGATAACATTATGCCATGGTCCCATGACATGTGAACCCTGCTTACATTGTAAACAAAACACGAAAGATGTATTTTAGTCTGATAATAACTTAAACATTTCATTTAAATAAAGGGTAAATGACTAAAAAATTTAATTTTCTTAAATATACATTCAAATTTATATTTTGGAAAAAATGGAATGAAAAAGCCTGCCATTTAGAAAAGTACCAGATAAATAATAATAATAGTAATGATAACAGTATTAAGATTTTTCTTTAACATAAAGGGCGAACAATATATAATTTAGCGGAAGTCAAATCGAAACATGACAATATGACATAGCAATAAATTAAAATGCTTAAAGGGCCAACTACATTTCTATGCCGCTGTCCACCACTGTAAACGTTTATTACAGTACCATACATCGATGCTCGGGTACACTTAATACGGACTGCACTGTGGTACTAATATTTCAGACAAACAACATGGTGGGTTGCCTGGTTTATCTGGCAGCCACTGTAGTTTTGTTTCACTCCCTCTCTTGCGTTAGCGATCAACTGATTATAATACTTAAATTACTTAACTACAATTTATTTTTACATTAGCCCTTTATTGTTTTTGTTCTTGTTGCAAAAACCTTTAACATGTTCGCAGAAATTCAATGTCAAGGTCAGAACTTAACATTCTGTTAGGCGTTACTGTTGTTGTTGTTCTGTTAAGGCGTCGATAATCGTTCAAAATTAAGTTGTTGCTGTTAGTGTTGGACCGACGTTGCCGTCGGCTGCGCTGCTTTGCTCAAGTCAGCGACGCGACGCACACTTGTTTTTGCAACGTCATCACAGAGAGAGAGAGAAAGAGAGGTAACTGGAGGCCGGCGCTCGATTACAGACTCACATGCACATGTATGTATGTGTATTTGTACATGTGTGTAAGTATGCATGTAAGTTTGTGTGGTTGTGTACATATTTGAATGTTGTTGCGGCCCATTCATTACATTTTCATGCCATTTCTGGTTTTGGCTCTCCCTCATTACAATCAAACATACGTGAACACACACAGCGGTGGGTTCGCGTGTATGTACACATGTGTGTTCATACATACTACGTGCATTAACATACCGACTACAAACATAAACACAATTTGAGAATGTCGACGTCGCCGTCGCTGCCGTCGTTACCGTTTTAGCTGTTGCCGCAGCAGCGAAAGCAACTTCTACTCGTACTACATGTACGGCAGCAACATCAACAACACACACTCACACACACACTGTACACTCGCACACACAGTGTGCCCACATGGGTACGCTCTGCCTGCTAATCATTGCTGCGCGCCTGCTTTGTGCTCATGTTTATTTGTATATATCG
Source organism: Zaprionus indianus (assembly GCA_018904595.1). Taxonomy (NCBI): domain Eukaryota; kingdom Metazoa; phylum Arthropoda; class Insecta; order Diptera; family Drosophilidae; genus Zaprionus; species Zaprionus indianus. The sequence goes on from JAEIHA010000905.1 coordinate 3,779,319, forward strand.
AGCAACACAAACGCACAAAACGTTGCTCATATGCAAAGCGTCAGTGGGTACATACAACAACAACAACAACAGCAACAACAGCACTGACAGCATACACAGTGCGCCACACAAGTCTACACACGTCGCCGCCGCTGACATGGCTCGCGCTGTATGTGCGTATCGCTGTACATACTTATGTACGCATGTATGTACATTTGTACATATTCTCTTAGGCTGATAGTGAGTACGAGTGTGGCTACGTGATACGGTAATACTTTAAGCACTACGTTAGAACGCTGCCGGTACGTATGTAGCGTATGAATGTACCATATGTACACTTGTGTAATCACAGCTATTAGACGGTCTGTTATTGATGTGCTGCATGGGTTTTTTGGAAGGTTAGTATATTGTTGAATGTGTGGGTTACGTGACGACATACATATACGTATGTATGTATGAAGGCATGTTTGCGTACATACGTTTTGCATGAGTGAATTATATAATTGAAATTGCGATTAGAGCTGTTATATTAATTTAAAGCCTGAAAGAGTTCCAACACATAGTTGTAATGTGTACATAAATGTGCTTTATGTACACATTTTCCAACATAACAGTAATCTGAGTAGTATTTGAGGCTCCGTTCTTGTGCTTCACTTTAACGTAACAAGACGTTACGTAACGTATGAGCGTGGGTATAGAGTTGAGCTTGACAAACGTTGCACAGTGGGACGATTATAGTTATTTTAAATGCGAATATACATATGAAAAATTATATAAATATATTTATATGGTGTTAAGGTCGCCACCGATCGTATTATTGACATGTAAGTCATTCAAGAAATCGGTTTTAAATCGTTTCGGAAATTCTAGCTAAGGTGACAACAGTGGTTCAACGCATTCATTCTTATAGAAGGGCAGACAAATGAATATGGATAATTGGATGTGGTCAGATACTGAACAAGAACATATACATTACTTTGTAGTCTCCACCATGCATTCTTCTGCATGTTAACATATGTATATATACATATTGCAAAAAAAGTTCAAATACATTTAAATTGTAAGTACAAAGAGTATGTTGACAACGTGACTATTGACTTCCATTCCACCGCAATCTCAGTCAGTCAATTCACTGCAGCATGAATGTACATACGATATTTACATGCATTATGCGGGTGTATTTCTTTACTTAGTTGTAATATTTTTAGAAACCTGAGACATACTACAATTATAAACGAGAAATATTATTAATCAGAACAATTTCACAGTTGAAGCAAGTGAAGAAACCTAAAACGAAGTACATAATAAAGGATCAAAGACAAGAACAATGAAAGGGATTTTAGGATAAAGTATGGAAATTAAATAAAATAAATCGGATATTTATTTATTTATTTTAAGTCAGCTATTAAAATCAAAACTTTAATAATAACAAATTTAAAATTATTGTTACATTTAAATTAATTTAAACTTTATATAAAAATTTAAAATTTAATTAATATAATAAAAAGCGCGGAGAGTTAATTTCAATTTGATTGCTAAGCAAATTATTTATTTATTTATTTTATTTAAAGTCAACTACGGTCAGTCGACTATTTACCCGCATTTTATTATAATATTTGTATGACTACTACGTGACTGATTAATTATAAAAAGAAATTCGAAGTATTTATAATTATGAACGTGAACATATAGAATATCATTCGATTAGCTTACAATAGCCGAAGTATCTGCGCAATCGTTGTTAGGATAATAGTTAACTCCACGTGATCGAGTGCAACAACAGTAGATAATGCCGCCGCAACTGAACAGGATGATGAGCAGTATGAGTGCGATTATCAGATAAATCCACCAGGCCAACGCACAGTCGGTGCTATGCTCGTTTTTGGGCGTGAAGAATTTCTTGCATTCACAGTGATTTGGCATCTTGCAGACACTGTTCTTGCCACAACTCGGTTCACACTTGGGCACACACTTATGAGTGTGCTCATCCCATTCGTAACCCTTATGGCAGTCACACTTCTCGGGCTCAGAGCAGAAACCGTTGGCGCCACATCCTTTTGTACACACTGGCTGGCAAGCCTTATCGATCTGCTTGTAGCCGGAGTCACACTCACAGGTATAGGGTTCGGAACACGAACTGTGCGCCGGACATGCATCCGTACAGATTGGCGTACAGAAGCCATTCTTCAACTCGTATCCCTTTCTGCACTCACATTCATTGGGCTTTGAGCAGAATTCGTTTTCGTGACAATCGTATGTACACACTGGCTGGCATATTCCCTTGAATTTCGTGTAACCACTGTCACACTGACATACGCCACCTTCGATGCAGAAACTGTTCGCCGGACACCTTGGGGTACAAATCGGCGAACAGGTGCCGTTCTTCATCTCGTAGTTATCGATACAGTCGCATGTATCGGGCTTAACACATTTCTGATTAATCGGACATGCTTTATTGCAAATAGGCTTGCACTCTTTGTTGTCTCCCACGTAGCCATCTTCACACTGACAGAAATTGTTCGGCAGACACTTGGAATTCTTGATGCACACTGGGTCACACTTGATGATGGGGCGACAATTCTGTTGCTCTTTCGACCACTCGTAGTCTCGCTGGCAGGCAGAAAAATGAGTGTGATCCAACTGTTTTGAAAATGCAAATAAGCAGAGTATTTCGTATATTTTGTATATAATTCCCGAGTAATTCTTCGCTTACCGGTTTTGCGTGCAATGTAATCGACGTTGCCTCCCTGCACAACACACAGAGCAAAAAAAGCCCAAGGACCTTAGTAGCACCCGTTGCTTGCATTTTGTTCGTGATTTCTGGTACCAACTTCTGATCGTACTAAAAGCGCTTTGTTTGCTTCAGTGCTTTATATAGAGGTTCTATATGTGGGTAAGGAGCCCCTTATTTCTGTAACCTCGCACTTTACGAGAGTATGTTTCCGAGTAAATGAGGTATATAGTTGTATTTTGATCGGAATAAACAAGAAAACTAGGCTAACTAGCCATTGCTGTATAAAAAATAATATATATATATATTAACAAATGATAATTTTCATAACAAATTTAAGTTCTATAGCAAGTAAAAAAAAATAGAGGTAAACAATTTTAAAATATTATATATCATTTTTAATGTAATAATAGGGTGTAGGGTCTTCGGTTTGCAGAACCATTTCCTTCTTATTAATTTTAACTTCATTTGCTTATGGATATGAGTTATACTATTACTCATAATAACTTTTAAGATAAAAACTTATATTGAAAGGAAAGTGAATGATATAATATAATATTTTTCACTATGCAAGTTGGGTTTGTCTGTCACAGCGTAGGTCTGTCTCCGTAAAAAACCATATTAAAAGATTTACAGTACATTTAAATAAATTTTAATTTTAATTTACATTTATTGATATACGAGGGTCGTTTGATAAGTCCGTGACTTTTTGTATTTGCCGCGCACCTGCTCTAAATACAACACTGCTCCTGTCAGCAGTTATCGATTAACAGCTGACTGTAAAATTTTGAGAAAGCTGCGTTTTTTGGTTTGCGTTTTATAGGCATTGAAAGCAGACGATCTCGTGAATTTTAACGAAAATGGAAAAAAGTGAATTTCGTGTCAGCATGGCAAAATTTCATAAATTGGGCTACGAACTGCTACCCCATCCAGCATATTCTCCAGATTTAGCCCCCTGTGACTATTTTTTGTTTCCAAACATGAAGAAATGGCTCGGCGGTAAGAGATTCGGGTCATCACAGAAACAAACGACTATTTTGAGGGCCTTGAGAAAACCTATTATTTGGAAGGAATAAAAAAATTGGAAAAACGCTGGACTAAATGTATAGAGCTAAAAGGAGATTATGTTGAGAAATAAAACGCTTCTTTGACGAAAAAAATATATTTTATTCAAAAAGTCACGGACTTATCAAACGACCCTCGTAAATATCAAAAATATCGACTAGAAATTACATTCTGAGTACATTTTATTTTAATAGTATCGATATATTTAAAAAGTGGGCAGTTCAATGTATCAAAAGTACGGTCACACTCAATAAAGAATGCAATGCGTCAATTGTCAATATTAAGGTTTTCGTTAGGTCGGAATGACAGTTATAAAATTAATTGAATATTATATGATTACTTCTGCATTACTTGTGATTTCTTACATGCATCCTCGGTTGGGACAAAGTACGAGGGTCGTTTGATAAGTCCGTGACTTTTTGTATTTGCCGCGCACCTGCTCTAAATACAACACTGCTCCTGTCAGCAGTTATCGATTAACAGCTGACTGTAAAATTTTGAGAAAGCTGCGTTTTTTGGTTTGCGTTTTATAGGCATTGAAAGCAGACGATCTCGTGAATTTTAACGAAAATGGAAAAAAGTGAATTTCGTGTCAGCATGGCAAAATTTCATAAATTGGGCTACGAACTGCTACCCCATCCAGCATATTCTCCAGATTTAGCCCCCTGTGACTATTTTTTGTTTCCAAACATGAAGAAATGGCTCGGCGGTAAGAGATTCGGGTCATCACAGAAACAAACGACTATTTTGAGGGCCTTGAGAAAACCTATTATTTGGAAGGAATAAAAAAATTGGAAAAACGCTGGACTAAATGTATAGAGCTAAAAGGAGATTATGTTGAGAAATAAAACGCTTCTTTGACGAAAAAAATATATTTTATTCAAAAAGTCACGGACTTATCAAACGACCCTCGTAGCACTACCCTTCTACCCTATTAATCGGATATAGAAATTACACAAATACATAATATTGCAATAATTTTACAATACAGTAAAAAGCCACAGGAACAATAAAGGAGAAAACGATACAGGGCAGTGTGGTTAGCAAACTAATTAAGTCATTACAGATAAGTATCACCAGCATATGAGGGAATATAAGAAAAATAATTTATTTTAAATAATACGTATTCTTTACACGAATATAAATAAATCATATTTTTAAATTAGCTGCCAATTAGAAAATTCCAGACTGATTCTTCGCACTCGAAGAGTAAGACCTTAGTCCTGCCCAAAGTCTTATATATTTGAATGTCGTTTTATTTACACAAGAAATAGCAATAAATGAAACATTAGCTTACAATAGTCGTAGTATCTGTGCAATCGTTATTTGTGATATTTGCGAAATTTTTGTTTGGATAATAATTGATTCTCTGTGATCGTGAGGCAAAATAGTAGATAATGCCGCCGACACTTGCTAGTATTACGAGCACCAGCACTGCGATCAGCAGATAGATCCACCAGACAATGGGAACGACGCAACTAAGTTTGTTGTTTGTCATTTCACGATTGAAGCCTTTGTTGCAATCACAAAAACCCGGCTGCTTGCAGAAGCTATTCACCGGACAACTGGGAATGCACTGGGGCACACACTTCTGAGTGTTGTTGTTCCATATGTAGCCAAATGAGCAGGCGCATGTTTCGGGTGCCACACAATCTTGATTTCCGTCACACGTATTGGTACACATTGGCTGGCAAACACCTTGATCGTCTGTCGAATAACCTTTATGACATTGGCAGATATTATTCCCAACACATTGGGAGTGCTCGTCACACCTTGGGTTACAGCTGGGCCGACATGTCTTCAGCTCGTACGACCACTCGTGGCCTTCGTTGCAGATAAGGATATGACTCTCATTTATCTGTTTCGAAGATGGGGATACATTTTTTTAATATTATTTTTTTTATTATTTTTATTATTTTCTAGTTTTCCTTTGTTTACCGTTTTGGCGTGGAGATCCCCCGACTTTGCCTCACTGCACAGCAGAAATAATATGAATAGTTTTATGGCCACTGCCAAGAGGACCTTAGTATGAAAGGAAGCCTGCATTTTGTTTCAATAAGGAACGGAACTTCGCATTGCACTAAACTCTGATTTATGAATTTGAGCTCTTTTATAAGCGATCTATGCATATGCATTAACTATGTGGGTTTGTTTCTCTAAAAAGAATCATGAGTAAGACTAATTTCATTACTCACAGGAAGTGATTTAACATGATATAAAGTCAAGAAAGAAAAAATGTTTTGGTTTTAGTATTTATTCATTATTTTGATGTGGATATATTCATAACATGTAATCGTTTGTTTATGTTAAAAAAAGTTTAAATTAGATGGGGTAAAGAATATAAAAAGCCCTAATTAGTCTTTCATTTATAGTGCAAACACCTGATTTTGAGATTATGTCGAGGCTGAGAAGTGCAGGGTAAATTCTAATTTCCACATTGGGCTTAGACTTTTAGAATACATGTTCACACAAACATTCCATGACCATATCAGGAATATATATATATAAATATCTCTTTGGAGGATATTTTAAGGATTTTATTTTTTTGAGGTTAAGTTTAACTTCAGAGGTGATGGCGAAAATTCTACAATGATTCTTGGCACTCGTTGAGTAAGACCTTAGTCCTACCCAAGCCAAGGTCTTCTTTATTGTCATGTATTTTATTTGCAGAAATAATAACAATAATTAACACATAAATATCAACTAACATCCTAATAATAAAGCATATTATTCAATTAGTTTACAACAGCCGAAGTGTCTTCGCAATCGATATTAGGATAATAGTTAACTCCACGTGCTCGGGCGAAAAAACAGTAGACAACGCCGCCGAAACTGATCAGTATTAGGAGCAGTACTGCGATAAGCAGATAGATCCACCAGGCCAACGCGCACTCGGTGCTATGCTCGTTTTCCCGTGTGTAGCCCTTTTTGCATTCACAGTGATTTGGGCTCTTGCAGAAGCTATTGCGATTGCAACTCGGTTCACATTTGGGCACACACTTGCTAGTGTGATCATCCCACACGAAGCCTGATGAGCAGCCGCATTGCTCGGGCGCCACACAATGTTGAGTTGCGTTGCAACCATTAGTACACACTGGCAGACAAACACCGTTAAAGTCAGCAAAATAACCTTCTTTGCATTGGCATATATCGGCTTCAACACACTCGGAGTGTTCGACACATGCTGGATGACAGATCGGCCGACATGTCTGTAGCTTATTCGACCACTCGTAGCCCTCGTGACAACCACACTTTCCGGGGGCCAAACAAAAGCCATTTTCGCCACAATCTGGTGTACACACTGGTTCGCAGTCTTCCTGAACCTTTTTGTAGCCAGTTTCGCACTGACAGTCGTTGGGCTTGACGCAAGAGCTGTGAGCGGGGCAACTTTTACTACAGATTGGCAAACAGATGCCATTCTTCAGCTCGTAGCCTTCGTTGCATTCACATTTTCCGGGTGTAGAGCAGAAGCCGTTCTTGCCACAATCTTGTGTACACACTGGTTTGCAGTCTTCCTCGACCTTCATGTAGCCAGCTTCACACTGACAGTAGTTGGGTTTGGTGCAAGAACTGTGTGCAGGGCATTTCTTGGTACAGATTGGGGAACAGGTTCTATTCTTAAGTTCGTAACCCTTATTGCAGTCACACTTTTCGGGTGCAGAGCAGAAGCCATTTTCGCCACAATCTTGTGTACACACTGGTTCGCAGTTTTCCTGAACCTTCTTGTAGCCAGTTACACATTGACAGTCGTTGGGTTTGACACATGAACTGTGTGCGGGACAATTCTTAGCACAGATTGGCAAACAGGTTCCATTCTTCAGCTCGTAACCCTTGTTGCAGTCACACTTTCCGGGTGCAGAGCAGAAGCCGTTCTTGCCACAATCTTGTGTACACACTGGCTTGCAGACTTTCTTCACTTTTGTGTATCCAGCTTCGCACTGACAGTCGTTGGGCTTGACGCAAGAACTGTGTGCGGGGCAATTCTTAGCACAGATTGGTGAACAGGTTCCATTCTTCAGTTCGTAACCCTTATTGCAGTCACACTTTTCGGGTGAAGAGCAGAAGCCGTTCTTGCCACAATCTTGTGTACACACTGCTTCGCATTGATCCAGGCCCGTAGCCAGACCTAACTTGTAGTCAGGGCACAAAGAAATGAAAGACGGGCAGGATTAATTTCAAAATAAATGATAAATAGTAGAGCAAATCTAGTACAACGGCAGTTTACGATCTTTTCGATCATTAAGTTTTCTAAGTATCATGTTTATATCCAATGCGTTCGTGCGATGTCTTTCGAAGGCCAAATACACAAGATCAGCCATGCGAGCATGGGCCATTGACAGGCGCTGGGGCCTATTGATTGATTGGATATTCCATTTAATTCGGAATCACGTTTTTTAATTTTTTAATTTATTGCAAAAAGCCACATTCACGTAAGTGTATCTTGAAAAGAAATCTTAAAATCTCTACTTTAAAAAGTATTTTAATAGCCAAATTAGGATTCTCATGAATATTCACAGTTTCACGCAGTCAATTTTGGTGATGTACCAATAATAATATGTATAACTCGATACTCAATACTAAAATAACTCGAACTCAGAAAAGTATCGATTAAACACAAATATGCCACCGCTACCAATATCGCTTTTACCGACAATGTTCCGCGAGACATTTCAAGTTCAGTGCTTAATATTGTAATAAATATCAATTTTTCAGTTTTTTCTTAGACGGGCTGTCCGGGCAAACAAGTCCATAGTCCGGGCATTGCCCGGACATGCCCGTACGTGGCTACGGGCCTGCATTGATCGTGGATCTTCTTAAAGACAGTTTCACACTGACAGTCGTTGGGTTTTATGCAAGAACTGTGGGCGGGGCAATTCTTAATACAGATTGGTGAACAGGTTCCATTCTTAAGTTCGTAACCATTGTTGCAGTCACACCTTCCGGGAGCAGAACAGAAGCCATTTACGCCACAATCTTGTGTACACACTGGTTCGCAGTCTTCCTTAACCTTCTTGTAGCCAGTTTCACACTGACAGTCGTTGGGCTTAACGCAAGAACTGTGGGAGGGGCACTTCTTCGCACAGATGGGCGAACAGGTTCCATTCTTCAGCTCGTAACCCTTGTTGCAGTCACATTTTCCGGGTGCAGAGCAGAAACCGTTCGGGCCACAATCCTGTGTACACACTGGTTCGCAGTCTTCCTGGACCTTCTTGTAGCCAGCTTGACACTTACAGTCGTTGGGCTTGACGCAAGAACTGTGGGCAGGGCATTTCTTGGTACAGAATGGCGAACAGGTGCCATTCTTCAGTTCGTAACCCTTGTTGCATTCACACCTTCCGGGTGCAGAGCAGAAGCCGTTCTTGCCACAGTCTTGTGTACACACTGCTTCGCATTAATCGTGGATCTTCTTATAGCCAGTTTCACACTGACAGTCGTTGGGTTTTACGCAAGAACTGTGAGTGGGGCAGTTCTTAGCACAGATTGGCGAACAGGTGCCATTCTTTTTTAATTCGTAACCCTTGTTGCAGTCACACTTGCCGGGTGCAGAGCAGAAGCCATTTACGCCACATTCTTGTGTACACACTGGCTTGCAAACTTTCTTGACTTTTGTGTATCCAGTTTCACACTGACAGTCGTTGGGTTTGGCGCAAGAACTATGCGAAGGACACTTCTTCTTACAGATTGGCGTACAGCTTCTATTTTTCAGTTTGTAACCTGTTTTGCAGCCACATTTTTCGGGTGCTACACATTCAGTATTTGCCGGACACTCCTTATTGCAAATTGGCTTGCATTTGGTGTTATCTCCAATGTATCCTTTCTTACACTTGCAAATATTGTGCTTAACACACTCGGCATCTGCGATACACACGGGGTTGCAGATTGGGCGACACATCTGTAGTTTATGCGACCACTCGTTATTTCGTGGGCAGGTAGTAAGATGACTCTCATTGGACTGTTTCGGGTTAAGAAGATTATATTAAATGGAACTCTGTGGTTTTCCTTCGCTTACTTGTTTTGTCGATTTTGCCTCGCTATACAGTAGACATAGTACGATTACTACGATGCCTGAGAGGACTTTAATTCTATTCGATCCGTGCATTTCAATCCGTTCGATATGTCGTCGCTTATTGGAATAACTGCAGAACATACTGAGCATTGATTCATATATTGTAGCTTTTATAAGTGTTCGATATATGATTATGTGTTTCTTTATTTGCAAATTTAAATACATAACATATGTGGTTGTGAGTTAATGAGAATAATGTGCACATAAGTATGTAAAATTGAATACGGGGTGATGACTGTATATTAAAATGTTCACATTTCGTTCCGGTTATCTGATTTATGCCTTAATAGTTCTATTTCATATATTTACAGTACAGATGTTTGTAAGTTAAAATAAATATAAGAAAGTGTATTTATACAACACCTTACGTATTATAAGCTAATTCAAGAAATCCTTGATAATGAACTTATTTATGAAGCTTATACAAGAATTTATGGAGCTATTTCATTGGTTTATTGATGGGAATATGAAATTTCATTAAAACAAGAATTGCATGATTTGTTTCATTTTCTGCTTTCAAAAAAAAAAAAACTATATTATAATCCAATAAGTTTTATTAAATTTTTTTTCTCATTCCAGTTTTTAGCTTTAATTTAAATGAATATTTTTAATTATTTAAAAAAAAAAAAAAAAAAAAATTGGCTTTATTTATTGTTTTACCATTTAAATAGTTCATTGACAAGAACCTAAAATTAAACTAAAAAAAAAAAAAAAAAAAAATTACCAAATGACTTCCTTGCTGATATTGAATATAAAACAATATAAACCCTTAATGGAGTCGCAGATATCTCCTAAGGTGCGTAGCAAACTCCTGGCCAAAATTAATCTACCCCTTGCAAGGGTATAAAAAGTGAAACTTCCGTAATGTCTAAGCTAGGGAGTTTCCGTTTTTTTCGAGTGTATCTCACTTCACTGGAACTCAATCAAACATGTTCGACGCATCACTCTGGTCTCCTCCAATGCCCGTGGCCGCCATCGAGTGCAGCTGCCAAGCGATAAGCGCGCCTCATGCGAAACAGGGAGTTATCGTGCGTCCCAGACACGACCCCGAAGAGTCGGAACAAAAGAATCGTCGCCTTCGCATTTATCAGCCCTACGGCTGCAGTCAGTGCATTGCGAGGCTGGTTGGTCTACACACTGCAACGATGAAGCACAAGAAGCAGGCCGAGATGCTGGCACTGTTGACAATCGGGTTGGCCCTGGCGCTACCCGCTATACACTCCTTGGGCATAACGAACGGACACTGCCAGAAGAACATCAGTGTGAAGTACCAAGTGCCGGTGACCAAGGGACGCCTTGTACCATCGTCGTCGTCCAATGCAACGGATCCGCTGCTGCGGGAGGAGCAACAGTATATTGTCTACGAGGAACGTGTGCGCTGGGACACGGTGCAGGTGTGTTGTCCCGGCTATCGCACCATCATCTTCGGCTTCTGTGAACCCATCTGCCTGGAGGCGTGTCCGGCGCACAGCTTCTGCCTGGAGCCGAACAAATGTCGCTGCATGCGCGGCTACGAGCATTCGCATCATCCCAACAAGCAGCATCAGCTCATCTGTCGCCCCATCTGCCAGGGGGGTTGCCCGGAGCACAGTCACTGCATTGCCCACAACGAGTGCGAGTGCCGACCCGGCTTCAGGGACACCAGCAGCTGGTTTAGCCTCAGTCTGAGCTGCGAGCGCATTCAGTGTGGCCAGGAGCAGCGCTACGATGTGGCGCGACGCGCCTGCGTCAAGATCGAGATGAGCATGGAGGAGCTAATGCAGCGCGTGGCCGAACGGCTGGCAAAGGGTCTGGAGAGCGACACAGAGACGACGACGGAGGAACAGTTGAACTAGGCAAGGAGGGTGCTTCCCTCACTTCTCTGTACGGGTGCATCCCTCCCTCTTATTGTACTTCCTCTCCAAATGTACAACAATCCCAGAGAAGAATTTAATACTCTCCACTTTATAATAGATAAACCCTAACTTACCTAACCTATGAAATGATGAATACAAAATTCGTTCAAAAATCAATTTGACAATTTATTTTAGTAATTCCATCAATAGTGTAATAATATAAATGTTTCCTTGCGTTTCAGTAAATAAAACAAATTAACATACGATTCTCGACTTACGAACTATGTCTAGGGGAACGTAACAAGGGCGTTAGGCCTTAAGAATATAGTGCTAAGCTTCATCATGAACATGAGAGTTAACAACTGAATTCTCATTTGGTTGCACTCATACTAACTGAGTGAACTATTCACTTGCTCGCTGTCTCTCCTCACTGTCTCTATATAGTATTGTATTGTACATTAGATAGGTAGATTATAAAGTAGTTTAAGCTGGCACTCATCGGCTTTGAAGTCCGTTAAATTCATTTCATGTTAAAGCTCAAGTTCCTTTGCTCACGAATTTGTTGTGGGTTGCTTTCTTGTTGCTGTTATGCTCTTCCCTAGGCATATAGCTTCTCGATCACATCGGCGTACATCTTATTGACCACATTGCGCTTAACCTTTAGAGTGGGGCCTAACTCGCCGGTGACAATGGAGAAATCGTGCGGCAGAATGGCAAACTTCTGCACCTTTTGCGCATTCGAGATGGACTGTTTGTTGGCCCTCTTGATGCCGTCCTCAATGGACTTCCAGACCTTGGGACACGGTCCTGCGTTCAATATCTCCGAGAGGGTCTTGTACTCAACACCCAATGACTTCATCCACACCGATGATTCGTGTGTGAGCTCGTCCAACGGAGCTCCCGTTTCTCTGTCCACCTCAGTCTGGTAGAAATAAAGAAAGATTAATAACTTCACCCTTTAATTTATGGCTTAACTGCTCACCTTGATCGTCACCAACACAGTCAGATACTTCCGCTGCTCACCCACCAGGAAGGCATTGGAAATGCCATCGAGCTCCTTCTTGATCATATTCTCGATGTGCACAGGGGGAATATTTTCACCGCCGGCCGTGATGATCAGCTCCTTGGAACGACCAGTCAGGCAGACATAACCCTTGTCATCAATGTAGCCCAAGTCACCCGAGTGCAACCAGCAGTCATCGTCCAGTGATTCCTCTGTCTTCTCCTTGTTGGAAATGTAACCCATGAAGACGTGACGTCCGCGTATGCACAGCTCGCCATGTCCATTTTCATCCTGATTGATGATCTTCGACTCGCAGCCAGGAAGTGTGCGGCCAATGGAGTTCAGCAGCGTCGAGTCGGGTCCGCAGAGTGTGTGGCAACCCGCCGTCTCGGACATGCCAAAGGCATCCAATATCTTCAGATCCAAACTGAGGAAGTACTTCTTCGTCTCCGGCGACATGGGCGCTGCAGCACTGACCAAACTAATAGCACGATCGAAACCCAGAGCAGCCTTCACCTTGGACATGATGAGCGATTTGGCAATCTTGTAACGGAAACCTCCGCTGTTTTTGCTGCAACGAACAGAAGAGAGAGAGAGAGAAAAGAGAAAAGATTGTAGCAAAGTTTTAATTGGAATTGTTGATTAGTTAGTTGCTGGCAACTTGATAATTGCACAGACCAAGGATAATGGACTCAACTCAAGTCGAGGCGGCACAAAGCGACACTGGGCACTGGGTGGGCAAGGCTAGTAGGTCACAAGTTGACATGGGGATCATGGGGGAATAGCACTGAGGTTGCCCATTAAAGTGCTTGGTTTGAAGTAGGAGGAAATGAAGTGGAAAGCTGAGTATGCCACTGAAGTAAGTGATGAGAAAAAAGAAAAGCCTAAGTAATGTTTCAGTCTTGTAGATTATCGCACTTGGAGGAGCAAGCAATTGAGTTATTTGAACTTTAAACTAGAAAGAAGGTTATTAAGATCTTTCTTTGCTATTCCCTTTAGAAGTTATTGTCTGACAGGAGGAACTGTAGATGACAGGAGGAACTGAAAAGTTCTTCTAGAGCTTTGATGTATCACAGAAAAATAAACAAAAAGACTTATTCGATAATGCTCCTCTCTAATAACAAAAGAAAGACTCAATCCTCAGGTTAACCCAATAAAGTTATTGTAAACATTTAAACATTAAGAATCTACCAACTAAGATTGATTGCTGAATGCATTCAAGCAAATGACTATGCGTTGTAAACCTTAAGTGCCCTTTTCATTTCGTTAACTTTAAAGTTAACTTCAGAGTGCGCTAATCACTGTCAAAGTTTAACTGATGGCAATTCCTGTGCGCTGTGCAAATAACTGACACGAAGTTGCAGCAGAGGCATGCTACCTGTCTGCCTCTCTCCCTCCCAGCTGATTCCCTATTCCTGCCTGAACTGTGCAAGGACGTGCCCGCATGCTGAAAAGCTGCTTTAGCTTCAGCTCCGGCTTCAGCTGCTGCTTCGCTGTGTTTTGGTGCTGTACCCTTCGTGTACAACCTGACGTATGAGTAATGTTGTTGCCAGTGATTTTGGCTTAAACCAGAGCTTGCCGCTGGCTGCCTTTGGCCGCTGCGCTTGCATAATTTAGCGTGCCATGCAGGGATTGCTTTCAGCCAGGCAGGCAGGAGTGCAGCCACTTTAACTGTGCATCCTTTTTGCATAATTTATGCGCGTACAAAAGTTAAAGTTGAAGTATGTTCCCCTCCTCCTGCTTACCCTTGATTTTCCATGTAATGCTTCAGGGTGATGCCCTTGGCCCAGCCGGCGAGCATCTTCTTGAAGCTGCCATTCGAGCTGGCCACGGCCACCATGCGCTCTTGGAACTTCTCGAAGACGCGCGGCACGCCCATAAATCTTGTTGGTCGCGCATCCTGCAGAGATTTGACCAGCGTACCCTTCAGCGCATCCTTATCGGCAAACCAAATGCAACCGGCCATCGAAGCGACCGTATAGATGTCCACCGTTTGTGCCGCCACATGGGAGAGGGGTAAATAGGAGACCATCGTCTCGGAACCCATCGTCACTCGCTCCAGACCCTTGGAGATGCCACGCGTATCGAACGCAATGTTGTCGTGCGACAACATCACACCCTTGGGCATGCCCACGGTGCCGGAGGTGTAGACCAGGCAGCAGCACTCGTTGATGGCAATGTTCTCCAGGCGACGCTTAAACTCATCCTCCACATCCTCAACGTTCATTGCCTCGATCTCGGACCACTGCAAGGCGGAAGTTCATAATCAGTTTAAGTTAAATTGCTTGTGGGGTGGGGACGATAAATTGAAAGGGGGTTTAAAAGAGATTTAAGACGGAATTTGAATGCAATATTCATTTAATATTAACATTGATTCTTCACCTTTAGCACAAGTCTTTAAAGCAATCTAGAACTTCGAACTAGAAGAAACTTTAAATTTTTGATTTTGTTTATCTTATCTTCAATTATACAAAGTCTATTTTACTTGAGATTGAACTCCTCAATACTAGAATACTTTTTAATCTATCAATAACAGAAATAACTCAAATCTAGACTTAATTTAATTGCAGAGTCAACTATAACTATTCATGACCCCGTTGTGAACTCAGGTCTCGACTAAGTTCTTTACTCATATCATAACATAACCTCAGGTTCAATTGTGGAGACTGCTCGTCTAGAAATCTGGCTTTTCTGATGACTAGTCTAACCTTATGAACTCTCTGCTCAAGTCTAGACTTTACTAAACTTATTCTCTAGGCTCTTTCTAGACTTTTTTAAGACAATATGTGGATTCCCCAGCTTACAAAGCTTTAGACTCTTTTAATGACTTCAGCCTAGACTTCACTCTAGTTTAGACTCTAGCCTTAACTTGAATATTCTTCAGATTGTGGATTCAACTGGATCAAGAGATTCACTTCCCACAGCCACTCATTACTCCATAACCTTCATGGGCTAACTAGACCATAAAGATCTTCTAGAGCTTTGATTCTTTTAAATTGATTTGCTGATGACTACTCTAACCTCGTGAACTCTATGCTCAAGTCTAGATTTCAATAAACTTATCCTCTAGACTCTTTCTAGACAATTTGTGGACTTCCCTGCTGCTCTAAGCTTTAGAGAACTTCTAATGACTTCAGCCTAGACTTTACTCTAGTGTAGTCACTAGTCTCAACTTGAACACTCTCTAGATTCAATTATAAACTTATCTTTACTTTAGTATACATTCAATTGAGCTTTTTATCAATCGATACTACCTAACCTTCATGACCTAACTCGAGCCTAACATGTTAACGCCCTCCACACTCCTCCATCGACCCCAACTCACCCTGTAGTAGCCATCCTCCTTCTTCAGATAGGGTGGATAGGGCTCTTGAATTTGTATGGCCGCTTTCAAGAGCGGCAGCTTGTCCCTGATCGATTGAATCTTGTCCATTTGTTTGGCATCATCGACGACGACAATCTGTGCACGTGAATCCTGCAGCACGTGAAGCACAGCATCGGCCGAGTTGGTTGTGTAGATGCCAGCGATGATGCCGCGCGAGTGAATGGCACCCATGGCCGAGTAGAACCATTCGGCACAGTTGAAGGCCAACACACCGACCGAGTGATGCTCCTGCAGGCCCAGCTTGATGAAGGCCTTGGCCGTCTGATGCACCTGCTGTTCGTATTGCCTGAAAGAGAGCGAGAAAGGGGGACGGGGGGAAATTCAATTAAAGTGTTAAATGCATTCGCTTGGAAGCGAATCGCAGCCAGATTCGGGCAGACGGAACTCACTTGTAGGTGACTGTGTTGTAGCCGTTCTTGCCATTTTTGGTACGCAGCGCCGGGTAATCGCCATAATTGTTAACTGTGCGCTTGAGCAGGCCGGGCACGGAGAGGGGTTCCTCGGCGCCGAGTCCCTCCTTTTGCATGCGAATCTTGACTGCCTCCTCGGGATTGGTGGTGCGATAGACCTCCGACGGCCTCAGGCGATTGGGTCCTGGGCGATTGAATAGTGCTTCATTTGGACTTGTGGCCATTTTCTAAAAATCAAAATTCAATTAGTTACTGACTAAATTAAAATCGCATGACCTGTGACTAAAGTACACGATAGCAAAAGCAAAGGGGTGGGGTGAGGGACAGGAGCAAGGTTCTGCAGTGTCAAGGCGTTCGCGGCTCTTATCGCTATGCTTAAATTATGACTTAACACCTGATTAGACGAGGGGCGGCAACCCAAAGCTGTAAATAATTATACGTATGGCAAATTTATGGCACCTTATAAAGAGGGCCAAAGAACTACTTGAGGTTTCCTATAAATAACTGCCAAATTTTAATGAAATTCATTCATGGCCAAGTGCAAGACAGAAAGTTGGAAGAAGATATTCATGAAATGTAATCTTTGAAGTCTGTGAAGACTGTGCCAAGGGGAAATTAGTTTGAAAACCTTTTTTAACTTCTTAAGCAATTAAATTTTATTATGTTATTTACAGAAGTTTCCATCTAAAATGTCTTTAAATAATTCCTTCCAAATAGTTTTCCTATCTCGTTGTTTCCACCTTTCTTTTGACAAGTCATTAGTTGTGTAAGCAAAGTCCCATTCTTTAGTCTTATCTGCTAACTACGCTATGATAATGCCACAGAAGTCCAGAAGTCTTGGCTTACCATAGTCAACGTGCGGGTTTATGTTTTCTTTCGGGGTACAAAGGGCTGCTCCAGCCCGATATTTATCTATTTGTGCATACACATGTTTGCGCCGCAACAGAACGTTCGTAATTTTTTATTAATCAATAAAAATAATGGCTCTAAATGTTTCCAATGATAAGCACAACAACAAAAAATGAAAAATAAACGGAAAAAAAAGTAAATACCCCATTGACTTTTAGTTAAGAATAAAAAGTAAATGAGTCCAAAGTTTAATGACAAACTTAGTTCGTTGATTTTCCATGTTTAAAGCGGAAAACTGAAATCGCTTGGTTGGGTGCATAGGACGCGTGTTAAGGTTAAAGTTTCGTGTCTGATTAGAGCTGATTGATTGATCGAGGCTTGATGCAATTAACAGATTGAATGTTGGATTGATTGACGTTTGTCTAATGCCTCGATAACAATAGAAAACACACTTAACCATTCAAAAGTCAGGTAGCTCAATGGGGAAAGTGTGCTTACAGATATATAATTTCTAGAGAGAAGAAATCAATTTGGAAGTTGGAGGAAGAAAGTTTAGAGTGCTAAGGAGAGTAAAGATATTTATGATGGTTAAATTTCTGGTATGATAGTAGATTTTAAAAGTGAATGACTACCATAAGCATCAACGTTTAAAGGTCTAAAGTCAGATTAAAAATCTCTCAGAATAAAACAAACTTCTGCTCTATCGAACTGTTTCATATACAGAATCCACAAATCAAACGCCGTTTAAAAATAATTTCAAATCTGTGGCAAATTTTCTATAATATATAATTATATAATATATCGATAGGCACTGTTCTAAATATACATTTTCCGCAACTATAGTTCCAATTAGAAATTGAAAATAAACGTGACTTCAAGACTTTGGCATGTTAATTATGACACAATGACAAGCGCAGAGAGCGCTCAGCTGATTGACGAATGATCGGAGAATATACACACATACATATACATATATATACAATATTTATTAAAAACTAGTCTGTTCACAGCTTTGTGCGCCTAAAGAACTGATCAAATACACGCGTGCACGATTAAATAATACTAGAAAATCTACTGACTGTGGCATAATTAGGGAAACAAGCGTGAAGCAAAAACAAAAAGCAAAACAAGTTGGGTTATTCTATTGCATGTGTACGTGTGTATGTATGTTCGTACATAGTTGTCATGCATGTAGTTTTCTAGCTGGGGCGACTTAGCATAGGGGAAACCGGCTTTTTTGATAAGCACAGTGAGGTCTAGACACTAGTCAGTCATTCGATTTGCGAGTGCCCACATGGGGAAACATGCGGAACTACGTTCGACAACTGACTGTAATTATTACACACAAAAAAAAAACTTAACACTCCTCCCCGCCACGCCCCCCTTTCGGCATGCCACTGCAGAAGCTGTGTATGAAAACAAAAACCGATAACCGAGCTGATCTAAAAATATTCTCTCATGCGTGTTTTGGTTTTCTTGCGGGAACGAAGTCAAAAATGATGCTGGAGGTCGACAAAGAATGACAGAGAGAGAGAGAGAGTAGAGAGCATGAACTGAAGAATCGATATGATGTTTTCGAAAGTGGAATGGGCAGATGCGAGAGAGAGAGAAAGAGAGAGAGAGAGAGGGAACGAAGCCAAACACGATAAATAAGACTAGCGAAATCTAGAGAAACTGACGCAAGGTGACAATGAACCCACGAACAGTGCACTGACCCACTAAAGAACCGTCGAAGACGGAATCGGAGAAGACACCAAAAAACAGCCGGTAAAAGGTTGCCAAAATGTTTTGAAAAGCATCGCACGTGTTTCGCTTATTTTGTTGTACTTAGTTCGGGTAACTGTTTCCACTTCCCAGTGAAGGGAATCACGCACATCATTATCCATCATTATTATTGTATTATTATTGTTATTATTTTGGGCAAACTTACATAATTTATGTGAATAATTTGTTGCTATTGTTCTATTTGGCGCGGGTTCTATTATTATTATTGTTGATTCCTCGGGAAATGGTTAGAATTCGTTTCTTTTTTCTTCGTAGATTCGCAGCAGACGAGAGAGAAACGCAGACGACCGCACGCAGCGAAGCCAAAGCGCAAACTGAAAGCAGAACAGGATCGGATGCTATAGAAAACACACGATCGTGTGACGCTCACTCAGTCTCTGTCGCTGTCGCTGTCTCTGTCGGCGTCGCTGCTGTCGATGATGGTGTTTCATTCGTGACGTGCAAAGAGAGAGAGAGACAAGAAGAGAGAGAGAGAGGGAGAGCGCGCGTGAGTGAGTTGGCGTCTTCCACCATCGGCTTATCAATTCCATTGCACACTGTCGCTCGCACTAAGAGTTGTTGTTTTCTCTCCTTCTCTCACTCTCTCTCTCTCTCTCGTTCCCTCATTGCTCCCCTCGTCAGGCGTTGATTAGAAATCGGAATCTAATGCGCAGACTAAATCTACTGATCTCAGTAAAGTAGAAAACAGTGAAATTGCGCCTTATCAACTATCAGCAGCTACAGCGAAAGGTGTTTCCGAATTTTCAATGTAAATGATATTGACGAAAAATATATACATATATATTATGTTATCGAAAGATTGATGGAATTGACTAATCTCTGAAATATTTTGAGGAGAAAGAACTAGCATTTTTTTCTACCAAAGCTGAAATGAGTTTTATGTGATAAAGAAGGTTTTATGGAATACACAGACATACATAAAGAATTTTATGACTTTATGAAAGGGTTCTAAAGATCAAGAACCCAAACAGAGACAGTACATACGTAATGTATATTAACTATATAATTTGACTTCAAATGTTGTATCTCTTATCAGAGTAGTGTATTTCCTGGCCTCCATAAATAGTCATTTTCCTTGCGAACTCTCAGTACATTCTGTTATTAATCGCATTCGGCATCTTATCAGTGCAGTGTGACATAGGGGCTAACTGTGCACGGTAACTAAACTTGAACTAGAAGTCACATAGGTGATGTACTATGCATGATGAGTACACATCTCTGTGTATATAATATATTAGAAAATTTCATAGTAAATATATATATTCCTTATTCTTATTTAAGTTAAACGAAATTCCCGAAAACAAACCTTATGTTAAAAATAATGTCTTGAGAACAAGCTGAAATCAGCTTAGATTAGCGTAAATTGGGCATATCAATAAAGATTGTCGCTGCCTCGCAAGTTCTATATAAATTTCAATGTTCATATTTATAAAGTAGTTTTTATTAGACGCCTTGAGACACAACATAAATTTCAAGATATGGAACAGTTTCTACGCAGTCTGCTAAGGGATTAAAAGAACATAACAAATGAGTTTAGTTCTGCAAAGGTTTTATTTTGGGTACACGCGCTACGCAGTTTCCGATTAGAACCTAAAAAATAAAAAAGTATTAAACTAATTCCGCAGTAACTTAAGATTTCATTCGGTATAGTCGTGAATTGTTGGTTTACATTCGTAATGGTAAAGGAAGTTAACATGTTAGCATGCATAATGTTAAATGTTAATGTTGTTTCACAATGTTAAAGCTAGTTAAAATGTTTACATTCACAATGTTAAAAGAAGTTAACATGAATCATTCAATAAGAAAATTCTAAAAATAACTCGAACTGTGACCGATAAGTACATTTCCCTATAAATCTGCGCATATTTATTGCTTAAAATCAAGTTGACTATTATCGGTTATTGCTCATCCAGACACCTGTTGTCACAATCCGTTTGTCCATTCATTGAGCAAGCCAATGAATCACAAAGAAGTAGACAATACAATAATATAATTTCGTTTAATTAATTCTAAAGAGTTCAATTAAATTTACATCTACAATATTATCTGTATACTAATGTATGTATGCCATTTGTTATTATCAATTGAAATTCCATTTTAAATGACTCGGCTATATCGAAAAAATGAAAGAAACGGCTTTATCAACTGACCGATCCATGGTATCTTGGGAACACAATTTCGGCTGTTGCCAATTGTTTTGTTTACCCCTTATCATATTATACAATTTTATGATTTGATAAACATGAACAAAGCAGTAGTTTGAGCCCATAAACTGCAGTGTACATACCATACATAGGTAGGTAGTACTGGGTACTGTATACGGTCGGCAGTTCTTTTAAAATTTATGCCCGACTTGGTCACACTTCCGCCCCGCCTCTTCGATTATCTTGGACGGCAACCTGACAGGCCAAAGGTTTCCTCAATGGTTCCATTCGTACAAGCAAATCATGACGCGAGTTGCAGCTACACAGGGCCAGGCCCAAAGCCCGAAGTTTCATTGATAACATATTTATACCTCAATGGTATTTGTAAATCACAATTTTAGCATCTTTATGGACGTAAAGCTCGCAGGTTTTTTCCTGATTATCTTTATATGATCGGCAATCACACGATTTTTGGTTTTTCGTAAAATCGCCTTTTCTCTCTGTCTCTCCTAGTGCTAATCTCTGACATAATGTGCCATAATTTGTTAGATCATAAATAATATAAACAATACTATACAATAATGTACTGTTCGCTTCACTAGCTATTCAAATTGTATAATTTCTTGGCGCTTATCATGCTCGGCGTACGCGTGTTTCATGCTTGTTTCAGATAACGTGCGAATTTTGGCTGTACTGCGAAAAGGTCTCAAGTACCGGTGGGAGATATTGTTCCGAAAAATAAATCCAGAGATAAAACATTTGAAAGTTCTGGGGAAGAGATTGTAGATTAGTCAGATCATCGTGATTGCTATGAAAGACAATGTTGCAGAAAGGTCAAAGCTAAAGACGTTTTAATATTAAAACGAGAAAAGACAAGAACCAAGAAACAAATTTTTCTATGCTAGATTTTTTATTATAAAACAAAGTTCCTTACACTACACACTATGTTATACAGATTTTCATTAATCGTTTCTAAGGCATAAATCGAAAAATTAATCAAATTAATAAATTTATGTTATGAAGATCTTTATGTTTGAGTGATTGTTTGTAGAAATATATTACGATTTTTCAAAAATGAAGAATATGAGGGAGCTACTGTGATTATTTCATTCGGAAGTCTAAAATTAGTTTACAGGTTTTCATACAAAACCCATTAATCATCCTTGCCTGCGTGACTGTAGCTTTCTTTTATTTGATAACAGTTATTTATTTTTTTTTATAATTAAGCGATTTTGCTCTACAATTTTTATGCAAAAATAAGTAATAATAAAAAGTAATAAAATTGTATAGGTTATTATCAACTCTTGTATGAATACATCTCTGACCCAGTGTAAAAGCTCATTTCCTTAGCGGAGTTCAGAACCATATTAACGCTTTAATTCAAAAGCGCTTCGTGAATTCGCCTCATTTCGTCGTGTGTCTTCGCTAAAGTTGTTAAATTGAATAGAATATTTAGCTCGCCCTACAAACGGTTGCCACTTTAAGGTGAGCTAAGCTTAAGAAATTGAACAAGACTTATGAACCTTTTCAAGGGGTAACTTTGTTTCCAGTCTTGTCGAAATTTCGAAATTTCGTTTCTGGTAGCTAAGCAGTGAACTGCTTGCTTTTCAGTGCAGTGTTACGACATGATCCCCCAGGTAAGCATCAAGCAGTGACGTTGGCAGAAGTGTTGCCAGTTCAGCTTTTTTTTAAGCCATATCTAGCTTTTTCTGTGTTCAATAAAGGGATGCAATGAATAATCAAAAATATAGCTTTATCTACTTTCTCTTTTATACTGTAAACAATAATTATTCAGTTTTTTTTTGCAACTCTTTATAATTCACTTTCTTAGTTAATTTTATTTGGCTTTTTTCCGCTTGATAATTCCAGCAACACTGTTTAATAGCCAAATCGGTAACCTCGTTTATACGATATGCAGCAGTGATATCAATTTGCAATGGAATGGTTAACGCTGAACTAAAGACAATCAATGGTGAATTGCAAGGGAGAAATGAGGAATGGCGAAACTACTGAATAAAGTGCAGCGACAGTCATTACTTATGCGTTTATATGACTTGTGTGTCCCCGTCAAAAGGAGGTTGATATGAATACTCAGCGATGCGTTACGATGCGATATTCGATGTTCGATGTCAATCCGAGTGCGAATTGTGATGTCAACTTAATGAGATTGTCGTCAAAGTTGTCGGCGACACAATCAAATTGCGCGCACAAAGTTGCTCGGCTATTTGCGCCAGCCACGCCCACACACAAAGACATGCAAATGATGTGACAGTGTGGGCGTACCCTACAACGGCAGCTAAGTGTGTGTGTGTGGGTGTGAGTGTGTGCTAAAAATAAACTGTAAAACCATTTAAACACAGGTAAGCAAAGCAATGAAAACGTGTCCGGGCATTTTCAACAAGTTCACACGTTTTTCATGGCCTGTTCAGGGGATGACAGCACTGAAGGGAGGAGGGGAGGAAGCGTTGGGGATACAGACAGTGCTGGGCTAACAAGTGTTTGGCTAATTAGCTCAGTTAAATTGCATGCCAGACAATGGAAAAGCCCTTGACTTGTACGGAGCTGCATATAATTGACTTGCCACGCCCAGAAGAGGGCGAAAAATAAAGTTGAACTGCTAATAATTGACCAAAGAAGAGCGGAGTTGAAAGTAAATATGGAAAGCTTAAACTGAAAAGAAGTGGAATCACATATAATAAAATATGTAAAAGAGAAATGAGCATAAAAAAGTTTAAACAATTAATATTTGATAACCAATTCTATTTATAGTTTGCTATAAAACTTTCGACGATTTATACTGACTCTTAAATCTAAAAACAAAGGCAGAGAATATTGTAATTTTTTCTATCACCGAATTTTGCTTTATCAACAATTTGACTTTAGTTTAAGAATTTTACTATACAACTTGGCTGAAGCTGCCCTAATCGTTGACCGATTGATAACCGGTTCTATGGTGTAATGGTTAGCACTTTGGACTCTGAATCCAGCGATCCGAGTTCAAATCTCGGTAGAACCTGAGTGAAAGTTTCATTTCTTTTTTTTATCTTATCTCTCTATTCATTTCTTTTTTGTAGTTTAATTTAAGTGTTCTTCTTCCGCCGTTAAAGAGTTTGTTCAGCGAGTCGTGCAGAGCAATTAGTTGGCACATAAATTGAAGGCTGCTCGAACTGTAGTGCAATAGCGGCAGTAAAACTCGCCTTCACTGGCAATTGGCAATCCCTTCGCCTGTTGCAAATATTCTATTTCTATTTTACAACACACTCACAAGGCACACAGCTGCATTTGCATGGCATCAAATGGCTTTGGCCATAAAAACGGGTAGCAAGAACAGCGAGAAATGGCTAAAAGAGAAAGAGTAAGAGAGAGAGCGAGAGGGTGAGCTTGGGATAACTGTGGAAATCTGTGCAATTTTATTAGCCAATTCGGTTGTGGCATTTGCCACAACATTGTTTTGATTAATTTGGCACTAAGCAGACTTAGCTACAAAATGTATCTGTCAGATGCAAACGACAGTAAGCTGCGAATCAGTGCTGCCGAATGCAACAAGTTGTGCACGGCTTAAAGCTAAGCTGATGGCTCGAATGCTTATGTGATGCTTGATCCTGATTTAGCTGGCAGTTGTAGTCAGTTAGTTGCGATTGAGTAACTGATGCAACTAACATTCTTTCAGAAATACATTAAATGTATATATTTTATGCAAGAAAAAAAAGGGATAAAGAAAAACAGTTTAATTTTACCTTATGCACACTGACAGTATTTAAAATTTATAAACTAATCATTAAAATTTAAAGAAATAAAAATTATATTATATTGAATATTATAATAACTCATATCTGTGTTGTATTTATATCTTTATATTTTTTAAATTAACTGAAAAATGATGTTTACAGTCACCACTTATCCTCCTGTCCACTTACTCACTTAACTGTAAACATTTCAGTTTTCAGCCTTTGCCACTTTGTCATCGGCATCTATCAACTTTGACCTTTGCCCTCCAGGAATCAACAGGCGCTAATAATAGACACTTGTGACGCCATTTCGAGAGCAGCGGCAGCAGCATAATCAATAATCAATAAGTGACAAATTGGGCAAGGCGGTCGCAGCGAGTCTGCAAACGTTTGACTTTAATTTAGTGTGCCTCAAGTGTCGTAATGTCAGAGCTACATGGCTAATTAATTGGATTCGTTAGCACAAATTGAAAGCGAAACCGAAACCGAAATTGAAACCCCAAACTCGAACTCAAACTAAAGCTGTATCGCTGGCCAAGACTGCAACTCAAGCGACAATTTGGCTTAGTACTCAGTTCACTTGTCAAATTTCAATAATTTAGCACACGAATCTGTCCAGACAGAAGCTGTCAGCGATAAGCCAGACGACAATGAGACAAACACTTTCTTGGTAACTGTTGTTAACCCTTAGACAACATTCAGTCATGTCGTCATACCCTTTGGAAGAAGGGATACGTAGTTTGTAGAGAAGTTTGTTATAGGATTTTAGAAGATAAAGAACAAGTTGCTTTGGGATAATATTTAAATAATAAATAATCTTCGAGCTTAATTTTGTTATTAAAAACTTTAACTAATTTTTTCTCTAGATTTAATATTTAGTGTATTGAAGTCACGGCTTTGTTTCCACAACTTTTTGCTTGGGTATTTGTGAAATTGTAAACGTAAAATTAAATGAGATTCGTCTCGTAGCTTTTATTTAATGCGCCTCGTTGGCTTCTGCTATAAAACGGAGCTTGCAACAACTTCGCTTGCCGCAGAGGTGACATCGAGGTAAATTGTTATGGCCAACTCCCCCAACCCCATTCGTTTGTGCAATAAAAACTCGCGGTTGGACATCAGAATGAGCGTTAAGCATCAAAGAGCGAATAGCTCAAACATCACATGGGTTATTAAATTTAATCGCAACTGACTTCGGTATGTGGCTGAGAAATAATAAAATGTTTCTCTTGGCAGGAGGACGCGGGGACAGAAAGATAAAGAGAGAAATACTTATTACAACAAAAAAGGAGTTTTAAAAAGAGGAGAAACTGTGAAAAAAATAAATTATTTTACCCTTGCAGAGGGCTTTATATATTGCCATAAGAATAATCGATTCAAATGCAGTTCAGTTCAGATTTCATAAATTAATTAAAGTGAGACTCAAAATTTTTCATACACAATATCATCAAATACTGCAAAAGTATTCGAACTATCGGCGAAGATGAGAACCTGCCAGAGTATAGAAACATTGACATGCCGAAGATCGTCTTTCTTTCCCGTTATTTTGTTTTATTTACATACAATTTTACAATTAAAATCATGAATATGAACATAAAATCCATGAACAATTTCCATTTCTATATTAGAATAATCTCGTTGCTCAATTTGAAGTTAAGAAAATTTGAACTTTTCTTCAATGAAAACTCAAATACTCCAAATCCTAGATCAATTCAATTTTTATCCAAATTCCGTACTCATCATTTACTGCCAGCGATAAGTGTTGTAGAGTACACTCTACAGAAAGTCCAGAATATATCTGAGGCATCTTTGCAGAGGTCGAATGAACAAAGAAACAAATGCTTGGAAATCATTCTCTGGTAGATGATCCAGTGATCCAGTGTCATCCGCTGGATAAAGTAACTCCAAGATGTCAGTGTTACTATCTAACGGTAGTTTGTTGTTCCGGTATAATGAACGGTATGAGTTAATGATCATTTTGCTGTCCTGATAATACCTTGAAGGCGACAGCATGTGGGAAAACAATTGAACGTAGGATGTTTGACAACCTTTGTCTGCCTTGCACTGGTATTGCCGTTTGTTCCGTTGCCTGTGTATCGCTTCAGCTCGGCTTTGTGGCAGGGAATTGTCACTTTGCAATCGCAATCTATCATCCAACATATGCCGACGAAGTGCCGGTGGCATATTTGCTACCAGCTCCGAAACGATCCACTTGGCGTTACAAAATTGAAGATACGGGGAACTTCTTACACCGTATTGCTCTGGGTGAAAAATGTTCTTTTGGCGCCTGATCATCATATTATTATTATAGAATATATTATTATTATTATTTCAAAATTTGTATAAAGAAGTATAACAAAACAAACAAAATATAACTGATACATGGAATTTAAAAAGCTTTGAAATTGTTTCAGACAAAATTTAATTAAAAAAAATGCAAATTCGGAAACACTAGAAAAACAAAAACAAAATAACAGTTACAAGTCAAACACTATTTTAAAGATTTCTCTTAGGTTTGTCAAATGAAATATAAGCAAAGATTCACTGCCTACTGGTTGAAGAAATATTCAAAATCAAGGAGAAAGGGTACCTTCTTGTTGCGCCTTCAAATTAATGTTTAATTATTTATTCTTATATTTATATTTTTTCAAACAAAAACCTTACATAAATGTAGCATCAACACAACTTTCCCTTTCGCATTCCCAATACAGAGAATATTCCACAAAATTCTTTCAGTTGCTCATTTTTCTTTTCTTTTGTAATAAATTGATAAATCGTTGAGATTTTCTTGATGAAGCGAATCCAAACAAAAACACGAAATGGTTGAGAAAAAGTTCCGAAAAACAAAAGTCAATACCAATATCAATAAAATAACAAAAACAAGAGCACAACAAAATGCCATACAAAAAAAATAGTATTTTTTTTTTGCATTCTTTTTGCGTGGCAATAAAAAGTGAATGCCAAAAATGTGAGTGTACTTTTTCTCGTTTTTCTCCGCTTGGCACTTTGAGTGCATGTAAGCGAATGCATATGAATAAATATTTGTACGATTTTTTATGCAAATCGTTGGCCAGAGCATTTTGATTACTAGCCCAAGCTTGTCTGTCCAGCGTGTGTGTGCGTTTAAGTCAACAAATTTCATTCGAAGTGAATGCATACTGAATACGAGTATTCGAGTGTAACTTCATGTTGCGAATCTTTATTTTGGAATTGGTTTTGTTTGAAAATTAAGCTTGTTTTTTATACCCACTAGCCACGGGGTGGTTGGTTATAATAACTTTGTATTTCACAGACTCAAATAAAATAAAAATAAAAAAGACAAATAAAATATTCTCAATTAACAATATAATCCTCAATAATTTGTCTTTAAATTTCTAACTTTAACCTAAATTCAGTTGTATTCAGAACGAATCTATCTCTTAAATAAAGACTCATCGTGATTGCGCCGCTTGGATTCCCATTCCGTCACTTCGATATCATTGAATCAAGTCCTAAAGATGTCAGCCAGATTTTGTCCAGCACAAGCAGAAGTAAATTAATTAACTCAACAATCGAGATAATCAGCGTGACAAATTTAATGTCAGGATAAGGTCGAATAGGCCAAGATACTTTGGGCCAATTTAAAGAGGCATTTTTTCTTGGCCACTCTAAGCTCGGCGAATTTATCAAAAAATTAACGCCTAAACAGAGGGGGGGGATAAGAAAAGCCAAAATAAAGAAAGAAAAGAAACGAATAGCATAAATATTGCGTATCATTTTGGACAATGTCATAACTTTTAGCGCCTGTGGTCATGGCACAAGGTCAACGGCCCAGCGGTTGGGCCACTCCGTAAGCTGTACCAAATCCGCGGAAAGCTTCTCCGTCCACAACAACAATAATCAATATTCCCACTGAAAGACAACAGAGTGATGGCAAGGAGAGAAGCCCAAATCGGAGCAGTTGCGTGTTTGACATGTCATTCGACGCCGCCTGGACAAACAGGGCACAGGACACAGGGCACGTTTTGCTTTCACATGGGCATCGTCAACAGGAAGCACATTAAGCATTGGATTCCCAGCTTGGGAAAAGCCATTGGCCAAGTCTGACTAGGGGGGGGGGAGTGTATGCATGTGAGGGTAGTGGGGGGGAGGCCATTTGAAAAGCACATTTAACTTGAAACGTTTCAAGAATTAACTGTATTTTCATGCCTGAAATGCCAGAAACTTGAAAAGGTCTTCAACTGTCACGAAATCAATGTCAGCTTTGAACGTGAAATTGAAACTGACTTGAATTTATCAGTTCACTAAGCCGGGCTAAAGAAAAGTACATTCGCTGGGAGACACTATGTATGGGGGTTAAAGAGCTTTGTATTTAAAGAAGGGTTGGGGATGAAATTTGTTGGATAGTCTAACCTAAATTACAAGACCAAGCTGTAAAAAAATAAATAAAAATATGAGTTTTAAAAGAGCAATACATTTTTATATAAGGAATTTAGACTTATGACTTAGAATGTAATAAATAAAATGAAAATTCGGTGTTATGTCAAAGGTTTTTGATGACATGGCACAAGTTCATATTATAGTTTAAAAAAAAACTATCCATAAAATAATATAATTTATTTCATATAAATATTCTTATATTCCTATAAATATTTTATTTGCAGCACAAACAAATATTAAGAAAACTGCTTACTCGTAAATATTCAACAAAGATAAAGAAGTATGTTAGCTTTTCTACAAACTACAGACAGTCCTGCAACCGCAGGAGTCTACCTTAGCCATTCCAGATATTCTATATGCTTGTTCCCATTTATAAATCTCGACTGGTTTCACTTTTTGTCTGTGCAGGCAATTTACATGTAAAACGCTTTGGGGCCTAATCTTGATCCCTTGGACTTTTGTGTTTACGGCATTTTCTATTTATTTTCATTTTGAATTATGAGAGAAAAATAAATTAAAAACAAAAAAAAGCGAAGCGAAGAATAGAATTAAGTTGAAATGAAACTAAACAAAAAGCGGAGATGTTTTAGGGATGGCGAAGGGGGCTTCAACTTGACATGCGTGTGTTGCGATAAAAATTGTCTATTTTTGGGGGGGTTGCCCAGAAAAGGGTTTGGCATGTGGGCGAAACTATAACGAAACTTTGGACCGCTCGCCTGGTCGGTCAATGAACTCGGTTTAATGAGTGGGGGCTGGGTCTGGGTCGGGTCTGGGTCTGGGATTGCGGGCAATCGGAGACACTTCATGATTTATGGGACTTGCGTGTTAAGTTTCTCCCTCTCTCTCTCTCTCTCTCTTTTCGTTTCACTGCCTCAATCGAGTCGCTTCGATTTAAAGTCGAGGCTAATCGCAAGTTGTGTGTAAATAACATGTCGTATACTTAACGAATGCCAAACTGACTTGCAGTTTATATATTTGCATATTTATCTAATACCGTTAACTCGGCCAGGCAGCGCAGGAGCAACAGCTGTTGACAGCGCGTTGCGCTTGTCGGATATTCCAAAGGGCGTGGGGGAGCAAAGGGGGGGGGTTAAGTAATAGCTGTTTGATGAGTTGAGGGGATGTAGAGGCAGCCTAGAGGGAGGCGCTGCCATCGCTCTAGTTGTAAGCGACGGCATGGTCACCCTAGTGGGTCTAAGGTGCATTGCCAGCGTGAAAATACTCGGGGATTATGTGGCGGCAGCGTCGTGTAGCTGCTAACTGAAACAGAGCACTTAACCAGCCGTACACTGGAAGAAATCGGAGGGGACCTTTAACTTTATGTATACTTTTTTATTTATTTCAGAAAAATTACAAAAGAAAAAAATAATTAAATCAGATTTACAATATTTGAAAATTATTTATTAATTAAATCATAAATTATTTATAAAATATTGAATTTAGTATTAAAATACTAATTAATTAAAGATTTAAAGTTTCATATCGAAATTGCAGGAAAATTACAATAAAATGATATAAATAAGATTTTGATTTACAATATTTAAAAGTATGAAATATAAATTTTAAGATGAAACTTAAAAATTTATTCAATATAAAAAGTTGAAATTTTTAACTGGGATAAAAAATAAAACAGATCCAAAAGAATAAAATGCTTCGTATTGGGTTCTTTTGCATTAAAATATTTAAATACAGAATTTACTTACTAAATTAATTCTCTTTAACGGATATTCTTAACAATTATTCATTTTTAAATGTTTAAATATATTTATAATTCTTGTATAAGATATTATGCATTTCATTTTTTATTTAATTATTAAGTACATTTCCATTTGAATTATTTATTTTTTATGTTGTCATCCACTCCTTTTCCCAGTGCAAGGCCAACAAAAGTTGAAATCAAATATTTGTGCAACGCTTTGCCGGGGCAAAGGCACACACAGTGGCAGCGGCAGTTGGTGGCGCGGTTTGTGGCAGTGCTTTGGGGATTGCAGCGACAATATCCTTAGATTGGTTTGTGCTGCATCGCGTTCGGAACGTGGTACAAGAAATTGGCACACAACAGACATGACAGCCGGCTAACGGCGGTATGCAAGGGACAGGCGGGATAAGAGGGTCGTGGGAGAAGAGGCTGGAGGGAGGCGATAGGACGCGCAGTAACCCGTCTTTTAAATGGCAGGCCAGGCACATGCACTGGCATCGGAAAACAGGATCAACAGGAATTTGCATTTTATGGCGTCTGTGAATGCAGTTAGTCCGCCTTCCCTCCTCCCTCCCTATTCTGCTCTGCACCGTGCAACGTAATTGTTTAAATTATCCTGCAAGTTGCAGCAAAAAATTAAATAAACTCTGCACAATGCAATTAAAGCTAGTCCGAAATAAAATGTACGTCATTTGATGTCCTTGCGCGGCAGAGCATCCTCCTCATTGCGCTCGTCACACGCTGCCAGGCAATTAAAATGTCAAAAATATATAATGAACACCAAGCAGACAAGTGCAGCAGCAGGGCATGAGGGGTAGCAGGTCGTGGTGAGTCCAACACAGACGTCGACGTGACCGAGGATGGGAATCATATCGCTTTACAATTTTTAATTGTCCCTGACATCGCAGCTTGTTTATCTTTTACTCGAAAATATTTTGTGCAGTGAGAGCGAGAGTGAAAAGGAGAAGGAGAAAGGGAAAGAGAAAGGAAAAAGAATGAAGAGAGATGTGGACAGTCTGTGAAAGTTCAACGGGTAGAGACTAATGAAGACCGTAGCCTTTACTTAATTCTTGTGGAATTTTATGTGTCAAGTTTGTTAACAAGTAAAACTTAATAAACCAATAAATAATAATAAAAAATAAAAAATATATAATAACGAATTCAAACCTCATTTTAATTTCATCCCGAAATTATAATTTCTTGTGACTTTCGTTTTCCATTCGTTGACTTTTTGAAATATTTGTCAAACAAAAGCGAAATGCAGTCCAACAAGTTCTGCTTCCCCCCGTCTTGTCTAAGACGACAAACAGTTGTACTCTAGCATATCCATGAATTTGCTGTAATTTGAGTTTTATGCAGCACTCGACATGCAATTTTGTGTGTGGTAGTCGCGCTGTCTTTAGTTACAGTTCTCATGTTCTCGCAGTTTACTTTCTAGCCACAGCACCAACCTCTCTCCCCTACTTGCCGTCATTTGTTGCCGCAACTTGTGCCAGGACACACACAGAGCGAAGAAGCAAGCAGACCAAACGGTGACAGCGGCGCAATGCCATATCGATATATCTTGCAGGAGGAAGTCGCCCACCCAACGAACCGCAGTACGAACCATCAATGTGACCGGGGTTTATATAGTAAGTAAGTAGGTCGGCAAACGGCAACTCTTCTCTCTGTTTACTGTCGACCTAGAGCACACACGCACACACACACACAGCCACACATCTCTTGCCTCTAAATGAGTGTTGACAGTTTGTGCAACGTTGTTGTAGTTTCGTCGTTACAAGTCGCTTATGAGGCTGATGATAATTATAATGCGCATGGAATCCAACTTTTTGAAATATTCTTTTAAGAATGTGCTATTAAAATAAGTTACAAGTAGTTTCGGGGGAAGCTTAAGTGCGTACGAGGTTGCTAAATATTCATATTATTCATAAATAACTTAAAGTATATATTATTAGGTTCATTTCAAACTTTATGTTCTATGCAAAAATTTAATTTTAATTCTATTCCGTTCAAAATTTAAAAATTTGTATTCAGATTCAGCAAACTATAAGGTAGATAAAGGAAATAGAAATGCATTTAAATTAAATTTCATCAGTTGATTTGTTAAACTACCGAAAGGTCTACATGGCTCACAAACTGCAGCTTAAAATTGATATAGCTATCTACATGGGTATTACAATACAAATACATCGATCCACTCAGCTACCTACTTTCATCAAAAACAAATTTCAACAATCCATTTTATTGATGTCATAGCTTAATTAATAACTTTAGACTTCAGATCAAAATTTTGGAAAGAATATATAATTTAAATTTTCTAAGTTTGCGCGTAAAGGACAAATGCAACTTAATGAATTCGATACAGTTATGGAGCAGATTGGTGAACTTCCACTTCATATAACATTTTTAAAAAATGTATCTTTAATAAAAATATCCTTATACGCAGGCTTTGGGAAAGTCCACTGCTATGTAATGCTCACTCTAGGCTTGCTGCAGATGTTGACTATCCACGAAACCATGGGAATGGGCATTATTGCGCCGGCTTCAGTATGCGATCTTCACATGAGTCTGTCACAATTGTCGACCATAACTGCGGCTGCATTTTTGGGCATCATTTGCTCATCTTATTTTTGGGGATACATCTCCGACAAGATGGGCCGCCGATGGGTTTTGTTGCACACAATCTTGATAAGTAACTTCTGTTCGCTTGTATCCATGTTCATGGTTAGCTTCACTAGCTTCTTTGTGTGCCGTTTTCTCACAGGAATTTTGTAAGTGCACTCTTCTTATTATATGAATTATTTGAATTCCCTTTTTATTTATTCATTTTGCAAGCAGTGTGGCAGGTCCCAGTTTTGTGGCAGTCACTTATCTAAGCGAGTTTTGCAACATGCAAATTTTATCGCGTGTTGTTACCCACTTGTACATGTTCACTGGCTTTGCTATGTTTTACTGTCCATCTTGGGCAACCCTTTTCCTCTGTGCAAGTTTTATGGACTTTGAAGTTGACCTTATAGGCAGGTTGACTATTCGTCCTTGGCGTCTGCTGGGCTGCCTGTTCATGCTGCCAGGCTTAGTTGCTTTCTTTCTGTTGTTACACATGCCGGAAAGTCCCAAATTTCTCTTTATGATTGGGGATTCAAAACAGGGCATGGCGGTAATGAACTGGATATGTCTTAAGAACACTGGTCACCCCCTGACCGACGAACAGGTTGTGTTAATGGAAGACTTCCAAGAATCATCAAGGGACCGACGAATCTATCGAGCAAATCATTTCATTCAGACTATGCTCAAAGACGCTATGCCCTTGTTCCGTAAACCATATGTTGGCTTCTATGTTGGCATCTGTGCAGTCATGTTCAGCCTGGGTCTCGTGTAAGCTTATGTTTCTTAAAACATCTCATCAACTAATCTTTATTGATATTTAATTCTTAAAGTGCTAATGGTCTCGGCATTTGGTACACGGCAATGCGAAATCGATCAAACATGCGGATGGATGATAAAACTGATATGACAATGTGTAAAATACTTTTCAGCGGAACGCCCAATGAACTTCAGGATAGTGAACCAGATCTGGCTGTCGTGAGTCGTTTTCAACAAGCTCTTTAGATATATTATTATATATATTATTTGTAGCCATGTAACGACGGGTTTGTTGGCTTTAATGATTCTTTAAGCTTGGGTCTAACGTATATTATTCTGTACAATGTCTGTTGGTTTATGCTCTTTTTTATGCACCGCAAGGCAATGTTTATTGCTGCACTCATCACCTCATCTTCCTGCGGATTTTTCCTAATATTTGTCACAAATCAAAGGCTGCAGCTATTCAGTTTCATTTTATTTATAGCACTGCCCGGCGTTGTTGTCAGTCTTTTGGGTGGAGCGCTCCTGGAGTTTGTTCCGACGTATTTGCGTGCAAAGGCACTGTGTATAAGTTTGATGTGGTGTCGTTGCGGTGCCGTCGTAGGTTCCGTAGTCGTTGGTATTTTTATTGAAAAAAGCTGCGAGATGACCATCTTGGCGATTGCCATCGTGCCAATGCGTAAGACAACTCGACTTTCTATCTCATCCAATCTCAGCTCATTTATTTTTTTTCTAATTTCAGTATTTTGCAGCCTAGAAGGTGTTTTACCTCTTTAAGTGAGCTGTATTGACGAAATTATTTATTTATTTTATATGTAATAAACATACAGTCTGTCAAGTAATTCTTTACACATATGTACATGTTCATATAATGTACATGTTCATATAATGTACATATGTGTAAAGAATTACTTACTGTACTGTATGTACATTGCACAAACCTGCGGAGAGCTTTATTATTTTTATAATATGATATATAAAATCGTCACGTCTGACTAATATTGTATGTGTATATGTATTGTTGGGGGTTTGATAAAAGTTCGATAAAGCCTTGCCGGGCATAGCGTCATAATTCCGCCGCCATAATTTCGCCCAGTACATTTTGTCGGCGAAATTATGGCGTTTTTATTCAGCGAACTTATGGCTTCCCTAAGCGTCATAAGATCGCCACGAGTAATTTCGGTAAAGGTTAAATAGCTGCCTACATCTCCGATTTTGTTAAAATTTTAAAATTTTTAAATACATGTAAATTTAATTATTTTCAAAATTCAACGAACTTATGGCGTCCTTCAGCGTCATAAGATCGCGCGATATTATGACGTTTTGGCGCGGCGGAATTATGGCGGCGGATTTATGTCGTTACCCCCCTTGCCGTACCGTGCTCAATTTGGCGCATACGATTACATAGCAAAATATCGTGTAGAAAATATCGTTAAAAATACCTAAGCTATTATCGATAGGTATAAGCTGTTGTGCAACCCTGAAATGAAGAGCGTCACTTTTCGCAATGATTCGCACGCAGCCACAAATTAAAATAAACTTATTTCTTATATATTACTTATTTACTTGATTACTGGTTTCGATCTAATATATTTAATGTGTTTATTAAAATGAGAAGTGTCGTATTTTTGTGGAGCGAAGGCTATACGCCTTGGAGACAGAAAATGTATTTTTAGAAAATAAACAAACAAAACTTTCCATGCTGAAACAGTAAATTGATTTCATTCTGGCCCAAGCAATTGTATGTTGTACAAACTTTACAAGCAATGAATACATTCATATGCGATTTTGTGAATGCTTATACGCACACATTGAAAAGATTTTTACTTATCGCTCCACTATCATTGTGCGACTGAGCTGATGCTTCGGGTTTGCTGTCAAGGAGAGCCTATCGCTTACACGTGGAATATTCTTAAAGCATAAAATGAGTATAGTCCGCTGTTTGAGTACCCACTGTAAAATTTTTCTAGATATTATTTCTGGGGTAAATTAACCCGTGGGGTAAAGGTATATAAATTCTGTATGAATATTAACAGCTGTACTCAAAATGCCAACTGCTGCATAAGCAGGTTGTTCATTCATTCAAGTATTCATTATGATATAGGAGCTTACATTTTGTTAACAAAATCGAAAAAATATGTAAGTAACTCTTGTATAATTTTGCACTGGAACTTAGCCCGACATAAATTAAATTTCGCTGTTGAATAATTCTGGGACACACATATCACTGTGACTATTTCTTGAGTGTACGAGTGTTTTCGTTACGTGCCCCGGAAGGCATTCACAAACATTCGGTGAAACGCAGTGTGCGTATGTTGAACAGGCCTTGCTGCAATGTGGCTCACAGGAGAAGCCCTGTCCTTGGTTTGAAGGCGACTTGAAGTAGCCAGCATCGCATTCCCATTCACCTGGCCGTACACAACGACTGTGCTCGATAGTTTCCCCATCACAAACGGGCTGACACGAGTCGGGCGAGCCGGAGTAGCCCTCAACGCACTGGCAGAGTCCGTCCGCAATGCAAATGCTATGAGCTGGACAATCCTCAGCACAAGTTGGCTTCTGGGGTTTCAGTTCACAGAGCTCTCCCTTGGACTTCTGTTCATATTCCTCGCAGCATGAGTAGTAAACCTCCGTTCTGGTTTTGTTCTGCGACAGAAGAGTTTCTTTAGCTTAAAAAAAGTTTCCACAAGGTTGAATATGGCTAACCTGATTCTGTCGCACGAGTGGGCTTTCCACGAGTTCGGCAATCTTCTCCAAGTTACCATGCTTAATTATGGGAGCAAGAACTGATGTGACGAAATTCACTTCAATCTTCTGGCTGCACACATGCGGATCGTCGGCCCTAAAGTCTTCGTCTTCGCTCACGCATTGCCCATTGGGATTTCGGCGAAAGCCTTCGTAGCATTCGCAAGTATTTGGATTCTTGCAGTAACTGTTCACTCCGCACTCGGAGCTACACACGGGTAGGCAGAGAGAGTCTTCATCTTCCTTTGCATAACCATCGCAGCAGACATATTGTGTTTCCACCTGCATATAATGTATTGAGAGATCATTTGAGTCGGGTAGATAAAAGTCCTATACTTACGCTGAAATCCAATGGGAAAGTGCGATTCAAATCCTTAAACTTGTCACGTAGAAGGATCCATTCCATTGCCGGAGATGACGTGGCCTTGACTTTCTTTGGGCATAGATTCGGATCATCTGTACGACAGCGAGAGTCAAATCCTGGCTTGAGTTGATAAACGATAATAAATTTCAATATTAAGTTTTAAGTTACTATCACTGTACGTTGCTTAATACTTACAACAGGGAGAGAAGCTATCAATTTCGTTAATATTCCAACTACAGTTTCATTTAAGTTTGAGTGTTTCTCATTGTTACATAGAACATCCTCAACGCATTCCCCAGCTTCGTTTATAACACTTTCCTGTGTTGGAGGACTGAAACCAGCCACGCATCCGAAGAAGAAGAACAAAAGTCCCCAGACAAGCTGATTATGCTTGTTTCTCATATTCAAGAGCAAAGAAATATTAGTATTTAAACAACTTGACCGCAGGGCTTGAGTGCTAAAATGGAAATAATCGCTGCCGATTTACGCAAGCTCTGCTCACTTTATTTAAACTGATAACAACCTATATACAGTTTTAGTAAAAATAATTTTAATAATACGCCGGGGAAAGCCTTATGTCATCTTTATTGACCTCTACTGATTTCAAGTTCCCCAAAAATGAGTCAGGGAAGCCTCTAAGATAAGTCTGTATGAACTATACTCAGAAAAAGAATCTATACAGAAATGCAAAATTCATAGTTAAATATATACAGAATTGGAGGATAGATATCAAAACCTGCTTGATTCATAAGGTGGTCTTATCGATTTATAATAAGAATATTTCAGTTGTTCGGAAGTGTTTAGAAGTTCAATTTGAAATGCTGCTTGGCTTAGTTTCCGTATTCCTACCGATTGCGTGGCACGTGAGCCGCAATATATCTGCACAATACTGAACCACCAAACAATAATCGCAACGTTTTGCAGAATTTATTTATTTTAAAGGAACGTTGATTGAATATACAAATTGAGTTTTGGAACTGAATATATGTATAAATTGTGATATCATTTAAGGTTTATAGAAATATTAAAAATATATTTAATTCGATGTACAAATTAAATATTAATTCTACTCCGTTCAAAAATAAATAATATCTTTTCGGATTCAGCAGAACAAATACTAGAGCATTAGCATGAAATTTCAACAGTTGATTTTTTAAAATCCCATATCGATATACCCTCTACTAAGCTATTACATTGACTCAGTCAGCCCCCTACTTTCATCAAAAACAAATCTCAAACATGAAATACAGACATTTTAAATTTTTGAAAAGAATATATAATTGAAAATTTCTAAGTTTGCACGTAAAGGCAAAATGCAACTTAATGAATTCGATACAGTTATGGAGCAGATTGGTAAACTTCCACTTCATATAACATTCTTACACATATCAAACTTAATAAAAAAAATCCTTATTTGCAGGCTTTGGGAGAGTCCACTGCTATGTAATGCTCACTCTAGGCTTGCTGCAGATGTTGACTATCCACGAAACAATGGGAATGGGCATTATTGCGCCGTCTTCAGTATGCGATCTTCACATGAGTCTGGCACAATTGTCGACCATAACAGCGGCTGGCTTTTTGGGAATCATCTGCTCATCTTATTTTTGGGGATATATCTCGGACAAGATGGGCCGCCGATGGGTTTTATTGCACACAATCTCGATAAGTAACTTCTGTTCTCTTGCATCCATGTTCATGGTTAGCTTCACTAGCTTCTTTGTATGCCGTTTTCTCACAGGAATTTTGTAAGTGCATTTTCTAATTATTTTTAATTATATTAATTCATTATTTACTTATGTTGCAAGCAGTGTGGCAGGTCCCAGTTTTGTGGCAGTGACTTATCTAAGCGAGTTTTGCAACAAGCAAATTTTATCGCGTGCTGTTACCCATATGTACATGTTCACTGGTTTCGCAATGTTTTACTGTCCATCTTGGGCAATCCTCTTTTTCTGTTCAGGTTTTATGGACTTTGAAGTTGGCCTTATAGGCAGGTTGACTATTCGTCCTTGGCGTCTGCTGGGCTGCCTGTACATGCTGCCAGGCTTCATTGCTTTCTTTCTGCTGTTGCACATGCCGGAAAGTCCCAAATTTCTCTTTATGATTGGGGATCCAAAACAGGGCATAGCGGTAATGAACTGGATATGTCTTAAGAATACTGGTCGCCCCCTGACCGACGAACAGGTTGTGTTAATGGAAAACTTCCAAGAATCATCAAAGGAACGACGAATCCATCGAGCAAATCATTTCATTCAGACTATGCTCAACGACGCTATGCCCTTGTTCCGTAAACCATATGTTGGCTTCTATGTTGGCATCTGTGCAGTCATGTTCAGCCTGGGTCTCGTGTAAGCTCATGTCTCTTACAACACTAAATTGACCAATCTATAATCTATACTGTTATTTGTTATTTAATTCTCTTAGTGCTAATGGTCTCGGCATTTGGTACACGGCAATGCGAAATCGAATAAACATGCGCACGGATGATAAAACTGATATGACAATGTGTAAAATACTTTTCAGCGCAACGGCCAATGAACTTCAGGATAGTGAACCAGATCTGATTGTCGTGAGTCGTTTAAGCAACCTTCTTACCATAAATATATTTTAAAATTTCCTATTTGCAGGCATGTAACGACGGGTTTGTTGGCTTTAATGATTCTCTAATCTTGGGTCTAACCTATATTATTCTGTACAATGTCTGTTGGTTTATGCTCTTTTTTATGCATCGCAAGGCAATGTTTATTGCTGCACTCATCCTCTCATCTTCCTGCGGATTTTGTTTAATATTTGTCACAGATCGATGGCTGCAGCTATTTAGTTTCATATTATTTATAGCACTGCCCGGCGTTGTTGTCAGTCTTTTGGGTGGAGCGCTCCTGGAGTTTGTTCCGACGTATTTGCGTGCAAAGGCACTGTGTATAAGTTTGATGTGGTGTCGTTGCGGTGCCGTCGTAGGTTCCGTAGTCGTTGGTATTTTTATTGAAAAAAGCTGCGAGATGACCATCTTGGCGATTGCCATCGTGCCAATGCGTAAGATAATTTGATAATCAAAGTGCAGCTCATTTATTTATTTTATCGTTTATCTAATTTCAGTATTTTGCAGTCTAGAAGGTGTTTTACCTCTTTAGGTGTATTGATGATATTCAAATTATTTTATTTATTATTTATTTATGTTATATGTAATAAACATATGTGAAAACCTGCGAACAGCTGTATTATTATTATAAAATAAGTACTAATAGTGGGCATGGTAACCTGTCTGACTAATATTTAATATGTAATGTTGCGAGTTGCTCATTTTGGCGCATACGAATACATAGCAAAATATCGTGTAGAAAATATCGTTTAAAATACCTAAGTGTACGTGTAAGCTGCTGTGCAACACTGAAATGAAGAGCGTAATTTTTCACATGCAGCAACAAATTAAAATTCACCTATTTATTGGTTTCTTCTTTCTTATTTATTTAAACACTTGCTATGAATTAATAAATAAATTGTATTTAATAGAAGGAGAAGTGTTAAATTTTTGTGGAGCGAAGGCTAGACGCTTTATAGAACATGTATTTTGGAAAAAAAAACAAAACTTTCGATGCTGAAACATTAAATTGACAAAGAGGATTGAAAGCAGCCACGCATCCGAAGAAGAGGAGCTAAAGTCCCCAGCCAAGCTGAGCAAAGAAATATTAATATTTGTACAACTTGAGCGCAGGGCTTGAGTGCTTAAATGGAAATAATCGTTGCCAATTTACGCAAGCTCTGCTCACTCTAATTCTAAACTGATAACCTCCTAAATAAAGTTTAAGTAAAGGAATTTTGATTATCGCTGGGGAAAACCTGTCTGTCTTGACCTCCATCGATTTAAAGTTATATGAATAAACCCACAGCATTTATTGTACGGCTGATATACATCTATATATATTTTTAATATACAGAAGATTTAAATGCAGAAGATTTAATGCATCGAACCTTTTAACCGTATGTCTATAGATATTGTCTTGACAAATTTAAGGCGCCTGTTCCCGATGACTCTTTGACAAATTGCTTAAAATATAAAACTTTAGGTATTTTATATTGACGCCGCAATACTGAACTACCAATAATCATCGCATCGTTTTGCTGAAATTATTCTGAAAAAAGGAACGTTGTTGAT
Organism: Zaprionus indianus; assembly: GCA_018904595.1. Lineage (NCBI taxonomy): Eukaryota > Metazoa > Arthropoda > Insecta > Diptera > Drosophilidae > Zaprionus > Zaprionus indianus. Next base: position 3,821,037 of record JAEIHA010000905.1, read on the forward strand.
TAAATACACAAATTGAGTTCTGGAAATGAATATATGTATAACCATCCAGTCTACCGATAACCTTTATGATTGCTGAAATTGTTTGTATTTTGAAACAGGGAGAAGCGTTCTTTCTCGATGTGAACCTAACGTGCTAGTATAAAAAGAAATTTCTAGCGAGTAGGACGTTGTATTCCATCATGTCGCCTGTAACTCTAGTCGTACTTGTATTAGTGCTGATAGGCCTTTCGGTTGGCCACACCAGAATGTGTTCGTTTCCATTAAATTGTGGCGTTGAGTCCCCTTGTTATATTGGATCCTCATGTGTCTGCCCAACTGGATATGCTCAGCTTAGCATGTGTGCGAACATGGGTGTTGTAGCTGAGGAGTGTCACGAATATATGGCAGAAGGTTTGATCTGTTATCCCGAAAATGAATGCTTGGGGGCGAATGAGAAGTGGACGAAGACTGGCCTACTGTCACTCGTCTGTGTGCGCACAAACAACACTCTGCGTTTTGATGACGAGAAAATCGAACATCAGGGGCAACTAAGTCATCCCATTATATTGTATTTGGCTGCTGTGGTCTTTGTTTTAAAAGTCCTTCAGTGGGCAATAGTAGAAGATAAAAAAGAAAACAGTTCGGAAAACCAAACGACACAAACAGCTTGAAATTTATATAATAAAAACATAAAGTAAATAGAAATAAAATTCAACAATAACGAAAAGTTGCAGTTGTTTTACTGTTGAAAAACTGCTTTTAATTTGTATATTTTTTTAAAGTTTTTTTTTCTCCCACAGCTTCTTTTAAAATACAATACAAATAGATATAAATTAAAAAACATGATATGCAGCAATATGAAGATAAGAAAACATCGCATTCAATTTTAAATTCAGTTTAATAAAAACTCTTGAATCTTAATTCGCTTATCTTTCTATAATTAAAAGATCTTTTTCGCAAAGGTCACATGTAAGACTATAGGGAAAAAATGATAAATAAATATTAATTTAATACTATATTAAATTGTGTAAAATCGAAAAGATTGCTGACGAATTAAAAAAGCTGCTTCAGAAATTTGAGAAGCGCAGTAAGAGTGAATATTGCTGAAGTAATGGAAAGTAAAGAGAAGAAGAGAAACCACTGATAAATTGCATTCAATACACAATGAGCTTTTAGCAAGCTTTTAGCTTGGGAGAGAATTTACAATATTTGTAGCATTCACAGTATAAAAAGGTATTTTAACACTGTATTATTCTTCGCAACAGGTGGTAGGTGTTTCTTCCAACACCACTAAGTAAATACAATATATTCTTGATCATGTCATCGTCTCGTACGTTCGTCTTTCCGTAAGTTTGATAAACAAGACTTTAGGACCAAATATTTTTTTAAAATTCAGTTAAGATTAAAAATATTTTAGAAACAATTTAGTTGGCTGACAGTTGGACATGGGGTATATAACAGTCGAGTACACTCTACGGAAGCTTTTATAATTGTTTGTTTTTCCGAGAAATGGAAATTGAGAGACTGGGCGTAGCTATATTTTAAACTTGAAACATTGAAAATACTTATATGAATGCAGTTGAAACGCAGATTCCGTACCGAAATGTTGCGCGAGCTGGCATTCGTATCTCTATTGATATCGTTCTCGGAAATCAGTGCTCTCTGGCCAGCGACCATTGACTGCGGCGATGGAATAATCTGTTATTACGCAGAATCTGGACTTACTTTGTACAACTATGTGACCATTACGTTCTGTGACTTCGAGCTTAGCCTTACTGGCGACTGTACGGGCGCTGAGGAGGCTTTGAAGTTATATGTGCCCCAAGACAGTTGCACGGGTGAACACGAAATGTGGTCGAGAAATGCCCGATCTATATCTTGCGATTGCAGGGACGACAAGAGGCGCGACAGCTATGGAAATTGTATAACGATAACGGAATCAACGGCCTTATTAGCATTTTTCAATAAATTAACGATTCAAAATTTGATAACTTCTATTAATAACAGTCCTGCTATCTACAACTGCGGACTCTTTGTAGCCTTGGCGATACTACTGCCGATCGGCTTATATTTCTTTCATAGAAAAATAAGTAAGAATTTTTCAAAATCATTAGCAGGTGGTGATGTTATACAGACGTGAAAATACACTTATAATGTATTTGTGAAATAAATTTAGTCTTCGAATAAACATGGTCGTGAACTTTGTTTGCTATTACTTTACATTGAAATAATACTGAAAAGAGTGAAAGAAAGTGTGAAAAAAATAACTGATTAAAAATTCACATTAAATTCATTAAAGAATGTGCACAGTTCTCGATGTGATTATAAATGTATCTGTATAGTTTTACATGTAATCATTATAGAAATACATACCAAACTATAAACAAACTACACGTTTATACACATTAAGAACAGTGTGCCGAAAGCAGTTAGTTAGTCATGAATAAAGAAACCCCCATATATCAGAAAACAATCATGAAAGCTATAGTCAAGTGTGCTCGACTGTGATATACTCACTATGTACATGACCAAAGTGATTTTTTCAATATCATCTTTTATATTTTGTGTAATCTAAAAGAGACTTGCCTGCAGAATATCGCATATTGACACTAAATTTATATGCTCTGAGATCTAGGTTTTTATATCGATTCGGCTGTCGAAGGTGATTCAGAATGTAGTTTGTAGGGTCTGCTGTACCTCCTTCTGCCCGTTGGAAAGCGGGTATAAATATGTTAATTCTACTGGTGAGCTGACAAGCGGAGAAATGCATGAGGTGACTAAGCCACGCAAAACTTGAAGAACATGGGCGTCTACAATATCGCTCTATAGCTTTTTGAAAAATAATAAATAATGTTAATTTCGAAATTTTGGAAGTTAACTGTTTAAATGTTAAGGGTGCAATAGATTGTATGTGTGCCAAGTTTCGTACGGATTCTTAGTAATTAAACTTCTCACATGGCAACTAAAATATTAAATATGTGATAATGCATAATAATTAAAAATAATATAAATTTAAATATTAATTTAAATATGAAGACAATTTTTGTTACGTGTATAAATATTTATTGAATTTTATTTATATTTTCAATACCGATGTAATCGTACTTGGCCCACTGTGCGCAAAAACAGAAGTCATACATATACTGAGAGCACTCGGAGAGACAGTGGGTGACGACACGCTCTCGCTCTCTCGCCTCTTTGGAACTTGCAGTGTTAGCTCAGTATATATTCGGGACTCCATTGAGTAAGAAGTGTTCATTCTAGCTATGAGAAATGTTATAGCTTTACGAGTGCTGCTGCTGCTGTTCCCCACCCTGCTTGGGGCTCAACAAGATCCTCTGTATATGAACTCTGCAATGGAATCCAAGCTGAACCACCTTCATTTCTTTTCTTCTTTGATCCCGATTGCTGGAATGATGAGCTCATTGACTTTCGTGAGTGTGATTGTGGCCAAGGCTTTCAGGCTCTGAGCAATGGAATGTGCCAAAGAGGTCACTGCAGTCCTGGTTACAGCGCAACTGAATACGGTGAATGTGTTCGCTGTCCCGACAAGAGTGCTAGATGGTGTCCGGCCTTGAATAAGTGTATTTGCCAGAAGAACTTTCAGCTCGCCGAGAACAACCGTTGCGTGGCATGTAGCAAGAACAAGATATCCAGTGGATACGATGAATGCGGATGTCCCCCATAGTGCAGTTATAGTAGTGATGTCACTTGTGAGGAATGTGATGAAAACGAAGATCGAAATCCTTTCACCAAAAGATGTGAATGTCGCACGGACTTTGCGCGTACTGCATTTTATGTACTTTCGAGCATATGGAAGTGCAGTTTACATCCGATTTAGATGAAATTTGTGTATCCAGCGAAGGATTTCGAATGAACGCGGAAGGTGATTGCGTTGCCAGACCTAGAAAATATGGCTTCAAATTTCTATCTATCGGATTCGCAATTTTCTGCACACTGGGACTAATTTGCGGCTACGCTGTGCGACAGTATATGAATGATGGATGCCAACGATGTACATCTGTATAGTTCGTTGTGGCAACAATTAATATTGATTGATATTAAAAGAATCAACAAAAATGTACGCTGGAAAAAAAGTATTATTCGTTCTTTCTCATTCAACCATTGCAGATCAAACCAATAAAACACTCGCGCCATAGAGAAACTGTTTAATATTTTGTTTTCAAATTGTTTGTTATACTTTCAGTATAACATATTTTTTTTATATGTACATTTTTTGTTGTGTGTATATGTATTTATTTTCGCAAACCATTGCTTTGCTCTCTCTCCCACTGTACACAAACATAAATACGCAAAATTCAATGAATGCCAAACAGCACGTGTACCGTATGAAGAGGAAAATAACAGAGAGAGCGAGAGAGAGGGAGAGAGGGAAAGAGAGAGAGAGAGAGGCAGAGAGGCAGAGAGCGAAAAGCAATGCGAATGCTCGCATGGTGATGTCACTTTGCCGGCTTTGGAAGCATAGAAGAGAGCGAGCTTATCTCTTTCATTTCAGTTGCCAGTTCTCTTTGTTTTCAGCACATGCCGCTGGCTCAGTGTGAATTTGTGTGTTGCTCTTTTTGCTGGTGCCGAAGATCTTTGTTGTGTAATAAAAATTAGAAGAGTGCGAAGAGCTAAGAGAGGTATTGGGTGCGTAACGAAGCTGCACAGTGTGCCGAGCGAGATACGCGCAGAATCATAACTTAAAATAAGCGCATTGTCCTCTTAAAGAAGATCTCACAATCTTCGTGTATATACAGAAGTTCGACAGTTCAGCGGCATCGCATAAGAGTATAACATAGAGGCAATCACAGTTGAATGTTGTATATTATCCCTTCTTGCCAGTCACATAAGAAAACCTGCACAATCTGCTTTAGGGCGAATAATCTTAAAATTAGTTTAACAATTATAAAATAAATGAATTTTAAAATACTGATAACATAAAAAATAAACATTTTAATCTGCTTTAAATAATACAAAATTTATTCCATTTCAAGTTTTTCAGTTATATTTTTCCATGGATGATGCAGGAATAAGGCGACGCCTAAGTTGTCATCCGTAAGGTACAAAAGAGATTAAAGGTTTGTATAAAAAAAACGTTGACTACGTATCGGTTAAACTACTTTGAATAGTCTCTATAAGACATGCAAAACAATAAACTTGACAATCAAATATTGTCTAGGGAATTTCGATTCATTTCCATTCTTTGAATTTACTTATTCAATCATTGCAATCACTTGCTCGACAAATTGTTATAATTATTGTGAAGAGCTTTTGCATTTCGGACTTGAGTCGTTTGAAGTGATCGTTTAATTGGGTCTCCGCCCCATCAGGTTGTGCTTGTGGCCTGGCACTAGAGTGCTTCACATGGTAGAGCAGGTAAAATGCAGGAAAACTTGTACGAGATGCTTCACATCGTCTGCAGGCCAAAGCAAATCTCCCGGCAAAGTTGTTGTTAGCACACACACACACTCACTTAGCTGATTTAGTATGTGTAAATATTTTGAACTCCATGCAAAGGCAACCAAGCGCAGGCCCCTAACACGAAAGGTCCTCGCTGGCACTGCAGTTGTCCAGAACTCATGTTACGAGGGCGCTCAGCACTCAGCACTCAGCAGCTAGCTCGCTCGCTCTAGCTTTGACTTCAACTCTCTCGCTCTCTCTCTCTCTCGCTTCAGTTTGAATTCGAGCCATACTTGCGCGCCATTTGCTGCAACTTCCGTTTCCGTAGCGTAGGCGGGCGGGTGCGCGGTGCCTGTTGCATACTTATGTGTGTGCCTCTGTGTTTCTGTGCGTGTCTGTGTGTGTGTGTGTGTGTGTGTGTGTGTGTGTCCAACTGTAACTACACAAAACTACTGAGCATAGCAGGCTGCTGGAAATTTACGATTATGCCACACACAGCATTCCTCAAATTACCGACACGCATATTTTATATTGGACCTGCATTAAAGTTCCCCCATTGCTTCTTCCCCTCCTCTCTCCCCTCCTCTTTATGTCCTGCTGTTCCCGCGTTGAGTTCTCTGTTCTCAGTTCGCGACTCGGTGTCCATCGCTTCATCGCTATCTCTTGCAATTTGCAGCGCTTTTAATTAACGGAAATTTATGCATAATGCTCCACCCATTTGTCGTCCCTCCCTCGCAAAGCCTTGCGACCTCTGAACAACCTTCTGCACTCCTCTGGCACTGAACAAGTTATGGGCCGTCAACGAGAGCTGCGAAAATTGCAAATGGAAAACCAAATAAAAGGCTTTCTTTTTAGCATCAAATTTATAAATCGGAATGAGGCAGCTGGACGGAATGGGAGAGTGAGAGGGACGTAAAGTCCGTTGATGCCGAGTGGAGGCAAAAACTAGAAGCGCAAGTGAAGAAACCCAAGATGCAATTTTTTGAGAGTATAGAGAGGTTACTCTTTAAATCTATATACAAAGTTTAATTGGAATTCGAATTTTAAATAAAATATAAATATTTCAGCATTTATTACACTCAAATTGAATTTTGATATCACTCTTTCTAGCAAATAAAAATAATTTTCTTAATAATTTGTGGAGAACTAAAATAGAATAATATGCATAAATCTCCATAATCAAAATAGTTGTAACTCTTAATTTGATGCACAATAATCTATGGTAATTACCTGAAAAGTTACATTAAAATTTTCATTTTCTAAAATTGTCAAAACTAATAGCTAAACCAAATTCTAATTTATGTTTTGCCCTCATTAGCTAATTGGAATTAATGACAACGTATATGAAAATTTACCATATGCCATAATTTAGTATTTAATAAGGCAATGTGGAGAATTTTCATGGATTATTCCGCATGGCAACACTTGACAAAAAAGTGGAAAGGTCGCCAAAAATAATGCGCGCTTCAATTATCGCCTGTCAGTCAGACGACAATTTTCACATGGTCAGCAAATATAAATAAATGAATAATTTTAAATAAATAACATTGGGAATGTAATTCCTAGACTAGACAAAAAATTGCTCAAAAAACAACAGTATTTTCTAATTTATGTTCTGCCGTTTGGTTCAAGGAAAAACTTTTGCTGTCGGGGGTCGTAAAAAGTTTTTGCGGCCCAAGCAAACAGCTGGGCCAAGGTGCTGCAGGCGTTCAACAGGTGTTCACGGCCACTCGATGAATGGAGGCGTAAATCTTGCATTAAGGGCTCTGCGCTACGGCAGCGGAAACGTTTACGAGCCACGAGGCAGCGCTGCCGGCGGATGACTGCGCAGACGCTGCAACATGTGGCATGTGCAATGGAAGTCGGACGAAAGTCAGTAGTTAAGCCTTTGATTTAAGTAGAGGAACATTCTATTTACCTGAAGTTCTTATCACTTATCCCTCTGCTTGCCACATCCGACGTATACGTAATCAATGAATTGCGACATGTGGGAGTAAGTGCATTAGGTTTATTTGTTGCTTTGCATTATGTTAAAAAATTTTAAAATATCATCAAATAGAACATATGTTTATATATTTATATACATTTATTGTATAATATTGTTTCTTAACATGTAAAAAGTATTTGAAATTTTTCTCTGTTTTCATGTGTAAACAATAGCGACTCCCTATGGCGTTCCAATTGTTTCAGGCCACGAAATTATTCAATTGGGTTATATATCGGAAAAAATCCAAAAGATAATTTTGTATAAAAATAAGTGAGAAATATAGTTTTCTGTGCTTTTATTTATTTATTTTTTTTAGTTATTTATGTATTTGGATTATTCAATGAATTATATATGTTTTTATTTTTGTAATGTCAACTTACTATTGTCGAGTAAATAAGTTCAATAAATAAAAAGAAACTATTTCATGCACATGTTAAATAGAAATTAAAATTCATGTGCTATTAAACAAAATTAAATAATTAATTTTCAAGTATTAATTCTACAGTTTTTCCCTTGGATTTCCTGTCTACCATTTTACATTATACAGCGAGTAAAGTTATGTTCACATTCGAAGAATAAGGAAGCGAAAGTAAGTCAATTCCCCAAGGCCTCTTTTGAACAACCTCCCAAAATCAGGCACTTTCATTCATCAGGGGACGAAGTGTTTGTCAACACAGGATAAAATAGTCTACAAAGTAACTTATCAACACGAAATGTTGCTGGCAACATGTTGAAACAGACATGCTGCGCGCAATGTTGCTGCCGTGCTGTTGCCGCTGTCACAGTTGCCGTTGGCCGTTGGTGTTGCTGTTGCCGTTGTGCGAGGCTCCTCGAAAATACTAAAAAAAAACAGTTGCGCTTTCAGTGCGCTTTGTGCGTTCGACGCGTGCGGTTCATGTGAACGGATAGAACTAGTGGATACAAACGGATAACTTGCCTCGACTTGGAGTGAACACCGTGAACAGAGTTAGTTGTGTTGCCCCGCTGTGCGTTGTGCGAGAAGGTGCCGCAAGTTTTGTAGGCGCGTGAGCTCGTTACGCATAAATTAAATTTCTGACCGAGTTTCGCACAAGATCGGCATCAGCAGCAGCAGCAACAACGACAACGACAACAAGGCGTGCAAATTGTTGCAAGGAGTCAGCCAGCATTGTTGCAGCTTTCCTCTAGTTGTTGTTGTTGCTGCTGCTGCGCTTTTTATTGGCGTTAAAGGTCGTTTACTTTTTGGCGGCATCAACAACTTTTGTTGTTGTTTTGATTTTCATCTGCCTGTCTCGCATGTGTCTCTCTCTCCGTGTCTCTCTGTGCGTACGTGCGTGCGTGTGTGTGCACAGGTGCTGTGCCTATGTGTGTGTGCGTGCGTGTGTGTTTGCTTTTGTAGCGCATATTAAATGAAAAACACACTTTCAATTTTCAATAAAGAAAAACGAATTACGCGCGCGGCTTTTTTTGCGGCTGATCGATGACGTCGCAAGCAACTCGTGACGACTAATGCCCAGAATCGTGATTCCGATAGCCTATAGAAATATTATATAGACGCCATATAAATACGTACGAAACAGCAGCGTATAAGGCACGCGTTCGCGTTGTGTGCGAATGAAAACGAAAGCCAAAAATAATTGCAACAAATTTAATTATCATTAACAAATTTTGTTTCAACTCTCTGTGTGCGAAACTTAAATTTGATGCCAATTAATTTCGCAAGTGCTGAGCAAACAAACAAACAAAAAACATATTTTTTACTGTGACTGATAAAAAGCGATGCCGGCAGCAAACACAAACAGAAGAAAAGCGTTTAAAATTTATTGAACTGAATGTTTAATGCACTTTCAGCTCTTGACTTTATTTTCAACATTATCGATTGTTGTTACTACAATTTGATTTATTGCATTGGGTGGGAAAACATTTTGTTTAAATATTGTTAATAATTTATTGGGTTCTCTGGGTGTTTGTGTGGTCTTTGTCAATTGATTGTGTGGAACACTTGAAACCGAGTTCGTTATAAAATATAACTAATGCATCAGATATAAAATTATTACAAAAATAATGATTGAATTTGGCTAATACAATATTATTCAATGTTGCTCATTGTGCGACTTTATCTTCCAAATATTATTTAAAATATAATACAAGATATTTTATTTATACCATACATTAAAATACAAAGGAAAGTTTTAATACATAAAGTACTGAATATATAATTACTAAAATTAAAATATTTAAATTAAAGAAAATTCAAGAAAAAAAGTTAACTGTGAAATATTTAAAGTACAATAGTCAGGAGTTTTCCCAGCGAGGCTGGATAAGTGCAACTTCCGATACATTTTAACAATATTATATATAAAACAATAAAATATATAAAAAACAAAGTGCACTTTCAAATGAATAAAATCATGGCCATACAGCCAAATGATAGTTATGAATAAACAATAAAATGAGGAGACTGTAAAAAGTTTGTCCGCCGCCAGACTGAATTCACAATGAATAGTTGAGAAAGAGTGATTTTTATTATAATTAACTGGGGCCAGACTCAATTCGTAATAAAACAAAAGCCAAAACAAACTGTAAATATCGCACTAAAAGTGTCAATGCCCCCCGAACTCGGACGAGTCGAGTCGAAGATGTGAAACAACTGGAGATCTGCCCCGATTGCAATGCCAAGCAAAGTAATTAGGTATGCCGATGGGGTAGCCAAATGTACATAACACTTTGTGGTAAAAAGCGAGAAGAAACAGAGAAAGAAAAAGAGAGACAGAGAGAGAGACGTGTCTCCCATGGATGTCCATTACAGTTGAAATGTCCGCAGACCTCGAACCTATCTCAGTCTCACCCAAAGTGTTGACTAAGTGGCGCGTGTTCAGATTTTGATTTAGGCTCCGCTGAGAAATTCCCCAACTTTTTTTGGCTACTATGCAGAGGAGGGGTGGGGCAGGGGGGATGACACCTTTCGAGCATATTTAATCAGACCCTGACAGCGTTCACAGACCGCTTGACTTGACTTGACTTTGCGACTGCAGTATATCAATTACCTCTGCATTTGTAATCCATCAAGAAACCCTTTTTGATTTTCATATTCCCCCCACTGCACCCTCTGTGTACGCACTCCTCTATATTGTATTTATGTTTGGGTGCCTCATCAATTTTTTTACGAATGTTCAGCAGCTGCGGTCAGTGCGAAAATTGCAGCCAATTTGTAAAGAGTATAGAACGAAAAATTAAAGCCTAAGTGCATTTCCAAGGCGATCCGGACTCGAGTTGACTATGCGAATTGTGAATTGGTTAACGAGCTTTAGAGGAGGCGTATTTGTAAGGGGGCTACCAGCAGAGGGGGGAAGGGGCCTGCAAAACGATGACGACAGTTTATAAAAATTACGCACAACAAACTAATTTTCATTATGAAAATCAAGTGGAAGTGTTGCGAAATGCAGCATGCGAATCAGTAAATGCTCTATAGAAATAAATGTGATTTCTAGCGGATTTGAGGCTAAAGAATTTGTATGAAATTTATTTTAACTTTGACTTTTAATTAATATTTACTATTTATTAATTATTAATTCTATTAAATGACCATCTTGTAAGCTGAATTTAACCATCTATTCTATGCTTAAGAAATTATCTAATATGATTTTGGAGTTTTTATTAAAGTATGCATACAAAGGTTGCGTTAGAAGTGTTTAGTAATCTAGATAAATATTAAAGAGATCATAAAATATACCAATAATGTTACAAGAATTAATAGGAAATATTCTAAGTATCTTCTAAATAGGTTAAATTAACTAAACTGTGTGTTTCAGTATTAAAAACCTGACACTTTTTCTTTAATATGTTTGCACAAAGAATTTACTGGCGGAATATTAAACAATCTCTAACTTACAATAGTTTGTACCTTTTTCAACAACTTTTAATGAACCATGCAATAATATCATTATTATATTATATTATTATATTATTATATTAAAAACCTTTTTTTACCTCCTTAGCTCTCCCACTTAAACTCTTTAACTTTCCCCCTTTATCAAAGTCTCCTCCTGCCCACATAAGCATCAAAATAATTGCAAGCTCTTACAACATAATCTAATAGATAATCCCCGATAATCTGTGCGACTTAAGCTGTCACAGTGCTGAGCATCTTTGCAATGCGCTTAAATCGTTGTACTCCAGCAATCGCGAGTGTATTGCGAAGAGACAAACAAGTCTTGGGGATTCGAGCGCTTTTGGTAGCGCGAGAAATAAACATTTTCATTAAAATTGCATATTTATTTTTATTGAATGGCTGGCGACATTTCTTTGATATGATATATGGTGCGACGATAGGCTCGACCGATATCTGTGCTGTGGCAATGTGGGCGTCAGTTCGTCTGTGACGGCGTCGCGCTGCGGAAATCGTTTTCAACTTGCGAATTTTCCAGCGCAGCGCAATTGACATGATTTTACGGGAATATATATGCAAGCTATAGAACATATGTCTGCGCATATATATGTACAGTAGATGTCTTTTTGTTGCCTTGGTTTTAATCAAGGCAGAGCTGCAAGTTTTTAATGATGTTGCCACTTTGGGATAATTAGGCAAATGGGGCAAGGCGCTGGGGAAGGAAAGGTGCAGATGAATGGGACAAGTATAAAAGGGATGTAGGAGGAGGAGGAGGAGGGAGGAGGAGAATCGCTCAAGTTGAAAGCAAAACTTTTGCGTTAATGCAATTTGCCACAGTTGCCACAAATGGAAAATTTTCTGCTCGGGCTGCTGCTGAGGGGAGGGGGAGGGAAAGGGAAGGTTTCCCTTTGAATTGCAGTCGGCAAGGTGTGAAAATTTACTTGCCTTTGATTTGAGTGTAATTCCGTGTCAGATTGATTGGAAAACTGGCAAAGATGCCACAACATGAAAGCGATACGAGTTGCTAGTGCTGCCCCTGCTCTCCTGGCACTCCATCTCACTCTCCTTCTTCAAGAGTGGGTCCTGATGGCAATAAATGTCACCGGCAAATGAGACTACGCACACGGCGCCCATAGACACTTCACAGACAGTGGCAAGAGCCACAGAGAGAGATAGCCAGAGAGTCAGACAGTCAGACAGACAGTGGCAAACCGCAAACAACAATTACCCCCAAAAATATTCGGAATAAAATGCCATGGAGTGAGCTGTGGGGGGGCGACAATCGGAGCTCTGCTGTGGCTGACACTTTGCCCAGGCTCATAAAAATGTCTGAACTACACGAGAGATTGGGAGTGAGCAAGAGAGAGAGTGTAAGAGAGACGGAGTGGAAGGACAACAAATTACAAAAGTTGCAAACAAAACAGCGTTCAAAGCGCTCTAGCCAAACTATTCGAGCATTGTTATCTATGAACTCGTGTCGTATACGTAATCAATTGTTGCAGCTGGTCCATTGGCACGCTTGACCCCCGTTTCACACAGTTCAACGAGGTGGCAACCCAGCAACAACAATCCAATGAACCTCAAATGCTCCACTCACACTGCCTCTCAAGACCCCTTAAATTTCGCTCAATTCTTCTTGAATTCCCTGCTCCAACTATGGCCTATTAGTTTTTGCTTCTGCGTTGGCCACGCTTCATTTGCTGCTGCTTTCATATAGACATCTCTCTATATTATATATTATTCTGTTCTTTTAGCTTTTCTTTTTGAATTCATTTTGTGTTTCTCCTCTGTCACAATTACAATTTGCTTAATCGAGTTCTGCGCACATTTTCAGGTCAGTTGGCAACCTTTTGCTTATTGATTTCCCACTGTCGCCACTCGAATAGTTTTCCATTCAAATTTTGTATTTCTATTTTTTTTTTGCTTTTTTGAGCTGCAAATTTGTTTCGGCAAATAAACAGCATGCAGTTCGCTCTCAATCCATTTACTTGTTTATTGATGCAACAACAAACGCAAAAATTGCTTGTAAAATAGCCAAATTTATGAGAGAAAATCAAGAATCGTTCGCACATTTCGCTTCCATTACAGAGTTTTTCGACTTGATTGGCGTTTCAAGACTTTTATTCACAGTGCAGGAATTTGGGAAAATATTTAGGGGGTGAATAAACGGATATTAAAGAACTTGTGTTACTTTGAAGTCGTTTATATATTTAGGTATATTTTTTATATATTATTCATGATTAAATTCAAATCTTAGTAATTAAATTTAGCCATATTTCATTTCCCCATCCCTGAGTTTTTCTTAGCTCTTAAGTTGAACTAATGTATTAATTATTAAACGATGACTAGGTAAAATAATAAGCATTCATTTTTAAATCCTCTAAATGGTATTTTTCTAGCTCTAACCATTGTCGAATTACGAGTTCATTAATATTGTATTCAAATGTAAGGCATATGGATAGTATTTATGAATCAATAATAGTTTCAGATATAGTAAACAAAGTGCAGCCCTTATGAACATTCCTGAATTGAAACCACCTTTTTTTAGTTTTATTCTTGGTTAATTCATTCACACATTTATAAATAAATCAAGAGTTACTTCTACATTGCAGTTCCTATTCATATCAGTTTGTTCTCATTCACACTCAGCTTCATTGTGCTGCTTCCACTTGAATGGGGAACAATCCAAAGCTCATTTCAGACACATTTCATGCCGCTGACAATTGACCTAAACTGCCAATAAAATTGAGTAGCATGAAATGTAAATAAGAAGAAGGCTTCACTAATAGCCCGATTATGATGAGTCCGATGTGTGTGTGTGTGTCGGCGATGACGTTGCCAATTTAACAGATCTGAGCACAGATGAGCCGCTATATGGTGCGTTATACCTGAGTGTGTGTAATGAGAAAGCCATAAAATAAACAGTTGAATAATCAGTAATAATACGATTCGCCCTGCGGCAGAACACGAAATCGATTCGCGGGTAACAACAACAGAAAAAAGAACTATTTAATAATAACAAGAACAAAGGCGAGAGATGTGTGGAAGAAATGAGGAACAGCAACAGCTCGAAGATCAAAGCAACACAACGAGATTCGTGCGGCAAGGTGTGAACTTTGATGTGGCATTTTGGCACTTGAATCGCCCCAAAATTGTTCCCATTTAGCGTATATTTAATAAATATTATTCATAAATCTGGCACACATTGAACAAAGTCAAAAAGAGTACTGTGAACTGATATATCAAAATCTATTATTAGTTATTTATTTATTTATGTATCTCAATTTAAATTTCCCACAATTTATTTGATCTATTCTTCAATTCCCAATTGTCACAACACTCAACTGAACTGCTCTTCACTTTCCCAACATTCCTAATTAGTTAGCATAAAATTGTTGTACCCAAAACAAATATAACATTTAATTATTTAGCTCCCAAAAAGTTTTCTGTGCGCGCCAAAAAACAAAAATTAAATAAATTATGCAACAACTGTCATTAATAAAGTCGAGCGAGAAAAAATCCCACAATGAATGAAGGTCAGCATAAGGCAGCATAAATGCAACAGCAACAACAACAACAGCAGAAGCAGCGCGTAGCAACAACAACAAAACTAAAGTTGCATTTTGTGTTGAAATACCAGTTTTATATTTGGCGAGCTGCACTTGAAATAAAAGCTCAAAAAATCGAACAAATTGACGCGAAGACTGTCAAACTGATACCCTGCAAATAAATAGTGAAGTTGCTTGAGATGTTATATAGTAATAGATATTTTCATGTCTTTCTTTTTTGTTTATCATTAAATTTCAAAAGGATTTTGAGGTAAGCGCACTAATCAAAAGGGTTTAAGATATTCAAAATTTCAGATCAATATTTTTTAAAGTTCTTTAGTTATGCTGAGTTTAAGGGCCCAGTATTTCAAAAGATAACATCCTCACCGTTACAGAATTTCAAAATTCATATTTTCAGTGCATTTTTGCCTTTCTATGTTTTGTCTGCCTTTTGGTGAATAAATTCTAAAATGATTCAATCAATGTGCCAAGCCCCAAAGCTTAGTTCGACACCTTTTTGAGTTTTTGACCTGTTGTTGTTGCTGTTGTCATCGCTGTTGTTGTTGCAATTTTCCGGAGCATAATACTAATAATATAGTATGAATGTTCTCTTATGTCAACATCGATTTTCAGCTTGACTAACGCTTTGAAATCACATTGAAATATGATATTGAATATTATATTTTTCATACGCAATCTTTTGGGGCGTGTCTCGAGGAGTTATTTTCATGCAGTTGCTGTTGTTGTAATTAATCGCTGTGCGCACAGCAATTTATGAGAATTTCATGAAATTTTGATGTCCAAGCTGAGTTATGTGTGGGTTGTGCTTGGTCTCTAACAATTTTCAGCTTTAGAATTGAAGTGCGTAAAAAACGGAACACGTGCGTCTATAAATTTCCATGCATCATAGGTGCGTACGAGTGCCCCCCAACTATGTGTGTGTGTGAGTGCGAAGTGGCCATATATCAATTACAGTCACAGTCACAACAAATCGTGTGACAATTAAGAATTGGCATGCGTTCAGCTGAAAATAATTTGCATGCGCCATGAGAGCGGCTTAGTTAAAGAGCTTAGAGCTAAGGCATTCGCCATGATCATAAGTAACTTAGTTACTTGCGATCGTTTATAGCATATGCTGGATGCCACAATCAAGAGATTTATCTGTGACAGCCTCGCTCAATGTCAGGCTTAATATGGCAAACAATGGGGGGGAATATCTGTGTGAAATATGCAATAGAAAAGAGTGATTAGAAAGTTGCGGATGGCTGCGGGGTAGTTGTATGATAGAAGGAAATGGTAAACTTAATGAAGAACACTTTTGATATGATATAGAATGAGGTTTTATGTTCTTTTATATCCTGCGATAGTATGAAGTAATCAAAAAAAATGTTTACTTACTTTGAAAGGAACTTTGACTTCGCAGAATCACTAGCTGAGTCAATTGAGCCTTGCCTTCTGTCTGCTAATAAAATTTCTTATGGTCATTTATTGAGAATTGTGTATTTGGCACAAGACGTGTAATACTTAAATTTGTTAAACTATATTTAAAGCAAATATCTACAAATCCCTTTGCCGGAATGAAAGACACCTTCGTGCTACTCAGTTTCCTTCAATTCGCAGCGACACTTTAATTTCCCGCCTCAGATTGAAGAGCTGTCATAATAATAAAGCAAACTATAAGCGGTTGCTGTGCATATTTTGTGAAAAGTAAACAGAATCCTTTCGGCTATGATTGGCAGTAGGTAGACAACAGTTCTTGTGCCGTGCAGAGTCTTTTTGAAAGGGAAAACCAAAACATGCCGAAGCCCAGACACGTGTGTGCGCATTTCGATGCTGCTGTGGGGAAAACTTGCGTTTTCCTTTGGCCACTTTGCCACTTTCTCTCTCCCACAACCACGTGGCAGAAGTTCTCTGCAAATATTTGAATTTTAGCTTGGCAAGAAACTGTTCTGTTTCTTTATTTTTACGTCGGTTGCTAGGCGCATTTGGAAATTGGAAAATTGAAGTGTTCGCTTTGGAAAATGAAATGCGAACAGATTTTCAACACCTTGTCGCCTAATCTGGGGAAACTCTGCGCAAGCTAAGCAAATATTCACTGTTTATATTCCATAATCGAAGCTAATAAATAGACACTCACTTGTTTACACTGAGCATCAATGAATGAATGAATGGGGCAATGAATACTCATAAATACTAGAACGGATTCATAGCGCGGTTTCATGCAGTTCAATTCGATTAGCGGCGGCAATTGACATAATTCTTCGATGTTTCTTTTATCTGAGGGAAGTCTACCAAACTATCCTTAAATATTTATTGCTTTTCTTGTTACGCTTACTTTTGTTGTTGTTGTATTTGTTGTTGTTGTGGTTGATGCCACGGTGCCATTGGCGAGGTCAGCGCCACATAAACATGTCATAAATCATCGGTGAAATGTGCGAGTTGAGTGGAGGCGCGTGCTCTGGATTAGGGGCAAGTGGGGGGAAGCAGCTGGCAAGGGGGGAAGCAGTGAACTATCAATGCAAAGGATGAGCTGCTCAGAGAGAGAGAGCAAGAGAGAGAGAGAGAGGGAGAGAGACTGTCTTTTATTTCCGAAACACATTTAATATCGTGACATTTGTGAAATATTTGCCGCTAGTTTTGGCATCGTTTTTCGAATTGCTTCGCTCCTCCTCCCTCCTCCGCCTCTTTCTCCGCCTTGCATTGGTCCCTGCTCAAAACTGTCCCCGTTAGCAAAAATTCAAAAACTGTCAACAGCTTCATTAATTACGTGCAGCAAGTGTGTTGGCAAATGGGCGTGGTAGCTGTCAAATTTGTCATTCATCAGCAGCGCTTTGTGCCTTGTCCTCGATTCCTCCTAAAGGCCGCTTTGTTTCTGACAGCCCCAGCAGCAGGAGAAGGCGGAGCAACAACAGCAGGAATGCCTGCTAAGAGAGTCGGTCAGCAAATGGAACATATCTTGCCGAGAGGGTTGAGTAGCTAAGCTTGATGACTGTCAGGAGCTGTGAACAATTTGTTGATGAACAGAAGGAATTTTGGAGTTTCAGTTACTTATAAAAAGAAATGGTTTTTGATTAACATGTGCAGAGCATAATAGAATGATATGTTAAAGTAAGAGAAATAATAAAACGAATATGAACTTACGAGAATGGAAAGTTGAGTTGGAATTTGAGAACAATTTTTGTAGGCCTCATTTTGGTCAAAATATTGCACAGCACTTTGGGAAATATCTTCGAACTTATACAGTACCATCTCCAGCGCATCAGTACCAAAAAATAAATGGCATAAATACTAAAATTCAAAGTAATTTTATATCTTTATTTCTCTAGTATTACTTTGAAAAAACATGACATAATTCTAAAGCCAAAGTAACTTCATTTTGCTTTGTGCCACCGGCAGACAGCATCAATCACAGGTAAACTGAGAACTTTGCCGTTGCACTGCAATCTGCTGCAAGGACTAACGAACAGTGAACAACAAAAAAAGAAAAAAAACAATAACGAAAACAAAATCAAAAGCGAACCGAAAAGAACAAAGAAACTCAGAAAATAAAAGAACAAAATGAAATGCAACTGAAGCAGAAAGTGAACGTAAATAAAATAAAATATAAAATAAATAAATAAAGCTACAGCAAAAAGTGAGCGAAATAACGTGCAAAACGACAAGAACAACAACAAAAGCAACTACAATAATAGCAACAATAACAACAAAAGCAACAACAACAACAACGACAATAACAACAAGGGGAGCAGAAAATCATGAGCGAGAAACGAATTGCGCACAAAACTGTCATCAAATGACAAATGCTTGACAGCATCAATCAGCAGCAGCAGCGAACGCAGCAGCAGCCAGAGCAGCGACGCCAGCAGCGACTGCGACCGAGACTGAGACGATGGCAGCGCATTGCCGGCGCCGCCGCCAACAACGCAGCGACGCCGGCAGAGCAACAGCAGCAGCAACGGCGGCCGGTTTCCAGCTGTTGCTCTTAGCCTCGCTGTCAGTGCTGGCAGCGGCGATGACCACGTCCAAGTCGACGCTGACGTCGACAGCGACTGCAACTGCGACAGCAGTGCAGCATGCAACAAAACTTGAAGTGCCCGAAACCAAAGAGAAGCCCAGCGACAGCAACAGCAGCAACACAGTGGAACAGCTTAGCGAAATTAGTGTCAATAATATTACGAGCACGGCTAGCACGCCCCTTGCCACGCCCCTGACCACGCCCTCCAGCACGCCCCCTGGCATTAGAGAGAATGTTATGCTGCCCTCATCGGATCCAGAGCGTGAGGCGCAAATACTCTACGAGAAGTCACTGCAGGAATATCACGGAAGTCAGCGTGCCACAGAGATGGCGACCTTCGCAGCCGGCGTAGGCGGCGACGCCGACAGAGGCAACGGCAGTGGGAAGAGCTCTACGCAACGCACGTTGCACAGTGTCTGCGAGCTGTGGCTGCAGAAGCATTGCCACTGCACGGGCAGCCTGGAGAATCTCAAGCTGAGCTGCCGCAGCATTGGCATCCTGGCGGTGCCCGTCAACATGCCCAGCGAGGTCCAAGTGCTGTAAGTATCCTAATTATACAATATAAATAATATTTATATAGGCATACTGAAGATATATACGTCTATTTCACTACAACATGAAGTAAAGAATTTTCGATTTTTCCTAGACTGTATATATTTTTACAATAGTGCAGAATTAAATGATATTTTATGCATTCACTGATAGTTATTATAACTATCAATCACTGGAAGCACATATTCAAATTTTTTTTGAAGCTCTATATTTGTAACTGGTTCTTCACATGAAATCTATAGGATATAAATGTCCGAATCTAATAAAACGGAAAATGTAGACGTAGATTGCTGTGTAACTTTGAGTGGGACTGATTAGTTAAGTTATTTCGTGTAACAACATTGGTTCACATACAAAAACCTTGCTATCAGCCAATTATGTAGTTCGAATTCAATGAAATTTTATTCTAATATTTTAAAAAGATAAAAATTCCAACGAAGGAAATTTAATTACAATATCTTGACAATTAACAAGAATCAGTCGATAGGTTGTTTGACAGTTTTAAGAATATATCGGCCCGATATCAACCCAAATGACGAAGGTTGAAATCTCATAATTTAACATAAAGTATTTAGTTAAATTTATCAAATTTGTTTCCTAATTGATATATTATATGTTTCGTAAAGTATTCCATTCAACTAATTCATCTCTATTTTAAGTTAAGAATTCACATTCATTGTTTCTTTAATCTCCATTTCGTTTGATATCAATTTAACATGCCACTGACGAGATTTATAGTCGCATCGAAGGATTTATTACGCCGAAAATCAATTTATCATTGGGGCTTCACAAGAGCTCAAACTCATCGCAAATTGGCTTAAACTGTTTTTGGTCTTTTGCGTTTCCTTTTCGGATTTTCCCGCAGACAAGGCCGGCAAATACTATATATTCATATCGCAATCGCGATGCTTAGCGTTCGCCATTATTAAGCGATTATCAGAGAGCAAGAATCGAAGTATTTGTTGCGTGAATGCCTCATTTTCCCCATTCGTATAATTACAAGTCAATTTCGCAGTGTTTCGAATCTGTTTTCGGTTCTGTTTTGGCATGCGGTTTAATCTAATTACACATACGCCACGTTGTGCGGCGTTTCACAACAGCGCAACACAGCTCGTGAGTTGACTTTTCTTTGCGTATGTTAGTCACGTTTTCTTGCCGCCAGACCACTCTCAAAGGAGTTAGCCCCCAATTTTGGTGGCCAAGCGAGAGAGCTGGCCAAAGTTACCCGCTGATTAATGGCCGCAGCGAACTGGCCATAAATAAATAAATAAATAAATTATTTATTAATTAACGTAACTCATTCGATGCACAACTTTGACTATGACCTGTCGGAGAATGTGTTATGATTATCTGTGTACCTTAAACATTATTCACACTTTGCATTGCCAATTGCCGCCGTTCATCTTCATTTTAATGTGATTTCCCTTCCCCTTTCACCCTTTCTCTCTGCCGGGTCAGCTCAATATGCCAGTTCTTTCTCGTTTTGATTGATGACCCCCACGAAGAAAGTTTCGCCTGCGTTTAGCATTCGTTTTCTATTCATGATAAAATTGATATCTTGCGCTTTGCGTGTAAGTGGCTTATTGAAAGTGATAGATAGCTCTCGGCGGGGGTGGCACGAAGAGAAAGAGAGAGAGAGAGAGAGAGAGGTGGAGTAACTAAGCCAATAAACTTATTAATTTGTTGATTGTTCATTGTTCTTCTTGCAGCGACTTGGGCAACAACAATCTGACCAAACTGGAGGCCAATTCATTTTTCATGGTTCCCCATCTGGAGGAGTTGTAAGTATCTTGAAACTTTTTGCAGCTGCTCCAACGAGGAAACGAGCATTGTAAACTTGATAAGTTTTATTTATGAACTGCTTTGAAGTTTCTAAAAATAATGCAGATTTTTAAAAATAGAAAAGAAAGAAGAGAAAGAACTATTCAGTTTGAAAATGATTTGAACACGTAAAGCGGCTTAAGGTGTTCAACAAAAATATGTTTTTATTCCCAGCAATTTATTTTAAATTTGTTGGATGTTTTCCAATCAAAAAGAATTTTAAAACTCTGCTCTTTAAATCAATTTCACTTTAAAAGTTCTGCCAAAAATGTTTGCCACAAGTAATTTCCTTATTAAGTGCACTGTGGCATAAAGAACCTAAACTCTTTAATCTTGCCAACAGGCGCTTAGCTGATACACTAAACGAGTCAGCCAAGCCACCGCAGCATTATTCAAACTACCCAAGCCCCTGTTGTGTTTTTTTTTGTTCTACACACCACAAGCGCCCTACCCTGCTGCCCCCTTCCACTTGGCACTTTTTCACACTCCCTTTTTAATCTGTGTACTGTGAGCAGGCAGTGATTGTTGGAAAAACACAAAGTTGCATGCGGAAAACAAAAGCGACAACAACATGCGACGCCTGCTAAAAAACTTTCATTGTTGCCTGTCATGAGCGCTGCGACTCATTATTCAATTTCACAGCCATCCGAGACACCCCTTGACCCTCGCGAACCGCCAGAAATCACAGTGGTCAGTCAGTCACTGAGCCGGGGTTGAGTTGGGGCAATATAAATTACTTGATTACGTTGTATATTACCAAGCGGGTTTCAGGATTAATTAATTTCGCCTGTTATCCTTGCAATTTCCTGCACTTTCGTTGACTTTTGTTGACCAAGGGAAAGGTTGAACCCGTTTTTAGTTGCTATGTGCATTCTTTATTATCTTCTGTGCTGCTTCCTCTTCTTCTTTGGTGTATTTGCAGAACTTTGTCGGACAATAGCATCATTAATATGGATCCGTATACGTTTTATGGTCTGGCCAAATTGAAGCGTTTAAGCCTGCAGAACTGCGGCCTTAAATCGTTGGCCCCGCACTCCTTTCAAGGACTCGGCCAGCTCGTCAGCCTGTAAGTATGCAATACAAGTCAAACTAGCTGCAGCTCTCTCTATTTCTCTGTGTTCTGTGCTGTATATATGTAAATGTATGTGTGAGTGGGTGAGTGTATTTGTGTGGGTGAGTGTGTTTGTCTTAATGTTTGCTTTTAAGCGTTGCCAGGGCAAGCAACGAGCAGCCAAGGATGCGCCCCGAAGCGCAGGCAGACGCCTGCAGGATCAATTAGTACGCTTGCTGCCATTAACTTAGCTGCCTTCACACATACACATACACACACACGCACACACACACTCGAACACACTTTAGAGTACTTGCCAGCACTTGCCAGCAATTACACGCTATTTTGCTCATATTTTTTTGCTTCTCTATTCCTTTTACACACTTCACACAATTGCAATCGCTCAAACAAAAAAAAAACACATTTATATTTGAAAAACACTCTATACTCGATATTCGCCTCGCGACCTTCACCCCACTCAACACCCCGCCCCCACGGCCGTGCAGTCAATTGAACGGCAACGCCCTGGTCAGCCTGGATGGCAACTGTTTGGGCAACCTACAGAAACTGCGCTCGCTGCGCCTCGAGGGGAATCTCTTCTATCGCATTCCAACGAACGCTTTGGCCGGACTCAGAACACTCGAAGCACTGTGAGAGCCTTTTTCGTTTCCTTTTCTTTTATCTCTCTCTCTGGTTATCTCTCTCTTTTTGTCTCTCCTGCATGCACCACTAATACCCTTGTTATGCGAATTTAACGCGCTCTAATTATGCATTTCTGCACGGTGTTTTGTGGTTTCTCATTTGCCTCGCTTTATCGTTTCTGCATGTGTAATTAGCGTGTTACCTTTTTGGTGTCCAGTTATCATGTTTATGTGCGGTTTGGGGGCGTATTTTAGGCAAAGTAATTGAAATGCAGTAGGGAGTGCTCAATGAAATGACAAATCACTGTGCATAAATTTAGAAAATAGATTTTCAACTGATTTGAAATTTTATGTAACATTTCGAACGATCCCCAATGGTTTGTTATGCATAATTAAATATCATTAATAATCATTGAGTATTTTTAAGTTTTTATAAATTTATTTTGGGGTTGGTATTTATTAAGAAAGAATGAATCTGACGACTGATTCATTTTACTTTACATTAAAATAAAACAATAAAATCAAAAAGTTAAAATATTCAATCATAAAATGAATGAATAAAATATTTGGAAAATGTATCAATTAATGTAATAATCGTATTTTAATTTATCAACTCGTTTCAAAACAATCACAATTTTATTTGTAGATTAAAGTTTTATAAACATCTACTTAAATCTAAAGAAATTTGTGGGAGTCTCTTTCATTTTAATACATATAATTTTCATTATATTTATTTATTATTTTGATAGAATATTTCCATTTAACTGCGCATGTTTACTAACTAACTTTGTACTCCTGAAATAGAAATTTAATAATAGTTAAAGAGGTTAACAATTTAATTGAATTTATTTTAAGTTAAGTTAAGACAATTATGGTTTAAAAAATTAATCAAAAGATGACACAAATAAACTAATAGTTTCCCTACTTAAATCCTTACAAATTCGAAGCTCCAGATTAACAATATTTTATCAATGCTATTTTAAATGCCCCTTTTATTCCTTTTTTTCTCTTAATATATAATGTATATTTTTATTTTATTGCGCATGTTTTAACGTACTTTGAACTCTTGAAATGCTCCCATTTACAATCTTAAACCATAACTTAAGAACGAGCTATTGCTCGACTAATGCTTAACCTATAAACAGCTGAATTATAACCAAAGCTGCTGGTCATAAAAACGACTATTACTCATTATTTCCCTCTCAATTTCTTCCCCCGCATAATGCGACCTCATTAACCTATGGGAGAATGTACAGCAATTTGGGCAGCAATTTGTTGACAATAATAAACGACGAGGACTTTCCGCGGATGCCCAACCTAATCGTGCTGTAAGTGATATCAACTTATCGATGTGGTCGCCATATAAATATTATTTGAACTTTTCTCTTTATTGTTTTGCAGTTTACTCAAACGAAATCAAATCATGAAAATCTCAGCGGGAGCTCTTAAAAATTTAACGGCCTTAAAAGTTCTGTAAGTAACTTGAGCAAAAAACAAATACTTTAAGAAGTTCACACGCACAAGTAAACACAAACACACACGCACACAAATACTCACATGAGTTGACAGAACACGACAGGAAGGCGTTGGACAGCAACGGACATAACAGGACAGACAATCCCGGGGTGCGACTTACGAAATGCAATTGATATCACAGTGAAACTTAGCATTATTATTTGAGGATTTTCAATACTCTGAGAGAAGTATAGTTCGAGAAAGAAGGAGTTAACAAATTACAATACGGGATATGATACTTCAAAAATATATTAAGAATTTAAATTGATCAAAATTTTTGTTAAATTATGAAGATAAATATTTTTATCTAATACTCTTAAAGAAGTGTTACATTTTAAATTGATGAGAATATTTGATAAATATCTTTTTGATGTTTTCGATGATTTCTTAGTTATTTTGAACTATTGACTATAGTGGAAAGAGTATTTACCTTGTCTGCCTTAATACTGCATCCGTTGCACCGCAAACTTCATTCAAAACTTTTAATACTTGAACGCACCGCAAGGGAGTAAACAGAGAGTTGAAGTGCAAGTGGAAAGTGGCAAGTGGAAATGGTGTTTATCCGTTTCTTTTTCTCTGGTTTCGAATAAATTTCAATTTTTGCAACAAAAGCGCGATAAACTTTTTTTCGCTTTTCCTCTCTCTCCCTTTCTCCCTCATGCCTTGCGACAGCTTAAATTGTCGTCATAGCGACGCCGCTGCTGACGTCGCTGTCGCTGTTGGCTTCGCTGTTTACCGCACATTTTTGGCTTTGCCATTGCATACTTTGGGGCGTGCGCAGAAAATATAGCTTGGAGCGCGCTTCGAGACGATGACAAATATGCAAATTTATGTTGTGGCTGGCTGACAGACGTGGCAACGAAACCAAACAGACAAACTTCGCGCCAAAACACGCACAAAGCAGACGCGAAGCGAGCGAAGTCGCATGCATCAAGTGAAAGTGAAAAACTTTCGCCGTGCAACGCGTAAATCTGTGTTGAAAAGTATCAAGAAATTTTCCGTATGCATTCGCTGAAGATTTATGAGCATCTCACACCCAATATGAACCGCCCCAAACGCCGCCCTTCTCACGCCCACAAATTGCGTGTCTGTAATGTTTGCGTCGAGTGAAAGTTGTGAAAGTTTTGTTTAATGCAGAGCACGCACATCGAAGGGGGATCCACAGGAAAGATAGCAGAAGGGAGATCTAATTTGTTCAAAGGGATTATAAGTGTGCTAATGGGTTGGTTTAAAATAAAGAAAATATGAATTGTTAATCAATATCTAATCTTATAATATGACAAACGTCACCTGCAATTGAGGAGGAATAAGGATAACTCACTCCAGGAGAAACCGTACAGTTGCTGAATTGATTCACAACTGATTTTTGAAGTAAACATATTACTTAAATCTTATAATATATTCTTGGAAAACCCTTAAAGAATCCATTAATGTAAACCTTTTAAAGCGAATCAATTGCTCAATAAATTCACCCATATTTATTACTAAAGTCAAAGAGTTTCCCCTCACGTATAATTGAAATCAATGCACTTTGTGCGAAACTAAACTTTATTTTCATGCATAAATTTGCATCCCACGCAGTTGGCGTCCCATTTTCCCATTCTAGTCGAACCAATCTCCGCTTCAATCAGACTTTGGTCGTGCTATAACCGCAATGCGAGCCACATGCAAATACACTTGCCCAGTGCACACCCACACACACACACACACAAACAAACACAATCATAATATTTTTCTAAGCGAATTTTGAAATGTGCTTCAATATTATCATATCTTCTATGCATATGCGAATGTAGTACAGTATAATTCGCTTAGCTGCATCGATAGTTAGCTGCATCGGCAAGATATCTGCATTATTTTTCCATTTTTTTGTGTGAATAGAAAATAGAAAAAATTAAGTTAGCTGCATTTTTAAGTTACCTGCATCGAGGCATTGTGCAAAGTACTCGAGGCAGCTAAGCGAATTATACTGTATATATATTTCTATAACTCCTTTCTTTGTTCGCAGGGAACTGGATGATAATTTGATAAGCAGCTTGCCCGAAGGACTCAGCAAATTGAACCAGCTGCAGGAGCTGTAAGTGCCACAGACTGTGCAACGCACAGGTGCAGGTCCAGAGATTAGCTCAGAATGTTGAAGAAAGGGGGTGTGGCTGGGCAGGAAGGAGAATTGAAAAGGCTCAGGCATCACTTGGCAAGTTGGCAGCTACAACATTTGCTACTTTGTCAGGCGGCAAACAAGCGGAAACCAAAAATCATAACGCATCATTACTTGGAAAATTTACGACAAAGGCGGGTGGTCTTCATGTTCCTCGCCTTCAACCCCCTCTTTCTTGGCTGCCCTATCTAGCGGGATTGCAGTTGTCGCTGACTTGTGCCATCACATCCTGTAGCCATTGCAGTTGCAACTCTTTTTTCTTCGACTTAGGTCGGGTCTTCAGGTTCTTGTGCAGTTGTTGTTCAGTTTGTGACAGGGAGAACTATTATAAAGTTTGTTGAAGAGTATTTTTTAATAAATATTTCGACCTTTGATATATTTTAATATATTCCTATATTTATATACTTCTTAAAGAAAGTTCAAAGATTTAATTTAATTCATATTTTTAACTCAGATAATTTTATATAATGGTGTATCAGTTCTCAACACTTTTTCTTATGTTATTTAGAATATTTTTAGTTTCTTGCTCTTTATATATTTTTATTTCGTTGCACCCGTTAGAGTATTCAATATAGTTTGTATTGCCTTTAGTACTTTCCTTTAGCTTCTTTTTCTTGTTGGTTGCATTTTGCTTTTTGCCACGCACTTCCTGCGTGCGGCAACTGTGGCGACTGTCATTGCAACATGGTTGACAACGCGCATCGCAGATTCTGCGACTGTGACTGAGTCGGCGACTGCCACTGCTCGAATGTCTCCCCAAGGAAATTCAATTTCTGGTAAACAGGATAATTATGAGCATGTTAAATGTTGCGATAAAAGCCACGCTGCGATGCACTCGCCATCTTCAGTCAGCCGCAGCAGCATTTCTATCCCATGATTGGGGAATTAAACTGGCAAATAAATTCGCTGCACCAGCAGGGAGTAGCAGTAGTGTGTAGTGTGAAAGGGGTGTGCTTGAGGGGCGGCAGCTGGTGACTTTTGAAAAATCTTGCACTTTTTCTTGGCTCACACACATGTGATGCGGTTTTCTGCCACTGGCAGGGAAAAACAAATTTAAAAGGATTAAAAACATTTCGTAATGCTTGCAGTTTGTTGACTGCCAACCAAGTTAACTGTTTCCTCCTTCTTCTCCTTTTTCCGTGCGCTTCGAGGATGCTCCTTGCTGGAGAAATAAGAAAAGAAACAAGTTGCAGGCAACAGATTAAACCGATAAAGAGCGAGATTTGGTTGAAAGTTGTGCGGCGCAAAGAAAAGCAAAAGGATTATCCCAAGACATCAGTAAATTGGCAAATTAATGGGAGTGCAAGTTTCAATATCAAGTACACGCAGGGGATATTTAGTGAATGTTTTGAATGCTTTTACTAAATATAGTTAGAAATCATTTTATTTCTAAAAAATAATGAAACCAATTTTTAAATTATCAATATTAGGAGAATTAAATTAAGTATACGCACGATGTTTTAAAGACATGAATGAAAGACTTGGAAAAACTTTACTTATTCTAGTCATTCCACAATTAAATAGTTATTGACTACAATTTTAAATAATATAGACACATATTTACGCAAGATTCTTAAAATAAATACAGAATTTTCAATTTCAAATATATCTTATTAAATTGCAAACCCTTCAAGACATTTCCTTTTCCTCCACGTCTCTCGTTACTTGCACTACTTAAATTGCATCTTGAAGGTTCCACCTTAAACAGTGACCTACAAAAGTAAACGCTCTTTAAGCTCCATTGTGCACTGTGTGTACTCTGCCTGCGATTGCTGGCCAAGAAAAACCCAGAGACGATAACAAAATGTGTGCCCAAAAATAGAAGCTGATTTTATGCGAGACAGTTGTCACATTTCTCGCAGTTGGTAGTCGGCCAACTCGACTCGGGACTCTCGACTTGGGACTCTCGACAGCTGCTGCAGAGTCAACTTTGCAAGTGGCACTTTCCAGCAGATTCCATCTCTGAGATACAAACAGACGCAACTGCACTCGTATCTTGCAGATACACACTTTGATATTTAGCTTGTTGTTGTTACTCTTTCACAGCTCCATGACGAGCAATCGCCTGCGTTGGATAAACGACACGGAACTGCCGCGTAGCATGCAAATTCTGGACATGAGAGCGAATCCACTGTCCACGATCACCTCTGGCGCCTTTCGTGGCATGTCCAAGCTGAGGAAACTGTAAGTAGAGGGTGGGTAGTTAATCAAAGAACTCATTGAGCACCTCTATCCTTTCAGTATTCTCTCCGATGTGCGCAGCCTGCGCAACTTTCCCGAACTGGAGGCCTGCCATGCGCTGGAGATACTCAAGCTGGATCGTGCCGGCATACAGGAGGTGCCAGCGAACTTGTGTCGCCAAACGCCAAGACTGAAGAGTTTGTAGGTAGCCCAGCATATTACGCATATATCTTCTGCTAATGTCTGTCTGTATCTTTCCACAGAGAACTTAAAACCAACTCCCTGAAAAGCATCCCAAATTTAAGTAGCTGCAGAGACTTAAGGCTGTTGTGAGTAAACCATAGAGACTAGGAACGGCAATCTACTTGTGGCTAACTGTATTCTTGACTTCCCTTAGAGATCTATCGAGTAACCAAATCGAAACATTGCAAGGTCGACCCTTCTACGGGCTGAAGCAGCTGCATGATCTCCTGCTGTCCTACAACCGCATCAAGTCGCTGCCACAAGATGCCTTTCAGGGCATACCCAAGTTGCAATTGCTGTAAGTGAGCTCATAATATATCAAATATATTAAATATATCAAATTTATCAAATATATCAAATATATCGATATATCAATATATCAAATATATCAAATATATCAAATATATCAAATATATCAAATATATCAAATATATCAAATATATCAAATATATCAAATATATCAATATATCAAATATATCAATATATCAAATATATCAAATATATAAAATATTTCAATATATCAAATATATTTGTCTTTCCCAGCAAATATATCCAATATATCAAATAAATCAAATATATCAATATAAAAATATTTTTGTCGTTCCCAGCGATCTGGAGGGCAACGAGATCTCCTCAATACACAAGGACGCATTTGCCGCCTTCACAGCCCTGGAGGATCTTAACTTGGGCAACAATATATTCCCACAACTGCCGGAGGCAGGACTGCGTGCCCTCCTCCACCTGAAGACGTTCAACAATCCCAAATTGCGTGAATTCCCACCGCCAGACACCTTTCCACGCATCCAAACACTGATCCTCTCCTATGCCTATCACTGCTGCGCCTTCCTGCCGTTGGTGGCCATGTCGGCACAGCGCAAGACCTCACAGGTACAGGAGGCGGTGCTCTTTCCCTCCGACGCCGAGTTCGATATGACACTCTGGAACAACACCATGATCAACATTTGGCCACAGATGCGTAAGTTGAAGTGTGATCACGTACTGAATTGGTTATCAAGTTTCTATCATTCTTCCCGTAGATAATCTGAGCAAGCAGCTCGGCGCTGCCATGCACGATCTGTGGGACACACCCAACTATATAAACAACTACAATCTCAACGAGGATCAGCAGCAGATGCCCACGGGCAGCCAGTTGCCCAGCAGCTACATGGAGGAATATTTCGAGGAGCACGAGATGAGTGGCCCCGGCACAGGTTATGGCTTTGGAACGGGTCTCTTCAGTGGCATCTCGGCAGAGGATCTGCAGCCAGGCTCAGTGCAGTGTCTGCCCATGCCGGGTCCCTTTCTGCCCTGCGCAGATCTCTTCGACTGGTGGACACTGCGCTGTGGTGTTTGGGTTGTCTTTCTGCTCGCCCTGCTCGGCAATGGCACAGTCGTCTTTGTGCTCATCTGTTCCAGATCCAAAATGGATGTGCCACGTTTTCTTGTCTGCAATCTTGCCGCTGCAGACTTCTTCATGGGCATCTACCTGGGCATATTGGCCATTGTGGATGCGGCAACACTGGGTGAGTTTCGCATGTTCGCGATTCCCTGGCAAATGTCGCTGCTCTGCCAGTTTGCCGGCTTTCTGGCGGTGCTCAGCTCCGAACTGTCGGTCTACACGCTGGCCGTGATCACGCTGGAGCGCAACTATGCCATCACTCATGCCATACACCTCAACAAGCGACTCTCGCTGCGCCAGGCGGGCTACATCATGAGCGTGGGCTGGATCTTTGCGCTGCTCATGGCGCTGCTGCCACTGCTGGGCATATCGGACTATCGCAAGTTCGCCGTGTGTCTGCCGTTCGAGACGACAACTGGTCCGGCCAGTCTGACCTACGTGATCAGCCTGATGTTCATCAATGGCTGCGCCTTCCTCACCCTGATGGGCTGCTACCTGAAGATGTATTGGGCCATACGTGGCAGCCAGGCGTGGAATACGAATGACTCTAGGATTGCCAAGCGAATGGCACTGCTTGTGTTCACAGACTTCCTCTGCTGGTCACCCATTGCCTTCTTCTCCATCACCGCCATCTTTGGACTGCAGCTGATCTCGCTGGAGCAGGCAAAGATCTTCACGGTCTTCGTGCTGCCGCTCAACAGTTGCTGCAATCCCTTTCTCTACGCCATCATGACCAAGCAGTTCAAGAAGGACTGTGTAACGCTGTGCAAGCACTTCGAGGAGACGCGTGTGGGTGGCACAACGGCAGCAGCACGTGCAGCAGCGCGTGGCAAGCGGGGCGGCGGTGGCGTCGGCGGAGAATTGCCACCTCCACTGCTTCCTACCGCAGCTGTTGCGCATCCGCCCGGTTGCCGCTGCCTGCGCATGTTGCCCAGCGAGATGCCCAACTGGCACAAGATGGAACAGACGCCCACGTTGTGGCAGCGCTTGAAGCGCCTGTGCTGCGGCCAGCGCAGACGCAAGCAGCGCCGTCAGCCGCAGCAGCGACGCCAGCGTGCCTACACTGCAGCAGCAGCGAATCCGTATCAGTATCAGTTCGCCGAGCTTCGGCAGCAGCGCAAGAATCGCGCCAGCTCCATTTCCAGTGAGAACTTCTGCAGTTCACGCAGCTCCAGCTGGCGCCATGGTGCCAACTCCTCCACACCAGCGCCGCAAACGAACTGCAGCATGCCGCTGAAGCTGATGGAGCCGGGCCAGTCACACACACACGGCCGGCGACGGCACTCCGCGTGGCTGATCACGCGCAAGACATCGCAGGACTCCAATCTGTCCAGTTCGCGCAACGATTCCTCCGCCTCGGCCACCACGGCGAGCACCTCCACATTCCGCTTGTCGCGCTCCAGTGCCGGCAGCAGCACGCCACTGCCATCGATTATAGGTGAGTGGGATAAAAAAGAGGAAGGTATTTAGATATCTTACCTGTTCCCTGACAAGAACCTAGAGCTATAAATTGGAGGCAGACGTACTTCATCTATAAAGTTTCTCCTTTCATCTCTCATTGCAGCCCACAACGGCAAACAACAGCACGAGACGCTGAGCAAGCCACGCCTGGTGCGGCAGGAGGCGGTGCAAGAGGAGGAGGATTCATCGCCGCCACGTTTGGGAGTGCGCTTTCTGCCCACAATACCCTCCGCCGCGGACAGTTCGGTTATCATGGAGGATGGCGACTCAGCCAATGCTGCAGCCAGTGGTGGCGCTGCTGGGGGTAGCGCAGCTGGATTTCTGGGCATGCCATTGCCAGGTACATCGAGTGGATTTCTTGTTGCACCACCGGCACAACTGCAGCCAGAGAAGCCGCCACCAGCACCCAATGATGCACCTCCATGACCAGCATCCAATAAGGGCCAAGGCTTCTGGGGCAGCTGGCACAGGCTAAGCAAGAAGCCTCAAACGGAGACGTTTCTCTAAAGGCAGTTGATCAGTAGAAAGAGGGAGAGGGGGAAAGAAAGCTCACTGTGTTCATAGATTGTATTCATGGGTGGGGGGTTGGAAGGTAGCATCAGCATCTTTAGGGCAGCTAAACAAATAATCTTAAGTAGTCAATTTGTTGGAACAAACTTTCGGGGAAACCGAGCCGAGATTATTGCTATAGTCCAATGCTTTTCGACAGAAGTATTATGTACTACACAGATAGATGTATGCACATATATACAAACGCATATATAATATATATACACACGCATAACTTATTCTTAGACTTACCTAAGCTAGTTCAGTATCCATAGGCTAATATATTATATACTCGAACGTGTATTTAGCGTAGTTTAGCATAGTTTATATGTCTATATTTCGATATGCCCATCATATATGGCAGACAATGCTAAGCATTTCCCGAACGAGAAGAAGTAACTAGTTCTATATAAACATATACCATATATACATGCATATATACACCTAGAAACAGATTGATACGAAACGAAACCAAGCCATAAATAATAAAGTTAATCTATTTACAGTATTGGGTCTAAAGGATGTTTATTTAGAATGGTAGGCTTGAAGAAGGTTTGTATCATAGTTCTAAGGAAAGTAAATGTATCTTTAAGACATTTAATTTTCAGAGGAAAGTAGACTGCAGACTAAGTTTCTTTTTTATTTTTGTGATAAAAAAATTTTGTTTTTAATTTTTTTTTAGACTAGTGCACTATTTCCCTTTTGTTGGGCAGCTAAATCTAATCTGAATTTTTATTTTAATTAACTTATGTCAAGTTCCTGTTTAAAAAAGGCCTTGACGGTAATAACCGTGCTCTCCACCGATATTCGAACCCAGAACCCCGGAACGCCTCAGACGACTCATCTATAGGGGTCGGCACTTGTAGTTCTAAGGAAAGTAAAAGTGTCCTTCAGACTACTAATTTTCAGAGGAAAGCAGACTAGAGACTTAGTTGCTTTTTTATTTTTGTTCTACATTTTTTTTTTTATTTTATTTTTTAAATTTTACTTTTGGTTTATCGTACTGTTACCCTTTTTGAGCAACTAAATCTGAATTTTTATTTTAATTAATTTATGTCAAGTTTATGTTTTTCAAACGTCTTGCCCTCCCTCAGGATTCGAACCCGAAACCCCAGAACTCATCAGACGATGACTTATCTACAGGAGTCGGCACTAAGTTGCTGATTTAAAAATGTATTTTATTAATTAATATTATTCCTAAATCGAGTCAAGTATGAAGCTCGTTGTGGTAATAAGTTGATCTAAAACCTATGAATGTATGGTACGCACTACCCTGATCAGTCGTCCAATCCGATCTGCTGCTCGTCGGATAACTCCCCGCTGGCCGCGAGGCAAACACCGTAGCTGGGATTTTCAATGAGATTTGCCTGCTGCTTATCGCGCTGCGCATGAAGACGGTGCAAGAAGTATCGAATGATCAGCACCGGCAGCGTGATCAGCACCACGCAGAGCAGCAGTGCCAGTGCGAGGATAGACCAAAGCGGGAGGCTAACCCGCTCCGTAACACTTTCCACTAGCTGTTCCGTGGCGTGGAAAGGACGTCGCTGGCAATTGTCCGGGGCAACGCAGAGACTTGCGCTGTCGCAGGGTACTCTGCACACGGGCTCACACTCCGTGGAGCTGCCGTCGAGAAAGGCATATCCTTCAAGGCAGGTGCACACGTCCGGGCTGAGGCACTCGGCATTGATGCAGCGCTCCTTGCACTGGCTGCGACACAAGTGCGGTTCGCTGGTGTTGCTCACCACAAATCCGGCATCACATTCACAGCGTCCTGGCGCCACGCAACGTCCATTCTCGCAGGCCGGACGGCAAGTGGGTGTGCAAAGGTATTGCTGCTTGGTATCCTCGTAGCCATCCCAGCACTGGCAGCTGTTCGGCTCGACGCAGTTGCCGTTGATGCAGTTGGGCGTGCAGACGGGATCGCAGATGGAATTGGAGCCCGCTCGCATGCGGTAGCCCTCGTAGCAGCGACAGCGTCCCTCGCCACCCTCGCAACGACTGTTGATGCACTTCTGCGGGCAGTAAGGCTCGCATGAGCCAGTGGGCCAGCGCTTGGCATAGCCCCGATCACACTTGCAGATCTCCGGCGCAATGCAGTGTCCGAATCCGCAATCCTGTGTGCAGATCGGCTCACAGACATTCGACTCCGTCGCACTGGGTCGATAGCCGGTGAAGCAGCGACACTTGTCGGGCGGCACACAGGTGCCGTGGACACATGCCTGACGGCAACTGGGCACGCAGTAGGACGAGGTGAGGGGCTCGTACCCTTCCAGGCAAGTGCAGACGCCGGGGCTGCTGCAGATGCCGTTCCAGCAGTGCTTGGGGCAATGTGGTTCGCACTCGACGCTGCTGCCGTTCAGGTGGCGATAACCCTCGTCGCAGGTGCAGATATCCGGTGCAGTGCAGCGTGCATTGTTGCCACACGCCGGATTGCAGATTGGTGCACAGCGATGCGGCGAGATCTGCGTGTATCCCTCGTGGCACTCACAGCGTCCGGGCGCATTGCAGAAGCCATTCTCGCAGCCATTGCGGCAGCTGGGCACACAGATGTGATGCTGGCCGTTCTGCGGCACATGGCCCTCCTTGCAGAGGCACAGATTGGGCGACACGCAGGTGCCGTTGATGCAGCCAGGCTGGCAGATCGGTTCGCAGCCAGCTGAAATGTTGTTGCCCTTGTGTGCGTAGCCCACGTTGCAGGCGCACTTCTCCGGCTCCAGGCAGAGTCCATTGCGACAGCCACTCTTGCAGACAGGCTCACAGATGTTGGGCTGATCGACACGCGCCTCGTAGCCGGCATGACAGCGGCACTCGTAGGGCTCCACACAGTCCCCATGCACGCACTGTGGCTCGCACCTGGGCACACAACGCCCGAGGGTCTCGTTGCGCTGATACATAGATAGACAACGGCACAACTCCGGCTCCACGCAGTTTCCATTGCTGCAATCGATGGTGCGGCACTGCGGCTGACACACACTTCGACTGCCGTCGCGCAGGCGATAACCCGCGTGACACTCACAGATATCGGGCCCAGTGCAGCGTCCATTGATGCAGGGCTCACTGCACTCCGGCAAGCAGACACCGCGATTCGCCTGATTGCTGTAGCCCTCGTTGCAGCGGCACACATCCGGTACAATGCACTTGCCGCCTACGCCGCAATCCTTGCACTGAGGCAGACACTCCGCGCTGAGATGAAGAAGAAGATTATTACTGAAATATATGAAGATGTCAAGGAGAATACCTACGTTTCATTGACACGTTGATAGCCCGCACAACAGACCAGGTCAGCGGACATGTAGGTCTAGGCAAGATGAGTAAACTATGAGAGACTGACTTCCATTGATGGCCACCACTACTTACCTCCTTGACGGGTCGCACCACCAGCTGGCCACAGTCGTGTGTACAGTTGCTTTGGCCCTCGAACTTGCGCATGGTCACCAGGCTGACTCTTATCTTGACCGCACTTTGGATGGAATAGAAATTCTATATAGATATTCCCCAATACGTTTCCCTACTTACGGCACACTCTGCACACATGCACTCACTGGCGGCGGCCAAAAATAGCCCATGCCGAGCAGAAATAGTATAACAAGTTGTCGCCACATGGCCAGGCTAGCTGCTGATTGTGCCAAATCTCACGACAATTCGCTTGGAGAGACAACTTACAAGTGAATCAACATGCGAACAGCGTCCAACAGGGCAGCCGTGATTATTATGGCATATACTATAGACAAACGGCGATAGATAGTCGGATCTAGTATATATACGTATGCATTGACTATATAGTATTGTTTTGCATGTGTTTCTTGAACTTTCAGAACGCAGTATCAACTCGACGAGGTCCCTAGCATTCAAAATGACACATGAGTTTAAAAGACTTTGCTTATCGGCGAGAATGACGTATATATTACAGTATATTTATTACAAGTGTATATTTATTTATACTATATGATAAAGCGCTAATGTTATTATGTTTATGGAGAGCAGGCAACAAACTTTATTTGTAGAAATTCACAATTTATTCAAATATTTTTTTAGCATGGATGTTTATCTATTTATTGCTTTGATATCCGTTTACTTAGTCAATTTTTAATCATTCTTCTTTTATAATTATTCTTCTTCAATAATTATATATTTTTGAGCTGACTAAATCTCTAAACTCACACGCGATTTGTTGTCTATTTTTTTTAATAAAGTATGCCAAAATTCTTCTCACAATATGTTTTATTTATTTTAATGTTTGTGTTTATGTTTCTTCCACGTAAAATATTATTCCACGCTCGAACACAATCGAAAACAAAAGTAACTTGCAAAAATATGTTGAAAGTCAAGTGAGTAACAAAAAAATAATGCCAAATAATTCATCTAAATGTAATCGGACCCAACTTGATTCCTATAAATCTATTTATTCTTTGCGGTCAAGGCGAACGACGAATAATGCAGCTTTAGAGCTCTATATAGTTACTTCCCGAAGCCTGATTTCATCAGTTTAATATCGAACTTCAATACGGAAATAACAAAAGAATTCAATAGTGATCGATTCATTCATCGATATGGCACGAATGGGGCATCTGCTGATCTTCCCCTGCCTGATCTTTCTATACATCAATCTCAGTGCAGCCGTGAGGGATAAATCGCAATGTGTGCCCAAATTTGTGATCAAAACCGAAAAGTTTAGGGATCCTGTGAAACATTTTCTACTGAGACCAAATGGAACATTGGAAAATAGAGTTGTTAGTGAGCCCTACGAGATTACAACGGTAAATTGTTAAGCAGTTGGAGCGTATAATTCAAATGTATTAAAATGTTTCTCCTGTACACAGATTGTCAAGAAAATCAACGATAAAACTCCCGAAAATTGTCAGCCCAAATGTGATCCAAGGTGTAGTCAAAATGCGGACTGTGTGTGGTCGAGTGAGGACAGTCCGGAGTGTGTCTGCCACACAGGTTACAATACCACTCGTTTGGCAGACCGGAGGACACGCTGTGTGCCCATTTGCACATCTGGGTGCGGCAAGAACACCCTGTGTCGGCGTCCAGGTGCGTGTGAGTGCAAGAAGGGCCACCAACGATTGCAGCAGGAGGACCAGGATTGCAAGCCCATTTGCCCCGATGGGTGTGGCTACAACGAGTATTGCTTCAAGCCAAACAAGTGCAGGTGCAAAGATGGATACGAGAAGGATGATCGAGCAATCTGTATGCCCGACTGCAGCAAAGCCCCTTGTGGAGTCAACCAGGAGTGCGTAGGTCCTGAGACATGCGCTTGCCAAAAGGGATATAAAAACAACACTGAGACAGGTGGTTGTGAGCCACATTGTCCTTCCGGCTGTCCTGAAAATATGATGTGCATTGGAAATGATCAATGTAACTGCAAGGAAGGATACAAGATGGATAGCAGTGGTGCCTGCAAACCCGTGTGTGAGAATGGGTGCAAAGGTCCGCATGAGGAGTGCATAGGTCCAAACATTTGCGGTTGCCAGACGGGATATAAAAATAATACCGAGATAAACGTCTGCGAGCCACACTGTTCTAAGGGCTGCCCTACAAATATGATGTGCACTGGAAATGATAAATGCCAGTGCAACGAAGGCTACGTGCAGGATATCAGTGGTGCCTGCAAACCCGTTTGTCAGAATGGGTGCAAAGGTCCGCATGAGGAGTGCATAGGTCCGGAAACCTGCGCTTGCCAGGCGGGATATAACAACAACACCGTGACAGGCCTCTGCGAGCCACAATGCTCGGACGGCTGTCCGACGAATGGTTTCTGCGCCACGATCGGTGTTTGTAAGTGCAACAAGGGCTACCAGATTGTTGGGGAACGTTGTGAACCAATCTGCACGCGTTGTGGCGCGAATACCCTTTGCCGGCAACCGGGAGAATGTAAATGTCAGGATGGTTACCAACGCGAAGCGCTAAATAGCAATGACTGTAAGCCTAAATGCGACAAGAAATGTGGCGAGAACGCGACCTGCGTCGGCCACAACGATTGTAGTTGCAACGAGGGGTACGAGATAACCAATAGCACGAATGGTGACTGCAGTCCCAAGTGCGACTGTCTGCACCACAGCTACTGTAAGAGTCCCGGAGAATGTGCTTGCAAGCCCGGCTACAAAGGCAATCACCTCCACTGCGATCCCATTTGCGACGAAGTGAAGTGTGGCGACAACAGTTACTGCTTCGAGCCGAACAAATGCGAATGTGCCGACGGCTTCCAGGCTACCACTCCGGATAAGACCAACTGCTCCAACGTGTTGGTCTCCTATATGGTCTGGTTCGTTAGTATCGTGTCCCTCGTTGCCCTAGTGGGCATAATGTCGTGCATTGCCTTCGTAGTGCGTAGACGCTATAAGGAACCTGAGTATATGTCCCACACGGATACTGTAAACTTGCACCAAGTGGATCTGGAGGTGTCCACCGAAAACCTAGAGGGCGTCGACAATCATACCTATATTTAACAAGTACATTCACTAATCACATTTGCATATTTAATTCTAAGGAATCAGCCCACATAAGATTAGAAGAAAAACCTCAATATGCGCTGTTCGAATCCTATAAATACCGCTACCAAGTGAGTCGTTGTTTATGTTTTGTTATAATTGTGATTTATGAAACATTCGTATGCCAGATCAGAACAATTTTTTCCTTTCCCTTTTAGTGTTTGTCCAAACTTCGAGACCTCAGTATTCAAAGAAAAGAAGAAATGTTGTTAAGGAAATTCGCTTTAATCATAGTATTACTAAATCTAAACTCTGCTGTAAGCTCCTATGTAATCTCCAACAACAGCTCGAGCTGTGGACCCCATAGCGATTACAGAGAACCCAATTTGTGTGTTTGCCACGAAGGATTCAAAGCCGATTCCAACGATCTGTGTCAGCCCATTGATGTCTCCTGTTCCCACTGTGACTACGGCATTTGTATAGCCCCCGATGAATGCGAATGTTTGCCAGACTATGAGAAAAATCACCAAATTGTTGAAGAAGATGAAATAATCGATATTTGCGGGCCAAAGAGTTCGACTGAGCGTGCAGAACATAATGAATTAAAGTGTCTGGCAGACTGCGATTGCTGGAATGAACTGGACCAACTGGGAAACGTGATTGATCCCAAGACATGCCTAGCTCCCTGCACTGGACACTTTGTTGGGCCTTGTCTCAATACAACCGATTGTAGGTGTGACGTGCAAAGTAATCGATTGTTGTGCGATTACTTGCATGCGTTTACTGCGACTTCTCTTGCCTGCAATCGCCACTTTTACAATCTGCATGTGGTAATGGCAACTATATTGCTAACTGGGCTTGTGCTTGGCTTTCTAACTTCATTAGTTTTTAAATTATCTCAATGGAGAAGAAGTAGCAAGCATGAGCTGCTGCGG
The DNA here is from genome assembly GCA_018904595.1 of Zaprionus indianus. NCBI lineage: Eukaryota > Metazoa > Arthropoda > Insecta > Diptera > Drosophilidae > Zaprionus > Zaprionus indianus. The sequence continues at coordinate 3,860,777 of JAEIHA010000905.1, forward strand.
GAGGAGAACGACAGCTGCAACGAGGAGTCTAAACTGTGACAAGCGAGGGGCTTAATCAACACTTTTTGTTTTAATATCATCTATTTATTATCATTTATTTAATTCTTATATCTAGTGAATTCATTAAAGCAAACTGAAACAAAATAAAGTATTTATCAATAACATCGAAAATAAAAAAAACAATTCAGAAAGAAGGCTACAATGGATTTGTTTCTGGTTTTTACGGGTAAATTGTGATGAATTGGTTTTGCTTAGTGCTCTTTATAACATCGATTATGGGGATTATGGGAGCCTTCACTAGTTGTATACCACATTACCCTGGAACATTCTTGAGATAAATCTGGGCTGCACTAGAGCAGTTGACTTCACTGACTCATGCTGCACGTGAGGCACAATAGAATAACAATATAGAAAACAAATAACAATAAGAATCGTAAATAATAATATAATGAATAATAAACAAAAAAAGTAAATACTTTATAACTCTAACACTCTCGCCAGTCTTCACTTACTGCGCACTTTTAGAAGAATGATTACATTACTATATACTATAGTAAGTGGAAAGAAATCATGTGTATATACACAACTTCCATATCGTCCCATACTCAACACAAAGTGTCGATAAAGTTTTGAATGAACTTCAAATCCAACTTAATACAATAAATAAAATAATAAAAGTCGTTTTATATATTATTTTACATAATTTAAACAACTTCGCTTGCTTGACGATGATAAGTTTCTGCAGATAAATATTGGATGACACAGTGGGGGTTTATTATAAAGTATAATTTTAAGAACTGATTCCAGTTATGAGCCGAGACAGAGCATGCACTCAGTTGTTATTCGAATGCCTTCAAGTGACGATCATATCACGAAAGTCAAGAAAAATTCTAGCAGAGAGCTTGAAAGGAAAGAGACATTATGAAGTTATTTCAATGTCTGACACAAACGTTGCTCTTAGTTTGTTTTTATATGGGCAATGCGAGTGCATTAGGCGATCATGTGTGCACCCGTCTCACGCCATATCAGCATTATTCTTTCGAGGATGGATTGAATCTGAGATATCCACGAGCTCCGTATCAGTATGGGATGAATATGAGGTATCCAGCAAATTGGGAATCTTGGCGAAATCGCTTTAGGCTCCATGTGCCACAGGTGAAGATAACATGATCAACGCAATAAGGAGTAAACGATTCATTTCTACTGTTCTTATCACAGCGTTCGCATACCGAATACTATTGCTGCCAAGGCTACTATGGATCTATAGACGACTGTCAGCCAAAGTGCTATGGACTTTGTGGAGAGCACAGTCACTGCACTGCGCCGGGCACCTGCACCTGCGAGGAGGGATATGAAAAACTAATGAGCAGCTGTAAACCGATATGCAACCCTGACTGCGGGCCGCACAGCTTCTGCTCGGAGCCCGGAGCCTGCGAATGCGATGAGGGCTACAAGAAAGTATCCCAAAATGTGAGCACATGTGAGCCAGTGTGCGAACCAAGTTGTGGACCTTATCAGTTCTGCAAGGAGCCCAATCAGTGCGATTGTCTAGAAGGTCACGCGCCTGGAGAGGCGGGCGAGTGCAATCCGGTCTGCGAGCCCGACTGTGGACCACACAGCAGATGCCTCAAGCCGGGAGAATGTCAGTGCGAGAAGGGATACACCAGATCGGACGAGGACAAGTGCGAACCAGTGTGCAGTCCAGAATGTGGAGAGCACAGCAGCTGCCAGAATGGCGGACAATGTGTGTGCCATGAGGGCTACTCCAAGACAGAATCCAACGATTGTGAGCCAGTCTGTAACCCCGAGTGCCAGCATGGCGAATGTGTGCAACCTCAAACTTGTCTCTGCAATTCTGGCTACGAGCCCGAGAGCGCAGCCCTGGGTCATTTATGTCAGCCGAGATGTCAAACGAAGTGTGTGAACGGAACCTGCTCGGCACCTGAACAATGCAGCTGCTTGGAAGGATTTGTGCCCTCGCAGCAAGGCAACTCTTCGATTTGCCAGCCAAATTGCAGTCAGGGCTGTCAAAATGGAATCTGTGTGGCCCCTGAGACTTGTGTGTGCCCGGCTGGGTATGAGAGAGCATCCAATGGATGCCATTTGTCTGTGGAGCCCACTACACAAGCCGCTAGTTCATCCCCGCATACTGCTATTACTGCTTCATCGTATAGAGGTGAACTAGCCGCCAAAGTAGTTCTCCACAATGTCGATTCAGAACATGCCACGAGTGGCCAAACGATAGTCGCCTTCGTCATGGGAAGTTGTTTCCTCTTGGGCACCTCGGTAGCTCTCACCTATTTCTATTTTAAGCGCCGGGCAGGGAACGCCTTAGGCGCTGATCAAGTGCCTATCATAGATCTTTAGAATGCTTTGTAACAAACAATAAAAAAGATAATTTCAATTGGAAATGTAAGATAACAAAAAAAAAAAAAAATAAAATAAAATATAAATCTTAACAACGTTAATGCATAATACATATAAAATATAGTTTCCTAAGGAACGATCAGCATAAATGAGGAATTTCGTAGGGAAACGTTATCTCTGTAAAAAATATTTCAAATTAAAATTGTGTAAATCATTTAGAATGTCCAGGAAAACCATTTTTGTTTGTATAAAAAAAAAATTATTTATTATATATCATTTAATAACAAAAATTCCTTAAACTGCATGTATTTCTACTTACAAATCAAAGTGTTAGTCTCACATATTGAATAATTACAGCTAGTAGCACTTAAAAGATAACAAATTCTCTCATTTTCTTCGCTCTTTGTTTGTCTCGACAAAGTTTTTATAAACAGTCCAAGGTCTCTTCTATATAGAAAGAAACCAGATTACAATTACAATTACAATTACAATTAGAATAGCAAAACAAATGAAGAAAGCTACAGTAGAGTGCACCCGACAGAAAGATTCCTAACAACAATGTTCTCCACTGCCTAAGCGCATCCCTGAATATGAAGATAACTTCTTATCAAATTAGATCATTGATTCTGTGCTCCAATTACAAATTGTCATTATTGGTTTTGGGAGTGCCAATTAATATTAAAAATAGATTTTACAACCATATGGCACGGAGTGAGTTAATTGCCTAATAAACATCCTAATCATCCTGTAGGGTCTGCCAGGTCTGCTACCACCGTCGAAGTGTATAAAAATGTACAATTGAAAAGCTCTTTAGTATTTACTATTTTATTACACATGCTCATGCACATATATATTTTAAATTTATCTATAATAATTTAAAGTCAAGAGCTCAAATCACAAAAGTGTATGTACATTTTTAATTCTCGAGAAAATCCACTTGTTTTGGTTTATCAATGTGAAAACGGAAGCTTGTTAGTACTAGTATATACTGTTTTTTATATTCGTATGCCTAGATTTGAGCATTAGGCTTTAGCTCAGTTAGAGACGTGCATTAGAAGTGAACACTACGTTAATCAAGTTAAGCCACAAGTGAATACATTATGAATATTTGGTGCACAATTTGGCTTCTTTTCGCTTACTTTATCTGTTCAATTCACACTTATCCCGAGAATGTGTGTACTGAGAATCATTTGGTAACATACACGAACTATGTCCGCAGATCTAGATATGTTCAATACCAGCATCATAATTGGTTGGGATTTCGTAAGAAGAGTTATCGCGTGGAATATCGAAATGAACCAATGGTAATTTCATCAGACTACATAATATATTACAAATAATAGAAATATGTTTAGATTTAATTTATTTTAGTTTAATCAAAAAAAATACAAAATAATAAAGAAGTCGAAAGAACGGCAATCATTGTATAAAAGTCTGAGTATTATATGTTGGAAACTGTACCATAATAATATTTAATATATATATAAACATAGTGTAATAAATTGAATATATATTCTTTCTTTCTTCAGACTGCTTACAAATACAATACGCGTTACGTCTGCTGCCCCGGCTACACGGGATCACCCAACAGCATTTGCAGGCCCATTTGCCATGGAACCTGTCCCGAGAACAGTCACTGCTCTTCTCCGTTTTATTGCAGCTGCGACGCAGGTTATGCTGGCGATCCCTGCAGTCCTGTCTGCCAGGAATGCGGCAAGAATTCCAACTGCCTTGCACCGAATTTGTGTAAATGCAAATTTGGCTATCGCGAGAGTGGCACTGATTGTGTGGCGCATTGTACGCCGGAGTGCGGGCCGCATAGCTTCTGCTCGGAGCCAGATGTCTGTGAATGCGAAGTCGGCTATAAGCAAGAGTCCCTCAATGCAACATGCGAGCCAGTGTGCGAGCCCAGCTGTGGTCCCAATCAGTTCTGCAAAGAGCCCACTCATTGTGAGTGTCTGGAAGGCTATAGCCTTGGGCAGGCGGGCGAGTGTGTTCCGGTTTGTGATCCAGCATGTGGTCCGAATAGTGACTGCCTCGCGCCAGGACAATGTCAGTGCCGGGAAGGCTACACCAGATCGGATGAGGGCAAGTGCGAACCAGTGTGCAGCCAGGCATGTGGGGAGCATAGCTCCTGCCAGGCCCCCGAGCAGTGCGTATGCCATGTGGGATACTCCCAGAGAGAATCGAATGTTTGTGAACCCATTTGCGAGAAGAGCTGCCCGGCCTATGCTCGCTGTGTGGCGCCAGAGAAGTGTGAATGCTTCCCAGGCTACGAGCCAATGGATCTTGGGCACGAGTGTAAGCCGAAGTGCAGTGCGGAGTGTCTCAATGGATATTGCTTTGCGCCTGAGATCTGTGCCTGCAGCCCCGGATACCTGATGGGTTCCAACCAAACGTGTGAGCCGCAGTGCAGTCCGGCTTGCATTCACGGCAGTTGCAGTGCTCCTGAGGTCTGCACCTGTGAGCCTGACTATCGTTTTGTTCAGGACTCGCAGCATGTTTGTGAGCCCATTTGCGATCCTCCATGTCAGCATGGAGACTGTGTGGCCCCGCAGACCTGCATCTGCCACATGGGCTACGAGCCAGAGAGCCCAGCACTTGATGCTTTGTGTAGGCCCAGTTGCCTGATGAAATGTGTGAATGCGACCTGTACGGCAACGGATCAGTGTAGCTGCTTCGAAGGGTTTGTCCCCTCGGTGGAGGGTGACTCCTCGGTCTGCGAGCCCAACTGCAGTCGGGGTTGTCACAATGGTAGATGCGTAGCCCCTGAGACCTGTGAGTGCCCCGAAGGGTATGTGTGGTTCGAAGGAACTTGCCAGTTAAGAACAAGCACTACAATAACGACAGTGTCTAGCTCGCCTTCTACAACTGCAATCGATTCCCACACAACCTCTTCCACGTACAGTACATCAGCCTCTCCCTCATCTTCCACTTCCCCTCCCTTCGCTGCAATGAAGTGCCTGCAAGGCTGCAGCTGTTGGCATGAAGTTACCGCGGAGCACCTTCCCCTGTCGCCAAAGTGTGCCAACTTGTGTGCAGACCAACAAACAGGAGACAAATCTTGCATTGATCTCATGGAGTGTCATTGTGATCCTTCTAACAATGATCTAGTCTGCGGAAAGAATGTTTACACGTGTCGGAATGAGCAGGAAGCTGGTCCGAGCTCTGCCAAGCGCAGTTCAAGTGCTGCCGGGTGGCGATCCATTCTGGTGTGGTGTGTCTGTGGCGTCGTCCTGCTGGGCTCTGTCATCTTGCTCGGTCGCTGCTACCGCAACTACAGGTTGCAGCAATCGTTTTCTACACCGTCTGTCATGGACTTCGACAATGATCTTTGAACATTAAATGTTGTTTTCTTTTTAATAATATTCCTTTTATTAAAATATCTAACTATACAAGTTTGTGTTAGACTGGCACACACATCATGGACTGCTCGTGGTAGGTGAAGCCGGGATTGCAGATGCAGCGATTGCGACTCACGCAGACGCCGTTGGTGCACTTTCTGTGGAAACAATTTGAAAGTGTTTGAAGGTGAATGAATCGAATGCCAATACCCTGTACTCACTGATAGCAGTCGGTCTGACAGATGAAGTCCCTGAGGCTGTAGCCCGGTCCGCAGTCGCACTCGTTGTTCTCTCGGCAAATGCCGCCGATGCCACAGTCCGGATCGCATACAGGTTGGCAACCATCGTTGGTCAGCTGGTAACCCTTGCGGCAGCTACAGATCTCCGGCTCGGTGCAGTTGTGGCGCGGGTTGTTGTCGCAGTTGCTGCTGCAGATGGGCCGACAGAAGCGTCGCGTCTCGTCCAGCGTGTAGCCGACATCGCACTGGCAACTGCCGTCGAGGAAGCAGCGTCCGTTCTGGCAGCCCAGCGGACAGGCGAACACACAGTCCCCATTGTCGTTCTTCACGAATCCCTCGTAGCAGTCGCACTCGCCGGGCACACGGCAGCTGCCATTGGCACAGCTGCAAATGGGTCGGCAGACAGTGACGCCCTTCAGGCGTGTTGCACTGTAGCCCGTGCAACAGACCTCAATGGAGGACAGCTTGTTAGCCACGTCCGTCTGTATGAGATTGGCGTAAGGGTATTTGGCCAACACTTCCGTTCTACAGAGCAAGCAAGAGAGCAGAGATCAGTCGGAGACCAACGGGTTGAAAGGGTTGACAACTTACGGCACCCAGATGCGGCATTTGTGTAGCTCGCGACTTGCGATGCTCTCGTAGCTGCGCGGCATGTATTCCCTTCTCGTTGGCTGCAGTGAAGCGGGATCCACCTGCTCAAAGGGGGTGCCGCCCACAGGACGGTGCTGGTATTGCCTCGCAGCTGCATCGCTGGACTCCCAACGTGCCTGAGCCTCTTTAGCACGTCTGCTCTCATAGCGTAAAGGTACTTCGGAGTCAGCATAGCCAGGAAGGTATCCCTCGGCCACGCCGAGCACGAGCAGCACCAGTATCAGTCTCTGGCATTGCCTAAGTAAACACATTTCCCGTTGCCAGTTGCTTGCGAAGCACTTGCTAAATCCCAACTGAGAACTCTGCTCTGCTCCACTGGCCCACTAAGCGGGGCAGCCTTATCAGTTGTTTTGCTTTCGGGCGTGTGCTCAACACCCTCTCGGGCAATCTCAGGCGCTCTCAAATCATCTTGCGAAATTTACGAACACTTAGCTTAGTATTATAGAAAATATAAATAATAAAATAAATAAACAATCTATAAAACAAGAAGGTGCATTAAGATCTTTAACAGAGTGAAAACATTTGTTTCATTTGCCGAAATTCAATGTAAAACGCAATTGCCTGCGATATTTGTTTACACAGGCTTCCACAATCAGCAACTATTTCTTTCTCTTTTACTCACTCTGCCGCTCTTTGTCTCTGTCTAGTGCTCGTCGCTGAAGTGCTCTTAATTCTTACAGAGCCTCTTGCTAATATTTTAATTAAATGCCCGCCCGCTTATCGCCGGATCCCCTCGCTGGCAGCGATTAGGCGCTGACCCGTTTCTCCAACTGCGCGGCAGTGAACGGCGGCAACTCGAACGGGCTGCAGTGCGTCAAGAACGCGCCACAGCAGCACAGGAAACGCGCAAGAATAAGAAACAATAAATCCACAGAAGAGTTACTAAATTATTGACTAGGTTAACTGGTAGAAATGGCTTCACTACTGCGCACTGTGGCACTGCAGGCTGGCCTGCTGCTTGTCTGCCTCTGCCTGTTGCATGCCATGGAGCTGCAGCTGCACGAGCAACAGTTGCGGCAACAGTACCTGGACGAACAGCTGCGCCTGAACCACCAGCAACAGTTGCAGCAGCAGCAGCGCGAGCATCAGATCCAATTGCGACGCTACTCCTCGACCACCAGCACCCACAAGCCCTACATAATACCACAGGGCCTATCGCTGCCACAGCGCGGCGTGTATCCGGAAAAGTGCCAGCGCGAAGTGCCGTAAGTCGAGGCGGATGCGAGCAGCTATTACAGATTAAACTTAGTTTCAATTGTTTCTTATGCTCCACAGTGCGGTCTTCTTTCAGTACGACAAGGAGGTGAAGATTGTGGGCAACAGCACCACGAATCCCCATTACAATGTCATCGAGGTGTGCTGCAAGGGTTGGCGTCGCTACGAGTACGATTGGTCGCGATGTGTGCCCGACTGCGGCGATCGCTGCCAGGAGAATGGCTTCTGTTTGCCGGGAGGAAAGTGTCAGTGCTTCAATGACTTCGTGCTCAACTATCGCAACAATTGTGTGCCCACCTGCCCGCTGGGCTGTCCGCATGGTCAGTGCTTTCTCAACGGCACTTGTCGCTGCGACAAGGGTTACGAGCTGGATGGCTCACGACTCTTCTGTCAGCCGCAGTGCAACATCACCTGTGGACACAATGAGATCTGCAGTGAGCCAGGCAAATGTGTCTGCGCCGAGGGCTATTCACGAGGTCTGCGTGAGTCCGATGCTCTGGGTTGCCAACCAATGTGCATTCCCGACTGTGGTTACGGACACTGCGTGGCGCCCAATCAGTGCGAGTGCTTTCCAGGCTATGTGAGACGCACAAATCGCAGCTCCTGTGAGGTCATTTCGTACATGTGAGTTGGTTACCGATATTGAAGTGAATAAGTCTGACCAATAAGTGAAGTCTGATCAACCCGTAGGTTAGCAGGCTACTATATTTTTGTGGTAATTGAAAATAGAAGGAGGTGTGGCAGTTGCATAATCTATATATATTTTTTATCAGCATCAAAAGTGGATTTCGTCTGTCTGTCTGCCCATTTGCCTGCATGAAGTCCAGAGTACAGAGACTGTAAGAGCTTGTATAACAAAAGAAGATATGAATAGATCTCTAACTATTGCCTGCAGATCAACTTCACTTCTTTGCGCTCCCGTAAATCCATAAAAACTGAACGGGACAGTTAATTTTTCATTCATTTTCATACAAATTCTAAATCATTAATATGAAAGAATAACAAATTAGAAGCAGTTGAGTATTCTACAGGCGTGATTTACCTAAGGTCATTAGTTTAAAGAGGGTAGAGATTGCATCGATATTTCTCACTTTTGGCTTCTATTAGAGAAGCTTAAAAGGCAATCACATTCAACCTTTGCACCTCATTGCTAATATCTATCCCAGTCTTTTTCTGTGTCTTAGCCCAAATCCAATAAACTGCCCCTAAATATTGTCTGTTTTCAAAGGCAAGTTTCGCAAATTTGTATCTTAATATTTTAGTTAATCAAACTAAAATTCAAACAACCTTTGATCCCTTTTGATCCTCACTTTCCACAACTTTCTCGAACTCTTTGCAGGCGCTGTGACAATGGCTTCACCGCGAACATGCACACGTGCATTTGCCAGAACGGATATCGCTATGATAATGCTACCACGAGTTGTCTGCCGGACTGTGGCGACGACTGCAACAACGGAGTGTGCATCTCGCCGGGCAATTGTAGATGCTTCAACGGTTACGTGCGGAATCGACAGCGATGCGAGGCGGTCTGTGAACGTGGCTGTGGCTTCTACGGCCGCTGCATAGCGCCCAATGTATGTGGCTGTGCCGTGGTGCCTGGTCCGGACGACAGTTATCAGAGGTGTGAGAACGGGTTCTGCAATGCGGAGGGACATTGCCGATGTGTGGAGGGCAAGACGCGGTTCATTGACAAGTGCATGTCGCCGGATACGGTCAACACGTACGCCTCCATGAATCCGCCGAGGGTAAATGCCTCGCTGATGCATGAGTTCCACTTGCTGCTGGGCAAGCATTTTATACTCGGCTCAGCGCACTTGTTGCACACTTCCATGTGGTGGGCTTGAGCAAACGATAAGCATACACACGATCGTTCTGTCCCTCTCACACAAACACATGTATAAATATTTCTAAAAATATAAGTATTCAAATAAAACGATTTACATTTCGATGTCAGGCACAGAAGAAATTGTCTTGAAATTGTTATCAGCAGGTCAGAGGCGTAGTGCCGAGAGGGGTCTACTAAATGTTCTTCTGCCTGCACATGTTCAAAAGATCTTTTCTATTATTTACTCGTCTCTTTTTAATTGGCATCCCCCCTTGCGTCATGCCCCTGAAAATTATGTATCTTCTACTTAAAATCAGTTTCTTTCTCTATAAAAGCTGCGCCTCAGACGCTTGCAGCTCAGTAATCATTGTGCCAGCAGCAGTTCCAAGTCTGCCAGAGATTAGACAAAGAGAGAGACCGAGAGAGAACACTTGAAATGGTCGCGCAAGGCACAGTAATCACGCTGCTGATCCTCAGTCTAACATTGGATCTGCCGGAACGTGCACAGGGCCAGTTCTGGAAACACTCTCTCAGTGATAACGAAAACTGGCGACGCGAAATGCTTGCGAATCGCGCCTCAGGAATTTGCTACAGAAACGAATTGTAGATACTCTTTACACAACATCATCAAACAGAATTATAGCTAATTGAATGTTCCTTACAGAGTTAATACCTTGAATCCAGACATAAGACAACGACAGATCTCCTATTGCTGCGATGGCTATGTGAATGTTGGCAGCTCAAAGATCCTCAGGTGTGAGCCCATCTGCAGGGGCAACTGCGAGCACGGTGTCTGCATATCACCTGATAACTGCGAGTGCGAGCCAGGATACTTCAAGAGCACAATTCGTGTGGATTTCTGTGCCAAACACGGCGAGTAACCAACGTTTTAAATAAAGATTATTTTGCCTAAAATCGAGTAAAATCATCATCGATTGTCTGTTTGAATTTAACATTATCAACCCAAGCCAAAATTCTATTGTCTTACTCAGTATGATTGCATCATTAAGTGCTTCGTAGAATTCGCGGAATCGAAGTAATAAACAACAACTTGTCAGGTAGTGAAGCTTTGTCAGCTTAGCTGGCGAGCTCAAAAACAATTTAGACATCTGTTGGCGTGGGTTGTGCCCTGCCCTCTGAGCCGAGATCTGAGATGCGAGAGTAACCTTCGGGTTATTGATAGGCGCAGTACGAGGTGCTGATTAGAGGCGTCGCCAGCGGTTCAAACCGATTCGCGAGCATTTGAATTATAATTTTGAATTGAGATTTGCCGGCTGTGTTAGTCAAAGTGCAGCAGCTCTGGCGTTCGGTCGTGTGCAGCGAATTCATAAATTGTCAATTCATTCATATACTTTACAAGTGACGTCAGGGCTTAGGATGATGAGCTCATTGTGGCAGCTACTGCTCGTCTGTGTTGCGCTGCTGGCGCTCAGTGAAGTGGGCGAGGCACAGTTGAAGACGGCGGGCATCAAGACCCGACAACCTGTGCCGCCCTCGGCCAATCTGCAGTATGCAGGCAATGCCAGTGAATATAGCCAGACGCAAACGCAGACTCAGTATAGTAGCTACTCGAACAACTACTCGAACAACTACTCCAACAGTGGATACGCAAACTATATACCCGCTGAGACCTATCAGGGAGTCAGCGGCCACTATGTGCAGCCAGTGAACCAGGTCACTCCGGCCCCGGTAGTGCTGGACGAGATCTCGCTGTTCATCAACAAGACCCGCTCGTCCATGGCCAGCGGCGTCTGCTTCGAAGAGGTTCCGTAAGTCTAGATACTTTTGTCTAATGCCTGCAAGTGGATTTTCCATTGCATAAGCTGGCAATGTTATCACGTTCGCTTTTAAGAAAAGAAAAAACAAACGACACATTGAACTCGCGACCTCGACATCCTCAGGGGCTTGATAATGAAATGCGTCTTGAGATTGTGTACAATATATAGTGTACGAGTATATACAAAGTATGTGAATAGTGTTTGGGCTAATGCGTAAATATGTCATAGAAAACGAATGCTGCGCTTATCAGGCTTGGTTGAGACCTAGAGCAACAAGAATTATGCTATGGCAGCTGGGATCAGAGAGAAATCTGTATGCTGGTATTGTTTAAGTGTTCTATATGTAAGATATACTCAAAATATTTCGAGATGTTGAGTGGGAAACTAAGCTCTTTGCGATTTTTTAAAAGTTATCAAATAGTTGGTTGTGTTTATGCATTTTGTTTATATATATCTATATGTTTGCCCCAACTCACTTTATATTTATTTTTTCTGTAGTTTAAATATTCTTCTTTCGATTTATTTCATGCTTAGTGGTTTCTTTATAGTAATAACTATTACGATTTCAATTGAAATCCATTCTAAACTGTTTGAAACGAAAGGTTAAAGAAGCCACATTTGTTGAGTGTTCATTCTTTGAAGCTACATTCTTTGAAGCCTCATTCGTTATAGTTATTTTCGTTGAAGCTACATTCGTTGAGTACGAGTATATACAAAGTATGTGAATAGTGTTTGGGCTAATGCGTAAATATGTCATAGAAAACGAATGCTGCGCTTATCAGGCTTGGTTGAGACCTAGAGCAACAAGAATTATGCTATGGCAGCTGGGATCAGAGAGAAATCTGTATGCTGGTATTGTTTAAGTGTTCTATATGTAAGATATACTCAAAATATTTCGAGATGTTGAGTGGGAAACTAAGCTCTTTGCGATTTTTTAAAAGTTATCAAATAGTTGGTTGTGTTTATGCATTTTGTTTATATATATCTATATGTTTGCCCCAACTCACTTTATATTTATTTTTTCTGTAGTTTAAATATTCTTCTTTCGATTTATTTCATGCTTAGTGGTTTCTTTATAGTAATAACTATTACGATTTCAATTGAAATCCATTCTAAACTGTTTGAAACGAAAGGTTAAAGAAGCCACATTTGTTGAGTGTTCATTCTTTGAAGCTACATTCTTTGAAGCCTCATTCGTTATAGTTATTTTCGTTGAAGCTACATTCGTTGAGGCTTCATTCGTTGAAGCTACATTCGTTGAAGCTTCAATTATTGAAGTTATAATCGTTGAAGCTTCATTCTTTGAAGCTACATTCATTGAAGCTTCATTTATTGAAGCCACATTTGCTGAGACATCATTTATTGCAGCTACACTCATTGTAGCTAGATTCTTTAAAGCTACATTCGTTGAAGCTACAGTCGTTGCAGTTACATTCGTTAAAGCTTTATTCGTTGAACCTGATAGTGAAGTACAGCAGACATGCTTTACAAGTAGTTTTCTTTACAAAAACAATACTAAAACCAACTTTCTTTATACAGCACCGCCTCATTGCTGCATGGATCGCGCAGAACAGAGACTGTGGTGGGTAACGGCACCACCCCGGAGCTGAGTCGCATTCAGGTCTGTTGCAAGGGCTATGAACGCAACGCACACATCTTTCGCCTGTGCGATCCGATCTGCGATGATGGTTGCCCCAACGGCATCTGCACGGCTCCCAACACGTGTGTCTGCATACCTGGACATGTGCGGACTGAAGAGGGCAAGTGCATCTCCACCTGTCCCCTGGGTTGTGGCAACGGGGTGTGCGATGAACAGAACGAATGCCGTTGCCGGGAGGGCTACACTCTGGATCCCGTTAGCCGCAAGTACTGCGTGCCCCACTGTGAACCCGGCTGTGGCAACGGTCGCTGTGTGGCACCCAACAAGTGCGCATGTCTGCAGGGATATCGTCCCAATGCCGATGGCAGTTGTACGCCAGTCTGCGAGAATTGCGAGAACGGAGAATGTACTGCGCCGGGTCAGTGCAGCTGTCACACGGGCTACGCGAAGGTCGAAGGACGCTGCGATCCCATTTGCGAGCCGTGAGTACTGCAATTGATTCGATGCTCAAAAGATATTCACTTGCTTCTCTACAGAGCCTGCAAGACTGGAGGACGTTGCGTAGCACCCAACACCTGTGAATGCGCGCCTGGCTTCGATTGGGAACGCAAGAGCGGCCAGTGTGTGCCGCACTGTGACTTGCCCTGCCTGAACGGAGTCTGCATTGGCCAGAACCAGTGCGAGTGCAAGGCTGGTTACGTTCTGGACGAAGTGCAGCGCAATCTCTGCCAGCCCCATTGCCCACAGGGCTGCCCCAATGGCTTCTGCAGTGCGCCGAACTTCTGCATCTGCAAGCCCGGTTTCATCAAGAGCGGCATCAAGGGACGTCAGAGTTGTCAGCCTGTCTAAGCTGTAACATTATTCGATCGATGTTTATTTTCCCGAACTATATCCAAATAAAGAGTCGCCCAATTAGCGCATCGAACTCCTGCTTCAGCTGCCAATTTTGCTGCTCACGTTGCTCCCGACTGCTGAGCTGTTCCCCAATGTTCTCCAGTTGCAAACAGCGACCGATGAAGTAAGTCTGATTCGGCGGACACTGGCAATGTCCGTCAGCATCGCACTGGCCACGCAGGCAGCGCTGCTCATCGGGTCGACAGCCACAGACATTGGGCGACAGGCACTTGCCGTAGGGGCCGCAGGAGCTGGAAGATTCAAGTAATATTCATTATATTCTAGTAACTATCACGTTGGTCCCTAGACTCACGGCTCGCATCTAGGTTGACAGCTGTTGCCAATCAGCTCGTAACCCTCGAAGCAGCGGCACACGCCCGGCGCAATGCAGACCCCGTTGCCCTGGCCGCAGTTGTCCTGGCACTCGGGCAGGCAGCTTGTGGTATTCACATCGTAGCGATACCCCTCCCGGCAGTGGCACTTGTAGCGCGACTCGCAGAAGCCGTTCTCGCAGGTGCTGCAATGGGTATCGAAGAGAATGATCAACCTTATACAAAGTGAAGTCAACTCTTCACTCACATGTAGCACTCAGCTTCGCAGACATTTCGCTGCTGTCGCTTGATGAAGCCGGGAAAGCACTCACAGCGATTGGGCGCCACACATTTGCCATAGCCACAGTCGGGCGCACAAATTGGCTGGCAGCCAAGCTCCTGGGTCCGACGATAGCCCGGCGAGCAGTCGCACTGCTCAGGCGCAACGCACTCCTCGTGAGTGGCACACGCCTTCGAGCAATGCGCTCGACAGAAGAGACTCGTCTCCGCATCCAGTCTGTAGCCGGCATGACAGGCACAGGTGCCGTTCAGGTAGCACCTTCCATGCTGGCAGGCTATGGGACATGTATGTATGCAGGCGCCCTGCTCGTTGCGCACGAACTCCGTAAAGCATTCACACTTCCCAGGCGCACGGCAGAAGCCATTGCGACAATTATCCGGTGAAGCGTGGGAGCAGTCTGGCAAACAGCTGCCCGTATAGGGATCTAGACGATAGCCCTCGCAGCATTGTTCAATGCGATTTAGGTATATGCTCGATCCGTTGCCCCGCACTGGAGTATGTTTCTCGGTCTGAAAGTAGATGGCACTGGGTAGGCCAGAGAGAAGGGTCTAAGTCAAAGTGTCTTGTGAGGAGCTTTGAAAATATCTTTTAATATCATATTATTAAATGGTGCTTATTTTTTTGCTACTTACGGCAACTCACGCTGGCAAAGATGCTGCCTCTGTCGGGTTTGACTGAGTGATTCGAATTCACTCTGTGTGTAAATATCGCCATAGAGTTCCAATTCTACCTCAGTCGATGCATGCGTCACTGATAGTGTTTCTGCCAGCGTCGCTGTCAGCGCTAACGCCAGCGTCAACGTCAGCGTTAGCGACTTTCTCGCTAGCCTCATCTTGCTCGCTTTCCAGTGCTTTGTGGGCCGTTCCATGCGATCCAGCGAATGAGCAATTACTGATTGAGGTCTCTTGGGAGCGGGTCCTTATCAGCATCAGACTGTGCACGCTGAGTATGCTCTCAATTCCAAATAAAACACTGTGACGATATTGAATCATACACTGCCAGCAGCTACAAGTAACTAAGATACCCTTTTTCGAAATGATTTCTAGGCAAAAGGTTATAAATATAGAAATGGGAAAGGGTGATTTTACAACGCTTGCCAACGATTTTACACGGATGCAAAAAATTTATTAAGATTCAGTTTTGTGGAACAAATAAATTTTGTGTCTCTTTAAAAGCACTAGACATACAAGTTATTTTGATGATATTCGAAACAGTTTTTCTAGAGTTCATAAGTTTAATTAAAAGGGCCTGTTAAATATAATATATTTTTTATTTGAACAGACCAACATCAGACGAGAGATACAGATGATCAAGGTCGACTGGACTAGCTTATCGATAATCAAGAATTTATTCAGAATTCTCCTTGTGTGCGTCACAAAATTCTACCCTTAATACATTTTTGCGAGGGTATTAATGTTGACCGTTACAATTATAATGTATTCATTAATCATTCGATGACGTTTTCAATCAAACTTTTAATTGTATTTTTTTTATATATTTTTTTGATAACAATTGCGGGTTTTTTTCCCCTATTTATTCAGCATATGGGTAACGATTTTCATGTTTATATGCCGGCACAAAACATAAATTGAGAAAAAACACATAAAAACCAAGAGGCTTAAATCATTTCGCTCAGTTTCGTTTCAACTCTTGTCGAAATATTGTTGCATCTCCGGAATCAGCATGCAGTTGTACAAGTTTTCGAGAATTCTTGTGATCTTGCTGGTGGCTTGTGCCATCGGTGGATACTTGGCGGAAGAAATTAAGCCCGCGGAAGCACCAGACGCGACACCAACCACACCAGTGGAACAAAAGGAATCTGCTCCATCACCATCGGATCCAAAGGAAGTACCGGCAGAAACGGCACCAAAAGAAGCACCGTCAGAATCGGAACCAAAGGAAGTACCGGCAGAAACGGCACCAAAAGAAGCACCGTCAGAATCGGAACCAAAGAAAGCACCGTCAGAATCGGAGCCAAAGGAAGTACCGGCAGAAACGGCACCAAAAGAAGCACCGGCAGAATCGGATCCAAAGGAAGTACCGGCAGAATCGGAAGCAACGGAATTACCGTCAACAACGGCAAACGAAACTGAACCTAAACCATCGGTAGAAAAGGAAGTACCGCCACAATTGGAACAAGGAGCAGCTACCACAACATTGCCACCACCCACAACATTGGCACCAACCACAACATTGCCGCCACCCACAACATTGGCACCAACTACAACATTGGCACCAACCACTCCAAATGCAACACATGCTCCACCGATTACTTCTACTACTCCCGCCTCCCCGACGAAGGCTGGAATGAGTGGTTGGGCCATTGCTGGAATTGTAATATTGGTCTTAGGCCTCGTGGCTCTTGGTGGTTATGTGCTCTACAAGCATAAGCAGGGTAACTCACGCACGTACAGATAGAAAGTATGTTGTAATCTGGAAGAAAACAACAACACTCCAGCAATGCAGTTCCTCTTTATTTTCCAGTTTCCAAAGTGTATGTTTTGCATTAAGTAATTTTAAAATAGGGATTTAAAAATATCATAAAATTTATTTAAACCTCAACCTAACTCAAAGTTTAATTATGGAGAATTTCCTCTGTTCACCACAATGAATCGATTACATGTTTATTTCATTGTATAAAAAGCACATTCTTTTGTTAATTCAATTCAGTTTATCAAGCAGCCTTAAGCAGCCTCAAACCTTTTGCGAATAAATTGATGAAAAACATTAAAAGAGACTTCCTTTAAATATAAAAAATTAATAAAGAACAGAATTGATGTGTGGCCGAATGTGGAGAATTATCTTTATTGTGGCTTGCCTCACTGCCGATGCGTTCGGCCAAAATGACGCTGGAAATTGTGAACTGAGCGACGACGAGGATTCTATTGACTGCAAATGTGAAGAAGGCTATTTCAAAAACTTTGAAGACAATTGCGAAAAGAATTTATGCGGCTCGATGATCTGTGGTGCAAATCAGAATTGTACAAATAATAAATGTGACTGCCTGCAAGGATTTCAAAACGTTGCAAACGGTGGACCCAAGCAGTGTGTGAGACCGATAACGACTACGTTACCCACAACCCCCTTGACTACAACATCCACAACTCCGTTACCCACAACCCCCTTGACTACAACATCCACAACTCCGTTAACTCAACCCACTACCCTCCTGACTACACCATCCACAACTCCTTTGACTCAGCCCACAACCCTTGTGACTCACCGTACAATAACGACTACAATGACACCTCCAACTGCGGACTCCGCTACAAGTGGTCCTCCAATGTTCGCTTCAACAGAAGGTTTAAATACTAAGCTTTCAATGTTAGGTATATGGGACATCACTGGAGTCCTGATACTGGTTGCGTGTCTATCAGGATACGTGGGCTATGCCTGCCATAGGCGAAGGTATGGCGCTTATCTACTAGCGCCGCCAAACGAACAACTCAATGAGCTCCAAATAAGACAGTAGTAGTTCGAATGTTTATCTTTATTTTTTAATACACAAACTTTAATAGAAGAATATTTGTAGTGAAACCCTATCTATAAGAACAAAATAAACTTTCAATAAAGTATGAAAGTATGCGATTTAAAATTCGCTTGACATAGAAGTTTTATATTGAAGAAATCGTTTTGGTCGGGTGTGTAGAGGGTCACAAAGCACATAGTATCATAAATAGCTCTCACTAAGGGTAATGGTAAAAATTTTCTGGTGAAAAGGGAGCTTTAACTAATAATGTTTACAAATAACAAAGTTGAAAATCCTAGAAAGGCAAACCTCATTCCTTTTTAAAGCGTTCCATTAAAATTCGAGTCCCGCATAATGAGTATCAATTTCGCCCCCCTGATTCAACCAGCACATCTGAATCATCTATGTTATTCTTATATATTTTGTTGTAAACATTTACACATAATATTGTTTAATCACCCGCAGATTTGACTTAGAATTTGCTTTAATTTTTATTTTCACACATTCGACAACACGAGAAACACAAGTAATACGAAGGGAAGATCGTGACGTTTTATTTAATTTTGTATTGTTATAAAAAACTTCTAGTCAGCACTGCTAAAGGCAAAATTTCAGTGAGTGTGTGATGCTTAATATTTTATTTACATTAATATTAAATTGTGATTATGCTATATTCGATATTTGTATCGTTCCTTAAAGCCGCAGAACATTACAGAAATAAATCAGTCGCCAGAACCTACTCGAGAGATGCAAACGCAAATATGCGAGCCAACACTTTTGGATTTTTATTGTTCATTGTCGTTACAATTCTTGTTATAAGAAGTGACGCTTCGGAGTTGGATGCTGCAAAGTGCACGGAAGAATGTGTATCAAACACTAGCACAGTATCTTCAGCAAAAACTATAAGCCCATTTCCACTTTCTGGTACAGCAACGACTCCAGTTTCAGCCCCAGAACCAAAGACAACTGGAATAAGTATATGGGCGATTGTTGAAATGGTAACTCTGGTTGCATGCATTTTTGGATTCGGAGGATTTCAATTTGCGCATAATAGAAGGCAGAAATCTTATAGAGTTCCTTTAACTAGTGCAGGAATATTTGAAATATAATATATATATATATATATATATATATATTGGATTGTATTCCGATAAAATAATCAAATCCATACACGCTTAATGTAATAAAGAAAATTAATATTGTTCGGTTTTGTATGAATTATAGTCACCCGCATTTATTTTTACTTTGAACTGTATACAACATTACTAAGTATTTAGCCGCAGATGTGGCGGTTGAAAAATATATCTTCCGTTTAATTTAAAAATTATCAAAAAAAAGGTATAATAGTTTTTTAGACTTTGATATGCATATTGTGCTTATTTTCTTGAACAACATCGATAGCCGAGTTATCTATCTGCCTCTTCTATTTGTCTACGTATGTGAACACACAGGTTGTCAGGTTAATGTGACCAAAACGATTTCTTCTGTGAATTAAACGTTTAACGTATTTTGTGTTGCATACTTTCAGGGAGCAGCTTCGAAGTCAGTACATATTTAGAATTTGTTAAATAACTTCTATCGTTATTATCCGATTGTAACCAAATTTTCAGAAATCATCAGACGGTTCAAGTTAATCATTTTGTTTACCAACTGTTAACTGGCATGCACTATAATTACGTTTGAAATTCGGTTTTACGGTGGCGGGAGGGGGTGTGGCAAGTCTTATCTGCGTGAGATTATTCCATACAAATGTTATAGATTTCTAAAAAAGAGACCTGACTTATCTCGCATATTAATAGCTAAAGTACTTCCCCGTTTTATATATATTTGTACTTTACAATAAGTTACTCAGATTTAACCACGAATGTGGTAAATGAATAAGACTCCTTTAAAACAATATAAAAGTTAAAACATGCAAGTTCGTAATTAGTCGAGTGAAGATGCTGCAGGAATGCACAACAACAACACAGTTTGTCGGGTAAAATGAGCTATTGGACATCTGGACATTCAACATTTAGATGTGTCTTTGTACTCTACGCAATTCTGTGTGTTTCTGCAAAAAACGAACAGGAGTTTAATGGAAGGGAAATCACATTTAAAACGATTTTCAATACATTTGTTGGGCCGAATATTCTGTACATAAGTGATGTATATGTTATCACAGGCGGTTTTTACAAGGAGAATGAAAAATATGAGAAATATATTTGTGACTGTGCAAGTGACGAAGCTTGTATCTTAAACAAACGTGCCTCCCCGAAAATTGAAGAACATCTCCTATTTTCTCTTGATATTAGAGCCCCACACGATGAACAAAAAAACTGGCTGCTGAGAATTCCAGCAAAGAGATTGCAAACGAAAACATTGCAAACGAGGGGATGGCCAACGAGGACACCAACAAGGAGGCTACCTAGGAGGCCGACAAGAAGACCAACGAGGAGACCAACAAGGAGACCAACTAGGAGACCGACAAGGAGACCAACAAGGAGACCGACAAGAAGACCGACAAGGAGACCGACAAGAAGACCGACAAGGAGACCGACAAGGAGACCGACAAGGAGACCGACAAGAAGACCGACAAGGAGACCGACAAGGAGACCGACAAGGAGACCAACAAGGAGACCGACAAGGAGACCGACAAGAAGACCGACAAGAAGACCAACAAGGATACCAACAAGGAGACCGACAAGGAGACCGACAAGGAGACCGACAAGGAGGCCAACAAGAAGACCAACTAAAAAACCTACAAGAAGACCAACTAGGCGGCCTACAGCACCCACTAGAAAACCAACAAGAAGACCAACCATAAGACCAACAAAAAGACCCACAAAAAGGCCAACAAAAAGACCAATAACTAAGCCCACAAAGACACCAACGAGGAAACCGACCAGGAGACCCACAAAAAGGCCGACGAAAAGATCAACAAAAGCACCTACAAAGCCTACCCATCAAACTACTCATCATACCAGAAAAACGACTCATCACACGAAAACTACGCCGCATCATACGAGGAAAACGACTCCAACTACTCATCACACAAAAACTACGCCGCATCATACTAGAAAAACCACCCAGACTACTCACCCCACCAAACAACCGACAACTGTAACGTTTAGCCCACGGCCACCACCACCAGACCCAACACCAGAACCTTTACCACCAGACCCAACACCAGGACCTTTACCACCAGACCCAACTCCTGAACCTTTGCCACCAGACCCAACACCAGGACCTTTACCACCAGACCCAACCACACCTGCCCCTATACCGACTACCCCCGAGCCTACAACGCAAGAGCCAACAACTACAGCGCCTATAACAACGCAATCCTCAACACAATCTACAAAGACTACATCTTCAACTCAACCTACAACTTTGTCAACGACAACCATATCATCAACGGTTTCTACACCAAGCTCAACTACAACCAATTCCACTACAACGACGTGTACCCCTCCATCAACACCGACAACTTCTAACTCAACAACACCTGGCCCTACCACTTCCGAACTTACAACACAAGAACCAACATCTACAGACTCTTCAACGCGATCTACAATGACTACATCTACAACTCAGCCTTTGTCAACAGCGACTTCAACAACCATATCTCCTTCTTCTCAGCAAACAACTCTGTCAACAACGACGAGATTAGAAGAAGAAAGTATATATTGAGAAGTTAGATCATGAGCATAGTCACTCAAAAATATGTTATATATTTATATACGCAAATAGATTATATGTTTTATACACACATATCTATATATGAGTGTTTTATAATGTATGTACTGCAAATGCTCAAAAAATATTATTATCAAGCCACGCTTCCTGTTGCGGTCTAAGAAATAAAATGAGTTGTATATCCGAAAATTGCACAGTTCTTTTTAGTCACTTTGCAAACTAAGACGTTACTTTCCTAAAACAAAAATTAAATTAATAAAAAACCAAATCAACATGAAAGCCAAGTCGCTTTCAGTTTTGTGGGGCGTCTTAGTGCTGCTGAGCATTTCTTGTACCACAGCCCAGGATTCGACATCCAATCCAGTCGATTCCACATCGAACCCAGTCGACTCAACAACATATGAGACAACTGAAACATCTTCATCCGAAGTATCCACTGCCGTTGACAGACTATCATCTACAGAAGCTACAGGAACAACCAGTGAAGTTTCAAACGAAAACGTATTGTTCAGTACATGGGCGATTGTTGGCGCAGTTCTTATTGCGGTTCTATTCATCTGTCTCGTGTTTGTGATCTATAAAATTAAAAACCGCAATGCCTACGTAGTGCAACGTTATCCAAGGTCTTAAAACCTAATATCTAAAGGCTGTTCAATCAAAAATTAAACAAAACAAAAAACAAAACAAAGGGTCTATATAAATGTATATTGAGTTCTTAAAAATGCATAATACAACATTTCAATTAATTTATTTAAAAGAGACACACTTTAATTGTTTATCATATTTGTATAATTCGGAAAAGTATAAAATCGTTTATAAAGTAATGTTCATATGGCAATGAAGTTTAAAAATATACATTAATTATCGTGTGTGTACTTAAATTCATATTCTCTACTAGTGCAACTTCTGCCTTTGTCAAAATCTAAGAGTGATCTTAAAAAATAATGTAATTCTTTGTATAAAATGTATCTCAATATATAATTCTACAAATGGGCTATCTTACGTGTTGTGAACTGATGTGGCACCTGCAAAAACTTAGCATTCTGCGGTGGGATTATCAAATGCGAGATATGGGAGCCCGAGGTTGGAGTCTGCTGTTGGTGCACATGGCCGTTGCTTGGACGCACTAGCATTGGAGCTTGGGGAGGCAGATAAGCGGCGGCTGTAGTCGAGTGCTGGTAGCGATGTGGCGAGGCATACGTGCTAGAGGTGTGGACTTGATGTTGCTGATGCTGTTGCTGATGTTGGTGATAACGTATCTCGTCATAGAGATGAGAGTCGAGACTGCCCTTGCGTGACTTTGGAGAAATGACCGAATAGAGAGACTCCTTCCTAGCGTAGGCATAGGGTGGGGTTCTTATCGACGAGTTGTTGCTTGGCGTGTCATACAGTTCCGGTGGAGAAACTGCAAGATCCCGAAAAATATTATATATAAAGACATTTCGCTTGCTCGGTGTGATCAATAACTTGATTGAACCAAAAAAAAGATGTACAAATTTTGCAGCTATTCTTCTTCATCGGATGACATCAAATTAAATCAAAAAAACAATGTTTTCATTACGCTCAATGCTAAGTTATTGCCCGAATCGCCCTTT
The DNA here is from genome assembly GCA_018904595.1 of Zaprionus indianus. NCBI lineage: Eukaryota > Metazoa > Arthropoda > Insecta > Diptera > Drosophilidae > Zaprionus > Zaprionus indianus. Next base: position 3,884,044 of record JAEIHA010000905.1, read on the forward strand.
TTGCAGGCAGATGACACTTACATACCCTCGTTCGTTTGGGTCTGATTGACTGCAGTCGCGGGTGGCAACATTGGCAGTGGTCCATGGAAGATTTTTCCCATGCTGGCCGCCTCACTGATGACAACCTCGGGACTGCCACGAGCAGTTGAGTGCGAGTTGAGTGTGGCATGTGGCTGAGTGGTTATCGTCCCGTTGGCATTGTAGATGACCGCCTCCTTGGCGACGTGATACCGTCGATAGACATAGAGGAAGGCTATGGTGATGGCGATCATAAGAATGAGAAGTATTGTGATCAAAGTGCTCAGTAAGCTGGCATCATGATCGTGAGCACTCCTGCTGGGATTAGCGTCTCCGGCAGCAAATCCAGCCAGACTTAGCTGAGGAGGATGTTCCTGCGGCGTACTTGCAGCGTTTGTGATGACGTGTATTACTTCAGGAGCTGGCACACCAGCTGCCGCAGCCGTGTGCAGATTCTCGAGCAGGGCGTTGCTCGACTCGTGTAGTATGATCTTCGGTGTGTGGGCAGCCTCCTGCACGGGCTGCTTGATCAGTATCACCTCGGGCAGGGCACTGGGCAAGGCCTGACTGTCCAGACTGGCCTCCGACATGCTGCCAATGCGCTTGGCAATGTTGTTGATGTTATGTGTGAGGTTGGCCATGGTCGAGTTGATGGTCTGCAGCACCACATGGCTGACATTGACAGCGCCCGCATGATCTTGACCAAGGCAGGCTCCAGTCTGGGGGTGGCATAGTTTGTCGGCGCATTCGCAGGCCTTGCGGCACATGACGCCATGCGTGCCCGCCGGACAAGGCTGTTCGCAACTGAAAGAGAGATTGTGACTCAGGCGAGATTAGAAATGCACATAATATGAATCATATACTTCAAATTTGAATCATGCACGTCATGTAAGAAATTTTTTGGGGCATAAGTATGTTCGTTGAGTTATCTTCAAAAATTTAGCGAACTTTCTTGTGTACTTACAACTGACCCGCCCAGCCGGCAATGCAGTGACAAACGCCTGTTTTGTTATCACACACGGCATCGTTGCGACACTGACAGGGATTCTTGCAGTCCAATCCCCAACGATCGTGATCACATCCTGCAAATACCAATAAGATTAGGTTTATCTAAAAAATATACGAGGGAGGGAGAGTCTCCGGCACATACGCTGCGTGCAGTGCTTGCCAGTGTAGCCTTCCTCGCAGCTGCAAATATCGGGCATGAGGCATGTGCCACGCCCACAACCTCCACGGCAAATGGGCTTGCAGCTGGCATGGTTATCGGCGAGATTGCCCTCGTAGCCAAGGCAGCAGAAGCGAACGACGCGCGTCTTGTTCAGTTTCTAAATGCAAGAAAATTAAAGCAAGAAAAGAATGTATAATATGTTATATACATATGTAAGTATATATGAAGCAAGCACCGGATGTGATTCACACTCGAGGCACTTAAAATCCCATGTGTGTGTGGAATGCCAAATAATAAATTATTCATAATGGTAAAATAATAATTGATAAAATTATTTAAAAGCAATTCCGTACGCAAATGGCTTTTTTGGAATTTTGTTTTAATTCATAATGAGTTCTGCAATTTTTAAAGAGTATCGAAACTACATTTTGGGCTCTACGTATATTATATAATATACATTAAATCATTATATTCGTTATCAAGCACTCTGCCAGTTATAAATATATTCTTAAGTCAAGAGCGCGAGAGCCCGCATTGATACACTACTCATATGGGAACGTGTATCTTTATTACATTTTTAGAAATAATTTCATTAGTTTTTTTTATTTATGCACGTGTATACAATAAATAGTATGTCTAGAAAACAGACGTACTCTCTTTGCCATTCATTAAAATCGTACGACTGCATTACATAGATTTTATAAGAACAATTTGAGTCATTAATAAACGAAAAGTTAAAAAACAAGTGACTTATATTCAAATAAAAACAGTTTAATAAACGACCTTGCGTATAAGAATTCTTTTTAACATTCTACTGAACAAAACTGACTCGTCAGTCGTGCGTCGTATAGCTCTCCCTGTTTGTTTTTTACTTAATAAGCCTTCGTGTATGCAACGTTAATGTTGCTCTGTAGTCAATTAAAACATGCGCACAAAATTATGCAACTCATTTTTATATGATCAATGCTTGAAGTTGAAGTTGATGGGCAGCTTAATGGGCAGCACTGGCTTGTAAATAATAGTAAAGCAAGATTTATAATGTAATTTGTAAAACACAAAAAATTTATAACAATAAAGTGTTATACTTGTACATATAATAAATTCAATTAAAACTTGTACATCATGACAGCCGTTTTAACTTTTCAAGAGCTTCAACAACAGCTAGATTTCCTCATCTTCCATTATGATAGAGCGGAAAATCTAATCAATTCTTAAGCACATCTTGACCCTTGACTTCTTCCTCAATGTCAATTGAACTTTGTAACGCTGTTCAGTTCTTGAGGCTTACAAAGCTAACGCGGTGATTACGATAAATCCGAGAGACTTGCTGTGCACGCCCACATGAGCACACTCACACACACACACCAGCAAACACACCCCTTGAGTTGCCAATTTAATTGAATAACTGAACGCGAAGAACGCGCAGCAGCTTCTCACAATCATTTGCAGTCTCCCCGAAGCATTCCGCAGTTTCCACTTTTTTGTCGTCCACCGAATTCCCGCTCAACTTACGCATTGTTCTCTCAGTTGCTGATGAATTTGTATCTGTGACTCTGTTGTGCGTGTGTGTGTACGTGTGCAGCATAAATTAATAAGGCGGAAATTTTAATATAAACAGAGATATTCGATTCAAGCTGATTCACATTCATTGTAGGCATAATTAAGCGCAGCCTTTTGTCAAATGTTCCCCATGTATAAAAATGACAAATACTCCAGACTCACACACAAACACAAATACACGCACACACTGCCCTGTATACCCTGTACTTGACGGAGTAATTGAATATATGTTGAGCAATGTTTTGCATACGCGATTACTCGTATTACAGCCACAACTCGTAGAGCTCGTACAGCTTCCCGCCTCCCTCTCTCTTTCTTTCTTCTCTCTTAACTATTTCTAGCTGTCAACGCATCAATCATCTGTGCTGGAAACTATTTCGCCTTTATATAATTGACTTGATACGTTAAAATCTTTTTTGGGAAAAATCTTTCGGCACTTTGCACTGAGAAAACTTGTTTCGCGCCGCTAAAGTGTCTCGTAAATGGCTTTTTGGCACTCTGCGCCGTATGCGTTTCGGTTTTTCATGTTAATTAATTAAACGCAATTGGTAATTAGCAGCGGCATTTAGTCTACAAATCGAAACGTTGCAGAAATCTAACACCAAAACAAGATTCCAGCTCTGAAACTATCGCATAACGGACCGAAGAGTTCTCTGGTATCTAGGTTAGAAGAGTCACCCACATGGCTTTGACTTCATTACGAAATCTCTTGCTTCATTTATGAAATTAATTTCCACTCACACACACACACATGAATACGTGGACAGTGAGTTGGTCGCCAGTGCACATATAATTAGAGGCAAAACTGTAAACTAAACCAAAACTGGCTGCATCTTATGGCCACTTCGTCTACCGCCGGCCGAGGTGATGCAATCGAAAGTGTGTCAACAGCTTGGCTTAACTGCCGCAGTCCTGCCCCCCTCTCATCCCCCCGAGTGGTAGTGGAGCACTGAGGCTGCTGCTGGATTTTCCGCTTTTCATTTGCACTTTCCAGCACTGACACCATGACATAATTATTATTATATTTTTTACTAATCCCAAATTACAGAAAGAGAAGCAACAAAACTAACCACCTGCGCCTGTTAAGGCGCCAACGAGTCAACCGGATTCTAGCCATATATGGTTTCGGCTAGTTTTTCTCGCTATTTCTCGCTACTTCTCGCTTTTTTCTGCGCGTCAACAAGTGGAAAGACTTGTGCATTAGCCGCTGGCTGGGATTGAAAATTAATAAAACTGTGACTAATTAAAGCTTGTCGAAATATATCAGCGGAAGCCCATCGTAAGATCAATATATCGCGCATACGACGCGCTGGCCCAAAAGTTCATGCAACTTTTGGCAGCCAAGGACGCGAGCTCTCCGAAGAGAGAGAGAGAGACAGGTCAGAAACCGGTCGCAATTATCTGCACACACAGCTGCGATTTCCGTTCTGTGCAACAGCAGCAGCTCCCCTCCCGCTCCCTCCCCCTCTCCCTACCGCTTCGCGTGCTGCGCTTGCGCAATGCATTTGTTTTGATTCAATTTCAATTTTTCGTTACTGGCTTTGCATTGACAGAACCCATAAAATAAACCAAAAATATGAGCAACAAATATATCTTTAATCAAAGTCGGGCATCGAGTGTGTTATTGGCAATTCGATCGGGCGACTTCCTGGTTGGCAATTCGGGCGAATGGGGGAAGAAATGGAATCAGGTTTCTGGGGCAAGTGGCCAAAAAAAAAAACCAAGCCTGCAATGGCCGTTGCGAAGGTGTTGCCAGTGACGCAACAGCCAACCCGCTTAGGCAGAGCAGGCAGCTAAGTAGTCAGGCAACACAGCAGCTGGATTACTGCCGCTCACTCACTCTGGACACTCTTTGGACACTCACCTGGGTCCTCATCACCTCGCGCATTTCCGTCTTGTATGACGAGCAGCGCGGCGGTATGTCCAGGCACCAGCTGGAGGTGCGCACGCGCACTGGCTGCACCTCTGGCACCTGCAGCAGCTCCTCGTAGGGCTCCTCTCGCGTACAAATGTTGCCCACACCCTGTATCGATGGCAAGGCCAGGGCCGTGGCGTTCACCTCCTTCAGGTTGGTGTTCACGCGCAGGCTGTTGTTCTGGCCGCGTGTGCAGACCAAGTGCAGCAGCAGCAACAGTAGAAAAGGCAGCAACAGTTGCTGTTGACTGTTGCTAGTAACTTGTGGCAGCTTCATGTTGAGTTTGCTTTAATTAGTTGGCACTTTTTTAATAAGTTGAATTAGAGTTTATATTTTATTTGTAATTTAGTTTTATTGGCTATGCTATGTTTTATATATTTATTTATTTTATGTATTTATTTTTTATTAAATATTATTAAATATTTGTTAAATTTCCTATTCTCTTCATTTACGTTTATTACTAATATTTTTATATTTATTTTATAAGACTTGACAAAGTTCTTCTTTCTCTTCGTTTCCCTAAACTTTTAATTCAGTTCTCTCGCTCAATCTTCAAAGTTCTTTTCATCTTTGCAAATGCATTGCTTATCAAGTGCTGTTTTCTTTCACATCATACTTTCACTGCACATTCTAGTACTTTCTTCAACCTTCACTGTATACTATATACTACTCCAGACTGATTCTGATCTGATTCTTAGCGCTCGAATTGCGTTGCGTGTGCGCTTGGAACGCGACTCTCGTAAAGACTGATTTTCCCGTTGCCAGCTCCGTTGTGTGTTCCTTTCCTCCAAAAACAGTGCACAGTAAACACACACACACTCACTCACACAAGTATTTAATACTGTGTGTACATAAAATTGTTGTCATTGCAAATTGTCGACGCGCCGACGACACTTTTGTCGAGCTAATGAAGGCCGCTGTGCGTCGGGGCGGGAACTGCGGCTGGGGCGGAAGTACGCACTGCACAGTTAAGTTCTACAATGAAAGTGAAATGCGACACACACACACAAACCCAAAGAGACATGCTGCAGTTGTAGTGAACTCCCCAAGTGATCCGCTCTCCCCCTTCTCTCACTCCCTCGCTGATGATTGCATCTAATTGAAATGTTGTTAATGTCCTTAACATGTTCTCGTTCTCGTCGCGAGGTAAACTCGATTCGATGTTGTTGTTGTTTGAGTTGTAGTTGTAGTTGTTGCTGCGCTTTTCTGACAACTACATCTTAAGCGACAATGGGCGAGACGCGTTGACAGTGACGAAACGTGGGAGAATGCGTAAATTAATGGAAATCGAATTAAAGTCGCGCAGATTGAGGCAAAGATTTCCACAGACAGGAGAGCTGAGCAGATCAGATCTTCAGCTGTGATCATCTGGCAGAAGAATCCCAACAAGATTTGCATATAAACTGGAAACATTTCCAGCTGGCATCACTTTTGTAAATCCCTCCAAAAAACAAAGCAACTTGTTTAACATTTCCATAACTATAATCTATAAATATCAATTATGTGTTTATCAGTCTGTCTTCCCTCGTTATGTTAATGCTTATTTATATTGGTATCATCAATTAAAGATGATATGGATAAAATATGAGCTGCAAAACAAACAAAACAACTACTGAAAATGCACTCAAAGCAATCATAAAGATAATGATATATATGAATCGTATATGCTCGAACTCGAGCTGAACTCGTTTATCTTGTTGATTTTTAATAGGTTTGTAAACAGAGTGTCGCCTCGATAGACAGATGGATGGACAGCTCGGAGAACTTGCTCTGCACTCGCGCTCGACTGAAGTGTCAGATTTCTTAGACAAACTTTAGAACAATGACACTGAGTTGCTGCTGCACTTGTTGTTGCAACTTGCAATCACTCCTCCGGTTGGGCCACACCCCCGTGACACAACGCCAGCACCGCGTTGATTATCTTGTTTACACTGAAGTTGCAGTTGCAGTTGTTGCTTGCAATTTATTAAATCAAATTTACAAAAACAAAAACCCAAACGGAGCGCAAAGAAAAAACCAGTTGAGAGTTGCACTCGAAGCAGTTTGTTTATTATTTTTATTATTTGATTAAATTATGAAGCAACAACAACAGCAACTTGCTGCAATGTGCGTGCGACGCTGGCGTTCCAATGACCCGCATCAGTGTGATTCCCCCCTCGCACTCCAGCCAGCCAAGCCTACCCTGGTAACCTGCCCACTTCTCCCCTTCCCCTCGGCGAACCGGTTATTTTTTAGGGTGCCGCCAATTTGTTTGCCGCATTTTATTCGTTGTTAATTCTTTTTTCGATTTATTTAGAATTGTTTTTGGCATTGATTCAAGTTCAACTCGGTTAGATTTTTGCACATTGCGCACAACTTGAATTGGGCGGAAGTGGAATCGATACAAAAAGTGAAAAACATGTGGGAATGACTACAAATTGCAAAGTTTATATAAGAAGCTCAGTATAAGCAGGAGGCTGAGCATGCTGCCTTGTATTGTGCACGCTGCATTGTAGTAGCCGCCACTGATCTGCAGGCCGGCAGTCTCGATGCTCCTCTTGCAGTAGTCCCCATCGTAGTTCCAGCCAACGTACTCATTGGTACGCAGCGACTCCTGACGCAGCCACTCCTCCAGCGGCGCAAAGTACTCGCGCAAGGCACTGCCATCCAGCCGTCCCTCGCCCAGTGTCTCCTCCAGCACCTCCTGCCAGGGCTGCGAGGCGCCCTTGGACATGAGATTTCTAGCAAAGAAGAAGAGAAATAAAGGATAATAAATAAAGCATAATTTGATTCCCTTTTCCTTCATTGTTTATTTTTAAATCTTTTACTTACTTGAGCATATTTCCTGCCGCTGGCTGCCTGTAGATGTCGCACTTGTGCAGCGGCTTCCTTGGATCGTTGGGCACATATTGGCCGGCGGCACGGCACATGCCTCTGTACAGCTGAAACTGCAGCACCGTGGAGAAAAAGTATCTGCAAGATACAATTGAAAACAATAACATTATACATAGTTGCAAAGAACATGACTTTTAGAATGGCTACAGTCACGCTTATTGATCATATTCTAGCTAAAAATTGTCAATTGTTCACAGTGAGAGTTGCCCCCCTTCAACAACAACAGCAGCAACAACAATTGTAGCTCAAGGTCGAACCACAATTATAAGTGGAGTCAAAGCAAACTGCAATAGGTATTTCGAGTTGAGTTTACATTTCGAAATCACGCAAAAATCTGTTTTATTATCCGGTAATTGGCATTAGCTTAGTTCGCTCTCATTTAAACACAATAATGCTTGAAGTAACAGCTCAACACAAACATATCTGATTACCCTAGCGAATGGTTTGTGGATTGCCAAATGCATTTATTTATTTACAAGTGTATTTGGTGCAATTGTGTGGGTAGAGTATGCTTAGAAGAAGTTAAGCAACAGAAAAGATTATCAAAGAAAGTATTCATGTAAAAAATTAAAATTTCTTTCTTTCTATTGAACGATTAATAATAAATATTGGCATTATAAATTGAGTTTATATAAATATTTTTTTCCAAATTATAATAGAGTATTACAACTTCCACTGATCATCTAAAACTTCTCTCATATTTCGCAGCCAAGTGTCGCAAATGATTTAAGGCAAACCTCGTCGACAACTCAATCGAAATTTTCACCAAACTTTATGAGCGGTTATGGCAAAAATAAACCCAGGGTCGCCAATTGAATCTTATAGTGTCTACAGCTAAAAACAGTCATTAAATTTGTCTAGTCATTTCTAAATTGACTTCTCATAATTATGCAATGTTTGGACAAAAACAAGTCAACTTTGGACTGTTCTAGAACAAGTTGTTCGAAATGATTTCTTAGTATTCAATTAGCTGTTAGATTTGACTTGGACGAAGTTAATTGGATTCTTCACATCGGATGAGAATATTGATGATGGTTCCCCAATGAATAGATAAAAGATGCGAACTTGAACTTGGTAGCTAGAAGCTCTTAAATTTTTCTAGGGGATTCACCAAATCAATTTCAAACCAGTTGCTGTCGAAGACAACATAAGCATAATTTTTATTATTTGTTCTTTTGAGTTGAAAAATAGATTGTTATGAACTCATTAAAAATTCGGGGAAAATACTTAATAAAAACTTTTTTCCATGAGTTTGCTATTTTAAGATCATTTAAATTAAGATATTTCCTAGATCTTGTGATAAATTGATTTTATACATAACAACCCAACCAAATAAAATCATTAATCATCGATTCATAAAAAGATTTATTGCAATTGTTTGTGTAATAAGGGCTTTGGTAGTTGGCAAGTACCATAGATATTATTTAGAGATAAAGTCCGAGATGAATATACGAGGGTCGTTTGATAAGTCCGTGACTTTTTGAATAAAATATATTTTTTTCGTCAAAGAAGCGTTTTATTTCTCAACATAATCTCCTTTTAGCTCTATACATTTAGTCTAGCGTTTTTCCAATTTTTTTATTCCTTCCAAATAATAGGTTTTCTCAAGGCCCTCAAAATAGTCGTTTGTTTCTGTGTTTCTCTTCATTTGACCCGAATCTCTTACCGCCGAGCCATTTCTTCATGTTTGGAAACAAAAAATAGTCACAGGGGGCTAAATCTGGAGAATATGCTGGATGGGGTAGCAGTTCGTAGCCCAATTTATGAAATTTTGCCATTAGCACACGAAATTCACTTTTTTCCATTTTCGTTAAAATTCACGAGATCGTCTGCTTTCAATGCCTATAAAACGCAAACCAAAAAACGCAGCTTTCTCAAAATTTTACAGTCAGCTGTTAATCGATAACTGCTGACAGGAGCAGTGTTGTATTTAGAGCAGGTGCGCGGCAAATACAAAAAGTCACGGACTTATCAAACGACCCTCGTATTATGTTAACACACTTTAAACCTCTTACAGCCACTTTGCGTCTTTTACGTGTGTAAAAAAGTAGTTTTTATGATTTCAATTCGATTGATCGCAAACAAATCAAATGCTCTAATTATCGTAAAAACGAGTGTCACTCGCATTCAACTGGCGTTGCGAGTGAACACATTTGATAATTGCATATTGGCAGCATTTGATTAAGCAACAAGTTTGCGGCCAAAGTCTTTTGATTGGCGATCTGCAATCTGCAATCTGCGATGGCGATAGAGACAGCTCCGATTCGACTGCGTACGTGCAAAATGGTGGCAGAAATCTTTTATTTACCCCCGTGGTTGCCAAATGAATGCCTGCCTCAAAGCGAGTCAAAGAGTGAATAGCCGGCGAGTGTTATGGAACCATTCATTATCCAAAGCTTAACGAGAACGCTCGAACGCCCCACTGCAAAGCAAAAACAGGCTGAGCCAGCAGCCAGTTAAATAATTGATGCCGTTTTGTGAATGGCTTTTGGGGAGAATTAAAGATTTTTCAAATATTTCCCATTGCAGAGCGCGAAGCCGAAACACATGTTTCATGTCCGTGCCGTAAAACAGTTGAAAGAATTTTCGCAACACTTAATTTTAGCACGACAACAACAACAGCGACAGCAACAGCAACAACAAAAAACTGGACTAATTGCCGACAATGTGCGCTTGTCTCGGTGCTGGCTGACTGATTGACTGGACGTCGACTGCTAACCCCGTCGCCCAGGCCCAGCTATAGCCGGGCTCTTTTTGATTGAATGATTGAGTGGCAGTGGCAACACACACACACACACACGAATGGAGACATGCTGCTGCTGCAGCTGCCTTGCTGCCTAATCCCTGTTATTGGGTCAGGCCTGGCCTGGCCTGGTCTGAGAGAGAGAGACACAACGTCGCGTAGTCTCTCGGTCCCCAAGCCCAGTCTCGATCGGAGAGTCTCTGGGAAAATGTGGCGACGATGTGGCAACTTCTGCCAAGTGCCAAAAACATAACACACCACACAATGTTGTTGCTGTTGTTGTTGCTGCTGTTTTCGATGACGTTAATGTTGTCGCTGTCGCTGGCGCTGTAGTTGTCGTGTTGTTGCTGCTGCTGCTGATGCACTTAATGGCACATTGGCACGTTGTTGCTGCGATGCGAGGCGACTAGACGTGATCGAACATTGTGAAAAGTTTGCATTAAACATATTTTGTTTTTCTTTTCTTTCTGCCTCTGCTGCTGCTTCTTAGTTTTTCTCGAACTCTTGCCACATTCTGATTGGCAAATGGTTCGGGAATGTGTGAGAAGTGTGATTGGGAAATTGAATTAGGCTTGGAATGCGGTTTTTATTGATTAACGGGGGCGAAAAGGGGCGTGGCTAAATTATAAAATATACTTGAAAATTATTTTAGTCATATTTTAATAATTTTTGGCAAATTAACTAGAACTTTTTTCAAAAATAAAACATATTGTCAACAAATTAGGATGCAGCTGTAATAGTTTTTCAGATCTAGGTTATCTCACTCTATCAACTTGTCTGCGATATTCCAGTTAATAAATTTCCACCATAGCCTTAATTTTCATTACAACAGCCTCACCTCCCCGACTGTCTTGTCACGTTACTTAAGCGACAAATGTCAAGGTCATGGCGACCAACAAATTTTATTTTCGCTTTGTCAAGCGCAACAATGGCAAGCCATAACAACAACAGTAACCACAGCAATAACAAGCAAAAAGGGTAAGAGAAAGACAGAGAGACCGAGAGAGAGAGCGAGAGAGATGGAGGGAGAGATGCATGGAGAGAGGGCGGGGCAGTTACGTCTCGGCAGTGTCCGAAACGACGAAATTACATGCCCAAAATGATTGGTGTCTCGTCAGGTTGGCCCAGCATTTCGGCATTTGGATCTTGTCGGACGCGTCTACGCGAGACGTTTCGAATGCATTCGTGGTTCGCTGAATCGTGTGGTTCGGCCTGCATTGGACATTGAACCACATTCGAGTGCCCGAGCGACCTTGACGTGTTCACACTACGTGACATTCACAACTGGACAACGTAGTAAGCAGATTTGATTTTTGACCTGCGTTGGCTACACTGGCAATAATTATCAACTGAAGACTTAAGATTGAGAAAGAAGAAGCAATGCAATTCTTTTGTAAGCCCGCAAACAATGTAAATCGAAACTTAATCATCGACTTGAGTCGATCAACTTGTATTGCACTTTAAAAGAATTAGATCAAGTTCGAACAACCAACGTCGCATATCTTGACTGCCTTCAGTCACTGCTTCAATGTGTGTGTGTGTCTGAGAGTGTGTGCAGCATGAGTTCAAGCCGTTGGTTTGTCGCCGGGGTAAACAGAGAACTGAGAACAGCCGCGGAGACTGAGACAGCGACAGAGACTGCAGCGGCGACTTGAACTGCGATACTTATTATTGATTTATGCGCACGGATCTTGGCACGGATCTCGAGATCAATGGAGAACGGGTCAGTTGCTGACGTTATGAACTCAAATTAAATGCTAATTAGCTGCGCCAAAACGGATCTGGCACAGAGTAACTAAAGATTAATGAAATCTCACTGAGACTTGGACAGAACAAAGGTTCTCTCTTCCTCTCTTTATATTTCTCTCTAGGTACCTTCTCTGTCTTCCAATTCTAATGCAAACTCAAAACGTTAAAGCGTAGCCAAAATCAAAATGATACCGAAATCGAAATCAAATTCGAAATCGAGACCGAAACTGAATCCGAAACTGAAAGTGCATTCAAGTTGCGAGCATTGTGCAACGCACCGCACCGCACCGCATCGAGCGACAGCGACAACGTCGCCTCTATTTATGGCCAAGACACAAACCGGCCCCAACTTCTCGTCTGCGACTGCATCCGCAATGTTTCTAAACGGCTAAAGCGGGCAGCCGAAAAGGCGACCGGCGACCAAAAGAAAAGAAAAACCATCGAAGTCGCATGCGCGCGCTATGCGAAACAATGTCTAAAGGAAGCTGTGCTCTATTTATATACCCTAGCAGAGGGTATATTCATTTGGGCTAGAAGCTTGGAGTACCAGAGGAGAAATGCGACCTCGTTATGAATTTACTTATATTTTAATACAGCATTAACAGGGGAGTCAAGCTAGCTATGTCTGTCTGTCTATCTGTCCGTTCGCTTGTCTGTCCGTTCGTAGGTCCGTCCGTTTGCCTGTCCGTTCGCCTGTCCGTTTGTTTCAATGTAAACTATTCTTGCAGTTTTAGAGCTATCTTGGTAAAACTTAACACAAAAGTTTCCTATTGCTGGACGCTGTAAATAAGTCAAAGGGATAAGACCGATATATCGTATAGGTGTCATAAAAACTATCGGCCTATCAATCGAATTTTTTTCTTTGTCAAGATATTTGAACCAAATTTACTACAAGGAACTTTTCCTTTATATATAATATAATATGTATTTGAAATTTCACCATAATCAAACGACGATAACATATAGCTACCATAGGAATAATCCACCTAAATAAAGGTATTTGTATGTAGATCAGTATTCTTTTCCGAAATTAATCAACTTAGCATAATATTTCATACTTATAAAGTAACTTATGTATACTAAATCCACCTTATCCACAGCAGCCAATTAAAATACATATATAAGTTTTAAATGAGTAATCAGACAGAAATAAAAATGTTCCTTAAACAAATGTAAATGGTTTATCCAGCGATTATAGTGCAGTTGATAAGTAATAATACAATACAGAAACAATGTCACAAAATTCTCTTCTAATACACGCATTAAAGACCTAAGCTGCAAGGGTATAAAACCTTCACCATGCCGAAGAGTCGCCTTTCTTTTTGGTTCGCTCTATCGTGTTTTTGTTGTTGTTGTCGTTGGCGCGGCTGCTGCTGTTGTTGTTGTCGTCGTCTTTGTCTTTGTTGATATTGCAATTGCTGTTTTCAGCTGGTTTTTAGCGGTGCACGCCTCTGGCGCTTAAATGATTTGCGGCTGGCCACGAAAAAGCGTGCAAATGGCCAACAGGGCGTATGCTTAATACCTACGACATATAGACACATTGGCATACAGACACAGACACACAAACACACGCGCAAATCTACATAGGCCTGGCGATCGTTGCAACGTTTTGGCATTTTGACATATCAAGTGAAAAACTTTAGCGATTTCCGACAAGCGACCAGTTTTTTTATCGCTTTTGTTTTGGTTTCGTTTTGGTTTTTTTTTTGATTTTTTGTCATTTCGAATGCGCATATATTAAAAATTGAAATTAAATTAAATCGAAAAGTTGTTACTAAATTAACGACATGGAAAAGTCTATGCCAACAAAGGGTTTAATTGATGGATCCCTTCACTTGAGTCAATGAGAGTAAAAGGATTTCTGGTTCTGAATGGAAATGAAAGAAGGCCGATAAATTGATTATTAAAACCGGAAGGGAATTAATGAACACATATTGTAATTTAGGTAAAATGAATATGAATGAGGTTTACATAAATTTGATATCATTATTATAAATTGAACTTTTAAAATACTTGAATAAATAATATTTAATTAATTTTAATTGTTTATCTTTTGAATATCATAGTTAGAAAATGATTTTAAAATTTTGTTCATGTCTTTTTCTGTTTCTCCTTTTGTACACCTTACGATCTGCAACACCCTATATACCCCGTAAGAGATGCCGTATCAGTTTCCATTTCGTTTGCTTGTTTGCTGTCTTCAACAATCTGTGGCAATCTCGCTGCGTGTGAGTTTTGCCACACTTTGTGGCATCACTCAAATTCTCAGAGTGTTTGGTAAGCCAGTTGTCTGTCCCTCAGCTGTCTGTCCACTCGTTGCCAACTGCAATCCGATGCAAACGATCTACATATACATATCCACCATATATAGTATATGAGTTGCTCTAGTGCAGCACAATTGTGTGAATTATCGCATGGGGCATGCAAAGACAACAAAAGAGTGGCCCACCAGATTGTGGGCCTCATGTCAGCAGGCCTGTCTGTCTCTCTGTCTGTCTGCCTGTCGGTCTGCTTTGTGGCTGTAATAACCCGTAATTATATTAGCTAATTTTAGGCGGCCTTTTCGCATATTAGATTACAAATAAAACCAATCGGCTGATCAAGTGGTTTCGCTCTGCCAAGAGACGCACAAACACAAAGCAAACACAAACACAAACACAACGACAATTGGCCATAAATCAGCAGGTAACAAATGTTTGGCGAGGAGCGGGGTGAGGGTCAGGGGGTCTCTACTCCATTGCATTGCAGTTATTGTTGTCGTTATAATCAATGAATTACGTCGCATCGGCTGCATCGGTTGACCACAATTTATGGCGATGGCGAACATGAGAATCCGAAATGCGAAGCACAAAAACTGCAGACTGCAACTGCAGCAGCAGCAGCAGCAGCCACATGAGTGTGCCACAGCAACAACATCGATTGGTCGTACCAAGTTGGAGGGGGAGAAAGGGGGGGCTGCCACAAGCGTTTGCCTGGCTTTTGTACTGTGTTGCAATTCGGAGTGCATGCAACAAAGCGCCCAAGTCGCATGCCAAGTCACACAGCACCAGCACCAGCTCAGCAACCTCCACATCCACATCCAACCTCCAAGCAGCCCCCTCCCCCCTGCTGCAACTGCTCCGTCGACGGCATCTCTCAATTGTAACTCGCATCTGTTGGCTTCGTTGTCTGACAGAATCGTAACGTTTGTCGCTGTCGCAGTTGTTGCTGCCGCCGCCGCCGTCGCCGCCGCTGCTGCTGCTGCTGCTGTTGTTGTGGGCAGCTGCACTGGTTGCTCGTTGCTCGTACTCGACTTGGTTTGGCTTGGTTCCATCTGGTCGAACATAGAAAACGACACATTTCGCAAAAGTAAAAGTTGACCACTTTGTCCAGTTGCGCCTTTAAGTGGATACTACCGTGGCAGCGTCGCTTGCAACATGCAACAATCAATTCGAATATCGAATAGCGTTTAAAGCAAATTGCTGCAAATGAACTAGAACTCTTGCGAATCGAATCTTTATTTATATATAAAGATATTAAAAAATAGTTCTTTTAGAGTGCATTATTTATGCCATTCAAAACTCTGATTCTTTTCATATTATATTTTCTTTTCTTTGCATTATTTTATATTTTATAAATCAACCTGTTCATTACATTAAGAACCATCCTAATTAAGTTATTTCCATAAAGGCAAAATTATTACTTTATTTTTATATTATTATCACTAAGCACTGAACAGTGCCCATCGATAAAAGAGTGTTGAATAATGCATTTAAAAAAATGAAATTGTGCGAAGACAAATAAAAATAAAACAATAAAGTTATCTATACAATATATGGATCATTGCCACACATATAAAGTTTCTTTCTTGCAGTGATATATGTTTTTAAACTTTTAGCTAAAATTTTAAGTGGTTTATTATAGAACTAGCTCCAAGCTCTGCTTAAAATAACTACCTTATTGACTATGCCAACCAAAAACTTGAAAACTCATTTATAGCTCGACTAACTCGTCTCAAAATGTTATACTTTAATTGCAAATCAGTTCAACTCCAACTTGATGCCATTAGTTTTATATTTAAACATTAAAGATCATCCAAACAGAACTATGAGATTTGAATTTGGAAAGTTGTTTAAAAACGGAAAAAACTTCAAGTTTGACGCAAATATTATTATTGTTTTTCCAGTTAGAACTTCATTGTGGAATATTCTCGCCAACGCAAATAAACAAGCAAACAATAGAAAATGCAAATGCCTTGCTGATGCTAGAGTAGCAAAACAAAATCAGGGCCCGATGCGAGTAAGTATGTCCCAACAGGTTTAAATTTCGCATCGCTGATAATTATGCTACTGTCAGTTGGCCAATCGCAGCTCTGCATCTGATATATAATCTCATTTGTGCGACCCAAAGAGCCTTTCACTTTTGCCGCACTGCACTGCGAACGATCTCACGCATTGCACCAGGCAACATGCAACTCCGCCCCATCCCCCTCTCCTCTCGGCCATCCTCTTGACGCCATCGGCAACCCCCACGCCTTGACGGACTCGACAGCCAATCAGCCGGAGCAGGCGCAACTCCAGTAGCTACTTACGTAGTTTGTTTGATTTCCAGACTCAGTCACATTGCAACATTGTGATTCAAATTAGAAACACGATCTCCAGCTGTTGCTGCCACATGATTATGTATTGCAGCAGTTGCAACAGCCAGTATCAGCCACAAGACTTCCCCAATGTGCGTGAAATGTGCAATAGATGCAGACCCTATCGAAGATCACAAGCCCTGTGCCGCCCCTATCAAGTTTCCTTAAGCTTCCGCTTCAAGAGAAAACTCGCAAAGCATATGCTGCATACAGTCAGAGAAATAAGGCAATCAAAGCCAGAAATTGAATTAATATATTTGTATTTAATTTATGATTTAATAATAAATAAAAGATTTCTTAATATTTTGTAAGTTTAAAGTCTGAATCTTATTCGCAAGCTATCATCATCTTAAGTTTTTTTCAGTGCACTTGATATGCCTTGATAAAGTCATAATTATGCGCAAAATTAGACCACGAATGTTGTCGGAAACTGTGCAAACTGTGGTCAGATATCGGTGTCGGATTATGCAACCTGAGTTTCGGATGAGCTGAATTGAGATATGTGGGAAATGTCAACAGTTTGCGCAGGAAGAGCGCTAAAAGAGCATAAATTGATGTTTCAATTAAAATAATTGTCTCATTCCGCATAAAATATAAATAATTTAAAGTAATTTATACTTTATTTTGGTTATTATACAACTGATCGAGCAATAAATCAGCTCAAGTCCGAATATTCATTCCATACAAGACAATGTGATTTTATGGGCGATCTTTTTTGGGTTTTGCCCAGTCTAGTGCTATTGAAATCAGGTTCCCCAACATCCCCAAAACCCGAACCCATTAACAGTTCTTGAAATAATCATCTGACATTTGTGCAGACACGAGTCTTCTAAAGTAGCATCATACTGAGAACGAAATACGATTAAAAAAAAATAAATAAACTGATAAATAAGGTATTTGCTGGAATTCCCCAGACAACACATTGTTTCACTTAACCGAAAGTAATTTACGGCCGAGGCAAAGATTTTTAATGACTTCAAAAAGTTGATCAGTTTCGAAAATCTCTTCCAAACCAACACACTGCCAGTGCAGAGCGGGCAATGTCTGAGTATTGGTACCTTGTCTTGGTATTGGTGGGCGCTTCCGCTGAAAACTTTCCGAGCACTAACGCACACAGGTAAAGCTCACCCACACCAATGCAACGGAGCACGAAACTAGTGTTCGGCTGAAAGCTTTCGGCGCTGAGAGCGCAAAAGCGTCTCGTGCGGCAAAAGCTTTTGCTAGCCTCGGCTAGTTTGCACTGCGACGACGTTTTCAGTTTCGTTTTGACACAAAAACTCTTTGGGGGTATAAAAGTGCGCCACTGACCACAGACAGCATCCAGTCAAAGGTTTGGAATCGTGTGTGATTCTACAATCCTTAAACAGTTCATTTCGATATTATTTCTGAGTTGCTCGTAAGTTTCTGTGTCTTTCTGTTTCAGTTACAATTCAAAGTTTCTTCTTTCGTGTGCAAAATTATAAAAACTTTAAGTTTTCTAAAAAATATCACTCAAAATTCGGTGTTAGTTTTACAAAGTTTTTCAAATTGTGTGCCGCGTTTTCTGATTCAACTGATTAACATAAAAATCATTTCCATTATTTATTTATAGCCTTGGCAAGTCCCAACACACTCCACAATGAAAGTATTCGTAAGTACTGAACAATAATAATAACAATTCCATCTTTAGTTATTTTGCATTAATTATGTGTAAATATTGTGGTCGAAGAATCTATTTATCCATTCATTGCATAGTTAAGTGTGAGAATATTGCGATTAATTGCAATAATTAATCGTATTCCCATTCAAGTCGATTCCCACATAGATTATACTACAAGATTGCAGCTCGCTTTTCTAAGAAATCATTTCAATACTTTGCCATAATCGATTGCAATAATATTATTGCAATATTGTAGTAATATCATTGCAATATCCAGCTGAACGATCCGGCTGGCTTTGGGTGCTTGACCGATACGCATTCACTTCCTGTCGGCTAATTGCATAATACTCAAGTGTGCGTTAGCCCAAATACGATGCGAAGAGAAGCAAACGGTAAACGGCAAACTTCAACTTGAACAAATCGATCGATAATCGACTCTCTCGGCGAATAACATCGCCGATCATAACTTAATTGGCAGCAAGTCACGTTTAACGGTAATCAAACTAAGCCAACTAAATAATCAATTAAAATTGCAACAACTAACGGTTGAATGCATTCAAAAAAGGGGCCTCTGCGCGCATGCGTGACGTCTGCAGACATTTTCTCATGTCTCTCCCCCAACGGGGGCGAACTTGTTCGACGCACTGCGCAGCACTCTGCATCGCATTACGCATGCGCGGCACATACAAATTTCACTTGACCATTTGAAAGCGAAATGAGGCGACAACATTATAGCCAAACGATTGTCATATCTCGTCTGTCACTTTCTAATCTGATTACCCAATAGTGACACTGGCCAAGTGGTGCTACTCGGTTACATAAGCTTATAGGCCATTGCACTAGAACAGATGGGGAATTGTAAATTAAATCTTTTATGTGTTCTGATTTGCACCACAAGGGACATTGCACTTTACTGATTGGGAATTGTAGGTTATTTTAAATGAAATAAGAGTGAACTGACTCTAATTGGAACTAGAACTAGTTGCGAGTATCAAGACCTAATAGGCCATTTATCTAGAACAGATTGGGAACTGTAGGTTAATGAAATATATACTGCTGTAATTTCACTAAAACAAGTTGCGAATTATTAATGAACATAACTTAGACTGCGAATATTCCTCATAAATTCATTGAGGCACTTGTTGTAAGAAGACTATAGGACTAATAAACCCTTTTATGTCTTCCCTTTCTTAGATTTGCTTAGCCGCCCTGTTGGTGGCCTCCGCCTACGCTGGCGATGCTGCTGAAGAGAAGGTCCCACTGGAGAAGAAGCTGGACAAGCGCGGTCTGCTCGATCTGGGCTACGGCTACGGACACGCCGGTCTGGATGTTGGCCACATTGGCCACGGCTCCCTGGTCGGTCACGGTCTGAGCAGCTACGGACACTCTGCCCCCGCCATTGCTGTTGGACACAGCGCACCCGGCATTGCCTACGGTCACAGCGCACCCGCCGTTGCTGTTCAAGCTCATGCCGTGCCCGCACCCTATGTGATCAGCAAGCAGGCTGATGTGCACAAGACCATCACCATCACCAAGGGTATCCCAGTGCCCGTGCATGTGGACCGCCCCTACCCCGTTGTGCACGAGAAGCGTGTGCCCGTCGAGGTTAAGGTGCCCGTCCCACAGCCCTACGAAGTCATCCGCAAGGTTGCCGTCCCTGTCAAGGAATACGTGAAGGTGCCCGTCCCAGTGCCACAGCCCTACGAGGTCATCCGTCACGAGAAGGTGCCCATCCATGTGCCCGTCGACCGTCCAGTGCCCGTTGAGGTGCCCAAGCCCTACCCCGTGCCCGTCGAGAAGCCCTACCCCGTCTACGTGGAGAAGATCCAGAAGGTGCCCTACCAAGTGCCCGTCGACCGTCCCTACCCCGTCTACGTGAAGGTGCCCGTCGTCTCGCACTCCGTTGTGAAGCACGCACCCGCCGTTGCCGTCAGCCACGTCCCTGCCGTCAGCCATTACCCCATCAGCAGCATTGGCCATGATGCCAGCGTCTACGCCGACCACAGTGGTTACCACAAGTAAGACGGCAGTGGAGTCTAATTGGAGCCAGGCGAACTGAACCAACACGAATGAGCCGAATCAAATTTAGCAACATTTTTTCAATTCTTTACCACGCGACACCAACAACAACAAGAAGAAAAGAAGAGAATCACTCACTGCGCTCCCCAATTTAATTTCCAAGAGGTTCACGTAGAACTTCCTACCCTGCCACTCTGTTAGCTCTTAAGAATTCCCCAGGAAGAACAACAACAACCTTTTGTAAATTATTTCCAACCAACCATCGCATGGAGCATTGTTATGTATGAACTTACAGTTAAGGATAAATCGCGGCTAATTGTTTATAAACGATCTTTAAGTTTTATAGACATTTTGGCTGTGGCTGTTTATCAGTTAAGGGCTTCGTCATACAATGATTGAACAACAACATGATGTAAAAAATGTTTTAAGAAATAAACTTGTATAAAAATAATGAAATTATTTGTCTTCTTTTCGATTTCCAACGATACATCAAGAAATTGAGTTATTTATGATCAAAGCAATATCCGCATTGAAATATTTCTTTGTAAACAAACTTTATAGTTGATTACATCTAAACATTTTTTCAGTAGTTAAATCAATTTCGAATTTATTGACTAACTGATTGCTCTAGATGCAGAAAACGAAAACTGGAAGCCTTTTAGATCAAATCAATTAATTTTTAAAATTGAAAAACGAGTTTTATTTATGTTTTATGCAAAATTTTAATGTTTCTTAATTTCGTAAATAAATAGTTTTGTAATAGGAATTAAGTCTAATATACGTAGTTCGTACTCATGTACAGACGTATTATAACTTATTACAGTATAATTCGCTTAGCTGCATCGATAGTTAGCTGCATCGGCAAGATATCTGCATTATTTTTCCATTTTTTTGTGTGAATAGAAAATAGAAAAAATTAAGTTAGCTGCATTTTTAAGTTACCTGCATCGAGGCATTGTGCAAAGTACTCGAGGCAGCTAAGCGAATTATACTGTAGAATGAAAAACTGAAAAATCTTAGTCTGTTTTCTTTTCATAACGAGAATAAAACAGTTGTCACCAATATATCAATTAAATAAAAGAGAATTCAATAGAGCTGTATAATTCTTACATTTTACGGTCATAATTCTATTGTATACTAAAATCGTTTTCTTTATACTTTTACAGTTTCTCATAAAAGTTCAGCTACCAGAGAATAAACTAAGAATTACCTCAAAACCTATGTTTACCTGAATCTTAATACCATAATCTACTTTTTACGTCTTCACTGACATTTGCTTTGATTGGGTTTTAGTTAAGAGATCATAAATTGTATATCGATTGCAGTAAATGGCAAAATGCGTTCACTCTTCGCTTCGCCAACGGACAATCTAAACTGCCTTAACAGCTGACCCAGTTTCATGATGCCTGACCAGGAATAACTGCATGTCATTGCATTGGCGTTGGAGGACAATAACAAGACGATCCACAAGTCATTACGCTGTGTCCAACTGTTCAACTGTGCAAGTGGTGTAAATGACACGCAGGGCAACGTTTGAGATCGAGACACGAATCGCAATCTATCTGACAGATCTGACAGAACCAAGGCCACCGTTCCAGGCTACTTCGCTACTTCGGATGAGCACTTGTCAACTCTCTGGCCAACTGGGTTCATCCAAAAGGTCAGTCGCCAGCTCGAAATGCTCGTAAATTTTAATAACATTTAGCGAAATGTGCAAAAAAACAAACTGAAGATAATGAAATCAGATCATCGCCGATGAGAAGACACTTGATATGTCATTTAGTGGCATGTTGGGTTTTTTCTTTACCCAAATTTCAACTTTCAAAAGTAACTGCAACAGTCCGCAGGTTCTAAGAGCGAAAGGCACAAAAAAGCAATTTTAATTGACCATAAAATCCCAGAAAAAAAATAAACAAATAACAAACAAAAAACGAAAGGCGCAAAATTTATTTATTTGGCTTGAGTGTGATGAATCGAGGCATTTAAAAATTTAGGACTATTTTGCATTTTCCACTTGGGTTTTTCAAACAGCAATTAGAAGATGAACATTAAGAGCACACAGAAAGACCCGTAAACAGGTTCTGCTCACCCGTTTTAATGGGCGGACATAAAACAAAAGCCAAAAAAAGCAAAACATTGTAAACGCGCCGACCATACATATATCAAACATCCCAGCTATGCTGATGATTTGTTTGAGATGTGAGATTTGTGGCGCATCTCATCTGGGGGCCAAAGCCCCCGCAGTCACCTTTCGATATGCTCAAGGACATTGCTGACGGAACTAAAACAACTTTCTAATAAAAAAGCCGTTGTTAGATTTGTGTTTTAATTTTCTTTTCGAACCGATTCTTGTTTGCAGCACAGAGACCACGACACTAGATTGTAGAGTGTGTAGAGCCAGTGGAGAACCAGTTCCTAGGCAAAAGAATTCATATCACCCTGAAGGTCATCGGCTTTACATCGGCCACTTAACATATACTATATTGACAATTAATTAGGGGGCGTGCCAGTTAACTTTGACTTTGGCTCGTTTGCCACTGCTCTTACGCAGTAGAAGCACTTCTTGGAATAGACGAGAAATATTGCAGATTCATCATTTGTTCTGCCAGAAACCCATTGAACGTGTAGAGGCGCGTAGGTGGCAACAAAAATTTCAGTTGCAAGTGTTGCACAAAGCCATTGGACTCAGACTATTACCAAGCGGATCTCTCAATGAAGCTTAATTGTCGTACAAACAATTTTCTATGGTTTAATTAAGACAGTTTAAAGAGCACAAGAATGCAGCGCGTAATTAAAGGTGTATTATTAGATCGAATCAAGTTAGAAACCAAAGTAGAACCGGGCTTACTACAAAGAGCTAAGAGTAGTGCTTTTATTTTGTATGTAAATACTGTTTATGGATTTTATTTTAGATTTATAAAATTATAAAATATAAATACTTATTATAATCTCTTAAATCGAAACCATCGTGTATCCATAAAAGTCTTAGCAGTCAAAGCTCGACAATTTATTCCCTTCCACTATATCTTAAGAGATCTTATGATAAATACAAACATATGTTACTATAATTATTTAAAACTACAACATTTCAGAGCAATTATGGGCAATAACACAAAAGGTAATCACTTAAGTTTACCTAAACTACAAGGATTAAGTCATACAACTGACAGGCTCAAAAGTAATGCATGCCATATACATGTCTGTCTGGACATAAAGCCCACGGCACCCCGTGGATACTTGAGTTTGCTCGACTTGCAATGTGGCGGGTTCAACTTTAGTGGCATTTCGTCAAGTCAATGACTTCGGTTGCTCCATAAAAAATAAAGCATCGTAAAACAAGCAAACACAAGAAGCGATATGAAAAGCAGTTGGCAGCGCAAGTTGCCGGCCAAGCGAAGCATAAAGCCAAATGCAGGGCAGTCAAAGAATCCCAAAGACGATACACACATATGTGGGGAGGGGAGCGGGGGTTGCTAACCAGGGATTTCAAGATTGCCACAGTTCCTGCCCCCCTCCGCTGTTGTTGCCTTCGCCGGTTGCTGCATCACTTGACTTGGACGACGAATTGCAGCAAATGTTTTCGGAGGCTGATTTCGATTACATTCAAGCTTCGTTTTCGTTTTTGATTTTTTAATTTTACGTTTTTTTTTCCAAGTCGTTTGCGTTAAAACTGGTGCAACCTGCAGCAGTTTGGCGTTTTCGCTGCCAACTGACGCGAATTCGATGCATTTTTTGGCCAAAAACGAAGCCAAGCTCATTTCGCAACCAACAACAACAAGACATTTGCTTCAATTGGATGGACAACTTGGCGACGGCGATGACCTCCAAAGCTGGCTGTCTAGATCAGCTCACAGCTCGCAACTCACATGGCTTGTATAGTCGCTCATTAGAGCAAAATGTGCAACGTCTCGCTGGGCTTTTTCTCAGACAGACAAACAAAATCAAAAACACAAACAGACCAAAAGACAAAAAGCAAAAAAAAAAAAAAAATGAAAAAACGACTGCGATAAAACCGAAATACAACAGAAATTGCGAAAAATTACATTTTGAGTTTTTCCATTCGCCGTTGTCTCTGTCATTTTGAGGCAATTAATTAATTTCAACAAATATGCGTGCCCTCCCTCGCTTCTTTTTCCCTGCCACCCTCCCCCTTCTGCATATGGCGAAAAATATTGTTTAATTGCGAGCGCAGTTGCCGCAATTTGTTGCTTGTCTTGCCATCATTTTGGGTGGCCTTTTGCCGGTTGCCATCGAATTGCGTAAATGCCCCAATATTCGATGCGGAGAAATCGATGCACAGTTCCTGCCCCAAACGAGGATATGTATTTATGTTTCGGATGTTGATTAATGTTTGATTAAGTCGTTAATTCGTCTGACTTCGCTTGGGGACTGTTGTCGGAATTGAAAGAAAGTGGGCCATGTTCGCTGGTGAAACAAGTAGAGGATATCGTAAGTAGCCAAATGATTTAAATTAGTTATCTATTTTCGGCTGACTAAAGCCGGTCGACTGAACAGTAATAGAAAAGGAAGGTGGGTATTTCTGACCCGCAATTCAAATGCATAACATTTTTTTATAAATTCATTTTATTTTTTAAAAAAAAATACTATCAAATAAAGAATAAATTAATATACAAAATTTTAAAATAAAAAATAAAGTTGTAATATTATTTTTTATACGTAAATTTATTTAATTTTTTTTATTAGGTTGAGTTGAATTGGGGTCAGCTTCCCTGTTCCCTGTTTAGACTCAAATATTCCAGATATTTTTTCATATTCTCTTAGCATATTTACTATGTCGTATCTTCTCTACATTAATAAATTTTATTAAAGTGTTATTTGGCCTCTTGCTGCAATCAATTCGTGTGTTACTTGTATTTCCTTGACACAATTTGGTGAGCTCTGCTCCACTTCCTTCTCAGACATGGGAAACACTTAACGCCTGATTATAATTTCACAGTGAAATTTAGCTGTTAACCGTGGTTTAATGTGTGACCTCTCGCCTGGGCAGCCATAAAGCCGTGGAGCGTGGCACATCTCCACATACAATTTCGCATCGCTTGCATTCAAATCGCAACAATTAAATTAGCCATAAAAGCTACCGCATCGCATCGCCTGGCTGTCTGGTTGTCTGTCTGGCTGTGGGGATTACTATTATGCAATGGTGCTGGCCAGACCATTTTGGCCATTTGGCGGATCGACCATTTGCCATGGCATTTTCAAGCCGCCACGAGTATTTGCTGATCGAAAGAGCTTTCCCTCTGTTCATATCCCGCCATGCGATATGAATTATGGCGCCAAATTGTACAGTTTTCAATTCGGGGTGTGTCGTGGCCGAAATTGAAACTGTGCCAGCAGTAACATTCACACAGAGAGAGGGAGAGAGAGACAGTGAGAAAGACAGACGCCGGGCTGCTTGTAGTCCTTTCACCTGCCTTTGCAAAACAAAAGACTTAGGCAACGAACTCGATTCGCTCATATTGCATATTTCCGCGTGGAAAGTGCTTGACGCCGCCAACAAGGTGACGCTCCTTAAAGTTCTTTATCTGGGCGCCTGAATAATTGCTGAATTGTGCCACATCGTGCCTTTTGAGGGCATTTCCAAAAAAACCAAAGCAGCAACTACAGCAACAGCAGCAATTGCAGAGTAATTGAATGCGACATATCTCAAAAACATCTCTGGCTAATGCAACATAAATAGCCAGGCGAATGCCTGCAGCTTCCCAAATGCGGCAAGCATTTGACTCTAGTCGCTACCGCTGCTGCTGCTACTCCGAAGCTGCCTCTGTGGCCGCCTCCTGCTGCTGCTGCTGGCAGTGGAACGGCAGCTGTCCGCGACGGTTCGCGAATGTTGCATAATTTGAGTTTTCTTCGGCTTCGTGGCGCAGTTGCATGTGTTGCTGCTGCTGCTATGTTGTTGTTGTTGTTGTTGTGCAGTTGTTGCTGCTGCTGCTGCCTTGGAAGTCACCCAGTTAGTGTGTCACTGTGGCATTTGAGTTAGGCCAGTCAACAGTCTCAGTCGCATTCGCAGTCGCTTTTGTTGTTGTTATTTTGATTGTTGTTGCTGGGCCTTTTGTGTCTTCAAATTTGGATATTAGTAATTCGATATTTCGCATTGTCATGCTGCATGTTATTGTTATCGCTTCTGTTGTTGTTGTTGTTGTTCCTGGTCAAATCAACATCAACAGTTTTCGTTAATTCGAATTGATTTATACAGTGTGTTTTTCGGTAGGCGTGTCACACTCAGTTTGTCCACTGAATCGATTTTGGGAATTGCCAAACGAGATATTTATGCAATCGATTTTAGGCCCAAAACGAAAATAAAAGTGAATTTATTGAAACTTAAAGGTAGATTGAGATATCAGAGAATCCAGTAGAACAAGGAAGAGATGAATATCATTCTTTCTACATTGTCATACGGAAGGTCAGAGGAGCTCGAACCTATCTTATATACATTCTTACGAAGGTTTCTCTCTCCTCTGCTCATTTCAAACACTTTCGTTTGGTTCTAAGTTAGGTTCATAAAGTAAAGCTGAGGAACTTTTACTACAAATCGAGAAAAAGTTAAAATTAAAGAGCAGCATGCGCTGTTTCAATTAAAATTGCCCCTTAAATTCATTCACAATTGGTTCTCCAGAGAGTTCTCTAAAAAGGCTTAGACTAATTAAGATTGTAAGCCAGATATGACAAGCCAGTGATTAAAAGTACTTAAGAGTAAAAGACCGATCATATCGGAATCGAGCCCTTGAAATGGCGTTGAACTTGAACCAGTTGACGATCCAGCGATGAGCTGACAACCAACTCTCTCAGCTTGCAACTTGGCAACCGAATTATTCAGAGCTCCAATCCCGCCAGCTGTGTGGCCATTAAAGATTTACAGCCTGCACAAATTGGTTTAACGATTTCTTTTATTTTAACAACGTTTGACTACTGAAACAGAAGTAGAATGTTAAATCCGGAGATATCTATGATTATTGCAATAGCCAAAACCTTTCTGAGAGACTTTTTCCCTTTGGCTGCCGTGTTGATTTATGCAATTCTTTGATGCAATACCTTGCACCATAAAGACATAAATTAAGATTTGAATTACCGTTGCTCGGGTGCTAATAATAACAACAGCAACAGATGCGGTTCACACACACCTCATATAGTCAGCAGCGCGAGAGACAACTGACAAGAGGACAGCGAACATAAGTCGAGCAAACGACATAATTCCCATGGTGCAGTGCTTTTTGTTTCTCGACTTTTGTTTATATTTTTTCTCTTTCTGTTTTGGGTTTCTTTCGTGATCTTATTGTTTCCATTTTGCGCTAATTGCTCGTTGCGGTTTTTCTCGAGATTAAGTGGATAGCCAAACAACAGGCGAACAAAATGATGAATGTGTTTTACGAGCGCAGTTGGAGCACGACCCAAGCAAAAAGGATCAAATTGGCAACCGCAAAAAGAACTTCCCAATTAACTAAGTGTCTAAGACTTTCCTTCTACATTTTTAAATAATTCATATTGCCTATTATTCAATTTTTAAAGAAAAAATTCTATACAAAATCATCTTTGCATCAAATCAACAATACATATTTAAATTTAATATACAGATCCAATAACTTATAATAATTTAAAACATAATTTAATTGTCTATTGCATTATTTGGCGGAATCGTCGAGATTTTGAGTCTTATTCAAATTCAAATGCTGAATTTGATGTCAAGTTTGTTTGGCTTCTCTTAAACCTGCCCATAACAAATGTTTATTATATTTATTTTTGCATTTAAACTTGCTGCTCGGCAGCAGCCTCTTGGCAATTGAAGTGTGACTGTGGGCGTCGAGTGGGCGTGCCAGCCAGTTCTTTTAGTCAGTTGCCGAGACCGCACCGCCACCGACACCGAGGCGAGGCGAGTCTGCAAGTCGATTAGGTTCTCTCTCTGGTTCCGTGTGCATTTCGTGTGGTGTTGTTTTTTTAGTCTTGTCGTTGTCTAGATGTTGTTGTGGGTATTTTAAAGCCTGGCATTGTGTTGTCTGTTGCCTGCTGCTGGCAAGTCGGAAATTTCAAGGTCTGCCGGGCCGTGCCCCTAGCTACAATTGCCAATCGCATGGAAAATGTCAAATGGACAGAAAAGAATTGCGACTTCTCTGATTACCTTTGTTTTCTTTTGGGTTTTCCCAAAAGATTACAAGAAAATTTAAGTGCGAAAAACGTTGCGGACAACATAAACAAAGGTCAGCTACCGTTTGTCTCTGCCTCTTTTCGGCGGGTGTTGAGGTCGCTCAGAAACCAAAATAATAACAGTAATAACACAGCAAATTGGGTTAACAGTGAAATCAAAATTTTTACTTGCCTGACCTTTTCGCGCAATTATCAAAAATACAAAAACACCAACAACAACAGCAGCCAAATGCTGAAAATTGTTTGGGTTTTTTTGTTGTTTCATTTTCGGTCTATGTAAACAACTTTTTTCTGTCCGTTTTCTTTGGTACTAAACGTGCCGAGTACAAAATGTGGCCAAATTAAATGTCGAAGGTTTTGCACGATTGTCTCTGTGGCGAGACCCGGTCTAGGTCCGGCGATTCAATTGACAAATACTATCCATAGTCGAGATCGTACCTTAGCCGTACCTACCTCAAGCAACCTCGACATGAACCGACTCAGGGCACGATTCGTTCGTTAGGCGAAGAGATCTCTGGCCGTCCAACGTGGAAATTTAGGTCGAATTGTGTCGCTTGAGTTGTCGCCGTCTTTAATTTTGATAAATTTTACTGATCTTTTACAGTGATTACCCGAAGTACTCTGACCCTGGAGCAACCTAAGTACGCTCAAGATAATGAGTCGCATTTAGTAAGAGTTTTATTATTTTAGTTAAGAGAATACTTTACTCTGGGCCCTAAAGACCTTCGTAAATGAATTGAATATTCAAGCACTTGTTTCTTACTTACAACAGAACATACAAAAAGTTTTTGGGTTTTTGCTCCAATTTACTGATCACTGAGCTTAAATTTGAAAATCAATTCTAGCGCGATTAAGGCACAATTAGTTGGCTTATAAAAAGTGTAGAAAACAAAAGCAGTTCAGCCTGAAAATTAATCACTTTTTCAACATAGCTACACGATTGAGCAGCGAAACATGTTCGGCATCTGAATCGCAGACTCGAAAATCGATTGCAAAGTTTTTGAACATGCCGCAAAAATGCTGCAAATGAGGCAAAAACAAAATAAACAAAAAAACTTAATCGATTGACAAATGCGAAGCATCTTGAAAGTGGAGCACATGCAATGAGAGATTGCTCACGTCGCACACGGAGCCACATAACATGCATAGCCCGATTCATCGATTAAGTGGCGAATGACAAATCCTCGTCTGAGCCAATAAATTGTTGCCCAATCTAAACAGTCTTCTTAAGTGTGCTAGCTAGTGATTAAGTCTAATTTGTCAGCTTACTGGCAGTGATAACAGTCAATTAATAAAGGTATATTATCCTCATGAGAACTCGAGAAAAACAATTCTACTAAAGTGCCAAAGTCTAAATTGAAAATCGAACGTATGTTTTTTATATTTACATTATATAATAACTAAATTCATTAATTTATAGAGTATCTTTAACTGTATCAATTCCCCTGCAGCTCATTAATTTTTTCTTACTCATCCAATAAACAATAGCAAATACAATTTGAATTTTTTTTCGGTTATAATTTATGGCCTCACGACACGTAAAACACGTAAAGTGTTTTTATAATAGACAGAATAATTTTTTATGATTTTTTTTGATTCAATTTGTGCAACATTGCCAGAAGGTTAGTTCAGTTTTAATGTGCATAGTTAATCTTTGAAGATCTACAAAGTGCATGCACATGCTCTGCCCACACATGATTTACATTCTTATAAACTTGGGCAGAAAACTAATGTTGCCTGAAGTGGAAACTTTTGATGACTTCTAAAGAATGACTTAATGTTTTATTATATGTTACTAAAGTATAAATATAATGCTAATAAACGCTTTGATTGTTTCTATCTCTCTCTCTCTCTGGTTTACTACCTCAATTTGCAATTCCAATAACTCGGTTATATAACACTTTGGGCGTCTGTTTTAAAGCTGCCAAATGTTTGAATTCAAATGAGACAAACACCGAAAATAATCTAAATAAAGAAATGCTCAGCTGACGCACATAAAGAAGTAAAAACAAATCGACAATATATATAAAAAGAAGAAAAAGAAATCATGTTTTATGTTTTGTATTTAGAACTGGTTCACCTTAACGCCTGCCTGCCAGCCAGTTAGCCAGCCAGCCAGCCAGCCCGGCATTAGGAACCGACATTAGGCATTAATTAATAAAGTTCGCCTGGCAGGCGACAGCTTCGCAGATCTCACTCACTAGCCAAGTCACTCGTATTCCGATCTCAGTTAGATTAGCTAATGGCCGCCGATATTTTATGCAAATGCCTTGCTCTGCATTTAGACAGAGTCTGACTACATAATTATTGGACGTTTGCATAATCGAATCGCAGATATAGGAATCATCATAAATTGATTACTTAGAATATATTGGTTTATTCCAAATAGAATAACAAAGTATACAAAATTGAAAAACAAATTCATAATGCAAAACTAGTCGATTGACTTAAGCACATTTAATTGATCATCTCTTTATTGTATTACATTTTGTATTTGTACTTCACAGTAAGATCATCAACTGTTCTCTTCGTTCAAAGATTTGCATCTTTAAAAACAAGATGAGAAGTTCGATCTAAATTTATTTTTGGCGCGTGTGAGCAATGAAAGTTAAAGCTTTTGGACACGAAAGAAAAAGTAAAATAAGAAAACAACAAACTTGAACTTGAACTCAATGTTGGGCCTTAACCGCTACGCTTCCCTTCACTTTGCATATTTATTATACCATCTACAGTTGATTTCTTTTGATTCTCTCAATGGCCAGTTTTGGGGTCAGCCGCTTGATGCATCGTTCTTTATGTTAGCCGATTTTTGGTCTTCGTTAGTTTATTGTTATCAACAAAAGCGGCCCGGCCCGACCAGACAAAGGCCTTAATTTTGATCTTTTTGATAATGTGGTTCAACTTTGTTCCATAATGCTAATGGTAATGATAATGATAATGATGATGATGATGATCGTGGCTGCGTCTGACCTTCGCCTTCAACTGCACATTACAATGCACAACGTTATAACGACGACATAACATCTTCGGTATTATTCACAGGCATTCGTAGATCTAACTCTTCTCGCCCCGCCCTTGTTCTCTCCCCCGCTCACTCTCTTCGTTCTGTCTCGCTCTCTTGCTGCTGTTACTCTTCGTTCACACGTTCCATTTACATGGCCACCGGCCGATTAGACTCGTATTGCCCGACATGGGTATGTACTATAAGGTTTTTTTCTTGCTTTAGTATATTTCCTATGCACATTAAAATGTCAAATTATACACTCGCACACATACACACACACACATACAAGTCACTCGATCATTGCACCTACAGTTCGAATTCGCTTCGCTCTGCCAAAATCGGAGATCAAAAGTTCAGTCACGAAGCCAAGCGAACCCTGCCGAACTCCGCACAGAACTCACAGACCAAGCGGCGCATGTTTCTGCTCCAAAGACCGAAAATTATAAACCACACAAAAAAAATTACCCAGCATTTTCAAAATACAGCTGCATTTTCGATTAAGGTAACCCAGAGCAAATAGGAAACTGTTTTCTTGTGCAACAACAACAAATGGTTTCTTGAGGTGTTGCTCGAAATAATTTGATTGTTCAGAGTAGTCAAATATTATATTTTGAATAATTGCATAAGAATACTAGAACAATTGACTAAATAAATAAAATATTTGGGATTGCATTCGTAGAATTTTTCATGATAATTCTACCAAAATTCAATTGAATTTAAAGCACCACAAAATCTTAAATTGTCAGGATGTTTAGACGCACTGTAAACACAATATTGTTTCATCTATTTGAATTATAATTTAACAAATTTGGGTTTAGGGTTTTTTTTGCAGATTTGTTATCTTGCGTTATATTATTTTTTTCAATCAAACTCTGCTTAATATTTATATTTATATTTAAGTTCTTTGGAGGTAAAAAATATCCTTGAAGTAGGCTTCAAAAAAGGAACTTTATTTTCTTCTCTTTAATTAATTTTACAAATTTAATAATCTTTGTTATATTTATTAATTTATTTATTAATCTATCGATCTGCTTAGGCACCGTAGATCTTTTTACCAGCGTGTGCCCCCAGTTGTCTACTAAGTACATTGAGTTACCATGAACGCTTTACTGCCTGCGAACATCGAGCAAATGTACACGCACAGGCAAGCACACAGACACATGTCGTAGTATTGGTTCACACGGATTGCTCGTATACACGTACAGTGTACGTGTGAGCCGATCCAAACACGCTCAGCACACGTATAAGCCGAAAGCTTTTTGGTCACACACCGATGGTGTTTCAGCATTTCCTTTTGGGAATCATCAAGAGAGCGAGCCAGACTTGCAGAGATAGAGAAGGAAAGTGCAGAGCTAGCTAAACAAGTAGCAAGTGCGAGGGAGTCAGCAAGCGTGTGTAGACAGATACTGGGAGAGCGCGAGCTTTTGCTCTGCCCGAAAGATCGGCCATTGCAGAAACCACAAAGCAGCATCAGCAGCATCGGCATCAGCGTCGGCATATAAAAGCTCGCAATGTCTGTGCGAAATTATTCAGTTAACAGTTGCGGGTTGGTTGAGACATACACACCCCGACCAAGTTGTTGAGTGCGCCTGTCTAGGAGTTAAAACAAAGTGCAAAATGAAATCCATGGTATGTTGTGTTCAAGCGTACTGCAAATAATATATACAATATAACAAAAAGAACTAGAAATAAAAACTTGCAATCTAAAAAATTCAAAGTTCTTAAAGTGCTGAATAATTTCCTCATAAATTTTAAATCAAAAATCGATGGAGTTCTTTGTGAAAAAAATAACTTAATTATTATTATTGAATGTGCGTCTGCAGATCTTGAAATGTTGTAGAATTGGCAATTAAAAAATTGTAGAACATTTTTAATTGCTTAAGATTGATTAAGTAGAACAACAAAAAAATAATATACAAATTAAATAAATTGATTCGAAGTCTTTAAATGCATTAAAAATATTTTAAAAGTCCTCAAAGTATAAAATACAAATCAGAATTAAATTTAATAAAATAATAGTTTGTAGTTCAGTTAGATTCCCTATACAGTTGGAACAAATATTCCAACTATTTTGTTGCGTTGTTCTATGTGATGCTTTTATGTATTTAAAATTAAAAATTTATCTCAATATTGAATTCTTAATCTTGTCCTTCCCTTGCGTAATATTGCCAAGCTTAGTTAATAAGTTTTTACTACTTTTACTGTTACATTTGTCAAATTGTATTATGCAAGTGCCTTTGTCTATTGAAATTATTCTTGTACATTACGTATGCGCCACGTTGCACATGAATAGCCATCGCGTTGGCCAGTTGGCTACCATTGAACTTGGCGCTCTGCCCGGCCAGCGACACGGCACGCCAGTTCGCTTTCAACAACAACATTGCATAATTGTCATATTCGTAATTATGGAGTGGCAGACGGAAGTGCCACCGCCAC
The DNA here is from genome assembly GCA_018904595.1 of Zaprionus indianus. Taxonomy (NCBI): domain Eukaryota; kingdom Metazoa; phylum Arthropoda; class Insecta; order Diptera; family Drosophilidae; genus Zaprionus; species Zaprionus indianus. The sequence goes on from JAEIHA010000905.1 coordinate 3,917,944, forward strand.
ATTGTGTAATGACCAAGCTAACCCAATTTGTACGCTTTTTCTTTCTTTCTTTCTTTGGAATTGCAGCTAATTTTTGGCCTGTTGGCTATGTGCGTGCTGGCTGTCAGCGCCGGTGAGGAGGCTGAGAAGAAGGTTGAGGTAGCACCCGCTGCCGAGAGCAGCGCGACGGCCGAGAAGAAGCAGGAGAAGCGCGGCATCGGCCACACCGGCTACGGCTATGGCCCATCCTCGATTGGAGGTGGTGCCATTCTGAGCACTGGACACGGCGGCATTGGCGGACCCATTGCTGGACCCATTGCTGTTGGACCAGCCATCCCAGCAGCTGTCTCTCTGCCCACACAGGTGCACACCAACACGGTGATCAAGACCGTGCAGGTGCCCTACCAGGTGGAGCGTCATGTGCCCTACCCAGTCGAGAAGACCGTCACCTACCCAGTCAAGGTGCCAGTGCCACAGCCCTACCCAGTTGAGAAAGTCGTTCACTACCCAGTGAAGGAGATCGTCAAGGTGCCCGTCGAGGTGCCACAGCCTTACCCCGTCGAGAAGATCGTCAAGGTGCCCGTGAAGATCCCTGTCGATCGTCCCTACACCGTGCACGTGCCCAAGCCATACCCAGTGCCCGTCGAGAAGCCAGTTCCCTACACAGTCGAGAAGCGCGTCATCCAGAAGGTGCCCGTCCATGTCGACCGCCCCGTGCCCTATGAGGTGAAAGTGCCCGTTCCCGTGCACGTTGAGAGCCATGTGAAGCCCGCCGTTGCCATCACCCACACCGTTGCCGCTGCCCCAGCTCTCTACAGCCACGGCATCTCCGGACATGGCATCTCCGGCCATGGCATCTCTGGACCCGGCATCTCTTACAGCAGCGGTCACGGCATCTCTGGCCACGGCATCTCCTCGTACGGCGTCTCAGGCCACGGTGGCTACCTCCACAAAAAGTAGATCAATTTAACGCTATCGAGGGCCAGCATAAATGAAATCGGGTGACGGCGAGCACATGAACAACCTGTCGAAATTCTTATTTCAAAATCCAAATGAAACTGGAACCCCTTCCCGAACCCGACATCCACAGTCCCTCAATGTACGACTTACAATTTAGATTTAGTTTGTGATACCAACCGAAATTCTAGGAGGAAGCAACAGCAACAACAACAACGATTATCCAATGCGGCGTTCTAATAAAAGATTCCCTTTGAAGGAATCTTTTGGAAACTTGCCAAACCTTCCCGCATGTCGCATTCATGATTATGTCCTGATTGTGTTTGTATCGTATCACTCGCCTCCGTATGTACAGTTTTATTAGACAGAACAAACAAAATCAGTTGCTCCTTCGACTTTTTCATGTCAGTTTCTTTTCTATGAAATGTTTGTACATATTTAATAATGTAAATAAAATGAAAAATCAAAAAAAAAAATAATAATTGTTTGGAATTCAGTGAATTATTTTAAAATGGGATTGGGATTGCGAACACAAAAAAAAAGTAAACTTAAAAAAAAACTATTACAATGTTCTGTTATTTAATTTTTTTTTTTCTTGAATTGAAGTCAAGAACAATAAATATTTCCATGGCTTATTCTAGATGGTTTAAAAATATGTAATACTTGTATGAGAAGTAGTTTAGATTTTAAATATAATATTATGATAGTTAGCCCTCTCTATTATCGTATATTTGCAAAAGGAGCTTTCTTTTTTTAATTTTTAATTTTATAAAATTGTTTGTACCCATAAGAAAGTAATCTAAGAGTGTCTGAGCTTTTTCTGCACTAGCTTTAACTGCTTTTTTTTATTTACAAATCAAATAAAGCTCTTTCAAAACTCACATAGGCATAGCAAAAAGTATGCTGTACTTTTCCAAATATTTCACAATTTGATATGCCTAAAACTATGCAACTTTTCAAATTGGTATTTCCGTTGTTATACCCAGTATATGTTGATTATTTCATTTACTATATCACATGAATGAATTCATATTTATATAGAACCTTACATAGTAAACAATTCAACGGTCAATCACTCTAGAATATTGGATATCCTACTGTAAGTTAACAAGACAAAAGATTTTTTATATCGAACACTTACATTAAAAGACCTACAAACCTACAATATTTAACTTTAATTGATGCTCATACAAATCTCTTATTGCTTACTACTTCTCCCTTTACCAATAACAACATTCATCGCTACAATCTTAATATACCCTCTTTAATACATTCTTAATGAGTGTCGGATACAATAATCAGCTACTTCAAGCTCGTGCGAAGAGTGGATTACATATGTCATTCAGTTCTGGTTTGAGAGCACACAAGTTACGATCTTTAGACTGAAGCCAAATCCAATTATGTATAGCCTACAACTTATATTTCTAATAACTATCCTGCCAAACGTACTGCCTCAGACACAGGATCCATATCTGTGTAAGGGTGAAGTGCAAGTTTCATATACAATAACGGAGCAAACGCCTATGGAAGAATACGGCCGATTTGCTGAGGCTTTTAGAAGGATTGGCATTAAGGCCTCAACTCGAAGTGTGGTAGGAGAATTTTATAAACGAACTATACTTAGCACGTTTACGGATATAAAGAGATTTTTGTAAATTGCCTTTACAGAAAAAAACAAAGCTGGAGTCACGTCTCGTGTGCTGTCCCGGTTATGAGCCCATTAAAGAAGATTCTCAAAGCTGCCAACCTGTTACGACCACCGAAAATCCTCAAGGGTTACATGAATCCGAAACGACGAGTAAAATACTTTGCCTACCATGGATAATAGCATTTTTGTGCTCTACATTAACTCTAATCATCATTCTTGGCCTGCTAGCATTTTATCACAAAAAGAGAGGGTCATTTAATAGAGTCGATAAAATGCATGAGAATTGCAATGAACTAGAAGCCCGTAAAGCACTGTTTGCGGAAACCTAAACGTTATACCTTTACAGACGGCGGATTAATGTGTTCAGAGATTAAGAATGCACCTTGCCTTAGTCAACAACAATCCTAAAAATTAGGATTATAAAAATTAAAAATGAAATAAATACGCCGCCAGGTCTGTCTGTTGCGGCGCAAACTAGTCTCTTTTGGCACACATTCTTCTTGCTGCTATACTATGCAACTAGTTTAATCAGATTTTTTTTGCAAAAGGAAAGATTTGCCGATTTAATGTAAAAATCTCTCACCACGATATTTTTCTCATTTGTATTCTATTACTACTTCAAGAGAATCAGTGAAACATATTTATAATCAGTAAAATATATCTATATATTTAATTGAATTTGTTTATTATTCGATTGGATTTAAGTTTGTCGATATGTCGACTTTCTCCACTAGTTTTATCTAATGGTCCAGGATTTAATGGTATTATGTATATTTAATATAATGCCTCACTTTGTTCGACACTGATAAGTTAAGTTATTTCATCAATCAAATCAGACGGACAGACAGACATGGTTAGATCGCCTCCCCTGATGATTCAGAATACATCAACTTCTGGGTTCGGAGATGTGTTCTAAGGTGCGTTGCAAACTCCTGGCCAAAATTAATATACCCTCAGCATGGGTTTAAAAATACCCGCATATTTACTGCACATATTTATAAACGTATACAATACAAAGTATTACCAATCAAAATTTTCAAAATTCAAGAAATTCAATTAGCTTTCGGTTTTACTTCGAGGTACTGATAAGATGTTTTATACTCGCTACCGACCCCACATAAGTATATATTCGCAATCAGCATCAACAAACGAGTCTATGTAGCCAGGTCCGTCTGTCGGGCAGTCTGTCCGTCTGTGGGAAAATCCAGATCTGAGAAACAATAGCACTAACTGTATAAAAACAAAATAGGCTCAACAAAGAAATTATATTTTTAAGAAGTCTTTTTGGTCAAGTGAGTAGGATATTTCACAGTCGACCTAACTCTACTATAACTTTGATGCCTGTTTTTTGTTGAAACTGTATCATTGAAATGCTTTCTATTTGAGTGTGCATACATATAAACGTTATTAAATTTAAGAGCGAAGCAAGCGCAAGACGCTTATTTGCATTTCAGTTGCGCGATACGACGGTCAAAGTTGCAAAAATACTGGAAGTCGTTTGCTTAAATTATGACTCTGAAGAATTATCAGTTAGCTTGGGGAATTTTACTCCTCTTTTGTGGATGTATGGCTGATTCTACTACTCCATCACTAGAATGTACTAAAAACAAAGCCGGAGAATGTACTGATAACGAAGATGTATATAATATTGAAAAAGAGTCATATTGCAATTCTTCGGTAAGTATTAAACGATTTACAATGTAGTTACTTAAATTCAAATTTTTAAAAATCTCTTTACTGAACCCAAGTTAAACATGGGATATTGTGAAGGTTTTTCTCATGAAGATGATCCGAGTGTATGCACAAAGCTGGTGAACGCCAGCTCCCCTCCTTCCAAGGAATGGATCCTAATGAGTGAAGGGTTTAAGGCTTTAAATCTAACCTTTCCAGTTGATTTCAGCGTAAGTACATGATTTCGATAGACCTTCCAACTATCTCTCTGACTTAAACGATCTCTCAATATACTATGTGTATATAGGTAGAAACACAATATGTTTGCTGCGATGGTTATGCACAGGAAGATGAAGACTCTCTCTGCCTACCCGTGTGTAACACCGAGTGTGGAGTGAACAGCTACTGCAAGAGTCCAAATTCTTGCGAGTGCTACGAAGGCTTTCTCCAAAAGCCGAATGGGCAATGCGTGAGTGAAGGCGAAGACTTTAGGGCCGACGATCCGCATGTGTGCAGTCAGAAGATTGAAGTGAATTACGTGACATCAGTTCTTGCTCCCATAGTTAAGCAAGGTAACTTGAAGAACATTGCTGAACTCGTGAGCACCCCACTCCTGCGACAAAATCAGGTTAGCCATATTCAACATTGAGACTCTTTAAGCTCATGAAACTTTTCTTTCGCAGAACAAGACCAGAACTGAGGTTCACTACTCATGTTGCGAGGAATATGAACAGAAGTCCAAGGGAGAGCTCTGCGAATTGAAGCCCCACGAGCCAATTTGTGCTCAGGATTGTCCAGCTCACAGCACGTGCATTGCCGACGGAGTGTGCCAGTGCGATGAGGGCTACCTCGGCTCGCCCAACTCGTGTCAGCCCGTTTGTGATGGCGAAACTGTCGAGCACAGTCGTTGTGTACGACCAGGTGAATGGGAATGCGATATTGGCTACATCAAGTTGCCCAAAAACCAAGGAAAGGGCTTCTCTTGTGAGCCTCATTGCAGCAAAGCATGCTCAACAAACGCACACTGCGTTTCACCGAATATTTGTGAATGCCTGCCGGGGCACATAACGAAAACGATCATATTTTCAGAGGGAAATCAAAGCGATATATGTGTCCTAGATTTATCCAAGGGCAAAATTTAATTTATTTCGGGCTAAGTTCTATCCAAATATCTAACACACATTGTCAATAAAATATTGTATTTGAACAATTAAATATTAATTTTCATTTTTCAAACAACAGATATTAATCGCAATTCCAATGAAAGCTGTTAGATGTGCATTGACCAATTAAGATATAAATTAGAGAAGTGTATACGGGCTACTGTATAACTTTAAATAAATTTAGACAAAGAGAAGTTTAAGAGTACAATATAAATGTTCAAGTACGACAAATACTAAACAACAATATGACGAATCATGATAGAATTATCAAATATTCTTTGAGCTACTGCGAACAAAAGCTTTTGGCGTTGCTGTTATGTATTACATATGTGAATATGTGTTTTGCGTGGCATGATAAAAAGTGTACATATATTCTATTTACACATGTGCGCACATATATGTTTATAAGCTTGAACTTGAAGTAGCTGAAGTCTTTAGTGCTTTCAAATTTAGTTGACTCCCGTTCTCATTGTTGTAATCATCGCGTCTCTTTCAGAAATTAACAATGAAAACAACGTTGTTTTTGAGTTTTATAAGTTTCTACGCTCGATTAGTGATCGGTGCAAAGGATCCAAATATGTGTATGCGTGAATTTAAAGTGTCTTACACAGTCACCGAAAGGTCTTCACTGGATTTTTATGATCGTGAATTTATACCAATTCTGAAGGAATTGAATGTGCAAGGTGAAATAAGAGAAGTTGTATGTATTTTGACTAATTAAACTAAGAAAGTATGGTTCTATAATTGCCTCAATTTTCAGACTAAAACGAGGGTGGAGTTACGCGAAGTTTGTTGTGAAGGTTACGAGCTCTCAGATATTGACGGCAAGGGCTGTCAGCCAGTAATATCTTCGACTACTGAAGAGCCAGTAATATCTTCGACAACTGAAGAGCCAGCAACATCTTCCACTACTGAAGAGCCGGAACTATCTGTTCCTGAAGAGCCAGCACTACTTATTAAACAGGAAGGGGCGTTGGTTTCCAGTGGTTGCACGACAAAAACATTTAGTTTGTTCATTTTGTGCGCATTTTATGTAATATTTTGAAATCCACAATACATTTTAAGTGAATAAACTAACGCAAGTCGAATTTGCTCGACTGTGATATACCCTCTATCCACCTGAACAAAACGATTTCATTAATATTCAGATTCTATGTTTTGCGTTTTTGTATCGCATACATTGGGGAGCTAATTCGGGAGTGTCATCGAAATACCAATTTCTTTAATAACTTCTACCTTTATGATCCAATCTCAACCAAATTTTCAGGTATTATTTGGGCTTTAAAAGAAATTCTAAAACTTCAACTGAGTGCAATAAGTAAACATATTAGCACCCACTTTGGTAGCCCTATCTATAATAATTCCTGATATCTTTTTTTAAATACGGACGGACAACAGACGGATATGGCTATATCGACTTGGCTGTTGATGCTGATAAAGAAAATTGTCGGGTCTGCCACGCCTTCTTTTTGCCTGTTGCACAATGTAATTATACGCTTCTACTCGGGTGTAAATATATTTTATCAGCAACAAGCAATGCAGTCTACGGGTTTGTTCTAGAGTGTTTATTAGCTCTGAACGCGAATGTCATACGACTTATTTTGAATGGATTTTCTCAGACGTAAGTAAATATATAAAATAATACATATATAATAAATACAAATTAAATGTCTTTACTATTTAAATTTTTTTCGGAAGAACCATCTAATCATTTTTGGGAAATTGAAATCGAGTCAAAGTTCATTAGGTTTCTCCCCGACATATTTAAACTGTATGTGGGAAACGCTTATCAGTTTTATGTATATACAAACATACGAACATGTTCTCTGGATTTTATAAGCAGAGCGGGCATGAATCTTCCACGATTATTTCCATTTGAGCATTCAAGCACTGCGGTCAATTTGCACAATTATTAATATTCTGATAATGAAACAGAGCGATTATCAGCTTGTCTGGGGAATTTTGCTCCTCTGCTTCGGGTGCTTGGCTGCTTCTACTTCTCAGCCGGAATGTGTAAAAAATGAAGCTGGAGAATGTCTTAAGGAAGATCTATCAAACAGTGAGGAAAGCTCGAGCGTGGAAAACAATGCAGTTGGAGAACTAACAAAATTGATTTCTTCCCTTCCTGTGGTCAGTGTACGACAATGCACATTGAAAGTAGCTAAAAATATTATAATACAATATATTTTCGTTTATTAACTCAAGCCAAGTGTGGAAAGCTTTGCAACTCGCTGTCGTACAGATGATCCGAACTTATGCTCAAAAAAAGTCAAAGCCACCTCTCCTCCTTCCAAGGAATGGATCCTTCTTAGTGATGAGTTTAAGGCCTTGAATCTCACCTTTCCATTTGACTTCAGCGTAAGTATTTGATTTTGATTGACCTTCCAACAATCTCTCTGACTCAAACGACCTCTCAATGTATTATATGCAGGTAGAAACACAATATCTTTGCTGCGATGGTTATGCACAGGAAGATGCAGACTCTCTCTGCCTGCCCGTGTGTACCTCCGAGTGCGGAGTGAACAGTTACTGCAAGAGTCCAAATAAGTGCGAATGCTACGAAGGCTTTCTCCAAAAGCCCAATGGGCAATGCGTGAGTGAAGGCGAGGACTTTAGGGCCGACGATCCGCATGTGTGCAGCCAGAAGATTGAAGTGAATTACGTCACTTCAGTTCTTGCTCCTATAATTAAGCATGGTAACTTGAAGAACATTGCCGAGCTCGTAAGCAGCCCACTGCTGCGACAGAATCAGGTGAATCAAAGTGTATTTGGCACTTTGAGACTCTCTAAGCTAAAGAAACTCTTCTACCGCAGAACAAAACCAGAACTGAGGTTCACTACTCATGCTGCGAGGAATATGAACAGAAGTCCAAGGGAGAGCTCTGCGAACTGAAACCCCAGAAGCCAACTTGTGATGAGGAATGTCCAGCTCACAGCTCTTGCATTGCCGACGGAGTGTGCCAATGCGATGAGGGCTACTCCGAAACGTCGGACTCGTGCCAGCCCGTTTGTGATGGGGAAATTACCGAACATAGTCGTTGTGTACGACCAGGTGAATGGGAATGCGATGCTGGCTATATCAAGTTATCTTGCGAGAAAGAACCGGGCTTCTTATGTGAGCCACATTGCAGTGAGAGCTGCCCGATAAACGGAGAGTGCACGGCGCCGAATGTTTGCAAATGTCGGTCGGGATTCGTTATAAGTCACCTGGCCGATCTTGACCCGACGAAAACAGTGGAAATCTGTGTTCCAGACGAAGAGTATGGTCAACCCGAATTTAGAACGGCGTAAATGAAGTAATATAAATAAATTCAACCATTCCGATTCTGTCAGGTTATTAACTGTATGAATATGGTTACATTTAATACAGACAAATAAAAATTATCGGATTTGAGCATATTTACCCAGAACTAGAATTTAAAAAATCACCTATACTTGAAGAAATTGTAAAAATGTTTATAATATATTGCTACCTCTTGGTTTTCATTTAAACCCTGCTGCATTGTATACATACAATCGAATTGATAACTGAGAGCAAAAGCAAGCGAATATAGAAAAGGTTATCAGTAGATTCCAGAGAACTTACTGTATTTCGTTGCCCTGTCTGTAGCATACATACATATTTTAATGCAGTACTGTTCACTGAGAAGCGATAATAGGCTTTATTGGAATCCCTAGGAAAGTCGCAATATATACAAACGGATACATACATAGCGACAACTAAGAAATAAAATCACTATCGCAAATAAAATACATAAAACCTATATAAATCGAAAAAGGCATATGAAGTTAACAAGTACAGTACTTATTGTACAGTACATACATACATATATACAACGATATTGTTGCTTGCCGCCCTCATTCATTAAGCCGTCGTATAGCACGAACTTTTAGAACACACACTCGACTTGAAACGATCTAAAGTTTAGCCCTTCAAAAGCTTAAGTTTCTTGCTTATACAATTTAGTTAAGAATTTTATGATGTGATAGTTTTTATTCCCCATACCTATGTTCATATGTACAGAAATACTCTATATACTTACGAATTACAGGGTATATCTGAGCACGACGCTTTTAAGCTCTCTTCTACAAGTTCTTATCAAAACTAACTGGAAATTATTCATAGTATATGTTATAAAGAGAGAACCAAAAACAATTAAATACATGAACACATACACACACACATTTATGGAGATTATAAAATGTCTGAGTATGCGTATGTGTGTGTTTCTTTTTTTTGCGGCCTCGTGCGTATACACAAAGTCCTCACATGAACTGTGTTACTCATATCCCATTCGCATAATTGTATTCCGAGTGTAGAGCACTCCGTTCAACTTGTTTTATTTTTCTTATTACGTATCATCGCATAACTATGAGATCCAAGGGGCACCACTTATTGTGGACCGTATTTATCACAATTGTGGCACATGTGGCTGCGTATGGTTACAGCTCACATCTCTGCAACAAGACTGTCGAAGAAGAGTACACAGTGCAAGTACCTTATGAAAGAAAAATCAATGAAGCATTTCAAAAGTTAAAATTAGCAGCACCTTCATATACCATGGTAAGCTTTACAAAATATCAAATGATTTTAAATTGTTACAGCAGTCGCTTTTTAACCCTTATATAGCACAAAACAAAATTGGTTAATAAATGGGTTTGCTGCGACGGATACGAAAGAGTAGATGAATCATCGCCTTGCTTACGAAGCAAAGATCCCCACTCGTATAAGAAAGTTGAGCACGTGCCGATGCAGTTCACACACCATTCGAGAAATCTCACCGAAGTCTTAAAAAATCTGAAAATCAATCTGAAGCCATTCACGGTTCGTATTGAAGTACATTCGTTGTTGTTCTTTAATTCACTTTCTTTTTCAGGGTTATGTTAAAAAGAAAGAAGTTCACAATGTTTGTCAAGAAGGTTACGAAAAGGAAAATGGAAACGGTCCATGTAAGTGGAAACTAAACATTCCCGTAAGTATGACGACTGTATTTTATTTTATGTCACAAGAATCTTATTTTTCTTATCTTACAGAAGCCGATTGAGAAAAATAGAGATGAGAGTTGCAACTGTGGTGCGAATAGCAAGTGTACTGCACCGTTCCTATGTGAATGCCTGGATGGGTTCTATTTGTTGAATGGCGTCTGTGTTCCTGAACCTCTGATGACAGAAGAGGAAGAGGAGAAAGAATTCGATCGATTAAATTCGATTTTATGTGATTTAAACGATGAACTGCTGACGGTGAGAATAAATGGCTTTGTACAATGACTGATAATATTTTCGATAATTAAGCAGGATGACGATGATGAGGCTATACCTCAATATACCCAGAAAGATGTAGGTAATCAGCAACAAGTGGCGCTTCCAAAAAAAAAAGTTGGTCCAAAGTGTACTCGGGATTGTCCAGCTCATAGCACTTGCATTGCGGACGAACTTTGTCGGTGCGATGAGGGCTACTCCGACTTGTCCGGTTCATGCCAGCCCCTTTGCTCTGGGGAACCTATTGAGCACAGTCGTTGTGTACGACCAGGCGAATGGGAATGCGATGATGGCTACTTCAAGTCGCCTTCAAACCAAGGACAGGGCTTCTCCTGTGAGCCACATTGTAGCCAGGGCTGTCCCATATACGCAGAGTGTGTCGCACCAAATGTTTGTGACTGTTTGCCGGGATACGAAAAAAGTAAACTGCAAGGTGAGATAGCCGGTAGAGAAGTGGAAATCTGCAGCCCGAGTTCACAAGATGACCAAACTCAATGGAGATCGGGTTGGGCAATTGCAAAACAAAATAACATAAAAAATACCGTGAGGCCTTACACGTCTGTCTAAAACTAATTTAGACACTGAACGTTCATCGTCATTAACAATGATCAAATTAAATTTTTCGAGTAGAACAAAAGATCTTTGAAATGAGATCTGCAAAACCATCGACAAAATATAATTCTTTCACTTAAATACTTCTATTTTGTAGTAAAGAATTTAATTATGTATTAAATAAATTCAAAATTTTCTATGTTTATAAACTTGCGCGTATTTAAAGCTGTCGTTGTATATTTTAATCTCAAAGCAGAACCTGTTATGTTAATTTATTGTTATGCTCAAGACAGCAAAAAAAACATTAATCACGGCAATTCATGCAGAGTTGGAGAGATTGTGTCACTGGCCATAACCAGGTGCACAAAGGAAGAAAGTGGCACTGCCCAATAAGTGAGAGAGAGAATGATTAGAGTTGTGCCTCTCTTACAACTGGGGCAGCTAGTGACTGGGGCAGCCAGTTTATTGGAATATTGGGATAGCAATTTGTATATAACAGTATATACACGATGTACTTGTACGTCGATTTTAAGAACAACTTTATATAACAAGTTCATTGAAATTATACAGAAAATTTTTCGATCATCTGATTCTGATTCATAATTTGAATTTAAATAGGGTTCAAAACTTAGTATAAACATTTGAGTTCGTTGTTGTCCAATCTCGAAGAACGAACCTGAAATGTTCACAAGCATGCAAAACGAGCAACACCTCAGAGTCGATTAATCGATCAACTTAAATGCCAATAACAGCAGCAACGGGCAAAAACTGGACTGGCTCTTACGCACTGCACACGCTTGCGCACTTTAGTTTGGCCGTCTGAGCCAAGCGTGGAGTAGCGAAAGGCGCCTGGGCTTGCGTAAGGGGCTTAATGCAGTCGTACGGCACAGTTGTAATCGAGATCAATACGCCCAAATGCAGCGCAATTAATTGCAATGACAAATGGTGTCAAAATCAATTTCAAGTTCGTTGCCCAAGTCATTCGTTTTGGCCCACTGCCAGAAGAACCTGTTGACTTGACCGAAGCACAACATTGATCTTGTGCTAACTGCCACAGAAGTCTTATTCGAGTGTGTTGAGTGTTTGCGTGTGTGAGAGTGTGTGTGGCATGCGGCACTTGGTGTAGCATGTGGCAACGGAGAATGGCACGACCCAAAAACCGAAAAAGGCAAAAGAAAACGTAAAATGAAAATGAAAAGCCGCCAAAGCAAAGTGAATGCAACAACTGCGTCGCATAGACGCAATCAATTAGCGCTGTGCGATGACGTCGACGTCGAAGTCGGCAGCGACAGCGATAGCGACAGAGTACGGTGACTGCGACGCTGACGTTGACGTCGCTGCCACATGTGGCGGTTGCGTCATGGCGCCAAGCAGACCGTCTAGCGGTAATTGACTTGCAATTTCTTTTGCAGCAACTTTTCGGTTGCAAAGAAATTTGCCAAATATGTTGCAATAGTTGCCAATCCGCCAAAGAAACCAAAAGACCAAGACAAGTCTTAGCCATGTGTGTGGTGTGTGTGTGTGTGTGTGAGTATACCAGGGTAATTTACGAGCATTTATCATAGAGCATTTTTCTGAAAGAGTTAATCGCAATGGGAAACGACAGCTTTAAAAACAGATAAAGAAATTTGAGGAAATAAATGCAATAATTAAAACAAGTTTTGTTCTTTTGCTTAATGTAAAAATAAAAATTTATTTTTGTTAATTTATGTTTTTAGCAACAGCTAATTTTTTAATATAATATAAAAAATGAAATGGTATATTTTTAATTTCTATACGCAACTTTTTTTGCAGTTGCGCCCCTTATTGTATTTAATTATAGACTCCAATTTCCTTTGTTTTCCCAACATTTATGAAATGAAATTCACAACTTTGAGCCACTTTTACTGCATATAAATGTATTAGTTTTCTTCATTTTTCATTTGCTTTCTGACACACATTTTCCAAAGATGTTCACTTGATTCCAAGGAAATGTTTGTTTCAGTTGAGTAAATTTAGTGATCTGTTTAAAGTAATGTATATATCGATTTACTTATCGTTTATAAGCGACCTAATGGAACAATTAACACACATTCTATAGCGTTTGGCAATTAGCTTTGGGCTTTTCCTTTGTTTTCCTTGCTAGGCAAATCTTCATACTGAAAAAATACTTAATTTCTTGCTGCTTGGGCAAGAGCTTGATTATTTCATGTTTAATTTGTGCTTTTGTTAATTTACGAACATTTTAGTGCTGCCTAATTACGGCTCGCTCTATATACAATTAGCGAGGGCAGTCCAAAAAGTTGCAAGAACCCAAAACAAATCGAATAACCATTTAAAATTAAAAGAAAACAAGACAAGTATACAAAATATGTGTAAACATGTTATTCTTCAAAGAAACGTCTCTGCAACTGTTCTAGCGCCACTCGCTGACACAAACACAAACAACTTCTACGCCTCAGTGCGGCCAAAACGAAGAGGGAAACACACAGAAACCGTGCCGAAAAAAACAAAGGCTACCAAATAGATTTACAAAATGTACAACGAGAGAGTCGACTTCCAAGCATAATGTTTATTCAATTTACGCAATTTACACTAAAAGCAACTGTAAAGCCAACAACAACAACAAGAGCAATAGCAATAACGTCAAGAGAGTTGTTGGCATTTGATTGCCAACAGTAATTTGCCTTTGCTATTGTTGTAATTATGAACGAGCAAATGGAAATCCCCGAAGAGGAATGAAACGAAACTTCGTGTTCACGAATACGAATAATTCGCCAGCAAATGAATCGAATGACAAAACAGAAATCTGAAGAGACATTATATAGTTTATCTTCTTGTAAGTTTTCTTGTTTTAGCCTTTATGCAAATTGCGCGCTGTGTAAGTCAATGGGTCAAGCTGTTGCTGGTTCGCTCCACCCCGCCAAACCCGGAAAGCTGCACGAATCGTCGCTGAGTGGCACAGCTGCAAGAGCTGCTGGCTGCAAGAGCTGCTGCACCGGAGGCGGAATTATATTATGATAATAAATTGTTTTTTGACTGGTTTCGCTGGCACGAGTAAATTTGCATAGATTTTGCAGTTGCGGATTAGGCCAACTTCCTTATTTATCGCGTTCACTGACCAAACGCAAAAGATCTTTGCAACGCAGGCCGCAAACCTGATTAAGTGGACTTCAGGTTACACTGCAACTTCCCCCTCTCGCGCCGTTCTCCTCCGCAGCTCGATCAATGGGGCGCAGCATTCAACAGCGCGTGACAATTTGGCCAAGTTAACAAGCAGAGTGCTGCGCGCGCCTCCACGCGTTCGTTCGTACAATGGCAGCGAGTGGGTCATAAACTAGAGACGCACCACAAGAGTTCAAATGCTTTTGCCATTGACCTCTTTCAGGCCTCGCGGCAGACGTCAATTCAATTGCCGTGATTAACACTTTCGAATCGAGCTAAAGACAACACACACACACTCACATCGTATCGACGGTGTTGTCTTTAAACACGCCTCAATGTCATGAAAAGGCGGCTGATTGAAAGGGCTGTGATTGCAATTTACCTGATTTACCTGCTTGCCTGCAAGACCGTTAAAGAGTTCGTTTATTGAGTTGTAGTTTCGAAAATCTTCGAATATAAGATTACAGTTGATAAGCTGCTGTGCTTATCTCTCTTTAAGCTGAAGGAAAGGCTAGAAAGGCCTTGGGCCTTTTTTTTTAGCATTTGTCTGCAATGTCTGGCGATTGTTCCAATGCTACTTATATATAATGAAATCAAATCTTGTCTTATCTTCTTTATCTTGATTAAGAATATAATCAAGAGACATTTTAGTCATTATTTTAGGTGCATTACCATTACCATTACTTCAGTGGAACATTAATTTACCCACTGCAATCACTTGAGTTTGTTTTGGGTTCTTTAAACTCTCAAGGAATTGAAAGTAAGTCTTTTTTGTAGCAACGTTGAACCTTCCAAAAAGTTCAGCAATTGCAGCTGCCTAAACAGCGCTGCAGGCACAATTACTCCAACCACTTTTGCAGTCACTTAGCCAAGCTAACAAGCGGCGCAACCCACTGAGAGACCGACAACGACCTTGACCAGAAATGCAATGAACCCTACTGAGTCTACCCAAGAGACACAAATGGAAACTAAACAGTTACAAATCTACTGTTCAGAGAGGCTTATCTGCAAGAAAGGAAATAACTGGAGAAAAGATTTAAAAATAAAAAGCGAAAATATAAAGACTTTTTGTAGATGGCACATAAAATGTCATAACTGTCAGAGCAGCTGACGTTCAATGGGAACGAAATGGAATGGAATGCGCATGTCGAATCACCCAGTCCAGGGCGAACAAACAGAAATGGTTACACAAATCAGAAAATGATAAATACAAAAATGCAAATGCAAATTCGAATGCAAATGCGCAGTGAAGACGCCTCCAATGATGATTAATCGCCAACTGCTTCATCTCTGACACTTTTGTTGACAACGAACTCTTAGAAACTGGCCGACACAATTCAGAAAGAGATAAAATAAATCGAAAATCATATATCGAAATTTATGCAAAACTCCGTTTTAACTATAAATAAGACAAGGTCAGGCCGATAACGAACGCCGACGTGCGATGGCTTTCAAATGTTAACAACAATGTATCATATCATGCGCACACTTGTCTGTACATAGAGCGAGAAAGAGATAGAGAGAGGGAGAGAGAGATCTGTCTTGTTATTAGAGTAATTCAAGGAAGTGTGTAATTGTAATGTTGGATTAAAGACAATGGCGCTTATAGGCACTCGAAGCAGTCTATCAAAACAAACAGTTGGGGCGCCCCCCATGCAAACTCATGACATAATCAGCTGTGGCGTCTAACGGCAGCCTCCAATACGGCACTGCTCTCACTCTCCCTCTCACACGTACTCTCTCTCTCTCTCTATCTCGTTCACACCGTCTCGCTCTCTTTCTCTATTGAACAATATGTGGTCAAGACATGCAAGCAATGCGAATGAAACTAAATCGAAAGTTGCATGCAACAACTCGTAACAAGTCTCACTCTCTCCTTCTCTCTCTTTCTCAGCTCAGCGTGCCTCACATATGCATGTACGATTGTCTGTCGGTCCGCCAGACCCATTGACATAATAACGAGGAAGGTAACCCAAGACGACGTCGCCACCGTCTTCGATGGCAACTGGGGCGTCAATTACACGACCCACAAGATGAAATTGAAACGAGTTGTCGCTGTCCCAAACTTGTTGCCAGTGTCTTAGGTTATGGTTGCAGGCCCACACATGACATACACTTGCACACACACTTACACACACACATAGTGTCCCCAGACGCACGTGTGACACAACCAGATGACCGAGTGACACACTCTTCGGGCCACCTGCAAGTGCCAGTTCCGCTTGAGAAGGGAGGAGAAGGAGGCTTGTCTCCGTCTTTCCCGACCCAGCTTGACTTTTGGGCTGGTCAAGTGAATGTAAAGTAAAAGGACAGCAATGCTCAGTTGACAGTTGTCTAAAGACAGTTGCAGGAGAGACAGCAAACCAAGGAAACAGACTGCAGTCGTGTCTGCACGAACTGAGTCGCTGATGGGAAATGAGCTTTTGAGGGATTAAGATGAATGGATGGCTCTGCCTAAATAGGAAATATTGTAAATGAATAAAAGAAAAACACGCGAAAGAGATGAATATTTGAAATGAAAAGGAAATTTTTTAATAATAATTGAATATATAAACAATACACAGTTACATTGTCTTTACACCCTCCAACACTCATCAATGGGATCAGATAAAGCTGTTGGTGGTAATACAATTATGAATTCTGGTCCTATTCAGACTTTATTTTTTATTTATTTAAACTATCAAAAATAAAACTATTTTTCTAAATATCTAACAACTAAATATCTCTTAGTCAATTTGACTTAACAGGAGGATGTTATCCCTTTCTTTATTTACTGCAAGATTTTAAAGCAATGAGAACTTTTACGATCATCAAGTTTGAAATGTTAAAACTGACATAAATAAATAACTTTTAATTACTTTTTGAAGATATAAAATACAGTATTTCCTTTCCAAAGCAAACGAGGCTCATCCGATCTGTAGATCAGTCCTTATAGTATCGGGAAAGTATGATTCCTTTTTCATTTAAGAATTACAAGACTATACATTGCATTGACATACTTGTTTGAAATAAAAGTAAAACCTTCCCTTTAGATAAATCATTTATTAAACGGCTGGATTGGCTAAATCTGTTTCTCGTAACTGTGTCAAATTATTCAAATTATTTCTAAGATTAATGACTTTTCTCAAACAAATAATAAATTAATTTAAGTAGAAGCCTATTGACTACTAAAGAAATAATATATTAGAAAGCTCTCAATCTTCAATTTATATTAATAATTTATAACAAACCCCTGTTCAATTACTATTTTTAACATGCAGAAAGATGCCATAATAGGATAATCAATTAGCATATAAAGCTATATAATTAAAATCCAAAAATAGACAGCTGCTCGTTGGGACCCACCAGGCGTCGCATGTGGCACATTTGGTTATTATTCAATTACCCACAAAAATGTGGTTTAGTACTGTTGCAGATGTTTTTGTTGTTATTGTTGTTGACTACAAGTCGAAGCTCGTAAAAGGCTTAAGAAACCACAAAGAAGAAACAACATCAACAACAACGACAGCAACAACATCTGCAACAACGGCAGCTGACGGTAGTCGAATTAAACAGCAAAATGGCACGCATCCATAGAGCTGCTGCCTCAGACCCACGGCCTCAGACCCCTCCCCCCTCTTGGTACCCTCAACGATGTCTTGAGTTGCTGCTGGTTGTTGCAATTGCTGCATTTGGCGGCGCCGCTTGCCACTTGGCTGCGTCGAGTTCGCGCCTCCGAAATTCAAGCAACCAACCGATCCGAGCGAACCGAGCGATCCAACCAAGCAGCCAACCAAGCCACCACCAAGCTAGCGTTAACCGACGACGCGAATGACGACAACGAATGGCCACGAACCATTCACCAGTCGCCTCATGTGTTTTGGGGCTATTGCGATTATTATTATACCGAAGCATTGTTGCTGTTATTGTTGCTGTTATTGTTGCTGTTGTTGCCGTTGTTGCTCGGGCTTTGGCATCGTCAGTCGGCACATTCATTCACTCGCCGGACCTAAAGCGTATAAAAGTTCGCGCAGGCGCTGCAGTAGGCATCATTAAACCGTTAACCATCGAACAGTGCAGTGTGGTACGGAACGTGTAGAGTGTGATAAAGAAAGCGAGAGAGAGAGAGAAAGAGAGAAATATCGATTCCCTCCATTTAAGTTGTATATTAACCTCGAATTGTTCGAATTGATCGTGCGGCACATACGGGACACAGTTCGGTGGATCACTAAAAAACAACTCCTCAGCATCCACAAGGATATTACGCCAGCAACATGAAGTTGATGGTATGTATAAGGATGGCAACCCAGTGTAGTGAAGTGCCCAAGCAAAAGAACTTTCAAGAAAAACGCCAAAACTCACAAGTTGAAAAGTGATTCATGATCCTTCTACAATCAAAATTATAAGAAAAGTGATCCTAAACTACAGCGATCGATAGACAAAGTGATCTGTTGATAATATTTACCACACAATACTTAGAACTCTGGTGATCCATTGCCGATCTATATTCTATCTTCAGTCAACTATTTCCTAACTCTTCAACAAATCCTTAAATTGATCATTAACTGATCCTCACTCAAACACTAGCACTTTCCAATACGGCAAGCTTTGGTACCTTTTCCAAACCCTTGGCTACTTTATCTCTCACTTCTACATTCCCCCCTTAACTCCAACTCACCCTTAACCCCTCGTCACTCCGTTTGCCTTACAGCGTACAGCGACAACAGTCGCTCTGGTGCTGCTGCTGGCTACCAGCTGTGCACAGGCCGAGGAGGAGAAGAGTGCCGCAGCTGAGAAAAAGGCTGAGCCGACTGAAAAGAAGGCCGAGGAGGCTGTGAGCGATGATACCACAAAGTCGAAACGAGGCCTGCATCACTATGAGGATTACCATCATCATCATGTGCCTCACTTCCCCATTCACGAGGAGAAGACACTGACGGTGATCAAGAAGGTGCCAGTTCCAGTGCCCATCGAAAAGATCGTGCATGTGCCTGTCGAGAAGCACATTCATGTGCCCGTGAAAGTCAAGGTGCCGAAGCCCTATCCTGTGATCAAGCATGTGCCCTATGAAGTTAAGGAGATCGTGAAGGTGCCCTACGAAGTGCCACAGCCATATCCAGTTGAGAAGAAGATTCCAGTGGCTGTTCATGTACCCTACGATCGTCCAGTGCCAGTGAAGGTATGCAGTGTGGGCAGCTCAAGGATTCAAGGATCATATTACTAACCCCTTATTTCCCCTGTTAGGTTCATGTGCCTGCCCCTTACCCAGTTGAGAAGAAGGTTCATGTGCCCGTTAAGGTTCATGTTCCCGCACCATACCCAGTCGAAAAGGTTGTCCACTACAAGGTAGAGAAGCACGTGCATGTCGACAAGCCCTACCCCGTCGAGAAGGTTGTCCACTATCCCGTCAAGGTGCCAGTCGAGAAGCCAGTGCCCTACCACGTTGACAAGCCAGTGCCCCACTATGTGGACAAACCAGTGCCCGTGCCTGTGATCAAGAAGGTGCCCGTCCCAGTGCATGTGCCCTATGATCGTCCCGTGCCCGTGCACGTTGACAAACCAGTGCCCTATGAAGTTAAGGTTCATGTGCCACAGCCCTACCCCGTGATCAAGGAGGTCCCAGTCAAGGTTGAGAAACACGTTCCGTACCCCGTGAAAATCCCCGTGGAGAAGCCCGTCCATGTGCACATCGAGAAACACGTGCCCGAATATCACGAGAAACACGTGACCTACAAGGAGCCCGAGTTCGTGCACAAGCACATCGAGGAGGAGCACCATCATCATCATGAACATCACGAGCCCATCCATCATCACTCGCACTCATATTCCACACCCATTGAGGAGCATCAAGAGCATGAGCACGAGGTGGAGCATGATTTTAACTATCATGATTATCACTCATATCATGGTTACTAAATTGGTGAAATGAATTTCTTTCTCTCTCACTTCTCTTTACAGCATTGAAAAGCGAAAACGAAAGCGTAAGCGTAACGGTTATGAATGGATAATACACTGAAAAAAAAGAACTAGAAATCAGAAAAAGAAATACTAACAAAGATTCCCCAAAAGATTGAACGATTTCACACATTCTCACTCACATAATATACTTTACACACTCATTTGTCCATCCATTGATAGTATTCCATGTCATAACATATGCCTACCAATTCCAATTCCACATTGCTATGTAGAACGTGATAACGATAGAGATTCAGATATATCAATTTGATGACGACGAACTTATTTAGTTTTTACACACAACGAACTCTCTTCTAGCCTAAGCCATAAGGAAAAAAAATACATAAAAGACAAAAAAGAATACGAAAAGTGAAATGAAATCAAATGAATCAGACGATTGACTAGACTTAACACAACAAGATACAAGAACACATTTGGGCCTAGTGGCCTTAGTAGTAACTACAAGAACAACAAGAACAACAATAACACGAACATCGACCCTTAACAATAATAACAACAATAACAAAGCCAACACACACAAATGACACACACCTATGAAACCTGCCAAGGATCTCTGGTTGGATGTTGTGTTGGCCTTGACTCTGGGTACATTGGACGTGGTTGGCTGCTGCTGTATTGTCCTCCAGCTGCGGCTCCTCCTCCTTCTGCTCTCTGGTCCACCGACTTGTGCACCCGGTTCGGTTCGGTTCAGTTCGGTTCAGTTCGATTGTGTTTAGTTTATAAATATTGATAAGTATTTGGATCATACTCCGATCAAATGCGAGCTGAGTTGTAAGCGTGTGATATAAGACTTCTGTTTAGTGTCTAAGTGTCTACTCTATAAGGTATCGCAGGCTGTACAGTTAGGTACAGTTGCGCCTATTTAAGTCAGTTAGTAAACGAGAACGTATTGTATTATTTGTAATATTTTTGCTATCTACTTAAGTTTTATTTTGTAAAACCAACCATATCTATAGCTCTTGCTTATTGTAGAAAGCAGTTGAAACGGATTTATAAAAAGTACTTAATTTACCAAATATTTTTTGTCTCTGTAAAAAATACACTATAACATCAACATGAAACCTAAAAAAACAACCAACAACAACAATGATAATGAAGCTGATGAATGCGAAGAATAAAAAGAAAACCAAGTGATCAAAACTAAAATAAAACCTAACTTATTATTTATTGGGAAGGGGATGAACTGAAGTCAATAGACCAACAGTAATTCTTTTTAAATTTTATACAAGAAACAAAAGAAAATATGCTCAAAAGTATTTTTTGCTTTTATTTTAATTTCCAAAAATCTTGGATGAAGATTTAGTTTTTATCCTGAGCTTCATCCTAATTTAAATTGGATTAGCCTACGACATCAATTAAAAATATATTTAAATAACTTTGGTTTATTTTTTAGCTCTTATTTTTCAATTTGTTTAATATTAATAATATTATTTATTTTCTCTCAAAATTTATTAATTCCTGACTTAGTGGAACCGTAGCTGACATGCAATAGTATCTTTTCTCTTCCTTATGAAATAAATTGCCTTTTTATATAAGTATATTTCATTTTATTTCTCAATTTATGCAAATTTAATAAGATCTTACATATCGAACCTATGGAAGTTGATGTCGAACTTTGTCCCCCAGGGCAAGTGACTTTCCCACCAACACATCGCATCCCGTCAGCTGCATTGGGTATCGTCAGAAAGTGAAAAGTGCCAAGTCATGCAAGCAGAAATCAAGTCATTTGGCATAAACCCATAAACGGCTTATCTACGAGTAATTTTCAAATGAAGCAGACATTGCCTGACACTCATAATTGCATATTCAAAATGTCTCTCGTTCGCCCACCGAGTGCGAGAGGCGGCAGGCAACATGTTTATTACATTTGCCACACTATGTGTTTATCATTTCGCCTGCCATGACACAACAACAACAACAGCAACAACGGCAACAACCACAACAGTTACTACAATTACAACTGCAACAAAAGCAGCTACGACAACCCGCTGACGGCACTGGCGTCCATTTCCTAGCGTTTATTTTGTGGTGTCTGGGCATTACTTTTTATTAGCACCGCCGATCTTGGTGTGCTTAGCGTTGGTCGTATGCCTGTCAACTAAGATACCCTGTTTGCATGGAAATAAATAGGATTAACTTAAAAGAAATCGAAATGTTTTACAGAAACTAAGGCTCCTTTGGGAAAAAAAACATGGGACAATCTTTACTAAACTTGTTTTAAATTATTTCGAATATTAAACAATTTTTTAAGATAGGATTTCAAATACTATGTGGCTAATCTGAAAATTTCACAATGATTAATAAACATTTGAGTTATTCTCATATTTGCAACAGCATTAATTACAATTCATAACTAAAATGTTATACATATTATTATTATATAGTATTACTTAAGCACACATCGTAATTTATATCGTGCTGTTAATTCAAGGAAATTCGAATGTTTGCACATGCAATAGTCCATAACGGGCTACAGGGTATGCGGTAATCAGTTAATCTCTCAGTTAGCTGCCTGCGGCAATCGCAGTCTTCAGTTCAGCTCAAGACTTTTAAGATTAGGTTTCAATTTGCATTTCGATGGTGCAATTTCAGTACCCACTCGGCGGGTACCCGCATTAAGTGGGGCATAGATTTATCACGTTTTCCTTAGTCGGTTTGTAGGACATGTGCTCCTAACCGATATATTCGAGACAACAGACAACAGACAAGAGACGAGGCACATGCAAAACGTGTTGTGAAACGAAATGAAAAGTGTGCAGTGTTCCCCCGGCTTGGTCTCTGACACCGACAGCCAACATCCAACATCGACTGCGAATGCGACTTCAGCGTTAGCTCTAAGTCGGACTATGGCTTTGGTTTTATTACCATATCTAGGCTAACTCTCTTGGTGGCTGGCTTTTGTTTATGTAACTGTAGCACTGTAGCATTTGCAGTTTATGGATTATGCAATAAATAATCAACACACAATGGCCAAACGGGTGTCGTAATCCCCTCCACAATAAAAATCAGCCTAATAGTTTTTCATTGGCTAATTAAAGAGTTAACTGCGATGTGATTTATAGGGTCGTTTACATGATTTTGCACTACACCTTGAAAGAACCTCAGCCAAAAGCCACGAAACCGCATTTTAACCTGAAAACAGTGGCCAAAAAGGCCTTATGAAATTAGCCCTCCCCATAGCTGAGGCTGTCATAATATTCCGTGGCCTGTCGTACATTTTAAATAGTTACAAAAATATAGAGGAGGCAAAATAAAACTGCAGGCAACGGGTTGCGAATGAAAAGCTGGGGCAAACTAAAAAAAAAAAATTGCTTAAAAAAATACAGAAAACATTGTTCCAACTGGGCGACATGGTCAGCTCTAATGGCCAAGTCATTGACACCGCCATTGCTCCACTCGGCGCCGCTTTGTGGTGACACAAATTTGCATTTGTATTCGCCGGAAAAACGTGTGATTTAGATACCCAGTAGAAACTGAATCTGAAGCGGGTATGATGAGTATGAGAAAAGGTATCTACAATTTAAACTACATCTTATTTTCTAAAAGAGCTACATTAATGGAGTTGTTGATGTATTTAAATATAAGTTACAATCAAACGGAAATACTTTTTAACCCTTTAATTTGTTTTTAAATTTGAAATAATATATTTTATATAAACTGAATAAATAAACAATCAAATAAATAGAAAGATTACTCTATGCACTATATCCTATGCTGTTCTTATATCTACAGCATGCTTAAATTAATTTTATAACTCAGCTAAGTTCCTTAGTTGTAGGAACCCTTCAGTCTCACCCTCCTTAACTGACATCACTTTGGTTTAATGGGTCAGTTTGCCAGACGAAACTGTCTGCATAGCGTCCTATTCGGCATATATGGTGTTGTTGTTCATGTGCCAGTGTTGGTTTGTTTGTAATTGTTGCTATTTCGGCTTATTTAAATGATGTCAGAGCCGGGGCTAGGCCGAACCAGTCCCGTCTCTGGCAGCAGCCATGTGGAAAGTGAATGCGGGAAATATATTCGACATGCGAGTTTTCTGTTTCATTTTCTTTCATTTCCAGCCAAGATATCGTAGACGTATGTGTGTGTTTCTCTGTCCGTCCACACACACATCCATCTGGCGGTCCGTCATTATGTGCAGTCAGTGGGCCAACTTTGTGGCCAGTTCGACGGTTCGACGTCTCAACAATTCGAATATTACGAGTCGTAATCGACGCCAATTTGACGGAAAATACTCAGAGAGAGTGTGTGTAAGACAGCATACGTATGTGTGTGTGTGTGTGTGTGGAAATTGTAATCGAAAAGAGGCGAATTTAATAACAAGCTTTAGTTTATTTAGTTTTTAATTGCTGCATTTGCGTTATGTGGCAAATTAGATAAGCGAAACACGCGGTGCGGTAATATAATATGTAATCAATCAGAGGAGGAGAGGAAAAAGGAACATGCGTACGAGAGATAAATTGCAGTTGGGGATTTTTTATTGGGGTGCGTCTGAAAAACTCGACTAATTAGGAAAATGGAAGCTCATTATATAAATCAATAAAAAGTTTACTTGAAGTGGACAATGGACAGCTCTATAAATAATATTGAAAGTATAAACGAGGATATATCGCTATAGCACTTAAAATAATTACCCAAAGATACGAGTGATAAAATAAATAATATGCTGCGAAATTGCTTATATAAAATTTTATTGTACTCACTTGATATAGGGTATATTTGCGGGTATATGATACTTGGCACCCAAGTCGAAGTCCTGTTCGGAACGTAGAACAGGCGGTTTTATGCCCGCATATCGTTCACTGTTACGGAAGAGAACATAAGTATTCCTTCAAAGAATTCCAATTCCTTTCTAAACTCACCGCAAATTCCAATAATGACAATTCATGATACGCTTATTTACATTTCCACTGAAGATATCGTAACGCCAGTTATCCAAGGATAAGGCATAAGGCAGAAAAGCGACCTTAAAAAAAGAGCATATAATAATTGTTAATTGTTAAATTTCATTGTTAATTCGTAATTGTTTAATTTCAAATTTTAATGAGCTTCGCAGAATTTCAAACATTCACTTGGCTTTCTTAAACGATAGTGCCGATGTCCAGCTCCTTGAGCGTTTTGCAGCACTGTTCTATCGATGAGGATATCGATAGAGGTATTGTTAACCAAGTCAACTTACAATAGTCTATCGACAAGTGTCACAATCGAATAAGACTTAACATAATTACATATAACACCACAATTAAAGATTATTTTTAATCCATTTTATTAACTAACCTTATCTATGGCCATGGTGAAAAGGTAGTTGATGTCGTAACTGGACTCATCCAGCGAACGCTGCAGCAGCCCCAATGTCTGTAAATGCTTTGGCGTGGAGATGGACAGGCCTATGGCATCACCCACAGCCTGATGGAAGGCTGGATTGGCACCATTACGGAAAATCTTGGGTAGATGCCGGTACTGCAGGAAGTACTGTATGTGGGCCATCTCATGATGCACACTGACCAGACTGCGCTGATTGATGTCCGTGCAAATCTTCACACGGAAATCGTGACGATTACAAAAGTCCCAGGCAGAGGGTTCACAGAGCACGCGTCGATCCAACGGTTGTTCGAATACGGAGTTCCTATAGAACTCGGGACCCACAGCAGACATATTTATGGATGTGAAGAACTCCTCGGCCAGCTGAAACATCAACAGCGGCGTATAACCCTGCTCGACCATGCGAGGTGTAACATCAATGAGTTTCCTACCCGGATAGGGTATTAAGATGTCCAGCACATTCGACCACGACTGTCCGTACATATTTCCCAATATGTGGGAGGGTATTGGCGCAATGCGATTGATGCGATCGGGTCCGTAGTAATCCCTCAGCTTGCGACGCACATACGAGTGCAGACTCTCATAGAGCGGGCGAATCTGTTCCCAAACAATGTCCATATCTTGACGGAAGTTGCCGGACTCGTAGGCCAGGTACCAGTACTCGCCGCCATTGGTGACATCTACAAGAGAATGAAAATCAGTCAAAGTCTCTATAAATATCTGTCAGATTTACTTACTATTCACGTAGGCCACCTCCTGCATGACATCGACGAGCTGCTCGTAGTCATCACGCATGCCTCGCCCTACTTTGCGATGATACTCTACCCAGGTGTGCTGCAACTCATCCCAGTCTCTGCTCTTGGCCATAATGTCCTTGAGATGAGGTATATAGTGCAGATCGCATTGAAAGGGTTGCTGATACGCACAGATGCTCGCATCATTGTAGAGAAACAACATCTCGTTCAACAGACGATTGTACTGCAAGGCAAGCATTATCTTAGGTTAACTCCATCTGATATTGGCCATGACTTACTCTGTCCAGCACATCCAGAGGTAGCGCATTGGGTCCCACTTCCGATTGCAGCATTAACTGTCGATAGAGTCGACGATCAAATATTAAATCTTTGTTGATGAGCTTTGACTGTTCCGCTGTCAGTCGCTGGAACTCTACGTAGCGCTGTTGTGCATTGAGCTAGGAATGGAGAGATATTATTAAGTTTATATAAGATTAAGTTTATATATGTATAAATTACACATTATGAAGAAACTATTAATAATTAAATAATTCATAAGCATTTCATTGACAAAGGTGTCTTGAATAACTTCTATTTTATTTTTCTGATCAGATTAAAATTTTAAGGGGAGTTTCATTGTTTAGTTAGCTGTTTACAAGTCAAAGCCATTAATCTGCACTGGAAATATAGGAACCTTAATGCCAAATATAGTGTCTATAGCTTTCATAATAACTGAGATCTGTGTGTTAAGGAAGGAGAGACAAACATGACTCAACCTTATCAAAATATTAACTCTGTGAGTTCTTTTCTTCCCCTTACATAAATTTGCACAAAGTTTGTATACTCCGAGTAAATTTAACCTTCTTTAATCTCTATTATTCGAAAGTTTTACTTCTAATTCGATATTTATATTAATGTTTCACAGAACCATCTGAATTCTCCATTTAGTAATACCAAAACTCTTCTATCATGTGTCAATTTTATTCACAGATGTTGAGATCTTGATTTGCCTAAGTGAAGCTTTGACTGGAACACTGTGATTACAATACTTTGACATTGGCATGTCTGCCTGGGAACCTCGCCAGGCAAAGACCTTCAGCACACGATGTTGTTGTCCGAGTATAAGTTGCGTGTGTGTGTGTTGTGCGAGTGTATTTGTCATGGCAAGCAAATTACCCAGTTGCATACGAGTCAATCTCAAGTTGATGAGAACAGTCAGCAAACCTAGGCAGAGATCGCGTGCCAGGCCACCACAATTCCAAATCAAATTCGAATTTCAACTCTGATTTCAATTCAAATTATACCCAATTCAATTATTTCGAACTGATTGACTATCTGAAGTTCCTTCAGAACTACTTACCGCTTCTGTCTGAGTGTAATCATTCACATTTGTCTCGAAATTCCACTGGGCTGCCACATTGGCGGTGCACTCCTGTGAACCCTTCTGGTCTGTTTCCACCAGCAGGTTACGTAGCTTTTCCAACTCCTGTTGATAACGACGATCCTGCTGATAACGTTGACGTTCCAGATAGCCCTGATTCAAATTGAAACGATCCTGATTGGACAAGTAGGGATTCTCGAAACGATTGCGATTGTTCACATTCACGAACTCCACATTTGGATTCGGATTATCATTGAAGTTGTTGTTGCTATTGTAATTATTGTTGTTATTGTAATTATACTGATCGTTTGCCCTCGAAAAGGGCGCATTATTCAGATTGTTGATGTTGTTGTTGAGATCGTTGTTGTAGTTGCCAAAGTTGCGTTCAGTACTCGAAGTCGGTCCATAGTTGTGATTCGCATAGCGATTATCTTGCGGCCCATAGCGATGTGTATCGCCTGCCCCACTGAAGGGTGAATCATTGGCGCGATCTGTGAAATTCACACGGGGCGTGGGGTAGGCGTAACCCAATCGCATGCGCTCGTCATAGGTCTGACCGTACTGCAAATGAGATCGAGACGGGGAAATGAAATATAATTTCTTGTAACTTATTCTGATTTATTCCAACACACCCTGAAGTCGTCCAATCCATCATCGCTCCCAGCCGCAGCTTCACCAGCTCCGCGCTCATCGGCATAAGGCGGTCCATAGCGTTGGCTGCGATCACGATCGGCCCTCAGCTGGGCGGGCGTTGTTGCCACATTGGGCGTGTATCCGTTGTAAAAGATCTCCGGCTGTGGCGTGGGCAAGGGCAAGTTCAACTGGGGATTGCCTAGGCCGAGACTGGCAATTGTAGAGCACACCACAATGAAGAGACAACTTTGCCACATTTTGATTTATCCCACAATACGATCTATATACTTAACACTCTCAAGGTCAACTTGCACCGCACTGCTTATTAGATCTTTCACAAGCAATTAACAATTTTAATTACGGTCTTAGGGCATTAGACAAGACACACGCGATTTGCCAGACGAAACAGAAACTCAACGAGGGAAAACTTCACTTTCACACAATTTTAGGAACGTAAATCTAGAGAAAAACTTTAGGTAGATCAATTTGTTGTATATAACATATATCTTCTCTTCACAACTGCATAATGCAATAGGAGACCAGAATAAGAATCAATAATTATTTCCACTTCTTCACTAAGAACCCTGCTTCTTTTGGATTCATAACCTCTTTAGAAGAATGGAAAAACTTTCAATTTCCAATTCCGGATCTTCGCTTTTAGCTTCTTATTAACAACACATTTATTGACTTTTTCCCACACTTTTGGATTGCACAATTAACCGTAGCGCTTGGGGCCTTCCGCCGGAGCTCTCATACACCCACGTAACGTCACGTAACGCGTCTAAAACTCTACTGACTTGTGAGTGTAAGAATTTTTTCGAAATTACTTTGTGACTTTTTTTTGACTCGAAAATGAATTCAAATTTCGCTGCGACATCGCAGTTGCAGTCGCAGTCGCAGTCAACGCAGCCCCCTGATGTTTCTATGTGCTGTGTGAGATAATCGCAATTAGCACTGGGCTACAACGCAGTCGCAGCGCTGCTAGCGCGGGCAGCAGCAAAAACAACAACATTGACAAAACTGAAATCAGCTAAAGCTTGGGAACAACAATGGGTGGCATGTGTGAGTGAGTGTGAGTGTTTTGCATGTTTGCAATTATAAGGGAGGGTGAGGGCGCCACATGAATACGTGAATACGAGTGTACTCGAGTTGAGACTCATACTCATGCGAGTACTAATCAGTCAAAAAAAAAGGGTTTAAACGCATAACAATTGCGACGGTGAGAAAGTCACAGAGAAGCACTCACAAACTGAGTGAATACTCGTGGATAAGTCGCCGGTTCTGCAAGATCTACTCTGAGCGAGGCATGATAGAGAGTGATAGTGAAATAAATTTGTGAGTACGAGGTATGTTATGAACAAATTTTAAGTTCTCTTGACAGAGAATATTTATGATTCTTCAAACCTAATAAAAACGAACGCAACTCTGATTTCTTGTTATTCTCAAAGTGTTTTCCCATTACCTTTAAGTGTGATTTGTTTTTTTGCTCCCCCTCCTAATATCATTTATTATCGTTAAATGCTTCAATGATTTTGCAAACTAATTTTCCTAATGCGCAAGCGTCAAGCTCTGTCGCGGTCGGCGTTGCCATTGACGTCGCAGTCAACGTCGCTGTTGCGTTCCACAGCGATGCAAGACAGCAGCACGATTACCCCAACCTGTCTGTGGGGTCTGTGGAATGTTTGTTTTAGTCACTCTTGACCTAGCCGCATGTGAAAAGTGCTTTGACTCATGTTGTGGAGATCAATCGAGAGATAATTGGTGAGGTAGAGAGAGAGAAGCTGGAAGAAAGGTGCTAAATGAAGGGGTACTCATGAATGGGTAGGCGACAGATTGATGCTTTGAATGTCATTAAGATCAATTGAGGATATAGATAGAATGTTTATGAAGTGCACACGAATACCCGAACAGATTGATGTAGTGATCAGTAAGAGAGACAGATAGAGATAGAATGGGATGAGCGGTACTCATGAGTCGGAACCTCCGACTTGGCATGCTGATTGATGCCTTGATTGCCGCTTCAAGCATACGAATCAAGAGTTCTGAGTCATTGTGTAATTAGTCCGGGATTGAGATAGGGTTCTCGGTCTCGGAAATGAGCTCATAAATTAGCGCTATATGTTTTTGTTGTGGTTGGAAGCCATATAAATACTGCATGTGTACTAAATGTATTTATGGCAGCAGTAGAACTAGAAGTTTAATTTCGTTTTTGAGTACTGCGAGTACTCAAGGTCAAGTTCGCAAAAGATCTGAAGAGCGTCAGCTATACTATATAGTCCAGTTCGTTAGAGCCGGACTGCAAGCGTGGGAAACTCAATTTCCAGCAAGTGTCTGTAACTAATTGAACTATTCGCATATGAATGAATAATTCAATTCAAACCCGACACGCCCCTCCCTTGTACTATCCACAAGTAATGCTAATTTATTTCAACTATTTACGTGGCAACTCCGAGAGAGTCATCATAATGAATTGCATTTTAATTACAGCGTCTCGTTTATGAGGTTTTTACTTTTATTTCGTTTTGTTTTGTTTTATTTTATGTTGTTTTGCGTTAAATTCTTTCCGGTTGTTGTCGTAGTGAATTTTTAGCTTAGAGCGCTTTATGCACAAATTAATTGTTGGACAGGAAAATTGTTCTTAATTATAATGGGGACTATAATAAATAAGTCACGACATCCATATGTATGTGAAGTGCAATAAAAGGGAGATTAATTATACAAATTTATTTTTTAGTTTTTATTTATTTATATATAGCAAGCTTTAGACAGTCGACCAATAGAGAATTTAAAAAAATAAATTTACATTTGTATAATTTAATTTGTAAAATAAATTTGATTTCTTAAATAATAAGCTTTTTTAATTTTTTCAAAAATTATATTAGTTACAATTATCTTGTTACAGTTTTATTGTTATAAAAAAAGAAATAAAAACCAATAAACTTTCAAATAATTCCAATCAGATTTTCATTGTTGATCTCATTTATGTTGCATACTTTTGCGCGCAATGGATTTACGTTTACAGTGAAATGTTAAATTTTTAACAGAAAAGAGGGGCTGCTCGGTATGCAATACAATATCACTTTGTTACCTGTTATTTATTCTGTTAAAATAAAAGATCAATCAGCCGACGAGTCGTTTGGAGCCGTGGTGGGGAGGGAGGGGTACATCAGGACACAAAGGGGTAAATGGATTTCCCCGTACTAAGGAAGGATCTCTTAAAAGCCATAATTTAGATCCCACCAACAATTACCTACGCCATACAAGTGTGGGGAACTGCCTCCAATACTCAGCTCAATAGGTTTAGAGTTATACAATCGTTATAATTAAGGAACTTTACCTATAATATTATCTTTTAAGCTACGCATTAGGTTAAGTTCAGAAGGAATTGAACGATTCTTAGTGATTAAAGAATAATAAATAATTAATGTCTCTGGTTCTGTTTTGCGGCTCAGCGAAATGGTTCTTCATGAGGCTAATTCTCCAAAAAGAAGCCCACTTCCAAACCCCGTTCACGATTCTGCTGCGTCAACCAATCCTGCAATGGCTTAAAATAACTCAAGAGTCCCTCCAGGCTTAGCTGCCGCGTGCCTAGAAGCTGCATCAGCACTTCACTGTGATGTAAGGAGGAGCCCAGAGACATGACACGCCATAGAATAGGTCCGATCTTCGACTGATCTGACAGATCACAAAGATCAAGTGGTTTATCTGACGAACCCTCGACAAATTGCCCCGTTATGCTGCAGAAGTGTTTGTACAGCTGAAACTGCAGCACAATGCTCAGAAATTGACTGTTGAGAAGGGAGATTTCAAAAATGATGAGGAATAAAGTAGTTATACCAAGTCTATATAGTCACCTCGTGTACTGATCGTCTATCTCCATCAGCAGCTTGGCTGGCAAATCGAACTGTTCGTTAGTGCGTTGACGTGGCGCCGCGCCTCCTGTGTACAACTCAGTTAATCTCCAAAAGGCTTCATTATCGTCCGCCCGGATGTGACCACTGAGCACCTCTACGCGATAGCGATCCAGCATATAGAAAACAGGCAACAGAAAGACCACACGCAATCCCTGGAGATAGAGGCGATTAAGGCGAGCGGGCAGTGCCCACATCTGCTCTCCCTGCAGCAGCCCCAATCTACGCAGGTAACGTGGGGAGGAGGCAGCAAGCGAGAAGCATTTACCCAATGCGTCGACGAAGTTCGGAATCGGTTCCTCGCGCAGCAGCGCTGGCTGTGCAGCGGCAGCAGCTCGCCAGTAGTGCAGCTCGCACTGCGCCTCGAACATGCCGAAGAATCGTTCCTCATCTTGGCTCGGGCAGTAGCTGAAATTAGTGCGCTGCAGTGTGTGGAATCTCCAAATCTTATGCCAGCATTCATCCTCGTTGCGATTGGCCACAGGCTGTGCGTGGTCCCAAAGTGTGCTAAAAGAGGGATCATCATTTATTTTAATCATCTGCACCACCCCACTCCGCTTACCGCTCCAGCAGGGGCAATCCCAAGCCTCTGTAGTACTCGGCGACATTCCAGAAAACGCGATGCGTGTTGCTCAGTCCACGTCGCTGCAGTGCATCGGTGAGGTTTGGCCAACCCAACTGAGCATCAGGCATATCTGGAAACCACTCCACTTGGGGACGCCTAAAGGCAAGGCCCAGGAATTTCTCCGCTAGGTGCTGTGGATATGGACGACCACTTGGCACCTGGCGTTCACCATGCAACTTGCGCAGTGTGCCTCGCACATGTGCATGAAACTGCAGGAAAAGTGGACGCAACGAAGCCATCAAACTATTCAACGAACCCATCGACTGCTGTCCATTTAGTTCTAGCTGTCGAAACCAATAATCCTCCGCACTGGAAAACCCATTCAACTTGGCTGTCTTCTTGTATAGCTCCATAAAGCTAACGAAAGGAGCACGCGAGGCCAATCCCGTGCGACGTCTCCACTCGAACCAATAATACTCGATCTCTTCTAGGTTACGTGACTGCTGTACAATGCTTTGCACCTCGGGAATAAGTCGCAATGTACAGTTCTGTGGCTGCCTGTAGGCGCACAGCTTCACCCGCCGATAACTGTCGCTCATGTTGGCCATCAGTGCATAGACCTCCTCCACCTCTGCGCCGCCTAGTGCCTCGTAACCCAACTTAGGAATACGCTCCAGCTGACGATTCTGCAGTGTATCGCCCAAGTGCAGTCGCTTGAACTTGGCCACACGAGAGCTGAGATTCGTCACGTAACTTTGCAGCTTCTCATTGGCCACTTGGGCCTTTACCGACGCTAACTGATTGCCGTCATTAAGCTCAATCTCCAAGAGAGCCATGGTTTCCTGATCATAGAGAATTCCCAGACGTTGATTCACCTCAGCAAGAAAGGTGGCCACACTGGCATCGGGAGTTGCTTTGACAAGGAGTGCGGACAAAGTGACCTAAGTGAAGAGGGAGAGAGTCCTCTTCTTTAAAACCTTTTTACAACATTCGAACAACCTTCTATTTTTTATTATTTAATTTATTTAGTCCTACTTCCACTACCTTTCATTTACAAGTCTTGGGGAACATAATTTTCTTTCATTCATTTATTTAAAGTCCTTGTATTTTAATACTTGGAATAGAATCTATTTCTTCAGTTAAATAAGAACCTATTTCTCCTTACTGAACAGAACTCATTTCTCCTTTCATTAACTGAAACCCGTAAACTTACAAGTAAACTAAAACTCCAAAGCATTTCACAACACTTGATAGAACTGTATAAGTTACTACTCTTCAGTTCTTTAAGATTCCCGACACGTAGTCAGTTTTCGACATTGGCGAAAACGTTCCGAGCGTGCGCAGCGACCGCACTCAACTGACCAAAAAGGTCTTCCCCATGGCCAAGCTGGCCTTAAGACAGCTAAACAAATCGTTAATTTCGTCAATTTGTAATTATAATGTGCTCCAGTTAAGAATAACGAGTTTGAATTTTAAAAGGCTTTTAATACTGCACACTATCGATATAAAGATACAAGAGAAATGAACTTTATTGCGCAAAGAACTTGGAAAACAGAAGAAATAACCCTCGTTTAGGAGACGCATTCTACGAAGAAGAAAAAAAAAAAAGAATTTTAGACTTATTGTAGATACTAGGTTTGAGGGGATAAACTTACTATCAGATGCAGTCCAGCCGATGTGTACATTGTTCTTAATGTTCTCCGCCTCGAGCCAGACGCGCAGAGGCTCAAAGAATTCGGCAATGGCTTTGCCGCTCATGACGCGTTCACCGTTGAAGGCCTCCAGTGCATCGGGCCAGGGCTTAGAGGCGCCCAGGGAGAGCATATTACTGAGTAAAGAAAGAAGTTTCAATATCCAAAGAGGGTACTAATGACCTGGTAACTCACTGAAAAGCTTCGCCGGCTGCTGCACTACCGTAGATATCGCAATTATCCAGCGGCAGATCGGGATTGGTAGCGTCGTATTGACCCGCCTTGATGCAGGCTGACTTGTAGAACTGGAACTGAATGATGAAGGAGACAAGATATCTGAAAAGAGAAGACTGTCAGTAAGCACGCTCCACATCTACTAGAAGAATCACCCACCTCAGATACTCAACGTCTGCGGAGATATGATATTTGGCGGGCGCATCAAAGTCCTTCTCGGAGCGAACGACTGGTGGCTCGATGCCAGAGTATTCCTCACGAAGCTTCCAGAAGGCACAGTTCCAGTTTGCCTTATCGACCTCACCGCGGAATAGGGACCAACGATATTTATCCATGGTGAAAGCAAAGGGCAGGAAGACAATCTTATCCAAAGCCGTAAGGAAGAGCTGATTGATACGTGCCTCCTCGTCAAGCACAAAGTTCTTGAGCAGACCGATCTTCTCCAGATGTTTGGGTGTCGACACCGAAAGCGATAGGACATCGCCGACAGCCTCATGGAAGCCGGGATTGGCGCCAGTGCGATAAGTAAAAGGCAGATGCTGATACTGCAGGAAGTATTGAATGTGGCCGAGCTCATGATGCACAGTAAAGAGCTGGCTCTGGGTAACCGTCGTGCACTGCTTGATGCGTACATCGTCCTGCAGATAGAAGTCCCACGCGCTGGCATGGCAAATCAAATCCCGTCCATCTGTGGGCTTCTCAATAATCGATTTGTCCCAGAAGTCTCTGCAAGTTAATACGAATTGCTGTAAGATTGAGATTAACCGACTATCGCTCACTTTACTTACTGTGGCAGCTTGGTCAGATTCATGGAGGTAAAGAAGTCATCGCCCATCTGGAACATTTTCAAAGGTGTGTAACCCTGCTTGACCATCTCACTGGAGACATCCACAAGTGGCTTATCGGGGAAGGGTGAAACAAGGTCGGCAATATCGGACCATTGTTGGGCCCACATATTTCCAAGTAGATGCATGGGAATGGGTCCCTTCTCGGACACCACTGCATCGCCGTAATGCTTCCTCAGACGATAGCGTACGTAGCCATGGACTTGCTCATAAAGTGGACGAATTTCGGCGAAAATGTCCTCAAGCTGCTTCTCAAATGTCTCATCCTCGTATTCATCCAGCCACAACTCGGCACCGGAGGTGAAGTCTGTCGGGAGGACGAGTAGAGAAGGGTGGGAAAGGTGAAAATATGTAGTAAAGAAGGGTACAAAGGCAGGATAGTTTATAGTTGAAATGTAGGAATGGGTTGAAGAGAGATCATATATGTCAACGAGAATCAAAATCAGAATCAGAATTATTAAATATGTTGAGAATCTCAGAAAGTATGGAAAATATAGGGGAAAGGATATAGGGAAGAAAAAACTGATTGTAAAAACTATAAAGAAATCTAAAGATACGTCTAATGTTATAAAGATTAAATGAAGAAGGAATCGGACGATCATAGTAAGAATGAGACGGAATAGGATAGTTAGAATGAGACGGAATAGGATAATAAAAATAGAGCGGAATGGTAGTTATGATGAGTTTCGAAATAAGGTCGGTTGAGTTATTGTCATCATTGTCGGATTCTTTGCAATGAAAAATAATAGTAAGATAGAATGATAGGGCGTTGAAGAGATAGAGAAACAAAACAACAAGGAAAGAACAAACAAACACTCAATGATAATGTTGATGAAATTAATGACAAACGAGAGAAAACGAAAGAGAGAGGTTAGTGAACTTTCAAAATCTAGCGAGAGTTAGAATAACGGAAATTTAAAACAATAAAATAAACCAATAAATTTGTTAAGAAAGAGAAAGCATGCGAATCCAAGAGAAAAGAAAGTGCTATACATTTAACTTTCAGTTTTATGGATCAATTCACTTACTGTTCAATTTGGCTGCCTTGGTATTGAGGTCCACATAGCGCTCGAACTGGACGCGAACGGCAGTTCCGGCCTTGTCGTAGAACTGTTGCCAGTAGAACTTGAGTTCCTCGGGATCGCGGCTTGTGGTGATGATTTCCTCGATTTCCGGTTCGAGAGCCAGGTCACATTTGGTATTGTTTTTGTAGTCACACACCTTGACCTTGGCAAAGTTGGATTCCATGGCCGAGACTGTCTCCAGGAATTCGGCGTAGTCGGCCTCGGGCAGAGCGGAGTATCCCAATTTGGTGAGCATCTTGAACTGTCGCTTCACATCTTCCGATTGGTAACTGCGCCAGTTGAACTTCTGGATGTCACTGGCGACCTCCTTCATGAACTTGGCCAGTTCGGCGGATATCTCGTTCTTCTTCTTCTCGTGTTCATCGTTTATATCGGAAGCATATTCCCAGGCAGCCTCAGTTTCGACATTGGTGCGCTTGGCCAATTCCTTATTCAAATTCTCCAGATATTCCTTGGCCGCTATTTCCTCCTTGACCAAAGCTTGCGAGAGCTAGACGACAGGAACATATCGATAACTTTAAGGATTAACGCGGACTTATCGATACCACTTACCGCCAACGTAGCCAACAGGGCTACCAACAACAGCTTCATGGTTTCGAAATTTTTAACTGAAAGTAAACATTATTTTGGGAATTTTCATTAGCCAACTGATACTATTCTATATAAATTGAGGTTTCTCGCATCGGTGACGCTGATATAAGAGAAAAGGCCGTTTCAGTTTAATTCATTGTTCTATATATAAACTAATTATATTATACAGAGAAAACACGTTTACATTTCAAACACGTTCTTCGCTTTTTGCAGACATACTATATAAAGATATAGATCAGCAATGCGAATTTCATTTCCAGTAGTTGCACAATCATCTGATGACTATATAAATTGACGATAAGCCGGGCAATACTTGAAGCAATTATACTACTTAAGTATTTCAGTCGATAAGATTTGTTCGACTATATAGAAAGAAGTGACCCTATCATGTCTATAGGAACACCATGTGATCTTTCAACACAGATGCAAGCAATGCAAATCACAGTGGAAATAATCATCAGATGTCATTTGTAAACAAAAACGTTAAGAGTTAACGACCTAATAAATAAATTTTTATGGTATGAAGAACGTTCATTAAATTAAATATAGCTTCTAATTATAAGTCGTGTTAATTGTGGGGTTACATCCGTTTTTTTAAGTATGTTTACTTTGTATTTTTCCAGTGAAAAATCTCTTGAGACTCTCTTTCTTGACAGCTTATCAAGAAAGTAAATATATTTCTTGAAACACTATGTACACCCCTATTATTATTGACTTAACGATTGGCGATTATCAATAAACGGGGATTACACAATATCGGTGGACCATAAATAAGGCGGTTGATAAGGCGAGCTAACACGGGAATGTTTGCACTTGCGATAAGGTTCGAAAAGGATTATACCCGCAGTTGAAAGTGAACACTAGGGAATTGAACTATTATACTATATACGAGACCAGACGAGACGAGACGATAACTTGACCAGCCCAAGCAATAGAAATGTTCAATGGAAACGAATCAATTGCGTCGAGGCGGCACTAATTGAATTGGAAACATAAATTAACTACAATGTACATACACCGTCGGCCATTACAAATTAATTAATTAATTAGTTATGAAATCGCGAGTGCAACGACTCGGCCCAAGCGCGTGAGAAAACAAATATAATAAACGTACGTACCTATTCCGATGTTATGGCGATCTAACCGCAACGATCTTGAACGTAGCGCACGCGAATCGAAACTGAAAATGTTTGAATGTCGGTGCGTGAGTTTTATAGAGACTCTCTCTGACTGGCTTCTCGGTCCGGGAGATATGAAGGACCGACGCGAACGACGAGAACGTGACGTGAACAAAGCCAATCACTTTCGG
Organism: Zaprionus indianus; assembly: GCA_018904595.1. NCBI lineage: Eukaryota > Metazoa > Arthropoda > Insecta > Diptera > Drosophilidae > Zaprionus > Zaprionus indianus. The sequence goes on from JAEIHA010000905.1 coordinate 3,956,576, forward strand.
TCGGGGCTTGGCGCAGAGATACATACATTCCCTGAGTGCGCGCTGTCAGATAAAACGTAAACCCGATCGATATTTATTGTCGATGCGGAGACCTAAGTCGCAGACTCTGGAATAAGGGACGTCTCGGCAGTTGTTGGCGCCGACTGCCGCCTACCTGAAGAACCTCTAAGCCGGCTTTACGCTCATTATTATGCCTGACACACTTCTATAAAGTGCTTTTATTGGTCAAAATCAATGAAAGGCTATAACTTTTTATGCAAACATAAAATATTAAAGTATACATATACATATACCTATACACATACTTATGTATAATGCAAATAAATATAAGCAAAGTCGCAACTTTCATTTGCCTGCGAAGTATACAAGCTTTACATATATTCGAATAAATATAAAACATTCTCTATACAACAGCTACAGACTACAAACTACTCAAACTTGTAAAAATTTACAGCTCAAACGGGAAATACTTGAAATATAACACATTTGAAAAAGTGCGCGTCAAACAGCTGGCAACAGCAGTCGGTATATACCAGTTAGTATATCGATATCAGTTTATCGAACGTTTCGCGCTTACTAACACTGAATATAATTTTGCACGTACGCCATCGATACACGTACCAAGCTGCATGATCTGAGCGAAATATATGAAGACACCGGTAAAGGCATCAAATAATTGGTTAGTTCGAATATATTTACAAATTAAAATGACACAAACTATACTCGCTGAGAAATACTCGGATAACAAACGGCTAGTACCGCATTCCCACACAGATATCACACAGCTGTGAACTAGTTCGTGAACGGAATCGGAACGCGTTGTCTACACGTTCATGCGCCACATTGTTGTTAACAAAGAAGGGAAAAGCAACGCAAAACGTGAATTTAGTTGCGTTTAAACAATATAAAACTGATAAAGGTAGTGCAAATCATCACAATTAAAACTCTTATCAATGTGCAGCACACATCACTGCGTGCAACAAGAACAAAGGCAACTGAAAAGAACTCAGTTAAAGAGGTGAAAATCATGCATTTATTTCGCAAGCCAGTGTAAAGCAGCGTGCATAGAAAATACCAGAGCAGAGCAGAAGCAGCAGCCCGTCGCAGTTTAATTGATTATTCAATACGCAATACATATATATCTTTGCCTGTGTGTGTGCGTGAGAGTATATACAAAAATACATATATATGCGCGGTTGTGTCAGTGTTTGTGTATGCGTGTGTGTGTGTTGTCAGCATTTTGGGCGACAATAACAAACTGCAAATTTCTGTGCAAATAAAATTCGTCAGCAAAAAAACAACTAGACGCAATAAAAAAACCCTCGAGAATCAGCTGGAAGTTTTACGTCAGCACCTGTGCTTGTGTATTTTTTTTTGTGTGTGTGTGTCTTTGTTAATTTTATATTTTTATACATATTTCGTATTTGTTTTACTATTTCCGCTTTCGTCTCTTTTCTCGTTCTCAGTGTGTAACACTTGACCATGGAGTCAACACTCAGTTCCGGCGGCTCGAACGCATCCAGCGAATGCGCCGTCGACACTGGTAGCGGCATCAAGAGTCGCTGCCGCAATCTTGAGCCGACGCTGTGCAGCGTCGGCAACAACAACTGCATGCAGCCAAGCAATGGTAACTCGGCACTAAGCCAGGAGGTCAAGGATTTGTATAGGTAAATATGCATTTATCACAACATAACTGTACCAGCCATATAATATATACATTCATATTCATGTTACCCACAGAGCCCTCTACACGGTCTCCAAGCAGCTGGACGATGCCAAGCGGAATGTGCAAAATATTGGACAACTTTTCCAGCATGAAATCGAAGAGAAACGCGCCAATCTCGTCCAGCTGTGCAAGCAGATCATATTCAAGGTAAATATAGGAATTAATATGGTACAAAATATTAAAAAACAGTCTAGCACGAGCAAGATTGTTTTCCAAGAACTTCAATGAGATGCTTTGTTATAATTAAATGGCCAGCACAGATTTTATATAGGTATATGTATATAAACTGTGCCGGAAATGCTTATAAAAAGCATATACAGGGTGTTCCAAAATTAACGCAAGTTTGGAATTGAATAGAAAACAAAGCTTTTTACCTTGCGATTGTGATTTTATTATTTTAATTATTAATTATTATTTAATTTCAGGACTATCAATCTGTTGGCAAGAAGGTGCGCGAGGTAATGTGGCGTCGTGGATATTACGAATTCATTGCCTTTGTGAAGAAACACTCTCATAAGCAGGGCTTGAATTCCGATCATATGCAAAAGCTGGAGCGCTTTCTCTGCGCCGGCATCTTCAATTACAAACGCCTGTCGGCCAAAATGGAAGAGATCTACGATCTGGATCTAAAGTATTTAATTGATTTTTCGATCATTAGCGAGGGCTATATAAGCGACTTTGTTGCCGATGCCAGTGGCCAGAGTAAGGAGATGGAACCATCTCAGGCTGCTGTAGATAAGAGTCTGGAGGCCGTGTCTTTTGCCCTGGACACCATACACTCATCACTGCTCAGTTTGGGTGATTTGCATCGTTATTTTCTGGACTTCCGTATCGATAGCCAGCTAAGTCTGAGCATTAGCAAGGAACAAGTGGCCAAGTATTATCTGGAGGCATTCAAGCTTAATCCCGCTATAGGCATGGCACAGAACCAGTTGGGCACACTCTACTATGGTCAGAATTTCGACTTGGATTCTACCTATCACTATTTATATTCGCTGGTGTGCATTATTCCATTTGAGCTGAGCGAAAACAATTTGAACAAACTATTTGCCAAGCATACGGAATATTTGGAGCAAATGGATCCAGCCAAGTTGGAGTTCAACATTGAAGATTTCTACGCTCGTTTCTATTTGATTGTCGACATCTTCTTTTTTGACAAGGAGGTGCCAGACTTTAATTCGCTCTGTCATTGTGTGCTCATCGATTTGCGCAAGATCCTCTGCGCTCAGCAACTGCGTGTACCCGAAGCGAGCATCTTCAAGATCATCTCCATACTGTTCTTCTGCCTGTCGAAGCTCAAGATGATCAATTCACCCAAAGTGTACTCCCTGCACGCCTTTTTGGTCGCTGCCTGCTCGGATCTCATGGATGCCTGCATTGTCAATATTGAGCAAACTATCTTAGCTCGCGCCGCAGACAATGAACAGTTCCAGGCGGATTACGAGCAACGTTTCCAGGAGTTTGACACCACTGTGCGCAAGTCACGCAATGAATACAAGAATTGGTTAGCAGCCGTGGGCGAATGTGAACGCAAGGACAAGAAATTGATGCCTAGACCGCATTCACTCAAGGATTGCAGCTCCGATTCGCGGGACAGTCAGCACTCGGCTGATGATGGAAACTGCGCAGGTGGCAGCAAGACACAGGATGCAACCACTGATAACGATAAACTCGAGCCGATATCGACACGCTCCAGTGACGAGGCCAAGGAGAGCGACCTCAAGACGCCCCTCTCCTGCAAGAGCAAGCGACGTGGCATGCGATTGCGTCGTCGTCGTCGCAAGATCGCCCAATCCGATGACAGTTCGTGCTACGATAGTGAAAGTGACATGGATACTGACTTCTACAGTGACGAAGAGGACTACACTGATCTGAGTTCCAATTTCGATACCGATTTCAGTGACATCGACGCAGCAGAGCCCGATGAGACACCTGCAGGTGAGTGTGTTTGGAAATGTTATCTATGAAATGCGCTTATCACCATTATATTTCTTTTGTAGCTGAACGCCAAACACGTCAACAGGCTGGTGGCAATGTCTATTCGGACAGCGAGGATGTGGTCATTGAGGAGGAACGTCTCGTCTATCCCGAAGAAGTTCAGCCCGAGCGTCGCCCCAATTCGCAAGAGGTTGACTCCGAGGAATTATTGCGCAGCTTTGAAGTGCTGCAGTTTAAAAATGCCGAAGATCCCGCCGCAGCAGTTGCCAAAGCAATTAGCTGTGCTGGCACAGCTCCAGCAGTGCCACCTGTTGCCATCTCCGAGGCACCAAAGAAACTGGTTTATCGCAATAAGTACACAAAGATCAATCCGAATATAATCATCGATTGTCTGCACAATGAGCCGACTATTCGTGCTCTGAAGATGCTCTTCGATTGGCTGCGCATCAATCCGGAAATTCTAATTGGTTGCTATCACTCCAATCCCGAATTCGTGCACAAGATTATGAAGCTGTTGAACTACTGCAACATTGATGTATTCACACGCAAGGTTTACTTCGAGCGAGATCTGCTGACCACCAGCAATGTACGCGAGGCACTTGTGGAGCTCTTCGATGTGCGCGCCAATGTGCCGCTTAGCGAGGATTTCGCTTTCAAGAACTTTGATATCTTCCAGAGCACACAGATTACGCTCGACTGGGAAACAATTATACGGGAACGTGTTACACCGCAGGAGGAATCCATTTTGCGCATCTTCAAAATGGTCGACTTTGGATTCTTCATTTGCAAACAGAAGAAGTTTAACTATCGTTTCTGTGTGAAGACACGTCGCTTCACCGAGAACCAAAAGAAGAAGCGGGAGGAGAAGAAGGGAGGCGTTTCCCGACGCCGCGAACGTCGTACAGCACCAAAAACAACACGCAAGCGCAACGAGGGACGCACACGTCGTTATTCGGATCGAAAGAACGGGATTGTTCGCAAGAGTTACACGAGCAACGAGGAGAAGGATACGGTGGAGGAATGTCGCAAGGTGCCACGCAAGGGCTATCTACGCAATCGCAATGCCGAGAAGGCGGCTGCCGTAATTGCCAGCGCCACAGGCACCTCAGTGGCCGGTGGTACCTCGGCGTCTGCCTCGACTACGACCAACAGTGTCATCGAGAAAATGAACCTGCAGTCGAGCAGCGGCGCCGATGAGGAGCGCTCTGAGGCCATGTCCAAGAAATGCGAAATCATGGGTAAGCTTTGGCTACAAAACGAAGTGGAGGCCCTAGAGGAGGAGTTGCGCGATAGTCCCGCCCACGTGGTCATGTCGCCGTTTGTTGTGGTTGATTCTAAGGCCCTTACCGAATACAATGGCATTGTAAAGTCGCTGGTGAGGACCAAGAAGTGCATCGTGCTCATACCTAATGCTGGTAAGTAGTGGCATTGCATTCACGTCGTCAGATTAGATCCTTATCTCTCTTTCTCTCTAGTGCTCAACGAGCTGGACGAGCTGAAGAAACGCAGCGAGAATGTGCGCCATGTCATACGCTGGTTGGAGCAGGAGTTTAAACATGGCAATCGTCACCTGCGCGCCCAGCGCGATAACGAAAGCCAGCCGCTTTCCTTGCTAAAGATTTCTCGTAAAATGGGTAAGCATTAAGAGGTTCAAGTGATCCCTTCATGAAGACTAATCTCTCTCTTTTACAGACCGCGATGCTTCGGTATTCTTGCAAATTGCGCAATTCTGCAATCATTTGGTTGCCAATCACGCCGATCCACATGTGAGTGAGCTGCAGAAGAACGTGGTTACCTATTTGTCTGGCGATAATCTGCACGAGAAGAACCGCCAGCAGCAGAACTTTAGCTATACCGGCATACTCGATTCCATACCCGTACGCTATGCCCAAATCCAAAGCTTCTATGCCAAGTTCAAGGCCAACAAAAAATGAGTGACCAATGATGACAACAGCGGGCGCTAGGTGGCAAATGCAAGGCAACTGCAGATGCAAATTATGCAAGGATGCACATGAGGCGTGTGTTCTCTGTACCAACCACTAAAAAAACGACATGGAGTTCCAAGTTAACGAAGTTTCTCTCAGACGCGGCCAGCGGGCAACGGCAACCAAATCAACCAATCAACCAGCGATCGAGCTGCTGCAGCATCAATATGGTTGTTTCACGTGTTGTTTTGTTTGTATGCATATGATTGTGCGTGTATCTCTGTATGTGTGTGTGTGTGTGTTCGTGCGTATGCGTGTGTGTTTGTGTGCGCTGTGTGTGGCTGTGTTGTCGCCTCATGCCACACATGAACCACATGCCACATGCCATATTTCATATGCAATCTCCATGCACACACACATAAACAAATCAAACAATAGCAGAAGAAGTATAACAACAGTAATCGCGTAGGTGAAACAATCAACCAACCAACCAATTAGAATTGGGGTCAGGCTCATGCGGCAGCAGCAACATTGCTTGGAATTTGCTTGTGTTGTTGTTGTTGTGTTAGAAAAATATCAAAAATTACCAAATTGATAACAAAAATCGTTCACTTTCAACTCAAAAAAAAAAAAAAGTAATATCAACTCGTCGACGACTCTCTGCTATCGTATAACGGACAAACGGCCAACCCAAGAACAAAAAAAAAAAACAAAAATAATGAAAAGGAAAAAAAATTACAAATCGCGATAAAAACGCATAATTCAACTTTACCAATTTTACATAAAATATTCTCTAGCAAGAAAGGGAAAGGTAGGATTGCATCCCACAGAGCATCCCGGAGCTCATGAAAAGAGAACAGGGCTACGGGCCATGTCCGTATCTTTCCTCTGGTTTCCCTTTGGAAATCCTGCTCGTTTGGCTTATCACCGCCTCAATCACTCCCATCAAAGCTTCCATTCAATCCGGGGAACATTTTCGATTTGAAAATCTCAATTGAAAGGACAAACGATCTGGATGCCGAACCAACAACCTTTCCGTATCTACAGTTATAATTATTATTTTAACTTCTCCACTCGGAGTATTCATTCAAATCACATTTTTACCCAATCCTATCTACACAGTTAAAAATTATATAATGCATATATAACAATTTAATCTTAAAACTGATAATCACCATAAAATGAAAAAAAAAATCGATTGCCGTGTGGAGAAAGTATTAATGTAACAAGAACAACAACAATGATGTACTTTGAAACTATTCATAAAACTGCAAGTGTTTCATATCATTCTGTTCAATGAAATAAAAGCCACCCGACAACAAACATAACTGTCTTTTATTTTTACAACTAGTTTCCCCCCAGTTTCAGTGTATTTTGAAAACATCAATCTTGTAATTTTCAATAAATTTTTATTTAGGTTTTTTTTGGGTGTTTTGTGTTTTATCTTTGTGCCTTTTACCTTTCCATCCAATTAGATTGATTTTTGTCACGTTCTTTATGTTGTGGTTTGTGTTTGAAGTGGTACAAATAGCGTACACAATAAAGGGGTGTATACATATACATTTATATATATATATAGATAGAATTTGTTTTATATATAGAAATTTATAACTATATTGTATAATTGGTTTGAAATACTTTCAAGTGTGTTGCTACATACATATCATATATTCTGTCATTTCATTATAGCTGCTTCCGTTCTCAGACAATCTTTTGTATTTCGAATCTCGTTTATTTTGTATTTACCAACAAATATATATTGTAATTGGAAATTTGAATTTCAATAGCGCGTATTTATGTTTTTGTTTTTCGTTTTGTTTGTTTTTGCGTAAACTACATGTTAAGCGTGTTTCAACCGATTATCAAGCAATTTCAACTTTGTATATATAGGTATTTGTAAATATTTGTGTTACATAGTATATGTAGATATAGTGTAATAAATTGTATTTGGCTTTAGTCTTAGTTTCACTATGGCTTCATACGTATATTCTCTTGTTTTCATCATCGGCTATTATTTAAATCTGGTATAGGTTTATATATATGCATATCGGTTATACGAGACAGCTCAAATCGTAATTGATTTCTCAAACGGGGAATTACATAATTACTTAAGTTGTTGTTTTTCAAACGACATAAAAACTAATAACCTGCACACAATTAAAAACAATAATAATAATCATAATAATAGTAGTAATAATGATGTTCATTATAATACGAAAATAATAATAAATTAAATAAAAAAACTTGAGATTACAACAAGACTGTACAGATTGTGCTTAGGGACTAAAATCGAAATTACATAAAATTATTCATAAAAACTTTTGTGAATTTCCATTCAACGCTGGCCAAATAATTTGCACATTTTCAATCTAAAATCTACAGTATTTAAAATAAAACAAAAACCCTAATCGAGACGACACTCCGAACACTTCTTTATACAAATACATACAGAGTGAATAAATTTACGTATACCGAATCAATTTAAAACTAATTACAAACAACATATCAAACAGATTTGCAATTCATTTTACAATTGATACAGTTTTCTTCGTTTTCGATTTTTTGTTTTTTTTTTTCTCTTTTTTAAGATTAAATTCAACTATTTTTTACTGCATTCTTTTTAGATGACACCCGACACGGATTTCTCATAGGGTGTGCCGAGAGTATCCCGTCGCCGTGGCAATGTACCGCTAGCCGTCAGAGGCGCCGACTCCGGACAACCCAGTCCAACGAGCAGCTCAACCAGCGCTGTGGTATCCTCAACATTGTATTGCGGAGCAGGAATGCCGCCATTGGCTGCAGCTGTTGGCTGCGATGTTGTTGCTGCTGTTGCTGTTGCTGGCGCTGCTGCAGCTGCTCCTGCGCCTGTTGCTGTTGTGCCGGCTGCCAGAGCGGCGGCGGCCTTCATTGACTTAGCCGTGGCCAGAGATTGTGCAGCACGTGCATAGGCCAGACAGGTGCGTCCCTCGTGGTCTGTGTGCTTGATGTTGGCACCGTTCTGTGGAGCAACCAGAAGACAACAATTAGTAAAGTTATGAAGGCAATTCTCAACCTTTTGCCAACTTACCCAGATGAGCAACTGTGCTATGGCCAGATTGCCAATGGCACAGGCCAAGAGAAGAGGAGTGCGCACATCGCGTGCGCTAACATTCGCATTGGTCACTTCCGACTGGTAATTGGCCAGAATGGAAACAATCGATTTGATGTCCGCTCGGATCACCGCCTCGATTAGCTGCTGTCCTGGTGAGGCGGTATTCACATGGCTGCTGCCACTGCCCAGTGGGGTAAGAAACTCCTTAGCCTCGTACTTGCTGCGTATCCAGCGCTCCTTCTCCTCGTGATTAGCCAGTGCAGTGGGCTTAACTCGCTGCCGCGTATTCGACTCCCACACGGAGTTGGCCAAGCTGTTGCCAATGGCCAGCATGACGCTCAGATGCGGCGCACTAAATAGAGAAGAAGTGGGTTATAAATACACCTGGTTCTTATTAAGGTTGGGATAAGGTAACTTACGGCCAGTCATCCAGGCCCAGGGAGCGCACCTTGGAGATGTGCGAGCCGAGATTGCGATGTATGCCGGAGCACTCGATGCACATGAGCACGCCCAGATTCAAGCTAGCCCATTCGGGATCTGTAAGAGAAGGAATAAATCAGTAGAGCTCTCGATATATTATCAGTTGCTGCACTTACTTGGCGCTCCACAGTCCACGCAATATCCATTGCCAGGCACTCGCTGTCTTATGGCCACCATGGCGGCCAACTCAGTGCTCGTCGCTTGCTTCGTTTTGCTGCTCTCGATGCTTTGCAGACTCTTGAAGATCTCCTGCTCCACGGCCGCGACCCATTCATCGCGCTCCTCCGAATTGGCGGCCTCAAAGTGCCACTGCTTGGAGTCCAACGAGACAATATAGAACTCGTAGCCATCATTGTCATCCGCCTCGTTGGCCTTCACACTGCTGCTCTTCATGCGACGATGACGCTTCTTTACATTCGGAGTTTGTGCGTCCAGTTTGTTGCCTCCCGCTGCCGCCGCTGCTGCTGCTGCCGTCGCATCGCCGGCAATAAAAGTCTGTGAATTGGAATTGGACATGGCAATGCCCTCGTCTCCGCTCGTCTGCTGTGAGCTATTCGACTTCAGTGGCTCAGTGCCGGCAGCGGAGCCAGCGCCCAATAGCGAGAGCTTCTCATTCAGCTTACGCTGATTATCCTTGGCCAGCGTGAGGCAACCGATACCCTCACTGATGGTGCTCTGTGCTCGTTGTCCATTGGCCAGCAGCGAACTGGTCAGTGCGCTGTTCGTAATAATCGATTTGGAGCCACGCGGTTTCTGTCCCGGCACCTTAACAGTAACATACTGCAAAGGTATCTCCTTGCCATGCACATCGTCCATGTAATCATGCAGCGAAGGATGATACGTGAGTCTGCCATCGTCACACAGGGTCACGTACTTCTTCTTCCACTCCTTGTTCAGTGACTTGCTGGAACGCTTGTAGAGATAGCCCTGCTTGATGGGTATCGAACGTCCGCTGCCCAGTTCGCTGCTCTTCGGTTCCTTGTCGCTCTTCTTCGACGACGAGGGTATAAAGAGATTCGAGCGTCGTCTGCTCTTGCGGCTGGTTGTGGGCGTCGATGTAGGCGTGGGCAGCTCCTTGCCCGGTGGCGGTGCCAAGTCGCGTGGATCGCGTAGTTGCACCTGCGAGCAATCACCCTGCAGCGACAACTGTTGCTGCTGGTGTAGCTGCTGCTGTTGCTGCTGCTGTTGTTGTTGCTGCTGCTGTTGCTGGTTAACAATCGTCACTGTTGTTGCTCCGGGATTGTATTTGGTAATGTTGTTGTTCTCATTTGTCGCTGCGCCCTGCAGCGACCACAACTTCTGCTCGGCCTGCACAAAGTCAGCGCTCATACGCAATGGCAACTGTTGCTGCTGCTGCTGTTGCTGTGTGCGTTGTCCGTTTGCTGTGGCCGTAGCTGACGTCTGATACGTGCCCAGTCCGAGGCGAGGACCCTGCGGTGTCGTGGGACGCGGTGGCTGCATGGCCGGCGGCAGGGGCAGACGCTGCGAAAGTATCTTCTGACAGGCTGCAGAGAGAAAGGGAGAGCATGAGTTGTGCATCAGGCAAGCAGACATGTCTTCAACTTACCATCCTGAAAGACACGCTCCACATTCAGGCCGTAGGTGGCGCAGGTCTCGTAGTAGGAGCAACGCTTCAGGTCGCTGGCCAATTTGCGGGCGCGCGTGTCGTCGATGACGCGCGGATTGCGTTCGCTGATGGCGTCTAAGGAGGAGAGGGAAAAGGAGGGATGGAGGGAGATTAGTTGCTGTGCTGCTTTAAGCTCTGCTGGCCTACTCACCCTGTGTGCCCACCAATATCATGGGTATATCCTGTCCATTGCGAAAGTGCGCCATTTTGGTATAGTAATTGTAGACGGTGTTGAAGCTGCTCTCGTTCTCCAGGCTGAACACGAAGATTACCGCATCCACCCAACCGGCAAACTGCAAGAAGAAACGCGTGAAAACAAAAGCTCGTTAAATATAAATGTGAATGCGAAAAGGATTAAAGAAGAGCGAAAATGAAAAGAAACGAAAAACAATTTTTTTTTTTGGCCGCGAGAGTCCTTGACTTTGTGCAACAGCAGAAGAAGGCGGCAACGCGTCTGGCGGGGCAGCACAAAAGGCGGAAGCGCGTTCACAACAATGGACAGCAGCAAAGGCAGGAGGCAGCGTCTCGGCACACACACACACACACTCGCACACACTTGAGAAAGTCGCTAATGAAGCACTTGAGTTGCTTTGGCAGGACTCGACGGCGACGTGCGCTAAAAGTTTTAATGATTTTTGTATGCCTCACACGAGCACACACACACACAATCACGCACACACACACACACAGGGACACACACATACAGACCGTAGGCCGTTGCAGGATAATGAACTTTTATGTGGCATGTAAACACAGTCGCAGCGGCAGCGTCAGTGCGCAGGACTATCGATTTCAAGTTCGATTTGTGTTGCAAGTTTAATTAAAGCCCTCGCTCCTATCACACACACACCGCACACACACACACAGACACACACTCACATGTCAAAGCGTATTTAATTAATTATTTATTTATGCTTTTTTTGACGACTCTCGCTTATCCTTGCTCAGAGTTATCCAGAAGAATCGGCCCGCCTGCGTTGCCAGTCGACAAACAACTGACGCTTTCTGGTCGCGTCGCCTTCACGCTGCCTGCCGCATTGTCCTGCGTCGTCGCAGCCCCCCCTCCTCTTTCTACCCCAGTGGGTGGGTTTGCTTGGCAGCGGGTGGTTTTGTTGTTGCTGGCAGCGCGGCAGCTTTTTTTATGATTTGTTTTGAAAATGTATGCGAAGGAAACAGGAAAACAGACGGCAGAGAAAAAAGTTGCAGCTAAATGCAGCGCCAAGTGGCGGCGTCACAGGAAGGGGCACACACACACAGACACACTCCGAGACACACACACAGAGACACTGTTAGACACACACACCAATACACTCACTGCGCAGGAGACACATGCTTGACAACAAAACAATTCAATTGAAGGGGAGTGGGAGGGAATGAGGCAGCGTACAGCGCTGCGCAGGCAAATGGAAACAACAATGGCAATTCGAGGAGGGGAGAGGGGAACAAACTACGCTACGGCAAGTGGGTTAAGAAGCATTTTCAAGCAGATTGCAGCACCAGGAAAGGCTGAAAAATCAATTTCAATAAGCTACTCGGGGAAAAAAAAAGAAAAGTTTTCCCCTTTGTGAAAGGAGAACTAAAGGCACAAAGTGCTCTTTGAAATGATTGCATTAAAGGTATAGAAGCAACGGCAGCAGCAGCTCTAAATGAATTATGAACTTTAAATAAACAAAATTTAATATTCTCTAGAAAAGTTCTAGAGTTTTCTCGGAGAACCTTCGCAACAAACGAAATCAATTTACTCTCTTGAATTCCTTCTAGTAAATATCCTGCATCGCTTCTAACCACACGAGCGCGTCTGTTTATTCTGCCCAAAACCCAAAACTGTCGATTCGACAACTGTCTCTAGTCGCATGCAATACACACATAACATTATATAGTCGTCTCTTATATGGTAATGATATCCTGTCGCAGTCGAAAAAGAAAATAAAAACAAACGAAAAAACATAAAAGAGAAGAAAAAGCGCGACTCACTGGCGACGTCGCTTTGGCTGTGACTGATTTCATACAAAATAAAAACAAAGTTGCCAACTGTTTTTTTGTATAACTGATGCAATACCCTGTAGAGAGAGTTAGTAAATTATTAAGAAGGGAACTGAAGCTACAAAATAAATAGACAAATACTAAAAGATGTTTTTTGATTAAAAATAAAGAAAGAAACTTTAAAAGAATCTTAATAATGTGGAGAATCAATCAAATAATTTTAATTTTTTTAAATAACTGTTAAAATATTATATGCAAAATAAACTAACAAAAAAAAAATATAAAAAGCAATGGAAATCTATAAAATAATTTGGGTTACTTGGATTATTTATAAAGGATCAAAGAAGGGAATTTAAAATATTGAAAAATGATTGTAGTTTCTTCATCATTTCATTTATTAATTTAAAAAAATGTATTATTTATATGATATATATCTATTCATCAAATTTCATTCATCAACTATTTAACGATTTTTTTATTATTATTATTTTTTTTTCTTTTCATTTATTTGTTCTAAATACTTCTTTTATTTATTTCTTCATTAATTTTTTCATTAGTATTTTAGTTCCATTATTCTACAGGGTATTACCAGCGTTTAGCTGCATTAGCCTTTTCAGCCTTGCCAGATTTTTCTATGCTGTCTGAGGGGGTGGCTCATTTCTCGCCATTTGTGGGGGGGTTGCTGGCGACAGAGCGATGGAGGGTTATTTTTGCAATGAATTATATTTTATTTTGTATTACATAAAGATGCGAATGACAGAAGTTAGTCAAGAAAGTGACGCAAAATTGAAATGATTGCGGCAGAAACAGTTTGCGTATGACAACTGTGGCTAAATGTGCGACCAAGTGAAAGAGAATAAGAGGAGGCGAGGGGGAGAAAGAGTGCATGTAATAAACTGTCATTAAAGGGGCTACAGTTTGAGAGTAATTGCTAAGCAGTCCTAAAGGGAGGTAAGTGTATAGTTTGACAAGCACTGCCTACATGAAGATTTGAGAGGTGAGAGAAAGACGGAAGGGAGAGCGCTCGCTAAAAAGTCATTAAATTTTATACAGTTTGACAACAGCTGGTAAACAGTATCATTAAAGGGAGGAACTGTACAGTTTGACAGGGACTGCCAAGCAATTCACATGCAATTTGCATACATTTTAAAACTGTTGTTACTGCCAAACGCAGTGCATCTTAAACTGCTAAGTCACTCCCAAACTGTACTGCACTCAAATTTGTATCAATCACATGCTTGACTTACCCAAAATGAACAACAATAATTAAAAATGCAAAATATAATTATCGAAATAAAATATTGCCAAATCCTTTTCGGGCAACTATAGTCGACTGATAAGTCCGAGGATCTCACTGAGCAGGGATTATGCTGCATTAAGCGAGATCTCTCGAGGGTCGCGTCGCGTGTCAGACACATTTTTTATTTATTTTTTTTGTGCAGAGCAACCCCTACGCACCCTACCCCACAGCTCATAAAGAGAACCGCAAATAAAAAAAAACTATATGTTGTAAAAAAGCGAAAGCAGCTTAAAAATTATAATCCACACTTTCACCCTTTAAGCCGCCGCCGTCAGCGCCGCATGCCCCGAGGGGGGCGGCACTAGGGCAGGCAGGCAGCCAGGGAGGGAGGTAGGGTGAATTTCGCAATCCACATAGAAATTTGTGCAAATATTCTTGTTCGGGACACAATGAATGAGGAACAAAAGCTGCTGCTGCTGCTGCTGCTGCTGCACCGTATGCGAATCAATGAGTCAACAAATTAAGCGCTCCATGGAATTTGCAAATAGCTGGAGAGCCTTAGCATGAATGGGTATCCGGGTATACTATATGTACGAGTATATGGGTTCCCTTTGAAGACTGCAAGACTGCAGTTGCCAAGATTGCCAAAGGGGGTTGTTGCTGCACACACAAGCACAGCAGGGTAGAGGTACAGGGCCTCGTCTCAACTTTAACCTTTTCAAGCACCGAATTTGCTTTTCGGCTGTTGGCCAAGTTTTCGAGACACACAAAAAGTATTGACCCCGCTCTCCTCTCTTCCATTACTACTTTGCTGATTTGCCTTGTTTAAGGTCGAAGCTCGATTGAGTGAGTCAGCACGAAGGGGCTGGCTGTGGGGGGATGTTGCTGCCCTTTGCGGCTCAGACAGTCCCCAATGTGTCTGACAGGCCAGGCTGTGCCAGCACAGCACAAATTTTTGTGGGCCACGAAAAACGAGAAAGAAAGTCTGCCTTTGAAATGCCGAAAATTGTATACTCTGCAGGTTCGTAGATCCCCCGATTTTTCAAGAACTAGCTATATATAATGGTGCAGAATTGTATGATAATGTGTGTATTTAGTATTATGTCTAATTTTATAATTATATTATATATAACTTGATAAATATCAAAAATCAACGATATTTTAACGGACAGACAGACAGACATGCCTAGATAATTATATCATTCGTTTTGCGTGGCAAACTCCTTGCCAAAATGCATATACCCTCTTTCCCAAGGGTATAAAAAAACTTCATAATTGGCAGAAATTGCGACAAATGGAAAGAAAGTTCTGCAGTGAATCGCCCAAGTTGCCCTTTGTAACGTGACGAAAAGTTTTCGGCTAAGAAACTAGATAAAGCTAGCTTAGAGAGCACTTGACGCATAAATCACTTAAGATTTATGAAAAAGAAAAACTAAACTAACAAAAGTGGAATCTCTTCATGACAGAAGAGCTAGCAGAACTAAAAGAACTCTATAACAAACATATATTTAATAAAGAGACTAAACTAAGACTCAATAATATACATAAATTTAATAAACAAATTTCACAGTATGATAATAAAATCTCATTGAAACTTTTCTCGCAGTGTAGGCAACCTGCCAACAAGCAACCCCAGTAGCTTGTAGAACATTCTCTTTGGCAGCTCCCCCACGATACCTGTACCCAGTGCTCTGCCCCTTGACCTCAATTCAAATATTTACAAGATGATAAGGGAAAATTTATATATGTACCCCAACTTGTTCCCACTACAAAGTTGAAGGGGGTGGGTGGAACACAACACCCTCCTCCCACGGCAATACATCATTTTTCCATTTCATGCATATATGATAAGTTGGGGGATTACTCAAAGGTTTCCCATTCTTATTTCTTTCTCTTACCTGCATCTCGGGCGCACCGCCCTCGTCACGTATGAGCAGCAAATAGCTTTGGCCATCGATAAAGACTTCCTTCTTGAAGCGTCCCCCCTCCGGCGACTCCTCCTGCATATAGGAACCGGTAAGATAACGATGTACCAGCGCCGACTTGCCCGAGTTGAGAGAGCCGACAATGCCCAAACGTAAATCGGGCACAGAACGCGAAATTGTCCATTCCTGACTGTTTACAAAGGAATCTGAAAAGAGACAGACAAAGAGAGAGAGAGAGAGTATGAGTATAAGTATCAAATCATCATTAGCAGTAACTGTTTCTCGAAACTAGTTCGAAACATAATTAGCCTCGAGAGATCCCTAAGACGAAAGCGAAACTCTCTTTAGGTTCCCAAACTCGTTTCACTTCGCTAACATTGCGCCTCGTTTCATTTGACCCACGAAACATGTCGCGGCCAAAAAGTTTTCCAACTCTCATTAGTAATTCTTCTTATGCAAATTTTTACCTACTACTGAGATGTATCTTGTACACAACATACGTGTACATATATCATCGGCCAAGTCCTTGTACCGACAATTTGATTGACAGTTCAGTGTTTCTGTTTTCGGCAACAATTGTTGTTTCTCATTCATTCTCCATTCCCTTTTGCGCTTTACTTTTCACAGTCAGTTGCTTGAACACTTTTCTGATTTAAATTAGCTCGACTCATTGTCGAGCCTGTCGCTCAATCAAAACTTAAGATCTGCAGGGTAAATCTTGTAGCATTTCAAGGTCAGCATAAAAGCGAAAGTCTAAAGCTTGATCAAGCTGTAGGCGAGTGTATTTTTATGATTGTCTAACTAACTGTTAAACCCGAAAATATAAAAACAACATAAAAAAAAGAAGATCCAACCCGCAGCATTAGAACACGAGTGCCACGATCAATTTCAGTGAAGGGTTCTCCTAAGCTGCTGCCTTGTCATTCCATGTCTTGTGTCTTGTCAGGTCGAAGGGAGTGACAATGGTAAAGGACACTCGACTGACCAGTTGCTGATGATTTACTGGGCAGAAGAGTCGAATGAAGCACGGAAGGTAAGAAGGTAGGAAGGACACGTGAAAATTGCTCTATTATGAGTTGTTAAGAGCCTCGCCGAGTAAACATTGCAAACATCTCTCGACAAGAAAGAGAGAACGTCTCAAGGGTGACACAACGGGAACAAGTTCCAGCTCAACAGAGAAAGAGAGAGAGAGAGAGAGATAGAGTAAGAGGGCGATAACAAGTTCAACTGGTTTGTGGCTCCTGCTTGCCAAGTTGACCATAGCGCGAAATTACAAATTAAAACGAAATAAATATGCCTTTTGTTATATAAGGAATCTACTCAGATTGTTTGTACGCCGTGAAACTGATATGCCCCGCAGCAGAGAGAGAAAAAATAAAAAAAATTAGCGCGGTTTTGCAATTTGCATGGCACATAATGTTGGAAATGAAATGAAAAAGAAATTAAATCAAATATGGCGGCATTATCAACTGGTTCTCAATTCTCGATTCTTTTCTCTAACCCCAAATGGCAGCGGCCTAATTAATAGTCGCCTGCAGGCGATCTAAGACGATCTTAAACCTACAGTTACAAATGCATCTTTAAGTTTGACTAATGATGTCAAATGGCCTGGGGAAAAACAGATCGGCTTATGTGTAAAGTTCAAACCACCAGCCCGAGGTGTAAAGATAACCGAAGATAGACAGACTGGCAGAGAGGGAAGGCAGGGAGGTAGCATTGTAACCCTTCGTCTTCGTCGTTACGATCGTAACTCAAACTCATGTCAAATGTCGCCATCGTTGTCAAAATTCCCAAACTAATTACGTATGCAAACGAGCAACGGCCCAAGACATTAGACATTTGATTTTCCCAAAAAACCAATTCGAGTTCTTTATCGGGCAGGAGGAGGAGAAATGGAGGGAGAAGTGGCAGGAGAAAGTGCAGTGTGCACAAAAAGGGTTGTTGGCCCCGCCGCCTTGTCTTCTTTCTTTCTTTCTTTCTTTATTTTTGGGTTTGTTTGTTTGTTTTGCTTTATTTATCATATATCCCATTTACGATTTCAGCCCAGGGATTTGCCTCTGCCTTCGGTGTTCTGATGTGGGTTAAGCATTTTAATTAGCACACAATATGAACACGTATATACAACGTTTTTTTTTTTTTCATCTTTCTCTTTATCATTTTTTAAATTATTCTGCTAGAGGTTATCGTTGACCTTAGTTTTATGACCGGGCAGCAGCTGAGAGAACTCAATTTTTATCAGCATTTGAAGCGTGCCATCTAGGAACTGTTTTGTTTGTTTTTTTTTGTTTTTTGGAAGAATTGTCGTAAATTTTATCACCATTTAGTGGTTTACGGTAGCCACCGAAATGCAGATAAATAAACAGACAACTGCAACTTTCCTGCAACTGCAACTGTTTCCCTAACGAGCAGCCGTCGCCAAGTGCAGCTTGAACTCGTTTATAGCGCGATTAAAGTCAAGGAAATGCGATATGTGTACTCTGTGAGATCTGCCAGAAAAAAAAGTTACATTATTGTGCAGTATGTATGCAGAATTTAGCGAATATTGAGCAACCTTGTAATGCTTCTCCCCTTCAATTTACGCTAATTAGAGCCCACAAAATTCTATTCTATAGAACTATTCCATATTCCATGCATGTTGTGATGCATTTGGGGCAAACAAATGCATTTTTAATTAGCCAAATCGAAACGTATGAAACTCATAGATGATATAGGTACAAAAGAATATAAATCATAATGCAACGTTGGATTTGCATGAGCCCACCTAGCAACCTATGAAAATATTTAGGTAGGTTGGCCGTGTCGACAGTCTTGGGACAATCTGCGAAGGCAAAACTGGACGATGGTCCAGAGAGAGAACAATAAATCAGTCAGGAAACGACGCTAGACGATCTTCTTCTTTTATTCCAGGGCTCTTCGTGGGCAGACGGCACATCTGCTCCAATATCTGATTTACTTTCTTTGTGAGACAAGGGAGAAAGGGAGGGAGAGAGAGAGAGCAGTGAAACTGGTGGCAAACGAAATGCAGCACAAAATAAGGTAGTTGAAGGCAGATTTTTCATTCGGAGCATGCGAAACAAAGGCAAAGAAAATTAGCCAAAGCCTACGAAAGGAGCAAAGGGCGATCGCACAAACAAGATTAAGAGACGGGCTCGACGGAAGAAAGAGAGAAAGGAAGGTGAAAAAGGCAAACATGGGCGGAAAACTAAAGCAAAACTCTGCCAAACTGTTAACAGAGAATGTTAAATTACAGTGGCAGCGTACTTAGGGAAATTTTTAGGCTATGTTAGTGAAAGATTGATGTTAAAAGGTTATATTAGCTTAAAATCGAGGTAAAAAGTAGTTAGAGTATAGAAAACCATTGAATTATAACTATTCTTGACAGCCAACATAAATTTTTAACTATTTTCTGCTTCCCTCTTTATGTGTCTGACATTCCTTAAGCACTTTTCTGAGAATTTCGATACGCACACAAACTTTTGTCTGCGCGCATTATTGAGGCCTCATCTAATCAAACAAAAGTAGTTATATTTAAGTATCAGTAATTACAGCAAAGAGAGATATTGAAACTTGTTATAGGGGTGTGTTCGGGCGTCACGGGAAGCGTGTGGAACGTGGCTTATGGGCTCCTCATCCAACTGTTGTCGCTGTAAGGTATTGGAAAAGTTCTGCACGAATGATTGCGCGCGACACCTTCAAGGTTCGGTCACGCAATGTAGCCAAGCAAACGGGAATGTATCTTACAGATACGTCACATGTCACGTGCAGGTATTTCATATGAATATTAAATATGAATAAAGGGAGCGGGAGCGTTTGAATACTTCTTCGTATGACTTCATCGGTAAACAATTTTTCTTTTCGCCTTTTAAAGCTTACATTTCCCAACTTGAAGCTGACTTAGAAATTCACGCATCATTAGCAAAGTAATAGGAAAAACAAACAAGCGAATAAACAGATGAATGCGATGAATGAATGAGTGACGAATGAGTAGGGGGCGTACGTATTCAACATGTGTTGAATTTTGATAAATTGAATTGAATGCCAGAGTTGGCAATTGCCTTTAATTCGCTGTCCAAACACACAGCTGAAGGTCGTGAATGATGCCCCGAAACACACACACCAAGGCACACACTCTCTCTCCCTCTCTCTCTCTCTTCAGACACACACTAAGTGGTTCAACATCCTGGGCCACAGAGATCATCATCAGACCACGCCCCGTTGCGCCTGCCGGGTCAATTAGAAAGGGTTAGTTTCTCAAGATGCGGAAGCTGGCAACGCATTGTCATTGGTCCACGAAGATTTATGTCTGCCCAGCCTCAGGTAGAAGAAGAAACAGCAGAAGATACGATGTATCTCACAGATAAATTTATGCACAGAACCTGAAGAGCTTGCACTCCATTTTTGGCAAACTGGAAATACTAAAAAAATAAATTGATATTTGCTTAAAATTAGCTTGCCTAACTGCGCACAAAACACTCTAAAGTTGTTGAAGTGTTTTTGTTTCTCTTCTTCTTCTTTTTCTGCTTGTGTTATTTCTTTTTTTTATCAGTCAACAAACGCTCGATTTCAATTTGTACGCGACTGGTAACTCATTTATCATGTATAAGTCGGCCAGTGGAAAAGGTAAGTTGCGAAACACAACGGAAACCAGAAAAAATAGAAATAATAATGGAAATAAAATATAAAACAAATGAACATTTGCTATCAGTGCACTTAAGACACCCACGCGTTGGGGAGTCGCTTATCAACTGCAACAACTTTGTGCCACACTTCCCTCTTTTTGCTGTTTCATTTTCATTTACACACACTCCCTCTCTCTCTCTATCTCTCTGTTTCACTCTCTTTCCGTTTCTTTCTTTTCAATTACGTGCAATTAGCAAATTGCTTTCGCACATGAAAAATGACACGCAAATGCGCAGTACAAAAATATCTTCGAACTGTCGAACAACTCGATGAACTCAGGAATGCAGAAAGATAATGTGAAAAGCAAATGAGAGCGAAAGAGTTTCGCGAGTGAACGCAATGCAAATACCCTGCAAGTGGGGCAGGTGATTCATTGTTACTTGGATAATATTTGCATTTAAAATTTCACCAAGAAAAGATGATGAAATTTTATATATGATATGCACAATTAAGCACTAATTATTTTGATATATTTTATATGTATATTGAACTATCCAGAAATAAAGATTTATTTATTTTGAAAACTTTTTCATTAACTACGCTTCAAAGATATTGGCAGAAGAATTTAATAGATAGAAAATATATAGAGTTTCATTACATTAATATCAGACAATCGTTGCCCTATCTGTAGACAACTTACGTATAGTAGAAAACACAATCCAAATTTCAGCAGCATTTCTTAAGTAATTTTTTATATAGCATACCGATAAATGATGTACTCAACTACATTGTAGTGCAATACCTTACACGCCTGCACTATACAGGGTATAATAATGTTCCACATTATGTGCGTAATAAACGTGAGCTTGCACTGATATGTTGAAAATTGCTGGCATAATTGTAAATTTAATGCGCTGCAATGGAATGCACTTGGAGGTATTTTTATTACCAGCCTAGTTCTAAAAAAATTCCAGCAACTATCTATGAATCACATTTCTTAATCTAATCGAAAAAAAAAAATAACGAAGAAAACGTTTATTCAACAAGAAGAGAATCTAATCTTTGTAAGATTGCTTCATACGAAGCCAATGACCAGACCTTGCTCAATAGCACGCGGGAATTGTGAACCCAAAACGATTAAATGTCAAATTTATGATACAGATCAGTTTACCATGATCTGAAGAAAGACAGATCCACCTTTTTTATTCACTTTTTTTTGCGTATTTTCTTTCTACTTTCTCTCTCAAGAATATGAGGCTGGGTGAGTGATACAAAAAAAAGGACACCCGGTCTTCGCTTCTCTATGAGGTGAGTCAATCAAATGTTGACAATACTGCAAAATGCAATGGGAAATGGAAAAGCAAGTGAGCAGCACGAGATGCAGAGGACAACAGCAGCAGCAGAAGGAGGAAGGAGGGAGGAGGAGAAGTCAAGGCAGGCGTTGCCACGCGGTGGTTGATTTCCAGTAGCATCTCGTCGAGAAGCAACTGCTGAACTCTATTAAATATGACATATTTATGAAGTGCCAGCTGTGGCACAAAAGGAGAAGCAAAACTGCAACTGGGAAATGCACAGTGAAAATGGTAGGAATGGTAGGAAAAGTGCTGCGATTATTTTACCTTTCTCTAGTTTTTCCGTTTGTCTTTTATTTTCCATTTTTTTCCTGGGATTTAACTGCACGCGTGCACGGGACAGAGGCAGCTGGCCCTTACCCCTCCCCCTAAATGGCAAACGTATTTATATTTCATATTTATGATCATCATTTGATTGTCTGCGGTTGACTTGAGCAACGTCCCATTGAATCACTGGGCAACTACTGGGCAACCGCAATTTCTCGTTAGCAACCTAAGTAAATTTTGAATCGGATTTTTCATTAAAATTTCAAGGTATTTTAAGTGCATTTTCTGGCATATTTCTGTGTTATTATATTAAGTAATTTAATGAAATTTAATATTATATAATATTTTATTATTATATTTTTAATTATGTTACATATGTATACGTGTTATATTATATTACTTTCTGTTGTTATATTACTGAGTATTACTATTACTATTATTATTATTTTTTTTTTTTTTTATAGTCTTTGCCAAATTCCTTCTTCCTCACCTTTACTTTATAGATTTCTCAACATATTTTCTTCCTTCGGAATTTCTTTTCGCATATGTAATAAATTTCGTTGCTATTAATCGATTTCCATGGTCAGCGCCCAATTAGGCAGTATAGATCTTACAGCATATAGTCTAGTGCAGGCAGCTGAATTTGCTATGGATCTGCAATATCTTATATGGCAGACCGACTGACCAGCTGACTTTTCTTTTGCTTTCTTGGCTCGGCGGCCATGCGCAACAAATCTGTAAATTGCTTACTTTTACTTTCCTTTGGTTAGGGCCGCAGCGGGATCTGCGGATCTGCGGCACTGTGATCGCTTAGGATCGTTTGGTCAGTCTTTGGACTGACCTTTCTATTGAAATCGGAGCGCGCACACGCTCGCTCACTCGCTGGCTGGCTCACTCTGTGCAAAATTATGAGGTCCATTGTTTCCATGTCGCTCTGTACTCGTTCATTACATTCTTATTTATGGGCTTGGGTCGGGGCCCGAGAATCAAAGAGTGTCTTGCAGACAAGGGCAGCTTGTTAGTCAAGTTGGTGGGGCGCAAAAACAAAGGAAAAATCGCCAAAAACTGATTGTCAGTTATCGAAAAATTGAATTAAATTAGCGGTAGTTACAGGCCATCTATCTCGCTCCCTCTCTCTCTCTCTCTTGAACAGCCTCTCTTTCTCTGACTGATGTGCCGAGACTTTCGAGGCTGTTTGGCGCCTCTCTTGACGAGCTTCATCGCTGTCTTTTCAACGGTTCAATGACTTGGCACCCATTACTGCCAAGACAGACTGTATGTGTGTGTGTGTGTGTTGTTGTTGTTTTTGTTTTTGCACAGCTTACGTAGGCACCTACAAGAGACAGTAAGTAACTCTGCTATCAGTCATACGCCAATGCGAGTCTGACGGAGGCTATTGAATTACACTGGCCAACACAAGTGTGGAAGATGCTAGAAACATGCGAGGGCAGCTCTAAAATATTGCAAAGAGTTAAGAAAGTGTTCACAATAGTTTTGAATGACTATTTTATGGTTTATACTTAATAAAACATTCCATTTAGTTCGCAAGTTGAAGGTTATTGGTAATTAATCGACTAAAAACCTTTTGAAAACCAGTCTAATATCTTTTAATCTAATGAAGCAAAGTTTAGCTATAAAAAATAATCAATTTTCTGCTAAAGATTGTCGTAAATTCTCCAATTCTAGACACTCCCTTCTTTTATGTTCAGAAATTATTGAGGAACTTGAAATTTTTATACCTTTTCTTTATCTGTGCAGCATCAGCAAAGTGTGAATTTAATGAGAAAGACGCAGAGATGATGTTCAATTAGGCAGTCTATAGATAATGCGCTCATTAGCCAGCCCGCAGGATAGTGTAGATTACACATGTATAAGTCAAGACCCACAGGCTCACACACACACACATGCACACACACACACAGAGAGACTGCTGTAACTGCCCACCAAAGAGCAGAGCAACCGAAAATGCGAAACAACAACCGCAATAACCACTTGAACCGGTTATGTGGATGTTGTAAGATTCATGTAAGTTCCCGAGAAGAGAATCACTTGAGTGTGACTGAACCTTAGCAAACTCACACGCAAACACACACACACTCATACAGTTGGATATATGGCAGTATAATGTGGCATACAATATGCCTTATAATATGGCATATAATATGCCCATATAGCCTGCTTAACTTAATGATCAACACGTTGGGCTTTATGGTTACACAAAACCAAAATAAAAGAACCTTGCTGGATCATTTTACAGGGCGACGCAGTGCATCCACGTGACATTAGAATGACAATAGAGGAAAATAAAACTCAAAAACAACAACTTCCGCCGGGTTAGGCCATATAGGAAAAAAAAAGACTCTTAGAACCAAACATGGGCAACAAGTGTGTGTGCAACCTATTCACCCATACACCCTTCACAAACTATTCACAACATTCAACATTTTGTTGATCGCGCGAGCTTCAATAGGCAGTCACAATAAAATTGTCAGCTTATTTGGGCAGGAAAACTCCGTTTCACAGTCCCAACTGAGAGAACTGGAATCGGGCATTACAATCGATATGCTTGGTGGTAGTTTCAACTTCAAACAAGTGCCCCACACACAGTCAAGAGCTCTAGCGGAAGCGGCGCTTGAAACGTGTCACAGTTGGTCAACTCATTTGCATATTCACTTCTCTCTCTCATTTCTTCTTTCCTTTCCGACGATTTTTCATTAGAGAAAATGGAATATGGTAATGCTTTGAAGAATTTTCATTTACATTTGACAGGTTTTTCACGTCTTTGGCATTCAAATGATTTAATTGAAAATACGCCAAGTGTTTTTTCGAAAACTGTCTAAACGGAATTTGAATACTGAAGATGTGCAAAGCGGAACAAAAGAGAGAGAAAGAGAAGAAGAGTGTTTGCTGGGAAAAGTCTGGCTGAATTTTCTTAAGTCGTCACAGTCGAAAGAGTGCTGAGGGTGCCATCAAATGTTCGACTAATTTGCTTTGAATTAGTTAAGAATTTTGAGGAAGCAACAGTCTGAAGTAGGCTAATAAATTTTCCAAACGATTTTCCGGCTTTAAGGAGACACGCTTCAGTGATTTAACGAAAGTTCACACGGTTTTGGCTTTAGTTAAAAAAATTTAAACAAATCAAACAGTTATAGTACTAAATATACAACAAGGTATTAAACTATATAACTTCGTCTACAAATTTCAAGTTGTTTTATTCGAAACTCATGGAACAGCTGAAACTAAACTAATCATATTCATAGACTGCATTTCAAGTAGTCTGCTATCATATCATCATAAGGCAGATAATTCTCCAGGGACTAGTCCAATAATTATGACTTGCAACGCCCTACATTCTTCTTGATAAAGACGCAAGAAATTGGTCAACTGCTTATTAAATATTATCATATCTACATTCGGTTTTCTTTTTATAAACGATCTTAAAAACTTCATTAATTACACAGCGAGAAT
Source organism: Zaprionus indianus (assembly GCA_018904595.1). Classification (NCBI taxonomy): domain Eukaryota; kingdom Metazoa; phylum Arthropoda; class Insecta; order Diptera; family Drosophilidae; genus Zaprionus; species Zaprionus indianus. Next base: position 3,982,218 of record JAEIHA010000905.1, read on the forward strand.
TGGAAAGGTAGCGCAAAGATAATTACAGGTAAAGGTGCATTTAGTTTCAGGCAGTTCGCAGAGTTGGCGCGTGCGAGAGAAGAGACAAAGAGAGAGAGAGTGAGACGAGTCCATTTAACACCATTTGGAAAATGCTGTCGCAATCGATGGACAATTTTGGAAGTGCGACCATAAAAAGACGCGACGTCACAGTCGTCGCTCGATTGTCTCGCTCGGCCGTGAAGTTGCTTGATTAATGATGCTCGAATTGGTAGAACTCGACTCGACTCGGCCACGATCAATCGATCGATCGACTGTTTGTTGCGCGTGCCCCCTCCACCAACAACAACAACAACTTGAGATTCTAACAATGTAATCCTAACCTCATCATGACTCAAGTGCCGGGCCTGTGTGCCCAAAAAAGAACTAGTCAAACTTCAAGTTTAAGCACACAGTGCGCCTTAAAAGGCATTTGCCACGCTCATTGTTTGACTTCGTCTCGTTGTTGGTTTGTCTTTTGTTTACGCGCTGGTGGGCGTTTTGTTTAATTGACGTGGGCTGATCATTAATTCAGAGCTTAGTCGCCTCGCATAAGTCATAAGCATAAAATACATATATATAAACATATATTGTCTTGATTCGTCAGATTTTTCGGCTTGCGATCATTAAAATTTGTCGACTTTAATTAAGGGCACGCGTTAGCGTAAGGAAGTGATAGAGGAAGCTGGAGGTCAAGTCGTAGGCGTGGACGACGAGCCTAGACGTGACGAGTTTACCGAATGCACTTGAAGAAATCAAGTACTAATTTGAATAAAAATTTAAATTCATGTTCAATAAAGTTATAGAGGTTTTATAACTTCCAGAACTTTCTCTAAGCAAAACTAATTTAAATATAGTGAAATCTTTGTACAAAATGAATTAGTATCTTTCTTGCAGTGTACTAGCAAACAATGCCTTGGTTAAGTGAAATTTATTAAGCGAATTTTTAGCAATTATAATGCCATTACAAGCGTTAACTATGTTAGTTAGATTTCACTTTTCTTCCGTCAGATTCCCATAGTTTAGCGACCTTTCCTATGTAATTACAGACAAATTTATGTATATTACACGCAATCCAAGTGAAACTTGTACAAGTATCACTGGGGAACAAAGTTCAACATTTATTGCCATGATCTCACATGATGGTTTGTCGCTCAACAATATCATCATCATGGCGTTTGTAACACTCATGATTATAGTGATGATGATGATGAGCAATCGAGGCAACTCATCATCCCATGATCTAAAAATTTAACTAAATATATATGTAAATATACATACAGAACACTCACGAGGGCCCCCGAGTTGCTCCGATATATGCAGCACTAGTTCGTATAAAAAGCATTAACAATTGCGTATTATTTTAATTATTTTCATGTGTACGAATTTATCTTGCTCTACCGAAATGTGTTAAATACATTTTCTTGTTTCTCTTTGGCTTATTTTTGTTGTTGTTCTCTCGCTGAGTGCACAAGGCAACAAAATCAAAATACGAAAAACAAGTAAAACAAACAAATGCGAAAAAGACATTAAAAAGTCGCTGTGGGGGGAGAAACGAAACGAAATGAAATAGAATAAAAACCATTATAATAGAACGAAAAGTTTTTTCAGTCGTTATACAGATGGTACAGTATCAGATCCGTTCCCAAGTTAGAACGTCAGCGAACCGTCAAGGTCTTTGAAATGTCAACAAGCTTCAGGAAATTGAAGCCCATTCGGCGATATCGAAATACCCCGTATGAGATCTTTACCCATATTCGCAACGATATTTTCCCGGGATTTATGTACAACCTTATCGCAGGCGTGCGTACCCAAGTATTATTATCAGTTCTCGTGTCGCTCCACTGGCTCTGGCTCTTTTCTATATTTAATTAACCAAGTGAATGAACGCGAATCAATAAAAACTTACTATAACTTTTTTTTATAGATCACATAGAGTGAATAAATAAACAATTTGCGCCTCTATCTTATCAAAGTCGTCTGAGGCACTAACTGAGATCGAGCAGACTACAATAGTATATAGATGTATTGTGGGGCGTGTATATAGAATATATATACAGTGTGTATAATGTGTCTAATGCGCTTGACGAACACAAATTTCGCAATTTGCGATTGTGTTTTGCGATTAATGGGGTCTGGGGAGGTCACTTTATAAATAGCCGATGACTTGGGAACAAGAATTGGACAAAGAATTGCTAAGAATACATATATCGCAGCAGGTAGTAGTGACATAATGGATCGTGAAATGCCTTGAGACATACTGTAATAATGTGTGTTCCTTTTGAAATTATTTTATATTATATTGAAATTGTTGTCTTTGATTCATAGGATATTAAACCAAATATAAGAAGCTTTTTAAGGGTTTAAATAAATATTTTTAGTTCAAAATTTTAATATTTTTAATCTGTTACAATAAATTTAATAATTTCTCAGCATCCCCTCAATTCTTTCCCTCAATAGACCTTAGTATCTTGATCTAAAATCTCTCACGCCACTTGCAACTATCTCTCTGCGTGTGTTCATCTTTCCCTCCCTCTCCCGCCGTCTGTCTATCATCACAACCACTTAACAAGCCCTGCAATAGCCGGAGATGAGAGATAACCCCACCAGGCGTAGCAGCAGTTCCTTCCACTTAGTATAGAGTATCTTGGCTCACACGTTCTGCTGTCACTCCTTGACGTCATTAGCCTGGCATTGATTGCACTCGGGTGTCAATGCCTGTGCCCCGTTTAGTTCTACTCTCGTACTCCCCCCTGCCCCCCCTTCGACTCACTCAAGGTTCTCCCGCATTACGCGAGAATCGATAATTGCATGTTAAGTGGTTTTTGGCGCGTTGTCAGGGCCTACTAAAAAATAGATGGAACAAAAAAAAAACCTCAAGAAAGACGCCAAAAAAAATGTGAGTCAGTGTTACGAACAAGTCATGCGAAAGCAGGGCAAATTTCATGCCTTCTTCTTTATGTCTCTCTGTTCCTTTTGTGTTTGTCGCCCAAAAACTTTCGCTTTCGCCCTTTCACTTGATTTGCAATTCTTTTGGCTAGAGAAGAGACAAAAGCCTAGCAAATTGTCATTATAATTTTTCATTTTTTACATTTTATATTGTTTTGATTTGTTTGGAAAAACTTTTGACATAATGTTGGCCAAATTTTGACATAACATTGCCACAAACTCGTAACTAACGAGGAAGTATCGAAATGCCAAAAGAAACTATGCCAAATTGCATTATAAGAGACATTGTTGTTGTTGTTGTTGGCAAACTTTGACATATGACACGCAAAGTGCCAGTTTTACTTTGACGATGTTCCCTCTCGCAATATCCATATATAATATATTGTATATACATCTTCTTGGGCAACCATATAAAGTCATTTGCGCAAGGTCATTTTGGCAATAATTAAAAATTGCATAAATACGCCAGTGTTGCCAACTAATTATAAATATATTTTTACTTTAATTAAACAAACTTTGGGTGAGGAAAAACTGTGTTAAGTGTTCCCATTGCAGGGTTATTAGCTTGTTATGAGCCAATAAACTAAGTCTCCTCAAGTTGGCTAATCTTCACGTAAGTGCTTCACACTCTATTTAAGTGGGGAGAGAGAGGGAAAGGCTAAAAAATAAGTGTTGATTTAAAACACATTTCTATTGGCTCAAGCTGTGCAAATTCAATTTGTTTTTATTGTGAACCTACCTCAAAGTTGTTGGGACTTTGTTCATAGGCAATTTTTTGATAAATTCAGTGATATTTACTAAGATTTCAGTCAATTTTTCGCATTAGTAAAGCTTATATGTAAGAGTGACTTCAATTTAGATTATAAGCTCCTTAAAAGCTCATGGTATTGAACAGAAATTCTTGTATTCAGTCTTCAATCTTAAGCTCTAAAGGCATTTGCATTGAGATTAATCATATGAAAAGTTTGGATAAATAAAAACAATATTCTAATATTCTCGACTAGGCAAAACTTTACTAAGAGAGACTTTACTTTGAGTCTTAAGCTAATGATTCCAATTTCTCTCAATCTCTCTCTTTTTCTCTTTCTTCAATATTATTAATGACAATTTAATGATTAAATGATATTCTACTTAGCTAAAGCTTTTCCTAGAGCTACTTTAACTTCCTAAGCTCTTTAAAAGCTTTGTTACGCTGAAGGGAAAGACTTTAAGCTACTGATCTCTTACTCCCCCCGTTCTCCCTTCAATTTAATCTTCTGGTCGCATTTACATCGACACTGTACCTCACCTGATTTGCGTTTCTCACGATCGGGCACGACTAAGCTTTTGGCGCGCTTAACGCGCAGCGATCGTCGCCGTATGGAGCGAAGGAAAGCTTCGGGCATCCTGGAGAAGCGTTGCGGCGTCTCCGGAGCTTTGGTGCGCTCGGGTAGAAAAAAATTCTTCACTGCCAACATGTTGATCGATTGTAACGGTACTGTGGTTTCTCTATCTTTCTCTTTCTCCCTCTTGTTGTGGGTGCTGCGCGTGTTGGCAATGAAAAAAGGCAAAAACTGTTTGTGGCTTTTTTTTGCCTGTTTTTTTGCTATTTTTACCACTAGTGCGTTGTTTTTATTTCTCTTTTGCACTTTACACTTCGCACGTGTGTTTATTTTCGTTTAATCCTTTTTTTTCTTGTTCCACTCTCGTGTATTTATTTACTTATTAGCTGGGCACTTATTGTGGCTTCAACAACAACAGCAACAACAACAATTCTGCAACTTGTCTGGCTTTGCTTTGCGTTTTGCATTTTAACTTGCGGTTAAGTTATGACTAATCTTCAATCTATTGTTTCATTATTGTTTAGTCGCTTTTGCATTCATTTCATTTTTTCGGCACTGTCGAAATTATTTTTTTTTTTATTGCACGTGCGTGTATGTTTATATGCCTGACGACATCGTTGTTTCATTGCTATCAATACAATTTGTTTACAACAAAAAAATTGGTTTAGCAATGCGAACAAAAAACTACGCAAAATTTTACGCGTGGCCCTACAACGTAATAAACGTCCGCTCGACACGTCCGAAACGTACTGTGGTCGCAACCGAACTGCTGTGGGAAATTTCAACAGAGTAAGCGGTGAGTGCTCAACAGTGGCAAAGCGCCGGCAGCGGCAAACAGCACGCACTCTCTCTCCCTCTCTCAGCAGGCAGTCTTGTTAGGTCACTGCTGTTAACAGTGTGCCCACTGTTAGTTGCATTAACAGCAATGTAAGCGCTGTAACAGCGTGAGAGAGAGGAGGAATGTTAGCCGGTTCTCAGGTAAACAACAGGAACAACAAAAAACATGCAACAACTGGCGCTTCTCATGTTAGCCCAGCAGCAGCTGCGGCACCGTGGCACGTGCTGTTAACAACAGCTGCAACAACTGACCAGCAGCAGGACAGGTAGGAAACATAAAACACACACTAAAGTGGGAGAGAGAGACATAAAGAAATTGTGTCTACAGCTTTTGCACCTTCAGTAATTCTATATCTGCACTTCCGTGGCATCATCGGCGGAAACAGCGCAGCTGACTGGCAAAGTTTCGACAAAGTTATTCCGTCTGATTCATTGCAATGTCAATGAAAAATATATTCACTTTTTTTTGTTATTTATTTACTTTTTATCAATTGTGGCGCATTTCAATAGTGATAAGTGGCGGCGCAACAGTCGCAATGTCTGTTAACAGAGCGCTGTTAAAATTTCCCTGAGAGAGAGGAAGAAGCTGCGTCACACAAAAAAGCCAACAAAAACAAACCATACGGAAATCAAAATGCAATAATAAACATTCACCGTTGTTGTTGTTGCTGCTGTTGCTGTGCAGAGAGGTAATAATCAACTCCGGCTGCTCTGTGATGATGATAATAATGATAATAGCAGTGTGTGAGGGGACCACGCCATACACTGCCTGCAACATGTCTGGCCACGGGTTGCAGGCACTGTTTTGTGGTTATCTTTTATTTTTTTTTGCATTTAGTTGGGGTTTCGGTTAGTGGGCCGCTGGGGAGCTGAGCAATATTATTAATGTTGTTGTTGCTGCTGCTGTTGTTGCTTGTTGTTATTTGTGCACTGCGAAAATTCACTTCCTATAGAGAGATGAACAAATACGAACGGACGTAGCCGCGAGTCGAACATGTGCCATTATTATACACAAACATATAGACAGACAGACAGATAAATGTATTAGATATATGTATATGTCTATACGATAACTGTGCATTGTAATTTGTCGATTGTACGCTGTGGCTTTTGTTTATTCGCTAACAAGATTTATGCAATACATATGCCAGCAAAATTATGAAATTTCATTGGGAATTGCGAAAATGTGCAAATTGTCGCATTCACAATCAAATCAATTAGATCGCCGATTTTGAGGTTATTCAAGTGAAAGTGAATCCCGCGAGGATTAACAGTTAAAACAGGAAAAAAACGTAATCGAAACTGTTATGCATCTTTTACATGTTCGATGTATTTTAATTTGTTTTCAACTACATTTACAGAGATTATCTCAATAAGGAAATATCTCATGTGAGCTTCATTACAAAGCTCACAGTAGTGCTATAAAGATAATATAAGAAATCTTAACCAGTGGTATTATCTTCGAATATCTGTTTATTTGTCTTATTAAACTTAGTTGTTAGAAGTTTTACTTTATTTGTTCTAAAGAATAAACATAAGTTTCATAGGATTCATTTCGCAAATTATTAGGCTGTTAACAGATCGATCAATCTGCATATATCAGATTACATATATGAATAACTAACCCATATGAAACTTATATCGCAGTGTTATAAAGATAATATAACAGGTTAAATTAATCAAGACTTTTATTAATAATCTTAACATGACAAATAAAGTTAATTTTGCGAATAAGAGAGACATAGAGGTTATCTCTAAGATAAATTCAAAGCTTTGTATTTGATTTATCTAATTAAGTTTCTAGAAGCTCCGCCAAATAAGCTTATAGCAAACTGACACTATGAAAATCTTGGGAATTATATGGGAAATATCATTAACATTCGACAAAAACCTGAAAAAGAATTTATATTTGTAGTTCCAACTGCTATTAACAGACTTTCAAAATATGGAACCATAGTAAATTAACATTGTTGAAACAGAATAATACGTTTAACTAAATTGATTGAAGTTAGAGGCATGTTTCAAGGTATTTAATCTTGCCTTATCAAACATTATCTTTTAAGAAATAACTTTTTTATAGTTTTAATTTGGTTGAAAGAATTCCCTTACTTAGCTCATTTATAACATTTTCCGAAAGTTCCGCAAAAAAATTGTGATTGACTTAAGTCAATAAAGTCACTTATCTTGAACATCTCAGGGTTAAAGCTAGTAAACCTTTAGAAATGTAAATTTACAAAGAGAGTTCAGATTACAAAACGCGATTAGAAATAATGCTGGAGAGGCATCGAAGAGGACCCGTGAACTGGGCATTATACGATATGCCCGATAATTTGACACGCTTGCCACACTTATCGTGGCCACACGTCGCACCAGACATCGTGCCAAGCAGGGACACACTTTGCGACTTAATTAGACGAGCACGAAGACGAGTGGGAGAAGGAGAGCGAGTAGAGAGGGGGATCAGGACCGACGCAGTTACACGCGATTTTGCAATGGAACTTAGAAATTGTCGCTGAGTAGTTTTCGGCAAGGTTGGGTGGCAGTTCGAAGAGAGTGGGAGGGACGAATGGGTTGGTCTGGATCTAAGTCTGAGTCGGGTGTTACTCCGGCATTAACCACCCTGACTGGGATACATATTAGTCTGAGAAAGACAAAACCGGGTGCGGCCGACGTTTATTTCTTTTCCTTTTTTTTTTCTTTATGGAATTTTAATGGAATTTCTAATCAACCTGCCACAGGGTGCGTCGTGCACTAGCCCGCGGCGTCGGCGGCGGCAGGGACTTGCCCAGATTTCGTGTTGACGAATGTTGCACCACATTCGGTAACAAATGACGACGCGTTTCAGGGTTGCATTGTGGGTGGTTGCACGCACCGAACACCGAACACGCACTGAGCACCCCCTGGGGGCACTGCGAGACGCCTCGTAATGTGAATGTGCGACACTTTCCCTTTTCAATTGGCTGAGCTACTGAAGTAGCTACTTCGTTGCGACTGTATCATCGCGATAAAAAAAGTCAAAAAAGCGACTTAAATGACGTTAATAAAATCGCTGTACTTTTAAGGGTTAAAAGCTCAAGTAGCGCTACAGAAGGCAGAGCTCTCTGCCTTCCTTCCCTCTTTCTCTCTGTTGTGGCTAATTAAGTACGCCAGTTGACTTGAGGGTGCGCTTAGTTCTCCCTCTCCCCCTACGCCCTTAGTAGATTTTAATTGCACATGAGTATGTGTGTGTGTCCCTGTGTGTGTGTGTGTATTGTATGTTAAACAAATTAGGCTTCCCCCTGAGAGCTTCGGTTACCCAACACCACAAGGCGAGGCGTTGGCTAACCACGTAGCAAATTCTGCACTACCCACTACCCTCACTACCATCCACGTTATTTGATACTTTTGTAGCGACACCCTTCGTCCGCCGCCTCCTACTCCTCCTCGCAGGGTGCTGAACCGCTCCTGTTGCACGTAAATATTTGCAAAGCTTTATTAGTTCATCATGTGACCTTTCTCCCTCGATTTCGATCTCGCACCCGCAATTTGTCATGTTTCCCTTTTCTATTAGATTCACGCGGGTGCTGGGGTGCATTCAAAAACTTCTGACAACTCATTCACTTGATTTAGTTGAGTCCATTTACGGTTTATTTGATTAGATTTTTGTTTTCTATTTTTTGTCGGTGTGTAAAGCGGAAATTGCACATGGGTAAAGGGGGAGGGCAGAGCTAAACAATTGAATTTGAAGTCGGACAAGCAACGCTTCATTTGTACTAACATCTGGATAGAGAAAGTTTTATGGGGTCAGCGGAACAAGAATGGAATCACTATTCAAATATTCAACACACACTCACACACAGACGGCAACACATGTTTGCGGAAGAGTTGGATGGATGAATGATTCATAAGTAATTCCAAAATCGCATACGATTATGCGTTCGGTATTTTTAAATATGAGCAACGTTCTAGACCAACTATACTTAAAGAAATTGCAATACTTTTCGGGGAACTGTCACGAAAATTAATATGCCTCAAATGATGTTTCACATTTCGTAGAACTACTCAATATTTCTTGAGGCAAATCAGTTTATTTACCACATAATTTATCTTCATCAAATTCAAGAACTTTTCCTTGAGCTAAACAGATTCCAAACAATCAATGGAGGTGAACAACTGTTTTCGAATTGTTCCAAATCGTATTCATAATAAATATTTAATCTCACGTAATTCCCCTGCCTGCACTACTTAGATACCCATTCGATTCGATTCATGAGTTCTAATACCTAGCTAATTTCATATTCATAATTTCGTAATTTGCATTGCGAGTCGACTTTGCTTTGGTTGGGGTCAGCTCATCATATTTCCCTACATAGGGATTACCCAACTTCACCCCGTTCGACAATTACAAGCGCATTAGTTCTCACGCCCAAATGCGCTTACATCGGTTCGAACAACAACGCGCTACCCCCTTTTGCCATAATTAATAATTCATAATTCGCGAAAAATGAAAAGAAATCGCAACTTCAAATTTTTTTTCGGAAGGGCCTAAGAAATTCATAAAATATTACGAACGGCGATGTCGTTTTCGCCAATTTGTTGTAATGAAGCGTAAAACGCTTCAGGAATCATGAAGAAACTTAAAATCCATGAAATTGCACTGCGAAAAGGGCAAGAGAATGGCAAAGAGAGAGAGGGAGAGAGACAGACAGAGAGAGAGAAGCAGTGCAAAATTAGAAGACAAGGCGAAGCAACAATGCAGCTTGACATAATTATTAGAGGTACATCGAGACGGTTGTCGACAGAGCGGGGTAGAGGGGTAGGGGTAGCACGGTGCATGCCCCTCGACACGCATTAGCATGGCCAATGTCCCAGACTACACATTCATTTAATCAACGTTTTTATACCCTGTAACTAATGACGAGATGGTATACTAAGTATTTTATGAGACATACTATAAAGTGAAAGATGTCAAACCGCTTGGTAATAATAGAACCTAATAACTCAGGAAGTATGCAAAGCAATGCTATAAAATTTATAGGAAGGGTGATTAGAAGTCTAAACAGTTTATATTTTAATAGATTATAATAATATTAAGCAATGGTTATTCAAAAAAACTAAGACAAGTTTTAAGCAAACATTTCGTACATCATTTCTTATAAATTTCCTGCAATTAACAGGGTATCTGCTAACACATAATAAACTCAATTAATTTACTCTGCACTTTAAACGCAATTTGAGTTGATTAATTGAAACGTAGCGCACTGTGATGGGGGAGATCTGAGGACCTGTGAGACACGGGAAGGGCCAATTGCATGGCCAAAGGGCAAAATCGCAGACGGCGGAAAATCGATAATTTTAATGGGGCCCACATCCCTCCGAAATAACCTCTCCCCCTTCCCCTACCCATGTCAGAAATTTATGTATATGTGTCTGCTTGTCAATGCAAATATGTTAAGTACCGACTGCGACAACGAACTCCCCAGAAAGGTGGAGCGCATCTCCTGCTCTAACTCCCTTTCCCCAACTCACTTTCCTCCCTCTCCCTCTTCTCCTGTGTATGCGTTTGACAGCCCCCAACTTGACGGGGGGAAAAACGTAGCCTCTAGCGAGTTTGCAAACGGCAGTCAAATTGGATTTAATTTTCAAAGAGAGCCTACCAAAGAGATATAAAATGAAGCTGTCCCTGGGGTGAAGGAATATCAAATACCCTAACATCGATAGCACAGCGAGAAAATTTTCCATTTGCACTTATTTTAATAAGCTGACACCCTAAGAAATAATGAGAATATTAATTCGTAATATTAACTGCAAATTGTCTGCAATTCATTAAAGAAATTCAAGAGATTTTTAGTCAACATTATGGATTAACATTCTCTACAGTAGTTCAGGACCTTTTAGTTAACATTTTGGATTAACATTTGCTACAGAAATGCAGGAAATTTACGGTCAACATTGTGGGTTAACATTCTTTAAGGTTTTTTTTTTAAACCCTTACAAGTTTAACAGAATTTAAAGAATTTTATAGTTGTCCACAGTCAGCCCAATAAATTGCTTGGCTTGCAGTACCCTCTTCAGACTAAGCCCCACAATAATCTAGAAGACTCTTTTAGCCGCTGTCGGAAAATCGCTGGCGCATCGAAAAAAAGAGGGAAAATGTAATTATTATGACGAGCACAGTTTTTCTTGAAACAATTAAATTATATGTATTTTGCTCGCAATTATACCTATCGTACGTAAATCCAAGAGCACAGCTGACGCAAATTCTGTGTATAAATTGCCACAGGGTCGGATGTGGGGAGTAGGCTGTGGGGCATGGGGCATGGCGTGGGGGCCCTTGAGCCCGTTCGCTTGAAATTCTGCCCATTTGTGTTTATTTTCGTGTGTTTTCTAAGTACTTAAATAACGCCGAGGCAATTGCTGTGTTACAAAATATATTCTGGATTATTGTCGATGGATTTGTTGTGGTTGGTTTTTGGGGCCACAACTTGGGGACTGTGTGCAGTTCTCTAAGTTGCGCAATCAACGATTGAATGACATAATATCATATGGGAATCGTTGCTATAATTAGAGTCGAACATTTGTCGAGAGCGATAATTGAGTTAAGCCAATTGCATTTATGAATTTTCAATTGAAAACCGATCTAGATCTATCAATCGACTCGGCGGCGGGGCCAAGATATCTTCAACTGGGTCAACTCGTTTTCTAGCACGTCCCCTCTCCCTATGGCAAAAGATCAACCCCTCCCTTGCTGTACAAATTGTAATTATTATTTCACTTTTTTACAACGGTATCGGGGATGTTTCAAGGTCAAAGTTCGGCCAGGTTTCGATGGAAAATACATAAAATAAAAATGTTCAAAATGTTGAAACAGTTTTCCCTTTTTTATGCTCTTTTTCAAGGGGTGGAACTGCAAATCTTCTAAGGGTACCTTTAAATGGCGTGCAAAATTCAATATTGAATGAGAAAAATAATTTTGACAGTTTTTTTTTTGGCATTTTTTGCAATATCTCGAGACATTTTATGTGGTGTTGTGCCTATCGTGTGACGGTTTTATGATCGCATTACAAGAGATTAGCAACATTAAATAAGTGCGGGAACTTCTTGTTCCCAGAGCATTCGATGCGACTGTCGAGAGTAAAAAGTTTTGGAAGAATTTATGTAAGTACACTCATAATTTGCTGTGACTAACAGATAACTGAAATCGTCTATTGATGTGTCGCAATCGAAAGATACTTTTTGCTAACTCACAAATCAATATAATCACCCATCGTAGCTCAGATCATCTTTGAGTCAGCGCATTTAATAATGATATCACAGACTCCCCGATCACTCTTGCATTAGTTAAATCTACCAATAATTTATATAGTATTAATAAAGATACTTAGTCATTCGATGATCGCAACCTGCTGGGAGGGGACTGAGTAACCGCTGATGCAATCGTGCTTACCTGCAAAGAAAACAAGAAGAGAAAGGCATATTACAAATTTGAAAACTGTATTTCAAGAAACACCTTAAAATTAATGTGACTTCGTTGTGATTAATTGAAGTGAAATCTATATGTATTTAGGGAAGAAAATACCGAAATTCGTTCATCATTTTCCGTGAACCTAAATCAACATGAAAATTGCAAACAAATTGAGGGAAAATTCGCAACGAAGATCGAAATTTGTTTGCGAAATCAATCAATTTGCAGGGTCTAGTCATAGGGAAAGGGAAGCCGCCCTTCTTTCTTCCGATCTTGCGGCATATTTCAATGTCAAGTTATCGGATAGACGACATTAATCTTGCGGGCAGCCAAGGATTTTACGCAAGGCTAAAGCAGAAGATTGCCCACACACACGCGTGCAGGACGAAGCATGTACGGTATGCGATATGCCCGAAAGACTTTCTCTCTCCCGAAACTCACCCCCGCTACGGCCACGCCTCGCCTTGCGGGACATTGCAACATAAGGATACGCATCACGTGTCCCGAGCACATTCTAATGCATAATTGTGGTTTCACTTTTTTCAGAGACAAATCGTCGGAAATTAACTAATTATATTACAGTAGGCATAATTAAAGTAATTGAAATTGAAAAAGGAATGCAGCAGCAACATCAAAAAAAAAGGACGAACGTTTGTAAAAAAACGAACAATTAAACAATCAAATTTATACGACACCGAATAAAAAATACCAGAAAAAGTTAGCGCGCCAGTCGTCGGCGGCTGTCAGAGCTAACCGAAGGGGACAATGGTGTTTTGGGTTCCAGATAAGCTGGCCGGGGAATGGGTTGCGCGCTCTATATTAACCCATTGTTGGACAAACCCCGCGCCAATGCAGCTTTGTAATACACTACCTCAAGTAAGAGGGATATACGCTGATTTTTTGGATTAACATGAGACGATTCTATGGAAAATTATTGAAGATTGTTGATGTAGAGTTATTTTAAGGAATTGCTAATCAACTTTTTATGTTTCTTTATTTTAAATATATTTATTATTAATTATATTGATTTGAGCAGCGAGAAAATTTTTATTGGAATAATTCTTTAAATTCTTGAATAATTTATTATAGTTATATGAATTTAATACTTATTTTAGAATTATTTCCATTTTTAGGTCACTTTTAATTTTTTTTTATAATTTAAATGTATTCCTCCTTTATTTCTTTTATCATTAAATTTGTTCAATAACCTTCTGTACAATAAAAATTTTAAATAATCAAATGTATTTTTTTTCTTTGAACTACAATATTAATTTTATCCTAACTACTAAAATAAACAATATATTATATGTTATAGAATTTATACAATTATAGAAAATTTCTAAACTTACTTTTCCTCTCTACCTTAACCCAAACTAATAAATAACTAATAAAGAGTATTCAAAATTCGCCATCAGTAACCTTTTTATTTCTTTCTTCTTTCTACGGATGCGTCGACGTTGATGTTTTTTTTTTTTTTTTTGGTCTGTTTGTGATTTGCCTTGATGGACGCACAATGCATGTCCTGCAGCCGGACGCAGGACTCACTTCATTAGCGCTGCAAAGCAAATACGCACACACACACACACATGCGATATGCAGCGACTGCTCAAGTGCGCTCATTAGTGGGCTGGAAAGGGAGTAGCCAACCAGGCAGAGACAGGGCTGGGATATTACTAATGCACAACGCGTATGACGGGCTTAGCCAAAGCGTCAGAATATCGCCGCAGGCCAAGCAGGGGGAGGGAGGTAGAAACACACACATATCTGATAATACAAAGCTCATATCTTGATGTTATGAAATGTTATGAAAAACCATTTAGCAGCCAAACAAACCAACCCAACAGAGATGGAAAAAAAAAACCAGCTTCCGTCCGCTTCATGTCCAGCACTGAGTCCTGCGCTGAGTGGTCCATTTTTCCCCGGTCCCATTTTCCATTTCCAGCAGTTTTCCCTCTAACTCCCATTGATGTTTGCATAAACGGCACCTACTTCAAAGTGAATGGTGGATGCTTTACGTGGGCTCGGCGCTTAGATATTTCAATTTGGGTCGCTTCTCGACTCGCGCTCGGGCAGCTGCAGGATTAAAGCGATGAAAAAAGTTGTTACCATATCATGCAGCATTTGATGCAGTTCATGTTTTGGTTATTACAGCTGCCGCTGACCAGACGAATTCACTTCCCTTCCCCCTGCCCCGGACACGTGCTGCTGGTGTAGTCAACTGTAGTCAAATGGGAACGTTATGCAAACTAATTGTTGCCCATGAGGTTGGAGAACTTTCCTGTATCTGCACCATGTACCCCTAGGTCCCCTGTCCGTATGTTTATGTGTGCGCTTCAGCTTTTCATGGTGTAGTTATAATAATGGGGAATATGCTTAAATATGATAATGCACGAGTGAGCAGGCTCATAAAGGGATCATAACAATGAGGAAATGTGCTTAAGTGTGCGCAATATTATGTTGATGCTGGTGATCAGCTTAAAATGATGTCGAAAAGGGTCCATTGACGATTTGAGTACAGTTAAGTTATACTTAAATTGTGAATAATATGGTTGAGTAGGTGGAGAGAAGGTGCCTAAGGATTTTAATAAATATAATACATTTATTATATTTATTTTTCCAAGGCAAAAAAAGGTGGTCCTGATTGGGATATGCGACATAAGATTTTGTTGAAGTAATATGTATTTTAGGTTGCTGATTTTCGACATCAGAAAGGGACTTCGACCTAACTCAATATGAGGAAAAACCTTAGAATATTGCCCAAAAAAAAATATACATTTCTAATCTTGTGTTAATATGAATGAGCCTTCAAAAATTCGGAGAGATATATATGCAGTTTCATAATCGATTCGTGAGGTAACACATATCTTTATTTTGTGCGGTTCTATTATAATACAAACTGCAACATTTCTTATGGCCATTTTGTATCCTGGCACTTTATTTATTGATTTTTAGCCATATATAAAAATTTGCGATACATTTTACGTGTTAAAACTTGGACATTCCTGACTGGCCTGAATTCCTTATAAAGATCCTTACTTTCTTAGAGGTTATCCTAGTCAATTTAAAAATTTACAGTTTAGTTTGTTTAAAAATTCTAGCTATAATCGAATTCTAATGAATCGATATCCATTTGTTTAAATCCTCTTTAATATTTATTTATTTATCAGATCAGCCTTAAATTTAGATTAATTACCTTAGCAATTCAAATAAAATTCAGAAAATTCTGAATAAATTGCCATAGAAATATTTAATTTAACATTCAGTACCTATTGAGACATCTGAATAATAGAACTACAAAAGAACATCCCATTTAAGTGATCTGCTTCCTGTGTCTCAACTGTACTTAAGCCTAATTAGGCCCAACAATAGCCCAACAGGAACTCAAGTATTGCTCGTGTTTAGCATTAGCTACGCTTCAGTTACAGATCAAATCATTTCCATATAGAATAGAATAGTCAGCAGAGCTGTCAAACTGACGTATTGACAAATGACATTAGGCCTGATGACCATTAAGTGCAGCGCGTTGCGGACACTCAACGGTCAGTTGAGACATCAATCAAACTGGGGTTGTAACAAGCACCGGCTACCCCTCGATCGCCGCACGAACAACTCTTTACCCCCACCCCTGGGCAGGAGCTATTACGCGAAAGGGAAGCTTAAAAAGTCGACGGCGGGACAACAACAACAGCAGAAACAGAAACAGGGACGGACTAACGAAGGATTTCAGCAGTTTGACCGTTGGTCAAGCGAGGAGTAGAGGAGGGGTTGCAACCCTACAAAAATATAGTGCACTTAGCACACGGGGCATTTAAACTGTCTGCGCCTGCGCGTCGGCAACACGCCAAATCCTGTCACAGGATGCAGGACGAGAGATGAGAGGGAGGGCGAGGCGGGCAGTTCATTAAAATGCGAGCGATGTAATGAGCAAAATGCAGTGTAATGAAATTAAAGTGAACACGCGACAAGGCGAAAGAGATGGATATACTAGAGAGAGAGAGAGAGGGAGAGAGTCAGACAGACTGCCCGCTGCTTGCGCATGTGCAGCCAGAGTCACCCTCCGCCTCCCTGCCTGCCTGCACTTCTGCACCCCTCCCACTTCTCCCCTATTTGTTGTGTCAAGTGCCGCGCTATTTTGTTGCACCTTGACTTTTATTATTAATTTTTTCGCTCTTTTTTCCATTTCGCATTCTTTTTTTGCATAGCCCGCATAATTGGCGAATTTGTGCAACGTAACGCGCACAGGAATTGTTCCAGTTCCAGCGGTGGCAACAACGGTGGCCAAAGTGCACTCATTAGTTCGACTTTGTTTGGCCAGCACAAAGAGCGAGGCAGACGGCAAACTAAACATGGGCGTGCAGAGTGCTCTATTGTGGGGAGGGATTGACGGGCAGATACTCTGGAGTGGGTGCTAAACTAATGCCAGACTCGGACCAAGAATGAATACATATTTGATTGAATTTACCTATTATAAATATATACTATATAGTAAAAAGACACTCATAACATAAAAAAGTACAATTTAAATAAATAAAACAATTAAATATGTAATGCATGAAGTTTCCCTATTTATTTTACATTGTTACATTCAAAGTAAGTAAATAGATAAACTTTAATTTACTTTTAAACTGAGGAGATAATAATAATTAATTATATTAATTACTTCTATTATTTCGCTAATATTTGTCTTTAAATATTAGGTTAAAGCACAATTAATGAAAAAAAAATAAAAAGAGTTATTGTAATTAACTTAAAACTGACCGAGATCAATACCGAGTTTTTCGAATTAATATCGAATCATTATTATTTTCTATATATGTATTTTCTATATAATATTAATATAGGTACTTAAGAATTTTTCATCTGTACGAAATTCTTAAATTTAGTTTAACATAATATAGGAGAAATAAACGCTAGAAAATATAAATATGGAATTAATCCAAAGAAATATACAAAATTCAAAATTATATTAAAGCTAAGATCATTCTACTGCAAACTCTTGAAAATCTGAAGGATTTCTACGCAAGTTTATCCCTTCCCATTCTGTTATTCATATTATATAACTATTCTACGTGCCTACGCAATAAGGTTAGCGGCTTTAGCCTGTTGGTTGTGTGCCGCATGTGGGCACAGCGTATCAAAAAAAATTATGACGCGCTTAGAACGCTTAGAACAATCAAAGTGTCAAATAAAAATGTCAAGTTTATGTGGCACGCTGATCGCCAACTAATCTGTCAACAAAAGGTGAGGCGGCTGCTGTGCTCACATCCTCATATCCGGTTTCCTGTTTTTGGTCACTGCATTTGTGTGCCAAGGGGTTGTTGCACCAGACAGACGGACAGACAGGCGGACAGACCAGTCAACTGGCTGACTGACTGACTTACTGACCGCTCGTCAGCCCCTCGGCCGGCTGTCATAATTAAAATATGACGCGTGTCCGTGTCCGTGTCTCGTGTGTACAGTGTACAGTAGTGCATGCAGAACAATTGCACCGCAGGCTGCACGGTAGGCGGCAACTCTGGCGCTGACTTCGTGTTGCTGGCCAGCAATTGCCACCATTCGACACGCAAGCAGCAACTTGGCCAGCTGAACTGGCGTGCCACGGCATCGCAGGACAGACATGTGCCACAACTTGAGGGCCGCTAAATGTGCATGCATAGAAGGAACTATGTCTACTACATACTCGTATATATGTTTGTCCGTTTGTGCCACAGTTCATTGTCCTGGGCAAAGGAACTGCAGCTAATTGCCCGACATTTGCCAATTATACAGTTTCTCTAAGGAAATTAACCCAAATCACGAATCGTAAAATGGCATTGCTGTAAATGTAGATATCTGGCATAATTCGACAGATTGTGGACTGACTTTTGTTATAGGGAAATTGTGGAACATTTACAATTAGGGATAATAAAAGCAAGCCTTGTTCTCTTTGAAGTTCATGAAACACGCGAAAGAAAAACGATAAAATTTTTCCTACTTAATTTCTTAATTTTCTACATTATTATTTACATATTTATTATAATTCAACCCTTTAAAAGAAGTTTAATGCTTATATCTTTTATTATAATCTAACTTATACTCACTTTATTCTTATCTACAGACAATTTCAGCTAAGGAACATCGACCTCATTCCTTCTTAGATAGCAAGTACATTACCTAGGCAGATAGTCAGCTACAATTTTCGATCTACATATATCTTGTATTCATACTCTACATCACACTATACAGAACTACTTCCCTTCTACCGCCCTTCTGCCTGTAAACTACAGACTTCCTTACTGCCGTTTTCCTGCCTAAAGAACTCAGATTGGATACAGTCTATAAAAAGTTTGATTACCAATTGTGGCATAAGAAAAATCCTAAAGGATATCGAGATCAATTATCGTCACACTCCGGAGCAACAGCTGTAATATACTATGGAATTTTCAGCAAATTTTCCGAGCAACTCGTAAATCAAACCGGGAACCCCCTACTCCCTCTCTCTCCCGCCTTTAATCGGGGGTGTCAAACATAAAGAAAACTCAGTGCGAAAATATATAGAAAGAGGGAGGCTAAAAGAAAAGCCACTCATTTAAGCTAATTTGTCTGCCGTCAGCGACGTGACACGCATGAAGAGGGAGGAGGGAGGAAGAAGCGAGCGAGGGAGTCTCTGAGAAACTGTCTGCATTGTCAGTTACATTCAATGGACCCGACAGCAGCAAAACAAACCGTCGACCCACTTTTCGTATACAATAAATGTGGAGGCAAGACATGCTAGGACAGATTTGAGGACATGCCAGGACAAAACTGGAATAAATGCAGAGCATGTAGCACTGTGCAGCAAAGAGCCATCAATGTAGAGCACAAAAACTCATTTAGTAGCTTCGTCTCTGGATGCTGCTGCTGCTGCTGCTGTTGACTGTCTGCAACGCTGCATTATCCTTTTTACTGGGCCTACTTCTGTCCTGGCACTGGGACATACAACATGAAATGAGGCGCAAACACAGCACAAGCAGCAGCAGCAACAGCAGCACATGCAATTTCTCATTTGGACAGCATTTCATCAAAGTAGGTTGAACACATTTCCAAGAAGCAACCAAAAAGAAAGAAGCAAAATCGTGTTGATAGATTGCCGCAGGAGGCGCGCGCTTAGGAATTTAGCACGAGAGAGAGAGAGACACGGGACACGAATTCCTCCATCATCGTCTTCTTGGGCAATGTGTGCGCAGGTGTTGGGCAAATCCTTTTAGCTCTGCTCTGGCACAGACCAAAACGTTGACAACCAAACTAATTACTTGCGAAAGCAATGCTAAAAGGATTTCTGCCTGCACAACGAGCCGCAAAAATGGCAGCACCAACCGAGTGTGCGGAATTTCCCGCAAGTCAATGAATGACAGTTGAACCGAGAGCCACAGCCAGGTTAGGCAGGTAGCGCCCAACACACAGTCAACGATAAATCCTTAGAGCTGACAGTCTGTCAATGTCAAACAGTCGAAACAGAAAACGCCCAACCAAACCAAACCAAACCAAACCCGACGTGCAAAAGTATCAGAGAGCGAAAATAACGGCAAAAATCCCGTCAGGTTGATGTCTGCAGAGGATTATCGGTGCCAAAGCGGATAATTAAGGGAAACGATACTATCGTCGGAAATATCGTTGCATGACAGTGGAATTAACAAGGAAAATATACTTTAATGAACGTTTTCTGTCAAGTTTGCTTATTAAAGCAAAATATGAGAAGTCAAATCATCTTAACTATCATTAATATATGCTGTAGCGATACTATCGTCAGTACTATCGTTTGATTATAAACAACGAAAAATATACTGTAATGATTAACTCGTGAAAGTAAAACATCTATTAACGAAACTATTAAAAAAACGATAAATATGTTACTGGAATAATATCGAAATAGCTATCGTTTGATTGCATATATAACAATAACGATAAATATTTTGATGTGATGAAAATTTACTCCTTAAAGCAGGACATAAGCTCTAAAGAAACTCTTCTATTGTTAATATTATTAGTTACAGCAATACTATCGGAATAATTATCGTTTGCATACATTTCAAATTTTTGCCACTACAGAAAATGCTTTTGTAAAATATTTGTTTTAAATGTACGCAATGCAGAAAATTAATAACAAATAAAATACTTGTAAAATGTCTTAATCTATATATTCGTGTAACGATACTATCGGCATTACTATCGTTAATATCATAAATGCAGGTTACCTCCAAAATTACTCATATATTTTCTTAAATTTGTATCATGCTCAATAGGTTCAACTCTTCAAACGATAAACCTTTCGATAGTTAACCTAAATTAGTGCAGGAATTCCAAGAGCGCCCTATTCAATAGTTAATTATTTCCCAACACATACTTCAGTTGATGTTGTGTTAATAATTTCTATAACTCTCTCTCGATCTGCCCTTGCTCTTGGGATCCCAAATTCCAAGCCAAAATCCCATAATAACTGTAGCAAACAACTCTCACACTCGCACCCTAAATCGAATACAAACAAAATGAAATCCCTCAGTCCCCCCCAACTCAACTGGAGGAAAATCAATTTCGGGAACCCGAAAAACTACGCAAAAGATCTAGGCTACTTTCTGTCACACCAGAAAAAGAAAAAATAGATAATCCTTTCGCTGCATAAAATTGCCAAAAGGATGCCGCAAAAAGAGGCCCCTAGCTAAGCGACCTAACTCCTTCCTTCTTTCTACGCCTTTGGCCGGAACAAGCCTGCGAATTTGTCAAAGAGTTGTGCAAACAACGCCGGAAACAAAATCGAAAAGGAGAACAAGAAAGATAGGGAGAAAAAATAAACCGAGCAACAACAAATCGAATGCAATCAAAATTAAAGCGCTTTAGCTGTGACAACAGCGGGACCAAAACAATCGGGAAGAACGCAGTAGGGTCAGGCATAGAGGTTGCCAGAGGTTGCAGGGGCAGGAGTAGAGGTGAAAAGAAGTAGGCAGACGGGCAATCCTTTGAGGATTTCTTTTTTTCGCGCACACAAAGACGTTGCAATCCCATGTGCGTGTTGTCGCACTGTGTGTCCTGCCGGCAATTTAAGCGAATTAAAGCAAAGTTTTCTTAAAACGCTATTGATTTAGGTTGAAGAAGAAAACGAAGAAGAGAATCAAGAAGAAGAAACTGCTGTGCGCTAACGTATAAAAACCTACAAGAGAATATATAGAGTAAACAAGTAGGGAATGATGAAGTGACGGACGTTGTTCTGACATACCCTATAAATGAGAATGGATGAATGAAGCTTGAAGTTACAAATTTATTTGGAAAGATTTAAATATTCTTTTGTATATACAAAATATAGGTTTCATTTGGTCTTAAAACATTCTATTAATAATTATAATAAATTCTAATTAAATTCTTTTCTTCTCATTTAAGTTTCCCTTGAATTTAAAATTATTATTTGTATAAACAATAAGGTTAATTAATTGTTTTTTCTTTTAAACACTCTACTGACTTTTAATTAAATAAACACTATAGAAATAATAAATATAAAGCACAAATATATGAGTTGGTTTTCAAAACTGAGTATCTAAGGCTAAGAAATATTTAATTTATGTATGATCTTAACTCTAAGCTATCTGCTCAATTTACGATTACTGTCCATATTATCATTTTTAATACGCTAGATTTAAAAAAAAAAATAAATATATTCTGAAATTTTTAAGAATGTTGATATTTTAATAAAATTGGATTCATATTTCTAGTCTAACATACCCTATTTCTTTGTCATCCTTCAACAGGGTATAGAGCGCTTAAAAAACAGAGCACGACGCAACATGCAAACAAAAACAAAAATACAACACTCGAAGCGTTTAACTTTGGCTTAAGTGTTTTGCCAGGACGTGCCCCGGGGAGGCGCGTCTCTTACCCCTTTCGTTTTTACCTGGGGCAACCTGGCGTGCAACGTCGCTGCATATCCCTACTGCGTCTTGCGACCGCAGTCCCAAAATCCCTCCAAGTGTCATCGACACTTGTGCCGCGGCTGCTTAAGGGTTGCCCCAGCAACAGCACCAACTCAAGATGTATGTGTGCGTGTGTCTGTATGTCTGTGCGGGGCAAGGATACACCAAATGTGTCGCTTAAGTGCTAATAATTGTGCCCTCGCACAGTTGGCGGTCGAGCAGAAAGGTTCCCGGTTCCCGGTTCCTGGCGGAGGTTCGTTCAAGCGGCTTGGGGAACCTGCACAGCGGGATATGTCAAGCATTTTGCATTCCCTCAAGTCCCAGCAACAGCAGAATTTCAAGAACTCCACCCAGTAATTTTGTCAACAACCTCTTCTAATCTTCCCGGGGCGTAACTGAATTGATATGCCCCGAAGGCGTTAGAATTACAGGCGACGAGACGAGTTTTCTTTAATTTGAGGTTAAATTTGCATAAACAAATCGAGAGGAATGGTTGAAAAGGAATCCAGAAAAGGCTGAGAAAAAGGAATGATACATCAAGTAAGCAGAGTTTTAAGCTCTTAATTAAGGTCTTAGATAATAAGATACTTCGAACTATAAAAATAAGTTATGAAGGGGTTAAGGCTAAAGTTTTAAATATAATATAAATATTATTTAGCTACTATATATTTCATAATTAATATTTGTATCAATTATTATATTAAGTTAATTCTCTTGCCATTTTTGCGAAATAAGTGTTGGGAAATTGAATGCCAACGAAAAGTTTCATAAATTCCTTGTCACTTTTCCCGCCATATTAATTATTCACCCAATGCGCTCCACATTTCCTACATTTTGCAATTTAAAATGCAAATAAAATTGCACAACCACACACACGAGTATACGATATATTTCCACATCGGATATGCCAGATAATGAACCAATATTTTTCGCACTAATGAGACTCCTCGTGTGATTAATGAAAACGAGCCGCCGATGTCAAGCGATGAAAGTGCGAACTCTGTGGCCGCAAGTTCAATCCATTCATTGACCAGGCAAGGAATACCCGTCGATCCATTGATACCCGGATACCCAGCCAGGATTCGGTTTGCTGTCAAAAATACTGTGGTTATCCGTATGTTATATCGAACGCCGAAGCACTCCATTCATTACTTGCGAAAAATCCAATGGAGAATGCGAAGATTTCATCATTAGCGGCAGCTTCCTAGGGGCTGTGATTAATGATCGGCCGATGTCCTGCCGCATAGAACATGACACAACCTCTCATGCACTCGCTCACCCTCTCTCTCACACTCACTCACTCTCTTTTTGAGTGCAACAAGCCTCGAGCCACTGAACCGTTACAAATAAATCATAGCACTGCATCAAGTTTTTTCGCTCAACCGCAAATTGATTGAATTTTGATGACATCACAAAATGACAAAGATCTAAAGGAACTGTAGTTTTCTTTTTTTTTTTTCTTTTACCCAACGGTACAGTCTTAAGATCACTTTTTTGTGTTCTTTATCAATGTGCTCTCATCTAAGAAATTACTTTCACATAATTTGGGGTAATGTCTTGGAATTCTCATCTCATTCACTTTTTTTCTATGATTTATTTCGAAAGTGCGTGGAAAATTCTTAAGAGACAAACAGATCGATTACCATTGTGTATTGTTTTTTGTTGTTGCCGGCGAAACAGTACCCTAATCGGATCAGATATGGGCACAACCAATACATAACTGTTTAAAGTCCAGTCAGGCGTTGGCTGAAGGAGTAAGGAAGGAGTAAAGAACGAAACCTTAACCTCAACCTCAATTAGATCTAACGAGTTATAAAATACATTCTATAAAATATTTCATTAAGATGCAAACCTGCAAATTTATTCTTACGTGCCTAAATATCTGTACAATATATATTTAATTAAATTATATCAATTATATTATATCACTTAAATATATTATATTGATCCCATTACTTTATAGTGCAAACAGAACCTACAAGATTAGTATCAAGAGAATTTTCAAGTTAATTAATTTATGTATAAACATTTAATATTCTATCCCAAAAAGAAACAAAACCAACTCATGTTGAATTCATTCATCAGATGACAATCTACAAGGAATATGGGATCAGGAAACATTGAACACACTGATCCGCTTGACTCTTAAGCCCGAACAAGAAGAAAGCTAAACTGAGACAGATTTTTTTTCTCAGTTTCCGTAGGAACTTTAATTATAGTAATTATTCAAGCGTAGCAGACAGACAGACAGTCTGACGGGGACGGAAACGAGTGACGAGAGGGACGAAGACTATGGTACACACATGGGAGAGGACCTCTCGCTGGCGTGTTACAAATCCAGGATTAAACATATGTAGATCAGCAGAGACTCGGAGATTTTTTTCGTATTCTTCTTTTTTTTTTCTTGGCCAACCATCAAACATCAACATTTTTTGTTATGTTGTGCCTGTGTGTGCGTGTGTTGAGTTTGCAGCTTGAGCAACCACAAGGACACAATGACTGCTGTGCGGCATAAAGCCGCATCCTTATGAGATTAAAAATGCAAATCAGGAACGAAAATATGATGAGCCCAAGACGAGAGAAGGAAACATTGAATGACGCTGCGAGTTGCAAGGAAATTTTGTAATTGTAAGTCTGTCAGGGAGTCTGCATGTCTGTCCTGCCATGTCTTGTCTTCTCTCCTTCTTTATATGCCTGTTCGTGTGCGTGTGTGTGTGTGTTAGCGTCTGCCCAAAACATGACAGCTTCATGCAGCTGCGCCTGCGCCCGAGCCCGAGGAACCTCATCTTGGCGGGCGAGCCACGAAGATTTTTAAGTCACTTTTGCATTGATTTTAATTAGCATTTTCATTTTGCCCGAATGAAAACGGTTCTTTTGGTTGTTGTTTTTTTTTTTAACTTCTGCGGAATTTTGGGTTTCCATGTTGTTTTTTTTATCTTCTATTTTTATTCAGCCGCTTGCATGATTTGACATAATTTTGATGAATTATTTTGAGCGGGGTTGGGAAGCTGTTGCTATGCTCGCTGACAGGCGTTAATAACTGTATTTCGTTATGGTTGCACCAGGTAAAATATGCTCGAAAAATTGATATATGAAAGAGATTTTGTGGTTTGCATCAGTACGAAGAGTTTTTGAATTTTGAAGGAATTATTTTTATTTTAATTGATGCTTAAGTTATTTTATTTAACTTTATTAGGTTTACTAATTTTTGCATGTTTCAAAATAATAGCAGTTTGAATATTTTATTGTGTTCTTAATTATTTATTTATATACCTAAACATGAGGTTTATACTATCTTTTTGTACAACCGCTTAATTTTTTTTTTTTTTTTTTTTTTTTTTTAAATTTCATTCTTTTTACTATTTATATGTCCAAGTACATCCTTAACATTAAGAAGTATTGCCTTAATATATTTTTATTTGATTTCTAGAAATTCTTTTGTCTTCACTCGAATATTTTATGTAAACATTAAGACAAAATCTTACTATTCAATAGCAAAGATTCATTTATCGTTTTAGTTCTCTAATACTCAACAAAAACCATAAGATCACTTTGATTTCTGCAACAAAGGAGCAACGCTAACATACATGCATACGTGTATACGTGTATACTACAATATACATATATACAAAATGTCCACTCTTCTCGATTCGCAGAGCCCAGTTATGGGCCGTTAAGCCCATAAAATCCAAACAAATGCGTCTAATTAAACATAGAATTAACAAAACATTGCCAACAATTCGACGACAATTGTTGGGCGTCTCAGGGTGATACAGTTTTTGGAAAGGTCGGCATTCATAACCCCCGTTTTAAACCCCTATGCAGATGCCAAGGAGGTAAACAATGGCCATCCCAGAAGGGTTAAAGGTGTAAACATTTGACAAAAGTGTCACATCAAATCGCCGAGCTAAGATTTCTCCTTTAAGACATCTGCCATCGAGAGATCTGAACACCTTGGCTCCTTTGTCATGCTAATGGGACAGTGTAGAAACTTTGCAAGTGTGCTGCCTATAACTCTGGTTTGACATCTGTCAAAAGGTCTAATAAGTCAGATATGGATTGCAGAGAGACCGAGAGAAATGTTTGTCGTAGCGCCCACTGCAAGCCGGGCAAGGATTAACTGTGCGATTGAAGTGTAATTGAGAAGGACGATTGATTGATTGATCGATTCATGTGGGTTGACGGAAGTTCGTTAGTAGAGTTCTTGAGTAAGCAGCTGTGTCTTTGAATTTTAATTTAATTTTAAGATGTGAACAGTTTTTTTATTCTATTTAATAAGTTCAATATTATATTTAGCAATCTTTTAAGTCTCGTTTATTAAACTCTCTTTCCCTAGAATATTTTTCAATTTTTGTGCCCAGAAATTTCTCAATTAAAACAAGCAGCAGAGCATCATCAAATCGATTGATATCACACGCAATCTCAAGCAATCAAAATCATCTCAGCTGTCTAAAGGAAATCTTTGCCGAACCTTCTTCTTCAGCCGTGGCGCAGCTGAACTGAGGAAAAAGCGTAATCCTGTTAGGCGCAAGTTGCCACAGTTGAAAGTTGGCAACCCCCCGTCCTGGGTTGAACTTTCCCTGCACTCTCTTGCTCTCACCCGATTTTCAAATGCGCAATTTTCAGCTTGACTTGTCGCATGAAACAAATTGAAGTGGAAGGAGGAGGGAAAGTGGAGAGTGAGTGACGGGAAAGGAGGAGGTACCGTAGACACATGTCAACCTTAATTGAAAAAAACACAGGGCAGCATCCGCTTGCAGCTCGCAGGCAGTTCGCATCCTTTCCTTGCTGCTGCTGCTGCTGTTCATTTACAGGACAACGCAGCGCTATTGCTGAAATTGCGCGGCTCAATTACAATTCTACCTTCTACCTTCTACCTTCTGCCTTCGTCCTTCATCCTTCGTTCTTTGCCTTCACCGTTGACTTGTTGCAAACAATTGCCGCAGGCATATGAGTACAAAAAAGTAGATGAAGAAGAGCCGCAACTGGCAGCAGCAGATACTACGTATCAAATTAAAACTCATTTAATGCGCAACAAGGATAACAGATGCTTTAAATAAATACCAAGAGCAAAAAAAGGATGCCAAAGGAATCATCTCAGGTCTAACTGGAAAACATTTTGATTTATTTCACTCTGTGCTCCATTGTTATTCTCCACCTCCTGCGCCCTTTACCCTTTCTTTACCCCTTTAATGAATCTTAATTTCGCTCTCTTTACGTTGTCATAAATTCAGAATTATTCGCAAGTCCCATTTCAAAGGGACCTCTTAACTCTTCTGGCCTCTCCAAAGTATGCCAAAAGTGGTGGATAAAAGTGGAAACACTGCAAATATTTACGACTTTTTCAAAGCTAAAAACTTGTCGTCGACCTCGTTCTCGTCTAAAATTTTCAATTAACTCTGGCTTGACTTGCACAAAGTTGGGCACCAAAGAAAAGCGGGCGGGAAAATTGCATGAGGAACAACAACCGCAGGCGCGTTAAACTGCAATCCTTAGGTGGGTGACAAACTTTTCAAAAAGGTACTTAAGCCCCTTGCAAAGAAAGTTGATGAAACATTTTTATATA
The DNA here is from genome assembly GCA_018904595.1 of Zaprionus indianus. Taxonomy (NCBI): domain Eukaryota; kingdom Metazoa; phylum Arthropoda; class Insecta; order Diptera; family Drosophilidae; genus Zaprionus; species Zaprionus indianus. The sequence goes on from JAEIHA010000905.1 coordinate 4,010,271, forward strand.
AGAAACTTGTAAGCCCAGCAGTATTTTTTGGCTATAAAATGAAAGAGTTAAAATTTGAGTAACAGCTGAATAAAGCTGATAATCAGCTGAAATTATAAGAATGAGAACAACACAGCATAAGGGTAAAGAATATTTAGCGTGTGTGCGGATAATTAAATGAATACCAAGTTCTCGTTTTAAAATTTAAATCCCCCACCCCTAAATTAAATAAAACTATTATTTATGAACAGATATATACTAAGACTAAAGAGCGTCCGTCACATATCACATGAGAACGCCTCCGCAACTAGGTTGAACGCCCCTAGTTTATTTGCGAAACAAATTTATGAATTTCGATTAGTTCTGTTCAAACATTCAGTCATCACACTTCACGATTCTACATCGACATTTATAAATATAGAAAAATTTAAAAAGTTGTATAAAAGAATTAACTGCAGCTGTTTAAGTTCTTATAAATTTACTATAATATATTGGATAAGTGTATAAGTTCGTAAAAGAGTTGCTTACATATTTTATATCGATAGAAAGGTAATAAATCAACCTTTCGATCAAGCATAAAATCATTTCGTTTTTTTTTTCAGTTACTCAGTAAAAAGATGCACAGACGAATTGAACATGCGATTCGTAATTTGAAAAATGTTGCGTACATTTTGAAGCCATCTAGTGATTCTAAGTCAGAATATATATACTTTATTGGGTCTGCCATGAGTTTTTTGTTACATACATTTTCAGAAAGTGAGTATACCCCTAAATTAAATAATATATTTATTTATGAACGGATGTTGACTAAGACTAAAGACTGTCCGTCACATACGAGGTGTGTTTAAAAAATATCGCCAAATTTTGTATTTTCGCGGGTAACGTATAATAGAATTTCGATTTTTTTTGTTTTGTTATGTTGCTACAGTCTTCCCCAACATCTGTACCAAGTTAGTGCATAGCTTTTTTTCTTTGGTTGTGAGAAGCGTAAAGGTTATTAGTGCTTAAATCGAAATTCGATTAAACGTAACCCGCGCAAATTCAATATAAGCCGAAACTTTTTGAACACACCTCGTATCACATGTCGTGTCTTCTTCGGCTAGACCGGCTCCGCAATGGTTAGACGCCCCTTAGTGCTTATTTGCGAAGCAATTTTCTAAATTCTGATTAGTTCTGTTCAAACATTCAGTCAACACACTTCACAATTCTACATCTACTTTTATAAGTATAGTGAACAGCTAACGATCTCTTCTGATTCAGATTTATATTAGTTAAATATATATAAAACTAAATAGTGTATTCATTGAGAGCATTAATAATTGCAATCTCTGGACATATGCAACTTTTTAATGCAAGGCTTTATTCCCTTCTGATTATTTCTATAAAATGTAATGAATATACATATATAGTTGTCCGATTTCAATATGTACACATACATATGTATACGGAGAACTATTTTTAGCTTTGCTTTGCATACTTGTCAACCAAAAACATATTCGAATATAATATTTATTATTTCTTGTTTTTAATTACAGTTCCACTGCCAGTTGACTGATGATAATTTAAAATGGACTATCTTATAGTAATAAATGCAATTTTTACCTTTTTGTTATGCTTGGCAAAGGCCAATGAAGGTTACGATTCGTGCAAAGATAACGAAGATTGTGTGGATTTATCAGAAGGAAAAAATGATCCACGTGCAGAACAAGCTCAATATATAATAAACACAACAGGGGATCCCTTTGGTAATGGTCAATTGAGATATTGCGAATTAAATAAAGTATGCTGTGAGAAAGAACCAATAGTTAACCAATCAATATCTGAGAAGAGTGAGTTTATTACTGTTTGTAAAAACTATAACAACAATTTCTAAATAATTTCAATGAATTTTATTACAGTTTGCATGCTGTGGCAATATACTTCTGATGATTTCTGTCAAAAAATCGCACTAATTGCCCATGGAGAGATACCACAAGCTAATTCCCTCCCATTTATGGCTTTAATCAAAATTACTTATGGAAATACATCGGAAACTTGCAGTGGTTCTTTAATTTCACGTAAATGGGTTCTAACAGCAGCTCATTGCTTCGACAAAGCCAGTGATAATCAACCATTGTAAGTCTTTCGATGTCGAGTAAACTAGAGTGCCCTTCTTCCTTGAGTAGAATACAATTTTCGTATTTTTTGTGTTACTAATTTATTTCATTTATTATTGTTTACAGCAAGACTACAGTGTACCTTGGGGCTCATAATTTTTCAGGTTCCGGAATACCGTTTATGGGGAAAGTTGTAAAGCATCCTGGCTACGGAGGTAATGATACCCTTGCCGATCTTGCTTTAATTGAACTTGAAAGTGAAGCAGAATTAACGGATAAAGTAAAACCGGCTTGCTTGGTTCAAAATAGTAGCACAAGAACAACTGAATATTTTGCCGCCGGTTGGGGTTTAAATGTCGACAAACCAACGGATGTGCTGCAAAAAACTAATTTATTTTCTACATCATTTCAAATATGTACAGATCATATAAGTGACTCAAATGAAAAAAATCCAACGAAACAACTTTGTTTGATGCCACAGGGACCACATGGAGATGTTTGCCCTGGTGATTCAGGGGGTCCAATATTCGCTCCGTATCCAGGTCACGATAATTGCTACATTGAGGTATTGGGAGTTGTATCGCTCGGAGAAGAGTGCCGAAAGAATACGACAACTTATACATTACATACAAGAGTCGATTTCTATAAAGATTGGATAGAGCGAACAGTTTGGGCAAAAGAAAAAAATGCGGAAAAGAAATAGCATTCAGTTGGTTATAAAAAAAAAAAACAAGCACGATGCTCGACTTTAAGACTTATTCAATTAAAAATTCAAATTATATTATACCAAAATTTATTCATACTCTTCACAGTTCCTAAATGTTTTAAACATTTATTATAATATTTTAATAAAACTAATGAGCATTTGAAAAATGTCTTTTAATAAAAGGAATTCTTAATAAAAAAAATTAATCTGCGCGCACTTTGAGGCGTTCGAGAAGAGTTCTTCTACATATTGCATACATGTTTTGAAATTCTTTTGGCATATTTAATTACAAAGAATCTTAGGCCAGAGTTCGCCACCTTTGCTGTATGTGTGTGCACAAAGTACATTTGAAAATCCCGCCCGAAGCACATGCAAACTACAGAACAGACCCAAGCAATTTGTGGTACATACACGCAAAATGAGGCTAATCAAACTGGGCTAAGGGGTCTGTCCGCAGGCACAGCACAGCGTGCCCTAGAAAAAGCAAAAGTATTGACCGAGTTTCTAGTGATTTAAGGGCTTTTCGAAAACAGCATCGTAAATGTCAACAAATAGACAATAAAATGAAACACATACAAAGCCAAAGAAGGAACTTTCTCGCCAACTGGTGGCTCGAGGCTCAAGGCTCCCCAGTGAATGGGCAAAAGGACCAAGCGGACCGAACCGCAGCAAGGCAACAGTGGATGACACAATGGACAATGCACGCAGGCTGTTCGTAAGATCGTAAAACTTTTCTTACCCGGACAATGGCGGCGCGGCAGGACTCCGGCTCGGGTCCGGTCACGTACTGCGAGTCGAGAGTGCGTGTGCTGTGTGCGGCACACATTATGACAGTCTCGAGTCCGAGCCAAGCTGCAAGGTGTGTGCGAGTGTGTAAAGGACTCATAAATTGCAAATGAAATGAGCCAAAACGAATGTGAGTTCGAGTACAGTTTGCATTGTCGGCGGTTTGGCCAAAAGGAGATCACACGATTTGCACTAATTAACAACAAATACACAGAATAATAAAGATTAAAAAAAAAAGAAAGAGAAAAGTCGGTCAGTGTAAAAACATCTGCTAGTCGATTTCTAACGGGTGTTTTTCTCTTTCTCTTTTTTTGTTGTCACAAATCTGAGACTAGGAAGTGTTGAGCCGCTGGACCACCCGTTGCACGTCCTGTTGTGAACAGGACTCGTGCGCTGCTCTCTCCCTCTATCTCTCTCTCTCTCTTTCTTTCCCTCTTTCTCTAAGTCGCAGCAGCAGTAGAAGCCAATGAATTGAGATGTCCCGCTGGCGCTCTCGCACACAAATCCGATTATCGACCTTCCCCTAGTTTGGCTCACTTTCATATTATGACCATAAATTATGGTGAAAACGATTAGAACGCATCGCATAGAATGCAGTACATATATAAAATACATTGATAACTTTACCCGCAGCCAGTCAGTGCCCTCTGTACTTACTTATAGACAGCATTATGGGCTATAATTAGATTCCGAATCTAATCGGGCTTACCTGCAATAAACAATAGACATTTGTTTAGAAGTTGCACAAAAGGTTTAGTTTTAATTGGGGAAAATTTGAGAATTATAATATGTATGGAAAATAAAGAAATATTATTATGATTGGGAATATATTGTAGATAAGGATAACATTTGTAGACAGTGGAAAATTATAATAAAGTGCAAAATTTGTATTCAAGTGCAAATACATTTATCAAAGCTTTATATCTTCAAGCACTTGTTTCAAATCTTATTTCAATCTTCAGGCATTAACGATTTGTTAATAATAACCAAAGCAAAGAACATTATGACAACCATATACAGTGCCCCTTAAAATTTTATTAACCACCAAAGATCACAGGAACACAAATACGTATATTTTATATTTCTTTTAAACTTCCGTCTTAGCAAATCGGTTCAGTTGGTAGAATTCCCTTGACCAGGCCCAAAATGATAGCCGTTATCTCGTACCAGGCGACATGCTGAAGCACCCCGTTCATTGGTGGCACTATCAGCTGTTCCATGAACTCAGCCACCTCTTGTGGATTATCGTTGATAAGCAGCTCAAGAAATTCCTGGATAATACTATTCACGAATTTCGTATAGTAACGATTTCCCATTATGCCTGTCGTCTGGGAACTGGCTTCGCCCAACTGCCAGTCCACTTTCCAGCTCTTCACATACACACCCTGTACAGCTGAAGAGGGACGCATAATGAAGCTGCCATTGGCACGCAAATTGATCAGCTCGAGATTAAAAATGCCATCACCCCACATGGAGAGATCGGCGCCAAAGAGACGACCCAACAGATTCATCTTGTAGTTGGCGCTGTTCACTTGAATGCGTGGAAAAGTTACATCGAATTTAATGGTGTGGAAAATATTGTTCCACTGTAGCTTGTAAAACTCAAAGCTATCCAGTCCCGATACCGAGAGATCCGTGAAATTACCCTGACAACTGCAAGGCCAAAGAAAATGATAAAAGTTCGAACTGTCTTCTGTGCTTCTTCACAATCTGATCTCACCCAAAGCTGTCAGTTCTTATGTCCACGGCCTTGTAGGCTGCCTGAGCTGGTGCCAGTACGGGTATACCCCGTTCCGGGTATCCACAACGCATCTGGAGTCGCAAAAACTCTGTTAGCTCACGCAAATCATCATCGAAGGACGTGCTGGAGCAGCCCAATGAGAAGCAAAGCAGGAATACGAGCAGAATACACGAGTTGCGCATTGCGAATATCAAAAAGAAACTGACGGCACAATCAACTTGAATTCTCCGTTCGGGGGAGTCATAACATACAACGATTAGGAACTCAAGTGCCAGCTGGACGGGTAAGATTAGATAGGATTAGCACAGGTGTTATGATCAAACATCGATTGCCAAGGTACAAGCAGCCTGAAAGTAGACTATAGCTTTGGCAACGCGGTGAGGAAGGGTCAAAGAATAGAAACTGTTATTCAATACCATAAATCAATTTAAGTATCTACTTATTACACTTTTGAGACTGAAAATTATCAGAAGAATGTGTATAGATTCATTGCAAATCTGTCATTTCTCTCTTAAATCAGGGAAGACCTTTGAAATGCTAAGAGTTCTTATAAATTTTTATCATATTACTTATAATATATCGAAAAGTATATCTGTGGTTGAGCAAATAGAAAGAAGACACAGAGATATATCATATTTGTAAGAGCTCTAGTGGAATCCCAAAGTAACCTGATATACGAGATGTGTTCAAAAAGTAAGGTGACTTTTCAAATTGCGCGGGCAATGTACTTTCGATTATCAAGTTTCAAGTTTCAAGTATATATCATTTTTTGTTTGGTTGTGAGAGACGTAAAGGTTATAAGTGTTTTGCGAGCTCGTCGATTTTTTGCTAAATTTTGACCAAAAGAACCGTCGTAAGAATATCGCTCAGGAGCTGTTGAATGACGTCAACGATGACCCGTTGACGCCGTTTGCGAGAAAAACAATTATCGAACTCGTATATTCCCCATTCCATGCCCCTCAAAATCTCATCATCACCTTCAATATCGTGCTTTATTAAAAACAACCAACAACTTGTCTCGCTGCTTAAGCCCAGGGATCGGCTGGTGGCACACAGTCAGTAACAATTGGATCGTCCTCGCTCTCGCCTTCGCTACTGGAGAGGATCAGATCGACCAGAGTCCAGAAGTCCTTGCCCTTGAGCACCTTGTTAACGCGTGGCACAATTGTGTCCTCAATGGCATCGGAAATAGTCTCCTGATTATCATTGATGGCCTTTACTACAATGTTCTCCAGCTGGCGATTGATAATGTTATTGATCTTGCCATTGCCCATGAAACCGCTAATGTCCGACTCAACAGCTCCCAGTGCGATGGTGGTCTTCAGTGACAGTATCTTGGCTGAGCCCCACAACACAGGCAACTTGTATTTCAAGGTGCCACTAATGCGCAGATTGATCAGATCGAAGAGCAGGGAACCATTACCCTCATACTGCACAGAGATGCCCAATTGACGCAGGGCATCGATCAGGGTATCTGTATCGTACTTCTGAGCAGTGGTATCAACGTTGCTGAACAGAAAATCGAAGGTCACCTTCGATGTGATCACATTCAGTGTGAATTTGTTGATCTTGAAGTCATCCAGACCAGCGATCTGCAGACGGAAAACATGGTTGATGGTCTCGAAAATGCCGCGCTTCAGATTCAAATCTGCATCGGTCACACGAATGGGAGCCAGTGGGGGAATACCCAGCTCGGGCCAGCCGCAAGGCATCTGCTTCTGCAGTTTGCGGATCATGCGACGCACCTGCCACGAAACCACAAAGTGAGGGGCAACTGTGTTGCAAAAAGTCAAAATTTGTCAATCAATTCTACAAAATGTAAACAAATTTCTACAATTCTCACCCGCAACACCCTCTTGGGGCTCGGCAATCAACTCAACGTCACCATTCTCGTCGGCATACTGCAGCAGACGCTGATCGAGGCTCTCGGGCACAGTGCCGGCGGCACAAATGGCCAAAAGACTGGCCAAAACAATTAGAAAACGCATTGCTGAACGGGAATGGAAGCTCAACTAGCTACTAAATTTCTCCCAGCTCGAGTAGCGCCTTTTATATGCATGCGCAGGGGGCGATAAGCCTGTGACGATCGCTAGATAATACCCCTACCCCAGATAGGGGCCGGAACGGGCTAATTAAAACTCAGAGAATGTTAAATCGCTACACCTGCTTTATTGACAAGTATCTTGACGGGGGGTGGGCGTTTACCCTACACCACTGGAGCCAACCAGGGCGCTGGTGTGGGCGAACACTTGGTGGTCGAAGATGCAAGCAACGAGAAGAGATACCATATCTTATGGCCCTTCAAACGCTCATTGACCAATGGGACAAAGAACGCTTCAATACGTTCACTGATCAGATCCTGATTCTTGTTGATCATTGCGGGTATCTCGTAGTCGATGGCATCGTTGATGATCTCATTGAAACGTCCGTTACCCAAAATGCCACCAATATGCGAGTTAACTCCACCAAGACCAACGACACACTCGAATTTGTAGATCTTGATCGAGCCAAAGATGAAGGGCATCTTGTACTTGAACTGTCCCTGAATCGAGAGATTCTCCAGCTCGAACGAGAGTGGTCCAGTGCCCTCGTAGCGCACTGACAAACCAAATTCCTTCAGCAAATCGATCAGGGTGTCCGTGTTGAGCACATGTGAGCTTGCCTTTAGGTTCTTGAAGTTGAAATGGAATTTGACCTTCTTGCTAAAGGTGTAGCTGACCTTTAGCTTCTTGATTTCCATGGTCTCCAGTCCATCGAAACGGAAGCGCAGGAACTGAATCAGTGAGCTACGAAATAATGTCAAACTAAGCAGGGGAGATGAAGAGATCAGAGTTGGAAACTCACTCCACAACCGACTGGGCCAAATGAATCGATAGATCGGCATTGGTGTAGGGTGCTAGCGGGGGAATACCATAGCTGGGGAAACCGCATGGCAATTGCTCCATCAGATTCTTCACTGCCTTCTTGGCCTGCGAGTTCAAAATCAGACCATACTCATCGATAGCAGCAGCTGCAGCAAATCAATCAATCCTGAGTTAAAGCTATTTTTGGATAATCACCGATCTGAACTTACGATTATTCTCAACAAGCTCATTCCATTTCTCCTCGGTCAAGAGCTCCAGATCATAGGCGAAACTGGTGCTGCAGGCCAAAAGGGCCACAAAAACATATACGATAGCTCTCATTGCTGTGTACTAGCTGTGTAAAGCTGTCATGAGTCTCACATTCCCATGCCTTTTATAGGCGACACATTTGGGCCCCGGTCATAAAGGAGGTGAACGGGCGAACTAGTATACATCCCAGAACCTTATCGATTATTGAGATTAACAGCTTTATGCGATGATAATTTCAATAATAATTTATATCATGCACTTGACTTGATTATTCGGTACGACGGTAATCGCCTCATCGTTATATATAGGGCTATAAGTTATCATCTACTTAAGCGGCCAGTAGTAGAAAACACTTGTAGCCTTTTGTTTCGACCACCCAATTAAATGCCGCTAATCTCGATTCAATTGACCAATTGAATCGCTTCGCAATGATTTACTTTCAACATCTGTTTATGACCGTAGTCAAATTTCCCGAACAAAAAATTATTAGCTACGTCAAACCAAACACTTTGCAGGTGTGGCGATCCCTCACATGTTGCACACACGGCTCTGTTGTTCCCTCTTCAAACCAAGGCACGAGGTCAACTTGTTCACAACCAGCTGCGCCCTTTAAAAATCTAACGTAGAAATAGAATTCGCAAGACCATCAATTCAGGTGTTACCAAAGATAACGAATCGTATGTTTTCCTAAGGATTTATCAACAGACATTTTTTATTACCCAGAAACTTAGGTTTATTTCGAGCCATAAATCTTTTTTTTAAGAAAAGAAACTAGGAAATCAAGATTAGTAGCAGAAAGGTTAAACTAACCTCAAAGGATTTCAGGCTTTTCAACCTTATAAAGCTTAAAGACTTTGTACACAGCAAAAAGGTCTTTTTTCTACAGAAGAAATCAACTTATTCTCTTCGAAAAACTGCCAATCCCCGTCAAAATAGTTTCTCTTTTTAATTTACCCCCTGGAGCGTATTTGAAAGTCGTCGTGCTATCGCCATCAAGTGGCATGCACTTCAAAATATCTTTACTGGATTGCTCAAAAAGAAAACAAATCTATTTAAAAATGGTCAAAATACGATTATAAATCAAATGACAAGTAACTTTAACTAATCCATCTAAGAAACTATTTATAAACACTCATTTCCCCCAAGGCAAACATATTGTAAATCATTTAACTTGTTTTGGATTAACGGCTAACCCGTTGAGTACCTGGGAAGAGTACTTTGTACCCCAACCTGACATTGTCTATCTGCAATGTCTGTTTATATATTATATATTCAAAATAAGTGCACTTCCCTTTCTTGTCCACTTGTCTGCCAAGTTTTGGTGATTATTAAAATCTTGACAAGTTCTTAATTAAAAATTGATTTTGTATTCGCAATACTTTCTCAATGACCCAGATAAGACACATAACCCATGGCAATAGTCCTACCTCCTCCCCCACCACTTCGCATATATAGAATTATCGCAAAGAATAGCTAAATTCTTATCACGCCCACCTGCACAGTTCTATAAAAGCCAGCCAGTCGAGTAGCTGAGCGATTAGTATAAATACCGCTAGCACTGCGTCCAGTTTATACGACTAAAAGTCAAGAAAATGAAACTCTTTGTGGCTCTCCTGGCCTTCGCGGCCATCGCTAATGGCGCCTCAGTGCGTGAAATGAGTGAAACTCCCGGTGAGTAGAGCAAAGCAGAAGAATCATCGATTAAAGAAGAGTTTTACTTATCTTCTGTTTCTCCACTTCGTTTAGACTCGAAGTCGATTTCGAGCACGATTGTAGATGTAATTGAGGGTATACAGGAGCAGATGCCTTGCGGTTTCCCCGGCCTGGGAATTCCCCCAGTTGCCCCATTGAGAATCAATCAGAAGGACATTGACATCGATACCTCTGCCCTGAAATTGAAGGGTAGCATCGAACACTTCCGTCTCAATGGCCTCAACGAATTTGACATTGAGGAGATGAAGGTGAACGCCATTACCAGCAAGGTCACCTACAAATTCAACTTCCGTGACGTGAATGTGGACACCAAATATGATCTGGAGATGCTGTTGAAGAAATTCGGTTTCACCATCAACCTTATCGGTGCTGGTCATGCTAAGTTCGCCATTCGCGATATGGTCATCTGGGGTTCACTGAAATACTCTCTGGGTGTGCTGTCGGGCAAGCTGAAGCTCAAGTCTCTGGAGGTTCGTACTCATCTGGGTGAGGTAGACTCTGAGATCGGTGGTCTGCTCGGCGATGGTTCCGTCAACGAGAAGATGAACGAATATCTTGCCGAAGTCGTTGAGACTGTGATCAATGAGAACGAGGATCTGATTGCTGAGACCATTGAGAATGTGGCTCTGCCCGCGGTCAACAGTGTCTTGGAAGAAGTCAGCATCACCGATGTCATTGGTGGCGGTGATGGTGAGGGTGGTGAGAAGGAGGTTTGCATTCCCCCAGAGTTGGACTGGTAAACAGTGGGGACAGAGCTTTCCGAAAATAAAGTATTTTTGGCGACAAAATAAAATCACGTATTACAATTATTTAAGAGCTTTGTTTACTGTCAGGGAAGAGTGGAATACTTTTAAGTAAGTTAATTAATTTATATAACAAAGCAGGGGATGCATGGAACAGTAAAGCAAGATTTAATATAATTACAAAAAAGATTTCTTAAAGAAGCTTCTGATTATTAGATTAAGTTTATTTAAACTGTGTTGAATTGTTATATTTAGATCAATTCAAAATGTTTTCTAAAAAGTATTAAATTAAAAATAAGGGTCAAAAAGGCGCTTTAAAGCTTTTAGATTAGTAGCTTTTAAATATACAAATATACAAAGTATTTAAAAGCTCCTTGGCTCAACTTTGTATATTCAAAAGCTCCTTATCCCTACTTTGTTTATTTAAAATCTCCTTAACTCAACAGTTTAATTGTTAGAAACCTTAGCATTGGCAAAGTAAATTCTTAAAAGTTCCTTATAGCGAAATTCCCCTGTAAAAGTTTTCCATCTCAAAGCTCTTAAAAAGCTCTTGCATATTTATATGGATGATAGCTTGCGGGGTTTCTTTTATGGCCAGCGATAATCTAAAGCTTTTTTAACCGAGCTTATCAAGCGATTATATTGTCAATAATCGGCTATTGAAATATTTGCCAAATTTTTATTGACGATATACTAGACACATGTGTACAAGTAGTTTGCGCTTGTTTATCTCGCTCTATATAAGACCCCTGCGTTGGACAAGGTAAGTGTGCAGTTTAACCAGGTGCTTCAAGGTGATAACACTTGCGAAATGAAGTCCTTAACGCTACTTGTGATTATTGGCGCTCTTGTCGCTTGCCAAGGTGCGGAAATCGTTGATCGTCTCAATGGTAAATTGAAAGATAAAGCAAATTGAAAAGAAGGAATTAAATTCCTATATCTGTTTACTCTCTTTTCCCCCGCAGCTAACCAACGTTCCGTGAGCAGCATAATTACAGACGGTCTGGAGGCATTGAAGGTGCAAATGGTCGATGGTTGGCCCCAGTATGGTATTCCTTCGCTTGCTCCGCTCGAGATTTCGCACAAGGACTTCAACATTGGCTCCGAGGAGCTCTTCGCCAATGGCTTCATTGACAGCTGCGAAGTTCATGGACTGAATGCTTTTGATATTATCAAAATGGAAGTCAATATGATTCGCAGTCGCATCACATACGAATTCAACTTTGGCAGTTTGAATGTAACCACCCAGTATAAGGCAGATGTCGGCGCTGGCTATCATATTGAGCGTGATGGTGGAGCTTTTCTGGCACTGGAGAACCTTCGTGTCTATGGAGTAATCAAATACTCAACCGGCATCGTTACCGGTAATTTGCAAATTAAGGAAATCAACGTGAACTTTGAAGTGGGAAATGTGGTCTCTCAAATTGAGAATCTATCCAAGTACCGCATCATGAATCGCAAACTCAATGAAATCGTTGAGGAGTTCATCAACATAACCATCAATGAGAATACCGAACTAGTCGCAGATTGGATCAATGATGCAGCGACGCCTGTTGTGAACGACTTGATTGGAGATCGATCTCTGCAGGATCTGATCAACCTCATTGTCGGCGGTGGAAGCAGTTAAATTCCTTCAAATGTTAATATACAAAAACAAATATATTTTTAGCTTATTTATCTCAAAAACAAGCCACTTACTCTGGGTGCCATAAAATAATCATTTATGATTTGTATGAAAGTTCGTCAGGAAAAGAAATGATCGTCAAGAGGTTTAATCTAATCGTTGAGATTAGCTCGAAATAAAACGATTTTAATGAGAACACGTTATTAGCACGGGTTACACGTGCTGCTAAGTGGTGTGATGCTAAGGGTTTCGACTAAACTTTCGTCATTGCAAATCATTATGCGGCAATATAAAAATATCACCTTTAAGGGTCGTTATTTAGCCAAATGGCGGCAAAAACGAAATGAATCTTTTGGGATTTAGAAAAAGATGCCGAAGCGATGGAAGAAACCCGTACACAACGACACTGATGTAACATAAGGATCTGTTTAAATGCAATAAAAAACTAGCAATTTAAGTTTTAAATTTTTTTGTATAATACTTTTTTTATTAATTTTGGAAAGAGCGACTTGAAGTTACTTAATTTGTTCTTTCACCTGGCAAACAAGTAGAAAATATAAAAATTCTGTTTAATTTATCAGTTTCAAGTTTTATAAACGCCCTTGTGGTGGGCGTGTCAAAACAATGCAATCTCAATTTACTGTAAAAAGGTAAAAAGAGCGCCCAAAAGCATGCTACATAATTATATGAGTCTTTGACATATTTAAGGTGCCGCTTGAAAGTATGCTACAGTTAAAATTAGGCCTTTCACTAGCAATACACACATGTCCATTTAAATGCATCATACAAGTATGCAACAGTTTTAACTCTTAAACTTTACCACTTCTTTTATTACAAAAGCCCTTTTTTATTACAAAAGCCCTTTTTATTACAAATGTGCAAAAAAATTAATATTAATACTTGCTCAAACTTGGGTGCCAGATAAATCTTGTTTCAATATCCTCACAGAATAAATGATTTAAAATCACAGAACTCAATAACAGATTTATACATACAGATTAGGTTAAGTTGCCCAATTGGGTAATAGTGTACTAGTCAAATAAAAAATTAATATTTTTGTTTATAAAAAAAAAAAAAAAAAAAAAAAATAATTTTCTTGTTTTTACTCGACACTACAAATTCCTAGCATACTTTTGTGCGCCGCACATTAATTCTGTCTGCTCACCCAATCAGCATCTCATTCTAATTGGAATTGTTAGGAGGCCTTATCAGTGAGGTCAAATCAGACCACCTAAGGCATGACAGTGGCTGACCTTGAAAGATCTCACGCCGTCTCCAGAGGCAAACTATATTTACACACGTGCCGAAAATACACAACAAACAATTAGTTAGTTAATAATTATTGTGATGCTGCGACGTAATTTCTGAGTATTGCCTTAAAATTATTATTACCCATATCACTTGAATGGCCTCGCTAAGAGCAGAAAATCATTATCAGTTTGCAGTTATTTAAATTGCCCCAAAGGGTATGCTGTGCTCACAGATTAGACTATAAAAATAATATGTATTAATGATATTTTTAGATGGTGACAAATGAAATTCATATAAAGGTTTGTTTTTAGAAATTTTTGTACAACCATTTTTATTAATTTCTTCTGGGTATTTTGTAGTCTGGCAGACTGAACCCAGGCTTATACTCGCATGTTCTGTTCAGGCTGATAAGCTCATCCCAAACAGTTCACACAAATCGGAATTCTCGTCTACCAATTCAGTACAAAATTATCAATTGATTGCTTGAGACGCACTTCGAATAAGAGTCTCCACATAAAATGCTAGCTAAATATTTTCCACTTTTGCTACTGTTGGCACAGGTGAGTGAGTTTATGATCTAGGAAAACATATGTACATATGTCTGCATGTCTGGCTGCATATAAAATTTAATGTGCATATACTTTTCACAGTGCCTGTGGGCGGCACCCGCTGTCAAGCCAGAAGATACAGAACAGACACAGGAACAGCTGAAGCAGGAGGCGCACACTGAGACAATCAACTTGCTGAACGCCCTATTCCGGGCACAGATTGCCTACTTTAGCGGAGTTCGCGAGAAATTGGCGCCGACTACGAAACGTGCTGCTGACATTGCACTGTACATTTCCCGACTAAACGAGGCCATTGCCGAGAAGGAGCTGGACAAGAAGGATGCTCTGTGGGTGAGCATATTCGATCAGGTTAGTGACAAGTCAATACATATTTATTCCATATATAATAACTTGCTTTCTCTGTGCCTCGTCTGCAGTTCAGCAAATCGCCGCTGCTGCTGAATAATCCGGAGGAGACCGGCCTCACCAACGAGGGCTACCAGACGCTGCTTACCGATAAGAAGCTGCAAGATATCACCAAGACATTCGTCACCGATGTCTCAGTGTACTTCTGGAAAATGGCCCAGCTGAGCGGCAAAGTCGTGGAAAACGGCATCGATCACTACTTGGAACAGGCCAACAAGATCAAGCAGCAATAAACCAACTAGACTGTACACTTAGAACAGCTTTCTATTCTAATACTTGAACATGAATGTACATAACGATAGTTGCTACCAATAGTAAGTAAAGTTATTTCGAATATTATTGGTTTTGTTTGTTACTATTTTAAGCATAGAATGTTCGAAAGGTGATGAAAGGGAAGGTAGTATTAGAAGACTATCGAAAGGAAATGGTAAAGCTAGATATATCAATCAAAAACACCTACAACCTTTTAACAGAGACCTACTAATATAAACTATCGTATATAGGCTTCGAAGTGTGCCACATAAAACTTGCAACTGTTGCCTTAACAATTGAATTTAATTGTTTTAATCATATGTGAGTAGCCTGAGTTAATAAATAGCAAAGATAATGTGGTCAATCGGGACAATACTTTTGTCTACATTTATCTTACATTTCCCTATTATTTTTTAATAATTTACCATCAGAAACTGTTGACTATTCACTCCGCAACCAACTCAATTAGTGAAATTTGTAAACCTTCAACTCTAACCTGCAATTGACGCATCTGAAGCATCAATTATCTCAATTAAACAAGCCGATTAATCGATTATCACCCTGCAACAAAGCACTCTCGAACTGTAGAATATTTGAACAATCCATTAACGCGTTGTAAAGCGTAATATGGCCATATGAATGGAGGAGGCAACAATAGAGTGCGGAAATATCATCATCGCGCATACAAATCTCCCACACACACTCATACCACAGTTTGCCATTTATGGAGGGCGGAGAAAAACGATAAATAAAAATAGGTTGAAAAAAGCTGAAAACGTTGAAAATAATGATAAATTTCTAAAGCGACTGTCGACTGTCACGATTCGTGAATCATGCCGAAACAGTTAAGCAAATCAACTTTTCGGGCACAAATTGTAAGTTAATTGCACATCAGGCAAATTCTTTTCATTTCTTTGGCTTTTCTTTTTCGCGTTTCTTGGGGCAAAAGAAAAGAGAAGAGAAGAAAATTGGAAACAAAGTTGTGCAATTGCCATCGAAAATAGCTAAGCTAAGCAAAGTGCAAGGTATTTTTAATGCAATTTGTGTTAAAAATACAACAGGCAGAGAAGGGGAGTGTGAGGAGGGGTGTGTGCACGATTGGGGCATGGTCAGAGAAGGCGGGAGCCAGACGTCGGACACGCATGCCTAAGCCACATCGGCATCGCTGCTTCTACATTGTTGTTGTTGCTGTTGTTGTTCCACACATGTGTCTCTGTCGCTGTCGCTGATATTTGAAATCAACGTACCCCCATCCCTTTTCCTCCCCTTCTTCCCCATACAGCTCCCTTTCAGCATGTTGCGCATTCGAGCGTGTCGCATAACAACAATTGCCACTTCCGAATGCTCCACAAATACAGCAACAACAACAACAGCAACAAAACCGGCGACGAGTGCAGCAGCAGAAGCAAAAAAAGAGATATGCGAATGGAATCTGCGTTAATTTGTTTAAAAATCCATTTTATCAATATTGTTGTACAATAACAAAAAGAAATAAATAAGCCGACAGTAAACGCGACGAGAGATAAGGCTGAAAAAAAAGCTAAACGGAGATTATAAGATCAACAAACGAAATGGAACAAACGAAATACGACTAAGTCGAAGCTCAAATATTCTACAGATGTATTTCATTTCGGATTAGGGCAATGTAAAATAATCCCAACAGAAATTGATGCCGTAAAATACTTAATTTACAAATCATATAAACAAAGTTATTTACAACATATTTCAAAGATCAAAAACCGGAAATATAAACAAATATAGAATTTAAAATATTGATCACAGGAATTGAAGTATGAAGAATAAAGCATAGATAACGTAAGAAAATGCTGAATTAATTAACACTTCATTCTAATAATTTAAATCTTATTGGGTTTTACTAAATTAAAGTCGAAGTGTATTTAACATAAATTTTTATTTTAACTTTTTATATCTAAAATACATTTTAAAAACAATTTTGTGTACTTTAAATTCTTTTCTTCCTATTAAATTAATTGTTTTAGTTAAAACAGTCGACTGAATATAATCGACTCTCAAAAAAATAAGAAAATAAATAAAAATTAAGCTCTCTCCATTAATTACTCTCATAAAATATTTTATAAGTATTTTGTGACTTCAAAACCGTTGTTATGTTGCCATTAAATGATTAAAATAATAATTTAAATCAATTATAAACCTCAAAACAATTCGTACATTCATTTTAAATTGAAACAGACTCGCGACCCATATATGACTATGATTATTGTACCTTTAATTCACTTTCTTTTACTGCCAAAGAACTTTAATATTATACGTCATAGACCAGGCGCAATCGCCGGTATTAGCCAAGAGTAAAGCAAACAAAGCCAATGGGGGCTAATTGCAAAAGCATTTCGATGGGGGCCTCTGTACACACAGATAAGAGAGGAAATTCGTTTCCAGGTACAACCTGCCGCGGGCTTTGTTTTATACACATACACACGTATTACGCATGTATATATGTATGTATTTAGTCTGTTTGTTACCTTTCTGGTGTGACTAGCCTCCGGTTGACTTTTACCATAAACCATAGACTATAAACAAATAGACATTTCAGGTAGCATGTGTGAATGGGGGATATGGAGAGTGAAGAACAGGGGTTGGGAGCATTCATTCATTCAGAATGGGGACTTGATAGACGCGCATGTTTGTAATAATGATGCTATTCATATGCTGATATCATCTGATGTAATGTGAATCGATTTCTTATTGTGTTCTATAGTTTGTATCGCTCGGAATGTGGAGGCCGTAGAACCTAACTAATTCTATTTTAGTGACTATACTACACAATGTCAGACCTAAATGTTTTACAAATAGAACATTAATTGTAGAAGAAAGGGGCTAAACAATAGTTGCCAGCTATTATGTTGCATAAATACATTGAAGGTCGATGGATCCCAAAGAGAACGAATAAACCATATGAAGAAAATACTCTTTAAATACTTTTTGTTTTCTTTTAATTATACGAAATATATAATTTTCTTTTTCATTTTAAAAATTATATTATCTCTTCTTCGCATTATATGTATTTATGTTAATCTATCCAATGCCCTTTTCATTTTTTATTCTATTATACTTTACAGTTAAGCATTTTATTATCGTTTTGCATTATTCATAAATCATACAATGTATTTAAATAAATCGGTTCTGTCTCTAAGGCCTTATTTGCTTTTTTAATATTAAAATCAATTCCAAAACGACTCGATTCGTATGTAAATCACTTTAATTTCGATCCATTTTCGTAGCATTTTCCTGTTGCTTCATTGTTGCCTGTACGCTTTGGCGTCATGCTTCTCTTCTCTCTCACACACACACACACTCATGTGTACAGTTATTTGACCCTATTGACCGTACCGTTATGTGCCAAAACCAACAACTTTTGATTACATTAAAATGGCAATTGGAACACGAAACGGTCACCCATAATACGCCACATCCATCATCGTTCGGTTTCGTTCAGGTCGGTTCCCATTTCGTTCCGATGCCAATAAGAAAGTCGCGTGCAAAATGCTTCATATCAAATTTATCGACACACAAATACACACACAGTAAATCCTATGCGTGTGTGTGTGTGTCTGTGTGAATTAAAATATATTTTCTTTCGCTTGTTGTTGTTTTTGTTGTTGCACGTATCTGTTGCTTGGGGTAAGTTGTATTTGGTATCTGGTTTGCCGATAAGCCCACAAAAATCATGTTGAACAACGCGGGCAACAGCAACAACAATACAACTAAGGCAACTAAGGCTGCAACAACAACAGCAGCAAGAAAAGGCCGACTGACAATTTTGTTTACATTTTGGCGTCTTGTTGTTGTTGTTGTTGTCGACAGATTTTCTAATAAACCATTTAGAACCGGTTTTTCTTTTCAGTTTTTTTTTTGTGAACGGTTTCGGCTTTTGGTTTTGCTTTTGCCTCGCTGCCACGAAGAAGAAGCAGAAGCAGAGGAAGAGGAGCAAACGACGGATCCGAGAGCATCAAATTTCATGCTGCAAACTAGCGATGTGTGCGTGATCGAAATGTTTTCATCGTCACAAATGAAAAGCACGAAAGCATGAGAGCGCTGCATATGAAAGTATTTTCTAGTGTTAACAACTTTAATTATCGAGTACCACAAAAATACTAAACAAATTAGCAAATTTAATACTACATTCATTTCGTGCCTTTGCATTAACCCGCAACACATCCTGTTGCAACATGTTTGTTCGTGTCACGCAATGAAATACGACACGCGCCCAATTCCCCTGCACACACACACACACACACGCACACATACGTAAAGCTTGTTTTAAACAAAAACGAAGCTCTTTCTTTGAAGAGGAGGCAACACTTTCAATGGCCTGGCAAGGGTTAGATTTTCGGTCATAGATTAGCATAAAGCACACATAAACACACACACAGACACAATGGCACACACAGGTAACAAAAGCAAACCACAATGCACAATAACAATAACAATGCGCGCACACAAACACTTCTTCCCCCTCCCTCTCCCTCTTTCTTAATCTCTTAGTCTTTCACTTGGTCCCCTCTCTCTCTCTCTCTCTCTCTCTGTGAGGAGGCACTACTCACCTTCAATGCAAACGACGTGATCGCGTATCTGTTGGGCAATCTGGGCGTCCGGCATGGGCAACAAATCGATTAAATCGTAAATAGCATAAATCGATGGATGGACGCTCTCAAAGCGCTGTATCTCTTGGCGTATCGCCAGCGAATTGCTTATCAGCGGCTGTGGCGGCTGCGCCACCAAAATTGAGGCAGCGGCCGCGGCAGCAGCAGCAGCAGCCGATGACGTCGACGCCGACGTCGACTGACATTGGGTGGTTGTGGGCGTATGATTGTGACGCTGCTGCTGCTGTTGCTGCTGCTGCGACGTCAACGTCGACGTCGATGCTGGCGCTGTCAACTGTAAATGTGGCGGCAGATGATGATGATGAGGATGATGATTCTGTAACTGGAGCTGGTGCTGGAGCTGCAAATGCGACAGCGACGCATGCGGATGATAATTACTCATTGTTAAAGCACTCGAAATTTAGCTAACGTTTTTAATTAACTTAAATTGCTTGATTGCTCTTTTTACTTTTTGCTTTTGGGATGCCGATAGAGAGGCAGCAGCTCAAGAAAGCAACAAAAAAGCCAAACGTAAACTAAACGCGCACACACATATACACAGCACATGTACACGCAAACGCACA
This sequence comes from Zaprionus indianus, assembly GCA_018904595.1. Classification (NCBI taxonomy): domain Eukaryota; kingdom Metazoa; phylum Arthropoda; class Insecta; order Diptera; family Drosophilidae; genus Zaprionus; species Zaprionus indianus. The sequence goes on from JAEIHA010000905.1 coordinate 4,030,455, forward strand.
CGCACACGACGCAATGGCACAATTATCTGTCATATCGATGACAACGCGCAACAACATATTTGCCACACAGCAGCAACAATAAGAACAACAGTTGCGAGTTTATTTCACGAGAATTGTAATTTTTACACCTGTTCCACACACATAAATAACGATTTTTAAAAATCGCACAGTGCCACTCTCTGTGCTCTGCTCTGGCCCGTGCGTTCTCAACACAGTGTGACCAGTTGCGATAAACATGAAAATAAGCTCAATTCAAATCAATTTAAAATACCAACAAGTGTTGTACCGAAAGTATCGAGTATATTTTGCATGCAATATCGAGTATATTTAGGCGGCAGTAGCTTAGCGCATGTCGTAATATAAACTAAATAATAAATATCAATTAAAATATCACAAGTATGGCACAAAGCAGGCTAGAAAAGATTGGTACCATCTTCACGAGGTATGTGCATGTCATGTACATTTTGAAAATAATGCTAACAAGTGGATTTTTTAGGGTTCAGGGATTGCTGCGCGGCGGTGCCATGAAAACGGAGGATAAACCCATTTGGTACGACGTCTACGCGGCATTCCCCCCCAAATTGGAACCGCGTTTCGACAGACCAGCACCTAATATTCCAGTGCGTAATATATTCTACGCCGAGGATGTTGTGCGAGCGTAAGTTGTCCTGTCCGAGCCCCCTAACCTGTAGGAATTTCACCCCAAGTTCTCTCTCTCTCTACCTCAGAAAGCTGCATAAGGAAAATAAACCCAGTGAGACTATATCCTTGTTTGATAACAAACGACACACACAATCCCAGCAGTTTGTTCAGATCTATGAGAATCTGAAGTCGCAGGGTGCATTGGATGATCAGCGCATTTACGAAACAGCACTCGACTTGCTCGCTGAGCAGCGGAGGCAATCACGCTCGGATGTTGCCGAAGAGCAGCTGGTGATAGAAGCATCTGACGCTGAGGTGGCAGAGGAGACAAAGCAGAAGAGCACGACGCTGCTTAATGAGTTCCAGGAGGCTGGCGAACAGACCAAGTCGGCTCCGAGCAAAGCGAAAAAGGACCCAACTCCAGGCGTAAACATTGACAGCTTGTTCAAGGATTAGGATTCACTTTATAGAATTATTAACTAAATATACATTTCTGTTTGTTGCAACATTACATTCTTAAACTGCGAGGGCATCGTTCTGGGACTCGTGACTGAGCTGCGTCTGTAGATTGGACAGTTTATTCTTTAGCACCTGCACACCCATTATGACAATGTTTTCTGGTTTCAGTGCACCGGACGACTCCACGTTGAAGAAGAACTTGTTTGGCTTGGCTTCCCAGTTGTATGGCGCCTCGAACTGGTCATCCTCCAGTTCGGTGTGCTCGCTCTTTGGCCACTCGTCGGGTTTCGGGTACAGGGTATGGCGCATAGAGTTGTCCGGATCATATTCAAAGCATACACCTGCGGTGGGGTTCCATTTGGCGTGTTCCTTACCGAATCCCTTCTTGGCATAGGCACGCAGCTTCAGTTCCTGTCCCTTTCGTAGTTTAATAATCAGTATCTCATCGGTGCTCTCGCCGTATTCATTATCCTCTTCACCTTGATTGCGCGACGTCACCGGCAGCACCTTGGCATTGCTGGACTTCAGGTCGGCTGTGGTAACGTGGCGTGTCTGCTCCTCGTTGCATTTCACGTCGAGCGTAAATTCCACACTGCACTCGGGACAGAAGTCAAGGCAGATGCAATCTCGGGTATACTGCAATCTCTCTACCACATCGTCGGATATCAGGGGTATCAGACCAATGCGATGGGCCAGAAACTCATCGGATAACACTGTTGAGTTCGCCTCCAGTTGCACCCAGTCGATGGCCAGAGTCGGCGTCTCGGCAATGAAAACTCTACGTAGACTGTTCGCTACACTCAACTCCGTGTCCTCCAGCACAAACTTGACATTGTCGTCCGTGAGCTCAGTAATTTGTACAGACGGTTGATTAGCATATGGCATTTTTGCTCTTATTTTTCAGACTCAAATAATAATAAACAGAAAACAGCGCTAAAAATGCTGCGAACCGGTCAGGGGTGCTTTGGATATAATTCTTATCGATTAATAAGTGAGAGCCAAGCAGGTTTATTCGAGCCTCATCGATATATACCTAAATGTTCTCGATAACATCATTTATTTTGAGCTACGTCGTTCTACAGCACTGAATTGTTTGTAAAATTGCCCGACAATGTTGCGCCATTGCAGCCGGTTATTTTGCAAACTTGCAACTGAGATAAATATTAAAACGGCCCGGGCGGAGACGAAGAAACAATTGGATTTTACGCATCTAAGTCATCCTACAAAAGTGCCGCAGACACCGGTGCCAACAGTTTTTCCAGACACCAGCAAGAACGACGTTGAAATCGACACTAAGACGATTCAACTACTTGAGCGCCTGTCGCTAGTGGATCTGGACAGTGACCAGGCTCTGGCCACGCTAAAGAGCAGCATCCAATTTGCCGACAAGATAGCACACATCGACACTCATAACGTGCTTCCACTGTACACGGTGCTGGAGAATCAGCAGTTGCAATTACGCAACGACGAAGTAACCGAAGGCGACTGCCGTGCTGAGCTGCTGCGGATTGCCCAGGTGACGGACGAAGATTACTACGTGTCGCCGCCTGGCAACATACCACTAGAGCAGCTTGACAAAGAATAGATAGATATGACCAGTCGTTTAAGTCGCTGCATAACATCTCTGGAATCCGCTGGCTTCCTGCGCAGTCTGGACAGTAAAAATACACCAAACATAGAGCTACTGCATCATGGTTCTGCCTATGCCAAGCAGCTTCAAAAGCAGTGGCTCAGAATGCGTCCGTTGGCTGTCAACTTTGGCAGCATTTCTGCATCGTCTGAAGAGTCTCCAGCTCCGCAACGTTTCTCCTTTGTGCATTCCCAACAATTTCGTCAGCATATCAAAAATCTGCGCCAAGCTCATCCAAGCAAGGCAAAGTGCCCAACATTGCTAAAGCATCAATGCAGCGTTGCCTCCGATACGAAAACAAATTCCATCTTCCAATACGAACGTCGTGCAACACAACTAATTACGGATTTCTATGTGGAACCTCATCGTGGCCTGGAGCATTTTTACAACGTGCAACGGGAGAGTAAAATCTGGTGGATGCGCTACTCCTCGAACCCAAGTCGTTATGCTATTGTGCCTTATAAGGACCAACACGAAGGATGTCAAGCGATTGATATTAGAGCTGCCTTCGGAGATGATGTCGGTGTGAGCGTAGAACAGCTAAGTTTGGTGTCACTGCCGGATGACGATGTTTTCCTGTTACCCGATGCACGCACTGGCAAGACACAGTTGCCAATGGTCATACGCTCCACCATCGAACTAGAGCCAGCCACCTGTGGTAGGCACTTTCTCGCCATCTACATATGTATATATTTATACAACGTTCTTCTCTGTTATATATACAGCGCTGCTGCTTGACGGTTGTGATCATGGCCGGGAGGCCGGCTCGTTGCTTCTGAATCGTGTGCTGGCTCCGTATCAATGTGCCATTGCAGGCTTACCAAAGACTGAGCAAATCTCACCAGACTTAAAGGATCTTTGCACGCATATGGTGCATGTATTGCAGCATGCCAAGCTGCGTTTGCATTTGTTCCAAGGCAAGGATTTCACGCTGGCCAAGAACAATGAAGTCTTGACGGAGCAGTTACAGCTAGTCGACAGTCTGGGCGTGCCCTATACGCTGCTATTGGATGAACAGCAGACTCTGGACAATGGGCTGCTCCAGTTGCGTAGCCGGGATACGCAGCTGGCAGAGACCATACACATCAGCGATTTACCTGACTACTTATTGCATATATTTAGAAACCATTAAAGTTGACCTAGAACCCACTATTATTTATATTGTTAGTTAAATGGAGAACACCACCCGAGTAGGTCATTTCTACCTAAAAGTCCCTTCCTAGGTTGACAATAGCTGTTCTGCTTCCCTAATGAAAGAAAGCATATCCTTCGTTGAACAGTTAACGATCTTCGCAGGAACTGCGGTATCCATGTGCACATGTTTCCTTCTCAAACCAAAGGTTTATAGAGTCTTCATTCTCCGAAATAAATGATAGTTCACCGTATGATGATCACTGATGCAGCTAAAAGGAAGGTAAAGATTTTCCTGGAGAGCAAACTGGTTGTTCACTTAACTAAGAGATTGATAAGCTCCATGGACTGCTTCATCCCCAAACTAAATAGCAAGTAGCGTTCGGTCATCTTATCATCACGTGCAGTTCTTCATATAATTTATTTATTTATTTTTATTTAATAATGGAACAATCTTTTTAGATAATTTATGGCTAAAATGGAACAATTTGCAATAAATCGAATGTATGTTACATAAAGTCCGTAAGATATTGGCGAACATTGAATCCGACTACTTTGCCAATGTAGAGCACAAATTCAAGACCAACGGTACACTGTAGCTTGGCCGAGCCATCCATGATGTTCTGCTCGCCGGAAACAAAGCTGAGTAGCTTCAGATGTACCAACGTGGAGATCTGTGAGAGTAAATTACAAGTAAGACCGACTTTCTCATCGAGAATGGCATAGAAAATGGCCAGCAACCGATCTATGCTGAATGACTTTGGTCCTAGCGTGGTGGACATCTTTTCCGCATTCTACCAAAGGAAAGAAAATGAAATAACAGTGATAATCAAGAGATCAACCAATATATTACCTTCGCTCTGGCGTTGACTGTCTGCATGCGCTTGCGCTGCTTGCCATGATTCTTAACAAAGAGCCTCTTGTCCTGCTTCGCCGAATTGTGGCTGGCAAGGAAGGCGGCAATTAGAAGATATTTTCCATAATACGGTAACTCAAGTGACTGTGCCAGTTTGCGTACACTTTGATCTTCGATTTCCGTCTCGCCCAATGGCTTTTCAATGCGCATATAAATTTGGGTAAGAGCAGACCTCAGTGGGCCGGCAATGTGTCGCCAAAGACGTGAGACGTCTGTGCACTCGACACTGCCATCGAGAACGGGCTCCAAGTAGATGGAGAAACATTTGCGCGCCGTCAGCTGCAGTTCGGGAAGATCTCGACAAGCCTTGTAGAAAACACTTAGGAAAAGATTGAGGTAGTTGCTGTAGAATTCCTGTGTCAAAGCAGCTTGACAGATCTCCAAACGCTGCGGCTGTTCTTGTTGCAGCTGTTGCAGCAAGCGACACTGTACTTGTTCAAAGTCACTACTGAGTATCCGCAATGTTTCGGCCTTGTTGTACTGAGCCAAATGGATTGTAATGATCTCACTCAGTCCCGTCTTGTTGTAGTACTTCTCGAAGGGCAGCTGCGACATCAGTAGCACACACAGATTGAGTCCGCTTAGCTGCTGTAGTCGCAGCAGCACTGGCAGCACATTGGCATCCATGTCACGCAGGCGTTCGGCATTATCGATGGCTATAAGGAAACCACCTGGTGCATGCCAACGGCGCAGTTGCTCTACAAATTCCAGCATATTGTCGGCATGCAGTTCCTGAACTGACTCACTTTGGTGCGATGCCAACCCATCCAGCACATTCTCCAACAGTATTTTCGTCGTATAGCATTCGATGGCATTGAGCTGGGCGATCTTCACCTTTTGCTGCTTCTGACATTGCTGCAGGAAGGCTTTGACTAATGAAGTTTTTCCCGTGCCACTGTGACCGTATAGATAAATAGCCGCTGGGTATGACTCGCTGCAGTCGCCAATTAATTCACCCAACTTTGATATGACCGTCTCGCGGCAGGGAAACTTTGGTTCCAAGGCAGCACAAATCTGTTCCATTTGTTTTTATTTCTACAAAAACAACAACTGATGAGGCGCGAAGTAGGGCTGTACAAAATATACCTTAATATCAATTATCGATACTGGCTAAATTAAAAAATACTTTGTAAAGTATCGATATTTTAATTCAGATGAGCAACGATGTGTTATTTGCGCGCGAATGTAAAGAATTGCGATGGACATCTTTTGATTGTCATAAGTAATATCCAATCAAGTAAAACAACCACCGAAGACCATGATCCATGTAAATATTATTTTAATTTCATCATGTCCTAGATCATAATGAAATACCGACACTTATCGATATACCAGGGCCTTAAATCCTGACTTTATATACTAACCGGTTAGAATAGGAGGAAAGCTAATTTCGAGAATTTCATTAGTAAGTGAAATATTAAATCAGTCCTGTGAAATCCAAGACAGAGAAACGTGCATTAAATTTGTATTGAAATTCGCAAGGCGAGAGAACAACAAAATATCGACTGTCAACTTCACATATTTAGCTGTGTATCTACAATAGTATCCATTCATAAAATTATTAAGTATACCACGCATGAATCAAGGAACAATGAGCATTTGGGCACCTTTTGATCGCCCTTGACTTTGCCCAAGATACTGTCAACTGCGAACAATACATTCTTCAGATCTCATAAGTCAACTTGCGCTGTGGAAAACAAGTAATAATTTCTCGGTTAGATTAAATTACTAGATCAGCTGGGCTTGGCGAAATAAAAAGTATTTATGGCTTGGGTCTTTTTTGAGTTGACGGATATGAAAATGCATGATCTGCTGAACCAGCTGCTGTCTAAGGGCGAATCATTTCGGGCACCGGAGCCTTTGGATCTTACATTAAAGGAAATAAAATATTTGGTCAATCACAAGTTTCCCAATGTGCGGGCGCTGGAGTATGAGATACATGAAAGCTACTCATACAAAATTCAACCGGAGTTTTATCTACTGCCTGAGATCTTTCCAGGACTATATTCTTTAAAACTATCCGGTGGCCTTGTCACCGGCTTCAGTTTCGACAAATTTAAACACTTGCGCAAATTGGAACTTTGGAGATGTTATGATTTCTCTGATTATTTAACGGGACACGAAACCCTTGAAGAACTGATAATCGACCTTGGCGTGAACGAAAATCAATACTATGCTTATGTCTTAAAAGATTTTCCAAAGCTTACCACGATAGCTTATTCATTAGATGATTCAGGCGGGCATTCTTACTTTCATGACACAATTGAAGAACGTCGCAATGACATAACCGAATTGAGTTTTAACGAATTCATTTGTTGCTACATTGGATCGCGTCTGCAACTTCCTCAGAACTTGCGGCGATTATCGGTGATCAACGATTATGCATTAAAGGCGAACGAATTGCAAACTCTGATTGCCGGAACACGGTTGGAACAACTCGATCTGGTTGATACGAAGGTGTTTTCTAGTGAAATACAGATTTGGGAGACAGTCACCGTTTGCCCGTCCCTAAAGATATTAAACATATCAGGAATCAGGAAACCGAAAAATGATTTCTTTGAGCTTAGCCGACACCATATGGAGCAGGCCCTTGGAAATCGTTCTGAACCATTGGCACTACATTGTTATAAGACAGGCGTCAGCGAGCAACTTGTGAGTACTATGGACTCTAACCCTTAAGTACATTATTTACTTGCAATAATAATTTGCAGATGGAGAAAAACTTTAAACATCCCAATCTAAAGGTTTCCTTTCTTCCATTGCCTGTGAAGATGATTAGTCAAGGATACGTGGAAATAAAGTTTCATCCTCTGATAGTTGACTGAAGACAAATTTGATACATTTTTTCTTATTTACAGCACTTCTTTATTATTTTATTAAACATAAGTATATTTGCCGCCGGATTCGATCCACTTTGAGTAAATGATTTTGAAATATGAAAATGCATATGTAAGAGTTTTTCAAAGATCATTATTTCATAAGAATATCAAGTAGATTTATTTATTTTGTTTGTTTGTTCAGAGGCCGAAAATGTATTTGCACGTAACCTTGATAGACAGTCTTCATAGCCAGTGGCACAAATGAAACATTTAGCTTGGGATGTTTGAAGTTTTTATCGATCTGCAAGATATTATTCAAATCTCAAGTTAATAAAGTAAATAGGCGTTGGACTGAGTAATACTCACAAGGTTTCTATCAACGCCTGTATTGTGGCAATGTAGTGTCAACGGTACTGAACGCCTCGCAAGGGCCTGCTCCATGTGGTGGCGGCTTAGCTCAAAAAAATCATTTTTTATTTTCATTCCTGATACGTTTAATATCTGTAGGGACGGGCAAACGGTGACTGTTTTCCATAGCTGTATCTCATTTGAAAAAGTTGGTGAATCAACCAGATCGAGTTGTTCCAGCAGTTTTCCGGAAATAAGGTTTAACAATTTCTCCACAGTAAATTCTTTATCGTTGATCACCGATAGTCGTTTCATGTGCTTAGGAAGCTTAAGACCAGATCTTTTGTAGAAAGTAATCGAATTGTTGAAACTCAATTCGGTTATGTCATCAAAGCGTTCTCTTAGTGTGTCACGAAAATAATAATGATAAGTAGATGATAATAATGGGCTCGAATCCTCTAATGAAAAAGCTATCGTATGTAGTTTGGGAAAGTTCTTTAGGGTTTTAGCATAGAAAATATTATCAGTCTTGTTAATGTCGATTATTAGTTCTTCCAGAGTTTCGTGTCCTGTTAAAGAATCACCGAAACCAAAGCAATGCCAAAGTTCCAATTTGCGCAATTTTTTAAATTTCTGGAATCTGAAGCCGTTGACGCCACCTCCCCAAATTTTTAAAGAGTTGAGTTCTGGGAAGATTTTATGCAGTTGATAAATCTCAGGCTGAGTTTTCCAAGGGTAGGGGTCATTTATTTCACACTCCAGCTTATGAACATTGGGAAACTTGTAATTGACCAACAGTCTCAATTGCTTCAGTGTAATATACAAAAGCCCTGGTGACTGTAATGTTTCCCCGATGGTAGAGAGCAGCTGGTCCAGCACTTCAGTATCATCCTCCAACTCAGCTAAGATCCAAGCCAGAAAATACTTGTTATTTCGCCACGCCCAGCAGATGTTGTCATTTAATCGTACCGAGAAGTTTTTAGTTGCTTTCCACAGTGCTAGTTGACTTCTGAGATCTAGAGAATTTATTATGCACAGTTGACAGTCATTGTTAAGCTGGTCTATCATCTTCGATGCGAATTAAGAGCAAGCTTCTCTATTTTGCGTTTTCTGCCTAATTATTTATAATTTTAATAAATAATGAAAAATTAAACTTTTCTACTGATCAGTCTGAGTTTGATCGGTCATACCTCGTTTTCGATAGGAATGAAATATTAACTGAACAATTTACTTTCAATAAGACCCTGGTATCGATATATCTAAATACCTTTTAATTTTTGAACCTGGTCACACTGGAAATTTCAGCTAAATATTTGCAATATTTGGCTATATATAGAAGTAAGCCGACATTTACCCTAATATTTTTGTCTTATCTCGTATTTCATATAAAAGTCAATCTTCAGATTTTTAAATGAATTCTCCGAATATTGTTTTGTGAGTGATTTATGCATATCGAAATCAAGGGGTGTGAATAAAACACGATTGATCGTTATCGTTTGTATTGTGAATTTCATTACCAAATGAAATAGTAAATCAGAATTCAGTGAAACGCAAGACATACAAATTTTTTAAATCCGATTACAATTTTCAAGAAGATAAATGAACTAAACAAAGACTGTCAACAGCGAACAATACATTCATCATATCTCAAATGTCATCTTGCGCTGTGGAATATAATTAATAAATTCACGGTTCGATTTAATTACAAGATTGACGAAATAAAAAGTATTTTTGGCTTGCGTCTATTCTGTGTTGATAGATATGAAAATGCATGATCTGCTGAACCAGCTGCTGTCTAAGGGTGAATCCTTTCGGTCACTGGAGCCTTTGTATCTTACATTAAAAGAAATAAAACATTTGGTGAATCACAAGTTCCCCAATGTGCGGGCGTTGGAGTATCAGATAAGTGAAAGGTACTCACACAAAATTCAACCGGAGTTTTATCTACTGCCTGAGATCTTTCCAGGACTAAATTCTTTAAAACTATCCGGTGGCCTTGTCACTGGCTTCAGTTTCGAGAAGTTTGAACACTTACGCAAATTGGAACTGTGGGAATGTTTTGATTTTTCTGAATATTTAACGGGACACGAAACCCTAGAAGAACTGATAATCGACCTTGGCGTGAACGAAAATCAATACGATGTTGATGTCCTAAAGAATTATCCGAAGCTAACCACGGTAGCTTATTCATTAGATGATTCAGGCCCGCATTGGTATTTTGATGACACAATTGAAGCACGTCGCAATGATATAACCGAATTGAGTTTTAACGAATTCATTGGTTGCTACATTGAAACGGGTCCGCAATTTCCTCAGAATTTGAGGCGACTATCGGTGATCAACGATGAAGTATTTTCTGCGGAGGAATTGCAAACCCTTATTGCTGGATTATTGCTGGAACAACTCGATCTGGTTGATACACCGATTTTTTCAAACGAAACACAGCTTTGGAAGACAGTCACGGTTTGCCCATCCCTAAAGATATTAAACATATCAGGAATGAAACTAAAGAATGGTTTCTTCGAGCCTAGCCGACACCACATGGAGCAGGCACTTGCGAATCGTTCCGAACCATTGACACTACATTTTCATAAGACAGGCGTCAACGAGCAACTTGTGAGTAGTATGGATTCTAACCCTTAAGTACATTATTTACTTGCAATAATATTTCGCAGATGGAGAAAAACTTTAAACACCCCAATCTAAAGGTTTCCTTTCTTCCATTGCCTGTGAAGATGATCGATCAAGGTTACGTAGAAATAAAGTTTCATCCTCTGATAGCTGACTGAAGACAAATTGGATACATTTATTCTTATTAACATAAATTCTTGAAATATCATTCCTATTTATACAAACGGACAATCCGAATAACTCGACTATATCGACTCGGCTGTTGATGCTGATTCAGAGTATGGGTGCTTATGAGTATAAGAATGAAAAGCACTAGGCGGTAGAAGACATTGCCTATAATAATTGTTTGCAACGATGTTTCAGATCTGGATGAAGGGCATCTTAGCGCCTATCTGATTCATTATATTCATACTCAACTTTAAGCCCAGTACTTTATGTAAGTGTGAAAGAACGGTTTGGCTACACGCGTTACTAGGTAAAATTAATAAAAGCTAAATATATATAAGTCATTATATTGTGATAAAAAAAATGCATATGTAAGAGTTTTCAAAGATCATTATTTCCGGTTAAAATAGTTTACCACATTTCATTCAGAATATCAAACTGATTTATTTTTTTTGTTTGTTTGTTCAGAGGCCGAAAATGTATTTGCACGTAGCCGTGATAGACAGTCTTCATAGCCAGTGGCACAAAAGAAACATTTAGATTGGGATGTTTGAAGTTTTTCTCGATCTGCAAGAAATTATTTAAATATCAAGTTAATAAAGTAAATAGGCGTTTGACTGAGTAATACTCACAAGGTGTCTATTGACGCCTGTATTGTGGCAATGTAGTGTCAATGGTTCAGAACGATTCGCAAGGGCCTGCTCCATGTGGTGTCGGCTAAGCTCGAAGAAATCATTTTTCAGTTTCATTCCGGATATGTTTAATATCTTTAGGGACGGGCAAACAGAGACTGCGTTCCAAAGCTGTATCTCACTTGAAAAAACAGGTGAGTCAACAATATCGAGTTGTTTCAACAGCGATCCGGCAATTAGGTCTTGTAGTTCATTCACCGTAAAGTCCTTATCGTTGATCACCGATAGTCGGCACAACTGCTTAGGAAGTCTCAGACCCGAATCAATGTAACGAGAAATGCACTTGTTAAAACTCAATTCGATTATGTCGTTGATACGTTCTGCAAGTGTCCTTCGAGTGTAATAATTCACATTATATAAGGAATTAGTGAATAAATTGTCAGATGAAAATGCTATCGTATGCAGCTTGGGAAAGTTCTGAAGGGTATATTGATGGAAAAAAATTTCATCCACGTTTAGGTCGATAATCAGTTCTTCAAGTGTTTCGTGCCCCGTTACACATTTAAAGAAATCGTAGCAATCCCAGACTTCCAATTTGCGCAAATGTTTAAATCTCTTGAAACTGAAAGCAGTGAAACGCCCATGACTTATTTTTATCGAATTAAGTCCCGGAAAGATTTCAGGTAGTTGACGAAATTCACGCTGATTGTTCCGAGAGTACTGGTCGTTTTTTTCATATTCCAGCACCCGCACATTTGGAAAATTGTAATTGACCAACAGTTTCAATTGTTTTAATGTAAGATACAAAAACTCCGGTGGCTGAAATGTATCGCCGATGGCAGACAGGAGCTCGTCCAGCATTACAGGATCATCCTCAAACTCTGATAAAACCCAAGCCAAAAAATACTTCTTATTTCGCCATACCCAGCAGATGTTGTCATTCAATCGTACCGAGATGTTTTTAGTTGCTTTCCACAGCGCCAGTTGACTTCTAATATCTAGCGAACGAATAATGCACAGTTGACAGTCATTGTTAAGTTTGTCTATCATTTTGCAAAACGTAATCTAAATTACAAGCAGGTTTCTCTGTCTGGTTATACCGACTTATGATTTACTATTTAATTTGGTAATGAAATTCTCAAAAAGAGCGATACATATCAGTCGTGTTTCGTTGGTGGCCCTCGTTTTCGATATTTATTTTATATAAAAAATAAACAATTTAATTTTAATACATAAGTATATAATATACAAATATAAAAGTTAAGAAAAGAAAAAACATGAAAATATCTGACCAATTTTTTCTTTTTATTATTTTATAAGCTTTCTTCAAATTTGTCAGCAAAGTATGGATTTAAGGCACTGGTATCGATAAATCTAATTATGTGTTTGAGAAATGATGAAATAAATATAACTTGATTTTTGGTCTAGGAACTGATTTAATTTAAGTAATGATAACATGTAGGTCATAGTTACATAAATAGCTAAGAAAGTTTAAAGTGAGATAAAATGCGCAGCCAGCGAAAAATGGTGAATGAAATTGTGCGATATCAAAATATGGGTTCTTCCGCCTTTTGTAATGTGGTCAATGTTAATTTCGGCTGATAATTTACTAGGACTAGGACTTATCGGAGGCTGTATGTATATCTTAAATTAATCTTATCTCGTCGAGGTCTTTAAGAATCACTCCCTGAAACTGCAATATCCCAAAATTGTTAGGTGATTGATTCAAGACTATCGAAAACGAGGGCCGTCAACGAAACGCGATTGATCGTTAGCGTTCATCATAAGTAGGTCAAACCCTAAACCTCTGTTTCCATCCTAATCTAAATTTGTTTCTAATTTGGGTAACATTTTGCAAGGTGATACACTAATTTAATAATGCTGTCGACTGCAAATAATACATTCTATAGATTTCAGAAGTCAACTTGCGCTGTGAAAAAGCAACTTAAAATTCATCGGTTCAATTGAGTGACAACATCTCCTGGGCTTGGCGAAATAATTTTTTGCCTTGAGTCTTATCTGAATTGACGAATATGAAAATGCATGACTTGCTGTTTCAGCTCCTGTCTACTGGGGAAACATTTCAGTCACCGGAGCCTTTGTATCTTACATTAAAAGGATTAAAACATTTGGTCAATCACAAGTTTCCCAATGTGCGGGCGTTGGAGTATGAGATACGTGAAAGCTACTCACGCAAAATACAACCTGAGTTTTATCTACTGCCAGAGATCTTTCCAGGACTAAATTCTTTAAAACTATCGGGTGGCTTCATCACCGGCTTCAGTTTCGATAAATTTAAACACTTACGCAAATTGGAAATTTGGGATTGTTATGGTTTCTCTAATTATTCAACGGGACACGAAACACTGGAAGAACTGATAATCAGTAACGATAGACAACACTATGTTGATATCAATGGGTTTCCCAAGCTACATACGATAGCCTTTTCATTAGACGATGCTGGCGGGCATTGGTATTTTCATGGAGCACTTAATGAACGAATCAACTATATAAAAGAATTAAGTTTTTACGAATTCATTGGTTGCTACATTCAAACGGGTCTGCAACTTCCTCAGACATTGCGCCGACTATCGGTGATCAAAGATGAAGAATTTACTGAGGAGGAATTGCAAAGCCTAATTGCTGGATCACTGCTGGAACAACTCGATCTGGTTGATACACCGATTTTTTCAAACGAAACACAGCTTTGGAAGGCAGTCACTGTTTGCCCGTCCCTAAAGATATTAAACATATCAGGAATGAAACTAAAAAATGGTTTCTTCGAGACACCTAGCCGACACCACATGGAGCAGGCCCTTGCGAATCGTTCTGAACCATTGACACTACATTGTGATAATACAGGAGTTAACGAGCAACTTGTGAGTACTATGGACTCTAACCCTTAATCTACTTTATTTACTTACTATGATTTCTTACAGTTCGAAAAGAATTTTAAACATCCCAATCTAAAGCTTTCCTTTCTGCCACTGCCTTTGAAGATGATCGATCAAGGTTTTGTAGAAATAAAGTTTGACCCTCTGATAGCTGATTGAAAGGAAATCTAATAAATTAATTACACATGCCACAAGAAAAAGTAATCATGATCTTGTTATGCAAGATATGCATTAACATGTACCTTGAATCGCTGAATCCGAATCTGGAATTTTGCCATCGCTTCTGGATTTCGACTTAATGTCATAGGATATATAAATCAACACGAAATGATTACACACATTGCTAAGAGTTTTTAAAGTAAGTAGAGGTGGTTCCTTAGTAGCCATGAACAAGGTCCCAGTTCTACAGGGTATTGAAATAATATAAAGATTACACTGGGTAGATGTAAAACTTGAATTAGGAAACTGCGATGATTGAACATATATTATTTTATATTTTGTATACGTTTAAGTTGAATAATTTTTTGACTGGTCGTTTTTATCTCTGTCAATGTCTACAACGACGTTATCCTAATTATAACATTCTATTTAACTATGCAGTGAGCAACAGTGAAGGTAGCTGGCCGAATCGAGCGCCAACATCAAGAAACAACAGCACTAATAACTAAAACGAGGGCTGCACACTAGGCACATATCGATTTATCGCATGCAGCTATGATTTTACAGCACTGCTGACCTAAAGATGCGGTTCGACGCTACACAACACTTGTCGACCGAAAGGTGATTAATTCCTGCATTTTACATTTTAGTGAACACTTGAAAAACCGTGCATTTTGTTTATTTGGACTGCGCAGGAAACAAAAGCTGTAACTTTGCTCCAGACCTAGCTTAATCGTGTAGACGGCCCAGAGTCCGCGATTAAAACTAGAAACAAAAACAAAACGGCCTCACAAACCGTCACCGCAGCCAAAAAACACAAACAACGCCCAAATTAGAGCAATACTTCGTGTGTGGTTTGAAACTTTGTGCATTTAATTCCATTTTATCCAATCCATAAGAATGGCCGAAAAATACACGTTTGGTACGTCGCTGGCTTCGATAACGTGCCACGCCTGGAATAAGGATCGTACTCGTAAGCACAACAATCAAACACATATTTTTATTCATTCTTTAAAATGACTCATATTGCTTTTGACTCAGAAATTGCTTTATCGCCGAACAACCATGAGATTCATATCTACAGTCGGGACGGCAACCAATGGAAGTTAGCTGATGTGCTTAATCAACACGATTTACGCGTCATGGGCATTGACTGGGCTAAGAATACCAATCGCATTGTTAGCTGTGCTGCCGATCGGAATGCTTATGTCTGGACTCAGGGCGACGATGGAAAGTGGAAACCAACCTTGGTGCTACTCCGCATCAATCGGGCGGCTACTTGTGTCAAATGGTCACCGGCGGAGAACAAATTTGCGGTTGGATCCGGGGCACGTTTGATTTCCGTCTGCTACTTTGAGTCGGAGAACGATTGGTGGGTGTCTAAGCATATTAAGAAGCCCATTCGTTCGACGGTTACCTCGCTGGACTGGCATCCCAACAATGTGCTCTTGGTGGCAGGTTCCACGGACTACAAGGTCCGCGTCTTTTCAGCATTTATCAAGGACATCGAGGAGCCGCCGACGCCAACGCCGTGGGGTAACCGCAAGCCATTAGGTCAGCTAATGGCAGAGTTTCGTAACTCCATGACCTCGGGCGGCGGCTGGATTAACAACGTGAGCTTCTCCAGTGACGGCAATAAGATTTGCTGGGTTGGACACGACAGTTGTGTAAGCATCGCGGATGCAACAAATGGAAATACAGTAATACGCTGCCGCACCGGCTATTTGCCGTTCTTGTCATGCGAGTGGGTATCACCCACATCGGTCGTGGTAGCCGGCTACAGTTGTGTACCACTAGTCTATAGCCTGACGTCGGACGACAAGTTGGTGCTGAGCGGAAAGCTGGACAAATCACAGAAACGAGAGGCTGGTGGCATAACGGCTATGAGCAAGTTCCAGCTAATGGATCGCAACATGCGTACGGAGAATACGGATACCGTGGTGGACTCCATACATCAGAACGCAATCACCAGCATGCGATTGTACGCGGGGGATAAGGCCAACGCCAGTAAGGTATCCACTTCGGGTGTGGATGGCCAGCTGGTCATTTGGACTGTGGAACAGGGTGGCATCAACGGTGGCATGCGCAATCTGCAAATCTAAATGCATCTCGGAACATTGTTTACCTTTTGCTGTATTTTGTTCTCTGTGTGTGTCGCTCTCGTCATTGGGTCGTGGTCTGCAATTCTTCGTATATTTTGTTAAGAACAAATTTAAAATTGCAGGCCAGGTGCACAGTATTTGCCAAAATGTTTTCGAAAATCGACAATTTTTCAATTGTTTATATACATAGATATACATATATTAATTTTTATGCAAAATAACCATAAAGAAAAGAGATTATGTTCTTTCTATCTTCCATTTCATCACAAAAATGTTTCGCAACAAAGTCTGTGTATGTATTTTAAAGTGTTTCTTCCTATCAAAATGCAACAAGTGAAATTGTTTTTTATTGCATTTTTTATGGTTTCTTGGCGTAAGAATAATTTCGAGTTTATGGGGAGCTCAACGTTATGTTTTAAAAGTTGTTGGTATCCATTATCGATGTCTGTGCATGTATCGATTTGGGCAATGTTGGTATTCAAACGAATTGCGATATCCATATTCTGTTTCAGAAATATACTAAACTATCGATGACTTTATGGCTAAACAATTGCTCGATAACTTTTAGACAATTGAGCTGCGCGCTGAGTTTTGTGAATTAAATTTAAAATAATGTTCATTGCCAGAAATTAACCATGCGCCTGCTACGCTGCTATGCCACACGAGCCAGTCGGGAACACTACGCCAGCAGCAGCGTTAAGATTTTCCGTAAACTGCCCAGCAAAGCCAAGCTGAAACCAAAACATGTGTCTGCCGGGATTTCGTCACCTACACCGCAGAAAGATTACCCGGAAAATCTGGTGAAGATCCAGATGATATCAGATAATTTACATGGACAAATCTTTCCGCAGGCAAAACGAAAGTATACGGATCAAGAGAGGGCAGCTGCTAAGCTGTATAATGCGGAATTAAAGCGACATGGTATTGATGTGGACAGCACGACTTCTATGCCGGATGTAGATCTAAAACTGCCACCATTACGCGGCAATAACATTGAAGAGCATTTCCATGCAATAGCTAAGGAACAAGTGGCGCCCTACGAATCTCTTTTGCACCCGCTGGTCGAATGTGAGAAGTTGCCGGCAAAGCCGCAACGTTGGGCTTTCTATGCCGGGTGGACAGCTTATGATCCAGTCGATGGCACAGCGACTCCAGTGGATTACCCCTTGGAACGGGGCATTGTCTTTGATGTGGAAGTTTGTGTACGTGAGGGCAGTGCTCCGGTACTGGCCACGGCTGTGAGCACCAAGCGTTGGTACTGCTGGGTAAGTCCAAAGCTGACAAAGCATCGACTGGATGTACCACACGTGGAGCCCATCGATGTTGATCAAAATGAACGGCCTCATCATACATTGGCCGAGCTGATACCCTTGGCAAGCAGTGATCCCTGTTTGGTGGTGGGTCACAATGTTTCGTACGACAGAGCTCGTCTGCGTGAACAGTATCTCCTTGAGGACACGGGCACCCGCTTTGTGGACACCATGTCGCTGCACATGTGTGTAAGCGGAGTCACAAGCTATCAACGTGCAATGCTAAAATCCAAGAAGGAACCTGCGCCTGAGGATCTGGATTGGCTGGAGCAGAGCTCCCTGAACAGTCTGGTTGATGTACATCGACTTTACTGTGGCGGCCAACCCCTGTCCAAAGAGCCACGCAACATCTTCGTGGAGGGAACACTAGATCAGGTGCGCCAGAACTTTCAGTCACTTGTCAACTACTGCGTCGGTGACGTGGAGGCAACTCATCGCATTCTACGCGTGCTATATCCAATGTACACTGAACGTTTTCCCCATCCTGTCACTCTGGCTGGCATGCTGGAAATGGGATCAGCCTATTTGCCCGTAAACTCAAACTGGGAACGTTACATACGCGAGTCCCAGCTGACATACGAGGATCTCAGCATCGAGGCAAAGTTTCACTTAGGACGACGCGCCGAAGAGGCTTGTGCTCTACTCATTGACGAACAATATCGCAAACAACTGTGGCTCTGGGATGAGGATTGGTCTGTGCAGGACCTTAAACTGAAGCAGGCGCCCAAACGTAAAGAACTTCCCACTGTGAAACAGCAATGCTTCCGGAGCGACGAAGAGCGTCGGCTTCAGGAGAAATTCCAGCATTTATATGATCAGCGTTCACTTTTGCCAGCACGTCGTCCGCTCTTGCCGGGCTATCCGCAATGGTATCGGAAACTGTGTGAAAAGCCACCGGTAACCTACAGCGACCAGGAGACAGATACAGAACCATGGTGTCCGGGTGCTAGTAGCATCAGCACGGGCATGCAAATTGCACCCAAACTTCTCTCACTCTGCTGGGAGGGTTATCCACTGCACTATAGGCGCGAGCAAGGTTGGGGCTTCCTAGTTCCCTTTCGCAGTAATGCGAGCAATAGCAATAGCAGATTACCAATTGAACAGCTGCTTGCCCGCTGTGCCATACCAGACTTCGCACGACAGTACGCTTCGGCTGAGAACTGTGAACTGGCAATGGACTCGCTGCCGGCACAGATTGATAAGCAGCTTGGCAAACGACAGTTCCCCAAGAAGATCTCGCAACGACAACAGCGTCTCGAGGAGCAATATAAGGGTAAATAGTCGATAGATCCAATAGTTCATTTTCATTTACATATAGTTTTTCATGTTTTGCAGGCTCCGGTGTCTGGTGCAATCAGTTGCTGGACGATTGCTGCTTCTTCCTCAAGCTACCGCACAAGAATGGACCCTCATTTCGTGTGGGCAATCCGTTGTCAAAGGATTTCCTGAACAAGTTCTCGGAACATGCGCTCAGCAGTGGCGATCCCACTTGCCAGGCAGCCGCACGTGTCATCGAAATAGCCCGCATGATGTCCTATTGGCGGAATAACCGAGATCGCATACTTAGTCAAATGGTTGTCTGGCTGCAGCCAGATGAGTTGCCCTCAGAGCTGCGCTCCCATGCGCAACTTATGGCATATGGAGCTATTTGTCCGCAGGTTGTTGTCGCTGGCACATTGACACGTCGCGCCATGGAGTCCACCTGGATGACTGCATCGAACTCACGTGCCAATCGCATTGGATCTGAGCTACGTTCTATGGTGCAAGCACCGCCAGGCTACAAGCTTGTCGGTGCGGATGTGGACTCACAGGAATTGTGGATCGCCTCGGTGTTGGGTGATGCCTATGCGCATGGCGAACATGGCGCCACTCCGCTTGGCTGGATGACATTGAGTGGCAGCAAATCAAATGGCAGCGACATGCACTCCATCACTGCCAAAGTGGTGGGCATCTCACGTGATCATGCCAAGGTGTTGAACTATGCGCGTATCTATGGAGCTGGTCAACAGTTTGCCGAAACGTTGCTGCAACAATTCAATCCTTCGCTAAGCGCCACAGAGGCCAAGGCCAAGGCCATGAAGATGTTTGGCGCCACCAAGGGCAAACGGGTCTATCGGCTGCGAGAAGAGTTCCATGACGAACTAGAAGATAGAGCGTAGGTATCTTTTTATACGATACCATCCGATACATTTGCTAATCTTTTACTGAAAACAGTTATAGTGGCTATGAGGCCAATCGCCTGGCAAAGCAGCGGCAACGTACGATCGCTGAGGTCTTTCATCGTCCGAGCTGGCAAGGTGGTACCGAGAGTGCGATGTTCAATCGGCTGGAAGAGATTGCCACACGCGAGCAGCCAGAAACACCCTTTCTGGGCTGTCGACTGAGTCGTGCGCTCGAAACGCATGGCGGACCGGATCAGGAGCAACGTTTTCTGCCCACACGTATTAATTGGGTGGTCCAGAGCGGAGCAGTGGACTTCTTGCATCTGATGCTGGTGAGCATGCGTTGGCTCATGGGACCACATGCACGTTTCTGTTTAAGTTTTCACGATGAGCTGCGATATCTGGTCAAAGATGAGATGGCCCACAAAGCGGCGCTGGCGATGCATATTACCAATTTGCTGACACGTTCGTTTTGCGCCTCACGCATTGGCCTCACCGATCTGCCCATGTCTGTTGCCTTCTTCTCCTCGGTTGAGGTGGACACAGTGCTGCGGAAGGAGTGTACAATGGATTGTCAAACTCCCTCAAATCCGCATGGTCTGCAAATTGGTTATGGCATTGCGCCGGGCCAAAGCCTTAGCATAGTTGAGGCCATCGACAAGGCTGGCGGCCACGATATCAATCAATGGGAGTGGCTTAACCAGAGACAGACAAATTAGTTTATAAGTGTTAAAGGAAGGACCAAAAATTAATGTTTTATATTTTCTAAGTAAAAGATCTTGGCTTATCTATCCAAGTTGTGCACTTGCTCTAATTTTTTATTTTTATCGTTCACTTAAGGACTAAAACATTCAGTGCGATATCAGATGTCACTTAATACCACACCATTACAATACCATATATTATATATGTACATCATATGTCTAAGAAGAATGTGCTTAATACACTTGGAAAGCTTACAGCTTCTGGCCTAGCGATTCGATCTCGTTGAGGAAGAACTCCATGTCGGACTCCTCGAGGCACGAATTCTGCAGCACGAGACGGAAGAAGTTGGGCAACTTGCGCAGCGGCTGGTAGGTAATCATCATGGAGCCCTTCTTGATCATGGCCTCCTTGACTTTGGGTGCCACCTTGTGCAGCCTATCGTAGAATTCCTGATTACGTTCCATTTGCCGCAGACTGGGCGGCACGTACCAGAAGGTGATATTCGTGCACTCAGGCTGGTCCAGCACAAGCTCGAAGCCGGGACGTTCGCGCAATTTGGCCGTAAAGTATTCGGCCATGTGAAAGACCTGCTCCACATGCGCTTCGAAACCCTTGCTGCCCTTGGCCTTCCACATGAACCAGAACTTGAAAACATCCGCCCGACGACCGCACTGGATGTGCTTGTCTCCGGTGTCGAAGGATGTGTCATAGAACTTGTCCTTCTGAAACAGATAGGCGGCATTTGTCGAGTGGCATTGGCCCAGAATCTGCGAGTGACGTGTCAGGAACGTGGAGCACTGCTGTGAAGCCGAGAGCAGCTTGTGGGGATTCCAAGTGACCGAATCGGCGCTGCAAGAGCGAAGGTAATCACAATTATAATATTAATTCCTTATATGCTTTACTTGTGCCAACTTACCGGTCTATACCGTTGAGAAGCTGACGATACTTCTTGGACATCAGTGCACCACCACCCCAGGCAGCGTCCACATGCATCCACATGTTGTGCTGGCGACACAGTTCGGCGATGCCCTGCAGATCGTCAAAGGCGCCCAGCACAGTGGTGCCAGCAGTGGCTGACACCATCAGTGGCTGGCAATTGTTGGCGATGCACTGCTCGATCTGCTCCTTCAGATCGCTCAATCGCATCTTGCCCACCTCATTGGTAGCAATCTTGCGCACATGTTCGCTGCCAAAGCCCATAAACATGGCCAGCTTCTCCACCGAGTAATGTGCATCCTCTGAGGTGAAGATGATCAGCGGTTTGGCATTGAATAGACCGTTTTTCTGTCAATTAAATGAAGCAAAGAACAAAAAAAACATTAAGAACCTTGCCTTAATGCCTTAACAAGTCGAACACTGCGTATACTTAATGCACACATACGCAACGTAAGCCAAGTAAAAATGAAACTATGCCTAATATGCTGTACGCGACTGTGCGCTGTAGTAGTATGTAACGCGGCGACATCCGAGTTCGCCTCTAGGTCGCTAGCTCGCATGCAATTCGCTTCCGCTTTGTTTGGCTTCAAACGGCAACAGCAACAAACAGTGAACAACAAACAGCGAGTGTGAGGCGAACACAAAGAGTAGCGTCAAGTGGTTTGGCCTTCGCCACGACGTTATGCTTACCTTGGACTCGGGCGCATATTTGTAGCGTGCACAGCTAATTGCATAACCATTGGCTATTGAGCCGCCGGGACAGAAAATACCATCACCATGTCCATTGTCCGGGAAGCCAACAATGCGTCGCATCTCGGCCAGCACCTGTTCCTCCATCAGTGTAAACACCGGTGCCACCTCGTACGTATAGACACTGGGATTGAGGGCATCGGTAAGCCATTGGCCGACCAGGGCATAGGGATCCACACCGGAATACAGTTGATTGATGAAATACGGATGTCCCGTCTTCACCGAGAAACGTATCGTTTCGCGCAACAGCTGACGGAGCTTATCCTGCGATTCACCCTTGTCGCGTAGCTCGAAATCGAACAGCTGACGCAGCTCGGCAGGCTCATGCCATTCGACAACCTTGGATGAGCGATTGGTTCCTTGAAAGACGGCCAACTGTATAATCTCATCGACGCAGGCGCGTATGAATCCCTCGAACTCAGCGGCCGGATGGCTGGCCACAAAACTGGACAAGCCATTGCAACCGATGTTGTTGTTATTATTGTTGTTGTTGTTGTTGCTGCTGCTGCTGGTGCTTGTGTTGCTGGCAATGTTCAACATTTTGATAGAGCTGTCGAATTCGACTGAAGCATCGATCGATGTTGGTGTCGGTGTCGATGCGGCATCACTCGATGACGACGTGGCCAGTTGCAATGCCAAATCCTCGCCATTATATGGCTTATATATAGACTTCTTGAAGTGATGCGATGTAATGGCAAAATTCTCGCTGGCCAGCATTTTCGCTTTTGTTTTTGTTTTTATTTTTTGTTTTGTGTTTTTTAATTTAGTTTCTGTTTTTGTTTTGGCACCACTTGTTGCGCTTGTTGTGACTGACTGTTCTGGCTGATCTCGCTTGTGAACTCTGTTCCCGTCGATGTGCACTTCCTGTACCTGCTCGGTCTAAACCTCCGCACTTGACAATGATTCTTAAAGTTCACAATCGAACTGAACAAATTGTTGTGCTTCTTGCTGCTTTTATAAAAGCTACCCCAGGCACAGGCACACACACACACATACGGACACCAACACACACACAAAGACACGATCGCGACTTACATAAAGACAATGCCGACGCTCTCCCATGACGAGAGAATCGAGCTCGTCAACACGATCGGTTCTCGGCTACTTGACGATCGTCATTCATTCATATGGCGACAAATTACAGAGGGACACCTGCATGATAATCATTATCATTGGTTGATTATGCTTCTCCGATCTTGCACCCAAACCGTATCCCGGTAACAGGTAACAGGTAACATATTTAGCCATTTTGGGGGCCCGTTTGTGACGCGAGATGATTCTCTTCTTATATATATAGATTGTCATACTCAAACTTACAATATCAACTTAAAAAACTTTCTTGGCTCTCGTTTATTAATTCCCTGGAAAATGTATATAATATTGTTACCTTTCGAAACCACTTTCCATGCAACTATTACAGAGCCCACAATTATATGTTATTATCAATCTAGTTTGCAGAAATTCCAATATAAGTATGGGAAAAATGTAGGTGTAATAGGTGAATGTACGTTATATCTCCAGCTGCTATAACAATCAGTTCCCTTTTAATAAACGTGAGTTGGAAAATATTGTGGTTTCGTATGCATTAAATTACTTTTAAAATATTTTCCAAAGGAATCATTATTTACTAGAATTATTATCTTCAGTAATGAACATCAAAAAGATCATAATGAAATTTGAAGTAAATTTAAATATTTAAAAATAAAAGGCTTTAATCCGTATTGTCGAATTTATAGAGTATTTCTTGGTCGACTCGCCAAAACTTTGGACCGTTTCTTAAATGTTATTTTCGAACGTCATTCTTCTGGTTCAATAATCTGTTGACACACCATTCGTGGTGGTGTTTTTTGGTGGGGGAATTTTCATCACGTTACCTTCCAAATACTCGGAACTGAATGTCGTATTTTGATTATTGGAGAGAAACCAGAACACTATGAGAGGGACTTTTTATTTTTTAAAACTTGTTATGGGGGGTCTAATTGATTCGCTCATGTAAGAGCATTATGCACTATGTGTAGTTGACCAACTTAATTGCTTATTATGCACCGACGTTGCCTTCGAAGAGGCCGATTGTTGCTGTTGTTGTTGAGGTTTCTCTCTCATTAGCCGCGGTAATCAACGTCAAATTAAATGCAAATTCATTGAATAATTTCAGCAATTGTGGTGAGCGTTCTTCTCCCTCTTTTTACCTCTCCATGATTATGATTATAATAATCTTTTCATTCTTTTCTCATTTTTATGCCGTATATGCTTTGTTATTAACTGAAACGTGAAACGTGATGCGAAGAGCTGCAAATTGTTGTCGTAGGTTGAGTCTAAGCACATCTACAAAGAAGTTGGTCAAAGCAATCAAATGTTAAGCCGATCTTGATGAAGTGTTCAGTGTGACCTTCATGAGATCACGAGAGTAACGCCCCCTAATTACACAAGTCTTCTGCATATGGTATATTCAAACAACTTTCTCTGAACAAGCTGCATAAATCAAATGCGGAAAAGTCTCTAGTGATTTATTCCCATATAATGCATTAATTTCTCACACATTCTTTATTCGCCCACAAGTCGCGCGTGCTGCTGATCTTGACCGAAGGCCAAGGAAATTTTTCAATTACTCTATAAATAAAAATTAAATTTCCCTCTCGATTGTCTGCATAATTTTCATGCTATTGGTATGATTACTCAACAGATTTTCCGACTAGATGTATACGAAAATATCATTTAGGTTTCTTTTAAGAGTTAAAAGATTTCTGTGAAATGGTTCTTCGGTTATTCAACCGATGCGTACATCGTGTGTACAAACCCTTTTTCAAGTCGTGCAGGTACTTAAACGACAGCTGCCTCACCAGAATCGTCGTATATAAACGAAATTCGTGTTGATAATAATAATTAAAATCGCACTTATTAAATATATGTACTTGTATTTGTATTACCCTAACGTGAAATAAGTATTTATAAGCACCAGATCAAAATGGTTTATGCACCATTAAATTTTTAATTTTAATTCCTGCAAAATAAAAATCTGGAAGTAAAGGAAACGTTATTATCCGATGTTTTTGTTTAATATAAAATTTCATCGTACGATCTGCATAATAGATGTAATATGTAAAGTCGGAATCCATCTGCACTGTAAACTGTGATATCTAATAAAGAAATTAAACAAAACCTGCCCTCGTGCGTTGCTAAAATAAATGACTCGAAATGCACAAAAAACCTGTTAGAGCAATCCAAACCAAAAATTCAGGAAGCATTTGAGTCGACGTCATTTGCTCTGAAAAGCGAAAGGAAACAAACAGTTGTTGTTGCTGTTATTATTTTTGTATAATTGAAATGCACAGCAACAGCGGCAACAACAATTAGCACAATCGCCATTAATGAGGCCTCTTTCGCTTGGCGGGAAATGCGGCAGGCTGGGGAAGGAGGCTTTCCCATTTAAACTCATTAAGCATAGTATAAATATGTTAACAAATGTCTGCGAATGCCTTTCAGGTGCACTGTGCACAGTGCTGCCAGGTGTTCCGGTATTTGCCACTAGTTTTGTTGGCTCTTAACTGGTTTATGACACAGTTTTCGTGATAAGTTTGACTGCTCTGCAAGGTCAATGGCCAAAGGTAAATAGAACAAACCATGAAGTATATTAATGACTTGAAATTAAATGTAATGTTTGGTAATTCATTTTAAATTATTTCGTCTGGAAGTACAATAGAAGCAATAAACAATCTATGCGAATGTCTAACAATAGTGTTATACTTTATTGTTTGTTACGCTCTACGATCAATACATTGTTCTCGATATTTACATTTGTTTATCATATAATTAATATAACATAAATTTTTGCATTTTGCTTTTGAGTTTCGAATAATAAAAATCGGTAAGATTTAACTCGGTCCATATCTCATGGAATACACACACATACATATACAGTTTTCGATTTGTATCTATATATATATATATCTTTTAACTATTTCCTATGCACTTGCTGCCATCTTGTTTGACACGTTTCTACATGCATTTGTTTGTGTTATTTGTTGTTTTTGTATTTTATTAATTTTCTTTTGTTTGTTGTCCTATCACACATCGCCAGGCAATAAATATTATTCTTGGTTTGTACTTGGGTAAAGAAACATCGTACCTTTATCTGAGAAAAATAAGAATAATTAAGTAAGAAATAATACTCGATAATCGGAAGAATAAAGCACTCACCTGGATTGTTGTAGAAGTTTGCGCTTAGACTAGGTTTTGGTGGAAGTTTGGGTGTGCCCTCATGGCTCGTGGCAATTGAAAAGAATTCCTTTGGGGACGACCGTCTATTCGGATGCTGATGATGGGACTGTGAATGTGATTGCTGATGCAAATGATAATGTTGTTGCTGCTGCTGTGGCTGCTGCGGATGAAATTGATGATGCTGTTGCAAGTGTTGTTGTTGTTGCTGTTGCGGCCTTAAACGCACTGAATGCTGTGGGGGATAACTGTTTGATGTGCTGGTGTCAATTGTGCTGGGAATGTAGGGCGACATGGGTGTCATGGGTGTCATCGGTGATGTGGTCGTTGAGGAGCTTAACGCCGGCGATATCGATTGCGGTGGCGGCTGCTGCTGCTGCAGTTCATCAGAAGCCGTTAACTGATTGACATTGATCAGCATGGGAGTTGTGCTGGCATTGGTAGAACCCAAACTAGGCCCCGCATGAACATTACCAACCGCTGGCTGCTTGGCCAAGTTGCGACGTATCATAATACTGCTCGTGTTTGGCAGCAGCAGACTGCCGCTACTGGCACTGGTGCATTGCACTGGACGTGCAGAGCCTTTCCGTGTCATGGAATGATTGAGTCGGGGCGGTATGGGGGGCGGACTCTGTTCTCCATCGCGTGGAGGTAGCTGAAATGCAATAAACAAAATTAATTATAAGATTACCAAAACAAATGCTAATTTTGTCATGTTTTGCTTACAGTGGGTGCATCGGGTGCCTGACTCTTTTGGGCCATATCCGCACAGCTTTCTGTGCGTTCCTTACGTCGCGGAGGCAATGGCGGTGGCACGGCCCGATACTCCATGGTTGTGGCTGTTGGCACATTAACATGCGGCGATATGGGCACGGCACCCATCTGACTCTGGCCATGGCCATGCCCGTGCTCGTTGTTGTAGTAGAAAGTACCCAACTGAGGACTTACATCGCCCAGGGCGCCACCGCTGGTGCCACCAATTAATGTCACAGTGCTGGCAATGCTGTGCGTCGGGCTGTATTGTGTCTGGGGGCCACGTCCATGGAAAGGTGATCTATTCCCGGGTGGTGCAGCTTCGTGACGTGGACTAATCATCCGCTTGGGCAGTGGTGATGCCGGCAGCACGTCTGATGCTTCGGAGGTGACAAAAATATCGCTGTTATTCCATAGCGGATCTCTAGCAGTGGCCCCCGGGAGGTCTATTACCGCTGGACTTAAGGCATCCGTCGAAGCTGTTGCATTGCTATTGTGCATCCACACATGCGCCGCCGGTTTTTTGGGTAAGTGCGGCGCCGGCGCCACTTCACCGTTGTCCATTGCCCGATGCTGTCCAGTCCAAGTGCTGCCTCCGTTGCGTTCAGGTATAATGACGGGTGCAAATACGGAATAAGCATGCGGATTATGCTGTGGACTTTGATCACCAACACTAACATTAGGCGGTGCTATCGCCACCGCCGCTGCCGCCGCAGGTGGTTCAATGTTAGGCGGCACATTATTTGACACCTTGTTGCTGTTGTTGTTCTGATTCTGGCGTCGCGGCTTAATGCCAGGCGATTTAAGCGGAATGTTCGGCCACTTGCGAGGCTAAAAATATTATATGAGATAGCAAAATCGGGATCGGTTAAATTGTAATTGTGCAGTAAAGATTTAAGATAGGTACTTACAAATTTGGGAACAGTTTTGCTGCCGCGCGGCTCAATGCGAGGTTCAATGCGTAGACTCTCGTTATAGAGATAGTCAGACATTTCCTTGTCGGAGCGTCCATTGTATGGATCGAGGTTCTCAAAGAAGCGACGAATGGTTGGCTCTTCGTTGAGGCAGTACGGCTGGTTCTGGTACTGTTGTATTTCACCAATTATTTCTGATACTTTCCGTCGCTTGGAGAAATTGATCAGCTCCGTATTAGTCAACAAATCTGGATTCCCCTCCTCTAGATGCAAAATATTTGTCAAATAGCGACCAAAGAATGGCACACAGGGCGGATTTATAGATCGCAATCGTTCATGGTATTTCTTAAGATGATCTTCGCTTAGTTCACGGCAATCGTCAAGAAATTTACGATGCCGTTCCGGCAAGCCACTGAATGTAGCCTTTAAGCGAAATACCGCTGCCGTGCCCATGGCAGCGACGATTGAGAGAATTCCATTGAAGTTGTTTAACTCCAACATAACCATCATCACCTCAATGGCTCTCTGCATAATGGCCAGACGTTCATCAAAGTTCTCCGCCTCAGTTATCGACTTTTCAATCCAACGGGTCACATTTGTCGTGTGCTTCATAATCTTTAGCAGATTGGGACTCTTAATCTCCTTATCTTTTTTGGTCCACGGTGAACCAACCAGCTCTGATGGCTTTACATTTTTGTACATCTCGAACTCCAGTAGAGTTAGCTGGCGCGCCACCTCAAGCGGATGAAGTGTAAGCAACGTTATTTCATCGTCCGGCACATTTAAATGGTACTCAATTGGCGGTGGATCGTGACCATAGGCATAAACGATCTTTTTATTGCTTTGTTTATTCTAAAAATTAAACAGTAAAACAGTTATTAATGAATTTATTAATTATAAAATATATTAATTACCTTTCGATCGACAATCTTTCGCACAGAGTCAACCCATTTACGCATTGATTTGCTGTTGACATCATTAAGAAACTTTAATAGTCTGTCCAGCAGAGTCGGATCCTTCTCAAAGTCATAGAAATGATGATCCACCCAATGACGAAGAACATTTAATACACGAAACTGTACTGGCTGCACAAACTCCTTGCGATATCGTTTCCAATCCTCGCGCTGCGAGTTCTTAAGCATTTTATCACTGTCTGCCATTGCTGTTGCCGTTGATACATCCTTATCGTAGTCAGTGCCACCTGTACCGCCGATGCTATTTGATTGTTGTTCCTGATACACCAGACTGGGTTCGGGTATATCAAAACGTTCGATAAGCAACGTCAATAGCTGCTGTGGCGAACAAAAGTATCGATATGTGGTCAAAAAGGTGCGCACAAATGTGGGATCTGCATAGATGTGATACGTAAGTCGTTCGATAAGCTTAGTCAGCGTTGCCCCCTTAATCATTGGTACAACACCACTGTCCCGCTCCTCAAGCACAATATTTTCAGCACTGTCGGGCACAGCGAACTTGTAAATCTCCGGACTTGGCATACGTAATGGATGCTTGCGTTCAATGTCCTGCAAAATACTGTCGAGTATACGATCGAGCATCGACTTCGTATTGACCATTATCAGATCTGCCATCCAATCGTTTTTGTGCTGCGCACTCTTTGCCGACAGCACAATGGCTGGATGCATGCGTGTGATAAGCTCAAAACTATGTTTTAGCTCATCGGTATCTGCTCGATCGTTAATCTCTACACGACGCATAAAAAACTTCTCCTTTAGCCGATAGTCATAGGCTGTAGCGCCTGCCGATGGTGTTTGCTTCTTGGTATTTGGTTTACACAGAACCATCAAACCATCAAAAAGAAATACTTTCCGCTCGCTCCAGATGCGCTTCCCTGAGCCAAGTTTACTAAGGGAATCCTCTGTGAAGCATAGAAAACATTATGAGCATTTTAATATTTATAGAGTACTTTCATATTTACCGCGTATGAACTCGTTACAGTTGAGACCCACGTCCTTATCGTCCCAATGCTCAACCTTTAGCTGCAGTTCACGAGTACGCTCA
The DNA here is from genome assembly GCA_018904595.1 of Zaprionus indianus. NCBI lineage: Eukaryota > Metazoa > Arthropoda > Insecta > Diptera > Drosophilidae > Zaprionus > Zaprionus indianus. Next base: position 4,060,747 of record JAEIHA010000905.1, read on the forward strand.
ATGGCCATTTGTCTTCGCACTCTGCCGCTAACTGGCACTAGTCGCTCCTTGGACAAGTTGGCCATAACTTTCTCAAGATCGCAGTGCAGCGGGTGCAGTAGTCCTTGCACTTGAGCAAAGCTCTCGATATCGTCTTGTGATGTACTGAGATCCATTAGATGCTTAATATAGTCGAAGTAGAGAAACGCATGGCAGATGGGAACGAGCAGCAGCTTGGGCAGGTAATACTTGACTGCCTCGCGAAATCCATGACCTGCTGACATAAGGGAAGGTGCCTAAAAAAAATTAAAATGACGTTAGGTTTACGTTTATTAGGCCAAGTAAATAGGTCAAGTTTAAAGTTATTTCACTAAGATTTATTTAAATAAGTATGATATTTATAGAATAACTGAAAATCGCCTTTATATAGTGATAACTGAGATTCTTTTTAAGAATATTTGATAAGCGAAAACACATGTAGGAAAGTTACTTACATTGGGGTTGGCCAGAAGATTGTTTAACGCATCGCGTGCTGCCTGCGAAGTAACATCATGAGCATACTTTTTATATACATCGAACTCTTCCGCCTCGGCCAGCTCCTCGAAGCAACTAGCAACACAGGGGGCATTCTGCTCCTGTGACATCTCTATCACATCTTCCAGGGAACCGAGCAATGTAACAGTAACCTCATAGATGTCAATTATATTGGAAAATATCGGTTCGAGTTCCTTGGGATCTCGTGCGATTTTTAACAGCTCCTCTCGAAAAACCCGTATGATCATATGCAAATCGCGCTGATATTGCTTCTCATCGTTGATCAGCTCCTTGACAATTTCCTCGTAGGTGGCACTCGCCCGCTGTGTCGGCAATGAGAGCGGACTGGGCAGCATATTGCACTTAAGATGGTCGCCGCTCTGATCAAGCATGTCGAGCATATCGAGGACACGTTCAGCATTCATAACCACCTCGATATCTTCTTTGGCAATCTCGCAGTGCGAGATTCGGCATACGTAATCAGCTGCCATTTTGAGAATATCAGTTGAGATGCACTCCAGCACGGCAACCAGATAGGCTGACATGGAGCTATCGATTTTATATTGGAGCACATCCTTTTGCAAAAGCGTATGGACACGTTCTGTGGGCAACAGGGACTTGCGTTTCTTTGAATTGATCACCTCGTTGGCCTCCTTAAGTGCCCATTGAACTATCGGCGCTGGTGAAGATTTGTTCACCTTCTCCTCCACATCTTGTACAGAATGTGGCAGTGGCTTGGCGCATAACATTGCCAATATACGCACACAGAGATTCTCTACATAGAGAAGGACATCTTCTTTGGCCGTCACCCGCGGATTCACCTGCTCCAGCAGCTTCCGCAATGATGGTATAAACAATCCACGCCATCGTGCCGCATTCGTGTTCTTTGTGAAATCATATCCATCAGAGTCCTGTACAGTGGAAGCAACGCCAACGCTTATCCCATGGTTGCCGCTGCTGGAAAACATTTCTGCACTCCGCACTCACTAACAACATACACACGCACACACACTCCCACTAGCATACATGTACACACTTGTTATTAGTCAACAGAAACGGCGTCTTCGGGCAGCGACATATTTATCATTGTATTTTTTTCTATTATGCCGCGAATTATGCGTCCCGTTATTTATTTGCATCAAAAACGAACAAAAACAACTCTTTGTTTTCACATGCTATACACACAATTTTTTTTCAATATATTTTCTCTGCAAATTTTGCTTACAACGGAGTTAAGTGAGCTGCACAACCATTTCAAGGTGTTGGTTAATGTCTCAAACTATTCGATAAGCGATAACTTAGTTTATATATCGGGAATTTAAAAGTATAATTTAAAAAGATTCGATTTACCAAAATGTTTTTGTTTTTTACAATGATTTAATCTTGTTTTTTTGATTTTGTTAATATTGATGTGAAACTAATTTTATAAAAATTTGTCGAATCGTCTTTTTTGTTCGGGCATATAGTTTATCCTATCCATTCCCGATGGTAGTCGACTCTTGTATGCTACGTAAAATTTCTTTTCTAATTGTATGCTTTTTCTAGTAAATGTCGTGAGAAATATTGAACCACCAGGATCTCCTTTAAAAACATATTGCCATACCATGGATTTGGTGTAACACGAAATTGTTTAGTTGCTTTCGACGTACCATCTACCAATTCACACTTTTCATACTTATTTGCTAGAAGTATATCGGATCTCTACAGATATTCAGTATTTAGGTATCGAAAATAATTAAATATGATTTGATAAACTTAGTGTCGTTGGTTATTTATTTGGCATGTACATAATATTTATACATGTATAAAATTTATAAATTTTTTTAGTATATTGTAAGGCAACGCTCATCATGCTTTTTGATCCCCACAATCACTCATTACCAAGGGCATTGAAAGGAATAGAAATAAACAATAATTACAAAAAGGAAGCGGTGTTATTTAGAACCCCCTTTAATCCATTGTTTCTCCGGGCCACACGATTCCCTCTATCCACTCCCGATAATAGTCAATTCTTGTGTGTAATGTAAAACTTCCTTTATGTTCGTTGCACATTTTTCCGAACGATACAACTCCCAATACCTCAATGTAGCAATTACCGTGACCTGGATACTTAACGAATATTGGACCCCCTGAATCTCCTTCACAAACATCTCCATATGGCTGCTGTGGTTGCAAACAAAGTTGTTTCGTTGAATTAGGTTCAATCTCCTCAACAATACATTCTTCAAACTTTTTTGGAAGTAAATTAGTTTTTTGCAAATTTTTTGAGTCGGAAGTTCCATTTTTACCCCAACCGGCACCAAAATATTTCATGGCTCTCGAGCTATTATTTTTAACCAAGCAAGCGGGTTTAACCGAGCCCGTTATTTCTGCTTCACGGTCAAGTTTTATTAAAGCAAGATCAGCAAGGGGATCATAACCTCCATAACCAGGATGTTTGATTGCTATGCCCTTAAACGGTATTCCAGAATCAGAAGCATTATGAGCCCCTAGATACACCGTAAGCGTTCTGTAAATAACATAATAAATTTGGCCAGTAGCCAGGGCCAGGGTATTAATACCTCAGTCAAAAAAATTGTTATCTTAAAAATTATAATTAATAAATAAAAACACTTACAAATTTGGATTATTTTCGACAGTATCGAAACAATGCCCTGCTGTAAGAACCCACTGTCGCTCAATTAAAGCACCGCCGCAAATAATTGGTTTTGGTTGATTTGGCCCAGTAAATTTGATCAAAGCCATGAATGGAAGGGAATTAGGTTCTACCCAACCACCGTTGGCAATTAATGGAATTTTTGTACAAAAACCCTTAATATTTTCCAACTCCAAGCATTCTGAAATATGATTCATATAAATATTTTAAATTTGTTTTCTGAGTGTTCACAAATGAAGTAATGGTAACAAACTCACTTCGCTCGGATATTGTTTCAGGAATATAAGGCGGCGTACAGCATACTTTTGTTTTACCGGTATTGCAATATTCCACTTGACTATCATCATTAGTTTGGTCTAATAAATATTGAACCTGTTGTACACATTCTAGTTGCTTGTCTTCAATAAGGTCCATACACTCTAAGCCTTCTTTACAAACATTAATATCTTCATCAGCATTTGTTAAGCATATCAAAATGGTCAAAAAAGTATTTATTCCTATAATGTAGTCCATTTCAATTTAATACCTTCAGTCCAACAGTTTATCTATAAAAAACAAGTACAAAAGCTATATCGACTCGGCTGTAAAATAATATTAAATAATAATTTAAATGGAAATAAATTTAAAAAAAATGTATTTCACACTAGAAGATTATTCAACTGTGCAAATAAATAATTAGTGGGTCTGCAGCGGGGTTTGATTTCGTATTTTTAAGATGAAATACAGAAAAACCACTTTTTATGATTTAGAAAAAGGGATTTTCGAAAGGAAAATAGTCTGTGATAACGGTCTCATCCCGAGTAGGAGTTGAACCTTTGGAGAGTGGAGTATCCTTAAATTATACTGTAAAAAGGACATTTAAACGGGTACGCTCATTTCTTGTTTTTACACTTCTAGGATATATTTTTACTATGTCCTTGACTATGCTTATATTTGTACTATTTAATATTTACATATGAGGACTGAACTCTTTAACACTTAAATGAGAACTGACACTTTAACTCAAATTGCAACCTCATATATGTACATAACGTAAATTCGCAAACACAAAGGGGCGTAAAGTCTATGTGCATACATACATATTGATATCAGTGTTTTGGTGAAGGTACATACATACGTATTCCACCGAAATTTGCGGTACGTTTTGGCTGAGGTTTTACTTAGAAATATCCAAAAACAAAATGCATAGATTGATGAAGTTTTATATGCATATTATGTATATGCATATCATTTATATATATATACTCGTATTTACAGCATGCAGCAGTAAGAATGCATATGTTGCAGTTTCATTAAGATAACTCTTTAACTAAGAGGACAGACGGGCGTGGCTAGATCGACTCCCCTGGCGGTGCTTATTCAGATTGTATATTTATACCCTTGCAGAGCATCAACAAAGGAATCAAACCAGCCCTCTTCGTTCTTCTTATTGATGCCCGCTGTAAATAATTCGGAACAAGCCGGATCAGATTGATTGAATACAATCCCATTCAGTTCTGCACCATTATATATAACTAGTATTGGACCGATCGGAAGATATAAAAACCTACAAGGGTATAAAAGGTAACATTCGTGCTCATTTTTGTTTTGTATTTTTATATATTTATTGCAAGCATTATCTTTCAAGCAGCGTGCCGCGTTGCTTTTTCTGCGGCGGTGGCATATCGTCAGCTTTGGATTTGGCAGTAGTATCTCCTAGTTTCCCGCCTTTTCTTTGTAGTTGCTTTTCTATGATTCGTGCATTGTTGGCGTAACTGTCGGCGATCTCACGCTGTAATCAGATGTAAAGCGGAATACATTAATATACGTTAAATAACTGTATTTTAAATATTTGTTCAACTTACCGCTTCAATTTCATCCTCTTCCTCGTCAATAGTGGACACAGTAACGGAGCTAAACTTGCCCATGTTCTTTGTGTGGCGTGTGACCATAACTTTCTTGCCACTTGCGTCCACAATTCCCGAGTCCTCGCAATTGGCAGCAGGGGTCGCCGCCCCAATCGCAGGGATAGCGAGATTAGAGTTAGTTTTAGTCTCCGGCATCAGTAATTGAGCCAATGGTTGTTCGCCCTTATTGCGTACCAGAGCATTGTTCATTATAAAGGTAACATGCGAGTCGATGTTGTGTCGGTAAAACAGGGGCAGACTACAGTTACGACACTACAATTGGAAAGATATACGTTAATAAAAACATGTAAAATATTAGAATACAATACATACCGTATAGCGATACTGTTTCTCAATTCCTTTGCCCTTTCGTTGAATATAGATCTGTTTTGGTGTCGGGTTAAAAGTCAATTTATTGGCATGATCGTTAGCATCAATTACACGAGCGCTGTCTACTTCCCGCAGTGGCAACTGATTCAGAGTACAATCTAAAGTAATACAGTTCACACATTGTTTTTAAAATAATTTTTCTGTATATCCATGGCGAACTCACCTAAAATAAGTGACATCTTTCCACATAGGCAATAGTATATGTTGAGCGGTTTCTCCTCATTGTACTCTTCTTGGTCTTTCGTATCTGAACAAACAATACTACGTGAAACAACTTTCGGCATTCTAAATTATATTTATTAAAGTCAGGAAGAAAACAATTTTATTGTTTACACGCCGCAATACAATCGAAAAACAGCTGTTAAAAAGAGACTATGTTCGTTTGAACTAGTCCACAAACTGAACTAATGAATCCAAGGAACAAAAACCTCGAAGACCAATAGAACAAAAGATCAAGTGACTCAAACGAACTAAGAGACTCGAACCAACGACATAGAGATTGAACCATAGTTCTTTAACAAATTAACTAATGCACTAAGTGCCTGAAATTAACCCAAAATACCAACTCTATTGTTGAATATAAATCGAAAGTTATCGATAACTGATGCTTGTTTTTCGTGTGGTTCATGTGTTATCGATAGTTCGGTAAACGCGGTAATGTCGACTGAAGAAATTGTTTTTAATGTCCGCTAAAAGAACATGCAACCCCACCGTGCAGCAGATTGCAGAACTATGTTACAACAAATTTCGAAAATTACCAAAAACTGGAAAGCCCCTTAAAGGACAATGGACTGTGCTTGCAGGCATTGTAAAATACGATAGGCAAACGGAATCCAGTACAGTGGTGTCCCTAGCTACAGGGTCGGTAAGATATTTGTTGATGTTCATTTATGAGAGATTGAAATAAAATTTATAAACATATTTTTGTAGAACTAAATGCATCGGGCGCAGCAAACTTTGTAGCAAAGGCTTCATATTGAATGATAGCCATGCTGAGGTGCTGGCTCGACGGGCCTTTTTGCGCTATTTGCACAACGAACTGTTTAAGGCGTCCAAGCAGGAGGAAAATTCGATCTTCATCTGGAAACCAGATGCTGGTTATTTTGTGCTAAATGAGCATTTGGAATTTCATTTCCTTAGCACGCAAATACCCTGTGGAGATGCTTGCATAGTCAGCGAAAAAGAAGATGAAAACTGCGAATCAATGCCCAAAAGGCAGAAATTGGACGCAGATCCAAATCTTACTGAAGAGGAAAACTCTGTGGTTTACACCGGCGCCAAGTTGATAGGTCAGGATTCAGGGCAAGAGGACTGTATGCTCCAAACGCCGGGTGCACTTCGCACCAAACCAGGTCGGGGCGAACGAACGCTGTCCATGTCATGCAGCGACAAATTGTCACGCTGGAACGTTCTTGGTATCCAAGGTGCGCTGTTAGACATGCTCATCGAGAAGCCCATCTACTTTGCCAGCCTTAACTTCTGCTGCTCCGATGCAAATGCCAAAAGCCTACAGAGAGCAATTTACCAGCGTTGGCTTAACAAAGAATTCAATCACATGCGATATCAACCACAGGAGCCACTTATAAGGATTAACGACACCCTGATCTTTGACCATGCGCAACGAGACGATTGGCAGCCCTCGCCGAGCGGAATGATTTGGGCAGAGCTGCCAGACTCGTTGGGGTAAGACACGTACACAAATATATCTGTGTAAAATTTTAATTGTTTATAAATAACAATCATAACTGATTCTTTTTTCAGACCCTGCGAGATAACTGTAAATGGAAAACGACAAGGTGTCACAAAAAAGAAACTGGATACTCCCCAAGCCGCTATGGCAGTCAGTAAATATAAATTGATGTTAAACTTTATAGACTTGCTGCACTCCTGCAGTGAGTTACGGGAAAAGTTGCAGCTGGAAATGTCAGATTTGGAGGAATTGACCTATGGCAAGTGTAAATCTTTGTCTCGGCATCATCAGCTGGCCTGGCATCAATTGAAATCTACATATTTTCAACAATGGACAAGCAAGCCAAAAGAACTTCTGGAATTCACTAAGTGATTTGTATATTTCGTTACTCTTTTCACTAAAATATAAATCATAATGACTGTTCCGATGAATTCCCCAGTTTTTATTTGCTTTTTGAGGTTTTTACATAAATAGAATAATGATTTACTACGTAAAAAAGCACAAAAGCTTTCAAAAGTCTCGTATATAACATCAAGAATATGTTTTATTATATTCATTGGATCAGTATAACTTTAAGCAATAACTTGTCAGGAGAAATATAAATTAAAATGTATCGGTATATATTATACACCATCGTACTGCTGCATATATTGCAAATTGAAAGTATGTATTCACTATATCCCTGGAATTCGGGTTTAAGATTAACAATATTTAAATTTGCAATAAGGCTCAACCTTTAACACTCGAGTGGAGTACAAAGAAGTCAAACTTGTGCCGAAGGAATATCTCAAGGAGCTAGAGCCCTTCCAGTTGATATATAAAAAGTACTATTTTAATAGCACTACCGAAGTAAACTGGTTCCAAGCGGCTCAGAAATGTCGCAAAATGGGAAGCAACCTCATAAGCTTGACAAGTGAAAATGAACGTCAACTTGTAGGCATGCAGCTGGATAAAAACCAAACATATTGGGTGGATATCACGACACTGGGACAATCTAAATATTTTTCCATTGCAACAGGTCAGGAAGTGGAATATGTAAATTGGTTTAATGACGATGATGAACAGATAGAGGATGAGGAACCAAAGAACTGTGTTGTATTGGTCTATGACAAGCAAGACAATTTTATAATGAAGAAAGCCGTTTGCAACGATAAGGCTAGATTTATATGTCAATTGTCGTCACCACGCACAGTTTCAGTACTTGTGTGGTGATTAAGTTGCATATACTTTGCACATATGTATGTATGTAGAATGTGGTTTCGTACTCTAAGAGTAGAATGAGTTTTTAAAATTATGCGGAAATACTCCTGAAAGTACAATGACGATACCACTCACATGAGTCAGTGACCAACTTTTTATTTATGTAAAAACTATAAATGTTTTTGATGTACAATACTTTATTACTGCATATAAAATACACATAGAAATATTTTGACGAGGAGAACTGTATCACATGTTTCGTATTCTTACTTAAACGATCAGTATATTTTCTTATATTTTGTTAGAATTCATAATGTTTATTCTGTTTTATTTTGAGGAACCAAATTAAAGGAACACAGCTTAACAGCGGGTTAACAGTAACAGCGCTACATTTAACAGTACTGGTAAGCACTCTTTAATTTCAACTGCTTGCTGTACATAGCTTGTGTAATTAAATTCAGTTCAAGCAGTTTACTGCATACTTTGTTTTTGTGAGCACAACAATACACTGCGTATGTGCAATTTCATCAAACGGGAGCCTACAGGGAAGCTGTCTGTAGAGTATGAAGTAGAGCGATGACAAGGGAAAAGGGCAGAGAAAAAGCTAGCAATCTTTGCGTGGATGAGATGAAACGAAAGCAAGCAGTAAGCATTACGATGAAAACTTGTTTAATTTCAAATTTGAAATTGAGAAGCTTTTCAAAAGAATCCCCAATACTCCCATAGATACACAGATGTTTTCAATATGCAACATCTAATCGTAAAATATTTATTTTGTAATACCATAGAGTGTGTAATACACGTACACATACATATTAATCTAATTGTCATTTAGCAAATGTTTAACAAACACGTAACACGTACAACATATACAAGATACAGGATATACACATACAGTTATACAAGCAAATATAACATATATACGTGCATATATATGTTATAGAGAGGTACAAGTGTTTGCTAGAGAAGGTATTATGAACTAAAACGAGACTGTAACAATAGAATCTCCACATGGGATCCCTTTCTAAGGTGCACACTACTGTGCTACATATAACTAAAGCGAATCGCCAAAGATGACTAAATATCCTTTCCAAACTGATGCCAAAGAATCCTCATGCCTCATGCTCAATGTTCGCCAATCTCGCGCAATTCACGCTTGCCGAGCGGCAATGGTGGGCGGAAGTTGTTGATCACCTTGCCGTTAAATTCATTGCAAGGACACTCTTCCTTGGGGTCATAGGCATTGAGATTGCGCATGGCGTTCAGCTGATCATCGGACACCTGAATGGGCGTCTTGAACACAATCCAAATGACGCACTCGGAGCAGGGTGGTGTCGTTAGCGAACCCTCGTATGTCCAGTAGGTGTGCACATTTGGCAGCAGCTTGCCGGGATCGCAACCCTGGGGCAGTGTGACGCGATCGCCCTTGTGCAGCACAAACTGCAGCAGGCTGCTCACCTTGTCCAGCTCGGCATGATGATCGCCGGGCTGCAAGAACACACCCAGCACAGCCAAGCCATCAGGTGCGGCGGCTGCTTCATTGAATGACTTGTACTTCGTGGTGTTCCAGTGCACCAGATGCAGTTCGCCGGCATAGGAAACTCCATCAACCGTGTGTTCCGATCCCTTGGAATCTGTGCAACCCCAGTGGCAATGGAATTGCTCGAGCTTAAAGATCTGATCACCCAATGGACCGCCAGTTAGCTCCGAGTTGGCGCCGTTCACATCCACGCGCCAGCAATAACCTGTATCAATGGAGATTAAAGTATATTGTTAGATGGAATTTCAGTTTTTTTTCGAGTTGCTACCTACCGGGATTGACCAGACTCTTTGTGTCCTCCGGGACGTACTTCCACTTGAGTGGTGCTACCTTAAGGTCGCTGCCCTTCTTGGCGCTCGAGGGTGTGATGTCCACGGGCGACTGACGATGTCCCGACGCATGCGGGTAGTCCTTGGCCCAGTGTGCGGGTCCTGGAGAGAAAAAAAAAAAGAATTTGATTGGTTAATGCACTGTAATTTTACTAAGGGCCTTTGAATACTATAATTAAATACGATTTTGTTGGCTTTGCAGTCACCCAAAGTTTTGTTAATTTTCAGACCATTAACGGGGAAAAAGCAATTTGTCATTAAGCTAAACAATTCCAAAGAGTAATTGTTCACAAACTGACGGGGAATGGACTTAAGAGCTCTAGATGTATAGTATATTATGATGAATCATGACAGTCAGATATAATATTCTAGTTAAACTTAATAGTGATTGTATGATCGATGTAACGATCAAATTATTTAACAAAAATAAAACAGAATAAAATCATTTCTCATTGGCAAAGATAGAGTACAAAATCCCTAATGATATATAAACTGAATACTCAAGATTTCATGTACATAAGCAGAATACTAAATATATTAACTTTTATTATCAACAATGTTCAATGTTTAGTCAAGTTAGAACTCGGTAAATATCTGTATAATCAAGTTGAAATTTGATACGCGAATCGCTGATATAATATAACACCCCCATAGTATATATGCACTGGCCAAAACCAGATCGAACCTAATTATAGCCCTGTTTGTAACGGCGTAATATCTGGTCAACTGGTCATGTTGATAAAGAACACATTTTAAGAGATCAGTTATATGTGTTGCATGGCGCGTTTTCGACTTTATAACCTGTTTCAAAATGATTCCAAATATATTCCATAAATTAACCGTTAGAAAATTCGTTGCATAATCGATGGGGAGTCTTGTATTGTAAGTGAATGTGCCTAATGAGGTTCTTTACGATTCCTCCGTTTCGTTTGCCTGCCTAAGCTATGGAAATTTATTGTGTCGCTAAGTATTTTTACTGCACTTTTATGGTAATCAAACAAATGGCAAACCCTCAGGGCAAATATTTATGAAAAAACTGAAAACTTTTACTTGCAAAAGGCATTTTATCTAGCCAAACGGCTGAGACAACACAAAAATTCTTTTTGTTTTTATTTGCTTTGTTTGCTGCATTTGCGCTTTTAATTATTGTCGGTGTGGTGCTGCTGCAACAACAACAACAGCAGCAGCACAAGCAGCAATAATAGTGCAAACATTGACAATGGGGATGGCGTCACGTGCCTGAGAGAAGGGGTGCGGGCGTTTGGAGACTCGAGCAAAGAGGCATGTGATAGGATCGTCCCGCTGACGCACACACGCAAATAAACCGCAAACATCAAGACATGGGGTCATATACTCCAGAGAGAGAGGGGGAGGGAAGGGAAATTCCGCCAACAAATATGTCGGTATTTGGCGAATGTTAAGTTGCACTTAATCTCGCCTTGTCGCCTATCTAAAACACTGAAGTCTCGGGTCTTAAATAATAAATCATTCTCATGTGGCCTTCGATATCTTTGATTCTAAAGCCGGGCCAAACTGATAAATCACATAACTTAAGACTGTCATGTGAAATGCATTTTCCTTATCGAGACACCCCATTGTGTAATTAGCTGTGAAAGCCAGGAAATTTATGTGCAAATATTATAAATACATATATATCGAGTATATTTATATAATTTGTTGTGCAGACCATGTGACAGGCAAATAGACAAGGGACTAATAAATAAATCAATTAATAATAAACCAAGTAAATAGACAGTTAAGTTGTTAAATTAAGGCACCTGCCTGCCACATCACGTATACGCAGTGTTTACCCATCGCACGATCCTTTATATTCTGACTCGATCTCTTTCTTTTTTTCTTTTGTTGTCAGTAATTTAGCGTATTTGTGTAAATTTTTGAAAGATGATATACGAAAATATTTGAGAAGTCTATAAAGTTGTCATTCTGTCAGTTCAGCATTTCCTCATCCGCCCCTTTTGGCCAACCCTTCTCGTGCTTATCGAGCATGTTTATTGCGATCTTTTTCGCCTTCTGCACTGCAGCTGTTGGCAAATATAGTCGAGCTTAACTGTAAATTCTAAAGATCAACTGGCTGTCTTGGTTTGCGAGTCAGATAAAAAATGGCTAAGTAAACAGCGGAAAGGAGTTACGTGTCTGTAGATGCCGCCATGGAGATACCCTAGGCTTATAAGCTGGTAGTCGAATGATCAATGAAGGGCTTAGTGCGGGGCTTACGCAAAAAAAAAGTATGAGACTTTGTTAAATTTTTAATGCTACATTAGCTAACGTTTTTATTCGTCATAAGATAAAATAAATATAGTAAAATAAGGTAACATTTTGTAAATCCACCCTTCTCTCTCTGTGATCTACCCTACAAAATTAATAAGAATATAATTACGTAAAATTGAAACACTTGTGCAAATCACCTAAGAGAAACGCACTGGCATAAAATAAACAAAATCTACGGGAAGTGTAACGAAGTATAAATGTTCAAACTGTTATATAGCATTTTCTTTATCGGTTCCCAAAGCAATTCCGTCATTTAGCAGTTGAATTTCGCAAACAGAGAATCCAGAAAGATCACAAATCATTGAGCCCCTGGATAAAATCCAAACGATTTTTTAATTGAATTACGGCAAACGAATGTCCCAAACTCGATATGGCATTATAAATGAGTATTCACGTACATATATATACAGACATATGTACATTGAAGTGTATATTGTGCATGTTTAGTATATAGCAAACAGTTAAAACAGTTGAGCCGCACAGACAACAGTCTGGTAAATCGGAAAACTTGTTTTTTGCCATTTACTTTTCCAGAAACCAGGAAATAAGTCACAAACTTGCCGGAGCTTTTCATTAGAATTTATGCAACATTTCCCATGCAATTTAGTCTCGTTTTCATTTCAAAACAAACAGCAATATTTTCTATGGGGTCTACGACGCAAAAATACCCTGTGTTCTAAGCACTTTATCTTAATTTACATTAAGTTTATTTGATACTATGCATATTTTATATCATATTATTCATTTCCAGCATTGCATGTCCATTTTGGGCAACCTTCTATAACGATTAAAGCTCTCGCCGTAATCCATTATCCAATAACTTTCGAGCCATTAAGTAGTTTTTACGACAGACTTCAAATTCGACACTAACATTTACGAAATTTACGATTGGAGGGGCGAGCCTTGCATGATAAGTTCTAATTGATACTTTCTCGCGATGCAGGTACTATATATCTTAGTACATATCTCGTATATATCATCATCATGAGTTTGTTGCGTGCCTTTTGCGTTGATGAAAGGCGTAAGGAAGTGCATGCTAAGCGTGCCTTGAGTTGTACAATGAACTGAGAACTTGAACAGAATATCAAGTCATGACGCTTCTGTGATATATATCGTATATCTTGTCAAAGTCAAGTTAGTTAGCCGTACCTAGCTTGCACAATGACCGGCAGGCAGGCAGTCATAGAGACCCAACGTCCGAATCGCCGACCGATTAGGGGAAGCCCTACGAAAGTATTACGAACCCAATGCTGAACCCTTTTTGGTCCGACATTTTCATCGATAATTATTTGTTTGCATGTGGCCAGTCGGTGGACTGACACTAGGAATAGAACTATTGAATTTGTTGTAAACAGAATGGGGGTAGACTCACGGGTACGCGGGTGCTGAAAAACATGGCTAAATAAATAAACTATGCGAAATTCGAATCTATTGTAAACTTGGCCAATTTGTCACGTACGGGCCCGAAACATTTCTCCGGCTCGGAATGTTAATCTTGGAACGAGAGCGACGATATCCCAACTATAAATTTGATTGCTTATTTGTATTCTTTATATTCGCCAGGCATGTTTGCATATAAGACCATATAGATATCTCGCCAGTGTTATAAAAATATCAGCTAAATAACGATTTCTCACACCTCACTCCGCTTTGATCGACTCGCAAGTGATCCGTTTTCATAAGAGATATGGATCATATAGATATGATATATTATATACACACAGGGAGACTTTATTTGTGTGTGTGTATGATGTATGGCTAGATTGGGAATGGGGTGTGTGCCGACTTATACGGCTGCCCTTTTGTAAGATGTAATTGGAAATCTTTCTATGAATACAAAAATTCTTCTGGCAAAAATGGTATAATGACGTCAGCAGAAAATTATAATATATCTTTTCTTTGAAGAACTTATTTGGGTACATCATAAAGAAAACAACTAAAGATTCCAGTCATGAAAGGAGAATTTCAGTGATAAGCACAAAAGCTGTTGAATTAGCCAAGGTTATGAAATATAGTATAGAATGAAATGGAAGCATTTAAAAATAAAAGCCAAGTTATCACTTAAGATTCTTATATTTTCAGTTTCTAATTAGAGACAAGAACTTGACTCATGGTTATTAATATTACTGGTGCTCTATATATAAAGTCCACTCAATAAAATTCTTTGAATGCCGCTAAATACGTAATTATCTAACCATTTTCAAGCTAGTTCTTGTAGATAAGGGCGTAAACACCCGTCATAATGAGGTATGAGTATAAAGTGCATAATGTGTATACAATTTATAATGTAATTTGAGAAGTTCTGCCTTATCGATAGACGCAAATCAAAGTCTTAAATGAATTTTGATTGATTTACAAAATAGAAACACGCGAGTCTTAATCTCACATCAGGCATGGACGCAGACACACTTCAGCCAGGTTATTTAGATTAGAACAGATCGCATAATCTCAAAATGTGTATATATATAGTCTATATACTAGAGAGTGTATATACTTTCATATATAGTATGTAATTGTCGCCGTGCTTATGTTTAATGTAAAGAGCACTCGACTCTCGAATGGTTTTCCCAAATAGTCATATACGAAGATGGGAGTATGCTGATAAGAATGCTGCATGGCAGGCGGCAGATAGAAGAAGAAGATACCGCATTGGAAAGTTACCAGACAAACGAAATCAATCAACGCAATCAGGTTTATTTAAAAAGAAATCAAAATAAATTGCCTAAAAACGACCAAAAAGATTCGATTTCGAGTTGATTTGCTGCAAGCAAACTCATTTCCTTACGACTTCATTGGGTTCATATATCTTTTTTATTGTACGATAAGTGAGTATAGTATATCATGTGACACAAAACGATTTTGCAGATCGTGCTCAAGGGAATGGGAAGAGAGGGGGAGGGGGAGTGGCTAGAACATTTTGACAGGCTTGAACCATGACGAAGGTGCTGACTTTGGAACCGGTCTTCGGTGCGTCCTTAAGAATCGCACATGCACTTGACCAGCCAGCCAGCCAGCCAACCCAATGGCGCATAAGTAAACGAACTGCCTTCAAAGCAGGCGAGCTAAGGCAGACAGCGACAAACAACGCAAAAGAGAATGCGAAACTGCGAAAACGAAAACAACAATAAGCCACAAAAACATGGCAAAATTGACGAAATGGCAACAGAACGAATAACAAACACCCTACATTAGGTTATCACTTCAGAGTTCTATAACATATATTACATGCAGTAGATTTACATCTAATATGTATATATCGATTATATAATCATGTAATCACTGGCGTTACAAGTTCAACCGAAAAGTCGGGTATAACCTGCGGTAGAGAAGTCGGAACTCGTTTGAATCAGACTGCCAAATGTCGTCTGTCGACTGGTTTTATGGGAAGCACCCGCCAGCACCTACTTACTGGCTGAGATCACGAGATACAGCTCGTGCTAAGCGCCGATCGCTGGAAATCACTGAGTGCTCTCCCTAACCCGACCCCGTCTAAGTCTCTCACTCTCTCTCTCCCTCTCAGCTATTTAATTATGGCTGTCGCATATTTATGAACACCCCGACGAAGCGACGAACGTGCCTGTGTATCTATAACTCTGGGTCTACAGTGCATGTGCGTGTCTCTGTGTGTGTGTGTGTGTGTGTGTGTGGAGTGGCGACTCGATGATGCATGTAATTGAACGGGCCAAGCTCGCTTGATTGAATTAACTGCGAGTTGAGAAGTGAAAACAGAGAGAACTCGGAGAGAGAGAGAGAGAGACTGGGAACAGGGAACTGGGAGCAATCAGAATTACGATCTGAAGTTGGAGTCCAGTGCGCGTCCAGTGTTAACCGGTCTGATCCCAAAACATTGTGGCCACTCAACAGCTGAGTAATCAATGAAATTGCAATTAATTTACAGAATTTAGTCACACTCTTTACTTATTCTTTCCCCTACCTTCCCCACACTGCACGGCATCACGGTTCTAGAGAGATAATACCGTCGGCTGACTTGAGAAACAGTATATAGGCTTAAAGGTATAAAAAAATATATATAATATCTTATCGTCAACGATTCATTAGCAGCATGTCTGGTCGCATGTCGTGTGTTATGACGTCGTTGATTCATCAAGTGTGTTATCTATTAGATAACTTGTCTATTCAATCAAGTCTCTTCTCAATTAAGAAATAACAAAATGGAAAACAAATTTCTATTTCTATATTCGGTTTTATAACTCGAAAACTATTCAATACGCATGCGCAGCAATTGTTGAGCATCTTTCAAATGTTATTTGTAAACAAAAACGTTGATCGCGATCAACTTACCATTCTCTTCGGTGTATCCCCAGTGGTGGCTCATCTTGATGAAGATATTTGGTATTTAATAATGTATCTTAATTTGTTGCTGTTGTTGCACTCGCGGTTTCTGGCACGCGTTTGAGTTACGTTCGCTTTGTTACGGAAGGTTTTATACGGAAAGTGCCCGGCAATCGGAATTGAAATTATCGTTAAGGGAGGATTAAGTTCCGGAGCGCGTCTGTTTAGCTTGTACGCTGGCCGTAGACTGCTCGACTCGGCGTTGCGTCGCTGACTTCGAAGCCGTTGCGCCAACTGAAAAGTACAAAACAAAAAAAAAAAAAAATGGAAAAATGGAAAAAACACGCACCAAAACGAACGTACGAAAGAGAGAGCGATAGAGAGAAAGAGCAAGACAGTCGGGCAGATTGAGAACGAGCGCTCTCTCTCTCTCTCTTTTTTGAGCGAAAGAGCGTGAGCGCAAAGAGCGCACTAAGTGAACTAAACTACTTTTACAGCGGGGAAAGGGGGGTCGGTCTTAAGTGTTATAAAAACTGTTGACAGTTCATAGCCCCCACCTTACTTCCTCCCTTCCAGTCCCACGCACGCACGTTTCTGTCTGTCGTTAATTGCTCCGCGCACTGTGTCGCAATATTTTGCGTATACGCAATGTATTTGAATTTACTTGTCATCGATCTCTCTCGATACATGTTATCGAAGCTGTTAGCGCTAACAATCGACTGTTATAGCGCTCTGTTAAGCCTAGTTAGCTAAACAAAGCAACTATGTAAATGGGGCTTCACTTTGTATTCCCTCCGTATAATTTGTTGTTGAACTTTTGCACATTGTTCTTGTTGTTCTGTTGAACTTTTATTGCTCTGTTGTTTTTGTTGTCGCGATCACGCTCGCCCGCTCGCGCACATAGACAATCGGACATACAGTAGAAAGTTTAGACACGTTAATCTCATCTCGTGTTTTTGGGGGAAAATTGTTGGGGTTGTTTAGCCAGAGGCAAGTGGATGATGGCGTGAGGTGGTGAGCAGCAATGGGGGCATTTCTGTACCATTAGAGCTGAACGTGGACCCGAGTTTAGCGAGTTAAACCAAATTTGCCGCTAATTGAAATTTTGTTCCTGGGATTGTGCATATGATAAATGGCTATATATGTACCCAATATTGCTAAACTGATTGCCGTAACACGATTGTATAAATTTTGCACAGACATAGGACCGAACGTTGCACACGTTGCGTATGCGCAATTAATTTAAGCGTGCGAAATTATTTTCAATCGTTTTTTTCTTATTTTTTGTCTCAATTCTCAATTCCATGGGCTTATTTTTCAATTAAGTATCGCGACAATTTTATTTGCACTTTGCACAGTTTTATCTCTCTATTATGAGGGTATAATTTGCCGCTCCTCACGTGAAAACTTCACTGTGATTTCCGTAATTGCAAATTGCACAACAACAACCCAAACGAGAACATTTCTACACAGACACAGTGTGTACTTAATTTTCGCCAGACTTCGATATTTGCTTGCACTCGGCCAGCCTGAGTTTACTTCTAGAAAGTACCTTTCCTGGAGCGTACCTAGAATAACTTTCAGACAGACAGATTTTTAAGCCTGCAGTTCAAGGCGAAGTTCATCGTTTGAACTCTCCCATGGACGCATTTCGTTGTCAACTACAGCGATTTAGTTGATAACAAAGGCGAAAAAAACAGTATACGGCATCGTATGCCCGAAATCCCGCACTACTGTGTTTATTTGCTCAATGTTTGTTTATTATTTTTTTGTGTTTTGTTTTTCTGGATAAACACGCGTGCCGAGATTGTATTGTAGGCTTAAGAAGCGACTCGTTGCAGCTTTTGGTCTTACGGAACAATTATCTTTTATGTCTCTCAGCTGGCAGAGCTCATTAAGTGAGATCTCTGAGTTGATAAAGTTCTATTACAGTTGTAGAAACCACAATAAATTGATCACAATCAGATATCTGAAAGGAATAGATATATTATATATATTTTTTTTATAACATTAGAAGTACTCTTGACAATAAATTATAATATAACAATATATATATATGTATATTTTATAAAAAATCCACTGTTACACAAGTATGACAGCTTCTTTCAAGCTTTGAGAAAATAT
Source organism: Zaprionus indianus (assembly GCA_018904595.1). NCBI lineage: Eukaryota > Metazoa > Arthropoda > Insecta > Diptera > Drosophilidae > Zaprionus > Zaprionus indianus. The sequence goes on from JAEIHA010000905.1 coordinate 4,079,657, forward strand.
TATACTATAAATTGATCATTATCTGTTATCTGAAGGTATAATTAACTGTATGCCATATATATTTTTATGGCTTGGAATGTACTCTTGGCAATAAAAAAGTAAATATGTACATTTTTAACTCTAATCCAAACAGAAAGGAGTCACTTTACTTATCTTCACCTCCATTCTCTTATAATTTTCTTTTTTTCATCTTTAGTTCTTTATATTCTATTAATATTTGTGCAGTGTAGAATATGAAGAAATTTGCCAATTTTTAAATTTGTATTATATTTTTTTGGTATTGATAAATATAATCAAATTTTTTATATTGTGCACTCTTATTATTTTTATAATAGTTGTATATATAATATTATATATAAATGTTAATAAAAACTATTGCTGTACAAATACAACAGCTCCTTTTCCCCTTGCGTTCCATTTGATTTTGGTTAAATTGTTGTGTTATTAATTTCGCCTTGAAGACCGTTTGCTAACAATTAACACATATCGAAATCTGATGATTCGTTTGGGACGTCATGAAGCAAGAGCCTGATTAGGTTTCCGTTGGAATTGACTTATTAACAAGATTTATTAGCATCTCTCTCAGAATTCGAAGTTCACACATAAGAAAATGGCTTACTTCTACAGGTCCCCCTCCTCACATGTTCGAAACTTTCGCCAAAACAACCTAACACAAATCTTCATTCTTCTCCATATTTTTTTTGGTTATTAAGCGTGTTAATCAAATTGTTTAACTTGGAAAACAACAATATAGACATGCATTCATAAATGAATGTCATGTGAATCTGCGAACTGTTAAAATATTTTTCTCGCCTACATTTTTTTATTGCTAGCAGCAGATCGTACACCCGAGTGCCATTAGAAAAGAATCGAAATTCGGCATACAAATGATATCAAATCTTCAGCAGGCGAATCAAATGATTTTTATTCGATTTAAAAATAAATTTTTTCGCGCGACTGAGCTATATAATTTGGAATTTTATTTTTTTCCCCTGATTTATTAATCAATATTATTTGGTATTGCCGTCATACCACAGCGACACACCCCACCCACAGCCACCCCTTGTGGTTCCAGGCAGAGCGCGTGGGCTAAAGACGCTCCTCGAATAGTCTCCTTAAGTTTATAGGTATTATATGCATTTATTTGTTATAATAAATGCTATACACACATCAGGTGGACCATAAAAATGCTATAAATTGGCAAGAAAAGATCAGCGATATTAACTTGCTCCAGCTGATCGGAATCGACTAGCCGAATACCCTTGACCTGCAATAAGGATTGGTGGGTATAAATTATCGAAATAACCATAGAATAATTGAAAGAATAAACGTTGTTATGATTAATTTACAAATGGAACTGTTTTTATTGTTGTTTAATAGATATATTTGAAATATATAATTTGATTTAAATTAAAACTAGCAATTTACAGGCTAACTGAATTATTAGCATATCATCATCAATTTATCATTACTTATGCTACACAATAGTAATAATAATAATAGATAGTTTAGATAGTGAATAATAGTTAAATAAGTGGTTAAACCAAGGATTTTCTTTACTCTTTGCCAAATGGAAAATGGAAAACATAAACTGAAAAATAACTACAATCCATATGTATGTGGTATATATCGAGCGATACACACACACATTTACATACATTAAAGCCATACGCGCGTACGCACACACACACACACACACACGTATGTATGGTATGTGTAAACATGATATAAAACAACAACATTTTGTTTAACCTATAAACGTTACCTTTGCATATGTATATGTATGTCTATATAAATATTTAATAAAAAATATATAAACTCTGCTTACGGAGGCCAATGAAATGGGGGGCAGGGAGGAGGAAGAAATTAAATAACATAACAACAAAGCCAAGATTTTTATATATGATATATATATATGACTATATATCATATACACCTGTAGCAACTAAGAGGAGGCGCTTTTTAAAATTGAGTGGGAATCGGTCGGGGCCTAACGAACGGGGCGCGGCCGATAAGCAATGCGCCTTGACTATTTAACATTGACATTCACATTCGCGTTCATAATATTAAATACTGGACCGATGCGCATAAATACGCGCCTAAGGACACTTCTCAGTTCGGGTTTCATATCGAAGCACATCATCTCGCACAGCAGGTTGTAATAGTTGGACACATGAGTGGCGAACTGCAAGCGAAAAGAGAGGAATTAGTTGAGGTAAGGAAACAAACTAATGAGTATAACGCGCTACTCACCCTGTCGTCTGACATTTTCAGCAGTCGCGTCAAGATCAGCAACAGTAGCGATGTCCACGCGTCGCGATGCCCCTCGCTCTGCAGGCTAAGGTAGTAGGCCAGAGCCTCCTTGCACACCTGCACTAGTTCCTGCTCGATGCCGGGCCAATCGCTGCGTCGATTTTCATCGCCGTACATTTTAAAGAAGATACGCAGCACACAGGCCAACGAGGAAGTCTCTTGCTTGAGCAGACTCGGCTTCACGGATCCCTTGAAGCCGGCACGCCACAACAAATTGCGCTGATCCTGATCGGTGTTGAAACGCTTGGCAAACCGATGCGACTGCATGAGGCATTCGGCGAGTGTGAACAACTGCCGGGTGCGTAGATATCCGTACATTCCTTGCTCCTCACGCTGGCAATCAAGTTGCAATTGCTGCGACTGTGTCGATCTGCCACTCATATCGGCCGCCGCCTGTGCCAGCGTTTCGGCATCCTCCTTGCGCGATGTGGCCGGAAAGAAGACAATGTTATCCATGGTCTGTATCAGCTCCAGCTGCACCACACACTTGATATGCAGCGCCTCGAAATGATTGTGGGCCAGTGCCAGAACTGGCGGCTCCATCAGGTTATTGCTATTGGAATGTTGTGTAGAGGCGCGACGAGGCTGTTGCTGCATCTGCAGTTGATGTTCGTTTCCTTTGGTTGGACGCCAACTGAGCAACTCCTTGGGTAATGTCGCATTGAATATGTCCAGTATGCACTGGCATGTTTTGTCCCAAGTGACCTCGTTGAACTTAAAGCCATTGGAAATGACCAGATTCTCAAGGCAATTTGTGCCGGAACGAGCCAACTGCTCGTTATTCTGCTGAACACACCAGTGCAGCTGGGCAAACAACTCCTCGAGCAACAGATGACCCAACACATCAAAGTACTGAGTGAATACATCAATGATCGCATATAGGGCATGGTTACAGGTGGTTGTCATCCATTCCGACTTCTCGGTGACATGCTCTGGCAGCTTCATGTTGTCAAAAATGCGGAAAATCACATTGAAGAGATCCTTCCACCAGTTGGGCTTGAAGCTATCGCCATGAGTTTTTACAATCTCGAAAAGTACGGTCAGGCCACGCGTGCGCACATCCAATTTGCAACGATTTACTACGCAGGAAAGCGAAAACAGCATGGGGAACCAACCACGCACCCAAACGCGATCCTCCTCCGCCACAGAGGCATCATTCTCCATTCCCGCATGCTCAGCAAACAACTGCGGCGCATCGTGTACGCACTGGGCACAATTGCGCACCAAACGAATAGCCTCCATGCTGGTATCCGGGAAGCGAGCATTGCACGCAAACTCCGATAGACACTTTACGGCATCCTGAAATGAGTCTACCATGACAGCGAATTGTCGTCGATACAGTTCACCAATGATTTTGCCTGTCGTCTGGAATGCCAATTCAACAATGGGCTCCTCATGATCTCCCGCAGCCAGATGAAAGATTGAAAATATGTTCTTCCAACCCGATCGTATGTTATGCGCCTGAAAATATTTATTATTGTACATAAACATGGAACTACTGCAGGACAATGAGGACTATTACCTGCGAGTTGACCATCTGGGCAATACAACGCACTACCATATCCCTAATGGCGGGCGAATTGTTCTTCTTCATGATGTGCTCAAAGGGTCGTAAAAAGTCCTTTTGGAAACGGAAATTACTGAACTCGCCCTTCTCCATGAACTTCATCGACAGCTGACGCAGTGAGTCCAAGGCGAAGAACGCAATCTCCTCGTTGCTATTGCAGCCCACCGTGTTGAAGTGCTCTCCAAGCACTTGCCAAATGCGTGACCATTGCAAACGAATACGTTCCATATTGTAGTAGCTAATCTCAACTATCTTCTGCAGCGAAAACATGCGTGGCTGCGTCTGTTGCAGCTCATCCACCGAAACTTGGCACAAGGCCTTAACAAAATCAACAATGGCATCTCCATCTAGTCGCATGGAGCCGGTAAAGATACGGTCTACCGCCACAACAACACTCTGACTGCTCGTCTCGCCAATGTGCTCCTTGACACTGGGATTCAGCGTGTCCTTAAGGGTGGTCTGCGCGCCAGATAAAAATTGCGGACGCACTCCGGTGCCAATGAGCTGTGCTAGCTCCAGTTGACTGATGCACTTGACAATGTCCAACCAGCTGCTGCCCAAGTAGTTGCCATCTGTATGTGCGACCATGATAAGCGTCTTGATTGTATCAATATTCTTGGCCTTCATCTCGTTGATGGGAGAATTGGCATTAAGCAGGGTGAACCGCGCTAATGCCTGCACATATGCGTCTCGCTCAAGAGACATGTGAAAGATGCAGGCAATCCTTATTGCACAACGAATGCCATCTAAGCAAAGAGTTGCAATCTCAGGATCATCGCAGACCTGCAGACCAACTGAAAAGGCAGCCAAAAACGGGGTCCACGCCATTTTAAACATGGGACGTACATGCTCTAGGTGCTTGGCCGATGTGAAAGGAGATTTCACATGCGAAACCGACTGCATCAGATTGGTAGCTGTCAGCGAGATCACCTCCATCTCCATGTTCCAAAGCAACTTGCGACGCTTCTCTGTGATAAATGGCTGTTTTGCTGGTTTTGGTGCAATCATGGTGGAATTGTTCTTCATCTTGATCTCATGCTCGGCAATCTCATCGTATATAGACGACAGATACTCTTCGGGCAGATCGTCCTTGCTGTCGCTAATGCCACGATTCATTTTGATATATTGCTCCTTGGTCATTTTGTGTTTGACTTGTGGCGAATGAAGATCCGTGGTCAACATGATGATGCTGAAGGCCAACACATAAACGGTATCTGCACTTTGAAAGAGCTGATTCTGTGGATTGCATTCACAGTATCTGCTCGCAAATTTCTCCATCAATCGATCGATTTTCTGCGCCTCGCCGGGCAACCGGAATTCCTCAAGCAAAATACGCAATGCCGCAACGACCTCCATTTGACGGAAATCAAAGGCATCGATATAGGCGCACATTACTTCTTTAGAGTGATCATCGTTCTCGCCCAAATAATTGCCAATTACGGTCTTGTCCAACCGCTCGTCGTCGTGCAGCCAACGGGCAATGTCCTGGCAAGTACTTCCCAACAGCTGCTTCTCCTGCAAAAACTGCACACCCTTTTGAGGTTTCCGATTGAAGAGCTCAATGCCCGTCTCCATGACCTCTTTGCGCATCTTGCGCTCCTCGAGCGCCTCAGGCAGGTCCAGCAGTTCCTGATTCTTGACACTACCATAGGAATTTAGACTATGACTGGAACCACCGTGCGTTGATCGCAGGCTAGAATTATGTGCTGAGAGAGAGTCCACGTTGTCACCAATTGGCGTTATATCCTGCGTGGGAGATTGTATCGACTGCACCTGCAATGGAAGAATAGTTAATAAACAAAAACAAAACGTAGATTAATAAATTCAATGTACCTGTAAGGCTGGTGCTGGCATATTGGGATTCACATAGAGATCCTTGCTCCATTCGACCATACATTTGAGTATGGACACAAGACACTCCAGGCCACGTATGCGCATTGACTTCTCCTGCATAGGATTGGCACCTAACTCAAGCGCCTGCCTTCCTTGGGCAATCTTAGAGAGATCGTTAACCAGACGCTCAAAAAGATTAGCAGCCGAGAAATCGCAATCGTAATTAACATAAATGTCCACCACAGACTGAGCATCGGCACAGATGCGGGTCAGCGCCTGTATGACCATCCATTTGTGTTCGAACGAACTAGAGTTCGCCTCAAGAATGTTCAAAAAGATCTCCTTGAAGAAGACCTCGATTTGGCGCTTTAGATGCACCTTGAAATTCGACAAAAGTGCCACAAAAATCGATAGCGACAGCTCAAAGACCTCGGCGACCAAACTGACACCATTGTTAGACAGTGCTACACATAGATATTGTTTTATGGCCATGATGAACATCTCGTTGGAACGGAAGACAGGTCCAGCATTTTGCAGTATTAGCAGCAGAAGGTGCAGCGACAATACCTTGGAACGCAGCTCATGTGACTTTGGATCAGGTTGACCCTCAGGCAGAGGTTTCATTGATAGTTTACAAAGCGCACGGAACACCAGGAATGCATCCTTCTGCAGGATGTGCGTGAATTTTGCCGTTACTATGGCATCGTTCTCGCTGTGTAGCTCAACGCTGTCGTGATCCGAATGTGAGGAATCACCCGAACCATTTCCATTTACAGACACCTCCGGTTCAGCCAGTTCCTGTTCCTGATTTTGTTCCTTCATAGCCTCATTGAAGGCAGCTGTTAAAAATATAAAAACGATTAGAAAATTTAACATTTTGATAGGTAATTTGCCACAGATCGATATACCAATTAAAGATAATGTATTGAAATCTTCATGCGGAAACTTGTATGTATTTTACTTTTATTCCTAATGAGATATTCGTGCAATTAACAATTATATGGCAACGGAAAGCTGTATCAAATTAAATACAGGTATATCGTTGCGTTCTCATCGATAAGTAATTTGCCTGAGATCGATATACCACTTAAAGATAATAAATTGAACTCTACAATATGTACAAACGATAATATATTTTACATTTATGCCTATAGAGATGTATATGCAATAATGAAATATATGGCAACTCTTTCCATCTATGTACAATACATTACGATACATACACGCATATCGGCGCGTTCATTTATTGCTACGAACCCAACCCATAGGGGCTGTATGTATTACTCACCTGTTATTATCTCAGCCAACAATTCGGAGGCAATGGCTTCGTCGCTATCCGCTCCTTCCGCTGCTTGCGTCGGCGACACTGGATCCTCACCATTGCTTTCGGCACTGCTAACGTTTCCATTTTGCGTGGCGGTCGTCGTTGGGGGTGTTGGTGCCACCTCATAAACCTGGTTCTCCATGCGGGCGAAGATCACATTAAGCATCTGGGTTAAGGTGGCACGCGCGGTTGTTTGGTTCACGAGATTTCGGCTCGAAAGGTAAATGTCATAGCAGGTCCGAACCGCTTGCAGCAGCGTAAACTCATGGATTTCCACATGTTGCGATGTGACCACAGTGAGCAGTGCCTTAATAATCTGCAACTGAACTCCCTCATCTGTCTGTGGCCCATTGAAGCAGCCATAGATGGTAATAACAATGCGATCGATGAGCAAGTGACCCGGATTAGAAGAGTCCTGTATAGCACCTGTCAGATGCCCGTAGGCAATCAGCTTTTGCAAGCAATCCAGTGCCGTGACGACAATGCGCGGCGAACGACTCTTGCAGGCGAGCTCGAAAGGCAGGAAATAGGTCTCTGCATTGATAATGCTTGCCGCATCGTTCTTGGGCAATGGCAGTGCTGCACAGGGTAGCTCATTGCCCTCGGCGATCTGTCCTGCACTGATGAGCTCCGCCTTGATCTGTTCGAGCGCTGTATCGCAAGACTTTTTTAGCTGGGAATGATGTGAACGCCGTATGTCCTTATCGGCAAGGATTTTCTCTAAAGCACGCACTATAAACATTTCCTTTGTTTTCGTGGAGTTACTTTGCATATTGTATGCAACTCCAAGGTCGTTTTAATAGTTGTTTTTGTTGTCAGTGGTGCCTCCTCTTCCTCTTTTATCTAATTATTATTCTTGCGTGTGGATGGAAGTCAACTTTCGCGCTGCTGCTGCTGCAACGACGTCTCTCTGTTTGTGTGTCGTAGGTTCTTGTTATTGTTATTGTGGCTCGACTGTAACACTCGGCACCCGCTGTGTGTGTTATTTGATTGTTTTATGCGTTTGCATATTGCAATGTTTTTCAATTTTTCACATCAAATATGCTTTACAAAAATACAATGCGTGAAAAAACGTCATCAGTGCTGCTCTAACATTGCCAGACTGTTCAGATATCGATTAGCTTGTAACTATTATCGATATGGGTAATCGATGAATTTAAATCAACGCAAATAATACAAGTAGATGACATCAATTTTTTTTAATGTAATAAAAATAAATGTAACTGAAAATAACAATACAGGAAAATAACTGACCAACTGATTGACGATTTTATAGATCTATATAAACATAAAAAATATTGTTAGCGTAATTGCTGAAGGGTGTAAATAGTACATAATACTATGTCATTATTAAAGTATGTATTTTAAAAATTGTCAAATAATTGAAATTGTTAATAAAATTTGCTAAAATATAACTTTATACTATAATTGCCAATCTTCTTGTGTACAATCAGCTAAAAAGAGCATATTGTTCATATGTTCTCCAACAAGTTTTCCATGCTGCGCCAAAACCTGCGCGCCGGTGTCTGTGAAAAGACGAGCTGGTGGAACTGACGATGCCGGAATATGTAGAAATTTTTTGGCCAAACTATACAAAAAAGGATGAAACTGTGACAGATCCTTCCACAGAAGCATAGGCTCCGCCTGCAAGCTGCTGATGTTCGTACAAAAATAGCTGGATATTTCATCCTGATTCTCACTCTCCCCATTCATGGCGATATGTTTGTGCTTCTCGTGCGATAAGGATCTGTATGCAGCCCAAATGTCGTAACCATTCGTGGTATTGGTAATAGGTGATTCTTCAATGCCAGTCGCTTCTTTTTCCTCTAGCAGTTCGTACAAATGTGTCATATATTTACCTACCAGGCTGGTGCTCTGGAAAGGCATATTTCGAAAACGTGGATCCAGTAGACTTGATAGCGCCAACTGCACATTATTTTCCACCAACTCAAAGCACTTCTCCAGCTGCTCGATGAGGAATACACGCATTTCATACGAAACCTGATGTTGCTGATCGCCGTTCTCGGGCTGCTTCAATTCCTGGAGCACTGTGTAGGCAATGGGCAACGCAACACTGGCACTGGGGTACGATGTCGGGCTTGAGCCACACAATTGACGTACTGCACTGACCAAGGGAGCGAGCACAGTTAGCAGCTCTGTTGCCAGCACCAATTCGCTTGAATTTAGCGGTGACGAGGCATCCAATGGCGAAGTGTGTTCGATATAACGTTCCAGCATCTCGTAGCTGCTTAGAGGACACCCAGCCGCGTCCAGCTGCAGCTGTTGTTGTGTCACACGACGACGCACTTTGTTACACAGCGTACTAAACTCTTGATGTTGCATCACAGCTTCGAATATCGTCTCGAGCTGGTGGGCAAAGCACGGAACATGGCGCTGGTTGTCCAGCAAAGAGGCAATTGCCGTCTCCAACACTGAGTTACTGCGGCTCACGACACACATAATTTTAGATTTGTTGATATCGAAGCGCTGGCAAACTCTTTCCAAGCGCTCCACAACGTGGTTCGCATTATACTGGACTGGCAGAGATTGGACCAACAATGTGCGGCTGCGTCGATGCACGCCCTCATGGTAATGGGCTGCCACTTCCAGATAGGTTACCTCTTCTGTTCCCGATATTGTATTGATGGCGCAACTTAGCGAAAGGCTCTGAAGATTGGACAACTGCTGTCGCAGTTTTGACGTTTGCTGTTGCGCCTTTTGAGCGATACGTGTACTCAGCTGATCGATGCTGGGTAAGCGTTGGGCAGGACAGAGCACTTGGGCCAGACGCCGAAAGCCTTCGCCTTGTGTAACTGCCATCGGATGCTTGTCGCGACACACAAAATATGCAAAAGTGTCCAGCATCAAGGAACTGCTGAAATCAGCGCTATTTTAGTTATGATTTTTCATGTATTCCACAAACTCACCTGGAAGCTTGCTCTTCATCGAGCACATGCTCCTCTTGCATGTGTTCCTCTCCTCCTGCCTCTTTCGGCTCAAATTCAATTATATCAATCGCACTGACTGTCTCAGCCCCAGACTCCGTCTCCGCGGTGGGCCAATTTGTGTAGGTTTCCTCATTCTCGACGACACTCTCAACAGCAGCGTGTGCCTCCGAGTCGACCAACTCAATTAGATTCACGTCCAGGTCAGGATCCGCACGCGGCTTGGCTTCCGACTTGACTTTATTTGATTGGTACTTAAGAAGTTTTCTCCCGCGCGATTTTAAGGAGCTAGGCTCCCGCTTGAGCATGCCGCGCACAACAATCGATTCATGGTCGTTTACATCGCTGTAAACAAACGCTTGCTTAGTATGTACATTGTGTGGGATGTTTGACTTACATTTGTGGGTGGGTTTTCATATGCTTCATCAGGTTGGAGGTATTCCCGCATGTTTTGATTATCTTTTCGCACAGCAGGCATTGTGCCGTTTGTAGATCCAATTTATCGTAGTATTTCCAAATTTTACTACGCGCCATTTGCGTTGTTTATGCGTCTAAGTTGTTTGGCATCGATTTCCGAAATACAATTGTATCGAATCGTTCGGAACTAGTTCAATGCATTCTTTCACTGCAAAGAATGATCCAAGTGTCTTACCGTAGTTCAGTATTTTTTTAGATATCGTTTATAAAACTATATATCGAATCAATAGTTATCGGAAAATAAACAGTATTAAGTTATCGATACTTGGACAATACTCACTGTTTCAAAGTCAAAAATAAACAAATTCCCTCTTATTTAAATGAAATAAAAAATTTACAAAGACAATTATTTTTATTTGATAGATATAAATAGATATAAATATAAAAATATTTATATATGTTAAGTAGCATTAAATTACATTAAATGATGATTTTTGGTGGTATTAATGAAAAGGATTCCCGGCATTGTATGAAAGGTGCGATTATATGAGTTATATTCGAGTTTAACTATGACTATACTTTCTTTAAACACAAAATTTTTCCAAAATTAGCAAGTTTTTGAGTTGAAAATAAATAAATATACTCACAATATATTAAATGTGTCTTTTTCTTTCTTTCATACTAACCGAGCAGGCTTAAACATGTTCGATCAAGCCTGCCCGTGGGGATGAATTTTCTTTTTTCTCAAATTTTAGGAATATATCTTCCAATGTGCATTCATTTACCGAGTAGTACTCAACAAGATCACTCAACTCTTCGGCCAAATAGTTCTCGGTTATTTTGAATACTTTCGACCACACTATTTGCTCATGAGTTCTAACGAAATAAGTTAAAGTTCCAGCATGGTTCTCACGAAGTTCCAAATCCTCGAATTGCTCCATCAATGTATTCGATATTCTCGCCACATTCGGCTCCGTCTCTGTGTCAATTTTCATTTTTAATTTAATGGTAAAGCCGCTAAACCGCTTAAGGGCAATAATATTGTTCAAACATTTGAATTCACCCTTGGCCATTATGGCCAGCCGATTACACAGCTCCTCGCACTCGTCCATGCTGCAACCAAAGTCAAGATTAGTTAGTTATCTCATTTAATAGAATGAGGCTGATGACGACGATGACTTACCTGTGTGATGTTAGAACCACAGTGCGATGACTACTCTGGAAATCTTTGATACACTGCCACAAAAATCGTCTGGATATTGGATCTACACCAGTTGTCGGCTCATCCAACAACACGAGTGAGGGAGCGCCAATCATTGCCATTGCAGCAAGCAATTTGCGCTTAGTGCCGCCAGAATAATTTCGTACTTGAACATCCCGATACTTTAGTAGGTTCATCTTGTGTAACCAAAATTGTACACTGGCTTCCACGCCGGCTTGATCTTCTTTGGAACTGCTTAGGCCACGCATTAGTGCCATAAAGCGAAGAGATTGCTCTGCGGTCATGAATTTGTTCAATGCATCATACTGCGGACAATAACCAAAGCGTTGCCGGAAAGCCACTTCATCTTTGCGAATATCAATGCCGTCGATCTGGATGCTTCCGCTGTCAATAGCCAAATTGGCGGTAATCATTTGAAATGTAGTCGTCTTGCCAGCACCATTGACTCCTAACAGACCAAAGCATTCACCGCGTACGGCTGCAAAACTGAGCCCATTGACCGCTCGCTGGCCAGCATAACTTTTAGACAGATTGTTTACAATCAATGGACAGTCTGCTACAGCACTTGGGTCACCATTAATCAGGTTCCTAACGCGCTGTTTTTCCTGCAAGCAGTCATCAAGACAACCATCTAGGTTATCAAGTGGCAGTGTCGGACTAATGCCACTCGAGCTACTTTTCTTCACAAGTTTTTCGGTTTTGAAGAAGTCTCGTAGTCGCTGAAGATAGTACTTGTGCTCCAACACAACTACGAAGAATCCCATGACCAGAGCGAATACGCACACCGCATATGCAAAGAACGCACCCGTATCCAACAAAGGAATCGTTGATTTTCTACGTCGTGCTATAAAGTTCTCGTTAATAACTCTCAGCTGATGGTTCAAATTGAAATCGGGCAGAAAACATAGGAATGCAATTTTTGTGGCGTGCTGCTTCATGGCCAAGCTATTGATCGAAGTAATCAGCGGAGCAATCTCTGAAATTACATAAACGTGTTGTTAGATCAGAGCCATTTCTCATTAATTTATCATTCCTTACCCGAAACAATAAGCATGAGCAGCAGATATGTCGAGATTGTTGATATTGACTTGAAGTTATTGCCAAGCGCATAAAGGATTGGCAAATAGCTGCAACCGTAGAAGAAAATGCTTAACACAATCAATTGCAGATCTGCCATTGTATACAATTCGGGGGGCATAATCAGTTTTTGGGACAGAAAGAGGACAAAACAGAACGCTGCATGCAGTAACATATCAAAGACAAAGCTGGCTGCCCAATATGTATAGCGAGACATGGCTTGCAACTGACGGAAACCATTTATATACTCTCGGAACGGCAACGAGATGTAGAAGAACATACTAAAGAACATGGCTGCCTCCACAAAGACTGCATAGTACTCGAGCCGAGTTGAGCTCACGTCGCTTATAAAGCGCCTAAGGGGCACGTAAGTCGTTGCAATCTGTGAATGGGCATGTGCGTTGGATAGCTGCAGTATACATGTGTCCAGCATATTAATGAGCATCACACTGCTGTGATATCGATTGCTTGCATAATAAATCGACAATCTGGGTGTGTCGCCAGTGCCAGTCCCCTCGACGTACATGTCAACCAACCCGATGGTGTCCTGAAGAAAATCAGCCAAGTTATCGCGCTGTAGCTGCAGTAGCTCTGTAATGAATAAAGAATTCTTAAGAAACTATAAAGTTATTTATAGAAATTCACATAAGACTCACCATCTTGCACATTGTTGCCACGTAGCGTAAATGTCTTGGCATTTAGGCCACTGCTTTCTATATATTGACGCAGCTTTTCCTCCACTTCCGCATGATGACCAGTTGGATTGTATATGTAAATGGTACCTGTACGCAGCTGGCTGAGATTGAGTGGCAATGCTGCCTCATTGGTTACCACAGACATGGAATGCATCAACAGAATGACACCGGTGGCACAGATTATTGGTAGGGTTAGCTAGAAAGGCAAACGAAATCATTAGTTATGGAAACAATAAATACCATATATATATCGGAAACCGCAATAAAGTCCACACTTAGTAACATTTTTCCGCAACCCCTTATCAGTTTTTGATTCGCTTATCAGCACATTAAAGTTGTGTACAGTTGTGTGGATCAAAAAGAGTTCATAAAAATGATAACAGTTCGTTCTTACCATGCAGATGGCATATTTCCATTCGTTCAATAAAAACATCAGTTTCTTGTAGAATATTGCTGCCCAGAGCTGCCACCAGTGAGGCGCGTTGTGTTGCAAACGCTTGTATGGTTGTGTCAACAGTGGATGATCATTGCGTATTCCAATATCGGGAGTATCTACTTGATCCATTTCACCGGCACAACTAAAAAACAGAAACAATTAAATTACTTGTTTACTTACTGTTTCTCAGAAAGTCTTACTTTAGAAAAACCGTCTCTAGGGAGGTATCTGTAATCGATATAGTTTCAATTCCAAGAGAATCCTTATCTGCTTCTAAGCTGCGCAACATGTCGTGAAATGCCAGTTGGTAACTGTAAGGCAGGCAAATATTTACCGTGGGCTTTACAATATTCTGTTGAAAGAAAAGTATAACTTAATTACAGAATAAAAAGGAAAGGTATGACAGAGTAATTCCTACCTGTACACGCGCACTGGGTATATAGTGGCGTATCTTATCCATAGTAACCTTCTCCACAAATTTTGTCTCATTGGCCTGCAGCTTCAACTGATAGCCACTGCCCAATTTACGCTTCAGCTCGAGCGGAGAACCGTTCGCCTGAAGCTTGCCATTGGACAGTATACAAATTGTATCACCCAGTACTTCCGCCTCTTCCATGTAATGCGTTGTAACCAATATCGCCTTCTCTTTGCGAAGCATCAGCAATATGTCCCACAATTGACGACGCGTTTCGATATCTAGTCCCGAAGATGGTTCGTCAAGGATAATAATTCTAAATGAGTTCAAGGTATAAATATAATAAGAATATATAAAAAAGAAATGTACAAAACTAGGTACTTAGTATTTCCAGCTATTGCGATGCCCAATGACAGCCGTCTTTTCATGCCACCCGACAATTCGTGTCCATACACATCTGCCTTGTCTTTCAGTTTCAATTTCTCAAGTTTATCTTCAGCAAAATCTTGTGCCTCAGAACGATTGTCACCACGTAACTGAGCAAAGAACTCCAAGTGCTGTTGGCACGTCATGTAGCTCATGAAAACACTGTGCTGTGGACAGAAGCCAATCAAATGGCGATAAGAGGCGACATCTCGTTCGCTGCAAACGACTATTTTACCCGCATCCTTTGGCACGAGACCTAGAAATTAACACATCAACATATAGATACATGATAATTGTTATATGTTTGAGCCATACCCATTATCATGTTCATCATGGTCGTTTTTCCGGCGCCATTGTGTCCCAACAAAACAGTGATCTCTTTGTTATTGATTGTCATATCCAAATGATCGGCAATATATGTTTCACGTTTGCTTGTCTGGAATTTTTTGCAGAGATCGCTGATGATGATGGCATGAGTGCCACGGGGCGATGTTGTATACTCGTTGCGTTGTCGTTTTTTGTATGTGTTGGACTGTGAATTTCAGAATAATTATATTCAAGTTTTGTATTATGAGTGCTGGACTTACATTCAGGAAGAATAAGAAAGGACGCTTAAGTCCACCAGGACCAGGAAAAACACACACCAAATAATTATATAGCACAGCATATAAAATTGTCTGGCATATCAATACAATGTAAACAGAAAACAGACGACTTGAATCATCCTTGATAACGCGAAACAGATCGCTAGCCCCAAAGTGTCGTTCTGTTGATATTTGACATTTAAGTAACAACTACACAGAACATTCAACTCGATACATACGTTTGTTTGAGAACGTCTGGATGATATCCAATCCCTCTAGAAATGAATTGGTGCAGAACATATAAAAGGCCAAATTGGTAAGCCAGTTGCGTACAAAATTGAACATATATGGTATTATGAGCATTACCAAGCCACCAATTTTAGCGTAGAAAACTGCAATAGAGAAAATAAAATGAATAGTAACCTCACAAGAAACAAAATGAGTTCAAATTCAAAACTTACCAGTGTGAAAGCAGACAGATATAAGATAGGCATACGACATGTTTGCAATAATATATAACATATACAAAGGGAGAATAAACTGAAACCCTATTAGTCCCCAGGCGCCATATTTCCAGGCAATACTCAATGTGAGGAGTAGGAATATTGCGTAGCATACAAAACGAATCAGGAAGAAGGTTAGTCCATTAAAAAAACTCATGGGAGTAACAAGGTTGAGATACTCTTTTAGCCCGTTCTGCTTTTCCTCAACAAACGGCACAACGAACGTGCTCAACAGGATTGTACTGAACAGTACACTCAAGAGGGTACCGAAATAGTTCATGCGGTTGCTGTCTGATGTTCCAACCTCAAGATTTGGCATAGAATTGAGAAGCAGTTCATAGTCACTATTAACTTTCTGATATCGCATATACTGGCGATCAATAATGTGCTGGAGCGTTAGAAATCCATTTCGTATGTATTCATCATCATCTGAGCGGACAAAGAACAACAGTAAAGCGTCAACAGCCTCATTGTTTGCAGTTTACATACCTTTCTGATGGTTTATCTCCTCGTCGTTGACGAAGCGTTTCTTTGGGGAGATTCGCATTGTGTTTGAACTTAAGCTATATCTAAAAATCTCGCTAGCTCCCGGATCAGGCACTTCTTCATAGTTAATGGCAAAGCAGTTGCCTTTGCAGTTTTCTTCCATATCCAATTGCATTTCAACGCTGTTGTTGTACTCCCGTATCCCTAAATTCCGTTAAAAAGCAAAATGTTTCGTGAATTGTTTATACACATTCGCTTCATCTGATTTTCTTACGTTCATTTTGTAATTGTAGTTCTTGTCGCAGCAAATCAGTGAGAGATCTTGCATTGTCCGTATTAGGCGCATAGTATAACCAATCACCATCGTTCCCGGGAAAATATTGTATAAGTATGTCCTAAAAGTATAAACAAACTAATCAGAACAAAAAGTACCCTGTTGTTATCTATCACAACCTATCGCTCGTATGTACTTCCGTGCATACAGATAACTCTGTTTGTACTAACGACAAAGATAAGTGCTTGTTATACATTTTTAGTTTATGCGTATTTTTATCACTGACATTTACGAAAGGGAATGGACACTCACATAATTTTTTGCTTCGTAGCTCTCAATGTAATTTGACTCAGCTTTGTTGGACCAGTGGAGATAGAGCCAGAGTACTATTGTCCAACAAGAAAATATTGAAGACAATGCAATGTAATGATAGCGTAAATATAGCCAATTCTTTCGCCAAAATACTGAAAACAATGGACTGCATGCCATTTTTGCTAGTTGTACCGCTGGTATCGTTAACAAATCCTTAGTATGAACATCATTAAACAAGAAATATTGTCAAATTCTTTGAAAAAGGCGTCGATTCTCTTTTTCTTTCTTCCTTTTTCTGTACTTTCTTTTGTCGACTTTGGCAATTTTTTTTGGTATTTTTTTTAACGATGGCAACTTGTTTGTAACAAAGCGATACAATTTTATCGATAGGTTCCGAAATTTTAGTATACTTTGTATGACCACTAAAGAATGCAAAACAAAACTGCGAATAAACAATTAATTTCAGAATGAACAACAAAACAGCTTTATTTCCGGTCAATTTTGATAAACTTAGTGATAAGGAACGCCACAATTATATTCTTAGCCAATTTGTACTACCGACAAATGTAGAGGCTGCTTCTCGAAAGCATAGACGGGATATTGATGTTATTCGGGAGAATCATCGCTTCCTCTGGGATGAGGATGATGCCGACATTGAAACATTAAGTTGGGAGCAACGTTTGGCATTGAGATATTACCGCAAACTCTTCAAAGAGTATTGTATAGCAGATCTGACTCGCTATAAGGAAAACAAAATCGCCTTGCGATGGCGCACCGAACAAGAAGTCGTCACGGGATTGGGTCAGTTTCAGTGCGGCAGTCGACACTGTACCGAGCGAGATGGCCTTCGGAGTTGGGAGGTGAACTTTAAGTATATTGAGCAAGGTGCTGTACAAAATGCATTGGTTAAGGTAAGCAAAAACTTGCGTGTAAATTGACAAGACTGCGTGATTAAATTGAACACTCGTCAAGCTTCGACTGTGCCCTATGCATACCGAGCAATTGAACTATCGAACGAAGAAGAAGGAACACAAGCGTCAACGTCGCAGAGAGAAAGAAGACCTTAAAGCAGAAAGAAAGCATAAGAGGCGGAAACTAAATGATAACAGTGATGATGACAAGAAAGGGCCACAAGAAGAGCATCCAGATGAAGATGAGATGCCCACAACCTGCCAGAAGGAGACAGATGTTGAATCGGACAAACCAGTCGAGGCTGTTGACGAGCACATTTGGAGCAAACAACTGGACATTAGTAAGGAGCAACCATCTCGAGAACAGGAGTTTGAACGCTATTTGGAAGATCTGTTGATGTAATTAAAATATTATATTTCCACTGGAGCAATTGTAACAAATACTTTTATGTAGATAAATAATCAGTGATAAAGAAAGCTGCATGTAGTTATACTTTTGATAACTCAAGTGTTTACACCCGTTACCCGTTCTATAGAATATAGATACATACATATGCACATGTATAATGTTTCTATATAATAACTGTGACATACCATCCCTTATAAAAATTGAAAGAGCAGTATTGCATCCTTTATCACTTATTTTTATTTTAAAGACCGAAGATAGCCAAATAACGGACAAGTTCCAAGTATTTTATCTTTCGAGTTTGCACATTACTTTGTTTTATTTTATTTTAGTTTTTATTCAAAAACTTAGTTATTTATTCCTCTGATATTTTAAATAAATAAAAACACAACCAGTTTTGGTTTTGGACATGACTCTTGTAATTACAATAGCACTTTTATTAATGTGGAGCATGTGCTCTTCTATAGCTATGGCTACGGGCAACGGGAGTACCGTTTGACTTTGCAGACTTGTACATAAATATACATACATTTACAATTATACAACACAAAGTAGTAGTAAATATTTAAATACCAACACCAATAAGTTGAACTGGACATTAAGGCTGTGTTCTTGTTTTAGAAACAGTTACAAATAACGAATACGATTGGACTGATTCTATTTGATACAGTCTCTCTCGATCTAACAACTAAATTTGTAGCATCATTCATTGACTTTTGCGTTTTCGCCCTATCGTCTTACACTTTATACTGGGAACTGAAAATCTATCGATGGTACTATCATGGAAGGCATTAGATATTAGTTTTAAAAAAATAGACATATCTGGGTGTATATGTAAATAGCTTTAAGAATCGTTGACAATTTGTGTGTTATTAATTTTAAACTCTGTGTACGTTCACGATAGTACTAACAATAGTTGGCGCAGCCCTACTGTTTACTATCGCATGTAACGTCTCTCTCTATCTCTTATTGTGCCTGCGGCAAGAGGTCGGCAAAAGCCTGCGGTGGCTTAAAACTGCGTACTTCGTTGAACACCAGTTCCTTCCATTTCTCAACTGGGAGATCGTTCTCTTCGAAACTTTGATCATACAGCGTCGAAGTGGCTTCATCGCTGGGATCGTGCCACTTTTCCATATATGGATGAGCCAGAGCTTGCTCAGCAGTAATGCGTATTTCAGCATCAAGCTCCAACATCTTTTCGAGCAAATCAATCGCTAAAGGATTAGCTCCGCGGAACACATCGCGAAAACTGCGACGCGGCATCACCGGCAATGAGCGAATATAGGTACGGGCACTCTCAGATGAAATCTTATTCATAAACTCGTCACTGGGCGTTCCGAGAACCTCCATTATCAAGTTCAGTTGGTGTATGTGGTCTGTGCCCGGGAATAGCGTGCGTCCAGTTAAGAGCTCAGCCATAATGCACCCAACGGACCAAATGTCAACAGTTTGGTTGTAATGCATCCAGTTGAGCATGATTTCCGGAGCGCGGTACCAGCGTGTGGCCACATAGCCAGTCATTTCACTCTCCGTTGGCCTGGCCAAGCCGAAATCTAGAATACGCAGCTCGCAATCCTCGTTTACAGCTAGGTTGGATGGTTTAAGATCACGATGAATAACTCCAGCGCTGTGGATATACTTCAGGCCACGCAGTATCTGATAGACCAAAAACTGAACATGCTCGTCGGAAAGCTTTTGTGTTCGTATTATATTATTTAAATCGGCATCCATAAGATGCGTCACCATGTAGACCTGTTCAAAGTGGTCCAGCGAATCGGCTGGCTGACCAGGATGAAAGACGTCCAGCAGACCAATCACATTCTCGTGATCCATGTGCTTCAGCAGACGTAGCTCACGGTACGTACGCTTTGCATGAACCGCCGACTGGAAGGGGCGGGCTAACTTCTTAATGGCCACCTTTGTGTTGGTGCCCCGCACTAGCGCCTTGCACACCTGGCCGTAGGCACCCTGTCCGACTGTCTGCAGGTTCTGGTACGTCTCGGGTATTTCCCACTCGGTGCGATTAATTTCAAGCTTATAGAACTTCGGCATTTTATGTGATTATGGTTGTGATTGTCTCGGTGCGCAATGAGTTTTTCGGATTATTTTCTTTTTGTCTAAATTTCACGAAGGAATGCTTCTTCTTTTAGTGATGTAAATATGCTTGAAAATATCGATACATTTTTTTATAGATATGCCATATCGACAGACTATCGATATCTGTTGTATTGCGTTGCCGATGGACAGCTTGTGCACAGCTGTTGGAACTAAAGCTTTCAATTCAAGTTGTTAACTTGACGCCAGCCCACATCAGCTGGCTGCAGCACAGCTTACTCAGTTTCAATCGGTCGTTTATTAACGCAGCTACGTAAGCACGGACTGCGTCACTTGCAATCAAAACGTTTTTTGCACGAGTTTTTTCCTTACGTATTTATTCATTGACAAAAACTCAAGCGGGCTTTGTGTGTGTGTGCGTGTAAGTTGGCGCGTTTGTGAGGCCGCCTTTGCGTGTACACTGTGTGTGTGTGTGTATGTGTGTGTGCAGTTCTGGCTCTGGGCTGATTTGTGTGCAGAATAACTTTTTGCAAATATACAGAAAATATATATACATATAGACATATTTATAAAAAAGTTAATAAATCAATATAAAAAAACCTTAGAAATTTTTTTTAAATTTGCCTTGCGTTCTCTGTTACAAATACAAACTCATAAATAAACTATTCAAAAGTACATTAAATTACAAAAACAAACAATACAATTGCAATTTCAATTCGTTGGGTTCTTAAGAAAACTTTAGGAAAAGTCAAAAACCAAGCTCCATTGCAGGAAGAGCTTGAAAAACCGTTGCTCGAAACAAAATGGCCACTACAGCGGCTGCCGTGGCAGCGACCAGTGTTGTTGTATTGGATCGTGGCAATAATACGACATGCACAATCAACTTGCATGGTAAGTGATCGAATGTGTGTGTATGTGTGTCTACACAAAATAATAATTAATCATAATTAACCAAAAAATCAACGAAAAACAATACGAAAGCCAATAACAATTTTGCAGTAGAAAAAATATCTTCGTTCTTGGTGTTGCTTTTGGAGTTTTTGGAATTAAAAAAAAAAGAGGTGTTCGTGTTATTTTTAGCGCATGATTAGCAATGTTTTTGGTGTTTTTTACCAACTAGTAAAATTATTTAAGCATTTTATGGACTTTCGTTTTATTGCGGAGCTTCGCGAAGCGCCAAACTTGAGCTTCATTCGCTGCTGCTGCTGCTGACGTTCGCCAATTTGTTCGACCTCTGGAGGTTATCATTTAGTGCTGAGCGTATAAACAACCTGGTTAACCTTGTTAATACAGTGTAAGCATGAGGGAACGAACGTTGCTTAGAATCGAGCTATACCTATCAGCTGTCTGACTATACAATTAAACTGTCTTGAATATTCAATATAAATAAGATACCCCTATACGAAATTAATTTCTATATTACCACTCAATATTGCGTCCCTTTCTTTGGCCATTTGTATTAACAATTTTACCTTGAATGATCCTTGCCGAGTTGTCTGTGGTTCTACAATATATATTCTTAATAACAGAAACTTCACTAATCTACCGATCTAATTTCCTTCTACTGGGTTTTCCCCCAGTTCTCTGCGCCAAATTTTGGATCGGTTTCATTTCAATATTCTAGTTTAGCTAAATCTAACATAATTTCAGCTTGTTAAACTTATAATCTATTTTTAAAATTATATTTTTTGTTTATAAAATCTTTCTGTCAATCAAAAGTAATCAAATATGGTTAATTATTTTGTTATTATTAAACTGCTTTCCTTTTTATACCTTGAACTGATTAATATCACCTCTATCGAGCGTGCACTGTACATACGTATGTTTTGTTGTTGTGTTCTTATTCCAATTGCGTCAGGTAGGCCCGCTTAAGTGGCAACGTAACGTAACACTCTGAGCCATATCTTATCAGCATTGTCCCAATGATCTCTTTGGGATATGCGCAACTAGCCAAAGCGCCTCGAAGATCGTCAAGTCTGCTCCGCTGTGCTACGGCGGCTCCTACTCACACGAGACACATTTCGATTAGGCGTTATATAGGTACATATACCATACACATCATATAGAGCGAATGACTGCGTTTGTGTGTGTTGGTCTTATGTACGGAGCGCACTTTCAACAATTACGACTCGTTCGGTCTCTGCCCACGTTGCGTTTCGACGTCGTTTGAGCAACCGAGTCAGAGACACATTTGCCACCACAAAGAGACGCCAATCCAATACCCGGACAAGTTTTCAGTGCGCTTTGCTGCCTATGCCTTTGGCCACATTGCCCACATTTTGGGTCTCCTCTCCTCTGAGTTGTATTCGTTAGGTTTTTTTTTGCTAAATATTCAAAATTGTGAATTTTGCAAAAACTCTAAATCGAAATTGTTAACTCTGGAGCACAGCAAACAGGCCCCGTCACACACCTACGCCAAAAACAACTGTGCGGTGCACCCACCCAATAGTCAATGGTCGTACACGGCGAGAAAATCAAGTAGATGTTCTAGAGTGAAATTGTTTTCATTTAAATTTTAAGTTTCTAATTGTCTAATGGGATTTTGTAAATATTAATTTGGTTTTGTTATATACATACATTGGCCTGTACTGTACTGTTTTATTTTTTTCAGTGTAGCTCTGACTTTACTTGATGCTGGAAGACTTGAGTTGCTTAGTCTCCCGTCTGTCAGCCAGTTTACTTACAAGCCAGGCTTACATGTACACACACACAGACATACAGGTCTATGTACTATGTGGGTTAGATGGGTGTGCATGTGAGTGTGTGTGCGTCATTGATGAAAAGATCTGACGAAGACATAGCGTCTTTGATTTGCATTTCTTCTATACAGCAAAATTGTTCCTCAATTAAAACTGTGAATTAATTTTTCATGATTCCATTTCAAAAGTAACCCACTGAAATTATACCTATTAAAGTAATACTTCAATTTGCAACAGATGTAATATTTATTTATAATCTTAGATTTTAAGTAAACAATATTTAATCTTATGTCAGTCCAAGATAACTGAAGGTGCAGTTTTCTATTACTTGAATTGCTATAAAATAAGTTCGTATAAGATTAATGAAGGTATTGAAATGTATTGTATATACAAAATCGATTGGAAAAGAAAACATACATTTGCACAAAGTACGTGTAACTTTTTATACATTATATTTATTTTATTTAATTAGCTTAATATATATTTTGAATTGTAACATAAAGTTGCTTCGACTGCTGTTAATCGAATAAATAAATAAATACAAATTTTAAATTTATTTATTTATTTTATGACTAATCCAATTTGACTAAAACAAAGAAATTCAAAATATCTTTATAATGGAACTCATTAAGAAAATTACTTAAACGAAATAGAAATATATAAGAATGCTTTCACAAAACCTCAATTAAACATTCAATTTATCTCTTCCCTCTTCCAGGTGCGACAGTTGTCTCCTGGCGCGTGAATAATCAGGAACAGTTGTTTGTCAGGTGAGTCCAGTTTGAAGTTGCGCCTTAAATATTACACATACGCCGCATGGACGCACGCTTTAAGCTTCGAGCGCAGTAGCTGAACTGAGGCAGAAGTAGAAGTAGAAGCTGCAGCGAAGCAACCAAGCAACTTACGCAAGTCCACAGTAACTAACGGCATGCAACCAAAAAAGTGTTTTGCTAAAAGTTTTCTGACGGACACACGAACACGAAACACACACACACTTATCTACATGGAGACAGACGCACAGTGGCCACAAAGGATGCCCGGCAAATAGGGAGGCAGCCTTAGCCATTCTGTTTGGCGGCAAAATGTTTTTGTATGATGCGCCAACAACAATCTAAACCAACGAAGCGCGCCAGAGACCCAAAAAACTAGCTCAGAGAGCAAGAGAGACTGACTAACAGAGGAAGAGAGAGAGAGTGAGAGAGAGAGAGAGAGCTAGATAGAAAACAGAGAGAAGGCGGGTGAGAGAGATATCGCGTTGAGAGAGCTTACTGCACATGCACAACGACGCAGGCCGGCGGCCCTTGGACTGAGCTAACTCCTCCATTGAGGGCCGCGCTGCTGATGTTTTTCACTCTTTCCCTGCCCACGTTGTCCTTCTCTACTACAGCAGCAACAACAAGCACAACAGCAATTGTTGCAGCAGCAACACCAACAACAGTCTGCACAATGTGCTGGTTTTTATGAATGGAGTTTTTGGCGCGGCATCTAGATCGATAAATCCCGACTACGACTACATGATGTGCCATGTACGAAAGGTCTGTCCGTTGTGCTCGGTGCACAGTGGCGCAAATTTAGCGGGCACAGGTCGGTATAATGTTGTTGGCTTTGGTTCTGCTGCCTAGGTCTTGTTAGTTGTAGAAGTTAAGCAAATAATTTAGATTTGGTTAATTCGGATTTATAGAGACTTAAGGCAATCATCTTTATTTATATTTTATTTAAAACTAAATTGATTTTAATATAAATTATTTAAAATATAAAATAACGCGCATAAGGATTTATTTTTAATAAACAACAAACAAAGTTGTCCAAATTTAAAAAAAGGAAAGCAATATATACATCGATTTCTGCTAAGCTTTGTTCGACACTGATCATTTTAGTTAGTCTTCACACAAAACCCATAATATTAGCCCATTAGTGGACCGACTGACAGGGTATAGCAAAGTCCAGCACACGTATGGTTCTCATTTTTTGTCCACACTGCTTTTCTTTAACCTGCTCCAAGTTTTTCCTAACTTTTCGACTGTTTGTCCGAATGTTCGTTACACATTGCGTCGCCGAGTTCTTTCAAAGGTGTTGTTGGCATTGTTGGTTGTTGAGTTGTGTTGTTGCCAGTTGGCCAGTTGGGCTCCGTCTCATTGGCATGTGGAAACCCGGCAACAGCAGCAGCACCAACTGCAGCCACAACGAAGAACTTGGAAATGTTGCAGAAAAAGCCCGCTTTGAGGCGAGTTCTGTGTGGGGCAAAAACCTGGAGCACTTTTTGTGCAACTATAGGAGGTCCTACATGGCTACGTGCACAAACTGTGGCACAAACCAAATCCGAGTTCGTGTCGAGTCGAGTCGAGCCGAGCTAATGCTTTAAGACATCGTACCCGACAATAAATGCCACATGCATGGAGTATTCCACACAGAACTGTCCAAAATGCCAACTGAACTGATCCGTTTCATGTGAAACACTCGATGAGGAGACGCTCTCTTGACTACAACCTGACAATATTAATGGCACAATGAATGGCCAAAGAGAAAAAGGAAGAGCGTGAGTGCAAGAGAGGGATGCGGATAGTCAAGGCATTGCTGGAGCCACTTGATGGATGCGTCGGCAAATTAGCGCACGCAAAAAAGACCCAAAGACGAACCGACGAACTCGTCGTCGTCATAGTCGGCAAAAAGCGGACAATTGCCAGACACTTTTTTGTGCGTCGCTTCAACTCGAAAGAACACATTCGGAAATATCTGAATGTCTGTCTGCGTTTTTCTGGCTATGCTTGAAAAATATTTTGTCAGCTCAAAAGCTTTGACTGTCAGTTGAAACTCCTTCGAAGAGAGGGTGAAAAGTAAATCGAGAAGAAGAAAGTGCATAAAATTTAACACTGAGCTAAATAGTTATATACCAAATACGTATTCTCTTTCACCTAAATATTTATCTTTTATAAAATAAATACTATTATTAATATTATTATCCTTTTCTTTCTGCAGCAAGCTGGCAACATTTGATGGCAAAAAGGCGATACGGGGCGGTATACCCTTTGTCTTTCGTAAGTGCTGAATTGAATTCACCTTCTGGGCATCCTATAATCGTTACGTAATTACAGCACAATTCGGTGCTTGGTCCTTTGGACCACAGCATGGGTTTGCGAGAATAACTCGCTGGAACTTGGACAGTCCACCGGAGCGACTACACAATGGCGATGTGGAGGCGATGTTTTCGCTGATGGACAATGAGTTTACGCGCTCAATATGGAACTATCAGTAGGTCTTATATTTAAAAAATGTGACAAACTCATAACACTTACGTACTTACAGGTTTCGCATTACGTATCGCCTAATATTACGCGAAAAGGAGCTACACTTTCACATTGGAGTCTATAATCCTAGCAAAGATTTGAGTTTTACATTCAATATATTAATGCATAACTATCTCAAGGTGCCCGATGTGCGACGATGTCAAATAACGGGTCTGCAGGGTTGTCATTTTATCGATAAGACGCGAGACAACAATATGTACCAGGTAATGAAACATGATAAATCCATTCGAATAGGTATTCTAACTCCATAGCCATTTAACAGGAGGGTCGCGAGTTGGTCACGGTCAACGAATGGACCGATCGCATCTATCATCACACGCCGCAGGAGCACGTTATTACCAACGTCGTATCCGGCCGTAAGATGAGGCTACACAAATACAACTTTCCCGATACGGGTAAGTTAAGTTACGATTATCGAACACTGGAAATATAACAAAAATACATCTAAACTATTTAGTTATCTGGAACCCCTGGATTGATCAGTCACGCGAAATGAGCGACTTTGGCGACGACGAATTCCCCAATATGCTTTGCGTGGAGACTGGCAATGTGTCCTCCCCGGTTATCCTGCTGCCTGGGGCCGTGTTTGAGGCCAGTCAGATCTTACAGGTATTTTCGTATATATTCGGTTTCTTAGTACAATTAAGATATGATTTCTGAACATATCCACACATCGCAGCAAGAAAAGTGTCCATATTATCTTCAAGCTGTTGCCCGGCACATTTCAACTAGAGTACCTCTTGATAGAATTTACACATTTGCGCAACAGCAAACCGAAGCTTATCGTTTAAAAATGTATAGGATACGGCTTCTTGAAGAAGCTGATAATTAGCTGAAGATTCCATTCCCAAATTCCCACCAGATTTAAAACAAATTAAAATCTTATGCCATTTTTGATTCTCATAGATTATCATCGAAGGAAACGTGAGTCGTAAGACGAAAAGGAATCGCTAGCGTTTAAGGAATCGGAACCCCTTGAGGTGAACCGATTCGCAAAATGCATGAGATACGGAATGAGCTGTTTCCGGGATTTAGTAATTAATTTAGATTAGCTTAAGTTGTAACTGTCTTTCCAGTTAGCAATATTGAGTCTAAAAGTCGTGACGGTGTGTAAACTTAATACCATACACGATGTGTATACGATACTATACATACATAGATACTGATACTATTCAGAGAAATCGCTCATTTTGTTTGGGCTAGTGTCGAATTCAAGCAAAACAAATCATAAAGCAAAATTATTTACGATAAACACTTAAAATACTTCTTGAATGTGCATTAACTAAACTAAATAATTAAATTAAAATCTAAGGACTCAGATTTAATGACAATGTGTATACGATTTGATCACTAAATATCTTAAAACTTAGCTAAAAACCTCTTTGTGTAAAATAAAACAAAAAATAAACCAACAATAACTAAATGAAAATAAATTTAATCAACTCTTAGTAAATGCTATGCCAGATTCATTGTTTTAGTTGAATAATAACAAATAAATATGAGTAAATTATAATAAAATATTTTAAGTTGATTTGTCTGTGTTAAAATCTTTCAATTGTATCCTGTGAGGGTAGTAGGTGGCGTGGCAGAATTCCAGCAGCTATGCGATAGAATACATTACTTATATTCATCATGAGTTTTTCCTTGTCAGTTGGAACTTCTCCCTGGAAAAATTATTATATTTATTTTTTGTACTTACAATTGCACCCATATTATACACACCACATAAATATCATCCCAGACACCAGACCCAAATAGAAATCTTGCTAAAGCTAGCATTAAAAGTATTTGAAGAACTGTATTAAGCATGCTAATAATATTATGATGTGTAGTTCTACACTGAAATTCTACAACTGATCTGATACTAACGCAAAACGAGAAAGCAACTGAACGCTGTTACCGCTTAACATGATTGAACTCTGTTAAGGAGCTGTAAATTTATAAATGTTTGGAATGGTGCGTCACAAGCTTCCATTCCCGGTACAAGCTTCCATTTCCTTAATATACATATATCTATAATTATTCAGTAAATGTGAATAATGTAAGGAGGCTATAAGAAACTAGAACAGCCTATCATTTATGAATATTTGGCTTGAGTCTGAGAAAACAGCGCCAAAATATAAAGTACTTTGCGGTACAAATCTAACTGTCCATTTACTTGATTCACTCGCCATTATTTATGTTTATACTTAGCTTATTTTATTAAATTTCTTGCGTTTATGTCTTAGCTTAGATTAGGTTCTTTACATACATATAAATTAGGCATTTCTAGAAAGTAACCTAACGCAATACACTCGAGAATTGAGCGACCCTCATACAAATAGGACATATTATTTTATCGCATAACCACAGTTAAAACAAGTTCCTTGATCGGGGTTGTCGGGGTGTCTTGGGATGAGCGCAGGCAGCTTACAGCAAAAAGCAGGAAAAAGGAAACTTAAAGCACATTGTTGCTTTAGTCTGGGATTGGTACAGTTCGCTAGTTAATAATGCTAGGCTTTCTCATTATAATTATGTATAAATATTTATAATATAGGCAATAAGTATAATGATCAAATGATATATTGCAGGGATAGTTTGGTGTACAGCGTTGTGAGTTGTAAATGAGAAGGCTCCCTCTTTCTCTGACTCTTTCTCTCTGTCCTCATTCCTTAGTCGATCTTTACTGCACCATAGATCTTTAGTATAAAAACGTATGCAGCGAAGAATCCAATAGAGCCGGTCAACAGCCAGAATGTAAGCACCATGAGACCTGAGAAAACAGATTAAACATGATAAAGAAATCAAACTATTGTATTATAGATATGAAGGCATATACTTACCAGTATAGCTTAAGTAAAGCAATGTGGGTATAAATTCAGTAATCTCCAATTTGGTAAAGAAGTAAAATATGCTATAGAAGAGCACATACACAGCCGAGCCACCAGAGACGATAAAACTGCGCCACCACCAGCGATAGTCCTGAAAACATACACATTTCATTACAAAATATTCATCAGTATATAGAAGTATTCCCTAGTTACCTCGCCACATAGTTGAAAGTATGTCATGACAATTGAGATTTGCGCGCAGCTTACAACGAGAATGCAAAAGACCAAGAACAGAAATCCGAACAGATAATAGAATTGATTCTGCCAAATGGCAGTGAATACAAAGAAAAGTTCTATGAAAACAGCTCCAAAAGGTAATATACCAGCCATCAGGGTGCTATTTAAAGATAATAAAATATATAAATGAGAGCAGTTCAGTAAATAAAAGCCTTTGAAATCGCACCTGAGAGCGGCATTCATATACCAGTGCTGTGTAGGCACCTGACGTGGTATCATATTGGTGCGTACGGGATGCTGATAAGGTTGATTACGAAAGCCTAGGTAGAAGCCAAGATAAACCAAGGGGACTGAAATGCCAAACCACAACAAAAGCAGCGATATCATTGTGGTGAAAGGAACAGCACCGCTTGAGGACTTATCCCATATGAAGAAATTTAAGATGAAGCCGGTTCTGTGGAAGTTTTACAAGATTACAATTACTTAAATTCTATCAGTAAGCATATTTACTTTCGGATACCTACCCAAACACAATTCCCGGATAGAGGGTAGCTGTGAGAAATGCAGCACGTTTCCATTCTTGTCCCTTCATCGTCTTGTACAGTCTGGCGGCATAGTAACCGGCAATAGTGCCCATGAAGACGTACATAAAGATGCCAGAGGTCATCAGAGCGCCACGCGAAGAGGGCGACAACATGCCCAACATGGCAAAGAATATAGTGATCAAAGACATAAAGAAAATCTGTATGCCGCTACCGATGACTGCAGAAAAGAGTCGAGTATTTTTTGGTGGGCGAAAGACGTCACCGTGAACCAATTTCCAGCCGGTCTCCTCGAGCGTATCCTCAATATTATCATCGGTGTTGTAGCGTGCAATGTCGCGTCTCAGTGTGCGTATCATGATCATGGTCAATATGCCCGATAGGAAGAAGACAACGACCAGGGAATTGATGATGCTGAACCAATGGATCTGCACGTCACGCATGCCTAGATATATATCCCATCGTGAGGCCCAGCTCACTTTGGACTCCACCCATTGTACAGAGTAAGTAAAGTAGAGCTTCGTTTCACCCGAAGGATTAACGATCTGTGGACGTGGGTTATCCGGAAAATTGCAGCTATCACCCTCAAATTTGAGTTCCTTATGGTTAACCGAGCTGGTTACGACCTCAAAGCCGACCACACGATATTTATCCTTGGTGTACATGTGATAGGACAGTATAAATTTCAAATGGTTATTAATATAGATCTTATCCTCATCCACTTGGCCCAGTCGATAGCCGTGCTCGTAGGTAACATCATTGGGATTGTTGACGTTGACAATACGTGTCGCCACCGGCAGATTGTCCACAAGAAGATGCACAAAATACTCATGTTGAATTCGCTCTGCCACCGTGGCGGAATCCTCTTTTGTCCAGGTAATGGGTACATCCTTCTGATTGCACAGCAATTTGCAATTGATGTTTTCCGCCATTTGTACCTCGTACGGGGTATTGACAATACGATCACCACGCAGCACCTCCCCCAGATTCTCCGACTTGAAGATCAGCGTCCCGTTCTTGGGGTAACAGAAACGTAAAGAATAATACTGATATGGCAGCTGTGTGCGACTGCTAGTCATTTTCACCGCCTTCACATCGATTTTTTGGCCGCGTACAAACTCGACGGGCGCCACGCCGGGCACATAGAAGCAATCGACGACAAGGACGCTGCTGCAGAATAGCAACAGCAGCCAGTGCACCCACT
The DNA here is from genome assembly GCA_018904595.1 of Zaprionus indianus. Lineage (NCBI taxonomy): Eukaryota > Metazoa > Arthropoda > Insecta > Diptera > Drosophilidae > Zaprionus > Zaprionus indianus. Next base: position 4,110,655 of record JAEIHA010000905.1, read on the forward strand.
ATAAAATATAAATGTAAACAAATATATGAATAAATCATATTAAAACAAACAAGAGAAACAACTGAACCAAGTTTATTATATTAATTTGATTGCGTGTCTGCCTACGTTTCGCTATCGACAGCTGTATTTGCTTTCGGATAGTTGGCACTTTAAGTCTTTTGTAGACACGTTGTCCGATGCTAGGACAGTTGAACGCTTACCTGCATGATTGGATGCGGGACAGAAGCCTAAATGATATGCACTAAATGTGTGTTTAAACTAAAAATTTGCCAATTACAAACTAGCTAATATTCTTTTATGCTTGCTCTTCCTTGCAATCGTCCCCCGCTCAGTGTTGTGCAACGTCAAAATGTTAAGGTATTAGAAAACATCGAAATGCTCAATCACGATGATTTGTGGCTAGTACGCTGCTATACCACGATGATAAATTTACAAATGTGTATAAAATTATTTTATTTGCTTGTGTGTCTGATGTATTAGCTCTTAGTTGTTAAATTAAATTATTACTGACAATAAGCATTTATTACTGTAAAATCTATGCACAGCTGTTTCTGGTTTGACTTTATGTTATCGATTGTTAGCCGTTTACAGCTGTTAATTTACACTTCACTTGATCAGAGAAAACTAAATAATCACCAATAAGTTCTCTTAAAAACCAAATGTTTTTATTCGTGTCAAATACATTTGAATGATTTACGTCATAGCTTACGTCAATTGTTTTTGGCTTTTGTTTTTCTAAACTAAGCTTTAAATAATATGGAAACACAATGAATAGATTTCCTTACCATATTTAATATATATAATATATTATAAATATAATAAGAATTAATGTTGATTAAAAAGTTTTCCTTTTATTATATTTTTAAATATTATATTAAATGTAATTAGATGTAACGAGTATCAAATGATTTAAACAAAATATTTATTAACTGAGAAAACGAGGTTAATTTATATTAGTTAAGAACAAATAGGTTCACCGTGATAGTGACCTGTAACAAGTGCACAGCAACAGTCTCTGTTAATACACATTGAGAAGAAGAAGCAGACAGCAACATCAGTAACTCGCGTTTGGCTGTTAGCAGAGTTTGTGCTCTCGCGGATAGCACACTTAACTAAATTAAATATGTGTCTCAAATAGTGGTTAATTGTTGCAAATCTCATTAACTTAAGCTTTTTTTGTTTTTAATATTGTTACCCAAACAAAAAAAAACTCCCGCAGTGTTTTAGTGCAGCAATTTCAGTTTATTTTTCCAACGCCAACGCAGTTGTTGTTGTTCCTTCCACTTGTTTTCAGAATTGTGCAAGGACGTTCGTGTACAGTGGGACGCTGTGTTGCTTTTGTTGTTGTTGCTGAAATTGTACTCGTCCTCGAAGGCGAAGGCGCAACAATTAGAACGCGCAACAAGGCGGGTGAGTTGTTGGTGTGTGCGCGTATGTGTATGGGAAAATCAATAATAGTCAAAAAATTGCAGCGTCTATTGTATTGTACGCTTGTGTGCGTGTGTGGGAATTTGTTAACGTGCGTGCAAGGTGTGTGCGTGTGTGTGCAAGGTGTTTGTGTGTGTACAAGGTGTGTGTGTGTGTGCAAGGTGTAGGTGTTTTGTACTAAACTTTCTTTTTCTACCAGAGACAACGGGGCAGCAGCGCGACCAAAAACAAAAACAATAGAGAAAATACCAAAATAAATACCAAAACGTAGTATGGCTAGCACGCAAAATGCAGTCGACGCCAACGCAGTAGCCACCGCTGCCACCGATGAGAACGACAGCGACAACGATGTGGTCACCGATTTTCTGAATTCCAATTGCAACAACATCAACAACGCTGGCGGCATCGCTGGCGACGTGTCAGCTGCGATTCCGCCGCCAACGCCGCCAGCAGTAGCAGCAGCAGTAGCTCCGGCCTCCATAACCAATGGTGGCACAGTGGCGGCAAAAATCTTAGGCACAGCACCGCGGGTTACCGTCGAGAGTCAAAATTATTGTATACCTGTTATAAATGCGCCACCTGCGGTCAGTGTGGTCCAGCACAGCAACAACAACCACAATCACAACAATAGTATAAACAATAATATAGCCAACAACAACAACAACATGATACCCACTATTAATGTGACGCCCCACAGTCCCGCCTCGGCGTCCAAGTACAATAACATATTCGACGACACACTCAGCCAATTGCAGAGTATACGCGAAACGGTGCAAAAGATGAAGAACTCCACGAGCCAACATCACCAGGATAATCTGGCCAACAATTATGGTTTACTCAGTGCAGCAATTCTCAGCGCCTCCTTGCCAGACTTGACCAATTCGGGCAACGGTGCAGGCGGAGGTGCTGGCGGCAATATTGGCATCATGTGGTCAGCAGCGGCGCCACAGCAATGCCTTCTACTGCACACAGATCGTCGCAAGTCCTGGACCGCAGTGGATGATTCCAATGCCACCGGCGATTGCACCAACAAAAGCGTCAGTCTGTCCAGCCTGGACAGTGAGGAGCAGGAGACAATACGCGTCACCGAGCAGCGACGTCGTTCCGCGCGCAACAGCACAGGCGGTGAGTATGATAAAGGGAGAGAATAAGAGAGAGAGATAGAGAGAGATAGAGCGAAAGCATTGTGCTATAACTGGAATTGTGGTCGACTGGGTGGGTGGGTTTTATGGCGCCATAAAGCCAAATACAATTAAGAGACAAGAATGCGACAGTTCTCAACTGCAACTGAATGCGCTTTAAATGCAATAAGTGGGGTTGGGTAGTTACTATATATTGTCTATAAGATGGAACTACTAGGCAGATATGTTGAGAGGGGAAGAGATGAATATTAGAATGATTTAATGTTTGATTAAATACAATATTAAATAATGTTGGATGTGTAAAAAACGGTTGATGCATTGTTGCTTGGACTAAAAATAAATGTGGAAAGGTAATATAGATATAAGAGTTGCAGTTGCAGTAAATTATTCTTATAGTTGATCCAATTTCCCGACCTGCCTGAGTGCACTAATATGCTGTAATGTAGGGGCTATGCCGAAGTTAGTATCAATTACGATAAGACAAATTCCATAGGCAGGCCAACCAAATACAAACGGTATTCCATATTCCGTTCAGTCAGCCGATCGTGAGGCCGCGTTATCAGTTGACATTGGTAGCTGAGAAGTCCAACAATAGTTACGTCTAATACGGTTTTTGCTTTTGCAGGTATTTCAACGCATTCCCTGAATGAGGCAGAGCTGGCCAGAGATTTCGAGAGGATTGCAGCTAAACGAAGCCTGGCCACGGAGATAATCAGTCGCATCCCGTTGCAAAAGAGCATCTCGACATCATCGATTATTGCCAAGGAGGACATAAAGGCAATCGCCCGCCATCTTACGGATAGCGAGGATGAGAATCAGAGTCTGTTGCGTTCGCATGCCAAGATCGAGGTATACGATCACGTAGAGAAGCGACCCAAGCGTGGTTCATTGTTCTTCCGCAAGAAAAAGCCCAAGGCCAAGACGAAGTCCCTCGTGGGCGGTGTGCAAATGAGCGCCAGCGAAATGGATGCACATCTGCATGGCAAGAAACTGTCTTCGGCTGGACAGGATTATTGTGATGGTGCCGAGGTGTTGCAGCATCTGCAACAACATCTTAACAATCAGCAGGAGGAACAACAGCCGCTGATACGAGCCGCCGAGTTGCAGTTCCTCAATGAGCCTCCCATTGAAGCTCAGGATTTGGGCGCTGATCCAGCGTTGGGCATTGTGCTGCTCGAGCCAGACTCGTGGACACCGAATGTGCCCAAGGAACAGCTGAAACAACTTAAGGAATTGCAAATCAAACGACAGGAGCACATTTATGAGTTCATCATGACCGAGAAGCACCACTGCCAGACCCTGATCGTGATGCGCAAAGTGTTTGTCGAGAGTCTGGAGCGACACTTCCCGGCACTGAATACACACAGCATGTTTCCGCGCCTGCAGCAGCTGACGGAGTTGCACACCTGCTTTCTGCGTCAGCTACGGCAGAAGCAACGCGAGAACCTCATTGTGGACAGCATTGCAGACATTCTGTTAGAGTTCTTCTCGCTGGAACAGGCGCAGTGCCTGCGCTTGGCCTATGGAGAGTTCTGTGCGAATCATCGAAGCGCACTGGAGCAGTTCAAGCAGTGCCTGGCGGAGCCCAGGTTTGCAGAGTGGTACAAGCACTGTCTGCAGAATCCGTTGCTTAAGAAGAAAGGCATCCCCGAGTGCATACTCTTTGTGACCCAACGACTCACTAAGTATCCGCTGCTCATCGAACCGTTGCTCAAGAGTGCCAGGGACAATAAACTGGAGACCGACAAGCTGCAGCATGCACTTAATCTGGTCAAATCGCTGCTGGTCGATGTAGATGCCTGTGTGGCAGAGAAGGAATTGCGCGAGCGCCAGTTGGAGATCTACGCGCGTGTCGATGCCAAATCGTTTGCTATCTACAAGAACAAGCCCTTCCGCAAGACGGAGCTGGGTGTGGAGTCGCGTCGTCGTCTTAAGTTCGATGGACTCGCTACCCTAATGCAGGGACGTGCCAAGACGCAGCTAGTGCTTGTGGTGGTGCTCACCGATTGCCTATGCTTCCTCAGCGAGAACTCAGCGCACAACAAATATGCGTTCTTCACACCAGAGCACAAGGCAGGCGTGGTGCCGCTGCAGAAACTTTTGATACGCGAGAAAGCTGGCACCGAATCGCGTGGGATCTATATAATAAGCTCCAATCCGGACTTTCCGGAAATGTATGAACTGAAAGTGCAGACGCCAAAGGATAAACAGACCTGGATACAGACGATAAGGCAGGCGGTGCTCGATTGTCCCGCCACAGACATCATCGAAGCAGAGGCACTCACAGCGGAGGAGAAGCTGCGCATTGGCGTGAATAAGCGGGAGATCATCGAGAAGATGCGACAGAAGGATATCGAGCAGGCCCTGCTGTTAGAGGAAAAGCTTATGCTGCAGTTCAATCTGCTGAAACAACAACAGCCCTTCGGGGATACATCAACAGCAGCAGGTGGGAACAGTTTGAATGCCAATGGGAGTGCAGCCAATTTCTTGGCTGCCTTCGGTTCGTACAAGGAGCTGGTGAGCACTGACTGCGATACGGCGGAATTGTGGCGACGTGTGCTCAACACCGTGCAGGACATAAGTCAGTTGGCGACCAGCATTTACACGGCATCCACGGGGTTGCCAGTTTCGCGTACGGTGAGCAGTGTCGGAGAGAAGCAGAGTGGGCAATATGCGTCACCTACATTGCCTAAGCGAGCGGAAACCTTTGCGGGATTCGATGAGAAACGCGGTAAACTGGGACGCTGTGAAGCAGGTTCCAAGCTGAATACATTGCAGGTGCTGACGCCGCGCCTGCAGGAGCTGGAGGAGAAGCGCGAACTGAAGACGACTACACAGCCGGCGAGCAGCGTAAGTGAGTCACAGCCGCAACTGCATGTGAGCACGTTACCCGCCAACAGCAAGGAACACAATTACGCGGTGCTGCAGGTATCGCATCATCTGCACACGCTGCTCTGCATCATCTCACAGCAGATGACCTGCATCCAGAGCTTGCAGCTGCAGTTAGCGCTGTATCGAGAAAGTCCGCGCAACAGCAGCAGTGGTGCAGGCGGCGGTGGTAGTGGTGGAGGCAGCGCTGCTGCTGGTGGTTACACGCACAAGGATCAACTGGAGGAGCTGCGAAACTTGCAAGATAAATTACAGGAGGAGAAGACAGCCTGGTTACGGCAGAAGCAGCAGGAACTCGACGAGCTCTCGGAGATGCGCACGCAGCAATTGCAGCTGCAACAACAGATCAAGGCAGAGCAGGAAGATGTGCGCCAACAGCGAGAGCAGCTCTATCGAAAAATGGAACTGTTGTCCAGTCAGGGACTGTTGCTATCGCCCAGCACACCGTTGCCCACATTGGCGCCCGTTGCGCTGCCTGAGGATGCACATGAACTGGACACGCCCACCAGCACCACTGCGTCATCCTCCACTATAGATCGGCGTAAAGAGAAGTGGCTTAGCGGCAGCTCCAACTGCAAAACGCCACCCGTCCATCTGCTGAGCGCCAACAACGCACCCAAGGCGAATGCCACGTTGGTCAAACAGAAGCTGCCCATGAAGCTTTCATCTCTGTCGTCAGGTGCGCGCGTCGATAAATCCGCCAGCTTCAATAACAGCTCAGCTTCGCCGGCAACAGCGGGATCGGCTGGAGGAGGAATTCAACAAATGTTTCCCCTTAAATTGGCCGACAAGCAACGTCAGACATCCACGTCCACGCCTACACCCACGCCACAGCATTCACGCACGGGCAGCTCTCCGGCGATAATCCAGCAGACAGCCACACCTGTGGCACGTGCCGATTCGCAGGCTCACTATGCCAGTTACCAGCAGCTGCAGCATCCGCAAAGACACAACCACACACCCACCAGTAGTCGCCAGGCAACAGCAGCGGTGCGCACTGCAGCTGGGCAGGCGCCGCGTGCAAAGCCGGAGGAGGAGGAGATATACTTCTGACGCAAATTCACGCCAGAGGTGGAAATATAAAAAGAGACCCAACAAACTTTCAAAAGCAAACAACGTAACATTCCCTTGTAGCTCAAATAGTATAGTATAATTTGCCTATTCAACTGTTATACAAAGTGTTATACAACAAGTTCTTCTAAGACTATTCCAAAAAGAAGTATTACTAAAGCTTACTATTATTTTATTAAACATAGTTCTATATTAGACTCCTGCATGAATGCATTCAGAACAGCAAATGAATCACTTCTTACAAAAATGAGTACACTTTTTGGTGTACTCACAACGAGTGTGAGTGAATGTTGTGTTATGCCCTGCCCTGTGAATTACTATACTCATTCGTTTGATAGTGAGTACACTATTTTTGAGTAGAGTATTTTAGTGACAGTCAGTTCTCCTTTCATTTAATTTGTGCCCGTCATTCCACACATAAATTAGCTTATTTCATAGATTTTACTTACATACTTTTATTGTAATCATTTCAAACGAGCATTAAAACATTTCAAATGAGTATAGAAATTTGAGTCATGTATAGCATTGTTGCCCTGAAATTAATCCATTCATGCAGGACTTTATACTATATTCTTCGTAGTACAATTTCATCAAGGCCTTTTATAAATATAACAAATACAATTCCCACTCAAAGAATTCGAAAAAAAAACATAGTTTTGTATATTTTAAAAGATAAATGTAGATCCCACATCAACTAGGCAAGTTATACTGTATAAACCAAGCATCTCAAAGCGCGCAGCCTCAACAGTTGAGTGCTCGTCCATTATATCTTAAGGAATCCCAAGTCTGTGTTTACCAATTAACTGTGTGTGTACTTAGAACGCTCCACAAAGTATCTCAAAGATTGTCTTTAAGCAGATTGTTAAGATCCTGCCTACAAGACACTTTAAAACTTTATTTTATGTGTTCCAATTGCTTTTAAATACTGTCTAATGCATTTCCATGTTTCTATGTATTTCTATAATCAACATAATGTGTGTGTAGTCTGAACCCCATTGTACTTAACGTAAATCTATTTATTCGCTCGATGTATTTATAACTATATCTATATATATATATACATACTTATTTCATGATTTTTAACATACACTTCCCAAATGTATTAAGAATAGAGAAACCCTCTCTAAGCAGTAAGGATTGGAAGTGATTAACGATAACTGAAACGAATATATTGATTTATGTGTGCGTCTCTATATAAAGAAGTAGATCCTTAAGCATAAATATACAAACACATATATTATATACAAAATCGATATTAGTTAAGTATGACAATTCAAGGGACATGACAGAGAACGGAAAGAGAGCTTTCAATGTTCTTTCAAATTATAAAAAGGTGTTTTCAGACCTATCGAAGTATTCAAAATTCTCTTATTTAATTATTATTTTTTAAAATACATGTCCCTTGAAAATACATCAGTATATGGCGAGTTTATATCTTTTTTCCGCTTAAAAAGAACTTTAACAATTGTGTTTTCTTATTACTTAACCTACGATAATGTAAATCGTGTCTACGATATGTGTTTTCGCGCTCTTTACATGCTATGGGCGGTCTTTATATACATATGTATCTCCCCATATCTGTTTGCTCGCTCCAATAAATGTTTAAAATTCAATTTTACGAATTCAAAAAAAAAAAAAAACAAAACAAATTAAATTTTTTCTCAGGTCTTTCAGTAGTCGAAGTTGGCCTTGCGTGGACACTTCTGGCGGGTGTGTCCCTCCTCACGGCACAGACCACAGCGACGTGCTTTACTTCCACCCGCTGTAGATACATCTCCTCCGGCACGTTTAGCTCCAGCTCCATTTCCAGATCCCCAACTTGACTTTGATGCACCACCAGATCCCCACGCTGAGTTGGAACTGCGTGCTAGGTGTGTGAAAAATTGGATTAAATTAAATGAAGAAGCTTCATAAATTATGCTTTAGTTCACCTTGATTCTCATCTGTGTCTCCCCATTGGAAGAAGCCGCAGCTCTTTTCACGCTCGCGCGTGGGACAGGCAAAGAACGGTCTCCCTTTGTTGGGTCCATCCTTAACCACGGTCAAGCTGCTAGCGGGGCTGCCGCAGTTGCATTTAACGTCGTTGGCATTTCCAGAAGTTTTTGTTTGTGTGATGGTGACAGTGCTGCTTGAATTGGAACGCATGTAAGTGCTGGACCCGGCGCCACCTGAGCTGCTGCTGTTGTTGCCGCGATTCCAGGAGTTTGTTGCAACATTCTCCGTGCTCTGCTGTGATGATCTGCCCCAGCTAGTAGAATTACTTCCTCCAGCTCCTCTTGCTCTGTTTTCTTGCGAATTGCCACTGCCCCAGGAAGAAGTTTCGGTCTGAGAATTGCTTTTGTTCTGTGTACCCCAACTAGAGGTGTTATTGTTGCTGCTGCCCCATGAAGTTTCTGACTGGGAGTTTCCTCTTGCATTTGTTGAGCTCCAATTTGAGGAGTTGTTGGCACCACTGGTTTGGCTGTTGCTGCTTGACGCTGTCGCCGCCGGTTGTTCGTCGGCCCACTGAAAGAACTTGCATTCCTTCGGCTTAGGGCATTTGTAAAACTGGCGTCCCTTGTTGGGACCATCGCGTTGCGCCGTTTGCTGACGAGCTGGCTGATGGCAACCAGTGGAGAGTACTACAGCAGCTGCCAAGGTCGCAGGCGCATCTGCACTTAAACGTTGCCGCTTTGCTTGTGGTTGCGCTTCAGCTGCGGCCCGAGCGTTCCTGCCCCACAACATCGGCTGCTCCTCGGCCTCATATTCCTGGCGTACCCACTGCGTAAGGCTGGTCTCCAAAACTGGTGGTGACGGGGGCGGTTGTGGATCGTTGCCGTTGACGTCTGCATTCAGCAATGCTTCAAAGTCTGCATCATCGTCGGCAGCAAAGGCGGCTGCAATATCCGCTTCTGCTTGGTTAGCTACAGCCAGAAGTTGCTCCTCAAAGCCATCGTTACTATCGAAGAAGCCATCAAGGCTGTTAGCTTCCGCGTTGGCACTGGTAAAGTAACTTCTTATGCCGCCCGCAGATGATGCTGTGCTGTTCTTTCGTTTCGTTCTTGTGGACTTTTGTGTTCCAGTTGCATCTCCAGTTGCCGCTTTAGTAACTCGTTTTGGCTTTGTCTCCTTTTGAGTGACAGTTCCAACTGAACCAGAAACGCCGCCACCACCAGTGCCCCAACCACCACCATCTCCTCGGGGACCTCTGCCTCCGCCCCCGCCACTGCCTCCGCCACCGCCACTGCCTCCGCCTCCTGGGCCAGGACCAGGACCACTTCCTGAGCTTGAGACCTGCCCCACAATGTTGCCTACGCGTTTCACCTGATCCAAATTGATGTTAAAGGTGCTACGAAAGAGCTCATCGCAGCGCAGACAATTCTTATACCAACCACTTGGTGTGTTGAAGACCCCACGATAGTAGGCACCACTCAGGCGAAACTTGAGCAAGTGATGGCCCTCGCCACAGGTTGGACAGCACTCATCTAGCACACTGATCTCCTTGCACTCTTCGGGTAGCCAGACAACATTTTTACAATCTGGAAAATTAAGGCAGCCAATAAAGAAACTTCCTGGGGAGTTTTTTTTTGGCTTGAGTGCAAGTGGCGCAAGATCGCACTTGGGACACTGGAAAAGCTCGCGTATGACTGTACTGGACTCTGTAGCAGCAATTGAATCTGTTCCTGTTGGTGCTGCAGCAGGCGTTTCATTAATACGTTGCGCTATCTTTGCATCCATGGTCGTGATTTTATCCATAATCTGCTGATAAGCCTGTTTATACTTTGCTATTTGCTCGCGCAGCACCAGTTTGGGATCTTTCTCACCTAGGCAAATGCGTTTCAAGTCCGCTTCGAATTCGGCACGCAGCATAGGTTTGGCCAGAGCCAGTTCCATAGCATCGTAGCCCTCGTACAGGCCCATGCCAATGACCCCCGGCACTAGAGCACCCTTGTCGACGACACCGATGTAACCACGTTCCTTAATCGTATTTATGTGCTCCGCATGTGTGGCATCAGTGCCAATGCCATGTTTTTCCATCAGCGCAATCAGATCCGCTTCGGTTAGCAGTGGTGGCGCCGTCGTTGCACCCTCGTGTAGTGATATCTCCGTGGGCTCAAAGCGTTGGTTATGCTCATAGTGGTGAATCTGCTTGGCGCTCCACTTGTCATACACATACACATCCAAATAGTTGCGCTCGTGTATGACTAGTCCATTGGCAGTGAACTTTTCGCCGGCAATATCAATGGAAACTATAGTCTCAGATCCAACGGCATCCTTGCTGACGCAAGCCAAGAAGTGGCGCACTACAAGCTCATAGACTCGCCCTTCATTTCCCTGCAGATCTGTATAAAAGTATGGATTAATAATGTTGTCCATGATTGGGGCGCAGTCTAGATTACCTGTGACCATCTTTGTTGGATGTATGGGAGGATGGGCCTGATCTGATTTGTTGCCATTACGTGGGTTTGGTCCCCATTCGACTACACGCTGCGCAAAGGCTCCCCACTCACTGTGTCCCGTATGCTGTTCAACAAGCGGTTTCAGGTCGAACTCCTTGGAGAATTGATTGGTCTCCGTACGTGGATAACTAATGAGACCCTTCGTATACAGTTTCTCTGCTATGGTCATTGTCTCCTTGGCTGATAGCTTCAATTTGCGCGAGCCTAGCTTTTCCATTTCCACTGTATCTAATGGTGTGGGACGCCATTTATGTTTCGGCTTCACAGTTACGCTTTCCACCTTGGCCCGCGGCTCTGGCTCAGAAAGGCACAGAAGCAGATAGTTCTCGCATGCTTCCTTGTCAAACAACCGATTGCGTGCCCAAATAAACTCCACTGTAAGGTCCTCAATAGTGTGCAGCACTACCAAAGGGAGGAACATTAACAACTAGAACGTTGAATAATGGGATGATAAAGGGATACCTTTGATTTTCCAAAAGGGCTCTGAGACAAACGCTTCTATCTCCTTGTATCGCTCCGCAACAAATCCCAGTGTGGGAATCTGACAACTTCCGTACGAGATCAGCTTATCTGCGATGTTTTGTGGAAACAAACGCTGCAAGCGCAACGTCTGAAAACGTGTAATAGCAGCTCCAGTTCGTAGATCCAACTCTGATCGAATGTCGACTGCGTCACTCTGACGTTTATCCGGCTGCCCAAGCTGCTGCAGTGCTCTTCGCACAGCTGCCGTTGTAATCTCGGAGAAATTGGCACGATAAATAGTCAAATTGGGTTTTATTGCACGGCACACATCGATAATCTCGTAGCCAATGTTTTCGCCCTCTCGATCGCAATCCGTCCAGATAATTAAACCCTGACAGCCGCGTATTTCGCGTTCTAGGGTTTTTTTTATCTTTATAAAGTCTTCCGGAACTGTTTTTCGAATGGGTGCGTCGAAGAGCGAACGGGGATCAACATTACGCCAGTTCCGGTATGAGACAAGGAATTCCAATTGCATTAAATGCCCCGAAACGGATGTCATCACCATTTTGGCATTTTGACCACGCACCAATGTCTCGAAATCGTATATTTTATTATACACCGAATAGCCTTCGCGCTGTAATGGACATTTTTTTATCAAATTATATATATTTGTAAACAAAACTTGTTGCCTACCCTGTTTGCAGATCCATTTGATAAAAGGCCTGCGATGGTTTTGGCCGCATCGTTCTTTTCGGCAACATTAAGGTACTTCATTTTCTTGCATTTGCTAAGCCTGCGAGTGTAGGGTGCGCACTTTATAGATCGAAAACATTTTAAGAGACTAAACATAAGGCACAGTGCATTTTATTCCCGCCACTAAATTTGTTTCTATAAGCGATGAGAGAAATCTGACACAAGCGATGACACAATATGCGATTTTAGCACTGGTGATAGATATCGATAAGTTATATGCGATATGTGAATTTTGTACTGCTGGTATCTATCGATAGGTCAAATATTTAATCAGCTGTCCCTATCAAAATCTAATTTTAGCACAAACCAATTGGCAACACTTTTTGAAGGCCACAATCGATAATATACCTACATATGTATGCATATTTTTGGCATTGTTTATGACTTCAATAGATTGATAAATAGGTAACGTTAAGACAATATAATTCAATTACAAAGCAGGTGTTCACTGCAATAATACTTTCCCATGCGATACTTTACTCTTATTTTCATTTAAATTGTCTTTGTGGCAGCGACTATGTTGGTTTTTACAATGCAATACATCCGTTCAATATGGAACTTTTAGCTTTAGTAGCCCCTTCTCGAAAAATCCCATTAGAATAAAACACTTGGGTAATATTTTATGTGAAATTATTAGCAAATACGAAACTATTTACTTTATTATACTCTCTAACTTTGCTTTTGTATTCACATTTCTATGTTTTTGTTGTTGTTTAACTTTGATTTGTTTTACCATTTTTTTGTTTAGTAATTTTTTGCAGGTTTTCGTTTTGCTTTGTTTGTTTTTGTTTTTTGTGTTTTTTTTTTTAACTGAAAATAGGGATAGCGGGAAAATATGTAAATACAAAGAAGTACCTAATATATGATGCTTATTTAATGCACTGTTCGCTGCATATTTATCGCATTTTGAAGTTGTTTGTTGTTCCATTGCTGTTACCGTTATTACTGCTGTTGTTAATTGTGGACTATATATTGGCACTTAGCCTAAAATCCATTCGTAGATCGAATGCGATGTACAATTTATATATGTATATAATATATATATAACTTATATTCGGTAAATATTTGTAATATTAAGAGCGTTTTATAATTTAAGACGTTTATATATATTATTTTTTCTAGGATTAGCTGTAGAGCTACCAACAGTTTAAATGTCCAGTGAGTGTTGTTTTGTTGTGTTCTTATTGTTGTTTTTTTTCGTATTTTGTTTGTGTATTGTGAGACAATGCCTGGTAGTAAAAATATTGTACATATTATTAGCATTTGTTTTTTTGCCTTGTGTGCTTTTCTGTGTATACAATTAACGATGTTTCACCTGCATGTACATAGATACATACACATATACGTATGTATGTACATACATCTCCTCGCCTTCGAGATAATGAATAACAACAATTAGAAATACAATAGTGCTTCCCTAACGAATTTAAGCAGACACACGCCGGAGCTAGCCACCCACTAGGAAGAGCGCGGGGCGATACATCAACGACGCCAGGAACGATCCTCTGACTCCTCATCCTCCTCTTCGTCTTCAAGACGTAGCTCCGGAAGGGTATCGCTACCCAACAGTGATTCGCTTTCACTGACCGATTGAATCAATTGCTTGGGATTATCCATTTGCTTGTCCCCAATCGTTCCACTTAGTGGCGATACAACTGAAGAAGATGACAACTTGTCCACCGGTGCGCCCATAGGAACTGCTGCAGGTGTTGTCGTCACAACTGGTGCCCATGATATCTGATAATATGAAATATACATGTAGGAAAACTAAACGATTTTCAGTATGAATGCATGCGAATTTTACCTGAAGGCGTTTGTCTTTGTAGATCTTGCCGCGTACAACGGCCTGCTCGGCACTTTGACGCGTGGCATACGAGAGTATTAGCTGTGGAATCTCACGGTCGACATCGTGTTTAGATATTTCCCCGAAATGCTGAAAATTTTAGCGATGTTATGTGAGTTTTGTTATAAATGAGAGCTGCAGTAATGCTTTATCTAATCTAATTAATGAGAGATGATTATATTCGTTCCGTCGTGAGGATCTTAAGACCGGTGGTGGTTACCTACGGACATTTTGACCATGTGGGACCCGACCCAGTCTGCATACTATCTGATTACGATAGGAATCTTTTTACGATACTCTAGTAAATTCATTTTAAATTGTACTGAAGTTGTTAAGTTTCACATTAAATTCTGCCCTGATTCTTATAACTGATTGTACCTATTCAAACTTTAGGATATAGTTGTCCAAATTTAATAAAATTTATAAAGTTTACTGTCTAACTTTAATTGGCATGTATAAATCACTTCGAAAAACAAGATAAGATATATATAAGATTGTACCCGAGGTGTTAATTTCATATTAGATTAGCCAGGTCTGTTGAGGATACATTTGTCGCCAACATAAGGCCTTGATTGTAAATACCTTATTAGCTAGAAACATACCTTAAAGTGACCCAGCACAAAATCAGCTTCTTCGGGGGCAAAACCGGTTACAACAATTGCTTTAGTTCGTCGATCTACACGGGTGGAGCCCTCAGGAAATGTGGCGCGCTTGCGTGCACCACCACCAGGCAGCTTGGCACCGCCGCTGCCACCTGAGAGGTTGACACCACCACTTCCGCTGGTGCCGGAGAGAGTACGTTGCAGTTCCTCAAGACGTTTCTGTAAGGCCGTTGTGTCATTACCCTCCTGCTGTTGGGCAATTAACTCCAGTTCCATGTCGAGCAGTTCCTTCTTCTGTTGCTCTTTGGTTTTCTTAATTACCGGCAGCTGCGGCTGTTGTTGTTGCTGCTGTTGTTGTATCTGCGCCTGCAATTGATCTTGATCGGCTTGTATTTCCTTGCGTAGCGTATCAATGTTTGCCTGCAGCACTTTGATCGTTTCGAGCGTCGGCACACGTTGAGGATCGTTAGGTTCCATGCGTTCTAAGTGTTCCACCGCTGTCTTCAATTGTTTCAAATAGCTCTGCAGCAGCTCCTGCTTTCGCTTGCGCAGTCCATTTGCCAATTGATGCACAGCCTTCTGTTGCTCCTCCTGCTTCTTGCGATAGCTGGCAGGATGCGCAGCGGGCGTTACGGCACCTCTTGATCCAGCGCCAGCACCAGCTGCACCAGCAACACCTCCATTTGCTGCCGCATTTGTGTTTAGCTTCAGACGCATTGAGGCTGGCGCCGCAGTGCTTGCCAGCGCTTGGTCAGTTGTGTTGGACGCGCTGAGTGCATTGTTGTTGCTGTTGTTGGCGCTGCCTTCAGTAAGTGGCGTAGTCTGATTGTTGCTTATCTTGGCGCTATCCGCATTAGGAGTAGGCATCGCTGGCACATTATGCAAATGATATTGACTCTTGCGGTTTACATTCATATTTCCAGCCTCGTTGTTGTTGGCGCTGTTGATGCCACCGCCGCCGCCTCCACTGTTGTCGTTGTGCCAGAAGACCTTAATGAAGCGGTTGTTGAGCACTGCCTCAGTGCTGCGATAGGCAACATTCGCCTCGGCATGTGTGGAGAAGGTAACAATGGCGGCCTCTGGATCGCCTTCATATGACACTTGGATATTCACAATTTTGCCAAACTTGGCAAAATGATTGTTCAGATGCGCGATAGTGTTCAGGCCTCGCGGCACCTTGCGAAGCTCAAGGGAGCTGTTGTGCTGCTGCATATTGGGATTGACACGTGGTCCGAGACGACTGTTAATCGGCACTTTTCGTATCTTGCTGGGCACATCGGCTATGGCCACACTATCCTCAAGTTCAAACCGACGTTTACCCATATCAGCGGCAATGCCACCGCCACCAGGTCCGATACCAGCACCGCCATCCATAACAGGTATAGGTATAAGTTGACGCTGCAGAGGCGTTGTCACAGCTGTGGGATTGAAGGGGAATGGCATCATCGGTGGTGGTCCTTGTGGTTGACCTGTACCGGGATTCCGTGCATAGTCTGCTGGATTGGGGACCCCAAGTGGAGCACAGGCACGCACATTGCCACTGAATGGATTGATGCTTGTCTGACCCGGTTGGGGAGGTACTGGGAGCGCTTGTTGTGGATTTACAGCCCCAGCGGCACCCACCACCGCAGGCACACCAGTTGGTGGACCACCGCGTGCCCAAATCTCTGGTGCATCGGGATTGTACTCGCGCATGGACATCATTAAAGCCGAATTGTTAATACCCTCAAAGACAACAGGATTAATACCATGATCCCAGGGACATGTTTCACCACGCACACAGTATCCCTTTTCATCAAAGTCACGACAACGTTGGCGTGCCATGGCGGCCACTGGATGTACTATCGGTGGTGGTACAGGCGCTGCTACTGCAGTCGATCCCGATGAGCCGGCAGCCGAGTCCAGTTGATTATTGCCGCGACGGGCATTGCGCGACTCTGGTGAATTAGAACGACTGCGTGGAGAATGCCGACCGCTTTTGCCACTGCCAAACCGTTGGCTTCGCTCGTCAATGCTGTTATTGCTGCTGTTGTTGTTCCCAATACGACGTCTATCAAAGTTATTGTTATTATTGTTGTTGCGTCGATGCCGTTGCTCATTGGCGCTGCCGCCTGGTGGCGATTTATTGCGGAACTGTCGCTGGCTCTTTTCGCGCTCATTAATACGACGATCTCGGGAACGGGAGCGCCTAAACGAACGTTCATTGGAGCGGGAGCGAGATCGCGAGCGGGAACGCAACGAAGCACGACGACGACGACTATCACGAGGTTGATTTTCCTTATCAGCGGCATAAGCTCCACCAGCAGGAGTAGCATTGCTGCCTGAACTGCGAACAGGCGGGCTTGCACTGCGCACAAACCCTGATCCTGCGCTTCCGCTGCTGCTGTGATGATGATGATGTGTCGCCTGATTGCCGCTGCTGCTGTGAGAGTCTTTGGTTTTCTGCGGAAAGTAAACAATTTGATAAGTCATTGATGAAAAGGGGGAAAGAAAAATAACCTACATCGAAGGCTGGTTTGGTGCTGTGTGTCCCTGTTGTACTGGCATCTGTGGCAATGGAGGCACTGCTGCTTGATGACTGCTGTTGTCCAGGTGTATCGGACGCGGGTTCTCTGCTACTGCTGCTGATATCATTGTTAACTTGTTGTTGCTGAGTGCCTTCGGGCTTTATCACAATTTCTTTTGGCGGGGGTGGAGGTGGTGGCGGCGATGCTGCGGCTGCCAATACCGCTTCAATGTCGGCCACACCATCCAGATCATGATCCAGCTCCAGTTCGGCAACTGATGCAGCTGGTGCCAGGGGAGCGGGCATAGTCAGATACTCCTCGCTGGCAATGGCATCGAATAGACGATCAACGAAACGTGTTGTTGCTTCGGAGAGAAAAACATCCAATTGCTCAATCATGATACGCTTGAGATCCTTATCCGATTTGTCTTTTTTCAACAGCGCAATTACATATCGCGCCAAAGCGGAAGAGTCAGCATCGCATCTATTGAAAAGACAATTAAAATGATATAAATTTATTAAATTGGTATTTTAATTGTGATTGCAATAATCGATAGCCAAATCGGCGTATTGCGAGTACTTCGAGCCTTTGAAAATTATTCTTATTGTACTCAACCAATAGGTACAACCAGATATCGATAGTTTACTTATCTTAGATTTATTTATTCTCTATCATACATTCTAAAGTATATTTATTCTGATTTACCGTCAACAGGGTAGTCGAACTAACACTGTTGCAACGTAAACTGGTCTACAAGTTGTACGTTTAAATTTACTTATAAAATGGAGTGAATGAGAAAATTTATCGGTGCTAATCAAATTTAATTTTAATCGTATAATACTTACAGAGGCTCAAGCACAACGCTCAGCCAATCCTTGAGCTTATCCGAGTTTTCCAATATCATTTTGTTTGATGAAGGCCCCAAATCTTGTGCTTATGTTTTTGTTTGCGTTGGTCTACTGCGTCTTCTTGTTGTTGTTGCTTTTACTGCTGCGCTCTTGTAGTTGTAGTGTAGGGGGCCAATATATGTTTTTACTTATTTTTAATATGACCTCTGCCGCTGGCTCTGTCTCTGTCTACCCACCACGGGGGGTGTGCGGTCGCTTGGATCGAGGTAACTCCTCTATTAACTATATGTACAATATTTACTAGAATGCTGCAAGAACACACAAAATTGATTTTTTTTATTTTTCTTTTACTAGTTTCGGCAAATAAAAGCGACGAACGCGTGCTGCTTATCACACACGCCACCCTGTGTTACCTTCGTTCTGTGGTTGTTATTGCTATTGTAGTGGAACTGGGACTGGTCAGACAGGGGTAGTATGCTATTTATCAAGCAGGCTTCTCATTAATTAAATATTCATGGATTTTTATTTTCATATTGACTTTTTAAAATGTTATTGTAAATTTATTGACTGACAGCTGGCTTCAAACACACACACACGCATTAACTCGACTCGTCGCTTTTGTATATGTACATGAAAATACACCAATTCCAATAAGAAAGTTTCTCGATTTTGCTACCCGATACTTTTGCTTGCGTACGGGAGGTGGCGATACAAACACTCACACGCTCCACGCACACACATACATGCATTTACACGCACACATTTAAAGGAAGCAGCTACATTTTTGCGCTCGATTTTCACGACTTATATTTAATATTTTCTACTTGAAAACACATTTCACACATACCTTATGCACTAAATTAAACTTATGCAATAGTCTTTTACAGCAAATTTGAGTTTAAAATAGTTATTTTTATATTTTTCACTGCACTTTATTGCTGCGCGCAAGGTTGCTTGCTAGACGAGTTGGCTGCATATCGCAAACTGACTTCGATATATGGTGTTATCGATTTTCATTACATCCCTGTTTGCAGTGTAACAACTAAAATTCCATCCTTAATATGAACACGCGCGTAGTTGGGAGTGTGCAGCATATTAAATTGCATTGTGTGTTGAAATAGCTGTTGGAGTAATGTGCAGCATTGGTGAAGATGATTTTGGTGATGAAGGGGCAACGCATGCTATGTTGCCGGGCTCATTGACCAATGGCACAGTTATTAGTGCTGGCGGTAACTGCAACAAGTGTGGCCTCGTCTCAAACGAGCTCTACAAATTAAATTTTCGTGCCCCCGAATGTGTTGAATGTTTCCTCGGTTATGCCCGGCACAAATTTCGTGCTGCATTGGGTGCAGCCAAAGCATTGCCTCGCAATTCTGAAGTTCTGCTGGTAATTAATGGAACAGCAGAATCCCTGGTGCTGCTGGACATGCTTCACTACGCCCAGACGCAAAATACTTTCAAACGCTTGCACTGCAATGCTCGTGTAGTCTTTGTAGATGAACGAACTACACCAACGTCGGGTGACCCACTTCCCGCACTTAAGGAACTGCATGACCGCTACGTACCATTCAAATTCTATATCGTGCAATTGGACGCAGAGCCAAAGAGCCTGCAACTAGTGGAGAATTACAACTTTTGCATTGATACAGTTGTAGATAATCAAAAGAAACTGCGTAGCTTGACAGCTCGCCAGGATTACCTGCAGCAGCAACGTAACCGTCTTATTGGCGCTGTCGCTGTTCAATTACAATGTACCCACGTGTTTGAGCCGAGCATAAGCACTGCTCTAGCGACACAGCTGTTGACATCAGTTGCACTAGGACGTGGTGGAAGCGTTGCTCTTGATGTAGCACTGTTGGATGATCGCCTGCCCAATGGTGTTAAGCTGTTGCGTCCTCTAAAAGATCTTAACGAACAGGAAGTGCAATTCTATGTACATGCACAGAAACTTCAACCGTTCGAGTTGGAGAAGCGTGGACATTCATCCGATGCTAGTCTGCAAAATCTGACCAAAGCCTTTGTAGCGAATCTTCAACAGAATTATGCATCTACTGTGTCAACAGTCTTTCGTACAGGCGACAAAATCGCGGCCAATCGAGGAACGGAGGAGGAACCGACGTCTTTGTGTGCTTCATGTCAATCTGTTGTCAACAATTCACTGTCAGACACTTTGCTCGCAATTGAGTATTCTCGCGCTGTTTCCGAGATGGGCGTGGCATTGCAACACAATGAAAATATTGAAGCATTGGAGCAACATGCTCGACAAAACCTGAGGTCAACGGACGATTTATGCCACGCCTGTCGTAACATACAAGCCGAACTTACTAATGGTGCCTTAATCTAGTTCAAATTGACGAAATATATATAAGCATATTGACTCGAAATTTTTATTAGACTATAATTTGGAGAGACGTTGATTGACGAGAGTTTGCAGTGGCAGGTGTCCATCGAGGGGCTGTTGATTGCTGGCCAAGTCGACCCTGTGAAACCCATATATCATATATCGATTGTACCGCTTGGCATTTTGATTGATTTCATCCATGGACTCTTCGAGAGTAATGGATTCTGTGTGGCTATCAGGATTATCTAAGTAAAGCTCATCACCGGGTAGGACTCCGAATAAGCAATCGTTGCTGCGATAGTATATCGGTTGGAACAACGTGGATCCCCGTAGGCTACGCCTTCCAGCAAACTGTAGTAATTGCTTCCATCTACGCGCATTCATTAGGCGAGCCGTTTCGTAGAGCAGCATGAACGGAAGCCAGATAATGCCATCTTGTGACTGACGCCAGCAATCAGCCGGATGCAGCCAGTGCGCTGATGACACCTCACTTGGCTCGAGTAAGAGCGGCACGTTCCACTTCTCCAAAGCAGCAAAGTAGTAGACTGTGTCGTATTTGCGACTAGCGGATGCAGGTGTGCGCCAAACAGACCACTCACTTAGTGCCCAAAGATCGGGTAAGACAGCCAAGTGACGACATAGTTCCAAAAACTGATGGGCATCATTATGTACTCGCTGCTGCCAGCTCTCACGGTCAAAGGGCTGCTCTACAAGCTGTGCTGGCTGGCCAACTATCAATTTCTTGAGACTTCCAAGTGGACGGCACAACAAGAGGCCAACTTCTTCAAAAGTTTCTCGCAATGCCGTCAGACGAAGCGAAATATCTCTAGTGATATGTTTACCCTGGCTTAGGAGCTTGGGTCTCTCCGTAGTTTGGCGACACCTCAAAGACTTTAGCTGTGTCTCGGTGACACCACAGTCGCGAAAATATGTCAACCATTCGGAGGATTCGTCTGCTGTAGGATCAAATACCCCACCAGGAAAGACACAATGATTAAGTGCATATGACGTGCGCTCAGTTCGTTTGATTAACAAAACCTACGAAAAAATATATATTTATTATTCGTTGCTCGAAATTGCTTTCAATTTGATTTGGTTTACTTTGTAATCAAACTGCGCTTGGGACCTGGCCTCATCTTTTCCAGCTAGAATTAGACTCGCCGACGGTCTATAGCCTTTTTCCGATGCTGACATGTTGCAAATTGGCTAGTGAACTTGGCTCATCTGGCCAACAAACATATTCCAAACATTTTTCACCTTTGCACCGCAGCTTGGGAGTTTAACAGCTGGAACAACTTTTTGATAACATTTATCTGCATAATCGATAGATAACTCGACAAAAGTGTCCAACAATCTGTGCGATCGATACATTTTCCATATAATGGTTGGCAACACTGACCAACTTATAAAAAATAAAAATAATATCGATACAATTCAAACCTTATCAGTGCGATCGATAAATGACCTTTTTATCATTTCTAGTCTATGTTTGTTTGTTATCTAAAGCATGGCGAAGCAGCTAACAACCAAATTACGTCAATCCGCAAGCCTGATACTCCTTGCTAAGGACAAATGTGCAGTTCCATCCCTATATGATTACAATGTGAGTACAATTATTTAGTGTTTAATAATGTTGATTAACATGTTACGCCTTTGCAGGTTCTGCTGCTCACACGAAACTCAAAGACTAGTTTCATGCCGGACTCATCTGTCTTTCCTGGTGGCGTTTGTGAAGCTACAGACAGCTCTCCCGCTTGGTTAGGCCATTTCAAATGTTATGACATAAGCGCTTCAAAGCTGCGCGAGCTCTGCCAGGTGAAGCAGAAACCTCCACTGGACAAAGAAGATGAGACTCTCGAGGCGTAAAGTACTAAGCTCCAAATATTCACAATAGTTTAACTAATTTTTAATGTTTCGATAGAGGTTTGTCGCTTCGCCTTACTGCCCTAAGAGAGACGTTCGAGGAAATGGGCATTTTACTGTGCCGAGATCGGAAAACATTGACGAGCACCGACGGCTATGCAGAGTTCTATGAACAATTCGACCGCAAGCACTGGCAGCAGGAAGTGCACAATGATGCGAATAAATTTCTGACGCTTTGTCAAGAACTGGACGTGGTTCCCGATCTGTGGTCGCTACACGAATGGTCTGCCTGGCGAACGCCGTCTACTTTCAAGACACGATTCCAAACCGCTTTCTTTCTAACGAGTCTTAAGGAACAGGCCAATGTCATTCCCGAACCCCATGAGGTCAAGGACTTTGCGGTAAGTGCGTGCGAGAGGTGAATTAAATTTAGTTAATCACACCATTCCGTGTACTTGGAACAGTGGCGCTCTCCCTTGGCATACCTGCAGGATGGGTTAGAGAAGCGTCTGTGGCTGCCGCCCCCACAATTCTATGAATTATCCCGGTGCATTAACTTCCAGTCGCTGGAAGAACTACGTCAGTTTGCACACAAGCGTTCCGCGAACGGCTACGTGCTCACACATCCTGTTATTTACAAGTGCACCGATGGAATGGTCCACCTGCTGCCTGGTGACGATATGTACCCCACAAACCCTGATGCTAGCGCGGAAAAAATCGAGACAGGTCTCTCAACTGAAGAGTTTCGGGCCTTAGCCAAAAAGAATTTGCACCGTTCCGAGCACAAGAATCAGCATGAATCGCAACTAATCATAAATTTCAAGCCCGCCGATGGACAGGTCAATCCCATAGACCCGCGTACGCTTTAAGGTGCGTTTTAAGTAATCTATAGACGGATAGGTGACAGCAAAAGATTAGGCTTAACTTGGAAGTGCATTTATTAGATCAAAAATCAAAACAAACTATACATTTTATAAAGTGCAATATAAACGAATGAAAATTGTTGAACATCTACTTCTCATCTTTGCCGTACCAGAGTTGGTAGAGATAGGAAGATTCCTCGGCATTGACATCGCTGTTCTCGTAATCTGGAGACGACTTCGAAGAGTCCTTGTTTCTGTAATAGTTATTATTGTTAAATGTTTATAAGGCAAAAGATAATTGTGTATCTGCCAATATACCTACTCATAGTCAGATATGTAACCGGAGTTGGGAGTGTAGGATGGCTGCTTTGGCCCTGGTCCATAGGCATGCTGGTGATGTTGCTGCTTTTGCTTACATTCATTCAGTGCATGTTCAATGTGCTTTTGTGTGCTTAGCAGCACGCCCAGCTTGCTGTCAATCTGCCAGGTGGCGGCCCCAGCCTCATGCACTGCCTGTCCAATTGCGGCCAGTCTATGTTCCTGTGTGGCATTTAGAGATTGCACGCCCTGCGACAGTAGTTGCACATTGTTGGCCGTAATACCGCTCAGAGCGGTCAGCTCATCCAAGTAACCGATCTTGTTTTCGATAAGACGCTGCGATTGTTCCAGTTTCTTAGCTGTTTGTCCAAGTGACACCAATTCCCGGAGCACAGACTGTTTCAGAAGATTGTCCAGGCCAGACAAACTCTGTTGTACCGACTTGGTAACGGCGCTGAGATCACTTTCGTATTTGCTTTGCTTGGCATCCACCTTTATGAGCACCTGCTTGATCTCCTGCTGAGTGCGGCTTACTCCATAAATTGCCCGATTCGTACGGTCTTCGCCAGCCCTTATGCTGGCATTTAGGTTCCTCAGACCACTTGCTACTAGTTGGAAGTTCTTGATAGACAACGCATCGATTTTCTTAAGTCCATCCTCCAAGTCCCCGATAACACTGAGCTCCTGTGCGATGTTTCCCAGTTTGCCCTCGATACCCTTTTGCGAGAAACTAATGCTTTGGGCCTTAAGCTCCAAGCCATCCAGTGCCCGTGTGTTCGCCTCTAGAATGCGTATTATCTGCGAGTCGATTGAGCTGCTAGAGCCACTTGAGCCGCCTGCTTCATACTGCTGACCTCCCCCATACTTATCTTCAGAGGCACAAGTTACGGCGCCTAGGCAGATGATTAGCACGAACAGTTGAGTTTGCATTGCGTCGACTAGTGGGCTATGACTGACCTTCAACTGCAATGTGCAACAGTTTATATAGGGCAAAAGCTCAACCTCATGGCACGTCTTATTAACCTATTAAGGGGTTAATCAGTTCTATTTTCTTGGTACGGCAAACAACTTTGATATTTCTTACAAATCAACTGCAAAAACAAACAAACAACAATAAACACTTAATTAATGAAATCTTTGATCTCGTATCATTCTAGAAGAACGCATCTTTTGCCCATATCGTATTGTCGAGATGACCCAACGTCATCGGCCACGGATTGGTTCAACGACATTTTGGCTACGATGTGCAAAAAAGAATATTTGGAAGTAGTTATAGGGCACGTCTTGAAATATTTGTTTACTATGATAACCCAAAATAGGTTTTCAAACCTATTAAACGTGCCAAATTTAAGAAATTTTGACAGTAAGCAGCTGGCTGTAAAAATGCAATACCTTATCAGCAAAACGTAACCAAATTCATTCAGAAATTAGCTTGATTAAGCTAAAGTATTACGCAAAAGCTTTAGGTTTTATTTGCCCAGATAGAGATTGGTTGGTTATATCTTCATCCTCTTTTTTTTCTTTATTTTATCAAATAAACCACGTAGCAATTATAATGCTTCCGTTTTTCGATTCTTCCGATTTTCGCTTTGGTTACCTTTGTTTGATTTGTTTGTCTTAAAGTGAATTTCTTAAAGAATCGACTAAAAATAATAGAAAAATACTTTTATTTAAAACTAGCCAGCTGAATCCAATGAAAATGTTCAAAAAAGACCATACTAACTTTGAGCAAATGTTTATAACAGAAGGAGGCGTGCCAGACCTACAAAGTATATATGTATTTTCTTGCTCAGGATCATAAGCCGAGTTGACTGAGCTTGTTTCTATATTTAAACATTTTTTTTAAACACTATAAAATATATTTATAAAGTTTTTTAAACATAGTGCTTTGTAATACCATGGATCGGTTTAAAGTCAATGTTCTATTGGTTACAAAAAAAGTACGATCATGCAGTTGGCACTTCATTATTGATTCAAGTCACACAAACTCAATTTTTAACTGTTTAAATTGCTCGCATAATACAAATAAAATATTCATTATATATAAATAAGTAAAAACATAGTATAAATTTATGGTTTGCAATAGGATTTATTATAATATTTATTGTATAGTTAAAAAATTGGCTAAAGACATTGTTAAAAAATTCTGCTCTATCTCATTTGTCCGTTTTAACATTTAAATGCTTTTCGAGGGAGAGTCAATGTGGTACCAGGAAATTGGTTTCCCAGATTGGTTACCCTGCTGGCGATACTGATGTGAGTAGGATTGAGGTGAAGCCGAATAACGGCTGGGATCGGGAATGTGCTTTCGAGGGGATGGCTTCGGGCTGGGTTGCGGCCTTTGGCGGTTCGGTGCGGAATGATTTGGCTTGGCTGGTGATGGAGCGGATTGAAAGCTGGTGACTGCTTCCCAGGGCAGAGGTTGCTGCCAGGAGACAGACTGCTGCGGGTTGGAGCTATAGCTGGGTTTGGCGGGCTTGCTGGCCTGTGGCTGTGGCTGAGGAGCATGGGCATAGGCGTTTGCATAGTATGGATTAGGAAGTTGGCCTAAAAAAAGATTTTGAAGGTTATTTTAAATTTTTGAAGGAGTATTGTGTTCATAACATACCCGGTTGATGAGGTTCCTTCACACTCGAAACTTGCGAATGGTGCACCTGCTTGCCTTGGTAGGATGCACGAGCTTGGAGTGCAGGCGGATTACCCTCGTAGGACTGTGGGGTATATGGGCTCAACTCGTAGGACTGCGGATATGCAGCAGGACTTGCCGGAATGGGATATTGGGGCTCAGGCTGTTGCTCACACGCATGCAGATCAAGCTCAATACGTTTCTGGGAGTTAATCAACTCGCGTAGAGCGTTCTCGATTTTCAAGGCATTGATTGGATTCAGTTTATTGATGGCGGTTATAAGCACAGAGAGTCGCGCCTCCTGAGTGCGATTCAGACTGCCAAGTTGTTCGCCCAAAACGTAAAGCTTACTGTTGGAATCCTCATTAATTTCCTTGATGCGTGGCAAGGATTTAAGCTCTACTTCGATGTTAATTTGCGATGTCTCTAGACTATCAAAGGAACACTTAAGCCCGTTAAGCTGTGGCAATACCGCACGTGTTACCAATTTGGTCAGAGCCAGAATGTTGTTATCAATGCTATGAGCACTTTGCAGCAAATATTTCTGATAGGCTTCCAGTTTATTTTCCAGACCGCTGATCTGTTCCTTAGTTGAAAGCTGGATGCGATTCAAGCTTCCCAGATCTTTGTGCAGACGCTCAGCATTCTTACCCGATTTCAGGGTCACATTGTTTAGTGCCTCCAGCACAACTACAGACTGGACATCTATGAATTGGTTAAGTTTACCCAATAGCTCATCTACCCTTGTAATGGCAGCCAACCAGACGCGCTGCTGCTCCAACTGGGATATAATTTTATCGTTGGTGGCATCGATGTTTCCAAGTAGCTTTCTTGTTTCCTCTAACTCTTTGGTATTTTCTTCCACTAGCACCTCAATCTTTTTACCTTCATATGCACACGTGATGGTAAAAAGACATCCTAGCCACACTATGGTGAATAAAGTATTCATTTTGAGTTGCTTTAATTTGGGAATTGCAAGTGCAAGTGTCTTTCGTTGGTTCATGCTGGCCCTTAAATACGTCTGGCGTTTATACAACTGCTTTGTATCGGCTGCTGCACGTGATGGAAAGCATCTTAAATAATCTACCAACCGCTTCTCTCATTTTTTGCTTTGAGTTCAATATTTTTGCATTTGTTTTTTGCTGCTACAGTTTCTGTCTAATCTCTGTTTATTTTGAGACGAATTTGAATTGCCAGTGTTAATAAATGTTGTTGCGTCCGTTTTGCTCAGGAGCAACAAGTACCGATAAACGTGGCAAGAGTCGATAAACGATTGTTGTGGTTTCAATTGTCTCCTGTCAGCTGTCACTAGTTTAATTTTCAGCTGTTCGGTCAGGGCACAGCAACACAGGGTGGACTCGCTTTGTTCTAGAAAGAAAAAGGCCAACATATTGTGAATAAATAAATGCAAGATTTGTGCGTTTGTATATAGTGTGCCTTCTTTGAAATTTACATCTCATACATATAGCAGGAACACAATCACACGCACGTGTAAGAAGGAGAAAACAGAAACGGAAATCGTGTACAAAGTTCAATAATCAATTTCTCTCTATTTTTAAAGTGAACTTTCAAACAAGAACAACTAAAATATGGAAGCCCAAAATACAATTGACAACGATGCCGCCGTCGAGTCGTCATTCCTGGCGACCACCTTTCGTGAAATCTTCTACAGTCCAATGAACCTGGCACTGTTGTCCATCATTTGCTTTTTGGTTTACAAAATTGTACGTGATCGCACAGAGGGTACAGGTGCCCGCGACTCGGGACCGCCACCGGAGCCGGAGCTGCCGAAATTGCGTCGTGACTTTACGATCAAGGAACTGCGTCCCTATGATGGCAATCAACCGGATGGACGTGTTTTGGTAGCGGTCAATGGCAATGTCTATGACGTCACCAAGGGCAAACGTTTCTATGGCCCAGGTGGGCCGTATGCAACTTTCGCCGGACGCGATGCATCACGTAATCTGGCCACATTCAGTGTGGTGCCAAATGATAAGGAGGAATATGATGATCTGAGCGATCTTGGTGCCATGGAAATGGACTCGGTGCGTGATTGGGATATGCAATTCAAAGAGAAGTACGATTATGTTGGCAAACTGCTGCGTAACGGTGAGCAGCCAACCAACTATGATAACGAAGACGAGGATGATGAAAATACTGGCGCTGACACCGAAACTGGCGCTGACAAGAAGAGCGATTAAACCGATGTCAAGAGTGGAAAAACTTCCGTTTTGTAATGATGACTAGCACAAAGCGATAACACGAAGAGACATTCATCATACTTACATTTGGAATACCTTTGCAATCTAGTTGCATTCCACATTTACAAACACACACACACTCACACAACCTTTCACACACGCACACTCACACCCACTCACATATAATGGCGCAGGAAACCTGTAAAAACATTTAGAATTTAATGGAAAATTATGTACTAAGATTTATATGTATGTTTCTAAAAACCAAAAACCAATGTTGGTATCAAATTCAATCTGTGCACTAAGAGTAAAAAAAGAAAAACTAAGCCGAATTCTGTGTATACTAAAAATCTACTAAATTAGTGTTACTGGCACGATCTTTCCTAGCTTGCTTTACAAATGGACTTAAACCCAGAAATACATGTTTGGTAAAATG
Organism: Zaprionus indianus; assembly: GCA_018904595.1. Lineage (NCBI taxonomy): Eukaryota > Metazoa > Arthropoda > Insecta > Diptera > Drosophilidae > Zaprionus > Zaprionus indianus. Next base: position 4,139,287 of record JAEIHA010000905.1, read on the forward strand.
TTATTGTGAAAATATATATATATACATAATTGAGAGTTTGTGTAGTTTATTATTGAAGTTGAATAATCAAAGCACCGGTGTTGCCAATTTAGCATTTTTTGCACTGTATGGGCTTAGCTTTTTGTGATCAAGACGATTATTAGGCGTGTATTAAATGAGTTAATGTCTATTTTTGTTGTGTTCTAATTGTTTTTTGAGTAATCTGATAAGGTAGCCAAATTCATAGGCCTTCCGCTGCGTAATCTGAGTTATAACACAGATAGCTTTTATTTAAATAAAACTAGCTTTTTCTGGTCAACAACGGTTGGCAGCACTACTTTATATTTTTAGCATGTTATCGGCTTATTTAATAATCGCAAATGATCGATAAGCTGTCGGAAGTGGCTGAAGCCCAATGAAAGCAGTCGGTATATTACTGATTTTATAAACAAACGTATTTTGTCGAACTAAGTGCAATAAAGTTTATTCCTAATTCTAATAATATGACAAACAAAACACAAAAATGGCGCACTTCCGCGAGTCTAATTTTAGTGACTCCGACATCAACAGCTGAGGATCATTACAATGTAAGTTGTATGCAACCAGCTGACTGCAACAGGTGTATTATAATCTTTGACCTTTAGGTGCTAATGCTGAAGCGCAGCGACGCCACAGCAATGATGCCAAATCACACTGTTTTTCCGGGTGGCCTTCTGGACACAGAGGGTGATGAGAACGTGGAGTGGCTGACATACTTTCAGCAGTTTGGAGTACCGGAACGGGCTCTGCGTCGCTTAGTGTTGCTGAGTACAGATAGACCCGCTATACTAGCGCCCCAGGGAACAGGTTGCTATGATCGTTTCTTTAAACGTTCCAAAATTTGGGCTCGGTCAGTTCAACGTTCAAATGAAAATTCAGATTGTGCCTAATCATCGCATTCCAATGCAGAGAGATAACGCTACGTTTAACGGCGTTGCGTGAATGCTTTGAGGAAGTGGGTGTTCTGTTGTGCCGCACCCGAGAGCAGCTAACCCAGCTGGACGATGATGCTCCGCCTGTGCATTTTCAGGAAGAGAATTTCGATCGCGAGGCATGGCAAAAGAGGGTACATAACAACCCCAGCGAGTTCCTCAACTTATGTCGAGAATTGAATGTCGTACCAGATCTCTGGGCACTGCACGAATGGTCTGTCTGGGCTAGTCCAGCAATTCTCAAAAAAGGGTAAGCCGTAGTCTAAATAAATATGTACTTGTAATTTTAGGTATTGTTGTACTTTCAGCCATGAAACGGTTTTCTTTATCACCTTTTTGGACACACAACCGAGTTTGCTGATAGAGACCACAGAGGTCAAGGAGTGTCTGGTAAAAAAATTGATTACAGGAGAGAAAGATTACTTAATAACAAAATTGAATGAAACTTAAGTTAAATAGAGAAATGTTATATTTTGTATACACTTATACATGGTATATTAACATTGACCTGGAGGAAAGAACGAACTTTAGAAAACAGCTCCAACTAGCTTTGTCCGTCTGTCTGTGTGTTTGAAATGCAATATACTTATGTTGAATATTGTTGCACTCTGTAAATAAGTCGAGACGAGATAAATATTGAAGACAAAACCTGCAAGGGACCAAAGCTTTCATTCTAATTTTAAACTATTATCAACTAATGCAATTCCTTTTTTGATTTTTCGAACATTTAACATTTTTTCATTTTATCTTCAATAGTGGCGGACTCCCGAACATCTATTAAATTTGTATCAACATTCCGAACTGTGGTTCTTGCCCCCTCAAATCTACGAGCTATCGCGATTACTGGGGATCCAGGAATACAAGAGATTACTAACGTTTGCAGTGGAGCGCAGTAAATTGGGATCAACGTTGCTCCTACCCGTTGGCTACGCCTGTGAAAATGGCATTGTGTATGTGCTGCCAGGTTAGCTATGTTCTTGCACTGCTCGATTCGATAATCTAATCCATCTACTTCCTCTTCACACAGGTGATGATTTCTATGTGCCTGAACCGCATTTGGCCGACGATCTCATCCGTTTTTCTGGTACAATGGAAGAGCTGCGGTTACCTTCAAATCGCCTGCATCGCTATGAGTATGATAGCCCAGCTTATTTTATTTTAAACTTTCCTAATTTAAATGGACATTTGTCGCCTTTGAATTTGCCAACTCAACGAAAGCATAAGCTTTAATAATAATTATTAAATAATTATAGACCACGAAAAAAATTCCATTAACTTAATGTAATTGTGTAGATGAAATGTTTGTTTTATATTGTACATATTATTTGTGATTATTAAAATCATGTTAGCTTTTTTTAAACTCTTAGTATTTTTACTTTGGTCACACAGACAAGTTTTTAACGCACAAAAGACATATCCGACCCCATTAAGAATATATATTCTGAATCATCATCAGCATTGAAATCGATTAAGTCATGTCTGTTTATCCGTCTGCTTGTTGCCACACACAATAGTCTCTCGGTTTTTGTGCTATTTATTTGCCAAGTTATTGCAACCAATTTACTACTACCGATTTCTATATAGAAACAGTTTAATCAAATTTGGACTACGCTGGGCGTGGCACCTAACATTTCAAATAAACTAGTATATAAGAACCTTATTATACCTTTTTCTTTTTAAATTGTCTAATTGGTCATTTGCTTTGCTTATCTTTATATATCCGTTGCAGACCGCTAATATCGTAGCCCACATTGCGAGGTCATTGGCGTCCGCGAAAAATGTGACCGCTGCTTAGCTTAGATAAGATACTTAATTTGACCCCGTAAACGGGAACGAGCTACAAATTGTTACTGGAAATTATTCTAAGCGGATTTGTGGGTAACGCTCTACGCTCATCAAATTAAGAATTAACTTTAATTATGAGTTTATAGGCAACGATTTTAATTAAAAAATCAAGTTTAAGATTGACATAAGTTAGCTTTAAACTGAAACCGTGCGGGGAAAACGTCTCGGGTTCCACTTGGCACATCACATCAAAAGCGCAAATCTATGCATATTCATTGCCCACAACAATCCTAGGAAAAGGAGGCTGAGGATGAGGGGGTGTTCACAACTCAAGGGCACATAATTTTCATCCCATTAAGAATGCATTTAAATCACTTTGCGGTCCACCCCCGGCAAGGCCCGCCACCTGCCGTGTGACTTTGTGCGCTTTACTGTCAGCAATCTGCCGTCGTTTCCCTTGCAGGCTGCTCCACACCCCCGCCCACATTCAACTCACTTAAAAATCAAAATCTCAACGAGCTTCCCCTCGCTCCAGCAAATCGCCTGGTGCGTGTCTGGGCAACTGTTTGTTGTGCATTGTGCCTCGGCGAAACCTGTCCGTCCCATCATGGCAGTAGACTCTGAATTGGGGGTTGCCTCTCCGTTCTCTGTTGTCTGTGCTCGGTAACAATTACTTCGTTTAATTTAACCTTTTGTGGGTTTTCCGGTGTTTATTGTTCCAGGGTCTGTTCATTTAATATCGATTAATTATGCTGTTATGTGCCCAGGATGTGGCCATTATCAAGCAATTAATGTTACGCAACACTGTTTTGATTAGTTGGCAAGACGGCGACCTGAGCAGCAAAGCTGCTCATAAATTAGAAAATAAATTAAAATATGCGACAAACGTCTCTCTCGGCAATGAGTTATGAGCTACCGACTTCTCTAGGTCCCAAATCCGCTTAAAATGTAATAAGACGTACGCCTCGCTTGGCAAAATTATTCCTGGCCTGTCTTGATTTATGTGCTATGCACCTTAAAAGACAAGACTGCTTAACGCCTGCAATTCCGCAACACCGAATCTTCTGTGGCATGTAATTGAATTTTGAGCTCATTTTCATTTCCGTTTTCAACATAATGCTGATTTACGTGGACCCACTGATAAGTGTCCTGAGCAGAGAAATTGGCTTATTAATTGTCACAGAGTCAAACTGCAAAGCTATAATGCATAGCACGTATTTTTCTCGGCTTTTGTCAAAGCAAAGCCCAATTATAGTGATTATTGTAATAGGCCGCCTAGAGCTAGAGCCAAAGCCAGTGCTGCAAGTGACATGAATACCAATTGGTTAGTTCATAATAATCGATAGGACATCAAGTTCGAACCTCGAAGTAATTGGCAACTCGACGGGCATTGACAACCATTAAAAACGTCGCCAAAAGGCGACTTCCCACGGGTATAACTAAACACACTTGTAACTTGTGCGAGCTCTAGACGACGCTTTGTACCTAAAGTCACACCCCCGCCCACCTTACCCCCTCCTAGTTCTGCGCACCAGTTGGAGATTTATTTTTATTGTGTGCATTGTTTGCACTCGACTTGAGCATGGGCCACAACTCCCACTGTTTTCGGGTGACTAAATGAGTATTACCGCAATAAATCGCCGCAATTCATTTAAGGGCAGCAGTGGCCAACCCTTAAATCAGTAGCAAAGCAGCTGCAAACTGTTGATGAGCACACACACACACACTAGAGAACACCCCGCAGCGTTCCACAGACCGTGAACCTGTTACGGCATTTTCAACTCTCATGTCAAATTGCCACTGGGGACCAAGGAACAAGGACTAAGGACCCGAAGCTAGCGACCCAATTGCCGGCAGCTTGTACATTGCTGTCGAACAAATTGCATCAATTGACTTGCGTGTTCAACATAATGGCAAATTGTGGGTGGTGACGACAGTAAGACTAATGTGCTACACGATTTTCTAATGATTTCTTTATTTTGTGGCTTTTATTTACTTTTTGTGGCTTGGCCTTAGCAGGTGTTTGGTTTCATTTGACAGGACTATCGATAATTGTGACACTTCGATTTAAAAATCACTTGGCAACATTATTGTGTAGCGAAATTGCCAACTTATTTTGAAATCAATCTTTATCTACTTTGGTTCAAAATAAATATCCTGCAAATTTTAAAACTAAAATTTAAAAAAAAGTTAAAACACAAGGAAAACATAAATATTTTTTGATGGTTCAGATTATATTTTCCTGAATACATAATGTATTAAAAGTAATTTTTAAACAACGTGAAATGAACAGATATATTTGTTTAAAATAAACACACCACATTTGTACATTTCTATATACATTTACATACATTTGACTGTATATACATACAAAGATATATAGTACTGCTGTCTATTGGCAAAGCATAATTGACAAAAAGCTCTCAAATGTCAACACTCTCAAACACACATATGCACATAGCTATGTATATACATAGGTTCATATGTACATAAATGTATGTATGTAAGGGACACAGCCGCACTGTGGGCGTTACTGTTTTTGTAAAATATGAATTATGCGCTTGCTCAAATTTATTTGTTGTTGTCTTTTTTCACTCCTCTTTGCACCTTACACCTTTGCATTAATTTCTATTACAACCCTGTGCGTGGCAGGCTCTGTCATCACCAACGATAGCAGCATCCATGGCCGCCATTATTAAACTTTACTTCTGTTGTTGTTTTTGTTGTTGTTATTGTTGTAGGGAGTTGTCTGCTGTTGCTGGCCCCAACCCATCCACCTAACATGCCCCTACTTCAGACCACTTGTAATTCATTTTCCAGTCTCGGACCTGCGCAAAAGCAAAGCTGGGAAAATTGTTTTTGTCGGCCACATTGGGGTAGGTGGTGTCTCTCGGTCGGTCTGCTCTCTTCTCCTCTTCCTATTCTTCTCCTTATTCACCTCCTCCCTCCACCTACGTCTGCTTCCCCCGTGCAGCAGTTGACTGGCATTATGTTGTCACGGATTTCAATTGCATTCCACGGAAAGGCGACACACACACACATATCCAAAGTACCACACACACACATGCAAGTCTTTTACATTTGTTTCTCATGTGCAAAATTGCAATTTTGTTAGCGTCGGCGTCGTCGTCGGCGTCACTTTTAGTATTTTTCCCTTGTCTGTGCAAAAAATCGTGACCTTGTAACTTGGTTTTAATTGCGATTGTGAATGCATTTCGTTATATTTTCGTGAAGAAGATTCAACAATGAAAACTTTCAAATGGTATATGCCGCATATGCCTCAATTGCGAGACAAAAAAGTTTCTTATCACTTCGCTGGCATCTCTTGCTGCTTCTACTACTAATAAACTCACCCGCCTGTCGAAGTATTAGAACCAATAGAATCTTTGGCCACATCTAAGAGAACTGGACCCTTTTCAAAAACCATCCAATTTGCCAGGCATGGTACGTCTCATGTTTCGCCAGTGGCAAGGGCCGGGTGCGGCGAAGGGGCCGCATTTAAGAAACCATAAATTTGACGGCAATAACGGATAAAGTATGTTTATTTCGATATTAGGCTAAGCAACGCAAAAGGAAAAGCCTCGTAAAAGGGCTACACATAACAAGTGCAAAGGAAGAGAGTAAAAAGGAATGCGGCAATGTTAGGGGGTGCGGAACATTTTTTTGCCAAACTTTGCGACTTCAAAACTCTTTAACACTTGATTTCACTCTCGTCTACAAATGTGTGTGTGTGTGTGTGTGCGACATATGAATATGAATTGTCATGGGCTTAGATTGGGATCAGACGGGGCAAACGGGCAACTTTGACAGTGAAAGGAATAGCCGCACCGTGAAATTTAACAAATTGATAAAAAATCCAGATAACTTTTGAAAATATCTCAAAGCAGCATAAGCTGCTTAAAGAAATATGGAAAAAGAAAATTAATTTTCTTTTCATTAAGAGTGAAAAGACTTAAGCTAAATGAAGTCCATGAGAAAATTCCTTTGAGCTGGTTAACAGCAAACTTCTTTCAATTTGGCTTTAAAAAACTCTTCAAATATTTCTATATTTTCCAGCCAGATTGAGCATATCAAATTTGACACTGGCAGAGACTGAAAAATAATAATAAAAAAAAAATGTGAAGGGAAAGACGTTGATTTTTTTTACGATATAAATTATATGGCACTTGCCACGTGTCGTTGATTGTGCAACAACAACAGCAACGGCGGTGACGGTGGCGGCAGCAAAGTGTGAAAAATGCCGGCAATGGGCTTCAAGGACTCTATAATATGGCCAGCACGCCCATCTTCCAGCTACGTCTTGTCTGCCAGTTGATGCGTGAAATATTCTTTTTTTTTTCTTTCGTTCCGTTTTGCAGGAAAATTTAATTCGTGCGGAAATTCAGTCAATTTAAAAGGAGCAGCAGCATCCACACACGGAAATACTAGGACGAGGGCAAAGACGAGGGCGACGCCCCTTGCGACACGCCCAGTTTGCCAGCAGGGTTCATTGTATCCCTTCGATCGGGCTGCTTAATCCGTTTTATTGTGGTAATAAAACTACAATACAAATTGTTTGAATGAGATTGAACAACATTTGAATTGAGCATGAAACGATGTCGCTGCTCAGGCATGGTTCGAATCTGGTACGGAACGAGTTTCTGAATTCCTTCAGAATGTTTCCCTCATTTTGTTATGTTCTATATTTAAAGATTTCCTTTACGTTTAAGATGAGAGTTTGGGACTAGTGTAATGTAGCACATTTTGTAATAAGTGAATATAAAGAAAAAGTGACAAAGAAAGAAAGACAAAGAACGGAATAGAAAAATAAATAGGGATGAGTAGAAATATATATGAGTTTATACATGGATAAAAATAGAAAATGGCACAAGATAAAGAAAGATAAATCGAGAAAGATATAGACATAAAGAAGAGATAGTGACAAAAGATAATTACAAGTTGTTATATAGATTTGTAGTTGGATGTATAATAATAAGAAATGAGTGAGATATAGAAAGATAAATAAGATAGTTATTTCTTTACAAATATATTAAATAATGAATTTTACAAATTTTAATTTTATTCACCCTCAATTCAACTTCTCTTTTCTTTGGTTCATGCTTAGTTAACCCCACTGACCCATAAAAGTATGCTATAGACTTTCGATTAAAACTAGTTAATAAACAAGCTGAACATGAGGCGTTTGTTCAGAGATTTCGAATAATGATAAGATATATTAATTTATATGTATTACGCCTCAAATTTCATGAGTGAAGAGTTCCTCGAAACCGAATAAAACAATATTGTTTGATTACGCAGAGTAAACTCATAAAACCTGCTTGCATTAATTACATTTTGCAAAAGTCCATTAAAGATTTTGGTAATAAAAATCATGTTCCCAAAAAAACAAGGTCAAAATTATGCAGAACAAATAGATAAAACACACGCTTGTGGTCCATTCGCTTGAGCGCCTGGCTGGATCTGGTGTTATGTTTCGTATAATCTACATGTTTATGGCTATTTGCGTTTTGACCTCCGCCAAGTCAAGATAAGCCATAATTTGATTAGGCCCGGCAGCGTCGCCGGGTGAGAATGTGTTAAGTGAATAAAAATATGTAAAGCATAATTCAAACAATGCAAGCGAAACCCCGGACAAAACCTCCCGGCAAAAAAGGCTTATGGACATAAAACGGAATGTATGCGCATCATAAACGGGTTGGGACTTGCCCCCCAAATCGCTTCCATGGCTGGTCAAGCTGACCAGTCGTGTAAGTGTGTGTGTGTGGCCTTGTTTAACCAGCGATTATGGAAATTGATAGAGCAAGGGGGAAGGTACGGCAGGCAGAGGAACCCAAAGATTTGTACTGGCAGATAGGCCAAATGACACGTAGCCCGTGCCGGGCAAAGGACCGAACCCGCATAAAGTGGACGACACCCTCTAAAAAATATTTGTTCACTCATATGGGCAGAATGTATGCATGAGGTATGGTTGGAGTAGAGCTACCCATCCCCTCCACTACCCCACTGCCTCCCTGACTTTTGTGTTGACTGACCAAAGCCGGCTACGCTGAAGTCACGTGTAAAGTATTCTTTTTTCTTTCCTTTCGTTCTCTCCACACATAAATTGCATTTGTCCCCCGGGGCAGGGGAGGGGGGTGTGGTGAATGATATAGGGGGAGGTTTGTTGGTAGCATTGGCTTTGTGTTATTTAAAGTAAATTAAGTTCCGAGATATCAGCGTCAAATTGGCAGCCCAGTCGAAACTTCAACGGACGCTCATAAAAATAATCATAAACGTTTATCACATGAAACGAGCACAACAAAAGATACAGATAGAGAGAGAGGAAAAGAGAAAGAAAGTGACAGGAGTTTGATGAAAAGGATAACACGAATTTCACTTGAGCTGCGAAACGTGACATTGGCATCGCAGAACGTTTGTTTTTTGGGTCAGTGTAGATCGTCAATATGAAAAGCGAAAACAGCGGAGAAATATTATGCTAGGAGAGGAAAGGAAGAACTCTGAAAAGTGTCAGAGTGTAATTTAATAAAGAAGGATAAGAAGAAATTCCATAAAAAGAGAATTTACAGAATCGTATACTAATATATGTTACAAATGTTAAATATAACCGGCACGAAAGGTAGCCGTTACTCTGCTAATCAAACTAATTTCTTAAATATTTAATTTCCATGTTTAACATTGCATACTTATCAGGACACGTTAAAAATCAGTACTTCAACCGTATTTGTTTAAATTATTTTAATGTTTATTCTGCCATTTAGAAAGGTTTTCGAATGGCAGAAAGTTATACTTCTCTTCTACGCTGTGTAGCAGATATAAAAAAAAAAATCAAAAATATATTTAAAAAAAATTAAATTAATAAATGTGTATTACGTAAGTTTCTAATGCCATCAAGGTAGTGCAGCAGTGCAGTGCAAACTACAGCAAGTTCCCATCAATTTACAACACTGCTGGAAAGAGAATCCTTCTCCACTTTAACCCTTTCCCACAGTGTGTTTCACAAATTGCACTTAAGTGTCTTTTAACTGGCAACTTCCGGGCGTAGGTTGTGCGTAAATCTGGTCACATTGTTGGCGAAACAATGCGTTGCACTTAACAAGCAAATGCAAATGATTTTCCACCTATTCACACATGGCATCAACATAACCACACATGGAAGTCGCTTACCTCACTTCCCTGCCCTTTCTTCTCCTTCGCATTGACTCGCAATTAAATGTTGGCCAACTCTGACGACGACCCTCGAGCCGGAATACCCTCTCTTGGTAGCATTCCCAATGAAATAAGGGTCATTAAGTTGCCCAGTTCGACAGTTTATCGATGCGAATTGTGTTGTTGTGTTGTTGTTGCTCTTCTTGTATGTTTTGTGTGCTAATCTCTTAATGCGTTTAGCGCACATTTCTATTTGCTTAATGAATTGTTACCGAATACATTCATTTCCATTCTCGTTCCCGTATTCACATTCGCATTCATTGATTCATTTACCAAGCTCATTGCTGGGTCATTTGTCGACGTTTGTCTTTTGACTTAGACCCTGCTGGACAGTGTTGGTCAGTGTTGGTCAGTGGAGGAGGAGTGTGATGGTGCAGGGTGGTTAGGTGGGGCGTGGCGACAGACTAAAGCTGTGAAATGGGCCAACAGTCAGCCCAATTAGACTGATTGGGGCATGGTCAGTGTCAAGCTAGACTGGTCTATGTGATCAGAAGAAAGAAAATACATATGCATGTGTTTGTACATATACAATATATATATTTATTTATATCTTGTTATAAGTTTGCTATGATGATGATTCCTTTAAAAAACACTATTTTTTTCCTTAAACAAATATTCAATAGATAAGTTTAATAGAATAGCGGATTCTATTCACAAATTAGATTTAAATTTTACTTAAATGACTTTTTCCTTGAAATTAAAGTCAAATTTAACAGATTTTCCCATAATTCAATCAAGTCTTTCTCCCCATTTTCGTTTGTCTAGCAGGTCCATTTTCAGGATCACGCTCCAGTGAGCATCAACGGAAGAAAATAGCTCCAATTATCCAGCCACATATGACATGCATCCCGGCCGTATATGCCGAGCGTGTCCTGTGTGTAAGCCGAGTATCTTTCTCTGTGTATCTTTTAACTGCAGCCGCAACATATCTATAAACAATAATTTTATTGCCTCAGCCGGATGGGATGGTATGGGGGTGATGTGAGCGATATGCAGCCATTGGTTACGGCATAAATTACAATCAAAATGAATTGATATGCGTGTTAATAAAGTCGACAACGGAGGGAGGTTGACTATGGGGGAAGGGTATACAGACAGGCAGACAGACAGGAAGTCTGGAAGTTTGGTAGAATCCACCACAAAATGGCTGCATTTCGATTTAACGCTTTTATGATTTCTCGACTTTTTGGTAGCTGAAGGAGCAGGAGCGGCTTGGGGAAACAGACAACAGTCATAGGGAGGGAAGGAGAAAGAGATGTAGAGAGAGAAAGGACTCTCTTAATTAATAAGCTCGGCAAGTTGTGTGTATGCTAAATATTTGCCAGGCATAAATTAAGAGTCAGTAGGCAGGTACGGGGTACAGTTGCCACACACGCATGCATGGACTGCAATTGACTTTTCGATGATTGTATAATTGCACACACGCACACTCACACACAAACACACAACCTCACGCACACTCCCGGCCTTTAGCATGTAATTCAATATTAATTAAATCATCAAATTGCATTTATGCGCGCACAATAAATAAATTAAGCGTCGGAAAAGACGCTACCACTTAATGCTGATCTCGGCAATCGATTTTCTATATGTATGCTATGTGCAGTAGCCTGATACTGAATGGGTGTATGCAGTTGTAGGAGGTCTGCATTCATGATGATAATTTAGGTATTTTATTTCTGAATTGAGAGGAAAATAAACGATCAATAGAACTAAAAAAGAATATTATTTTATATTTATTATATTAATAACTGTTAAAAATAAGATATTCAATTATATATTATGTTAGTTTTACAATAAGTCACATGTTTTTCATAGACAATGTACAGTTATTTTAATGTATTTCAGAATACAGCAAAGAGATAATATAAGATTTGTATTACTAAGAAAAAGCTATATTATGATTTACTCAAAAAACCTTCGGTTTAAGATAATATGTAATAGTTTATATGTTAAATCTCCAGGTTCGGGTATATCATAGTCATTACTTGGAAATTCCATTATAATATCTTCCTTTATTTTCATAGTCTACCTTGCGATTTATTGCAAACTCAGCGCTTAAAACAATTTGAGCAATTTTTTTTTCTCCATGCATTTGCTATTGTTGTTGTTTCTTTTCTGATTATATTATGCGCTGTTGAAATTGCAAATTGAAATGCAATTTAAAATAAACATTTAATGAATTTTATTTTTTATAAATTTTTTTTTAAATATCGCATTTAATTGTAACCTCATTTAACACACATAGCATTGCGCCGTCTTCTTCACGGCGTGTGCATTTCCCCGTAGAGCTGATCATCCAGAGCGAGCAACCAACTATGAGCTATGCTAAACTGCAATCGTAATCAGTTTTCATTTATATTATTATTTTATTCTCATATACTATATACATATAAATATTTTTTTTTATTTTACACTTTTCTGTTCAGGTTCTTTAGTTTTCCGCCCAGTTGCGGTTCATTGACCGACCACAGACGACCCTAAACTGCTGACACGAGCACTTCGCAACGGGCTACCTCAGCTCCCTGCTTGGCCCCCCCTCGGATGCATTTTGCAATCGTATCGCGTCTTTCTTCTAATCAGCACAAATCGACAGGTCTTCCGCACGAGTCCCACCCCTCCAGCCTTACCCGCCCCGCAAGACAGTCTACCCGAATCCAAAGACGGAGACTCGATTCAATTGTCGCGAATGTCGTAGAATCTCGTCGATCTATTATGGGATGTGCACATTGAACGCGGTATATAAGTCATGCTTATATATTACTTTGGGTTTCAGTTGAATTCTAATTGTTTACAAGACTGGCAGCAATTGTTTATGTTCCCACGCTGGTCCTACATTTTTATGGGACTGACATGGGATCGGGCTTGTGAAAATCGAAATCAGACTCGAACTCGGGTTTACTTTTCTGTTATGAAAGGACACCGAAAACGATAGATACGATAAATGTATGACTAATGAAATATCATAATAAATATATAATATCATTATACAACTGTCTGTATCTTTCCGTTCATAACTCTGTCGGAATATTCCTGCTGAACACTATCTCCTCACAATGCTTAAGGATCTTATCAATCGTATTCCTAGTAAAACATTCGCTTATCTTAGAAAACATTAGCCACTGCATTCCAAGGGGATTTTCTAAGAATATTGTCATGCTAATCTTGTACCTACTTAGTTGTGGAACATTATATATGTACATATATGATACAGCTAAGTGTGCTCATTACTCATCTACCTATTGTGCAGTTCTTTTTTTTCTCTTGGCATTTTATATAAGCCCCAAAACAACAAGCCAGAAAAGTGCCAAATCGGCGGAAAGTGGACACCACCGCAAAAGAGCAAAAAGTGACTGAAAAAGAAAATCAACATGATATATATATATAAATATAAATATGTACACAGAGACTTATGTGTGAGTTATGAAAAAAAAGCGAAAAGCAACAATAGTTCTGTTGCACCTGCTGCTGCTGCTGCTTCTACCTGGTTGGGGCGCAAAGCTTCTTCTGCATTGGCCACAAAGTCGGCTACAACCTTCTGCAGAAGGTTGACCCGAAAAACGGGTTCTTTAAGTGAACCAAAAACCTTTCTTTATTTCTGGGGCGAAAATCAAATCATGCAATTCGCAATGATAGTTGGGCTGATCAGGGGGTTAGGAAGGGTGGGGAAAGAGCTGGACAATCCGTATGCGAGCCAATGAACCGTACACGACCTACCCCGTCCCCAAAGATAGAGGGAGAGAGCTGGGAAAAAAAAAGCTGGAAAAGCCGAAATGTGATTTAATTTATTATTACGAACGTTAAAAGGAGCCCCGCATCGAAGTCTGGTTCGATTTACGGCAGCGCATCAATAAGGGGACTGGCAAATGAGTTCCATTTATATCATTGGTCATTACGGAAATTATGCGAGCCGAAAGAAGGCGCACGGAAGCGGTATAAAGCGATAAAGATACATTGCGAACGGATGTGGATATGGTATGGAAAATCGCCTCGGGAGCGACAATGCCACACTGGGCACGGGTCAAAAGGATGTGTTGCTGGAGACCGGTCCAGCCTCTTGCCTCTTGTCCAGTTCTTGTTTGGTCTGGGTTTGGGGTGTAAGTCGTAAAAAACAGCAGAGAAGCCCATCAATAAAAATGCAAGACAATAGTCGTGGATCGGAATCGGAACAGGGCACAACAAGAAAAGTAAGAAAACGGGTCAGGCGGGAGGCATTGGGAGCATGGGGGAAGGGGAGGGAGGTATGGAAATGGAAAACGAGCACAAGTGGGTCTATTTTCGTACGGTTTTATCGCCCACACTCTACGTACACGATGCCAGTGCGGAGATAAGACCTTGCAGGGGGATGAGTCGAGATTATCTGGCTGGTGTCTGTTATGTGCGATTTTAGGTTTTGATTAAACTGTTATACAAGTGTTATACAACTGTTATAAAAGTGTTATAAAACTGTTATACAGAAGATCAATACGAAATTATGATTGTCAGTGTATAACATTAAAAGTTGATCTGCTACGCATTTGATTTATATTTATATAGAAGAAAAGGTCATAAGCTAGACTGTTATACACTAAAGTTAGGACAGGTTAAGGGCATGCACAGCACTGACCCTAATTTGAGTAAGCTTAAATCTTATTCCCCAAAAGTTAAACTAGCATACGAATAGTATATCAGCTTAACAAGTGTTATACGTGCACTGTTGCATCTGCACATTGTATAACAAGAAGCACGTGAGTTTTTTATCGAAAAAGAAAGACATGTTAATGTCAGCATGCACGCAATGTAGGGTTATACAACTGTTATACAACTCTTATCGACCGTTGTAATATCAATTTGGCTGCAACTTTTAAGGACAGCCATATAATCAATTGGCTGAAAACTGTTATACAAGCTCGCAAGCTGCCAAGGACGTGCAAACTTTACAGCCCAATCTATTGAAGTTTCTTTGAACACTTCGGCCACCCCCTCTCCTGACCCACAGTTTATAAGGGGCACTCCCCACATAACTATAGAATCTGCCGTCACATACGTCAATGATTGATAAGCGATGGCAAAAGTTTTTGGCACTTGTCCTTAAGCGCGATAAATTTCGCTTTTTCATGCTGCCAAAACGAGATTTACGAGCATATTTTGCAGAAAACTTTTTCCCACACCGGACCGAACAAGGCGGCAACTAATGAAACTAATGAGCTTTTGAAGCACCGTCTTCCCATCTCCACCCACTCACACACACACATACGGTCAATGGGATCTGCATTAAGCTAATGAGTAACTGCGTCCGGGAAACAAGTTGAAGTTGGGCGCGAATGACGAGGCAAATGAGTTTAGGGTTTAAGCTTAAAGTTGAGTGTAACAAAATTGTACCAGGAATACCCCCTTGCCCTGCAGGTCGTCTCCTTGCAGTGACAATGTCGTGGCATGCTACGTGTGTGGCATAGAAAAGAGAGAAAGCAGAGGAGGAAGCTCCCAATCATGCGATTACATGTGTGAACTATCGATTGAATTAAGACAAAACGCACTGAGGGAGTAGGGGGAGGACAAAGGAGGAAGAGGAGGAGATGGAAGAGTAGGGGGAGGGTGTACGGTGTACGGTGAGTATCAGCCACTTAAGCGCGTCGCTTGTCGCCGTCCACTTGAGGCATAAAAAAAGCGAAACGAAGAAGAGACAGGAATACACAACAACAACCCCCGGTTCACCCGGGGTACCCTGCTTAGTAGTGGCCCAACCTCATCAAAGTCATCGACGAATGCCGTCAACACGTCGCAGTGCAGGCATAAAAACAGTACGCAGCATAATCAAGCAAGTGTGAGTGCGTCTGTGCGAGTGTATGTGTGTGTGTGTGGTAATAAACGTTGACAACTTGCCCGTGCAACGCCCCCCAAGCAAAGAGCCAACACAAACCTCCCTCCACAACCCGCTTCGGCTAACCGTGCCCGTTGGCACTGATTATGCCAACAGACTGGACCCTGAGCTCTTGCCAATTGTCATTGCCACTTTGCCGTGTCTATAAATTCCGTTTTTGACGAGCTGCCTTCACCACCTTCCCCCCTATAGCCCATGCCTAGCCTAACCACTCGAGACCGTTGCCATCGCCCTCGGGTAGACCCTGTCGATTTGCATTAGAATTCAATAATTATTGTTTAATGTTCACTTGAACCAGGCCACAATGTCGCAAGATCTTCAGCAGGAGGCACAGCTTAAGGATTACGAATTCAAAATGAGTCCACTTCTTGAAACTTGTCACATACGTATTGTACGAGTAATATATTTCTCTCAAGAGTATTTTAGGTATATGAGTTTTGCAAAAGATTAAGCGTGGTTTATTGATATACAAGTATCTTCGACATAATCTGCCTTTGGGTTAGATTGAATTTTAAATTTTCAATTTAATTTAAACGAAAGAAAATCATTTGAAGAAGAAAAATAGAAGAAGGTCCGAAAACTTTTTGTTAGTCTCATAAATTCTAAGAAGTTCCAATAAATAAACCGAATTTATGTACAAATAAAAATCATACAATTCGTAGCAATTGGTATCATTAATCTGAATTAACCCTTTTATCTTCGAATTTGATTTCTATATTTTATATAGATCGCCAGTCATTATGAGCCGTCTTAACATGCGCCGATTCCATGCAAAAAAAAAAAAACTCGAATGAAATTTGAAACTTCCTGCTGGTCATAAAACCGAAGAGTGGTGAAGACGATGAGGAATAAATAAATAAAATAATCAAAAAAAGAAATCAAATGAAAATGGCCACTTGACTGAGTCGGTCGAGGCAGGGTGATCGTTATAAAGCTTAAATAAATATACATACACATACACATCAAATTCAGCAACCGAAAAAAAAACATGCTCTTGCGCAACTTTATATTGTTGGGTCTTCATTCTTCGTTCTTCCATTACATAAAGACGAGCTCAGGGAGTTCTGCATTCGCTGGAAGGCAGGAAATTCATATAACAACAAAAACAAAATAGAAAAGAGAGTAATGCGGCAAAAGCATACTCTTTAATAAGAATTTACACCCTGTAGAGTTATTTAATGAGACTTAATCTAGGATAAAAAAGACTTGCTAATTATAATTTAAATTATATATATCAAATTCTTAAACCATAAAACTTAGGTCGTATAAGCTGTATCACTTCAGTAGAGATGCCTTTTTTTTAAGTAATTTGAAGATCATATCAGATCCTTGGTCCACGTCAATCGTTTAGGTTATCATCATTAGTTTTGAGTCACCATCTCAAATTCAATATTGAAAATGCTTTTTACAGAAGAATATGTTATTTAAAAAAGCACAATCCAAACTGAATCCAAATTGGAATCGTAAAAAATCGTCCAATAGGAAAACAAACAATTTTTATATTCGCTTCGAAATACTCAAAAAACAAGCAATGCTTTTCCTTCTTGAGGAGGTCTTCTAAGATCCACATCGGCTGTCCACTTCACCGAATTACGCCCAGATCGGGAGCTGTTTTCATACCAAAGTCGCTGCTCGATCAAGGCGCGTCTTCTGTAATCCGATGCGACAACTCTGACTCTCCTCTTGCGGCATCTGGCAAGTGGCAATTGCCGATTCCCGATTACGATTTGTTTGTTGACAAAGTGCTGGACCCAGTTGCACTTGGACTTGGCGTCGTCGGCACACTGAATGAGGACTTGGGTTGTGTCCATATTTGTTTATTTTAGCGTATCGAGTTCTGCAACTGTTGCTGGTGGTCGGTCGGCTTTATCAATGCCGACCAAGACCACACAAAATTCAAGTTCTTTGGAAATTCAATGGATTCGGTACAGCAACCCCAAGAATAACAGTGGAAACGTTGTTAATATTAGTAAACATTGGTGTATATAAAAGAAGGTGCTTCCTAAGATGCAGGTGAATATGTTGAAAGGACTTGATCAAATGTTAAGTAGTGCTCTCGATTAACAAGTATATCGTGGAAAAAGCTCTGAAGTATGGTAGAGAACTAAATATATGTTTTTATTCCAGGGTTCCAGCTTTAGCTAAAAACAATCTGTTCGTTTTCATCGCAGCCGGATGGAGTCTCTAAAACCTAGAATATTATTATATTTACATTAGCCTACTCTCTAAAACCAATCTTGTGAACTGCAGATATGAACCTTACACTAGTTTTAGAAATCTCTCATAGTTTTATCATTCCCTAAAGCGCGATTACATTTTAGATCTTCACCGTTTACCTTTATCACATCTGCCAGATCTTCAATTACCTTCAGCTTGCCTTGACCTAATTTACGAAGTTTCTCGATTCAAGAATAAATTTCTCAATTACGAAGTTTCTCGATTCAAGAATAAATTTCTCAAGTTATATTTTTCTTTAATCTTTTTGTATTTTATTACTAGTTTCATTATGCACACTTATGAACTATTCACAATTGTTTTCGTATCGTATTCTTTAAACGTTTATTTTGTAAAGACAGACAGCGAAAGATTAGCTTACAATTTATACAATTTATATACTTTGTATTTACAATAATTTCTTTGTTGTAGTTGTTGTTTCTATTGCTGTTTTTCTTATTATTGTTGTAGCTGATCTCATTGAGTTTATTACATGTAACATACAAGTATATATAGGACTTTGTTCAGTTTAGTAGCAGTTGTAGTTTTGTCGAGTGTGTCGTGTTTAAAACATAATACAACCTTTGTTTAGTTCGATTCTCGTTTGAATTCCTCGCTTCTTGTCAAAGGATTCGGATATGATAATGTTAAACAAAAGAAGAAAATAAACGCCGGTTAGTTTTTTGCATTTGTTTTTCATCGTAACCCTAGTTTAGTACAGGGTAGGTCGTTGAGTGTTGTTTTTTTAATGATATTTTCAGCTTAATACTAGAAAACTAAAGCTAGAACTAATCAACAAATAAGCGTGTGTTACTAACTCGTAATTTGTAATACAAAGTTGCGATCGATCGATCCGATCGGATCGGATCGGATCTGTCATCGTTAATCAGTAGCTGAAACGAAATGTTTGTTGCGGTTGTTTCTTTCTTTCTTCTACTACAATATATGCACAATCATAATCATAATAATAAATTGCCCTAAGTGTTCGGAGTGTGCGATCTATACATATTTCAACGAACAAAATGATTATCATTAGCCGTAAGTGCGATTCAAATCGAATCGATCGATAACTTAACAAGAACTTACAAAATTAGTAGAGAGAAAATTTATTGTCACAAAAGTCGAAAGTGAATTCTAATTAAGAAATTCTTCAAAATGAAATGTGGGAGTGTGTGTGGTTTCTAAATGCTCAAAAATACCTTTTTTATGTAGTAAAATCCCAAAATAATCCTTAAACTTTTATAGTTTTGAAAAATCAAGTTGAAAAAATTATTAAAAGGCATTCTAAGTTTTTAAATTGTAAGTACTCTAAGAATTGTTGTATTTAATTTGAGAATTTTTGGTAATTTGATAGGCTTTGGTTAAAGTTAAAGAATATTACCAATAAATTTAGGAATCTTTCCCGATCTACGTCACTTAGTTTCGTCTACGGGTTCAGTTCAAAAAACTGCTTTTAATTTTTGAAAATAAATTGTTGAATAATTTTAGGATATGATCAGAAAGAAAGAACCTCTCACTTAATTCTCTCACTATAATTCTGATCACGAGAGAATCTCCTATCAACCTCCTCTTAGTTTCTTCTTCTAGATAACCCATTGAAGTTTGAGGATTATTTTGGGACTTCGTTTAGACGATGGTTCACTTAGTTGGCCACCTGCTGTGGTGGCCACTGCGAATGCGGATGCGTATGCGAATGCGAGGCACGATGCTGCTGCGGATGCTGCTGATGCTGCTGCAGCTGTTGCGAGTTACTTGAGGTGGAAGCTGATGAGGCCGCCGCCAGTTGGCGTCATAGATAAAATTCCGGGGAACTTTGGTTATCCGCACCGCCTCCCGCGCCGGCTCCCGCACGTTGCTGTTGCAGGCGCTGCATGAGCGTGTCGCGCTCCTGGCAGACGCGAGAGTATTCCAACTTGAGACGATGCAGATCCTGGTTGAGTTGCCGATTCGCCTTCTCCAGTTCGTGGCGCTGATGCAGACGCTTGGAGCGACAATTCTGTGCGTAGCCGCGATTCTTGAGCGTACGCCGCTTCTGCTTCAGGCGGACGACCTCCTCACGTGGACAGCCGTGCAGGCGCTTGTTCAGTTCACGCACCGTCAACGTGGTCAGCATGTCGTCGTTGATGCAATCCTCCAGCGTGGCGGTGCTGTAAGCGCCAGAACACGTGCGTGGCGAGTTATTCGAGCTGCGTGACGAACTGGCGGAGAGCGGGCGACAGGGTTGGAGAATGGAGCGAACACAGCCACGTGAATTGGAACCACTGCTAGCGCCGCTGCTGCTGCCGGCAGAGGGCAGCTGAGGATTGCAATTGGTAAATTGTAATGTGGGTCCGCCATTTTGGCCGCCAGAGACCGAAACGGGTCCCGGACTGCCCGCGTACGAGTTGGCCGGGTTGGAGTGCATGTTTATGGGCAGCGCGTGCTCCAGACTGTGGAAATGATGATGGGCATGATGCGAAGGGTGCTGCGCCTGTGCCATGTGCCGCACCTGGGCAGCATGATGATGATGGTGGCTCTGCATCAGCGGATGTCCATGATGATGATGCGCTGCAGCCGCTGCGGCATGCATGGCATATTCCCGCTGCCGTTCCCATTCCTCGGCCTCCTCCTGCGAACCGGGACAGGCGAGTGGACGCAGATCGAGCGGTTGCTGCTCGGTACGCATCGAGTTGGGCAGCCACATCATCTCCTGACTGAGACCGACGGCAGCGACATTGGCGGAGGAGGATGACGAGGAGTTAGGTGCACGTGCGGCATGATAATGATGGGCATACGGCTGACTGGGGCAACTGCTGCTGCCCGTGGGTGAACCGACAACGGGCGGCGTCTCTGGCGGTGTGGAGGGCACACCACCGGGTACAGCAGAGGCAGCCGCCGCCGCTGCAGCTGCTGCTGCTGCTGCGGCCGATGCCGATGATGAAGTGGAAGATGTTGAGGATGTGTTCACCAATACGGCCTGTCCGCCCATCGGACCGCCCACGTAGCCCTCGGGCGGTGGGCTCAAAGGCTGCAGCCGGCGTTCGTCCATGTGCCACTGGTGACCCGAGAAGGAGCGTAGCTTTATGTGCGATACGGAGGCCAGTTGGGAGACATCATTGCCACTACCGGCGCCGGGACCGCCACTAGCCGCATCCGTGGCCACAGCAATGGGCAATGGCAGCGGCAATGGCATCGGCAGGGGCATCGCTTCCGTCTCATCATCCGCTGCTGCATCCGCTGCATGCACTGTCGTCCATTTGACCGGCTGTGGTGGGCTGTGATCCTCGCGCTTCACATGGCCAATGGCAGCTGCAACCGAGACCGGCGTCAGGGTCGTCACGGTGCCGCCGACGCCGACGCCCAAGTGATCCAAGTTGAATTCCTGCACATATGTGTCGGCAATGGTGGGATCTTCCATTTTCATTGGATCGCCGGTTCACATGCAACCTAGTTCCACGTGCAATTCGTGGCGGCGGAAGGGGGGCAGGTTCTGATCGAAGGGGTGACGAGGGGGAGCTAGTTAACAGTGATCGCGGCCAAGGGGCGGGGACAGAGTATCTCAGTATCACGCACTAACTATCGCCGCACTACACTTGGTTTTAAAAAATATTTATTTTATTTTATTTATAGTATTTGTTATTATTAAATTAAAATAAATTATTTATTAATTTATTTTGTTTTACGTTCGCTTTGAATTTTTGTGATATTTTCAAAATATTTTTTATTATCTCTCTTTTGAATTTGGCGCGGCCGCGTCGTCTTTTTGCCGCTCGCTGCGTCCAGTTTCAAAGAGTTAACGGTACCGACTGAGTCTGGGTCTCGTCGACTGGATGACTGAAGGGTGGCCCACAGTGACTGCAGAATGGCTGCGACGCGCGCATCGCCTCAATTTTATGCATATACAGGGAATACATACGAACACATGAGTGTGTGTGTGTGTGTGTGGAGGCGAAGAGCAAATGCTCTGACGACAGTAAACAACAGCTCCACTCACAGCCACACATACAGACACAAACACAGACACACACTTACATACACATATAGAAATATTCTCGCACGCCATTCGCTGTTGAGCTCCTGCTGGAATGCCAAAAGCTTGGCTCTTCACAGCACCAACACCAACAACACTTGCTGAGAGCATTCGGCACCCTTTTTACAGTTGTGCTGCCTGTTGTTGTTGCCGCCACTGTCGCTCTCTTTGGCCAAAGCAAATGAGAAAGCTGCTCATCAGTGATGCACAGTGGTGTGTAGAGCGTTGATTACAGGCGAACAATTTAATCATTTAAGTTATTTTTTTGATCTATATTTTTATATGTTTTGGAATAATCAAAAAAAAATTAAAATAATTTTGTTCTTTGTTTACTTTATTAATTTTGCACCAATTAAAATTTGATGCAGTTTTCTTACTTTTGTCAATAATTGTCAATCGCCAAAAAATTGTATGCAAAATCTCCGGTTTCTTTTTGGTTAACCCAATAAATTATGTTTGATACGAGTATATTCTTTATATATTCATATGTACCTAATTCTAATTTTTCCAGTAGGTAAATTTTTAAATCTGAGAAATGAGTAATAACCAAGGTGCGATAACCCAATCAACAAACTGGGTTAAGAATTTTTAAACAAATGATTGTGGAACATTGATTTTTCATTTGAGATAACAATTCAAAATTCTTAGATGTTTCGGTTTTCTTTTCGAATGTGGTACAGTCGTTATGATAGAATATCTTCAGCCTTGGCCCCACAGTGCAGGAAGATACGAACACGAACACGAGCACATTGAAAGCTTTGCTTAGCTCTCCCTGCAGCAGCTTCGGCAATGTTTGTTCGTTTTTCAGTTTGACTGCTTCGTGTGGCTGTTGTTGTTATTGTTGTTGTTGCTGTTGTGCTGCGCTTTGCTTTGCCCTGGTGGTGGTCGTGGTGGTGGTTGTTGTTGCTCTGCTTGAAGTAGGCGTTTTTGAATTGCCATGAAGCGCATAAAAAATGGCACACACACACACATGCACGAGCATACATACAAACAAACCGAAGCCAGCATAGAGCGAGTGAGTGTACCTTATGCTGTCACGGCTCCGCCCACTTGCTGCTGACCATGGAGTATGTAAGTGTATGAGTCTGTGTGTGTGCTTGTGTGCGCGCATATTTATGAGAAACTACCACAGAAATTTCTACATAGTCCGCAGTCGATTCACATAAGCTTTCCAGTTGCGGGCAAACGTTTGGTTGGCGCTCGCATTGGAAGAGAGCGGGAAGTGCCCAAGAAGCGGCACGGGAGCGACAGCATCCTGTGGGGCATCCATTGTTCCATTTTCCAGTGCATAAGTCAATGGGAGATGCTTTAGTGCTGATAAGTCGCTCGATTTGTTTTGCTTCCACATAGACAACTCCCCCCCACTACCCTTCACACTCACACACACATACTCATCCGAGTATATATGCATGTATGTGTGTTTGCTTTGGCCGGGCTTGTGTAAAGGATTCCAGAGTGGACTGCACAGGTGCATGCTGCTGAGGCAGCAAAAACTTGGCCCCTCCCCTGAAGTTGGACCCTGGCGGCCCAGGGCGTTGAGAGTTTTTCTTTTTCTTGTTTTATTTTAATTTGATATTTTCTCTGCTGTGCAAATGTTTTGGCTACCGAGAGACCAAACAGATTTCCTCATTCAGTTATGTAATTTTGTTGCGAGCTATGCGAACCTGCTGTATGTATCTACTTTATTGTCCCAAGTTTTGTGCAACAAGTTTTGTTTTCCTTTTTTGTTGTTTCTTTATGTTTTTTTTTTCTGGTGCCAGAGGGACACATCGAATGTGGGCTAGCATCGAAAAGCAACTGAAATTGATTGAAAGAAAGAAAGTTGAGCTTAAAGCTGATGCGGTATTTTCATGGTTTTCATGGTTATATCTTACATTTTTTTAGTAATATCATACGAGTTAGGATCTATTGATTCTCTAGAAATTCTCTTACAATCATTGGAACACTAGGTTTGTGTTTATATAATATTCTTATTTTGCTTTTTATTCAACTTAAAGTTTTATTTTTCAATATATTTTCATGTGTTTCGTATATCTTGTACCTATTGAGAGCCAATATAGATGTAGATTCATTTTATACATATACAAAAATATATTCTATGCATACATAATGTTTAAAAAATTAAAATTCTCTCTTAAAATAAATAACTTCATACAGAACCGATAAACAAAAATTCAACTTATGTCCTACTGGTCCTACATTCCACATATCTGTAAAAATTAAATCAAAACAGTTTTCACGAAATATAAATTATTCAAGGCATGTAAATATCTTTAAAGTATATAAGCCCAACATGTTTTTATCAATTAGCATGGAAATAAGAGAAGTACCTATTATATCATATGTATGTAAATAAAATATATCTATCAACACAATACATGCCAAAATTATTCATATTTTCCATTAAGCAAACGGATTCTTTCAATTTGTATCTTATGCAGTACACTAGTATGCTGTAAGTATCAATTTGCAGTTCTTATAAAATGACTGAGTATCCATCTTATTTATTGCGGCTTATCTATTGTTAAGCCACAGAAACTGACCACAAAATCTGTATGCGGCTTACGTTATCCACTCCCCTCTACATCCCATTCCTAAGCACTCCACCACATGCCCGACTGCTGCATCAACCGTAAAGGGGAACGGGGGCGGCAACGGAGTATTTCCCGCCAGAAACAGCAGGAAACATAAAACAAAATCAAATCAACTGCCGCCTCGCCCAATTCTCGTTGCGTTCCACCCACACCCCTGAAAGATGCTTGGGCCTTGGGATTGCAGGGGATTGTTGTGCCATTGAAGCTTGTCAAAATTAAATTGAACACAATCGAATTATTCTCCCTGTGCATGCACCATTTGGTTTATTCTTTGGTTCTCTCCAATACCCCTTAATGTTGAGAAAAATGGTTGAGGATTTCTATTTGTTAAACTAAGAAATAATGAAGTAATGGAAAAAAAATAAGGAAAAAAATAAATTAAAAATAAATAATTAAATACATTGTTAAATTTGTCAAATATTTCCAGAAAAACTTCTTAAAAATTACCGAAAAGAAAATATATAAATAACATAAATAAATATATTATTAAATATATTCCTTGTATATGTATCTCTATATACGCATTTTCATCGATATAAAATTTAAAGAACAAATATTACAGAGTAAAAATTAGTCATCCACTGCCTGTAAAAAAGTTATTATACTTTGCTTTCTTACTCGTTTTGTTGGCCCAATTTGGGATGACTCCAAACTACGGATTGCTGGACACGTCGAGCATCGAGCTTTCCATGTGGCTGGACGCGAGTCAATATAGACAACTGCAGCACTTAGGCATATTAAAAAGGGTTAAAGGTGAGCAAATATTTGCACGCGGCCAATTAATATAAACATTTCGCATTGTAATAATCAGCCCGAGGTTGCAAATAGGGCGGGTAGAGGTGGGACACGCGCCGAAGGAAATGAGAAGAACAAGTGCTAGTCGTTCCTCTGCAATTGTTTACATTTTGCCCTCATCCATAAAAATATGCAGTGTACTATGGTCCAAATAACGTAAGTTTTGGCATAAAGTCGAAATTATGATTTAAATAATACTTTTTTTTTTCAATTTCTTCAAGTAAATATATCAAGGAAATTAAATTTTGTAATCCCTTATTACAACGTTTATATTAGCTATTTGTTGTGAACAAACTTACAGGTGTAAATAAAAAAAAAATTACGTGTAGCTAGCCCATAGTTGAGTGGTTTTTCTAGCATGCCTAAAAGTATACAGCGGTTTTTTCATTTCTCTCATTTACAACTAATTCGCGACTGAAGTGCCTCGACTTTTGTTTGTTGACATGTTAGACAAATATATTCGTGTATGTGTGTTTGTATACGTGCGCGTGTATGTGTGTTTGTGTGTGCCTTCTCCAGCATTGTCAGCCGCTAAATCGAGTCAAATATTTGCATGACGAGTCCCTTTTCAATTGCATTTCAATTGATTCCCGCATATTACGTGAATGTTTATTACGCCGGATTAGGCAGCATTAAAAGCGCATCGCATCGTTTCGCAACGCGTTTGTCCTCGCATGTCGCCGTCTTCAGTCTGCCATGTGATCTGATTGATTGTCAGCAGCCCACACGACTGGGCTACCCCTGCCTGCGAAGCTACCTTCTCTTTCTCTTTTTCGACGGAGTGCACTTTAAGCACGAAGTATATGTTATACCCGTGTTTTATCACGAATAATTTCTGGTAAAATCAATGAGAAAAAACATTCGAGAAATCGATGCCAACGTTGACAACCTCCTGAAAAATGTACATTGCCAACTCCGTCCGCCGCAACCCTGCTTGTGCTCCCTCCTACTTTCGCCCACTCCTTGCGTGTGCAGCCAGCGGGAGGCTTCCTTTTGGTGTCTGTGTGTTCCAAGCAATGAAACTGTGCTCTCGATGGTCGGGTTTAATGACATTTGAGGGATGTAGGGAATCGATTTAAAGCCTTTTTATTATACGTAAAATTATTTAAAAGGGATATGTTTATATCCGTAAGTAGTAGATCAAGTAATATTTGAATTAACCAGGCTCCTTTCCGCTTCTTCGATAATAATGTAATAGAATCTATTTTTTTAGTATCAAAATAACGATTTTCAAATTTAAAAGTATTTTACATAAATCAGATAATTAAATGTATGTACATAAACATGATATAAACGTATATTGTCATTATATATTTCCCTCATCATTCCAAGAGTTTTACGAGTACATTGCAGTAAAGACAGTAACAATCATAATGAAACGCTCAGCTCATTGCAATCTCTATCAATATCGCACCTCCCTTCCCATTTTAATCTGAGCACAGCTTATGGCTTAATCTCATCTTGAACCATAATGATTTCTTTGGCACGCACACAAACCCGCTGGCCGAGTGAAATATCTATTTTCGCATCATTTTTCAAACAGGTCACCGTGTTGCCCTCCAGCCCTCAGCTCCTTCTGTCTGGCTGGCGACAGTTGGAGGAGAGCATCGCCATAACGAGCCGCCATTTATACAGTTTACACCTTTGCCTCCGGCCACAAGAAGAAGTCCAGACGAAGTACGGAGCTGGAGCCGGAGCCGGGCCAGGCCCGGGCAAACGGAAGTCAACACATTGACAGCAAATATTTCAATTATTTTAGCCATGATTTTATTTATGGGCCTGACTGCAGTAGAGTTTGAGGGTTTCGTTGACCTCCCCGAGTTTGTTCTGGTTTCGGTTGGGCTAACTTGGCGTTGTTTACAAATGGCTCGGCCATTATTTATTGTCTTTCTTGTTTTGCCGGCACTGCCAATGAGTGAATGATAAACTGCCTCCACTGATAACAGTCGACATTGCCCACTGGCAGGGAAAGAGAAGGGAGAAAGGGGGAAAAGGGAGAGAGCGCGATAGAGAGCGTGTTTGTCGAGCTCATTAGGAAACAATTACAAAAGCCGACACGCTTACCCGGCTCACCTCGGGGTTGGCACCCTTAGCTGCCCAAAAAGGTCAGGTACGGCATGTCAAATGTCAAGTGGTTGACTGACAGTTGACAGCCCGGTTACGCCCACAAATGTGGCCCTCATATAATATGGTTAATTTTCGAGTGTGAATCAAAGGGGCTGAAAGTGTTAGAATAATAATGCCTGCAAACATATGAAAACGAAGTACGAAACTTGTTGAGTTCTGTAAGGAGGGTTCTTATGAAGAGTTTTATGAAAAAGGGTAGTGATTCATAATTTTGTGGTAAATTGACTATCCTAGCATTAACCTTTCCTTTTTTAGATTATATTATATAATTTACAGAATAATGGATTCTTTTTATAGGTTTAACTAAGGATTTACTAAATATGCTATGTATTGTATATATACAGTCTCAGAACAAAATTATCAAAGCTCTTTTGTTTTTTAACTTATTTGTAAAAAACTCCGCAAAATGTTTTCTTAGATTATTTTCTTTATCCCCTCGCGCCCTGTCCTTGGCATATGGTTCCTTTGCGGGGACTATGCGGACACCCTTTCGACAGAACTGGAAATAAATTTGTTTCGCATGCCATAAATTATATTCAGCTTCGGCCTTTGGCTCGCACACGTGTTACTCGAGCTAATAACGGGACACTCTCTCTGTGTCCCCCCTGATGTAGGCTATATTTATTCGTTTTTTCTGATTCTCTCTCTTCCTCTCTCTCTATGCACATCTTTTCTCGTATGCTTCATTTCGTTTTGGGCGCTACTGTCCCCATAAATATTTGCGCAATAAATTTTTTAATCTTGTCGCTTTAATCGCACAAATGACGCTGCCTTTTATACGCACACACTCACATGGTAGAATGTAAGTGTGTGTGCGTGAGAGACCCCATGGCACTGAAATCAATTTCACTATCGTTTGACCAAAAAAGGGCCAAGGGGGAGAAGGGCCAACTTCGGCTTTGGCTTCTGCTTTTTTATTGTTTGTTTGTCGGGCGACAGCAGCTTCCTGTGCCAGCGTATTCAATAAAAAATATCAAACATATTTGTAACGGTCAAGCGAGGAAGAGCAAAGTGGTGGGGGGAGTAAGAGTGCGTGTGTTGGGGAGGAAGTGGGGAGAGACCCTAAGCTAGAGCGAGCACGAGCATATTTATTGTCTCTTCTGGCGGACTGCATTTAATGCGTTGTCCAACACTCAATTACCATAACGGCAAATCACAACGACTGTCCGTCTCGTTCTAGCACCAAACACGGACACTAACATTTTGCATATAAAACACATAAAACGAACATGTTCCCCTTCGACGGCTTAGCAGCTCCTTGACCGGAACCAATTTCCATATGGGCTCGTTTCCTCATTCGATTTCCTTAGTTCCTCCAGTTGCTGTTGTTGTTGTTATTG
This sequence comes from Zaprionus indianus, assembly GCA_018904595.1. NCBI lineage: Eukaryota > Metazoa > Arthropoda > Insecta > Diptera > Drosophilidae > Zaprionus > Zaprionus indianus. The sequence continues at coordinate 4,168,167 of JAEIHA010000905.1, forward strand.
CCTTGAGGCAGTTGTCATCTCTCGGGTTGGCCAACAAATGTGTGGCGCATTAAATTTTATAACACATCCTAACCTCAGATTGCTCTGGATGTAACCTCAAAATGTGCCATATACTAACCTCGAAATGGTCACATGCATTTTGATTGATCGGGAGTGTTGGCAATAATGAAGAACAAAAGATAAGGGCCAAAACTGGACCGAATTCATTCACTTAAAGTTTCCCAACGAAATTGAGTCAATTTCAAATTTCCCCACATTTAAAATTATTTATAATAATAAAAAGAAAGCAGCATTGTGTATAAAAGAAAAAAGTAGAGTTTAGAGTATTTTAGTTAAATATAAAGCCCAACTGTTCCATGTCCTTTTGAATCTCGCTTTCCGCACACTGCTTATCTAGCATATCCAGCCAGAGCGAATAGGAATAATCATCATGAAGACCGCCATAACTATTGGATCGAAACAGGTACAAAGATTATACTATATAGAGTTACGAAGTAACTTACCGCTTGGGGAGATTCTCGGGATTGATGTGCTTGTGCAAGGAGCTCATATCACTGCCGTGTATAAAGAGGTGTTCCCGCATATAGGTATTCAGGAAGGGTTTAAATATTTTGAAGGCCGCATTGAAGAGCCAGTTCTGGTTAACAATATGCAGGGCAGCCGTACGAAGTGGCATCGAAGTCTGCAAAAGCAAAACTCAAGCTTAATCCAAATTTTACCAAAATTATATCTTTACAAACCACAAGCAGTGCGATCATTTTCTGCGCTACACTTGGACTAAGTTGCAGTATATGCTCCAGACTCAAATCCTTCAAATCGAATATTCCAACGCCGCCAACTATCTGAGAGATGGGCTCTAATGAACCGAGCTCCTGCAAGATAATAGTCGCCCGAAATATGTCATCTATTGTGACACGATTTGGTCGCCAGAGTCCATAGCGATAGATGAGTATTCGACGACCGTGCTGATCACGATATGGCGTCACAGTCAATATATTCTCATTGCCCAGATATCGTAGGTCCATGAGACGCACCTTCTCGTAAAACTTCTTGTTCTCCTCTCGGAATTGGTAATAACTGCAGAGCTAGGGAGCATAAATACCTTAGCTTACTTATGTATTATTTATTTATACTTGTATATATTATATTTACCAGTTTATAGCTGTTTTCAATCTTCCAATATCGCGCCCGCAGAAATTTTGCCAGATATTTGTCATCGTTCCGATGAGGGACGCATTTTTTTTGCTCTAGATATAACAATTAGATTTAATTTATCTGATTTACTTGCTTATTTAGTACAACGAAACCCACCTGCAATATAATCTCGAAACTGTTCAATTGTCTCTTTTCGTGTCAGCGGATTTTCTCCTTGAGCTTCTGCTACGCGTAGGATGTGCTCTGGAATCTCCTCCTCCGTCACATTTAGTTTGTGCTCGATCGCAGGCATTTCGCGGCGGGTGCCAACTGCAGCTGAAGCGGTTGCCTTTGTAAAGTGAGAGAGAGATAAAAATCCGAAATAATAAATTTGGTTGCAATATCTTGACATAAATATGTATCACAAAAATCGGCAGGGGTTTAAAAATGAGAGAATAATTTGCCTTGCAACGTACAGCCGAATATACGGACGGACGGTTAGTTGGACAGACGCACGGACAGAGATGCTCAGATCGACTCCCCTGGTGATGCTGATTCAGAATGTGGTCGTAGCTGTCTCCTATGGAGCGTTGCAAGCTGTTGACCAAAATTAATTCATCCTCTGGAAGGGTATAAAGATACTGGCAACATTTCACTCATTAGCAACCAAAAAGTGCAATCAGTAAAATGTTGCCAGCAACAAAATTGCCATTGACACACATTCACGTATGTATGTACAGTAGAAAGGAGATAAGCAAGAATATGCTATGTATGTGTAAAGTTGAAAAATCATGCATTGAATTTACACTTTGTCTATCAGTTTTTTTTAAATTATCAGCAAAAAGGTTTTATTATATATGAACTAATTAAAATGAATTTAATAAAATCAATAATCGATTTTTAATTTTATCAGCAATATGACACGATCTAATTAAATTGTATTTAATCAGCAATAATATTTAATCAGTAACAATTGTATGCACATAGGCATAATAAATCAATTCATATTAGAATTGATTGGATGATACTATATTGTTTTTAGAACCATGCTAACGAACATTTTATTGACTTATTTTATTACAACTCTTTAAAATTTTACTACTTTGAATAAATAAAATAATTAACACTTCACTAAATGTTTGTTTACTTTTTCTAGCGTGCACTTGTCTAGATGTAATAGCAGATATTATGGAGTTAAACCACTTTTCAACGCAGTTAATTGCACCGGCAGAACAATTAACAAACAGTCACGACAGTAGTCACGCGATTGTCTCCAAGTGACCTTTTGCAACACTGTTGCTAACACTTGTTGCGTGCGTCAGGGCGACTAACAAACTTGAGGCGAACTTCACATACGCTTTGCAGGAGATAATGATAATTTTGGAGCGAATTAGCGCAGTTTGCCGGGAAATTGGAGTCCGAGCTTGTTAACCTCACTTAGCTCATAGTAAGGAATAGTTTTCAGTCTGACCCCGACATTGAGGGAACACATTCTTTACCATATTAAATATATGCAATGCAGTCTAACTGACTCCCAGTTCTCGTTCCCGGTTCACACAGTACGACTTCAAGTCTGAAACTGAGCTATCGAAATCAGGCCAAATGTTCTCAATCCCATGCAATTTGCTGTCACACATGTATGAACTATGTACGCGTATATATTCAATATATTGAGTATAATAATCAAAACAAAACAAAACTACAAACACAAAGGCAATTGCGATAGCAGAAAGTAGGCGACGACACACGTCAAGCAAACCGACAATCGCCGATTATCGCCGTGCCCCAGTCCCAATCCTCTCCCTGAACTCAAACTGACTGCACCTGATAAGGGCCCCCTTGTTGTCTGGCTTTCTCTCTCTCTCTATCTCTCTTTCGCTCTCTCTATCATGCTCGTTGCGAGAATGCTTATGTTTCTCAGATCAGCTTCGCAGCACGTAGTTAGCTACGTTTCGTGCTTATTTGCCTCATCTCTGGAACAAGCAACAAAAAAACCGCAATTTGTTTAACAAAGTACAAAAGGGTAAAATGCAACAAAACTGTAAAAAATTTTATTTGCCTTAGCTATTAGCTGAGGGTGCTTAAATCTATAGGCTGGAACCAAATTTGTTTTTACTAAAATAAATGATTTTTAAGTTTTTTGTTGTAGTTTTTAATATTCTTAATGCATTAAACATTTAATTAAACCAGACGAACTCTCCTTTCGGCACGTTACCTTCGCCCAGTTTTGAAAAACCGTTATAAACACACTACCACTACTAGTTACTGCTTTTTCTCTTCGGTGGTATTAAATAACTGCCATATTTATTGCCCGATTTTGCTGAAATCTTCCCATGGTAAAGGAACTTTCATGTAAAAATTGGATTTCTAACTTTTATAATAGCTGAAGACAGGCATGGATGGACTCTGTTTATTGGTGGACAGAATACAAATAAAAAATAATATCAGTGCTTATTATTATTTACCTACACTGATGTCAGAATACAATTTTAAATTACACAGGTCTCAACTGAGAGATTTCTGCTAATTAGCTGAAAACGTTCTCATATTACAAGTTTCAAATTCCACAAATATTGTCGGGCTGGGCGGTTTCTGTGACCCTTTAATAGACCGCCAACACAAACACATAAATGCAATTGCAGTTTAAAGGTCACTTTGCATGTTAACAAACTGTTCATCTACTTTAGAAATGTTCATTATTATCGCACTCAACTCGATTCACAAGTAAAGAAAAAGGTTCCACTTCAATTAACTTTTATTATTTTATTTTCGATTCCGGATTAACGTAGTTTTTTATTTTATAAAGAGAACACTGTTAGTCTGGAATTTATATTGTATGCAAATCAAATTTTTTTTTTTGAACTCGATTAACACTTGGACTGATGAAAACAATACATTGCATTTATTATATATTTACCTTAAATATATTTCAAAGAAAACCCGATCGCTTAAAACAGCTTAAAATGCTGCATCGCCGGCGTCGTGCACAACAAGTTCGCCTTAAGACTGAGTCGAAGATCGTCTAGAACAAAACTTTTTATGCCCCCACGTCAAAATGTGTTCAGAACTCACTTGAAAACCCGTATCCGAGTCGAGTAACGAGATAAATTAAAAGCATCATGTTCTACAGAGTGCTATAAAAAAAAGTTACATTAAGTACTGTTCGAATACACTATCTAAATAAATATATAAATAATTAAAAGGCATTCAAATTGCAATATTTCGTTTACTTTATTTTTAAATTCAGTTTAAATTATTGGTGATCATTCAATGTATTTTAATATTTTAAAATGTGCATTATTTTGTATAGGGTATAGTTGTGTGTCTTATGCTGGCAATGAGAGTGAAAACGTAGTTGTAAATTGGACGCCAATCGGAAGGCTGAAAGATGGAGGACAGAACTTGATAATGAAGATTTTAATTCATACGATAATGACGTAAACACGTTTTTGTGTGTGTGAGACACATTCGCTTGTAATTAGACATCATAAAACCTACTCCATTCGCAATAAGAGTCACCGCGCAAGTTCAATGCGCTTTTGATGACGTCATGCAAAAAGCTCAAAAAGTTTATATCAATGGGTAACTGACCTATGCAATCGGTTCATTTTATGTTGCACAGTTATCGTACATCTGTTCACACAAATCTGCGATCCAGAACATTCGGAGTTTACAATCAAAACAAGTTGTCTCAGTTGCAGACAAATAGTTTACAGCGCCAAGTGCAACAAACCTCTTGTTGCCGCCGTTGGTCAAGGTCAGGTGTATCGGGTGGGAAGGCAGAACTTGTTTTTACTAGCCGGTCTAAGTTGTTCCTTTAATTAGCATTAATAAAGCATGAAATTTTTAATGTTTTTAGCCGCAGCTAGTAAGTATAATAAGAGCAATTAAAGCAATAAGCCGCAAAATTCATTTAATTGCGACAATAAATATATTTTAACTACTCGTATCATGCGCGTTCTTATCAAACCATTTTACATTCAAATATGAGAGGCTTGGCGGTTCAGTTGCGGTAGCCATTTTAATCAATTACACGCAACTACATTTATATTATCAAAACCCGCTACATACTCTCTTTTTTTAACTTGCTATATTTTCATATATTTTCATTCTTTTATACCTTAATGCCCATAACTTCCGACAATCAATCAATTAACAATTCTTTATATCGAACATTCCGATATCTGTCTACGATGAATTTGGTGCTGCCACTTATTAATAAATTGTTAATTTTCATGTTCCTACGGTCTGGCAGCACTTCGATAGTTATCGATAACTGCCCATGTACAGCTGCTAACTATACTGCTTGCTCGGCGACGTTTGCGCGACCAACAATTTTCTTGCTCCGTCGGGTGAAGTTTATTGTATAGTTTATCGTATCAAGTGTTGCGCGTTGCTACAGCTACATCTGGCGCGTTTAGTCGCTTTATAAAGAAACTGTAATAAAAATTGAAGTCGATCGTTGACGCCGCACGCACGAATCTAATCAAATTGCAGCGGCGTCTACTGTGTGTGTGTGTGCAAATTTTGCAATAGCTGCCGCGCGTTTCGGCTGTTCAACGGTCCAATCAATTTCCACAAGTCAATAAATAGGTAAGCAGAATGATGAATACAATTAAAAAAGAAAAGGAAGAAGCTAAACAAAGAAAAGAGCTGGCGGCTATTAAAAGTGGAGAGAATCTTAGTGTAAAGCAAAAGAAAAAAAACGTTTGTACCCAACGGCGTCGCATTTGCAAATTAAAAATGGCGCTGCCCGTGTAGATAGAATTTTAGTGCGTGTGTTGAGTATAAGGGAAAAATGCCTTTGTATAAGCTAACATCAAACATTTCTAGACCATCTTTAATATCAAATGCACAAATTTGATGAATAATGATATGTGTGCTTCATACAGCAATTGGAGCCGGTAATATCGCTTCACACAGATACGCGTACACACATGTGTGTGCAGATACAAATATCGCTATAGAAAATATGCGCCTGGAGAGATAGTTTTGTATGCCAAAGTAACTACAAAATAGTATATTGTGTAGCTCTATTTGATGTCTTAGCATTACATAATGAAAAAATCTGTAAAAGTGTATCACTGTTCGCTTTTCAGATTTGTTGGTACACACATATGTTGCTGTTGTTTTTGGTTTGCAATGCATCAGTTACCGGCACAACTGTCCCACAGAGAGAAACAGGGTTGTTATGCGCACGCATTGCGCGCGCTGTCTTTTTTTAAGGCAAATACGCTGATCGCGTGGGAATGTCCCAATAGAATGATATATAATTAAATGTTTATATTGAATAAAATAAACAACACGAATATCAAAGTGCAATTTAAAAGGTATTAAGATATTAGTTGCATATTAAAATGAAAAAAAATATTTTTGAACTGCTCTGTAACAGCATATTTGCCTTTTTTTCTGGATTTTCTTGTGCGCGCCAAATAAAAACGATAGCTTCATGCTGTTGAGCAATCGCAATTTGTTTTTTAGTTTTCTATTCGTAAATAAATACACAACAAAAACAACAACTCGAGTAACAAATTGCTATGTGGGTACAGTTTATGCAATGTTCATTAAAATACTCTTTACATTTGGTTGTTTTTTATTTTTTTCTTTAAGTACGCGCAACACAACAGGAAAAACACAATCAAGATGGAGAACGGCAAGGGTTTATCCATCGAGCAGATGTACCAGAAGAAATCGCAGCTGGAGCACATCCTGCTGCGTCCCGACTCGTACATCGGTTCGGTTGAGTACACAAAAGAGCTTATGTGGGTCTACAATCAAGAATCGAATAGTATGGTTCAACGTGAGATATCGTTTGTCCCGGGTCTTTATAAGATATTCGATGAGATCCTCGTGAATGCGGCTGATAATAAACAGCGTGATAAGTCCATGAATACGATCAAAGTTGACATCGACGCCGAGAAGAATACCGTATCAATTTGGAACAATGGACAGGGTATACCGGTTACCATGCACAAGGAACAGCAAATGTATGTGCCGACGATGATATTTGGTCATCTGTTGACCTCGTCCAACTACAATGATGATGAGAAAAAGGTTACTGGCGGTCGTAATGGCTACGGTGCCAAGCTGTGCAACATTTTCTCAACCAGCTTCACCGTTGAAACGGCCACCAAACAATACAAGAAGAGCTTCAAGCAGACCTGGGGCAATAACATGTCCAAAACGAGCGATCCAACGGTATAAATTAATATTCGTTCAAATATTGTTGCAATGTAAACTGTTTCCTTTATTTTAGGTTAAAGATTTTAATGGAACCGACTTTACCCGTATTACATTTAGTCCAGATTTGGCTAAATTTAAAATGGACAGGCTAGATGAAGATATTGTTGCGCTCATGTCACGACGCGCTTATGATGTGGCAGCTTCATCGAAGGGTGTATCTGTTTTTCTTAACGGAAACAAGGTGATGGTGAAGAACTTCAAGGATTACATCGATTTGTTTATCAAGGGAGCGGAAGACGGTGCTGGTCAACCAATAAAAATCGTTTACGAACACTGTGGCGAACGTTGGGAAGTTGCCTGTTGTCCATCGGACCGAGGCTTTCAGCAAGTCTCCTTTGTCAATTCGATAGCCACCACGAAGGGCGGTCGTCATGTTGATCATGTCGTCGACAATGTCATTAAGCAGCTGATAGATGTGCTCAAGAAAAAGAACAAGAATGGTATCAATATCAAGCCCTTTCAAGTTCGCAATCACTTATGGGTTTTCGTCAATTGTTTGATTGAGAATCCAACATTTGATTCGCAAACCAAGGAGAACATGACTCTCCAAGCAAAGAGCTTTGGCTCCAAGTGTGTATTATCTGAAAAGTTTATTGCCAATCTATCGAAGGCCGGCATTGTGGAGTCTGTATTGGCATGGGCCAAATTTAAGGCGCAAAATGATATTGCCAAAACAGGTGGAAAGAAATCATCTAAAATTAAAGGAATACCCAAGCTGGAAGATGCCAACGAAGCGGGTACAAAGAACTCCATACAATGCACTCTCATTCTAACTGAGGGTGACTCAGCTAAATCCTTGGCTGTCTCTGGCCTAGGTGTGATTGGTCGTAATTATTACGGAGTGTTTCCGCTTCGTGGTAAACTTCTAAATGTGCGCGAAGCCAATTTCAAACAATTAACAGAGAATGCTGAAATCAACAATCTGTGCAAGATTATCGGTTTGCAGTACAAGAAGAAATACTTAACAGTAGACGACTTGAAAACGCTGCGTTATGGCAAGGTTATGATCATGACAGATCAGGATCAGGATGGGTCCCACATCAAGGGATTGCTGATTAACTTCATCCACACCAATTGGCCAGAGCTGTTGCGCTTGCCGTTCCTCGAGGAATTCATTACACCCATTGTCAAGGCAACTAAAAAGAACGAAGAAATATCATTCTATTCGTTACCCGAATTCGAGGAATGGAAAATGGATACTCCAAATCATAATACCTACAATATAAAGTACTATAAGGGTCTCGGTACTTCGACCTCTAAGGAGGCGAAAGAATATTTCCAAGTAAGTTCGAAAATATTATATAAACCATACGTTGACTATACATTGACTATTTATTTGTCTTTTCAGGATATGGATCGACATAGGATCCTATTCAAGTACGATGGTCAGGTAGATGATGATAATATTGTAATGGCCTTTTCTAAGAAGCATGTGGAGTCACGTAAAACTTGGTTGACCAATCACATGGACGAAGTGAAGCGTCGTAAGGAATTGGGTTTGCCTGAGCGTTATTTATACACCAAGGGTACCAAGCATGTCAGCTACTCAGATTTCATCAATCTGGAACTTGTCCTGTTCTCAAATGCCGACAACGAACGTTCCATTCCCTGTCTAGTGGATGGTCTAAAGCCTGGTCAGAGGAAGGTCATGTTTACGTGTTTTAAGCGTAACGACAAACGCGAGGTCAAAGTGGCTCAATTGTCTGGTTCCGTGGCCGAGATGTCGGCATACCATCACGGCGAAGTTTCTCTGCAGATGACAATTGTAAACTTGGCTCAGAACTATGTCGGATCTAACAATATTAATTTGCTGGAACCCCGTGGTCAATTCGGTACTCGTCTCACCGGTGGCAAGGATTGTGCAAGTGCTCGTTATATTTTCACAATGATGTCGCCATTAACCCGACTCATCTATCATCCGTTGGATGATCCGTTGTTGCAATATCAGGTGGATGATGGTCAGAAAATTGAACCTGTATGGTATATTCCGATTATTCCGATGGTTTTGGTGAATGGAGCCGAAGGTATCGGTACGGGTTGGTCAACAAAAATTGCGAATTATAATCCGCGTGATCTGATTAATAATCTGCGCCGTATGATAAACAAAGAGGAACCTTTACCAATCCATCCTTGGTATAAGAACTTCACCGGTACCATGGAGTACGTTTCGGATGGACGTTATGTCCATTCAGGTAACATTCAAATACTTCCCGATAATCGTATCGAAATCACTGAACTACCCATTGGCACATGGACACAGAATTACAAAGAGAGCGTTCTTGAAGCATTGTCGAATGGTACCGAAAAGGTAAAGGCAATTGTTTCGGACTACCGTGAATATCATACAGATACCACAGTCCGATTTGTCGTTAGCTTTGCTCCTGGAGAGTTCGAACGTTTATTGAACGAAGAGGGCGGTTTTCATCGCACCTTTAAGCTAACCTCGTCTTTAAGCCTAAATCAGATGCACGCATTTGATAAGAACAATTGTTTGCGTCGCTTCCCTGGTCCCACAGATATACTGAAAGAGTTCTTTGAACTACGTCTCGAGTACTATGTTCGTCGCAAGGATTATCTAGTAGGTCAGTTGACGGCACAGGCGGATAGACTAAGCGATCAGGCTCGCTTTATTCTAGAAAAATGTGAAAAAACGTTGGTCATTGAAAATAAACAACGTAAGGCTATGATTGATGAGCTCGTCAAGCGTGGTTATCGACCAGATCCCGTAAAGGAATGGCAGCGACGCATCAAAATGGAAGATGCTGAGGCAAATGACAATGAAGATGAAGGGGAGGAGGAGGAGGAGGAAACGCCGAAAACAGTTGCCGGCAGCAAGGTCAAGAAGGAGGTCGACCCTGAGAAGGCATTCCAAAAGCTAACAGATGTTAAGAAGTTTGACTATTTGTTGGGCATGTCCATGTGGATGTTGACTGAAGAACGCAAAAATGAGCTGCTCAAGCAACGAGATGCCAAACTGACAGAATTGGATAATCTGAAGAAGAAGACGCCCCAATATCTGTGGATGGATGATCTTGATAATCTCGAACAGAAACTTACCGAGGTGGAGGATAAGGAGCGCCTCGAGGAACGTGGTATCAATCTTAAGCAATCTAAGGCTCTTAAGGGACAAAAAGCGGCAGCCACCGGAAGGGCCAGGAAGAGTAAGGCTGCGGGCAACGATGATATTTTCCCAGACCCGGAAGGTGAAAGGGTTCGGTTTAAGATAACAGATGACCTCATAAAGAAGTTCCAAACCGCCTCAGCGGCCGCCACCAAATCTAAGGAACGAGTTGCTAAGGTCAAAGTTGAAAAGAAAGAAAAGAAAGAACCAACTGATGAGGTAGATGATTTCGATGCGCTTGTAGAAGCCGGTGGTGCCACGAAGACATCACCCAAGGCGAAAAAAGCTCCTGCCGTCAAAAAGGAGCCGGCTGAAAAGAAACCTCGTCAAAAGAAGGAGAAGGAGAATGGTGATGGCCTTAAACAGTCTAAATTAGATTTTAAATCTAAAGCAGTAAGTACAAAAACTAAACGAAAGTATAGCAAAGAAACTATATCGTTCCGTTATCTGTTTTATTTTTCTTTAGACCAAGAAGCGCAAGGGTTCATTTGATGTATCTGATGATGATGTCGATAAATCCATTGAAGAAGTCGCGCCTCGTGCAGATCGTCCCGGTCGTCGTGCAGCAAGCAAGAAGATTGATTATTCAGCCCTCATTTCAGATGATGAAGCTGATGATAATGCCGCCGCTAATACAACTGCCGATACAACGGATGATGTGATCGACGATTCGCCAATAAAGCGTCCCGCTAAACGCCAACGCGACGATGACAGCAGCGGCGGAGCAAAGAAAAAGGCAGCACCCAAAAAGGCCCGCGCCATTGCAAGCGAAAGCGATGATGAAGTCAGTTTTGTCGATGATGATGATGATTCTGATTTCGAGGCATAAGCTGGTCACCTCTGGTATATTATTTAAAATATTTTACCAAAAGAAAAATAACAAAGGGTTACCAAGAAAAGAATACAAATAGTGTGTTCTTTTTAGTCCATATTTACTTGATGGAATAAGTAAAATGTATTTCAAATATTCCGAAGAATGTCGGCATATAGTTAAGATCAAAGCCTAACAAGATTTGTATTGTATTCCCAAATCAGAATATTTTAACATGTTCTAGAATTTCCTTATCACACATTTTGTTCATATTGTATAACAACTTCGCAACATTCTTCAATTGTAGTATTTAACAAACGAAGCGATAATCCACCAACAAGAGAAAATGAATATAAAGAAAATTTTATAGAACATACAATACGTACACATAATATATCATAATCATGTTTTATAAACATAATTTTTTATTTTTCATACTGCAATTTATTCATGTAAATAAATGTATTTTACGCTAATTCTGTTTCAATACGAAACCACTTGCAAGAATTTGGTAGAGAAGTGTTGTGGGATCGTGTCGTTTACATGTATGTTTTACAAAATTATCTTTAAAGCTAAAGAATCATTGAACAATTATTTATTTAATACTACTGGAAACTCTAATAAACTTTTATGATATTATGAAATTAGAAGATCTAAGGGTTTTGTAACTGATATTGAAAACTACAGTAGGTTTGGTTTGAAAAAACCTATTTATTTGAACACTTCACTTTAGTTGATAGGGACAGACAGAGAATAAATCATGTTTTAAATATTTTAATCGCATCGAATAAGGTGATCAATTGGAAATGTACAGGTTGGACATTAGATATCGAGCTTATCCAGAAAAACTTTAAATGTATTCTTAATATTATCATTGGCGAATTGTGGCTTAGACAAAGCTTCGCGCAGAGCGTAGCGACAGTTTTTGACATCATAATCAGACTTGAAACGTTCCTCGCTTCGCAACAGACCTAACTGCTTGAGAACATACTCCAAAACGCGGGATTCCTGTTTTGTTTGGATGGCGTACTCGAATGTGGCCTGATACAGGGAAATGGCCAACTCTAAGGCAGGCTGTGATGTCTGTGAAAGATGTGCGCACTTCAGTGTGGTGAAGACCAACAGGAGCAAGTGGTTGTCGTCGCTAAATTTCTGTTAAATTTATCAATGATTTAGTTAGTTTTGTACGTTTGAAATTTATCTTAGCAACATTACGTTTATTATATCCTTCAAAGCCTCCAGTTTATTATCGGCATCCAGGGTTTCGAATTGCTGCAAGGTGCAGGGCGACTGATTAAGGCAGAACTCCTGGGGGCTGTAACTGGTCTTTGTTGCAGTAACGTCATTGCTTCCAATAGCAAACGTGTTGCTTCCAATGTTGGAGCTGACGGTGTTGTTAAAGAGCTGCATCAAAGATAAATTCATTGTTAGATATAAGAAGAACTTGTAAAAGTTACTCTTTTAGCTAGATTCGGACCTGGTTAGGGAAGGTATTTGTGGTGACATATGCCGTCTCTTCAGCTTCGTTGACATATTCCTCATCGTCTTCGTCCACCTCCTCGGTAGTATCGTTGGGGTCGTAATCGCCATCTTCGTCTTCGTCATCATCGCCATACTCATCTTCTTCACCGTATTCGACTGTATCATCATCATCCTCATCATTGCTTTCTTGATTGCCATCCTCGTCCTTACTCGTCTCTTCCTCTTCGGAAAGTACCTCATCTAGGCTCTGCAGAGCTTGGGGATTAGGGCATTTCGACATAAGCTCAAGTATCTTCTCAGTGCCCTCGCTACCAAAGTAATTGCCATCCAAATTAAGCACTCGCAGTTTAGGCTTGTTTTTTATGGCCGCTATGAGAGCCAAGCCTCCATCATAATTAATTTCGTTGAATCCCAAATCGAGTACCTCAAGGGTGGCGTGATTTTCCTCTAAGGCCTCAGCAAACATATAAGCGCCATCAGTTTTTATTAAACAATCTCCGAAATTGAGTTCACGCAAGCTGTAGTTAACAATTGTGATAAGTATGAAATGTTATTGAGTTTTTAAAAGTACATTAATAATACTCACTGTGGGGTGTGCTTGAAGACCTGAACCATTTTGGCAGTACCTTTAACGGTTAGTGTGTTGTCGTTCAAGTTAAGGACCCGCAAATGACGATTCATTTTAAAACCTTTAGCAAGACACGTTGCACCTGGATGGTAAATGGAGTTCTGAGGCATGCTAATCTCTTCCAAGGTTTTCAGAGTTTGGAATGCCTTTGATAATGCCTTGGCGCCAGTATTTTCTAAACGATTGCGGCCGGCTACAAAGATGCGCAACTGCAACGGCGTTCCAGCTTTTTTGGCATTCTCATGCAGGTCTAACAAAGCCTCCGAGAGCATACGTCCACCCTCTGGACCCAAACCGCAATTGTTAAGATACAACTCCTGAAGTGTGTAGCAGACAGGCGAGCGCAGGAACTCCTCAAGACCCTTCATTCCATTAGGTCCTAGCGCATTATCGCTCAGATCGAGCACCGTCAACTGGGCACGTGCTGATATCAGACCCGCTCCAAGATGTTTTAGTGCCAATGGAATTTCCGTTTTCAAACGGCGCGTAAATAGATTCTTCCACAAGGCTTTCCGAAACTCTGGATGCCTCTTTAATGCCTCTCCAATGGCCTCGGCCGCATTCACACCCAGTGTATTACCATCGAGATTGAGGAAGTGCACTGTAGACGTATTATTAAGACTATCCACAACATCCTTAACTGCAAGTTGATTATAATACCTGATATGAAAAATCTGAAACTCAAACTAGTAAATTGAACTCACCATCTTCAGGATTATCCCAGGTCAGTCCTTTGTCTTGAAAGGAAAGGCCCTTTTCCTCTTCCACCGTTGCTGCCATAGCAGAAAAACTAAACGTTGAAGTGGCCATAGCTTACAGTTTAATTGTGCAAATAAATATAAATTATGTTTCTGTTAGAGACGAATCTGTGCGCACTGTACTTCACTTAATTCTGAAATATCGTTTTAACCTTGCAAAAGAGCGCTAGAAATGACAGCGGACCGCGGCGGCGTTTGTTTGTAGCAGCTGCAATTTGACAGTTTGTACCGGTGTATTGCTATCCCGTTCTAGCAACAGTGCGAATTTAGTAATTGAACAGTTTACAGCACTGTTTATTGTTGCATATGAAAGCAACTTACAGCACTGCTCTGAACAGCTGTTCAAAGCGTCGGAATGCAGATAACAAATTGAAATAAACAAAAATAAAAAGTTTTTCTAAAGCAAATGTCGTAAATAAATTTCACAAAAAATAAATAAAAATGTTTTCAACTTCATCTCGGGGTTCTTGGATAAATGCTATTTTCGATGAAATTGCCCTTGAGGGCTTGGAAGGCACCACATTACCCTGTAAGTAAATGGATTCTTACAATTCTAGCTCTTATACATTGTACAAAAGTGTGCAAGAATAGCGTTCGTACATCTCGAACAATTCAACAGTTCTATATAATTTAAGGGCTCTGGACCTTGCTTTCAACACGTCTGGAGGTCGGCTCCCCGTTGCCGGAGAAGCTTCAACAACAGATATGGGCGCTGCTAATGCGATCGCCAGACAAAGTTCAGTTCTTTGAACTTCCCGAGGAACGTTCTTTGCTGGCTTCTTATGATCGTAGTAAAGATCTAGACACAGATGTGGGCCTGCCTGTGGTGCCAAAGGTGTGTCCCGTCCTCCGTTTACCCTATGCTGCTGTACAACATGGTCACATCATGGGCAATTGTGCAGATTATTGGACTCGAAAGCCTATTGACGTGGAGGAGTTAAAGAAACTGACGGCTATTGAGGCCACTGAAAAGTGGCATCAGAGACTTGTTGTGGTAGCAAGCCAGGAACAGCGTCTAACTGCACTCAAGCCACCCAATGCCTTGATGCCCGAAGTTTTAACAGTTCATCAGTATATTTTCTGGGAATGCGTTGGGCGCTCCCGCTACAACGGTGAGACCATGGCTGGACCCTGGTCGCTAGCCAATTATTTCAAGGACTCTAGTTTGATATTCTATATAAAGTGAGTGGCCAAAAATTGATATGATTGATACCACTTAATCGACTATTCTTTCTATTATAGAAACAAACTGAGAAAACTAAATCTTATCGCATCCCAATCTTACTCGGAGCGGTCAGAAGGCCGCACGGTTTGCTCGATGCTTATTATGTTACCTCGCTTTTTTCGCATCTACAAAAGTCCCCTGCAGCGTATTATCGAAAAGTTGTATATAGAGATTCAGTCGCGACCCACAAAGCAGATTCCCAATACTGAAATGGCCGATCACTTAGAGGAGCTAACTCCATCGAAGGTAAAGAAGATAATGACCTCGCATGGTTTTCGCAAGATCTTTGAGACAGTCCAAGTGGCACCGCCAGATGATGGATCAGGCAAGGAGACGAAGAAGGCACGAAAGGTGACGATGTTACGGCTACGTAATCCGCAAATTAAATTTGAGGAACTCAGCCTAATGGACACAAACGAGAATAAAGAAGACAAGGCTCCAGAGTATTTAAATGAAGCTCATTCCTTTCTGGATATGCCGTTGGAACAAGAGTGCCTACGTGCTATTATGCGCTTCGGTTCCCGTGGTTTAAGCACAGCCGAACTAGCTAGTTATGTGGCAGTCAATGTACAAACGGCTCGTGGTTGCCTCAAATATTTGGTCCGCCAAAAATTGGTCAAGGATTTTACTGAGAATGTGGGCAAGACACGCTTGTCGCGTTTTGTGGCGGGTATACAGACCTCGTCTGCGATCAAATTGCAGTTGGAAAAGAGCATTCAAAAGGTTCAGTGCAAGCCGGAGCCGGTAAGCAAAGACAATACACACACTTAAAACCATAATTAACAGTGCCAACTCATCTCTTACCTACAGAATCTGCCGCCAAATATTGACTTTATGATTAAGGACCTACCAGAAATTACTGCCAATCTCCGCCAGTTGGTTATTCCGATTAAGCAACGTAGTGGCGAGGAAAAGGAGACACAGCGTCAAGTGGAACGTAAAATTGTTATTGTTAAGGAAATTGACAAGAAGTGCATCGTGCACATAATGGAGCTGACCAGGGCCATAATGCAAGAGGAGGCGAATATTGGTTCACAGGAGACAATCTGCCGCAAATCAATAATGCGTCTGCTGCAAAAAATGCAGCAGGCTAACGTTATCAATGTTTATGAGGTGACTTTGCAATACGGGGAACGCTTGCGTCTCTACCGCATTGTGACGCATCCCAAAATCGACATAGAGCACCAGCTGCTGCAGCGGGAAGTATTGCGTCTTAAGAGCAATTTACATTTGACCGTCGAGGAGCGTCCTGCACGGTCCATGCAGGAGATCCAGAACAAGCAACGAAAAGAGTTGATAGCACGCAAGCAGAAACAATTGCTTGAGAAGAAGATGACGCAGGGCTCCAAGCCATCGGTACCTAAACTGCTTCTTGCCTGCACATTGCATGAATTTCTCTTCTTTTTGCTGGTTGAGCAACAAAGAGATCAGGGCCCATTGGAAATGACAACGGAGCTACTGCATTTGTGGCAGCGCACCGAACCAGCTCTGCAGACACGTCAATTCCTCGAAGAATGGCAGGCGGAAGAGTCGCCTTCGCTGCCCTACACGGAGGATATTAGCTGGCGTACCTTTATACCTCCTATACCAAAGTACGAAGATAAACCAACAGGCTGGCTATACTTTATGGATGTTGTGAACCGTATGCCTCTCTCACTGATCATGCGCATGTTTCGTTTAGAACGTGATTCAATGGACCAACTACGGTCACTGCTCCAGCATCCGGTGCGTCAGCATTACTTAATGCATCAGCTGCAGCTGGAGAATCTCATCCCTCGCCTGCGCTTGCAGCAGCTCTACCTGAGCACGCTGCGTTTGCTGAACAACATGGGATTGGTGCAGGTCAGCGAGGCGCAACTGGGACGCGATGGGCTGCAGCGTTGGGTCTATTTGAATCGCCGCAGTTGCCTGCTGGACACGACGACGAGTAGTGGACATAACTACAACCGCATTAGTACGGAACGTCAGTACGAGGAGTTACATTTCGAATTCAAGACACGTGAAGAGATCACGGATTATTGGGCTAAGCTTCAGCACATCTGCATTTACACCAAGTTGGGATTCCTAAAGCACAGGGATCGTCATAAGAAAGAGCCACGTCCAGTACCATTAGACTTTGTGCGCACATGTACGGACTTTGAGGAGGCAGTGGAATTGGATACGGGCAGTGTTCCAGGTGATCGTCAGGGTGCTGCGGGTCTCAGCTCCACACTGTATGCTCATCAATTCCGACACTGGTCGTGGGTTAAGCGTACTGTCAAATTATCTGGCTTTGGATCCGCGACTGGTGGAGTACAGACAACCAAGAGGAAGCGTCGTAGTGTGATGCGTGTGAAGCCGGTGGGCAAGATGCAGATACGCAAGACACGTGGTCCCATATCTGCCGCCCAACTGGATGTGCGTAAACGCAAGGGAGGACCCAGGGATGACATCGACCGCGATGCGTTGCGTAATATGCGTAACTTGCGTGTCACCTGGACCGCTGCCGAAGATCGTCTATTGAAAATGGGACGTGCTGTCTATATGTTTATCGATGCTCCATTGCCTGCGCTGGCTCTTTTCAATGTTGGCACCATTTGTCGCGATGTGATTCGACATTATCTGGGCATCTGCAACAAAACGACGCAGGCTTGTGTACGTCGCATGCAGTTCCTTATCCGCATGAAGCGTGACCTGCCCGATGTGCCCAACTGGATATACACAATGCAGACGCAACCGGAAATCAATAATATCTATAACGAACGTTTCCTAACTGAACTTAAGGAAACCTATCCCTCGCGCAGCGAATTCAACGAGGCTCTTCTGGTTCACTTTATTCTCATTCTGTCCAAGTTGCATCACTTAGTCAACAGTGCAGTAAGTTGAAGATTTATTCTTGTTGTAACTCCTTTACTTATGTCCCTTATTCCATTAGAACACTGTGCGACGTCAGTTTGTACTGCCAGACACCTTGGAGGAATACCAGCGACGCTGCAGGGAGTGCCTTCCCCTGAACGGGGACACGGATCAGTTGCTCTTTGCCAATCCCAGTACAGAGACGGAACTGCAGGTGACCGTTGCAATGGAGGTACTGCACAGTATACTATGCTGTGCCAAGGACAAGACGCTCTTCAATCTGCAAGCCTTCGAGATTTACAAACACTTCTCCGAGGATGTGTTGAATGCTGCCTTCAACAAGGCCAGGGCAGACTCTCTGGTGGTTGCCATAAAGCGCCGCAACATACAGGCTGTCAGTCGTCAGATTTCTGGACCCGCACACTTGCTCAGCTCCAAATACAAGTCAAGATTAAGTTGCCAGAAGCTCGGTCACGTGCTGTACGATACGTACTTTGCTTTCGAACAGCGCTTCCAGGAACAGCAGGGAACTGTCAGTGTGCAGCTTACTTCTCCGAACTTTGCTCAGCTACTGCTTATGGGTGAATGGCTGGCGAAAAATCAAATGAGTCTCTCGGTGCAGTTGCCCAGCAATATTCTCACCGTAGATACATCGAGCATGTCACGCTCGTCTGGCTCGGCCGCAGATCGCATACTCGACCATTACAGCAGTATCTTTGATAATGCACCGCAGACTGAGTACGCCAAGCGGTTGGAGAGCGAGTGCTGCGGCCGTCCGGCATCTCGTGTGCGCTTTCATCCGGCTAATCTCACCTATCGACTTCAGTGTAGCCCCTACAACCAACTGTCCAAGCTGCCGCTGCGTGCCATGCACTTCTTTTGCGCTCTAGACTCGTTGGGGCAATCGGTGAACATCAGTTGCGCCCGCCTGGAGCAGGGAGAGTGTCCCTTTGGATGCATTATGCGCAGTGGCAACTATCTGAATGCTGTGGAGCGGATTGTTTACGAGCATCGAGTGATTCTTAGGCAAGTTGTTGCCGACTCTCTCACTCAAACACCAATGCAACTGCACCTGGATGACGGCACTTCGGGGAGCAGTACCACGCTTACTGTGTCCACTTCAAATCTGATGTCTCTCGTGAAGCAGTTAGAAACATATTGGCGGCAACGGGAGCAGGCGCAGGAGTGCAAGGATCTGGGAAAGGTGCTTGCCGAGCGCACGCTACACAAATTGACCGATTGGCCGACCTTGTGTGCTGGGCTGCTCGACTTTGAGGATGGCAAACAGGAGACGGATCGCACGCAGGAATACGAACCTTCTTTGAATAAGGAGGAACGCGCACGGGCACAGGATGTATTCGTAGTGCATCTGCCCAGCATCCGCATGGAACAAATGGAACGTCAAGATATGCAGGTGGAGCAGGCAAAACAGGCGGAACTGCGGAAGACACTACTAGAGAAGGTTACCAAGTAAGTGGAGGTTGCAGCGCTAGCAAATCTAACTCCTGATCCTAACTTACATCTTAAAATTCTATTTTAGAGCTAGTTTCTGGCGCTACACGGAAAACACCTTTGATACTCTTCGACCCACGCTGCAGTCCAAGAACTACGCTGCCAGCGCCATTCAGCACATGGAGGAGATTCTCGCCCACATTGAGGATCGGCCATTGGGAGTGGAGGCAACCGAATTGCGACGCATTTTTCCCTTCGGACAATTTCTCTTCGATGCACTGCACGAATTAGAGTCGCATAATCTGCTCAAGCGAGTGGGAGTGGCAAGTTATATGTATGTCCACAAGAACCACATGCGGAATTGGGTGGTGCACACGTTCCACATAAAGCGATTGGAACACGAGCGCGTACAGACCCTGGTTGCAGCCTTGCCCGCAACACCCCAAGCGGTGTTGGGGCAAAAGCGCAAGGCGGTTGAAGATTTGGAACTACCATGTACAAGCCAACAAGCAAAGCTAGCCAGATTGGAGATGGAACACCAGACAATTGCTAGTGAGGATACCGACAGTGATGAGTCGTTGCTGACAACTTCCTGCCGACGATCGAAGCGCGTAAGGTTGCGCACGGAGAGTCCTGTAGCTGTATCCACATCAATGGTCGAGGATGATAGCCGGGATGTGATTGTCATGCGTCCCCAGCCATGGATTCGCGTAAATGCCTCACTCAATCGCCGCGTGCTGGATCGCTGGATGGGTGCCATCTTGAGCGAGTGCATTTGCCGTACAGGCTGCACAGTTTACAGTCTCTTCCTGCGCTTCCCCCACCTGCTGCCAGTAGACACAATGTTGTTGCTGGAACTACTGTGTGATCTGGGATGCATCCATCTAATGGAGATGCAGCCACAAACAGTGCATGTAGAGACCACATACGACGACAACTTCGAGGAGCAACAGGTCACAGAGCTCTATGAGCCCAAGAACACCTATGTGGTGGCTCACTGTGATGCCATTGGACGCCTGACTAGCTTCATAGGAGTTAAGAAATACAACTCAGAGTTCATTTAAATTGCAAACCGTAGAATAGAATAGAAACTTAAATAAAACCAACATGTAATACCCAACATGTCTTTGGAGGAAAGTTGATTTAGAGATCGGATGTTTATGGATGTTACTTTATAGTGTTTTCTATAAAGAAATTTTAATCCGAGAAGTCTTTAGATTTCTTGCCTTCACATAGCAAACCACAGACAGCACTTGATCGGAAATGGAAGAGACTGGAGCTCTTTAAAAAAATAACGTTAAATATCATACAGATTGTTAGGAAGGCTCTCTTGGCCTGAATTAATGCGTTCTCTCTTCCAAAACTTGCGTAGTAACTTCTTTAACACAACACTTGAACGGATAAATATTGAAGCAAAGTATGAAGCCAATTTTGTATTGAAATTTAAAACGCGGCATTTTTTTACCACTACAAACTTTCATTTGTAGCTTCTGTTTTTTAATAAGTTTTTCACTTTTATTTTAATTTCTTATTGGTTTTATTGTTGTAAAAACCGTAGCACTTCACTTCCGTCGCTGTTGGTTTGGTTTGTTTATCGCTTTCCACCGACGCGGGGAGCGGACTTCTGCGTCACCTTAGCGGCCTTCTGTTTGGGCGCGGTCTTCTTGGCGGGAGCGGGAGCAGCGGCCTTCTTGGCAGCCTTGGCGGCGCGCTTGGTTTCCTTGGCCACCTTGATGGCCTGGTCGCGCTGTGCCTTGCGTACCTCGGGCTTCATGTTACGCTTGGCCATGATCTCAGCCAGGGAGGCACCAACAATAGCGCGCTGGAATTTCTGTGTGCGGCGAGTGCGCTTCTTGGAGGCCTCCTCCTCGATACCCTTGCGGTGCTTGCGACGGTACAGAACCGTCCAGGTAACCTTGCGGGGATTGCGCTTCATCAGGTAGGAGCGCTCGCACTTCTTGTCCAGGAAGGTGAAAGTCTAAAAATAAATGCATTGGGTTAGTTTGGCTGCTACTCCATTTGAAGTTGTTTACATTACCTTGCCGTCAATCTTGACCATGGTCTTGCCATGGCCAGGGTAAATTTTGTACCCACTGAATGCACACAAACCGATTCTGCAATAAAAACACGTATTGTTTGATCAGAGACATAGCAAATATTATGGCATAACAAGAGTGCACAATGTCAATTTTATCCCAACATTGGAAAGGCTTTAATTTTGCCACTGATGTTAGAGATTTTATCAAATGAAATAAATTTTACGTACTTCATCTTGCTGGTCTAAAGTGAAAAGAGACGGAAGTGGACGCGCTGTTTGACAGGCGCTGTCAAAAAAGAACAGCTGATTTTCAGTGTTGTAAATTGATGGCAGAAGGGCTGCAATAGCAATATTGCTCATGCAATATTTTTGTATTTTCAAAAATAAAATATTGTTTAATGCGTATCATTAACGAAACTCGTAAAAGGTTCTTATTATTAAAATAAAGAAATTTCATTCATATTTGTTATCATGTGAATAATATTAGGCCAAGAAAACAAAAAATTTTTCGGAATATATTGATTTGCACTGTCAGTTATACGAGTTTTCAGTTTGTGACTTCATTATTCTGCAACCAGTCGCCCCACCAATGGATATTTTTCAGCATACTGTTGGTCCCATTCTTCCAATGTGCTAAACTGGGATTCAGTTAGATCACTTAAGTCGTCGAAATCCTCCAGGTTGTTTTGTTCGACAGAAAAATTAATTAAATTGCGAGATATGTCACATCCGGCGTACTGTGGGTAGCTACCATTTATGCCATAAAAGTGCTTAGAACCCGATACGTCATAAACGTTAAAGTTTACGGCCAATAGAATCCGCCCATCCTTTCTAGTTCCGTTATATTTTCGTAATTCTTTTACGGTAAAATTGCGGTTTAACGTTGGTAGAATTAAATCATTTTCGGTATTTTCTAATGCCACTCGACCTCCTTGCAAACGAATTGCTTTACGTCGGCGACGAGTAATGGTCACTACTTTATAACAGACAAATGCTGAGACAAGAAGCAGCGTCAAGTTTAAAGGTGTATCCTTTATGGTATGGTATAAATTATAGTACCAAGGTAACTTTCCCTCAACTGCTCTTCCCTGTTTTGTAGACATTATCTGGCTATGGGAAATTGTGAATATCAATTGACGCTATTCAATTGACATACCTACTATAATTACCTTATACTTTTTTGATTAGTTTCCAGAGAAAATTTGAAATTTTAATGCCACATTTATGTAGCCTGCTGGAAACAACATTTAAAAGTTCCAATATTTGAACAGGGCTGTCATGCAGTGTGACCAAATGCAGTCGTTGCAAAGATATTGGCATTTTACAACACTGTTTGGTTGGCGACGCTCAATTGGAGTAGCCCTCATTTCGCCGCTTACCATCGCAACCAAGCGCGCAGAACGACGTAGAATTTCGAAAATAAGTGTTAGTGCGTGTTAAACGATGCTCTAAAATAGCTGGCATTAGGGCAACAAGTATGCAACTTACAAAACGTCCAAAATGATTTGCAAAGTGTGAAAAATAATGGGTTGCACTTTGAAATATGTAAATTAGTGAGAGCTGAGTTAGTGCTGGCATGGTTTAGCTTGTCAGTGGAGTGGTGTGTGACGTGAAAACAGCTAAAGCAGAGCTAAATATAAACAAAATAAAGAAAGGCGTGAGTTAATAAATGGATATAATACATAAAAAAATACATATGTAAAATTTAGTTATATTTAGTTAACTGTTACAAAATAAGTTGCATGCTTAACATTGACTTGAAAGGAGCTAGTGCATATCTGATGGTTCAAATTTTAATCTCATTTTCTTGAGTTTCTTTTAGTGCAAAGTTATTTTAATGACAAAACAATTGAAGTATGGATCTACAAAAGTTTTTGTCTCTGCAACGCAAGCAGCTTGAACAGGATCGCCAGAGGCTAAATGCACTCAACATCAACAATAGCCAGAAAAGCGATAACACAAACAAAGCCAAAGGAGCTGAGACGTCGTCGCCTTGTCCTGCCGCCTTGTTAATGCAAACGGAGAACTTTGTGCCCGGGCAATGTCAGAGGCGCATGGCCAACGCCAACGACAACGACGAGTGCAATGAACCCCACAACGCCTCGACCTCTGCCTTGGCAACGGTCGACCAAAACTCCGAGTTGCAACTAGAGCTAGACCTGGGGCTGAGTGAGCCCGAGCCCGAGCAAGATGTGGAGGAGGAGGTGTTCCAAGACGGCGGGACGAAGGCGAGCACATCGCTGATAAAATCGGCCAAGGAATTTGTGAATCAGCGCGAGCTGCTTGTTGGCAGTGCGCGACCATACAAATCACCAAATGCGTCGCATCGCAGTTTGGAAAGCGAGCGACCGCAGAGCGAGAATCGTTTGCCAATTGGGCGACACAAAAAGGCGGTAAGTAGGGGGGCCCCGCAACAAAGTGGGTGTGGCAAATGCTTAGCAATTTCGATTTTTACGCTTGATTGGCGGAACGCCAAAAATTGTACATGCTTATTGTTGCTTTTGTATTATCCATAACTGAGCGAAATGTTTTACGGCTCGTTGATCCAATTTCGCTTGGTTTCCACTACCAAGCGAAGCTGCCAAAATCTCAACTTTAGTTGTCAACAGTTTTTCGAAGTGTTTATTCCGCTTTTCCGTCAATTGGTAAGCTTTCCCTGAAAAAACATACTATAAAATTCGGAAATTCTGTGAATTAATTTTTAATAAAGGCGGAGGGGTTTTGTTTAGTGTCCTATTTGTGCAGTCAACAGGCACAGTAGCCAGGCCCTTAGTTAGAGTAGTGCGCAAGGGCCCCCAACTGCCCGGGGGTTTTTTAAAAGGCATTTATTTTTACAATTAGATTCCTTTAGTATAAACAACATTATATTATATATGTATGTATATTATAGATATTATAATAAATCTAGGGCCCCCGAGAAGTTTGACACAAGTGCCCTCGAGACTGTCGCTATGGCCCTGTGTTACATGATAGCCTGTGTTGAGGGCCGGCAATAAGTGCAGAGTTTTTTAATTATTAACTATATCTTTTGTGCATTTGCAGTTTACCAGCGCGTTGCTTGCCCCACATTCATTCGGCCAGCTGAATCTTTAATGCCCTTTACCTATTGTGATACCTATTCTTTTTTCGTTTCATTTTTTGCAGTTGTAGTTGTGTTGTTCGTGCTCCAGTTGGCACTCTAGCTGTAGCACTCCCCCTTCGCCCACTCTCTCTCTGCCTCTGCCTCGCTCATTCTGTCGCTTGTCCGTCCATTCGCCTAATGAATTTGCTCGCTCACGTTGGCTCAGTTGTAATTTGAAGCTCGTTTGTTGCGTTCGTTTTGTTTGGGGCTGAACTTGAAATTAAACAAAAGAGAGAAACAGAAATAAAAAGTGTGCTCTACCTATTGCAGCCTTTCTGTGGCGGGTGTTACCCGACAAATTGTCATTAATTAGAATTCACAAAGCGCAGTTTAATTGTCATATTATTAATGCAAATCATATGCCGCGTATAATAACTGAAATTAAAAACTCTCATGTGGACGACAACGTCGCAAATTTCAATCGGCACGTAATTTATGCAAAATGCCGGTTGAGGAAAAAGCAGAAAAGGGAAAAGCAAAGAAAATGTGACAGAAATGCAAGCAAACAAACCTACAAAATTAACACTAACAAGAAGAAAAATTGCAGCACTTTAGGAGTTATTTACAAGGAACACAAATGAACCCCCTACACTAGGAAAAGTCCTTCAAATTTTTGAGTGCAGCATGTTCCTATAAACTTGGTGAATCTATTAAAAATAACACTTTTAATTCTTTAATTTATTATTCCTATCTTTTTCCAATTTAACATTAGTAATTTTATTATTTTTAGAATATAATATTTCTTATACTATAAATTAACTGTATGTAGCTTTCGAGAAGTAGCCTTTATATATTTATATATAAATATATTTACCAAACCTTTGATCCCTAATGGATTAAGAAAAATAACAAATACTATTTATACTATAAAAACAGTTATTAATATTCCTAAAAAATGATTTTTATTTATTATTTTGCTTATTATACAATTTATCAAGTTGAATATCAAATTGAAATCGAAAAAGATATCATAGAGAATTCCCCAACGTTTTCGCCCAACTTTCTTCTTTCAGAAAAATATTTTTACCGGCTTTACGTTGTGGACGTTTGTTTTTCCACTTTTTTTTCCCCATTTTTTAAGTGACTCCAGTTTCATTTTTTGTGTGCATGGCATGGAAACTGAAAGCGTTGGTCATGCAATTTCCGTCAGCAAAGTGCATTGTGCCATTTGGGTCGGTTCCGGAGCCAAGCAAGGGAGGCGCGGAGGTGCCGTTAGGTGTTGCTTGCTCAGCCATTTCCCCAGCGATTTTCTTAGTTAATAACTAATGATAGTTTGATGTATTGGTGGTTGATTGATGATTTGCCCAAAGCTCATCGATAATTTGGAACTGTAGAGCCAAAAGCAGCTCCAGTCATTTCAATAAAAGAAGAACGATTACGACCTAAACAAGGTCACGTTTATCAAAGGCACCAATTAATTGACCCGTAATGTACTACTTATGAATACGGGTATTATTAGCATTATTTTGATTTTGACTTTTATCGTATGGTCAGCCTAATGAAACGTTAAAAATAATTTGAAAAGCGTGACACTAAAAGCTTTTAACGCTTGAAAGGGTTTCCATTACGCCGTGTCGTGTAACGAGGGGATGGGAGAGGGGTGAATATCCCTAGCACATGCTTTAAATTCCACAGCATGACCTTGAACTTATGCCGGCGCATAAATACATAAAAACAACAACCATTTCTAAGACCTAAATGACGTTTCCAGTGCGGTCTCGTTGATATTTCCACCCGCTACGATTTTCACGCATTTTCATTAGCTTTCGCACTTTTCGCGCTCACAAAACGAGTTTACCACTTAGTTAACCTAATTCGTATGTAACACGCAAGTGAAGTCACTAATGAATGGACGTAGTAAACCTCCGATAACATCCGTTGCAATGGGCAAATTTCCCGCAGAAGATTGTAGAACTTTCACCCTCGTTTACTATCATAAAATAGGTCTGATTAAATCTGATATGGCAAGTGAAATATGTACTTTCAAATAGTCGAAACTGATTAAATAATAATCGAGATTAATTTATAAATAACTGCAATTTGAATAAAATACAAATTTTAAAGAATTTAAAAATAGTCGAATTTAATAAAAATTAAAAATGGAGGTCAATTTAAATAATCAATAAATAATGTTATTAGGATAGGATAATAAATTACACGCATACATTTACGAATATATAACTAACCTTTGTTCATAACTTAACTTTGAATATGAACTCATAATTCTACACTTTAAATGGTTTTTGTCCCACTGTAAGCCCGCCTAGTGGTGTCATATTAACGTAAACTCAATACATGTATGTCGTACGCACCTTTAGAGCTTCCAAGCGCGAGCGAAAAAAGCGTAAACTATTTATTACCTCTCTTTTCTTTTGTTTTACCGGTCTTGCTCGTCTTTCGTAATACACACGACACTATTCAACACACACACACACACACACACGCACACACACAGAGAAACACATTTTGGGTTGATAGTTTCCTTGACCCTAATAAAAATAGTGCGACTGTATGCAAATTATTTGAGAACATTGACGGAATACTTAGCTAATAACAACTGATGGCATTCCAAATAAGTAGCACATTTTATATTATATTACAGGACTAATATGTCGATCGTAACTGCAAACTAGCATTAATTATGCTAAGAGAGATGTTTTAAGTAAATAGCCCAAGTTGTAGCGGCTGTGAAGTGTTGAAATTGTTTAAACGAACTTTAATTAAGCCGCTCGTCAAAGCTAATTTGCACAAGAAATGCATGCAGCCAATAAACTGAAGCACCTTCAGTGCTTCTCTTCTGCTCATTTTCTCTCTCTCTCTGTCTCTCTCTCTCTCTCTTTCTCTTCGAAGAGGTCAAAACAGCTGAGTTTTGTTGATAAACTGCCTGGGGAACGTCTTTCTCTTGTGTCGATGACGCAGGCAATGTTGCCCCGCCTTGTTCATAACGCTACCACGGAATCAAGCGGTAAGGGGTATATGCAGGACTACAGTAAAAACAAGAATCTGCTACCTTACTTGTTATTCTTCGCTCTTGCTATTACGAGTACTTCGTTTTATCATCAGCTGTTTTTGAGTATTTTGTCTTTAGTTTATATTTTGTATATCTTTCCTATTTCCCATTCCCAACTCTGTACTTTGCTAGGATGTCTCGAAAGTTGGCCAGCATATCATTTCTTAGCCATGTATTTTCGATATATGGCAATTCTCTGATGCCAACGCCGCACGCGATTTGCGACGTCGACGCTGGCATAAAAATTATGTGGCAAAAATGGCAGTAGGCAATGTGGAGTCCTAGCTGGAGCAGCTCAAGCGAGTGAACTTCGGAGTGGAGCGGCAGCAGCGACCTGCGACCTGACCCAAAAAAACAAAGAAACGGCATTAGAGTCGTAATTTGCAGCCCCTTCCAAAATGTACACGAGCTTCCTGCTGGTGGTTAGTGTCGCCAGAGACGCCTGCTATATTATACACCAGCGATACTATAGAACATACATACATACTATACATACTGTACTCTATATATTTACTCAAGTGCTTGCTCTCTGTTTACCACGCAGGATGATATGGAGCAATGGGTTACGGACACATTCTACTCGTATTTTCCCGGCTTTAACAATGAGAATCAGAAACGCCAAAATTATTTGCGTGAGCGACAGCGCGAGAATCAGCAGAACTTTCTCAAGCACCAGGTAAGATTCAGGTACATATAGCCCCATAAACCCTGGCGTCAACTTCTTTTATGGTAATTTGTGTGAAATTTATGACCTGCGACCGAAATCATAATTAATTTGATTCGTTTGTTTTTCTCGTCGCATTATTTAAACAGATGCTACATCCGCCGGCGACAAAGCAGCGACGTCAGCTGAAGCTGACGAAGCCATCGCCAGCGCCTGCGGAGGAATTGCAAACGGCGCGTTCGAGTCAATCGAGCACGAGCACCTCGAACAGCCGAACGGATAAGACTGACCTAGAATTAATTGTAAATAACAATCCCAATTACGTTCCGCCCAAGACGCGGCCGGGCACCACACGTCATCAGCTGCTGCAGGATCTGGGTCACGTGGAGCTCTCCAACATCGTCACTGGCGATGGCATTATGGAGCGAAATATGCGTAGTGCCGAACTGGAAACGGCACGCAAGAAAGACTATCAACGGGATTTAATGCAACAGATTGAGGAGAAGCGTCGTTCGATTGAGCTGCTGCGAGAAAAGGAACGCAGGCAGGAGGAAGCGCTCACCAGGTTTGAGAGAAAGTATATAAAAGTAAGAATGAACCTTATTTTAAAATTTACGATTTATTTACAGACGCTTGGAGGCACAACTTAAGACAATACAACTTGAGGAACAGCTCGAGCAACAGCGACAACGCGCCGAAAAGGTTATTGCATTTTATTTAGTTGATAATGGGATATGTACCGCGACGTAACAGATGTATTGTTCCCCTGCTGAGCTTAGATTTTCATTATTAGTCCAGTTCTTCTTATGAAGTCTAGAATTATTAGTAGGGTCATTGTCTGTTTCCAGTGTAGTCCCTGTCCTAAATCTCTGCGCCGACAAAAGACTTTGGACAAATTCCCTACATAATAAGAATTGTAGGGAACTTTTGAGATCATTTATGGCATTCTAAATTTCACATAGATAACTTAATTAGCTTGAATTTAAAATGCATATTATATTAAATACTAATATCTCTCTTTACATACAGGCTCGCTTGGACTCGGAACACAATCGTCTAATGCGCGAACAGCTGCTGGCCAAGTTGGAGCAGGATGCGCAGCTTTTGCATGCCAAGGAGCACAAAAACAACTTCACCATTTTGAATCGAAAGGGCAAAAAGGACATTAATGGCAATACCAGCAACACCAACAATTTCACCAGCAGCATCAGCAACAACAACTCCAACAAGGTGTACAAATACTTCAGCAACTCAGCGCGTCACGAATATCGACGCGGTCAACCACTGCCTGAGGGTGTGGAACTGGAGTTTGAGTTGCCTGAGTTGTCAAAAATCGAACGTGAATGCTTCCATCTTTGCGAGAAGATTTGTCCACTGTGCGATGAGC
The DNA here is from genome assembly GCA_018904595.1 of Zaprionus indianus. NCBI lineage: Eukaryota > Metazoa > Arthropoda > Insecta > Diptera > Drosophilidae > Zaprionus > Zaprionus indianus. The sequence continues at coordinate 4,198,076 of JAEIHA010000905.1, forward strand.
CGCTGAAGAGTTACGAGAGCTGCTGTCTGCGTTGTCAGCGCAAATTGGCCATCAAAATGAAACAGCGTCAGACGAACAGCTCCACAGAAGAAGAACGAGCAGAAGCAGGAGGAGAGGCGCCAGTGAACGAGTCAGCCGCCGATGGAGTCAGTCACGATTGCCAGAACAGTTATGCGCTCGTCTGCCTCAAATGCGAGCGTCTCTATGCCATGTGCAGCCAGTGTCTGGCCAAGAGTGACGTCTGTCGTGCCTGTCAGCGAGAACGTAATGTTTGCATGAATTGCCGCCGAAATTTGTGCTCGTTTTGTTTGGAGGAAATCGCCTGTGGCCGGGATACTGAGCGCACGCATGTCAACGAACAAGAAGAGCGGGAGCAGCATCAAGTTCCTCAGCAGACAGATCGTTCAGACAATGCTTTTCGCGTGCTGGAACTTAATTATGCTGTGCCATCGCCAGCACCAGAAACGACTGATGCAGCTGGCAACTCGCCTCCTCCTTACTCTTTCAATATTCCTCCCAACTCTGTGTTCCATGACGATTACAAGCCCACGCCAGTAAAGCCTCTGTCTCTACCTCTGGATCAAATGCCTGTAGCATCAGCCAGTGCGAACAACAGTTTTGAGCTGGACAGTGCCGATGAACAGGCCATGGAGCGAGTGCGTCGGCAAACGGACAAGCGTCTCTCACGTTATCTGAAGAACTATGGCGACTTGGCCACAAAGCAACAGCAGCAGCAGCAATCGCGCAGCAAAAGTGAATCACGTCATCGCGGCACACAGACGACGCCACTTTCCTTGGGCCGACGAGATGTGGTGCTGCATGAGGCACCTGCACACCCCAATCTATCGATGCCATTGCTCCGCGAAATGCCCAAGATGACGAGGAAGGAGACGGCAACGAGAACTACGCTGGGCGAAAGTAGTCAACGGAAAATGGATAACCTTAAAAAACGCTGGGAGGTAAAGTGTACGATTTAAACAATTAACAAGTTAACAATTTGTCAACTAACTTTCTCTCTATTTAACAGGTGCCCGCTGTGCAGAAGTTCAGCGTGTCCTCAACGACACCGAAGATACTCACTCAGGTGGGTGCCATACGCAAACAACTGCAGGCTGCACGCTTCTTTGACGATGTGCCAGATGGTGGGGCGGATAACGACGACGCCGATTACTGACCGAAAGCAAACGACGACTCTTTAACCACATGAAAGAGTTGTTTCGTTTAGTTTCTCTGTTTTTATTGCTCCTGCACAATAGATCTTTAGTGTTTTGCAATTTTCTCTTCCCCCAAAAATAACAAAAACAAATCTAGCCCCCCTGAGATATTTATAATATTAAACGATATACCAAGTGCTTCTGCTGTTTCGTACAGCGTCAACTTATACATTTAAGTCATTATTGGAAATGATGGAGTAAAACGCGAGGCGATTTAGTTAAAGTTTAATAATCGTTTTATTGAACATAAGCGCGACGGCGTTGTGAGTCGTTCGGAAGTTTACAAAAGAAGAAGGAAGATTAACGGAAAAACAAAGAAGAACTGATTCAGATCAGTGTGACCAAATTTCAGTATATAGTTGTTGCCAAAATAACATAATACTTTTAGTATTTCAATACTCCTTCTCAACAACATATTCAGAAACAATTCATTTCAGTTATACATTTTAAATGCTTGTTTTTCTGTAGGTTTTTTGTTAATATATCTGATAACATGTCATTTGTACATATATATTTTACATCAATTTCCTTCTTGGAATAAAGTTCCCTAACATAGTGGTACTTTATGTCGATATGCTTACTTCTATTATGTAATACTGGATTCTTAGCTAAACATAAAGCACTCTGATTATCGCAAAAAATTAAAATTGAGTGTTCTATCAAAAAACCCATTTCCTTCAAAAACTTTTTCAAAAATACTGCTTCTCTTGCTGCAATGGACAATGCAACATATTCGGCCTCCGTGCTGGATAATGCCACCAGACTTTGCTTCTTGGACTCCCAGGATATTGGACCAGCTGCGTTTATGAAGACATATCCACTGTAGGATTTACGATCCGATGTGTCATTTGCCCAATCTGCGTCGACGTAGCCATGAATCGGTTTACCTGTTGCGTGATAATGAAGCTTTAAGTTTGAGGTGCCCTTCAAGTACCTTAGTATACGCTTGGCAGCGACTTCATGCTCCTTATGTGGATTGACATTTCTTTGAGCCAGTTTTGCAACTGAATGCATTATATCTGGCCTGGTTGTAATTGCCAAATACATTAGTGATCCTATAAGTGATTGGTAGTCCTTTTCGTTAACAGGCTTGCAGTTAGGATCAGTACACTTAACTTGGAAATTTGCCTCCAAAGGCGTTGCTAATGATTTGCAATCTGACATCCCCCAGGTGTGTAGCATACTCTCGATATATGTCTTGTGACCTATGGATATGGCTCCAGTTTCACCTTCTCGCTCAACTTCGATGCCCAAGAAATGATTAAGCTGTCCGCTATCTACTACATTAAACTCTTTGGCAATTGACTCTTTTATACCAATCAAATCACTTTTACATGAGCTCGCAATAAGAAGATCGTCGACATATACTGCAATTATATTAATATTGTTCTTCACATTGCGTGTGTACACACACGGCTCGCTGGCACAGGGAACAAAATGCAGTTTTTGCAAGACTTCATTGAGCTTGGCGTTCCACTCTCTGCCGCTCTGTTTTAGTCCGTAAAGTGACTTCTTTAGTCTCAAAACTTTTCCATGATGTTTATCATCAAATCCATCGGGTTGCTTCATATAGACTTCTTCGCTCAATTCGCTATTTAAGTAAGCTGTCGATACATCCATCTGATGTAGAAATAATTTATGCTCAACAGCCAGAGATATAATAAGTCTCACCGACGAATATCTGACAACTGGTGAAAACGTTTCAAAAAAATCGATACCATATTGTTGTGCACATCCTTTAGCCACCAACCTCGATTTAAAACGCATCACATTGCCATCCTTATCTCCTTTGATGCCAAAAACCCACTTACTACCGATGGCTTTCTTACCTTCTGGTAAGTCCTGTAGCTCCCATGTCTGATTAGCTTCGAGGGCGTCAATCTCCTTCTGAATTGATGCTACCCACTCTTGACTCATTTCAGACTGTGTCGCTTCAGCAAACGTAACAGGTACCTTGACATCTTGAACCTTCATCATGTTCAACAAGTTGTATTGTTTTCGTGGACGCCCGGGCTTTCCAGTTTTTATCTTCTTAGGACGACCAGGACCACGAATTTCCCGTTCTTCGGTATCATCGCTATTCGCACTCTCGTAAACATCGGAACTATTAGCTTCATTAATCTCGCTGTCAATTTGCTCTTCCTCGAGCACTTCAGCACCTTCTTTGTTGTTGTCCACTGCCAAAATCTGCGAACAATCAACTCCAATTTCGTCGATAAGTGCCGTCTCGTTCTCGCTGTTTCCATTCTTCGGATACCCTATAGTTTCCTCTAGAAAAACGACGTCTCTACTTTCGATTACCTGGTTCGATCCAATGCGCATTAATCTGTAGGCCTTCGCTGTCGTTGAATACCCTATCATGATGCATTCAATGCCTTTTGGCTTGAACTTTCCTGCATGTTTCTTATTTAGTGCAATCGCTTTGCATCCAAAGATTTTTAGATGCGATATCGAAGGCTTTTTACCTGTCCACAGTTCGAATGGTGTTTGACTCTTCAACGACCTTGTCTCCGATCTGTTGCGTAGATATGCTGCAGTCCTAACCGCCTCTCCCCACAGGGACTCATTCACTCCTGAATGTATAAGCATGCTCCTTGCCATTTCAACAAGTGTCCGGTTAGCGCGCTCAGCAACCCCGTTTTGCTGCGGAGTGTACGGTACTGTCAATTGCCGCTTAATACCGTTTTCTGATAGGAACTTCTGAAACTCGTGGCTTATATATTCGCGACCGTTATCGCTGCGAATTGCTTTAAGTTTTTCACCGGTCTGTTTTTCCGCAAACGCGACAAAGTCTTTAAACGTGGGAAGCAATTCATCACGGGTCTTCAAAAAATATACGAACATATAACGCGAATAGTCATCAATAAATGTAACGAAATATCTTGCTCCACCGGCAGAAACTTTGTTCATTGGCCCGCAAATGTCCGAATGCACTAGCCCTAGCACTTTGTCCGCACGATTTTCTGCCATTTTTGGAAATGGTTTCACACAGATTTTACCTTTAGCACAGGTTTCACATGCAACTCGGTCCATGTCCCCAACATTTTTGATTGACTTTAAGCCATTGACCATATTGTCACTTGCCATCTTTTTTAGGCTCGCCATGTTCAAATGACCATAACGATAATGCCACTTCCACAATTCATTATTTGCACACAAGTACATGCACCGATTGTTCGAGGTATCAACAACAAAAAGATTTCCAGCTTTTCTTGCCTGCAACACTTCTTCATTTTGACCGTTCTTTATATACGCACTTTGCTTGTGAAAAATCACTTTATACCCTTTTTCAACGGCTTTCGCTACCGATATGAAATTACTTTGCAAGTTTTTTACGTAAAGCACATTTTTCAAATTAACAGAACCATTCTTTGTTTTAACGACCACCGTACCGACGCCATCGGAAAATATATAGTTTTCTCCTGCAAGTAATATTTTCTCTTTATGCTCTTTAATGTCCGCGAACCACGACCTTTCACAACACATGTGAGCAGTTGCTCCACTGTCCAAGCACCACATTGATTTCGTTAAAACGTCATTTTTATTTACACTTGCAAGCATAGTAAACGACTTCTCTTTTGCAGATGTTTCTATTTCATCATTTTTGTCTTTCACTTTGCACTGCGCAATAAAGTGACCCTCGCGACCACATCGAAAGCATTTTTTATTCTTCTTTGCATCACTGTTCTTTTGCGCCGATCTATTTTTCTTGTCTCCCTTTCCACTGGGACGCGACACAAATGCTTGCTGCACACAAAGTTCCGTTTCGTCCGAACTCACTCTTTGTCTCTCTCCCTCTTCTATAATTTTCACTTTTAAATCAGAGAGAGTCGGTAACTGTTCGCGCGTTTCGATCGCTACCACGAAATTTTCGAATTTCTTACCAAGCCCCGACAGCATCAAAATAGTAAGAATATCTTCAGAAATGTCCATATCAATTTCTTTCAGTTTTTCGACGATATCCACAAAATCATTTATGTAAAGTTGTACGCACGCACTTTCCGACAAACTCAACCGGAGTAATTTCCTGAACAAGGTAATTTTTCTGGCGGGTCCACGAGGCTTGTATACAGTTGCAAGCTTGTCCCAAGCTTCTTTAGAACTAGCGCAGTTTTTAATCAAATTAATTTCTGAAGCCTTTACGCACAGCAATATTGTTGCTAGTGCTTTTTCGTCTAGTTCGTCAAATTGAGCTCCTTGCTCAACTGTATCACTTTCTTGCTTCACCCGTCTTCCGCACACTAACGACCACATACCCGAGTGCACCAATACACTCTTCATTTGCACCGACCATACTGCGTAATTTTCGCCGTCCAATTTGTCGATTGCACACAGCCCTTGTCCGCTCATGTTTATAAAGAATGTACAAGCTAATTACAGACAATAATTATTTTCCACTTGATCACACACAATTATTAAAGTCTTTACTACTCCTGGGCCCATAACCTATTGGAAATGATGGAGTAAAACGCGAGGCGATTTAGTTAAAGTTTAATAATCGTTTTATTGAACATAAGCGCGACGGCGTTGTGAGTCGTTCGGAAGTTTACAAAAGAAGAAGGAAGATTAACGGAAAAACAAAGAAGAACTGATTCAGATCAGTGTGACCAAATTTCAGTATATAGTTGTTGCCAAAATAACATAATACTTTTAGTATTTCAATAGTCATAAAGTTTGTTAATGTTTTTACAGAAATATATACACGATTATAAACGAACACATTAGCTGTATACTCTATGTATAAATGCAATTGATTAATCGTTAATCGAATTGTTTAATGTTTAGTAGGGGCAACAAGGTCAAAACTTATTGACAATAAATAATAAACTTGAACTACAATGTACAATTTCCCATATATATTTTCCACTCTATACTCTCGAGTATTGAATATTGCAAGGGAGGGTATACTGACGTGGTAGAAATGAATCAGGTAAAAGGAAGCGTAACTGGCCCCACTTGTGGATTCTTGTACTCTTCGTTTTAAGGGCGCTGTAACTGGGCATCGGACATATAGTTTGTGTGGCCTGTAAGGATGTTCTTTGTCATCTTAACATATAGTTTTGGTCCAGTTCAATAATATTTTTTTAAAAACTGTCAGAGGATCATCGAATTACAAAAAAATTATATTAAAAATCTTTGAAGTCCCCACAGCTTGACAAGAAAAATCAGTAGAAAAAGCGCAGACCTTTCCCGTAACCCAATCAGTCTCAATAACACCCAAGAAAAGTTCTTGAATTACTTTTGAACAAATCGTATTCTTTATTTGTTATCTTGCATTAGGTTCATTGATCAGACAATCTTCGCTTTACCATTGCAGTGGGCGTGGTGCGTAGACAGGAGCGTACTGCGAGTAGGCGCCAGAGGGTCCATAGCTGGCTGCGGGAGCACTGCAGGGTACCGGAGCCAAGTTAGGCTGGCAGCTGAACAGATAGTTCTTGGGGCACGGTGGAGCCGGAATGGAAACTTGTCCGGCATAGGCAGCAGGAGCTGGAGCAGCGTAGGCAGCAGGTGCTGGGGCGGCGTATGCAGCCGCAGCTGGAGCTGGTGCAGCATAAGCAGCTGCAGCTGGAGCAGCAGCAGGCTGTGCATATCCACCACCATAGGAAGAGCCCACAATCTTGTCATCCTTATCGTCAGCGGAGGCTGAGGCCAACAGGCAAGCGACGGCGAAGACCACAAAGAATTTCATATTGAATGTTGATTTAGCTGAACTCGACTTGAAGCGAACTGCGATATGAAATGCAACATATCGAGTGCTTTATATAGCGCCAGCAAGCTCCACAAACTGATTAAAACTGCTGCGTCAAACGTTGACCGAGTTTGCTGGCCTCACTTCTTGACCAGCTAAGCTATTCGACGAATTACTCAACTAACATTCGCACTTCTCTCGGTCAATGAAGGTATCGAATTCAAATTATTTTGTTATTTCCGCTATTTTAACAATTATATATCAATATTGGAAGATATCAAATTATAGAACTTCCAAACATATTAATATGATATTTTATTTTTTTGTTTATCATATTTTATTAACATATTCCAGCTTTTTAAGTTAATGTTTTGTTAATTGTTATTAGTTATAGGGAATTGAATTTTAATTACAATATTTCCAAATCTCTTAGTAAATTCATATGAAATCTATTGGATACGTTTTCTTTGATTGGCACTGATAGTTTAAGATATTTCTAAAAAATGAAAGATAAATAAAACCCTTAGTAGTCCGATTTTGAAAAAAATGTTGTAATCAATTACATTGTAAAACTTTCAGTTCAAATTGTAAGTTGATGTCAAAGCTTTTAAAACAAAAATCTAAATTGCAACATGATGTTTTCTGTAAAGTACTTTCTTCGGGGTTGTCTGACTTCGCTTAGATTGCAGAGCCAAAATTTCCATTTACCAGCCCCGGATGGCCTATGGGCCGTGAATGAGGGACAGATGCAGTCGAAGGTGGATCAAGCAAAAGAGATAATCCGCAAAGCGTGCAAGTTGTTTAGGCCGGAGGAGTTTATGATGTGCTTCAATGGCGGCAAGGATTCTACTGTGCTGTTGGACCTGCTTGCCAAGGAGTGCCCCAGTGTATCTCCGTTGCAAGCTGTGTGTGTCCAGTCATTTGATCCCTTCCAGGAGGTGGAACAGTTTATCAACAGCAGCATCGAACGTTATCCGCTGAACGTGCAGCGCTATAATGGCGCCATGAAGTTGGCTATTGAGCAAGCTCTGGAGGACCATCCGCGGGTGCGAGCTATATTTATGGGCTGTCGTCGCACTGACCTAGGCTGCGAAGATCTTTCAGAGATGGAACCCTGCGCCTCTAATTGGCCACCGTTGGTACGAATTTTTCCATTGCTCGAATGGAGTTATCACGACATATGGAGCTATTTGCGCAGTCGCGACCTGCCCTATTGCTGTCTCTATGATCAGGGGTACACGTCTCTGGGTGAACGGAGCAGGACAACAACAAATCCCAGTCTGTTAGTACACGACGACCAGACGAACAAGCTCATCTATCTGCCAGCCTATGCACTGCGGAACGTTAATCTGGAGCGCGCCTATCTATAGGATGTTCATGACGGACATGTCCAAATGGCACTAAAGTTGTCCCGCCAAAGGCTTAGTTTTTAGAGATTTTAAATTGTTGATAATAATTAAAAGCGTTTGATCTTATCATATATTCTGTTCTACGGGGAGTCATTTTGAGGTCAAGTTTTTTTCAGCTAACTGGTGTGTATAGATACAATAATAATTTAAAATATAATTAGCTTAAATTACAATCTAATCGGATAATAAACACAAAGGTTTTTCAAGTCACCTTTATTGTTAGTGTAGCTGTCTTTATATTCAAGACAGAGAAAGCAATAGGCATCAATTAAACTTTGATTAAGTCTATTTGTAACATTTTTTAAAATTGTTAGAAGTGTATTTAACTGTCAGGTGTACCCTACAGTAGCTTTCATTTGTTTATACTTATCCTTATTACCTATTTTAACAGCTACCCTCGCCACGCAGAGAATACCTGAGCAGCTAATCGCTTTGACTCTCTCTCCCTGGCGCTCCTTTTCCTTCGCTGAAAGCTTTGATAACGAAGCTTTCGGTAAAAGGGCGAATTCGAAACTGGAAGCTATGCTCGCCGTTTGCCGAAAGCTTTGTGGAAGGACACGGCGTACTTGGGCAGAGAGCGCGCGCACAGCTGTTGCTTTCACAGCGACGGCGCCTTTGAAGGACATCGGGCAAAGGTTAGTCCTGACGTTTACGTTGCCGGGTCGTGCCCGAAACCGAAACCGATTACCTAGTGCGAGCCTGTGCCTGGCGTTCAATGCATCAATGAATTATTATAGCTCAAGTGTAAATAAATATTTGATAACGCAGCGGGAAGGTGTACGATGTGTGGGTGGAGGGGAGGGTGAGGGTAAGGGCAGGGATATGGGGTTGACAGGCGGGTGGTGGCATGGGGAAAATAAAGGCATAAATTACGCCATTGATTGGATAGTGAAGCAGGCAGCTGAACGGATAATCGTTTGCTCTTTGTCTGACACTGACACACACACACTTACGCACACATACATGCATAACCCTGACCTCCCCGCCTCGTACTTCCCTTGCTTGCCTTCCCTCTTGCACTATCGTGTGCTGTACCTTACGCGTCGCTCTCTCTCTCTCTCTCTCACTCACTTCTTCTCTCTCGGCTTCTTGGGGTTTCTTCTCTTTGTGCCTTGCTCATCTTCAAGTTCTTCTCAGATAATTTCATTATTTAAAGTTTTGCTCATAAAAATAAACTTTGGGCGTAAAGTTTAAATTTGTTTTGCACACACATGCGCGCACACATACACACACACAGACACACATACACAGAACTTGTTTACAATAAGCCAGCACGTGTATGTATGCGTGAGTGTGTGTGTGTATGCCACGCTTTGTTTAAAGTAGAACGTGCGTATTTAGAAGGCAAACAACAAAACTGTTTACACACACGACTCGCTTCAGCTCGTGCCGCAGCGTCGCCTCTTGTTCATCCCCCCCCCCCTCTCCACCTTCCCTTCCTACCTGCTACCTCTCTCCCTGCTTTAGTGCCGAGTCGCTTTGCACTGATTGGCCCTAATGAATCTTTTTGTTACCTCATGCAGCCGCCTGCGCATTGTTCCATGCGGTCTATGCAAATTAGTTCACTTTTAACCCAAACGCAGCCACAATCCTTGAGGTTACTCACGCACACACACACACACATACAACCTTATTATTATCGCAGGACAGTTTCGGCAAAGTTTCCCCAAAACTAATGGAGGGCACTGAAAATTAATACCAAAAGCAGCTTTTCTCGGTGCATTTGATTCTATTTCTGTTTTTAATTAGAGAAAGTTTGCCACAACTGAAATTTGGTTTTAATAAGCAACATATATATAAAAAATAATTTAAAATTTGAACTGAAAGTACTTTGAAGTAGAAAACTCTTTGGAAAGTTGTGTTTCTAAAAATATATGTATAATAATATTATTTTCTTTTATATTATAATGTTCAAATAACACTTCGTATTATAATTGTAAATCAAATGCTTATAGAACAGAAAACTTATTTATAGTTTTTCAGTTTCCATAAACTTTATCGTTCTCTGTTCAATTCTAAAATAATGTATCATCATATATGTATATAGTCATAATATAAAGTTAACTAGATGAGTAAAGTTCCAAATCAGAGATGAAACTGGAAACTTTATGAACTGATTCTTTTCAATGTGAGTTACTTAAACTCTCAAAGTTTTCTGGATACTTTAGAGACAGTTTCAATTCTATGTGGATTCTTTACGCTCCTAGTTTCCCCTAGTTTCTCAATGCCTTATGGTTCATCTTAAGTCACACTAAAACCTTTTGCAGGCTTACGTTTTCGTCGGCTAATTTACACTTATCTGGATCTAGGATACGGGTTAAATCTCTTTCACAATGAGCAGCTTGTCGGGCTGCTGGGTCTTCTGCATATACGCCAGGCGCCATGCACTGTATTTGAGTATGTGTGTGAGTGTGTGCGTGCGTGTGTATCTTTTGTGTATCGTCGGCCACTGACAGTCGGCCAGGTAGGAAAATGAGTGGCCTTACATTACGTATACGCAGCGTGTACAAACAAAATACATACCGCAATGTTTATTTTGTAAGCCTGTCGAGGCAAGCGAGCGAATAAGTGTCTGTGTGCCGGTAAGAGTGTGTGCGTGTGTGTGTGCAGCTCATAAAATGCATAGGTGTGTGTGCGTGTGTGTGTGTTTGTAACGACTTGTGTTTATTCAACCGCATGGAACAATGTGAAAAACGCATGCCAGGCATTTGCCTTTGTTGTGCCCCTCTTGCGCTCCTATCGCCTCCTCCCTGCTCCGTCCTTCGTCACCCTGCTGCCCCTCCTTGCTTCTCTACTCCCTAGCCGGCATACCCCCTGTGCAGCACAAGCGCTATGCTAAACTTTTTATAAGGATTGCCCCGCAGGGCGAGCTCAAGGGGGCTGGGCAAGCACGAGGCGTGCAACAATTTAAAAAGATATGTGAGACTGTGTGTGTCTTTCTGTGTGTGTGCCATAGTGTGAGTGCGCACAAGGACTAGAAAGAACGAGCCAAGCCGTGTCGAGCCGGGCTCAGCTCATGTTAATCTTTTGTGGTTGCTGTTGTTGTCCAAGAGGAAACTTGAACTCTGCCATCAATGTGTGAGTGATTCGTTCTATTCATGATTGATATGAATGATAACAGAGAGACACGTAGCGACGCTAGGGGATGGAGGTGCCGGCAATTTGAGGGAAAGTTCCAAAGTCTAAACAAAACAATCGGCTTTGCTAAGTGTGCTCTGTTGTCGCAAGTCAAACGAAATGATCTTTTATTTAAGTTTCCCCAGACGGAACATTGTTCCGTATTCAACTAATTGAATACTCTACAGTTTGATGAATTGTGTTTCGAAATGTGAGAATAGTTAAACTTTTCTCAGCTGATAATTTCGCTCACTATGCTCAAGTTGCTAAGACTAAGTTATCATCCTCAATGTATTGTCCTCTCTTACTATCTTTTTGTTGTTTTACTTATTCATTCATTCATTGTGTTGAGGATGTCTTTCACAGTCAAAGTCAATAAAATCTTAGTCTTTAACATTTTCCAAAGTTCAATTTAGAGAACATTAACATATCGTATTCTTAAGCACTGAGTTTAAAAGCAATTTGAATTTGAAACCCCAAACTAATTTCATATTCCCTTTTATTATCCACATCAAATTTAAATACAGCCAGACTGCCAGCTGTGTTTCTGGAGAACAAGGCGGACTGAATAATTTAGAAGTACAAGATTGTATTGATTTTATCCACCCCTTAAGAGAGGTGCTAACATCAAAGTATATCCATTTGTTTAGGTAATCTTACTGTTTATCTCTTAAGTTTTCTAATGGGAATATAAAAATGAAGATCTTAGAGGTTATTTTTTTGTGTTAGAAAATTATCTATGCAAATGTTGAAACCTTTTGTTAATGCTTTCTAAAGAAAAGAAAAAAATCTAGTAAATTTCATTATAACAATTTCCAAGTTAAGATATTCTTTAAACCTTTTTTAAACTATTTCAATATTACAACTTAAACATTCTCAAATTGATGAGTGATGAACTTTCTAGATTTGTGAAAATTAAAATAACTACTTAACATTAATTCCATCCAGATCTTTTTTTATTCGTTCCTTCCTTTGGTAAAGTTTTAGATACGCCCCAGTGGGCCTTTTATAGCACTTGGTTGGACCCTCTTCTAGAAGTAAATTATTCATAGCCTGCCTAGAATTGATTTGCTTTATTCCATTTTCGGATCTCTCTTTCTCTCTTCTAACTCTTTGTTGACTATGTAAATATGCAAGTCATATTCCGGTGGCGACTCCTTGCGAATGGAACTGGAACTCGGACTATGCTGGCCACGGCATACTACGTGTGTGGTGTAAGTAATTGCGTACTTGGCCATGATTTATTCATTTCAATTAGCAAACTAATTGGCTAAACCGGAAACGGTATCGATTTAAAATTCAATCGAGCTCGAGCCTTGATAAGCTCATCAAACATGCACGCGGACTGGGCAGGACATGGTGACGCGATTTCCGAGAGAATGCGAGAGAGAGGGAGACAGGGAGAGAATGAGAGAGATACAGTGACAGGTCGAATGACGGGCGGAAGGGCTGTGGCTCAAGGCGTGGCGTTTTGGGGAATTAGCTGGCAACCATAAAGTTGTTTTCTTGTTTTCCTGTTCTGTTGTTATTGTTGCTGTGTTGCCGCACGGGTCGCCTTGTTGTGAAGTGCACACACGACAAAAGGTCAACGCGGCAAGTGAGTTAAATGACAAGGACCTCACCTTGCCCGTGTCCCTGTGCCCGCATTGTGGAGTGTGCCGTGTGGCGTATGCCGCGTGCCTGGTGGCGGCAACGTTGTTGCTGCCTGTGCGTGTTTGCATGTTTGGCTGTCTTACGACCCCAAAACTTTGGCATGCAATGCCAGACCAGGCCAGGTACAGCACCCAGACCAGACCAGGCCAGGCCAGACCAGGCTGAGGCCAATAATAATGGCTTTCGCTTTCAAAACAAACGCCACCGCCACCGCCACCGCCATCGCCGCCGCCTCTGACATTGGCCATAAGCTGTAGCCAATCGGCCTTGGCGTTGTTGAATTTAGCGGCCATTTGACAACTCTCTAAGCAAAAATGCCGGTCGCTGGCGTCGCAAGGTTCACCCGTAGACCGGAGACTCGAAACCCTGAGACCCGTTGCCCCGTATACCCCATCAGGCAGCGCCCAGGCCAAGTGGCCTCTGGTCATAATTACGGTGCACACAATTGACAGTTATCAACTTCGCGCCCACTAAAAATCAAACTTTACCAACACTCGCACACTCACGCACACACACACTGACACTCACTTGACTTTCGCTCGCTCGCTCACCTCGACTTTCCAGAAGCTTTCCAGCCTGTGAAAGCTTCTATCGCGTAAAGCTCAACGCATGCCTGTCTCTGCCACTGTCACAGGCTCTGCCTCTGGTACTGCCAGGTCCGTAGCAAGACATGTGGAGGGTGTGCGGTGCACAAAGGCCCCCGCCTGTAACCGGAAAATAATAATTATATGGATTGGCAATGTAATAAAAAGAATAAGGAGCCGAATATATAGTTCTCAAAAACTTTAAACAAAATTGCCAATATAAAATCGAGAAAAAAATCGACGCCATTAAATTTCTTCACTTTGAGAAATTATTTATAAACTATACTTTTTTAAGATACAATTAAATAAATAAATAAATAAGAAATTGTATAAATAAATAAAACAATAAATAAAATTATATCATATTCCCCCGTGATGCTTTGCACAAGGACCCCAAGACCATTGATACGGCCCTGGCTACTGCCTCTGCCTACGTGCTGCCTGCGTATTGCTGCTGCTGCCTGCTGCCAAGTGAGCGTCCGCTGCGAGCGTCAGTCATGGAGTTCCAGTCGTCGGATACATGTGGAACGCAACGTACACAAACCTGCGCGCCTCGCCCCGCAAGACAATGCGAAAAAGTTTTTTACAAAAATTCTGTATAAAACAAGTCGAGTAACTACACCCTCGCTGTGCGTCTGTATGTGCCGTGTATCTGTGTGCCTGTATGTGTGTGTGTGCATGTGTATCCAACCCCAATAATAATAAAATAAAATATTTGCTAAACAAATGATGAAAGTGAGTAGAGTTCAAAACGAAAACCGTTGAAAAGAACTGCAAAGGCAGAGGGAAAGCAAATCAAAGGAGTACATAAAAAAAAACAAAAAAAAATAAGAAAACGAAAATCCGAAATACCGAAAAAAAAAAAACCAAGCGAAACGAAACGAAGCTGATAAAAATTTTAAATTCAATTTGAAGCTTTTTATAAAGCTCCACGCCCCGTCGGCAACGTAGCTGTTGTTGTTGTTCTTGTATCTCGTTCCTGTTCTCTGCTTCTTGTTGTTATTGTGATTCGAGAGTGCAGTCGCGCTGCAGCAGCAGCAGCAGCAGCAGCAGGAGGAGGAGCAGGCGGGTGGGGAGAAGAAACTAATAATCATCGTTTAGGGATAATCTCCGTTTGCGGCATTAGGGCATTTCATTAAAATGGATTTGCGGCAATGCCAGCAACGCGCTGAGCTGCATTTGTGCATGGGATTATCGATTGTAATGCGCAGTCATCAAACAATTCAACAGCAGCAGAACCAGCAACAGAAACAGCAACAAAGCGCCACCAACAACAACAACAACAAACATTGATTGTTGGCCCAAAAGAGTTTGGTAGTGTCTTATGAAACAATTGAAGCGCCGGCCAAGGCAGCCACAGCAAGCAGAGCAGCAGAAGCAGCAGCAGCAGCAGCAGCACCAGCAGCACCAAAGCAACAACAACAACAAAATCGCAGAACATTTTTCAAGGGGATACGCAAAGTAAGTGAAATGAAATTAAGTTAAGTGTGAACTGAAGTGAAGCCAGGTGAGTCGAGGCGAGGTGAGGCAAGTCGCGAGTTGCAGGTGAAGCGACGGCAGTTACATTCGCACTTCTCGCGTAATTATTCAATGCGTGTGTGTGTGTGAAACTAGGTCAGAGGAAGTTACCCACCAGCAGCCGCAAGGCACACAAATGCCACACACAAACAGCAACAACAACAACAGCAACGATAAAGCGACAAACATAACAACAGCAACTGCGGCAGCAGCAGTAAGAAATGTCTGCCACTCTGGCAAAGGTGTCGAGCCAGTAGCAGCAGCTCCACCACCACCACGCACCTGCTGATTAACACGCCTCATCCTTTGCGCCTCCTGTCGATAATCGCGCGCGCACTCACTCATCGAACTTGGGTGTGCAAAATAATGTTGCCTACTTTCGAGGGCACTCGTCGCCCGCCCATGTGCAAAATAATGTTGCCTACCTTTGAGGGCACTGTCATTCAATAACCACAACGGTCATATTCCTCCTCGCACGCGTGCCCGTCCGTGCGTGTGCGTATGCGTATGTCTGTGTGCTGCTATCTGTATCTACCTCGCACATACACACACACACATACACTTACACATGTATATAAATGCTGCGTAGCGACGAGAAAACAGCCTCGAAACAGAGTCGATAGCAGTCATAGCAGCCTCACGAGGCAGCGGATATATTTGCTTGTTCATATCGTTGTTGCTGTTGTTGTTGTCGTTTTTTTCAGTTTGTTTGCTTCATATATAAAACAACAATTGCTTGCCGAAGTTTAGAAGAGAACGTGGTGCGATGCTGAGCGGGGTTGAAGCTATAAAAGGAGACGCTAAAGCACCGCAAAAGCGACAGAATGACCTTGCTGGACAAAAAAAAAAGAGAAGAGCCTAGCCGAGAAAAATAGAATCTAATTATTTATTTATTTGTTTTCTCCTTTGCACACACAAATGTCAACTGAAATAGAGCTTAAAAGCTTTAAAATCAACACGAAAATAGAAATACTGGCAATCAAATCAAACTACTATTCAGAGAAACGAAGAAAAGGGAGGAGCAAAGAGAGGGGCAATCGAAATCGACCTCAAAATAAAATATTGATAAAGCGCAATGAAATTGAATACTCAAGCTGTGATCCTATTAGTGTCAAATTGTTCTTTATATACTGAACTGATTATAGTGCGATTTTTAGCTCTATTAGGACTAAATAAACTTGGGTGGAAGTGGATAATATTTAAATTGAATTGAAATTAGGCAAAGCTTAGATTTGACCATGTTATACATCAATATATATATATATATTTTTATTGACTTTTGCCAATGATTTGTAGCATCAATACAGCTGTAAATCAGTCTGCGCAGCACATTGTTTAGACATAATTACTGCCATAAATTCCAATCAATGTTAATTTCATGCATATTAAGTTTCTGAATTTCTTTCGAATTATTGAAGCATTTTTTATGCTCTACCCACATAGACACAGTTGAAGTTTATAAATAACTCGCCTATCAATTATTATTATTTTCGATCTAACTTAAGAGCTTCAAGAATAAAGTTAACTGCGTTAAAAGGCTACACAGACGGCACTTTACCGTTTCGAGAGACTCTCGATAGGGCTCGGACATAATTCGAGATGACACAAAGACAATTGAACAAAAGAACTTGAGAAGTCAGAGTCCTTTTTATGGCAAATTATGCCCCACCTTAAAGGGAGAGTATAGAAATTGCTTGCGTTAGCTGTAAACATAACTGAGCGAGTCATAAAAATCCGGCGGACACATAAAACGCCGCTTGAACGGTCGCTTTGGTTTCGCCTCCTCGACTCGACTCGACTCGATTCGCCTCGTCTCGTCTCGCCTCACTTTCTGCCATTTCCGTATTTCGTCCTTCCTGCTTGCTCTGCCATTTTGTTTGATTTTCTATTTGTATTTGCGAATGCGAATGCGGTAATCACATTTTGGACGTTCACGTTTTAACAGGATATGACAAGTGATGGTGCTGTTACGTTTTGGATATTTTTGCTTTGTTTGATCGCCTCACCGCGGCTCGAGGGCAGCGAAGCGGGCCGACCGGATGAGCTGCACATAGGCGGCATCTTTCCCATTGCCGGCAAAGGAGGATGGCAGGGTGGGCAGGCGTGCATGCCGGCAGCAAGACTGGCATTGGATGATGTCAACAAGGAGCCAAATCTGCTGCCAGGCTTCAAGCTCATCCTGCACAGCAATGACAGCGAGGTGAGTAGTCCACACCCAACACACTCTAAGCCCTACACACAACTACGTAGATCAAATCCCACTACAACGAGTATGATAAGCTGCCCCAGACATCCCCCTCTGTCACCACACCCCACATAGTTCCACAATAGATACTTAGATACGTATGTAGATAGATGTAAGTGCGACTAGTTGGGAACCCTTGGGTGCCACTTATTTTGTTTCGTTTTTGCGTTCTTGTTTTGTTTTTTTGTTTTTGCGACCGTTTTCGTTTTGTCGCTTTCACATGGCACGGATGTGGCCAGGACAGAGTGGCAGTGGGTTGGGGTTTTTGGGAGGAGTCCGGGACAACTTGGCATTCATTAGCATATTTCTCTGGGGGGATACAGTGGCGTTTTATTATGCTTTTGTTATATTGCGCATAAAGGGTATTAGACGTAAGTGTTCTGCAAATCAATTTCACCTCGATTTCGTCAAACCTTTTTATGGTTTCCCGTCAAATTCAATTTAGCCTGCAAATCTTGCTCTAGATTAGGCAAACCCGGACGTAAAATTGGCTTGATTGCATAGCTATAAATTATACATGTTTGCGTATACATATTTACTATTACATATTCAGTTATATGGTCCATAGAATCTTCTGGAGCTAGTGGCCTCTTTATGTTGAGTACATGAAAAAGTCAATTTTTCCTAACGCACGTAGCTTTAAAGAAAAGTTCCTTGAGTGTGCTATGATAGTCATATAATATGTATATATAAACTTTATTGGATTAAAAGAAACCAAAATACAAAAGAATATAAAAATATGTGTATATTTTTAGAATTTTTTTAAACTTTATATGAAATGTAACTTTTATTTAATCATCCTTAGCATACTAGCTTTATAAAGTAAATTCCAAAGCTTAGACTCTTAGTAATTTACATTTTTGGGGAAGAAAAGGATTTTCGGAACATACATGCTTGTGTGTACACTCGCATAAATGTCATATGTCATAATTAATGGCTAGTTTCTGTCGCAAGCTCGCACGAAATATTATCAATGCTTCTCCGGGCGAGCAGTTATGCTTATGAATACGAGTTGAGTGTATGAAATACGCCAACACAAAGACAGTTTCAACTACAGTTACAGTTACAGTAACGGCTACAGCAACATACATCTACATTAACTGCCACAGTTACAGTTACAGTTACAGTAAGAGAAGCAGACCTATATATAGGCGTAGCTCATTAGTTTTAAGTGAGCGAAAGCTTAACTACTTGTTTTGAGTTTTGAATGAGGTCACTTTGCCGCGCTCAGCTCATCATTTGAGTTATTTTTATTCAAGGCTGTCAGACAAACCTGTCCAGGCACACATACACAAGCACACACTCCCACATGCTTACACTCTCGCTGTGCATGTGTGTGTGAGTGCGAATGTGGAGTGTATTCAGTTGAGTTCGGTTTGCTTCGAGCTGGAACAGTCTTGGCCACTGTGACCGACGGCTTAGGCAAACAGCTTCCGTTAAATACTGCATAATTAGTTCGCATCTCCGTCCTCGCGTCTCCAGCGTGCCACACTACCATCATCGTCATCATCATCAGGTCAGGCTAGGGCAGGCCCATCACATGCTATAAGGCGACAAGCGGCAAAGGTCGCACGCAATGCGCCCGCTCTGCCACTGTCGCTGGTTCTGCCGCTGGCTTTGGCTTTGGGATTGTCCTGTGCCTGTCCCGTGCCATTGCTTGACCTACTTTGATGTGTGAAATGTCCCAAGGAACGCGCGCACACACACACACACACACAGACACACTCGCAAGCTGAGTAAAACTGTTAAACAAGAGCGCACATAATGCGGCGAGCCTCGGATTTATGTACATTGTACAGGAATATGCTCTCGCAATAATGCGAAAAGCGCAAAAAAATAATAGAACAAAATAAAAGTAAATGAAATGCGGCTGGACACGAGGCAGAACAATTACAGCTCTTGTTTACACGCAAACTAAAGTTAAGCACACAAAAACAAAGTAAAAACACAGTAAGGCGCGGTGAAACAGGGTAAAACATGATAAAACACGTTAAAATAAAGTAAAACACGGTAAGGACACAGTAAAACACTATAAAATACAGTAAAACAAGGGCAGCCACAATATGGCACAGTAAAGTATGATAAAAACACAGTTAAACACTATAAAATACAGTAAAGCACGATATGACACAGTGTATTATGATAAAACACAGTTAAACACTATAAGATAGAACACAGTTAAGCACGATATGACACAGTAATAGATAGAAATAAAACAAAGATAAATAGATAAACTTAACGTGTTTGTTTCGTTCCGTCTGAAGTATGAGTTAATGAATCATTGTACAACGAATGCAAATGAGTGCATATTTTATGGATGCCACTCATTTCTCGTAATGACCACATAAACGGTTGGAAATTCAACCGCATCAATTATTCATTGTATCTATTACAATAAGTACATTGGATAGGATATTACGTATAATTCTAAACAAAACATGTTAAGTGGAGTCACAATTTTTAGATTGTTAACAAATTAATTTTGTACTTTAAGAAATGTTTCAATGACAATTCAAGTGAAAGTAACATACGGTTCAAATAGAATATATAAAAGAAAATAAAATATCTTATATATCTAAGTGCTGTGCCGCGTAATCGTATGCAGAAGATAGTCGAGCTGGCTTGGCTACACATTTAATTTCGTTTTATTGATCAATTTCCCAGTTGGGGTAAATACTGTATGCTCTGCGATATGCTCGCAAATTGTCTCGAGTCAGAGACTGGCACACGAAATCGTGCCGTGGGGTTACTGGGGAGAGAGGGGCTTGAAGGCTGTGAATGTGGTTTTAGTTTGCTTTTAATGTGAACCTCCATTGAAGTCTCGTCTTTTCTGGCAGCAGAGCGAACTGGGTCATGCCCTTTGCCAAATGACTTGTACACATGTGTAATTCAGTTTCCCTTCTCTTTTTCACTCCCGTTCCGCCATCTTTGTGCTACAGTGCGAGCCCGGTTTGGGCGCCAGCGTGATGTACAATCTACTTTACAACAAGCCGCAGAAACTGATGCTGCTGGCGGGATGCAGTACCGTGTGTACCACTGTGGCTGAGGCAGCCAAAATGTGGAATCTAATTGTGGTTAGTAAAATGCAAATCACGAAATACATATTTATGTAGTCGTAGACACTTTATACTATATACATTTAAATGCAATCTGCAGCTCTGCTATGGCGCCTCAAGTCCCGCGCTCTCGGACCGCAAGCGTTTCCCAACACTATTTCGCACACATCCCTCGGCAACGGTGCATAATCCCACGCGTATCAAGCTTATGAAAAAGTTCGGTTGGTCCCGCGTCGCAATCTTACAACAGGCCGAGGAAGTATTCATATCGGTATGTAAACTCCATTTCTTACTCTGCAATATTCTCCTCATTTCATTCCATTCCATTGACAGACCGTGGAGGATCTCGAGAATCGCTGCATGGAAGCTGGCGTCGAAATCGTAACTAGACAATCATTTCTATCCGATCCAACTGACGCAGTGCGTAATCTGAGGCGTCAGGATGCCCGCATCATTGTGGGCCTCTTCTATGTGGTGGCAGCGAGACGAGTCCTCTGCGAGATGTACAAGCAGCAGCTCTATGGACGTGCCCACGTGTGGTTCTTCATAGGTGAGTACCATAAGAGATTATGAAGATAAAGTTTTCCTAATTTCTGATTATCAGAAAAGAAAGTCTTTGGATTATATGGATAAATATTTATGAATTTAAAATTACTCTTTTTCTTTAGGTTGGTATGAAGACAACTGGTATGAGGCAAATCTGGAGAATGAGGGAATAACTTGCACAGTGGAGCAAATGCGGAAGGCTGCCGAGGGACATCTCACCACGGAGGCGCTGATGTGGAATCAGAACAATCAGACAACAATATCCGGCATGACTGCCGAAGAGTTTCGGTGGGTTTTTAGTTTGCTCTACACTTTCTGATTACATTGCAAAATAACAATCTCTAATTCTTTATGTAGACACCGACTGAACCAAGCGCTAATTGACGAGGGCTACGACATCAACCACGATCGATATCCGGAGGGCTACCAGGAAGCGCCACTAGCATATGATGCCGTATGGAGCGTGGCATTGGCCTTCAATAAAACAATGGAGCGTTTAACATCTAGGAAGAAATCACTTAGGGACTTCACGTACACAGACAAAGAAATAGCCGATGATATCTATGCTGCAATGAACTCCACGCAGTTTTTAGGCGTATCGGTAAGATTCGGAAAGAAACGCATTGAATCTACTTCCACTACAATGATTTTCTTATATTGTTCATTCAGGGCGTGGTTGCATTCAGCTCTCAGGGTGACCGTATTGCGCTTACTCAGATCGAGCAGATGGTGAACGGGAAGTACGAAAAACTCGGATATTACGACACTCAGCTAGATAATCTAACCTGGTTGAACACAGAACAGTGGATCGGTAGCAAGGTAAACATAATATACTTTTCTATTAAATTCATAGCAGTAGTCAAAACGTAACCGAACACTAAACAGATCTCGAGAGAATAAAAGAGTGTATGAGATAGAAAATAATGGATAAACAGTCAGGAACCGACAAAAGCAATGAAAAGCACAGGAAACAGTCGCAAACCAAGAAAACAGATGAAGAGAACAATAAACAGTCAAAAACTGAGAAAAGCGAAGAAGATAACACTTTACTAGTTGCTACAAAGTCGTCAAAAACCGCAAAAAGTGATAAAGATAACAATTTACCAATCGCTCCAGGCCCGTCGAAGATAAATCTTGACATTGATTCGTCGACGGCAACGGTGTTTTATTCATTCCAAGATATTGACAAAAATGGTGTCCCTTCGACGGATGAAGTCGCAAAGGATTCAAAGGCTGGTGTTCTCCCATCTGATGCCATTACTTATAATGTTGAAGATATCGAAAAACAGCCGAAAACAGAAATAAACGATGAAGATAACAATTTTGGAAGCGAGCCTTGGTCGTCGAGGATAAATATCGACACAGTAACCGAAATGGGTTCACCGAGACATTCGGTGATTTCAAATTTCCAAGAAGTTAGTGAAAATATAATTTATTGGGATGATGTCCAAAAGTATATAAAACCTGATTTTGACTCATCTGATGCGATTTCTCATAAAGCCGACAGTCAGGCAACATTAACGCCTTTTGTAGACTTGGATGAGACACTTGCAGGACCGTATAGACGAAAATCGAATGACTACATGAGCAAAGAGAGTCTAGCTGTGAGTGTAAGGTCATATAGACAAGAATTCGAAAACTTCAGAAGCAAAGAGAATCTAGATGTGAATTTCAAGTCTAGTAGCGAAAGTTTCGATGACTTTAGAAAGAGACAGAGTCTGGTTGTAAGAGTTCAGCAAAAAAGCGAAGCTTACAAGCTAGTTGGTGGAGAAAGACACTATTATAGAGACTGTTCGTTCCATTTTCCACAAGGTGTCGGCAAGCATCGGCAATTTGATAATGTGTCGAGAATGCACCATCATAGGGACACTCGCTATACTGTTCTGAGCTCAGTTTTCTTGTCTCTATTCATATTGTTCTTTGATGTAATATTGTACGACCAAATTCAGGGCACTTTCAATATGAACAGTCCGCTGACTCTCCTTGAACAACCGTTTTTAAGTTTTGCACCAGTCGGCTTTGAAGATCACTACAGACTCATTCATTACAACCCAGAGGACAAGCTAGATGTGAAAGATTATTCATCGAGAATTGTTAAATTCCTTAAAAAGCTAAGCAAATGGCAAAACCATTATAAACGTTTTGGACCCTGTCAAATGAATAACAGGAGTTTCGGTTATGAGACCAATGAACCATGCGTATTTCTGAAAATAAACCGAATAATTGGATTTCAAACAGAACCGTTCGACGATCCTACTAAGGTCCAGAGGCCTTTGTTTCGGAGAGATGACTATGAACGACTTAAATTTTTATTGACTAATGTCACTACAGAAGATGAGCGAAAAAATCGTATTTGGATAAATTGTGCTTCCCAACAAAATGCAAAAATTGATATTTATCCGGAACCATTTATAAAAACTAAATATGTTGATCAGGAGAAAGTAACTGATATAAAGGTTCAGGAAGAAAAAATTATATTTCAGTCCACAACAGACCTTAATCGCGTTGTGGCACTTAAAATAAGTAACATTAAGTTAAACATTAAATATAAAATTAAATGCAAAATGTTTGCGCTTAATATTAAGCGTAATAGACAGGGCTACGGAAAGCTATACTTTTACGTAAAGATCGATAAGTTAAAGCCCCATTTGCAAGCATCTCAAGAAAAAACATAGAAAAACACTGTTCAAATATTTTTATTTTTACCCCTTTTTTAATCGTTAGGTTCCACAAGATCGCACAATCGTTACACACGTTCTTCGGACAGTGTCCTTACCGTTATTCGTCTGCATGTGCACCATCTCCAGCTGTGGCATCTTCGTAGCCTTTGCTCTCATTATCTTTAATATCTGGAACAAGCACAGACGGTAAGTACTAAAAATACAAAAACATACATAATTTATTTCAACTAAGGGACTAACTCATCTGCCTTTCCAGAGTAATACAATCGTCACATCCTGTATGCAATACCATTATGCTCTTTGGCGTCATCATATGCCTGATATCAGTCATTTTACTGGGCATAGATGGGCGCTTTGTCAGTCCGCATGAATATCCAAAGGTATGGTTTCAATATCATTATCAATTGATAAGATGAGGTAATTTGTGTGCTCCTTACAGGTTTGCCAGGCACGAGCTTGGTTACTATCCACCGGTTTTACACTAGCATATGGTGCTATGTTCAGCAAAGTCTGGCGCGTGCATCGATTTACTACAAAGGCGAAAACTGACCCAAAGGTAGGTATCCTTAAATAAGGTCTCACACTGCCACGTGATGTATTATTAATCAATTGTATTTTCTTTGGCAGAAAAAAGTGGAACCTTGGAAGCTATACACCATGGTTTCGGGCCTCTTATCAATAGATTTAGTGATATTACTGTCTTGGCAGATCTTTGATCCGCTGCAGCGTATACTCGAAACATTCCCACTCGAAGATCCAGTATCTACAACTGATGATATTAAAATACGTCCAGAGCTTGAGCATTGCGAAAGTGAACGCAATTCCATGTGGTTAGGTACGTGTCTGAGACTAAATCTCATTTAATTATATTTTCATAAGAATCGATAATTAATCAAATTTATTTACAATCCCTTCCAGGACTCGTGTATGGCTTTAAGGGTCTGATACTCGTCTTTGGTCTGTTCTTGGCCTACGAGACGCGTTCCATCAAAGTGAAACAAATCAATGACTCGCGCTATGTGGGCATGAGTATCTACAATGTGGTCGTGCTGTGTCTGATAACAGCTCCTGTGGGCATGGTCATTGCATCGCAGCAGGACGCGTCTTTCGCCTTTGTTGCACTAGCTGTGATATTCTGTTGTTTCCTAAGCATGCTGCTGATATTTGTGCCAAAGGTGGGTGAATCATTGCAATAACTCGAACTGCTCTTACTTAACTGATAATTGAATTAGGTAATTGAGGTCATTCGACATCCCAAAGATAAGGCAGAATCAAAGTACAATCCTGACTCGGCCATATCGAAGGAGGACGAGGAACGTTACCAAAAGTTGGTAACCGAGAACGAGGAACTACAACGATTGATTACGCAGGTGAGGAACGCGATAAAAATAAATCTGTGCTATCATATACCTTACGCATCCTGATGTTATGTCGTTTTCAGAAAGAGGAGAAGATACGAGTCTTACGACAACGGCTTGTCGAACGGGACGTCAATCCGAAGAGTACAGAACTGAATGGCGCTTCGGGCGCCGGCACAGCAACAACCTCGCTCGCAGTCCAGCCCCAGTCCGCTTCAACCATCAACACCACCGCCTCCGCACATCCTACACCCGCAGCCACACTCGCAATCACACAAGGTAAGCCCCGACTCCTCCATTTGCATGTATAGCATTGAGTAGCGGTAGTTGTAGTTGCTTTTATGCAGTTATTTATAAATACATAGATAAAAACATTTTTGAACACATTTAACCTTTGACTTTTACCAGAGATTTTAGCTATTTTTGCGGGCATTGACAAAATCGATTGATCATTTGGCATGTGGAGCTAAAGGTTATACTATTTTTGATAGTTCAACGCAAAACACAAAAATAAACATTGCACGCTTGGCAATAAAATCTTTAGTTTTGCAATTTATGTATATGGCACTTTTGACATTTCGCGCCAATGCACTTTCAATTGTCAATGGCGAGTGAGTGGTGGTAGTTCGATAGATACGTCTATCGATAAATACTTCTCAGCACTGTCCACTCGTCCCAAAATGAATGTTAGCTTTGAATTGTTATTTTTTTATCGCTTTACTTGCCAACGTTAAATACTAATTTGTATTTATATTTCAGATACTCATGAGCACCGTACATGAAAAAACTTGTCAATTTCCTTTGCGTGATAGGTGAATTATACAAAAACGACGATGCTAAATGAGAAATTAATATGTATGTACTTGATAAACTTTGTATCAACTTTAAGCTGAGCTAAATACGGAGAATTGGTAGCAGCAATTTTGTAGAATAACTGAAATATGTATTGTACCTAAAACGTGTTTAGCAAGTACTTAAATTAAAACGAAATACTTTTAAATTACTAAATAAACATACATATATATATATAATATGTGTATATATACAAAAATATATGTATAACGATATTAGAATGTGAACTAAACAATTGTTAGGCTTTAAAGTTGAACACATACCGAACATAGTCAAGTCATTATACCAATTAAATTATGAAATTAAATGAAATCATGTTAAATTTAGTAATTTTTAAATGCAAAAGCAAACAGATTGTTGTGTTAGTACATATGTTCTTGTGTAACGAGTATTTTTCCCCATAAACCTCTTTTGCTCAGCGCTGTCTCCTAGAGCTAAAACACACGCACGCACTCACATTATCATCTACTCAAGTACGTGCACACACACTCACACTCCAATCACACACTCCTCCCAAGGCGGCCTTTTCCCATGTTCACACCCATGTTTAGCCTTGGGCAATGCCGCGGCAATATGAGCTCCTAGACTCCGAAACCAGACTCCTTTCAGGTTTGGCTAACTCTTAACTAGTTTAAGTTAGTGTTAGGTTTTGTATAGATCATCATGTTGTACGTGTGTGTGTGTGTAGACTTTAGGCCTATCCGCAAGACTCACGTACTCATACATACTCACATATTATGCACTCGAATAATGTTTTAATAGTTTAAATTTCTGCGAGTCTTAAGTAGCACAAACCGAATGAAAGCATAGCAAATCTTAGATAACGGAAGAAATAGCATAGTCTAGTATAGAGTAGCATCAAAGTTAATATTATTATACAATATTTTGTGTGGTTAATGGAGATGTGGGACAGGGGGGTTATAATGTGTGCTCAAGCAACATTTTAATTTTTATGTACTGTTATACATAGAAAACAAATTGAGATGAAATTGAAAGCAAAGTAAAAATTTTTGAACATACTGTAAGTTCTAAAATTGCATTTATAAAATTATATATATACACATACATATATACACAAATCGAAATGGTAAATAGAGCATAATGTGAAATATAAATGCGTCGTTATATGAAAAAATAAATAGGAATTGACATTATTTTAAAAGCAACATAACGAAACGAAAACTGATAAGCAAAAAATAACCTATTGAAGAATTCTCGCATTAAAGTAATAAATCGAATTGGAACCTTTTTTAATAAAATCTCACTCTAATCCATCACGAAAAGTGCTATATAAAGTAAAAACACATAGACAACATCAAATTCCTACGAAATGAAAGACTTTAAACTCTAAGCCGTTAAATGAAATAAAACTATGCGTACGATTAAACACCCATTCACACACACACACACACAGTCATATATATGAATAGTTTTACAGAGATCCGATGATCGAATAGCAAAGAAAATTTACACAATGCAAAAAGTGACATCTCTAGAAATTACTATAATTAAAACCAAAAGGAAAATATTGATATTGTTAAGGATCGTTGGAATTTGTAGTTTAATTGGATTGTAATTCATCTAGGGAACGCTGTTAGGGTAGATGTATTTTTAAAAAACGTGTATATTGTATATAGCGTATTAAGCTAAAACTCTAATCACGACATAATGCGACAATTGCAAAATGTTTTCTCGAATGAAATATTTTATTTTATACTTTTTGTTTATTTTGCTTTTCCGTCAACAAAGCTTCAACCTGAAGAAATACGACTAAGCCGCATCCACAACTCAAATCACAATCGAAAGTTAATAGTAATCTAAGTTACACTTTAGCAAAGCTAACTGTTGTATAAAACAAAATACAAAGTACATAAATAAAACCAATTCAAATTTATTTCAAACCTATTGTTAGTGAAGACGACGACGGACAGCAAACAATTGTAGCAATATGAGGCAAACAAACTCGGTATGTTCTTATGAAAGTAACATTAACGAATTAATTTAAAAACCAAAAAGTCTTATAAAACGGAATATGAGAATTTTACTGAATAAACATGAAAAAAAAACAAAAGTAAATAAAACAAAACAAACGATTGGCAAAGAAACTGTATACTATATACAAATGTGCAAACCAAATCTCGTTTTTATTTAACTACCCCCAGTGTAACTCTGACCCCACCAACGCACCGAAACCTCATCCATATTAAAGCATATTTTGTGCATGTTACAAAAATTAAAAATTTGCATATATCTTCTCGGTGCCGTTACTGATTTACGATATTTTTAAAATACGCAAAGTGTTGATTGAACTCGTTGAATTTGAATCTGA
Organism: Zaprionus indianus; assembly: GCA_018904595.1. NCBI lineage: Eukaryota > Metazoa > Arthropoda > Insecta > Diptera > Drosophilidae > Zaprionus > Zaprionus indianus. The sequence continues at coordinate 4,226,327 of JAEIHA010000905.1, forward strand.
GACAGTAATAATCATTATCACGCTTGGGATTTAATTGCATAAATATTGCAAGACTTGAACCCATTTTACCTCGATAAGGTTATAATTTTCTAAATTCTTATCTAGTGCAGTAAAAGCCAAACCGGCTTATTGTTTGCCCCAGCAACCTGTTGTTTTCCACGTTCTCAGCTGAGAACAAATCTCTTGGAAACGGGAACTCGTTTAGAGTTCAAACTAGTTTTCAATCTCAATTGATTCTATTCCCTCCCCACAGAGCTGTCAGCAGCTCTTTTCCATCGGGATTGTGCAAGATCAACTACTATATTTAAATAAATAAATCAGCAGGTGCATCGATAACATTTTCTTCTTATACATCACATTACAGATAATTTATTTTTACCTTTCCTTTTCACCTTCCGGCAATGCTAATTTCGCCGGCCCACCCACAGCTTCCCTCTCAGGCGTCCAGAGTAAAGCTCGACTTGAAAGTTTTATAGAGCTTTTGCTTTTGGCTCAGCCAGCATATTAAGCTTCGATCGCAGCTCAATTCAAGCAGTAAGTGCGCTCAGCTCGAAGCGAACGGTGGACCAGTGAGACAAGCGAGAAGAAGATCAGAAGAGACGAGAGAAGAATCGAAAATCGAAGCAATGTTTTCTCCCAAATTGCTGACCCTGTGCCTTATCAGCTTCTGCTGCTGTCTGGGCACCAGCAAGGCCAAACTCGAGGAACGCTTCTCGTGGAAACAGTTGACCTTCGATTGGCCCAGCGCAGAGGCCGAGGCGGAGGCCAAGCGCAGCGGACACTACATTGCGGAGAACAATCTGCCACTCGGCTTGGAACGTTGGGAAAACAAAATCTTTGTCACTGTGCCAAGGTAAGTGACAGCTGAACCGAACATTACCAACAACCGATTGGTAACTTCTTGCGATCGTAACTGTAATTGGCCGAGGCGCTTGCGAAAACCACTTGGAAAACCGGTTAACCGTTGTCTGCTCATTGGCTGTTGCCAATAAATGTCATGTAGATGCAGATGTTGTTGTCGATGTTAATCTTTTGTTGCTCAGCTGTTTGCATTTTAAATGATAGTTATGCAAATTTGACAAGTAAGTGATTAATGCTTGCACAAAACGGTTACATGGAAAACCAACTCGTGATGGAACAGCTGGCAGAGATAGTATTTAGATGGATACCAGTACGATTTCTAGTTTGACTATTGCCATTGTCATCTTGTATGACGTCATTGGGGATTTACCTCTAGGGAATTTAAAATGGAATCAAAATAAAAACATGTTAATCAGTGCGAAGCGAATTGACGTAGACAACGGGAAAAAGCCAAAACAAATTTATAGCTAAAAATAGCTAAAAACGGTTATTTTTCAAGCAACTAAGGATTCGATAGTTCCTGTGGAAGTTATCGATATCGTAGAAAAAACATTAAACATTCTTTTTTTGACGCTCCTTCTCTTTTGCACAGGTGGAAGGCAGGCGTTGCAGCTACCCTGAACTATATTGATCTCTCGACCAACGAGAAGTCACCAAAGCTGCGTCCTTATCCCAACTGGGATGCCAACAAACTGCCCATTGAAGTGCAGCCACAGCAACAGAAGACGCCCTCGGGCGGCCGTTTGGATGCGGACAAAGCCACGGATGCTGGCGTAAAGCTGCAGAACAATGAAACCATTATTTCCACCTTCCGCATCCAGGTTGATGCCTGTGATCGCTTATGGGTTCTGGACACGGGACTTGCAGATATTCTTGGCAATCCCAAGCAAATTACGCCCAACTCTATACTGGTATTCGATCTGAAAACGGATAAGTTAGTTCGCCGCTTCCCCATTCCCGCCGATCAGAGCAAGGAGGACACATTCTTTGCCAACATTGTGCGTATATTTGCAGATCTTTACATATACATAGATATGTAATAATATATTAATTAAAATCCCCTTTAGATTGTTGATGTAGAGCGCGATCAGTGCGAAGATGCGTACGCTTATGTGCCAGATTTGGGTGCCTATGGTGTCATCGTTTACTCTTTCCGGGACAACAAATCGTACCGCGTCAAGCACAACTACTTCCACTTTGATCCCCTGCAGGGAGACTTCAATGTTGGCGGTGTTAACTTCCAGTGGACCGACGGTGTGTTCGGCATGGCAGTGGGTCCCTTGAAGGCCGACCATACCAAGGACATTTACTTCCATGCTCTTGCCAGTACCAAGGAGTTTAAGGTCTCCAATCGTGTGCTGCAAAACGAGAGTCATGTGAATGGCGGTGAATCGTTCTATGACTTCAAGTTCGTTGGCGATCGCGGCATGAACGGGCAATCAACAGCGGAAGTTTATGACAAGGATACAGGTGTGCTGTTCTACACACAGGTGAACAAGGACGCCATTGCATGCTGGAATGAGAAGCGTCCATATACGGCTGACACACAAGGCCTTATCGATTCCGATTCGCACACTCTGGTGTTCCCCAATGACTTGAAGATCGATCGCGAGGGCTCATTGTGGGTGCTCTCCGACAGAATGCCCACCTATCTGTACAAGGAACTGGACCACTCCGCGATTAACTATCGCATCCTGACTGGCAAGAACAGGGACCTGATCAAGGGAACTCCATGCGAAGTCTAAGTTTTATGATTGTGCGTAACTTTTTTTATGTATTTTCTTATTTACATGTGAAATTAACTTTTACCAATAAAGTGTTAAAACCTACGTGCTGCATTTTTGACCTTGATCATGATTCATATGTGTATATAGTAGTATTCCTAAATGTCCGATTTCAGCAAGTTGGCAGCCAATTGTACTTTCTCGCCGGGCTTGAAGGCAGGCATGCCCAGATACGGGCAGGTAGAGCACCTGAAGGCGTCACCCAAGTAGCACTGTAAACATGAAATATGAGACGTAACATATGAGGTGAGCTCAGAGACATAAACAATTCATTATACTTACATTGCCGCAGCTGGACTTTGCATTCTCAGAGGCAGCCGCAGCAGCTTTGCTAGACTTTTCGCTCTCGAGCTCCTCGGCCAGGCCGCAGGAGCAGTTTTTGCATGCCTTACGCTTTCCCGTGGTGCTACAGACGCGCAGACCAGCTGGATCTGGCTTCTGTTTGTCCACCTCATCGAGTAGATCCTCCTCGTCGATAAGCTCCTCATCGTCGCCACTGATTTTCCAAACATTCATGTTGGAGCTTTTCTTCGCGAACGACAGTCGGGCTGACGAGCCTGTTTCGTAGCCAGGTTTCTCTGCAGTCAGCGTATTGGCAGCAGCATCCTCACCGCAATTGATGAACCCGGACAGCTTGATTTCTTGCAGCAAACTGGCTGCCGGCCCAATGTAGGAAAACAGATGCAGTTTTCCGCTGGGCTTTAGCATATGGAGCAGCTTTACGTAATTGTCCGTCAGCTGGGCACATTCTATCACAATTAGGTCGAAACTCGAGTTGGCGTAAGAGGCTAAAAGGAAGCAAGGCATTGAAATATTGGTAACAAACATGCTGACTCACACCAAGATTAAACAAACTTACAAAACGACAGACGGTGTACATTTTCCAGGGCCACCTCGCCGCCAGTGGCAGATTTCAGCGCCTCCACGCGCTTATCCAGCTCACCGCTGTCAGTCCATATATACAGGGTTTTTTGCAGGCCTTTGAATTGCTCCATAACTTCTGTTGCTTCTAGAATCTAAAAATTTGTAAGCGCACGAAATATATGGTGAATGCCAACTTGTTTGTAAAACGTTTGAATGCTGCCAACTTATTTCTATGTAGACAGTGGAAACGAGTTAATTTAAGGAGTAACGATAGACTGCATATATGAAATAAAAATTATTGCGACAATAAACTGCAAATGATTATTATATTATACTTTTCTTTTTAAATATTATTTTTCTTTATTTATTATTATTTATTTCTCTCTCAGAAAAATACATTTGCTATGAGTAAGTTGTTGAACCATTTGTGACGGCATAACAAATATGCTACCTTCAATTATTAGTGTGCATGAAAATATATCGCATATGGCGATTTCGATATATCGATAGTGTGGCACATCGATACGATAACAACAACCCTAGTTTGTTTGGTAGCTGCTGCTAGTAGGGTCGGTTCTTTTTATTTATTATAAATCAGTTTCCGCACTTTAGTTTCAAGTTTAAACAGCAGCCAGCCGCAACGCGCTCCAGTCGCATTCTAAAGTCGCGCTCCCAAATCCACAACAAACATTTGAGGCCCTTGGCCAGGCGGTCACTCTGAAAAGCATCAACACCGAAAGGGAAACCGAAACCGAAACCGTGAGAAACGACAGCTGCTGCTGTGCTGTGCTGCGTGTGTTGTGTTCCTTTCTGTGTTCTCTGTTCTTCGTTCTGTTCTGTTGTGTGTGGTGTAAGGATACGCGAATAGGGGACAATAACAGAGAGAGACCAAGTACAAGTCATAAGTAGTGCCAAAGTGTAAAACAAGTTGCCAAAAGAGGAGAGACAAACAAAATACGAATACGCATTTAGCGCTTAATGCATTTAAACAGCATGTGCATAAATGAAGAGCTACAACCAATTTAATTTAAACGCCGTTGCTGCCGCACAGCCACCCGCCATTGCCTACGAGAACGCAGCCGCAGCTATCAACAGCAGCAGCAGCAACAATTCCCTGGAGCATAGTCAGCTGCACAATCACAGCCACCACAGTCAGGATATGCCGCACTTTGGACTGGGCAGTGCGCCGCCGCCACAGCAGCAGCAACAACAACAACAACTACAACAAGTGCATCATCAACAGCAACAACAGCAGCAACAGCAACAACAACAGCAAATGCAACTGTCCATGTTGCCGGTCGCTGTTCCAGGTCCATACAGGTCGCACATCGAGGAGAAGAAACTAACCCGCGATGCCATGGAGAAGTACATGCGCGAGCGCAACGACATGGTCATCGTCATACTGCACGCCAAGGTAGGTCGATGGTTTGTGGGGCCGGGAACTAAGACATATTACAGAAGGTTGCACTTTCTGCAGGTGCACACTGCACACATGACTGACGTCACAAAAGTTCCGCCTTATTCGAATTTATTATGAGTTTGGATTGAATATTGATTTCAGGATTGAGTTTATCGATTATCGTATATGCAGTTGCACTGGAAAAAGGGAAAATTAAATATATCAAAGAAATGAACTGTACGAATCGAAATTAGAGTGATATAAATACACTTAAAAACAGGAACTTTGCAATATTTAAACAAAAATTGTTAGGTATGAAAATTTTTATTATATTTGGTATATTTATAAATGTATTACACCTGTACGATTCAGGTATAGTAACTTTCCAACAAAGGATTATATGATTTGTATTTAAACTAAATTTTGAGACACTCAATCCTTCAACAAAAAACTTGATCCAAGAATTATAGAAAGGGAATAAAACAAATCTGAGTAAAATGCTTGTGTTATAATTATTATTTTATTTTCTTAAAAAATAAATTAACTTTTCCCAAACAAACAAATTTAAATCAGAAGCACCTTTTTTAATTTTGTTAAATGTCCTTTAAAAATATCATTCATTCAAAAATGCATAATTAAATAATTATTTGATAAAATCATAAAATATTTATAGAGTTCCAAGTTCCTATTTATGTATGTTATAGACTTATAGATTTCTATGGTAACAATTCGACCTAAATTCATCTAGCACTAGTTCACAAAAGCAAAGTACTTTACTTGAATTATATTTTAATAAAGAATGTGTCCACTTGAAATATGCATTAGGTGATTAGGTTCAGGTGTGGGGGCTGCACTTGCAAACCTAGATTCCCCCACAATCAATCGCCGCTCCAGTGGGCCAGTTTTGCGGTTGTCGCGGCTATCTTCAAGCGGCAGAGCCGGCGACGGTAGAGGTGACAGCGACCAGGTCGACCGCCGTCCAGGCATCACATCGCATCGCATCCTTCACACTTGAGTGAACGCAAATTAAGCAAACGGCGGCCACAATAAAATAATTGAAATTAATTATACGAAAATTTAACAGCTGCATTGCTGCGGTTGCAAATTGTATTTTTGTTACGATTTGCGATTTGTCTCTGGCGATAATCGAAGCGCGATTGCTGATTGCAGCTAATATAATCGTTACCTTTACCCAGCTTAGTCGAGAGCTGCCTAATTGAGCTGTCTAATCTGATTGTCCCTTGCAGGTGGCCCAGAAATCCTATGGCAATGAGAAGCGTTTCTTCTGCCCGCCACCCTGCATTTACTTGTTTGGCAGCGGATGGAGGCGACGCTACGAGGAGATGCTGCAGCAGGGCGAGGGCGAGCAGGGGGCACAGCTGTGTGCATTTATTGGCATCGGCAGCAGTGACCAGGACATGCAGCAGTTGGATCTCAATGGCAAACAATACTGTGCGGCCAAGACGCTCTTTATATCCGACTCGGACAAGCGGAAGCATTTTATGCTATCGGTGAAAATGTTCTATGGCAATGGCCACGACATTGGCGTGTTCAATTCGAAGCGCATCAAGGTCATCTCGAAGCCGTCCAAGAAGAAGCAATCGCTCAAGAATGCCGACCTATGCATAGCCAGCGGCACCAATGTGGCGCTCTTCAATCGCCTGCGTTCCCAGACTGTTTCGACCCGCTATCTGCATGTGGAGAACGGGCACTTTCATGCCTCGTCCACCCAATGGGGCGCCTTCACGATACATCTGCTCGACGACAATGAATCCGAGTCGGAAGAGTTTCAGGTGCGTGATGGCTACATACACTATGGAGCCACGGTGAAACTTGTCTGTTCGGTGACGGGCATGGCGCTGCCTCGTCTGATTATACGTAAAGTGGATAAACAGATGGCGCTACTAGAGGCCGATGATCCGGTGTCGCAGCTTCACAAATGCGCCTTCTACATGAAGGACACAGATCGCATGTACTTGTGCTTGTCCCAGGAGAAGATCATACAGTTTCAGGCAACACCTTGCCCCAAGGAGCCGAACAAGGAGATGATCAATGACGGCGCCTGCTGGACAATCATATCGACTGACAAAGCCGAATATCAATTCTACGAGGGCATGGGTCCAGTTGCGTAAGTGCTGCCAAGAAAGTTGGCTTCGATTTTGGTTTAACTTTTCTCGATTTGCAGCTCGCCAGTAACGCCGGTGCCAATTGTGAATTCACTGAATCTCAATGGTGGCGGCGACGTGGCCATGTTGGAGCTGAGTGGCGATAACTTTACGCCACATCTACAAGTCTGGTTTGGTGATGTCGAAGCGGAGACCATGTACCGGTGCACGGAAACGCTGCTCTGCGTGGTACCTGAGATTTCACAGTTTCGTGGCGAGTGGCTATGGGTAAGTTGGCGTAGTTGCACCTTCTATCAAGCTAAATAAAATAGCTCCTTTCTCTTCATCTCTGCCAGGTGAGACAGCCGACACAGGTACCCATTTCGTTGGTACGCAACGACGGCATCATTTATGCCACGGGACTGACGTTCACCTATACACCGGAACCAGGACCACGATCGCATTGTAATCAGGCTGACGATGTTATGCGTGCACGTCAAAATAATAACAATAACAACAACAACATCACAAGCATAAGCAACAATAACAACAACAGCAACTCGCCAGCAAGCACTGCGAGTCTGCAACAGGGCATGCAACAGCAGCAGCAACAACAGCAGCAGCAGCAGCAGTCACATCAAACACTGCCCTCCATCTCGGAAGTGCAATGGAATAGTCATGGGAGCGGCTTGTCTTGAGTGCGGCATTATTGCTATTATTTGCAATTCGACATACATTTATTTATGCCAAGTTATTTAAAGCTCTTCTAGCACCTATTTAGTTTGTACACACACACACACACAGCAACATCCTTAGTTTGTAAGTCGTAAGGCATTATTCTATAGAAGGACACACACACACACAAATACACACCCACTCTCTATCTCTCTTTAAAACTCGAACAAAGATGAATCCCAAGTTTGCAAGTCGATTAAGTTTCATTTCGTAGTGCTAGTTGACACCAATAAATGTGTAAATGCGAAATATATTTTGTACATATGTAACTCGAAAGAGCTCACGGACATGCATGATTGTAACTGTAACTGTAACTCTAGTTAAATATACAATAACATATTAGTTTTTAGAGAACATGAGTGTTGGGTATGTTGTCCTGTTGTCCCTGGCTTAAGTGAATTTATGCCTCTATTTCTATATAGAACCAAATAGATTATAATGAAAGAACGATGAATTTATAAAGCGATTAATTAGTGTACAACATTCCAGTCTATATATAGTGCATATATATAAAGTTATATATGTTTCTGTTAAGTTCATTTTTCGCTAAATTCACGCAAGTCGAGCACAACACGATGATCCCAACCTAAGACCGTATATAGATTTATATATATATGACAAGGCATCTAATTTTGTAACATACAAAGCAAAGAAAGAATGAAAGATTTAAGCCTAAGAGAAAATCCTAAACTTAATAAATACAAGAACAAACATTGAATGATGAGTGTATAAACTATGTCAGTCATAACTTTTCAGATTTATCATTATATTTAACTGGTTCCTTTACTTTCCCCAACCTCTCTTGTTCTATCGCCTCCTCCTCCTACTCCCATTTGCCAAGGCAGTTGATTTAAATCGGCTTGGGAAAAAGTTGCCGTGTCGTGTGAACATTTTTGAGACAGAAAACAAAACAAGTGCAGCACTTCCCACGGTGGGCTGTGCCTCTTCAACTTTAATTACAGTCGCTCAGGTTGGTCGATTTGAATTTTTAGCTGGCATTACGAAAAACGCAAAGTCAAGAAATCGCCGTCGTCGTCGTCGTTGGTAGAGTAATAGTGGAAGTATCTATATATACTTATATACGAGGGTCGTTTGATAAGTCCGTGACTTTTTGAATAAAATATATTTTTTTCGTCAAAGAAGCGTTTTATTTCTCAACATAATCTCCTTTTAGCTCTATACATTTAGTCCAGCGTTTTTCCAATTTTTTTATTCCTTCCAAATAATAGGTTTTCTCAAGGCCCTCAAAATAGTCGTTTGTTTCTGTGATGACCCGAATCTCTTACCGCCGAGCAATTTCTTCATGTTTGGAAACAAAAAATAGTCACAGGGGGCTAAATCTGGAGAATATGCTGGATGGGGTAGCAGTTCGTAGCCCAATTTATGAAATTTTGCCATGCTGACACGAAATTCACTTTTTTCCATTTTCGTTAAAATTCACGAGATCGTCTGCTTTCAATGCCTATAAAACGCAAACCAAAAAACGCAGCTTTCTCAAAATTTTACAGTCAGCTGTTAATCGATAACTGCTGACAGGAGCAGTGTTGTATTTAGAGCAGGTGCGCGGCAAATACAAAAAGTCACGGACTTATCAAACGACCCTCGTATATAACGCCGCATTGTTTCCGTTTGAAGCAAGCTCTAAAAGGAACAGAATTTTCTCACAGCCCCAAAAAGCGGCGTCTCTGAGAATCTTTTTTAACTATCTTTGTTTTGCTGATATTTATGCATTATTGTTGCGGCTGCTGTTTTACAGATTTACAAATTAACATTCGTAGTTTTGCATTAATTATCGCACTTCCGTTTGGCTGCTGTCGCGTCGAACTTGAAGCTAAGCGAATACACTGCAATCGGGAGGGCAAAGAAAATGGGTTGTATGAAGGGCAAACGGGAATTCGGGAATGACAAAGGTAATACCTAAAGTCGAGATAAAGTGTTTGTTGTGCGTAGTGTATTTTTAGTCACATTTACTGGTCACTCCAAGGGAACTGAAAATATCAGAATATATCTAGAAACACTACTGATCTTTCGATCCATGAACACAAGAATTATCAAGTTAAAATTTATTTCTAAAAAAAAATATTTTTTGGTATTTTTTTATATTTTATTTACATTTCTTTGACAACTTTACCCCTACATTATCTATATTCATAAGCTCTCACGAAAGAGCATTTCCAAGTCGCCTTCAGTTGAGCGCATTCCACCACCTTTCTTTTATTAGAATTAGTTACCTTTAAGACATTCGTTTCTTATCAGACGCAACGATGCAACAAGTGAGAATCACCCCCAGTTTGGTGGGAATTCTTCTTATGACTCGAAACGAAAGACTTAAACGACAAACTAGCGTGCGTGTTGTAGTTGCTGCTGAAGGGAGCAAACCGTAGGAAAAACCCACCACCAAGTTTTGTAATTGGAACCTCTGCAACTTCCTAAAGACCGTCGCCCGTCGTCGCTCGTTGTCATCTTATAAGACGATGAATATGAAATTAGTTGGAATTTTTAATGAACATTCACTCATTTCTTGAGTGCATAATTTTTCGCCTCCCGCAAGGCTCTTTCTCTCTCTTTACATCTCTCTCTCGCTCTCACTTGGAACAATTGTGGTCGTCGTTAAACTGCAGGGGGAACCGTTTTCACTAAAAAGTTCTCAGGAGCTTCCACTGCACTAATTATCTTGAAAAATCTGAGTCTTGACTTTTAAGCCGGCTGCCGTTTTTCACACGCCGTGTGAAAACTCAAGTCACAATGCGTGGGAATCGACAGGCCGGTTGTGTGGGAGCCAAAAGGGGTTGCATGCAATCCCAGTTACGACTGTAGAATAAATATAAATACATGTTTTAATATACAATCTACATTCATACATACTACGTTCATGTTATGTTACCACAGGTGCAGAAGGAGCAATTTACGCGGCCTCTGGTAATACGTAGGTCAAGACCTCATTTAATAAAACTTAAAGGGAGAACTTTTCTTAACTTGAACTTAAAACAAGTTCGAATTAGTTAATTTTAAAGAGCCTTTTGCCTTATTCATTTCTTTCTTTAGTTATTTTACAATTAATTTGTTAAAATTGTTATAAATACCAGTTTCAAGGTACTTTTTTGTCTATTGTCTATTTTCATCAAATATTTTCTATACAAAACATATAGATTTTATATAGTTTAAGCACGACAGCACTAGTGCTGATCCTTGTGTGCCGTACTTTTACTAGCGACTGTAGAAGCAACTTCAAATGGAATCAGATATATTTCACGTTTCTGTGAATTTCTAAACATGCTGACCAAATCAAATATATTTACAAGAATATTCATTCAACTCGATGGTAAGAAATCATCCGCACATTTCGTAATCTGCCCTGATCTATTTTAATATGACAGAGAATGGAACAATACTTCCACTGTGAGTGAGCCACTGTGAACAAGCATGTGCATCTAAAGATGATTGAAGGCGACGAAGATTAAAACCAACATTGTTCATAATCACTTTTATTACGCGACCTGAAATTATGACAATTTTGTGCACTGTGCCACAATGTCATTACTTGACTGTAAAATTTGTTTTTAAGGATTATCTAGAGGCTCTCAATGGAATTAATATCGAGTCCTATACTCCTATTTACACAAATATATTTTCTGGAGGTTTCAATAAATACACAATAAATATCCTATAACTATTTAATTAACGAAAAACAAGAGATTGCTATATTAGTATTATATATTTGTTGAGTTGGATACAATAAATTGTTAATGCTCTACAGTACAGTCGCACTGTACTGAAACAATAACTGCAAGAGTAGAATACAAATATCTCACGGAACTGAAAGTAAATATTGAAAATTATACGAGGGTCGTTTGATAAGTCCGTGACTTTTTGAATAAAATATATTTTTTTCGTCAAAGAAGCGTTTTATTTCTCAACATAATCTCCTTTTAGCTCTATACATTTAGTCCAGCGTTTTTCCAATTTTTTTATTCCTTCCAAATAATAGGTTTTCTCAAGGCCCTCAAAATAGTCGTTTGTTTCTGTGATGACCCGAATCTCTTACCGCCGAGCCATTTCTTCATGTTTGGAAACAAAAAATAGTCACAGGGGGCTAAATCTGGAGAATATGCTGGATGGGGTAGCAGTTCGTAGCCCAATTTATGAAATTTTGCCATTAGCACACGAAATTCACTTTTTTCCATTTTCGTTAAAATTCACGAGATCGTCTGCTTTCAATGCCTATAAAACGCAAACCAAAAAACGCAGCTTTCTCAAAATTTTACAGTCAGCTGTTAATCGATAACTGCTGACAGGAGCAGTGTTGTATTTAGAGCAGGTGCGCGGCAAATACAAAAAGTCACGGACTTATCAAACGACCCTCGTAGTTCAAGTACTATGTACGAAGAGCTTGAGAATGCACCGAAATTGAGATCCTATTTTATCCAACAGTGCTACCCCTATACAGATAAGACCCTGAGCAACCTGATTACACCCGCTCTAGTCGAGGTTATTTCTGTAATATTTCATTTATTATAATTATTCTGATCGTCTACAAAAGTGCAAATGAAGCAATTATTCAAAGTAAATTAGATCCACAAAACAATTATCGGGTTTGTAATGATGTTTGCTTTCCGGTTGAAGAAACTGTGATGCGGAGTATCAATCAAAGTTTCATAGACTGCGATTTCCCAGATATATTTTTATATATTTTATAAATTAAGTTCAAACGATTTAAAAGTTTTACCATATTGTGTATAATTTATTCAATAATAATTAAACATTTCTATGTATTTGATACAAAACGTCATCAGTACAGACATGTCGTGTAGGTGTATATGTATGTGTAGTTGAGATATGCAGAAGGAAGTTGTACAGTGTGTGCAAAATTAATGCATAGATACAAAAGCTTAATATGTTAAATATATAATCAATAATTTAAGTAAACGGAATGTGCCATATAAAATACTAATGAAAAGTTTTGCGAATTTATACAACAAACAATTGGATTATAGTATAAATATATATGAAGCATACGTAGGGTTTGGTATACAATATTATAAATAAAAAATATAGCCTGCAAGCCAAAATGGGAACGGGAACAGAACGGAGGAGTGTGCACGATAGCTTAATGACTAAAAGTTTTACTCGTATAAATTATTGCAATTATAATTTATAATTATTATATAAATATGTATATATATAATAAGTTTATATATGTCTGTGTGTATGTGTGTGTTTCCTAGTTAGCTCGTATGGTTCGATTCTTGTTCATGTTGGTCAACATTAGCGATATATATGAAGTGAGCAGATCGTCCATCTTATAGCCCAACGATGTCTCGCACAACAGCTTCGAGCCTCGCACCAGATTTCCGATGGTCATGTGGAAGTACGTATTTCCAGACGACCAGTTGGAGATGCGCGTAAAGGGATGTGTAACGAGTATATCCTGCAAATATAGAATTATATTAATATCACTGATTTATATATTTCTTTAAGGGATACGCTACCTTGGTTACTGGATGTATTAGACTCACGCCGTGCTTGTTAATGGCAATGAGCAGCATTTCGGGATAGTTTGGTTCCGTAGTCTGTTTAACCTCAAAGAAGGCGGAACCAAAGGTGGGCCATCTGCAATGAACAGTTAATTAATGCTCGTCAATTAAACATACTCCACTGATACACACCTGTAGACGATCTTGAGGAATGCCACCTTGGCATCCTCTGAGGTCATGCCTCCATCTTGATTATATGAAGCGACAATCGAACGTTTCCATTCGCTGGTGCTCTGCATCTTCATAATATCGGACGGTATCAGTTCCCGCAGCATTTGTCTGTTAAGGTGATTGAATGAGCAACTATATCTTCAGATTTATATATCATACTTACGGTATGGCCTGCAGCTCCTGTTTGTTCTCACCGAACCGCACACGGAACACAAGTGCAGCCAGCTTGGCGGCCTCCTCGCGTGAGCATTTGTGATAGCCGCGCAAAAGTTTCGGCAACTCCTGGTGATAGTGGAAGATGAGATCGGCATTGCGATCCTTGCCTGGCACAGTGTTTGTCCACAGCTTCTTCATGAAAAAGACCTGGTATGTGAACTGCGGATTGGCGCCGTCGCGAATGGGTCGCGCCTTCTTAATCCAATCGGTCAGATGGCGTACAAAGTCAAAGAAGAAATCACCCTCGGGCACCGAGATGACCTTGTCGGCAATTTTGACGAACAGCGAAAAGCCTTCGCTGGTGCGCAACGAGAGACGTTGCGAGATGTTATTGCAAAAGTCCTTGGCCCGTGTGGAGGAGTCCACTTCAAAGGCCTCGTCGGTGTCGTCGGGGAAGTAGACCTTGTGGAATATTTGTGTTGTCTTGTGCTGTATGGCCTCCACTTCCACCTGATGCGGCGGATACTTGCGCTGTCCATGCCGTATGGTCTTCTGCAGGCGATGCATCGAGTCCTGCGAAATGGGATGCCGACGTGTGCGCAGAAACAGCAACAGTTCCTTGAGCAGACCCTGCGAGCAGGCAAACAAACCCGTCGCCAGCCACATCAACTCCCAGCCACGTTCCTCGGACATGCGATTCCGGTTGTCCGTCAGCTGTTTCATTAGCTGACAGTAGATCTCATCGCGCAGTATCTCATGCTTGAGCGGACCGTCGAATATGTGATCGGTTATCTCGTTGCCCATGCGCGGCCGCTTCGAGGGCAGATCGCCCATGTACTTGAGTATGGCAGCAAAGGCGAAGCACGCCTCCTCAACCAGCTCCTCCTTGCTCTGCAGTTTGCGCAGCAGCGGCGCCTTGATGGGATCACGTGAATAGCGCCACAATTCCTCACTGCGCTTCGAGCTGAGTGTCAGTGTCTTCGACATGGTGCGCTTTGGTGGCAGCCGGAAATGATCGAGAGCGTATTCCATCAGTGTGTGTGGTCGGTCACGCGGCTCGGCCACTCCCCCATTGGAAGCCATGCTCAAGCGTCGCCCATGATGCGCCTCATCGACGTTGAACAACGCCAATATATCCTGCGGTGGCTTACTCAGCGACGGCAGCACGTAGACTGTCTCGGCAGGGAAGTCTCCGCGTTCCTGCGATCGATCACAGCGTCCTATGCACCAGCCGTTGTTCAACACTGACTCGCCACACGACTCGTCCTCCAGTATGATCAGATCACCCTTGAAGAACGACAGAAAACTGGTCCCATCCGATGGAGCACGGTAATCCTGCAGAGCAATCACGTACTTGGAGCTGCACAAGACAAAACGAAGATTAGTAAGAAACTACACAAGGTATACTCTGGCTCTCTACTTACCGCTTCTTCAGGCCATCCAGGAAGTAGACGACCAGATCACGTATATCTTCCGCATTGGGACTCTGGAAGGTGAACTCCTCACCACGCACAGTGGACAAACTAAAGGTTTGTGTGAACACCTTATTCGTCTTCTGGCTGGAGACGGCAGTGATTTCGGGGAAGCTCAACTCCAGTAGCACTTGCTCCTGATCGTCCACTACATAGACACCAGTCCAGTTGACCGCAATGATGACATCGTTCTTGGGTAAATTAGGCCCCGAGTTGCGATATGCCTCATAGAAGCGGGAGAAGAGCAGAGGCCACTTGTACTTGGCATAGCTGACAATATCTTCTTTGATCTTTAGCGCGGCAATCTTATCCTTGACATAGTAGGACTTCTTGTAAGCCTGCAGCACCAGAGCGGCCCAACGTTCGATGGCCTTGTCCACGCCACTGAGACAAAAGTCCGGTATAAAGTTGGGCAGGAGCGTAAAGAGACGCTCCATGGACATGTCGGTGCCATATTCGATGAAATATTGCTGAGCTGCTATCATGGCTAGATCCTCCTCCTTGTCGCAGCGATATTCACCGAACTTAACACCTCGCACCACCTGCTGATAGATCAGATTGGTGGCCACCTGATCGTGCGTTGGCTCATGCCATGGCGCAAAGATCTCTTTGCGGAAGAAGAGTCGCCACGGTGCATTGCGCTCCTGGGCGCCTTGTTCCTTGGCATATTGTTCACACTGTGATATCGCGTCCATGACATGATCACCTCCGCTGCCCAGCGAACTGACCTTATCGAACAAGGCAATGTACAGTGAGAATCCAAACTGGTCCTTCAACGAGATCTTGTCCGACAACTGATTGCACAATTCACGCGCTGTTGTTGCCGAGTCCGCCAACAGTGTCTTTGTATTTCCATCCATGAACGTAATGGGCAGCATGATGGGCTTCTTCGACTTGGTCGCCTGCAATTCCAGCCAGGAAGGAGGCTGATTCCGCGTGCCATTGTTGAATGTGCGCTTCAGACGCTCCTCACAGTACGGCGCATAGCCGGGTGGTCCCTCACGAATGAAGGCGCGCAGATAATTGACGAACTTCTCGGAGGGCGCAAAACAACCGACACACAAGGAGAGCAGGATCCAGCCACGTGCATGGGATGACTTGAGGGGATTGTTTGTCAACTGTTTACATATCTGACAATAGATCTCATCACGCAACTCGGCACGAAGGATACCATGGCCAATGATGAAATGCAGCTTCTCCAGATTCGATGTGGGACGCGATTGAAGCCACGATTGGTAGCTATCTGCCGTGTACTCATCGTCCTGCAGACGACGACGCACATCTTCGCCCAGTTTGTTCTTACGCTTCAACGTCAGCGAGACAAGCTTGTGGCGTATGGAGCGCGGCTTCTGCTTGAGAAAGGCCTCCGGATCGAGACCCATCAGCTGAGCCTCCTGGAATTCCTGTAAAGATAACAAGATTAGTCACATCTCTGATCTTCATTTAATTTGCTTGCACTCACCTTACTCCTGATGAAATTGCGACCCAAAGTCGCCGTCACCTTGGACATCACTGAAGTGGTGTCCATGCGATCCATGGTGTGATATTTGGGCTCCTGCATGTCGCCTGTGAAACGCAGTATGGTGATCCACAGTGCCTGTGCAGCTAGCTGGTCACCCTGTGTGTGCAATGGCAGCAGCGGATGCTTCAGTGCCTTCTTCGCGTACTGATGATTCACATTGCCCTGGAAATATGTGGCGGCGAACTTTTGGAATTTGTACTCTGACAAATCTTCCTCATCCTCGGAAATGTGCATGGGTGCAATGATGTCCTCCTGATTGAGCGATTGTGCATGTGGTAAATCATTGAACACGGACGTCTCGCGTCCACCATGTGGTGTGGGTGCATCGCTACTGGAATCGGGCAGAAAGTCAAACATTGCCTCCACCAGTTTGCCATCGTCCACGGGTTCCTCTTGCTTGCGTGCTGCATCATTGATTATATTCATTTTCACCTCTACCCGTCGACGATCCTCGAGCTGCTCTTGCAGTTCCCGCCGCTCCAGTTCGTGCAACCGATCGCGATAATGCTGCTCGGCAATCTCTCGCGCATGCTTATTGCCGCGATGCAGCAGCTCCTGCTCCTCCAGCTTGCGCAGCTGCAGCACCTCAGCGAACTGTTTGTGCTCCAGTCGCAGTTTGCGATACCTACGCACCGCAATCATGCGTCGCACATGCGACTGTATCTTGATGACGGCCCACATCTTATGGCCATATTCCCGTCGCACCAGATAGCCCCGGGCGTGTGCCTGCAGACCCACAATGTGTCCCCGCAGATGACGGAATCGATGCGAGAGCACTCGCGAACGGATCAGCGCCTGCAGACGCATGTAGCCCACGCGCATGTTGCGGTAACGCTTGCGCTGCGCATAGCCCTTCCAGACGCGCTGCACACTGATAGCCGCCGCACGCAGGCGCAGATATCGCCGACGATACACCCAGCCACGTATGCTGCGCTGGAGGATAAGAATCTTGCGCGTCAACACACGATCCCGTTCCTGCTCCAGAAACAGATCATGTGCGTCCTTGAGAAAGACCTTTGTGTGTCCCAGCTGATAGTCGGACTTACCCAGGACCATGGCGCAAATACGCGATGTGGCAGCCTGACAGTCGGTACGGTGTGCGGGCGGTACTCCGGGTATGAGGAAACGATAACGTTCGACAAACTCACGGAAACCATGTCGGATGGGATAACCAGCACGTCGTATGCGTATGGTCTCCATCATGCCCGAGTAGCGCAGTTGGCGACAGCAGAGACCGCGATCGAACATCATCGGCTTCTTCAGCTCGTTGGGTTTGATGCACCGTATAAAGAAGGGTTGGCAACTGCTCAGCGTCTTCATCAGCGCGTCCAAGCTCTTGCGGAACTGGGTGGACAACGTGGGCGTTCGCTTTCTTGTCTCGGCGCCCATCTCGATATCCTGCGCGAATATCTGGCGCAAGAATTTATTGCCGCTCTGGCTAACTAAATGCAACAAATCCGGACTGAAGGTATCGCGATTCTTGTCCAGAAAACCACGTGTATCGTAGAACACAACACCGGCAAAGTGATTGAGGCCGAAACTCGTATTAATGTCCGACTTGGGCTTCAAATAATTCTTGTGCGCTCCATGGGTTTTGTGCAGCTTGGCCAGCATCGTTTGATCTGTGCCCTTGGGGAAGCGTGCCTCCTCATCGATCAGCGCCATGATGTTCAACTGCTTGATGGCGATCAGATCGAGTGCATCCTGATTGTCCACAAACTCAATGTGCTGCCAATTGATCGCCTCATGGTTGTATTCCTCCTGCTCCAGCTTGAAGATGTGCTGCACAAAGAACTGCTGTAGATTCTCGTTGGCATAATTGATGCAGAACTGCTCAAAACTGTTCTGATCAAAGTTCTCGAATCCAAATATGTCCAGCACGCCGATGGCATTGCGTGATGTTGCCCTTGGCTTGAATATGGCCGTATTAATCTTGCGTACAATGTGCACAAAGAGACGTCCATAGATGCCCTTCACGAAGGCATCACGCACATCCACCGACTGATCCCGCGACAGCGTCGACACCACTGTCTCGCCATGGGCAAAGAGTGTGCGACGAGTCAGTGCATCGATCAGTGGCTGTATGGGAAGTCCCAGCAAACCGGCAACACGTTCCACATTGATGTGCTCGGGGATTTCCGTTGCATCCAGATTATCGACCACGGTCGCTTTGTATTTTATGTTTCCGCAGTGCAACAGTGCTGCCAGCAGCTTGATTATCTCCCAGATTTCCTGATCCGAGAACAGCAGCACCTTCATGGCGGAACGTATGTCCGAGAACTCCGCAGCATCGTCACGTCCCTCGCAGGTGATGCTATTGCCGCCGGTTAAGTATCTGATAAAGGAAGAGATTCAAGAGATTATATAAGATACTCAGGGGCTGATTTGTAGAAAGGGTTGACTTACTTATAGTCAGCTGCAGCTCCCAGCTCGAGGCGACTCTTCTCCTCCGACGACAAGCCTGCAAGGATGCAGTAGAAGACGTGATAGTTCCGTTCGCTGTGGTTCTGGGACACAATGCGCGACTTCTCCAACAAATATTGCTCAATCTTAGCGCCCTCAATGACACCATTGGCGCTGAAGTGTATATCGATGTACTTGCCAAATCTGAACAGAATGAGAGAAGAGAGTGGATGTATTAAAACTGCTAGTTTACCCAGTTGACAGAACTTACCGCGATGAGTTGTCATTGCGTATCGTTTTGGCATTGCCAAAGGCCTCCAGAATGGGATTCGCCTCCAAGATTTGCTGCTCGATCCACGAGTGTTTGCCGCTTATGGCGGCCAGATATTGTAATATAAGTTTTGTGCTCTCCGTTTTGCCAGCTCCCGATTCGCCCGATATCACAATACATTGATCCTGGCGATAGCGTTTCATGTGCGCGTATGCATTGTCGCCGATTGCGAATATATGGGGCGGCAACTCACCGATCTTGCGCTCTTTATATAGCTTGATCTGATCGCCAGTATAGATGGGTAGTATCTGATATGGATTAACAGCTACCAATATAGAACCTGTGTAGGTCTGCGAATAGGAAAGGGAAACTTGAAGTTAGTTTAAAGCAAGATTAATGTCATTTAAGGTAAGTTTTGTTGTAATATCTTGAAATATAACTATATAAATAAAGTTTTTGTTTATCATTAAAAAGCATTTCTCCAAAAATAAGAACATCATGAATCAGAATACATAGTACATAAATAAATACGTACATACATAAATAGGTTTGGTAAGTTTGCTTATCTTGCTTATGTAATAAAATTGATTCTTCTATCTAATTAATTGTTGATAAAACTGTCAGACTGTGGCACGACGAACCAGATAAGCCTGCTACTGCAGAGGAAGCACAACATATCGCAAACCGGAATAGACCAGTATAATAAAACTGGCCAACTGGTATTTGAATGCAGTCTGAGATGTTGTGAGAATGAATGAATGAAAGAGGAAAAGAAATGTTGCTTGGGAAAATTGGAAAGAACAGCTTTTAGCTGGAGATGATATAGTAGTAGTTTATATCATACTCAGCAGCCATGATTGCTATGTACGTTGTATGCAAACAAATAATATGTCAAACTCTACTTTAAGGGTTTCAAAAAGAAACAACACTTCTTATGTTTAGTGATTAGAAACCCTAAACTTTTAGTTATGTTTTTTAATTTTCCCAACTAATCTCAGACACTCAGAGATAATGTTGAAAGAGTAGACAAAACTATTCAGAGATAAGACAAACAAATGAGCTTAATGATCTTGCAATGTGATATGATACTAGGTTCACTTACGTATATCAGATTCTCTTTGTAGCGAATGAGTAGATTTCGTAATATGCCCGCCTCGTGCAGATCGCCGAGTGATATCATATCCTCGACACCCTGCACAGAGGAGGCATGCATCGCCTTAATGCGACGCTCGGGTGCAAGCCACACCTCGTCGCCATCATCGTCGCGTACCTGGATGCGACGACCCTCAGCGGAGATGACACGTGCTCCAATGGCCACATCGAATTCCCTGCCCGAGGCGGGTTCTATCCAGATGTAGTCACCCTGTATGATTAGAGAGGCAAAGAGAGATCGTGATGGAGATTCAAGTGGTTACAATTTGACATTCCACGAGGGGAAGGCGCAGGGGTGGGGGGAAGGTAGGGAGAGAAGGTTGCCATGGACGTTTGTCGACGAGGGCCATAAAACTTTGCGCAGTAAGAATCACTTGAGCGTAACACAAAAAGCCAACCAGGGACAGACATAATAGATGTACGATGAGGCATGGGAGCCAGGTAATCACACACACACACGTATGCATATGTGCTGTGCATGTGTTTGTGTGCACTTCCGTTTGTGTTTTTGTGTGGCAGCAAAGTTTACATGGCCCAAAGAGAGGGAGCGAGCTGAAAGAGAAGAAGAGAACGAGGGAGTTGCAATTCTTTTCAGTGCGGAAGAACTTCAACGCTCTCTCTCTCTCTGCCTCTCTCTTTCTCTTTCTATCCCTATCTCTCTCTGTCTCCCTCATTCTTTACTTACACGTGTTACAATCACCATATTCGTCGTCCTTCATTTACTGAGTTCCTGGCGCTGGCTCATCCAATACCGAAGCCCGTTTTGCTGTTAAAAGAGAAGAACAGAGAAGAATGAGACTCTCTTTGTCAGTCACAACAATCGCAACAACATCAACAACAATCGCAACAACAATCGCCACAACAACAACAACCTGCTGCAGGCGCTTAAAACCGGCTATAGAAAACTATACAAAAAAATTAAGGTGAAGTTTACGGTAAATTGAAAGAATTTACAAGTTGTCGCTGCCTTTGCGTTTGTTTGCCATCTTCCTCAGCTCTCTTTCTCCTCTTCTTCCACTGCTTCTTCTTCTGCTTTGACTTTAGTAGAAACGTCTTCTTTCCACATTTCTTTTTTGGCAAGCATACGATAAAACCTCCAAGACAAATTCGTCATTGTCATCGTTCGTCGTTCGTCGCTCTTAAAGGGAAACCGAAACGACGAAACAATTCCATTGATATTAATTCGTTGACAATTCAAATCCAAAAATCAAAACTCAAAAAAATCGAAACCAAAACAACATAGTTGTTGTCTTTCTTTCAATATGCAAAAAAGGCTAACGCACAATTTCACTTTTAATACCGGGCGAAGTATATTGTATTGTCTATTGTTTTCCTTTTCTTTCCCTTCCGTTCCGTTCCCCTCCAATATCATTATAATCAGAACCTACATCGCGGTTTGTTATGCAAATTTATTATTTCGTTTTCGGAGTTTCGATTTGTTTTCATTGAAAAAATTTACTTTCATTACCTAAACGGCAAATGAAATAAGGAAATAGAAATTTGTCGGGTCGAGAAAGGTTTTGAAGCCCATTTGGGGCGTTTAGACCTTTAACGGTGGTAAGCAGCATTGATTAATTGCGAAAGACAATGGTATAAGGTGAAGAAAGGTTTAATTGTACAGTAAATCTGAACACGAAACTGAATAGTTTTTAAATCTTGCTTTGAAACTGTAAAACAAAACGTATTTACTGTTTAAAACACGATATCGACGACGTTATAAGGTGTAGAAAAACAAATCTCTTGAACATTTTTGAGATCTTTATGATTCTTCTATCAACTTTTGCTTTTAAACTGTATAAATTGATCAAAATTCAATATTAACAACGATATAAGTTGTGGAAAACAAAAAATTATTGAGCTCGTAAAGATTCTTCTATCAACTTTGCTTGGAAAGCGTTAAATAAAACGAATTAATTCTTCAAAACTCAAGATCCAGAATGATATAAGGTGTAGAAAAGAAATCTGCCAAAAATTATTGAGATCTTAAAGATACTGTTATTTACTTTGCTTTTAAATTGTAAAAGAAAACGTACTTGCTTTTTAAAACTTATTATATTGACAAACTTTCAAGCCGGGGAAGATTGGTGACAAACATTACATGAAGCAGTTATGACATAAATTTGAAGGTCGTGCTAAAAACAAGTGAATTTGAACAGTCTTAGGCAAGAAAACGTTACGAAATGATGTTCACCTTAGGTTCAATGTTTAAAGTATTGCTACATGAATTCAGGTTAGCCTCTTAACATATTACTTTGATCTTTCATTAACACACACATGGACACACACACACCACATGAGGCACACCTCGAACAATTAGTTAAATACTCGAGATACTACGTCACAAGATGATCGCACAGTTCGCTGATTATTTGGAGGTAATTCAGGCAACTGATACACTCTGCGGTTTGGAAACAATTGTCCATATACCTATAAGTATTCCATATACCATAGGAACACGAAGGTGTGTGTAGTGTGCACATACATACATACGTGTAACTATTGCAGACACTGACGAAGCGACGAAGAAGAAGAAGAAGCAATTTTGTGGCACACAAAACTCGTCTGGTTCCGCTCTGGCGATCAAAATACATACTATAATGCAACGCATATCCCCGGCGAAACACAGGAGAGAGAGCAAAAAGAGAGTGAGAGAGAGAGTGGGAGAGTAGGTGAGAGCGGGTAGGTGTCCGCATTCGAGTGAGGTTCATTCAAAATAGCCGTATTGCCTAATAATCTGTTATCAGTCGAGAGCGCGTCGCTGATAAGCGGAATGTCGCCCGTATACCTTGTAAATGTCGAGTAGTAGACAAAATTAAGCATGACCGAAAATAAACAAACACTATATCATTATTATCGCCGTCGCCCGTTAGGCACGTCCCAACTACTGTGATTTGCATGAGATCACAGACAGCGTCTCAATGATAAATTCTCTGATTGGATTCTCTGGCTGCAGTGGGAGACGTAGCAGAGACAAAGCAGTAGAAGAAAGAGTTGAGCATCAATGATAATTCTTCTGATTACAATGGAAGCTACGCATTTCAGCACGTATGGAAAACGCACGTGCGTGTGTGTGTCTGTCTGCTGTGCATTCATATGTCTGTGTGCGTGTGTGTGCGAGAGTGTGTGAGAGTTCACAGCAGTCATTAGTGAAAGTTCGTTGAAACGCGCTGCCACGTACATTACGCTTTAAATATTTTATCTGAAAATGTAGTATACCCTTGTAGAGGGTATATTAAAATTTGGCTAGGAAGTTGCAACGCACTTTAGGAGATATCATCGTCCCTATAAAGACTATATGTATCTGAATCAGCAGTAACAGAGAAGCTGAACCAGCCCAGTCTTTCAATATATTGGAACTTATTCTTTATAAATATGTACATACCTATGTATGTATATGCTTAAAATTTCATCAACATCGGAT
This sequence comes from Zaprionus indianus, assembly GCA_018904595.1. Classification (NCBI taxonomy): domain Eukaryota; kingdom Metazoa; phylum Arthropoda; class Insecta; order Diptera; family Drosophilidae; genus Zaprionus; species Zaprionus indianus. The sequence continues at coordinate 4,250,177 of JAEIHA010000905.1, forward strand.
CACTATAATACAAGTATACATATCTATAGGAAATCGTCCCAAATAAGGTTTTTGTCTTTATCTTAATGTTCATAGACAACGTTTTTATAATCATTAACTTGAGTCATTGCAACTGTTAATGAAAACATTCAATATTGTTCGATTCTGCACCATATTATATAACTAGTATAGGAACAATCGGAGGAGATAAATAACTGCAAGGGTATGCAACCTTATGTTTTTGTCTTTATCTAAATGTTCATAGACAACGTTTTTATAATCAGTAACTTGAGTCATTACAACTGTTAATGAAAACAGTCAATATTGTTCGATTCTGCACCATATTATATAATTACTATAGGAACAATCGGAGGAAATAAAAAACTGCAAGGGTATGAAATCTTCGACATTTGATTTTCTACAAACTTTGACATTTCCAACACTCACACACACATTGTTTTACACTAGTATAGGAAATAAATGCCTATAAAACTGCAGTAAAGAGAGAAAACAGAGTGAGAGAGAAAAAGGGAGAGAGAGAGTCTTCTATAGTCTTCTAGAGTATACTACGCGCTTTATGCTATTTTATTTTTTTTTTTTTTAGTTTTTAGTTTTTTATTATTATTATGCGGATGTCGACCTTAAAAAAAGTTTCACCAAACAAACAGAAAGTCGCAGACGCTGGCTGCGTGCACGGCTTGTGGTGCAAAGTCGCGAAAGCTGCACAGCAACAACAGAAACAACAACAACAGCAAAAAAAAACAATAACTACACTAACGGATCTATGCCGAATGTAGTCGCAACAACAACAACACCAGCAACAAAATACACAATCAAGCTTTAAAGGGTTGCCTCCTCTTCTACAAAATGTCCCGTTGTGCAACAACAACCGGACAAACAAGTGTTATTATTATTGTTGTTATTGTATTGCTGCTATGCATATAATTCTAACCCCGGCTCAAGCGCAAGCTCAAGGCTCGAGAGAGCGAGAGGAGAGTTGCCTGCTGCGTTTCCATGAATTGACTGCGTGAGAGAGCAAGAGACAACGCGACCAAGTGTGAGAGAGGGAGACAGACGGGGGCACCCATGGATTGCGGTAGCTGCAATGTAAGCCACTCTTTGGCTCTCGCGCTCTCTTTTTTTCTCCCTCTCTCACTGCTTCTCTTTAACAGGTGCCCAAGTATGTGTGTATTTGTGTTAGGCGCTCTCTCTGTATCTCCCTGTGTGTGTGTTCGTGTGTTCTTGTATGTGTGGCTGCGTATGTATTGCTGGTTAGTACCGTTCTAGCCAACACAAAACCTGAAGTGTAGCTAACCATAATTTGGTCAGAGGCTTAGCCATAATGCAGCCACGTCTCAGTCGCAGCCAGTCATGCACACACACACACACACACACACACACAGACACTGATGCACACATACAGATGAAGATGTTGCAGCAGCATCATCAGACTTGGGTGTCAGTTTCACTTGTGACCCTTAAAAAATAAACATAACTACGCCCTTGGCTAGCCATTATTCTCTTGTTAGATTTCAGCGCACTTTTCTAGTTTAACACACACACACACACACACACATAGACGCACACACTAAAACAAATACATGGCTTGCAGGGTGAATGCACTCGTTTTTTCTTTGCCGTGTAATCACTGTAGAAGAGCTTTTGACTTTTAAACATCGCTCGATAATAAATAATTTGCCAAGAAAGAGCGCAGCCAGCGGCAAAAGGCTGATAGTATAATTAACACTTTGGTCACTTCTTCTGGCCAATACCAGTATCATTGGCTGTCGCGGTCGCAGTCGCCGTCGCAGTCGCATTCGCAGTTCCAATCCCAGGGGAAACTTGAATGTAGTTTGGGAGCTTAGTTCAAGCGGTATATTCTTTAAAACAGGTTACATAAATAGGTCACGCACCATCGAGTGCAGCGCAACAGGTTAATAAGGGGAGTTTGGACTTTAATTTGAACTCCACTTTCGACACTGAATAACCGTTGAGTAAACAGACACACGCACACATTCGCATTTGTTTAGCTAATTTGTTGTTAACTTGGGTGCGTTTTTTTTTTTTCTTTTTCTTTCTCTTCTTGTTAACGGTAGTTACCTCTCAACAACGAAAATAACCGAACGCAAAACCGGACACAACCGATCGTCGCAAACAAAAATTGTGGACTGCTCGCAGTGTGACCGAAGCCGGGAGTCGAGTAAAACAAACTTAAAGCTGTGACAATGTGACCAGAGTGTCAGTGAGTATGAAGTTTCTCTTTGCTGAAAGAGAATCTCATTTGTGACGTCACGCTACAGTTTATTTTTAACTGCAGGGCTGCCAACTTGCTCAAGGCAAGGCAAGGTTTATAACTAAAATATATACATATAACATTAAGATGCATTAAATGATTAATAAAATATAATTTTAACACTGAATTCAGTTGTCGACTGTTGTACATTTCAATGCAAATTATAATAAATAATAATTGAGCAAACAGTTAGCAGCGCGCCTGACTGAGCATACTGTACTCCCATTATCAGCAATTCCGGCGAGTGGAACTGATAGGCGATAAAAATATAAAAGAAAGATCTCAATAGTTTATTTTTATTGAAATTTCTTGTTATAGGTGGTCAGTGAATGCTTGGCAATACAAAATACGTATTGATTGTGGTGTTCTCTCTGTGTGTATGTGTGTGTGTATACATGCAATTGTTTGTTTTAATTTTAAGGGGAATAGGGACTTTGGGTATAATGGGGTTTTTGGGATTAAAAGGACGCTTAGCAAAACTTCCATCGGTTGCCGCACTCGTTGCACATGACGAACGTGGTCATAGGTTCATCAGCGGAGCGCGTCTGTAGCTGATTGTAGGTGCAGTTACGCTTTTTGCACTTGCCACACTTGAGTAGATCCGTCTTGGTGCCCTGGACGGTGGCCAATTGGGCATCGTTGATGGCCTCCTTGACGAACTTCTCGCGCAGCTTCTTCATCTCATCACTGGCCATCTCCTCGGGCGTCATTTTGGCCAGTTGTTTGGCCGAAACGGCGCCGCACATGAAATTGCCACGAAGTCCCGGATTCTTGAGATCCTTCAGATTGGCGACACGAGATCTAATGCGATTCTTGTACTTCATATCAGTGTTCTTGAACTCCATGTAAATGGCATCCTCCAGCTCGGCGGCCATCTCCTCGGGTTCGGCACAACCTTCAGGCACTTCGCCTATCTTCAGCGCATTCGTTAGCATCTCTCGACACTTGAGGCGCACGGCGTCGGTCATGCCGCTCCCAGGGAACGATGAATGCGTTGATGACGACGACGACTTCTTCTCGTCACGCTTGTCTTTTGAGGAGTTGCTGCTGCCACTTGACCTTTCCTTGCTGGAGCTAGAGCTGGAATTTGATTTGCTCACACTTGATGGCTTTGTCGCACTTCCACTGTTGGTGGAGCTCTCCTTGCTGACGGAGCTATCCTTGGGCGTAGCCGGCGCCGGGCTGGCCAGGAACCTTTTCCAGTTCTTGATAAGAGTCTTGGCCAGAGCAATCACCTCGTCGTCCTTGCTACTCTTGCGCAGCTCGTTCACCGTCATGCCGATGCGTGTCTTTGTCAATATCTCCAGGTTAATGTTTAAGGTCTGCAGCGCCTTTAGCAGATCGAGTGCCTGTTCCTGTCCCTTTAGAGGCATACAATAAATACCGTTTTGTGTTTCGGGAAGATTTTAATGTTTTACTTACTGAACCATCACTTGCCGTTGATATCTTGCCTATTTTTTTCTGAATTCGAAAGACTTCGTCCTCGACGCTCATTTTGATTGCCGATGCGGGTAAAATCTGTATTGAAGTGATAGAACTAAGGTTATGTTAGCTTTTCAGATATAAAATAGGCTTTGCTACAATTTTATTATATGAAAACAATATTATTGTTGTACTTATTACATTATTTCCCTCCAATAAATGTTGTTTACTAATTTTTTATGTATTCTCTATAGGGTTATTGAATATGTCTATCGAAATATCGATATAATAATGCGGTATGCTTTTGGAAGCACTTCGATAGTTAAAGTAAGTTAAGGCCGCAAGGATTAACTCACTAGCTGCCGATATTTACATTTCTTTATTTAAGTCATAACGATCTTAAATATAACTAAGTGTATCTGCTAAAATGACTTTAATATGTGAGGTATTTCTCAAGATACTTTGTAATTAGCAAAGCTGAAGAAATTATAACATTAACAAATATAAATGTTATCGATATTCATGTGCTTAGAGTTGCATAGGTTCATTTTTTAAAGCAATTTTTTGTTGATATTTTATTTATTATTACTATTTTTTATATAATAAGACTTGATAACCTATTTTTTAGTCTATTCTGTTCTCTCTGCTTAATTTTGTTATTTAATTGATTGTTATTTCTCAGTAAAGATTGGTCACTCTTAGTCCCACTTCTGTTAGTTAACATTGGTCTAACATTGAAAGAAGAAGCATTTGTTGAAAGCGGCAAAGTTAACTTCAATTCAAATATCACGTGCATTTATTACTTTTGTGTCCTGGGTAAGTAGCAGTGTGGACATTGTTTAAGAGTCAGAAAGTCAATAGTTTTCATTCACAACTGCACACATAAAAATACAAATATATCACCCAACAACATAAATTTTAGAGTTTTTTCCTTTTCTTTTCTTGTCTTCTTTGTATTTCACCGTTACAGTGCAGGGTTGTCAGCCGTTAGTTCTTATAAAGATATATGCAAGTAATATACAATATTTTGGAGTTATCGACAACTCTAAAAAAATAAGGAATGAAAGGAAAGCGGTAAACTTTTTATCGTCTTTCAATTGAATTCTTCATTCCTTCAGAGCAAGTCGTCAAGTTTTCACTTAAAATTAATTTCTAAAAGTGCAAATTTGAAAAGGTGCTTGAGTAAAAAATAAAATATTCTAGGTGAGCTTAAAACAAAAGAATACGGAAAATTATTATTTCCTAATTGAAAGGGAAATGCAAATTTCATTATTTTTGCACATGTGTATATAACGGCGTCATTTCGGTCAGTTGACGTTTTATTATTCTTTTTTTTCGCAACCATTGAAAAGTAGTGTTACGTTTAATATATTGCTTATGTGTTGATTTGGCTCAAATAAGGGCGTTTACTAAGCCAATTGCTAATCTGATCATGTTTATTCCTGCCGTGTTTATAATGCGCATCTAGTTAATTTATTTATAGTTTAGTGCAATATAACCTAACTTCCTGCCGAATTTAGGCAGAAATTGAAAGCAATAATAAAAAAAATATTTCAATATTCAGCACGCTTTGCAGTTTTTGTTAAGATTGGTTTTGCACTTGTGCAAGAGCGAGATGCAACATTAAAATTTATCATTGTACAATATGAAATCAATCGGAGATTCATTTAACGAATATTCCGTTGTATGGTTTCTTACAAAACAGGAAAATTGAAAAAAAAAAGTGAATTTCGCAAGTCTCATTTGACATAAAAAAAATTGAATTCGTCATCTTTGACTTGTTTCATGAATGGATATAAAACGAGGATACCCCGTAGTTTGGTTTCTTTAAAAACAAGCATTGAAAAGAGTGAAAACAAGACATGTTTAAAGCACGTCTCATTTGAAAATACCCTGTTAGGTTTTTAATTTATTTTATCTCCAGTTAAAATAAGAAACAACTTGCGGAAAAAATGTAGTGTTTTTTGTTTATTTTTATCAAATATTTTTTTTGTAATTTTTCAGTTATTTTAAACGAGTTTTCTCAACGTGTTTGGTTGAAATGGGTTTTGTTGTTTTATTCTTTGGGGTCAAAATACAATACAATACAATATTAGTCAAAAATGTATTTTGTATTTGTTTTTAAATTTGTTCATCTCTAAGTGATTTAGTCATAAAATTTTGTTGCCATTCATGTTAGTTTGTTTGTTTAATTACCAGCTTTCACCATACACACATACATACGTGTATGTACAATCATCATGTACATATCCTCTGTATGCATATACCTATTATATTTAATTTATACAATCTCTAATTTGTAAAAGCATAAAATATTACAGGGTACTCTCTTACGGTTGCCTTACGATCTCTGCTTACGTTTGGGTTCTCTTCCTTTACTTGACTGTTTTTAAGCAATATATCCAACTGATCTAAGCGTTAGTCGCGCAAGTGTACTGTATGTTTATGTGTATGTTAAACTCTACTTATAAGGTTCTCTAGATTTTCTCCAATAGTCGATTTTTATTCTTTTCTTTTGTTTTTTAATCATGCTTAAATTTATGTTGGTTTTATATAGTGTATATGTGTTGTTGTTGTTATTGTGTGTACCTTCATTAAATGTAGAATATATATGATGCACATAATTAATTTGCTTTATAATTAAGATAATATAGAGCGTATATCTATATATATATTGTATGTATATATATAGTATTTTTAAGAAACACAATTACAAGATTTCAACACTTAATAATCTTTTTTGCATGTTTTTGTTTTGTTTTTCTGCATCCACTACTGAGTTTTGCTTTTGTTTTATGTTTGATTTTTTTGTTTTTCATTTATTAATTTTTAAAATACAATTGTAACACAGTAAAAATTAAAAAAATGCATTTTTATATGAGGGCAATGCATATAAAAATGTTTTAACAAAAGTATAAATGTTTATGCATGAGAGTGTGTATGATTAATGAAAATGCGATATTAAAAACTGCATCCGTTAATGACAATCCAGCAGCAGATCAGATCAGATCAATATAATTAATCGTGATCGTGATGTTCTTGTGTGTGTCTCTCTTAAGTAATGTACTTTTCATATATGTTTCATATCTCCGTATTTGTTTTGTCACTGGACAACAGACTGTACTTTTTAAGTTTTCATACATGTTGTATATGCAGGTGTGTGTGTTGTATGTGTGTGTATGTTAATGTATTTTACGGGCTGTGCATGTGATTTGATGACTTGGTAAAATAGTAAAAGAAGAAACAACAAATTTACAATGTGTATTAGAAATAGAAACTTTTTGCTCTCTAAATTGCTTTTGCTTAGATTTACAGTTTGGTTTTTAAATGGTTTTCTTATTATTTTTTTTTCTTTTATTTATTATATAAGTTTATATATAATTTTAATTTATATTCCTCTTATTTTCTTTTCCTCCGTTCTTTCTCTTGTTATTATTGTTTTCAAATATTGTTTTGTTGTTTTGTTGCTTTTGGCTTTGGCTGCACTGCGGCCGCCTTATTATATTGAAAAAATTTTCTCTCTCTCTCTCGCTTACAACTTTTATATATGTAGGTGTGTTGTGTGTGAGTGTGTGTGTGATATATTGGTAACCTGTTACTTCTCCTTATCCGAATCCTCCTCCTCGATCTAATACAGACACCAATTCTAAAATTGAATGCACTCCCGACGTCAACAGCAGCAGCAGCAGCGAGCGCCCCCTACTCCATCTCCTCCTCGTTCTAATCTCTCCAGCCCTAATAGCTTAGGCCAGTGTGGGGAACTGACGTTCATCGTTGACCTTGGGAGCAGTGTTGTTAGGTTGCCTCTCGTTGCCGAAACGCTTGCCAGCATTTCCACCACCAATGCCGCCTCCCAAGCTGCGACGCTCAACTGGCGGCCGGTTGCCGCCCTCGGGACGCGATGGTGCACCGCCGCTGGTGTTGCCACCCTCGGCATTGGCATTGTCACGAGCTCCTCCGCCTTGACGGTCAGCGTTGCCCTGGTAAGGACCGCGATTGCCGCCCTCGCCGCGATTGCCACCACGTCCGCCGGGGCCGCCACGACCGCGTCCACCGAAACCGCCACCACCACCGCGACGTCCGTCATTGAAATTGAATTGAATGTCAAGGACGCGTTGCTGGCGACCAACGCGCTGCGGATACATGGCAGGATCGTATTCAAGTTCTTCTTCGCTTTCGTTCTCTTTCTTCTTGTTGTTGGTCAGCACAATCATCTTCTTCCATTGCGAGGTATCCTCGCCTGCGAGCAGGAAGGGAAAGAGTAGCAATAAATATATATGAACAATGGAATAAGTGAGTACTTTAACGCACCTTCGCCAGCCTTGCGTATGTTAAACTTGGGCTTAATGCGCTGCTGCTGCTGTGCCTTCCATTCGTCCAGGGTCAGCTCTTTGGTCTCTTCCTCAGCCGGTGGCTGATCAGCGTTCTGCTGCTCATTGCCAGATTCATCGGCCTTTCCTTCGGCATTGTTGTTCGCACTGTTCTCGCCGCCCTCGTTGTTCTTGTTCACATCATCGATGGCCTCCTTAACCGATCCCCAGTTGTGTGCGCCAGCTCCGTCACGTTTGTCAATTGCCTTCACACCTGTTAAGGGGGAATAAAATACATTTATAATTTAATAATCTCATGATCATCTTTAATAAAATGTTGATTTTCAACTTCATTACAGGGCTTTTGTATGAAAGCTAAAGGAAAGACGGGACTCTAGTGTGATTTATCTTCTTGAAAAGGTGAGGTCTAATATAAATATTATATTATATACTTCCTTGTTAAGAGTTTACCTAACAATTACGTATATTACATTCTAACTGTTCATTAATTTATATAATTTCAGATATAGATAGATCTTAGAGTGATCGTTTTACTGCAGCTTTATAGGAAAGCAAAAGAAAACAGGGGCATAGTGTTCCTTCTTCTTGAAAAAGGTCAAGTATTATAAATTTCTTTTATACTGCTAAATGATTTTCTAACTATTAATTTATTTATATAATTTCAGATTAAGATAGATCTTGCGTGATCCTAGGGTCAAATCAACTTTTTAAAAGAGACCGGTGAGTACTTTTATAATTCAAATTCTACCTTATGTGAGTGGGAGGCACACATGCATAGTTATTCATCTAGAGAGAAGGCTCTTTTCATTCGAAACTCTTAAAAAGGGTTGTAATATTCTCTTCCAGAATTATATTATTCATAAATACTGTTTGTAATACATATGCTCAGAATAGCGCTGAAACTCTGTGTGACCAGCCAGTGTAACCACATAACAGTCGGTTCTAGATAAGCCCAATCAGTTGCACACACACTTCTCAACCCCTTACCTCCCTTGTCCCCAACCCTGGTCGATTAAAACTCATGTGGCGCGCTGCCGACGTCGTAGTCATCGTCATCATCATCATGGAAAACTGTGTGAGCCTCCTACACTCACAGTGGTGTGTGTGTGTGTGTGTGTTTGTGGAGGAGGGGGAAGTGAGGCCGACATGGCCTGAAGAAGAACCAAACTATTTTTAAACATATTTCATATATACAACAAATTGAACACGAAAATGTGCGTCGCCCGCCCCCCTTCTGCCTGTTCAACATTTATTTTTCTCACTCAATTCTCAACACATCGTGTGATCTTAATTTTGGAAATACTCTCCACTTACCCCACGGGAAAGAGTATTAGAGAAGGGAAGGGTGTAATATGGCAGGTCAACTCTTTGTAAAGAAAGTTAGAAATGAGAGTGAGGGATAGAAGAGGGTGTAATGTTCCAGGTTAACCTCTTAGTTATGCGAGAGGGGATAAAGCATCTTTGGGTGTTGAAATTGATTACACATTTGGAGTGAGGAGGGGGAGGGGGGATATATAACTCACCAGTTTTGTCAGAGCCCGATTGACGATCGAATTCACGTTTGCGATTGCCACCCTCAAAGTTGCGATTCTGGCGGGGCGGACGATCTCCGCCATCACGATCACCACGACCAAAGCCGCCACCGGCACGGTATGGGCGAGGATTGCCACCTTCGGCACCAGAGTTGCCACCTGGAGCGCCATTTTCGCGCACGTTGCGGCGATTGTTGCGCTGCTCGCGCGTCACCTCACCGCCGTTCTGTTGACGAAAATTGACATTGCGCTGTTGTTGTTGCTGCTGCTGCCCTTGACCAGTTTCACGTGTTTTGCCCGCACCAGCAGCGCGGCCAGCGACCGCACCAGCACCAGCAGCCCCACCTTGCTTGTTGTTGTTGTTCAGTTTGTCATTGTTGTTGCCAGCGGCGGCAGTTTTCTTGCCATCATTCTTATTAAGCGCACCTGGTTTGTTTTCCTTTTCGGCTTGATTTGGCTTCTTGGCTGCTGTTGCCGCTTTGGGTGCCTTAGCAGTTGGCGCCGTTTTTGTGGCCGCCCCCGCTCCTCCTGCTGCGCCCGTTGCCGCCCCAGCTGGCTGCTGCTGCTTCTTCTTGGCCGCGACAAGATTATCTAATGGATCGCTAACATCGTCGTCCATGAACAAAAGTTCATAACGATTTTTACCGGCGCTATCCATGATGTGTTGCTACTGTTTCTGCTTCTCCTGGATGTGCTTGATGCTCTGATGCTGTTGCAGAACGAGGACGAATTTGATTTCCAATTGATTTTTCCACACACGAACAGATTTTTATGCAAAAATCACACACAGAATGTTTCAGAGTTTCGGTCAGAAAAAAAACTCGTGTGTGTTTGGTTGCTGCTGCTGCTGCGCCTGTATATGCGTTTATGTTTGTGTGAGTTTATGAGAGAGTGTGGAAATAGTAGAAGAAATTCGTTATTTGTAGTCTTGCTTTTTGCTATTTTTTCTTTTCGTCGCTGTCGTGTGGTTGCCTGGCTGCGCTCTAACCTTAATTTTCTGCGTTTCTGCTTTGGCTGCTCTACACACAAACGTGCACACATATACATATACACTACCCAAAGGCGCACATGTGTTCTCTCTGTACTGTATTCTACAGAGAAGGCAAGGCAAGGCGAAAAAAAGCATGCTGTGTATACATACACAGAACAGAGCAACTCACGTTTTTCGCTATAACAGAGTTGCTCCTCCTTTTAACATTCTGCTCATTTCAATGTCTGCGTACGGCAGTGAATGGCAAAAAAGTGTGCTATTTTCAGTGCACTACTGTATTTTCTGGGTGTACGTTGCATTTGAATTTTTCTGTGCGTTTAACATATTTTTTGTTATATTTCAGATAAATAATAACAAGCAACATGTCTGATTGGGATGATGAGGTAAGTATTTGAAAAGATTTTCAGCAAGGGCCCTGAAATTAAACTATTTGTTTAGCCCGTGTGCGCTGTGCCGCCGCCTGCTGCTGTCGCTGTCGATGCTTGGGGAGATTTAAACCCGGCCACCAACAATGTTTCGGGATGGAGTGATGAAGAACCTGCTGGTGGCGATGCTAAAGGTTACAGTGGACTCCGTGACGGTGGTGGTGGTGGTGGTCAGAGGGACGGCGACGATGATGGCAAAAGACATGGTTATCGTGGACGCCGTGATGGGGACGGCGATGGAGATGGAGGCGGATATCGTGGACGCCGCGACGGTGAAGGCGGTGGCTTTCGCGGACGCCGTGATGAAGACGGCGGCGGCGGAGGCCGAGGTGGTGGCTACCGTGGGCGTCGTGATGACAACCAGGATGGTGAGTTCATAGAAAAATATTTTTAAATCTGTATTCCTGTCCAGTAGTGCGTAAGAGCCACTGGCTCCATGTAGTATGTGTGTTTGCTTGTGTAGAAGTAGTTAACAGATGGAACTCTTTCTTGTGCTAATTTGGAAACAGTTACACAGCTGCTCTGCCGTGGCGTACAAGTGCCCTCTAGCTACGATAAGGATGTCGTACGTCAATTTCTCGACGAACTTGATTTAACTGCATTCGATGATCTATCACAGCTTCGACAGTTACGCGACTATTTAGTGGAGGCTTTTAAGCAGCTGGTGAACAAAGAATGGGATTCTATTCAAGTCAAAGAACGGGATGAGCGGAAGCGAAAGGCTCGCGAGTTGCGGGATGAGGCTGCAAGTTCGGATCGCATTTTGAATGAGATTAATCACATGCTCAACGACAGGGGAGCTGAGCAGCAGAAGCTCCTAACAAATTGGTTAGAGTCTAATATAATGGACGATCAACTACAGCTTCCAACCTGTAGTCGCGATAGCTTTGCAGCTCCAAGAACGCCAAGACAGAGTCGATCAATGACAATGGCATCGACGCCAGTGCCGGAGCCGACAGAAACACCAAGAAAACGGACGCCGAGACCAACACGACGAGAAGCAGGAGCAAGATCTGGTGCAGCACCAGGAAAAAGTAATGCCTCTGATGACGTAGCTATTGAGAAGCCAACACAAATTGATGAATTGAGAAAATTGTTAAAGGCCGATGCTGAAATGTATGCGCAATGCGATGGCAACGATGAAGTCTACACGGCAAGAGTAGCTTCTTCTGAGCAACTAGAGACTAACATAAGGATTAATGCAGAGCCACCATGTTACCAACGTTGGGTACCAGAGAATTTCGTACGTCGTCGGGAAATGCGTAATACGCACTACATTTTGCCGCGCGAGATGCGCAAGGAGATACCCTTGCCGGAGCTAAGGGCGAACAATGTTTGGTTCTCATGCAAAGCACCAGCGCGTTTGATTTTCCATAGACCGTCGATAGAGAACAACAGTCGCCTATTGACTATGGAAACTCAGCAGGATCAGACGAGCAGTTTGTTAAATGTGCCGCGTCAGCAAGAATCTGGAAGCAGACAAGATGCCCAGGATTATATAAGACTAATGCTGGACTCAAGGGAGAACGAACCATCATCTCATAGTGCATTAGCATTATCCAACGATTGGTATATGTCTTAACAAGTTCTAACTGTCTGTCTTGCTGTTCTCCTCTATTTTATGCTTCTCTTTCGCATTCTTCTTTCACTTACCCTTCTATTCCCTTTGCATTCGCGTGTTGTGCAAACCAATGCGGTTTGCTGGCTTCATCCGACGATCTTAACATATAATTCAATTTTTAAAACAAAAAAAATAATTTTGACATTCACTCCAACAACATATGAGACGATATGACGAATTCGGAAACGATTTAAAAGTTATTTCAAGAAATGTATCTGAGATTTCAAATGGATTTTGTGTTTTGTTTGATTCTTGAACAGTTAAAGCTTTGTTTTCTTTGAAATCACAAAATCATTTCACGTTGTTAGGGATTAGAGCTGCCTGGTACTCCACAAAACGAGGACAAAGAACTTAGAACCGGGATAAATAATAGATACACAACTCAAAGTTCTGAAATAACAATGTCGTTATTCTCGGTGAATGATTCTTTATGTGTAGAATATCGAAATGGAGAAATGTATTTCAAGATCCTTTGTCTGGATAAGGCTAAGTTAGGGATACTTCTTTCTGGTTCTTTATCTTTTCTTCTGATTCTACCGATTTCCAAGTTATTCGATACATTCCATAGGCACTAACAAACTAACACATTTTCACAGCCTGCCCCCAATACCATCAATAGCCACCGAAAATATGCAGCCAATGTTGACAGAGGAGGACCGACTTTTAATGCCGCCGCCTGAGCCGCCACAGGCCCTGGAGAGTTCGATGGACTTTGCTTCAGTTGTAATGCCCCCGACATCATCGGAGAATTCATTAACGCCATTGTTATTCCGTTCACGTCATGCAGTTTCTTCGACGCCACTGCAAGACTATCGTCATCAGCTGCCGCCAATCGATGAGGAGCTGTCCCACCAGCAGAATCGTCCTCCTACCATAGGACGTGTGCTAGAGATGAGCGAATCTCCCCCAACTATAGCTAATGAATCTTTTCAAGCCCAAGATGTTGTTGCATCTGCTGTGGAACTTCAGTTAACTCCAACCATACCACGCGACTGGACCTCAATCTTTCGACCGCGTGACCATATGCCCAACTACGAGGGACAGGCCGTGGCACAGCCTAAACCAAAACTAAAACGCAAACGTCCAGTTCCAGTTCATCAAAAGGGTGATTCTCCAACAGCCGCAAACGAACCAAGAAGCAATCATGAGATAACAACAACTTTTGTTGCTGATTTGCTACAGTCCGCATTGCAGCAGGATGAGCCGCAATTAAGGCAAGGAGGTATCATTGAGGGGCAACCGGAGGAGCCCTTAAATCCTCCATCAATGAATCCTCTTCAACCGGCTGAGCCTGACTTGGAACTACCACAAAGCATTTCCCTGCCAATGGAGCTGCCTACAGTGATGGAAACAGAGTTGAACCCACCGACCAACAACGCTGAACAAATGATGGAAACTGATTTGGAATTGCGTCAAGCAGATATTGCTGGTGACTTAATGACAACAGCAGAGCCACCTGCGTTGCCTATGGAAGTGGATTTCCCTGTGCCATCAGTCAGTCTAGAGCAGTTGCCCGATCGACCTATAGTCACATCGATGCGCATTGTTGTCCCGCCAGACGGTGAAAGTTTGTATGCTGGACAGCCACAATTTAATCTCACTGGATTGACGGGATTAACAAGTGAGTGCCCAACGTCGGCAAATACCACTCTCTCCACGCGGCTGATGGAGGATTCCATTGCAACGCAACAAAAGGAAAACTCGGCTCATCATAAACAGTTGAACCGTGATCATTTCTATAGAGAAAATCTTGATGATTTGGCCTTTATTGTGAAGAATACGGGAAAGCTGCGGCTTATTGTAGATCATCAGAAGCAGCTAAGCGATGAGCGACAGACACTCCTAGAGTATTCAACCTCGGGAAAAGCCAATCAACGCTTTATATCGTTGCCTGCAGTGTACACTTACGATCAAAAAATAATCCTGAACATGCCAGATGTGAAGCGTCGTGTTGCACACAGCTTGATGGCTGCCCTTATTATGCAGCCCACTGTGGACATGCGATCTTTGCCGTTCATCACACGCCGCATGGAGGCGGCCATAGCATATCGCATTATCCTGGAACTCAAGACAGCCAAAATTGTCAATATCAGCAAAGATGCGCGATACGCATCGTTGCGCTAAGGTCGTCGACAATCATTTAGTACATAAATTGTGAATTGGTTTCACAAAATTAACAAACTATTATCTTTGTTTTTCACAATATTTGTAGTATTATATTATATTATTTTACAACATCTTTAGAAAATACTTCGTGAACTTTACGTAGCTAAGGTGTTAAATTTTTTATTTGAATTATATGTATATGTATATGCAGATCATTTTTAGAAAGTATAATCAATGTAATTATTAACTATTTTAATTTAAGTTTTCTAAAAAATCTCCGAAAACATTTTTATAGAAATTCACTATATATATATATGAAGATCATTTTCAATATCTTATGTTGTAATTATTTAAAAGACAATCCTATAATATGTTCAGTTAAAATTTTGTTTATATTATCAAATATTTTGTATTGCGGAAACATAACTATTTTATTTAATTTTAAATATTTTCAGGAATCTTTGTATAGATTCTAAACTTTACCTTATTAACTATTTTAATTTCAAATTACAATATTCAGATAATTTTAATAACAATTATTCATTAAAATACTACAATTAGTTTAGAAAAAACGTCAGTATTCTTATAATAATATAAATATTTCTTACAATTTTATATTTTATAAAACTTAAATTTTCGGATCATTTAAATTATTATATGTACGTTCAGAAATACCACCATAAACATAATCAAATGTTTTCGATGTTTATGTATGAAATTCACTTAATATTTATTTAACTTTTGCAGAACATTTTTATAAATATAAGTTATAATTTTTGTTAAATCGTTGTGCTATTTTTTGTCTTGTGTTCGTCGTATCTCTTGTGTCATTGGCAAGCAGCGAAAACTGAGTTATTATTTCTAATTCTAACATCTAAAATTCAACAGGAGAAGAGCGTCGGGGAGGAGGCGGACGTGGAGGCGGTTTTAATCGTGATTTTGGTGAGAAAGGAGAACGTCGTCGTCGTGATGAAGGCGACATGAATAACAACCACGAACACGCCGATGCCGATGGCGACGAGAATGGTAAGAAGGCGAGGGAATTTTATATACCTCCCGAACCGACCCAGGATGAGAAAGAGCTATTCAGCACTGGCATCTCGTCGGGCATTAACTTCTCCAAATACGACAACATACCTGTGAAGGTAAGTGGGGAGCAACTGAACTGGGATCCACCTCAACAAATTGATCCAATAAATTTCTGATTGTTTCAGGTGACAGGCGAGAACGTGCCACCAGCATTGAAGACATTTGCTGCTGCCGATCTGCGGGACGGTTTGCTGGACAATGTTACAAAGTCGGGATATAAAGTGCCGACACCGATTCAAAAGGTCTCAATTCCGGTTATTACCGAAGGACGTGATTTGATGGCCTGCGCCCAAACTGGCTCCGGCAAGACAGCGGCATTTTTGCTGCCCATTCTGAGCAGTGTTCTAGACCAGACGATTAATCTGGAGATTGGCAAGCCGCATGCTGTTATTGTATCGCCCACACGTGAACTGGCCATACAGATATTTAACGAGGCTAGAAAGTTTGCGTTCAAAACGTTAATCAAGATTAAGATACTCTATGGCGGCACATCGGTGAAATATCAAAATGAGTCCATAACCAGTGGATGCCATGTGCTGATCGCTACACCAGGACGTCTGCTTGATTTCGTGGATCGTACGTTTGTCACTTTCGAGGACACTAGATTTGTTGTGCTCGATGAAGCCGATCGCATGCTGGACATGGGATTCGCTGATAGTATGCGCAAGATTATGCATCATACCACAATGCGTGCAGAGCATCAGACTTTGATGTTCTCGGCCACGTTCCCCGAGGAGATACAACGTTTGGCTGGTGAATTTCTGAAGAACTACATCTTTGTTACCATCGGTGTGGTTGGCGGTGCCTGCTCGGATGTGCAGCAGACCGTTTATGAGGTTGGAAAGTTTAACAAGCGCTCCAAGTTAATGGAGATACTGCGTGAAGGCGCCGATGGCACCATTGTATTTGTGGAGACAAAGCGCGGAGCTGACTTCTTGGCCTCGTTCTTCTCGGAGACAGAATTTCCGACTACCTCGATTCATGGCGATCGTCTGCAAAGTCAGCGTGAGCAGGCCTTACGTGACTTTAAAAATGGCAAAATGAAGGTGCTGATTGCCACCTCGGTGGCCGCGCGTGGCCTTGGTAAGTAGTTCTTTACAGAGAATCTGACAGAAAGAAAAATCAAGAGAAAAAGACACGGACGTAAAGAGAGACTGACAGACGTAGACGAAGAGATATAGGCTGAGATAGGGAAAGACAAAAAGAAAAAGGCTGATGAAGATAATAATTATATTTCTTTCCGTTTCCATATAGATATTAAAAATGTGAAGCATGTCATCAACTATGACATGCCCAAAAGCATTGATGATTACGTCCATCGTATTGGGCGTACTGGTCGTGTGGGAAACAGTGGACGAGCCACCTCATTCTTTGATCCCGAACAGGATCGTGCTCTAGGCGGCGATTTGATAAAAATTTTGGAGGGCTCTGGTCAAGTGGTACCTGATTTTCTCCTGGAAATGGGGGAAGGCAGCTATTCCACTTCTAAATTTGGAGGCATTGATGTGCGCGGTGGTGCCGGTACCCAGGTGAATTGGGATTAGGATAATCAAATTTGGTTAGATATTAAATATTTGCTTATTTCTTCACTAGGATAATTATGGTGCCGCTAACAACTTGGAGGATGAAGAAGGATGGGATTAAAGAGTAAAATTAATTTAAGGTACGACACTACCGACGACCAAAGGAAGGAAATCATTTAAAAAGAGTACGCGTTTTATTTTATCATTTCAATACCACATAAAACAATATGTGTTGCAAATGCAGCTGAAGAATTCAAATATCATTTACGAATTAAACAAAACTTATTTAATAAGTTGTTTCAAAAAACAATGCCAATTTAATGAACTTTGTTTTCTTTTTATTCAACAATTCGAAAACAAAACTTTTTTGTTTTCGCAAATATTATTAGCTTCATATTTGCAAAAAATTATCTCGCTTCGACTTCACTTGTACCATTTAAAATTCTAAAGTTATTGTAAACCGCCATCTTGAATTTTTTAAAAATATTTGTTCCAAAGCTATTTGAAAACAGGCAGATCGCATGTCTATTAATTGCTGAACAATATTTTTTTTTAAACCTTTCTGTTTTACGGAAAAAATAAAAGAAACTCCCTTAAATATTTGTAAAGTTTCTTCGTACTTAAAGGAGTATTTGAATAACAACCTAAGAAGAGAACATCCCTTGTTTATCTCCCTTAATTTGGAGTCTGCACTATTTTGGATTGTTGTTTTACTCTCTCTCTCTCTCTCTTTCTTTCTCTTTGAGGTCATCTCTCGTACCGGCTTTTTGATGGCTCATTCGACGAGCTTCTTTCCTCCACCTTCGCAATGCGAAAGACGCGTACGAAAACAAAAAGCGCAATACGAGTAACTGCGTTTCTATGTTTTTGTTTTTGTCTTTGCACGCAGAGAAGGGCGCACGCATGCATACAACAAAATCAATAAACAGCAACTCACCACGATGAGGTGTTGCTCTCTCTCTGTCTCTTCGCTCTCGCGTGGTGAGTTTCAAGCACAGTTGGGACGAATTTTGCGAGACAAGTTCAGTCTCTGACGGCATTTCCCAGCGTGCGAACGCTTTTCTCTGCGCGCTGCAGCTGCTTCGAACAATTGTTACAACAATTTTGTGGTACTATTAAATAATTGAACTCAACTGCAACTGCCTCGCCCCTCTTCCCCTCTCTAATGTGCGTGCCCACAACAAAGTGGGCAAGTGTTGTCATCGTTGTGTTGTTGTTGTTATCGCGACGCCCTTAAAAGTATGCAACGTGAAGTGTGTGTTTCAAAGTGTTGTCTTCGTTTTTAACGGTTTAACCTAAATCGCTTCTTTGGCGATTATGAAATAAGCAGACAGTTTTTGTTGTTGTTGCTGTTAGCACGGCTTAGTCGTGCAGACAACAAAACAATGAACGAAACAAATAACAAACAACAAAAAACGCAGCTAGTTTTGGGTGCAAGCGACGACGCCCACGCACATTGAACCCAAGTCCAAGTCCAGTAACCCCCTCGTGCCCTTTTTTGGTGGAAATCCACCCCCGCCGGCACTAGGAAAACTCTTTACATTTACGATTTTCTTTAATTTTCTTATGGCCTTTGCGTGTTTCCCATTTTATTTCATATTTTATGTTTCGAACCACGCATAGAGTAACCTATGTACCATATAAGTATACTATATTTATTTTTCTTCCGCAATATAGTCATAAATGATATCTGGGAAATCTCGAGAATAATAAACAAATTGCGCACGCGACAAGTTTCGCAAATTTTGGAAAACTAATAAATTGTGTAATTTTGAAAAACGAATGCATCTCGCAAAGTAATAACAAAAGTAGAACGAGGAAATAAACAGCAACAACAACAATAATAACAAACGAGAAAAAGTGTGATTTGATTTTTTGTTGTTGGCCCACACAATGAGCCAAAGTTTTGATAGTTTAATGCGAGGCTCGGGAGCGTCTGGGGCCCGGGGGAGTGGCAGTGGCTTTGATGGCTATCCGGGTGGCTATTCGGATCGTCAGTCCTCGGAAGATGTGCCGGAATCAACGACAACAGCAACACCAACAACAGGGACTCCAACAACCACAGCCGGCGAAGATGGTGCTGCTGGTGCTACTAGGGCTGGCGGAGGAGGCACTGCGACATCGCGGGATGATGATTTCACCGAGGACAACAACTTCGAATCGAATTTGCGACGTCGCAAAGGCAAAATAATATCCTGTGCCAAGGAGACCATCGAGAACGGTAAGAGACGGTCACACACGAACTAGACTTCTGCATGAATGCATTCAAAACGCAACAAAGATTCAATAATGAATTTGCCCTGCCTTGTAAATAAGTATAGGATTTAATGAAACAAATATGTGATACTTTACTCAATACCTTTTGCAATTATTTGTTTGAACTGATTATATGGTGCGTAATGAGTATAGTAAAATAAGAGTTCAGTGTAGTGTTGCCCTCAAGTGGAATCATTCATGCAGGACTCTAATACACAGCCACTTATACACATATTGTACGTGAGTGTGTGTTCGACAATTGGTAAACAATGCGACATTTGTCGTATCAAGTTTCAGCCAAAAAAAAAGAAAAGAAAATTGTTGGTAATAGAATGTCGAGCGAGTAGGCACAGATTTTCCAGTCCAATGGGCGGCAGACGGCAACTGTCAATAACTTTTAAGGCCATCGCAATTACAGTCTGAAATTCTCAAATAATATAAAAGTGGATCAGACAAGTTAAACAATTTTTATGTCATATTCCAAGGCGAACTTGTCAAGTTGTCAGATAATGGTAAAATGTCAAAAATAAATGAATATTTTGTGGTCTCAAAAGAAAATTGTAACTCCCAGTTCAAAGGCATGGCAAATAGGGATGTGTAGCTTAAAAAATCAGCAATAAATCACAATTAGTTAATTGTTTTCAAATTATTCATTTATTTTGGAAGACTTACATGAAGGATATGTTCGTCTTGTAGGGAGAACGAAGAGAAAGATACTCAAACGATAATCTTGCGATAATACATATCCATCGATATACTTGAATGTTACTAACGAAATGCATTGAGAACTTTGAACATTGCAATAAAACAATATATAATAAAACAATAATATATTAATAGTTTCTGAATTCTTTCGGAATTTTACTGAAACTATTAACTAATGTAGTATCCATGAGCAAGATAAATTGACTCTATAAGCGTAGATTCTACGAGTTGAGCACATATTGTCGTCGGTTTTGGAGCATCGTTAGTAGTTTTCGCACGAAACAACTATCAAATTACCCTAAAATGACTTTCAGATTGATGTATGTACTTCCTTCACCCGTGTCCCTTGTGCCACTTTCCTGTGCAGCTGTCAACGTTGGACAAATAAAACTAACTTTGCCTCGTTCTTCTCCACAATGGCAGAATGTGTGTTGTGTCGTCGACGTCTGCTTGCATTGTGTTGTTGCATCTGCCGCTGACGTCGCCTCAATGGCATCGTCGGCAGCTATAGAAAGTTGCCTCCGATGTTTTTGAAAGCCTTTAAATTATTTATGTGCGTCGCCGGCGCTTGAAAGCATCCAATGAAAGCCTAGCAAATGCCTTTTCCGCGCGATTTTCTTCCGTTTTTTAATTGATTGCGACTACCTCTGCAGCGACATAAGTATGTATATAAAACTTATCGATTGCACTTGATTGGCTTAATATGTGAGACGGTGTGTAGCCTATCAATGGGTTAATCAAGTTCTTGCACGTCGTTTTTTTGTTTACTTTGAGACAGTTAGTTAATTTCATTAGCTTTTTTATGGGTCAAGGCTATTCAACGCTCCCTCTGCGTGTCTCAGAGTACAATACATGGATTGCCCATGTGAAAGTTATTTCTTGAAGTATGCCTAAGGGTTGGCCCATTGTATATTACCACACTGTGGTGGAGTCATTGCTCGATATGCTTGCGAGGGTGGATTCCCACATTGCGTGCTAGACGCGCTCTTAACTGGTGTTCTTACAGTGTCGCCAATAATTAAAGATACCTGAATAAAACATGTAAATGGCGCTAAATGTAAATGACAATGTATTCAATTATTAATTAAGGTTTAGTTTTAGGGATGGACTTCAGACCTAACTAGAGATGTTTGCTCAAGCGATCAATGTGTATGTTATTAATCGATTAGTATTTTTAGTATATTATTTTTAGTATATAGTATATATTAAAACTAATGCAGTATTTTTTTATTTGTATATTCATAAAAATATAAGTTAATAACCATGTACTACATGTTATTAATTATTAAAAGTTGCAGATTATATTGATTTTAATTTATTATTTGTTAATAAAGCCTATGCTTTTTGTCTTTCTTTTTATTTAATGTAATGGGAATCTTAATGGAATTTTTAAATATAAGAAAGATGAAGCAATTCCAGTTAGATTATGAACCTTTTTCTGGAATCTCTTCTGCTTTTTAATTATTCCAAGAATTACCTAATTGCATTATATCACCGTTGCCAATCTTTCGTAGAGCTTTGGTAGGAATTCCAACGAACTGGTTATAAACAAAATTGCATTGGGAATTTGATGCGTGTTTCGCCCTTAGCAGTCCCTGCAATGGGACTCTCTTTGAGGGACTGACAGGAGAGTGCCAGGATTTACAAGCTACGGAAAAAGTTCAGAGCTGACTTTTAAACTTTACACCACCTGTCACGTTGACGTGACTGGCCTGGAATGGGGGAGGGCCTGAGTGGGTCAGGGTATATGCTATAGGGGTCCGAATGCATCGCGTGCGTTAGCCCGGCGTGAAAAATTAGAAGTTTCGCTGGAAATTGGGTAAAAGCTGGGGCACATCGATTTTCTGGTAGGCGGCCAGAGCTGCCATGATGTCTGCGCCATTAAGGGAATCGTAGTATACTCAAACTATCGCGTTTCTCTTTTCGCGCTTTCCATTTGCCATCTCTGTCATTGTCTTGGGCCATTGTCTGATTGTCTACTCAATGTTTGCCTTTCTGATGATTGTTTTGTTGTTGGCTTTATGAGCGAACTCTACTACAGTCACTGCTACTGACTGACTGTCTGTCTGTGTCAATCGCGGCAGCTCGTCATCCACAAACATTATGGCTTGGTCCCCGACTGTGTCTGGCTCAGCAATGGTTGAGGCAACTACAGATTGGCTGCGCTGTTGTTCGACCCCTGGACCTATTGATATCGTTCTTGTCTAATACGGCTGTCAGCTGTCTGCCAACAACAAAACAACAGGCAACAATTTGTTATTATCGTTTCCATTGCCATCCATTGAGCGAATCTCTTCTTGTTAATATGAGTTAAAAATGTTTCTTGAAATGTATGTAAATTAAAATTCTACTATGGTAGACATGTTTCCTTTGACTCTTCTTTTCAACGCATTTCCAGTTCATTTCTTAATTTTCTATTCAAAGTTGGTCGTAGAACATTTCCACCTAAATAAAAATTGCTACAATGTTTACATAGGCAACATCTCTTTTATACAATGTTGCGGCTTTTGTCTAAGTCGACGCTCTCGGCTCACTTGCATATTCACACACATACAAACGAATACACACACACGTATTTGTAACATATGTACACACTCTCAAGTCTGTATGCAAGTAAGCTTACAAAAGCGCTTTATGTGTGTTAGTTTTGTTTCTAAGGCATCTCATATTTGTTGCCTTTTCGGGGCAGACAACAGAACATGCCTGAGGACTAAAGCAATATAAAACGTAGTTTTTCTTACATTTTAAACTTAAAGAAATTTAAATGCGTCGTGACTTTTTATTAGTGTTGGAAATCAAGTTGTTCTTGCATATCGATATTTTAAACCATATATATCGATGTTAAATGTTCTCATAACTGCATAAGGAGTTCATTAATATCGATAGGAACCCAATAAACATTGGCCTTTAAAGCTATTTTGTACATATCTTAGCCCATAGAGACTGAAATTTTAATTTAAATTAGTTAACAGGTGCTCTAAATAGTAACTGCCATTAATATATTCCAAATAAATAAATAAAATGCAGTATAAAAATCAACTTCAGATCTTTAATCTCAGTAATTTTCAAGGAAATGCGCAAATTCAGTGAATGTACAAATTTACATATTTGGTTTTGTGCGTGTGAATAAATCATGAAACTCTTCAGATGAGGCCACAGCTCAATTTCCATATGCGGTTTACAAACATATGTACTATCATTTCCACACATACTTATGGGTGTGTATAAATTTAATCAAATTATGCAAAGCTGTCAGTTTATTTGATAAATGCCTGAGGCCCCCTAAGGTCATGAAAAATCGTGAGGTTTAACAATGCCGACAAAAAAACCGAGCTCATGCTGCTGGAAAATCCTGGAGCTTTTCATAAAGCCAGCATTGACTTGCATTCTTTTGTTGAATCTTATGTGGCTTACTTTCCTTTTCGAGTATATCAGTGATTGCTTTTCACTTTATTCCGCATCAGAATCTCCGCATTGCACATTAACATAACATTTATGAGTCCATCTGAGTGCACAGGGCCAAAAGCCGATTACTTTCGACCTGATAATGAACTGGATGCCGCAAGTTATTTATTTTCTATCCTTTCAGTTTTCTTGAAAGTACTTTCTCTCTCTTTTTCTGTAAATTTTAAATTAGATTCTTATGAGGAATGGAAAATATGCTATGAGTCGAGGTATCTCTAGAATTTAAATAAATAAAGCAAAATTATTTGCACATATGTGAATAAGTAAAATAAATATGCATGTTGTTTACCAGAAGTTTGTGTGAAAGTCCTAAATTTGTGGAAAACGCACGCTTTGTTGAATTCAATGTGTCAATCTATAAATAAATGTAAAACAAATATAACCAAAAAGATTACATACATTAGACATACTGACAGTTTTATACCCTTGCGGCTTTTGTTTTAATGTCCATCGATTGTACCTATGTTTTGTAGTGCACTTACTTACACGTATGTGTTTTGGATCAGAATCTTTTTATAAAACAGCTATACTTAATAAGGTTGTACATAGATGTCTCCTAAAACAATATATCCTCTGCAAGTGTGTATCAATTTACATGTTTATAAATAGTTTAAGCTGCTTAAATGCAGGCATTTGATGCACGTAAATTAGTTTCATTTAAAAGGTATTTCAGGAGATTGTACCATACAGTATATATTGTAGAACACTACTAGATATTTGTGTACAATTATAGTTCTACACGTATTACAATATACAATACGATTTAAATATGTTACACTGTCAGATAATACAATTTTGGGCACTCATTCTTTCATTCTCTCGTCTAACTCGTGTTTCGTGTTTTAATATCATATCCATAATTTGCACTTAAGCTGCTGCAATCTTGAATATTGTTTATAACTTAATCGGATAAGCGCACACAGTCAATAAAAAGTTCACCTGTAGTTGTGGCTTGCCACAGAGCAGCACGTCGTGGGCTACGTAGTTACGAAACTCTCTGCGTCTTGGATATGCAAATGCGTAACAGATTCAACATGCAACATGGCCTGCTCCTGTTCAGCTGCTAACTATTTACTCCGCCCTGCGGCTGCTGCTTTCCTCACTGTGGCTGGCATGTTGTGCAACTTGATACACCAAAGTTGCAACTTGCGCACAAGCTTGCTCGTGTTCGTGCAGGTGCAATATTGTTTCCTACTTATCGTATGCATAAGCGATACCTTTGCCTAAACGTTGATTGACAGCTGCAGTGGAGCCCACGATGCCAATCAGCAAATCCGACTGTTTCAGCTCCCGGCAACATCCGCAACATCATTATCCCGAACATCATCATCGACGTGTTGGGAGGAGCAGCACCAAGCTGTGTGACATTGGGAGCAGCTTAATTTCCGCTGTGCGTGTGATCAACTGCATACTACACACACACACACACACACCTACAGAGTCACATGTGTGTGGCATGGTGTGTTCGACTTTAACCTTTGCATTGATAATGCGATTGGTTTCTGTCAGCACTCAGTGTCATGTTTTAATTTCTTATTGATTAGCATCGCAAACGCAACCGACGTGCAGAGCCAGCTGATCCATGGCAGCTGCTTTTCGAGCGTGTAATTCAATTTGAATTAATCGTAGGAGGATGGCACGAATGTTTATGTGGTTGCTGATGGCGCTGGTAATTGAATAAACTTTTTTTAAAGTTGTGGTGTGGAGATGAATTTTATTTTTATTAAAATGAACAACAATAAAGGCTGCAGTAGCGCTGGAAACTAAATTGAATTTAAATCGATAAGTGCTTTGGGATATTTGTAGATATATCGATGTTATAACACCGATATATGGTATTTTCCTTGTTACTGAAATGGGGCACATCAGTAGTAAAAGCAATAGGGCTGGAAACTATTGAAATTAAAATCGGTTTATCTACAGATTTCGATACATATATTTAGTATGTAAAGAAATGAAAAAAGCACATTAAAGGCAATAAATACTAAAGCGAATCAATTTCGATTTGTGATTTGGTGCAACTGTAGATATCGATATAATTCAGACATTTAATGTTTTATTTACTCAATTGGTGCACACCACAAAATGTGAAGCAAAAGTTGTTGATCAGCACTGTGTACTGCGAAATGTTGTTTATATGCTTCTAAATGATTTGCATTTGCTGTCTTGCACTTCACCTAGTCTAATTTTCGTTTCGTCCAACTGGCATTGCATTAATCTATTCATGTTAACTATGTGGAACAATTTCCTGCATTGAGGTGCCCACAAGCTGCTCGCCATGTGCCACACGTAATCCGATTCGGCAGTGAGCTCGACTTCTGCACACACAAGTCTATTTGATTTCAGCTCGAGTTGAAACATCTTGGCCCGGTTTCGTTAAGCCAATCTTGCGATCTATCTGCATTTTCCTTGCGCATATTCACATTGTTAGACTTTTATGCCCATGTCCGGCAGACAACCGCATGGTGAAAACAAAAGGAAGTGCCGCAGGATGTTCCTCCAGCAAGACCCACCTCTACCACACCCCGTGCCCAGTCCTCACCTGGCACATCACTTCTATTCCGTCCACAATATTGCAGGCGGTTTGCCTACTTGGCCAAGAAATTGCCGAAAAAGTACGCTTAGAAGTACCCAAAGTACTTGGCCGTCTGTATTTATAAATGAATACTAGGCATGTGCCTCGTTTTGGTCTTGGCAGCCGGCCAAAGGACCCTTTGCCCTCCGCCCAACTGAGTGCTTAAGGGTGGTGCAAGTCCACTTGGAAATGGTAGCCGAAAATGTGAGATGGAAAAATCAATTCGAGCAAGTGAAATGTGTTGAATACGCTGTGAATATTCCTTAACGTTTTAAAGCATCAAATTGTAATATGTTGTTAATGCGGTTTTCAAGCGCTTTAATCGATTTCAATTCCACATAGAGTTTCCTTTAAAAAGTATTCCAAGAATTTCTACAATGCCGTTTCCTCGTATCAAGTTGGAATTTCTGTAAAAGCAGGATATGAATTCCATTTACTTTGATATTTTTCACTTGAAATGTGCCATTGCCAGTGTGCCACGCCCACATGCTGTGACGCCTGCACAGCAAATGTTTTGACATCCATCATACGCCCCGTGTGGCAGCTTGGCAATGTGTCGCCCCGTCCTTGTGGTCTTTACCATTAATTCAATTGAATTCGAGCACATTTTCTGATAAATTTCATGTCATACATTCATTTCTGCATGCACTTTCAGCCAAGTTCCCCGTAGAGAGAAAACGTTGAGTGGATGTTGACTATTTATTTATTTAAATCAGTTGACCGACACGAGAGGCTGCTGCTGCTGTTGTCTTTGGTCAACTTGCCGAAATCAATTTTCACTTTGCCATACGAAACGAGGTATTGCAGATGGGGTTCACATACATATTTCACATAACCATTTTCAAATATCACAATTTATGCTGTGTATATCCGCTACTAAGTGCTAACCTAAGAAAGTATATAAATTCTTGACTTGTTTCAAAAGTGGAGCCTATTCCTTAAGGAAAAGAGGGTGTATCACAGTCGAGCACACTCAACTATTGCTTTTCGCTTATTTACGAATTACTTTTCAATTCAACACAGTGGCGAAAAATTCTACGATTCAAAAGATATGTTGAATTGCTAGTTTTTCGTCCGGAAACTTACTGTATTTAAATATTATAAAATATGCTTAATTATCAATATTTAATCGATAAACAAGGTTTTTTGTGATGCTCTTGCCAACAGTGTTGGAAGACACTTTAATTGAATATCGTTAAGATATGTTGAACCATCGATACATTGAATCGATAAGAAAAGTTTTTTTTGTGCAACTCTTGCGAGCAATCACTTATACTTCTTTTTTTTGCAAGATATGAATTAATATTTGTGTTCCATATTATACACCGCTTACACAAAGCTTACTTATGTTCACAGCACTAATGGTAAGCGATTCCGTGCTGTGTGGGATTTCCCATGTGCGTACAGATATTCATACTGCTGGTTGCCATTCAGCAACCTTGTCTGGACTAAGTGCTGTTTGCTGTTGCGTGTACGCGGCGCCCATTTACTGTCCGGCTCCACCTGCTCCACTGTTTGCCAAGCTGCTTAACACATGTCCGAGTGTCGGCAAATCAATTGTATACATCCATCTGCATACATGTGTTGGCATCCCGTGTAAAACGCCTATCCTACAGGCGCGTGCCTGGAGCCGATCCTCATTCTCATCAGGCCACAAATTATGATACATTCATGCATTGACCACACGCAGTCACACAGATTTAACTAGTGCGGTTGGCTAAAAATGTTCTCCGTAGGCGTGTCCCATCCTGTACGAGCACTACGTGCGTCCACTAATGAGACCAAATGTGATTTGACTGCCCATTCACAACTTTTTTTGGAGGGCGTTACTCTGCTGATACACACATTGCATGCTGTGGGTTTGATGTGCATGTTGTTGTGTCCTCTCTTGTTGTGTAACCCATTAAGAATGGCCATCAATCAAGTTTTTGCTTTTTCGGATGCTTTGTGGGCAGTGCTTACAAGCTCATAACTGAATGTGAAACATGTTTGTAAAAGGAATTAATTACTCATTATTGGGGAAGCGTAATTGAGCTCTGCTATCAGCGGGTGGATGTGAGCTATCAAGGTATAAATAAAATGATGAGTTGACAGAGATTGTTGAATTACTTAGCTTAACTTTATCGAATCTCATATGTTGCTACATAGAATTGATTCAGCAAGTTAAAACAGTTTGCTTAAAATCGATTCCCGATCTCGTTACTTTAATTACATCAATTACGTATTAAAATCGGATTCATAACCCCTGAGAATTTAGCGAAGAATCAAGCTCAATTATGTATACAAACATAAAGTGTCATTTGCAAAAAATTATCCCATTAATATTCCATTGGAATTTAAAACAGTCTACAGTGACTCCCACAGGTAAACCGATAGCTTTGTTGGCTTTTTGATAACCTCGCATAAAGCTGTCGAAGCGCAGCCTGAAGAGGGAGAGAGAAATGCTAAGAAAGCCACAAACTGAACAACTGTCAGTTGGCAATGGATTTTGTGTTTAGCTGGCAAAAAGAAGACATTGTCAAATCGCGTTGAGTGACACAAAGCGCTACTTGGGCTGCGGCTTGCTGTCACATTAAGTATACGCACGCAGATTACGTATACGTCGCCAGGGGGCATTGCGTGTACGTGTGGCTCGGCTTGTGCTTAAGCAGAAGTGCTTTTCCATGTGACAGTTATGCCACAATTACTTGCAACAACAAGCAGTAATTTAAAGTAATTAAAACATGAAAGCCGCGATGCGTCCGCCAAATGTCACTTCGAAAAGCCATAAAGCTGAGCAGTGTGCTATTGTCGCTGATTTCGTGTTAAGTTAGATTAGAAATGCCAACGCTTGCAACTAAATAACGTTCGACACACTCAACACACACACACACTGTGTTCTCTGTGTGTGTGTGTGTGTGTGCGGCGAGGGCTCGTGTTTCCGGCGCACGTCAAAGATTAGAGCGTCATTAGAGAATTGGGGCATAAAACAGTTTGGATCTTTAACATTGTCAGCTGTGTTTCTAGTGCCCAAAGACGGTATTCCTTAAATGTTCGCTTGATTTAACCGTGGATTTTATGAGCAATCATTCTGCTCCCTTTTAAATTTTCTTTGTGTATAAACTATTTAAATACATAAGCGATTCATTTTAATGGACACTGTGTTATGGAACATTAATTGAGCCTAACAGATGTTTTATTATTAAGATCATCTCTTGATTGTTAACGACGCTTTACTATTAAAAGAAGGAATCAAATTGATTCATTTGTTTTGGAGTCTGGTATTCTCAATTGTCTTGCATCCATGTTTTCTACGCATATGAAAACAAGTGAACCGTTTGTCAAATGTTCAAGTTATTAAATGTTACAATGCTGAGATAAGAACTGGCGCACCCTGTATACTAGATGGCTAGCATATTTTTCCATATTCTTTTCCTAGCTCGACATCAACCATATCCTTGAGAGCAACGCGAGGATGTTCCAGCAAAGACTTGCTAAATTGTTTGCCACAAACAGTAAGCTTAACGGGTAGTTGTCGCTGTGTCTGTTTCTGTTTCTTTTTCTGAAGTTGAACTTCCTCGGTCAGTTGGCGTATCATGTTATGGACCAGTTTCTCGCCGAGGTGTGGGCAATACTCCAGCTGTAGCTTATGCAGTTTGCCACATTCGTGCAGCAGACGCAAGACACCATTCTCGGTGATATTCTTGCACCACCGCAGGTCGAGGTTTTCCAAGTGGCTCAGCTGGCCCAATTGCTCCATAACACCATCGTCTAGCATATCGTTTAAGGGTAGCGCAAGAACACGCAATGCGCTAAGCTGGCAAATCTGGAGAAGCATAGCGAGATCCATGCCACGGTGATTGTTGATCACGAAATGAACCAATTGCTGCCGCTTGTGCTCGATCAGCCACTGGTTGAACAAGCTGCTCGTTTGGCACTTATACAAAACGAGCTTGCTCATGCTAGGAAACTTGGCCAAATACTCCATGTACTTCGGGGTAATGCTATCGCAATGGATGGTGAGAGATTCCAGACAGTTGCAGCAGTTATCCTCGACCATTTGTCGGAAGGCATCAGCGTTGGCAGGTCGAGTTATCCGCACACTCAAGTCCCGCAGATGAGGCAGGGCTTTGCATATTCCCGGCAAAAGCGCGAACTGTAGTTTGGCACAGTAGAGCAGATTGAGGGACTCGATGCTGCTGGGCAGGCAGTCCATGTGCTTGCCCGTCAGAATGTCGTTGAAACAAAAAATCAGTTTGCGAAGATACCGGAGCGATGACAGTGCAGGCAGGTATTCGTCATTGAAATTGACACAGTGTAGCTGCAGCTCCTCAAGCTGGAGTAGCTGCTGTGAAAATAGTTTGTACATGTCAGGTTCCGACAACACGATCTGGGATATTCTCAGGATCCTCAAATTGCTACAATGTTCGCCAAGGAAGTCGCAAAGATGGCGCTGAAGTATTTGAGGCATTGGTCCTTCAATCTCACGCAGTTTCGACCCGAAGTATATGAAAAAGTCACGCACGTTCCACAGGCTCATCGATTTGAGTATGCCGAGATTGATAGATCTGTAGAGTGCTGGACAGCGCCCGCAGAGTCTTGCTAGATTCAGTTGATCAGGTAGTGGCAAGTAATGGTAGATCCGCTCAAGACAATCGTCGTTTAGTCGCGCTATAGAATAATCCGATGGTTCAATATCTTGTACACCAGGCTGACCCCAGCTGTAATACGGCTTCACATGCACACGATATCCGCACACGAAATGCATCACTTTGACCAGAACATCGGCAGCATCGCGACACCCTTGGAACAACACATATCCAGTTCTTTCCTGTTTATCCGGTGGCATGTCGAACAGCTGAATGTCCTCAATGTCCCCAAATCTGGCAAAATGCTTCCTTAGATCTTCAATTTGCAATTCGAGTCTTTCGTATTTGATGAATAGTTTCCTCACCACAATATCATCCTCGGTGTAGAATATTTTTCGCCCAAAACAGTTCATGAAATATGACATTGCCCCAAAAAACTTGTAAATCTATTTTTAAGTAGATCTCAGTTACTTATTGAGCTAAAAATCCTGAACTAAAATTATTTTTATGTCTGATGTGTTTGTAGCTGTGTCACTGTGTTCACAGCTTACTAAGCAGTGCTTAAATATTATTATTACAATTACGCAGATTAACTTTACAACTGTAGAATTAAGTGAAATATATTAATTAAATATCATTCGTTACTTAAATCGACAGATACAATAGACAAATCAATAAGAAATAACAGTGAATTGAGGCTAATTTTTATATTTGTTTTGCTAAGTATCGATAATACTATTTTTAAAGTTCAATTGTTTTACTTTACTTGCATAAATTTTTACTTAATGCATATTTGTACATTTCAAGCTAACATTCGCTTCATTTAAGCATATGGAGAATAATTTTTATGATTTTCCTGCTAAATCAGCCTGTTTTTACTGCATAGCTTTCTTTTACGAGCCGAGTCTGAGATTGCACTGGGCTGCAGCATTTTGCACGACTCATAAAACTTTAGCAAAGGCCTCCTCGCCTTGTCGTAGTTGCCAAATGGTGCCCTGGGCCGTCACTACTCGGACCTGCCTGACTGCCTGCTTATTGTGCTGCCGTCGACGCTCATTAACCTTTTCACGAGCTCGAGGGGAATCGCAGAGAGAAACAATTGTTGGCTCTGTTCTTGGCCAGCTTAAACAGACTTTAAGAAGCTTTTCTTGACATTAACTAAATAGTTGTGGGCTTAACCTCACTTTAAGTTACTTTCCTTAGCTACAACGCAGTAGGAACAACTACACCTAACTGAAGATATGTACATATTAGTTCAGTTGATTTAGGTCCGAGAATTTATTTGGGTCAGTTCTTTTCCCAAAGCGGTCAGTATAACTCGCTGCTAAAAGCATCCCTTCCCTGCCCCTCGTCTCACTCCTTTTGCTTTCGTTTTCAATTGTGCGCTTCAATTATATATGCAGATCCAATCAATAAATAGACAGCGGCAGCTCAAGAATCGCTAGCATCAGCGCATCTTTCCCTATGATAGCTGTCCTCTCGGGGCCCTCTCCCAGACCCTCTCGGCTCCCCTGCTCAGTTGTCAGTTGGGCGTTTTGACATTCAGAGTGGTTTTAGTTGTCGAGAGTGGGAAAAGTGTGAAAAAGCGTGGCTATGAAAATTCTTTGCATAAAATATGAGCAAGAGTATACGTAGAGGGGTAGAGGGGGTAGATGGTTGGCGTGGAACGACGTCGTGCCTGGGAATTTCGAGCCAACAAATATTATTGCCAAGCGCTTGATTGTGGGGGCGTGGCAGACTACCCCAAAGAGTGTGAAAGATTGAAAAAGATTTAGTTGGAAATAAACTGATACGTATTAATGTCAGAAAGAAAGAGAAGAATGAAGATGTGGTATTGGAAGCCAGCAAAACTAAGGTACTAAAGCCGATTATACTTATATACTCAGGAACTATACAGAATAAAAGACAGCTTACTATGTGTGCAACTGTATTTGCAACTGGTAGAGAAAAAAGGTAAAAACTAAAGCTAATAGGAAACTTTACAGTTAACTTTATTCCTTTCCATTTGAGAGAAGAAAATCGACCAAAAAACTAAGGAATTATAGCCGAGTATACAGAACACTTACTCTTAATAATGAAGAAATAAAAGAAGAGCGCGAGAAGAGAGTCAACAGGATTAGAAGACTTTAAACATCGATGGAATTAATTGAGTATTCAGAAAGTGTGCCATATTTCATTTAAAGGAAATTTAAGTCAGATAAGTGAAAATCATAAAAATCTTAAAGGGAAAATATGAATCAATTTCAATTCTTAAATCGAGCTCAAGCTTTAGTTCATCGCTAGTTGCGAGCATCATAAAGTAGTAAGTAGATGACTCGACAATCTTCGAGTTTTTTCTGCATTGTTGCAGTGAATTTTACACATGGGCGCCGCCATGCTGCCGCCTGGCAAATTGATGTCTGTTGTCCAGTCGAGAGCTGCCCTCCACCTCCACTTGCGAGTGGGCACTTCAGCAAAATTGTCCTTTAATGGCATTTGTGGCACATTTTTATTGATGCACTGAACTTTTCGCAGTGATTAATGTGGCCGCCTCCTTCTCTGCTATCTCTGTATGTGTGTGTGTGGGTGCCATCGTCTGCACTTCACGACATGGGACATGGCACACAGAACAGAGGGCACACAGCACGGAATAACAACGCTTGGTCAGCATAAATTAATTACATTTGTGTATGGAACCGTTCACAGGCGAAGTAGAGCGACAGTTAAGGACGACAATGTCAAGTGTTGAGCATCGTTCGTGTGTGGCTGGGAGGATGGTCACTCTAGACTCTTATGAATAGCTATAAATGTGTGTGAACTTAACTATTCATAACGTTAAGGCGCAACGCTTTATAGACCCCAATAACAAGCAATACGCAGTAAAGCTTCACGTTTGTCTACTGTTTAAGCTTGTAATATTTGAAAATCATGAACTGTATTCGGACAAAAAGACCGATGCTTTCTCAATAGCTTTATACCTAGGATTAAAGATCAGCAACAACAAGAACTATAGCCAGTGCTGCTAATTTAGTTATTTTGTCACTAGATCTATCGTCTTTCAATTGGTAAATGCAACTAGAATTGGTAAAACGAGAGCAGATAAATGCATAGTAGCAGCCAGGGAATGAATGAGGCACGTTCACTATTTAAACCTATTTATACGCTTATCAAAGGACGAAAAAAAGCGAAACGAACGTTCTATAAAAAGATTAAAATTAGTAACGTAGCTTGACTAATGTTCAAGCGCAACTAAATATTTGTTATAAATATTTTGTTTAATTGTTTTTGTAAATCCAATTATGAAAGTTCTGTTATATTTTAAATATTTTTAAATGCAGTCTTTAATGTACTGATAAATTATATTTCCTAAACAAATTGGATTTGTTAAGTTTTATTCTAATCAAAGCTCAAACAGCTCAGTGGAAATTATTTACTAAATCATCATTGCGATTAACATTCTCCCTGTTTGACTAGTTTTAATGTGCCATTCGATTCGCGAGCTTCACAGTTAAAAACACATTCGTTGCTATAAGTTTGTCCATTGCTACCACAAACTGGACTACGAACAAAATAGCAAGGACAAGCGTTGCCTGAAGTTACCAGGAGAGAACAAAGATATGCTATAACAAGAACCGAAAAATACATATTGACAGTCAGCGATCAACTGAGGCTTCGCTTACAATTGGTCACCTTTTATACACTTAGAAAAGGGAAGATAAATGTAGAGAGATCTAAATATTTCCAGATTAAGTGGCTTGACTAATCCTCAAGTGGATCTAACAACATTGGATTGCTTTGACTAAAAGAATAGTATGTAATAAGTCGAAAAATTCACATCCTGCATCGGACTATCGATATACAATATTAAACAGTCGATAAAAATTGCCTAATGTTGTCATGAGCAACAGTTTTTTCGCACAACTTTTGGCTTTTTGAAAGTGACAATTTAAGCAGCAGCAGCTTCGCCCCACTTCTGGCCGGGCTTGTCTTTCAGGCGTGTGGCTGGCCTAGTCTGAGCACCTGAATGAGAGGGGAAGTCGAAAACACGCTGACCATTCTTGTGGTGTGGAAGTGTCTTCATCATTATCATTAAGTTGCCATCATTAGATTTCAATTAAGCACATTGGGTTCTGGAGTCAATTAAGCAACGCTGCGCCAAGTGCACGATTGCTAATGAGCTGCTTCAGTTCGTCATTTCAGCGTCTCGTCAATGTCATCAGCGTGAGCTAATTTAAACATAAACTGTTTCCACTGGCTCCGAGCTGACTCCTCCTAGTCTAGAGACTCTAGTCACGAGCATGTTGGAAACGGCATCGTCTGAGCACACGCAATTACACGGGCTTAAGTTAGTTGTTGGCAGCAACTGATTAAATTTAAGTCATTCGATGGGTTGCCGGGTGACTGGGTAGCCAGCGGCTTCCGGGCTTATGCAACGAATTACGTATTATCCCGTCGCGCTCGCTCCCTTGCCTCCAGTCAACGATTTCATTAATTATTCAGGACACAGTCTCGCAGCGTGGTGTTCCCTCTTCTCTATTTCTCACCCGCTCTCTTTGGGCTTCTCCTACTTTGGCCTCGGCTCCAGCTGCTGCTGATTTAACAGACGAACGCATTAGCTGCCACTTTCGCGCGGCCAATTGTATAATGTACTGCTTATTTTGACTGCTTATTTCACTATTCTGAAAAACAATTTAGAATTATTTTTATTTTTTTTTTATATAGACTTTTATTTAGCAATTAAGTATAAAAAGTTAGGTTTTGTTCTCAAAACTAAACAACTCACACAACGTCAACTTCTCAAATTCAATCTAACCTTAACAATTTTTGAAAAATATTCATAATTTTTAATTTACAGTATAATTCGCTTAGCTGCATCGATAGTTAGCTGCATCGGCAAGATATCTGCATTATTTTTCCATTTTTTTGTGTGAATAGAAAATAGAAATAGAAAAGTTAGCTGCATTTTTAAGTTACCTGCATCGAGGCATTGTGCAAAGTACTCGAGGCAGCTAAGCGAATTATACTGTATTTTTAACTTTATAAAGGCGTTAAAATATAACTTATAAAAATACGAATTTTTAAAATAGTCTACACAGAAATTAGTATTTATAATGCTTAAATGCTTTACCAAATATCATCTTTCGAACTGTCTACAAGGCTGTCACTATGATATCCATGAAAGATCGTCCAATGATCTGGTACTGCGTTCCAAACTTTCTGAATATCGAATGTTCGATTTTCCAATTTTCAATAATCAGCAACTGGTTGTTTTCCTTTTTGTGTGCGGGTCACTGCGCCTCCCACACATCTAAATTGCTATAAGTCGGATTGGCTTTAACCTCATTAGCATATGCATTGACAGTCTGCACAGCCATCCCATGGGAAATGTATGAAAATAGCTCTCAAACTATTCACTTTTTGATCCCTTGTTCGTCTGGGTTTTATGAGCAACGCGTGCCACTGAAATCTTTGCTGCCCTTGGGAATCGGGTCCTATGTGAGCGGGATATTAAAACGGCAATCGCACGTTTCACATGTTGCATGGCAGTTGGGGAGACTGGGAGAGGGTTTATTGGCTGGAATTTGCATTAACAATTTGCTCGGCTTGGTCGGGACACAAATTTACAGCTCATTTGCTATGCGATTTTGTCTCTCTCTCTCTCTTGGTAGTTGGCAGTGAAACAACTTTATACAATCTGGAATTACACATTAAATACGCAAACATACACACACATATGCACAATTTGTCTGCATATATTTATGTATTAATCAACGTACAAAAAGGGCCCTTCACCAACTCCTGATCCGACCGAGGTTTGCTTTTATTTATGGAATTAATTACGAAGCTTCGTTGCCGTGATTTATGTATATTCCTCCTGTATTTGTAACTCCCACTCAGATTCCTTCTATATTATTGGTTCGTGTATCCTAATGAGCTTTGTCTTTTGAACTAAGCCCCTTGGCAAAACCTTATAAGCTATCTAATTGAGCTTATATCTTCATCTTATACAATCTTACTCTGTTTATTTTTAAACATTTTTGAGCTGTTTTACTTGAAGTTCGTGCGTAAAAGGAATTTTCTCTCTTGGAAATCACTTTTTAATTGCGGGATTTATGCTCATTTTGTAGCCAAAAATAACTGGACTGCGAGTAGGTAAAATTGTCTTCGGTAATCATAGAGATTATAATGTTATTCCATTTTGATTGAGTCATGGAGATATAATTTGTAATCAATTTTTAATCAATACGAGCTGCGCCTAAAAGAAGGCAGTGATTTTCTTGGATTTTGAAGTAAAGTGGAAGGCTTACAAACAATTTTATTCTTCGGCAATTATTTTTGTTATCAAATTATGTTTTATGTTACCCGTTGGTATAAATTATCCAATTCATCCTATATTGTTTTCTGAAATTCACCATTATTTCCATATAGATTTCTGTCAATTAAGTTACTATTTTATTGTTAATAAATTAGAATATCAACAAATTAATGATCATTTCAGGGTTGTTCCCAATGCTGTACACTTATTTTGCTTTTAAGTGGGTCCCCAACTTGCAGTCAGCCATTAGGAAACCCTCTTGCATTAGTTGTTAGTCTCATGAAGAGGGCTGAGGGCTGTTGATAGAGGGAAAATTGCTGCAGACTTTACTCAGGACTTTCTTTGCCAATTTCCTTGTCGCTATCTCTTCGTGAACAGACCTTGCCTTGCCTACCTTGGCTTGGTACCTGTTTTTCGCCTTGTTGTTGTTGCTGTGGCTGTTGGGGCATAATTAATTACTTTTCGCGTATCTGAAGTTAGTGCCAAATGCTGGTGTACATATCATCGCTCAGGCAGTGGAGGCTTCACCTCACTTGGCACTCGCCATGTCGTGACTTTCCTCGTGACTTGCCTTGTGCCTTGACTGTCATTAGTCAATTTTAGTGATTTTTCTTGTCTTCACCGGTGCTTTTCACGTTTGCGGCGGCTGCCGAGCGTTGTTCGCAAATGAATTAGGTTTTTTTTTGCTATTTTTCAGCTCTCTTTCCCCTCACTTTCCTTATCAGTGTTTTTGTTATTTTTTCCCTGTGTATTGTGTTGTGGTATTTGCACCGGTTTCCACATCTTCTAATTAAAACTTGTGGCAAATTTTTGCGGTTTGTTATTTACCCCCGGTTTGTTTGTTTGTTCTATATCCACTCCTGAACCGCACTCCGTCCGTGCACCCTTTCGCCCCAGTCTCGCTACCCCTGCTTTGTTATGCAACACAACATTTTGCGACACAAAAGTGCAGGCTGTGCGGGATTTATTTGAAGCTTGACACGATGCTTGTGCTGGCCACTTGACACAAACTTCCGAGAATCATTCCCTAGATAGGGATATAAAGGGAAACGGATTTATGGGGCTTTTAGGGTTCTTTATTATATGTATGTATATCTGCAGTCAACTTTGCTTTGAGTTAAACTTAAGAATAATTGTAATATATGTGTTCTTCATCTTTGAGGTATTTAATCTATGGGATTAAGAGGACTGGCAGGGCTTTTACTTTATGTTAACAATTAATGGTTGTCTATTTTTGCGATTTAGTCAGATTAAGTTCGAATATTTTTAAAGTTTAGCAGTGTACATGTACAGTTGGGGATGGTTGGCAATCGCAAGAGAACGATCTTACGATGAATAAGATAATGATGATATCGATATAATATCTATGTAAATGAAAGTTGTAATTAAGTGTGGTTGAAAAATTTAGTGTCAGATTTCCCTAAATCTGAATTCTGATAATCAACTCTGCTATAAGTTTTACTTGAAAATAACTTTCGAATTTTATGTTCTCCCACTTTACTCTCTTAAATCCAATGGTTACTTTACCTTCATTCGGATTGTTATCAATAGATTTATGTTCTTGTTGTCGTATATTTTGAGATTGCTTAGTACATGAAGTCCAATATCTGAGTCCTTCTTCTCATTGCTGTTCTATATGCATTTTCTCGTACTGCCCTCGTTTCCGTATCTGCATCTGATGCTCCTATGGAATATGTATAAATATTTTGCGCTACCTGCATAAAAAACCGTTTGTGGAACCGCCAAATTTCCATTTCTGCCTTTCTAATTCTTTTCCATTTCGGTTCCATTGTGGGCTTTGCTTTTTTTTTTAATGCTCTGTCGACTGCAGACAAGAGCGCTTATAGTATTCGGTTACGGCAAAAGTGTACGAGTATATGAGAATTGGAAGAATTGTTTGTGGTGCTAGGGAAATGTGGAAAAATATTTGCCGCTAGATATTCTTTACGGTAGCTGTGCTTTTTTGCGGTTATCTTTTTTATGCTTTTCGCTTTTACTAACCAATGAATCTCTTCCCGCTTGCAGCTTCCCGCCAACTACGCCGCAAAGTGCCCTACGCTGGCCATTTGATGACGCCGCGTCGCCTTTGGCTGAACAAAATACCCACACAATGTGATGTGGTTATCGAGTTTCCCGAGGATGCACCGGACGAGGCGCTGCGTTGGCTACTCGCCCGCATACGCTCGCAGCCCCCAGCGGGGCTGGGTCTTCTGGTGCAAGTGAAGGCCCACGAGAGTTCCAGACGCAACGCGTTCTACGTGAGCGCGCCGGTTAATGTGTAAGTATTACATAGTGTGTACACTGTACATATTGCCTAGATATGCATGTGTATGTGTAGGTATTGCGCCTTTTTTATGAACAGAGTGACCAGGTAGTCTTGTTAATTGAAGGGCATTTTTAGACAATTTTTAAACCCTTCGCAGAGGGTATATTCCTTTTTGCCAGAAGTTTGAAGACATCTAGTATACATAAAGACGAAATGTTTAACGTAAAATAGTTAAATTGATCCCACTGTATCGTATGGGGGTGCATAGCAAAGTTATTGCTTATTTATTGCTGTTGTTTATCTAGTTATTTCCTCCGTCCTTGCAGGCTTTTTAAAGCGGCGGAAGAAGCTCGCCTGCCAAAGCGCTTGCGGCCGGATCTGGGCGGCGCTTTGCGTGAATTCACCACCCGCGAGAGCCATTGTTTCCAGCAGCTGCGAGGAGATGTGGGCAGCACAGCGCTGTTCACATCGCAGGAACGACAGTGGCTTGTGCTGCAGGTACTGCAGGGTCTGCGGGCTGGCTGCAGCGACATCGACGCGTTGCAGGGACGTGCCACTGTCGCGGAGGGGCAGAGCATAGTGGCCGCATGGCAAGAATCGGGTCTGATCACACAGGTCTTTCCCCTGCACGAGACGCGCTCCCTGTCGCAGCTGCAAACACATTGGGTCAAGCAAATCTTTGCCCCGCAACCGTTGGGTGAGTGTAGCACGAAAGGATTTTGCATTCACGCTGTACACTAAACCTTGCTGCTTTATCCTGCATGCAGATGACATTGCTGCCTATTTTGGCGTGAAGGTGGCACTGTATTTCGCCTGGCTGGGCCACTACACCTGCGCCTTGGGTGTGCCCGCAGTATTTGGCACCATACTCTACTGCATACTGTGGGGCAAGGGACAAACCGCCCAGGACATGGGCCACGTGCTGTTCTCGCTCTTCAATGTGGCCTGGGCATCGCTGTATTTGGAGGCCTGGAAACGTTATTCCGTGGAGCTGGCCTTCCGCTGGGGCACACTGTCCACGCCGCCGGAACTGCTCGAGCCACCCAGGCCGCTCTATAAGGTCTGCTAAATGCCGCAATTACATATCAGCCATGCGACACCTAACTCTCTCTTTCTCTCTCTCTGTTTGCTGTTGCCAGGGTCCGCTGGAGGAGAACAACGTAACGGGACGCCTGGAGCCGAAGGAGGCGCCCGCCTGGCAGCGTCGCGCCTTCCGTTACTTGGTCAGC
This sequence comes from Zaprionus indianus, assembly GCA_018904595.1. Taxonomy (NCBI): domain Eukaryota; kingdom Metazoa; phylum Arthropoda; class Insecta; order Diptera; family Drosophilidae; genus Zaprionus; species Zaprionus indianus. The sequence goes on from JAEIHA010000905.1 coordinate 4,290,848, forward strand.
TTTCCTGTCATTGGCCTTTGCCTGTGCGTCGTGTTCGCTGTTATGTTCCTCATGTTACGTTTCCAGGTGAGTACGCGCCACAACGGCGCATAAATACCCTTGCAAGGCATGCCTAGTCATCCGATTCACTCAGTTATGAAGTCATTAACTTTACGATGTCTCAACTTCTCTGCTTGCAAGGGTATTTCAATGTTTGATACTCTTTGCAGGCAATTTGCACGATTATCACACAGTGCGTATAATTAATATTGTTTTACACTTTACGACAATCAATTCCCCTTTGCTCTCCTGTGTTGGTGTCCATGCGAGTGTGTGTGTGTGTGTGTGAGCCTCTTTACGAGGTCGCGTGTGTTTATTTTATCACATCAGTGTGTGTGTGTGTGCGGGGCGTGTTTATCAATTTGCTTAACGCTATCCCTTTGCATTTCGTTAGCACTGTTGTTGTACTTGTTGTTGCCATTCACGCTTTTACGAGCACTCGCACACACACTCACACTCGCACAAATTAACTCACACACTCACGCCCACAATTCGCACTCATTTGCCGGCTTCCGTTTTGCTTCTTGCCGCGCTGCATTGACTTTTTATGCGCACTTTCGGGTCGCGTTTCGTCGCTTCTCGTTGCTTTTTATGTTTTCCACATTGCAGAACCAATAAACTCCAAAAACAACAGCAAATACAAACACTCAAATACGCGTGCAAATACGTGTACAAATACGAATACAGTAAAAAGCAAAAATGAAAGCGTTATTTATCATTCATCACGCCTCATTGAATTATTATCTTTTGGTTCTTTTCGTTTCGTTTGTTGTTGTTCTTTTCCACAGGATTGGCTGGATCACCATAACATACCCGATAAAGGAATTGCTCAATGCATGTATAATTTGCACAAGGTTTTTATATTTATTTACCGTTTATTATTATTACTTATGATTATGTAGTCTATCACACACACAGACACACACTCAACTAACCCTCATACATAGAACTACTAATTGCGCTCGTGTGTGTTGTAGAATTTGATAGCACATCATATCGTCTTACTAACACTACTTTTAGAGTAACTAATGTTATGGGGACTGTTAAGGGGTGTTCTCTAAAAAGTTGGTTAGATACTTTTGGCTTAGGCAGGCAAGTTTTGATTAAAACTTTTGTCCGTCACATTTGCAGGACACTTTTGCAATGCCTTTTGGCCATCAATTTGCATACGCATTTTTAAGGCAAACACCCATACACACACACACATAGAGAACAACATTATCTTTCTCCCTCACACAATTGTCAGCTGGCATTAATTAAAATGCTCAACTGGCGAAAAAGAAAACCGCCTGCAGGGGGCGACACTGTTGAAATTTAACGAAGAGCAGTGTGAAAAAATGCTCGAAGAAGGAGAAAAAGCAGGAGTAAAGCGAAATAGAGACCAAAACGGACATGGACAAAATGGGAAGGCGCGTTTGCTTGACGTTGGCAAATTTTACGCATAATTGAATGTTAAGAATAGCAACAAAGGCAACAGCCAGCAACAATGGCCAGCTACAGCTACAACAAAGGATAATGTCGACAAAGTGGCATAGCAATCATTTAGACGCCCCACTCTTTATTGGCCTGAGTTAACAGCAGCATACAGCTTCTGACAATGAAACAATTAATAACGACGGAAAGCATGGCTAAGCTTGCCCCATGGGCTTAACCAATGCAGAGTCCATAAATATTAACTTAGCTTAGGCCACTATTATATTATTGGTTTTTGTTGTAGTATGGGTGTCATTCATATAAATAAATTGTCCCGAAGAAATGGACTACTTGTCACTGCTTTCTTTATATACATACATATGTAACAGTATTTACATTAACAGCATGTATCGCCTGGTGGCGGTGGATCGATAGCATGATATGTCAAGGGTCTAGTATTAACAGAGTAGGTAACATTAGCGCGATGTATCGCATTCTCGCAGATCGATAACAGGATCTGTTCCTACTCTGTTATTAACAGCTTTACGTTAACGTGACGTGTTGTGTGGCGATTGATCGATCTGTTCTTACTCTGTTTTAAGAGTGTATGTTTTGTTGAATAATTTAAGCATTAAAGAAACTTCTTTAAAGAAAAACCTTAACAGAAACTCAAACATGGAAAAATTTAATTTTTCCTTAGCCTAACAAAAGCGCTAAAAAGCAGTCAGTTTGCTCACAATAACAGCGCAAACCCCAGATAGAACCAACTTGCAACGAACTCATAGCGACCACAAGCTGACCTGAAAATTGACATGTTTTTAATGTTGTTGCTGCCATGTTAGTTTTATGTACACATTGTTGCTATTCTTACGATATTATGCACCGTTCATGGTGTGGGATAAAGCGGACCAAGGGACTTTCAATGCTGTTTCTGGTTTTGCCACTGCGAAGCAGCTTAAATGTTGCAGTAATGGGCCATGACACGGCGAGGGGCTGCGGTAAATTGTACAAAGCAGTGTGTGTGTGTGTGTGTGTGTAATGGAGGCTGTCAGTGGCAGTGTTGTAAAAGAGCTGAATACCGGTGCAGTCAAGTGGCAGCTAACAGAGTAATGAGGTTTGGCTTAAGCGCTTCTCTCGAGTGCGCTCTTGACTTGCTCGACTAGTAGTTTTAAAAGTTAGCAGTGCTTACAGGCCGGAACATTGTTTAGCCAGCAGTTGCTGTCTATTGCACTTAATTAATTGTAAAATGGCGGCTAATCAACAACGATTGTGGCGGTGGTAAACGATGACAGTGCAGACACACACACACAGAGTGCACGTAATTAAAATGCACCACGAGCATATGGCAACCGTAAACATTCATTTTGTGTGTCCTTTGTGCCATGTCCGGCGGCGTCATCATCATCGTCATCGTCGTCGACGGCGTCCTGTGTTGTTTGCCAACAAATTGCGTAAATTATAAAATTCAGAGCCAACTGGCTGGGCCGGGTGAGCTGCAAATTAAGTTGCAAATTATGCAGCAAGACGAAACACAAGCGCACGCACACACGCGCCCAAACAGAGCGCACACACACACATAGGCTGGTGTATTTAAGAATATATATAATCACGACGCGGAGACCGTTTAAAAAGCGCAAAAGGCTTTTGTTCCTGCGTGCACCTGTTTGTATGCAACACTTTTTATGGGGTATATGCATTCCGCGCCCGATGAACAGCCTTAATTAGTGTTTATTGCGCTATTATTCGTGCGTAATTGCAACTGAAGCGTAACTCATAGGCTAGCATAGTCCATCTCCCGGCACAAAAGTGTCGTTTAATTGTTCCGAGTATATACCCTAGAGAGCTGAGTTTTGGGCGTCGCCCAATTGTGGACAAATCGAGCGGCGGAAATATCCTAATGCCAGCAAATTAAGAGGGTAAACGCGCAATACGCCAAATGAAGTGCGTGAGTGGCAAAGTGTATATTAAATGGGGGTAATTGACTTGTGGGGAAAATTAATAGAAGTGCATAAAGATATGTATGTATTTGTATGTATGAAGAACAGTAAAACAAGTTCATTTATCCAAATGGGAACTCATAACGTTCGTCTATTTCTTTCCACAGGACTGGTGGGACTCTAAGTTGCCTGAGGAGAGTGTACTGTGCTGTCTCAGTGTGATTCCTAAGGTGTTGCTTGCAGGCGCCATTACCCTGATGGATGAGGCCTACTTTAAGCTTGCCGTCTGGCTCAATGATCGGGGTAGGTCCTTCAAAACAAAGTATAGGTGGTGTTATCTAATAAACAATCTCTCTTTTACTTTGCACAGAGAACTACCGTCTGCAGTCGAAGTATGAGAACCATTTGATAGCAAAGGTTGCCCTCTTCCAGTTCGTCAACTCGTTTCTATCGCTTTTCTACATTGCCTTCTATCTGCGCGATGAGGACAAACTCAAAGAGGTAAGTAAAGCATCTTTGTGCTCAAAATGAATCTCTATTGATTCATTGTCATGTTAGCAACTGGCTGGTCTGCTCATCTCTCGGCAAATCATTGGTAACTTGCGAGAATCGGCTTTACCATACTTTGTGGAGCAGTGGAAACTGGCCAAGCTGAGTTTCAATATGTGGGGAGCATTGAGTCCCACGCAGCACGTAAATCGCAGCTTGGCTGAGGAACTGGCGACCGCCGAGGAGAAGCTCAAGGCGGAGGCAGCTGCCACGCCACAACAGGAGACACAGCCACCGGCAAACAAGCGGAACATTGGGCAGGCCGAGATCGAGAGCTCCTTGTATAAGGTAGAGGAATGATCTATAACATTGTTAAAGGTTACTAATTCATTATTCCCCCCAAGTACGATGGAACCTTTTCCGATCACCTGGAGATGTTGGTGCAGATGGGTTACGTGGTGCTCTTCTCGGCTGCCTTCCCCTTGGCGGGCATTTGTGCGCTGATCAACAACCTTATGGAGATTCGTTCGGATGCCTTTAAGCTGGCGCACGTACATCAGCGTCCATTCGGACAGCGTGTGGCTAACATCGGCACCTGGCAGAATGCCTTGAGCATTCTCTCGTTGGCTGCGGTAATCGTCAACTGCGCCCTTATTGGTCTCTCCGGACAGGTGTCCCGACTCTGGCCGGGGCTGACTACCGCGCAGACTATAATATTGATAGTTACACTGGAGGTAAGTTGATTCTTCGATCATTTGATAGGTATCTTCACTATAACGCTTGTTCATTGTCAGCACATAATGCTGGGACTGCGTCAGGCACTCACTTGGCTACTACCGGAGTTGCCCTCCTGGTTGGCAGCGGAGATTGCACGAGCCGAACATTGTCGGAGGGAGATGCAATGCAAGGGTACCTCGCCGCGTCCTACACCACCGACGCCACCGTCAACCACATCGACGCAACCGGAGCAGGAATGCACGGGCGGAAATACCACGCATGATCAATCCATGGAGAGTCAACTCGCTGAGGATCTGATACTCTACGGTCAAGAGATGGCCTCTGGCTTTGGCCGCAGCATTGAGGCGGATGTCAACATATTCGAGAATCGTGACTCTTCGCCGGACTCCCCGCCATCGCAAGTAAGTAGGGGGTAAACCTCTGAAAATATCATGTTGAGCTGACATTAAAAGTAAATTTTATGCTTTGCAGACCAGCACAATACTAATACGGCCGTTGCACGAATCGACCCCACCACATGAAGGTGCCTCTCTTAGCAGTTTGCATCAGGATGGCAATGGCGGGTAAGTGATGTGTTCGTCCGATGGGTTACCCTCTTCAATAAGTATCCCCTTTAATTGGTTAACCTTTCGAGGGGTTTGTCGTTACAATGGGTTACTTCTTCAATGGGTTATACTTAAACTACGTCAGTAGGTAACCCCTTCAGTACGGTATAACCCTTTCCACGAGGTACCCACTTCAACGGTGTACCTTCTTCAACGGGGTACCTTCTTCAACGGGGTACCCTTTTCAACGGGGTACTTTCTTCAACGGTGTACCTTCTTTAACGGGGTACTCCCTTCAACAGGGGGTACTTCAACAGGGTACCGCCTTTAACGGGTGCTATCTTCAAAGGGATACCCGCTTCAATGGGGTACCTCGTTTAACAGGGTATCCCCATCAAAGGTTTTTCCTTTAGAGGGGTACTATATTCAATGCATTAACCCTTCAATGGGCTACTGCCTTCGGTAACCTTCTACAACTTCGTTGGCTTGAACCATTCAACGGAGTTTTCCCTACTACGAGTTATCCCCTTCACCGGGTTATCTCTTTCTACTGTGTATCCTCTACGACACGACACAACCCTTCAACGCGTTACTCACCTTCTACAGGTATACCCATCATGAGATTACCATTTTTAACGGGGTATCCTTTTCAATGGGGTAGTCTACATAATGAGTTACCCCTCAAACAGGTTACTCCCTATAACCCCTTCATTGGGAGACCTCTTATACCCCTAACTAATAATTACATTGCACACGCGATGTCAATTAAATCCATCCGATGGCTGATGAATGAAGCTTGCACATGCCATACACGAGACATAAACATGAGCACACACACACACATACACACAAACACAAACACATTGGAGATTCATTTATTGAAAAACTATTCGAATTGATTCTTATAGCGCTTGTATGAGTTGTAAGCAAAAGTCGCGCATCTTCATACCGGAAATACCCCCATTTCATGGATATTCGGTGCGCAACTTGAACTCTCTGCCACAGTCACTAAGTCAGAGAATGCAACAACAGCATCTGCAACAACATCAGAGCGGGTAAATCGTATATGCTACTTGCAAACCCCAAGAAACTTGATGTAGTAGTACCACCAATGCCGTTATACTGTGCTGTGTTGTTGTTTCCGCTTTCCGAAACTCTAAATTTTTATTGAAAACTCTCTCGCGATCTCTCTCTCACTCTATTTCTATATCTCTAACTCTGTCTCGTTTTCTCAATTGGCAACTCTTCACTTTGCAAAGCGCTTTTACTGTATATATGTTATCTAAATATTTATTTAGCTTTAGCTGTTCTTATGTGTTAGCTAGGGGTAGTCCAGCAATGGAACAATCACTGGACCATTCCTACCTGCTTTGCTTACTCTTTTTACTCATCATTTTCTACAATTTTTACTCGTTTTTTCTCTCTCTCTTTTTCTCTTCCAATTTCTCTCTTTATCTCATCTCGCTTGGCACCGCTCGCGCTTGCAGTGTTTCAGCCAGCACGCTAGCTCTGAACTCCTACGCTCCACGTCTGCAGTCGATGGTCATACAAGACATACCGCCATTCCGTAAGAAATCCAGTGACTCGGCCGATCACACAGGCAGCAGTACTGGAAGCAGTCCGCAGCGCAGCTCGGTGCGTCAATTACAACTACAACAGCAGCAGCAACAACAGCAACAACAACTTGCACAACAACAGCAGCAAGCGGCGAAGATAGCAGAAATACCGCCGTACAACAGGACCCGCAAGATATCCGCAGAGAGCACAACCCATTTGCCGATGAGCGTAAGCCAAAGCGGGTTTTATTTAACTACTCCCCCTTCTACCAATTTATACACACACACATACAATCTCTTTAGTTGGTACAATAATGTAGCTATTCACGTAGACTGATAACCAGCAAACCCCTCGATACTTGACTATTAGTGCTACTAGTGCTGCGTGTTAATCTTCACCCAACCCACAAGAACCAATACGAAAGTTGTGGTTTTTGTTAGCTATTTGCTGTGTTAGAGCGTTTTCCCCTAGGGTCCTACGTTCCCCGCCTACCGAAATATATTTGAAATACGTTTAGCGTTATTAGATGTTGAAGATAAAAGTCATGTAAACAATATGAAAAGCTCAGGGGACATAGTTAGGTAATATTTTATAGGTATTTGGGGAGTATTTTTAGTCCCTGCGATCACTGAAAATGGTCAATTAAATGGAAGTTGTATAAATACATCACAACCTATTTAAAGTAGTAGTATGCCACATCCAAATTAAATAAAGTTTATAAAGTTAATTATTTATTTATTTTCATTTATTTAAGAAGTAATTTTAAGAAGGAACTGATTTCTAAGCCGCTTCCTAAACTAGGCAACATTAGTAAGCTTAAAATATAATTTCTATATACATATAAGAAATTGTTTTGGTCAGGTGAGGAGTCGAACACCCTCAACTGTAGTTTTCGTTATTGTGCTTTACTAGGGTTGTAGGGTTTTAAGGGTCTAGGACTTCTAAGCGCTTAGGATCTTCCGTTCTTGGAGTCTTAGGGCTTTAGAGACTTCGGATTTTGAGCTCTAAGGCCCTTAAGGTCTTAAACTAATTAAAAAGTAAAGTATCTTACTACCACATATAATTGATTTTAGCTGTATATATTGAGTAGTACTCTTAGGAACCCTAGTTGCTACACTAGACTCCTTCACAAGCACACAATGAACATGTGACCCTCGTTATAGCCCCTGTCTAACCTGCATTCTCCTGTTTAAAGGACAAACTACACATTAAACTTCACGCACCTGAATGGATGTCGCGTTTGAAAGTCAACAACGACAATGTGAACCTGCACAGAAGCATAGATTGTATTGCCAAGGTAGAGAGTTGTAGAGTTCTATAAAGCTGGTCGTAACCACTTAATGTATCATAACCCACTGTACTGTACTCGTATCTGTGTGTGTGTCTCTTCTTGTGTTGTTCCATGTTTGTTGTTGGGCTGCAGATGTGTTAGATTAGTGCTTGAAACGATATCTAAAGTATAAATATCATGTGTATATTGGAAGTATTCAAATAAAATGCTTGAGCTTCATCAGTTCGATTGGCCATGGGAGGGAATACGTATATACAAAATTTGAACTCAGCATGGCTGATGGCTTTATCTCATTACAATAATCATTTCACGCTGGTTGCAGACTGACAAAAACACTTACACTCACACACAAACATACACAATCAGTTCATATGCATGTCTCCATACACCCAACGCTTTCGATGTGCGTACTATGTAGTCTCTTGCTTGAAGTCACTTGTTCGATCGGTTTCTTAACTTTTTTGCTGCCCCTCTTCCGTCTCAAGGAACTAACAAGCAATGCAGACACCTCGGATATCCTAAAGCCAGCGCCGTCGTGGAGCAACGTGGCTCTGAAGACCGGCACACCCGGTAGCATGCTAGCTACGCCACCAGCCTCGCAGCAACAGCAGCACATTGTCGCTTCATCTTCATCGTCGTCCGGTGGCGGCGGCAGTGTATTCAGTCCCAGTGGCCCGGGGCCAGTCGCCTCGAACAGCATCAGCAATTCACAGTCACGGCCCAGTGTGGGTGCACTGTCGAATTCCTCGTCGAGCTCATCGCAGAAACAGCAACAGAAGCAGCAGGCCAAGGAGGAGCGAGAGCGGGAGAAGGAGAGAGAGAAGGAGAGGGAGAAGGAAAAGGAGAGGGAGAAGGAGCAGGAACAGCAGGCACAGGCTCAGGCGGCAGCTGCATCCGCACCATCAACATCCTCGGGCAACACCGACGACGAGGCGAAGGGTAAGTGATGCAGAGCAGCCTATGCCAGGGTATCTTCTAAGTCGAATCTCTCTGCAGCTGCTGAGTTGGCCGCCAAGAAATCCCGCCTCAAGCAGAAGCTAGTGAAGAGCGCGCGCTCTGTGGCAATTTTCTCGCTCAAACTAAAGGAGCGCCGACAGCGCGAGGCCGAAAAGGCAGCAACCATTGCAGTGGAGCATGCCAAGGTAAGGTAACTGGAGCACCCTATCAATACCATATGCTCAACCTTTCCATTCTCTTGCAGGCTCTGGCCAAGCTGCCGATGCCTCAACCCGTGGGCGGAGAACTGTCCCTTATTCCCATCGAGCAACTCATACAGATTGACGATATCAAACCATCAATCAAGCCCGCAACTACGACCTCGACTTCCTCCTCCACGCAAGCGGGATCCTCCTCTTTGCAACATCACTATCAGCAGCCGCACCAGCAGCAGCATCATCCGTACTCGCACACGGATAACTAAGCTTAACTAAACTGAAACTAAACCAAAGATTAGCTCGGGTACACCCGCCCCCGCCCAATGCCCCCACCCTCTCTGCACACATTGTAAATAGTTTTCTATGCACCATACACCCCCCAGTTTTAATCGATGTTTCGATAACGATAACCAAACATATTGATGATATGGCAATTTGCTGAATGTGTGTCTTGTCCAGAAGTTGGAAGCAACTAAATAACTTAATCATAGTAGAAGCCGCTGCAATTGCAACTATATTTATAAACTATCGCATTATATTTAATGGCCCGGAAGTGTGTTTTGTTTAGCGCGTTTAGCAGTTAATCGTTTTCCGGTAGTTCATGTTGTTAGCACTTAGAGCCAAAAACAAACCGAAAAAACAAATCGATAAGATACCGATAAATTTGTTAAATGTTGATGTTACGTTTTGCATTTATGTTGCCATCGATAGATCGACTAATTGATTGATATTACTATATGGTTAAGCAGTCACACAGACACACACACACACACACACAGGGATACACACCGATACAACGACAGACAACTGTGATGCGAGCAGTCTATATAGTATGTCGTCCATTGTTCCTTCCATATACACTGAGGAGAGATAGACAGGGAGAGTACGAGAGAGATACTCGGAATCTATTACAAGGATAATATCGCCGCACTCGCTTGAAACTTTCAACTTACAAATCTATTTATAGAAGCTCGTACTATTTTCTTGATTTAATGCTTAAGCAAATCACATATACTTATACAACACACACACATAAACACAGGCAGAAAAACAGCCACGTACAGAGAGACACACACACACATACACAAGTCTATCGTTTGATATTTGTAAATAATGTTTAGTGTTTAAGTGTCAACGAAAATTTACAGAAATACAATTATTATATGTGCTCTTGTGTTGGAAAACAAACAAAAAAGAAAACGATTCAGTAAAGCAATTTCAAAAGTAATCGAATCTGTCTTTTTCTTTGGCTACTTGCACGAAGTCGGCCTGTGTTACATTCAACCTGCGACCTCAAACTTGCCTAGGTCTTTTCTTCAACGGAAACTACGTCTTATCCCACCTCGGAGTTCACCTTGATCGGACACTGAGTTGGAAAGCCCCTATTTGGTAATGTCCGTGTACACGGCAGTTGGGAAACAGAGGCTCTGTAAGCGAACTCTGTAAAACGTGAAATGCCCCCAATTCATTCAAATTCATAAAGTAGTCTGTGCATACTTTTGCGCGCAATGGTTTTCCGTTTACAGTGAAATGTTAAATTTTTAAAAATCCCCTAACAGAAAAAAAGCGCTGCTCGGTATGCAATACAATATTGCTTTGTTATCTGTTATTTACTCTGTTAAAATAACAGATCAATTAGCCGACGAGTCGCCTGGTGCCGTGGGGGGAAGGAGGGGGAGGGAGGAGGACGGTTTTAAAACACATCAAAAAACAAAATAGATAACGCTAACTTATATATTAATATTCAGATATTTATCATAAAATATACATACGTATTTATGAGTGAAGGTGCAAAGTATATATATTCTTGATCAGGGTCACTAGCCGATTCGATTGGCTCACGTTTGCCTGTCTGCAGTGACTAATTAAATCGGAATAAAAGAAACTTTAATCGCATTTGGATAACTACTAATATAAGGTGCTTGAAGCGGAGCCAAACAATGTTTATGATCTTTATTCTTTTTAGTAAGGATTATCTTCTTACTCACTCTGGTTTTATATTAAATAAATTATACCCTCTTCCAATTGGCTGGAAGGGTATTATTTTACGACAATACATTTATTAATCAATCAACAAATGAACATTTGCGAGTGTATTAAGTTTTAAGTGTATTAATTTGCTTTTTATCCACATATGACATTGACAAATCAAAGGCACTTAAAACGAACTGAAAAGGAACTGCACACGAAAATAAGATCAACTGATTAGGCAGCTCGAATGCAGGTATGCGCCTTATAACACACATGCCACTTGGCACTCCGTCATGCAGTTGGTGTGTACACACACATGTACATACATATTTGCACTTATCCGATTGTCCGCATATTCGTAATGGCCGTCGACTCGTGCGCCTGCTCTCGGGGGGCCTTAAAACGCGCGCTAATTAGCGGTACGTGCGGAGTGCGTTTGTCAGGCGTCAGACAAGACGGCAAGAAGAGGAGGGGAGGGGACAAGGGGGAGTGGCAGAGATCGCGCTGCGTTATCAAGGCATTCAAATCAGCTCAGGACCAGCTCACCTGTAGCAATGACATGTGTTGATGTTGCTGTTGCGCTGCAAGTGTGCAAAGTTGACCCTTGGCCCCGCTCCACACTCATTCCATGCCCGAGGCTATAAAACAAAATGAGAAATGTTGTTGCAAAAAACAGTCAACAATTTCAGGCACTCGGATGCGCTCTATTAGATTTAAACGTAATGATTAAACCACAGAGCCGTACTGTGGCTGCTGTTGCTGCCTGGAAAACTTTTAACTGACCAATCGCTGTTCCTGTCCTTGACCCACGGGTGCTGCGACATAAAACGCAGTGTCATTTTAATAGGCGACATTATTCACAGTCCCCTCTCTATACGTACTCGGCTGTGTTTGCAATTAAAAGCAACTGCGAATTTTACAGCAGTTCAAAATCGAGCGGGGATCAGACAACAAAGGTTTTACAGTATTATCTAAGCACGCATTATCTTTAACATGAGTCCAGATTGTTCGGCTATGTGACAAGGTATACCATATTAAGCACGGGTCAATGGGTGACGGCTTGCTCATTGGAATATTTAATCGTTGTCAGTTCAGTCAGTCGTTTAATCGCAGGTGATAGTTAACATAACATGAATTACACTTGAAAGTCAACAGTGCAGTTCACTGTGAATTAACTTATCGATTAATACTCTTGTCACATCATATGCAAGTGTCAAGCATTTACAACACCAGAAAAGGAATTTATTCAAATTCAAATTTCGAGCATTTACAGCACTAGAAAAATAATTTATTCAAATTCAAATTACGAGTATTTACAACACTAGGCAAAGAACTTAACGAATGAGCGTAGCCAGATCATATTCAAATATCGAAATGCTTGCAATTGCTAAAGAACCTAACGAAAAAGTAGAAACAAAAAAACGTGAATACATTTAATTTTGTATTTCTGCTAATTGTAAATTCTCTCCGTTACTTTATCTACAAATTCCGACTTGACCTAAAATGCAATGGCTTCACACTCTCTTCGCTCCGCGCTCTTACTGCCATTTGATTTTAGCCCAACATGAGCGAAGGCTGACAGAAAATTACCAATTCCCTTTACTTTTTTCTCGACCCCTTGGCGACCGGAAATTGCAGTTAAGAGTTGACGGAGTAAACGAACTGGCAGTAAAAAGAAAGAAACACAACAATGCCAAAAAGTACATAAAGAAACAAAACTGTATAGTAGAGTGTAGCTACCAATCAGACTGAGCAAACTGTGGCAGATAAATCTGCGCAATAACCAAACGAGAAATAACACCAAAAGGCAAAGGGGACCGTGTAGACATTACCGGAGAGTCAGTTAGTCAGTCGGAGCCGGTGAAGACGAGCCATGTAGGAAACCATAACGAGCTGACGTTGCTATATATGCGTAGTCGTGTCTAAAGATCATCTCCCAACATGAGCGAAGGCTGACCAGATGATGATGATGATGATCGTGATGATGAAACAGCCAGAGGCAACAAGAGGCTGTCGCTTTATGAGCGATATTACCGTAAGATAATGAAAACTGTGGGGCGTTGGCTGTACCGACGGCAGGTTGCTTGGTGAAATCTCGTTGGAAGCACCTGACCCGAAAATGTTTCACATTGCCGGTTACAGTTAAACGCCATTTTTCCGTTGAATTTGTGCTCGTTAAGCGAGCGAGCGAACAGCCCAGCAGGTGAACGCACAACTGTATGCGAGAGAGAGAGAGAGAGACAGCGCAATGAGCGAGTCGCAGCATCAGTTCGCAGCTTGCGGCGACAGCTTCTCATCCAGTAGCAACAGCAGCGGTGGCAGCGCCAGAAATGTTGTTTGCCCTCAAAAATGAAACAAGCAGCGCTTGACCACGCCTCGACGAGGGCGCAACGGTAAACGGATAATGGCCCAACTGTCGCCTCGATAAAACAAAGTTAGTTAGTCGCTCCGATTTTCAGTTGCCGCTTGCCGCTTGCCGCTTTCGCGCTGTGGCCTGACCCAACTCGCTCGGTTTGTTCACCTGTCGTCATAGTCGAGTTCAAATTAAACCCCAAATTGCAATAACTTTTGTTGCCCACATACGTATACATAATATGTACGTATGTGTATGCAATATATGTATATGTATGTGCCGCTCGTTGGGTTATCTTAATGAAACTTTTGAAATCGCGTTTAGCAAACGTTGAGCTATTAAGGCATGCGCTATTTATAAAGCTCACACTCTCCGCGCTTGTCTCCGAATCAAATGCATTTTATTTTGAGGCATGCGAAAATTAATTACATTTAATTAGCTATCCCCCAATCCTCCCAACTTGCTAGCCCAGCTTTTAACCATGCACATTGCCGTTTCGACTTTGTCTGTTACTTATACCCTTTACTTATTAGAATTGAGTGTTACAGACGGAGGAACCTGTGTCCAAGTAGAAAGTAGGCTTATGCAGTATAGATGGAATGGCATAAAAAAAAGAATAACTTCATCATTTTGAAGGTTTTATAGCCTTCCAGCTTTTGGCATCTATCTCCTCTGATTATTCCTATGCTAGCTATACGTACCGATATTATAATATTGCTTATTTATTCCTTAACTCTTATCTCTCAACATTTAATTATGTAGAACTCTTTAATGAAAACTATAGAATAGATTTTACATTGTTTTCAGAGTTTAAAAAAAGTAAAAAATATGCAAAGATTGCTTTTAAACACTGTGTGTTAATGACAAATAGTTCCGATGCCAGATATATGTATCTTATAAAGGTAATATTTTCCTATTATTTAGATAGAAAATTACCTATCTATTGAATTTGCTAGTTTTATTTGTAAGGATGTAACTATGAGAGACATTATCACCTACACTAGACCGAATCGACTTTACTCTCTCATCCTTTACATTAGGTAAAAAATAGTAACCTATTTAGTGATTATTATAAAATTAAAACCCAGTACAGGGTATCTATCAGTCATGTGCTAGTGCACACTCCAGCTTTCTTTATTTGTTGTTTTGTTTTTTTTTTTATTAGTTGTGCTCCTTAATTGCTTTATAATTTAAATTTTCGTTCATCACAGCGCTCATAAAACCGCCACCACTTGCCCCCGTGCAGTAGTTAACCTGTTTGATGTGCCCCCGATCTCAGCTGTATGAGCATGATCTCCCGTTGGAGAATGGAACGCTTAAAGTTCGAATGAAACCCTAATTGAATTTCAAACGAAATGTACTTAGAGCTGGTGTTCCCAAGGCCCGGAAAGGTTTGAAGACATGGATGAATTAAACGGAAGATCGGATCGTCTGTTCATTTGCCTACGTCTTGGGTGTGCTCCAACTAGAATTGGAGCGCAATGAAACCGGCTGCTTATCGCACCTTGGTAATTAAGGTCGAAGGCATTAACTACCGGTATTGATCGATCTCAAGGAAATCGGCTTTCGAAGAAGTGCAGCCAACTCAATTTCGAAATCAAGTCTCCAAGTTTATGCACTCTTCGAGCACATAAATCCCCGCAATGGGTCACATAATTCAAATCCCCGAAGCGCCAATTCGCCCATTTAATTAATTTAATTAACTGAAAGATTACAGACAAACAGACGAACAGAATGAGACCCAACGGAGGAGGCACTGGATGCGGAGCTAATCATGCGGCATGCAACAATGGCAACGCTTTGCTATGCAGTCCGCACGCTTTATAAAATAATGAGAGATCGCAATGGAAGAGGTAGAAGGAGTGAGGGAATTCAAGAGGGAGTTGCGGCTGGCTAAGGCTGCTTGGATTGCACCCGTAAGTGCCATATTGTCACCGTTTGATCAATCAGACTGCCGCCAAGAGTGGACGCGCAGCTCGCTCGTAAATGTAACTCAATCCCCATTGATGAGTTGCTGTCGTCGATCGACCGATCGATCGTTGCGTAACTTGTTCCTGATCGAAGGCGGAGGATCGCGAGAACGGGAGGAGAAGTACGTACGGTACGTACCTATGGTAGCCAAGTACGCAATTAGCCCTGGCTGCCATCGATGGCCAAACTCCGCTAATTGACAATATTTATGAACACGTACGCGTTTTTGTCGCCGCTTTAATTGGATCGTTGTCGCCCCCGGTCGATCCTTCTCGCCTGTCGCCCACAGCTGGCCAATTATTTTCATCAAAATTGCTGACAATCTCTGCAGCTGCCTTAGTCTTAGCACCAAATGAAGATCTTAGCTTCGCGGGCTTCCCTGACGTTTTGGCTATACGCTTACTACATACATCGCCGGGTGTGTCATAAATAGTCGCGCTAGATGAGTGAGGTTTTACTTATTACGCTTTATAACTAGCGACGGGTCTTGAACTGCACTCCCGACTTAGCTTATTCGTTTGTTTACCCCGTTGTCTGTGACTATACCATTCAATTAACTTTAATTACACATTAAGCAACACATTCTGAGTCAAACAAGTTCCATTTTGAGGGGAATCTTAATGCAAATCGGTACGTGCAAACTCTATAGCACTAAAGATATGATCCCAACTACCTTATATAGTGAATTTTCGAGCAACATAAAGATTCAACATCTTGATGGCTTTTTATAGTAGTACCTCCAGATCTCTCCAGATCTCAGTGCAATATTGCAGCGGTTCAATGTCCCAAACAGGAATATACTGTACATAAACTCGTATATATTCGTATATGTCTGTATACTGCGTACAAGCACATTATATACCTATAATACTATATCAAGGCTTCAAACCGGTCGTTAGCCGATCCCGCAAAACCGGATCAATTCGGTTATTTCAAAACTCTTGAACCGAACGTTTTAAGCGAAATGAAGCAATGTGAGTTAAAATTAAAATTTAATTATTATATTAAAAGTAGGGTCCATTAAGTTAGCGCAAATGTACTTTGAGTGCGCTTGATAAGTAGAAGTTAGCATTTTCGGGGCTATAAATTATACACAGGTTTATAATGCGAGTACGGTGATCTCAAGATCTAAATATATAGTATAGATCGTAATAACTTTATGATATATTTATATATGCTGTGAATGTTCTCAAAATGTAATTTATTATATAAAACAATGATGAAGAAACAAATAAATCTGCCGAGAAAAAATATATTCTTGAAGAACAGTTTGCGTATTGTAGATTTTTAATCTTGTAATCTTGCAATGTTTGACAGGCCGAAATCAAAGTCAAAAATATATCTGCCTATAGTTCATATCATCACATTATTACTTGATATATAACGCATCTGAGAACCCTTTTCATATGCTCTAATCTTTTATTAGGCAATATACTAACATCAATTTTTCTTATGATCTCAAAATAATTTTTGCAACCTTTTAGTAAGTGTTTTGATATTTTCATTAGTTCAGTTCTCAAGACCCTAGTCCGATCATAAATAGAAAACAATAATTTTCCTTATATAACTCGCTTTATTATCTAAGCAGGCATCTCTTAATGATAATTCGTACTATCTGGACAATTCGACCTAGATTCATGTGGTAAACGCGCTTAGTGCTTATCTCAGAGTCAAAAGCATTTTCGCAATGTTGTTAATCCTCTTTTACCGCTACGCTCGTCCATCGACATCGGAAGTGCCAGTGGGTAATAGCTAGCGGCCCCACCGCAGTGCAGAGCAGTTTTGTGGTTGGCTAGAGTCAAAGTCGGCAGACAGCGAGAGAGGCAGACGGGAGAGACGGCAAATGCCAGTTAAATGTGTACGACAATCTCTCATTGTGGTTTGTCATTTGTCAAAAGGCGGCATAAAGCAAAAATCGCCCAATTAGCGACACAGTTAAACGTCAACATCCTCACGGCTCGACATCCGGAACGGAGACCACCGCACCATACACTATGCAGCATGCAGCTTGCAGCACAGAGCACAGAGAGGCACCGTTTGGCGCACTCGAGTACCCAGACGAGTTGGGGCTCCTCTGGTCAGGTAGGCAGCCTCATGTAACCGGTGACGGTTACATTTTCGCCATCAATCATCGCGCCTATCGAGCACAAGGCAGCCCGACTGGCGACTGAGGAGAGAACCGAACCGCATCGAACCGTACCGAAACAAAACGAAACGATACGAAACGAGAAACGCGGGCGCCTGCGCAAAAATGCGGAACAGACAAAAAACAAGCGTCAATCTTGACGATGACGATGACGACGAAGATTGCGCCTGTTGCTGTCCTGGGGATGTCGCGACTTGCGAGAGATCTGCGGCTGGGACTTACTTGCGCAATTAGCTGTCAATTATCACATAACTCTGCAGCGAGAAGGGCTCGCGGAGGCACTCGACGGGGTATTGGTAGCCGTGAAATTGGGTTTATTGATTTGCTAAAACAATTTACAAATGTCACGAGTCTCGAATTTATTTATTTATGTTTTACAGCCACTCGAAGTTGTTGATGCCAACAATGCGAGGTATTCCCGTCTTACCTACCTCCTTCCCTGGCTGGTCAGCCATTTTCATTAGTGTGGCCATAAAATGCCACAAAACGTATATTGTGTAGCAATATTTCATTTGATCGCAGGGGGCTACCGTTCGTTGTGGGTGTAGGTGTCGACTTCAGTTTGGTAGGAAAACATAGCCAGTGGTTTGTTTTGCCGCACAAAGCGGGGCTATTGTGGCGCCCGCCTTTCGGTTTCGAGTGACATCCAAGTAATTAGCACAATTTTCGAGTGTTGTGTCTTTTTATGACTTGATTTATTCGACTTAGTTGTATGAGTAGCCGGAACTAAAGTGCCAAATTGATGGAAAAATTTACAAATTAAAACCGAAATTCCAGAGGGTTTTTGGCTTTCAATTAGACACGTCGTGTTGTAAATGCTGTGGAATTGCGATAATTGTGGAAATAAATAGGCATAGCATTGCCATTAGAGGAAGTTCGCAAAATGCCACAATTGGATTTCCATAAACATTAGTTTTACAATTGTTTTATTAGACAAATGTTAACTAACATAAGTTATTGTCAAAGCCTACAGCCAAGTAACAGTGATAAATTAGCTTTTCGATAATTGGCACATCGATCTTTATTTTTGAATAAATAATTCATACCAGTGTTGCATGTTGCCAAGCCGATTATTACAATTGGTTAAAAATATCGATATTTGCTAGCCTTACTGTGCTACCAATGTTTTGAAAGACGCGGGAAAGCATTGAAGAAATTTGTGAATAATATCCTTATTAATTTTATTAATTCATATTATTGTAACATATATGCATTATTGTAAATGTGCGAAGGAAGATAAAGTTTGTGTATTACATATTGCTTAAGTTTGTAGTGATAAAACCTATTTCGTAAGCTCATTTACAGATTTCTTGAGCAACGCGTTGCACCCGAACCGCCAACTGATTCAGCATCCCTGGTATGCAATTTGCTGGTTATGCCGCTGCAATGGACTCAAAAGGCGGCAACAGGTGCACAATTAGACGCACAACAACAACTACGAAGCATGCGTTAATTACCTGCAACAGCCGCCCGTCGCTGTGGCTGCCACAAAGTCTAGGCGTGGATGGAGTGGGCTGCTGCTGTGAGTGCCAGCCTTCGGTTTGGGCCATACTTCGAGCCGGTGGGGCGGCCTGGGCACGGTGACAAAATTAAACTTAATTGTTTTATGACAGTCGACAACTGTCTGGACCGCCAAGCGACAGTTGTGGGACACTCTCGTAAGCCCCCGTCCGGTCCGGTCCGTGTGTGTAGCCTAGAGTATGAGGCACCCAGGCACCCGACAGGCCTGAAATCACAGCTTCCATCGAGTAACAAACGGCGGCGAGCGGCAGTTGACATTTTTTAGGGTCTTTAACTGCGTAGCTTTGTTTGTTTTTATCTGTCGCTTGACGAGTTTAATTGTTTTTCTTGTAAACAATTTTGGTTTTTGTGCAGCTCCCATTTTATAATATTTATTAAAAAATGTTTTACACAGAAGCCGAGTTTTCGACGAACAACAAAAGACCGACAACAATGGACGACAGGTGCTGGTCCCCGATCTCGAGTCAACCGCTTTAGCGCGCTGCCTGATGCTGCCTTCCAACTCTCCCCTGGCACAGTCACCTAGCCAGCCAGCCCACATTTCTATCATTGTTTTAAGGTAAACTTTCAGCATTTTCACGTCAATCATGGGAAGTCTGCCGCCAGCAGTACCTGAGCTTCACCTGGTCTCTAACCTAAGAAACAACAAACTTCGCACATAACTTGAAATTGTTTTGAAGAAGTTTTTTATTTAACTATAAAAGCCTATAGCTATACTATATGTTAGTTATTATGGGATCGCTCATTATAATTATAAGATAACTTTATATTACTTTTTATATATTATATAAAATAGTATGATCATAGTTTGTAACATTAAATTAACGTAAAATATTATAATAATCATATTTAAGCTATTGTTTAACACCATTTTATTAATCTTACATTGTTATATTTTTTACAAATCTAGACACCATTATTACCAGTGTTGCTTAACAATAAACAAAATACATTTCATTTAGCCCACATTGTAATAATTTTTAATAATCTAGAAAACTCCTTTATCTGCCGCTATTTACACTAATCTTAGCCTGTGCTAGCGTTTAAACTGCTTAGTTCGTATCCGAGTTATTTCTTCATTCTTTTTCAATTCCCACTTCCCCTTTCTTCCTCGCTGTCTCTTTCTTTGTTATGGCTCATTAAAGACATATCCGTATGTCCACTGTCCCTCTGTCCACATCCATTCATTCTACCCAGAAGCCTCTGGTTTTTATGATCCTTTTACTGTCATTCGGTTTTTATCATTTGTTGATAATAATTATGGTCATTTGTGATAATTGTGGGCCATTGTGTCAGGGCCTAAGAAACTGTTTTTATGTTGTGGCCGCACACTCGCCTCACTCTGATAATAATTGTCATTTAGATAATTAGTTAACTGGGCGCCCGGTGTACCTGGTATGCTCGGACCGACCGACGGTATCCGTCGTCGCTGTTGTCGAGTTTATTAAATGAAAAGTTATGAAAAAGGCAGAGAGATTAACGAAGGCCCGATTAGCCCGGGTGAGAAAAGTGAAAATAGTTAGGAAAATGAAGATCACACAAATCCTGATGCTCATAAACGATGATCGTAAAAGTGAATCTTGTGAATGAAAAATACAATTTGGCTTTAATTGTGTGAAAATTCTCTCTGGGGAGCATCATCAGGCGAGGCGTGACTGTCGCATTACTCAGAAATGCTTCTACTCGACGACTTCCTGATGTATGGCTATAAGAAATCCATAAATCGCCCCGAAATGGTCTTCCATCTTATCGTGATTGAGCCACCCAAATAGTTGCCACAAAGACAAACCACACTCACACACACACACACATTAGCGAATCGCACACACAAAGAACTCATAATTAAATTATGCAAATTTTGTGCTCTCCGGCGGCAGCTTCAAAACGATACGTAAGACAATAAAACAACAATAACAACGAGAGCAGGCGACAAGCTTCGCTTTATGTGTAACCTCTCCGAGGTGGAATATCGCTCCGCTCACACTCCTTCATCCAGTCGAGGTGGAGGAGGCGTCTCTGGCCCGCCACCTCATTAAATTTGATTGATTCCCCCCAGCAGAAGCAACAGCCACAGCCAGGAAGCCAGCGCAGCAGAGTCGTCTTGGTTAGTCAGCTGGCCAGTCCGTGCGAGATCTTAATGAGAATGTAGCGCATTTAAATGTGGCGACCATTAAACCGATCCGATGTGTTCCGAGTGTCGCAGACGAAAAGTTTTGGGTAGCGTTTTACCTTACGCATTTGCGTTGCTTTGTCTTCACAAGAGGTGGTCGAGAGGCCCGCAAGCTGTGATATGCACTGGAAAAATTTAAGGTAGGTTTGCAAAATATAATCTGGTCCCATTTTAAACTATCTGTGAATTTAGATAAACAAGATTTTTAAATGTAATACCTCTGTGGTACTAACTGCTGGAAAAACAAGGAAGAATTAAAAATGTTTCTTAAGATAATTTTTTTATTGAATTATCAAATTATTAGAAACCATTTAAAAAAACTGTTGAAAAGAAACTTTTGTAGGTTCTTATCTTCTCTGTACTCAGGTTCATACTCGTATTTCCTTCGACCATTGCTATACTGATTAGTGTTGTATAATGGCGCAAAATGTATATATGCACTCAGAGCAATAACTCCAACTTTTTTTAAATCTGTTTTGACTGGTTGCTCTTATGAAAGCTATAGGATATAGTTGTCCGACTTTTATGAAATGTAGAAAGTATTTGCCGATTACTGTTGAACATTTTCAATGTTATTGTATGACAATGTTGATCAATTGTAAACAGCTAACTTGATTACAATATCTAAAAAAAACACTGATGATATTTATATATGCATATTTTTTAATATTAACTCTTAGTTCTCTCAAAACATTACCCCCCATTGATTTCAGTGTTGCGTAAGGTTTTTATCTATAGACAAATTTGTAGTTAATCGCTCATTTTCTGGGACACAAGCACAAAGAGTGACACTAACAGCAACAACAACAACAACACCAGGGACAGAAACTCGACTTAACGATTAAAACTTGCCTACGTTGGCGAGTCAACCACCGAACCGAGTTTGTCTGTCTGTCTGTGTGGGGGATTTATTGGGCGCTCCACAAAATTTCTCAATAAGCAAACAAGATCCTAACTGCCTCTCAATCGCTCTCACGCTCTGCCCCGTACAGAGATCAGTGTCTCTATCTCGCTCCCGCGCGATTCCAATGAAATGTGTTTTTCGATAAAAATGGTCCATGCGATGCGATCGAATTTAAATTGAAAAATTTGATTTTAATTCTTGCATTCTAAATGTGTTTTCATTAGCATAATTAACGTCGAATTAAAGTTAGTATTTGTTTCTCGGATTGTAAAATAAAAATAAATTACATTTTACAGCAAAGAAAGTCGGCTCGGTTCAGCTCGGAATCTGGCGTTGAGTTTTTTGGCTCACAGCTGACAGCTATTCGTCAGATCGTAAAATCCGTGTGGGTTTTATTTGGGATGCATTAAAAGACGATTTGACGTTGAGGTCGTCGTCGTTGTCAGTTCGGTGCGTGTGTGTTTTTCTACACTTTCGTTGAGGCTTGTCTGAGTCTTTCTGTGTGTTTCTGGGGGGTTCGCTTGATTTATGCTTGTGGCTCATTTATATTGAAATTTGATATAGTATTTGAGCACGCGGTTTATTTTGCGAAGCAGCCGCCTCATTTCGAGCGTATTTTCGTATTTTATATTCGAATTAATTGAAATGATTGTGATCTACAACACACACGGCTCTTGGCTCTTGCCAGAAGACACCTCTCTATATATCAACATATATAGCTCGGTGTATATATATGTATATAGGCGTACACACTCGTATAATTTATGAATATCGCTTTGTTCGACTGTGTATGTTAATGTTGTTGTCTTTTGTGGTGCGTATAAATTATACGGCTCGCACAATGCGATAGTATAGCACCCTACTAACACCTCCTAAATGGTTCCGTAAGCGACTGATACCATTGTGCGGCACACGTTGAACTCTTCAGCGATTTGTAAGTGGTTGCGGTTGAGGTTGAGGTTCCACGGTTATTGTCTTTATTTTATGGCAGTGTTGACAAACAGCATAAAAACGTTGTGTCCCTTGTGGGCGCGCAGTGGGCGGAATTTGCATGTGTTTTAAGGAATTCCACTTTACGATATTGCGTGAAAGTATGGCAGCGTATTTGAAGTTTCCGCTAGAATGTTCAAGCTGACAACTCGATGAGTCTATTATCTATTGGCATCCACAGATCGTTCATCACAGCGGGTGTTATATTAGATTGAGACATAAAGATAACTAGACAATAGCGAACACAATATAAGGAACATGATTTCATTCGCTTCATTTTGAATCGATCTTGGCTAGCGGCTTTTGCTTTATTATGAGATAAACATAATTTAAAGAATGGGAGAAAATGGGAAGTTATTTTTAACTACATAGTGTATAATAAATACCAAACAGGACAAAGATCATGAAAATAGGGTTCTTTAGGTTTATCTGTATACAAATATTTGAGGTAATTATTTCTCTGATGTATGTTTTCCGTTTTCTGTATACTAGATACATAATCAATGAATTTAATCATTAGAAAGGAAGAATGCACAAGCATACTAGGAGGAAAGCAGAAGTAAAATGTATAACGATAGAGCTAGAGCTGTTTTTCGATATAGACAGAAATCCTAGCAGGAAGAATCTAAGATCAGAAGAGACTGGAAATGAAGGGATACTTGCACGTCACTGTAGACTAAAAACAGACCTTAACAAACTAGGATTATAAGCTCTGCAGATTCTTCCCTCTTGCAAGATGTCGATAGGCAACAACCTTCTCGGAGCTACCAAGATAAGGTCGAGAATGTCCCGGAAATGTAATGGATGGACTTAAATTAGCAGGAAGCTCATTAGATCTCAGGGTGGCAGTATATATTCCTCCAATAAACAACGTAATCTATATACAATTATATATTGTAGTATATTTTCTTCAATGTATTCCATTGAATGTGCCTATATAGTAACCTATATTTCTTACTGCTTAATCTTCACAACCATCTATAAGAATATTTCCTTCTCTGACTCAAACGGATCCCTCCGAAAGGAACCTTCAAAAGCCTTTCGCAAATCAACACATTTGTCAAGCTACACATTCGTAAACAAGAGACAAGCAAGAAAGGGAAGAAGAAAGAGAGACAAAGAGAATGAGAGTGAGAGCGAGGTTGACACACATGGAAGGTAGGACTAGCGGTTCAGTTCGTTGTTCGTCGGATCACCCGCTGACAGAAAATCACTTGGCAACGGCTGATCATTAACCGATAACACATGACATTAAAGGTTCAACAAAGCGAAAGAGTTTAAGCGCACACAAAATGTGATAAATGCCGACCACCCCATGGGATCTTCTTCGTCGAGAGCAACAACGAACAGGTGGGGCGAAAAACGAGCGGAAAATTAATAGTGTGAACGAAGATCGGCGAGGGGAATGGGAACGGGAATGGGAGAGAGAATGAGAGCGAGAGCGAGAGCAAGAGCGAGTAAGGCACACACGCGAGGCATATCAGCATCTCAGATAGGTATCAGCTTACATTGGAGCCCGTTGGAGCCCCACACACACACACGCACACACACACACTGGCGAAGAGATGACGGTAGTGCCGAGCAGGGAATTTGTCAAAATGTCAACGGGTGAAACAGTTTGTTGTCCGGACTCTACAGACTCCCGACTCCTGGCTCGCTCTCGGGATCCGAGTCCGAGTTAGTGCCGAGGCCCGACCACGTAGCTTTTGTAAAACAAACCATTAGCAGCTAATAAACATTAGTCATGCGACCAAAGAGCAGAGTCGGGGGAACGACGAGAACTCTCGGCTCGGGCTCGGGCTGGGGCTCGCACTGGGGTCGATGATTTAGTGAGTGTAATTAAAATTTAAAGTTTCTTCTTCTGCTCATGCTCTTTCTGCTGCATATGTAAATGATCGTGCGGAATTCCACGAATAAATGAACAAGTTTTCGTTAGTCTCCCCCCTCCCTCCTCTCGCATTTCTCCGCTCTTTTTCGTTTTCGTTTATAATTATAATTTATACGGATCTTTTGGAGTTGCCCTCCAAGCTGCGCCTGTTGACAGCCGCGCCATCAATCAGGCTAGGCCTCCCAAGAGAGAGAGAGAGAGAGAGACACAGAGAGATGCCAAGATCTGATCCCGGTCTATTGGCGTGCCGCCGTGTAATGCCGATCTTGCCAGCTGCCACCGTTGGTCATTGAGATATGCATCGGCTGGGATCGGATTGCTCGGTGCAAGTGATCGCAAACAAATCGTGTACACGATGTGCATGGAAGCTGTGTTCTAATTGGCTATGCAATGGCAACTGGTTACAGTTCGGTAGTTTCTCCAGCTTGTTCCCTTCCTCTCTCCTCTACTACTGCTGTCCCTCTCCTTACTGAGTCATCGCTGTAAACGGATACCTCTTCATTTGTAAACAGCAATCTCTCTTACAACTGTTGCTTCCTCTTCTGGGTCATCGTTGTTCGCCTTCGCTGGGGATCCTTTAGATTAATGTGCACTCCTTGGAGTACAAATCAAAATGGGCATTTTGTTTTGCACATTTTATGGCCGCTACTGATGCTATGCAGACTACTCCAGCTCCAACTGGCCATGGAACACCGTGCTAAACTGTCGGAGCAGAACATACGCGGTTTTTCTGAGTGAACTGGTTTCAGGAAAGTAAAATAAATAAACAAAAAAAAAAAATGTAAAGAACATATATGTTGAGTTAAATAAAGATCGATTATTTCCGTCTATTCCTAACACTAAAAGTATTACCTCTTATTAATAAAAGTGTTAACTACAAAAATATTATTGGATATAAAGAATACAATACAATATTAAATAACACAGTGGTAATTAAAATTTTTATATACTGGAATACTATCAAAAAAAAAAGATTATATTAATCGTAAGAAAGTGTGTGTCTTGTCTTTTTTAATCAGGATCAGTAGTCAATTCGATGAGCAATGCCCATGTGTTTGTCTGTGCAAACGAAGAGATCACATCTCACTTTTAAGTGAATAACATTAAGTTTGGAATAAAGGTCCATACGCAGATCTAAACACTAACCAACTCGGCTTATGTATCATCATTCAGAGTACTTACTATTCATTTTTCTATCAGTTACCAATGCAGCTGAGACAATATTAGACTCCCAAGAATATTATTATACAATAATAATAATGATAAGAATAAATTACTAATACTGAAATCCTACCGAAAATCTTCACTGATAAATACATACCAGACTTATTTCTTCAATAAAGTTTCTTGTTTGTGCATTGTTTATAAAAATATCATTGTAACTTTCAACAGTGCCTAATTTCTCCATATTTTCGCTCTTAAATAACGAAGTTCTGACTGGCAATATCACTATTTACTTTAGAAATGGTCAAATGGAAACCTCATTCAAGTTTCCGCAACGGGAAACAATCTTTGATGTACGTGTATATAAGAATGTTTATATGTACACGTATGTATGTTGTATAACTAATTCCAAATTCCTAGCCTATCTCAGATATAACAGAAAAGTTCCCTTGTACTTCATTGTGCAAAAGTGCCTGGTTATGGCTTGACTCATTAGCAACGCCCGAGTAGATCTGCAAATACTGATCTCAAGTCAGCTCTTCCCTTCCTTGTCCTGCGCACAGTAGCTGCTTATGGTGGGACAGATGATTATGTCATAGTTCCTAGCTGCAAGGCAGATCACTCTTCCTGCATCCCAACGTAGAGTTCTCTTCTTGCTCCCTTCGAAGGGGTTTCCCTTCTCACACAAGCTTGCACAACGAAGGCGACAGAGACAATGCTGCAGCACAGGCAACCAAAAACATCAACAACAACAAAGAGTAGCAACAACAACAACAGGAGAAATACATTTTGAAAATTTAACGATGCGCACATTTTATTACCGCAATTAATTACAAAAACAACGCGGCGAAAGAAATCTTAGTCAGGCGAACTGAGATCGACGCAGCCACACGAGCAACACACAGCAAGAGAGCGAGATCGAGAGAGATACACAGAGAGAGAAAGAGAGAGCGAGAGAGTGAGCATGCGTTAGCTCAGCTGTGAGAGAGCCAAGATCAGCGATAAACGTTATGATAGATGTGACTAGTAAAATGCTACTACCAAATAGTTCTGGGCCTCTTCCCGGCGAGCAGCGCGCTCGTAATTGGAGGCGCGACTCGCCACTGCGAGGGCTGCTTAATTGGAGTGTGAGAGTCGGAGCTCGCTGAGAGCAAACCCGTTTCTTGACCAATTAAATCTCGCAGAGAGAGAGAGAGAGAGAGCGAGCAGCAGCTCAATCTCGAGCTCGGGCCAAGACGTTGTGGGCCGTTGAAAGCCGTTTAGGCCGCACATTACGAGTTTCGACGCGCAGCGCGACAGTTGCCCAGCGATCGGTCTATGAACGCATCCAAATCCGCAATCGAAACGGAAACCAGAGCAACGCATAGCATGGGCTTTAAGCACGCCATGTTGCAGCGCAGCTACGAGTTGGCCGCCTCACCAGGCCCCCAGTTGGCTGCAGTTGTGGCTCCGCAGCCTCCGCCACAGCCGGCTGTGCAGGTGACGGACTTCAGTATTAGTCGCATACTCGGCGGCGCTGCCGGCAAGGATAATCATGTCAAGAAGCCGTCGGCAGTCTTGGATCTCTCCAAGAGCAGCAATCAGCAACAGTTGGCAGCAGCTCCAGCGGCAGTGCCCGTTGCTCCACAGCCCGTTGCACCCACTCAGCTCAATTTGCCACCCGCACAACTCATCAATCCTCCAGCTGCCTATGCAACCGGCGGCTACTCCATGTTGCCACCAGACTTTCTGGCCATGGCCAGCGCCACCAAGTTCTATGCACAGTTCTTTCCACATCTGCTGCCCGCCTATGCCGCTGCTGCCGCCGCCGCCGGCTTAACCACACCTCCCACATCCCCCTACCAGCAGCAACAGCAACAGCAGCAGAAGCGCTACTTCGCTCCCTACGTGATCAATGGCCAGAGTCCCACGTCCAGAGCCAAGTCCAGTGCGCCAGGAGCCTGTACGCGTCCCGATTGCCTGGAATGCCTCGACTACTACAAGCAGTTCGGAGCTGGAGCGGCAACTAGCTACAAACCGACGCCATTGATTTCGCCGGCGGCATCTTCGGTTAGCAGCTCGAGCAGTTCGAGGCCCGCAAGGGATCTGATACGCGGCACCAGTCAGATCAACACCACAAACATCTCCCTGACGACGGTCACCAATCTGAATCTGAGTTCAACTACGACCACGTCGGCGACAACGATGACAATGTTGCCCAAGCTGAAGGCCGTCGCGATTGGTTGCAACAACAACAACAACACCAGCATCGCTGAGGAGATCAGCTACAAGTGCCGCATATGTGACAAGGTCTTTGGATGCTCCGAAACACTGCAGGTGAGCGGGGTGTACAAAATGAAGGGGTTAAAGGACTACTGTTTTCAGATAGTGGGGATTCTCAGATATTTTGGGGGAACTTCAACAGCTCCTCAAGAAAGTGAGAAGTAAGATAGGATTGTATAGTATTGAATATGATAAAATAAGGAAAGCTAGATTCGTCAATGCTCAGATCTTAATATAGAGCATTTGACCCTATCTTAAAGAATAACGTAAACAAGCTCCTTGTCATGTGTTCTCTATGTGGGCCAGAATCATATAGAAATCATAATATGATGTGGTCCATTTTGAAGACCACTTCTTTTTAAGGAGCATCGAAATATCGTTTTACACACATATTCTACAATTGGATTACTTTGATTATATGGAAAGAATAAATGAATAAGTTCATATTAAATTTATTTATGGCAAAATTAACTTTAAATAGATTCAGATTAAAAGATTAAAAGTCTTAAAATTTCTATTTTTATTGATTGAATTCTAATTACAAATTCAATTATTGTAAAATGTTTTTCAAACAGAATAATTGAGACTTCTTCACTAAGAATCTTCAATATTTCCATTGATATTGATTAAACTTGGATGTTTCATAGAATGTTTGGTTTTTCATCAATACAATTTCCATACACTAAGAATTAGTTATGATCAGACACGTGTGGAAAGGTGCGATAGCCACTGAGTTGTAACTTTCTAGGGGGAACCGAACTTTAATCATAATGTAAAAATTTAGAAAATGAGTGTAGTGTACCTTGACAACCGCAAAATGACTATAGTGATGATTAGTGTATCATCTGCCTATCTTAATCAAACATTATGAAGGTGGTTCCCACATGGGCCCCTGAAATCCTCTCGGTAAATACATACACATCTATAGTCTTTTATTATTATTATTATCCCCGTGTGCCATAGTTCTTGGGGCTTATATTGTAATATAATTAGGAATCGCCTTTCTATAAAATATACTCGCAGTTTGTATATAAGTAGTTTTCAATACATTCCACATAATGAAGAAACCCAATAACAAGTACATATTATTTTTATTTTTTATGGCACACTCCTAGCTAGGGGCCTGTCTTCTACCCATTTCAAAATGCTTCCATACTCCTAACTTCTCCAATTAGCTCGTCAAACAATATAAACAAATTTCAGGTTAGTGAAAAAGGGGCGTTTTCGCTGCAGACAGAGACATAGGCGTGGCCTCAGCAGAGAGAGAGAGAGAGACCGAGAAAGAGACAGGGAACCTGCGCAGGTGACTATGCAAATCTCGTTAAGGCAGGGGCGCAGTGCGCAGCAGATCGTAAAAATGGTGGCGCCCAAACAGAAGCGAAACGGGAAGTGACGATCGCGCGAGGCTGGGATGGGAGAACTGGTTTAACGCATGGGTGCAGCTGTTAGAAAGAGAGCGCAAACGCGAGAGCGACCGCACAAAATGGCCGTCGACCAATGAGAGAGCATGCAGGCTGTTAAGTGACACAGAGCTCTGTTAAGTCACACTTACTCACTTACTTAAGCTCTCTCTCTTTTTTTCCGATTGTTTTGCAGGCGCACGAGAAGACACACAAATCGCCGCGTTACGAGTGCTCCGACTGTGGGAAGGGATTCTCTCAGCTGCGCAACTACAAATATCACCTGTCGGTGCATCGGGGCACCAAGGAGTTTGCCGCGGAGTGCCCGGAGTGCGGCAAGACGTTCAACGACAAGGGCTACCTGAGCAGCCACATGAAGATTCATCGCAATCGCAAGGAGTACGAGTGTCCCTACTGCCCCAAGTCGTTCAATCAGCGCGTCGCCTTCAACATGCACGTGCGCATCCATACGGGCGTCAAGCCGCACAAGTGCGCCGAGTGTGGCAAGCGATTCTCGCGCAAGATGCTCCTCAAGCAGCACATGCGGACGCACAGTGGCGAGAAGCCTTATCAGTGCTCGGTGTGTGGCAAGTCCTTTGCGGATCGCAGCAACATGACGCTCCATCATCGCCTGCACTCCGGCATCAAGCCCTTCAGCTGCCCCCTCTGCCCCAAGGCCTTCACCAAGAAGCATCACCTGAAGACGCATCTCAATTACCACACTGGCTGCAAACCCTATGTCTGTCCGCATCCCAATTGCAATCAGGCCTTCACGCAGTCCAGCAACATGCGCACCCATGCCAAGAAGTGTCAGTACCGACCGCTAGATGGCGCTCAGCCATTTCCGGTGCCCAGCAAGCCGCCCTCGCAACAGCATCAATTGCAACCACTTCACCAGCCCTCGCAGTTGCAGCCTCCACCTGCATTATCTATGCCTCCTGCTCCGAGCTTCGCCCTGCCGCCCCAGCAGTTCCCTGCGCAAGTTACCTCCACATTTCCGCCGGCACAGCAAACTCTACGGAGCAATCTGCGCACATTCTAATTTCAATTCATGAGCAAAGAAATTGAAGTAACTGAAAAATACTTACAGTTACAATTGCATGTTTGCGCGATACACCCTGTAAATAGTCTTAGTGAAATTAGTCCCATCTAGTTACTTTTGCATTTAATTGTGATTTATGTTTAATAAAATAATCATTCTAAAGAATATATCTAAGAAACAAGATGACACCAGTTGTTGATTTGTCCATAAATAATCCGATCTACGGACCATTTTACGGCGTAATGGGCGTGGTTTTTTCCATTGTGTTCTCCTCGCTTGGCGCTGCGTACGGCACTGCAGTGGCTGGATCTGGTATGGCGTCCACCGCAGTCATGCGACCCGAGCTCATCATGAAGTCAATTATTCCCATTGTTATGGCGGGCATTATTGCCATCTATGGCCTGGTTGTGTCTGTGCTAATCGCCGGAATGGTTGACAACTCTGAAAACTATTCCATTGGCAAGGGATATTTACATCTCTCAGCCGGATTATCAGTGGGAATGTGCGGCTTGGCCTCCGGCTATGCCATTGGAGAAATAGGCGACATTGGCGTACGCTGTATGGCCCAGCAGCCGCGAATCTTCGTGGGATTAATCCTCATTCTGATATTTAGTGAGGTGCTCGGTCTATATGGAATGATAGTGGCCATTTATCTTTATACAAAGGAGGTTGGATAAACTTAATGAAGTTCTATACATATTGTATATTAATACATGATGTACTTTATAAATTGTACGTTTCAATGTTATTTTGGGGTTAATCTTGTTGGTTATCATTTTATCGGCTTATTAATTTCGGAATTTTTCATTTAGCTTATAAACCGTTAAAATTAACAATTTAAATACTCGGTAACAGGGCTGCATCAAATGTGAACAGTTTCACTAGCGTAGTGTTGCCACCCTTGTTAACAGAATGCCTTTCAAATTAACATACACTGGCAATTTCATTAACAGAGCGACTCCTCCGCATAACAGAAACTACTCCTCAGTTAACAGACAACTATTCGTTACCAAGTGATATTATACCTGTGAAAGGTAACAGTGCACGTCAGCAACACTCACACGCCATATAGCTGTCACATTTACACACGCGCACGCAGTGTGTCTTCAGTTGTTTTTTTTCGAGTGAAGATTACTAACAAAATTCGGGTAAATGTGACAATTTGTTGTGAAATCGAGAGCTTTAAGCTTGCCACGAGGTTGCAGATTTCGCAACTAAACAAATTGTATATATTTACTTGCAGGCGCGAGAAGAAGAAACACTCAAATTACACACAACAATTCGGATCAACTTTTCGCCAGCGTGGGCAGCAGCGGCGTTGAGTGTAAAAAAAAAGAAGGGTCCACTCCACCAGGAGCAAATCCGCCAGCCATGGCAGAATACTGGCAACAAAATCAACAGCAACTGCAGCAGCAGCCGCAGCAGCAACAACAACATCAGTTGCTAACGAACGGAGCAGGCGGCGCTTCAGTGGCTCGGGATGAGTCAGCCTCTGCCTGCAATGGCGTCGGCAGAGCTGCCAACGGAGGTGGCGGCAGCGTCGCCAGTGTCAGTGGCAGTGCCAGTGCCACGGGCAACAACAATAACAACTATGTTAACTTCAATCAGTTCATCACGCAACACAATCTGGCCAGCTCGAGCCTGGGCTACAGCATTGGCGGCGGCGGAGGCGCCTTTGGACTGATGCCTAATAGTAGTTCCTCCTCGGGCAACAATTTCGGTGGAGTAAGTGCATAATTAAAGGTTCATTCTAAAGTAGTTAATGTGTTAAATCTCCTGCAGTTATATTCACCACACTCCTTCGGCCACCAGAACGGGGATGAGCAGGGAGCAGGCAGCAGTGGTGGTGCCAATAATTATGCCGCCACTGGCAACTATTCCAATCTGTACTCACCCTTTGGCAACAATCCCTTTGCCACTGCCGCCACTGGCTTTGACTTCAGCACTTCCAAGCTGCAGGCTTCGGCACCCGAGTTTGTGCCCAACTTTGCCAAACTCAATCTCTCGGCGGCGCCGATGGAGCTGCAGAGCAACAACAAGAGCAAGAACAATAATAGCAACACTGCCAGCATTCAGCCAAACACTGAAGCAGCCAATGGGGCAGCAACTAATCACCAACAGTCACATCAAAGAGGCGGCACCACGCCAACCACCGAGCAGAGGCAAACGAAGCCACAAGGAAGCAACAGTCGCCAACAGCGACGCAACGACTACCGCGAGGATCGCATCGAAAGAAACGAGGATCGCGACAGGGATCGAGACAGAGATCGGGATCGTGATAGAGATCGAGATCGTTATGATCGCAAGAAGCCACAGAAGCAACAACGCTACGACAATCATCGCAGCAACAAGCGCCGCGACGACTGGAACCGCAATCGGGATCGCATCAATGGCTATCCACGCGGCACAGAGGAGCTGGACACGAGCAACAGCAACGACAGTGCACAACCCTCGCCGGAGAAGCAACAACAGCAGCAACAAATCTCGCCGAGACGCGCTCCGGACAATGAGAAGCTATCGCAGCGAGAGAAGCTGATGCGAGACATTGAGCAGCGGCGGCTGGAGTGTCTCGTGTGCGTGGAGCAGATCAAGGCACATCACGGCACATGGTCGTGCCAGAACTGCTACCATGTGCTGCACCTCAAATGCACCATCACGTGGGCGAGCAGCTCCAAGTCTGCCGAGGGCTGGCGTTGTCCGGCCTGCCAGAATGTGCTGCAGGAACTGCCACGCGAATATCTATGCTTCTGTGGCAAGCTCAAGAATCCGCCACTGACGCGCAATGAGTTGGCGCATAGTTGTGGCGAGCTCTGCTGTCGCGTCGAGGGCTGCAGCCACGCCTGCACCTTGCTCTGTCATCCAGGACCCTGTCCGCCTTGTCAGGCCAATGTGAGTCGCAGCTGTGGCTGCGGGCGCACCAGCAAGCTGATGCAGTGCGCCATGAAGCAGCCGCTGCAGTGCGAAGCCATCTGCGATAAGCTGCTCAATTGCAACGAGCATCGGTGTCAGCAGGTCTGCCATGCGGGCAAGTGCGAGCCGTGCGCGGAGCAGGTGCAGCAGAACTGCCACTGTGGCAAGCAGCAGCGTGAGGTGCTGTGCACCAAGGAGAGCCAGGACAAGCGCAGCTATTCGTGCAAGGAGTGCTGCGGCAAACCGCTGCCGTGTGGCAACCACAAGTGCAAGGATTCGTGTCATGCCGGTGCCTGCCGGCCCTGCAAACTGAGTCCCGCCCAGATCACCAGTTGCCCATGCGGCAAACTGCCTGTGCCGTTGGAGCAGCGCACCAGTTGTCTCGACCCGGTGCCCACGTGCGAGGGCATCTGCAGCAAGACCATGCGCTGCGGCAAGCCGGCGCATCCTCATCAGTGTGCCAGCAAGTGCCACTTGGGCCAGTGCCCGCCGTGTCCCAAGCAGACGGCAGTGAAGTGTCGCTGTGGCCACATGGACCAGATGATCAAGTGCCGCCAGCTGTCGACGCGTGCGGACGACGCTCGCTGCAAGCGACGCTGCACCAAGAAGCGCAGCTGTGGCAAGCACAAGTGCAACGCGGAGTGCTGCATCGACATCGATCACGCGTGTCCACTGCCCTGCAATCGCACCCTCAGCTGCGGCCGTCACAAGTGCGATCAGCCCTGCCATCGCGGCAACTGCCCGCCCTGCTATCGCAGCAGCTTCGAGGAGCTGTACTGCGAGTGCGGCGCGGAGGTCATCTATCCACCGGTGCCCTGTGGCACCAAGAAGCCCATCTGCAAGCGACCCTGCTCGCGCACCCACGGCTGCGAGCATGTGCCGCAGCATAACTGTCATGCCGCGGCCAGTTGCCCGCCCTGCATGATGTTCACTACGAAGTGGTGCCACGGCAACCACGAGCAGCGCAAGACGATACCCTGCTCCCAGGCCAGCTTCAGTTGTGGCCTGGCATGTGGCAAGCCACTCGCCTGTGGACGTCACAAGTGCATCAAGCCCTGCCACGAGGGCGAGTGTCAGCAGGCGGGTGAGTTGTGCCGCCAGAGCTGCACCAAGGCGCGCGTGTTGTGCGGTCACAAGTGTGCGGCACCTTGCCACGAGGGCGACTGCCCGGAGACGCCGTGCAAGGAGCTGGTCGAAGTGCAGTGCGAGTGCGGTAATCGCAAGCAGAATCGCAGTTGCCAGGAGCTGGCCAGGGAGCACAGTCGCATTGCCACAGCCCAGTTGGCCTCCTCGATGGCGGAGATGTCGCGTGGCAACTACATGGAGCTCAGCGAGATTCTGGCGCCCTCCAAGACGAGCAAATCAAACAAAACGTGAGTAGCAAAGAAGATCATTAAAAGAGAATCTCAATTTATTTGGCATCTTGCATTGCTTTGACAGGCTGGACTGCAATGATGAGTGTCGTCTGCTGGAGCGCAACCGTCGTCTGGCCATTGGTCTGCAGTCACGCAATCCGGAGGCGCAACTCAAGTCGCTCACCAAGTACTCAGAGTTTGCACGCGGCTTTGCCAAGCGGAATCCACAACTGACAAAGAGTGTCTACGAGACACTCAGCGATCTGGTCAAGTTGGCCAAGGAGAGCAAGCAGAAGTCGAGGAGTCATTCGTTTCCAACCATGAATCGCGAGAAGCGTCAACTGGTGCACGAGCTGTGCGAGGTCTTTGGCATCGAGTCCATCTCCTACGACAAGGAGCCCAATCGCAATGTGGTCGCCACGGCGCACAAGGAGCGCGTAAGTAATCTGCAATCTACAAAGATTCCTCTCATCTTCTAATTACATTCCCATCTCTCTCTCTCTCTCTCTCTCTTTAGTGTTGGTTACCTGCCACTAGCATCATGGAGGTTCTGGCTCGAGAATCTGGACAGCGGCGCGTTCCTGTGCCCAACAACAACGCATGGAGCCTCAAGAAATAGCCCCAACCAGCGCAGAGTAGAATGCAGAAAAGAAGAAAAAGAAAAGAGAAGAAAAGAAAAGAAGAGAAATAACAAATTTGAGAACAGATCAGATATCAGTTTATCGTTTCCGTCATGAAGACAATACACACAAGACCATTTTATCAGGAGTTTCCGTTGGAGCGCGAGTTGCGGGCCTGAACAATACTGAAACTTTTTGAATCGTTAGTTAAACATTTATTCATTTGTTGAGCATTGTAGGATGAAGGATATACCAAAAGAGAAAGTAGAGCAAACTGAGCAGACTTAGTTAGCCTGAGGTGAGAAGAGAATAACTAAGCAACTAAGTAACTTGTTAATCAACTGTTGTACGATGAATTTATGTAAAACTAAATCCTTTGAGTACGTTGCGTATACAGAATAAAATAAACTAAATGGATGCAATGAAAACGCCATCAATGTTCAATCGACTCGTATTAATATTATAATTATAATTTTATTGTGTTCCCCCTTCAAGATGATAGATATCTCAATCTGTCTCTGATTTATCTATGCATCTCTATAAACTCATCATATTTTGCGATTCCCATTATTATTTATTCATGACACACACCACTATTTGTCAAAGTAAATTGGCATTTGGTGTGTGTATTTGATATATGAGCTCGCTCTGAAACCAGCTGGTTTGTGGTCTTGCTAATATCGACTGGTTGTAGCCCATGCTAAATGGTTTCTCCTTCCATCTGAATTTTGATTTTGAAATGATCCCTTTACCGGAAAGGGATACCTTTGCAGATATGGCTATCTGTCTAATAAACATATAAGCTGTAAAGTAACATAAACTCCCTTTTAACATTCCTTCGGCAATCAGTTTAGGGGCAGATTAATCTAATCTAATGAAGTACTTGGAGTTTAAATGACATAAAATATCGCGTAACAATCATGATGTCTTGTTGTTTCACCTTACGTTTTACGCCCAAGTTTATAATCTGGTGACATGATGAGTCTCGTGTAATGAATACCTATGTGTGTGGGAGGCAGGTGGCCGCGAGGAGTGCATGCCTAAGGCCTCGGGATGCCCTACGAGCTTCCCAATTAGAGCAGGCAACCAACTGGCGCTTGCTTCGTTTCGGGCGTTGGGCACGCTTCTAATTTGTTGCCATTTTCACGGAAAACAATAAGCGGCGTCATGGGAATAATGCCAAAATAAAGATGAAATGTTACGACAAGCGAAGTCAAAAAGGAGGCAGGCACGGGGGCCGAGTCGTGGCAGAAGTCATGCCGTGGAGTTGCCTGAGATGAAGCCGAAGCTGAAGTCGAAGCAAAGAAAGAAGGAACATCTCGAACGCACTCACGCATACGGCAAACAGAGGAGGAAGGAGGGGAATAGAGGGAGGGGGTGTCAAACAGAGGCGTATATGAATATAGACCTGACATAATGAGCCGCCTATAAGCGAAATGACTGTGCCGACGAGCCTGCCTGGAGTCGCCATCGTTGTTGCCTTTGCCGTATTCCGTATTCGTCTCTATGTCTCAGTTGCTGCTCTTAAGATGTGTGCGTAATTTGAATTTAGTCTGCCTGGGAGTTTATTAACAAATACAAAGAAGAAAAAACAACACACTGACGGGGGAGGGGGGACTGTGAGAACAATAATGAGCAGGCAAAGCAAGTGGGCGGAGGCGAAGCATGAGGCGGGGTGCGTGGGAGAGCGTGCTCGAAGACATGGAGCCCAATGAGGATTGTGGATTGAGGACTGAGCATTGGGGTACATAATGCCACAGAGATTAAATTGTGGTTGGCCCAGGGCGGGCGGGAGGTGAGCTGGAGACGGAGTGCGTAAAGGGAGTTGGCTGCCTCAGTCGAAAGAGTTCATTCTGGGTCAGTTATGATGAGGAGAGGAACGGAGGGTGGTGCAGTCTTAATTATAAGATTGCGCAAAAGGAAATTAAATGCAAACCGACTAAGCTGAATATATCATATTAACTGCATTTATCATAGCGTAAACGGAACTATTTAATGGGATATTCATTCAAATACCTGAATCTACTCGTCCTTCTATATTTTTATATGTCTGGCTGTCTATCCGCCTATATATGGTTGTATATTGATCAGTAAAACTTTAGTTCATCTTCTATCTATCATCATCTAGTCAGCATTCTATCTATTCAACCGTCCATCTGCACGTTTATCTAATTGACTGTCTTTCATTTATCTATCTACCCATCTTTTGAGTTCTTTTTTGTTATCGGAATACCGACCATTTATCTATTTTTCCACCCTTCTATCTATCTACCCTACTCTCGAATGATTTTTATATTCTTTATCTTCTCAACTAAAGATTACTTCTATTAATCGACATATCATAAAGACTTTTCATTCATGTATCTGCAGTGTATCTGCATTTATATCTGTTTAAATATCTGTTTGCCTGTTTGTACATTTGTTCATCTATCATCTCAGCATCTCTCTAACTTTTAGTTCATCTGTATATTCACTCATCAACCTATTTATTTATCCGTTCATTTATTTCTTTATACGTCTTTCTATCTACAATATTTCAAAATGCGTCTATCTATTCTATCCATTCACCTCATTTTCTATTAAGACGTCTTCGATAAAAATGTTTATTAGCCTATCGTTATTCCGCCATCAATTATTACTGACTGCCCATCTCAGTAAAAGCAAAGATCTCTGCTATGAACCATGCTTGGGAAAAGAAATTGGGTAGAAAGCTTCCTCGATGATATATGCAAATATGTTTATGATGTTTATGAAGGTTATAATGCCACGCCCACTGCCCTTGCAAAATGATTATTTTCCTCATTAAACGTACATATGCTTAAATTTGTCAGAAAGGGTTCTCTTTTATATATTGTAGTTAATGGATAGTGCATCTATTCACCTAATTTCGCCACATATGATATTCGTTCAGCTCAGATCCCATTTCATTATCTTTTCTGTAGCTTATAGTGCACTGCGGTTGCTTTCAGAATCTATTGAAATCCTCGAAAAAACCTCGCAGCTGCGAAGCATTGCATGTTGGATGATTAAGCTGCAGTCGCAGAGCGAGAAGCCGACGACATTTGGATTGTTCATTTAGCATGACATTTAGCTGATGCTTCACATGGCGAGATGGCGAGATGGCGACATGGAGAGATGGCGCCATATAACACGTGCATTATGTATTTATGTATGGACGAGCCTGGCTGCTGAAATATTCATTAAGCCTGAGTGCAGCAGCTGAAATTATGCCTGCGTGTCGTTCTGCGGCCGTTCGCCTTGGCGCCTCCTGTGCGTCTGTGTGTGTGCGAGTGTGTGAAGGAGAGGGTGCCTGGGGAGCGCACGTGTTCCAAACCAGGACAAGCCAGGACGAGGAGCAGACAGGCAGGACACCGCAGAATTGTCGAGCGAGGCGCATTCAATTTGCGCATTTGGCTTTTTAAAAAATGCATTAAAGGCGCAAAGGGGCGGGGCAGGGAGAGGGAGAGACGGAGACTGGGCAGGAAACAGCTCAAATAACGGCTAACGTGAATAACGTGCAGCCGCAGACAGACACAGAATGAGTGAGAAAGAGAGTGAGGAGGGAGAAAGAGAGCGAGAAAAAGTTGCGATGAAAGCGCGAAAATTACTTCCTAAATAGCCGCCTGACTGGCTGTCAAGACGCCACAGAGAAGCGGGACACCCAAGACCAAAGACCAAGACCAGACCCGTGCCCAATTCATGTCGCGCGCTCAATAAAGGCGACACACACACACACAAGGGGAGGGGAAGCGGGAAAGGGGCTAGGACAAACACACTACGGACACATAGTAAAGGGACTTGCAGGAAGTCTGGCGGGAGGCAGGGGGGGATGGTTACCGAGTCACAGTCGAATTCAAATTGCAAATTCGCCGCAGATTTTTTATGCACTTTTCCCTAGCCGAAATTAAGCCAAGTGAACGCTGCGCCGGAACGAACCTCCAGACGAGTCGAGTCGAGTCGAGACAGCCAGAACAGTCAACCAGGACTGCCAGGACAGCCAGGGACAACTGGAGCAGGCAGGCAGGCAGCAAGGAAAGCGACGCCGCGCTGACGTTTTGACGACAAAATAAAAAAGCTACTGCAACAAGGATGAAGGCACAACTGAATGCAAATATTATCGTATCTGTATTCGGCGCGACAGGACGACAGGGCAGGAGCTGGAGCAGCAGCAGGAGTAGGAGTAGGAGTAGGAGCAGGAGGTGGAGCAGGAGGCGGAGCAGGCGGCGGCAACGATGTCGGCAACGGCCTTACAGTGAGACCTTTTCAAAACGCGAAAAGGTGACAAACTGGCCGAGCTGTCTCGTGCCTCTCTATAGCCGCTCCGCCTCCCTCCTCTGCCCTCTCCCTACCCCCTCTCTGCCCTGCTTCCCTGCTCGACTAAATGCATTTCGGTTTTTATTCATATTTTATTCAAATGTGGCAACCAAAATGGCACAAACACTGCGCAGTTATTTATGTTTTTTTTTCTTCTTTCCATTGCGAAACAAAAAAAACGGAAAGGTTTGCTACCAAACGTTGCTATTGTATATATATGTATATATATATAGTTTAAGATTGTCATGAAAGAGATAATTGTGCGAGATAATGAAATAGGTCGAAATTTGAATAATGTCTATGATACCAAATTCAATTTTCACTGTGAATAATTACAATTATATTTTTTGTGCACATTTTTATATTGTTGTGATGATGATAGAGGTTAA
Source organism: Zaprionus indianus (assembly GCA_018904595.1). Classification (NCBI taxonomy): domain Eukaryota; kingdom Metazoa; phylum Arthropoda; class Insecta; order Diptera; family Drosophilidae; genus Zaprionus; species Zaprionus indianus. The sequence continues at coordinate 4,331,381 of JAEIHA010000905.1, forward strand.
AAATATATATGATATAATAGATGACTGTTAAGGAAGTTGAGCTTTATTAGTTAGCAGGCAGATTCATTGTGATACTATCAATACTTAAAGGAATTAATTTTGATATGAGTAGTTAGATGAACTAATAAATTTGTTGAAACCTTTCGATGAAAGAAAAAGGGAGAGATTATGAAATAGGTCGAAATTTGAATAGTTTTCATTATATAGTTTTATTGTGAATATTTACACTAATATTTAAGTAAACTTTTTTCTATATGGAACAATATATATATGGATGATATGGTGTGGAAATATATACGTTAAAAAGTATCAAGACTTAGTCATGATAAGTCACCCTAGTACATTTATTAGTTCCTGTATATGAAGAGAGAGAGAGAGAGAGCATAAAAAAGTTCAAAATTTGAATCATTTCATAATAATAAAATCAATTTTCATTGTGAATGATGACATTTTTATTTTATGCACATTTTTATAATATTATGATGATGATGTTATATGAAAATCCATACATGTTATGAGTTTGAAAGTAATTGAAATATATTTTTCAGTTTAGTATAATAATGATGTAGAATTCTTTGGGAAAAGTCTAGTTACATAAACTTCAGAAAGTTCTAAAACCTTTCCATGCACATGGACTGTTGGCAACCACTGTCTGTGCCCCAGACAGCTGACCATCTTAACTTCCCATGGAAGGGGAGGCAAATACTTTATACAATTCGCATGGCTTAAATTCCGTGTACAGACAGTGGGCAGGGGGGGAATGAAAGCCACGAGACATCAGTCCGCCATGAATTGCATTTTCGCTGCTGTTGCCTTTTTGCCTTTGCGTGCTTCCCTCCACCTTCACCTTCTCCGCTGCTGTTGCTCCTCCTTCATTTTTTTGCCATAAACTTGTCATCATTTTAATATTGGCAGCTTATAAGCCACGTTAGACGTAGCCGAGACCGAGTGCTGGAGTAGAAGGGGGCATGGGGATAGGGGGATACCCTTACTGCAACGTTGTCGGGCCAAAGCCAATGTCAAGCCAAGTCAAGACAAGCCAACTCAGCAGCGGATTATCTGCGACAGCCCCATGAAAGGCGTTGACGTGTAAGTGGAAGAGGGGCAAGAAGATCCAGAGGAAGGAGGAAAAGGGGAGAGGGGTAGCTGGCATCGAGGACCTTAGCTAGTTTGTGTGTAGCAAAAATTTACTGTAAAATACAATTTCCCGTTTTTATAGCTCATTTCCAACAACATTTGCTTAGCCTGCGCGTCGCCGTCGTCGTCGTCGCCTTCGCCATTGCCGGCGTCGTCTATGGGAAAACAATTTTTATTGCATTTCGCTGGCAATGAGCAAAATGAGCGGTGAGCGGCGAGTGGTGAGTGGTGGGAGGAAAGAGAGGTGAATAGCAAATGGTGAATAGTGAATGCAACAACGCGAGCGAAAGGGGTGGACAGAGGAGGACGGGCGGGGGGCCAATGACTCGATGGATGGCTGGCAGGAACAGATGAGGAGCTCAAAGTGGCAGTGGGAGGTGCACGGGGGAGGGTGCTGCAAAGGGGAAAGTAAGTAAATATTACTTTGCTTTTTTTTTAAACACTTCGCATTAAGTGCAGCAGCTGTGGGCAGGCGAAGCAAGAGGAAGTAAAGGCAGAAAGGAGTTGGGGGACGGGAAGCAGCTGCCACAAGGCATCGACAAGGCAGACAAGGGAAATGAGGAACAAGAAGGGAGGAGGCGGGAGTGGGAGGGGGAGGGGTAACCAGGCAGGCAGTCAGCCAACGTTTCCTGCGTTAGTTGTGCGCTTCAAGATTCAATTATAATGCAATAAAGCGCGAATCAGAGCTACAATAAAAATAACAAGAGCAGGAACAGCAACTCACACACACACAGATGCACGCACACGTCTGTGCAGCACACACTCACAAAGTCAGCAGACACGCTGAGTATACAAGAAATCTGCAGTGCACACAGCCAGACAAACGCAACTCTCATATGCATGTCGCCTCGAAGTTGTTCCACAATTCGTAATACTCACAAAGAAGTGCATACCAAAATTAGGAAATGCTGTGGAAGTGTAAATGTTGTATATATAATATTTACTTATGGGCAAAATAACATGATAATCGTCACTAATAAGAAAATGATAACATGACTCAATTGTATCTGCACAATAACATGAATAATCGACAGCAATCGATTAATGAGAAGAGCTTTAACTGCAGCCAACTTCGTTCAATCGGATGTTATTTAAATTTTTACTTAAACCTATTGCTCGAGGATATTGAGTAAAATTATAATTAATTGTATTAACATAATACTTAATAAGAAACAATTTAATTTTCTTAAGTTTGCATACCTTCTACACAGGATATTTATATTACTTTCATGGTCTGCTAATTAAATGAAATTGGAATGTAATCTTCTTTATTATTGGTTACATTTTTTGAGCAACTTTTTCATGAGAAAAGCAATTACATTTTCCCAAGAATTACGCCTAATTGACATAAGCATAATGAATGCCATGAAAATTAACTTCAATATTGAGTGAAACATTTGAAATGCGGCGAAATTGCTGCCTGGAATGCGCCTGCAAGAGACGAGAGCGTGTCGGAAGAGCAGGGAAGGAAGAGAGAGAGACTCAGTCGGAGTCGGAGGAATGGTTGGTGGTTGAAGGACGGGCAACCATTTGCCGTGAAGCTGGGAAAATGCATTGGGCGCAGCTAAGTGTTTAAGTGTTCTAATGTTACTTTGTCTCTCCTGCTGTTGCTCCGTTCTGGAGAATGAGAAATGGCCCGAGTGCCTTTAATGTGATTATCAATGTTGCTGGCTGCGCTTATTATGGAAATTATCGAGTGTAAACAGACAGTTCACTATGCTCAGTAATCAAAACACTCGACGCGCGAACGGGCAACCCCAAGACCGAAGAGATTCCGAATTCGACCCCTCAACGCGGCCCCAAATGGAAATTTTCCTTTTTTTTTTTGCCTTCTCGCCCGTCGGTCATTTTAATTATCTGACGTGGAGACGTGGAATGCGGTTGGGGCATAAATAAGAAAGCAGAAAATATGCAAAGGCAGCCAGGGCAACAATGACAACAACAACAACAGCAACAACAATGGGCAACAAGAGCAGCAACAGCAGCAACAAACAGCCGAAAGAAATTCAATTAAAAAGGAATCCCCGGAAATTCCTTGTAATCCCAAACTCAGAAAGTATAATGCGTATACACATTGTCAAAAGGCAAATTGTACAACTCACGAAGGTAGCACAAAACATGTGGCCAATAAATTCGTGCAGCAACAGCAACAGCAACAGCAGCTGCCAGCCCAACTCACCTCCCCTCCCCACCCCGGGGCAGGTGGGTGGAAACTTAAGTATGTAAATTGCCGCACGTTCATTTTTTGATTTTCCCAGCATGAAATCAGTATAATCTGTTTTGTCAGAACCCTGACCAACAGCGACAGCGACTGCGACGTCGGCAGTGCCGGCAGCGGAGAAAAAGTCAACGCAACGCAAAGTTGCCAGCTGAAGTTGATTTAAAACGCGCCCGGACCAAGCACCCTACTCCTCCTCTTCTCCGCCTTCTCCACTCCCGCAGCTGTCGGTCCTGGTTCTGGTGCTGGTTTGTGTCCCTGCCCAGGAGCGCTGATTAACGCACTCGAGCGCAATCTGCCTCACTTCACTTTTATGTAAACACAAAACAGAATATAAAGGCATAAAGCAAAATAAAATAGAACGCCTGTCTTCTCGCTCTGTTGCCCTGTCTGCCAGTCTCTTCGGTCTGTCTGTCCATCTCTCTGTCTCTCTGCGCCTGTCCCTGCTGCTTGGCTTGACTCGACTGTCTGCTAGGCCTATCTGATGGCAGCGTGGAAATGTGAAAAAATGTTTGACTCTCTGTCTCTGCCTTTTCACATTAAAGGTAATTTTCATATTTTCCCAAATGCCTCCGTCTCCCCCCTCTCTCCTTCTTTTACTGCCTTGCTTGCTTGCTTCCCCATGAGCACACGGCAATTCAATCATTTAAATTCAAAAACACACAAAAATTTACTTATTTGCAAGGCACAACAAAACTCTATAAAAATAAATAAATCAATATTATTTATATGCACAAATGTGGTGTAGATAGAGCTATTTAGGAAAGGAAATACATAAAATATTTAAACGACCTTCTAAGCATATTTGAAGTTGCTTATTTGATCTGCTTAACTTCTGTTAAACTTCTAATAATGTTTCAATTTTGTTTCCTTAAAGGCTAAGCAAATTTCAACACATTCATTAATAATACCATATTTACCTTCTATCATTGTATATTTATTTACTATTTCTATAATAAATTTGTTGACAATTTAATTGATGGATTACTCTTATAAAGAGTATTAATAAATAATAATAAAAAAATATATATAAAAAATAATAAATAACTTTCTTATACATTTTAAAGCACCTCAAATACCACTGTACATCATTTAACTACCTATTTATATTCTTTTCATAAATATACATTTGTTTTTATATTTATAATATTCTTATACCCCTTAGTATTCTCTTCCAGCTCTTTTTTTGCTTCCAACTTTACTTTGTAATACATTTCGAACTTAGTTCAAAGTGCATGCAAAGAAATAACAGTATTTTTTCGGGGTATGCCTCTCACTTTCTGTCAGTGTTACCAATCTCTTGCAAAAGTTATGGTACATCCACGCGCTGCGAGTGCATCCGGCAAGGGCAAATCCAAGCTGCGTCGCGTCGCTGTGGGTTGCAAAAAATGTTGTAAGCTGAAGCACGAGGCACGAGCAGAGCGCGCTGCAAAAAATATTTATTACTCAGGCGCCTGACTAGGTGTAGCCTTAGCGGTGTGTGTGTGTGAGTGTGTGGTTGTGTGTGTGTGCGGGTTGTGTCTAGTGGGAGATTGTTTGCCCTCAAGGTGAAAATATGCTAAGTAACAAATAAAAGCAAGATCTCTATCAGAGGCGCAGAGCCTGCAAATGTTGCAAACGAGTCAACGTTGCCGTCGCAGTCAACGTCGCAGTCTCCGTCGAGTCTTTGGCTTTTTACATATTTTTGAGGTTTTCCAGAAGTGCGGCAAAACTAGCACACAGTCGAAGGGGAAACAGAAGGACGGGAGGGCGGCGATACGAGACGAAGCGAACTGAACGGCAAAGAAAGCCAAAGCAAAGCTTGTAAACAAATTAAGAGATTGCTTTTGGGCAGGCGGCCCATGAAAAGCGTTCAACTGAAGGCTAAGCCAAAGGGGCGTAGCATTCACAGTGGGCCAGGGGAGGGAAGGGAAGGGAGAGACGTTTGTACCAGCAATGGGCGTTTCTAATCAAATCAGTTGCTGCATGCTATAAATTCCGAGACTGGACGAGAGAACACTTTGCGGTTAGAAGGACAAACAACAAAATTGATTGGGCGACTTTTTGTTTAGTGCGTGTAAAATTTGTTTACAAATTGACAAGGGAACTGAGCGGGGGTTGACGTGACTGAAGACACTCTGCATCTATCGTGTCAAGTTATTATTTTAAATCAGTAGAAAACAAAAAACTATTTTGTAAATTATTAAACAAGTAAAGCCAACACTAAACTTATTTTGTTTTCATAAGATAAAGTTGACAAAGGCAAGGAAACTACTTGATAGAGGTGCAGAGACATCGTTGGAGATATTATTGAATGGATACTGAATAAGGTAAACAAGCTTTCTCTATTTGAAGTAAGAAGTTGAGATTTTTTATTTTTGGAGAATAGTGGGACCTTCATCTGAGAGCGCAATACAGGTTTTCAAATGTATTTCAAAACCTAAGGTTGATGAACAAAATGACTAGCATGTCTTGGCTTCAACCTAACCTCAAAATGCTTGAAAAGTCTTTCATTATCTACCGTTATCTGTGTATTATTTTTTTCCATAATCCCATAATCAATTTCTCTTATTGTCTATTTAGAATCTAGTTTCTTCCCTTTAGTTAGTTAATGTTAGTTTCAATTATGTATTCTTTAAGGTATATCATCGATTTCAAATCATACATATTAATATTATACCTTATACACTCCTCTCTGCACTCTCTCTTCTATACTACCTTTTGTAGGATATATCAATGCCAAGAAGCGAAATTAGAAGAACAATTCACTCGAAACTGGGACAGGAGTGAAGCAAATGAGAGCCGCGAGCCAAACAAAATGACCAAGATTAAACATATATTAAGGATAAACATAACTTTTCCGGAAATTATAATTAAACGCCGCTCCTCCTGAACCGAGTTGAGTTAAGTTGAGTTGAGTGGAGAGTTCAAAAGTTGGCAAGCGCCGCACGCGGAATAGTTTTCTAATTAACTGTGAACCATGCGAAGCTGCGAAAGGCGCACGGCGCCACTACGTGGGACAGAGAAAGAAATGAAAGAGAAAGAGGAAGAAAAGAGAGCAACGGCGAGAAATATGGGAGTTGGCGGGCAGCTGACATTGGAGATAGTGTCATGGTGGGAGGGAGGTAGGTGTTAGGCGACGGGGGCGGGGCGGGGCAACTGCAGGAGTTCGGTGAGATAAACCGTGAAATCTCATGAATTAACTGTGCCAACTTTTGGCTCTACGCTTTGGCACACGAAACTATTTGAAAGAAAGACAATTGCAACAGTCTAGAGGCGACGTAGACTCAAGAGGAGTGACCAGAGGGAGAGGTGTGGGGACTGAGACAGGAACTCTAGGTGGGAGAGCGACGGAGAGGACAGGAGGAGAGACGGGTCTGGGGACTAGGAAGTGGGGACAGGCGACGGCGTCTCTTCACAAATGATTTAGTTGCGGCGGAAAGCGAAACGTCGCCAACAAACAAGTCGAGTGCGGCGCGCTTGCCGTCGCCATTGTGCCCGCCATTGTACCGGAAATGCCGCACAAATGAGAGCTGGAAGTGGAAGGAAGTTGACAGAGACAGATAGAGGGGAGTGTGGCAGTGTGGCACTATGGCAGTGCTGCAGGGCAATGGTAACGGCAACGGCAACGGCAACAGCAACGTGCGAGGCGTCAACAATGTCACATGACAGGTCGAGGCGAACACCAGGCCGAGACAGTTGATGGCGCATTCGGCTACGTTGCCAACTCCTCCGGCTTCGGGTCGCTTCTCTAATTAGCTGCAGTAATGGCGTGTCAACAGGGCCAGCCCAGGCATCAGCTTGCAAGTTGCCACGTCTTCCGACCTCTTTCCCACCTCCAAGAAGAAGGCAGCGAGTGAAACTGGAGACAGGCGCCCCGGCTTGGCGTGTCTTGGCTCCCAGGGCACTATGATATGCGGCTCTTAACCCATTTTACTCGTCAAACTGCTCCAGGAAATTAAACACAAACTATAAACAGCGAGAATGTCTTCTTAACAAAACATTTGAGCTTGTCTAAGGGGGGGTGCTTCCCCCTGATCCCACGCCCCATGAGCACATTCCTTTAAACTCCGCTTGGCATAGGAGTTTGCACTGCAGCATCCTTCAAAAAAGACATTCTCAATTAGGACGAGACATTCTTCTATTTGCTCTCGGGATTCTTTGCTTTAAATTGTTTCATTTACCAACAAAGTCTTCTTTAAACTAAGAATTATCTATCATCTATCATCTATCATCTATCATCTATCATCTATCATCTATCATCTATCATCTATCATCTATCATCTATCATCTATCATCTATCATCTATCATCTATCATCTATCATCTATCATCTATCATCTATCATCTATCATCTATCATCTATCATCTATCATCTATCATCTATCATCTATCATCTATCATCTATCATCTATCATCTATCATCTATCATCTATCATCTATCATCTATCATCTATCATCTATCATCTATCATCTATCATCTATCATCTATCATCTATCATCTATCATCTATCATCTATCATCTATCATCTATCATCTATCATCTATTATCTATCATCTAGCATCTATCATCTATCATCTATCATCATCATTATCTATCATCTATTGTTCATCTTAACATACTCCAAGTCCTGTTAACAACACGAATATGTTATGTTAACATGAATATAAACATTTACTTCCTTTTTCCTTCACACCTGCTTCCGCCGCTTACCTGTAATAATCGACCTACAACAATAATGTGTCGCCTGATTTCTTTCTCGAGTTTGGTGGCATTTTTTTACCATTCGACATAAATAATTGCCGCATAATGAGCAGAACTTGAAGCGAATTACGGCGCGTGTGCCTCGCACGCTGAGCAGCTGACAGTGGGCGGCGGGGGGCGTGGGGGCGGAAGCGGGAGTAGCGGGTAGCCACGCCCTTGGCGCCTGAAGGAATTAAGCAAGCGGCATTTCTGGCTGCTCGGAGGAAACTTAAAAATATGTCGAGGCGCTCCAAACGGGCTGAGGCAGTGGGTGGCGGTGTGGCTTAGGGCCAAGGCGAAAGCGGCGTCAGCTTCGGTTATCAGCGTGTGTTTCCCCCACCCCCTTCCCGCTCTCACATCATCGTCCTCTTCATCCTGGCACTGGGTTTGTGCTATTTTCTCTGCACACTGCTTCTTGTTAAGCTTTGCCAACGTTTTTCTTTAATTATTCAAAAGATAATTACACTAAAAATTTTTTGTCATTTGCAAAGCGAAGGCCAAACCGTCTCCAAGTAACCCAACTTACAGCGCTAAATCTATAGGCGGTCTTTAGTGCTTCCCTTTTATTCAGTTGCAACGGGGTTAGTTGAGTTGTGGCATGATTTGGTCGAGGGATCTGGCACTAATCGAACAACTTGCAAAACATTACCTTAATTTTAACATATTAAACAGAATTTACCAAGCAGATTATCGAAGTTTCACTTACAGGGTATCTTCTAGGCAATCAAGAAGTGCCCTTGCCTAGACCATTCTTAATTTTAGTATTTTTCATTTATTTTTTGGACAAAGTTTGCTGCGAAAAACTTGCAGCAGAGCGCTAAAAATGCTATTTTTATTTTGCTTGCCATAATTGCCAGGCGGGACATGGGGGCGGTGGGGGGCGGGTATCGGAGTAAGCCTGGCGAAGGCGAAAAACCAGCGCCGGATGCTGGCGGAAAGTTTCAAGGAAACGCAGCCCAGATACGAGTACAAGCGGTTTGGCACATAAGATACAGAGATATCCAACGAGCGGGCTGCTGCTTGCCACATATGCTTTGTGAGAGTGCTAGGGGAGAGGGAGAGAAGGGGTAGGAAAGGAGTAAAGCAAGAACGTGGTGGACAAAGCCAGAAGAGAAATGCAAATCGGTCTCGTTGGAGCTGCCAGTTGACGACTGCCCTCGTATTGCAAATTTTCCACAGATTCTTTTTATAATTGAATTAAGATTGTAAATGAAAGCTCAAGAAATATTTTGCATATAATTGAAGTTATTTTTTGTGGAATTTTTCTTAGCTTAGTTCTTTTCGCAAAAGGGCATTTTGCGGAACATGGTCTCTATATTTTAACTAAATTATATATACTTAATTGAAGTTATTTTTTGTGGAATTTTTCTTAGTTTAGTTATTTTCGCAAAAGGGCATTTTGCGGAATAGTCTCTCTATATTCTTACTAAATTTGAAGTATGTATATTAAATACCTTGTGTAATAGATAACAATTAAAACAACGTGAGTAATTTATATAACTAAAGAATTTCGTTAGAATTTTATTTTTAGATTTGTTCGCGACAGATTACTGCTTTGTCTAAACGCTCAAGGTTGCCAGACGATTAGAATCAGCTGTTCATGTCTATGTTCTAAGCAGCTGTTAAGTCTTATGCTAAGCAGCTGTTAAGTCTTATGCTAAGCAGCTGTTAAGTCTCAAGCCAGCAGCTGTTAAGTCTAACTTCAAGAACAGTCTCTTCTAGTATCACTTGTAAAAATGCAGCTGGACAATAAAAGCTAATAATTTTAAACCATTGCTTTAAATTGGAATAAACACCACGGAGGTAAGGCGGGTATACAAATCAGTGTACTCATACACAAGATTATATAAAATTCTAAAATACTAATTCAATTGTAAGACGAAAATCCTCGGAATCCCAATGGAATCTAAAATATCTTCTGTGCATAATTGATAAGTTCTGTTTGAATAGAAACGGAATGACCTAAGAGTATCAAACCAAATTGCAAATGAAGTTTAATGCAGTTAAAGTCACTTTTATGATTTCGCACATTCAATCACAAGAAATTAATTAAATAAACTTCACAGCGGATGCAAAAAAAAGACTTACTAGTTATGTTGAGCACTTGCGCTCTGGCCATGGATGACTTTAACATCTGGCGGGCTGCAGGCGGAACAGATGCTGCTGGAAAAGAATTCGATAATTATTGAGACACATTTAATAATAATAAAAATAATAATATGAGCTCCGCAGACAGTTGGCCACATGTGCTACACACACACACTCACACACTTGCCACAAGCAGTTGACTTTGTGTGTATGAGCGCGTGTAAAATGCTCATAATTGGCAGAAATTAACGTGACCGTATAATCAATATTTATCGCCTATATAAAGTGCCCCCACCCCCCACACTCCTTTCACATATTTACATATTCATACAGATGCATACATGCATGCACGTGTGTGTGTGTGTGTATTATATTAAGCATACCTTATGTATTCATGTAGAGATGAGCATGTAAATTTATTTATAGTCGCTCGGCTCCACTGTAATTTGCCTTCGCTGCACTCGCATTTTAATTTAAATTCAAGTTGAAAACTGAAAACTCCGTTTTTATATTGTGCCTTACTAGTGTGAGTGTGTGTGTGTTTGCATTTGTGTGTGCATGGTGTGGTGTGTGTGTTGATTTTGTCCATCAACAAACAAAAATGGCACGCAAATTATGAACCGCAAATGTGCGTGCGAGTCTGGCCACGCCAGTGGGCGTGGCACTTGTGTCGCCTGTCGCAGATACCGTTGCAGCTGCGTTTCGGGCAGGAAATGCGTTTCGCAATGGCCGCACATCTATTTTTAATGGACACATGTATAGAGGCGGGCACGTAAAAAGTGATTTTATTTATTTATATCGCCCAAAAATACACAAACAAATTATTAATGCGCATTTCGCTGTCTGTTTTGACAGTGCTAACGATGGCAAAATAATGCCGAAGGACGAGGATTATGCTATCGATAAATCGATTATATAATTTTGTCATTATATCCATGTGTTATTGTTACAATATAAGAAATAAATCTACCTCCATTCGACACCTCGCAAATTGGCTTTGCTTATCTTTTTGTACATTTTTCCATATTTATGTTTTGCAGCTCTCGAACTTTATCTAAATGCTGCATCAACTTTTTGACCGCAAACTTTGCCTGGCCATCAACAGCAGGAGCAACAACAACAACAACAGTAACAGCAACTGCAACGTTGAGTGGCAAGTGCCAAACATGCCGCACACTCATGTTCGACTCGCCAATGCAACACGTGGCCCTTGCGTGCCTATTTGCACTTGCCGAGTAGCAACTACCAAGTGGCAAGTGGTAAGTGGCAAGTTTACATTAAATACAATAAATGTTCGCCACAAATTATGCAACAACATCACAACGGGGTGCAGGAAGGTGCAGGCAGCCTGGCCAAAGTTGCAGCTCAGTCATACCACACAACACACACACACACACACACAAAGATAGCGAACATTATTTCAACAAGGTGTTGTAAAATATTTTACAATATTGTTCTGCAGGAATCTTCAATCATGAGAGAATCCGTATGCAGCATAGTATTTTTATTTGAATATTCTGAATTATTTGAAAACCAGAACGAGCACAGAATGAAAACATTTATAGCTATATCGATATGACTGTGAATATTAATAAAGACTGTGACTGTTGGAGACGCATCCCTCTGCCTGTTCAATATATATATTCTCGATTGGCACAAAGTTATAATGCCCTTCCACCGAATGCGTTTATAAAAACAATTTCAAACTGTTTGGAAAATAACATATTGCAACTCAAGAACTTTAATTGACTTTTGCATGAATGCAGTTTGCATTTAAATGTTTTCAGTCTCGGGAAGTTGCAAACTTGTGCATATTGGCCCCAAGCACAGCGTTGCCAGACTTATTTCATATCAATAACGCCATCAACAGCAGCAGAGGCAGCACCAGCAGCAGCAGCAGCAACTGACAAGTTCGCCGAAGCGTATTCAATATTCATATGCAACTTTAGTTGGCACTTGGGGAAAGAGTTGCCCGCACCCGCATACACACGCGCGCATCGTAAACACGCCTCGCTGACGTCCGAACGTGTTGCCGGCCACGATCTGTCCACAACCAGTGCCACCCTCCTGCTGCTGCTCCTCCTCCTCCTACTCTTACCCACCTGCAGCAACGTCGACTGTTTATCGATGATGTGCGAATTAAATTTCCAGAGCTCTGTGGGTTGTGAACGAGTGAGATAGGTAGAAAGAGGGAAAAATAGCGGGGAGAGAGGGAAGGGGACTCAGTATTGATGGATGCGTTGCGAACGTGTCGCAGACCGCAATGCAAAATATTTTTACACTTCAAAATTATGAACCCGAATACGGCTGCGGGGCAAATAAATAAACCAAGAGCAGAGCTAACGGAGCGCAACATTGCGGCGGACACATAAATGAGAGTTTTATAAACAACGGTAAAAACTGCAGTGAAGTGAGGTTGCTATGAGAGCGGGCAGGGGCGTGGCCGGGACGTGGGCGTGCCTGCTGTGGTGTGCGAATTTTCATTGGAACTTATTCGTGAAAAGAAAGAAATATAAAACATAAAACGCAACTAATTTGTAAGGACACATATGGGCGGTAATGATGCCGATGGGGTGTGGCAATGCCAACATTAAAAGCAACAATTATTATAACTATAGTTGCAACTGCAGCAAGGCTTAGAGCAACTAATAAAGCCAACATTGTAAGCCGAAGGTAAAAGACCGACAATCCGACAAGACCGACAGAGCGAAAGCCCACACCTGAGAGAGCTTCGTAGCTCTGAAAGCCTCATAGGTTGCCACATTGTCCTAAGCGCACATTAAGCATTGAATAAGCACTTTGTATGGTTTCAAGAGACAAAACGTATTAAACACTTTGAGGGAAACTCCTGAGAGAGACTGTTCTAAAGACGGGAACTTGACAATGACGTAAGGTAAGGGAAGAGTAAGTCAGGCATGGTAAGGGTTACGAAAGATTAAGATGAGTTATGTACATATCCTAAATATCGTACTACATATATGAAATAGTTAGTAATAAATATATACCTCAGTCAATTCACCTCTAACTCTTGGGAATTGTAGGTCAAAAGTTGGTTTAAATATTGTATTCGTTCTGGAATAAGAACTTATTATAATATTGCCTTGAAACTGATCCTCATCTATCTATTGTAGTAATTAAATAAACTTTCCTTCCTTATAAATGTTCCTGAAATTACTCGTGTGATAAAACCCTAATGAATAATATACTCTACAAGTTATAACATAAACTATCATCTCTTAAATATTTATGCCCGCTTGATTTGAGAAATCTTATTTGAATTTACTAGAAATCTGCTTTCGCAAATAATCATGTATCATGTCAGTAAAGAAATTGATTTAACTTATGCTGGAAGAAATCAAAACGATAAGTGATAATCCCATGAAAACAAATAATATTTCAGTTAACCCACAATCAAATTTCATTTGGCTTGCCTCCAATCGGTCTTAGGGCGGCTATAGAGAGTAATCATCTCGTGCCTTCCAATCAGTTTTCATTAAACTGACTTTTGTTTTTATTGATTGGGAAAATATTCGCACTTGATTTCCGACGGTCAGTTGGGGATTGCACACACACACACACACGCACACACTGGCATGTACATGTAGTTAATTTTGGATGCGATTTCGGTTTGCGAGCTGAGCAAAGATTGACGAAATCCCTTCCCTGGGCATTATTAGCTTCGTCACTTGCGAAATTGCACAAGTTGCTCGACGGGTTTTCCATGCGTAAGTTTTGTTTGCATAAGCCCACAGTTTGCCTGCATGTGTGTGCGTGTGTGTGCATGTTTGTGCGTGTGTTGGTTGTTCGGTTAGTTGTTCTCGTTGCTGTTGTTGTTGCTGTTGTTGGTGGTGCGTTTGTTTGTGGCTCGCTTAATCCTTTCATTTTCATAACTCGTCATAGAATGTAAACAAGATTAAGTTAGTTTTCTGTGCTGCTCAAGTGGCTTTGCTCGCCTGCAGTTAGTATGTAAGTGCTGCTGTAGCTGGAACGGGAATGGGAACAGGAGCGGGAGCAGGAGATGGAGCTGGAACCGGAGCCGAAGCTGGACCCTAGCTGGAACTGATGCTCGGTTCGGAGCATAAGCACATGCAATATGCTGGAACTCGGTCTGGTCGTGAGCCTGTGCCTGGCACTGCAGCTTGGGCTGTGGCTGCGGCTGTCGTCTGGCCACAACAAGTCCACCAAGTGACTGTTGCAATTGCTTTTGTTGTTGTCCTTGTGTTGCTGCTACTGCTGCTGCTGCTGCTGTTGCTTTCATACTAAACTCAGTAAAAGTTTTCGTATTAAAAAGTTGGACGTAAGGATTTCACAAAAGCTTCCGCCGCATTATATTGAGAGCTGATTTTGAGCGTGTTGTGGGGGAGAGGGGGAGGATTCGGCGACGGGTTTGCCACACCGCCTTCCCCTTTGCCGCTTATTTTCATTTGATTGCCAAGTGACATTGCAGTTGAAGTTGCTGACGTTGTTGTTTCTCTTGCTGTTGAGATTGTTTTTGATGTTGCTGTTGTTGTTGCTGTTGTTGTTGCTGTTGTTTGCTTCGAGTGTAGCTGGCTCTAATAGTAATTAAAGTTATCACAAACGCAACGAAATTGATATGCAGATTGTTAATCAATAAACCCATCGTCGCCTAAGCAGTTCAACTCGAAACAATTAAACGGGCGCATAAAACAATTACGGAGGCAATAAAAAAAACAACAATGGAGCTCGTCTCGAGTTGCGCTTTAATTGTTCATTAACTCGGCAATTCAACTATAATTTATTTGATCTTATGCATTGTGATAACAAGAGTCAGTTGTGTGTTGAATGAACAAGCATTGTGGAATACCCTGGATTTGAGCACAGGTTAAAACTATGTACTTCAAATTTACTTGAAAAGGAGAATATTATAAATTCACTGCTCTGTTAATTTGTATCGATAAATGTGATAGTCAGCATTAACATTTAGCTAACAGGGAGACTAGTTATGTTAACTTTTATGTAAAGATTAACATTAGGCATACAAGAAACAGTGACAGACACTATGTTAACTTCCATGTTAAGAATAACATATAGATTACAGAGATTTATCAATAAATTATATTTCAGAGAAAGTCTATTCTTTCTATTAACAGGTTACTCATGTTTATTCTTCAACACAATGATAACAGTGGTATATCGATAAATGAAGCATTCTGAAGAACAATATATATATTTAATTTTTGCTTATTCATCTCCTGTAAAGTGCTTACTTCCTAGTTAATATACCCCTTTTTTATGCATTCTGCAGGATATTAAATCGTTTCAACTCATACAGTGAATGAAAATAATTGTAATTGAGATAAAACTGTGATATCTCATAAAGTGAGACTCAGATCAACAAATGGCGAGATGTGTTTATTAAAAAGCCTATCATAATTGCGCTAAAAACCTGGAGGTCATTTGCAATTACCTCTATACTCGGAACACACACATCCTAATTAGTGCGAGTATTTTGTTTGCACACAGATTGCATGGATAACTCTGGTTTTAATATTGAACTTTGTATTCGAATTGTATTAAACTCTTTATTTACAGCACGATGAAGCGTACTTTGCGATTCCATTAACTTGTTATTGGTCAGCAAATGAACATGTTCGAAAATCATTTAAACTTCAATTTCAGGAGGATTTGTTTGCCTGTGACATTAATGTATGAATTCATCGGCTAACAAAGAGGGTATTTGTTTCTAAATTGAAGGAAAGCAAATACGAATGATACAGTTGAGTTAGTTTAGCTGTGATATACCTGCTAACCGTCTAGTATAGCTTTTAAATATTCAACTTCTTTTTTCGATCTTTGTTTTATCACCAAATTTGATATTTCTAACATTTAAAGTCGCTAAGAATGTTTAGACAGAAAGAATGACGAACAGACAGGTAGAGAGACATACAGACAGACATATTGTACATATAGAAGGATATACAGACATATAGAAATACAGACAGACTGAGAGAAAGATAGATATACAGATAGACAGACTCACAGACAGACAGAGAGGCATGTTAACATAGGTCTGTTGCATACAAAGTTCTTATAGCCTTCTACCGAGTATTAAAAGATTACGTACATTGAACAATCCCATTGCAAGTTGCAAGTTTCAATTGACAGTGATTACTCGCATGGGGCTGCAACTCTGTCTCGACACTCTCAAATCAATTATCGCTGCAGCCGACGATACATTGTTGAAACCATTGACAGCTACTAAATAATTACTTCAATCTTAAACCGAAATCGAATCGAATTTGAATTTGAATTTGGATTTATCGCCAAACGGATTTGTGCACACGTAATTAAAGCTCAAGGCAAATGAGTTGCGCCTGATTGGATTTTTGGCCAAAAACAACTCTGGCAACCCTGCAACTCACCCCCCTTTGCCACTGGGTCAACTAGCCTAAGCTGCTTGGCCCTGAGCCTGTTGCAGTGCATAATTCGCAGGCGTCATATTTGTTAAGCATGCGGCTTTGGACTGCAATATTTAATGCTAAGCCTGAGCCTACCGGGGCACAAAAACCTCAGACCTCAAAGACCTCAGAGGAGCCACCACCTTCCCCTTGCCACCTCTTCCTCTCTCCCCCCCAACAGACCGCATAAAATAATCAAGTTTTGTTTTGCTGCTCGATTTGGATTTGCCGCATGACCATGCCGAGCCATGCCCACTTACAGCAATTTGTGCGCCCACTCGCCGCATGCCTGCGCAGCTCGATTGCGGTGGGCGTGGTCGGCCTACGCCTCAAACATTCCGTTGCGTACTCGGCATATGTGAGTTTCCTGTAATAGATCTTGTGGCAAACATAAACTGCATGTTAAATGCCTTTGCCAGCGGCCCGCACATGCACTGCTCTCACTCTCCCTCTGTGGGTGTGCGAGTGTGTGTCACTGTGTGTGTGTTTGTGTACGTGTGCGTATGTGTTGTGCGTGCGTCATGCTCAAATGATAAATTGTTACAGGCTCGACCTGGCGGCAGGCAAGCAACGTTGTTGAAGTACGAATGAGGCAGCAGCAGGAGTGGAGCAAGGGGGGAGAGACGAGAAAGGGTTGCAAAGTGGAAGATGAAGCAGCCAGTTCGTATATCCAGAGATAACATACAATGCATAATAGTTGATGCCACACAATTTACACATATTAAGTAATGCTACCGGTGACTGTGCTGCATCAGCGGGCGTATCTGCTGATTGTCTGCCTGTCTGACTGTATCTCCCCCTTCCCTGTGTGTGTGTGTGTGTGTGTGTGTGTGTGCATGATAAGTGTGCAGCGGTCGACGCTTGCACTCACTAGACAAATTGCAGGCAAGATGGCAGCCAAAGCCGCCGACGCCGTAGGTTGCCCTGGTTAGCATAAGCGATTATTGCGTTCAATCGGTCGAGTCGATGAAGTCATGTGAACCACTTATGATGCCTCCTCTGCTGCTCTGCTCCCCCTCCAGCATGACTGGCTCTAGCTTGGCTGAAATCGTACTTTGTTGCCATAATTATGGCTATAATTATAGCTGCTAATGGCATCGACTCTGTAACTGCAACTTTCCGGCAAGAGTTGCGGCTGCAGAAGTGCAAAGGTTTCTGTGCACAATTCATGTTGAGGAATATTCAATAATATAATGTCTTTATTATATTTTGGCTATTGTATTGCGAAGGTATTTGTTTCCAAAAGATTGGGATAATTAATAATTATCACACTCAAGCCTGCTTCAGTTGAAATGTGCAGCTGCAAGGGATGCTTGAGCAACTCATTGAAGTCAGTAATTCTTATGTCATTATATTGCACTTTAAGTAAACTCAGAGAAACATATATATTTTAAGATAGTAAATTACATTTCAATAAATAAATAATAGAAAAATAACTAAGACATTCAGTAACTTAAAAATTAAATTACGTTTTCATTATGTTAAACTTTATATACAGTTAGTAATAAAGAATTGGAACCTATCTCACTACACTTAATACTAATGCGCTTCACCTAATAATTCTTTTAATAATTATGAAAGTATTGCTTATGTTAGTGCACTTAACAATATTGAAGGCAATCATACATCTCTTGATGCAGTCTGAATAGGTTTTGAAAACGACTCAAATGATTAAAAATATGTTTTGTAAATTCAAATGTAAAACAATAAATAAATAATTCAAATACTCCGTATTCTTTTCCTCATACTTTTTGATAAATACTAAATACTTATAATTAAATAATTATAATTAAACCATAAATATATATAAATAAACTTAAAATTTAATAGATAAAACAAGAGAATAGTTTCCTCGCTCAATTGAATTATTACCTTGAGCACTTGCACTCAACTCTTATGCAAATTACTTGGCATTTTATCATCGTGCCTTTAATAATTATGTAAGTACAGCTTATTTCATTATACTGCACTCTATAAAGACTGCAAAGAGAAAAGAGATGCAGTTTGAATAGACTCCGTGAGCGAGTCCATTGTTTGTTTACATCTTCAGCGAGTCTGCAGGCAATTCTTATGCCAATTACTTGGCATATCCTGGTAATATCCTCTTGATAATCGGCTGCAAGTGAATCCGTCTCCACATTGAATAATGACAATCAGATTGCTCTACTTGTCCCGCCACCACTGCTGCCTCTGGCTGACAGCTCGCCTGGCACACTTAGCATACCCTTTCCGCTTTCAATTATGCTCGCTCATCTCCGTGTCCTCTTTCGGACAATGAAGCGAACGACAGCGGAGAGGGAGGGGTGGGGAGGGGGCGGGGGAGGTGCTGGGTAAGTGCTTTGGCGCTTTTATTTTGCCAATAAATTGTATTTTGTGGGGCAGCCGGAAATGTATTTTGATTTAAAATGCGTAAAGCGTTCGCATTACGTATACGCAATGTGAGCTCGATTGCAAGTGGAAGAAGCAAGGAAGGAAGGCAGGCAGGCAGGCAGTCGCTAAAGGGAGCGGGCTGCCTTTGTAAAGTTGAGGAAGTTGCTTTTCTGTTCGCCTTTGCCTCGACGCTGCTGCATGTCAAGTGGAAAATTAAGATTGATTACGCCAGATAAGCCGTTGAATTTACAACGAATTTAATTGATTGCATGTGCACTCAACTGCGAGTGTGTGTGTGTGTGTGTGGGAGTGGGAGTATGTGTGAGTGTGTGTGTGAGCCGTGTGTCGCACTATTAGTGTGAATATATTCGTGTGTGTCGCTCATCGGGACTGGCGCATTAAAGTGTCAGCCCGTGTCAATTGCTTAGAGCGGCGACATCGAAGCACACAGTCCGCATTCGCAATGCGCGATTCGCAATTTAATTGCACTCGCTGCACGGCGCTCTTCTATTTGCACACACTCCCACCTGGCGCCCCTCGTGACGCCCACCTGGTACCAGCTCGTTAAGGTGCCAACTGCACAGTTCACAAAAGAAACGCTGCGGTAATAAGGCAAAGATGATGGCAACCACAGCCGCAGCAAGAGCAACAGCAGCGGCAGCGGCAACGGCAACGACAGCAGCAGCAGCAGAAGCTACGCGCTGCAAAGCGCAGTTACAAAATTTGCGGCCTTTCGCTGCGGTTTTAGATACCCTGCACATAATTGCCACATGTGGAGAGTGGGCTGTATTAATTACTGTTGGAGGTGGATTAAATAACTTAAAGAGTTTTGTGGATTCATTTGGATCAAGGAATAAACAGAAAAATGAATGATACTTTCTATATATAAAGAGGTGTGAAATTAAATGTATACTAAAAATATTTACGTAACATATCTAACGTTATAAAAAATACCTGAATCATCCATTTTATACGATAGCTGAATGAAATATACTGCAGCAATCCGTTTATGAATAATAAATATTTGTGAATAGCTGCAACTGAAGAAGATGTTCAAATAAAATAAAGTGAACAGGAACAAATACAGAATTAAAAACTACTGATTAAATAAATAAATTTATAGAAAAAACGAACAATATTTTATTCTCTTCTTAAATTATTTCTTAGCCTAATAAAATCTGCAAAGAATTTCAATTAAATAAAGTGAACCATAAGTTACTTTAAATATAGTTTTTTTTTTTTTTTATATTAAATTACAAATTTTTTTCTAAGTGCAATCAAATCCATAAAAAGATGTCTGTTAATAATATTTGTATTTTTAACATTTAAATTTATTAAATTAAATTAAGGCTTAAACAATAATTTATAATTAACTTTGTAGATGAAATATTAAAATTTGTATACAATGTAAGAATATCAATTTTAAATGAATTTTTTTTAATGTCATATAATTTATTTCCCTCATTCACTAATCTAATTTTCACCTAACATATTTAGCAGCGTATTTGCAGTTCTTGTATGTCGCAATTTCAGGTTTTTTGGTTTGTCATGTGATCCTTGCTGTTGTTGTTGTTGTAGCCGTTGTTGTTGCTGTTGTTGTTGCTGTTGCTGCTGCTGTGGTTGCTGCTTGTTATGCCATTTTATACTCGGGTGTTGGAGCAAATGTTTATGTTTGTTTACTTATGCATGCGTGCGAGTGTTGGTCGCGTCTGCATGGCATCGCTTGTGCATGAGTGTATGTGTGAGTGTGTGTGTGTGTGTGCAGCTGTATCTGCACTTGTATCTATAAGTGTAAGTCTCTCCCCCTGACAACCACGTCCCTCTCTCATGTCTTGTTGCTTTGCTCATTTCAATAACAAAACTAGCTCGAGTCACTTGTTACCACAACTGACGCACTTGACTGAAAATATTATGCAAGGCGCCAAACAAGGCGGAAACTGAACAGGCACGCCCCGTCCCCGCCCCCGCCACGCCCTGTACTCTCTCCTGCTGCTCGCAGCAAATGCACACTTAAGCCGGCGACAATGATGGCTAATCAGTTGGCCCGAAAAGCCGACAACTTAATGCAAATGTTTTCGCTGCGAATCAATTGGCATTAAATCGGAGCCCAAAGTCGACTCTCACTCACATGGCCGGGGCTTAAAGCTGTCCAATTAGCTGCCGGCACTCGCAAGTAATACCACTCCCCCCCTCTCTGCCCCAGCAAACTTTATACCTGCATTTGTCACAGAATTTATGATGCAGCAGGAGCTGAGCAGTTGCCGCGGCAAGGGGAGAATGGGGAGGCGACAACAACAAAGACGCCTCGTTTGCTGTTCACTGGGTTTTATCTAATAAAATCTAGAGTGTTTAATCCTTTGCACTCCGCTGCCCGTCTTCTTCTCCCTCCCCTCCCCTCCTCTCCTTCCCTACGGCTACTGAGCTAGTTGTAATCGCTGTCGCTGTCGCCGTCGTCGTCGTCGTCGTCGTCGCAGGTGGAGGAGTTTGAATCCATTGCAATGTTCATGCAGCGTTTGCCATTTCGATGCTCGATGCTTGAGGTAGTATAAGGATACTCTATGTCTATGCTGAGCCAGGATATATCTGAAGTGCCATTCACTTTGCACAGCACTGGAGAAGCTCTTGATAAAGCTTGTAGCTTGATATATAGACAGCTGTGCGTTGCGTGCTTGGTTTTACTTGACATGATTTACATACCTGTAATAATAACAGAAATGTATGTTAATGCTCTTTTACATAACATTATAGTAACAGCACTGTTCAGTGCTTAGTGAGCAAATGATGATAACAGGAACATTTTATATAACATCGATATCGATAGCTGTGAGTATTAATAGAATGTTAAGCGTATGTACGTCAACATAACAGAAGATTAACATAACATAATGATTGCATGAAACTAGCATAATTCAAAATGAAATCTCTTGCTGTAAATTTTCTTTAATGAAGAAACTCAGAATAAACTTAATTTAATTTCAAATTTGATATGGCAATAATGTAAAGTTGGGCCGTTAGGAAATGTATTAAATTTAGAAATGATTTGTAAGAGAGGAGACACTTGTCTAGTTCTACAATGTTGCAATAGAGTGTTTCTTTATTGGACCCTAGTAAATACCTTAGCAATTCAGTTAGCCACCTACTGCAGAGTATTCTAGGTATGTTTAGGTCCGACGGCTTCTCCTCCATTTGCTAAAAATTCATTTCGTTGTCTGGTCCAGCTCGCTGCACAATGCAAAAGGCGATGCAGCAATCTCCAAAGGGGAAGTGGAGCAAGATGGAGCAGCCTGGCCTGGCTAACTGGCTGCCTGCCTGCCTGCTGCCTGCCTGGTGCGTTGTGCTCCCATTGGGTACTCGATCAAATTACTTATTGTAGTCGCGCCGCAGGATGCGCAAGTGCCATTAATACAAATAAAGTGACACAAATACAGGCACAGCCAGAGGCAGACAGAGAAAGAGAGGGAGAGACTGATATAGATAGAGGGATAGAAGGAAGGGCATCCCATGGCTTTGGAGCAGGTATATCGCAACGCTAGGTGCTGGTGGTCGCCTGGCCTCGCCTCGCTTTATGCCATAACTGGCCAGGGCGCTGCCATTGGCATAACTTTTGCCCACTGCTGCCGGTTTAGCCAAGTGGAAGACTAATCTCTGAATTTGCCAGCAACGGCAGAGGCAGCAGCAGCAGCAGAAGCAGCAGAAGCACAAAACTTTGAACAATGGAAAAGAAAAGTTTTAGAAACTAGTCGTCGGTGAGCATGTCAACTGTGGAGCAAGAACAAGAGCGGCACGGCGCTCCGTTTGACGGCGGGTGGTTCCAGCTACCAAGAAGAGGAGTGAGAGCATTCTCTGGCGTCGCTATGCAACGAGGCGTTAAAACAGTCGTCGCCAAGCCAGGTTAGGTGGAGGAGCAGAGGGCGAAGGCGAAGGCACTGTGGAAATGAAAGACCAGCCATGTAGCCATGTAGCCAGAAGGAGGAGGAGGAGCAGGAGAAGCTGCCTGCCAGTCGATTAAGCGCATGGAGAGCGAGGGCGCTCTTTGATAGATTTTTCAATTTGCATCCTGGCTAGATAAACAGTTAAGGCGCCTGATTTGTTGACCGTGGCGTGGCAACAAAGCGCCCTTCAATTTGCCCCAGGCTCCGTGGGAGACACCCCTCGCAGCGGGTCGAACTGTACAGGATTCTCATTCGCATCGAGCGACAGCTAACGCGACAGTTGCCCTTGAGATGCTGTCAGTTTGCCTTTTTATATACTCTGCTCACACAAAATGCTTTAAGTGGGTAGATTAGCTGCTAGCCGACAGGGCAGTGATAAGGCAAGATGGCAATGTCATTAGGGTAAGGCACAAAATGCTTTACAGCTTGAGTTTTTAACTTTGAGCTACTTGAGTTTATTTCTAAATAGAAGAAAATGAATGGCAATAATAAAATTGGATTTCCTTAGAATTTATTTTAATAAAAATCGAATAATAATTAAGGAAACATTTAAGTTGGCTAGTTTCTTAACATTGTATAATTTTTATTTTAAATCGAACTTCCTTAATATTTCGAACCAAACATTTTTCGCAGAGTAACCTAATAGTTATTTTCATTAAGGCACTTTAGCAAATATTACAGCATATTTCTTTTGCCATTCCATTTATGTAAGCCACATAGCAAATTTGTACAATATATTCTCCTTTATTTGTCTCAAACTAACAAACTGTTCAAATTGTTTTATAAATAAACTAGAATAAAAGAAATGTAAATTCAATTTTTCAATTTTTAGAATAGACACAATTTTACATTCTATTTAATTCAGAACATCGAGGCACTTTTGCCAATAGCAGATCATATATTTTTGTTTCTTGCCTTTACAAAAAGCTAATCCATAGAGCTCCATTTGTGTTTGCTGCTTTATTTTCCATTTATTTTGCTATTCTTTTTGTATTCTTCTTATTGCATTGCCAAATGCTGCGCGCAAAAGTAGGCAATGTTTTTTTTGCCTCAGCTGCTAAGCTCATTGCCAACGTTTGCTGCCTCTTATTGCTGGGGCACATGTTGTCCCCCGCCCCCGTCCCCCTTCCACTTTGCAGTTATACTTCAATACATTCACAAGCAGGCGCTCCTACTGCTGCTGCTGCTGTCGATATATCACGGCAAGGTTTCCAGAATTTATGTTTGCGCCCCTGCGCCAAGTCAATGAATTGCAACAAATTTCGCCTGCTTGCGGCTTGTTAGGTGGCATTTATTTATTTATTTATCGCGCTCGCTGTAATAAAGACACGATATGAAGGCAGGCAAAGGCTGGCAAAGAGACAGAGGGGGGACAGGGGCAGGGTGAAGGTTGCTGGCCGTGTCGCCTGTCAGGTGTCGCTTGCTCTGTGACTTTTTGTTGTATGTGGTTAAAATTTTTAACTCCATGTAGCGGAACACTCGGCGTAATGGAAGGGGGTAGCACGAGAGAGAGAGAGAGAGAGAGAGAGAGAGAGAGAGAGAGGGAGGGAGGAAGGGGGGGGGGTGCGCCTGGCGCGTTCATTTGGATTTATGTTGTGCTACGGATTTTTCTGGCCTATAAATTGTAATTACTTTAACGCGGCTAAATGAGTTTTTCGGCTGTGGCATTAGCCAAGGCAGTTTGCCCATTAATGCTGCAGTTGTTCTCCACCTCATTGTTGCTTTTGTTGTTATTGTTGTGCTTCTCGGTCTCCTTGTTGTTGCGCTCCTTTCGAGCGTTTTGTTGTAATGGTCGTAATTAAAATTGGTCGCTTTCATAATGTGATTGGCCTGAGTGAGCTGTAGCCGGAGCTGGAATCGACTCGAGCTGCCGTAATAAAAAGTCATATATCAAGCGGCGAACATGGCCCGACAAATAGTCGCACGGTTCGTTGGATTTATACATATACATATATATATATATGGAGACATATTGAGAAGGTGGCATGTGGCAGGTGGCAGAGCTGATTGTCGCCAACTTTGACCTCTGCACTCGGCACTTCAAACTAAACAAATTCACACGACACGAGCTGGAAGCAGGCACAGTCTCCCTCTCTCTCTCCTTCTCCCTGCTGTCTGTTGCTATCTCGCTCTCTCGGTGACAGGGCAACTGGAACACTTGAAACCACTCAACTCGTCATAGACTAAATACTTGTGAGGCGGCTTCCCAGTCAGAGTAGATTGGCGGCCCTAGTGGCATGTGTGTGTGTGTGTGCTCTCTCAGCACTCCAAGTTGCCCCCCAGCGCCCTTGGCAAATAACGTTTTGCAAAATCGGCCGCAATTGCCAAACTAGCCAAATTAGAGAATATGCAAATGCAAGCAACATGCACACACAGTGCCACGGCGAGGGGGCAAGGGTAGTAACAGGGTGCAGTGGCATGTGTCATGCTGTCGTTTGCACCCCATGCCAGAGATGCGTGCAACTGTGATTTGCTGTGGGCCTCTTCTCAGTGAATTCCCATGGAGCATGACATAAATGTAATATGGCAGGGTATACGAGTAGGAGAGCAATGTATATTAGGTGTGGAAATATACAGGCGGGTGTATATGAATATATATTCTTGTTCAGCTGTTCATCGAGTTGCAGATTTTAACATATTCACAGCTCTTTCACTCTAATTCGATTTAACATAATTAAAAACTTATTGAGCTCAAACGAGTTTGAGCAAAATTTGAATTATATATGTTTATATATATTTGTATATATTCTCGTTCGGTAATCTATTCAGGGTATCTATACACACATATTATTCTAGATTTTCCAATTAGCTGGCAGCCTTGTTAGTTTAAGATCAAACACAATGATGTGGCAATACCAATTGTAATCGATATTGGTCTTCGAAATGCCGCAATACAATAGCAAAGATTTATTATTATTTAAATTCCAAATAACTTGAACATATTATGCATCATATGTATGTATATTTTCTTTCTACATTATATCTAGTTTCAGTTTTTATTTTATTATAAATCTTTTATATGTATATGTAGGTTATATTCCTCTTTCGAAACTTCTTCATCTATTTGCCAATCCTTTTTCCTTCAATCAGTTGCAACTTCTCTAACACTTTCTGCTCATCTCTATGCTGTCTCCAACATACACACATATGTCTATATTGTCACCAAGTCAGGGTGGCACATCAAGCTCGTCTACATGCTCATCATCATTAACGTCATTATGATCATCATGATAAACGTCGACGTCTATGCAGGCAAAAGGATTCCAACTGCTGCTGCTGTGGTTCGTTTGTCGTCTTAATCGAGGCCCAAAGAGAACTTTTGGCCAACAACTATTTCGGTGTGTGTTGGCCATTTTGGTGTTGACGTGGTGGCCAACCGAGACTAACACCAGTCTGCAACAGCAAACACACTCCTTCTGCTTCTCCTGCGTCTTCTTTGACTGCAATTGGGATTTGTACAGGCAAGTCGAGCGAATTGTGCAATTAAAAGTCAATTGAAGAGCCGCAGAATGTCTCAATTCGAAATGCATTTAAATGAGATAATGCTGGATAGCAAAAAAAAGATAATTCCCTTTTTTCTTTTGCTTCCCTTTAAGCCCGGCTTAAGCGGTAAACACCAAATTGGACTCTCATACAGAGTCTGTTCGGGATTGGGCTACGGCATTGGGTTGGGAAGGTTTGGGTTGCAGTTGCTGCTGGGTTTGGGTTCAGACCGGGGCAGTTATATGGCTGCATATGTTTTTCGACCAATGCTCAACCATAAATCCCTGCCCAGGGGTTGCGACACTCACACACACACACACACACACACACACAGAGAGAGAGAGGGAGAGGGAAAGACGCATACAGCCACAGCGAGAAGCGATTGCATTTGGGTATTGGGGATTAACGTTGCCTGAAACTGTTAAAATGGAATCCGTTCGTATGTCGCGCCAATGCCGACGTCGTTGAGACCCTTGTACACACAGCAAGAGCAAAAGCAACAGCAACAACAAGAACGAAAGAGCGAAAGAAAAATGACAAAAAGGCATTTGTAGCCATAAAAACAGTGCAATTTGTATTTGAAATTGCCGCAAAATCCCAGCAGCAGCAGCGGCTGAGGCAGCGGCAGAGGCAGCAGCAGTCGCAGCGGCTGAATATGTATGAAATTGACGTGGCTGCTCCAAAACATAAGCCTGCCCAGCCACTGCTGCAGCAGCAGAGCAGGAGCAAGAGCAAGAGCAGGAGCAGTAACAGCAGCCGGAGCAGCTTTCTCGCTGTCCCCGCAGTCAAATCCACCCGGGTGCTGTTTTTGCAGCTCGCGCCTCGCTTCGCGTCGCTCTTCACGCGTTTTATGCTGCGCTGCACGCTCCATGCGTGCCTCCGTGCGTGCGTGCGTCGCATCAGTCTCATTGTTTTTGTGGTGCCTGTGTGTGTGTGTGTGTGTGTGTGTGGAGTGTGCTTGTGGTGCGCGCTTAAAGGTAAGCAATTTGCGTGTTCCACTGTCAGTCTGTCTGTCAGCCAGTCTGTCAGTCGGTCTGTCTGTCTGTCTGACCGTGCATGCGTGTCTGAGAGAGTTGCCACAGTTCTTTGTGTGAGTGAGCGTGCGAATTTAACCCAATCAAGGTTTTATTCTCTGCAGCACATTCCTTTTGAATAGTGTATAACATATTATCGCATTGACATGAAGTGTCGGATAGTTACTTCCTCACTAACCCATGCAATGCGGACTCATTCTACATGTCACTTACAGCAATTGTAGAAATAAAGAGTTTAATAATTCTTTATTTCATTTTTTAGGTATATCAATAATTTTTTTTTTTTTTTTGTTTATTTATTTATTTTTTTTTTTTATTTAAATTAAATTATAAACAGTTCTTTATTTATAACAGTAAAGATCATTAACAACAGAGATTTGACAGCAGAGTATTTACATTCTTTATTTCATTTTTTAGGTATATGAATAATTTTTTTTTTTTTGTTTATTTATTTATTTTTTTTTATTTAAATTAAATTATAAACAGTTCTTTATTTATAACAGTAAAGATCATTAACAACAGAGATTTGACAGCAGAGTATTTACAGCAGAGCATTTACAGCTGGGCGTTAACAGCAAAGCTTTAACAGCAGAGCATTAACAGCAGAGAATTTAAAGCAGAGCATTAACAGGTTGAGCAATAATAGCAAAGCATTCACAGCTGCGTATTTATGTTAGAGGCTTTTGAGTTAACAGATTCTGCTAAGCTGCATTGTAATGTAATTGTTGCACTGTCACTTAATATCTAAGACAGTAGCAACGGTCTTAGGGAACCTTGCAAAAGATTCTTATTATGATTATGATTATTATGATCTATGCGTTTATTGTGACTTGTCTAATTTTTTGTTTAAAAACTGAAGCCCTTGTGCAATGCACACTCTACTCGAAGTGTGTGCGATCAACACAGTAAGACAGCTTAAATAAAGATTGGAAATTGACATTAAGTAATGCTCCTTTTCTTATCCTAACATTTAAAATTAATATCTATCGTTGTAACTATTTATTTATTCTAGTTGCTTCAGTTTCTTGGTTTTTTTAAAGGTCACCTTGGGGTTAACTTACTAATATTTGATGACTGACAGCGGAACTGAAGTTGAGTTGAGAGTTGGAGTTGAATTTGAAGTCGCAGCAGCAGTAGCAGCTGTTGCTGTTGCAAGTTGCAGTTACCGCTGTTGTAGCAGTTGCTGCTGCTGATGCGGGTGCAGACAAACCGACAAACAATAAGCCGAACGAAGCAGCTGACAGATGGATAAGGGACGGACCGAAGAGAGCGAAGGAGCAGACCAAAAGAGAGAGAGATGCTGACGGGGGGCGAAGGTGCAGGCTGACACGCATGTTGCGCATTAGAGGAGAAGCGCAGCGCAGACCGCAATCAATATTTTATCAAAGCAAATGCGCTGCCATGCCGAAAAAATAACCAGGCCAAGGGAAAGGACGACGACGAGGCGAAGGGGAGCAGCCTCACGAGAAGAAGGCAAAGAGATGGACGAGATGAGGCGAGACACTACAGCTCGGTACAGAATTTGCAGTTGAGTTTTTTGTGGAGCGCTTTCTAAGCCGTCGCAACAGCGCTGTCGATTGACCCGAAGGGGATGGTGCAGAAAGGAGGGGGAGGGGGGACTATTTACTATTCATGCTAAGCCAAGGGTGTGCAAAAGAAAACTGCAAACAATGGAAAGCGGAGCGGCACATGAAAAGCCAGTCCACGGCACGAGCATGAATAATAAAGGAATCTGCGCCCCTGAAAAAGCCAGCTCGAGGCGCAAGATACATATATCTCTCTGTGTGTGTGTGTGTGTGTGT
Organism: Zaprionus indianus; assembly: GCA_018904595.1. Taxonomy (NCBI): domain Eukaryota; kingdom Metazoa; phylum Arthropoda; class Insecta; order Diptera; family Drosophilidae; genus Zaprionus; species Zaprionus indianus. The sequence continues at coordinate 4,360,586 of JAEIHA010000905.1, forward strand.
GTGTGTGTGTGTGTGTGTGTGTGTGTGTGTGCTCAACTATACAGAGAGCAAGAGCAGAGATTCAGAGCAAGCAAGAGCAAGCAAGAGCAAGCGAGGCCAGGCCAGACCAGAGGAAGGACAGCTGTCGAGCTGGGAGCCGGCATAAGCGTTGGGCAAACTTTCATTAAGCTGCTTCAACAGTTTCGTTAATAAATGATTGAAAACGCAGTCTGCCAATGTCATCAATCATAAGTATTGCAATCAATTAATTTGGCATTGGCTTATTGCTAGGCAACTTCTGGGCACTGAGTAGCTGTGGTCCAAGGACTTTGAATTTCAATTTCAAATGCAGTTCGAGTCAATTGCGATGGTTCCCGGGGTAACCAGTCGGGCATGTTTTCCACTTTGCACAGGCACCAAAAGGGCCGGGCGGGGGTTAAGTATTGGTGGCCAAGGATGTCAGCAATTTGCCAAAGGCTTCAAAATGGAAATGGACCAGCATGCAGCAGTGGCACTAGCCAACTGCCGACCGGACACTGTCGCCCTTGTCCCGTTGTTCATGTGTCTTGGCTGCCATTTGCAGCACATAACAAAGTGTCAATATACGAAAGAATGCAGCACCAGCACCAGCAGCAGCAGAAGAAGTAGCACAAGCATCAGTGGCAGAGGAGGTGAGAGATGACCAGCTAGCAGGTGAAAGAGCTGCTCAAAATATGTGCCCACTGTTTGGTGGTGTTTCTCGCTCATGTTTGCTGTCTCGGCTACGTTTCGGGCCACGTTGATTAAGTCCTTGGCCAAAGGCGTGTTTGCAGGGAGACAGAAGGACACACAGAGAGAGACGCACAGAGAGAGAGAGACAGACATAAGGACAGTTAGAAAGACCAACAGAGAGACGGACAGACAGTCAGACATACGCAGTCGGAGAGACCGCTTGAACGACATATGAGTGACAAATTTTCAATGAATTGCGACTGTGATTTGGTTGCATCTGTGGCTGCTCTCTGATTTGCTACTCCTGCTGGCAAATGTGTATGAAATGCATTCAATTTGCTCACTTTCGAGTGCGCAATTCGTCGAGGAGCCACAGTAGCTCAATATGTATTAACCATAGGCTTTGTAAAGAGAGACAATAGAAATTCGAGTGAGATTCCCTAATTGTTCATACGAAAAATATGAGAAGGAGAAGAAAGAGAAGCAACTGCAATTGCAAGTATTGCAATTCAGTACAGTAACTTTTAATACTTTAAGATACGAGTATTGTTAGGTTTTTATTTATAATTTTTGTTTTCTTTTTATTTTAAACAAGTGATAATCGTCTGTGGGCATTCTCGTCTTAGCTCCAATGGCGTCAATCGATCTATCAGCTTGCCGCCACACTTTCGATAACTTTAACAGTGAAGATTAATGTTAAGTTCCAAATATCGGGTAAAAGCAAAGCGGTTCGCTTAGTTACAAAGTACATAAATCAGTTCCAATTAATGACTTATAAAATAAATAAATTAGTTATAAAAAAAGTTAATTAGCTCTGCCCCCGGTTCAGCAGCTTTCTCATTTCCCGGTTTCTATTGTAGAGCCAGGCTGTTGCTTTTACAGTTTCCCCTTACTTTACATAACATTAACATAACATTAACATTACATTTACGTTATACTAAATTAACATTACATTTCATTTTATTTCGTTTACATTTGCATGTTATGAGAGGCTGTCATGTTCTGTAAGTCATGAATATGAAAGGTAATCAATGCACTGCCAATAACGATTGATGAATGTGTAATCGAAACGGAAGAAAGGTCTTAAATCAAACAAAGAAGATGCCACATTCAAGCAGTTATTTATAAATATAACTAGAACGCTCTCTCTTACTCCTGTGAAAGATAAATAAGTTGATTTTTTCCCCTTCCATTTTCCCTGTTTGTGGGAAGGATTTTGTGACAAGTGCAGATACTATTTAAATGATTAGAGAAACTTAATTTTCCCAGTTAGAAACGCTCCATGCAACTTGCGCCCCCCAATGGATTCGCTCGTCCCGTTGCGATTTGTCGACCTAACCGCAAAAGTTGTAAGCCCATTTCACTTGAAAATTATAACTGGCCGTCGGCAGGCAGAAGCTGAACCACACACACAGATACCTTACGAACTGGCCATGCATACTCATATAGTACACTCAGTTGCACTCACTCTATATCTCGCTCTGTCTCTCTCTCCCTCTCTCTCTCTCTCTTGCACTCAAGCAGACTCACCGAAACTGACAGAGAGGGCCCAAAAATTCGAGCCAGGCTCGGGCGAAAAAGTAGGCTAATGCCACTTTGGAGTAGTTGGCCGCAGAGTCGCAGTGAAGTGTGTGGCTGCAAGTGCACTTGTTACCAATTAAGCTAATCCGTCAGATAATTAGTAACATAACACACACGCGCACACACACACACTCGCACACACTAGCACACACACACTGACGGGGAGTCCTTCGAGCTGGCTCTCTTGTTGCTGCTGCCTCGGCACATGCAATTTATAGCCGCACGTGGCTGTTGCATTGCATGTATCACGTGACACTTGATTTCCGGCGCAGTTGCCAGTTTCCCCCAGTCTTGCCCCTTCCCCTTCCTCTTTGCCACGCCCCCTGCAGCCGTCGCCCTACGCTCTGGCATTTCTCTCTCGTGTTTGCTTTGCTTTTCTTCTTTGCGACTTTTCTAATTTGGACTCCAGCACAACATGCAACCAAGTCGTCCTCGTCGACCGTCGTCGACGTTGTCGCGAAAATTTGTGGCTGCCACCTTATTAAAAGCGCCCGGCAGCTGAGCCCAGATTCGGTGCCTGCAGCGCCGTTGACAACGTCACCACATCCTCAGGCCGACCTGCCTACCATCACCTCTGCGCTCCCTGCTCCCCCCGATCGCGTCGCTAACCCAATCTCATCCTCATCCTCATCCTGCTGTGGCACTCTTCGTCTTCGTCAACTGCAGTTGCAAATTGGCTGGCAAATGCCGTTGCCTGCTTTTAGGCTGGCTTATTAAAATTTCAGCGTGTTCATTTGCCTGCCAGCCCACTGACAGCGGGCATAAAGAGAGTGATAGGCAGGGGGGGGGGAGAGGGCGATTTCCTGCAGGTGGCGGGCGCTGTAAACTAGGCGACTTTTGGGATTACCCAACAACTAGTTAATGTTTGATTTGCCTTCCTGCCTGCCTTACACACATGGCTGCATTCTACCCCCTTCCCCCCATTCCCCGTCTCGCCCTGCCACGCCCACTAATCTGCAGGCGCCGCCAGCTGTGATGGCAATCTTAAACTGTCGAAAATTGTTGGTGAACTTTAAAAGTGCCGACAGCCAGAGTGTTTGGTCACATGTTGGGCAACCTAATGCCACCTCCCGTGTATCCATTTTATAATTAAACATTGCATAAAAGCAAAGCAGCAAAGTGCCGAATTAATTATTTAAATGTATTCATCAACTCTAATTAGAGAACAACAGAAATAGACACAGCACAGCGGGTCTAAAGCGCATTTTATAAATATCCGCTAAGCCCTTGAAACGAATTTCCATTGTAATTTAGTACTTAAAATAAAACAATTGATCTACAATATATAATTTGTACATAATCAATACTACTATAACATAGATATATAATTTAAACATTAGTTCGAAGAGGCGAAGCTTTAATTTAGGTCCGATATAACATTATTGGTTATAGGAAGGTTGTAGCAGCCTCGAAGAGACTTATTGTAGATTGTTCCATTTCCATTTCCATTTCACGGATCTTAGTCTCCTTCTTCCTCGAGAACTATTTGATAGTGTTTCTGTTCACCCCACAGAAAGGCAACGACCCCACATTAAGTATTCGGTGCCTGCTTTTGCCAGGTCGTCTTCTTCCCAGGACGAGTGTAGTCATCAGTTGATGAGAGTCGCCCTCTGGTTTCAACTTCATGTTACCTCACACCTCAGAACTTAATTTGATAAGATCCTAATCGATTTATTGACGAGAAAGAAGTCCATGACAAGCGAGCTCAGTAGATGTCAAGCCCCTCAACATTTGCTAGTGGCGCTGAAAACTATGCAATAGTTATTTACAAGGCTGCCTGAGATTGCCCATCAAGCCTGTCCTGCAAGTATTAATCCCGCGTATTCATTTGTAATGCAATAAATAAAATCAAATCCACAAATTGTTTAAAAACTCTCCATATCGTTCTTCAGATGTCCCGCTAAGTACTCCCCATCGATTTGGCTTCCAATTGAGTTTGGTTAAAACGAACATTGCTCTAATTTGTTTCTAAGTGCAGCAATCTTCAGCGGGCAGAGTACTGTGCCTGCTCGCGCTAATGGCTAATTAAATCGCTTGAATTACAAGCCAACAATATTAAAATATTACAATATAAACTTTTTGCTCGGCTCTCTCCGAGATTTAGCAGCAACGATAGCAGCGCACACACAATGAGGCCGGCCCCGAAAATATTCAACAAAAACTTTTCACATTAAATAAAATACAAAATGCCCATTAACAGTTCGAGTGGATAAACTCGGTTTGCATTTCCACACACACACACACACACACACATACCCACATGGAGAGCAGCCACACACAAAGAGGGAGAGAATGCGGGGGCGCCTCCAAACAAAAATTGAATTTCGTTTCGAGGCTCAAACTCAAAATCGCGTTCGTTGTTAGGGTGAATTCCGAGGGGAGCCCAGAGGGGTGGGCTGTGGCCCCCCAAAAATGATGGCAAGCGTCGAAGCCGGATTGTTGTTGTCATGTATTGTTGTATTGTTGTCGTTGCCGTTGCTGCTGGTGCTGGTGCTGGTGTGGCATAGCAGGGCGTACAATAAAATACGAACGAACGACAACAAAGAAGTACAAATTAAATCCCAATTGGAGTTGACCGCAAAATGGAAAAGACCACAAAATTATAACCACAACGATGTGAGGCGGGGTAGGAAAGCAACTTGGGAGCGATGCCAATGGGGGTGTGAGGGAATGCGGTGGTGTGGGAGGGGGGGGGGTGCTGCCAACAAATCGAGGCTGCAGATAAGCAGCGCCAACTTGTTTTGTTCGAGGGCGTTGTGGCGCGCTTGGGGCACAATTATGGAGGCACGGCAAGAGCTGGAGCAGGGGCAGAGGCAGGGGCAACTGTTGTCGCTTCCCTCTCCACCTGCCTACCCCTGTCGATAACCTACATAGTTGCCAACGTGGTTTGGCAATTGATCTGGCAATCGAAGCAAAGCACAAGACTCGCATTTAGTTTTGATAGCCCTAGCCGGGCGAAATTGATATTTATATTTAACCTAAGCTAACAATAAGCCAGCCCAAAACATAAACACACCCACAGACATACACATACACACACTCAGACACACTAGCCTACACTTACATTCGCAAAACGGGGCGTATGCTTAATGTGGCCATATGACTGGCGGATTTCCTTTGTGTGCAGCATTGCGACCCGATTGCCATTGCTGCGACTTGTCTATTTATGGAATATGGCAACATTAGCTATACGCGGCCTTTGTCCAACGGCCATCGAAATAACGGCAATTATATCTTGAGTATAATTCGGACTGTTATTTCCTTATTTACGACCTTATTTCTATTTCTTTGAGGACGATTAGCAACAGTTTGCGGAAATGAAAGTCTTTAAAAAAAATCATATTAAAATATAAGTCGATAAACAATAATGGACAAAATGAATAACATAATATTGTATATAAACGTATGTGTATGGAATATTTGAAGGTTCAGATAAGTTCAGATAATGTCTTCAGTAGGTTAACCGTTTTGCTTAGGGCATTTGTAAATGATTATCTGCATATTTTAAGGTGTGTACGATGTATTCAATTTATAAGATGTTTAAGATGCATAAGGTGTATATATATTTCAATTACTATTATAGTGAACATACTTATATATAATTTTAATGCAGATAATGCTAATTTCATAACACTTCCACACCGAAGCAGAGTACATCTCCGTCGATGTTCGCCTGGGCAGAAATAATAAGATACCTACAGTCAGTTGGGGCGTATCCCCCCTTACCAGTCCGTTGCGTGTTTCACATTATAATTAGCCGAGAACAACAACAGCAAGAACAACAGAGAGGGGTACGGGGGGTAAATCAGCAATACAGGGACAATAACAATTGCACAGTGGACGATTCGCATGGAACGTCAAAGTTTTGGCCTATAAATCGTAGCGCCAAAATTTAAATTAAAACCAAATAAATTAAACGCCTTTCATTGAAGATTAATGGCCTTAAAGCAGGCTCGCCTCGCCTCGCATTTGTGCAGAGCCTGTCGAGGAGGGTGAGAGGGAGGGAGTCACCTCGAAGGCGCTGCTGCCTACAGCATCTCTCGCTTTGTACGCTTGACTGCGAATTTTATGGTTGATGGATTTCAGTTTTGGCGAGAAGGCTCCGCAGTGCACAGCCGGCGACGGAGCCGTAGACGGAACAGGGCAAAGCCAAAGCCAGCCTGGGAGTCAGCTGTAATTTGCGATGCTTTAATGCCAACTATTTGCTTGGTCGCAACTTAAAGGCATCGCCCCCATTACAACACGTACTCTATTCAATTTATTCGTCCGTGATTCACAAATGGATATTTCTATCACGTTGCCATTAAAGCTTTTTATGACTTGCCAAATAGAATAGAATTGAGCAAAACTTGGCCAAGTTCTCAGAATTTGTTCAAAGCGAATTTAAGCAGAAAAAGCTCTTCGACTTTTTGGCCAGCTAATCAATTGTCTAGAAACGGATCATTCCGTTTCCCAGAAATATTATGTGTGTGTCCCCATAATGGAATCACATAAGAGCTCATTCACTTTTGCTGATTATCTTAGCATAATTCAAGGAATCTGATTGTTCCATATTGCAACAGCTGGCGGATATTAATTTTAGAAATTTCTATTGTTGATTGTATTTAGATTTCCTGAAATTTTAAATTAATCATATATTTTTCTTTATTTAAAATGACATTGGAAATGCAAGTTAAATTTACAGAATTCTATGAATAGGGTCTGCTCTGCACAGATATATTTAATTTCAAATGTTAGTGAACAACTAAACAAATTTTAAAATTCCGCCAAAAATATTCCAATATATTTATAATAATTTTATTATTATTAATACTGTTCACTGCAATTCATAGCTGGAATGAAAAAAGATTAAATTCCGCTTAGCCCGTTTCTAATGCCATTTGATGAATGTGAAATGTAATGAAATGAAATGAAAATTATAAAATATGAGCACAGATTGACGTGAGATAAATAAAATGTATTTCATTTTGATTGCATTATCAATGTTAATAAATCCACGCTGCTTGTGGCAAGTGTACACAATGTGTATTTGTATGTTTTCCCTAATTACAGCTGATTCGCACTGATTCAGTGATTCACAGTGATTTACACTCCCAGGGCGATTTGCGAGTGCAATTTTGTAATGAAAATGCGATTGAAATCAGCACTGAACATGCCAAATTTAAACGGTACTTTAAATTTATTTGCCAAACACTGTGTATATATTTTATCTAAGTGAGAGGGAGGGATAGGGGGCGGGTTGGTTGGTGTGGTGGTGTGCGCCTCATTATTCTTTTGCGCTGGCAGCTCTGGCAAAGTTCGCCTAAAATATGAGAGAGAGAAAACTTGGCAACGATAATCTCGGCAAATCGCTGGAGTTTTCGCCGGCGCGTTATTTATATAGACGAAAAGTGCCTCAAACTGAAACTGAAGCTGAAGTCCTTGCCATTGTTTACTGTTACTCATCGGAGCAGCAGAAGGAGGAGCAGTAGCTCGAACTGAAGCTGGAGCAGCTGCTGCCAGTCGCTCGCAAATTGTCAAGTTGCGGTTGCGCTTTGAATTATGCAGCGCGTGCAGCGCGAGCAGGTCGCAGGGTTGCCAGCCGTGCTCGGTGTTGATATCCCGACGACGGAGGGAGGGCAGGATGTGGCACCAGCAGCAGCAGCAGGCTGGCATCCTTTAACATAACAGTAACACAATTTCGAAAGCTGCAGCAAGCAGCTAAATTTATATGCAGCTTAGTTGCAACCCAAAAATTCTACAAATTTTAATAATAATGAGCAGCAGCACACACACACACAAGCACTAGTGTGTGTGTGAGTTGCTTTATTATTTTAGCAGCACATGTCTACACACACGAGCACACACACACGCACACACTCGCACACATTGTTCAGCTAGAAATTGGATTGCAGCTGACGCTTGGCAAAGGCAAAAAAACACACTCGCTGGGAGTGAGTGAAGGAGAGAGAGGGAGAGAGGGGTAGAGAGAGCATGGAGAGGGGGAGCTGGTAGTAGAACTTTTCCTCTTGCCTGCCCCGGAATACCGACATAATAATATTATGTTGCAGCTGCCAAGGCGCAGAGATCGTTGCTGCAACTGTTTGCTCAGCGAGAGGGAGAGAGGAGGGGTGGGGGAGTGGGGGCTGGCGAAGGACAACATGATGTGAATGTGGCGACGTGTGGTCGCAAATGATATTAACAATTCATTAATTAACCTCGTTTCGTTTGGGTTATGATGGCGAACTGCACCTGAGCTGAGCCAAGCCGAGCCGAGACGAGCTGAGCTGAGCGAGCCAAGTCCAGGAGCTGAAATTCCGCTCGTCATTGTTCCGGAAGCTCAGGACAACAAGGGGAGGGTGGACAGCTGCCCAAAGCTTAGTCGTATGTGCATATTTATATAGTTAGTACAGTTGCTGGCCAAGTCCAGCTCCTCCCTCCCCCACCTTGCTGTTTTACGCTAAGTTAACTTTGAGCTACTCATAAAACTCATATACGGTCACGCGCCAACAGGAGGGCGTTCCAAGCAGCGAAACAGCCCGAAAGCAACAACAAAGTAGAGTATAAAATGAAACTGTCAACAGTTTCGAGGCGCTTCTGTGCGTTGGAACTCTCTCTCACTCTCTTTCTTTCTCTCTCTTTCAGCACCCGCCCGCACTGACTGACAACTAAGCCAAGCCACAAACGTTGATACCCATTTTCATTCGCAACCAGCTTCTAGCCTAGATGCTCTGACATTTTAAATAATTAATGTATAATGCATAAAGAGAGCGCTCCTCAGTGGCAAAGGGAGTGGGAGTGGCAGGAGAGAGCGAGGGGGGTGGGCAGCCCACAGAGTTTCCCATGGCATGCGAAACTGTGCAACAAAAATAAATGGAAAGTCAGCTCCGAACTTCAGTCGCCCGTCTCAGTTGTAAACTGATGGGGGAGCTGGACGGCCCACTACTCACTCGACTATAAATAAAAGATATTTTAATGTTTTTACGTAATTATGGCAAAGCAATTAAAAATTAAATAACATTGCGTTAACTATGTTTGCGGATGTCTAAGGACCCAAGCCAGTCCGCCGAGAGAGTGCTGGCAATGTGCGGGCGATAACCCACCATAAATTGGTTACTTGGTTACTCTAACAACTGCAGAATAGGGCAGAGCAGGGCCAGGGCAGTGAGGGGTTTTTTAGGGAGTGAGAGGTGACAAATCAATCAGAAAATCATTGGACAACGTAAAAAATCACTTGCAGGCAGCTTGCAGAGCATTAAGCCAGACAGACGACAATTTCCGCTCTGCAATTGGCATGTGGCAGCGACCTAAAAGGGGCAACGAGCTCTAAGATCTCTCTCTGATTCTGACTCTGCACTCTGCACCCTGTGCTGGGGTCTGAGGTCTGCACCCTGACAGTTCTTGGTGGCATAATAAAATGTCTGATGCCCGATAAAACGACAACAAGGACAAGCACTCGAAACTGCTTAAAGCGCTGCGAAGAAGGATCCGCCTCTGCCTCCTGCCTCCGCCTCCGTCTCGGGCTGAGCTCTGCTTCCAATTGAATGCACGACGGGTGGCGGCTCAGTTCGAGCACTCTTGAGAGCCTGATATTATCACTTCCTGGACATTATTTGGCGCCATAGGCCAAAAGGCTTAGCGCGGCTAGCGAGTGTCTGTGCAGCTATGGCAGCTTTATCTGCACTTGTATCACAGCGAGGGGTGACACAAAAGTATTGAAAGGAAAAAGCAAAATTTATTTATATTTTGAAAAGCATTTCACATTATAAAATTCATGTATTTAAGTAATAAACGGCTTCTTCATGTTGTATATCTGCAGTAATTAAAGATACTGACTAGAGTCTGTTATTATAACATTTTCGATGCATGTACAGATTTACCCACTGTTTGAGGTCTCTATGTGTTCAGTGCTTATTGATAACATTTAAAATTTTATTTATTAGAATATATTAAGTGTGTTGATATGTAATGTGTAATAAAATAAAGTACATGCATCGAAAATGTTATAATAACAGACTCTAGTCAGTATCTTTAATTACTGCAGTGGGTAAATCTGTTTGAGGTCTCTATGTGTTCAGTGCTTAGTGATGTTATACTGTTAACAGAAATGTAATGATAACTTTCAAGCACTACAATTTAACAGTGCATTTACATTTATTCAAAAATGTATCGATAAATGCTTAGCCCAGAGATTCGCATACAAAAAGCAATTCACAGAAAATGAAAAAATGTTAAATATGCCAAGTGAAAAGGGAAACAAGGACAAAGTACTCTAGAATGATGTGAAGTGCTCGGTGTTCCTCATACTTGTCAAGCAACCCTCGCCTTGCTGCGAATCTGTGCACTGTCAAAGTTTCTAAAGAATTTTCACTTTGACTGATGCTTATTACAATAAGCGAGCTGCACGTTGCCACTTGGCACCTGCAAGTCAAAAGTCGTTCCGCTTGCCATTGAAGTCCTTCAGTCTGCTGCTGCTGCTGTTGCTGGTCCTGCAACTGCACTTGTCGCTTCGCTCTGCTCTGCTGATCCGGCTCTACCGCATTCGCAGTCCCAGTCGCAGTCAAAGTCACCGAGTCAAGTTCGAGCGGGGCTGTAACAAACGTAACGAACGGAAACGGATATTGCATACTTATTGCCGAGTGCAAAATGGCAACGAGCTGCGCCAGACACCGGCTCCGGCAACCCTTTAGCCACGCGCGAAATGTCTATACCCCGTCTTCGCCGTCTTATATATATACATATATATGTATGTATGTGGGCATATGTATGTGCATACATAGCAAAGTAATACACACAGCGAGCAAAGCGGCAGCCACCGACAAACTTTGTGAAAAGGACTTGTAAAATCAAAAGCCGATTAGATTCCATTTCAATGAGCAGCACGCTGGTTGGTCATTTGGTGGGCGTGGCCGAGTGCCATCACAGTTCCCAGTTGCCAACCAACTGCCCCACTCCCAATCCTCTCCCCCCTCTGCCTGCCATGTTGATGTGGCATACAGACAAAGCAAGCACTCGTATCTGGATTCGGTTTATTGCCGTGTGCTTGCCGTACCCCTGCCCCGCCCCTGCCTCCTCTTTCCATCGCACTCGCCATCACCTGCCTCTGCAAATCTATATCTGAAAACGCTCGAAATTGAAATCGCCGCAGCGTTAGCGTAGCGCAAGCACACTGCGGCACGAGAAGGATGATTGGGGTGGGGGCGGAGTCGGGGCAAACTGTGTGGTTACAATGCACTTGGTGGGTGGGGCACACACACTGCTCCGGCATAGCACTGGGCACTGCACTTGATTAGATCACAAATTAAACTAAGCAACGTCATATAGTACAAATCTGTGGCACTGGCTACGACTACGACTCGGTCCGTCGAGTGGGCATGGTCGACAATGCTGTGGACGGGTGATTATGCAAAGACAAATACATTAACATACACATAACATACAGGTTTATCTAGTGGTTGGGCGTATCAATTGGCTCGATACATTACCACATTCCTCATTCGTGTAGCACAAGTATTTCTGATATTGCAAACAGTCATGAAAGTGATGCAAATTGTTATCGTGCGAAACGATACTTTACATAGATATACTGAGACCAGAGATGCATTTTACTGTATGTATCTCTTGTCGATATAGTGAATGAGATTTCCTTTTAACTCATTTTTTCTAAGCTTTATTCTATTATGGATTAGAGTGGATTAAGCGGGAGAAAATGAAGATGAAAGCTAAAATTGCACGTAAATATTATTTGCGCAAATAGTGAAAGTGATTTATTCCTTTTCACTTCGTTTTTATTATGGATTATATATAATAAAATGTATTTTAATAGAATTACTTTTAAAACAATATGTTCCAGTGAATATATTCCAAGAATACAAATAAGTTTTAATGTTATAACATATCTCTTCATTCTTTAAAGTAAACATTCAATTTGTTGATAACATATTTCTCTCTTTTTCTTAATAACGAAATTAATACTATAATTATAATAATAATAAGTTATAATTATTTAATTACTTTTGCTGCAGCTGGGTAGAAATTCTCCAGGTTGCCTTTGGCCTTTCAATGCGTCTGCTTCCTTGGGAATTCCAGTTCAGTGTCAACCTGAAGATGCATCATTGCTGATTTATCCACTTTCACTTCGTATTTGGAAGTGAATAGAGTACTGTCACTGTTAACTATTCAATATGCCATAAATTGCTATTATATTAATAATGATTCATATCACATTGTTGAGTTTGATTGAATTTATTTATAATATTGATTGCACTTCAGTTCAATTATCTAATAAGCATTGCATATGATTACTTTTTGCATTATGTTTAAAGTATTATGATTTATCTCTCGAGCAATCTGATGCCACATAAAATGCAATTAATGAGCTAAACTGATGAAATGTAGAAAAAACTTGAGTGTTAATTGTGACTAATAAAAAATCATTGATTAATTTCGTTTAATCAGTTCAAAGCACCTAGATTAGTTTTCACAATTCCTGATTTATATAAATATGCAGATCCTTTGTAGTATTTTCCGTCTCTGTGCAATTCGTGTTGGCACATTTGCTTTTTGCGCAGTTTTCATTCCATTGGAGTGATTTCCCTGTTGGACTTGGTCACTTGCAGGGGAATGCACTTTAATTAGTTTATCCGGTTTTCGATTGACTTGCCATCGTGCCGTGACTCCTCATGATCTAATCATTTAACAGTCAGAGCACTGCGTTCTGTTAAATTCATTATCACATTTCCTCGTGCAGTGCAAAAAAATCAAATTACGACTGAACTTTGTGTGGGACTACCTGCCAAGCTACCCAACATGCTGTACTGGTTATCCTGCATCCAGCTACCCATCCATCCGCACATTTACACTCACACACACACACATAGAGTCTCCTCCAGCTGGGCTTGGAGCTCTTCACCTGTTCAGCTCTTCTCATCTGCATTGCTCAGTCATGTATGCTCACCAACTGATTTGAGCTGGACCCTCGGGATGGGAGTTTGCCACGGAGGGAGGGGTGTGGGTATGGGGTAGGGGGGATAGAGGTATAGGTAGAGGGTCCTTGAGTGGCTTGTCTATTTGTTTTAATCAGTGTAGTCGACCAGTGAGCTAATCGTTTATGATTTAGTTTTGATTTGCTTAGTCCGAGAATTGTCCATAAATCAGAGTGCTACAGATGAATAGCTTCCTCGGGAGAGGAGCATGGAGATGCCAGAGGGGGTGAAACGGGAGGGGGAAGCCCAAGAGGGACCTCAGCTGCTAACTGGTATTGCTAAACTCGGAAAACGCTCAACTTTTTTGTTGCTGGGGCAGCAGGCAACTCTGGCAACCGACGAGCCGCAGAGGAGGCCGCTGTGTGTTTTCGACTATAAAATTAAATTGCGATGTGGTAGAAAGTTAGCAGTGCCCGGCACAGTGCAACAAACTATTGCTTACTGCCCCACATTACACATTCGGGCACACACACACACACTCATGTGGAGCAACTGCAGCAGCGAACAATTGTTCGGCGCATATCATTTGGTTAAAAGGATTCGTTTTGCTCGCCAACGCCGCCAACGTCGGTTTGTTATGTACGTAGGAAAAACCATTCGTTTACCATGTATGTGCTCCACTGTCTGCATACGTATGTGTGTGTGCTCGTCTGTGTGTGTCAGTGTGTACAAATCAACTAATCTACTCCCCACGGCAAAGTTACGAGAAGACCGACAATTATATCCGCTCTCTGCTCACAATTTTTGCATGTCGTAAAGTTTCTAGTGGTGCACAGACCCCAAGCTTTAGTTTCCTCTTACTCTCTTACTCTTTCTCCCTTCCCCTGCACAGTGTCCCCTTTTCCACTTGCTTCTCACTCATGTTGCCCCTGCATGCTGTCTCTGCAGTCAGTTGTAGCACATACGGTGCGCCAACTGAGCACCAGCAGTACACTCTACCTCTTCGAGGGTACTTCTGTGTTTGAGTTTGCGTTGAAATCGCATCATTTTGCTATGGGATAGTTTAGTATTTATATTTTTAAATAACAGTGAAACTAATAGTTTAATGATTATTAAAAAATTACACAATACGATATGCAAATGTATGACAATTAATTTGTAAATTTTAATGTTAAGTTTCAATAACATGAAAAATGTTGAAAATAATGTTAATAAACAGTCTTGTAGGCAATTTCATGTAATGTTAAAAGAATGTTATTGTTTTTAATAGTGAAATACTATGTTACTTCTTCTGCTTTGGCTCTTATACATGTTATACATATTATAGGTGAATAATTATAAGAAATAAGTTAAAATTAAATTAATTATTTAGGATCAACTAAAATATTTGTAATGCTTGATAGAATTAATATAAAATAAAATTGAGTAAAGTACACATATTTTTGATATTTGTCAAGACATTACTTAAAAAACTCACACACTTACTTTCTTATGATCTTTAATATGATACTATATTTAATCACAATCCGATTACTATAACGTCTTACTGCCATACAAATTTTTTGTCCAATATAGAGCTTTAGTTTATAGAGAAAGGAATGGTCTACTCCCACTTTTCGAAAATATTGACTTTTTTAATACTTTAATAGAAAGGAGTTTCTATTAACATATCTTATTTGTTCCAAGGGTTATAAATTAATGTCACAAAAACAGCTCAATTAACCCACAGTGCACTGCACTGTTAGCGCATTCCGTATTCGTTGTTGCCACTTTCGTTGCATACTTTCAGGAGCACTGCGATTTTACAATTTGTATGTTGTGTATTGGTGGCTGACGGTATCTCTGGATGTGTGCGAGTGTGTGTGCGAGTATGTGTGTCCGTTGTGCCGAGTGTGAATCTGCCTGGCATTACTGTTTGTATTGCAAAAGTTGTTGTAACTTCGTTAAAATAAGCACTCTGTTAGTTTGCCCGCCGGCTCGATGCTCTCTCTCGTCCGTTCAACAGTGCCACATTTGTGCGCCCCAGTGCCTTACACCCCTTCGCTCCTCTACCTCCTGCTCCCCATGTGGACGGTGGCAATGCAGCAGATTTGTCGGCGGTTTCAGCCATTACTGCTGGCCTTTTTCTGCTGATAGTTGGCATCTGCATTAGGATTGGTGAGTAGCGGCGGCGGTGGCGGCGGTGAATGGCGGCGAGTGCGGCGCAAATTGGGTGGATTTGGATTCGGGTGCAGTGCAACACAGCAGGCGCAACACAGCAGGCGCAGCTTTGACAGTGCAACCTCCTTCTTTCCTCCCTCCCCCCTTACTGCCTCCGTCTGCTGTCATGCATGTCTGTTTAGGATCAGGCGTGAAGGTAAAACGTAAACTTACCGTTTAGTTTGCCACTGCAGTCCGAGCCGAGGCAAGTTGCAGCTCCTGTGAGGCTATTAAACTGCAGCAGTTTACACTGCAAGCGGGAGCCATAGCCCCTGGCACAGAGGCCTCTACATTGTTTTGCTTTCGCTTTCCTTGCCAGCAGGATTTCGTGGTCCAACACATGCCGATACATGGCTGCAGCTGGCCGGGCACACAACAACTTGCGTCGTACCGACAACTTGTACTTAGCGTCGTTTCCTTCCGTTCAACACGGCGCCGCGGTGCACGGCAAACTCGGCTCGTTGGCAGCGCTGTCTGAAATGCAATTAAATCGCATCGACATGCAATCTCCGGCACGGCAAAGCACACACACCAGCACACACACTAGTACACACACATGTGTCTTGTACTCCACTCTACCAGCAGCACGTGCTCGCCGCACTTCGACACCAGTAGCTCGTCCAAGTCCAAGTGCTGTTTTCACTGATGTCGGCACTGAGCATGGTCTAAAAGCGCTGAAAGGTTTCAGTTAGCCCGCAGTAAAAAGGGGCGTACACTGCCAGAAATTAAATAGTGGCAGAGTCAAACTAAAGCTGCAGTTTCCCTAAAAGGAACTGAAACAAATTAACATAGGCAGGTAAAGTCGGGAGAGAATGCTAATGGAAAGTTATGATTGTACAAAATTTTAGTCCTCTAATAGCATTGAAAAGTTTCGAACTTTCATACTCGTATTAATATATTCCCAAAGAACTAACTGGCATTCTGGGTCAAAATCAAAAAATTATGAAGAAAAGAAACAATAATATAAAACGTATGTGAAGAATTCATTACGAAGTGTTTGCAAATATAAAGAGATCGCGAAGATCAAACCATCAGATTGAAACAAATAATCAATCAAAATACAAAAAGAAATATATCGAATTTATATCTAAAAAAAAACTTCATTATAATTGCAAGAAATGTAAAAGTTTTCCTTGAAGATTTTCAAGCTAAATTTAAAAAGATTCTTTAACTTGTTAGACCCCTGAAAAGACTTAACAAATCTTATAGAAAAAGGAAAACGTTTATAAAAGATCACAAATAATATATAACTATAAAATGTAGCCAAGAAATGTTTTTAAAATTGAAAGATATTTTGAAATACAAACCAGCAAGTTTTCAACATTATTTCCAGTTAAAGAATCAACATATTTGACCACGTGATGCATCAAAAGTCGCCACAATTTGCTGTAGAAAATTTAAGAAAACAGAAACAAGCCAACGTAGCAGGGTGCGGGACAACTCCTTGCCCCCCTTCGAGCACTTTAGCTGGCTCACACGCTCAGTCTCATTTGATGGAGGGAGTATCAAAGGAGCCAAGCGAAGTGCAGCCAGTGCACAAGTAGAGCACTCGTCAGAGCTCTTCAGCGCACCGATAATCCAATTATGGGTATAGGGTAAGGGTCCTGGCAAGGGCCGACAGAGCGACCAACACCGGGCCAGGTGCTAGCTAAGCCGGCTAGCTCCTTTTCCAGGATGGGAGGGCACAGCTGAGGCAGGGGATGGGAGGGCAGGGGTAAGCCGAGCTGCTTCTCTCGCATAATTTGTGCCAGTTTATTTGCCTGCTGGCTTTGCGCGTTATTATCAAGTTTCATTGGCCAAAACCGGCTAAATGTGTGTGTACAAAAGGGTCACAGCCTGAAGCCAAGGAGCTACAGCTAATGTGGGCAGGGCCGAGCAGGAGCAGCAGAAGGGGCGTGGCAGTTTGTGCGGGTTTCCCATTTGGTACGTTTAGCGCATTTTGGGTTTGTTATTTAAAACACGTAAACGCTCAACTAAACGAGAAAGTGCTTCGGCTCGGAGGGTTGCCAGAAGTATGAGTGGGTACTCAGAGGAGGTAAGAGGGAGGGGGGGAGTGGTAGATATCGAAGAGATAACCCAGCTGGGAGGAATACACGAAATGCATTTTAATTAAAATGGCTTTGTAGTTGTAGTTTCCATTAGGCCAAACACAGTGTTAATATTTCTAGCATTTTTATTTATTTTATATTCAATTTCATTTGTATTGATATGGTTTCCTTTTTGTTTTTCGCTTTTCGATTTTCTTTTTCGTTTTTTTCATTTTATTCCCATCTCTTTCTCTGTTTCTCTTACTGTTTTCACTACTTTAATTTCGCTTTTGCTGACGGGCATAATAGTTTCGGGGGGAGGTGGCGGATGGAGACAGAGAACATAATGCCATGCTATTTTCAATATACGCTGATCTATTCACATACATATATGTATCTGTATATACGTCTCTGTATGTGTACTATATATATACAATACAATAATAGCAATAAAACAGCAAAGCAAAAAGTGGCAAAGTTTCGTGTCCGGCAGCACCGAAAAAGTTGAATAGATTCGCATTCACTTTGCGTATTATAATTGATTTATTCATTGTCTGTCCCCCCGTCAATTTCGAGTAGTTTATTTATTTATCAATTTTGTTTAATATTATTATTATTATATTTATTATACTTGTGCATTTGCATCATCGTCGTGTAAACAACTACAATTAGTATCACGATTGTCATTGTTGTAACCCAAAGTAAAAAAAAAAAAATAAAAAACTAAAGAAAAACGTGAACATTGAACGGAAAAAAGGTCGCAAAATGTATTCGATAATTTATTCGATTTAATTGATATTCATGTATTTCTTAACGCTTCTGTGTCGCTAAATGTTTTCGCTTTCCATTGTGTTTTATTGTGACCTTTCATTACTTTCGCCCGAAACTGATATGTACTCATATTTATGCATGTGTAGGGGTGTGTGTGGGTGTGTGTGTGTAAACTGACGGCCGCGAAAGGTATTGGTAATCCCCATTGAAATTGTTCCTTGTCTTGATTTTCGAGTTAGTTGCAATTGTAATTGTGCATGTGGCGTTCTACGTTCATTAAAAAACCATTTTAATTGCTATCCAATTCGATCGTTTATATATATGTATATATAATATTGGTATTCCGTATTTATATCTGCATGTATACTATATATTTATGATATACTTATTGGCCTTCTGCTAAGTTGTATTCCATATTTGTATCTAGAATCGTTTTCAGCTTTTAAAAATAAACTATTATTAACAACTTATCCGTCTATTATATCTAGAGATGCAAAAGTGTTCATTAGCTACGTCTAATTGTATGGGCTGTGTGTGTGTGGGTGTCTATGTGTGTGTGAGTGTCTTTTGTCAGTTATTAGGAATCATCATATGTCCGCCGATGTGTGAGTGTGTGTGTGTGTGTGTGTGAGTTATGTAATCAATTGCATTAATTACCCTTAAGTTGGCCAAGACGCAGCGCCCTGCGGAGGGAGAAGTACCTAATGGTCTTTTGATGGGGATGTCGGAGACTTGATTATATAACAGTTAATTGGACAAGTCAAGGGAAACGGAAGGTGGACAAATAATAAATACGTAGCTGGTTGGGGAGCACGTTACAAATGAAGTAACGAGTGTGGAAAGGAAGCAACAAGAAGTCGATATAGTTATTAATCCCTAATCCCCGCAGGACGCTTGGAAACTGCGACAACGTGCCGCAGTCTTTGGAGTCCCATTACATAGGTATATAGTGTATGTATATATATATATATATATTATATATATATATATTTGTATATAAAACTTATGGCTACGAGTGGACATAAACCGATTTGCTGTTCGTTATTGTTAGGGTTCATTAGCTAATTCCAAGTGCGGCTTGTAGTATATTATGTTCAACGTTATATATACACTATCATACACAGTTTATCATCCTAATCCTCATTGTCATCGTCATCGTCATCGTTATCGTCCTGGTCATCCAGTAGGCAGTAGCTTATGGTGGCAGTGACTAAGGCCGACATCAAAGGGATATGGTGAATAGGGGCAGCGTTAACGCCGCTGCGAACGATAAAAGGAAGATGCGTTGCCCCGAACTGCTCAGAGCGCTGGCCTGGCACAGCAGGTCCTCGGGAAATATCTCCAGTATGGGTAGATGGCGACCCGAAGTGGGATCATGGCAGGTATTGGCACGAGCGCGCTGTAGAAGGGTTTAAGTAGAGAGAGAGAGAAAGAAAGAAAGCATTAGCTGTGTGCTCTGTAGATGAGGAAATTCAACGGTAAACCGATGTTCTGAGAATCGCAGAGAAGAGTTTAATTAAAAGAAATTATATATAAATATGAGCAGGTTGTATCTTCTGGAAATTATAGAGATAAGGTCTATAACATATAGGAATTCATAAGAAAAACTAGACTGACAATGGAGTTCTAGGCTCAGTGATCATATAGGTCGCAGTAAAGATCTACAGATAATAATAATATGATATACGAGCATTAACAGCAACAGATCAGACCATTAAAAACTTAACTCCTCTCTCTGCAGATCTCCAAGGTTATAGAATAAAAGAAAAGCTTACGCGCATATCGGCAACCGATAGAGGTAACTTTTGCAAGAAATCAAGACGGAAAGAATAATGTAAAGAACAAGAAGTGATAAAGAAGTATCGCAGAAGTATCGTGCGAGGTTACCCACCTGGACCATGCGCTTAAGGTCGTCCTTCTGTATGACCTTTATCTGCGCCGATTCGCGCAGCCAGCGTCGCAGCCAGTGGCCGAACCAGACCAGGCCACACTCGCACTCCAGCGGATTGTGCGAGGTGATGAGGCCGCCCATGATGCTGCGTGTGCCCACCGTGTCCCAGTAGCTCTTGTTCGGATAGAAACTATCGGCTGCGAGCGCATTGATGCGATTATGCGATATATCGATGGACAAGTGCGGCACTTCGCGCAGCGTATAGAATATTCCTGGTGGCAGATCCGAGATGCGCGTATGGGAGATCTTCACCTGCAGTCGCTGATTACGTGAGAGACCCGAGAAGACATCGGGTGATATTGTCTGCACATTGCTGCCATAGAGCTCGACCAGCTGCAGCTTTGTATTGTTGGTCAGTTTGGCCAGCAGCTGCCCTCCAATGTTGGGCTCCAGGCAGTGTACTCGCAGTTCCTGCAGCCCCGTCAGTCTGGCCACAATGTCGCCCAGATTGGCATGCGAGCTGGCATGGAGCTTGCGCAGCGAACGGAGCTTGGAGAAGGCCTGCGGATTGGCCACCTTCACGTCCAGCAGATTGAGCTCGGTGAGGTGACGCAGACTCAACAGATCGTGCAGGGTGATGCGGCGCAAGGGATTGTGAGCCAAGTCTAGCACCCTTACCGAGTTGGGCAGATGCTCCACGGCGCAGCTGGCGTTGATGAGCTTGTTGTGCGATACGTTCACATACCGCAGATGACGCAGCGTGCCCAGGGGCGAGAGCTCTTGCAAGTAGTTGCCACTCACGTCGAGGTACGACAGCAGTGGCAGCTTCAGCGGGGGCAGCACATACAGACCCATGTGACGGAGACACAGTTTACGCACACGCGGCGTGTGCACAAAGACCTCACGCAGGTTGGTGGTGACCAGTGGATTCTCCGACAGATCCAGGTTCGTTAGGTTATTGAGGAAACTGAATGTGTTGTCCGGCAGTATGGTAATGCGATTGCGGGCCAGACTAATGTCGTACAGGAACTGAGAGTTGACAAACATCGAGGCATCCAAGTATTCCAGATTATTGTGCGACATCTGAATGGAGCGCAGCGTGAAGCCGATGTCCGTGAATGCCGGCACAGGCCAGACACTGAGCTGGTTATCGGAGATGTCCAGAAACTCCAGGCGCGTATTCATAAAGACCTCGCGAGGCAGAGCACGCAGTCGATTCGAGCAGATGCGTAAGATTCGTAGCTTTCTTAGATTCGAGAACTGTTCGACCTGCAGTTGATCGAGTTGATTGTGACTAAGATCAAGCTCCTGCAGACTGTTCAGGCCCTGGAAACTGCGACGTCGCAATGAACTGAGATTGTTATGCGACAAATTGAGAATCTCAAGGAATTCCAGATCCCCGAATGCGTGACTTTGTAGCGAGCCCAGCGCATTGTGGGCCAAATTGAGGAAGCGCAACGTGTTGGCCAGATTGGTGAAGCTATCCGACTTGGCCACATGATTGTGACTGATGTCCAGCTGATATATATACATATAGCTGCTCAGCTCATCGTCGAAGCTCGAGATGTGATTGTGGCTCAGATTGAGACGCAGCGGGGTAGTCGCATTGGAGACGTAGTGAAAGGACTTCAGCGAAATCGAGCACAGCTGATTGTGCATGAGGTCCAGGGCCGCCAGATTGGGCAGGACTGTGAAGGCGGCATGCGAGATATTACTCAGGCGGTTATGCGACAGATCTATGTAGCGCAGGAACTCCAAGTTCTGAAAGGCATGTCGAGCAATGCTGCGCAGACGATTCGACTGCAGATTCAGCGTCTGCAAGTCGCCCAGATTGTAGAATGTCTGCGAATCAAGACGCTCTAGCGCGTTGTAGGAGAGTTCGATCTCCACCAGATGACTGTGTGCATCGGGCAGGAAGAGTCCATGGGGCAGTAGCTTGAGCTGATTGAAGCTCAGATTGATGTAGCTCAGCTCGCGCATCTGAGCGAAAGACTCATTCGAGATGGTCTTCAGGTTATTATTGTCCAGGCCCAGCCAGATGAGCTGCGAGAGTGGGAGAAGAGCGTCCAAGGGATCCAACGATTCCACACTTCGTGCTGGGAAGACAGCAAAGGAGAGTTCTAGTATTTTCAGGGTATGCGAAACGTTCTCAAACACCATCGGATGATGTATGGTGATGTCGTTGAAACTCAGGCTGATCTCCTGAATTTGCTCAAGACCCGCAAACGAGCCCAGATGCAGATGGGTTATCTTATTGTTGCGCAGCAAAATCGTCTGTAGATTCGCACCCCAACCATCAACAGCGAATATACCCTCGGGAATATCGGTTATACAGTTGTAACCCATATTGAGGTACGACAACTGCGTGTAGTTCTTCAACCCTAGAACGGGTATCATACTGAAGTTGTTGCCACTGAGGCTCAGCACCTTGAGATTCTCTGTAAATGTGGGCAGATTGGTCAGCTGATTGATCTGATTGGACGTTAGATACAAGTATCGCAGGCGATTCAGTGTGGAGATGGCAAAAGGGACTGTCGCCAGTCGATTACGCTCCAGGTCTAAATACTCTAGGGTATCTGTGAGGCCCTCAAATGCAGCCGGGTGTATGCGACTAATGAGGTTGAAGGCCAACACCAGATGCACTATGCCGGTGGCCTTGAACACCTCCGGCGGCAGCTGGGTCACATAGTTCTGCTCCATGTTGAGGGCGCGTATGTGCACGTCCGAGTAGTTTTGCTGGAAGTAATCCGACTCCAACTGCTCAATGCAATTCTGACCCAGATCCAGTTTCTCCAGATGCATGCGCAGCGTCCGCCCTGGCAGATCCTTCCACTGCACACTGCGTAGCAAGTTATCCCGCAGACTGACAATGCGCAACTCCGGTAGATGTTCGAACAACTGATGGGGAAACACGCTCAAGAGATTGCTGGACAGATCCATGGTGACCAGTGAACGTGGCAAGAAGTTGGCCGCCACATGGGTTATCCGATTGTTGGACAAGTCCAGCCAGAGCAGCTTCTGCAACTGATCAAAGGGTCGCCCACCAACACGGTCTATCGATCCTGGCGCACCTGGATAGAGTGCATTGCTCGCGTCCAGCCGCGTTTGTACTGCAGCCAAACTGGAAGGCTGTGAGCTGTTGTCGCTGCCACCGCCGCCGCCATGTTGCAGCAAGTCCAATGAGCCACCTGGCACCACCTCCGTGATATCATTGCCGGAGAGATGCAGCGATCGCAGTGTGTCATGCAGTGCCTCCCAGTTGCCATCGAGTGATGTGATGTGATTGCTGTATTTAAAGATAATTATTATGTATTTATGTTAATAATAATAATAATTTGCTTATTAAATAACTTATTTAAATG
The DNA here is from genome assembly GCA_018904595.1 of Zaprionus indianus. Lineage (NCBI taxonomy): Eukaryota > Metazoa > Arthropoda > Insecta > Diptera > Drosophilidae > Zaprionus > Zaprionus indianus. The sequence continues at coordinate 4,384,011 of JAEIHA010000905.1, forward strand.
TAAACATATAACTGCAATATTTCTAATTACATTCTGCATAAACTGTCATAGCAATCAGCTTTTACTCAGCAACCATTCTGTTTTTTCATTGCCTGCTTTAAGACTCTGTTAAAGTAATACAAAGTGTTGCCAACTCATTGTTTAAAATTAGAAATGATCAAGCATTCATAAATTAATAATTTATTGAATAGTAAAAGCTTTTGAATTGGATGAGAATTGACATACTTTTTTTCTACTGCTAAATACTCTTTCTTTTTCCTACACTCTTGGCGCTTAGTCAAAAAACCGCGTTAACAGAACAACCGCTTCTTAACAGCATTGCTACTAATACTGCTTACATAACAGAAATCTGACTGTTTAACAGCATCGCTACGCATAACATATTTCGGCCTGTTAACATTTTAAATCAATACAGTGCCGGCAAAAATAAACAGAACACTAGTGCTTATTATTAGATTGAGGCACACTTCACTCACCGTTGCGCCACAAGTCGCGTTAGTGAGTGTAATCGCTGCAGAGCATCCAGCGGCAGTTGTTGCATCTTGTTGCCCGATATGTCCAGTGTCATCAGGGAATATGTCATGGTGCTGCAAGAGAAGAATAAGAGAAATGCTAAAGTATTGTTCGCAGTGTATTTGTTGCTGTGCTGTGCCATTTGTGTGGCCACGTTTATTAAGGTAAAAGTTTTGCTAAACTTCTGCAACTAAGCTTGGTGTGCCCACAAACCACCAGCCTGCCCCCCACTCCTCCCTTCACTCGTCTCCCTCTCCACCGCGCCACTACTTATTGAGGTGGCTCCTGCCTTTTGACATATCCTACACACAAGTCAGAAAACAAATATTTAAACTTAATTAACGCACCGCAGCCCCGACGACGACGAGCCGTGTGACCTGCGACCCCGACAACCACCCTCTCCCCTCCCCTTCCCTGCCCTGCTGCACTCCATTAATACATAGTTACACATACTCCTACACATTCGCACGCACTACGACAGCAGCAGAGAATGAGAAAAAGACAGAGGGAGTGGGTGTGGAAGGGAGACAGCGAGAAGAGCGACCTCAATTATGAAAACCACGAGGTTTTCCAAACAAGCATCAGAGGAGTCGCTGCTCAAAGCGACGCGTCGCTGCTTTTGCTGCGCCTTTCTGCTGCTGCTCCACTGCGCTTGTTCTTGCTGTTGTTGTTGCTGTTGTTGTAGTTTGTGTACTCTCATGTTGTAGTTGTTGTTGTTGCCACTCGCACAGCTCATGCGACAAAGAATCAAACGCAAAACGCAAACCGAATTTTTGTGGCTCCTTTAGCTGCGCTCTTCCCGACCACGCTTCAGCCAGAGGCCTCTCTTCCCTCCCCCTACCTCTCCTCCTTCCATTGCCCACTCTCATTCTCCCTCCTTCCCCGCCTCCCTCCGCTGTCTCAGTCGACTCGCGGCGCAGTTGTTGGCGGCTGTTTTCGGTTTGCGTTTTGGTTGCCATTTGCCATTTGCCGTTTGTTGCTGGCGTTGTTGTTTTTCTTGTGGTCGCCCGTTTAGCTGCGCCTGTTTGTGTGTGTGTGTGTGGGTGTGCCGGTGTGTGCGTGTGCGTGAGCTAGTGCGTTTGTCATCAAAAGGCTCCACGTATGTAAATATGGCTGCCTCGCTGTGTACTCAGGTATTACATATGTATGCGTAGTACACGAACATAATCCCAGTGAAGCCTCCGAAGAGGAGGAATAACACACACGCTACTTGTTGGTCAAGAGAAACAGGCAATGAAATAACACACACACACCACACATATATATATTTAATAATGGTTTTTCCTCTTTTTGCACAAGTTACTTTTTGGCAGAAAAATATCCCGTAATTCATTTGGGTTTTTCAACTTTTTGGATAAATAATTCTATAAATAAACTGTTAAAATTAATATTGCATACTGAGAGCTAGAATGGTAAAACAAACCAGCCGAAAGGTACAGTTGTTCACAGCGACTGTATGATACCCTTCGCTTTGTTTGAGAAAAATAAAAAACTAGTCCGCGAAGTAACCTTAAGAATTGTATTATATATTTTGTTTATATTTTTTGTAGGTCAGAATATAACTTTGATTTTTATTTCTGAAGTAAAAAATTCTCTTTAAGTTATATTTGTTTTTTTTATTTATTTTATAATATATTTATTTTATTATTATTTATTTATTCTAGAATAATAATTAAATTTATTGCATATGAATTTCTCATCTTACAATTATGCTTAATAATAATAATAATATTAAATGCTACACATTAAACATTTTGTTCATCACATTTTAAATAAACTTCAGTTAAGTTCATATATTTTTTTTTGTTTATATACTATATTTAAGAGTATACTCTTTTACTCTGTCGATTTATAGTTTTCTTAATTACTTAATCAGCCGCATGGGAAATGAAATTGTGCGTAACATTCGAAAATTGAGGCAGCTTATCAGGCTTGTTTCTATTTATAAACCGCAAGCAATGAGCCAAGCGACCTTCGCGGTAAGTGTGCTGGTGTTACATTTGCGACTTTGATTGTACACGCACACACACACACACAGACATACATAGGCAGGGGCATAAACGAGAGCAGAGCGCACACTTTGCGGCACTTCCAACGGGACCTCAACACGCAACTTATACGCGGCACACGACAGGCTGCATGAAGTAAGCCCACACGAATTACCGTTGACTCCGTGTTAGTCAGTCAGTTTATGTATTTGGTGTGTGTGTGTGTGTGTGTGCGTATTTTACAAACACTGCACTGTAAATAATTAACTAACCAGTCCTGCAAAAACATATGTGCAATTTAAGTATTCATGAGAATTATTCATGCGTATTTCGTTGGGATTTTTGTACTCGTTTTCCGTTTTTTACCGCACATAATAAACCGTTATTTTAGTCGGATTAGTTCTAAAAACACTTGTTTTAACTATGATTTTAGTGGAATAATATGTATTGTAGAGCATTATTTAGAATTCTAAAACTTTCCAGTCATGTATGAGATCATTTGGGCGTAGAGAGTTCCCGCCTTTTCACGAGGAATCTAATTAAAAGAACGACACCGACTATACCGATGAAGCAAACAATGTTGATTGTCGCATATATAAGTGCATTAATATATGGTCCATCTGGCTGATCGAATATGGCATTATCTTTTGTTATACAGCTGTAAGTGGTTGAGCTGCAGCTGATGGTGCAGTTTGATACGACGCTACACCTCAACCAATTGAAACAAGGCATCCTAGTGAAATTGTCTCCGCAGAATGTTAAGCACTTCGAGGTATGAAGTTCTTCCATGGGCTTATCACTGGCGTACCAGCACTGACAGCGACTGGCACATTCTTCCAAATCTTTCGGAAACGGTTTATCTTTGTCGGGGGCCTTGACCCTCGCCCCATCTCCCTCAACTGTCAGCAATATCAGTAGCAACAACGGCAGCAGCAGCCCAAGCAGATTGCAGCCTTTCATGTTGCACGATGAATTCCTTTTCCGGTTTATTTTTTTTCTTCTGCAGCACTCAACGATCGGAACTCAACTGAGCCCAAGTCACATTCACAACGAGGCACATTCACAACCATCTACGCAAGTTCCGATAAAAAGCGAGAGTGAATAATAGTATGATAAGTATGAGTACTGGGTCAACTTGATACGGGCACATTGGAGTTTATTCATGATAGGATTCTGTTATATGCACTTGTTATCAGAAAAGGTTCCAGAGAAACAACATTGTATCTAAAGAAATACATATATCTGCCCCCAAAAATACTATACTCATTTTGTACTGTACAAAACTGCAATGAGTACAAAGAAGTCAAAGCTACAACATTCGTTAAATGTACTTAAAAATGAAAGCCATTTTAAATGAATGATTCATTTGCCTTTTTCTCATATATGTTTTATCTATTTTATCATGGTAGATACTCGCTATAGAGTGAATGAGTTTATTAATTCAGAAGACAACTCGCACTCATTGCAAATGAGTACACCAAAAATTGTACTCAATTTTTAATGAATGATTTATGTGCCGCTCTTGATGCATTTATGCAGAACTCAATTATCTAGCGTACCTTAAATAGAAATACTTTAATAAAAATAGTATAGTATAAATAAGATAATATATAAAAGAAAATAACAAACCACATAATATTATGCATATATTGCTTACAGTATCATCATCCATTATCTGCTTCATGGTATCATATATCATTCATATCTCGTGCGGATAAATCCCACTTTACTCTGCATATCATACAAATATTTTCACATAATTTTTCATTTAGTTTTTCCAACTGTTAAACTAACTTTTCGATTACCATACGGTGGGAGCGTGAGAAGAATAACAGGGTCGGAGCTCACTCTGGGGAGAGTGGGAAGAGGGGGAGAGCGGGGAGGATGGTTGGGAGTCGGTAGCTTTAGCCACATTTGCCAGGTTTGTGCACATTAATTAGTTTGATTTAAGTTTAGATGCGACCTGTTAATGACGAGCGAGTTTCTCTCTATTTGCCTTGCCGCCCCCTCTCTGCACAAACACGCCCCTCGCCACGCCCCACGCCCGTCGCTTTGCCTGACTATCTGTTTACTTTTTTGTGGGGGTCTTAAAAACTGCGCAAACTGTTAACGTGCGTCCATTTAACTTTTTCGTAAAATGTAAGGCGCAAACTGAGAGGGAGATTCGGTTACTGGTCTGTGGTAGAGACGAGAGGGGCTGGGGCTTGAACTGGTACTAGGGTCGGGGGGCGTGGCTTGATGGTTCTTTGTGCTCGTTAAAAAATTTTCGCGTTTCATTTCATGCCGCCAAAAAAGCGAGAAAAAAAGGAAAATATAAAATCCAACAACTGCCAAATGCGGTCGAGAGGGGCACCAAGGGAAAGTGAAAGGGAGAAAGGGAGAGCGAGAGCGAGAGGCCACACGTCACAGTTCATACACAGTCACATGTTTGATGTGATGTGTTGTGTTCTGTGTGTTCGTGTGTGTGGGACCATAAAAAAGCTGACGAAAAATGTGCTTGTATTCGCTGTACTACACTACATGCATATTTCAAGTCCGTTTTTCAGCCGCTTTTGGTTTACAACCCTGTGTAGGGTATTGCTGACAAGCAAAGAGTGAAGGCTGTACAAACTGCAAACTACTTTTATAACCAAATAACAAGGGAACGCACAGAGCACATAATTTAGTTTTTCTCACTCAAAGTTTACATTTGAAATACCGATTTGAGTTTGTAAAATAAAAGGTCAACTGAGTGTAGGTCTACTGAGTGTAGGTCTACTGAGTTTAGGTCTGCAATAGGTCTTCCGAGTATAGGTCTACTATATGTCTACTAAATAAAGGTCTACTGAGTGTAGGTCTGCTATAGGTCTACTGAGTACAGGTATAAATATAGGTCTACTGAGTGTAGGTCTGCTAAAGGTCTACTGAGTGAAGGTCTAGTATAGGTCTACTGAGTAAAGGTCTACTGAGTAAAGGTATACTGAGTGTAGGTCTACTGAGTGTACTCAGTATAGGTCTACTATAGGTCTAAAAAGTATAGGTCTACTGATTATAGGTCTACTATAGGTCTACTGAGGATGAGTCTACTAAGGTTTTCTTCAGCTGATGTTTGAGATCGAATTAAGCTTCGATCAAACTTGCAAAGACAGCTATTTTATGAGATACTTGTAGAACAAAATTTCCTTATAGAGGTTGCTCGACTTTAGTTTAACAAAGTTGCATTTGTGCTCCCTCTTCTTTTCATACGAAACTGAAGATTCTTTCGTCTTAAAACTTGATTTCTTTACATAAAAACTCTCATTTCCGTAGCTGCCTTTTATTGAGCATGTAAGATCTTTCATATTCTTTGATTGCTTTCAGTTAACTTAAGCTTTAATTATTTATGACGTTTTCTTTTCGGTTGTTCTTTGTATTCGTCAAGAGTATTCCATAAATTTCCATCAGCATTCAAGGGTATTTAATCTTCTTTGCTTGCTCTGCTCAGCACTGCTCTCTCCCCGTCTCTCTCTCGCTCTGCTCTCGTCTTCTCCATCTGCTTCGTTCTTTTTTGTGATTATTTACACTCAAACAAATAGCGCTTGAAAGTTTTTCTTTTACACCGTGTAAGTGTGTGTGCGAGTGTGTTTATGTGTGCGTGAATGTGTTGTGCGCTTGCCATGTGAGTTTGCATTTCCTGCCTGCATTTTCAGCCTGAGTGCCCCACGAAACACTCCCCAACAAGGCACTCTTCCCGTTCCCCACTCTGCCCTTCCCTTCTGTTTTTCGCCCGCCGTTTGTTAAACTTAATTTTACGCCTTTTTTACAACTTGCAGTTTTATGCTGCAAAACACACACACACACACAAACACCTATACACGCAGAGTCATGTAAAGCACTTGCACTACAAACACATAAACACCCGAAACGGCAAAAAAAAGCTGGAAAAACTTGCTGGCATTTAAATAGGCCTGCGAAAAGTGTCGCATCATCAGAATATTCATACATGTTTATGCAGATATATATAGCATAGCATATATAGTATTTTGTACAATATGTGTGTGGGTGATCATCATGGCTCAGCACTTCTGTGACAAGCCTAATCGCCCCATTCCATTCGTGGACTCACCTGAAACTCCGTTCGGATATGTCCTGCAGCTCATTGTCGATTAGCTTGAGCGTCTTCAGGCGCAGTCCCTGGAACGTCTCGTCATCCACACTCTGCAGATGCGTATTGGACATTTCGATGTAGCGCACGCTGCTGTGTATGAACTCTGAAAGAGACGGAGAGAGAGAGTGGGAGTGAGTGAGGGTGATTTGCCAGTTATATGCGAGTTGTATGTAGGCTATATTGATGTGCATGGGGAGGCCGCGCTGGCCGCCAGTTCATCATTCAAATTGATTTTAAACGGCATTCGAAGCGGCTGCCATAACCCGCAGGATCAGCAACAGCAGCGAGGAGGACCATACTCGGCCCAGGGAGGTGGCTAACGATGATGGCTTTTGTTTTGGCACTTTGATAGCAGGCGCGTTAAGGCAAATGGGTCATCAGCCATGCCCCCTGTACAATGCATGGCAGCTCAGGCACAAAGACAGCCAGAAGGGAGACGGGATGAGATGGGAAATGGCAGGGAGTGGGAAAAAGACATGGAGCAATGGCCAGAGGACAAACCCAACGGGCAGGACTTTGATTTTTATGCGCTTTTTCCGTTTTCCGAGTTGGTCCCATCTACCGCCCACCTCCCGCCCACCTCATAATAGGACAACGACCAAAGCAATTTAAAAAGGCACTTTATATATATTGGCAGAATGGCGGAGTGACAACCCTGGCAGAAGACATGCTTGCTGCGCGAGTCGACTGCTTGACTTGATTGCCGCCAAAGAAGACTTAATTTAAAATGAATAAGGCATTCCAAATTCATTCAATAGATTAATCGACTTTTTCTCAACATATTTAACAAAGAAATTAAAAAGAAGAAGAGCCAAATCAATTTCTATTAAATCTTTAAGTTTACTCATGCAAAACAAGAATATATAGAGTATATATCTTTCATATTAATTGCCTATTCATCTAAGAGCTGTATTCACCTTTCCACACATGCATATCCAATATCTACAGGTTATCATAATAAAACGCCCACAGATTGTTTGTATTTTCATTCCTTAGAAAATTTCATTGAATATAATTTCAGAGATATTTTTAATTATCAATCCAGGCTAAAGCATTGTCAAAGACAGCATTGTTCGTGCATTGTTAACGTATTTAAATTGCCAAAATCTCTTCACAAAGCTAGAAAAATAGAATAATCGAACTGAGTGCACAAATATCTATTGCAGAAAGTATTCTTCGCCTGAGCAGACTGAGCATTTTAAATGCAAAAGAAAGAAACAAGACACACTAACTCAGGCACACACACACACAGCTGCAATCGAGTTTAACATGCGTGAATGCAGCTCACATACATCTTTAAGCAGCACACTAATGCCACACACAGCTGTCAATTATGTTACACGAAATCATAGTGGAAACAACATCAGCAACAACAATAGCAAAAACAACAGTAACTAACAGGGTTGCCAGGTCACAGCAGCAGGAACGACATTACGGGAATGATAAAAGACGAAATTGCTTGTGTGAGCTCCTTATTTATTGACGTATTAACGCCTGAGTGCCATGCACTCTGCAAGTGTCAAGTGCCGAGAAAGCGAGTGGAAGTGAAAGAAGATGCTAAAGAAGAGAATGAGATTTATTCAGGTTACACTAGTTTCGAATGTCTTTAAAGAGAGTAAGTTGATACAGATCATAGGGCAAAATAAATGCATGGTAAGGTAGAAATGGATATCAATTGACTTGGATCTCCGGCACGGCTGACATTGTTGGACTGTAAAGGGGAACCTTCTCTACTTGAACCTTCTTAAGTGTAAATGATATGATTGTAAAGTTGAAATATTTAAATAAAATAAAATTCTATTTACAAGACAAAATTAGAATACAGAGAACGAGAGAACTCATAACAACTACATGATGCCATTCCTGGACATATCAAGTCGAACTTTCCAAGTAGAAAGTATAGTGAACTGCAGTTAAAACAACATTTATATTTCTCCAACTTTAACATTTTTCAAACTTGACAAAAAATAGAAAAATTCACGGATTAACATAGTTTTTTGCCCTAGACTCAACAACTGCGTCTCAGGCACCTCGGGGGAGACATGCGAGTGTCGCAATTAATTTGCGATTCGTTGAGCATGTGTTAATTAACAATGGCGACAAGGTCCTTGGAGTACGCCCGCAGCTCTCGCAGGACACGAGACATTTCTGCAGGGTACTTCTCTACCTCTCTCTCACATTCCCTTGCTATCTATCTCGCTCTCTGCATGGTACTCTCATTGTGAGCATGTGTTTTAGCCTGATTATACCTACGATGGCTCTCTCCAAAGGGAATTTCCATGTCATGCTTGTCAGCTTAAATTATGGCCTGACCTTTGCTCAACTGAGCAACTGAGCCACGGGCCACGCCTAAGCCTAACCCACACCTGCATTTGGCGCGGGCGTGCGGAGAATGGCGAAAGACACTCACATTTTTTCGAGTACTCGAGTGCTCGATGAGGAATGAGTGCAGTCACAGTCGCCGTCGCAGCCGCAGTGCTGTGGCCGGCGTAGAAAACTGACGTGCAACATGAAAATGCACTTTTCGCTTTTAATTGAAAATTTTTTACGTGAATTGTCATTTATCTTTTTTTTGCCGCCGCTGCTGCCTCTGACTCTGCCAGTTCGACTCTGCTACCGTTCAGCTTGGTTTGTTGCGAACTTGCGCTTTTTTCGGGGATTATTTTTAGTTAGCGAGGCAGACACACACACGGAGAGATGCACAGTGACACATGGCATACAATATGCATGTCGTGGCACGGACATCGGGGGAGAAGTCAAAGTGAAATGCGAGTGCAGATTGTCAGTTTGTCAGTTTGCCAGTCTGCCAGATTGTCATTGATTTGGCCATGAACACTTCAGCAGCTATTTTCGGCTACACTTTGTGTCAATTGACGGACAATTGCAAGAGTATTAACTATAAATTAGCTGAAAATGCCCTGACATTCCACTCCAACTGTCCCGTTCCCTCTTTGTCTCTCTCTCTCTGCTGCTGCTAATTGAATTTCCCTTGCACTTTTTGCCAATATCTTGCTGCATGTTTTATTTAATTGCCTTGGCCATATCTGAGATTGGCAACTAATGAAATTCAAATTGAGCATAATTATTTTGAATTTAAACTTAGCTTGCCACTTGCCACGTGCCACACTCGCTCTGCCTCTGCGCTTGATTCTCGATTATTGCGAAATCATTTATTTATTGTGCATTTTATGATTATTTAGTCAGGCACGGATCGGCAACTGCTGCGAGCTTTAATATTGCTTCATATATGGTAATATCTGACTAAGCACACACACACATACACAGAGAGAGAGCGACGCACACACACGCAGTTGTGTGGGCTAAACGGCGATATACACAAACAGCTTACATCTTAATTACATATCGCATATTAATACAATATTAATCATACGCCCTGTTGACACGCGCCACGACCAACAGACGTGGCAAGCGCATTGGCCATGCACGACGCCGGGCGACTTGGCCAAACTCAATGTGTGCGGGTGCGTGTTTGTGTGTGCTGTGTGTGTTGTGTGTGTTCTGTGTGTGTGTGCTGTGTGTGTATATATTATGTGTGCATATCTAAGCTGTCCAACTGCCTTTGTTGTTGCCGTTATGAGTGGACACACACACAGACACACACACTTACAACATATGGCGTTAATAAACTTCAAGCCATTGCCCAAGGCCTAAACTGGTCGCAAGAAAGGGAAAGAGGGATAGAGAGGGAGAGAGAGGTAGCGGGGCACGACAGTTGGCGTCAGTTGAACTGACCATCGCACTTTGGCTTCGTATTTTATGGCCCCAAGTCAATTCTCTGACAAATGCAGAGCATATTTATTTATTTACTTCTGCTGCCGTCGCTGTCGCCATTTCCATCTCCAACTCCAGCTCCAACTCCTGTTCCCACTCCTGTTCCCACTCCCGCTTCATCCTCGCTCGTTTGCCGCACTTGCCGAGTGTTTGTTCAACTCGCCAACAGCAAGCAAATAAAAAATAAACAACAACCAGAAACGGGAACAACAACAACAACAATAACAATAGGAGCAACAACAACAATAACAAGCAGAACAAACAGCTACGTTACGGAACAGAACAGAACGTGGTCCAAAGCACAGCCAAAAATGCTGTAGAAAAACATCAACTAGAAAAACTCATAACATCGAAGAGAGATGATGGTGCAGAGAAAGGGGGAGAGGTAAAGGAGGGGTTACCTATAGCTGGCAGCACATTGTATCGTATTTACTAAACCAAAAACTATTGCAAATTAATATCAAAGTGTTTGTGCTTTGCGCCTCCTCTGCTGGGAGTCGTGTCAACAGTGAATTGATCAGTTTGTGCTGCTCACACACAGCTTGACAAATTAAATATGATTATTTATGCATTTTAATGAAATACCTTTTTGCAACAGTATTTCAAGTATTTTTTCTGTTTTTTTAGGCAAACCATAAAGCACACGGACATAAATATTATTTGCAGTATATCGAGCCGAAAAAGTTCTTTACCCAAACAGGAGAGAGACAGAGAGAGAGAGAGAATGAGAGAGTGGGGGAGAGCAGTCAGGGGGATTTGCGCTTGGAAATATTTAAAATATTTTTCAGTGTTTTTCAAATGCATCCTGGTTTTTTATGATGAAGATAACAATATTCTGTGTATGATTTTATTAATTAGAATGCAATTGCTTTTTGTGATGCACTTTTCACAGTGTTTCTACAATATTTGTGCGTAAATTTTTGCAACATTTTTAACTTCATTGAACCCGCCAGAGAATTTTTTACTCCGCACAGCAGCTTTGTTTTTATGCAAATTAATTATCTTTAAACAATGTTTCCGTTAGCAAATAATGTTTCAAAGAATTGTAGTCAAAGTATCAGTTCTTTATGTAGTTTTTGTATGCTCTAATTAACTTATTTACATTGTTTGTTTATTATTAGATTCTTTATTTGCCTTAGATATTCATTTGCAATGTCTTCTGTTGTATGCAAGTCAAGGGTCAATCGACTTGCCGCCACTTGCAATGTTAGCCAAGGATTAATGTTAACTACAACAGTCTTCTGTTAAACGCAATGTAAGACTTGCCATCACTTCCAATGTTAATGAGCCTCGCTGGCAAAGATCAATGTTAACTGCAACAGTTTTCTGTTAAGTGCAATCTATGTTAAATGTCTATCGATGTGCCGCCACTTAACTCAATACGGACTATTTAAGTTTCATTCAAAAAACCATTTGCAAGGTAAATCGAAGTATAACTGTAAGCTCTACATAGTGAACGATTACATAATTATTAACGTAACATTCACTGTACTGTGCTGTCGAATTATTCCTTCGAAAAGCAATAAAAATCAACAATATATCTCGCTTGCGCACGTTCAATAAGCAACATTACCAGGCTCATGGGCCCCACCATATACTGAGTACACACACACACACACACACACACACGAGGAGATGAAGGAGGCAGCCTCGCACTGCGCTGGCTCGGACCCCATGCAGCAGCAACGTATGTGCTGATGAAGATTACGTCAGCTGAAAAGTTATTGTTTTTGGTCCGGCAGTTATTCGGGAAGGCGGCAGTAAGAAAGTGTGGGCTTCATTTATATCCATATACTTTCGGCCTGGCCTGCGCCCTGCAGGAGTCGAGCTGCCCAAAAGGATGACAGGAGCAGGAAACGTGCGGCAGCTGGCAGCTCGTCCGGCTTGCCAGGCTCGACTTGGCCTGCTGTGAATAGTTTCGGCATGAAAATTGTGGCCGAATCGAAGCATGTAGAATGTTCTGGCTGTGCCCAGGCTGCTGCACGGAACCGAGATTCCCTGGGGGCGCATCAGCAACAGCAGCAGCACTGGCCAAGCGTGAAAATGACCAGAAACATTAAAAATAAATCTAAATTGCACATTTTTGGCTTAAATATCATTTACGATGAACACAATGGAAATTTAACTTTAAATTGCGTTCTTGGTCGAACAAAGGAGAACAAGTGCAACAAAAATAACAGTGGCAAAGGATATTTCTGTCGTGACACATTCGTTTTTTGGGCTGGCAGATGCCTTGCTCCCCTCTCTCACTTTTCCATCCACTTGCCGAGCATACTGCATATTTTTGGCAACACAAATTTTGGAATTTTTAATGAATTTCAAGTCGTTGTCAGCGTCATTGCAATTCCCCTTCCCGCCCTTCCTTCCTCTCTCTCTCTTCATGCTTTGCCAGCCTGCTGCATACTTTTGTGCATTTGCGTGTGCGCTGAAAAGTATGCAATGTCTGCTGTGCCAGCCCAAAAGTGTCCCGTGTCCTGCATCCTGGCATGCCTGTGGCTGTGGCCACCACTTCCAATGCATCCTTGCCTGCCGTCCCCTCCCTATGTTCCCCTTGCTGCACTTCCCACCGTGCAGCTGTGGGCCATCTGGCGGGCGTGGCACGCAATTAGCCAGACTGTCAAGCAAAGTGTTTTCTCCGTCCACACGGCCTGCTACCACAGCTCTTTTTTCCACATTAGAATTGCTAATTGCCAAAAACTTTTTGGCCAGCAGCAGCAGCAGCAGCAGAAGCGGAGGCAGCAGAATCGGCATCAGCAGCTGAATTTCTTCAATGCAATTCACCGACGTGGAAGACATAAATTGCATTCAAGTGAGACATTTGTTTGAATATATTTTGAAGAGCAGATTGTAATTGTTGTAATTCCTAGGAATGCAGTCCAAACTGTCCAACTGCTTGCACTGCCCAAGGCAATGCAAGGACACCAGCAGAGCGAGATAGCTACACAGCAGAGAAAGAGAGAGCGAGAGAGAGAGAGAGTGGGGGAGTGAAAGAATGTCCTCGAGTTGGCATGCACAGATTGGTAATCAACAGATGAAGTTGTCCAGACAAACGCATCACTTGGCACTTAAATAGCGCAATGTGCAAATTTAGCTGATTCTGTAGATTTTCCAGACACACAATTCAAATTAATGCTAAAATATTGCATCAACAAAAGTTTTGCAAATAAATGCACATTCCTAAAATTTTAAAGAATTGTTTGGTACTCTTGGTACTATTGATTAGAGGCACGTGAATACGCTTTAATTTATTATTAATACATAAAAACCTAAAAATAATAATACAAAATATTTATTTTATATAATTTTAATATTTCACAACCAATAACAACAATTAAATTGACGAGCATTTAAAAGTTACAAAAATTTCGATTGTATCAATGTTAATTTCTACAGTCTCAATTGAGTCACTCTTACCATTAACATTGATTTAACAGCGATAGATCGATTAACCAAGTAACAGAGCTAATTACTCAAAAAGGCAAGGCAATAACTAGATAGAGTTACCGAAACAAGAAATATTTATGCGTATGACAGTGCTGCACAAAATTATACCACCCCAGAGTGTATCAAAAACAGTATGGGCAAGAAATATTTACTGAATGGAAATTCTCAAAATAAGTAATATTTGTTTGTCTTCGGAGTAAGTCATGGCAGTTACTTGCAAATTCGATAAATGTAAATTTAATAAAAATATAAAAAGAAAATAACAAACAAAATGTTAGTAAATTTTTTGGAATTTTCCGTATACACTCTCTGTGTGGCAGATAAATTGCCAATGCGGATGTCAGCAGGGCAGCAGTGTAGTAGGGCATGGCATGGCAGGGCTGAGCAGGGCAGGGCAGGGCAGCCGCATAGCATTTCCATTTTCCATTCCATTTTCATTTTTCCAGCGCAATTGAAAGCCAAGAAAACTTTTCAATGGCTGCAACCCTCATATCTGACAGCTGGCTCTGGCCTCTGTGGCGCATTTTGTTGCCACAGCTGTGTGTGCAAGTGTGCTTGGGTGTGTGTGCGGTGTGTGTGTGTGGTGTGTGTGTGTTTTTGGTGAGTGTGTTGCCAGTCAACAGTTTTCGTTTGCAACTTTATGCCGCAACTTGCAGAGGCGGCAGCGGGCGTGGCCACAGCGCTGCCGTTGTTTGCATTTTGCAGCACTGTAGGTAATGGTAATATTTTTGGCGCAAGACAACAACGCAGTCGTAGTCAAGGGATGGAGCAGGGGAAGGGGGAGAAATGTGGAATGGAAACGAAATGACAATGAAGCACAAAACTTGCCATTCATTACTTAAAAACTACAAAATTAGCGTGGAATTTGCCACAGCAATCGTTAAAAACTTTCTACCACGCGGAGTAGGGGTAGCAGGGTAGTGACAGGGTACGGGGGTAAGGGGGCCTCGTGTTGGTGGTGAAGGCAGTGCCAAGAAGGACAACCGAAAAACTTTATTTTTACAACTAATTGGCAAACTTAAATGTAAGATTTAATTTTGTTGTGGGGAAACGCAGCACTCGGCAATGTTGTGTTTGCCTGAAGAGAGAGAGGGAAGGGGGCAGTGGGGGACGTGTAGAGACGTGTTCGGGGTTGTTTGGGGCACGACAAAGCCGTTTGAAGCTTCATTAAAAAATTACATTTCGCTCCAGGCGGCAACAAGCGACAGAGACAGCAATAGCAAACAGCAACAGACACAGAGAAATACAGACAGTGCGAAGAGAGAAGGGGCAGCAGGGAGTGCAAGAAAAATAAAAGAAGGGGAAGAAGGAGAATGGGGAGGGGGGGTGCTGCCTGGCAGAACAAGTGGCAACTGGAATTGTCGCTTCAGTCGCGCTGCTCGTTGCGGCTGCGGCAATTTATAGCGCAGCCAAACAAAAATATTTGCCACATAAATAAAGCGAGACAAGTTACCCGCGCACCCCCCGCCTTCCCTTGCCTCCCTTTCCCTTCCGCTTCTTCTTCCCCTCTTTCTCCGGCCACTGCCTGCCACTCTGCTGGAATTATTGGCAGCCCAGCCAAGGCGCGCCGGACGGAGCTGACCAATATGTGTTACGGCCACGGCATCGGCAGCTGCGGCATCTGAGGCAGCTGGGGCAGCTGCGGCAGCTTCGCTTACCTGGAAACTTGTAGAGCGCCACCTCGTTGCAATTAATCTCAATCAGCGTGGACGTCTCGTTGGGCATCCCGGCACACTGGCACATCGAGTTAAGTGGACAGGCATAGAGTACATCTTGCTGCTGGCTGCCGAGCAGCGCGGCCGATCCTCGTCCGGGCGGTGGGCCGCGCGCCAGGGCACGTGCCGTGTTCCGTGGCAGACGCAATGACCTTTGACCCGTCGTCGCTTCATCGCTGCTGCTGCCTCCTCCATCGAATTGCCAGCAGTGCGCCGTGCACACAAGGCACGAGATCAGTGCGAGGTACAGGTGCATACTGCAAAGCAAATGAAATGAAATGGAACAGTTAAAAGGTGTTGAGGCTTAAAGATGGAGAATTTAATAATATGTTTCTTATTTCATTAAATATTCGTTCAATGAGAACCATTACATATTTTTGTAGGACTTTTAACAGTAGATAGAAACATGATAAGATAATAAATAAATTGTAGGATATTCTTCCCCAAAAAATAATTACAAATATACGAAAAATGCCCTAAGTCAAAGTCTTCTGTCGTATATTTTGTTCTGACTTTCTCACAAAGTATATTTTCCTTCCAGCTATGGTTTGAAAGCATAGAAATTTCCAATAAAAAAATTTCCTACAAGTTACCCCATTAATTTATACTAACATAAGTTCTTCAATACTCAAGCTCTCCCTACACACCTTATTTCTTAAATTTAATATTTTAAATTACTTATAAAATATGTTCTCTGAAGCTTTGATATTCTCCAATTTTCTTGTTTCAATTGCTGTCAATTCATATTCGAAATGATGGCAGATTTTTTGAAATTTTCGTTCTGGAGCTGTTGGAATTAATGGAGCATGGCGTATAAAGACGCTCATTAGAACACACGGCTCTGTCAGACACCTCTGGCCCGGGCATTTATTTATTTGTCGCTGCTTAGCATAAATCGCTCGTTAGTGCGAATGGAATGGCATAAAATTAACGGAACTCTCGCCCGTGAGCTTGAAACGCCATCAAAAGGCAAAAACTCAATGGCACAGTGTGGCAAAATGGTAGAAAAATGTAAATTATAAGACGGTGTCTGCTATAGCATACGATTTCAGTATTACTAATTAGCTGACAATTTATTTTTGCCTGCACTGTAAAAGTATCACTGTAAAATATTGAAGTCAGAGTTGCATAATGTAAATCTGTTAACACTTAACAGAGATGCATTAAGGTGTACAATTCTGTTACGTAGACTGTTAACGCTGCAGCTTAACATGCAATTCGATTTGAGCTGTTAACAGTTCTGTGAGGCACTTAACATAGAAGAGACTTAATTTGTATTAAGATTTGTGTAATTCAAATTTGCCTTTAAGTTTTAAATTATTAAAAAATCATTTCAATTAATTGAACATTATTCATGCCTTTTGCAATTAACTGTGACCCACTGTGCATATATTGTCGCCTTGTCGTGGAGGCTTCTCAACTCAGCGCGGCAAACGCAGAAGTTCGCCTAAAAGCTTGCGACAATTCATGCAAATGAGCCGCAGTCACACACGAGCTCACACACACTCGCACACACACTCACACACACACACTCACACTCACTTCGTCTAGCATTCTCATGCCGCTAACCTTTAAAAAGTGCGCAACCACAGCACGTAGGACTCACTCGCACTCAGCTCTGCTCAGCTCAGGCAGGACTCTCATAGAGCGCGGGCATATAAAACATGTTTCATGTACGTTGGATGTGTGATGTTTATTTGACACGCCAAAGTATATAATAACAAATAAAAACTTTGGCATACCAGACGACTACGACGACAACTCTGAGGCAAGGACGACAGCAACGACGACGGCGACGACGAGTACGGCCCATTAGCACGATTGTTGAGCTTTAAGACTCCTGTTGGCCTGTGCGGTACCTGTGCGCCCATTACGAGGTCCCATAAAACTAGAGCTAACAGCAGCAAAAAAACCAACATATCCATTCCCTGATAGAGCCCTCTAACGGCATAGTGGAACCCGGCCATGTGCTCAAGTTATTTAAGTCGGCTTACAAGTCGGGATAAGTTGAATGAATGTATTGTGTGTTTTATGTGTAAATAAGCTCGGCAAGCAAAAGTCGTAAAATACTTCCAAGGTTGCCGTGGCCCAAGTCAATAATGAGTATTCAAATCCCCGTTCAGCGAAAAGTTTAATTGCTGAATCAATAATTCTCATAGCCTAAGAGTTTTCAGAATCTTCTGGTAAGACAATATTTTTATAAGATGATGATGATGATGATGATGATGATGATGCTGATGTCGACACGTGTGCTGTAACTTTTGGTGTCCATTACCACCTCATAGCAATCACTGTTAAGGTAGACACCTGGACCCTCGGAAGCACTTCGATTGGTCTGCTATAAAACTAGCACTTGGCAAGCAAATTCTCGAGCAATTGATATGTAATGTGCCAGGAAGCAGCAGACAATCGAATCAGTTTCTTGGAGCTTGGCCAACTCGGACAAGTGCAGCTGTCGTCCAATATAGAAATCGAGTGGGCTAAGTGGGCAATCTGATGATGCCAAGAATGCTGTGGAAGTGCAGATCGTACACTTTATGGGATGATTGTAATGTAAAGCCCCTCCTTAAGCCATGAAGATACAATTAACATGAGAGAGGAACCGAATAGAAGATAGACAAATACATGGATGGGTAGATTCAAAGCTTATCTTCTTATGCTAATTTTTATTTTATTTTTGTGCAGATTTATGAGGTGATTATAATGTGAAAACGATCTAAGTCTCAAATGGTTTAATTACCAAGATAAAGGGACGTACAAAGAGGCACTAACAGACTGCAAATAGATGCCCTGTTCCTTATGCAAATTATACTCATTTAATTTTCATATTTATTGCGCCTCTCTCAGTGATTCTCAATGGAGTTCTAACTTGAACTGATTAAGTAATAATTGCTGTCTTACTTAGTGTGGATTGTGTATTTTATAAACATTTAATTAGTTAACAAGAGATAGAGTTGCAGAGAAAGAGAGAGACAGTCTTTGAACAATTTCCCCCTTCGTCCTCATGCTAATTTGTGCACTTTGCTCATTTGTTACCAGCCTCTCTCGGTGATTCTCAATAGTTCTCTACTTAATCATCCGGGCTGCAATATGATTTGTGTCGCTTTGGTTTCCCAATATAAATATCAATCTACGATTGCCGGCTGCCAATTTTGCTGATTGTTTTTCATTATGTTGATGGTGACAAATCGAATCTGCCTCTTGCAAGTTTTGGCTGACCAAGCAATACATCACACACTCGAGTGCGCAGAGTGAGAGGAGGGGAGTGTGCGAGGGGCAGAGTGTGTGATAGGGAGAGTGGATACTGTGTGTGTGGGTGAGTGTTTTCGGATGTAGATGTATCTTGTGTCTTATCAACATTTATGCACCTTTAAATATATTTCTGCAGAATACGCTCACACACAAACACACACACATGCACCCACGCACACACCCACGAGGAGAAAGTCGCTCAGTCAGGAAGGACACTCGACGGTTACGGCAGAGAAAAGATAAATATGTCGTAAAAGTTTTTTATTTGCGTTTTATTTTTGATACAGCAAATGACTAACTTGTTGGCCGACAGGCGGACTGGTGGACAGGCAGACAGACAGACGGAACGCCCATAGCCAGCAGGTACGAGGACAGCAGTGAGAGAAAGAACAGAAGAACAGGCCAGAAGAGGAGAGTGGGGCAGGAGGAGTGGCTGACAGGCGAGCAAGCGTCTGTCACGCACAGACCGCCAGTTGTCCCAATGCGGGCTGACGGGACAGTGTAGGTGCTGCCACGCCCCCTAAGCACTGAATGGAAACTTTAAAAAAACACAAGAGAGCAAAAAAATTCGAGTGTGTGGTTGTGGGAGTAGGCGACTGTGAAGTACACTGCAATAAAGTGAAGGAACTCGCAGTGAGACTGAGAATGGAAAGAAGAGAAGAGATTAGAGCAGTTTAATATACCCAACACTGTGTAGGGTATTCACAAGCAGAGAAGAGATTAGCAGAGTTCTTTGCTCTGCCAATATACCCTGCACAGTGTAGGGTATTCACAAGCAGCTGGCAAAGCGCAAACAACACAATAAACTGTGTCCCTTCGCCCAATGTTTCTCGTGGCGCGTGTTGAGCGACTGCTACGAAAAGGTCAACTGCAGCAGGCAGCAGCACCAACAGCAGCAGCAGCAGGAGCAGGACGTAGAGGAGAGGAAGGAAGGTAGAGCTGGGTCCGACCACAAGTTTTTATTACGCATATAATGCCAGCGATTTGCTCGCTCGCTCGCCCGCCTGCTTTGGCCCTGGCTCGGCTTGGCATGAGGTCTCTGCATCATTTTTATACTTTTAATTTTTTATGCCGGTGACACAGTGACATCAAATGTCAACGAGCTGCAAAACAAACAGCAGCAGCAGTGGCAGTGCCAGTGCCAGGGGCAGTGGCAGGGGCAGAAGTAGCAGTGGCAGAGACAGAGGTAGAGGCAGCTAGGGCAGTGGCAGAGGTAGAGGCAGAGACAGTGGCAGGCGGGGGCTGTGGCAACGGTAGCCAGTATCCTGTGCTGGCCTACGAGTTCTGCCTCGACTGCCGGCAGCATAAATATTTTGAGAACGAGCGTCCATTGGGGGGCAGCAACGCGTCGCAGCGTGGCAGCGTTGGCAGCGCTGCGCAAAGTCAGCGCAGCAAGAAAAATGCTGAAAAACATAGCATACATTTGGGAGCAGTTGCTGCTGCTCTGCCGCTGTCGCTGCTGAGCCCTGCTGAGCTGAGCTGCTGGTGAAAATTTGCGAGTTTGTGCGATAATAACATATGTAAGTTGCTTTAACATGTGTGTGACTGGGCGTGTGAGTGTGTGTGGGGGTGTGGTGCGCCCCAGAGTGTGTGTAAGTAGCATGCAGGTTTTAAATTTAGCCCATAAGCTGCTGCCTGCATGAAGAGAGCGAGAAAGGGCGAAAAAAAAGAGGGAGAAAGAGAGAGGTCTCCTCATGCGACGTGGCTGAATTTAAAGCCGGCGCTCAGACGCGCTTCAAACTTTAAATGAACTTAACAAAGTGTGCGACGTGAGTGTGCGAGTGTGTGTCTGCGTGTAGGTGCTTGTGCAACTGTATATGTGCGTGGTATATTTAGCGATTTTTCGTGAGTAAACAGCGCCGACACGTCCGTGAATGTCTGCATGTGTGTGCATGTTTGTGCGTGTCGGTGTAAGTTACGCCGCGTCATGTATCTGCGAGATACATTCGAGTTAATCGTCGTAAAAGCGCTTCAAAGTCAATTAGAAGTGCAAAGTTCATGGAAATTGTTTTGTTTTTGGTTTTCCCTTTCGGCTTTTCCTTTTGGCCCTTTCACTGTTTTGCATATTTGCCGTCCGACAGTAACTTAATACCCTTTTGCTGCTGCCAAAGGGCTTGCCTCTTGGGGATTGTACAGATTGTAAATTAACATCAGAATGGCTTAAAGAAGTCGCACTCAATTATCATAGAACATAACCGAATTGAATTCAAGTTCAGTTTCAGTTCAGTTTCATTCGATTCAATTTCCCCCATTTAATTGTTTCATCCTTCTTCAATTGCGGTTCACTGTGTGTGTGTGTGTGAGTTTTTGCTTTGCTTTGGTGTGCATAAATTATTAACACTTTGGTTGCCTGAAATCGTTTGAAAAAAATAAATAGCCCCGTTTGAATAAATATTTAAAAAACATAACACGAACGCAAAATAATATTATACACAAGTCAGTCACGCATAAAAAGTGATTTTCATATTGATATTGATGCCTGTTGACATTCGGAATACCCTGACTAAATGGCTGAAGAATACAAAGGGAATATTGTAAAAAAAAAACAAACAAATTGTATTTACTTAAATTTAAAAAAATATATATATTTTTGAAAGAAATTTAACTCATATATCATTAGTTTTTAATAAAGAAAAACTTTATATATATTTTTTTATATTTAATTTCTTTAAATCCACTGTATATAGTTGACTATAAAAAAAATTCTCATATAATTATAATTATAATTTTAACTATTTTACTTTTATATATTATGTACACAATATTGAAGTACAAGCTGATGATTATCTTTTTTTTCTGTTTATACTTTGTCTCTAGTAACTAAAGAGTATTTCCAAGTCTCTTTTAGATCACGCTGTGTTCACACTTGTTAATAAACATATCAAGTTGGCGTACGACAAACAAATGAATTATTAACTAAACTGAAACTGCACGTTTCATGAAGTAATTAAACATTTGCAAACATATAATCTAATTTAATTGCATGATAATGAGATTAGTTCGAGCAACTGTACTTAGAATCTATGCAAACAAAAAACCTAAAGCCTTTCGGAAATTAACTGGAAATTCAAACTAAAATATACGCTTCAGGGTTGTATGTCTAATGATCATCTAAGTGATTTTTTTCACGATAAACTGTACAGTTTCTAACTTACTCTGTATGAAACTCTATGAAGAATAAATTATTCGAGCTCTTTTCATGAAAAGATTGTCTCTCTTTTTTATTTTCTTCATTCTTTTATTTGCTCAAAAAATCATTAATTTCACACTAAACTGTAATTTACTGTTGAAAATGTTTGTAGAATTAAGTTTCCACAAGTTTACTAAATTTTAAATTTATATATATTGCCAACACTCTCTATGATCTCATTCAACACACGTTTGCCGACTATCAAGCCCAACGTGCCTTGGGTATAAAAACTCAATTAATTGTGATGATAATTGAATTTGTGCCATGCATTAACTCGGCTAAATTATTGCAAATTGTATTAGAGAACTTTGTAAATAAAACATTTTGCATGCTGGTAAAATGGATTTGGCAGCTTAAGCCGTCGCCAGCGCAGCCTGAACTCTGAGACTGAAATAGGTCGTCAACCAGAAGCAGTGTAAATTGAACATCCAGAACGAAACTAAATTAAACTAAGTAACGCATATATGCAAAGTAGAATAAGATTTACTTTCTTTACAAAATAATAAATATGCAGTTCTAAAGAGCCCAAAAAAATACCAAATTGCAGTACCTAATAAAATAAAACTTCAAAAAATACTGTAACCACAAAGAGATTGGAGAAGTTTTCAAAAAAGAGCTTAGTCTGTAATCTGCACTCGTTTTCCAAAGCCATCGATAAATAGCTTGCAACACACAGGATTTCACATTCTTTTAACTGCAGCCCGTTTTGTTGGCTTTGTTTTCTACCAGAAATACTGCAAAAATACCAAAGCAGTGCGTGCAACTTGAGCATATTTCGCCCGATCCACCCGAGGTTGAATTTCAGCAATTCTATGTTGCCAGGGCAATTTACACACAATGCAGGCCGCAAAAAGAAACAAATTCTAAGTAGAGGCTGCAATGAGAATACACACACACACACACACCAGCACGCACTCACTGACACACTCACTGGCACACACAAATCATATGTCGAAATCAAAGTTAATCCCTTTGTGTTGTGTTCGGCAATTGAAATTATGTGCTTAAAGGCTTTAACGCAGCCTAACAAAATACAAATAAAAAAGCGTACAATAAACACACACACGGTCAGGCATTCACAACACACACACACTGACATCCGCACACTCACATAGTCACGCATACGCACCGTTACACACAAAGTACAAAGCCAAATCGCCAATGTTGCAGTTGGCGGCGTGAAACAATCCCCCAAACGCAGCGCAAATTGCGTGTGTTTTTGTGCCTCAGTGTGTGTATGAGAAGGTAAATGTGTGTGTGTGTATATATGGGAGTATGTGTGTGTGTGTGTGTTTGTACTTTCTGTTAGCCATTATTTTTGTTTTTATTGCGCAATACATGAAACAATCATAAAAAAAGGAGTCAAGAGGCGCAATTTGAAACAACTGCGGCAAAGCACTTGAATCCCAAACGGTTGACAGCAGCCAAACACACAAACATACATGTAAATGTGTGTGTGTGCACGGAGTGTGTGTGTGTGTACAGCAACAAACAATAACAGATTTATTGCATATTTCGCACTGGTAATTGAGATTAAACAGTTCAAAAAAGCAGCCGCTTGGCATTTCATAAACCCGCAGGCCAACACACACCCTCACACACACACACACACACCCTCACGCACATACACACACATGCAGACACTTATGGACACTTGCAAACATTACGCATACGAGCTGCTGTCCATAAATTTAAGCGCACAGTGCCATATATCGCACTGTGTTTGGCCCGGGCAAGCGAACCCTTTTTGTGCCAGCCCCGGCGAGGTCAGCACTTTGCACTGCTCCCCCCTCTCCCCTCTCTGCACACTCTCCCCCCCATGTAATTCGTTTTAATAATTGTCAACTTGCCGCCTTTATTTATGACAAACTTTTAATAATTTAATTGCCTCACGCTCGCTCGCCTGCAGTGGCAATTGTTACTGCTGCTGTTGCTGTTGCTGCCGTTGCAATTGCTCGATTTGCCGCATTCGCATTTAATTGATAAATGCGTCAGGGAAAGCGACGCGACGCGACGCCCAGCCTGCTGTAATTATAGGCGATTTGAATAATTCAATGCGCGCCGTGCTTGGCTCAGCCATTGCGTTTTGTTTGCGCAATTAATTGTGCGGCCCAAAACCATAGTGCACAGTGGTACTGCAGGGCGAACAGAAAAAGGGCTAACTCTGGCAAGGACGTGACTTAAATCTAAAACGATGATCAATTGCAAACTTATAGATTAGATTGCTTTATCAATCGGTAAACCAACTTAGCATAGGAATGACATAACATTCGATTAAAATAACATAACAAAATAACATACATGATTACGTGTACATACATCGATAGGTAAATATCGGCTGCCCATTTAAATGATGTTAAAAACATTTAGTTAACAGTGCAAACATACAGAGAATGCAATTGTTGTTAGAAGCATGTTAACTTATGGGTCGCACTTTTGTTTGAGACTTGTGATGGAGCGAGAGATCGATTGCCTTTTGCCCTTCATAATGTAACAGCGTTGACGTATGTTAAAGTTAACAGTGCTGTTACGGCAGCTCGCATATAAAATATGAAATGATAATAGTTTTAACATAAAGGATATTGAAATAATTTAATAAAACCAAGCCCCCAATCTTTCTTGTATTATTTTGCCACTAAGGTCGCATTCTCTTCATTGAACTCGCTAAGCCTTGCTTCTAGTTAGTATATTCACTATATTTACAATGGCACTGGCACCACTGTGCAACGTGCGCGCCTTGCTTGGTCATCATCTGTTTGCCGTTCTCAACTTCTGTTGTGCACTGTCATTTGCTTGATAAGCATTCCACACACAAACACACAGACACACGCATACACACACACACGTGGGCACGTGGCCACGCCCCGCGTGCGTCACGACACTAACTGACACGCCTATCCCAGCGGTGATGGTGGCTGCCCCCTTCTTCTTCTTCTTTGACGCCTGGCAGTTGCTCATGAGCAATTCATGTGTTTGCAAACAGTTCAATTTAATTTTAGTGCGCCGGGTGCGAAATTGCTGCTCAATTATTAAGGCAAAGAGTTATTAGAGAAGGTTCCCGCGAAGCCCTTCCTCTAGCTACTCTATTTCCCACCCCCCTCTCTCTCCCTTTCGCTCACCCTTTCTCTCCTGTTGCCCATCAACATTTGCCTAGGCAGCGACTTCAGGTGCGGTTTGAGCACATGCGAGAAATGAAGAACTCGCTCACTCATTCGCTTGCCTGCCTCGCTCCCCCTCTCTTTCTGCCTCACACACCTCGCCCCCCGCTCTCTCTCTCCCTTTCTCCTTGTCGCCTCTTCAGGTTTTTCGCCCCGTTTCGGCACATAATTGCGGCGAAGCTGGCCGAAGATAAATTACCCAAACTCAAAACTTTGACCTAAGCGCCGTTTCCGTGAGTAAGATTAATGATGCGGCAATTGCCAGCCATATAAACGGCAACTATCACAGCAACAACAACAGGAACAGCAGCAACAACAAGTCGGACAACTTTATGGGATTTGAATCAAGGGTTGCGCATGGAGTCGGAGTCGGAGGAGGTCTCCTAGACTGGGTTGAGTGGCTCTCATGGCCAACAACATAATCATTTTAGCAGCAGGTAACTGCGACGAGTCGAGGAGTCGCCACATGTGGCCCCAACAGGCACCCCCAACTAGGTGCGAATGGGTGCATATTTATGGTTACTACACACACACACACACACACTGTTACACATATGCAGCGCATGAGATACTCAGTGAAAGATACATTTATTGCTTTGCCATAAACTTGAGTAATAAATTTTATTTTTATTGTTCAGCTGACGCTGACTGCCTGACTGACTGCCAACTGAAGGTGGGCAGCACTGTCGCAGGAGAGGGGCAGAGGGTAGGGGGAGTGGGGGGTGGTGCTACGAAGGGTCGCACTGCCAAATTGGCATATTTATGGCCAAGAGGTTCACGAAAGGCGTTGCCAAAATAGCAAAAGCGATAAACGACACTTGAATGAAGTGAAGTGAGTGCGGTCTTGATTTATGCCGCGATTCATAGCGAATTTAAAGCGCCAGCAAGATGAATGCACTGAGTATCTCGAGTGCGAGTGTGTGCGAATGAATGTGCGAAATAACATGTCAGCGGGTACATCATTAATAACTTCCAGTGTTATCGAATTAAACATCGTTATAGAAATCGAAGTAACTTTCTGTAGCAGCGTATGAGGTTTGCTATCTGGCAACGCTGTTAGTTCTCTCCAGAGGAATCACTTTACTGCGAAAACTTTTCGATTTGATTGCCATTTGACTGCTGTGGAGAGGGAGAATGTTATCGAAATGGCAATCGATAACATGTACAGTTAAATTGAGAGATTACAGATATTTTTGCTCTCTGGCAACGCTGTGGTTTCTAAGAGCAATTCAATTTCCTCTCTTGTGCCAATAAGTAGTGTTATAAAAATTGTTATCGAAAGTATTTACTAAAAAATAAATACAGCACTGAGATTACTGGCAGTCTGGCAACGCTGTTCTCTCTATGAAGGATAAATAAAATAAATAAATAAATAAATAAATGATATCGAAATCGTAATCGATAACATTTAAATGAAGTTAGCATATTATAAAAATTCCTTGCAGTCTGGCAACGCTGTTGTTTCTCTGATGAATTTAATTCACTCTGTCAGCCGATCAAGTAGTATTATAGAAATTGTTATCGAAAGAATTCACAACAAAATCAATAGAACACTGTGATTACTTACAGTCTGGCAACGCTGTTCCTTCTATGAAAGACTCACTTCACTCAAAAAAACTATAAAATTTGCAATCATTTGACTTCTCTTCCTCTTCAATGAATGTTATTGAAATGCTAAGTGAACAGAGCACAGGCATTTGCACTCTGCCAACGCTGGCACGCATGTGTCGTCTGCTTAAGTCGGAGTTACGCAAAATTTATGAATTCGTGGCATGATTCGTGCTAATCACGTGACACATAAAACGCGCACAAAACAGAGAGAGAGAGGGGAGGGAAAGAGAAAGCATTATTTAAATATATCTTAATGCGTTTAATTTACGACTATATGCCATGTGGGCTCGAACTTGTGTGCGTGTGTGTGCCAGTGTGTGTGTTTGCAAGGGATAAGGGGGGGGCAAAAATATTCAAATTTCGACCAGGTGTATAATTAAATTGGAAATTGCGAGCGAGGCACGCACAATGGAAGCGAACACACAAAAGTGGCAGGTGAAAATGTTTTTTGGGATTTGGAAACTTCAGAACTGGGCATAGAATAACTTGACCCGACTACAGCTCGGAGTTCCGACTTTAAGAGAGACTACGGGTGTGTGTGTGTGTCTCTCTGTGTGTGTGTTTGACCAAACTGATACATTGCAACCACAGTCCCCGGGCCATTTTCGTGGTATGTGTGTCAATGACCCCCCTGGGGGCAGCCCAGGCTGTGGCTGAGGCTGGCGCGGGAAGGTGGGTAAGCCATACACGTCCTGGAGGCCAGGAGACTCAACGCTTATATGCGTGTACCGTTATAAACCTAATTAATGTATTAAACTTGCAAGATGTGTTATACGTCCTGCGGCTCGTCCTGGAGAGGGTTGCGCCAAGAAAGCTAAGGAATTTGGGAAGATAAGGGAATACTGATGATAGAAAGTAAGACCTTATAAGTAAATCTAAATAATTAAACAATTAAATTATAGATTATCATTATATATGACATTGTTATTCTTTTATGAAGAATAAAGTTTCGATTTAAATATATTAAACACTCAGAAAACTTTGCTAAAGGAAATTCCTTTAATTTTATTGTCGAAAAAACAAGTGTTAAACACTTTAAAAACTGATTCGTTTGTATTGCAGTTGATATAATTAAAATCAACCGAATCCGATAAGGCGCAAAGTTAAGCAAACAACAAGAGTTCAAGTGCTTAAACAGATTCAGGGAGATAAAGAGAGAGAGAGAGAGAGGAAGAGAACGAAAGTGATTGTGTGAAAAAGTTGCGCCTGCCGGCTTTGCCTGGGCTGGAAAAGTAATTGAGCGACCCTCGTTTGTTTGGGTAGTTTACGTGGCGCTTCTCTCATTAAATGCGTAAATTTAATTGGCTCCACGTCACACGCGTCGTATAATTAATGACGTGAGTCAGAGCGGCCACAGAACAAGGAAAGCTAAAGCAGAGCGAGCTCGAATTGAAGTTGGAGTCGCACGAGAGAGTTCCAAAGAGAGGGGGAGCAACCCAACATCATCTGAATAAGTCATAAGGTCTTGGCTTTTCAAACAACAACAACAATAGCAGCAACAACAACAGCAGCAGCAGCAAGTGGAGCCCAAATAAGCCATATCTGTTTCGTATTCGAATTGACTGGCAGTTAACATGGCCAGGCAAAAAGTTTGCTTGAGTTTTCAACTGCCAGCAAAATTGTCCTGTGCATACCAAAAAACCCTGCAACAAGGCAGCAACAACACACAAACACAATTGCAACTGTCACCCATACACACAACACACACACACACGCACACAAAGATATACACAACTATATAGGGAGAGGAGAGACGCGCACTGTGCTTGTATTTGGCAACAATTTATAAGGGCAATACGTGCAGGGCATATGCCGGCGAGACTTCCTGTCGAGGACAAGCGATGACTACGACGACGAAGGCAAAGGATGAAGAGCTGCAGCAGGCGGGAGGGGGGAAGGGAGGGGAGCCAGCAAGTGCGGACTGGGGACAACTATGCGAGGTCCACGCGTGTGCATACCAATGGCAATGTTGGCAAACATTTTAAAAAGCCAAAACGGAACTCGCAACTGGTAGCTACAAATGCAACTTATGTCAGCAGGAAGAGAGAGAGAGAGAGAGACAGAGAAGTGAGAGACCTGTCTGAACCTGCACTAAAGAAACTGACAAGGAAACCATTGCAATTGCAAGGCAGGGAAGTATGCGCAGCTAGCAGATACCCCCTTGTAGATATCAACTTTTGAATAAAATGAAATCCCTTTTTCATCCCTGCAGACAAGTGAGAGTCATGAAGGGTTAATGACTGTGAAATGAATACATTTTAAGGAATTAATATATACCTATATATACATACATACATATATGTCTGTTCCCTCAAAATATCATCTTACAACCCAAAGAATATTGGCAAAAAGTAGAAAAATGCTTAATGAATCGCAGAGTTGAGTTTATATGGTAAATAAATATGAATTTCCTTTATTTATTATTTATATATGGTATGTTTATAGTTGCCCCCTCTCCAAATACTTCTCTCTCTCTCCCTTTTCCCACTGGCAATAAAAACAATGAACCTATTGAGCAGTACAAACCACCCCGCCCCCATGCACAGCACCCTAGAGGGTATCAGCGGAACAAGCGAAGCAACTTCTTGAAATTGCTCGCACTGCGTTGGCATGTGCCGCCGTTGCCGGTTCGTTCTTGTTCTTGCTGTTGTTGCTGCTATCTTGTTGCTGTTGTTGTAGCCGCTGCTGTTACACAATTCGATAATAAATATTACAAGCTAGACAACAACAAAAATAAAAAAAAATAAAAGAAACGAAAAGAAGAGAAAGAAAAACGAGAGACGAAAAAGCAAAAAGTTGTGCGCACAAAACGAGCGAAAACAAATTAAATTCGGTTTGCCGTTTGTCGCGTTTTCTCCCCCATTTTCCATTTCGTTTTCCTTTTCTTTGCCTTTGCTTTTCTTTTTTTGCTTTTCCAAAAAATTTTTAGCAATTACGCGACATCGCATTTTGTGGGAAGGGGAGAACTAGGTAGCCCAGTCTGGCCGAGGGCAACAATTTGCATAAGTTCGCAAAGGGGGGGGCAACACTGGTGGTAGGCGGTTGCTGGGGGCGTGGCAAGTCGTCGCATTGATTACAAGCGTGAAAATGAATTTCGAATATGCGACAATGAGCGCGAGTAAAGCACAATGAGGAAATTTGCAAAGGAAATATGCCAAGGAGAAGGAATCCTACTGGCGGAGGCTCATTGTCAGTCGGCGCCGCAAGGTATGCTATGATTTTTGCTACGCGCAAAGAGAAGGCCGCGCTAAAGAAGGCCGAATTTGAGTTAGGGCATTCCGTGGCAATATCGCCACTTTGATTTGCTAAAAGGGTTTGCCAGCAATTTTCTAAATTGAAATCAATTCAACGAAAATTCTCTGAATTTGATGAAGCCTGCTGTCTAGATTATGTTTTCAATTTAAGTAATTTTGTTATTGGTGAGTTTTCAATATACATGTATATAGAACAAAAAATAAAATAAAATAGAAATGTTAACTTAAATATTTATTTTTATAAGCAATATACGTATTACAAATACAATTAAATAATCTGTAGAATACTGAACGAAATATTTAAAAAGCCAAAGCGAATTTAAGTTAAACATGAAAGTCTAAATGAAACTCTAGTTTTTTTCATGAAAAAAACATTGGCTAGAAAAGCTGTTAAGACTCATTAATGATTGATTATAAATAAATCGGTAATAAAAAAATTCAATTTAATGCAAATAATTGATGAGGTTTTTTGACTTTGTATCAAAAATTGTTAAGCCTTATTGATGGAATCAAAATGATGACAAAATAATGAACTAAAATAAAAAAACAATTCGTTAAGCTCAAAAAAAATATTCTATAGCTTATATTTAGTATTATTTATTGTATATTCAATTTACACTGTAAATCATTACAAACACAACATAAATACTTAAATATATGTTCATAATTTTATAGAGACAAAAGACATTGCCTTTAAATACCTATAAATAACAACAAAACAAAATAATATAATTTTTTATAGTTTTGATTTATTCAGTCATAAAAAAATTTACTCCAATATACTAAAAAAATACTTAAATCGTATTTTATTCATAACTTCATTCATGGCTTATTCAACTCCATTAATTTCCTCACATTATCCCCATATTATTTCCCCCATTAGCGTATCCACACGTCGTTATATTGTATTTCAAATCGCAGCTTTCATTTTCATTTGGTTTTTCGGTTTGTTGTTTTTCCCGCAATGTCGCTTGTTGCCATTGCTTTTGCTACTGTAGTTATTGTTGTTGTTGTCGCATGTTGTATTTGCAGTCGTCTTGAAAAATGTGCTTTTTATGCTTCATTACGTCGCGTCTTCCTGTTGTCAGTTTTTCTTTACATTTCGTTTAACATTTGTCACTTTTATAGCTGCATGTGTGAGCGACTGTGTCTGCGACACTGTGTGCTCGAATGGGTGTTTGTGTGTGTGTGTGGGTGTGTAGGACTGTCTGAATATATTCACATTTGCCTCGCAGCTGCCCAGACTTCGCTTTGGTTTGTGCCGCTATTTCTGTCTTCTTCTTTGGTATATTTTATTTTCATACCCTTGCAGAAGGTGTATTTATTTCGCCTAGAAGTATACAACGCAACTTGGAAAACATCTCCAATCTTATAAAGTACAAAAACATAATATAAATTCTAAATCAGCATTAACAGTAGAGTTGATCTAGCTTTTTATTTTTATATACGTAAAATCTTAGAGATGGGTATATACTATAGCTAACATAGGAACAATCACTTGTATACATCCAGCGTATAAAAGTTGTTATTGCTGTATACATTAAGAAAGTTATAAACGAAGTAAACTAGTTAAGGAACAATCGAAATAGTATAGAAACAAAGTCTCCAAGGGTATCAAATCTTCGGCAAGCCAAACGTAGCTTTTCCTTCTTCCTTTTTTTTTTGTTTTTATGTTCCCGTTATTTTTGCAGTTGTTCTTGTTGTTGTTGTCGCTTTGCCTCACTCGCATTTCATCAACAGCTGTTGCCCGGCCCGAACACATCGCCCAGCCTCTTTACAACTTGATTTAAGGTTCAGTTGATATGTCGCCATTTCCCCCCGCCTCATTCTGTTCCGCTCCTGTTGCCATCAACGTGCCTGCCCCCTCCCTGTCTCCATATCTGTCGCTGTCCATATCGCTGTCTCTGTCGCATTTCTTCTGACAAATGTCATGTTCAAAATTGTAGACTGAACTTGTGACTTTTGACAATGTCGCTGCCTGGGCCTGCTCCCCTTCTCTCTGCCTTCTTGCTGATGGATAGACTGGATGATCCAAAGAGTCAAGGTCATTTTGGGCTCCTCACGCGTTTTATTCGATTTTGCAGTGTGCATTAGTCGCTCAAAGCGGGGATGAGAATTTTATGATGAACTAGAAGGTTATTGACAAACGGCCACTGATGGAATTGAAACATGAAGAGGCGATGTTTTTGATACTGGGAGGAAATAGAGTTATATAGAGCTTTAAGTTTGCAACAGACCTGATGCAGATTCAAAGTGCATACGGGACTCTCTCAGTTTCTTAAACAGTAACAATATAACTCAGCTCTGATGCTGAGTCAGTTGGCGACGCAACAACAGTGTAGAGTGTTAAATGAGTTGCGGGTTGAGAGAGCGACATGTGAGAGAGCGCCAAGAGGTTAAGTTGACTGGAAGAGTGAGAGAGCCCGTGTTGAAATAAAGGATCAACGCAGCGCATTGAATGTGGCTTGGAGTTGCCATATCATCTGATTTTAAAGTGGGAAAATTACTGACTTCATACGAGAACCAGTTGGCAGCCCCAAAGTGCCTGCTATGTTATGTGTTTTCTCTTTCTTTCGTTTTGCTTTATTAACTTTTTAATATGTAAACAAATTCACATTTTCTAATTGTATGAAAATACACGAATCAGTAAAAAAATTCAGTGCGATAACAACGACTAGTTTGTAATATAATATATATTTTATAAATAACAGATAAGGTTGGCTCGACTGCACTGTACTGATGTGAAAGTTTAGCTTGTTAAGAACATCAGTAGCTTAATTATAGCATTTATGGC
The DNA here is from genome assembly GCA_018904595.1 of Zaprionus indianus. Classification (NCBI taxonomy): domain Eukaryota; kingdom Metazoa; phylum Arthropoda; class Insecta; order Diptera; family Drosophilidae; genus Zaprionus; species Zaprionus indianus. The sequence goes on from JAEIHA010000905.1 coordinate 4,416,848, forward strand.
AAAAATTAATGAAGGATGTTCCATAAGAAGCTCTTGCTTCCTCTACACTGCATAATACTCAATTTTAATGCGATTCAATAATCTTTTAGCTATTATCGACACAATAATTTGCCAAATACCGACAGCACCTACACTATCCCCGCTGATGGATTAGCTGCTTTACCCCCATCCCTCGCAGCGTATTGCCAGCTCATTGATCTCACATCTGATTAGGAGCCGAAAGTGGCTTTCAGCAGCTCTCGGGCAGGAATCACATTAGCGTGTCAAACTACTTAACACACAAAGGCAGCGAACCTGAACCGAAGCGAGCAGGATGAGCAGGATGCTCGGCACATGCGATGCGTTATATGCTTATCTTGGCTGAGGCGGGGGGTAACCGCAGCATCTCCCCTGCGCTCCACCACCCCGCTGGCTGCCACCTTGTTGGGCGTTCCTCATTTCGGCTGATTGAATTAATCAGCCTCATTATTTTGTGCTGTTCGGCTTTAATGTATTTACGAGCATGTTTCAATTAGGACACGAGTCGAACATAAATTGCCAGGCGAGATGTCGGAGATCCAACTGAGATATGCCTGAGATGTGCCCGAGATACGTTTGAGATGTGCCATGCAACTATTTTAAGAAGCGCCGCAGCGTGTGTCTTCGACTCGGGCAATTTATGTGGCTACGTGCGAGGCATGCGCCCAGAATCACAGACACTACGTACTTGTATTCGTGTGTGTGCGTATGTGTGTGTCCTTAAGTGTGCAATGGCAATTGGTGGCATGCATATTTAATGCGATCATGAAGCGAACCATTATTGAAATTGCCTCACAATGGCAAACAAATAACGCGTAAGCAAACCTGAAATAAATAACCTGAATAATCGGTAAACAAAGCAGGATATATACAAGATATATGTCGGATCTGTGAGGGTATCTAAACATATTATAGGTTTGTCTATATGACGCAGAGTCAATATGTTTTCACACTCTTTACCCATGGAAATGTTTGTAGCAGCAGAGGGAGGCTTGGCAGACCCTAAAAACTATATATATTTATGTTCAGTATTAACAGCCCAGTAAATATAGGCATATCAGTCCCTCTTTCTGTCTCTTTGTCTGTCTGTCTGTCCATTCGTTCGTATGAATATCTAGATCTCAGGAAAAAATATATAAAAATATGTCTACATATTGCACGCAGTTCAAGTTTGTTTTATATTTTAGCCACGCCCCCTTCCCCATCGTAAGTAAATAAAAAACCCAATTCCAAGCGTAATTTTAAAGCAAAACAGTTCCTATTTGGCAAATACAATAACAATGAAAGTCCAAATACTTCCAGAAAATTTGGTTGCAAACAAATAATTAACATAGAAGTTATTTAAGGAATAATTTTAAGCCACCGCGCCCTGCAAAGTATGCAAGACAAAATACACTAATCATAAAAGTTAAATTTTTAAGAAATCACTCTATTTATTTGAGTAGCGAGGCAGCCACACTCGACCATAGCTTTCTTACTACTTTGTTATGTTTTCATTTCATGTTTTCAATGAATCACTAAAAAATTACAATTGATGATGATGACGATGGCATGTTGTGGATGATAGACTCTGGAATGCGAATGGGTCTGGGCATGATGATGAAGGAACGACAACAAGATCATCATCATTATCAGCATAGGTAGCTGGTGCTTGTTGTGGCTCAAATTACGCAAGCAATCAATGCCAAAGTGCCTGCCCAGACAGGTGACAAAGCACGCCGCATGGATATGAGAAGCGCGCGCCCGAATGTATGTGCAAGATGCTCCTCACACACACTCGCACACACAGATACAGGGACTGGCACACAGATATCTCTTTATTGTATTATTTTCAATAAGCAAGCGACATATTGATAACAAAAGCTTTGAAATATACCCACAGCAAGCAAGACCCTGCCCCGCTCGCCATTCAACTACAACATGTGGCATCAGCTTGGGGTAGAAATATTGAATATCCCCCAAACACACACACACACGTACACATACACACAAAGGAGCTGGAGGAGCATAAAACATTTTGAAATTGTGAAAAAATTGTATAGCTCTCGCATTGTATTGGATGCTGTATTGTGTGACCACGTGTGTGTGTGTGAGTGTGTGTGTTGCATGGCTTGGCTAGAAATCTCATTGAACATATGTTGATATGTCTCTAGCGCTGCCGTGGGATTAGACTACGCTCCGGTGCAGTACAATTTCTATTATATGCGAAAGGAGGAGGAACAAAGTGAGAGATGATGCCGAAATGATACGACAACGAGCAGCATATATACCATATATGTATACGTATATATATCCTATGAATGCGATGCAGCTCACCACAAAAAACCATTTAAAAACTGCCAGCCCAAAAACTGCATCGACCTCTCACTGCCACTCCCACTCCCACTCCCGCCCAGATGCAAATGAGTATGAGAATGTGGCGTGTTTTCGACAAAGTCAACGCTCGTAGCTTTCTTCATTCTTCCATCTTCCGCCTCGTTCTTTGGGTGCCACAAAACACGGAGTAAGCGACGCTTTGTTGCAGCATCCCCCTCACCCGCTAACCCCTTAGACCTCTGCGCCTTGTGCCCCATTTTTACTCGCTCTCGCTCTTTGTTGGGAGTGCTCAGCTTGTGCTTCTCCTGCATCTACTTCTGCTGCTGTCACCTAATCCCCTTTTTCAATAAGATTTAAATTTGCATTTGACACATATTGGACGACGACAACGCCAGCGACAACGACAACAATAACAACGACAAAGAGCGTACACCAGCGATAGAGAGAATCAACAAACTGCGATGCGAATAGGAATAAATATAGAGAGGAAAAAAAAAAACGTGGAATATAAATGCAACATTTGACAGGTCGAAGATTACCTGCGCTATAAAGCATAGCACAGCATAGCATAGCATTGCCAGCTCTCGCATGCGTTTTCTATTGTTCTCTTTTGTATCGTTGAGTTCGGGTTGCGATGTGTCTATATCCAGAGCTTCATTCTATACTTATATCATATTTATATTTCTCTTCAGCACAGCGGTCTTCTTTCTTAGTATTATACTTCTCTAAAGAACATCCAGTTAATATATCTCTGTATAATAATATATTAGATTCACGTATCGAATAGTAAAAGGCAAAGCCAGGCCCGTAGCGAGGGCCTTCGGTGCACAAGGGCCCCCGCCCGACAAAGAAACATGGCTAATACTGAACAAAAACATATATTTAACGTATTTAGTATTAAGAGTATTCATTTTTTATAGATATCCCACAAAAAAGGGATAGATAAAGATGAACAAGGGGGAATAAAAAGAAAAGTCAAGAGTAATACAAGAAAAAAACAGGACAATGGGTTTTTAATTTTAAAAAAAGGTTAATTGTTAATTAATTTATAAATTGAAGATTTTTTCTTGATTTATTGATAATGTTAAATTCGTTCGCTTTAAAATTTGGTCAGCTTTTCGTGTAGTAAGATTTTGAGATATTTTCTGGCTAAATAGTGTGATCCTAACCTTGTACCCCATACTATATTTTAAAGAAAGGCTTTCGGGAAGCTTGGCACAAGGGCCTTTGTTGCGTAAGAATGGTTGTAGCTTATTCAATTCAATTTGATGTAGAATCGTCTTAGCTCTCTCCTCCTGTAGTTATCTACAAAGACAAGTACGTTTTATTTTAAATGCTGATCCCAACATTATTCAGAGTTACAGTTGTCTACGATTCCACAAACCCATAACCCGTGTTACCCAAATGGAAAAAAGTATTTAGAACGAATGGAACAAGAAAGAAGCTTGGAATGCAATTGAGACCATGCGAAAGAGGTCGAAATATCTAACATAGTTTGCCGCCATGACAAGCAAAACTATCTGCGAAAACACCACCTGGCGGGTGGTGGAAAAGGTAGAGCAGAAAGAAAATGCGCGTCATTAGCATAGGGAGTGAGAGACGGGGAGGAGGTCGGATTTGGTTGCGATGTTTCTTGGCTTGGTCAGTTGGTTGACTGGTCGCTTGGAATGCCGAAGGGTGGTGGAAGGTTGGTTGGGTTCAGAGCAAGCTAGATGGTTGACATGTTATGTGATTTGATTTGGTTTCACACCGTGCTGCAAGTGCCTTGCCCCACTGCAATGGGGTAAGTACGCTTTGGCTCGGAAACCTCATTAGCTAGAAATTCCAAAAGGTAACAGACTAAAATGGAACATGGCAGAGAAAGAAGGCGACAAACAGAGAGGGAGAAAGAGAGGGAGAGAGAGTGGAGAATGCGAGCAAATGACTGACAATTTTGTTCTTTTTTATCGGCTCATCTGGCATTGAACTACAGAAACATGTACTTGAAAATTACCCATATCGAGTATATAACTATATTGGATTATATGCCTCATTATCGGTCTTACATGCGCACTTACAAGGTGAACTACCTCCTGTCAGGTAGTAGGAGTAAGTGTCTGCACACTTTGTCAATCATTTTCTAATCTTCTCAACCTACCTTGATCTAACCCACACTCCCTCCCATTCACTCATCTTTCTTCACTTTTGTCCCTGTAAAATGTAATTTATCCATTTTCCTATGCTCTAATTATGTCTCCAATATCATTCAATTCGAATTCCATTCTCAACTTCCATTCACTCCGTCTGAATATCTGTCTCATCTCTCTCTCTCTCCTTCTCTCTCTCTCTCTATACCTTCTCTTAGTCTGGCTACCGTATTCGTATCTGGTCTCGCATTGTGTCTCGGGTATCCTTCTCGGCTCGCTTCATTAAAAAGTAAGCCCTTTTAAATTGGCCCCTCACCAATTGGCATTCATGGAAGACTCTTTGCCCGGCGAGTGTGTGTTCTATTTCCTTTTGCTGTTTTCATCTTCGTCTGCTTCCAGTTTTTTTTTTTTTTTTTTTTTTTTTGTCGGCTCACCCACTTGATATCGTTTTGGACTGCTCCACACGCACATTTTTTGCGCGTGTGCCTTTCAATTTGCTGACTGTGTGCCCAGTTAGTAGAACATAACCGAGCCGAGCTGAGAGGAAGATGCTGACGGAATAGGGACGGGGGTTAAGCGGGGGGTTTTCCAGCTGTTTGCCTGGCAAATATTTTAGACTATTTGGCTTGTAGAAAATTGTCAAAGGGTACGCGACGCTTGGCCAGCCATCCCTCCACCAATCCCCCTCCCTCACTACTTGCGACCCTGCGGCTGTTTGTCATCCAAGGCTGGCGGGCAATTTCCATAAAGGAGGCTGAAGACGGAGACAGGCCGGAGCCAAGCGCCGTCAAATATGTTAAATAACAAACTATTTTGCATTTTTATTTTTCCCTTTCTCTCTCTCTCTATCGTTGTTGCTTTGTGCTCGTATCAATGGCCAAGCGTCGGGCATTAGGCAAATGTGAATGGGAATACGAATGTGAATGTGTTGCTCACTGTGTGTGTGTGTGTGTGTGTGTGTGGATGCGGCCCAGTCGAGCAATGCGAATTCCTTGACGCAAATTTGTGCGGCTTTCGCTTGCCACATGAGCGGTGTCTGCTCAAGTCCACAACCCGCTATCCTCCCCCACCCTCCCGCTCAGCTCCCCTTTCGGCTCTCGCCTTTTCCCGCTCTCGTTGTGCGTTTTTGTTTGCACAGCCATGTCAATTTAAATCTATGTCAAAACACACGGCTTAGTTGAGGTTTATTTATGTCGGTCGGTCTGACTCTCGCTTTGCCTGCTCCTCCTCCTCCGTCTGGCACGCCTCCATGGTAACCTGCCCCGCCCCTCTCGAGCTAAACCCGAGCTCGCCCCCTCATCACTTTTAACCGAATTCAATAAAAATGAAAACGGTTTTTATTTGCCTTTCCGAGTCACGTAAATGGATCTTTTGCACTATCGGGATAATATTCGATTTCCCTCGGTTTTTCACAAATTTGTTGAAATTGGTTTGGCAAACGGTTAAGTGCACCGGTTAAGCCGAGTTCACCCCTTACCCTTACCCCATGGCACTCAGCAGGTAGCCCGCACCGTTGATAAAATTCTAATTTCCGCCATATTTGTTGTTCGACAAAGCGAATTCGAATTTGACGGATATGCCACAATCAGTTCGACTGCCTCAAAACGTCCGACTTGCCACACACATATGATTAACATCAATCACGACTAGGGTAGGGGGGAGGCGGGGCGTGGCCGGGACGTGCTCTCGTACTCGTAATTAAAAATCAATCAGCGTGTGACACAAAGTTCACTGCTGGACAGCACAGACAGACAACTAGATAGACAGACAAACAGAGAGACACACATCAGCAGATAGGCCCAGGGACAAGACAAGCTTACAAGCCAAACTGACCGCTAGATGGCGTATGGGTGGGAGAAGGAGCGTAGCAAGTATGACATTCGGTTCATGTCTGCGAATGAAATATTTGACGTGGCCTCTAATAGAAGTCGAACCAATGATTCGGAACGTTCGATTAGAATTGGGATGAGTGCCCAGTGGGAGATGGGAACTTAAAATACTTTAAACGTATTGACATTTGGAAATTGCTTCGAGATAGTGGATAGTGCAAGCACTGGAAAGGGAATGGATGAGAACGAGAAGTGTTAAATGAAGTTGAGGAAGTTTCCAGTCAAAAAGAATTCAAGAAAAGATAAATAAGGAACTTTTATGCAAGAACAAAGTGCAGGCAGAAGGTCTTAGGAGGTTAAATGTGGTAGGTTGAGAAGGTAGGAATGGAAAAGTTGAAATGGCTTAAGGAGAGAAGAAGTTAAAGTTATCATGTAGTAGAAGTTGGCAGGTTGAATAGGATCACAAGGCTGTGTTAGGACCTTCGCTTGTTAGGCTGGTGATAAGGTTAGGTGTTAGGAGGTTAGATTATATAGGTTAAAAAGGGTTTAAGAAGGTTGGATAAGTACAAAGTGGAACAAAGAAACAATTGTTATAAATGTATTAGAATAAGAGGAAGTTGAATTAAAAATAAATTACAAGGCTGTTTTAGGAACTTCCCCAGCTATACTTGAAACACAGGGTTGAAATATGTGAGGATAGATTAATATTATTTGGGACTATCTATACATACTTTAAGTAGAAGTTGACAAGTAAGAATAAATTACACGGTGATGTTAGAACCCTCTTTAGCTAGTCATTTAATACAGGATAACATTCCAAAAAGAAATCAGTTTACAAATACCCGAATCAAATCGAAGTTGCATAAATCATGCAACGCAAAATAGAATAATCACATGTTCGTTGATAAATGGATTGATGAATAACCGAGACAAGCTTGAGGGGTTCTCATTTGAAAACACATTGTGCGAGACTTTGGAAAATGTTGAACAAATTGAAGCCCTTCGGGAATTTCAGTCTACTCAGTTCAGTTTTGTGGGGGGAACGCTTAAGTAGCCAAAAATCCCAGACAAGCATTTCCATAGCTCGTCAAGAGTGCTCAATCATTAAGGGTTCCCGCCGTAGGGCTGTTCTTTCCAACGCCCACCAGGCATCCGCGTTTGCTTGTAGCAGACTTGACTGACAGTTCAACATGGTGTATATACGACATGCATGATAGGCAGTTAAGTCAGAGGCCTCGAGGGCCAAGCCACGTAACGGGTATTTATTTGTTTATGAAATGTTAATTAGCTTCAAATAAAAGCAAACCCCAGAAAAAACGAAGTAAGAAATTCTCGCCACAGAATTATGACAGAGGAAAAGTATGGAGACCTGAGGTTCCTTGCCTGCCTTGGAATAATAGAGAGAAACCCGGGTTTATTATTACTTTCACGCCTGTCTGAACAGTAACCTATTGTGACTCTTGGCCCGATTCGGTGACAACTCAACCTACATCATCAGCTGCTGCAGCCGCTTGAGCTGCTGCTGCTACTTTCTATCACTTTGTGTAGAGTGGCATAAAAGAGCCCGGAAAACAAAAACACCACCTCCAACCCTAGAACGAAGACAAAAAAAAAAAAAAAAAAAAAAAAAGACAGCCAAACCAAAAGTTGCTGTTCCAGTTTATTTATTTCGTTAGACTTGTGTGTGGACTCACATTGTCCAGAGGCCAAGGCATAAACAGATCAATAAAACAGAACAAAGTTGGGGACACCCACAAAACTACTGTCAAGAGCAGGGACCGCACTGAGTCCAACCAACCAACCAGCAACGGCAACTGTCGCAGTTCCCATGCAAATTTCGCAAGCGTCCCGAGCCTCGGGCGTCCCTAGTCTTGGCTCTAGTCCTGACTGGGACCCTATCTCCTCACCTCCCCCCTCTTCCGCTACATAGTCACATTCCCTGCGTGACCGCCATAACTGTAGCCTGTCTATTTGTTTGTACAAATAATGTGTAAGCAGGCATATTTTTGTCAACGAGGCTAATTTCTGTCAGAGATTTACGTGACAATGGCTCCGAAGCTAACTCCGCCTTCCCCCCGCTCTCTCTCCCTTTCTCTCTCCGTTCCCTTTCTTCAAGCAGAGTGAGAAGAAAAGCCAAAAAAAAAGGAATCAGCAACAGTGGCAAAGAAGAGAAGGAACAACAACAACAACTCGACACAAAAACAATTACAAAACAAGTTCCATCAAAGCGTTGCTTTTTGTGGGTTCCCTATGAGAGGGGGGGGAGGGGGAGGTGGAACCAGGGAGCAATAGGAGCCAGCACTGAGGTTCGTCTTCATCGTCGGCGTCGTCGTTTTGCGGGCCGTCAGTCAAGCCATAAAAAGAAATATAACGGCAATGCGAACGAGCCCCAAACCGGGCAGACCTACGGACAGAAGCACGGACAGGCGGACAGACGGGCGGAGGACAAAACTGAGCCGTGAAGAAACATCAGCAAACTGGGTTAGGTGGGACAGGTTGAGTAGTTGCCGAGTGGAGGTGCCTCCTCCATTGTTGCTGCTGGTCCGTTTTTTTTTTATGTTACTCCTCCGCATCCGCCTCCCAGTCCCCCCTGCTACTGCATACTTCTTGTTTTTTGCGCACCTCTGCGTACGGACTGCACCCCTTCCTCTCCCTCTCTCTGTCTTACTACTTGTTGTCTGCTTCTGTTATTGTATTCCGAAATGAATGTATGACACATATCCAGCTGGCAGTGCTCATATGCGTTCCACTTTCGCAGATATCTTAAGCCCCACAACGGCCGACAGACCGACAGATACTTGACTACATATCACATCAATCAGAGAGACATTAACATGGATGTATTGCATATCTGTCGAGGGAGGACTTCAACAAGGCGCAGCCGAAGCAAATCTTTCAGATAAGTAACAGTAATTGGGAACAGACGAATAGGGTTGAGGAAATAGGAGAGAACCTTCGCCAAGACAACCCATCAAAGTTGAGAAGAAATCTCAGAGTTTAATATTCAAAAAAGTCTAATGATATTGTTGTTGGAATTCTTTCTCGAAAGCACGCTAGAATAAATCTCAATTTGTAGCCGTTTTACCGCCAGCTATTTGGCTTGGCTTGCAGAGTCGATGTCCGAGCAACCGACCGCAAAACCACATTCAAACTAACCAACTCATCTAGAGTCCATCATGAAGCATGACAGGGAAGTGTCCGCCTCCATATCAGCGTTTCATTCATTTCTGTTAGCCGCGTACCCCTCCCCCTTCAGTACCATGGTGCTAGCTAGTTGGGATGTGTCCCAACCCGTAGAGCTCCGCTGGTTACCCCTCCCCACAACATGTCCATATCGGCGTTTCATTCATTTTTGTTAGCCGGTTGCAAGGGGCTACCCCCCTCTACTACACCCCTTTAGTATTATAGTGCTACCCCCACTTGCCAAACCATGGAGCCCCGCCGGTTACCCCCACCCCCGCAACATGTCAGGCAACACTGGCTGCCGTCGCTTGTTTATTGGCTGACAAGTGCTGTACGTCCGGCTGCGTTTGCGGAAATGAGCAAATGACTAATGACTGACCAGAGTCAAACGTCCAACTGACCCCCACTCCTCCCCCCCTCCGTTCATCATCTAGGCAATTGGGTAGTGTGCGAAGAAGTCGCTTGCTGTTTGCACTGCGCTTCAATTAAAGCTTCGCAGGAAATTGAACTTTTTGTGAAGAGTGGCGAGAGGAGCCTGCTGAGTGTTGCATGGTTGGGGGCATCAATTGGAACGTAACGGTACCTACTTGTCTGGTTGCTGCTGCCGCTGCTGGTGCTGCTTCTGATTGTGCTTAAGGCTGAGCGTGGTGGGTATGCGTATCCAGTTGTTGCATGTGGTAAACAAGCGTTGCTGTTGCTGCTGCTGCTACTGCTGCGGCTTCAAGCGTCTTCTTTGCGATTACAGTTTGAAGAGCACTTCACTTTAGCACTTTGCACTCCACACACACTCGCACTCGCACACACACACACTCTCCAATCACAACAACAACAATGCGAAGAAGAAGAACAACAACAACGAGAGGAATAACAACAACATCAATAATCACTTTGCGCCAGTGTAAATTCCTTTGCTTTTACCGTTACAACTGCAAGCGCCAAAGTGAACTGCACGTTCCCGTTACACGTTTACGTTCACGTTCCACGTTACGATACGTCGTCACACGTTAGACCGTTTCACGTTCACGTTACGCCGCCTCACGTTGTGTTTACACTCGCCATGCCGACACGATGTGTGCGATACGTCGACTTACGTCTACGTGAACGTCTGCTGACTGCGCTGCTTGCTGCTGCTGCTGCTGCTAGTGCTGCTGCCGCTGCACCGCTGTTGACGCGGCAAATAACAAACGTGTACTGACATATCCGCACAACATTATGCGCATTTTATGGCCGACGACCTTCGCCGTGAGCTTCGTTTTTAGCACACGCCCACGAAGCGCCTCGGCCCGAAGACGAGCTTGACCAAGCCGAACGTGCCGACGTTCTGATGCCGACGACGACGTCGACGCCAGCATACAATAAGAAAAACATTGTCCTAGGCGCAACAGACGAACGAGAGCGTGCCAAAAGTGCAGTGAGCAGCATTAAACGAACGGAGAGAGAGAGAGAGAGAGAGAGCGGCAGAGCACGAGAGCGCTTGAGCATGCGCCGCCTGCCGCAGCATAATTGGGCCTGGCAATGCTGTGCGGGGCAATTCAAAAACCGCACTGTGATTTGACGCCGCTTGACAATGAAGATGAATGAATGAGTAGCTATAGAAGCTACTCCAGTGGGGAGAAGGGGGGAAGGAGGGAGCTCTGTTGCGTAGTGAGTAGATGGTAGGCTGGTGCTCAGGTCCAGCGATGCCCTCTTCGTGTGCCCTTTGACCGCAGGTACCGGTGCCGAGCGACAGCTAATAAACTCGAACCCAAAATTCGTTCTTCGAATTTATTGTAAAACATTTCTAGCCCTCCGGAACTAAGACTGACAAATGGCCACGCACACAGGCAATTTGCAAGTTTACCCCCCTCCCCGATCCCCACCTCAGCACCTCTTCCCACCTCGGCGACCCAAGGCGAGCCTGGACGGAATGTGTTCTCGAGTATAAAGTTTATGCTCCTTTTTGGCCATTGCATGTTTTATGCGCTGCCATTTGTTGTTGCCACTGCTTAAGCTGTTGTTGTTGTTCCTTAAGTTGTTGTTGCTGCTGTTGCTGTTGCTGGTGTTGGTGGTTTTTAATATACAATATTAGCCGGTAGTGATGTTTCAATTAATTTTTAAGGTATTCGAGCAACAGCAACCGGCCAAGAATGGCAGCTTACCCCCACCGCAAACCAAGTAGAGTGAGACGCAGATAGAGAGAGAGATGGAAAGAAGGAGATAGAGAGAGACGGAGCAAGTTCCAACCACATCCTAAGATATGATGGCAGATGCCAGCAGACAAATAAATGGCAAACTGCAAAGGGTAAATTTTTCATAGTCCGGTGGCTCATCGAATGAAGAGGTAGCGAAGGAGGAGGATTGGGGGGAGACCTGCTGATATTGCGGTTAGCTGCGTTGGTCAAGTGCTATGTCAGAAAGACTTTAAAACCTTTAAGTCCAACAAGCTGAGTGTGTTAATTCCTACAGCTTTCAATTATTTATATGAAGAAGGGTACTGAATGAATGCATTAAATCGATAGCGAATCATTCATTACAAAATGAATACACTTTTAAATGTACTCACAATGAGTGCAAGTGAAGCTTAAGTTTTGACCTAACTTCTAAATTGATAGATTCATTTACTTGCTGATGAGTACAGTTATTATTTTAGTGGAAAGTGACAGTACTGTACAGTGACTGACACAGATTTTAAGTATTTGGCGTGATTAGACATATATGAGTTACTAAGGTCAAAAAGCTATACTTTTAATGGCTGTAAAATACTTATAGAACAAGTACAAAGGATGTTGGAATCACTTCAAGGTCATTTTTAGTATAACCATTCACTTTTTTCTATATACATTACAAAAAGAGTCCCAAAACAATTTCTTGAAACGTGTACTCAAAGAAAGGGTACAGTTTCTTGAAACGTGTACTCAAAAAGAGGGTACACTTTTTGAGTACACGTTTCAAGGAACTGTTCCATTATCAGTTCAATTATTCTTTTGAATTCTAAGATTATACTCCGACTAGTTGACCCTACCTCTTTAATTTCGAGAAGGTCCTGCCAATAATGCCATATCTCATGCGGGCCTATGCCGGACAACTACAAATTGGTTTATAGTCTACTCTGAATCTGAATCTACAGCCTTACTTCATCTGCATTGTCCACTCAGCATCGTCTGTCTATATCTTAAGAGCTAATCCTCTTTGGTTCCCACATTTGCAAGTGTTCCTCACTCTCACTCGCTCTTACTCACTCTTACTTCATCTCCATCTTACTCTTTCCCCTGCCCTGTGCATGTACTACAGCAATTTTCAGTCAATTTTGTGTCCGCAGTAGGGGACAACTCTTGTGCTGCTTCTTCACACCATTTTCGTCTTCCTCCCTCTCTGTTGCACTGTTGTTGTCCATGTCTATCTCAGTTGCTACTACGTAGTAGTTCCCCCCTTGCAGCTTGTTGTGGTTTAATGGATTTGCAGTTTGCAGTTTCTTAACATTTCGATGTTATTTTCGCTCTTTCACTTCCTTTTCGCGCTTTGCCCTTTTCGTGTTCAATTTTTTATATTTCTCCCTCCTTCTCTTTCTACTCGATTTTTCCTACTCTCTCTCTCTCTCTTTTTTTTTTTGGTAATTGCTGCCATTGTTGTGCTTCGATTGCAAAGTTGGTCCCGTTCCCAGGCTGCCTGCGGCCATCCCCGAGGACCTTGAGGGGGAACTGCAAATTGCGATGCATTGTGCAGGCGAGCTAAACATTTAATGTGGCCACCGCACATGCCCTTAAAGCAGCCGGCCAGCAGAAGTTCACTTCAAGTTCGATCTATGCTCGAATCAGTGCAAAATCGCATCGAATCGAATCGAAATCGAAAAGTTTATTTTACTGAGAGGCTCGCACAGATTAACTCCCCATGCAGCACGTATCTAATTTCATTTCTCACTACATGCGTGCCACATAAAAAACTAATTCAAAGCGCTCAATATAATTTATATCGCTTCGCAGGCTATCTAAAGGACCTGGGACCAGGCACCCGGAACTGGGGACCGAGGACTGGGCACCGTGGAGCCGCTCTCTCAATCGCACACAATCAGCCCAAAAAGGCGAAAGAAATTTTTGTAATTTTTATGACCCCAAAAGACACATCAATTCCGAGGGATAACCCACCATGCCACATCAAGCACACGCCACCGCCCCTGCCCTCTGCCCTCTGCCCTCTGGCAGCATCCTTCGCGACGAGGTGGCACAAGAGATGAGGGAAAAGAAACAAGTCGGCCGAACAAGGCAGGAAAACATATTTAAAGATGTAAGCGCAATAAAATAAAATAATAAAAATACAACTTTTGTCCTGCCACGCCCTTTTCCCTCATTCTCTCCCCATAGAACTTGCCATGTTTGTTTGTTTTCGGCCGGGTCGTTGAAGGCAGGCGCAGGGGGCGAGGGGGCTCGACTATAAACTGTTTCAAGTTATCTAAAGTGTTAAATCACCTGATGCCGTCAGCATGAAATTTACGCACATAAATCTTTCAGGGCGAGCCCAAGCAAGCTCAGTCTGAGGAAGGCCGAGAATGAGCCCGAAATAACATAAACCAAACATAAGCAGGCCCAAATCAGAACGAGGGGAGGACGAAGGTGTTCCAGGATGACATTGTATACGAGTCAATTGAATCAATTGAGCAGATAAGTCGGTAAATGGTGTTCTATGTTCTATGTTCTATGTTCTATGTTCTATGTTCTATGTTCTATGTTCTATGTTCTATGTTCTATGTTCTATGTTCTATGTTCTATGTTCTATGTTCTATGTTCTATGTTCTATGTTCTATGTTCTATGTTCTATGTTCTATGTTCTATGTTCTATGTTCTATGTTCTATGTTCTATGTTCTATGGTCTATATTCTATGTTCTTTTGTTCTATTTTCTATATGAGTCAATTCATGTCACAGAACTTTACGTTCCACCGTCGAGTAAGCACTTCTTTAAAAAGGTTGCCAACAGGCCGTTGACAGTGCCTGCCCCTGTTCCCACCCCCTCTCGGTCCTGGCAGCACTCTCAGCCTCAGTCCGCATCGACATCGATCGCTCGGCGAAAAGGTTACGTGCGTGTCGGAAGGTTTCGGGAGGTTCGTGTATATTTTATGGCTTTATAAAAGCGCTTTCACCTGACAAAGTAAGCAGGGTCAGCGACGAGACGAGCGACGCCAGCGGCAGCTCACATGTCTGACCGGGGCTATCATATACCAATTGATTGATGCGGGAACGGGCCGTTTGGGACAGAATGAGGCACGTGGAGTGGGAGTGGGAGTGGCTGGTGGGAGGCTGCCGAAGTAGTTGGCAATTGGTTGCCATTGCGCCAAGTCAGCTCGATTGCTTTGCTTTTGCTTTCGATTCGCTTATTTTTCAGCGACAGCGCTAAAACTTGCTCGAGTGGAGGAGGGAGGAGGGCGTAGAATTTGGGAGGAGGAGGAGGGAAAGACAAGCTGGATTAGGAGCTGGATGAGATGGTGCAACGACTGCAGAATCAACAAGAAGAGCGCAGTAAAACAGCAGCAAAAAGTTGCTGGCATTACAAACACAAACAGCAGCAGCAACAACAACAACTATGCAACTGGACGATGGGGCAGGTGAGTGGCTGCCTGGCCGTGGGCTTGGGTGTGGGCGTGGCAAACGGTTAATGTAATGAAAACGGCAACGGCAGCGACAATAAAAACAACTTTCGATGTGGGCAATGCGAACGCGAATGTGAATTCAAAATGAACTTGCCCAGCAACAACAGCAGCACGAGAGGAAGAGGAGCCGGAGCAGGAGCAGGTTGAGTGGGAGCTTGTTGTCGTGGTTGGGGTTGAAGTGAGAACTCGACTCGACTTGAAGTAGAAGTTGCAACTCGTCGAGGGGGAAGGGTAGATGATGCCACTGTGAATCGGGAAAAGTTTTCGGTCGCAAAACGTTTTAGAGCTCAACAATCGAGTCAACAGTAAAAACAACAACAAAGCAGCGTGGCAAGTGGGAGGGAGTTTGTGAGTGGGTGGAACAGTTTGCCAGGCTAATGATATGATGATGCGTGCGTCAGTACTCCACCCACGTGCGATTACAGGTGGGGGGGGGCAGCAGCTGGGCAATCATCTTTAATCGACTGCATGGCAACTGTGAAGATATGCGAGTGATATAATACGTTCCACAATGTGGATTAAAGATCGCATCGAGGAGGACAAGGTACAGTTAACACCCTGTGAGGTACTTTGGAAAGTAATTTCCTGTTTTGGACTCGGAAGACTAAGTAGAACGATAATTAACTATAATTTCTATGTGCCCTTAAACAATATATAAACTATACCAACTAATGACAATTACCACAGAGCATAACCTCACATTTTTTAGCCATTTCTGTTCGTATGAGCGCGTTGTTTTCAGCTAATACAAAAGCTAGAGTCATCAAATTTGGCATGAAGGTTGCTGTATATTGCGCACAAATAAAGTATATTTCAAATGATTGTTGCCATGCTCAGCAACCCTGCAAATTCAGGGTAGTTATCGATAAAATATATTGTTTCCGTTGAATATAATTTAAACCTATCGTACTATTCATCAACTACTGGAAAAGAAAGACAGCGAAGCACGGCTGTTGATGCTGATCAAGAAAATATTTTATGCCACTTTTTATAGCCTGCCACGCCTCCTTTCACCCTTTTCCCATCAAGTTGCAAGAAGTTAAACCTTCGGAGTCTGTTGCAATTTGATGAACTTCCTCTTCGCAAGGAAGATAAACCAAGGCGTGGTCAAAGCCTTGAGTTGGGAACAAGAACAAGCTTTATGTTGATGTTGAAAGATTTCCCCCAGTTGTTATCTTCTGGCTATCTGCTCGGAATGTGCCCCCTGAGACCTCAACAAACAGAAATACGAAAGACAAGAGAGAGAGAGAAAAATAAATGGAGAGACCTGCAAACCGGTGGCAAGTAGCCTGTGCAAAAACTTGCCGACAAGTTTGCATTGCTTTTGCTCCTTTCAGCCGGGCACCGCCAGTAAATGGCAATGGCAACCCTGCTGCCACTCCCACTCGCAGTCCGAAACTGGCCGCTCCTCCTCCTGCTACCGAACACGTGGCCTACCTGCTGCCTGCTGTACCTGGCTGTGCAACAAGGTAGAACCAATAATGAAAACTACTTCAACATGCAATAAAGCAAAGTGGCAGGTTTTGAAAGCAGAATACGAATAATAATGAATTAATTGATTACAGTTAAATGGCGCATGAGAGTGGAAAGCTTTCCATGCTGCCAGCGAATGGTTTGTTGCACTACCGTGCGCTGCGGTACGGTGTGGTACGGTGCGGTACCGAGGCATGCCACTAAAAACAAGCTAAATAAAGCTTTTCGTCGACAGCTGGCCACATGGAGAGAGTGAGACGGAGTAAGGAGGGATGCAGGATGGAGATAGAGAGAGAACATAAAACAGGCAAAGCCCAAAGCGAACTTGTGTTTGCTAATGAAAGGTATTTTGTTATATGTTTAAATAGAGATCTATTTGCCACACAGAACACAAATCGAGATAGCGAAACAGCAAGTGAAACAGAAATGGAAATAGAGAGAAGAGGCTGGCTAATTAAAATTTAATTGCACATCTAAACGAAATTTTACAATAAACAAGAGAAACAAATGCATTAGAGAGATACATGGAGAGAAAGAGAGAGAGAGAGAGAACGAGAGGCAGATACTTGTGAACACAAATACAAAATATGTAGCTAACTAGGCTGCCGAATGTTGAAAATGGTTAAGAATTTTGTAGTACGACTTGAAGATACTCTGTTTAAAAGTTGGACAAAATACAGAATACAGTAATGCGTAAAATAAGAGGATTATTTGCTATAAATTAAGGAATTATTCATAGAAATTATCGATATAATTAAATAATTTTTAAGGTTTTGCATAGATATTTTTTAATAATTACGAACAATAAAATAATATTTTGAACATTTTCAAAAATTTCCCTAATTTAACAAATAAAGTATAAAATAAATATAAGAATAATATTTCCCAACTAGATAAATGATTCTTTTAACACATAATTCCTACACAGGAAAATAGAATTTAGATAAAATAGATTTTAATTGCAAATTCTTATTTATTTATCTTTTCATTTATAAATACATAATGTATTTATTTATTTTTTCATTTATAAATACATAATGTATTTATTTATTTAACGATTTCAGATTAGAATTGAAAATATTCCCAAAAAGTAACAAATACTTCCCCAAAATTCCATTCCATTCGCAAACAAAATTACTTCTATTCTAATACCACTCCCGCCTTGCAATACCCTTCAAAACGTGTTATAACACGCTATGAAAAATGCATCATTAAATTTTAAATTCAATTGCATAATGCAGCTGGCAAGTGGCATGCAATGTGCAACGTGCAACATACATACCATATTACAAAATTCCTCCCTTTTTCGTGGGTACGCAGGGAATGCAACAAATTTTCCAAAATGCTTTTCAACAACCCAGTTTAAGTTGCTGTTGATACTGCTGTTGTAGTTGCTGTTCTAACTGATGTTGGTGCAGTTGCTGTTGTTGTTGTTGCTGTTGTTGCAGTTGCTGCCGCAGTTCATAGAAAAGTGCGCCAAAAACTATTCTTTACATAATTTATACGAAATTTTGCACTAATTGCAATAGTTAATGCAGATTTCAACCGCATTTGAATTTACGTACGTGCCGCCGACGCCTGCTGCCCCGTAACCGCAAAATATCTCATTTACATACAACCAAGTGGCAGCATTCCCCCTGCCCCTTCTGCCCCAATGCCCCTTTGTGTGCATCCCTTTCGAAAAACTGACCAAACAGCTGGAGCCAACTCATGGAACACTCATGTGAATTGCATGAAGTGCCGCACGTGAATGCAACGCATCGTCATCGGCCCCCCCTTTCCTCTCTCTCTCTCTCTCTCTTTCTCCCTGTCCATGTGTGGCACGCGCTACTGCAATTGATTTTGCAGGGTGTCTTGTTTTGCGTACAGCTCGTTGGCTCGTTGCCTCCCTATTGGCACTTTATTAAAATACTCCATGCAACATGCAACACGCAAGCAACAAGAATGCAACAAACCAACAAAAGAATACAAAACAAAAGCGTATTTTATTACAGAGACTTGGTTTTGTTTTTGGTAGAAACGATTTGCAAAGTGACTATATTAGCTGTCAGGTTCTCAAGTGTTGCTTAAGATAGTCGATTTCAATAAGAGCTCTTCATACTGCATAGAAAGGATAAAAGTGGATGAGATTACTACTTAAACCGAAGTTTTTAAATGAGCATAAGTATTAATAGATTATAACTTTCTTAAAAGGTGGTATGGATTTATTATTATCATTCTATGAACCTTGTACATACGAGGGTCGTTTGATAAGTCCGTGACTTTTTGAATAAAATATATTTTTTTCGTCAAAGAAGCGTTTTATTTCTCAACATAATCTCCTTTTAGCTCTATACATTTAGTCCAGCGTTTTTCCAATTTTTTTATTCCTTCCAAATAATAGGTTTTCTCAAGGCCCTCAAAATAGTCGTTTGTTTCTGTGATGACCCGAATCTCTTACCGCCGAGCCATTTCTTCATGTTTGGAAACAAAAAATAGTCACAGGGGGCTAAATCTGGAGAATATGCTGGATGGGGTAGCAGTTCGTAGCCCAATTTATGAAATTTTGCCATTAGCACACGAAATTCACTTTTTTCCATTTTCGTTAAAATTCACGAGATCGTCTGCTTTCAATGCCTATAAAACGCAAACCAAAAAACGCAGCTTTCTCAAAATTTTACAGTCAGCTGTTAATCGATAACTGCTGACAGGAGCAGTGTTGTATTTAGAGCAGGTGCGCGGCAAATACAAAAAGTCACGGACTTATCAAACGACCCTCGTATAATCAAGTTCTTCTCTCAATTCAAAGCCGATGCTTGTCGAATAACGTAAGACTCGAGATCGCGAAAAAGACGATAGACTTGCACTTTTTGAACAGCTTAGCTAACAAATGTTTTTTTAAAAATCCTTTTTTTAAACTCTTTGTTTAACTTTTATTACATAAAATACTTGTTTATTTATAATGTATATAATAAAATAGTTTATACCAAGTATTCGACCATTCTTTCATCCAGGATTCAAACCTTGTACCCCGAATGCTGTCAGCTGGTGATGAGCGGCTCACCGTGATCTATCGATAAATCGATTTCGCTGGCAATTGCACTTGATTATAACACGAACTGTGAATAGGAAATAAACTATTTCATTAAATATTATTACAATGCTATTTAATATTCAACAACTCAAAAACTATTTTATTAAAATATAAAAAGTTTATTTTTATTTATTTTTTCATATTACAGATTTATTAAGCCTTCGTATCCTTCGTCCGCCTGCCATGCCTTCGCCCAGGAATCGAACCTGGAACCCCGTTTGTAGTCCTTGTAATCTTAAGCGATCAAGACGCTCAAACCACTTGACTACGGGGGTCGGCGAAATAGATGCGTCTTAACTTCTTTAAATATGTAATTTCGAAAGGACAATTAGAAAAGGATCAAAAATAAAGTATTGATATGTTCTACAACTGTCTATGATTATTTCTTTATATATTCATATATAATAAAAGCGAGTAAGCAAATGAACATATTAAATTCAATTATTTAAAAAGTGTTTAATATTTTAGTTGAGTGCTTGTGATTACAAATCGTATATTTTAATATAAAAATATGTTAGTTGGTATGTAATTAAATCTACGAATGTGGCTCTCAAAGTAAAATACCTTTACCCATTGCAACGTCGTTACAACACCCCCTTAGAATTCTTAACTTGCAGTTTGCATAAATTCTGCTCGTGCCCATTGCTTTCTCACTCCCACACATGAATGCAGACTGTGGCGCCATCTAGTGGTGTAGGTGCTAAAAACGTACAAGTTCATGTAAATCGAAAATTCAACATTTAGCATCAATATCAATATTCGATATTTATTAATTATTCAATTATTCTATCAATCAAAGCTTATTATATTATGTATGTTGCTTGCAAAATTTGTTAAGTTATATTTTTTGCATATAAGATATTTGTGTTTACCAAGTATTCTACCATTCTTTTGTCCTGGATTCAAACCTAGAACACCGATTGCTGTCATCAGTGATGAGCGGTTTACCACGATCTATCGATAAGTCGCATATCGATTGCACTTGCTTATTGTGAACGTGAAAAGAGAAATCATTATTAAAAACACTGTTTTATATTCAACAGGTCATAAACAATTTAAATCCTAATAAATGTTTTTTTTATTTACTTATATTAATTTTTTCATCCGGCTATGATTTATCTAAAGTACCTTATACTCGTATATCGTTGAGTAGTTTATTTATTCCGATAACTTATTAATTATGGTAATAGTTGTCGATTCATTTACTTTTTATGCCACGAGCAGCAGCCTTCGAGCTGACACAGCGCAGCTACGGCGAGAGCCATTCAAAGGGAGGGCGCCACATTCACATGGAGTGGCGTCAAGCTCCGACGCGTGCCCCTTGGGCTTGATTAGATTGTCACCCGGCTGAGGGATGCGTGTGCGAGTCTGTAAGTTGTTGTTGGCATTTGGCAAATGCAATCAAGATCAGCCTCAGCTGCGGGTGCCTGGGCAAGGGTTGCGGTTGCAGCTCGGGTTGGGGTTGGGGTTGGGGTTGGTGCTGGGTTGGGGTAAGTGGGTTGCCAGTTGAGGCCGGTGGCGACGATTTCCACAAACTGGCACGCCTCGCCAATGCAGCGACAAAATTGAAAATGCCGCGCCACGCCCAGCGCAATGCAGTGCACCCTCCGCCCCTCCCCCACGTGTTGCAGTTCCCTCCACTCTCCAATAAATTCAACGATTTGTTGGTGCGTAAATCTGCAACCAAAGCAGCTTCGCTTAAACAACAACAGCAACAACAACAAGAGTAACAACAACAAATAGAACAACGCTGACGCCGCCGTCGTCGTCGTCGTCGTCGTGGTCCAAAGCAGCTGTTCGTGTGCTGGCTCAAAGGATTTGTGCGGGATTTGGGCATAACGACAAAAACGAAGCGCAGCGTAGCCAGAAACAAAAGCGAACTTTGAAATTAAATTTAACCCGTGGCCATAGACTACAACAGAGAAAGGGGCGTGTGCAGGCGGGGGGAGGGGGGTCTGCAGCTGAAGTAGTAGTCAAAACTGGCGCGGAGGAGAGACACAAGGCCGGGCTAAGCGATTTCATTTCTTTTTTTGGCCAACAACTTGTGCAAGTTATTTACCAAATTTCATAGAATTTCAATTTTAAAATGGCAAACACGCTGCGTGTGCGTGGATGGAAGCCGCTTTATTGAAAAAGTGCCAAATTGATTTGTGCAATTGGTAATTTAACAAAATATCAACCCACACACAATATTCGTTACGGCCCAACACACAAACAGTCGCACAGACACCGTCGGGCGGCAGCCCGCAAATCGCAAAGCGAAACGCGCCAGAGATGATAACCCAAATCACGGTTACTTTACGGTATCTTTGGGGGTGCAACAAATCGCTGGTAATTTAAAAAACTAAAAAAATATTTAATAAATAAATTTAACCTATTATTGTTACATTAACCTTAATTAAAAGATAACAATTCAAAATCAAAAAGAATGAATTTATATTGATTTAATACTGGCTCTGTATTTATCGATATTTAATTAGTTAAATTTAAATCGAAAAAAAATTTGAAAGAATTCAAGTTTACTCAGGCAATTAGACGTTTTTAGTATTTTAAAGGTAGTATTTTAGTTGCATTTTCGATTTTAATACGATGAGAAGATTTTTTGTTAACAATATTTAAGTAACACATATCGCAATTTAGTGTATTAGTTTTTCAATATTCACAAAATTACTTCCATAATTTTTGATAACTTTAATATTTATTTTATTAATTGTGTAATTTTTTTTTTTAGTATTTATATATTTCTAAAATGTGTAGACTTTATTTATTTCAATATTTTAGTATTGTGGGTGACTATTTGAAGATTGTATCTACAGTTTATTAGTATTTATGGGCTTTATACAGTTTTATTAACGGACACCTCTCTTAAATGAACCTTTAAATTGGACACTTATAATTCGATAACGATTGTCCAACCAAGAGGGCTTTAGCAGAAATTTACTAATTCATTTTCTTGTTTTAATATTAAAATATATCATTTATAAAATATATACATATAATATTTATAGTCATTTAATATTTCTATCAAATTTATTTTTAAAGTTTGTAGCTAGTATTTATGTACGAGGGTCGTTTGATAAGTCCGTGACTTTTTGAATAAAATATATTTTTTTCGTCAAAGAAGCGTTTTATTTCTCAACATAATCTCCTTTTAGCTCTATACATTTAGTCCAGCGTTTTTCCAATTTTTTTATTCCTTCCAAATAATAGGTTTTCTCAAGGCCCTCAAAATAGTCGTTTGTTTCTGTGATGACCCGAATCTCTTACCGCCGAGCCATTTCTTCATGTTTGGAAACAAAAAATAGTCACAGGGGGCTAAATCTGGAGAATATGCTGGATGGGGTAGCAGTTCGTAGCCCAATTTATGAAATTTTGCCATGCTGACACGAAATTCACTTTTTTCCATTTTCGTTAAAATTCACGAGATCGTCTGCTTTCAATGCCTATAAAACGCAAACCAAAAAACGCAGCTTTCTCAAAATTTTACAGTCAGCTGTTAATCGATAACTGCTGACAGGAGCAGTGTTGTATTTAGAGCAGGTGCGCGGCAAATACAAAAAGTCACGGACTTATCAAACGACCCTCGTAGTTCACTCAACGTTCAAACACATCCTTACTCTCGCCTTTCCTTTTCTACTTTGACAACTCCCAAATTTATTCCCCGTTCTATTGTCGATCTGTCGTGCGATGCTTTTATACCCATAAGTTGACTTTGTTTGAACACTATCGGATTTTGTTCATATTGCCGGCAATTCAATTGAATCGCACGTGAATTGTGAAGACTAATCACAGTTTAGAGAATATCACATTCCCAAACAAATCACACTCACACACACACGGAGGCGTGCAAGCTGGCAGGCACATATGGCATCAGTTGTCTCATCACTAATCCCGCACACCTGGTAACGCACTCACGACTCAACCAGGCACACTCCCTTCCCTCCCCCTTTCTCTACCAACCTGCCTGTGTGTGTGTGTGTGTGTCTGCCGCTCTCGATGCTGATTCCGATCCGATCCGAGTGATAGATGTACACAATTTTGCCCATTTGCATACGCAGCCAAAACGAAGCGTAACGCAGCAGCAGCAGAGGCGTAGCGTGAACGGAGGGGGGTCGGCAGCAGTGGCAGGGGAAGATAAGTTGAAACCAGCAAAATGATTTTCATTTCAATTATTTATTGATTGATTTGCAATTTGTAACCGACCAAAAGCTGCACACCTGCACATATCAATCGACTTTCCGACGATTGATGGACCAAGGCAGGGGAGAGCAAGTGCAAAGGGAGCAGGGGCGGAGCGTCATGTGTGGGTGTGAGGGTGTGTGCGTGTGTGCCGCCTGTGCAGCTGTGTTTGCGGCGTTGCGCATATTTAATTGAAAATGTTACCGCATTTATGAAATTGTCAATATGCAATACAAATACAAATGCACTCACACTCACTCTCTCTTTCCTTCTCTCTCTCTCTTTCCTTCTCTCACTTAAGCACTCCCACTGCTGCACACACGTCCACTCACACACACCCGCCTGCAGGTGTTGACGACACACATATTTGACATATTTACATACAATTAGTTTGCAAATGTAAATTCCCCTCGCCCGCCTCCCCCTCCGCCGGCCACACCCACCGCAAAACACACAATAAATACAAAAAAACCAACACACACACACACACACAAGTTGGTAAAGTTAAATGTGGAAAGAAAAACAAATTGAAAATCGCTGCGATGGCAACAACAACTTTTCTCATTCGACCAGGCCAAATGCCCCAGCAAGGAGAACAATTTTGGGAAATGCATAAATCAAATATGAAATATGTATTAGCTTCTGAATTGCCTCGCTCTGTCTCTCTCTCTCTCTCTCTCTCTCTCTAACTATGTCCTTGTCTTCAATTAGCATGTTCCATAATAATCATCAAGAGACTTTTTTGAGCAAACTCTAATGGAATGCCAGCGATTTCTTTGAGCATTTCAAAGTGAGTGCCAGCTAAATTGCCAGGTTGTTGCGAGCAACAAAATTGTATATCCACTACTCATGGGGTAACAGGGTATTTTAACTATGTGGGAGTCGGAAAAAATAAAAAATAAAATAAAATATATATGGAATCGATATACGTTTCCGATCACTGTGCAAATAATTTCTAATAAATTACGATCGAATAAGTAACATAGAATAAATTTATAAAGTAATATGGGGGCACTGGTTTTTAAGGTGCACACTGCAAAGTATGCAACACAAAATAATAACCATTTAAGAAATCTTTTCAGTCAGCTGTCAAGATCTTTCGACTGCAGCTTTCTATTTGGATTGGTTGCAAATGGATAATTAAGATATAAGTTATTTAATACGGTCTAAATATGTACTGATTCCGAAGGCCCCTACCTAAAAAGTATGCAACACAAAATACGCTAAACAAAGAACTATTGTAATATATTTATTTATTATATTTATGTATTTATTTATGTTTATTTATCGTTCAGTCTGTATACATTTAGGATTTTACTTTGAGTAAAAATATATGACAAGTGGAGATCAATCTTAACCATTGAAAAAATCTTATTTCTCCCCTGTTCTCTCACTCTCTCTTCTGCGTGTTAACATATGACAAGTGGAGACCAATCTCAACAAATATCTTTCCTCTCCCCTGCCGTCTCCTCCCTCACTCCCTTCGGCGCAACAACAGTTCCTTGGCCAGTCGCGTGACGATCAAGGTGGACAAGGTGCGTACAGCTGCATTGCGACTGAGCTGCAGAGACTGCACCTTGGGCCAGATGCGGCACTGCCACATAACGTAGATGAGGCACTGCCTGCTGTGGCAATGCTTCTCGCCGAGCAGGAAGAGCACAACGAGAATGTTGCGCAGCAGCTGGACGGGCAGAGTGATGCGCAGCAGATCACAGATGGCGTGCAGGGCACCGCACTCGATGAAGTAGTTCAAGAAGCAGCGGCACAAATGCAGCGTGATGCTGACCAGGGTCCAACCGGCAGCGATTCTCACCTGGAGCTGTGGCTCCAACTTGCTGGCACTCTGCACGATCTTCTTGAGCAGGCCCAGCTCGACGAAGTACTCCAGCTTGATGCAACGATTGTCGATGATGACACCCAAGAGCTGCAGCACCAGAATGCGGTTCTCGGTGCGGGCGCCCATGACCAGACCGTGTACATGCAGCAGAATGCTCTTGGGGAAGCGGAAGTGCAGCTGCCTTGTGCGATACTCCACGCACACGTTGGACAGTATGAAGATTACCTCGCGCTGCACCTGTGGCAGTGGGCTGAGCACATGGCGTATCACGCGGCTCAGCAGCTTTGACTTGATTGTGGCAACCACCGTCGCCGATTGGTACTCAGAGATCAGGCGCGCCAACTGCAGCGCCGGCATCAGCAGCTCCAAGTCCTGCGATCGATGCAGTAGAAACTGCAGAGATCGGGCAATCTTCCGAAGGCTACTCAGCGGCGGTCCAGGCACCTTGTAGCGCAGCACCTGGTAGAGCAGCCACAGCACCTGGCCCTTGCCACAAGTGTGCGTCGTCTCCTTGGCCAGCAGCACCAGCAACTCGTTGAGCAGCCCCGACTCGATGACAGCATCCCGCATCCGCCAGCCACAGCTGAGCACATTGCTCAGCAGCGCCAGGCAGCAGCATCTGATGGTGCCCTTGAGGCCGGCCGTGGCCAGTGTTTTCCTTAGCAGTCCCAGCAAATCGGTGGTCAGCACAAGTCGCTTGAGATCCACCTTGGTGCAGTGCGTCGTCAGCTCGTGCAGCACACGCAACGCCTTGATGCACGTGCGCGGCTTACGCAGCGGACGTGGCTCACTCAGATGGTTCACCAGTGCGTGGATCAGTCGCCCCCGCCAAGAGAGCTCCATGTGCGCGAGCAACCAGTGGGCATATTCCTTGGCTGACTCTAGTTGGTTGTCCAAGTGGGCGAACTTCACCAATTGCTCGTAAATCAAATTCACTTTGTCTGCCGTCATGATCAACGACATTGGGACCAAGTATAGTGGAAAGAGGCTATGGTAAGCGGATTCCTAAGCGATTTCTACAAGTTAATTGCTTATTTCTCGAGGGGATTGCTGGGCAAGTAATTTACATATTATTCAGTCTCTGTTGTAGCCACAGCTAGTATGTGAATCGAATAGGAATGTGTAAGTGTATACAACTTTTCTATTATATAAATCATTCCTCACTTTTGAAGTATTTTTCGCTGGGGATTCGATCACATTATATGCTCAATTGGTTGTTTGTTACATTTTTATCAGATCTGCAGCATATTTGATAATATATTCAAAACATAAATGCTGTGATATGATATGCAAATAGAGCAGAATATATAAATATTAATTAAATGAAATAAAAATTAAATTAAATTTATATATCCATTTAAGAAGATTAAATAATTATTTCACAATTTCCAAATTATTCAAATTCATAAAGTAAGTAAAAATCGATCAAATGAATTATTCATTATTTGTGAAAATAATTCTTTAATGTTAAATTATTTATTTCACTCTTTTCAATTTCACAAAGCATTCCCTTAACTCTCTTAAATGATAGTTACGCTCTCCCGCTCCTTTAACATTATTCAACAAAATCCTTTCGATAGGTTTATCGATAGGGTTTAAGACAACTTAATAAACTTACGATAGCATATCGACTAAGATGAGACCTAACATAACAGAATATAAGTTAACATAATTAATATTATTCATTATTATATCTCATATTTTTTTTATTTTATAACATTCTTACAGATTTACTGCATCAAATAAAATCTCCCTTTTTTAGTTCGCAATTTGTATTATTTATTTATATTTATTTTTTTTTTTTTCTCTTCGCAAAACGCATCAAAGTAAATCAAGAAAATAAAACATCAAGTTCATGTTAACTACATATATTTGATTTAATGCCACAATTAATACACTATCCATCGATAGCTCCCCATCTCTACCCATTCCAATTGCTTTGGCTGCCATAGCAAGTTAATCCCGTTCCCATGTCAATAGGCTTTCTTCATGTTGCAATTGAAGGAGGCAAATCGAAGGCCACTTGCAGAGCTGCAGAACTTGAAAGTTTTCTTTCTGCCACACAAAGTTCAGCTGATGTGCCCGCTCCCCTCTTCCCCTGCTCCCTCTCTCTCTTTCTCTCTCTCTCTCTGCTCTCCTCTCTTATGCTGTCTCTCATCCCTCCCACTTGGCTGGCTTAATTGCCCTGACTACTTGCTTTGCCATTTCACTTTCCGCAAATCTCGTCTCGAGCTGGCACGTCGTCCAGTCGAAGGCGGCTCTACCTACCAGCCTCCCCCCCTTCCCCACACTTTGTGCTGCCCCTCCCTCTCCCCTCCCTGCCGCTGTCCAGCCGCAGTGCTTTTATTAAATTTACAATTGCTTGGATTATGTCGGACAGGCAGCGTTAAGGAGCTCAGCTGTGGCTCAATGTAGCCACTTCACTTCGATTTTTGCCGTCAGCCATCTCGCCACGCCCCCAAGGCATCGCTCTACGCCCCTTCCTCCCCCAAGGCGATGTTCCTTCAAGGACTACTGAGATATCCTAAAGAGCTTTAAATGCCAATCAAGCTGCTGTGATTGTAGCAATATCTGTGTGCGTGAGTGTGTGTGTGTGTGCCTGTAAATGTGTGTGTGTGTGTGTGGGTATGTGGGTTTAGGTGTTTGTGTATGTGGCGAAACGAGGTCGTACACAAGTCCAATTGATAATTAATAAATTTCTCGGGCTGTCTTAGAGCTACACACAAATTCATTTAGCTTGTAGCGCGCAGACGAGTGTGTACTTAAATAGATACCCTGTAAAGATAAAGGCAGAACAAGGGGTAGTTTCATGAGTAAAATTTAAAATGTTAATAAGCTGTGAAAATGATAATTCTATAGAAATATCATCTTAAATGAATTAAATTATTCATGGACTAGAGGAAAAATATATTATATAAATCAACAAACAGGGTATTTAATCATTCATGCAAAGAAGTTTAACTGTCAAGATATGAAGACGTAATTATAATATGTAATAGAGAATATAAAAATCCTTTGTAGTTATTAGAAAATAATATTGTCTATATTCTAGAGAATTCTCGAAACTGTTAATCAATATCCTGTTAAGATGTATGGAGAGCTCAATGGAATTGTAAAAAATATAATCATATTATTTGTATATGGAAAAAGATCTTTAATCAATGCTAAAAATTATAAAACATTAATTTTTCCTGAAAATTTGTCAGTATTATCCAATTTTTTATTATATTGAAAATGTTGCGATGGTACCCGAGACTACTTTTGATGGTCAAAATCACTTGCCCTTTACAGGGTAAAGTGCTGTGTGTCCTGCAAAAAACCTCATCAATCTACTTTACATCATGTCTTGAGTCTCACTCTTCAAGTGGGAGACTCCTTATCCTCTTTCTCATTTTTCCTCTCTCTCTCTCTCTTTCTCATGTTTCCGTCTCTGTCTTTTTGGCTCTGGCAAACAATAATTTAGCGCTTGTCATTTGTCTCACGTTTCTTAATTAGCTGCAGGATAATGGGGCCGCAGCACGTTGCGCGTGTAAACAAAACGCAACATCTCAACGCCTGCGCATATGCAACTCCTCCCTCCTCTCTTTTCCCTTCACAGCCCCCCTCTCCCCTAGCCACAGCTCATTAACTGCTACGCATAATTGCAAAGTAATTGGAAAATTTCATTACAATCTCTGAAAAAGAGAAAGAAAATAAACTCAAAGCGACTCAAGACGAGCTCAAAACTTCGACGACATCGGCAAAGTCTATGGGAAATTCGAGGCAGGATTATAAATCAATTTGGTAAAGCTCTCTCGGCGTGACAGTGTAACGACAGCGCAGCACAGCACACTGTACAGCAAGGCACAAGAAAAAGTTGCGCCCACACAGTAGAGCGCCATAAGCCGCTTTTGATATCCATTCCCCCCCCCTGCCCCCTTGCTAGTTACCTAAGCATTACCTCTATATAGCATAATGTTTGCATGTGTGTGTGTGTCTCATACATATACATATACACACGTCTACCTATATACTGATATACATATCCGTAGGCGTCGGCGATTTGTTTTGTTTGCCATTAGGTTTTGCAGCTATTGAATTTCATTGGGCTGCTCCCTGCGCCGTAATAAATTTAATATGGGTCATTTGTATGACATTCGCCCGGGTAGATCCCCTGCCCCCCCCCCCCCTCCCTCTCTCACGTTGCTTATCCCACTGCCCAGCTCTCCTTGTTTTCTTGTCCCTATGCCTGTCCATTTGCCCACACTCCATCTCTCGCTCGGCTCGTTCACTTTTTGCTTTTTGCATCGTCTATCACATTGTTTGCTTTAGCGAGGGCAGATTGACAGTTTCCGAAAGAGGATTATCGCTCATGTGCAAAGTATTAAATTTTGTATTATTGGATTTATATTGCATGGGAATATTTAAGCAGTTTTTATAGGGTTATTAAAATTGAAGAAAGTATTTTATGCATTTTTGAGGGTTATATTTATTTATTTTAGGGTTGTACTTTATTTATAAAGAAAACTGCTACAAATATGTCTTAGAACTTAAAACATTTAACTTGACAGAAAGATTTTTGTATAGAAAGAATTATCTACCTGTTGGTTACCGGTGGCCCCTGTCAGAAGGCGCTTATGCTACACACCCTCAAGACGGCCAGGTACGGGCCTGTACCATTTATGATACGAAAGAAAAGTCGATCATTAAGTATTAAAACATCCTCTTCTACAAGTTGTTATTGTAGTTCCTAAATTAGACTTGACATTATTATATATGCTATGTATAAATACAATTTATATTTTACATTCACCTTTGTATATCATAATATTTCTATAAAGTATTTTTCTACACTTCTTCTTCACTTTTTTTTCTTTTTTCCTCTGCATTTTGTCTATTTTTCTTTTATATAATGACTTTTTTGCTTCATGGTTTTATTCTATTTTGTATTGGCCTTTTGTTCGTCTTTTCTTTATTTCATTATTATTTCAGAATCTGCTTTATATCTCATGCATTTTTTTTTCTTTTCCTCTCCTACCTTTCCTTTTCTCTTATCTTCTTTTTCTTTTTTTTTCTGTTTGTTCTTTTATTATGCAGTAAAATTCTACAGCTCTTCGTGTTAATTGACTGTATTTTCACCACATTGCGGCTTCAACAAATTAATGTTGATTTTTCAGAAAGAAAATGGAAAATGGCAGCAATAAATAAATATTCTTTTATTTTATTCTTTCACCTGCCTCGAGTCGCCGATGAAGCTGTTCGAATAGTTGTTGATTTGCCCTCGTTCCTGCTCTCTTTTGGGCAGTGCTGCCTGCTTGTGTGTGTGTGTGTGTGTGTGAGTGTGTGCTTTGGCTATGCTGGTTTTTCTTGCGCTGTCGCTTTCCCTTTTACCATCTTTTTTCTGCGGCTGCTAATTTTGTTTTTGGCCGGAACGAAGCGGCAGCAGCAGGCCCAACAAAAGGCGCAACAAAGCGTGCGCTGGGCGTAACTCGTACTACCAGATTCTACTCTCTCTTTCTCTCTCCTGGTCTCGCTCTCTCTTTCTCTCTCTCTTTCCCTCATCGATGTGGCACGTCCTTTTTGCTTGTCTTTCTGCCAATGACATGTTGCAAATTAAAAAAGGGTATGCCTGAGCAATCTTGCTGCGGTCCGCTTCGGCCTCAGCGTTGACAGGGACCTAAACTGCAAACTGGCTGGCCAGGAAGGGAGGAACAGGTGGGGAGGGTCAAGTGAGTGCCGTGCGGTAACAGTATTTTAATGATGGCCATTTTTGCGGCAGGGTCGTCGGCAACTGGCCACATAATTTGATGACAAACAATTTGAGCGTAAGTTTTGTCTTTGAGCAACGTTCTGGCTTAGCTTCTTCCCCCAACTTGGTGGGCTCTGTCAGTTTTTCAGCTATGCAAGGACTTTTGCGCTCCTAAAACGAAAAGCTGCAAGCATCTTGAATATGCCTGGCAAGCAACAACAACAACAGAACAACAAAAAGAAAAAACTTACTGCTGCGTGTAATTTTCCTGAGAATTTTCCAAAGACTGCGCCACGACGGCGCTTATGAGACGTTGTCAGTGCTGGAGTCGAAGGTGAAGAGACGGAGTTGAAGTTGGTGTAGGAACCGTAGTTACGTTAGCAGCCTGCTAGGAATTTATTAAATGCCTCTTGTAGCTTCAACACTGTGTGGCACTTTGAAGTTACCACAGACTTCATGAGTTGAGCGTGGGAAGCCGAACAACTAAAGAATCTTCTCCAGCTTCCCCCATCAGCCTTCGATTAGCTCAAAGCGATTCGTAGTTTCTCACATACTTCTTCTCTCTTCTGTCTTCTTTTGTGGTTTATCATCGACTTTAATTAATTTTCATTTGCATAATTAAACGGGCACTTAATGGTACTCGCATGTATTTAAAAGTACTTGCAACTACGCAGAGGTAATCAAAAGTACTCATAGTTACCCAGTTGCTAGTGGAAGCCTAAGCTAATTAACCCGAAACTAATTATATTATGAATAGAAAACCACATAAATGTTGGAAAATACATACTGTAAACTTTAGAGAAACCCACATGAATTTTAAGGACTCTTAGTATTTTAAGTATTTAATATATTATGATACATATATATATAAAAATTTTCGGATCTAAAAACTAAGAAAAATAGAAATATAAATTTCCCCTAATGTAATTTAATGCAAAAGTTTTTATTTTGATTTAAATCGTAATAAATAAGAAAATTAAAATAAATAAAATATGTATAAATAAATAAATTAACAAATAAATGAATAAATAAATAAATTAACAAATCAATAATTAAAAAAATAAATAAATAAATACTAGAATACTTGACTCATAAAATAAGAAGTATTTTATACGATCTTGTGCAGGTTGAAACAGCGGCTTATAAGTATTGATGTTAAGCAAAGACATGTTGTGTTAAGATGTTAAGCACATGTTAAACTTCTGGTACTTAACAGTACTGCGCTTATTTTAAATCATAAAACGAGAGTGGCAAGGTCACAGTTGATCAACTTTTTATAAATATATAAATAAACAAGTAATTAAATAAATCAAATAAATAAATAAAAATCCTCAAGCAACTTTTGGGGACTCCCCTAACAACTTTATCTAATCTTGTAACTTAATCACATGATTTTATTAATCACAGCTCGATATTTCTTTATATATCGCTATCAAACTACCCTTACAAACGTGAAGTTTAACCTTCTTACCTTCTCTGTTCCGCTTGAGTTGTCTCTCTTTCAGCTGATTGATTGTTGAGCTTGACATGTTTCTAAAAATATGCTCAAGCATAACTTAAGCATACTTGGATCAAAATATATATATAGCGCTCTAATACTTAACTCAAATAAGGACTCATTGTTTATTTATGAGGACCCTTTTGAGGAGCGTGTCTACAGTAATAAGCCAAATGGGGATTTCTTTTGTGGACATAGTTTTGTTTGTTTGTTTGTTCCTTTTGAAGTTGGCATCTTGTTGAAAATCTCGGCACCACAAAAGAGCCTGTCAACTGGCTCCTGGACGAGGGGGGGAGGGGCAGGCAGGCAAAGGGGGCGGGGCTGCTTCGATTATGCCATTTAGCTGGGCAAATAAATACAATTGCCGAACGCGGCGTCTCAATTTCAATTCGGGCAGGAAAGTCTAGTGCCAACAAGGAGAGAAGACAGGAGGGGGGGCGTGCTATAACTAAGACAAACAATAAGAAAAGCTCAACAGCAACAGAGGGTTAGGGGGAGCAGAATTTAAAGAAAACGAGGCAAGTAGAAAGGAAGCGGAAGAAACTTGGCAAGCAACGCAAAGGCGAAGGCGAAGGCGATGGCAAAGCGAGAAACTCACGAGGAGCTTTGTTATTTTTAACAGCAATTTCCAAGAAAAACAACAGAAAGCCAACAGTGAAGCAACCGTGAAGCGGTCGCTGAGAGAGAGCAGCAGAGAAAAGAGCAGAGAATGAGTGAGAAGAGGGGAGGAGGGGTAGAGGAAAGACTGGTGAAGAGTAGCGTCTGCTGCAGCAGCTGAGAAGCAAAGTAAATTTGCCGCCATATTTGAGACAACATCGCGTATGAGCTACGTACACGGTTGAGTGTCAGTGTGGGTGTCTGTCTGTCTCTCTGCCAGTGTATGTATGTGTGTAGGTAGCTCACAACATATACAACACACAGGCAGCTCTACGCATTGTGCTTCCGTTTCCGCTTTGTTGAATTCCACTTGTTTACTCGATTTAAGGAAATATTACCGGCACAAACAAACAAAGTGCAACGCCGCCGAGAGCGCAGGATGTGCTGCACGACGAGCTCCAAGCTCATTGCTGAGTGTCTGTTTCTCTATCTGTGTATGCCTGCAATGTGTGTGTGTACTTCTGTGTGTGGGTTTGTCTGTGTGTGTGTGTGTGCGTGTGTGTCGAATAGACAAGTCATAAGTTTTTATGCTTCGTTGCTCGCAAGTAGTACGAAATTTTTATGCTTTGAAAGTTGCCCGTAATAACTCAGACACAAAATACAAGTGGAAAAACAGAGCATCGAGAAATGTGAAACCATTGAGTTGAGTTAGACCCTGGCAATACCCTGTAAAGCTAGATAAAACTGAGTGGACATGAAGAAATTAATTCAGGAACTTTGGGGAATACTGCAAAGTTTAATTTGGGAATAAATATTACAAAAAGGATATAAATATAAATTTATCAAACTTATTTTTAGCAAATATAATTAAGT
This sequence comes from Zaprionus indianus, assembly GCA_018904595.1. NCBI lineage: Eukaryota > Metazoa > Arthropoda > Insecta > Diptera > Drosophilidae > Zaprionus > Zaprionus indianus. Next base: position 4,451,197 of record JAEIHA010000905.1, read on the forward strand.
TAAAATAATGATATAAATAAATATGGATAAATATGAACAAAAATCTAATCCAAATCTAGACACTTTATTAAACACAAACACAAAAAGAAAAATGAATAAGAATAGAATATAAAGAAATACAATAAAATTTAGGTAAATATACTTCAAAAGAAATTAATACAGTTTGATCTAAACAATATTAATAAGCGCATTTATATATAAATAAATATGAAAAAATATAAAAATAATACTTAATATATATTTATATAAAAATAAATAAAAGCAAATATGCAGTTAGAAATTAAGCTTTAAAATTTTGGTCGTTTTCCTTTGTCAACAAATTAGGTTAGGTCAAACAGAGGTTAGCTTTTAAATTGAAGTGTGGAAATATTCTTACAGAATATAAAAATAATTATATTTCTAATATACAATAAGATAAAAATATATATCAGATCAACAACATTTATTAGTCTTTTGTTGATATTTTTTAAAATTTTAAAATCAAAGTTATCTTAGACGAGAATTTATGAGAACTTAATCAGGAGCATATTGGCATTTATATACACATAAATAGAAAAATTGTATTTTACAACAAAAATACTGTGTAAAAATACAAGCCACTGATTTAGGTATTTTTTATAATTGTTTGGTATTTTTATCAATTTTTTCTTGTGCTCATTGCCTGCCAGCAACCGAAGTCGAAGTTAATTATAGAAGAGAACATTGTCTGGCTGCAAATTAAGAGCTTGCCGAGTGGAAACTCCTTCCGTGCAATAGTTTGGAAAAGTAAGAAGTGCACAAAAGAAGAACTTGAAAAGAAAAATGGGAAAACAAAAAGGCGAGAAGCGGATTGGTTAAAGGGGGCAAATCACAGGACGTACTGCTCTCTTTCTCTACCTCTCTCTCTCGCTCTCTCTCTCTATGGCAGCAACAATAATAACCGGCAGACACGTGTTTATGCATATGTGGGCAACCTGCATGAGTGTGTGGATGCTAGGGAAACCAAAGAGGTGCCAGAGGGAGGGAGGGAGAGTGAGGGGGGCAGGGAACAGGTTATAAGTTGCAGCTGAGCGGATATTTTGTACTCCAGTGACTACGGCAATTGAAGCAGGCAAAAGGAAAAGAAGAGCACAAAGAAAGCAACCGAAGGAGGTGGGGAATAAAGGAAAGCTGCAACAGACTGTGCCAAATTAAGTGGCAAATAAACAGGACCTTCTTGAGGCCACTAAAAGATGCATAACGAGCTTTAAAGTGGTTCGGCTTTTAAAAAATTTAAACGAATTCACAATCTTGTCGAGCTCTACTACCCCTTCCCCCCCTCCGCAGCCCACCTCACCCGTTTTGCCGCTCATGCATATAAACATAAAAAAGCCGCTTTATTGTCAATTTTAATACGTTTTGCATTTTATGCGATTTGCCAGGCAGCAGCAGCAGCAGCATAATCCTTTGCCTTTGTCATAAAAAAGTGCACAGCGAGCAGGAGGAGGGGGAGCTGGGGGTGGGGGAAGCTGCAAGAATGGCATATATATACATATATATATATACGTGAATATATATACTGAAATTTACGAGCGCGCTCATCTTGAGTGCCCTTTGACATGACATTCAACAGCTTTACGTGCGCTCGTGCCTAATTTAAGGATAAGGCAGCAGCAGAGGGTGCAGGAGAAGGTGGGCAGGGGGAGGGGGGAGACTCGGGTGCAGGACTCTAAAGTATATAGCCGGAACGCGAGCAGGATGTCTGGCTGAGATTTAACCTTTTGGCATTTAATCGAATTTATGCATAAAACAAGCAGCAGAGACAAAGGGGCAAACGGACAGAGAGAGAGAGAGAGGCACGAACGGACAGAGAGAGGGACTGACAGACAGACGGACAGACGTACGGACAGACAGTTTACTCCAGTTCACTTGACTTCGCTTCGGTTCGCCTCAGTTCGCTTCACTTCCGGCCGCCATCGGCCGTCGTCAGCCACTTAAAAGGATTAAAACTTTCGATATTATAATGTCATCGCAAATTGACAGTGAAATCGAGTGAAATGCGTACACTGAGTACTCACTGAGATTGTCGTCGAGCAACACATATATGAAACAGAGACAGAGACAGAGAGAGAAGGGGACAGTGAGAGACGGGCTAATCCGCTTAGCATTACGATAACTTAACTTTTGAGCCATTTAAATCACTGTGAGGGCTTGTTTTCGGCACGCGTGGAAAACACTAGGGCGGGGAAGGATGAGAGAGAGGGGGGGCTGTGTGTTGTTGGGATTGCTGGAGCATCAATTACAGCGACAGACGGCGGCAGTTTCGCCTAATAATGCAGAAAATGCCAAACAAAGTGTTTAACGTTGTCAATTTAACAACCTCGAGCGCTTTTTTATGGCGACGTGCGACGGCAGAGGGGGAGAAGAGAGTGATGATGCCAAAAGGAAGGAGGGAGGGACTCTGCCCGCCGTCGTGCTTCCCGTTGAATGGGACTACAATAACAACAGGAGCAACAAAGCGTCAACGCCGAGAAAAGTTAAACAAAGACCCCACGGCACAGTGGGCCTGCAGTTATAGTTTCGCCACAAAAGTGAAGATAATTATGTTAATATGGGAATATATGTACAAAGTATTTAATATGAGCATTGTTGGATCAATATAAGTATACTTTATTCAATATAAGCACATTTTATTCAAAACTAATGTAATTTACGTTACCGATAAATATTTTTCTAATAATTTGCGAGGCATCGATAACAAGTTTAACATCGTTCTCAGTGTAAACAGTAAACATCGAACAGGTCAGGGCCTTAACATTAACACTAACATTGCGCCTTGCAGAACCGCTGTTAGTTTGTCAATATATTCTGTTAGCACTAACATTTATATTAGCAGAGCATTGACAAACTAACAGTGGTTCTACAAGGCTGTTAACAAAATCGATTGCACTGTTTATTCTAACATGCTGCATATTATAACAAATATGAATATTGTTCATTCCTGAAAATTAATAAAATTCTCAGCGTTACTCGAAAAACTATGTGCGTAATAAACATTTGAAAAAAAAAACATTTTGTCTATTATACACATACTTTGGTATTCTGCAAAAAATAAAATCCCCTTTATAATTGTTTTAATTAGTACCTAACATTTAAAGTCATCTTGAATGCAAATTAATTATTCCCAATTAACTAATGCATTAGTGATGCAAATTTAATTTTTTTGCATTCAGATTTTAATAATCATGTTTAACATTTGATTTCAAATCTAAATTAATTTATTTATTAACTGATTGCATAATTAAGTGTTAAACTTTTTGGTTTCAAATGTATTATTTGCTACAAACCCAAAAGAAAGAATGCATTTATCGTTTTAGTGTCTTTAAACTGTTCAAAATTACGCAAAGTTTAGCGTGTAGTTTTGTCACACTGTGCGACAAGCAGAGACAACGTAGTGGCAGCCATGCGAGCGACAAAAAGACAGACAGACATGCGGACCGTAAAGCGTTTGCGGGGGCAGGGGCGCGCGTGGCTGTGGGGGTGAAGGCGAAGGTTGGAGGGTAAACTGCTGCGGCTGTTGTCAGCTCCCCACCAGTATCCTGGCACGCCGCAGATGCTCACACTCACGCACACACAGGAACACAATCACTGAGGCAGAGATGCTGCACGCATCGGCAGACAACACACATGTTAACATAAACGTCAAACACACAAAAGGACGACGCCGATGCCGACGACGAGGAGGCCTAGAGAGGGAACCCTTCTTGGTTGCTCGTTACCCGGGCCATCGACTGCGAATAGCAAAGGGGCTGGGGACAAGTGGGGGGAGTAGGCTTGGAGTTGGACATGCGATTGGGCTGGGAATTGAGCAGGGCAGTGGTGGAGGTAGCGGGGCAGGCTGCCGTTCGTTGTCTCATAAGTGGCGCAGTTTTTGCGGCGATTATCTCGCAGCATTCGCAACGAAACGTTAAGACTGTTCAATTTTGGCAATTGATTGCCCGTTTTTCCAGCTACCCCAACCACTGTACACGTATATACATATATGTGTGTGTGTGTGTGTGTGTATGCGTGCTGTGGCCATACGTGATAGCTATCTATGGCAACTGCCGCTGATGACCAGCAGGAGCAGCACCACCGCCGGAGCCAGCCTAGTGGCTCGCCCAGCCTGGCCTACCTGCTTGCGGGCAGTGGGCGTGGTCGTGTTGCTATACACTACATTAAGCTAACTAATGATGCATGCCAAAGACAACAACAACAGCAACAGCAACAAAGACTAGAAGAAGAAATAGAAACAACAATGAGAACAACAACTTGAGCGCACGCAGCGAGCAGAGATAAAAAATTATGAACGCAAATCTTCTAGCCATGCGAACACACACGCACACACACACACCCCCCCCCACCTACACCTCCCCCTCCTACCACCGATTCCCTCTCTATCTTGGAGAGTATATGCGGATATGGAGGTGGACCTGGTCGCAGTTAATTGAAGTCATAAAAAGACAACAACAAGGGACAACAAACAAACATCTTTTATCTACTGCCAGTTTGTCGTTGTTGCTGTTGTTGTTGCTCCTGTTGTTGTTGTTGTGCGTGTGAATTGCTCTCCTGGTTTTGTATGTTTTTATAACTTGTTTGTTTTTCTTTTGTTACAACAGCTTTAGCTTTAGCTGAGTTTTTCCTTCCCTCTCTCGCTGTCTCTCTTTTTTATACCCTGTACTCATAAAAATAACTAAAACAAAAGGTCTGATAAGCCTGACGCCAGTTTCCCTTTTCCTTTCGTCTTTGTCTTTGCCAAAATATAATGAAGAAGCTTTTCTCTCGTTCTCTTCCTCTGTTTATTTCCTCCTCTTCCACACACTCTCTCATAATTGACACGTAGCATGCCTAGCTAGGAATTAAGCAGTTTTTTATGGTTTCCATATTATCTTTATATGCTAAGATATTCTACGTACAAGTATGACTGTTTTCAAGCCAAAAGAGAAACTTTAAATAGTCTGGCTATGTTAAAGCATGCAAAGCTATTTTTACCAGCTATTTTTAGCCAATAAATAGCTACATTTTATGCTTGTCAATTCTAAGATGTTATCGGAACAAGTCTGCCTGTTTTCAAGCCAAAAGAATGTCTACATATAGTCTACCAAATTTCACACATAGAAAATAACTTTTAACAGCTATTTTTGGCTAGTAAACAGCTAAGTCTTAAACTGTAAAAAGGCTTAAAATATACTTTAAAATTTCAAAAATACACAGTAACATTTACCAGCTGTTTTTAGCCAACAAAAAAAAACAATTGACTGTTTTCAAGCCAAACAAAGCCGGAATAGTCTGCCAAATTTCAAATACACAAAAAAATAATCTTTTCTAGCTATTTATAGCCAATAAACAGCTACATCCTAAGCTTTACAGGGTATCAGTTGGTCGCAACACTTGCGCCTGACAAGTACGTACTTATTTTTTCGTTCGTAAAACGATAAGGACGATTTGTCATGGCAGGACACAGAGATTAAGTTGCATTGGCGGCAATTTCCTCTCGACGCCATTTATGGATAGTCACTTGCCGACGCTATATCGAGGCTATATCGACGCTTCATAAAACTTAAGTAGCTGCTGCTGCTGCTACTGCCGCCGCCGCCCGTCGACTTCGATGGCATCAAATTGAATTGCCTCGCCTTGCCTCATACTCACCCACATCCACCCCCCCACACTCCTCTCCAGTGAGTTGTGCCTTGCTGCAGTTGTCAAGGAGATGGAAATTATTACAATCATTATGAAGCTGGCAGCTGATGATGAGGGCGGCAGCAGAGACAGACGCCTTGTTGCCTATGGCTGCGTATCAAAGGCAAAATTATCTTTTTCCTTACGCTGCAAATGCATCGACGGTGTTCGCTCAAGGGGCGCAGTTCACTCAAGGTTCCCACAGCAGAGGCTCCATTGCATGCGTATATATGTATGTGTGTGTGTGTGTATAAGTGCCTGTATACAATGACCAGGCAAATTGCAGCTCGAACACCTTCATTAGCGATGTGACGCTTTCATTAAAGTGCATTTTATTCGAATGATGAACGATATTGTAAACAAAATGTTATCGTTGCGGTTGACTCAATTTATTCTTCCAATTGGCAACTCTCGCTTTGCCTACAGTATTTAAATACTAACAGAAATGTAAATTTAAATTCGATATACGTACATATTGTATATCGATATGCACAATAAACACTTTGCACTCTAGTTGCTGGGCAATTATGTTAATGCTAATCTTAACTTATGTTAAAGCTATGTAATGTTAAAAGACGACACTAACCTAAACGTTTTATCGAAGAATTATTCATTCAAATTCAATATATTGCACGAATATACATATGTATGTAGATTATATTATTTTACTTTAATTTATACATATCCATAATCACATACATTTATTTAAATAAGAATTAACGTATGAATTCGTAGATATGTATACAGGTATAACATAATAAATCATATTGCGTATTTATTGTAATTTCGAAGCCCTTTACATAAAATATTCACATATTTATGGGGGTTAAAAAATAAATATTCTCCGTATGAACATGACTCAAAAGGTTAACGATTTAATGGCAATTTGTTGAGTAAAATCTACGTTACAAATTGATCGAAGAACTTTATTATTTTTGCGAGTACACAACAAAGGGATTGCAACTAGTCGTTGCCTAGTTAAAGAGATTAGGCAATAATCCCCACAAAAAACAGGCAGATAATTTCGAATCGCTGCCGCCGTTGAATAATGAATGGGAATCGTCATCAACAGTATTCCGTAAGTGCGCATATCGTATGCGAATTACACTAAGCTCCGTTGTGTACCGTTAGTATCGTTCTAATTCGTGTGGAAGTGAACTAGTTTTAAGCACAGGTAAGAGAACAGTTAGTCGGGTTCCGCCCACATAATCACGGGGCTTTTAATGCTTATCGGACTTGCAACACAATTTATTAAAATCAATTCAGATTGCAATCGCATCAAACGAACCAGTCTGTGTGTGCATGTGTGTATGTGTGTGCGTGAAGTGTGCAGTTATTCCCATCACCAGTGCACAGTGCAATATGCAATTTAACACACAGCAACAATAAATGGACGAGCGAACATTTTTAGTTGCATTAATTATTCAGAAACCTCAAAATGGAATAACTTGTTTTACACAAGTATGTACTTCATATTGTCGGTTTGACTGCATCATGTGTGTCTGGCACACACACACAAACTCGGAGACGCCCATGCCACACACTCGCCACCCACACACACACACATTCATGTATGCAGTGAAACGTTTTATTTTATGTGGTTGCCAGCTCATGGCGTGTGTGTGAGAGTGCGAGTGTAAGCTGCCCCCTGGCAAACATTGCATGTCCAAGCAGGCCAACATTCGTCTATGCTCGAATGCGATATGCAGGGCATACATCAAATGTATGCGGCATATTGGGTCAACTGAAAAGTTTTAAGACATTAGATACAAACCGACTTGCTCCACTGTACGTGTGTGTGTGTGTGTGTGTTCGTGTGTGCCTGTGGGTGCTCGTCTAGATGGTCACATATCATTGGCAGACATCCTTATGCAAATTGCATTCCTTATATTTCTGGTATTCCTTTTCTCAATCGAGCCACAAGAAAAAACGAAAGGTAAATACGGAAAGAAAAACGCATTCAGAATTTGAATCAAAAAGGAAATTGCATAATTTCTTTAACAAATATCTTATTCAAGTGTTAAATTTCTGCAGTAATAACTTAAATTGCCAAAGGCTTCTTTTATTTCGACTGTTTAATGAATTGCGTTAGCTTTGAGAAGAATTCTTAACTTACTGCATGCAAATTTTTAATAAGAAAAAATTTATTTACACATTTGCAAAAGGAAAATAGCAAAACAATAAAATTGATTACATATTTACTTTTTGTTTAGTGCATATGTTTTAATATTTTTTTATTAAAGATTGAAATCTTTAATGAGTTTGTAAGAGAATAATTCAATAAGATAAAAGCTAAGTTGGGACAACAGAATCATGTTAACTTTACATATGTATGTTGTTTGCGGCCCGCTGTAATCGTCACCGTTAAAATGAATATAAATTACTGTTAAAATTGATGCAAAAGGAAAATTAGAAAATGTAAAAGGAAAATTAGAAAATTAATTATTCGTTTTGGTATTTTTATTTTTATCATTTCATTATTTGCATATCAACTTTCAATAAAAAGCGTCTCCTATAAACCAAATTAAGTAGAAGATAACATAATCATGTTAACTTAACATATTTTACACCCCCAATGTTATCGTTATCGTTATGCCCGCGATTGCAGCGCATTGAAATTGCGGCTAACTTGACGCGGTGAATCTCGCATGGCAATAGTCATTGTGTCAGCGACAATTGTTAATTTTTAGAGCAAATGCGGGAAAATGAAAATAAATAAAAAACATGCATACCCCAACGCAGCAACAAAGGCGTATAAAAAGTGCACTTTGTTTAATTAGCGCTTGTCGCAGAGCTGAAGTGGCCTCCTCGGCGCATTGTCCATGGCGTCCGCTATCCTGGTCGTGTTGTACATGAATAGGCCTTTAAGAGCGCAATAAGCAGGCAAACAAACATAGTGCCACACACACACACACACCCACACAGAGAGAGGACCACGCCCACACCCAATTATAATGAATGGCACTGCGAGTGCACAAAGCAACACGAGAGAGAGAATGTGAATGTGAATACCAGTATGTCAAAGTGTGAATGCTGCCTGCCAGCTAAACGATAATAATCTTCATTTGGCCCCAGATTCAGATTCCAACACATTGGGATATGGACAGACCCAAAGCCGGACTCAGGGCACAACTCTGGACTCGGGACTCTTCAGTTAGCTAACTTCTTTGCGGGACCCCAGTGGGCCTGCTACTGCTGCTGCTGCTGTTGTTGTTTGTGTGATTCAACTGGATCTGTTTGTGTCTGGCTAACATGTCCCTAGCCCATTGTTTTCCTATTGCTGTGTGTGTGTGTGTGTGTGTGCTTGGCAATTGATGTAACTGTAACTGGCTAAAGCGTCGGACGTCTTTTTGCCTGTCTATTTGCAGCAGTGATTTGTCCATTCCAGTGAAGTTACATACATAGTTCTCTCCTCCTTCTCTTCTCTTCCTTCTTCTACCCAGCTCTCTCTCACTAATTGGCAGTTAAACAGCATAACTGTCTGATTTTGACTTGAAGTGCGGCCATGATTATGCAATTTCAATTAGTATTGACCTCAGGCCACGCCCTTTGCCTAATGAGTTTGTTTGATTTGCCAAATGTCTTGTGTTTCATTGAACCCAACAAATATGTAATCAGAGTAAATCAGATTCTCAATTGTTTCGATAACATTGTTGATTATGTTATTAAATGCGATATCTACACACATTTAACAGCACATTAACATTGTTGAATAAGCAAAGCTGTGTTAGTTAACATGTCAATTACAACACGAACTCACGTGTCGTGCACGCAGTGTTGGAAGTGAGAAGAGGAGTATCGGCTTAAAAGTATCGATACCACCTAATTGAAAACCTTGGCTACAATTGCCTGCACTAATTAGCTGCAATTTTATTTCTGTAATATTTTTATTTTTGCATTGAATTGTGATTTAAATTAAATGTGAACCCTTTTTTGATTGCCTTAAAGTGCATTGAATCGGCCAGAATGCAATTTCAATAATTGCCGCCTGTGTTGCGAGTGCAGCCAAGCGTCTCGTGAGCCTGGCGGGCTCAAAAATTTTAATTTCTAAATAAACTTTGAGCAGCTTTTCGGTTGGCGTGTCAAGAGCAGCAGCAGCACCACCACCAAAAAAATAAACAGAGCCCTTCCTTTCGCTCTCTCTCTCTCACTCCCACTCTCTGTGTGTGTTTCTCACTCTCTCCTGCAGCAGGCGAAAACCCTTCAGTTAACTTTTCTTCGTGTAACGCGCAAATGAAGTGCTGCATGAGTGCAAATGCAAGTGTGAGTGCTGCGTACGAGTGTATTCAAGTGTGCATATGTGTGCGACTCTGCACGTGTGTGTATATGTGTCTGTGTGTAAGTGTTTTTATTAAAACCAAATGACAAACTTTTGCCTCGGCGGCAGATCCAGAAGCAGAAGCAGAACCAGAGCCAGGCCAAAGCGAGAGCCAACCAACAGCGTCAACAACAGCCAAAAGCTAATTTACACTTTTGTTGTTTCGGTTACTTTATATTTGCCACGCCTAGCGCCAACACCAACGACCTATCCTCCACTTCCCTGCCCCCTCCTTGGCTATACGCCATAATGGAAAAACTATTTTGAGAGGGAGAGGAACACAAATGTTGTCAAAAAATTTGTGAATGCTAAAAAACAGTCAACAGCCAAGTGGAGCAAAAGAGAGAGAGAGAGAGGAAGATAGAGAGATTGAAGTGAGAGGGGTGAAAGGGTTGCGAGGGGAGGCGTGTTAAACAGAAATAGCAAAAAAACAAATCAAATGTGTGAACTTTAACACTATTTACCGCCGAAGAGTATGCAGGGAAAAAGTTTATTCATTTAGTTGAACGAGCGCAGACGGCAGCAGCCAACGCACACACACACACATGTGCCACGCCCCGTTCCGCCCTTTATACCTGAACGGCAAGTGCATTTCGAGTTCATTTTGCGCTCAAGTGCAGCGCAAGTGGGCTCTATTTAAATTACTTACTATATGGCATGTAAGCTCATTAGAATGACGGCTGATACGGCTACAGATACAGATACAGCTACGGCTACACACTTGCAGATACATCCACAAGATACACTTGCTGCAAATTACAAATACAGTCATGAATGCAAAGACAGTCAGTCACAGCCAAGGCCACAAACACAATAAACCGATTCACATACACAGAGACACAGTAACTGATGCAGTTCCAGTTCAAAGATACAAGATACAATTGCACAAACTAATACAGTTACAGATACACATACATATGTATATAGATACTGCATTTACGTCTGGCTTGATTGTAATGAGCATTGCATACAGCGGACGTTTAGAGACGAAGTAACAGCAAATGAGGCGTGATATTAATCAATGATTTTAAAACAAAGGGAAATGGATGTGGGCGGAATGTTCAATGGGGGATAAGGAGGAGGAGGAGGGGCGGGCAAACAGCAGGGGAACTTCATTATGTAAACGAATGTTGCTTTTGTTACATAAGCACTTAAGCGACTGCCAGCGAGTTGATTGAGACAGCGAGAGAGAGACATAGAGGGAGAGTGATAGAAAGCCCATTAATTCGCATTGGCAGCGAGTAATAAAGAAACTAAAGCTGCAACATTCATCTAGGTTACCTCAAATATATCTCGGAGAAGCGAATAGAAGAGAAGGCCAGTTCTAGATAAGATGTAGTCACAATGATTATTATAGATAATTGATAAAAAGAAGCACCCTGAAATCACTAAACGAGAATCTATAATAAAGCTTAAATATCAAAATTATAATTTCAAAACAACTGAGTCTCAAGAAGTTAGTGAGTCATACTTTATTTATTTATAACGATAATTAACGTGATTATATTCATTTAAATCATTAATATCATATGTATAATTTGCAAATACGATTATATTTCATTGAGCTCTCGGCCGAATCAACATCTTAGTTGTTTTGATACGGTAGCTCGGTGTCCAAAGTGCTTGATAGTATTGTCCGTTGAGGTTGCTAAGATATATTAAATTATAAAAATGAATCCAACTCTCTGTAATAGAGGTGGAGAAGCATCGATGTTATATCGATAAACATCGATTTTTCATATAAAAAACCTAAGCAAACTTCGATGTTTCTCCAGCACTACTCTGTAACTTTAGAGATACTTAAATAATCAACTGATTACTTACCATTCTGTACAATCCTTCCCAGCATACCACCAACCAGCTGCATGAAGTTCAGCGCAATTGTGTTTGTACTCATCGTGGTCACTATCGAAAGTGGAGAACATTTGATATTCGTTGTATCTCATTCTGTCCTTGTCTGCATTTCCAGAGTATAATCCCAAACTGAGCAACCTGTATTTATCATCTTCTCCAGCAATTTTAAAGTTGTCATAACGAACGTAGAAAGTGCCAAAAAGTCTTTCCATAAGTATATAGAGCTCATGGGGTTGGTCGTTGGTCAGGCGATGAATCTTCTCGAGGCCCAGGAAGAAATCGCCTGTAAAGTTACCAAACCCATTCTTATACGCTTCCCAGTTCCTATTAAAGTTATCTTTTCCATTTATACGTTGTTGAATAACAATCCAACCGGGACCAGCAATTTTACTATTACAAAGAACAGAGAAGGTTTCTGACTGGGATGTTTCAATATTGTGGATCTTATTTGAATAACCGTAGGTAGTGCAACTTGTTGTTTTCTTTTCGAGTTTTATTATTGGCTCTTTCACTTCCTGTTCCTTTTGATAAATGCCTTTTTCATGCTTCTTCAAATCATTTTCATTCTCGATCAATCTTTTTTGAGATTCTGTTAGTGTTTTGTTTTTCGATTTAACTTCAGTTTCGAGTTGTGAAATCGTAGTACCATTATCGGTTATGATCTTATTTTTATTCTCCAACTGATTTTTATATTCACGGACAACACTTTGAGCCTTCTCCAAACTTAATTGACAACTCTGCAGACTTTCTTCTTTAGATTTCAGTTGTAAAGAATTATTTTCAATAGTTTTGTTATTCTTCTTAAGTTCATTCTCACAAAACTCCAACTTAGAATCATTCAAATCGATTTTAAAGTGTTCCGGATCTTTTATTATTGTTTTGAGCTGAACTATTTCGTTGTTAGCTGATTCAAGAAGTTGCTTTAACATAGAATTTGTCGCTTGCAAGTCTTTTATATGAGCATCTTTACTTATTATAACATCGTCTTTTAAGTTTCCTTTAGCTAATTTAAGTTGCAATTCTTGTAACTTTTCACGCATATCGTTAATTTCTTTTTGTTTGGTTTCACAATTATTGCTCAACAGTTCATTTTGCAGCTGATCAACATATATTAAGATGGGCTTCAAAGACTGGAACGTGTGTTCTCCACAAATATCGTTTAATTCCTTGGAGGCACTGCAATTCTAAAAAACGGTTAATGTAATCAATCAATAATCAAAATAGATACTCTACATAATTACTAAATTAATCATTATTAAATTGCAAATTTATTTACACTTCTTAACACCAAAAACGTGTGTATACGTATACTAACTTCACTATCATCAGTAGCAAAAGAACCTCCACTGAAGATGATAATAATAAAAAGATAGAAAATCTTCATTTTCTCCCAGTTTTCTTTTATATTTTATTTACAATAACAAACAATAATTATATATGTACGAGTAAGTAGCTAAACCACACTCATTAGTATGCAAAAAATGACTAAGTTCATTTTCAGATTACCCAAGGGGACAAGGTTATTAAGGTTATTAAGCACTGAGAGTATCAAATCAAATAAAGTTCAAAGCTTTCAGATTTATATAGAGCGTGCTATATATATATATATATACTTATTATAAAGAACATATACTTATGAAATATACTTAAGAAAAACCCAAAAGCGTAAATTTTGCTTGCTCTGCCTTATCAGTTACTTGAGCACATCAACCGAATCCATAGATTGCTAGGTATTTAATTTAAATTATATGTATGTATGTTTATTGGTTCTTTTGAAGAAAATTATAAAGTAATCTACTACACGTCGTCTCTTCAAGCTTGCTAGTCTCTTTCAATTTAGTCTTTTCTTTACTTGTTTTTTCCACAAACTGCAAAGCAAATACATACTGTTGTCTGTTTATCTTAGACAATAAGAGCTAGGAATATCAAATTGGTTAGAATACCTTTCAGTAACATTCTTTATTTGTTAGGTCATGTATTTTCAAGAAAAGTAAACTTCCATTTTCATGTTTTACAAGCAAGTTTTCATATAAATATTACCTGCCGTTTTAAAGCTCAATTTCATAGTTTCCCTTTTACATCGCTTTAATTAACAAGGTGACCCCCCTTTGAGACGCTTAACTTGCAAAGAGGAATTTTAATTAATCATAAAAGGGAAACTTGTGTCAAAAGCGATTGGGAAGGTTATTAAGGTAAAAGGAAATTAGTAAATAATCACAGCAAAAGAGACGAGCAAAATGCAACCCTTTGGATGGGAAAAAAGACACTCTCAAAGAACAATTCATACACATGGTTATAGTGCATTGTCTGGTCTCTCCTCTCGACTCGTTCGTCAACTCCATGACACAGTCATTACAGTGCACCTCACTACCTGCCTCCCTTCCTCGCTCGGTACTACCTACCAGTAGGGTGTCTCGCTGGCTGCCTGTTAACCGGAGACAGCGCTGCAGAGCAACTGCATCCGGTTGCTGCATCAGTTTCTTGCATTCATCCATTCACAGTAGACTCGCGTGCCTCACGCCTGTCCCTTGCAGCACGGTTGCACGGTTGACACCACGTCAGCGGTGCGCAATTTATGTGCGTGAGGAAGTAGGAAAGTGGTAGCAAGAGAGGCGAGGAGTGAGGCTAGACAAAGGCGTGCACTGTGGGCGGAGCTGAGAAAAAGGGGATTCCGTAGACTCCACCTCGCGCGCGGCAAAAAAAAAGGGAAAGCGCTTTGTAAAGCGCCCGCGAGCTAAGCGGTTTGACCGCCCCCCGCACAACAACAACAACAACTACTACCACCACCCCACTCCCTCAACCTGTAACGACGATTGGGAATGGCGAAATAAAAACTAGAAAATCTGTGGCCAGTCAATGCTGGAACAGCGAACCTCGGTCACCTCGTTGGGGTTTTAGCAGTGTTGTAGGGGGAGGAGGGGGAGGGCGACTGGGTGTGCTGAGTTCAGCTTGAGCGGGTTAATTGTTTTTTGCTGACTGTCGACTGTCGACTTAAAAAATTAAAATAAAAAAAAAGAAACACGACGAAGCGAAACGAAATAAAAACCTCGCAGAGCTTTGAATAACTTTAAGCAGCGGACGCTTCGGGGGCTCGCCACAAAATATTGGCTTAACGTGCGGGGCGTTATACATATATATATATGTACACTATATAGTAATTTCAAGGGGTGGCATGCAAAGCAGCCGTTGCCAGCTGTAACCCCAGAGCAACTCCTGGCTGCTCTTTCTTCTCTCCACCCTCACTCGTGCCGGAGCAAGTGTGGTAAGAGCTAAGCGACAATATGCGATGGCTAAGACTAAGCTTGCACAGGGCCGCAGCTAAACTGGACGAGGGCTGGGCGCAACACGGGAGGAGAGAGGAGGGCGGCAGAGCACGTGAACCAACGCAGCCGACGGCGTCCAAGTTCATTTGCAGTTTTTCGCTTGTGCGCTACACAAAAACTTTCCTTGCGAGGTTGTCACGAACGTGCAGTTGGTTCGCCTAGCAGGTGTGGAAGGGAATACCGTGAATGAGTGGAGGGCAAAAAGTAAGTAGGTTTCAAGGTGTGGATGAATGAGCAATTGTTTTCACTTGTTATAGGTTACGATAACACAAAGTGTGACCGTATTGCAACAATATAATTATTTAAATAATCATACGTAGCTTTTTGTTTGATTAAGTCAGATAAGCAGTCATTTTAACGATTGAAACTATATACAATATATGATATTTAATAGAGTAACCGTACCATAACTCATTTCAGACATATGACTTAGAAGAAGATGACCATATTCTATAATGCACAATACTTAAGTTTATTTTCGAAATATTGCAAATAAAGTAAGTTGGATGGGTCGCGCATTTCACTTAGTGGTGCTTTACATAGAAATGCTTGTTTTAAAATATGGTGACCGTATTCATACAAAGATAAAACTCTGCCCAAGTTAAGGTTTTCATTCTAGGTGAATCAAATTAACACTTGTTTTCATTTGTTCGAGACAACTGATTTCAATCAGGTTGACCGTGCATGTATAAAATTTAAATTTGAAAACCATAGCTACCTTTGAAGTTTTACTACAAATCGTCCGACTTCTTAGGGTTCCGACTTCAGTGAGCCTTACCAACTTATAGCGCTCTTTATGAAGAAACCACTATTTTATAAAGGGTGACCGTATTTAAACAATAAACCAAGCTCAGGCTTTGTTTGAAACCTCGAAGTTTGTTCTCTTGTATAGTGCCTCATATATCACATTTTCAGGGCACTTTCCAAGAGTCGCCTATGTGGCATCATCTGTGCATTCAATCCCCGCCATGTGCTCATTTTTTAGACACCGTTCTCTGTTTGCACTGTGCACTGTACTGGGCTGTGCGGGCCGCTGCCTTTCGTATACCCGCAGCGCATGTATTCCCTATAAATTTTTTACAATTTTATGCAATTGTATAGTTTGCAAAAGTTTGCTGCAGCTATTTTTCGGTGCCGCCGCTGTGTGGCATTGTTTTCTCCAACAACAATAACAACAACAGGGTAACAACAGCAACAACAACATCAGGCACAACAATAATGCTGCAGTTTCGACCCGTCACGCCCACCGTCCACGCTGCCCTGCTGCTTCTGCTGCTGTGGCAACTCCTGAACCGCAACGCGCCGAACAAATGAACTCGAATGTCCTTTTATATGCGTTCAGTGTTTATTGTGCCATTTCCTACGCTCCCAATCCTAAGCACAGTGCCAGCTCGCAACTTGGCCAAATTTCGTAGTGTCCTTCTCCCGCTCCGACTCCTCCTTCGCCGGGCAGCGTCTTGGCATACTCACTCCCCCATGGCGGCTGTGTGGCCATGTTGCCATCGATCCCAGTAAAAAGCACTTGGATTAAAGTCTACATAATTCATGGCCAATAGGCGTGGCGTGACTCGTAGAACTTTAAGGTGACAGCGCCAGGCTGATTGCCATGAAATGCAACTCAGTTGACAGAAGGAAGAACTTGATGCAAAAATGTTGGCTATGTGAAAACAATCGATATTTATGGAGATCAACAAGAAGTATAAATGTTTCTGGCAGCACTGTTATGAGCGCCACTTAAAGTCAGTGTTGGAAGACTGGGGAAACTATTGCCACACGATGCGATGTATCGTTGATCAACCGCAATGTATCGATAGCTTTTGAATAGGAAAAGTATCGCACATTCATGCAGAAATAGAAGTAAATTTTAATGCAATGTGAACAAGTGATTTTTTAAGAATTTATTTAAACACGTTGATCTAGGCTAATTTGCAAAAAAATAAAATTGATTGATTGGCACAAAAATCTGAGATAACGTACCACAAACCTGAACTCAATGCTTATCGTGATAACACAGTGAAGGATTACCCGGCAATAAAAACTTTAGTTTTAACGAAAGTTATGCTTAAGCTAAGTTCAGCTTGAAGCTGAACTCTTACTTTCCTGACATGAAATTTGAGTAAATATTTTAGTACCATAAATTCAATGTGCCCAAGTTGCCAACTTAAATACCAAGTCAATGAGACGCAGGTTGTGAAAGGGAGGAGTCTAACTGTTTAATAAAATGGAAATGGAAAGTTTTAAGCTGTTCAAATAAGGGCATTAAATTTCCGAACATAATTTGTGACTGTCGAACTCGAATGCGACATAGAAATACGAGCCCGAGCGCTGTAAGGGGTGCAGGAGCTGGCGTTGGGCAGACGCGCCGGAAAACATTGCATTGCATATTTTAATCAAGGGAAAATTGCATTGAAAAATATTGTTAACAATAACAGGCAACGGCGGCATTTAAATGTCCTGGCCAACATGTGACGGCACCATGGCATGGACAGAGGCAGTGGCAGCGATAGCGACAGAGGCAGAGGCAGAAGCGACGGCGTCGTTGACCAGCGACAATTAAAAGTTTTTACTAGCATTCAAATTTTTCAATATAGCCGAATGCAATGCCATGGAACACTGACAAACCAGACCGTAACTGACCACCGGCATGAAATACACATGCAACAACAACAACAACAACAACAAGCATCAACAGCATCCACACAAATAAAAGAGAAATGAAAGCCGCGACATTTCCATGCAGTGTAAAGAGCGCCACAGGCGTGCATCGTTGCGAACCCCAAAGGGGGGTCGCACAGCAAAAAAAGAGTGAAATAAAAGAGAAGCAAAGAAGAGAGGGAGAAAAAAAAACACACTTTGCCCTCCCCCCACCAACGAGGCAGGCAGGCACATGCCAGTGCAATATTTGTCTATAAAAGGAAGCCGTGACAACTCGAAGGGGCACTCAGTGCAGATAGGGTGCTTGGGAAGGGGTAAGGAGAAGAAGGGGGAAGAGGCTACTGGACCAACATGGACATGCGTTGCATGCGTCGCAACAGCTGAAGGCGGCTTTAAGTGTTGCCTTATATTGTCATCAAACCTGAAAACGATTTGTTGAATACCAAAGGAAGATAATGTCAATACTTTTTGAACGAACTGTGGCATATTGGTTGTGAAAGAATGTATTATAGTGGCAGCTTCACTTTCAGGGTTTGAAACTTTATCATAAATCATGCGATTTTCCATTGGAATGTGGTTACACCCTTACTTTGTTTTTATCCAAATTTTATTCATATTTGTGGCAACGCAACCTCAGTGGTATCAACCGAATCCGGCGGCCCGATATCATCTTGAAGCAAGCAATCGATAGTTCAGCGAATGTCATGCCTAATTAGTCATTAGCCGATTAATGCTGTTTTGAACAGACACTTGAATAAATAGTTCCACAGTGTCGTTACATATGTTATTAATCGATTAGATAATTCAAATAATGTAATCGATATAAAAATAATTACGTATTTTCCTGGTAAAAAATATCGTCAATGCTTACTTTTTTCCGTTGGTAATCAGTGTTGGTCATTAAAAATTGTTTGTTTAAAATTTTTTAAAATTAAACTCACTTAAATGGAGTAATTAACTACGTTGTGCGTGAGTGTTGACACCATCAGACGTGTTCTGTCTCCCTTTTTGAGGGAGTGAATCACAAGTGCCACGGCACTTTGGACCTCTGTACAGGGAGAGACTGTATCTCATACTCAAAAAGTTTTTAATTTCAAATTTGACGCAATTCTGTTTACTTTATGCATTTATAATTTCGGAGTTCTGCTGTCATTGTTGTTGCTGCTGTTGGTTGTTGTTGTTTATCTGTCGCACAAAGTTCGAACTGGCTCAAAGTTTTTAATGAGCAGCAGCGACGATGTTGGACGTCAACGGCAACGTCAGCAGCGTCGTTGACTGCGCTGCTTGCTTGTTAGCAAGAGTTGTGTACGAAACGAAAAACTCGACGAAATTGTTGCTAAGATGCAAAGTGAGCGGATAAGAAAATAGCACCGAAAAAGACTAAAAAAAAGGGGTTGGCCAGGTTGGGAAAAAGGGGGAGAGCAGTGCAGACCATCGCCAAAGGGCACAAGTTTATGGCGTTTTGTTTCGCAGTCAAATTTTCCAGATAATTGTTCTATCGATTATATCAAATTCACAAGGAAGTGAAGTCAATTAAATTATCGATGTTTTAATAAAAATACCAAACACCGTGAAAGGTGAATTGTTTAACAGCAACCTATCGATGTGCCAACTTAGCAGCCGATTGTTGTTCGAAATGCAAACTATCAAAGTAATATCGATATTTTTAAACCAAACGTATTTAAATTTCTGGCTTTACATTCAAATAACAATAATTAATCTAATTGTTTCGGCACTTAAAGTACGCGTACAACACACAATCCTATCAAAGTGCGCTGCAGGCTGCGATTGTGTGCGTGGCTGCTGATCCTCTTCGGCTTTGTGCTTATGTGCACGTTTGTTGTTGTCATCCTGTGTGCGTGTGCGGGTTGTGGCCAATGCGCATTGTGTTGACGACTCGTATGGAAATAATGCAAGACAATTATGAAGGTGGCGATGATGATTGTGATGATGACGATGACGAGGACTGCAGCCGCTAATTGGAGGCATTTAATATTTGGATAGGCAAATTGAAATGCGCGCGGCAACTAGCTGCTGTTGTTGTTGTTGTCTAATTGGCAGGCGAGAAGGCTGGCAATGTGGCAACGTGGCACTGTGTAATCTAATTGCATTTCATACTTGGCAACATTAGTTGCATTACTCTGGGTCAAGGTTAAACACCTTCTTGTGCACCCACCTAGGCGCCTGAGCTAAATGGATTTGCGGAGTACTCGGATGTGTGCACGTTTCTGTAAGTGCGAGTGCGAGTGTGTAAGTGTGTGAGGGTGTGTGTGGCCAAATAACTCAGAGCTTAGCTCTGTGGCCGAGTCGAGTCCCCCGGATGCATTTATGGCATGCGATGTGCATCAATTGTGGACTGCAGGTCAAGTGGCCGCCAAAGCAAAAAGCCGCAACGGGAGAACTGAACTAAAACCAAGCCGCTCTCCCATTCTCACTCTCTTTCTCTCTCTCTGTCTCTCCTTGCTCTCTTTTTAGCACACATTGCAATGCGCCTGCGCCGCTCTTTGGGGCATCTGCCCCCGCGCCGTCGTCGCCAGAGTCGTCAAGCTGCCTGACTAAATGATGATTGCTGCAGTTTTTAGCCAAGACAACAAGGTAGCGCCGTGGCTGGAGGCGGGCAGGGACGGGCAAGGTACGGTGGCAGTGCACATGGCATATGGCATAGTTGGCCCAAAGCCGCAGTCGCTGCCTAAGATTTGCAACATTCGTTGAGGGTGGCGACGCCGCGGCCGCGGGCTGTGCTCGAAGCATGCAAAGCTGTCAACAAATTGGCGTCGATTAGGCTTCGTCGCCCACGTGGCGATGGTTCGTGGTGGTTTGGAGGGCGCCCCCATCCCCTCTCCACAGCCAGGTAGTACGTATATGGCTGGCACCCTTGTTTGTTGGCCACGAATTTAGACATAATTTGAAATGCCGCCGGCGGCGTCAGCGCCGACGCGACGCCTGCGTCGGCATCTGTCGCTTTCGCAATGGCCGCATGTCAAATTATGCATGGGCTTTTTGGACTGGGTAAGGGAAGTGACCTCGCAGCACCACCCCCTCCCCTCCCCCTTCCCGCTACATCCGCCACTCGTCCCCAGGTGTGCACGGTGTGGCCGGTGTGGGCGGGGCAACGAGCTGCGGCCGGCTTACTGCAGCTTGCGGCGTTAGCTGGCCCGCTTCATAAATTGGCATTAGTGGGCGGGACGGGATCCACACAGCCAGACAGAGAGCAAGAGAGATAGTGGGCGGGGTGGGGAGGTGTGGCACTGGCTGATGCAATTTTTGTGCAACGCCAGCGGCAGCTTAATAACTTTTATGCGTGTTTGCATATATCGACCATGCATCGAACTGATGCAAAATTCGAGCGCAAACTGAACGCTTTACGGTGTGTGCAGCGTGTGTTAGTCTCTCTCTGTGTGTGTGCATGAGTGTGTGTCTGTGTGTGTGTGAAGCACATCAATGCGGGCATTTGGGGTCAAAGCATAGATAAAGAGATTGCAAGTGTTCGGGCAAAGTGCAGATACAGTTTAATCATACTGTCCATATTGCAATTGCCCAGTATCGCGTCGGAGTCGTAGTCTCTTAAATCTTTCAAGTTTCAATTTGCTAAATTACTTTCGATTATCTTATTTATGAAAGTATATGTACGTTTACAATATATTTGGAAAAAATACGCCAAAATATATAGCAGCGAACAAATAGTATACAACATAGGCACGCATAGTATGGCACTTAAATTATGAAGTATTGTTTTGAAGTAACACAAATGATACTGACTTTAACTTTAATGGCAAATATAGTGAATATTTGGAACTATCGTTACAAACTGTCCTAATACATAACCTACATTTCTTTATAGTTACTCATTTGAGTCAGTCATTGACATATTAATAGTCGTAGATTTGAAAGTGTATTTAAAATACTTCTGCTATTTTATCAATTTATCAATTTGTATATTTCTAAAAGTCATTATCTGTTATCTGTTGTATATGAACAGTTTATATACATATATTTACAAACATTACCAATTTGAAACCCAATATATGATTCTAATTTATTATTTTCGTAAAGCGAAACATTCAAAAGTAAGTTTTCAACAACAATTGGTTTATTGAAGATTTGTATTATTAACAAATGTGCTGATTACATATTAGTTACATGTTACAATTGAAGGATTGATCTTACATATAGAAAAGAATGATGCCTGGAACCACTGTACGTGTTACGTGAAAATATGACAAAATGTTAACATCATGTGACGTGAGCTGGCAAAACGTGGCGCATTATAATTTAGGATTGTTATCTCTCGTCTGACCCAACACAACACAACATACTGTGCTGGTGGGCAGAGCAGGCAAGCGCAGTGCACTTGTTTGCATTCTATACATGTATATCTATATATATAGTATGTATATATGTATGTATACATATGAACATTGAGTGAGTTTATCTCATAGCATACAGATACATTTTGTTTGCGAATGTACGACAGGTTAATAATGATGATGGATCTATCGCGGGTCACTTTGATGGAGCACATGCGGCAAAGTGAACTGTCTTCTTGTTGGGATGTTATTTTACTTATCGGGCACCGTGCACTGGATGCAACTCTCCATTTGGACGGTGTACTCTTCAATTTGTATGGTCGTCTCAAAGAAGTTGTAACGCAAATGAACAGCCGAAGTTGCAGCATCTAAAATCTGTTTGGGATTCGCATTGGGTGCTGGAAAGGAAGTAAAGAGAAAAATTAGAAGGAGAGAGTTGAGAGAAAGTGAGCGGCGATTAGTGAAATGAACGCTGATAACATTGATGGGGCGCCCCGTTGAAATTGGCCACGCTTAAAAAGCCATTTCAAAAATAATTAAGCTAATTGCGCGCTTGCCATGGACATGAAGCGATGTGCCTAACCCAGCGGACACAGCGGACTACCAACACCATCAGCACAAACGGCAGCAGCAACAACAACAACAACAGAAACAACACTCAAACTCCGTCGACACCATCGACGCGACCAACGCCACCTTCAGCCACCGAAAAACAACAACAAAAACAGCAGCACCAGCGAATCCATTGGGATAATTACCATGCAGAGCAGACACACACACACACACACACACGCACGCACACATGCGCACACAGACATAACACATGTAGCAACTTCGTCGTTTGACTCCCCACCACCACCACTCTCCGGGACAGTCCCAGTAGGTTATTCGGTTGATTCCCTGAGGCTACTCACCAATGGCCAAATGCGCAGATAGCGCCACTTTATTAATGCTCAGCGCCCAGATGCGCAAATTGTGAACACGCTCGACTCCTTCGATGCGCTGGAATATCTCCAACACCTCCGCATAGTGCAGATAGTTGGGGGAGCCCTCCATCAGTACCTGCCAACGGTAATGCGATAAGCAAAAGTTAGTCCATGTGCAATTGCCACTAAGTTATAAATATTAAATATAATGCAAACAAATGTAATTATCATAAAACTATACTATACTAAATGTGATACATAGGTAGAATAATGGTTATATCAACAACTGTTTACTGCAATAATTATTATTGTAATAATTAGATATTCTATTACAATAGATTATTGTAATAATTACCAAAAATCAAATAAAATTTAAGGTAGTTATCTATATTATATTAAAGTTAAAATTTAATCGATAGTTTATAAGTTTAGTTTTCATTATAAGAATATAATTTATAAGTTGAACCTATATTACCAGTGGAAACCATATAATCTATTAGATATATGGTTTCAAAGTAGATAAGGGCAATAATATGTAAATCTTCTGTACATCTTTTGTTTAGAGATGTTACAGATGGGTTATTATATATGTACATTTAACATAATTATAAGGAATTTACTCTAAGTTTCAACTGTACAGATCGAAAAGATCTTAAACTAAATGTAAACATGGAAGTATTTAATCAACATAATACAGAAATATGAACTTTATCTTATTGATAAATACTTCAGTCATGTTCGATTGAAATCGGAACTGGAACAATTACTCACCAGCAGGGCATCCTTCATAATGGTGAATGTGGTAAAGAGAACAATAATCGAAAAGATGAACGTGCAGATGGGATCGACGATGGCGTATTGGGGCCAAAAGTAGATTACGATGGCAGCCACAAAAACGCCCACACTCTGAATGACATCGCCGATGACATGGATGAAGGCAGCACGCACATTCATATTGACTGCCTCGCGGCCCGCTTCGCCACCATGATGATGTGCTCCTGGTGATGTTTCCGCCAGGACAGCAGCGATTTCCAGATCAACATTAGGATCCACGAGCTTGGAATTCTGATACGAATAGGTGGGCAAACCGGCACCGGGCAGTTCAGCATCCTCTGGATCATATTGAACACCACCCTCGATGCGTTTGGTGGGCGAGGCTGCGCAAGGTGTTGAAGCTGCATTCGCATGAACTGCTCCCTGCTTCTTTTGCTTCTTGGATTTCCTCTTCTTGGAGCCGCCATGACTGTGACCATGACTACCGCCGCCCAGACTGTGCGAGTGACCATGCTGCAGCTGCACGCCCATGCTATATGTGTGTGAGTGTGTGTGTGTGTGTGTGTGAAAAAGAAATTGAAATCGTTATCACAAATATTTAATATACTTGAAAATGTTGCAAACCATGCGCCGCCGGTCTCCGGTACAATCACCTACCTACCCCACATCCCTCCGTTTCCTGGCGGCCTCCCATAGCCACCTTTGACGGCCTTCGGCCACGGGCTTTTGGCCGCAAAACAAAAACAAGAATGCATACAAAAACTTTTTTCGGTGCATGCGGCCGACGCTTCGGTATTGTTTGGAATTTTATTTCAGCATTTTAATGCACCAACAGTCAGACTGCCGCACAGTGGAGTGAAAAGGGGGAAATAGCTGATATATTGTTGGCTACTGTTACTTTTTAAATGTGATGGTTTTCTAAGTATAGTCAGCAATTATTAGCCGACTTTATATAGTAATATCTCTGTCTATTTGTGCCCCTAATTTACAGTGGCTTATAACTAGAGCCTATCCAATAATGTGAACGCCCTCTTTAAAACATTGAAGTTTTGCATAACATTTTTAAAATAATCTAATGCGCTGAAATTAATAAAATATAATTTTTTTGTATTTTGCAAGTCGTGTGATCTTTTAAGAACTCTGTAATTCTTTTAATCTTATCGAAAGAAACTAGTTCTATGAATTTTCTGTTTAAGTTTTAGAAAATAAAATTCATTCCTGTACCATTGTAGCGCCGTGTGTTAGTGCTCTATGTACCGGAAGGTGTGCGCAAGCCGCTCGACCGCCCACTGGCGACCGAGGCCGGCCCGCTGCTGTGCTCCGGCTCCGGATGCACCGCCGCATGCAAATACAAATGTATTGTCGAAAATAGCGACCGGTTGACTAGCCCACATACACACAAACACACACACACACACACCCACACACGTGGGATGGTTGGCGGAGTGAGCTGAATCCTCCCGCGTGGACGCTCGCATGGCATGCATCAGGCAGTTAATAGCTCGGCACATTGACTTTTTATTCATTTTAAATGCTCCGACATTGCAGATTTATGGGTTTTCTATTTGGAGAATAAGGGGGCCATGACCAAGCTCATGGCATGGTCGTACCACGCTGGCCTCTTTCTGTTTCAGCCTCGTTCTGGTCCTGGTCGGGCCGGATCGGTTCTAGTCTGTTTTGGCTGTCCGGAGCGCACGCCGGCTGCACTTAGCCGGCTTTTTTGGAAACAATGCAACTCCAGTCGGGGCATCAATAAATAAACTGGCATAAATTACGCACAGACCAATGGCGCACACAATGCCCGGCACAACAGCAGCAACAACAACAAAAGCACTAACAAAAACACACCACAACACAAACACACACACACATACTAACGCACAGTGTGAACGATCTCTCCATTTGCGGCTAATTGACATGACGTCACACAGGCGATGCCGAAGATACCAATGGGCAATCAAAACAAACGACTTTCGGGGATTGGAAATGGAGCACACAGCATCAAAACGAAAACTGTTCCCACATAGAAAAATATTCACTACCTGAAAGAGAACAGTTTGCAGTCATGCAGGAGGAAATAAACTAAAGTTCAACTTGGAAAAAACCAAAGTGAAATTGAAATTGTAACATACTCATGGTAGAGTGAACAAAGAATCCCAAAACTTGAGGGAAATTATAAACAATCATAACTACATTCAAGATAAATATCTAATACACATTAAGTAAATATAAGTAAATTCTGCACCATTTGTGAGTTATTTAAAGCAGTCTTAAGGCAGTCCAAATTCAAGGTGACATTGCCAGACGCAAAAGGTGAAAGTTCTTTGATAATTAAGTTGTTCGCATTGACTGTAACATAATCGGATTAACAAAGAACCCCAAACTGATTCCACAACAAAATCAAAGGCTACCAAAAACTAAGACCTAATGAACAAATGCGTTGAGCTGCTCAGTAAACTCTTAAAATGTACATAGAAATATGAATAATATATTTCTATACATAAATATATATTATAATTCTATGGAGCTTCGATAAAATCAAGGTTAAACAAATACTCAGCCGATATGGAATGGAGGTTCCTCAAGCTGTTCGCCATCTTTTCCCAGTTGAAGATGATTTAATTCCTTTGACTTGCCCCGTGTTTCTATTCTTGTTAGCCACTTCCCACAGAGTGTGCGTGGGAGTGGGAACAACTCAACCTGAGCTTGTTGCCCTGACAAGTCAATTTCATTTTCAATTTTTTAGACCAGGCAACACCCACTAGGAGCAGTGCCTGCGCCCCCCTCTCCCACTTGGACTCCAAAGGCGGCCATAATTTGTCAAAAAACAAAAACCTTCCGCCTCAGCTACAGGCCCAGTTGGTAGCAAACTAGGGAGAGAGAGAGAGAGAGCGAGAGAGACGCGTTGATGGGCACTAAATAAATTGTATGGGGCAGCTTCAGTTACGGCTGGCTCGCTCCTCGTTCCCCTTCTTCTACGTCGTCTATGGTACATCCAGTGCTGCCATCTGCGGCTGCGGCCACCCGTCACGCGGTCAACATAACAACACGAGGAGGCTTCCAGTGTCGGAGCAGGATTCAATGCGGAGCACATACGCTTTTTGACTTTGAACATCCGATTGCCAAGGCATTTGCCACGACCGGGCACGGCGCTGCGTGTGTGTCCTCGAACGCAAAAAATGCTGCCAATGCTGCTGCAGGATTCCTCTACACACAGCAACTCTCTCTCTCTGACTCTGTCACCTTCTCTCGCTCCACATCTCTCTCCCTCTCTTTTTCTGTGTGTGTGTGTGTTGCTCTTCCCCCATTTGGCGCCCCATTGTTGTTCCAACTGCGTCGCTGTAATTTGTAGCGCGCAATGAAGCATTTCCCTTGATTTTGCGGCATCTTTACTCGCCTCGTTAGTGGCCAACAAACGACAGCAGCCATGACAACGCCAACACTAGGGCAAGGACCAAGAACAGGACCAGCACCAGTAGCGGCACCAGGCACCATGGCAAGACGACTACGCTGCGACTAGGCGGACACAGAAGAGGAGAGGAGAGTGGAGTGGAGAAGAGGAGAGTGTAGTGGAGTCAGTCAGCCAGTCAGCACGACAGGCAGCCAGCCAGGACAGCAGCAGCAGTAGCTGGAGCTCGTGCTGCTCTGCTCCTGCGCTGGCGACTTGCGCCTGGCAACATGTCCTGATTTAATTGACAGGAACATAAATATTAGCGCATATCTTGGCTGCCTGCGCCACTCCACACCTCGCCTTGCCTCGCCTCGACTGTAGCCCGTGGGCCCATGGCCCCGTGGCTAGCATCGTATGTGACTGGGACACCAGGATGTCGGGGCATGTCACCCGGCTGAGCAGCTCGTTAAGCTGTCGCCCCATGGAACGGCAACCGGCAACGAGCACGTTTATTACGCTGCGCTCTTAATGCCCATTTTATAACCGAGTGGTGTTATTTATTTGCCCAGCGCTGTTCGCGTTCTCCGTTCTCTAAGCTAAATTAGAAAGCACGCGAAACATGAGAATTTCGAGAGGACTCTATTATATATAGAAGTTTGCTCTATCAAAATTGTTCCAATTCAGCAAAATATAATTACCATATTTATTCAAACATTTGAGCACATTTGCGAATCATCATCATTAATTGTCAAATTGTTTCTAGTTCCATCTATAAACACATCTAAACTAAGCTAAATTTCAATATAAATAAATCAGGCTAAATTTATCGATACGTTTTCTGCCTCCGTATTTATTTTTATTGCAAATAAACTTGAATTTCGATTTGTTGAAACGAAATTTCATTTTGTTTTCCATTTTCACATTTTTAAGTGCGTGTGCTGAATGTATTTTCAATAAAATAACTAGAATCAGAAACATATTTCAACGTGTTCGTCGTTCTATTGCGAAAATTAACAAAAATATGAAATACATTTAGAGCTCGTGGGATATCTACATATGTTTGTATACGTATATTTAATATGTAGTTGTACATTGCAGATGATATTTCTATGTGTCTGTATATATTGCTCGTGACAATAAAATTATCTGGTCTATTTAAAGTGCAGTTTGCAATAATTTGTAGTAAATGTACAAAAAGTTAGTATAAAGACAGATATATTAGTAAGTTGTTTACTGTGGTATCTGGTTCTATTTAAGTAGTGAATACTAAGAGGAAAATTATCATATTTAACACGAAAACGTTCAGATGGGATGAGTAAGTAATAAATATATCAAACATATATCCAGAAACTAGAAATATATATTAATTTAACAATAAATAAATATATTAACTATATAATAACAAATTCTGTGCCATTAAATACAACTAGTATAGGGGGAATCGGAGTATATAAAATCACTCACCCTCAAACCGAAAGTAGTTTTACTTTCTGCTTTTATTTCTATACGGAAATCTTCTTGTTATCGTAATAATTAGAGTTCCCTTCAGTTAGTGATTTAGTTCTATAAATTCATTAAGCTGTCTGCAATTGTCATTCCACTCATATTTGTACTTTTATACCCTGTAGACTAATTTACCAATGTCCAGTCTTCTTTTTTTTTGTTCTGCAGTCCAGTTTTGAAAAGTTAGTTTGTTCCCTGAGCAACGTTGAAATTGCAGACAATTGTTTGGAGTCTGCGATCCAAACTATCCGCAACACTGGCAGCTTAAACTGCGCTCCAAATTGCTCACACACACACACACACACACATAGCTCCCCCCTATTCTCTTCCCTGCTCTCCTTCATCTGGGTCTCATTATTCTCATATTTCAGCTAGTTTCGCTTATATTCTCCACACCTGCCCCATTTGCGGTGTTGGCCGCGTTTTTGTGTGCATGCGTTGCGTGTGCGTGTGCATGAGTGTGTGGGTGTGCCATATATGTGTGTGTGTGTGTTTGTGTGTGCGTCCCTAATGGATGTTTTTAACGATGTGAAGTTGGCGATGTTGCCACTTGAAGCTGCCACTTGAAGTGCGGCCAGGTAAATCCAACAAAGCTTACCCAAAAGTTGTTGCCTTTCATGGCTTTTGCTAATTGAACTTAAAACTCGCCAACTTCTTAGCAGCGTATGAAACTAAGTAAAAAGCCGTCAACAACAGTCGAAGCGGGCAACAATAGCTACAAGTACAACAATAATAAACAATTACGAAACATAACGGTAAAAGGTGGCCATTTAATTTGGTTGTTCGACGTGCAGCCAAACACATCGAGACAACGTCAACTTCAGCCATGACTTTCTTTACTGATGGCAGACGAGGAAGATGACCCAAGCCGGCTGCCACGCCCCACCGCCCAGAATGGATAAGTTGCCGTTACAGTTGCCTTTGCTGCTACCGCTGCTGCTGCCGTTGCACGTTTTTCACAATCAATTCACGTAATCAAACAATTCAAGTGGCAAACACTGAAAATGCCAACGTCAACTGGAAAATTTGCGCTACTATCGAGCACAAGGAGCAGCAGGCGGCGGATAGAGAGGGGGGAGCGGTGGGCCAGGGGTCATGCATACATACATGCAAGCATGTGAGTGTGTGTGTATTTGTGTGCGCTGAGAATTGAAACGTTTCGATTTATGCGCCAAAAACTATGCTTCGACAGCCACATGAACGAGCTGCAAGACGATGGGTAAAGGGGCCGGTTGTAGGCAGGAAGCAGGGAGGGGAGGAGTCCGGAAGAAGGGCATACAGTTGCAGGTGCTGCATACGACGCAATCAAAACAAGCAATGCAAACATTGTAAATCTAAGCAACGACATTGAAATGCTCTACAAGCAGCGACACCATTGGATATCTCTATATACCGATAGAAGTTTGTTCTGCCTGAACAAATATCGATAAACTTGACATAGGTTTTGGATTGAACATATCAGAGCCTGACTATAAGAGGCTAACCAACTAACTTTCTTCATCGATTGCCTTCGAAACTTGGAAAATAGTGAAACTTCTGAATAAGAAACGTACAAAAATCAAAACACCATTTGAAACCTTCTGAATCTTATTAAAAATTTAAAAATAAAATATATATTTTACAATAGTTTAAAATATTTACTAAACTAAATCAGAAGTCTAAGAAGAATTATATAAAAGTATTAAAAACTAGGTGAATAAAAACCAAATTTGAAAATCTACAGCGACAATCTAGTGCTCAGCACAAAGGTAAAATATGCGTTTTCTAAAAATCTCTAGCCAAAGTCTTCTTAGTCAGTCAGCAATTCAACAGTATAGCTAAACTTTTTTGCACAGTTAAATCGCATTGAAAAGTTATCAAGCTCAACGGAAAGTAGTAAAAAAATTCCACCTTGGGACTGGCCAACACAAACACAAGCAAAATCGTCGTCGTCGTTGTCGCTCCTTTTGCCTTTTGTTGACGCTAAAAATTCGAAACTTGCGGAAAAAGTTGTCGCTAAAATGTGGAGAAAGTTACCGCCGCAGCAGCGACTACAAGGCAGAGGCAACTCTGGCCAGACCGAGCCATGCCATGCCATGCTATGCTATGCCATGCAATGCCAGGACAGTTGGTTGCATTGTTGACCCATTTGCAGCCGCTGGCCCATGCCCGGACAAGTTGATTGCGGCAATTGCAATTGGAAAACTGCCCAAGGGAGTTGCCAGCAGTCTGACAGACCGACGGACGGACAGACAGACAGTTATTCGAGCAGACAGTTGAACACATTCGATATATTTGTAGTTGAGATATAACGGTACTTACATGACATTAACCAAAATTGCCAGGCCCGATGTGATCAACATGATCTTGGCATCGACCTCGTAGTCACCGCTGATAAGTCGCCCGATTGCCAGCCAAACCAGTATGCCCGTTATGACCCAGATCATAACGACGGAGGCCATGGCGCCAATCACCTCGGCCCGGTACCAGCCGAAGGACATGCTGTCAATGAATGAGAGATATCGAGAACTTGATTAAAATGTCAATTGAAAATGCATGTGAATGGAATGAAGTTTTGAGTGGCACATCCAAATGATAATGGGTGGAAAACTTTCTAGGAGTAATGAGAAAGCAACTAGGAACCATATGGTACCTACTGGACGTCTTAGATAATATGGAAATTATTTTGAAATATGAAAAAGTTCGGTGAGATATGATAATGTCTAGATCTTTGAGTTTTGAAGAAGATAGCGAAGTGTTCACTGCTTCAATAAGTAGCATGTGCGCCAAGTTTTATGAAGATAGCTCTGAAAAGGACAGACGAACGGACAGATAGACATGGCTAGATCGCTTACTCTGGTGATGCTGATTCTGATGCAGAATATATATAAATGTACTTTATGGGGCTTGATTGCAAACTCCCGACCAAAATTATTATGCCCTTAATATAATATATACACAAGAGTATACAAATTAAGTTCTTTAATATTTGTGACTAACAGTCTCAAGAACCGCTGAAGAAGCTTCATATGGTAATTAAAATAAATAAAGCATAAGTACATAAAGATAGTGGATATGGATAAGAATATTCGAATGTCGCATAACTTAACTATTCCAAGTTTTCAATTCCTGCAGTACTTAAAATTGTAAGACCTGTACATTATCTCACATCCAAAACTATACGTGCCAAAAAAAGACAGACACCTCTACATATAAATCATAACATTAAATCAAATGATAAAGCAATTTCCATAAACATGCCCAGCCGCATGAGCTTTACACATATATATATGGAAATAAGGGTGAGGGGACGGGGGAAGTGAGGTGAGAGAGCAGAGAAATTAACATAAGTTGATAAATGCGCCCCAAAAAATTTGTCAAATGCCATTTTAATTTGAGTGTCTCGAGTTTTGGGGCGCGCCGCGCGAGTCCAGTGAGGACAAAGCAGGAGGCGGGTGCTAGGGGGAATGAGGTAGGTTGGTTTCACACTTTGGGTAGGGCTGACTGGGTTTTATACTCTGAGCTCCCTAATGTAATGAGCGCATTGCATGTGCGACCATTTTTTGGGGGGAGTCTCCAAAGTCAACACCTCGACGAGAGGGCGACGCTACCTCGCTCATTCGTTCAATTAAAGCGTCAGGTTTGCACGGTCCGCCGCCAGGGGGCGCTATTCTCGTTATAAAATTGAAATAATGGCCAATGCCAACAGTTTTCCATAGCAGTCAGGCTCGACTCCGGCACGGCCTGCTAACTAATGCGACACCAACAGCAACAGCGGCAGTACCGACAGCAACTACAACAAAATGCGAGCAACGAATGTCTCGCCATAATAATACAATTTAATTTCCAGCAAACATCCGTCGCAGCACCCTTCCTCATCTACCTCCACCACCCCTTTGCCCACCCGACAGCTTGTGTCAATGTATGGCGCCCTCTCTCTCTCACTCTTCTCTCCTGTGTCGCGTAGTCTCTCTCTCACTGTATGCAGTATTTATAGTTGAGTATGGGTGTGTGTGTGTGTGAGGGTCTCCTGCTCAGCTCGCAAGTGCAGCCATTTGCTTAATGACCGCCTGCCGGCTCCCTGGTCTCGGTTGCTGCTGCTGCCAGGAGAATCGCCAGCGAAGTTGCCACCTCATGCAGCCACTGCAGGGCACACTGGGCTGGATGATGGCCAAAACTAACAGAAAGCATAAGTACACATAATAAACTATATATATTTTATATATATCTCGCCGGACGAGTTGCGGATAGCATTATGGCGATAATTGGGCAACGTACTGTGGGAATTAAAAGCCGAAGCGAGCAAAGAATCCTTTTCAAGGTCATAAAAAGTGAAATATCACGAAGAGGGGGAGTAAAAGTCACGTTCCTCTAGGGTATTTAATTCAATCAAAAGAGGGAGAGAGCCACTTACTTATTACTTATACTTTAGCAACTTTTTGGAAGGGGAGATTGTTAAAAAATGGGACACATGTTGAATTTTTATAAATTAATCTTATTTTAACAAGTTTTTTTTTGAGTAATTAATTATAATATTTCTTTATTTTAACAAGTCAAAGGGGAGAAACAGACGGTTCCCTCAAGAAAAAGATTTTTGAATGTATTGCATACTTGAAGGCGCCGCCTTGGAGATAAAAATATCATGTCTTTTAACTTCTTTATAACTTCTATAATTAATCTAATCTAATAATAGTCGAAAAGCGAATACAAATTATTCATCTTTGAGTAAGCTATAATGTTGTTATCTTTAAACTGTCTACAACAATAAATAGAAACAAAAAATACATAGATTGTATAAATTTAAATGTAAGAAAAAAAAAGGCAACCTAAATTAAAGTTCTGCAAGCATTTTCCATTGTTTGATCAACTTTGTAGCGCTTTATAATTTGTACTAACTACCCTAGATAATTACTAGTTTCATGTTGGTATTTATTTTCATAACTTTAGTACCACTGTGCGCTGTTTAGTGTTTCGTTTGTGTTCTGCGTTTCTGCGTTTGCCTTTGCAATTGTGCAAATGTGTTTTGTTTTGATAAATTAGGCTTGTCAACTTGGCAACGGCAGCGGCAGCAGCAGAGGCACCGGCAGCGGCAGCGGCAAGTGCAGGCTCTGAACCGCACCGTGACCAGAGGGGGGAAAGGGGAGGGAGGCAATTCGGGACGCACGAGCACCGCAGCAGGCTGAGGCTGAGCCTTGCAACCAGGCGCTACACATGCAACAGCAGCAGCGGCAGTGGCAAGAAGAAGCAAACGACGAAGGAGACGCAGACGGAGACGGAACAAAGTCTGAGGCAGCGGCAGCAGCAGTAGAAAATTTACAAAATTACCATGCAACACGCTTGAAATTGCAAAAGTTTTTCATTATTCACTTTGTGGCTGCAGTCGAGTCGAGTCGTCGAGTGAGTGAGATTTTTGCATGAATGAGCAGAACGTGCCGGGCAGGACGGAAGAGAGGGGCGCGGGCGCCACACACAACCGAGTCACAGAGGAGCACGCAAAGAACAAGATGGATGCAAAGCGCCCACTCGATGGCAAGCTTCTCAGCTCCGCCCTCCCTTCTCCTTCCCCCCAAGCAGTTCCAAAAGACCAATTGAAAAATGTGCAACGGCCAAAAATACGCAGCAGCAGCAGTAGCAGTAGCAGGAGAACCAGACTCGAACCAGAACCAAAAGCAGAACCAGAAACTGAAACAGAAGCAAAAGCACAAACAGCAACTGCAGCAGCGGCAGTGAAAATTTGAAAACAGGCTTTTCGCCTAATTAGACGAAGGCGAAGAACGCTTCCACTGCAGAGGGGACTTGAAGGGGGAGGCGAGTGGGGGCGCCACTGCGGACGTGGCCAGTCGTGCGGCAGAAATGTTGCCAAAAAAAAAAATAAAACTTGGCAAAGAAGGGGATTCTAATGTCTTTGCAGCGCAATCAGACAAAGCTGTTCATAAGACATTTCCCAAAAATATGTGTAGAAAGCAATCTAAAAGTATTTCGTGTACGAAACAGTTGAATCTTGCTATAAAGAGTATTTTTATATAAAGCAATTGACTATATTAGAAATAAAAAAGAAATATTCTATCATTTAAAGCAAGGTTCTATGGGCAAAAGGTTTAACGGGCAGTGTAATCTGAAGAAGGAAAATATAATCACTGATTGATTTGTAGAAATATTTTTAATGAATTTTTGAAAATTTTCAAACGATCTTATTGATAGGTAATATATAATATTACAATATATAATGACATAACATATCATGTCCTAATATAAGTTTCATATCCTTCGATTAATATTATGAAAATCATTTTTCAACCATTAATTATTATAAGATTCTGAATGTTTTCCAATCTCAGCAATTGTTCGAGGTATTCTAAAATCATGCAATCTGTCTTATTTCTTTTATATTTTCCACTTTTTAAACCACTGTAAAAGGTATATTTATTTTTACTTATGAGATTTTCCATCCTAGAAAATATATGCCTATTCTGAATCAACTTATTAAAAGCTATACAATTTTTACAGTAACCTTTATATGATTTTATCTTACAGCGCTCATATGCAAGGAACAATAGGTCAGCCCAGCTTCGAAATCCACTGACATCTGAGTAACATTCATTTCAATATATATTATGAATACCCAAATTGTTAAATTTCTTAAAAAAAAAACCTAGCTGATACTTTTCTTCTCATACTCGTACTTAAGTTGAATGTAAAAAATCCGTCACTTCCCCTCGCTTAGGTGTCTTGCTTTTTAACGGTACCACACGGAAAACTAAAGGATTTCGAACATCGTGTCAAAAAGTAGATGGCACAAAGTGCAAACTTTATGTTCTATTGATTTTCCCCAGGACTTTGTCTGGGTCTCTGTCTACGTGTCACACCCCCAGGCCACCTTTGGCCCCCATCGACGACGCCTTCTACTTACCGTTGCGTAGATGGACGTCCAGCAATCCAGATGGCAAACAGAGAGATCATAAAACTGGCGAAATCGGTGAGCAAGTGTGCGGCATCTGTTGCAATGGCCAAGCTGTTCGATAGCACGCCACCTGTCGGACAGAGAAAGAAGAAGAAAAGCAGAGAAGAGAGTAAATAAATGCGCAAAAAATTAACTTACAATCTGTGGGAATAGTTGGGTCGAGCCAAAGAGGCAAGAGAACAGAGAACAGAGTCTAAAGGACAGTGGATTGAAAAAGAGTTCGCCGCAATCTGCTAGAGAACAGCAAAAAGGAGGAGCCGTTGCTGACGACGCCGACGACGACGACGACGGACAGTCAACAATTCCGATTTGAAGGAAAACATAAAGTGGAAAGGCAAAGGCGAAAGAAGAAGGCAGAAAAAACAAAGAAGCGGGCAAGGGGTGTATGGCCAAGTTAACTGCGGCTGCGATGGCACATTGTAGGTAATTGCAAAGCGATTAACAGCAACAGCCGACAATGGGCAAAAGGCGAAGGAGCAGCGACAAATGAAAGAAGAGGTGGAGGTGGGGGTGAAGGTGAAGAAGGTGGAAGGTGGCACCACGAGGGTACGAACCGATGACGGCAACGATGACGTCGCAACGTGGTTGGGGCGCTTGAAAATTAAATGTTTATTGTATAACAGGCCACTCCATAAAAGGGACGCCACACAGCGCCACATCAGGTTTGAGGACAGAGGACAGTAAGCCCTTCCGGTCGCCATATTGTTGCACTTCCGGTGCTCAGTTTTTAATCGTCTCGTCTCGTCTCTTTTTGCACGCTTTGTTTGACTGACATTCTGCTCTGCTTCCTCGTCTTCTTCTTCTGCGTTACTTTCTACTTCTCGTAGAGGTGAGCGAAATTAGTTGGGGAATTGGAAGGCAACACGTAAAAAACGGAACAAAAAACGGAAAAAAATCAAAGTGAACACACACAAAAAAAAATGTAAAAGAAAAGTCCCAAAGACGCAGGAAGAAAAAAACAAATAAAGAAAAAATGTACAGTTGGTATTGCTCGACAGTTAAGGTACCGTAAGCACACTTGAAATAAACTCAAGATGCTTTGCTCTACAAAGGTCTTTATGAGGGTTTTAATTTGTGTAGAAAAATGTACAACGGTTTGATACCCTGTATGTACTTTCGTTTAGTAGAAAAGCATTCTTATAAATAATTCATGTATCATTAATATGTTTCTTATAATACTTTTTATCTCTGGGTTGAGAGGGGAAAAGTAGAGACCATAGAGAACCTTAAACTCCACTATTTTTCATCTTTTTTTAACCGAATATACCTTCACTAGGTACCCTGCTTACAGGGTATACAAAAACTGTCAGTTTATAGGTTGCCAAATCTCTGTGGCGCACACACACACCCACACAATACTCACCCACAATTTCGGCAATCATGAAAACCAAACACAAGATACTCGCAATGATCAGCTTACGTCGCGCCTTCAGGTCGACGCCCTCGCTCCGGGCTCTATGACAATGGTCACGCACTGAAAGCAAAGAAAATGGAAAGTTGAGATTCAGTAAATGTAATTAAGGAACAGTTCAGAATATAATAGAAACATTTGATTGAGTAAACCATTTACAAAATTGAAATTACATTTAAGTTTTGTTGAAGCTTGGAATTTTACAAGAATTATATCTGTTATTATTTATCAAATTATTAAAATATTTCCTTTTATTATTTTACCTAATAAAAAATAATAAATAAAAAATATTTAAATTTTATCTGAGTTAGTTTATGTTTGAGGTTAAATTCTTCCGTTTACGAATTTATATAAATTAACTTTAGTGAGGTTAGGTGCGAGCGGTAGTTTATCCTTAATATACTACATCTGGATATTATTTTTTTTATTTCATTATTCTATCATGCAATTTTTTAAATAAATAAAAAGTATATAAGTTATCTCTAAGTTGGTTTAAAGTTAAATCCTTCTGTTTGCGAATTTATATAAATTATTTTAATAAATTAACTTTAGTGAGGTTAGGTGTGAGTTGTAGTCGTAGTATGTAAACCGTTTGCAGCCTTGTCATGCCACTTAAGCATTTCATAGAGTAAATCCAAGATAAAACCCAAACTTGGTAAGGAAGTAGATGCTCCAGTTGGCTGCTGACAAGCTGACAGTTTTACTGTTGCTCCTGCTTCCTGGGAGTCCGAATCATCGCATTCTTTTGTCCCGAAACTACAGAATGCTTACTTGTTTCGTGTTTCGTTTTCTTATTCTTTTCTCTGTAAGATTATTTAAAATATAAGCTGGACAACGTGGCGCTTGCGAGATGCCAGAAGGGTTGACCCCAGAGACACACAGTGCTCACTCTTGCTCTCCATCTCACTCTCGCTCTCTTCTCTTCTCTCTTTTCTCCCTCTTCCTCTCTCGATGCTTGCATCCTGCTCTGACTGTGGCCATCTGTTATGCCGTTTACATATTTACAAAACAGGCATTTAAATTTATT
This sequence comes from Zaprionus indianus, assembly GCA_018904595.1. Lineage (NCBI taxonomy): Eukaryota > Metazoa > Arthropoda > Insecta > Diptera > Drosophilidae > Zaprionus > Zaprionus indianus. The sequence goes on from JAEIHA010000905.1 coordinate 4,489,302, forward strand.
TAACATGCTACGTGAATAATGACCACCAACGCTGTTTGCCATGGTTGCCACGCCTCGCATGCCTCCCTCGCCCCTTCCCTACCCCCCTCCCCTTGCTTCACACACATGAGCAGAGTTACTCGGTGGACCCGGGTGACTCTGGTCGCACTGGCTGCCCCGGCTGGGTTGCCGCTTTTGGTGTCACTGACAGGCTTGGCTTGGCCCGGTCTGGTCTGCTCTGCTCTGCTCTGGTCCTGGGCTGGCCATGGCCTGGCCTGGGCCCGCTGCCGCTTGGCTAGGAGCAGTCTATTAAATACTTTATTGCATTTGTCGCAGCCGTATTTCATGCTTTGTCATTTCCGCTGCATTTTCTTTGCACTCTTTTGCCGCCTGCACCGCCGTTTGCCGACCGCCTTCCCCTTCGTATGGTCTCTCCCTCGCACCGCTTTACCGCTTTCGTGTTGTGCAGTTTTCCTTTGTTCCCAGTGAAGACTCTGGCGGCAGGTTTGGAGCAGGAAGAGCAATGCCGGAGCTGCTGAACACACGCACACACACTCGCACACACTCGCACTCACTCAAACTCAGCGAGCGAGAGAATGTGCATATGCTTTGCTTGTAGCTCGTTCGTTGTGCGCGGTTTCTTCATTTGAATTCAGCACAAGGACGCCTCCTGCCGTCTCCGCTGCTTCTCCTCTTCCGCCTCCAGCTGCTTCTTCTTGTGCTACTGCTGCTCCGTCACCCACTACTGCACAATGGCAACCAACAATGCCAGCAGCGAAATTAAATTCCAGTGCATAACCAAGACTGGGGCCAGCGTACGCCAGGTACGAATTCCCAATGCCACATGAACATTTCACCTATTAGACCCGCACACACACACAGTTTGCCGCCTCAGCTGGCAGCTGGCAACTGCCACTGCCACGCCACTGCTGCTGTTCCTACTCCTGCACCAGCTGCAATTGCATCTTCGTCGTCCTCATCATCGTCGTCGTCAACGTTGCAGCTGATGCATAAAAATCATCATACTTGCAATTTAAACAACTCCGATCCATCTGCATCTTTAATTGGTCGCCTTGGTCGTCCTGGTTGCCCACCCTGTTTGCGCTGCGCCAAGGCGCCGCTCTTCCCCTCCCTCTCTTTCTCTCTCTCTCTCTCACTCTCAATCTCTTCCTTTCTCGGCCAGCCTCCACCTCAGTTGCTTCGGTTGCTCCATGCTACTTGGCATTCATTTGGGGTTCCGCGTGCGCCAACAATGTGCAGTGCACTCCTTATAAATAATGGATGATCAGGCACCATGCCGAACACAGTAATTATATACAAATACACATATTGGAAATAAAGAGAGATTCCTCTTAAAGCTGATCATAAATCTGATGAAGAGGGAACGGGAGTGTCTTCCAGCAAACATATGAGTCAAGCATAGAGGAACTGAACACACATAGGAATCTGTTGAGAAGTACATTGATATGTACATACTGAGATATATGTTTGAATATATCTTACATACATCGGTTATATATCTATACGTTACTTTTTTAAGCAAAAATATTACTTATCTAGTATAGAAATATGTACATTACATTCTTATATTAGTTATCTAGATTATCTATCTATCTTACTATTCAACTTGACTGTCTACCCATGTATATGACTTAAAAAAGATGTTTAAAGACCATTTAAAAACCAAATTTAACAGTTAACATACTTATTAATTATCTAAAAAATACTTTTATAACGGTATCAATGCAGGACTATTTCTTTTTTAAATACAAAGAGTATAATATTATATGTTCTTAGGCACAGTTTAGGATCGTTTCAATGATTATTTCGTTTGCCACAAAAAGTTGTGGAGAATTTGCTTAAAAAGGACAAAATAATAATTCAATTTCTAAATTGTTTTTGTATCTTAGTTAAAAAAAAGATTTAAAGAAGATATAATCCATTTTTAAATAGATAAAATTGACCTTTATAAAATTATTCAGGTACGTGTATGAATATATTTTTCTATAATTTCTAAATTTTAAGATTTTAAATCTTTGCAGATTATTTTCAGTTGAGTAATGAGAGTTACACTAACAGTGCATACCCCTCTTCCCTTCACCCCTTTACAGGGTATACTCCACTCTGCTTATACCTTCGAATTTGGTTAGCTCCTTGAGCTTGAATAGCTCCGTTACGCAGACCATTGCCACAATGGGGAAACTATTGAGCAATGCAAACGATACCGTTGCTGGTCACATCTGGAACACGCTTAACGACCGACTGTTTGAGGCTACAGGTGCGCTATGATGATGTGATAGCAAAGTAGCTCAGCTGTTTAGCGGCATGCTCGTCTCATTACCCAAGCGCTTGTTAGCAGCAGCTTTGACGAGGCACTACATGATTAGCGGCAGTAAGAGCAGCAGAAGCAGCAGATTGGATGCCAAGCGGGGCTGCCTGATTGGGATTAGGTTGCCTATGTGTGGACTGCAAAGGCGCTCGGCCGTTGACGTGGAACTCCGTCTAGACATGAGGTAATGTCATTTAAGGTCGTTCGTCTGCCAATAAATCCAATCAGAGTGCAGAGGGCAAAGAAGACGGTACCAAAAGCTGCGGTTTTTGGCTCCAACGGCGCACTCCATGTTTACTTATCGAAGAGGAAATTAAAATGCAGACTTGATCGAAGCGCAGCAATGGGAATGGCAATGGGAATAGGTAAGGGAGCGGGACATGCATAGTTTGTACATTTTTTCCTCATGCACATTTTGCCGTTATAGAAAAATGAGCCGGGCATTTATTTGGCTGCGTTGTCATACGTAAATTATGAGCCCGCTCTGGCAATTTATGGCATATGGCAATAGTCAAGCGGCGGTCCAAGCATAAATTTTGATTACGCCCAGGCGACACAGCTGCTGCTCATTGCCTCCTCCTCCTCCCCCACCACATACATTCCATTGCCCGTTGGCCACCACAAAATTGTGAGCAAGTTGGCAACGTTGGAAATCATCAACTGATTGATGACAAAGCGCAAAACGACTGCCCAAGAGAAGGAGGAGAAGGGTGCCGGATGCCGTTGTGGAGTAGGGTGGTGGTTGGTGACTTTGTGAAGGAGAAGGAGACCGGTAGAGGGGGGGATAAGGTAATTTGCTCACCGTTTCCATTCAGACGAACCTTCTCCAGACTTGGCGATTGCGTCGTCATCGTCAGCGTCGTCGTCGACGTCGTCTGTCGATAAACGCGAGCTTCGTTCATTTCCATTTCCGTGTCGTCTGCCAATTAGCGCGCATTACCGGGTAATAATACACACAGCGAAAATTGCGCAAATTTCTCGATTTCCAAACTGAACCGAAACAATCAACAATCGCACACGTACACATACACGTACACACACACACACGCGCGCACATATACAAAATATACTCTGCGTACTGTTACAAATTCTATGCCAGTGTGTGTGTGTGTCTTTCTGTAGTAAAACTTGACGAAAAATGCTGTGAAAACTAATTTTGTTGTTTGTTTTGACTTTTTGCCTGCAAAAATGCAAGCGGCAGCTGCGTTTTCTTGATAATTTATGAATGACTGCAAATTGCTGGGCGCTGATTGAAAGCGACACGGAAAGTGCCGTAGTTTATCAACGCCCCCCACTCCCGCCCCGCTCACAACTGGGCGTCGACCACGCCCACTCTTTACACTCCTTCACCACCTCGACGAGGTAAACTTACCATCGACTTCCACATTGTTGGAACGGCCATGCAAACAGAAAATCTGCGATGTTGGTGTTGCTGGAGGAATGTTGTTGTTGCCATTAACGGCGCCTCGTGCCGCTGCCTGCAGTGTTGGTGTCGTCCCGTAATTGTTGCATCTCCTGCAAAGGCAAAGAAAAGGGATAACTATAGCTGCAAATGCACATGTACATAGGTATGTGTGTGTGTGGGTGTGTGAATGCACGATGATCTACTGATATCGATATGTTTCTGCAGCTTTAATTGCTTTTGGTATTTTTTCTGTTTCATTTGCCCACCACAAAAAATATACCAACTTTAAAGCGAAACTTGTGCGAATACAAAACACAAAAGAGAATTAAACCGCGCTTGATGGCTGCCAAGTGCGGCATTTAACCGACACAATGTAAGCGCGCTCGCGCATGCTACACCCCCTCCCACATCACACCTCCCGCCCACTCGTGTGTCCCTCGTGTCCCCAAAGCACGTAATGAGCAACAGGAATGGCAGGAGACAAGAGGGGAGGGGGCAAAAAAAACTACGCCGAAGCGAACGAAGCGCATGAAAAGGGTTTTTTTGATAGGTGCTAAAATGAAAACTGCAACGAAAAATTCAATTTGAAGTTTTGTTAGTTAACCCAAACTACGACGACTACTTAATGCCACGCCTCCTGTGCACCGCCCCTTCATCAACGGCACAACGACAGCGCTGTTCTATGAGTGTGTCTGTGTGTGTGTGTGTGAGTGTGTGTGTGATGTGCCCGTTGATAAGTTTGCTGTATGTGTTTGGTTGCTCAGTGCGTGCGGGAGTAAGTATGTATGTATGTGTGTATGTGTGCGGTACAGGGGGGTGCTGAAAGTAGGGGGGAAGGGGAGGCGGCGTAATTTTTACTACGAAAAGTGCAAATGGCGCTAAACTACTTGCTCTGCAAGTTTGCAACGCAATTGCAGCAAAAAGCACAAGCAAAAAGAAGAAGAAAAAAACAAAAAGGGAAATAAAAAAAAATAAAAAAAAAATAGACTCGAGAAAATATGTAGCCACTTCACTTTAAGCGCTTTTTATCAGCCGCACAAGTTTCGAGGCCTTTTCACACCTTCCCGTGTCAGTTGTCCGGGATCCCACGGGTCACGGTCCTCTTTCACGCCTATTTAACAAATCGGCAGCTCATTTGGCCTGCGCTTTATGTTAATTTCGCTAAGATTTTCGAAAGGAATTTGCACAAATTTAGCAACTCTTCTTACCACCCCCTCGTTGCAGTCTCCCACCCTCCCCCTCGCCATAACTTACGTCACAATTGGGGTATCTTCGTTTCTCGACATTTCTATAAATATAACAAACACATCCACACACACTCAAAAGATAATTTCAACACAAAAACTTTTTCACTTTTTCCACTGCACTTTACAACGAAAGGTCTGAGAGGTAACTGGGCTCTTCTTTCTTATAGATGATACATGTCAGTCGAGACGAGAGAAGCTGCGAGTCACATAAACAGCGATAAAATCAAAGCAAACATCAGATAAACCTCCGGAATGACTGATAAACTCACACTTCAAGGAACTGTACAACTACTTACACACACTACAAAGGGAGTCGTGTGCACACACACACACATGCACGCAGACTAGCTTATGTTACTGAGCGAAGATGATGTGAAAGAAGAAAGCATTTGAACAAGTGAAAGAGAAGGGAGAGGGGGAAGGGGAGGGGGAGTTATACGTATGTAGCACACGGACTGCTTCACATTTTCTTTCAATGGTAACGTGCGGTTTATCTGCTTATTGTTTACGTTTTCGCATGGATGATGAGAGGAGCCAGAGATAAGAGTTTGTATGTGCAGTTGAAACTGGCGCCAATGTGTGCGAATGAGAGAGTGCAGCAGGTGTTGCCAGATGGCTGCAAAAAGAACTGACTGTGCTGACGATTAAATATCGATAGTTGCTACGATGAATTTATTACCAGCATTTTCGCAGAGTAACCGCACTAGCGCTTTATTTGAAAATAAATACAATAAAATATATAAGTGAAGCTAATTTTATTAGCTCATAACATTTATTTACAATATTGACTTCTCTTTAACAAAGTGTTCGGAACAATTGAAGTGCACAAAGAGCACAGCGGCGGCCAGACGTGCCTGCAGCTCCTGCTGACTTAGATCGTGAGCCCATTCGACGCGGCCCCAGAACTTGAGTTGATATTCCTCCTCGAGTCGCGCCAGGGCGACCGCCTTCTCCACTGTGATCTGTTGTTCAATGACAGCACAGGCCAGCACAATGGACTTAAGGGTGTCCACAGCAAAGACGTAGCCTGCACAAGAATAAAATCAATTACTTAACTGCATACAGAGGGAGTTATTCCTCCTACCATGCAACGTTTCCAAACTGAAGGACTGGAAATGCTTGGCGATTTTCATCTTGTCCTCAACAGTCACTTGAGGTGGCGTTATATTGAGAGTCTTCTGTAGATTCGTTTCGAAACGCTTGTTAAACCAATCGATAAGCGGGTCCCATTCATTGTGCTGCAGGTCCTGCAAATCCTTCTCATCCTGTAAAGAAATCTCGCATTGTTTACAATGTTTCAAGACATTCTATTGCTCCCCCTACTTACATCGTACTGGAACAGCACTGTGTCCGTGGCCACGAAATTCAGCAGATAGTTGACTATGTCGGGCTTTGTCAGCTTGTTGGGGTTGTCCAGGGCGGTGAAGCAGAGTGCCGAGATGTGCATGCGAGAGCGCTCGATGTGCTCCTTCTGGCTGTCGAACTCGGTGGCCACGGCAATTGCCAGAGGCTCGCTCTTCACTGTGAACACCGTTCCGTTGGGCGTCTTCAGCTTGCGGTGGTCCAACGTAACCTCATACCCTGTATCCGTGCTCAGCACGTTTGTCTGTTTGTAGAATCGTTTGGGCTGACTGGCTGCAAGACACAAAAGTATCAATGTGTGTGTGTGTATCGATGCCGGTTATGAAATCCCTTCTGGCTGTCGGAGTCGCCGCTGCCGCTCACTTACCATAATGACGCACTGCAGCCACAACGGGTGTTTGCCATTTTACGTGGCTGCTAATTCGCAGCAAACGAAGAGAATTAGTTATCAAGCTGCTGCTCATTTTTATTGAAAATATTTAATTCAAAACAATTGGAATAATATGCAACGCAGTGTGACCAAAGTTCGAACCACGGCAAATGTCAACGCATAAAATACTAACAATGTGTGAAGTGTTTATATCGATAGTTATACTAGCAATTATCGTTTATTTCATTCATTTCAAAAACGTATTTTTACGACTTCATTTACTTCAAAATATTTTTCGGGCCACATTCATTAGCACCTTAACTAGATTAATGAATACACTCCAAGGAACGAAAAAAAACTAAAGCTGCTGGCCGAGATCAGGCCCAAAATTAAAGCTAGACTTGGCTTATTTCTTCATGAAATACTTGTAAAGATTGTTTTCTAAATATTACTAAACAGGGCCGGAAAGGAGGCGGACTCCGTCTACTTAATGCCACGCTCGTCCAGGTACGCCATCCAGGTCTCTTGCTGATGAATCCAGAAATCAAATGTCTGTTCCAGCTGCTGATACTCGCGCTCCTTTAACTCCAAGTCCGCTAGGTGGGCATCGCGTTGTTCTGCCAGCAGATCGTTCTCCTGTCGCAGTCGCTCGATCTGGGCGATCGTTATTTGGCCAGTGCGGGGCATGATGCTGCGCCGGCGTGGGCGGCGTACACTGCTCGGCGTCAATGCGTAGTCCAGGTTATTGGCCTCCAGTATGCGATTGGCTGGCGCCAGAGGGGAGCGTTTCTCGGGCGGAGTAGACATTGTCATTTGGTTGCTTGGTTCCAATTCGTCATAGGAAATGATTTCAGACTTGACCAACATCGGTACTTGAGGCAGTGACAGCGGCTGTGGCGTCAACGGTTCGTATTTCATTTTGACACCTTTAAGATCCGCCTCCAAGAAGGGACACTTATCCTTGTCTTGGTCATATTTCATGGTTTTGCAGTCGTGGCGATTGAAGCGGGGCAGGCTGGGCAGCTCGTTGCGTATGTTGCTCTCGATTTGGTCAATGAAGGTCCGCTCGTGGAGCATGTCCGTAGAGTTGGTGGCCGTTTGGAACAGGCAGTCGACGAGGGCATAGAGACGCCATGGAGATTTGTACTGTGGATCTGCTTCCAGGCGACTGCGCTCGAGCCTGTGACGGTAGAGGGGCAGAGATTGAGCATGAATTGGAGTCAATTTAATGGGGAAGTACTTACAAATATTTGTTGCGATAGGAACTGATACGACGGCGCACCTCCTGCTTGTTCAGCCTGATCCGGTGCTGCTGCAGGCCGAAGGAAATGTCCCGGAATATCGGCAAGTTCTCACTGTACGAGGCAATCTGGTGGAAATGCTCTCTCCAGAGCTTTACAATCGTTGCCTCCTCGTAGGATGTGTAGTAGCGCAGACGTGTGTGCTTCGGCACACGTTTACCGGATTTTGTTTCATTCTCCGGATCGCTCATTTTGCAGTTTACTTATTAATTAGTTTGTTCATGCAAAAAGTATTTTGTTTTTTGAACGCCGATTAGAGATGTGCATTGTTCTCCTTAGAGATGCGCGATGTTTTCACATCTAAACATCGCATTACACGAATTTAATATAAGTTTAATTAATTGTTTACTACCTTTTTGATTTATTTCATGTGCTTCTTCTACAAAATTCGAGTTATTGATAAAAATAATTTCATTGAAAATCAAACACTTTTAATTCTCTGGTATTTTTCTGTTTGTTGACAGATGGTCACACTATTCTGTGTACAAGCATTGTTGTTGATGGGAGGTTTTTGCATATATAGTATATCGATAGGCACGCGATTAGGTCTCGTGTATTGACGTAACTTAGAATCAATGAAGTGCAGAACAAAATATGAATTGATAAAATTGTTAACATTTCATTATATATGGCTATTTTGGTAAAGGCTCAACATGTTGTCCACAACACAATCTGGAATGAAATATAAAAACCGAGCTATCGATTAGTTTACTCATCGATAGCTGCCGCCATCCCTAGTTGTTGATTTTCTGTGCGAAAAATTGAAGCTTGTGTTAGCAAAAAGATTTAAATGAAGTTCAACAAACTATAAACGCGCTTTGGCGTCGCAGCGCACATATTAAAGACATCTGCTTTGATCCGAGCTAGAAACTAGCCTTGCGTTCGCATGGACTACGAACGATTAACGCTAAACCTTGGAGGTGGGAGCCCTGCGCCCGGTGCAGTGAATGCGAACGTGAATCCCAGCACGAATGCGACGCCAGCTAACGAATCCGAAGCGGATCACAGTATGTGCGGCAGCCAAGAGATGCTGGAAGTGAAGTCCAAGGAGAAGGCGCGACGCTACTGGACGCCTAGCGAGGAGGAGCGCCTCTACGAGATCTGGGGCAGAGACAACTGGCGTCTCACGCGTAACGGCAAAAACACCATATTCTTTGGCAAGTGGTCCGAGGAGCTGCGTGAGCGATTCTCTGTGGATGTCAAACCCGAGGAGATACAGATGAAAGTCAATCAGACGCGGGCCAAATTTCGGTGAGTGTTGCCAGTGACTGACTCATTCCAATGTCCTAACCTTATTCCGGTTATCCCATTGCAGTTCGGTGAAGAAGCAGATACAAAGTGATCCATCCAGTTATCCGCAGCGCTGGAAGAAATATGACATAGTCAATCGCATACTTAAGAATATACACAGGCCGAAGGACGCTGAGCCTGTGCCCCCCGAGGTGCTGCTGAACAATCGGGATGTGTCGCCTCCGCGTGAGGAGGAGCAAATGCAGGAGCTACAACAGCAACAACAGCAGCAGCAACCACCACCGCAGCAACAGCAGCAGCAGCAGCAACATCAACAACAACAGCCGCAGTTGTCGGTGCTCAATTTGACTGCGGATGCAACGGGTCACAATTACTACAGCAACAACAGCAGCAACAGCAACAACAGCAGTGGACATGCTCAGGGCAACAACACTAGCAGCAACAATAACAACAACAACACCATGAGCTTCAATACGGAATTGTTCACGGATCAGTATGATGATATAAAGCAGGAATACGACGACGAGGACTATCGTTCGATGCCATTTCAAGAGCAAATGCAACAGTATTCACCAGTGGAGACCGCACATCTGCTCGAGCTGCAGACACCACAACAGCAACAACAGCAGCAACAACAGCAGCAGCAACAACAGCAGCAACAACAGCAGCAGCAGCAACAACAACACCAACAGCAACATCATCAACAGCAGCCGCAACAACAAGCACAGTTCCAACAGGGCTATGAAACAAGCGTCGTTAGCTATGCCGGAAGTGCACAGGGACAACAACAGCAGCAGCACCCACAGCAACAGCAGCAGCACACTCAGCATCAGCAGCACTACAACAACAGCAATGCCAGCGTTGCCTCGACGTCAGCGTCCATCAACCATCAGGCCATCACTGCCGTGGCCTACATCAACAGCAGCAACAACACCATCAGCGTCGCCACCAACAGCAGCAATGGTGGCCCAATGCAACCGCCAGGAAATTCACCCTCTGCCTTGGCTCCGGTACCAACGCCAAGGAAACGTGGGCGACCCTTCGGCTCAGGCAATCCGCCTGCTGCCGATTCGTTAGAGTCCATGTACATGGAGGAAGTGCGTCGGAAGAACCAATTGCTTGCCGAGCAAACGAAAATCTCACGACAACGCTTGGAGCTGGAGGAGCGTAAGCTGGAGCTGCTGCAGACGTTCTTTCCCAAGTGTCTGGAGCAACAGGCGGACATCCTAGCACGTATTATGCAGTTGCCGCACCTGCAACCGCAGCAACAGCAACAACAACAACCACCGCCGCCGCCACAACAGTAACAATATCACACTTATCCCGCATCAACATCAATCTAATGTAGTCCCTCGTGACCCTGTTCCTTATCCAGATCCTTATCCAATACCCAGTTAGCGTTCTATGTTTACCACGTAAAGTAGTTGTGTAAGTCATAAACAAAACTAAGATTGTGTGTAATTTGTCCATTTAAGCCAGTCCTATCGACGGAATGATGATTATAATGATCCGGATTAATGTGCTCCGATCTGGCGACTTGCTTAATGACGACCTAATCGATATACATATGTTTTAACCAGTACTCTACATATACATTAAATAAAAACGAACTCTATTTATACCACTAAGCATAATTCTTAATAAAAATTGTAAAGAACAAATCGGAGATGCAGTGAATCAACACATTGATATATTTCAACTAAACCACATTTTCAGAATTTTATTTTTACTCTGAGTTGAGATTATCTATCTCTACGGGCATCTTTCTCTCGACCATTTTCTTATTGTTAATTTTATCTAATATTATTTCTTCGTGAGTTTTCTTATTGTTCATTTTGGTTCGTTTTCTTATTGGACATATCAAAATCTTCCATATTTAGGGCGCAGTGTATTTTCAAATTGGAATTTGTTCCAAAAAATTTATCTTAGGCGTTGCCACCTTTTATGTACTTTCAAAATATTTTCAATTGGTTACGCAAAGTTCCAATTTAAAACATTCTTAGAAAATTCCTAATTTAAGAAATGTTTAATATGTTTATTTCAGTGGTGAATTGTCTAATAGGAGCTTACGTAAGATTAAACATATTTAAATTTAGTTCGTTGTATATTTACAATCACTTTACTCAACAGAAATTTTTATAATGGTTGATAAAAATATAACGGCAAGTTCTAAGTAAGTTCTGAGTATGAATTACAAATGCAATCGCAAACGCCTCCGATATCTTATCGGCGCAGCACGGCAACACTGTGCCGCTCTCTTGCGTTTCGAATACGCGGTCTGCACTTGTTGCTACTATTCAAATACCCTATATAATCAGAGCGTACCTAACACGTTTCTTATTCTGTAGAAGGTGGGTAACTTCAGAGGTTGGGTTTTGAGATTTTCAATTATTCACCTAATTACAAATTTACATATATACAAATTCAATTCATACTAATTATAGAATGTTAAAGTTTGTTTTGATTGTCATTTAAAAATGTAATCGAAAACGCCTCCGATATCTTATCTACGCAGCACGGCAACACTCTCCGGCTCTCTTGCGGTACAATGTTTCTAACGTGCGTCTTACCACTTGTTGCTACTGTTAAATACCCTGTAAATTAGGTGGACAGAGAGGTAATCAAATACGTTTCCTCTGCTATAGAATATCAGTAACTGTTTTATAGGTCCACTATTTTTATTCAATTTGTACACACCTCTAAACTTGTATTAATTACTTTATGTGAAAAGTTATATAAACTTAACTAAACTATGGAAAGGGTAGAGTGCTGTCGGCACTGCCAGCACTCGTACTCTTTTTAAATTATCGCAATTCCGCGCCGACAGCGACGCTAATTGCCGATAACAATTGATTTTGGATTCAGTTGGAGTCTCGTTGTGACGCCGTGCGCTGCTGACTTTGCGCCACTCGCACGATTCTTCTCACTTTCGCTTGTCCCGTTTGCTGCGCTCGCATTGTTTTCGTGTTGTCTCGTTTCGCTTAACGTATTGTCATTTTCTGTTGTTGTTATTGTTATTGTGCTGTGACGCCAAATTATGCATTATAAATTGCATTCAATGATGCTGCTGCTGTTGCTGCTGTCGAGTGTCATTTACCTGGCACACGCCGCCAGCATCAAAGTGCCGACGCCAAATGGACGTGAGAACGATGCCAAGACACCCTGGGACCTGATCGAGGCCATCTATGGCACTTCAGGTATCCGATCCTTCAATGGCACATGGATAACAGGTGAGTGGGTCGTGACCTCGCGTTATCAGTGCACACAGCACGCATGTAAACATGTAGTAAACATACATATTATCTGCAATGCTACGGTTAAGTCCCGTTGCCAGAGAATACCCGACGGGGAACTTTCTTATCAATATGCGTTGCGAACTGAATAGACAATTCCTTTCTGGGTTCATTTGCCTGCCCTATTGTAGCGCATATCATAATAAATACAACTACTACTCACTATAATGCAATCTGTAGACTTTACATAATTTTACGGAGTTTCTCCTTATTACTTATGTTATACAATTTTCACCAGTTTTTTTTATTCTTTTTTACTCCAGTTTCGTTTGATATTCCCTCTAGTCACGGGTTTGGTTAAAAGTTTTAGCCTATATAGAACAGTAAATAATGGTTATCGCTAATAGATGTCGAATTTAGTCGCCAATCGTCGCAATCTTGTACACTTTTATTTGCCCGGAGCTTATCGCTGCACGAGCAATCTGATTGTTGCCATTGTAATACCTGCGCTACGGTTATATATCAAGGTTTTATGCTGACACATCATCGCATTATGATGTTCATTAGCAGTAGCAAAAGATTCAATTGTGATTGCCAAAAAAAAGTTAAGTTTGGCAAAAAAATAAACAGGTTCTTCAAGAGATTCTTTTCTCAAAATTGGAAGAATATTTCTCTAACATTTGTCGAGTTCTTAAACAAGTAATGCTCAATGTATAGTCGGCTTATATGTATAGCCGGTATCAGCATATCTTATCAAAAAAATTTCGACCTCTTTGTTTGCTAAACTTGCATCAAATATTTATTTTTTATAACCTTTGCATCATACCTACGCTAAGTTACTATTCCAACAAACTTATCTTCCTAAGATAGTTATATTTCCTTAATAGTGACTAACAAATTTGAAGAAACTACAATCGTCATCTGTCTATCAATCTAATTTTGTAGCCCCATTAAGAGTTACTTTAATTGTCGCACTACAAATAGGTTTATTGTTAACTTAAACCTGACAAAGTCACTAACGATGAAACTCGAATTTATTTGACGATGTTTTGCAGTTAAAGAAAGCGATAATTTGGCAACGGACCAAGAACCTTTAGTTTTGGCTCGTAAAATAGCAAAGTAATTGTAATTTGGCATGCTTTGTAAAGCAAACAACCGCAACTTTATATATAACACTATATTATATATACCATACTATATAAAGTGTGTAGAAAGTCTTATTTTATTTTCTTTTTCTACTGGTTCTGCTTTTGATTCGGTTTTCTATTTTCAGATGAGGAGTTCTACTACACCGCCACCGATAGATCGATACACAAGTTCAACGCGGCCAGCCAGACGAACAGTATCTTCTTGAATTCAAGCTTTCTTGTAAGATTACCATAGCTTCTCTTATTGATTCGACCTAATTCCCTCAATTGACCTATTCGATCTTTTCAGAATTCTTACAGTGGTGCCGCATTTACGCTTTCTCCGGATAATACCAAAATTCTGGTACGTCACAATCTGACGGAGAAGTTCCGGCACTCGTATGTGGCTCAGTATGATGTGTACGACATCGCCACGAACACGGCAATCAAGATCCACAAGGGCGAGAAGCTGCAGTATTGCGGCTGGTCGCCACTCAAGGATCGGCTGGCCTATGTTTACCTGAACAATGTGTATATACACTTTAATGAGGCACTGGAGGTACCCATAACGGAGGATGGTGAAGATGGCATTGTGTATAATGGGGTGCCCGATTGGGTGTACGAGGAGGAGGTGCTAAGCAGTGGCAGCGCACTCTGGTGGTCGCCCGATGGCAGCAAGTTGGCTGTGGGCTTCTTTGATGACACGAAAGTGGAGACATTTAAGTATTTCATTTATGGCGACAGTGACGATTCCTACGCACAGTATCCGCATGAGGAGCAACTGAAGTATCCCAAGACGGGCACACCCAATCCGATTGTCTATCTGCGTGTCTACGATCTGAGCAATGATGATCCGATTATGAAGCGCATTGATGCGCCTGTCGACATTGTGAGCAGCGATCACATCCTGCAGAATGTGGTCTGGTCGAATGCCAGTCATTTGCTCATCACCTGGATGAATCGTCGTCAGAACATTGCATCACTGCAGAGATGCAGCCACGAAGGTGCCTGCGCGCAGGTGACACGCATTGAAGAGCCACAGGGTTGGGTGCAGGCGTCCACACCCAAGTGCCTGAGCAGCGGCGAGAACTGCATCTTCCCTTACTTCATTGGCAATTGGTATCAGGTGTGGAACCTCGATCTGCAGACGGGTGAGAATATCTGGAAGTCACGTGGCAATTTCACTGTGCTCAATGTCTATGGCTATGACGAGACCAACGATAAGCTGTGAGTAGGAGATCCTCAATGAGATTCATTGATTGTTAATGATGTCTCTTTCTTTCTCTAGCTACTATCAGGCCACCGAGTTGGGAGATGCTTCTGTCAGCCATGTCTACTGCAACAATATGTGTCTCAGCTGCAACAACCACGATGTCGAAGGTCAGGAGTGTCGCTCGGCCAGTGCGACGTTTAGCAAAAACTTCTCGTACTACACTCTCACGTGCAACGGTCCCAATCCATCTTACACGCAAATCTTTGAGACCGAAGCTTTTACGAAAGTCGCCGACTGGGAACTGAATACGGAGTATCGTGCAACATTGTCAACAAAGTTGCGACCGAGCTATAGTTACATTAACGTGGCCTTGGAAGACGGCAGCAGAGGATTGGCAAAGCTGGCGCTGCCACCAAATTTCAATGAATCACTTAGGTATCCCATGATTGTAAACGTCTATGGTGGACCCAACTCGGTGCGCATCTCGAACGCATTCACAGTCGGTTATGAGGCATTTGTCACGACGACGCGGGAGATTATCTATGCATACATCGATGGACGTGGCACAGGGAACAAGGGCAAGGATTTACTCTTCTCGGTGAACAATGATTTGGGTGATTTCGAAGTTGCTGATCAGATCTTTGTTACCGAATGGTTGGTATCACAACTGGGCTTTATCGATCCCGAACGTGTTGCCATTTGGGGCTGGAGCTATGGCGGCTATATGACCGCCAAGACTCTGGAAAGGGACGAAGACGTCTTTGCATGTGGCGTATCTGTGGCGCCTGTTACGTCCTGGTTGTACTACGGTAAAGCTTAGTCTAATATCAAGCAAACATTTACTTTATTCACGTGTAATACCCCCTTAGATACCATTTATACGGAACGCTACATGGGTCTGCCCGTCGAAGGAGACAATCTGTCAAATTATAATATAAGTAATGCATTCCACGATTTGGATAACTTCAGGAGTCACGGTTTCTTGTTGATCCACGGCTCCGGGGACGACAATGTGCACTACCAGCACTCCCTGCTGCTGGCCAAGCTGCTGCAACGCGCTGACATAGCATTCGAGGAGCAGGTGAGATAACGTTCGACTTATAAATAGTTTCTTATTCTTATATTAAACGAATCTAACCATTATTCCTTTGTCAGACCTACACCGATGAGAATCACAGCATTGGCAACACCCTGCCACATTTGTACCATACAATTGACGATTTTTGGAACAGATGCCTCAAGCTGAACGTCTCCGAAGCTTAGACAAGATTTAGCCTCTCTAGTCAAATTTGATTTTATCCTTGTTGATTCATAATAAAAGTGCTTCCTTTACAATTATGATAAAGTAGCTATATACTTGCCTGTACCTCTATCTAGTTGAAACTTCGCCCCAAACTTCATGGCATGTTGAGGCACGATGTACATATAATGCAATGTCACTCTATACAATTTATTGTTATTGTTATATATTTAAAGAAATTACAATCGAACACCATGTACCTTATAATTATTATGTTCATAACATGCTATGAAATATCTATTAATCTGTCAAAAGACTGTAACAATTCTAAGGGTCACACACATCCATATGTACAGTGCCTCAGAGCTTATTTCAAGCAGCTTCTATCCAAATTTTAAACAGTCTAGAAAAGCTGAACTAAACGTATCAAAAATATATAAACGCCAGATTCATTTTATGTTTTTTAAAATATTTTTTAAAGAATCAAATTGTAAATCAGCGTAAATTTTCTAACAGTCATAAAATTACGAATTGTTCATATGTATTTGCTTCCCACCAAGTCGAAGTACCGCAAGTACCTTTTATTTTTCACCCCACTATAAAAATTCAACTCTCTTATATTGCTGCACATTGGAAAGCAATTAAAATCCCTGTGTAATAAACTATTCACGAAGCTCAATAAAAACCCACTGCAGGGGTATTCCCCCCGTCGATAACCGCAGCGATGTCAATGCAAAATTAAACAACTATAAACAATTTAATAACAATGCATTGACTCGCGACCGCAGAGTGGAAAAAAAAACTGAAAAAGGCGCAGCACATAAAATAAACAAAGGGACAATGCACTCACAATATATGTTTTAAAATATAAGTAACTTATTTATATACGTGTATATCGAATACTAAGAGATTTCTGTAAGGATTTGCATATAACTGCATATTCCCAGGGTATTAATGGTTCTACAATGAACAGAGAGAGCTCTTCAGTTTGCCAAAGTTTAATCAGATTTGCGATAAATTGTTACAAATTGTTATATGGTATAGTTAAGATATCGCCACATGATTTTCAATTCACAGCACGAACGAACACGATTGTGCATGTTGAATGCAGTGCATTGCATACTTTTTGGCGCGAGCGTGTTGCATATTTTAATTATATCACAGTTCCCGACAAAGTGCCAACAACAACAACAACATATGAACATGAACAGATAATGGGTGAATACTTTTATTTTTGATTGTCTGGCGCCTTGTCGCGCCTCCATTCTCCGCATAGTGACAATTTAATTAAAAAACTGTAAGTTCGGCGCAAAATGTGCTGGAAAATACCTTCACTGTTTGGTATGGCACTGGATGGCTTTAATACCGAGCAAACCTCCCAGCGGCATTGTAAATGTTACGAGATTTTTATACCCTGCAAAGAGTGAATGTTTTCATAAAACGGGTATAAAGTTATAGTGGGTTGTTTTGTAAAAATGAGTAGAACATAAAAGAGATGAGCCTCTCACAGAGTACAAAATTCCTAAAGAAAGGTGCCAAGATCTTGTCGATTTTTTGCATAGATATTGTGCAGTTGTAATACTTAAAAACTTATATTTCTAAAGATATAATATATTTACTGAATTGATTTACAAAGGGTATCCTACTGCCTACCTCACTTTTCCATACTTCATGCTGCTACTTTCTGGCCCCTGTAGATCCCTTTTTCCTTTCTCCACCACCCCTGCCAACATGCCACACACATTGGAGGCAGCGATGCATAACTGACGCGGCACCTAAGGGGCGTCAGCAAAGGGGGGGCGTGGCCGGTTCGCCGAGTTTAACAGATTGAAAAACAAGTCAATAAAACAACGAGTGAAACTCAACAGAGAACAGTAAAAAATTCTGCGAGGCATAAAAGTAAAAACAGTTTCAGGGCCTAAAATAAAGTTGTTGTTGCTGTTGTTGGTATTTTTTGTGTGTGTGTGTGGCTTATTGATTAATCATATTACTTCCGTACTTGCCTACAGCTGATGGCTTTAATTTTTTAAGTGCCTAATTAACTTTTTTATGTATTGTGAAATTGCATGTGCGCAAAGTGAATTTATGCACAGAGAAATATGTTATTCTTACTGTATAAAATGTTGAATAAATACCTCAAAAATAAAGTAATAGTCGTAAAATTCCATTTTTTTTCTTGTAACATTTTTTACATATTAAAAAATTATAGAAAGCAACTCTTTTAACAAAACATTTTTAAGCATTTCTTATTTATGGCCTAAAAATTAATTCCCGCCTGTTGGCATCATCTTTATGTGCATCTAACTTCAATATGTATTCATATATTTTTCCCCTAAACACCCTATAAAAACAACAAAAAAAAACACACCTTAGGCTTATTGAAAATTAATATTGAATTGAGTTATTGATGGCTTCATTCGCATTTGAATATGATAGGGAGGAGAAAACACGATGGAGCATGTGTGGCAGGCTCACTGGAGTTTGTTTCCCCTTTGGATTAGCATACAATTTATGTGTTTCTTTAAATTGTAATATATTTCAAATAAACTCTTTGATATTTCCTAGAATTTCCCTTTCAGTCACATTCCCTATAATACAATTTCAGCTAATTTCCATGCGTTCCTTTCCGTGATCCTTTACTCTAGTTACGCATACAAACCACATGCAAAGGGGAAAAGAAATAAAATGATGGTAAATCGCTTTGTAGACCGCATTAAAAACCCGCTGGGCTAACCGAGAAAAAAGTGTATAAAAATCGTTAACCTTTTTTTCGCTTCCTTCGCTTTTAGTTTTATTGGCAACAGAAACAAGAACAACATTTGTTGCATGCTCTGCGGTGGCTTGTGTAGCAGCAAATCCATCGGTTACGGCAATTGCTATTTCTATATATATAGTAGAAATTCCAATACCAGACGGGATGGCTTTGATGTTTTGTGAATCGCAACGAAAGGGTGAAATTGAGTTGAGTTCACGTTTGGTGGCCACATCGCGTATGCGCAACATGCAGTATACTATACACACACATTCACACTCATACAAAACACCGCCAGGCAGATTTATGTCTAATTCATGCATTCAGTTTCGACTTTTTTGCCGCCTAGCATAAATTTAAGTCAGCTTCTTCTATATCTGTTGTGTTTTCTTGTTGAATTTCCTCTTCCTGGTTGCCCGTTTCAGTTGAAGAAGCTCCAAAGAAACGCCTTCTCTGGAGAGTGCAACAAATATAGCAAATAAACAAGTTTATGGCAAACTTTATGGACAAAAACTTTTCGCACTTCATAAACTTGTCTAATAGACAATTTAAAACTCAATTATTTTAATTGCAAATATTTACATTGAAAGTTGTGTGGAAACAAAAACTACTCACAAAATGCCCCCAAAGAACACAAGAAACTTGAATGCGAGCAAGAAGACAAATATTTATGTCCGAAAAGGCGAGAGAGAGAAAGTGTTCAATTGAAAGATCATGCTGGAGCTAAGCTTAAACAAAAACTTGAATTGTTGGCAATGTAAACTCAAGAAAACTCGTTGCAAACTCGACGCTCATAAAATGCAAGCTGACCGCATTTTGGGGCAACAAAAAATGAGAAATGTAACGAACATTTCAAGTTTTCTCAGTTTTTGCCTTGTTCTTGTTGGTTTTATTGAATTCCGTGATGAGAATGACAATCTGCGCAATCATGACAAAAGTGTTGCACATACACGTACAGAGAGACATATGTGGCAAAGGGGGAAGGAGAGGGGTTGTGGCACGTTGCAATGCTGAGTATTTCCCGTTGCAGGACACTCTACTGGTCTCCAGCCTGCTTCTGGGCACGTTTCCACTTGCCTTCTTGGCTCTAAATTAAAGCACTTTTCCCTTACTTTCCCAGCACACATTTCGATTGAAGCCTCTGGTCTCCTTTGTGCTTAGAACAGTTCTGGGTTTTCTATTTTCGAGTTGCTTAACTATTCATCAACTTTTCGTATTGTATTTAATCCACATGTGACAGTTCTGCTGTAAAATGTGCTTACTAGTAAATCAATTTGTCTTCCGACATGACTTGTAATTTTTATGGTGTTTATATATTTATTACAATAATAATAATCATTGAATTACCACAGGAAGTTGGTTTCATTTTATTTTGTATAATTTATTATATAGAAAACCTTGTGCGACTGAAGATTTTTATACCCTCACAGAGAGTATCTTAATTTTGGCTAATTTGGCTAACTTTGGATACATCTTAGATGCTATAAGGTATACGAATATATTTCTAGTTTTCACCAATTCAATTTCACCAAATTCTATTTATACATATGTATAGTAGATGCACCAAATTCTGAACAACTATACTTTATACTTTTATACTTTTTAAAGACCTCTTTCATATTTAATACTCTGTAATACCCTTGTTCTGTCAGTAGAATTCCCAAAACGTATTTTTTTACAAAATTCGCAAAGTATTAAAAACCACTGCAAACTGAACATGAGGTTTGCTTCTGGCGGAATTTAACTAGCCTTTTTAGTCTGTAAGCTCACATGCTACTGGTGCGCCATACAATATTCATAAGCTGCAGCATAATTTCGGACTAAATGAAACTGCATCGCCAGCGAACGGACTGTGCATAAATAAGTAATCATGATAGGTGCGAGCATAAGAGAAAGTCGTCTAGTAGATACTCATTACGGCAAAGCAGAAACTATAAATTAGCTATTCTATTTGAAAGTAAGTATACAAGTATTATGTTAAATTTGTGTGTGAAAAATAAGAAATCTTATTCAAGATCATGAAAATATAAATATATTAATTCAAATGCTTATACTATACTAATTATTGGGCATAGGAATCGATAAACTAAATACTTTCGATTGTATTTGTATATTAAGAACATAATATCATGTTAATATAAGGTAAATTTGAATTTTAAATTAGAAAATCAAAAGTAAGATCAGGAAATATATATATATATTTAAAATTATAATACGTAACATTATAGCATAATAAATATATGAATATTTAATTATCCTCTTGATTTTCATTGAAATTGGAGTTCGAGAATATTTTTTCTTGCGTCAAATTAATTTTGGAAAATATTCCCCATAAATACCCATTAAAAGAACTGAAAATGCGATAAGTGCCTGCAAGGCTTGCTCATTGCTTATGCTTATTGGGCGCCACAAAAATATGCGAGCAGCGAAAAAGCCGCATGAAAGTCGGAAAAATCGATCAACATGATGTTGAGAGTATTATTTACCACATAGACTAGAGTATGTTTAGATAAAGACAAGCTTAAAGTTCTGAAAAATTATATTCCCCATACTGCGTAGTTGATTTTTGAGATACAAAAAATAACAGTATTTTTGTAGATTGCCCACACGGCGTGTCTATTTCTGTGATTGCCCAAAAGGACGTTACAGCACGTTGGAAAAAGGCAGGCTAAAAGGCAAACAACAAAACTGCGGAGAAAGGTCAGTAGCCGCAGCAGAAGCCGCCTTTTGCCCCCTGTGGAATTAACAACAAGAACAGCAACAACAACAACAACAACAACAACTGACAGTGCTGGCCAAAAGTTTGACACGCAATCGGGAGGCGGCACTTCGTGTTGGGCTTGGGTTGACTGAATCGAATTTGTCGGACTTATTTTTTTTCTCTGTTGCATACTTTTAGGATTTATGTGTTAACGAATGTGCCATAGTAACAAGTGAGAGACTGCGCAAGTATGGGGATTAGTGACTAGCAGATATCCTGTTAAAAAACACCTAGTAACTCTCTAAGGAATAAATTATAATGAAGAATTTAAGTATTTTGTATTTAACTTAAATTAAATTAACTAATAATGAAATCTTAAAAAATAATTTATAGTCAGTTTTAGAAGTGAGAAAAATCTTATAAAAAGAAGCAATTGACCGCGTTTAGTTATCGATTTCAGCTTTCTCGTAATTCAGTTCACGACATTTAACACTGGCAACACTGGCACATAATCTCTTAAGCTGCTTTTGATACCAAGAATTCAATAATAAATCAGGAAGCATGCGATGTCATTGTGAAATGCGCAAACTAAATCTTGTTAAAGTTTCCAAATTCCACTTGAGTTAGATTTTGGGCTCATGTCTCCGAATTGAAAGTCATGACCGTAGAGACAGTCAGTAAATTATATACACTTATCTTCATATATACTTCAGTTGTAGGAATGTGAAAGCAAATACCGAAGTCAAGCTGCAAATAGTTTATTTTTCTCTGTGGTTTGCGTTGTCACTCGAAGACGAACCTGGCAGGAAAATTAAAGGGAGATGGGTTACCGGAGATGAAAGACGGGACACCGACAGACTAACAACTTCACGCTAAATTTGCGTGCCAAGGACGTTACTCAAGACTTCCCCTCTCCGTGTCTATCCCAATCCTCGACCGTCTCGCAGCCTGCGCTCAACTTTTATGAGCCCATTTCGCTTTAAAGCTCATTGCGTTGCGCGTTGCGAGTCGTTTTTGCCGTTTGCTTTATAAACTTTTATGGCACGATTTTGTTCATGTTGTTTACTTAAAGCAGGCAGACATTTTAATTGGCATAAAATGGCTAACTAACGGTTGGTTTTTAGCGATTTTAAAGCCAATGCGTGTGTGCACTCAACGGGAAAGGTTTAGTGGTATCCCTTAAATAAGACAACGTTGTGTGGGGTGTTGGCCTGAGAGACAAAGGAAGAGAATTGTTATTAAGGTATATTTCAGGTCTTAGTATGTAATTTAAATTTGAACCTAGTCGATACTTATGTGAAATTCGATTTAGCTAACGATATCCTGTCGAAGCACCTATCGATAAAAGAGTGTTGGACAACGCGGGATAGCGTCACTATCGTTTGAGCAAGCTACGAAAACATAAAAATTGCAAAAAATATATTTAAATAAAAATACAAAAAAAATTAAGTTAATCAAAGTTCGAAATATATATATTTATGTAATTTTAAATGTGCTGCAAAGAAAAAAATCATTCGGTTGGCTCGACAGTAGCTTGCTGACCCCCATCTTCATCCTTATCGGGTACAGGTTCTCTGCCCTGGCGGATCTTTGCCATATCTTGATAGTGCAGACTCTCCTCGTTCGTTAGGATCTTGAAGTTTTGGTTCTTACCAACGATGCCAACGGAAATGTTCAGTTCCTGATCATTTGGCATGGCCGATGCTATGGCCTGAATGCCGTGACAAATGATTTGATCCATGGAGCTCTCATGGAACTCTTCATTGAATCTCATCAGATAGGAACGTGATCCCTGCGTGCGACTTCCAAGGGCCATGGCCTTGCAGTTGAGCACATTGGCCGAGGGCATTACCTGATAGATGTGCACACCCTGCTCATCGCAACCGGCCACCAAGAGTCCCACGCCAAATGGTCTACGATCGTATCGTTGTGTATTCACTTGCATCTTGTTGCCCAATGTGGTGACCAGTCGAGTGATCGGAAAGGGGTTACTGTACGAGTGCTTGTAGCTCAGGCACTCAGTGCGCAGATACTGGCTAAGTATGCGTGCATCCGCTGTGATGCCCGATATAGAGATGCCCACATGATTGTCAATCGAGATGATCTTCGGCTGTGATACGCCCAGCTCTGTTGAGGGTTTGGAAAGTGCCACTAGCACCGCATAGTCCTTGGACTTGAGGCCAACTGTGGCTGAACCAAGATTGACCGCTTCCATAGCGTACTCAATCTGAAAGATGCGACCCTGTGGACTCCACACTGTGACATCGCTATCGTATTGATTTCGAAACATGGTAAATATGTAGAAAAATATATATGTTGACTATTCAGAAGGAATATCTTATTTGACTTTGTAGATAATTTTGAAGTTTATTCTGCTGACAGTGAAAACTCGGAGATCTCAGGAAGGAACAGTAAATTTGGTTTGCAAGATCCTTTTTATTCAATATACATGTTTATATAAGGATTAATGTAGATTTTTTCTACAGAAACTGAATGCTGCCCACGCTGGCGTAACTCTCGCGAGTCTGTAGAATCCATTCGCGCAACTCGGGCACGGAGGCGTAGATGCCTGGTGAGGAGGACTTGGCGCAACCCCAGCCCCAGGACACGATGCCGAGCAGTTGATTGTTGTAGACCAGTGGACCACCGGAGTCACCCTGGCAGGCATCCTTGCCGCCACCCTCAACAGCGGCGCAGATCATGCGGCTAGTAAGCATCAATGAGTAGGCTTTCTTGCACTGCGAGTTGTCCACAACATTCACATTGACCTGCTGCAAGATATCGGGTGAGCTGCCTCCTCTGCTCAGGGTACCCCAACCGGTGACGGTGACAACGGATCCAGCTGCAGGACGCTCGGTGGCCAACTCAATGGGCTGCACATACTCATTGAAGACAAAGTCGCCGTTGAGCACCAGAATGGTCACATCATTATCGTTGTTGAGGGTGCGATATTTCTCATGAACGATGAACTTGAGCACTGGCAGCTCCTGTGCCTTCTGGCTGATGCGGGTTGAGCCGGCGACGATGGACAGATTCGATGCATTCTCCAGTTCGACAACACAGTGGGCTGCGCTTACGATGATGTTGCTGGCCAAAATGCTGCCGCCACAGCGATGTCTGCCATTGTAGCGCATCGAGATCTGATGCGGATACTGGCGAATGTCGGCGTTCTCGCCTCCAACTATGCGACCGGTCATGGGAACCGCTAGAGACGAGCCCACCGAGAGGGCGAGGAGTGCCAACAAAATGCGAATCATTGCGATTTCAGTTCAGTTCCGTTCGTTTGACTGTGCTCTACTCCACAACGATTCCCACCTTATATAGCTGGCAAATCGAACTGTTGCTTATCTACATCAATTAGTTCAACCCGATCAGAGATTAACTGCGATTTCTGCTACCTCAAGCGATAGCTTATCAAACGCTATAAATCTAGCGGTACTATCAACTGCGGGATTTTCAAAATTCATAACGAATTCTTGGCATTTCACCAGAAATTAAAAATTGATCGTACTTTATTGAAACAGTAATGAGAAAGAATCTCTTAAAGCTTAATCAGAACTGGCTAAAAATCATGTTCCGAACTTTCATTCAGCAACTTTGTAAGTATTTAGAAGATAACTTATGGCAGTGCTTCCTCAGTTAGTTGTGATCATAAATCTGGCGGTTTTATTTGCTGCGGGATTTTCTTAGTTCACATGGGAATTTCACAAAGTTAAAGCGGTTTACTTTGGGTTTCTCCTTAACTTAAAGCGATTGTGTGTCTGCACTTTATTTAATTTTATTCGCAACCCAAAGGAAATCCCTTAGAAGCCTTGTGTAATTGCTGTATAGGTCAACAAGTTTTGACTTGTCGACATGGCGCTCTATGTGGTGAACATAATAAAATTGCCGCACACTTTTTGCTCATGGGTTAAATTTCCGTCTTGAGGATACGAGGCGCACAAAAGGCTCCCGGGAGAGAAAAATGCCGACGCGCAGTCAGAGTAAATAAACACACATCGCACAATATACACGCATACCTCGCACACACATGCACACGCAGGACACACGCATACCTCACACACACACACAGAGAACACACACACTGGTAAAGGAATTCAGCAAGTCGACAGGCGCGTGAAAATTTGCGTTCGCCTTTTGCCTCTTTTCATTTGCATTAATTTCATTTGGAAAATGCGTTAAGTGCGGGAAAAAAATTTCAGAACTCCCAACACGTTGGGCAAGGGATGGATGAGAATGAACCAGTTCCTTTCTTCAACTCCATTCCAGTTTCAATCTGGAGTTGAAACTGTTTAAGTTCTAAGAACAAAAGGAGGCGCAACCTTCTACCCTTTATACTTAATGCCGTGATGTATCGTGACCTGACAACCTTAAAGTTCCGGAAACCATCTCTAAATTAAACCAAAAGTACGTTGATCGTCTAGGACACCACGTGAATATATATACTTGTTGTCGACAACAGCAATCAGCGGGTAAAACTTAAATGGTTATACTCATTTGACGCAGAAAACCCGTTGTATTTAAATATTGTAAGATAAATATGAACCAGTTGCTCTCTTACACTTCTACAACTTTAAAACTGCGTGAAGCCTTCAGAAGCAGGTCAAATTAAAATCTTTGACTATGTAAAAACTATACAATATTATATTACATAAGATTTTTTAAAAACTAATGAAAGTTATTAGAAATAGGTTAAAAATTACTCGGAGAGCTCGTGTTACTTAAAGCAGTTCTATGTTAGAATCCATTTAAGGCAAATCAAGTTTAATGAACTGAGACTTTCATTTATTTATTAATTTAAGAAAACAATGCAGAACGTAGCATAAGTACACACAAGTATATTCCCAATATGATATCTTCAGAAAGTTCATTTAAATAGTTCTCTTCCTAGTTGACATAACAATATGATATATTTCCTTTTATGTTGTAAGTTTTGCCTCCCTAAGCTCTTTGAACAGTGGAAATTTTCCATTTTCACAGCTTGACATTTATTTGAAAATTGTTTTAGAGAACGCGAATTTGCTCTTTGGGCTAAGGCTTAATTAGTTTTGATTATGTTATAATTGTAGCACACTGCGACTTGATTGTTTGGCAGCCAAAGTTTTCCCGGAAAACGAGTAATAAATTTTCATTTACAAACTGCCAGATGTGACGAGACAGAGGGAGTGGCAGAGAGAGGAAGAGGCGCAGCAAGAGCTTTAATTTAATTTAGCGTGGGGAATCATCATTTTTGGCACTTGCCAATTAACAATTGATTTATAAGAGGAGAGGAGAGGGGGAGGAGACAATTTGTTATACTTAATATCAGTTGCCACTAATAAGAAAATGACTAAATCAGATTAGTTTCCCTTCTTGACGCGCTGTAAATTTGCTGGTTTTAATGACAATACACCCATTTTGGTTTGCATGGCACACCCCACGCATGTGCCCCTTTTGGGTGGCACGCCCACTTGCTCTTCACCTCCCCCCCAACCTATACCAGGCTGTAAAGTGGTCAACTTACCGCAGCGCTTTGCCGCAGCGTGGCGCCCACAAATTACACGCAACGTGCGCGTTGGCAATTTGCATGAGATGCTATTTTTCTGCTGTGGGCGTTGCATAATTTTTTGCTGCCACTGTGCAGGCACAGAGGCGGGCAGGCAGGGGGAAGGCTTTGCCAGCCGAAAATGTATGCAACGGAATCCATTAAACAGACACATTATGCGCACATTTTGATGCCGAGACGCTTCCTCCTCCCCCCTCGACCTCCTCATGTTTTAAGCACCCTCTGCGATTGCCATTAAAAGTTGCGAAGCGTAAAATCAGTTTTCGGCTTTATCAAAAACTTTAACTTTTCGCTTTTCCCTTTTCACTTTAATCAATGCAGCCGCCTGTTAATAAAGCGCGCCATATTCGCACACACTGTACGCAGTAACATAATTTCTTCTTGAGTACGAACCAAAGTTGATTCATTAAGGGGCAACCTCAAGTTTATTAAATAAAGTGATTTATTTTGCAAAAAGGTGTTGATAATTTAGTTAAACATAATTTGCGGGATGCCAGAGAGATGGATTGTGATACACGGAAGGGGAACAGAGCATAAGAGGGAACAGAAAAAGGAACAGAAAAGGAACAGAAAAGGGAACAGAAAAGGGAACAGCACAGGAAAGGGAACAGAACAGAGAAGGGAAAAGAACAGAAAGGGGAATAGAACGGAAAAGGGAATAGATTAGAAAAGGGATCAGCACAGAAAAAGGGAACGGAGCAGAAATGGGAACAGAACGGAAAAGAGAACAGAAAAGGGAATAGCATAGAAAAGGGAACAGCACAGAAAAGAGAACAGAACAGAAATGGGAACAGTACAGAGAAGGGTACATAACAGAAAGGGAACAGAAAAGATAATGAAGAAGATGCATATACAAATTGTTGACTGATCCTTACGAATATTAACTTCTTGGAGTAACAACCAGATAACTTCGAATAATTTGCTTTAACTGGGACACTATATGGGGAAAAAAACCAGAAAGAAAGGTAACTTTCTACGTGTTGTAAGGGGGAGTTTTAGAGAGTTTTGTAGGTCGCATAGGCTACCCTGAATTCCGTGGCCTCCTCAGCAATTTCCGTGGTCTGCCCGAGTATCATGTGTAGCGCAACAAAGTAGAAGGTGCCGACGATGCCCTGCGGGAGAGAAATATATATTAACATATTGTTTGTACTAAGTTTCATCAAGATAGCTCTAAGACGGAGAGACAAACACACTTTAACAGACAGGTAGACAGACAGACAGACAGGCAGATAAACATACAGATATATAGACAGACAAACAGACTTAGCTGGACTGACTACCCTGTTGATGTTTGCGAAGCCCACATCTTACCAAAATTAATATATCCGCAAAGGTGTAAAAATACTTATTGTATATTTATGAAAACAATTCTTAAATAAAAATACTCCAAGTGTCATACTTACGAACTGATACGCAATAGGTATCCAGTGAGCTTAAGGAGCTTCGTTTCAGTTTAAGATATTTATATTTTTGTTATTATTAATCATTTCGAATCTCTGCTACTTTACTTCGGATTAAGCGGGAATAATATTCAACGTATCTTGGACGATGAGGAGATTAAATTTCATGCTCAGCCGATTGTTGGGAATTTAAAAAGTTTCGCACTTGACATCTGTCCCGGGCACCAACCAGCGCAGAGCCGAGTCGAGAGCGCGTGCAGCGAGGAGCGCATAGCTCACAATTAGTTGTATGTTTAATCCCCGACAACACCAGTAACAACAGCAATAATAACAACAACGACTGGGGAAAAATACAAAATAACAACGAGAATATGTTCGAGAAGGATGCTGAAGAGACGACAGCCTCGATTAGCAGTGGCCATGATGGTGCTCCACCCACTCTCCTCCCTCCACCGTCTTGTCGTCGTCCAGTAGTAATTCCATCTCAAGGACTTGTGTACGTTTTGCAGCTTAAATGTGCGGCAATTAGTCGGGCGGCAACTGTCGAGTCATAAGCGAAACGGATGCAGAGACGAGGCTTAAAGAGTTTCATTTACTTTTTAAATATCGTTGCAGAGAAGCAGAACAGTTATTGAATATATTCAAGTTCACTCAAATCGATAGGTTATGATAGCTAATCCAAAGTAGTTTTGGGACCTTAAGAACTAGGACTGTTTTGTCTTCTTCTGTTCCTATACGCACATGCCCTGTAATCCCCGTGAGTTCCTAACCTTGCTAATGCTGTCTGGCCAGATTTGACATGACTTGTCATAACTGTAGACACACGAATATACAATACTTATTAGGCCACTGCACGCACAGTTCTTAGGTTAGGTCAATGTGCTAGGCAAGGTCAAATAATTTATCAAACTGCAAATCATCATTATTTATTATTATTATTCATTGTATAAGGTGTGCTATGATAATAAAAAGTAAGAGTAACTTGTATTAGGGCTTATTTTTTGTTTAGATTTTTTATTTTCTTAACTTACAGTTACACAAGTTCATAAATTTGAAGTAAATATTGCCAATTTAAACATCTTGTTTGTTTATCATTTGTTTACTTCTTAGATTCCTTGATTCTTATATAAAATAAGGAAACATTTTTTATTTTAAGAGTTTTTTAATAACCAATGTTAAGTTCTGTTTCACATGTTAATATTAAAAAATGATTCTTCATATCAATTCCATTTGCTATTACATTTAATTAAGATCGTCTCCCATCAAAAGACTCTCATCTGACGAAATCCCTGTTAATTGTTAATCTACCGATTAAATTTGAATATCAATTTTGCATATTTTTCAAAACCGTGTGAGAAATCTTCTTAAGTTCTTGCCAAACTTTTGTAATTCCCTGTCGCAAAGCTGTGGAAAACTTGCAACTTGCCTTGCACATTTTGTGAGGTTCGACACACAAACTTGCGGTTAGAATCGAATATAAACTTTAGCGCGTCTACGGCACAGTACCACAACTGAGACATGCCACGCCCCCTACTACTACTACTGCCAGCATGCGATTCTAAATATAAAATGCTAGCAGTGCATAAAATTTCAATAAACTTGGCCCTCTGCATTGGCAACGACAGCACGAATCCACGAATGAACAACTTGGAGACTTGTCGCATGCGGTCTGCGGGTCTGCCAGGGTTGCTAACAAAATCAGTGAATATATTCGCGAATGCAGTCACATGGTGGAAACTTGCTATCGACACGCTTGTCGGCTTCTTTCCCCCCGGATGAGGTGGGCTCAAATTGAGCCAATCCTTTAAGCTGTGTATTGTTTCTATATGATGTCTTTAAGTAACTGAATCTGGCATATTAAACTGTATCAAAGGTTTCCCAGCATTGTACAATAAAGACATATTTTACATAGACAATTTCAAAGCCTTTTTACGATATTTTTAGCAAGAAATTGCTATATTTATCCTGAATCAAAATGATGAATTCCCCGAAAATGGCAATCAATATTTGAATATCCTTCGAGCATCGAATAGCGTTAAAAAAGGGAATATAAACTTTGTAAAAATGTAACATGCTGAAGGAAGTGTGAAAACCCCACGAAGTCGATTTTTAACTTGCTGATTTTGACATATACTTAGCTAACCTTAATATCAATCTCTCCTTCAAATTTAAATCCGTTCGGGCATTGAAAACAGTCATTATTCCAGTTATTAAGAGTAGGGTATTTAAAAATTGGACGCGCCCGACTGTATATATTTTGTGCTCGAGTCTATTTATATTGTGCTTCTATCGATTCAGCATCGAAATCAGTATCAACGTATCGAGATGTTGCCTTGATTTACATCCCGATAGCAGAGTCGTGACCTTCCCCTTCGTGGAATGGGGGCTGTATTTTGATTGCGAATTCCTTGGTTGCCCGAAAGTATGCAATAATAGGAGTACAGCGGAATTTTACGATTCGCTGGTTGATAAAATGTCCCACTGGGTGGGCGTGTGTGTGAGGCTTTTCGGGAAATGCCGAACAATGAAATTGCCGTAGGTCTTTAGGATTATGGAGTGTTCTCCTGCTCTTTCTCGTAGAGCTTATCCAATTGTCGCCTGGTCTCGTATCGTCTCGTCTCGTATGCTATAAAACTGATGGCTCTAGCCAATTCGTTTAGGGCGCCTTGAATTATGCAACAGTAAATACGCGCTCGATTTTTTATGGCACAAAGTTGGTTCTGTTTCGCGGCTTAGCGAAATGTTTCTTTCATGAGGCTTAGTTAGATTTACTGGCACTTCTCTACATAGCTTTCTCCCTCTCTGTCTCATTTTTTTTCCTTCTCCTTATCAATTGTCTTCAAGGAAGAAGTTCTCTAATTGCCTTGGCTCATTTAGTGCTCGTCCCTCAACAAGTTTGACAAATTGCATGGCCCAAGTTGGGGCAACCATAAATCACATTGCCTGCCAATAGGATTTGTGCATCGACTTGTAGCCAGTCAAAATACCTAATGACAGTTCCAGACCCCAAATTGCAGTTTGCCAGTTCGTTCGACTTCATTCCCAGCACTGAGGGCAGCCAATATTTTGCATGACGTTTCGTATTTATAATTCGCATCGATTTATTGGCAGCATAGCGCATATTAGACCCCGTCGTTAGGGCAGAAAGTGGTTCATGGAAAGCTCTGATTGTGAGGTTTGCCTTAGGACTGGAGCAAAAGGTTCACTAGGCTTAAATGAACAGGTGCAGTCGAGTGCAAAAGCCTCAGGCGGAATGAAACATTTGTTGACTGTCGAATGGGCAACTGCAGTTAAAACATGATTGCAGGTCCAAAAAGGTAGAAACGAGTAGTAGAAGTGCACTTCATACAAAATAAATATGAATATAACAGTAACTTAAGTAAAGACTCACAAGGAAAGCTATCAAAAGAGTATTTAAACGCAGTATTTAAAGCACTTCAATCCCAAGATAATTAAGGTAACAAAATATTACACAACATTTCTTTGAATTCAACATTTGAAATCAGAAATCAATCGAGGCTTGTAATTAGCGTTCTCTGCTAAGGCGTCTCTGCTTTTCACCTTTGAATAGCTTCCTACGCACGGCGCATTCCAAAAACAAGTAAATGTCACGAGGAATATTGAATTTCATATGTCAAATGTCACTGCTAAATTACAAGCTTGAGTTGAGTTGAGTTTTGCTTTCGATTCGAATTGAATTCGAGTGCAAAATGGCAGCTGTGCTTCAACTGGTCGGGCATTTTATGGCACTTGACACCTACGACAAGAATTCATCACCAAACGGCCATTACACACATTTGAATCAGTTCCAAAACGGATATGCTGTTTCCCCTTCCCCTCTCAGTGTCACGCTCTGTCGCTCTCTTTATTTACATAGTCGCAGTTGCATGCAACAAACCACGCCACTTCAGATTTCAAGCACAGCTGGTCATGATTAGTCTGCGGCAAAGCTCTGCATCCCACAAACCGCCACCCACTTCCCCTCTCTATACACACTCCACTCCCCGCACTGTTCGTGGTCGAAAAAATCTGTAATTTCATTTTCCATGAAACACCCACAAACTGCATTTGTTCGCATCGAATAGACTGTGCAATTTTCGCATTGCGAACTGGGATTGAGTGGAATTCTAGTTTCAATGGGTCAGTCCAATATTAATATTTTTTATCAATATTTTTTTTAGGTCGATATATTGTAGATACTTTTAGAAGAAACCAAGCTGATTGGGATTTAATTATAGTTTTAATCATATAATGGATTCAACAAAACATAAATAATTTTGCACTGCAAATGCCTTGAACTGCCTTATCTTTTAGCGTATTTCACATATGAAAATTTAACCAAGATAAGACCTACATACATACATAAGTGCGATACCAAGGTCGGTTTTAACGATTGTTTATCTTTCAAATCGCAAGTTTTCGGGCTTATTCTGAGATAATTTTAGTTACCCTGAAGTGTGCCAAGGTTCTGATTTCGCTTACTACAAAAGCACGAAGAGCATTGAGTTTGCCAGTTATTTGTGTTCTGCAAAGCATAGTGAGAAGATGTCGCGATTAATGTTGGTGGTAATGTCTTAAGCATTGTATGTCGATCTGTAGCAATTTAATTATTGTTTTCGGTATAGTTTACAGTTGTGGTTGCACTGAGCTTCCAGCTTAGCCTGGTATGGAGCGACTGCAACAAGTGCCAGAGCAATGGTGTGGCGTGCATCAACCAAACTGCGTATCAATTCTGCTTCGGAGGTAGCACCCCCAACACGGATCAGACCTTTGTCTGCCCCGACGGATTGGTCTGCACGGAGCATGCCAACATCTGCTTTCAACGCACAACGCAACCCGCCAGCTGTGGCGATACCAGCAGTTGTGGGCTCTGCAACTCCAACTATACCTTTGCATGCACCTCCCTCAACACGTTCTCCTTCTGCTACGGTGCCCTCACCCCATCTACTGTTAATGGAACCTGCCCCACGGGACTGTTCTGCGATGCTTCCAGTGCGGACATGTGTGTCTCGGAAGCAACGTCCGATTCGATCATTTGCCATTCAACAACTTGAACTAAATAAATAAAATTATCATTAAATTAAATTATCTATTATCTATTATCTATTATCTATTATCTATTATCTATTATCTATTATCTATTATCTATTATCTATTATCTATTATCTATTATCTATTATCTATTATCTATTATCTATTATCTATTATCTATTATCTATTATCTATTATCTATTATCTATTATCTATTATCTATTATCTATTATCTATTATCTATTATCTATTATCTATTATCTATTATCTATTATCTATTATCTATTATCTATTATCTATTATCTATTATCTATTATCTATTATCTATTATCTATTATCTATTATCTATTATCTATTATCTATTATCTATTATCTATTATCTATTATCTATTATCTATTATCTATTATCTATTATCTATTATCTATTATCTATTATCTATTATCTATTATCTATTATCTATTATCTATTATCTATTATCTATTATCTATTATCTATTATCTATTATCTATTATCTATTATCTATTATCTATTATCTATTATCTATTATCTATTATCTATTATCTATTATCTATTATCTATTATCTATTATCTATTATCTATTATCTATTATCTATTATCTATTATCTATTATCTATTATCTATTATCTATTATCTATTATCTATTATCTATTATCTATTATCTATTATCTATTATCTATTATCTATTATCTATTATCTATTATCTATTATCTATTATCTATTATCTATTATCTATTATCTATTATCTATTATCTATTATCTATTATCTATTATCTATTATCTATTATCTATTATCTATTATCTATTATCTATTATCTATTATCTATTATCTATTATCTATTATCTATTATCTATTATCTATTATCTATTATCTATTATCTATTATCTATTATCTATTATCTATTATCTATTATCTATTATCTATTATCTATTATCTATTATCTATTATCTATTATCTATTATCTATTATCTATTATCTATTATCTATTATCTATTATCTATTATCTATTTTGGTATACCCTCTGCACATAAATGTGGGAATTAACAACATTCCCACTGTTTATCTAGCAATTTGTACTTGTTGGCTTGTGGGTTAAGTTGTTACTACTATTTAAATAGATATCTCTAACTAGTAATTTATGTTTTATTCACGGTTGACATAAGTATCATAACTGGCAGACACGTGCGTGTTTGTTTTCCATGACGATTCAAAAGCACTTTAATTACCTGACAGCTATTTTTACTGGCTTTGAGTGCGTGTCTGCGTGTGTGCTTGTGTGTGTTTCTCTGTTTGTGTTTAGATACAAGAGCAGAGAGCAGTGAGAGTAGACGAGTCTCCATTAATTAGCGCAGCATTCAAAGAGACACACACAGAAGAGAGCAAAAGGCGCCGTCAGCACTCACGCTTATTGAACGATGTAATAATTATTGGAGTAATGAGTGTTACAAAGAGATACCCTGTGCGACAGCTATTAATAGATTTCTAAAGTTAAATTATCACAGGGAAACCAACGAGGAAATTATTCATAAAAACAGTGCAACAAACGGGGAAATTATTCATTGAAACAAGTAAAATAAATTGTGGCTTGTTTAAGTCTTTAAGCTCTTCGTTTATTTTGTTTGCGTTTAACTTTTGCAAAGACTGTACTTATCCAATCTAAGTTAACCTGTTCCGTATGTACTTAGCTACTTTGTGTTCACACCAAGTTCAAGCGTTGTTCCTTTTCACATTCTCGCCGCCACTTGCTGCAATTAGGCTCATTCAGCAGAGCCCTCTTAGCTCCTCTTACTCCTCCACCTGAGCAGGTTTATTGCATGCTTCACTCTGCGCCACTCTTAAGTGTGAGGAGCCTCACCTTCAGCCAATCCTTTGACCATTCTCGCTGTTTGCCAACGTCAAGTTTGCTTAAAAAATTTACGAGGTTTTGATACCTTTTTTTGGATTTGTGTACCTGCATGTGGGTGCTCGTGTGTGTGGTTATGTGATTCTTTGCTTCTTTGTATGTGTGCGCGAGTTTCCGTTTCCGGTTGCCAACATCGTTGCGCTGCTTCGTTGGCATGTACTGGTATAAGGCACACAAGGTAGCAACGAATAGTTAGTTTTTGCAGGAGAGGAAAGTTACTTTAACTTATATGAGAAGAAAGTAATTGGATATAAGAACAAAGTAGTAGACTAGGTAGTTTAATAAGGTTGCTAGGAAAATTTCCTTTTAAAATTTTGAAGTACTACTGAAGACTAATCTATGTGTAATACTGATATAGGAAAAGGTCTTGATTATAAAATATGTTACCATCTCTAATAAAGTTCATTGAACGGTTAAATTGCGTTTGTTTCCAGCAAACTCTGTTAAATTTTTTATTTCAAAGAACATTCAAATTCTGGTGCGGGAAAATCACGAATATTTGTTCCATTTCCTTGCACATTTAATTTTTATTTATCTTGTCAGATGTTCGGCGAATTTCGCAGTCCTTTCTCGACTCTTTCTATTTGTCTTTATCTCTCTCTTTCTTATTCAATGCGCTCTACTCACACAGCACGTGTGTGTGTGTGTGTGTTACCAAATAAATTTTTAATTTTGCAAATGAAGCGTTTTATTTAAAAGTAATTTGTGGCTTTTACTCAAGTGTTGGTGTGTGTTTGGTATGTTTTATTTAAAAACTTTGCATCTCTTGTGTGCTTATGCGATCAAATGAAAAGTTCTTGTATGCTGTGATTCGACTGCTCTTTGAAGGAACTTCTGTGTTGAGTTCAATGTTGAGTTCAGTGGAGTTTCAAATGTAGATGTAAAGTATGGAGCGTCATTAAATGAGTAACGGGTTTGTTGTACAGGAAACCCATGTAAGGGAATATTTGGCTTCCACCATTCTATGAATCTTTTTCTCTTTTAAGTGAGTGCAAAGATAACTAAGCATTTTTAGTGACTTTGTTTTTTATTTCTACTGAAAAGAATGAAATTCATTGGCGCCTTTCAACTGCATTTAGCAAGTCCCTTACTTTAGCTAAGCTGCTTACAATGTGCATACAGATTT
This sequence comes from Zaprionus indianus, assembly GCA_018904595.1. Taxonomy (NCBI): domain Eukaryota; kingdom Metazoa; phylum Arthropoda; class Insecta; order Diptera; family Drosophilidae; genus Zaprionus; species Zaprionus indianus. The sequence continues at coordinate 4,525,837 of JAEIHA010000905.1, forward strand.
GGCAGGAGCTTTCAATGGAAGTCTGAGAAAAACCAATCCAAAACATGTAAATATTCAATTCTTGTGTTGCTAGTCTGCAGACTGGTTTAAGTCGCTTTCCCAATGCACAAATACCAAAACCTGACCCAATTCCCAATGCCATGTGAGGTGCACAGGTAAATTTGATTGTTTGTCCACTTGGCCACACATTGGAATTCATGGAAAGAGTGGATTATGATAGAATGGCTTTGTTTCTAAGAGGAAGCACTCTGTGAGTACGATATGGAATTGGAAATTTGTCTATTCATCGTTCATTAAGTGAATCGTTGTTTTTTGATTTCTGAAAATGAAAAACATTTTACATAGATTCTATTAATAAAAGCCCATATTAAAGTGTATAACGGGCATGAATGCAAACATCAATGAATCATGTATTTTGTTGTAAGCCTGTTAGCCATAGCATTAGGGTCAGCTGTTCAATGAACTTTCGGTCCACTTCAGCAAGTTAAGCAAGCACAGCAGTTTCCTTTGGCAAAGAACAACAAACAAAATATATTATATTTTTATTTTCGACTTTGGCTGCCGGAAATTATACTGACGCTTGTTGTGGTTGATAAACCCAACCGATTTGCCATATCCGCGTAACCAAACCGAACCCACAGCCCTTCAACCTTGACATGTTGTTGTTTTTCTCGGATGTAACTTGCTCAGTGGAGTTTGTTATTTCAGTTGACTAAAGTTTGGGGCTAAATGAGCTTGCGGTTTCTGCAGGGTGTCTGCTCAGTCCATTCACGGCCTTACCCTCCTCCTCACACGTTGTCTGCGCTTGTTGCATGCGGCCAACGACTTTGGCAGCAACCTAATTATGTCCAGAGCACCCAACTACCAAGTGGCAACAGCGAGTCATGCAAATGAGTTTTAAATTGCGCAGAAAGCGCCTAATGAATGCACTGCGCAAACTTCATTTTGCCAACTTGTCCACGAAATTGCGTGATGCTTATTCCGGCCACGAAGGAATCGGAGTAGAAGTCGCAGTTCAGTTCAAAAGTTCAAGCTCTGTTGACAGCTTATTTACTCGATTGGAGCGAAGGTCAATTCAGAGACCCTGATCCAAGGCCAGGCAGAGAACTGGCATCGTCATCGGCATTCCATAAGACGCATTGCATTTCATATGGACACTGAGGCTACACTGATGCATTACGTATACCTCATGTGGGTCGATTTGTTAAATGGCGCACGCAATGTTTAACTGTAAATAGCTTGTGAATAGTTAATGAAATTGGCACCAATGAAACATAAATTTGTTTGCTTAACATGCAATCAATATAAGCAAAAATCTGCAGGGGGATATCAAGTTAATTTCAGCTCTTTAAACAGTTCGAGAAAAAGGCAAGAAAATACAATTCCTTATGGTTAAGGCCAATTAATTGGATTAATGTTGGGATTAGGCAACACTGCGCAGTATTGAGATGACTTCTGATAATAAAACGAATATGTAAACAAACCTACCTGATAATATGGATAGCCCACACACAGACACAAACACGGTCAAGAAGATATGCTCATTAATATGCAAAACGGCAAAAAATATAGCATACACTTGAGCGCCTGGACGTGGGCGTTGCCAGCCTTTGCAAACCAGGAATAGAATCAACATGAAGTAGAAGAAAAAGAAGCAGAAACAAGCGACAGCAAAACAAATGTTTATTTGGGTCATTATATGAACATGAGCAAGAAGAAGAGATATACAGAGAGAGAAAGAGAGAAGGAAAAAAACAAACTGGCAAATATGATAAATCGATGGTCTCTCAACCATAACTACTTGGATTAGCAACTTGTGCTTGAATTGAGCCGTACAATAGGTCGAAAAGCCAACGCAAAACCTAAGCTGATTTAATGCGGCGATAATGCCCGAGAAATTGAAATTGATTAATACACAGTAAAGACGAGGTGCCCGTATGGTTAAACTCAGCTCGAACACACACAAAGGAACATAAGGACATACTGGACACTCGAAACATTCCGAAGGCGAGAGTGGAAGGGCTTATGTGTCCTTAGCCGGTGTCGCATTCGAAATACATTGCAAATTCATGTAAATCACAGTCATAAGTTTGACGAGATGTATGTGTGTGTGTGTGTGTGTTTCAGTTACAATATCCAGTCGAGGGTGGGAAGGTGAGTAAGTTTCAAAAACGGAAAGTGCTCGCTGCAGGTCGAGGCAACTGGTCTGCTTTATGACTTTATGCGGTCGTAAAACACAACTCGTATCCGCCAACAAGGAATCGGGTCGTAAATCGCAACTTTAAAAAGCGGACATAACCTCAAAACGGGAAAGATTAAAAAAAAACACAAAACATGCTTGAGATTTTAGGCTCTTTGCGTGGACAATAGAAATAGTAGATAAAATCTCTTTCAAACTAATGTAAGGTTTTGTCATTAACTTGTAGTTTCTTTTAAGTTTTTAAACATATTTAAAGAAAGTATTTAAAAAATTTATATAATAAAGCAAACTATATATTCTTAAAAAAAAGGAATTAATATTTCGAAATTTGTATTAACTTTAATTTTATATATTTTTCTTTCTTATTTGCACATCAATAGTCGAAAAATCTATTACAAAATCTGACAAATTTCCGCCTCCTGCGATTTCGTTGGGTGTTCGCGACACTCTAAAGAAATCGCTGCGGGGCAAACGTTTCCTCAGCGAACGACACTTAACAGCAGCTGTTAAGCGTTAACAGTTTACCAGTTACCAGTTAGCCGCTAACATTGTCACATACTGTTAGCGAACTGCAACTGTCTCTGTTAACGGTTTGTTTACTGCGTGCGTCGCTGTTAGCACCACGTGGTGCTCTCTCGCTTACGTCTTTGCTGTTGTTGTTGCGTTGACATTGAACTAGTCGCTAAAGTTGTTCTTGGTTTTGTTATTAGCATCAGCTATGCCGGCGGCTGGCGTAGATCTCGCTCACTACGCAGGCGCCTCACTCGCAGGGTGACCATATTTCTAAGCGACTGCAAAGGGTTTTAGACAGATGGCATTGAATAAATAATATTAGGATTTAAGATACCTCGTAGTGAGTTAGACGATGAATGAAGTATGTCTATAACTTTATAAAGTCTCGTAGTGTTTTATAAATATTTTCAAAGTTTCGAAAGATTTTAGGAGTTCGTTTTGGTGGGAAAAACATCGGGAAAAAATTATTTTGTGATTTCGATTTGAATTAATTTTTATAGTAAATAGTTTATTTGCCATTCTTTTAATATTCTTCAAAAATAATCAGAATTTATATACATAGTAGTATATACAGAAGAAACCTATTGGAAACTATGGTAAATCTAGCAGTAGCTTAATAAGAAACCAATATTTAAGGACTTTAAAGATTAAATGGCTTTGCTTTTTCTAGAACGCAGTTTCAATGCTGCATTGAAGATGGGAGATTTTGATTTTGAAGCTCAAATTTCGGGCCAAAAATAATATAATCAAAGTAGGTGTATCTTCAGACTTACTCTATTTATAAGTGAAATTTGATGTTGATTAACCTTTTTCACCAATTTCCAAATATACCATAAATCAACGTAGAAACTTGAGCTGTGCTACCTTTTTGTAAGCTTGCTTGAATTTAAACGATAATTGGATTTATTATGGATTGGAAATGTAATCATATGTCGCAGCATGTTGCATCGCAATCATGTTGAGACTGGTAACGCAGCTGCTGCGTTGTTTAGTTAATTGAAGAAGGACAAGGACAAAAAATCCTAATGAGAGCAATGCGAATGCGGGGGATAAATTTGCTATTCGCTGCATGCTACATGCTACATGGATATGGATCAGCAGCAGAAACACAATTAGACATTGCTGCGGAATGAATCAATTAAATGTTGCGCAACAGTAACAAGGTCAATGGTTAATTGTAGCGAATGCTATTTGACATATGTCAGGATAATACAAACCTTATTAGCTTCTTTGTTTGCTGCCCCTATCTATTGAATGAATATTGAAACCAAATCGAAACAAACTTTGTGCGAAAGCATGCAATGAAGGTTGTGTTTGGCTTGTCGAAGGATGAATACACTTTCTTTTGAAGATTGTTTGTGTATCGTTAAATAATAATAGTTAAAGTATTTTGCAATTGTAGTTTATTTTCGTATTGCTCTTATTTTTATGAAGAACAGTAAAAGTTCTCTTGAACGGACACTTCCCTAGTTCGGACAAACAATTAACTACGTAACGGTTCGTTGGAAGTGTCCGCTTATAAAAAAGAGGTGTCCGTTCAGAAGTTATTTATTAATATGGGCTCAGTAAAGATAATATAAGAACTAAATATAAATTATTGAGCTTTGATATCTTAAAAAATATGAACGAAAATTGGCAGATAGTATTAACAAACATATGATTATCATACTATACTTATATTATTATATTCTTGCAAACAGTATTTTCCTTTGGGTCAGGAGTACTATATACAACTCAGCATAGGAGACTATCTCTGCTCCTAAAAAGGATATATATATCCTGAGTAAGCATCTCTATCTAATCTCGATTTAGCCATGCCTGTCTGTCCGTCCGTCCGTCTATCTGTTGCAATGATCTAGTAATCGAACGATCGGAAGAATCAAGAACCTGCAAGGGAATAAATCTTTCGACGTGCCAAAGACATCCTTTTTTTCTCTGCAGCTTGTTTCACAGTGTTCCCCTTTGTTAGGGCATAATGAAATAATCGGGCAACTGTTTCGCATTTTGGCAAATCGAAACTGACCTTGGGAAGCGTTGACATGTCCGCCAGAGAGTTATATATAGGTCTGCTGCTACGTGGGAGAGGAACAATGGGCACGGGGGAAATTTCTAATGCGGTTATCCCCCATGCCATGCTCGCTGTCAGCGTGGGCTTTGCATACTTTGTGGCGCAACGTTATCCTCATTCTCATCTTCATTTGCCATTCGCCATGTGCCATGTGCTATTCTCCATTTACCATTCCCACAGCTGCATTCTCGCCGGCCAGTGGTGGCAGTGGCATGAGGCATGAGGCACGTTTGCTTTCATTACGCTTTTCGGCTTTTGTTTGGCTTTGCTGTTTGCGCTTGTGCCACTTTTGCCGCAGTTGCAGCCATCGTCGGCGTCTCAACTCAACTCATCTTCTACTGCTTCTGCTTTTACTTTCATCTGTCTACATTTTGTGCATGTTATTCGTTCATTGGCTTTGACGTTTCGTGGCGGCATCGAAACAAAAGTTGAAAGTCTAATGAACCCCTTGGCAAATTGCGATGGCCGCATAAAGCGAAGCACACACGCAGCATACACAAGCTGCCGCACTCACACACACGCACACAACATGCAGACAGACTTAAAGAATGTGCCACTGGACGTGCATACAGTTGTAAGGCAACATGTAAGTGCGTTTGTGTGTGTGCGTATGTTCTTTAGCTGACAATATCTTGGCGGAGCAGCACAAAGTATTTCATAGCAACATTTTCAAGGTTTTACGAACCCATTCACAGTTACTTGGCGCATATTCTGTAAAGCATATGTGCGCAGTGGGCTGTATTGAGCATTTATTCCACAAAATCTTTAAGATGTTTTCAACAAAATAATGATCAAATAATAAATAAATAAATTTTTCTAAATAATCATAAAGATGTTTTCAGTAAGATATAGATAAAGTGTTTTGAATATGATATTGCAAAATTAATTATAATTTATTCTACAAAATCACATAGATCTTTTTTTTAAGATAAATATAAAATAATTTTCAAAACAAGACTTACTAATCAAATAAAATTAAATATTAAATATTTTTTTATTATATATATAACTAGCATAAAGACTAATCAAACTAAAATATTAAAGTACAATTAAAATTCACATGCATATTGTTTCCTGCATGTACGGGGTATGTTCTCAAACCATATTATGCCTTACTTATCTCAAGGAATTTGCGATGTTTCCCTTTACACAAACTGTTCTCTATCCACACCCATTGCCCAACCTGTCGCGTAGGGTATTTTATATATGCCTGTAAGTGAGTCCCTCGCTCTCACTAAGCACTTTACTGCCTTCATTTCACTTATCCATTTGTAATATTTAACGACGCCGTAACACGCCTCCTCGCGGAGACCGACTGATTTATCTAATTACGCCAGACACTCGCGCAGCGAATCGTAGACTGTCGGAATCGTATTCGCATTTTTAAGTGTTCAATCAATCGTTGGGTTAACAACATTATAAGAACGTATGTTATGCGCTCCTCGGAATAAAGAGGCGTCGACTTGCCCATGGAGATATAAACATTTAGCCAAATGTGGCCAATTTTTCAGATTAATGCGTCGCAAGCAGCTTGAGATGATACTAAGCCTGACAGAGCGACAGAGAGAGAGAGAGAGAGGGAGAGGAAGAGAGAGACTGATATAGAACACAAATATGGAGAGAAAACATAGAAGGAAAACAGTCTGGCGGGCATGCAGTGAAGTATGAATATGCCAGGGCTGGCAAGTTGATTGATCTAGTTCAGAATGAGGACTACAAAAAAAATATTTTATTTATTTGAAAATTTTCATTATCTAAATTAAATAATAAATTTATATAATAAACTATTATAATAAATACCTTTCTCAATAAAAAACTTTTACAATTTATTTCATTCAAATACTCGGTATAATATTCATTTCTGCATCCCTATGAACTGATAGAAATAATTTTCGAATTGTTGTCACTTTCAGCTTCACTGAGCCGTGTTCCATTTGTTAAGCAGACAAGGACAAGGACATTGCCGCTGCATAAATTTATGGCTTATTTAACGCATCGAGCTTCGTTGAGATTGCAGACAAACAAAAATATGAAAAACTGTTGCCAAAAGCAATTTTTGGCAATACTGCAAGAATGTGGAATATGGGAAAAAAGAGAACTGAAAAAAAGGGTGAAACCATGCAGACATATGTGAATATTATAACTGCTTTATGTGCGTTCATGTGTCGGAAACACAGTGCCGGCAAAGAAGTGCATTTAAGGCACTGCTCTATCACTGAGGGCTATCTGCACTACCTTTCTTTACTCATCACAAATGTCTTTAAAAAAAATTAAAATAATAAATCCCAATTTGTAACTGTAAATATAACGTCTGTTAAATTTAAGAACGGAAAATATGGATGGTACTGCTCCATCACTGAGCACCCTCTGCACTACCTTCTTTACCCTACACAATTATCCCTAAATAATTAATAATATATTCATCTGCCTATCCTATCAAATAAAATGGAAGGCACTGCTTTAAAGGGTAGACAGTACCCTCTGTACTACCTTTTGTACTCTTTAGAAATATGCAAGGAAGGCACTGCTCTATCACTGAGTACCTTATGTACTTAAATGACAATAATTAAACCAACACTCATCTGTATATACCCAACATATTTCTTGGTTTCTTGAATGGACTTTATGAAGGTACTGGTTTATCACTAAGTACTGCATAACCTTCTACACTCTACACAATGGTGCTAAAATAAGGATACGAATAATTCATACCAACATATATACCTATTACAACTCTGCACTTTCAGATACAGTTCATCCACAAAGCATATTTCAATGTTCGTTGAGGTTCAGAGCTCTTAAAAACCAATATTTCGGGTGGCAGCAAGTCGCGACATACGCAACATGTTGGCATGTGTCTGTGTGTGTGCATCAGTCATGGACTATATATAGAGACAGATAGTGCTGGCTCACAAATTCTGTCGACGGAAATTGCAGTCTGTTGTACACAACGCATAGCAACGCCTTCGATAAAAACGAACAGAAACTGTCTGTGGGCGTTGCAAGCAAAATGAAATTTCAGCTTCATCTCTCCCTCTCTCAATCAATGCGTACTGGCAATTGAACAGTCAAGGCAGGAACGAAAGATAAAGATCCAGACAGAACAATAATCAAAAAGAGCTTCATTAAAATGAAGAATTTGCTGGGCTAAAATTAATATAATAATACGCCAAAGTTCTCTAGAAATAGATCAAAGAATTTACTGATTGTGGTGAGAGATATTTTTGAGGCATGGTTAGGCACGAATAACCAGACATGATGTGTGTGACTCATTTACACATGCAACGCAGGCACTGTGAAACTCAATTTTGAGAGTTTTTTGGAATATACGAAATCGAGGTCTGCATACAGAGCAGTCCGAGCTGGGGCCAATCATTTTTCTAGGGGTAGTAAAAGTTCCAACTCGATCCAATTACCCAACAATTGTCGGCTCAGCGAGAATATATTTACGACGCCCTGGGGCTGTTTCCAATATTTGGCAATGGCAAACAATTTAAAATTCAATTAGTTTCCCACGCACTGTTGGGGGTCTGTCTGCCATGGTGGAACCAGCTCCGCCTCCATCTCTTTGCACTGCTCTGCGTAGCCGCCGGAAGTTTATAATTGCTGTAAAATGATATCACAAGTGTCGCCCCGCTTAGGTGAGCATCGTGCATCGTGCAAGAGGAATCCAAATGGCCCGCGGCACGTGGCGTGTCAATAACTTACAATTAGCAAATCGTTGTGGGCGTGGCCAGTCTGGCAGACGGCCTTGTCTAGCTACAACTCTGCAGCATCTATGTTAATAGATAATAATGACAAAACAATGCCAACTTTGGATGACAAATGTAGCACAGTCGCTCCCTACAAGAAGTTCACTGACTCCACAAATTGAAAGAAGAAGACGAAGATCAAAAGTGGTCTCTTTCGGCTGCTGCAACAGTGCCTGCAATAAAGCAGACCTTACTCGTTTATTTTCATTTAATTTGTGTCTGTGGCAACGCGGTTTTTGTGGCCTTTATCGCATTATAGCTTGGGTTGCCAAGATGACAAATGGTTCGCCTACCATAGGCAGATGTTTAAATATTAAAAAGAAGCATAAGTCGCAACGCAGACTTTGTACTAGGCTCCTTGAATCTGAATTTGAATGTCGAAATAAAGCTTTTGTTTAGCTTAAATATCAATAAGTCAGTTTTAAAACAGATAATACTGTATTTGTGGTTAAACCAAACTTTAGGGTGTTTTATTCCTTGTTAAATCTAAATACATATTAAGACACCAAAGCTCATCCTTCTCCTCTTTTGAATTACTATGAATACTTAGCAAAACGAATCTGTATGTCTGCACAAGCTGACAAACATGAAGGCCATATCTTAAATGTCGAGGGCAGACAATGTTTATGTGATGTGGCGACCAAGTGTTGCCATCATGAGCTGTAAATACGAACTTGCAGTCCCTAAAAGTTGAAAATTCCACTTAAGTTTCATGAGATTTGTTTGCAAGCCACACCCTTTTGGCCGGCGAGATAAAGCAAAGGCTGTCGCGTTTTGCGGCAATAATCTGCGGCAACAGGCGTGCCAATGGCTGAAATTGTCTATATCCCTCTAAAGGGTTCAATACTCGCCGGGAAGGACTTTAAAAAAGACGACACTTTAAATAGTTAAAAAAATGGTCGTTGGTTGATGGAGGAGTTTTCACAATCCTCCACAAATATATATCGTGAGAAAAAATGTAATAAAAGATAGAAAGAAACGTTTTATACTTTTAAGTATTTAGTTCTCCCTGCAAGGCAAAATGCTTGCACATTGGATATATCCCTTAAAGTGCTTCTAACTGAAAATATAAGAATGCATCGCGTCGCATTTTCGACGTTCTGCACCTTGCAGATCAAAATATTGGCTTGCGCTAAAAAGTATGCAACTGTTTTCAGCAGAAAACGGAGATTAGCAAAGACTATGCAGTCGGAAAGGAAACCTCCTTCGGCAAACAAAATACAAACGCCATTGCAATGCTCCATTTATTAGACGTGTGCTGTATGTGTCTTGCTGTTTTGTGTTGTTGTTCTTTTGTGTTTAAATCTTGCATATTTCTTAGAATAGAAATTGGTACAAGTATATTAGAATTTCCTTTTGCTTTATCAATTACTCGAGCCAATTGTGCCGCAGAAGTCCCCCAAGTTTGTATAGTTGCTTTGTAGTTGAATTAGTTTCTTTGGACACTCCACTTCTGTTCTACTTTTTTTTATCATCACTTTCCAATGGAGGACAGGATTGCAAGTAGCCGCCCTTTTGCATGCGATGAAAGGACGCAGCGGGATCGTAGGACGAGTAGAAATTAGCGTACTTATTGCGTCGGGGCACATTGTGGAAGAAGTAGCAAGCAGCAGTTGCGATCAGGGCCAGGCAAACTGCGTTGCGAAGATTGCCCAAATAAACCTTCACTCCAGTGTTATGGATAGGAAATTTTATATCAGCCTAAAGCGAATTTGCTGTAGTTCGATTTTATTTTATTTTATTTTGTTTTAACAATACTTGCCTTTACCATTTTACTGTATTTCCTGTAATATTAATATAAGAAAGAAATGTAAAATGCTGAATTGAGAGTTGAATATAACATTCATATCCAACTACGTGAACTTCAATGCTCACTAGATCGAAATTTTTGAATTGAAAATAGAATAATACTTCTGTCTACTATAACAACAAGCTTCCTCTAAGTGACATACAGCAATAATTGCTGCCAATACTTCCTCACAATTGTCTACTCATTCGACTATTTCCTGCTGTTGCAGATACTTGTTAATGATTCATTGCACAGGACTCGCTCGACTCAGAGATTAATTGATGCATGCATAGGCTAAGGGGCGATGGGTGGTGCCCAATTGGCCTATCATTATGTAGGTCATGCAATTTGTCAAACTTGTTGAGAGTCAAGTACCGTTAGCCAAATGAACGGTAAATGGATGCCACTTAGACTAACAATTAGACAAGACGTAAGTTGCACCAGTGAATTGAAAGAGAGAGGAGAGAAAGTAAAAGAGGTACGCCCCAGTAATTTCTTCTAAATTGTTCTATTCTCGATACCAAGTGAATGGGAAGGTAACAAGTGCAAAGGTTGAATGAATCTTGTGAGTTAGTCTTTAAAGGTTTATTCTAGCTAAGCTGGTTATCTGGTACAACAAGTAGACACCAGACAGAGATAGAGATAGAGAGACTCAAGCAACTGGGAGCTGACAAACGAGAGACAACGCTTACGACGCTTAACATGGCCATTTGTCTGAGACCCAGCTGGGATAATAAATGTTTGCAGGCAGTGTAAAAAATACGTGGCATACTTCGGGGCGGCAACATTTCAGTTTACGTGGGCAACGTGAAGCACACAACATGCAAAGTGACTGCTTGGCAGAAAGTATGCACAGACAGGGCATCTACCATAGAGATGAAAAAGGGAGGCTAAGGGGTTCACTTGGTTGTCGGCTGTTGTTGGTAACAGCCACAGAAACTTTTTAAAACACTCAATTTTAACCTTTTCTTTGAAGTAGCTTGGCTCTAAGAATGCATGAGATCTAAGTTACTTCGAGATGTGCAATTGTAGAACAGGAGTGAATTAGAAAAAGATGTTAAGAACTAAGAAGTAAAAGAGTTAAGGTGAGGAAGATATATTATAGTTAAACTTATTGTAATTGTTAAATATCATAGAGACTTTTAGCTTATGAACTCGTGTTCTGGAAAGGTAATCGTGCAGGTATTGTTGCATCTATTTCTTGTTAGGGTATACGATAGTGTGGAACTCGTTGCCTTTTCTTTCTTTTGACTGTCTTCATGTCGTAGCTGTTGTTTTACATACCTACCTGTTCTAAAACCAAAGCACGTTGGTGCATAACTTTGCAGGTCAAATTTCTGGAAAAATTCTCTTAATGGTTTTTGTTTTGCCCCGAATTTCTATGTGTAAAGCTCTTAAATTTTTTTACAGTTTACAACTGATTTATTGGTGTTTCCACCTACATATGCTATTTCCTTATACAGCTGAAAACGGGCTTAACTTATAGATACTTCGTATTGCTTTCATTCCATTAATTTATTTATTTTATAACATTCATTTGCAAATCACAAAATATACATTTCATCTGTGCACTCAGAAATAGGAAGAAAGTTATAATACCCTTCTCCCATATGAGTTATGGGTATTAAAATAAATAATATACCTTAAATTGTTGTTATTTTGCAGTGCTCCCACAACATTGAGACAGTTCCTTGTACATTTCGCAATTGTTCATGCATGAAATTTGATTCGCTTTTGGCTTCATTACGAGATGCTTTCTTAATTTGCCACTTACGTCGAGAAACAGACTCGCCGACGAAAATAATAATTAAAAAACGCAAACGGAATGAAGTAACTGTAAATGAAGAGCAGAGGAAAAGATGAAGGGAAAGTGAAAAGCGAGAGAAAGAGAAGGAGAGGAAAGCGAAGGAAAGCAACAACGACGGCAATTCACATGCGAGAGAGGGCAGCCAGTTGGCATTATGAAACAATAATTAACATACATAATTGGGTTTTCCCTCTCGCTGATTTATGCAAGCGAATCTTAAAATATTACTGCAATTTCACGCGAAATTAAACTGCCTTGGTTGCCTTACATAAACCGCATCGGTTATATGAGCAATTAGCAAGAAAGATGGTAATCTTATTTCATGAAACTGTTTAAGAAGCTGTAAAGATAAACAGTTGAACGGAGGAGGAGAGAGGAAGGGAGAGAAGCTGAAGCACCTTAGCTTCTGGCTCATCACGAATTAATTCGATTTAGGTGGATAAGCTACTCTTAAAGGGTTTGCCTGGCAATTAAATCGAATTCCACTTCAGTCACTCTCAATGTAGTTTCCCGCGGAGTTGCCTCTTCACACTATGAGTACAAACCCGAACTAAGCCACAATGAAATTTGCTCATTTTCACGGGCCGTGCACATGTTCATGTTGCAGTATTCCATTGTGGCATAAATAAATCCTGCGGCGAGATTTCCCCCAGTGCTCGACGAGGGCAGATATCAAATGGCTGACACCGAGCAGATGGATGGATGAAAGCCCGCTCGCTATACAAACAGGCAGGTTCATTGTTTAAGAGCTGCGTTTTTCCCCCAGGATATCAGCAGTCATGCCACACTCACACTCACTCAACACACTCTGGCACACAGTGAATGCAAAATCAAGTGCGGCAAATGCCGGCACGCCTGTGAAATGCTATTCAGATTGCATATGCTGCGCCATGAATGAATCATAAGCACTAAACAGTTATGCGAAGTTTACAGCTTGTCAGTTTGGGATCTCGCATGCGGAAGGGGGAGCCGGAGTAGAAGTATCCGTATCCATCAAGGGGCAGCCAAAGCAAGCAAGGCAGATTTAACGACTTTCAACTTTTAATGGGCGACTTTAATGCATAATTCTGATCCCCTTTCGATGGGGCAGGCCTCAGCTGCAAAAATGCGCCACCAAGAGCACCGGGAAGGAGAGAGTTGCACTTGACGTGCCTCCTCACACGCCTCCTGCAACAGCTGCTACTATTGCTGTTTGCGGCAAAGTCTGCGGCATGTTGACCAGTTCGCCTATGCCTGCAACCACAAATTATTTGCCTTCCGGGAATTAAAGTGCCAAACATTATTTTCAGCGCTACAGTGGCATACAAACGAGGGCAGTAAGAGGGGTTTGGTGGCACCTTTCTAACAGTGGAAAGTCGCCATCGAAATTCAGCTAAGTCGGATGTAGAAACCTTGATAAGCCAACAAACTAAAAAGCTATTTTCGGCATAAATTGCTAGAATTGGTTAGTATAGGTTGCCTTAGTAAAGGTTAAATAGTTTTCGCCATACTCAACACTGAACTGCAGGGTTGCAATAAACTTAAGAGGTCGTAATGCTGAACCCCCTTTTTAATAATATCTTCCTCAGCTCCTTATTCCTTTGAAACAGTCTCACATTAATTTCGCCTTTCCCAATTTGGAAGCTTCATTTTCAATCTATCAAAATTCAATTTTTGAATTGAACATTTCCAGCTGAACACATTCTTGTACCTTGATTGCTACCCACCCTTTTGTGTTTTCCAACACTGTCGCCGTTTCAAGCTGCCAACTCATTTGCCAAATGAAATTGATGCAAATGCGACGCGACACGACGCGATTCGCCTTACAAATGGCAAACGGAAAGCGCGAATTTTCACGCGACTTGTGCAAAATGTCAAACAGCCTGCACATGTGTGTGTGTGTGTGTGTGTGTGTGTGTGTGTGTGTTTGAGTGTGTTTGGGTGTGTGTGAGTGTGTGTTTGTGTATTTGCTTAGCTGCAACTCACAGCTTTGCGGCTGCCTGGGCACCTTTTGTTCGGCCGCGCCAAGTCGGAAATGTGCGCAGCCCCCGGGGAAAAAATAGAGAAAACTACGCTGCAATTTTATTGCGTGGAAAACATTTTCATGCCGCATTCATGGAAAAGTTCTGCATGCGTATAGGTGACGCAGCGGGGAAAGGGTAGGGGCGATGAAAGGTACCAAGTGTCGTGCGAGTTTTATAAACTTGTTGACCTTTTCAACTTGTTTGCTCGGCCGCCAAGTAAGCAACCCTGTTTGCTGCTGTCTTTATTTTAAATAATTTACTGAAATTTAAGAAATTCTTGAAAAATAATTAGGGTGAGACTTTAATTCTATGTGATGTTCTATTAAAGTTAAATATTAAATCATCTATCATCTATCATCTATCATCTATCATCTATCATCTATCATCTATCATCTATCATCTATCATCTATCATCTATCATCTATCATCTATCATCTATCATCTATCATCTATCATCTATCATCTATCATCTATCATCTATCATCTATCATCTATCATCTATCATCTATCATCTATCATCTATCATCTATCATCTATCATCTATCATCTATCATCTATCATCTATCATCTATCATCTATCATCTATCATCTATCATCTATCATCTATCATCTATCATCTATCATCTATCATCTATCATCTATCATCTATCATCTATCATCTATCATCTATCATCTATCATCTATCATCTATCATCTATCATCTATCATCTATCATCTATCATCTATCATCTATCATCTATCATCTATCATCTATCATCTATCATCTATCATCTATCATCTATCATCTATCATCTATCATCTATCATCTATCATCTATCATCTATCATCTATCATCTATCATCTATCATCTATCATCTATCATCTATCATCTATCATCTATCATCTATCATCTATCATCTATCATCTATCATCTATCATCTATCATCTATCATCTATCATCTATCATCTATCATCTATCATCTATCATCTATCATCTATCATCTATCATCTATCATCTATCATCTATCATCTATCATCTATCATCTATCATCTATCATCTATCATCTATCATCTATCATCTATCATCTATCATCTATCATCTATCATCTATCATCTATCATCTATCATCTATCATCTATCATCTATCATCTATCATCTATCATCTATCATCTATCATCTATCATCTATCATCTATTATTTATCTTTGTTCCCTAATCCTCTCTTTGGCCTTTTCTTCAGCCTCTAGAAATGACCGTTATACGCCCACAATGTGTCAATCAAAATGGCGGTTGGAATAAAATCTGCGCCATAAAACCTTATGAAGCAAATGCCATAAGGACGCGCGGCGAAAAGCTTTAAAACATATGGGATAATAAAAGTGAAGCGTGGTGATTAGAGGGGTGGTGGTGCCACAAGTAGTTAAGGAGACTTGGCTCCGTGTGTGCGTGTGTGTGTGTGTGACTGCCTTGGCAGGCAAATTAAGCGTAAGGTTGCCAGCTGTGCGCAGATCTTTCCCTTTCGCCTCTCTTTTGCTTTCTCCCTCTCTGCCTCACCTTATGCCCAACAGTGTTGAGATTCCATTTAAGTGGCATCAGCAACTGAACCACAATGTGAATAGCAACAGTAGCAGCAACAACAACAACAACTACAAATGTGGCAAGTGACAAGGGTAAGTCAAAATATTTAGTGAGCAATTTGCTGTCCTTGTTTGTCTGTTTAGCGCTGACATCTGCTCTGTGGTTTGGGGTCTTCCCCTCTCTTCCTTTCATCTCGCGCTAGCTCCCTCTTCACATTTGTTTACCGCCATTAACGTTGTTTGCCTTAAAGTGAATCTCCCCCCTATCAACGTCCTTGCACATTTTGACAGTTATGCTGAGGTAAGTCCAGAGCAGGTCGGAGCAAGTCAAGGCAGCACACCAAGTGGCGCTCTTTAATGTGATTTCCACTTTTGAAACGAGCATTTAATGTGAAAGTTCCTGCTTTTTGGCAACACTCCCCAGTCTGTGCTGCTATTGAATTGTTTATTTACAAGAAAAGCTCACCCGAAATGCGATTCAATGAGGCGTTAGAGATGTATCTGCAGAAGGCTGTCAAAAAGCCGCAAAGTTCCTTGTCTCATCTCCCTCTGGGCTAAGACTCGCCTGAATGCACATTGCCTACTGCTCGACGCGCTGTCATCAATTTTCTTTCTATTGCTTATTCGTTAACACATAAATCCCAAATGAAAGCCGCAGTTAAAGAAGTCACACAAACGTGATGCGGCAGCTGCTGTCAAATGTTTCAATTCTTCACAACATTTTTGCCTACACACTTTCTATAAAAATATTGTTGAACAATCACATGGGAGATTCTGATGAAAATCCAAGTTTCTTAAGCGCATTTTGGGTCACTTCCGAGTGACTTAGAAAAGAGAACTAAACACAAGACGTGCTTGATTTATAAACAGTCCATAAAAAGTTAGCCAAGTGCCATTAAAACACTTTGCGAGCTCTTCTTAAAAGCTTGCCCAGCAAAAAGTTTGAATTTATTTTATAGATGCTTGGGATTAAAAGAAGGTGTGAAGTAAAGCAACCACTTAGGGCTCATTTCTTGGGTTCACTTACAGCCAGCAAAGTGGCGACTATTAACAAATGTTGCTCTTCATAAAAAATAAAAAAATAGAATCAACTTAAAGAGTTTATAGGCAAAAGCAAAAGGTGTTCATTGAATCTTGTTGAATCCTCCCAAAGTTGTTGAAAGTTTTCTTGTTGAAGAACCTCAAAGAAAGCTTACTTTAATTAAACTTAACTTAAGAATCTCAATTGTGACTGCAAAGCCTCATTAAAGGTGTTAAATTGCAGTGGTTCGAATTAATTTTAATCAGTTTTCGCCGTCGCTGCTGCTGCGGTAAGTAACTTCCGGGCCCAACAGCGGGCCCCAACTCAATTACCAGCATAAACTATTCATATTTCCCGGGGCTGAGTTCGTGTCAAAAATGTCCCCATAGCAACAATCTCATTACTAAATCCTCCTCAAAAAGTCCGAAACGTGCGCTGCATGCGCATTACATAGTTGCCTCGCAAAACTTAAATAATTAAAATACGAGAAGACAAAACGGAGAAATCCCTAGGAAATGCCCAACAAAAAAAAATAAAATAAAAAAAAATAAAGAACAGCCCGCGACGCGTGAGCATTTTTAACATAATTTACGAGAGGCAAACAATGACAAAGAAGAAGAGAGCGAAGAAGGGTGAGAAGAAGCAGCAGAATTCGAGCTTAGACAAGGCCTAAAAGAAGACGAGCCTCGAGAACGTGTCTGCGTGGAATGTGCACGGGGAGCGAAGCGAAGGCGTTCTGGGAATATTTAAAAGAAATAGAAGAGAATTACGGCGTATAACGGCAAACAGCGGGAATGAAACATAAATCTGCTTTGCGTACGAGTCGACGCTGCAAGATGAATCTGAATCCGTCCGCAATTTGAGTTATAAATGTGTCACACACGTTGCGCATACGCCATGGTGTCGCCAGCCTGCAAATGTTGCTATGCTAACTTGATTCCCGCAGCCACTTAAAGTCGACTTTAAGTTGCTTAACTCGTTTAACTGCAGACGCAGCAAAGTCCCAAGCATATAATCAACAAGATTACGTTTTAAATATATATTTACCTTTGCACATGCTGATTACACACACGCTCATTCCCAGCCACACACACACACACACATGAGTGAACTTTGGCCCATAGCACATCAATAAAATAATTTCATATTTCTTATTGATATGACGTTGCCTCAAGGTATTTCAAAAGCAGAACAAAATGTGCGCAAATATTTACGACCCTTTTCAACTTGTCTTCGGTTTTGCTTGGAGCAAGCGCCTTTGCCAGTTGGGAATTTGTTAATTAATTATTTACACATTTGTCATAATGCAAAAGCCTTTTGAAATAGGTACATTTGATTGCGAGAAAAGAGCATGAATGACTTTATCAATGTATTTTAAATATTTACTGCAGCTATTTTTACAGACACATTCTTTAAAGGCATGTTTGTTTACTCTTTAAAGACTTTTACTTAGTCTACTCTAAAGTTCTCTGGATATCAACTCCTTAAATGAGGCTGAGGCCAACTTTCATTGGCTTTAAAGACTTTAATCTAATTATATTAAATTTTTATTACCTTTGAATTTATAAAACCCTTCCTTTCATAAACTTAAAAGACTTTTCTATGCTTCAAAATAAATTAACTCTTTATATAGGTTGGACACAGACAATTGTACCATAACTAACTGCACCTGCTTAAGGCCGTGCAAACTTTGATGCGTGATGAAACGTCTTAAGCCATTATGCACATCTTTCTATTAATCTTTAGTGTACTTTGTTCATTTGGCTTTTATGGCCTTCTTTTCTGTGCATTAAGGTTTGTTTGATATTGTCTGGCTCAGCGCTGGGCGAGCAACAAACTTTCTGTAAATATCTCCGACAGCTTAGGTGATTTTGTGGTGCTAATGAAGGTCAGAAAGGTTAATGAACTGCAAGTTGCGGTTGAGTGAGGACACAGTTTTGCAAAGTTTGTTATTTATTGTCGAAAACGTAAAAATAAAAATAATTATTACTGCATCAAAATCCCATTTGAGTGCAGTTTGAATAGAAAACAAGTCAAGGAACTCTGAAGATAAATTTGGAAGACCTTGGCTTAAAGTTTTGAAACGTTTCCTTAATCATTATTGTTATTATTATGTACATTTGTATAAGAACTTTCTGGAAATTTGCAAGGAAATCTTAGTTCAAATTCCTCAACATTTTTGTCACGTTTCTTGGTTCATCTTATAAGGAAAATATTAGTAAGGGGAAAAGAAGAAAGCTCTTCGAGAAGAACTCTCCAGAGAACTGTAATCTTCTTCACATATTTTTTTAAAATATTTTAAGTACTTTTTCTATACAAACTTATTGAATTTTGAAACATGATACGACAAAGACTACAAGAGAATTCAATTAGGCGCAACAAAACGCCTCAGTTTAATGGCTTCGGCACGTGCGAATATTACGTATACGCCACATGGCGCAGTACCCCTAAAACTGAATGAAAGTTCGACAGATTTCTGTGGGCGCTGGCACTCTGAACTAGCTAACGTAGCCTACGCAGACAGCATGTCTGGTCATGTACGATTTCTACGAATTCATCTGTCTTCAAGGGCTGCGTTCGCCCAATCTGTCAGTCAATCTGTCCCGCCAGGCACTTTAACTTGCCCAGCCTGATGTCGTTAACTTACTTATTTCATTAGCATGCCCGTCGACTTGGCATTCATCACATAAGCTGTCTGAGAGGCGCACTCTTAACTTGCGATGTGCCTTAAGAATGTTGAAAAACACTGGACCTCTGACATATTTCATATTCAGCTTGAATATATCAGTTGAATTTCTATTCCGAATTCAGGTTACTCTGCAAACTTTTCTCGCTTCGTTTCTCGAGTATCAAATTTGCATTTTGCAATTAAATTAGTGCAAATCCCGCCTGACCTCCCCGTTGAACCTTGACCAGATTGTGAGATTCCAAACGCCTTCGTCGACTTATTGTGCGTTGAACCTGACTGAGCCGGAGACGATTTGTGGATGTGGCGCATGACAAGGAATGCGATGAGGGAGGCTCAAGCCTCTAAGGCAAGTGCAACGGCGGCAAAAGTGAAAATGTGTAGGAGAGGGAAGTGAAAGCTGCCACAAAGCATTGGACGCGCAGCCAACAAGTGAGTGATGTGGCATGTGGTGTACCGCGTTGTGGCAGCTGACCTCAATAAATGCCAAAAGTCTCTATCAGCTTCCGTTTCAACAAAGTGTTGCCTACTTTCCGGCGGCACTCCATCGTTATTCATTAGTCGAACGTCGTAACGTCTGCACGCGCCAAACTTTGCTGCGATAATTGAGGCAAATACGTTAACAAGGCACATGGCAAGAAAGAGAGAAATTTAAGCTCACGCCCTGAAATAAAGCTCAGTACATACTGCAAGTCACTTGAATGAGAGATCTGCTCTGCTGGGGCCGCACATCATGGTTATATGTGACAGTATATTTTCGTAGGAGGTGCAACATTTTCGTCAAACATTACTTCACTTGGGGGAAATTCGCATCATTTTCGGGAAATTTTACGGCTTTGTTTGCACATAAACTTGACTTCTCACAGCCTTTCCCCCAAGCACCTCTCGGTGGCCATTCTCGTAAGCTCTCTTGATGCGTGTCTATCAAATTTGCTTGTTTTCTTCCACAAGATTAGCGACAGAGTAGTAAAGTTTATACCAGTTTTATACCAGTTGAATAATATGTAAGAGAAGGAGGGAGAGGGGAGATGGCTGCAAAATGTGATCATTTTTAGAATTTTATAGTAATATTAATTGTCAACTTTGTTTTCTGTTCTTCTTGAAGTATTTTGCAACTTAAAGAACAGTTTCGCTTCCCTTCTCCTTCACTTTCATATGTGTACAGTAGGTATTCATAACTTAAACTTAAGGCAACTCATTAGTGCCAAATGTTTCCGGTTCCATTTCGACTTTCTCCCTATCTCTCACTTTCTTTGCAATTTCTCTCGTTTAAATGAGGCTTTTGTGTTCGTGATTTTCCGTGAAGAAATCAATCAATTCATTAATTGCACAGCTGGCGTGAGACATTTTGCCACCTTTACCTTTCCTGGCCCTGCATGAATGTACCCATTCATTGAATCACGCTGCGGCAGAAATTAAATTTTCATTCAAGTCACCGCAAGGCTGCCATTTTCTTTGCTGCTTTTTGCCATTTTCCATTTCGCCAAGTCTAAAGCTCAGTGCACACATACTTAAATTATTTACCAATAGCTTTGTCGAATCTCATTTTATTGCCCCCCTCTCCTGCCTGTGTGTGACTGAGACTTATGACTACTTTTCCACTTGAACTTGGCCATCAGTCGAAGGATTTTAGTTTTAGTTTGATTTTGTTATAAGCATATTGCATATGGGGGAGCTCGAGAAGTTGCAGTGACAGTAGGGAAATAAGGAGAATGAAATATGAGGGAAAAGGGAGGGATTGAAAAAAGAAAGAAAGAAACGAGGTGGATAGAAAGAATTGAGTTAAATAGAGACGAATTTCTCTAAGAAAGGAAATTAGGATATATTAAGATATATAATAAAAAAAATATAAATAAATAAATAATAATAAAAATAATAAGAAAAATAAGAATAATAATAATAATGAAAAAAATAATTATAATAACGAGAAAGTCGCCTTATATTATTTCCTATTATTACTTGTAAGCAAAGGATTTTCCTACTGCCACAAGTTGCAAATCAAAACATATAATATATATATATATGTTATTTAAATGATATAATCCAGCTCGAGCTGCCTATTCATGCAGGCGAACTTCTTGTGCGACCCACGTGCCGCTTAGGTTAGCAAGGTTAACTCTGTTTGGTTAGTTTGTGGCTGGCAAACAATGCTTGTGCCCGGCTTAAGCCCCGACAGTGAGATATCCTTCCCCCACTCCCCATCGATGGTACTGCCTGCCTGCCTGGCTGGCTGCAGTTTCCACCGTCAGGCAATTGATTTTTGTTTGTTAACTTTTATGCAAGTAAATCTTTGTGCCTGCGGCCAACCGCAGGGAGCATTCATTCAGCTTTTGTGCACACACATGTCTTCCAGCCCCCCCTCCCCTGCCCCCTCTTGACCGATCATTGAACGAGCTTAGTTCTCTTAAGTATTCAGTGTCAAGTTCACGTTGGAGGGCCACTTGAGTCAAGCGGACAATCGATGGGAAGTTGCAGAACTATTTTAGGTTTCCCATGCGACACACATGTGACCAGAAAACTTGAATGGAAATTGCAATTTCTGAATTTCATGCAAATATTTCCAAAGGAGAAAAGTGAATAATTTATTTGGCGCGTTGTATTGCGTGTTTCGTCTATTAGCACGTTTTGTTTTTCATGAACACGCGCCAGACAACACTGACAACCTGACCAGCCCCGCCCAGCCTGCCCCTCAGCGACGCCCTTGTGTTCTCACTTAATTGCAATGTCCATAAAGTTTTTTATTGCCCCCACCCTTCACTCTTTCCCCTTTTCTCTCTCTCTGTCTTTCTCTGGTGTGTGCCTGCTGCACATGCGACTGCATTAATTACGTCCTGGTCACAGGAAGCCATAGAGCTTCGCCACGCCCCTGGTGGACTGCGAAGCTGTTCCCAAACACAGTTGATCTGCAGCGCACGTTCCACGTTGATAGTTTTTCCTCGAGCACACACTTGCTACTTGCCACATGCCACATGCCACATGCGACTCGCCACTCGCCACTTGTTGTTGCACAAGTAACCCGAAACAATGCCCCACATGGTCTCTTTTTTTTTCCTTTCGGTTTAAAAATAGTTTTCTCCGTTAGGTTGGCAAATTTTCGCAATTGTTTTCTTTGCTTGTCGTGCGGAATTTATTTAGTTTATTCTTAAATTGCATTTTCTTGTTTCGATATTGTTGCACAATGCATGAAGATTCGTGCTGCAAAATAGGGGGGAAATTTGTATGAGCTGTTTGCTGATTATTCATATGTGGAAAAATGTAGACGAACTGAACACTATGATCAGGCCAGGAACAAGGCGTGTGTAGGGTGTGCAAGGGTGCATAAGAGCTGCGATTGCCAAGGGGCACCTGCTATCGATATGCTTCTCATGTTGAATATCGATTATTATCTCTTAAGTTTGTAAATTTAATAACTTGAATTATCTGGCAACTCTGTAATCACTTTATCTCTTACACTGTACATTATACATACGTTCGTTAGTTTATCATACTTCAGTTTTATTCACAAAATAACCAACATCTTATCTCAAGAAACTTTATTTAATATAAAATGTTACAATTTCTGTATTTAAAATTCAATTCTAACCTCAGACAGTACTTAAAATTGCTTCATTCATTTGAAGCTGAGCTTCTTTAATTTAATATACTAAGAAACATTTCTTTTCTTTATCTCTGATACGATTATCTCTTGAATTAATTTATTTTTTGCATATCTTATGCAGTAATTTAATTCACTCTTCTCAGTTCTATAAATACATTTTCCACTCCTTCCCCGACAAAACCTTCTCCCAAGCAACAGATCGGAGTGAAGAAATATTACCAGTCTGAGCAGAGGGAAGAGTAGTGGGAACAGCAGAGGGAACAGTAGAGAGAACAGCAGAGGGAACAACAGAGGTAGCAGCAGAGGAAACAGAAGCAGCAGCAGCAGCCGGCATTATTTTCAACAACAACAACACAAGCGAAACGACAGCGGCAACAATAACAACGCGCTGACTAGTTCAAGTTCAATGCAACAACAAAGAAACGAAACCTACCACAACAAACCAGCGAGGATAACAGAGTAGCCGAAGCAATGTTAACCGCTCGGCCGGTTAACAGTCGTGTGCGCTGTTAACGTGCGAATCTGCGACGCGTCGCGATGCCAACGTTCGTTAACAGTCGGCACGCTGCTACGTCAATGCCGACGCACAGTGGGCCTGCAGCTGCGTTTAGTCTGTCGCGGCAACTCACACAACTCGGACGCGAATTGTAAAATCGGTTCCTGGCCGAGGAGGATCGTCACATTCGAATGAATCAAATACTTTCTTTGTTGGAAAACTGTCTGTTTTTGAGTGTGCGTAGTTGCGAGTGGGCGGTGAATAATGCAAGAAATTAAACGAGGAAAATTACAATTTGGAATTAAGTCATAAATGCAAAAGGAAATATTAAAATACTTTTGAAAACAAATGCGAATTTCAATTAATATCATCTGTGCCAATTATTATAAACTCAAACGAAATAGTTTTTGAATAATCGAATAAAATAAAATATATAATTATCAATATAAAATCGAATATATTAGTGAAAATAGATCCCATTATTATTAAATTCAATAAATTTTAAATCAATTTATTAATTCCTTATTTCAAAATCGAATAATGACGTAAAAGTGTTATGAACTTAAATAAAGTTATGCAGATTAATTATTCTGGATAAACCAATTAATATTCTTATCATATTAAAAAAGTTTAATAGTGTGTGCAACTCCAACATTAATTTATCCAATATGCCAACAGTGACAAATTATTGTTAATAATATAGTTTTTCGCTGTCTTCTGTAAGAATTTAAACAGATTGAAAACCATTTTTAATGACCTTGAAATTTTGCTGCAGTGATTTGTTCAATGAATATTACAAAATCGAAATACAAAAATAGTTGTCGAATAAAAATTCTTTGAATTTTCAACTTATATGGAATTGTTTTATAAAGTGTTTTTGCCATCCGACGGACCGAGTGTATAATTCAAATATTTATTTGATGATAAAATTCGCGCGAGACGTGTTTGCAAGTTGTTCAACAGAATTTCAACTGAAATTTTATTATTGTACAAATTTGAAGCATCGAGTCGTGCAAAATGTTTATTAAATTTTAATGTTTGCCGAATATCGAACAAATTTGTGAAATAAAAATATAAAAATTGTGCACCATGCCGTATGAGTAATTTAATGAAGCCTGTAAAAATTAACAACGCGCATCAAATTGCTCGCATCGCTTGCCTAGACTAAACACATACAGAAAGTAAGTTTCATAACATAATGTTCAAATCGTGGTAATATTAAATTGTAGAACATTACATTAAATACAAAAAAAAACTATTCCAAGAAGAGAGAGAGGGAGATAGAGGTTGCACTGCGTAATCCAAGCAGAACAAAAGTAACCAAAGTTCAACTCACGCACCCCTTGGAAATTGCCCTTTTGCATGTTAAATCATGTGAAAAACTAGCTTTTCTCGAAGACAGCAAAGAGAGCAGGAACGTGGCAGGAGAGAAATATAAAAAAAAAAAATAAAAGAAGCCAATGTCGAGCATGTCGTGCAGGACAATGCTGGACAAAAAGAAAAACTAACCTAGTCGAAAAGGGAAATCGCCAAGGAGTCAAAGGACAAGCGAGGGCAGAACGCACTCGACAGGCAACTTAAGCGTGCAACTGGAACTGTCAGCAGCAGCAGCAGCCATGGAAGCCGGAGGAGTCGAGTCCTCGACAAAATCACTTCAGTTGGTACGTGAAATTTAGAATAAAACACGCCCACGAGCTTGTCGATTAATTTCTGCCATTTATGAAAATGGAAGTCTGCAATTTTGGTGAAATTTTCCACAGATTTGCCATCATTTTAAATTGTTATGCGAACATTTCATTTGCTCAACTCGAGACGATTTTTTCGCCCCAAATTTCACATTTCTCTACACCCCCTCTCTCTCTGTCTCTGTCTCCACATATGGCTCTCGTGTGCGAGGCTACAAACAATAAATGCGCAGACCTGCGACAGGTGCAACTTCTCTTGATTTGTGTGCGTGTCTGGATTAACAAATATCCAAAACCCATAACCCACAAGCCGGTGGTTGCCTTGGTCGTGTGGCAATTCATAATGTTGAGTTTATACGCGAAGGGTTCGCTTGAGCTCCATAATCCTCAACTGAAATGCTGATATCATATAACGAGATATAGAAAACTTTACACATAAGGTTTACCTTCAGCTTTACAGGATATTCGACAGTCTGTCAGCTCGTGCATTGCCTGTCGTTATTAGGCTGTGAAATTTGGGATTTTTGGTAAACCGCTTCCACGAATTCGTTAGACCAAAACTCTTGGCGAGACACGTGTGTGCTTATGAACCTCAATTTCCCTTTTATTTCTTGGTTCTCATTCATTAAGAGACTCGATGTTTAGCCGAAATAATCTTAAGAAATCTGCTTATCATAGTATTCTGTGGCACACCTCGTTGATAAGGTGTCAGAGTTGAACAGAGTATATGGAAAGAGGCAGCAAATTGAATGTTTTGTTTAAGTGCAGCGAAGCCGCAGTGCGCACATTTCCGGCAATTTCCTGTGTCGCCACCCCTTCTGGCTAGCCACCATTGAGTGTGTTTGATTTGTGCCTCATCAACGACATGCTCCACTGTTCAGTGTTGGATAAAACCAAATGTAGCGAACATGACAAACATTGTCAACTTGATAGTTGGACAACGATTCTCGACCTGATTACAGGACGACTGTTCGCTTAATGAAGTGCTCTCGTCCTCAGGCTCGTTGGCCAAGTAATTGACTCATTCATTATAGATTTCGGTTTCTGCCACACCTTGTGGCGCTTCCTCTGCATTTTCGTTTTCCTTTCCTCCGGGCAGGGAAATCGAATCGAATTGCCACCGTAGACACTTGTCTTAGAGATTTTCGCCTGCCAATTAAATTGCGAATTTATTCGAGGAAGACATGAAAATGTGTCTGGCATTGAATGTGGAGACTATTTAACTGTTGTCAGTGCTCATTTCCAGGTAAAGCAACTAGGCTTACTTGACAATGACTTGTTCAAGCTATGAAATAATTATTTGACATTCTTGGAAAACTAATCCGATTCTAGCCAAGGTGCAAATTCTTGCTTGCCTAATTAAGTTCTATCATTAATTATTAGCACTGATGATTGCTTTATCAAATAAGTTGACAAGCAAAATTCTTGGAAAGCTTTACCCTTGCCTTAGTACAAGTTCTAAGCATATATAAGCTCTCTTTCCCATGATTCGCTGTGGCATTTTATGTCAAGATTCTTGTACAGGCTTACTGCATTCGGAATTTTTCATATTTTCCTCTGTTGCACTTAGATGGCTGCGCCGGCATAACCTTTTCCAGTGAAGCGATTCCCTCCAGTTGTTGTTTCATTGTTGTGTGGGTGCTTGAGTGGGTAATAAGATAAATTTACTGAAAAATATTTTTGTTACTTGAGTTGGCAATAAAAGAGAATCAGCTCGAAGCACGGAGCAAGGCGCTCCTCTCTCTCGGGCCGAACTCAATATGGGCTAGTGCAGCCATAACAACGCATTTCCGCTTCCGCTTTTAGAGCCGGATTTTTGTGGCAATAAAAGGCTTTCGCTGCCATCCTCCCTCTCCCGTCCCTCTTCCCCTCCGCAACTCTATTTGTGCTCGCTTGAAATCACTCAGCTGCGGCTAAGAATCCTTATAAAAACTAATATTGTCAAGTTGTTGGCTCGTATTTTACGATATTCGACGTATTATGGAACTATAATAAAAATTGCTTTTATTTGCCTCGTAAAAAAGTACAAGCAATGATCCTTAACATGCCAGGGAATTCGCTTGGGAGAATGCAACAGCATTTGTGCTTTGCGAATCTCGGTTTAATCTCTAGACAGCTGAGTTGACTTTGTATTCTCAGTTGCTGAATTTGGTATATTAAAGAAACTAAATAACTAAAAATTAAACTTGTAGTGTTTTCTTTTGACTACAGAATGCTCTTTAAATCAAGAAAGAGAAGTCAGTTCGTTATACATTACTATTAGTGCATAGTTTGTTCAATCAATTTGTATTAGATTTGTTATTTGACCATAGAAAATATCAATAGATAATATAACCAACACTTGAGTAAATCTAAATCAAATTCAAAATTGTTTTTTTGAAAAAATGAATATATATTACAAAAGTGTGATCAGAACTTGTAGTCACAAACTCAGCAGAAGTGGAACGTTTTCTAAAGAATTAATTACAGTTGAGGGACAAGTGTTTGATATAAAGGACAGAATGACAGACATAGTTCGCTTCACCTGAAGCTCAAGAGTTTATTTTTGCATAGGGTTAGAGATTCCTCATTCCATGCGCTGCATAATTCTGACCAATACTAAATTATATACCCCCTGAAAAGGTACAAAAGAGCTTTGCCTGACAACCTAGCTGCTTTCTAGTTTTTCTTAAATTTATTCCTCATATACTCGCCATATATTTCGTACTAATATATTCGAAAAATAGAGCAACTTTTCAAAACTTATCTAAGTTTGGATGTATTCAACCCGTTATCTTTTCGGGCAGCAAATTTGCGAGAGGCAGACGAGCATTTTCATATTATTAACTCGGGGCTATTGCATATTTGGCTCGTAAATTATACGCATGGCAGACACTTGTGTACCCATGTGTTCACGTACGTTGCATGCCCCGAGGAGGAGAGTGGGAGGCAGCGAGGAGCTACACTACAAACTTATGTTTGCGATTTGCATATGTTTTGCATTGTAATTCGAGTGCAATACAAGTCGAGGCACTCGACGAGGCTGCCTCGAGGGTCCCTCTTGATGTCTGCTGGCTTACCAGGGATTAATCCATATCAATTTCTGGGGCATTATCGCTGCATTAAATCAGTTCACGTTCCCAGTGACTTGACTTCTGTTGCATCTGATTATTCGATAGAGCGATAGGCCGATAACGCAGCTATTTATGGTTGAAAGGCCATCAATTTATCATATTTGTCGGTCTTGTTCCTCCACTTCCCCACGATTTGTATAATGACCCAAATAAACATTTAGTGTGTGTGGGTGTGTGTGTGTGTTGTGTTTCTTGTTTCATGCTTGGTTAGTCCGGCGCCCACGTCCGAACTGAATCCGAGTCGAAATGTATGCGATGTTTTCATGCCCTTTGCATATTAATGAGCATTCCTTTGTCTCATGTGGGCCCAGTTGGGGGTGGGACAGGTGTGTCCCTATCGTGTTTGTATTGTCGTCCTTTGATTTTGACTTTTGTGGCAACTGATAATGCTAGTGGAACCGCAAATTGTTAACCAAACCGAGCCCGTAATCGTCTTTAATTTGACCTGACCGTGACAAAGACTTTCCCACATCAGAGTTTCGTGTCGTTTGTCCTTGTCTGTTTGTTTCGTTTATCGACTGGCGTTTCTATTGCTCATTTGCCTGCTTCCGCCTTCCTCATGATTGCATGTTTAACTAACAAATTGATATTTTATTGACTTCTTTTTACCGGTTAGAGACAGTGGGGTAGAGTAGACAGTATGTTACCTATTCACCTATTCACTAGCAATTCATATTCAACCGGGCATTGCGTGTACTATTTTGACAAATCGACCCACATGTCGTATACGTAATACGTGCAATCAGTCTGGTCTGAAACGGCAATGCGTTTATAATTTATTATTGACACAATAATCACCGCGATGACGCTGTTGGTTCACTGCCTAACCTTGGATCAGGGTCTCCGACTTGACCTTTTGGCACGAGCGTGTAAATAAGCTGTCAGCAGAGCTTGAACTTTTGAACCGAACTGCGACTTCTACTCCGCTTCTTCGTGGCCGGAATAAGCGTCACGCAATTTCGTGGACAAGAAGTTGGCGAAATGAAGTTTGCGCAGTGCATTCATTAGGCGCTTTCTGCGCAATTTCAAACTCATTTGCATGACTCGCTGTTGACAGTTGCCACTTGGCAGTTGTCAGTTGGGTGCTCTGGCCATAATTAGGTTGCTGCCAAAGTCGTTGGCCGCATGCAACAAGCGCAGACAACGAGCGAGTGATGAGCGCAAATGCTGCTGATTATAAGAGGAAGAAAAGCGTGAAGAGGACAGAGAAGGGGGAGGGGTGCATCGGGGGGTACCCCTATGTAACCGCAAGCTCATTTAGCCCCCAAACTGTAGTCAACAACAGAAATAACAAACTGCGCTATTCAAGTCAACAACAACAAGTTAAAGTTTCACTTGGCTTGCGCTGTGTTCGGGGGCAGCCGGATATGGCAAATCGGTTGGGTTTATCAACCACAACAAACGTCAGAACAATTTCCGGCAGCCAAAGTCGACAACATTACGGCGCAATTCTTTGTTTTTTGTCTTTTTGCGAGCCAAACTTGCTTTTGTTTCCCAAAAGTTGGCCGAAAGACAAAAGTTGCCTTTTGAAGTTAAGCTCGCTCTATAAATGAGTTTTTTACTTACGAATTCATGTCTTTAACTTATTGTGCACTTTAACTGAAAACCACAATATAAAAATGCATTCAGTATGAATGAAAATCGATTGGGGATTTCCATAAAAACAAAGTCAGACTGTCAAATGTTTTTGGTTTCGCTTTCGCTTCCGTTTTCTCATTGACAGGATTTGATTCATGTACTTTCAATTCCAATTCCAATTCATTTACCTTCTAACCGAAAAACAAAACACCGCATTGCCATCGTCCCCTTGCCACTCTACTCTTCCTCATCCTTCTTCTGTTTCCGTCTCCCAGCCAAAGTAATTGACAGCAGAGTGCGGGCATTTGACAGGGAATCAAGCTCGACGAGCTCGATTTCAGTTGAAAAGGCAAAACCGAAACAAAAAACAACTTGCAATTCCTGCGGAAAAGTGGGCAACAAGCTGACTGGTGGCAGAGACGGACGGGGATGAAGAGTGGACTTAACCTGAGGGAGGCAGAAGAAATAATTCTATTGTGTCGCTCGGTTTTCCTTCAATCTCGCACAATGGCTTTATATATCTACGATTGCAGTTCTACAAACCACCTTTGTTTGATTATTTTCCTACTATAGTGATTGCAAATGCTGTAGAATAAAGTATTATAGTGTAGTATATATTTCTGGTAAAAAACCTTCTGCAGGTTGTCAAATCGTTCCTGCAGAAATAATAAAATGCTTCATTAGCGAAATGAAACAGGTTATACACTTGATCACACATCCATCGAGTTATGAAATTAAATGGCAAATAAAAATCAATTTTCAGCAGCACAAACAAAAAAGAAAGAGACAACAACAAGACACTTAAAATGTCTGAAACAACCATCAACGTCTGATAAGATAAATAAAAAAATTAAAAAGAAAGCGAATAAAATAAGCGAAGCATTTTCAACGATTTTCTTGCACCAACTAAGGAATGTTCTTATTTATTTATTACTTTTACATTTAATATAGGTATGAATTGGTTTATTTATTGCTATTATAATTACGTGATTGATTATATAATAATTTGATTGTTTATAATGTTGAAATAATATTTTATTATGTCTTTTTGTATGTTTTTTTAACAATAAAATTTACTTATTGCATAAATTAGTTCTCTTCTCTTTTAACGATAGTGACGCTGTCCCGTATTTTTTTCATTATCCAACACTCATTTATCGATAGTGATGTCGACGGCGCAATCGTTAAATAAATGGACTTACGATAGTGCATCGACTATGGTCACTCTTTAATAACACAAGACTTAACATAACAATAATGGTTTCAAATTTATAATAGTAATGAAAATAAGAAATATTAGTATTAATTAATTAAAATACTATGCAATTTATATTATGAATTTGAGCATTGCTATTGCTGATTATACAGTTATGTATTTCTACGTTGGAGTATAAGAATTAAAAGTGTATGAGGTTCGTGCTGGGTTTTTTTTTGCGTGAGTGTATGCGAGTGTGCGTGTGCCTCGCCTGCAAGGACAGTGTGAGCTGCACTTAATTCCGCTGCCAAGCTCCAAGCTGGCCATGCGCCAGACACCATTGCTGGCAACCGGAAACGGAAACTCCCACACACAAGCACAAACATACACACATAAACACACACACAGAGTGGGAGACCCAAACAGACACCCACACATATACAAAGCACGCAGCACAGACAAACCAAACTTTGTAATGGGCGTGAAGTTTAGCGCCAGGCAAACATTGAAATTGGCCAAGCGAATGGGATAACCACTTGGGTAAGGTGAATGTGAATTGGTGGACTAAGGAGAGAGAGAAGAGGTGCTGAGATAGACTTACACAGGTGCTTTTGGCGTTACAACAAATTTATGTAGACATTATTGTAACCCATTTCTTGTTAAACAATTCAAAAATAAAAAAAATAATAAAGAAATAGAAGTTATAAACATAAATTTCGTTGAAGCTTTATATACAAACAAACATGATACTGAACTTCAAAATATATATAATAAAGTTGAGTGTATACATTGTTATATACAGTTTAGGCATGATTAATACAGGGTGTCTTTAAGATACTACGCCAATTAAATACAAAGAGCACTGCGTACAGCTTTTACGGTCTTCTCCCTTTTATATCCTCCTTGACATTGCTGTGGATGTGTCAAATGAACTTAATGTTCATCCATAAAGTCAATGACTCATTCGGCCAAAGGTTTATTGCTTCGTCATTAGACACCTCCCCCGAGCTGTTGGCCCAAGCATCCAATTAACAAAATCATTCACTTTGTGAATACTTCTTCCACTCTCCCCAATGGTCACTCGTGCATCTCTTGTGCCAAAATGACTCTCAAATTTATTAAACAATTCGAAAGCAATTTGATCATTAAGCCAAATAACCTATTACGAAGGTGGCAATTAGGATGTCAAATTGGTCTACAATAAGACGCAAGGAGGCGCCTCCTTTAACCTTCTTTAATGGTCGCTCCTCGTGCATTGCACTCTTCCTGCGCCTCGTTTCTCTTGATTTGGCCATAAATTTGTCTTCATCTTCTTAATTTGATTAACTGTAAATATTTAATATCGCAAAAGAATAATTGCCTCCGCCTGCCTCACCTGAAGGTGCGTAGAAAATCTTTCGCTCGTGTTGACAGTTTTAATTAAAATCACGCATGAAACTCTCAAGTGACTCAAGAGGAACGATTTTAATATGTTGTCACTGCGAAAACTTTGAGATTGCTTTCTCGCAACGAGGCTCCTTTTCGATAAGTTTGCATTTTTGTCAGCTGTAAAAATTTACCTGGCTACGAAGGAGTGGTGGGGGAGAGGGAGGGGATCCGCCGCACCTGCCTGTAAGAGACAAATGTTTTGCTATAAATTTCGATGCTCTTATACAGGCTCATAAATTTCAGTTAGTAAAACAAGGTGAACCGGAAACAACAGCAACAACAAGAAGAGATCGAAGCAGAAGAAGAGGAGAAAGAGGACGTGGAGTGCGCCCATCATAAACCCAGCGGGTAAATCACATTTGGCGCTGTGGCTGGAAGTCTCGGCTGCATAAATTAATTTTAACCTTAAAGAGCAACATAAAGAAATAAAAAACACAGGTAGAAAGAGAGAGGAAAAAGGAAAAGGGAAAATATCTGTGGAGACAGTGGGAAACTGCACGACAAGGTGGAAAATCAATTTGCTCTCTCGTTCGGGTATTACGAACAGTTAAAGAGAAATTCCCCAAAGATGGCGCTAAGCTGATAAAGTTATGGGTAGAATATATTGCCTGTCTCTGTGTGTGTGCCTGTTTCTCTGTGTGTGTGTGTTTGTATGTGAAGATACGCGGCGAAAGGTGTTGAATCTGCGGGCTTTGCCGCAAGCAGAAATGAATATGAACGCGAGATAACGTCGCAAGGACAGCGAGAATGCTGCACTTCGCACCTTTTGGGATCGAAATGAAACCTTGAGGCAGACCAGCTACTCTGTCTATCTATTTTACTGATTGGCTGTATAGATACCCTGTAAAAAGAAGACAGATTAATTGAATAAGGTGCTTGTGAGTACATTTATGCCTTGAGTTATTGGGTTCTTTGGAAGAGAATTGAATCCCCTGTGGAATTTATTCATTTGTAACTGTGTAATTAGGTTGTATGTGCATGTTTCTGATAGGGTATTAGAGGTTATTCGCACTTAAGGTTAACTGAGTTGAATACCCTTTATGGTATATACAAATAAATCTGTATTGGCATCGTAGAATAAAGGCTTGGCGTGTCTGGCATTTTTATATGTATAAACAAAGATATAAATAAAGCTATAAATAAAGATTTCATTGAATACCCTTTGGTGTAATATATACAAGTATGCATAGCTAATGCCTGGACTGATTGATATAGGGTAACAGGGTTTCTCATTACAGTTTGCCAAATGGAGCATTAGAGGTTGTCATCACAAGCATCAACAAAATCTTGAAGGTTTTTCGGCCTTTCTCTGCCTTTGTCTGCGCCCCTGTCAGTCTGTCTCTCTCTCTCTGTCTGCCTGTCCGTCTTTCGGTCTGCCTGTCCATCTCTCTCTCTGTCTGCCTGTTCCTCTCTATCTGCCTGCCTGTCTGCCTGTCTCTCTCTTGACAGTGTTGGCAAACACATGCATTACGTGCCTGTCAATCACAGTTGCTCTTCTTATCATTGTGGCAACACTCGCATCTGTCCTGCTCTCTCTCTCTCTCATTCCAGTTTCTTTTCTTCTTTTTTTCGCCTACCCACGTTGCTCTCGTTCGTTCGTCCTACACAGATTTACATAGTAACGGGACATATGCGAGACGACTTTATTGTCTTTGTGCAAATTGTTTGGCATTAATGTGCGACATTTGCAATTTGATTAGCGCGCACAACACTTCTGCCTCCCCCCCACCCACAGCCTCCTTTCACCTCCTGCTGCCATTGGCAACGGCTTCGTTACGGCGTTCCTTTCCCTCGTCTCGTCCAAGTTTCTCTGTCTGCCGGCAAAGTTCTCGGCATCGAATAATGAATGGGCACCAGTTGAGTATTATTCTCGCTGTTGTTCAAGTTGCTTTTCCTTTTGCCGCATTTGATTAATTTGCCGCAAAAGTTTTTCCATCTGCTCATCATTGTCATCATAATTATATTGTAATATTTTTGCAGCCAAAAAAAGTAAGAGACCAAAGCCAAATCCAAAAACCACAGCCAAAGCTGAAGCTCTGGCTATAGCTGAATGCGAAACTTGAGCTTGATAAATTGCCCTCGACGATTTTCAAGGTCCGACAGCCTCGGCTGGCGCCTAATTAATGAGCATCATATTTCATTCAATGGCCAGCACGGCTATTAATATGCTAGACAATAGTTTTTACCCCCGACATTGGCCCCGACATTGGCATTGTCTGAGCACCAGGCAGGTGTGTGTGTGTATGTGTGTTTGTGTGTGTTGTGACGATAATATTTCTATTTGTTTCGTGTCCTCCAATTAGGTTTTACGATTGTAATCCGAACTGCTCAGTCAGCAATCTATCAGTTCGACAACATCATTTCCCATGCGAACTAATCAACCTCAAATGACTTGCTAAGTAGTGCGAGTTAGTCTGGAAGGTGCTAAGGGAGGCAACTCGAATTGGAAGCAATGAATAATTGTTGTAGTTAAGTCTGATAGTCATACATATTAAACCAGTATTTATAGTCCTTCCAAGACAAAAATTCAATGAGTTTATTAAAAAAAGTGTTGAATATTATTAAAATCAATTGAATATGTTGAATACCTTTCTGTTCTTAAGAAGATTTTTTATATATAATATCTAATACTTATCGATACTTTTAATAATATTATAACTATATATTTCAAGAAAGCTTACAATTTAAAGTGTCTTATACCCAAAATTTAAATTTTAGTTAGGGTTTAAAGTTGCGTTCTAACCGGAAATAGGTTTGCCCTGAAAATGTTGCCCACCCCAGGGCTTCTAAGCACCAAGTACAGAGGCAAATGTATTTCAAATAGACATTCATGAGATACTTAAGTGCATGTTCGGCATACTTCCGGTTGGGAGTAGACCCAAAAAGGGAAGACTTCCTGCCTTGTTGGCTCGTAAAACTTGCATTTCGAATGCACTCGTAATTTATTTGAGTTCGGCTCATTTGGTAGATACAAAGGCAAAGGCAAAGAGAAAGACCGAAGGCGAAAGCAAAGTAGAATTTATGTGGGGGTGTGGGAGGGTCATAGCTCTGGGTCAGAAGAGAACGACCCAAGCCAAGCTCGCAGAGCGTGTCCTCGACCCATGGGCCACATTTTAATTATCGAGTGTTGCTGCCTGCTTCGGGGAGCAATGTCAAGTCACACACACACATACACACACACACACACACACACACTCAACAGGCTGAGATTGTGAGGCGCTTGCTGACATTTGCCTTGTCCTTTTGTTTACGCAAATAACGGCAAGTGGCAGCTGTCTAGCGCCATTGTTTGTTATTGTTGCTGTCTCAGTTTTGCGGTCTTTGCGCATCTTCCTTCCTTCCTTCCTTCCATGCACTGCAATTTAATTGCTGCGGTCTGCAGCCTGCAACTTGCCGAGAATCCTTTCAAGACGAGCAAGCTTCGATTTGCCTTGGGCAGAAAAAAGCGAACTCATTGAATATTTTATTGAAATGTGGCTAGAAAATTGCCATGCGGTTGAGCCTGAACTGAAATTTGCCTTGTTCTCTTGACAAATTTATTGCCAAGCACTGCAAAAGACACGTTTACTCCTGCTTCGGGCAATGTTGCGTATGTGTAACAAACAGAAAATGTGATTGCTACAGGTGCTTGAATAAAATGTGATTTTAAATTAAACTCAAATCGAAATCACGTTTACGTAACAATGTGCATAATATGTAGATAAATCTTGTGTGGGTTATCTATAGTTATGTTAAAAATTATTGCCACAAGAGGCATTTTACTGAAGCCAAATTTAAAGTTAATTTCTAGACTAGATGCAGCCTTAAAATAGAAATACTTTGTATACATAATGTATAAAACCTTTAAAATGTACTGCATCTTTTTACATCTTGCATTGATAGAATTCAAAATGACTGACACAGTTTGATTTTTAATGAAACTTATCAAACTTATTGCCAGATTGGCAAAGAAACATTTCTTATTAAACTAGGCAACACTGCGTATGTGTAATTGCCCAAAAATGTGAAAAAATTTGTTGATTCTTCATAAGAATTGCTAAGAACTATAGCCAAAAGTTGAATATGAATGAAACCAGCATTAAACTTTAAGAAAAGTCTCGGAACTTCTGCCCAATATGCCACAGAATTCTTGTTGAACTTGCCACAACGCATTACAGCGAAATTTAGTAAAAGGAGTCAATGCAGTCGTTTTGCCATTTGCCAATTGCCTTTGGCCATTCGAGCCGTATAAATTACAGTGGCTCCCATAAATATGCAACACGAGCAACGGCGCCACCGCCGACGCCGCCGGCGTGGCAATTGCAATGCACAAATTGGCCGCACGCTGGTGTGGCGTCTCTCTCTCTCTCTCTCTCTCGCGCTGTGTGTGGGCAATTTGTTGGCCAAGTTTGCTGGAAATAAATTGGCATCCAATATCAACTTGCAACGCCGCTCGCACTTGCTACTTGCAACTTACAACTCGCCATGGCAGCTTGCATTGTTGCCGCCGCTTCTGTTGTTCACCTCGCGGCACACAAGGTCAGCGCACGAGCCACGCATCTTTTTTTCGGGCTGCCCTTTAGGCGGGACCTTGTAGTGGACACGACACTTCCGCAGAAGTGCTTTATCTGATTACGATATGCGACAAAGATCCTGTAGACTGTTAAAAGACTGAATAATGTGCAATAATGCATAAAGCGAATCGGATGTGACGGATATAACTGAAGGTATTTTGTGATGCTGTCAATGAGAAGAGGTGGTAGGATAATCAGATAAACATATTCAACTGTAAGTGAAGTGTTTCAATTGCTATAAGCTATAAAAATTATTTAGGTGGTTTTAACTATAATGAGATAAAAGGATTATTACAATATAATGCGACTGCATTTACCAACAAGTTTGGAAAAAAATCATTTCGTATAGTTTTTTCCTATTTTTCTGCCCTTCGACCTTTGAAAATGCTAAAAAAAGGAAAACTATTAGTAAAATCATGTAACAGGCAAAAAGAGCATGGTAGACCCAACTTAGTGCATTTTTTCTTACTTAAGATCATTATCCAAGTAGATTGAGCCATGCATCTTTGTCTGTCCGTATATTGGTCTGTGTGTCTGTCTGTATGAACATTTATAACTCAGCTATTATAAAAGCTAGAAAGACCAAATTAAGCAGGTAGGTTATTGTATACTAATCATGAATAATGATTACTCAGAATATTGGTTGCCACGCCCACTTTTTTCCGCAAATCAATAATTCAATTTTTAAAGTCGAATTTTAGGTATCATATGAAACACACAACTTTTTGACACTGACATAGACATAGCTGCCTAAAATATCTTCTCCTTGTTGAAATTTTAATCCGATTGGACAATGAACACAAAAGTTATTTAAGTCTCTGTAAGTGTCCAAATGGTATTATTTTGTTAGGCATGCCTGTAGTCTCTGTCTGCTTTACTTTGTAGTGGGTTATGCAGGAGTGAAAGCATTTATAGTTGGTCAAGTTTTAAGCTTAAAAATCTCTTTCAATTTCTTTATAAAATGCCAAATTTATTTTAAATTTCAAATACAGTTGCTGCTGTTCCCAATGAAATTTGCTACAAGGCTTCCTCGTTACTTTTAATGACTACAGGCTGTGCAGAGAATAGACAGAGAGAGAGAGAGAGAGGATGAAAGGAAAGAGGAGCAAGGGAAACCTTGGTGCGTTTTAGAGGTAAAATTCACATTTGACTGCCAACAATTGGATTTCATTTTGGTTCGTGGCCAAAAACAGGCAGCATAAATCATAGTTATCAGGCAAGCGAGGTCCAGTTCGTCTCTCAGCTCGTGCTCAGCTCGTGCCGTGCCGTGCCTTTTGCTCACACACACGTCTGCAGTTCGTTCATTTTTATTCTCTGAGAACATATTTCACAGGGTGCACAGCACACTGAACACTCAATTACCACTTAATGCCCTTACTTCAGCACAATTTACGCAAACATGGCGAACGGAAAGATACATTGCAAACTGCAAAAGGAAGTGGGAAGGAGGGGAGTAGATACGGCAATTGGGTGCCGGAAGAGGAACAGGAACAGCAGCAGCAGCAGTAACTACTACCAAACATTTTATACAATTTGTAATGACTTTTTTCCTCCCTCCTGCCCGAAACGAGACAAGCTGCGTCGCGAGTCGAGTCAGGCACAAGAAAATTGCACAAGTTGTTGCAGTTTTTCAGTTTTTTGGCTCTTTTTTTTGCCTTCTTGCGTGATTTTGTGCATTTAAAGTCAACGAAATTACAGTAGAGACTCGACATATTGTAAGTAGAAGTTGTTCTAGTGGAGGAATTTGTAATTATTAAAAATGTTGATGTATTTTTTATGTATTAAATGCTTAGGTGCTTTGTACATTTATTTTACATTGGAAAATAAAAGAAAATTTTTAAAGTTGTAAATTCGTTAAGATAAATATTAAAACATATAGTAATGGGTTTCTTAATAGATTTATAGAGTCTCGAGAGTCTCTTTTTTTTCTGGTTTTAATATATATTTTTAGTTGCACATAGTCAGTACCCACTGTAAATCCGACTTAAAGTTATACTTAAGCTGCTTGTCTTTCAGTGAGAGGAAACCAAAAATACATTTGGTTTCCATTGTTGTAACATGTTGTCTGCACAGACGCTTAAGTGCTCCTTCGCTTTTCCGCTGCTCATGTTTTGTTCCTTCCCTCCTACTCTCTTTACTCCCTTCCTTTCAAATGCATACATTGTTTGCAACGGGGAGTCTTTTTGCCGAGGCAAATCAATTGCAAGTTGAGGCAAGTTTTCATTGCACTTGCAGCTGCTTTTTAATTAAATCAGAATCAGGCAAATCACTTTGGTCGCTCAAGTCGTGCAGACAGCTTCCGAGCTTCGTCGAGCTTAGTTGTCAGGCAACGATACGTCCCCAGTCGACGCTTCTCTTTGCTTTCTCTTCCCTCTTCACACTTCACTCTTCACTCGATTCTCAGTGCCATTTGGCTCATTAAAGCGTCAAACAATTTCCGTTGCGGAAGTCATCGTCGTCGTCGTCGTCGAGCAACTGCGGACAAACTATTTAGTTAAGCCAGGTCCTTAAAAGGCAGCCCCAGTTACTGCCACTGGCAGAGTTCCCTCGGCATTCACCTGCTTGAGAAAGGTGGAACGTGGGAAGTCGCAAACCATTTACGACACGCTGCAGACACCATTCAGCTTGTTGCCTGTCACACAACTTGTAGATACAACTGCGAAATGCTTTCACTGGCTTTACGACTCGACTCGAAATTAGTTAAAGGTACGCATAAAATGTTGCTACTTTCTCCAGCCTTGTACTCACTTCAGAAAGCCTTTTAGTCGGCAATCATAACGAAAACAATTAGCGAAATAACAAGCGATGTTCCAAGTTCAGACGAGAGCTATTTGCGGGTAAATACCCGTTTCATATTCCCTCTAATTGGAATGCAGCACAAATAGCACTCAGAGATGTACATATGTGCTATATATATTCATGTCGCACAATAATGCCGAAGTAAACATCAAACAAATTGAAAATGTCAACAGTTACAGCCAGGGTGAATGCAGGCACAGTCAAATGGCAGATACCCTGTGGGTGTCAATTGGAGAAAACTGAGAAAACAGAAATAAAAGGATGTAGATAAGTAAATATATATTATAAATATTGGAATACATTAAAACCATCAATATTGACACAAAATTAAATTCTTTGTTATAAATAATAAACAATATATGTATAAAATCCAGTCCCGTAGCGACGGTCTCGGGGGATCTTTTGGGCCCTCTACTATAATTACATTGTTTTAAAATATTGTATGAATTTACATTATAGGTTTTACAATGAATTATCTAAAATTAATTACAGTTTACTTATATCTCGTCTATAAAAATATTCTCTTGATATTTGGCTACTTCTTTCCCGTTCTACTTGGTAGCATTGAGCCCCTTTCAGGCGGGGACCTTTATGCAGCTCAGACCCTGTACACGCCTCGCTGCGGTCCTGCACTATGTCAATATACAGTGTTGTAAAATATGGTAAAATGTATAGCAAAAGTGAAAATGTCGCTTTGCTGGCAAACCCTTCATTATGCCAACTGATTCTTTATTCCCTTTT
This sequence comes from Zaprionus indianus, assembly GCA_018904595.1. Classification (NCBI taxonomy): domain Eukaryota; kingdom Metazoa; phylum Arthropoda; class Insecta; order Diptera; family Drosophilidae; genus Zaprionus; species Zaprionus indianus. The sequence goes on from JAEIHA010000905.1 coordinate 4,566,417, forward strand.
CTACACTTTCAAGTGCAACTGACATGCTAGACAAGATTTTTCGCGATGATAAACGTAGTAGAGGTGCCCAACAGCAGCCCCAACCAGTACTTGCTACAGTGTGTATTATTGAGTTGACGGTTTTTATAGTGCTTGCCGCATAACAAGCAGTAGTAAAAAGTAGCAGGCAACAAGGCAGGACGCTGCAAGTGGCATTAGTTGTGCTCGCTGCTCAGTGCTGAGTGCTTTGCCTGGGCTAACACACCTGCTGTGGTGTGATGTGCTATGTTGTGCTGTGTGAAGTGTGGAGAGGCAAGCTCAAGCAGCATGTAATATCACTTAGAGGGCGACTAATCCCAACGCCTGCTGCTGTTGCCTGCCATTGCCAGCCATGAGCTGCAGTCGTGACTCCTCGCGTTAAGCCCAAACAGAAGTTTGCCACCGAAGGCGACTCATTGCGAACCTGGCCCCGAGCAGCTGCATTTGACATTAGCTGACAGTGTTGTTAAGCGGGGGAAGGGAGCAGAGAGATGGCAACACTGCATTCAGTGCGAGAAACGAGCAACATTCCGCAATGTTTATCAGATGCCAATACCATGTTGAGATACCAGCATGTTGTAATCCTCCTTCTCGTTGTCCTATGCAGGAATGTCCTTGTGTATCTAAGTGTGTGTGTGTGTACAGGAAATAGATAAACAGTAGACGCTTTTGTATTGTACGTAGGCGCCATTCGCAGTCACTGTGCATTGCATTAGGCACTGGCAGCCATGTAAAGCAGCTCAATTTGCCATTCAATCGGCTTACGAAGGAACACTGCAAATTCATTTGCCTTATAAGGTAGAAGTAGTATTAGAGACTATTCTTTTAGAGGCAGAACTCTGACTTTACTATATTCCAATTATTTTATATCATTTTAAGAAAAAACCTACAAAAACAGAGATAAATTAAGGCAAACTTGGATCTTATTGGATTAAAATAAGTTTTAAAGACAATGCCTGTTTAATTTCATTGTTAGACTATCTTCAATGCAATTATAGTACTTGGCATTTCAATTCCCCCGCTGATTGTGAACAGAAAGCCATTAAGCACATATTGGCAATCTATTTTGAAAAGAGTTTGCAAACTTTACACCAGCAAAATTGAACTGCAATTTGCCAATAGCTTGGGCCGCCTTGTCGGCCTCATTAATTATAATTCGAGGTAATTAAGGGTTACCTTTAATTGCAGTTCGCGCCTGTTTGACCCACATCCTCCACAACGCATTCACGTCGTGCAGACACATCGCAGTAAACTTTTCAGCGAAGCCTTTCAAATTGCCGACAATGTGCCGAGGATAATGAAGGCATCTAGGGGAAAGAGAGAGAGAGGGGGGGAGTGTTTGTATAGGGGCGCAGAACTTTCTCTGCATTTGATTGCCACTCTTGGGCCATTATGTTGTTTGTGCCTTGTTCGTAATTTGTTTTATTTGCCTATGCTTCTTCTGGCTTTAATTGAGCAGAACTTTCCCCTTTTGACGTTTATGAGTCTTTCGATTTAACCCAGTATTGTTTTTAAAGAGGTGACAACTCTACGCGCTCCTTTATAGATCGCATTAAATTGCTTCCCTACTCAATATTTATTCGACCTTTGACATTTGCACTGTAGCAGCAGCTTCATGTTTGCTCGTATTTTCTTAGTCGACACGTGGATGTTCTTCATCCTCCATTTTCTTTCCATTCTTTCCGGCCACCGAACGCAATTAAACTTGGCACAGGAAATCGTGACTTGGCCCACAGTCTCACTCCCTCCTATCTTGTCGCATTCTCTGTTTCTCCCTCTCATTCTGTTTTCTCTTCTTTCTTTTCGCACTTACTTGTGCTTTTTAATTAAGCTGTCTTCAATAACGAGCATAATTGAAACATTTGTCTACCAATAAACAACGCACGCGTCGCAGCTACGTGTTTGCTTTGGAACTGTAAGAGGGTACAGGGTATGGCACTCTTCAAGCTGCTTCTGATGGCTAAAATGTCAAAACATGAAAGGAAATGAAAGTTATATAACAATTGTACAGGCTAGATAAGTTTATATACGGTAACCGGAGGGTATAAGGTGAAAGGAGAAATGGCAAGTCCAAAAAGTATATATTTTCTTAAGCTACATCAACAGTCATGTCTATATAGCCATGTCTGTCTGTACGTCAATCTATCTGTCCATCCATCCGCCTGTCTATCTAAGTATCAGTCTGTCTGTACGTCTATCCGTCTGTCTGTCTGTCCGTATGGAAATATAGATATCAGAGATATCCACGAAAATAATATGGAAAAATGTTTAGATTTTGTACGTACTTCATGTTTGTTTTATATTTAAGCCACGCCCTCTTCCGCCTGCGTGATTCGATAAAAACCTTACTCAAAGTGCAATTTAAGTACAAAAGAGTTGATTTTTTTTTTTCAAATATAAGGTGCTTTTGAATTATTAAGAAAGAAATAATTCACAAAATCATTTTAAAACGTTGTTGATTTTCCAACCAAACCCAGCACAGTATGCAACACTAAATACGCTAATGAACTTCTTTATTTATTTTAATTAAAATTGAATATTTTCAAGTGTCTCCCACTTCGTTTGCAGGATATCAGCTCGTTGTGCATTCGTTCTATCAGTCGCTGCACTTGTTAATATGCGACACGTTTTGCTGCTAATTATGCGAGTGCATCAAATGCAGGTCCTCAGATTTGCACCCCTCCCTCCTTGCCACGCACTCATCACCATTCGCTTTGCTGCTGCTGTTCCTTTCCTCCGTGAACGATGCTTTGATTATTTCCCACTTCAGTGTTTGTCCCCGTCCGTGTACGTGCTCTAATTAATAGGGGACTCGTGTACTTTTCCACACACACATATTTAAATGTGTGTGTGTGTGTAAACTCACACAACACTGGCAAAAATAGCTATCAAGTAATTAAAATGCTCTTGAATCGTCATGCGCTTGAAGCACGCACCACGCCACCGCCTTTCTAATATTTCTACCCATGTTCTATATATGTCCAATGTAAATATTATATTTCAACGTCAGGGGGGAGGGGGGTGTGCTGGAATGATACTTTTTATTCGCTGGTAATGTCAACAACGCTAAATTGTCACACAAATGTTATGACAGTTGGATTTTAGTTTTAATAGTTCTGGCTAATTTCGAATTAACATTTGCTGCTGTTCACGGGAAGTGCGAATTACGGCAAACTTTGGGAACATTTGTTCTGCGAAATAATTCACATGAAATGGGTGTAGCAAGTGTAGTAGACAAGGCTATGAAAACATGTGTGGAAGATTTTAATTAAAGACTTTGTTATTGGGGTCTTAATTAGGCAGAGATGTATGTAAGTCAAGTGGCATGTGATTAGTCTCTATATTGACTATTCTTTTTTAGCTGCTCTAGTTGTACTGGATAAGAGATTACAGTTGGATTAACTAACTAATTAATTAGACTAATTAGACTCAACTACGTACAAGCGGGAAAATCATAAATGAATAACGTAAACATATTCATTCTTCAATAGATACGTTAGTTACAATTTTAAAAACAGTTTTTACCACGTACATTGAATCTTGAATACAAAGGAAACTTGAATATGGGGTAACGACATAAATCCGCCGCCATAATTCCGCCGCGCCAAAACGTCATAATATCGCGCGATCTTATGACGCTTAAGGACGCCATAATTTCGCCAATATAAAACCGACACTATTTCGCCGCCGGCGAACTTATGTCGCCCTTAAGCGCCACAAGATCGTTCGAACTTATGGCGTCTTAAAATTACTCGTGGCGATCTTATGACGCTTAAGGACGCCATAAGTTTGCCAAGATAAAATCGTCATTATTTCGCTTCTAGTTTTTTTTTAATTGAATTTTGAAAATAATTAAATTTACATGTATTTTGTTGTTGGCTAAAAAAAGATAAAAACGACACTATTTCGCCGCCGGCGAACTTATGGCGTCCTTAAGCGTCATAAGATCGCTCAAAGTAATTTTTGAACGTCATAATTTCGCGCGATCTTATGACGCTTAAAAACGACATAAGTTCGCTGAAAAAAAACGCGATCATTTCGCGGACAAAATGTACTGGGCGAAATTATGGCGGCGGAATTATGACGCTATGCTCTTGAATATCTCCTGTGTTTATTGTCCGATTGGATTGATATTTGGAAGACTGTTAGATATTATAATCAGCTAAGTGAAGGTCTAAGTCATAAAGTTGTACCTTTTATGAGTTGTTGACTATTCGACTAACAAAATTAAACTACTGAATTTAGGAGGAGGTGGGCGTGGCAGCCAACATTTAAAACAAAAACTATCTGCGCATAATATACAAAAAGCTCTATGGCAAATATGGTGTCTCTAGCTTTTGTAATAACTGAGATCAGTGCGTTGATGCAGACAGGTAGTCAGACAGACAAGGCTCAATCGACTCTGTTTGTGCTAAATTGTATGTACATTTAGCTATTTTATATTTTAGAGCTGGTAGTTTTACGCAACACGAGGCTGCAATTGGCTTTGCTAGGGAAAAACGGCACTAATTCATAGTTGATTCAGTAAATTTTAATTAGCCTTAAGTGCTCGACGGTTTCAGCGGTTTCCTTTCCGCAGCTGATTACCGCTAACCAAGCATGCTGTCTCGCTTGCACTTTATTCTTATCTCACTCTCGTCTCTCCCTCTCTCTCTGTTTCTGTGTTTACTGCAGCTGCAGCGCGTTATTAGCATTATGAGCGCCCGCACATTGCAATGGACCTCGGCGTCGGTGTCGGCAACATCGTGGCAGAGGCAGCGACGCCGTCGACAGGAAACGGAAGCAACGCAGCAGCAACGAGAACATAAACAACGACTGCAAAGTGCCAGCACAAACATATCAGCGGCTTATGATGATGATAATGATGACAACGAGGCGAACAACGATAGCAACGAGCCACATAATCAAAGCGGCAACAGCAACAACAACAACGACGACGACACCAGCAAAAGCCTGTTAGTAACTACAAATTATAGCATTTCCGGCTTACGAGAGTGGCAACAACAACTACAAGAACTACAACAACTACCGCAACATACCCGGCAGACCATTCGCCTCCCACTTCCGGCGCTGTTCCCGCTGCTAATTTTACTGCTGCTCGTTTTGCTTGCGGACTGTTCCGCGGCACAGGCTGTCAACGACTCCAGCAGCCTGGCTCAGCTCAGCACGGAAATCGCATTGGGCTTTAATGAGACAGTTGCAGCGACAGTGCCTGCAACCACTGCGGTTGCACCACCAACCACAGCGCTGACAGTGACGGGCCGCGACAGCAGTGAGCCGCTCGATGAAGAGGATGCCGACAATACCAGTGAATATATCTTCGATCGCACCGACGTGCGCATCATATTTATCACGCTCTACACCATCGTCTTCTGCTGTTGCTTTTTTGGTGAGTAAAGCCTTGATTTATAATATTTTATCTACTAAAAAGTGGCTTAGCACTTTGCAAATGTTTGTTAACTTTTTAACAGAGTATAAATCTTTAAATTCTAAAGAGTTTCCCTTAGCTCGTATAGCACTTAAGCAATTCCCAGCCATCAAACTCGCATCGATTGAAAATCACTGCCCAGAAACACAATATAAATTGCTCATCATTTGCTTTGTCCTTCCATTGATGTTTGTCCCCTGTTTCGTGTATTGCCCTTTATTGCTGCCGCCTGCTTTGTTTTCGTGCCTTCTTTTTGGTGTCTCCATTAACTTGCTGACTTGCCAATTACTCAAGGCCCTTAGAAAAAAAGCTAACCTACAGATAAGGCACAAAAAAGTCTTTTGTGGCATGACCGCTTGGCCGACTTTCAACTTTCTGGCTTTTGCGGTTATTTTGAGCTTCCCAATCGAAACTTGGTTTGGGACGAGCCGCAAAACCTGTTGGCCAAGTGGATTCAATTGGCCATTTTATGCAGGCACACAGACGGTTCTGTTTGAAGTTAGTCTAGTATTGCTTTGGTTTAAAACAATTGATGCTTTGGTTTTTATATTTCTAATATTTTAAGTGATTTAATTTTCAGTTTAACAATTTCTGGCTGTATTTAACTTTATCAATACAATTATTTTAATTTATAATTTTGATTAAAGTTTGAAATCAGTAAAAAAGGCAGTAAAAAGTTGTTTAACCAACCCACTGTAGTTGCCATAGCAATAATCGGTGCTCACGCGGAGATTAAATTTCAAATTTAAACACAGTTAAATGCAAATAACATTTTGACCGCCGTTGCTGTTAGTTATTTGTGTTGTTCTAACTTCAAGATAAGCAAACAAAGTTTGTTTTTCGTGTTTGTTTAATAAAGTTCAACCAGCTTTTATTTACTCTATAATTTGCGCACTTTAAAGCCTTAAATTATTTACTGCAATGTCTATAAAAAAAGCGTTTTCTATTATTTATAAATTCTGTTAAGTCAAGCTATTTGTAATGCGATTAAATTAAGCACATGCCACAGTGGTCTCGTCTCGTCTCTCTGTCTGGCTGAGTCGCTTTGTGGCAGGGGGTAATTAGTGGGCCACATGGCAGGAAGCACATGAGGAAATTGTCTTTTGCTTCCACTCTCTGTTGCTCTCTCTCTGCCTCTGCCTCCTCTGTTCCTCGGTTAAAGGGCAATAACGGGCCCATCATGGCGACAGCGGCCTCGGCCCAACTGTGAACGTGACTGCAAGTTGCAAATTTTATGGCTCAGTGTTTTACATGCTCGACTACCCCTTGGCCCATTACCTCCCCCCTTTTGCGTGTCTGCTTCCAATTCTACTTCTGTCCGCAAGTTTCTTACATTTTGGTTTATGTTTTTTCTGGCGCCATTTGTCACAGCCTCTCTCTCAAGATGGCGACCGCGTCCGCAAAACATAATTGATTCAAACAGGCATTTGGCATGACATAATATTTGTCTAAAGCGTAGAAAGGAAGATGGAGGGGGTGGAGGAGGGAGTGTGCTTCGGCCTAAGCATTCGAAATTAATGCGTCTGTAATTAAGCGCAGATAAGCAAATTGCCTAATGACTAATTGATGCAATCATTTATATGGCGGTCGCACGAGGCGTATGCGCAATATTGCGAGTTCAAGGTCATCTGTCGCACTGGGCATATTGCCAATGTAATTTCGCCACTCCTTGAAATTGAATAAAATTGATTTTCGCATTTATCTCTGTGACTTCAGAAGAAAATCTTCCCAGGAGAAAATCAGTTGAGTTATTCGCGGAAACGAAACGCAGCAATTTAATTTGATTGCGTTGAAGACTTTAAAGGAAATTCAATTTCGAGAGCTGCTTCCCAGGCAAGTCCTGGCTCTGTCCTGCACTTCCTCTCTCTCTCTGCCCCTCTCTCTCTCTCTCTCTGCCTCCCTCTCTTGTAATAAATTGAAGTGTATTCCAAGCAATTGCGCTAGCTTCAATCACAGGACACTTGAACAACCGCTTGCATGCCCGTACACACACACAAACCTCTACACATACACACATACACAGCGACTCTCACACCCAATGACACCCGAGGGAAACCGACCGTGTAGCTAGGTAAATATATTTCACAGTCCCAAACACATTTGGACACCAATTGTGGCTTGAGTGTGTGCTTGAAATTGAAACCTCAGCCAGAGGCCAAGCCAGAGCTGGCCTGAGGGGGCGTTGTAGGTGGGCGTAACCCGAGCTGAACAGTTGACGGTAACTGGAATCAAGGACAGCGCTTTAAGCCGCGGCTTCATTTAAACAAAATTCGGTTTTTTAAAGGCAGCAAAATAGAAAATTCATCACTAAACTTTCTAAAAATGAATAGAGAATATTTATTATTTTATTATTTATATCGCTAGCGCTGTTCTTTGTGCAATGTGTGGTCAGGCGAGGCGAACAATTTACAACTACTAACTAGTGCAAACATGGGCTGAAAATTTATTAGAGCACGACAGAATGCATTGGTCACTGACCAAAATGATATATGAGCCGCAATTATATGTTACACAGGATTATTGTTATTATATTCTCGCACGACAAACAGCCAAATTGTAGGCGAAACTTTTTTAATTACTTCAAACAATTTGTAGAGGGGAGCAGAGCGAACAAGCCCAAACCAGGGGCGGATCTTGGGGGATGAGGATGTTCAAAGAGAGCGCCCTGTCTGCCACATATGTTGCAAAAGTTTTCTCTTTTTATTTTGATTCTTTGTAGCCAAGCGAATTCACACAAATGTTAATTAAATATACGGCATGTTTGATCATCTTAAAGTCACGTAAGCTGCCTCTGAATACCCCTAATGCTCGTGCTTATGGCAGTTTATCAGCGTGTTAGGCTTTTCTGCTTAAAATCTCGCTTTGGGTCATGACAATTGGCGTTTTGAGCTTGCATACATACATATATCACTAGCTTAACCAGAGCCGGCCTTTTCTCACCACAAGATCGCCCTTTTCTCTCTCTGGGGATTCTCCACAAAGTTGTCCATTTTGGACAATTAGCTTAACTTTCTGAACGTTCAATTTGAAGCCACACGTCATGACTAAGCAGTGCTTGGCAGTTTGCTGTCACTTTAAGCCACTCAGCCAGACAGAGTTTCCATTTAATTACGACACAGAGAGAGAGATAGAGATAGAGAGAGGGACAGAGCAGACATTTTGAGTTGTGGCATGAAGAAAACCCCTAATTAAAATAAACTTTCAACGCAACATTAAACCAAGCATCAAGGGAATGCGGCTAAAATTGTCATCCGAAAATGTACACTGAGTGCAGAAAGTTATTGCTCCCCGAACAGCCGCCACTTCTCTGTCTGTTGTCTGCTGTCTCCTGTCGAGTGTCGCCTATCGAGTAAACTTTTTGGCCTAGTATGAAATGAGAACCGACTGCGACAGCGACAGCGACTTCATTCTGTCTCTGCCTCTATCTGAATCGCTGTCACTGTCTGTCTCTCACACACTCATTCCCTCTCTCTCTCTCTTTCTCTCTATGTGTCTCCCTTGTCTCTCTTGCCAAAATATTTTGTTAACAATTTTAATATGTCCCAGCTGGTTGCCAGCTTCAGTTTGCCAATTATTGTCAAATTTAATGGACACTTTGATATCTGATGCCACTCTTTTTTACCCTTTCTCTCTTTCTTCTTACTCCTTTGCTCTTTTGCAGGCAATCTACTTGTGATACTGGTAGTCACGCTCTCCCGTCGCCTGCGCTCGATAACCAACTTTTTTCTGGCCAACTTGGCGTTCGCCGACTTCTGCGTGGGCCTCTTCTGTGTCATGCAGAATCTTTCCATCTATCTCATCGACAGGTAAGTGCCAAGTTTCTTTTAATTAATGTACTCATTAAATATGCGCAGAAGACTCAACGCGTGTGATGCACATAAAGATAAAGTGCGCACACGTTGGGCGCCATACAATGGGGTAGTTAGCTATTGAAAGAGAAGCTGTTGTTCTTCCCAATTAATGCAAAACTTAATTTAGGTACTTAATGTAAGTGTAGATTGATAACAATAAGTCTATTCTTGAGCACATTAACATACCCACGTTGGGCGCCCACAAGCAGGATTTTGCAGAGGTTACTGCCATGCAGCTGTCATCAAATCCTTTTCAAATCTAGCAGAAGTAAATGGATATTTTAGCATCTAATGCTATTATAGTTTCTTTGTAATGGATTCCCTAAGAGGTCTTTCTGGCAACATAAGCAAGGCACTCTCCGGGGATCAGCTGAGTCTGCAGTGCAGAAAAACAATTTGTGAAAGTTTCTGCTGAAAAAATATTTGATTTATTGCCGCCTGCAGCGACTGCCAAGTGCAGGGTAGCACGGATTCGGCTTCTCCATTATTCAAGCGGCATTAGTGGCTGACGAAACTGGTGCCACCTCCTCGCCGCATGCAACGCTTAATACAACTTGCAAGTGCGCAAAAAAACAGAGAGAGAGAGAGAGAGAGGAAAGTCGGAAGGGGGGCCGAGAAAAGCGCAACACAAACAAGCGACACTTTCGTAACTTGTGTGTCTGGGTGCGACCCGACGCCGTTGTCGTAACCACCTTTGCAACACCTTTTCCAGCTGCCTCTTGGTGTTTTTATTTGCATACACTCACTCACACACACACTCACACAGCAGCTCGAATAAAGCTCTGGCGAAAAGACTATACGACGCAATTGTAGATAGCTAAGAACGAGCTGCTGACGATGGTCAAGTTGGGCACTTTTTCCCTCCGGTGGGACAGAAAATCCAACTAGTTCGGCCAACTAACAAAGCATTTAATGTATAAAAATTATAAATAAGTTGCCAACAGGAATGATGCAAATGGAACTGTCTTTAAAGCGAAGTAATATATGGTTTATACACCCCTTAGAAGTCGTTTGTTTGCAGCTGACAAGACTTACAGGACCAGAGGCAAGTGTGCGCATATAAAATGCACCTGGTGCACCAGGTGACAGGGCACGTATGCAGCACACGGTGCCTGTTGCCTTCATAGTCGTCGTCTGCGTCGTTGCTGTTGTTAATGTGGCACAACATGGCGTATGAGCAACGTTCTACGGCATGCTCTGCATGTTGGCCATTTGTTATGCACACTTTATGCACACTTAGTACATATATTTTATTTAACTAAGTTTGCATCTGCAAGTTGATAGATCATAGTCGATATACTTTTCGATTAGTTGCCCTGCTTGCTGCCTGCAACTGCCACTTGACACTGAAGTCAACAGCTCAAGTCATCGCTTTAAAGTCCATTTGAGTTAACCTTGTGTGTACTCTGTACTGAATGAGAGGTTTCCTGATGTAAGAGAGAAGCTATTGAATGTTTTAGGGAAATATTTATATAGCTATATATATTTATTCGTGTATTGTATATCCAATTATACATTTGTGGCACCATGATATTAATTTATATGTAGTGCGACTTTAAATTATTTAATTTATTTATACGAATTGTACACATTATTTTGTTTATTTCAATCCTATATCAAGTTACCAGAAGAAGTTTTGTGCAGTGATTATAATAATGAAGCTGCCATTATATCCGCTGCAAAAAAAGAAAAAGTCTATATTTAAAATATAAAAATATCCTATGTTATTATAGCTTCTGTACCATATAATGAGTTCACAATGGTCTCTCTGTATTTTTAGGGGAAACTGCAGTGCAGAATCAATTTGTTTTTCAATTTTAATATAATATAAATTTAAATGAAAAGTGTTCTCGATTTATTTAATTTATTGCTTTCAATTATTTATGTTATTTTGTTTATTGCCATCAAAATCAGTCTGCCAATTAAAATATATACGCAGTCTATTTCCATATATAAACAGTTTCTATTTGCACAACTTGTTTTTGCTGTACTCTATTAATTGAGTGCATTCTATAGCGAAGCAAACCAAACTCAACTAGAAATGCACATTTCACTTATGAACACATCAATTCTACATAAGTTACACTTTTGTTTTTGTTGTTCTGCTATAATTGTTTTTGTTGGCGGGTTGTTATTTGTTATTTCGTGTTGCACGCTCGTTTTCGCCCCAAGCGAATAAGTCAACAATCGGTGAAGAGAGAATAATAAACAAAAGACAAGCGCATTGAAATTGTTCACATATTTTAAAAGTGAATGAGCGTGCAGCATGTTATACAGGAGATGTCGTGGGGTTAGAGGGGAGAAAGGGGTGCAATTGTGTGGGTTTACATGTGTGCGTTGCTCATTAAAGAGAACGCAATTCATCGCTGGGCGCGTAGAATGTAAAGAAAAATAAGCCAGCTACGAAGGGCATCTAGCTTTCTTTATTCCACTTGCCTTTTGGGTATTTTTTAAATATATGCAGATCAAAAATAGAAAGCAGATTTATGTATAAATTGTTTACATCTAATTAACATAATAAAAGGCCAATGCTGGGCAGAGTATAATCTTATAAATTTATGCATTAGTTGGTCAAATTTCATGGAAGACCCTCGTCTAGTGAACAAACATTCATATGGAAAAGACATATGAGAATTTTATAATATAAAAAATTTGAATGGAGAATGGGAGAAAAAATATTGCACATAAAGTATTCAAAATTATATATTAAAAAAGAACGAGAGACTGAGAAGCTTCAAGGTGGCTTAAAGTATCAAAAATAATTTGTACTTACGCTTAGGTCCTCCAATATTTTGTGAGCACTTCGCACCTGGCACAAACTTTAAGCGAATCCAATACAGCTGCCAAAAGGGCAATAATTCTAAATGGCCAACAAAAAGCGAGAATTACCTAAAAATCGCATCTGCTATAGGACGACAAAAGCACAACAATTTCCCCAGAAGCGACCTCACTCTCTCTTTCTGCTGCTTTCCTCTGTTTAGCGGGTCGTAGAGTGTGAAATTACGTGGTAATCCTCGAGCTAACAATGATCCTGAGGCTGAAATTTCAGACCGAAAATTTAATGCAATAATAAAAAAGAGAAAAAAGAAAAGTGCGAACAGCGCAGGATAAAATACTAATGATACCTTTAATAAGGCATTAGTTTGCGGCGGGGCGTGCCATAAGGTTTTATGGTACTGAACACAGCATTAGGCTGAATATGTGTATGGTGCATGACTAGCGCCGCGGGCGCACATCTATGAGTTTTCCTACACATTTCGCAGATATAACTGTTTGCTCATTTCACCATATTTTTCGGAATATCTTTTTTTTTAGCTGGGTGTTTGGAGAGTTCCTCTGCCGGATGTATCAGTTTGTGCACTCGCTGAGCTACACGGCTTCGATATTCATCCTGGTGGTCATCTGCATGGAGCGATACTTTGCCATTGTCCATCCCATAACCTGCAAACAGATTCTGACGGCGGCACGTTTGAGGGTAAGCAACACAAAACACTTTAATGAGAATTCGTTTGTGCATGATTGGTTTTTATTGGCTGACAAACAAATGGATGGCAAAAATGTCAATTGTAATGAAATGTATCAAATTCCAAAAATGGGAAGTCCAATTGCCAGAATTAAACGAGTCGCATGAAAGCACATGAACGATTATTGCTTGGGTCACGTCAGCGAGGACCCTTCTGAATGGATGACAAAACATAAAACAGGCCAAACTGATGTCAAGTTGCCAATTAGGGGTAGAAAAGGAAATAGTTGAAAGAAGAATTATTCAAAATATTAGAGAAGGTTAGGATGACCAACTTATTGAACAACTTTGAATAAATTGTATGGTTAACCCAAAGTTCGTAAGCTTAAAGTATATATACAAATTCAATTTTAAAGTGTAAGCATTGAATTTGCACATAAAATTTATTGAAATTATGACTTTCATATTTATTTTCAAAATTTTGGCTGAGTTCTATTTAAACTCATATATTTTTTATTTTTTTATTTTGGGGTGACCATAAAACTTTGTTTTGCATGGCAGTGTGCTTTGTTCAATTATGTCTCGTGTAGACCAAAATTGGTCTAAACAGCTGGAGAAAAAACGAAGCAAGAGCATAACATATTTTTAGACAGTGTTAGGGTGACCATCACTAAAATAAATATTTACGCTTGACCAGAACTTACATTTTTTTTTTATTTTAGAATGTAGTTGTAGAATTCAAATGCACTTCCATTTTTTTTTAAAGAACACTTAAAAATATTAACTTTCGATCTTTAGGGTGACCACAAAATGTATTATAACTATGAAAATTATAATGATAAATTGTTTTTTTTTTTTTAAAGTTTAGTTCTAATAAATTTTTTGGCTAATTTATATTATTTTTAATTTTAGGGTGACCATTTAACTTTACAATATGCGTGACAGCTAACATTGTTGAATTGTTTTCTCGTCTAGACCCATTTCAGGCTCTTTGTTTGATGAGATTCTATAAAAAAGTTTGTATGACAACTTGAAAATTTCATTAGAAATGCATTAGCAGAGTCGCGATTTTTTGGGCTGTTCATTAAATTTGGCGAGGGCAGGCACAATTAAAATGTATTAATTTTAATAACTTTGATACTCGTCCTGACCGCAATTTGCACGCTAATAGAACTTATTAAAATGAACCCAAAAAGTTGCCATGGGGTCGCCAACACAGCCCAAAGGGCTTAATAGGCCATGGCAGTCAAAAGTTTACCGAATGAGAATCAGAGAGAGAGAGAGAGAGAGTGAGTGAGGAACAAAGACAAAGAATAGATGTTAAACTTTTGCCGGTGCCGAGAGCTGTGCGACCTACGCGCGACCTTATCAATGGCCATGTCCATGGGGCATCGCTATGAATATCGTCCTGCGTTCTGTGTGGCATAATTGCCTCATGAATGGGCAAAAGTTTAGTCTCTTTTAGCCGGGCGAATGAAACAATTTACAGCTAAATATGCGTTTGTTAATGCTAATAGCTGCAATTAGAGCCCGACTGGGAAAGCCCAAAATCGAGTCGCGGCAACATAAAGACATCCGAATGGCCCCGCTGCATGGCAATTGGTGTGCTTGTTCGCCATTAGAATGGAATTGTGTTAGCGTGTCCGAGACATTTGCTTTGCTCTGGCACCCTGAAACACCCTCTGCTTTGTCTGTCAACCCTTGCAGATGGTCATTGTCACCGTGTGGATAACATCGGCGGTCTATTCAACGCCCAAATTTGTCTTCAGCAAGACCATTAAGAACATTCACACCGAGGACGGGCAGGAGGAGGAGATCTGTGTGCTGGATCGCGAGATGTTCAACTCCAAGTTGCTGGACATGATTAACTTTGTGCTGCTCTATGTGATGCCTCTGCTGGTCATGACGGTGCGTATCCGAATGTCGAATGGCGAAATTATTCATAGCCAGAGCAAACAACTCGCGGAATGAGTTTCGAATATTCGCATACTCATGCCCTAATTAGTCCGAGTTGCTATGAAAACATTGCCCAGAATAAATTACTGAATAACCCTAACCGTGTCCATACATTAACGCAATTCTCTTCCAGGTGTTGTACAGCAAAATCGCCATTGCATTGTGGCGCAGCTCGCGTGGCCTCACTCCGCACGTGTCCCAGCACCAGCAGCCACACCACCACCAGCAGCAGCAGCAGCAGCACTCGGTCCAGGAGAACAGCATGAGCCTGCACAATAGCATGTACCATCACCATCACCATCATCACGGGCCACATCCACATCCGCATCACCATCAGCTACATCAGATGACGGCGCCGGGGACGACGTCAGCAGTGGCAGCAGCATCGTCTCTTGCTTCCGGCAGCAGCTCGACGTCCTTGTCACGTAAACATAGCAGTAAATATGAAAAGCGTGGCGTCAGCATCACAGAGAGTCAGGTGAGCGCAATGAGAGCAGTCCCACACAACTGGCCACAGGTGAGCGAGACTCTGCTGGAGAAACAATGCCCCCAAGCAAAGCGCAGCGCAAATATGCAAAAAGAACTTGTGCCGTCGAATGAATAACCAAGCCTAATGTGTTCGTTTCTAGTCGTGATGGGAGCAGCTGCCAGGGGAATGAATTACTACCGTGCTGTGGAACTAGTTCGCTTTAAAGATACTGCAGGAGCATAGGTTGTTAAATTATAAGGAAGCCTACAGAAGTGGGTTCAGCAGGAATGAGTAGGAAGATGAGAAAATTTAAGATGATTCTGTTCAAATTCTTTTGCAATCATTTTGATTGATATTTTTATGTCAAGCACATTGAATGTGGTAGAGATGACGGAAAAATTTGCTGACTGTGTCATTCTTAGCCAATGATGAAAGATTTTCAAAGTCATAGGGGTTTAAGGGGTGGTTCCCTTTTAAAATTTTAAAGTTTCAACTCCTTTTCTTTGCATTTCTTTGCATTGAGTCGAAATTTTTGTATTTGCGTTCAATAAGAAATAAATTTGTATTGAAATGCTATAAACATAGGTTTTGAGCCGTGAGGAATTTTATTTCCTTTTATAAATGATCAAAGTTGTTAAAATCTAGATAGATCTAAATAAACTAGCGCAATTTTGAGCCCCTTTTGCCAAGTCTCGTATAAAAAGCAAACTGAGCTCTCAAAAGATAGATTTAATACTATTAATTGTTCCTTAAGTCTTTTTAAATCTGACTTATTTACGGCTAGGTAGAAAATAATCTCCCCTTCAAGCTTCCTTCTCCGCCAAATTGCACTCTCTTCTTCGGCAATTGCACTCTGAGTTGCACTTAGAGTTGCGAGTTATTTGCGCACTTGCCACTTAAACAGTTCGCTGTCATTCTTCCCTAAATATTGGCTGAAGTTGACCGAGAGCGCTGGACTAACTTTGGCCTGAAATCCTTCCCGTCGCCTCGCACAAGTTGTTGGCACCTGGCGAAGAGGCTAAAGCAGGTGTCAAAGCGCATTAAAAGTATCTGTATCGAGTTTACAGTTGCGTTGGCGGAAACTTAAATAAGCCACTCGGCCAAGTGCAGCGCAATCCAAGTGAAGACCGTGTGAAATAGTTTATCTGACAACGCGGCGTATACGCAACTTCTCCAACTGCCACTTACGGAGCCAGACAGAGCCAGACAGCTGGCATGGACTAGAGCAGCAAGTTGTAAATACTCATACCATACGTGTATATATATATTGTATTAGTCATCCATCAGTAAAGTTGCTGTGGAGGGGGCTAATAAAATGAAAAATGGCCAGGAGCTGCTGTGGATATGTGTATCTACTTATGACCTGTAATGATTTATGAATGCCACTTGAGGTCGGCAAACTGTTCGAGAGGTTAAGCTGTCGTCGCCATCAGAAGGGCGTAATCGAAGTGGAGGAAGGTTGCCGAGACAGCAACAGTATGTCTAGCTGAGTAGTGCAATCTCTTGTTCCAGTAATACATTTTGATTAGCTACTGCTTGGCTTTGCTTGGTGGCAGAGTTCCCCATGAGGAGTGGAGTTATGTAAAGCTACTTTAAGTGCACCATTTATGTATAAGATAAGTATGTATTAGAGGTGCAGATATTTATCGATGTAACATCGATGTTTCATATGAAAAACTTCAGCAAACATCTATGTTTCTGCTCCTATACATTGTATGTTCTTGCAGCTAGAGTTACTTTTAAACTAAGTATATATGTATAAAGTGAAATACCTAAGGCAATCCACTGAAATGGAGTTTCCATAACAACGCTAATAACTCCTTATTGTTAATAAACCCTTCCTACCTTTGTCAGCCTTTCTACCACCTTGATCCACAGCTAACTGTTTAACTATCTTTATGTTTGAATACTTTCTTTCTCTCTCTCTCTCTCGCTCTCGTTCGCACTCTGGTTTCGACTTTTGTTTACCTTCTCTACTAACCAACTCCAAACCACCTAACAACACCTAACAATAACAACAATATCAACAACAACTCGCACATGAACAACAAACACCACTGACAACACACATGCAAAATAAGCTTGATAATTGCAAGGTGGGTACGTCTGCTAGTCGATAAGCCAAGCACCAAAATGCTCCAAATGCCCCAAATGCCCCCAAATGCTGCATGCATGTAGCCAAATATAGTCTCGGGTCTAACGCGATAATATCCATTACTCATGCAGGTCTCGCTGGAGGCGGATCGGCCCATTGTGAGCGCCTGTCGCAAAACGAGCTTCTATCATCACTCGCACTCGCATAATCAGCGACAGGGCAATGGCGGAACAGGAGGTGGAGGAGCTGGCGGCGCCGGGGGCGGAGGCGGTGGTGGTGCCACACACATGTCACATTCATCGAGCAATGTACTACGCGCTCGCAGAGGCGTGGTCCGCATGCTGATAATATTTGTGCTGACATTTGCGCTCTGCAATCTGCCGTATCATGCGCGCAAAATGTGGCAATACTGGTGAGTAGATTTGCAATTCCCCGTCAGTGTTCTCTCTCTGCTTGTCATCATCATCATCATCATCATGATTTCCTTTGCTGGAATGGGAACAATTTTTTTATCTTGTGCAAACAGTTGACGGGAAGGGACATTTGCATATAGCGCGAGTCGTCGCATCTGTCGGCTCTCACTGCGATATTAACTGGCCCTGGCAAACAATTAAGTTGTCAATTGTGAACTGGGCCAAGTGCCAGACTGATTGGCCTCCCCTCCTCCCTCCCCCCCTGGCATTTCTAGACTTGCTGTTCCTCCCTGCCATTTATCTTCATTGGACCTACTTATTATGCGTAGCTTGTCGACTGCTTTTCGTTTTCATTATTTGCTCATTTCCGTTAAGTAAATAGGCTCTTTTCGCACACATCCTCAATGATTTTAAGTTCGTTTACGGTTTGACAAAATCCTTGCAATAACCAAACCTAACCTAACCACATAAAGCTATTTCCTTTAGGGTTCTCTGGGGAAAGAAGCACCCAAGCAACCGTTTTGGTTTAGTCTTCTTAATGAACTTGGTTAGCCACAAGTAGAAAAACTTAGTGAGTTTTAAATTTCTTAATCCAATTATCTCTCAAGTAGTTATAGATATGTTTTCTTTGTAGGTTGTTCCTTGAGGGTTCTTTGAGGAAAGAAGTTGGATTAGGTTTCTTATTAAAAACATATTTTCTCAGAGCATTGGTATAGCGATTTTTAACATCGAAATCTTTCTTTAACCAAAAACTTCTCAAGTATTTATAGATCTATTTACTATGTAGGTTGTTCCTTGAGACATCTCTGGTTAGGTTTCTTATCGAAACTTAGTTTGACACAAGTAAAAGATCTTTTCAATATTTAAATTCTCTTCAATGCAAATTCCTTTAGATATTTAAATATATATTTTCTATGTAGGTTGTTCCTAAGCACCCAAGCAACTATTTTGCGTTAGGTTTCTTATTATTAAAACTAAGTTTCTCACAAGAATTACTATAGAAATCGAAATACTCCCTAATCCAAGTACCGCTCAAATATTTATATATCTATTTTCTATGGAAGTTCCTCCAAATTCTAAAATGTCACCTAAATAATTGCGAAAAAATGCGGAAGCATACCCTACTCACCAAGTCTGTGACTCGCTCCCTCTCTATCTATGCCCCATAAAATGCTTAAAATGTTGCCATAAACTCGCATAAACGTAGCACTAGACAGCTGCTGCCCATAAAATATGTATGTATATACACAAAATGGGTGTATAGTCGGCAATTGATGACATTAGCCACAATTACCAGGCAGTCGCAACGTATTACAAGATATCCTAATACAAAATTGACAGGCTAGGTAACAAATACAAGGTAAAGCCTAGTCTATTATGTGATCCCCTCTTCTCCCTCTTTGTCTCCCTCTGTTCAACTCTCCCCCTTGTTTAGGTCTATTCAAACACTTCGTTTGGTTTTTTTACTGCGAGGGTTCGCTGTTTGTTCATCGTGTTTGCGGGACTTGTTTGATTTGGCCATTATACGACATTTTATGGTCATTTGGAGCGGGGCAGGGACACTGTGATTGGCTGTCAGACAACGTCGTCTCGACAGCTGGCCGACAAGCTCGATATAAACAGTTTAACGCCCACATATTAGGGGCAGAGCGCCCTCTCTTGTCGATCTTTAAAGTCGCACATTAATAAATGAAATTGGAATTGGAAATTGAAATGGAAATGGCAACAGAAATTGAAACGGAAATGCCAAGTTGTTGTTGTCTATGCATAGAAATGATTTAGACACCCCCAAATCAAGATAAATCTCAATTATTTTGCTGACAAGAATTTCAGCTTCTTCTCATTTGTTTCTCGCAATTTCACATTATTTTTTTTTTTTTTTTTTTTTGGCGAGAATAAGTTAAATTTATACGCAAATTCGAAAATGCATCGCAGCTATTTTTGCAAAGATGCGTGAAGCATTATTATATATACAGAATATTCTTGGCACTCTGCCCGACAAGCGATAAATGAAACAATATTTTCTTATTATACTAAATTATGAATTGAGAGATATTCATGAAGACTCTTGAGACGAGGAGAGAAGTCGGAGAGGGTGAATTGAATGAACTCTTAAGTTGAGAAGCATTTCGTATCACTCTGAGGAATCTGTCGCAACAGCTGAAATAAGCCATAAGGTCATTTAGCCATTTATGGCTATTATTGGCTTGACCTACTGAGAGCAGCTTGGCAAGGAAGAAGTCCTAATGAAGTGACCATTAGAGCTGCCACGAGGCGCCACAATTGCACAGCATGCTCGAGCCCGGCGGCACGTGCGCTTTATTAGCTGAGGAACCCGCAGTAGCTTTGAGTTGACCCAATGATGGTCAGCAGGAGAAGGAGCAGGGCCTTGGCACTGCGCTACCCGACAGCGATAGCTAGTCAGTCTTTTGGGCAACTGCTGTGCTGGGCTTTCAGTTATGGACCAATAAAGAGATTGCCCAGGGTCACCAAATGACGGTGCAGCATGTGGGTCGTTCGGCTGCCTTCTCCCCCTCACCCTCCTCCTTTGCTCGCCTGCTGCGAGACCTTCTCGGATTGCAATACAAACTTCAGGTTTACTTTCTGGAAATTTGCAAACCAATTGCAAAATCCACTTGAGAACTCAAGCTGTGCAAGGCATAAAGCACAACAAAGCCGTTGCCCATTGACAGCGCCAATCAGTTAGCTGTGACCCCCCCCCCCCTCGACCCCGTTTTGTCAGCTAGCTCCCTCGCCTTGTTGACTCACAAGTCGTTTGCAAGTGCAGCGCGCGAATTGTCAAACGGCAAACAATGTAAAAACATTCCGACAGTTGAGCCAAAAGTTTGCGCTTGTCCAGCGCAGAACACAAAACTTGAAATTTGGCAGCTGCAACATGACTGGATAGGCGACTAGCAGATACCCTTTAAAGGAGACAATCATCAAGCAAACAAGGGAGGGATGAACTAAGTAACTAGGTAGCTGCTTAGTTGGTAGAGTCTTCCCAAGCAGTTCATTTTGGTCTGCAGAGAGTTAAGCCTGATAGAGATACCTTTCATTTGATACTACAGAGTATCTGAGAGTGTAACCTTACGCCTCAACTACCACCCTTGTGCAGGATTGTTTCAAGTAGTGCCTTCTTGTGATGTTAGTTATACTAGCCATACTTGAAGGTGGCAAAAACTTTGCAAGAAACTTCATCAGGTGAAAATCTCGCGAGTAGAAGGTATCAGGGGCACTACCAGAAATATTGTCTACTTAGCGAAAGTGTAGCTAACTTTATGGGGCAGAGTTTCAAGTGGAGACAGTTACAAGGTAAATAACCCCAGCAGGAGAGTGCCGGCACACACTACTGACCTTTTACCCTCGTCAGGAGGAGCATGAAAAGCATCTTCAAAGCACCTTTCTTTCGCTTGTCTCATTTACATGTTGTAACATAAATGTAAACTACACTTACACTTACATAGATATGAAGGGAGATACGTACTTGATACAAATTAAATATGTGCACATTTACAGGTCACGTTCGTATCGCGGTGATTCCAATTTTAATGCGCTGCTAACGCCGCTCACCTTTCTGGTCACGTACTTCAATTCGGGCGTTAATCCGCTGCTCTACGCCTTCCTCAGTCGCAATTTTCGCAAGGGCATGAAGGAGCTGCTCCTCTGCTCCTGGAAGAAGGGCAAGGGCAAGTCATCCTCGAACTCGTCGATGCATCACAAGCGCAAGGCGCTCCAAGTAAGTTACTCTACTCTCTCTCTCTCAAGTTTGACTAATAAATAATAATAATTTGTGCCACGCCCAGACCCACTCGCTGCCCACGGACACGACGCACATTGGCAACGAGCAGCTATGATGGCCAAGCTGCTGGAAGACGCATCTGCGCGTCTTCGGTCGCCGCTCATAGAAACCATCGCGGGAGCACAGCACCCTCTTCTAGCCGCAGTGCAGACTCATCTGAAAAGTCGTCGAATTCCATTGTGATTCTCTAAGAAGCCCCGTTGCTTGCTTCGATTAGCAATTAAAGCCGATTTTTAGTCAGTATATAGTCTATAATCTCGTACTAGCCTCTAGTCTTCAATACCATTTAGTTTTTATCATTGTCAAGTTGTACTAGATCGTAAGTCCATTCGCAGCTCGCGTGCTATTTCAATATTTCTATATCTTCGGGCATAATGCCTGTCCAACTTCTAGTTCTAAGTCTTATTCTAAAGTGATACAAATTATACGAATAAAGAATTATCTAACGAATACAAACAGGATCTTTTTATTGAATTGAATGGGATATTACTTTTAATTTTTTTAATTTTCTGGCATTTTATTGAGTGGGGTTTGGTGAAGTTGAAGAAAGGAAAGTAAGCTGAATATACTTATTTGGCGATTCTCCTGAGAACTATTTAAGTCCATGTCATGTAAATTACTATTTTAATTCAATTTAATGGTAAATTATCTTTTTACTCTTTGTACATTTGACTAAGCTGATATTTTGGTTGGATTGAGGAATGGAAAGTTATTAGGAATTTGAGCGTAGATTGAATCATCTTGAGGTTTTCCTGCATTTCTTTGGACACTTTTCTGGAATCTTTTTCAGATTGTCGTGATATATTCTTATGGTAACCTTACTTCCTTACTTTTGAAACGAGTATCAGCTGATTATATTTGATCTTGCTATGCTCTTTTAGTG
Organism: Zaprionus indianus; assembly: GCA_018904595.1. Taxonomy (NCBI): domain Eukaryota; kingdom Metazoa; phylum Arthropoda; class Insecta; order Diptera; family Drosophilidae; genus Zaprionus; species Zaprionus indianus. The sequence goes on from JAEIHA010000905.1 coordinate 4,588,795, forward strand.
CTATTAAATAAGTTCTTTAATTTACATTTTATTTTAAATTGGCAATCTATTTATTTGCTGATTTCCACCTGGACAAAGTTACAAGCTGATTGCTTATAAATCCTAGAAACAAATAAATAAATAAACCTAAAAGCATTTGCTGACCCAGCCACCTATTTTCAAGCTAAAATATTCAATCACCAAATGAGACAAGCGGCAACCCACAGTCAGCCCATTAGGCACACAATCCCCCCTCTTTTCCCCCTCCAGTCATGCTAGTCCAGCTTATCAACCACCATCAATCACTCGAAATTGCAATTCACGCACCAAACGTAAACAAACCCAACGCCAATTGGCCAAATTTGAATTGGATGCGCGATTCGCGATTCTCCATTTGCGATTTGCGACTCTCGATTCGATTCGATTCGATTCACTGCGAGCGCGTTTTATTTTGCCACATCAGCAGGTTGAAATTGCGTTTGCAATTTGTTTTATTATTTATTTCCCTCGAATAATATTCGACTAGGCTGCAGAAAGGGCTCCACAGGAGACTGCTTCTGCTCCTGTTCCTCTTTCTCTTCATAGTCGTTTGTCAAAGTGCAACTCAGCAGCAGCAAGCGCTGCAGTAAATCCTTGCCACAAGAGTGCCGCACCGGGATGCACAAAGGAAGCCCGAGAAAACTCAATTAACGAGAGCAAAACTGGTCGCAAATTAAAAATCAAAATCTGCCCGAATAATCTGCAAGGAGAAAGAACAAAAAAAGGAAAGAGTGCGATGCAGAAAAGGAAAGAGGGAACCACTTGAAGCTCGCTTGTTTGTTTTGACCATTTGTTATGCGGCCAACTGGCTGTCTAGCTGGCTGCTTGGCAGGCCTTTGTTATGCAAAGAGTGACCATAAATTGTGTCAAGTGGCGCCTCCAGAAGCGGCTCATCCCGATGTGACGAGGCATCTCTCATAATTAAAAGCAACTTGAGAGGCTGCGGATTGACATAAATCACTGTTACGGCCGGCGAATGGCGCTTAAGATAGCGCACTATGATTTATGTTCCACTCCCTTTGCACATGTATGTGTGCATGTGTGTGTGTGTGTGCGAATGTGTGCATGTGTCAATAACTTAATAAAACAAATGGAAACAGCGACAGGCATCAATCATGAGCAACAACAACAAGCTGCTGGCAACATGCTGCTCAGCAACATGTTGTACTCACTCTGCACAACCCTTTGCTAAAGTGTGGGCGTGGCTGGGTGGGCTGAGGGGGTGGAAAAAGAAAAAAAGAATTCAAAAAATAACGTAAATTAAAAAATGCAAGTACCAGGCGAGCAGGCTGCGACAGCAGCTCGACAAGCTACCAAAAGAGTCGAGCTGAAAAGTTTACGGAAACTGATGAAAAATGTCTGCCATGTGTGAGACAACGTCTGTGTGTCTGTCTCTTCATACGTGTCTGTGTGTGTGAGTGAGTGTGCGTGAGAGTGTGTAAGGGGGTGTTGTTAAATGCCTGAGTGTGTGTGTGTGTGATTGTGAGTGTGTGTGAGAGCACTTTAGACAACTTCGGGCAGAAAAAGTAAAAAGTAAAACAGTCAAGTGTATGCGACGAGCAGTTACCCTGTTGCGTAAGTGGACTATGGATGGATATGATGGAGTATGCATATAATGGTAACTTCATATACTTTACTACTCATTACTAATTGTATATACTGTATAATTTCTCTTGAGTATAATACTTTTATAGTATATTTTACTGAACATGTTGACCTGATTTATTTAAATTTAATCATTGGAATTCCGTAAATTCTAGTAATATTCCTCAATTAATACTTTTGATTAGCCTAACTAAGTATATGTGCTGATATTGCTATAAACTTGCGTTACTTTATATATATGTGTATTCATGTTGTGTAGACTACATGCAATTCCTAGAACTTGTCTTAAGAATTTCTGGAATTATTCCTTTTAAATCCTCAGCACTACATACAGATAATGAAAATAAAACCCATTTAGGCCCAACCTGCTCACAGGGTATGAGAAGAGAGCGACAAAAGCTTCCTTCCATACAAGTCAAGTGCAACTAAAATGGCAATAACGAAAATTCTGTTCTGTTCACCATCGAAGGCTGGCAAACAGCAAGCGAAGCAGGCGAATCAACAGACGGATGCGATGCACAGATGCGAGCAGATGAATGCCGAGAGATGAAAATTGGTGACTATACAGGAGAGGAGGGGTGGGGTGGCTAAAGCTGTTTGCATGGCTCGTACAACTGCCTGTGGTTTATCAAACAATTATCTACCAAGGCTGGGCTGTGTACAGCAGGAGCAGCTCCTCTCTCTGAGGTTTGAGGCTCCATTACGCAAGCTTATCCATTGGCCGGCGGGGAAAACAATCCCAATGACTCCCACTGGGCAGAGGAGCGAGCAAAGCAGCAGCAGCAGCTGTTGCATGCAGCAAACTCTTTTATGAGCGATGCAAAGCGTTTTTAATTAAAACGCCACTGGCTCAGCTAATGAAAGTCAACAACTTTCATTTCCCTCTTTCATATTTTTTCCCATCAAAGCGTAGGTGCCGCCACATGCAGTGCAGGCAAATCACTTTCTGTGTGGAAAATAATTCACTCCCCTTTCTCTACTCTCTCCCTCTCTGACTGGGATTAAAAATAATTCAAGTGATAAATCGCGTCCGTCAAAGAAGTCAATTGCAACAGTGGCAGCTCTGCATAACTGGGCGGTGGGCGTGGGTGGGGGCTTGTGCTATTGTCGGGGACTGCTAAGCCGATTAGTTGTGTAAAAACAAAGCACGCCGAAGAGCTTTCTATGCAAAACTAGCTGAAAAAAAAAAACGTGAACAAATTTACCTAACGGATTAGGGCAATTAGTTGAGCGAGTTGCGAAACGGACTTAGCTCAGTTTTACGCAAGCTGTGTGGGTTTGCTACCCACTCTGCGTGCACGTTGCAACAGCTAAGAGCCGTTTTTAATTCCTTGTATAGAGAATATTAACTTAAACTTCAAGATTGCGACACATAGATAGAGACAGATGTAAACTACAAAGGACATTAAGAATATCCGATTTATATATTCCTAATCATCATCAACAGAGGAATCGAACTAGCCTTGTTAAAAAGACATGGCTCAATCGACTCGGCTAGTGATCATAAGCATGAATGTGTCTTATAACGCATCTTATACTCGTTTAGTCATGGGCATACATTTATATATTGCATAATTTCAGGCCGACTCTTTAACAATTTCCTTTTAAAAATGATGCATACTTTTGCGCGCATTTAATTTTTGCTCTGCTGAAATGTTATAAATTGTTAATTAAATTGAATTTTGCAAAGAGATGTTATGTTGAAGTTAAAAAATATGAAAAATTTAACCAATGATCTGCATGGCCAGTGGGCGTGGCATTTTACATTCGAAATGCCATGCTTCCCTCTGAGTATATCAATAGTGGAAGGGTATATGAGATAACGTTTGGTGCTGCACTTACAGAATTTATTCACCCACCCATTCACGGGCACCTACTTAAGTACTCTAATGAAAGGTACTTCTTTCTCCAACATATTTATGGGTGCCTACATCAGTACTCTAATCATAAGTAGCCCATTCTCAACATACTGATAAACAACACATTGCTTAGGGTTTGCAAATTCAGAAGAGGTGCCTCCTTAGTTAGTACTTAATGCCTCAGCTATGGACTACTGCTCAGTTCAACAGGGTAGAGTTAAGCAATGCATTGTAATGTAAGGAGTTTAACACACAAACGCATATTCAGAATATTTCTGCCCAAACCCCTTTAAAGAGTTGCACAAGTTGAAGAAAAAACTCACAGAGATTTCAAGTAACCGGCGTGCAGACATCGAGAGGCAAATGGCCAAAGAACTTGCTATCTACTGAGGCTTAGTAAAAGTGAACGTATATTTGCAACTTACACACCGACAGAAGGACACACACACACACATACAAAAATGGACAGTTAGATAGAGAGACAGACAGCAGTGTTTATGTTTGAGGCTACAAAGTGGCTTGCAGTTATCTTAAATGCAACATTCACAGCAGCTTGCCTTATGCCGGGCTGGTAGAGGCTTCCTTCTCTGGCACATGGCCAGTGTGGCGTGGCAGGGAGAATACTTTAAATTCGACTTAAAAAGTGCTTAAGTTATTATGTTGGGCAACTCGGCTGACTGTTGGCAGTGCACGCTGCTTAGCATTTCCGTTTCCGCTGCACAGCTGGCACAGTCACATCGCCATCTGTATACCTCCTCCTCTTCTCCCCTCTCAGCCATTGCCATTCATATGGGCTTTGGCAGCCCGCAACCGAACTGCGAGTCATGCATTTTTGATGAGCTTTTCGCAATGCAATTTGCCGGCCAAGTGAAATTTTTGCGAAAGTTTTTCGGTCTGAGGCTGCTGCCTCGAACTGCCCGTAACAGACATAAACAAAACCGTTGGCCAAACAAAATCCGGCAAAACGGCGAAAACTTTCAGTAACCCCAAATGGAAACCCTTCGACTCGGCTGGCTTCGCATCGCTTCCCAGTTTGCCACTTTGCCTGCTGCTTTGTCAGCTGAGTTATTATTATTTTCGGGTTGCAGCAAATTGGATTCCATTGGCAATTTGTTTATTTTTAATTCGGCTCAGCGACCTTCCTTAATAAATTAGTGCCTCCACAAAAAAGGTCACTAATGGGTCTCTCTACCAAAATCTTGATATCGTGTGTAATTTTAGTGGCTGCTTGTCTGATTAAAGAAAGGACCAAGAACAGCCGCCTACGCTCGGTTAGTTTCCTCTTCTTTTCTGTCTCTTTCCTCTCAATTTACTCACTCTTTCCTCTATTTCCCCTCTCTCTCCCTCAATATTTCCCTCGCCCTCCCTTGTCACAACTCTCCAGGCTCTTTAACATCTCTTTTCATGCTTGCACTCACGAGCTCACTTGCTGGTCATGCAAATTGCGTATACGCCACGTAAATCATTCAACTTAAGCCGCTCCATGGCCGCCGTTCAATAATGCCCGATTTTAAATACAAATTGCGTGGCTGGCCGCATTAATTGGAGCCTATTTATACGGCTGATTGCCGTTAGCTCATTTCACGTATGTCGCCTGCGCGTAATGCTATTAAAAAACGATGGCGAGAGGGAAATACTCATCCCACCCACCATATGCAGCAGGAGGATTATTAATGGAGGGTGTTTGTCCGTCGAACTGCCTACATGAGCTCCTAGATCTTATGACTATGATATTACTTACTACAATACTTTTATGTTATGCCAGCAAGTCAAGTGTGCTCTACAAAGCTATTTCTATAGTTCACAGTAGACTGATATCATATATATTGATATAAAGATATTTAAGAAACACCCCCTACTCATTGTGCAGTTATTTCCGAAGAACAAGCGACGTCTGAGTTATTTATATACTTTGCAAACGAATAATTAACAAAATGAAATGAAGTAGGAAATATTTGTAGGGGCATACTGATTTACAAGGCACTGCCTACAAGTATGCAGCACAAAATATGCGGAAGTTGCATATTTAAGATATCGCTTTGGTTATGGGTTGCGGGTAAAGAACGCTAGTTATTTTTATTGTAAGGAATACATCTGTCTATCAATCGATGTGTATATATATTAAACCAAACATACAGTTTCTTCTGTAGGACATATATGAATATGCTTGTTCTCATGAACAAGTTTCTATATTTTGAGAAGGGTCTTCCATTTGGTATCAAAGTAAAAACAGCAGATGATGTTGGTTCTTGAATATATTGGTGTTATTACAATATCTTTTGGTTTCTACATGTACAAGTGCTTATATGGTAGTTGTTAGGTGCCAAGATCCTAGACTTAGATATGCTTTAGTGGCGCGACTAAAGCCTTAAGCTATAGACTCCTTTGTGTGCGAAGTTTCCTTTAGGCTTCAACTGTGGGAAGCACTAAAGGTGATGCGATCTTTCTCCCTCTCTGTCGCAGTCTCTTCACTTTCAATTATTTACATATGTACTTCGACTTTACCTCACCTTCTGCCACACTATCATTCTGTGTCTACTTCTACTCTACTCCTTCTGTCTCTCTTCCACTCTTGCTTAGCCTACAAATGCATCTTTGGTCCAAACGGTTCTCGTTTTTGGGGGGATTCGCTTAGCCTAGTCTAATCCTCTTACGATTCTAATTCTTTATACTATATATACTATATACAGATCGCAGCTGGACAGACCCTGCCACGTTACAGATAGACAAAGTGGCCTAGTCCCTTGGCTGGATTGTTGTTCACCGCCTCGCTAGACAGGCTGGACGTGGATGTCTTCGCCGTCGTCGTTGACCCGTTGGAATTGCCATTCACATCGAGAATGTCCACCTCGGCGACGGGCAGAAGGCGCGTGTAGACGCCGGCGGGGGCGTAGCGGGCGTTCATGTGGATGTCGAGCAGCTTCTTGTCCTTTCCCAGCGAGGAGAACGAGTGCGTTGCCGTGCGAATCTCGCGTATATTGTAGACAGGGCTGTAGGCACGCGTTGGCGGAGATGAGGGACTGGCGGAGCAGCTTCTACTGCTGTTATTGCTCGGGCTGTTGGGCTGCTGGGCACTGGGCGTGGCAGTCGGCGTGGGTGTTGCTCGGGGTGTGAAGAAGTCGCGACGCAGCGCACACTCCGTCGAGTTATCCGAGGAACCCGAGCTGCTGGCGCACTCATCCTCGTCCTCGGCATCTTCGCTGCTGCTGCAGCTGCGCAGATCCTCGGACAGTGACAGCTCCGACTCCAGCGATAGTTCCAGCAGGCTGGCTGCATCACCATCCTCCACTCGATCCGCAGCACCAACCTGTGTCATTGTTGTCGTCGAGCTGCTCTCATAGCTCTGGTTGATAGCCTCATTGAGATTGGCCAGCAGCTGGCGACGCCGGGCATAGTTGGGCGTACGTCGCACCAGAAAGTGGCAACTCTCGCCTCGCCGCATGCGCTCGGCCTGCGCCCGCAGAGGCAGATCATCGGGATGCAGCTTACGCTGGCACTCCTGGCCGGGACACACCTCGTACAGCGAGAAGTTCTCGACGGGCTCCAGTGAATTGTAGCAACTGAGCAGCAGCTGCAGCAGCTCATCGCAGTTCGTCTCCTCGCTGATCACCAGCGACTTGTACTGCGAGCTGGGCTGCAAGGCCGAGGTGTGGACACGGATGAGGCCACCAGGCTTAAGTTGCAGGCAGAAGCGGGACTCGCCCTTGGGGTGGCAGGCCTGCATGATGGCGGGTCGCGTGTCCTCGTCCAGCACCAGAATGGTCTTCACTCCCGCCCGTCGCACGGCCACCTCCATGGAGAGATAGAAGAGTCGCGGATCGCGATGTCGCATCTTGAGGCTGCAGAGGGAAATAGGAAAATGGGAAGTCAGTGGGCAGTTCCTTAATAGATTCCTCCATCTCGTTCGTTCACTTACCGTCGCAGCAGTTGGGCAATCACCTCCTTGCTGGTCGTGTCCCACTGTATGCCCAGTGTCTTGTACTCAATGTCGATCTTCAGGCAGTTCGTGTAGACTTTGATGGTGGTCTGCAGGGGGGGAAAAAAGGGAATTAGTCCCGGTTTGATGGGAGTGGGAAGGTAGCTTGTACTCACCTGTGGCAGCTGCTCATTGAGACTGGAGTAGCTGGAGGCTCGTGAGGGGGTGCGCTGCAAATCTGTCGGCGGCTCAGGGCTGCCGCACATGGAGCTGGCGCAGCTGGAGGCGTTGCTCGAGGAGCGCAGCGACAGCGAGTCTGAGCGATTGCGCAGCGGTGAGATTTGTACGTGTTTCAGCATCTGCAAGGAGTGAAGAAAGCGAGGGAGAATGGGTATAAGTTGAGGTTATATAAGACAAAGGAACTGGTTCAAATGAATTTATCCAAATTGAATGAAATTATTCAAATTCACTTATTTAATTGAAAGGAAATAAACTTTTTGGAGATTAATTGGGTTAAACGAATAAATTAATAGAAATTGATGCACGAAATTGTCATTACATAAATGTAGTAATGAACTAGTTCATGGAAACTAATCAAAACTTGCATATTGAACTGATTTTATTGATTGATGACTGATTTAAATGAGCTTGCTAACATTTGTAAACTCAAGCAAATCATATAAGTTAAAGTGAACTCAATTTAAGGAACAAGTTGAAATGAACTAGTTCAATTTAATTATATTGCTCTTTGTTGCTTATACAGAGTTTCACTGTAGCTAATTATTTGAGGAACTAGGTAAAAACAAATCTCTGATGTTAGTTCATTAGCTAAGGCAAATTGAAAGCTGCTCAAGAATAGAATTCGATCTTCGGAACTAGTGAACTCAGATTGAACTTAGAACTCAACTAAAATTCGCAAGTTTAGAATGTTTTTGCCCACTGCGCAGTTTGATAAGCCATAACTCACGCTGTCACTGCGTCGATCTGCCGTCTGGCATGACGACAGAGCTGTCTGCCTCCCCCTCCCTGCCTCCTCCCTTCCATTCCCTCGCTGACCCGCGTTTCTTTGCAACATTTGCCGCTAATTGCAGCATGGGCCGAGGGGGCACTGCTCGTTCACCCGTGGCACACAACTGCAACGCCTTCTTTGCTGCTCCTCCCTCCCATTCTGCCTCCCTCTTCCTCCCGCTTCCTCCCTCTTCTCATCAGTCTGCATTTATGCAACATTTGCTTTGCTTCGTATCGCTGGCGCTGCTTCAGTGCCCGCTTGAGTTTTGAGCTGGTTCGTCGTGGTTCACTTGCTGCTCCACTTGTCCAGCAGTCGCAGCGGGTGTCAGTCTGCACACCCCCTTTCCCCTGCCTCTCCATGCAGCCCCCTTACTTGTGCCCCAAGCCAATTAATCGTGTGAAAGTCGTGCAATCATTTTCAGCGCCTGCTCCCGCGCTCCCTTCTCTCTCTCTCTCTCTCCTTCATTTTTCGTTCTGTCCCTTTACCCAGCTCTCCGTCTTCTTCTCTCTCGTTCTCTCTTTTCCCTTTATAATAGTTTTAACAATTTTAATGAATGCTGCCTCGATCCTTATTAATGCAAATAATTGAGCGAAACAGCGAAGCGAACCATTTGCCACATGCCACGCTGTGCTGCTGCAACGACGCGACGCCCACACAGCGAGCGAAATAACGGGTTTCCTGGTACTGGGCGGATGTTGAGCCCCAGCCTCGGTGCAGGGCGAGCAACTTCCGCTTCACAGTTCGGCTTTACAATGCGGCACGCCTCAATTCTGCATGCCCCGCATGCTTTATGGAGCCCACTTGGGCATTCAATCAGCTGTCAGTGGAGAGGGGGAAGGCAGAGAGACAAAGAGAGAGGGGGGGGATGAGTTTCCCCCTTTTCACATAGGTGAGCCCGCTAGAAGAGCCCTAGCAGGGCTCTCTGCGTACTGCCACTCCCCTCTGCCTGCCTGCCTCCTCTCTTGTGCATTGTCAACGCGTCGCGCCGTGCCTCGTTCCATGACGTGCACAGCCGTGCCCTTTTATTAATTTCAATACATCACCAATCCCGGCGCACACACACACACACACACTCGCACACCCGCACCGACACTCGGCTCTTCTCGGCTCGGCTTCAGCTGAAGAGCTCTTCAACCTACGCTGCGTTGCCTGCGCTGCTGCATGCCTCATTCGCTGCCAGCTCGCCTTGCATGCTTCATTGCGGCAGCATTTGTCAAGGGGCAGGCAGCGCTGTGCAACCCCTTCGACAGCGAGCCTCGTTTTAGGGCTGCCAAAGACAGTTTGAGCTGCACAGGGGAGAGGAAGGGGGAGGGGGGCACGTTGTCTTTGCCGGATGTGGTAACTTCATTAACAATTAGCGGCTGGGGGCAAGTTTCGCATTACAGTTGCAGCAGCACTGTGGGAGAAGCACGCACAACGCATTCACAACTGTAAGACAAGCCCAATTGAAGGCAGTGGGGTAGGGGAAGGGAGGGAAGACAGCGCAAAGTGAAGCAAATTGAAATGCAAATCAAATAAATTAATTTTTCACACGACAAGCCAAAAGTCCTGCCCGGAAAATGAACAACATGAAGTGAGAGAGAAGGGAAATGAAATGAAAAGGAAGGCAAAGAAATCAAGAAAAATATCGTTAAAATGAAATTGAATTAGAAAAATCGCATAAAATTTGGAGAACACGCACGTGGCTGGTCATAAAAGGAACAAAGAGAGGGGGAGGGTGTAGGAGAGAGAAAGAGAGAAAGGCAGATTGAGGGAGACATAGAGATAAAGAGAGAGGGAGCAACCTAGCTAGGTAGAGTGACAGCTGTAAGAGCCGAAGATAGAGCAACTTGCAAATGGAAAAACTCGAACTGTGGCAATTATAGATAATCAGTTGAGGAATCAAAGTACTTGGCAAACTTCCCACCTCCCCCTAGCCCCCCTGTACAGCTTTAATTGCAGCAAAGTGTGGGTGGCAGGGGGAGTAAGCTAATGCCAAGTCCGAGTGGCACAAAGATAGTATCGAACTTTTCCAATTATGCCAAGCATAACATGGCAAACAACGGCTGGGCAAACAGCAAAGGAAGAGAGTACTTTACCACCCCCAGCAGCCCCTACTGCCAGTGTTGGAAAACTCGCATTAATTCCAAAAAGGCAATACGACAGCGGAGAGTAGAGAGCGGAGACAGCCAGACAACGATGAGCGACAAGTTACAACTGCCGGGAAAGAAGTGAAAAAACAAAGCTGAAAAACTGCAGAGATGGTAGGGAAAGAGAGGGAAAGCAGGAGGGAAAGAGGAAGAGTGAGATGGGGAGGGAAAGAGAGGGGACTTGCCGCTTGAAGAAAAGTAATAAAAGCTGCCGCTGCAGCCGCGACGAGCAGAACTTTCCAAGGAATGTTTTAATTTTCAAGTCGAGATTTATCAGTGACGAAGTGAGAAACAGCAGCAGTGCCTGTTCTCTGTGTGTGTGTGTGTGTGTGTGTACTGCTGTGTCCTTGAACTTGTTGCTGGAGAGTAAATCAATGGCTGATTTCGTCGCCTGTCGCCTGTCAAAGCGCCGAGCGTGGCATCCTTTATCATTTTCACACACTCCAAGGCAACGTCAACGCATTATTGATTGAATAACAAGGAACCGAACCAGAAACTGAACCGAAACGGAAGGCAGTAAGAGGAGGATAGAGGGTAAGGGGGAGGAAGCAGTGGCAGCAGCGGGAGTAGTTGGAATATTTTCATGGTCAGCAGACCAGAAAAGGGACATTGTGTCCGAAAAAGGGTAGCCAAAGCTGCCGCTGCGTGCTTGTCTTCTACTTCTGCCTCTGGGACTTCTCCTACTTCTGCTTCTTCTTTTACTACTTCTTCTTCTACATCTTCTGCTTCAACTTCTACTACTGCTTCTTCTTCTTTTGCAAAAGGGTATTCAGTGCTGCTTCTTGCCCTCCCTCGGGCATATCAAGTCTCTTTGACTTTAATTTTTGGGCAGAGAATTTTCGCATTTCCACGCACATTCCTTGCGTGTGGCACAGCCCGAGGCAGGGGCAACACTTGCAACACGAGTCTACACTTTAAAATTGCTGCCCCAAACAAAAAGCAGTTTCTTTTTCTTTTCTTCAACATCTCCCTATCCCTCTCCCCTTCCTGCCCTGCCCTTAAATGGGTTGCAGACGCTGATAAGTCGCCTTGACTGCGCGCCTTGGATTAATCAGAGACGAGACCAAGCAGCCCTTCGATGATTCAATGCGACAAGGACAAGGCTGTCTGAGCCCCTCTCGCTCCCCTTATCCCTCTTCCCCATCCTACTCGTGCTGGTGGCAACTTTGTCTTGCCACAAGCAATTGGAATATGTACAAAAGCAAATGCAAAACAGAAAACAGATGAGATGAACAGCGAGCAGAGTCGAGCAATATTTATGTAATGCAGGGAGGGAAGAGAAGGATGGGGACTGGGAGGCCACTTAATTATCGATTCTGTTGTCAGTTTGTATCGACATTTAAACAGCAACAACAAGAAGAAGAACTGTGGGTTCCGTTTAATTTAAATCGAGTACCCCAAGAAGCTCTTCAAACGGGAGCAAACTCTCGACCCGTTTAATTTTTGCGGTGCTGCGCATCGAAGCTCACGGATCAAACGTTCCAAAATAGCCACAAGGCGCTTCCGAGAATCTATGGAGAAGCGGGAGTTGTGCTTTAATTAAGCGTAAAGCGCAGAAACATCAGAAATCACTCAACTAAGAATGCAGAGCAAATGAAAAATGAAAAATTAACAACAAACAAAAAACAAAAAAACAAAAAACAACCGCTAAAAAAAGCAAAAGAATATTCACGAAATGCTTCGCTGCACATTGGGGCAAAAGAACAATGCACAAAACAGTAAAAAAAACGTAAGAAGAAGAACAATAACAATACCATAACAGTCGACACATAAATAAACAAGTAGCCGCAAAGAAGTCATAAAAAAAAAGTGCGAGAGACTTAAACAGTTACGTAAATTGCCAAATTGATTGACTTTGTGACAATTTACGCAATTTCTGCCAATGCAATTAAACCATAATAAAATGCAATTTAATAACATTCTGACAAAAAGGCAAAGCGTAATAAAATGTCAACTTTTTACCCGAATCGCAATCGGAATTGGAAAAAAACACGCTGCACTGCATGCAAATATTGACATATGGCACACATGCTATATGGATATGGATGTGGATGTGGATATGGAATATAGTATACATAGCATGTAACACTCCATAAAGAAGTAATCAAACTTTGTTCCTCTCTCTCTCTCTCTGTCGATATTTTATTCCATTTCATTGCGCCTGAATTGAAGGCAGTCAAAGGAAGTGCCAACAGCTGGTCAAATGCAACTGCAATTGCACGGCCAGATTGGCAAATTCCCATCCGCAAATTAACTGAGAGAGAGGGAGGGGGAGTTATGATATATATTTATAATTTTTCAATTATAAAAACAACAGAGTTTAATTCATAAAGTGCAATTTAAAGCCTCCAAATTGGCTTTTCACTGCCCAAAAATTGGCTTAATTTATGTCAAAGAAATAGTGCAAAATTTGTACACTTAAAGAAAAATAAAGAGTTCTTAACTAAACAAAAACTAGGAAATTAATTTAAATATATTAAAATTCGGATTTAATAAGCTGAACAATTACTTCAGAATATATAAAAGAAAAATTGAATATAATAAGAAATTGTTAAAAAAAAAAAATTAATATTAAAATAAAATCCGCCAAAAATTAGTTTCTTTATTTCAAGTAAAAGCCAACAATATCAGTGGAAGCTATTCTTCCAGTTAATACTAATTGAAATACCATAAATATTGGAGAAAACCAAAGAAGTATTAACCTTTAAATATATAATTACAATAATTAAAAGTACAGTTATATAATTTATATATTTTTCTTATCTAACTTGCAAAATTTTCTATTTCACGCCTTCTAACCAAATAATCCTAGCACTTATCACATCCACATATATAGAATACCATATAGGAAATGTACAAATTACATCCGCCAACAGGCATTAAATTAAAAATTTATTTTTATTCATTTTCCACAAAGCGACAAAAAGAAAAAACGCAGATAAAACCAGAAAATAATCTCGTAAAAAGCGAAATAAATTTGCATAGAAAATGCCACAGAGCAAGGGGGCGCAAGGGGGCGAAAAGAGTTGCCAACTGACTAACTAACACTTTGTCGTATTTACTCGTATAATGCAATGCTTAAGCGGGCTATTTATTTATTTATCTGTCGCAGTCGCCCCTTTTTTCTCTCTTTCTTGTTGTTGTTTTTATTGGTGTTTTTCCTTTGCCGAGTAAATTTGCGCTTTTTATTGCGTTGGCCTCTTTTGCATAAGCGGCTTAGGCGTCGTCGGCCAATTAAAAAAAGTGTTGCATAGCGCATAGTGCAGAAGCAACAACAACAACAACAACACTAACCATTACTTTTCAGTGCTGTGAAAAATTAAAAATATTTTAAGCCTTTTTTCCCGTGGGTTTCCCCTTAATGCCGAATCGGTTGCGGTGGAAGTTGAGAGATCAGAGATGACTGAGCGTGTGTGTGTATAGAGAGTGATGTGTGTGTATGTGTGCCTACAGGGTATTTGGCTGTGTTGGAAAGTGCTTTGGGTGCCCGCACATTAACCGCTTTTTAATTGCAGCGCCAAAGTAGCCGAGCTCGCCAAAGGCAAAAGCCAAAAATGTCGTGTTTATTTTTATGCCACGTGCTGCCCCTTTTGTTTTATGCAAAATTAAAAGGCATTAACAACAACGGCAGCAACAACAATAAGAGGAACAACAACAACAACAACACGGTCATATTGCATTAGGCTTCGTTGTTGTTGTTGCTGTGGAAGCCGCGCTCATTAAAATAGCCCGCGCCGCAGACGCTGCAAGTGGTAGCGAGAGGAAGGTGGGAAGAGGGTGACGGGGAGCATTTCCAGGTAAGTGCTCGAAATATACGGGATAGTGTACTACGACGCTGGCATAGTTAACAAGGCCTGAGCACAAGAGTGACTGACTGTGAGACACCCTGTAAATGCATAAATCATGTCTAAGTCCATAAGATAATCTATTTTAACCTCCATACTGGCTTTAGGTAAAAGTCATACTAGGATTGTCTAGGTTAGACTAAGGAATACCCTGTAATAACTTATTATATGTTGAAGCAGGTCAACCGCTAAGCAGAGCTTACACTACTTTATAAATACAAATTGGAAACCCTTTTTAAAATTAATTATAGACATAGAGATACCTTGTAAAAGCAACCTTCACAATATTGTGCACCAAATAAAACAATATATTCTAAATAAAATATTGACACTCTTTTCACCCTGGCACACCCCTTATACCTAGATCTCACCACTACAGGGTATTAATAGAGTGGCAGAGCTGCAAGGTAAGCCCACAACACAAGGCAAAGCAAGCGTTAAGCAAGTTAAGAGTGGCGTAAAGAAAATGAACAACAAAGAAGCCCAAGAAACGCCGACGAAATGAGCAAAATGCGCAAAAAGAAGCAAAAAACAAAACACAAAACTTAAAAAGAAAATGTAAGAAGGAAAAAAGTAAGAAAAGAAAAGCGTAAAGCAAAGCCGCGATGAGTTTTGTAGAGTTGCGAATAACACGAAAGAAGCGCTGCCAAAAAGGCTCCGACCCTGCTCCAAAATGGGCAACGGCGACCATTCCTTGTAGTAATTCCACACCTCCAGTCCTGGCCCTACCCAGTCCCAGCTTACCACGAGTCGAGTTCAGTAATTCGCCGCCCAACGACGCAGCAATCGCTGAATAACTTTCCATAACTTGCAGTCATTATGCAAAACAAGAGCGCAGATTAACATTAAAGTTGCCAGGCCCGCTGCCACGCCCCCACCGTACACGACTTAATGCTATGCCTCCATTTTATTTGGTCTGCCACAGAAATGAAAATTACTTTCTATACCCAGGGTGACAGGGCCAGGAGGGAGTTTTGGGTGGGTGAATCAGGTGAGGGAAATGAAGTACAATGGTTCAAGGAGAATAAAGTGAAAGATATATACAGTAACTATTTAAAAAATACTGTAAAAAATACTACAAAATACAAAGAGTATATCATACCACCTTCAACTATTTGCAAGGTATCTCAAACGGAGGGCAGCGCTCAACTAACCACGCGCGCATTGAAAGCCTTTGGTCGCAGCAAATACTCATCACGCATACGCAGCGTGTGTCACGCTAGGATCGTAAAATGTGGGGATAATGCACAGTGCCAGGCAGAGGGGTGTAGAGAAGAGGGGGGAGAGTGTTTGCAGGTGTTGTCAGCATGTCAGTTTGTGCAGTTTTGTTGCATAAGTGGCGCCTCGTGTGGCAGATATCAAAAACGAAACCACAAGCGATTGTCATGAGGGCTGCTGGCAATGCAAAGGGGAGAGAGAAAGCAGGCAGGGAGGGAGGGGCAGGTAACCAACGGCATGTTGTCAATCAGGGTTGCAAGGGCGACCCCTCCCTCCCCCTGCCCTTGCCCGCACCCTCTGAAAAGTGCAGTTGCAGTTACATTTTGTGCGTTTTTGTGGGCGTTAATAACACGAGCACTTTAAGTGGTTACAGCGGGGGGTGTGTAGGGGGCGTGGCAGGCACGTGTCACATGATGGCAGCACAAATAAATTGCAATTATTTAGTGCATGCTTTTAGGCCCCGCACACCCCCTCTCACCCCCTGCACCCCTTTCTGCATACTCAATCCCCTCTGGGAAAATGTCAGTTCCAAAAATTTTGTGGTCAACTCAAAATGGCATTGGCCGCTCTTGTTGGATTCTCTTTGTGAGTGTGTGTATGAGTAATGAGTGTGTGTGTGCGTGTGTAGGTAAGGGTGTACATGTAGGTGTGTGTGTGCCTGTTCATGTTTATGCGTTTTGTCACCTAATCATTTGCATATTCTCTGCCCTGACCTGCATATTTATAGTATTCTCTGTTTTGTTTTTGACAGGCGAAAGTCGATGAAATTTCGTGCAGATTTGAATAAATATCGCAAAAATATAGCTGCAAATTTGAATAAATTTACTGTACAAATTTATCTTTTCCAATTTAATTTTAATTTATTTTAAATTCAAATTAAATTCGAATTTAAAATTAATAAACTTAGAAATTAAAAGAAACATTTTATTTTTCCCTTGTTCTCATGCAATCATACACTGCACTCCCCCTGCCTCTTCTACTCCCACCCTCTCCCTCAGTGCATTTTGTACAGAATTTCGATCATTTTGCTGGCACTGCAAATATGCCACGCCCCCCAACGCCCCTGGGCTTGCCGGCTGCCATAAATTGCATATTTTAAAAGTGCCGTAAATTTTGCGTAGGTGCAGCAGCTCCCCGGGCTCGAATTGAATGCAGCCCAACACACACACACACACACACACACACACTCACACAGACACTCTCCCCCTTGCACCCAGCTGCGCACTCAAATTTGCCATTGCATACTTTGGGGCGCAAAGTTTTTGGCGTCGCCTCGTAAATTCGCAAAGTCAAGTCTTGCAACACATGTTTATGCCGCGTGTGAGGGGCAAAGAGAGAGAACCGGGCGAGTAAAGGGGGCGTGGCAAGCTTGCTTTGGTTTAGACCGTAAGCACAGAGAGTGCGCTGCGGATAATTGCAGTGAGTGGGTAACATTGCGCCGGAAATCAACTGCGATAGCAGCCACGCAGCTCATGAGCTCCCAAGAGCAGCTTGTATCTCGTAGCTCGTATCTATAATGTGGCATCTCGTATCTGACAGATACGCAACACTTGCGGCAGCGTGACAATCGTCAATTAAGCCAGCGACGAAGGCAGAGCGACATCTAGCATCGAAATTAAGTGCATCCTTTGCACGCACACGAACACACACACGGGCACACACACACGCACAGACAGGAAGTCAAATTGAATGAAATCACTTCCTAGGCAAGTGCGCGTGTGAGAGAGGGCAAGACAGACTGACTTAGATGCTCTGCCTTGGGCGCCGCAGCGACATTCTCCAGCCACTTCCGCTAGCAACTTGCCACTTGCCACAAAACATGTTTTGCCTGCCATGGAATTTGCCTGCGCTGCATAAAAATTCTTCAGATATGATTTATATACATAAACACAGTGGTATCTACAGGGGGGGAACGTCCCCCACTCTCCTCTCTTAGTCTGTCAAACTGGTTCGCAATGCATTGGGCATCCGGTAGCACGTTGCAAGTGTGTTTAAGCATTTAAATTGTCCATTAGCAACACGAGGCACGAGACGAGAGGCAGAGGGAGGCACTTGCGAGTTCTAGGCGAGCTCAATGCGGGTTCGTTTTGTATGCCAATCAGCACAATGCATAATTGCGGTTCCCGTTTGAAGTGCTCCTTCAGCTTCCAGCTCCAGCTCCATTCTTCCCTCCCCCTGCAGCTCCCACTCCTTCTCCTTCTTCAGTTGCCATTCTATCTTCGACTCTCGCCCACTTCACACTCAGCATTGTCCCGACGGATTACGGCAATCTGTCAAATCACTCGCATAACACACGCCCATCTACCGCTCCACGCCCTCGCAAGGGGGTTGATGCCACGCCCTAATTGTGCTTGCCTAAGGGTGGCATGTCGAGTCAGCCGCCCCCCATTAAACTTTTTTCATTTCACATGAGGCGCAACTGCAGCCTAGACGTGGGTTTCCGCTTGGGTTCCGTCTCAAGTTTGGGGTCGCATGTGCTCCAAACAGCGTAGTTGCCCAATAAGTTTTACCAGCTCGTTTGCCACACCTTGCCACATGACATGGGTGTGTCCATGTCTCTGTGTATTTGTATGTGTGTGTGTGTAACAGGAAATGTAAACAGTAATGGAAAAGGGAAATTCAATTAGGAAAGAAACCTCGATTCGATGCTCTTTAAAATATATAAAAAAAATTCAAGCTTGAAGAATTTTAACTGTCCGTTAATGTTGTGCCTGCCTCCTCAGGCTTCTTCTCCTCCTCCTCCCGCCTGCGGCCAACACTAAGCTCGCTTTTTACGTTCTATTTGCTGTCAAATTATTTGCTTAGGAATTTAAGACTATTAAAAAGGAAGAGCGACAACAGTTTTCGGGTCAGCGTCGTGTTACGCAAAATATTTCACAAAAAATTTGTACACTGCAAGAAAAAAGGAGTTCGCAGTCGTGTGAAATTAGTGTGCAGGTCTATAAAGAGTGTTGTTATTAATAGAGACACATGGAAAATGTTTGCATTCATGAATATATTCTATACTCTTTATAAATATATTCATTTGTAATTTCAATATTCAATCACATTCTTCGTGATATTTTAAATATTTAATATAAATTGAATGTGGTATTTTTAATTTCTCTCAGTGCACGCAGAGCCTTTTATAGTCCATGGCGACGGCGTGCGCACAAAATCAACAAAGAAACAAAGGAAAAGAGAGAGCGAGCGCGTTAGACAGAGACAAACCTCAGCAGAAAGGTAAACAAAAGCCGCCAAAGGGACACGCAACAGACCGAGCAAGAGGGGTGAGGGGGGAGGGGTGGAAAAGACGAGCTGGGGATGTGGCGGAGTGCAAGTTCCAGTTCCAGTTGCAGCTATTAATTTTTATTTGTCTTCGTCATTTCAAGAATTCCGACTTGCCTTCAGTTGAGTCTGTTGAGCCTGTTGCCAGGCAGACTCGAATTACCTTATAAATAGTTTGGAGCGATACGAAAAGTCGCTGACAACCTGATGACGATGATGATGACAACGAGAGATGACAAAGCGCTGCTTACCTGCAGTGAGAGAGAGAGAGAGAACGTTAGTGAGAAGGTGAGCAAAGCAGTTGACTAATTGTTAGATGAGGCAGCAACAAGTGCGAGCAAGCTTGCTATGGGAAAAACTCAACCTGCCGGACATAATTGCAGTGCGAACTTGCTATAAATATTTATGTGTGTGTGTGTGTGTGTTTGCTATAAAACCGCATTCTTGCCAATGTCATTGTTGATGTGGAGTTTCATTTGAATTTGCACTTGGCAATTTAATTGTATTTATCGGAGGCAGTAGAAGGTATTTATTGTTTTAAAGTATTTCTAATGTATTTGCAGTTTTTAATTTTTAGTTTTATATTTATCGAGTATTTATTGTTGATATTTTGTGTTTAAAATATTATAAACATTTTTATCCCAATATTTTTATTTTTTTCTGCAATTTTAAGGTATTTTTCTGAGGCATTATTATATTGATTGTTCCTTGCAATTTTCACTTCGATTTCCACTCGATTTATCAACTCTATCAGTCTGTTATTCTGCCATAAATAATATAAATCAAACGCCAACAAACTTGTCGCACTCACTTAGATAGTGAAGTTGATTTCCCACCCACCTGCAGCGACTGCTTGAGTGCAACTGTTTCAGTTTCCCAGGCTGCCGCCACGCGACAGCTGCCAGCGAGCGCAGCGAAAATATGAAAAACCATATGGGAAAATGTGCCAAAAACAAAAAAGCGGAGAACAAAAAGAACAACAACAATGCACTCAAGGCATCGAAGCAATCCACGCAACACATGCTCAGGCTGAGATACGTTCTCAGATGATGCTGCTGCTGCTGCCGCGCTGCACTTGATACGCAGCGCCGTCAGTGGAGGCAGCAGAGACGGAGGCAGCGACAGTGGCAGCTGACTTGCAGTCCTTGTCCGGATCCCATTTGGCCATAGATAGCGAGTGTGGGAAACGCACTATGAGAGAAATCCGAGTCGAACGGGCAAGGAAGGCAGCCAGCTGCTGCCAACGTCGCTGCCGACGTCGCTGTTTGCAGTCAGCGTCGCTTCACATGCTGCGATCTCTGAGGTAGCAGGTAGCCAGAGGAAATGTGCGTGCAGACAACATGTGGAAATGCGCATAGAAATGGAAATGGGAATGGAAATGCAGATGGAAATGCACATTAAAATGTGGATGGGGGAGGGGGGAAATCAAAGGCAGCTCCGGGAAAAGACAAAGTCAATGCCGAGACCCAAAGACCCGCTACTGAATGTGGAGCATTTCCGAAAATGGATATTTCTTCTGTTTTCGAATGTTAATTTGCTCAGCTGCCGTGTGAGAGAGAAAGCGAGAGAGGGAGACAAGAAGAGCAGAGCGGGAGAGAGTTCTTGTGGTTTAGTTTCCGGTGCCAGAGCGACTTTGGAGCGGATGTGTTGGAGCAGCGGGTCAGAGTTCAATCTTAAAGAGATTTTCCCCATCTTTATTCCAGTTTAACGCCCACAATTAGTAAAGCACAACAAGAAGTGTTTGCCCACTCCAGGTGTGAAAAGAGTTTCCCTTTGTTCTTATCTTGCCAGGTAAACCCCGCAGTACCTTCTCGCTGTAGACGGGCTCTTGTTGTCGAGCCTGAAGATTGATGCAGGCGAGATAAGCAACTCGCTGACAAGTTGAGCTTGTGTTGAAGTTGCAGTTACGCAAAGGTTCTTAAGTGCCTTCCACAAAATAGAACAATGCACACAAGTTTGGAGTGTACTTTGGGAGCGACAATGTTGCATTTGATAAAGGTGAGTGGGATGGAAGAGAAATTGTTGCCTTATCAAAACTATACAGAAAGAGAAAGAAGAAAGGAGAATTAAAGAGAAAAAGAGAGGGGAAGATTTTGATATAAACAACTGATGAGCTAAACACTTATAAGTTACCATCATATAAATAAATTAAAATCAGAAATGTCTGTCATCACTACTAAGTGTTGGATAATGCCCCAGTGAAGTCTTTTTTAAAACTATTCAAAGGGTATTTCCTCGTTTTCTATGATTTCCACAAAAGAAAGAGTATTTTGAAGTCATTTCTACCTATGATTGACTCTAAGCAATTCCCAGTTGGACTTTTACTTTCATAGAACTACATAATCTCTTTCCTCTCTTTCCTTGTACCTCATTATATGCAGTTTATTGCTTTGTCAGTTCTCTTTCTCTGTTTCCCTCATTGTCGTCATCATTATTTCTCTGCAGTTAGCTCTAATTCCATTATATCAAGCTGCTTCGTTATCCTCGTAACTTTGCCCCGCTTTTGCCTTCTCTGCCTCTTCCTGCCAATCAATTGTCGGTTCTTTTTAGGGCTCATTCATCAATTAGTTACCCATTCGTAGCCCCTTTCCACTCTCGATTCGATTGACTCAGGTGCGCACTTCCCGTTCATAGAAAAATCTTTGGCTATTCAGTTCTGCATAAAGGAAATATGTCAAACTTTTGCGTAAGGCATACAACAAATTTATGAGGCCCTTAAAAAGAGGAATTTCAAACGATAATTTGTCAACTCGAGTCACATTTGGAGGCATGAGTAGGCAATAATTGTATTTCCATCTCTCTCACTCTCTCGCTCTTGCATGTGAGAGGAGGCTGGAGACAGGAAGTTGATTTTTATTGTGGTAAAATATGTTTTGTATAACTTCTATTTGTAGCTGCTCATAAATTAGAAGATGTTGTAGATGTTATTGTTGTTGTTGTTGTTGTTGTTGTTATTGTTGTTGCTGCGCACATTTTAATGAGACTTTTTGCTTGGCATTTCTGGGGAATTACCGCGTCGAGCAACTGCGAATTAAACTAAACTAGTTTTCAGTTTTCCGAAAAAAAGAAGCAAACTACACAAATTCTTATTTTCTGTATTTTTCGCTTCCTTTTTAGTTTTCTGTCTACGAGGCCCAAACGAAATGAAGTACAAATGAAATTACACAATGCCCCTAAAATGTTGCGGGCATTGCTTGCTGTCTCGCATGCTCTTCTTCTCTCTGTTTCTCTCCCTCTTTGTCAAGCACAAGTTTTGACTGCGGCTTTCTGCTGCTAATGGGCAAGTTCTTTCGGAGTCTGCGACGCCAACTTTGCCGCTGCTACTACTGTGTAAATATAATTATAATTTTCCTTCTCTTTCGCACGTCTTGTTGTTCTTGTTTCTCTTGTTCTTGTTGTTGTTGCCTTTTGTCCGCACTCCGGACAATTGTTTGAGTTTGCATCTGTCCGGCTTAACAGTTACATAAGCAAATACGCAAGGCATTTTAAATACGTATTTGCCCCGGCAACAAGTTTCCAGCTAACTGTCGCCAGCAACAATGCACAGTGGTTGAAAAACAAAACAATTTATCATGCTTAGCTGACAAATGTATTGTGTTAATATTTATTTCTTAAGGGATTAAGAGATGAGCACATTTTCATGCTCTATTTAAAGTTCCTATATATTTCTAAAGAACAATTTTGATTCAATAAAGTAAATTAATTTTAAATTCTTTTTTAAAGTCTTATGCCTGTAGTTGATTTTAATATATGAATCAGTTAATACATATTATTCATATTGAATATTATTAATAGCTTAGAGCTTCCCATTCAGTGCAATTAAACTAAGGAAATCCTTATTATGCCTGAAAGGGCCGTCTTTATCTTTTTTACTTAGAAAAGCTCCTTGGCTATACTTCTCAGAAGAGCCTTGACCGGACATAATATGAGTAAGTAATCCACTGTGTCTGGATCTAACTCACATAATCAACAGAGCTCATTATTCATTATTCCTTGGTGTGATATATGTAAGCCTAATATGGCATTTATATGTACAATACATCAATCTTATTGGCAATGTAGCGTCTTTTAAAAGAGTAAAGGCCAAAAATTTATACTGTGTCTAGTTTTCAAATCATTTAATTCAGAATTTAATGTTTTGAAAGTATTTTTGTGCGCTTGCCCCACTGTGCAAAATGTTGCTCAACATTCACGAAGGCTGCTGCTGCTGCTGATGCTGCTGTTGTTGCTGCTGCTGTTGCTGCTGTTACTGCTGCTGCTGCTGCAGCAGAGTGCGTCAAGTGCAGGTGAAAGAAGAAGACTGTGCCAAGTACAGCCAGCAAACTGAGCAAGAGCAGCGCAAAAACTGGCAACATTTAGCTATTTGTCACGCTTTGACGTATGTAGCTGCTGCGGCCAGCGTCGCTGCTGCTGTTGCTGTTGTTGTTGCTGTCGCTTGGGCTGTCAATGCAGCACGCGTCGCGACGACGTTGATGGTTAGTCATTTCTTTATGCTGCTGCTGCTGCCGCAGTTGTTGTTGCAGCTGTTGCTGCTGCTGTCGGTCTTTGACTTAGCTGCTGCGCTTTCCGCGTTTGTCAACAAACTTACGGCGCAGCTAATTGTTGCCCGGCATGATGTTGCCAAGGTGAGTGGCCGCAGCAACAGCAACAGCAGCAGCGTGTTGTTGCCGTGTTGCACCTGGATTTAGTGCGAATTGTTAATGCCTTTCATCGGTTAATGCACGCGATCTTGCACGCTTTTCCCGGAAAACTCATTCAGTTGGCTGCCCAAAAGCTGCAGCAGTTGCGCGCCACTTCATGTGACACTCAATTAAACTCAATTGCCGTCAATTAATTAATCAATTATTATTATTATTTTCAGCGTTTTTCGCTCTTTTTATTTTATATTCAATTTGCCTGCATTTTACTTGCTGTTTCTGTTGTTGTTGTTGCGAGTGTCGCAAGCACTTGTCAGATTTTTACATTAAGTTCACAATAGAGCTTGATGCGGGTGTGTGCGTGTGTGTGGGTGTTCGTGTTCTGTATTGAATGGTACTTAATACCCTGTAAAACGTAGACAAGTTGGTAGTATACATAAGCCACAAAAGTACATTGAAGTCTTTGCATTTTTAATGGGTATCTAGCTTGTCATGCCTCCCCATTAGTCAACAGCTTGAGCAGCAGCGAGTGCTCGACACGCCGACGCATTGTTGAAATTAATTAAATGTTGCTCTTAAATTATACACAACATTTTCCGCTCTTTTTCGCGCCTGCAGCGGCTTTTCCAATTCCACCAATTGAGAATGGAAAGAATGAGAAAATGAAACCACATCATAAATTTATCGAAATCCCATCATATTTTACGGTATTTGTTTGTCAACCTTTTGCTGCCTCATAAATTAGAGTCGAAATAAATGAAAAATCAAATCGAAATCGAAATGAAAATGAAAACCAAAGACAGCAACAGAAAATGGAGTTTGGAAAAGCTTTCGTTGGAAATTTTAAATTCAGCGCAACAATTTCAAAAGCCCGAGAGCATTTTCCCATTTTCATTTCCATGGAAAAGCCAATAGGTATTGCTTTACGTTGTTAATAAATAATTACCCAATCGCAAAGTAGAACACAAAGAGGGGAAGAGGGGAAAAGAAACGTACTTAAAACTAATTTTGGGATCTGTACAAAATTTAATTTGCTCCATTCGAAATTGCAATTCTTTGGGAATTCCATTGAAAAACGCTTTTTGTCTGTGGGATTTCCCATAGTTAAGCGGCACAACAAGGTCGTCCCCCCCCCACCCCTTTCTCAGCCTGCCTCGACTAATTGCACATTTGCGCAGATAAATCAACGGATATAGCTATATGTTTGTCTAGATAATCCCCACATTCAAAACATTTGTTCGACCTCTAAAAGCATTCGATACATTTTCAGCTTTCAACTTGCAACTGCAACAACAACAGCAACAGCAGCATGCCACATCTGTCTCTCTAAAGACAGACCCAACATAAGTGCTTAAAAAACAAAGAAGATTCCGGGAAGACAGCAGGGCAGCCTAATGAAGTTATGAGAGACCGAAGAGTAGAGTGCCGACTGAGGGTAGCAGCAGCAGCAGCAGCAGCAGGCACTCTATGGGGATATATACTCGTATGCTGTGCATGTATCTGCAGCATCTACATAAATAATCTTATTTATATGGAATAGGGAATATGGAATATGATGGGGCTGCCTTCCACTTTCCACTTAAGCGGGCCGCGACGATTAATTTCTCGCTGTGTCGATTATGTTGTTGTTATTTTCGGAATGCACAAGTCGAGGCAAAGAACTATTTGTAGTCTGCAGTTGATAACAAGCAAGATATGCTGCGAGGGGAGCGAGAGGGAGGGGGGGAGGCTGATTCATTTGTGGAGCAACTTTGCAGTCGTTCAAGGCGGCGCACAAGTCAATGCTATCGTGTGTGGCACACAGTTATACTACATAAACACAGTAACTGAACTATAAATACTTAGTAACTCTTCACAGATTGCAGCCTTGAGTGCCGTTGGGTCATTGAGTCAACGCGAAGCCCCTCAAAATATTTGCAATAAATATGAAAAGAGGAACGCAAACGAGTTCAAGACTTTTCCCATACAAATTTGCCAACGCACAATTAACTCGCCTGGGAGTAACCCGAAAAGGTTCTTGGAGCCTGTCCAGCAAAACGTTTCCTGTGCCTCCCCCTCCCCCGTTTCCCCTCCAGCTTGCCCCATGCGATGTGCCAAACGAAGACGTCAACTTGTCACTTGGCTGCAGTAGCAACTGCGGCAGCAATAGCAGCAGCAGCAGCAACGCCTGCAGCAGCTTTTAAGTTGGTTAATTTGTCAAAGTGCGAGCGGGAGGAGGAGCAAGAGAGAGAGAGAGAGATGCAGACAGCAACAGCGACAGACAGCATGAGGAATGTGCACTGGGTAAGCCGAGACTGAAATTACACTAACAAAAATACACTGCAAATAAGTTGAACTCATGCAGAAAAGTTGCTTGAAATTCTGACTGAGTTTTATGGGATTAAAAAAGATTTTATAAATTTTAATTTAATGCATAGTTCTACTGATAAAAACTAATTCATTTAAATGATGATAAATAACAAATAGTTCTCTCTGCTGTAGAAATACTTTAATTTAAGTATCCTTAAAAAAACATTAAATATATAAATTATTTAATATTAGTCACATAACTCTATCAAACTGTGTCAAGTTCAGGACTGCTCGTACTCTTCTCGTCTAAAAAAATGCAATTGTGCAAAAGTTCAGTTGTTGTTGCTGTTTTTGTTGTTGCTTTTGCTTTTTTATGAGCCATCTCATCGTCTGTGCCAAGAGCTCAATGCATTTAGTCCCCCGCCGGAGACGGAGAAGGGAACGAAGACGAAGACGGAGACAGATGTACGTAAATTAATCACGCTCAAATAGAGCGCCAAGTGGGCAAAACAGTTTAGCTGTAATTTTTGTTGTATACACTTTGTTTCACTTTTTTCAGCCTGCATTTTTTTTTTGGCTCTTTTTTTTAGCTACTTTACAGTTTGGCCGTTTACAGGGGCAGCCTTTTAAACTGGGGCGTTTCCGGCACTAAAACCCTTTCATCCGACGGGTGTCAGAGGTTTCGTCAGCTGCACACACGCATATCGATTACGACAGGGAGAGAGAGGGAGGAAAAGAGAGGGAGATAGATGTAGAAAGAGTAAGGTAGAGAGAGCGAGGTAGAGAGGGAGACTTGTACTGGAAGTTGCAGTTAATGAATCCCTGCAATGCAAAAAAATGCAAGTCAATCAAGTTGTGTGAGCTGCTTGTGTGTGTGTGTGTTGGTGTTGGGGCATTCCCACAGTGCATTAAAGTCAAGGCAACTCACTGCACATACCACAGGCAATGCCAGAGCCCCAGCCAGGGCAGCTAGCCAGGATTGCTCGGCTTGGGAACCAACGCAGCGCGGTCGCATTTTGCGGTTTACATTTTACGGCCAAAGCGAAAGCCGACGAGTTCAACATTTGTTTTCAGCTTTGTTGTTGTTATTGTTTGCTGTGTTGTTGTTGTTGTTGCTGATGTTGCTACTGTTGACATTGGGCGTGAGAATTTGTCGCCTCTTTGGCATTGAGCTTTGGGGCACGTGTTGCACGCATAGAAAGCGAACGCAGTGTCGATTGTTCGCTTCGCTTTGAGTTACATCTGGAAAGTTTTACGACTGCACTGGCAGATCATCAGTGGCTTTATGTGGCACTAGTCCGAGTACTTCACTCACCTTTTGACCCTAATGCATCGGCTGAGAATGCGAGCAGCTTGACAGGCAGACAGACCGAAGAAAGCTTCGTCGTCGCACTTGATTAGCCGTAAAAGTCGACAGATCTAGAAAGTATCTCGGATTTCCCTTTGGTTAATCGAGAGCGAAAGCCAAAAGGGAATTTAGTTACACTTGAGAAGTTTTCCTCAAACTACTTTATATCTTGCAAGAGACAGTCCAAGTTAATTGACTGTTTTCTGTTTGGTGAAACCCGAAAAAAACGTGCTAAAAGTTTATCAATGAGAAGTGCATATCAATTCAATGAATGAGATAAGCCAAGCGATATACGAGTATATCTCTATTCCAAGAAGTTCACGTGTTAAGTTGTGAACGATGGAAGAAGATGCGACACCCGAAACTAAGCACTCTTCTGGTATCTCTCTCTGATGCAAGAAGAAACTTTTCTATAGAAGCTTATCCAGCGATACCTGAAGTTGGATTTAGTAGATGAGATCTCTTTTGAAGAGAAGGAGAAGCCAATATGAACTCAGTACAGACTACATCAATTTCAAACCTTAGAAGAAAGCCCCTATAGAAGAAGAAATCTCTAAAGAATCAAATGAAACCTGCACTCTGATCTCTATAGATCTTTCTAGATAAAAGAAGATTAACGTTACCAACACTCAATACCCAAAACTGAGATTGATATATGTGAGATCTCTCTCTAAAACAATTGACAAGACAATCATTCAAAGAATCTTCGAGCAAAGTGCGAACTGATCTTCAATTCAGCTGCCATAAAGCGCCATAATTGTTTTATAGCACGTCAATTAGGGCATTATTTCACAGTTGTGTCGAGGCAAATAGACAGTTAACAGATAACTTCGTTACCTTTTTGTTAATTAATTGTTAACAAAGCGGCGTGTCAACAAATAACCAACAACAGCAGCAGCAATAACAACAATAAAAACAACAACAACAACAACAATAACAACCTGCCAGCCAAAGCGCCTCATTTCGCTGACGTCTTCTCGTCGCGCTGCCTCGTAATACTCAGACGTATTTATGATTTTCCTTTAAAGGTGCTGACTAAGCTCGAATTTAGCTGTAATTCCGCCAACTTAGCGCGAATTGAAAAACGAGCTGCACATATAAAAAATAAACAATAACAAATTAAATAAATAAACACTAAATACTAAAAAAAACCCATTTTTGGCCCGAATACTTCACAGTTCTCGGTAGTATTCATATGTAAACCGGAGATCAAATTGAATTGCAAATCATTTCAAATTGCCAACGATACGCGTGACTGGAGGTGCTTAAGGGCGCCTGGCAACAGTTTACCTATGTATAGCTCGATCTGAGTGTCTCTTTCGATGTTTCCGAAACCAAAAAAAAAACATATTCCCGTACAAAACATTCCCGCATGCAAATGCCATGACAATCGCCCATTGTTTCTCGCTTGTGCGGGTGTGTCCCCACACTCCAAAGACATAAAAACTATTGTTTTAAAAACGTTTATGGTAAGTGCACAACAACTTCCTGAGTTGACTCCGTAATGCCGTGGACAACCAGGTACTTGTGTTCTCAGACCAACGACATAAAAGGTTGTATTAAATTGAAGGTTAGATTAATTTGTTATGATGAAATCTCTTTATAAATTAAAACATCTTGGGAGACCTTCCTCGAAAATAACTCAATTCAAAGCCTCCGTGATCTCCTACTTAAGATAACTATAAACCAAAGACTGATTCCTTACTCGTCTGCACTGCTTTGCTATAAACCTGCACTGCTCAGTACGTGATGTCCATTGGCAATGGCGAAATCAAGCGAGGCGTATATCCTAGCGATCACGTTTCGCCACAGGGTATACCCTGGGCCCAGTCTAAAGAGTCTTAATAGACAAGGTCCTACCCGCTACTACCTGTTTGTTGTTGTACCGAAAGGGCGCTAAACCGTAGCAAACCGCACTTGACAGAAGCCGAGGAGGGGTAGTGCCAGAGTTAGCAGGGTCGTTCAGGTAGTGCTCGCGACCCGCTCACGTACGAGAGGAAGAAGACCCCATGGAGAGCATTGTTCGCGTGCATTTCCTGATTTTTAATTAGCCAATAGAAGACGCAGACAATACCCGCTCGAAGGTTGTACAAATTGATCCCTAGACAAGAGAGAGAGACCCTAACGTGAGGAGCATTCGGTAATCCTCCGTGCATCCCAGAGAGTTTTTCAAGTGAAATTTCGGACAAGAGACAGGAAATTAATTCAATATCAATATCAATTGCGACGATGACGATGGGGGGCGACGAACCCATTGCGGGCGAAGACATTGCCGAGATTGCTTGAAAGTGAAGTGAAAACCACTCGGCGACCGTCAACATCAGACCCGCTCGATGGGACTATTAACTTGACAAGTGCTTTCGCGAAAATTTCGTAATCGAGTCGAGACAGACAGAGAAACAGAGGGAGAGAGGGAGGTGGATGACTGTCCAAGGTAATCAACGGCATATCCCGAGCATAATCATTATCATTAGCCGCATTATCATCGCCGCGAGATGGAACCAAGTTCCACCAAGGCAAATTTCATTTGGATATGACAAATTAGTCTCGAGATTCTTTTGTGGGTTTTCGCTGAAAGTTTCGTAAATAAGATTTGTCTTAATTGGGCATCAGCAAGTAGTTAGTTGGTGCGAGGGGGAAGTAGAGCAGGTTCTGCTGGTGAATAATGAGCGCGGAATATGATTATGGGAACCTTTTGCGAAAGCAAAAGTTGCCAAAATGCCAAAGATGTCAATGATTTATGAACAGCTATGTCTGGCCTGATAAGAACTCGAGCTTCCTAATGGAAACTGAAAACCTCATCTATAGACTAATGATCTGTTAAGTGATCTCGATTCGCAGACGAGTGAGCGTGAGAGGCGTGTGAAGCAAAAACAAGATTTACATCTTAATAATAAATATCTTTCATTTCTGGCCATAATGAGCCATCAGATGCCTATCTCTAATTTGTCGAATCGTATTTGGAGTGTACCGTTTGATTGGAGCATAGGTCAAATTTATGTAAACTCTGTCGACATTGCCGATGCAAGTTTGATGGCTTTCATAAACGACTTTAACGAACCTCGCTGACTAATTAAGTGAGTTACAGGCCTCGCTGATTTCCATAAAGATGTTTATGCATTTCGTAAATACTCGGGAAGGTCTTTTCAATCTGCGTTTGTGTGTGGCATCTCTCGAGGCACTCTCGAGGCACAACAAATTTGCATAAATATGCTGAAAATGTTGTGAGCGATCAACTCAACAACTCAACTTGTACTCAAAGAACTCCGACAATGACATCGACACAAATCTCGAGTGGGCTGCGAACATTTTTGCATTCTAATCGCGCCAAGATGATCTGAGGGAAACGGAAATGAGTTGGCTAGCGCATTTGGCTGGGGCAGTTAGAGAACCGTTCTTTTGCTCCGCCCCGGGTTCAATCAACTTTGCCTGATGGACGACAGGTGCCTCCACAGCACCTTCCTCCCAAGCACTTCTAAGCTACTCTTGAGATAATGCGAGAGCTTCGATTTGACTAGTGAAAATTCTTAACTTTCGCCAGAGCAGGCTAACCAACAAAAAGAAAAGCAGGCGAAAACCAGACCACAAACACTAAACGAGTATCGAGATGCAGAGATATGTTCAGATGTTCAGAGATGGCATCTGCCGAGAAGACTTTCTAGCGGAAACCAAGCCAAGTGAATTATCGCTATAAATCAATTTCGGTAGCCATTCGAACGGGGTTAACAGCTTCAGTCTGCGAGACGATCACTTAAGAACCCAAGAAAGCTTACCTTCTTTTTCAAGTTGAGTTCAGCTTTAGTTTATCCACAGTGTGAGTAATCCCAAGATGATGGATTGCAGTCGAAGAAACAGAAGCACAGACACTAAGTAATGCACAAGGTCACTTTGCTAGTATTACTGTTGTTGGTTTCTTTTGGATTTATGTTTTGTTTTTTATTTCTTTATTTCTTCGCTTCGCCTTAGGTTATTATTCACTTCACTTGGGCCCCCATACGCATTTCTATGCGTAGCCAAAGGCGCGTACGTGCCGCATAATGCGATGCATCTGCCGCAGTGCAGGAAACAGGTGCAGCGTGATTTTTACTCGAGTTTTTGGGGGAAGTATTTGCGGTATATTCCTTGGTATTTTTTTCGAGGTTTAATCACTTCAACTTTGTCAAAATTCGCTATGCACTTTCGGTTTCGTCCGATTTACGCTTATGTTGATAAGCTTGAGCAGGCAAACAAAATTCAATTCGATTCGATTTGGGTGCGAGCACAACGCGAGCGAGTCTCAACCGCACTCAACAATGCTGAGAGTACAACTGAAGTCGGCTGCACGCAGCCAGACGAGGGCTAGTCAGTCTGTCGAGCTAGCCCTCTCTCTCTTGATGTCTCTCTCTCGGTCAGTCTCTCTCGTGTTCACTCTCTGAGCGCAGATCGAGCTAAGCAACAGCCGGCAAGGCAGTGGCCTCTCTCTCTCTCTCACTCTCTCTCTCAGCTAGCGTGGGTGCCAGGCAGATGTTGTTGCCCGCTCTCGCTCCCTCTCTCTCCCTCTCCCTCACTCGCACTCTCTCTGGTCAGCGTAGGTGTGTGTGCGAGTGCCTGTGTGTGGGTCGCTTGAAGTCTTTTTGCTGAACTGTGGGCGACTCTGCCTGGGCGAACTAGTTCCACAGTCTGTTGCTGCTGTTGCTGCTGTTGTTGCTAGTGTTGTTGTTGCTGTTGCTGCTGTTCACTCTTTGGAGTAGGCAGTGAGCGGCGCTGCTGGAAAACGGGTTTCCAATTAGAATTGAGCGCTCGCTCGTCCGGCATGTGGGATTTTTTTTGTAAAGGTTGCGTTTGGGTTGGGAGAACCGGGGCGCAGTGCGTGACCAAAGACACTGAGCGCCGGATGGGCTCGCTATGTGTGTGTGTGTGTGTGTGTGTGCATGTGAAGTGGAAGCGACAACAGCAACAGTTGCAGTCATGCATGGCAACATGCAGTCGCAGCAACATGTTGCGAGGTATTCAAAAGTTTTGCACTTTTTAGTATTCTTTTCTGTTTTCAACTTGAAAATGATGCAGTGCTAAGAAAGAAGTTGTTGGCAACATGAGAATGTTGCAAGCAGTGCAGTATGAGCATACAAATGTTGCAAGCAGTGCAGAATGAAAAGGTTGCAAGCAGTGGATTTTCAAAATGAAGGTTAAAATTCAAAAACATAGAAAATATTCAAAGATCAATTACTAAAAAAGATATAAAGTAATTCAGATAATGCTTTATGTATTTTATTCATTTATTCTTTTTTTTTAACAATACACAAAAATAACATGAGAGATGGTAGATCTTAAGCGTACAAGATGTAAGAGTACCTAAAGTAAGGCCCCCAATGAACAATTCAAACAATTTATTAATTAATTTATTTGTCTGTTTGGAAGTATCTTACGAAATAAAGAGTAGAAACTTTAATAGATTTCTATATTTTCTTAGGTATGGAAATGTTAAACTTAGAAAACATTTTTTTGTTCACTGTTGTTGCTGTGGTAAAAATGCAGAGATACCATGCAACATGTTGCAGAGAGCTTACCTAAGAACCTCAGGTATTATGTGCACGTTTCTAGCCGTTTATGGGCTAAATGGAAACTCGGGTTCCGACTTGCCTTTCAAGTTATGGCCATAAAGCATGAAACGTTTGAACTTTGCTGCCTGCAACAACAACAACAAAGAACAACAACAACTGTACCACTTCACTACTACTTCACTAAAACAACAACAACAACAACAGCAGAGCGTAGGAAAAGAAAGTCAAATGGCAAATGTAATTTTGAGTCAACATGGCCATCATATTTAGCGATGATTTATTTAGCAAAACGTAACAAAGCGAGTCTCGAGAGGAAAAAAAATTAATTAAGCCAAAGTCAAAAGTCAAAAGTTATTAATGAAAGTGAAAACTTGAAAAAGTGCAGTGCAGAAAAAAAAACAAAACAACAACAAACAAAGCAGCAAATGAGATACCCAAAGTTATTCATGCGTGTTTTGCAAATTAAATGGAAACAAGCAAAAATATCAGAAGATTGTTTGATAAATCGATTCGATGACAACGAAAACTTGCACACGAAGCCGGAATGAATCTGATAATGACTGGGCCCCGTTAATGAAATTATCATAATTACGACCAAGTTATGGCGAAGTTAACGATGAAGAACTTGGGCTACTCTGCTGCCAATCAAATTGGTTGATTTAAGAAAAGCCCAAGAGCGAAAATCATTCTGTTGCTCTTTGGAGGTTTTTCCTCTCCACTTGGTTAGTTTTATGGCGCTATAATTATAGCATAGTGATATAGTACTATACCAGTACAGCTGGCAACTTATTGGCGTGTCATTCTCAAGGCAAACAGTTAAATATTTGTACAGAATGGAATCGTAGCAGCCCCGTATCGCAGCACGCTTTTCACACAAGCGTGTGAAAAGCACACACAATGGAAAGAAAGGAGGAAAAGGGCAAAGAGCGGGAGGGGGTCTAACTGCGTCTTGTGGCATGTGAAGCGTTCAATGCACCTAACGAAGAGAACAACAGCAACAACAACGAGTTAGAGGGCCCTCAGCTATGCCAGGAATGAGGCCGGAGGCGAAGCCGAGTGTGTGCTCCAGTTACAGGCACGTCTTGTGTAATCGCAGACGCAGACACCGCGAGACGAAGCTGGAGACGTAGATGGAGATGGAGCTGAAGCTGGAGTTGGAGCTGCCACTGAGGGTGCTCTGCCTGGCCGGCTGCAAGTTAATGGCCGGCGGTCAGCAGCACCAGCAGCTGCAGCAGCCAAAACAGACGTGCT
This sequence comes from Zaprionus indianus, assembly GCA_018904595.1. Classification (NCBI taxonomy): domain Eukaryota; kingdom Metazoa; phylum Arthropoda; class Insecta; order Diptera; family Drosophilidae; genus Zaprionus; species Zaprionus indianus. The sequence goes on from JAEIHA010000905.1 coordinate 4,622,726, forward strand.
CGAAATGTAAACAAAGCCAGAAACCCATGGCGAGTCGTTGGCGATGCCGATGCAGATGCCGCCGCTGCTACTGCTGCTGCACTTGTTGCCATTACTTGAGTTGCATCTGCCCGGGCAAGCGGATGGCGACGTCTGCAATTTATCCCCCTTTCCAAGCACTTCTACTTACCCCCTCTGCTTCCCTTTTCTGCTACCACTTTCCGCTATTTGTGCGTGCCGCAGACTCGTATAGCATGTCTGGTGCCCCCCACTAGCTGTAAATCAAAAGAAACAATAACAAGAACGAGAGATTAATCATTCGCCATGACGAAGGCTTTATGCTCTGACCATTGCAATGGAATCATATAATATATATTATTACATTTATACATTACTTTTATATAAAGAAGTTAAAATTACAAAGTTATTTTCAAGTTTGTCGAAGGTTTTCGGACTATGTTTTGCTGGCGGCAAAGGTCTAATCAAAATGCTAATTTATGGCTGATGTTCCCATTAATTAATTAATTTTAAAAAGGTTTAGTAATTGCATTTGCATTAAACTTGGACAGTTTGCAATCAGCCATTTTTAGGCAGAAGAATTAAAGTATTTATAGAAACTCCATTCATTTTTTTGGGGGATTTATTAATTAATTTACTTATTAATATATTTAAATATTTATTTATTTCATGATATATTTCTTAACAGCAACATTGACTCGACTTGAAGTTAGAGTTAATCAAGAATATATATCTGGACGCATCCTAAAAGCATCTGAATACAGTGAATATACCCACAGCCGTAACATAATAAAGCATGGCGAGACAAGGCGAAGCGAACTTGCAAAGTAAACGATGCTATCCATCAAGTACAGTGAAGTACTTCGAGATACAATTGTATCTATAAGCGTCTTACATAATTGACTCGCTGCTGCTGCTGCTGTTGCTGTGGCTTGTGCCTGCCTAAGTGGCGGCTTGTTAGAGCTGCTCACAATGAGCAGACAAATGAATTGAGTTGAATTTATGATCATGGTGCATTAGAAGCGGCAAACACCTCAATCGAAGATGATAGTAAGATGGATGCATCTGCCAGATACGGGGCTGCCCCGAGGCACTTGTAATTACACACAATCATATTGCAGGCAAATGAAAATAGACTGCACAGTGTAATCATAGCTGCAGTCTACACGGCTAAAGTACAGACATTAATGAAGATTACAAAGCTCACAGGAAACTGATGGATCCAAGCTAATTTCGCTATTTACTTTAAGAAGTTTTTATAGCTAAATGATTGAGAGCAGAAGATTGGAGTTTGGTTGATAAAACTAATATGAATATTTTAACTACTTTATTATTTAATACTGATTAGCAAAGCAGATTGTAGAGTATTCTGCAGTCGTGCAGTTTAGAATTAAAAATAAAATTAAGTTACAATTAAAGTTCAGTTCGTAAAGTATCTCTCAACTCATTGCTGTCGTATCTGACAACATTTATGGCTTTCTTGGCAGCCTGCTTCGACTTGGAACTGACCCAGCCCCGACCAACATAAGTCAAGCAGCTCAGGTTGAAACTCTAGTTGACTCAAGCTGACTCAATCCACAGCCAGCTGATGACGCAGGACGTTGATAAGCGTATCATAAACATGAACTTCCGATTGCGATTGCGGCGCAGGCGGCGTCTGTCGTATGCAGCAAGTGGCAAGTGCCACGAGCGGCTGCAAAGCCATTAAGCCAAAGCAACAACAACAACAAAAACATGAAAAAAGAACGATCGGCAAAAAAACAAGTTAACTTGAGCAGCTGAACGCCAACAGCTTGAGCTTCTGAGACCCCTGAAAACAGGTGGCATCTGGCTACAATAACAACAACAACAACAACAATGTGAAGAAGAGAACCCACTGGCACTGGGCCCCGCATCGAGTTTGTCTTGGGCATATCCGCTTGCGTCGCCAGCTTAGCTCGTTTAGGAGGAGACCAAGCGGAAGGCAGTCTCCGTCTCCAACTCCATCTGCGTCGCCGACATCGACCTGGATCGACCTGGCAATGGCCTTCAGCTGGCACCGTTTGTAGACCATTTGTCTGGCACTCGTTTCCAGCTAAATATTATATATAAATCTGCAAACTGCTTTGGGGATTTATAGCCGACTTTTATGACTCGAGTTGACCTTGAGGTTTAGTCTCAGATGGAAATCGTATAACAAATGAACTCTTTATGTCCTGAGCTGCATCAACTCATTTAAATTTGATTTTCTATGGAAATAAAATCTCAGACACATATTTAATATATAATACGAATATATATATATATATAATAAACGAATGAATATCAAGGTATATTCTTTTCGCGTCCTCGTCTTGTTTGCTCTTTCGTAATTAAGATGAGTGATTTCAGCCGAGTGATTAATTGTGCGAATTGTGATTTTCGGCACCTTATTATAACGAGTTGGGGCCAAGAACGCTCTTCACAATACGCTCTTTAGCTCGGAACTGAGGCCTTTCCAATCTGCAGTCGAAGGTGTTCGCAAGATTTCACTTTCATCATCGCCACTTTGCTTGACGCTTTTCACACCAAACGACGCGTTAACTTTCAATTTTCAATTACATTTGAAACACACACGACGCGACGCGATTATATCTTGCAGCCACGACCATACTATATTACAATAATAAATCAGCATTAAATGCCAATTTACTTGCCTGGCGTGTGATGCTGTATGGACGGGGGGAGGGGAGTCGCAAGTGCATAGAAAACAATTTTCTTAAGCTTTTCATTTAAGCTGTACCCAGGGAAACCCTTTTCCTCAAGCGGAAAAACGCGCAAACTGATTGAGAAAATAAGTCAGAAACACTCTTGGGTATATATTCTTGCGGCACATCGACTCATTCAAATGAACAAGGGAAGCTTATAAAGTTACCGAAAATACGTATCGAACCAAAGTTAATAAATAGAAATAAGAGTTATTATCGGCTCGAGGTATACATAGGTATTTCATATTATTCGATAGTACCGATAGTATTCTTAAATTATTATAGAAAATTCAAATTTCATACCTGCAACTATTTGCAGTCAGTCTGATTTGAATATTGACCTCATTGCATCAATCCCACTGCAACTGCAACTTGCTGCAGCAACCCTCGTCGTTTGCCCCACACTTAGTACGATAATTCAGCTTTGCAGTGTTGCAAAACGACTACAGGCCGGCGTAATCGTCTCGCTTTTCACTTAATTTCGATTTAACTAGAAAACGAATGCGCGATGCAATTCAAAAGCGATTTGAGCGCGCTTTACGTTAATGTCCATTTAACAACGAATTGTGAAATTGTGCATGTAATTTGATTACACACAGCCAGCAACATGCAACATGCAACATAGTTGTGTATCTGTGTCAGCAGGCTGCCCCAAACTGAATGTAACTTAGCTTAACTGAACTAAACTTACCACCTGCTGTCCGCGGAGAATATTATTTACAAGTCATTTGCAACTGCTTCTAGCTGTGCTCGAGAGTATCGAAATTATTATTCAATATGCATAGAGCACACAAATCAAACAGTCGTAAATGTCAAATGAATTTCTAAATTATGCTTAGCGGGAAACGCCATAAAACCCAAAACGATGACCCATTCAACCCACTCCAACTTCTAAGCAACCTTATGAGCTTATGACTTCTTTCCAAAGTACACAAAGAAGTCTTACTAAAATATAGAAGGCTTATATTTAGCTTTTTATATTTAGAGTTTCCTGATAGTTTTCAATAATTAAAATAATTAGCTTGTCATTCAGGAACCTTAATAGCAACACATACGAAGTACTTCCAATAGATGGAAATCCATCATTAAAGAGAAAGTTACCCAATACGATAGTAAAGAACTAAAAATATTAAAGAATATCATATAACCAGTAGTTATGTAACCAAGGAAAATTAGGCATATCGAAGACGTATCTAACATGACTTTGTAACTACAAAATCTTGTATTCATAGCTTGTTACCTAACAATCCGCAGAGAATCCAATTAATCTCGGTCTCGATCGATGGAGCCTAGATAAGTGCACGAGCTGGCTTGTCGAACTTCAGTTCGCGTCTGAGACGTGTTCAAAGTAGTTAAAATGAAGGACCTTCTCCCTTTACTATGCTGTAAGTAAACTGTTAAAGCTGTGATCTAAGCATATCCCGCAACCGACTACCTACTCTGGATTTAGTTATATTGGCGTTGCAAACCAGGACTATCTTCGGCGATGTACAAATCTACATAAGTGAAACACCAACAAGGAAACTTCAAGTGGATGCACAGCTTGGAGTGGGACTGCAATTACGGCAAAATGCGGAGGGACTTCTGACACCTGAAAGATTATGCAAGATTTGGAAGCTACTGCCTATCAGCGAAGGACCGTGCCCAAATCCCGGTCAACTCGAAGTTGTATCCAACGGAATAAGATTATACCCTGATAGATTGCCCGGTCCGATAGGGATTCCACAGCCCAATCCTAAACCTAATCCCAATCAAAACCCCTATCCAAACCCTCCTATTATCCCAGAACTTTATCCTAATATAGTACCTTTTGCAAACCCCAATGCAATCCCCACTGATATCCCCTATCAAAGCCCTAATCCAAACCCAAACCCACAATTTCCCAGAATAAGTAAGTTGCCGCTGCCATATCCATCTCCTGACCCTGAACCTCAATCCAAACCCCCCACAAACCCCTCCCAATATAATTTAATTAGTTATTCGAAAACAATACCTTTGCTTGAGTCAAACCAGGCTCTTGGTGAAACATACCGTTCTTACATACGCTCCCCGCAACCGCAACCAAACCCTGATCCAAATCCTGAACCCGATCCCAATCCAGCTCCAAACCCTGATCCAAATCCAGCTCCAAACCCTGATCCTAACCCCGATCCCAACCCTGATGCCAACCCCGATCCAAACCCTGATCCAAATCCCGAGCTATACCCTAATCCAGATGTAAAGCCTGACTATCTACCTACTAAAAGCCCCCGTTCACCGCTACCAAATACCGAATTATACCCTAATCCAGATGTTAAACCTGACTATCTAGCTACTAAAAGCCCCCGTTCACCGCTACCAAAACCTAACGCCGATTCCAAACCAAATTCTTATCAAAACATTGTACCATTAATCGATTATGAAAACACATTGCCAGACTCTTTTCGATATTCCGATCCAAATCCTTCTGTACGTACCAACCCAAACTCCAACCCAAACCCTATTATATTCAACTCTTATCCATATGGTGATCCACAACCTTATGCAAGTCCCAACCAAAATTCATTGTCAGGTCCTTATCAGATTTCCAATCAAAATCTAAACCGTAAATATTTGATTGATGTGCCATTTCAAGCACCTAACCCTAATGCTAACATCCTCTACTAAACGCTTCCGACCAGGATAAAAATGAATCCTGCAAAACCCTAAATAAATTGAATATTTGCTGTATGTTTATAAGTACACTATATATAGATATACATGATCATGTTACATATAAGAATATGTATTCGTGAAGCACGTAATAAATTTGCCTACTTCCCCTATATATAAAGAGAAAAGAATGAATGTACATGATGATACAATTAAAATTGTGCAGTTAAAATCAATTACTATAACGAAAAGTGTTTCAAATAATTTTATAGCTTTGTGTGGCAATCAAAGTGTTCACAGTTTATAAGAAGTACTCGTAAAAGACTCTGAGAACATTTGATGCGTAACTTCGTACCAAACATGAGGTTCCTTGAATTTTCTGTAGTTTTCTTGGGTGAGTGTATAAACTTAGATGAGGAATACACTTTTGAACTATTTAATTTCAATATTTGTGCAGTAGTATTGCTGAACAAGTTGCCTTACAATGGCATCAATGCCGTTACAAAGGATGATGTCAAGGCCCCTTGGGAACACGAGCCATCAACACATAAGCCGACTTTTAAAATATCTGATTTTATTTAAAGTTACAAAAATCTATAAGTGAATAAAGGATTTTAGGTTTTTATTTAAAATATTATTTTATTTATTGTTCAAGGGTGCTGCTGATAATGATTAAGTGTGATATATAACAATAATTATATATTCTTCAAAGAGTCTCCTCTCAAAGATTCAATCAAGTTCTTTTTGGTTTCTGTTTTGATAACCTGGATTGGTTTGATATCTTGTATTGTACTTAATACGATGTTTCCTCAAATATCCTATTCTGAACATTTCAATATCGCATCGAAAATTGAATTCTACCACTTGTATTCTACACAAAAACAATACTTCTGTAGCAACGTCTCCATCTTACTAAGAAGACTGCCCAGTTTCGCCACAGAAATTTATCACAATCACTACACTTCCATATGAAATTATTCACCCTAGCCAAACGTACTTTGGAAAGGCCATTAATGTTCACGTTATCGCAATTACGGCCATAAATACTAATTGATTCTTGCCACATACTTGGCCCACCGGTCAAGTGGCCTAGTATAAAAGCATACTGCCTGTGGACTCACTCAGTCCAATCAGAGGAACATGAAACTCATCGCAGCAACCTTGTTTGTATGTGGTAAGCATCCGAAATCCCCCGATTCAACGTTAATTGAACTAAGAACAGTCTCCGTGATACTGATAGTAGCAACACTTGCGCTGATGCACAGCGTCTACGGTGCTACGTTGCCGCAGTTGAAGGCAGGAGGAGAGGAAAAACCGGGGGACAAGTTGGCAAATAACGTAGCCAAAGGCGCTGGTGATGACTACTTTTCGGTTCCGGCAATAATATTGGACGATCGAGCTCCAGCCCCAGCACCCTCTCCGGCTCCAGCGCCAGCTCCAGAACCATCAGGACCAACAACAGCAGCTTCTGCTCCTGGTCCTAACGCTGATCCTCTTCCAGCCTCAGCTCCTCAACCAGAAATGGGTGCAATCGAGTCACTTGTACTTGACGAAGTCGCTGAAGATATGCCCGCTGGTCCGTCACCCATGGACGGAGCCATTGCAAAGGCCAGTGAGAAGTAATCGCGCGTAGGCACACGCACACACAAGGAGAGCGCACAAGAATATGAATATCCTTTAGCTATAGCTACACACTGTATTCTATGTATTCCCAATCTGCATAGGCAATTAATAAATTGCAGCTACAAGGCAGTTGAAAAAAGGCTAAGGTACAGAGGAACATTCGAAAGGCCTTAGGCTCCAAGCAATATCTGTAAGGGCTCTAAGGCTAAGGTCATGACTGGATGAGGTACAACTGATCCATGATAACAGACAGACGGACGTATGCATGGGAAACCTCTGGTCTATATTAATAGACCCTATACATAGGTACAAGCTCGTAAAGACGGATGTTGACAGTAGTTAAAATATTTTAGTTTAGTTAACCAAGTTGCAATGACATCTTCCGACCAAGCATCGTGTCCAAATACTTTCCCCCAAACTATTCACTGGGGCATGGCGGTCACATGATATCTACACCGAACGAAAAACCAAACGAACAAGCCACTACTGACAGACTAACAGACTGACAGACTGAAAGACATACAGACAGACTACGCAACCGACCGGATTCGTATAAAAAATGCAAAGCGGGGCATTGGGAGTAAAAAAATCACTTACAAAGAGGAAGCGGCGGCTACAACGTGTTTTATCAATGAACCAGCACGTAGTGTAAAGTTGACGACGACAAAAACAACCACAAGACAAAGACGGAACGACATACACCACATAAAACCACACAAAATTCATTGATCGATGCCTCGGCATGTGAATGGATCGCCATCTCGGTCTCCGTCTGTGACTTCGCATGGATCTCGCTCTAGGTCTTTCTCTTGGTCTCATCGTTGGGCTGGCATCATTACCAACTTGATTTAAACAGTCTCGGCTTAGTTTGTTTTTCAACTTCACCGATCGCTACATTTGCCCATCAATAAGATACATTTATGTTGCTCGAGAGAGATATCAATTTGCATGTTAACACCGACTGAGCATCTCAATGACTGACAAATTGGCAATGCGTAATGGCTCAATTTGAATATGAAGAGTCATTGATATTCTGATCACTCGCATAAGCTGCATGAGAAACCTTTCTAGAAATATGAACACACGATTGCTAAGAACTTTGCCAAATGGAACAGTAGCAATTCAAATGGATAACACTATAAATAGGTGTAGAAAGCTCTGTGAATTGTGAAAGAGAAGAAGTCAAACTTTGTCATGCAAAAATATGATAAGCCAATAAATTTGGATTGCCAAATAATATGAACTCATTCTAAATTCAGAAAGATCCCTGATAACTTCAACGTTTATGCTTTATTTTATACATTTTAAATTGAGGGTCCTATAATTGGCAATTGGATGCTCCTGAACATATCACTCCATGAAAATTCTGCTGCAGGCATCAGTAACAGCGCCATACAAAAACCTATGAAGATGAACAATTTGTGGATTTAATTTATAAAAGATAAACCTTTCAAACATTACCTGCGAATATAACCGACCTCATTGCTGATTTATACGACAATGCAGAGCAAAGTATAATACTTTCTCGATATAAATAAATTCATGTACATATAGTTCTTCAATTAGCCTCACTTAGCACCCTAATCGAATATACAAAGCGTGCAAATTTTGCTTAGTAACAATTAAGAGATTACTTAACAAGTAATTTCGTTGGTCATGGAACAAAGTAGAATACTAAAGGGATATAATTGAATAATCCTCGCTTGTATATTCAATTTACCAATTCAAATAGAGACTTCTACATTCTCTTCTGTTGGGTAGAGTAGAATCCAGTATAACCACCAATTAGTGCTCTTGATTTTCGCAGCCCACAAATCATATAATGGCGTGACCACAATCCGATAAATATGTTATAGATTTGATAAACCGCCAAAAACAATTAATACAATTAAATCGACATAAATTATAAATCGTTTGCAAACATTATTTGCAACTGCTACCAAAAACAAACAAAAAAGCAACAATGCTGGCGGCTTCAAAGCGGCGTAATTAAAACAAATAAAAAGTCCATCTAATTATATTACCTAAAATTATTATTAATAATGCAGCAGCAGCCAAAAAACAATGCTCCAAATTTTAATGGGAGACAATCAATGCGAATGGCCACGAAAACAAAATGAGAGAAAAATTTGTCGTTGCTCGAGAAAAAATTGGGAAAAAACCCAAAAAATAAAACATGCAGCTGGTTGTGCATTAATTTGTTATTATTTGTGCTGCCATCAAAGGGTTAATCATAACAAGTGCCACTTGCCACTGACGCCCAGACGTCGTCGCGAAGACCATAAAAAATAAATGATACCCTCACTCAACCAAAAGTCTTATACACATTGTCGAGAAATTTTGTTTCCATAATGAACTTGGTGTATTTTTTGAGTTTTCTTCAAATTATCGCTGATCTAACTCGTTTATTATATTTACCGATATATTTTTTTAAATTAATATTCAAAATTTATAGAATCTTTACTTTTATCTACCTTAATCAGAGTTTTACCATATACAGATATATCTATATCAAGCTCATTGAATATTCCAACTTGTGTGCCATTTGGCAGCATTCGCAGTACCCTAAGTACTTCGCCTGCCCTCCCTTTACACTCTCCTCCCCCTCCTCTTCCATAGAAAATCCCATTTTGTGGTCTGTTAGTTTTTGTGCAACAAATTAGGAAAGAATTCACTGTCAACTGGGCGCGCAGCCAAGCCGCCACTCAGTGAGTCAGTCAACTCATAAATCGCATGAGATATGCGAGTGCCCGACTGTGTGTGTGAGTGCCTGAGTGTTTGTGTGTGCTTGTGTGTGGCAGTCTCATTAGAGCTAATCGTGCTGAATGCTCTAATCAATGTGGTTTGCCTGCAAATCAATTTGTACTCACACTTTCGTGTTTTCACTTTCAATTCAATTGATTGAAAACAAATAGGGGCTGCGTGCCTGTCTGTGTGTGTATATATGTATATATATGTGTGTGTGTGTTGCAATGGAAACCGCAAAAATGGCAAACAACAACGATTACAATGGCGAGTCGCAATTGCAAAATTAATGGAGTGAAATTAGCAAAACGTGAACGTGTCGTGGCCAATCGAGGCAACCACAAGGCGGACAGGCGTGGGAGCACTTCAAGCCCTTTGGAAGATGCTGCCCAATCAGCTGAGACTCGATGCTTCCCATTCGATGGCCCTCGAAGATGTGACAGTTGAGTGAGCCCCAAAGATGGCACGAATGAATCAATTGATGCGCTGCCTGCTGCTGCCTGCACGACAATGGACAACAATGAACAGCACAAGGAGCAGCGACAGCAGCAGGTAAAGTGTCCAGGAAGGATCCAACAGAGTCGGAGAAACCCCCCGAGAACCGAGAACTTATCGACATTTCACGCTCGCGTGATTTGTGCTTCACGAGCTGCTGATGCTGCGATTGCTTAAACAATTAAGGTTGTCAACTCCTCCACCAGAGAGGGGAGAGAGAGAGAGAGGGAGATTGAAGCCGGACACGCACATTGCGGTCCCGTTACGTGACCAAACCATTTGAAGTTGGCCCAATCAACTGATTAGCTTTTCCGCGTGGAAGTTGTAAATTGAATTGAGTGACAAGAACAGGCGATGAACTTAAAATAGAACGAAGTTGAAGGACAAAGAGCGAGGGAAGAAAGATAGATAAAGGGACAATATAAATAAAGATGTAGCTGAAATAAAGAGATATATAAAATAAGTAATTAAAGTTAGGGAAAAATTATTAATATTATTTTTGATTGAATGGTAAAAGAAAACCTTAAGGAAAGGCTGTGGCTTGCCGAAGTCTTATATCCCTTCGACATTTGTATTCAATATCCATGGATTGTTCCTATGCTAGTTATATATAATGCAAAAGAATCCTCCAAAATTGTTCATGAATTCATTAACTGCATTGTTATCTCTAATCACTAAATACAAACTCTAATCGATTGAATATAAATTCCTAAAAGAGAATAAAATATCAATTAAAAAGTTTACACCTAATAAAATATTTATTTCAGTCTCAATTACAGGTGAGTATTATAGAAAGAGAATCCAGTTAATATTGAGTTACACTTCATTAAGCTCCACACAATATGCCCATAATCAGCTTAAGCCAAATTGAATGCGATTTAATAGACTTTGGACATAAATTTCGCATTGCAATTTCAATAAAGCGGAAATATTTGCATTGAATGCAGAAAGAAGCCAAGGAAAAAAAGATATGATATAATTAAAACGGACACAATAAAAAAACGTTGGCATGTGGTAACATATTAACCATCTGATAAAATCAAAAACGAAATTCAATTTTATTTTATTTGTTTGCTTTGGTGTCTCCCTCGGAAAATCTCGAGAACTCGAGGCACAAATTTAATCAGCGATTTCCGCTGAAAGCAAAGTGTAAAAACAACATTAACAAATGAGCTTTGATTCAGCGCCGCCTTTGATTGAGTATATAGGGTATATATATACAATATACACACTTCTGGCGGAAAGCAATGATTGATAAGCATCGTCAAATGACAAATTAATTGATTGTAAATGAGCCAAGAATGGGGAATTAAATGAAGCTTTGTGCCAAATTAATTCCCCAAATGTGCGTATGGCTCTGTCTCTCTGTTTGTGTGTGGCTGTGTGTGTGTGTGTGTATGTGTGTGTGTGTGTGGTCTGGCTCAGTGTGTGGTCACTTGACGCTGATTGGAAATTGAAGCGACCATCAAATTAATTGCCCGATGATTGCATTTCACTTTCTCGCCACGCTTAACGGCAAATGGGATTTCAAAGTACTCTAATCCGCGAAAGGAGGTGGCCAAATCCTTTCTAAGTGACTCTGGAACTGCCCATCAATTAACCCAAAGAGGGTTGCCTAAAAAACACAACTAAACATACATGTAGTCACAGTCACAGGTAGATCGTCTTGCCTGCACACCTGGCAGATCACTGCACTTGAGCCTAGAGTGCCGAACTACTCAAAGACAAGTTGGACAACACTTAGACTCTGGCTTCGACTGAGTTTTCCAATCGAATGCAATGACAAAAGAAATTAAATCTCATTCGTTGCGCCGCAGGATACGCAGGAAACGGAAACGCGTCCTTTGTCGTGTCGTGCGGCGTCTTTGTGGAGAGTTCTCTCAATGGATGCTCAATGGCAAATTGCTCACACCGAGCCGAACATCAGCAGAGCCTCGAGTCTGGTCATTGATGGAAAATTCATTTCCATTTATTGTTTATTCGAAAGTATTTCGACTCAAGCTGAGCGTGTGCTAGTGGCAGTCAGTCGGCACAGCAAAGCAGCTGCCTGGGGTCGAAGTTCGAGTCCGGGTCGGTGTCGAGTTTGGGTCAGAAGTCCGTTGATAAGCGTCAGTGACAAAGTCAAACAGAACAGAAAGATACTCGGCTAGATGACTGCGAATTGTTTGCCCTCGCCTTTGCTCTTGTTATTATTGTGCGAAAAAGTTATCCCCGCCACGCCCCCTGCCGCTGCCTCGAGGTCGAATGTTTGTCTTGCGCCTTGTCGAGTTAATTTCAGTTGCCCAGCCAAGCAGAGCCAACAACAAATATTAGTCCGCCCTCCCCCTTGGACGTGGGCGTGGGCCTGGGTCCGTCTAGAAGCTACTATAGCATATATATTCTTGTATAAACAATGCTGCTGGCATTTCAATGCAAATATCCGCCCGGCAAGTTTAATTGTCAGAAATAAACAAAATATTTCCAGAACTTCCGGCAGCAAAACAAAAAAAAAAGAAGAAAATTGTCATTAAAATTTCCAAAAGAAATTTCAAAAGTAATTTGGGAAAACAGGTACGAGAAATTCTTCAGCCTGCAATTGAATTTTATTTACCAAATGTTTTGTACATTCATTTGATTGCTTTGGAACTTGGCAAAGTGATTAAGCACGAATTGAAATACTGTTTGCACTCAAATGAAGCAAAGAGTTGTCTCTCTTCAATCCCAATTGCCGCCTATCTTATCTGCGAGAGGCTTTAAAGTGACAATGTGAACATTGTTTCGCTATTTAAATATTGAATGTGTTTCAAACACACACTCGCAAACAAATTTGTTGACTTAGCTGCGTTTGCGGAAGTTTCGAATTGTTGTGCCAGATAAGAGTCAATCGAGGACTATCAAGATTGAACTATGTTCAAACAAAGCTAGGCATAAATCGGCATGAATGACGGACAATGCCAAGTATTTGTACCTTGTGGAGATATGCGAGAACTTCCTGTGCCTCCAGAAGATTAGCAGGAATGCAAACAAACCCCCTTCCTTTGATGTGAAGCACATTTCATTCGAGAGCTTGATAAAGGAGCATAATTAATAAAGTTGCATGTTAAAGATAATTAAGTTGTATGTTTTAGTTCATAAAATTTAGTGGTGTTTATTAAGAGACCTGTAGTTATTTTGTTTATGGAAATTTTAATGCTCTTTGCCCAGAACTTTGTTTTAAAGAACTCTTTGAAAAATGTTTACCAACTCGCTGCCTAGTTGCGTCTACCCATCGAAAGGGTAGCAATCTTACAACTCGTGCTGTTTCGTTAAATATATCATCGACATGACAAACTGTGTTGCGAGTGGGCGGAAGTGGGGGGCGTGTGTGGTGGAAAAGGTGCCGGGCACATGGCCAACACATGAGGCAAAGAAGCGGCAAAGATGTTCCGCAATGTGGCTAAGACCGACGTCGATGATGATGATGAAATGCCAAATATACGTCTGCATATGATATATCGCCCTTGTTGTTTTGCGGCTCGTAATGAATTGTCGCGTGCCGTAAATATAAATTTTTAATACTCATTTTTTACACACACATTACTTTTTATTTTCTTTTATTTTTGGAGCATTTTATTTTTGTATAATTTCATATTTGATTACGTGACAAATTCTGAATGCAGCACACACAGCACAGCGAGTCCGCCTACACGCGAGAGATGAAGGCGGACGAGACCGAAGGGCTTAAGTACTCAGTGTGCGACAAAGCAGGATAATACTTACAGTAAGAAGCGAATTCCAAGTAAATTAATTAAGCAAATTAAAGGGAGTTTCTGGTGATGTTTCTAATGAGCTTTAAGACGACTTGGTTGAGAATTGTTTAGCTTCTTCAGAATTTCCGGTTTAATGAATGTTCGAAAAGAAAAATAAAGAATTATGACGAACTTTTCGAAAGAAAGTATTTCCCTTTTGAATGGAGAAAATCAAATTAGATAATTTGCACTAGAACATGTGTGTCTAAGACACTCCCATTGGAAAACTATGCACCACATTGATATATACTTTTGCACACAAATATTATATATACATATATAGCTTCGATTTTTTACAAAAATAAATTATATTTATTTTCGAAGTCTAATAAAGAACCTTCCTTGTCAACATAAAATATAAACACAGTCCGCATTTTTCAAAGAGAATTTCATCAAATGTTTTAAACTAGTCTCTGACTCCCATTACAATTCTCTATCTCTCTCTCATCGAAAACTCTTTCTATAATATCACAGCATACCAAAATAACAGAGATTCCTTTTCTTCTTATTCAACAATATTCCAGAACCCACTGAGAGACAAATAGAACCAATAAAATCCAAACTGAAAACACACTGAAAAATGTCGAGCAGAGCAAACACACAGTATCATATCATAAATAACATTTTCAGATCCGAAAAAACCGAAAGTATGCATAAATCTGTCAAATGAAACGCTTTCAAGCAGCGCCGACGTCGCTGTCGCTGTCGCAGTCGATGCCGGCGCAGACTGCGCTGCTTATTCGGTTCTTTTGGTGCCATGAAATGCGACACTTTAGGCCAACTAAACGATTTCCAGTTAACATGGGCGCGGACACAATTAGAGCGGCGACAGGTAGCGAGCAGGTAGAATAGCTAGACGAGACTGCTGGGCAAGGGAAAGAGAGGGAGAGAGAAGGAGACAGAGAGAGGGAGAGAAATTGCGTCAAAGCGGCGCCCGTTTAACAGCATCGGGTTATGATTTACAATTGAGAGCAAAGGGTTAGGAACTTGGCCATAAAGTGTTTTGGAATTTGGCCATAAATCATGTAACTTTTCCTCAGTGTAATTAGAGCACGCTGCCGATTCTCGCTTCCGACTTCATCAGCTATATATACGTAATACATAGATATATAGAGTAGATATATTGCTGAACTTTTGCAATGCATCTTTGCATCTTTTCATCTTTCGTTCTGCTTTGAAATTTGTAACGTCAATTGGCTATGGCTTTTGCGTAAGCCACAAGCCCCTTTGCCCCCCTCTCTCTCTTCCTCCCCTTCTCTGCCCTCTTACGCGCTGATGAGCATTAGTTCCCGTTCCCACACACTGAAGACAATGTCTCGATTTGATGTTGATTATGATGCAGCTCGTCGTACGTCGTTCGTCGTTCGTCGCATCTCTTTCACCAAATTCATCGTATCATTTTCACATCCATCGTGGAGCCCACTCACAATCGCTTCACCCCAGTCGCAGCTTCCCCCCTGCCCCCTTTTTCTTCTCATATCTTATGTATCGCATGTGTTATTATGATTTTCAACGGGCACACGCTTTCATTTGCGTTTGGAAAATGACCCACTTCCGGATTAACATGCACAACAACTTTTACTGTCACTTCTATTGTTAGGTTAGGTTTATTTTCATTTTATTTTATTGTGTTTTAGTCTTGGGCAGCAAGAACTGCATTTTCCGAGGCTGCTGTGCTAGAGTCTGATAACTCTATTGTAGCTTTTGTAACGGAAGGTGTAGAATGAAAGAAAGATATAAGATGATTAATGGGAAGAATGTTATATGAAAGAAGAGTCTATCAAAATCTAGCAACGCACTCAATTTGCTAAGTAAACTTTCTTTTAATATAAATTTGCATGAATAATAATCTATTAGGAAATTGTTGAGCAACCTAAAGTCGACTAGATAAGCTTTAATTGTTGAAAACGATCCCGTATTATAAGTATAATCTGAATAAATGTCAAAATTTCTAAGCCATTTATTGTTTATTACTCAGTACAAGCCCTGCCTTTACTCACATATTTTCTCATATATTATTAATTTATTAACTATAATTTTTTATTTAAATTGTTTAAAATGAATATATTCCTCTTCAAATTTAAGAACTCATCAAATTCTCCTGTGAATCACCCTAGTACTATGTTGGAAGCCTTTATGAATCAGCCTCTGTTTATCTTTTTAAGTTACCTACAAATGATTCTTCACACTAAGCAAACATAAGTGTAGTGTATCAACTGGTCATCATGTTCACTTTAAACTTCGTAGTTTTATGCTGCACCGGAACAAGGGCTCCAGAATCAAACTCAATGGGTCGCACTGGCAGTAGGGCCTGAGCTAGGGCCTGGGCTTGGGCATGGAATCGGGTCGGATGGGATGGGATGGAATGGGATGTGGCCAACTAATGATGTTGTCGCTCGAGTTGGTCCGACTAGTTGTTGATAATAAACATCCGCCGAGTGGGGCAGTGCATAATTGTTGCATGTTTGTTGCATTTAATTGTAATTTATTTGCCATGCGAGTGAGAATAGAAAAACAAAGAACGGAAGCAAAAATTTTCCGGTGGAAGCAGCAGCACAAAAAGACAGAGAGAGAGAGAGAGGCACAGGGAGAGGCTGCCTTGATTGATTGCCCAGCTAAGGGAAAATGCCCACAAATGTACATATATATCTCTTTATATATATAGTATATATGTTGGCAACCCGATCGAGGCACTTAGCCACATGCCAATTGGCTTTAAGAGACATCGTTGCGCGTCTGCTCGCATTTCGTCGACGTCGTCGTCGGCTTTGCTTAAAGGGAAATACCACGATGCAGTCCACGTTGTGCTTCATCGATCGATGGAGCAACAATCAATCATCAAAGGCGCAAGCAGGCAGCGAAAACTGCAGAAGCCAAAGCAAATTGCCGGCTAATTTCACGCAATATACGCGAAGAATGCCGCACTGGCCGACAAAAGGAAGCTGCACTTCCTATGCTGCAGGTCAGCACCTGAGCACCTGAGCAGCAGAGCAGCAGCCCCAGCCCCGAGTTCCGTGCCCCAAGCCCCGATGAGGCATCAATCAGCAAAGTGACCCCGGCTACCTCTCCCTCCTTCTCTCTCCCCATACAAGCTCCCTCTCTCTCTCTTCCTCCGCCTGCAGTTGTGGCCTGCGATGCGGGTGCCGACTCAGTTTTCACACTCTGCCTGCCATAATTGAGTGAATGCTGCTACCGATTGTAGCACACACTCGAACACACCCAAAACACACACACACATCCACACGCACAGGCACAACCAGCTAATTAGCTCTAACAGCATGCGAGCCCTTCTCAAGGCAATCCGGGCATCTGTGGATCAAATCAAAGCGGAAATTGTTTATTAAACAAATCCAAATAGCAACGCTCTCCATGGACATAATACTAGTATACATAGTGTGGATAATGTTCTTTTAATTGACCTCTGGTATTTCGGGCGGCATCTTAATAATAGTCCCAGTCTGGAATAATCCACAAGGCACAACAGAAGGGGGCAGGCTGTCATAGTGCGATGCGGAAGACAGAAGCTAACAAGCTGTAAAGGAAGTGGCGCATAATAGGAAGCTGTTTAGGGGGAAACTTTAAGTGGTAATCTCTACTGCAGGCAAGCGAGTTAATATGAAACGTAATTAGATTGAGTTCTCTTTAAGATAGAACTATCTTTCAATTTACTATTATGTTCTATAACATTTTTGGCCTTTATATTACGTATTACAATATTTACTTGCAGCTCTAAAATAGCTAAAAACAAGCACTAGATAAATCTAAGGCAATTGCCAAAGAGGTTTCCAAGGCTTTGCGAAGAGACATATCAATAAAATTTATCAACAAATAACTCGTTGAGTTACTGAAAATTACATAAGAAATTTGCCGAAAGTCAAACTAAAATATTCACGGATTTCTGTGAAATATTTAAGAAAGAAATTTGGATGCTGTGCCTGGTTGGAAAAAAATAGACTTCTAAGACTTCTTTTTAGATATAGAACAGAAACACACATCTTTTCATTCAAACAGTTTTTGTTATACAACAAATTGCAAATCTGTTTTTAAGTTTGTCTCTTATATAAGAAAGAACTTGGTAACTCCTAATATAAAACCCTAGAAAATATTAATATATTATTCTTAATTCCTCTGCAAAGATTTCCCCATATTTTCTCCCCCATTCGTTTCTTCAATATCGTGTCTGCAAGCTGCATTGCCAAATGAAGTCACATTAGAAATCTACAATAATTATTCGGCGCCTTAAGATCGACTCATTAGTTACGCCGAGTGCCAAATTCACACCATAAATCTATGTGGGAATTCGCAACAGAGGAAAGTATTGCTTGGAGTATTGTCTCCCCCAAATGGAGTTCCAGTCAGAGCAAGTGAAACTGCAGTTGCACGCGAGAGCAGCAGGTTGCAAGTCGACAGTATTGTCAAAGATTGTCAACATCCGCCAGCACAGATGTACACAATAAAAACGAGCAAGAAAAACTCCCACGCAACGAGACTAAAATTGAAACAGAAACTCAGCTGGAAATTGAAATTAAAATTGGAATTCGAAATTATGCAGATGAAGCTCTGCGCCTGCGCACGCGCCAAGCTGCGTGGGATGAGGCACAGATCGGACTGTGGTCACTAGAAGGGGAACAGAGAGGTGGGGGAGTGGCTAGGTGGGTGCTGTAGGCGTTGCCTCGTGGGTGCCTGCGTCCGTTCGGGTAGGTGTCGCTGGTTAATTGATAAAAATGCCGCGCAAAACACACGAATTTCGCGTGGTGTCTGCTGCCATGGAAATTGCTACCAGTTGGAATACCCAAAAATGGACAAAAGGCATTTAGTGAGGCCTGTAATCTTGGCCAGCCTTGCCATAGAAGGCAAACAGCTTGTGAATTGCTTTGTTTACTGCTTTTTAAGTTTTTCAATTTAGCACAAATGCGGGTCGCCCCCTAATGATAATTGTGATTATGATTAGCCTTTCTTCAGCTACGAAAACTTTCCCTAACGCTGCTAATCAGCACCCACAATCGTTACATCATCAGCAGCAGTAGCAGCAGCCTATCAGGGCGAGATCAACTTCCGTTTGGTGCACAGCAGCAGCAGGGAAAGTTATCAACAACTCATTACGATCAACAATCAGCAATCCACAATCAACAACTCGTTCCAATGAAGCAACTCACGAGGCTGCCTCGCTGTCTGTCCGTGTAATTTCAAACGCCGAAACAATGACACATAAATCGCAAAGGGGGAAAATGAAAATGAAATAATGAATAAATATCAAGCGTAACGGCAAAGTGTTCATAGTCAGACGGAACATATATCACACACTCTATATCTGACTCGACTGTGAAAAGGCTGCTGCTGCGAATTGCCTGCGAGTAGAAAGCAAGTCAACAAGTTGCACTCTCCCTCTCACTCTCTCTCGGCTTCTCATTCGCACTCGACTGTACTATTGAGTTACCAGCTGGCAATGTGAGAAAAATAAATGCAACGTTGACACAATTGCGACTGTGAGAGCCCTTGCTGAGTAAGAGATGAGATGAGATATGCATCACTATTGTCCGTCCATATGGAATCAAAGCAATTGCCATGAAGCCTTTGTTCATCTCTGTAGATACAGCTGAACTAGCTCAATACTGCTGAGGATGCTTGAAAGGCCTTCTCCACTCGTTTGTCTTTGCTGTGGACACCGCAAAATGTTCCTACTCGACAGATCTTAAACAGCTCCTAGGCAGGTCTTATTGTTTGTCTCTCTAGAACTGCTAAGTAGCTTTATTTGTTCTTGAGTATTTGTCTATATAGTACTTAAATATAGTAAATATAGATAGATACTTATACTAAACATCGAATCCTATTCTTTTTATATTGAAACTCTCAATATAAGAGTTCTTTTATTATATTTTTAAATACCTTTCTTATCACAATCACTACAAATTCTACAAATATTTAGCAGAAACCCTTAGTACCTGCACTTCCTTACATACATTTTAGTTAGATCTTGCTTAAAATTCAACTTGATATTTGTTAATCCGATCAACACCCTTAGCTTAACCTTTAAAAGGGGACCTGCTGCCAAACTTAGGTAAGTACCTTGCCATATCTCCAACAATAATAAGTATCTATCATGACTACAAATTGCACAGACTTTCACTCATTTACACTAAACATATACACTCATTACATATAGTTTTTTAAGATGACTCCCCTTATTTTGCACCTTTCTTCTTAAATTCTACAATTTAATCTTAAGTCTAATTGACACTTCAAGATTTCTTGGAATCAACCTAACAAGTCCAACAATCTACTTAGAGTAACCTTCGCACAAGACCTAACACCCAAATATGACTTAAGTACCAGGTTATAACTCCCACAATCATTCTCTAATTCCTCTTGATAATCTATTTCCCAATTTACAGAACTACACTGTCTATTTCCGTAGAGTTTACAACGCAATTTGACATTTAGATAGATTAAAGTCGTCTCCCATTTTGGTCGGCTTAGCTACTACGCGCCCACCTAATTGTGTCGAACGAACTGCCAGCATTGGTGTAGGTCGTTGGTGCACGACGCGACGTCATCGATTATGGCTTCAAAGTTCAACATGTGGCAGAGAAGACTCGATACATATATAGCATATAGTGTATAGTGTAATACTGTCTGTAGGTAATAAAGCATCTTTTGTTTTTCAGCGACGCCCGCACACCGACCGATGACATAAGCTCATGTTGGTGATGATGATGATGATGATGGTCGTTTGCGTAACAGGGCGACAACCGAAGCTAACATGATACTTACGAGGCTAGTGTGGCACAATAAAACCATCTTTGGTATTAATTCTTGGACAACTTCGGGTTCAGTTTGGCAGCTAATTAATGAGAAGCCCGACAGCTTGGCGCGTGTCACGTTTTTTTATAGCAATTCTACAACTTTTTTACAATATCTTTCAAAGGCGGCGTGTCTTGTGGTTTTGCATATTGGAGATTGTGTTGCACTTGCCGCGTGGGCCTCAAACTTTTTTATTGGCCCCAAAAAAGAGCGCGTTGGCTGCACTCCCATATTCATTCATTAGCTATCGCATTCATTGATAAAAACACAGTGAATGAAGTTGGAGAGCTTGTAAAACATGCTCCTAAGCTGTTTGGCGACTTAAAGTCAACGAATTTACATGAGAAAGCAAAGTTCGAACAAAGACTAAGTAGATGTTGTTGGAGAACTAACAAATTTGAAGAATATGTTAATGGGAGTTAAGAGAAGCAGCCCAGCCCAGCCCAGCTAGAACTATTGTACTCGCATTTCATGGGATTAGCTGCGCGTGATTAAGTGCGATGAATGTCATCTATAAAGTCGCACCTCAAAGCTCAATTGATGGTAAAACTTTCAGAGCTCGTGGAATGGAATGCTGCAGGGTTCTCTTTTTGAAAATTCCAAGCGCCAGCTTCATAAATCATTATGATGTGAAAGACAGGCAGGCTGACTGGACTGACTGATAGACTGCTTGCCCGACTGGTTACTCCCCTCCTCCCCCGACCGACCCGTACAAGGCCGAAAAGTGTCGCCAACGCGCAGTGTAAAGTTTTGTAATAACATTTCTAGAGCTGCGAGTGCCCCCGAGGGGATTCAGTTTCGGCTGACTGCGAACATGCCTCGCCTTGGCTCCTCGAATCAACAAACCATAAAACGCACTTAACCCACTGTGTAGAGCCCGTTATGCCTCTCTATCCCCTCCCTCTCCCTGCCCAACTACAACTCCCTCGCTGGCTGACCAAACAAATTGAACCCGCTGCGCCGGCTTCGTTTTGTGCTCAATTGAAAACTCAGCAAGTTTTCAAAAATTGGAGGGAGCTTTGTATGTACACACATATTGACTGGTAGCAATAAAAGGAAGGGTAGGGAAGGGGAGGGGGTACTCTCAACGCCACAGTGGAACAGTGCCGGCCGGCGATTGTTTTGTCAGTTCGAAAAGCGCTGATTAAAGCGAGTCTGTGGCGATGACGATGTCGATGACGATGACGATGACCACGGCAATGGCAGAGTCGGTGGCGGAATATGCGCAGCGGCCTCTTGTAATTTCTCGTATTGTTGTCATCGCAGTTGTAGTGCAGGCGCACTTTGCCATACCCTATACGGTATACCCTAACAACTGTGTGGGTATGTGGAGTTCTGTATAAGATCTGAGCAAGTGAGTAAGAAGCTCTCTAAGGGAGTGTTGAGGCTTGATAAGAAGAAGTACGAATGAAAGGTATTAATGTTTATATAATGTAAGTCGTAAATATGTATATGTTGATGTATTATTGTTTATTATAACCGCCGATCTACATAGATGTTGATGAAGCCTATGAACTATGAACTATAACTTTATATCAGCCATATATGTATCTCTCATATCATTACTTTGTTCAACTTCTCTTTTCTTCACATTTCTAATCAACTCAGGCTAACATAATTATCGGATTATTTATATTTAAGTGGCAACATAGAATTTTACAGATGGTGTATATCTACGAAATATACCATATGCTTCTATATACAATATACAATCTGTATGAATTTATAAATGTTTTAGAGTTAATCCATTATTTTATTTTAAGCGAACTTCAAACCTAGTAAACTTCTTAACTTTTCCAAGTCAATCAAGTAAAGCTGGCAATATATTTCTTTATCTTTACCTATATACAAATATAAGATGTATAGATAAGGGAAAGGGTATTCAGAGAGCGACCTCAATGCTTCAGCCAATCCATTGTTCTATTGTATATTTGGGTTAAGCGCTCCAACAAGCGTCAAGTCATGCATGGCCAGCGAAAGAGTTGCCTGCGTTTCGATGGCAACGCATATTGTTGTTGCTCATGTTGCCACTGCTGTTGTAGTTGTTGTTGTTGTTGCTTTTGTAGTTAGAAGATGAACTACAGACGCACTGCAGTTCTGGCAGGGTATTATGTCTACTATTTGGAATTTTAATTTGATTTGTGGTTCGGTTCGCTTTGCTTTGCTTTGCTGTGGCTCTGCGCCCGCCTTAGTTCACTGAGCATTCATGGGGCGTGGTGGAGTTGTGGTGCGTAACGCCCAGCCTTAAGTAGTTAATAGCGGGTTTCCAGCAGCAGACTGCAGTTATGTCTATAAAATTACGTAATTACAGTTATCGCCGGCGGGCGAAAAGAAAAAGCTGTGGGAATCTTGAGCAATCAACAAGAAAGTTGATCAAATTGAAATTCTAGCATTGAACTAGATTCAATTTGAATGCCAGATGATCCAGAAAGGGGTATTCCGAAATAGAAGGTGAAAACTTGAGAAGTTTCCTGCTGGGAAATTTGAATAATTCACAGTCCAGCAGAGCGCAAAGTTCCTTTGAACCAAAGTTGCACATATGTTGCTGTATGTCGAGGCCTAACGAACATATGTGAATGTATGTGTAGGTATGATATGTGCTAAGCATATCTCGCTTTCAAGATCTAAGAACATTACAACATGGGGCAAGCCTCAAAGCGAGGCACAAGCTAAAGTTCTAAGGAAATGGCAAACAAAAACGAACCAACTCTGCCTACCTAGTTCTTCTTTTTTTGTGCCCCGCGACTTGAATTTGGTATGTTACAATAAAAACAAGCATGGAAGATAGTGTTGAAAGCGCCTGACTAAAAGATACCCTGCAGTAGGATATAGTCAGTTGTAAAATTGTATTGTAAGCGATATAAATATTATGAATCTTTTTACAGACAGACAAAGAGACAGACAAACAGACAGACAAAGAGACAGACAAACAGACAGACAAACAGACAGACAAACAGACAGACAAACAGACAGACAAACAGACAGACAAACAGACAGACAAACAGACAGACAAACAGACAGACAAACAGACAGATGCGCATACAGACAGACAGACATAGCAATCGACTCGAGTACTGATTCTGTTCAAGAATATATACTCTATAGAGTCTGCCCCGCCTCTTTCTACCCATTTCATTCATTAGCACAAACTAGCAAATTATCTTTTGATCGTATTCACTCGTCGCAGGGTATAAGAACAACAGCAACAAGCACAGCCGCAGCAGCAGCAACAACAATGAGGAACGAGCTGCTGCAGAAGCTTTTTAGCTTGGCTTTTTTGTTCGAGCAGCGGAAATTATTATTAATTGCTTGGAATGCCAGGCCCAGTTCAATGTTGGCCCCCGACTAGGCCAGGTCTACAACAACTCAATAGTCGGTGCCCTCCCCCAGCCTTCCCCTTACAGCACTTCCCTGCTGGCACTCGCCTAATGGCTTCCGTTGGCGTGGCAGCTTCCCTCCCTCTCGCTCGCTCCCTCTCTCTCCCTCTTCACCTCCCTCGCTGTGTGAGTTTTTCTAATCACTTCGATGACGTCAAAAGCGGTTTTTATTCATGGCCAAAGCGCGGCAAAGTTCTTGGCCTCAAATCAAAGCGAACGCTTGGGCGGATCGTGCGTGGATCGTGTGCATTATTTGGAGTAACATGTGGAGAGCAGCAGCAGCAGTTCACCCGTTTGTCTATGGAGTTCAGTTCATTGGCCTTGGCAACGATAGCGACATTTGACAGCGCAGACAGCGTGGGTAACAACAATTGCAACAAGCTGTGAGCCGAGCTGGCCAAGCGTGGCCAACTTAATGGCGGGTTAGCTGCACCTCCTCTCCTCCTTCCCTCAGCCAAGAGAAATTTGCAACGCCAACGCGAATGCTCAGTGCAGCATGTGGCAGGCGAAGTTGAAAGTGGAGCTGCAACAGAACTTGGAAATGGGGCTGGTGATGGGCGATCAACTCGGAGGTGATACCTGCCAGCTGTTGAGGGGGGTGCAGGGCACTTCTTGAGGGGCAGAGACATGGTGCTGTTGCTGGTGCTGGGGGTGGGGCAGTCACCAGACTATTGTGTTACCTTAGCCGGCAAAAGAGTTGAGTGAACCGAACTGACATTTACTTAATTGTGTTCGAATGCCGGAACGAGAAAATGCACCAAAGAGGGGAAAAGATAAAGCGAAGGAAAACAAAAACTGAGATTCACCCGTTCCACCTTCAGTTCCCCCTTCTCCACTGCAATTAGCTAATAAAACGCAGCCAGAAGTTTGCTACGATTGAATACCCGAAGACAGTTCCGTTTCAGTTCAACTTAAACTGCAACTTCAACTCCAACTTCAATTGCAATATTCATTTCTCAACTTCAGTTGTGTTTCCAGCTGGAACAGTGCCAATCAGTAAACTATCCAACGATTTGGAAGATCAGTAGATCGTATAATTGCAGGCAGAACACATGTTCTCTTAATAATTTAAGAGACACGACTGGAATATACCCGGACATCAATTTTTTCGCACACAGTACGCTTTGTACTATACCTAGAGTTCAGTATCGTTGCTATAGAGTCTTTGGAATATTTTAATAAGATGCAATTGCAATTGGAACGATATATGTTACCTTACAGGTATCATAAGCGAATCTTCATCAAAAAAGCAAACACCTTTTATTATTGTACTCTGTTCGTTCATACGAAAGAAATAGAATTCTATGATTCTCAAGAAATGGCACATATCATATGCATATACTTGTATACCTTAAAATGAACAAAGGTGCTCTAGGAAAAAATCTCCTATAGCGCGAAAGGTAGTTTGAATAGCTGACGTACAATACAAAAAGTCGCATCAGAATATATACGAGGGTCGTTTGATAAGTCCGTGACTTTTTGTATTTGCCGCGCACCTGCTCTAAATACAACACTGCTCCTGTCAGCAGTTATCGATTAACAGCTGACTGTAAAATTTTGAGAAAGCTGCGTTTTTTGGTTTGCGTTTTATAGGCATTGAAAGCAGACGATCTCGTGAATTTTAACGAAAATGGAAAAAAGTGAATTTCGTGTCAGCATGGCAAAATTTCATAAATTGGGCTACGAACTGCTACCCCATCCAGCATATTCTCCAGATTTAGCCCCCTGTGACTATTTTTTGTTTCCAAACATGAAGAAATGGCTCGGCGGTAAGAGATTCGGGTCATCACAGAAACAAACGACTATTTTGAGGGCCTTGAGAAAACCTATTATTTGGAAGGAATAAAAAAATTGGAAAAACGCTGGACTAAATGTATAGAGCTAAAAGGAGATTATGTTGAGAAATAAAACGCTTCTTTGACGAAAAAAATATATTTTATTCAAAAAGTCACGGACTTATCAAACGACCCTCGTACTTTACTACTCAGCAGAACATAAATTGGTATGATGATGATG
The DNA here is from genome assembly GCA_018904595.1 of Zaprionus indianus. Taxonomy (NCBI): domain Eukaryota; kingdom Metazoa; phylum Arthropoda; class Insecta; order Diptera; family Drosophilidae; genus Zaprionus; species Zaprionus indianus. The sequence continues at coordinate 4,648,904 of JAEIHA010000905.1, forward strand.
ATTGGTGCGGTAAATCTAGTAAAACATACTATGGTCGTTGGTGCCTGCAGTGTGTCAACATAATTATGCCGACCAATGTATCTGGTTAATGTGTGTACGTAAGTATGTATTGCACCTTAAGTATATGGTATAGGAATGTATTTATCTTATATAACATGTATGTCACAATAATTGCATGTGCAGGTATCATATTATTTATGTATGGTTACATGGATATACATATGTAATAGGACGTGTGTGTATAGTAAAATGTATCTATATCTATCTAGTCTTTCTAAATGACATACAGATAACATATTCCACTGACAGTGCTTTGAAGCTCTGTAACTCATGCAAGCCTTCTTCTTCTTCAATGCCACAATTCCCGATTGCAATCGATCAAGTCTTGGGCAATTGCATTAGCATAACGAAGTATTAACACAGAGACAAGAGCAATAAATACATACACAGATATTACAACATATACGTGTAGATATCACATATGCACACATTTATTTACACAAGTATATATTTCGATGTGCCATATATAGAACCTTTATTAATCAACGTGCTGTTAACTGATACCCATAAGATTGTCTTACAGGGCGCACATATGTATTCAATATACACACATATGTACAGTAAATATACTCGTAGTATATATCATTTATCTCGAGTCGAGCGATTTGTTTGTTGTCATTTACGCAATGTTTGTTTACATTGACACGTTTGGCGCGCTGCCTTTTGCTTTATTGTTTGTTGTCGTTGCTGCCACTGTTGTTGCTGCTACTGTTGTTGTTGCTACTGTTGTTGCTGTTGCTGTAAATGTGCTTGCTACTGTTTTGGTTGTTGTTTTTGTTGCTGTTGCTGCTTCTGTTTGTCGTTGCGTTGGCGACTTCTCAATAAATAATTTTCCGTATTTCCTTGTCCCTCTTCCCGTTGTTCCCTTTTCCGCTAGCGTTCGAGTGTATTCGTACGAGTGTATTCACGAGTATTTTTAGGCTGGCCGCAGTGTTGATCTGTTTGTAATTTGTTTATGGCAACTGTTGCCTCGATTAGATGTTCGCGTTGACAGCTTCCCAGTTGATGAACTCTTTTCAAGCGGCCGCAACGCATAGGCAGAGGCGGCGACGACGCCGGGCAACATGTGTGGCAGCAATTGCTCGGTGTGTTGTTGTTGTTGCTGTTGTTGCTCGTGGTGTTGCCGCGTGGCAGGCAGTGGCAAGCAGTGGCAGCAGGCGGCAGGCCGTACAAACTGTCTGCTCTAATGATTTTGACCCTGAACGAATTTGAAGTGGTTTCGGGCAACTCTGCGCCGCGTGATGTAAACATGTCGGCAGCGCATTCCCCTCTCCTCTACCCTTCATCCTAGTCACTATCTCTGTTAGTGCTGTAGATCTCGCCTTTTACCCGTTAAATCTAGCTTTTTTTTGATGAACAACTGAAGGGAAATATTTAGAAATCGCAAACAGCGGGAATTCCGCGCTTGTTTGAAGATGGTTGACTTTTTATTGAAATAAATGGTTTTAATATTCTCTTTATTGTATAACATATGTATATATATCTGCTTAAAGCGATTACTGTATGAAATTCAGTATTCAGTATTCAAATTATCATTACCAAACAAAGCTATACAGTAATATATATACTTTAAATAAATCATTTCGAGTTCATAAAAGACGTAAATTAGAATTTTTTTAATCTAATTTTAAACTCCAGTGATTAGATTAAATATTGTTATCAATGAATACATTAACAATTTTATAGGATGTTGTATACTATTATATAAATATTTATTATATATATAAATGCTGGTTGAATGAATGTACCTGTATATATATTTATTAAGTTCTAGCTTTTTTTTTTATTTCAACAACTGTTTTTGGTACTCGAAATCGGACAAGACTGATGTGTTCAGTGCCTACGCAAGACATCGTCAACTATTTTTGAATGAGTTATAAATGGGCACAGGGGGCAAACCACACACAGCTATACTAAGAGGAAGAAAGGAAGACAGAGAGAGACAGAGGGAGAAAGAGAGGGAATGAAAGAAGTCAACTGCAGAAGCGAATCGAATAGTTTATTGGTTATAATTGGCGCAGGTGTTAGCCCGGCTTGGATACAGCTACAGATACAGATTGAAAATGTTTTAATCAATTGAGGCATCTTCTCCACGTGCCACTCTAGCTGCTGCTCAGGCGATCAGTGTCTCGCCGCCCATGTCGGTGGCACCCCAACCCAGTGCATTGGACACCAGATTGAGCACCTCCTGCAGTGGCACGCCGGCACCTTCCAGTTTGAAGCGCACCACACGATACTCGGGCAGAGCACGGACATTGCTGAGCAGGCGACGGAACTCATTGCTGCGTATGCGACGCACGGCAGTGGACAGTTCATTGTCGCTGGCCAGTTGGCGGCGATAGAGATCGCGCAGCTCGCGGCGAGGCAGTGCATCACGCAGATCCTGCAGCAGGCCACGCACGCCCTTGCGACGACTTTGTGGCTTGGGACCAGTCGGTGGCTCGTTGGTGTTGACGTTGAGGAACACGCGCACATAGTCCAGGAAGTAGGCGTGGTTCAGCTTAAGGGCCTGGCAAATGTAGTCCCTGAGGATGCCATCCTCGCGGGTGGCGCGCAGTATCTTCACCTGCTCCCTAAACTTATCGTTGCGCAGCAGCTTGAGCAGCTCACGCACCTCGGCATCGTCGATAACTGCGTGTCTGACAATATTGCTCAGTCGATCCAGTGGCAGCAGTGGGCGGGCATTGCGTATGAGGCGTGTCAAGCCACGTTCGGCATTGGTGGGGCAGGCATCAGTGCCGTCACGAGGCGCAGTCACATTCTGCTCCTGCTGCAGCTCCTGCTCCACCTTCATATCTACTACTGGTTCCAGCGTAGTCGGTTCCAGCTCAACCTCCATCGAGGTCGCCTCCACCTCCGCATTGCGTCTGTCTCTAATCAAGTTGGGATAAGAGAGGAGAGGAGTCTCGAAGTCGAACACCGGCTTTGGGTCCACGTCAAAGATAGATTCCTCTTGAAAGGGAATCTCTTCGGTAGCGAAATAGTCGATGCTGTGGCCAGCCACCAGCAGAATGCAGCAGCTGAGGTAGAAGAGATATTGCAACATCTTGGATGGAACACTGGATGCTTGTATGTCTTTGCAAGTAAGAGTTGCAGGTTTTATAGCCGAAAATTCCAACCAAGAATCGCAGTCAAGTGCTAACTTTATCTGCGCACTGTTTACCCAACATCTTTGCAGGCAAACACCGTCGCAACCTCAGCCGGAAAGTGGAACAACCTTCGGGCGAGAGAATCATTCATCTTCAATATTGATATATCTGAATCAGCAGGCAGCAATTGCATTCGCAATCATAACACGACAATTTGTTTATCTTCTTACTTCGCTGCTGCTGCTGCTGCTCCTTCTTCTGCTTCTTCTCTTTCTACTGTTTCTTCTGCTTGTTGTGCTCAAAGTCTGCCTTGCTGCTGTCTCCTATTGCCCTTGCTTAAGCGAATTATTTATGACTTAAACTTTTTGTCTATTTGACACACTATCAGCGAGGTATGTTGGTAATGTAAAGAGTGTTCGCAATTTTGGCATAAACTGATTTTATAAGGTAAATTGGATTTATATTTTCTGTGAATAAGTAACTACACTAATTTTTATGTTATAAATAAAATTATAACTCATTGATAAAAGGCGAAACGACCTTTAAATCTAGAAAGAACATCTAAGAGTATAAAATAGAATCTTTTTTTAAAGTATATAGTATTTTCCTGAAGAAGAAGAACTGCATTAGACAAGCGTAATATTGTACATCTATCTATTTATCTTTTTTCTATCTGTCTATCGATATATCTTTCCATCTACTTCCCTTTCGATCTTACTATTTGTCTATCTATATATTCATCTATCAATCTATGTTTACATCCATTTATATTTTTCTATCTGTCCATCTATCTGTGTATCAATCAATCTATCTATATCTCTGTCTATCCATCTATCTATCGATCCCTATAAACCATATCTGCAAGCTTCCCTGCTTTACCAATGTAACAAATCGAATCACAAGGATATATCATACAATTCTCAAAGGTAATCCCACTCTCTACACCTTATTTTTTCAACCTTCTCTCCAAAACTCATCAAATGTTACCTTCACAATCGTTTCTACATACCCCATAAATTTCATCGCCATCACATCACCCTAGCCTACTCTCTCAGGGTATTCAATCTTCTGCACGTCAAGGAAACCTTTTCTAGTTGTTGCCTGCTAAGCTGCTTATAGTCGCAATAAAAATGCTCATCATCATCAGCAGTAGCAGCAACAACAACAACAACAACCTGAAATTGACATTTATCTAGGACTCTGTTGGCCATGCAAATTTCTCAAGTCGTTTTCAGGGGATTTGCTGAATGTCTTTTTAAATGCAATTCACAGTGCCAAAGCTGCGACACTTGTTCCGATTTCAATTGTTCAATGTCAATGTAAAGGGAAAATTGTGCACGAATCCAAAGCTGTCATTAAAGACGGGCTAATTCCAGTGGCCCATCAAGAAAGATACATATATACACATATATAATGTATATATACTGTATCTATTGACTATTGTCGAACCAAATAAAAGTCTCCCGCAGGACCTTCAAAGGCCTTGCTATGATGCCATTTTCATTGCGAGCACCTCAGACCCTATATACCTTCTCTATCTGGAGAGGCAGGGGGCACCTTAAGTCATCGCCCAAAACATGAATATTCATGCAAAAATCCAACGAGCGTCTGCGCCGCTTATCGCTGCCAATATCTATGGGGCTCATTGTCAACAGTCAAAGCGGCACCGCACGGACAAAAAGGATACACAGCGCAAACACAGCAAATCCTGCCGAGCAAAGCACAACAACAGCAACAACAACAAGCAACAAAAGCAACAGTAAGAGCGGCAATATCTACAGTTGAGTCTAAGGAAACCCGCCTAATGAGTCCCACATGAATACTGTGAAAATGACTTTTTGGTCTACCGCCTTTGCATCAACTTATTGCGCTGTCTTCCTCCCACACTGTCTACCTCTCTCTCCCTCTCTTTCTATCACTCTTTATTTGTCTCTCTTTCCAGCTTTTAATATTGCACAGCGTGGACTGGTAGTGAAGGCCTGACAGTCGGATACCCTTCTCTAACACTCACTTCCCTTTTCTATGACTCTTTCTTTGAATTCACTTGCAGTTGACATAAAAACTATAACGAAACATCGACAGGGAGATGCCCTACATGATTATCAAATAACATTTGTGGGCCTGGCAAAAAAAAAATATGTATTAAGTTATTTATCGTAAGATATACAGACACCTTTATGCCAGATTTCGTATCTCTAGCTCATATATAAACTGATATTAATACGTTCATACAGACAGACATGACGTTCATTCATGACCGACCAGTCTGTCGATGCTAAACAAAGGTGAACACACTTTAGGGCCTTTGAAAAGTTATTACACCCATTTGCAATGTTCGTAGTGCATAAAAATCTGCGAAATCAACAAAAAGGCGAACAAAACAAGTTGCTCAGATACTCCCGTCTACCATCTCCCGTCCCCCTTCCCCTCTCTGCTTGGGGCATATTTTAAAGAATCCTTAGAAGCTGCGCACTGGAAGTCGTCTAAACTTCGCTATAATTGACTTGGCCGGGGAGTATATCGCATGACAAAGACAACAACGATGTGCGGAGGCTTTAATTTATGACTTCACATGAAACTCCATTAGAATATTACAAAAAACCGAAACAGAAAAGGAAAACTTCCTAAGGCTTTTGCGGTGCTTTGAAAGTTTTCCAGGTGAGTTCGTTGAGGGAGAGGTGGCAAGAGGAGGGGAGAGCTGCAAGCATAAATATGTGACTTAACCCCGTGCCACATAAAGTTGCATTAAAAGCTAAGGCCGAGTTATGGGTTCAGCCGCAGGTCGAAGGAGGCGCTGGAGTCGCAGGGGTCACAGTAGCAAACCCAAGTACAGTCACGCAAATGAGCAAATTGAAAAGCAGCAGGGAATGGAGGCGTGGCCTTAAGCGTGGGCGTGTCTTCTCGGACTCTGGGGGACAATGTCCAGCGGCAACTATTTTTATGTTTTCCCCCCGAGGAGTTGGAGTAGGTGGAGTGAGGAAAGTGGGATGTGCAGGGTGCGCCAAGACAATGGCGTAAATATTTTATCTGCCACGCCCTGCACGGCACAGCACGGCACGCACTTTCCGCCTTAATTGATTCAAAAAATGTAATTCGATCTAAATTTCATTTGACATTTGACACCACTCGCACCCCTAAAGGGCCCCCAGCTCCCTTATACTGCCGGACTCTCTGTCAACTGTCAAGCCTGTTTGGAAAATGTCAGTGCGTTCAATGCGAATTAGGACCCACCCGAGCAAACCATGGCAGGGCAGTCCCTACGTGAGGAGCATACGGGGGAGGTGGACAGAGCTTAAAGCATTCCATTTATAAACCAAATTGGAGCATTAACACACACTCGAACTGGCCAATCAATTGGATTCTAATGCGCAGTGTAAACCCAAATAATGAGACCCATCCAGCCCGGTGATTATGAATTCCCTGTTGATTCCATAAATTATCAGATAATTCATTCATTCATGTCAATTCCAAGTTTCGATTTCGATTGAAATTTACAGGAAACTTTAAACTTGAACCCAAAGTTTATAACAATTTGCAAAACGGAGAAACGATTAGCCAAAAACTCTTTGAACTATTCACAAATACTTGTACTAATGTTGAGAAAGTTTCATACAACTGTTAAATTTGCAGATAAAAGATTTGCTGTAAAGTTTTTACACTTTCCCAAATGATTCCGAACAAATAGCTTTAGTGTTTTGAAATACTTTAGCTACAGTTGAGAAAATACTAAAAAGCTTTTAAATTTTATGATGAAAGTTGTGCTGAATAGATTGCGGTGCATTGTTCTTTTTTTCCAATACTAATAAACAATTAAAAATATAAATTCTTGAATCTTTTTCGATGAATACTCAGAAACAGATCTTCTTGACTTTCCCAAAGCAACCCTTATAAAATAGCCCAAATTATTGAATCCACTCATTTTTGGTCTTAAGAGGAATTGAGTAATTGTTGATGTACTCACTTCAAAGGTGCTCCCTGAACTCTATGCAAAAATAATAATAAATCGTGGTGATCGAAGGGTAACGGGTATATCCTAGTCGAGCACACCCATTTTTAGCTTTCGTGCTTTTATAATATTAATAAAGCTTTATTCACACACAGTGATTACTTCTCGTTAGATCATTAGCTGCTTGACTAAATATTTGCCAGCATGATTCAAATAATTCAAAGTATCATACTTAAACTGCATATATGGTAATATGTATTTACATTTATCATACTCTTCGACTGTATATGGACAAAGTGTCTGCAGCTACTTAAGTAAATGTTAACAGACATGAATCAAATGTTTTTAGTATGCATTGTTTCGGCTCGAGTGGAATAGGTAAATACAGTGCGTGTGTGTGCGTGTGTGTGCGTGTGTGTGCGTGTGTGTGCGTGTGTGTGCGTGTGTGTGCGTGTGTGTGGGTGTGTGTGTTTGCACTGCGTGTGCTGCTTGGCAACTGTATTTTCTACCTATACTGGGTTTATTCACCCGCATTCCATGCACTTTTTGTGTATTAATTCCAAGCAAATTGCCAGAGAGAGACGCAAATATGCAAATAGCCGAGGTCCTGCATCACAATTGGATTAACTTTGTTAATTATCATGCAAAATGGTGAGCTCTATTCTCTTGTAACTTACATGTATATACAGAAAGAGAGAGAAAGAGAGGGATAGAGAGAGAGAGAGAGATTTACTCAACCTGTGCAGCAAAGCAAACACAAACTGATTAAAGTTTGTGCAAAGATTGAGGCTGAGCTGCGCAGTCGAAAAGTTTTGTCTGTGGAATTCAATAAACCTAAATGACAGGACAAAAATGCTGTCAGCGCAGATGCGACGCATCAATACACACACACAGACACAAACCCATACACACACACGGACATACTGCTCCAGCAACTCTAGATTTAACAGCACAAGCTGAAGCGGTATAGCTGTAGTATAATTATAAATTTATTTTGTTTAGTTGCATAAATATTTGTTTACTTAATCAATATTTCCAAGAACAGATAGTGAATTTTGAAAGCATGTTGTGCTTCAATAAACTGAAATAATTCAACTGTGGCTAATGAGTTTGCAGAACTCGCTTTTAATGTTTGCAGTGTGCAGTAAAACATTGCATCTGAAATTAGAAAACTAGTAAAAACACTGTAAATAAATTAATTATTATCATCATCAATTTAACTAACATCAAATTATCATAATAACATTTATATCTCGAACTTCTTCATTGCGCTTATATTATTAACAAAGTGCTTGCCCGTGAACGAAATATCATTTAATAGGTTATATTAAATTAAATCAATCAAACTTCCATTATATGTAATTTTAAATTCTTAATTTCACCACTTTGCTAGCGCCATCTTTCGAGCTTATGTGCAACTAAAAATACTATTTGCAAGAGTTGGAGAACTCAATTTTTGAATTACGAATTTCACCATTTTTGCTAGCGCCATCTATTGTGCTCCTGTTCAACTACTATGGCTGATTGCGTTTATGCTAGTATGGTCACCTTACATTTTAAACTCAGTTTATCGATCTATCGGCGTTGATTAATATTTATTTATGCTACGAATCTCTCAATTTCTTTAAATATTTAGTTTTTTTTAATAAATAATTGTTCTAGCTTATTAATTACAAATAACAGCTACATGTTAGAGTTTCTGCTACGTATCGATACGACTAACGTATCGATAGAACTGTGTTCATTTCAGGGATGGAGCATTCTTATCGCTACGGTCAAACCAAGCAGCTGAAAAAGCCGCCATGGATGAATGTAAGTTATCAATCGTATTTTTAATAATTATAAAGTAATTTACCATTGCCATGTTACACAGCCATGGATATAAGCATCGGCGTGTCCGAAGTTCCCGACCAGGAACACACGACTTCGCTACTCAACCACAATGTGAGCTTCGACACAAGCATGGAAACCTCATTGGCCACAAATTCCCCGGCTGCAAGACGCAGTGACTCCTCATTGGGCAGTCTCAGCTTTAGTTTGAGCGAAACGGAGCGCTTGAAACTGAAACAGATGCAAACGGGCACCAATGGAAATATCAACAACAATAATCGCAGCCAGCGCAGCGTACTCAAGGATTTGCCTATCAACGTGGAGAAGCACCTCGAGGAAAGTAACCTGGAGGAGAGCAGCGTAGTTATGGAGGAAGAAGAGGATGATTCGACGCTAGACGACTCTTCGCGTATCATAAACATAGATGATACAGTGGATGAGCCACCGTGTGCTGCAGAGGCAGCAGCAGTCGAAGAGAACATGGCCGAGGAGAAGGAGCAGCAGGTGACAGATGTAACCAACGACACTTGCACCACCAACGCCAGCACGGTCGTGCCACAGATCACATATTTCCAACACCAGCTAGTCGAGTTGGGTCGCCGCTGCTGGCCATCCACGGCACATAAGCAACACTACACTAAAGGCTGCTATTGGTCACCGGACGGAACATGCCTACTGCTGCCCGTGCACCAGGATGGCATGCATGTAACGGAGCTGCCTCTGGATCTGTACAACGCACACGTCCCGCCCGCCGATCGTAGCCTGTCCAAGCTGCATTCTGCTGTGCATGTGCCCGAAGGTGGCACCGTCTACGACTGCGTCTGGTATCCGTTGATGAGCAGCCAAGATCCAGACACCTGTTTGTAAGTTCCATTGGTGTTTCCTTTATCCATCAGTATCTAACCTCTCCTCTCCTGCAGCTGGTTGGCCTCAAGACAACACGAGCCTATTCACATGTGGGATGCATTCGACGGACGACTTCGCTGCAGCTACAGCGGCTACGACGAGGTTGATGAAGTGGTGGCCGCCATTTCGCTGGCATTTTCGCATGACGGCCAGAAGATCTATGGCGGCTACAAGCGCTGCATTAAGATCTTCGATACCAGCAGGCCTGGACGCGTCTACCACGAATATCCAGTCAAGTTTGCCATCTCCTGCTTTGCCCAGACCACAGAGCACTCGCAAACAGTCACGTGTGGCAACTGGAAGGGATATATTCAGCATTTCGACCTACGCTCGCCGCCGAATCAGGGACCACTCTTCACCCTGGGTGGCCATGCAGGAGGTATTACGCAACTGCGCTACTCAAACGATGCCGCCAGCAATTGGCAACTCTTTAGCGGAGCACGCAGGTGTCCCAAGCTGCTGCAGTGGGACATGCGCAATTACAAGAAGCCGCTGCATGAGTTCCAGCGCGAGGTTAGCACCAATCAGCGCATTCAGTTCGACCTGAGTCCACAGCAGTCGTGGTTGGCTAGCGGTGGCACCGATGGCTCCTTGAATCTCTGGAATCTGGAGCAAGAGGATCAGACGAAGTCGCTAATGCTGCCTGTGCACGGAGACTGCTGCAATGGCATCAGTTTCAATCCCATTCTACCCATTTTGGCCACATCATCAGGGCAATATCACTTCATTTCCGGTGATAATCACGATGATACTGTGAATATCACAATATCTCAGGCTGGCGATCAGCAGGAACAGGAGCAGGATCCAAATGTGAAACAGAAACGTACAATTGACTACGAGAATGCGGTTCTTTTGCTCTGGTGTGGTGACAGTTAGGTCTCCGACAACTGTTAAGTTTGAATAAAAACAATAAAATTGTATTTAAGCTTTCGGTAAATCATCATTGAGATCATGTTGTAAACCTTAAAGATTCTGATCTCCTCCTTTCGTTCAAATACTAGTTATATATAGTGGTCCAGATTTGCATTGTACTGTGTATATTCAATATTTTGTCTCAAATTAATTTATGCTTTGTAAGGGTCTACAAATTATAAAAAGTGATCTTTTACCATACACATTTCTTTGTCCGCCACTGTAATAATCGTCAGTTAACATGCATGTGGAGCAATTCTGTTGTGTGAGGCGCAATAATGTTACGCGGCTAAGCTCTGTTATGCTAACGTTAACTGCCTGGACAAACTGTTCTTTGAAATGTTGACTAAATTACAAAGTCACTAAATTAATTCTTGAAGGGCTATTGCATTTTGGGATGTACCAACCACAGAAATCTGAAATTACTAAAATACTCATATGAAGAATAATACAATTAATGTAAATCCGAATTTAAAAGACCACCTTATTTTTACCAATTATAAATATTTCATTTATTTTAAGTACGCAATTTTATTATACATTCATTATTCGAATTCACTTATCGTCATTCATTTATATTGTAAACTTAGTTTAAAGTTATGCGTGAACTTAAAAAAAACCGTTTGCGCAGGCTGCTGTCATTTTATTTTAAAGAGAACATCATTTTGTTTGTTTCGAAAAAACGTAACCGTTTTCACACACTCTTTCCTTCATTTCTCATACAAAAAGTTTTTATTTCGTTGGTTATTGGTGTTGATTATACATTTAATATATATAGTATATCGTAAATTGAGTACATATCGAAGCGTTTTATCAATTGTATTGATGTTGTTCTTGAATAGGCGTAAAGTTTGAACGTGTCTGTGGATTGTGTTCGATTAGTTCGGTGTGTGTGTTTGTTTCTCTGTATATCTGCGTGTGTATTAGTGTGTTATTATTATTTTACTGTAGCTGCATATGCGCATGTATGTATATTTGTTTACATATATTCTCGTATATATATGTTGATTCATAGTTGTCATAGTTAGGTTACAGAATTACACATTTATAACGGTAAGTGAATTTAAATTTAAGCTAATCCTCAGCGCTCTCCTCTGCTCCAGCACTTTGCAAATAAATCTGAGAAAAGAGATCGCAGCTGATGCAAAAATTTGCCTAAAAATTCATTCATTAGACCCGCCCCAGTAAATTTTGTTTAATCCGCCGCCTTTTACCTTCTTTTTCTCGGCCAAAAATCTTTGCCATCTTCATTGTTTTTCATTTGTTTTTTTTCTTCTCTCATTTATCTTCTAAATATAACTTGACGTTAGACAAAATATGCATTTCATATCAATTTCTATAATATAGGTTTTTATTTTCATAGATGTCTGTATGTATTGATATATTGGTGAATGCATGAGTGTGTTCTGCATGGTCGATTAAGTTTGCCTAAAACTGTGTATCGTATTGTTCTCAAGTTGTGTGTTGTCTGGTGTATTCTGTCTGTAAATGAAACGAGAGTGTTGTGTTTTTTTTTCTTTTACTTTGTATTGGTTTTTTTATTGAGTTTTTAAGCATTTCTTATGTATCTTTCTGTTTGACATTTATTATATAGATAGAAAATGCGAACTTAACATATATAGAAATGTTCATATCATCAATGCTGTAATGTTTTGAAGTGTCAAACTTGCGCAACTTCGTATTTGTTAATAAATTAAAATTACTTGTTAAATTATACAGATAGTAATATATATATTTAATTAAATAATAAGTTGATATACGCATATATACTAAGTTATAAATGTTGTTTGATTTGTTGTGTGTTTTGTTTTTGTTTCGATTTCGATTTATGGTTTCATTTTCGGTTTTCGAAGCACAAAGCGTAAAAAACGACAGGCAAATTGAATTTGCAAACAATTTCTTATGGCATTCCCAGGCATTCTCACTGAAATGCCCTGCAAATCAATTTCAAATACACTCATCTATTTTCAAAACATAGATCAAAAAAAATGTATAATTTAGTAATTGAAAAGAGAAACAAAGAGATAAAATATAAACCAAATTCACAAGTCGTTTACATAAACAAATTTGACAAGAAACAAAACTAAAAAAAATTAAACAATTTTGTGACTTATAAAAGGAAATAGAAATGAAGAATTTGACCTTAGTATAATGTTTTTGTTTTTTTTTTTTTTTAGTTGTACATTTGAGTAAATCTGCTTCACTAAATGTATTTCGTATTAATTTGCAGAATGCATTATCATGTTTTCTTTTTTTGTTTTGTTTTTGTAGTGTAGTGTATTGTAAAGTTTTGAGTTTAAATGTTTGCGTTTTGTTAGTTCTGAGTTCTTTTTGTTGTCGCTCTTTTTGCTCTTCTTCCCTCTGCTTCTTCTAGCGCGCTGCTTTTGCTCAGCAAATTTGAGATTTATCGAATTCTTTTTGTTTGTTTTTTTTTTTCTTTTGTTTCTATAATACTTGAAATTTTTGAAGCAAATCTGTTGTTGCTTAAAGGTTTTGCTTAAATATGTGTGTTGTAGTTGTTGTTGTTGTTCTTCTTCTTCCCCTTTGCTCTTCTTAATGTTGTTGTCTGTTTCATTCAGTATCTGTTTTATTGAGGACGCTCTACGTGCCCCAATCGCATCTCATATAGCTTCGTCTAACCCGACGAGGCAATGGGGCTCTGCTGACCATCGATTTCCTGGGTCTGAGCCTTGTTCTGGCGCACAACCTCGGCGCGACGCTCCTGCAAATGGGGAAAGATAAGATTAATAGGAAGAATCATATATACAAATCAGATGGGGACAAGCTAATGCTGTTTACAAATGAACGCAAGCAGGCAAACGATCGTGATAAAACAAACTAAGTTATTTTTTATACAATATGGTTATCATTGGGCCTGGGGTTGCGGGTTGATGTTTGTTGGGTAGTTCGTGGGGGGAGGGGAAGGGGAAACCTACAAGTTTTTGAACTTTCTCAATTTTCTTGAGCAATTCCTTTTCACGATTCTGCTCGGCGGCGAACAATTTGTTTTCGATTATGCGTGCTTTCTCCTCGAGCTTTTGATTTTCCAATTGATTGATCTGCGTTTTGATTTCGGCAATTTTGATTGTGTTCTAAATGAGAGAGGAGATCAAGAGAAATGAAAACAACAACAAATTATATCGATGATGATCAAAAACATAAAACACAATTAGTACAAGATACACACACAACAACATGCTAAACAATTAAGTATTGAACGAAAGAAGCTACAAGAAGCTAAGCTACTCTTGAAACTAATTGATGATTTAGTTAATACGCTGATCACGCTCAACTCACATGCTCCTTGAGACGATCCAACATTTTCTTGATGTTCTCATCGCGCAAAGCCTGAGCGGTCTTCAATTTCTCTTCAATGGCCTTCTGCTCATTGGCCTTTTGCTGCTCCAAAGTCTCGCGCGTCTTCTCGATCTCCTGGGCATGAATCTGCAATGAGTTTAAGATCAGTTTCCCTCTCTCTCTCTCTGTAGTTTTCTTTCTCCTTTTACCTTTAGCTTCTCCTTCATGTCGCTGATAATGGCCTCGCGCTTCTCCACATGAGTCTCCATTTTGGTCTCAAGCTGCTCCTTGGTCTGAGTGATGAACTCATTGGTAATCTCATCCTTCTTACGTGTGGCCTCCTCCACCTTGGCCAGCTTGATGGAGATCTCGGCCATCTTGCGGGCCTCCAAAGACTGCAAGAAAATACATTTATCTCTCTCTCTTTCTCTGTCTCTCTCTCTTGCTGTCTGGTATCACTTACAATGCGACGCTCCTCGGCTGCCTTTAGCTTCTGCTCGATCTCCTCAACGCTGACATTCTTGCCCGGGGTAACGGGACGCTTGGGCACTGGTACATTGGGTGCCGGCTCGGCCAGGATGACCTCATAGCTGAGACCGCCGCGTGACTTCTCCTGGCAACGTATCTCAGTGGCTGCAAAACGGAAACAAAAGAAAAGAAGGCAACCCCGGTTAGTAATTCAATATATTTTCAGCATTATTGCGGGGTTGGGGGCAGTTCTTAGGGGGGTTGCATTTGGGTGGGTGTACTGCAAATATATAGTATAGTAAATATAGTTCAGGGTAATTCGGCGTGGCCAGAAGTCACCCTTAAGCCGCTGACAGCACAGTATGACGTCAGTTGTGCACTACTTAAGCCGCTCAATATACTTATGTTTAATGTTTGTTTGTATGTTTAATGTATTTAGGTATAAAGTGTGTGGTTTATGGTAAATTGTTCATATTTTCGGCACAACGTTAAACGAGCCCGTTAAAAGTATTTCCGACCCGTAAAGCGCGCGCATATTTGCAATACATTAACTTTTGCTTGCATCTTTGGCCTCAGATGTTGTTGCGGCTTTTTGTGGCACGCTTTTTGGAGTGCAACTATGCGACGAGTATGATTAATGGCGGCGCCCACGCTGGGCATTTTCACACTTTTCATCTGCCATGCATCAGGCTTACACATAAAGTATACGCGTAGTGCGCCCAGTCGCGTAAAAAAAGAAATATCAGCGTAATAGTGCAGAAAGAGAGAGAGTTAGGGAAACAGGAGGCAGAATATGAGGCAGAAGAGGAGGCAGCAGAGGAGGCAGCAGAGGAGGCAGCAGAGGAGGTAGAAGAGGAGAAAAGGTAAAAGAGAAAGACTGACTTCCCTCACTCTTCCCGCACAATTATGATATTAAATGCAGCGGAAAATGCTTTTTACAGCTGCGCATACCATGAAATTCCATAAATGTTTCTAGCAAAATGCATCGCTTCAATTACGAATTTTGTTTTTCTTTTTCATGGAATTTGTGTGTGTGGGTGTTCGTGGAGTTTTTCGCATTAACACACGGTTCAACACGCCGGGTATTCTCATTAAGGAATGGAAATAGCAGACGAAACAGTTAAGATCAAATTCAGCAGAATAAACTTGGTATGTCATATGTTATGGAGAATATATGAATCAATATATGTTCTGCTTCTTGTTAAATTATTAATAATAAGTATTTTAAAAACACTTTTCTCTAAAAGAAGTTTAGCCTAACCGTCTATATAGTTTTAAACTTATAAAATATCAATTAAAGATCATCTTAATTATCAATGATTTAAGTCATTGCAGACTAAATATTGATCCAATAAGACCAGCCTAATCTCCAGTTACTTTTAGTCATTAATCGTAGTTAGACTTTCCAATCAAAGTAAATCCACACACCCCCTTAACATAAGCTTTCCCCCAGTGTATTCCACGAGTCAATGACATATTCGTTAAGAAGGCGCCCCGCACTTCTCTCTCATTATTTACTCTCCCACATGCAATCTCCATATCATTTACTCACTACGTTCAACTAGATATCAGATAGAAATGTCTGTTTGTACGTGTGCGTACAATAATGGGGAGCAAAGAAATTGCAAATCTAAGCAGAATGTGGAACTAAGGAATGTGAAGGTAGAGGAGAGAAGAAGAGGGGGAGTTGTGAAAACCTACCCTGAGTGATAGCAAAATCAGCTGGCAAGGAAATCACAGTTAGGCACAGCTGGTTACAACATAAGCGATATGAAAGCAAACCTCAAATATGGAAAGAAAAAAACAAAACCAACAACAAGCCGAGGAAGACGAGCTGCGACAGCAACAACAACAATGAGGCAACAACAATGAGGCAGCAAGACGATCAAATGAAGTGGAAAATTCGTTGTCAAAACAGAAACACGTTGGGCACGCCGGACAGGAGGCAAGCAGACGCAAAAGAGTGAGGGAGGGCGCTGTGTGGCGTCTGTGGGGCAATCGGATACTGTTGAGGTGTCGTGTCTGTCTGTCTGCCTCTCCCCCGCCTGCTCCCTTCTCGGCTTATGCTGTTGACACATAATTTGCCATTATACGAGTGTGTCAATCACGCAAGTTTTTCGACTGCGGTCGCTTTGAGTAATGAAGTCGGACACTCCTCAAACCCAAACCCCTCCCCACCATCCACTCGGGTCAAGTGATTTGGCTTAGCTTGACAGATATGTAACACCATCTACCACACAGAAGCAGCAAGAACAACAACTACAACAAAGGCAACAAGGTGCGTCAAGCGCTTCAAATTTGACTTGCAGATGATGTTGAACCCTTTTCGTTTTTTTTTTTTTTTATTTTTTTGGCAAACTATTCCTTTAGAAACATTTGCAATTTGCGAAAGTGGCAGCCTTTCGCTCCATTAGACTAAGCGAAGGAGTTTCGTTTCCTGCTCTGTCCTGGCTGTCCCACCTTCCTTCTGTTCTCCCTTCTCTACAAGCTACTCACATTTCTGCTGCACATTCGACTGACCGTTCATTTGCTTTAATATATCCAGCAAATCATCCACATCGGCATGTCCAGTGTGCTTGTCCAGCACATGCAGCTGCAGCTCTTCGACGGTGAAACCCCTCTCATCACAGAACGCACACTTGTAGCTCTGCGGTGCCTCGCCATTGATCAAGTCCTCGCCCAGAAAGAAGAGCTCAAAGAATTCACGATTGTAGATCGCCTTCATGGGATGATAGTATTTGTGCTTCTCGCTAGGACTGTTCTTGTCCTGGTCAAAACAGTCACCGCAATAGGTAACTGCTTCGCCGCAGACAACGCACTCGTAGCGCCTTCCCAGATCTCCACTAGCCGAACAGCTCAAGCAATGGCTCATGACCGGCGACATGGTGCAATATGATGGAACTCGATAATCAATTATCACGGAATTATCCTTTTTGGAATTATATATTTTATATAAACTCTTATTTCTAGTTTATAAACTTTGATTGACTTCACTGAGAGGCTCTTTCAGCTGAACTAAAGTTTAAATGACTGTTGACTGTTGAAACAAAAACAACGAGACCTACTCGGATCGTTCAGGGCAACTTGGTGCTGCCAACTCGTTGCTAAGAATTTAACAGTAAATGAAAAGCATCCCTAATGATGACGATGCAGATTTTTATGCCGTTGCAATTTTGTATTCTTTTGAAATTTAATTTCTTTTCTTGTCTACAAATCTTCATTATATTTTGTCATATTTTTATATTAATAATTGTGCTATTTTGATGAAAATGAAATGATGCTTCATATAATATTTATATATTTCATATATTCATCATCATTTTTATATTGTCATCATATTTTATATACTCATCACATATTTCAAAGTTTTGTTAGGATATTTTGTATTATTCAACAATATAAAAGAAAGGTACAGCCGATTGTGCTACCTCAATTGTATTTTGTATTGCATACTAACAGACGTTTCATTTAAAATCTTCACGCGTATTTTAATTATTTCTAAAACAACTTCGACAGTCTGGCGCACTCGACAATAGGATACCCTTTGAACTATATTCCTTTGTGCATGCTTCCAAACTATTCTTGCCAAATGGCGCTCGCCTGCCTCCATCGTTAACCATTATTGGTAGCCACAAAGTTAAAATATAAGATCCCCATTTACCCTTAGAAGCTGATTTAAATATCATTGTTTCCCTTGGATATATTTGTATATATATCAGTTTATTTTATTTTATAATTTATTTATTGAACTTAAAATTCAATTTCGGCATTATTTTATCGTTGGAGGGAAAATTCAGTGTGGATAAGCTAAAGTCAGTTAGTTTTTTTACCATCGTAAAAATCGGCTCAGCCTTCATCAATATTAAATGTTTAAAATCAGCAGACACCTACTGATAAGTTTAAAAGTTATAGCTTATCAAGAATGAAGACATCGATATACAAATCGACTTATTAAAATAACACCTACACCAGCACCCACATTGCCTTCACCTAAATAATCGTATAATAAAGGTTTTAAACCTTTATTTCGTTTTCTATTCGAATGCTTGCCAGAGTTTAAAATTGCCTATAAATAATTTAACAGTATCATTATTATAAGAATCATCATGTTCCTCATTGTCATCATCCTCGTCATCTTCGTTATCGTCCTCATCCTCGTCATCATTGTCATCATTTTCATCCTCGTCGTCATTTTCCTCTTCACCATTCACATCATCCTCGTCCTCATCGTCTTCCTCATCATCTTCAACTTCCTCCACTACAACTACATCTTCGTCATCGATGAGGATGACATTGGGAGATTCTGTAACGGTCGCCTCATCAGTTATAGCCCCATCAGACAATTTAATCTGCTGTCCATGCAAAAGGTTAAAGGTTACAAGCTTGTGTTCTTCGCTATTCTCATTTTCATCCCCCTGACTTGTTTCAGCTGTCTCCTGATCCTCGTCATTGTCGTCATCTTTGTCGTCATCATCGTCGCCATCCTCATCGTCTTCATCCTCGGCTTCCTCATCCTCATCGTCCTCATCTTCGTCATCTTCATCCTCATCATTATAATCCTCATCATCTTGTTCATTGTTGACTGAATCTATGCCCCCGATCTGTCCCTGCCAAAACAAATAGGTCGGCAAGGCTGGAGTTTCCATGTTGTTCATTTCCTTTCTACTATTGGTGAACTCGGCCAACCACTTATTGTAATTATCCAATCCTCTATAGAAGCGTTCCATGGCAGCAAGCTGAGCAACACTCGCACTTGCTTGAGGCTCCTCCGCTTTGGGTTGCTGCATGTCAGATTCGTCAAGGTTTCTGGGCTCCAGTTGCACCTCACGCGCCGGCCCCAATGTGACCGGGAAAAGTTGCTCATCGGACAGCATGGAGCACAGTATGGCCTCGATAAAGCGTATGCGATTTTGTTGCATTTCCTTCTGCTGTTGCTGCTGCTGTTCAAATTGCTGACACAGAAACCTATGCGAATCTTTCTTCACTGTCTCCACCGCCTTCACTTTCTCCTGCTTCTTGCTCGCTTCGTCACCTTCAAAACTGGGACGCATTATGTTCGCAAAGGTAAAGAATCGTTTGCTGCTTGGCTGATGCTGATCACTGCGCATATCGCTTGTAGACGGCAAGGAGGAGAAGTAGTTAACCCAATCCTCTTGACGGCGCTGATAGAGCTGCGACAACTCTCGCTTAGGCATCGCAGAATCTCCTCTTCGCTCTGCCGTCTGCACGTTGCCGCGTGTTCGAATCGCCTTGGTGGTGCTACGAACAGTTCGCATCTCAATTGCACCATCGAATGCGGCACGATTGCTTGCGGCGAAGCGCCTGCGATCCTCCTGATGGTGGTCCTGTTGGTCAGTGCTGGATGTTGTGCGCAGCAAGCCTACAAGCCCGTTGCTTGTCAAGAACCTCTGCTGCTCCTCCGGACTCATATGCAAATCCTCCAGCACACGCATTGCCTGTTGCTGAAGGGACGGTGTACGGCGTGGCCTGGTCTGCACCACAGCCTCGCGAGAGCTGGCAGAGCGGCGGGTCGATGGTACGACCATGGGACGCGATGGACGTGGCCCATTGCGTAAGAAATCAGATGCTGCTGCTGCTGCAGCAGCCTGGGCCTGCGACGGTTGCGACACTTCGGATTCTCCCTCCTGAATGATTGGACTTGTCGTATCGGCAGCATAGCGTGTGTAGAGTATATTGAAATACTCATAGAAATCCCTGTGATCGCGATGCTCATCGGAGATGTGCTTATAGAGCTGGATGCTCGTAAAGCCGTAGCTATCGCACAGCGCACACTTATAGCTCTGCGGCACATTGGCCTCGTCATAGGGTTCGCCACCGAAGTAGAACTCGTACTCGGTGCGCGTATAGTGCACCTCCAACGGATGGAAGTACTTGTGATCTGGAGAGGCGGACCCAACCGCCAACTGGCCAGAGTCATAGCAGTTGCCACAGAGCTGATAGTCGATGCACAGCCAGCATGCGTAGCGGCGTCCAACAAAGGCAGCTGCCTTGCAATTGCTGCACACATAGCCAAAGTGACGTTCCGGTGGAATGGAAGGAGTCATCGCAACGGGAGTGAGGAAACTACGGCACTTGTGGTAGGGGAACTGTGGGAACTGCGGAAGGTGGCAATCAAAACAATCAGAAACCCGAAAAACAAGCCAGACGAATCACAGCCTCACTTCAATTGTTTATCGAACAAAGAGACTCAGTGATACGTCTGGCAATGAGAAAAGGAATAACAAAACCTTCGTTGTTGCTTCACTTACTTAATACTTCGTGGGAGAGTTTTTTCTTCTAGTTAAGTAGATGCTTTCTTTTTTTATCTTTTTGTACTCAAGCTGACCTTAGTTTTCTATCGTCTTTGACAATCCAATTCCTTTTTTCACAGCAAAGTGACAACGAAACTTGTGAGTGCCTTTTTGCGGTGCTGCCAACTCGATTTTCTTTGTCAACGAGTTGTTGCCCTTGGACAACAGAAGAAGTTGATTGCAAACGTAGTAAATCGATTATGATTGAAGAAATAGTTTTAAATATACATAAATATTCCCTTTTCGATCGAAAGTCAGTTTGTAAAAATGAAAAATATTATTTTTATAAAATTGTTCAACTTTCAATGCTCCCTTTATGAAATTGTTTTCGAATGTGATAAATATATTAGAATGTGTTTTAAAATAATACTGTAAACTAACAATGCCTACTACAAAAATTGAATACTTTGAAATTCATGTATGTCGAATAGAAAGAAAAACAACATCAATAAGCTGCTTATCGAATTTGACTTGACTTTAAATATATTTAAACGTCAAAATTTTACAGAGTTAAGAAATTAACTAACTTTTTAAAGGAAGTTTGGGGAGTTGTCTATCTTTTCAAAGATGTAAAATAAAATATATAATCAGCACTGAGTTCATTACGAAATAAGTATAAACCTTTACAGGGATATTTGATGAGAGAGTGAGAGAGAGCTTTTAAAATATACTTTACTACTAAACCATAACTCTTGATACATAATACCCTATAATTTTTTTTTAGCAAACAAATGAAACTTTCGCATTATACAAAATTAAATTCGTTAATGGAATAACCCAAAAATTCGCCCCCTTAATGTATGTGGCCCAAGGGCTGCTTAACACATTCCAGTGCCGTTGGCGGTCGCACTCATGCGATCATCCAGGCACAAACACACACACACCTTCCTCTTCGCCCCACACACACACTGGACCCTTCCCTAGGTGCCTCTGGGTTGCCATGTGCTGCACGTGGACAAGAACTAAAAACTCTCATTAACATAATAAGCATCATTATAGAAATTTAAAGCAGCGTAAAATGCTGCTACATAAAGCACACTCACACACACACACACACGCTACACCCTACACACACTGCGACACAATGTTGACCTCAATTAAAAAATATATTTTCGCCTTTTTTTCGAGAGTTTTGCCAACTTGCATTTCATGTTACGCCAACCAGTGTTGTAAAAGAGCCGTTGACATTTCACGCTTTTAATTAAAATGCCCCACAGTGGCAAACAAGAGAGCAGAGAAAGTGAACAGGAGAAACAGAGAGAGAAAGAGAAAGAGAGATGGAACGACTCTCGGTAATTTGTGCTAAATGCAGCTTAGAATATTTGCTATTTATTTTAAAATGATTTTAATTGAAAGCATTTGACAAAGTGTTGATGACATGATTTACATTAATTACAAACACATACAGAGATAAACACACATACACCCACACATACATAGGCTCCTTCAAAAAAGGCCCCTTAGAATTGGCCCCGAAGCGAAGCTGGCTGGGAATCTGCTTATGACAGCTGAAACGATTTGTCAGTCTGCGAAAAAGGGGAATGACGAATGAGCAAGGGGGAGGTAGAGGAAGAGGGAGAGGCTGGGACAAGTGGAGATAGCGGTTTAGGCTGGCAAATGTTTGTCCACAACAGACTCAGGCAAATACACAAATTAAGCCATATTCAGCGAAGATACTCAATTACATACGCCCAAAGTGTGAAAAACAAAGCAAACTGTCTGCAAAGGCAGAGACAGAGACTTAAATAACTTTGCATGGCTTAAGGTTGCTCTGCATAAACTGTAAATGTGTAAAAGTATTTCAACTAATTCATAATATTGTCAGTTTTGTGATTTATTTCTAGAATTAACCCATTGAGGTTTTATATTACAGTGCTATTTTTAGCAACCCTACTACTTCTATTCTTCGCTTCCAAATATAAAAACAATCAAAAAAAATTACTTCTACGTACAAACGGGTATTTATTGCAAAATCATGTTTTTACTCGAATAAGTAAACTAATTAGGTGCCTGGGTAACTTTGAATCTCCCATAAAATTCGGTACACTATAAACAAGCACGAAAGCTACAGTGGAGCTTGCTTGACTATGTTACACCCGCTATCCATCGACCAAAACGATTTGTAAAATATACTGCATACTTTGCAGGGAGGAGCTTCTTTTAAAAATAATTATTAAGAAACTTCTATATTAATTACTCGATCGCAACCGAATTTCAGAAATAATTTTTTCCGGTTTTTTTCCGGTAGTCCTAACTCTCATAATCCCTGAGATCTAGATTTTATTACAGAAATACGGACATAGCTATAGCGACTCAGCTCAGTTAATGCAGATGAGGAATACGAGTATATATAGTTTGTGAGTTAGTAGTTATGGAGCTTGTATCTGTCCAGTGGCAGCACACCACATGCATAAACCACTTTACAGGGTATAAACTGCAAAGCCACGCTACTTTCTTTGCAATTAAGTTAATTAGCTGCTTGAGCAATTTTAAATATGCCCGAAATTGACATAAACCACGATATACTTACACCCTGTAAAAATGAGAAGTAATGAAAAGTGTTATCAACTTTTTGTGTCTCTCTCTCTCTCTCTCTCTCTTTCTCTCACTAGCATAAGTTGGAATCAGCTCGGGAATAACTATGATATTGTTAGTTATATTACAACTAGAAAAGATAACTTCACATTTACTACTTCCCCTGATGAGGTTTCTTCTTCTCCAACCATTTTCAGCAAAATATTTTCAGCACAAAAGTAGCGAAAAAACATTTTCAATATTTATGACGCCTGGCTGCAAGGCAAAGAGACAGAGAAAGAAACAAGCGGAAGAAAGAGGCAGCAGCCTGTGAAAACAATGCAAAAGTAAAGAGAAAAAGCAGCGAGGGGTAGGGGAGAGGGCGACAGAGAAATATCCATAAGTGTCTGCTTAATATTCATAAAAGCATTTTAATTTGCATTTAATTAAATTATTTTGTGCCACTGTGCATGGTCCGGGGAGGGTCGAGGAGTAAAGGCCAGCACTGCGCTGTGCTCTGCTATGTGTTGGTTGTGGGTTGAGGGCTGTGGGCGTGTCTGCTAGACGACACATGTAACTTTTTCGGGGAACGCTGCTCTGTGTCATGTGGCAGCATGTCAATTATCAAATAATTTGCGAGACATTTTCGTTTTTGCCAAATTAAATTACACAGCATATTTCTATGGAAGTGGATGCGGAGTGGGGTGGGGGAGCAGGGGGAGTAAAGGGCACTTACAGACTCCTCACAGCAGCCACTCAACCTCCACTCATAACCCTCTCTGTCTCTCACTCTGCTCTCAGCTTGGTAACGGTAAACTTTTCGCTGCTCCCCAGGGTGCCATTTAAAAACAGGCAACAAGGCGTTAACTGCAGCGACCCCTTCTCCCCCTTCCGCCTTCTTCTCCCCACAGTCACTGCCTTCATTTGCTTCATCTCGTTTACTTACAATTCAAATTGATGGCCACCATTTTTTGCTGTAAGCTGTCGAGGGGGCGTGGCAAAAATCAATGCAAATCACACACAAAACTCCGTTAAATTGCTTCAGGTGGAGAGAATTTTTTTTTCTGCTTCTATCCAATTTTTTTTATCGCGACTCGCGACGCTGTTGACGCACAGAAATTCGCTAACCGACTGAACTGAGCTGAACTGACTGAATGACTGACTGAGTTGAGTAACAACTGATGGCAGACCCAAAAAAAATAGAGAAAAAAAAAGCCGCGCGACAAAAACAAAAATTTGTAGAACAATTTTTTTTAGCCAGGACACAAACACATTTTGTAGCTTGTAGTTCGTTGCGGACTGCACGGCTACACACATGCAAGTGTGTGTGTGAGTGTGTGTGCCAATACGTGCGCTTAGTTTTAATTCTGTCGTGTAGCATACTTTGCGGCACTAGCTGCAAAACGAACTAACAGGCAATGTAGTTGCTGTTGTTCTTGCTGCCGTTAGCCGTCGCCATCGCCGTCACCAAGCGACAACTGTCTGCAGCATTTTATGGTCGCCTAATTGCTCTGAGAGCCCAAAACTCGGAACTCGGAAAGCAGCCAAACAGCTGATGACTCAGCTGCAATAATGGCGAGTGGAATAAAGAGTGGAAAATGGAAGAAGGGCGAAATAAAGCGCAGAGCTGAGTCAAGTTTTTTAGATGGTTATATTGAGTATTGTTAAGGTAAAGAGATTCCTATGGTGATAACTGATTGTTTGCATTTGAATATTTATTTTGATTTTCCCTTTGAGAAGGTTTGTTGCGCTTGAATAAATTATCATTTGTTATTAATAGTTGATTGTGGTTATGAGTTTTATCTATTATTATTCATTTACTTTTTGCTGATAGGTGAAAAGTTTCAAATAGTTTTTAAAGTGCTTTCATAGTAACCATTTATGTTGTTATACGATTGAAAGCATAGATTTAACCTATCAGATCAAGGTACAAGAAACATAGCTACCAAACTCTGATAACATCCTAAATAGTTTCTTGAATGTTTCC
This sequence comes from Zaprionus indianus, assembly GCA_018904595.1. Lineage (NCBI taxonomy): Eukaryota > Metazoa > Arthropoda > Insecta > Diptera > Drosophilidae > Zaprionus > Zaprionus indianus. The sequence continues at coordinate 4,674,224 of JAEIHA010000905.1, forward strand.
ACACACCTTACTCAACCGAGAATGTATAAGACACTCTAACTACTTAGAAGTAGAACGCTTCTATAGCTTTGTGATATTGCTTGTTAGATCGAATTATCGAGGCCTTTACAATACAGTTTTTTCTGGTAAATTCTTAAAATACTTTACTTTCTCAACATTTTTGCGCATTTTCACGTTGTGAGCTACATAAGCCTCGAAACGCCAAACGCAAACCGCATTTCATTTTCAAATGCCACGCCCGGCATGTCACAAACTGAGCTGCACTAACACGCACTCACAAACAAAACATACAGACACACATATCCACATTTATCCCACACTCAGCACGTGCTCTGTCAGTTTGTATGCCCTCCCAGTGGCCACTTGGCCATGATTGGCCTCACTGCACGCTTGGCCAAATGTCGCCGAAAGTCTCGAGACGGCGGCGGCAGATGGCGGCGCAAAAAGTACACACATTACATGGTGGGCGAAAAAGAGAGTAGGAGGGGTCTAAGTGAGGGTTACTACCCAAAAAAGTCGGCAATAAAGTGCACTAAAAGCTGCAAAAATTGGCAAGCAAAAAAAGAAGCCCAAACGCATTCCATACAACAAGGCGACAAGGCAACAGCAGCACACCAGCAGCTGCTTGCCTCGTTCACTTTGTTCCCTTTTCCTTTTTTTGTTGTTCTTGTTCACGTTATTGTCTTAATGTGTTTGCCGCCTTTGAGCAGCTCTGCATGATGATTCATTGGGGAAATTTTTCGGAATTTTCCAGTGTTTTCCAGCCAAATTACCAATCGAAAGAGACCAAAAAATTACACGTAACTTACCTGCAAAGAGAAGAAAGAATAAAAGGAAATTAGTAAATGATATATGTGATTTTAAAAGTTGTTTAAGATAGTTTAATACATTATATTTTAATATATATTATTATTTGCAATTGTTTCTAATAATATTCAAGATGTTTTAGTATATTTAAAGAGATTTTTAAAAACGATTCAACATATTTAAATATTATTTTAACATTTAACAAGACATCCTTAATTACTGCCGCAGTGAAGTTAAAGTTAATGTAGAGGAAATGCTTTCCCATTTAAAACTTCTTTTAACATAACGGGAAATGTTATTCCACATGGCACTACGGAACCTTATGCTCCCATCCAGTAAAGTCATGCAGCTGTTCTGAATGAAGGGAAGGAAACTTTTTTTTGCCTCGGCATAAGTGGAAACTGCAGGCCGAGTTTCCTTGATGTTTTAAGGGAAAACTTTTACTTATGCAACGGTGTGAAGAATGTGGCGGCCAGATAAGAAAGCAACGTCATCTCCAGTAGAGATAGAGAGAGAAAAAGAGAAAGGGAGAGAGAAGGGGTACAAAAAAAAGTAGCAACAAAATTTGCACTCATTTTTTATGTGCTGCAGTTGTTCGAGAGAAAACTTGTTCCAAGATATTCTTCTTTTTTTTTGTACAGACAGTGTAAAAGTTGAGAAGTTGGTACAACATGGAAAACTGACAGTAAGAAAGGTGGCAAGGAAAGGCGAAGAGGGAGACAGCAGAACAGAAAAATTTTACACGGCAACCATAAAACTAACTGGAAAGAAATTCCTATAAAGCACTTGAAGTTGAAGTTCTATATACATTTGTAGCTTAAGTTGTTGATCTTAGAAGTGTCTGATGAAGAACAGTAACAACTTGGGATAATAATTGCTTTAGCCTTTTTTATCAATTTAAAAACTAAGCACATTAATCAAGAAGAAGAAACTTATCTATTGTGAAGCTTAGATTGAGTTTAAAGTTGGGTTTCAACTAATTAAATCAAATGGCGCCCAACGTGGGGTGTTTGGAAAGTTGTCTGAACACGTAGAAACAGATTGTTGATCTACCTATTATTCCTATTTATCGACTATAAATTGTTGGATAAGATCTTTCTATGCAATCAATATAGTAAAAGTTCTATACTGCGCATATTTTGTAGATTATCTAAACTTGTCACTACAATTTCCAATCAATTCGAGCACATAAATCTCTTTAGTTTGCTCAAAACATTTTCTTGCTTCGACTATTTTCCATGCGATTACATAAGCAAATACTCCTCTGTCTGCACGTGCAGCTAACCGACTTCACTAGCCTACCCCCTCCTCCGCCACACACTTCGTCACTCTCCTCTCCATACCTACTCCCCCCCGCAGCTGTCGTGTCCAACTGTGCGCGACGTCGCCAAATGAAGACTGGCGCCTTGGCCCAGACAGGCCGAAGAAGCAATACTGCATTGTTGGTGTATGCTCCTATATACTATATATAGTATATACATAACATATATAGTATGTCTGGCATATAGTGTGCTAAGTAGCCGAACAGGTATCACATAGCAACAACTGCAAATGACGCAGTCACGTGACGTGTTCAGTTTTTGCGATAAGGCTGCGAAAAGTCAGTCGACCTTAGGGGCAGGGGGAGGTGACTTTGGGGAGTAGCATGGGTGCCACAGGGTGTCTCAAGCTGTTGTTCTTGTTGTTGTTGTCGACTGCACTTTATCACCTTGGGAATGCGAACGTAAGTGACGTTGCCGCCGGTTGACTATATAGAGAACTGAGCCTTTGGCTTTATATATAGTACATAAGTTTATCACATTCCCCCTCCCTTTCTCACTTTTTAGCAAAGGCTACTGCACTATTGATTTTTCTCACTGCATTTGACTGCCTTGCGGGTATAGTTCTATTTAAACATTAGCATAAGTCAATAAACTGTAGGGGCCCCAAATTAAGGAACTAAAGTAATGAAAAAGTTGATGCTTTTCAAGTGGGTGTAATGATGATGACGAAATATAAATTTGAAATTGTTTTAAAGAAATAAAAAGCAGACAAAAAGTAAATTAACTAGTAGAAGAGGATTTAATAGTACTAATATAAATGAAAATAAATTGCAATAGACGAAAAAAAAAAATAATAAAAAAATATTTTAAGCCAGCCCACAAAGAAAATCCCATTTAAAACTGTTAAAGTTAGCTGTACTTCAACATAAAACGTTATTTTATTTATTGAAAAACCTGTTCTACCCCCAAAAAGTCACGCAACTGTACACTCTTTTCCATCTATATTAAATCATTATGAAATTAACCTCAATTGCAATACCTCAGTAGTTGGGCAGCCTTCAATTAGGTTCTACCTCGACTAAGCTGCCAATTATCTTGATTCTCACTCCATCAATATCGATTCAGCTACTCACTCACGCAGTCAATTACTCGCACTCTTCTTTCACCAAGCTATTGCTGTCCTTGTCGCTAGCTAAATTAGTAGAATTTTCTTTTATATTTCGATTTGATTTTAGGATAGAAAAGAATTGCTTGGCTATGCCAGACGCGTTGCTCAAAAGTAAATGCGACCAGTTTCAATCCCATCCCCTTCTCAAGCGCACTCTACCTCTGCGCCTTTGAGTTGTTGCCGGGCGAGTAAGCAGCCACTTTTATGGCGTTTCCTTCATTAGGCGCCAGTAAGTATGCTTTAGTTTTCCCCCTTGTTATTGTTTACTTTGCTTTGCCTTTGCTTTCCTTTCATTTCTCCCTCGCATGTGTGTGTGTGCACAGTCAGCAGCTATTTTAGAGCTAACACGCCCACAAATTGTGCACTGCATTCAAATTAAAGAGAGTCAAGTGTAATGAGACCTGCAGATACCCTGTAAAGAGAAGATTGAACTGTACTTTTCTATATTTCTTTGAATTTGTTTTGCAAGCAAGTGCTTTGTATGAAATTGTATATACCCTGTAAGAAGTACAAGGAAACTTCTTTAAATTTTTCATATTAAATGGAATTTCTTAAAGGTTCTCAAATTTCAATGGGTCTAGATACCCTTTTATATGTTGCTTGGGGACAAAGTTAAGAAAGTGAAATTATTTGAAATGTTTATTAAAATCTATTTATACATACACTACGCACACACATTTACGTGTGGGTAGCCCCTTCCACCGCACCATTACAGGGTATATTAATGCTTGATGTACTCTTGTTTTCAAAATTAAGATGCGGGCTGTGTTTTTTTTTTTTTTTTGTTGTACTTTTGTTTTTGTTTAACGCGCAGGAAACGGGAACAGGTTGGTCTCCTGCCTCTTCCCCTCCCTCCTATTCCCCGGCTCACTTTCTCCCCTCTTGTGTCATGCTCTTTTCACTCACTGCCAATGCGGGTTTTTGTTAACTGTAGCAAATAATAATACACTTCCTTTTTGTGCACTTGACGCCGTTGCTATTCTTCTGCCTCTTTCTTCTTCCATTCTCTCCACATGCTGCTTTTGGGCCTGCTTTTCTTTTTGTTTGTTTGTTTGTTTTGTTTTGTTTTGTTTTCTCGGTAAGTTGTTGCTTTGTGCTTATGCTTTGTTTCACAACTTTTTGGCTGTCCGCTGCATTGCTAATTAGCTGTCGGCTTTTTTACCGGCACTTTCTTCCCCATTCACAGAACTGCATCTACACGTATAATATGTATTTCTACCTCTATAAAGTTTACAGTCTCGTCAACAAGGCAAACAGCTTCCTTTTACTTGTATGTATATAGCAACTTATATATATGTATAGGTACATCTGTATATGTGTGTATATCTATAGCATACTTTCCAGCAGAGTGCATTGGCTTGAAAACGATTTTCCTCCTACTTTGCGATCCCCAATCGCGTCTGTTTAAGCATCGTATTAAGCACAGCGTCAATTGTCGACAATAGTTGGACGGATTAAGTGGAAGTTGCTGCAATAAAACGACTGAGAGCAGCAAAGAGAGTGCAAGGAGACACCCGGGGGCAATGTGAACACTGGCAACGGTGGCAACTTTAAGTCTTGCCTTCTACTTCAATTGCAGCAAATTGTTTTAAGCTCTTCTTATTGTTAAATTCAGTTTCAGGATTTTCCTCAACGAAACCACACAATAGACTAGAATATAGTTCAGTTGAAATATAAATGTTATCTACAGCACATTTCAACAATAAATTAAGCTTATTATTTTATATGTTCAATAACCCGCACATATTGTTCTCATGCTGTTTAATTACATCAAGTATAAAAAGCAAAGTGAACAACGTAAATTTATGTTTATGTTGAACATATCTCTATTGTGTTTGACAAATCTATTGTTGAAATCTGCTTTATTATAAAACAATGGAATTTTAAATTTAAACCGATTATCGGACATGCAAAAGTTTGTTAATTATAGAAAAGGTAGATTCATGTACATATTGTATTATGTATACTATAGTAATTTTATTATTATTTGTACGATACTTTAAATAAAGGACTAAACAATATGTACATACATATGTATATTTATATATTATATATTAGATACTTTATCTACAACACACTCAGCTAACCCGCATAGAAATGCAAAAACTAATCAATAACTGTCAGCCTGGCCAAGCTAAAATTAAAATACCGTGCGCATAATTATACAACAAAGTTATATATAGCATAGTTTTATATATGTATGTATAGCTCCACTCTATCCGGCTTTCACGAGACAAAGTCAACGTTAATTAAAGTCACTTCGCTCGTAAGTTCTGCGCTCTGGCGACTAAGCCGCTTCCCGCTAGTTAATCAGCCTGACAGCAACAGACTACCAGAGAGACGCCCAGGCAAGTGTCCACGCCCACAATGCAAACGCCTTCTCGCTTGCAACGTTATAGCGAGGCGTCAAGTGGGAAGGGAAGTAGCATGGAGGATCCATGGGAGGAGGAGCACATGGCCAACACATTCTGCAATGTTGCGTAAAATGTCACTGACACTTTTAGCGTCGTCGTTGGGCGGTTGCGTTTGTCTGCAGTTTGCTGCAGTTGCAACATCAAAATTTGTTGCTGTTGCTGCTGCTGATGCTGCTGCTTCTGGTCTTGTTGTTGCTATTAGTGCTGCGATAAACAGGCAACAACAGACACAGAGGCAGCACAAACAACCAGACGTCCGCCCCTTTTGGCTTCAGGCTGGCATTAATGCATCCGCATCCGCAGCCGCATCCACATCCGACGTCGGGCATCATCCAAAATGTTTCTGAACAATGAAATTTTGTTGCCGCTTCTCGCTGCCATTTGCCGTTGCCAAGTTGCCAGTTTTGTCTGGCATTATTATGACAACATGTCCTTGATGCAGACGATGCGGCTAGAAATATATACACTATATATATACTATATATGTGCGTATATATCTGCTGAAGAAAGCACAATTGTTGCAGCCCATTGAAGAAGCCAACGAAATTTCTAACAAAATGTGAAACATTTCGTTGTCTTGTTTGCCTAAGGAAGTGCGGCACGGTGAATAAGAAATATGAGAATATATGTTTTAGTATCGTATAAAACACATACATATACAAGTGTATGTGCGTGTGGTATTATATATAATATTACAGATTATTATTACATATTATGTTCATTAACAGTTATATGTGTACACACTAGTTCGAAGAGAAGCAAGCCATACAATCAAATAGAGCTCTCAATGTATATTAGCTTGCACATCTCAGATATAGGATATAGTTTCTTGATCAATATGATTTGTAAAATAATGAGTCTTTATTTTTGATTAATTAAACATTGTCAGACAAAGAGGTAGTGATAATATAATAATTCTATTTTCAATTGAATATTAAGTTAAGTAGGTAATAAGAAACAAAACAAAATATATAGTTTCTTGTTCAATCAAGTATCGGAAAATATCTGACTGATTGTAAATGGAATCTGTCTGACTTCACTTTATTTCGATAGATTTTCTTAATTATAGTTGCACTCTAGTGTTTACTGAACCACCCTAATGAATTGAAACGCACGCAAAGTGCGCTTTTTAAATTGCATTTGACCTCGCTGCGATTTGTAATTAATACCACATCCAATTCGAATAGCTTTTTCCATCGATTTTTTCGCTAGTTTCGTTTTATTGTGGCCAAAGTTTGCCACACTATATGCCACATTGCTATGATATATGCCGTGTCTCTGTGTACACCTTTTCTGTGGTGTCTCTATCTCTCTTTTCCCCTCTCACTAAGCTGGTTGCGTGCTGCTGTTGTCACACAATTGCTGAGGGGGGAGGAAGAGAGAGGGATACCGACCTCCCCTGACCTTTTCCCCCGCTCTCTCGTTAGTTCACCTCTGAGACACCCCTTTCGTACTTGCACTTTTATGAGCGTTCAAATTAGTGCGTTTCCATTGTCGTCGTCGTCGTCGCTATCCAAATCCCCCAATAGACCTGACTCTCTCTCCTTCATCCTCTTTCTCTGCCTTCCATTTTACTTCCCTTTCCTGCTTCCTTCTTTCAATTCCTACGCGCCTTCGTGCTTCGTGTCCACTCTGAGCAAAGATTGTTTTATGGCCTTTGGGCTGTTTAGTTTATTGGCCGCCAACATGCAGGTAGCCAGTTGTAGCCCTCCCTCAAGGTCCGATTGGGTCTGTAGAAGTGCGTACGTGTGTGTGAAGGTATGTGGGCGTGTTATATTGCGGGTAATTAAAACGCTGCCCAGTTAGCTAGCCCTTCTAACCAGCAAAGGTAACGCTTTCGTCAATGTGGCGCCGCATGTGAAGTTCAAGTTGCTTGTGAGGAAACACTTTAGTCACATAGCATTGAATTGGTATATAGCGTTACTAGTATTACTCGCTTTACTCCCCTAATGAGCTGGCGACAGGCACTAATTAGATCGGAACGAGACAAAGCCCACCACTAAAAGGTGTCTTTAATTTTTTTGCTGTGCGACAGAACTTTGATTAATTAAACGTGACTGGTTTAACAATAGAAATCAGGGGAGTAAAGATGCCTAGGAATGCAGGTATTAAAGAAAAAACTGATTACTTTTCTGTTGTATACTCTACAATATACACTGCAGTATGCAATACAGTATACACTACAGTAGTTGTCAATAATAAATTCCAGAACCAAGTATATTTATTTAGACAAGTTTTGTTAGCTAAGCCAATAGTTATTTTTCTTTAATTGTTAAGCAAGTTTAGACTAATTTAACGTGCCTAAATTTATAAAACAATTTAACTAAGTTAACATCCCTTACACATGCAATATCTGAAAGAAATTAAGTTTCCTTCATGCTCTCAATTATTCAATATTTTCCACTCTCTCACTCATAATTCTGGCACTTTTTAAAAGCGCCTGCCAAGCACAGAAGCCACAGTAAAAATGCATAAATATTTAATACAATTTTATCAGACAAAGAGGCAAATGGCAGGCATAAATAAGGCACATGCCAAGCAGAAAGTACCACAGGGAAGCACACACACACACACAGTACACACACCCTACACACATGCATACTCTACACACACTCTTGCAGTGACTTCAAGTGTGAAAATTATGCGTTCAATGAAAATATTTTGTCAGAGCGCGTCGTGCAATTGCGACCATGCTCAGGACCCCCCTTGGGGCATTAGAGAGAGACAGAGAGAGAGATGGCAACGTTGGCGTCCAGCTGCTGCTGCTGTTGTCCGCATTTGGTAAGCCTTTTTAATCCTGCCAGCAGTATGCAAAACATGCGCTTGAGCCCCTCACTCCTCCACTCTCTCTCACTCGCTTCTAACCACAATGCAATTTTGTGGTCCACACAGATAGAAAAGTAGTAAAGTCCTTCGTCCGTTGAAGAGGCAGAAGGGACGAATCTGTGGCAGACACAGAGTGGAGCACAGAGTGGAATACCCGTTGTGGGACATTGCGTTGCGTACTTGTATTATCCACGATAATAACGAAATTGTCGGCCTGCTATAAATATACTATAAACTATATATACACGTATATGGAATGGAATGTAAAATGTGTCGGAGGAGACACATTGCAGCCAGTATGAGCCGCCGCGTCAGATAACCAGTTGACCGCATTGCCACAGTCCAATCCCCTCTTCCTTCCTTGCTTTCCCCCCTCCGACAATCGTGACCATTCCAGGCCACATCGCATAATTATTTTCTTTTTTTTTATAGGTCAAACTGCAACCGATTCAACCTCATTGCAAAGCTGATGCTGGGTGCGTGCTCAGTTGGCTTTGTCAGGCATTTCCCGCAGCTTCCACCTCCCCCTCCCCTTTCCCATCCCTTTGCTCAACGCACTTTTCAATTTATTTAATGAACTTTGGTTTTAGTCGTAGCACATTTCATTATTATTCATGATTTATCCGGGCCCTTCTTTATCGCAGTTTGCGCATCGCTGCACAAAAGTGTGCGAATTGCATATGGATAATTTTGCCCCTGGGATTGTTCAATAAACATGAGGTAAATAATGGTTAAAAATCAAGAAGAAGAAGAGCTGCAAATTTACATTTTTATCGCTTGCGATTTAAATTTATTTATCAGTGTGGCGTAAATCGTTCCTTATGAGCCATCATGTTTTATGGCACGAGGTACTGTAAAAGGAATTTTAAAACGCAGTGTTTGCAAAGATTGATTACACTGGGCTACAAAGCAGAGAAGGAGGTGGAATTAGTCTACTGGCAGTTCTTAAACAGTTCTTAATTATTGTGCTGCTTCAAGGCTCATCAGAATCTTAAGATATTAAGTTAAGATAAGAAGGAATTTATTTGTAAATACTTTTAAAAATGTAGATTGTTCGATCAGATCAGAAAACTTGAAAAAAAAGTACACATCCATACTCCTTAATATTTATATTATTATATTAATACTTTCTTTAATATTATCAACGAAGAAGTCTTTCCTTTTGACTAAATTAATGCACATCATATGCCAACTGTCCAGCAACTTTATCAAGTCAGCCACCGTTCATCCATCTTCAATCATATTAGCATCATCGCATTATGCGCAAATCAAATGAAATCAATGTCCGATAACAACAACAACAACTTGAATTAATCCTGTTCCCAGGGGACAGTTGAATTGAATCAGAAATCTACTGTTGCTGCCATTAGCATAACTAATACGAATTATTATTACGTAGTAGTATTATTATTATGATTATTATATTTGTGCCTCAATGCGAATTCACATTTGCAATTTCTCGCATAATATAGACAAGTGTACACACTCACACACACAACACAGAAACACAAACACACAGGCAAAGCAACACATACACTGGGCAGAATTGGCAAAATATTTGTATGCTGCGTTGTTGGTTCTGCCCACAAAAACCATATTTGCTATGCAAATGATGACAGGCTCGGGCAGGCAGAGAGAGAGAGAGTTTAGGAGGTGGTGAGGACGCAGGAGAGGCAAGCACAGTCCTCTGTGGCATTGCAACTATGCGCAAACACGGAACAAACACCTCAGGCCGCTGTGGTGCGATGTGCGATGTACGATGTGTGAACACGGCAAGCATTTTAGCCAAAAACTCGCCACGATTTGCTCTGCTCTTGCATTGTACAAATCCCACAGGCAATGCCACTCTCTTTGCCTTTAGTATCGTTCTCTCTCTGTCTCTGCTTCCCTGTATCGTTCTCTCTTTCACTCAGTTCGTATGCATAATTGAAGTTTAGTGTCGGAATATTACGAAAAGTTTTTGACAGATTGAAAAAACTATTTTAAAAAGCACTTTAACAAACAACTATTAAAAAACCTCATGAGTTACTAGTTTTATGAGAATTTTTCTATTAAAATATTATAATTGTGGTAATTTATACACATGAAAAATAAAGGGAAACTGACTTTACCCTAAAGGGAGGTTCTTTTTAATTTTGCCGTTAATCTAAACGCAATAATAACACATATTAACACAAAATTTGGTAGCGCTGGCAATTAAAGTCTCTAAAATCTAGGTTCCCATACGGACTTACTATTCTAATATCTTATATTTTCTGTTCCCTTCGGACTATAGCCATTTCTTTCTCGTCTCTTTAGTAAAGTTTTCCCCCCTATGCAACTCTGCCCTTATTGACACTAAGTGCAATCTGAAGACATTTTTTTGCGCTCTCTAGTTCTCTCTCTCTCTATTCGCATTCCGACAGGCTGCACCGAAGATTAATGTGCTTGGCAGTGTTCCCAGCGCATTTCTCATGTGGTTTTTCTTCTTCTCTTCTCCCTAATCCGTCGTCACCCATCCCTCTGGCCCTTGCACTCGACTAGCGTGATTTGTCATCATAAACAATAATTCACAATATCCGCACTGTTGCCATTTTTCATTGAAATCGTTCGCCATTTTGAACAACAACAACAACAAAGGAGAAACTTTTAATGGCGACACTTTTTTGAAGTGTCGTCCATTTTGTTTTCATCCCGTCGGCACTTTCCAACACTCTTTGAACCCATTTCGTGGTGGCAAAATGGTGCAAAATTCTCTCTCTCTTAATTGACTTGCTTCCGCTTTTAATTGCATTTTTATACTTTTTTGCAAAAAGTTTTCTAGTAGCTGCTCAGAAGGTTTAACAGCGAAAAAAGGTTACTTGCATTGGAAGTATAAGACTCAATAATACCCTGTAAATGAGGCAGTATTATAAGGCATTCTTTGCAAATCACAATTAATAAAATGGTTGTTATCATTCTCTTAGTCGCCTTTTTCCATAACTTTTCTATTTTAATTTCCCTCAACTTAAACTCTATTTAATTGTATGATATACCCCACTTGCTACCCCTTATAGACTGAGTACACAGCGATTGCAAAAGGATTTTAATTAAAGCAAATAAACAGCTTTAATTAAAAATGCACATACGCATAATTGAATTGTCAGCACGAGTCCGAAACTCTTCTGTAGATTTCTCATTTCCCCAATTTTCCCCACCCAATTTCCTCTTCTCTTTCCAATTACCCCGAAATAAATACGAACAAATATTTTGCCATTTGCCATGGCGACCCCCGACGGCTGCTTTATTAATTTTTAATTGCAATTTGAGTATTGTTTATTGATGACCTTTGCCATTTTACACATTTATTGCATTTCGTTCGTGTGTTCGTTGTTCGCATTGCAATTAATTTGCCTGCTAATTTTTGTGTCGCTGCTTAATTATTGCCGCGTCGCTAACTTAATTAACATTTAATTAGTGCGTATTTTGCGTTAATATTTAATACGCCATTTTTGCGAAACGCGCAAGCGTTGCATATTAATTTAAATCTACGTTAAATTAATTGTTTTGCAATCGCCCAGCAGCAGCAGCAGAAAGGGGCTGAAGAGGCGTGGCGAAAACAGTAGGAAAATTGAACTAAATGAGGCTTAGTCGCTGCTGTGTTAATTAGCAGCAGGCATTATAATATTTAATATTTAATGCAATCATAATTTGCAAACACATTTTCTGTGGTCGCCGCTTTGCCAGTATTTTTTGTGTGTGCGGTATTTTGGCATTTGAAAGCCGCAATTGATACTGATTTAAGTGCTATTGGTAATTAGCTTTTGGTATATACTTGGCTTTTTATTTCAATTTGTATTAATACTGTTTTTCTGTGTGTTCTTTTCATAAATATTATTTACTTTTATGGCGCACTTTTCACACTTTAAGACCGTATTTTAAGAGTGTGCATTGTGTGTAATTTACTGTGTTTATTTTACAGTTTATAATAATATTTAATCATCAAACAAGATTTTTTATTTCATACGCAGATCAAGTTGAATTTTTTTTTTTGCTCTGTTGCTGTCGTTTTTTTTACAATATATATTTTTTACTCATTATATTATTGTTAATTTATACCTTTTTTTCTATTATTTATTGTGCATTTATTGTGAATTCTTGCAGTTTTGCAATGTTCATTAACTTGCTGCTTACAAAACTTTATTCCTTACTTAACTCACAACAAAACTAGTTAAGATAAATGCGTTTTCCCTTTTATCAGCATCATCCCTTGACCAGCGAGTCCCTCAGCAAACTTACTTTAATGACTTTTCCCCTCCCCCCAACCCCGCAGTGCTGGATGGCAAATTCTTTGCACCAACGGAAAAGCTATTAGCGATGGCCAAGCCATGTAGAAAATTAATGAACATTCGCGCTTCGTGTGTATAAGAGGAAAGCGCGAAGAAGAAGTTAAGGAAAAGCGCTTTGATAAATGGAAAAAGTGGACAAGAAGCGCGAAAATTGGCAGATTGCCATAATGAATATGAATTGGAAAATCAGTGGAGAAGCTAAAAGAGAAACTGCAAGCGAAATGGCCAAAGAGAAAATGTGCTCAAATTCAACTTGAAGTTTGAGTTTGAGTAAATTCCATTTGATATTATCGTATGACGTTCATTTAATTCTTAACTGATGTGCTCGCTTTGGTTTCTGCCTCGTGCTGAAGCGTATTTGTCCCTTCAGCGGGTTCATCTGTCTGGCCAGTAAATATAATAGCTACGAGGGTCGTTTGATAAGTCCGTGACTTTTTGAATAAAATATATTTTTTTCGTCAAAGAAGCGTTTTATTTCTCAACATAATCTCCTTTTAGCTCTATACATTTAGTCCAGCGTTTTTCCAATTTTTTTATTCCTTCCAAATAATAGGTTTTCTCAAGGCCCTCAAAATAGTCGTTTGTTTCTGTGATGACCTCTTCATTTGACCCGAATCTCTTACCGCCGAGCCATTTCTTCATGTTTGGAAACAAAAAATAGTCACAGGGGGCTAAATCTGGAGAATATGCTGGATGGGGTAGCAGTTCGTAGCCCAATTTATGCAATTTTGCCATGCTGACTACACACGTGTGCACCCGTGCATTGTCCTGATGGAACAGCACTTTTTTTCGCCAAATGCGGTCGTTTCTGCTTCAAATCAATATCGAATCTGTCCAAAAGCTCTGAATAATATTCGCCGGTGATCGTTTTACCCTTTTCAAGGTAATCGATGTGAATGATACCTTGTGCATCCCAAAAAACTGTGGCCATGACCTTGTTGGCCGACAGACCCACCTTGGCCTTCTTTGGTGCACGTTCACCCGGAGAAACCCACTGTCTTGATTGTTCTTTGGTCTCTGGTGTGGTGTGGTGGATCCATGTTTCGTCTACGGTAACGAAACGGCGCAAAAATTCGTTTGGATTGCGGTTGAACATCGCCAAACACTCCTTTGAAATGGTCACACGGTTGCGCTTATGGTCGTGTGTGAGCAATCGCGGCACCCATCGCGCGGAAAGCTTTTTCATGTCCAAATATTCATGTAAAATGTGGTGTACCCGTTCAGTTGAGATGCCTACAGCCTCAGCTACCTCACGCACTTTCATTCTCCGATCATCCAATATCATTCCATGGATTTTGTCGACGATTTCTGGCATGACGACCTCTTTTGGGCGACCTGAACGTTCGGCATCACTTGTACTGGTACGACCACAACGGAACTCAGTAAACCATTTCTTAACCATTGAAATTGATGGTGCAGAGTCCCCATAATATTTATCAAGTCTTTCCTTGGTTTCGGTGATGGATTTTTTACGCAAAAAATAATGCTTAATTAGCACACGAAATTCACTTTTTTCCATTTTCGTTAAAATTTACGAGATCGTCTGCTTTCAATGCCTATAAAACGCAAACCAAAAAACGCAGCTTTCTCAAAATTTTACAGTCAGCTGTTAATCGATAACTGCTGACAGGAGCAGTGTTGTATTTAGAGCAGGTGCGCGGCAAATACAAAAAGTCACGGACTTATCAAACGACCCTCGTATTTATCAACACACTCACAAATCGGACAGGCCACAAGCCACAGATACACACATTCATACATTTCACCTGCAGTCTTAATTACACTCGACCGCAGAGGGACAACAAAACAGAAATTGCCATTGTGACCCAACGAGAGATACTTTGTAAAGAGATTTTTGTTTAAAATTATTATTTAAACAGTTCATAATAAAAAGAAGCATATGGAATACATAAATAAATACATATAACTATTGTAAATACAAAAGATTCTTGATCTAATAAAATCGCTTAGATTATTTTTATTTAATTTGTTATAATATCTGTACCCCTTTCTCACCCACTACACTACACTTACTTTATAGGGTATTCAAACACAAAAAAATCACCAACTTTGTTGTCCAGTTTAGACAATGAACTGACGCTACGCCGCTGCTCATGCGGTTGGTCTGGAAAATCTCAAAAATATATACATATAACAGACCACCACGATGACCAAATCCGTGCAAAGTATTTAAAATGTTGCAAACAATCACAAAATTATATATACGAGGGTCGTTTGATAAGTCCGTGACTTTTTGAATAAAATATATTTTTTTCGTCAAAGAAGCGTTTTATTTCTCAACATAATCTCCTTTTAGCTCTATACATTTAGTCCAGCGTTTTTCCAATTTTTTTATTCCTTCCAAATAATAGGTTTTCTCAAGGCCCTCAAAATAGTCGTTTGTTTCTGTGTTTCTCTTCATTTGACCCGAATCTCTTACCGCCGAGCCATTTCTTCATGTTTGGAAACAAAAAATAGTCACAGGGGGCTAAATCTGGAGAATATGCTGGATGGGGTAGCAGTTCGTAGCCCAATTTATGAAATTTTGCCATTAGCACACGAAATTCACTTTTTTCCATTTTCGTTAAAATTCACGAGATCGTCTGCTTTCAATGCCTATAAAACGCAAACCAAAAAACGCAGCTTTCTCAAAATTTTACAGTCAGCTGTTAATCGATAACTGCTGACAGGAGCAGTGTTGTATTTAGAGCAGGTGCGCGGCAAATACAAAAAGTCACGGACTTATCAAACGACCCTCGTACAATGTACTGAATAACACGTATACGCCCCGTGTGCCACTAAGCTTGGGTAAGTTGGTAAGCTGTAGTCGGTGGAAGGGAGGAGACACGCTGAGGGGCGGGGCTGTGTCGTGCGGCTAAGTCTACTTCATTTACCATGGCGCCGGCCAGACGATTTTGACATTTTATTACCTCACAAAAGGCAACAACGAGCAGGGCGGGACAGAGCAAGGCGTGGTGGGAACAGGGGGGAAAAAGGAGGAACGCCATGGGTTGGGGCAATGACTCACTTGGCCAGCGGCAGTGGCGTCTACCTGACCGGCTTAGTTGGTTGTTCCCACGGGGAACAACTGCTAACCGAGCGTGTTGTTGCCTGCGTGTTTTTTGTGTGTGTTTCCTTCTTGTGTTTTCTTTCTGGCTTTTCTCGCTTTTCCACCTGGTCGTCGTCGTGAAAGCAAACAACAACAAAAACTGTCCTTAGCTAGTTTTTTTTTTTTGTCTCCAATTTCAGCTATTAAAGCAGAACTTCACGTACTGCACATCAGGTTCTTAGAATGTCTCATTTGATCGGAAGAAGTTCCTTGAATCACTTAAAAAATAACTTGATAAAGTTGCTCAAGTTGCGCCAGATAAAATTGTTATCAACAGCTTAAGATTACCCAGGATATACTAAGTATATAGATAAAATAATCATCATCATGTTAAGTCTTTTTTTGGTACTTACTTATGAATTTCACTTTCTTGTTGAGTCGCGGCTGCTTTGAGCGTATTTTATTGTTTTTCTTCATTGGCGCAGATCTTCTTGAGACTACTTTAAATGTGCGCCAGTGTTGGTAAGCGTATTGAGAAATAGAAAATTCAACAAGTTAGCAACGAAACCCCATTACAGCTAGATAAAAAAAAACCCTGGTAACAATTCGACTTTAATATAATTTCATATTCAGTGGAAGGAAAAAAAAGAAACACTCTGAATAAACTTTATTATAATTATGGAAATGACTTTTTCAGTGAGGAAAAAAAAAAACAGAAAAGCAACAAAAAACTGAAATGAACATTTCAAAGCAACATGGAAAAAAGTGAATTATAAAAGTTTTGTGTAAATATTATGTCAGCTTCAGCAGACTGTAATGAGTTTTTAACTTGCACACCAAAGCAAAGTAAAGTCATCAAATATTGAACAAACTATACATATAGTATATATTATATGATACACATGGCATAGTCAAATTTGATGATGACGCTTTAACGTATCCTAAGAGTTAATTAAATGAGTTGCGAATAGGGTCAGCAGTGTAAACATGTAAACTTGTAATTTACTTGCTTCATTTTCATCAAGTTTGCAATATTTGCCACGCCCCGTTGGACGCACTAATTATAAAATTATGCTTAATCTAGCATAAAAACCCACCGCCAATCTTCTCTGCCTAAAAGGTCATGGGCAATATTTCACTTGAGCGCCTTCAAGTTTACTTTAATCATCGTAATTTCGTTTATCAGACGATGTTGCAAGAAACCACACCCCCCTCTCACCCCACACTCTCGCTCACTTTTTCCACACCATCACTTTTGCTGCTCCTCTTCTGAATATCCCTAATTTTTCCATCTTAATGGGCCACCAAGGCAACCACAGTGCCCCTCTCTCCCTCTTTTCGTCTTATCACCTCCTCCTTCTCCTTGTTGACACTTGAGCAAGTTTGGACAGACTTCGTTGCTTCGCTGTGATCAGTCTCAAAAACTTTTGTGGCCACCCTCCTCTTCCCTCTCTCCCTGGCTCATAAAAATTAATGTTAATTTGTAATTAACGTGCAGTTGCTCGCTCTCATTCGACTTAAACGTTTTGCCAGAAAGTTTTGCACTCATATATAGGAACTGTCACTAGATATCGAAATAATGAGCGGACTTTTCAGCGCAAAGACAGCAGTTGTGACTCTCTCACTCTCTCTCTCTCCTGTCTTGGCTTCTATTTATAAAGGTAATTACAGTCAAATGACGTAAAACTTTTCACTCCTTCTACCTCATTTCTACTCTTCGTCCCCTTCCCTTTCTGTCTACCATAAAAGTTGATTGTATACTGACAAAATATTTGCATAAAATATTTCGCGCTGTTTGCCGCGTGCCTCATTCATCGGGGCATTTTGTCGCTTATGTATTCAATAAAAATTCAATGTTATTGTCAGAACACTTGCGAGTTGCCATTGCCATTGCAATTGTTGTTGTTCTTGTTGTTGTTGTCATTCACTGGGCAGCCCAAAGTGTGACAAAAATAAACATTGGCTAAAAGGGTTTGCAAGGACTACGCAACGCGTCAGCAACAGCGACGGCTTGTGCGATTTTTTGGCCTTGTTTGCCTAAGGTAGGGGATACAACAACTACAGCAAGAACAAAGCCAGAGTAGCAACAGCACCAACAACAACAGTACACCAAGAAGGCAGCATCCTAGCCACAGCTGTTGGCATTTTCCCCAGCTGGGTGGTGTATGTTTTCTCCTTTTGCTGTACAGCAATATGTAAATTTTTAAAGCAGCATTTTAGGCGCAAGCTGAATACATTTTCTACAATAATATGATATCTTCTTGTAGCACTTTTGTATTCAAAAGAAGGAACTTACTTTAAATAAATGGTATAAGACTTTTATAGAATGTGTTGGACTTTTAAATACTCTGCGCCACATATACACTGAACAGTGTTGTGGGGTTTTGAGTAATGGAGAAAAGGAACAAATTGATTTTCAAAAAATTTGTATTTTATATTTGAAAATATAGATACTTTTGAAAAGATGCAATTTTAAATTAAAGCGCACCATTTTATTCGATCTACCAATGCAATGCAAAATCTTGTCTGCATTGGACAACTCGAAGTGTACTGACAACTGGTAGTATGATAGATATGCATGGCATATGCCAAAGTCAGACTGTTCCTCGTCGTTGTCTAACCCTCAACCTGCTTCGCACATTCCGCATTTCCACCGACTACGTGCTTTCATTTCGTTGTCTGTGGCGCCTAATGCAATTTCCCAGGAATTTCACTGGCCACTTCCTACTTTCATCTCGTTTGCAGTCTCTCCAATATCACTCCATTTTGACTCAAGCTTTCCTATAGATTTTTCTGTCTTGACTATTCCGAGTTTTATTTACATTTTTTCTTTGTCGCTGGTTTTGCCATTTTGATGTTTTCACAAACTGAATTTGCGCTTTTAATACCCTGTAAGTTGGCAAAAACGACAGAAAGTGCTTGCTTATAAAAACTGAGTAGATATAAACTATCATATTGATTTTATTACTCTTTATGTGTTACAGGGTATTTGTTAGTCTATGCTTGCAAAGTGATATGAACAGTCAACAGCAGCATCCACTTGCTTATGCCGCTCAGCATCAAACTGAAGACTGACGGACGGATGACAAGAACGGACTTGTCGCTCACAAGGCTAGGGTATACGAGGGAGGGGGGGAGAGAAGTGCCTCTGAGCGAGCCTTATGGAGAGGACACTCGCTGTTAAATAATTCATGCATTGTGCATCCATTGCAGCAACTCGCAACTCGTGAATCAAATGTCCCCAACAATGACACTGACATTCGTCTCCCATGTGAATGCAAAAGGTGACTGGGAGGAGCAAATAGTAGGGGACAGTTTGACTTGAAGTTTTCTGGCAAAAACTCTGCCAACTTTGACAAAATGATTGATGTATGCAGAAATATTTCCTGATGAAATTTTGACTGCTAGAAGTCGCAGTGCAAATTGGGATTGACATGATGCGGACAGGAATTTGGAAAAGAATTCCATGAGATTGAACAAAGTTCTGCTAGATTTATATGTTTTGGATGGTTTTTTTGAAAGCTTTAATATTTCACCAAATATTTAAAATCTTCAAAGATTTTTTCAAAAAATATTTTATAAATAAATAAGAAATGAAAAATTGAATAATATAATTACTATTTTACACTATAATTATAATTATAAATAAATAAATAATAAAACATATAACAGGCAGTAAATTTAAAAAAATTATATATTATTTACACAAAAATTTTTGTTATATTTTTTTTAGTATTTATTTTTCGAATAATATTATTCGAATATATTATTTTTTATAATTATTATTTATTACTTTTTATGTTTAACATATTTGTATTATGTTTTTTATTATTATGCTTTTTATTTTTTAAATTTTGTATTTATTATTATTATTTTATTATTATTATTATTATTATTTATTATTTTTTTTATTATTATTTTTTGATTATCATTTTTTTTATTACTATTATTTTTATTAATTTTTAATTTAATTCAAACCAAAAACTTCCCAGTTGCAGCCACAAAATTATTTACAATAATATAATATATTTTAAAAAATTTTCTCTCAGTGCATACGAATTAATTAAAGCTATAAAGCCGCTTAAAAGCAGAGGAAGAGGAGTGCCCACGACATCTGCGTTGACTTTTCACACATTACGCATTATCTCTGGCACAGTCAACCAGTTTGTCAAGCAGGAAGTCAGTCGGGCCAGTCGGGAGGGAAGTCCGCGACCAGTCCGCTGTGTCAGTGATGGCTACATCCACACAAAGAGGATATATGGAATGGACCTGCAAGGCAATTTGTTGTTGTTCTTGCTGTCTCCACACACTCACAACACATTTCTCATCTCATCTCCCTTTTTTTTTTTGACACTTCACCGCATGCCAATGAGAACGAGCCAAAAGTCGCCGAAATATGCAACTTCATTAATTTGTTGGACGAAAAAATAAACAACAACAACTACAACAAAGAGAAGAGAAAGAGCAACAAGAGGAGCAAAGAAAAATAAAATAAAAATGAAAATTAAGTAATGTTATGTATGCGTCTGTTACGTGAGCGACATCCACAAAGCGAAAAGAAACAAAGGACGGGGGAGAGAAGGCGCTAGAAGTGAAGAGGGAGCGTGAGAGAGTGGAATGAGAGGAAGAGCCTACTGGATAATATGGAAAAATGTGCACGGTACGTGACAGCTTGTATCCTTCCCATTCCCTAGGAAAATAGTTCCTAGTGGCGGCTTTCTCTGCAGCTGCGACGGCATCACCGGCGACTCTCACAGCAAAACCGACTTAAAAAGTTTCACCCAAGAACTGAGAAAATTTGATTAGCTTTCCCAGCAGCTGAGTTATGGCAGCTGCTTGGCGGCTACGTGTGTATGGCAGGGAGGCGGTGGGTGTAGCTGGAGCAACGAGGAGCGAAGAAGATGAGCAGGCAACTGTGCTCGGTTCTTCACGCACGAAACAAGTGCAAATCGTGACATGAAGAAAGGAATTATTCGAAAGCATGACCGGATGTAGAAAAATATTTAAAAAGAGAAGAGAAAAAGATGAATAGATAGCTAAATAGATGGCTTCAAAGATACCTAAATATATTTTGTAGATAGCTAGCAAGACAAATGCAAAAACGGTATATACAATACTAGATAGCTAAAAATTTAGCTAGATAGCTAGGAATATGCCTAGAAAGATAGCTAAATAAATAGCTAAATAGATAGCTAGATTGTGAAAGATAAATAACTCCAAAATGTATGGTAACATATGCGAAATACTTCACACAAATGCACAAAAATTTACCATAATATATCATTTCTTCCTGTCTTTCTTCACTTTCTGCCTAACTCCTTTTCTTTCACAAACTTTGTTCATTTCAAAGATGAATTCCCCTACAAAAACTTCTTGTACCCCTTACAATTACTTCATGTACCTCTTGTTCCTTTGTATTTGAAAAATGTGCAACACTTTTTCAACCTAAGTCAAGTAAGAATGTATGAGTGGGAGAAGAAAACAATACAGATTGTGTTGCCTCTTTATTTTCTTGCTTCTTTTTTTTCTCTTGACTGCTTTTTAAAACGCTTTTCATGTGTGAGCTTAAACGGGAAAATTACACACCGGGGACCATGTACAACTCTCTGTCTCTCTCTCTCCCCATCTTTGTCCATCTCGTTCGCTCTGTCGCACTCGAAACATTATTTATGACTTTGACAGTTTGCTGAAAAACCTCATGGAGAGTGTGGGGGAAGTTGTTGTAGGTGAGAGTTTGGACAGTAGATCGCACATGCAGTTCATGCATACGCAGACAACTTTGTCAAACTTGACAGCGTGTCAAAAGCCAGAGAAAAACAACCAAAAAAAAACATCCAAAAAGCGGATAATAAAAGCGTTTACAGGGTGCAACTGTACCGAAAATTGTCAGTTTTATTTATCGCTCTCGCCGCGTTGCGTCGTGTTGCTGTTCCGGCTACGGCAAAATGAAAATCTATGGCAACAACACAATCGCATTCACTCGCATATCATTATTATGCAGCCCTACTGCCCCTGGGCGAGCCCTGATAGCGGCGATTTAAATGTATTCTACATTGGTGGGGTTTGGAGGAAGGGGCTAAAGCTGCCATGAAATGCAACACTTAACGTGTCGTGTGGCACAGCAAACAAGCGTAAATAAAGTAAAAATCATCATCCATTTTAAATGTAAATAAACGACATTGTTGAAGAGGGTTTGGGTATGGGGTATATGCTTTATAGAGTACGTATGTTATTGACTGTTATGTGATAAAGAATTCGAAGTGAATCTATCAATGCAAACCCAGGTATTAATTGTTCCCTAAGCTTTCTTCAATACCTCGTAAACAAAATCATCTTATTATGATCTGATTGAGTTTTTCTTATAATTGAATTCTCCTTTTCAAGACAGGGTATTCATCATTCTTGACAAATTAATAAAACTTCTCGCTAATGTGTCTCTATTTAGCCCCCTCAGGCTTTCACTTCATTTCCTGCAGCACAAAATGTCGATACTTCTGTAGGATTTCCGCTTTACTTAGTCGTTCTCTGACATGGTCCTAATGAGCCACCTTTCACGATCTCCCGCTCCACAAATGACGCGCTTAGCACACGTTCTTTCAAGGACAACACCGAGCACCCCTAATGGTTGACAAGTACAAACACACATACATATACAATACTTTACTGCTTGCAATATATACCATGGCAGATATATACTATAGAGAGCGTAAGTCACGCAAGAGATTCGAGTCGTGTAATCGATAAACACATGATTAAATGGACTTTTGTATAGTAAACGAGTGTGTTCATTTAAATTTTAGATATCCAGTTAGTTACTGTACTATATGTAAATGCTATAAAATGTACTATAACCGCACGATAGTAGCTATACAAATTATAGCAGACAAATCAGTTTACTCAGCTCGAAACTGCCTCAAGAGAAACAAACAAAGCTTTCATCGCCAATTTGTTGTTTTTAATTAAGCAAGTTTGTCTACATAATGTTAATTACAAACAACATTTATGCAGGGTATTCCAAAGTCACAATGTCCTCTTGGTGCCTTGTGGCGCCTTTGCACAAATTTGTTTTCGCCACAGCAACTGCTCAAGGACACTTTGTTAATGAAGGCACGCGGCATAGTTAATGCCACTTGCCTGCCTCTTTCTCCTTCTCTTCATGTTACTTCCTCTCCCTGTCTTCTCTCTCTTTTTCCCTCTCTCTTACTCTCTCTCTCTCTCTTGCTTCCTTATTTCCCTTACCACACTGACCGAAGCCATTTGTAGACATTTGCAACACATGTTTGGCCTGATGAGCGATCCAAGCCCAACTAATCCATCATGCCAGAGCAGGCAGAGCTGCCTTCCCTTTCCCCTACTTCGTCTCTCTCTCTCTCTCTCTCTCTCTCTTCCACTTCGAGTAACATTTGTCGTCTGACATATCTAAAAGATGCATTAAATTAGCTTCACACCGTCTTTGGGGCCACGCCAGAGTTCATTCATCTTAATTGATTTGCGCCCCCAAAGGCAGCAGGGCCAAATTGCTTCACAGCTCGCAGGTAATTTTTAGTAAGTAATTTATCTAATTGCTTTCGCATTAGTAATTTACTAATGCATTATAGTGTACTATGTACTATGTATACAACTATATATTATGTTGTAAATACATAAATTCGTTGGCAATCTCCTAAATAATCTCGGGATTTGCTCGTTTAAATTGCAAATTTTCCGCATTGCTGCAGTTGCAACTTGCAACAGAGTTGTGTGTACATGTCGCTTTCTATCTCCCTTTCTCCCTCTCTCTGTCTCTTTCACTGACATTTCACATTCCACATTTTAACAGAAAACCAAACAATTTTGCTCCCTTCCCCTGCCACTCTAGAGTTTTCCTCCCCATTGCAGGCGAAAAAGCATTTTGAATTGCAATTTCGCAGCAAGGAAATCTAATTTGCCAAGCCGAAAAGCAAAGTGCGCCCCGAACCAAACCAGGCAAGGCCATTACAAAGCCCGAAAAACGACAGAGATAACGAAGGGGGGAGTGAGTGAAAGAGCAAGAGTGTGTGTGAAAGGGAGACAGATGTGTGTGTGTGCTACACCCCGCTAAGGTCCCCACCGGCACTGACAATTAGAGGCGCCAAATTAAAAACCAGCATTTTGTGGATGTAACCTTGGCCAAAGGCAGCTGCTGCTGCTGCCACTGGGAAGGGACTCCATGCTCTAGAACCTTCTCTGCCACCAGCCCATTTCTCAAATTAAGATGTTAGCTGGAACAGACACACATACGGACAACCACACGGAAACGAATCTGTATGCTGTCGCCGTGTGTGCCATAAATTAGACATGTGTCAAATGATAATTGAGCTCAAAATTGAATGTACAGTCGGGCAAAAAACAAATGACAGAGTATATGAGAACTGAAAACCTTTAGAGCGAAGAATATATGTGACATATTTTGTGAAATATACTAACATACACAATAAACATATAAATGTGTAAATCAAAGCTAAGATCTAGAGAACTTCATCAAATATGTTTTCTCAAATAGAAATAAATGATGCTGTTTTAACTAAGTTGACTTTATCTCAGGGATGAATTAGAAAATAAAGATCTCAACAGAATATTTAACTATATAACTCCAAAATAAAACGTTTTAGTGCTAATTGAGCCATCGCACTTGCACAGGCAGCTATAATTAGTTACAGTTAGGCGACAAGATTTATATTCTTATCCTGTGCAAGACGCAAAAAGAATCTACGTCAATTGAAAAATTGCCCTCACGTGTTTCTAATGGAGATGGTGGTGGGGGGGTGCGTAAATGTTTTATTCTGTAAATTGCAGGTACTTACTTATACCTTTAAAATGAAGGTATGTTTACTTTCGTATCATCTTCGAAGAG
This sequence comes from Zaprionus indianus, assembly GCA_018904595.1. NCBI lineage: Eukaryota > Metazoa > Arthropoda > Insecta > Diptera > Drosophilidae > Zaprionus > Zaprionus indianus. Next base: position 4,698,929 of record JAEIHA010000905.1, read on the forward strand.
TCAAGTTCTTCGCTTCGCTACAGCTTAGACCATTTCATTGGACTTGTTTCGGATACACAATGTTCTCTGTCTTTTCATTTGTTGTGTAGACGCATAAATTGGAAAGTACTCCGAAGATTGAAGAGAAGCTGTGTGTTATATTGTATATATATTATATACCTGACAAAGTTTGAATTCAAATAGCATATATATCAGGCTCATTTATCTATCAGATACACTGAGATAATGTGAAATAGCTTGCAGATATCACTCAGCGTAGAAACTGAACCTAATACAAAATTGTGTTACTTAAGAGACCCTATAGTAAGTCAAGTTATACCTTTTAAACTATTATTAAAACTTGTACATATCTATAACTGTCTAAATAAACAAATATAACTTTGGAAATCAAGTTAAAGGCATTTGAAGAACCCTTTAAACCAAAATATCTAGAGAAATACAGAACTAAACTAAATTCTTTAATTAATGAAGTGCAAGACATTTTGTTTTATATTTCACATTTATTATTATCTCATACTTCTGTCAGCTAAATAATAGAACTTACTTTTGCAGGGCATTCGTTAGTCGACACTCTGTTCTGATGTCATTTGTACCTCTCTCTGCCTAGACATTGTTTTTTTCTTTGTTTCTGTAAGTTGCCTACGTCAATAAATCAATAACGCCTTCCTCTGTCATCGTCATTGTTTGTGGGCGCGTGTATGTGCACGTGTGTTCGTCTGTGTGTGTGAGTGTATGCCTGTATTGGTGGTTGTGCTCGCTGGCCCGTGTGCATATTGCGCAATCATCATCGTATTCGTATGTGCGATTGTTTGTGCCGATTATTGCGTTTTAATAGCCCATCGTACAATATAAATAAAATCATCGGCCAACAAACTTGACTACCAAGGCAGTGTCCACTTTGTGCTGTTCCCAATCCCCACTGTTCCCTCTTCTGAGTGTTCCCAGTCCACACTGCACTGGCCACATTGTGCACTGCGAATTCTTTCACATAATCTAGACATTCATATGCATTACAAAGAAACCAAAAACCGTATCTGAAATCCAGAATCCTGAATCGGAATCATGCTGTTATATGTGATCAGAGGGAGGGGATGATAATGAAGGGAGTGGTGGGGGGTGTTCAGTGGGGTACCGGCTTAAAGGCCTGGCTAAAATTAAATTCCATTCCCCGCTATGGCACGCTGGCTCACGCGCATGTGGATGACTCATCGTTGCCGGCTGACTGGCGCCATGCGATGTCAGGCCGGGGTCATAAAAAGTGGCAGCAACAACAGCGGCAACACTGGGGCAACAACAACAACAAACAAACCATCCAGTAAATTGTTATTGCCTACTTCGTGGCGTTTAGTTTTCCACTGTAGCAGAAATCAACGTCATATTGTTTGTCTTTTCGGTTTTTATAGGTCCCCTCTACCTCCCTCTGTTTCCCTCTCTCTCTCTCCCGTTTTCTAGCTTTATCTATCTCTCTCTGAGCTCTGAAATTGATTTTCCCTACCAACTAACAAAATGTGTAACTTTATTTTTCATCAGGCAACAAGAAAGATACACGTATGTTTGTCTTCTGTTGTTGTTGTTGCTCTTGGCGAATTACATAATTGTCTTAGTCTTCTGTGTGTGTGAGGGGGCGTGTAGCGGGGGCCTGTTGATGACTTAATAGACCTCAAACTGTGACCTTGACTGTGCCGCGTCTGACAGAAGTGAGCTGTGATTTTGATTGATGACGTTCTGAGATTTGATCTCCTGCCGGGGGATTATATTTCCAGTAATTAAGGAATTTACAAATTCACAGATTTCTCACTGGGTTTTGACAAGAGTAAACAGTTGTCTATTGACAATGCTTTAAATGGAAGCTAGTTAGTTGGCCTGAGAGTTTAACAATTGTAAAAAACAGAATTTAAAAATGATCAATTTCTCTAAGATCTTAAGCAATATCGAAAAGTTTTCTTTTGACAATAGTTCCCTAGGGACTCATTCGACTTTCCTGAGAGTTTCACAATTTTAGGAATAATCGGCACCGAAATTTAGCTTTAAGTTTGTGCTGAATATTAGTTAAATATATTAGATTATATTTTCAGCAACAAATTTCGAAAATGCATAAGTTTCTCTCAACGGCATAAGTTTTCTTTTTGGTGCTCATTCAGCAGTCTAAAGAGTTTAACAATTGTGCGTCTTAACTTTACTGTTACTTCGCACAGTTCTCAAGACTTTCAGGCATTTTGTCAAACAATCAAAAAGTCGAGTGCAACAAATTGAACCTAATTGGCGACCCCAAAAAAAAATAAAAGCCAAACTAACAGACTTAAGGTCAACTCAAGTTATGGACAAAACTGCTCGAGGGCACAACAAATACGACAACAATGAGGGGGTCCAAGCAAGGCGCGGGCGAAGAGAGGGAGGGGGAAAGGTAACAACTTTGTGAGGACTGTCCAAAACAACTTTGGCATACGTAAGCAGTTTAAAGTGGATGTGTGTGAGTGCGAGTGTGTGTGTGTGAGAAGACCATGCCCTTAATTTTGAGCAGCAAAGAAAACCAACGGCAAATTGACAAGAACACAACACTGGAAATGTTATTTTTGACCTTGTCTAAACGAAGAAACATAAAAAGAGACAATAAAATGACATGACAGCCCACAAAGTAATTAATTAAAGTCGAATTGTTACCAGTTTTGTAGTAGATAGGCTGTATAGTAGTAGCTGCCCCACTACCATTTTACTATTGTGGTTGCTTACCCGCTGGCAGAATGCCCGGTGCACGGCAGGTGTGGCAGAAGCACTGCATCACCGAATCGCGTACTAATCCAATCAGCATGTTGAGCTTGTTTCGCTTGCAGTAGGTTGATAGATTGATTGAGATTGTTGGTGTAGTACTTAGTACAGATTAATATCGTTTACGATATGTTTGTGTGTGCACAATTTGATTTAGTTGTTGCAATTAAACTATTCACTTAGTTCAAGTATGTTTATAATTAAGTTAATTGTCTAGTTATACGATTTATGTTTAAAACACACACTCCTCTACTTTCTCCTTTAGCTCGTTTTCTCTCCTGTTTGTTATTGTTGATACGATAAATTATTTTTTGCCGCTAAAAAGTGTGCTACGCTTTTTGTATATTTTGACGGCGTGTGCTGTTGGTTTTTTGCGTAGTTTTCTTTGCTTTTTGTTGTGCGACAAAGACAGAAACGCACACAAACAAACACTGAGACAGAGAGACAACGTGACTCTGAAACAACTGCGACTGCGACGACGACGAACACGAAACGTAACGAGCGCAACGAACGACGAAGACAAACTAAATTATGTCGATGTTAATTTTTCAGCAGCAGGCAAACGACTGACGTCGCAGCGTCAGCGCTGACGCCAGCGCCAACCTCAGCGACGCCAACGCCAACGTCAACGGCGACGTCGTCGAACAAGGACAATGCATAAAGCAAAGGACAAAACACTTTGGGGAGCAACAGAGCTAGCGGCGTTTTTGCTGCTCAGCAGAGAGAGAGAAATAGCAAGGAAAAGAGAGAGAGGGAGAGTGTGGGCATAGAGCGTAAGCTCGGAGAGAGCCAGCAGAGCTGCCACCGCAGCAGCAGAGCTTGTGGGGGTGGATTGAGCAATTTCGAAAGCGAAACGAGGGTTGAGTCAAGCTTTCGACCAGCTGACAATTATGCAATTTTTATTGGTATTTTTAAATATTTTCAATTTAGCACTGCAAATAATTCCAAAAAATATTAAAAAAGGAATTTAAATTTTTGGAAAATATTTTAAGTTATTATAATAACTTAAATCTGCTGCGTAACCTTAGTTTGGGAACTCATTTCGAAATCGAAACAGAAACATGCGCCGTGAGAGCTTAAGTTTGCTGCTGTTTTGAGGCTGAAGAGAGAAGGAGAGATATGAGGTGAATATGGGGAGAGAGAACCCCATCCACAGTTTCAATTTGATTGTGACTGCAGTTGAGAGAAAAAAATTAAGCCGGTTTATAGACGAATATTATTTGCACTACGTTAAATAAAACATAAAAATAAAAATAAATATATACATTTACAAATATATTTATTACTTTTTAATAGTGCAAAAGTTCAATTAAATCAAATAAAGAATGAAATCAATAATTAATTGAAAAAACCAAAAATACCATTGCATATTTTTTGGTGTTATTTAAAAAGATCCCAACTACATGTTTTATTTAATTCTACTTTGCACACTAGTGCAAATAAATACCGTGGAAAAGAATATTGAAATAATCAATCAAATTAATATAATTTTAACTTAATAATAACAAAATTAATATATACTAAATTCAAAAATGTTTACTAAAAATATTAAAAGATTCCAAGCGCAGTTGGCAACACTGTCGGCCCACTACAAAGAGAATGCACAACATTGTGCCCTACTGCAAAGAGAGTGTAACTCCCACTCTCTCTGGCTCCTACTCTCTATCTCTCTCTTCCTGTTGCAACTCTCCGTTGCTTTGTCGAAATAAACGTTTTTCGAATATCGAAAAAATATTAACTGCAATTAAATTAGACGGCCGAAACAACAACAACAGCAACAACTGGCAAAGAACAATAAATAAAGCGACGATGACTCAAAACGTGAAAGCGCCAAGAGCAAGAGAACAAGCTAGTGGAGTAAGAGAGAGAGTGCGACACACACACACGCACGCACACATGCATAAACACTCCGGCTTGGTAGTGTGAAGCTGGCGACGCGGCGTCCCTTCAAAAGGCGGACAAGGATATAGAGCGGCAATTTAAATAGCAGAACGGCGCCAGTGAAACTAACCGCATGGACGATGACAGAGGAAGAGGCAGAGAAGAGAGAGTCAGAGTGAGAGAGAATGGCAGAGGAAGAGTCACTTGCAGAGAGGCAGAGAGGGAGGAGCAGATGCCGATGAATCACATTGGGCTACGCTGAGCCTGTCGCACTCGAGAGTAGGAGTCATAGTTAGAGTCGAGAGTCGCAGTCGGAGCCGGAGTCGCATATCGGAAGGCAGAGTCGGCAGTCAGAGCCGGCAGCATACACTGACCGGGCAGAGGCCTGCTGGCGACACACTCGGGCTGCTTACACTTGCCTACATGGGCGCACAATGTCGCTGCCAGTGTCGATGACGATGTCGATGTCTGGTCGATTGCTCTTCTAGGCAGGGCTGGCAGGGTAAGAGGGGGGAATATCATGACAGCAGCTTGTCGAAGGCATCGAAGCACACAATGCTTGAACAATATTAGTTAGTTGATTAAGGGGAGGGTGGAGTGGAGAGGGAAGTAAGAGGGAGGAGGAGGAGGAGTCTCCCTCTTCGCTTTACATTTGAATTCAAGCATCGAGAATTGCTTTGGAAATCATTTGCCGGCAAACAACGTGAGTGCCTCCATCCGTCCGGTGCCAGTCAGTGCTGCCACACCCCATTTCCCAACTCCCACACACACTCACACACACCAGCTTTATATAACGACAGCATAGTGTGAACATTTGTGTGTTAAACGGCCAAACGGTTTAACAGACAATTGTGTGTTAAGTGGGCAAAAGAATTTTAATGAAATTGTCTGTATAGGTGAAAGGAAGGTGAGGGGAAGTTGCGGGGTTGGTTGGGCAGGTAGTGCAGCAGGTGCCTAGATTTACATAGTTTACCAACTTACATACGGTTTATGAGGTTTCCCATGTTGATGGGCTCTTAAATTGCAGTGGGAACGGAGCTCAACTTACCTGTAATGAGAGAAGAAAGGAAATGCAATTTAATTTGAGAACAATTTAATAATATAAGAGGTATATATAATATATGATATATATAATATATGATATGAATATTCAAAAAAATAATTAATAATAATTATCACAGAGTATTAAGAATATTATAATTATTTAGAATATTTCAAGAATATTTTAAATAAGAAGATCATCAAATATATCGCATTAGAAAATATATATATTTTGTTTTGTTTATATAGAAGGTTAACCTACTAATCAAGCTGCTTTTCTTTCTGTAAATCATAACTAGAAATAGAAATATCATTAAAACAGCAGTTGAGTCAATAGTTCTCCGTTAGAAGAAACTCTTCCAATCAGTTCAAGAACCGCTTAAGCATTTCCCGCTTGTCAATCGGGTTTGCTTGATGGTTACAAAAAACTGTCATCATCGTCTCTATTATTAAGTGCGGTTCACGCTAAAGATATAGTTGGATAACAGCATGTATGTGTGTGTGTTGGTGTATGTATAGGTGTGTGTGCTGTTATTGTTGTATGTGTAGAGTCAGTTGAATAGCTCACTTAATTACAGTTATCCCCCAGTTGGTAGCAAAAAGTGCTTACTTAATTGAAATGCATTTCTTTTCTTTCTTTCTTTTGTGTATTCTCTTTCTCCATCTTCTCTTTCTCTCCCTCCGCATTTTCGCATTTAATTAAGCAGCTAAGCATTCTAACTAACCCACTCGAGGATGACGACGACGCTGACTAAACGAGTCTGACAGCAAACCGCAAATCATGTGCAGTTTGCCCCTTCCCCTTTACCTTCACTCCCTGCCACATAATTATGCACATGCAATGAGTTCAGACTCCGCAGTGTGCCGCCTCCACTTGCAAGTCTCTATCCCCCTCGCTCCACCTCTCATTATTCCCCTCTCTCATCCCCCCCCTGGGACATGCGAATTAACTGCTTAGCTGCAGAATGAAAATCATAACATTTTCTTTTGCTCTACGCAATGTTTGCCGCTGTTTTGTTTGCCAACTTTGGCCACACTCGTCCTCCGTCTCCCTCTCTCTCTCTCTCTCACTCTCAGTGCCAATTTTGCTCGCTCTCTCTTCCACTACTCTATATACAATACATATATCGCTAGTTTCGCCTATTCTCTTTGTTCTCTCTGTGCGTGCGCTGATTGGCACCACGTGCCGCCTGGTCGCCTGTCGCCCCTGCTGGGCTTATGCATAAATTTTCGCATGACGGAAAACTAAATATGTACATTGATCCTTATTGTAGTTAAGGCAAATACAAGAGGGTTGTTCGAGAAGTTGATGATATAATAAATAATATATAATACATTCATAAAAAGTTTCTTCATTTCTTTTCGAAGATTTCTATCTCGAAAAATCACTAAAAAAAACTTATTTCTTTCATTTTTTGAATAGTTTAAAATGTGTATGATATATTGAAGGTTTCAAACTACATACTAATAAAAATTTATGAGCTTGAAATAATAACAATATCATTGAAGTTCTCAAAATTAAAACAAAATCAATTTATTAGGTTCTAAATTTCAAGAAGAAATTAGAAAAAACTTTCAATAAAGCACGTTTTAAAAGAAATCATACTGGCACTATCAAAATTTATCATTAAAGATATTCAATTTCTTTATTTTGAAAAAAAGTTCATTGATTTTAATTAATTAATAATTATTATAGAAACATAACACTAAATATATAAATTATAATTTTTATTAACCATTGAGTAGATTCTCCCTTACTACACAAGAATACATATAAATATACATTCATTGAACTATTCGCACCACCCTCGCTACGTTTATGTCATGCATACGCTGGCGCGTACACATGTTGTACTTGTAGTTTCAGTGTCTGCTCCGTTGCCGACTGATTTCGTCATCACTTCCAGCCATGAGTCACACAATCCTTGGGGCAGCCGGGGGAAGGTACAGTGCGGACGGGAGCGGGGGTAGCCACTAAAATGTTGGCAATAACAACTGACGCCGTCGTCGCCATCGCCATCGCAAAAAAAAGAAGGCAAAGCAAATAAAACAAAAAAAAAATACAGTAAAAATACCAACCCCCAATGCAAAATGCACACACGGATTGCCCACCCAAAACTTGTTGGTATTTCGTAGTCGGACTCCCTACTACAACTGTTGTTGTTGTTCTTATTGTTGTTGCTTGTGCTTTTCGCCGGGTTGCCAAGCCATGCAAAATTAACAGCTGAGCGGAGTTCGAATCGGCAAGTTGAAGTTCGATCGCATGTTTAGGGCACATTTCAAAGCCAACGTCGACGTCGCAGCTGACGACGCTGACGTTCACATTGTCGCTTTTGCCTTTTTACCGTCAGCTAGTACCAGTCGCAGTCTCTCTCTCTCTCTTTCTCCCTCTCAAGATTTTGTTTGCTCCTCGCGTTGCGTGCCAATCTCCTTGGCCCGAAAATAATATTTTGTTTTTTCTTCCATTTTTTTGCTCCTTTTCATTTGTTTGTCGTTGTCTCTCATCCTCTTTTGTTTATTTCAAAATTGAATTTTAGCCATTTTATTTTTGCTACTTCCCTTAAGCTTTTTTCCGCTCCTTTTTTGCCATTTTGCTTTTGCCATTTCATTTTCTATCGATTTAAAGTTGTCAAGATTGCAATACTCTACATAGAAAGAGGAGTATGAACGAACTAAAGAAGAGTAAGGAGTACTTTAAGTTTAAAGTGCTGCAGTTTATATTAAACTTTAACTTGTTGTTTTTCTAGGTACGAGGGTCGTTTGATAAGTCCGTGACTTTTTGAATAAAATATATTTTTTTCGTCAAAGAAGCGTTTTATTTCTCAACATAATCTCCTTTTAGCTCTATACATTTAGTCCAGCGTTTTTCCAATTTTTTTATTCCTTCCAAATAATAGGTTTTCTCAAGGCCCTCAAAATAGTCGTTTGTTTCTGTGTTTCTCTTCATTTGACCCGAATCTCTTACCGCCGAGCCATTTCTTCATGTTTGGAAACAAAAAATAGTCACAGGGGGCTAAATCTGGAGAATATGCTGGATGGGGTAGCAGTTCGTAGCCCAATTTATGAAATTTTGCCATGCTGATACGAAATTCACTTTTTTCCATTTTCGTTAAAATTCACGAGATCGTCTGCTTTCAATGCCTATAAAACGCAAACCAAAAAACGCAGCTTTCTCAAAATTTTACAGTCAGCTGTTAATCGATAACTGCTGACAGGAGCAGTGTTGTATTTAGAGCAGGTGCGCGGCAAATACAAAAAGTCACAAACGACCCTCGTATTTTTATTTACCTAATTCTAAGTTCCTTTTTAATTTGTTCTCATTATTTTTTGTATTACAAAACTATTCTCTATTACTACAACCTTAACGTATTAATGGTTATATATTCATATTCCCAAAATCCACTGCTTCCTCAGTAAACTATTATATTTTCTTTAAAATTCCACTTCATAATCTCGCTTTGCCTTTTAGAGTATTCATTCATCGTTGTGTTGCATTTGAAGTTGACTCTAGTTTTCCTTGCAGTTTCCTTTGGAAGCACTTAATGGATTTTTACACCAACGGCTATATATGAAGTTTTCCTTGTCTGGCTAGAAGTTCTGCGGCTGCTGCTGCTGTTGCTGTCGCCAAAACGGAAATGTTTCCTAACGTGGATAGAAATGGAAAACTTTGCGACGCCAAGTTTACTGCTAATTTGTTAGCCAAGCCAAGTTGTACAAGTATCCGAGGTGAATGCTATCGCTATCTCTACCTCTCTCTCTCTCTCTCTGTCTTCCCCTGACTCCCTTCTCCACTCGCAACTCCACTTGCTATAATTAGCTCAATCTGTAGAGTATAAGCTCTCCACACCTCCCTCTCTCCCAGCCAAGTACCCCCCTTGGTTACTTCGGCACAGGGTGCACCTCAAATCGAATTCACCAACAAACATTGACAATGTCCTTCGACCGCGTAACAGGCACGTAGCAGACTCACACACACAAGCATAGTCATACACACACACCTAATGACGTTGACTGGGAAGCCCTCTATATGTAGATTATGATCGGCATTGTCTGCCACAGCTGCCGCAGTCCCAAGTCCGCATTGTCATTGGCAATGCGCCTAGCGTCGGCAGCCATCGGCGACGACAGCAGCGACAGCGACGACGACGACGACGATGTTGTCCTTCGTCCTTCGACTTGGCTTGGCACAGCACAGTTTAATGAACCTGCTGAAGTATTTTTAATTTCACCAACAGCTGTTTGTCAGCAGAAAAAGGCAGAAAGACAAAAAGCTCAGAGAATGAAAAATATTGCGCAATATCCTGTAATGTGTGTCCGTCTTTTATTTTTAGAAATCGTAAAAAGACAATTGGGAATTTAATTTTGTGCTTAAAGTTTGCTTTAGTTAATGGGCACTGTACGCACATTTCTAGTAATTTATTTAATTGTTTGGTAACTTCTAACATGGAATTTGCTGCACTAGAATAAGAGTACAAAATACGCACTTTAAATCAAAATAATGTGGAAAATATTTAAGAAACTGTACATGAACATATATACAGTATAAGTTAGAATTGTTGAAATAAATTTTGATATGTTATCCAATGTTAAACAATGTTTGTAAATACTTCGTATTAATTCGAAGATACATTAAACTCATTAAAGAGTCTTTAAAACAATATATTTCTTTGTTTCTCGTGCAAATTTTCAACATGATTGCCTCCGAAATGTTTCTGTTCCTTTTATAGTACATCCATAAGTTGTACGATTTCTCTTTGTGCAATATAATTTTTGCAAGAACTCTGTTGCATTGCATTAAATGGCCACCAATGCGAGTGTTGGCCCTGGCAACGCTCCACTGAGCCAGCTATGCGAGACAGAGGGAAAGAGGAAGGCAGAGAGAGTACAAAGACACAGCGAGGGTGAAGTAGTGGCCAAATAGGTAGACAAGTCAAGAGCACACACAGAGACAGAGTACACATACGTGTGTGCACACACACACACACACACACACAAACACACTCGAATTCAACTGGAAAGTAGCGTCCCCTCTTGCAGTTTGTAACTGAAAACCAATTGCCGGTTTTCCATTGCAGCCACGTCACGTTTCGTTGGCCATTCGCCTGGCCTGCAGGAGGAGACAGGACGAACTACGTCGACTTCGCTACGTCGCTGTCGCTGTCGCTGTCGACGTCATTGCGGTTTTTCGCCGCGTAGTAAGACAACACCAGCTGCGGTGGCAACAATAAAAAGGATCAAAGGGATAAAATGTCTTGCGCGAGCTGCCTCGATGCCTCTCTTCCGCCTTGCTGCCTTGCCCCGGCCAAACGTTGCAACGGAAGTTTCACAAGACGTTCGCGTCGCCATCGACTTGGCTTGGGCATTAGTTGTATTTGTAGTTGGCCAACTTGCCACATGCCACAGCCACACGCGGCTGCTTGCCATTGCCAATGGTAATAGAGTAATTCAATATTGGGTGTGGCACCACTGCTGCAACCGCCAACGCTGCAATTCGAGTTGTAGCTGAGCAGCTAATGATTTTCTTCCTTTTTTTTCCTTCAGGAGTCTCTCCTTGCAAGGCACTTCATCAAGCCGTACTGGGTATGGTATGCGCTCTTTAAGTTCCAAAGAATGAGGGACAATTTCTTTTAACACTTCTCACGCAGACAAACGTCACCCTTGCATTATTCAAAGAAAGCCAAATCCATGTAGAGTATCGGCTAAAAGATACTCCTTAGTGAACACATACAATTAAAATCGAGTTTTAATTTTATTTAAGTAAGAAAAGCCCTTAAATCGTCTTCAGTAATGTAAGAATCTCATAGAGAACTTCCATTCTAATGTCAATTTAAACAAGCATATTTTGTGTTGCATACTTTGCAGCGGCATGGAAATCATCAAACTTACATATTTCTTAAAAAACATCTATCTTTAATGATTAGATCGCAACCACATTTCTAGTCTAATTAACTACTCTTAGTTAGTTAATCAATTAAAGATACAAGTTGATTATCTCCAACACTAAAAAAGCATCAATATCAAATATGTTTTTATCAAGAACTCGCATCCCATCAAACAAACTTAACACATCTTTCTCAATTCATCACTCCCTTCTCAAAATTCTCTTAAATACAGGGTATGCACCACATCAAGCGCAATATCGCGTCGTGTCGATATTCAACAATGCCGACAATCCTTTGCTAATGTGTTCGACAGAGGCCTCTACGAAAGTCAAAGGGCAACTCCAACCTCAACAACAATGAATGTCGGTGCAAAGTAAACTACTTGAGCCGACGACATCGTCGAAATGATGAACTCCAAAGGGAAGGGTGGGTTTGTGGGCAGACGGTACAGGGCAGGGCGAACACTGGACTGAAGAGGCTGTTGAAGTTGTAGTACGAGGGCTGGACGCAACATGACAAAGAGACGACAAGTCTTTAAAGGGCATTCTATGTAGTTTTTTATAAAGGCATTTTAAGCTCTTTATAAAAAATGTATAAAATATTTATTTCTTTAAGTATTTTTAAGTATTTTACTTTTAAGTATTTTACTTGTTTCCTTGTCTATCTCTGCAGCCCTGGCACCTTCGAGTGCCAACTTCGAATATTTATTGGTATTTTCTTTTCTGCTTTTTTTCTCTCCTGTTTTCTTTTTGTTGTTTGCTGTCGTTGAAATTTGAAACGCTTCTTTTTTTCCATTTAGACACGTTTTCACGTTGTCGGCTTACGTCGCTGTTCCCTCTCTGTCTATCTACCTCTCTCTATCTCCCTCGAATCGATATTGATGAGATAACTTGCGAGGGAACTTGGGTGTTTAACTTTGTATGCCGGAGATTATTAATATTGCGCCCGGAAAAATGCAATTTCGAGGATTTAAAGAAGTTTCTTCTTCTCTCGCCACAAAGCCGAAAAGTCAAAAAGTTGAGCCTTTTCGCTTTTATGTTCACATTGCCTTTGGGGTCAAGCGTAAATAGTTTTCTATGTAGGTCAAATGTGGCTTCCTTTCAATTTATGCGCTTTTCTATCATCTCACTCAAATCTCTCTCAAGTGTTGGACCAGTGCCAAATGGCGCCAAAAGTCCAAAAAATAATAAAACTAAAAATTTGCGACTTCAATTTTTCCACTCGCGCGCGCATTTATCAATTTAGACAATGACAATTCCAAGTGGGGCGGCGTTGGGAGGCAGTAATCACGCCCACAATTTCAACGGGAATGCACATCAAATCATCCAGTTGTGATTTTGCGCTTTTCTTTGTAGCACAACTTGGGGTTAAAAGATAAAAAATATGATTTTCTTGCTTGTCTCGTTCAAAGAACGAGTCAAAGGGGAATAGAGACGATGTAGCAGAAGGTCTGTGTTCTCATAACAAGAATGTCAGATAAATCGCCATAAAAAATTATACAGAATTAATTTCAATTATATTTTGTATTTTAATTTCTATGCTTTTCTATGTCTTTTCTGTTTAGTGTTCTATGTTCGATGTTTCTTTATGTCCTATGTTTTTCTATGTTTTATGTTTGCTTTTTGTTTTATCCTTATGCATTCAATGTTTTCTATTTTCAGTGCCTGTCTACCTTCTATGTTTTTCTATCTTGAATGCCATTTTCTAAATATTTCTATTCCCTAGAATTTGTCTATATTTTATATTCAATGTTTTTCTATATTTTTTGCTCTTCGTTTCACTTTTCCTAAATTGTTCCATATTTTTTCAATGTTTTCTACGTTCGTATTCTTTATTTTACATTTTTTTTGCATGATCTCTCAACCATTTACCATTTTAAATTATTGTCGAAATTGTGGAGAATTCAGTTACTGGAATCAAATCGATTATGTTGCAGCATTGACTTATTGTGCTTCAAATTGCGTCAATTCATCAAAATTTGCCCTTTACTCGCATGCGTCGCTGGCCCCGGGGGAGATTTCCACATGTCTTCCTTCGTCTTCGTTTTTCTTGCGTTTCTCTTTTTATTTTTTTAATATCCTTAAAACGTTTTATGACTGCCAAAGACACTGTGGAAAATTCAAACGTTTGCGCTTACAGCTCTTTTAATGCGCATAAAGGGAGAGCAAGGGTCGTGCAGGTCAGAGTGGTCAAACGGAGACCAGAAAGACACAAAGTCAAACTCCAACACAAACAGATTGTGGGTTGCTGTTGCTGCTGCTTGAGGATTTTCACCTTTTCAGCTTTGCTTCAATTTTGCGCACATTTTTGTTGCCTACTTTAAGGCGCAGCAGGAGGCGTTAAATCAATTTGCAGGCACTGCGTCAGGCCGTGGCCTTTTTTTTATGCCGCCGCCGCGTTGCATTTTCGCAACGCCATTTCCCTTAGATTTTTACTGCCTATTTTCCGTAGAGGCCGTAAAAGCCGGTGTGTGTGTTCTGGTGTGTGTGTGCGGAATGGGAAAACTCCAACGTTCAAAATTGTTGTTGAAATTGTTTAAAGTCATTCGCATGTGTAAAAGGTGGCGTAAAAAAATATATATAATATATAGATGTATATACAAATATATATATATGTATATTTCAACGCGCACAACACTTGCTTGCGTGTGAGTGTGTGTGTATGTGTGTAAGTTTATGGCTGCTGCTGGGAAAATGTCCGTTTATGTCACTGGGGAAATTTACGTGCTACCCATCAACGTCAGCAGCTGCGAGTTGCAACACACTCGAAATGGCATCATGTGGCAAGGGATGGAGGGAGAGGTGGGGCAGAGGCAAACTAGTAGAAAACTGTGTAGGATGCCATTTTAGTGCTTGCAGCGTAGGTTCTCTTGCTTTAGATTCAAGCCTAATATATGATATAGTGTTATCTTTTAATGCAATTGGAATTTTAAGGCGGGTATTAGGGAAAATAAAATTTAAAGTGGAGTTTAAAAAATAATTTGTTTGAAGAGTATAAAGTAAAATAAACCGGGAAATCAGCAAAATTTAAGTAAGTTAAGAAAGCTAATCGCTCATTAATAATCTTAATGTAAAAAATTTACATTGGTTATTAGGTTAATGACACTATTAAGATCATATCCAAGATGACAAAAGACAAAGAAAAAGTAACAAAAATATAGTACACTCCCAAATGAATTTATAGAAACCTTAAACCTCTTGAGAATACCTAGAAAATAATCATAACAAACTGTTATTCATGCTTGATTTCTAAGCCTATTTTATGTTGCACAAACAATGACACGCAACTCCCTGATGACTTTCAAGGATTATCACTAGAATTTCTTCTAGTACTAGCGAACATTTTCAACCATTTCCACTTTTCTTTTACGTAGCTTTTCTCTTAGAATCTTCACTGGGATCTACTTTAAATGCAATTTGTTGCTTGCTTTTTATCGAATTACTTCGCATAAAACGACACGAAATTGTAGCGTGCTGTAAAAACTGAACCAGAGAGCAGCAAAGGAGCCGCAAACACCTCAGCCAGTGCCATTTGCCATTCCCCCCACAAGTGACTGCCCTCGGGGAGAGGGTGGGACAGTTACCCGAGTCGGAGAGCTACGTAACAAATTTTCTGAAATAAGAAGCTTTAGACAATTAATTGAATTTATTGCGCGTATTTGCTGCGTTTATGGGGAGTTGCAGAAGGCAGCAGGGCAGGCGGGGGGGAAACCAGGCGGGAGGGTTTGGGGTCGCAGCCCAAAGCAAACAAGCTAAGGAAGCCCCATAAGCAGCAGGCAGGAAACAAAACAAGCCAACACACGCACGTGTTAGCGGAGGGTAAAACTATGCGAAGAGTGAAAGAGACTTTCCCCTGCCATACACACCTCCCTTCTCCCTCTGTGCACACCTGTAAATAGGGAAGTGGCGGCTAAAGTTTTCTCGTGTCTAGACACGAGAGGAAACTGAAGTATAAGAAGTTGCAAGATTAAAGTACAATTTGAGTTCTTAGAAATTCCCATTTCGACTCTGTGTTGACCATAAAAATCCGCCCCAAAATGCGAAAAATATCATAATTTATTTATGAATGCAACTCGAGAAGGGGGGCAAAGAATTGCCCCTCCTCCACTGCAAACACGTGACGCATTACGTGCACTGTGTTGTATAACGTGCGTTGTACACACACATCATTATTAATGCATTTGCACACGTAACCCGCTTGTAACAGCTAGGGGGATAGGGGGTAGCTCCAAATTCCAACCCCCAGAGAGCAAAAGGCGGAGGTCTCTTCTACCTATGCCTATTCCCTTTTGCCACTTGTAGCTTTGAACTCTTGAACTTCAAGTGCGTACGTAATCCTGCGGAGAGACCCATAAGAAACACAACTTTGATGGGGCAGTTCTAAAGGAGCGGGAGTAGGGGGTGAGGGGAGTGACAGGTTGGGACTTACCGGCCTTTGGGGCCTGCTTACTGACTTCTACAACTTTCTTTAATTTTATTTATTTGTTTTCCTTTTCCGTCTTCGTTTTTTTTCTTCGCATATCCCACATAATGAACCCAAAGTCCGGTTAAAAATCCTCACCTAATGCTCCGGTTTGATCCCAGAGTTAACTGAGTTTCTTTTCCTTTTTTTGGTATTGAATGCGCATTTTGTTTTAATTTACATAAAGGGCTAACGGAAGTGACTCTCGCTCGTAAAATGTCATTGGAGACGTTAGAGGGAACTGCCTCGGACTCGGTCTCTCAAAGATGCGCATAAGATTACTGCAAGTCACATTTAGGTTTTGCAGCTTGACAAAATTGTTGCCATTTTCCCGCAGCCAGCAGCCAGTCAGCATCGGAAGCATCCCTACGAGAGCCTGTCGTCCGTCTAGACGTTGTCTGCGTCCGGGTCATAAAAGCGTATTCCGCTCGTAAAGGTGTTTTCTGTGGAACCGCCGGAGCTGGCAGTTTGATTTTATACGCATTTTTATGGCTGCATTAAACAGCATCAAAATGCCGACATGTCATGACATGACACAGGCCGGCCATAAGGTGCCCTGTGACTGGGCTCCTCCACACTTTCCTCCCTTCCTGTCCCCTCAGCAATATGGTTAACGTTGACGTGCAATGGCAGTACCGACATGGCGAGTTTACAATGCTGCAATTAATCGGTACGGTACGGTTCAGTGCGGTACCGTTCGGTACGTTACGGCACGGTCATCTCATTAGCTGGCAATTAATATAATTAGGCAACGAATAGCAAAGTTATACTCGTAGACGGTTTATTAAAGGGTGTTTTATATAGTGAGTCAATTTAAGTTGATGAAATTACAATATGACATCACAAATTTCTGTGTAGATGGAATAACTTCAACAAATTCACGAAAAGGTGTCTCACAAAATCTAAATTTTTGTCATAACAATATAAGAAAAAAGTCCTAAGACAACACTTAGTATGCTCGACTGTGATATACCCACTATTCACCACCAAAACGATTTCTTAGAACTAAGAAATTCTTTTTTAGCGTTTTTTTATTGCATACTTGTTGGCGACGCCTGGAAAATCAGTAATCCTTTAATATAAAATATTAAATTAATATTTTTGTTTTTTTATGTTAATGTACCGATCAAAAGCAACACTATTTCAAGCCTGATTGTATTCTAAATTAATTAGATTCCATGAAAGTATTCTGCATATTTCAATCCTACTAAATTTTCCATATACCACTCAACATCGACATATTATTATAGTCTTCTCTCCCTCCTTTTCTTCGTCTCACAGTATTTTTGTGCCCCATGTGGCATGCAAATGCTATAATACTAATGGCTTGCACCAACAACAAATGACGCTTTTATGGAGCATAAAAATAGCCACAACAAATTGTTTCCCATGGGCTATAGAGGAATAGAGGTAGAAGGGTAACAGGGAGTTCCGAAAACTGCAGCGCCAAAGACTTGCACTTTGCCAAAGGTTCAACTTACAAGCCACAGCACACAAACACACACACACAGATACAGCAGCACACACCACACTCACACACACACACATGTGCAAGCAATCAGCCATAATTACCATGTGCATGCTATGGGACCTCTGGGAACCAAAGGAAACAGAGAACCAACCAACGAACCAGGCGGCGGCACCAAGCACGACCAACTCGACCATATGTTTTGCAAAAAACTCCACTACCAGTCAAGCGGGGGGAGTGGGGGGTGGTAGATAGGGGTTCTCAGTTCCCTAGAAACTCCATTGGGCCATTGGGGTGACAATTTAAAAGAATTGATTTTTATTACAGGCCTTGCCACTAATGACGCTGTTGTTGCGGCTTTTCAAGTGTGTGCGAATGTGTGTGCGTGTGTGTGTACGTGTGTGTGTACGTGTGTGTGTGTGTGTGTGCGTTTGTGGTAGGGCTGGTAGCAATTTATCAATAAACGTGTATATATTGTGTATATATTCGTGTACTTGAACATGCTGTTAAACAGATATGTGCAATATTGCAAGTGCAAAGGGAGCTTCGAGAGAAGGAAGGGGAACAACAGGGAGAAGAGGTACCGAGTCAGGCAGACGGCAACGCATATTTCATACTTGGCTGCCTATGGTCCCCACCCCCTCGCAGTACTCTTAGTGCCCCCTCTCCCCTTCCTGACTTGCGTGCAAACGACCCCGCATGGAACTTTGCCGGCTCGGCAATGGACGTCGACATATGTTTGCTGTCGCCAATGCAGCGTAAAATTTGCTCTTTTTTCCAACCCACTCAGCTCCACTGTAACTCACCCCCTCCCCCCTTCTCTACGATATCTCCTGCTTATTTTTGTTGTTGCTAGAGAACATGTGTTTCTGCTCTTGTGTTGTCTTTGACCCCCTTGGGGTTGCGCGAAAGCAGCGTAAAACTCGCGCTTGCAACTTGCTTTTCCTGCCCGCAGATTTCCACATTCACCTCCCCTTCCCCTCTAGAATTTTCACACACTGTCATAAGTTCGAGTAAAATTGCAAACATATTTGCAGCGATTTCAATGGATGATATAGTAAAGTTATTTGCACGTAAATAAACTTGCGAGTCGCATTAATCAAAACTATATGTTGCTTTAGGGTTAGGTTCACAGCCAGGGGAGAAGTAAATCAAATCAAGTTATTTTCATGTATGTAGAAGTATCAAATTTCAGATATTTCTCTATTTTCCTAAAATTAAATCATTTGTTTTCCACACGTAGTTCAATCTCAATTTTATTTATCTTTCCGATATGTTCATAAACAGTCCTGTCAAGTCTAAAACATATAAAATACAATTTCAGAATTTATTTTTCAAATTTAATAAAATAACGAAAAATCCAGAGATAGCAAAGAGCGCACACGAATTAAATACTCCCATAAATGCTGCACATGGTTTATTTATGCAGCAACATTATTTACACTGGTGAACAAGCCAAAGTATTCGGACACCCAAATACAAATTTAAACAGAAAAGAAAGTTACCTTCGACATGCCCATATTATTTATACAAGAAAATCAAGATAAAGTAATTTTGCAATATCTTAATAAATTACAAAAAATCGACCGATAGGTTCTACAGGAACTATACGACATATAGGTCAGATCGGACTAGTCCGGACCTATTTACAGTCAATATAACTAAAAGGTGTAAACATCTTTAAAAATATACATTTAGAATAAGGAATCACTCGAATATATTTTCTATTTTCACATAACTCAATTTGACTAACTCAATTCCTGTGCAGAGTGTATTGTACAATTGCATTCATTTAATTTGTATAACTTTGTCCGGATGTGGAAACGTGTCTTTTTGCCATCCCAATTGGACAATGGACAAACAATCAAGTGCAATTTTCATTTTTCAGTATAAACAATGAACATTTATTTTAAATGTTTAATACACTCACTGCCAGACAGATAGATAGACACAGAGATAGACTGACAGTTGATTCGATATGTTTTAATGAATTTTAACAATGTTTAACAATTTCAAGTGCAACTGCCATAAATCACTGAGGAATCTCCCCACAACACCAAGAAAAACACAAATTTTTGACCCCATTTGCAGTGACAAACACATTGTGAAGAGTGCGCATTCCCCTCGCATAGCTAAAACTCCCGTTCTGGTATTCCCATTCTTCAAAAAACTGACAACAGCAGCAAACCGGCAAAAATTTTCGAAACACATTTTCAACTCACTTCAAACAAAATGAAGCGGGAACAAGTGGAGTTGCGACCCCATCTATAGAGCCTGCGGCAAACAGAGTCTCTTCTGTGCTTTGCTACTGGTGGAATATACCCTTACGAAGAGTATATTGAGTGCTGCGACTATGTACTATATGTTTTTGAACAGATAAATGAAATTTAATTCCTCGGAACTCCATTTGCATTGATTTAATTTTCTCCTTTTTATTGAAATTTTAATTATTTTATATTTTGAATATTCTCAAGATTTCTTTCGCTTTCTTTTAGAAGTGTATATGATATTCCACTGTCTCCCTTTACATTTTCTCTACTCCCGCTGCTATTTGGTTATAGGAACGCTCATTTGCATCACTTAAACAACAATTACATGGCCTCAAGGGTCTTTCAGGGGGGAGCAAAGGCAGACAAAGCAGGGTGGAGAGAGAAGAAAGAGTGTGGGGTGCAACACAGTGAAACAATAAACGAGGCATTAAAATGACAGGCGGCTGAACTCTCCCCAGCACACAGATATCCATCCCAAGCCCAGACGCGGGCATATGAATAAGTAATACAATTTGAAAGATGGTGAAGAAAAAAGGAAAAATCGTAAAGGAAAACCATTGCAAGAGCAGTCTGGAAAAAAAATCAAAAATGCGTCTCGAGGCTATTTTTCGATTATTTTTTACTCGTTTTTTTTTTGTCTGTTTTTAAAAACACTCAACGACTTATGGAGGAGAGCAGTTGGCGAATATGATTGGCAGAGCTTTAACACAGACTTGGAGCAGACGAAATGGAAGCCTCCAGGCGAGGCAAGCATTTCAAGCGAGTTTCGGGCGCATTTCGCGGCATTTCACAGGCGCATTGTTGCCGCATTTCACAGGCGCAAAACCAGCGACGTCGACCAACTTCCGGTTCAATAAACTTTGCGAAAAAATGTATTCTCATACATAGTTTGCTGCCCGCTTTTGGTCTCTCCACTCTGTCTCACTCACTCTCTGACTCTGTCTTGCTCACTCTAAGTCTTTTATATGCACATACAATAATGATAACGATTTTTCCCTCGCTGCAGTCGCTTCTGTTTGTGTGTGTGTCGAGTGCAACAACAACAGCAAATAACATTTATTAACTGGTTTCTAGCGACCAAGAGTGTGTGTGTGTGTGTGCATCACAAAGTTGTGCTGCAGCATTTTAGGCGCAGGGAGTAAGGCTAAAGGCAAACGGGGATCGTGAAACCGCGCACTTTCTGCGTACTTTCTATGTACATATTTATATATACAAACATATATGTGTGTCGTGCGGTCGCCTCAATTGCAGCACTTCTCTATGTCTTCCTTTCTTTCCCTCTCCAAATCTCCCTATATCCCTCTCTCTGCCTCTATTTCTCTCACTCTCAAATGGGTTTTCTAATGCGTACTCTGCGCAAAGTTGGGAATACAAATGCCTGTTGATTGTGCAGCAAGTGTTGCTTAGGTCAGAGGGGGTTGCGGCACATTAGAAAGAACGGAATTATATGGTAGAATAATACAGGGATTTAACAAAGTTACAATTGCTCTGCTACGGTACTGTTTATCAATGGAATTAAGTGTTATGGGTCCGGTAATTTGTACGATAAGTTGAGGTCAGCAGAGGACAAACAATTTGGATTATTGCAACCTAGAACGTTTCAATTTTTAATGGAAATAAAGATAAAAAATTAATATACCATATGCAAGGGTATAAAGATAAATAGTCTTCTTTGTACCTATCTAAAAATGTTCATTTAACAATTACTAAAAAGCTTATAAGATTCTTACTTATCCATAAATAACCTTAAAAGTTTAATCATTCTTAAAAGTCATCTTTAGCCCTTTAGTTCTTTCGTATTTAGCTTAATTATCGCTTGTGAATTTCCCTCGAAACACTTTATAATTCAGCCATTTTATGCTTAAGCGAACGCTAAATTTTTAATTATTTTGCTCACCTCTAACGGAAACCTTAAAGTTTCTCAGCAATTACTCAACGTTAGTCAAGCTAAATTTATGATTCACAAAATGAAGCGAACAGTTTGCACATTCAAAAGCCACAAGACACTTCATTTATTAAATGGTTCTGTCGTAAAAGCGAATCTCATCCTGTAGTCCGAGTATAATCAAGAGAGGAACTCCCTTTGCCAGGGGCCAAGGACTGTCGAGGGATAAGCCCTCCCTGGCTGGATGACAGCAATTGCAGCCATCAAGCGAATTAATCAAATTTTGTGCCAAAGCAAAAGTCCTCAGTCTCCAGTCCTTTATCCTTTACCCTTCCCTTCCCCTCCCACACTTCCCCCCTTGCCTTGCCATAACCTCAGTTTGATTGTCAATTAAAAGCGTTTGGAATGTGGAGACGACCATTCGAATGGGCAGGAAGATGACAGTAGCAGCAGCAGTGGCTACTGAGTGGGTCGATCTGCTTTCCGACTGGCAGCTGCTAGATAGCACTGCTGAAGGCAATCGAGAGGTGTAGAAGAGAATAGAAAATAGGGCATTCAGTGGGTGTGGGAGTCTCCATCACAAAAGGGTGCGTCGCTCTATAAAGTGGAAAAACCAATTGTTGCATTTATTTCAGAGTTGGGGCTGAAGGGTTGAATTGAATTGCTGGCAATTTGTATTCAGCTGCGACAGAGAAAGGGATAAAGGGAGAGAGAAGGAGACATAAAGGAATGGGTATATTTGCTTTGGGGTGTGATGATATTTCACTTTGACTGTGTGCATAATTTGTCGAAACAATGGCACAGCAGTTGAGCTCAAACAAAACCTAATTCTCTATCGCTTAAGTTCTAAGATAAACGGATAAGTAAACAGAAATTAAGTAAAGTGTAAAATGTTGACTGCGGTTTCAAAGTTTTGCTAAAGATGCCAAAGGAATCTCCTATTACAAGAGTTTGTTCTCACCTAAATTGGGAACTACTTGGCAGATTACAAGGAAAGTTTGCACACTGCAAGTTGGGTGAACTAAGAAAAGTGTGGGTTATAACAGAGAATAAATTGTACTGTTATATATATGCAACTCGAAAAGTTAAGTTTAAAGTATAAGATATGATAAAAAAATCCCCATAATACAGTACAGATTGTTCGCCTTAGTCTCGCATACTTAACTGATTACATATTAAATCAATTAGATTCTGATATATAAAATACCTTAAACAATAACCTTTTCTAAATCGTATTTAAAGCAGTCGAGAAAACTTTCTGCCAACTTTTCTCTCAGCTCATTAGACTTTTAAATCAGAAGCCCCTCGATAAAGGACACCTGGACTGTTACCCCTCCTGAGAAATGAACGTGATTGTTGGAAAGGGACACGACGAAAACAAAGCGATTTGCGCAATTCGCACAATTTGACCCGACACGCATTGCGCCAAAAATTATGCAACAGAATGAAACGACAAACGATTTGCTCGATTCGTTCGACGCTCCATTTGCCCCAGAGAGCATGATGACGACAATGATGAGGGCGCAATGATGATGATGATAATGATGAAGGGGGGCGATGAGGCCGGCAATGAGGTCGACGATGAGACCAACGCGACGTGGCAGCAGTGGCCCAGAAACATTCACCGCACATTTTGCGGTGACATTTGCGCGTTATGGTTTTGTAATTACCTGTAGCAATCTTTTCGGAACGGGGCAACCACAGAGAGGGGCAGTAGCAGGGAGAAAGAGGGTTGTGGGGCACCCTGTTCGGCTTTACGACATTTGGCAGCAATTTATGACTGTTTGATTGCCTGTTGACCAAGCCAGCGTGAGCTGCTGCTGCTGCTGCTCGTGTTTATGGTCAAAACATTTACGCAGCAAAGGTTTTTCTCCCGCTCTCCTTACCATCTATTTCCGCCGTGCAGCATTTAAATGTCATTAATTGGCCATTAGGCGAGGGGGTAGCTGGTAACAGGGGGGAGTGGCACAGAGGGTTAACTGCTGCTAGGTCAAGGCTCAAAATTAGAAAGGCATTTTTTTCAATTGACTTGGCTTAGCTTAGCACTTCTTTTTCTCTTCTCTATTTCAAATTGAAAATCTATATCTCTCTCTTCACATACATATCTACCATTTCTAATCTACTTGTCATTATCTCAGCCAGCAGACACAAAGGAAAACGACCTCAGCCGCCTGCCCCTTGTGCAATTTTCATCACATTTGACCCATATAGAAAAGTGCCTGGAAAATCGCATTTGTTGACACGCTCGGCACGTAGCGTTTATCTTGTGTATTAATAATGAACATCATCACTATAATTTCGCACATAATGCGTAATGCGACAACAACAACAACAAGGCGAGTGTTGAAATATTTGCCGTAAATACGCATATATCTGATTATACGATGCGACACAGAGGGAGGGGGGAGGATTGAATGTGTGTTTGTATCTTCAAGATACACATAAAACACTTGGGAGTTTGGCTTTAATGGAACTTTTTACGCACACACACATATGTAAAGGAGAGGAGGGTGGGGGGTGACCAAGCAGCGCATAATAAGCAAGAAATCTGTTGATTGTGTGCGTCTGTCTCTATCTCTGTCTCCATCTGTCTGGTACCGGGGGGACTGTAATCAAAGTTAGCCCGGGCGCAAGGCGAATCAAAGTGACAGCAACCAGTTGCACAACCCCCACACCACTACGCCTCCTCCCCCTTTTGTGAGTGCGTGCAACAAACTTTGCTCCCGTTTCTTTCTTTGTACATGTGTGCTTGGCAACCCTGCTCGGCGAGACCAAAGCGGAGACTGAGCCGGCACTAAGACGTCGGGCCTAACCTCAAAAAGTCACTTGCTGCGTCACAACAGACAAGCAGAGGAAGAAGACGCAGCAGAGGAAGAGAAGCAAAGGCAACAAGAACATAATTAGAAATTGCAAAACTGCAAGCAAAACTTCCCGTTCCGCTGTTCCAATTCCTCGTTCCACAAACACACGCACACACACGCAGGCACGCACACACACTTGAACTACGCAGTATGCGTTAGGCATTGCAAATGAGTTATTCGTGCATCCTTCGTGCTGTCTCATGCAGACAGCTGCCTCGCTCCCGCACAGCCTGTTGTTGTTGTCTCACTCTACTGCGTTGGCCTAATGCGAGGTGACATGTTCTGCGACGACGACGACGACGACACTGAGACGTTGACATTTGTGCGTTGCTCGGTGTCTTCCTGTCTATCCCACTCTTTTTCTCTCTCTCTCCCTCTTTTTCTCTGTATTCAGTCTGACATGAGCGGAATAGATAATTATTTATACAACTATGGAGAAATATATACAAATATATATACAATTGAAGTTATGTATTGTACATAAGCCAAGACTAGGATCCATTCTAAAAGAAAATCCTGTAAAAATTATTTTAAATAGTGCAAAAGGATACACATAACAGATGGATAGGATCTTTATATTATGTGTTATTATATGTTATACATATTTTATATTCTCTAGCTCAAATATATTTATTATTTGTAGTCTTTTTAAATAAGAGATATCTCAGAGTGGATTTTTAAATTATAAAAATTGAATTATATTTTTTAAAATAATTTACAATTATTTTAATTCTAAAATAATATATATAAAATATTATTAAAAAGATTTGAGACATATTCCAACACCCTCTGATATTTTTCCAATTCATTCTACTATTTATCCTAATCATAAACCTTACAGAGTATCATTAAGTTCACCCAGCGCAATTTCGAACAAAACTGCCAGAGATTTTTGCTACATATGCCAAGTCTAGCTGCGAAATTGTGCCCCCTCTTTTAAACTCGTATTCTTACAAGTGCTACCCCAAAAGTAATTCAATTTATGTTTTTGTTGCTGCTGTCGCAACACAATGCGCGACAACCCTGAACAAGTAAGAAGTAGTTGGCTACTCGGGTGAGTAGGGCGTGAGATGGGAGTGTGTGATGAGGGGCTGACTTCATCTCACTCTAACTGTCCTAATGCGATTTGCATGGCTCACAGCTTTAAAAGTGGAACTCAACGCCTCGTTGCAACTGAGTTACATACCATATAGTGAATCTGATTCTTCGAACATTTGCAGAAGTTGAGCATAAAAGTGGAGAGTGTTGAATTTTATGAAGTGCGAAGTATCTCGATGAGCATTTCACTATGTTTGGTAAGTAGTTTGGCCAGGAAGCAGAGCCACGCGAATGTCATAAACATCACATTTTATGAGTTTACGGAAACGCGAGTAGCACATCAAAGGCAAAACTATTTCAACGGTTCCACTTAAGTTTCCCTTTTTTTACATGGAAGTGTTGATGGCTTAAGTGGCGCACAGAGGTTTACCGAAGCATTGAAAAGAGTTTTATTTCGAAGGATTTGATTTTTTATTGATCACAAGCGAAGCAAAAGATATAATATAATATTATAAGTATAACATATTGCAATTAGTTTCATTTATATTAAATATATATAATTAATCTTCCTTTAATAAATCTTATCACTCAAAACTTACTAAAAGCTCAACTTTCTTTAGCCAAAAAGTATTACATAAGTTATGCAACTTTTTATTTGAGTAGAAATATAAATTATAATATTAAAAACTCGCCCTGAAATATACGAAACTATTTCTTTGAGTTTTTAATTATATTTCCAGCTGAGATTGCAGTTTTTACTGCATTCCACTCAAGTTCTTGCTCTTCTCTACCAACTTCTGTCACGCTGTCACCCTTTTTTCTCCCTTCTTTTCTTGTTTTGGCATCAAAAACACTCTGAAACAGAAGTGGGACAAAAGTCAGCCATAAATGCGCGACTGCGTGTTCCATTTGGCAGGATTTGCACATTAAATTTCGGAACGGAAGTTATGACAAAGTGTGCGACCTGCGGCCAAGTTTCTGTCATGCATAACGAAATGACTTTTTAATAAGCGTTCAATTTGAAAACTCTGCTAAATTGAAAATCCAAATATAGCAGAGTCAGTGTGAGATAAATAAATAGAAGCTGTTGGGAATGTTGTAGGCGTTGCTAGCAGCAACTGCTGTGGGTGGCTTTTTCTCGTAATTTACACGTGATTATCGCGAATATCCCAAGAAATGGGACAACTTTCTCAATGAAATTGTACCACAAGGGAGGTGTGGCTGCAATCATTATTCCGCCTGACATCAAACACACACTCACACACAGCCAGAGGCAGCGTATTACCATATAGACTCGGGTAGATAATAAAATATTCAAGCTTCGTACGTGCCTCACGCTAAAAACGTTGCCTATTTGCAGGCGCTCATGCATATTTTACGAGTGTCTTCGAATCGCTGTGACTTTGCTTGCACCGTAAACAGTGACAAAAACAGTGATATTCTTTTGACTTCAAGAAGCAGATAACAAAGGATACGAAGAAACTAAGTTAGTTTTGTATTGGGATAAAATATAACGAATTGAATAAAAGTTTTACATAAGTAAAATACAGAATTATTTTAAACAATTAAACATTGTTTAGTATGTGAAAATAAAATTGTAAGCCTTGTTTTACTTTGTTAATTCATACTATACAGACATAGATTACTGTATAACTTTGATTGGTTGCCATATCTTGAAAATAACTAAAATTCAACAAAAGAGTTCTTCCTCCTTTTATAATATTTATATTTAAATATTTTTTTATAAACTTTACTATATATTTCTAGTATTTACAGTGCATGCCAATATGTTGTCATGCTTATTTACCATAATTCTGACAACGCCGTCAACTATGCAACATTTTCTTGAGTGCACTGACCTATTTCAAGACTCATCTTCTTCCCACAGCATACAGATAGTACAAGAAAAAGAGAGAGAGATGGGACGATGCAACCAAATCAATACAAATCCAATCAAATTCAAACATAGCCACAGTCTGGCCAAAAACTGCCAAATGGCAAATCAAATATTTGAGAGCGAAAATTCAAGGAAGGAAAAAAGGGGTTTTAGAAACGAAATTTTGCTCAATGAAGCCGAGCGTCTTTATTTCTGTCTGTCTACCAAGTGAACTCTGCTGCTTGCAACTTTCCCACTTTACATACGACACAATAAATTGTGCAACAACAAATCTATTCAACTTGCCTCGAAAGTTTTTCAGAGGGGGGGGAGAAACCTGAAAAAAGTTGCTCTTGGAGCAATCAATTTTTACGGCAGTTTAGCTTTTGCCTTTAAACTTGAACAATCAATCGGAATAGTTTAATGAAATGCGACTGTCAGGCGAGTGGGTGAGGGAGTGGGTGGAGGCCTAGTGGGGCGATTGGGGGAAGTTAGTTGACCCGGTAGTGCGGAACTGTCAGCTAGATTTGCATGCCATTAGCCCAGGTTAGCCGGCAAGTAGAAACTAACGAGCATGTTGAGTGCATTAGTAGTTGTTGTAGTGGGTGATGCTGCAACCATCGCTGGCAGCAAACAAATTTCCAACAATTTGCCAAGTCATGACTTGAAAGGAGCAACGACGGCAGCAGGAAATGTCTGGAAATGAAGTGGGGGGTGAGGTGGAAGGTGGGGGGTATATAAGTTTAGCCCGCTAGGTATCCATTTGCCAAGCCAAGGGCGCCGACTTGAGTTTTAGTCTACAATATCTCATCTTTCGAGCTGTTATCTCTGTAATGTGTGAACCTGTTGCAGAGGTTTTATATTTCTAGAAATTTTGAAATTGTATATGTGTTAAAGAAAGTTAAGGTGTGAAGCAAGTTTGGCTGCGATTTATGTAAACTAGTTGCAGAAACTTGTTAACCAATCATAACTGTGGAAGAAAACTTAATTTAATTTTACTCTTATTTAAAAGAAAAAGTTTTTATTATATTGATAAAATGTTTTAAATGTTTTATAACTATCTTTACTCTTTTTACAAATTCTTGATAAATATAAAGACATTTTTTATTTATTAAATTTACGAATTTTAAGCATAATTTATGATTTGCAAAATCCCTAACAAGTAACTCTTGAAATGCCGCGTCACTGGTTGCAAAATTCATAAATAATCTCGCCATTCTTATACAATATTCTTATGCAAGTGCAACAAAAGAGCATTTCAAATAGATGATAATAAGAGCAGCAAACGACAGGCTGTGCTCGCTCTCTCGCTTACTCCTAAACACTTTATGTTGCATCCAATAAAATTGTCACAATGCAAGCTGCAGGGAAGGAGTTGTGTGAGGCAAGGCATGTGGCAAGTTGCCGCACTTTTGCAATGATGTCTTGCCACTTTAGATAGAGTATGTTCTTTTTTTTTGTTGTTGTTAGTATTTCGCATTTTGTTGTCATGTATCCGCGCACTGCGTACTATATCTTTCTTTCTTTTTTTCGGGATACAATAGCGCGTAATCTATGCCACTCGACTTGCAGCAGCAGCAGCAGCAACAGCAGCTCAGCAACAGCATCATCGCTGCTTTGCATTGCATTTGCATCAAGCATTTGCAGCAGATACTTTTACCGGGCGAGCTACAATAATAACAACAACAACAACAACAATGGGCATCAGCAGCATCAGCTTAGCGCAAAAAGTGCACAGCGCATGAATTTTATTTTCATTTTATTTGCCTTGCATTTTTATGATTGCTATGCAAATGCACTGTGCAAAAAAACTCGCTGGAAACTAAAACAAAAACAAAACCAACTCCAATCTGGCAGCGCAACGAGGCGTGGCATCTTTTGTTTAGTGGGCGTTTCAACTCCACGGCCCACTCCGCGCACTCAACAAAGCCTCCCGCCCGCATCATAAAAGCGCAAGAGCAGAAACGAGCCCAACAAACGCAATTGTTGTCAGAGAAATGAGAAGAAACAGAAGAAGAAGAAAGAAATAAAGATCCTAAAAATTATTTACCCAAAAACAAAAGCGAAATGAAAATACAAAACGCTATATAAGATGAACTGTCAAAGCAGGATGAACTTACCTTCAACATCAACAGTTGTGTTAACCATATTGAATGAGATTAGATGAGGTTTTTCTGAAAAATCAGTTATAAATTATTATTGAAAAATACATAACAAAGATAACAATATATATTTAATAAATTAAATAATAAATTATAGTTAATTAAACGTTTTTAGTAATTATGTCTTGAAGCATAAACATCCATGTTGTATTTATGAGAAAACAAAGTTGAGAAAAGTACAAATAATTGTATTGGAAATAAAACGTAGTTCCTTTTGTAATAGTGATTATATCCCAATTTTATATCATATCAATTTTATAAATATTTGTAGTTAAAATGTTGCAATTATTAAACTCTTTTATATTATAATTTTTATATTTTTTATTTTTTTTTTATTACTTAAGTAAGGTTAAGGCTTAAAACACAAAACATAAATTCAACCAATAATATAATGTACAAGTTTAATTAGTATTCACAGTATTATAATTATTAGGTTATTTTAAGTATTCATTATAATACTAATACAATACTTTTTAATATTTTTAGTGTAGGATTTGTTAGCATTGTTATTGATTCTTTATTTTGAAGGGATCATGTGCCATAATTTATATATTTATCTTCTTATTTTTTTCATACAGTAACTTCATAAGCTCCCCTCGCAAATCTTTCCGCACATAGTTTACGAGTGCGAAGTTTCCTGCTCCGTTACAAGCAGCCTACGTACTCACTCACACACACTCACTCCCTGGTTAAATACATAAAACACTCTCGAGCACGACGCCCTGACAGCCGTACGAAGCCGCTGCAGCAGCAGCGGAGCAGTGCAGCGCAGGAACAGCGACGACAAAGAATAATTCCAATAAGAAAAAGAGTGACAGGCCGAACGACAACAACAACAAGCAGTGCGCTCATTATGGCAAAATAAGAAGAGCAGCAATAACAACAACAATAACAGGAACAACTGCTGTTGCAGTCGCAGTCGCAGCAGCGCAAAATAACAGAACGTCAATACCGAAAGCAGCACTGGAAATTGGAAGCAACAAAGCGTGGGTAAAAGGAAAAGGAAAAGCGGCAACTGCTGCTGCTGCTGCTGCCAAGGCAACACAAGAACAACAAAACACACACACAATTACACACACACATCGCACATACAAAGAGTGCAGCAAAGTTATTGGCGTCGGCGTTTTACTTCTTTTGCAGCTGTTGTTGTTGTTTCTGTTCTGGCTTTTGCATTTGCGCAGTAGCACAAAAAAGGGACAACGATGACTTTGCTGTTGTTGTCGTTGCACTAAACCGGATAGTACTTGTTTGCCCTCGCTATGTACTCGTTATGTACATACATATTATAAACACACACACACAAGCAATTTTAACACGTATTTACCGTATTGTTACTCACCAAATTAAAATAGAAAATACAAATTGAAACTCACAAATTAAAAAAATGCAATATATATTTTAATATTCGCGTTTTCGCTTTACAACTCGAATTCGCCGCGTCGCGATACGATCGTGTCGATGCAAGTTTAACGACTGAACCGCTGCGGTGCCGTCGAGGCTGCTTTGTAGTCGATCGCAGGAGAAGCGACACAGTGGTACAAGATTTGTTAAAGTTTAAATGAAAATGCAGTAAAGTTATTTTTTAAAGTCCATTTTGTCGAATTTAAATTTAATTAAATTAAAATGGATAGTACAATTTAATTATAAAAACTGTAAGTTAATTAATATAATATAAATATCAAAAACAATAATTATTTTGTTTTTTTGATAATATATAATGCTGTAATGCCGGAAAAGGGCTGCCCTAGTTTGTAGATTTCTATGAAAGCTCCCTACTTTGATATCATAGTAATAACTTATTTATAATATATTTTAATTTAACAAAAAACGTAATTTAAATTCCATATAATTTTTTGCAAGGTATATTATTAACTGACACAAACTGCTGCAATTCAAACTTGAACAACGGGCTCCACTGTGCGACATTGACTGCTCTGCTTTGCAGTTGTTGTCTTTCTAAGGGAAGCTGCTTCAGGCAATGTACTTGATATTTTCACGTGAGTGCGAATGAGACGACAACTGCTTTTTTTGCTTTGTGCGAACTCAAACGGTTAAAATTCAAATGACAATTTCAAATTGAAACGGTCGTTAGCCAAACCGGTTGACAGCGTACAGCGAAAGAAAGAGAGTGACGAAGAGAGGGAGGCAAAGGTGATGAGCATAATTTTCGGCAAGTCAAGTATCCCAGAGCTCAATTGGGGCACCGCTTTGTCTCCCGTTCTTGTTGTTGTTGTCGCTGCTTTTGTTATTGTTATGAAATCATCACTTTGATTTATTTGGCGGGCTTAAGATGAGAACATTTCCCTGCATTTGTATGTACATATGTATGTGTGTATATGTGAGTAGTGGAGTATTCTAGTGTAAACAGAGACCTTTCCCTGCTTATCTGCCAGCTGACTCAGAATAGCGACACACAGTGGCACAGATAATGACTATTGCTTCTATGCGAGGTAATATCAACCATATGGAAAACACTCACCGTACACAAGTGCATTGAACCCGCCTCCTCCTCCTCCTCTTTAATGGGCTTATGAGACCCACGCTGAACTTAAGATCTGAAACAAAGTGCCAGCGAAATTTTCCACCTACACTTTGAGTACTCAATTAACTTACCTTTCTTTTTACTAGACCCCCCCACCCCCGCGGGCGGGGCAATAAACTTAGTGATCATAATATATCTGTGCTTGTGAATGTGTGTGTGTGTGTGTCAAATCGAGATCTGTTGGTCGAGTATAACTTAAAAGTGAAATTGATCAAATTGCTGTTAAACTTGTCCAAGAAATTTTATACGCACTGTAACCAAAGGGGGCCAAATAGGCGTACATAGACTCGCACGCACACTCACACAGATGGGGAGAAACAAGTTTAGGTGCGTAGACAGACTTATCTATGGGGGGCGCCTAACAAATTGCGCGACAATTTTCATTTTCACCTGGCCAGAGTCATTTGCCATCGTGAAAAACATGCGTTCAATTTGAATTTGCGTTTTTTTATTAATTGCACCTCAAGATATTGTGTCTGGGGCACGCTAGGGAGGAGGTAACCCCCGGGCATAAAAAGCGAGTTTAATCTCGGCTTTTGTTCCCCTCTCTGTCTCTCTCTCTCTCTCTCGCTCCACAACAAAACAAGATGTCGTTTTGCCTTTTGCGGTTGAACAAAAGCCTCAAGCCAAAGCGCCGCTTCGCCACGAACAAAGATGTGTGTCTCCTCCCTCAGCACAACTGACTCACAATGCAGAAATAATTATAAGAGCAACAGCAACAACAACAACAACAACAATGCAACAAAGAATAGGTGTTATAAAAACAATAATTGACACACGACCCGTAAGCAACGCCTTTTATGGCGCACGCCTTAACCGCAGCGAACAGATATTTTATCATTCCGGGTTCAGTCTGGAATCATCCAGAGCGTCATTACTATCTTATATCTTTGTTTAATAACCCTCTTTAACTTATGTACATCAATATCCGATTTAAATTCTACACACGTTTAGTAATCACAAATCTTAATATGGTTGAGTGGTTATAGTGTATTTAATGTGGGTTAGGCGTAGGTGATCATTAAAATGAAAAGTATACAGTGTGGGATTTAGTGACTAAATTCCTAATCAACAATTACATATAGTCACGCTGAGCTCCGTTTCATTAAGGCTACCGAAATTAAAGCATAATTCCAAGTACTAAGTTTTACAAGTACATACAAACTAACTCTAAAAGTTATAAAAAATTAACTGGCTTTTTCAAGATTTCTTAAATTTAAATTACATAAATCACAACATATTTTATCTGTCATTATTATTTCTACCCTTTGGAGACCATTTTCAATGGCTGATAAAAAATTATAATCACATATTCATTCAAATTCAATTTTACACACAAGCATTACATTCATTCTAGTACTAATGTTACATTTGCAGTTTTCAATGTATTAAATCATTAATCATATGTCATTAAAATTGCTATTAGCCTTAAGTAAAACTAACTTTTCGAATGGATAATTGGAGAGATCAGGACGTCGTGAATGTCTGATAATATTCATGAATAACAAAAGTCGTTCAACTGGCGCTGATGAGGTCAATGGAGTGTTGTGTTTTATAGCCAAATCAAGAAGTAGGGGATACCTTTCCAGTGTGTCAAAGGAGGTGCCAGGATCGCGAAGATAATTCTGAAATTGTGAAGTTACGTTTTCTGTGAGTTTTGATATGCACGAGGTCTGTGAAGTGTCCAGATTGTTTGTTGAACCGGAATCAGCTACATGTAATTAAAATTTTAATAGATTATTAAATGAATACAGGAAGGATGCGAAAGATCACTCACCAAATTCTTCAAATTCATAGAATTCTTCGCTGCCATTTGAGTAGGTACTTTGATGAAGTGCAGGCTTATTGAGATCTTCTGCAGCTTTCGCTTCTCGCACAGCCTCCGATATAATAATCTTATGAATATCCTCAGCGCTGTGACTTTGTGAAACCACTTTCTCCAGCAGTCCGAACCATCTCATTTTGATATTTGGACAAAGAACCGATGATATTATTGCGTTATTAGCATCACTAGTCAAATGAAATAAGTCCCAAAAAGTCGTTTCCAATTTTTTCAGTAGATGAATTGCAACATTTTTCAAATCGACTATTTCGGAGGATTCAGAAACTTTTTTCAACTTGATATAAAGAGAAATTAAAGTAGTTAAAAGGCAGCCGTAGTAAACATTGTTTTCATTCCGTATAAATTTGATTGTTGATGCTATGGGACCCATTAATAGACGATATTCCTCCAAGTAGGCAAAGTCACTCGCGGAAAAATAAGAGTTATGCAAACACAACTTGCTACAGACCTCGTACAGTTTCAATTTATGCTTTAAAATACAGCAAACTGCATCATAAATGGAGTTCCATCTGCTTACAGTTGGTATAGTTAAGGAGCTACCCAAAATCTCCACTATAGTCTCTGTTGTTGTGGGACAATTGCATTTCTGCCACAATAAACCGCATTTTTCAAAGATCTAGAAGAAATCAAGAAGATATGTTAGGTCCTATACAAATAGAATATTCTTCATTATGTCACCTTTACGTGTCTCTCCTTCAATGTCTTGTCTCGCTGTAGAAGTTCGATGAATCCACCGGATGCCAACTGATCCAGTTTATAACTTGAACTTTGCATATCATTGGTTAACATACTTAGCAGTCCATACATAGGTTCATAGTTTCCTTCACTTTGCACACTCTTTATATCTGCCTTAATACCAAATTTCTTAAACTCTTCCGAAAAATTAGATTCGTTATTTAGAATAGTTGCTACAATTTTCAAATTATTCAATTCAAACTTGGAGTGGATGTCATTTATCATTTGAAATATTTGATTCTTATCACCGATAAATCTTTTGCAAGCTAAAGCAACAGATTTTCGTTGATATTTTCGATCTAACCAGTGACAAGTATATCCAAAGAAGCAGCACTCTCTAGATGACCAAATATCGGCAGTCATACAAACATATTTACTCTGATCTAACTGGTACTTAATGCTCGCACACATTTTTGTATATCCCTCATCCAATTGTTTTTCAAGTTTGCTCTGACTCGGGACCTGCTGATTGGTGCCCTTGAAAAGGTTTCGAAAACTAGCTGTTTCCACAGTGGACAAGGGTTGGCAAGTTTCTATAATATAGTCTATCACACGACTATCAAATGAATCTGTATCGACGAACTCCGGTTCTGGTGGTTCCAATCTTGCAACTTGTTTGCCACTCATAAAAGCAGCATGAATCTCGAAATGCTTCAAACGAAGATGTTTTATAAAATTCGAAGTGACCGTTATGAATCCCTTAATCCGTGAATGACAAGCATTGCAAGTGGCCGTTATTGCTCCAGGTTTGGCATTACAATCCGGTACCTGGTAAGATGGATGATATACATATATATAAAATGTTCATATATTTTAGTAACGAAGGAACTTACCTTTTCAACATTGTTGAAGTATCGAAAGATCTCGGGCAGTTTTGCATCATTTACAGCTTGTTTATGGCGTTTCGGGGTCACATTTTCCCGAGGTTTCACTCTTTTTCCATATTGTATATATTCGTTGCACTGATTATCATCCAAATCTGTATCATATACATCTCTTTGCTGAAATATAATAAAGTGGCTTCATATAATATAATACGTAGATAATTATATTTTCATGGCGTAAATAAGTGCAATAAATGGAAATTAAAAATTATTATACAATGTGGATTGAAAAACAGTTCTATGTGTATGTAACGTACATATATATTTTCTGTCATATATTATATCTTGTAACTGCTATTTAATTTATTATTACTTAAAAATTAACAATACCTGTGGCGCCTTCGGCTCCTGCCAGCTGGACAGCGACTGGTTGCTATGGCACGCATCGCCCGCGTCTCGTTCCATTGCATCGCACTGCGATAATTGCCAATTAAGTTGTTCGGGCAATAGTTTTGTTGATTCTGCATCGAATTCTGAATCTTCCGTCTTAATATTGTTCATAACTGAGTGTTAAAGCAAGATTTATTGAATAAATTCACTGGATTCTCATTTGTTTATATTCTGTTTGGGAGCTGTAAACAAGAATAAAACCCCAGCAAAAAAACTACTACATCGGAGATGCCAACTTGCTTTAATAACCAATTGGCGACTCCTAGAGAATGTAAAATAAATAAGAAGCAGCTGCAAGTGTTTACGTGCCAATATAACATTTTGAATATTATTTTAAGCAAATTTTGATTTACTCCTTACAAACTATGGAGGTGTCAATTAAAAACTTTATATTTAATTGCCATTTTGCCGTACCATTTTTCCGAGTGCGACGATGATGTTTTTTCTTAGCTAAACGAGCTCTTTCACGGACTGTTTCAATTGGATCTTGTCTTTGAGAAGTATGAAGTAGAGCCAAGCTAATGCGGCAGTGTTCGCGAACGATCTTTTTTTCTGTGAACTGATTTTTTATTTTTCGACACTTAGTGTCTGTTGTTTTTAGTGAAAAACTACATTTTGGCATTTTGCAATACAAAGAAATCTTTCAAATAAATATAAGATGTTTTCAATTTATCAGCACAAATATTTTCCACGTGATGAAAGCACAAATCGCACTGCGACCCAAATCGTTCTGTTACACAAACTAAGCAGATCTTTGACAGAAAACACAAAGAGTACTTTAAAAAATAAATTCGCATAAAACTGAAACCTACCTCAATTGAAAATATACGAAAAATGTATTTTTGGGAATCTTAGCATTGTATCCTTTTCTAGTTGCAAGCAATTGTTAATTGTTACTAAAAATAACGCTGTTTCTTCGTTAAAATTCCTTATCCTGCTGCACCGATGTGGAAATTAATTAGTTTACTTAATTCTCATTAATTCTCATGAGCTGATTGGGGTTTTTCTTTTATTTATTATACCAGCGAAAATATAAAAATAAACTTAAAACAAAATACATGATTCTTATCATTTTTAAACATACTAAATTTTTTGAGTTTTATTTAATGTTTATTTAATTTGTTTTTTTTTTTTAAAGTTAATTTAAATTTTTATATGTATATTTATCTTTGAGTCGACTTCTTTTCAACATTAAATAAATAAACAAAAAAACATCTGGCAACACTGACAATGCGGCAATTTCCTCTGATTGGCAAACAGCTGCGCTAGCCAGTGAATGTCAAAATCGGGTCAAGTGTACGTGGATTTTTGACGACTTTCACGACCCGACACGGCAAACAAAGTTAAAATCTAGTAGTATTAGTAGTGTAAATAGTCAGCAATGCTTAACAACTAATAAACAATTAAAAGTAAACTAAACCCCTGGAGCAAAAAAACACATAAATTTTGTACAATCAACCCGCAAACGGAAAATAAATGCGCTTGACTCAGAGCTGCTGCTGATAAAAACAAAAAACAACCACAACAAAAGGCGAACAAGAAGTTGAAACATCGAAATTAGGTGTCGCTCGATAATTATTAATTATTGATAATGGCACCCACACGCAGGCCCAGTGACGGTCTGCTGGCCCGCGTCAACTTCCCCCTCTATGCCGTGGACATGCTGACGAGTCGTCACATTTTAGTCGCCGGCGGAGGCGGATCGAGTAAAACAGGCGTAGCCAATGGCTTCGTAAGTGTGTCAAATGGGCAAATGGGTCGCTCATTAGCCTTATCTCTTCTCTCTCTCTTTGTGAGTCTGGCACTAACTATGTGTTGTTGTTTTCTTTGTAGGAGATCTATGAGCTCTATCACAACGGCAGCCATTTCTGTGCGGAGGAGGTGCTGCGTCATGAGACGGGCGCCAATGTGGTCATGAACTTTGCGGTGCGGAACAGCGGACGCAGGGCGTACTTGTGTGCTGGCCAGGAGGCGCATTGTCAGATGTATTTCGTGCAACCACGGATCGAGAATGAGGCCAAGGATGGGGAACAGGATAAGAAACCGACGCCGGTGGAACGTCCGCATGAGAACGGAGTGCGGCAACGTGGATCAGCAGCACACTCGGGCGTCGAGGCGTTACCCAATGGACACAACAG
This sequence comes from Zaprionus indianus, assembly GCA_018904595.1. NCBI lineage: Eukaryota > Metazoa > Arthropoda > Insecta > Diptera > Drosophilidae > Zaprionus > Zaprionus indianus. The sequence goes on from JAEIHA010000905.1 coordinate 4,737,052, forward strand.
CAGCAGGCACAACAACAGACCCACGACGGCAGAGGATGTACTCAAGCAGTTCCAGCGACTGCAATTCGACATTCAGGCAGCCGATGTGGTACAAACGGATTTCCTCAGCAGCGCCGAGCCGCTACAGCGCGTGGTGCGGATCAGTGGCAATGGACGTCTGATGGCCACAGGTGGCACAGATGGACAGCTGCGCATCTGGACGTTTCCACAGATGCAGCTGGCCAGCCAACTGCCGGCACACAACAAGGAAATCGATGACCTGGACTTCAGTCCCGACTGCAAATACATTGTAAGCATTTCGAAGGATGCACAGGGCTTGGTGTGGGATCTGAGCACGGGCAAGTTGCACCACAAGCTGCAGTGGCAGACGCCCGAGGGTTCTAAGTACTTGTTCAAGCGCTGTCGCTACGGCACTGTGGAGGCGCACAAGGACAACTACAGGCTCTTCACCATTGCCAATCCACTGGGCAAGGTTGGCAAGCAACGTGGCTACCTCCAGCAGTGGGACTGTGCGAGTGGCCAACTGCGTGTGGCGGTGCCCATTGACGAGAGCCTCTCCTCGCTGGCGGTGCGAGACGATGGACGCTTCGTGGCCGTGGGCACCATGTTCTCGGGCAGCATATCCATGTACATAGCGTTTAGCCTGCAGGTGAGAGTGGAACCAGTTTATATCAATTTATTGTTCTAATATATTCTCTGCATTTCCCAGCGCGTGCTGCACATTCCTCATGCTCACTCCATGTTCGTGACCGGATTACAATTTCTGCCCATTACCAATGAGGAGGGACCGCCAATCTCGAGCGACACTGAGGCAGCTGTGCTCTCTATATCTGTGGACAATAAAGTGTGCATACACAGCCTGCCGCAGAGGCGTAAGTGGATCTACTTGGGTACCCCCATCTGGGATGGACTCTCATATCATTCTTCTCTGTTTTTTAGGTACTATTCCCGCCTGGCTTGCCATTGTCTTCATGATTGTCATGATATTCGTTGTGTTTGTGTTGTGCTCCTATTTTGGCATCTGAGTACTACGTCCGACGCGACCAGCTAAATCAATTTGCATTATTAGTTCATAGGCAGTGTTTAGTTTTTTCCCGATGTCACTCTACCACAGTACCCACACCCCACCTCACCCTCACCGTCTTCGGCCTGCTCGAAGATCTGCTAATTATTTTAAGTGTATAGTTGTTTTTGTGTCGGCTGCCTTATCGCGTAGTTTCTCTTATTGTCTTGTGTATATTATTATGATTTGCCACCCATTGCATCTAACTCAAATTTACCGTTTACCGTTACTCGTTAGCATTGCTAGTTGTAAATGAATTTGAAATTAGCTTGCAATCGAATTGATATATATATATATAAATTTTATTATTTAAAGTTATTATTAAAGCAAAGCAAAAAACAGGTGAATGAGCTGCGGATTATATATAGCAATAAATGGATTATACAGAACGAGAAAATGTGCATAATTTATTTGTGTTTTCTATTTAAATAAATGAATTATTGAATACGAATTGATTTTGAAACGGCGCGCGCTTCGCTATGACCCCGTTGACAATCGATTATCGCTGTAATTGAATTATTTGCCATTCACCGGGGACGTGTACACAGCTGGCCCCTGAACTTCTGGCAACGCCGCGTGCGCCCTTCGCAGTTGATAATTGCCCGCCTATTGGAATGTTTTTTTTTTCGAATTCAAAGTCGAAATTAATAAAAGAGAATGTGTTAATTTTTTACGCAATTGATTTTATTACTTCGTTTGCGCTGAATATTTCATGCTACAATTTAAAACTATAATGTATATTAACTTAGCACTTAGAAAAAATTATTTATGGCGCATTTGAATATGCGTTCTACATAAACATGCTCGGTTCTTGTTTCTGTATTTGTTTTTCTCCTTCCTTTTTGTTGTTATGTATTCTTTCTCTTCTTATTTTATTTTGGTAAATTTAAACTTAATTACGCTTGCTTGCTCTTTGCTTATCAGTTCATTATTCTCCATATGTATGTATGTATAATAAAATAGTGTTCACTTGTTTAGATGTATGAGTGTGTGTCTGTGTGTGATTAGAATGAAGTTCTTGTTGCTGCTGATGTTGTTGGTTTGATTCCGAATCTTTTTCGCTTGTATAAAATATATGTATGTATATAAAATGCATATCAAATTGTTTATCGATGATTACTTATTCATATTACTTTTAATTAATTGCAGTTATAAATAGATTTCTTTTTCACTTTCGTTTATCCGTTTACAATGATGTCGTTTATGTTATGTTATGCAGTATGTATGTATGTATGTATGCATGCGTATATGTACTAGTATTAATTGTATGTTGCTCTTGCTATTGCCAATATGGCCTTAATTAGCATAAATATTTTATCTTCTTGTTGTTGTTTTTGTTGTTGCTTAAATGTAGCTTATTATTGTTATATGGTTCTATATGGTAGGGCTTCATTGTTCCTTCTCAAATGCGAACGTGATGCATCGTGATGCAATTTGTTACTCTCGATTAATACCAAATAATGCCAAACTAATCGATAACGGGATAAACTAATCAAATCAAGCAAACGTGCAAATTACAATCGATAAGAATCGCATTAAACATAATAGGAGGACACAATAAGATCGTATAATACTTTTGGCATTTCTCGCTGCTGCAGTTGAAGAAGAAGAAGAAGAGGAAGAATAGTTAAAATTAAAATAAAAACAAAACATTTCTATAGATCTCTCAACTATGCACGATGTGGGCGTGGCACCGGCCACCGCCTGCACTTCTTAAACGTTGTAAAACTAATTTCAGTTTCAATTTTTGCTGAACAGTCTTTATGCTGATTGGTTGTCGTACTCTCCACCTCCCCCTCCTACGAGGCCTTGGCGAACTGTATGACGGAACTCATGCGCATCACCTTGGAGCCATTGTTGTTGTTGCTATTGTTGCTGGCACTGCCAGCATTGGCTGCCTCGTTGCCACCATTCGTGGCTGCCGCAGTCGCAACATTACCGTTGCCGTTGCCGTTGCCATTGCTGGGATCGCCCTCGTTCATGTAATGCTTGCGCTTGCGCAACGGCAGCGTCATCACATTGCGATCGGCCATCATGATGGAGTCACTCTCCGGCGAGGAGCTGCGCTCAGGGGATTCAGTGCTCGAGCGCAGACCGATGGCAGCCTCGACACGGCGCACAATATCCGGATTGGGCAGGGCAGATCTGCAAGAAGAGATGAAGAAATTAGTCATGGAGTTCAAAGTGTCACTGGTGCAGATGATTCAATACTTACTCATACTTGGGTACAGGCGCATAACCTTTGTGCAGTCCATGACGCGCCAAATCGCCGCGCTTGAAGTGCTCGATTAGCACATTGGCCTCGTCCGTGTCATCGTAGTTGGCCGCCAGATCGCTTACATGCAGCGTGGGCTGTTGGATGGGCGTGGCAATTGGCACAGACATGGACATGGACGTGGGCGTGTGCGTGAGTGTGGGCGTGCTTGCATGACCACGTCGCAGCTGCATCATTTGCAACGCAGCCGCCTTGACATCATCCTCCTCGTCCTGCTGATGCTGCCGCTGCTGCTCCGTCTCCTGCTCCTGCTCCACTTGAACATTGTCATGATCACGACGTGCCATGCTAGCTGCCTCGAGCAGGGCAGGATTAATGGTCAATCCCGCGGCTGCAGTGGGTTGCAATTCAACCAGACTTGGCTGCTGCTGTTGGTAGTAGATCATCTGCTGTGGCTGCTCTGGCTGCTGCTGCTGCTGTTGCATGCTCAGATCTGTGGGCAGCTCCTCGTCCGCATAGCTGTGCATGAGCTGCGCACTGGAGACTCCGCTGTCGCGACTCAGAGCATCCGTGTGCTCCGCATGCGCAGCCTGCGTCGTCATGTATTGCAACGTTGTCGTCGTTGTCGTCATCGGTGGCGGCGGCGATGCTTGACTGCTTGAGGGCGAGTAAATGGAACTGACGGAGCTGGGCGAGAGTGGTGAAGCAACTGCTGCCGCTGCTGCAGCTGCTGCCTTGGCACGCGATTGACGTGGCTTCTTCACAGCTGGCGGCGAGCTTGGCGGCGAATTGTTGCTACTCTCCGAGTTGCTGGCAATGGAGGAAGAGGAACCCACTGCTGCGGCGGCTGCTGCTGCTGCAGCCTCCACTTCATCGTCGGGCAACTCATTGGCATGTCCCTTGATGTGCGCCTCCATCTCCTTCTTGTTCTTGAACGTCTCGTCGCAGATGGTGCACTTGTAGCACTTGGCTCCGTAGTGCTGCACTCGATGCAGCTTCAGCACATGATTGTAGCCAAAGTCACGGAAGCAGATGTCACAATGATACGGTTTCTCTCCCGTATGGGTGCGTGAGTGCACCTTGAGTTGCTTGGAGCAGGTGAATCCCTTGCCACAGCCAGGCTCCGGGCACTTGTAAGGCTTCTCGCCGGTGTGGGTGCGCATGTGGATGACCAGTTGACCCGACTGGATGAAGGTCTTCTCGCACACGGAACACTTGTGCGGCCGTTCGCCCGTATGGATGCGCATGTGACGATGCAGTTTGCCGGAATGCTCAAAGGCGCGTCCACAGACCTCACACTTGTAGGGTCGCTCCTTGGTATGGATGCGACGATGCACCTGCAGATTCTCCTTGACGCTGAACAGTTTGTGACAGAACTCGCACTCGAACGGACGTTCGCCCGTGTGCGTGCGATAGTGACGGATCTGCAAAGGGAAAGAAGGGAGAAATTTTGGGTTAGTTATATTAGCTCCAAGGCTGATCCTTCATCCTTGTCTACTCACCAGTCTCGCGGGCACTGCAAACGTCTTCTGGCACACATTGCACTGATAAGGATCCGCTCCAGCGGCAACATTCGCCAGCGGCTTGATGGTCGGACTCTTGGGTATACCCAGTGGCAAGCCCGCCTCGTTCAGCTCGATGGGTTGCTGCGATGCCGTCGATGTCTGCAATCCCAGCGCCATGTCCGCATTCTTTGCATGTGACTTCGTGTGCGATGTGTGCGCCGATTTGCTGCCAAAGGTCATGCCGCATTGCTCGCACTTGAACTGCGGCTTATTCGGGTTCGTCTTCCTTGGCGTCGTCGTTGTTGTTGTCGACGCAGACTTGGTGGAGCTAGATGCGCCATAGGATTGCGGCAGTTCTGTCTTGATGCGCTGCTGTTGAGTTGTTGCTACCGTTGCTGTTGTTGTTGTAATACTTTCGTGTTGTTGTTGCTGTTGTTGTTGTTGCAGTGCCAATTGATAATTGGCTGCAAGTTGCTGTTGCTGTTGTTGCTGTTGCTGCTGCTGCTGCAACTGCAATTGTCGCTGCTGCGGCGTTTGCAACAGCTCGTATTGCTCATGCTGTCCGCTAGGTGGCGCTGTGCCGCCACTCGTCGCCGTCAACGGCGCCGCCTGCAGACAGAATTGCGTCTGACTGGGTTGCTCCGTCTTTATGAGCAACTGGTTAGCAGGGTAGTAGACCATGTTGTTGGCGGATGAATCTGCAATGATCGAAAGGTAAGGAAGAAGCCAAGGTGAGTTAAGGATGCAGAAAGTTTTGCTGAGCTTATAAATGGTAGAATAACTTATAACCTTCTAATTGCAATATTTTCTTGGTATTTGCTGGTTAAAACCAGCATAAATGCTAGTTCCACTGATAATGAAGTAATTCAATTTATTAATCTCTTTCTAAATAAACCTTAAAAAACCCATTTAAACAACGATAAACAAAAAAGAAATTCCGTAAACGTAGAAGGTGTTTCCCAATTGTTCGATACTTCTTGAAGAACATAAAACTAATTTTCCAATAAACTTCAATGAACAATGGTTGCTTGAGCGGTACCCGAAGTTGTACATGGACAATGTGAATGGAGTAGAATGAGGATTTTCACACACACGTTTCATAGGCGGGTGCTTACTTGGTACCCTTCGCAACACCCCCCGCAAGGAACCTGGGCAACCTGCATTACGCATTTTCCGACAAAGCAACAACGCAAAAGCCCCGAAGGTAGCCTGCATATGCTGCTGGGTGGTTGGGAAAACCCACTTAGGGTTGTGGGTTGGGGGAAAAAACAAAAAGAAAACCAACCACCCAAGTAAACTACGCAATTTTCTATTATTGCCGGCGCAAAGTTTTTACGGGAAATCGGAAAACGCATAAGCTCGAGGAGTAAGGGATGAGCAAGGCTTGCTCAAGAAAATGAGAGAAAGAGAGAGAGCGAGGGTAGTGGGAGAGAGAGTGCCATAATACGCAGCTACGCAATAGAAAAAGTTCCGAGGGGAGAGGGCAACCAAATCGCTGTTCTGAGACTTTTCATAAAATATCCCAAATCTGGGAAATTTGAAAAATCTACTAAGCTCGAAAACCGGCATTTCCAGCTTTTGCAGTGTTGCTCTCTTTCTCTCCCCCTTCTTCCTTTCCCACTCTCTTTGTTTGTTATTTTCATATGGTTTCCCCCTACTCCGGTTGAGGAAAAAAGTGCGTATACTAAAACAAAATGGCGCATGCATTGGGGGGGTGTTCGGGTGGGGATTATAGCAAACTTCCTCCCGGTACGTCTCATGAACTTTCTCGACTTTTACCTTTTGCATTCGTTTGTTGTTGTTGTTTCTTTTGCGCTGCCTTAGTCTTGCTCCTGGTTACATCTACAAGTTCCGTGCCCGATTTCGTAAGAGCATCTTTAATCCAATTCTGCTTGGTGGCACCCCAAGACCTTTTGCCGTTCTGATGTTCCGTCATTGTATAATTTATTTATAGCTTTAAGAGGTAGTAGGTAGTATAGTTTTAATTTTTTGATTATTGCAGTCTGAGTTTTCCCCGTTCTAGTCTCAAAAGTTCTTCAAGCACAGTCCATACATAGTCTTAGTTAGAGGTTCCTCGAGGTAGTCTTCGCGAGATCTTTTGTGTGTTGTGTATATAATAGACGAGGTTCAGACTTTCCTTTTGTACTGTTTGTAAATCAGTCCTGAGTTTTATTTAGTCTTAAGTTCTAAGTAGTCTTATGAATTATTTAGTTTGTTTTGCACTTTTTTCACGAATTGTTCAGCTTTTTATTTTTTGGCAAGTTTTTGGGATATTTTTTTATAGAATAATATTCATTTTGCGCGTAACTTTCTGCTTGATGACCGATTTCTTGAGAATCTTTATGATTTTCTTAAGCAATTTCGACTGTTGAGCTGTGTAGTGTTGCACGGTGTTTATCGGCTGATATTGATGAGGGCGATGATGATGATGACGATGATTCTGTTGCGGATTGCCTTGGCCCAAGTTACGATTCATGCGCATTTTTCTAAATGATCTTAGGATATCGTTCATATGAAAATCAGTCATCTTTGCTAACACACACACCAACCATACAAAGACAAACAAAAGAAGAACCGAAGAACAACAGAGAACCGAAGCGCGACAGTTGCGAAGAAGAAGTTGTTCGTCGTCACATTGCCGGACAACACGAAGTTCTACGTTTGATGGTGCACCGGAGACTGGTGGGTGAGTTGCCGAAAAGTACGCACCGAACCCAAACCCAAAAAATACAGAACCAGAACAGAACAGACCAACCACCACGGCCCATTGATCTGTGATGTGTGTGAGGAGAATTTCCCAAGTGCGCGACGCGCATTCGAATGGGAAAAGCCTTTGAGCGAGAGGGGGAAGTCTTGTTTGAGTGAGGAAATATTTGAGTGGATTTTCTTATTTCCCTTTTCGGTATTATATGGTATAGCATGGTTTGGTGTGGTATGGTATGGTTTGCATGGGTACCCTCCCACTATATCTACTATAATGAGTCATCGCTGAAAAACAATCGAAATCTTATCATTTTGATAAACAAGAGTATGCAACATGGTGTTTTCAACTGAGTCATGGTGAATCTACATAATACCCCTCGAGCCCTACAGAACACTTAGTCTATACTATATGCCATATGTATAATTAGTACAGCCTGATTTAGAGTACCAGGAATAGAGTGTTGCGATAAAGCTTCTGCTAAATGTGACTAAAATATCATCCGATTTGTGGTATGTAAATTGCGAGTGAAGAGATAAGATTTTCGATAGGAGCCTAGCGCAATAACTGTATTATTAGTGGAGGCGTACCAGAGTGCACACTTGAAAGATTGCAAAAACATTGCGGAAGTGTCAAGAGGTTTTCAAACCAAAGATAAGAAGAAAATTTATTAAAAATGTTGATTACTCTTTATGTTAAAATGTGTTCATTTTTTTTTTTTTTTTTTTTTTTTTTTTTTAAAGAGGTTTTTAAATCAAACGATAGCATTATTAGTCTCTATGTATATAGTATAGTTAAAATAATTTCCTAAAAAGATCTCTAAAATGCACACGTATTTCTGTTATCTTTTCCACCTTCGACAATACGAAATACTAAAGGCACCAAAAAGTACCATGAAAAATCCAATGGTAAATTATTTTTGGTGTGCGAGTGCAAGTTCAAAAAACTTTTTCAAGTTTTTCTACCAGGTGTGTGTGTGTTAGTGAGTGTGTGTGCCTCACACAATTCGTTAAACTGGCGCAAAAGTTCATTAACATTCGACACAAAAACTATTTTGGTGTATGTGTGTCTGTCTCAAACACATAAACATGTCTGTGTGTTTGTGTTTGTTTGTCTGAGTGCGTGATCAATGCCCTCCTCTCTTGGTTTCTCTCTCTCTCTCTCCCTTCTTCTCTGCGCACTGACTGAAGGTAAGAAGCCCACAACAAAAAAGAAACACCAAAAATTTATCTATTATGAGGTTAAAAGCACGACGAGCGCACAATGAGCTCGCTCGGTCAATGATCGTCGAGCGAGTGAGCGAACTCGTGTCGCTATCCCCTCTCCCTCTCGCCCCATGTGATACTCTGACATCGTACCGTTATTTTGTTGGGATAGCTCAGAAATAGAGCGCAACGCAACGCAGTTTGAAACTGGTCTCTGTCGTAGGGCACGGAGAATTTGTTGTTGTAATTGTGTGTGCGTGTGTTGGGTAGATCAGTAAAGCTTCACTTAGTGATAAGAAACGTGCGAGAGAGAGGGGAGGGGAAGAGGAAGCGCACACGTGTGTTCGACAAAGATTTTTGTTGTTCATTAGATTTCTTTTGATTCGTTCTGCGAATCGCCGAAAAATGTCTGTAAAAGTTGAACCATTTCCATGATATTTTTGTGCTGAATTCTTATCTTATCTATACAGGCGAATTTGACAGTATTTTTTAAATCAATTTCGTTTTTCCAGTGAATTTTTGTATCTTTATTCATTTTTTCAATTAAACAAAATGTTTAAGGTTCTTTTTGATTTTAGTTGGTATTTAACATATAATATGTAGTATATGCAGTAAAAATACAGTGTTTTTTCAGTATTTTTTCTAATTTTATAGATTTTTCTCTTTTTATAAAAATTCCAAACATTCTTTACTTGGTATTTCGTCCATAAAATGCAGTATTTTTTAGTTAGTTACCTTTGGAATATATTTTACTATTAAAATAACTGTGAAAAAGCTTTAAGAGCCTCATAAATAACCGAATCGTGCAATTAATACCCACTCCAAGACCCTCAAGACACTTGAACACACACATATACACCCGTATTTACATACTCTACACATCTATCCGCCTCTATCTGCATATTACTTACCTTGTTGTATTCAAATAGAGACCGCAACAGCTTGACGATGTTCCAAGTCTTTTTGGTATTTTTTTAGGGGGTCAATGAACATTTAAACAGAAGCAAATTGTAAGCTTTTCTCCTCTTTCTCCTTCTCTACCTCTTTCTCTCTCTCTTTTACTTCGCTGCGATTTGTTTACGTATTTTCTAGTTATTTGTCTAGCGTATCAATTACAACGAGTTGCCCGAGGGTTGGGTTCCATTATGCTTGTTGTTACTGTCGTTGTTGTTATTGTTGTGGGTTTTCTCAGTTCTTTATCGCTTTAATTCTACCAATACGATAAGATAGAAGAATTCCCTTCACAGTGCGCTCGGTTAGTTTCGTTTGGGAAACTACTCAATGAAATATTGAGAGAGTTGCGGAAGCTCTTCAGGGTCGTTGCGCGGGGCAAGAGACACGGCTGACCGATAAGATAATGCTGATAATAAGCGAAACGCGTGAGCAATAAAAAACTAAAGAATAAGCTTCAAGTAAGTTTGTAGCGGGATCTTGAAATACGGCGTGATGTGGAAATACCCAGACAAGTAAAAAACTGAAAGCTCACCGTAATAATTAGAAATACTTGCACCGATTGTGGGCATTCATTAAGAAATGAACACCCTGTCTCCCCTCTATCTCTCCCTCTCTCTCTGTCTTCCCCTCTTGCATGCCCTTCTAGTGTCTACAATGAATTGCGAAGGTCTAGACGAGGAGGAGATTAACCGTAACGTCAACGTGGACACCTACACACCTACACAGACACTCACACACACACACGCATGTAGCGCGTCTATGTGTGTGCGAGGAGAGAGGGTAACAATCCAACAAATTATACATAGCCAGCGGTTGGCCTAGGTCAAAACGACGCGTCGTCAACGCTGTCGACGTCGACAGCGGCAGTGGCAGCGGCGAGACGAGAACACGAGAGCGTGCGTAGCTCACGCTGATGTTCTAATAGCCGAGGGTTGCCTTGGCAAGGGGTGGTGGGGGGCAGGGTGACAACTCTAGCGCGTGCAAATGAAAATAAGAGAATGACTTTTATGTTGTTGTAGTATTGAATAACAAATATGATGAGTTAACACAGATAGTTGTCAGCGAAATTATTATTAAAAAATGTGTCATAATTTGTTATTGCGTTAGTTAAGTATTTGCATGTCAAGGTGTCGTGCGAGGGGCAGAGAGGAGGGGGGGGAGGCTAAAGGAAATCAATGCGAAATTCAAGGCTGCACAGCAAACAACCCTGGTCAGCAAGAGGGAGACAGAGAGAGGGAGATAGAAGAATTTCACTTTCGCCGTAAATGGCGCAGAAGCAGCAGCAGCAGCACTGCAGGCTTCCCTTTCGTTTGAATAGGCCCCTCTTACATCTCCGTCCCTCCCTCTCCCACCTACATCCAGTTTGCCATTCGCCGCCATCCGCCCACAGCCTGGCCTGCAATCTACAATAACAACGTGCTTACTCACTGCATACAAATACAAATACACTCGCTATGTGCACACACACACACACAGACACATGCTCGCATGCACAGCCAACACAACGCGCAACTGTCGCTGCCTGACTGTGCTCGCTGTTGAAAACTCATGCACGGCCTCCTTACGGAGGCACAACGCAGCAAGCAATGTGCTGTCGAAAACATTTGCACGCCCTCCACGTGTAGTTCAAGTTCATGACAAAACGAGCAAAGCACACACGAGCACGATATGCAGCCGAGAGAGGGAGAAACAGAGAGAGAGTGAGAACACGACGCCAGCCACGACGAAGTATGAGCTGCTGCTACGTTGCTGCGCTGCCGCTGTCAACGACAACGACGACGCCGCGACGCGATGCCGAGCATCGACGCTGGCAGCGCAACAGGGCAGTTCTCTGTGAGGGCTGCGTGTGTTTGTGTGCAATTTTGCTAATTTTGCATTGCATACTTATTTTAAGGGCTAGAATATCACACTCTATACATTTGTACCTGTATTTATATTTGTTTGCGTGCGTGTGTGGTGTTGCTTACAGTTACAAATTACAAAATTCAGTTCAGTTTTTTATTGCTCGCTACCAAATGAGCCACGGCGAAGACGCTTCGCTCAGCGCAACCTCATTCCGCAGCTCGTCATAAAAAAGGGTCAACAACCTACGAAAAGCTCACGACGATAATTCTTTTTTTTTGTTTGTCTTTTTCTGTATATATTTTCGAAAAACGTGTAAAGAAAAGAAATCCGAAAACAGCGTGCGAGTGTGTGTGTGTGTGCAAGAGAAATGTGAAGCCGCTGCCAGAGTCGAAATTTCAGCTGCTGACGAACTCAGGGGGGATCGTGGCTGCAGCAGCAGCAGCAGCAGCAGCAACAACAACCACAGTCAATATATAAAAATTTGTGGAAACCTCAAAATAAATGCGCCTGTGTGAGTGTATGTGTGAAGAAGAAGGCGACAACGAAAAAGAGGAGGCATGCACAAGTGCTTTTTTTAACGTGCCGAATTTCATTTCTTCTTTGTTCTGCACTGCAATCACTAAGAGAGAGACGGAGAGTGAGAGAGAGGGGGAGGAGGGGTGTCAGACATATTAAATTTGTTTTTGGCATTATTATTGTTGTTAAATAATTCAATTAAATGCATATTTACGATATGCACATGTGCATATGGAATAATCAAAGGGGAGTGTCTTTTCAAAGGAAAACAAGTTTGCAAATGCAAATCTTAAAAGGAGTGAGGGGAGAAGGGAGAAGGGGCCTGAGTTTCCGGTGTGCTGTAAATAAACTTATGATGAAGTTGCAAAGAAAAGGGGGTGTACCCCCCAAAGAACAATGCAAATATGTTGCTAATTATGCAAAGGAAGGCGGTATATGTGGGGGGAGAGGGGACAACGACTAAAGTCGCACATCCGCAATTATCGGTAAGTAATTCAAGGCTTAATATAGATATAATAAGCATAAGAATAAGGCATTACTGAGGGGTTTTACCCTGTGGGATTAGGGTTATTAATTAAAGGTATTATGAGTAAATTTATATACCAAAATAAACATCCTGTATCCTATAGAAGATACTACTTAGGGGTAATATAAAAAAATATTTTGTATACAATAGTTGACTTATATTTATGCTCTTGAAGAGACATCCTGTATCCTATAGAAGAAAAGGTATTTAGTGCCTTTTTATTTATACCGGGAAAAGTAAAAAAAAAATCTCTATAAATAAGGTTTACTTTATGTATTTTTATATATTACCTATGTATATGGAATTACTAGGTAAAGTTCTACTATATTTATACTGCAAAAAGAGACATCCTGTATTTTGTAAGAAGTACATAAGGCTGTTATAGGGGTATTTTACTTATATTTAACCTTCAAAAAACTCATTTTGTATCCTGCAGAAACACCTGAAACTCAAGAAACTGTCTCTACTCACCCCAAAATACCTATACTTCCAAATTACCAGTTTCTTTGTATACACACACACACACACATAGATAGCTACTGTATACTGAATATGATAAAATTTGGCAAAACCCGTTTGGCAGGTTGTTCAAAAACTCGAAGATTCGTTAGAATCTCTGGCAAGAAATCACTGACCAAGCCTAAGGCACAACTCATTACTCACATTATTCACCATATTCGTATTATTCATATCACTCTTGTTCAGTTTCTAGCAAAGAAGATCGTCAGAGAATGCTAATTGCATTGTGTGAGTGAGATGGCAATAGAGAGCTTTAGCTTCAGCTGCGCCTTGAACTTGAATTTGAACAGAGAGCAGGCAGAGAGACTGCGACGGCGACGGCGACTGCGAAATTGGCCTTCAAATAAAGTTTGGGTACAGCAGTAAATTGAAAATTAAATGCGCATAACAAACGCAGGCAAAAGCACACGCACACACACATGCACACAGGGAGAGCAGAGAGTCAGCGAGTGAGAGAGTGTGAGTGAGACGAAGGCAAAGCCGCAGAGCTTGTGCAATGCATGCGAAGGCAGAGGCAGAGGCGCAGCCAGGCAGGCAGGCAGTCGTACAGCCAACGGCTGCGTCAAAAGTGACTGCGACAGCGACGTCGCCGCTGCAACTGTCCTTGAACTTGGCAAACATTTCTTGTGTACTTTTTTTTTATTTTTGTTGCGTTTGTTTTCTGTTGTTGAAGGACAGCACTAATACACACACATACACGGTGCAAGGCTGCGTCCACCATTTGCATTATTCACATGCAGCGCTGCAACAACGTCAGCAGCGACGTCAGTTGCAACGCTGTCCGCATATGGCTTCGTAGAGCCTGCAAAATGGCTGCCAAGGATTTTGTACTTAGCACGTTGCTAATCGACAAAATACTGTTCTAATATTCTAGAAAATAAATCCAAAGTATTTATTTTTTTGTTTATCACATAAGTTTTAAAATTTGTCATTTCCTGTCATTTCTAGGAGGCTAATCAGACCACAAAAGCTCATCATCTTGGGGGATTTTTTTTATAATATTTGAGATTTCCAAGAATGCAGACAATATATTTACGCGGAGTTACCAAGGCGACAAATAATCTGCTATTTCACAATTCCCTCAAAAAAAAAAAAAAAAAAAACCTGACCACAGAGGTCCCAACAACAACAACAATGTGAATCAAATGGAAAAGCAATAGAGAATGACGGGGGACAACACTCATTTCGTTTAGTCAGAATTGCCAATTAGAACAAAGAAATAAACAAATTGTTCATAAGTATATGTATGTGTAGTGTGTACATATATGTCACCAATACATGCACAAATTGTTAACCAAGGTCAAAACTTTTTTTATATAGAGAATTATTTCATGAAAAAAGCAAATGAACGAACGATTGCCAGGGGAGCCGTTGCGGCATATAATATAAGCACACATACATACATATGTTTACATACAAGCAAACATACATATGCCTATCTATATGTATGTGTGTATATGCTCGTCGATAAACAGACACACACACACACCCTGATAGCTTTAAAAAATGCCCACAGTAAGAACAACAAACAATCTAACGAGCAAGTTAAAAATATGGCGAATACACATACATACATACATACAGCAGGGACTGTACACACACATACATATACATATAATTTCAGCGACACACGAAGCTTTACGCATGTCTGCGAACCGGCTTTTTAGCGTTAGAATCATCTTTAGCTGTTTGTATGTTTGTATGTATCTGCCGGATACGCAAGCGATTTAGCTGCGTTGCAATACGAAATTTAATGGGGTAGGCAAAGGGTCGACACACACACACACAAATAAACGTACAAATATACAGCATTTTCAAAGGTCTTCACGAAGTTCTCTTGTGACCAGAAAATAAAATATAAAAGGTATTTTTGATAAGAGAACTCAATGAATTAGCGTAAGCCACCAAAAACGAATACCGAATACCCAAAAATTATACATAGAGAAGCCAACGAACGGGGCATTGTGCTTGGTCTTTGATAAGGCGACAAATGGAATTTTTATACTACTAGTATTTATTTATTTTATTGTGTTTTTTTTCTCCCAGCCTTTTTCAGACTTTTCACTTTCAATGCAAACCGATCGATGTGGAAAGTTTACGGCACTCGAGAGTCTTTAATAATAATTGAAAATGTACTAGAGGTAGAGAGAGTCGATTGCAATATAGGGTGAAATTTGAGATAAACCAAGCAAGATACATATAGTAATTGAAGGTCTCCAATAGCCTTAGATTAGATTTACTAGTATTTTATTTTTAACAACTTTGAAATTTGAACCTGGGATATCCCCTTCAATAGACATAAAATCACATCTAGAGTTGATTTTTATTGCATGTTTATCGATTGGGGAAGTTAGTTTCCGATATGATTCGCATTCTTTTCATATCTTTGCTGCATTCTGCGCACTTATCGTCGCAGTAAAAACGATAAACGATTGTAATCACAACCTCCCACAGCAACGTTCAAAGTTTACAATTCGATTGGGGGGTGGTATAAAAAAAGTCAACTTTAAGCACGGTCCCATTCATAAAAAAGCAGCTGGCAGACAACCGAAAGATACATTCAAATACCGCATCGATAAGAAAATAATGGTCAGCAAAAAAAAAAAAAAAAAAAGAAAAACAATTCGATAACAACAGGTGGAACGTGAATGAAAGCAGCTAGCACTCTCACAGCACGCGAAAACGAACCCTAACCAGACCCACCTTCACCGATACCAATACTGATAGTGAACAGAACAGAACAGAAGAGAACGAACACCTACGTAAATCATTCATCGATAGCGATAACACCAACAGCATTCACACGTATTTCTCCCTCTGCCTTTGCTTTGGGTTTTATAACTTTCGACTGTTCGAAAGTGCGAGTACGTGCACCATTTCCTGTGCACATAAATACCGCAATATCAATGCCCAAGATTACCCGATATTTTGCCAGTTAATGTTAATTTGTTATTGTTCCCGCAGTGCTGTTCGTGTTGACGCTGGTACTGACCTTCAGACACAAAATTAGCAAATAGATAAAATATATAAAAATACACAAAGAAAATCAAAAAGAGAAAACAATCGAAAAAATTGCAAACACGGGACTCTTTTATCGCACAGCACTGAAATTGCGCAATCCACGTAATGTCAGTAAATATTTTATATGGCCTCTATATAGGGTACCGATCTACGCTGGTGCTGATCATTGAGATTGATTGGCCGAACCACTTCAGCAAACTGTCTGAGAAATTTAGATTAGGCAGAGGAGGTTAAGCCCTGACCATGCTCATTCTAATCAGCTTTCGTCCGATATCTGATTATCAATAATAACAAATCAGGCACGCGCTGCCATTAACATCACACGATCCTGGCACAAGTGCACAGTGTGACTCACCTGCCATTCATGCAATGAATCACTCACATTCTTAGGAAACCCCTTTGATATCAAATCGTTTGATCATTATCGAATATATTTTGAATAGATAGATAGAACCACCAAAACCTCTGGCTATCGATGACTCAAGGGGCGCACTCTGTGGGTGGCCGTTGAGTCATCCCAGGAGCCGCCAAGTTGAGATAGGCTTTCAAGTGGGTGGGTAGACTACCCGGTGACTCTTTGATGATTAGGTACGCTAATCTCTGAAATATCGAAATTCATCATAGAGAAACACTTCTTTCCCACATCATGAAATGTGGCGTGTCATGACAAATAAACATATAATATAAATATATAATTAAATCCTATACGAAATTGCCGATCCGATAAGTTTAAATTGCTGATGTCTAGTACTTTGTTCTACAATGTATGATTTTAACCTAACCCAATTCTATAATATATACGTTTTCATATTATATACTCGTATACTTAGTCTATTTTTCTTGAGGATTCACCATCGTTTGCTATAAATAGTCCGCCGATCTAGTCAATTCTTTTGGCTAATGTATTGTACATTAAACTTTAGTATTAGTAATCAACACAATCATGAGTACAAAGTCTAACTGGTCCAAGTTCGATACATAGTTTATTGTACTTCATCAGCATGATTTTAATTTTATAGGTATAAACTTTGTACCAGAAGCGATCAATTAAACCTTTCAGACAATACACTTCGTATTGAGAATAAGAAACTTATCTACAGATTCTCTCTGCTAACCAACTAGCCTCGATAAGAACCAAATTACAAGGTAGTTTCATCATTATTTAACTTTATTCTGATGTAATATAGAAGGGTAGTACAGTTAAAAACTGACAAATAGAGCTAACTTTTCAGAAAGTTCTCGAAAGTCATTTCGAAAGTCAGGCTGACTTTACATGACAAACAAAATGACTTCGAATAAAGTAATTTAAATACGAAAAGGCTACTTAAATAATACTAAATTTTAGAGCTGCATTTAATACTAGATTTGATTTGTTAATTTCATAAATAAATAATATTAAATGTCCATCAAAAAACTCACCATAAAATTAAGACGAAATCCACAAAATTAATAAGAATATTCCTTTCGGTTTCCTTGGAACCTAATCCCAAAATGTTCTTGTTTTCTTGCTTGTTATTGTATTGTTGTTGTTCTTGTTGTTGCTGCTGTTGTTTATTGCTGTACTTCCAATAGGATTGTTGTGCTGTTGTTTAGTAGAAACACTTGTTGTCACGCGTATCGACCAGCGGCAAGTGTTTGTAGAACTTAGAATCGTTTCACTGAGGCAAACGAGAATCGCGACGCGCCGCCAATCGGTAATCGAAACGAGAACGTTGTCGTCGTCTTTCACTCTCTCTCTCTCTCTCTCTCTTTCTTACACAGTAGTGTCGTCTGCACTTGCCAAAAAAACGAAATGTTATTTGAGTGTGTGTGTCCGTTATTAGAGGCAGAACTAAGTAACGCGAGGCGGCGACGTTGACTGAACGAGCGCAGCGATCGTGTCACTCTGATATTGAAATTGTATAAGAACCGAGCTGAACCGAACAGAACAGAACCGAACCGAGCAGCGACGGCGCAGTTGACGCAGCTTGCGCGTTACTGTTCTTGTTGTTGTTGTTCTCAATCGTTATGTGAGCGCGCGAGAGGGTGCACAACAAAGAGAGCGATTTGCGTTTTATAATTGCTGCCTATACGTTCGTTTGTGTGTGTGTGTGTGTGGGTGTGTGGCGCTACCTCAGAGCTTTGTCGTCGTCGACATTCGTTTATTCTGCTGCTGCTGACGTCTAATTTCAAGTTTAATTTAAGCTCGTTGTTGTTGTTGTTAGCGCTGCTGCTGCGAATTTCCGTATTATACACACGTGTGTGTGTGCGTGTATTTATTATCTTTGCTGTATTTGTGTGTGAGGGGCGCACTATGATTGCTTCGTTGTTGTTGTTGTTGTTGCTGCTGCGCACATTCACACGCCACTATAAACAATATTGACCTAGGTTATATACTATACATACCTAGCGACATGCCATATGCGAGTGTGTGTTTGTGTGTGTGTATTAGTGTGTACATATATATTTCTCATACACATTTAATATTGGCGTATCGCATATTTTTATAGGACGTCGACTTTAATCTTGATTTGATTTCGAACTTTTTTTTCTAGGTTATTTTCACGTTTCGTTTTGATTATTTGATTTATTTATAAATGAATTATTTAAATATTCACGTATAGTATTCGTTATCAGTCTTTTTCAACTTTTAGACACATTAAAAACACAAATTGATTTAAGAATTGCACTTGATTTAAACTTTTAGCTAGTTTCTGCTAGTTTCGTCGTTTCGCAACACTAAACAATAAGGCAAAGGAGATCAGAGAACGTATGTACATGTTTCATTACAATTTACACGTATTTATATTTGATTTTGTTGTTGTTTTTGTATTTGTTATTGTTTTTGTTATTTTTTTATTAATTATTCGACAAACAGCTTTTGCTTTTTGCAGTTTATTGCCAAGTTCTGCACGGTTAAAAGCTTTTTTTCTCTTTCTAATACTATTGAAAGTTCTCGAGAACGAACGTTATGTGTGTTGACGCGTCGCCAGCTCGCTGAGAAATACGAAATGGCGGCCAGCGTTCAAAATTTGCCGAGAACAAATCGCTGGCAGCGCAGCGCAGCGAGCGTCGACTGCGACAGAACAGTGGCAGTGCCAGCGACAGCGACTGCGACGTTGACTGCGCTTGTGGCAGCGGCAGCGACCAAACTGAAGAATGAAAGCATAGCGTGTGCAAGTGTGCGTGTGTGTATGTGTGCGAGCTTTCGTGCAAGTGTGTGTGAGCCGGCATTTGAGCAGCTGCTGTCCCTCACCAACACACACACGCACACGCAGGCAGAGCAGTACGCAAAGGCTAAGGCTGAGGCCGAGTTTGTCGTTGTTGTTTTTGGCATTGTATATTTTTTCGGCAATTGCCATTGTTGCGTTGGCGTCGACAGCGACAGCGACAGCGTGACGACGACTGCGACGACAGCGACAAAGCAGCGACAAACGCGCTCAACTTACTCAATAAAATTTTTATTATGATATCTACGCACACGAATAAAATTTGTCGGCGTCGTCGACGTTGTCGGCGATATTGCATACTTGTTGTTGTTGTTGTTGTTACTCTTATCAAACATAGTTGTTGCTGTCTCTGTCTTTGTTCTTGCGTTTGTTTATGTTTGTGACGTAGTATCTGTAAGTCGATTTGGTATATGAATGAGTGGGCATATATGTATGTACATATGATTGCTGACTATATACAGATATATTATGCTTCTCATTTTAAAAACATACACACATACATATGTACATATATGTATACTTAGTATATATATTATCTTAGGTATTACCCATAGATTGAGTAATGGCTTTTGATTTGCCAGCATGATGTGGCGCATTTAGCGTAATTATAGTATAGAACTTCGCCTGATCACAGATCAAAGATCGTTCCATACTAGTCGCAAGACGCAATAACGCTTCTACTTCAGGTCATTTCATTCAATTTCGTTATCTTGTTTGATGTTAGACATCTGCATACATCATTTCATTTGAGGACGGCAGTACAGTACAGAACTGTACTCAAACTTTGCTGTACTCATCTTAGGATTTAAAGCAAAGAATATTTTACTAAGTTCTCCATATTCACTAAAATATTAAAATAAAAAATACTGTGTTCCCCAAATGAATGAGTGAGTAAAGTAATTCAGAAAATATTGTGATTTGGTGTAATACGTGTACTCATCAGGGCTTTCAGTTTAGTCTAAAAAAAACCTCTTAATCTAATGTCTTAAATTTATTTTTGAAAATATTTTAATAAATATTAAATTTGATTCTCAACCACATGATTTTTGTAAAAAACCTAACTCCTTTTTTTGGATTTGTTTTACAATCATAAAATGGAAGATGTTCATGGAAAAAATATTTGTTAATATTATCATATTTCGATAAGGTTAAGTTTAAACATATGTATAAGGAACCAAATATTTCATATATTAACCTATAGTATTGTCTTTTCATATTTTTCTCTTCTTTATCCGTATTTTTTCATCTTATATATTGTATTTTGAAAGAGGTAGCTGGCAACCCTGGTCTCATTATTATAATGAATGTTTTAATTTACCGTCTTCATTGCATTCATGCAGAACTATTAGAAATTTGAATGGAAAGTAGTCCTGCTGTACTGTTAAAATTCTCTATTCATTGCCTTGTTAAATGCAATCATGCAGGATCTAATAGCACTCGCTATAAAAAGTATTCCTTCCCAAAATTTAAAGTTATTTTCCGATCCACTCGATCGGCAGGTGAATGAACCCCTGTTAAAGTCTGCTCTCTCCCCCCTTCACCCTCTCTTGGCCATATCTTTGGCTCCCCCCGTAAAGTGTAGTCATTATTGGGGGCTGTTATTATAAAGCGTGTATTGACCCGAACGATTTCTTTTGTTGGCCAACATTTATAGTCGCCCGAAAAGAATTAAAATTATTGTGCATAAATAAACGTCGCAGTCGCAGAAGAAGTTCTCCAAAAAACACGGAGAAGAAATTAAGAAATTTCATTATATGCAGCAGAAGAAAGCAGCAGAAGAAGCAGCAGCAGAGCAGGCTGCAGCACAGCCAGCAGCGCAGGCAGCAGAGACGGAGCAGAAGCTTTTCTCTGCCATTGAGGTTGAGCATTTCCGCTGCCGACGCAACTGCTGCCATTGCCACTGTCAATGTTGTCGCTGCCGCTGCTGCTGCGGGGGGCGTCGTCGTCGACGGTGCAATAAATTCGAGCTTCATCCCTTTTTGGCAACGACCAACACCAACAGAAACAGCAGCGAGCCAAAAAAAAAAAAGAAAAGACGCAGCAACAACAACAAAGCACAAACTCAAACCCAAAATGTCTGCAACGCAGTCGCTTGCAAAGGGCAACGGCAGCGCAGCAGAGCAGTAGCAGTAGCAGCAGCAGCAGCAGCAGTCGTGGCAGCAGCAGCAACCAACGTGTTCGCATGGCGGACGTGCAATGGTTTTCGACAGCCTGGCTGCGGAGGCCGTGCCACAGTTTTCAACATATGCTGCACATGCAGGAGAAGGCAGTCAGCGACTGTCGAGAGTTTGTTGCATGCCAGCTCCATCCCTCTCTCTCTTTCTCTCACTTTTTGTGTTTCTCTTTCATTCTGCTTGCGTGTCTGTATCCGGCAACTACACAATGTGCATTAGGGTACCCGTAGTGTGTGTGTGTGCGAGTGTGTCTGGGCTGCTGCCAGCAGGTTGAATCATTAGACAGACTGGGCGGATGAGACCACCCCACGAGCTTCCTTAGGTGGTATAGCATGCGAAATATTATGATAGTTTTTCAAATTAATAATAAACATTAAAACCGTGATTGCATTTTAGAAGATCTTGGAATCTTACTCTGGATAAATGTTTATAATGTAATTATTCCTCGAAATCAAAAATAAATGCATTAAAATATATCAGCAAATAATTGCTAAAAAAATTAATTATTTTTCTATTTTATTTTTAAATAATTTGATTTAATTATAATTAATATTAATTACTGAATTTACTTGAAGTATTTACTTTATTATTAGCTTTATTGACAGAGTTGTTTTTGCTGATCAAGAATAATTAGTAAGGTATAGTTTACGGAGTCCGCCACACCTCCTTCTGCCTTTTACACATTTGCTACAAAGCTACAATACCCATATATCATCCATTGGGTACCGGGTATACAATTTTTTTAAGTTTTATATAAACTATCGCAATGAATAAAACTAATCTCATATTTTTACCGTGTCCCTAAATGTGTGCAAATTCACAGAACTTACACATAAATATTGTAGTATTTGCACATGGGAAAATATTAATTCCTGGAAAAACTTTGTTTAAACAACTTTATACTTTACACGCGTATACCTATGTTATTCATTCGGAAATAGTACTGGTACATTCATGTACTACATGTACACATGTTAATAAAAGGCCATTGAACTTTTTAGTTCTTGGGAAGAAATGAAAATCAATCTATGCAGTTTATTCATGATACTATTAATTTATACTGCTTTATTTTGTTATAATAATAAAAATAATCCGATTAAAACTTTAAAGAAAAATGTACATAAATATATTATAATAAAAATTGTACCACAAAAATTGTCCCAGATTGGTTGAAAGTATTTCACTGCAGAAAATCAAATATCAGTAAATATGTGGTCAGGTTTTTTTTTCGTTGTCATTTATGGAAGATCTTTCTTTGAAAGATGTATTAGAAGACATTAAAAGTCACTCGTTTTGATGTCGCTTCCGGACGACATGCCAAGGCCTTGACATGGCGGGCACTGTATTTTTATTAAGAGCACCGGCGATACTGCAGTGATTCTTGGAATCGGGGCAAAAACAGTTGTTCATGCGGTCTGTCGAGCGCTCCAATATTGCAATTCTATGAATCATTCAGTTTTTACCCATCGTCACGAGCTTTGTCTTAGATAATGGGGTCCAAGAACCAGCGGCGTGTTCTGATAAAAAGTACCTTGTACTGTACCGAAAACAAAGCTTAAATGGGTGTCTAAAAAATGTAGAATTCTGATTTGATTTGTGACTATAGATTAATGGTTGACGTTGATTTTTTACCCTAGACTTTCGCAAGGTCTCACCTACAATACATTGTATATGGCTTATCTTATCGGGCGACAGTTCAAGTTCTCATTATGTCATTGCACCACGTGGGTGCAGGGTATGGTAAGGTCAGGGCAAAATGAATTTTCTTTTTTACAGTGCTTCAGATAACGTTTATTTCCGCATCAATATTTCGTTAGTTGTGAAATCTTTCCTTACCTCCTAGATAATGCTAGATTAAATATTGCGTGCTCGTCAAAACACACATGTCTATTTACTCTAGACACTCGCATAATTATACCAGATAAAGTTATTACGTTACGTATACCTAGCGTAATTTATAGTTCTTACAAACCCAACGGGGCCTGAAGGGGCTGTTTATCGTACATATTGTCTTACATAAGCCAATTTACAGCAATTTACTTCGATAGTACGTCGAAAACTTTATCCCGAGTGAACTATATACATATGTATGTGCATACTATATGTACATATATGTTGCAACTGATGTAATTGCGAGTTTGTTATGGCAAATTATTTGTTTACGGAACGTGTACGCAGATGTCAGATTATTAGAGAGATCTACAAATACTTGAACAACCTATTATGAAGAGCTGAACGGAAAATGAAAACATTTGCTTTGCGCTAGTGCGTTGCAAGTTTATCGTTTCTATACTACATGATTATATATTCAACTAGATGTGTGTGTGTGTGCGTGTTTATACACCCATATTCAATGTCAGTGCCAGGCATAGCTTTTTTTTATTCCCATTGTTATTGGTATTACAGGTCTCACACGCTTGATACTCCTACATACACACATACATAACCCTTGGGCAAACAGATAAGTAGATATTTGTATTCACACCACCCTTGCATATATGTAGGAATATTTATCTAATTTTAGACTAAGATACAATGTCAAGATATTGGTTGTTAACGACGTGACTGCTCAAGTTATTCTGTAATGCCATAAGTAGAAATTATGCAAGTGACTATTATGATAAACAACGTTTTATTTTAAGAATTTTTATACCCGCTAGCCACAGGGTAGTAGGGTATTATTTAGTATTATTGTTTTAGTATTATTTCTAATAATATACTAAATTTACAAATGTTGAAAAATAAACCAATGGAATTCATTCGATTTATAGCTAGTTACTGGCTAAAATTATGGTTAGTAAAAGGTTTTAAACATACTTATGGTCATCGCTTTGAATAGTAATGAAATCTCAGATTCAGTGTTGATCATAGATTAAAGATAAAGTCTGCCACGCTGGATTTGAGAATGTGAAGAATATAGAATTCTTTTAGCTCATTTAATCGACAAAAGAGATCAAACAGTTTTTGAAATTTAATGTAAAATTAAACAATATATTTGTTTTTTATTTTTACTTTTTATGTACATTTAATTTAAACTTTTAAACATGTTATACAACTTAAAAATAGATAGATTGAAGTAAAATTAATTTTTTTTCTTCTACAATATTTTTTATACTCATTTTATATATCTTTTGAAACAAAAAAAAAAAAGAAACATATCGACTAATATTTTATTTATTATTGTTATTCAAACATAATTGTGTATTAGTCCTTTAAATTATACATGTAAAATAATCATTTGTTGTATTATTTAATAATATGGAGTATAATTGAAAAAATTTTAGTCGATAATGCAAAGGGGAAACACCGACAGGTTAATACTTACATCAAATGAATTAACACAAGCATGCACAGACATGCATGGGTCTGTGTGTGTAGCCACGCGAATTTCGCTTGATTGCAAAACAGCTTTTTAGTATTTTACTTTTACAGTTTTACAAATGTAGTATATTTGTTTTATACTGCTTTTATTGACTTGCAGATGGTTCTTTTTAGCAGTTTACAAAGCGAAAATAGAATATGACAAATCACTATTGTGGTTGTTGTTGCACAAATAAATTAATAATAAAACAATGCAGCCTAATGACAGTGCAGGAGGCAGTTCAAACAGTTTTACAATTCGCATGTGATAATTATGCACATTTTGTTGCCTTTGTGACACTGTGCAGGAACTGTTTGCTCTCTTCGCTTCGTTAAGGTGTTCGGCAAAAAGTCGCGCGAATGAATTAGCCGACAAAATAATGCGACATCAGCAGCAACAACAACAACCACAAAGGGAGGGAGTGTCGACGGCCAGACTGCGTCAATAATAACTGCATTACACGCGGTAACGGCAAAAAATACACTACGTATGTATGTATGAATGTACATATGCATGTACAATTGTACATTCGGCAAACGTGTACACTCTCACGAGCAGCCTCTCACACACACACTCTCACGGACTATGCACGCCCTCGCTCTCTCTCAGCTCACCCCTTCTCGCTCTCGTGCTGTCCCAAGCGCACTGTTCATCTTGTTTCTTCTCTCGGTTCATTGACCGTCGGCACGTGTAGTCGAAAACCATTGCACTGCCTCTTGCATTTGCCCGCGTGTTGTTTGTAGCCAGTGTCGAAAATGTGGCACTTCCTCCTGACATACACGTTGCATTTTATCGCATGCACATGTCACTAGCCATCTCTTTCTAGCACTATGACAACTACAACTGCACGCGCAACAAGCATACATACGTACATGCATGCACGTGTGTGTGTGTGTGTGTATGTTTGAGTGCGAGCGGCTTTTTATAGCCCCCGTTGCTGTTGTTGCTGATGTCGTTTGAATTTTGTTGTTTGCTTTGCAGTGCGCGTGGCCTGCACTAGTGTGAGTGTGCTGCCAGTGTGCCCATGTGTGTGTGTGTGTGTTTGTTTGCTCAAGTAACTTGCATTAATTTTCAGTTTTATTTTCGGCTACTTTCGTGTTTACAGTTATGTATTTTTAAACATGCCGACGCGCCCACATAGCGGGCCTCTTAAGTCATCGTGCAAAATTGCAGGTACTCACACACACATGCATAGACACGAGTATATGTACATATGTATGTACATATTAATATTGAATGAATTCCTAATAGTACAACACTTGCCGATAATGATAAGTCCCTCCATAAATTTCGGGCATCCGGCAGGGCGGGGGCTCATTCAAAACATTCGCTGTAAGCTTCAGGTGCTAACACACCAAGCACACTTCACACACACACACACACACATAGTTCTATTGTTTTGGTATTTAATCTTAAGTGGCTACAGAACATACATTGATCTAGCTATCTGTAGCTACACTGCCTTCCAGCAGCACAGAAACAGTAAGAAACAAAGAAGTTTTAAACTAATTAGTATAACAGTTGACGATACCAATTAATACTCTAGAAATAATTGTAATAATTGATTGATTACGATCTAATATTTGATTTCTATATTAAACGAACATATACTTCAGTTTCTCAAGGTGTAAATTAGTTTGGGAGCACAACAAAATTTTGTAAATTTATTCTGTTTTAGTTTTGCTTGTCCCCATTTCGTTGACCCGCACTGTGTTTGTAAGTTTTTTTTTATGAAGTGCCAATTTCCGTTTAGCATGAACCCAAATACTATTCGTCGTTGGGGTGACAAGGCAATTAAGATAAGCAAAGTTGGCACAAGTTACAGCGAAATTGCGCACGAATCGGTGATATCTTTGCCATAAGGATCGAATTATAAGAATTATGAAAAATCCCCAAGAAAATCGTGTAATTTTTATATCATTTCTATATAAATTGTTTTCAAGTTGTTTATACTCCAAAATTTTATTGAGTAGTAACAGAGAAAACTATTTCTGGGGTGCTAATTAAAGTGCTAAAAGCACTGGAATCTAAAAATAATCTTTGTCAAGGGAAGGCCATTGCATAAGGAATCCTACAAGGGCCTCGTAATATAGCACAATCTCGTCTTACGTAAGCCTCAAGCACCTGGAACAGTGTCGCCATTTATACAATAATTATTTACGAGCCTCACACAATGTGTTTAAAATGTAACGCCCCTCTACAAACTTGAGTATGTGTATATATAGTAATTCTATATAGTACCACTTGTAGAGGAAACTTTGATTTGCAGCAACCTTGGCAAGCGACAAGGCCAATCTGTCGTACATTGACTCAAGTACCCCGTCACACACTCTCTGCTCTCTCTGCCTCTCACTCTCTTCCACTCTCTCGCACTCTGTTGCCTCGGGACCGTTCGTCTATCCACGATCGGGAACTGCACGCGCGGACGACAACGAACGTCAAACATTTAGATGTAAAATGCAATTTACGACACGCTCAACAATTACCAGATCGCAATAGACTCTATTATAGACTAAATATTTTTCCAATTTTCACCCCTCTTCCGGTGGCGTTGCACGCTTAATGCAAATTGCCAAAACGTGTTGTCGATCCGCGAGGGCCCTCGATTGATTTATGCACCTCGAACCGAACAGTTTAAAACGATAAGTAAAGTTCTAATATCCCAGTCAGGTGCTTAGCTCATCCCCATCACCGTTGAATGGTTGTAAATAATAAAAATATACAGAAAAAACTGTGACTTTAATGACGGCCGATAAAAACTTGCATATATTTTCATATGCCATACAATGTTGTAAGTTCAAGTTCTAGTCGGTTGATATAGGGCCACATTACGAAGTCGATAATCGGGTTTTGTATTGCTAATAGCAAGGGGTATGACACAATAATTACATTATTAATTGAAGATCGGAAAAGTTCACTCAATACAAAGTAATCGAGAATAATTACTCTATTGACGAAGCCAACGAACTGTCTATATTACAGTAATAATATGCTCGATAGACTAATATTTAAACTTATTGAACTTAAGAATTTAAAGGATTGTTTATATACTTAAAAGATTTCAATGCTCATTAATATACTAATAGAAAGTACATTAGAAAGATTGTTATACACATTTGTATTCTTTATTTAGGGAAAGGTTATTCAATAATAATAGAGAAGGATCTACACATATTTATGACTATTTCAAAAAAATTTAAGCTACCATTATTATTATTTATTTTACTATTTTAGGAATACCTTAACTTTCCCATAAACCTTAATTAAGTAAAATCTCTTTTAACATACAAAAAATCTTTCCTTTCCCAACCCTATTCCTTGATACCCCCTTACTTAAGTTGGCGCAGTCACTCAACATTTTGATCCTCAGGCCATAAACATTCGTGAAGAGCCCCACATCAAGTTGTAAGCTGTAAGTTGAATTTATTTACATTTGCACAAGCGACATGCAAATAAAAATCAAGAAAAATCACTTTAATGACAATATATATGCAGATATATAGACAAACTTGTACCCACATATACATATGTACAAATGTGTGTTCGAGTCATATGAATACATTCAAATTACGTGGCCAATAAATAAGGCCTCAAGGCAATTTCATGGCATACTTTATGGCTGCCGACACTTGTGTTCTCCCCAGACCCCCAAGAAGACATTTTTTGTCCCCATTTTGTTTCGTGTCTTGGTTTTATTCGCATATAAGAAGGAAATGGAATGGAATTGTCGACGTAGTTGGAAAAAAAAAGGAAACTAATAATCGATTTCCAAGTGATAAGACGACGTAATTGTACAATCTAACATACAATCTATAAATAAAATCTTAACGATTAGCTCATTGCGTTAATTGTATAATATTCTCGCTGTCTCTCTCTCTCTCTCGATTTGTCTAGCTTTGCTATTTATTTTTCATAATATTACGACTTACTTTATCGCTATATTCATGTTATTTACTTATGAGTGCCTCGGCGATTATTTGTTGTGCACTCGCATCTCGTGCTCGTGTATGTAATAGCTTATACAGTCTATAAGGGTCTGTAATTATGCATTCACTTGAGTCTAGTTTCGTAATAGTCAAGATTACTTACGGGAATGCGGACTGTGAGGCCCGTGCTTGGGTTAATCAGAGTTCACTGCGGAAGAAAGAAAAATGTTGACTATTTCTTTATAAATTACGAGTCAGTATATATATTTTATAAGTAAGAAGGAATATACGATAGGTTTTACAAAAAGAACATATTATCAAGCTGGAATTCTTACTGTATTATGTCTTATAAAAATTATAGTTTATATATTTTAATTAGTAAATCATTTTATTTCTTGGAATACTAAATATAGCTATAAATTTCTTTTTCTTCTTATATTCCTCAACATTTAGCGAAGAACCTTAAGCAATAGATACCTGCCTGGTACATGGTAATTCCTTTGAAAGTCAAACAACCTTCTGAGTTGTTCCTTAGTCTTCGCAACCCTTATCCCAACTGGAGCTCCCTCAATTAAAGCAACATTTAGTTGATTACAAATGGCTTGTCGCTTGAAGAAGTTTGGCATAAATTACGAAATTTACGATTTAGATAGTCCAGTTGGACTACTAAGGGGAGCCTCTGTCTGCAACTAGGAATATCCTGCAAAGGAAAGTTATAAGTAGACACAGGCTGTTCGCGTTTTATGTTCTCATTTCCGGTTTTTATCTGTTTCGTATGCTCAGATGTGTGTCAAATTGCCAGACCAATCCCCCCGCCTTTCTCCATCCCACGCCCGAGACCCCTCTCGTGCGACAAGGTGTGCCTTACTGGGTGCCCTAACCACCCCCGAGTGGTCGCAGCCTGGCCTGGGCTGGCCTGCAGTGCGTAGTACATATGTTTCCTGCCTGCCAGCAGAAATTTCCTTCCTTTCGCTTTCTCTTTTTGGGGTTGGTGGCTTGGTGGTTTTTCCAGCCGCAGCAGCGTCTTTAGCTGGACTTGCGTTTTCCGGCTGAGCTTTCGCTTTTGCTTTGCGTCCAACGGTTCATTGACCTTGCAATTTTCTTTTCACTTTCTTGACACCAAAAATCTCTCTCGGGCAAAAGGGGTGGGTTCTCTACGCACTGACATGCGCAACGTTGGGAATTTTCGGGGATGTGGGGGAGTTAGGGGAAATTCTAATGGCAAATGGGCAAATATTTTGGTTTGTTTGCTTTTCATTTGAGTTGTTTTCCCAACACACTTTCACCGGCCGGCCGGCATAATGAGGGAG
Organism: Zaprionus indianus; assembly: GCA_018904595.1. Taxonomy (NCBI): domain Eukaryota; kingdom Metazoa; phylum Arthropoda; class Insecta; order Diptera; family Drosophilidae; genus Zaprionus; species Zaprionus indianus. The sequence continues at coordinate 4,767,102 of JAEIHA010000905.1, forward strand.
AATGGATTTGGAATTAGGAAATTCTTGAAGTGTGTTTTATCCTTATATTTTATCTTTCATTGTATTTATTCTTTTAAATTACCCATAAATATAGCTTAAAGAAGGATTTGGAATTGGGAACTTCTTGATATAATTATGTTCTATGCTTATTTCTTTCATTGTATCTGTTCTTTCTAAAGAGATTTGAGAATTTGAGAATTTGGAATTTATAAAAATATAAGCTGTATTATCTTATAAATATCGTTATAAATTACTTAATAAACATAGCTCTTATAATATCTGTAATATATGTACATATATCTTATACAAACAATAGGGAAGAAAGGACTTCTTGAAGTCTGTTCTATCCTTATATCTCTCATTGTATCTCTTCTTTCTAAATTGCCCAATAAATTTAGCTCTAAGTGGCGGCTCTTCTCTAAACAACACTTCCGATTTGCCTCCCCCCAATCCCCAAGCATAAATTACCGCTAGCTCGCACTTTATCTGATTGGATCACAACAAAACACTTGAGCATACACTCCCCCAAATCAGAGCAGTGCCCATGTGAAGAAAGCTTCCAAAAAAAATGATCGCGCTCAACAAAGAATCATATTGTCTACGCCCCCCGAAAACTGAAAATGACTCGCACAGTGCGGGTAGAATTAGAAATTAGAAACACACAAAAAGGCAACAGAATAAAACGAAAGAGAAGAGAACAGAGAATGCAGAACAAGAGTGAGAGACAGAGTGAGCGAACTTATCTAATACTATGGATACCGTTACTTGAGGTCACTGGCCCACACAGACTGCACTTGTGCTCGGCAAACAAGCACACACACACACACACACTAATACACTGACACCTCTCCCGCTCTCTTGTTCGCTCTCTCTCTCCCAAATAATTCCCAGCCGGTTATGTCATGTCTCATCAAATCCAATTGGAGGGAAATTCATGTTGAGTGTTTTATGCAATTTGAGTGCGTTACGTGGGAAATTTTGTGCGTAGGGAAATTTGAAGTGTTTATGAATTTGGGATATTCGTTTGTTGTTGTTTGCGTGACATTTGAGTGGAAACTATTTAGACGGGGGGAAATTTTAAGAGTTAGAGAGTAGGGGAAATTTGTAGTTGTTTTTAGTTGAACATCTCATAGCTGCGGGAAATTTGAAGCATTTGAGAGCAGGGAAATTTGTTTGTTGTTGTCATAAAACTTGAGTGGGAACTATTTAGACAATTTGAGTGAGAAGGTTAAACATTAAATGCCAGGAAATTTAAGGTTTGATCATTTTTAATTTCAGAAATTTACGGAATAAATTGATTTAGTTTAAAAAATCTTTACTTATTCAGCAGAGTATATCTTAATAGTAATTCATCCCTTCATATTACTGGTCTAATCCAAACCTGCGCACAAGAATCGCTCAAATTTCCTAAGAATTTCCCTTCCCCCCGTTGTTAACCTCACAATCAGCTGTTCGAAATGCGCAAACTCCAAGCGACTACGCAATGCAATTGAAATTGATTTTGACTTTCGGCGGGGAGACGAGTCTCTAACAGAGAATGATGGAGAGCAACAACACCACCCACCACCACTACTACCATCAACAAACAGTGCGGGACACTCGGGAAATTTTCGAAAAACTTGCGTGACCCATTTTCAGTGGAATATTCGACGCGAGTTCAAAGACCTTTCCGGCGACGGGCGACGGTCTTGTGCGGGAGCTTCAAGTGCTTCGAGCAGACAACCCCAAAAACCATGGGGCTTATTTTTTTTTTTTTTGGGACTATACTTTCGCTTTCTGTATCTAATTTAATGTGTGTGTGTGTGTTTTTTTTTCCACAACAACAAATGCAACTGTTTTCTAGTTGTGTGTTATGTTTGAAAGGGGATGGGGTGGGGGGAGGGTGAAGAAACGTTGTCCATGATGTCACTTACGGGTTTGTTTGTCTGTGGAGCCAGTTGGAATTGAAATGGGAATCAGAGTTGGGAGGGTGGAAATGCATAATCAGCACATTGACTCTACTCACATTTTATGCGAGAGTCCCAAGTCGTGAAATGGTAAGCCCTCATATCATGGTGGTAGCTCGACTCTACGAGCTCCCCTCCACTTCCCTTCCCTTCCCTGTTCCCGCTGCTGCTCTTGTCCAATTTGATTTTTGTTGGTTGACTAAGCTTGACCCATATTTGGGATCAGTCGGTGACTTTATTAATTGTGTTATGCTCTCTCATGAGAGGACCAGCCTGCCTTTTTGGTGTAGCTGCTCATCTCGTAGATCATTATTATAATAAGCTTGCACAGCAATTTGATTATGATTAATGTGATATGAAATTTTACATGGAACTAACTTTTACAAAAAGTTACTGTCTTAAATGTTTGCGGCTATTCAAGTTTAATGATTAAATATATTAACTATTATATACATATGTTATACATACATTATAAATTATAATTTATTATGAATACTTTTTATATCTAGTGATTTGAATAAAAATATATTTGCGCAAGATAATATAAAATACATTTCTTCACAAAAACCATTGAAAATAATAATCATTTTTGATAAGTAAGTTGTATTATTTATTTCATTTTGTATTTCATTTTCCTGCTTTCAATGGTCTTATAGGAAAAAAACTATGGTAATATAATATAAAATAAACCAATAAATTTTTAATTTCTTCCTATATAACTTTTTACGATCATCATCATCAAAAAAAAACCCCGACTCCTAATAGACTTTTGAGGAGAGAACTTTTAAAATGCACACAAGTGAATAATTTATACAATTTTACACCTATTTAGCTACTTTGCCAGCTTCCACCCCCCTTTTAAAACGGAAACTACAAATCAATCTGCCCTGGATGGGTGGAGTTTAAGGGGGAGGAACAGCATCATAAAAACACAGCACAACAACGGCAAGATTGAATGCAGCGATGTAAAGCACCTTAAACTGAAACAAAATATATAAAATCTTAACCGAAAATATATTTCCAAAAAAATCAGAAGAAGAAAAGAAGTCAAGCCAAAAGAAAACAAATGCCGGCGAAATCTGGACAGAGAGGGAAAAGTTCAAGAACCCCATGAAAGCGTCAACACGCCAGCGAATCGGATACAGCTCGATACAGCGACGGGCACATCTATAGCACCTTCTCATGCACAGTCACAGCCACGGCCACAACCACATCCACATCCACATCCATATCGACCACATCGAGATGGAAGCGGGAGCATTGGCTCTGCTCTTGAATGGACGTCCCCCTCCCCCTTTTATAGCATTTCATTCTCCCCCTCTTGGCCAGAGCGCCAAAGAAATTTCCCTGTGCACCGCAGCTCACCAAAAATGAAAGTGAGTCTTATGCCCCCACCCACCTTTCTATCCCCCCCACCTACCTCTACTGCCTGAAAGAAAAGTTCTTTTTGGCGTAGCACAAGAAAAGCGTTCAACGTTGAAGAGTTCATTGAACCTAGGGAAATTCGGAAGCAGCACGAAAAGCGAAATTCATTTGGAGCCCAGTCTACCCCACTTTTTGGTGGTTGAAATACTACGAGGCATACACTCACACACACACACACACACGCAAGTACATGTGCATGTTTTGTAGATTGTTGTTAAATTGGTTAATTTACGTACGAGTCGGGCACACCCCCACGAATGGCACCTTTCTGCTCCCCTTCTTCAATGAGCTTCAGCTTGTATTTTTGCGTAGAAAGTGATGAAGAAAGTGAAAACAATGTATTGAATTAATAATATTATATCAATATAATATAATATATTCCTCATTATAATAATGAGAGACTACTTCTATTTATGCAAAAAGAACATATCTGATTTCTTTCTAATTTGTCTGTAAAATTTCAAGCAAATTCGGAACTCATTAAAAATAAAGCTGGCTTTAGAATAATCGTCGAAATGACGGATTTCTTTAAATATACTAAATAAAATCGTTTTTTGATATAATTAATATTAATGATCATATTAATTATATCAAAAAACGATTTTATTTAGTATATATAAAGAAATCATATGCCGGGCGAGGGCGAGAGACTATCTTTTTTTTCAAGGTTTTACACAGTACGCAAATTTCAAAGTGTGTAAGTTCCGCTCTTGAGTTATTGTTATATTTTTTTCCCTTATCCCCTATTAATTATGGCCAAAACCTTACAACGAAACTTAGAAAAGTTAAATATACATATAAATTTATATTCTCGTATAGGGCAATAAAGAAATATCTTATCATAATATCGAATATCTATTCTGCACAATAATTGTATTTGATTGTAAGGGTATTAGAATTTCGGCATGCCGTCGTTAACCTTGTTATATATGTCCAATAAATTCATTTTAAATAAATACTTGTAGTTTCAATGTTGTTAAAATTTCGTTGCATACTTTTAGGCACATCTAGTATTTCATTTATCCAGAAAAATACTAAATTATTATTTTTTTTATCAATTATTTTTTTTTGTATGAATTTCTAAAGGATATTTTAATATAACACTTATTTGACAAATTTGTACAACAAGATTTCCTTTGAATTTTCAACAGAAAAGAATTTTCAGGTAAACTCCTTGAAATCCATATGCAAACGTTCGTTTGAATTGATTTGAATTTAAAATTTCTTAATGTCGAATGTTTGATTATCGATGAATTTATAAAAATCATTATAAAGTTACCTTTAAATCACTTCTTTAAAGTGTTTGTGTGTATAACATGATCGATCATGCTATTTGGACTATTTTCTTACCTTTTCTATATGAAAAACTTCATAAACCAAGTCGAGCCCATAAATATAATAATAATATCTATATATACAATAATATTAATATAATAATAATATGATATTAATAATAATATATGATAGCATCATTATTAATACTCAAACACGACACATTCCATTTTTATAATCACATCCCATCGTGAACGAATTTATTAAACTTTACTTGTTGATGTTTGTTTTCTTTCTTATACATTAATAATAAAAATATATCGTATATTGATGTTATTTTTTGTATAAATATGTAAATCATTCGTTTTGCCATCGATGAAGAAAATACTTCGCAATTTGTGTCGTCGATGCATTCGATGCGTGTTTCATTCTATTCAGAAATATTGTGTTCATTTAAGGTTAACAAAACATGCAACAAAGATTTTAATAGTTAAACTAAATATGTGAATTAACGTTAATAATACGCGCGTTTCATTTGAAAGAGCTGAAAAAAGAGTTGCACAATTTGTTCTTGGAGCAAGACTGAACTCATTTGGAAATATGTAACTAAATCATCGTAGAGGGCGAAAGGGGGCGTTGAGGGAAAAAGAGAAACGAGGGTCGTAGCAGTCCGAACCAAATAGATCTAACACGAATTCACATAAGAACGATGGAACCTAAACTCATATTGTATGTGTGTGTACGGTGTGTGTGAGTGTGTGTATTGGTGTGTCTTAATAGGCTTATTTAGCTTAATATGTTGCTGTCTGCTGTCACGTTATTTCTCTTGGTGTGTGTGTGTGTGTCTACTGCGTCGGTGCGGGCTGTGGCTGCGGTGCCAGGCGATTCACAAATCCGATGCCACCACGAATGATCTTTCCAATAGCAGGCGGCGAGCGAGCAGCCAACGACTCAAAGGTGATGCGGAGCTCGGCAAAAGCGGTGCGAGGATAAGGATTGCGACGCGAGCTGTAACGCATGACCAGATAGTGATAGTACATGATGGGCGTCATCAGACCAGCGTGGCTCCTACAAGATGAATACAGGGAGATTAGTAAAACCCTTCAAATTGGGAACCATATAAAGCCAGGCTTACATGAAGGTCAGCACAATGGCGTAGGGCATAATGAAGATCTCACAGAATGCGGTTACTCTCAGTATATTAGCTGCCTGGAACTCCACAATCGAGATGATAAAACGTGCACCCCACCAGGAGTTCTGGCCAATCAGCTGTAAAGGAAATGACATATTAGCCGGGATAAATAGAGACTCTACTAATGAGGCAACGTACGTCCAAAAGCTTGAGCGAGTAGCTGGATGCATGCAGCAGCGAGTAGAGCGCCACGGGTATCAGCACCAGCAGCGCTGGACGAATGGTGAAGAAGATCAGCGAGTACATCATATAATGACACGAGTCTTCGGCAAACAGACGTGCCAAGAATTCACGACTAAACGAGAACGCAGGCACACGCTGATGCAAACGCAGCGCCGAGATTGCTGCATTGGCCAGCAGCACCTTATTGAACGAGCTCTGCTGTGAGCTGGAAGAAGAAAAACCAAAATTAGTAGAGCACAAGCATTATATCCGGGTTATACTCACGTGAAAATGGGCAACACATAATTGATGGTGAAGAAGATTACAAGCAGGCGCAGTGCCCAGAGCGCTGAGTCGATGCGGTTTGTCTGGAAATGCTGCAGCAGCTTTGCCGGAGCATTCTGTGTCTGCGGCTGCTGTTGCTGATCCTGTTGTTGCTGCTGTGATGTGCTGGAGGAGCCCTGCTGTGGTGGTGCATCCTGCTGGGCATTGTCAAACTGCGGCGGCTGTTCAGTGGCTGTGCTCATGATTGAAGTATTCTACTTGTACTCGCTCTGCAAAGTGAAACAAACGTGAACAAAACGGTTAACAAAAACCTTATCAGGGAAGACGAGGGCAAACAAAAAGTAACTGTTGCTTATCAACGTCGTCGCGCTAATCGTTGCCCTGATAAGCATAGCCTGAAATTGGCCAAAGCTATGGAGAACATCATGAGACTTGTGTAAAAGGAATTTCAGAGAAAGAAATTTCCATCGGTAAACCCCAGAAGAACAACTTTTATAAATTCCAATACCTTTTCGATTACTCCGTTTATAACTTGTATTTATTTTGCTTTGCAGTCTTGGATTGTGTGCATTATCAGACAGACTGAGCGCTTATGGCAGCGAGGGTGGTTTGAAGTGTAGCTGACTGAATTACTTAGATTAAGACATAATGATAACTATTTCTGATATGCTCCCCTGCGTATTATTATATCAGATCAACATTAAACTCTTTTGCAGTTCAGTCTAGAAAACAATACGACTTAATTTCGATGCTTGTTTGGCAGGGCCTTTAAATGGTACGCGTTTTTAATTGAAATTTACATAGACTTGTGCATTGTTGTTGTTGTTGCTGCTGGTCGTAAAAAAACCAGTTAAATGGAAAGTTGCACACACACACATGAATGCATACACACTTAACCGCCAAGGCGTGTTCGGTGTTGCCAAAGAAGCGTTAATGTTCGGGTCTGTTCACGATAATTGTAAAGAGAAACAAACGCGGCTGCAATTACTGCTCGAGAGTTTCGCATAAAACAGTTGGAAATTTATGAAAACTCATTTGGAAAAGGTAGAGAAAACCCTTAAAGACGATTTCAGCCCACTTACGAAATCAGAAATGAGTTTTATTCTGACAGTTAATGGGGCACAACAATTAAACGAGAGATCTTTACGAAAACTGAATAAAGGTTACTGCATTGCGGGTATACAGTTAACCAACCTGCATCAACTACTGCCAACGACTGTAGAGAGTCAGTCGGGGAAGGTAGACGGAGTAGTAAGCCACAATGTGCATGTCGTTACGAAATACCCCTCAAAATAACAACAAACAGAGAGACACGTAACAAACTATGGAGCCAAACAGGTGGCAGTCATTCAGTCAGTCAATATTGCAAGAGAGGGAGGCGTGTTACAGAGAGAGAGATAGAGAGAGAGAACGAGACTGCGACGGCGCAGCTTGCAGTGGGCAGGAGCCTCAGGAAATGATATTGCATATTTGATGGGAATTGTTTTACGAATTGCCAGGCCGCCATAGTTGGTCATTAGGGTCAATAATATTGTATGCAGCGAAAAAATATTGATTTTAATGTCCTTTAATGAAACTGGGTCAAGTTGGTGCCCGCTCATACACCTCCCCCTTGATGTAGTATTATACGGTATATGGATTTCTAATTGTTCATTCAATATGCGCATACGAAAGTGAGGTCAAAAGAGAACCTAACTGATATTTAAAGTATCAATTATAGAATAGCACTTTGTTGGTTTAGTCAAGCCTAAAATGATGAAATTTGTATCCAAATATTCGTAAACAAATGACGTCACATCTGGGAACACGAGGAGCACAAGGAACACGTCACAGTTAAGAACAGAGAACAAGGTGCGCGTTCTATGGCACCTGATTGTGCTGATTGACATTGCTGAACTCTCTCGACCCTTTTACCGCGTTCATTTACATACACATATCTATCTATGTGTATTAAATGGGCAGTTAATGACACAGCACACCTAAAAGTGTGTTTCAAAGTGCACTTTCATTTCATTGGCAACCTTTGCATACCTTCTCCCTCTCTCAGTGAGAAGATACGAAAATCTGCCTCGAATTGGTGACTTCCGTTTTTGGGCAACACGTAGCTAGCGCAGCCGGCAAAACTGGCGCGACCTGCATAATTTGATGGTTCACATACTGAAAAACACATGCTGGCACATCATGAACAGCATATATCACAAGAAATTTAAGTGATTAACCATGGCAATTGAGATATCTGTGATTTTGAAATCACTTTCGACATGAAAGCCATCGTCAGAAGACGAAAGTAATCAAATCAACTGTCGCGAGTACTGGCTGCTGCTGCCTATATTTGCAGAACTGTTTTTGAAAACTGATACTTCTCGTATTTTCTTATAGGTATTTTGAAATTTCATGCCAACTTACCCGTAAAACGCAAACTACTCACAGCGATGTTTTACTGATCAAAATTAAATTAAATAAAATAAAAGTGTCGACACACGTAGTTGAGAAAGAATGACAATCGATAAATAATTTTATGCTCTGCTGACATGCACATCGATAAGTTTAATATGTAGGGTGGGTACACACTTAAAAACAACATCTGGCAACAATATGTACAAGTGTGTACAAACTGTCTTCACAGCACATTGTGGTGCTCCAACCGGCCTACTGCAGTATTAAATAATATTGAATGGCTGAAGGATTTAAATTTGTGTAGCTATGGACAACGATGATATCACACTACCTGCAGATACATTGGCTATTCTCAATGAGTTCCTAGCGGAGCGGTCAAAGCGAGAACATGACGAAGAGCAGCGATTGGCCGACAAATCCGGAAAGGATGCACATTTCGAAGAGGATTGGGTAAATAACAAAAGTCGTTTCATGAAATTTTTCTAACTTACTCATCCTCCTTCAGCAACTCAGTCAGTTCTGGTATAGTGAGGGAACGAAACGGGCAATAGGGAATGCGGTTGCTAATATTGTAAATGAAAAAGGAAACGCAGACTTCCGCATAGCTTTATTGTCATGTCCATCCTTATATGCAACAGTCAAGGATGTACATGCTAATGGTAATATAAAAAACATATAATACTTCAAGATTGATTGACACTCCATCCTTTAGTCAACATCTTTGAATACGATCAGCGATTTGCGGCGTACGGAACGGATTTTGTGCACTACGATTTCAATGCCGTGGATAATAACCCAGATTACCTGCAGACACACCACAATTGCTATGATTTAATCATTGCCGATCCACCTTTTCTATCCGAGGAATGCATGTCCAAGATGTCAAAGATTATAAGGAACTTGCAGCGTAGTCCCGAAACAAAGATTGTCTTTTGTTCGGGTGAGGTGGTCGAACCATGGTTGACTGCTAGTTTACCATTGCACAAATGTAGCTTTCGACCAGAACATGAACGTAATTTGGGAAACGAGTTTGTTAGTTATGCCAATTTTAATTTCGACCAATATATTGAAAATAAATAACGCATGCTGGACCATATTTTGTAAGACTGTGCATTGATGTTAACCATAATAAATGTACTACATTTATTTCGTTGGAGCGTCCGCCTCCTTGCGCTGTTGCACCAGCTCACGCAAACCATCCTCCTGATCTTTTAGCGACTTTTGTAGGAATTCCTTCTTCTTTTCGAGCAGCTCGATGGCCTTATCACATTTCTCCTGCTTAATCTTAAGATCCTCCCGCATGTTGTCGACATCTGTTAACAGGAACATACGCCCAACAGACAGGTAAACTCTAAAAGAAGTATCAATGGTCAGGTTCATAAAACTAAAGAAGTCAATAGATGAGCTCACTTCGTATCATCAGTCAAGTTGCTGGTGCCCTTCTCGGTGAGGGTGTATTTATGTTTTCCCTTCTTGACCATGTCGCACTTCATGTCAATCATGTTGATCTTTTTCGTAGTCTCCAGTTTATTTATTTGCATTTCGGTGAATGCCTGTTTGGGTTGTGTTAGAAGCAAAAAAGATGAGTGTGTTTTTTCTTTGGGGGAGCACCACGCGCTGCCAGCCGGCAGTTGTATCGTTGCTGTGGTCCTGTTCATCCACTTACCTTCTTCAATTCCAAATCCATTTGAGCCATTTTGTGTATGGGCTGTTTTATTAATGTATATATTTACTTCAAGCTATTTATTTTATTCACTAATTCTACAAAAGTTAAACACCTGCGTTAACTTGAGTCTTTTGTAGATGGATAAGTATAACGTGGTGGTCCGCCGATAAATTTATCGATTACATATAATGCTGTAATGGTGATTTTAATTGTTATATATAATGAGAGTATTAGAATTATTTCACATATTACCATCATATAAACATTTTTCTTGGTTTCATTCAATAAAATTAATTTATTTTTAATTTCATTTCATGTGTCAACTCTGTTTTTAAATAATATTTGGCTCAAGTTGGCAGGTCCATACAGCCGAGACAAAAACAAGGAGACTTGTAAGTTTAAACATGATAATTGTGATGTTATTTGTTTAAGTTATTAGGTATTCAAAAGAAAAGAAATTTTTTTTTTGGTAACCCAAGAATAAATCACTTAAACGAAATTGACGAAGTAGGGCATGAAAATGCGAATTTGTGATGGAATTATATACCAAGCAAAACAACTGAAAGATGCCGGCATTGATATTATTCCTTTCCTAATAGAACGAGATGATATACCATTGAGGCAACTGAGGAATAACAGGCGATTTTAAAGCGCTCCAGGCGAACCTGCACCACAACAAAGGGGCGTCAGGTACCTTGTGCAGCCTCGTCATGGCAGAAGGACTATTCCGCGAACCGTCCTGAGGATTTTGTAAGTACTATATTAATGATGACAATTGTGTTTAACATTTTCCAATCCCCAGGCAATTTGAAGCAGTGAAAAAATCTGCGTACATTATTTTAACAAGAGCGTCTGGATAAAAACACGAATGATTATATCTGGGGAAGTTGGAAATGCAGCTGAAAAACGAGCTTAGTTTAAAGCTCTCGATTGGCAATTTAAAAAATTTCACCTTTAAGAGAATGAAAAAGTGAAGAGACCTTCATGTCTCTCGACATAAAATCTGTCTTGAAATCATATTCCTCGCTCTCTTCGCGTGCTCATATGACCTTATCATCATCCATAATTTCTTTATGCATGTGTAAATTCTACAAATATTTGATGAGTACACTGCGTATAATTCAGTGTTCGTTTGAAACTCATCGCATCACTATATCAATTCAAACATGGCAAACTCTTGTGGATTTTTCGTATTATTCTTTTGCACAATTAATGCTGCTTTTTTACTTAACGCGCCCATGGTGCATAGCCAGGAGTGTGGAAAGATGAATACACCAAGCACTAGAACCCAATTACCAGGTTCAGCGAGTTTCGGTGAATTTACGTGGATGATTCGGATGATGGAAAACATGTGCAATGAAAGAACTTGTTCGTACGATCCCATAGGAGGTGGCGCTTTGATCACCTTCAATATGGTGCTGACTGCAGCACACATTGTCGTGGACACTTCGATAATCGATATGCGTGCCCGGGCTGGTGAATATAATAGAGAGGTTGACGACGAACCCCATCCGAATGTAGATCGAAATATTAAAAGGAAAATAGTCCACGATAGTTTCGATGGAAATGATGGTAGCTATGATATAGCTATACTAATTTTGGAGTCACCCTTCCCAACAACATTACCACATATTGGAATCATTTGCTTGCCCGCCGAGCAGGAGAACTTTGATAACAGCCATTGCTTTGTCTCTGGTTGGGGGAAGAAGAGTCTTCTAGACTCGCATTATCCAATAATTCTCAAAAAGGTCGGACTGCAGGTTATCAATAGAGAGCAATGTGAGCACATATTCCGTGACACTCGTTTGGGACCATCCTTTAAGTTGCCACGCAGTTTGATATGCGCTGGCGGCGAGAAAGACAAAGACGCCTGCAAAGGAGATGGAGGCGCACCCCTAGTGTGTCCCCTGCCCGGGTCTCCCGATCGTTATCAGCTGGCCGGAATTGTTTCCTGGGGCTTAGATTGCAATTACGAGCATGTGCCTGGCGCCTATGTGAATGTGGCCATGATGAGACCCTGGATAGACACTCAAATCAAACTCTATCAGTAAAATTAATAATTTGATACTTAAATAAAAATTTTGATTGGAAATTGTGAAATATTTCCAAGAATTCGCAAATGACACGGGTTTTTTGGCGATAATCCCAGACAGCATTTTGGGTTCTTCCCTATCAGTTTTTTTAAATAATGAGTATAAAGTTTCATTTTGTGAAGATTTATTAACTCAATACATACAATATTTAAAAATTTGGGGGTGTTTATTTGAGCAGGGTATTTCCACTAGGGGCTCCAGAGAAATTTAAGAAAAGATACCCCGAGACCTTTGCTGCGCCCCAAAAGGTCTAACATTTAAAATGCTTTGCTTTATGGGAATAACATACAAATTAAAACAATATAATTGAACCCATTTTGTTTATACCTATTTTACATTTGTACCATATATATACCTACACTTCATAATAATTTTTAAAGTGTACTGAATATGATTTTATTATCTTAATATACTATCGATTCTAGTATAGTCCTATACAGTCACAGCCAATTCAAAAGCACGGATTAACCTACATACATACATATGTAATAAAAGTCAGCACAGTGAAGCCGAATAACGGCACTGTAGCTCACCACCGCGTTCTTCATTAGCTACTATCGTCATTCATTCATTTACCTGACAACATGGAAAGGTGGCACAACAAGCTTGCAGTTGTTACCGGCGCCAGTGGCGGCATTGGAGCCGCCTGTGCGCGTGCCATGATCGGCGCTGGACTACGCGTGGTGGGTTTGGCTCGGCGTGAGCCCAAGCTAAAGGAGCTGCGTGACAGTTTGCCAGCCCAGCTGCAAAAGAATTTCATACCACGTCGATGTGATGTATCCCAGGAGCAGCAGGTTCAAAGTGCATTCGATTGGATCGAGCGGGAGTTGGAGGGTGCCGATGTCTTGCTGAATAATGCTGGTATTACTCGCGAAACAGAATTAGTGATGCCGGGGAATACACAGAAGCTGCGTGAGGTTATCGACACCAATGTCATGGGCGTCATTTGGTGTACACGAGAAGCATTTAACAATATGAAGAAACGAGATGTCGAGGGTCATGTGCTTATCATTAACAGCATCGCCGGTCAGCAAGTGCTCAACTTTATCGATGTGCTGCCCTCGTTCAATATTTACCCGGCGACAAAGTTTGCCATTACGGCCATTACGGAAACCTATCGACAAGAGTTCCAGCTGCACAAGAGCAAGGTGCGCGTAACGGGGATCTGTCCTGGTGCAGTCAATACCAACATCTTTCCCGAGGAAATACATTTCTATGTCAAGGATATGGCAAGATTGGAACCAGCCAATATAGCCGATGCGGTGCTCTATGCACTACGCACGCCACCACATGTGCAGGTAAGGTGTACAATCCTCAAATATTCCTCTAAAGTAAACAATTTTCTATCATCTACAGATACACGAAATTACAATTAAGCCCATGGGCGAAATATTCTAATAATCATTTGGAATTTTGTTTAAAATATAAACAACAAGTCGCTTATTCATGTACAGGCACCTCCTGCTTTGATCCCTTGAGAGCCGTTAGTCGCTCACGCAGCAAAAGCGAGTTTAGTCGATGCATGCAGAGGAACTGTCCGTTGAGGAATAGAACGGGTATATCGTATCGAAAGAGACGCAGAAAGCGTACGTTCTCTTTGTGATCAATGAATACCTTTTTGAGCTCAAATTCATTGGGAAATTCTGCGTGCAGCTGTTCCACCAGTTCATCGCAAAGTGGACATACTTCACGAGTGTAGAGCGTTAGTTGCGGCAAGTTGAGAGGCTCCGGTACACTGCAAAAAATTCTAATTTAGTTACATATGTAATGGTTAAAGAGTGAAGACTTACAGTTTTTCCAGCAGCATCAACACACATTGCCCATTTTCTGTTTCCATTATAACACAGCCCAGGCTGCCTGTGGGCAGAGCATGGACTGTGTGGGTTAGCAAATGGCTTGCAGTGATTTCCTTGACGTCATGGGTTTGTACCATGTTTGCAGTTGTATTGACCAGCCCAGTTAGTTCATTGGGTTGTCCTTTGGGGAAAACCAGCTCCCAGGTGTGCACATCGTCAACTGTAACGCGATCACTGTCGCTCAGTCGGAATATTGCTCTAGTATTGTCATGCTCTATAAAGAACTCTCGTACCAGCGCCAACGGTTGCATTTGTAGTCGCTTTGCGGTTTCCGCGGTTGTCAACGCAAGTGCTGCAGCTCCCGGATTCATTATAGGCGATGGAGTATTCTCCGTTTCCCCTTGGTCTGGAGTTTTTCGGATTGTTGGGCTCTCCGTTAGCAGTTCGCTGGGTGATATATCGATGGCTGGTTGATTGAGGTTCGCACGCGTATCACCTAATATAATCCAGTCTTGGTGGTTTTTCTGTAAAGCTTCCAGTGACATTCTCAGTCCACTGACCGAGCAGACCTCATCACGTATGGCATGAGTCTCGCATCTCTTAAGACCCAGATTTTTGGCTACTACATTTAGTGCATCGATGCACTGTTTATCACTCGAGGTGCAGATGAGCTTCTTGAATTCGGCGCGTGGAACTCCGGTTCGTTTCACCAGCTCATCAATGACCATGCGGGCCAGCTGGTGCTCGTTACTGGCGCATGGTAGTGTGTCAGGAGTGCGTACGGCTGCTGCAATAACCACGGCCTTGGGATTTATTTGGCCACTGTAGCGTCGAATACTGTACCCGCATACAAGGCGTATGCTGAAATGAAATGTAATTAGACCATATAGTTATATTGTTCTTATTTTTGCAACAGACCCCTTCGAGCACCAGCCGTAGAAATGAACTGACATTTTCAGCTGCTTGTTGTTTTCGTTATTTTAAATTTTCAATTAAAACTTCCCAAAAACAGCTGACAAAACTAGAGATGCCATGCTAGCAGGATTGCCTTTTAGCTTTTTTTTTATAATCTACAATGTGATGCTATGAGTACTGGTACTGTAGTTAATAAATTTAAAATATGAATTCTATTTAATTCTATATATTTCTAAACATTTATAAATTCAATTAAACCATTATGAAAGACGCGCTTACTTAATTTTAATGTTGCGATTACAGTAAGCTTTTTAGTCTCGATAACGATAGTCGACAACACGACCAGCTGCTATTCACTTAGGGATGAGAGAGTAAGCGTATGCTATCAGCTGTTTGGCTAATAACAACAAAAACCTAGGGGAGAAAGTTATTTTCAATTTATAACGATAAATTGAGCAACAACAGCAATAAACAAAGACAAAAACAAACCAGTTATTACGCATAAGTTGCGGTACGTTACAAAAACTGATCATTACCAAACAATCAGCAGGTTGCAGTTAAACGAAACTACGCTACGCTTAGGCATTTTTAATTCAAATGGAATTGACCTTCAAAAAGGCCCGATTGGTGATTAATGCAAACACAGCTGCAGCTGGCGGTGATGGTGACAATGCCATCGACAGCGATGGCTATGATGATGAGAATGAATTCGGCTGGTGGGCACTGCCAGAGCCTGCACTGCTTCAGATCTTTTCCCGCCTGAGTGTTTACGATCTACTCCAGGCAAGTTTGTGCTGCCGGCGTTGGAATGCCATTGCCAACGATGATCTGTTGTGGCGTCAAAAGTTTCAAGAGAACTTTCGAGCCTCATCCAGCATACCGCTTAAGCCTGGCGCTGCTAGCTGGCGCGCGGAATACCAGCGGCTGAGTACGCAGATTCCCTTCGTGCAGGCACAGCGCCTGGAGCCAAGCAGCGAGCACAATCACGGCCATACACACCAGGTGCTGCATGTGAGCTTTGCTCACAACGGTGAAATGTTTGCCACCTGCTCCAAAGATGGCTATGTTATTGTCTGGAACGCACAGCATCCATGTACAGGTGAGTAAAGGGATTCTAATAGGAATTTCTCTTCAATTTTTCCACCAAACTTGCACCCTTTCAGAAAAGTATGCGCACAACATGAAGCAATTCAGCTGGAAGTACACGCAGTACTCCCAGTTCAACCAGAGCGACACCCTTTTACTGGTCTCTGGTGTGCATTTCGGATCGCCACAAAGCACTTCCGGCGAAATAGCCGTATTTTATTTAGGTGCTACGGAATCGCATTTGCGTTGCAGGGTCGTCAATCGACCGTACGATATATTTGGCACCTGGTTTAGTGATCAGTATCTGCTCTCGGGTGACCTTCATTGGTTAGCACACCTGGTTAGCACGTCAGTGCTTTGGCTGAACAAGGCGAATCAGGAGATAGACTCGGAGCACGTGCCCATCATGAGTCAGCTATACAAGTTCTACAATCGCAATGCCAGCTCTGTGCGCGCCATTATGGTGGCCCGCTGTCCCTGGCTAGACGAATCCAACGATCCGCTGGTGCAAGTTCAACCTGAAGCTGGCTCTGCGCCCACAACCAGCAGTGATCAACCCTCAACCAGTGGTAGTTCACTGGCCAGTGGGAATCCTTTATCCCATGCGGCTAGTCTGCGTCGAACCCGTAGTGCTACGCCGGAGGATAACTACTTGCCCGACATCAGCGAGCACAGTCAAATGCGCAGATCGAGAGCACGACCTGGAAATACCTCAGATGCCACTATACACTATCTGGAGGAGTACCGGAAAGCCGCTGCAGCAGCAAGTGATGCCGGTGCCGAAGATGGCAACGAAGAGGCCGAAGGTGAAGATGATTACGAGATGTGTTTGGATGTTCAGGACGAGTACGACGAAATGGAGAACAGTGTGCCCAAGTATCTTATCTTTTCAACTGGCTCGAAGACATTCACGCCCCATCAGGTTGGCTTCAAGCGCATACGCAACGTGTTCTTTCCCAAGAAACTGGACCCTGGTCCAACGCTCAAAGAGCGGATCGCTGCCAAGCGTGCCGCCGAGCAACAGCAGCAGCAGACGCCACGCAACGATCCAGATTGGTGGGACTACGAGTCTGTCAAGGATCGTTTCGATCAGGTGGACAAAGTAATTGACCTGCATGGTCACATTATTGGCATGTCTTTGAGTCCCGATCATCGTTATCTGTATGTGAACACACGGCCCTGGCCTAAGAACTATAACATAACCAATCCACTTGAACCGCCACCAATTGCCCAGGAGATCGATATACATGTTATTGATCTGATGACCCTGAAGCGTGTGGGCAACATGCTACGTGCCCACAAGGCCTACACGCCCAGCACCGAATGCTTCTTCATATTTCTAGATGTCTGTGATGAGTATGTGGCCAGCGGGGCAGAGGATCAGCATGCCTATTTGTGGGATCGCTACTACGGCATCAGTCTGGCCAAGTTCAAGCACGCCGATGTGGTCAATAGTGTCGCCTTCAATCCGCGGGACTCGCACATGCTCGTGACCACCAGCGATGATTATACCATTAAGGTGAGTTAAGAGCAGGAAGTAAATGAACAATTTTTTTCAATAAGCATAAATATTAATTAATTTATAATCTTTTTAAATTTTACAAATCAATGTCGACAATTTTTAAAATATTCCATTTATCATTCTCCGCTGGGATTATCTGGACAAATCAAAAATTAGTTTACTAGTGTTATCTGGAAACTTGTTTACATCCTTATCTTTTACGTGCATTTCGTATTTTGTTTACTCTGTAGGTGTGGCGCTCCCGTGCTCAGGCAAAGGCGTACAATATTCCCGTTGATGTCAGCGAATCTTTTGAGCTGAAGCCCAAGATTTAAGGGACTTTTCGCCTTGCTGTACCTGCTGCCTTTGGATGTTTTAAAAAGGAGATGAAATCGTTTGGTGTTGTTAACGTTTCGATAAAATTAAAAACTGTTTAGCCCTAAATAAGATATTGTTTTGGTTCATCGATTTGATGGTGGTTGGTGTAATTTATAGGGAGGGTGTCACAGTCGCTTCAAAATCTGCACTGGAAGGAAGTTCCTCTGATGATGGATTTGGTTTAGATTGAGATTTAGCCTCATTCGATGTGGAGGGTTGATCCGAGTCGACCGGCTTCTTTTTCTTCTTTCGTTTTTCGGGATGACCAAAGCAATGCTCACACTCATCGTCTTCGGAGGAAGAACTTTCGCCAAAAGCTAATGGTTTTCTGTAGATGCAACAGCCTGAATATCGGAAAAATTATTAAGATAGTAGATAGATAGTAGTCCATATTTATTTTACATACACTTAGACTTCATTCGATTCATGTGCTCATTGTCTATGACACCGTCATGGAAGACAACCCGGCGATCATCTCGCGGCAGCTCCAGGCGCAACTGGAGAGTTGGCGTGCTGTCGGTTACAGTTGTTTCTGTTTCTTCGATTGTTCTCGTTGAGGTGCCTTCACGCGGCAATTCAGCCATATTATTTATTTTTTTTTTTTTAATTTATTAGAAAATATGAAATATATGGTTGATATATTAAACAAAATATTAATGTCAGCTGCTGCCTTCGAGCTTTTATTTTTTTCCAATCGCAATTGTTATCGATAACAATTGCTATGATAAATGACGCACCAGTGGCAAAACCTCATGGTCTGGCAACTCTGCGTATAAACGTCAAATCGCAGCTGTCAGTCAAGTCGTCCCGAAAATGGCTGCACTTGTGCGATTTAATTTGTTAACAAAGCCACAATTTGGTAAATAAACACAAAATATTTAGTTGAATAATGTAGTGGAATTAGTAAACCCTAAAAAGTGTTGCCAGCGACACTGTAGTAATGCTCTATGGAGCTGTTTGCGAGCTCGCTAATTCTAATTTGTGGTGCAAACAAATTATGTAATTTTTGCGCACATCAAAACAAAACTGCGCCCATCTTCTGCGCATTTCAATTGATTTTCATTAATAACACTTGCTTCGCTTTTAGTTGCATCGCTGCCGGCGCTACAGCTCCGGCTTCAGAGCACGCAGGCACCTCCACCCGGCACACCGCCACCACAGACTAAAACCAAGTTTGGACCTCTTGCTGATGAGGATCGTATATTCACCAATCTTTATGGACGTCATGACTGGCGTCTAAAGGGCGCACAGAAGCGTGGCGACTGGTATAAGACCAAGGAGATAGTCCTGAAGGGCCCCGACTGGATTATCAATGAGATCAAAACCTCGGGACTCCGCGGACGCGGTGGTGCTGGTTTCCCCAGTGGCATGAAATGGTCCTTCATGAACAAGCCCGGCGATGGACGTCCCAAGTATCTAGTTGTTAATGCCGATGAGGGTATGTTAGTCTCTTTTGTAAGAGTCCGCATGAGTACGACTTTGTTTATGCTCTTCCAGGTGAACCGGGCACTTGCAAGGATCGTGAGATCATGCGTCACGATCCACACAAGCTTGTCGAGGGTTGCTTGATTGCAGGCCGTGCCATGGGCGCTCAGGCTGCATACATCTACATTCGTGGCGAGTTCTACAACGAGGCTTCCAATATGCAGTTGGCCATCGCCGAGGCTTACCAGGCCGGTTTGATTGGCAAGAATGCATGCGGCAGTGGCTACGATTTTGATGTATTCATGCATCGTGGTGCTGGAGCCTACATTTGTGGCGAGGAAACTGCTTTGATCGAGTCGCTGGAGGGCAAACAAGGCAAGCCACGTTTGAAGCCCCCATTTCCCGCTGATGTGGGTCTATTTGGTTGCCCCACAACGGTGACTAATGTAGAGACGGTTGCTGTTGCTCCAACCATTTGCCGTCGCGGTGGTACCTGGTTTGCTAGCTTTGGCCGCACACGTAACTCCGGCACGAAGTTGTTTAACATCTCCGGCCATGTAAACACACCCTGCACAGTGGAGGAGGAGATGTCTATTCCACTGAAGGAGCTCATCGAGCGTCACTGTGGCGGTGTCATTGGTGGCTGGGATAATCTGTTGGGAGTCATTCCTGGTGGCTCATCTACACCAATCATACCCAAGAAGGTGTGCGATGATGTGATTATGGATTTCGATGGCCTGATTGCGGCCCAAACCTCTTTGGGCACAGCAGCCATCATTGTGATGGATAAGTCCACGGATGTAATCAAGGCCATTGCGCGATTGATTCATTTCTACAAGCACGAGAGTTGTGGCCAGTGCACCCCTTGCCGCGAAGGAATCGGTTGGATGAATAAGATCATGGAGCGGTAAGTAGAGTACTGAATAGTCAATTAGAATTCCAAACGATTATCAAACTCTCTTCTGGCAGCTTTGTCAAGGGCGATGCTCAACCCGCTGAGATTGATATGTTGTGGGAGATTTCCAAACAAATTGAAGGACACACGATTTGCGCTCTGGGCGATGGTGCCGCATGGCCAGTTCAGGGACTCATTCGTCACTTCAGACCCGAGATCGAGAAGCGAATGGGACAGTTTGCGCAGCAGACGAAGCGTGCAAGCAACTAAGATACAACACTATAGCTAATTCTATTTGATTTTCTTTAATCGAGCGCTAATTATTCAAATAAAGTGTAAAGTTCTCTAAACTAAACAAATAATGACAATGATAACCTAAACTTAATTTAGATTTAGACCTTGTATGTGCTTGATAACGGCCTGTATGTCCTCCTCGTTAGCTGTCTGATAGCCCGGGGGAAAGCTGCAGAGGCTTAGAGGACCACCGATTTGTTTCTCCACACCAGGATGATCCACACAGCGGGCGGGTATGAATTGATACCTAATACGATTTTATATGATATAATGCATTACATTAAGCTAGTCTAGATTTGTTTTTCAATCAGAACTTACTGTCTCGCAGGAACACAGTGCACCAGGCACATCAGCAGGGACAAACAGACCAAAAGATATTTAAAGAACATTTTTGATAAGCCTCAGATTTTCGCTTGCGTATCGCTATACGTCCAAATTTCGACTGTGATCCCAGCTCGAGAATACTTCAAGCCGGCTAGTTGTGTATGCAAATATTATGCAACCTCGGGAATTTCTACCCATATCATTAACTGCTTTATGGCCTTATGAATAATTAATGCCATAAATTGTATTGTCATCCCGGCACTCGGGTCTATTAACTATGCCGATAATACTACAATACAAACCCGATCTCGATTATTCAATTATCGATGCACGATTCACTTAGTGAAGGTGTTTGAAAATGAAAACAACCGTTAGTTAGGGGCATATTCATAGAATTTATAGGTTCTCATTTTGCTTTTTGTTTTTTTTGCTGTTTCGCATTCATGAAGTTTAGAAGTTGAGTACAAAATAATATAATGCTAAAAATAGTTAAGTTTAGTTTAGTTGCTCAAGTAACTCAAGGCTCTAGAATTATTCCTGTTTTTTAGATGTTTGTGCTCCGATTTAGTAATTTGACAATGTTATAGATTATGCAATGTGTGAACGCAACGGCAACGGCGTCAGTCGGGTTAGCAGGCAAATGCTGAATCAGACAATAGTCTTGGCAGATACCCAGTTAGTAGGTGTTATCTCACTTAAATTTATTCGGTTTTACACATTGATTTTACTTGTATATAAACTCGATATTCAACTGGAAGTTGGAAAGTATTCAAAATAAAGTGATAGTGAATAATCAACAGAGGGATAAGAAGTAAAGATGAATGACAGAATTACGTTGGAAAATACCACTGGGGGAAACTTGAAAGGAAATCGATCTACATACGGCACACAAAAACACACTATGTAAATAACGGGAAATTTAGTATTTTTCTCTATTGCGTCACAGGAAGTCGAAAAATAGAACGGTAAAAATGTTAGAAAAGAGTGTAGAAAGAATCTTTTTCGACACATTTATATACAATTTTTTTTTGCATTTTTTCATTTGTTTTTTTTTTCTTAATTACTTAGGTTTTGTTTAATAAGTATGTATTTGATTTTAGATTCTCATTAATTGTTTTTTTTTTTTGTTTAGTTTTAGTTTTCGTTTAGGTTTAGTTTTAGTTTTAGATCATGTTTAGTTTGATTTGTTTGTTAAACTTGGCTTAAAGCGTTTCTTATTGCTTATCTATGAGAAGGAACATAGTACAATATTATCATGTATGTATGTAAGTATGTAATTTCATTCAGTTTCAGCTTAAAGACTAAACAACATTTCAAACAAGTCACTATATGAGTTTCGTCTTCGTTTACTGTGTTGCGATTTGTAGTAAGTATTCATCAATCATGTTGCTTGAAGAGAGTATCTGAAGGAGGCCGAACACTGTCTATGTTTGTCTCAGTGTGTGTGTGACTATGTGTAAATAAGCGTTAACAACTATGTAGAATCTACGTATGTAAACTCGCTATACGTGTATGTATCGTTTTGTGTATATATTTTATGCATTACATTATGTATATAGTATATATATGATCTCACTTGTAGATTTGTATTCATGGTAATTCGTTTTTTTCCAGCTAATTGCGAAGAGTACTTAGTAGTTGTTGTTGATTTTGGTTTTGTTTTTGAGGGGAAAACACCGAGAGAGAGTTTCTTATAGCGGAAGTACATAGCTTGGGATCGATAGATGTTGTAAGTAAAAAATATGTCGTTAGATTTATATGTATGTATATCAATCAATCAATATATATATATATATGTGTATATATGTATATCAAGGTTTAGTTTAGTATCACACTAGTAGAGATAATGCGAAGAAGCCTGAGCTCTATACTGCTTCGGTGTCAGCTTGATCAGCTTGGGATTGAAGGCCCCCAGAGCGGCCTCATTGGTGGAGGACGCCGCCGGCGGAACGGTATGGGAGCGAAAGCGCGTGCGTAGAAAGTTCTGCATGGAGCGCAGTCGAATGATGGGCGCACAGGGCGATTGTCGTAGCGAGTTGTGGTTGAGCGCCCAATAGATGACCGGACTGATGGCCGAATAGAAGTAGCCTGTAAGAGAATTGGTTATTACTGCCATAGCTTGCATGTGGAACATTCTCCTACCCAATAGAAGATTGAAGTAGACTGAAGTCTTGCTGCAGTATTGCTTGTAGCCGAAGTTCTTGTAGAATATACAGAAGACGTGCGGAGCCCAGCATACGATGAAGATTAAGGCGGAAGCGATTAGCATGTTGGCCAGATGGCGACGCGAGCGCAGAGTGGAGGTCTGTGGCAGGGGAATACCGGGTGTGGCAGGACCACGGCCCGCACGATGAATGCGCTGGCGTTGCGAATGTGCGCGAATCTCCCTCATGGCTCTACAAGATCAAGATTAACAAGTTTATAAGGTGTGTTCAATTACAATTAACTTAACCCCACCTGGGTGATATGGGATTGCTGGAGCGATAGGAACCCGGCTCAAGGGCCGCACTGGAGCCCGGAATGCATGGCTGTAGATTGTGTAACTGTATGTCGCCGGGACTGATGGCAATCTGTCCACCCCCGTTGCCATTTCCATTGGATGTCTCGTCCGCAGTGGTTGCCCCTCCGCAGGCTGCTTGTTGGGCATTGGCACAACCTGTCACAATGACCATGTGCGTTTGGCGACGTAGAATCGGCATAGGCAACGGCAGTTCACCGTGTGCCGCACGGGCGGTCAAGGACAAAGCGCACAGCTTGCGGCGCACACCATAATGATTGAGGAGCACACCCACGCCGGGTACAACGAACACGGCAATCGTGTGGAACAAGATGAAGGACATGAACATGGCATTGGCACCCAGCTCCGAGGTACAACTAATGCGAATTGGACTCGGCGTCGGGCTGGACTGACCCGCCCCCTTGATAATTACCGATTTGGCAATGATCTTGTAGGCAAAAAGGAAGGGTGTGCTGATGGCGGCCGAGGCAATCCATGAGAGCATCGCCAGCGAGACGTGCAGATAACGGCGTTGACGCAGTTGAGCCAGACGGGGATGCTTCACCGTTGCATAGCGATCCAGCGAGAGCATAAAGAATGAGATCGTGCTAGCCGCCACTGGCATGACCTGCAAGGGAACAGAAGAGATGAAATCTTGAGATTGATTCCAGCTTAGATGGTCACTCACCTGGACATAGTGTATGATCTTGCAGAGCAAAAGCGGCAGAGATCTAGTGCCTCGATTCATGGCCAGATTGAGAAGCGTCACCGGTGCTGAGATGCCCGTGACCAGTAGATCTGCTATGCAAACGGCCAACAGAAGCGGATTCCGTAGACGCACCGAGGATGCCGAACAGAGCGTCAGCACCAGCGTCGAGTTGCCAACAACGCCACCAAAGACCACCAGGCCGTAGCTGATGGCGAGCAACAAAATCGTGAACGATGGGATCGCATGCTCTGTGTCACCGCCAGCGTCGATGTCGTAGGGATTAATCAGCGTCAAGTTTGCATAGTTATCGTAATCGAACTCATAGCCGGAGCCAGAGTTGCTAGCGAGCTGAACTCCTGCTCCATCGTTGCCACCCAGTCCCACTCCTGGACCTGCAGCAGCGCCAAAATAATTGTGCTCAAGCAGCGCATAGTGCAGATCGTTGTTATCGTTATCGTTGTTGCTCTCGTTATCGTTATTGTTTCCAATATCGTTATCCTGCTGATGCTGCTGGCGTCGATATGTGCTTTCCCACCATTGCTGCAGGTTGTTGCTGTTCATCCTTCAGTTGTCAGACTCGTGAACTCAAACTCGTCTTTGGCTAATTCTGGGCACCGCCGATCGTTGTCGATGCGTTTGTCTGGCTGCCTCATTGCATACTAAAGGTGCTAGGTGCTGGTGCTGCATGGGAGCAAAACAGAAAGGTAGAAAGTAACAAAATGCCATCATCATCAGTCTTTTGTACCGCGCACTTATCGATACAACCAAGAGAGGATTAACCTATTGCCCAACTGAATGCAAAAAGAGTAAAAAATTTGTGAATACGTAATAGAATTAGCTTAAGGGAAACAAAATACAACTTTATTGATAGTCAAAATTATTAATAAACAATGAAATATAAATAAAATAATGAATTGAATATCTTAAATATAGTTTTCAAAATAATTTTCAAATAAAACAGCTACGTGGTATATCATAGTCGTGTACGGCAGTCGCTGACTCTAGCATGTTTTGTTACAGCAAGGACACACAAAGTGACAGCTACATGCACACTCATACACACACACACACACACACGCACACAAACAGGCATAAGAGCCTGGCCTGACACTGACACTTATGCAATGCGAACAGAGCGCACTCAGAGATTAGTGCTGCGCTTCCTTCCGCCGTGCCCCATTTCGCCGAGCGAAATGAATGGCAACCTTGCACTTTGCGCCCTCAACAAACAACCGCAAGGTTTGGCGCCTGCCAGCTCATTCATCGCCTGACGCTGCTCCTGCTGCTGCAGTGACGCTTAAGCAAGCATGTTACAGTGGGACAAAAACCGAGTCTAACGGTATTTAATAGATGTCTTCGAGATGGATCGATTTGGAGGACGTCGCAGCTTCTAAAATATTGCATATTTAACCAAACTAACTGTGTTTCCGATGTCAATAGAGTATTTTCTTTCGATTCTAATTAAAGATTAGGCGAAAGTCACAAAAATAAATTTTGATTTAAATTACGCTAACCCACTGTGCGTGTGTGGGTGGAGGAGATGCCGACTTAATTGCGCGACAAACTGCTGACCGAGCAGGGGGGGGGGAGGTAAGAGAGAGAGAGAGTAAATTTAAATGCTGCTGCAATAAATGCAGGCAAGCTGTGTCATTAAAAACTTTAATTGAAACTGTTATCAATGGCGAAGTGACCAAAAACGGCGTGCGGAACTCATTAGGCGCAGGATCATACAGGGTGACTCAAGATTCGACCACTAATTATAGCAATCCCCTTAATGAAAATGTTTGCTCGTCTCGCC
Organism: Zaprionus indianus; assembly: GCA_018904595.1. Taxonomy (NCBI): domain Eukaryota; kingdom Metazoa; phylum Arthropoda; class Insecta; order Diptera; family Drosophilidae; genus Zaprionus; species Zaprionus indianus. Next base: position 4,793,158 of record JAEIHA010000905.1, read on the forward strand.
TGAGTCACCTTCTCTTTCTCTCTCTCTGATTAAATGGCGGCTGCCAGTGCGTGTGTACCAAAAGCTCTATATGTGTATGTATGCGCGTGCGTGTGTGTGTGTGCTTGTGGTTGACGTTGACGCTGGCGTTGGCGTTCACTTGCGTCAGTATTGTGTGGCGCGCCGCAGAGCTATTGTGTGTATCAATTTTGTTGGCGGTGCCATTGTTTGTATTCATGTAAGTGTATGTGATGTGCAGGAGGAGCCTGTTATTCTGTGTATGTGTGTGCGTGTGTGTACATGTGTTGTCAACGTCAACGGTTTTGCCTTTTGCCATCTTCTTTTTTCAGCTCATTGTGCGGCTCCTGCTGGATGATGTGACTGACGTTTGCTTAATCTGCTTAATTTGCGTTAATTTAATCGTGGCCTGCCCTACACACTCACACACCTTTACACAACGCCCCTTATCTCGTCTAGGATGCGAGAGCACATGTCAGTGTCCTCTAGCCAAAACTCGTGTGTGTGTGTGTCAATGTGTATTAGCGCCGGCATCCTGAGTGCGTATTTCTGTAAATAACCTGTTGGGTTATGTCGCGTTGCCAAATTGGTTGATGCTGCCAACTGCAGTGCTCAATAGGTTATCTATCACATACATACATACATATGTATGTACATAAGTTATCATCAAAATAATAGGAATATCTATGCTATATAATATGGAACATATGTTAAAATTCCTTCTATATTCGCAACTATAATAAATAAATATATTGATATACAAATATACTTATTTTGAATACTATTTTTTTCAATTTGCGTTTTTTGAATGTATGTAAATGTGAATAAAAATAATGATAATTGTACAATTAAAAAGTAAACTTTGAACGATTGATTAGAATAAATGGTTTAATTACTACCTATTGCGATTTCAATATAAATTTACACTTAAAACATTTAAACAGAGTAAATGGAAAACATCCTTAACACATTTTTTAAAAGTAATTATAAATACACTTAGTTTATCCTAAGACAGCTTTCTTTTTCCTTCTCAGTGTAACACACAGATGCACACATGTATTGTATATGTAGGCACTTTCGCAAGAAACTACAGCATACCAGAAGGGGCGAGAAACAGCACCCTGTTTAGCAACTTTGGTGACTTATACATATAACATCTTTGTTTATTGTCCGATTGAATTATCCCACTGGATTGAATCTCAGTTCGGCGGAATGAATCGGTAATGAATTGTTCCTTTCAAGGAGCTCTCTACAACGTTTACTCAACAAAACCTCTGCAACAACAGTATCATAATAATTTTGACCTTAAAGAGTTTTCTTTTTCCTACTTACTTTTAACTTTAAAGTTGCGTTAATTTGGGGACTACATTAGCTCATTAATATTTAAATTATGATTCAATAATTAATTTGCCCTTTAGGAGTCTAATACATGCATGAGACTACATACATATTTAAAAACGTATGTACACACATACATATACATATGTATGTGAAGTAATCGTATGCAAAACAATTTCGATTATGATTTTAAATATTTTCGATAATTTAGAGTGGAGGAGGCAGCATCACAAAATCCTCATTGACGTTGGCAACTCTGTTGCGCTGGAGTTTATTGAAAGTAATATGAAATCTATATTAATTTACGTCACTCAAACGTCAGCGCCAGGCACAAAAGGTGACAAAAGCGTAAGCTGGGAAAAGCCGTGACCCACCACCAGACTCCTGTTCTCCACCTGCTGCCTCCGAGAATGGCCAGAAGCGAAGCCAATGAGATAAAATTGGCAGAACAACAAGAAGAATAAGAAGTAAGTAGAAGGAGCCGAAGGAGCAGCAGGGTGCCTGTAATGCGAACGATGGATAGAGATGGATTCGATTGTTGTTACTTCTCCCCCCTCGCCATTCCCTGATATGGCAACTGTCAGCCACAGGTGATATAATAACAAGGCGCGTACGCGCGCATACATACCCGGGATACACACACACACACACACACACACAGAGACAGCTAAGCAGGAGAAGAAGCCGAACTTGGCCTGCCCACTGCTGTCCTTATTGATTTGGCAGCTCACAACTTGTATAGAGATGTGTGTGTGTGTGTGTGTGTGTGCGTGAGTGTCCAGGCTTCTTTAGCTACTTCGTGCCTGCCACAATACAATGGCAAACAAGCAAGTTGCCATCGCTGCGTCAGTGTGTATGTCTGTGTGTGCGAGTTTGCGTGCCGTTTTCGTCTTAGCCCAAAAGAAGCGAACCTTTTTCGGGAATGGCAACTTGTGCAAAGTTTTTCGCCGAACAATGAAAAGTGCGTGGGTTGGGCAGCAGCAAAGACAGCTCCCACACCTACACACACACACACAGACACAGCGAGATAAATACTCATATTGGGCATGTAAAAAACGACGCCATAATTACTGTCCATACAATTGGTTGGCGTGGCTAAGTAAGGCACACAAAGGCAGCGCCAGGACGCTGCATAACAATTAGTTTAGTATCAGAGGGCGGCAACACGCTCGCACTCGCACACCCACACACACTCCCAGGCACACAGACACACATACAAATACATACATACGTACACGCATCATACGTAATAACTTACAGTTTTATTGTTGCGCGCTTCATGTGAAATGAAAAGCTAACGAAATTGTTTGCTGTCTGTGCTGTTGTTGTTGTTGTTGGGTTTTGCTGTTCCTGCGGCTGTTGTGGTGAGTGTAGCGACTGTATCCTTGTTGTTTACTTTATCGAAGGCACTGTAATTTACAGTTACAACTATTTTCCGTTTTGTTTTTTTTTTTATCTTTTTTGTTTGTTTTTTTTTTTTTATTGCAGCAGGCGCGAGTTGTTGTTTTATTTCTTATTTTCGTTTTTTTTTTTGTATCAAATTACACTTTTAGCAAATATTTAAAATCTTATTCGGCTTCGGTTTTCGTTTATAAAATTGTTTAAAAAATCTTTGTTTTTTTTGGCGAACAGTAAAATAGTTTTTGTACGTTTGTGTGTGATAGTGTGCGTGCGTACGTGTGTGTTTTTGTTGTATCTGTGTCTGTCTGTGTGTGTGTTGTGGGAAAAACTAAAAGAAAACTCAATGTGCCGTGTGCAAAAATCGTTCCTCGATGGCACACATTACACGAAAGGACTACGGCGGAAGACTGTCCTCAGTGACAGTGAAAATTGGGCTGAAGCCAGGAAAGCCAGCCAAGCTGGCCAGCCATCAGCCCGAGAGCAGAGTTCGGAGTTGAAAGTCGCGATTCGAGAGCGAATGAATAAGTGAGAGAGAGCGAGAGAGAGTAAGAAATAAAGGGAGACACCGACAGGCGCCGAAATAGCAGAGCTTTTGAGTGACGCTCAGGAGCTTTCGGCGGGTCGAGCCGTTTAACTTTCACTTTCATTCAGTAGGACTTGACTTACCTCCAGGGCCGTAGCGTCGGCTGCGGGAGCCCTTGGTGAAAACTTTTCGGGGCCCTTATTGTATTTTGTTTTCTTTAAAATAATGTATACATAAAATATATTTAGTTAGGTCTTAAAACTTTTGACAGTATAACACAAAATTTAAATGAACTATTAAATAATTTGTTGAATTTGAAAATAAAGAACGCATTTTTTCTAAATACTAACATTTTTCTCTTTATTTAAATATTTGTTGTATATAATTAAAATGCATGATGTACTTTAATAGTTGCAACTTGTATTGGATTTTTGTTCGTTCCATTGTAAACGTGTTCTTTGATGTTTGTATATGTATATGTATATGTAACTTATGTGCTTAATTATACATTGTAGTTTTATGGTTGATGTTGTTGTTTCTCTGTATTTGTGGTGTTTCTTATGATGATGCTGTTCCGAGTCGAACATTACTCAATACTGTAAACTAATGGATCTTAACAATAAAGAAGCATTTCAAAGATATTTTAATTAAATTTTATGTTAAAATGTATTTTGTGTTTATTGGAATTAGAAGAGATTTTGTTTTTGAATAAAACTTTTTGTTTAGCCTAATTGTGGGCGGAAATAAATTAAAAGCGAGCAAATTATACAAAATACTCGCACACATCATAAATAGAATAGAAAATAAATTACGAAAACTAATTACCAAAAAATAATATTTATCGTTATCGTAATGCTGATAAATACATAATTGGTATTTGAGATAAAAGTGTTGGTGGTGGTGTTGTTTGTTTTGGTGCTGGTGGTGGTGGAGTGAAGTAATTTGAACTTATAGAATATAAAGTTTTATGAATCTTTTGTTTTGCGTTTCTTTTTTGTTTGTTTGTTTGTTATTCAGTAAGTAGCAGCAGCGTTTCGTTGATCAGTTCAAGTTGTTTAGTATCTATGTATATATAGAGCAGTATTATTGTTGGCAGCGGTATACGTAATGTTGTTTGTATTTGTTTTTGCTTCGGAAGGGATACCCGAGTTTTTTCTAATCCTCAATGGTATATTCGGGCATCTTATCGTATTTTTGCTTGGTGGCCTCGTGAGTTGTGTCCACCAGCAAGCAAGTATGGGAGTAACCCATAGTTATCTGAGGTATTTTAATGTTATCCAGTTTGGGCACCTCCTTGGGCACCGTCGAAGACTTCTGGAACTCGCCAATGCCCAGTTCGCCGTAGGTGGGCGAAGCACCCCAGGCAATCAGCGTATCATCCGCCGAAATCATAATTGAGGTATTGGCACAGCCAATATGTGTTATGTTCCATCCTAGAAAAGGAAGCAAAATCTATATATGAGCAAAGACTGAGAAAAAAAAAGAAGGGAACTTCTAACTTACCTGCCAAATCCTGTACAGGCTTGGGATACATATTTGCCTCACCCGTCTTCTTGTTCTGCCCAAACAGATAGAGCAGTCCCAGCTCGTTCACCAACAAACTGAAGGTTGAGCCACAGAAAATGCTGCGTCCACCACGTCCCTGTGATTCAAAGAACTTCATGAGACGCGGCACCATCTCATCTTTTGGCTCGGCATGGCCCAAACGGCCAAATCCACCAAAGCCCCAGCTGTAGACACGCTTCTTGGAATCAATGGCCACCTATGCAACGATATATCTTTGATATAGACCCAAATGGTTAATTGGTTAAAAATTCCACGTGCACATACCGTGTGATTGTTGCCGCACGCAAAGTCCACAATCTGCACTCCATCCACGGGAGTCACATGACCCTCCTTGCTCTTCTCGATATAGAGGACCACCTTCTTGGGCGATGTCTCGAAATGGAATGACAGCTTGTTTGCGTTAACGAAATACTTTGCATCCGTATTGTGACCCAGTTGGCCGTACTCGGGCAAGCCGAATGTGTGCAAATTACCCTTGATGTCGAGTATGACAGAGAACTCGGCGCCACAACCAATGCGAATTATTGGAGGGCCGCGATAGTTAATCGGAGTGGGCACATTTATTTGAGGGTGTGAGTTTCCCACGCCGCACTGACCTGACTTGTTCTCGCCACAGGCGTAGACGGTTCCCGTGTCTGTGAGGAACAGCGTGTGGTGACGCCCCACAGCAGCCTGAACGACATTCAATTGATCCAGAACAGGAATGATCGTGGGCTTCTCCACCAACTTAATATCCTGACCTAGTCCCAATTGTCCGCTAGGATTGCGACCAAAGCCAAGAGCCTTGCGATCCATGTTAATGAGAATTGTGTGCGCCGCTGCCGGACCACTAGCCACGGAACGATACTGAAAGAATCAACGGAAGAATCTTAGATGATAAATTCTGATGAGTTTAGGCCCATTTAGACTTACCTTCTCATCCGTGAAACGATGAAAGCTATACAGATTGGGACGCACTTTTGTGATATTTTTGCGATCTCGTTTACCGGTCAGATCCCAGGTTACCATGCCAGCCAGCAGCAACTGACCCGGAGTCTTCTCCAGTGTGGCAAGCAAGTCCTCAGGCAATTTGCTGGGTGGATCCAGAGTATCATGTGGTATCAGTACCTCCATTTGGGCACTAGCTTGCTGTTGCTGTGCAACATCATCGTCGGACTCATCGCTGAACTCATCCTCATAGTCAGATTCCTTCTTCTTTGGACGACGCTTATTGGGTCCGGCTCCGTTACCACCTGCCTTTCGCTTAGCGGACATCTTTCAATTAGCAGCAGTGCGTCTCAGACTCTATCTGTATCTCTTTGCAACTATAAAAACACCAAAGAAGCAGTGAGCATGCTGAGAGACAAAGCAAATTTTGTACGCATCGAACCGTGGCCATTGCCAATTAGTGCTGCCTGCGTGAGACTGTAAACCAAACTACTCACTACTCACTAATGAAAGGGTACTCATAGGGTATAACTTGCTATCTGTCTTTAATATTTTTGATCAACTTTATATCTTATTCTTTTGCCAAACACTATTTCGTGTCACGAGCTATCGTTTACCTCACATCCCTAAGCGGAGCTCTCACGTTCTCGTGTCTATTCTTGTGTGTTCGTGAGTGTGAGCACAAATTGATGTGTTTGTGTGCGTGTGGTGGTTTTGCAAGCAGGGAAAAACAAAATGAACGCCAACACAAAGTAAACTCGCTGCGATGCTGACGCCGATTGCGGTACTTTTACTTTTATACGGAAAATCTACAGAAACTCTGAATAAAACAAAACCTAATATACCTTAAATGGCATATACATATACGAGACTCATCGTTGTCTATCACAAAACAATACTTTCATTGAACGGCGGCTTAAAAACAATTTGAAATGTTGGCGTCACTTTTTCAAAACATGCAGAAAACAAAGGCAGATAGACTGCAAGTTGTTGAGCATTGTGAAAAGACCGAATATTTTTATGGCGTATTGATTTGATAGATCGTTAGCAATTAATTAATTTACGTGTAGTTAACTTACTTAGTTAGCTATACAAAAGTATAACTTTTCGTATACTATTTCCGATCCGTTCGCAGCAAAACAACAAAACTAAAGCCAGTCAGATGCAGTGTGTACACACGATACACAGCTGAAAATATCTTAAGAAATGTCGATAAATTACCAGCGATAAATTTACCAGTGTACCATTGCAATCGATGTTAAAAGAAATATGAGAAATTAACTGTCGTTATTTGTTTTGGAATAAACAAATCTTTGGGAATAAGTTTATACATAATAAAATGGATCCTGACGAAGCGGACACCACGCACTACAACACAGAGTGCGTTGGAGGCGTGGATGAATGGCATTGGAATAGCAAGAGCACAAAGCTGCTAGTTGAATTATATTTTGAGCGACGCCACAGATTTCAGGATCCGAAAACACGCAAGCGGGCTCTCTGGACGGAGATTGTGGATGCCATGGAACGTGCCGGATATAAAGGCATCGACGAGGATAGCTGTGATCGAAAGTGGCGCAATATGAAGAAAACCTATCGCAGATGTCTTGAAACCCTCAAGAAAAATGGTCGAAAGCGCGTTGACTGGGAATATTTTGATACATTTGATGAAATGTTTCAGAATGAGAATCCTAACATTAAAACAGAACCAGGCGAGGCCAACAAGGACGTCCAGCAGCACCACCACATGAGTGCTTCTGATACACTTGCCTCCATTGACGGGGACACCACACATGCGGAGGCCAAAGGAGCAAGTTTGGATATATCAATGACACACGAACAGCAACGACAGCTGCTAATCCTCGAGCGCAGTCGCATCGCAGCTATCAGGGAGCTAAGCAAACGGATAGACGAGTCCAACACAATCCAAAGGGAACGCAATGATCTGCTGCGAGAGTACCTGTCGCAGTTATAGCAATAAAAGAAAGTAACGTTTTATTTTTATTGTTAATTTATTTTTAGTGTTGATTTTACTTATAGGTCTTTTATATATTTAAACATTTGTGTGTAGAAATCCAACATAAATATAATTTATATGTTATTATGATGTAGCACATTTTGGATTATGGATTATTATATGGGTCCCCAATATACTCCTCCAATCTCAATCTCACTCTTCCCGCACTAGAACTGAATCAACGGCTGTTTTTGGCTCCTACGATAGGCCACAATGTCGAGAATTACTTCCTTCTGATAAGCTTCGTGTTCCTTCTGGAATTGTTCCATGGCCCAGACAAGGCGAAGCCGCCTCCGCTCCATGTTGTCAACATGGGCGTGACTGCTGGTGTCGGCAGTAACGTTGTTTTTGCTCGTTAATACTGTTGCTGACAACAATTGTTGTTTTGTGTGTGTGAGTCGATAGGATCGCGACGAAAGCTAAGGCCTTGCGATCCATGTTAATGAGAATTGTGTGCGCCGCTGCCGGACCACTAGCCACGGAACGATACTGAAAGAATCAACGGAAGAATCTTAGATGATAAATTCTGCTGACTTTAGGCCCATTTAGACTTACCTTCTCATCCGTGAAACGATGAAAGCTATACAGATTGGGACGCACTTTTGTGTTTTTTTTGCGATCTCGTTTGCCGGTCAGATCCCAGGCAACCATGCCAGGCAGCAGCAACTGACCCAGAGTCTTCTTCAGTGTGGCAAGCAAATCCTCAGGTAATTTGCTGGGTGGATCCGGAGTACCTCCATTTGGGCACAAGCTTGCTGTTGTTGGGCCACATCACCGTCGGACTCATCCTATTGGGACCGGCCCCGTTACTTTGCGTCTCAGACTCTATCTGTATCTCTTTGCAACTGTAAAGATATCGAAATGTAGCCATTTCCAATTAATGATGGTTGCGTGACAATATAAACTAAGTTTAGTCATTACTTGCTTTTTGTCTTAGGCACTTTCGAACAACTTTAAATCCTCTAAGATCGTTGATTTGATAGATCGTTAGCAACTAATGAACGTACGTGTAATTAACTTTCTTAGTTAGCTATACAAATGTATAACTTTTCGTATACTATTTCCGATCCGTTCGTAGCAAAACAACAAAACTAAAGCCAGTCAGATGCAGTGTGTACACACGATACACACCTGAAAATGACTTAAGAAAGACCAAATATTTTGTCGATAAATTACCAGCGATATATATTTGACAATGTACCATTGCAATCGATGTTTTAAAAATATGAGAAATTAACTATCGCTTATGGTCTTGCAGTGGTCCCGAAATAAACAAATTGTTGGAATTTGGAAATAAGTTAATTAAATAATAATAATTAAAGTTAATAAATAATAAAATGGATACTGACGAAGCGGAAACCACGCACTACTACCTAGAGTGCGCCGACGGCGTGGATGAATGGCATTGGAATAGGAAAAGCACAAAAGTGCTAGTTGAATTATATTTTGAGCGGCGCCACAGATTTCGGGATCCGAAAACACGCAAGCGGGCTCTCTGGTCGGAAATTGTGGATGACATGGAACGTGCCGGATACAAAGGCATCAACGAGGATATCTGTGATCGCAAGTGGCGCAATATGAAGAAAACCTATCGCACATGTCGTGAAACCCTCAAGAAAACTGGTCGGAAGCGTGTTGGATGGGAGTATTTTGATACATTCGATGAAATGTTTCAGAATGAGAATCCTAACATTAAAACAGAACCTGGCGATGCTACCAAAGACGACCAGCAGAAGCACCATATGAGTGCCTCTGATACACTTGCCTCCATTGACGGGGACACCACACATGCGGAGGCCAAAGGAGCAAGTTTGGATATATCAATGACACACGAACAGCAACGACAACTGCTAATCCTCGAGCGCAGTCGCATCGCAGCCATCAGGGAGCTTAGCAAACGGATAGACGAGTCCAACACAATCCAAAGGGAACGCAATGATCTGCTGCGAGAGTACCTGTCGCAGTTATAGTTATAAAAGAAAGATACGTTTTATTTATATTGATTTTTAGTTTTTATCTTACTTATAGATCTTTTATATATTTAAACATTTGTGTGTAGAAGTCGAACATAAATATAATTTAAATGTAATTTTGATGTAGCACATTGTGGATTATGGTTCATTATATGGGCCCCAATATACTCTCCCAATCTCACTCTTCTTGCACTAGAACTGAATCAACGGCTGTTTTCGGGCCCTTCGATAGGCCACAATGTCGGGCATTACTTCCTTCCGATAAGCCTCGTGTTCCTTCTGGAATTGTTCCATGGCCCAGACAAGGCGAAGCCGCCTCCGCTCCATGTTGTCAACATGGGCGTGACTGCTGGTGTCGGCAGTGATGTCGTTGCTTCTGCTCGGTAATACCGTCTCTGGACTTTTGTCGTAGAACACGCTGGGCGACGCACCTCGGGGGGGTACAAGGGGCTTGGGTGTGCGATTTGGACTACCGTTATCTGCAAAGTGAGGCAAAGTTTCATATCCATCCCTGGCAAAGAGGCAACAGATTTTCGAAAGAATTTCGCAGACAGGCATTGCAAAGCAGAGTAGAAAAGCAACTGTGATAAGCTTAGCGCGCGCAGAACTGAAATCGATTAAGCGCGACTCTATTGTTGTTGCCTCTCACACTCGCTTTCCATTCTCTCTTTTGTGACAAATTCTTATTGACTTTGCCTATCTGCAAATGCATTTTCGATTTCACATAGGGTAGCGGGACCTTAAAAGGTAGGCTACGAAGAACAGCTGTTGTTTTGTGTGTATGAGTAAATCGTCAATGACGTCATAGCTTACCTCGAGCAATACGCTCCTGTTGCGCTTTGCTCGAACCGAAGTGCCCGTTGGCAAAGGGTATTGCTCCACCATCTTGTATCGCTGTAGAAGGCACTGGCGGTGCTGGCCGATTGAAAGGATTAATGCGACCTCTTGGTGGAGGCTTGGGGGCACTCGGGTCATTGTTTACTTCTGTATATTATGCATATTAGTCAAGAAATTTTTCATTTCTGGCAATATGAACATCTTACTCTTCCTGGAGTCCTCGATCTCCTGCAATTGCCGCTGCAGCTCCGAGACGATAATCCGCTTATACTCGTAGCCAGCGCATGTCAACGCCTTCATCCACAGCTCCATGCTCTCCTGAGTATCGGCAGCCAGTATGTAGCTGCGGTTCCCATTGAAGACGATCTTGAAGCAGTAGTTGTCCACATCCGGCTCCAGCGACAGCTCAATGGTGCAACCTTCAACTATGATCAGACCTAGAGGCTCCTTGTCCAGGCGAGTTTCAAAGTAAAATAGGAGGTTGCCTTTTAACACAAAGTAGCGTCTTTGGAAGGCTTTGTTTACCTCGCCGCGCTTGTAAAGGAATCCTGCAACAAAGATTTTGAATTTAAGAAAAGAAACTGCGTTGTTTGCATTCACCGTTAGTCACCTTCCATATCATAGGGCGGTGTTCGAGCGAATACACAAAGGTTCTTCTCGTTAATCTTCATCTCGATAAAATTAGACTGTTAGCTAATACTGATAGACTCGTAAAAACATGAATAATACGCGCTGTTTCTGCTTCTAAAGGCAACAAATTCTAGAGGTATGTGTATTACACACATATGTAAATACATAACTTGCGTATACAAAACAGATGTTTTTGACATCGAACAATGTTGCCACCTCTAATTACAGAGAGTTCTAGAGATGAGCGATAAATTGTTGTTGGTAATTTGAGCATCAGCTCTGCAGCTCATCCCTAGCGCCCGCTGTCTCCAGGTAAACAAATAAAGGTAACATATCACGGTCCGCGTAAAAATGTCGTATTTACTAACGGAAATTGCCCTGGAAATGCTGGGCTACAAGTTCTACGATACGAATGGCGTATTTCATTTAACTAACTTTCAACAATCAGTGTCAGCTGCACAAGCGGATATACATCCGGATGAGCCCTCGTTACTGGAGTTTATTGATCAGCCCTCAAGTTCAGAGCCTGAGCTGAATGGCCATAATAATATTACAGGTTCCAATGGCGTAACATCTACCAGCCCCTCGACCTCAGCTGCTTCTACGTCTTCAATATCCATTGACCAGCATCGAGCCCCAGTTCGAGCTTTGGCCAAAAGTATGGAAGTGAAGAACGAAAAAGCACTAAATGGACATGAACAGCAACAGACCAGGCTACAGGATGCTGATGCCCAGAGTAGTTCATCTATTGTTCTTCCAAAAACAAATACCAACCCCCGACGCACGCCTGCGAGAGCCCTGGCGAAAATCATGAACTATGAAAGCTTCAATATCCGCAACCAAATATCGCAGCGTCTGGAAGCGGCTTTGAGAAAAAATGTTGCAACCAACCAGGAAAAGTTTCTGAAGCACTGTCTTGGTGAAGAGGAACAGAAGCTTTTCAAGGATGCTCAGGAGATGCAAGAGTTTCGACAGTTTCTGGAGGGATGCCTGCGACGTATAGATTCCCGTCCATATGACACATACGTACGAACGTTTGGAGTAGATTAGTGTTTAATAATATGCAATAAAATAGGGTATGAAATAATTTGTTAATGTAATGATAAAAAAAACTGAAATTAACTTATGTTTACCCTTCAAGTAAATAAATTTAAAATTCTTAAATTTTGAATATTTGTTTATGTTTTCAACTTAATTTTAGGGAAAGTCCACAAGAAAATACTTAATACGTTCAGTAATGAACATTTCAATTAATCAGTCAACTTCATGTCTGAAATTAATTTGAAATTTTATATTAAAACTTAATGGATTTTGATTTTTAAACAAGCAGCTGCTTCGAGTCGATACCTACTTTTGTGAAATATTGATGTCTATTGTGACTTAGTTTCACAGCGATGTATCGATTAATAGTGTGGTAAAGTATTTTTTTACATTTTACACAAAACAACTTCAAATACTCAATAATAAATAAAAAACAAAATGATTTGAAGGGATATTACTTGAAACTCTACGCGATAAACGCTTTTACGTGAGTCACGAAGTCAGATAGCTAGTATCGATATAATGTAAAAACTAAGCAATCGATAAGCTGAAAAGTTTTGCAGTTTACTCACACTACTCGCCGAACACCTGAGTAAAGAGGTCGGATATTAACACAGTAGAATTTATTTTTTCAAAATTGTACCTTTGCAAAACGTGCCAAAAGTGATATATATATTTTTTATTTACAAATTTGCTTTCTCCGTCTTTTCGCCCCTGTGATAAACAGGTTGTCAAGCCTGCGCCCCGTTAGCGAAACAAGAGAGAAAACTCATCACTCATCGCTTACGACAGAAACGCTTGCATAATGAAAATCTGGACGTCGGAACATGTCTTCAACCACCCGTGGGAGACCGTTACCCAGGCAGCGTGGCGCAAATACCCGAACCCCATGACACCTTCAATTATCGGCACAGACGTGGTCGAGAGACGAGTAGTCAACGGAGTTCTGCACACACACCGCCTCGTGCAATCCAAGTGGTACTTTCCCAAGTGGACACACGCGCTGATTGGCACTGCCAAGACCTGCTTTGCCAGCGAGCGCTCTACAGTGGACCCGAAGAGCAAGCAAATGGTATTAAAGACAAACAATCTCACATTCTGTCGCAACATCAGCGTCGACGAGGTGCTCTACTATGAGCCCCATCCCGCAGACGCCACCAAGACGCTGCTCAAGCAGGAGGCCACAGTGACTGTCTATGGAGTGCCACTCTCACACTATATGGAAGACTTGCTAACCTCCACCATCAGTTCCAATGCGGGCAAGGGCCGCCAGGGACTCGAGTGGGTCATTGGCCTAATCAACACCGAGGTCAAGGGCATTGCCGAGTCGGCGGCGCGAGGCACCGACGAACTGATACATAGTACGCGGCGATCACTCGACGAGGTCACAGAGAGCGCCAGGAAGAGTATGGACGAGATTAGTGCGCAGGCAGCCAAGGCGGCGAAGGCAATGCACATTACGTAGAAGCTTACGAGATTGGGTCTCTTTTGGGTAGTGAATTATATAAATTATATAGGAAAGAAGGGGAGAGTAGAACAGCGACCGCATCGCATCGCATCGTACTGAGTACGATCCACAGCGACAGCGACGACACACACAAGCAAAAAAAGGAAAAGAAAAACAAAAACAAAGATGAATATTTTTAACGCAACAAGCAACAATGCAACCACTTACAATATTATCTGTTTGTTCCGATTGCTTTGGCGATATGACATATACCCTACACCTACATGAATGCATATATATTTTGTAAGGCAGTTATAAAAACTTTCCCATGGTTATCAGTTGTCCATTGGCGCGTGCTTTATATAGATAGATAGGGTCACAATCCAATGTTCAAGCAAATCCGATAAGAGACGTCGGGACTGGAAACATATTCGACAGAAGCAACGGCAAATATTGTAGCTAAAGTTATTTATTCATAACTTAAAACTGAAAAAAAATATTAAAAAAACCGAAAACTGTAAATTATAAAGCAAAAAAAAAAAAAAAATATATATATATATATAGGGCAACAAATAAAGAACTAAAATGCTCAAAAAAACTAATCAAGTGCAATTGTTTTTAATTATTCATATTTATTTACATACATATTCTTATAAATTTTTCAGTGTGTCTCATATACTGCGTACTTGGCTTGATGACCGCTAAACTGCCAACATTCAATTTAGTTTGTTGTACATATCTCTAAAAATAAATAAACTTTACATGTGTATTGTACATACATATACAATTACATAGATATGTCTGCATGTATGTATGTACCAACCATGTGCAAGCGAAGGTGCACACGTTTTGACCGCGTCTTCGTTTCCTACCTTTTTTAAGCTTTCTGTGACGCTTTGCTTTGTTGCTTTTGCTCGGCTGCTGTTGCCATACGAGACGTGACGACCTACGTCACAATCACCGAACCATGCTAAAATGTAACAACAACAACAACAACAACAACACAGACGCAAGGCAACGGAAAGCTTTCAACAATCGATTGTGTTGATCACAGTGATGAGCGCGTGACGTTAGTGAAGACACAAATACATTGAAAATTATTGTTATGTCGGCACTAGATTTATGTGTTTGTTCGCATTTACAGTTATCAACAGGTTTTCAAATTCTTAATATCAATGAAAAGTAAGACAAATGGTTGTTGTAATGTTAAAAGCGAAAGTACTTATTTGTAATAACTTGAACTTGAACAAAACTGTAACTTATGAAATATTATTATTATTACTTCAGCCATGCAAACCCCCACAGTAAGTGTGAAAGGGGGGAATTGCAAAAGCTTTTTTACAGCTGCTTTGCAGGCCCCACTAGCCAATTGGATGCCGACAAAACGTGCGCGCCGTTTTCAGTTGCTCTCAGCCACTGCTCCTCTCTCGTTCTCTTTGTGCCCCATTTGCCATTTGCTACGCACGTGCGCGACGCTTATTGTGTTCTAATTTGGGTTAGTTAATAATTTAAAATAGTTTAAACGCACTTATCTATGTGAGTGTGTGTGTGTGCATGTATTTTGTAAATTAAAAACGAACGAAAATATGTTTACGCTTTTGGGCTGAGCCTTATCAACCCGATCCGCGCTCGATCGGCTCAAAAAAAACAAACAATAACAAAAACAAGTTGTGACGCCAGTGCAACGACTGCAATTGCAACTGGGCGAGCGATGTCTGGCAATGTAACCTGAAACTGAGGCTGATCCGTGGGTGATAACCCCCCAGCGTGGTCGATAGCGCGGCTTGACGAGCTGCTACAGTTACCAGGCTCGGCTTCAGTTGGCAGTCTTGCGCCAGAGCGTGTGAAGAACGCACGCGAAATCGGCTTACATAATATATACATACACTCTACTTGCCATATATACACTATAGATTACATACTATATCTCATTATCCTTGCCAGTGAACGGACATGGGCATTATCAGGTACTACGATGCCAAGGCCTTCGATGCCACCGAGGAGGAGCGCACGCTGAAGCGTCTGCAAAATGTGGATCCAAATGTGAAGAAAGTGCGCATGGAACGCTGCTACCACCTGGAATACACTGAGATCGTGGAGCACCACATGTCGCTGGGAGAGCTCATGTGCTGGCTGATTCGAGCGCCTCTCCAGGAGGAGGATACCTTGAGCAGGCTCCCAGCGCTGCAGGCCAATGATGGAGAAACAGAATTGTTGCTGGAGATCGGGCCACGTTTTAACTTCTCCACACCCTACTCGACGAACTGTGTGAACATTTTCCACAATCTTGGCTACACAGAAGTGCGTCGCATGGAGACCTCGACGCGTTATCTGATCACCGTGAAAAAAGGTGCTGGGTTTGCGGCTAGCGATGCAGCTGCCTTTGTGGAACTGCTGGGTGATCGCATGACTCAGTGCCAGTACGTGCCGGCCAACATGCCCAAGGAGAGCTTTGACGAGCAGTTGCCGCCACAGAAGCCAGAGTGGCAAATTGTGCCCCTAGTAGAAGAGGGTCGTGCCGCATTGGAACAGGTCAATCTGGAACTAGGCCTGGCCTTCTCGGAAGAGGACATGGATTACTATGAAGAGCTCTTCATGGAGACACTGGAGCGCAATCCAACCACTGTGGAGCTTTTCGACTGCGCGCAGAGCAACAGTGAGCATTCGCGGCATTGGTTCTTCCGCGGACGCATGTTCCTCAACGGTGTGGAGCTACCCAAGTCCCTGATGGATTTGATCAAGGACACGCATCGCACCACAAATGATAACAGCACCATTAAGCTGAGCGACAATAGTAGTGCCATAGTCGGATTCCGTTATGATACACTGAAGCCAAAGGAGGTCGCTGCACCGAGCATCGTGGAAGTGGAGCGCGTCGAATCGGACTTGATCTTCACCGCCGAGACACATAACATGCCTACAGCTGTGGCACCCTTCAGTGGTGCCACCACCGGCACCGGTGGTCGCTTGCGTGACGTGCAAGCCGTGGGTCGTGGTGGTGTCCCAATTGCTGGCACTGCCGGCTACTGTGTGGGTTGTCTGAACATTCCCGGCTACGATACGAACTTTGAGAACCGATTCTGGAAGTATCCCAAAACCTTTGCGCCACCACTGCAGATACTGATCGAAGCGAGCGACGGCGCCTCGGATTATGGCAACAAGTTTGGTGAACCTTTGATTTGCGGATTCGCCATATCCTACGGCTTGAGGAATATGGGTTACTTTTGGGAAAGCAGACGAGAAGAATACGTGAAGCCCATCATGTTCAGCGGCGGACTGGGTACGATGCCTTCGAACATGCGGGAGAAGGAGACTCCTGTGCGTGGCCAATTGCTGGCTAAGATCGGTGGACCCGTCTATCGTATTGGCGTTGGTGGTGGTGCTGCCAGCTCCGTAGAAGTGCAGGGCTCTGGCGATGCCGACTTGGACTTCAATGCTGTGCAACGTGGTGATCCCGAGATGGAGAACAAACTAAATCGCGTTGTGCGCGCTTGCATCGAGATGGGCGAAGATAATCCCATCTTGGCCATTCACGATCAGGGAGCGGGTGGCAATGGCAACGTGTTGAAGGAGCTGGTCGAGCCGGGCTACTCTGGTGCCATTGTCTTCTCCAAGGCGTTCAAGCTGGGTGATCCGACCATTACTGCCCTAGAGCTGTGGGGTGCCGAGTACCAAGAGAACAATGCCATAATCTGCACCCGCGAGGATCGTGAGGTGCTGGAGAAGATTTGTGCACGTGAACGTTGCCCCATCAGTTTTGTGGGAGTTGTGACCGGGCATGGCAAGGTGACATTGATTGAGGACGATGCACCCAATGATTTCGAGAAGGCCTTGTTGCCCACAGCACTTTGGGAATACGGGAGACCTCCGTTTGACCTGGAACTATATCATGTGATGAACGAGGTGCCCAAGCGATGCTTCCAGCTAACAGAGACGCCTATTCACAGCGTGAAACTCAAGCTGAATAGACAACAACGATATATGCCCATAAAGAGGGTAATCAGGGACAGCGTGGAGGCTGTGCTCAGTGTTCTTTCCGTGGGCAGCAAGCGGTTCCTAACCAACAAGGTGGATCGCTGTGTGGGCGGCCTCATCGCTCAGCAACAATGTGTGGGTCCACTCCAGATACCACTTGCGGATTACGCACTGACCACGGTTTCGCACTTTACCCACAACGGCATCGCCACCTCCATTGGCACGCAGCCGATTAAAGGTAAGTGCGATGGCTTCACCACGAGATCGATACCATTTCTGATTCCAATATCTCTTTACAGGACTCCTCAGTCCGGCTGCCATGGCGCACATGAGTGCCGCCGAGGCACTCACTAATTTGGTCTTCGTTAAGATTAGCGACATAGCCGACATCAAGTGTTCGGCCAATTGGATGTGGGCTGCCAAATTGGAGGGCGAAGGCAGCAAGTTGTACGACGCTTGCTCCGCTGTCTGCCAAGTGTTGAAGGAGCTGCGCATTGGCATTGATGGTGGCAAGGATTCATTGTCGATGGCTGCCGTTGTCGATGACGAGGTTGTCAAGTCACCGGGCACTTTAGTGCTTTCCTTCTATGCACCCTGTCCGGATGTGCGTGTGCGTGTTACACCCGATCTGAAGGGTCCGGCAAATAATCGCAAAACATCCTTGCTTTGGATTACTATTGAAAAATGCGCCCGATTGGGCGGATCGGCATTCGCACAGTCGCAGATGCAACAGGGTGATTCGCCGCCTGACTTGGTCGATACAACAACACTGAGCAAAGCCTTCAAGTTGACCCAATCACTGCTGGAAGAAGGCCTGATCCTTGCCGGACACGATGTCAGCGATGGTGGTCTGCTCGTGTGTCTGTTAGAGATGGCGTTCGCTGGCCTGAGTGGCATTATTATTGACCTCAACGAAGCATCGATGAGCTTGAAGATCGAGGAGAACCCCAAGCTGCCAATGGAGTTCAACTTGATGTTCGCCGAGGAGTGTGGTTGGGTCATTGAGGTGGAGAAAGTGGAATTGGATGCGGTCAGGGAGCGATTCAATGAGCAGGGAGTGCCAAACTTTGTCTTAGGCACCACCAAAGGGTATGGTCTGAATAAGGCACAGGTTAACATTCATTGTGGTCCAATGGAGCTTATCGAGGAGCCGCTCTACAAGCTCTACAAACAGTGGGAACGCACCAGCTTCGAAATAGAAAAATTGCAGACCGCGAACTTGTGCGCACAAGAGGAATACGATAGTATAAACTATCGCAAGGGGCCGCAGTACAGGGGACCTGAAAATCTGGAGGCGGAGCTCAAACTTATACGCTGCGAGCAAACCATTCGTGTTGCTGTGATCCGCGAGGAGGGCATCAATAGCGAGCGAGAGATGATGGCCTGTCTGGTGCGTGCCAACTTTGAGGTGCACGATGTGACCATGTCGGATCTGCTGGCTGGTAATGTGTAGAAGAAATTGGAGAAGATTTTCGCTTTCAGTTGAATTAATCAATTATTCTTTCCACAGGCACCACCACCTTATCAAAGTATCGTGGAATTGTCTTTCCTGGTGGTTTCAGCTACGCCGATACCTTGGGATCAGCGAGAGGATGGGCAGCCAATATCCTGCACGCTCCATTGCTGCGACATCAATTTGAGAACTTCAAAAACCGCCCGGAAACCTTCTCGCTGGGCATATGCAATGGTTGCCAGTTGATGACACAGATCGGTTATGTGGGCTGCACCGTGTCAGTCAATCCCCAAGTAGCTCTCTTGAAGAATCGGTCGGAACGCTTCGAATGCCGTTGGTCGACGGTGAGGATTCCCCCTAATCGCTCCATTATGCTGAGCGACATGAAAGATTTTGTCCTGGGTTGTTGGGTGGCCCATGGAGAGGGACGTTTCGCCTTCCAACGCCAGGAGTTCATGAATGAGCTGTATGATAAGCAACTGGTGGCATTAGAGTATGTAGATGACTATGGCGAACCCACCGAACTATATCCCATGAATCCCAATGGCAGTCCCAAGGGCATTGCTGGTCTCTGTTCGTATGATGGGCGTCATCTGGCTTTGATGCCCCATCCCGAGCGATCCAGTCTAATGTATCAATGGCCCTATGTGCCGCCCAAGTTCAATGTCTCCCCCTCACAGATGGAGAGCCCTTGGCAACTGATGTTCAATAACGCCTACAAATGGTGTGACCCTGGGGAGGAAGACGAAATCTAAATTGCATTTCTATCAATCCAACTCCCACTACATTCCCACTCGCATTCACACTTTATTGTAAACCATTTTTACTTCGAATTTCAATACAAATAAATAAATATATGATGAATATAAAACGAGAGATGTTTATTCTGTGAAGTCGTGACAGTGCAGAAACGTCGTTGAATTTCAGCTCTTGTAGAATCGGCCTAGGTTCTGAATAGAACATTGGTCTTAACTTTGATTAGGTATATAGATATATTTTGCGGGTTCAGAGAAGCGTCTCTCTGCCTGTTAGCTACAATTTCAGTTGGAAATAAGTTAAAATACTCTTGTACATTAAGAAAAGCGGGTATACAAAGTGTATTTTATGTTGAACAAATAAATAAATTAATAATTGTTTATATTTTTGAAAGTATATTTTTATGTAGTATACAACTTTTATTGCCTATAACAACGTGATCAACAGGAAACAACACGAAACTACTAATTTAGCTAAAACTCAATTAGAAACTTATATTATAAATTGTTAACTAGATATTTGCAGCAGACATTTAAGATAGTTTGCCTTGGCGCCCGGTGCCCTCATGTACTTGGAGTTCCAGTCGTGTTCGTTGATGTGCAGCACCTTGTAGCCCAGCATTTCCAGATGTTTTATTTTGAGGGATTCGGGGCCACGTAATGCAGTCAGATCGTTCTCGCAGAACGAGTCCAGTTTAAGCAGAAGTATGGCAACTCTGGCAAGGGAAAATGAAATAAGATGAATGCAGATCAATTAGAAAAATGAAGATAAGGTAATTACTTTGTAATGCGATCCAGCATTGTGGCCTCCACATGCGGCGCAGGAATGGGTTTTCTATCCTTATCGAAGTGTATCACAAAGTCAATTTGATAGCCATATGGTGTTGTGTGATTACAGCGGAAATAGTTCTCATCCTTCAGCAGATTTCGCAACAAATCCTTGACATCTGTGCTAAACGCGCTGGGCACAAAGGGTTCTGCGAAAGAAGAATAATATTCCATATAGTGACTACAATTCGATATCTCTATTTCACTCTCTGGTTGACATACTCTTGTTGAGCTGCGCCTCCACGTAGTTCTGCTGGAACCAGGGCACATTTGTCTCGGGCAGATCAAGGCAAACGGTGCGATTCAGCTGCATGACTCGATTAAGTACCAGACCTGGATACGTTGCCTTGGAGTAGCATATCTGTATCTCGTCGTCGATGCGTTGTATGAACTTTACGCAAAACACTTGATTGATTAGTTGCTCCGGAATGGTTTTGTAGAAGCAGAGGGCCAAGCAGGATTGCACCAAAGACAAACCACTCATATGGTCAAAGTCGCTGAAACCAGAAAAAGATCATGAAATTATCAAAAAGTACTGGCTACCAATTAAAAATCAACTACATACCGCAGAAGCACCAATGCAGCATAGTCCAGAGCCTCCAGGGAGGTGGGTGTGTACCCCAAATTGTAGGCACAAGTGAGGACCTTCTCTACTGTGTCGCCCGTCACATGCTCATGCTGCTTTGCAACATACCCAAACATGGACTCTAGCATTTCGGGCACATAAAAGTGAGAGGAATTGAAATTGTAGGCCATGTCCCGCACCACTCGTGAGCTGAGATCGTTGTGGCGCAGGGTCTTATAGCAAGACAGCGCTTGGTTATAGACTTGCGAGTTCTTCAAAGCTGTAAAGGATCAAAAGATATTGAAGATGCAGTTCAATTCTATTGAAGTTCACTCACTTTTTCGATGACTTAGCGTACGTACAATAACGCTCAAATCATTAGCATTGAGTGGTTGCTGCTCGCTGGCGGTAAGATGACGTTCGCTGCACGATATGAGCACACTGTCCATGGTGGAGAGTTGCATCGCCACCAGCGGGGGTAAGTGCTGGCGAAATCGCAATTCGGTGGCGATTTGTATGCCGCGACTCAGTAGGAAACAGTCCTTAATATCAAATTGTGGTGACATTGTGAGTATCTTACTAAGCAGTATATTGGGGAACTTCTTCCATGCGAAGGGCGTGTGTCCATAGGCAATCACGAAGGCAGCGAGGTGAGCAAACTTGGACGGCAGTCTGCCGGCCACATCGTTCTCGATCGCAGCGAAGCACATGCGGCTCAACAGACGTTCCAATTTAATGAAACGATACGTGCCGCCCAAGTTATTATTAAAGTTCATATAACGCTGACAATGGCGTAGAAAGCGCTGGTTTGTCTGCGCCTCCGGGTTGGACTCCAGTTCGTTCACCACGGCCAACCAATACGCATCACAGCATCGCACATCGGCAATTTTAAGGGCGCGCAACACGCTAAAGAAATGTCCGCTGGCATTGGGCACCTCCCAGGCGGACTTGGATTGCAGGAGGTCGCGAAATTGACGTATGTATGCATCCCGCTGATGCAGCTCGGCAAAGGGCGCAGTACAAGCTAGTGAATCCACATTAGGCTCACGCTGCAGCAGCTCTTCAGTTGCCGCTTTCAGTGGCTGCAGCAGCGACGCTGGCTCTTGATGGTGAAAGAATGTGCGACACACGCTTTTCAAGTCGTTGGACTCCAGATGTGCCAAGCAGGTGCGCAGTGCCAGCAAGACTTTTCGTATTAACTCCGAGTTTAAATGCGACCACACGGGCAAATTCAGCATGTGCAGAGACTTCAGCAAGGCTTTGGGCGTTGAGCTGCTCAGCACACCGTCTTGGAGCAGCTTTTCTACCCGCGCTTTGTACATATTCAGCAGGTCCATGTCGATCAGCGGGTGCAGTTGGAACATGCAGGTGGATAATAGACGAACGTCTTGCTCGCTTTGACAGTGGGTTATATGCTGTTCGAGGTGCGGTATAAAGTTCCGGCAAACAAGCGGCGTAAAGAAGTCACGTTCCAGATTGATGCCCACCAAGAGACGTGAGAGCGCCGATAGCGGCACCAAGAAACTCTCCTGTTCGATGTCTATAATGTGCAGGGCTCGCATAAGAATCTTTTCCAGAGTCGTGTTACTGTTGGGCACGTGCATTTTGCGCAAATACAAATAGCAGCAGCTTAGGTTATTCACATCCATGCTGCTGATGTGTTGATCCAAATTTGGTAGCAGCTGTTGCTGTACGCGTTCTTTCAGGGCCTCCATCTCGGGAGATGTGAGCCGCTGATAGTATATCCAAAGAGCTGAAATGCACTGTGTTAGATGCAATGGGTTGTCATCTATCAATGCGAACAGTTCATCCGCACTCTGTGCCGTGCCTAACTGGTGGCTGAGATCACCCTGCACATTTATTGCGTCGCTGTCATCCAATTCTTCCTCGTTGATAACCATCTGGTGAGGTTTGCTTGAGCCACGGTCAGTGCTAAAGCAGCGTTTTATATTGTTGTGGGACGGCTTGTGGAGACTCTGCATGGACCATGTTACCACTTCGGACCGGTCTCGTATGGGGGGCTTGGCGCCATTATTTACGTGCCTTCGTAACAGTTGTAGTTGACGTATTTGAAGTAAATATTGCACACACTTGCATCGGGTATGTGGCAGGTAACTTAAATACATCATAGAAATGATTGTTTTTATACAGTAAATGTGTTAAATAATAAACAAACTGCGACTTGTAAAATGTGTGCGCGCCGACCGTCAGCTGTGCACACAGCGAATAAAGCTGCCAACCTACGCGGCAAACAGCTGTGCTTTGCGAACTGTGCAGCCCTGGTTAATACAGAATGGCATTACCATAATAAATATAAAGGCATTTATGAATTATTAAATCTCATCATTAAAAACTTGAATTGTAGTTTAAATGAGGTCTCTGTGTTGTTATTAGTATTTATCAAACTGCATTTTTAAAAACGGATTACATTTCTTTTTAATCGATATTGGTTGCACTGGTGCTACACATATTTATCGATAAGTTGTTACTGGACTCAAATTGTTTCAGCAGAGTACCAAAGTTTGATTTTGAAAATAAAACATACCAATTAGATAAAAAATGCACAACCGGGTCATTGTCCTTCAGACGGGTTACTCTTATGATGATCAAAATAATGCAAACGCAATGCATGCCAATTGCAGCTGCACACTAATACGATGTCGAGATGGCACTAATGTCATTGTGGATACAATGACTGCATGGGATGGCGAGCTCCTGAAAACCCTTCTAGCTGCACAGGAGTTAAAAGTGGAAGATATAAACGTAGTTGTGTGCACGCATGGCCACTCGGACCACACGGGTTGCAACTATCTGTTCCAGCAGGCGCGTATGCATATCGTCGGCACCTGCGCATCAAATCGTGATCTCTACTTCGAGTTTACAGGCGCCTTGGACTCCAATGGCGAAGTATTAATCGAAAAGACGCCTGGACATACACTGAGCTGTGTCTCAGTTATAGTTCGTAACTCACAGCTGGGTGGCACGGTGGGTGTTTGTGGAGATCTTTTTGAACGGCGTGAGGATGTCGACGATGAACAGATTTGGAAAGCTGCCGGCAGCGAAGATGAGAAACGTCAGACTGAGGAACGATATCGTATGGCCCAATTATGTAGCCACATTGTGCCGGGACATGGTCCCATCTTTGCTGTGGATGAATCCATCCGCTTAAAGTTAAGAATTTGATAAAAAATACAAATCTTTTTTAATGTACCATGTAAAATCTTTGATAATTGTTTACTGCAGATAGGTTTATGTCACAACAAATATATATGTATGTAAAGTGTATGCTGGAGTTATTAGTAATGGCTTAAGTACTTCGCTTCATAATCGCAAATTACCGTTTTATGTGGGCGGAGGGCGTGGCATTCAAAGTTTTAGATAAACTTAATCTTCGTATTGTATACAAGAACTTAAATTTCATGTCTCTAGCTTCTTTAAGAGCGATTCTGATCAAGGATATACCAAGCCTCCTTTTGTCTGTAAAATATATTTACAAAAAGTTAGTACCCCCTTTTTTAGAATTTTCTGTCTACATACATACATAATTTTGTATCCTATATATACAGAATAATAACATAATTGTGTGTTCACAACAAATTTCGCCTTGAATTTGTTGTTACACGTTGTCGTCTCAGATTTTACCTTTCAGTTGAAGTATGTTTCATAAATCAGTAAATAAACTCCATTTTTAAATGCGATACAGCTAGAAATAGGTTTTGGCTTCTGCTTCAAAATTTCACGTTAGTTGCAGCAACAATCGGCTGCTGAGCACCTGACGCCGACAGCTGAAGATAGAAAACTCTAGATATCTAAGCTAAGCCGATCAGCATTCAAGACCCCATCATGAGCGAGGCGTTGACTGGTGCATTTCCAAAGCGTTTTAAGTATTATAACCCCGTATCCAAAATACAATCATTAATACAGAACTTGGATGCGGAACTAATCACGCTTTGCAAACAATGTTCTCTGCCCAAGAGCGGTAGCCAAAAATCATCAACGCACACTTCAGTTTCAACTACACCGCGAAGCAGAGAAGTGGCTGGAGTCAACATACTTAGTAATGTCTCGTCAAATACGACTGCCGAAAAACAATCCAGTACGGGGGTTAGCACACCTTCCGATGCACAGAAACGGCAATTGCGCAATACATATCGCTCGCGTGTTATCGATGCCTATCGGAATCGTCGCATCTTTACCGTCTATGGCAATTATTGTACTGTAAGACGGGCGCTGTACCGTCGCGGTTGGATAGAGAAACTACCTCCAGGTCGACATGTAAGGCTTCAGTCAATGACGGAAGATACATTGTTGGAACATGCGCGGCGTGGCAATGATCACGAAGCAGTTCTCCTCTCAAAGATGATCAACAACTTTCCTGCATTCTTTATATGGCAGCATAAAGGACAGCCTGATATGTGCTCAGAGGTGAAACCGTACCGCAATCGGGTGCGTCGAAGCAGAATGCTTGATTTCTCAACCAAAGTTGGCTTAGTCGGTTGTGCAGAACAAGAGCGATGGTTTCACGAGGATGGCGTCTGTTCCATGAGCTATCCGCGTTTCTATCGCATTGTTGACAGTATGGATGAGCGAGCCGCATTTATTGACGACTATCGTCAGACCCAAGCTTGCAGTTTGCTGCGCTACATTAGAGAGCATCGTCCAAGCGATATTATTGATCCCGAGAATGGTGTCGTAGCCAGTAGTACCATTGACTACGCCCTTAATAAGGTAAAAGATATGATACGAAAGAACACTCATTGTTCTATTGACGACGCGCAAGCGAAGGTGAATACTCCGACAGAATTGGTTGAAAACAAAACGTTTATGATGGAGTCGGCCAAGGTGTTGCAGATGCATAACAAGTTCAAGATCGCCGAAAAGATCATGGCTGAATACAAGAGGCTCGCTACTCAATATATTAATCAAGTCGAAAATCTGCGTAGCGACTTGCGTTGGGATGGTTGCCGGAATCTTTGGATACTCAAGCCGGGCTATCAATCACGGGGTATTGGGATTGTCATTCGCAGCTGCCTCGACGACATCCTGCAGTGGACCTCAAACAATCAGAATCGAAAATACATCGTACAGAAATATATTGGTGAGTAGAAACTTTGCAATGATCTCTGTTGATAGATTAGGAAAAATGTTAGATAGAATAAGTATACAAAAATTATTTATATTATAGAATAGATTGTACCATAGTATATTTGCCCATATGCAATTGGGTTTACGCAAAATATTATGTCACTTATAACGTAAGCTTTTAATATTATTCTACACTCCATATTTCCTGGAATGCTAGGGAAATAATACCGATTCCCACAAGAAAAAATGAGTTGAAATTCATTAACAATACAGCAATATACTGAGAATTTAAGGAATCGTTTGAATAATGGCTTTCTTCCTCTGTCAACCGACTTAGAGTTGTCTAGAGACAGGGCTCAATGTTAATCACTGCGTTATTTTTTATAAGCGGGCACTATCGCATCCTCGTATTTAGTGACTTTAGACAACTTGGTTGATATCTCGTCGAATATGAACGATTCTCTATCAAATATGTATGAAGTCTCCTAATCAGTGGTTGGTTACTTAATGTGTTGTTATACTCTTGTAGTCTCTCGTAGCTTGATCAATGGCGCGAGGATATGATTAGGGCAACTCTGAAAAGGGGCTGAAATGATGTTGTCCAGCTGGGACTTTTTAGGGTGTAAAAGAATCTACAGCTCATCTGATTTTCAAGTTCAATGATTCTGTCAGAGAGACCAAAGATGCGTAGGCTAGTAAGATCCCCGTTTATCTCAATGATGGCTTGACAATCTGACCCGAAAACATTCGCAGTGAAAATATTCTAAGAATTCCTTACGTCTCCTTATGGCTGTTTCATACATTTGCAGAAAGCTAGTACTCTCTTTTTTTTCCCCATTTCAACGGCAAAAGGGTGTTAGAACTTTCGCCTCAATGATTTGATTATAGTGTGCTTTGATATCTTCTTTATTTTTTTTTGCTCCAACGTGTTTAAATTTAAAAAAGGCTTTAGTGTGTTAAAAGCAAATTTCGTCTTGCATTTGTTCTGTTACAAGTTTTTGGGTCTCAAATTTTACCGTTCAATTGGAGCTATGTTTTATAAATCAATAAGTAAACTCCCTATTTAAATGCGATAGTTAGAAAAAGGTTTTGGCTTCTGCTTCAAAATTTCACGTTAGTGTTGCAGCAATTATCTGACGCCTTCGGCTGAAGATAGAATTATCAAAATATTTAAGCTTAACCGAGCAGAATTCAAGATCCCATCATGAGCGAAGCGGGTATTCAATCAAAGCGTTATAAGTATTATAACCCCGTCTCCAAAATACAATCATTAATACAGAACTTGGATGCAGAACTAATAAATCTTTGCACAAAATGTTCTCTGCCCAAAAACGTGGGCGGTAGCATTAGCCATGATAGTACAGTTTCAACTTCAATGCGAAACAGAGTATTAAGTGAAATCAACCACTGTGGTAGTGTCAAGGAAGTAGCATCAAATTTGACTGCGGAAAAGAATAACGGTTCGGGGGCTGGCTTAACTTCCGAAGCACAGAGGCGGCAGTTGCGCAACAAATATCGCACACGTGTTATCGACGCCTATCGTAATCGTCGCATCTTTACCGTCTATGGCAATTATTGTACTGTAAGACGGGCGCTGTACCGTCGCGGTTGGATAGAGAAACTACCGGCAGGTCGCCATGCGAGGCTCCAGTCTTTATCGGAAGATTCATTGTTGGATCGTGCGCGGCGTGGCAATGATTACGAAGCAGTTGTCCTCTCAAAGATGATCAACAACTTTCCTGCATTCTTTATATGGCAGCATAAAGCGCAGCCTGATATGTTCTCAGAGGTAAAGCCATTCCGCAATCGGGTGCGCCGTAGCAAAGTGCTTGACTTCTCTACCAAAGTTGGTTTAGTCGGCTGTGCCGAACAAGAGCGATGGTTCCGCGAAGATGGCGTCTGTGGCATGAGCTATCCACGTTTCTATCGCCTTGGTGCCAATAGTATGGAGGAGCGTGCCGCTTTTATAGAAGACTATCATCAGACCCAAGCTTGCAGTTTGCTGCGCTTCATTAGAGAGCACCGACCAAGCGATATAGTTGATCTTGTAAGTGGCACCGTAGGTAGTAGTACCATTGACTTTGCCCTGCACAAGGTGAAGCTCATGATACGACAGAACTCTCATTATTCGATTGACGACGCGCAAGTTAAGATCAAAACTCCGGCGGAGTTGATTGAGAACAAATCGTTTTTGATGGAATCAGCCATGGTGCTGCAATTGCATAACAAGTTTAGAGTCAACGAGAAGGTCATGGCTGAATACAAACGGCTCGCTACTCAGTACATTGATCAAGTCGAAAATCTGCGTAAGGACTTTCGCTGGGATGGCTGCCGGAATCTTTGGATACTCAAGCCGGGCTATCAATCACGAGGCATTGGAATTGTCATTCGCAGCTGCCTCGACGACATCCTGCAGTGGACCTCAAACAATCAGAATCGAAAATACATCGTACAGAAATATATTGGTGAGTAGATCTTCTGTGATCACTAAGCAGTGGGCATTAATGCTGGATGGAAGCTGATTAATGCTGGATGGTGTTGCGCCTGATCAGTTGCGAAGACTCCGCGTTGAGTGTTATTGTGTTTAGCAAAAATGAATTGGCCTGCATTAAAATTTCTCTTCCACTTCGGGTTTTATCAATTAACGGAGCCGAAGGCAGGCGTGGGCAAAATATTAAATAAACTTGATCTGCGTGCAATAATAACACATTGGTATCAGACAGACCGAAAGTACAATTAGATTAGAATCTGTTTCTGCTGGTTTATGAATCTTGAATCGGAAATTTTAATGTGTTTTTTATTGTTTTTTGTTTTCAGAACGACCTTTTCTGATCTATCGCACTAAATTCGACATCCGCCAGTACATGCTGCTCACGATTGGTGACTCGCAGGTAACCATTTGGACATATCGGGACTGCTATTTGCGATTCAGTTCACAGGAGTTTACAATGGACGATCTACGTGAATCAATTCATCTTACTAATAACTCTGTGCAGAAACGTTACAAGAACAAGACGAATCGTGATCCGCGTCTACCGAAGAATAATATGTGGTCTTTGGATCAATTTAAGAGTCACTTAAAGCAAGTGGGAGCACCGGATACAACATGGGCGAAGATTTATAATGGCTTCAAGCAGAATTTAACGGCTGTGGTACTGGCCAGCCTGGACGAGACCGAATTGACACCGAATGCATTTGAACTATACGGATGCGACTTTATGCTTGACGAACACTTTAATCCGATACTGATTGAGATCAATTCCACTCCAGATTTATCACACTCGACTGAAGTAACGGCAAGAATATGTCCAATGGCCGTTAAAGATTGTATTCGCGTGGTATTAGATGTTCCACGCAATCCGTTGGCAGCGACTGGTCTTTTCGAGCGCATCTTCCAGGTCAATTATAATATCAATAGGGAACTGGAGGGCACAAAACCCCTGGAGCTGAATGGTAAACAAGTGAAACTGTTTGAAAATCTACCAAGGAAGCAAAATCCGCGTACCCATATATTCCATAAAATATTGAACAACGTGAAAACGACCGGACGCAAGTCAAATAAGGAAAAGTCCAAAGAATCTAAAGAGTCGAAAGAGACGAATAAAGTTGCCAAAGTCAATGTGGGTAAAGTTGGTAGTAAGGTAGCCAAGGTGAGTTCTCAAAACTTATAGAGTAATATAGTATATATACAGATATTAATTTATCTTTCTTAATTTTTCATAGTTTATATCCTCCAAACAGAGATTGTCGAGGGCAAGCTCGAAAGCAATCAATATTTTACCCAAGGCGACGCTTAACTCAGCAATACGCGAGAACTTGGCACTTCAGTACACAGCACCAAAATGAGTAGCGTCGGATTAGTAAGAAAAAAAAAACTATATTTCAAAACAATAAAACGGTTTGCTTTCGACAAGAAACGAAAGTGAAAAGATCTGATAAGTTCATTAAATTTCAGTGAACATTTGTACAGTAACAGCAATATACACTGATAATATAACAATAAAATTTTGTCATGCATGTGACCGAGTCAAATAAAATTAGTTAACATTTTCTCTTAACGACTCACATATTGAATAACATGATCGAAAGTCCGATATTTATATCCTTGCAGAGGGTATATTAATTTATATAACGTACCGTACCGATATTTATATCCTAGCAAGAGGGTATATTAATTTATATAACGTACCATATATTTTGAATCAGCATCAACAGACGAACCGAACTAGTCCTGTCCATCAACATATCGTTTAGCTGCTGTCGATTTTCGTTATTTTTCAAGATATTGGCAATTTACCTAATCGATAGTTTGCTATAAAAATATTGTCAAATTTCATCAATATCGGATAGAGCTGCATAAGATTTTACTAATCTAACTTTAGATCTGAATAGATTGTAATCTTTTGTAGTGGCTGTAAAAGTTCGTGCTGTGGCAGTGACATCTCGGGAATGGGGATCAACAAGTGGGCAGTGGCACTGTCAGGGTTGAGTTGGTCAGTTTGTTGGCCAATGCGGTGCGCGGGCTAAGGATCTGGGTCTGGGACAGCTGTAGTTCGCTGCTGGCTTGCTTCATGGCGCTGAGAATCGGCTCGCCACGATGCAGAGCTTGCACCGATATACTAATGGGCAGTCGCGGCCCATTTGACTTGCGTCCAAAGGTGCGCCCGATAGCATGCATGCTGGCCGAGCTCTCTATCTCGGACTTGGTACGCGCAAATCGACGTGAGCAGGTGTTGCTTTCCAGGAGCGATGATGTGGTAACTTGCTTGGATCTGGAGCAGGTTGAAGATGCTGTCGTGGCTGTCGTCGTAGTAGTGGTGCCGTTAATGTTGCGTAGGCTGCGCCATTTACGTTCGCTGATGACTGGCGCCGTGGCCGGCGCAGTGGGAGGTTCCTGTTTCTCTAGCAGATTATCGGCGGCGGTGGAAGCATAGTTCTTAATCAGAATCTTGAACTTCTTCTCAGTGTTCTCCACTTGATTGGCAGTAAAACGTGGACCGCAGCTCCGCTGTCGCTTGGGCGGAAGAGCAGCGTTCGAGGGCAGCTCCATGCCAACTGAGTTGCTGCTGCTTGTCGTGTTGCGCTTGTTGGTGGCGGTCAGTAATTGCGTGATTGAGCGACCCGCCTGCTTCAGCAGATATGGACAAGGTGAACTAGGCTGGGTAGCAATGGAAGCAGCCGTTGGAGACTTGAGTGTGCTCCCTGATGCCTGCTGCTGTTGGGTGCTGCTGATGCTGCTGCGACTGCTGCTCAAGGGTTCGACCATGTACTTCTCCATATACTCAGTGGCATTGAAGGTGGGCATGGCGCGATGGATGCGCGACAAGGTTGTTCCGGGCACGATGGCCGAACGCTGTCGGAAGACGCTGCTGGTGGCCAGGCTGCGTTCCTTGCGTTGCTGCTGGTAATAGTAGTGTCCATGTCCGTGATTGACCTTGTGCAGCAGCTGCTTGCCCTTGACAAAAAGATTCAGGCCCATGTAGGCGGGTGTGGGCGGTACAACCTGACGATAGGCCAGCTCAAAGTTGCCCATATCCGATTTGGGATCCAAGCGGCGATCGATGACAACTACAAGCGAAAGAGAGATACATATATAAGGGAGATCAAGTACTCTACGCTAACTCTCCCTACCCTTGACCACATCCTCAAGGCACTTGGGGCACATACGTGCTGTTACGCTGGTGGTGGCACCCAGATCCGGACTGGAGTTGATCTCGATGAGCCACGGATAGAAGTTTTCGCATATCATAAAGTCCGCCCCAAACAGCTCGAAGGTGTTTGGCCGCCGATCCATGTTCTCCTGCGAGGCCAGCATGGTGCCCACAATGGCCTTGCGCATGCCCGGATAGATGCGCTCCAGCCACATGTTTGACTTGCCAATCTGGCGTAAATACGCCTGGAACGAGTAGCAATCCCACATGTTCTCGCTGGGCAGACGCTTGTCCCGCTTGCCGTTCGTATACTTCTTCTGTATGGCATAGTTGGTTAGGTGCACCGACTCATGGTGGTTGCTCAGGCTATACTCCTGCGAGCTGAAGCGGAGATAGCTCTCGCGATAGAACCACACCACCAGTGGCTGTGTGTTGGTTATGAGGAACCATTGCCGTATGTCGAACTTGGTTTGGAAGACGATGAGGGGCCGTTCTGTTCGAAGAGAAAAATTAACCATGTTGAAATGGCAGTATCAACTGCTGCTTCACCTGTTGCATAAGTTGCTTTGCTTATGAAACCTGCCACAGGAACTGGCAACAAACGCGGCAAATGCCTGCGCATGTAGGCCAAATGTTTATGCATTTTGCAGTGCCTACACACTCCCACACACAAGTATTCTCGCGTGGTCTGTGCGTGCCTGCAGATACGGCTGGGAAACTTGGAAAGGTTCCGCCCCCTTGGCGACTCATCCTGCCATGGCATAATAAGCAACAATGCTAGCAACAACAACAATGTCAGCGGCCTGATTTGTGACCTACTTTCAGCATGTTTGTTTATATCGTCTTCATTCCCTAGCTCGAACATATTTCGGCTTATGTTCATAGCACAATTTTTCAGGCTTGAAATACAATTGGGACTGGGCAAATTGGGTGCGCTTTTTTAGAATAGATACCCTGTACAAGCAATGAAAGGGGAATATACCTAGGAAACTGATTTTTGAATTTTTTTGGGTGGGAAAGTTGATTTGAACAAAATAAGGTAATATAGTACTATACTTTACATAAATAATATTATAATATTATTATAATATTGAGATATTAGCTCAAGATATTTGCGCATTGCAATTATGATAAACTTAGTGAAGAAAATAAAGGAAAAATTCTAAAATAGACCTAACACGTCCTTAACGGATATCTCTGTTAAGTGGACCTTCTTGTTATTCTCTTGCAGAGGGTATCTTACTTTTGGTATAAGGTGCCGTATATATTCTGAATCAGAGTTTCCAGAGGATTCTAACTAGCCCTATCCGTGTCTTCGTCTGTTTTCTACTTATCTCGGGCATCTTCCCATCAAGTTTTCATGTTTCTCGCCCTCACTCACCTATATATTTTTGCACAACATAGCGACTCTTTGAGGCTATCGAAGGGTTGACCACACCGAGTATCTTTTTGAGGTTATCCATAAGCAGAATGCCTCGACCGCGACACTTGTTCGCCGGCTTGACTATCCACAAGTTCTGATAACCGTCAAGACTGTACTGTGGCCAATGGACTTTCATTTTCTCCACCAGCGTTATGCAGCTCTTCACCATGTGATCCATGCCGCGCTGTCCGTCGTGCTGGATGCGACCATCCTCGTTGACCAGCTGCTGATGCTGATAGAGAAACGCATCCCAGTCATGTTCCCAGATCTTTGGCGGGTCCTCAAAGTCAATGTCGTTGTGCTGACAACTGTCGATGTAGTCGACAAGCCGCTTGTACGCGAAATCGATGGAGGAGAAGGGTATCTTGCCGCTAGGGGAGAAGACGGAGTCGCTGCCCTGCTTGTGATAGCGACAGAGCATGGCTCGGAGATACGCAACACAGGCGGTTAACTTAAAGTTATCCACAAATTCGCCTAATTCCTCTGGACTCCAGACATTGTAGCAGCGAGGGAAATACATCTCGGCCATGCCTTCCTCGAAGAACCAGTGGAAATCTCGTAGCTGACTGCATAATCCCTCCTTGGTAGTGAAGGGTGCTCGATGGAATTTATTGATGGTCATGCCGGGATTCTTGGCCTGATCAATGTAGTCGCACTTCTCCTTTCGATTTGTCCATAGGAAATCAACGGGCATGTGCTCCAGGAAGCGCGACATGATGTTCCTCTCGCACTTGAGCACATACTGCCGCCTTGTCTCGCCGGCCTTACGCTTGGGCAGACGCTGCGTCAAGTCCTCGTATGTCATCTGGCCCATGGGCAGCACCTTTCGGTGCATGTCGAGCTTCTCCACCCAACCACGTGCGAGCAGCGCGTTTCTCACCGAATTGAAGCAGCCGCGTATGGTGAAGATTTTGTTCTGTTTGGCTGCCTCCTGCGCCTTGCGCCGCAGCTCATTCATGCGATCTGTGGTGATCCAGGTGCGACGGGCCACATAGTTGGTGGGCGCACCCTGTGCTGGTTTCTCCCGGTTGTTGTTGTTGCTGTCCGGTTGCTTCTCTGCTCCGCGAGTTCCTTGCTCATTCGCCGGGGTCAGCTCGATGCTAGGCACAGTCAATGGAGCGCTCAGTGCCGTATTGGGCGTAGCTGGAGTTGGGGGCGGCGCTGGAGCCGGTGTCGGAACTGGCACAATGCTGCTACGATTGCACAACGTTGCGCTGGAGCATTTGGTTGGCTTGCTGGGAGTGCTCCGCACTTTGTTCGCCTGTGGCTCACTGCTCGGACGCGCTACCTCGTGCATAGCGACGGATCCGATGTGACGTGGACGAAATGCAAAACAACTCGCGCTCCTTACGCAGCACAGCTCCAGGACCGACTGACTGCCGCTGCTTGCTGACGAATTGCCTGACTCGGGCTGACTGGGGCACTGGGTGAGCGGATGACTGACTCGGCGCTGGATTGACGCGGAGGGGCGCCTGTTAATTTTGACTACGGGCGGGCTGCCTGGCAACCACTGAGCCAGTTAAGTTCATAAGTTCAGTTTCAGTTTCGGCTCGAACGACTCTATTAATAGACTCCACATGTTCTTGCCGAAACTCCTTGGCAGAGACAATCGTAGCATAAAATGCTTTCTCCCATTTTGCATTGGGTTAGGTCGATTCGGTCGAC
The DNA here is from genome assembly GCA_018904595.1 of Zaprionus indianus. Classification (NCBI taxonomy): domain Eukaryota; kingdom Metazoa; phylum Arthropoda; class Insecta; order Diptera; family Drosophilidae; genus Zaprionus; species Zaprionus indianus. Next base: position 4,828,252 of record JAEIHA010000905.1, read on the forward strand.
GGGTCTGACGCAAGAAAGGTTTAAGAAACGGATGAGGATAGGAGCCTATTAGTATAAATTTGGAGGAATATTGGTAGGAAATTTATATACACATTCATATGTAATTAATGTTATTTCAAGACTGTAAGAGAAATGTTAAAAGGTATGGTAAGGTAAAAGGTCTAAAAGAAAAGATATAAATATAATAAGTTTGCAAAACCAAGGAAATTAAGAGATTTACAAAGCTGTATGAATTCAAATGATAGTGGAGTTAAGAAATTAAAATTAAATATATACTAAGTAAATATCGTGATATGACTTCAAGGAGATAGACAACATGTTAGATTGATTCAGGCGAGAAAGAGTATTGGAATTGTAAGTTGTGCAGCTACTTAGAGTGAAAGCACTTGGGAGGGAGTTCTCTTGGTAGGTGCTCACTCCCTCTTCGATATCTATGTCCTTTGCATGGTATTTGCGCAACGTCTACGTGGGTGCGAGGAAGCATTGGTAGTGTGAGTGCTGTATTGATGTGTGTGTAGGTGATGTTGTTGTTGCTGTTCTTGCTGGTGTTGTCGTCACAGTCGCTGCTTGGCGTTGGTGACGCGACGTCAACGCGGCTCGTATGAACGTTGTTCGAGCGTGAGAACCGCGAACCGGAAACGGCAACGTCAATCCTGCCGTGTAGGTGAGCGGTGCGGTAGAAGAAGAGAAGCAGGTGGGGGAAAGGGCTGTCGTTGTGTCTATTTTGAGCAATTTGTGCAATGGCTCTGGCAGCCTTTTCAATTATTTGTAAAATAATCAAGTTAACTGTTACCACAAGAAGACGACGGAGGAGCGAGCGTGCGATTGATGGCAACCAGTCGAACAGGCGGGGCAGAATGAAGGGATTACAGAACATGGTGTAGGAGGAAAAAGGAAGGTAGCTGTGGGCCGTACTTTATTTATACCTTCCCTTGGCTTTGTATCTTACCATTTTGAGTATTTGGTTCAAGGGCGTCTCTGCCGCAAACTTAATTTGCGGCGGTTTCTACACGAGCTGTGACGCGCTCTGCAGCGGGATGCGGCAAGGAACATTGCATGTGGCATGGTGTTGCACACTACACCCCCCAGCGCATGCGGCAACACCTTGCACAGACGTCAGTCGGGTTCGTTATGTCGGCTCTGTGCCGGCAGAGGCTTCTGTCCTTGCGTGCATGTTGAAGTTTTGCGAATCTGCTTTGTTTATATTGTATTAAAAATTGCTTGGTATTTAGCCGATACTCGAAAGGCACTCACAGTACTCCTTGTTGTTCTTGTTGTTGCTGTTACGGCTCTTGCAACTGGGGCGGTAATTAATTTCGCTCCGATCGGTCTGGGGTAATAAAATCAACTTAAAATAGTTTTTGCGCTCGTTTATCGCTTCGCTAATGGCAGCCACAACGCCAGATTAAGTTTCTCCCAGATTGAGGGGGGCGGAGTTGTTTAAAACTTGTGTATTGAGGTCAGGGGTGTTTGTAGTCAGTCACTCAGACAGTCAGTCAGCGAGTGAATGAGTAGGAGTGCGGTGCGAGATGAAAGTGATATGCCCGACGACATTTAAATGCAGGAGGATGACCTGGAAATAATACAAGTCGAGCAAGTTCCAAGTTTGTTTTTCAGCTCATTGTAATCACTTGTATTGTACTTATATTGAAATAATTAATGTACACTCATATTTATGATGAAAGTTACAAAATGAAATGAATAGTTTAGTGCAACTCCATATAATTTATAATAATCTAATAGATAATAATAAAATAATATTATAATAAATAATAATATACTTTTTTTTAATCTTAATATATAATTTATATAAGATCTAAAATTTGGACTTAAAACAATTGTAATTTTTATACCTTTTGACCATTGAAAAAAGAGTATACTAATTTAAAAACCTGAATCTCTAAGCAAAGCAAACCTTTATCATGCTCAATAAGTTTTTATAGCATACTTTTAGTCAAATTATTGAGAATCCGCTCCTGTACAAATTTACAAAGAGGACCTATACAGAATGAGTGCTGCCCAAATTGTTGAGTAAAGAAAACGCATGTTATATAAAAAAAAGCAAGATTTCCACATTCAAAATTTGGCTGTAAAAGAGCTAAGTTGGCAACACTGTCCACAATGCATTGAACCCAAAAATCGCACAGCTTTTTCGCGGGTGCCGACGGTGGCGCTAATGAAAGCTTTATCGAAGAAAAAAGCCATAAAGCTTTTCTCCAACATGGAAATCGTGAGAGAGGGAGAGAGCGAAATGTGCCTAAGATATTCGGCCACGACCGAAGCCGAAAGAAGCTAAACCGAATGGCAAAACGAAGTGAACAACGCTGGCATTATCCATGCGATACGAAGTGGAGGCAATGTTGCCGAACGATTGCGATGCAACAAATATAAAATCGGCGGCACTTGGAAAATGCGAAAACATTCATAACGGAAAACTCCTGACGTGTGGACGTGTTCGTCGTGCTCTATCTCTGTCTATCACGTCTCTTTCGCTGCTTGTGTTGTGTATTATTTCAGTGACTCGCTTCTTACTACACTCTATATAGTCCAATTACTTTTGCTATATCTCTACTATACGAATAAGTGAACAAATTCATTCATCACTTTGCGATATTTTGCCGCGCTTTGCCGAGTTTTTGCACTGTGTGAACAGAGATAAAAACACAATAAACCTTGAGATATTCTCACCGGAAACAAAGAAAAATTGTCAATTTATATAGAATCGCAACGCAAAGTCAAAATTATTTCCAATCGCTATTTGCAATGTGACTTTAACAGTGTGTTCGCCGCTTATAGTACTCAGTTGTGTTGCCAAGAAATTTTCGAATTTCCCAAATACCTCGAATCGCTTACCCTCCTCCCCGGATCGCTGATAATACTGATCGGACGCTCAAAGTTAGGTTGGATTACATATAAACTGAAATTGGATTGACTCTACTAAAATGGGCACCATTGGTAAGTACTCTATGAAGATAAGTTGAGTTTATTCTTGAGAAAAACAAGGAGCAAATAGAGGAATAGAGATACGTTTTTAATTTGCAACAATGGATTTTAAAAAGTGTAAAGAACTTGAAAAAAATCTAAAAACTGTTTAAGAAAATATACAAAAGTTTTAAGTATTACTGCATTAAGTTAAAAATATGGTAGTTCGTTTTTATATAAAAAGGTTTTACTGGAATCATTTCAATTTTGAAAACATTTTTGAAACATTTTTGAAGTTAAAAAAAATATTTGTAGATCCATTATTAACCTTAACCGAAAGCATTACAAGATAATAATAATAATAAATCTTGTCTGTCTTCCTTCAACGTTATTTTCTTGTTTAGATAATATTGGGTCTTTATTGTAGAGCATTTCAACCGGTCAATCGGCTTTGGCTTCGCAGTAAAAAGTTCTTGAATAATCAACTAGTTGAGTACTTATTGACTTCCACTGAAATACATAATGAGCTTCAGTTGAACGACTTTCTCGTCCTAACAAGTTGTTTGCGCAACCCTTATTATCCCCTTCAACATCCTTTGTCGTTTGCTCGATTGCACAACTTGGTCCAGGCAGTACGTGGTTTCGACTCGGTCTTACACACAGCTCACTGGGCTCCGGTTGAATGGTTATATAAATAAATCCCATTGAGGAGCTTACAATGCCGGGGCAATCAGCAAAAGAGAACAGTGATTTTTTCAATTAATGTGACATGAGGGCGTCACCCAACAATGTCGGCAATGACGGCAGGGCGGGATCGGCTGCAACGGAGGCGTTGTCATATCCTGTTGTGCTTGCTTTTCAATTATCCTAGCTGTGAAGGCTATAAATAAACCAAAGCAAGCATTAACCGCACGACAACAACGACGCGATGTGGACAACGACATCTGCCAGCTGCGACGTCATTATCATGAGCATGGTCCTGGGGACGTCACTTCGTCCCTGCTAATTCTAGAGAAATTTTGTTTATCCGAAGGTACATACAAACATACGTATATGTATATAAGATAAATATAATATAAACTCAGTGAAAAGTGAAAACTGCCCGCCTAAGTCATAATCGAATGACGCACGAGCCTGTCGCTTCTGATTTCTATACTATACTCAAAAATACCAGATATGGCACACACACACATGCATGTGTATGTATGTATATATCAGGCTGTATTTGTCCAACGTGTTATCCTTGAGCCTCCATGTCCTTTTGGTTCAGCTGGCCACGTTTCGGATACAAATGCGCTTTGATTGCCATCCCAGTCGCAGGCAGGGCAGAGCAAAGCTGAGCGGGCCAGGGCAGGCACTTGGCTCAATGGGTTCGTTGGTTCGTTTCATGGGACACAATTGCACAAGTGCCAGTTGTGGGGCTTGAAACTTGTGCCACAACACGGAGGATGGGAGGAAAGAGCAGGGGAGGAAAGGGGAGGCTCTTCGAGTGTTGCTACTTTGTATGCCGTTTGTTGTGCGTGTTGCTGTGTCCCTGTGGGTGTTTGCTTCTATTATACACGCTTGACATGCTCTACCTCTCTATCTCTCTCTCTCTCTATCTTTCTCTCTCTTCCCTGTATTTCACTCTGCCCGCCTGTTTGCTCGCTTGCCTGCCCAAGAGCATCCAAAGGCGAAATTCTCGTTGGCGTCAGCTAAAAGTTCAGAGTTGAATGTGTCCATCGATTCTAAAAGACATTGTCTCAACACACACAAGCACTGTGCAACAAGGTTTCTCCCACGCTGAACAAAAGCTAAAGGTGAAATGGGATTAAGATGCGACAAATGCAGTAATAATGCCTTAATTGAATATTACAAGTCCAAATAGGTTCTATTAGCTTAAAAGTGTTTTCAAAGTTCTCAGACCATGTTGATCCGTTTACTTTCGCTGCCTTGGGATTTGTATTTCACTTGACATTTGAGTAAAGTTCACAGCGAAATTATTGTCGATAAAATCAACCGCACAATTTACGTATCCTCGGTAATGAGAATCCTGATGAATCTGAATATTGACAAAATGACGAGGACAATGAGAGCATCCTTAATAAACAGTTTTATTGACTCTGTGAAGCACTTAAGAACAATAGACAACAGCAGGGACACTCTGCTAATAGAATTAAATTTGATGCCCAGCCTTGCTGCTGTTTGTGCTGCTGTGTTTAATATAGATTATCCTGCTAATGGCTAAGTTAATGAATCCGCTTAGTTGCAAGCACATATTAACAAGAACACACAGCGGAAATAACGAAAAATGGTAATGGTTTACTGTAAGAAAACAATTCGCGAAAGCAATAAATTGTTTTATAGTGCTGTAAAAGGCTAATTTAGATATTTATCTAACGATCGGTGTATCGATAAATTGAACACTTGTCATTGCAAGCGCAGCTGACTGAAACTGTACTTCAACCACAAAAAATGTAAAGAATTTGATGAGCAATCAATTTGTTAACTACAGAGGGGAGAATACTTTCATCGTGCAACATATGTCAAGTTTTCGACTCTTAGGTGAGCACACTTATGCTTAATGATAGGGCAATTTTGCATCGGATGCAGGCATTTGCAGTACACGAAGGTATCCATGAGATACTCTTTGAACTCCTCGTAGGTGGTCTCCTTCTTGAGCAACTCGCGATAGTCTTCGACGCTTTCTAGGCTGATGGGATCTAGTTGATGCATGTAGCACTTCATTTTCAGTACGGCTGAATATAAATAGTGGAATATATCGGTAACCATGTTCTTGTGGCTAGTGATGCTGCGATGGTGCTCATCACCGCAAATAAAGGGTGTCTCCATGCTCATATTAAGTTCGTTGTAAGTCTTAAAGAATGTTTTGCAGAACTTGTTGAGTTCCAGAATATCATTTTTCATGCTATTGCTGCGGATACAGAGAATGTATTCAGGACTATTCCCTGGAAATAGACCGACTAATCTTATGCTTACTTTGAGGCTCGCAGCACTTCGAGCTTCTCCTCGTACTCGTTGATAATCGTCTCCTCTGCAGAAAGTGAATAGACTTGGGGATAACGACAGCCGGGTGCCGAACTAATCAGTATTAGATAACGCTGTGTCAATGTCCACAGACGTTCAGTTATGATCTTCTGCGTCTCAACTTCACACTGATAGAACTGATAATATTCACGAAAACGAATTTCCAGATCTATCAAAAGATTAAGAACTTCGGCTTCTTTCTCAAAGTGCCGCCCAAAGACCTCCGTCAGATGCTGCTCAGGTTCCTCAATAGACATATTGTGATATATTTATTGCCAGTTTATTTCAAGTTCAAACTGTGTGTTTTTATTAAAGTCAGGAGAAGTGTGACAATTAAAATCAAGTATCCGAAAGCAAACATTCTACTTTTGATCAATTAACTTGGCATTTATAGCCCAAGACAGGCAACTAAACAAGCGTAAACTGATCAACATTAATTAGGCTGACGCCCATCAATTCAGCATCGCCTTTGATGGTAATCTAATTTGTGGCCATCAATAAATTCAATCGCAATAATACGAAACACCATATGTTATACAACTATGACTATATAGGATATGTGAAGATTTGTATAATATAAATGGCAAAGAGTAGCCGACATGCCTATACTCTATACAGATGATAGATATAAATTCTAGTCTTGTTTATTTAGTATTTGTGGAATCAGTAAACCACATTGGGATTATTTGTATATTATTTGAAAATGAATTTGATCAACCCTTCCTCAACCTTTATCCGCAGTTCAGGGTATTTAATTGAGTGAGATCAAGTGGTGCTTGAGGAACAATTCACATAAATCGATTTAAAATAGATTTGTCTACCACGATTAATATATCACGGATACGTCATGTTGTACGAGGTACAGCCACCCATCACATGGTGGATTGAAAATAAACGAATCTATGCAGATATTTATTTGCGCTAAACATATCGCGAGTGCGGATACAAAAAGTCAGCCAACCCACGAATAGATCTTCTGATTGATTTCGATTAAATGCAAAAAACCTGTGCAATAGCCAAAAACGTAAATGAAATTAGAAGATTTATCCACAACCGATGCCGGTGGCCACTTGCCTCCACAGCCGGCTGCGACGCGATGGATTTTAATATATTTTTGAAATGCGTAAAACCTGTTGGGGAGTGGTTAAGAAAAAGAGAAGAAAAGAAGAAGACTGGGGCAGCGAGGGAGAGAGAGGAGCGCATTTATGAAGTGCGAAGCCAATTGCCGCCTTCGGAATTTCAACAGAAGACACTGTATATAAAAATAGGTATAAACATGTGGCAGGGCACAGTCTGGCCCGGGTCGCTCTAGTAACGTAAAGCCAAAGCCATGGGAAACTTGAACTCGCCAGCTCGGAGCATAAAATAAGAATGAAAAACATTTCTCATTTTCGGATGTTTCCCAATATTACTCAAATAAACAAATGAAATGCCGAATGCCAAGTTCTTTTTTGGTTTTTATGCGGGCGTTAATTAATAAATAAAAATATCATAAAGACAATGGAAACTAATAAAGCTGTAGGAATACGACATACCCTGGACATGTTGCGTGAGGCATATGTATTGTCTACATATTAGAACAGAATGAATTTCTATTTAAGAATATACTTTCTTATAATCTGCTTGCAGTTCCTTATCTTCCTCTCGCATTCCCAACTTCGTTGCCTTTTTTAAGTGGATTCGTTTGCAGAAAAACGTAAATCCCCTTTAAGCTCAAGGATAAGCCAGTGAAAGGCGAAAGTAACGACAGAAACGGCAAGCGACGCACATTTCGCACAAACATTTTTATTTTATTTTGTTTATGAATTTTAATTGGCTTTACGTTGCGCACACGCGCTGTATGCGCGATCTCTTCATTGCTGTAATGTGCTCGGCTATTTCTGCACGGTCTGTGCTCAAGATGTTTTTTATCATCCAACGTCGGCTAATGGGCCCATCGTCCGTCAGACTGTCCGCCTGTCTGCATTAGCTGTCTTTTGATTGCGTCCCTTTCAGCGAGCATTTCATGCAATTAATCCATTGAGTAATGGCAAATGCCCCTTAAATGTGTCCATATACATACATATGTGTGTGTATAGTACGTACTATAGTGCTGGCAGATTTATGAGTGCACTTGCAGAGCGCAATGAGTGCAACGAACCTATTCAGATGGCTAATTGAATGAGTCAAGTGCGTGTAGTTTCAATTGCTTTGCATCTGCCGTAGTTAATCAAGTCAAGACAGGACAGAGCGCTAAGATGTACTATACTCGTAAATCAATAAAATATGACATATATACTGACGATATCAATCTCTGATTAAATTTTATAACATTAAATTTTTATACTAACTAGGTTCTTTCAAGTTTATGTCTTTTTTCGCAAATGTCAAACAGCTTCTTTGGCTGGGCGTAAAAACTTGATTTATGCTAATTTCTTGTTTTTTATGTTCAAACTTAATATAATGGATATGCGCAAACAAGCCGCACATATTTATTTAATTTGATATTTTAATGCGCTGCCATAAAGTTGCTGTCCAGTGCAGTCTGGCTCGCCCATACATTGCGCATACGCCGCGTAGCGCCACAACAGCAATCACAAATACAGTGGAATTTATATGTACATTTAGTATGTGTGTAAGTGCAAATACAAATATTATTTATATTTACACATTGTGTGCATGCATTCTGAAGTGAAAATTATTTTGACGAATGTTACCAGTAGTTTTTCTTCGTATTTTCTTCACCGCTTCTCTTCGATTTTCTTGATTTTCGTGACTTTTTCGCTTTCTACGCGTTGAGCCGTGGCACAAGGTCGCCGTCGCTTGACGGCGCGAGAAATATTATGGCTAACCAAAAGATAAAATATATATGCATGGGGAGCACAACCACCGGCAACAACAACAACAATAGCGATAACAACAACAGCAACAGTTTGGCAGACAGTTCGCCGATCCGTCGGGTGATCGTCGGGTGCGTTATGACGCGCTTTTTGCCATTGACACGCAATAAAAATACGTACTTAAAAATTGTAAAAATTAAGCATTTATAATGAGCGCATTATTTCATGATTAATGTGTGTGTGTGTGTTTTTATTTATCATTGTTGGGCCTATTAAATAATTGTTTGAGCTTTACATGACATAAATTCAGGGACGACGTAAAAATATTTCCAATTCTGTAAATATCGATAATTCGATAAGCTGGAATTAAAAGCTGGGCATTGGCGCATTTAATCTGAAGTTTGATTTATCGATATGCTTCCGATATACTGCAGTACGAAAAAATTTGTAAACATGAGAAAGAAACCCAAGAGAAAACAGTTCTTACTTCTGCCGCATACTAGTTATGGACTCTTTGGATAGAAAATAATCCCGATATCTCATAGTCATTTCGATTTTAGCGTCTCTTTTATGTTATTTCGCCAAGGCACAAAAGTAAGACTGCGTGGGCGCCTCGACGTTTTCGATATTCTTTGTACAAACGTCTCCTGTGGTCTCTTCGCTCTCTCCCAGCCGTTTGTTTTATTTTATTTTATTATTTTTTTTTTTTGTTATATGTAGTATTTAATAAATTATTAATTTTCGCTTGCTCAGGCAGCCAGACACACATGACATGGGACGTAAATGAATATAAGCAAAGACTCTGCGGGAAGCAGAAGTATTATATAAAGACAGATGGTGATGATAATGTTCTACGTGATAGCTTAGTCGCAGCTCGCGAGGTGTGTGTATGATTAACATACTCGCCGGTTGGCCACAACTTTTGATTGAACATTATTGGACTTATTTATGGGTACCTGGACTGGGACCAACGCATCGTGCGACGAAAGAAATTCGGATGAAATCCAAAAATATATTTGATTTCATTTCATCGCTCGATGCTTGGAAAATTACTGAGCAGCCGTTTCAATTGGATGACATAGAAAAGTGGCGCAAAAGCCATAAAAGCGACGAAAAACAAGCTGAAAAGCATTAACAATCGATAGTTAATGGCAATTTGCATGCTGCTTAATTGAAATGGCCCGAAAGTAATCACCCAATAATTGGGTCGACGCATTTCAATTGCTTGCAGCAACTGGCCTTATCCGGTTCTTCCCAAAAGATACGTATCTTATATTGTTGTTGATTTGTTTCGATATTCTTGCCATATACCCTATACACGTGATGCTCTTGTTCTCCCGAATTGTTTTTGTTTTTCTGGGGTTCTTTAAGCATATTCAGTATTTTGTTTGTTTTTTTCATTTCTCCTACACACAGTATTTTTGTTTATTGAATTGACAATTCGCTTGTTTGTTGTTTGCGGTTTCTTTTTATGGGAATTTTCTGTGGAAGTGCGCCCAGGTTTACACGTGAAGAACATTAAAACCAAATGGCTAGTTCAGTCTGCTTGTCTGAGATCTATGCCAAAGACCATATGATATAAACATATTACGATTTGCGGTAATTTACTATATTGTTTAGTGTGAGATAATATTCAAAATGGCACAGGGAAAATGTTAAATAACTTTCAGCAATTTATTCCTTATTTAGATTATTTTAATTTGCAAATAAAATAAGTCTCAGACATCCGGGCATTGTTTTCGATCCAATCAAAGTTAACATTCTGCGAAATTGGACCAAGAACCTATTATTGTGTAGAAATATTTGGCTTTCAAGTGCTTCATCACTCTCAATCATCTAATGACTTCCTTTTCCTTGTTAGTATGATTTCATACAATAGTAAACCTCCTTCCAATTGACGTCAAATTGGCAAATACGCCCCCTTTACCCTGAGAAGATTGCAATCAAAATATTATTATTAGCATTACTTACAATTATTTACGAGTAGAATTTCGCGCTGATGCATCCAGAGTATTCTGCGAAAATAAGAAGATAAAATGCCTAAAGATATTAAACAGTGTGCCCCCTCTTTGCACAGAACACGAAACAATTGTTCCGACAGGCTCGTGCTTTATGTGTATTTATTTATTCAAGCCAAACACTTGTGGGAACGTATATTTATTTAAACGCCTGTGCGCTGTTTTCCTTTTGAACTGGCCCTCAAAGCGGTTATTCCGACAATGTGGTTGCCCGTCTTTTTTTGGCTTGATGTCCCTTAAATAAAATAAAACATTTATCGATAGGTCGATTTCTTTATCTATTTTCTACGCCGTTGATCAACACTTATTGAATATTTAAATGTGGAAATCAATATACATGTATATCGTAGGCCCTTGATTGAAAGTTATGTTTTAAAATAAATCAATGCCTATCTGACAAATATGTATATCGAGCCTTATCAAAAATGTATACATCTCCAGCCCTAGTTTGTATCCTCGCACAATTTGATTAATGATATTGTCGCGCCGCTTTTACGTCGACACTCGCCTTGACCTTACCTTGGAAAACGGCGCTACAGCGATTTTTACTTTACAAGATACGTTATTATTATTTTTTGCGCGCGTAATTACAAGTTTACCTATAGCTGGCGATGTTTACGACAGACTATTTTTAAAAATTTATTTACAAACATTAAATATATCGTAAAGCGGAACTATTTAAATAAATTATGGAAAATAAATCGTAAGCATTGCGTGGGTGGCCGCGCGAACGAATACTGCTTGCGTACAGTGTGTGCGCACACGTCTATCTCCCTCCCTCCCTCTCTCTCTCTCTCTGACACACACTTTCTCTCACGACACGTCGAGGCCCTCATTAGGCGTGACATGCACTTGCGACGGGGTCGCTGTCAGGTCTTGAAACAATCTTGGAAAGTGACTTGAGGATTGCACGCACTGGCTACCTTCTGACCCGGTATTCTCTCCCCACTCTCTCTCTCTTCTTCTCCCCGTAAGCTGCTCGTGTGCAAGTCATGTGCGCAGTTTGCGAGAGCGGCTGTCCGTCGCGTCGGTCCGTTTATTTAGAGTGCCGCCATATATCAATAATGTGGGCAAATGGGAGGACACGCCCACTTTGCTAAAAATATCCTCTCGCGACTCGCAGTGGTCGCTCCTCGGCAGAGCAATCAAAGAATTAATCGCGTTTTATAAATACGCCATACAACAACAAAATCAATTAGGTGTATAATCTTTATTTTGTTTGTATTTCGTTTTTTATTTTATTTTGACACATAAAAAACGTCTACACACGCAAAACGTAGAAAAATATTGCACATAGTATACTTTCTTCATTGTATCCTCTACAATATAATATAATATAATATTATTGTTATTGTTGTTGTTACTTTATTTTATTTTATTTGATTCTCTTGCCTTGTCTGTTTTTGTTGTGGGCACAACGGAAATTTTGTTTTACACTCGCTACGTATACTTAATTTTATTATATGTTATTGTTGTTTCCACTAGTTGTTGTGCAAATGCGCAGAAGGAAGACTTTGTTGAGAACGCGAACAATAGGTACAAAGTTGCGACGGGAAGTGAAGAAAAGAGATGAACTCTCTTTCCTTAAAGCAGATTACCTCGAGGTAATTAGAGATTCTACGCGTAAAACTTTTGGAAAAACACTTAAATGATCTTGCTGAAACTGTAATTACTTCCATAACAATTGCCCTTAAAACTACAAAAACAAATCGCAAACAAATTTGTAAGTGTAACAAAAACTTATGTTGACCCAATTTCCCGACGGGGGATTATAAACAAATGGTGGGTATACGAGTATGTTATGTAAATAGAAAACAATGTTCAGGGACTAAAGTATTAAAGTGAGAAAACATAAATAATACTGCAAGTTGGCCTAGGTCTATTCGATCCACTAAAAAAGAAATAATGCATCTATCAATATTTCATTTGCTGTACCACATCAAAACATTTGTAAAAAGTTTATGCGATTGCGCCATGAGGCGGCATAGGCCTGCCTATGGAACAGTATCAATTGCTGGGCGATTCGCCATAATATAGAGCACACGACCAGCTCGCTCAGAGTATTATGAGTATAATCGTATCGTAAAAGTGGGCTATATAATTGCTCTGGCCAGCTCAATATCGTAGACAGTGCGGCTGACGCGACGCCAAGGAGGTCGCGGATGCTTGTTGCGTGCCCAGTCCGTCTCCAGTCCAGTGCGGGGCACGGCCAATACATCTTCGAGCACGTTGAAGTGATCCCAAGTAACGGCACTGTCCATACGTGACTATAGGTATTATTTGTACAATAATAAAGCTACAACCAGTTGGAAGACGCCCGCGCGGCTGCTTCGAATAGAGGCAGCAGCCTCGTTTGACTAAGCACACACACTCAAACTCCTACACAGACAGACAGATAGGTATATGTAGCATCTCTGTCCGTGTGTGTGTGTGTGTGTCTGTATGTGGCACGCCGACCGACAACGACTTGCCGATTGACGTCAGCAATGCCCCCAAAGTCGCACACTGTGGCGGGCGGGCTGCCAACCAGGCAAGGAGAGGGCCGAGAGACCGCACCGAGCCGAACCGAACCGTACCAGGGGCCGTCGGGCTGGGACTCGGGGCTGGGGCAGGGCAGGGGCCGGGCTGGGGCTGGGACACAGTCATTTTGGCAGTCAGTCATACAATTTGATGCTGCGCCACCTTCCCTACATTGTGTACAGTTTGTTTGCATCAGATAATACGACTATGTGGGGGAATTTGTTACGCTTGCGAATCGTAAAAAATGATATAACAATTTAATTCTATAGTATCAGTGAATTATAACATAAATTTATATCACAAAAGAGCTAATAAATGTAATCTGTCTAAAAATATCAGAATCACAACAAATGAAATATATTTTATCTTGAAATTTACGCTAGATTTCCATTTAAATTAAGCTAATGCAATAATCCGTTGGTATTTTTTGGCTCATTGCTTGTAGAATTGCTTAAGATAATTTTTCGCTGTTCTGCTTCTCGAAACCCAGGAAAGCGTATCAAATATTCGACTTTGATTCAGTTTTTCTCATTTCTGTTATTCGCGAATTTCTCATCTGTTGTGCAGGTCGATCCCCTGACGCCTTTTGTTGTTATTTTATGCAACTGCAGTTTGCACAATTGAAACTGGCCGATCTGTCCATTTGCTGACCCACTGTGCGCATGGCCTCTCAGGCCATTTACAAGCAACAAATATGGCTTGGCTAATTTTAGCTACACCCTACTCTGTCTCTCGCCTTCCCTCCCCTAAATGCATTTCGCCTGATGACCCTTTCGACGCGGTTGGCTCGTTTGTGGCATCTATTCTTAGGACTGCAAAGTGTTTGTTTGAGTGGGGGAGAGAAGGGGGAGGGAAGGGGGAGGGGCATCACGAATAATTGAAATTGGCAAAAGCAGTCTGCGGTGCGATAAGATTGCGGAAAAAAGTGAAAGTTTGATTTATGAGCACACGCAGTCTCCTCTGGCTTTTCTATCTTTGTTGATGGTTCTTAATGGTTTATAATTAGTTTAGATCTCATTCCCTACCCTTCCCCATCACTCTCACACTCGAGAGCTCTTGTTTTGTTTATTAGGGATTTAGTTGGCAGCGTCGCTGGCACAACATCCCTGGCCCCTGGCCCCGAGCCAATCAATTCTGGAACGGAAATAGACATTGAGAGTATAGAAACACCGAGCAGTCGCCTCCAATCTCTTAACGTGATCTGTGTCCCCATGCTGGGGGTTAATGGGCTGGGCAGACTGTTTAGATACGCATTGCCTCTCTCCTGTTCCCGTTCTCACATCATCCACGTCTGAAGGGTGACGCAAGTGTCTGTATAGCACGTCATTATGTGATTGATCTGTGAGCTAATTAATTGAGTTAATTGAGTTCAGCATTTTGTTTGCCCAGTTTTCACCAGAACTGAGAGCTGCTTAATCCCACAAACGTTTGAATTATCAGGAAAACCTCATAAAATTGTTGAATAACCGCTCAATTTGTTTCCATCCGACACTTAAGACTTACCTAACACTAATCCAAAGTGTGGCGGTAAGCCGATAGATGATGTGGAATCAATCGAAGCTTAGACGACTAGGCGCATGCTCTTACAATATTCAAAGAAAATTTAAAATGATTTATCAAATCCAACCGTCAACTATACCGTTAACAAGCTTCAATTAGTTTGCATTAGCTAAAAATCGAACAGAAAACGAAAATCCAGTTAATCTTTCAACAGTCCAGCGGGAGCAATTTTTTCGCTCGTACAACAGCTCGTAACTCAAGTGGCGATTACTTCCTGAACAACTACTATATTATTCTTATAATCCAATCGCGCCGCTGCCATAAATTAAAAGTCACACATGCATTTTTCGCATACTTCCCCTGAAATGTTGACTCTTCGCCCATAATTTGTCTAAAATCAAAATATTTTTCAGGCTGTGTAATCAGCAATTAATTTTAAATACCCCCAGTCCCCCGTTTACCAGAATCTTTTGCCGCGGCGACATAAAATGAAATTCGAACAAGCGAAAACGGTCATTTAGGCATTTCACGGGGAAATTCATTTTGAATTGAAATCACATCACGCCCTATAAATGTTGTAGCCCGCCTCTTCCAGCCAAAAGCTGTCTCATTTGCCAAAAATCAAATGATTTTTCACACTGACTATAAATTTCTCCTGACTTTGAATCGAACGCACTTAGGTAGGCGGGCCCCGAACAGTTTCACTAGCTCTACGCAAATTTGTGAATTCCAAAACGCAGCACAGTGACTAACAATAAGTCTGACGTCTGTGATCTGCGGGCTATAAATGATAATTATATATACACACACATATGTACGTTGATATACCTCCTGCAGCAACCAATCTGTGGCGAACTACGCAAGTTCTGCACTAACCGTTCGCCTGATTTGTCACAGACAATTCGGCGACATCGTCGTCTCGGGGCGTGGGCGAATATTTCCTGCGCTGAGGGAGCTGTAAAACAAAGCGATTTTCTATGTTTGTATTTCGCTGAGAAATTAATAATTCGTGCCATATAAACAACAACAACAAATGGCACATAAAAAGCAAAGAGCAACATGTTCACATCAAAAGTCGATAATAAATCATAAGCAAACAAATAATACATGTGTTCGTCGTCTTCGAGTCGAAAGTATTTCTCCCGGTTTTTAATTAAGGCCACTTCAAATGTCCGATCTGTTACTGCCCTCCCTAGAGGCTGGGCCCAGACAAGGTGCGAACGTAATGCTGGGTGTCAGACCAGCCCCAATAGCCTGTTGAGACCCAGCAGCTGTGAGCGCCAACAGTTCAAGGATCAATACTGATTAGGCACATTTTTTTAATTTTTGCTGATTATCCAACAGTTCCGAAAGTATTTAAATCATTTTATACGTTATTGTTTATTAGTAACGGACTTGCCTTTTAATGTCAGGGCTGCCCAAGCGTCTTCTGATCGATCCAATCGATATTTTTGTCTTATATTATCCAGCCCTAATTACCTTTTTAGCAATTACAATTTGATCATTACCAAATGTATCTTAAAGATACAAATGTATCTTTAGCATACAAACTTCTCAAAAACTAAAAATCGGGTTACGGTACAAATGTATCTTAAAGATACAAATGTGTCTTAAGCATGCAAATTTCTCAAAAACTAAAAATCGGGTTACGGTATAAATGTATCTTAATGATACAAATTCCTTTGTAATTGACTTTTTATTAACGTTTTCTCTCTTCCGCTTTGGTTGTCTCTTGCAGAGAAACGCTCATTCTCCTTCCGCCTGCGACGCTCGTTCGGCGATGGCGGCAGCACCAATAGCCGCAATAGCAACAACAACAGCAGCACCTGCACCAACCACAACAACCAAAAGCGATGCAGCACGCCGTTGACCCCGACTAGCACGAGCACTGGTCGGTTGGAGGTGCCTGGTGCTGCTTCGGTGAGCCGACGCAGCAGCATTTACAAGAAGCCCGAGAAGAACGACGGTGGTCAGATACATTTGATTCCCGACGTTGATTTGCCGTTGATGACATTCGCCGATCAGTACAATATCGAGAAGACGCTGGCCGAGGGCTGCTTCGCGAAAATTCTGCTGTGCCGTCACAGGCCCACCAACACAACGGTGGTGCTCAAGGCGGTGCATGCTGAGCTGACAACCATCAAGGAGTTCCAAAAGGAATTCCACTACAACTACGAGTTGTCGCACCACCATCACATACTCAGCGCATACGCCGTGGCCTTCCAGACCATGGACTACTATGTGTTCGCCATGGAGCATGCTCCCTATGGGGATCTGGCTTCCAACATTGGACCAAATGGTTTGCATGAAACTGCATGCAAACTAATAACTGAACAATTGAGTTCCGCTCTGGGCTTTATGCACTCAAAGAATCTTGTTCACCGTGATCTCAAAATTGAGAATGTTCTGGTGTTCACACCGGACTTTACAAGGGTTAAGCTGTGTGACTTTGGCGCCACCACCAAGAAGGGTTTGTTGGTACACAAGGTCAAACATACTTGGACCAGTTGTGTGCCACCCGAGCAGCTGGAGCTGATCAAGAACGAGCGCTTCCAGTGCTTGCCGATCAGCGACTCGTGGCAATTCGGCATCTTGCTGTACAACATTCTCACCGGTAACCCGCCATGGCAGGCAGCGGATTGGGTCAAGGACCAGGCCTATGCCAATTTCATGAAGTACGAGCAGCGCAAGACAACCAAGGTGCCGGATAACTTTAGACGCTTCTCACCGCGTCTGATGCGGTGCTTCCGCAAGTATTTGAGCCATGACCCCGAAGATCGCTGCAAGATTACCGAGGTGAACAAGTATATGAAAGACCGCTGGGTGGAGTGTCGTATTTCGGCCTCCAAGTCAGCCACGCTGATCTCACCCAACAACCAGGACAACCAGGACTCCTGCATCTATCTGAACCAGCGTGAGGGTCGCCTCTCCGGCGATGAGAATAAGCTGCGTTTCAAGCGTATGATGTCCAGCTACGGTCTGGATGTTCCAATTGATCAGACAATGGTGCGACGGCGTGTCTGGGATTGGCTCTCGACATGCGACGCAAACTTTGATCCTGATGTCGAGAGTCTGCACGCACTAGACATGGCGCAGTAGATGGGTTGAGTGTCGAATTGGCACGAAGTGAGTTTGGAATCGAAGAATTTGTAGATCTTTGAGATCGTTTCATACTTGTAAACGAGAAGTTACTTCTCAACAATTTTGTTATTTGGTTCGTTCAGATACGAGCCAGATCGGAATATACCGTATATATAATCTAGACGAATTTTTTGCTATGCATATGTGTATCTAAGTAGTAAGAATTTGTACAACAGCCCCTTCGCAAGGGGTTTTTAAGAGAAACTCTAAAAAAAAAAAAACAAAAAGCCATAACAAAAAAAATGTTAGATTACGATCCACCTAGAACAAACTGAAAACACACGTAAACGGATAACTTTCCACTAGTGTTACCTTTCTAGTCTTCCGCTGCGATGGTTTTTAAACTCTATATGTACGTGTAGTTTTATATATCTATGTTTATCTATATGTATACCCGAATATTGTGTGATGTACGCGTTACTTACTTTATATGTACTTAAATATTTAAGTGCGTTATGTACGATATACCAAATACCGACTAATGCAATTATGTAGAACTTAATGATAGAGACATAAGATTAAATCAATCTACTCGTATGACAGTAGAAATCAAGTACTCAAATGACCAATTATTAGCTAAGTGTTGTCTTATATACTTTATATGTATTTGTAAAATCATACTCAAATCCCTAGACTCTAAATGATAAATATATTTCTATCTGTGTACGATAGATATTATGTTGTGTATGTTTACCTACTTTGTAGTCTACCCCACTACCAAACTTGTATATAATCTTAACTATGCATATGTTAATTTTACGAATACACTATATGATATACTATACTATACAAAAAAGTTATCAACTATGTACACAAATACAGAAACGTAAACTGAGTTTATATCAAAATATTTGTTGAATTGGGTATTTATTTTAACTCACAGCGATAATAGGACAATAGGTTTTATGTATTTATGTACTATAGAACAGTAATAATTATCGCCTAATTATAGACTTTAATTTCGTTGTGGGGAATTGATGTAATTTCATTATTTATTTTCCTTTTCCCCGAATTGATATTCAGACACGCAGTTCTGATAATAGCCCCAAGTGAGCGAGATAGAAACATAGGTATATTTGCGATCTTTATGTGAACATCGCTAGTATAGTCGCTGCCCACGATATTAATTGAACTCGTAAATGGTTGTGCACGGCGAATATTCCAAACAATCATAAAAACGGTGCAAAACTGAAGCTCACATTGTGGCACATTGTTTAAAAAATCGGAAAACAAGCGAAACTAGCGCGATAAATATTTATTATTGGACGCGTTTAATTTTTGCGCAAATTGTTAATTATTTATTATTGTTTAGACCTCGGTGCGTTCGATTATGCTTCTATACTATGTATGAAGATATTACGCTAATTTTCGCTAATGCTTTTCTGTGGTTCGCGCCTCGTCTGAAGGTCGCCAATGTCAGCGGTCAGGGACGGACGCCTGCACACACCCACATCCACACACCCAAACGGGCGATAGATGAAAAGTTTATGAATGAACCGTTAGTTGTTGTTTGTCTTGGTTTGTTTGTGCTGCTGCCGTGGACAGAGACAGGATGTGACGCAGTCGTAAATCTGTCGCTAGTAAACACACGGCGAAGGTTGATTAAACAAAGGTGAACAGATCCGTTTGTCTGTGGGGCGGCACTTAATGCATTGCTAAAGTCAACAAATTGATTGATTGATTGACTGATTGGCAGATTGAATGCAGCCTGTATGTGTTCATCAACCTGGTCACAGGCACGTGCCTAGCAGCTGACTTTGTTTATGTCTGTCCGAAAAATCGTCCCCGCTCGAAGACATTAAGCAAGCAACGGTATTTCAGCTTTATATCCCCACGCGCATGTTAACACTTAAAGTGTGTTTTTTTTTATGCTGCTCAAGATTAATAAAACAAAATGAAATAAAAAAATATAATCCTATTAATAGTTCATCTTATGATCTGCAAATTTGCATGACACGCTTCCCAACTGGACACATACCCTATCGGTCATGAGGAATCTCCCGGTTACTTGACCAGAGAGTTGGAATCAATAAATATACGCACACTATCCCAATTTGATTGGTTCCCATTGGTGTAAAACTGTCCGAATGCAAAGCATATTGTGCCTGCCATGAACATAAATTAAAGCAAATCGTACGAAAATAGGTTTTACGATGCCGTCAAGGCGTCAACTCATCCAACAATTCCCGTCGCAAAATCGGCGTCGGCTCGTCGAAAGTTTTCACCATTTTCCACACGGTCGACTCGTTTAGCATGTTCTTTTCGTTGCTGTCGCTCTTGTCTAGCGTTATTTATGAGTCGCATTTGCCAGCCCGATTTTGTTTGGAATTACGACCGGCATGGTGAGTACCGTGAGTACCACTATGCGACACTCGCTCGACAAGGCAACCTCAAAAGTATGCAACGCTTTTTGCTGGGTATCTCAGGAAACGAGACAACAGGTGGAACACAGCGCCGCCTACTTGAGATCCACAATATATTCATCTATATACGCCCATATCTGTCAAATAATTATTGGTGACGGAAATAAGCATATATAGATACATCTTACTAACCCCCGACTTCAATAACATACTTGATTACTTTTTCATAACTTGAAAAACTAAAAAAAGGCTACTAGTTGATGATAATTTGTATGGCAACTATGCTGTTCTGATATAGTGCCAAGTTTCATCAAGATTGCTCTGATACTGAGAGACTAGTTTACATTAAAACAGGCATTCGGAGAGACAGACACACATGGGTAAATTGACTCCGCTGTTAATGCTGATTCAGATTATATGTATATAATTTAAAGGGGCGAAGATGTCTTCTAAGGTGTGTTGCAATCTTATATAGCCTCTGGAAGGGAATAATAATCCTACTTAAATTAGAAACTTGAAAGTTTTCAACAGATTCTTAGCCTCCTTATACTTACTTTCGCAAGTGCAACCAATTGAATGAAACTAATATTTGAGATATTTCGTTTGGCTTTTGATTCTCGTTTCTATCATTTCTATATTGCCGAGCTATAGGGCCATCTGGTTTGGATATATTTGCAGTACGTCGTCGAATATATGAAACACGCTCAGTGAAATGCATAAATTAGCATGGATTAATGTATTTCGATTCTACTACAACATTCTGTTTATTGCCTGCAGTTGTTGATGCACGTGTCTATGGCGTAGATGTGGAGAGCAATGCGATATTGCAAATTGCTTAGAAATTAAACAAATCGGTATAGAACTCTCTAGGACTAAGAGGCTGTCTAAGTATACAATAATCTGCTACATGCGATCTGTGTGTGTGTGCGTGTATATAAAAATGTCTATAAAAACGTATGCGATAAATCATAGGCAAAATCATGAGAAATTGCACCAGTCAAGATGAATCCGTATAATGGCCCCATCAAGATCAAGGATGAACGACCCAATCCAATCTTCGAGTGCCTGCTCAGGCCGATTTGAGTGGTATGTGCTGTTTGATTACCTATTCGAAGAAAGAGATAGAGGGAGAGAGAAGGAGAGATAGCGAGAGTGAGAGACGGTCGACTTTATAAACATTTGTAATTTGTTTGCCACGCTGTTTACAATTAAACAACGATAAAGGCGAAAAATCGATTAAGACGCGCGCGAAATACGTCAGAGAGCGAGAGAAAGCGGCTAAATTTAGGCGACTAACTAGTAATTTGTTTTTGTTTTCATCGATCGGACGCTATTTATATCGGGGGCGTGAACCAAAGCCAAAACTGAATCATCGGGTCAAAACATGTCCGACCGACCGCAGGAAATATGTTTTCCGCCTAAGGTAAACACGCAAATCGGCCAAAACGACTTACAGGTAAATGGTAAATCAATAAAAATCAGGTAATCTAACCTCGGAGCACATGTTCTTGTAGATCTCATCGGTATCCCACGGTCCACGTTCGGGCAGCGCTATACCCCGCCTACGCAGTTCCTGCACGCAATCCGTCAAGTCAAAAATGGGCAATGGATCGATGCTTGCCTTGGCCACCTTGGCGGCCAAATACTCAACGTAGTGTGTGCTGAAAATAGATGGTAATAAGGTAATGGTAATGCTTCTAGTTTATTCTGGCAACAGTTGACTTCTCCTACCGACACATGCCCGCATGCTTCTCGGGCACATCGCTATTGCAGACGGTGTCGACCAGGCCCTGTGGTGTCTCCTTCTGCAGCGGTATGGGGCAACGTGCTAGGGCACGCGCCTTGGCCGAGCTGGTTGGTTCATCTGGCAGCTGTGTGGGTTCCGTGTCGAAGTGCACCTTGTGCTCCTTGAGCAGGAACTGAAGTTGCAGCGGTATCTTGTCGCGGAGATAGAAAAGACAGTTGCGCGGGTGATGTGCGTGCAGGCCAAGCTTGGAGCAGTACGGCGAGATATTGCACTTGGCACCCATCATGAAGGGTCTCGCACAGCCGTAGCAGAACTCAAACTTGCATTGGGTGCACGTGAAATGCATGCAGCCACCCCTGGAAATAGTCTCAGAAATTTTGAGTTGGAAAAGAGGAGTGTAAGTGAAGAACGTCTCACCTGGCCAGAGAATAGCGGAACTTGCACTTGGGACAGTCGATTCCATTCGTTGCCAGATGCTCTTGCACGCCCTGTGCCTGCAGCTCTGGATCGTTTTCGCGCTTCCATTCCAAGTAGGCATCGCAGCTGGTACCCTCGTGTTGTCTCTCCCAGGGTTTGCGGCACTGCGCGCAGGTAACTGATCCGCAATCGGGGCAAATCAAACGCTTCTGTTTCGGACGCGCAAAGAAGCCCGAGGAGCATTGGATGCACCACTTGAAATTCGGATCCTGGAGCAATGTACGATCGCGCAGCTTGCGCTGGAACAGCTCATGGACATCATTGTCCAAAATGCTCTTCAGGAAGATATCCAAATTGGAGAAGTATTCCAAGTGTTCATCCTCGTGCTCCACCTCGTTGCTTAGCTCGGGCAATTTGCAGAACGGACAACTGCAGTCGTTGATGCTTCGATCTGTTATCTGAGGTAAGGTAAAGTAAGTAGTTAAGTTATATTTAATGCTTGTAATTTGCTTTGTTAGTATATCGATTTTTTCTATCGAATGTAGTTTTCGATTCATGGTGCTGTAAGCTTCTTCAACACTGATGCAAATAAAGTGATTAGGTTAATGTTGACAAATCGATACTCAAATATATCGATTTTCTTATTAGATTGATACGCACCTGGACGGTAAAGTAGCTCTTGGCGCATTGCTTGCAGCATTTGTGGGTACACTTGAGCATAGATACTATCTGGTTCATGGGATACGTATTCATGCACAGCTCGCATTCCTGCTGCAGCATAGATATAGCCTGATCGAGGTCAGAACACTCTTTGGCAGCCCACAGAGCCACATCCTCTTGGAACTTCATGTTAACCAAAGTGGCGGCAATTTGAGCCTCTGCAATGCTTGTCACCATCTGTTGTTCCACATACTTTCGTGCCAACACCTGCAATCGAAACGACAACCAATCAGGTATTAGGTGCTGATTGAGTTAACAGGAAAGGTTTCTACACACCGCTGGTTCCTCTATTACGGGTTCCTGAACACTGGGATATGCTCGAAAGACGGGGATACTAAGCTTGCGCTTTAGCAGCTCAGCTTTAAGGGGCTGCTCCTGCTCCTCTTCTTCAGTCGTCGAGGTTTCGTAGTCGTCGTCCGAGAAGCAGGTCTCGTGGTACTTCTTCTTGGGTATGCGCGGTTGGGAGCGCGGCTTCAGGAGTGCGTTAACTGCCGCAGCAGCACTTGTCCTTGGACCATCCAATGTTGTTTTCGTATTGAATTTACTGATTGCTTCGTTCAGGGATTTCTTATTGGTTGGACTACTCTTCAAGGGAACACGGCTACCGGTTGTAGCAGCGCTTAGCTGACTCTGTTTCTGCAGGTACTCCTGCTGTATGCGCTTCACAGAAGAGATGCCCATCGGGGCGGAGAAGGACTTGGAACGCATGGGTAACTTTTTTGGGTTGGACGTGGGATTTGGGTTAGTGCTGGGTTCATTTGTGGGCTTAGGTATTTTACTAACAGTGGATCTGGACGTTTTTGGCGTTTTACCCACTGAGCTAAGAGGTTTGGAAGTATTTGGCTCCTCTTTTACTGCAGTGTTTGTCTTTTTGGGAGTTACCTTTTTGGGCTCTTCCAAAACTACTTCACTCGGTGGTTCCAGCGGTCGGGACTCGGAATCGACTATGGGTGGAGTAGGAATTAAGGGAAGGGCAGTTGGTTCTTCTGGTTGTTGAGGTTGTGCTGTATTCGGCGGAGGTTCGACGACGAATTCTATAGATGGAACTACCGAGAAACTTTCCGTCTGGGCTGGAAGCTGTGGCACCTCGACCTGATCTCCGGCTCCTTTGGGTTGCTTCCCTTGTGCGGGCTCTAGCTCATTTCTTGCTGTCATCGATGTTGCAGGTTTTTCGTCGACTTGCCTAGCTGTGAGAGAAACAGTTTCAGTTTCTTCTCCTACGTCAGTTTCATGAATTGCAGGCGGAGAGGCCACCTCAGTTGCATCATATTCATTATGATTTGTGGGCGTGATGTGCGTAACAGTATCAGTTTCATCTGGTGCATCAGGCTCATGATAATTTGTAGGCGTGACTGATAATGTGCTTGTGACTGTTTCAAGTGGGACAGTGGTCTCAGATGGAGGCTTATCTGCTCCAGCTTCCTCTTCTAAGTCATCTTCATCCTCTTCGATTATGTCCTCGATTTCGGTATACTCCTCATCGCCATCTGCCAATTCGCCAGCACCACTAGATGCCTCTTCAATATAGGAGGCATTTTCTTCGTTATACGTGCCTTCCTCTTCGCCTTCACTGTCGTACCACTCTTCTTCTTCACCCTCATCGTACTCATCGGAGTAATCCTCTGAGTAGTCCTCATCGGTTGACTCAAAATCGTCAATACTGATCTCATCTCTCATTTGCTTAATCAAGCGCTGAGTATCTTCTACTAGTTCACTAAGGTTTTGCTTAGCCGGATCGCCAGAAGGTATGAATTCTTTAAGCACCACTCGATTGCCTTCCGAATGACTGGATTGAGAACTAATCGTTGCATTACTGTTGGTCTTTGCTAGATTGAGGTGCTCGTTAGGCGACTCATCAGTATTGATAACGAGCAGCACTTCATTTTCTGGGGACTTAGGGGGATGCTCGTCACTGTCGAGACTGTAAAGCTCTGACTCCGAGTGGGATTCTTCATTTGTCCGCAACTCCTCCGCGCTGAACTCTGCAGCATCTTCAAAGACTTCTTCTGTTTCATTGGGCGTAACTACAACGGCTGGTGTAGGTTCATCTGTGGAAATTTCCAAAACGACTTGGGAAGTAGTTTCTTCAAGATTCGTAGGAATAACCTGCTCAGACTTTGAGATTGTTTTTTCAAGATTTTCTGGGATAACTGGGCTTTCAACGCGTACACTATTTGAGCTAAGGGTTCGTACTGGAATCTTCGACAGACGTTTGCGACTGCGTTGCGGATTAGTCTGTTCAAATCGTTCCTGGGTGCTTGTAGTATCAACAACTGTTTCTGAATTGTCTGCAGTCTTTTCGGCTTCAGCTTGATTTAGAGAATCTTCAGTTTCATTGTTTTCATCTGCGATATTTGTTGACTGAGCTTGAGAAGCTAGGAAATCAGAATTCTGAACGGACTCAGCAATTTCTGATATTTGCTCTGTCCCTTCGTTTTCAACTTGAATATTCGTTGAATCTGTGCTAGAAGCTTTGGGCGATCCAGGTTTTTCATTTTTAGCTAACTCAGCAATCTCAGAATCAAGTTGAACTGGCTCAGAAGTTGTAGCCACCTCATGTGTTTCTTCTTCAGCTATTTTCTGTTGAGTTTGAATACTTTCAGTTAAGGTTTGTGCCATTGATTCTGGCGATGTTATTTCTTTTTGTGCGCTTTCTATAGGCGCTTCACTTTGTCCTACAACATCTTCATTTATAGATGTGGGCTCCATATTTCTTTCTGTTGCTCTTTCTTCATTTAATGTTTGAGTTAATATTTCTATCACTTCTACATTTAGCTCTGTTTTCTCTACTTCTTTGGAGGCTTCCGATTCCACCGATGGTAATGACTCGCCTGTGTCTGTTTTAGCCGGTGTCGATTTTTCAGCAGCTTGAGGCAATCGGTTTCTATTTGAAGGCTTTTGACTTTGATCACGTGATCTTCCCTTTCTGGGAAGCTGCGATCGTTTATTTCTCTTGGATGCTTCTCTGCTTGTGCTAGGTCTGTCGTCAAGTTCGGGCGTTGTCTTTGTTTCTTTTGAGTCTTGTGGTAAGTCACCTTCTTTGGCGTCGGGAAGGTTTCTCAAAACTGCGTTATCCGTCTTTTTTGGCTCTTCTGAGAGTGAGTGAGTAGCTAGCTCCTGAGGCTGAACTATAGGTTCAGTCTTGACAGATGATGTTGGTATCTCATCTACTTTACTAGATTCTTGGGCCACAGGTTCTGTAGTTACATCTGTAGTTACACTGGCTGAACTCTGAGCTTGCTGCTCCTGTTCAATTCTCGATGCTTGTTCATCTTCAACTGATCTCTTTTCTTCTGGGACTGCTACAATTTTGGGTGCCATAAAACTTTTGTAGATGACATGCTCCGCATCCTCAAGATCATCTGGCTCCCACTCCAGCTCATGCATTCGTTCAATTGCCCTATCGAACTCCAGTTTAAAGTTGGCTATTTCCGTAGCATAAATGAAACTTGGAGGCAGTTCCTCCCTAATGGAAGCCTCTTGAAGATTTGGTTTGATTACTTCTTCCATTATGTCGATGCTTGGTTCTGGAGGTGGTGTTTGCTCCTTCTGGACAACCGATTCAACTTTAGTTGCAATCGAAGGTGCAGGCTCCTCCGGTGGTTCCAGGAGCTCTTGCTCTACTTGTTGTACCAAATTGGGCACAATATCTTGAATATGTTGCCAGACAAAGTTCTTAACATCATCGCTGGATCGGTCCGGGGACTTGAGCGTACTGATTGGACTCTTAGTAAGAATGCGCATGACTTCGGGATCAGTTTCATACTCCTGATCCGGCTTACCCTTGAAGGTCTCCAGCATGGTTTCAATTGAACGTAGAACCTCTTGGTTTTGCTTAGCCTGATTTTGTTCCATGTTGCCGATGAGTATCTCAAGGTTTTTCAGGGTACTGTCCTCCAGCTGATAGGGGCTGGGTGTGGCATATGTAGACTTGGCGGGACTCTGACTATCATCGATGTAGGGCGTGTCGAATGGATTGGCGAGTGCAGGACTCGCCTCATTGTTGGGCATTTGCAGGCAGTCCAAAGCGTGAGTGTTGAGAAACTCATGAATATCTACATAAGTATGAGAAAGGCAGATAGGGTCAAAGAATGAATACGTGTAATGGTGGTGTCATTAATGAGCGATTCGAACTCTAAACTAACCCGACTTTGTATCTACGGCCGCACTCTCATTCTCCACGCCATTCGGCGAACCCCAGATGCGCATTAGAAATGGTTTAAGTTGTGTGCGATTCAGTTCCAGCAATGCCTGTTCCACATTACCTTGATGGGCGGTCAGAGCGTTTACAATATCCTCGCTCAAGAAGTTACCCTTCGCAGCCAGCTTGCGATATTTTAACTGGCGCTGTTGGATGCAATCGGCCACAGCTTGCCACACGTTGCCTCCGGAACTGCGTAGGGCATCACGTGCCTCGTTTTGCGAAATAGTTCCGATCGTGTTCTCAGCCCGTTCCTGACCGTACTTCGTGGATAAACTCTGCACTGTCTGTACCAACTTGTGCCAGTTCTCGCGAAGCCACTGAATAGGATGCATGTCCGGGCCGCAGTACTTCAAAGCCGCCTCTAACTCCTCCACGGTGAACTTGTAGAGTTCCAGTTCCTTCAGTATAATGTGCATTTCGATCTCGGGATCTCGAGCGGGCTCATGTTTATAGCCGGTTGATGATTCATGTGGCAGATCGAATGGCGAAGAAGTTTGCTGGAAACAGAAAGTGGTTAACTTAGGGAGTACAAATTAAGAGAATTCACAACTTACATGCTGCAATGATCTCAGATCGTTTATGAAATTAGGACGTCTCGTTACCTGACCCGTATTCACCGGGCTCGGAACTGCTTCAGTGTTATAACGTATATCGTTGGAGCTGCGATAGCGTTCGTTTTCCTGGGCGAGTTGTGAACTACTTCGGTAATAGGGTTGTCGTTCCATCTTAGCCGGTTCTGGCGTTCTAAAACGTTCCTGTACTACGGGTGGATCCTCCGCTTGTTTGTGAAAGGGTAGCTCATCGTAGGTCTGCAAGTAAAGCTGTGAGGCCCAAGGATTTCAACTTTATAACGCAAGATTATCATTTACTTGTGTTGATATGCTCTGTGGTGGTGGTGAGGTACCCATTTCACGAGCCACTCGAGATGGATCCTCTCTCGGAGCAATTTCCCTAGGTGGAGTACCACCACAGCCGGTTGAGACCTTCTTCGCCTGCTTCAGTACTTGCTCCGCCTGTGCCTGTATGCTCTCATCCAGTGTATTCCAAATATTCTCAACGGATTCTGGAATGTATGGATGAGAGCTTTAGTTGATGGTGGAGGAGGAGGAGGAGGAGGAAGGGGACTAACTCGGGATTTACCAGTGCGACGATTCAAACAAAACTCCATTATGTGTTCAGTTGGACTTGATTTGTATTTCGGTTCAAATAAATGCGTTAATCGTAGGTCTTACAGTTACAGACAGTACAGTTATAGACAGTTACAGACGGTTAATGTCGGTGTACAATGCTTAGTCTTGAGATTCTTGAGGGGTTTGATTGGTTGATTGGATGGGTGGCTTGCTTGGTTCGTCGCTCAGGTTTTGGTGCCCTCGAAAAACGAGATTTTCTTTTGTATCCTACCTTTGTGTATGAAACCCTTGGCCAGCGAATTGTCTGACTCATTTTCCGATGAGGTTTTCAGTGTCGATTTGGGTGCTGAAGTTGGTTTCTTGACCGCACTCGTGGTTGTGCTTGTGCTGGTGGTGGTGGAGACTGAAGATGCCTTCGGTTTTGTCTGGCTGACCGTCGAACTTCTTGCTGGGTTGGCAAGCTCGATCGGTTTAGTAGACTTCATGGAACTCTTTCGTACAAGTTTAGGTTCTGGCTGAGAGGCGGCAACGACTGGAGTTGCGCTCTTAGCCGGCTGCGGCTCATTTCGGGACTGACTCTTAGGGGGACTCTTGGTAGCGACCTTTGGCTTCTCAGGTGGCTTACTGGGAGTCTTGCAGCATATGGCGCAGATCTTGATGTTGGGTTCGTTTACGAACGTGCAGAACTCACATTCCCATTCGTGATCCGGCGTGGAGGGTGGTGGACCGAGATCATCGTCTTCTGGCTCGACTGCAGCTGGTTCAGCTGGTGCTTCGGCCTCACTCTCCGATGCCGTCACCTCCTCCACGACTTCTTCGTACTCTGATTCGCTATGTTCAGGCTTGGCAGGTGGCGCTGCTTGTGTCGTTTTAGGCACTACCGCCGCTGCCTGCGTATTCTCGTCCTTCATCTCAGGCTTGCGACGCGAATCAGTTCTCTTGGACTTTTGCTGATCCGCCTCCTGCAGTTTCTGTTGGATTTTTGCTTGGACCAACGCACGTGCACCTGAACCCTCCGACTCAAGGTCTGAATAAATGCGACTTGTCTTCGGGGGCTCTGTGGGGGTTCGCTTCAGGGTGCCACCGCCGCTAGTTGAGTCTCGTCGCTCCGGCAACCATTCACTCTGCACAGACTTTGCGATGGATCCTCGACGATCGCGCATCTTATGTTGTCGTGATCCGTGTCGTGGGTCTACCCCATCCAGCTCATCATTGGCGTTGTGGTTGATCAGCTGCGATGCGCTGGACAAGCGTCGCTGTCGCTGTGCATGTTGATGGTGCTGATGATGGGAGCGTGAGGCACTGGTCATACCCGATCTATTGGAAACCAGTGAGCGACGATCGTCCTGATCGGAATCCTCGTCATCGGTCAGTTCGTCATCCACGTAGCTGCTGCGCTTGCGTCGCATCGAAAGTGACTTGCGACTTGGTGTCGGCGACGCGGCGTAGCGGGCACGTGAAGTGGCACGCGAGGCTGCTGTGGGCGGCATGCCCATTACTCCTGCAGGAAGAGGGAGGAGAGTCAGTAAGCTGATTATCACGGGAAGAAAAGTCAGGAAGCCTTACCTGGATGCATGACTGGATATCCAGCTGGTCCGGGATACATGTTGGGCATCATGCCGCGCTGTGTCATGAACACCGGCGGCGGGTAGTGTGGATGCTGTTGGTGCTGGGGCAGATAGCCGGCCCCCACGTTGAGCGATAGGTTGGAGTGGTTGAACTGCTGCTGGGAACCGAACTGGGACCACTCATCCGGATGCATGTGTGTGTGCTGGTGATGCGACCAGTTGCCTGGGTGCTGCTGCTGTTGCTGGCAGCCAGCGCAGTTGAGTTGAGCCATGGATTGAGCCTGCCGAACAAAACGAGAACTCATCAATTTTGATTTGAGATGCCACCACGGGGAAACTCACCTGCTGCATGCGCTGATTGGCCAGCCAGGCGCCTTCTTGCTGCGTCTCGGCCAGGGGACGACGGGGCAGTGTGTTCAGATTGAAGACTGAGGTGCTCATCTGGCGACGCTGGGCTCCGGCTGCCTGTCGTTGTCGTTGCAATTGTTGTTGTTGGAACAACAAGGAATTGGGAAAATTGTGTGAATCATCCGATAGATCAAAATGCGATGAATTCAAACCAGATGACATGCTGCCGGAACGAAAATGCGAGGGCGATGGTGAAATGTTTGACCAATGCTCGAAGTTGGCGCCGTTCGCCAAATGCTGCTGCCCGGCAAATGTACAGAAAGAGAGAGAGCGAGAGAGAGAGAGAGAGGGAAGACAAGGACAAAATGGGAAAGACGAAACGAGACGATATACATTGATGAGGGGAACGAGAAACAAGTCTGAGATCGGGTGAGCACCCACACGGCTGCTTACCTGCTCACTGCCCGACGTGTTGAGCTCCAGTTGCGACGCCTTTTGCTGGCGATAGCGTTGCTGCAGCTGCGCCATGCGATCCAGCGTGGCATTGGCCTTCGTCTTGATCTTCTCCAGCTGCACCGAGGGAGGTCGCTGTATTGTATCGAATACTGACTTCGGGGTGCCGGACCGTGAGGAGCCGCCACCCTCGCTGGGCGCTGGACGCGGTGGCTCCGGCAATGGGCGATTGTTCATCGAGGTTCCCGACGCTGTGGCGGGCACTGAGGGTCCTCGCCAGGCGCCAATGGATTTATGCGAGGGCGTGGGCGAGGGCGGCGGCAACATCTGCAAGAGAGTTGGGGTTGGGTTCCATTTGGTTGTTTGACATTTAGTTTCAGATCTAAAATGCTTCTTGGGCGGGCAGCAAAAGGTCTAATGTAATTTTCTTATTGTTCTTGTTGTTGTTTTTCTGGTTTTTGTTGTTTTTTATTGAAGCCAAACAAATCGAAAATCAATTACAAACTGGTACTAAACGATATAGTGGAGCTACGGGAGCTACGCTGACTGGTTTTACTGGTTTGGAACCTGTACGGAGTTTGTATTTTGGTTTAAGAAATCGTGCAGTGGCGTACCTGTTCCTTGCGGCCCAGAAACGGTGTCAGCAGTCCACGCTTGCTGCGTCGCGGTGGCGCCACGGGTGGTGCGGCACCCGCCTGTGCCTTGGGCGGTATCGGCGGAGTGCCCTGCTCCACGGCCTGGTTGGGGGAGTAATAGAGAGGAGAGTTAGACTGAACTGATTTACAGTATTGAAATTCTATTCTTGCCTTGCGTATGTGCTGCTTGCGCTTGGGATGCTTGTGGAACATGTCGTCGCAAGAGGCGCAGAAGATTTGTCCGGCACACTCGGCGCAGGTTACCCAAGGATTCTGCGAACCGCACAATGTGCATTTTAATTTGTTGTCTGCGTGAATTTCAGAGATGGAAAGATAGAGAGAGAGAAGTTGTTAACAGAACAGAATAAGAAATAACAGAGACTATGTAAAGAATTGTAGAATTGATTATATATTTAACTTAACTATATCTTATACTTTACATTATACCCTATTAAAATCCACTCTGAAGCGTTTCACTCACCTGGGGTCTTGACTCTGATCTGCGTGGTTTTCATGGGTTCATTTGAGTACTGTTGCTGGGAGAACTCGATTATTTCGTAATCAGGTTCGGGTGTGTTCTTCGTTTTGGGAGGCAGTGATGGCATCTTGAGGGTGCTTCCATTACTGCTCACTGCACTGCCGTTTGGTGGTGGTGGCGGCGGTTTGGGTCCAATGCGTTCGTTTGCCTCGGTCTAGGTTCAAGAGGAGTTTAAATGAATACTCCTTGTCAACTCAATTTATGCTATATCTGATCGGGTATACTTACCACCCATGCGGGCATATTTCGCGTGTTGCGATTGAGCAACTGCGGTGTCGTCATCTCGATCGTTGTCTACGCCTTCTCACTTGTCTCGTTTTCTTATTGTCGTTCTCTTTCCGTGGCTTTTGCTTTAATCTGTTTTTGCATATTTTTTCGGTATTATGTAAAAAGTGATTCAGAAAAATAAAAGATTTAAAAACTTGAATGTAGTCATAAAATTTTGGTATATTCGGAGATGATTTAGATTATATATGTAGATGATATTTCTTTTCATATTGTTTATGAATGTAGATACCTTTTTTATGTTATATTCTATATTACCCACCCCATATTTACATGCGTACTTTCGTCGCACTTCAAACGACTTCATATTCAATTAGAAATATCAAGCTGCCAAAAATATATATGCTATATTGTGGGGATGGAATATTTTTAGCATGCTCACCCAATTCTTGAGACAAGTCCCTAGGTAAGAAGCGAATGCAACGCAAAAACTGAAACGCCCAATCGCCGCCAGAGTTGTTCCACGAATAAACCGTATAAATATAGGCCAACAATTTTACATACAAAATAAGTGAGAGCTGACGGTTTAGTTGAGGCTACATGATGGTCTAAAAATGCCCTGGCATATATATTTGCATATAGTCAAGAGTTTTCTAAATAAATAAGCAACTTCAGTTTTCTACTAGGATTATTGAAGTTCGATAACTTCACGCAGCCTGGAAATATGCTACAGTTTTAGATGTTATGCATTCCAACCTAATCTCATTAGTTCTCGAGATTTACAGGGTATTCCTGCTGCACATTGATGCTAATGTTGTTGTTGTTTATTTATGAAACGTTGCGAACGCAAACGCAATATTTTCGGTGACTCAATTAGCCCAAGCTGACAGCACGGCTAAGTGGCATAGAAGTGTTGGTAAGAGAGCGCGAGAGGAAGTGTGAGAGAAAGAGAGAGAGAGTTGGGAGAATAAAAGCGACCATGGGAGAACGAAAGAGAGTAAGCAAGAGAGAAGTAAAAGAGCTGGGAAAACTGTTGTAAACAGTTAAGAGCACGAAACAGAAAACTATCAAAGAGAATCCCATTTTAAAATAAAAGAAAAAAAGCGATAAATTTAGAGATCTTGTATTTGTGTTTATAGATGAGATGGCAGAGATAAAATGTTTACACATATGTACACACACACAATACACACATGTGTATTTTTGTCATTTTGCAGACAAGAATTCGCAGTATATTTCAGAATTACCATATAACAAAGTAAGTTGCACTTTGGCCGGAAACGCTATTGCCAATTACAATCAAAATATCTTGGATTCGGAACTATATTGATAATTCAGTATTTTTTTTAAGATTATTTGTCGTTGTAACAAAGTTGTAACAATAAGGAAATTTATTCCAATATTTGCTCATTATCTACTCCAGAAAAATATTGCAGGCAAAAATTGAATACAAAGAAGATTTATGGAAGTTTATTATAGTGTGGAAGTTTATTATAGTATGTATGCATGTATGTACCTATACTTGGTCTAACATCTATTAATGAATACCGTAATAGTTCTTATATATTTTTGATATTTCTTTAATTAACAATGAAGAAGAGAATAATACTTAAAAGAATGTTGCTAATACAATAAATAATGTGGTAAATTTCTTGTAGTATAAATTCTTCATGGAATCGAGAGCCAATGGGCATAGCTAGTATATAGTATTTATAAAGATATATTTTAATCTAGATACTTGGTGAATTTTAATAAACACTAGTTGCAATTCGCGCCGTCTTCTACACAAATGTTTGACTGTCTGTGTTTGTCTCTTGACCACCGCGTTTGCCTCTTGGTTGCGTCGTTCTCGTTGGCAGCCTCAAGTGGCAGCTGCCCTGGGCGATGCACACACTCACACGCATACACAGCCGCATATTTACACGTACACAGTCACAGACACACACACACACACACACACACACAGTCGCAAACGAGCACAAAAACTATTTATAGTCCCGTTATTTCTTTCCTTCTTTGATAATTGCCTAAATTTGATTTTATTTTTGCACAGTTTCCTTTGTTATTTGTTAATTTGCGTAGAAAATGAAAAAATATTTATGAATCAATCTCGATTATTTATCGA
Source organism: Zaprionus indianus (assembly GCA_018904595.1). Classification (NCBI taxonomy): domain Eukaryota; kingdom Metazoa; phylum Arthropoda; class Insecta; order Diptera; family Drosophilidae; genus Zaprionus; species Zaprionus indianus. Next base: position 4,862,672 of record JAEIHA010000905.1, read on the forward strand.
AAGTGCGAAATGGTTTGCGTATTTTCGACTTTTATCTCTTCTGTGTTTAAATTTAGTTTCGTTTATTTATAGCACACACTTTGATGGGTTTTCATTTGGCGATCTCAAGCAAATAAGTGGAAATTTTTGTTATAAAACTTTTGATAACTTCACACCGGAAAGGGGGAAGGGAGTACGACGCGAAACCCTTTCAGAAAACGACTTACATAATTCAATTTCACTCCACACGCCCCGGCGCACTCAAAATTGCCGCTGGCAGCTGGTAACACATGAATATATATACCTATATATATAGATATACACTATATACATATACTTTGCGCTATCGCAAGCCGCACGACATTAATTTTTTTGCTACGGTCTCGTTCGGCGATCGTCTCCTAACAAACTGATCTCTCGCCCCAGTATCTAAACAACATTCTACTACAGTCCCCAGTTTTGGGGACTTTTGCTGCCGTCGTTGTCGTCGTCGTCGTCGTCGTCATCTCAGAAGGAAGTCAACGCGGCAATGTCTGCTGAGCTCTCGCGTCTCTCAGTGTCTCCATCTCTTCCATTATCGTTTTCTCTTTGATTTGTGCTTCTATTTTGGGCTTTTCGCGTTGTTTTATAAATACAACAACGCATCGGTCGGAAGACTTTTTGGTGTATGAAAACTTTTCGAAATGTTTTTCTATGTTTGTTTTCCTATTTTCTTGTTGCTTTTAATGTTTGAACATTTTGCATTCATATCTGATTTAGCTGGTGATTTTTACTGTGACGTGTCCCAAAATGCTTTATGAGTTCCTGTGGTTGTTATACTTGGCACTGCCTACGTTTTTATACTCTACAATGTGATGATTAGGGATAATATGTCATCAAATTAACCCTCAGTTACCTCTGTAAGCCTTTGTATAATATATCATTTAAATAATAATAAAAAATCATTTTAAAACTGTACAAGTAATGCCAAAACTTCGCAGGGTATCACATTGTGCAGTATTGTTGATAGTTTTTCAGATATTCCTGATATAAAATGCAATTAAAATGATTTTTATATGCCGTTAAATTGTTTTAACGATCTTAAAAATTGGGAACATGCCTGATATGCTTGTGCATAGATGTATGTATACTATAGATAAATGTATAAGCACATTTGAATGTAGGCCTGAATGCGAATAAAAAATACTTTTCTTTTTCTTGCGAATTTCTACAAATATTGTAAATTCGGATTGAATACAGTAATAAATGTGTCTGCAGTGGAGAAAAACCCAATCATAAATATGATTTGTGCATGAACAGGTCTGTAAACAACAATAACCCTAGGGACCACCCGCCTATATGTATACCATAAACCTTTCGACTCATTAATTACCGATTTTTTGCACAATTATTATTGTTTTTTAATAATTCTGATAAAGAAGATAAATATTTTATAAAGATATAAGTTTACGGCTTTTTTCTACAATTTTCTTTGCAGGGGGCGTGGCGTGCTGCTAATAGAACAAATATTTTAATAAAGTTTTATGCCTCACGCTTCTACAGCGCCACCTGCCGTCGAAAAGTAAAAGAACAATTAAACGTAGTGCGTACGCAAGGGAATGAGTGTGTTTGTGTGTATGCGTGTGTGTGTATATGTTACTTATAAATAACTACAAATAATATTTATATTAAATCTATAAATACGTTGCCGCTCGCCGTTGCGAATTATGGGCAATATAGGCGCCTCACGGTGGCTATTAATTTGCAACAGGCGAGCGCAACATGTGGTATGAGTAATAATCATAAGTGTGCGCGCACACACACAAACACACACACACACTCATGCATAATGTATACTTGTATTTATGCAGAAATAACTGTAAATGACATGCAAAACGGATTTGGCCAAAGGAGCAACGAAAGGCGACAAAGGCAAAGTCCAAGGAGAACAAGAGAGAAGAAGGGAGATGAGAAGGTAGAGAAAGGGAGAGAAGCCCAATAATAGCGCGACTGGCATTTTTGATAAGCAGCGATTGCCAACGAACTGCTTAGTTTGCTGCCTTCGCTGACAGCGCCCACACGCAGTCGACCTTGCCACACTGACGTCGACGCTGGCTGCGGCGTAGGCTGAATAACGCGCGCAAGCGAGCAAGGAGGCTAGCACGTGCTGCTGCTGCTGCTGTCGCACTTCGCGAAAAACGAATCTCGCGAGACCCGACAAGGCCGCTCGGCTCCCCACAGCTGTTCGTAAACAACGACAAAATGCCGGCTGTTGTTTTTGTTGCTGCTGCTGGCGGACGCAGCTGCTGCGAAAGCTCTCTGCAAAAGCTCCCACACTCGTCATTTCTCGCATGCGATAATTTTGTTTCTGACACACACACACGGCATCTTAAAGCTGTGCACGAATTTTTCGGCTGCATTTGCGCAAGGCGCGTTGCAGGAAACGCAAGCGTGGAAAAGCGTGCGTGGAAAACTCAACTAACTAACGATTTTCCCCCAAAACTGCGTGACAACCAAGGGGTGGAGGGGCAGCACATATCGAGTTTTATGTAAAGAAAAAATGAAAGTTGAACGGTGAAGAAAGTGCATAAAGTGTGAAATTTATTGTGCATTTGTGTGCGAGTTGCGGGACAATAAGATAGAGAGAATTCTAGAGAATAAATATACATATGATATGTATGTTCCATAAATGCAGTAAAAGTGTTAAGATTGGTGCTGCTCTCATATTTTGCAATTAAATTTCAATAGTTCATCAAAAGTAAAATCTATTTGGAACTAACAATATATCTGTTAATATTTAATATGGTGTTAAATCTCTGTTTAAAATAAATTGAATATATATTTTAATGTTATTATATAAATGCGGAAATAGCTTAATTAAATCATTAGTTCGATTCGGCTAAAGACGTGCTAAAGGTACTTGCAGCTGCCCCGACCTGTGTTGTAGCATAAAGCTTAAGCTGCTGCAGCTGGCCGATGTCGCGACGTCCAACACGCGCCATATACGAAAAATCGATACTTGAAGCCGCAGCAGCAGCCACTGTCGCTGTCGCAGTCGCAGTCGACGTCAAAAGTCAAGCGTCAGTGGACGCAATTGCTTGTTAAATGAGTGCTATAAATAGACAAAAGCAGCAGAGGCAGCAAAGCGGAAACAACAACACAAACAACATAGTGAAGAAGGAAGGAAATTGGTAAAGACTAAGAGAAGAAGAAGAAGAAGACGAGAATTGTGCACATTCTCATCATCATAAGCTTGCAACATGGTGGACGCCAAGCCACCGCCCACAGCCACGCCCGGCACACCGCCGGCTGCATTTGCCGGCGAAAGATCCAAAATTAAATTGTTCATGGAACGCACGCCGAGCATCGGAGCATTGAAGTCCAAATTCCTGACAGTGTTGGGCAACAGCAACGAGCTGCTCAACGGAATATCCAATAAGGTAAGCCTTGATAATGAACGGGAGATGCGCGTAGAGGGGGGGGAGGGGTAGCAAGGGGAGTGGTTATTGTCTATGCTGCAAGACACACACACAGAGAAAGAGAAAGAGAGATAGAGAGACATAGAGAAAGAAAGAAGATGGAAAGAAAGAGAGGGAAATACATAAAACAAGAGAGAGACTGTGATAGTTGTTGTTGCTTTCACTGTGTGCCGCCGCTGCACTCGTTTGACCTTCACATTGCACGAATATCGCACAGGGGCAACAGCTGGAGAAGCACAGCCAAGCGGACCAGGGGCAGTGGCAGGGACAACATTGGGTCAGCTGTTTGCCAGCGTAGCGTACTTGACTCTGACAGACATTGCAGCTGCACTGCTGCCGCCGTGGACGGCCTTGATTGAAATTAATTGCATACACATAAATGATTACGGGTTCCTCTGCCCCGCCCCCTGTCTTCCCCCCCCCCCCCGCCTTTGTTCTTGTCTGTCGAACTGCTAAGTATGGATTACTCTGCGCCGTGAGAGCCTTGAGACGTCACTAAATGCAGAAAGCAATCAATTCCCCATATTGTTCTGAGCCTTGCGCAGCTCTGCAGCTTTGCTACAAGGACAAGAAACAATGCCAGCTAACACTACAAATTCGAAACGGATATTATTTATTAGTTTTCATAGAGCAAGTGAGGAGGAAGAGCTTCTTTTGAATTCTGCCAAGTCAAAGGGGGAAGAAGCGTAACTTTTCATAATATGCTGACAGGAGAGACACGACAGAGAAACAGGTGGATGAACAATCACTCAGAAATATTGTGCAGTCGCTGGGATAAACAAAAAGGCAGGTGATGGATTGGTTAAAAATGGTCAGTAGACAGATGAAGAGATGTCAAGGAAGATGCTAGAAATTATTATCAAATTGTATTGTATTGTCGTATATTATGTATTTACAATACATATACATAATAAATTATGTATTGTGTTGCATACTTTCTGGTGCCAATGCACCAATGCAAATTATCTTTTAATGTTTACTAACCATACTATTTTTTACTGATAGATAGGGGCTTGATTTTTCATAAAATTGGAAGGTAGCTTATGTTTCTTATGTAAGACTGTTTTTTCCTGGTGGTAATTAGACCGTGGTAACTATAATGAAATACTGCGAAGTACTTAACTATATCATATGGTTACACAGAAAATAATTTGTTGGGGATAATGAGAAAATTAATGCCAAATATATTGACCACTTTGTCATTGAAGTGGTTGTTTATATTGTTCTAAGGAGAATAAGACATTGGAAAAAATGGAGTCAGATTAGTTGTAAATTCCGGATAAAATAATATTATTTGCAGCAGAGATGAGTAGAGGGAAGGTTTAATGAAAGTTGAGCAGTGAATCGAATCGAATGAACAAATAAGATATATAGAGTGTGAATTATAAGTGATAAATGATAATTACAAATGATAGATTTGTATAATGTTATTTAAGTATAATTTGATTTTGCAATTGGTTTTTTAGTTGACGCTAAGCAGCAGCAGCAGCGACTCGGACTACTGCGACGACGACGACGAGGATTTGCCGAAGTGTAAGAACAGTGGGGCAATAAAAGATTAACTAAGGGTTAACTAGTGTTTCCCTATCGCTGCAGATGATGAGACAATCGACTACACGAAGATCGATTTCGAAGCGCGACGCGTGAAGGCACGACGGGCACACGAAGAGATCATTTCGGGTCGCTATCGACAGCCGAATCTGGCACCGCGTAAGAAACAGCTCTGCAGGCACTAAGCAAGATACCTCCACATTTATTCTCCTTCTCCCTACTAGGGCCACGCCTGGAGCAGTCGCGTGGTCGCCATGGCAACAAGTTGGGAGGACCGCTGCGCTCCAGTTCAGCCTCCTCTGTCTCGAGTGGCGGCGGCAGCAGCAGCAGCGACTCAAGCAGTTCCTTGTCGTTGCCCCTTGAACCGACGGCGGAGGGTCGACGTTCAACACATGAGGTGAGCAGCACGACGCACACCAATTCACTGGAGATCGAATCGCGTCACTCGGGCGGCTATGAGCGAGCCAGACAAATCGCTGGAGCAAGACGCAGCGAGCTGGACATGCAGAAGGATATGCAGCGGATCAGTGAGCTGCTTGAAGCCACTGCCACGCCTCCACAAATCGACATACAACCGCCAACAGATGCAGTTGGCGGCGCCGGCGCTGCCGTCGGGGGAGGAGGAGTTGCCCTGGGCCGGCAGCTATGGGGCGCAGTGAATTCCGTTCGGGTGCCACCACGCAGTCGCACCTCGAACAGCAGCACTCTGACCAGCCTACGGGATGAACCCGACCAGCTGCAGGCCAGCCCCAGCATGGAGTCCAGTGATTGGCGCAACTTTATACGCTCCGAGTCGCAGAACTCGGTGCCTTCGTGGGCCTCATCCATCAGCCTGGATTGCCGTGCCGGCGAGGAGCCCGTCAAGGAGTTCATGAAGCATTTCGCGCAGCTGCTCTTCAGCAACTCTGCAAGCATCAATCTAGAGCTCAAGTCCGAGTTCGGTGTGCTGCTGCGCCTGGAGATGGGTCGTCTCTGGTTCACAAGGTTTCTCAGCGAGCAGCGCAACAAGTCCAAGCGCCTGGACACGTTGACTTTCAACGCCCTGGCTCAGTACTTCGCCCTGGCGCTGTTCGAGTGCGGCGAGTGCGACGATTTTGCACCAGCTGCGGTTCTCATGAATCTTTGTTTCCTCTTCTACCACGAAGGTGAGTTACGATTGTATGATGCCTGCTGCCTTCCTTAGCTTCCCTATCTTTTATTCGTCATCTAGTCGAGGTTCCTGGCTGCGATCCCTATCGCGAGTACCTGTTCTCATCGCTGCGCCAGCAGCCCATTTGGCAGCTAGCACGTTTCTGGAACACCGTCTTCCAAGACACGATGCAGTCGGAGCGCGATCATCGCTTGGCCTCTCAGCTGCGTCGTCAGCAGCGTCGACAGGCAAAGCAGCAGCAGCGCATGGCAGCAGCGGCAGTTGCAGCAGCAGCTGCCGCAGTCACTTCAGTCGTTGCACCTGCAGTTGAGCCGCTTGTTGATGCAACTAAATCCTCATCCAGCTCCTCGCATCATGGCGGCGCTGCTGCAGCAGCTACGGGAGCAACGGCGACGGCCAAGCGCAAGTCGAGCAAGTGCGATGCAACACAGCAGCAAACGGGCAAAGAGCCCGACGATGTTGTGTTCCGGCAACTTGGGTAAGCTATAGATTAAAGTCACAAATTAATCGTATTGTATGCATTCCTTTTTCAGCGCCTTTACGTGTAACATGCACTCACTGGGCACCAAACAGGAGATATGCCTGGAGTTTCTTAAGAAGCAAGTGGTGGCACACAATCTATCCAAGGGTAGGTATACCTTGTTGTCTGTATTATTACTATATATGATATCTTAGATCCATCTATGCTCTTAGCCTTTTTAGCTTTGACTTGAACTTCAGTTTATATTGATAATCCATATATCTTTAGCACTACTATAAAAATACTACATAAGTAGATGGATCTATAGATTTATATAGATACATGTTTGCTCTCTTTTTAATTGTCTTTACTTTATTTTGATTCACGTTCCCATTTCTTTATGTTACAGACAAGGCCAAACTCATCAGGGACAATATCTATCGTATGTACCACGAGACGGAACTGTGGGGCGCCAAACAGACTTAAATGCTCTGTGTCTATACTACCAAATGATATTCCTCCCCTACCAAATCTAGTTTTGATCACCTAACGTTTCAAATTTCGTCCTAACTTAAGCTAAATTTTCGACTTTAACAGAGAAACTAAAATCTTAAACTATTCTCGACGTACCGTACTCGTATGTAGTTCAAATTTTTACTTGTTGTCTAAAGCAAAACGTTGTAAAGGAATAAACTATACTTATGTATGTACTATGTAGCAGATCAGAGATGAAAACAATATTTATATCCGTAAATTGTGATAATAATATTTTGTGATTACTTTACTACATATGTAAAATCAAATGACGAGAACTAACTTAGCGCATCAGAAACCAGTAAATGAAAAGATATTGAAACATTTGAAAACAGTTCGAAAACAGATAATTCAAAACTATTCTGTAATATATAGGTACAATAACAATAACTCACATGGAATAAACAAATGTACAGAATCTAATTTGTACAGATAAATCAAATGCAGGCGTTTTAAATTATATGATATCGGGGATTTACAATCATAGGACACCAATTTAATGACAGCAGAATGGTTTATTTTGCGTTGGCAAAAGTAATTGCATTAGCCCTTTGAAGTATTTACAAAAAATTAATTCGAAATCGGAACAGTCTGTTGCTAAGCATATCCAACTAATTCGATATGATCTTGTGCGTCACTAGATGCGAAGCTTTCCATCTTGCTGGCTATAGAAAAGTTACATATCTTTATCGGACTGTTCTTGTTGTTGTTCGCTATGGTTTCGTTCAGGAAGTCGACAAGATGATGCATCACGTTTGCCAGGTTAAATGCAAATTTAAGGCAAGCTCCTCCGCTTAGGAGAGTTCCGATGTTTCCGGCAAATGCGTTGTAAACGTTAACGGACGCACTGAGATCAAGATTCCAGGTATGTGGCCATGTCAAGCACGCCTGGAAAACTCTTACGCCTCGCCCGTGGGCATTCGAGTCTGTTTTGTCAGGTCGTATTTGTACATGAAGACTCTGCCGTTTGCATCGTTGATGTAGGACTTCACCTCAGTTGGTGTCTGCCATCTGTTTGGGCAGAAAAAGATTAACTCAAGAGTTATACGGCCATTGAGATCTGCAACTTACTGTTTAGTTGCCGTTGTGTCCACCGTTGCTGGTTCTACGTCCTTGTGGAGTCGCGAAATATGCTTTTTCAAACCCTCGCTTCGCACACAGGCCTTGGGACAGTGGGGACATTTGAAGGGTTTTTCCCCAGTATGCTCCAAGATGTGCGCTTTAAGATCTCTGTTTTGGGCAAACGGTTTGGGGCAGTAAGGACACTTAAAAGGCCGCTCGCCGGTGTGGCCACGAATGTGTCGCTGGAGATTATCGTTTGTCGCAAAAGCCTTGGGGCAGTGTGGACACTGAAGATTCCTTTCGCTGGAGTGTCGTCGGATGTGCTTCTGCAGATTGTCGTTGGTGGCAAACGCCTTGGGACAGTGCGGACAGTTGTGGTTCCGCTCACTCGAATGGCGTCGAATGTGTTTTTGCAGATTATCCTTGGTGGCGAAAGCCTTTGGGCAGTGTGGGCAATTGAGGTTTCGCTCATTCGAATGCCTGCGAATGTGCTTCTGAAGATTGTCGTTGGTGGCAAATGACTTCGGGCAGGTGGGGCACTCAAATGGACGCTCCTGGTCGCCTGAGTGTGTGCGTGTGAGATGAACCTTTAGATTGCTGTTAGTGGCAAAGTCCTTTGTGCAGTGTGGACATTTAAATGGTTTCTCACTGGATGTGATGCTATTTGGGATAGTTCATTGGATGAGTTTGCATCAACTTGGAGCACCGCCTACTTACCTCTTTTGCTTGTCTGAATGCGCATCCTTGTTGACCACTGCGGCAGAGTTAGCGCTTTGCCAGACTATGCTCATGTCCTGTTCGATTTTCACGATTCCCAAGTCTCTGTGTCTCATCGTTAATTGCCAATCCTGTGTCCTGAACATATTGCAAATCGCCTCACAGTGCTCCTCCTTGACACAACCCACATCTATCACTTGATCCATGTTGCACGCAGCTCCGGGCTGCTCTTTAGTGTAACTCCAGTTGATAAAAACTTTGTTTTGTGGCGAAATTTCGCGTTTTTATTAAATTTTAATAGCGTAAACAGCTAAACTGACGGAAGAGGAAAATTCCGATGAATTTTGCTCGATATTTCGACTTACTGGCATCTCCTCTAAGTATAGACAGCTGTGCCACAAGTAAGTTGGCAGCGCCGTTACATACAGAGTGGCTATCAAAAGCGGTGACAGCGTTGCCACACATTTCGAATAGCTCTGAACTAATATTTCCGATAAGAATAGCGCAATATTTAAACTTGACAATAAGTAAACTTCTTGGTTAAGATCATTTCATTTTACTGCGTTCATTATCATTATAGAAAATAAAAGCCATATTTAGCATTCAGCAATTAGTTTTTTATTTATTCGCTCGTTTAAACAACAAAAGAAAATTGACGTGTTTTTAATATTTATAAATCTCAAAAAGCCTAGAAATTAAATCGAAAACACTCTTGGAATTTCTTTGTTGCTGTTTCTGCTACATTTGTTTCATATTACTAAAATTGCACTAAAGGATAAATATATTTTTGAATACTTTTCATTCATCATAACTTTTACAGCTACGTGACATTCATTTAACTGTTTACGACAAATAAATAATTAGTTAATAATTATTATATATTTGATAAGCATTATTGTTAGGCTCGTTGCAAGTAAATGTATTTTAGTTTCGTAAATTAAACAGTTTATTCTCTTTTGATCTTTGTTGTTATAGTAACAAATTAAAGTCTATTTCGCTTGGATTACTGAGAGACGACTACGAAAACGAAAATTAGGCCAATAATAACATAATAGTTAAAAGATATAATTACTAACTAAATACCAGTGACAATAAATGATAGCAAGAACCGATAAAAACTATAAATATTTATGTTTAGTATTAACTTATAGCGACAGACAAGCCGGAAGCTATAACAACAATTGCGGGTGTATGTTTTGAACTCTCTCATCGACTTGAGTGTACAAGTGTGTATGCGTGTGTGTGTGGTTCGGGCAGATTCTGTTATTGACGCTTGTCGATAATTCTCTTTTTATATAAATATATACAATACATTTAAAACTTTGCAGGCGCCTTAGCTCTAAATTTGTTTTTGTAGGTGTTTAGTTTTTTTTTCTGACTCCTTTTACAAAGTTTTTGGTCTCGGGCCGGGGTTCTGTTTTTAGCAACCGAAGCCATTGGTCCCCCATAAGGGTTAGTTGTTGCGATCACAATTTGTTGTTGTTGCTCTATCGTTGGCTCAGCGCGTTACTTAATCGACCAAAAGCTGGAAGGTAACCGAACCCATGCGATCGCGTAAGCTGCCGCTGTATATGATGTTCTTGGCCCAGGCACGGCACTCGATGTCCATCATGGAACCCTCGGCGGGCTCATTGAATTGCACAGCAACCACGGGACTGAGATAACCTGGCTGGTTCAGGTACGGATAATAGTAGGACGGAATGCCCTGGCTAGGGTAATAGCTGATGTTGTGGAACTGCTCCTTGTCCTTGCCGTAGTGACCGTTGCAGGACACCCAAATCTTCTGGCGCTGCAAAACAAAAGAATGATCGAAGAAGTGAGTAATAATGTTATATAAACCAAGTTCTTGATCATCTTACCTCCTCGACGGCCGTAGAATTGATCAGCTGCTGTAGATCCTGGGGCATGTCATTGATGGGTGCATCGTAGACATCTGGCTTCCAGCCGTAAATCTTGTTCAGCTTGAGGAATATGCACGGCTTACCCTTCGGATATCCATAGCCATTGGCTTGCGAGCATGGCCCGAATTGATCCAGATTCACGACACAGACTTCGTTGGCACCGCGCAGTTGCTTAAAATCGCAGTGCTTCATATGTGCGCGACCCTCGGTGTGGTTGTAATCTGCACAAGGTACGATCAGATGATTAAAGATTCATATCTATATTGCAAGATCATAAGTCTGCTAACTTACCCGCCAAGAAGTCGTCCAGCAATTCGATCCAGTATTCACTTTCGGCGGCCTTCTTTCTATCGTATTCAATCACCGAACCACGCTCTGTTTGCTCACTCAGCGGACGAAAGCCCAAACCAGGATTGGTTCCAATCAGCGAATCCTCCAGCTTCCATTTGGGCTGATGATCATCCACTGACGCGAGCAGTCCCTGCATGCAAATGGCAAACAGTATGGCAAGTATGATATAGAAGATGGCATAGAATAACAGAAGTTGTCCTGCGAAGAGAGATAAAGAGTTTTTACAACATAAACAATAAGTTTTCAAGATAGTAGATAACTCCTAATTACTAGTATAAAGATGATTGCTAGAATTGTATCCGATGTTATATCCTACATACGAGGGTCGTTTGATAAGTCCGTGACTTTTTGTATTTGCCGCGCACCTGCTCTAAATACAACACTGCTCCTGTCAGCAGTTATCGATTAACAGCTGACTGTAAAATTTTGAGAAAGCTGCGTTTTTTGGTTTGCGTTTTATAGGCATAGAAAGCAGACGATCTCGTGAATTTTAACGAAAATGGAAAAAAGTGAATTTCGTGTCAGCATGGCAAAATTTCATAAATTGGGCTACGAACTGCTACCCCATCCAGCATATTCTCCAGATTTAGCCCCCTGTGACTATTTTTTGTTTCCAAACATGAAGAAATGGCTCGGCGGTAAGAGATTCGGGTCATCACAGAAACAAACGACTATTTTGAGGGCCTTGAGAAAACCTATTATTTGGAAGGAATAAAAAAATTGGAAAAACGCTGGACTAAATGTATAGAGCTAAAAGGAGATTATGTTGAGAAATAAAACGCTTCTTTGACGAAAAAAATATATTTTATTCAAAAAGTCACGGACTTATCAAACGACCCTCGTATCATATTATCTTTTTCTTCTTTTATTAAGTTATGATATGGCATTTATAATTTACCTTTATTCATATGATGTGTGAGAAATAAACAAAAGATATGTAGAGTATTACAGTGAAGAGGAAACCGCAGATGATGCAATGGGGTATCCCATTCATTGCAAATTTGGGTCTCGTGGGTTTTGCAATAATTCCGCTCATGATCGGATATCGAAAACCGGTTTAAACCGCACCAATTGCAGTAATTAGAATTAAGACAACAAACAGCAGCAGGCAGAAACGAGAAGGAAGCCGAATCGGAAGGGGCAGTGGGAAATGGGGAACTGAATAAGAGACATGGGACAAAAGGAGGAGGGCAAGGGAACTCGTGCGGGTATTATACGCTCTGTTTACGAGTTTTTCAATGTCAATAGCATTGACAAGTCAGCTAGAATCCACTGTGGCTTGGTTTTGTTGTTACTATGAATGGACCCCAGGGAACTAGACGGAGAGGTGGACGGAGGGGTAGTAACGGGGGTTGGGCAGAAGATTGGCTGTTGCATAAATAACGCAACGTGTCGATAAACCGAAACTGACAGCGGCCATCGGACAGGGGCGTTCGGCTCTCGAGTTCCAAAACAAATTAATCGTATGAATGAATATCGAATACAATGCACGAGGCCCCGCGAACTGTACAGTAGGCAACAAAAACCGAGGAACCACAATGAAAACGATAACAAAACGTGAGGAAAGGAAGAAAAAAAACCCGAAAGACTAAAGACAAAACGAAAAACAAAAACAAAAACAAAAACAAGAACATCCATCAATAAGTAATCAATGTCGGTCGACTTTCCATACAACACCGTCGAGTTTTCTGTTGTGGCACTCATCAAATTTTTAGATACCCAAACGGGGTACCAAGCCAAAGCCTATGCTGACGCCTCGACGCGTCGACGCCTCGCCGCCTGTTGCCAGGGCCCACCAAAGCAGGGAAATTAATTGCGCCCAAGTACAAGGAAATAAGTTTGGCAATGACCAAACGCCGCCCGTCGAGGGCGCCGCCAGTGGATGATGATGGTGACGCCAGTCCAGACAGACTGCGCCGGCCAAGGTGGGCGCCCGTGGCGCGTGTGTAACCAATATCGAGACGAGACAAGGCGTTCGTACTACAATTACATGCCAGCCCAGAGACAGAGCGACATTCTTATGTCTTCATACACACACGCGCAGACTGCAGACCCCGATGACTACAATAAGATTGTATTCAGTTGCCCCTCCCCTTTCACTCCTCGTGCAATCGATAAATTTACTTCAATTTGATGTACTCGTGGAGCAAACTCGCATATGACGATGACAATTACTTAGCCCACTTGGCTGACCATGATGGATAGCCCAGCGTGGCACACGGTACACACATAGACCAAATGTACACTCCTAAACACACATAACATATCGTATAACTATTTTTATGGCCATGCCTGGACTCTGGTAGTGTCGAAATTGGACCTCCTGTTGTCCCTGTGGCTTCTCCACAAATTCTTTAGCTCAGAACCCAATATAATGTCTAGTTCAATTAGTTGGTATGTAGCGAAAGAAGTACGAGACAAGGTTTCTCTTTTCTATATTAGAGAGAAAAACAAATAAGTGAGACCAACTTATGTCTACAGAGAACTTATGGGTATTTCTAATAGATCATTTATACAATATGATTTTTAAAAAGTCTAAACGAAACATAATAATTATTGCTGGATATTCAATAACTTGGGCTTTTAAGCAAATAGAACTTTAGGTCAATATGTTCCATATGTTTATAACTAACTAACTTAACCTCATTCCATTTTATTACAGGGTACTTCACGGTCAAGACCAAAGTGCAGTAGAACGGCAGTCTGTCTGCACATAAATCTGTTTCCTGTCGCTTTTCCATTTATATTTTGCATACTAGAGATAATTACAAATATCGTATATAGATCTGCTGCTGCTGTGGCCCGATTCTAATGCCACTCATCGGTCCGATCGGGGTCTCTGTGTACATTTGGCATTTGCATGGCGACTCGCCTTGAAATACATTCGGCACTGCTCTTCCTCTCACTCTATCCCTTCTCTCTCTCTCTCATTCGCAAGTACGAAAATAGATGCGAAACATACGAAAAATGGGAAAGCGCGAAAGCACTCGAAACATTATTACGAATACGAGCAGGCCGAAAAGTTCAGTTACCCACTTAAAAGAGCGCCAGAAATTGTACACATACATACAAAATATGTAATATTTTATTTAGCAAAGGGAAAATTTTGGTCGAGTAAGGGAAAAATCAGTTCAAGTGGAAGTTTTATATTTGCTTTTCTGCGAGTAATTAAAATGTTACCAATGCGAATGCGATGTTAACCAGTTTCTGCTGGTTCCTATTAACGTGACACGGACGGGACTGGGCCGCAATGTGAAGCAGGCCGTGGAGGGCGTGAGTAGGGTGCACATGTAGGGCTTGCACCCTCACCACTAACCACTGGACGAACTTGCTCGCATTTACATAATGGTGGTCGAGGCGAGCGAATACGCATAACAGTAAACACGATTCATCTGAAACTTTGTTTATGGCGCACTGCAATGACCAATAGGGTGTCTGTGGGTGGGGAGACGGCTCCAGGGCTGGGTCTTGCAACATGTTACGGCGCCGCAACTCGCTGGACAAGTTTTATTAACAACACTCTGGCTGGCTTGATAATGTGGTAAACAAACTTAAAAGAGCCCCTGACCTATATAACGGCACACCCAGTCCCAACAACATCAGCTCCAACCTCCCAAGCACCCACACAGCCCTCCACCCTTCCCAGAAAGTTTGCATGACCGATGATTGATAGCGTCGCCGTCGTCGTCGTCATTCCGGCACACCAACCAAGGCCAAATAAAGTTAATAATTTAGATCCTGCTTAAGCCACATATGGTCAGGTTCTGTACAGCACAAGGTGTTCAAGTTCAAGCCTGACCAGGCGTCTACTATCGTTGGGCTTTGCGATTTCTCTACACATTGTTTTCACGCCATTTGTCGGGGGAGTTTCATTTATTTACCCCCGAGACATAACTGTTTGGGGAACTGCGTTTAACAACCACAAATGTGCGACTAATAACTCATTTGCCTAATGGGGTTCTATGTACGGCAGATTTTAAGTAGGATTATGGATAAGCGATAAGATAATTGGTTCTAAAAGGTTAAATGCTTATTATATGGGGTGGGTAAGACAAATTAAGGTGGAGTAACCTGTTTCATGTTACACTTTGCTGTATTATCACAAGGTCCTACTATAGGTCTCTCCATACCCTTCATAAATGCCTTTCCAGGTACTTCTCTAGTTCCCTCTCATTTAATTCTTGTTGAAGAAGGCTCGATAATTAATTGATTAAGGATTCAGAAATAAATTAACTAGAAGCCCAGTAGAAAAGAAAGCTTTCCAAAGATTACCCCAGTACATCAACCAAAAGTTGACATTAATTTTGGCTGACTTTAGGTTATTTATCAGAGTTAGATTTAATTGAGAACATTCAGCCCCGCTTTGCATGTTAAAAGGCAACCTTCGACAGGTTCTTCCAGCTGTAATTCCCGAACTGGTCGCACTCAAATCGACTTAATTTATGTGTCGCAGGCACGCCGACATTCTCAAGGAGAACACCTCTAACTGTTTCTCCTGGAAGAAAGCAACAATTGGAAAGGCCCAGAGAAACAGCAGGCAGCTAAATCTATAGTGCAGTCCAAGGAATTAGCAGCAACAACTTGCTGGCTGACACTGTCATCATTATACTCATTACGGGCGCCACTCCTACCCAGCTGTGGGGCGAGATGATAAGACAAACATTTATGCGCAGTCAACATGGGCAGGAATGAAATGGGAACATAACAGGGTAAGGAGATGGGCAGAGAGGCCACCCTCAAGGCGTCCTAAATAGAGAGCGTCACATTGGCGCCTAACACACATAACCGGCATCGTCCACACCCGCAACAGAGTTTCTCGTTAACCGTTTCCCCCTTGTACCTCATTCCTCTGTTTTCTCTCTCTCTCTCTCTCTATGGCTAATTCTCCCTCTCCCTTCTTCTCTCAAGGTCCAAATCCTTCGTGTGGTTGGTTTACCACACCCTTTTCCCAATGCGTCATCGTTGGCTTAGCTCTATCGTATTCGCAAGTACCGACCCCTGTATATGCCTATAGCATACTTTGTGGTATTTTAAGTGAATTAATTTCACATATTAACCTTGCTAAGACCCGATCCACCAAAGGGCCCCTTCGCCCTTACCCCATCCAAGCAAACATTACGTCCTTTTAGTTTGCTGATTATTTTCGGGACACTTTTTCGCTTGATAGCTCAACCAAGCTTCGGTATAGGGGTTTTCCTTTGCTTGTTGTTCATTCTTTCCGTCCACGCCTAATTGGGCATTGAGGCCTTTGGGTGGGCAGTTTAACAATAAACTTTCAAAGTTCTTCAAAGTTTTCCATTTCCTTTTGGAAAGAGAAAGGAACATAGGGTAGTGAGACAGTGTATTCGTTATTTTTTAAACTCCGAAATGAAATAAACTGATATTTACACATGTATATGAACGAAGAAATCAATAAACTCCAAGTAAACTCAGTAAGGAATTAATAGGTCTAAGTTTTACTATGTTTACAAAGTTTACTAACTCTCGGATAAGCGTTGCATTTCCAAAAATGAAAACTAACTGGAATTTGATAAGAAATCAATAACACCAAAATAAATGAAATACATTCTCTCCTTGGTCCCATTTTGACTTCGCTGTAGGTGGGAACAGAAAGTCATGTTCCATGGCATATTGAAATCAATTAGCGTTGTTTCCTGTGCCCTAATTAAAATCAAAACAATTATAGTGAAGCTTCGTAGACCGACAGGGAAAAAGAAGGGGGCATAGAGGGGGTGTTGAGGGACTGTGCGTGCTGGCAACAACTATAAAATGCAACAATTAGTTGCATCGCTCGATCTAAATGGGCGACTCTCGCAACGGACACTTACTGAGGGTGCTGAGAGGGCCTGGGGCACCATGGTAATTAGTGGTTCGAACTGGTTTTTGACAGAACTTCTCTGAACTGACTTGCAGGTGTAGCATATGGCCCTGTCGACGGTGCATTGAATTTCTCAAATCAAACTGCAAGCTCAGCCAAAACGAGGCAATGAAAAGCTCATCCAAACAATAAAAAAGTCGCTTAACCGGTTTGATTTGACTTTTACCAAAAAAATAAAAATGTATAGTAAAAAAAAAAAGAGAATAATACAAAATTCGTTACGTTCGTTAATTATTTAGTTTCAGTTAACAGAGTGGAAATTAACGCTGCGATCGAAGCGAGCTCTGACTTTGCTGGATTCTATTGTTCTTGCCCCCCATTGGAAATGTTTATGGTTTGTGATCTTCGGATTGGAAGATTTTTTTGTGAATTTATTCGACATCCGCTGATTTTTGAATGTGTTCAAACAATGCTAAGTTTCTAATTGGTTAAATGTGGGAACAATGTGTGAAATATCTTTCAAAGTACAAGTATATAAAATAATTATTTCACAGGTACTCAATACAAATTGTATGTTGCGGTTTTTAGGATCATAAATTCATTTATTGCTGTTGTAGAATTCTAACTTCCACAGCAAATATTTATACTTTTACTCTCTGTAGTAGTTATAAATAATTTGCTTTCGCTAATGAAACGAATTTCGAGATTATAGATAATTTATAGTGTATAACTAAGCTCCGCACTCGAGCAACACATTTCTGTGTCTGCATTCCATATTTATTTAATGGTGGGCAGCTACTAATTATTTTGACCTAACAGCATTTTAATGGTCTGACTGCACATGCCAATGATTATTATTTATGTACTTAGCGAAAAATAAACTGCGAGCTTGGATAGATATGATAGATAGAATCAATTATAGGGCAGGGCATTAGCGAAATGGACAAAGGGCAAAGAAAGTAAAAAACTAACTTAACTGCGAACACAATCACGTTAGGGGGAGTATCCCGAAAAGCACTGTGTGTCCTCGGGTAGTAAGATAGATGAGTGTGTGTGTGGCTGTTTATATATTTGCCCAGCAGGTGCATTAAAATTGCCATAGACAGGTGTGGCGGTAAAGGGTTAGGAACTATGGTCTGCGGGTCTGTGTTGGCAGTCCAGTTGGCATGGCAAAATGACCCACACTGGCCGTAATGACGATCATGAAAAGTTTATCGCGGGAGCACAGTTCTATAGTCAACATTAAATTAGTTGGGGTTTTAATGTGGGCATTCATTTGTTTTATAGTCTAAACAAAGCAAACTAATTATGTTTATCTAGCGGAACTAAGTCAACAAGCATCGAGTGGATTTTCATTTTGACAGTTCGAATTCCGTTTAAAACCCAGAAAGACTTTTTGATTCGAGCAGTTTAGTAGTACAAATACTACGTGTTTATATGCTGAATATCATTACTTATGAGTATTAATCGAAAGTTTCGTGGAAATTCATGAGAAATATGCATATTTACAATTGGTGCGTGAAAAATCATTAGGTAAACCTTGAATTTGTTTAGAAGAATGTGTTACAAAATAAGCAATGTATAGCGTTATGAGCGATATGCACAACTAAAGAAGAGTACTAGAGCTCTCCTCTTCAGTAGAATCTCGCTCTCTTTCTTCTAGTTCTCTCGGTACAACGTGTGTCCGTGTTTATTTGCTATGAATTTTTATCTTTTCGGGGCTAAAAGCAAATTTGTGCTCGAAAATGGAATTTGCATATTCCTCCTCTTTTTATATGACTACTATACGAACACATGTATGTGCATTTTTAATTATATGTAATAATTTACGAATAATTATGGAAAATACCTCATATATAAATACTTTGAGTGTACGTGTATATGCATACAATATAAATAAACAGTGATAAATTCAGAGAAAGCTTTGGGTAAATTTTGTATAGTTTGCGTGAAAATTGTAGCAAGGTTAAGTAATACGAATTTTGATGCTTATCAGGTGCCTTTCTTATCAATCTTAGTTTTAGTCTGGCAAATATTAGATGGATGTTTATTACAGATAATTACTATCGTGTAGTCTTTTAAATGGTGAATATCTTTAAGTATTTTCATTTTACATTCAAAGTGGCAAATATTGTACATATTCTCAAAGAGATCTGTTATATGTCTGATGCAAGCGCATACACATAAGTATACCCAGCAGTGGGAAATTCTATCACAAACACTTCATAGATAATTAAACTAGTTCTGAGGTGCTTTTACGACATGCTTGTTTCTTATCTCTCTCTCTCTCTGCTTCTCGCACACTCTCTAGGAGAAGGTTACATTTATTCTCATATGGCAATGACTTTCGAAGCCGAAGCCTGTTTTTGTTCGACACTCGAAACACAGTGCGAATCGGAGTAGCTGATAAGCTCTTTTTATTTGCTTATACGTGCATTCGTTGCCAAATGACCGACTTGCATTTACATACAATGTACTCACTCACACACACACACACACACACACACTCGTATACACACTCTTGCATATTAGTGCATTTACTATTTATATGTACTGTTATTCTTGTTTTGTTTTATTGGCGTGTGGTTTTTCGTAATTTAGACGACTCAGCATTCGATTGACGTAGGGCTGACTTTTGTAATTTGTTTCGACCCACCTCGAAAGTGGTATATTGGATGAAGAAGAGAAGAGGAGCGGAAGGACAGAGCGTACAAGAACTACCAATGTTGTGCCTTGGGCAATGAGTTTTCTTCCTATGTATGCTATATTATATTTTCAAATGCTCACCCCAGCTCTTGGCTGTGCGACCGAAGAAGGAACCGTCGCGTGGATCGTAGATCATTTCCGCAAACGTCTGCTTCTTGGCGGGTTGCGGGAATTCGTTTTCATATTTATCACCTTTCCCGTTATTCTTCGACATTTTGCCGCTGTTTTCTGTTTTCTGCTTGCTGTTTTTCGAAAAGTTATTGCAAATTGCACAGTGCACTTGTTTGGTTCTTGGGCACGTAGATTTTAATTACAATTGCAGCTTTTCGCTCACGTGGACGGTGTACGATTAATTGTGTTTATACGTGGGATACGCTTTATATATTAAAGTTATGCACATAAGGTATTTTGAGAATATGTTTCACTTTGCACCTTGTGGATACTCTTGATATTCGTTCGATTTAATTATGAATTATTTTCAATTTTCGCTTTTCGGAAATTCAAAGGCGCGAGAAAATATTAGAAACACAACACAGCCGAAACACACAAATGTTGAGTGAGTTATCGGCACTGCGGCACTCGTTTTTGCTTCTCAAATCACTGACTCGGCCCACAGTGCGTGCTGCGTACTGCGTGTTGCGCTCTCGAGGAAAGATCACCAACTGAACCACAAAATGTGGTGGCAATGCCGACGTTGACGGCGCTGTCTGCAGTTACTGCGCGCCGCTCAACACTCACACATGCAGAGCTGGCTCTCAGTCAACACGCACACACATACACACACACACACACTCACATACATACACAAACCCAAGCGATACGAGTTTTCGAGCAGAGACAGCTGTTGAACGCTTTTTCGAAAGCTTCTTGCGTGAACTGGGCGAGAGAAGTGGGCGGGAAGTAGGAGGTGGCAGGCTGCAGTGCGAGTGTTGGCATCACACGGATTGTTGTTATTGTTGTGGCAGCTGTTGCTGTTGGTAGCCCCTCTCACATGCATTGTGGCAGTGTATACGCAAATAGAACGTGGACAGAGTGCAGACAGTGGCCAGACAGCAACAGTAGCGGGTGATTAACAGGGCCGCACTCAGGTGTGAATATACCTATGCTGAGTTCTATATATTATTATTATCTTCTATATAGGTTTATATAGTTAGGTTGATTATATTTGATTTTTTTTTTAGGGGGCGATTAACAGTGTCCGATTCGGGTGTCAATGTTGGGCTCTGTCGACTTTATAGAGAATTAAAATAATGCTTTATATAATATAATTTATGTTTGTTTATTTACATTTTATAAATGGTCTTATCACTCTCCACTTTTGTTTCATTTTGACTTAAGTAAACGGCCCTACCCGCATGCGCAAGAGCCGCACCTGTATGATTTTTCTAATGCTAAACTGTTGCTTGATAAATATTAAAATAAAGGCACAATAACACTGACACGCATACTAAGCCACACACATGCCCTCTCTCTCTCCCATTCTTTTTTACTCTCGCTCTCCATACTCACACTCTCTCTCTCCCACGCTGGCATGCGCTGAGAGTACATTGGCATCGGTGCCCACTGTGCTCCCCTGCTCTCCTTCAACTCTCGCGCGCAGCTTGATTTCTATCTTTCTTTTAATGTACTATTTCTTGTTGGGAGCGCCAGCATTATGTACTATGTATATGTACTGGGGTGTATTGTTTCTATGTTTCTGCATCACAACACACTGTTCACACACACAGGCAGTGTACATCAGTATGCACAGAGGTGAGTTGAAGCTTTTGGGGTGATTTGTTGTGACTAAACTGTACCGTGCAGAGGCGGAAAACTTTCTTAACACTCAATACACCCCATGCTGCCACCCGATAATGTTATTGTTACCGTTTTTCATCCAGGGCAGTTCGACAGTTGAGGCATTAGTCATCGGCGTGTCATGTGGAAAGCCGTTGCCAAGTGTTGAGGCAATTTTAAATTATTAATTCGCATAAACGAGCATTTCCGAGAGCGTCATCTCCACAACAAACTCGACTGGGATCTCGTGCGTTGCCATTGCAAATATTTCCCAACCCCCCCAACCTGCTTCTTCTGCTTGTTATTACTGCCCTTACAAAGGCATTTCTTTGTGCCGAGTCTGCATTTACGTCTTACATCTATGCATTCTGTCTTTTAATCTGCGCCATTCATTGTAATCATCATAAATTTATTAAATTATCTGTACTTGACGACGCCCCATCAACGACCCTCAGAAGGTGCCTGGAATTCCGCGCTGTAAAAGTTTAAAGCAAAGTTAATAGAGTTCTTCATTAGACGGAATACTTTGAATGGATATTAGGGATGATAATCAAGTAAGAAAGCAGAGTAACATACTTAAGACTTCAGATATTAAACAGAGCTACATAAATATCTTATCATCGGCAGAGTAGACTTTAAGTAGATGTGGTAAAGTTATCGAGATTGAAAGATGCAAAATAATTCAATGGAGGATAAACTTATCAAGAGGAATACTGGACATAACTGGCTCTTATTACCCACCTACAGAATCGCTGTTCATGTTTTCTTTATTGTACAAAGAAAGAATTCCCTTGTTAGGCTTCAACTTCAGCTCAAATTCCGACTTCAAGTCAGTTTCAGTTATCCCAAACACATTGCGTGAGCTTGTTAAGTCTTTTAAACCAGTTTATCTGGTCCAAACTGAAACTTTTGTGATTTTTCCAGTACTTCTCGCTTGTTCCAGCTTCCTCATTAGAGAGAAGTTTTGATTTTCCTGTTTAGCAAAGATTTTGCCCGTGCCTACGATCTGTGTACTCTTCTGATTTGCAGTCTCTTACGCCTGCTTTAAGTGTTTGCAGTCAGCTATGATAATTAGCAACCAATTAGTCGAGAAGCTACGTAATAATGGACCATAGTTCCCCCAAGTCTGTCAACGTAAACTATTTAAATGTATCTGCTCAATAGCAATCTTTATCTCTACTTCAACTTGCAACTACAAACATGATAAATTACATGTTCTTCTATTGCTCCATTATGCATTTATCTGTATTCTATTGGAAGGTTTGGCGTCACAAAGTTCTATATATTCCATATATGAATATGGAAAGACACTCATCAAGTATTCTTAGAATCAGTTGAATGTCAAATGTACACACTAGATGTATACCATAAGTAACAATTATTGAATATACGATTTGGATGAATAACTGAGAATACTTATAAAGAAAAAAAAATACCACGAAATGTCTTTGACCTTTCCCATTTGCAGTTTTTCTGACAATCGTTTTAACTCTATAAAAATTTGGTTCATAAAAAGTGCATATTACCTCTTATCTAATATAGCACTGGCACCTCTCCCTCTAATAAGACTGCTAATGAAAGCATTAGGCAGTTTTATCTACAATTTATATTATCACTTATTATTTATCTTGTATCCAGAAATAACCTGTTTTTTAAAAAGCTCATAAAACGGTTATATACTTGCAGCCTAAGTCATCAGCTACATTTTAACACATATAAAATAGATTCAGAGAGGAAAGTGCGAACTAACATATCGTTACCCATTATCAACTGCATATTCACTTATCAACAATGTATGCCAATAAATAAGGTTCGATACTTATCGACTGGGAAATACCTCAAGTACCTGAAATTAAATATAAACCCATTATTAGTACTTATTATTCGTTTAAAAATAAACCTTGTATTGGTAAATGAAATATTAAATTCTATAAATGATATGCTATGACGCACATCGCAAAGATAAAATCCATATAAATAGACGAACTCACATCGATCAAGCTTTAAAGCTTCCCAGCACTGCTGACCAACGGCAAGTGACGGCACAGATTTTCGATTGTTATTGGATAGGGGTATTCCAAATTGATAGATAGACCTTACCGGCCAGACTATCTTATCGGGCCACCATGTGGCTAGCCAGCAATGCGACAGCAATTAGGTTTATATAATGCAAATAGACGCATATGACTGTTTACAAGCACCTTCATGCTGTCGCTATATACTGATATGCACTTTGGAGCACTTAAGATACAGTTATCTTACCGTAATGGGTTGCTCATGAATGGGCTATATATACCTGTAAATACTGGTGTATTCCTATTCAAATGTTGATAGTAAACTGGTCAGTTCCAATTGAAATTACATAGTTATGGCTTTTGTATATGTCGAAGAGTTCTAGAAGGCTGTATGGAGTGAATTAATTAAAGAGCTTATACTATCAAACCTTAGCAGAAAATCACGTTCATTATAATACATCATATACATAAACTAACCATACCTGAACTTTACCTGCAGAACAATATGAAAGACATTAATATTTGTATCGCCCATTTTTATTGAGAACAGTTTGAAAATCATTTCGTATAGCCGTATAGCTGCTGGTTCCGGATTTCTCTGAACTTGAAGTTGGTATCTGACGTTAACTTAGTAACTAATAGATGCAATTTTGTTGCTGTAGATTGATTGTTATAGTTTCGATTTGACTTGTGTGTGTGTTTGTGTGTTGGATACATAGAAAACATTATGCACTATATACTGCATATAGTTAGGTATAAATATATGCAAAACTTGTTCAATAGGAAATCGCGTATAAATATTGTGTATAAGATTCGTGTGAGTTTACTTTGATTACTAGTTTGAAAAATCTTCGAAAACGATTTCGAATTCAATGTAAATCGTTTGCTTTTGGCTCCGAAATTGGTCAGCTGTATCTTTAGTTTTGTACAAAGAGTTTTGGTCGAAAAAGATCTATTTGTCTGTTAACTTTAAATGTCTGCACAATCAATATACATATGTCTGTGTATATAGTACGATATATATAAACTGGTTTTACGTAGTTACATAGCTAACTTGAGTTTTTCTCTTCTCGGGGCAACTCGATCTCGAAATTTTCTCTCGCTTCTTAAATGGCAGTTTTAATTTGTAATTTAATTTAAAATAAGCAATAATAACATGTAAATTTGTTGTAGTTTGGAACAGCACTAAATGAGATTCGTACTTGGCTAGCTTTTAATTTAGTTCATATACCATATATGCCACACATATCTGTATGTCTTTCACAAATCGGCCTTAGCATGCGAGTTCTTTCTTCATTCAGCAGCTTCACAATAATATTATTCATTATAGTTCTTTTTGTTTTCTTTTTGTTTTTAATTATAATATAATTTAATAATCATTATTATTATTTTCACGTTTGTAATGCAAAAATCGCTCGTAATTAATAGAAATCTTCTTAGGCGGTAGACTACATTGTTGCTATAAGTTTGTTGTATCTTGTGTATATGCTATAAGAAGAAGCTACATTCAAAAATTGTATTATCAAAAAATTGTTCTTTATCTTTATCTTGGTTATTACATTTTCTTGTGGGTTGGCTTGTTCTCTCAAGTTGTATTTTGCATTTCTTGTTATATTCCTCTCTATAAGAAGGTTGTACATATTTGTCTGGGGATGGAGAAAACTTCGTTTTGGTGTTGTTGTTGTTATTCTTCTTGTCCTTATTTTCTTAGACAGACGAGCTTTCTTTACTTTCTACTCTTCTCCTTCTTCTTTATCGCCTCTTTGGTGTCTCAACTGACACATTAATCGATCAAAAGCTCATAGTGTACCGAGCCGATTCTCTCCTTGCGATCGTGATGAATGTTGCGTGCCCAAGCTTTGCACTCGACATTGATGATAATGCCACCTAATAGATACGATATAGATATGTTGAGAAAGGTCATATGTATTACAATCGCTTGCCATATGCTGTACTCACGCTTCGGGCGCTGGAAGTGTACCGCCACGAGGGGACTCAGGTAGCCCTCGGAGTTCTGGTACGGATAGAAGTAGCCGGGGAAGCCGCGAATGGGCAAATAGTTAACCGGTCCAATGTTCTCCTGATCAGCTGGATTCTCACCCTCGCAGGACACCCAGACTGTGTTGAGCTAAACGAATGTATATAGATTATTATCATGGCATATAAGAAAAGGTATGCTTCGACTACCTTGTGGGGCTCGGTCTTCTCCATGCCAGCAATGTAGGTCTTCAGATTGTCGGGCATCTTGGCTGGCAAGTCGCGAGACGAGTTGTAGAAGTCCGGAACCCAGTCGTAGATCTTGTTCAACTTCAAGAAGATGCACGGCGAACTCTTGTGGTAGCTGTAGTTGTTCTCCTTGGTGCATGGCGACCAAGTCTTAATGTCCACATCGCACACCTGACCCTTTGGTGGTGGCTGGTTGTAGTCGCAGTTGTAGATGTTCTGACCACGTCCGGGAGTCAGACCAGGAGTTTTGTATACTAAAAAAGGAATTAAAGGTAGCAAGATTTTTATAAAGCCTGTATGGCTATAAATCTTCAGAAACTTCGCCACTAAATAGTTATTCAAAAATCATTAAGTGAAATGTTCTTTGCAACAACCTACGTACCTCATTATTTATTAGAAGCCCCCATTAAATTTTGCACAAGGGCCCTGAGCCCGTCGCTACGGCCCTGTGTTTTGGTGGTAGTGGTGGCAGTGTGTATAGCTTTTGTGTTTCTTATGTTATCCAGTTGATTACAGTTATTCTAGAACATAACTGTCTTACTGACCTTGGTAACTCAGTTCTAAAGTCACATATGCTACAAAACTCACGACCTATCTTCCCGATATTTATTCAATATCATGTATATCGCCTAGTAACGACCCTATTTCTTGGCCTTCCCCCACAGTCAATCGATAGCGAAAAAAACCTCAGCATAACTGCGATATGTTTTTAGAGTGTGGCTTGAAAAAAAATCGATAATTTTTTTTTTTTAATTAAAATGAATGCAAAACAGGTTGCGTGTTGTCAAGCGCCCCATTAGGTAGCCCTAGCAACAACAACAGTAAAGCAGCCCATGGTCGTTGTATACATAAGTTAAGAACATGCAAGACCCATTTAACATGTACTAAGTGCTTAGGTTGTTTCCCACACCATCGTAGCCAGATTTCCGAGGTTTCCCCCAATTCCCGCCTGAACTTACCAGCAAGGAAGTCGTCCAGTGAGTCTGTCCAATGCTTGTAATTCTCGTGCTGGGTGCCCTTGTACCAGATCAATGTGCTCTCCACATTATCGACGGGCGGCAGTGGGCGGAAGCCGAGACCTGATGGGGATGGAGAGATTAAAGTTAATTAAAGGGATATCCACTCTCTTTAACTCTTAAACTCACCTGGATTTGTGCCAATTATGGAACGATCCAAACGCCACTTGGGTATGCGGGGATCCAGTGTCTGGAAGAAGGCCCACATGCAGATGGCCACCAGCGCAGCGAGTACGCCATAGAACGCAATGTAGAAGATGCCAATCTTAGCTGCAAGGGGGCGGAAGATAAAGAAACAAGAGGAACAACCGATTAGATTATGATTAACAACAATCGAATTAGCACAGTTACATGGGGAAACTCAATCAAATCGAACTAATTAAAGATTCATCAGCTGGTAATGTCGGCGTCGAGCTGGTACAATTGAGCTGATTAAATTAACCACTTGAAGTCGGTCATTCGAAGCGTCGAGCGCCCCCAAAGTCATTGATGGGTTAAACTCTTAATTGACGGAGCGGGAAGTGCGATGAATGAGCACAAGTCAAGCGCCGGTTCTCAGCTCAAAGAACATAAACAAAGTATACGATATAAGATAGGCAGGCAAAGAGAGAGAGAGAGATGAGTGAAATTGCCTTGCAGTGAATCATCGTATAAGACTCGTCTCTTCTTGCTTGTCTTGCTCTTCTGCTCAAGCTGATCTTGAACTCAAGAGAAGCTTACTAAAGAGCAAGACGAACGCTCTTCGAAGAACTCTTACGCACACACACTTAGACGTAAGCGGGCCACATAACCTCAACTTGGTCAATAACTTGACTAGAGACAGAAACTGCTTAGCAAGTAAATCCAAAGAAAGAGAGAGAGACAGAATGGGAGAGTGCGATACTTCATAGAGAGTGAGAGAGAGAAGTTCGATACACCCAAAAAAAACTGAATCTATAGAAAATATTTTAACTAATATTCCTCAGGACTTCAGCATGGCTATAATCATTTTGACAGTCTCTCTTCTTCTTTCCTCCTCTTCTTCTTGCTCTTGTCATGTTTTGCATCCACGCGTTAAACAGCGCCATTTAATTTTCTCGACTTGCTGACAGATTTCCCAAAATGCAGACGTTAATTTTGCCGTTCACCAGTGAATTTTCTTTCCACCCGAACTGGAGCTGTGCCTCCGTCATCAACGTCAACGTCAACGGCAGCGGCTGCACAGGTTGCACAGGTAACACAATTATGGCACTTCTAACGCCTTGAAGTGTGTCAACCGAAGGCAAAAAGTGCCCTCAAGGCGCAACTTCGCAGGGCAAGTAGAGGCGGTACTGCCATAATTAAAATGTTTTGTAACTACTCAGGAGAGCACAAAAAATCAGGTACTTTGGGTCATAAACAAGATGAGTGATTTGGCGGAACTGCTCTTTATATTTATAGTTGCCCGCCCGATATTATATTAAAGTCACGTTCTCCAGGTGTGGTCGGGGTAAGGTTTGTATATTATTATTGTTCTCAGATATATATTTACAATTGCGGTCTTATCGGATTCCGTATGCCCTTACTGGTTCCAACTTACCCCATGAGGCACGATCTCGTCCCATGACCGTACCCTCCTCGGAGTTATATAGAAATTTGCCAAACCTAAAGGGTTCGGGCTTGCGTAGATTGTGCAGATCTTCATCCGTATTGGATTGTGGCATTGGTACAGGTTTCGACATTTTGGTGGGTTCTTTTTTTATATTATTATAATATTATATTTCTATATTTATTTGGTGATGTATAATGAAAATTTGTGACAATCTCAAACGCGAAGTGCGGCGATTTAATAAATAGATAAAAAGGTAACTCTCTTTTCTTGGTTCACTTGTTTGCTTAACTATTGAATCTGCAGGAAGAATATTATTAAAAATTGGAATTTAGAATATATATACCCTGTAAAGGGTATTCTTTTTATTATCACTTTAAATTTTCGCATTTATTTTTATTATTTTGCGACACTTTGGAATTTTCCCATTTGACTTTCCACAGAATCCTCATTCATTCTTGTGTTTTTCCCGATGCTTTGTATACACACACAATTTTTCAGGT
Source organism: Zaprionus indianus (assembly GCA_018904595.1). NCBI lineage: Eukaryota > Metazoa > Arthropoda > Insecta > Diptera > Drosophilidae > Zaprionus > Zaprionus indianus. Next base: position 4,891,462 of record JAEIHA010000905.1, read on the forward strand.
TGATTTTTTTTTCGGCACTTTTCACACACTTTACAACTTTTCTACACCAATTCGCATTTCCTCGCTCGCTCTCGCTCGCACGCGCACTCGTGCTCTCTCGCTTTGTCTCTCTGTGTTTTGTTTTGCTTCCCAGGAATTTCTCTACACTCGTTCCCGGCTCGCCGCAACACTGCGACAACAGCTTTGGCGCCTTTTTGTCCGTCTCCGTCTCCATCTCCTTTCTCCCGCACCGACTCCCTCTCTATCTCCCTTTCCCGGTCGCAAGCTACCCCCAAAAATGGTGTCAGCCCTTAGCCATATTTCCAGTGTAAGCGGCTTTTTGTCGACCGACTGGCGCGCCGCAAACCAATTTAAGGCAAAACCTATGCCAAGGCAGTAGCTAGGCCAGGCCAGGCGCCGTATCTGCCAGATACTTTTGTATCTTCGTGCAGTGCAACAGTTACACGGCAGTTACAGTTACACGTTCCAAGTGGGCCAAAGTCAAAATGCAACTAAGATTTCCGTGTCGTCGTCTAGTCGTCTAGTCGCTGTTCATTCGCACCCGCTCAAGATACATTTGTATCTTGTATCTTTTGGCCCTGCCACTGTTCTGTTCTGTTCTGTTCTGTTTATTTACCTTTGCCATTCCGTCAATAATTTCAGCTTGAAGCAAAACAAAATGCAGACAGAGTCTCTCGCCCTCACACGCACACACACGCACACACACACACGCAATGCATGTGAGTATGTTTTGTATCTCTTACGGACGCGGCCGCTCTTAGCGCTGCTTAGACGCGTCGCATACAAACAACCACACCTTTTTGGAGTAGCAGCGTGTTCTGCCAGGGCAGCGCGTGTGTGTGTGTGTGCATTTGTTTCGGGCGTGACAGAGAAATCTTCTACGACATGAATGAAGATTCGTCATGATTTTTACGACACTCTTAGCATATTGCAATAAAATCAGCATCACACACGAGAGCAACGCGATAACTTGAGATACTCCAACATGAAAACAACAACAAAACACAGAGACACACACAGTCACACACACACACACACACACACTTGTACAGCGCGTACAACTCCCTTTCCAGTCAGAGGCACAACAAAACACAACGCACACACAAAATGTGGCAAGGATGCCAGGCAAATGAGGAAAGTGAGGCTTTGCTCGCCTCCTCTCTCCCTTCTGCACTCCTACTTCGTCTCTCTTTACTTAAAATTTTGTCAGTTTTGGTATATTTGCTTTTTGTTCGAATACCCGTTTGGCGTTTTCTCAACGTTTGCAACGTTTGCAACGTTTTGACCCGTCGCAATGTTTCGTCGACGCTCAAAACAAATTTCAGACTGAAAACTGAAACTGAAGTCTGCCCAGAGCAGAGCAGAGCAGAGGCCGAGGCAGTGCCAGAGCAGAGCAGAGCAGCGCGTCAACAGACTTGGCTTGAGTTTGGCTCAAATTGCCACTGTATGTGTGAGTTGGAATGCACAACAGTAGCAGCAGCCTCGCTCTGGCTCGCTCGCTCTCTGTCTCTCTCCTACTCGCTCTCTCTCTCCCTCGCTCACTTTGCGCGCTTCTGTTCCAGCCATGGCCCAGGGCTGTGTGCCTCTTGCTCCCTCCCTCGTTCGCTTGTTTGTTGAGTTTGTTTTGAGCGCAATGCGCTTTTGGCGGAATTTCAAATTTGAGTGCTTATCGTCATATGAAGCTGGGGTTGGGGGTTCGTGTCTTGGCTAAGGGGGCCTTAATAGGGCGCGCTCACAGTAATTATGGTTGTTGTTCTTGTGTTGCGCACGTTTTAATTAGGCGCAGGCATTGAGCTATTATGTTTGTTGTTGTTGTTATGCATTTAGTGCAAATTGCCGGCTACTTCTGAGCACAGTGCACTGTGCGAAAAGGGCTCTAAGTTGTGCTCAAAATGTGACTCGGGTTAGCACAAAAATTTTATATAAAGAATATTAACAAAGAGGAAAAGTATTTATGCAACCTCATTCCATAAATTTGGTAGAATTTATATTATTATTTATTATTAGCTGTAAATTATTGAAGCTTATTGTTTATATAATAATAAATTATTAAAATATAATATAATATCTAATATCAAAGTGGTAATTTAATAAATCATATTCGTTTACGCCCAACACCAACTTCTTGCAGTGCATTTGATGAGCACTTGCGAAGTGCCTTTTTGTGCCACAGCAGTGGCAACATTTAGGCCCAACTGCGATGCTCAGATGCAAATGCACAGTGAAGTGCGGCAAGTGCAGCCTTTGTTGTTCGTGTTGTGCTTGTTGCATCTTCTATTGTTGTTGTTCTTGTTGTGGCCAGGTTGCACATGCACTCATTGAGCCAGCTTGCTCGCACTCTCTCTCTTCTTGCTCTTTCACTCATATGCAAGATCAAATATCCAGCACCAGGTAGCGATGCCACTGTGAGCCACTTTGGTTGCTCTACTGGCCATAAACAGAGAGTTGTCTCAGAGCGCACTCACACTGCCTCACTTTCACTCTCTCACTCCACTGCTGTCATTCTCCCGCTCTCTCTTACCCTGTCTTTCACTCTCCCTCTCTGCAGTTTACTTTCCAGGCCGCATGGCCGCAAAACCAGTTTTCTAATAACTCCTCGCACGACTTCATTCAGCTCGGTAACTTCCAGTTCGGCTCGAGGGTTGCTGTCCGCTCTCATCTCCACTTTCCTCTCCGCTGCCCTCTCTCCTCTCTCCACTCGTGGTGCTGTTGTTGTTTTCATCCCGCTGAGGGTTATTCAGGCTTACTACGCCGCGCGACTTCTTTTCGCAGCAAGGCGGCAAATATTTGCGTGGAACATGAGAAGAGGAAGAACGAGTCAGTGGATGAGCGGATGATGAGGATGAGAAGGAGCAGCAGCTGTGTGGAGTGTGCGCAGGCTGAATGTGTGACAAGCTCCAGATTTGTACTTTCCCATAGTCGAGCGACAGCTTTAAATAGCCCGTCCTCAAATGAAATATTCAAGAGCTGCTTAAGCCGCAGCCGGCGCGACGAGGGACGCAGTTTTCAGTTCCAACTCCACAAAGAAACCTTACCACACTCTGAACGTAGTCCAACTAGAATTACGTACCCCCATCCCACACCCCGCTCCATACGAAGCAGAGCCTCGAGTTGCATTGGGACTATGGCGCGAGAAAGACGTGCAAGAGGAGAAGGGATTGGAGGAGAAGGATTAGAATGGAGGACGAGGTGACAGCAGTGGCTACGAACCGTCTATGTTGATTCTCGGACCGCTGTGAATGACAGCAATCCATTTGGAAATAATGGATTGCGATCCAATGAGTGACAAGGATGTGCCCTATGACATCAGTGCGACGTTACTCTTGAGTGGACAGCCCTGCATTGTTGCCTATGACACATGGACGGGTTACTGCAACAGGCTATCAGGCGTGCTCTCCTTCTGTCTCCGCGAAACATGAGAGCAGGATACAATGTAAACTGTTAGAAAAGTTAAATCATATTTGAATCCCATGTTCATTAAAAATATTTAAGATTTTAAATCTTATCGAAATCAAGCCACGGCCCCTTCACCCTGTAAGGCGTTTTGATTTGCGCAATAAATATCATTTTTTAATTGATTTCAGAAAATTTGGTTGTGAACGGATAAGTAACATAGAAGGAATTAAAGAAATAGTCTTACTGGGCGATCAGTTTTCGGGCGCCTGCAAGTATGCAATAAGAAATACGCTAAGCATAAAGTAGCAAAGAAATTAAATAATTTTGATCAGGCGGGAAAAATAGTAGGTGACAACACTTGTTCATGTTTTCATATTATTAAAGCGAATAACCAAAGATATCTTTGGTAGGTATAGACTTTCAAAATACCTTGAGCATTTCTACAGTATTCTCTACATAATATTTACGTTAAAGATCCTCTTTCACACATTGATCACTTGCATGTGCCTAAGAAGCTCTAATTACAGTGAAAAACAGATTGAAATACAACTGGAAAAACAGTGTGCCAATCGTAATGCTAGATAAGATTATGTAATAAATGTAATAAACAATGCAAATATTTACATGAAGTACTAAAAATAATGTCAGGATCTTCCCTTAAATTGAGTAAATTTAAGTAAATAAGAGTATTAAAGATATTTTTACTATTTCAAGTTTTACAAAATTCATTAAATTCAATTCTGACAGTTTTATATAAAGACATTGTCTAAATAACCATTCACATTAAAGTATTCATATTATTTAATCATTTAGCAGCTTGTTTTATAAATTCACTTCGGACTCATTTTACAAGTTTGTGTATATAGATTCTCACATAATATTCATATAATATCCAAAATTTTATCCCTGATTTATCGTTATTTTCAAACAATTTTGATTCTGGAACAATGTCAGAGCTGCCACACACACCGACACACACACAGTGGCAAGTTGAAGCTGCTCATGGTGCACGCTGTGATTGCATAATGATATAATTGACCGGCATATTGGACGAGTACCCTGGTACTGGCCTCCGGGTACTGTGGGGTGCCTGAGCTTGTGCCCGCCAAAGGTCAAAGAGAACGACAAACGGATGACAGACGAGAGAGAGAGAGAGAGAGAAAGAGCAAGAGGAGAACCAGAGAACATAGCAGAGCAAGACGAGAAAGTGTTCAAAAGAGGGACAGGGAAAGAGAGCAGAGGGGACCATGCAATAAAAACGGGCGATGAATTGGGTGGATTTCCATATCCCACAGAGGCAGAGCACATGAATATATAAGTATATGTATATGTAAGTATGTGTCTGTGTGTGTGTGTATCTTTGCGTTTTGTCGCGCTAATGTGGCGACAAAAGACTTTGATTAAATCCGAACTGGCACAGCTTGATAAATTTATCAAGATTTACACAGTGCAAGCTTTACGTAACTGAGAAATGGAACCCGATCCCCGATCCCCGATCACCGATACCAGATACCCTTCTCCCGATCACCAATGCTTCTCACTCACCCCAACTCTCGATGGTGCGACCAAAGTAGGAGTTATCCTCATCGTCGTAGATCATCTGCTTGAAGGATTTCTTCTTGGGCCTCTCCGGCGGCCTTGAGTAATACTGTTGGAATCCATCGATGCAGTCCTCGGTTATGGTCGGCATTCTGGCTCGCAGTTGCGCCAAGTCGCAGTATCCTTATGCGAATGGAAAGGGATGGAACTAGTTTCTATATATATAGTATATTCTCTATGATAATCCCCGTTACGTTCTCTTGCTTCAGCACACGCGCTCGCGAGACTGATCGACACTTCCCGTTCCAGAAATTGGACTCAACTGAGCCGAGCTCGTGCCATAATCCCAACCAGAAGCAGCGAAACTCGAGCTGCGTCCAAGTCGAAGGCAGGCGTTGATCATTATCATCGCGTTGGATTACCATCATCGTGTTATACATATAATAAATAATGTTGCTCTCCTGCTCGCACTCGCACGCACTGACTGGGCTCGCACTGATTCTTTAACAAGCTGCAGCGACGCGTCGCTGTCGGCGTCGATGTTGATGCCGCAGTCGACGCCAACGTTGACTTTGACGCCGCAGTTGGTTTATCATATGCAAAATTGTGTGCGATGTGCCCGTGTTCAAGTGTCGGTCTTAATCAAGACATATGCGATTCCACATGCAAATTTCATATGCATATAACATGGTGTTATATAGCAAGTCAGTCCTGCAAACCAACGAAAATATACTGACCCAAAATGCCAAGAAAACGAAGATAATGTAAGAAAATTAAGTGGAATATGTAAGGGATTTTATTATGATAATTTTCCCTATAATATAATATAAAATAATTGAAGTATCAAGCTAAATAGGTTGAGTGATAAGTCCGGAAATATCTATATACTAAGACTAAAGCTATTTGATATAAGGAACATACTTTATAGTAATAGGTATTTTTGCATTTTTCTCATAAATAAAATTATCTAAATACCCCAGGAACAGTTGTAGCAAGCCTTAATTCAATCAAAACAGCCAAACTCTAATGTTCATTAGATTATTTTAGCAACGCCATTTTAAGCTTCAATTAAAAGTTTTAAGGATTAAAAATAAACCCCAAACAGTCGAGTGTTATTAAGGAACCAGTTTAAACTAACAGTCCTCAAAAAGTCTGCTCTTTTTACAGAACGACTTTATCTTAACCAGAAATATGCAGAGATGCCATCAGCTACGCACACACATAACTGTAATTGTGAGAATAAGCATGCTATAAGTATGTATATATGTATATATAAGTAGTTTGTATGTATGTACCGTAGTATAGCCCCGTCCATCGACATAGAAACACGCGCGTGACACAATTCCGCTTAATTGAATTTGAAGACACTGATTATGTCGTACAGCGTATATATACTTTGTGTATGTATCCGTAGCTAAACCCTGACCAAAACCAAATCCACGTATAACTGTGTGAACACACAATTAAAATATTCACGGCTCATCGCGACTAATTGCCAGATGAAATACGATTTCCTTTGACACTGAGCGCACTTTGTGAATCTTTTCCATCCCATCACGTCTCATCTCGTCGCACTCATCCCATTTCTAAAGTCCGATGTGATTCTGCCTTGATTTAGCGTGCAGTTTATGGATATTATTTCTACTAGAATTATCATCGTTAGGCTGAGGCAAAGGCAGAGGCAGAGGCTGAGGCTGAGGCTGTTTCCATTCCACTCACATATACTAAGTGTCATATAAAGTATACTGAGTATGTACAAGTACAGTATAAACATACATACCATATGTATGTTTTGTATATGTTCTCTGTGTATGTTGCCTATGCCATTTTTGCTTTTGTGTCTCCGCTTTCAATTGAGCCGATAAGTAGTGGAAATATTAAAGCAAACAGCAAACAGCAAATAGGAAAATAGATAGCTAAGACATATGATCCACTGTACGCTCTGCTTTTACTTGAAGAACTATCGGAATTAGCTTAAGGCTCATGTAATAAATGTTTTTCTGATCTGCCGATCTATTTGCATTCACTTATCTAAAATATAGCTCAATTTCGCTACGATAAATAGCAATAATGAACCATTAACATCGTATAGAAATTGCAGGATCTGCTCACGAGACGATTGAATGGATTGAACATTATAATTGCGTATATACTGTGCTGGTAGTAAAATACTAAACTGCGTCTATTGATAGCTTTCCATGCGGTCCATTGATTGCTTAAAATAGTTGGGGAAACGAAAACAAACAGACATAGAGACAGACAGACCTTATGCAACGTGGCTGCCGTGTGATGTTTTAATTTGATTCGGGCTAGCTTAGGATGTTCTCGCATTCACATCAACTCGATCAACTCGATCGCTCGCTACCCGCTCGCTTTATAAATGGCACACAAATCGACAATTTCCTGTTGTACGCCCACCTAGCGCCGTCAGCGGGTTTGAGTAGCTGCTACTACTGATGCCGGTTCCCAGCGTGCAAAATTAGTCGGCGAGTGAGAGGGAAACAGTCAGAGCGAGAGAGGAATAAACATGAGCGAGCTAATGACGAGTGCAGTCTAACGAAGGTTTCACGGTATTTCGTTGTGCCGCGGGGCGTATGTGCAATGTTCCTTGTGGTGGCGCCACCTGTTGGGTATAAGTTAAACTTTGACTTTAAGTTAAACTCATTCACAATAGATGGCGAAAGCAGCCTATCGACTATTAGTTGCACTAAAATGATTAACTCAGCGATAGAACAGTAGAGGGCGTAATGATTACTTTGTACTCAAAGACATAGTTGTTTTGTAGCACAATAGATGGCGAACGCAGCCTATCGCTTCCTAGTTGCACTAAAAGGATTACTTCAGTAACATAATAGTAGAGGGCGAAATGATAACTTTGTTCTCAAAGACCTTGTTGTTTTGTAGTACAATAGATGGCGAAAGCAGCCTATCGCCTATTAGTTGCACTAAAAGGATTAGTTCAGCGATAAAACAGTAGAGGGCGCAATGATTACTTTGTTCCAAAGTCATAGTTGTTTTAAAATACAACAGCTGGCGCTAACGATCTCGAATACCCATGGTTACATAGTCGCTACTTCGAAATATACATGATAAGTATGTATTCTAAAGAAATGATCTAAAAACCCGAGGGTTATCTTATTATTTCCACTAGTTTATCTCAAATATAAAAAGTTTTAATTTGTTGTTAATCTTTAATATTTATTTCTCTTCTGTTTCAGTTTCTTACAATATTTTAGCAGCAGTTGCCTTCGTATTTCATCCTTAAATGTCTTCTTGCAGTTGCTTATTTCGATAATTTATGAATTATTCGTATTACATATAATGCTATGTTTTTAAAGTTTGTCAGTGTGTGTATGTTTGTGTGTGTGTGGAGCTTGTCTATGTTTTTGTGTGTGTATTTGCTTAACGTTGGTTATCGTATGCAGTTAGTTTGTCATTTATGTAATTTATTTATAACCTTCACTTAACAATACAAATATCAGATTATTGTTTATAACATTTGTTGGATTTGCAATATTCTTTCTTCGTTTATGTTTTCATTGTTATTGAACTATAGTTAGAAGCTAACAGATTTACGTTGTATCTTTGCGGTTTTGTTAATACATTATTTATAAAACAAGTTTTCATACAAAATATAAACTAATTACAATTACGTCTTTGTGTTTATATTAATAACATTTATACCGTGAAATTAAATTCTTATTTACAACGTCTGGAATTTTTCCCAATGGTTTCTAAGCCACATGACAAAGTGTTTTCGTTTTTTTGTTATTCGTTTAAATGCGCAAAAGGAATTTTCAAAGTGATTTTCAAACATAGTAATTCGTTAATTTTTCGAAAAAAAAAAAGTCTGACCTCGCCAGCTGATCCTAACTTGTAGTATTTGCTATATTATTTACATATTAATTTAGATTAGAGTATTCGAATATCTTCCACATTAGGTAACATTAGGTAACAGTGCTGCAGATTATCTTTCCGTTTCTTTTCTTTGCTTTTTATTTTCCTCTCACCATCCTTTCTCTAGTTTTCAATGGTCTTTAAAAAGCATTTTCGGCTAGCTGTGAAATTTCATTTAGATTATAATGTGTCTCGATATTAAGTTTTGTAAATGTTGAATAATCGTATATGGTGGCTAGTCATTTGCTAAAACTTAATGTGGTAAACCGATTCACGAATATGTTGCGAATATCCTTTCCTATGTCGATTGATTTTCACTTTTACCGCTTTCCCAATATTATTTTATTATTATTTTTATTATTAACTTACTGCATTAGCTCATTTTATTGCTTAAAGCAAAGCCCAAGAAAATCCAACTCGAAGCATCAAATAAAAGTGTAAGTTACATTTAAATTCCGACGACTTATTCGCCAGAGTGTACATACAAATACATATACCATATATCTAACGATTTTTGCGCTTAGTTCTGAGTTCTCTCGACTTCTCGAGTAGTTGTAAATACACATTTATTCGCTCCACTTGCCTACACACACAATGAATCGAATTGAGTTCGTTACAATTTTTGCAATTACATTTAACTACGCTTCCCCTCTCGCTTTCTCTCTCTCTCTCTCTCTTCATCTTTCTCTCTGCCTACCTTTTTGTCTCTTTACCAACTAAATTACACAGCAATTACAACTAGTTGTTGGCTGTAGTTATACGATCAATGCAGACGCAAGTTGTATCCCTATATCGTGCTATACTATATAGTATTTGTAGTAATTGCTTGCAGATTTGGTTTAACTTGGGGCATCTTATGGCTGCTCCACACGATGCTGCTGTACCTGGGAAGGCTGACAGGAGCCGCAACACTTCTCCTTGTAGCGATGCAGTCGACAGAGGCCCATGGCACGCGCGTTGCGGCAGTAGCGTGAGGTGTCGCGACAGCTGGACGAGGATTTAACTGGAAAAAGCAGATCGGAATATTAATGTCTTGATATTCAATAAATATTGATTAAGATAAGAAGTTATTATACTTACGCTTCGATTGGCATGGGGAACTCTTGCACACCTTCATCACCGCCGGCCTGGGCTGGTGTTTGCAGACATTGCCCGCTGGACGACGGCTGCCGTACCAGACGCACTGCAGAATGCGGAATTTTATGCCTTGCCGACCACAGGGCGCATTGCACTGTGTAATGTGGATCCAAAAACAGAAAGAAAATTGCATTTGCCATTAATAAAAGATGCGCCCAAGTCCGATGAAAGGGAGAGAGAGATGTACCCACCTCTGACCAGGGCTCCACACGCCACACGCCCTTGCAGCGCTCGTTGTAGCATTCCTGGCGCGCCGGGGGCTTTTCATACTCGTCGCAGGCGCTGCCCGCAGTGCCGTTTTCGTAGCGACAGCTCACCTCCCGCCGCTGCACGGCCGTGTTGCGTCCATGGCAACGCGACTGCTGGCACAGCGTCCACTCGCCCTTGGTCCAGTGCGGACAGGGCTCATTGCCGCAGCTCTGGAACGTGTCGGGCATATCCAGCCCTTGGGCCATGCACTGTGAATTCTCCACGACATCCACCACGACGCGCCCCGCTGCGTTGCCATTGCTGCCGGCTTCCCTGGCTTCACTGTTGCCATTTGACATCGCCATCGCCGTCGCCTTTGTTTCCTCACGCCGGCAGCTCAGTGAGCGACGCTGTGGGAAGGTGCAAGAAACAAAACTTTACTGTAGTTTCTACTTTTTATTTGGGTACAAAAAACAATGGCATAGGCCAAGGCGAGAGAAGGTGGCAGCACGAGGAGCCAGACCGGACCATTGCCGGCTGCTGAAATATTTAAACTCGTTTCTGATTTTGTGGAACTTGGCTGCGCCAGCAAGGAGCAAGGAGACCTGCAGGAGCCGCAATCTGGCAGCTGGGCAGAGCTTGAATTTTGCTAATTATTGCATAAGTGAGGTCGGTTGCTCGGAGACCGAGCGGGGATACTGCATTGTCTAAGATTGGCAGCCAATTTCAGGATTACCTACAGAAATATTTCCTTATAGCATTAGCATATGATAGAAAAGACTAGGGAAGGATATTATTGTACTTATCAAAGGAATGCGATTAATCTGAAATAAGAATTATAAAGACATCTATCTATAAGTGCCTGAAGTTCTTAACTATTTTCCCGACTTTAAATTCAAACTCTTCTCATTTCTTGGTGACTCCATCGACTTTCTATTGGAATGTTTCTTTATAGAATTATCATTTGATTGAAAGAACAAAGATATTACTTTACTTATCAGACTTAAGCTTCCCTGTCCATTAGATAACAAGTGAAATTTGAGTATGAATCACTTTGATAGACTATAATTCTTATCCTAACAAAACTACGTCCACATATTTAATCTCTTCACATCTCTGGATCTACTTTTCTTCGTGCTTCTTTATCTCATTCGAAGCCCGCTTAGTGCTATTTCACACTTACCTGCAAACCACTACCCGCTGCTCCACATTCCTGAGAGCACTTCGACCACTCCCCTAGCTGCCACGTGTAGATGTATCGTCCGCTGTGTTCGTCACTTCTCGACGTGCTGGTGGTGCTGACCATTGCCGTAGTAGTTGCCGTTTCCCAGCGTGCGTGTGGCATATGTGGTGGCACCTCCTCTGCGCTGGCCTGGTCATCTTCGGTTTCGATCTCTAGCATCGCTCTCTGGGGTAGCATGGTACCCGCCTCTGTGTGCAGCTCTTTGGTCATGAGGCGCACCGGCTCATCCTGTTCGAAGTGCTGCGGCTCCAAGTCCACGCCATAATTGAGCGCCTCTCTGTGCAGCAGATGCTGTCCGCGGGAGTCCTTGAAGCGCTGCAGTGGCCAGAGCAACTGTGGGATTGGATGGGATGAACATCAAGTTCGGTAACGTTCTCTTGCAATAGCGTTAGCCTAAATATTGAAAAATGCTTTCGAGCCAGCATGCAGCATGCATCATGCGGCAAGCACTGCTGGCAGCAGCAGCAGCGACAGAGGTGGCAGCAGCAGTGGCTTCGCCCGTTGGATGACGGCAAGGTAAATTTGCTTGGTCGTCGACGCGTTTCCGCGTATTTGCATAGGTATGTATGTGTACATGTGTGTATTAGTGTGGGTGTGTGTGTGTGTGCGTAACGGTATAAGTGTGCTTTTCATGCATGCACACTTGAATTGCCCTCATCAATTGCTTCACGTTGACTGACTACGTACGGCAAAATCCGATTAGCCATTGAACTCAGCTGGCCAGAACACCACCAGCACCACTCCTCTCGCCACCATCCCATCTGCCCCCAGCACTTACACTCACAGTCCGTGGAACAACAACAACATCATGTAGAAGAGCACTTGGCACTCAGCCTGGGTTAAATTTGACTACCAAATCCACCAATGGGTTTTTGGCCAACATTTTGCAGTGCATATGCAGTGGGGGAGCATCGCATTTGGTTTTTGACTTTTAGTCCTCGCAATCTCTGCCTCCTCCTCCCAATCCTAACTCGAAAGTCAGCCCCCACTTCTACTAAAACTACACGCCTCGCTTTAGTAGCCACTGTGCTGCAGCTCTGGTGCTGTTGTTGTTGTTGTTGTTGGTGTTGCGAACTTATTGTCAGGCGCCATTGTCTCACTGTCAACGTCATCGCTGGTCGTTTTCATTTACAACAGCCCCGAGCTGAAGCCAGTGCCCCGTTGCAGTTGCAGGAACTACTAAACGGGAAACGAACTGAAACCGAGAGTCGATTCGCACCGAGCCTCAGTCTCCGGCACAAAAGATGATTTCCCAAGTGGCACTCGAAACCGACCAACAAATACGCTCCCCACTCTGGTTGCTGTTGCTGCTCTCCTTGTTGTTGCTGCAGCTGCATCTGCTGCGCTTTTATGTGTCTGCGCTGTGTTTGTCTGTGTGTGTGTGTCGGTCGTGTTGTCATTTGTAGCTCGACGTTAGCGCCAACGCCTCCATAGCCTTTTATTGTCACCGCAATCGCAATTGCAATTGCCACCGTTGTTATTGTTGCTCTTGTTTTTGTCGTTGGTGTTGGTCGACTGTAAGTGTGATAGGAGAGGGGGGAGGGGGGAACTTGTCAATACTGTTGCTGCCCGAAAGGCAAACTGTTGTGCTGGAAAGCATTTACCGCTTTTCCACAGTTTACAATTTGCCCCAGCTAACTTTTCCTGTTCCGAGCCGGCTCAAGGGCTAATGACAATACGATAATTAGTTTCAAACGAGCAACGAGCCGTGCACCGTTGTTCTTATTCTCATCAGTTTGATGGCCATCTTTTTTGCAGCCTACCTGGAGTCATCGATAATTTGAAGGAGTCCACTGCTTTTCTTTATTGAATGTTCTACAGCGACAAACTCATAAACGGCAATCTAATCAGACTGTAAACACAAAAGGTGTTTAATTTACATCACAGTCCATCGATAGCACCAATGTCTATCGATGTTTTTAGAGTTAATTTTATGTTATCGACTCAGAATTTTCCACATTAAATCTGGATTTGTTTAAAGATAAATGCCAGAACAAAAGTTCAATATTTCTCTATTCAGCTGTTTTAATTGTGTTAACCGAAATAAATCCCTCATTAATTTTATCTTATTTAGCCCTTCCTTGCTTAAAAATTCAGGCAACCCTGGCTTGCACTTTTATTCAAATTGTGAATGGCGCTGCAATTAACTCGATATTCTTTATTTTCTTTATCGATAGCTGTTATTGAAATCACCAATACATCTTAGCGTTGTACGTATTACATTTGAACAGTTTCGTTATGTGATACTACGCGTTGCTTAATTTTCTCTACAATAAATGTCAGATCGAAAAAATAACAAAACTGTGCTTAGCCTAAAATTGATGTCCAGCAATATTGATTCAGAGATGGGTGAACCAGGTGAACAAAAGGAAATAGTCTGTCCGTACGATGCTTCGCACCGCATTAGACCCGCCCGTCTGGCCCTTCACCTTTTGCGGTGTGCCCGCAATCACCAGGGATCAAACCTGGTTCGTTGTCCATTTAATAGCTGCCATTTGCAGAAGCCCGACCAATTGCAGGTGAGTGTATTATCAGGGCTATTGCATTAATTAAAATTCCCCAATTGCAGGCACATATTCAAGAGTGCGAAGATCGTCATTCTTTCGAACGGTTTTGTAATCCGGATTCATTGCCGCCAAAGAATCCATCATGTGACACAGCTGTGGAATCGATCAACACAACAGAAAATTGGGATGAGGACCCTGAAGTGCCCACTTACAATCCTCAAGCTTATTGCGAAGAAAACATAGTTATTCGCAATTTGCAGGGCGTTCCAAAGGCAACACGCCGACAATTTCGTGAGAATGAACGCCGACGCTTTAAAGAAAGTAAAAATCTTTAAACCCTATCGAATAAGAATAATCGATTTTGGTCAGTGTGCAACGTTGGTTGCAGCGCAGCCAACTTCTATTCAATAAGCTTATTTCGTAGAAATAAATGTAAAAAAAAGAAAATGTAGTTGGTTATTACTTGAGGATATTGCACCTATCACAAAGACGATTTTTCATAAGGGTTTAACTGATAAATTAAAGTTGAAAATATATAACAAATTTATCTACAATATTTCAGAATTCCATCGCGACATTTTGCGTACTCATTAGCAGACTTCGAGTTGAATTTATATGTTACATATTATATGAATTGTATATACATATTTACGGTACAAGCGATACACGTCGTTAAATTTTCACGCCTGACAAGCGACCCAAACGCGTTGCCAGAGACAACCGCGCAAAGCAGCCAAGAACAAAACCAACAATCAGACCAAGAACCGAGCGAACGAAACCTGCAGGCCCGTTAAAAGTGCAACATTTTATGCCATTTAAATTAATTTGAGCTTAAATATTGCATCAAACAACGAATGCGGAGAATAAAGAATGCTGAATGCAGCATGCGCGGCTTAAATGGAGCGCACAGCGCCAGCCCAGGGCGGTTATCCTGCCTGGCCTGGTCTGGTCCGCATGCCAACATCCTGTGCGCGGGGCTGAGCATTAATAAATAGTTGCAATCAAAATTAAAAGGCAGCAAAACTGCGCAAACATTTCGCTTCTTTAAATCATTTGTGCACCACATGATGGATACAGCATCAGACGGAGAAGCAGCAGCAGCACCAGGCGGAGCACCGAGGGAGAGAGGATGCAGGCTTGCAGGACGGCGGCTGTTTGCAGGTCTGCAGAATAGGATGCCACAGCTTCAGTGACGTCTGTGGAAATTTATTAACGCGCTTTAGCGCCAGACTAGCAAATGCGCTTTTTGGTCTATATAAATTTGTCGGGAGTTTGTCGGCCGCCGGCGACGCATCACATCCAGCTAGCTGCATAATTAATAGAGCGAAATGCCGAGTCATAAATTTGGCGTGACCAGGCATTGATGGAGGATCCTAGCCAGCATCCAGTGAAAGACAGACTGGCTAATTGGAATGCGCATCGCAAGCGGTTCAATTACATGCAAATGGTCCAAATGCATTAGGTGTCGCAGTCGTGTAATTCGCATAATGTGCAGCTTCATAAAATCGGAAGCGCTTCCTTCAGCAGGTAGCGTACTCAATCTCCCCGCTAGGTAACAATGCAATTAAAAGTGAAATTACCCGGATTTGCATTAATGTAAGTAGGAAAACGTGGCAAGGACCGATTGGCAAAGGGGTTATGGGCAGCAATAAAGCGAAGCACATAAAATAAGAGACTTATTGAATGCAAGTGGATGATTAACTTCCATTGATTAGCATTTAATAAGCTGTCGGATTAACCCACTCCCAGTTGCCTTTGATTTGGCTTTGAAAACATTGAAACGGCAATCGAGAATAATACAGATGGACCCCTAAGCAACGATTGAATTAAAGGACCCCGCAGTTTCTGCAATAACCCAGCACATCTAATCAATTACACTGGGCTGAAAAGGCTAACTTAAAAAGCTCACAAATAAAAATGTGGTAAACAACAGAGAGATCTATATACTATATAATATTATCAATAGACCTGTTAAATTCTACATTCAATGAATTGAAATTAAATTTGACATTTGAATCGAATAAAATAGTTGCAATTAAACTAAAAGTTTCCATTAAGTTAAAATTCACAATTTCAATTTACTGTTACTTTTAATGGATGCTTTATATATGACATAATGTTGTCCCGGGGCAGCTCATTTAATTATATCAATTATGGCACAAATAAGAAATATATTCGTTGCGCAGTCATCAAACTGAAAACTTTTGTATAAACCTATTTATACGAGCACATGTGTATACACAATTGTAAGCACAGTGTGACAATAGCTATGTTACGAGTACATTGGCTGAATAATAAAGGTAGCATATTCAGATCAAAATTAAATGCACTATGGTACTAACACAAATAAAATAACCATTGCTCCACTGTGCACTTTAGCGTGCTGCACAGAGCACAACCTAATGAAATGCAAATATATTTTATTTTTAATAATAATGCAAAATGATTATTATTATGAGCAGTCGAGCGAGGATGCCGCAAAGAGTTAATCAATGTGCCGCAAGCGCTTGACCCCAAACAGCTTTTGTATTGTCATATCTATCACACACAATCGAGCATATGTCCATATCGGGCATAGTCAACAGCCGAGCCATATGATTTCTGCACTCCCTGCACCTCGCACACACACACACACACACACACACTTGTCTCTGTCTATTTGTGTGCGTGGCTTAAACGCAGACAGCTAAAAGCTGCCGGCCAATATTCAAAATGGCCAACTGAAAAAGCCGCTGCAATTTTTTTTTTTTTTTTGCGGTTAGCTTTATTTGTCCGCTGACCATTAAAAGTGTGCAACAAAATTTCGAAAATTAGATAAAATCGCTTTCAAACTATTTACGTGGGGGTCTGTGTGTATGTGTGCGGGGTGTGCTGGTATTATGGTAGGCTCCTGCGGCATCTGTTTTGGAGCAGGGGGCGCAGCTTACAATTTAACGGTTACTAGCTTTGATAAATGCGGCCGGGAGGTGTCGCCATAGTCGTGACCCGGCCCACACCCACACAGCAACCCCCACCTCTCTCTCCCTTCCCCCTTGGTTGCTGCCCACAACCCTCTGCGTGAAACTCCACTTAAAGTTTTTTTGGAGTTCGGTTTCGCTTGGCTGTGCATCATAAATTATTTTCGCCTAATCTGCATATGGCAACGGATATGGCAAATCGGCTGCTGCTGCTGCAGTCGTAGTATACAGGCACTGCAAGCAGTAAGTGCACGGCCTGCCCGCATTCCTGACTGTGGCATGCCCCGTGTTTAAGTCTCCGTGGTTTTATTTAGTCGCTGTTGCAGTTGCTGTCTAATTTCTCAGCTCGCCAAACCGCGACACTATATCACACAAATACACTCACACTCTGCACACACACACTCTCTCTCACACATACATACATACAGTGGCAGGTGTAAGGGCAACTTTTGTGCGATGCCGTCGACAACGTTGACTGAAAGCTAATTTTCTATGCCAAAAATTTGTTTGGCTTTCATCTAACATTTATGAGACGGAATTCTGGGACAACGTGGTGGGAGGCGGGGCGTAGACGGAGGCGTGTTGCAATGAATTTCGCGTGGCAGAAACTTTTCAATTAATAAATTAAGTTTATGTTGAAAAAAATTGTTGCTAATTGTTTGTTGGCTTGCACACACACTCATACATATACAAACATATAAACGATTGGCGATGAGGTTGATGTGGGCGTGGCACTTACCTAGCCACCATATCAACCAAAGTTGTGCTGCTGCTGCCACTGCTGCTGCCATTGCTGCTGCTGCTGTTGGCATTCATTGCGAGCAAGAAATGCTCATTAAAAACTTTTTCAAACGCATAATGAATAAGTTATTAAATATTGCACACATATTTTAATTATATATGCGTTGATTGATATTTTGACATGCAAATCAAGAAATGTAAGAAAATGTTCATACTCATTAAATTATAAACATGCAGAATATTTAATGTTGCCCTCGTTTTCACATTGCAGTAAACATATGTGAGGTTATGTAAAGTATGTCAATAATAAATTCAATGAGAGAAATGCGAAAAAAATGAAGACTGGTTTCTTCGACGTAGGTTTTGGATTCTATAAACAAGAAAATTATTGAAATGGGTAAGATTAGTGGAATAAATTGATATATTTTGAAGATTTAGAAGCTTTTTGAATAAAACTTCATTTTTGGTTAGAATGAATCCAACATGGAATAAGAGAAAGTAACAAATGAGTATCATAGAGAAAAGCTCCATAACATAAAGCTTTTTATATATAAGAAATATGACAATTTATTGTAATTGAGGTTCAGACAAGACATTCGATATTCTGGTCTTGCAGATTTAATTTCGATAGTCATAAATTTTAACATGCATGTAAAGAATAAGCTCTCGTTAATTCTCCTCAAAAATAAGAATTATGTAATTAGCAAAGTTACATGCTAATTATATTGGCATTATTAACAATATCCGATTAAACAGAATACTCTGCGAGTTTCACTCAACGATAGTTTCGTGCAATGCTTGCGCTGTGCTGCTCAAGACTTTCCACTCTCGACTTTTGCCATTTGCCTTCTGCCATTTTGGCATTTTTGCTTTTAGTTTTGTTGGTCTTTCTCGCCCATTACGCCAATTGTTTGCTCATTTCACAATAATGCAGAAAATGCAAATAATAGTCAGCGGAAAATGTCTTTAATAGCGAATATTTTTGGCGCAATGTCGGCGAGTCGCGCAAAAAGTTACTGAAGTTGGGGGTATTCTAATTAAACATTGATGCATTTGCAATAATTTTGGGAAACTCTTTACGCGCTCGCTCGCATACCGTGGGAGTGTGAGCGAGAGAGGTAGATATATATGTATGTATGCAGAGAGAAAGATAGAGGGCAAGAGATGGATATTCAATATGCATGTAGTGTGTAAGTGAGGGAAGGTAGGTGAGGTAGAGATAGAGACATAAGAGAGTTTTACCTACATTGCATTCAATTCGGTAATCGAGTTTTGCATTGTTTGTTTGTTGGGTGTATCCATTGTTGTTGTTTGTGTTGTATAGTGTTGAATACGGGGTTTTTTTGGATTTGGGTATAAAGCATCACCCCCCAAAAACAAAGCGAACAGGTAACCAAAAAATAGTTGTTTCACGTTACGTATACGCAACGTGTTTGTGTGAAAAGATAGATCAAAAAATGTGTTGATAAATTAAGTACTAGACAGATGAGAACGGTTCTAAAAGCATGCGACAAAGTGCTAACTAAGGGAACGAAATGAGAACACACATGCAAAATTAGAGACCAATCGTTATCGAAAGAGATGGCAAAGTAACGATAAATTAAGCGGAATGAAAACAATTCTAATTCCAAAGCATCTGAAACTGAGAGAAACTAACCAAAAATATGATTGAACTGCGATCATGTATGATTAAAAGAAGAAAAATAAAATACTTCATCTTTATTGAGAAGTTCGATAACACGCGAAGTACAAAGGTTGCTCCATAGGAAATCCAAGCTGGATTTGCATGCACTTCTCCTGCAGGTTGACACACTGGAGCTGGAGCTGCAAGGCCTGTGGGTAACCACGTTGCATCCAATCTCGGGCCGAAGACAAATATGCCCAGTCGACAAATTTATATGCCCAACTTTGGCAATTTGCATGGTCCTCAAACAGACCCACCTGCATACCCAGTACCCACACTCAATACAGTGCACTAATTACACACACACACACACACACACACACACTTGTACAGCTTGCTCAGGTAACAATTACAATCAGAATTACACACTGCGATATATGGAGCGACCTGGAGGCGGCCGCTTGGCGCGCTCACGAGGAGAAATAATTTAATGAAAAAGTTCGCGGACAAAAAGAGGAGCGAGAAAAAGAAACGAAATCAAAAGCAATCTCAAACGAATGAATGAATGAAGTAATGCACAACAAGAAGAGAAAGGAAAATGCGAAATGCGATAAGCGAAAAACGACACAAAATGAAACTAACAAAACGAAATGAAACGAACAAACGAACCAAATCAGACCAATCTGGTCGAATCCTCACCTGAAGGTTGCTCAGCAACGCCTGGAAATAGGGCATGGCCAGGAGGGTCTTTGTGCGACTGCTGCCACTGCTGGCACTCGCCGGCTGTGGAACACGGTCCTGCGATTGCACCAATTGTGAGTGCTATAGAACCACACACATTTGACCAATTAGGAAGCAGAAGGAAGAGGTAAATGCACAAAATGTTTATAAATTCTGTTATTTCTTGTAGATATTTATGATGAGATTATCGTGACATGAGAAGATCGATGAGGGATTCCAAAATAACGTATGATAACATTTTATATTGTATACATATATATATCGAAGACTGTTCTATTCGGCTCGCCGAATTGTCAATTACCATTTGCTGAAAGAAAGTCATAGAAAATTCCAAACTAAAACAGAGACTGAAACAAAGTTCCATAGATTGAGTTTCCTACTTGTGCAAACTTGTAAGATTTCTTCTCTGCTTCAAAATATTTCTATTTGAGTCGGAATGAAACCTAATTTCCACATCTCTATAACTGATTTACGCTAATTTTTCTGTGTACTCACAAGGTGAAAACAGAGCTAACGATTTGTTTTGGTAAAACAAACAACAATTTTACACACGCCCCAAAGGCCAAACATAATTCCGGTTCTAGTTGCTCATTCTTCTAATTTTGTTTGCTTCTATCAATAGCAAAGCAGGCCGCATTTGCTGCCTCCATTGTCTACCTGGCTGGATGTTGTTGGTCTTGTATGAGAGAAGGTATTGTGAAATCCCGTTGACTTTGTTTAGTTCCCTCTCTCTCTCTCGCTCTGGTTTGACGGCAACGTTACGTATACGTAATTTCATTTGGAAAACCATTTTATGTACGCGTGTGTACATACATACATGTTTGCCCAGTCGACTATAAAATGGAAGACTGGAGAGGGGGACGGGACGGGACGAGAGAGGGAATAAAGGGATCTGTGAGCCAAAGCTAAATCTGAACTGGCAACATTGTGCAGGCTGTTGGGTATATAAGCACCATATAGAGATCCGGAGATATTTGTCCAGTTGATATACACGTAAGCAGAAAAACTATCAAATTACGTGGCTGTTGACAGAAAAGACCTTGCCACAAGCAGAGCCAAGGGGTGAAGGGGACAGAGAGATGGGTACAAGTTAAGCCGGGCGCAAAGCCAACTCGTTGTTAACATTCCCCGACTCGAAATCTGAATCATATTTCAATTGTAAACATATGCGATGGCTTTGCAGGATGACTGTGGATTGTGGACTGTGTGTTAGCCTGTTTCTTACTGCGAACTTACCTCATCCTCCATGATGCTGCTGTCCGCATGCTGCACTCCATCCGATTTGGGACGGCGATTGCGCTCTCTTCCGTTCTGCATCCGCTCCGACTGATTCTGCTGTCTGCGCCGTGTCGACTGTTGTTGAGAGCTGCGAGCAACGATACAAAAACAACATATTAATGCTAAAACAAAAATTGCAAATGGAACAATTCGATTCACACACACAGAAACAAACACGCAAACACCGACACACATGGCGGGCACTTAGAGCTAAAATGGACCTTGGGGCAACCCCAGAAACGGAAATTCGTTGTGTGGATTTGCTCAGTTTCTGTTCGTGGCTGCAAAATGTCAAATGCAGAGGACATTGAAATTTCTAGACCACGTGTTTGGATAAAATTGTCCCCTTCTCCCCAGTTCCTGCTTCCCGTACTACACCTTCTTCTATACTCTATATCAATTGTTATTCTTTGGCTTGTTTTGTGCTTGAAAAACTCATATAAATAAATAACACAAATTGGATTCGTGATGGTATTCGAATGTGTTATACCCCGTATTGTATTTAATGTACCCCGGACAACACTGACTGATTATTGACTAGACTACTGGGTATAATAATATACGTACTAAAGGGGGTAATGGATGAAGGTTAACTTGGATTTTGCGTAAGCACGATTTTTCGCATCCGTTTTAACTTCTAAATTCGCTATTTATGCAGATAGGCGAACAAAAAAGGAAATTTATTAGCTATTTGTGTTTAGTGAATATATATTGTATATACATACATATGTGTATATTGTATACTACTTAATACCTGTATCTAAAAAGCATATAATTTATCAACTTAATACAAAGATAGATACCAAATAAGGTACAATAACTTTGATAAGTACTTTAGTTTTGAAAACAAAGTTCTTGTATTGTTTTTTTATTAGGCAGTTTTCACTGCTTAGTGGTTTTATTGTTGTTATACACGTTACTTTTGTTAAGTCTTATGTTATTTAAGTGTGACCTTAGTCGATACGCTTTCGTAAGACAACTTATCGATAAGAACGTGTTGCGGGATAGCGTTTGAGTCAAACATCAAAATTTTACAAAATAAATTTAAAGCAAGGGGGTCAATAAAGTATTCTCTCCACAATGTTATAACTAATTCGTTGCGTCTTATTTCAGAACCTCTCGTATGCGGGATGTGTCAGCTGAAACATTTTGGCATATTTTCAATTTGAAAATTTGTGAATTTGGGTTTTTCCTTTTGAGTGCATCCATGTCCATGCACGTCCTAAATAACTTACATACATACATATGTATGTACACTGTATGTGTATTGTGTGTGTCTATGTTATTTTACTTCCGTAGAGAAGTTCTGTTGAATTTATTTACACATTCTGCACATAAATTCTTTGTAATGAATTCACATGGTTTTATAGCTGAGGTAACAAATATTTACAACTCTAAAAATAATATTTGCCCAATGCTCAGAATGTTCGACTAAAGAGCAATATAAATAATAAAAATATTGAGGAATATGCGAAATAGGTAAGTGAGATGGGGCTTAGTGCAGAGACGGGAATACCCTGTAACTAAATGTGTAAGTAAGATGTACATTGAATATGCCGATAGTAAACAAATATTTGTTTAAAAGCGATTATATACCATATATCAAACTAATCGATGCACTTGCATCGCATGTTTTTCTCAATAAACTCTGGCTCTAATAAGTTATTGCGGTACTTTGGCTGAGTATTGGCCATAAAAGCATTAGGTGCAGTCTAAAAAGCCCACTATTTATTGACTTTATCCGCTGGTGGAGTAACCCCTTTACCATTTTAGAATATTTCTATGCTGCATAGAAAATTTGGCAGGGCACTCGTGCGATGCGAACACAAAAAGGCAGAAAATTTGCCACTACCAGCGCTATCGAAAACGTATTCGAAGCATTTAAAATGCGATTAAATGTGGCCAAGTGCGTCGCACTCCTCTCAAACAACCCACGCTCTCCTCTCCCTCTCTGCTTGGTGGGGACCAGGGCCAAAGGTTATACTATATGTTGATATATTTTGATACTTTTTTTTTGTTGGTTGCGATGCGACTATGTGGGCACGTTGATGATGCATTTGTAAACGTACATGCTTGTCTGTGTGTGTTGGTGAGTGTGTGTGGATTGGTGTGTGGGTTGGCGAATGTGTGGGTGTGTTAGAGTGTGTGTGTGAGCTTGTGGCTTTGCCAAAATGCATCCTGCTGTTGGCTGTTTGCATTTAACCATTAAGCAGCTCGTGCGTGGGGCCAAAAGCATATGCAATTGTTGTTGTTGCGCGTGTGTGTGTGTGTCTCTGTGCGAGTGTGTTCAATTTTTGGGCATGTTTCAACCCGTCGTGGCCCGACCGAACACGTAACCCAAATTGCAAAATAAACCACACACGCGCGCTCGCTCGCTCGCGACCCTCCTGGCAGTATAGCCGGGAGGGGAGGACGCATGCGGGTAAAGCCACTCAATAGACTTAAACGTTCAAGTAGCTCAGATAGAGAGCAACCAGGGAAGCGCAGGGCAGAAGCAGCAGCCAAACAACCCAAGGACTAAGGCAAATAGAGGAGGAGGTAGCAGGAGGTACCATCCTAGGTCTGTAATCGACTTTCGGATGCTCTCGGTGTAGCATCAAGGAAAAACTTAGACTTATCTGCAAAAAATGCAAATAAGGTACTCTATAGGAAGGAAGACAGTTGAGTTATATTTTTATATCATCTCAAACAACCTACTTATATCGATAAAGAGATATTGCTGTAATATCATCTAATATCTAATGATCTAATACTCCTGTCATTGCCAGTCGTTCGACTCTATAAGGCACTTCCTAAAAGCTCAGTCTGCCATGAACTGTGTGTGTTGCACTCACCGTGAGTGAGGAGCCGGAAGAGGGCGTCGTACCGAAGCAGGGAAAGGTAAAACATTTAAGTAACCATGAAATTTACTTAGAGTTTGTTTTTCCTTCTTTCCCCTTTCGTTGTTTTTGTTGCTGTTGCTCTCAACCTCATAGAATTTTAGTGCCAGGCAAATACAAATAAATGTGCAAAGGTGTGTGGCATACAACACTTTGCGGGCGATAACACGCATACGCAATGTTGGCTGTCGAGCACGAAAGAGTCGGCAAGGAGTTGGCGGAACCAGAGAAGATGGGGGGGGGGAGCAGGGTCAAGTGTTTGCAGTGAGGAAACGCAGAGATAAAGACGAGACGGGAAACAAGCGCATAACTGACCAAGCAGCTTCCCAGACACAGCAGGTGGGAGGATTGGTGAGTTTGCTGTATTCTACTACTAGCAAAGGAAGTCACAGAAAGATAACTACGACACACTGGTTTAACTTTGCCTTCGGGCATGTCCGAACAATAAGGGGAGTAGTACTGAAAAACTTGTGTGATTGGTGACATTTTAAAAGCATCAAGCTACAGGTTGAATGCCAAGAAGAAGAATACACGATTGTGTCTTTCATCAATTGAGTTCAAAGTGCAGTGTTGTAAAGTCTTAAATAAAGTAAGTGAAGGAAACTGAAAGCAGGTACAATACAGTACAGCATGCTCACTCTATGAAGGACTTGAGAAAAAGGAAACTGAAAAGGAGTACAATACAATACAACACCCGACGGATACCGGGACACACTAGTAAGCTGGTGAAGAGTGTGCAATGTTAGGGCCAGAGCCCAAATAAATTCAGAGAGTACCTAGGTCCGAGCAGGCAAAGATTCGCGCATTAGAGTGGTAACGAAGACGAGGCTTATGGCCATCAAAGCCTTGCTTAGTTTGCTGGCACCTCAAGAGGTTGAACCACATATCGAAGCTGATTACTAAATGTTCCAGACATTGGCTATTAAAGGAAGTGTGTTGCTAGGCAAGCACCTTCTTGAGTTAAGCGAGATAAGGACGACCTGTCCAGTCAAAATTATGGATTTCTAAATAATAAGTGGACTTGATAGGAAATTGATTCCTTAAACAGCTTCTTTACTTCTATAAGAGAATTGGCAACTCTCACACAGAAACATATTCTAATCTAAGTGAGTTATTTCAGATTTGTCCGCCTCCCAGTCCACTCATTTAGCCTCGTGCTAATTAGTTCTCACACCTTTCAACTTCAGAGTAAAAAGTTGATGGCAAAAACTTTTTTTTTTGGGGGGGGGGGGTGTGAGGTCAGTCCAGTCGACCCTTGTTACTTACCCATTAGCGCCACCATCAGTGCCACCCGCTGCCGCTGCTTCGCCATTCGGGGCAGACGTCATATCCGCCGAGGTAAGCGCCTCCGTGCCGCTGCGTTCACGCACCAGGCGATCTGAGGATGACAAGATATTTTTAGGCACTTCTAAAGATTAGCCAAGTTTTCCTTCGACTCACCAGCTTCCTGGCGTTCCAACTCTTCAGCTTGCTGACCCGGCTTGGCCTTTACTTCGATGTGTATTTCGGCAGAGCTGAGACCGGCGTGACAGGAGTAGATGCCCGCATCTCGGAATGTTATGTCCAGAATTCGTAGTGCACCCTTCTTGGAGACCTTGAACTTACGCGAACGTGCCAGCGGCTTGTGATCCTTGCTCCATTTGATTTTGGTACGATTGTATCGCTTCACCGGGCACTTGATCTTCACCTGAGTGCCAAAGAAGACCACCCCGGCGCCGCCAACTTTCAGTGTGATCTTTGTCTTCTTCGGATCGTGTTGAATGTGTGTCGAGTTACTGATTTGAATCACCGGCTTGGGATCCTCCGGAGGACAAGGCTTGACATTGCACGGCTTCTTATCGGGTGGCTTGACACTGGGACACATTGATTCGGGTCGTTCGATTTTATGCTCCTGCGCCATGATCTGTTTACACTCGACCTTGCGATCCTTGATGCCGTAGCCGCAGGTGTGCGAACACTTGGACCATTCACCAACCTCCCAGCGCACCGGGCAATCCAGGACATTGCAATACTGTCGATCGGCTGGCGGTGGCTGTGGGCACATGCTGTTGGGCACCACCATGGTATTCTCGCCACCACGTGTCACCTCATGGATGCACTGCACCTCGCGCGTCTTAATCCCAATGCCGCAGCTCTTGGAGCAGGGTGTATAGTCCGAGTAGTTCCAGCGTGGCGGACAGGGACGATCGTTGCAGGTGCGTACACGCGCCTCTGGTTTCGTCTCGGGTGAGCAGAGGAATGGCGAGACCACCCGACCATTATCCTCACGTACACAATTGATGATCAACTCCTCGACGCCACCCAGGCACGAGGCACTGCACGAGGTGTAGCCCTGCTCGCGCCACACATACGTTTTGCCCGGCTCCGAAACGCCCACCTTGATGGAGTCCCGTGGAAACTGATCATCGAAGCCGTGTGAGGGCAGCACACATGGTTCCTCC
This sequence comes from Zaprionus indianus, assembly GCA_018904595.1. Lineage (NCBI taxonomy): Eukaryota > Metazoa > Arthropoda > Insecta > Diptera > Drosophilidae > Zaprionus > Zaprionus indianus. The sequence continues at coordinate 4,918,031 of JAEIHA010000905.1, forward strand.
ACACAGCGTTCCACCTCGTCGTGTGGCTTGGTACCCTCGCACAGGGTATCATTCACAGTGGCCACGGTGCGCGAGTATTCTAGAAAGATTTTGCATTTGTGTGTCCGACGACGAATACCCTCGCCGCAGGTCACACTGCAGGCAGACCACTCGGTGTCCTTGATGAAGCTGCAAGAGAACATTCAAAATATTTTAGGAGTATTTCAGAAATAGCAGTCATTCATAGAGCTGTCAAGGCATACAAGTATGTGTGGTTGTATAACACTAAAGTCGATCTGGTAAAGGGTTCTTCAATCTGCTGTCTATTCTGGTTTATACCACGCCTGACACGCACAAAAGCCGCAATTTCAATGGTGTCAAGCGCGCAACCAACTAAACTACTGGCAGTAACCCGTGCTACCCTCTACTCTTTCTCTTCTCTCCTCTCCCTTGCACATGCCGTACACACTCATGTGGCTAAACAAATTCCATGCAACAATAGTCACAGCCACGTTTTACACATTGTATTTCATTTCATGCCACGCAGCATCCGTGCTCCTATTTATTAAGCCGCCAGCCCTAAGCCCCCTGCATCTCCATCCCTGGCACTGCTCCAAAAAGTCTGCTGCAAAAGTTGTATCGACGTGTAGAGCACTCTAGGCTGACTATCGATATAAATCGAATGCTGTTTTACGTTCTGGATGCCATTCAGAGGAGAAGATAGATGACGAAAGGACTTTAAATGTGTTTTACGTTTGATTGAGGTTCTATTAGGAAATTAGAAATTAAACTGCAGCGATTTCTACTTGTGTATGTTACTATGCCTAATGTTTTCTAGGGTATATTCTGTGCGTATATTTCATGCCCTTCCTTTCTATTTATTTTACAGCTATTGTTGTTGCCGTTGTTGCTGCGCATTGTTTGTTAGCCGGAGTGGTTTTTATGACCACATTGACAGTCAATAGAGCAACTTGACATGGCGCATAGTTTTCTGACCGCTCCACACACACACACACACACACCCGCATCCCATTCTACGTTCTACACCCCTTACCCCAGTACCCTCAGCAGTACCCCTTCTCCCGCGTGTCGTCAGTTATTGATTTGTAGTCAAATTGTAGCTGCTGACACCGCCGACCAGCGATTGCGACAGCGTCACCAACAACAACACGACAGCATGGCATTAAAATGGCGCCAATGTTACAGCATCTTCTGCAGAGCGGGCGCATGTTGCTGGCAACAGCAGTGGTAGTGGCAGCATCGCTCTAAGTAGGTCGCCGGCTCTGGCTGATTTCATAACCGACGCCAGTTGCTCATACGCCGTGTAGGCCAAGTGGCTGCCAAAAACGTTTGAAACTTTGTTTGCGCTCTTTGTTGCCTTTTGTTGTATTTGTATTTGTATTTGCGCCTTTTTGTTTTTGGCTTTTTTTCGTTTTGCTCTTGTTGTGCGTGGCGTGTGTGAGTGTGTGCTGGTGTGTTTGTCTGGCGCGTCGCCAGCGCACATCTCCTTGTGGCCGTTATTGTTGTCACACACAGAGGCCAAGGTTTTTCGGCGGCATCAAGACGCGACTTTATGGCGGCAGGCGTTAGGCGACAGGCCGCCAATAGTTTCAGTTTAGAGCCATGATAAGTAGTATACTATATACGCTATAACTGTAAATATATTGTATGTGTGTGTGTTAGCTGTCTTTCGGCCAAATAAAAAGGCCGTCTTTATGCTCTCAAGTCGGCGCAGGTCGTGGGGTCGTGGGTCAATGTACGAGTAATTGGGTAGGCCGCAAGTGTGCTGTGTACAGTAGATAGTACAGGCTTATCTGCCATATCGGCTAAGTCAATAACCATGACTAATTAGGCAAAAGGTTAGTCAAAGGATCACTTCATGTTTCGCTATCAAAAGATTCATTATCCAACTGCCAATTTAGGACTTATGTCCATTTGGGTTCTAGGTAAGTACACTCCAAATACTATATATTATATACTATATAGATTGATTCCACTTAAGTGATAAGACGCCAAGGCATGTCATTTCCTCTGCTGGCATTAGCCTGCCAGCCTTAGAGCAATGGGGCAGCCATGAAGTAGTAACGGAAATGTACACCAGCCAATTGACTACTTAAGCTGGCAAACGCCTTCCACCAAGACCCCATTCCATGTCGGTTGATATTAACGCTTTCTAATTTGCCTCAGCGACACAGTCGAAGATATAAACAACGAAATACGAAATTGTAGAAAGTATTGTGCTGAAGATGAAATACCCCGTGAATAGTTTTGAAAAGTCATCGATGAACGTTCGCAACGATCGTTCGATGTATCGATAATTTTTAGTTTAAATTTAAATTTTAAAAATTCGCAACGATCGTTCGATGTATCGATAATTTTTAGTTTAAATTTGAATTTTAAAAATTTAGTGTTGGATAAGTTGCAAATGAGCTAAGCATCGAATACACCTATTGACACAGAAAAACATCGATATATATTATGGCGATGTTGCCACACGTTACTTACATACAATTCATATTTAATATCAGTTATTTGACCATACGCTCTGCCCAAAATGTACAGGGTATATCGGAAGCGACCGCAGGACCACGGGCTATCCAATCAGAGCGGTAATTTATTATTTGGTACACGAGTATTCCCCACATACCAATTAACAGTTGAAAGCATTTGATTTAGCCCGCTTGGCCCACTAACGATTTCATTAGATGTTGCCAATCGCCGCTGTATCGACGGCTAATTAAAGTGTTGCCTTATATACACTCCAACTTGCCTTCCTTCCCCTTGCCTAGACGCACACTTTTCGCCCACAAACTGTGTTTGTTGGACAGCTTATCGCGGCTACTTTATCGCTTTCCAATAAACATCAACTGTGACTAACAACAAAGCTGGCAGAGGCGACAGTGGCGGGGACAGCACTTTAATTGTCATTAGGCGCACTTTACTGTACTTACAAGCTACTCCACGCTGATGATGATGATGTCGATGTTGATAGCCTTAATTTTAGGTGTCGACACTGCTCAAGGACATTATAAGGAGCCACACGCCACGACGTGCCAGCAGTCAATTTGAGTCTCGTGTGTGCGTGTGTGTGTGTGGGTGTCTGTGCGTGTCTCTGCCTGTTTGTTACTTGCAAGTTCTTGTCAAGACAAGTACGCACTCGCATGTGGCAAAAGCCTAGAGCGAAACTCCAATGGGAGCTGCCTGCACCGTGCATGGGAGTGTGTCAAGTGGTTCTAGTATAAGTAGAACTTGCTTGTCTCGTCTCTCTCAACTAATGAGTGGGAGAGAGAGAGATAGCAAACTAACGCAGATCGATCCTTTAAGTATTAACTAATCCCCCACTCCACTCCAGTCCTCCTTCTGCCCCATCGCTTACCTTGGATCCAGTGATGGCACATCTGTTCCTCCAGTGGCACCTCCGCGTCCATTGTTGTTGTTGTAGTTCTTGCTGGAGCTGCCACTCATTAGTCGCATCGTACGCGGCTCTTCGGGCGTCTCATGATGCAGACGACTCTGCGTATGATGTGCATAGCGCAGCGGTTGGTCGGCATACGAGATTCCCTCACCATCGTCTGTGTCCTGGCCGGATTCGACATCATCCATTTCCTCAACCTCATCGTCCACATCTTCATCATCGTCATCGTCGTCGTCCAGGTCGGAGCTGTCCATGCGGCGTTCGGTACGCTGTGTATAATGAGATTATCGCACCTAAGTCTCACGTGGCGGATGCCTCACGCAACTTACCTCATTCATGGCACGACTGCTGCCGACAATGATGGTGCCACCGCCGCCTCCGCCACCAGCCTTACCCTGGCCTCCTCCGCCGGCAGCACCATCGCAGTGGATGCCCGTCGAGCACTGCTGCATGCTGCCCGGCTTGGTGAGTGGGTCGCACTTGGCACTTAGGCTGCCATCTGTCGATTTACACTCCACGCCTCGCATTTGTATGCCCTGCCCGCACGACACGGAGCACTGTAAAGAGAGAGGGCAGAGGGGGGAGCTTAAGCATTATAAATTATTGCAATATGTTTTAACTGAAGGGGCCAATAAAAATTCATTTGTTTGCGCAAAAGATGACGCCCGGCCCCGTCCGATGACGAAGTGCTGTCGTGAAATGTGAAAAGTGAAAGTGAAACGAAAAGCCAAAGGCGAACAAGTGAGGAGCATGAGGACTCGCAGGGTGGGCGGGGGATCAGCCCCTTGGTCAGGCACGGCTTGTAGCTGCTTCTCTCCTTCCCACACTTCCTCCTCTTCTTTTCCCTTCGCCTTCTTCTCCTTCTTCTTTTCAGCACACATCACGTGCACGCGCTCACGCATACAAATGCAAATTCTCATATTGTTTGCGTTTTGTCAGTTGTTGCTGGTGCCACGCGGCGTATGTGTAACATCCCTTGCTGCGCGCATTGTTTATCTGTACTTCCCTTTCATGGCTTTTTTTGCAGTTCATGCGTAACTCCTGTCCCCCCTACCGTTTTAATGGCGCTTAATTTTGTGGCATATACGCACTTATTATATTAATGTGCGCAAAAAAGCAAAAAAAAAAAGAAACAACAAAAACATTAAATGGCTTTTTTTTAATAGGCTCATTCGACTCGCTTTTCATTTTCATCCCATAAGCACTCTCTCGCTCTCTCACTTTATCCCTCTCAACGCTTTCCATTAACATGCATGAGTCTGTTAAGGCTGTTAAATGTTTGGCAATAATAAGCAAAAGTTTTCGGGGCTTTTCTCGTTTTTCATTTTTCATTTCTCTCGCGTTGCTTTCGCTTTTTGCTTTTAGTTCATAAAGTTCTTTATAGGCCCAAGTTAAACTCATTACTTGAAAACATTGTAATCCACTTTGTATTAAGAGTCATTAAACGGGGTACTACTACCTGCAAGGAGCAGACTTCTCACATAAGTATAGAGTCCTGAATACACCTAACGGAAACTAAAAAGAAGAAAAAAAAACCAACAACGAAAACCATTTGAAGGAACGTTAAGCAACATTTAGCCAAACCCAAAAACCAAACTCAACTCAAGACAATTCAATTAAGCAGCACATAAACTTGACACCCCTAGGGCAGCAGCAACACCTCCACTCCCCCCCACCACGAGAGACCCACCCACTTGGCAACCTTCTGCTGCACAGCATGCTTCGCTAGTTCTTATAGAAATCGAGACTCGCATTAATAAACTTGCACTGCAAATGAACAGCAGCAAGTGAACTCGCGCGTGGGAGGGACAGAAGAAGAGGTGAAGGGGGAAAGGGCACAAGAAAAGGGGGAAAACTTGCGGCCAGACAACTTAAGCAGTAGCAACAGCAGCAACAGCAGCAACAGAAGCAACAACGGTCGCCGAGTTGATTAAGTTGTACGACTATAACCGGGAAGAGGCTTCAGTCTCGCGTCTAGCGGCTTATTACGAGCTACCAAGCAAAGTAAATTGCAAAAAACACCACAAAGTACAGGCAAAAAACTAACGCGCCGAAACTTAAATACTCTTTCGATACCCATTTTGTACTAGCTACTTTGAAGATATGGCGAACTAAGAAAGAAACTGAATATTGTTAATTGAAATCGTTTATTTTTTAAGTGTGACCTTAGTCGATACACTATCGTAAGTTGATTTAGTTAACGATAGTCCGGACAACATTCCAATCGATAAGAGAGTGTTGAATAACGCGGGAGACAAATAAATATCGTGCAAAAATATATTTAAAATGAAATGAAAAACAAGACAATTAAAAAAGTTAGTAATATTTCCACAATATAAATGGAGATCAAAGTAAACAAAGTCTTTTATTCTTTATATTAATGAGAGCGAGAAAAAAGGTAAATATATACGTGTATTTGTATTATGATAATTCATTCTTTGTTCTGTTTTCAATCAAACAATAATATCTCTTTTTCAATTCTATATCTCTTCAAAGCAATATTTTAAAGTTTCCAGCTGAATGGATTTTATTCAGAACCAATCGTGATCAGAACTCAACGTTATAGTCGTCTCAACCGATTCTAAGCCCATTATTAGAGAAGAAAGAAAGAGTATATAGCGCAACATAGCCGTCTACACATTTAGCTAAGTATACACTGCGCCCAGACGAAATGCCACGCCTTTCGTCTCGTCTTCGCCTTTACCTACGTCTTCACCAGCGTCTGGCAGCGAAAAGTGCACGATTATTACACGAACTGTTGGCTAGTACTTACCCCAGTCCAGTCCTCCACCTCCCAGTGCGGACACTCCTCGATAATGCAGGTCTCCTGTGTAAGCGGCTTGGGAGTGCGGCACATAATATCTGCAACCTGTTACCGGGCATGAAAACGAGCCCACAGCAAAAAGAGTGAGAAAAAGAGTGTGTGAGTAAAAAACATGGCTAATAATATGTCTGTCTTCTATGTCTCTCTCTGTCCCTCTGTCTTCTGTCTCCCTGTCGTCATGTCTTCGTCGAGTTGCCACTTTGTATGCAAAATTAGCAGCGTTTAAAAGTGGGCAGTCCAAGTAGTCTAGCAGCAGCGGCACCCGCTACCTGCCACTCTCTGCTAATAGCCACTTTCGTTGGATTTTTTTGGTAGCACCGCGTACTACTTACCCACTCGGTAAGTCGCCCACTTGCACTTACCCTCGTTTTGATGCCGTTGGTCTCCTCGGCACAGACAACCATCCGCTCACGGTAGCCGTGTCCACAGAGTCGACTGCAAGTGCTCCAATCGTCGGTTATCCAACTGCGGAAGAGGCGGACAAGTGGTTAGCAGAGTACACTAAAGTGGACGGGGCGGAACAGTGGATTGGGTGGAGTCCAGAATGGGGGATAGCGGGTCGGAAGCAAGGGCTCGCCTGGTGCTGAATTAGTTCCACTAAATTGTTTCCAAAACAAGTTGCCTGTTGACCGCCTCTGCGGTTTGGCCCAAAAAAAACAAAACTGAGCAATCCATAAAAAAATTTATTGCACACCATAAAGTGCAACGAGTATAATCTTGACAGATTTGTTGTGTGCAACAACTGTTGCAATGAGCACTATAAACTGTGGACTATAGAGAAGCATATAACACAGCTTATCAAGTTGGAAAACTGATTTTCTTTCGACAAAATATAATAAATATACTAAGTTCTTCAACACTTTGAACTATCAAACAAGATTTCCCCGTTTTGAAATCTAATCAGTTTCAAAAGACATCTAAGATTCTACGATGTTTCTATCTCTTTTCAGGCTACCTCTAAAGTTTTGGCAACTCTGCCAATTTCCCACGAACAGAAACCAATCTCAAGACTTGTATATGGCAAGGCTAACAACTATCATAAGTCTGGAGCATCCTCAATTGTCCACTCCCACTGCCTGCCAAGCTATTAGCAAGTCCCCCGTTGCACCCGCACAGAAACCTCGAGACAGGCCAAAATCACGGGCAATAATTGATGTGCCACCCGACGGCGCTCCAAAAGCCGCGAACAGCAATAAACAGACCAAACGCCAAAGCGCAACGTTAACAAGAGACAGCCACAATAGGTGACAGGCGACATGGCTAGCAAATACCCTGTAAGTGTACAATTTACGAACTGAAACTGGTTTCGGCTGGCCAGAACTCCTTCAAGAAACTTAAGTTGTCTGTTGTCTTGCAGTCTTGTTCACTACAACTAGTATACACGTTAAGCTACCATCTGCAGGGTATACGTTTGAAAATCGGCAACCCAAGAGCAACAATGGACAACCGCAAAGAACGGAGATTAGAATTCGAGGCGCTCTGCGCGAGACACTCGCAAAATTGGCGTAAACTTTCGGTTCGGTTTGAAAATGTCACAAGACGATAAATAAACGGGGCGTGCTGGGAAGGAGAGAGGAGTAGGAGGACTCAAACAGAGAGACAAGCAGCCCGCAAGCCAGTAACAGGCTCAGGAGCCGGGGTAGGCAATCAAAACGTGCGCACGATAACCAACGCCATTTAAATTGATAGCTGGGCAGGTGGACTAAGGCAATTGCGGGGAGACCTGAGGAGAAGGGAAGGTAAAACAGTGCTTGGAGTTTGGGGAGCTGTCAGTCTCCCTTGCCTCCTACGTCTCCCCATCTCGTTCAGTACTTACCGCGGCGGACAGCTGTGTGTATTACATGGCACCACCGATGGCTCCGGGCGATTAGCAACGCTGCAGAGCGTCTCATCGACATCAGCGCCAGTTAGACGGTTCCTGCATATAGGACGAGACATTTTGTAACCTAAAGCGTTTGAGAAAAGAGAGATAGAGAGAGAGAGAGTGAGTGAGAAAGAGAAGTAAAATGAAGGCAATGTTGGTACAGGCGAAAAAATAAAGAGTGAGACAAAAAGACGAAATTGGAAATGGCATTTCTCAGCCAGACGACCATTTGCTGCATTTGAAAATCAATAAAAGTCACAAACGGCTTTTACAGGGCGAGTTGGGGAATAGTTGAGGTACTTGGTTGGTTGGCTGGTTGTGCAACTTTAATGTCACTCGAGCACTTAAGACAGTCACGGACACGCCAGGCAGCACGTCGTGACAGCTGGCCCTAACAAAATGCAGCTAAATGCTTCGAGCAGTAGTCGAATGGAATGAATGGATACATTTAATCTATATTTAAGTGCGAATTATACAAAAGTCTTGTAGATATTTCCAAAAACTGTCAAGGATACTTAGATGATTCAATGTTATTTTTAGTTCAACTAAATGTATTGATTATTTGAAAACAGAAGAAAATTTATGAGAAATTTGGAGGAATTCCTTATAAGATTTGATAAATGTTCAATATACTTAACATTTTATTTTAAAACTCGCATAACTATTTAAAAAACTTACAGACAATTTACACAAAGATTTTTAGCTTATTTCTTATTCAGAAAACTCCATTACATAAAATAATATTTTCAAAGGTAACTGGCCGTTTGTTTGCATAAGAGGGTATCCTGATTTCTGCGCTCTTGCTTCACTGTACCGAAAAGTACAACCGGAAATTGGCAGAGCAAACACACACGCACGCACAACACACACACACACACATATGCTGCAATCACATGCCGAGTCGGGAAGAAGGCAGAATAGAGAGGAGGATTCGAAAATAGTCGCACAATGCATAATGCCATAACGATCTGTCAGTTTGAAAAATAGTTGGAAGCTGGTCTCGCATTCTGTTGTAAATAGTCGCTCGCTTGGTGGGTCTCTCCTTCTGTTCAGTGCACAGATGGGACACCGATTTTCAGCTATTGAATTTCGTTTATAAGCTTCATTGTGTGCGCTCAGGCAACGTCATCGTTATCCTTATCCCTAACGTTAGACTGGCTCCCTTCCACAGACTGCCCCCTAACATCGCAGACGTCATCTGGCGCCGCAGTTGTTGCTGCTGCTGCTAGTGCTACTGCTGCGTATTCATGACACAATTGGCTTAAGGCAATTGGTAATATCCTCTCTTGGCATTTATGTCAATTGTTGTAACGCAAAAAGTCGCAGTCGGAGTCGATGTCGAAGTCGACGTCATGTTCACGTTCAGCGACTGATACCGGGTGGTGCGACTGGTGCGATGGCTTCGATTGCTTGTGGCATGTGTTGCATGTTGGCTTCAGCTGCCGGGCATGACCCAGCATGGTGCACAGCCAGCCAAGTGTAGACCTCATGAGCTTGTCGATGAGTAGATTTACAAAGCTCACCACAAGCTCAGCAGCAACTCGCTACCAGCTCGCTCCCAGCATGTTGTCCCACATAAAGCTCTTGGGGCTTATTGTGGTTAATATTGATAATAATTTATTGTGAGGCGGAAATGTTAATGGTTTACTGCGTGATTTCTGCGCCACAGTATAGCAAACTGTGGGAAGAATTTTGAATTAGCTAAAGATTAAGTCAGAATGATTTCCAACAGGGTTAAGGGTCAGTAGCAACTAAGGTGAATTATTACTACAAATTTTTGGACAGTAACAAGATTATAAATACTTAAAGTGTTCATAAATGGAATTATTAAATTTCTGTCTTTCTTAAAACGAATTTTCCTGTTAATTTGTAGAATATATAAAGAAGAATCGCAGGGTTTGAAGAAAAAGATAAGACATGCTCTGTATTTTTATAGTTGAAGCGCACTACTGTAGCTTGTTTTTTCTAAGCCATCGTACGGTCGCACTTAACCTACATATACAATAGACGATCATTAAGTCCATTAGACGACGTCACTTAGACAACGAAAGAACAGCCAGAAATACCAAATGGGGCTGGCTATCACGTACACATGGAAGTGCAACGGACACTTGAGTGAATCGAACAGAAATATAATAGATATAATTTAAGATAATTGATTGAACCAGAAATGTATGCAATTATGTGCCAGAGACGTTGATAAGTGAAATAAAATTCGGGTAAAATAAATAAGAAAGACAGAGAAAATAGAACAATCTAAACGACACCTTCACTGGCTATAGTTGGCGCCCCCGATTTGGTTAGCCCCTATGGGGAACCGCCCACAAGATACACGACGAGGAAGAGGCAAGGCCCGAGTTGCTGCACTTGACATTTACGTGACATGTGAGGCGGACCGAACGCTGAAATGTAATTAAAGCAACGCAGTGGGGCAAGTGTATTGGGGAATTGCCCCAGCGTTACACCCACTACACAAGGTCCGGTGCCAAGCGGTAGCTAAACGATATTGCTATTAAAATTGAAAAACAAATTGATTTTACCATTTGCAACCAGACGGGCAGGATAATGACTAAGTAAACTTGTCGCCCAACTCCTCCTCCTTCGGCCCAACTGCACGTATTGTCGGGAATTAACAAGCCCCAGAACCAGAACCAGTGCCAGAGTCCAACCCCCTTCTAAAGCTCAGCCAAGTCGCATTGTGGCTCTAACCCTGTGGAAGGAGGGTTGACATTTATCAAGCAGCCAACCGATTATTCCAGTTCGAATTTTTGACGGCCTAATGGCCGAAAAAGCTAGCGCAAAGTTCATTAAAAATGCATGAGACTCACACAGCGCGAATGAGGGAGAGAGAGGAAGAGTGAGACAGGCAGAGAAAGATTGTGTGGCCTACGAAGTTTGACAGGCGGGCATGGATAATATTTGTTTTGGTTTAACGCCATCACCCTCCCGTCCCTCTGTCATTATCATCATCAACATCAACTTTTGCGTGTCGAGTCAAAAATTCGACTTGAATCGATTTCTCTCTATAAATTAATTACCATTATCCATGGATAGTTTGTTTTTTCGATCTTACGGACTCACTCTGAACCAAGTTAAAATATATTAAGTAAGAAATTTACGTTTATAGTTGCAAGAACGAAAACTATAGCCGAGAGTGCTCGACCCACTACGCATGTTACCAATTTGATTTCTTAATTTTCGTGTTGCATACTTTGCGGGAGTGGCTTGAAAATCAGTACTTCATTAAAATTATTTCTTGAATAACTTCTATGTTAGTTATTCGAATCTTTCTCTTTTTTCCAACACTGTGCGGCTAAGAACACTTCAATGAACCTGTTTAGGTTTCTTCTACATGAACCAATATTGAAATAACTTCAACCTAGTGTGATAGGGGGAATTTCATTCTTAGTATAGGTCACCTTCTAGTTAATAAGGTTTTACTAAAGAATATTAAGGTGCTTTTAATTAAATAAGTGCCTGCATTAAGTCATTTAGAAAGCCTACAATCATAATTCATGTCCGCCGAGGAAGCGCATAATAAATATATAGAGACCTGACCTATATAGAGAGAGAGCTAATGATACCACTTAACGTACTTTATGATAGGCAAACTAAATGCAAACGGAATTTACCCCCCATTGAATTAGTTTTCCACTCGAATTGAAGAGCCTCATTTGCCACACACAGGTAACAGGCAATCAACACCAATGCAACACGAAGGCATACCAAGTATATCGCTCCATATAGCGCATTATGTTACGCACACAAAGTTGAAAGTTCTGAAACGAATCCCCCCAAAACTTCTACTAGCCTGACTTTTGGCTGCATGCTTGTCGATTTATGGGAGCATAGAACTAGCAACTAAGGCCGACTAACCCCGAATTGTAGTCGAGGCTAATCGAGAAACTTTACTCTCTGAGATATATTGTTTAGCCGGCGACTATTAATCATAAAGGAAACGAAAAGAAACTTAAAGCATTTGCAGGCAAATTTTGTGCACAGTTTTCAACAACAATTTGGGGGCAGTGGGTGGGGGGGGGGAGGATTGGGAAAGCAACTGGCACTCGATTACCATGCAAACATTCAATCGAAACAAATTCCAATTCAATGAAAATAAATGAGCACGACAAATAGCTGCCTGGCTCAGACACACAGCGCCAACTGCACGTAAAAAATTTGACAGCATTTTTGGCGGGGACACAGGGGGGGGGGGGTGGTAAAAGATTACAAACGGCAGCGTGGCACGCCAATGCCGGAGGCAATGTTCTTGACATATTCCACTTGTTTATTTACACTGGAGACTAAGGCGAAGACGCCGCAGCACTACTACATAAGAACTAGGGATAACGGGACAACGTTACAGTGGGACACTGGGACTGCATAAAACAGTGGAACTTACCGCCGCCGCAGGTGACGGAGCATTGCGACATCGGTGCCATCTCCCAGTAATAGAGCGGTTGCGAGCAGGAGTTGCCATCGCCTCCGCACACGCCGCAGCCGTCGATTTTCTTCGTGGAGCCTATTTTCAAATCGCAGCCAACGCGCTGAAAGATAGAGAAAGAGAGAGAGAATGAGTGAGTGAGTGAGAGGGCGAACAAGCACGAAAATAGCAAGGAAAACAAATAAAAATGCTACGTAAATAAGTGTAAATCAACTGTTAGCGGTATCATATCGTAACCTATTGGCAAACAAACACAGCCAAACACGCATACATACACATACACCCCATTACACATACATATACACACACACACTCGCGTAGGGGGGCTGTAATAAATAAAATATGGAAATCAATGAGAATTCGTTGCATAAGCTTAGGCGCACCGCACGTAGCTACTTATGATGTATCTACTACACTCAATGTGTGTGTGTATGTGTGTGTTTTTTGGGGGGATGTGCGAGTGAGTGTGAGAACCCGCTACTATGTATCAATGAATGATATGCAGCTGGTGCCCCATGGTACTTATGTCCCAGGGAATCGCTGCACAAATAAGCTATTTTAATACCCTCAAATAATGTGAGAAATATCGAAAAAATGTTCAATACTACACAGAAAAAGGTGACCTAATTTGCCATTGATAATTTACACTTTTTTACCAAATTTCGCATGGGCACCCGCTTAATAAATAAAAAGAAGAATTCTTAAAACTGAAAAGATTACTTATCAAAATAATGTTTGCACAAATGAGCTCTTTTAATACCCTCAAATAATGTGAGAAATATCGAAAAAATGTTCAATACTACACAGAAAAAGGTGACCTAATTTGCCATTGATAATTTACAATTTTTTACCTAATTTCGCATGGGAACCCGCTTCATAAATAAAAAGAAGCATTTCTTTTATTAAAACTATCATCGAAAAAAGATTAAATATCAAAATAAGGTTTGATATCACGCACAAAATTTAAAAGGTGACCGAATTTGCATTTTTAATTTACACCATTATACTCTAGCAAGAGATAACTGGAAAAAAATATATAAGTTGAAATCGAAATTATTCGAAAAAAGTTGTTCTTTCCTTTAAACTGTCGTCGATTTACTTCCTTATCGAAAGAGTGAAAGCAATATTCACCTTAATTATTAACAGCTTTATACCAATTTAAACAAAGTAAAATTGAGAAACAAATATAGAAAGGAACTATTCTTCTTCAAACTGTCATCGATAAGCAATGATTTAACTGCATAATTAAACACGAAAGTTCACCTAGAATCCATTAAATTTATAACTCACACGTTGCTTCAAAATATTTACTAAGAAGTTGTCTATTATTAAATACGGTATTCCGAGAATTTCCGCACATCTCAAGTCGCCATTTTAGCAACTAATCCACTCGGTTCATATTGGAACAAGGATCTAAGGAACCCATGTCAAGATCTCTTGGCAAGCACCGTAAGAAATGTGTTGTGGTTCGTTGTGCTCAAGTGTGTTTGTGTGTGTGTGTGTGTGCTTGTCTCTTTGAGTTTGGGTTTAAACCGCAAGACAAACAACGATGGCGAGAATAAGCCCGCGGGTGACATTAAAACCCGCAAACTGGCAACTTGCTATTTGATTTATTCGCAACAGATATACAAAAGCATTGCCTATGCATGACAAACACACACAAACACACGCACACTCCGGTAGACACAGCTGCTGCAGCATCTACCACCACTCGTACTCCAAGTTTGGGCAGGTTCTCCGGGGGCAGCAGGCAACAAATAAAACACAGCGTAAACCACATGACATATTGGCGTTTATTACAACAAATTGGGGTGACGATTTGGCGGCATTACAAAAGGAGGCAGCGGCGACAGAGACGGCGCGAAACTAGGCGAAACTCGGATAAGACGCAACACCAACAGCAACACACTCCCCCTCTCCACACACACACACACACTCGAAACAAATTGAACTGAAACTCAAACAAACCATGGCAAATGGGAGGGACGAGGGCGAACAAGAGAATAGTGCGGGGATCTTGGAGGCCCGTCGCAGCCGTTGCCAGTTTTAATGCGCCCACGTCTCCTTGTTGTTGTTTCTGTTGACATTTTTTTTTTTTTGCCTCCGCCTGTCGCCAACTTCGTTTGACATTATTGTAGTTGTAAGCCTGCCAAAAGCGTCTCTACAACGCACGAGGTGCACTCGATGAGTTGAGCGGTTGCCAAACTCAATTATCGTATGCCAAGCAAATTGAGATCAGCACTATGGAAAGGATTCTAGTTGTAGTTGATGCCAGAAAGTATACGAGTACTTTAAATTTATTATTTCATTAGGGTAAAATTTAACTGGATAACAACATGTGCTTAAGCTGATTTGGAAAGTTTTATTTAAACGAAAAAATATTAAAGTTTATATCTTATTTTTTAAAACTTGAGTTAGAACCAATTTTAATGAGAATTTCAGCATTTAGTTAGGTTTTTTTTAAAAAATAGCCTAGAATTGTTGAACATTATTACTTTCATTTCAAAATTGTCTAGACGATAGTTTCTTTTATATCATATTTTATACATGTTTTTATAATTATTTACAATCCGATTTAAATCAAAAAGTAAATTTAGAAGAATAAGATATGTGAAATGAAATTCGTTATACAATAATTCATTAATATATTGAAAGATTTATTTTTAAAATAAGCCTATACGGATTCAAGTGTTTTCCTTACATTTTTTTTTTTAAATTTTTACACATCAAATTTACTTTATTATCTTTGCGTGCTTTCAGTACAGGATCATCATCATCAATATCGTACCCTTTTATCGACTTGCAACATAATCTAGAAAGTTCTCTGGCAACAACCGGCAGGCAACGGCATTTTGTGGCGCATTTCATTTCATCGCTGACGGGCCGCCACATAAAGTGGCAACTCTGGCGGCAGCCGCCAGGCGCAGGCTTTATTGGCATTTCAATAGTTGCTCTTTGACTGAGGGAGGTCCCCAGCCCTGTACACTCCGCCCACTAGCCCCGCAGCGTGCTCAACTCCGGTAGACTTTATGATTTATTTATGCTCACAAGCATAATGATACAAAGGGGCTTGTGTTATGCAATCTGCATATATATGCATAGGTAAGTACGCTTTATGCTGCATGCAGCGAGCTCTGCCCCTTTTGTTTTTGTCGTGCTCACGAGCACGACCACGCCCACGTCGACGTCGCCGTACTTGTAATTTATCATCTTTTAGTTTTGCAGCGCAGCTAAGTGGAAGGCAGCTCCACACAGGAAGGAAGAAGGAAGTTAACAAGCCTCACTCACTACCACACGCACACACACACGCAAACACACTTGAGGTTGTACAAACATTATGATTACATCGATAGCACTGATAGCTCACCTGACATTTGCCCTGTATGCACATATCCAAGCTGCCGGAGCGACAACGTGTTCCGTCTTGCACCCGTGCCGATAATTGGACAATGACGCTCTGCTCATCGTAGTGCTCCGATTCGTCGGCATTGCCACCCGCCGATTCCGGTGAGATGTCTTCAGTAAGATGTGCCGGGTGGCCTCTATGCGGTGTCGAGAAAGGTTTGCGAGAGAGAGAAAGGTAGAGACGTTAAACATTGTAGTGGAATCTTACGCTTGGGTTCATTTTTCAGTAAGTGCCTTAGCGACATCGACTAAAGGTACCGCAAGCAATACTTTAAGTAGTTTATAAATTTTGGGAACATGTGTATTTAATATACTAAATTTAGTAGTAAAACTATGAACGTTGATATAACGAATGCCTCAGTACCACGCTGATGGTTTCTATTGCGCATCCCTCACCAGAAAGGTGCTTCAAGGAAATTTATCTTAATTTCTTTATTAGAAATTGTTAGTCAGCTACGAATCGAAACTCAAAACTTGCCTATAACATCTTCTGTTGTGGGATTGTGTCATCATGAAAATCTACATATAAATATAAAATAAATACAACTCTCATTCTATTAAGTATCCGGAAGTTCCACAACATAATTCCTTGAATTAGGAACACTCAAAAAGACACTTGAAAGTCTGACACACAAAGGATCTTTGCAATTTAAATGAGTAAAAGGGAATTGTCGAACACCTGCTGCTATCTGGTACTTCTCAAATGGCCAGACTTTTCCCTTTGTCTCTGTTCCGTTTATTCGTATCGTCTTCTGCGTTCCACACTCTACTCGACTCTATTAGCGTTTTATGCAACACACAAATCCCTCGAGCAACGGCTTCATTTGCAACTAAATTGCACAATTTTGACGCTTAGCGAATGATTTATATAGCCCGCATATGCAAATACAAAGGGTGAAATACGAGAAAAATGAGCAAAAAAAAAATACGAATTCTAACCCAAATGGATTAACCACAAAACCGGGAGCCGCAAAAGCCACAAAACCCCGAAACGGCTGCCACTAATTTTAACCGCAAATACAAACGGCTTGGCTTGAAAAAGGAATGCGGAAAAAAAGCGCAAACAGCTTTTTTTTATTGTCACGCCAAGCAGTGGAGGCAGTGTGGGAGGTGAAGGGGAGGCGTGGTTTATAAGAGGAGAGAGTAGCCCGCCCAGCGGAAACCATCATCATGAATAATGAGTACACATCCCACGACTGCAACTGCAGCAGCACTAGCTGCTCCCCTTACTCCCCTTGCCTTTCCCCTATGCATCCCTCTCTATTCTCGTATGCAACATGCTGCAGGCAGTTCGGACTCACCTGCAGGTCAGGGCACAGGGTTCGACATAATCGTAGTGCGGCGTCCATTTGTACAGGGTGCCATCGTAGGGCACATCGTTGTAGGCGGCACACTGGTTCGCACGGAAGTCCTGCTGCTCCGGACACGGTTGCATGTTGCAGATGCGATAGCGAGCGCTCTCGCCGCGACAATTGCCGGGAGTGCTGCAACGGCGCATTTGCTGCATGATGCCGCCGTCGCAGGTGCGCGAACATGTTGACCACTCCGACCAGGAGGACCACTGACCGCCGCTGCCGGCTGATCCTGTTGCGCTGCTGCCACCATTCTTGGCTCGTTTCTGTTGCTGCAATTGAAGTGTACGAATTGTTGGCACCAGTGGGTTAATTGAAAAACTAACACACACACACATACTGCGTTGCATTACTTACCTCCAGTTCATTTTCCAGATCGGACGCTGTGTTCCATGTATCGTCGAACGCTTGACTTGCGTTCAGTTTCTTTCCCCAAGCAGTGTGTGAAAGCAACAGGCAGAAGCTCGTCTGGAAGACAAAATAAGTATATATATATAAGTGAAAGACAAAATAAAGGGATATAAAATATATATTCAAGTTTTTTACACATTATATAATGTAAAAAATTAACAAACAATAAAAATATTCAATCAGAGAAGATAAGAACCTGCGAGGGTATAGAACCTTCGGGATGCCGAACCTTTCTTTCTAGTTATTGGTTTAAGCCTTTCGGTGATATTTAAGGAAAGACTAGGTAAACAAAGGACTCAGTTCGTAGTGCTTGAATAAAGTATGATTTCTTCAATTATATTATTCTTAATTGGTAAACCCAAGTTAGTTATCAAATACTTTACAACACTATATTACGCTGTATGTGCAATATATTATTGTGGTTCAGCCCGCAAAGCTAACATGTCACCTGCTTTTATTGTTATTTTCAGTTTAGAGAGATGAGTTTTTTTTTTGTATCCTTTTTATTTTTGGTATAAATTTTGTGCATCGCACGCGGCTGCCACGTTAGTCACGTTAACAATTTGCATTTTGGCTGCGAGTTTGCTTTTTATATCGAAGGCGCATTAACCTTAGGACACGCGTCACGTATGGGCTCCAGGCATTGAAAACAATCTCGACTGGCGTGTCAAGGGTTATGCCAAGCCCAGGCGAGAGGGGGCTACAGAGGGGTTCAGTCTTGGGTGTGGACCATGTCGTATATCGTTGTCGTATGTCTGCTGCTGCTGCTGCCTAATGGCGTGTCGTGTGGCCCACGTGGCCCCACGCCTCTTTTGGCGACAACACGTAATCGGGGTTCAACTGGGTTAAGCGTTTTACTAAAATAGACTACTGAAAGCGTAGACAGTTCAACTAAGTATTTGCATATATGCTAAAGCACTGTTTACCCCAGAGAGAGAGACTACCACAGCTTTATATGTCAGACAGTAAGTGGTCGATGTAGTCCCACTTGAGTAGCGCCATTATAATATTTCTATGGAATTTATAAACATACTTGACATAATTCTATGATCTTCCCATTTCATATTAAAGTAATTTGTTGAAACATCTGTTTTTGCAACGAAATTGTAGCTAAACTAATGTTCCTTTTAGAGTTGTTATCACTTATTGAGGTCGTACATTAACAAGGTGAAATCTTTTCCGGCAGTTAGTCAACTAACAGCCTCAAAAGGCATCTGATAATGGTCAACTAGCTGTCCAGTTGGCTTAACAACTTGTTTTGTACAATGGCAGCATCTGATCCTCTTAGCCTTGGCAACCGTCGACATATGAGCGGCTAATCTTAAAGGCAAATCAACGGCAAATGAGCCACAGTCAAGTCGGCACAAGCGAATCGACAGTCCGCACCCACACACGAGCACACACTCACACAACGGAAGCCTCCCTGCCTGCTCAAACCACATAAATTGTGTCCTGCATGAAACATGATCCAGCTACACCCATCGCCCACTTCTCACGCCCCCTCATCTACAAGCAGCGAGCTACGAGCTGTGAGTCGAGGCTTAAGACAAAACCATTTTATTGCAGTTTAGCAGGGATATGTAAAACCCATTGAAAGAGACAAAGAGAGAGAGTGAGAGGAAGGCCGAGCACAGTGTAGACGAACTGGCAACAAGATGAAATGTCCGATAAAGCAAGTGTAGAGCAATAAAGGCTGTAAAAGCAGCCCCAGCACAGGCAGGCAGACAGACAGAGAGGGAAAGGCAGCACGAGAAACTCTTAGCAAAATCGGCGTAAAATCTCATATGTCCATCCATGCGGTTACAAAAGCTACTAAATTACTATTTAAGTATCTATTACCACGTTTCAAGTGTTTGAGCAGCTACAACCCTCGACCCGGTCTCGGTCTCCGGCTCGGTACTAGGCAGCTCCGTTCGTCCGGTCTGGCCTCCTAATGGAAAAAGCTCCAACCCCTGACGACCCTTACGCAAACATTAGAAAAACAAATAACCAAACTAAAGACTGAGCCTTGGTCACATCGCAGGTGTACGAAGGCAGGAAGTCCTATATATATGGCTATGTGTGTGTGTGTGTGTGTGTGTATGCTCTTGTATACTTTCCGGGGTTGGGCACCTCCTCGGTACCTCCCTTTGTGAAGGAAAAACATTAGCAAACAGCATTGGACGAGCACATTTTATGCGAATCCGGTAATTATTTATTTATGAGTTGAAGCAGTTTCAATAACTCACTTTGCCTCATCCACAGTCCCCACTCCGACAAGGAACATACGTCAAATGTCGAGTTGACTGTGTGTGTGTGTGAGTGTGCTGTGTGAGTGCTCAGACCATCGTCATCGTCGTCGTCAGGCCAGGAAGTCATTGTAGGTAGTTAGTTAATGTGCACAGTGGTGCGAAAATTATGAATTTCTTTCATGCACTCACATGAAAGGTTAATGGTTACGGGTGGGAAATAAAAGATCTATGTGCTATAAGTCTTTGGTCATAAGGTTGCTGGGAGTAAACTTGATATATTGTGCTGTTAAGGTATTTTCGGTCTACGGAACTTTCTTTATCTAACTTCTAACTTGGATTAATTGAGATAAAAGTTGTTCTTTCTTAATGTATCTTGATGTTTCAGAGATTTGCGTGAGGAAAGGGGAAGAAAAGGTATTAATGTATTTAATTATATAAAAAGTATTTTATCTTTTAAAATCTGCCCTAGAAAGGTGTACAGATAATATCCTACATATTTCCTATAAATAACTAAAAGTAATTAATTAAAGGACAGTACGTTAACTAAGTTTTTTTATTCTACTATGTATAGTTAAAAGACGACTCATAGCAGTTGACTAAAAAAAGAAAAAGATGATATTTAAATTTTACAATAAAATAATATTGAAATTATTAAAGTGTTTTTAGTTAATTAGGTTAACTTTTTTTTTTATAACTGATTTATTACATTTTCAAGTCATTAATTGTAACTGATTATTTTAATTTGTCAATATATCCGATATTTAAAACTTACTCAACACTAATCGTTAGATTTAATCAGCAATTTATCGACGGTGCGGTGGTAAGCCGATAGATAAGAAGAGAACCAATCGAAGCAAAGATGCCGACAAAGAAAATAGTTGAAAATAAAATATGTATGTAAAATTCCAATTGTGAATCGCTAAAATAACATGAGATATTTCCAGCTTTTTCAATCGATCCACTGTGCAAGACAGCGCGCGCTTCGTTGTCATGGTAAGAAAAAGACAGTCGAGTCTATTTGGAGAGTCATAGTCGGTGTACCGAGGCCCAGCCCGATCCGACCCTACCCGGCGCAGGCCCCGACCACGTTCACTGTTATTCTTGAGGCAGGCAATTTTTGCATAAATGCTAAGCTACGCTTGGTTAGCTAGGGGCCAAGAGGCAGCGAGGGGCTCCAAAGGGGCCTCTTTGCTAGAGGCTGGTGCTGGGGGACTGAGGTTAGGTTAGGTTAGGATGCTGGAAAGAGCAAGTCGTCTGTCAGAGGTAAGCGACGTAGCTCTCACTTGATTGTTTAGCATTGTAACTGTATCTGCGTTTACCTCTTGCTGCTGTGTGTATGTGTGTGTGTGTGTGTGTGTGTGGAATCGGATAATGTGTCTGTTGCGTCACGTCAGTTATTTATTCAAAGCGACAGGCGGCACAAAACGTCAATGAGCGAAATTTTCCGTATGCGCAAAGGTTGTACAGCTTGTTGCCAATGTTCTAGGGGAGCAAGGGGGGGTTGGGGGGATACAAGGACATGCTGAAACAAAGGTAGAACAACAACAATTGAAAGCTGCGCTAAACTTTTACAAGGAGTCGCTATGGCAACAATAAAGCATTAGACAGGCAGCCCGTCTGAGTAGCCTCCTGACATCATGACAAGGGATGGATGCTTGCCTGCTTGGTTGGTTGGTTGGTTGACTGGATGGATGGTTGTTTGACTGGAATCGCTGGGAGATGGGACTCGGGGGTTCGACACGAGCTTGGGGTTGGATTGCTTTGGGTTTGAGGCTGGTCGGGGCTTGAATTGATGATTCGCTTTTGTCCATACACGCTGTTGCTGTCGCTGCTGCTGTTTACCTGCCGCTTGTTTTTCCTGTCTCCCTCTCTCTCTCTCTGTCTCTCTCTCCCTCTCTCTCTTCTCATCTGTCTTTCTGACTGCCTGGGCCTGTCTATCCGTTTGACTGACATTACTTTATCATTAATTTTCGATGGCAGCACTTAACACACATGCAGCATAGGTCAAATGTCAGAGCATCCCTCGAATCCCTGACTACGTCTAAAAATACAATTACATATAGAAAAAGGGACAATGACGTAAGTAGCGCAACAGAAATAAAATTCGCAACTCTCACATTATCTTACTCTCTCTCTCTCTCTGTCTTTCTCTCTTGGTAACCCGCTCTGTGGTAGCAGCCAGTCGCCTTTTAATGCCATTTAACTGCTGTAAGTGGCCAAGGGCTTAGCCGTTGTTAACTGTTTCCGGTTTGCAGCTCGTCTCGACTGCCCCACACCCTAGCTGCACTAACCCCATACTTCACGCGTCTCGTCGCGTCGCCTAAACTCCTAAGGCTTCCCAAACACGCTCTCTATCTATCTCTCAACCCTTTCCCCGTTTCGCAACTTTGCTTGTTACGCTTTTCACTTGTTTCCACTTTTCTTCAATTTTCCATATTAGAAAGTTAGGTTAGGTTAGTTAAAGTTTAAAATTACTATATATAGCGCCCAGTAAAGCCCAAGACTTTACTTGTTTTGAGTATATAAAGTTTATCTACGCTTCTTTAAAATCATTTCCAAGGTAGATGAGGAAACTCTGACCGCACACAGCTAAAATATAATGTAACCATTATAATATAATAAAACCATGCCATCAATCGATAAAGAAATCTTAAATTCCGTATACTTTTTTATGAAGCTCATAGATTATGCAATTTTGGCACAAATCTTTACGATAGTTAGAAACTGTGTCAATAAACTGAGGGCCTATAAAATATCGTACACATAACATGCTTGTACATATGACATCGGAGGAACGAGGAGCATAGGTCCTCTGCACATGAGTCATGCATGTTTCAGATATTTAAGGACCCCCTCTTTCAACCCACACGAAACGGCTATAACCCGCAATGAACTTTTGTTTTGTGGGTCTGTGGAGGAAAAATGTATAAAACAGAACATATTTATTGGATGCCAAAAACTTTGTCAATAAATATCATCGATAGCAAGCTAAAGGCGCGAGTAATCAATTGGCATGTGCCGACGACGCGAGACAGAGGAGTACGAGAGATATGGGGGGAACTGGAACTGGCAAAAAGAGACCCTGAGATGAGGCAAAAAGTGTCTTGGGAGGAGGAGGAGGGAAGAACTGTGCGCTCTTCGTGCTTCGTACTTTGCATGTCCTGCAGTCATTAAGTCAAAAATTGAATCGAAATGAATTGAAATAAAATGCACGAATTTCACAGGATAGTTAAGGACAGCCCCAAAATGGAGTCGATGGGGCAACCAGACCAGACGAGACGAGACGAATTCTGTCGCCAGATAGCGTCGAGCGACGAGTGGATTACAAGAGAGTGTTACAAATTTGAACGCCTGTTCTACACGATAAAGCGGAAGCGAGATGGAATGGATAACAATGAGAGAGAGAGAAAGGACGAAGGGGAGTTACGAAGTGGCAAATCGTTGTTATTGTATTTGGTACGTGCCATTTGGCCAAAGAACCGACGTTTCAAGTGGCGACTGGCAAAATGACATGCTCCCGGGCGGGATGACTCTAGGGTAGGTCGAGGGGACTCAATTCCCCTGCCTTCGTTTGGATTGTGTGCCACAGAGAACGTGGAATTAAGTTTCCCCTATAGTCAACTTGAATTTATTAACGATCTGTAAAAGGAACTGCCGAAAATTAGCAAGAACTTTCCAGAAGGTTACCCTTCTATAAGGTTTGCACTTCTATAACTCTCTTCTGTATTCTTCTTTCTTCACTTTGCTTACAGCTTTTCAATCAGCGAGAGAGGCTCGCTTCATCACATCGTTCAATTTCCCAGTGACCCCATTAGGACGATATCTTGAGCACTTCTACTCCTACTGCTCCCCCCTGCCCAGAGCTTAGTCTGCTCCTTCTTCTCCCATTAATCATCTCAACAAATAGCACATCTTCGGTTGCTTCTGAAAGAGTCACCGCAAAACTTGTCAAGCACTCGTACGCCTAGGCCATTAACACGCCCTCGAGAAGCGACACAACCTACAGCGAGCAAACAAACAAATATCGGGAGCAAACAGGCAGACAGACATGGGGCAAGATAGTGAAGGGAGCATGAGCAGGCAGCGGCACACGCAAAACCTTGGTCGCAAAGTCAAATTGAAATAGAAGCGAGAGAGACCTGATGGTGGTAGGCTAGAAGAAACAATACCCTACACAATGGTAAGGAAAATATTTACTACACGTAACAATAAATCCACTCGAGAAGTGGGCGAAGGCAGAGAAGGCAGCGAACTCTGCGGCGAACAACAGGCGAAGCGCACACAAAGGCACTGCAAGAGTTTCTCGTTGCTCGAGTGGTAGAGAAGAGTGCGAGGGGCAGTGCGGTTTCTTTCGGACCTGCCCCATTTACAACAAAAGGCTTTCATGTCATTCCCGACGAATCCTTCGGCACGCAAGGCGAACATTTTTTATACAAAGTGTAACACACACTTCGACAAATTGATACCAAGATTAAATCTTGACGACAAGGGTCGAAATACACTGCGACAAAAAAGAAGTCAACTAGCAGGGCTTTTTGTGGTTAATTTAATTTTACATAAATTATGGCAAAGTGTGCAGGCCCAGGTGGCACGGCTCACAGGCGAAACTAATTACCCCAGGCTGTCGGACTAATCCAGCACAATGGCCCAAACGGACAGTTACCAATTCGAGCTGCCAACTTGGCCGTTCGCCATTTCTAATTTCAATTTGTCGCTGCGGCTGCTCAGTTCTTTTTTCTTTTCCACTAGACTGCTCCCTCTTTTATTTATTTTTTTTTTTTTTTTTTTTTTTTTTGTTGGTTTGCCATTGACGACCCACACAAATGACGCCGAATGTCCATTGACATCGTTGTGTGGTCAGCAGAGTTGCCAGCGTTGTCGCTGCTCAACATTAAAATTAATTACCACAAATGGACAAGTCTCATTACTCGCGTCTCGTTCTCCACGTTGCCACAGTACATGCAGAACTATACTGTATATGTATATGTATTTATATATACTGTTTGAGGGTATGTACGTATTTCGGGAACTTGGCATTGTTGTTGTCAGGCTATTAGACAACTGACTGTTCCCCAGACTTGCCTGTGACTGGCACTCGAACAGTCCAACTACTCGTATAATGTACAAAACTTGCAAAAGTAAATCATTAATTTTTTGTTGTTCCCACAGCGACCTACATGCTACGTTTTGGGGCATTTCAGTTTGTCAAGGGTGCGAAACTTGTTACTGATTCGCAGTGTGGTGTTTGAAGCGAGAATTGTTAGGAATCTTTATATACTTTACTTATTTGGTAAGTGATTATAAATGGAAGGTATGTTGATCTTTATAATTCAATGATGATCTTTATGAGTTAACAGAAACCATCTCAGGAAAAAGAGGAATGTTGTGTAAAAATTTTATGAAATTTTATTCAGCTGCTTAGGCAACTTATAGATGACAAACAAAAATTCAATAATGTATATAAAGAATACGTTTACTTTATATAATTTTGGGGTGAGTGATCTTTATAATTGGATCCCTTATCATTTTTCAGCTGGTATTTCAATACAATGTTGATAACATTTGTTCTGTTGACGACCTTTTAAAACATGACAAAAAACAGTGATAACAACACCGATTACTTAATATAAAATAAGTACAAAGTAATGAGAGTTCAAGATATATGTTTCAAAATTACCGAATTTAAAGATTTAGCTTGGATCAATTTAAATGCTGCTGTAAGAAGAGAGGAGTCTAATAAGCTCTACAAATTCTAGCTCCACCCTAAGTTATTTTAATCATTTCCAAGCACTCAACAAACTGAAACAGTGTAGCGCATACGCCATGGTGACCAATTTAATGCAATGCTGCCAACGAATGCCGGCTTACTTGCTAGCCCGCCACCCTTGCAGCTTGCCCCCGAATCTCTAGGCCATCATCCCTCATTACACTTGTCCCTTCATACTCCCTCTCGTCACTGTTCCCCTGCCATCAACAATGCCGCGCGATAAGAGAACCGCGTCACTTTCGGTCTGCTTGGGCCATTGTATTTGTATGTTGTGGAAAAGCGGCAACAAACAAACCAAACTCAGTGGAAAATGAACGAGCGCGAAGTGAACTAAAGAGAATAGAACAGCAGAGTAGAGACAAACAGTACAAAAAGAGAGAGAGAGAAAGAAGAAAGAACAGAGAATTGGAACTCAAAGTGAATGAAATGAATGAATAAAAGAATGCAAGCGTAGTGTAGCATGAAGAAAAGTCAGTGGAGGGATATGAATAAGTGAGCTCAGCTCAGTCAGGAAAATCAACACGGGGAAATACCCTAGAGGACTACCAAGATAATGGGTGAATAATATAATAGAAGCATTGAATTTATAAATAAAAAGATCGGAAGGTATTTGACTTAGTAAGAAGATTTACAAGGGGAAATATCCTACAAAATATTTAATTGTATTGGTAATATGATTCAGAAACACACAATAATATTAAAATAGTAAAAATAGCAATAAAAATTAAACAATTTTGGAAATTTGAAATTTAAAACAAAATGCAAAATACGAGTAAGCTTTTCCGCATCCTTTTAGATCTAGTTTAAGCTCCTTCTTTTCTTATACCCTTTTGATTAAATTGATAGAATGTATGATATAAAAACGGAGATGCAAACATATTCGATAAACAGCTTGCACTACAACGTATCCTAATCAATATCTTATATTGTATTTTTGTGGCTACCCATGCGCCAACCTTTTACAGGGTATAACAAGAAAAAGCAGTTGCAGAATCATGAAATATTTTGTACATTAGCAATTGTTACGCTGCTGAGAGTGTACATACTTCTGTCAATGTGTGTGTGTGTGTGTGTGTGTTGTGTAGTTGACCCTAGCTGAAAGCAAGTCACCAGTCCATCCACTCCGCTCACCCTTTCCCCGCCTGCTAGCTGTCTGCGCCCTCGTAACGTGCCAATAATAGTTCAGTTTGACTTTGTTACAAGCTCAGGGGCAACTTCTTTCACATAGTTATGTATTCCTATTCATACATACATACATTCAGACAAATATATTCTTCTACACCCACATAACAACGTACTTATAACAAACTTAGCTTAGTTTATGCTGCTGCCCCCCTTCTTCTTTCTCTCTCTTGCTCTCAGCGCTTTTTCTTTGGGGCAATTACTCAGAGTTTTTGTGCGCCGCTCAAATGATTTCGCAGGGAAACAAAATGAACAACAAGAAGAAAATAAGAAGAAGCAAAGTTATGCATTTCAATTTCAGCTACAATTGCTGGAAATTAATTTATCATTTTGTTAAATTTCAGTTGCGGTTGACGGTTGCCAAGAGGAAGACAAAGGATTTAGCCAAGTTTCTGTCGGTTCATGGGGACTATTGAATTGTGGCTAAGATTTGTTTTGCCACGAATAACTTGGGTAATTGGGTAAAGTAATTGCCAAGCAAGAGGATTAGAGAGCAGGTCAATTATCGACTTAAGGTCAGGCATAAATTGCACATACACACTCTCTCTCCCTTTCTCTCTCTCTCTCTCTCCCTTTGCCCTGCTGACAGTAGTTTATTTATTTTGGCCATAAAAATTCGCCACCAGCAACTTTGGTGAGCTTCAAATTCTCTTTGCCAACTTTTTAACAGCAATTCACGCGTGCCCACTTAAATATGCAACAATTTCCGCATAATTTCATACACTCCACAGAGGAAGAGAGAAAGGGAGAATTTGAGCGTAAGTGAGAGAGAGCGGTTCACAAATATTCACACTCGCTTGTGTGTGCGGCTAATCACATGTCTGACTAGCACGAACTATCTCCGCCAGGTGTGTGTGTGTGTGAGTGAGTCTGCCTGTTTGTCTATGCGAGTGAGTGTGTGCGTGTGCGAACCTGACGCTGAGCCTATGGCCGAGCAATTATTACGCACCAGTAACCCACACACGCACACTCACTCACAGTCACGCACACCCACACCCACACCTCCCTGACCGACAGGACACACATTCGGTGGCCTGTGCATATGACAGAACCTGCGGCATGTGCGGGCCGAATCCGACGTTGATTAATACGCAGCAATTTGCAGTCGCTGCGTGGCGGCGACTCCGTTGCTTGCCTGCGTTCCTGCGATGCGTTGCGTGAATAACTGTCATGCGAATTTCGGTAGATTCTCCAACTGTTGAGCAACAGTCGAAAGATTGGGGCCAGCAACATTTTGATGACCCAAATTCGCTGATGAGGAGACAAATCTGCCAAATGGCAAATGCTTTTTGGCAATGCGATAACGTTTCTTCATTAGCCAAGACAGCTTCTTGCCAAGCATTTCCGATTTCAACCCGCACCGCTCCCCTCTCTCTCTCTCTCTCTCTCTCTGCCTTTGCTCCGATTCTCGATCCACTGGAAAATCAATTAGCAAATGTGAAATTCATTTTTGGTGATGACATATTAAGCTGGGAAAGAAAGTCTATATCTAACATGCTATAATCTTTATACCAAATTGAAACATGCTCAACAATGGAGTATATAAGGAAACTTGCAGCAGATCTACACTGCTTTAACTGTTCCAATTATGGGACACTTTTAAATAGACTTTATTGCTTTCCTATATAAAACAATTTCAAACGAAGCCCGCTGTATATGAACCAAATATAATGCTTATCTGTATATGCCCGTGATAAATGCTCATCCTCATTATATATTCCTATATTATTATAATATTTGTTTAGTTTTTTCACATGCACAAATTAAATTAAGTAAATTTCTCGTTGAAGAAATCGAATTTCATCAGTTGTAAAGTTCGACTAATTGGTTTTGTTGTGCCGTATCTAATAACTAAAATAAAACCAAATACAGAAAACCATAATTATTTTTGCGTCATTTAATTTACTTTCGGAGCAAATCTAACGATAATTCGAACTGCCAACGAGCATATCAATTGAAAAATCAAAACAAATTAACGAGAGAGTGGGAAAGAGGAATGAAACAGATGATGATGATGAGGGTGAGGGGTGGGGAATTGAAAACCAAATATCGAACTTTGCAACGTTTTGACTTTTTGCCATCTCTGTTCCATTTTAATCGCAGTCGGGAGCTCAGCCAAAGGCAACACATGCATAAATTATGTGCGCAAATAAAAAAGAGCAAACATTGCTCACGCTTGGTGACCTCCTCGCCCCGCCCTGCTCAACTCCTCTTGGGAACGCTCACAGGGATGTTCACACAAACACACAAACACACACACACACACCCAGCCACACATTTTAAAACAATTAAACAAACTTCTTTTTTTTTGGCTCCGTTGGATCTACAAAAAGCGCAGCTTTTATTTAAAAGCCGCCGCTGTATGAACTCTGAAAAGCGAAAAAACCTCAACAAAAATAACCTTTAAAACATTCCAGCCACACAATGCCGTAGGGCAGTGGGGAAGGGGAGGGGTTCGCTGGCTAGCTGCATACAACAAACGTTTACATATTTTATGAACTAGCAAAAAACTGTTGAAAAACGCAACTAAATTTGGTCAACCAAAATAGCAAAAAATCAAAGAAAAAGTCGCCAAACTAAACGAGGGCAATTTACACTCAGTGAAGCCAATGGATCGTTGATTTTCATTATTAGGGCATATGCGGAAGGACTTCAATTACTAAGTGACGAAGAGTTTGAAATTTGTAGATTTTTTAAAACTCTCTAAAATTTATTGGAATTAATTTATAATAGTTAAGTAGGCTCATAAATACTACAAGTATATAGGAAAAGAAAGAAAGAATGAAATGATGTGAATGAGATTGAACAGCTCATTAGTTAGGAACCTATAAGATAATATTAATCATTAAAATTAAATAACTAGTATAAACCGCACGTTCAGAGCACCCCGGTTCGTGGCAACCTACACAGACAGCTTAAAGCTGCGAGGCTTGCGTCGATTTGTCACTCATTTAACGTGATTATTGAAAATATCCTTAGTAAGGGTAATTTGTCTAGGCCCCAATTGAATAGACTCGGCGCATAGAGAGCGAATTGTACTTGATACGACCGAACATGTCGTCCCCAATGAGCTCAGCAAATTTGAGCCGATGCCCGGACTCGGAATTACTTATTAACATATCGAAAGCATTTGAAGCAGCTCAAGCAACCCACACACGCACGCACACACATATCCACACACACACAAAGTGCGCAATGCTCCCTGGGGTGACCTGATACAAGTGCAGGGGAGGGAAGAGAAGGAAAGAGACCCTACATAGTCATAAAACACAGCGGTGGAGCGCACGCACACGCCTCCATTGCTCCATTTGCTGATAATGTAGACAATGCCCATTTACATAACATGGAATCGCATCGAAGTAGCTACAACAGGGGAGTGGGAATCGAAAATGCGTATAAAGCTTAACATTAAATATTTATAAATATTACGTATACGTAATCGAATTGATTGATTTTGCAATTTCACGCAAGTCGAAACAAACGCCAAAAACCGGAATGAGCAAGCAGACAACAAGCATGATGAGCATGTGTGTGTGTGTGTGTGAGTGTGCGTGTAAGTGGAACCCTGTTAAGCATTCAACGAATCCTTCAGTCCAGTTCAGTCGGCCGTACGACAATGTTCCAAAGGGGGAGGGGATGAAAGCTAAGGGAGTAACCGGAGGGGAAGGCAGAAAGTACGAGCATCTTAAGTGATTTCTAACGGCAGGCCAAGCGCACAGTTCGCACAGTCCCAGATAAAACACATTATGATAATGCGCGTACAGTAACAAGTTGTGGGCGACGGCACGCCCCCACATTAGGGGTGTGTGTGTGTGTTTATGTGTGTTCGACTATAAAGCAGTTTACAAGCCACATGCCGACCTAATCCTTTTTCCCTCCCCAACCACGCACCGCAAGCCAATGACCAGCAAAACGCATTGAACTTGGGCTTAGGGCTTGCTGCAGGGCCAAACAGGGTTGCCACCTCACCTCGCTGCGGTTCGTGTTGGGTGTGTTGGGGCCGCTTCGCTTCATTGGCGCTATAAAATGCCGACGGCATTCCAAATCCGTCGAAAAGTATCCGCAATCACAAAGCGGCACGTGTTGCTGTCAGACTCTCAAGCTGCCCCATTGCTGCCTCCTATTCCCCTAGCAGTGTTTTAAGGCAACAAGTACAGCAACAAAAGCAAACAAGAAAAACCTTGCATATGTGCAGTAGACTGTAAGATACCCCGCAGTCAAATTTGGACTTAGCTCCTATAATTGCTGAGATCTAAAAGTCTTTATGGCAACAAAATCTCTTTGGTTTTTCTAGTTTATCTGTAAAAATTCATAAAAGTTGAATTAACCCCACTTACCCAAGCGAACAGGGTATCAAAAAGGGTTGCCTTTGCAGCTAAATTATTGGTAATTTGATGTTTTATTACATTTTTGGGAAATTTGATGCTTGGCCTTTTTGTGGGGCTGCTTTAAAATTTATGAATGTTGGCTGAAAACTGAGCGAACTGTGAATCAGGACGTTTATGATGACAGCCACGATATGGTGCTGTGTGGCTTATAATTGTCACACAATTTGCGTTCGTTGGTAACTCTGACTTTTATGATTATGAGAAACATGTTTAACGTACAGTTTGGGGTTGTTCGAAATGGCTACATGGGGAAATCATGGATAAGATTTTATGTCCTTATTTGAAATAGCAACAGCTGCAGATTGATTATGATATTATCAACCCCTAATTAGGTATGATAGAAGTAGAGATATAGGCTATAACAGTTGTGGAGTAGTTGGTAGACGGATCACTTTAATCTATGCATCCTTTTTGATACTTAAAAGCCCTTAAACTAAAGTACAACGAAATTGAATAAGATATAAGGATTATGTGAAGTAAAGTATAGAGAAGTATAGTCAATTATTCTGAGATATGTATAAGGTTTACTAGTGGAATAGTTTGTAGTTGGTATTATTGCTTATCGCTATTCCGTAAAACGCTTTGCATATCTTTAATAAAAAACCTTTAACTTAATAACAATGAAATCTATTGAGATATCATAATAAATTAAGTCAAGAAAAGTGTTGCAAGCACTTCATATTTTATCACTTTGTGGTAATCAAATTTTATGCAGTTAATAAACAATAATTCAGCATAATTATGCCACTAATTGGATTTTAATTACAGCAAACAAATATACGAGGGTCGTTTGATAAGTCCGTGACTTTTTGTATTTGCCGCGCACCTGCTCTAAATACAACACTGCTCCTGTCAGCAGTTATCGATTAACAGCTGACTGTAAAATTTTGAGAAAGCTGCGTTTTTTGGTTTGCGTTTTATAGGCATTGAAAGCAGACGATCTCGTGAATTTTAACGAAAATGGAAAAAAGTGAATTTCGTGTGCTAATGGCAAAATTTCATAAATTGGGCTACGAACTGCTACCCCATCCAGCATATTCTCCAGATTTAGCCCCCTGTGACTATTTTTTGTTTCCAAACATGAAGAAATGGCTCGGCGGTAAGAGATTCGGGTCAAATGAAGAGAAACACAGAAACAAACGACTATTTTGAGGGCCTTGAGAAAACCTATTATTTGGAAGGAATAAAAAAATTGGAAAAACGCTGGACTAAATGTATAGAGCTAAAAGGAGATTATGTTGAGAAATAAAACGCTTCTTTGACGAAAAAAATATATTTTATTCAAAAAGTCACGGACTTATCAAACGACCCTCGTATTTAAAGCTTAGAAGTTTGTTGAACTTACCACGAGCAAAACTGCCCGAATCAGTTTAGTCTTCCAATAAATGTGCGCTGGCATTTTTATCTGTATTTTCTGGTAATCATTTCTGGCCTCAGACTGAAATAAAGATAGAAAACAGTTATTAATAAATGATTGCAGACATGTCGTAATGAAATTCATAAATAATCAATTAATATAAATAATACATAAGTCGAACTTAAACTTAAACTTTTTCTTGCACTCTTCCTCCTGATAAGCAGTCACACGAGGTCTCAAACCCTCAGTTTAGTGCAACTAAGTGCGTAAATAAACAGATAAACACGCAGATCCAGGGGTACAAGGCGAGCTAATCACGGTGAGGGCTTAAATCAATATAACTTGGCTTTTGTTTAAAGTTATTTGGCCTCTTGCATAATTAAGCGAAAAATATTGCAAGAACTGCGT
Source organism: Zaprionus indianus (assembly GCA_018904595.1). Lineage (NCBI taxonomy): Eukaryota > Metazoa > Arthropoda > Insecta > Diptera > Drosophilidae > Zaprionus > Zaprionus indianus. The sequence continues at coordinate 4,951,055 of JAEIHA010000905.1, forward strand.
CGCATGCGACGATTAATGACGCCAGCTGAGGCAGTGTAAAGGTGGAGTGGGAGAGGAAGCAGGAGGTGCAAAGACTGGAAGAGTGGATGAGAGCCGCCTTTGGAGCGTCTCCTACAGTGAGTGTAATAAATACGTTTACAGCCTCCAAACATTTGTCATTCAAATTAAGTACAAACGACATTACTCATTTTCTTCGAACGAGCCTCCTTTAATTTTCAGTCAACGCCTCGCTGGGCGTGGAACTTGACAAGGAAAAACACAGGAGAATTTTGTTTTTCCTTTTCCGGAGAGAGTGCGAGCGAGAGAGAACAATTTAATTTAGATTTATGTACGTTGATTTTGAAGCTTGGGCTGATTTTTTGTGGCTGCGCTTTCTGTTATTTATTTTAAATTAATTTTATATTACAGACGACCCCATAAAAAGTAAAACTTTTTGGGCAATCTTCAAATGAATATATATAGGCTTGTGCATATGTTAGGGTGCCCTTTAAAAAAATATTATGAGTACAACTAAAACTTTCCCTTTAAACTTGTCTATAAAAATCCATTTTTATTTATCTCTATGTGAAAGAGAAGAATAGTTTATAGATGAACACTGTATACATTTACTCCTTAATTTATGTTCTATTATAGATGATAAGTGAAGAAATCACTGTTTATAGAAAAATATGCTAGTTTTTCTTATTTTCACAGTAACTTTTTCTTTTACTTTTATTGCAGTTGAATATCAAACATAGAGCAACATATTTTATAAGCTTACTTATCCGTTTACACAACTTTGCACTCTAGACTATAACTCTTGCATATCTCATCAAATTTATAGCAAATTATCGACAGTCATAATACACACATACATATAACACTTGCTCCCTGCACATGCAAAAGCAACTTTAGTTGCCATAATTTTGTCCGCTGCATGCGAGTTCAATTAATAGTCATAATTTATGGCATCCCTAGCTTATCCAGCTGGCACATCCATCCATGCTGTTGGCTTAATCAATCCTAAACCATTTAAATGCACACCGGGGAGCACTTAAGGTCGCCAACGAGCACGTTCCACAAATTGGAAAACGCTAAAAATACCTTGTACCAGGTAGTTCTCGACCTGCTCGACTGCTGTGCATCAAAATATGGAAAAATATTCGAGGGAGATAGCGAGAGGGTGTGTGTGTGTGATGTTATTAAAACTTTGCCATGTATCAATTTTTAGCTATTTAAGTTACCTCCCTCCCGCCTCTAATAGGCCAAACACATTCTCGGCAATTATGCGCAGGTTGCCCCTAATAAATGCCAATTCCTACGCAGTTCTAAAATTTGAACTGGAATGGAATGTGCCGTTTGACAGGCCTGTGTTGTGAAACGTTGTCATGCGTTGCGGTTGTCAACACTTGCGCTGGCTGCGAAAAAAAATCAAAAATATTACTTCAAATATCACATGGGAGGTCGTAAATAAAATGACGAAGCAGTCCCCTTTTCCCTCTCCCTCTCTCTCACACTGTCTCTCTCTCTCTCTCTCTCTCTGGTGCTCTTTGGGGTTACCCAGCTCGATGCGTGGGCGTCGGTGTGTGTTAAAGCTCGCAGGTGATTTTATGCGGTTTATGTGTGTGCAAGTGTGTGTACGTTGGCATGTTTGTGTGTGTGGTTACTTCTGTGGTTGGGCCGGGCACACACACACTCACACACAGAGAGAGAAACCGTAACGTAATGTAATTAGATGGCACAACCAAATTCCTAATGGGGTTAATTCCAAATTTATTTGGTTGACCAAACTCAAGCAAAATGAAATTTCAACTGGACCCGAGCTCTGTGCCGGAGTTCAAGCAGCACTCGAAACAATTGTTTAATTATTTTTCACATGCAACATAATATTAATCCATAAATAATTGAAATCATCAGAGCATTTCGTTTAACACGTGTTTTTTCTCCTCTCCCCCTCAGCAATAAGTCTTTCTTGAACGCCATTTTTACTGGAACTTGTTTTTAATCCCAGAAAAATCCATCCATCGGCTATTTGCATAACGTTGCGCAATTAATTAAATAATTAAAAACTGATTTCGTATGCTATTTAAAATGGAAGCGAACTGAAACAAGCAGAGCAAAGAGATAGCCCAGACAAATTGGAGACAAGGAAGGGCGAAAGAGAGGGAGAGCGAGAGAGAGAGAAAGGGCGAACTCGAAATAAATTAAGCATGTTCTTTGCCTTTCCTTTTGGAACCCTTACAGGCGCGGGTTATAATGACTTGGATCAAAGTTTAATAAATTAATATTGACTAAAAGTCCAAAGAAAGAAAATGCAAAGTTTTAATTTTTTAAAAGAAAAACTAATTGTAGTTATGAAACGACATCTTGCTTTTCATTTTAAAATTTTTAAAAGCGCATTTTTACTCATATTTTGTTCGATTTCGATAGTTTTAGATTACATGTTCGATAGCTTGAAAATCGAAAGCGCTGTTCAATACGTTTTCACATTTCACACAATTTCAATCGTAGGAAAATTAGTAACCCCTAGGAACAAGTCTTGACAATGTAAAAAAATTAAAATTTTCTTTATACTTTTTGCTGAAAAAAAATCAATTCTTTTTTACAATTGTTACATACTTAAACAGTTTACAAATTATTTCTGTTATTGTTGAAGTTAATATGTTTTTTTTATTGTATTAATTTATTTAACTTAAAGAATAACTTAAAGAAGAAATTGCTGGAAATATTTTGAAACATATATGAGGTAAATTTATCTTTGACAATCATTTCACATGCTTCTTAAAATACTTTTTTACTTTTTTATATAAATTGAGTATTTTTAGTATTATTACTCCAGATCAATATTTCTGTTAAGACTAAAAATACTCATGTCTTAGAAATATATCGTTCAGCATTTACATAATTTTCTATAAAAAAAAAAAAAATTGAACAATTCTCTTTAATTTTTAGTTTGTAGAGTATTTTAACTTCGGCTCAGCTCGAACGAATATGCAAATTCCTTTCTCACTCTCTCTCTCACTCTGTCTCTATCTGTTGTTGTTGTTGTCGGTGCTGTTGTCTCGTTCACCTGATTCCCTTTGTCACTGCCAACGCGCGCTGTTCTTGTGATTGCGCCATTTGCCCGCTGCCGTTGGTGCTGCAAATGTTTCGCATCGAACTTTTAATTAGCAAAAGTGACGTCTGCTTAAGCGCGCCACCCTGCCAGCGCCACCAGTCCCCCTCGCTCAACCCCTTTTCAACCCACCCGAAAGGTAAACCATGTAAGGTGCCAGCAGCAGCAGCAGCAGCAACAGCAACAGCAGCTGCTGGAGAGGATGAGAACATGGAACGTAGAACTGGTCTGCTCTGCTCTCAAAATGAATTTCATTTCTATGCACAGATTGTTTGTGTGGGGAAAGGGTGGGGAACGGGGCGTGGCATTGCATAACATTGCGTTCTGTTTATGTTTCGCGGGTTTTTATGATGTCGTCGACGTCGACAAGTTCATAAATTATGAACAATTAAAATGTTGACGGTGAGCTTGGCGGGGCAACTCGACTAGGGGTCGCACTGCTGGGGTTAGTTAATCAAGAATATTTGCCTTATGTGACAAAGGGTCGAGGCAGATGTAGGAAAGCAAGTTGGATACTTGGCCGTGTAGAGTCTGTCAAATTTTATCATTCCATTTTAAATTTTACTGAAGGTAAATCCTTGAATAAATGAGAAAAAATAAGTTGTGTTCAAAATAAAAAAAATTTTTAGTTTGAGTTTTAAATTTAAATTCTGTTGTTCTCTTATTTGTTTTTTATAGAATGTTGCACTAAGCAAAAGGACAATACGACGTAAACCCTGATATAGACGGATCTGAATCGCCGACCTTGAAAAAGTCATCAAACGCAATTGGTTAAAACCGATAAAAATGGATTACCGCCTTCGACAAGATTTTAAGTACAATAACGTATGAATCTATATATATATATATATATATATATATATATATATATCGAGATTGTGCGGTTTTCTTTCTCAAATATATTTTTTAATTACAGAGGGACGTTCCCGTAGGCCGTTGGCAGGCTCATAATGCCAATACTGAACAAACAGGTTTCGGGAGATATGGTAATCGTCGGAGTCTAGATCAGACACGACACTCCGAAGAAAGCTCTATTACAAGGAGGTCGCCAGGTCTACGAACAAAGAAAGGAAAGTGGTTGATGGGTAGTATGCATCTCCAAGAGAATGTTTTTGCCCCTAAAACTATTGATGCAGATGAGCCAATGATCCAAAGATCCACACCAAATAATGACAATGTCCAGCGAATCTTTCAGAAAAAAGGGTTAAGGGTAAGATTTGCATATAAATCATAAATTCTCCTTTATAACTTTATATAATTGTTTAATATTTACTTATTATTATTATTCAAGTCCAAGTTAGTTTTAATTTCATAATTTGAATTAATTAATTTCGGATTTCAGTACTCAATCTTACACCACGCACGAGTCACTGGTTTACCAGTAAACATGATGGTCGGAATGAATAATCGCTTGACTAGCTTCCAACGATTCAGGGGAGCTGGAGAACTGATGAGCAGTCAAACTGAGACGTTGGATGAATGGCGCCTTGAGGATAAAGAAGTAATGGAGAGGGCTAAAAAAGAATATATTCAGAAACAGAGACAAAGCAAAAATATGGGGATGACATATAAGAAACCAATATTTAACACAGCTATGCAGGATACTTACAGCCAACAGAAACAATATCGAGCGAACAGCATTAGTATCAACTCTGTCTTACCCCATGCACATCATAGAGAAATAGATAGCATCAAGAGAATGTCCACTCAAAACGATGATCTGATGAGCTTATCTTCGAAATTTCAAAGCATTGTCACATCAGAACCGCCAGAAGATACCAAAAGCAAACGCAGTTTCTTGGCTAAACTCACTTTCTCTAGAAGAAAACATAAGACATCAAATCTGAATGACCAGCCCAGCTGCAGCAATCAGTCAACCACAACTGCAAATCACAAATTTGGATTTATAAAACGCCTCTTTGGGAGCCGTACTTAATCTTGGGTATAACGAAAATGTATAAAAAAAAAAAACAGCACGTCACAATGAGTAAGAACTAGAATAGATTCAGGCAGCTAAATTATTATTGTATAAATATATAAAAAATTTTCTTTAAATCAAATATATATATATATATATCAAATCTATGGTAAATATTTACCAAGTATTTTAGTATTTAATTGGAACTATACAAAGTTCAAACTTATTATGGCGAGAAGTAAGAAAATTTTCAACCTTACAAAGATGTATATTCTTGCTCAGGATCAGTAGCTGAGACGAACCATGTCTGTCTGTATGTCTGTTCACGCGACGAAAGATAACATAAGGTAATCTGATTGAAATATCTACGAATCCTCTTAATTTTAATCCAATAAAACAAACAAAAGTTATCTAAGAAAGAATGAACATAGTTTTCATGTCATTTAACAAGGAAGACAGGAAATGAATGTTTTTATATGAAGCAATAAATTTATTTATCATATTTAATAGTATAGAAATAATCCAAGAACAACCTTCGACATTCCTTTTCTTCTAATCTTAACTTATATTCAAATTTTCCCACCCATTGCACGACTCAGTATTCGTAGAAAAGCTATACCTGGCCCCCACTCCCCTCTGCTGTGATGTATAGTTCATGCCTGGCAACTACTATGACGTTGCTGTCAATTGATGGCGCAAACGGCGCAGCGGTCGCGGCGGCTCATTAAACAACCATCAACGTTTATTAATTCTGACATTTCGATGGTCATATATCATTATATCAGCTAACAAGCCATCAACAGCTCGTCACCAGCTCGCACAGCATACGGACGGACAAGCCAGAGAGGGAGGGACAGTGAATTCCGAAATATCGAAATTCCGAAAAATTGCGCAGTTAACACGCTAATCAGCTCGTTACCAACTCTTTTTGGATGAGCCGAGCCCCTTTTCAGTCCCGATAACCAGCACAAAACTCTTTCAAATAGTTTTCCTATGTGTGGAAACCGCTTCGAGGGCTGTTCGTATAATTGACATAAACGAGTGGCCCCTTAGTTGTTTCACCATTTGCAGGCCTCGATGAACAGGGAACGATTCTATGAATTAACAAATTCATTTTCCATGAATTCCATGGAACTTTTAATGAAGTTTTTAGCAAAGTAAGGTAGTTTAAGTTACCTTTAAAAAAGAAAAAAATATAATAATATAATACATTTAAGATTTCATTAAATTCCGACCTCTATAACATATAGTTGCTATAGGAACAATCGACCGATATGATTTTTAATTTTAGAAATCTTTGAATGCATAATTCCTAATATTCTGAAACTTATATGGGAACGATGGGGGGATATAAGAACCTGCAATGGTATAAAACTTGAAACAATTGTTCAATATTATTTAAGACTCTCCTGAATTGTAAACAGTGATATTATTAGCAATAATGGATAAAATTTAGTGTACCCCAATGAGGCATGCAGGGCATAATTCGAACTTCAATTTATGGTTTACAGCTGAAACTGCCCTCCAGCTCAGTGTGTGTTAATTAGCATATTTCCTATAGTTAATGATCTTATAGGCCTCATTGCAGGGGCGTGTCAACAATGTTTGCCTCTCATTAGTCGTGGCTCAGAGGTAAAGGTGCATCAACTGCATCGACGCGGTCAGTGAAAACTGCAATGCTTCATTGGGCAGGCAGACAGTTGGACAGACAACATACCATAACAACATGACTAGAGCTGTATAGTTAACCCAGACTTGCCGTATGGGGACTGCATCTGCTTGCGATTGTCTTGCTGCAAATAACGATGGGAAATGAGGTCAACTTGTTGCCCCGTACCGAGCATGACGTCAAATCGAATTTGTCATCATCGAATAATGAAAGTGCAGTATAGAAAAAATACCAGAAAAATATCTGAAATACTATGTAGGTACCCCAAAGCAATGCGAATGAGTCTAGCGACCTGGCGACGGCTTTGTCTGCTGACAGCTCAGCGAGCAATAAGTTTCAAATGGAGCCGACGACGACGTCGCGAACGCAGTCGTCGTTCATGTCAAACCGAAGACCGATGAGATGGGCGATTGCAGGTGGGTCGGTAGAGCAGCAGAGGGAGTAGATTCCATGAGGGAAGAGGAGGTAAGAGGAGGCAAGGCATGAGGGCACAAGCCATTGCTCTGCTGTCATCGTCTTCGTCGTTGTCTTTGTTTTTGTTGTTTTCGTTCGCGATGCAGCGCGTTTCGATTTCATTGAATATCTGTGAAGTATTTGGCATGCACTGAGAGAAATTGTGGGCTCAGTTAAAAGAATTAAGAATTGAAACTAAACCATAGAATAGAAAACTTTGTACTACAAATCTGTGAAATTTATTGAAAACATTTTTAAAGAAATCGCTAAACCCAGCTCAAATTATAAAATTAATTTATATACTTAATATAATAATTCTTGAATTTGTTTCATATATTAAATCATTACTTTAACTGAAAATATCTGAAAAAATTCCAAATAAAAACTCTAAATTACTTTTTTTGTAGTAGAATTAAACTGATTTCAAAATATTATTAAATTTCTGTAATAATATTAAAAATTTAATAAATCACACTACTAAAATACCTAAAAAATCTCAACGTTAATAAAGATGTTGATCTTTTGTTTAAATAACTGCATGGCAAACCTAACCTCACAAAATGGCAAAAATAACTCTAAATTATCTTTTTTTGTCCAAAACTGCACCGATTCCGAAATATTAAAAGATATTTGTAATAATAAATCAAATTACATTAAAAATACCACCAAAATATCTAGAAAAAGTAGCATCTTTTTTTTAAATTACTGCACGGCAAACCTAACCTCACAAAACGCGAAGAAAGGAACTATAAATGGTTCTACGACCACTTTAAGTGGAGCCAGCAAACATGGTAAAACCATTTGAGAGGGCTAGAAAAAGAAATGGTGAATTTTTCAACCAATAAATTATTTAGCATGTATAAATCACAGACAGAGGGGACAGACGACAGACGAGTCGGAAGACAGAAGATGGTTGACGAGACGGGAGAGGGGGAGGAGGGGGACAGAGTTGTAACGCCGCACGGAGCGAAACTTGCGCTGAAAACATGTTAAAGCCATTCAAAGATTTATTTCGAGCTTCTCTACTCGAGCCGCGAGCTGAAGCATCTGAAGAGCTCGAGCTGCCACGACAGCAGGAGAGCAGGAGTCAAGCAGCAGCAACAACGGAAACAGGGGGAGGAGGTACGCTAAGAAGGGGCGAGTGGGAGGGGTATACATTGCTAGCAAATCGTTGAGAGAAAGAAAGCAATAAAGAATGAAAGGAGTAGGCAAAGTTTTTGAGGCTGTTAGCACTTTTTATTTTAATTTTCGCTCGTTTCATAAGATTTTCCGGCGCAATGACGACTACGGGAATCCTCTGCGTATCCCCCCCGACTCCCTTGTTGTCGCAATGAATATGTGTCAGCTGGGAATGGGAAGGGAGAGATTGTGGATGGGGGGAAGACAGGGTAGCACCGTCAGGTAGCACCGCACAACATTCAGACCAAACACAACTTGCTTGCGAAACTTTGCCACGGGGTTTGGGCCCGCTTAACACTCGAATTTTCCTTCTCTCTCTCTCTCTCTCTCTCTCTCTCTCTCTCTCACATTTTTTCGCCTGTCTGGGCCGCGCTTGGGCTTCGTACTTACTGTTGCTCTTTGATTTCATGGCATCTCTTAAGTGTTTAACTTGGGCAACTCTGTCGCGGCACACACCGTTCCCCATTCCGCACCAAACCGCGCCAACTTTATGCAGTCTCATAATTCACTGCCATTGCCTGAGCACGAGACCAAGTCGTAGCTGGAGACGATACCCGCTGCTAAGCAATGCGTTGCATTAACGCATCCTACACCGCACATCCCTCTTTTCCGTCCACCACCCTCTTCGTCAGTCTCCCAAAGGACTTCATTATTCTGGAATTGGATTAAAGTGTCTATGCCACACAATTGGATTCGTAAAATGCTCCTTTTGAATGGGTAACTAGGAGACGACATCTGGTTCCAAGAACTCTGGAATAATCAAGTTGTTGCAGAAGTCAGACAAAGTGATAACTAGAAAAGGAGGCCCATTTGGCTTTATTACGCACTTCTTTAACTGATCTCTTAATACAAACATAATCGCTTTATTTCTTCAGCAATCAACTTTAAAACTTTAACTAATATAGGAAGATTTCCTGTTTTTTATTACTGTCTTTATATTTACTTTGTAGGAGAGTTTTCTTGCGAAAAATTTTAAATTACTCCAAAGAGAATCATTTGTTTATAGATGAGTATATTTAAGGAAAGCCTATAACCATTTTTAGAATCAGCAATATAATCTTTAGACCTTTAACGAATATGTCCAGCTAAAGAAACCTTAAAGGCAAAGTATTTACCAAATACAAATCTTCTCATCGTAAAAAAGTCTAAGAGTGTTGAATTCACCCTACAAAGACAATTAAGTCCATTAAACTATATAAAACTACAATTCCGCATCACAATTAAGCTCAGAAGAAGAAAACTGAATCATTAGAAGGTTATAGTTGCTCAGTTCCTCTTGGAATCCCGAGTGCCAGTGCGATAAAAGTGGAGGTGTTTTAGCACATGCTTAAATCATAAAATTAGACCGAACTTTACGAACAGTTCTCGATGCCGTTTAAAGACACCTAAAAGATTTATAGGCGCACTTAAAACTCTTTACGGTACAGGGTGTATCTGAATGTTTGTTTCCGACCTCTCTCTCTCTCTCTCTCTCTCTCCCTTTACAAGTGCTAAGCAAACAGAGGAAGAAGATTAAGAAGAAGAGAGCAGAAGCAATCGGCTTGGCCCCAATAAACTCATAAATATGCTAGAAAAGAAGCTTGAGACCAATCTAAATCGTCATAAAGCTTGAGTACTCGTTCTCTCTTTCTCTTGCTGTCCCGCTCGCTCTTACACATACGCACAACTTAATAAAGGCAGCTAATCTGAGCCACACACACACACACATGCACAGAGAGACTCGCACACCTAAGTGGCGAGTGCCTTCATATGCTGCGAGTCTTTTGATTTCCGCACACAATGGGGGAATTAAGTCGTCTCCGTCGACTTTTTAAGTAAATTATAAAACATTCCGATTTTAAAGCCCAACCCGATCTCCCCCCCTGTCTGTCTGTCTGGCTCGCACTCTCTTTTTTGCTCCCTTTCTCTCTCTTTCTCGCAGCTGTCAGGAAGAAAACAAATGCAAAAGTCAACGACTGCCAGACGGGCCGACGGCCCAGACAAGGACTGGCCAGGAAGTCGCAGGAAGCGCACACAATGTGCGAATGTCACCGCTCAGCTGTGTGTGTGTGGGCGGGCTTTCCTCTCTTCCCTCCGCCATGCCACGCCCCCTCTATGCTCTACCTCTACCTACCGTTAGTTACATTTTGCAACTGTCATTTCATTTTCTGTCTTTATCTCTTTCTCTGCATCTCTCACTTCTCAGTCTGCATGCCTGCCTGCCTGCCTGTCCGTCCGTCCGTCCGTCTCTGTGTCCGTCTCTATGTCTGTCCGCCTGTCTGTCTGTCTTTTTGCCAGTCTGCCTGTTGGTTTCAGTCTCTTGTCCTGCATTCACTTCCACAATCCGTGCGTGTCCCGAGCATCCTGTCTCATTCTGCAAAGTGCTCATGCCGTGTGGCAACGTTGAAACTGTGTAACGGTAAAAACCGAACATGGTCACATTCAATTGCAACTGATTGCGAAGCGTCACCGGCTCTCGTTCATTAATGTTTCTACATCGTGGACCTTGTCAAACGGCGCATTGCCAAGCTTAGCTTGAGATTAGCGGACGAAATTTACACCAGACTGAAAGCTGATATGTTACTGAAATGGGGTATCAGTAGGAATAGTTCAAAAATACTTGTTTTATATTATTGTAGAGCATGCTAAGGGAACTTGGCACTTTTATTTTGCTGTACAGTTTTCCAATGCTGTACAACAATTGAAATTAATCTCATACTTTAGTCACATAAAAAATCTGAAGAGTTATTTAAATAATTTCACATTTGAATTTACTTTTCAATTCCAACTTCAAAAGAATTAGTGAAATTCCTTTGTAAAATTAAGTTTTGCACAAATATTTTATCAAAGGAATGAAAGAATTCTTCATCGAACTCTTTGCCGATTTTAATTGAATCGAATCGATGAATTGCAGTTAATCGAACACTTCCCCCATTCACATCAAATTCATAAATTGAGGAATTCCAGCAAAGACAAGCAAATCTGGCAGCGCCGTTACGCCGTCTGTCCTCCCTCCACGCATCGTAATGCAATCGAGTTCAATGTAAAGCAAGCAGAGTTTACAAGTTTGTTAAATATTGAATTTATTTTTCACTTACAACATCAAAAGGATAAGCGAAATTCTTTATCAAATTGGGTATCACAATTTTATATACAAGTTGCAATTAGTTTTACAAATGTTTTATCAAACAATTTATTGAAATTGTAGCCCTCAGGTTAGTGAAGTGAAGTGAATAAATTGCAATTGATCGAAATTTTCTCCCATCCCCAGCAAATCCATAAAGTGAGGAGTGCAGGCAAAAGCTCAATGCTACGAAGGAAAGAAAATTTAACTTCTTTTCGCTTTTTCCTCTCTCTTCGCTCTTTTCGAATTGAATTAAAGCGCTGCTATTAAATAGAAATCTCAGCTGCAAACCACTGCTCTCTTAAGTTAAAATTAATTACAATTAAGTGGGAAAAGAAGCCGTGTGTAGGTGTGCAACGAGTACGTGTGTGTGTTAGTGTATGTGTGTGTGTGTGTGTGTGAGTGCTGAAATGGCCAAAAGCCAGGCAACTTACAACAGTCACGAGTTGAAAGACTAACACGCTAAGCGCTCCGCATTAAATCCAAAAGAGCGTCTCAGTCGCTGCCGCTGTTGCAGTCGACGCAAGGGTAACAACTGCAAGCGCTGACTGCGCTGCCGACGGCAAAGGTAAAGCTGCCGGTGCCGGTGCCGGTGCTGCTGCTGCCTCTGCTGCTGCTAATCCACTTTTACTGTTCTTCCGTTCACTCCCGCACACACTTAGACGCGCACACACACTCTGTATATATGTATGTGTGTGTGTGTGTGTGTGTGCAAAGGTAGCGACAATGACGCGACGCTGCAACTTTTTGTGCGCGCTGCGCTTTTGTTGTTTGCGGTTATTGCTGTTGTTGTTATTGTTGCTGTTGCTGCTGCTGCTGTCGCCGTCGTCTCTGCTGCTGCTGCTTGGCGTTTTTCGCACTGATTGTTACACACTAAAATCGAATTAAACTTGCACGCTGTGCAATTGTTGTCGTTGTTGTTGTCGTTTTTCTTGTTGTAGTTGTTCTTGATGCCACTGATGTTATTGTTGTTGCTTTTGTTGTATTTTTGCCGCACTTTCCACACGTTGCACAACAACTTTCGCTCTAACTTTTACTTTGTTTGCCGTGCAGGACACACGAAAAAGAAGAAGAAACGCACAACGAAAACTTTTAAAACGTGCAATTTTCCCCTTCTTCTTTTGTTGTTGTTCTCCGTCTTCGTCTCCTTCTCCCTCTTTCTACTTATATTTTTTTTGGTCTCCGTAAAAAGGATTTTCTAATAAGAAACGCGAAACGAGACGCGCGAGCAAAAGTTGTCGCACGATCAACCCGACAGAGGGCGTAATGGGGGGCTACACTGGGCTCACATCATTTTCCCCGCTATTTCGTATTTAATATAATTATTTTTTATTGTTTATCCTTTGCACTCTCAGCCGCTGCTGCTGCTGCCTCTGCTGCTGTGCTGCCACTTTCGGATCAAAGACGGCGGCAAAAACTTTTCCGCCTTTGAGGTCCGCAAATTTCATTCGGTTGATAAATCACAAAAAGCCGATTTCAGTATATTTTCGTTTTCTATTTTTCTCGCTTCATAAAGAGAAATTAATTTAAGTTAGAAGCGAGCAAATATAGCTTGTTTTTTATCTTTTAATTGGCTTTATTTATTGTGCTTATATTCCAAGAAATTGTAGTAAGAGAATTTGGGATAATTTGAATGATTAGGGGGATCTTCTTAACTTTAGAAATATTTGTGGAATATGCAGAAAATACTGAGAGGCATAATAAAAAATACTAAAGGCTTCATAATGTAACATACTAAACGTATTGCATAAATTTTAAATAAATGAATGAATAAATTAGAAACTTATGTTTCTTATTATAAGTTCAAAATAAATTTTTAGTTTTTCATATCAAAATAGGTGTTTCGCATTCTAATAAATCCGAATTAATTCTTTAAAATATAAAAAATATTATCAGTTCCGATCTTCAGTTTTTCTAAACTTTATGTTTGATAATTGAATATTGTCAGAACTCTAGAATATTCTTAAGTATTTTGAGTAAGAACTAATTTTTTTATTTTTTTATATATATATTAATTCTGTTTTAGTTTAATGATCCTTTTTTATTCCCAATTTATATATTTTAATTGGAATATCAGCACATTTTTTTTAAATTCTTTTTCTTATAAAGTTATTTTTGGTTATTTTTTTTCAAACAATATAAATATTTTATTAATTATTTTTAACACTTTGCTGCATACTGCAACTGCATCACACACACACATGCATAGTAAGACACACACACGTACACTCTGCATTTGGCGACAACAACAAAACGCACGTGTGAGAGTGTTAGTTAGTTGAGGAATTCAGTTTTACCGTTAGCACAAACCGTACGCACAGAAAATCACTTGAAAACTGTTCGGTCTGCGCTGCCGACGCGACGCTGTCGCACGAGCTGAGCGCAGCCAACACGGCCAATGATGTTGCGACAACAATGTTGCCAGTACGACGCAACGCGACGAATTGTTGGACGCGTTGAGCGATGTGGCACTATGATTGTTCTTGTTGCTGTATGGGGAAGTTGCTGCAGCAGCAATGTTGCAGTCACAGGTTTGAGTGGAAATTCGCTGGAGAACGAACATGTTTGATGCATGCATGTTTGAGCTACTTTCGCACAGTTTGATGGTGACTGAGGTGAATTCAGGCTTAGGTACATCTTAAATGTTGCCAAGGCAGAAAAGTTGACAACGAAGCTCTACATACGGAAAGTCTTTGAAACAAATACATTTTTTAGAAAATAGATCATATTTTTTTTTTTTTGTCGTTTAGATCTCACCGACTGAGCTTGATTAAGGGCTAATTGTTTGATTGTTTGCGCATAAAATGCATTTCTACAAGAAAAGATCAAATTTTCCGGCTATATAAAATATGATGAGTCATTTTACTGTCTCATTAATCATCTATTTGAGTTTTGTAACGAGAGAAATATAAGTTTATCAACACAATCATATTCTTCTTTATACATCTCTTATTCCTCAATACATTAACATACTTAAACCAGGTAATCCAGGCGAAACAAGTAAAATCATAATTTATTTTTCCTTATTCCGTAACAGATTTTTCCCATCAACAAAACACTTTCAATTGTTTTTTAATTTATAACATAACGCAAAACATTAAATTTAGCCGACAATTTTCATTTAATTTTGCGCGCCCAAACTATAATTTCAAATTTCTTAATTTGGTAACACTGTCTTAGCAAAATACTTCGTGGCCCGCAATTTATCGAACGAATGGGAACTATCGATAAAGAGCATCGCTTGCTGTAGCATCTCTAGAGGTCTGCGACGTTGCTCGTTCTTTCCTGTCGATACGCCAGTGCAGGCGTGTAGTGTTTTTAAAGTTGGTCCACGCAAATCAATAAACATCCAAAATGGTAGGTTAAAATAAACCAAATTAAATGCATTAAACGCTTCCAAAACGAATGTACTATTTGAGTGCATCAAAATTTTTTGTGTTGTCGCTGTGCAAATGCATTAAATTATGCAAAAACTGCAGATGTGACACGGCAACCTTCGGTCGGTCGGTCTACCTGTGTGTGTGTGTGTGTGTAAAAGTGATTGTATGCTTGTGTCTATGAGAGTGTATGCGTTCGTGATGAAATGCAAGACAAAGAAAATAGCACAAGGGAACTTGGTTGTGACGTATGCAGTTTTCTATTAAAAAGAAACTTGGCCGACAATACGGGAAGATGGGTACTTGTATGCCCCACATACATGATATTCGCATATGTATCTGTATCAACGCGTTGGTATTTCAAGTGTATTTCATGAAATAACGCAACGCAAGTGGTTTCTGTTCTGTTCTAACCTCAAAAAATCACATCGTCTGAGCTGATGGCTTGCGGTATGTGTTTGTATGTGTGTGTGTGTGTGTGTATGCGTGTGACTGTGTGGTGAGCTGCAAACGCCATTTTTAATAAGCAGCAGCTGAACTAGGCTTACGTTTTTGTTTCTGTACTTTTCTCATATTCACCCTCTCTCTGTCTCTTTCTTTACTTTCTCTGCATCTTTACACGATGTTTATAGGTCAACTTCACCGTCGACGAAATCCGTGGCCTGATGGACAAGAAGCGTAACATCCGCAACATGTCCGTCATCGCTCACGTGGATCACGGCAAGTCCACCTTGACTGACTCTTTGGTCTCCAAGGCTGGTATTATTGCCGGTGCCAAGGCCGGTGAGACTCGTTTCACCGACACCCGCAAGGATGAGCAGGAGCGTTGCATTACCATCAAGTCGACGTAAGCATCGATAGATATTAAAAACTAACCACACCCCATATAACTAATCTCTTCTTTCTCTCTCTCTCTCTTTATCTATATGCATTGTTCAGTGCCATCTCCATGTACTTCGAGGTTGAGGAGAAGGATCTTGTGTTCATCACCCACGCCGATCAGTGCGAGAAGGGCGAGAAGGGTTTCTTGATCAACTTGATCGATTCACCCGGTCACGTTGATTTCTCCTCTGAGGTCACGGCCGCTCTCCGTGTCACCGATGGTGCCCTCGTCGTTGTCGACTGTGTC
The DNA here is from genome assembly GCA_018904595.1 of Zaprionus indianus. Taxonomy (NCBI): domain Eukaryota; kingdom Metazoa; phylum Arthropoda; class Insecta; order Diptera; family Drosophilidae; genus Zaprionus; species Zaprionus indianus. The sequence continues at coordinate 4,966,977 of JAEIHA010000905.1, forward strand.
TCTGGCGTGTGCGTGCAGACCGAGACTGTGCTGCGTCAGGCTATTGCCGAGCGTATCAAGCCCATTCTGTTCATGAACAAGATGGACCGTGCTCTGCTCGAGCTGCAGCTGGATGCTGAGGAACTGTACCAGACCTTCCAGCGTATTGTTGAGAACGTCAACGTCATCATTGCCACCTACAACGACGATGGCGGCCCAATGGGTGAGGTGCGTGTGGACCCCTCAAAGGGTTCCGTCGGTTTCGGTTCCGGTCTCCATGGCTGGGCTTTCACCCTCAAGCAGTTCTCTGAGATGTACTCCGAGAAGTTCAAGATCGATGTTGTCAAGCTAATGAACCGGTAAGTTGCCACCCATTTTCCCCTTTTCTCATTTCCTCTTTGCTTTTAGCACAAAACGTGTGACGCTGAGCGTGCGAACTCTTTGGACTTTTTGTCCTCAGAGCCGCGCGTGGTGAGGGCGCGACAAGTGCAGCAACAATAAAAGCAGATCAAACCGAAGACGCTGCTGAAACGCTGTGCCGGAACCTCTTTCCTAATGTTTTAACGGTGCATTGCTAAGGCAGCGACTCGACAATTCTATATAAACAGAAAACTAGCGCTAGAACTATCTAGAAACCGTCTAAAATTAGAAACATTAAAAGTGAAATATTTCTTTATACAATAATATAAATAAATAGTTCGCCACGCGTGTTTCGTAATGATAGATCACATTTTAGGCCTTTCATAATAATATAACTCGAGTGCGTCCATTCTAATTAAGTTCAGCATGCTTTTCATAAAGATGACATCATTTTCTTGATGACGCATAGACAATCTTAGGAAATAAGCCGTCTTTAGCTATCAAAGATACTTTACATCAGTTCCTTTGAAATATATATTTAGAAATGAATCTCCTATGAATCTCCTCCTCTATGCTTCTAAGTGATCTAACCCCTAACTATCTTTTACTTACTGATTTGATATATTTCGTCTTGTTTTACAGTCTGTGGGGTGAGAACTTCTTCAACGCCAAGACAAAGAAATGGCAAAAGCAAAAGGAGGCTGACAACAAGCGTTCCTTCTGCATGTACATTCTGGACCCCATCTACAAGGTGTTCGATGCCATCATGAGCTACAAGAAGGAGGAGATCGACAATCTGCTGGCCAAGATCGGTGTTGCACTGAAGCACGAGGATAAGGACAAGGACGGCAAGGCTCTGCTGAAGACTGTGATGCGCACATGGCTGCCAGCCGGTGAGGCTCTGCTTCAGATGATTGCCATCCATCTGCCATCCCCTGTGGTTGCCCAGAAGTACCGTATGGAGATGTTGTACGAGGGTCCCCATGATGATGAGGCTGCCATCGCTGTGAAGACCTGCGACCCCGATGGTCCTCTGATGATGTACATCTCCAAGATGGTACCGACCTCCGATAAGGGACGTTTCTACGCTTTCGGACGTGTGTTCTCCGGCAAGGTTGCCACCGGCCAGAAGTGCCGCATCATGGGCCCCAACTACACACCCGGCAAGAAGGAGGATCTGTACGAGAAGGCCATCCAGCGTACCATTCTGATGATGGGTCGCTACGTTGAGGCCATCGAGGATGTGCCCTCTGGTAACATTTGCGGTCTGGTCGGTGTCGATCAGTTCCTGGTCAAGACCGGTACCATCACCACCTTCAAGGATGCCCACAACATGAAGGTAAGCCGTGAGAGACTGCTTCCTTTCTCAACAGTCGATACTTATGCCTTGTATGTTTTCTCTCCCTCTTCACTTGCAGGTGATGAAGTTCTCCGTGTCGCCTGTCGTGCGTGTGGCTGTTGAGCCCAAGAACCCCGCTGATCTGCCCAAACTGGTGGAGGGTCTGAAGCGTCTGGCCAAGTCCGATCCTATGGTGCAATGTATCATTGAGGAGTCTGGCGAGCACATCATTGCCGGTGCCGGTGAATTGCATTTGGAAATTTGCCTTAAGGATTTGGAGGAGGATCACGCTTGCATCCCTCTGAAGAAGTCCGACCCCGTTGTGTCGTACCGTGAAACCGTCTGTGAGGAGTCCAACCAAATGTGCTTGTCCAAGTCACCCAACAAGCACAACCGTCTGCTGATGAAGGCTCTGCCTATGCCCGACGGTCTGCCCGAGGACATTGATAACGGTGAGGTGAGCTCCAAGGATGATTTCAAGGTGCGTGCCCGTTATCTGGCTGAGAAATACGACTACGATGTGACCGAGGCCCGTAAGATCTGGTGCTTCGGCCCTGACGGCACTGGACCCAACTTCATCCTCGACTGCACCAAGTCCGTGCAGTACCTTAACGAAATCAAGGATTCCGTTGTCGCTGGTTTCCAGTGGGCCTCCAAGGAAGGTATCATGGCCGATGAGAATCTGCGTGGTGTGCGCTTCAACATCTATGATGTCACCCTTCACGCTGATGCCATCCATCGCGGTGGTGGCCAGATCATTCCCACAACCCGTCGTTGCCTGTACGCCGCCGCCATCACGGCCGGCCCCCGCCTTATGGAGCCCGTCTATCTGTGCGAGATTCAGTGTCCCGAGGTTGCCGTTGGTGGCATCTACGGTGTGCTGAACAGGCGTCGTGGTCACGTGTTCGAGGAGAACCAGGTTGTCGGTACCCCCATGTTCGTCGTCAAGGCTTACCTGCCTGTCAACGAGTCGTTCGGTTTCACCGCCGATCTGCGCTCCAACACCGGTGGACAGGCCTTCCCTCAGTGTGTGTTCGACCATTGGCAAGTGCTGCCCGGTGACCCGTGCGAGCCATCCAGCAAGCCCTACCAGATTGTCCAGGATACCCGTAAACGTAAGGGTCTTAAGGAGGGTCTGCCCGATCTGTCCCAGTACTTGGACAAATTGTAAGCGACATCTCTGGCTGGTGCTGGGTGTTGGATGCGCTGCTGCCGCTGGTTGAGCTGAGCTGGGGAGACTGAGGCGGACAAAGAAGAAGGAACGAGAACAAAACAAGTGCCGCAACAAACAACAACAACACCAACTACAGCTGTGGCCGCTGGCAGCGTTTAAAACACACACACACATTTAAAGAAATTTTGATGATTATTAATTGTATAACAGTAAAACAACCACAACAACAAAATAAATCAAGTAAATGATAATAATTTAAGTTTATAAAAAACAAATACATACATAGCGAGCACCTTGAAATGTGCTCGAAACAAAAATAGAAACGAAAGAAGGGAGAATTGTTGTTATTCAACAAGAATAGAGGAGGCAGAGCACAAAGAAGATGAAAACAACGTGCACTGTTAGCAGTGGGAACAGTGGGTTTACAGCGCTGTTGCAGCACCTGAGCTAAACACGTGAAAGAGACTGTTCTAAAATGTTAGCTAACATGGGAGAGAGGGGCTGCTTTAGAGTGGCTAACAGCCGCTCTGCTTAGGCAGTTAACAGCTGTTAACATGCGCGCAGCTGCAACGGGGGTTGGCATTATAATTGCCGACGTCGGCGCTGACGTCGCTGTTGCTGTTGTTGTTTTTGTTGCAGCCAAAGTGTGCGTACAACGCGCCGCGTGGCCAAGTGCAAAATCACAAAGCAAAGCACACAAAGCCAATCAATGTTGATGATTACAACAAATGAGCGGCATGCGGCGAATGGCAAACAATAACAACAACACGCCGCTCAACCAGAGGGGGTGGAACTTGACTACGGTAAATAAAAAAAAAACACGAACAACAACAGCAACTCCTACACAATGCTCTCTCGCTCTGCTTGCGCTCTCAGCACTCAGTTTTCTTTGTGTCTGCCTTTGCTTTTGTATGGCTGCCTAAGTCTAATGCTAGATACCCCACGGATGTAATGGATATACCCCATCTGAGGTGTACTTAGGTGAAAGAGTATGCATAATTGTGTGTGTGGGTGGGAGTTGAATAGGCTTAAAAAGGTGAATTTAAATTTGAAAGCAGAATAAATGTCAATTAATTCACCTCAGCAAAATAGACCTCTCTCTAGATATTGCAGGGCATGAGAGAGTCAATCAGAGCGAGGATCACGAACTGTTTCTCTTTCGCGGAACAACAATATACACGAGGCGCAAGCACATCCACCCGATACAGTAACACAGCCCAATTGGCCTCTCTCACTCTCGCTCTCTTTGCGAGGCTTGAATTCAGTCGTGTTTCGGTGTTCGAGACGAGCAGACGTGTTTACTGGGCCGAAGCTTTGCGCGCCGCATGCATTTGCAATATTTTTGTAAATTTCAGTAAATAGGTATGTGTGCGTGTGCCTTTGTGTGTGTCTGTGTTGTGCTTTAATATCCTATAAAATATTCAATTCGAATATTACTTAATAGTCTTAATAATGTTGCTGACTTCGTTCGCCAAAACAAGCCAGTTACCGCAAAAGGCAATGAGTGTTTATGTGTGTGTGTGTGCGTGTACAAACATGTTAAGGTGTCTTTGTGTTTGCGTTTGTATGCGTTTGTATGTAATTCATAAGTAAATTGCAAAATGCGAATAGAATTCTCTTGTTCTCGCGTGTTTCCGTCTGTTTTTGTCATCGTCTCAAAAGCCGCCGCCGCCTCCGTCTCAGCCTCCGTCAACGTCGCAGCCGCCGTCGCCGCCGCCGCTTCGTCTGTCACTACACACCACGAGCCCCATACCGGGGGTTGGCTGTCTCGCTCTCGCGCACACGCTGTCATTTTTGCTATATTTAGCAACATTTCCAATTGGAAGATTTTTGATTTGACCTTTTGGCAGTAAAAGCTTTTAACTGTAATTATTAGGCGAAGCGAATGGGGAAAATGCAAATGCTGATACAATCTGTGTATGACTGCGTGTGTGTGCGCGAGTGTGAGTGTGAGTAAGTGTGGGAGTATGTGTGCGTCTGCATATGAAAAAATCGATGCCAGACTCCCTGTAACGACAACGACAACGACGACGGCGACGGCAGCGACGACGCCAGGCAACTTCATTCAGTAAAGCAAAAGGCAAAGGAAAAGGAGAAACAGCGACGCCAACGACGACGACGACGTCGTCGCCGCAGTAAATTTTACAGTTAGACAAAGTTGGAGCTGCTACTGCGAATGCGATTGTCTCTGTGTGTGTGTGTGCGTAGGTGGGAGCAGCAGCTAAAGTTGCAATTCGAATTGAAACTGACTTTATAGACAGTTAGAGCGATAACAACGGAAATGAAATTTTTCCGTTTTAGAAACTTATAAAATGGCAAACTTTTTTATCCATCCTCCGCTGTCCGCTGTCCGTTGAAATGCGTTTTTAGGCCACCCAACGTAGTGTTTTATTTTGTGTTTTTTTTTTTTGCCAACCAAAAACAAGACGAGAGCAGCCTTTATGCGTGTGTGTGTGCGTATGACATGTTTATGTATAGCAGCATATAAAATGTGTGCGCTTGAGTGGTGGAGGTGAGGTGTGGTGCGGTGCGGTGCGGTGGGAGGCAGTCAGGAAGGCTAATCTGTCTTTGTGTGAGTGCGAGCGAGAATGGGAGAGTGGGAATCAGAGTGGCAGAGAGGGAGAGGAAGTCGGAATGTGCGCCTGAGTTTCATATAGAACTCCTCTCTACAAACAAAGTGTATAGAAAATATGAATGAAGATAGGAAACGCAGGCGGGCTGGCTGAAGTGTGTAAAAGGGAAGAGGGGAGGGAAAGTGGAAAGAGCAGGAGCAGAAGGAGTTGAGAGTAAAGTGTAGGAGTAAATAACATAGAAGCATTCAGTGTGTGCGAATAGTGTGTGCACACATTTATAGAATCCTCTCACCTCCTTTTCCTCCTCCTCCTCCTTCTTGCGCAGAGTTCCCACAGTTTTCACACCTACGAAACGAAGCGTCGCCTGCACGACGAAGTTCTCTACGTGAAAAATCAATTCAAAATTTGTTTTCCAGAAGCGTTTTTAATTAGCTTATACGAGATAGTTGAGGTAGCTTATGAATTATTGCTAAATAGTATATATACGAGTATATGACGTAAAGGAATTCGAGGAAAATCGTGCATACATCATAAAATTGTGGCTTGGAGGTATTATTTACCTGCATTAGAGTTTGTTGAATTTGATTTATCTATGACTGGCAAGTGCTAAACTAGTTGATTCTTTAGCACGATATAGTTGGGTTGTATAACAAAACGAATGTATCTAGAGAAAATTGCATATATCTATTTGTAAGTAGTTACGAGTGATGATTAATGATAATTTATAACTTTTATATTGCATACACTTGTTTATATAGTAACTCTCTTTGGAAGCTTTGCTATGATGTGACCTAATAGTATATATTCTTCAGAACTGTTCATGCTCTACAGATCATATGTTCTTTTTCTAGATGTGTATTTTCTGACATGTCTTTTAGTATACAATTTGACTTATACTATATAATAATAATTAAGCTAATCAAGTTTTAATTGCTTAATTAGGCTAGGTTCAGAATTAACGACAAACATATTCGTGTCTTTCTAAATAATCATTCATGTCTTGAGGCTATTTAGAAGCCGAAAAATGTGGATTTAAAGAAATTAATGAAATTTGGATATCTTTTACCATAGTATCCTAGTTTACAAACATCTCAATAAATAACATATGGCAATGGTTAATGATGTATCAACAAATCCATACATTATGCATGTAAATATTTAGACTTTTTGATGATTATTAATAATTATTTTTAATACGTAACATTAATCATTATTATTTATTATTTAATTATTTTTTTGGCATTAATACAGTATGATTGTAAAGTGGTTCCGGCGATGCCAAACCGGCGCTTAATACTTAATTTTCCTTTACTTTGTTTTGACCTCTGGTCGATTTTAACCTTCTCAACGAATAAACACACATATATCAATTTGGGTTACCTTTATATATTTACACAAATATTATATACACAACGGAAGAAATTAAGAAAATGTAAATGTAACTGCATCAATAATTTCGTTTTCAATCATCTAACAACTTCTTGAAGTGTTCGTATTGTGGCGACAATGTGAAAGTCAAGTTTCGTTAATGGAAAATACTAATATCCGTTAATGAATGTCACTCTTGTTTCCACTCCCATTCTCCTCCCTCCAATTGGCCGTGCGAATCGGAATCGGATGTTACGCAAATGAAATCGATATTAATTATTTATTGAAAGGGACGATTTGCGGCCCGCTGACTTTGCCTCAATGACAGTTTAAAGCGGCTTACAGCAGCAACAACAAAAGTTTCTGGGATTATAACACAGATACTCTTCATTCTCTCTCTCTCTTCTCTTTCTCTCTCTGGTTTCAGCTTCCGTGCAGCATTTGGATGACGAATTTAATGACCTGAAAAAACGCCAATCACTTTCACACATTGCATAGATGAAAATTGAAACAACCGACAACAAAGGCGAGCAGCGACAGCGACGGCGACGTCGACCGAGGCAGTGGCAGAGACAGTGGCAGCGGCAGCGACAGCGACAACTGTGGGCGCATTGATTACATTTTCATAATCAACGAAAGAGAAAAACCAAAAAAAAAAAAAAAAAGAAGAGGAAAGAGGCGAAGTAGGTGAAGAAGTGGAGAAACTGAAATCAGTCCGCTGAGGCCGCACTCGGTTTCAATGAAAATCGCATAATGGCAGCAACACCTGAATCGTGTGGAGCACGCGATTCTGTGGAGGCGTTGGAACTGGAGGCGGATACAGAGACAGAGGCGGAGGCAGAGCCCGAGCCAGAGCCAGAGCCAGAAGCAGAGGCAGCTATAGTGACAGCGACAGCGGCGCAGGCAGCGCAGCAGGCAGCTGACATGACAAGCATTGGCGAGTCCGAGTTGGATTCCGTGCCCGCAGCCCTGGACTCAATGCTGGATGCGGCAGCGGTGGCCAACAACGACGACGACGACCAACAAAAGCAAAAGTATGTCGCAAGCTCTAAATGAATTAAATTCAAATTGTGGCCAAGGGAGTTGAGTGTGCAGAGAGCCAGAGCAGAGCCGGGGCAGAGCTGGGGCGTAACTGTGCCCCGACCTAGGCTTGGCTAACAAATGATGACGAGCCACTTGGCGGAGGCAACGAACCTAATTACATTTTCATTGCATTTCATTTCGATTTTGTAGCGAGCTGCTGCAGTCGCTAGAGCCCGTCTCCATGGACGACATACCGGAGCCCATTAAGGTGCTTGACGACATCATATCGGAGTTCGAGGAGGCGACCACAAAGCCAGTGGCACTGCACAGTAACAGTGGCGAGAATCAGTCCGAGGACGACGGCTATATGAGTCTCAGTCGCAAAAAGTGAGTACAGTATTTGCATCTTTAATAGAGGTTAAAATCGAGTTAAGTAGTAAGATGTTGGGAATTTAAAGATTACAGAAAGTCAGGTTAGAACCTTTAACAGGCTTACAAGAGTGTTTTATGTTGGGTTTCATTTAGACTAAATTTAATAAAATATATTCAAATCATAAATCAAATCATATCAACAAATTGTCGGCACTAGATATCTCCAGTTTTTAACTATAGTTAGGAGGGCATAGTATTATAATATTGTACCAACTGAAAATGAATCTAACATGCAGAAGGAGGCGTGGAAAACCCTACAAATAGATATATTAGTTATGTATGTTTGTCCATCACTATGAAAATCTAGATTTCGGAGACTATATTAGCTAGGATCCGCCATCCAAACTCTCTAAAATAATATTCAAACATAACTTCTAGATTATGTGTTTAATAACTTGATGGATCCTGTGAACACAATTCCCTTAAGTGTTAAGCAATCATAAAAAATACTTCATGAGTTTAAAGAAAAACTAGTCTACAAATATTAAGACAACCCACGTGTCATTGGAAAATTTGAAAGTGTCAGAAAACTTAAAAAAAACCACCTTGAAATGAATCATAAACGAGTGCAACGAGTGCTCAACTTGAAGTTTACGACTATAGAGAGCAAATATTTTAAGTGCTCCAACTACCCCGCTGACTACTCCCTCTTCCCTCCCTTCCACTGACAAGTTGTCGTCTTCGTGCTGGGGGAACATAACGAAACGTAGCAGGTTTATTAAGGTGTTAAATTTATGGCACTCTCTCTCTCTGTCTCCTGCATGCAGCATGTCCAAGAAGGACTCGGAAGATGTGCCCCAGACACCCAGCACAGACACCGTGCCCGAAGGCAGCTTCAACGAGGTTGATGGCACGGCCGAAAATCTAACAAAATTATCGGAGGCGGAGCATGGCCAGGAAGCAACGACGCCACTCATACAGACAACGTTGGTGAGTCGAAAGAACACACAAAACACACACATACACAGAGTTGCACTCGCACCCTTCATCGCATGTCGTAATGGAAAACCAATTAATGTCCTTCTTCCCCTTCTTCCGTGCTTTGCACCTGCCTTCACCTGCAGCCCAAAGCACGCAGCGCCAACTCAACGCCAGCCACCAACTCGAACTACTCCAGTCTGCCCTGCTGTGGCGCAAAGACTTCGAATCTGGGAGTCGTCTCCACTGGCAACTCATCCACTGCGCTGGCCTCTATCCGGGCGGGCAGTTGCAATGGGGAGCGCAATGTGCTGGGCATCGACATCAGTGCCGTGCACAACGCTGTGCTGCGTGGCAATCTGGCCAAGCTGCCCGAACCCATGCTCAACGAACATCCGGTGACCATCTACCCGGGTCCCTCGGCCAAGGGGGGTTCGGGTGAGGGTGCGCGCAACAAGCGACTGCTCAACTCGGTGGAGAAACATAAGGAGGTGTGCCACATGCTGAATCCACATTCCAACAGCAGCTCCACTTCCACCTCGTCGGGCTCACAGCATACGTCGTCGAGCGGCGAAGCTTCGCCAGCTGCATCTAATATGAATATGATGACAACGACAGCAACGACAGCGACAGCGCTGATGCCGAAGCATCATCTGCAGCAACTGCAGCAGGATGACTACTCTGAGGATTCGCTGGAGGAGTCCACCATCTCCACAGACCTGACGCCAGTTAAGCAGAATGGCGTCGCTTGGGAAATCCATTTCAAGAGTAACAGAAAGAAGACGAGCGGATCCAAATCAAAGTCATCCAATGCAGCTGCCAAAAAGGTGAGTCAAAAATTTCTTATAATACGAATAATTCAATAATTTGGATTGTCAATCTAAGAAAATCGGAAAAGATCTGCTAATATTCGAAAATAATGAGGAATTCAAATTTATAATAGATTTCTTAAAGCTGCATTTGCTTTTATATATTCTAGATCTTTTAGATATTTAAAAAGATACTCGGTTATGACTACTAAATTAAATTTCTGAAATCACTTAATACTAAGTTTAATGCTGATTATAATAAATTAAATTAGTTGTTGGCATTAATCTTTATCGATTGCTCCAATACTAGAATTGTATATTAAAGTTAACATTCATATTTATAGCATTGTTCGACTGTTTCTTAACAGCTATAATCAACAAACGGGTATGGCAGGTCCGATCCTTCTGTTGATACTGAACAAGGGAGTAAATGTTAATAAATTGCAATGAAATGATTCACTTATCTCATTAATTCTAAAAGGTTTCAGATATTTAAAGTAATCATTCTTACTTACATACTTTTTATATTCTTTGACTATTCAATAAAAATTTAATATATCTTTAAAACCTTTATTATATCAAGATGTTTAACTTTACCTTTCACTTTATCATCTGATAGCAACAACCACGGGAGAACAACCTGGCCGAGTTCAATAACAGTTTCGTGTACAACGATCAGAGCATGCTGGGTAAGGGAACCTTTGTCATTCGACGCTCCACGGCCAAGAAGCCGCCACGTGCTGCTGATGTGTTCAGTATACCAAAGCCCCCGCGCACATCGCTGGGTGCGGTTGGAGCTGGTGCGATCAGCAATGAGTTCTATACCAGCGATAGCGAACCTAGCGAATCGGCACCTCTGCCACCGCCTCCGGCTCCGTCTGAAATGAGCTTCATCTACAAGGATGCCGAGGTAGCGTCGATGGCAATGGCGGCGCAAACGCGACGAAGTCTGGAAATGGGCAGCGCTCCGAGATCGGCACTCTCGCTGGACATAGCCGAGGCGACAGAGCATCTAAGCACCAAGCCGGTGAAAAGCAAGACGGCAATGCTCACCGAGAAGCGACTCAGCGCCGAATCCATGCCGGACAATACGTCCAGCAGCGAAGAGTTCGACGAGGCGCGTCTCAATGGCAACGGGTTCGAGTTGTTCTCCTATAATGGAAGTGGTAAGTGAAGGAGTCAGTTTCTGCTAAGAGATAGACTCATCTTATTTGCATTTCTCCCTGCAGATCAACGCGTCTCTACGGCCACAACGCCACACACCGATTTGGCCCCCACTCTTGAGGAGGACGAAGAGCTGTCGGACTTCAGCTACGGCTGCGCTCCGCTCAAGCAGATCGAGCATAACATCAGTGCTTTGCTGCGGGGTGATATGCCCATTCTGGGTCAACATGCCGCCTGCAATGGACCTGCCTCTGCTGCCACTGGTGCTACCTCTGCTGCCGCCGCCGCTGCTGCTGCTGCAGCTGCAGAGCTGCATGCCAAGCGCGTGCTGGAGTTCCGTCCGGGCGTGCACAAATCTGAGAGTGCCAAGGAGATGTTGCTGTCACAGAACGTTGGCTTCGGTCCGTTGCCACCATCGCCGCCCAGTTCGAATCCGGATCTTTTTGACTACGATGCGCCGTTGCCGCCATCACCGGTGGAGCCACGCAAGCCGTTGGATTTGCCAGCAGCGGCAGTCGTTGCGGGCACTGCCAATCGTGGCACCACAGTGGTCGAAGTGCATGCCACAGCATCGGGCGCGGCAGTGCACAGCAACAGTCACACGCGACGTAGTCGTGACAATGTGGCTGCAGTGCGTCACTTCACCGATGAGTTGCCTCCGCCGCCGGCACCGGCACATCAATCGGCCAGCTTTGCCGAAGCATTGCTGCCCGGACCACCGATGCCGCCAGTGGTGCCACCTCATCGTGCCAGTGGTCACTCGGCGAATACAATGAAATCGTGGAGCATTGATTCACAGTATCGCAAGAGATCACCCAAATTGTTTGGCTACAGCAGCGGCAGCGGCATAACCACGCCCACTGGACTGGGAGGCATGCCACCGCTGCCACAACCGCCAACGTGCACCAACGAGAGCATCGTCGCTGGTGGCACTGGCTCCTATCAGCGTCGGTACATCAACTACGGCACCAAACGCAGCCTGAAGCAGTCGCCCCGCGAGGAGCATCGCCTGCAAACCTCATGTAGTCTTCCTGAAACGCCCATTTTTGCCAGAGGGTAAGTGGCTTCCTCGTCTCTTTAAAGGAATCTCTTTAATCAATCCAATCTCTGCACAGCTGTGACATACCACGTACGCCATATCGACGCCAAAACGATCCAGTTCCCGTCAGTGGTTCGCGCACAGCGCCACGTTCGAGCACATCGAATAGCATCAACATGGGCAACTCCATACTGGGCATAGGCGGTAAGTGGACAGAGGAGACGCCTCTCCAGCAGTGATTAATCCCTTACTGTTCTTCTACCCAAAGCTGGCACCTATGGCACTGCGCAAATCTGTCGCCAGCGATCGATCAATCATGCCTTAGCCTCCAATGAAATGCTGCGCATGACCGGCGCCCCAGCACGTGGCTGGTATCCCAAGCAGCGGAACATGCGACCCGCCTCCACGGAGAACATTGATCGCTTGGCCTCGGTGCGTGTGTGGGACAATCCGGCCGGCATGTCGGGAACTGGACAATCCCGCAAACCGCTCACCCTGCCGCCCAATCTGACACCGTCATTCCTCAATAAGTCACCGCGTGAGGCGTTGCGACGTGTCACCAGTTTGCTGATTACCAAAAAGAGTAAGTGCATCCAGCTCCAGATCTCCATATATCTAATTTTTCTCTCTTTTTGCAGAACACAGCAAGGAGCGCAAGCACAAGGCCTACAGCGATCAGCCCATGGATGACAGCAACAGCAAACACGCCTATGAATTTGAAACCGGTGAGTGCGCATTTACTGAGTATATAGGGTATGCAAATCACTTATAATCCCTCTCTTTGTCTTGGCAGGCTCTGCAAAGCGCAAGGAGAGCAGCAGTAGTCGTAAAGATAATGCCGCCGCTGGCGTCGGCACCACGCCCAAAGCTAAAAAGAAAGGTCTCTTTAAATCACTCTGGAAGCGCACGAAAACAGCCTCGCTGGATCAATAGAAGATTAACACTGTAAAAGATCAAGACGACGAAGAAGAAGAACTAGACGAAGACGAAGAAGACTCGAGCTACAAGCGAAGCCCGATCACTGCCCCCTTCCGATGCGGATATGTTTAAACGTTGATAATAATCGCAATTATACACACACACACATAGAGCAACAACAACAGGCACACCAAGACACCCCCACACACACACACGCTGTACTTATTACGAGTTCGCACGTCTCACCTGCGCTCATCCATCAACTATTGGAACTCACCACGTTTTTGAACTATTCTCACGCTCACGTTCGTTCGTTCGTTCACCTTGAAACTTCACTAACTATGCAAATGAAACTTATATATGTAACTATCGTATATCTATCGTATATCGGTCATATAGTAATGAGATAAAAAGAATAATTCAAATGCACAAAGCCGTGAATCGTAAAGACTGAAACCAAAAAAAAAAAAAATATAAACAAAATAAAAACGTTAATGAAAGGAGCTGAAAAAACGCGTAAATCCCAAATTAAACCAAAGCTAAAGAATTCAAAAGCCCAGTTTCCAATCCTGAACAAACCAGATCAGACCAGTATTATATACAATAATACCAGTTATGTGGAGCTCAGAGACAGACAAATATTGAACCTTCAACTATTCCATGGCCAAGCACAATAAAAAAGCACGCAACGATGAGCAAAGTAAAAACTAAAAGAGAAATGAAATGCAAAAAGAAAATGAAAGTCGTAATAATTATACAAGCACTGAATTTATATATATATAAACTCTCGAATATACATAGTTTGGAGTAAAATCGTGAACCGTTTAGGGTTCCGCAGGCAGAATTACTTACTTTATACGATGATGATGATGTTGGATATACACGATGATGGAGCACTTTTTTAGCTGATAACTCGGTTGCGCTTCAGTTGGTCCTTTAAGTAGACCGGAAGTAGAAGTCCAAAAGGAAAATTAAAAAAAAAAATTAATAAAACAAAAACTAAATGACACATTTATCTAACAAAGAACGTAATATCTTAATTTGAGAGACTAGAATAGCCGATACGCCCTCCAAAATTTCAAAGAATGTTTGATAATACGATTTCAAAATCAATAAAACAGAAAAAATCAACGAGTTTTGCAAACTCGAAAATGTTCTTCAGAAGGGGGAAAGAAGGGATATTCCCCCCCGCTATGTAATTCGGAAATTCCGTACACAGATCCAGAGATGAGAAAACGAATATTAAAATAGAAAAACAGCAATAATAAGTAAATAACAAGATGAAGGAGAAAACTGTAAACGTTTACTAGTCATTAAATAATAATGCTAAAAGTAAAAACTGATAATGAGATATATATATAAATATATATATATACAGATATATATACATATAGGAATATGTGGAGGATTATGTATTTTTTATTAACACACTGACAAGCCAAATGGCCAATAACAAATAAACTTGTAATTGGCAGCATTTTACGAACGAGGCGCCCCGCGAGCCAGTTGAAAGTATTATTAACGAATTATATATATTATATATGCTATAGCAAGTTGGTATTTATTATAATTAATTATATTGTATGTACAATTATTTGTATTTGTATTTGTATTAATTAATTATTGAATATATTTTTTAGAAAAGTAGTGTTAAAATTGATAAACAATTGAAGAACAACTAAAGCCCAACTAAACAAAAGATCGGCACTTTTTTGGGTACTTTCAGCTATCGATGGATGATTTGAGAACGATAAGGTGTTATAATACAGTAACTGTAACTGCAAATCGATAATATCAACAACAAAATTATAGGAATCAGATTTTATAGAGAGACAGAGAGATCGAGAGAGATCAAGAGAAAGAGAGGATGGAGAAGGTTTTCACTAAATACGTTTTGGACATAAATTACATTTGAGCAACTTTCTAGAGCACAACTAAACGAGCCCAATCTCTATACTATGTATGTACATCATTGCATTCTTACATCCTACTCATTCATACATCCAAATGCCAAGCCATTCGGTGATTAACTCTGCTTGAACTACCCACAAAACGAAATGACAAATTACAATAACGATTCACGAATACAAACATAGATACACGTAAACAGACAGAAACACACGCACACACACGAAAAGGAAAACATATGAATAGAAAATGGAAAATAAGCTATCTATGGTTAGCAGTGATTCAGTTCACTCTCACACACAGAAACAGAAAGAAAAAGAAGATCAACAAAGCAAATGATATAATTTTTTAGCAAGAACAAATGAATTTTTAATATATATAACAACAAAGAAAAAAAACAAGAACGAAATTTAACAATTAAAGAAATGAAATAAAATAGCATTGAAAATTTTGAAAATATGATATGCGTCATCTTTCATTCGTGAAATGTTTCAGGGGAAAAAAAGAAATTTGTTTTGTTTCATTCAACTTTTTGTTTTATTACACATTCTCTCACAATTTGGTTTGTGCGTGTGTATGAGGGTGTGCGATGGTTGGGTGTATACATGTGTGTGTGTGTGTGTGTGTGTTTGAAGGTGTTAATGAACCAGATAAATATACAATACAGAAGAAATGATACAGTTGCATAGAACACACGCACCAAAAGGAAAAACTATTACAAAACTAAAGAACTAATTAAAATTAATCAGTAATTTGCGCATACAACATCATGCCATACGCCCCCCAAATTTGCATTTGCATTTACAATTAGTTAGGATATCAAGATGAAGAAAACAAACAAAGAATTGGCATAGCTTAGGAAGTTAAGAATTCCGTTCTGCAAACACTTTATAGTATTTATATAGACTATTATTGGTTTATCATCCGAAAACTATCGTGGTTAATTGATACTCTCAGTGTGTGTGATGATAGGTTTGAAACAATCTTTAGCTTTAACAAAATATGCCTTGGGATTAATGCTTTTGCAAGATATTAGAATTATTATTGTTATTATTATTATGCATTCTTGCATTGTGTATTCAATAATTGAAGTGATTTTTATTCTATGTGGTTTTTTGTTTATCTTGTCGTTAATGTTTTTTTCTTTTGTTTTCTCTTGCTTTGCCTATAATCTCTTGTAGCTGTCCGATTTGCCGCAGTCTAAGCCATGTAGCTATATTCGTCGCCAGAATTAGCCGTTCGCTCTATGTATTGTTTGTCAATTAACGATTCCACGCATTTCTTAATCATAGCAATGTTGGGCGTAAAGCTAACTTTCGATAACGAAAGTACCTGCGAAAGAGGTTGATAACATTAATAATCATATATTATTTATATGTATGGTATTTATTATTTAATTCCCCGCTCTCTGCTCTTGGACTCACCTCCTGTATCAGTGCATTGTGCTTCAAGACTTTGCGCGCCTTCATGATACGCACAATGGCAGCTTGCAGAAACAATTTTCGATCCTCGTCCACGGAGTTGATCGTGTGCTCCACCTGCGACAGTTGATTGATCAATTGATAGATTGATATGTATATTAAATATATATATTGTTTCCACTCACCTCTTGTGGTGTCTCCTTTTGTAACGCCGAACTGATCTTAAACTTTGTACGCTTATTTGTATAATCGAAGTTCAATTCGATTCGCGTGTCTCCCGAGAGATTCTCTGAGCTGGCATTCAGCAGTTTGGACTCGATCATCGGTTGCATGTGCTTCTGAAAGGTCTCATCGTTCAGCTGCAGCGTGTGCTGTATCTCACGACAGCTCAGAGTGTCGCAGGTCTCGAACAGCAGTATTATCGCCATCTGGTACGTTTGCATGGTGACAATGTACGACTTCTTAAGGTGACTCAGTTTCAGCTCGCCATGGCACATGTGATGCAGCCAGGTCAGTTTTCGGCCGCTAAACAAGTTGTGATAGTAGTCCTCAAACTGTAAACCAGATCAACATATTTTCATTATGTTTATTGCATACGATTATCTTTCATACTCACCATTTTAATGGACTTTTCGAATTCCTGTGGCACTGCAAAGGGTATGGCCTGCGTCGAGCCCAAAGGCCAAGCGCCCGCCTGCAGCACTTTAATCGACAGATTGATACCTATTACAAGATCAGATGCAGTTAATATAATACAATATATACAAAGAGAGTTATCTTGTGCTTACCCAGATCAATGTCATTGTCTTTTAAATGATTGTTGAACTTGTTGTTCAGATCTGTGGAGACCGAAATATCGGTGAACATACGATGCAGTTTGTTGGTGAACTCGTAGCCGCAGGCTTGCTGCAAATATATAAAATTTTACATATATATTATAAGTATTTCCGCGATTAGTTTCAGTTAGTTAATTGTCACACCTTCAGGCGATTGATCATGCCCTCCTCGGCGTCCATGCTCTGGCTCTGCTCGTGTATTAGACGCCTGGCCAGCAACTTGCTGTAGAACTTCTGATAGACATCCTTGTCCTCAATGTACTTGAATATGGTTATGTTGTTGGTGAGTTTCTGGTCGATTTCAGCTTCGCAGGTCTTCGATTTCTTCAACAGAGTATCACAGTATTTGGCAACGTATTCGGCACTGCGACACGGCTGCCTTTCGCTCGGACGACGATTGATCACACTGGCGCAGGCTTTGTCCAGGGCGCTGAGGAACAGCGAATCGTTTTCGAAGACATCGGCGATTAGTTCCTGATACTTTTGATGCACCTTTAGCATATTCTCTACGAATGCAATGTGTATGTTCTCCCCCTTCAGTGCATACACCGTTTCCAAACCCTCGTTCTTGATGTGCTCCAGAAATGTTTGTATCAGTTCAGACTTCAGTATATCGGGAATTGGCTTGAGCACAATGTACATGTTGCGCAGATCCTGTCGCCGCTCATCCGACACCATATCGCGGCATTCCGAGTAGATGAAACCCAGGCGATCGTTGATGAACTTCTCTTCGCACTGCTTGCGCAGCTTTGGAAGCGAACTGACATGCAAGAATTTCTGTGCTCGTTTGCTCTCGTACTCCAAGATCTTGATCACCTCTTGCATGTATTGGGAGACGCTGCAGCGTTGCAACAGTTTGTTGGCCTCGTTGGTGTAGTAGGCGCCACTGGCTTCGAGCATGGGTCCTTCGAAGAGCTCCTGATACAGCTTCAGCGAGCCGGTCTTCTTGTAATCCTGCACCTCAACAAAACTGTGTATGACCCCATTGATGACCTGCACTCGATGCGAGTCAAGGGTGCCGCAGCTGGCCCGATCGGCTGCAATGCCCTCGAGTATGTGACGCACTAAATCTTGGGCTAGATACTCCACCATATACTGACGCCAAATGTCCAATCCAAGCTCACCGATTTCCATTTGTTCGGCAGCATCGCTCGACAGATTGCCATAGAAGGATTCCGTGTCGGTGATCTTTTGCTTCTTGATGTGCTGCTGGTTAAGGTAACTGCAAACAAGAAAGGAGCATAAGGATTAGTGCACAGTTCGGATGGAGGATAGCAATATCAACTTACATATACAACTGATGTAGATACTTGATGCCCTGGCTATACTCCATCCAGGTGGTATAGTAACGCTGCAGCAGATCCGGTCTGCTGCTCGTGTTGTTCGCATTGGCCGCGTCCTTCTCTGCCAGCACTTTTGTGGCCAGCATCTCCTTTACATGCGATTCCAGGAAGTATTTTGTCTCACTGTAGAGCCGATCGGCCATCGGTTCCGGCTGCGCCACGCACAGCGTATAAACATCGCTGAGAGTATAGAAACGTGTGTGTGAGTGTGTGCGAGCGAATGTGTGTGTGTGCGTGTGCAAGCAAACGACGAGCATGTTGAAAGTCATATATGAATATGTATTTGTGAATATAAAAATGTTGCTTTTTGGCAAATCATCCAGCACAGTGGAACCAACGCAATATTTACGACGCAAAACGCATTCTTTCTTATCAATGCGCAACGTAATAAGCTTTATCAAAGTTACAACAAAACAACAAAAGTGATGTCACACTTAGTTTGAATTAATTAAACACATTTGTATAATTTGCATAAATTTTGAATATTTTTTTCGCAATTTCACTTTTTTTTTATCCAAATGACGCATTTGTATCTCTCTAGATAGATTTGGACATGTAATTGCGTTGTGTGTGTGTGTGTCTGATGGTTCCACTGTGCGATATGATATATTAATGGAAGTGCGGGACTGAGACTGAACTCACCTAAAGCTCGTGTTCCACACAGCTCGTTCAACTTTGCTCAATGTTATCACCGACTCGGCGATGCATCGTAAGCGCGGCCAGACATCAACAAATTCCACTATTTTGGGTTTGAGCGACATCTCTGCTGGTGTGTGGGTGTGGGAGGATGTGGACTGTTTGCTTAGCTGTTTCCAAAGTGTAGGCGTGTGGGTGAGGGGGGACAACATTAGCAACAATAACTTTTACAATACATTTCAATTAAAAGCAAAGGCAAAAGAATTTAAATAAAGAACGCTTGTTTGTTTTGCTGTGCAACGAAGCACGACAACGAAAGACGCACAATAACAATAACAAACAAGAGTTGAAGAGAGTTCTGCGAGCTCGATTGCAAGGCATTAACCACAACGCGCATTTTGTTATAAATATAGTAAAAAATGAGTCGCCCCTCGTACGTTGCGTCTAGGCATAATCAGCACACGGGCCTGGGCCAAGTGAGAGGCGACGGAGAAGGCAACGACGACGACAACGACAAGAGAGAAACGGCCTCGGGGCGCAACATTGAATGTGTAGTGGCCTTGAAATCGATGCAATAACTGCATTGGAGCAGTGCGAACAACACTTACGAGCTTCTTTATTACACTATATACTAAATAATTATGCGTAAAATTTAGTTTTTTGCACTTTTTTTACAATCCAAAATGAACTCTTATGTTACGGCGACAGAGTTGCCAGTCCATTTCGACAATTGTCAGTGCTGGTATGCAACCCTGCAGCCGAGCAAATCGATAGCGATAACAGATGTGTATGCACGTCGACAACGATGTGCATATCGAATGTTGACATCGCAAATCAGCTGTCGGGCATAACAGCTGTTTGTGAGCGGCAGATTTCAAGTATAAAACCACTAATCTGGTATTTTTTTTTTATTTGAAGGTATTTAAAATACCTTGCAAACTATGTAAATTAATAGTATCAAATTTTACCCAATAAAAAAATGCAAGCTGCTTGATATATATTCATGTAGATTTATTACGCATTTCGTATTTGTTTTCCTATAATTTTCTAATGTTTGTTTGTCTTTGGTTTTCGTTTTTGAAATTATACAAAAGTGCATTATGTTAGATTTACAGTTAATAGCTTAAAACACAACACTTAAAACGTAACGACTAAATTATTCGAAATTCGCTAGATATTTTTCGAAATTAAAACTAAAAACAGGAATGGAATCATTTTCAATCATCGTTTATGTTATTTTGTTTGACTTATACAATTTTCGTTGATTGTCATGCTTTAAGCCATTTGAAAAGAAATATTCAACTGAAACAGAGAAATACCATCGAATTTCTCAATATAAATTTTCATGACACATTGCGTTTCTTTTTTTTTTCCATTTAAATTTGTAGATTTTTATGTAAGTTCGTTTGTAGCTTGTTTCTTGTTTCTAATTCGTTGAAGTTTTCTAGTAGACATGCGATGCTCTATATATCCGCTAATGTACATACAGACTATATATATGTTAGTTATGTTTATGCTATATATGTACTTGTACCATATGTATGCGTATGTAGAACTATATAAGTTTATGTTAACGTATGTAGTCTATGTTCCGTTTTTAATATGTTTGCCTAATTTGCTTCTTTTCTTCTTTACTTTTTCTATCTTCTATTGCTTTACTCCCCGCAAATAGGACACCATTGGTTTTACTTGTTGTTCCGTCTATAATGCTATCCTCTACGAGATTACGATTACGAGTATTTATTTCTGCTGCTTTTTGGACTTGCTTGTGGGTTGCATTTTGTGTGGTGGGATTCGGATTCTCAATTCAATCAATTATTTTCGTCTTTCCTTAGATATTTTCTTGACTTGACTTGAATGCCTTTTTGCTTCATATATGTATATTTTGTTAATAAATATTTAGTATATTTTTTTAAAGCGCATTTTTGAATGCAAATTATGTTCACATTGAGATTTATTTATTTAAGTTTTTGTTTCAAAATTGATGTAAGTAGTTCAAATTTTTGTTTTCAATGTTCTTTTTTGTCTAATTTTAAATATTTATAAATCGTTTTATTTCAACTACACATCGACTCAAGTTGTTAAGCGAATTGTTCTTTACAGTTACAGTTTACAGTTACAAATATAGTTACAGTTACAGTTATAAGTTACAATTACAGTTACAAGTTACAGTTACGCGCCAGGTTTAGTTTAAATTATATCGAATGTTTAACAGTTTGTTTGAAACAAAAACTCACAATAATTCGAATACTTAGTTGTAGTTGTTATACGATACGATACGATACACATATAATCGATTTAAGGTACACAGTTTACAAACTTTTCGAAAGCAAAGATCAGTTTACGAATTCAACTAAAGATTAAGATTATTTTAATGATTTTCTTGTTGTTGTTCTTGTTGTTATTTTTCACATAGCAGAATATCACACGAATATAGGCAAAACCAAATGTAGCAAGTATAACAGTTGTATAACAGTCACGCACATGCAAGCACACGCACACGCATCATACACCTTCACACACACTCAAGCTCATTCACACACACACACTCACACGTAAATTTGCTTTCTCCCTTACTCCAACAGGGATTGAGATTCTCCAAGTGTTCCATTGCCCAGACACGCCTCCGTTGCGCTCTCCGCCCCCGACGTCTCCTGTTGCGCCTTCAGCTTCAGCAGCGGCGTCTTAATGTCCGCCTCCAGCTCGGCACTGCAGTCCAGGCTAACTGGCGCCGTCGATGCCGTAGTTGGTTCCACTTTCGTTGCTGTCGCGGCCGTCTCCGGCTCATGCAACTCGATTGCTGCCTTAGGCTCCACGGCACTGATCTCAGATTTGCCCTGTGAATGTGAAGGAGAACTTTGGGTTGCAGTTTAATGAAATGGCACCTTCAGTTGCTCACCTGCAAATAGTAGGTCATCAGCTGGCCTTTGCCCTTGACGGCCACCAGGCCGCGCTGCTGGAACGTGTAGCCAAACTGCTGCAATATGTTGCATGTCTCCTCGGTGACCTGCACGGCACCCGCTTTGCCTGTGCTCTCCATGCGTGACGCCACATTCACCGTATTCCCCCAGATATCGTAGTGCGGCTTACGTGCGCCGATTACACCCGCCGTAATAGGACCATGATTGATGCCCATCTTGAGGACAAAGTGATTGAACGACTGTTCGTTGATGCCCTGCAGGGCGTGCTTCAGTTCCAGCGCAAACTCCACCAGCACCGCCAGGTGTGACCAGCGTTCGGTAATGGGTGCATCGTTGCGTAGATTCCGCTGCAGATTGATGCCACTGGCGGCCATGTAAGTCGAGCCAATTGTCTTGATTTTGATGATGTCCTGGAACTGCGGCAACTCCAGCAACTGCGCGAGGGAAAACATCAAATTAGTTTGACTCTTAAACACCCTACTATTTGTAGACTTACTGCATCGAAATCGGAGATAACCTCATTGAGAAATCGTAGACATTCCAGTCCCTGATTATTGACTGTTTCTTCTGAGTAGAAATCTGCAGAGAATCGTTTGTTAGTTAGTCCCCCATTGAGAGTATTATGTGAGGTTAAGTTGAACATTACCTGAAAAGTTGGGCATGCTGGCAAAGAGCACGCCCACCTCGGCATAACTCTGCGAGTAGAGATCATCGTGGGATCGTTTTGTGTTCTTCATAAAGTGTTCGGCAACATGAACCGGCAACACGTTGTAGACCAAAGCTTCGTTGCGCTGTCGCATATCGTTGGCGGTTTCCTTCTGTTCAGCTACCTCGGTTTTCCATTTGAAGATCACTCGATCCTCGTGATCCATCTGGAATTGAACAAAAAATAAGAATGAGAGTTATAATACAATAATATATAGGCATATAGTATAAAGACCTAAAGGAATGACCTAGAAATCAATATCTTCCCTTTCATTAAGTACCTTTATAGTCACGATAAATCCCATAAATCTTCTATAAACCATTATCTTTTCTTACATTATATACACTCACATATGTATATCTTTCATGCGTGTTTCAAGCAACAATTTAATTATTTTCCCAAAGGTCAATTTCCCTTGGAGTCGTAAACAAAAAATCAATAATCGCATTATATTGCACTTACATGTCGAGCTAGAAAGCTCAGCGACAAGGCGGCTACCAACAACAGTCCCGATGCACAGTATCGTGTGGATATAAGCCTGAAAATCAAAAGAATATTTATCAAATTCGAGCACATGGATTAAAGCAACTTTAAAATTATTTCGAGTAACATTATTCATCTTTAAGAGGAACAATTTCAAAAATATTTGAAGTCGAAAATTTGAAATTATGTATGGAATATAGAATTTTGATGATGAAACTATTTACAACGCGGACTATAACTTAAATATGTAATGTAATCTCTATGGAAAACTACGTGAAGAGATTATCTGTGAACTTACGGGTTGCCCGCATACGTGTCTTCCCGCATGTACAGTTCCTGCATGATGAAGATGTTGAAGTAACAATGCAGAGCTAAGAAGTCGCAGACACAGAACAAGAATATATATAATTATAAACAAACAGTTGGTTTTATCGCATCTTTACTCACCCGCAATGGACAAGAGCAGAAGAATTTTGGTCAGATGGGTTAGTTGGGCAATCACGGCAATCGCAATGAGGATGAGCACACTAAAGTTGCTCAGATAGGACGGAAACAGGATACTCCCAGCTGGGACAGCGTCCCGCATTTGCTCCACAAACGATTCCGGCAGCAGGTGCTCGGCAGGTGCCAGTCCGGCCGTGACATTGAATTCGCTCTCGCTCACAATATGCTCGGTGCGCATGAAGGTGACGAAGAAGAACTGCCAGGGTGATAAATCAATAGAGGGACTTGAGCACGCTTCCCTTCGGATAGTGTATATGCATGCATGTGTGTGTGTGTGTGTGTGTGTGTGTGTGTGTTCTACTTACCATGTCGATGACATTGCTCAGGCCGATGGTAAGTGCTATAATTATGGCGGCTAGCTCGCGCACGAAGGTAATGTCATTGAAGCGCTTGCTCACGTCCACGAAGAACTTGGGCAACATGCCGCCAAAGCTCTCCGCAATGCTGATGGCCACCAGCATGGCAATGGGCACCAGGGGGGCGGCAATGTTGATGAAATGCAGTGTCGAGCGTGGCAGCACCAGGTACGAGTAGAGCACATCGATGCACTGCACCAGCAGCGCAGCCAGCAGGGGCAACGAGCTATAGGGTTCGCGATAGACGGCATAGGATTGCTCCAGTTGAGGGTTCTTGAAGCGCAGAAAGATGTTCGTGTCCTTGGTCAAGTTTCTGAAAAGGCACAGAAAGGGAGAGAGTGAGGGGGGAGTAAGCAAGGGTTGCGTGGTTGCGCTCACGAGCCACACCTGTTGACACCTGAGCCCAGAGCGTAACCGAATCTGACCACTCCTCAGCCATAAGTTTCGCTTCAACAACTACACAAACAAAATTGGGGGAGTTCTCAATTTCAATTTCAATTTCCCAATTTCAAATTTGATTTGGTTTCTTGTTGGCTTTTGGGGATGGCATAGACTTTACAGGAATTTATATGATATATAGTTCTATCATAGGTTAGGTATTTTATTAAGCTCTTATTGTTTTTATTTCTTTGTGATTGAAGATATCCATTGTACCTTAACTTAAGTTCTGAAGAGAGAGCTCTTCATTCCCTTTCTACATTCTACTTTCTTCTTAAGTGACTAGACTAATCAACCCATAATGCCGTTTATTCCCCTTTAACTCTCGGGATGTATTTAAATATATTCTATCCAAACCGATTTCTCCTAATGATTTTTTCTAGGCTTGTTTCCTTTTCATCTCGTATTCCTTATTGCTTAAGTATTCTCCACTCTATTGCAACTCACTCATGTCCATCCCGTGTGACCAGCTCATCCTTCAATCGCTGTTTAAAGTTCTCCAACTTGATCTGCTCCTCCTCATCTTCCTCGGCTGCAGTCACATTGTGTCCATTGCTTACGGCACTCTGTGCCAGAAGCTCCTCATCGTCATCCAGTGTAGCATCGTCGCCCAACTCGTTGCTGTCGTTGTTGTCGTTGCTGGAGTCATTCGAGTCGGGACTGTGACTGGCTTCCTCAAGTTTCGATTCACTTATTTTCTTGCCACATGGTGAAGCGAACTGGAGGAGAAAGAAAGATAGGTTTGAGAGAATAGAGTAAAGATAATGTAACCAGAGGAGGAACGAGAAAATGAAACAGGAGAGTGAGATTGGATTGAAAACAGAACAAAGTCCCAAAGCTAACGATATTCATTTACCTTAGGACATTGCACTTATAAAAGATTGATGTACAAGAGTATTACGAGGGTCGTTTGATAAGTCCGTGACTTTTTGTATTTGCCGCGCACCTGCTCTAAATACAACACTGCTCCTGTCAGCAGTTATCGATTAACAGCTGACTGTAAAATTTTGAGAAAGCTGCGTTTTTTGGTTTGCGTTTTATAGGCATTGAAAGCAGACGATCTCGTGAATTTTAACGAAAATGGAAAAAAGTGAATTTCGTGTGCTAATTAAGCATTATTTTTTGCGTAAAAAATCCATCACCGAAACCAAGGAAAGACTTGATAAATATTATGGGGACTCTGCACCATCAATTTCAATGGTTAAGAAATGGTTTACTGAGTTCCGTTGTGGTCGTACCAGTACAAGTGATGCCGAACGTTCAGGTCGCCCAAAAGAGGTCGTCATGCCAGAAATCGTCGACAAAATCCATGGAATGATATTGGATGATCGGAGAATGAAAGTGCGTGAGGTAGCTGAGGCTGTAGGCATCTCAACTGAACGGGTACATCACATTTTACATGAATATTTGGACATGAAAAAGCTTTCCGCGCGATGGGTGCCGCGATTGCTCACACACGACCATAAGCGCAACCGTGTGACCATTTCAAAGGAGTGTTTGGCGATGTTCAACCGCAATCCAAACGAATTTTTGCGCCGTTTCGTTACCGTAGACGAAACATGGATCCACCACACCACACCAGAGACCAAAGAACAATCAAGACAGTGGGTTTCTCCGGGTGAACGTGCACCAAAGAAGGCCAAGGTGGGTCTGTCGGCCAACAAGGTCATGGCCACAGTTTTTTGGGATGCACAAGGTATCATTCACATCGATTACCTTGAAAAGGGTAAAACGATCACCGGCGAATATTATTCAGAGCTTTTGGACAGATTCGATATTGATTTGAAGCAGAAACGACCGCATTTGGCGAAAAAAAAGTGCTGTTCCATCAGGACAATGCACGGGTGCACACGTGTGTAGTCAGCATGGCAAAATTTCATAAATTGGGCTACGAACTGCTACCCCATCCAGCATATTCTCCAGATTTAGCCCCCTGTGACTATTTTTTGTTTCCAAACATGAAGAAATGGCTCGGCGGTAAGAGATTCGGGTCAAATGAAGAGGTCATCACAGAAACAAACGACTATTTTGAGGGCCTTGAGAAAACCTATTATTTGGAAGGAATAAAAAAATTGGAAAAACGCTGGACTAAATGTATAGAGCTAAAAAAAGATTATGTTGAGAAATAAAACGCTTCTTTGACGAAAAAAATATATTTTATTCAAAAAGTCACGGACTTATCAAACGACCCTCGTATATACCTATTCTATTCTGTTTTAACTATGAATCAAATATGAAATATGCTACTCTCATTTCTTGACTCCTCATTATGGTCTTCCTCATCACTTCGTTATCATTTACTTACCGGCTTAACCACTTTAGTTATGAAGTATGTCTTTAGGCCCGCAATGCGTAGCAGCTCCTCACGCTTCTCCCCGAAGGCTGGCTCCACTTCGAATTCGCCATTGAGGAAGGCCAAAGTTTTGTCCGAAATGTGCACACGCCTGGGGAATAATAGAAGAACTTCTTGATTACCTCAATTGACAGTCGCAGGTTGACACGCCCACACACACCGAAGGACACACACACACATCCACCCATGCAAATTTACATATGGAAGTGACAACGAAAAATCATAGCAACGCTTTGAGTTCGCGTCGCAGTTGAGCGAGAGAGAGAGAGTGGGAGGGTCAAAAGGGTCGATGTTCATCCATTATGCAGCACCTTAAATTGCACCTGCACTTGGTGGCGCAGAAGGACTTACCCGGCCTTGCCGCTGGATTCCATTTTATTAGCCAGCTCAACGTCCTTGGAGTAAACGTCAAACTGCCACTGTCGCTGGCCCAGAATGCCGGCCAGCACGGCGCCCGTATGGATACCGACGCGCATATCAACAGGTGAGTTTGCCTTTTGCTGCACATACCTGCGAGGCAGAGAGGAGGCAGGGGGGAATTGAGTTAGTTAGTGCCGTGTCAAAACTATGGCAGGACAGGAACCAGACGAACAAACGCGACGAACAGGAGGACGCGTGGTTAAGTGCAATTACATTTAATTGAACAAACGTTGATTTGACGTCGCCTGTCGTCGCCAGCTGTCCCTGTCCCTGGCCCTGTCGTCTGTCGCCAGAGTCGCCTGCGTGCCTGCCTGGCTGTCCTGGCCACATCATAGTGTCCCTTGTGGGACCCGCTACTCACTTTATGGCCTTCACCATCGAGAGTCCCATGTGGACGCAAAGCACGGCATGATCCGGTCGCTCGTCGGGTGCTCCACTAATGCAATAATAACAATCGCCGAGAATTTTAATGCGCAGCTGTTGGTACTTCTACACAAGCGGGAGTGAGATAGAAACACACATATATAAGTGAGCGAGCGAGATAGAGTATGTCTGTGTGTTTGTGTGTGTTTGTGTGTGTGTGCTTTATAACGAAACGAGCTAATCGAACTGTAAACGGGTTTTTTCTTTCAGGCAGGCCGAAAAGGGAAACTCAATTTGGGTAATTCATTGGGTTAATCAATAAAGCAAACAAAGCCTTTGATAAAGTAGTAACGAGAGAAACCATAAAAAAATACTAAAAGAAGGTGAAAGTGTTCCGTAATTTCCCCAATAGTATCGATTACGTTTAGAATAAACAGAGCGGTTCGCAAATGGTGTGACGGAGGAGTACTACGATTTGATTATGATGATTATGATCAAATAAACATAGCACAGTTTTAGAAACTCGTTAGGATACCCTTTACTCGATTCCTTCAGAGCATACACGTACATTATGTAATCATTCTAGATATGCCTCAGATATTTCAATTAATTGTTCACAATAAATTGAACATAAAATAGTTTAATGCGAATATATGTATAACTTACTAAAGTTAGCGTTATCTATTTTGTTTTTTGTTGTGTTGTAAAACCGTTCACCTCCCTCCCCCTCCCTTCCCCCACGGCACTGGTCGTCTGGACAACTCGTCGTCTGAGTGATCTTTTATTTTAACAGAATAACAGATAACAAAGTCATATTGTATTGCATACCGAGCAGCGCTTATTTTCTATTAAATTCTGCTAAAATTTAACATTACACTGTAAACGTAAATCCATTGCGCGCAAGAGTATGCAACATAAATTACCAGTTGTTTCACTTTATTTACTTTGTCTCGTTCCACACAATCCACATCAAATTGTATCGATGGGGCAACACTCAACACTTCGCAGCAAGTGCTCGAAAGGAATTTAATTTTAAATTATTTATTTATTTATTTATTTTCTTTTTTTTTGCATAAGGTTCGATATCTTCTTAATGCGTTCGGAACTTAATCGCAATTTGCGGACGATAAAACGATATAATCAATGATTCAGGCTATCAATATCGGAAACTATCGATGGAGGCAGCCATCTTCTCTAAAAATAACTTTTTTTAATTTTCTTTCTTCGCATATTTTGCGAAAAATTTAACCCGCTAAGAACTTTATACTACAAAATAGAAGTAAATCGTTGGCAGCCATTTAACCTTTGCTAATTTTAACACGACAAATCTAGTGGGAAAATAGCTAAATTGGCAACACTGATCCCAACACTGCGGATTATAGGGCAGTGCAACGTAGTTGCATATGCTGTGAATTCGCTGTTTGGGGTCGATATTTAATCACTGTTTGTTGATTTAATTAAACTCCCTAAAAAAGCTAAATTTAACTAGAAAAACATGATTTAAAAAATCTCAGCTTCCCATCCCTGACATAAAACCCCAACTGGAACTGGAAATTGAAATTCAATTTCGGCTTTTATCCCAGCACAGACAAATGAAGCGAAAAAGTTACCAACCAAAGCCAAAAAATAAAAAACAACAAGAAAAAGGAGAAGAGAAAAGGGCACCCACAAATCAGTCAAAAGGAAAACATACGCAGAATACGCCAGCAAATTAACTGGACCAAAGCAAGTCCCAAAATCGCATGGGAGAAAAAATCAACTTGACGCATTTCACACGGCTGACTGAGCGTAACTTTTGAGCCCCAAGCCTCTCTCACCATCCATGCCCGGAAAATTAAGTATGCGTTGTCCGAAAAGATAAAAAAATCCCTTAAAGCGAGTGTAAAGAACCAGAAGAAGAACACAAGAAGAATTCAAAATGAAAGTTTCATAGGAAATAAAGAAAACAAAAAACGCCTGTGATGTTTATCTTAAGCCTCATAATCATCATTATTTGAGACTATTATTATTATCATGGGGCCCGCAGGTGAATGAACGAAACACAAGGCATAACAAATACGAAATACGAAAGACAACAGAAAGGGCAAAACAGAAAACACAACGAAACGAAACGAGACGAAACGAAACAAAAGTCAGAGCCGTTTTCAGCTCGTTTCACTTTACCTCAGCGAGCCTATCGAAGCGTGCGAAGAGCTCGTTTAACATTTTCACCAGATCTTGGGCGCTATAGGTCGACGAGATGGCGGTAAAGCCTACGATATCCGCATAGAGTATGCTTTGTGGGGTGCGAAAAAGAACATTACAATTAAAATACTATTGACCATGCTGAGAGAAGTGCGATAAGACCGGAGGTACTTGAGTGTTTTACGATTAAATAGCGACACTATTTTTTTAAAAAGTTACTATTTATAGAGAATTAATTGGTTGCAGTTCTTTAAATATTCTAACTGAATAATTCTATTATCTGTTGAAGACGTGAAGAAACATAAAGGTTCTTGGCTAGTTTAATTATAACTATTTCCTTTCTCATTAGGAAAGTGAGGAACTTCAATTAAAAATTGCAAATTTCTTTGGATAACTCAACCACTTGGGGAGAGATGGATGAGAAATATTCATATGCAAGTGTTAGAATTAAAGAACTATAAAGATTTGAGCTTCGAACTATAAAGTTATAGTACTTTTTTTCAATGTCCTATAAAACTACTCAAAGATCTTTCATCTTGTAATGATTAAAGATATAGAACTTCATAACACATGATAAATATCTTAGTTATCACTTCAGTAAACTTGTTAAACTGTTATACACAAGCAGAAAGTCATTTCTAACCACTTAGAACCTCCACTTCAAACGGAATTCAATAAAGTTGGGAGCTGCTTTAACTACTTTAAAACTTTACAGAGCTCCTGACGAACAACAAAGTAACTGCGTGAAACTATCCGACTTAAAGTTACAACTACAACAACACCAAGTTTGTAACTTTTCATTTTGTTATGCTCACCTCACATTCTCGTGGCGACTCATGTAGATCTTCTTGAAGGCTTCCGAACTGGAGGAGCCCAAGTCCTCGCGCATCTTAATTGCCACGTGCTTGGGCAACACAGAGAGTAGCAGACGTTCCTGACAATGATGATGATGATGGAGATGGAAGTGGAAATGGGGATGGGGATGGAAAGGTATCGCATTACTCAATTACGTCAATCAATTAATTTTTAATTGTCTTCTACTCACCTGCTCTGCCGACTGCTCCTCAATGACCATCTTGACTTCCAGACTCTTCTTGGCCTCCAGAAAGGCGCGTTTCTGCTTTGCCTCGCCCATAAAGTAATACAACAGACCAATTAGTGCCGCCGTCGCTATGAGGACCGCATTAGCAGCCGCCTGCTCGGAGAGAAGGAGATCCATGGTGGCGAAACCCACCGGTAGGCTCAGGCAATTGAAGTACGTGCAGAACCCAATGACCAAGCCGAGGAATATCAATGGAAGCGGCAACGTTACATAGATTAGGAAGTTCAATAATATGGCCCAGCCCAGCACATCGCTGCCAAATGGGAAACATAAAAGATATCAGCTATTCTAGTAAGGTATCTCTGCCACACCTACCGTGGTGAGAAGCGCGACTGCAGCATCACGTAAGCAGCAAAGTGCAGCATGGAGAGGAACCACAGGGCACGTGGCACAATCGTCAGCAGCGACTGATGGAAACGTCGAAGCGAAGGCTTCTCAGAGCGGCGTCCAATGTGCAGCAGTGCTGTCAGCGCCAGATACGCCGTCAACATGCTGCAGTTGACAACTGTGAAGGCATAAGGAGGACATTGTACGGGGTTAGATAACGTAAGGTACTAAAGTGTCTGGAAATTGAAACTACTTTATGAGCAAAGTTATTAAAGTAAAGTTTATTATTATTGTTAATATCTATTATGTTGGGGGAAATATATTGCCACCTTGTACATAGATCTATTGTGTTCTCTGTTGGGTTTGAGATCTTCCTTTCAAGTCTAGTTTTGTTATTTTAAAGAAATACATACTTTTGAACTAGTAACTATCTGAACTAATCGACCTTGTCTCGTTTACTTCAAGAAGTTGCTATCCTAGCCACACACTTCTTTTAAGTACCTATGCCGTACATCCTTTTTGGCAACAGAATCTGCAGAGCGCAGTTTAGTTAGGTGTCTTCTTAGCCGACAGTGAGCTGTAAGTAGCTCTGCGAGGATTCTCACTTCCTCGGCTTCATTATCCACTTAACACTCTTGAGGTTGTAGCAACCTAGAAGGAATTTCGATTCCTTTCAAGCCTGGAATTCCGCACAGTCTTATGTGCGGAACTCTTTCTCTTCTGATCTTAAATAATCCTTGATAGTGTTTCTGCATATGCTTTATCTTCCTTATTCCCCTATGTCTAGATGCTTTGACACTGACACTGACTTAAAATGCACAAAGATTAAGTTTATTTAAATGTCGAACAGCTCCAGTATATGAAGTTCTTCAAAAGTCCGCTAAACTATAAAAGAATACTATGTACATAAACATGCCATCCCTCTGTACTCACCTCTTGTGGGCAGCGCCTGTTCCCAGGGTATGCAGATGGTCCAGATGTTGAAGAGGACTGCGGCAAAGAGATACCACTTGAGGCCGCTGCGCCGTTGCTTGATGGAATAGTTGTGATACAGTTCGTTGAGTACGTGCTGCGGCAGAATGACCACGCCCCCACCGGTGATGCCAACACCGCCGGCAACAACATCGCCCTCGTGCTGAGGTCGTCGACGTGTTGGAGTCTTTTGGCGCTTCACTTTGCTGGGCGTGGATGCTGCTGCCGTCGTTGTCTGCCCATTCTCAAGGGTAACTGCGGCAGCAGTGGGCGATGTGGCAGGTGCGGCAGCTACTGGTGCTGCTGCAGCCTTCTCTTCCGGCATATTGTTGTCTTTATTTTTGGCGAGGATTCTTGTTTTTTTTTTTGTTGCAGAGTTCAGAGTTCAGGGGTTTTGTTGATCGCCGCTTCCGGTTTATAAATAAAGCACGGCCATTTCCGCCCGCTCGTCGCGCTGCCTTTTATTTATTTATTTATGAAATGGCTGCGACTGCTTTAGCGACTGCGAGACGCGTTGGTAAATAGAATAATAAAAAAAGTACAAACTCAAATAAGAAACTTGCGCGGAACAACAAAAACACAAACACACACCCACACACACAGACACAGAACAACACGAGGCAAGGCAAATGTTAACGGTAAATTTGAGGCTTAACAGTCGCCGATTGCCTCGTGGCGTCCTCTCTCGGTGGTAATGTGCGAGTGTGAGTGTGTGTGTGTGTGTGGGTGCGAGTGTGTTTGAGCGCCAAGGCGGAAGCGTCCTTGTACGAGAGCCATGAGCGTGGCCCTGCATGTGAGTGCCTCCGTTGTTGTTGTCTCTGTATGTGTGTGTGTGTGTGTTTGTACGCGTGTCTGCCTTAAGCTAAAAGCTCCTGCTGCCGCATAGTGGGCTAAAATCAATTTAACCTGTTTACATGTTCCTTCTTCTTTCCGCATCTGTTTAATTATTTATTCATTTCTATTCTTTACTCATCTTTAGTACAAATTTATTTAGCTTTTTACCTCTCCTTAACAGATTTAATAACTCGCTTAATTTTAATATTAAATTAATTTAAAATTCCAGGACAGTATAGAGAAAATGTTTTAAAAAAGCTTTTCATACGTTTAACTATCGTTAACTAAGAACAGTTGTGTAAAACTTAAAAATAAATAATGATAATGTAATAATAAATAAAATTTACGTGAATCAGGTTTAAAATTATTAATATTTTGAATTTTTTATCTATAATTTACAATTTTTGTATTAAAAATCAGTATTAAATTCCTTAAATAGATAAACTAAATTTCAATAGAAATTTAAACATTAACGAACTTTTTCTCTTCAGAAAGATTTATCTGTCAACAAAAAGTCAAAACTTAAGTATAATTTAAAAGAACCATAATCAGAATAATAACGTTTCGCATTCCTAAATTAAAATTTTAATAAGATCTATAAAAACCAAAGGCGATAATCTATGAAATTCAAATTACTTCCTGTCCTGAATTCTACAATAAGTGCTTTTAATATAAAATACCAACAAAATATTGATTTTTTTCGCTATCATATCTGGCTTGAAATCGCACTATAAATATCTTTAAAACCAAACCCCCTTATTGTCTGTATGTATAAATGCCGTTTATCTTATCACTCGATAAGATAGGAAAAGTAAAACTTTCAAGTTTTACGTGAAATATACACCCTGAGATATCGAACACACAATTAGTGATAATAGCAGGTCAGTCAGGCTGACAACGAAGATGAAGGTGTTTTGCTTATCAGCAAGGTGCGCTTTCTCGAAAACAGAACAGATTCATATTTATGTATATTTGCCAAGTGGAGTATGGAACTCTCTTCTACATTGGGGAGAAATGTAAATTGGGTTATCAAATTTTCATGGATAGCGCAGAAAGCGCTTAACTAACGCTTGCATAAATTATGAATTATGTTTTGGGCCACATTTCGCAGCCGCACAGACCACAGTAACTAACCCCCCCCCTCACCCATACCGTCTCTACTTCACCCACAACTAGAGCTTACTCTCGGTCCGTGTCTTTCTCTCTCTCTCTCTCGCTTGCTCTTGCGCTTATTGTAGTGCGCTTTATCTCTCTGCCTCTCTCTCTCTTTCTCTTGCTGTTTCCTCTTCAGTTGCTTGTCGTATCCTTATTGCCGAATTCGTTGCTTCTTTTCTTGGCACACAAAAATCCTTTACCTCTAGGTGAGCATGTGTGTGTGCGTGTGTGTGTGTGTACATTTATCTATGTGTGTTTAAGGCTGATTTGCTCAAGGTTCGTTTTAATGCGTTCTGATTTTGTTTGTATTGGTGCGTCTGTGTGCGCTTATGTGTGTCTGTGTGCGTGCTTGCAAGTGTGCGTGTGTGTGTGTGCACACTTAATGCATTACAGACAGTTTCGTTTCTAATTTTAATTTAAATAAACAACGACTCGCACACACGCACACACACACACACACATGAACACAGCGCGCATTCGACAGACACAAAAGGCAGGGACACGCACTCACACAGAGACAGGGACACGCACTCACGCACAGGAGACAAGACAGCACACTATGAATTTTGCAGATTTTCCTTTGGGAGGCTGCGACAATAAACGGTTACAGTGAAAATCACTTGAGCTCGACAATTTTCACCTGCACTGCACGTGTGAATTTTCCAAGCATTTGCATATTAATTTATTAACCTTTTTTTCGACGATATTCACGCAATTCACTTCTGCTGCGGCTGCTGCTGCTGCTACTGTTGTTTTTGTTGGTTTTGCCTTTGGCTTTGGTTTTGCTGCTGCTGCTGCTGCTGGTGCTGCTGCTGCGGAGCAACGTTTGACAAAGCGTCGCGCACGCGAATTTGCAACTAAACTAAGACGCACGATAAACTTGACTGATTGTTAAGTGAAAATTTTTGACAGTCAACACCAGCAGAAGCAGCAGCAGCAGAGCAGCAGCAGCAAGGACTTTTTAACCGTCGCTCTCTCGCACTCCCGTACTCACGGGCTCTCTCACCTACACACGGAATGGGAGAGCGAGCTTTTTGGCGAGCGCATGCCTGTCTGAGAGAGAGAGAGACAGAGAGAGAGAGCCAAGCTCGAGTGCAACTGATAACGGTACAGCTGTGCAGCTTGATAACGGAATGTGCAACGTGCTGTGCAATGTGCCTGTGTGTGTTTGTGTGCGTGCAACTTCTGACAACAACTCCCCCTCCCCCCTTTGTTTCCGTGCTAAAGCCTGATTACTCAAATGGCCGCCAGCTCATAAAATTAATTACATATCCAAGCGACGCTCACTAAAATGGCTAACAACAGCAGCAGCAGCAGCGGCAGCAACAACAACTGCGACGCCGACTGCGACTGCGACAGTGGCGGCAGACAGGCAGCACCTGGCCTTGATTCGTTACAGGAAAATGCAGCTGTGTCATTGTGTGAGAGATGAGCAGGAAAAAACATGCGATAAGAAAGAAAAGTTGAGCTGCGTTTTACAATAAAAAACATTAGCTAATTGGAAAACTTTTTGCGCCCATAGTACAATGAGGAATTATCGGCGTGTTAATCGAATACAGTTACCTCTTCACAGAAATAAGCATAAAATAAGAGCGAGATAGTTAGAGCTCATGCCAATACGGAACTATCGATACATTGATATTAATTGAATTAAATTAACTAATTATCAAGTTAACAAGGAACTTATGATAAATCAATGTTATCAATGTTAAAAATTAAGTTATAGAGATCAATGTACTCTTTAATACTAGAATAGAGAACTATTGCTAATAAATATTATTCGAATGGAGTTAACTCATTTAGAAAAGGAGAGATATATTTATATATATAAAGATCTATGTATTTGCTTTTTTTATATAAACCCCTTTCTTAACCTAGGTTCTATGAACAGTAAGGAGCTCTACGCTCACGTCTTCCAGGAGCAGCTGGAAACGGGCTCATTGACAATGTGCAACGGACCAGGTAATAAAACCGACAAACAGCCGGCTGCAGTAATGCTGCCTCTCTCTCGCTCTCTCCCCTTCCCTCTCTTTCGCTCTCTTCGTCCTGTTCGGGAACATTAATCCAGTATGCATACAATGGCACGTGATGCTGCTCGCTTAATCCATCTGTCTTGGGTTCGGGCTGCCGACGAGCCTTCGCCTTTACATTCTCCTTTTCCTTTACCTGCTTGTCTGAGAACGGCGACTGAAAAGTGAGAGAAGGAGACGCGCTACGCTCAAATGTTGTAATTTCCGCTTTGTGTTGCTGTTCTCAAAATGGAAATTACAGCGACAACAACAACAACAACTTGATTGATTACATTGCATTTGCTTTTGTGTTTGCTTTTGCATTAGAAAATGCTGCTGTTGGTGGCATAAATGTGTCGATATTATGTTACTATCGATATTTTGTACTTATCGTTAACATAGTAGATGCTAATTCAAGCTTAGAACTTGTTTTGACAGCTTAGACAATCGATAGTAATTCGATCTTCTCTTATATTATTACAACATACTCACAAATACAAATGCGTACATTCGTGTGTGTGTAGGTAATTTTTTATGGGTAGAGGGAGGTTCAGATGCCACTTGGCAGCTGCCAAGGGACACACAATGAGATTGGAAATGAGCAGATGTGAAACGAAGGAAATGCTTCCGTTTGGAACATGCACACACACACACATACAGATCTTGTACATTTGCCTGATTATTAATTATTCTTCTATAGTACTTAAAATTTCGTAGATATCAACAAAATGTATAATATGTAAATATTAAAACTTAATATTGATAACTGAGATGTAGTATATAAAACCTTTATACCAAAAGTACATATTATAAGTTAATGAGGTTAACTGTACTCATACTTATCATTGTATACAATCTATTTAAAAATATTAATCAGTCATTAACAGTGTTGCCAAATCAGCTAGTTATTGCGAAAAACAACGAGAAGCTGCAAAGCTTTTGGCGTGCTTATTTACATATTTCTGGCTACTTGCCAATGTTTCTTAGCTTTGATTCCCTAAATATTAATTGTAAATAACAAATCATTTTAAATGAATATAGGAATAGGTTTTATTTATTCTTAAAAGCATCATACGTGTAGAATATAAATAATCCTTAGGTGGTATTTTAATTTAAACTATATTTAATACTTAATACTATTGCTAATTGTAATCGATAGTTGGCAGCCCTGCACACTGTACTTTGCGAATAAACAACATTGCACGTACCATGTAAAATATCAACAGAGCCATTTTGAGTTTAACATAGCATTTCGCATGGCGTACATCGTTCTCGCGGCAATGTATCGATAAATCTTCTCAGAGGAACAATTATTTTAAGTTGGTAATAATTTCTGTTTTTTTGTTTGCCATAACAGTTAAAAAGTTGCATAGATTTGAATTCATTAAAATGAATCAATTATAATCTGTAAATCTTATGAAAAACATTATTTTATTCGTATTTTGTCTGTTTAGATAGTTTCTAAAATATCGAAAACGATTATCACCATTCAAAGAAAATATCGATAAAATGGGAATTTACCTCTTGTATATAAAGTTACCTCAGCTTCTGTCTCTGTCTCATTCGGCGTTTTTCTGCGAAACTGTGTGGACGTTAATTCGAAGCGGCAACCAAAAATCCAGCAGACATTCAACTTTTAAAGCAGAGATACCTGAAAAAGTTGTCAAGCAAGAGCAATTTGCACAAGTTTATAAAATTTGCAAATTCTGTTTCAACTACGTGTTTGAGTTTTAATTAACCAAAGTCGTGTTTACGTACGCGTGCTATTCGCAACAACTAAAACTTAACACTTTTCGCGCTTCTCTTTGAAAGTAATTCTCAAAAGTAAAATGGCTGATGTGGCTGACAAAAAGAAGTGAGTAATTTTATTTGATACTGTGTGTAAATGTGTGTGCCCAATCGTATGAATGTGTGCGCTGAATTTGTTTAAACTATATCTACATATAGCGGCGGCAACTGCAGTCAATTTCACAAGTGGTGTACATCATTTTTCTCCAACGGTTTGGGAAAAAATTTCTTTTTGAATTTCGTGTCTATCTACGTAAAATGCTTTGAGAACCTAGCGTTGTCTCGCTTACACCAAGGCGGGATAAATGTGCGCGCAAAAAACGACGCCGTTGAATTTGGCGCGGCGTCATAACGCTTTCTCGCTCACACTCCGGCCGGCAAACTGCGGCGGCAGCGGCAGCAGCGACTTCGTCAGCATGCTTGTTGTTGGACATGTTCGCGGTGTCGGTGTCGGCGGCGGCGGTTGTGAAGGCAAAGAAGTAATATATTGAGCCTGCATATGTGTGTGTGTATGTGTACGTGAATGTGTGTGCAAAGCGGAGTGTGCAAATAAATATATATGTACACAAGGGGGAGCAACGCGCGCGTGTGTGTGTGTGTGTATGTGAGTGAGTGCTGCATCTGTGTGTGGCATTCAAGTTGCCGCTCTTTTTTCTTGTTTCAGCTGTCGTTTTGTCTGTCTGTTGTTTGCCTTTGCTGCCTTCGCCTGGCCATTAATTTTTGTCAGTTGTCTTTTGTACAAGTTTCGCTCAGAGCTTTAAAGCTTGGCATTATTGGCCGCTTGCCTTTCTGCGCGTTGTTCTTGTTCTTGTTGCTCTTTGTGCTAATGAGCTGCTCAAATTCGCTTTCCAGGTATTTTGTCACTGCCTAAAATAATCATCGCACCGGCCGAGCAGCGCAGCAGCAGAACATGCTCAACGCGGCGTCATTGTCTTTATTTTTTCTTTCTCTGCTTTTTTTCTTCTAATTTGGCTTGCGGCGTAGTTAACCGACAACCGTTAAGAAAAAACCTTTTGTCTGTTGTCTTAGGTTGTGCCAGTGGGGAAGAGGAGAAGGGGGGTAAAAGACTTGTCGCATAGTGGGTGTTTGTGAGCATACATTTTTGACCGTTATTTTTGCCGCTTATGCCTAACACTGCATTTCTGGTATTGCCATCTCACTTGCACTTTGTTTGGCTGCTTCTCACCTACGTGACGCGCGCTCACATTGCTTGAGCTTAACACTTTGTGTGAAAGAGATGTCGCTAGTGTTGCCGAAGCATAAAAACCAGTTTTTTTCCGTCTTTCTTTTCTTATTGTTCGCTCGTTTTATTTCAAACAAGTCGCGCTTCTTTTTGCACGCTTTGTTGTTGCTTTTTCCTTTGCACTCTTTTTTATGCTTTATGCTATGTACACCTATTTTTCACCGTGTATAAGCGGAAACGAGAAAATGCCGCCGTCGTCGCCGTCTCTGCTGCCAAATGCCGCTCACCTTTTTCGTGTCTTCTTTTTGCGTCGCAGTTTCCACGAGTTGTTGCTCCCATTTATCATTTGCTGCACGGCAGATGTGCCGTATATGTGTGTGTGTGTGTGTATGTGTTTGCGTCTGCCGGGGGTGGTTGTAATAAAGAGCAGAAATGACGCCGGCTGCGTTTGCCGCGTGCCGGTCTTTGTATATGTATGTATGTATGTGTGTGTATTTGTGTTTCATTTACAGTTGCGAAATGTTGATTAAAAATGATCGAATCTAATTTTCTGTTGTCTCTTTCCTCTTTGCAGCGAGACCCCTGTGGTTGAGAAGGTAGCCGCGGAGGAGGTTGACGCTGTCAAGAAGGACGCAGTTGCCGCCGAGGAAGCAGCAGCTGAGACACCGACCACCACAGAGAACGGTGCCGCCGAGGAGGAGTCGAGCAGCAGTGCCGATGGCGCCAAGGAGAATGGCGCTGAAGCGAAAGCAGCGGAGCCTGCTGCCGCCGACGCCGCCAGCGATGCCGTCGATGGCGAGAAAAAGACCGAAACAGCCGCTGCCGCCGTAGAGGGTGAGAAGAAGGAGGAGGCAGCAGCAGAGGAGAAAACAGCTGAGGCCAAACCCAGCAGCGAGGCAGCCCCAGCTGTTGAGAATGGCGCCGAGGAGACTGCTGAGGCAGCTAACGGTGATTCAAAAGGTTCGTAGAGAAGAATGAACAATACAAGATTTCCTAGTCTAACAATTCTTTCGTCTCTCCCTCTCTCTTTCTATTGCGAAATAGATGCGCCCGCCGCTGAAGCCGTGAAGCGAAAGGTTGACGAGGCCGCCGCCAAAGCCGATGAGGTCGTTGCCACGCCGGAGAAGAAGGCGAAGTTGGACGAGGCCAGCACAAAGGATGAAGTTCAAAATGGTGCCGAAGCCAGCGAGGTGGCTGCCTAAAGTTGTCGCCGCGTTGCTCGCTTTGCAGCAGAGTACTCTACATATAAAATACTAACACATATACACACACACACACGCATACACACAAAAATCACACACAAATGGGGGCCCACACACACGCACACACCCATCGAAGTTGGATAAACCAATCCTTGTTCGGAATCGGATACGGAATCGAAAGTTGCACATGATGTGGTGCCGTATTCAGGTGTGTGCGGGTGCTTGTGGGGTTCCCCCACCCTCTAATAACAATCCCGCAATGGGAGCGTAGTCTTAAAATGTACCGATTCTCTCTGACTCTACTAACAACAACAACACACACACACAAACAAACAAACAACAACAAAAGAAGAAAAATCCATTATCATTTAAAAATTACTTAAACACAAAACAAAAACTTAACTTTAAAGAAAAGTATATATATAAAGAAAAACAAACAATTAAGAGATGCGTTTTAAGAAAGTAAACAAAAGAAAGATAAAGAGCTGTACACAAAAGCATCAAGTTTATAATAATAATAATAAAACACACAAAATAAGAACGAAACAACCAGCAGCAATCTTGCAAGTCTTGTAAAAGTAAACGAAAAATTTAAATATTACGCATTTTGTCATTTTTAAGATAATTTCTTTTTTAATTTTATGTATGATCCTATATTATATATGAGAATATTTATATTAAAAGAAAGCTCTATGTTTAAAACTCGAAAAAAAAAGAAAATCCTAAAGCAACAACAAAATGAAAAGAAACAACAACAACAACCGAAAGCTGCCCTCTTAAAACTTTATACATAGAAACAAGAAATGAAACAATGCCACATTCGTATATAGAAGATATTCAAGGGGTATACCAGACTTTTTATATAGCAATCAAATCAACAGCGCCTCCGACTTGAATAGAATTTTATATTGTAACTCTTCCAATCTTTTTTAAACCTTTCCCGTCACTAGATCGTGTCAAGTGCGTGTTAACCTCGTGGTTGCCCCCAGTTAGATCCCAGTTACTATTCATCTTCACCTCCACCTCGTGTGGTGAGTGGGGAAAGTAAGAAAAGATCCAGAATAAACCATAAAGCACATTGGCAATTGCGCAGATATAATTATAGAGAAAGAGAGTGAGAGAGAGAGAGCAGTAAAATTGAAACTTCAAAAGTAACCAATTAGCAGCTAGCGAGGGAGGGAGAGAGAGAGCGCAAGAAAATGGCAAGAGTAATCCAGCAGCAGAAACCGACAACAGCAGCAGCAGCAGAAACAACAACACATTCGAGAACATTCAAAAATAAATGGAAGAAGAAATACAAAAAGCAACGCAAATTATTCTGTCTACTTTTGGATTTGGGTCTTATTTTTTGCACACTTTTTCTAGCAACTTCGAAAAGCTTTTTCGACTGCATACGCACAGACGCACACTCGCCTACACACATACATATGTACATACGTATTTACACTGGTGTGCTGCGTGCCATGTGGGACGCGACTGTACAACTTACAGATGCAGCACAGTGGCGGCTTATCAGCGTGCACACACACACATGTGAAAATGTTGTTTATTGCATTTACAGTTGTTTTCTAAATATACTTAAGCTAATTGCAAACAAAGTATTTTGAGATTAACTGTTTTTAAATAGCTGTGACGTGAAGGGGGTGTACAAACATACAAAAGTCCTGCATGAATACGATCACTTTGTACCTGACGGTACTATAAAAGTGTTTACTGCATCCGAAATTTTTTCTGTACTCATTTGTTACTGCGCAACATTGAAATGAATGAGTACACGAGATGTCAAAACAGGCCAATCTACAGCATGCATTCACATTCATTAAAAACTGTACTCAAAAGTGGTACTCAATTCTTTTATATCAATTATTTATTTGGCCTTTTGAATGCATTCATGCATACACGTGGTTTTACATTTACATAAATATTACTGTCGATCATATTTCGAAAATAAATATGATCGAATATGGTCAATGAATCACTTTTTGAAACGCATGTGTATGTGTGTTTTGGAACTTCAAAGCTTCGCAGGCCAAAAGCTTTTCAAAGTAAGCTAGCTTGGACTTTTGCGTGAATCAACAGCGCAAAGCTTATGAAAGCTTTATACTTGTAGCGTATTGTATTGACCATGCAGGCCGAAAGCTTTATTGCGAGGGTCAATCCATAACTTAGCCATGCTCTTTATTGGTTAAATTTCATTGACTATATTTGGATACTCTTGCTGGGCTAAAATGCGCACGTGCTGTTGGGCATGTAATAGAGAATTGTAGTGAGAAACTTCCGAAAGAGCTTTTTGTTTTGTTTGTAAACATATTTTTTTTGATACGCAATTGATGGTTGTTTGTGACCCAGAAAACCGGGCGCACAGCAGCGATTAAAACTAAAACTGGTTCTAGAAAGAACTTATTCTTGAGCTTGCATAAGTGCCTCTAATTTAAAGCTTGCACGTTCACTTGCATTTTCTTAATAAATATTTGTAAGTAATTCAAAATAAACGGTTGCATGTTTGGTGTCATAGCAGTGAGCCTTGAACCGTCACCAAGAACATTGCGAAAATTGGCAATGACGCAGTAGGTTGGCACCTCTAGAGCCTGATCGCATGGAACAAGTGGAACTCGTAAACTATCGATACCGTGTATCGATTGCCAATTCAAAATGCAAATTGCGAAAGCTTGGCAAGGTGCTACCAATGAAATGTGATAAGATAAAGGAAGAGCCAACAGAATCGCAATCCCAGCCCACTTGACTCTCTTGTGCGAAAGCTCGATCGCAGTTGCTATT
This sequence comes from Zaprionus indianus, assembly GCA_018904595.1. Classification (NCBI taxonomy): domain Eukaryota; kingdom Metazoa; phylum Arthropoda; class Insecta; order Diptera; family Drosophilidae; genus Zaprionus; species Zaprionus indianus. Next base: position 5,010,295 of record JAEIHA010000905.1, read on the forward strand.
GAAACTTGTGCGCGAGTGGATGTCGAAGCGGAAGCAGAGTGCAAAACAAAACCGTTAAATAAACAGAAAACCGTCAACAAGGCTAAACAGACACAAACACACACACATACAGTTATTTATATTATTGTTTCAGTGGTTTTTAGTACGCAGTGACGTTGTAGTGTAAATCTCAAGTGTCAGTGACTTGTGCTTGTATTCATTGTTGTTGTGCGAAGTGTGGAGGAGTGAGTGAATACATATACTTACATACATACAAAATAAACACAGACACAAGTGAATTTTATTTGGTAACATACATACATCGAGGACGAGAGAGAAGGAGAGTACAAACGAGAGAGTGAGAGTGTAGACACCGTCCCCCCCCGCGCTAAAGATGTCGAACACCTTGCAAAAGGTAAGAGTGCAAAATGCACAATTCCTTTTAATCTTTATTCGCATTCGCATTCGTATTCGCTTTTATTCGCATGTGTTACCCCGCGTACATTGACCGACGTATTATCGCAATGTTTGCGAGGGAATTAAAAATGAAATAATAAATAGTTCCGACAAAATCGGAAATTGAAAGCTTTTGCAATGTGCTCAATAAAACCGCAATCAATTATATTTACTTTTCTATCTAAATTATATTTACTTTGCTATCTAAAACTATATGGAATAGATTACCTTTTGCGATTCATTATATTTTCACTTGTTTAAAATTTCCTTTGATGTTTTTTTATGCATTTTGCAATTTTTCATTCGTGTTTGCAAGTGTTTTATTTAAAGAACAGTATTTTCTTAATGCGTCAGGTTGCTTGCTTTCATTATTTATACATTATTTTGCGAAATATCGCAGAAGAGATTGCCTTATCCCATAGTAGATCCCCTGCAATGGTTTACGTAAATCTGCCTACGCACATTTTTTTGTGGTTTTTATTGCGTACTTGGGTTCAAGTAGAGAATCTTGTATCGATAACATGCCGAACAATAAATTCGATTCTTAACTTGTGCTGAGATCAGGCATTATCGGGAATGCGTAGCCCCCTCAAGGGTATTGTCGCTTCGAATCAGTCAGTCAGTCAGTTTGCTCTCTTTCTTCTTTTATGATGATTCGTTTTATTGGTGGCTCCACGTTTTTCTTATTTGCTCTGTTTTGCTATTCGTCTGCTAATCGGTTGGAACAAGAGACTTATCGCGACGTCGAGTCATACAACTCTCTCTCTCACCCTCTCCGTTTCTCTTTGCCTAGTCGGGTTTCGGTCTTGATAAGCGCGTCTAACTTATTGTTGCCATCTTTATTTTTGCGTGCGCCAAGCTTGTAGCGCAATCAGAAACATTCGTCGCGATGGCCGCCGCACAGGTGGCGCTACGTGCTAGCACACGCCTGTTCCGCCTCCACTCCAGCCCTCGTTTCCTGTGGCCCCACTTGAGCACCCTCTTTAACGGTTGTTCCAGCCCTCCTTGGTGGTGGAGTTGCCATTCTCGCAGCTACAAGTCACGTGCCGCTGGCGCCGCTGCCGCTGCTGCTGCTGCGCAGTTGCGACTCGACCTACAGACACAGAGTTGTAGCCAGGTAATTGCAGTCATTAAGTTAACACTAACAATGTCTCGTTATTGTGTGCCTGTGTGTGTGGGTGTGTGTATTTAGCATTATTATTGCTATATTGCTGTCGCGTTGATTTCAAATGAATTCGAGTGAATTTGTTTTTTTTTCTCTATGAGTAATGTCCATGTTGAGATACGTAGAACGTACTAAGTAAATATCTGCTGACGTCTGTCATCGGCGATGGGAAATTTACGTAAAGCAATGCAAAAACGATTTAGAATGTATTAAAATGAGGCGACTTTGCTGTACTCTTTTAAAAGCGATATTAATTAATGTTACCATGAGTGGAGAGGCCGTAAATTTGTGGATCATTGATATAAATATGATTATTAGTATTGTATATACATAAATCATGGTTATTAATGATATTATGATAGATAACTATCTAAATTTCGTTTGGAAATGATGACTTGAACAATTTTGATACTAAATTATGTGAACAATGTGCTATTTAACGTATAAATCATTTAAAAAAGCGTTATAGGCTAATTGAATACTAAATTCAGTGCGCAATTAGATAAATATTTATTTTCAATAAAATTATTATTGATATTTTAAATAAATTTGTTAATATTATTATAGAAAACTTTAGAAAAAAGAACACTCTCTGTTTTAGTGCAGCTATAAAATGTATTGCTTATAAAATTCTCAGTTTCTTTCCTTCGATAATGAATGATAAATTAATATATATTTAAAATGAACATATCATGAATAAAATATTTTTATATCTTTCTTTATTTCGGTGACTCAGAATAATACTGGGAAGTCAATCAATAAACACACAAATATATAAAACACATGCATGTTATATGAAAAACACGTTCCAAAAAAAGAAGTTCGATATTATTTAATAAAAATAATAAAGATAATTGATATTCGACACGTTTTCATTACAACAAGCTAATTAGAGGCTTGGTTTATCAAATTTTTTCGTTATCAGACATATTTTAACAGTTTTTTCGCCTATCGAAACACTTTTATCGTATCAATTAAGCAAATATTTTAATACTGGTATTTCCAGGGGCTAAACTTTTATATCTACCTTCAGTATAATAATTTGTTTCCAATCACAATTCCGTTTACTGTTGCCTGACTGAATGTAGTGCGAAATCATTAATAGATTATAGTTCGAGTTATCGCATAAATCACATGTTGCTCATTAGACGCATGTTTTATTGACATACTCAGCTAGATTGGCATATAGTAAAATATTTAGTATACGTCAAGTTCTGTTTTTGCATGATATATGGTATCTAACGATTGTGAAATTGCTAGTATATGATGTAATGAGAATGTGCTCAACCGATAAGCGGGAATCATAAGTTCATCAGACATTGCAAAATTTACTAGTTTTGATAGTATGAGAAAGTGTTTTCTGCACGCGCTCAACTCTTCAAAGGAATGTTCCGAATCTTATCGCATTCTTCGCTTAATGACAATAATTTGTCGGTTATCAGTGGACAAAATAGAAGAACGAAGGCGAGTCTGGAGAACCCGCAATTAGAGTACTGACCTACATATACATAACGTCTAGAATCTAGATGCATAAGTGTGCATATAGTATATATGTTCATATAAGATTAGCCGAGTTTGAAGACGTCAACATGCTGACCCACTTGTGTGGCCTGCGATGATAAGTTTCTTTTGGTTGGAAACGGAAACAAGTTTCTAGGCACATAAATCTCCACTAAGTGCGTGCGAATTATATGTATGATATACGATTGGTATAATCAATAAATGACAAATATATTTTGCACATCGTGTAACTAAGTGGGGGCCATAATAGTTTTTGATAAGCGTCACAGAGGCTTTTGGTCTGATAAAGCCTGGAACAGCTTATCAAACAGCTTAATTGTGCTTGTTCAGCAAAAGCGACCCTGCCTTCCTCTCCAGCACCCACTCTCTCTCTTTCTGTCTCTCCCTTGCTTTTTCCTTTCTATGGCTTAATTGCATTCCGAACGGTGCAATTAGGTTTTACCCAAGTTCCTAATGGGTTTTCTTTTGCCCAGTTTTGTCGGTTTCTATAGTTTGTTCGCGAATTAGTCGCGTAATTTGCATTCAATGACTTTCTGTGTTTCTTTTAGCTTTCATTTCGCTTTTCATCGATTCTCTTGTTGACTTTCCTCTCGCTCTTTGGACTGTCCACAGTTGATAAGACTTTTGCTTTGTATGTAAAGCGTCTTTAGCTTTAGCGGAAGATTTTCCATGTAATGATTATGCGTGGAAATTTCCACATGGGGAAGTGCTCAACTTGTTGTTGTTGTTTCTGTCGCGGTCGGTCTTAGGAAAGTTGTCGGGCTGAACTTGTTTGTCTGTTACAATATTTAGAGACGCACTAGGTCTATTTTTAGTATTTTTATTTCTAGGTTTACTTGGTAAATATGAGTATTAGGCAAACGAAAGTGATTAATATCAATTAATAATAGAAAAAAACTAGCGATTATTAAGAAATAGAACTCGTAGTAATATAGTAATAGAACTATAGTAATATATGTGCAAATGAATAAAAGCATTATTATAAAGATTTAACAATAATAGGTTTATATAATATTTATAGTAAGATTGGTTGAATTTTATAAGATGTTTCTTTATAAGAACTAACTATTAACTAAATGAAAGATAGATAAAAGTAACATTTTACAGATTTAACATTAATAGGTTTGTATAATATTCATAGTCATGTGTAAACAGATAGGTTGAACGACCTATTTTTGGGATATGATAGTTTTTTGAGCTAACTCGAGGTCACAAATTTAGTTAGAATTATTGGTTATAGTAAATTTGGTTTAATTTTATAGAAGCAAATGAAAGTTAATAATATAATTTAATTATGGGAAAAGAGTAACTATCAAGATTTTTTATAAATGTAGATAGAAATATATATTTAGTAGATTTATATAATATTAATAGTAATCTGTTAATTGCTAAACGACCTATTTGAGGGATATAAGAATTTTTTTAGCTCGAGGTGAAAAGTTCGTTTGGTACTCGTAGTAAAATTGGTTCGTAGTATGCATGAAGGGATGCAGAGAGAGCAACGTAAGAGCAAAGATGAAGAGAATCAAGAGAATTTCTGTCAAGAATCAGTTGAGGGTTGCCCTGCATTGAGAACCATAAGTACTATAATCTGTGTAACCGTCTTGATGACGCATACCTGCTGCATCTGAAGATTACCTACCTGTGCATACATCTAGATACTTTGCATTGAGATAACGAAGTGACTGGCATCTTTTCAGCTTGCAATCTGAAGAGTTGCGCATTATCTATATTTGGCAGGTGACAATACTTAACAGGTCAACGAACGTATTGGCCATCGATATGCAAGTACTTGCACTACGCGATTACTACAAGGCTATCGCTGAAAAACACACACACACACGCACACACACACATACACAGGTCTCTGTTAAAGCCTTTTACAAGTTCATCGGATCTATCTAATCTTATCTGAAGTACTATCTGAGCCAAAGTGCTGGACAAATAATCGACTATTCAAACCGGTTTAGAATTATATTTTTTACCTGCCCAGACGGTATAGTAGCCATATGCGCCATATCGAACATCTGGTCGAAATCACAGCACGCAATTTCGGTTTCCAGAAGCAACTCTTCCCCTCTCCCCTCTTCTTCTCTTCATAGCGACGTTCAAGGTGCCGTAGGTAAACACACATGACGCCCCTAACAACCCGACAGAAAAAGGGCTCTTCGTCAGTCTCTGCCTCTCCCCTCTCTTCCTGTTGGTGGTGCAGCAACCACCAACACAGAAACAACAACAACCATAAGAGGCAGAGAGACAAAGAGAGTCGCAGCACCCGAACGATGCTCTCTGCTCTCTCCTCTCTGCTCTCTCAGCAGCTGCTGTTGCTCTCAGGGCTGCGTGTCTCGTATCGTATTTTGTTGTAGTTCATTTCAGTTTGTTATTGACCGCACAGCTGTGAGGAGTATCTCGGAATATAATCAACTTAGCTAGACCTGCGCCTTAACACAGTCTCGTGTACAACAACAATAAAAACAACAACAAGAAGAGCAGCGCATATTGTGTTTTTATATAATTAGAATTACACGCATTATACGAACGATTTCAATATATTATAGTATGAGACAACGTAAACGTTTGAATAGACATAAAACTCGTCGTTGCAAGCAGCAGCAAGAACAACAACAGCAACAACAACAACAACAACAACAAAAACTTCAGCTAGTCGATCAGGATTGTTGCAAACGTAAACGTTTAAGTTATGAACATATTCTGCAACATTTTCAACGCAATGTAAGAGTTTAAAATAATTTGAAGTATCAAAGAGAGAGTTTATTTCGTTGTTTATTTATAATAATTATAATAACTATGTGTAATATATGAAATATGTTCAATATAATAATATATTTTAATAGTATATTAATTATTATATTATAGTTATTTTATTATTTTAATCATCATACATATTTTTTTTTACATTATAATACATATTATAGCAAGCAAAATATATTTTTAGATCATGTAAGGTCTGGCGATTTCTATAAAGACAGCAGACGTTGCACTATTTAGAGCACATTTCGATTTATATGCCACTTTTCGTTTGTGCACGAAATTGCAAATTTTTAGTACAACGTGTCGCCGCCTTCATTCCCTTCACCTCTTCACTTCCACCCTCTTTCCCCGACACTGCACAAACGTTTGTTTTGTCAATTTTGAAACGTCAAGACGGCGCTTACTCTCTCTCTCTCTCTCTCTCTCTTCTTGACTCTCACTTACACGTTATTTACTCTCTCACAATTAAACTCTCTCTCTCGCTCTCTTTCTCTTTTTGGTTTGCGCTCTTCATTGCACTCGTGGTGCTCTTCGTCGCCTCCCCAACAGGCCACACTCGAGGAAATTCGTCAAGCAGCGTCTCGAATTTGCCGCGACTATCTAACCGGACGCTGGAAGGTGGTTACCCCCGAGCAACTTGTGGTGAAGCGTATCAGGTGAGTTGGAGAAGGCGAATGCGAAGGCCTTAACCTCCTTCTGCCCCTCCCCATTGGGAATGCAACTCAATCTGTTTATTTTTCTTATGCACAGCGGAGGCCTATCGAATTTCCTGTATTACGTAAGTCTCCCCGACTTGGACGACTTTGATGAGCAGCAACTATTGGAGGTGGAGCAGCAGCAGCAGCAACAGCAGCAGGGAAATGTCAACGTTAGCAATGGCAAACACGTCATAGCCGAGTCGACATTCGCTAAGAATAGCAAACTCTTTGGCGGTGCCGACACCTCCTCGCCAGCGACGAAGGTGGCCACCGAATTGGCACAGACCGAAGTCGTGGGCGACGATGACGATGACGCGGCGCTGAGCGCCAAGCAGGCAAATAAACGACGACGATTCGATAGCGACAGCGGCGACTCGAGTCTATTGAGGCGTCTGCATACCCCAAAGCAGGAACCGCGTGAGGTAGGTCGTGTCGCACACCACGCCCCACAAATAAATAATGTTGTGTGTCGCGCCAGAAGTATCTACATATACATATATATAGTATATTTATATCATATCAGCGATATGCTAATTTGTTTACTCTGCTCAACAGGTTCTGCTGCGTATCTACGGACAAACCCATGGCGATCATGCATTGGAGAGCATGATTACTGAATCGGTTGTATTCACCCTGCTCAGCGAGCGCAACTTCGGTCCCAAATTGCACGGCATCTTTCCTGGTGGACGCATCGAACAGTATATTCCGGTAGGTATACATAGGTCTAAATCACGCGAGTAGCGCAATCAGCTATAGTAGCTATAGGTTTATATTCCACTTAGATCCGGTTTCTATAGGAACTAAGCATATTTACTTAGGTTTGGGGCAATCAACTTGAGGTCAGAAGACGTACTCTATTGAATATTGAGTATTATTGTAGTGGCTTTCTGAATTGCAACCTAATCTGAAGGGGATTATCTCTGTAGTAGAGATAATGATGTTGTGTGCGAGTATATATAATATGTATACTCAATATACCATAGATTAATTCATTCATTGTGCTGGAATGCTGTAATACATGTGTAGTAAAGATGAAAAACTAGATTAGTGGGTTAGTGAAAATTAATATTAAATAGTTTATAATATATACGTACTATATTGATTGCCATGTTGTCTCCGTGAGAGAAACGCGTCAGGTTTAGATTCGTCTATCTATCGCGGACTTTGACACCATCGTATGATATTCTCGAGCAATAATATCTATACATATACAAGTATGTAAATATATACAGGTTATAGGTTATGTAGTTAACAGGGGCGGTGATTCTTTATAGTATTATTATTATTTCTTATAAAATATATATTCTTCTAGGCACGTTCGTTGACCACTGCTGAATTGGGTGATGCTCGCATATCGATGAAGATTGCTGAGAAAATGGGTGAAATTCACAGTCTTAATATACCAATGTCCAAGGAGCCGGATTGGATATGGAATTGCATGGATCGTTGGCTAGCTAGCTTGGAGAGCATTGTGAAGGGCAAGATTGAATCGAAGCCCAACTCGGAGGTACTGCAGAAGCAGCGCGACCTCATGCGTAGTATTGATTATGTCAAGGAATTGGCCTGGATTAGATCCGTTATCGAGGCGGGCACTTATCCCGTGGTGTTTTGCCATAACGATCTGCAGGAGGGCAACATACTGTTGCGGCAATCAAACAATGGACAGGAGTCTCGCACTCCCAGAGAGTCCATCAGTATCTTGAGGTACAACACAGAGTAACTTATACCCAATAGGAATGTTAACAAAAACTTCCTTTTCTCTTTCAGATGCAACTTTGATGAGACACTCGGCGATAGCCTTGATGGCAATAGCAATTTGGATGCAGATGACAAGTAAGTGGCATCGTTTCATACATTTCGTAGAGATCATATGTTGAGCTAACCTGTGCTACATTTTGTTGGCCGCTAACCCGTATTTATTTGCTATATGCTTTGCCCCCCGACTCGTACATACATATAAAACTACCTCAATTTTAGATGGCCCCTCGCTGCGGTCGTGATTTGAGTAAAAATTAAAATGAGCTGGTAAACCGGCATTTGAAAATTACCAAATATATACAGGTTATCCATGCCATTATCCCTATCGAATGTTGCAAATTTCAACTAATCGTTGTTCCCCAAACTCTACGCATTCGTATAGCAAATCGCCCAGTTCATCATCGCAAAGGAGCAGCCGATCGCCTTGCCCCGAATTGGATACAACAGACGATTCAGCGTTGGATGCCAGCTTCACGTCGGATCATGAGCCGGATCTCATTATCATTGACTTTGAGTACTGTGCATACAATTATCGTGGCTTCGATTTGGCCAATCATTTCATCGAATGGACCTTTGACTATACCAATCCGCAATTCCCATACTTTTATCACAACAAGAAGCAATATTCCACAACCCAACAGCGTCGTGACTTTATTGTGAACTATCTAAAGAAATATCACGACGATGAGCATTACGAGCCCACTGTGGAGGAGTTAGACCAGGTCGATGAGGAGATACGTCTATTCACAATGCTCTCGCATCTGTTCTGGAGTCTGTGGTCGGTTGTAAATGTGACCTCGGCCATTGAGTTCGGTTATTGGGTAAGTTGGAACTTGAGATGAAATGTATTATAAATTTTGCATATTATTAATTATTAATTGTTGTAGGAATATGGAATTGCCCGCATCCTGGAGTATCAACAGTTGAAGGAGGCCTATTTGGCCAAATGAACACGTACAGTACATCGATCATGAGAGAAGCATTCGGGAGAATGTATCATCATGGATCATCAATCATTGCATCACTTAATCGAATCGAATTGAAGCGTACTTAAGTGGCCTTATCTATAACAAGAAACAACAACAGAAAAAAACCCAAATTAGTCAGGAATCAGATTTCCAGCTTATAGAGGAGATTGCAGCAGCTGACAGACTACTTCAATATATATGTATAAAAAACAACAACTAAAACTGGACCAGGCAGGAGAGAAATCAGACAATTGACTTGATATGATATGACTGGATGACATAATTGTTTTTATGTTCTTTAATGTGTAATTGTACAACATACTAGTATGTACAATGATAATAACTATTACTAGCGCGGAGAAGAAAAGTCAAAAAGTAACAATTTGCAGCTGTGATTATATAGCGAGAGTTAGGCAGACAACAATTTAACCAGTTAACACGATTGTTGTTGCTTTTCAGGGGAGGCCAAGGGGGTGCTCTACGTAGATACGTTGTGTGAGTGCCTTCTCCCTCCCTGTTGGCACTTTCATTCAAGTATTAAGACAGCACCAGAGTTAACGAATAACAACAATATCTTATGCGGCTCTAAAATTCCTTGCATTTCCACACACACACACACACAGCCAGACCTACATCTAATATTTTGTTCGAATTTATCGCTTGTTCGAATTTGTTTTCTTAACTTATCGGATTTTATAGTATTATGTGTTGATTGAACACTTGAAATGCTTTTCCATTAACTTGAAAACAACACAAAACGAAGCAGCAACAATCGGCAATAACAATAACAAAAAGAACAATAATAGAAACAACAACACCAATTACAAAATGTGTTTTTTATGTACCTATCGATCTATATATACATTAAATGAATTTAGTTTTATTTGTAATTAGTATTTAGTATTTTTGCGCCTATTTTATAATGCAATCAATAAATAAATATTTAGTTGAAATAAAAAAGATCCAAATTGTTTATCTATTAATATAAAAAGCTATATATTTTAGCTATCTAGTTTATCTTATAATGTGTATTTTATTGTAAAGATAGTATGGAGTGCAGATAAATGGAAGTAATATTATATCAAGTTTTGATAGTAGAAGAGTAGACTACGCCATAGTACTCATGGCTCTATAAGTAATATAGATATTCACTGTATCAAAAAATGATATATACCTATTATAGATAGAATGTCTAGATACATCTGACATTTGTAATAAGGAAGGAATTTAGATTTATTCACTATGAATCATTCTACGAATCAAACATTAGTCCCTTTCAAACATTAGTCAATTTCAGTTGAGGATTTCAAAATTATGTTTATTGTAACTCAATATTGAGTACTTAATATATTTACAACACATTATAAATGATATATTTTCTGTTTATTGAAATAGTCAGTAGTTACCTGTTAAAAAGGTATATATTCGGTATATATCACTTTGCGACGAAAATTCCTTAGAAAACCTGGACTGGAGAGGGTACAATAGAACTACATACAAGACCGCAGAATAACTCTACCATATACTAAATAATAATATACTACAATACAATATCTATCTAATGATGGATGCCACTAGTATGTATGCTCATTTTATCTTGCGGTTGAGCTCCAAAGAGCCTAATGCATTTGCACAAACCACACCGTTTGTGCTGTGGCACATGCAAGTGAGGGGGAGTGGAGGGTGTGCGGTGCATTGTGCGTTTATTGTATTAAATTTACCTATGACTCGCACAAATGCCCAATCAGCTGCTGCTGAGAGTGCTGTGTATTGCTAATTAATTTCATTTGCAAGGCAGCTTCAATGCTAATTAAGTTTTGGTCGAAATGCAGGTGCGCTGGTGGAAAGGTGCAGCGCGTCCGGCATAGGATGCCAGCACACATGGTGCCATGGCGTCGTGCCTGGATCGTAGAACAAAGGACAGATGACTCCATGTATGTCTCTTCCTTTCCCTTGCTCACTCTCTGTGCACGGCAATTCATCATCGTCAAAATCAAAGTGCATCACGTAGCAGGAGGAATATTGAAGCCTTGTCGCAGTGCAATCCGACAAACCATTTTCTATTTTGTATTCCCCTATGGTAGAGCAGCCATAGGACGAAAAGGGGGGGGGGACGAAAGGGGGGTCTACTTATTTAAACAATAGTTGTCCCAGGCAGGAGACTCCATCAGCAGCAGCCGCAGACAATTGCTTTGGATTGCTTTTGCCCGCCGAGGCGTACATTACATTAGACGAGAATAAAGGCCAAGCAAGGCCTCCCTCCCACCACCCTTCCCTCGCCGCCCTGCTGTCCTGCGAAATGGTTTCAAGTGCAGTCCAAAACCACAAGACAAGACATGGCACCAAACATGGACACAGACATGCAGATAGACGCCAAGAGACGCTCATTGACTCACTGACTGACTGACTGACTGAATGAATGAATGCGGGACTGACTGCGACTGTAGGAGGAGCAGGACAAGCTGCCTGACTGGCCTGGCTGCTTGTCAGGCATTTAAATGATCCTTCTGTTGTCCTGTTGTTGCATTAATTAAAGATGCGCTGCATTGTTTGGCTGCGCTCGGCCCATTGTGCCTTATCGTTGTTGTGGTCCTGGCAGCAGCAGCAGCTGCAGAGCCGGACCGAATCGGAGGCGTCTGCAATGGCAGCCAGAGCGGGCTGGCCCGCTCATTGTGTTTTGAATTAATGTCAAAGGAATTGCGTAATTGGGCGGTGTTCTTGCTAAGGAAATTAACAGTAGGCGGACATTTGAGACATCACTCTGGTTGCTGTCAATTGAAATGTGAGTGGAACGCACAGTGCACGACAAGGAAGTACCCTCTTGAAATAGTATAATTAAAATAATAGAAATTAAGTTCATCTTGAGTGTTTGTCATTTCAAGTAAAAAAAAAGGAATTAATCAAACACCTTAACAAAAAGTCTACATTTGTGTGAATGTGAAAAGGTGCAGCAGAACAATCTTAATCTATTTAAGATCAATAAGAGCTTTTATCAAAAATAATCAAAAATGTTTCCACCATTTGTTTGTCTCGCCTTATTACTGTGTGCTATAAAATCAAAGCTTAATGACTTTTCGACATTCAAAAGCATAATTGTGCTATAAATAACAATGATAATATCATAGCTGATAAACGTAAATAACTGTCGCAAGTTTCACTTTTATGAATTGGCAATTTACAAGCCGTTTATTAGGTTAGAAAAGTCTGGATAAATAAATCATTTAACCATGTTAGAGTCATAAAACTTATTTGCAGTCACAAACTTTGACCGAATGCTCCAAGTGGACATTGGACATTGGACGTTTTCAATATGTTCCAGGGGGAGTTAGGTGAGGGGGGGGGGGGGTAGACAATAACACAAACATGGAAACTTGGAGATGGAAAGTCAAACGAAATGAAAAACCAAACAGAAACTGACACAAAAGTTGTAAAAATCCTCCCCAACAATAAATCAACTTTTGCACCCGATGAGCAATGAAACTGGACTCGTACCAGCTTCATATGCGGGTTGAGACGGGCATGGAGGGGAGTAGGAAAGGGGGGGATGGGGATTGCAGGACTTAGACATTGCAGACAGACGCTGGCAAAAACAATGCAAGTGAAAAGTCTTTGTTGTTGCAATTGTTGTTGACGGCGGCCTGCAAAGTTTGTCTTCTGCGGAAGTGCAAATCTTGTCAGCAAGCCGACATAGAAGAAGAAGGGTGAAGGGAGTGGCAGGGATATGGGTAAGACGGGTCCTGGTACGGTGGTGTGTTCCGGAAGGAGATGCGGGCGAAAAAGAAGTTGGTGAAAGTAATTTAGAAGCAGTTTATATACAGAAACGAGCAGCAAAGTTAACACAAAACTGACCGCAGCCACAGCAAAAACAAACAGAAAGGAGAAGACGAAGAAGAAGCACAATAAGAAAACAATTGCAGGAAGGATGTGCGTGATGCTCGACAAAGAAATTGAAACTGAAATAAATATTATGAAAACTCTGGACCAAGGCGGCTCTTCGGCTCTAAATAATCACGACTGCAGCCTCAACTGTCCGCAGCATAATTGATTACAAATTTGGGAGAGAAGGTGCGAAGTAGGACCGGAACCTTAATTGTGGCAAAGAAAAGTTAAGATTAATCGCAGTATTTTTCCGGTCTACAGTGCTAATCAGTTTCTTTTTATACTCTTGCAGAAGGTATATAAATTTTGACCAGGAGTTGCGATGCACTTAAGGAAATATCTGCGATCTTTTAGAGTATCAACATACGTTTATGTTCTGCGTTCGTCTGCCTGTCTGATTGTTTCATAATATATGTATTTTATTTATTATAGGATTTTGTATTTTTTATATGTATTTTATGCCACATGTACCCGTTATCATATCACAAGATTGTACAGTTTATATCGATTAGGCTCATTTATCATTATTTATTGTTGCTCATTGGATAATTTCGAGAGTCCAAAGTAAATTCTATTTTTAGCTATTATTGCATTCCATTCCAGCGGAAACCAGACTGTGTTTTAAAGCCGTAGCACGCGACTTCAATTATCATAACTTCTACTTTTCTTAAGATACTACGAAATGACAGTTTGATATATGTGCAGCGAGCGGAACTCTGTCTTCTTTCATATAAACGATAAGCATTGGAATTTTTGTCAGTACATTTTCGCACTGCACACTCCACGCCGACCGTCTCGACATTTGGAAACTCGATTTCAGCGACGACAAGTCAGTTCTTCGGGCATTGTCATCAGTCAAATGGGGAGCAGAAAGAAGTAGCATGATTCGAAGTGATGAGATATCGCGCGTTTTCGAGGTATTTTTTAGGGAAAATTAAGGAATGGAAGGCAGTGAACTCTTTGAAATTATTTTGTTATATTCTTAAAGACATATTAAAGATTTATATTTATGAAAATAATGAAAATAAATTTTATAAAGGCAAAGTGTAGCTCAGAAATAATTAACAGAAAGAAAGGCTAGCTTCGGTATACCGCAGGTCTTAGCACCTTGCAGGTTTTAGTCTAATCTTCATTGAGGTTTTCTTAATCATTACGAATAATGGTACAGTATATTAAAACATATTTAATCGGGGTATATGAGTGAGGTATATAATATTTCGATGCAGTGTATTTAAAAAAATTAATATAATCAGTTCCTAGGTTGTATGAACAGAGAGATAAATAAAATGTGTATTAAATATAGAATAAATTGACCTGAAAAACTAAAAACTCTTTAAAATTTTCTGAACTACCTTAATAGATAAGCAACTCGAGTAGTTGAGTAGTTTACATTGCAGAAGAGTTCCCTCACCTTGCGAAGTTCATACTTTATTTTCAGATAATCACATTGCTCGGGGAAAGTGAACTAAACCAAGTCAGCAAAACATATTGTCGCAGCTTGAAAAGAAGAAGATGCGAAGTGCTAAACAGTGGATTATTAGGTGGGCGGGTTGGGAGAAAGGGGCGTGGAGTAGGATGGGGGTTAAAACCCATAAACATGTTGATTACATTTGCAAGATTAAAGCAGACATAATCAATCTCGACGATTGCCCTGCTCGCTGAATGACTGACTGAGTGACTGACGGACCGGGTGACTTGCCCCAAAGCAGGATAAAGTATTGGCCGGGGGAGGGAAAGGAGCAGAGAGGAGCGGAACAGGTACATAGAAAGGTGCAAAGCGCTTCACTGACATTGCGCTGACACAAAGAGCGACGTTTGATTAAGCAAAACGCCTTTGGCAGACGACGAGGACATGACACCTACATCAGCCAGGACTACTCCTCTCCCTCCTCCCCCCCGCCATGCTGCTGCTCTGCTCGTCTTTGTGCTGCTGCCAAATGCAATCAGATTACACTTCGTTTGGCGCTTTTGCTGCTTTTTTCTGCTGCTGTCTCTGCTGCTGCTGCTGCTGCTGCTGCTAAATTGTCAGTGATAACACAAAGCGAAAGTAGCGCAGAATACAGAAAAAAAAGGGAGAATATTATGCAAAGTTTGCCATTAAGTATCAAGTATACGACATGGTCAACGATGGAGCCGCTGCTCGCCTAAGGCCGCTGAGTGCGTTTATCTATGTATATTTAAGTCTATAGTGGAGGGTGTATGTGTGTGTAGGGGTCTCTGACTTTGTGTGTGTGTGTGTGCGTGTGTCTGCATCGCATTGCCATTATGTACATTATAATTTGTTGCGCCTCGAGCTGTTTGCTTAGTTACACTCGGCGACCAGAAATCGTAAAAATGCCACGAATAGATTGGGTGCGAGACAGAGACAGAAGCAGAAACAGTAGCAGAGACAGAGATAGACAGAGAAAGAGGGACTCCGGAGGGGAGCGGGAGGAACTGTGTGCGAGGCGGGAATGCGTAAAACTTATATGCACATATCGTTACATTTGTATCTGTATCCGTATCTGTATCTGTATTTGCTCATGTGTTTGTATTTGTATTATGTATGGCACACCCACCGCACACCCACTGCACACACACACACCCGCGCACACCCGCACACACATAGTGCGTGAAATTGCCAAAGGAAGGTGCCATGCATGTCTGTGCATGCGAATGTTTATCATTATGTGTGCTTCGCTGGCTTCGCCTCGAGCTGTCGAGCTTGTGGGCGAGCACTGCTCTGCCTCTTCCTGTTCCCCCCCTCCCCCCTCTTCGAGGGCGAGAGAGTGATGATGCTTGGGCTCGGCTCATGTCCTTTTCGCTCTGCGCTTCAGATGACATCGTATGAAGAACTGCTTCCTGTGAGGACTCCGCTTGCAGGAGTGTTTGCCTTAAAGTTGAACAAACATGTTGGCCAAGCTGTTTTTTATGCCCCACCAGATGATATCATACTGTTTTGTATATTGCTATTGCTGAAGCCATAAGTTAAGCTGCAGATGGGAAGAAAACCGAAAGAATTTGAGGAATTCTACAACAATAGAAGTCGGTTTATTGTAGGTTGTTGCAGTTGCCATTTGAAAGGTCATCTTTACCAATACAAGTCATCTTTATAGCTTTTTTGTAATACATATATTTCCATCGTTTTTATTGGTATCCATTTTCAGTTAAATTTAAAATATATAACTGAGCTTTATCGGTCTGTCGTTCTCAGACTTATTCATGGCCTTATTAAGGCTAACCCCTTTATTCTTTAAATATCATAATTTTCATTAATTGACTTGGAATGAAAACACATTTTTGCATTCAACAAAGTTAGTATATTTCCTTAAAGTAAACACTTCCTTCAGGCCTATGGGGTGTAGTACTAAAATAGTTTTAAAATTTAGATCTACTACATAAATTTATTTATCTCTCAACATGCGATATCATTTGCCAGTTCTAAACCAATACAATATCACGTTGCATTCTAATTAGTTCAGCTCAATGCTGACAAACCGATTTCGGGCTGAAAACTATTCCCATGTGGCAATTGTATGGGTAATTGACACCCGCTGACTTGGCGCCAAGGCGAACACATGGGGATCTACAGGGAGAGTGGCAATCCTACACTCAGACACATACAAACACACATACATACAATGACAAAGGGAATCCGAAACCGAAGTCTTGTCGCGTGAAAAGTTTGGAAAAAGCTGCAGGAGGCAGCGCGCGAGGAGCGTTCTAAGAGTTTCGGAGTCCGTCAAACTTTAATGATTGTGCGGTGGCGCATAAAGTGCAAACCAAAGTACAATAAGGAGAAGGGGAAGGTGGAGTGGAGCACTGAAGGGCTCTGAGACAAATACAAAAGCCGAGTAGTAAAGTATGTAGTTTGCGAGATTTGTGTACTCTCTGGTTTATAGCGAAAGGGAAAGAGACAGATAGAGTGAGCGAATGGAAGAGAGGGGAAGAGAGAGAGATAGCGAATGGGAATGACGGCCGGAAAAGTTTTGGACGTCTCTTGTAAAACTTCACACGCTCAGTGGACCTCGGCGAGGCAGAACTTGAACTTTTAATTTGTTCCAAAGTAAATTTCAGTGAAAACTTTAAGTCATATTGGTAGTTGGCTGGCTAGGATTGGATCTCGTCTCTGTGTGCGACATATGTGGCGTCACGACAGAGTGAGATGGAGAGAGAAAGAGCGAGAGAGAGAGGGGGAGAGAGCAATCACACACGCTTTGGCAATTCAACTGAAATTGCTTCAATGGTTTTTTACTGGCCGCAATCGATGCTGCCTAGTTCCGCCCCCCCCTCCTCCAGTCAAGCTCCTCTGTCTGGCCACGCCCACTTGGCAAATCGCGTGGCAGTGGCAAAAAGTTTTTCAATTAAATTTATGTGCAAATAAAGTAAAATTTTGTGCAACAGTGTTTGTTGTACTTTTAGCGCAAAAGCCACGAAAATCGTTCAACAATTTAGCAACATTGACGAATTGCCCAAGTGCAGTAATTATTTATGGTTCCGAGTGGGTCGTACTCTTCGCTCTCCCTCTCTCCCTCTCAGCAAGGTCTGTGCCGCCTGTGCGCAATTAGTGCCCAACGTTTCCCTCGACTGGCCCCACTCACGAGCACGACAAATAGTCAACAAACTTTGCGAGAGGAAAGCTTAAATACCCTTGCTGACTTATTAATGGAATTGTCCGTCAGATACACAGCTCATTTCTTTGATCTCAGTGTGCTTAATTTATGGGAGACATCTTTAATTCTAAGTACATATATTCTAAATCAGCATCAGGGGAGTCGAGCTAGGAATGCCTGTCTGTCCGTCTGTCGGTTCTTCCGTTTGTTTCAACGCAAACTAGGTGAACTTGACCTTTTAATAATATGCGGTTATAATTTCACAACAATTTCACAAGAATAGGAGGGAATTAAGGTTTGGATTAAGACTAAAACTTTTTTTTTTTCACGAAAAAAATTATATGGAAATTCATAAAATATTTATTTATTATAAAATAACTAGTAATCGGAGTTATTAGAGCTGCCGAAGAAAACAAACGAACAATTCATTATTAATTTCTTTACCATTATCAAGTTGTTAGTTGTTTTTTCTTGTTTTTCATTTTATTTCACATTTTTAAATTTCTAAATCAACATTTTAATATTATTTAAGTAAATCCCTATGTAATTTTGCAGATTTTTATATAATAAAAACTCCCTATTGTTTTATAAAAAACTGCTCGTTTATCTTCATAGAACCCCTGCCGATATTCTTAGATATTAATGTAAATTTCTTAGTATACTCTTTACTCTCAGTGACTCATCTCACTTTGTTATCAAAATCTGGCTTGAAATTTTTATCCTGAGAAAGTTAAATAAATATGCAAATACATATCTTGACGCTGGTATCATAAAAGCATTTTCGGCAATTCTGCAGATTAGTGTAAAAAAGTTTTCGGACAGCGCTCCCCAAGCAGTCGGAGGAGGTAAGCCCGTTGCTGGCGCATACGTCATCATCACCATCATCGTCATCATCATAAATGATAAATCGTCAATTCCCGCTGGCAATGTCCAAGTGTCGTTTTTAAGTTGTACATCAATAAAAGAAAAGTAGGAGACAGGCGACAGCCAGGGAGAGAGAGAGAGAGAGAGAGGGAGAGACCGAGGGCAGCCCAAAAGAAATAAACAAGTTTTTCGCCAAGAGCGAACTACAAGTTGGAAAAGCAGAAAGGCGGGAGAGTTCAAGGGGTCGGCAAACAAAGCCAATGTAATAAAGGAAAACACAACAATCATATTTTTATGGCGAATGCAAATGCGAAAGGAAAACGGGACAAGCCAACAGGATACCGCACGACGACCTTATGGGCCACACACCCTACCATCTCTCCCCTCCCCCAGCCTTTCCTCCCATCCCTAGTCTAGCTTCCAGCACACTCCAACTCATTTACAGCCCTTCGCCTTGTCCTTGTCATCAGCCATTGTCGCCCGGATAACAACGGAGAGAAGGAAAAAAAACTAAGTATAAATTTAAAGCAATCAAGAGCCGACTGGAAGATACCCTAACAAGTGTAACTATTAAGTATTTACTTGAGTGTAATTTATAAAATTCAATTTGAATTTAAAATAAATGATGATCTCACTTGGTTTTAACTTGATCTTAACTGGTTTCTTAGACAAAACTGAATTGGATATACCCCGAGATAGAGTACCCCCAACAGGACAATCGTATACATTTTCATATTACCCACGGTAGGTGGCGCTGTTTGTGTGGCTCTGTGGCCGATAAAATGATTTGCGTACAAATTGGTTCGGGCGAAATTCGATTGAGCTGTGGGAATATTCAGCGCCCTTTTGTTAACCGGGTTAACGCGCAAAAGGCAAAGTGGAAAATATGGCAAAAAGAACAGCAGCAGCAGTAGCAGCAGGAGTTCACAGTAAAATAAAGAAAGCACCAGAGCCAGAGAATTGTGGAGAAAAAACCGCTGGCTAACGTTTCCTAACTTCGTAAAGGGCTAAAAGCGATTTTGGTTGCAAGAAAAAAAAGCAGCGAAAAAATGAAGAAAAACTCGAGAAGCTTTTGTGGTTATTGAAAATGTTCTCTCTGCATTCTCCAACTCCTTTGTTGAATCATCTCTGATGGCCAGCAAATATGCCGGAAAATTTTAATGATTTCCGGTGCCTGAAAACACTAAGCCAGACATCGAATAGATAGCACAACAACTGTAACAAGCACTTCATATCTCGAATAGACACGCGGAGCACGAGCAAATGAAAACAAATTGACTTGCACGCAGTCAGCAAAAGTCGCGGACAGCGCATTCATTAAATTTTCCCTCTCTCTCTCTTTCTCTATCTGTAGTTTCCACAACATTTTCCACTTGCATTAGCCGAAAAGCGCTGACCACAAGATAAAGCAATCGATACGTCATCATTAGTTTTGCCAGCTCCAAAAGGAATAGTCAAGAACTCGAACTGAATCACTCGAACTCGCATTGGACTCCGACTCGGCGTACTCAGGCGTCATGCCTCAATTGGCGAACGATGAGGCAAATGCAACTGGGAAAGAAGGGAGAAAGAGAGAGAGAGTAGTCCGTGAAGAAGGCATGCAGCAAAGGGGGCAAATTGCGGGGTACCTAACTTGAAGATTTGTATTATAAGAAATAACCAAAAGAAATACTTAGTACTTTGCCTTCAATATATCAGGAACACCAGCTATATAATTAGGTAGTATATATTCGCTAATTTATGTTTGATGAGTTGTTTATATAAATAATCTATACAAAACAACTTTGTGCCAACCAAAAACGTGTGTAACAGGAAGAAGTAGATGTGACTCATCCCCAAAGCATATACTACATAGGTATAATCCTAAACAGCATCAATACTCGAGTCGATATTGCCATGTTCTTTCGTCTAAATGATTTACGTACATAAAGTTGTGTACGAATAATTAATATAACATATTGTATATGTTATTTAGGAATACATTTTCGCAAAGCTCTGATTACCAAAGGACTCACTGGAAAGTATGCAATAGAAAATACGCTAAACGCAAGTCAAATATTTAAGAATTAGTTTTGAGCAAACTAGACAATACATTTCATGCAACACCAATCTTTTGGAACATTTAAAAATTTAAGGAAATATACTTTATATATACATAATCTATTCCTTTTATTCGAATATATATACAATTTCTAGACTTCAAAAGTGTATTTAAAGTTCATTTTACATTCGTTATCACTAGTTTAAAGCAGATAAAACCGATTTTTAAACAACATTTTAATGGATAGATATCTCTTTGATATGCATTTGACTCTATGCAATATTCATTACTATTTTGTTAGTTTGATGTGCATACTTTACTACCTGTTTAGTTTTATTAAAGTAATATTTGCTTTTTTGTATGCAAAAATACTAATAATAATTGAAAGCCACATTGACATAGTTTCACAGTTTCTCTTTCACTAGTCTATTAAACTTCATGAAAGGGTTTTCCACGAGATTTTCAGCCTTTGATGGCTTCAACAAAATGTCCAGAACGCACAGCCGTCATTTTATCATCACGCTATCTTTTTCACTATTTCTCTCTCTCTTTCACACACACTATTAATATCTGTCTTTTTTTCTCCCTCTCTCTCTCTCTCTCTCTCTCTCTCTTTCATTAACGTCATCTGGTTGATTTCTATACCACGCATTCATGTTTGAGTTGGACAGGCGATATTTGGTTATTTTGGTCCCTGTTTTTACTCAAAGCCCGAATTAATTACGCTAATTGAAATGTACATGGCTTTGAATGTGTGTGTGTGTGTGTGTGTGTGCATCTCCTGAACTAACTGATGAGCGCTTTTAGGCATTTGGCAAACAGCAATATGGAGCTTGATTTTGAATGAAAATGAAATTTTTAGAGAGCCAATGGCAAGCTTAAATTGGGAATTGAACAATAAAGATGCATTTAATTATAAATTCAAATATTAAATTTAAATATTGTATGCTTTCATTAATATAGGTTGTACATATGTATAAAGCTATAGCTTAGCTATACTTTATAGGGTTGGATAAGTCTTCTAAGGTGCGTAGGCAACTTCTAGCCAAAACTTACCATAATCAGCAAATCAACAAATTATCATAAAATAACATAAATATAATAATTCGTAGATTGAAAATATAATTTGTTGTTAATAGTACCCCAAAATAGTTAGGGTATTTCCTGGCCGAATACAAAATACAACAAAGTAATTCATGAATTTATTTAAAGCTCATTGCCCAAAGATTATGCTCTTAAGATAGTTCGAAATAATTATGCGAATTCATTTCATAATCGATAGTTATTTACTTTGCAAGCAACAAGCAACATTCCAATCACACTCCGGTCCAGCTGCATTGGGGAGTTGAACGCCTGGTTGCAATTAGGAGAGCGCACAAGCTGCAAGGACTCCGGCTGGCAAATTAAACTAATTCAATGTGTAATTTAATTATGCAGGCAAATGAACAGTTCTCGAGTCTGGCATAGACAGACAAATGCCGAACAGGAAGTGCGTCCAACTTCGAAAGCATTTCGAAAACTTTGAAAACAAACTCCAGAACTCTAAAACTGCCGAACTACTGTCGTCTGCATGTGAGATCTGCATGGCAATATGCAGTGACTCCCCACTGAGGATGGTTAACAATGAGAATTCAATACGGACGGGGGGCTTAGATGGGGTGGAGAATGGAGTTGCAGCCATAATATTTATGCGTAAAACTTAATGGCAAGTTCAGATGGCGTTTAAATTTCCGACAGAAGTCCGCAAATGCAAATTGCATTCAATGCCAAGCAAGGGAAGCGGCAAAAGTAACGATGAGGAGAAGCAGAAGAAGAAGAACAACAAAACGAACGAACGAAAGGCAGCAAGTGCGGAAGTTGACACTTGAGTTTATAAATCCAATAAAAATCACATTAGCCTTGCGGCGGAAAGTCGCGTGCAAACAATGAAGAACAAGAAGTGACACCGCAATGCGAAGACAGGAAACAGGACATGGTGGCGGGTGAGGACAAGGGTCGCCAAATCCCCGCGACACATTTAGGTAAGCCACTTGAGGCGACCTTCTGCCAGTCTTCCCATTCTCCGTCTCTCTCTTTCTTTCTCTCTCTTTCTCTTGCTCTCTCTCTACCCCGCGGCTGAAAACACAAAATGCTAATGATAAGACCGTCTCTCGCCTTTGCCTAAGTGGTTTAGGCCAACTCGCCCGAGTGAACCGCGCTGCCTCTGCCGCAAAAGTTGCGAATGCTTTCAATAATTTAAAAGTGGGGCTACTCCTGCAAATGGCTAATGGATCGCCGTCGTTTATCATATTGACGCTTCAATGAGGCGAACAACGGAATAAGTCGAGGGAGTGAAAACAAAGCCGGCAAATGAGGTGAAAGAAGAGTTTGAAAAAACTAAAAGAGAAGGCGAAAAATGTAATCACAGCTCACTCATTTTAAAGCGAATCCCAAAAGAAATGTTCTAAGACTTAGAGCTGAGGTCTCTATTTCTTAGAGAATATACTATATACACTATTTCCCCGTCCTTTAAAATTTAATTAATACGACAACTTAAGGTTATTCACCATGCATAGCAAAGAAAGTTTATTGATATGATATCCCATATAACCCTTTTATACGTACATTATAATACAATCAAAATTTTATATTATATTAAGAGCACCTTATATTTGTTTTCTATACTATTTACATTAAATTAAACTTTATTTAGTTTTCAGTCAGTTTATTTGGTACTCATTATACTTTATTAAGTTTTCATTGAATTTTATTAACATTTGAAAATTAAGCTAGAGTGAACTAGAGTGGCTTACTAATTTTAAAAATCATTACATAAATTATATAATTCTTTTCAACTGAGAGACACATTTCACATTAGGTTAATTACATATAAACGAGCTGTAATGCTTTTCAACTGTACTGCAATTTCATATGTGTCGCTCTGTGCGTCAGCTACCAATCTACCTGACACAAACTAACCACATTAACATATGCCTCAAAATGCATTTCCATACCAGGCGAGAAGGCTGAAAGGTTGGAAAGAACTGCAAATTCGAAATACTTTTAGCGCCTTTCAAGTGCGTGACATAAACAGTTGAAAGCCTTATTGAAAATGGCATAAATGAATGAATGAAGCGAAGAGGAAGAGAGAGAGAGAGAGAGAGGGGGGAGGAGAAAGTGAGAGCGAGAGCGCCTGACTGCAACTCATCATCAACGTCATTTGCAAAGTTCGTGGCAGAAGCGAAGAAATTTTTAGCTGCAGGCTGCAGCTGCAGCTTCAACGACAGCAGCAGCAGCAGCAGCAGCAACAACAACAGCTACAATTAGAGTCAGGCAACAGCTTCAGTTACTTTTAGTGCCATGCCCCATCTGAGGCATCGTCTCCATCACCGTCTCCTTTCCATCTCCGTCTCCGCCTCCGTCTTGTCCTGCCTCGTCCTGCATAAGTGCCGACTGCTTGCCGCAAATAAATTTGATTTGCATGTGCAAATGAACGTGGAATTGAATTTTCTTATGCATGAAATGTGCGCATAATTGGTCTATGGCCCTCACACACACACACACACACACACACACACACACACACACACACACCTATACACACATACATGTGCACACTGTGAGTGGCACACACAAAAGCATTCTAACGGGCCAGAGCCACTGACATCGACTGCACAGCCTTTTACCCCCAGACAAGTGCTCCAGTTGCGGCATTGCCCGTAATTGCTTATGTATAAATTTAAATTCACAGATAATTTCGTTATATTCCAATGTCAGACAGGTGGATGGGTCCGGGTCTGGAAGGGTCTGCGTATTATAATCGAAAATTGCAGAGTATGATGAAGTGTAATTAGTTGTTGCATATTGTTGATGTGTGTGGAAACACCACAACCCGCAATTTACACACTTTTCCCATTTATAACAGAAAATATTCAACTGCCAATAAAACATGAAACATATGTATGGGTAGTAACTTACTCAGCATCTTAAGAGGATATCCTAATAGAAACAATACTTGTTATGTTATATTTATATTTATAGAAAAGATTAAAAAACTTAGTGAGTAATATACATTTGAAATTGTATTATATAAATTGTTTTTTTTTTTATATAATGCCGTTTCAGTTCTATCGGCAACGAATCCACTTCTTATCAGTTTTAAAAAAGTATTGTAAATATCACTAAATAAAATATTCTTTCAGCTCACAGTATTTTCAAAAAAAAAAAAAAAAAAAGAAATCACACTTAGTTACTTAAATTGAGGAATTTTTACTGTCAACCGATTTCATATATACATTTTCTCACCAGCCAATCTTTCCACTCAGTTCTTGTTACCATCAAATGTGGAAAGCATTTAATGTTCTCAATTTGTCTAAGTTTGCGTTTCTTGAGTACTAACTCAAACTCAGCTGTAATTATATTACACAATACAATCCACAATATGAAATAATATCTGTCAGAGAAATGTTTCAATTGAACTTCAAAGATACGTACAAATGTTTTCAATGATTTAACATTCTCAATAATACTTCAACGATCAAGATGCCATTAAAATGTTTGCAAGAAAACAATTATTTCATTATTTTAATGTGGAGAGCAAGTATGGTAGTATAGCATACCGCTTGTCTCTTGCCTTTGCCCTCAACTCGAGTGTCTGCCATGTGTTTGACAGTTGTCATTGCCCACTTTACAAGGGGATAAGTAGCGAACACTACTACATTATACTCATCGCACTACTCCACTTGATGGACACAATGCCCATTTAGACGGAGGGAGAGAGAGACAGATGAATGTGGAAGAGAGCGTGAGGTTGGGGAACTGCACTCGAGAACTTGAATAATTAAAAATACAATATTGTACGGCAAACAGTTGGCAAAACTGGAGCGTTCTCTGCCGGCCGACGGTTGTGGGGTGTGTCGGCTGGGAGACAGGTCAACCCTGACGGACTTCTCAGGGCAGCCACCGGGCTGCACTTAGCCAAAGATATCCACTTACAGGACTCGGCATCATCATCCGAAGCCAACCTACTGGCAGTGGAAATGCTGACAAGCTGTGCAAACAATCGAAGCGAAGGCATGACAAAAATGCAGCTTGGGCCGTGATTCTTCTACGGGCAAACATGAACAGCGCCTGCAGACCCTTACAAACATACACACATATAAATGCTTATTTGTGTGTGACTGTGTGTGAAAAGAAACCTCTGCCAAGTGATGACATCGTGAGCTAATTTGTTGTACTTCATTGTTCCAAGTAGAAATGACCAAGCTGACTTGAATTTCTCTTTAATTGCTTGCAGATAATTCATATAGAAATAATTATTAAAATTGATTAATATTTATTATTCCATATACATGTATGTTTCATATGTTTTTTTTTGAAATTATTAATACTGGAAATAGTGGTGAATAATCAAGTCTCATTTTTTATTTTATTCGAATAACTTACGTAATTAAACGAATGAACTAAAATTATTTATGAATATTTTTATTAATTATTTTTCAACTGGAATAAAAAATTAGAAAACTCAACCAGATAATGCCGCATAGATACTCTTTCATATTATAAATTTCACTGCCTAAGAAAATACAATATTTAGAATAATCTCTATCATACATTAGAATTCTTCACTCATCTCTAACCGAAGACCACTTGTGTTTGTGGCGGGTCTGCAAGCGTCATTGTCAACGATTTTTAGCTTTGTTTTGCTCTCTTCACCGCAGCTAACTTACCCAGCTTGGCTCGCACTAGCTTAACCGTTACCGCTGACGGGGCTGCTAACAGTACCGCTGCCGCTACCTCTGCTGCCGCGCTGCTGCTGCTGTAACAGTTACTGTTTTATTTATTGTTTGCGCTCATTTGAGTCAATTACGACAAACGGAGATTGTTAATTGTTTTGCTTCTGCTTCTGCTTCAGCCTCTGCTGTTGCTGCAGCGGCCGCCGCTCAAGTCCAAGACAAACAAGTCACATCCTGCTGCTGCTGCTGCTGCTGCTGCTACTGCCACTGCCACTGTCCATGTGGGTGGGAGACACTCCATTTTGTTTCGTCGTCGTTGTATTTATTTATTCGCCCGTCTTTTTGCCTTTGTTTTGCTGCTGTTGCTGTCGTTGCTGCTTCTTGCCCGCTTATTGTTTGGCTTTTGGTCTCTGTTGGCTTTTGTTTGTTTGCTTTTGGCCAATAAACGGTCTCTGTCACATCCCTCTCCCCCCCTGCATAACTGCCTTGCCGCCCTCAGCCATGCATCTTCCCCACGCTTCTCTGCTCCTGTCCGCGTTTAATGGCGCGTTCAAAGTAACATTTGTTTTTCCGTCTCCCGCTCTAGCTTGGGTCCGTCTGCGTATCCTCTTCTATGCACGGTTCTCCCGGTCTTTCACTCAGCGCTTCTTTCTGCCGTCCAAATTGTTGCCCTCGCGTCTCTTGCGTAAACTTTAATTGACTGTCAGTTCATCGAGGTAAGTTTTAATTAATTTTTTGACCTTGTTCGGGTTGGGGAGGTAGGTACTATGCTTGTGTTAAGTAGGTGGTAGTTCCACTATGACTAAACTGACGGCCGATCGTAGTCAGTTGCGACCCATTTTGGGCAGTCAAGCGGTGCGTTAAGTTTACCACTAAACTGCCCTGCTAATTGTCTCGTCAGGAGAGGCAGAAAGGTTGACGAAGATGGTCAGAAGTTAAAGAGGCCCATAAGGTATTCGACACACTCCAGTTGAGTGCTTGACTAATGCTCTTCTTACTTACACTAGCCGAAATGCAGATACAAACATTTTTATACTTTTGTGGGGATATTAACTTAGGCCAGAAGTTTGTAACTCGCCGTTGGAGACATCTTACACCTTATATACCGAATAATGGATGTTGAACAACGAACTGTGGTAAATGACGATCCCCTGTTCTACAGATGAGAATGGGGCTATAAATCACAGTACATATCCGCCCTTTTCAATACATGCAACAATTGGTAGGTATATTATTTATTATTGAGAATGAACAATTGCGTTTTACTATATAAAATTTGGAATAAAAGTGAGAAAATGAAAGTGCATGTTTTATCGGCATCGTCGGAGTAGTGGAAAAATTTTTAAGTGTGTGCATATTTTATGATTCACAAAAATTTGATTTATCGGGCATTTTGATCACCAATACGTATCTAAAAGTAATTCTGTTATATTGCTGCGTACACCTAGAAATAAAAATAATAAATTTTAGAATTTCAAACAAGTTACGAAAACTATAGCCGATCACGTCCGACATCAAGATACACTTCGTTCAAAACACGAAATGATGGAAGGTAAATTTTGTATCGTGTGTTTAATAATCGTACATATACATATACACACAAAAGGACGAGTAGATGGATAAAGCTAAATTAATTCTATAATTGATGCTGACGTAGAATATTTATATATAAAAAGGTATGAAAGGAATTAAAGAATTTGTCACTTACCAAGTCTCCACGCAATGTAGCGATTTGTCAATTGATTGTTCATTTCTTTGCCATTTTAATGCACTAATACGGCTTAAGTTTTCGATTCTTTCGAATATTTTTATTATTTATCGATTTACTGAAAGGCCCCTTCATATTCCAACGATTTAGGTGGAGAAGTGGTTGTGGTTTCTGGTCGAGTACACTAGCCGAGTATACTCGTTTTTCCCCAAGGCAATCAGGCATCGGAGCTTTAGATTTTACATCACCAACGACAGTTACTACGCGATCAGCGTTATGTTCCATGATCTTCAGCAATTTTTTTGATAAAGTCTTTGCCAAAAAAGACGGACCCTTGAATCCTTCTTGCGGTATGTCCTCTAAAGAACGCCTTTTAAGGTAGTGTTCTTTGAGTATCTCTTTACATTTGCGAATATTTGCCACAGCATGATCGCTTTCAATTTTCTTTTTCGTGGGCAAATGCATGTCTCCTAAAGAATAAATTCTTCCGTTTTTGCTCAACATTTTGACGTAATCAGTTCCTTGCTTTGTGTTGGTTTCTTTATTTGATTGATCATATGATTCTATATGTCTTTGATTTGCAGCGACTTTAATAGTTGCAAAGTTGTGATGGAATAAAAGAAAAGTGAGAAACTTAAAAAAACCAGACAGAAATATAACGTGCGCCCCATTTTGAAAACACAGTATTAATACATTGAGGATTCGAAAGACACACACACATGCAGGTATGCTGGCAATTTCGTAGCTTGTCCGATCGAATTGACTTGGATTTGGAGGAGAGATAGATATTTTCAGCTCGGAAAGATTTCTGTTATACGTCGCTAGGCGTGGTACCAAACTTGTTGTCCTAAGTCTTATAACAGGCAAGATATATGTGATCACATAAGAACAAAACGGACGGACAGACAGTTACCTTTCATTTTGGACAATTTTAAACATCAAAGACTGTTTTTTATCCTTCTCACACATTCCCTGGTTGATGGGTATAATAATCGTTGGTACAAGTTCTTAATTACCCCATGGATTACGGCTAGCAATTCTGAGGAGTTTTAAGCTGTTAATTAGACCGTGAACTTTAGATTTGTGCATATTTTTAGTGGCCATTAAATAATCTTTTTTTTATATAAAAAAATTACTTTTCTGAATTTGTATCTGTAACTTTACACTTGTAAATGGATGAATAACGAATGATACATTTTTGTAGTTTCTTGTTGACGTTCGTTAAATGGCCAGC
Organism: Zaprionus indianus; assembly: GCA_018904595.1. Taxonomy (NCBI): domain Eukaryota; kingdom Metazoa; phylum Arthropoda; class Insecta; order Diptera; family Drosophilidae; genus Zaprionus; species Zaprionus indianus. Next base: position 5,039,644 of record JAEIHA010000905.1, read on the forward strand.
GCTCGCCTACTTTTCTTTTTCAGATCTGCCTATCAAAAGTTTTATCATTATTCAGATTTAATGATATGATATTGGATAATATCGCAAAGAGTGTTTGGTTAAGTTAACTTTGTAAGAATGTAGGCTTATTTCATTCATCAAGATCAATTGGTTCGCGATTTTTATATCTGCTAAGCATAGGGTAGAAGACTGTTATTACTTTGTGGTGGGTAGCGGTAACTATATCACAGCCGACTCCACAAACTTGACTCCAAGTTAACTTTGAGAATTTTTATGTGATTTTGTTCATTTGGCCAGTAGTTGTTGCTTTTACACACCACAGTTAAAACTTCACTAAATCTTTGCAATCAATTACTTAAAAGTTTTAAGATATAAGAACCTGCATACTTATATTAGCTAGCGTAATTGTCTTTCGATGGGGTTCATTAGCTAAAAATCCAGTCAGGAGTCTTTTGAGTACGAGGGTCGTTTGATAAGTCCGTGACTTTTTGAATAAAATATATTTTTTTCGTCAAAGAAGCGTTTTATTTCTCAACATAATCTCCTTTTAGCTCTATACATTTAGTCCAGCGTTTTTCCAATTTTTTTATTCCTTCCAAATAATAGGTTTTCTCAAGGCCCTCAAAATAGTCGTTTGTTTCTGTGATGACCCGAATCTCTTACCGCCGAGCCATTTCTTCATGTTTGGAAACAAAAAATAGTCACAGGGGGCTAAATCTGGAGAATATGCTGGATGGGGTAGCAGTTCGTAGCCCAATTTATGAAATTTTGCCATGCTGACACGAAATTCACTTTTTTCCATTTTCGTTAAAATTCACGAGATCGTCTGCTTTCAATGCCTATAAAACGCAAACCAAAAAACGCAGCTTTCTCAAAATTTTACAGTCAGCTGTTAATCGATAACTGCTGACAGGAGCACTGTTGTATTTAGAGCAGGTGCGCGGCAAATACAAAAAGTCACGGACTTATCAAACGACCCTCGTACCTTTTGATTGACCAAAATAAAAGTGCATTAAGTATCTTGTAATATTTAATGTCCGTCAAAAAGGTCGGCCTACCTTAACTTGAAAGATTTTAGCCCGAGTTAAACTGACCATCATCATCGTCATCATCATTATCTTCATTATTATCATTCAGTAGCAGTCATGTCCAACAGAAGCACCTAAAACGTGCTGCTGCTTCTGGCACCACACACCGGGTAGCTCGTTTAGAAAAATTGCTCACGCACGGGTTCGCTTTGGGGGGTGGAGATTTTAAGTGCTGGCAGGTCTGTGGTTTGCTTTGCTCTTGATTTTGTTTACCATTTACCGTTCAACATTTTCTTCTGCTGTTGTGTTCTGTATCGTTCGTCGCCTAAGCGCATTAAAACTTTTTTCTTTCGGTGATTTTCCTTATTTCGTGCACTTTATTGAAAGCACATCACGTAGTGCACCTGATTTGCTGACAATCCTTGGACATTCTAAATAGGCACCCAGCACAGCTTAAGTACGGCCCCAAAGTTCGTACCTGCATTGCATACGAAATTTGTGCGCCACTTTGACCCAACATTATAATTAAGATTAATTGCTCACTGTAGCCAATAGTTCTATGATACCATGATAAATATTTTAAAAGGTGAATTGATGACAGACCAACATTTTTTGAGCATGCATTAAATTGTTACTGTCTGGATGGCTGGATATACACATAGATCTCAGCTATTATAAGAGCTAGTGATACTAAATTTGTCACTAAGGTTTTTATCTACTAGACACAGACCAAGTTGATTGCAAATGTTGCCTAGGACACCAACCGCCCCCGCAAATCAATAACATAATTTTTGAAATCAATTTGTAGGCGCTTTTCAATGATACAACTTTCTGACAGATCGGACAATAAACACCGAACTTATTCAATAATGTATGATTTCAGTATTACACTAGTGTCAGTCAACAAGGGAGGCCATCCGCCGAGAATAAAGCGAACAAGGTTCGAAGGGTTGTTGTACTGCATGTATTATGTACATACATATATTAATGGGTCAATTATTAAATCAAGTTCACCAAAAGTCACATCAGAAAATTCCACCGTTGAGCATCAACAAATTAATGAAAATAAAAAAGTTTCATTATGCGAACAAAAAAAAAGGTGTTTTATTAAGTAAAGTATTAAGTTAGAACCGAGCCCTTTTTAAAAATAAAAACTGAAATCGAACCTTTAACCAAAATTCCAATTTATTGCGTACTGCAACCGACACCGTTAAACTAGTCGGTTTGATTCCTAGGTACAACAGAATACATCATACAATTGTATGTATGTATAAGTGTCTGAGTCTTGCGACCGGCGTAAGCTGTCAGCGATTTCAAATATTTTCGCGTTTTAGGAGACATCACACCTTCAACTGACCTTCAGGTACTTAAACGAATAATAACTTTAAGGAAAAAAGAAAATACAGAAACTCCAAGATAACAAAGTGCAATGTTCGGGAAACAGAAATGTGGAAACAAAAGAGACCACATTACGTGTGAGCACAAACTCTCTTACATATACGTACTTACAAAGAAAACTGAAGACTAGTGCCTATTTCAAGGAAACATTGACCATTTAACAGAGATATAAATCAATTGTTCGACAGCTGAAACGTACAAAAAACTTAAGTTGATATTCAATAAACGATAAAATCGATGCGCCTAAATACTTGAAAGACAATGTTAAAACTACACCTAAAAGATAACTAAAATTCCAGAAAATGTAGATTTATAAATATGTCTTTTATGGATATATATAAAGCTATGTTCAACTTCCAAACATTAGTGTTTTTCCGGAGGTCGAAATGGTAAGTTCTAACATGAAAAAAAAAAAAATATATAAGATAAACTCCATTAAAACATTCATTGCAGCCTTTACGGTATTTGCTGTTTTTTGTACTATATGGAGTGTCAATAATACAGCTAGCACAATGTCGGTTAGAACAATTGGGTGTAGATATACCGGACGTAGGAAAAACCATAAGCCATTCCACACAATCAATATATGGATCAAGAAATTCACTGAAGCCAATTGCAAGAGCAGTTGAAGAATCTTCAACAACAACTTCAGAGACAACTGAAGAATCTACAACTGCATCCTCAACTACAGAGACAACTGAAGAATCTACAACTGCATCCTCAACTACAGAGACAACTGAAGAATCTACAACTGCATCCTCAACTACAGAGACAACTGAAGAATCTACAACTGTATCCTCAACTACAGAGACAACTGCGTCCTCAACTACAGAGACAACTGAAGAATCTACAACTGCATCCTCAACTACAGAGACAACTAAAGAATCTACAACTGCATCCTCAACTACAGAGACAACTAAAGAATCTACAACTGCATCGTCAACTACAGAGACAACTAAAGAATCTACAACTGCATCCTCAACTACAGAGACAACTGAAGAATCTACGACTGCATCCTCAACTACAGAGACAACTGAAGAATCTACAACTGTATCCTCAACTACAGAGACAACTGAAGAATCTACAACTGCATCCTCGACTACAGAGACAACTGAAGAATCTACAACTGCATCCTCAACTACAGAGACAACTGGAGAATCTACAACTACATCCTCAACTACAGAGACAACTGAAGAATCTACAACTACATCCTCAACTACAGAGACAACTGAAGAATCTACAACTGCATCCTCAACTACAGAGACAACTGAAGAATCTACAACTGCATCCTCAACTACAGAGACGACTGCGTCCTCTACTACAGAGACAACTGAAGAATCTACAACTGCATCCTCAACTACAGAAACAACAGAAGAATCTACAACTGCATCCTCAACTACATCGACAACTGAAGAATCTACAACTGCATCCTCAACTACAGAGACAACTGAAGAATCTACAACTGCATCCTCAACTACAGAGACAACTGAAGAGTCTACAACTACATCCTCAACTACAGAGACAACTGAAGAATCTACAACTGCATCCTCAACTACAGAGACAACTGAAGAATCTACAACTGCATCCTCAACTACAGAGACAACTGAAGAATCTACAACTGCATCCTCAACTACAGAGACAACTGAAGAATCTACAACTGCATCCTCAACTACAGAGACAACTGAAGAATCTACAACTACATCCTCAACTACAGAGACAACTGAAGAATCTACAACTGCATCCTCAACTACAGAGACAACTGAAGAATCGACAACTGCATCCTCAACTACAGAGACAACTGCGTCCTCTACTACAGAGACAACTGAAGAATCTACAACTGCATCCTCAACTACAGAAACAACAGAAGAATCTACAACTGCATCCCCAACTACATCGACAACTGAAGAATCTACAACTGCATCCTCAACTACAGAGACAACTGAAGAATCTACAACTGCATCCTCAACTACAGAGACAACTGCATCCTCAACTACAGAGACAACTGCATCCTCAACTACAGAGACAACTGCATCCTCAACTACAGAGACAACTGAAGAATCTACAACTGCATCCTCAACTACAGAGACAACTGAAGAATCTACAACTACATCCTCAACTACAGAGACAACTGAAGAATCTACAACTGCATCCTCAACTACAGAGACAACTGAAGAATCTACAACTGCATCCTCAACTACAGAGACAACTGCGTCCTCTACTACAGAGACAACTGAAGAATCTACAACTGCATCCTCAACTACAGAAACAACAGAAGAATCTACAACTGCATCCTCAACTACATCGACAACTGAAGAATCTACAACTGCATCCTCAACTACAGAGACAACTGAAGAATCTACAACTGCATCCTCAACTACAGAGACAACTGAAGAATCTACAACTGCATCCTCAACTACAGAGACAACTGAAGAATCTACAACTGCATCCTCAACTACAGAGACAACTGAAGAATCTACAACTGCATCCTCAACTACAGAGACAACTGCGTCCTCAACTACAGAGACAACTGAAGAATCTACAACTGCATCCTCAACTACAGAGACAACTGAAGAATCTACAACTGCATCCTCAACTACAGAGACAACTGAAGAATCTACAACTGCATCCTCAACTACAGAGACAACTAAAGAATCTACAACTGCATCCTCAACTACAGAGACAACTGCGTCCTCAACTACAGAGACAACTGAAGAATCTACAACTGCATCCTCAACTACAGAGACAACTGAAGAATCTACAACTGCATCCTCAACTACAGAGACAACTGAAGAATCTACAACTGCATCCTCAACTACAGAGACAACTGAAGAATCTACAACTGCATCCTCAACTTCAAAGACAACTGCATCCTCAACTACAGAGACAACTGAAGAATCTACAACTGCATCCTCAACTACAGAGACAACTGCATCCTCAACTACAGAGACAACTGAAGAATCTACAACTGCATCCTCAACTACAGAGAAAACTGCATCCTCAACTACAGAGACAACTGAAGAATCTACAACTGCGTCCTCAACTACAGAGACAACTAAAGAATCTACAACTGCATCCTCAACTACAGAGACAACTGAAGAATCTAAAACTGCGTCCTCAACTACAGAGACAACTGAAGAATCTACAACTGCGTCCTCAACTACAGAGACAACTGAAGAATCTACAACTGCGTCCTCAACTACAGAGACAACTGAAGAATCTACAACTGCGTCCTCAACTACAGAGACAACTGAAGAATCTACAACTGCATCCTCAACTACAGAGACAACTGAAGAATCTACAACTGCATCCTCAACTACAGAGACAACTGAAGAATCTACAACTGCATCCTCAACTACAGAGACAACTGAAGAATCTACAACGGCATCCTCAACTACAGAGACAACTGCATCCTCAACTACAGAGACAACTGAAGAATCTACAACTGCGTCCTCAACTACAGAGACAACTGAAGAATCTACAACTGCATCCTCAACTACAGAGACAACTGAAGAATCTACAACTGCATCCTCAACTACAGAGACAACTGCATCCTCAACTACAGAGACAACTGCATCCTCAACTACAGAGAGAACTGAAGAATCTACAACTGCATCCTCAACTACAGAGACAACTGAAGAATCTACAACTGCATCCTCAACTGCAGAGACAACTGCATCCTCAACTACAGAGACAACTAAAGAATCTACAACTGCGTCCTCAACTACAGAGACAACTGAAGAATCTACAACTGCATCCTCAACTACAGAGACAACTGAAGAATCTACAACTGCGTCCTCAACTACAGAGACAACTGAAGAATCTACGACTGCATCCTCAACTACAGAGACAACTGAAGAATCTACAACTGCATCCTCAACTACAGAGACAACTGCATCCTCAACTACAGAGACAACTGCATCCTCAACTACAGAGAGAACTGAAGAATCTACAACTGCATCCTCAACTACAGAGACAACTGAAGAATCTACAACTGCATCCTCAACTGCAGAGACAACTGCATCCTCAACTACAGAGACAACTAAAGAATCTACAACTGCGTCCTCAACTACAGAGACAACTGAAGAATCTACAACTGCATCCTCAACTACAGAGACAACTGAAGAATCTACAACTGCGTCCTCAACTACAGAGACAACTGAAGAATCTACGACTGCATCCTCAACTACAGAGACAACTGAAGAATCTACAACTGCATCCTCAACTACAGAGACAACTGCATCCTCATCTACAGAGACAACTGCATCCTCAACTACAGAGAGAACTGAAGAATCTACAACTGCATCCTCAACTACAGAGACAACTGAAGAATCTACAACTGCATCCTCAACTGCAGAGACAACTGCATCCTCAACTACAGAGACAACTAAAGAATCTACAACTGCGTCCTCAACTACAGAGACAACTGAAGAATCTACAACTGCATCCTCAACTACAGAGACAACTGAAGAATCTACAACTGCGTCCTCAACTACAGAGACAACTGAAGAATCTACAACTGCATCCTCAACTACAGAGACAACTGAAGAATCTACAACTGCATCCTCAACTACAGAGACAACTGAAGAATCTACAACTGCATCCTCAACTACAGAGACAACTGCATCCTCAACTACAGAGACAACTGAAGAATCTACAACTGCATCCTCAACTACAGAGACAACTGAAGAATCTACAACTGCATCCTCAACTACAGAGACAACTGCATCCTCAACTACAGAGACAACTGAAGAATCTACAACTGCATCCTCAACTACAGAGACAACTGAAGAATCTACAACTGCATCCTCAACTACAGAGACAACTGAAGAATCTACAACTGCATCCTCAACTACAGAGACAACTGAAGAATCTACAACTGCATCCTCAACTACAGAGACAACTGAAGAATCTACAACTGCGTCCTCAACTACAGAGACAACTGAAGAATCTACAACTGCATCCTCAACTACAGAGACAACTGAAGAATCTACAACTGCATCCTCAACTACAAAGACAACTGAAGAATCTACAACTGCATCCTCAACTACAGAGACAACTGCATCCTCAACTACAGAGACAACTGAAGAATCTACAACTGCATCCTCAACTACAGAGACAACTGCATCCTCAACTACAGAGACAACTGAAGAATCTACAACTGCATCCTCAACTACAGAGACAACTGCATCCTCAACTACAGAGACAACTGAAGAATCTACAACTGCGTCCTCAACTACAGAGACAACTGAAGAATCTACAACTGCATCCTCAACTACAGAGACAACTGCATCGTCAACTACAGAGACAACTGAAGAATCTACAACTGCATCCTCAACTACAGAGACAACTGAAGAATCTACAACTGCATCCTCAACTACAGAGACAACTAAAGAATCTACAACTGCGTCCTCAACTACAGAGACAACTGAAGAATATACAACTGCATCCTCAACTACAGAGACAACTGAAGAATCTACAACTGCATCCTCAACTACAGAGACAACTGAAGAATCTACAACTGCATCCTCAACTACAGAGACAACTGAAGAATCTACAACTGCATCCTCAACTACAGAGACAACTGAAGAATCTACAACTGCATCCTCAACTACAGAGACAACTGCATCCTCAACTACAGAGACAACTGAAGAATCTACAACTGCAACCTCAACTACAGAGACAACTGAAGAATCTACAACTGCATCCTCAACTACAGAGACAACTGAAGAATCTACAACTGCATCCTCAACTACAGAGACAACTGAAGAATCTACAACTGCATCCTCAACTACAGAGACAACTGAAGAATCTACAACTGCAACCTCAACTACAGAGACAACTGAAGAATCTACAACTGCATCCTCAACTACAGAGACAACTGAAGAATCTACAACTGCATCCTCAACTACAGAGACAACTGAAGAATCTACAACTGCATCCTCAACTACAGAGACAACTGAAGAATCTACAACTGCGTCCTCAACTACAGAGACAACTGAAAAATCTACAACTGCATCCTCAACTACAGAGACAACTGAAGAATCTACAACTGCATCCTCAACTACAGAGACAACTGAAGAATCTACAACTGCATCCTCAACTACAGAGACAACTGCATCCTCAACTACAGAGACAACTGAAGAATCTACAACTGCATCCTCAACTACAGAGACAACTGCATCCTCAACTACAGAGACAACTGAAGAATCTACAACTGCATCCTCAACTACAGAGACAACTGCATCCTCAACTACAGAGACAACTGAAGAATCTACAACTGCGTCCTCAACTACAGAGACAACTGAAGAATCTACAACTGCATCCTCAACTACAGAGACAACTGAAGAATCTACAACTGCATCCTCAACTACAGAGACAACTGAAGAATCTACAACTGCGTCCTCAACTACAGAGACAACTGAAGAATCTACAACTGCATCCTCAACTACAGAGACAACTGAAGAATCTACAACTGCATCCTCAACTACAGAGACAACTGAAGAATCTACAACTGCATCCTCAACTACAGAGACAACTGCATCCTCAACTACAGAGACAACTGAAGAATCTACAACTGCATCCTCAACTACAGAGACAACTGCATCCTCAACTACAGAGACAACTGAAGAATCTACAACTGCATCCTCAACTACAGAGACAACTGCATCCTCAACTACAGAGACAACTGAAGAATCTACAACTGCGTCCTCAACTACAGAGACAACTGAAGAATCTACAACTGCATCCTCAACTACAGAGACAACTGAAGAATCTACAACTGCATCCTCAACTACAGAGACAACTGAAGAATCTACAACTGCATCCTCAACTACAGAGACAACTGAAGAATCTACAATTGCATCCTCAACTACAGAGACAACTGCATCCTCAACTACAGAGACAACTGAAGAATCTACAACTGATTCCTCAACTACAGAGACAACTGAAGAATCTACAACTGCATCCTCAACTACAGAGACAACTGAAGAATCTACAACTGTATCCTCAACTACAGAGACAACTGCGTCCTCAACTACAGAGACAACTGAAGAATCTACAACTGCATCCTCAACTACAGAGACAACTAAAGAATCTACAACTGCATCCTCAACTACAGAGACAACTGAAGAATCTACAACTGCATCCTCAACTACAGAGACAACTGGAGAATCTACAACTACATCCTCAACTACAGAGACAACTGAAGAATCTGCAACTACATCCTCAACTACAGAGACAACTGAAGAATCTACAACTGCATCCTCAACTACAGAGACAACTGAAGAATCTACAACTGCATCCTCAACTACAGAGACAACTGCGTCCTCTACTACAGAGACAACTGAAGAATCTACAACTGCATCCTCAACTACAGAAACAACAGAAGAATCTACAACTGCATCCTCAACTACATCGACAACTGAAGAATCTACAACTGCATCCTCAACTACAGAGACAACTGAAGAATCTACAACTGCATCCTCAACTACAGAGACAACTGAAGAGTCTACAACTACATCCTCAACTACAGAGACAACTGAAGAATCTACAACTGCATCCTCAAGTACAGAGACAACTGAAGAATCTACAACTGCATCCTCAACTACAGAGACAACTGAAGAATCTACAACTGCATCCTCAACTACAGAGACAACTGAAGAATCTACAACTGCATCCTCAACTACAGAGACAACTGAAGAATCTACAACTACATCCTCAACTACAGAGACAACTGAAGAATCTACAACTGCATCCTCAACTACAGAGACAACTGAAGAATCGACAACTGCATCCTCAACTACAGAGACAACTGCGTCCTCTACTACAGAGACAACTGAAGAATCTACAACTGCATCCTCAACTACAGAAACAACAGAAGAATCTACAACTGCATCCCCAACTACATCGACAACTGAAGAATCTACAACTGCATCCTCAACTACAGAGACAACTGAAGAATCTACAACTGCATCCTCAACTACAGAGACAACTGCATCCTCAACTACAGAGACAACTGCATCCTCAACTACAGAGACAACTGCATCCTCAACTACAGAGACAACTGAAGAATCTACAACTGCATCCTCAACTACAGAGACAACTGAAGAATCTACAACTACATCCTCAACTACAGAGACAACTGAAGAATCTACAACTGCATCCTCAACTACAGAGACAACTGAAGAATCTACAACTGCATCCTCAACTACAGAGACAACTGCGTCCTCTACTACAGAGACAACTGAAGAATCTACAACTGCATCCTCAACTACAGAAACAACAGAAGAATCTACAACTGCATCCTCAACTACATCGACAACTGAAGAATCTACAACTGCATCCTCAACTACAGAGACAACTGAAGAATCTACAACTGCATCCTCAACTACAGAGACAACTGAAGAATCTACAACTGCATCCTCAACTACAGAGACAACTGAAGAATCTACAACTGCATCCTCAACTACAGAGACAACTGCGTCCTCAACTACAGAGACAACTGAAGAATCTACAACTGCATCCTCAACTACAGAGACAACTGAAGAATCTACAACTGCATCCTCAACTACAGAGACAACTGAAGAATCTACAACTGCATCCTCAACTACAGAGACAACTGCATCCTCAACTACAGAGACAACTGAAGAATCTACAACTGCATCCTCAACTACAGAGACAACTGAAGAATCTACAACTGCATCCTCAACTACAGAGACAACTGAAGAATCTACAACTGCATCCTCAACTACAGAGACAACTGCATCCTCAACTACAGAGACAACTGAAGAATCTACAACTGCATCCTCAACTACAGAGACAACTGCATCCTCAACTACAGAGACAACTGAAGAATCTACAACTGCGTCCTCAACTACAGAGACAACTGAAGAATCTACAACTGCATCCTCAACTACAGAGACAACTGCGTCCTCAACTACAGAGACAACTGAAGAATCTACAACTGCATCCTCAACTACAGAGACAAATGAAGAATCTACAACTGCATCCTCAACTACAGAGACAACTGAAGAATCTACAACTGCATCCTCAACTACAGAGACAACTGAAGAATCTACAACTGCATCCTCAACTACAGAGACAACTGAAGAATCTACAACTGCATCCTCAACTACAAAGACAACTGCATCCTCAACTACAGAGACAACTGAAGAATCTACAACTGCATCCTCAACTACAGAGACAACTGCATCCTCAACTACAGAGACAACTGAAGAATCTACAACTGCATCCTCAACTACAGAGACAACTGCATCCTCAACTACAGAGACAACTGAAGAATCTACAACTGCGTCCTCAACTACAGAGACAACTAAAGAATCTACAACTGCATCCTCAACTACAGAGACAACTGAAGAATCTACAACTGCGTCCTCAACTACAGAGACAACTGAAGAATCTACAACTGCATCCTCAACTACAGAGACAACTGCGTCCTCAACTACAGAGACAACTGAAGAATCTACAACTGCATCCTCAACTACAGAGACAAATGAAGAATCTACAACTGCATCCTCAACTACAGAGACAACTGAAGAATCTACAACTGCATCCTCAACTACAGAGACAACTGAAGAATCTACAACTGCATCCTCAACTACAAAGACAACTGCATCCTTAACTACAGAGACAACTGAAGAATCTACAACTGCATCCTCAACTACAGAGACAACTGCATCCTCAACTACAGAGACAACTGAAGAATCTACAACTGCATCCTCAACTACAGAGACAACTGCATCCTCAACTACAGAGACAACTGAAGAATCTACAACTGCGTCCTCAACTACAGAGACAACTAAAGAATCTACAACTGCATCCTCAACTACAGAGACAACTGAAGAATCTACAACTGCGTCCTCAACTACAGAGACAACTGAAGAATCTACAACTGCGTCCTCAACTACAGAGACAACTGAAGAATCTACAACTGCATCCTCAACTACAGAGACAACTGAAGAATCTACAACTGCATCCTCAACTACAGAGACAACTGAAGAATCTACAACTGCATCCTCAACTACAGAGACAACTGAAGAATCTACAACTGCGTCCTCAACTACAGAGACAACTGAAGAATCTACGACTGCATCCTCAACTACAGAGACAACTGAAGAATCTACAACTGCATCCTCAACTACAGAGACAACTGCATCCTCAACTACAGAGACAACTGCATCCTCAACTACAGAGAGAACTGAAGAATCTACAACTGCATCCTCAACTACAGAGACAACTGAAGAATCTACAACTGCATCCTCAACTGCAGAGACAACTGCATCCTCAACTACAGAGACAACTAAAGAATCTACAACTGCATCCTCAACTACAGAGACAACTGAAGAATCTACAACTGCATCCTCAACTACAGAGACAACTGAAGAATATACAACTGCGTCCTCAACTACAGAGACAACTGAAGAATCTACAACTGCATCCTCAACTACAGAGACAACTGAAGAATATACAACTGCGTCCTCAACTACAGAGACAACTGAAGAATCTACAACTGCATCCTCAACTACAGAGACAACTGCATCCTCAACTACAGAGACAACTGAAGAATCTACAACTGCATCCTCAACTACAGAGACAACTGAAGAATCTACAACTGCATCCTCAACTACAGAGACAACTGCATCCTCAACTACAGAGACAACTGAAGAATCTACAACTGCATCCTCAACTACAGAGACAACTGAAGAATCTACAACTGCATCCTCAACTACAGAGACAACTGAAGAATCTACAACTGCATCCCCAACTACAGAGACAACTGAAGAATCTACAACTGCAACCTCAACTACAGAGACAACTGAAGAATCTACAACTGCATCCTCAACTACAGAGACAACTGCATCCTCAACTACAGAGACAACTGAAGAATCTACAACTGCATCCTCAACTACAGAGACAACTGAAGAATCTACAACTGCGTCCTCAACTACAGAGACAACTGAAGAATCTACAACTGCATCCTCAACTACAGAGACAACTGAAGAATCTACAACTGCATCCTCAACTACAGAGACAACTGCATCCTCAACTACAGAGACAACTGAAGAATCTACAACTGCATCCTCAACTACAGCGACAACTGAAGAATCTACAACTGCGTCCTCAACTACAGAGACAACTGAAGAATCTACAACTGCATCCTCAACTACAGAGACAACTGCATCCTCAACTACAGAGACAACTGAAGAATCTACAACTGCATCCACAACTACAGCGACAACTGAAGAATCTACAACTGCATCCTCAACTACAGAGACAACTAAAGAATCTACAACTGCGTCCTCAACTACAGAGACAACTGAAGAATCTACAACTGCATCCTCAACTACAGAGACAACTAAAGAATCTACAACTGCGTCCTCAACTACAGAGACAACTGAAGAATCTACAACTGCATCCTCAACTACAGAGACAACTGAAGAATCTACAACTGCATCCTCAACTACAGAGACAACTAAAGAATCTACAACTGCATCCTCAACTACAGAGACAACTGAAGAATCTACAATTGCATCCTCAACTACAGAGACAACTGCATCCTCAACTACAGAGACAACTGAAGAATCTACAACTGCATCCTCAACTACAGAGACAACTGCATCCTCAACTACAGAGACAACTGAAGAATCTACAACTGCATCCTCAACTACAGAGACAACTGCATCCTCAACTACAGAGACAACTGAAGAATCTACAACTGCGTCCTCAACTACAGAGACAACTGAAGAATCTACAACTGCATCCTCAACTACAGAGACAACTTCATCGTCAACTACAGAGACAACTGAAGAATCTACAACTGCATCCTCAACTACAGAGACAACTGAAGAATCTACAACTGCATCCTCAACTACAGAGACAACTAAAGAATCTACAACTGCGTCCTCAACTACAGAGACAACTGAAGAATATACAACTGCATCCTCAACTACAGAGACAACTGAAGAATCTACAACTGCATCCTCAACTACAGAGACAACTGAAGAATCTACAACTGCATCCTCAACTACAGAGACAACTGAAGAATCTACAACTGCATCCTCAACTACAGAGACAACTGCATCCTCAACTACAGAGACAACTGAAGAATCTACAACTGCATCATCAACTACAGAGACAACTGAAGAATCTACAACTGCATCCTCAACTACAGAGACAACTGAAGAATCTACAACTGCATCCTCAACTACAGAGACAACTGCATCCTCAACTACAGAGACAACTGAAGAATCTACAACTGCGTCCTCAACTACAGAGACAACTGAAGAATCTACAACTGCATCCTCAACTACAGAGACAACTGAAGAATCTACAACTGCATCCTCAACTACAGAGACAACTGAAGAATCTACAACTGCATCCTCAACTACAGAGACAACTGAAGAATCTACAACTGCAACCTCAACTACAGAGACAACTGAAGAATCTACAACTGCATCCTCAACTACAGAGACAACTGAAGAATTTACAACTGCATCCTCAACTACAGAGACAACTGAAGAATCTACAACTGCATCCTCAACTACAGAGACAACTGAAGAACCTACAACTGCGTCCTCAACTACAGAGACAACTGAAGAATCTACAACTGCATCCTCAACTACAGAGACAACTGAAGAATCTACAACTGCATCCTCAACTACTGAGACAACTGAAGAATCTACAACTGCATCCTCAACTACAGAGACAACTGCATCCTCAACTACAGAGACAACTGAAGAATCTACAACTGCATCCTCAACTACAGAGACAACTGCATCCTCAACTACAGAGACAACTGAAGAATCTACAACTGCATCCTCAACTACAGAGACAACTGCATCCTCAACTACAGAGACAACTGAAGAATCTACAACTGCGTCCTCAACTACAGAGACAACTGAAGAATCTACAACTGCATCCTCAACTACAGAGACAACTGCATCCTCAACTACAGAGACAACTGAAGAATCTACAACTGCATCCTCAACTACAGCGACAACTGAAGAATCTACAACTGCATCCTCAACTACAGAGACAACTAAAGAATCTACAACTGCGTCCTCAACTACAGAGACAACTGAAGAATCTACAACTGCATCCTCAACTACAGAGACAACTGAAGAATCTACAACTGCATCCTCAACTACAGAGACAACTAAAGAATCTACAACTGCATCCTCAACTACAGAGACAACTGAAGAATCTACAATTGCATCCTCAACTACAGAGACAACTGCATCCTCAACTACAGAGACAACTGAAGAATCTACAACTGCATCCTCAACTACAGAGACAACTGAAGAATCTACAACTGCATCCTCAACTACAGAGACAACTGAAGAATCTACAACTGCATCCTCAACTACAGAGACAACTGAAGAATCTACAACTGCATCCTCAACTACAGAGACAACTGCATCCTCAACTACAGAGACAACTGAAGAATCTACAACTGCATCCTCAACTACAGAGACAACTGAAGAATCTACAACTGCATCCTCAACTACAGAGACAACTGAAGAATCTACAACTGCGTCCTCAACTACAGAGACAACTGAAGAATCTACAACTGCATCCTCAACTACAGAGACAACTGAAGAATCTACAACTGCATCCTCAACTACAGAGACAACTGAAGAATCTACAACTGCATCCTCAACTACAGAGACAACTGAAGAATCTACAACTGCAACCTCAACTACAGAGACAACTGAAGAATCTACAACTGCATCCTCAACTACAGAGACAACTGAAGAATCTACAACTGCATCCTCAACTACAGAGACAACTGAAGAATCTACAACTGCATCCTCAACTACAGAGACAACTGAAGAATCTACAACTGCGTCCTCAACTACAGAGACAACTGAAGAATCTACAACTGCATCCTCAACTACAGAGACAACTGAAGAATCTACAACTGCATCCTCAACTACAGAGACAACTGAAGAATCTACAACTGCATCCTCAACTACAGAGACAACTGCATCCTCAACTACAGAGACAACTGAAGAATCTATAACTGCATCCTCAACTACAGAGACAACTGCATCCTCAACTACAGAGACAACTGAAGAATCTACAACTGCATCCTCAACTACAGAGACAACTGCATCCTCAACTACAGAGACAACTGAAGAATCTACAACTGCGTCCTCAACTACAGAGACAACTGAAGAATCTACAACTGCATCCTCAACTACAGAGACAACTGCATCCTCAACTACAGAGACAACTGAAGAATCTACAACTGCATCCTCAACTACAGCGACAACTGAAGAATCTACAACTGCATCCTCAACTACAGAGAAAACTAAAGAATCTACAACTGCGTCCTCAACTACAGAGACAACTGAAGAATCTACAACTGCATCCTCAACTACAGAGACAACTAAAGAATCTACAACTGCATCCTCAACTACAGAGACAACTGAAGAATCTACAACTGCATCCTCAACTACAGAGACAACTGAAGAATCTACAATTGCATCCTCAACTACAGAGACAACTGCATCCTCAACTACAGAGACAACTGAAGAATCTACAACTGCATCCTCAACTACAGAGACAACTGAAGAATCTACAACTGCATCCTCAACTACAGAGACAACTGAAGAATCTACAACTGCATCCTCAACTACAGAGACAACTGAAGAATCTACAACTGCGTCCTCAACTACAGAGACAACTGAAGAATCTACAACTGCATCCTCAACTACAGAGACAACTGAAGAATCTACAACTGCGTCCTCAACTACAGAGACAACTAAAGAATCTACAACTGCATCCTCAACTACAGAGACAACTGAAGAATCTACAACTGCGTCCTCAACTACAGAGACAACTGAAGAATCTACAACTGCGTCCTCAACTACAGAGACAACTGAAGAATCTACAACTGCATCCTCAACTACAGAGACAACTGCATCCTCAACTACAGAGACAACTGCATCCTCAACTACAGAGACAACTGAAGAATCTACAACTGCATCCTCAACTACAGAGACAACTGCATCCTCAACTACAGAGACAACTGAAGAATCTACAACTGCGTCCTCAACTACAGAGACAACTGAAGAATCTACAACTGCATCCTCAACTACAGAGACAACTGAAGAATCTACAACTGCATCCTCAACTACAGAGACAACTAAAGAATCTACAACTGCAACCTCAACTACAGAGACAACTGAAGAATCTACAACTGCGTCCTCAACTACAGAGACAACTGAAGAATCTACAACTGCGTCCTCAACTACAGAGACAACTGAAGAATCTACAACTGCATCCTCAACTACAGAGACAACTGAAGAATCTACAACTGCGTCCTCAACTACAGAAACAACTGAAGAATCTACAACTGCATCCTCAACTACAGAGACAACTGAAGAATCTACAACTGCATCCTCAACTACAGAGACAACTGCATCCTCAACTACAGAGACAACTGCATCCTCAACTACAGAGAGAACTGAAGAATCTACAACTGCATCCTCAACTACAGAGACAACTGAAGAATCTACAACTGCATCCTCAACTACAGAGACAACTGAAGAATCTACAACTGCATCCTCAACTACAGAGACAACTGAAGAATCTACAACTGCGTCCTCAACTACAGAAACAACTGAAGAATCTACAACTGCATCCTCAACTACAGAGACAACTGAAGAATCTACAACTGCATCCTCAACTACAGAGACAACTGCATCCTCAACTACAGAGACAACTGCATCCTCAACTACAGAGAGAACTGAAGAATCTACAACTGCATCCTCAACTACAGAGACAACTGAAGAATCTACAACTGCATCCTCAACTACAGAGACAACTGCATCCTCAACTACAGAGACAACTGAAGAATCTACAACTGCGTCCTCAACTACAGAGACAACTGAAGAATCTACAACTGCATCCTCAACTACAGAGACAACTGAAGAATCTAAAACTGCATCCTCAACTACAGAGACAACTGAAGAATCTACAACTGCATCCTTAACTACAGAGACAAATGCGTCCTCAACTACAGAGACAACTGAAGAATCTACAACTGCATCCTCAACTACAGAGACAACTGCATCCTCAACTACAGAGACAACTGAAGAATCTACAACTGCATCCTCAACTACAGAGACAACTGCATCCTCAACTACAGAGACAACTGAAGAATCTACAACTGCATCCTCAACTACAGAGACAACTGAAGAATCTACAACTGCATCCTCAACTACAGAGACAACTGAAGAATCTACAACTGCATCCTCAACTACAGAGACAACTGCATCCTCAACTACAGAGACAACTGCATCCTCAACTACAGAGAGAACTGAAGAATCTACAACTGCATCCTCAACTACAGAGACAACTGAAGAATCTACAACTGCATCCTCAACTACAGAGACAACTGCATCCTCAACTACAGAGACAACTAAAGAATCTACAACTGCGTCCTCAACTACAGAGACAACTGAAGAATCTACAACTGCATCCTCAACTACAGAGACAACTGAAGAATCTACAACTGCGTCCTCAACTACAGAGACAACTGAAGAATCTACAACTGCATCCTCAACTACAGAGACAACTGAAGAATCTACAACTGCATCCTCAACTACAGAGACAACTGAAGAATCTACAACTGCATCCTCAACTACAGAGACAACTGCATCCTCAACTACAGAGACAACTGAAGAATCTACAACTGCATCCTCAACTACAGAGACAACTGAAGAATCTACAACTGCATCCTCAACTACAGAGACAACTGAAGAATCTACAACTGCATCCTCAACTACAGAGACAACTGCATCCTCAACTACAGAGACAACTGAAGAATCTACAACTGCATCCTCAACTACAGAGACAACTGAAGAATCTACAACTGCATCCTCAACTACAGAGACAACTGAAGAATCTACAACTGCATCCTCAACTACAGAGACAACTGAAGAATCTACAACTGCGTCCCCAACTACAGAGACAACTGAAGAATCTACAACTGCATCCTCAACTACAGAGACAACTGAAGAATCTACAACTGCATCCTCAACTACAGAGACAACTGCATCCTCAACTACAGAGACAACTGCATCCTCAACTACAGAGAGAACTGAAGAATCTACAACTGCATCCTCAACTACAGAGACAACTGAAGAATCTACAACCGCATCCTCAACTACAGAGACAACTGCATCCTCAACTACAGAGACAACTAAAGAATCTACAACTGCGTCCTCAACTACAGAGACAACTGAAGAATCTACAACTGCATCCTCAACTACAGAGACAACTGAAGAATCTACAACTGCGTCCTCAACTACAGAGACAACTGAAGAATCTACAACTGCATCCTCAACTACAGAGACAACTGCATCCTCAACTACAGAGACAACTGCATCCTCAACTACAGAGACAACTGAAGAATCTACAACTGCATCCTCAACTACAGAGACAACTGCATCCTCAACTACAGAGACAACTGAAGAATCTACAACTGCGTCCTCAACTACAGAGACAACTGAAGAATCTACAACTGCATCCTCAACTACAGAGACAACTGAAGAATCTACAACTGCATCCTCAACTACAGAGACAACTAAAGAATCTACAACTGCATCCTCAACTACAGAGACAACTGAAGAATCTACAACTGCGTCCTCAACTACAGAGACAACTGAAGAATCTACAACTGCGTCCTCAACTACAGAGACAACTGAAGAATCTACAACTGCATCCTCAACTACAGAGACAACTGAAGAATCTACAACTGCGTCCTCAACTACAGAAACAACTGAAGAATCTACAACTGCATCCTCAACTACAGAGACAACTGAAGAATCTACAACTGCATCCTCAACTACAGAGACAACTGCATCCTCAACTACAGAGACAACTGCATCCTCAACTACAGAGAGAACTGAAGAATCTACAACTGCATCCTCAACTACAGAGACAACTGAAGAATCTACAACTGCATCCTCAACTACAGAGACAACTGCATCCTCAACTACAGAGACAACTGAAGAATCTACAACTGCGTCCTCAACTACAGAGACAACTGAAGAATCTACAACTGCATCCTCAACTACAGAGACAACTGAAGAATCTAAAACTGCATCCTCAACTACAGAGACAACTGAAGAATCTACAACTGCATCCTTAACTACAGAGACAAATGCGTCCTCAACTACAGAGACAACTGAAGAATCTACAACTGCATCCTCAACTACAGAGACAACTGCATCCTCAACTACAGAGACAACTGAAGAATCTACAACTGCATCCTCAACTACAGAGACAACTGCATCCTCAACTACAGAGACAACTGAAGAATCTACAACTGCATCCTCAACTACAGAGACAACTGAAGAATCTACAACTGCATCCTCAACTACAGAGACAACTGAAGAATCTACAACTGCATCCTCAACTACAGAGACAACTGCATCCTCAACTACAGAGACAACTGCATCCTCAACTACAGAGAGAACTGAAGAATCTACAACTGCATCCTCAACTACAGAGACAACTGAAGAATCTACAACTGCATCCTCAACTACAGAGACAACTGCATCCTCAACTACAGAGACAACTAAAGAATCTACAACTGCGTCCTCAACTACAGAGACAACTGAAGAATCTACAACTGCATCCTCAACTACAGAGACAACTGAAGAATCTACAACTGCGTCCTCAACTACAGAGACAACTGAAGAATCTACAACTGCATCCTCAACTACAGAGACAACTGAAGAATCTACAACTGCATCCTCAACTACAGAGACAACTGAAGAATCTACAACTGCATCCTCAACTACAGAGACAACTGCATCCTCAACTACAGAGACAACTGAAGAATCTACAACTGCATCCTCAACTACAGAGACAACTGAAGAATCTACAACTGCATCCTCAACTACAGAGACAACTGAAGAATCTACAACTGCGTCCCCAACTACAGAGACAACTGAAGAATCTACAACTGCATCCTCAACTACAGAGACAACTGAAGAATCTACAACTGCATCCTCAACTACAGAGACAACTGCATCCTCAACTACAGAGACAACTGCATCCTCAACTACAGAGAGAACTGAAGAATCTACAACTGCATCCTCAACTACAGAGACAACTGAAGAATCTACAACCGCATCCTCAACTACAGAGACAACTGCATCCTCAACTACAGAGACAACTAAAGAATCTACAACTGCGTCCTCAACTACAGAGACAACTGAAGAATCTACAACTGCATCCTCAACTACAGAGACAACTGAAGAATCTACAACTGCGTCCTCAACTACAGAGACAACTGAAGAATCTACAACTGCATCCTCAACTACAGAGACAACTGAAGAATCTACAACTGCATCCTCAACTACAGAGACAACTGAAGAATCTACAACTGCGTCCTCAACTACAGAGACAACTGAAGAATCTACAACTGCATCCTCAACTACAGAGACAACTGAAGAATCTACAACTGCATCCTCAATTACAGAGACAACTGAAGAATCTACAACTGCATCCTCAACTACAGAGACAACTGCGTCCTCAACTACAGAGACAACTGCGTCCTCAACTACAGAGACAACTGAAAAATCTACAACTGCATCCTCAACTACAGAGACAACTGCGTCCTCAACTACAGAGACAACTGAAGAATCTACAACTGCATCCTCAACTACAGAGACAACTGAAGAATCTACAACTGCATCCTCAACTACAGAGACAACTGAAGAATCTACAACTGCATCCTCAACTACAGAGACAACTGCATCCTCAACTACAGATACAACTGAAGAATCTACAACTGCGTCCTCAACTACAGAGACAACTGAAGAATCTACAACTGCATCCTCAACTACAGAGACAACTGAAGAATCTACAACTGCGTCCTCAACTACAGAGACAACTGAAGAATCTACAACTGCATCCTCAACTACAGAGACAACTGAAGAATCTACAACTGCATCCTCAACTACAGAGACAACTGCATCCTCAACTACAGAGACAACTGAAGAATCTACAACTGCATCCTCAACTACAGAAACAACTGCATCCTCAACTACAGAGACAACTGAAGAATCTACAACTGCATCCTCAACTACAGAGACAACTGAAGAATCTACAACTGCATCCTCAACTACAGAGACAACTGAAGAATCTACAACTGCATCCTCAACTACAGAGACAACTGCATCCTCAACTACAGAGACAATTGCATCCTCAACTACAGATACAACTGAAGAATCTACAACTGCGTCCTCAACTACAGAGACAACTGAAGAATCTACAACTGCATCCTCAACTACAGAGACAACTGAAGAATCTACAACTGCATCCTCAACTACAGAGACAACTGAAGAATCTACAACTGCATCCTCAACTACAGAGACAACTGAAGAATCTACAACTGCATCCTCAACTACAGAGACAACTGAAAAATCTACAACTGCGTCCTCAACTACAGAGACAACTGAAGAATCTACAACTGCATCCTCAACTACAGAGACAACTGAAGAATCTACAACTGCATCCTCAACTACAGAGACAACTGCATCCTCAACTACAGAGACAGCTGAAGAATCTACAACTACATCCTCAACTACAGAGACAACTGCATCCTCAACTACAGAGACAACTGAAGAATCTACAACTGCGTCCTCAACTACAGAGACAACTGAAGAATCTACAACTGCATCCTCAACTACAGAGACAACTGAAGAATCTACAACTGCATCCTCAACTACAGAGACAACTGCATCCTCAACTACAGAGACAACTGAAGAATCTACAACTGCATCCTCAACTACAGAGACAACTGAAGAATCTACAACTGCGTCCTCAACTACAGCGACAACTGAAGAATCTACAACTGCATCCTCAACCACAGAGACAACTGAAGAATCTACAACTGCGTCCTCAACTACAGAGACAACTGTAGAATCTACAACTGCATCCTCAACTACAGAGACAACTGAAGAATCTACAACTGCATCCTCAACTACAGAGACAACTGCATCCTCAACTACAGAGACAACTGAAGAATCTACAACTGCATCCTCAACTACAGAGACAACTGCATCCTCAACTACAGAGACAACTGAAGAATCTACAACTGCATCCTCAACTACAGAGACAACTGTAGAATCTACAACTGCATCCTCAACTACAGAGACAACTGAAGAATCTACAACTGCATCCTCAACTACAGAGACAACTGCATCCTCAACTACAGAGACAACTGAAGAATCTACAACTGCATCCTCAACTACAGAGACAACTGCATCCTCAACTACAGAGACAACTGCATCCTCAACTACAGAGACAACTGAAGAATCTACAACTGCGTCCTCAACTACAGAGACAACTGAAGAATCTACAACTGCGTCCTCAACTACAGAGACAACTGAAGAATCTACAACTGCATCCTCAACTACAGAGACAACTGAAGAATCTACAACTGCATCCTCAACTACAGAGACAACTGAAGAATCTACAACTGCATCCTCAACTACAGAGACAACTGAAGAATCTACAACTGCATCCTCAACTACAGAGACAACTGAAGAATCTACAACTGCGTCCTCAACTACAGAGACAACTGAAGAATCTACAACTGCATCCTCAACCACAGAGACAACTGAAGAATCTACAACTGCGTCCTCAACTACAGAGACAACTGTAGAATCTACAACTGCATCCTCAACTACAGAGACAACTGAAGAATCTACAACTGCATCCTCAACTACAGAGACAACTGCATCCTCAACTACAGAGACAACTGAAGAATCTACAACTGCATCCTCAACTACAGAGACAACTGCATCCTCAACTACAGAGACAACTGAAGAATCTACAACTGCATCCTCAACTACAGAGACAACTGCATCCTCAACTACAGAGACAACTGAAGAATCTACAACTGCGTCCTCAACTACAGAGACAACTGAAGAATCTACAACTGCATCCTCAACTACAGAGACAACTGCATCCTCAACAACAGAGACAACTGAAGAATCTACAACTGCATCCTCAACTACAGAGACAACTGAAGAATCTACAACTGCGTCCTCAACTACAGAGACAACTGAAGAATCTACAACTGCGTCCTCAACTACAGAGACAACTGAAGAATCTACAACTGCATCCTCAACTACAGAGACAACTGAAGAATCTACAACTGCATCCTCAACTACAGAGACATCTGCATCCTCAACTACAGAGACAACTGCATCCTCAACTACAGAGACAACTGCATCCTCAACTACAGAGACAACTGCATCCTCAACTACAGAGACAACTGAAGAATCTACAACTGCGTCCTCAACTACAGAGACAACTGAAGAATCTACAACTGCATCCTCAACTACAGAGACAACTGAAGAATCTACAACTGCGTCCTCAACTACAGAGACAACTGAAGAATCTACAACTGCGTCCTCAACTACAGAGACAACTGAAGAATCTACAACTGCATCCTCAACTACAGAGACAACTGAAGAATCTACAACTGCATCCTCAACTACAGAGACAACTGAAGAATCTACAACTGCGTCCTCAACTACAGAGACAACTGAAGAATCTACAACTGCATCCTCAACTACAGAGACAACTGAAGAATCTACAACTGCATCCTCAACTACAGAGACAACTGAAGAATCTACAACTGCGTCCTCAACTACAGAGACAACTGAAGAATCTACAACTGCATCCTCAACTACAGAGACAACTGAAGAATCTACAACTGCATCCTCAACTACAGAGACAACTGAAGAATCTACAACTGCATCCTCAACTACAGAGACAACTGCATCCTCAACTACAGAGACAACTGCATCCTCAACTACAGAGACAACTGCATCCTCAACTACAGAGACAACTGAAGAATCTACAACTGCATCCTCAACTACAGAGACAACTGAAGAATCTACAACTGCGTCCTCAACTACAGAGACAACTGAAGAATCTACAACTGCATCCTCAACTACAGAGACAACTGCATCCTCAACAACAGAGACAACTGAAGAATCTACAACTGCATCCTCAACTACAGAGACAACTGAAGAATCTACAACTGCGTCCTCAACTACAGAGACAACTGAAGAATCTACAACTGCGTCCTCAACTACAGAGACAACTGAAGAATCTACAACTGCATCCTCAACTACAGAGACAACTGAAGAATCTACAACTGCATCCTCAACTACAGAGACAACTGCATCCTCAACTACAGAGACAACTGCATCCTCAACTACAGAGACAACTGCATCCTCAACTACAGAGACAACTGCATCCTCAACTACAGAGACAACTGAAGAATCTACAACTGCGTCCTCAACTACAGAGACAACTGAAGAATCTACAACTGCATCCTCAACTACAGAGACAACTGAAGAATCTACAACTGCGTCCTCAACTACAGAGACAACTGAAGAATCTACAACTGCGTCCTCAACTACAGAGACAACTGAAGAATCTACAACTGCATCCTCAACTACAGAGACAACTGAAGAATCTACAACTGCATCCTCAACTACAGAGACAACTGAAGAATCTACAACTGCGTCCTCAACTACAGAGACAACTGAAGAATCTACAAATGCATCCTCAACTACAGAGACAACTGAAGAATCTACAACTGCATCCTCAACTACAGAGACAACTGAAGAATCTACAACTGCGTCCTCAACTACAGAGACAACTGAAGAATCTACAACTGCATCCTCAACTACAGAGACAACTGAAGAATCTACAACTGCATCCTCAACTACAGAGACAACTGAAGAATCTACAACTGCATCCTCAACTACAGAGACAACTGCATCCTCAACTACAGAGACAACTGCATCCTCAACTACAGAGACAACTGCATCCTCAACTACAGAGACAACTGAAGAATCTACAACTGCATCCTCAACTACAGAGACAACTGAAGAATCTACAACTGCGTCCTCAACTACAGAGACAACTGAAGAATCTACAACTGCATCCTCAACTACAGAGACAACTGAAGAATCTACAACTGCATCCTCAACTACAGAGACAACTGAAGAATCTACAACTGCATCCTCAACTACAGAGACAACTGAAGAATCTACAACTGCGTCCTCAACTACAGAGACAACTGAAGAATCTACAACTGCATCCTCAACTACAGAGACAACTGAAGAATCTACAACTGCATCCTCAACTACAGAGACAACAGCATCCTCAACTACAGAGACAACTGCATCCTCAACTACAGAGACAACTGCATCCTCAACTACAGAGACAACTGAAGAATCTACAACTGCGTCCTCAACTACAGAGACAACTGAAGAATCTACAACTGCATCCTCAACTACAGAGACAACTGAAGAATCTACAACTGCATCCTCAACTACAGAGACAACTGAAGAATCTACAACTGCATCCTCAACTACAGAGACAACTGAAGAATCTACAACTGCATCCTCAACTACAGAGACAACTGCATCCTCAACTACAGAGACAACTGCATCCTCAACTACAGAGACAACTGCATCCTCAACTACAGAGACAACTGAAGAATCTACAACTGCGTCCTCAACTACAGAGACAACTGAAGAATCTACAACTGCATCCTCAACTACAGAGACAACTGAAGAATCTACAACTGCATCCTCAACTACAGAGACAACTGCATCCTCAACTACAGAGACAACTGAAGAATCTACAACTGCGTCCTCAACTACAGAGACAACTGAAGAATCTACAACTGCATCCTCAACTACAGAGACAACTGAAGAATCTACAACTGCATCCTCAACTACAGAGACAACTGAAGAATCTACAACTGCATCCTCAACTACAGAGACAACTGAAGAATCTACAACTGCATCCTCAACTACAGAGACAACTGCATCCTCAACTACAGAGACAACTGAAGAATCTACAACTGCATCCTCAACTACAGAGACAACTGAAGAATCTACAACTGCATCCTCAACTACAGAGACAACTGCATCCTCAACTACAGAGACAACTGAAGAATCTACAACTGCGTCCTCAACTACAGAGACAACTGAAGAATCTACAACTGCATCCTCAACTACAGAGACAACTGCATCCTCAACAACAGAGACAACTGAAGAATCTACAACTGCATCCTCAACTACAGAGACAACTGAAGAATCTACAACTGCGTCCTCAACTACAGAGACAACTGAAGAATCTACAACTGCGTCCTCAACTACAGAGACAACTGAAGAATCTACAACTGCATCCTCAACTACAGAGACAACTGAAGAATCTACAACTGCATCCTCAACTACAGAGACAACTGCATCCTCAACTACAGAGACAACTGCATCCTCAACTACAGAGACAACTGCATCCTCAACTACAGAGACAACTGCATCCTCAACTACAGAGACAACTGAAGAATCTACAACTGCGTCCTCAACTACAGAGACAACTGAAGAATCTACAACTGCATCCTCAACTACAGAGACAACTGAAGAATCTACAACTGCGTCCTCAACTACAGAGACAACTGAAGAATCTACAACTGCATCCTCAACTACAGAGACAACTGCATCCTCAACAACAGAGACAACTGAAGAATCTACAACTGCATCCTCAACTACAGAGACAACTGAAGAATCTACAACTGCGTCCTCAACTACAGAGACAACTGAAGAATCTACAACTGCGTCCTCAACTACAGAGACAACTGAAGAATCTACAACTGCATCCTCAACTACAGAGACAACTGAAGAATCTACAACTGCATCCTCAACTACAGAGACAACTGCATCCTCAACTACAGAGACAACTGCATCCTCAACTACAGAGACAACTGCATCCTCAACTACAGAGACAACTGCATCCTCAACTACAGAGACAACTGCATCCTCAACTACAGAGACAACTGAAGAATCTACAACTGCGTCCTCAACTACAGAGACAACTGAAGAATCTACAACTGCATCCTCAACTACAGAGACAACTGAAGAATCTACAACTGCGTCCTCAACTACAGAGACAACTGAAGAATCTACAACTGCGTCCTCAACTACAGAGACAACTGAAGAATCTACAACTGCATCCTCAACTACAGAGACAACTGAAGAATCTACAACTGCATCCTCAACTACAGAGACAACTGAAGAATCTACAACTGCGTCCTCAACTACAGAGACAACTGAAGAATCTACAACTGCATCCTCAACTACAGAGACAACTGAAGAATCTACAACTGCATCCTCAACTACAGAGACAACTGAAGAATCTACAACTGCGTCCTCAACTACAGAGACAACTGAAGAATCTACAACTGCATCCTCAACTACAGAGACAACTGAAGAATCTACAACTGCATCCTCAACTACAGAGACAACTGAAGAATCTACAACTGCATCCTCAACTACAGAGACAACTGCATCCTCAACTACAGAGACAACTGCATCCTCAACTACAGAGACAACTGCATCCTCAACTACAGAGACAACTGAAGAATCTACAACTGCATCCTCAACTACAGAGACAACTGAAGAATCTACAACTGCGTCCTCAACTACAGAGACAACTGAAGAATCTACAACTGCATCCTCAACTACAGAGACAACTGAAGAATCTACAACTGCATCCTCAACTACAGAGACAACTGAAGAATCTACAACTGCATCCTCAACTACAGAGACAACTGAAGAATCTACAACTGCGTCCTCAACTACAGAGACAACTGAAGAATCTACAACTGCATCCTCAACTACAGAGACAACTGAAGAATCTACAACTGCATCCTCAACTACAGAGACAACAGCATCCTCAACTACAGAGACAACTGCATCCTCAACTACAGAGACAACTGCATCCTCAACTACAGAGACAACTGAAGAATCTACAACTGCGTCCTCAACTACAGAGACAACTGAAGAATCTACAACTGCGTCCTCAACTACAGAGACAACTGAAGAATCTACAACTGCATCCTCAACTACAGAGACAACTGAAGAATCTACAACTGCATCCTCAACTACAGAGACAACTGAAGAATCTACAACTGCATCCTCAACTACAGAGACAACTGCATCCTCAACTACAGAGACAACTGCATCCTCAACTACAGAGACAACTGCATCCTCAACTACAGAGACAACTGAAGAATCTACAACTGCGTCCTCAACTACAGAGACAACTGAAGAATCTACAACTGCATCCTCAACTACAGAGACAACTGAAGAATCTACAACCGCATCCTCAACTACAGAGACAACTGCATCCTCAACTACAGAGACAACTGAAGAATCTACAACTGCGTCCTCAACTACAGAGACAACTGAAGAATCTACAACTGCATCCTCAACTACAGAGACAACTGAAGAATCTACAACTGCATCCTCAAC
Organism: Zaprionus indianus; assembly: GCA_018904595.1. Lineage (NCBI taxonomy): Eukaryota > Metazoa > Arthropoda > Insecta > Diptera > Drosophilidae > Zaprionus > Zaprionus indianus. The sequence continues at coordinate 5,069,462 of JAEIHA010000905.1, forward strand.
TACAGAGACAACTGAAGAATCTACAACTGCATCCTCAACTACAGAGACAACTGAAGAATCTACAACTGCATCCTCAACTACAGAGACAACTGCATCCTCAACTACAGAGACAACTGAAGAATCTACAACTGCATCCTCAACTACAGAGACAACTGAAGAATCTACAACTGCATCCTCAACTACAGAGACAACTGAAGAATCTACAACTGCATCCTCAACTACAGAGACAACTGAAGAATCTACAACTGCATCCTCAACTACAGAGACAACTGAAGAATCTACAACTGCATCCTCAACTACAGAGACAACTGAAGAATCTACAACTGCATCCTCAACTACAGAGACAACTGCATCCTCAACTACAGAGACAACTGCATCCTCAACTACAGAGACAACTGAAGAATCTACAACTGCGTCCTCAACTACAGAGACAACTGAAGAATCTACAACTGCATCCTCAACTACAGAGACAACTGCATCCTCAACTACAGAGACAACTGAAGAATCTACAACTGCATCCTCAATTACAGAGACAACTGAAGAATCTACAACTGCGTCCTCAACTACAGAGACAACTGAAGAATCTACAACTGCATCCTCAACTACAGAGACAACTGAAGAATCTACAACTGCGTCCTCAACTACAGAGACAACTGTAGAATCTACAACTGCATCCTTAACTACAGAGACAACTGAAGAATCTACAACTGCATCCTCAACTACAGAGACAACTGCATCCTCAACTACAGAGACAACTGAAGAATCTACAACTGCATCCTCAACTACAGAGACAACTGCATCCTCAACTACAGAGACAACTGAAGAATCTACAACTGCGTCCTCAACTACAGAGACAACTGAAGAATCTACAACTGCGTCCTCAACTACAGAGACAACTGAAGAATCTACAACTGCATCCTCAACTACAGAGACAACTGAAGAATCTACAACTGCATCCTCAACTACAGAGACAACTGAAGAATCTACAACTGCATCCTCAACTACAGAGACAACTGAAGAATCTACAACTGCGTCCTCAACTACAGAGACAACTGAAGAATCTACAACTGCATCCTCAACTACAGAGACAACTGAAGAATCTACAACTGCATCCTCAACTACAGAGACAACTGCATCCTCAACTACAGAGACAACTGCATCCTCAACTACAGAGACAACTGAAGAATCTACAACTGCATCCTCAACTACAGAGACAACTGAAGAATCTACAACTGCATCCTCAACTACAGAGACAACTGCATCCTCAACTACAGAGACAACTGAAGAATCTACAACTGCATCCTCAACTACAGAGACAACTGAAGAATCTACAACTGCATCCTCAACTACAGAGACAACTGCATCCTCAACTACAGAGACAACTGAAGAATCTACAACTGCGTCCTCAACTACAGAGACAACTGAAGAATCTACAACTGCATCCTCAACTACAGAGACAACTAAAGAATCCTCAACTACAGAGACAACTGAAGAATCTACAACTGCATCCTCAACTACAGAGACAACTGAAGAATCTACAACTGCATCCTCAACTACAGAGACAACTGCATCCTCAACTACAGAGACAACTGAAGAATCTACAACTGCGTCCTCAACTACAGAGACAACTGAAGAATCTACAACTGCATCCTCAACTACAGAGACAACTAAAGAATCCTCAACTACAGAGACAACTGAAGAATCTACAACTGCATCCTCAACTACAGAGACAACTGAAGAATCTACAACTGCATCCTCAACTACAGAGACAACTGCATCCTCAACTACAGAGACAACTGAAGAATCTACAACTGCATCCTCAACTACAGAGACAACTAAAGAATCTACAACTGCATCCTCAACTACAGAGACAACTGAAGAATCTACAACTGCGTCCTCAACTACAGAGACAACTGAAGAATCTACAACTGCATCCTCAACTACAGAGACAACTGAAGAATCTACAACTGCATCCTCAACTACAGAGACAACTGAAGAATCTACAACTGCATCCTCAACTACAGAGACAACTGAAGAATCTACAACTGCATCCTCAACTACAGAGACAACTGAAGAATCTACAACTGCATCCTCAACTACAGAGACAACTGAAGAATCTACAACTGCATCCTCAACTACAGAGACAACTAAAGAATCTACAACTGCATCCTCAACTACAGAGACAACTGAAGAATCTACAACTGCGTCCTCAACTACAGAGACAACTGAAGAATCTACAACTGCATCCTCAACTACAGAGACAACTGAAGAATCTACAACTGCATCCTCAACTACAGAGACAACTGAAGAATCTACAACTGCATCCTCAACTACAGAGACAACTGAAGAATCTACAACTGCATCCTCAACTACAGAGACAACTGAAGAATCTACAACTGCATCCTCAACTACAGAGACAACTGAAGAATCTACAACTGCATCCTCAACTACAGAGACAACTGAAGAATCTACAACTGCGTCCTCAACTACAGAGACAACTGAAGAATCTACAACTGCATCCTCAACTACAGAGACAACTGCATCCTCAACTACAGAGACAACTGCATCCTCAACTACAGAGACAACTGAAGAATCTACAACTGCGTCCTCAACTACAGAGACAACTGAAGAATCTACAACTGCATCCTCAACTACAGAGACAACTGAAGAATCTACAACTGCATCCTCAACTACGGAGACAACTGAAGAATCTACAACTGCATCCTCAACTACAGAAACAACTGCATCCTCAACTACAGAGACAACTGAAGAATCTACAACTGCATCCTCAACTACAGAGACAACTGAAGAATCTACAACTGCATCCTCAACTACAGAGACAACTGAAGAATCTACAACTGCATCCTCGACTACAGAGACATTTGAAGAATCTACAACTGCATCCTCAACTACAGAGACAACTGCGTCCTCAACTACAGAGACAACTGAAGAATCTACAACTGCATCCTCAACTACAGAGACAACTGAAGAATCTACAACTGCATCCTCAACTACAGAGACAACTGAAGAATCTACAACTGCATCCTCAACTACAGAGACAACTGAAGAATCTACAACTGCATCCTCAACTACAGAGACAACTGAAGAATCTACAACTGCATCCTCAACTACAGAGACAACTGAAGAATCTACAACTGCATCCTCAACTACAGAGACAACTGCGTCCTCAACTACAGAGACAACTGAAGAATCTACATCTGCGTCCTCAACTACAGAGACAACTGAAGAATCTACAACTGCGTCCTCAACTACAGAGACAACTGAAGAATCTACAACTGCATCCTCAACTACAGAGACAACTGAAGAATCTACAACTGCATCCTCAACTACAGAGACAACTGAAGAATCTACAACTGCATCCTCAACTACAGAGACAACTGAAGAATCTACAACTGCGTCCTCAACTACAGAGACAACTGAAGAATCTACAACTGCATCCTCAACTACAGAGACAACTGAAGAATCTACAACTGCATCCTCAACTACAGAGACAACTGAAGAATCTACAACTGCATCCTCAACTACAGAGACAACTGCATCCTCAACTACAGAGACAACTGCATCCTCAACTACAGAGACAACTGAAGAATCTACAACTGCGTCCTCAACTACAGAGACAACTGAAGAATCTACAACTGCATCCTCAACTACAGAGACAACTGAAGAATCTACAACTGCATCCTCAACTACAGAGACAACTGAAGAATCTACAACTGCATCCTCAACTACAGAGACAACTGCATCCTCAACTACAGAGACAACTGAAGAATCTACAACTGCATCCTCAACTACAGAGACAACTGAAGAATCTACAACTGCATCCTCAACTACAGAGACAACTGAAGAATCTACAACTGCATCCTCAACTACAGAGACAACTGAAGAATCTACAACTGCATCCTCAACTACAGAGACAACTGAAGAATCTACAACTGCATCCTCAACTACAGAGACAACTGCATCCTCAACTACAGAGACAACTGCGTCCTCAACTACAGAGACAACTGCGTCCTCAACTACAGAGACAACTGAAGAATCTACAACTGCATCCTCAACTACAAAGACAACTGCGTCCTCAACTACAGAGACAACTGAAGAATCTACAACTGCGTCCTCAACTACAGAGACAACTGAAGAATCTACAACTGCATCCTCAACTACAGAGACAACTGAAGAATCTACAACTGCATCCTCAACTACAGAGACAACTGAAGAATCTACAACTGCATCCTCAACTACAGAGACAACTGCATCCTCAACTACAGAGACAAGTGAAGAATCTACAACTGCATCCTCAACTACAGAGACAACTGAAGAATCTACAACTGCATCCTCAACTACAGAGACAACTGCATCCTCAACTACAGAGACAAGTGAAGAATCTACAACTGCATCCTCAACTACAGAGACAACTGAAGAATCTACAATTGCATCCTCAACTACAGAGACAACTGAAGAATCTACAACTGCATCCTCAACTACAGAGACAAATGCGTCCTCAACTACAGAGACAACTGAAGAATCTACAACTGCATCCTCAACTACAGAGACAACTGAAGAATCTACAACTGCGTCCTCAACTACAGAGAGAACCGAAGAATCTATAACTGCATCCTCAACTACAGAGACAACTGAAGAATCTACAACTGCATCCTCAACTACAGAGACAACTGCATCCTCAACTACAGAGACAACTGAAGAATCTACAACTGCATCCTCAACTACAGAGACAACTGCATCCTCAACTACAGAGACAACTGAAGAATCTACAACTGCATCCTCAACTACAGAGACAACTGCGTCCTCAACTACAGAGACAACTGCGTCCTCAACTACAGAGACAACTGAAGAATCTACAACTGCATCCTCAACTACAGAGACAACTGCGTCCTCAACTACAGAGACAACTGAAGAATCTACAACTGCATCCTCAACTACAGAGACAACTGAAGAATCTACAACTGCATCCTCAACTACAGAGACAACTGAAGAATCTACAACTGCATCCTCAACTACAGAGACAACTGCGTCCTCAACTACAGAGACAACTGAAGAATCTACAACTGCATCCTCAACTACAGAGACAACTGCGTCCTCAACTACAGAGGCAACTGCGTCCTCAACTACAGAGACAACTGAAGAATCTACAACTGCATCCTCAACTACAGAGACAACTGAAGAATCTACAGCTGCATCCTTAACTACAGAGACAACTGAAGAATCTACAACTGCATCCTCAACTACAGAGACAACTGAAGAATCTACAACTGCGTCCTCAACTACAGAGACAACTGAAGAATCTACAACTGCGTCCTCAACTACAGAGACAACTGAAGAATCTACAACTGCATCCTCAACTACAGAGACAACTGAAGAATCTACAACGGCATCCTCAACTACAGAGACAACTGCATCCTCAACTACAGAGACAACTGAAGAATCTACAACTGCGTCCTCAACTACAGAGACAACTGAAGAATCTACAACTGCATCCTCAACTACAGAGACAACTGAAGAATCTACAACTGCATCCTCAACTACAGAGACAACTGCATCCTCAACTACAGAGACAACTGAAGAATCTACAACTGCATCCTCAACTACAGAGACAACTGAAGAATCTACAACTGCATCCTCAACTACAGAGACAACTGAAGAATCTACAACTGCATCCTCAACTACAGAGACAACTGAAGAATCTACAACTGCATCCCCAACTACAGAGATAACTGAGGAATCTACAACTGCATCCTCAACTACAGAGACAACTGAAGAATCTACAACTGCATCCTCAACTACAGAGACAACTGCATCCTCAACTACAGAGACAACTGAAGAATCTACAACTGCGTCCTCAACTACAGAGACAACTGAAGAATCTACAACTGCATCCTCAACTACAGAGACAACTGAAGAATCTACAACTGCGTCCTCAACTACAGAGACAACTGAAGAATCTACAACTGCATCCTCAACTACAGAGACAACTGAAGAATCTACAACTGCATCCTCAACTACAGAGACAACTGCGTCCTCAACTACAGAGACAACTGAAGAATCTACAACTGCATCCTCAACTACAGAGACAACTGAAGAATCTACAACTGCATCCTCAACTACAGAGACAACTGAAGAATCTACAACTGCGTCCTCAACTACAGAGACAACTGAAGAATCTACAACTGCATCCTCAACTACAGAGACAACTGAAGAATCTACAACTGCATCCTCAACTACAGAGACAACTGAAGAATCTACAACTGCATCCTCAACTACAGAGACAACTGAGGAATCTACAACTGCATCCTCAACTACAGAGACAACTGAAGAATCTACAACTGCGTCCTCAACTACAAGGACAACTGAAGAATCTACAACTGCATCCTCAACTACAGAGACAACTGAAGAATCTACAACTGCGTCCTCAACTACAGAGACAACTGAAGAATCTACAACTGCATCCTCAACTACAGAGACAACTGAAGAATCTACAACTGCATCCTCAACTACAGAGACAACTGCATCCTCAACTACAGAGACAACTGAAGAATCTACAACTGCATCCTCAACTACAGAGACAACTGCATCCTCAACTACAGAGACAACTGAAGAATCTACAACTGCGTCCTCAACAACAGAGACAACTGAAGAATCTACAACTGCATCCTCAACTACAGAGACAACTGCGTCCTCAACTACAGAGACAACTGCGTCCTCAACTACAGAGACAACTGAAAAATCTACAACTGCATCCTCAACTACAGAGACAACTGCGTCCTCAACTACAGAGACAACTGAAGAATCTACAACTGCATCCTCAACTACAGAGACAACTGAAGAATCTACAACTGCATCCTCAACTACAGAGACAACTGAAGAATCTACAACTGCATCCTCAACTACAGAGACAACTGAAGAATCTACAACTGCGTCCTCAACTACAGAGACAACGGAAGAATCTACAACTGCATCCTCAACTACAGAGACAACTGAAGAATCTACAACTGCATCCTCAACTACAGAGACAACTGCATCCTCAACTACAGAGACAACTGCATCCTCAACTACAGAGACAACTGAAGAATCTACAACTGCATCCTCAACTACAGAGACAACTGAAGAATCTACAACTGCATCCTCAACTACAGAGACAACTGAGGAATCTACAACTGCATCCTCAACTACAGAGACAACTGCGTCCTCAACTACAGAGACAACTGAAGAATCTACAACTGCGTCCTCAACTACAGAGACAACTGAAGAATCTACAACTGCATCCTCAACTACAGAGACAACTGAAGAATCTACAACTGCATCCTCAACTACAGAGACAACTGTATCCTCAACTACAGAGACAACTGAAGAATCTACAACTGCATCCTCAACTACAGAGACAACTGAAGAATCTACAACTGCATCCTCAACTACAGAGACAACTGAAGAATCTACAACTGCGTCCTCAACTACAGAGACAACTGAAGAATCTACAACTGCATCCTCAACTACAGAGACAACTGCATCCTCAACTACAGAGACAACTGAAGAATCTACAACTGCGTCCTCAACTACAGAGACAACTGCTTCCTCAACTACAGAGACAACTGCATCCTCAACTACAGAGACAACTGAAGAATCTACAACTGCATCCTCAACTACAGAGACAACTGCGTCCTCAACTACAGAGACAACTGCGTCCTCAACTACAGAGACAACTGAAGAATCTACAACTGCATCCTCAACTACAGAGACAACTGCGTCCTCAACTACAGAGACAACTGAAGAATCTACAACTGCATCCTCAACTACAGAGACAACTGAAGAATCTACAACTGCATCCTCAACTACAGAGACAACTGAAGAATCTACAACTGCATCCTCAACTACAGAGACAACTGCATCCTCAACTACAGAGACAACTGAAGAATCTACAACTGCATCCTCAACTACAGAGACAACTGAAGAATCTACAACTGCATCCTCAACTACAGAGACAACTGAAGAATCTACAACTGCGTCCTCAACTACAGAGACAACTGAAGAATCTACAACTGCATCCTCAACTACAGAGACAACTGCATCCTCAACTACAGAGACAACTGAAGAATCTACAACTGCGTCCTCAACTACAGAGACAACTGAAGAATCTACAACTGCATCCTCAACTACAGAGACAACTGCATCCTCAACTACAGAGACAACTGAAGAATCTACAACTGCGTCCTCAACTGCATCCTCAACTACAGAGACAACTGCATCCTCAACTACAGAGACAACTGAAGAATCTACAACTGCGTCCTCAACTACAGAGACAACTGAAGAATCTACAACTGCATCCTCAACTACAGAGACAACTGAAGAATCTACAACTGCATCCTCAACTACAGAGACAACTGCATCCTCAACTACAGAGACAACTGCATCCTCAACTATAGAGACAACTGAAGAATCTACAACAGCATCCTCAACTACAGAGACAACTGCATCCTCAACAACAGAGACAACTGCATCCTCAACTACAGAGACAACTGAAGAATCTACAACTGCATCCTCAACTACAGAGACAACTGCTTCCTCAACTACAGAGACAACTGCATCCTCAACTACAGAGACAACTGAAGAATCTACAACTGCATCCTCAACTACAGAGACAACTGAAGAATCTACAACTGCATCCTCAACTACAGAGACAACTGAAGAATCTACAACTGCAACCTCAACTACAGAGACAACTGAAGAATCTACAACTGCATCCTCAACTTCAGAGACAACTGAAGAATCTACAACAGCATCCTCAACTACAGAGACAACTGCATCCTCAACAACAGAGACAACTGCATCCTCAACTACTGAGACAACTGAAGAATCTACAACTGCATCCTCAACTACAGAGACAACTGAAGAATCTACAACTGCATCCTCAACTACAGAGACAACTGAAGAATCTACAACTGCAACCTCAACTACAGAGACAACTGAAGAATCTACAACTGCATCCTCAACTACAGAGACAACTGAAGAATCTACAACAGCATCCTCAACTACAGAGACAACTGCATCCTCAACAACAGAGACAACTGCATCCTCAACTACAGAGACAACTGAAGAATCTACAACTGCATCCTCAACTACAGAGACAACTAAAGAATCTACAACTTTAACTTCATCTACAGAGGCAACTTTACCCACACACGAGCATCACCACAACCATCACCATCATCACCATGCTCCCCAGCCAGAAGTTCCTATTATTCCACCAATTCCACCACCACTATTACCCATATTTGGCCTTCCTCCGCTTCCAGCATTACCACCACTTCCTCCTCTACTACCGAATTTCCCAAATTTACCTGCACTGCCTCCTCCACCCTCTTTTGCATTCCCGCCACTTCCAACACTTCCACCACTTCCAACGCTTCCACCACTTCCAACGTTTCCACCGCTTCCACCGCTTCCACCGCTTCCACCGCTTCCAGCGTTTCCACCACTCCCAGCACTGCCACCACTCCCCGCGCTACCACAATTACCAAATCCCTTTGGGTTTCTTTTTAGGTCCCTAAACCAAAATCAATCTGATAATGCTATTAGGTAATAATATATATATATATTTACATATATATAAATGTATGTTATTGATTAAAAATATTGTAAGTACACAAAATCATAAATGATTAATAAAACATATTTAAAAAATTCGAAACGTTTTTAAAATTTGTTTGGTTTAATATAATATAAGTGTCGATTACTCCTTGGTGATTTGGCTATAACTCCTTGAATGGCCTGCTATTTAAACAGCGACACCTTATTGTTAAGCCCTTGCAAAGTGTGTATTAATTGTGGCCAGGAGCAACACATCTTAAAGACATTTCAAAATATATATTCTTAATCACCATCACAGGAGCGGTCGATCGAGCCATGTCAATCTGTCCGTCTGTCCGCCTGTCTGTTGCAAAACAAACTTGGCATACATGCCTCTTAATGCTACAAGCTGTCGGAACCGGCCAGATCGGACTGATGTATGGTATAGTTGCCATAAAAACTATCTGCCGATTTCGTTATTAGTCAAGATATTGCAACCATCAAAATCAGAACTCTATAACTTATCAACAATTTACCAAAATGCGGGGTTTGTATGAAAACCAGTTTTGATTTTAGGAATAACTTAACTAACCAGCGCCAAACGAAGCTAGACATATAATTGAATATACCTATTGCCATTCTGCATCATTATATATAATTTGTATTCGAGGGGTTAGAGGGAATAAGAGAGGGGTCAAGGTTTAAAGATATCCCTTCTTAAAACATATCGAATAAGTGTCAATTCTGTATTCAATTTTAGAAGTCAACACGCTTAGTTTTCGTGTTGTTGTTTGGCTATACTCTTCCCAATGTATTGTTAGTATAGGAACGATCGGTAGAGACAAGAATCAATAATAAAAGCCTTTAAGCTTTTAGGTTTGTGCTATGTAATCATGATAGTTAAAAGTTCTCAAGACCAGGAAACTAGTAAAAAGTTTATAGTTTTTAAATAAAAACAAATCGACTGGGCCTTTTGAGACAACAACAGCGACTTCTGAGACAACAACAGAGGTGATAACAACTCAAACTTCGGAGACAACAACAGAGGCAACAAAAACAGAGGCGACAACGACAGCGACTTCGGAGACAACAACAGAGGCGACAACGACTGCGACTTCTGAGACAACAACAGAGGTGACAACGATTCCAACTTCGGAGACAACAACAGAGGCAACAACAGCGGCGACAACAACTGCGACTTCGGAGAGTTCTACTGCAACTGCGCGGAGTACAACTGAGATTTCATCGACTTCGGGCACAAGTTCTCTAATTAGACCTGGAAATCATCATCATCATCACAACCACCATCATATAGCTCCGTTAATTTCGGTTATACCTTTGCCCATATTACCCTCACCACCGCTGCCACCTCGACCCCTTCGACCACCACCACCACCACTTCCACCACTTCCACCGCTACCACCGCTACGTCCACCGCCACCGCTACCACCGTTTCCACGTCCTCTTTCTTGGCTTTCATTAAGATCTTATCAGAAATAAATCCACTACTTTATAGTTCTTAAGATTAATAGAATAAACGAACTATACTTTTATTTATCATCCTCATCGTTCTTTAATATGATAAAAAAAATTCAGCCATGCCATCACCATTTAAAAAGCTCAATGCCAACAAATATATAAAAACCATGCAAATCTGTTGAAGGGAAGCGGAACTGTGAGAGCTTGGTAAATTTGTTTATCTGGATTTCTGGTTATTTACCCAATCTTGTGTAGTCAGTACCATCGATAACCTCTGGCAGTTATCTATGTGGGTGCCTTGGAGCTCTGTATCCAATTTGTCAAGTATTCGTTATCCTAATTCCAACGCATGGCCTATATTATTATCCTTATTTAATGTATACATTTTGAAGTGTATTTATTTTAATTCTTTTTTTTATTGTGTCTTGCCAATTCATCTTAAGTAAATATTGTGTTTTTGGTGGAAGTCAATTGTAATATGTAATTGAGTATCAACTGATGTGTTGAATTAAAAATTCTTAATTAAGCCATTTTTGGAATTAAGATTTACCAAACAATTTTCGTTCAACATGACTAAAAATTTTTGTTTTTTTTTATTTCCGAACATATGTTTACCGACCTAGTTTTAGTAATAAACTGAATAAACGTATAAGCTTCAAGCTCATGAAAAATGATTCGGAACTAAAAACTCAAAGCCATTTAGATTTATATTTGTCAAATATTATAAAATGAGAAAATCTACATGAGGTTTATCTAAAGGTCATGGTCTACAGTTGTCACTTCTCAAAAATGGATCAGAACCTAATTTAAATCCTGTCAAAGAAACGCTAATGAATTTAAAATGAGTTTATTTTATTAATTTATATCTTTATTTGACTATAGATTTGAATAAAGTATAAGGATCTAAAAACTTTTACAGAACTCAAGGACTCGCATGTATAAATAGTCTTGAAAGCTAGACATCATTGTTAATAATCATTCCGCGAATATTTCTGCATACGTGATCCGAAACTCTCCCTGTCCAAATATGAATTTCAAGCCTTGAGGACCTAAGTAAATAAGCGCTAAGACTATTAAACGTATATTAATTGGAATCTGAATTCTTACCCAGACGAACATAGAACTAATTATTTGGCGCGTTTGATATTAACACCAGCGACCTGTCCAGAATCCGGGCCCGGATGGACCACACCAACTATTAAATGGTCCATTGAATGGGCCAAAGCAAGGATCGTAAAAACCACTAGGACCGCAGCCTCCACATGTTCCGACACATGAGCCGGGATAGCAAGTATATCTGGTTTTCAAGTTACACATTATGTGCTTAAAGGAGCTGCAACGACCGATTTACATTATTCCCTTGAAACATTAAGGGCAACTTATTAGACTTACATTGATCGCGGTACACAAAAAATTGGAAAATGCCAGAGTTTCAAAAATATTTATACCGAGAATTTAGTTCCTGGCGATCCCAGAGATTGAATTAAACTGAATGGAATTATGTGTGAAAACATATTAATGTTAAAATAAAAGCGATTTTCAAGTCATGGCATACTGTGATGATAATAAAAATTAATATTTTCGGTGGATTCTCATCATTAAGCAGTATTTCATTTGCATATGTATCCACTTCCATATTTACATACATATATTTGTTCGATATTTGATAGACAAGCCCACCATCTTTGCTACTAAAAGACAATTCCTTGCAGAGCAATCACTGCTTAGAAGGATTAAGAAAATATTAAGTTGACTTTTGTTTTCAATCATTTATATTTTTAATTTAGGTTACATTGACAGAATATACAGATATTTCATTCTGAAGACTTTGCTAACAGCAGCCTCCGCAGCAACCCCCGCAGCACCCGCTACCACATGCTGGTCCACACCCTACACATGGCCCGTAACCGCAGCAGCCACCGCTACATCCGCCACCACAGGGTCCACATCCGCCACACTGTGCAGGGCCACCACATCCACAGCATGGTGAGCAGCAGGAGCCGTTGCACGAGTAGCACGGGTTGCACATCTTGATTTAAGGTATTATCTACATAGGGAGGACATTAGTAACGAAAGGTTTCTCCTACATCAGCCATACCTTTTTGCCTTCAGAGAAATGGAATGACGAGATGCAGCGACTTGTGAATTTTGGAGATCTTGCAATGTACTTCTGGTTCCAAGCCTATCACAAAGTCGATGCACCTGATTTATCTCTACAAGAAATACTTGCACCTGAATATAATAATTTGCATTAAAATTTTTTTTAATAAATTTGTTGGAATTTTATCTTTTTCAACTTACATGTCAATTAGTGTAACAAATTTACAAAAAATATAGATGTTAACTGTATGAGTTAATGGGAGATACTGACTAACATCAGAAATGTTCTTGTGGAGGCAAGTAAAATATCTGAAATAAAATTGCCACAGCTTGCTTAGATGCCTTGGGAGCCTACTGAGTTTCTAATAAATCTGTCTAGATATCTCCGACTCAATCCACACATATATCCACTATCGAATCTGCGGTTTGTAGACATGAAATTCAAAAAAATCAACCACTTATTTGAGTTGCAACCACTTAACCCAACCCCCGCAATATCCGCAGAAAGATAAACCAGTAGAAGTCCATAAAAATATCTATTACTTTATTAAGTGTGAAGAGTACATTGAAATTAAACCTTAGAACTAGCAGGTGAAAAACACAAAAAAATTTTAAGAGCTAGGGCTATGGACTTTAGAAAGCATTAGATTTCATCCTAGATTTCTGCTGTAAGCGAGGCTCTTCACAATGCACAATATTGTGCGTACAAACACTCTCTATTGCACAACTTGACAGCAGAAGGCATCATAGAACGATACCTAATAGAAGCATCCTCTCCAGCAGCCACCACCGCAGGGATTGGGACGAGAGTCACAGTACAGTCCCGACATGCATCCGAACATTGGATCAAAGAAGCCGGCGGGCGGGCAAGCGCCGCAGTGTCCGATGCAGGCAGCGGGGTAGCAAGGAAAGCTGCACATATTCGAATGGGCGTGAACTGTGAAGCAAAGGGACCGAGATTAATTTATGCCGCCACCAATTGATCACAGCGCAGCTCACGTGACTCGCGTTACACGAAAAAAAGGAGAGAAATCCTGGATTCCTAAAAATGGAATTTGTTATGAAAACTAAGTTCCGGAAGGTTTAAATATCGATGTAAGACTGAAGAAAAAGCAGCAATCTCCAATAGAACAAACAACTTTGAAGTTGATTCAAATTTCAAGGCCTATTAATCTCAGTTATAATTATATAAGTTCAGTGTTGTAATTTTTGTTGTGTGACTTGCTTATGCACTCAACTTTCTTTAATTAAATTTCATTTGGCTCTTAGCACATGCCGCTTTTATGTTCTTTGCTGTCTTGTTGTGGAAAAAATCTCTTCCGAAAGTGTCATTTAAGTCAATAATTAACTTAAGAACCGCATGAATTAAAAGCAGCAGTGGGCTAGGTGAAAATGGCTAGGGAGTATGAAAGACAAAGCGGAAATTAACACCGCACACATGCTGTGCTAGAACTGAATAAATTAAATGATATTAGTCGCTACTTTGTATATGTATCCTTGTGGTTTTCCCTACGTTACGCATACGCTGCGTGTGACAGCGACAATGGCTGCGCCAGCGCCAGCGACAGCGGCAGCCAAAGCCGAGCGACTTGTCAATGCTGTCAGACCATCAACTCAATCGCTGTTACTCTCTCTAAAATGAAGTGCGAAAATGTGCAAATTAGATTCTGTGGTTGATGCGAAGACACCAGCACACACTCGTGCACCCTTACACATGCCCAGAACAACATCAACAACAACTCACCTTTAATTACGGGCCCGTCTACACTGCGTATACGCAACTCAGCGTGTTCAAAGCAACAACAACTTTTTGACACCGCGCATATGAATTAATTAGCAATCGAGTCTGTCGGGCTGACGTTCCTAGTATTTACTGGCAGCCCTCTGACACCTGATATACGCATATAGTATATGAATATATGTGGGTAGTCTGTTCGTATGAGAGCTAACAAGTAAGGGGTGTAGCAACAACACGATATACTGCAGGAAAAGTCTCACAATTCGTAGAGAAACTCTGTGAGAAGTGGATTTTATACACACTTATTTGAGCTGATATATGTATTTACGTAAAGAATATATAACAAAAGAATTGCTTTAATTTTGTTGAGCTAATATAAAATTTATAATGTTTAAAAAAGAAAGTACAATAAATAATTAGTATAGTATTATCTGCACGGATAAAAAACTGTTTTCTCATACCCACTGTGCCACTAGTTGCATGCAGAGATATAGAAAGGCACATAAGGATAACCTGGTGAGTTCATTTACCCATGTTAAAAATAGATTTTCTGCAATTATAAACCGATTTGCGCCAGATTGAGCCATTCAATTCCATTCCACAAAAATATGAACTTACACACACACACTATCCAGTTCACACCAACATGGCGTAGCTGTTGCCCATTGAAATTGATTACACTTGGGAGCAGCTTCAATTTGACAAAAGCATGCATCAGGTCCCCGACCAAAGCCGGGCTCCAGACTGGAGCCCCAACCCACAAAACAAACCCCAAAAAACACTTAACAATTATTTTCCGGTTCATTGTTCATCGAATAATTTGCATGTTCTGTAACTGTCAATTGAATGTGTCACAAGCAAAAAGAAACAAGTCCTGCCCCTTTTTCCCTCCCTCTATTTTATTCATGTGTCCCGTACATGTAATGCAGGAATGCTGAAATATGTGTTAATTGTTATGGAATCAATTGAGTGAAGGACCATCGCGTCGCTGCGATTGTCGAGCACTTTTGAGTGTTTTATAAATTGTTTTATTCACCCCACATCGAATATGACAGCATAATTGTTAAATGAAATGTCTGCAATCGGCGGGAATTCAACAAAAACATTGTCCTGACACCTATGCTGTAAAATTTTAATGTTCGCAAATATTTTTACATTTTCTTTTGGATGAAAACTGACTGTGTTAAAATGATTTGCATATAATGAACGATACAGTGCAGAATTATAATGTATTGAAAACTAGAACTGAAGCAAAATTACAAAGCTGGTATTAAGTCTCGCTGCCAAAATGAATTTTTAATTAAACTTAATTGATTTAGACTTATTGTCAGAATAGAGAAGACTCTGACTTTATGAAGCAACCTTTCAGTTGTTGACATATTTCAATCATATTTTCAGCAGGGGCTTATAAATTATTCGGCAATTGGCCGATGTGTCTGTCATATTGCCCGACTACGAAACTCGTATTATCCCATTGGGGCCGGGGGCAAGCAGTAATCGTTGCTGGCGACGAGCAGCCAAGTTAATGCCAAGCAATTTGTCAACAATACTTATTATCAGATTTTTGATTGAAATTTCCACTGTTTTTTTTTCCTTTTTTGCGCACTACTCGTAGTTGCGCTGAGTGAAGATTGATTTGCTAAGGCAAAAACAACAGCAACAACAGAAACGAGACAGAAAGGAACAGCAACAACAACGACAAGAAGACGAGGAACGGTGTGCGATGAATGTTGAGCACAGTGTGCTGCTGAAGATGAAAATGATTGATTTGCCATAATGCCCGAGGCAAAGGCAAATGCCAAGCATGAGCAGTGGCGAAGGCGGGAGACGGAGGCGGGCAGTGAGCTGTGCAAGCTTTTGGCAGAGTTCCTATTTGAGTTGTGCCGGCTCTTGTTTTAAAGTGGAACAGCAGAGCCAGGCTAATCATCAATCAATCATATGGCCTGCAATTGCTGTGCCATGCATAAAACAAAAGGCAATCGCTTAAAGTATGCAACGCTTTGTTTGCGCTGCAAAGTATGCTACGGTTTGGCTTTATTCACTTATGTTTGTGTTCGCTCGTTTGCCTTTGCGTTTGCTTTGTGCTTGTCTCCGACTTATCGGATCTGCCACTGACTCTGACTCCAACTCAGACACAGACTCAGCCGCAGCTTCGACTTCGGCCAGCGCCATGGCCGGAGACGCTGCCTCAGTCGCAGTCAGTCTTTATCTCTGTTTGCAAATTAAATTTCAGCTGTCAATCAGCATTCATTACAAGCCGGCACTGGCTTTAAAACCGCATTTTAAGCCACGCCAAAGAAAATTGCGCATACGCAGCGCGAAGCAAACCCGTCGACGCCAGGTAGCAGCCAAACCAGTTATATGTGTGTACGTATGTGTGTGTGTGTGTATACAGTCACCCACATACCCCAGCATTCGCTGAACATACACCCGTACCCACACACACGTACATACTTAAAAGCTGCCGCCAAATTGATTGTAATTGACACTTATTGGACAGCAGACGCTGACTGAGTTTCGTTGTGTGTACCATGTACCGTGGACCATGGACCTTTGTCCTTTCAGCCTGGAACGCCACTATGTGCCAGTCCAAAAATCCATCGGTGGAAATAAATCAATAAGCAGGAGGCTTCCATGTGGGCAAGGACATTTCGAAGTTCAGATTATTATATTGGTATCTAAAAAGGGAAATAAAAATATTAAATAACTCTAAAGCTATGGTAAACAATAAGCCATTACTCATACGTGAAATAGAGATGCGATTACAGCTCACAGCATAACCCATCATCAACGTTATCAACCTAACTTTTCCCGTCAAATCTCACTATTTTTAAAGTCCCATGTGAGTTTTAGCGCCAGGGGCAAATTCATTCTGAGATACAACAAAAGGTGTAACATATTTTTGTGCGAAACAATTAATTGAGGAGTAAACTGTTTTATTTTCTTGCATACTTTTGAGCTTTATTAGTTATTTACATTACCCAATAAACAATTTTGAAGAGGAAAGGGACTATTTTAATGATTTTTGTAATAGAATTTCAAATGCAAAATATTTTAAATATTTCATGGTAAATATGTCTTTATGAGAAGTTTATTTTCACATTTATTATAAGTTGTACTTCTACTGCATTACTACTACTACTACATGTATTCTTCTATTCTACACTGCCCTCTTGTGGCTATCCTTATTGAAAATTATAGAATTACACTGTTATTAAAGCATGCAAAAACAGTTTGGATTGGGACCTTAAGGAAATCAATGTAGAAACTGTTCGACTTGTTATTGAAACTAAAAGCAAAGCGACAAACTCTTTTGTCCACAGTTCTCAGCATTGAAATAAGAACAGAAAACCGGACAATGAAGCCAAAGGAAACCATCCGATTTGGCAATTCGGATTTCTGTTTGTTGTCGGTTTGGTTTGAAAAACGTGTCTGGCATTTTTCCAGCATGAATTTTGTTAATGAAACCAAAGTGAAAGTCTGAGTCTGAACTGAATGCGGGTTGAATTGATTTCGCAGCTGCTCAGTTTGTGGTCAGCAAATTGTTTTAAATTTTGAGCCATTGCGAGAGTTCAACAACTGACTCAGTGGTGGAAGAGGAGTACGGAGTGATGACCTGCACCACACATGGAGCACAGAAAGTTTGTTGAGTTAAGGGTCGACTCACTACTGGGATCCATTGTACTTACTTACGCCATCTTCGCCATCCAACCATGCGTTGGATTTTAGCTGAGCTCTGAAGCGATACTAAGTGCAGATGCCCCACCACATCCCTTCACCACCCTCCATCCCCCTTCAGCCCTTAAGCTGTGTTTAAAGTTCGAGTAAAGTTTTTAATTTAAATTGAGCAGCGAGCGAGAGCTGCATCCAAGTCGGCACCAAGCCGAGCCGAGCCGAACCGAGTTGGCATCCACTTTGATTGACCCAATGAAGGATCGCCTACGAGTCTCACGACCCGGAGTTGAGAACTTACCTGGCAACTTTGTGGCGCAACTGGGGGCACAATTTATATGAGTGTCGCTTAAATTTTCACCCGAGCCAATGAGTGCCTTACCAAGTTAGAAATCTAAGTAGAAGAAATCAGAAAATGTAACCAATCATTGCAGCACTTTTTGAATACTATAAAGTAACCATTATTTTTGAAGGATTATACCATATGTAATTTTGAATCAGGACTGTAGATAAATGAATGTAGATAATCCCCTTTAGTACACATCAAATGAACATCGAAAAAGTTCATCACGCTTTAAGGTCGCATTTAACTTCGTTCATGGGGTCGTTCTTCATTATTATGCGATCTAAATACCTCTCAGGTTTTGCTTTCGTTTCTATTGCAGCGATTTGATGAGATATTGTGACATTTGCCGCGTTGCTTTGGCGTCCAATAAAACCGACAATCAACAGGGACAAACCGGACAAAGAGGCCACAAAAATATATTATAGAAATTCGGTATACGAAATGCTCATCATATTTTTATAACCACGTCCACATAAAGATTCGCATCGCCTCGCATCTATGGGGGAAACAGAAGCCGAAACAGAAACAGGAACGTGAATGTGAACGGGAATGTGAACGTGAGTGAACCAGGAACTGCTCTGTTATTTTCGGACGGGACGAACGAATTTGTTGCCCCGTTGTTGCTGTAATCTTTTGTTATGTGGCCAATAAAGAAGGCGGCACTTGGCCCGCAGGCCAGGCACAAATAACCACGGCCCAGTCCTGCCCGACTGCGGCACAGGACATTGGCCGAGACACTGACTGTGATGCCGCGACGCCAAGAGGCGTTAGGCGGAAGCAAGGGGCGTGGCATGACGGCAAGGCGAGGCGGCGTGCAAAATTGGTACGTAAACCCGACATAAGCCAAATGTGCAATAAAAGGATTTGTGTGAGAAATTGCATGAGCACGCATTTTAAATCCACATTAAGTATGTATGGCCAGAGTGGGAGAAGGGGGCAGGAGGCAGGCAGGACGAGGGCAAGCTAGGTGGCTTCTCGGGTGCTTTGGTGGTTGCAAATGCGACTATAAATAAATATGAAATAAAAATATAATGAAAAGCACAACGGAAAACAAAGTCGCACAGAGCGGAGGGCGTCATGTAGTCCAGCTGAGCAGGGCGGGGGCGTGGCAAATTGTTGAGCTGTTGCGGCGACGTGATTGAGAAATGATTCATGTCGTCGGCAGCGTCAGCACATCGGATATGGGATATGTTATGATAGTTGATGGAAGCGAGGGGACAAGGGGAAGAAGGCGTAGTGTAAGTGTGTTACTGGTGTTTGTCGGATACTTTATCGATACGGAGACTGGAGCATAAAGTTAAATAGGCCACAATCAAGTGCAGTTCGTTGTTATATTCACCTTGTATTGAATTATAAATGTTTCAAGCATATTTAGCAATGACTATGCTTTAAATATAACTTTTCACGTCTAAGATTGGACTAAAGAAAAATTACATTAAATATATTTAACGATCTTTATTATTTTAGTTAGTTTACTACATTATTGCTTTATAATTTCTAATTTTCACCGTCGCTAAAAAACATAATTTTAAGTGTTTTAAAATTCAAGCCCTTCTAATTGCATTTCATCGATATTTTATCTTATATCAGTATTTTATATTTTATTTATTCTTTGTCTCATCTTTAAGTTAAATAAAGATCTGTAAGTGTGTTCAATCTTCGATCACTATAATAATACTGCATTCTCCTTTCCTATTTTGTGCTTTTGTCTGCCCCATTATTAAGGCTAATTTCAATAATCTCAAGAGTTTGCATCGCAACAAAGAGATCTTGAGGCGGCAACATGGGCAATTATCAGTTGGCCAGCGGCTAACTTTACAACTCTGGCGATGCCTCCCGCAACCTGAGAGAGATACAGCAAGATCTCTTTGTCTTCGTGTGGGGCAGTACGGCAGATAAATCAAGTTTGACGCCTTCGGCTTTGTCTTGTTAGCTCTGCCTCGCAGCCGATCGCTCCAACTGAAGTCTCCCACTCCCCCGTGCGCCCTCCTCTCGCTTTCTGGGCGTGTTGCTGAACTGTGTGTAATGTAAATAAATTGATTGGGGATCAATAGGTCAGGCTGATTTATCAGCGGCCTCAAAGGTGGCTCTATGCGAACTGAGCCTGGGTAAACAAACCTTATGAGCTTAAATTATAGTTGCAGCGCATTTTGGAAGACGCTTGTGGGTTAAATGTCTCTGGCTTCGGCATGGATTTGCCAACAAATTAAATAAACTTTAAAAAACAATTAATTGAATGGCAGCAGCACCAGCAGCAGCAGCAGCAATGGGGAAACTCCACCAGTCAACGCAGTAAAAAACAAATACGATGCAAACTTGTAAAACAACTAGAAAACTTTGTGCCAACAGCGCTAAAACATCAACA
Organism: Zaprionus indianus; assembly: GCA_018904595.1. Taxonomy (NCBI): domain Eukaryota; kingdom Metazoa; phylum Arthropoda; class Insecta; order Diptera; family Drosophilidae; genus Zaprionus; species Zaprionus indianus. Next base: position 5,090,759 of record JAEIHA010000905.1, read on the forward strand.
ATAACAACAACAGCAACAAACACACAGCCAGAAGCCATGCACACACATACCCACACACACACACACTTACACACACACTTACACACTCACACACACAGAGTACTGGGCTCCTCATGTTGCTGCGTCCTGCGTCCAACAAGGGAGCAAAGCCTCCAAAGCGATGGCTCATGTTTGTTTACTTTCTACTTACAACTAAAGCAACAACAACAACAGCAACAACAACAATGACGACATCGTTAAACAACAACTACAACTAAACAGAAAGTTTCAAGTGAGCGTTTGGCATTTCACCTAAATTCATTTTGTGCCTGCCAAGAGTGTTGGCCATCCCCACAAGCAGCGTGTGTGGGGACCCACCTGAAGTTCTGTTTCCAGCTATGATTCTATTTTACTTTCAAGTGGTTCTCTGAACATTCACATTCGTGTACGAGTATTTGCTTCATGTTTGTGCAAGTGCTTGTCAGGAGGGTAGAATATATTATATATATATTACTATATCATGCAAGAATAACTAAGAATATATGTATACTTATATCATACATAATATTGTCATGTATTATTTGTGGTCATGACGGTCCCAAAAAGAAAACATAGATATTATATTATATTATAGAACTCGATGACTATTTCCTATTCGGCAAGTTCCCAATCAAACACTTCACTTGACATGCCTAAAGAGCGGAAAGGACCAACGATATATACCCGGCCACAAATCTCGACGCGCTCAACTCATTTCCTAATCAATTAAATATTCCGATTTCACGAGTTTCAATGCCTTTGGACGCGGAAAGGGACTGGGAACAAAGCAAAGCGCAGATGGTTGCTTAAGATTCATTCGGCTCTGAGTTTTTGGGTCCTTTTGTGATTGCGTAATTACGTCTAATGAATTCAGTAAAGCGAAATTGAAAGAGAGTGAAAGAATTTCTTTAGCTTGAGTTCATCTTCATCTTCATCTGCTTCTTCTTCTTCTTCGTACATTTTTTGGGAGTCTTTGGACAGTCCCTTTTCTCTCCTTTGAGCTGCAGCAAAGGATTTGTTCTTTTTCTCTTTTCTCTGAAAATTACAGAGTTATACAAATTTAACGGAAACTTCCGTAGGGGAAGGGGATGTGGAAGGGAGGGGTGTGCAATAGATCCGCTGTACATATAGAAAATTGTGTTCGGTTTTTGTGCCGTTCACAAAGCCAATTAAACACTTTGGCCAATCGATTTTGCTGCACGAGCTTATCCCTACAGCATGCCTGGGGTCCTGTCATGGATTGCCTGTAGCTCGGTTTCCGGAACGTCTTTCTCTTCTCTATCACCTTTCTCTTTCTCCCTCTCTCGTGTTGTCAGCCTTTTCACCTGCAGCTGCTGCAAGTGTTTTAAGCACATTTCGGGTAATTGACATTTTGACATCAATTACCGCACTTTCAGGGCGTAAAACTTGTGCTTACCCAACTTGCCTTACCCCTTTGCATTTGCCTTGCTCGTGTTGTTGTTGCTGCTGTAGTTGTTTACCAAGTGAAAGCGCTGGTAACAAACGTCACTCGAGAGCTCCTTGCTAATGATTCAAGTGCTTTCCAAACCCAGGCAACCTGCAGAACCCAGCCCAGAGCAGGCTGCAGAGCTGCCTCGCCAGACCCGAGAGATGAAATAGAATTTGTTTGTCAAACAAAAGTTACGCAATTCACTTGCAATGCGAAAAATCAACAAAACTAAATGAGAAACTAAAATATTGTGCAACTTAGTCGCTACATATAGCACAGAGTTGCCTTGACAGAGATTTCCATTCGGAATTAAGCGGAATGTCTATTTCAGTTTCAATTTTCTTCTTATATCGATCCATATTTAATCGCACGAGTGTAGAATCCTGTACTATCTGAAACTGTTCTCTTTCTGTCTCTGCATGAGCCTCTGACTCGCTGTCTGGCGTCCAAGTGGCGCCCTGTTGGGGCTCCAGAAACAATCTTAGCTGTCGTTGGCAACTCAGTGCACCAATGGGCCAGACTGTCAGGCTGCCAGAAGCGGGTCAGAAGCAGCCAAAAGTTCACATATTGAAATCGGTACACTGCCATGAAAATCAGGAGACTGATGCCGCAAAGACAGAAAGCTAAACTAGGAAATACCCTGTTCAACTTTGAATAGAGATTGAGAAAGACGGAGCTCATATATACTTTATATGTTTGCGAATAAATCGATCATTAAATATGGTCAAAAAAAGGTATTATGTATTTAGTTTTAATATGTTCATTTTTTTCATTAAAGCTGTTGAAGATTTGCCAATATAAAATGGACAAAATCGTGAATGTAGTTCGAGTTAAGTTTCTTCATTTTGTGAAGCGTTTTATGAATAAACCTACTTGCAATATTTATTTATTTATATACAAAATAAAGTCAAAAAATCAATAATAATAAGAGTCACGAATCTTTCTGAATAAGGACCCCTTAAACCCTCGCTACGGACCTGAGGTACAGTAAAGTTCCGATCGTATATACCCTCTGCTGCCTATTGTCTCATTTAATAAACTTTCTTAGGGTATTAAGAGGGTATTCGAACTAGAGTAATAACAACAACTACAGCAACAATGAGCTGAGAAAATGTCATTGAATTTGTACACCAGAAAGCAGAGCAAAGGCATCACGAGGAGCTGAATTTCATGCTGTCCTTTCTACTCCGTCCTTCTCTCTGTTTAGTTCAGTTCGGTTCAGTTGAGTCGAGTGTAGACTCGAGTCAAGTTGGGTTCTCTTGTTCCATGGCTTGTCGGCGTTTCAAGTCATTTTCGTAATGGAATGACTTTTGAATATTTGAAGAGCTGTTTTGCAGCTTGGCAACTTTTGCCCAGGCTGCAATGCAACACACACACACACATAGAGTAACACTGTGAAGCATTTGTGAAATCTTGAAATCGGCTTGGATCAGCTGGGAAGGGAAGCTGCCTGACAAGGGTGCCAGTTGTGGGGAGGTGCCGTAAAGGGACAGGGCTGCTAAGGGTACTGCTGGTACTGGTACTGTTGGGGGTACCATTTTTCGACCCCTCAGCGTCTATCGTCGCTTTGAAATTTTCATGAACTCTTCTTTTCTTGCTGGCATCGCAAGTTTCTTGCTTTTCTTTTTAATTTTTAAGCTGCTCTTGCAGCATAGTTTCAATTTGTTGGCATGCAGCTATCCCCCTGTCTGTCTATCCATCTCTCTAAGTATGTTATGTATCAGTTATCCCCAAGCATGCAGAGAGAGAGAGAGAGACAGAGACTTCGCACCAATTGCTCAAGTCGAGCATAATCGATGGAGCTGAGAGACTTTCCACTGACTTGCGAAACACTTTAACAGATCAAAGGCTGCTTATAGCGTAAATATTATGACATCATTTGCATGCGATATGCATACATAAATATCTCGTACAGTGAAACCTCTTTTTAATGCTCCCCCAGAGAGAAAGTTTCCTTTAACTGCAATTTGTTTGCAGAGATTATTAAACTAACTTAGTTGCTTGTTCTATTAAATATTTTGTTGTTTAATCATGGTTTTAGATATGTTTTATGTGGGGAACACTAATAAAACGCATTGAAAACATTGGTAATAAAATCGAAAACAGCTCGTAAAGCGCATTTCTAATTCTCAAAAAAAAAAAAAAAAAAAATGCATAGCAAAGTGTTGACTGCGACTGACGGAGAGTTGCCCACAGAACATGTTCATAAATAATCCATACAGGGCTGGGAAAATATTTCAGGGGGCGGGGGGAACCCACATGGTGGTATAGTCCACAACAAGCCCAGCCCAGCAGAGGAGAAGCGAGCCGAGTGGAGCCGAGCCGAGGCACATCCATTAGCCGAGAGCTAATCTATGTGGACTCAAAGGTTTTTGCGGGCCCGTGTTCACATATTTATGATCACTCAATTATGTGGCCGCTGCCTGACAAACAGTGGGCGTGGCTAACGAAAAAACACAGAGAGAGAGAGAGAGAAAGAGGGGGAGACAGAGAGAGAGAGAAAGAGAGAGAGGGAGACAGAGGCAAACAAATCGTAGTCTATGTACATTTCCATTACCATTTGATTCCATTTCATTTATGCGGTCGTATTATTTATGCGCGCTGCTGCTGTTGTTGTTGCTGTTTGTTGTTGTTTGCCTAAATTGGCATCAATATGCCCAACACACACGCACAGAGTCCACGCCCCCATGCCCCCCCTTGGCCCCACCCACTGTTGACTTTGCCAGCTCGCCTCGCTCGTGTGAGGCATTAATGTTAATAATGCATGTGGCAAATGCTCGACCAATGGACTCGTAAATAGTTAAAAATTATATTTGATTACGCCGGGACATTGGACATTGGACCAAATGACGGCCCGCTCGAGTTCCGATTCACTGCGTCCCGCTTTTGGGGACACTTTCGAATTGATTTTTCCCCGAACAGGCCACGTGTGAGGTTCGCTGTGTGTGTGTCAGTGTGTGTGCAAATGTTTTGCAGAAAATTGAGATGAATTGTTTAGTAGGCAATTTGTATAAGTGTTGAGGCACGGGCCCCAGAGAGACAGAGAGAGAGAGAAATGAAGAGAAAGAGAGGGAGTGCGACCATTTGGGAAACGGAATCATCTTCGAAACCCATCGTCACGCAAGTTAAAAGTGTTTCTTATGTCTTTGGCCATAAAAGTGCGTAAACAAATCTTGGTCCAGTCGAACTTACGACCCTCCCTCTTTATGGGCACTTACCGTACTGAGCAACTTTATATAGCGGAATCGCAAAAGTGCCGACCTTGACTGGAGATATACGCGATATACCAAGCATATAGTTGACTTAATTCTCAGGCGGTCAGCAAATTTTTCTGAAGTTTTGAAATTTACTCAGCTGGTTATTGATGTATCAGAGGCGTTGATCTTTAAGATTAGCATTATTTTTGCATATCTTCCATATTTTTAAATATAGTCTATCAATGAACTCATAAAATTACGACGAGATGTTGTAAAAATCCAGAGAAAAAAAATGTAGAGAGAAGAAAATGCACAACTTCACGGCGGCCCATTTCTATACTCGTATTGATTTTATAGATTTATAGATTAGGTTCATTACAAATAAGTTTTTTACAAAATAAAGAAACTAAATGCTAAGTACACGAACTCTTTTCTCGATTTTTAATTGGGAAATCTATATTACGAACATTCTTGTTCTCAATTTATAATATTGCCAGTCCAGTCAATCATTCTTGCTAGCCAATTGTATTATTTAAGGCCTCAAAACCCAATTCAAGTTATAAGCATTTCCCATATTATAACTTGGCTAGTCTCCTCTTGGGGTTTCTTTAACTTAGTTAGCTCTCTAAAACTGTCAAATCCGTTAACGTGCCTCAGATTAAAGAAGAGAAGACAAACTCGATAGACTCATCGGACAGGTGAATATGTTTGTCGATGCAGTCGGCAAGTTTGATCCCCAAAGACAAGATCACTATCAAGCTGATTATTTATGTGCAAGTTCTTTAAATAATATTATAAAAATGCAGTACAATCCGAGGCAATAGATAAGATTAGAAGGGGCAACAAGTAAATACTTCTTCGAGACCTGTTCCCCTTGGATTAGTTCTCAATATTATCATAATTTTTCAATTTCCACAAAAGGTAAATAAATTATTCTTTAGTTGCTCGCTTCCAATTCCCGGAAGATGTTCTCAAATTTGTTCAACTGCCCCAAATGGTCACCGCAGTTGCCGCCTTGGTTGCTCTGCGTTATCATTTTACATTGATTTTCAGACAGTTAAATGTTGTTGTTGTTCTGGTTTTTGTAAAGGGCAGTTGCAGTGGCCTAATGCAGTTTCCTTGTTAGCCGCTTGCATTTTAATGCCGCACGGAAGTTTTTGACCGAAAAGCGACGTGAGTTTGGCCAGACTAGGACAGAGGGGGGAGTGGTCAACATTTCCAGCCAATTAGTCAAATTTTGTGCACGACTCGAGTCAGATCACTTTGCAGCGTTGTATTTATTTTAATTTCTCCGCTCTGCTCTGGAACCGGTTCTGACCACCGTCTGACCCCGGCGCAGGGCCAGGGGTCAGTCAGGCATGGTGCGTGCGTGCGTATCGGAATCTTAATTGTCTGGGAGAAGGATAAACTCTCACTAATTGTCTGACGCATCCATTGTCTGTGTGGGGGTTGTCTGCAGGTGATAAAAGCAATATGTTTTCATCTATCAAGGGTTTCCACCTCTCTATCGTAATTGAAGAGCCCGCCGGCGTCGGTGTGCGGTCGAGGACTGAAGGGGTTCAAGTGCGGTCCGAGTCGAATCGAACAGCCTTGGCGCTGCGGTCAGGTAGAAAATTTTAATTGGTCATGCTCGGGATTTGTTTTCATCTCTCTCACACTCTCTCGTGCATATCTTAGCATTATAATAATAACCGCGGCTCATAATGAAAAGTTATGTGATAATTCTGGCTATTCATCGTCGAGCAAATCAAATCTGTATACCCTGTAGGCAGGCAAGTGAGTAGGAGTGAGCAGTGCAGGATGCTTGGGTGTGAGTTGTTTATGGTCTTCAGGCCTTGAGATTCCTACCTACAGGGTATTTTCGTGTACAGTTGGAAACCTTTAGAGAGTAGAAGGAGTGACGAGTGCAGGATATTGAAAATGACACTGCTATTTATGAAAATTCTGGGAAATCTCGGTATAAATTTAAAGTGAGATACCCCAAAGGGTATTTGAAAGTGCAGCACTCTTTCTCGCCTTTTTTTTAAAAGGGTTGTAGCGCATTTTGATTGCTCTTCGGGCATTTTGTTTACTTTGGGTTCATAAACTTTAAAAGGTTTTCATTCCATTCTTCTTTTTGTTCAGTGACCGATAAGATTTATCCGGATTACGCAAAAGACGCCACAAAGCAATGGCCAAGATGCCTTAAGATATCTATATAGAAGAGTTATGCACATCTCCCGCACGGTTTAAATATTTACAAAATGTACAAATTGCCAGTGCCGGCACATGGCGAGTTATCCATTCGTGCTGGGATTCCGTATAAATCCTGCTGCTCACCTTGTCCAGAGATTTTCGCTTTGTGGGGAAAAAGAAAAAGTCGACAAATAAAATTATATAATCATGTTGGGCAGTCAACCGAAAGCATCAGAAGATATGTGTGTGTACACACACACGGAAAGAGAAATCTATGTGGAGGATGCCAAATGTTAATGGCAATAAAAATAGCAGAGACTCGCTCTCTCTCTCTCTCTCTGTCTTCTGCTTCCTCCCCTTGGCTGCTTCTATCTCTCTTCGACGTGGCATCAACTTTAAAATGCAATTGCCACACATTTGTAAAATGCCTGTGTTGTTGCTTGTTGTTGCTGTTGTTGTTATCGGGATTGCTGCTGTTGTTGTCGTTGTTGCTGCTGCATCTCCATATCCTGGCCATATGAACAATTATGTGTTTGCATTGCAGCAGCCTCAGTCGATGTCGATGTCGATGGCGATGGGCAGTAAAAGTGCATTCGATCGAAAAGTTTTCATTATGTTCAGAGTACACTCGACTCGGTCAGGGGGTAGTCTGCAGAGGGTAGGAGCGTGGCAGGGCAGGCAGGGAGGCAGGCAGGAAGGGGCCTCTGTCGGTTGTAGGAACTATCTACGCTTCAGTTCATTTATTTGCAGAATGCACAAACGTCTGTGTATTTCGTCTGTCTGTCTCTCTGTCTCGCTGTCTGTCTGTGTGCGAGTGTGTGAACTGCAGCGTCTGTGTGTGTCTGTATGTGTGTGTATAATTCAGTCAACTATTTAGCACTTGCACAGTGCACGAAATGGCCTACGCACAGAGCCATGAAATTGAATCGCAACACTGAAGCACTGAGAGAGTCGAACGGATCGCAAAAAGTAGAGCACAGCATTAACCACTTTGTCGGAGAAGTCGTAAAGCCAATGCACTATCCGAACTATATGCATAATTAGCATTTGCATTGCCTTGTCCAAGTTGAGTTCATTTCCAAAGGGCTCCAACAAAAGTGAGAGAATAATTTGGGAGAATGAGAATCATATTTATCTATTTTATTGGTTGTGAACACAATAAACAATTTGAATAATCCAACCAACAAAAGTTACAGTTACTGAATTAAAATAGTTAAAACAAAAACACTAAATAAATTTAATTGTGAAATAAAATGCAGATTAATTGTCATATCTGAATCTTGTGAAAGTTCTATCAAGTTTGAAGGTTTATTAGATACAAATAATTATATATGTAATAAGTGAGATGTATATTGCAATTTTGTTATTCCTTTTGAAAATACGAGGGTCGTTTGATAAGTCCGTGACTTTTTGTATTTGCCGCGCACCTGCTCTAAATACAACACTGCTCCTGTCAGCAGTTATCGATTAACAGCTGACTGTAAAATTTTGAGAAAGCTGCGTTTTTTGGTTTGCGTTTTATAGGCATTGAAAGCAGACGATCTCGTGAATTTTAACGAAAATGGAAAAAAGTGAATTTCGTGTGCTAATGGCAAAATTTCATAAATTGGGCTACGAACTGCTACCCCATCCAGCATATTCTCCAGATTTAGCCCCCTGTGACTATTTTTTGTTTCCAAACATGAAGAAATGGCTCGGCGGTAAGAGATTCGGGTCAAATGAAGAGAAACACAGAAACAAACGACTATTTTGAGGGCCTTGAGAAAACCTATTATTTGGAAGGAATAAAAAAATTGGAAAAACGCTGGACTAAATGTATAGAGCTAAAAGGAGATTATGTTGAGAAATAAAACGCTTCTTTGACGAAAAAAATATATTTTATTCAAAAAGTCACGGACTTATCAAACGACCCTCGTACACATACATGTTTCAATTATTAGTTAATAGTACTTATAAATACGAGTATTTATAATAAAATTGAAAATCTTTGTAATTTATAATTAAATTACTTCTTTATATTCCTGAAATATTCAAATCCCATTAGGCTATCCCATTTAAAATAAATATAGAACCGTTTTCGCCAGCAATTAGATGCATAAATTTTAAGCTGCTTATGCAACAGCAACAATAGCAACAACAATCACAGTCGCAACATGAACAGTAACAATAACAATGATAATGCAACAACAATGTGCGAGTCAATTCTCGCATGAGAGAGAGAACTCTCGCGATTTGTTGGCTGGAAACATTTAAGCGAAAATTAAGTATTATAATTATTTAAGCGTAGGAAGTGCGGCATATGTGGAATCTCATTGCACTCATTGCACTTTCAGGCTGAAAATCAGCATGCAGCCACGCCTCATTTAATTTATGCCGCCTTTGCTGCTCATCTGTGCAGCTGCCGCAGAGCGAGAGAGAACGAGAAAGAGACCCACCAGTATGTTGTGTGTATGTATGTTAATGTTTGTGTGTGTATGCGTGTGTGTGTGGGCTGTATAGACAACAATGACGTTTTAATTACGCCCAGAGAATTGAGTTTTCCACAGCACAGACTGTGTGGGCCCAGGACTTTATCTAAATTTGTTTGCATTATTATCGCAATTGAATTTAAGCGTGCCTGAATTCACTTCTATATACAGTATAGTAATCAGTAATCAGTTATCGGGGGGTTAGCTGCAATTCGAATGCAGTGATTTGTGCGAATCACATGGGGGAATATTGTCGAATTGGATGGTTTTTTTTTTCACACTCCGCTCGATTAGGTTGCAATTAAACCAAAGGGGAGGAACACATCGAAGGGGGAATGAAATATTATTGCCTGAATTAAACATGATATGATAAATGTGTGTTTTGCTTGATTAAGTGATGAATTGTGATTTTAAGATTGGAATCCAAATGGATTTTAGCACGCAAATGCATTGTTGACCTTCTAAAATATGCGATTCTCAGTTCTCTTCGTAATATTTATACATAAAAATGATTCGCAAAACTCACTCATATTTTAATACGTTAAAATGAATAAGTATTTATTAGCTTTGTTACTCGAGGTCAACGCGCAGCTTACAATTCGTATTGAAGCTTATTATCTTGTCGAAATGTTCTGCAAAAAAAAGGTAAGCGAGAGCAACAGTCGAACCGCTCGAAGGTAGGAAACCCTACAAGCTAAGTTAAAATGCCATAAGGAGTGCCATAAGAATACCTTAATTTTGTGGAATACCTAAGGTATTCTCAAATTCAATATATTTTTTTTTTAATTTTTGGTATTTCAATAAAATACAATACTACGAAATAATGAGGGCAAAATTGTGCACTACTATTATTTGAATAATGTTTGTACATATATACTTCCATAAATAAACCTATGCAATACTGGTTTACATTCAACTTTAGTTTGTACAGATTGTTGGGTTTACCCTACATTACCGCTGCAAGTAGAGTTTTCTTTTCCTCTCACAACCTTCATAAATTTCCCAATAACTCATAACCCCATCCCACACCATCTAACCAACAAATTACCATCTGTAATTCCTTACACTCCAAAGCGTAATTAATTGTTTCTCCTTTTAGCACTTTTCTCAAACTTAAGCAGGCGTCACAACGCTACATTTTCCCACTCCCCCACAGACGGGAGAACGCAAAGTACACCGGGGCAATCCCCTTGTGACCCAGTGTTGGCGTTAATAGGATTAACCTCCAGAAATATCTTGAACGGATGCCAAAAATATGTAAAGAGATTGACTTTAATGTGCCACCGAAAAAAAAAGAAAGAAAGCGTTGACAAAACCGTTTACCCCCTGCAGAAGGTGCAGACCTCCCAGGGGCGCATCGCGATGGACCCCAGACTCCACGGACGACTCTCGAGTTCGGAAAGTCCAAAAAAATGTTAAGATGTTAAGCGCATTAAAAACGTAAAGAAAAACCCAACTCAGCTGTGACTGAGACTGAGGCTGAGGTCATAAGAAAGCGCATTTGTCAGTGAGTTCGGAGGGAAAGAAAACTTCCAACTGGGCCAAATTGAAATCGAAGTGAACTCACTCAAACCAGGCTCGACAGTGTTGCCAGCAACATGTACAAGAGAAGAGAAACTCACCACGCAGTGCCTGTCAAACTGTCAAACTTGGCGCTCAAACCTGACTTGCTTACAACAAGTTGTTGTCAAGTCACTCAATGCCGCTTGCAACATGTTGCTGCAACATGCGTGTGCCCTAAGGCGATTGTTGCCAACTGTGTCGGCCAACTTCGTGTGCGCTGCGCAAGCCACAAACGAAGACAAAGCCGAAGCCGAAGCTGGAGACGAAGACAAGACGAAGCAGACGAAGCGGACGAAGCTGCTTCTTGAGTTCTATTTACAAACTGAAGAACAATGCAGAACATATTGTGTCTGCAACATGATAAGCAGCGCCGCCAACTTCTCTTACAGGCAGTTAACATTTGAATTCCCCTAAATAGTGATAACTAGTATTTAATCTAGTATTTTATAGTATTTTATCTGGAGCATTTTGATGATGATAGTTCGAACTTGTTACTTACAGATTTAATATATAACTGGCAATGTTAGGAAATCGTGTTACAAACACTATTTTAATTTTTATATAATTATTTTTTTTTTTTTGTTAATGTAAATGTCTTTATTATATGATTAATCTATGCATAAAAATATAGTACCTTAACTGCTACCGAGCACCACATCACAATACAAAGACTTCAAAAATAGTTGGGAAGGTGTTAAAGTCAAAAAAGAAATATAAAAAATTAATAATTATCTTGATATAAATTTAGAAATTCACTGAAGCATATTTAGCCAGCCCTGTCACAAGGTCTTAGAATTTTATTATTGCTTGACATGAGGTGCCCCCCTCTTGCAAAGGTATTTCGCCAAACTTGGCCAACTTTGAGCCGAGTCTGACGCTGACTTTGACGCTGACTGATGAGATGCGTCAGAGAAGGGCGCGAGACCTGTTAATTAGCCGCATTTGTTTTAGGTTCGCGTCGCCGCGCTCATCTTTAATTAGTTATTCATACATAATTCTAGTCGCCAGACCGACCAGGGAACCCACCGACAAACTGAAAAACCAGCCAATTTTTCAACTCGAATGCTGACTGAATGCCCAATCGTCTTGTGAAGCTCCCTCCCTCTCTCTTCCTACTCTCTAGGCTCCTCTCTGGACCCGACTTCACTTCAAAATTATCATTTTTGCCCCACCTCCTCCACACCTCGCAGGTTGTTGTTGTTGTTGTTCTGGCGCCATTTTTCTGCCCCTGAGTGGGTCGAGCCACCGAAAAAAAAAGTAAAAGGAAAAGAAATGTGTGTCTGTGTGTGTGTGTGTGTGATATATACATATAAATTTGGGTTATGCGTCGTTCGAGAAAAGTGAAATTAGCATAAAGTTCCTTTCTTTCCTTTTCTTTAGCTTTCGCTTCGTATTTTTCACTCGCAACTCGCAACTTTTTTGCGGCTGGCATCGTTTTTGCTGTCCTTTTGCGTTTCGCTTGTAATTCCTTGGGTGTTGTATTCTCTGCTCTTCTTCAGGAGGTCTTCCCTCTGTCCTTGCCCCTGCTCCTTCCCCTCCCAACTTGTTGTTCTGCTTGTTCAAATTGTTCTGCCATCAACTTTACGACGCAAACTGTTTAAGGCATTAGTGTTTTTTAATTTTTTGATGCTTCACTTTCTAATTTTGTGTGGCCGTGTCCTTATCCCCGTCCCATTCTCTGCTAGTTGAGTTTTAATGTCAGCTACATTTATTGTGGTTGTAAAGAAAGGGACAGCACGATGCTTTTAAGACATTGGTTACTCTAGATGAAACTCATATTATAACGGAGTAAAGTCCCATTCTTTGATGAAGTGTTTTATAAGTATTTAAAGTATGAAAGAGCTAAGGTGTGATAGCTAAAAGATATTCTATTTGAATACTATAAACTCAGAAATATGTGAGATAAAGTGAAGATGATACTGAGCTCCAGTATTCAAGACTTCAGGGAAAACAACTACGGTATTTATAAGTAGTTGATTGTAAACAGTGCATACTTTAAAAGACAGTCCATTTTTCTGTAACATTTCTAAAGAAAGAGACACCAAATTTGGCATGGAGGTTTCTTCATGTGGTTACATCAATTGATTAAGTTTTTTTTAATAATTATACAGACCCGTTTCTGATGCATAAGTATATAACATAAAGTGCATTTAAAATATGAACAATTCATTATATTAATCGTCAAAGGATTCAGTTTTATTTTAGAGTATAATGGAATAATTGATCTCTTTATGTACCTTGCTTAATGCATTTTAATTTTCTTTGAACATCCATTTTAAAACTGTTTCTATAGTAAATGGAATTTAAGAGTATTTTGGCAATCTTATTGAGATATAAACTGCATTATTTATGTCCGATATGATGGTGATTTCACTGTGACAGCTGTGGATCGTGCTTAAATGGGAATCGGAAACGGATTCGGTTGGGTTGGGTGCGGAGTGCAGTGGATTCTACTTATTGATTGCATTATTGCTAATTAACTTTAATTTATTTAGTAATTATATTTTAATTTTTGCATCGTGCCAGCATGTTTCATATGCGTGTGTGTTATAAGTGTGTGTGAGAGAGAGAAGTGCTTGTAAAATGGGAATTCAATTGAAATTGTTAATGGCACTCAATCGAAAACATTGGTGTATACAACACGCACAAATACGTTCGGGCAAACAGGCTGCGGACGGACTTCCATAATGCAGATAATTTATTAATGCAGTGCGCAACAACGGACACCAGGCCAATGGACATCGGACAACGTACAACAATTTGTTGCATGACGCCTGTAAAGAGGATTTAACGCCATGATGCCACCGATAAGCCTGGCCGAGGCAAGTGCCTCGTGACAGAACCTGAACATGGACAATAGCGTTAACATATGTCTGTCCATCCGTCTGCCAGTCTCTCGTGCCCCGCTCAGCAGTGGCAGCATATTGAGCAACTAATTAAAAGTGCAAGCAGTAAAGGGAAGTCCCCGCACCGCCCCGAATCCTTCCCTTGTCCTGTACTGTCCTCGAACAAACATCAGACAAACATCGGGCAAACACAACTGCGACGACAACAAGTCGATTTTGAATGAACAATGAGCAGGGAGAAGACAGAGGAGGAGGCAGGGAGATATAGAAAGAGAGAGAGATAGAATGAAAGAGAGACCTGAAGCCGAAGCCGAGTTAAGTTGAGCAACGCATTGTGTGCAGAAGCAAGTGAAAAGTTGCCCAAGGAGTTCCCCATTCTCCTTCTGCTGGTTGTGTGATGCATAGAGACGGAACCGAAGGACCCTTCAACTTATTTGTATTCCTGAATTGGCAACCTCATCTCGTTCAGCATGCAGCATGCAGATCACGTCGAGTGCACCATAATGTCATCATAATTTCGAGTTCTTCCAATTTTTAATTGCATATCACAGCCGAGGACATTCATACACAAATGTAATTACGCTTTGATTCAAAGCCAACTGAGAACTGCTCTTGTATGCCCAGAATAGTTATGCACATCTTAATTTACTTCATCTTTAGTTTAAGTTATTGATTGAGTCTTGTGTGATGGTTGGCTTCGGATGCAGAAGGAATAGAAATCAGTAGTAGATCTAAGAATATATCTTTATATCACATTATCAATCTGATTATATTTAAAAAAAAAGACTGCACAATTTACTTTACATTTACAAAAGAAAAGAAAACTCTTGCTTCATCTCATCAACAATCAATTTTAATAGCGATAAATATATCCTTGTATATCAAAGAGATCATATAGAATAGATATGTGTTTTCAACTTATAAGTTCTACTTTTCAGGGTATAATGAACTACTATCCAGTAAGAGGTGATGTCAACTGTACCCATAACTCTTCTATTGCATTTACAGTTAACTGAACTTTGGCTTCCTTTTTCGGGAGCCACTTGAAGTTGCCGGGGCCAATTGGCGAGCGCCAAGTTTAATTCTAAACAAATTTAATTGAAAAACTTTCTAGATGCTTCCCGCCTCCGATGGCGATGGTCAGATTTGCCCAAAGTGCATGCAAGGCGGAGTGCGGAAGGGAGTCAGAGTGGCTGCAGCAACAAATGATACAAATGCATATGAAATTGTTGCAAACTTGCCGTCGCAGTCGCAGTCGCAGTTGCAATTGCAGTCGGGTTCGCCTTCGCCTTGGAGTTTTTACTGGGATTGCTTGTTTGTCGCGATACACTTGAGGACCGTTTGGCATTTAGTTTCGGGTTTGAGTTTCTTGGCTTGCACTTTGCTTCTGCTCTCGCCGAGAGTTTGTGCCTGGCTCCCTTGGCGACTTTGGCTTTTTTCTAGCCGACTTTTTTTTTTGAGTTTTGTTATTTAATTATTTGCTGGCCAAAAGTCACAGAAGAGCTGCAGAAGAACTTTTCGTAGTTGTTGATGAAATTTAAATTATAACTTTCGGTTGCGAGAAGGGTTCTTTGCCCTGCTTTGAATTATGACGGGAGAACTGCAATGCAGAATGGTTAGGGGTATTCCGCTGTTTCGATAGGACGCACTCAGCTAAATGAATTTCCCAGCAATATATTGAGAGAACTTGCAGCATAGTTATCCACTTGAATTTAAGCAGATTTCTCTTTGTATGAATTTTGTATTCACTTCTAAGTCTCTGCCTGCTCCACCTTGTTACTTAAGAGTATTATGCATTACCATCATGACACACTGTATTTTTTCAATCAAGCTGCTTGCATACACCCACACACACACACAGACATACACCATAACTCAGGCCAGATCGTTGAGATATGAAAACGCAGATGAATCTTGGCTATTCAAGTATAAAACGCCGCTAAATTGTCCCGCCTTCAAACATATCTGCGCCCGTGTATGTGCAGCAGACAAAGGAAAGGACTGGGGGAGTGTCGCATGACTTAGATATTTTATTGGTTCGAAGCGGAGCAGGCAGGAGTAGCACACTATTCAAAGATTTATATGAAAACTCAAGGATCAGCTGCAAGTGCTGCTGCTTATAAGCATAGCCAGTGTGTGCTGTGTGTGTGTGTGTGAGTGTGTGTGTATGCGTATCAGTGTAAGCATGACATTTGTCAACTGCAAGTGGCTGCCAAGGAGCAAACTTGCATACCAGTGCGAAATGCTGACGACCGAGTTATGTATTGCATGCAGTGTGTATAGTATGTCCTCGCCACAAATTCAGATACTCAGCCGAACATTGTGGCACATACAGTGTAGCCTGCCATGAAGGCAACTCGAGCAAGTGCCCATTGAAAGTTAAGAGTTATTCGTAGAGAATCTTAAGTAGTGCTGTAGTCTGTGAAAACGTACAAAGATTTATGTATATTTATTTATATTTACTTGTAATACGATTGATATAGAAAATAATTAAGTATTCAACAATGTCAACGATATGGGGGAAAATTCATATAAAATAAAGCCCCAGAGTAATGTGTTATTATATAATTTTTTATTCTCTTGGAATACAATTATACATTTTTCTTTTATGATACTTTATTTTTACAGATTACATAATAATTATAACTCCTTAGTAAATACAAATTAAAAATCTATCGATCTATGTCTTTACCCTTAAGTTATATAAATTATCCAGTTCAAGGCCGTTGTACCCTATAGCCAGTGCAGACTGTATTGTCTCTTTGTACCATATCGTTAGCTGTATTTTATTTTATATTAATTTTTGTGCTTTTGTGTGCTCACTTCAAATCTGCTGTTTGTATACTCGCCCACAAATACACACAAACACATACACATATATACACACTCACACACACACACACAAATATATACAACCAATGTATTCTACCTATTGAAGGCAGCTGAGTTTCGGACAGTGCCAAAGAGAAATCTTCGTCTGCAGTTGCTGCCGCTGCTGTTGCCTTTGCCAGCTAAGAACTTTTTGTGTAGGGTGTGTGGCCCACTTTGTTTTCTGACTTGCAACTTTTTTGTTGTTGTCGCTCGAAGAATCTCAGGACGGTTGTTGTTGTTGCAGCATGTTGTTGCTGTCTTTTTACACTTTGTCGCATTGCAAGGAAGCGTGGAGCACTTGAAAACTACTTTTACTTTTGTATACGCAACACTGTATGCCGCACTGCCTCCCCACTGCCACGCCCACTTGCAGCCAGGAGGAGCTGCTGTTTACAACACACAAACACCACACACACACACACAGACACTTTCGGCTTGGCCCACATCGGCATATCGGCGAATCGCTGAAGCACCTTCCCGAACAAGTTTCCCTCTGCGCCTCAGACCTGCTTGGAAATCTCAATTCTTTCACATGTCCTTGTGACACAACTGAGTGCGATTGTGTGTGTCAGTGTTTGTTTGTGTGTGTGCAATTAATGTGACCTCATCTGTAGCTGTGAAGTGGCAGGAAAAACGACGACAACGAAAAGAACAAGCGAAGCGAAGCAGCGCGAAAGAAGAAGAAATTAGATTTCACTGTCAATAGAAAATTCACGTGAGTGTTGGAAAACGCGCTCAGATTGTGCTTAAATTTTTGGATACTAACTTGCAGTTAAATGTTAACTCCACCCCTCTCACCCTCCCGCAACCACACCCAGTCTGGGTCAATTAGAATTAATAATCAGTTTGTGGGCGAGGGCAGAGTTTCGATTCGATAACCCCGAGAGAAAACAACAATTACAATTGAGTGAAGTAGGGAAAGGGAATAAGAGAGGAAAGAGGAAGAAACAGACTGAAAAAGAAAAAAGGAGAGAGGGGTCCGCTAGACAATGACAGCAGTTCTTAGGGTAGACAATTAAAGTGTCAAGCGAATGCGGCGCAAACCCAACTTGCCCCAACTTGCTTAGGTGGCGCCGCACAGGTGTGTCAGGAGTGTCGCCATTGTCGGTCGCGTTGTTATTAACACGTGACTGCAAATTTTTAATTGCCTATTTTAATTGTTGGCCAAGACACTGGGCGTGCCTTGGCTTGGCTTGGCTCGGGTCATTAAAACAAGAATGATAATGGCAATAACAATAAAATATCCCAGACTGAAATGTGCTGTGCCTCAAAAAGTTCAGCGAAAGTTGTTCAAAATGCCAGCAACTACTGCAGCAGCCACAGCAACAATAACAACAGCAAGAGGAAGTCAACCAGCATCAATGAAAGAGTGCCAGAAAAAAATCCAACTAAGGTGATGCCATAAAAAGTGTTAAGCATTGCGCATACGCCGCGTTGGCTTCGCGCTTCAAATTTATTTTAATTTTTATACCCTGCGACCGCAGAAAATTGTCAAAAAAGGGTATACTAACTTTGAGCATATGCATGGCATAGGCAGAAGAAGGCGTGCTTTATCAGCCCATTCGATATAGCCAAATCCGTCTGTCTATCTGTGATCTAGATTTCAGAGACTGTAAGAACTAGGACTATCAAAAAAATATTTTAAAAAGGTCTTAATACTGCAAGCAGATCAAGGTTTTTTAAGATTTTAGCCACGACCTCTGCTTCCTCCCAGAATAAATAAAAACTACATTAAAAACGTAGTTTTTAAGCATAACTTTTTAGTTTACACAATAACTTAAAATTACCGAATATTATCTAGAAATTTGGTTTCGATCTGATAATTAACATACAAGGTATTAAAGAAATAATTTTAAGGAGGTACTGATTACCAAGCCGCAAAATATACAGCAGAAAATTCGATGAACCTAGAAGGTATATATTATATTATATTTGAAAAATCGTTTAGATCACGTAGGTATCTGGTATATCACAGCAGAGCACCTTCGCCTGTAGGTTTCACGCTTTTTTCTCCTCTGTTCTTTTTTAACAGTTTTTTTAATTCTTTTTTTGAGGCGTGTTGCTGTGTTTCTTTTTTGGCTTTTCCGCTGGTAGTTTTTCTCGCCGTTCTTGTGCGTGTGGTCCTTAATAAAGTTGTAAAATGCAACTATGTATTTATTGCCCGAAAATGTTTATCAAAGTGGCGTGAATATTTTTGCTTCATTTTGTTTCGTTTTTCAACATTTTCAGCTCGTTCACAGTTAGCGCTCTTGATGGAAATTGTTGGAAAGTTTGTTTCAAGTGCTTCAAGTCGCGTCAAGTTCACGCTGCCAGCGCAGCTTACGTTGGCGGAGTGGCTTTGCCGTCTTGCTAAGACATTGCATTCATTTTCAATACATTTGTGTATTATTTTCTGGAGTTCTTTTATGAGATTTGCGAAGAAGCTAGGAAACTATTCGCCCATTGCAGGGCTTCATAATTTGTGTAGCGGCAGTGGCAAGCAATGCTGGAAATTACTAATATAATATTTGTCACACATTCATTCAGAAGGTAAGTTTTCTTTCTTGTATAAACTTCTACTAGATCTATAAAGCTGTTGAAGGTACCGCCATTACAACACCATTTTATAGGGCACCTGTTAAGCAATACGCAGATAGTTCTCATAGGTAAGAGGCGTTGTCCAAAATTACCCACAACACAGTCACAGACCTGTTCTACACGTGTCCCTAATGCTGCACTCAGGTGAATGGGAACCACTTGAGCCATAAAAGCCGCTGATAATGCGCATTGATTATGTGGCGCCTGCTCGACCCGTGATCAAATGCTCATTATAAGTCACTAAAAATGCTTAATTACATAACAAGTTGACGGCGACGAAGACGATGGAGACGCAGAGACGCACTCAGAACGCATGTAGAAAAGTTGTCAACGTTGTCGGAACATTTTCTTTCACCTTAGTCTTTTTATGGCGCACTTAAAGAGAAGTCGAGCAGGGGCGGAGGTGAGGGCTTAGTGGCGGACAGTGGCAACCAAAAGTGTTTTGCTGGTCACTTGCAGCGCGTGTTGCATGTCCGCAGCCATCGTCAGAGCAGTTGGGTCATTTGGCCGGTGCTCAAAGAGCCATAAAACCCCCAAAGCGGCGGCGGCAGCAGCAGTGGCAGTGTACTCTGTAATTTTCCTCACTTTCCGGAAGTGTCACGCGATTTCCACACATATTTTGCGCCGTCCGGCACTCGCTGTGCATTGCTGACACGCCCGAACATGTTCGCCTCTGTCATCCAATTAGGCAAAGATGAAGTTTCGCTTTCGCTTTCCACATTCCACACTTCGTTATCGGGGCGTAAATCTGTTAACAAATTGCACTTGTTTGGCAAAATAAAAGAGGGATTTAGATAGGAAAACGTGTAATACAATAGCTTCTCCACTCTCCTCTCCTTCCATCTCCACTTTCCTTCATTCTTTCGTATTCGATGCGTCTGTGAGTGACAAGGGATGACTTCGGAGATTGCATTGAGCACAGCCGACAATGCGCTATTTTATTGCAAATATCTCAGCATTTTGTTCAATCTGCAAACATTCAAAAGTTTCCTAGTCAAGACAAGGCAGGCGACCAAGTTAAAGACAAAAGCAGCTGTGCCACATTGTTCTGTGGTATGCCACAAGTTGTGTCAATAGCCGTCGATGGAAATCTACAGGGAAGGAGGGAACTGGCACAGTTTGAGTCTTCTGCCTCTGCCTCACAAGAACATTAACAGCGACAATAACAAATATGTCGGTCCCATCGAAATTGAAGTGATGAAGTGAGCGTGTGCGAAGTCCTTGTACTTCTCCTCATCGTCCTCCTCATCCTCCTCATCCACTCAACCCTTCTGTTTCTTCTGAACGACTTTTGTTAACTGGCGGGGCGAATATTGTGCATGACAGCGAGAGCAAAGGCAAAAAGTCGCAATTGATGTGGCCCAATGAGCCGAAGACGAGCCGGGCGCACGGGCGATATTTGTAGTCGCCAGTGGAAACAATAAATCCACTCGAGAGGCACAAGGCATACGGCACAAGGCAGGCAGGCAGGCGACGAAGACGTGACGAGGCGCACAACAAGCGGATGCGAATCAAAAAGAGGCAACACTTGACGAGCCCAAAAAGCGAACGACAAACAAAAAGAGCTTGCCGACAGGTAGAACGATGAAAGACAAGGCAGGGGGAGAGGAAGGGGGCAAGGGTCTCGGCCTGGTCTATTACCAGCTGGGCCAGGCGATAAGTGGAAAAGGCACAGGTGGGCATCATCGTAAAACAAGTGAGTTATCGCCGGAACAAGGTGACCAACTGAGTCGGAGTCCAAGACCCGAGCTTGCTCTCTGCACCCTCTGATGGCGCCCAACCATGGCATTCATTGATTGAGCATTAGGTGAACTCTTGAGTGCCGCTTGTTAATTAGTTAAGTGTGAATTCACCTGGCTTCTAACTTCGTTGGAAAGTGGACTTTACCGGGTACTGTGCACAGTTGTTTGGCATTCAAATTGGTATAGATTGAATACAGTCTTGTGTTTTAAGTTAGAGACTATAGATTACTCAATGCTCTGGCTTTGTCATTTTGTTCATCTTGAGACAATCTACCTCATATATTTCATCAATTTTAAGTATTCCATATTCATTCATTCTGACTGACCAATTGACATGATTTTATATCCCAAAGCATTGAAGAGGCAACTCTCGATAGGTTTGATTCGTACTATCCTTTGAGCTTCTTTCAATGCGAAGTCAACTTTTATTTCAGTTAACAAAACAATCTGCTGTTTTTTTTTTAGATTGAACCTTAAGCATCTCATTAACGGCCAACTGTGAATCAGCATTCGCTATTCAGAGTTGCCTCGACTCGCCTTGGCTCAAGTTTTCTTAACTAATTTATTAACCACTAATTGCATTTGGCACTAGCGTCAATTAATCAATACCAACAAGGCAAGTGTATTTTGCTCTTTGATTAATTGGCTACCCTCTTTATCGAACACCCCTCCCGTTTCCTTCCATTACTGCCCCTCGCCTGCATTGCTTGGGAGCCGGAGAAAATGCATTCAAAAGTGGACAAAGCAGTCCACAACTCGAATCAATCTTCGTTCGCTGCTGTGCTTTGACTTATCACGTTTCCTTTTCGCCAGCTGCCCTCCCTTCCTCTACTATCCACTTTCGCCTGCTCCCTCTCCTTCTCTCCTCTCTGCTGTTCCCTCTTACCTCTGGCTTGCTTTCCATCTCCCTCCCTCTCTCTCTCTGCCTGCTCTGGCTGTTCTTCTGCTTTGAGCATATTTATAGCTGGCAGATTTTCGGCTGAAACTGACATTGGCAGGCAATAGCTGTCGCCTGCAGTTACCCCATGCCCCTCTCTTGCGCCCATTACGCTGCACCCCTCTGCCACCCCCTCAGTCTGTAGCTCCTGCCCACACAGATATCGTTTTTCCATGCATATTGAAGCTCTGCTGACATCTATGGCTGCCACTAGGGGGATGAGCATGTGGCCGTGTGACCGTGTGTCGGCTTTAAGCGCAGGACGCGTCGCAGCAGTTACAGACAACAACAACAGCAACAACAAAGGTGGAACGACTCGAGTCCCATCGTCGTCGTCGTCGCCGTCGTCGTGCTGTCGTCTGGCTGCGGCACTTGAGACTGACATACAGAACATGTCTAGCTGCAAGTGCGTTGCCAGCAGCTTGTTAGCGGGTGCGGCAGTGCCACAATGCCACAGACAGACAGACAGACAGACGGGGCAGAGGGACACAGGGACATCAGCAGATTGGGACAGACCGAGCACGGGAGGAAAAGAAGACCAGGCTCATTGTCACAGCCAATTTGGCGACTGATATTCACCATTTAGTTCAATCAATTTGCCACAATTTCCGCCAAACGAACCCAGTTCCCTCCTTACCTCCCCCCTCTCTCCAGTCCTCGTGCTGCGCCCTATTGAAACCTAATGGCACACAGCTCAATAGCCCGTGCAGCGCCAGAGGCAGCACGTAGGTCATTGATCAGATCTACGCGACAAACATAACAAGGAGCTCGGCGCATTTGGGCACGTAGCCTCGAGATTTGTAACTTGTTGAGAGAGCGCGCGCTTCGTTTCCCACTTCCCTTCCTCCTCCCTCGACTCCCATGCCAGATTTTGCACTTGTCCTTTTAGCTTGATTATTTTTAAAGTCTCCTTCGCCGCCAGGTTGGCTCTGGCCTTGGGTCTGTGCCAGGCCTGACCTGCTGCGAGTGCAACCTGCAGCAAGCGAGGCATGAGTTATGACTTAATGAGCCACATTTTGGGGACTTCCGCATCTTCTATTAAAATTCGAGTGTGTTGCGCAAATAAGTCGCCCTGTCTGCACCTCCCCCTCATCTTCATGCCCCCTCTTCAGTTGCCTTCTCTGTCTGCAGTGCCGGAAATTGCATAGTAAATTTACCACAAAGTCCAGAGAGCGCCACGAAATGTTCCTATGTCAGGCAATTTAATTAAAAAACGAAATGAAGGCAGTGAGCGAGGGAGGGAGTGGGTCAAATGGAGGGAGCACTGAAGAGAGACAGCGAGAGAGAGAGAGTGAGAGGGACAAAGAGAAAGAAAGGGAGAGAGAAGCGTCGCCAGGTTCATAATTTCCTAAAATATGTCAATGAGGTCAAAGGGTAACTAGGACCAAGAGTCCAACAGCAACGCCTCTCAAGTTCAAAGTTCAAGCAGAACTGTGACAAAAAGAGACTGATTAAAACTAAAAGAAAACAACAAGTCTGCTGGCTACTCACCTGACCAAAATAGTTTGTTATATATATCAGAGTATTTTATGTTGCATACTTTTCAGAGGTCTGCTTGGTTAACCCCATCAAATTATTTGTTTAATAACTTCTATGTTTATTATTCGATTGCAACCAAACTTTTAAAAATGACTAAGAATTTAACTTAAACTTATTATTTAAAAATAAACGGCCCTGCGCTAAAATTACGCTAGGAATACGGTTTTTATTCATTTACAGAGGCGCAAACGAGCGTGGCCAATATCTAAAATTAACTTGCTTTGCGTGCAATAGTTAGAAATTTTTTTCATAGAGATTTCTTAGTCCACGACTAAGATATCAAACAGACAGACAGACAGACGGGAGGACATGGCTCTATCCACTCGACTGCTCACGCTGATAAAGATGTACATATGTATATACTTTGTAAAGTCTGGCCCGCCTTCTTCTTTCCAATACAAACACTTTCGGTTGGCCTAAAGTTATCATATCCTTCTAGAGGTATAATTAAAACAAGTATAAAGTCAAGCATTACATTGAACTCTGACCTAGAGTCGGCAAACATCATGTTGGAAATATGATATTATCAGAAAACTTGCCTTGACTTCTACCAGGTCTGCTGGCAATCAGGGGGTAACCGGTAAATTCTGGTCAAGTGTGCAGTAAGCTGAAAGTATTCATGAAGTGTTCAGGTAGCAAACAAATCTCGGGGAGGTAAGCAATGCGCAAGGCAAACAATAAGTGTATCAAAAACATTCACACACACACAGACCTGTATTCACAATTGTATCTGCAGTTGTATCTGCATCTCCGTCTCCATCTGCAACAGCAACTGCAGCTGCAACTGAAACTGCATCTCTGCAAGGGGGCAACCACAAATAAGCCCAGAAACCCATCCAAATCAGCCACATGCATTTTATGAGCACAAAAACCAAAGTAGATTCCTATTCAGGGTCTGATTCTGACTCCGACTGAGGTTGACTCTCCCGGCCCGACCGGGCTTGGCTCTTCCACTTGTCAGGCCGGAAAGACAGTGGCAAATGGTCAGGCAAAAATATGAAAATACGAAATACGGGCTCATGTGGGCGTTGCCAGTAGGAGTGTGAGTGGTGTGTGTGTGGGTGGGCGTGGCCTGTACACGGTTACCCATTTTGGCACCTGGGGAAATCAAGCAGTTCTCGTGCAGGCCTCGTTCTACGGGCCTTTCGCCTGTGCGGCGCTCTCTGTTGCTGCCACTTCAACTGTAACGGCAACTGTAACTGTAAATGAAATGAAAACGACCGCAAACAAATAACAAAACATGGCAACAACTTCTCCAGCTCCCTCTATGCTTCTCTCTCTCTCTCTCTCTCTCTCTGAAGTTGGACATTTCATTATCAGAAACATATGAGCAAATAATGAAAACTTAAAGCCAAACTTCTCCGTTCTCCGATTCGGACTATCCCAGTTGCGGTCTCTGTTTGCAGATAATTTTCAAACCACTTCCCCCTACACTCCTCTTGTTGTGTCATTAGGAAAAACATGCAGGAAAATCCAAGTGGAAAATTGAATATAAACAGGTAAGTCGAGCATAGAAAAGTATGTGCCAAGCAAAATCAATCTGTCTGTGGGCTCTGACTACTCCCTGGCACCATTTCCTCCAACGGGTTCACCTGGACTCCTTCCCCCACTCGAGCTGACTTCAGTGTGAGCTCTTGGTTAGCAGATTTACTATGGTTTGTCGATTCTTCTGCGGCTTGAGTTCTCCTTGTGTTTGCAGTGAAAATATGAAAATGGAAAATTATGAAAATATCTTTGCAAATAGTGGCAACTTTTGGAAGCATCTTTACAAGGTATTTCGCCAAGGTATGAAAGAAACAGTTTTATCTGCATGAGTAATGGAAAACTCTTTAGACTGATTGCTGATTTTGACAGAAAATCAATTTAAATATCTAATGAGTATAAAGTACCTATATAATTAAATCTTAAAGTATAACAACAAAAAACATAAATGCAATACACATGAAAATACTTGATGTTCCTGCTATTTCCTTCGCAATCAATCGGCACTTTTCAACACTAGTTCATAAATCGCACAACTCGAGTGCATTATGTACTCCGATCACGAGTCGCTAGTCTTGTACGCATACGCCTGGCACTCACTGTGGGGCCCATAAATAAGTGCGTTAATCTATTGAGGCCAAAGCGGCAACGTTGCCCCGCACTGCGCCACCTTCCTCGCCGGCACTGCAAGTCCTCTTCGAGTCCCCTTCGAGTCCCCTTCGAGTGCGCATTGAGGCAGGGAAAAAAGCAAACACAAGACTGAGTTGTCGACAGCAAACAATCTGAATTTCTGCTGGCAAATGCAGACGAGCTGCTCCACACTCTCCCCACTCTCCAGCAGGCACTCTACTGGCCACAGCCCGAACCAGGAACGTGCACCGCCTTTGCCTCCAAGTTGGCCGCAACTTCCGCACTCGGCTTAAAGGCGGCTGCTCGTATTAAATAAACCAGGGTTCAGCTGCCAAAGCAACTGAGCTTGTCCCCGAGGCGGAGGTGCGACGAGAGTGAACGCAATAAGGGGCGAGGCAAGGTGGCAGGCGTCAGTTCTAGCCGCAATTTATGTCGACTTCACTTCCGGTCTGCGGGAAATAACTCTTGTTGGACCTGCCATTGGCCAGAGCGGAGGAGGAAACGACAGGACACAAGAGGACAGCACAGGATGGGGCCTGCTGCCTGCTGCCATTACAGGCCAGCTGCCTGCAGCCCCCTCCTGCTACTGCCATGCCCCTCGGACTTGTTGGAGTTGTGTGTGTGCAGGAATTTCTTGTCATCATTTTGCCAGCCAGCTGCAAATTAACTTGCATAATTTAAGAGCTTCAGTTCATCGGCGCATTTAAAATATGATGAAAGCGCTCGTTGGCAGCTGAGCTTCGTTGGCACCTCTGACCCACTCTGGCCCCCTCTGGCCTTGGCTACTCAATTATTTGGCAACTTGGCTCGCTTGCTGCCGGCTACCACATCAATGCGGGCTCATCTCCGTCAGTGCCAAGCAGTAATTAACACATAAAGCACTCCTCTTGCCCAGATTTCACACATTAATAGGTAATGCTGTTTGATTTGTTCGATCGCCTGCAAGTTATGGCATAGTTCGGCTTAAAGTAAGTTGCTAGAGATGCAAAGGAACTGAGTAAATATTTAAATTTATTTGCGTTGTACATTATACATTGATTAAGCTCTTTTATATATTTTACAACAGCATAAATTGCAAGGGTTTATTTTAGCTTAATTTTATAAAATTAATACATACAAAGGAATTTAAAATTTTTATTTACATTACAAGTCATTTTAACACATTTTAAATTCGACTTACTTAACGAAAAATACTAACCTGCAATGCAAGACTGAAATGTTTATCAAGCTGCGATCTATTCTAGTAAATAACAAAATTCGGAAGATAGTAAAATTTAATAACTATTTATAGTATTGCTCCAATTGTCTATTGAGCATCAATGTAACCCTTGTTTACCTTCTTAAGGTTAATTTAATGTCTATTAAAATGATAGATTCCAAATACTGATTTAAAGCCAGAGCGATTAGTTACTCGCTCTACTTTCCAGTCCCAACTGTCAATTGGGAGCTGAGAAAATTGCGTCATTCGTGTCACAGTTTCAGTTTTCGGTGGCGCCGCACAGACTGGAAAAGAAGTCGAAATCTGCGACATG
The DNA here is from genome assembly GCA_018904595.1 of Zaprionus indianus. NCBI lineage: Eukaryota > Metazoa > Arthropoda > Insecta > Diptera > Drosophilidae > Zaprionus > Zaprionus indianus. Next base: position 5,117,786 of record JAEIHA010000905.1, read on the forward strand.
CATAAATTGTGCGACGCGGTTTCTGGTTTCGGTTATTCGCAGTAAATCTGCGAATTGTTAAGCTAAATCCAAAAGCCAACTCCGAAGCCAATGACTGCCACTTGGCAACATATCAAGGAATAAGGATGCGACGGCGGCTCGTTGCCGCCATGAAAATTTACGAGTGACAGAAATTGTCTCTGCTGCATTCGGTTTCCAGTTGCCGTTGCTGCCTCACAGTGTGTCCCCTCCCCTCTCCCCTCTCCCCAACTCCCGAGTTGGAGCCTGCCAACTCTGAGGCTCCTGCTCTGGATCCTGCTTCAACTGCTGCACCGACCTCGGCTCAGCTCAGCTCCTGCTCAGCCCCGACTGAGTCCGCTTAATGACAAGACAAATTATGAAATTTTTAAGATGCTTAATTTTTGTTGGGTTTTGCCTCGTTTGGCAGTCATTCAACTAGCAAGCCGAGTCAGCGGGGAGTGCTTCGGGGAGGTAGAGGGGTAAAACCAGCAAAGTTCTGGGCGAATGAATGGTTTGCCGTGCGCATTAAGTATTTATGTTTGTGCCAATTTGAACTCGCTTCTATGATGCAATTCGACAGCGAGATTGGGAAGGAGAAAGAGGGCAGAACATGAAAGATGTGAGGTCATCGAGCGAGGAGCTTCTTGAATTCTTAATGAGCAAGTGAATTTCATTTAAGGTTTGGCAACATTATATACTGCCATTTACTACATTCAATGTCTGCCACAACAAACAAGACAGTTCTTTAAAAGGGTCCCCCCCATCTCCAAGACGGAAAAGAGAATTCAACTTCAACTCCAATATTGAATTTCCTTATTAAAGTCGGCGCTTTAATTGCCCTAACTGGCCCCTCGACGTCTGCTGACATCTTCATCAGCCCATTGTGTATATTTACTCTTTACAAAGCATCAAATCAAGCAGACTTCAAGAAATTTGCATAATTTATTGAGCAAATCAGACAAACAACACAAAACCCGCGAAACGGGAGTAATTTAGCTGCGGGGTGAACACAAACTTCTCTGGACGTCGTCTCTGGGTGTCTGTCTGTCTTCTGTCTTCTGTCTGTCTGTTTGTGTGCTTATAAATCTATCTTGTAAATCTGTCTGTCTTTCTATCTGTCTCTCTGCTTGTATCTTTGTCTGTCTCTTTGTTTGTATCTCTGTCTTTCTGTCTGCTTTTAAATCTGTGTATGTCTGTCTGCTTGTATCTCTGTCTGTCTATCTGTCTGCTTGTATCCTTGTCTGTTTCTCTGCTTGTATTATTGTCTGTTACTTTGTCTGTCTGTCTTGCCTCGTGTCTTTCTGTCTCTTTTTCCGTCATTGTCTGCCTTTGTGTGTCTGTCACTGTATGTATCATTAACTGCTTGTATCTCTGTTTGTCTTGCAGTTTGTCTTCCTGCTTGTATCTCCGTCTGTCCATCTAGTTACCTCTTTGTCTGCCTCTCAGTGTTGCTATCTTTCTCGTTGCCTTTCTCTCTGTCTGTCTGCTTTTCACTCTATCTATCTATCTACCTCTTTACCTGTCTCTCCACTTCTCTCTCTGCCTGTCTTCCTTACCTGTCTGCCTAACTTGTCTGCCTTGCCTCTCTGCCTGTCCCTCCCGTTTGTCTGTCTGTCTGTCTCTAGTATCTTAATAAGGAAATTAAGAACTACACTTGCAACTACAGGAAAACTCTACTTATAAGTAACACTTGTGGAGAAAGGCGCAGCGATGGGGAAGGTGGCGCGGGTGCGGCTGTTTTGCTTTCGACTTTCTTTGCAAAGTTGGCGTGAAACAATAAATCCAATAAAACACACATTAGCCGCGACACATTTGACGCTTAACGGGGCTTAGCGAGTGCGAGACCGAATGGAAATCCGCCAACAAAAACAATAATAACAACAACAACAACAACAAGAACTCGCCTCAATGCCCCAAGGTAGCGTGGACAATTTCTGTTAGCTGCCGTTTAATGCGTGTCGCGCTGCCGTTGCCGTTGCCTTTGGCTCTGGCTGTGGCTCAGTCTTTTGGCTTATTTACCACATGCGGCGTGTTGAATGTGCCCCCCTTCTGCTGCCACTTTCTCCCTGCCACGGCCATAAGCCATTCAACTTAAAAGCTAATCCACTTATTGGTGCTGCTTGGTTGACAGTGGTTCAAAGTGGAGCGGCACCACCTGAGGAGCAGCTAAATCAACTGAAGAGCTGTGCGCGGCAGCATCTTAAAGTTGCGTATGCGTGAATTAAATTGCCTGGCAATCCGAATGTGAGTGGATTCAACATTTCAGCACTCTTGATTGAAATCACAGACAGTTTTCGCATCTCTGAAAAATGGGCAAAAAGACCAACTGACAAATCATTCCCGAGGACTGTGTGCAATCAGCGCGGAGGAGTGCCAACATTTTAGTGGCTTTTGAAGTTTGTTCGGCACTGGCAGAACACACACACATACATACAAACACACACACACTCACTTTCACACATTAAGAGCAAAAGAAATGGGATACTATGTAAAGGATTGCATTTTTTTTCTGCCGACTGCACGCTTCACGCTTTTCCCACTTTTCCCGCTTTTGCCACTCTTTACACTTGCTGATAAATGGGCTCTCTGTGCGAGGGTCGCGTGAAGTCAAATTAATTACACTAATTGACTTTGAAGCTAACAAACCAAAAACTCGCACACACCCACCAAAGTAAAAAAAAAAAATAGAGATGACAAAAAATACTGCAAGAGATTTGTCAGATATCCCAGTTGAAGTGCAAAAAAAATACTGACTATTGAAATACCTGCATAGTTCCCTGGATGGTGGCATCACATTTATGCAAAAAACATAAAGTAATTAGCGGGAAATTCTAGCCGGAAATATGGGTAACCCTTCTTCAAATCTTTTGAATAGAAAAATTGTGTAATATTAAATTTATTTTTCCCTCTCATTGCACAGCAATTGAAGCGCTGATTAGCGGTAAGTTCCACCTAAAAATATGATAAATAAAATATATTAACTTAAGCATTCGTTAACAACTTCAGCGCGGAAACCCTAAATCTGAAAGTATATGTTATTTAATTTTCTGTAACTACAGTAACTGTATAAACAAGGCCTTCGAACTCTACTTGCAGCTGTCTGTTAAGCAGGTAGTTCTTTAGGCGTAGATCTTTAACAGGTTGCCTTTGGTTTTCCATTCCATCAGCTTTAACTTATGTCTTTTCTGGCAACTTTTCCACTTTTTCCTTTGTATTCGGAGGTGTATAAGGGGCACTATCGTTACACGAGACAGCTTTGCATTGGCTATCCTGTTTGACCAGAATATCTTACCTCAGGCATTTGTGGCTAAAGAGCTTCCAAAAAGATACGAACCTTTGCTGTCTACCATAATAAACCAAAATTGTTCTGCAACATCCAAAATAAAAAATTCCTTTAGGTTAATTCCATAATTAGAACTACTCGTATAATCGTGACATGAAACCCATTTGAACAGTTATCAAATTGTCAATGAGTAGCAGGAAAATCGATAGTCGATTTTTGTCGCTCTGCTTCTGTCAATTTTGGGGATAATTTCACGTCGATTTCCCTGGCGAAATGGTTTCCAATTAGTCGCCGACTTTGCCTGCGATGGGTTCGTCCTTGTGCCGGATTCACCGTACTCGTATCATTTCCATCGATTGCGACGACATTTATGCCTATAATCATATTCATATTCATATTCAATCGAGTGTGTGAGAGTGGGAAAGACACTGAGAGACTGAGAGAGAGAGAGAGAGAGAGAGAGAGAGAGAGAGAGAGAGAGGTGGAGAGAGCCAGGGAGGGAGTCACATTAATTACTCACTGATGGCCTGCGGGGAAATCAGCTGCGATGTCTGGCGAGAAATATTCGCGTTGGATCCGCCACGAAATGCTCTTTATATACTTTGCCAACGCCAAGCAGATGAAGTATACGCCGCGTGGCCAAGGAAGCCAGCGAACGGCCAGCAAATTATCGTTAATGTTAATTGCATGATTGAATGCTCGTGAAAGGCTGCTGCTGCTGCTGCAGTTGCTGCTGTTGATGCTGTTGCTGCTGTTGATGCTGTTACAGTTGTTGTTGCTGCAGTTGCAGTTGCAGCTGCCACTCAATCGCTGCGTTGCACAGCCGGCTGTGCGTTTTTCACATCTCCACGCTGAGCCCGATGAGCTCTACCATATTTCCGACAACTCTGGCAGTCATTGCGTCGAGATCTCTCATCCACACACATGTGCACTCGCCTCACTTCAGCCGTTGATGTCCTTGTCTGATTCTCGAACGCATTTGAGTCGCATTTCGAGAGCTTCTTTTGGCTCGTCGCATCTGTCATAATTGTCGCATATTAAAACTGCCGAATCGACGGGGCGTGTTGAGCCCGACTTCAATTAACACACATTGCCATCACATACGGAATACGTTAAGTCTTAACTTTTGATAACAGTAATGATGATATAATGAGAATACTTAATTTAATACTTTGTAAACTATTCGACCTCAATCAAGTTAAGAAGGTTTAATTAAATTGAGTTTCGTTTATGTAAGTTTCGTTTAATGTTTGATCTCATTAAATTTTAATACGAGCTTAGTCGATACCTAACATTATGTATCTTGTTGATATCCTCATCGTTAGACGAGTGTTGTATAATTAAGATTGGAACCTTTCATGCATAATATTTGAAAAAGTTTTCAACTCAAAAATTCTTATAGACCTTTACTCAAACACATCCGCAGCAGCATCGTGTTTAAGCACACTTTTAGCGCTTGTTTATGGCCACGGCACTCACCTGCCTCATCAGGTATTCGGCAAAAAGCTCACGTAACTGCCGCAAAACTTAAGCAGGCAACTGTGGCAGAGTCCAAGGGAAAATGCTGCAAAAAAAAGCACCGCATTACACGGTCAATTGGGAACTGATTGAGTTTGTCCTTGAAAGAAGGAGCAACTGCAGAGGGGAGAGGAGGGAGTGGGCATGTTGACCGAATGCAGATCGATGGCAGGTAAACCAAAATGAGAAGACAGGCGAAAGCATCGAACTGCAAACTGAAAAGCAAGAACAGAGCACCAAGCAGCGAGAGCCGAGCAGGCAACTCCCAACCATCAACTGCAAGATAGATGGAAGAGAGAGGGAGAAAGAAAGAGAGAGAGAGAGAGAAGTGTGGCAGAAGGAAGTAGGAACAGCTTGGAATGAGGGAGGCAAACTGCACATGTGCTTGAGAAATTTGCCGCTGGGTCGCCGCAAAGTATGCAATGCATTTGATGGCTCTCTGCATAGATGTGATGTGTGCCGGGCTGGGTGAGTTTGAGCTGTGTGTGTGTGTGTGTGCGAGTGTGGGGTGTGTATTTTGAGCGACATAAATAAGTAATTAGCACATAGTGCAGGCGACATTTCACATACGCCGCATATGCTCCATGTTTAATGGCTGCTTAAAGTGCAATTTAGTTTCGAGTCCTTTGTTCAGCCATAATGATGTGCCCTGAATGTCGTCGTGGGGCCACGCCACCCTCCCGTCCCTCGACGTCTTCTCCTTCCCCAATGCTGTTAACTGATTTCAACCACCTTCATTCTCGTTCACAAAACAGTCTTGTTTACACTGCATCACATGAAATGACAGGAGCAGCGACCTTCGCACACAGAGCACACAGAAAAAAAAGAAAAACACAAAAAAGAAAAGAAAAACCCAACTGAGCAAAAACGAAACAAGCAGTCGATTATTTTTGCTTGTTTTTTTTTTTGTCTCGTTACTTGGCATCTCGTACGTGTTCGGACTGCTTAACAGAACGTGCGGCATGCCCCTTGTGCCACGACCAGCCTGCCACACGCCGACTGCTTTTAGGCGTAAAATAAGCTACTTTGTTGCGGCCTCGCTGCGAGCTGGCAACATGACTTGCGGCATCCCATGCCCATCCTCTCTTTTGCTACACTCCCCCTTGTGACTGAAACAATATGTTAATAACACAAGAAATTATCAATTACCTTTGGGGTGGGCGGGGACTCCTTGAACGCACGACTAACCTCCATGTAGGCACATTTATGCCGGTCCGGTTACCCTCCGAATGAGTTCAGCGAATGTCGTGGAACGACAAATGACTTCCTTGATGGGCAATCTGGGAAATGGAGGAGATCTATTGAAACCATTTGCAGAAGTGACAAAGCTGTGTGAAGGAATAAATATGTGTTATAATAGGGAGACATAGTAGAAGTAGAAGTGTATTGACCTCTCAGCTCCCAACTTTTAAGGTCTATAGAAATGCAGATGGTTATAAGGCAGTTACAACTGAACATGGAAGCAAAGCAGTATATTATATATATGTATATTTTATTTTCATAAAGGTTTAAAAAAGAACTCTAGCTTATTTCGCTGACCAGTAGTTCACCCATTCCTCACTTTGTGTCTAATTGCCGTTTATCATTTTTCTGTCGTCTCAACCACAACTTCTCGTTCAAACTTTGCTGAAGTCGGAGCAGCCTATCAACTTGTCATTAGGCCATGGAAACTTTGCCCTCAAGGCCAAATATTGTTCAGGAAAATGAAAGCAAACTACAACTTGCCAATTGAAAGAGACACCGATAATTGCTGCGAGAGCTACAATAATAAAATAATTAGAGAGATAAATAAAACGGTTTCTTGTCTCATTCGTTCTATATACACGCACTGCTCCATATGAGCTTGTTTATCTTTCAGTATAATCCCAATTTGCTATCAAGGAGTATGCATTTTTAATGCAATTTAGTGGTTTTGATTTTTGTGACAGCAAAGCTTATTAAATATTTAAAGCTCTCGGACTGGACCGGAAATTCTCGAGTGAAATTTAAAGTAGACTTTATTGTTTAATCGGATTCGCATGGTGTGAGGTACAAAAATTCGGTCAGATTAAAAAAAGATAACTACGAGTAAGAACAATAGAAGGCAGAACTGGACCAGAACGAACAGCGGACCGTTAATTTCAGCTAAACTTTGGATATTATAAAGCAAAATGGTATTAAAATATTGCCGACTCTTTTTTGACTTTATTCAGAGTTAAGTCTCTGGTAAATTCAGCACAAATCCAAGCTTGCCGAGCTGAGCTCTGCATGAGCTTATCCCGGCAAATGTTTGCATTACACACACATGATGAACTAGCTGCTCCGACCTCCCACCCGCTTGACTACCCCCATTCCATTTCCATCGCTTAAGGTGTGAAAATTTATACCTGTGAATATGGGATGTGGATTTCCCGCACTTTCTCTCTCTTCTTCCTCTCTGCCTCCCCGTACGTCTTTCTGTCTGTTTAGCTCTCTTTCTGTATGTCTATCTGTCTGTCTGTCTGTCGGTTTGTCTGTCTGTCTGCATATCAGACACAGCCGCAGGCGAATTTTGCATTTCAGTAAAGTGTCAACGTCGTTTTAAAAGAAAATTTTCATAATTTTTGTAAATGCAACTGACAGCGATGACGATGAGTGCGATGTGAGGTGAGGTAAGCTGCGCTGACTTGAGGTCGTGAGTTCAACTGGGGTGAGTTGCACTGAGCTGTGGTGAGGGCAATCATATATATGTGTGTGTGTGTGCAGTCGTCTCTCGTCGCGCGTCTGCTCATTTCAATTTAATATGCCGTTTAAGTTTTCCTCGTTGCTTTTTTGTTTCCGTGACACAAACAGAAGCTCATTCGATCACCTGCTCGAGTGTGTGTGCATACGGTAAAGTTAAAGCGTAAAGAATTGAGCTCGTGTCAAACTTTGCCATGGTATTCAAGAAATATTACTCAGTTTTGCACATGACTTTGTCATAAATTTCGTCAGTTTCACACATGAAGAGAAGGAAACAACTTTAAATCCCGTGACACTTTTTATACCCATAGACCAGGCCCGAAAATTTGCAGGCCGATGGTTTAATGCTCTTGTAGGTTTAAGTTTTTATCTGCTCTGATTCTTTGCCGGCCTATTTGTTTATAGGTATAATATCTGGACATTAGAACCAGATCATTTACATGCACTTACAGTTACCAAAGTATTGGGGAATCTCAAAAAACTACAAATATTTTATTTAAGTTTCAAAGGATTCCTTTATTCAAACAATTCAACTTACCTAAAGATGTAGAAATTTAAGAAATCTTTCGAAGTTATTTCAACATTCCACCAATTTTTCCCCTTGCCTCCTATCGCAATCAACTTTAATAGGTCTCTTCATGCGGGGGAATGACAACGAGCCCGCTGATGGCCTTCAATAAAGCTTATAAATCAGGGATTCATCTCTGAGTCCTCTCACCACAAACGTATTGATTGCTTCCTTTAGACACATGTAAAAAGTTGTCACGATAATTTTGCCAGATTTGTCGTAGCTGCCTGGGGTACATCCCATCCTCCGCTCTTCACCCATCACTCATGTGGGCCGTGAGCCATTTGGTTGTTTTGCCTTTTCTGCATAAATTTACGCATTTTCAACTTTCAAGCAGATTCAACGCGTGCGGGAAGAAGTCAAAGACAGTTCGATATCATGTAGAATTATACGACATATATCGATACTAGACAGCGAGAGAGAGAGAGACCTTCTGAATATGTGAATATTTTGCAAGTATTTTTGGGGCATGTTTGTCTTTAATCAGTTACAAAAATATGTCGAAATTACTTCAGCGTTTTGCAGCACTGCTTTAAGGCTCTCGTTCACAGGACAGTGCTACACACACACACACACTCACACACACACACACACACACACACATGCAGTTGAGTTCTATTCACATTCGATTTTATTTAAATTCAAAGCAAATCATTTTCGCAAAGCGACAACAATAATTCAAGTGACTTCCGAGGAAATCAGGCGCACGCAACAATCGTCAGTGGCAGAGCCGACGACCGAGAACTGCGTCGAGTCGCACCATATGAAATATTTGCCAGGCGTTGCCTTTGTGGCCCTGGAATTTCACTTTCCCCCAGACAAGTTCGATCCATAGTCCTGCCCGACACGTGGCTCTCCTGGCTCTGCTGGCTGCGCCAACAGCAAAGGCAGCTGCATTCCTGGCATTCGCATTTCTCCTGGGCAGACAAGGGCAGCAAAAAATTGCGGGTCGCGTTGCAGAGTGCACAGTGGGTGCCGCAGGGAGATGAAGGGAAACCAACGGGGGACGGAAGACGGGAGGACGACGCATGCAGCAAGTGAATTTATTGCTTTCGCCGCCAAAGTGAAACACAAAACGACGTCATTAAGTTATGTCGACTCTGCGGTGTGTCTGTGTGTGTGTGTGTGAGTGGATTTTTGTGGGCGGTTGGGGGCGTGGTGAAACCAAAACAATGTTTTTGTGCGCGTGTTGCGAAATGCAGCCAAGCTGAGCGGATAAACAATGTAAATTGAGATGGGAGATGGGTAAATTGTATTAAGCTTGGATCAGACATGAATATATATGTTATATACAAACATATTAATACTTTAGAGTGGGTGAATAGCTGGCTGCAAATAACAGAAAATAGGGTATGGCTAACTCAGAATATATTTTGTTGATTTCTACTATATTCTAACTCAAATATTTAATTATTATTAGGCAAAATAATCAGTATTAAAGGAAAAATCTAATAGTGTAGATAGCTAGAGGTTGGGCCCTTGCGCTTATGCTGTCGGAGCCAATATAAGTTTAAACATCAATCCCTTTACATTGTACTTCCTTGAGCTGTTTTTATACAGTGAATATAAATATTTATACTAAACATAATATCCGTAATGAGTTGGTCTATTCAAGAGTTTCAATCTCACAATTACTTGTTTTTTATGTGAGCTCAAAATTAACACTGCAATTTTTCCATCAATTCATTTCTAATGCGTATGTAAATAAAATCATCAATAAGTTGGCTCCCCACACTTATCAAATTTCCTCAATCCTCCATTCATGTTTAACTCTTCCAGCATTGGAAACTGACAATAAATGGTATATTAAGTTTGTGCAAATGTATGAAGCAGGTAAAACAGACCCTATAGAGTGTTTATATTTATGTTCAGGAGCACCTTCTCTCTTGGACAAACACTAAGTTGATTGGCAAGTCGCCTTTGTGCTACAATTCAAAGCTGCGTGCTCATCTGAAGGTATCTGGGCGAAGGGTATCTTTCTGTAGGGCGTGCCCGATTGTTAATAGTCCAAATCGATTCGCCAGCCATTGGGCATATCAGAAAATTAAATAAGCGCTACAGAAATCAGCCTGAAAACGATATGAACACGATATACACACATGCACAGAATATATCGCTGCGCTTTAACTTGCCATTCGCATCTATTACTCCACTCTATTTAATCTGCCTTATTTCTCGTATTCGCAGAAATTGTTTCACATTGAAATGATTTGCATATTTCATAGAGAGACAGTTCTATTTGAAAAGCAAATAAAATTCAGCAGAAATCACGCTGGAAAAGCCTCCCAAAACAATCGATATTTGTCGAGAGGTGAGTGCGGAGTGTGCAGTAGCCACAGGGGGAGGGGAGGGCAGGTTAGTTCAGAACGGGGAAAGGGGGCTGGGCAGGTACATTGCACTTTTTGCAACTATTAAAAATTCAATTGTTAAAAACTCGCTGGCAAGCCAAGTTGAGCCGAGCCGAGTCGAATCCCGCTGCCATGTCTCTAGTTCTCCGCTCGTTGTTGGCCTCATTGTGTCAAAGTGGAACATTTGATGGGGTTAAATAGGGCTGGAGCAGGGGCCTTCCAAGTGCTAACGCCGTGAGGCTGCCAGTCAACCCGTTACCTTCTCTTCATCCCAGTTGAAAAGTCAGTTTTTGGGCAAAGTTTCATGGCTGTGAAATTTAAAAACCAAATTGTTTGGTTGCTGTTTGCTCTCCAGGTTCGCTACGGTAACGATCTGTGGTCGCTTTCCTGCTGCCCATGGGGCCTCATGACGCGTAACGTTGTGGAAATAATGAATGGAATGCGAGGAATGTCGGGAATGCTCACTCACGACGCTCGACTCTCGACTATCGGCTGGCCCGGCCAACTGTGCATCGCATTCAATCGACCAAAAATCTGTGACACTTTTCACAGACTACTTTGCTGTGCGCGTCACACTGTTGCCATGAGATTACGCCAGAGCCGCGGCCAGCTCCGCTTGCAGATAACAAATGACCAGCAGGATTTGGCGACCTCCCACAGCCCAGACCAGAACAGACCAGGCCATGCCATGCCAGACCATTAATGGTCATATTCAAAGTGCTATCGGCTCAGGCAACAACAACAACAGCAGCGGCAGCAGCAATAGCAACAATGAGATAACAACAAATAGAGACATTCACAGTTGTGCATGTAATAACTGTCAAGTGGGTACCCCCTTGACTCCTGCACCCGTTCGCTCTATGCAAAGCCATAGATAATCAAGGCTGTCAATACTATATGTGTGCGCTGGGAGACCTCCCGGTTTCATAATACCCTTCACCCATCTAGCATATTTATTTTGACCAATGCTTTGCAATGCACAAAAGGAGATATAAACCCACAAAAAAGGAGGACTACAGTGGGCATTCAGCTGACTATAGATATATCTCTAACAATTTTTAACTTAATAGAAATACCTTGGATTATTTTGACAAAGTCAGTGACTGTCTATAAAAATATACTGCTATTAAATACCCAAAACAAGCATAGAAAAATGCATTTCAAACTGTTGCTAGGGTATTTAATCTTCGCCACTGCTGAAGAAGAGCCTTCGTTCTTATTTTGAAATCACAGTTGAACAAATATTTTGCACAAGGAACCAATTAACACTAAAAATACTTCAATTTAAATACGAAATACTAAAAATACTTCAATTTAAATTAGAATTCAATCAATTTACTACCAAATTTATTTCATACTTAGCTGGCAACCTAATCTCCCCCTTTTAATTACAAATATCGGTGAGAGGGTGCAACTCAGGGAAGATACCGATAATCGAATTATTTGTTCTGTTCGATTTTCTCTCATTTTGCATTTGTCGCAATTCAATCAAAATTCCAGTCAAATAGTCCGCAATATTTATTATAAATTGCGAGTGTGCATGTGTGTGTGCGTGTGTTTGTACTTACTTTTATTTTCAATTCGGGTTGATCAATAATTTGATTGCATACGAATTGTGGCGCCATTTTAAATATCCTGCGACTGTTTGACTGCCCCGCTCACCTTTCCTTTCTCTGCCCCGTCGACAATTGCAGTTAAAACCCGAAACTTTTAAGTGTTTCCGAAATGACGCGCAAATTTTCGCAAACTGCAGTTTTGTCATTGAAATTTTTATGCTGAAAGTTTTTATTTTGCGTCGTTACGCTTGTTTTGTGTCCTCCTCAATAGTTTTTGTTGTTGTTGCTTGTGTTGTTGCTGTTCTGCAAGGATTCCGTTCTATTTCATTTTGCTTTCCGCACAACGAATGCATGAATAAAAAGTAAAATTCCATGTGCCGTCGACGTATTCCGATTTGGCAATGCACGAGAAAGTAAAAATAAATATATAAATATATCTATGTTGATGTATACATATATCAAACTATCATAGGTATTTACATACAATAAATATCAGGAGAGAATATTTAGGAGTTTAATAAACTCGTAAAGTTATCATTGAAACTCATTTATATAGTATCTTTAAATCGAACAATTAAGAACGTTATAAACCTTAACAATTTCATTTATTCGCGTATTTTCTAGTTTATTGAATATTACATCTACTGTTATTTGATTTGCGTATGGTATTTATCATATTTTATCATATATTTTATGTCTACCATTAAGTGGAACTGGCATTAGTGTGTTCATACAGGCATTCCCTCAAGTGTACACATACTTATAAGGACCTACCACGCCTTCTTCCGCCTATTGCATACTTTTGTGCAAATCAACAAACAAGTGTTGCCACCATGTTAAATAATTAACATTGCATTTACAGAGAATAAGAACAGCTCTGCTCGAAGTTGAGCACACTCACACTGGGAAGTTTAGTTCGGCTAATTTAACAAACTCCTTGAATCAACAACAGTCAGAAATGTAATTGACGGACAGAATATTCAATTAACGCTGATGAGCTTAAGATTTATTTACTAACATTTACTGGAAATCCAATATATAATTTAAACTTGCCTTTAAGTCGCATTTGTTGGTGCACAAAGTACTTAAATAATTACGGATTTGGCCGAACAAAAGCTCAGCTCAAGTGCAGGAAATATTATATTACAAGTGAGCTTAACTTCCCCCCCTTCCCCGCTCCTCATTGCCATTGTCCCTCCCCTTTGTTTGTTCGATTACGCTCTTGTTCCTTGGCTTACTCCGGTTTGTGCTCGGCAATTTATGATTAAACAAGTTGTCGCTGGCTGTGGCCACCTATTGGCCGGAGATACATTGGAGATACCAATACCCAGTTGTCAGCCGAGGATAAACTGTTAAATGGTTTTGCCCGCCCCGTTTGGCTTAAGCAGCCAAAATCGATTTCGATGAGTAGCTGCAGAAAGGGGGGAGAGGAACGGGAAGTGGGAGCAATTTGTGTGCTCTACAACTTTCTAAGCCGAAAATTATGTGCAGTAAGCAACGAAAGAAACTTGTCGACTGTCTCTTGCCCCAGCTCCGTATCCGAGTAGCCGAAGAGAGGAGAGGAAAGCTGGGCAATAGGGAGGCCGAGAAGGCGCGAAGGGGGAAGGAGGTAGAACTTTTGCCCCACTCTCGAGTTGGCCGAAAATTGCATTTCTATGCAAATGCCAAGCGAGCCGCAAACAGTCAATGACTTTGTCACGACTTTATAAGTAGTTTGCTTCAAAGTAGCCAAAAAAGATTTGTGCGCGAAGGTGGCAGGGGCGGGGCAGCGACGCAATTTGGTGACAGTCGTCTCGAGACTAGACAAACTTGGCTGATGATCAACAGTTAGGCAAAGTTGTGCCACCGTTAAGTATGAAGCAGGTTCTACTCGTAAAGCACAAAGCCAATCACCATTAGTGTAATCGCCTTTGATATTATGTATTATCGAGTCGCCAACGTCGACGTCGACGCCGCTACTGGCAACGACGCCAGCTCGACCGGCAGTGGACAGTGGACAGTGTCACCTCTAAGCCAGTTGTAGCCAGTAGACACTGCCAGTAGGTAGCCCGCATAAATTAAACGGGTCAAAGAGTCAACGCCGCGGTAGGTGACCCCCTTTCCTCCTTTGCTCTGTTCCCCTTTTGTTCCCTCCTTCTCCCTTGATGCTTCTGACCACTTAAAAAGGGCGTCAACTCGGAGTTCTTTGCGTTTTCAGTTGTTTATTGACCATGTTTATAACGTGTCCATTGAGATAGGTTGTAGATAAGTGGGAAATGTGTTGGGAAACTTCAACATAAATTTCATTCAGTTTGTAGAACAAGCGAACAACTTTTCATTCGATAATTGGAATTATTTATTGAGCACTGTAATTGTAAGTATGTACTACAATTACTAATGTTAGAAGAGGGGCAAATCTGTTACTTGCTAACAATTCTGTTCGCGCATCTGTTAAATTCGCGATACATTTGTATCTTTAAGACACATTTGTACCGCAACCCGATTTTTAGTTTTTAGGAAATTTGTATGCTAAAGATACATTTGTATCTTTAAGATACATTTGTATCTTTCAGATACATTTGTACCGCAACCCGATTTTTAGTTTTTGAGAAATTTGCATGCTTAAGATACATATATATCTTTAAGATACATTTGTACCGCAACCCGATTTTTAGTTTTTCAGAATTTGTATGCTAAAGATAAAATTTGAGGTGTCTATGTGTTCAGTGCTTAGTGCTCTTATTTACTTTACATGAAATTCATCAAAACCTCACTAACAGTTAACACTTTTGCCTGAGCAGAGCTGCCACCTGCTGCTACAGTAAGGTTTAAGTGACATTCGTCAATTTTAAGCAGCTGGAGAGGACAGCTTTGGGTGATCTTAGCAGGAGTCATCAGTATGCAGTAGGAGGGGGAGGAGTCTGAGTGCACTGTAGGCTGACAGTTTTCTACTTTCCATTGTGGTAATGAAGTTGCATTTGCAGTTCTTCTCCTGCGGAGTAGCCAGGCTGCAGAGGAGTCTGGGGAACAGATTCCATTTGGCTGGACATACATACATATATTTGAATTTTTGCATAAATTTAATTGGAAAACTCTTCGAGTATTGGCCAAAGGTCAGTGCCGCCCTAGAAACCTTTGCGCTACCCCCTTCCAGTTCCCTCGGCGAATTGCTTTGTGTTATTTGCGTTGAATCAACAGAAACTTGGTCGCCTCTGCGATTCGACCCTTTTCGGTATTGGTATTGGGCCTCGGGGCTATTTGTCGATTTAGTTTTCTGTCGGTTGCTTCTTTAATTCTTTCTTTTTCACCAAAAAGTTAAATTTATTTAGTGTCTGTGCAGAGACTGTTTGTCTATTTATTTGATTGGCCGGCGCTGCATCGATAAAAGCAACGGCAAGGGCCAATCCAATTTTGTGAAAATTTTGCCTAAAGCAATTTTCCCAGAATTTGCCTAGATTTTCTCGGTGAATTTTCTGTTTCTGTTTGTTACATCACAATTAAGTTGTGCAGACAATTCTGATTGCATTTTTATTTTGATTTGTGCAGGGAGTATAAAATTAAATATCATAATTTGCCTGATTGGACTTCTATTGCATCGAATTGGTTTAAATAAATTGCCAAAAGAAAGAAAGAGAAGAAAATTCTTTTATTTCTAAATTCTTTGGATTTATTTTTGACTTAGAACTGTTTGCAAGCTCGAAAGCTTTCTTCAGAGAAACAATAGCAAATCGTGTTATACGAAATCTCTTAGCCTTTAACTGCATTTACATTTTTGTTTTCAGAGATTTCTGCCCCAAAACAAATTGGTTAAAAATGCGACACAATTGCAGGCGAAAAATTAGGCACGAAAATGTTTGCAATTTGTCGCGGTCTAAGCCAAACGCACACACACACACACTCAACTTACACACTCTCATGCGTGTGTGTGTGTGTAAACATTGCGCGCTTGGGTCGTTTGGGCCAGGATGGGAAAGAAGGGCCGGGGTTGGCTAATTGTTGCAACGCCCGCGGCAACATTGCGGTCATTGTGTGCACCTGTCACCGGGGTTTCCCATTTTCCATTTTCCATTCTACTTGCCGTCGCAGCGCCTTTTACAGCTTGTACGCTGGTTTTTTTTTTAATTGCCAGGATTTTCGCATTCTGCATTTTGCATGAACTTAACTCGGCGCAGTTGTGGGGAGAGAGGGAGGTTGAGATGGGGGCGGGGGGACAGCGCGTTGCAGTGGAGTGCGCCGACATTTGGAGGCAACTGCTCTGGCATTAGTTTTGGTCCTTTGCATTTGAATGCGCCTGAAATGTTTTTCGACTTGTTTGCAAGTTTGCGGCGCTCTCCCAACCCCCTCCGTTAGCCCCTCTTCCCTCTGTCCACAAACCAGTCGCAGTCTTACGCAAAGCCGTCTCCTGCTTGGCCTTTAATCGACTTCTAATTACTTAAGCTCTTACCGAGCCAGCCAGCATAATGGCCCCCACGCGGCATCTAATGCCGATGCAATTATTAAACCAGACTCGAAACACTCGCTAAATGCAAATTTAATGCGACATTTTTATTCTCATTTTGAGAACACATCTGAGGGTCTTTTCTAGGCTATGTTGTGTAGAAGAAATTTGCAAAATATCAGACGTTTCAGACGAAAATTCTTGGTAAAAAGCCAGGCAAACATTCTAAGTTATATGTTATGTTATTAGGTTAAGTCTTATGTTATTAAACTTTACGTTTTTATGTTAAGTCTCCTGTTATTAAGCCACATGTTTTTATGTTAAGTCTTCTGTTATTGACTGTAACCTCATTCGATACATTTTAAGTAGTAAGTTGATTCGATAGAAGAATGTTAAATAATGCTGAAGTGGCGGGGCAGCTTGTATGAAAAAGTCAAGAAATAGTGCGATGTGATTTAAACATTAAAATAAAATAAAGTATTCTCATTTATGAATTAATGATAATTTATTCAACACATTGAAGGCCGAAGAACTTCTTTTCAAGTATCTAATATACGAGGGTCGTTTGATAAGTCCGTGACTTTTTGTATTTTGTATTTTGAGAAAGCTGCGTTTTTTGGTTTGCGTTTTATAGGCATTGAAAGCAGACGATCTCGTGAATTTTAACGAAAATGGAAAAAAGTGAATTTCGTGTGCTAATTAAGCATTATTTTTTGCGTAAAAAATCCATCACCGAAACCAAGGAAAGACTTGATAAATATTATGGGGACTCTGCACCATCAATTTCAATGGTTAAGAAATGGTTTACTGAGTTCCGTTGTGGTCGTACCAGTACAAGTGATGCCGAACGTTCAGGTCGCCCAAAAGAGGTCGTCATGCCAGAAATCGTCGACAAAATCCATGGAATGATATTGGATGATCGGAGAATGAAAGTGCGTGAGGTAGCTGAGGCTGTAGGCATCTCAACTGAACGGGTACATCACATTTTACATGAATATTTGGACATGAAAAAGCTTTCCGCGCGATGGGTGCCGCGATTGCTCACACACGACCATAAGCGCAACCGTGTGACCATTTCAAAGGAGTGTTTGGCGATGTTCAACCGCAATCCAAACGAATTTTTGCGCCGTTTCGTTACCGTAGACGAAACATGGATCCACCACACCACACCAGAGACCAAAGAACAATCAAGACAGTGGGTTTCTCCGGGTGAACGTGCACCAAAGAAGGCCAAGGTGGGTCTGTCGGCCAACAAGGTCATGGCCACAGTTTTTTGGGATGCACAAGGTATCATTCACATCGATTACCTTGAGAAGGGTAAAACGATCACCGGCGAATATTATTCAGAGCTTTTGGACAGATTCGATATTGATTTGAAGCAGAAACGACCGCATTTGGCGAAAAAAAAGTGCTGTTCCATCAGGACAATGCACGGGTGCACACGTGTGTAGTCAGCATGGCAAAATTTCATAAATTGGGCTACGAACTGCTACCCCATCCAGCATATTCTCCAGATTTAGCCCCCTGTGACTATTTTTTGTTTCCAAACATGAAGAAATGGCTCGGCGGTAAGAGATTCGGGTCAAATGAAGAGAAACACAGAAACAAACGACTATTTTGAGGGCCTTGAGAAAACCTATTATTTGGAAGGAATAAAAAAATTGGAAAAACGCTGGACTAAATGTATAGAGCTAAAAGGAGATTATGTTGAGAAATAAAACGCTTCTTTGACGAAAAAAATATATTTTATTCAAAAAGTCACGGACTTATCAAACGACCCTCGTAGTTGTAATATGAATTTTAGGGAGTGTTTTCCTTTTATTTGATGCCTTCATTATTACATACACAAACTTAAGATCATAAGCCCAATCAATACTTTGTTTATCGATCTCTTTGTGCGAACTTAAGAAGAGTTCAACGGTAAGCTAAACCGTTGCAAGTAAGTTGTTTACACATGTTACGGATCACATCTTCCACACCACTCCCAAATACCATTTTCATACATATGCATGCACGAACATGCATATCTAAACTGTAATCTCATATAGCACACACACACACACACACCTCCTTGAGAGAGCACAATACATTCCGAACAAGTCTCAGCGGACTAGGCCTATGGACTACATAAGTATTTACATATTGGCAGACTGCCAGGCTGAGCCAATGACATTTTCATACACCTGCCAGAGAACAACAGAGAGAGAGAGAGAGAGAGAGAGCGAGTCTGAGGTATAGAAAGAGACCGAGAGCGACTGCCTGGCAAGGCCAACTAGTACATGAAAAGAAATGCCGCTACACTCGCTAATAAACCGTAATAAACTGGCATCCTCCGGCTGTCTGCTACGTTTTGGTGTTTGTTTTCTTATTTCCACCACTCCCACCACTCACAACTCCCCCAACTGCCCTAACTCACCAGCCCCTGCCGCACGCTTTTCATCTTTCACGGTTGGCAATGCTTTTGCCAAGGCATACGACAAACATTTAATCTGCACACACACACCCACACACACACACACGCACAGCTTAAACTTAACAGCAACAATTTTCCAGCACAGAAAGTTGCAACCAAGAAAGGACGAAGTGCGAAGGCCGTGCAAAGACCTGGCGGGGGGTACACACTGTACAAAGGGGAGTGGGGGAGCGGGTCTTTTGTAAAAATTATGCTTCTTGTTTGGCGTTCAAACCAAGCCAAACCTGGCACAGAGGATGATTATGAGATCAGTTTGTATGACGTGCTGGCTGACTGCCTGCCTGCCAGGACACAAGCTGTGCCCGCCTGCCCCCCGTCTGCATCTCTGTCTTCATCTCCGTCTCCGTCTCTGTCTTGTCCTTGGCCCAGCCTCTGCGAGTTTGTCTGCGTCGTCTGTGTCCTGCTAAAGGCGTCCTGCACGGGCTTTAATAAAAATAAATGTTACTTGTAATAATTTCTTGCACGTCTCTCGCAATTTCCACACCGGCTTTTTGTTTTATTTTCCGTATTTAACGTCGCTTCGCCCGTGTCTCTCTCTCTCTCTCTCTCTCTCTCTTTTTCTGCCTGCTGCCTTGGCCGGGTCTCGTTTAGGTCCTCCTTCGCCAACAGGCTCTTTGCTCGCTTACTTCCCGTCTGCCGTCTGCCCCATTGTGTTTGTGTGTGTGTTGTGTCATGTCGAGTCAATGCTTGTGGAGGCGTCTCGGTGGGAGGAGTGCATAAAATATTAATAATTGCACGCGTGGTGGTAATGAAAATACACACACACACAGCAACACCAACACACACACTCACACCCCACACATGCAAACATAATGCATACATTTCGGGTTAATAATATGGACATAAAGGAACCACAGGATGCGCATCCCCCGCCACGCTTCCCTTCCACATCTATAGGCTCATTCCACACCTTTGGCGGCGGGTAATCAGCTTCAATGATGAGCTCCACCCGCAATGACACCGAAGCTGCCAAGGCCATCTGTCTTAGTTTATGATGATTGAAAGGCAATCGAGACGAGTCAAGTGCTTGCATTACATTCTCCTTAAGTCCTTGAGCTCATAGCAAACCAATGAAAAACAAGCGATGAAAGCTAGGTCACCTGACAGATCGTGAAAATCGTACCTCACTTTTGAAAAGCTGCGATAATTTTATAGTTCCATTCCGTTTCTTATGTATAGAGCAGTGTGATTAGTTAAAGTATAAAATATTGTTAAATAGATAACAACTAATGGCTTTCATTTGGGCTTCAGTTTGCAAAGCACCTTAGAAGACATATTCGACGATAAAGTTTATTTTTACTTAATCAGCATCAACAGAGAGAATCAGCATCTGTCCATGTGTCCGTATGTCCGTGTGTCCGTCTGCTGCAACACAAACGAGTCTCTCAGAGTTATCTTGATTACAACTTTTTGTTTCTGCACGTAAACAATTTGGAACATGCTGTATCAGACCGATGTATCTATATATTATTGTTATTTTCAAGAACACTGCACTTTTTCTATATAAATAAAATGGGACCATTATAACATTTCGCTGCCATAGGAACAAAAGTCTATGATTCTGTCACATGTTTATCTCGTAGCTAATCAGAAAAAACCACTTATAAATGTTTATGCTGGTTATATTCCCTTGCGACGCACTTATCACTACTTGCAAGTAAATAAATAAATAATTATGAATTTCTGCCGGCATAAGTACGAGTGTAACAAGAACAAGAGGAACATCGAGAATTCTTTACTGGCTTTACATCACTAAAATTTTCCTATAATATTTAGTATATATTCTTTCAAATCGGTGCTCCTCTTCAATATCACTGAAACTGCTAATAGTAAATTTACACATATTTAGTAAATTTTCGGAGACAGCAGGAGTGTCGAAAAATTATAATAATGATAATAATAATATATAATAATGACCTAGATCTGCGTGAACATTGGTCATCAAGTTAAAACGTTCTAGTCTCTGGGATTTAGTTTTCAAAGGGACAGACAGACGGGCATTTTAAGTTAAAGTAGTTTCAATTTAAATCTTAAATTTATTACACAAATAATCTCGACTTGAGAGTTTTTGTTTATTTGAAATTAGCAGAAACTAAAGTGTAATTCCTTAAATTGTCATTTAAAATGATTTGAATATATTTTTATTAATTTGCTTATCAAAAGCAAATCATTCAAAAATATGTTGAGACAGGCGGATCAAAACCTTTCTTGATTTCAATGTTTTTCTTGGAAAAACGAAACAAGACGTAATCAAAATACAGACATCAATCAGGGCGACAAGCGAGTAAAAAACAAAAACAAGTGAAATAATGTATGTGATTGCTAATTAGTCTGTGTACACAGAAAGTTACAGGCTGATTGCGTAGATAGACAGGCAGATGGCACTGTAAATGAGTCGGCCCAGACTGTGGCAGCCTGGCAAGGCAAGGAGTCCATTTGTGGTTAGTCCTGAGCCTCGGGCCACGCAACGACAGCACCTGTCAGCTCCGATTTAAGGCGGGCAATGTGACTTTGGAGGCGTTGTGTGGGCGTGAAGGGACGTACCGCAAGATGAGGCAGTTTTAGGGAACTTTTAATCCAATGAATCTTTGCAGTAGCTGCTGATGCTGACACTTATTTGACGGATGCTAATCACATTTATAACCCGCGCTCGAGATTAAAATTCCCCCTCCCCATTATACCTCCCTCCCACCCTTTAAATAGACAAGGTCATTGACATCAGCCTGAGCTAATTAGAAGGGTCGCTTGTATACACATTTTGTATCTACAATCCCGTTGTTGGCGCCCCGTGCCGACCTTGAACTTTCAGTCGCCACTGAGTCGCGCATAAATGTCGAAAACGACAACAACAGCAACAACAACAGGGGGAGCTCTATAAAACTTTTCTGCTATTGTCAGTTTCACTTTTCGTGTTGGGAGGTTGTTGCGACTGCCCCAACCGAAAATGCAGTTTATTTCTGGTGCTGGCCCCAATAATAAAGAGAGTTACAACTGCTGCAACTTTCTGCAGTTGCCTCGATCGTTGTTGCTGTTGTTATTGTTGTATTTTTAAGGGCTCCCTGGAGAAAGCAAGCAAGCGGTTATTTTTTACATATAATGTAGGTTTTGCTTCGGCATATTGAAACAGAATCCAACGAGATGAGTGGGTTTCCATCAGCACCAGTTTGTTTGTTTCTGATTCTAGTTTGGCATTGTAGAGAAGAAATAAATTAAGTACAAACGAAGCAGGCATTATCATAGAGATTTATATTACAGACTAATAAAAAAGATTAAAAATTTTAATACATTTAACTGACAAACACAAAGGACATTAAAGAAGTCTTTGAAAGGAAGAAAGTTAACTTTTTCTTTTCTTTACAAGCGTTTCAAGCATAAAAGGTGTTAAAACTAGGTCTGAGCTTTTTAAAGCCCTGAAGTGTAAGGGGTGTTAAGCCAGAAAAAAGGATTTATTTCAAAGAAGGACTTTCTTAATTTCGAATTTCGCAAATCTAGCGAGCTGTAAAGCCTTTACGGTTGCAGATGCTGCTATTAAATGCTTTATAATAAACTTAACTTTCGCGTTCAAATAACTGTTTACAGTATTCATCTCAAAGTCCTAAAAGCTTGACAGAATAAATGTATTGTGTTTGTTTCATTCCTTTGCAACTATATTTTTGCCTGCACTGTATTGTTAATTAACATGAGGAGTAATTCTGTTATCGAATTCTGTTATCAAACTTGAGGAGTAAATTTGTTGTGTGTGGAGCCAAACTGTAAAGCCAGCTGTTTATAGGCGCAAGAAGAATTTAAATTTAAATTTATTTTTGAATTTTCTCAAGCAAATAACGAAATATATACAAACTCGTACATACAATAATATTAAACTAAATAATTTAACTTATGTTTTAATTTTGATTTCTTTAGATCTACTAAAATATACAAATATACACAACTTGTGTCAAATAACATTAAGTTATCAACAAAAGAGTTAAAACATTTGTTTAGCGATTAAAAATTTCACTCTAGGAGGAATATAAAATATATTTGGTTCGACAAATAACTACCTTCGGTGTTTACTTTTAAACAACTATGTTGAAGCTTTAAATATACCAAATGCCTATGTATACTCTTTAACAATTGAATGATTTAACAATTGACACTCGAATAATACTTGAAGTGAACAACTCAGCTTAGTTAGCAGGGCACTCTACTCGCTTCATTAGAGCGGCCTCTACAGGTGAACAGCTGAATAAGCTGGATATTTTATTCTGCTTGCATGTCGCCCATTAATCCTTCAAGAGTGCATGTGATGCAGATGCTCGTGAACTATGCATGCGCACCTGCACCCAGTTAGTGTGTGAGTGCGTGTGTGTGTGTGTGCAGGGGTATGCAAATTTATGCTCGATTTGTGTACTGCAGTAGAAATATTTAATTAATACATGCGCAATTATTTGTAAGAGCAACTAAGCTGGACTGCAACACGACCAAGGCATACCCTAGAAACTGAATGAATGGTACTAACTGTAGTTATTATATTCCACTCTCGAATGAAATACCTATATGTATGTATATGTTCATTCTTGATCATGTTAACAATCTAAGGTTATCTTACTTTCAATGCATCTGAATGAATGTGTTCATTTTATTAATTAGTTTCTTTTTTTTAATTGTTTATTTATTTTTTGCTTATTTACATATTCATTTATTCATTCACTTTTTTTATTAACTGATGTATTTATTAATCTATTCATTTATTTATTCATCAATTTATTTTCCAATTCATTTCATTATTAATTTTTTATGTATTATTAAGAAAATGCTTATAATAATAACCGCGCAACTTTCAGGTTAACCAACTGTAAAGGAGTATAAAATGTAATAAAAAATTAAAGAGATTTAATTATTATAATTATTTTTACAAGCAAAGGCAACTAGCTGTTGTTTCTTGCTGCAAACTAAGTGCTTAAATAAATCGCGTCGCATTAACTGACGGAACTCGGCCACGTTGGCCACACGATGTAGGGCAGGTTGAGAAGCACGCGACTAACCTCGATTTGGTCACGCACAACTTGTTGTTGTGGAGAAAATAAATACAAAATTTATTAAATAAGTTGTGTGAAATGAAAAGCCCAATACGGGCGGCAACTGCAACTGGAATCACAAACCAAGCGCCACTTGACAGTTAAATAACTGCAAAAGGGCACGGATATGGCAGCGGAAGTGAAAGCAGGGCACGTCGCCAGCCAGCCAGCCAGCAGCCCGACTAGGACATTGAATGCACTTCCTCTCTTCTCTTCTACCTCCATCCACACACCCGCCCACACACACACACACACACACACACTCGTTGGGCTGCGTCTGGCGCTGGCACTGCCGACGGCTGCTGCCGGGTTAATCTGCTTCAATTAAGTTCATTTATTTGAATTTAATTGCTTTCCGTGTCGTTCCCCCGATCCCAATCCCGTCCAGAAATCCGCCTGCAACTTGCCCCTGGGAGATTTACAGCTGCTCCAGTCCGGAGTCTCGAGTTGGTAAGGTTGTGTAGTGCTGCTGCTTGCATAGCCTCATTGCCTGCGGGCACCACGTTTGCATGGCTCGGCATCTGTTGTCACAAGTTGGCAACGGAAAATAGACAGACATAAGAGAAAGAGAGTCAAAAAGAAAGAGAGAGTTTGAGAGAGAATGACGGAGAGAAAGATAAACAGAAAGATTCAGAAAGAGAGACTGCAAATATCTTTTCAATGGCAACGATTTCGGATCTTCTGTTCAACTTATGAAAGTAAGAAAGAGACTAAAAAATTTGCCTTCGAAAACTTTAGATAATCATAGCTAATTAAATAAAAATGCATCTTTAAATTGTCATATATTTCATAAAAGTTAAAGAACCTATAATTAAAACTAAATTGAAGACTAAATATATGAAATAAATAAATGTATTATTGAAAACCTGTAAAGTTCTCATGAAATATAAGTTTCTTTATGTTTATGTTAATTTTAATGTCGTTTAAAGCTTCTCCAATCCGAAACCGAGTCGTATAAAATTTGAATGACTTGATCTTCCGATTATTATAATAATATAAATCATCTTGTAAGCATTGAGCAAGTTAATTCTCATAAATTGCATAATATGAGAATAAATTCTAGAAGAGCATCACATACTTTAAAAATAGCACATCCAAACGCCTCTTAAAGCAACCCCATTATGACCCATTGTCGCATTGTCTCATTGTCGCCCTGTCGCTTTGTCCCACTGTGCCGTCCGTTCGCTCACCTGCAATCTCAGCCTGTGTTCGTGTTCGTGTCTGTGTCGTGTCTCAGGCACATGTGTGCGCATCTATTAGCCGTGTGCTGCGAGTGTGTGAGTAGTTGCCGTGTTGCCATTTCTATGTTTGTCTCTCCCTTTGTCTCCGTCTGTCCTTCTGTCCCTCTGTCTGTATTTTAGCCACGTCTGAGTGCCTCCGTTGATGGCGGCACACGGTGGAAAAAAGGCAGTTTCACTATCATTTTCATGCATGGCGCGGATGTAAATGCGAGTGTTGCTACAAAGTGTTTAAGGGTAGCTCTCTTGGGGGACTGCAAGAGGCAGGAAGGGGGAGTGGTGGGTGGTCTGAGCATATTCCCGTGTTCATTAGGTTCAATGGAGCAAATACAATGTCGGCACTCGCCAACGCGCTATGCAAATGTGCGAGCAGCAGCACATTAGCGCAGCCAGGGAGGGGGAGGGAAGCAGGGTTGACAGGGGTAAGGCCCGACTATATAACAATACTTTGTCCGGGCGAATTTGTTTCCAGTTTTCAGTTTCATTTTAGTTTTCGGCTTTTGTCTGCCTGTTGGGAAAGATACGCGATGCTAAATGAAAAGAGATTCCACGGTGAAATGGGTCACCCTGTGCTGGCGCTGACCCCGTAACCTGCGAGTCGCATACGTTAGTCAGGTGCCCCTGTATCACTCACACACGAACAGCCTGAGTAGCTTTTCGCCGTGTTTGCATTGTATCACAAATTGTTTCCTTTTGCACTCCCTCCCTCTCCCCCTCCCAAGTGTATGCCTCGTGTCATTAAGTTTAATGGGCTTTTAAGCCGTTTGTGGTTTTATGTCCTCCCCCTTCTCTACCTCTCCCCCGGCAGCTATATGCGCTATTAGGCTTAATTGTGCCGACTTTTGCATTGTGCACTGCGCTTTGTTTTGTCGCCGTCGTCGCGCTGCACTGACAATTGAATTAGCGCAAATTAATTGGAACAATCTGTGTGTGGCCGAGGGCGCAGTAGAGAAGAGGGAGAGGTGGGGCAGCTCAGGCAAGAGACAATTGTTTGCAATTAGTTGCAGCTTAAGTGAAAGCGTTTTTTGTGGATTTAGCAGCACGACAACCCTGTAAATACTGGCGATATTTGTTTTGATAATTGACAAAAAAGTATTACAATATATAAAACTATTCGTAATTTTAATTATTAATTGATAATTATTTAATTATTATTTATTTAAAATATTTAACATGTCTTTTGACACTAATGATAATTATTAATATTATATTTAATAATAATATTAATATTACAAAAATTTATTATATTTATGTTTTCATATTTTATAGACAAATAATAATATATATAATTTTTTTAAAATACAGTTGACAAATAAATATCTGGTATACTACAAATTGAAAATAATAAAGTAGTCTATACATTATAACTAAACAAACATCCACACAACTTATTTTTAAACGTTGTTGAAATGTGACTTATACTTTAAGGAAAGTTCGTAATTCGCTTTTTACTCTTCTGTCAGATTTCAATTCCGAACTTAAGTCAACTTAGTCAAGAGTGCACTCCACAGTTGCAGATACAGCTACAAATACAGACAAATATAGTACATACATGCCTATACACACACACAGATATACGTACTCATAAGCTGCCTTATTCGAAGTTAAGATGCTCGTCTTGCCTGCCACACTGCCTCAGCGAGTGGAGTCGCCTCTGAGTTGCCTTGTGGCAGGCAAACTCTCTGCATCTGCTTGCATCGTTTTTGGCATTTGGCGCTCATTTAATTTGCCAGTAAGTTGCCGCGTTGCGTTGCGCCTTTGTCATTGAGTTGCCTGCGTGATCCTTGAAAATGCTTGCATTGGCCAAGTTAAAGGAATTCGCATAGGCGCAGTGTGCCAAGCGTACTTTCCAACTATGTGTCTGTGTGTGTGTGTGTGTGTGTGTGTGCGAGGCAACATTACACGCAAGTCAAATACAATTTTGCGCCATTCACACGCACACACACACACAGTCTCTCACACATACACACTCGTTGGCACTCACTCACAAAATGGCGGCGCATAAAAAACGTCTTTAAAATGCGCTCAGGAAATTGTTGCATGTGACATTTTTACGCCTGATACATAGTCGGGAATATTAGTTTTAATGCAGTTAGTGATAAATATATTATTTATAAATATATTATAGATAAATATATTATTTATAAAACTACTTTTATTACTGCTCAATTAAAATATTTATTATTTACATTTAACTTTTATTATAAGTTAATATAATTTGTATTAATTATATTTTCTTTGCAATCATGTATGGATTCTTTTAACTATAAGCTTTTTGTTCCCCCACCTTCCCTCTCATGTTAGTACGAATGTATAAACTCGAATTATAGGGTATGCAATAGTCGAGCTGCCCAAGTTTGTTTTCAATTTCTTGTCACAGGCTGCTGTTCTGCAAGCTTTGGCATGTGCCTTACTCAGTCGCTCTCTCTGTACGTGCGTGTGTGTGTGTGTGTGTATTTGTGCACGTGCGGTTTTTGTAGTTGACACACTAACACACACAGGCGAGCAAACTCTCACACAGATACACGTCTGCAGCTGCGGCACGCAAACACATTTCATTTACGTTGAATTTTGTGCAGATTTGCCTGCCTTGCTGCCATCCACCTTCCCCTTCCCCGACCCGCCTTACTACTGCAGGCATAAAGAGAGAGAGAGGAAAGGCAACATTGCCTGTAAACTGTCGAGGTTCTCAAATACCTTGCCCCCATGTTATCCAAAAAACATATTTTCCTTTTCGTTTTTGTTGTCCACGAACGCAGCGGCCTGTGTGCTTAAGCGTAAAATTTCGTTTAGTTTTTAACTCATAAAAAACAGAAACAAACGCAGCGTGCCGAGTATAGCATAAAAAACTTATAGACTGTGTGCCGACAGCGAAAACATTATACACACATGCAGACATACATACATACATACATACATGTAGACGCGGGTATTTCCCAGGGCATGATTCGATTAAAACCAGCGGAGAGAAATATGGAAAGCAATCAATGTGGAAGTAACCTAATTACTTAATACCCTTGAGAGGCGAATATCATGCTGAATAGTGTTGAAATATTGCGATATTTAGTTATAAATTAAGATTGATAGTTGGTTTTTTTAAATATGCGAGAAAATATCAAATTAAATCGAATAAAATTAAATCAGTTTGAATAAATTTATTATTGACTTGAAATAGAATGAAATTTCAAAAATATATAATACAATATGTTGTGTATATTATACTCATATTATTTGAACAGAAAAATATATTTTTTAATTTTTGAATTTCTTAGAATTCCTATTACAATACATAATATACATTATAAAGCATTTCATAAAAGAAGTCACTAAAGGAAAATTAAATATACTTTAATTTAATTTATAAAAATGTTAAGAAAGGTTCGATGGCTAACATTAAATATACAATAGAAAAAATAATAGGCAATAAATATAATATGTACCTCAACAATTTAGTAAATTTTTGAAATAAGTAAATATATTTTATATTTCAAAACATAGAGCTAATAAATTTACTTTTTATGTTAAAAAGACTCTCTACAGCAAATGTACCCACGTATTATAACTTTACATACATTTTAAACACAAATATAAGGCAGTATATGGGGGCAACTGTGGAATTCCCATATCAATCTCTCCCTTACTCTCTCTTCTTCCCTCATTCTCTTTGAAAAACGGCTGGCCACAATCGCACAATCTTGTTTTCGCGTTTACTATTTTGAAACCGTTTTTTCGTATTCGTATTCACTTGTTTTGTTGTTCTTTTATACAATGCAATGTTGGTTGTATTTTTATTATTTGTTTCTCTGTCCGCTGCTGCTGCTATTGTTGTTGTTGATGTTGCATACGAGGCTTATTTGTCTGTGCTCAATTGATTGAGGCTTATTTGTTTTGTGTGTGCCAGTTTTTAAATTAAATTTGAGCGGATTTTAAAAGTCAGACACACACAAATACACACGTAAACAAGTTTTTATACTCTTAGCCATTTCGCTTTGTGTAAACAGTCTGCGAGGTTTTTGTGTTTTAGTTTATCATTTATCAAACACTGATTTAATTGCATGAAGTGTTGGCTGCGACAGAGAATATGCAATTCAATTGCAATCGTTAAGTTAAAGTGTTATTGGGTTTGATTGACAAGCAATATATCTTCTAACTGGAGTGAGAACTCTATTATTGTCAGTTTACTTTAGATGGCCTTAAAGAGTTTCTCTTCCTCACATAAATTAGTTTTATAAACGTCTTTCAAAACGTTAATAAAAAGGGACTTAACATCGAAAACATCGACTTTCCTTTGCTATAAATAACTATAAACTTCTACGTTTTTGTAGAGTTTACTTTGACAGCTCCAAAGCTTTGTTATGGGAACTTTATGCCAATTTTGTAGGCCTTTTAAAACTGTTCTATTGTAAGTCAAACGTATTCTAACTGAATACTGTCATATTTAGCAAACAACCGCTATTAACCACCTTGTTCACACTGTTATAAGTAATCTTCGACAACAACCTTTTACATGTATAAATATAACATATATTAAACACATATGACAGCTGTATAACACTACATTCGTTCAAACCATTGCGAAAGGTATGTAATACTGGTATACAAATAATACTGTTATAAATAGTTGCAAGGAGTTATACATATAAAGGTAATACATTTAATAACTGAATAGCACTCAACTCAAACTGACAAGACCAATAGTATTGTAATACTGTTATACAAAATAGTTACACTCACAACTTTTTACAACAGCGACCTATTATACTTATAACAGGCTGTATAACAGTCTACCTACACAATTGGACACAACCTGTCATACAAATAACTGTATAATAACAGTGCTGTTATACTGGTATACAACGTATAAGTTTCTCCAACAACTTGTTATATATTTTACAACTGTATGACAGTTAACCTATTAAAATTCTTATATCACAACAAGTTCAACAAAATGAAAATACCGTACTATTTCTAAGTTTGCAGAATACTGTCTTATAAATTATATGTATAAGATAGGAGATTTTTAAGGGGTGCTATAAAGAACCATCTACCCCTGTAGTTCGTTTTACAACCACTGTCTGATATAAAAACGTTTCTCTACAAATTATCATCCCTCATTTGGTTTTGAGTGAAACTTATTTGTTTTCAGAATGGGGAAGAAGAAATGAATATGCGCATTCCTTGATAAACACGTCGCATATTTTCGAAACAGATTTTCAATATGCCCTAATGGAACTGGTCCTAAAACATATTCATTTAATGGGTTCACTGAAAAACAGATTGTTTGTGTCATTTTGAAAAAAAAAACCCAAACGATCTTGGTTTAAATTAATTTAATATTTTATTTCATTAGGTGTGTTTTTTATGGAAAACAATTTCCAATTTAATGAGTTCTTTAGAAAAATATAAAAATGAAATGTTTCCCATCGGCTTCTAAATTCTTATCAACGAACAGAAATATGTTGCCTAGGCGTCAAGTAAAACATATAAATTAATCATTATATGTTAAATATTGAACCATTAAATACAAATGTTTCAGCAATATTCTTTGTGTCGTCAACTTGACTTATCAGTGCTTGTCACGACATTTAAAATTGCAATCCAAAAGACCCAGCTAGAGGTCTAAAAAATATGTAAATACTTCTTCTTCTTAGAGTGCGTATAAGTTTGTGAACATGCATATATATATGTATGTATGTATGTGTTCCTTATGTTATGCGGGCCTGGGCGCATTGACTTCAGTTGAATATCAGCTTTACGATCGAACGGATCGCTATAAACAAATCAAATGGCACTTAAAATTCTTTTACTGCTTCTTTCCTTATGTGGAAGTAACTTCGCGTACACAATATCGAGTGAAGATTTCAAATGCACAAAGGTCAATCAGTGGCAGTACATTTTTTATAGACCAGTTGACAATAAATTAACTGTAGAATTTAATAATTTAGACTCAGTTCTTAAAGTTTTAAATTGCCCTCGAACTGTGGTGAACCTGCAACTGACTATTGCTTATCTGGTCGTCATAATGGCAACCAGCCTGACGATTGTGGTGTGTTACTTCTTCAAACGGATCATTCTCACCTGCCTATATACGTGTAGAATCTTTCGTCCATTGATTCCGGGCAGAGAATATAACGAGACGAAGAGATACGACGCATTCGTTCTCTACGAATCCAAGAACACTGAAATCACAAAAGAGTATGTCGATAAATTGGAAAAGGGTAGACCCAAGTTTCGGTTGCGGTACGTGGACAACGATCTAAGTCAGGAGACCATTTTGAAATTCATGATGGAATCCAAAGAGATCATCGTGCTTATGAACAGGGAGTATCTGTTGTCAACGGTATGCCGCAAGAACTTCTATTTGGCTCTGCAGGGCACCTCCATGGATAAGGACAAGCAGATGATTATAGTCCTGTATCCGGATGTGGGAAATATCCAGTTATGGGGCAAGGAACTTCAGTCGTTTATCAATTTGAGCACCTGCATTAAACGGGACGAAATTGGGTTCTGGAGTAAGCTGAGATACGCCTTGCCGCATAGAACCAAGCAGGATGACGAAGCATTGCAAGAGAAGCTTCTAATTGAATCCCGATATCCTGGACCATACCGTATATATTAAAGTATGATTTATCTCTCAATAATATAATGAATATACTATTAAGCAAATATTTCTTTTATTATAGAAGAAGTATAAACTTTGCTCAGCTGAGCATCAAAAACGAAATCTCAAAAGGAAAATAATACATCAAATTCTGGAAGCACTTTATCTCACAATCTGAGCTTCAGCCGGATAGTTTTAAGAAATGAAAAATGATGGGGGTTTTACCAGTCCCTGTCATATTAAACATTACTACCGAATATTTATAATTTTCATCAGAATGTTAATGACAATTTAACCTGAACGAAATTACAAATTAAATTGTTTTCATAACTCTTTATGATTCCATTGTTTTACTTGATATACTTTACAGCAATTACTGAAGAACTATAGAGAATTTTACGTATTTCGAGATGAACTGCAGTTGAGCTCATATGATGACGACGAGGTTTCTTGAACATGTTGTAGAAGAATTTTCACTTCAGATGACAACTTTTATACATGATGATTATGTAAGCATAGATGTTCACGTTTATGACAATTGACCATTGATAGTCGAATTAAAATATGTTTAACTACAAATGCATAGTTATTTTTGAAAAACACTTCTATGCTCCACAAAAATTGATAGCTTTCGATTATGAAATATATATATACGTTAAATGAATTTCTTATTGCAGACTGATTGCGCAATAAACACAGTCAAGCGGATTTTCTCTTGAAAATTACAATAGATTTTTCAAAATTGATTAAAGGGTATTAACTGTCGGTCGAATGTATACTGTAGTTTTACTGCTAATTGTATAAACATGCAAAAATTCCGCTTGTTTCGCTATCAGCAAGCGGAATGTTATTAAATATTTAGAATTTACTCTTTGATAAACATTGTTTATTGTGTTGTGTTCAATTTCATGCGCTATGGTGGTTTGAAATTAGAGGCATATTATCAGAAGAAATTCGAAGAAGTAGAAATAACACGCTACTTACACCCGCGTAATTGCTTCCGATTGGCTGATTATTTTTATTTAATCACATTTATACCAAGGGTATATTTTTATTATTTAAGATAGTTGGACGTTATTGCACAATGTTAAACTAAGGAAATGAATTATGCCAAAGCAAACTCTAGTAAAATTGTAAACAGCCCCAAACTGCTAAGTTGAAGCCACAGCCCAGTAAGAGGGGAAGCCTTTACACCCACATTTTTTCACTCAGTCACATTTACGCATACCTACATACAATAGACAGACACATTTGGTTGGGTAGATGGCGTGAAGTTAATGTAATTAAACTTAACCTCGAAAATTCCATAATAAATGCCAACAAATTTCACCAGTTTCAATAAACTGGTGGCGAGCACGTGCTCTATGATTAAACTTTGTCATAGTCGTAAAACTTGCCCCTGCCGGCGACTCCTCCTCCTCCTCGCGCACACACATTTCACACTTGCGGCTTCGGTTTCTCCCCGTTCACCCTCCTCTGATTTTCCCTTTTTTTCGCTCTCTCTTCCGTTGGCAGCCAGAACAGCCAGAACTTTATTAAAAATCACTTAAAAATAACCAAAATAGCTGGCAGAGCTGCAGTAACCACGACGATGATGACAACCAGGATGCTGACGATGGAGATCGTCATGATGATGATAATGATGATGGTGATGATGTTGGTGGGGTGGAAGGGGTATGGAGCTGGGGCTGGGCTGTTGCCGGCTTTCAATGTTGGGCTGCGGCGTAAATTTAGCATAATTCAGGCAACAGCTGTTGCCACAAACGATAAAGACCATGAATGGAATATGGCAACAACAGCGGGCGATGGCCGTAAGCCAAGCTATAGCCCTGCCCCTTGTTCTCTCCCCCCCAACCCCACTCCCAACAAACACCTTCCATGACTTTCCAGAGTATATGGCAAATAAAGCTATTGGAATGTTTATAAACACACAAAAATTCGAGGACGACTTCATTTTTCAAATTCCAAACTCCTTGCCAGAGTTGCCACCCCCCTGTGTGTGTGTGTGTGTGTGTGTGTGAGAAAGGGAGAGAGAGAGAGCGAGACTGGTTATAAAAAAGTGGAAAAGTCTCGAGCCAAGTCGTCGTCGCTGGCAGGTGTTGCATTGAATTAATGGTGCAAATGGCATTTCTATTGCCTGCGAAATTGAGTTGCAATAAATATTTATGCACTAAAGTGAAAAATTGGCACGGCAAAAGACAGCAGCAGTGTGAAGGCGACACCCGACCTGCAGGACCAACGCGAGCAGCTCGACTTCAGCCAGGACTTTCACCAGCAAAAGGGCACTACGAACATATGTGTGGAAGACTCTCTTTCTCTCTCTCCCCGTGCCTTGCATTCAGTCTTCGTCTCGGAAATCAAAGTTAGCTGGCTGTGGAAAAATGGAAAATAAATATTGCCATTACTCTGCTTCGGTCTTGAATGAATGAGCGAGCGAGAGAGAGAGAGAGACTTCTCCGAATCGAGACAAAGTCCGAGACTCACAGACTGAGGCTGAGGTGTCTATTAATATTCATATATCGAGACTAGTCGGTGCCAACAAATCAAATGCAGACGGTGTGTCTGGCAGCACAAACAATGTAGAAGGGCGTACAAAGAATTGTCAGAGGACTGAACCGAATTACAAATGCACTAGGTGGGAAACAACTGAAGAACTAAGGAGAAGGAACTAAGGTGAAATACATAATAAATATAAATAAATTTCTACAGTATCTAAATAAAAGTTTGGAAAATTATTTTGTTTTCATAGCATTTTAATGACAAACGATAATATTTAATTGAAGTGAAAGAAATTCTTCAATATAATAAAAGTTTTTCAAATTTTAAAGAGAAACCTAAGTGAAAACCTTCATACTCTGTTGTAGAAAGTTTACTAAAAATACTCAGAGACTTCAATTCTTTTTTAAATCAGCCCTTTTGCTCTTCTCTTAAAACTGTTCATACAGTTCAGCACAGTCTATGTAACTCCACGTAGAGCATTCAATCAAATCGAGTTCATTGTTTACGCTCGACCAATGCCTGCACAGTCAGTTTGCCTGCAGCTTGTGGGGGAGTTGGACAACAACAACAACGAACTCGACTCGTGCCTGATTCTGGGAGGAAGTATCGGCTGTGTTGGTCAAGTCGTTACCATTTTACCGTTTTGTCCGCCATTACGCTGGCAAAATCTGTCAATTACAAGTAAGAAAAGCGCAAAAGCATGTCCATCACACACACACACACACAGACACACACAAATACTGCAGTGGATATTGGAGAATGGGAACTGATAGGCCCGGGCTTGATATGGCTTGAGTTGACGTGGCAGTTGGACTTCTGAATGCCAGAACCAGTACGAGTTCCTCATCTGCTCCAACTTTGAAATTAATTTGTTGCAATTTAAGAGCGAGGCACAAATACAGCTGCAGAGCTTCTCTTGTGGCTTATTAATTATTTGCAGTCAAATAATGCATTATAATTTTAATAAAACCTTAGCTAACTGTATAAACTACAGTTCTCAAATGTACATAAGGTACTCAGCATATATACCCTATCGATGTGCGGCCTGGCAACGCGGGGCTGCTGCTAAGAAAGCAGACTCGAAAGCGAAATGAAAAATCATAGAAAATAAAAGAGAAAAAAGAAAGATGGTTGGGGGAGGGAAAAAGACAAACGCACGAGAGGATTTTCACGATTTTTTAAACTTAGCCGACGACATCGAGGGACGACAGGACGTGCAGGATGTGAACAAGAAGTTGGCAGGCTCGGTTTGTTTTTCAGGAAAGCCTGACAAACCTGTCACGTGATTGCTCAACTGAAGCCCGGCCTGGCGACGGAGCTGACTGGACTGGACGAAGGACAAAGGGGGGGAGTGCAGGCAAAGTGGAAGGAGGATGGCTTGGCCCAGCTGTTAGGCCGACGTCAGCCAGCAATAATGACTCGCGTACCCTCCGTACCCTCCACACCCTCTTCTCTACCCTTCTTCACTCTCCTTCTCCTCCTCCTCTGTCCCGCCTAGAAGAGCCCCTGGAACGCGCTTATTCACTGTTCTCCGTTGTCGTCCGAGCACAGTGAAGTGGGCAGACGAAATGGGGGTTGGGTTGGGGTTGGGGTTCCAGCATGGAGTGGACAGTACCTATGTCATAGTCATAGCCATGGCGACGATATTTTTCTAGTCGCTGAAGCTTTTTAATTGAATTTTCCGCTATTTACGGCGTAGCTGAGCTATAAAAGGAGCAACTACTATCCCCACGCAGGCATGGGTAGAGAGAAAGAAAGGGAAGATGGAGAAGGTAAAGGGGGTGACGGTTGAGGGCTGAGGGGTAACCGACTTGCTGGAAAATATGGCAGCAGTTGAACAGTTGAGCAGTTGAAGAGAAAAGCAAGAGTTGCACAAATGCCGTAAAAGGGAAATTGTGTAAATTTATTCATAATACGAGGGTCGTTTGATAAGTCCGTGACTTTTTGTATTTGCCGCGCACCTGCTCTAAATACAACACTGCTCCTGTCAGCAGTATAAAATTTTGAGAAAGCTGCGTTTTTTGGTTTGCGTTTTATAGGCATTGAAAGCAGACGATCTCGTGAATTTTAACGAAAATGGAAAAAAGTGAATTTCGTGTCAGCATGGCAAAATTTCATAAATTGGGCTACGAACTGCTACCCCATCCAGCATATTCTCCAGATTTAGCCCCCTGTGACTATTTTTTGTTTCCAAACATGAAGAAATGGCTCGGCGGTAAGAGATTCGGGTCATCACAGAAACAAACGACTATTTTGAGGGCCTTGAGAAAACCTATTATTTGGAAGGAATAAAAAAATTTGAAAAACGCTGGACTAAATGTATAGAGCTAAAAGGAGATTATGTTGAGAAATAAAACGCTTCTTTGACGAAAAAAATATATTTTATTCAAAAAGTCACGGACTTATCAAACGACCCTCGTACATAAGCGCTTTTTTGCCGCGATTGCCGCCAGGGTCTTATCCAAGGTTTTTAGACTTTTCATTTAATTCGTTCCCTCGCTTATGCCATTGTGCAACTTGGGAAATGGTGAGCACACCTTGAGAATTCCGCGCAACTTGTTTACGGCCATATTTGGGGTAACAGACGTACTATATATATACATATATACCTGTCCCTAGCAGCATTAGCACTTTACTCATTGTCTAATTGCCTAATTAGAATCCTTAAAATCATTCGACTGGGAGTTACAACCTCTTGGGATTATCTTCTTGGTACTTTTAACTTTTGGGATGCATCACAGCTTGATAAAGTACAAAGCTGGTTGCCAAATATCGTATAATTGTATTAAAGGAATCCCTCTTTAAAGTAATTAACTCGCTTGATCTGTACTGATTGTCTGTTTGCCTACAAAGAAGTTTCAAGTTTCCAGTTGAACTTTTGCTCTGTTCCATCTTTGATTGTCTCTCTCTGCATGGCTCATCAAATGAAGCCATTAGCAAAGCCAATTCATGTTGACATTCCCAAATTGATTTTCATAAGGACAATTCGAAAACTCAACCTTGAGCACATGCAACTTCCATTTTGGCCGCAAGTCACACAATTTAAGGCGAGTAAACGACTGCTAACTCTACTAGCAATCAACAGATTTGGTTATCGGCTTTGGAATACCCTGCATATTTGTGAAATGTTTGTCAGCTCATTCTTATCTCATCTCTCATTGCTAACTATTGATTGTCATGACTTTGAAGAGTTTGCAACGATCCTAAGAAGATATCTTCGATCCTATGAAGTGTTTACGATATACTTTGAATTGGCATCAACAGGAATGTCGATCTAGCCATGTCGTTCTGTAAGTGCGACCGTCTTTCCGTCCATCTGTCCGTTTGTACTTCCATCTGTCCGTTTGTACGTCCGTCTGTATTTATACTTTATTTCTATTACGTTTCATACTTATTTTATTAATTATATTGATCTTATTTTAACCTTAAATAAAATAATGTTCAACTAATTTGATTTTATTTGCAGCTTATGCAAATTTCTGCTTAACATTATTCGTAGTATATAATATTATAGTATAAAGTATATAATTACATAGTATATAATATTATTTAAATGATTTGGCTGTCTATCAGCTTATCATACCCTTTTCAAAATGATTATTTCTGTGTTTTGTGTGCTGACCACAGAATTAAAGAGAATAATACACAAATCTGAGGTTACTTTGCCATATTTTTCAATTTCCGCACACACACACACAAACAGAGAGCGAGGGGAAAACTGGCACTTAATAATAATCAAATGCACTCGATACTCATATATCTTAATTTGGCAATCGGCATTGCAGAGAGAAACTAAAAACCAAACCTATTTTCGGTTGCATTTTTCAGTGTATGAGCACTTCGAATACTCTAGAAAGGAGTAAGAATAAATT
The DNA here is from genome assembly GCA_018904595.1 of Zaprionus indianus. Classification (NCBI taxonomy): domain Eukaryota; kingdom Metazoa; phylum Arthropoda; class Insecta; order Diptera; family Drosophilidae; genus Zaprionus; species Zaprionus indianus. The sequence goes on from JAEIHA010000905.1 coordinate 5,155,919, forward strand.
ATAAGTGTACACAAATGTAATTGATGTACTCATGCATCATTTTAGAGGGTATTCAAGTCTAGTCCAGCTTCTGGCTTGGTCTCCTCTCATGCCTATGTTCCACATTTTTACCTATGCTCCACATAGTTACCTATTCTCCCCATTCCTAAGCAGAGCATTCAAGTATTCGTCTAAGACCAAAACCCAACATACATTCCTGTATTTTGCATATTTCGTATACATTATCAGTGCGAAATTATATTGCAACTGGGACTCAGCCTGGGACTGCAAGTGAGTGTGAGACTGGGAACGAGACTGGAGAGTTTTCTGCTCGGTTGCCTTCGGTATTGTTGTCGCCCAACGTCGTCGACTGTCATCGCATTTGCTTGCACTTTGTTTATCAGTTCTTGGGCCTGGTGCAGGGACGCGGGACGAGGTGCCAGAGTGTCCTGCTAGACCGACCAGCAGCAATAGCAGTAACAGCAGCAGATACAAAAGTACACGTAATTGGGCTAATGGATATTTCGGTACTAACACAATTTTGCTAATAAAGTTCGCAAACACACATACACACACTCTCAAAGCAGTGCGGAGATAGCTCGAAGAGCAGCATAAGCAAAGCAAAGCAAAGTCGCCCAGGACGAACAGCCTCCTGCATGCATAGGCAGCAGGGAAGGTTGCAGGGGAGCGGCAGGGGATGAGGAAAACTATGAAAAGGACCTGGCAGCAGCAGCAGGTTGTCGGCACTTTTTGTTTAGGTTGCTGCTGCAGCAGCTCCTGGCAACTCACACAGCAAGCATGGCCAACATTTGCCTATAAGTGCGTCTCTATGTTTTGTTGACAACTCCTTACTGGCCACACACTCACACACACACACACACACACATGCTCTCCCAGTTACACCTACACTGAGCAGAGGATGACACACTCTCATTTACATTGAGTGGGTCGCTTTGAGGCATTCGCTTTAGTCCTCAGTCCAAAACTTTTGCCAGCAAGTTGTACAAAACTCTTTCAAAAAGCAAAACAAAAAAGAAAACATGCAGTTTAATTTACAAATTGATGAAAGAATTAACATTCTCAAGTTGAGATTCTGATGCACACACTTCATAATTCTAACACACAGAAAATGGCATAGCACATTTTAGTTTACTAGGTACAAATGCAGAGAGAACAATGAGAGTACGGCACCTGTAAGCGATTGCCACTCTTTCTAATAATAATTTAATCTAATAATAATATTTTTTTCTAGAAATTTAAAATATAAGTTAAAATACTTTGAAGATAACTCGCTCGATTTCGTTTTTTTTCATTCATGTAAAACATAAAGATATATATTTTTCACATACTATTATACAATAGTTATTATTAAGTTTTTTAAATGTAATTTTCATGCCATGAGTGTTTTAAAAGTCATTCAGTTTGTTCGTATCAGGCGATCTCACTAAACCCATATATTTTTTCTTTATCAGCAAAAAGACCCGAGTCGACATCTGTCTGTCTCAAAAAAAAAAATAAATTTTGATAACAATTGTGAATAAGCTGGCACTGAATTAATTCTTGATTTTAAATTTAACCTTTGCCCGCATAAACGTAAAAAAAGTCAATTCAAATGTAAAATTATTATGTAAACTTTAATGAATAAAAAATTTGTTTACGATAGCTGAATAAGATCTAGAAGTTACACATGAAATTTAGCGATGCCGCTATGTAAATTTTACATTTATCACATACATATAAATACTAAGTATGGATATGCAAAACTATCGATTGTGCTAAATAATATTGTGCACAATTTATCCTGAGATACTTTTTAATCATAATCTTTAATCTGATCTGTAATAGTTTTTCATTGTCGCGGTATAAACTGTTTAAGCTGGGCTAATATTAAAGTGCTCGCTTACTCCCTTTCTATCTCACTCTTTCTCTCTCCCCCTCACTCCAACACACTCGGGGCAGTTGCGGCCAGAAAAAGTGCACTGTTTGTCAATCAGAATGTTTTGTGGATTCTACCACATTTCTAATTGCAGTTACTATCTGGCATGCGCTGCCACTGCCATAGAAGCGACAGAGACGGAGATGTTGCGTGAGGATTCTGGCCAAGTTTGTTTAGCAGCTGTCCAAACGAGACTGTGTGTGGTTGTCTGTCTGTCTCTGCGGGAGTATGTGTGTGTGTGTTTCAGCTGCGTCTCTTCGGTATCCGTGTATGGAAATTACCAAAAATTCGAATGCAGAAAACAAACACACACAGCCACACACACACACTCGCAGAGGCGGCAGCACGGCACACTCATGTCCTGCACTTGGCTTGGCCACTCACCACAAACAAAAAGCAACGAAGCAGCTAAACTCAGTGGCCCCTTCGGGCGAGTCGAGTCCAGTCGAGTCACTTGCTCCACCTCAGAAGCTTCCTGTGCTGCAGTAGTTAAACTCAATTATTATGCAAAGTCAACAATGTCACATACGCTAAAGGGAGAGGGGCGGGGGTAGCTTGTACAAGGTGTTGATGCAGCCGTAAGGGGTATAATGGGTATGTCTCATCTTCGAGGCCCGAAATGCATTTGCAAATACATTTTGATTTGCAGTTAAGGAGAAAACTTGAAGCACCGCAGAGACATCGGGTATGCGGGCAGGAAGGCAGAGGGAGCTGTGCTGTCTCTCAGCATTTAAGCAATATCCTCCCCCCTCCCCCATTCACCTTCCCTTCCCAGTGCAAGCACCCGCTGAGAACATGAACATTCTGCTGTGCGCTGCAAATGACAAATAATTTTTGCAGTTTTATTGAAAATGTTTGACTTGAGTTGAGCCGAAACTTGGCGGGCTGCGTTTGCCTTTGCCCTGTGCCTTGTACGAGTATATTCATCGTAGTCCTTGTCCTCTTCCTGGGTCACAATAATTCTGCCGGCAGAAGGGCATCGTCGCATTTATGTGAGCTTTGTCTAAAGCGGACTACAGAATCAAGGAAATCAGGGTAGAGCGGAACAGAAATCCAGTAATGAAAGTGAAAAAATTTGGAAGAGACAATGTTTATATCCAAATATTTAAAGATAAGGTATATAAAAGAATTTAAATTTATAATACGAGGGTCGTTTGATAAGTCCGTGACTTTTTGAATAAAATATATTTTTTTCGTCAAAGAAGCGTTTTATTTCTCAACATAATCTCCTTTTAGCTCTATACATTTAGTCCAGCGTTTTTCCAATTTTTTTATTCCTTCCAAATAATAGGTTTTCTCAAGGCCCTCAAAATAGTCGTTTGTTTCTGTGATGACCTCTTCATTTGACCCGAATCTCTTACCGCCGAGCCATTTCTTCATGTTTGGAAACAAAAAATAGTCACAGGGGGCTAAATCTGGAGAATATGCTGGATGGGGTAGCAGTTCGTAGCCCAATTTATGAAATTTTGCCATGCTGACTACACACGTGTGCACCCGTGCATTGTCCTGATGGAACAAAAAATTCACGAGATCGTCTGCTTTCAATGCCTATAAAACGCAAACCAAAAAACGCAGCTTTCTCAAAATTTTACAGTCAGCTGTTAATCGATAACTGCTGACAGGAGCAGTGTTGTATTTAGAGCAGGTGCGCGGCAAATACAAAAAGTCACGGACTTATCAAACGACCCTCGTATATCTAACATCAATCAATCAATGATCAGATTTAAACAATAAATATAAATTTCTTAAATCGTATTATATTTAAACTAGAAATTTAATTTTACCTACAGCAAATTGAATTTAGAAGTAATGTTTCTTCTAAAGAAATTTACAAATATTCTCCATCGCAAACCGTACCCAATATTCGTGTAGAGTATATTATGAAGCTCTCTTAGATTTGTATGCTGGGTCTTCAGCGTTCTTATTGTTGTGCTCTTGCCCCCCTTAGTTTTCCCGTTCTCACAGCCTGCTCGCACTTTTGCTAACAATAAGTTTTTAAGTAGTTTGACATTTGAACTTGCATCTACTTTTGGAGTGCAATAAAAATGCGCAGCTAGCCGGAAATGAGAGACGCAACAAAACAAATAAGCAAAGGCCCGTCTTCGTGGGATCTGTCCCCAAACTGCCTGTTGCCACCTCCCACTTCTCTTTGGTATTGCTGCTTCTTCGAGTTGGAGTCGCAGTTGGAGGTGGGCAAAAAGGGAAAAACTTTGTCAGCGAAAAATTGCGGCACAGTTTATTGCAAAAGTTCATTACAGTGCAAATGTTGCAAGCTTGTCGTCTTGCGGGGAACTTCCACTAAGAAGAGCGGGACGAGGAGTAGCAGGAAGGGGTGTAACTCGAGCAGCAGCAGCACCTAACCTTAAGTCGCCTTTGTCTTGTGCTATTTTTGCAGGCACTTGTTTAATTATAAAGTGCGAAAAATGTTTGCATACTTTTCGGCTGACACTGATGAAGCGCAGGTGATGCCGCACACCCGCCTTGCTCCCTCCGCTGCCCTGTTCCCTCCCAATTGCCCATTTCGTCGCTAACTGCAATGAACTTTTTTATTTACCTCGGCGCAGTGGCAAAGTTCGCAGTTTGTCTGCCAACTAATTTGCATTTTCTCATCAACGCAGCCGCCTGCATAACTAATATGCTGCAGTGCCCAACAGGGCGGGGCCAGAGTGCAGAGACAGGGGCAGAGGCCGGGGCAGCGGTGTGGCTCTGGACTCTGTAGTTAGCTGAAAATATTATAAATAGCATGCAGAGATTTTCGTACAGTTTCGAGAGGGCAAACTTCGGGGCATTTAGCGCACACGTCAATCATACGACATGTGGTCCAGCCCGAACATATTGCAACCGCCCTCCGTCCCCCGCCCCGTGCAGCAGCATAATTAATCATTAACCATTGCAGGCTGGACGAAAATGCTCCACATTGATAAATGAAGTGCTCAGCGACGTTCCCTTGATTTGCTTGATTTGTTTTTTCGGTTTTGTTTTATGGTCAATTTATGCAAATGATTGAAATTCAGTTCCTTCAGCAGTTTTTTGCACTCGCTTGACCGTTGGCTTTCGTTGCATCTTATGCTGATTGCTCATCTCTTGATTAATGGCCGAGAAATGTCAACGGGAAGTCAAATCCGAACTGGTCGCCTCTAATGGAAATCTGTTTCAAGTAAATTAATTTCGGATGAAAGAGCGATAAATAAATATCTTTCAATTTGCTACAAAAAACAGCTTGTTCTTTATAACTTATCGTGGCTCTAAAATGTTTCTCTCGAGCCTTTTCCCCTTCGTAATTAATTAATTCCGTTTCCCCCTTCGATTATTATGTCATTTTCACTTTTATTCGAACTCTTTACGCGACTTTTAATTGATTCCTCAATTTTGGATTTGTGATTTCGGCTCAAAAGGTTTCACAAAAGTCACAACTTTTTCCGCTGTTGAATTATAATTTGCAATGTGGGTCGATCGGCTCTCGGGAGGGCAAAGGCGAAGTTCGGCGAATGTAAATACTGGAACTCTCATCGTGTGACCCGAAAAACTTTTGCGATTTGTAGCGGCGACCCTCGACAAGGGCTGGACCAATAAATGGCATTAACTTTCTCTTAAGTATTTTGACGCTAATTAAATTTCGAAATAAAAAGAAAACGAACCCGAAGCCACGCCGGGACAATAAGTCAAGCATACTAAATGAATTACGGGAGGCGTGTGCGAGACGAAGGTGATGATGGGGATGCGGATGATTTGAGGCTTGTTGTTCTTTAATTTTTCGCGCTATTCGCTTGATTGGTCGCCTCCGCATCCGTTGCTCTGTCCTGGCCAGAGGCACAATTGTATGCGACCAGGTACCAGACAATCAAAACTCTGGTAGAGCCCCTGGCACCTTGGGCACCTACACAAGTAACAAGTGAAGTAACAACGAAGTGCGGGCACTTCGGGGCTCATGAGAGACTCGTGTAGATCCAAAACATTGGCATAAGTATCGCTTCAGGCAGCCCAGACAAGTAGCGAGGTGTGGCCCCTATGCCCCCACCCCCCTCCACCCGCTCCCGACACAGGGTGTTTATATTTGCATACATTTAACCCGAGGCTAGGCTCAGGCTGCTCTGCCACCGATGTTGAGTGTTCTGCGCTGTTGTTGTCGGTTGCCAGCTTTGTTTTTACAAGTTGTTGTCTTATGTACATTGTACATTATGTTTTTTTTACTCGCTCTCTCTCTCCCTCTCTCTCTCTCTCTCTCTCTCTCTCTTCATCTCGCTTGTTTTTGTTCTTTTTTGCTGGCTGTGCTTGCTGCTTTATATTCTTCTTGGATATTTGTACATTTTGTGGTTAATTAAAATTGCAGAAGAGGATGAATGGGCCAGATAGATGGATGTGAGAGAGAGTGCGGCACATGAGGCCAGAAAGCCAGAAAATATTACCTCAGGGTATTCAGTTCACACACCAGCTGAGGTTATGAAAACTCAAGTAGGGACCGGGAGGTATCCGCACTTCACTACAGGGACTATTTGCAGAGCACTGTTAAGGGATTAACAGAGGAAAAGGTAAAGAGGATGAAGGCATTAAAAGGGGCATAATAAGATTGTTTGGAGATCGAATTCTAAAGAGGAAGACTAAGAGATAAAGATCGAAGAAAGATGGCGAGAGAGAGAGACAGAGAGAGAGAGAGAGAGAAAAAAAGTAAAAGTAACTAACACAGAAGAAAAACAATGTAAGAAAAAGTGGAAGGGAGAAAACCAAGAAATCGCGAGAGAAAACAGTTCTACAACATAAATGAAAGATATAAGTAAAAGAGAGATTGCTGGCGATTCATAGACAGAAAGAGAGCAAGAAAAATATAGAAGCTGAGAGACACGACTGATTTACAGATGATTGCATTCAAGACCCAATCCTATATTGAGATATTTATCCATTAATTTCCTTTGAAACGAATATTTCTTGCTTCTAATCTGAATTGCATTTTTGATTTATGTGCGAAATCAGCAAAAGTGAAAATAGATCACGCAAAAAATGCAAATTTCATACAGCTTAAGGGTGTATTTTATTATTTTCTCGAATGATATAGCGAGTTGATTTTAATCTGCAACACACACACACAGACACACACAGAAAGAGAGAGAGAGAGAGAGAGAGACACACGTGGGGGACATTTATCATACATAGTCCGTGTCAGGTCATCAGCAAGTTGAGTGTGCGGTTTTCCCCGTTTCTGGTCTAACAACTCGCTTTTCACTTTTGTTTTTACACGCCGAAGGGGAGGGGTGGGGGCATTCTTTTCCCTCTCTTTGCCTCCCTCCCTCTCTCTGTGTGTGGCAAAGGAAAATATTTACTCAATCAATTGAATTTTATTGTGAAATTTATTTTATGAATTATTAATGACTTTCTGCAAGTTGCGCACGTTGCCACAGCGAGCCCACAAATCCCCCCACCCCCCTCTCTATATGTATAAATTCATAATACATATCTATCTGTATCAATTTATCAACGGAATTTCAAGAATTTGCAGCATTTCAACAATGCACAAAGACCAGAAGAGAGGGCTATAGGGAAGGGGTGTGGCCTAGGAGGAGGGGGGAGGCAGCTTGTCGATATATGAATGAGTAAAGTATGAATGAGTAAAGTAGTAAAGATTTGGAGTACAAGCTGCGGTCAACGAGCCAATTAACAAGCTGAGAACACGCTTATCACGCTAGCAGTAAGCTGGTCATAATCATTAAAGCCCAAATTGCTGGCAACGCAGTCAGCAGAAGCAGTGGCAGCGACAGAGTCAGCAGTGGCAGCTGCTCATTAAAATTGATGCACTACTCGTGTTTTCTTGTGAAGCGTTCAACTATTGCGAGGGTTATGGATTGAGATTTGCTATAAATACAACTGTGCAACGGATTAGTTGCCATTCATTCAACGCTCGCCCGATTGAACAAGAAGTTATAGCTTAGTCACAAGTTTGAAGTACCTGCCTGCCTATACAATCCGATTATGCTTCCGGTTAAGTGCTTAACGGCTGCCAATCAAATTGTCGCCAAGAACCTGAGATATCTTTTCCTTGTCATCTGTGCCGACGTTCGACTGATGAATCTGCTCTGGAAATGGATGATCTATAAATGTGAAAACTCATTGCAGTAGCGCAGAAAGAAATTAACAAATAAATATAGAAAAAATAGGTAATAAAAGCTACAAATATAAATGCCAAGAAAGTGAGTGTGCTTTGAAATTTGGTGTGAGTAATGCTCGACATTGGGGCGCCAGTTCTGCCTTTTTCAGGGAAAATCTTTCCTCCTTTATTTTTGCCTAGACTGAAAAAATCGTCAACTTTCACTGTCCGGGAGTAAGTTATTATTATTATTATATAAAATGATTTCTGAATATTGAAGTTATTGGTTCCATCATTTCATTTGGGTACTGATTTCAAGCCGTCCGCTGCAAAGTATGCTACACAAAGTCCGCTAAAGGTATATATAAGTAATTGTTTTATAGTTAATAATACTCGACTCAACATAGTTGACTGGGAGTCTGTGCTCAATGTAGCTTCGGGTTCAGCAGACTCAACAGTGAAACGAGTGAGTCTTTCTTACAATCCTTTTACGCTCTCTATATTGAGCTGAATAAAAGGTCTCCATCTCTTACATAGTTGTAGCGGACTCAAAACAAACTCAAGTGAGTGGGCAACTCAGTATGCTCTTTTTCATCTCACAGCACCTGCCTTTCACTCAGATAAGCGCTGCCACTCACCTGACTCTCTTAACTCTCAACTGCACTTTGCTCTCACCCACTCAAAATAGAGTTTCGCACGAGTCTCAATTGTTCACTCAGTCAGTGCTCAACTAGCGCTCGGCTCACTACAGTCAGTTGTCTGGGTTATTCACCACACTCGAAGCCTCTCACTCTCTCTCTGTCTCTCGTGCCAAAGCTCACTCGTTGAGCGAAAGCTTGCTCGGATTGACTCGTTCGCACGAAGTTGCCCGGCACGAAACACGAAGTCAAGTCGGCGAATGCGTTGCAGTTCGTGTGGAGCATGAATTTTGGAACATTTAGAACACAACTTTCACAGATGACAAGGTGCATAGCGGTGTCTTGGTGTGGGTGCTTCTCTCTGTGTGTGTGTGTGTGTCTGCGGCACGTGAAATTTTATTTATTTATCGAGTGTTTTAGTTTCTTTTGAGTAGTTTTTTATTTTTTGCTTTACTTTGTTTATTTTTTGGTATTTTTTTTCTTTTCCTCTTTTTTTGATGTAAACCTTGCATTTGTTGTTGTAGTTGTTATTGTAGTTGTTGTTGGCCAAACGGGAAGTTTGTTTTGGTATTGTTGCTGGTCGGTTTTACTTTTTATTGGAGCACACATGCACTTGCATTTGATAGATTGAATTCTGCAGAAATTGAAAGATAAGACCAAGCAAGGTGGCCTCTCCACTTGGCCGGCATTTTGTCGAAATAGAAATTCAGATATGTGCGGTATATGTGTGTATCTGTGTGCGTTTTATCCGTGTATCTGCGCGCATCTTTGTGCGGGGCTTTGGGGCCTTATGGTGCTCAGCAGGCGGCTGTTCAGACATGTTAATTTCGACTTAATGCTGTTTAAGTAAAGCCCCAATATTTGCGCCTAATACGCATACATGTGTAATGAATGTAGGCGCTTAAGCGCACACATACTCACACACGCACATGTACAGAGAGAGATAGAGGGACAGACAGACAGACGTACATGGCAATATGAGTGACTTACATGTGTAAGTCGGTAACACGACGAAAACAGATGCTATCTTGCATACATTTAGGCGCCACAAGGACGGCAGCAACAGCAACAGCTCCTGCAGCAGCACAGAGCCAACACTGGCATTCAGGGATTGGAATAGGGATTGGGATTGGGTCTTGAACTGGGGATAGCCATGGGTTCTGCCACTAAGGCGTCTGTCACGTGCGGGGAGAGAGTGAACTGTGGCAGGACTGTGTAGCGATAAGCAAACATTGTCCATCAAAAACACACCTACATAACTGCACACACACACACACACACATGGATGAATACGTACGCACGACCAATCATGTACACGCACTGTGCCTGTGCACGTATTTGTGCATTGTATAGAGCATGACATATTTGTCGATTTGCAAATTTATGTCAGCCCCTGCCCCAGAGTTGTCTCTTCTCTTAGCCTACCCCCTCCCTTCCTCTCTCTCTTTCCATCCCTCTGACTTCCAATCTCTCTCTGTCTCTTTCTCTTGCAGTCTCTGGAGGACAGCAACCAGCCTCGGCGCCAAAAGTGTCAACCGAACTCAAATTGATCTTTAAAATCAAATTAAACAATATTATAAATGCAGTTGGGAATGTCCAAAGAAAACCCTAGACGACTTGCAGACACACTTACAGTTTGCCCAATATAATCGATAAATATACATATATTCAGCAGATGCATTCAATGCAATTGTAGTAGATTGAATAAGAAAGTATTTTGTTTAAATAATCAAGCTAAATTATTTGCTTCTTCAATGGCAACTCAATTCCATGGATTAAAAATAAATAAGTAACTGAATTCAATTGTTACTTTTTAATTTAATTTGAAGCCTATTTAATTTCTTATCTTAGTTCATCTTCAGAGTCTTAAAGGATCAAACGTACATAGGACCGCAAAATACACTTTCAATTTTCATCGATGTGAAACAATCTTGATTTAAACTTCTCACTTGGTCGGTAAATTATGCTGGCTTAAGTACCTCAAGCTGGCCGAAATAATTATTAAATGCTGCAGGCTGTTCTACATATTGTAGTATGTGTAATATATTATAATATAGTTAATGAAAACTCTGCCTATGCATAACAAATTCAAATCGATTATGTGGCAACTGTTGCGTATCGTATTTGAAATGAGTTTCCATCATCAATGGATGATAACTTCTGTTTAGAGCCACAACAGCTAAAAGTAATAGAGACTTTTAAATACATTTAAAAGCATTTTTCAAAGAAATATTTAAAAATATCGTAATTAAACGTGTGTATGGAGAGTAAGGCCAGGCAATTGCAACAGGGACCCCCGAGGTCGTCGCTACTGCCTTATTCGATTGCCAAAAATTATGAACTAAGTCAAGGATTTCTCTCCATCTGTTTTTCTGTTTTAATTAGAATGTTCAGCTTGAGAGCACTCGATAATTCCTTTCGACTTGATTGTCCACATTCAAAATATGTGGATATTTTAGGAAATTTTAGTTTAGTTATTTGTTGGCATCCTGAAGTTTGGTTTTTGGTCATACATTCGGTTTCGAGTGCACTTTTGGGGTAAATATAACAGGGAGACAGGACAACGACCTGCTGAAAGCTCTAAACAAAATATTCAATTACATTTCGATGTTTAAGCCTTTTCGGACAGGCACATACACACAGGCATGAATATTGAAATAGTGTCTGGCTAGATAGTTGTGTGTGTGTGTGTGTGTGTGTGTGTGGGAGTGTGGTTAGTCAAGTTGCCCTCGAGCTTCATTAAAAATACTGTCAATACTTATTAGAATCAAAAATCAAATCAATTTTCTGCTATAATTACAAAAATGTCTGCCGCCGCCGGTTGTAAAGTGCTCAGCAATAAACACACACGAATACTTGCATAAACACACACACACATACACACGGATACTCTCACACATGAACAAACAAATGTCAATTAAAAAGTAAAAATTGCTGGAAAATGGCGCACGACCTGACTAAAACAAAAGGCCGGGCCAGGCTAGACCAGCAGCAGAGTGGCATAGAAAAGGGGCAAGAAGATGGGGATAGAGAGTGTGGCAGAGATAGGGAGTGGGAGACAAAGAGAGAGTGAGAGAGTCACTGTTGGTAGACGGTAGACAGGTTGTACCCGAAGCGATGGCAGCCAGACTGCAGAGAGCACAAGCAACAGAAGCAGGCCAGGCTGCAGGCAGTGTTAAGGCCAGTTCGCCGGTCTGGGCTGTCCTGGTCTGGACTGGGCCTGGGCCTGGCCTGGCACTTCTGGCATTTGTCGCTTGTGGGCCAAAACTTTCGGTATATGTTTGGGGTTGGGGGTTGGCATTGTCTTGGGGGATCCTTCGATTCAAGTTCGGCACACATAGTCGGCTTTGCATTGGGTTAGGTTAAGTTTTCAGCGCGCTTTGTGGGCTGCCTGGGGTGATGAACATTCCCCAGGGGGCGTGTCTTAGGGCCATTACAGTGAAGGGCAGCAAAGTGTTTGCCAACTTAGGAATGAAATTTAGTCACTCGTACCTTGAAATCGAAATATATTTTAGAGATTTTAGTTTAAAATTTCTGCATATAATAGAGTTATATCATCTTAAAGGAAGTCTGCCCTTTCTATTTGGCTTATTCAATTGCCATAAAAAGCATTACTTACTTTGACCACATGTATTTAGTATGTAGCAACAGGCGTTGTCATACTTTTCGTTCGTATGAACGCGCTGATCTCAGCAACCGTAGCAGCTAGGGATATCAAACTTCGTATGAAGGTGCTTCTATATCATGCGTAAATAAAAAGCTTATCTAATTTACAATGCCACACTCACAACCTTCGAAAATAAGTAACTTGATCATAAATTTGAGTCTATTTCTAAAATAAACATTCTACTTCCACAAGCACTTAGTTAAATATATAATTAACATAAGCACAAAATTTCAGTTCCATCTGACAACTGAATATAAAACATATTTAATAAAGTTAATGTATGTTACATTCCATAATGTTATTATAATATGCACATTTTAAATTGGACACGCGTCTTCATAATTCCTCACAGCACTTTTGCCTCCGTTGCATTTCTGACTTTATTCCCCCCCTTCTTGTGCTGTCTCTTGAACTCCACTCCTTGTTCCTTCCACTACTCTGATGTCTTTCAGTTTCCACTTGCCTGTGCAAGCATCCACTCGAACAACTGCACTCGACACTTCATTTACCAGCAGGCTTCACTGTAGTCGCCTCGTTTTCGGGGGCCATTTGCCTGCAGGCCGCTCAACTGGGCAACTGCCAGAGAGACCAAGAGGGAGGAGGATCAGGCTCAGCAGACATCTCTCGGATTCGGCCTAGGCCGGCCGAGGACGAGCTGCACAGTGCACAGTGCGGCACTTGGCTGGGTTCGCGTGTTATATGAAAAAAGCGGCGCCATAATAAATGTCTGTGGGGGGTGTGGGGGCAGTAGAAAAGCGTCAGCAGGAAAAGCGAATCCGGCCAAGACTCGACAAGTACTCGTACTTGGGAAAGCTGAAATCAACAAGCAACAATTACCAACAACGATGACGACAGCAGCAAAAAATGAGAAGGAGGAGGATGAGGATGAGAAGGAGGAGCAGGAGCAGCCCGAACTGTGATTGAGCTCCTCCTTTACTAACCAGTTCTACCGACGGCGTGTACCGCATACCCATTTCAGCCTTCCGCTCCATCTCTACCCACTGGATACGCCTGGCCCAGGCACGTCAGACGAAGATCGAAGACGTTGACAACGATGAAGGCGCAGCCAGCGATAAGTGCAATGTGCGATAATCGAAAATGAAGCAATATAAACAAAAGCAAAGGGAGCAAGAACGAAGCAAGAGAGACAAGGGAAGGAGCAGAGCAAGGGAGGGGAGGCATAAGACGAAGCAGGAGTCAATGTCGATTTCAAGGATGCCAAGCCAGAACAACAACTGCAGGATTTATCTGATATATTTTTGTTCGAGAAAGAGAGAGAGAGAGCGTAGCTTTGCAATTTAAATAGAACAGTTAGCAGATATAACAAACTATATATCAACTAATCTCGTGGAAGAGAAATCGATTTTCCGCTAAGCTGCTGCAAAGATTTTTCCAGATTTAAAGCGATTCCGTGGCTCTTTCCACTTAGATTCTGAAGTTAACTGACCTATCCAACATTGTCGGCCCGTTCTTCACACTGAGGGCCAACAAATGATGGTCTGTAAACAACAACTACCAGCGAGAGAAAGAGAGAGAGATAGAGAGGGAAAGATGGAGAGAGGGAGAGAGACAGAAGCAATGGATTATTCGAACGCGTGAGGCGAAAACTCAGACAGCTGAAATCAAATGAAACAAAGCATAAGAATCGATTCGATTAGTGAAATGAAATTTACGCCAAAATAAATTTGCGCAACTTACTGACTTGGCGCGCCTAAGTGTATGCTATATATTTGTGCTCTACAGGGGCATTTCAGTGCAGTCAACAGCTTTGTGATATTAGTTGTTGGTGAGCTTAGTTAATAGATTGAATGACTTGTTGGTTGGTCTATGTGGAGAAATTGAGGTATATATCTGCTGATTTTCCAAAAATAGAAATAAAGGTTAAAGGATGAAGACCGTAATAATTGTCTACGGTTAAATACCTAAAATTTTCAATACCTTTTAACTGTTTCCTTATGATATCACTTGAGTATGTCCATATCTTTTGTATTACTCTCTCTAACCATGTTAACATTTTCTTTAAGATGTAGAAATTCATTATTAAGATAAATAAGAAAACCCAGAAGACATTAACAGATCTTTATTATATACTCGTATAGGTACATGAATTGTTGACAACTTAAATGTTTTTTTAATTAGAATCCAATAGACTTTCCCACAAATTAACGAATTTATCAATCGTATTCATGGCTCTGGTAGATTAGTGGGAACTTAAAAGTTAAAAGGCTCGAATTATTTGCTATTCTCAATTTAACCAATTTCAGGGAAGATAGGTTAGAAAGGGTGTTGAGTAATTCGCCAAATACACAGCTTAACTGTACTTTTTTTGTACTTTCTTGTTTCGTGTTTCTTTTGTATGCCTGCGCCTGTCGCAGTCGCGTGTCATGTTGTTGTCTTCGTCGTGGCCCATCGTCGACATCGTCGTCATTGTCTCTAAACTTTTGTACGTTCATTAATCTTGTAGAGCGTTTTCACTGTTGCGCCAGTGTTGGTAAGTGTGTGTGTGTGTGTGTGTGTGTGTTTAACTGTCTCGTAACTCTGTGTATGTGTTATGTTTATGTGTATGTGTGTGTGCGGCAGTTTGTTTGCCTGCTTGTTGTTTTAGCTGCGCCGCTTTGTCGTCTAAGTCCCCCTCCTTGTCTACATCCTCCTCTTCGACTTCTCCTACGCCCTCGTTGCTGATGCGCCTGTTGTTGTCGTCGTCGTCGTTGTCGACGTCCTGGCTGTCAGGACACTTGTGCGACAGTTGTTGCATGATAAGGTTTAATCTATTTAATTGTAATTGATATTTTCGCAAGATACGATGTGCCTTTTTTACCCATTTATAAACCAAATGAGGCGGCTAAAGCAACAGCAACAAGAACAACAACACTGGGCAAACAATAACGAGACAACAACTTGTTGGCAACACTCGAGGAGCAGCGAACACAGGCAAATCATAATTTATAAAGTGCTGCGTGGCAGTGCCGTAAAGAAAATAACGAGATGAAACAAAGACACAAGTGGAAGAAACCGAAGAACCGACACCCTTTTAAGGGGTTTATGATAGATCTGTAGGAAAAGAAAGTAACAAAGAAGGTTACTCGATGAAAGAACAGTATGTGTAGCAGTAATTAAATACTGGATAAAACAATATAATTTATGTATTTATTTATTTATATAAATTTTAAGGAAGGTAAGAGAGGCATAATCAGCTTGTAAATATTTCTGATTCATTCGCAATGAGAATTAAACCTTATCTTGAAGTACTTTCCCATCCTCTTTCTATAGCTGTTGTATTCCAAAGCCCCTATAGAGTATTCTCATAGAAAGTAATTTCACCGTGTGCCAAGATTAAAGCTATATCCATGCGATATGAACATTGCACGCTTTCATGTGCACTGAAGAGAATCTGTAATAATGATTTCAAATCCAAGCAACACACTGGTGCTGTTTTCTTATTATTTGCTAGTCCCATAGAGCCTCAAGGTGAATACTGAAATTGATAACATACTAGACACTCTAAAGTTCTGAGTTTGCTATTCCACTTAAGTCAAGAATTTACGTTTTCAATGGGAAACTAGTGGAAATGCATGAAATGCCAGAAAGATTTAAGACAACTTCGCTTGTTTATTGCTTTATTTCTTGAAGAAAACTGTGCACTGGCTTAACGTGCGTACGATAATTCAAGACTTGGGCTCAGTTTCACGATGAGGCTCACAATGTATTCCCCTACCCCTCCCCCCAATTCCTGTTATCTGTCTGCCTTTGGTCTTTTGTGTAAGTGGAGATGATGGCAATTCAGAGACACAGGGAGAGGCAGAGGGAGAAGATACACACATGGGACACATCAAATGCAGTGGAGATAAGAGAGTGCCAAGTTGTTGATGTGTAAACGGTTTCGGATTTAAAATAAGCAGGCGTGAGCGAGCAGGCGTGAGTAGGAGGAGGAGGTGTAGCCATAAAAAAGCCAAAATACAACAGGAAGCCTAAAACAAATTGTAGCGGAAACTCAGCACAAACACAATAAATGTTTAATAAGCCAAAACGAGCAGAGTGAAAGCAAAAGCGAAAGCGATACTGATGCTGATGCTGATGCTGCTGCTCCATGCTGATGGAGCTCTGTCTGGCCACATGAACCTGAACCATGTCTGACTCGGGGTCTATGCTGGGGTCTGGCTTAGGGTCTGGCGAATGGGTTGCGAGGGGCGGTGAGAGTGAGAGCTATTATGACGGAAGTTGAGCGGAAGCTTGACACATTTCCGGTTTGAAAAGTCTCCTTTTACCTGTTAATTTGGTTGCAATCAGAGCTGAGATTTTCATGCAAAAACTAAAAATAAATCCTCCAAACTTAAAGCAAATTTAAGCATTAGTAATATGATTAACTATCATTAAAGAAATTGTTTATTTATAACAAACCAAAATAGCGATAAATGAAATCAATTAAAGAACCTTCAATCGTCACACCAAACTTTCTCGATTTAGCGCTCAACTGGAGGATAAAACAACTCAAATTAAAAGGGAGAGAGAAAGCTAGAGAGAGTGAGAGAGAGAAGGAGGGAGAGAGGGGAGAGAGATAACCTTGTATGCAACAATTTTGACCATGCTTTTAAATCCTGCTCAGACATGAGCCTGAAAGTGTGCTACACCAAAAATCACTTAAGCGTCGAAAATCTCAACAATTGCAAAAACCTGAAAACGTTGATGAGGTGTAAGCAGCAGCAGCAGCAGCACCAACAGCAACAGCAGCAGCAGAGAAGAAAGCAACAACAACAAAATATCTGCCATAAAGGTAAGGAAACTTTCAGTTAAGAAAAGCATACAGACATATTCGTAAAACTTTGTTTATGGCAGGTGCCCTCTCTCGCTACTTACCCCCTCTCCGCACTCCATTCTACTCTACATCCATCTTATGCTCAAGTCATGTGCATACCTTTTCTTTTCGTGCCATTTTTGGGTCATAGAAGTTTACACTCAGGTCGGTTATTATAATCCTTGGCCTAAGTGGGACACATTTACTTAAAATTTGTACTGCATTCTGTTTTGAATTAAATTTTGTTCATTTTTTTGTATAGCATAAGCATTCATCATGTAAAAGATAAGATTTAAATGCAGATGAATGTTGTGTTAGGCATACATAGATGACAAACAAACATGCAAACCTTTTTTTATACAAGATAATTGTTTCGAAGGTAGCTAAAATTTTACTATTCCATCACTTTAATAAAGTTGCATCCAAGTCTAATACCAAATTCCTTTCAAATCAGTACATTTTTGTGTAAACCTAACCCAAAATAGAGTTCTCGAAGGTTTCGGCTTAAATAAACTGCAAGGGGGCGGGAGATTAACTTTCGCTGCTCCATTACCTTGCGAACACAAACACAAGCAACAACTTCGACTTCTGCGAAGCGAACAGGCGATTTGCAAACAATGCAAACCACTAACCCCAATCAGCTATTGGCCGCTTCCATTGTTGGACTTGTCGGAGCCCTAGCTGAAGCTGTTGAAATGGCAAAGTTGGTGGCAAAGCATTTGCTCGACTCGGTGCAGAGCCAGGCCTACTTCGACAGCCTGCCACTTGTTGTTGCATACTTCTTTCTGGCTGCCAGACGAAATACATGTAAGGGCAGACACACCCACAACCCACTTGTACTCAGTACAAACGAAGAGACTGTGAACAGAGACACAAATTAGAGAAATAAATTACAAATTCCAAAAAATGCTAAAAGAGAGTGGAAGAGAGAAGGCAGATAAGGTCGGCCTACTCCCCAAATTATTGTTCGAAAAGTCAACAGTAGTAGCAAGTACAACAGCATCAACAATAACGAGAACAGCAACCTCAAACTGGGTAAAGTTTTTAAGTGCAGAATTTATAGCTGGCGATTTGTTGTCTGGCCCGTTTTTCAGTGCCCCAATCGTTTCCAATCCGAAACCATCTCCTAACCTTCGCATCTACCTCGCCTGTCGGCAAGCCCACAATTTGTTCTTAATGGTTCTGCAAAATCAATAGAATAAGAACGAGCTGCTGTGTTTGTGTGCATTAGTCTGTGTATGTATGTGTGTGTGCACTTTATTTTATAAAATATGAAAAGTCGAGAAAAGTTTATGGCAAATGAGTAACGAGTGGCCTGACTGGTTGACATTATGGCTAACCTCAGATTGAAATTGGAACTTAGCCTGCAACGAATCGAGGAATGAGGCCAAAGGCAAGATATTTAAAGAATGCCACGTTTGCGAGATTGAACTTTATGTTCTGTAAATACTGAAAATAACGATAAGTAAGACATGAGTTATCGATAGTTGCTGTGAACAATTAAGCTTTCTATCATTTTAATTAAATAAATTAATTAATTAATTTGAATACAATAATTGCTTTGTTTACTACATGAAGTCTCAGGAGCACATTGATTAGATAGCTTTATATACCATTTGAACATTGGAAATTTAAAACAAAAAGAGGGCTTGTTAATGTATGTAACAGGCAGAAGGAGGCGTGGCATAAACTTAGCATGCTTCGAACTTTAGTATTCAGGCATTATTACTTTTTCTCAGTATCTTTCTATTTAACAAGCTTTGAACCTAATTCATTCAAAATTCTTCAGAGTACAGTTTAATTGTGTTACAATGACTATTTTTAAGAAAATGACCACTATTCTAAATAATATAAGAAGGAAAAAGAAGCAGGAAGAGTCACGGCAGGCTGGCGGAATGGAGAAGGAAAACTTCGAGTCCAGAGGAAATGACTATGGAGCGCGTACAGCGACTGCGCTACAAGATTCATTCAGAAGCGCCAGTATATTCTCGTCATACAACACTATGCCATCGTATTATAACATTGGATGGTTTGCAAAAAAGTGCCTATATAAGTACTATAACCTTGGCGCCTTTCATCTAAATTGTACAACCAACGAGTTCGGTGATATTGACTGGCTTTCGATGTTCTCTTTCGGCGACGTAACGCAAAAGTTAGATAAAGTCACGGGGGGCATAGGTATCCGGGAAACTTTCGACATCTTTGAATTCTCACAGAGCTGGCAAACGGACGCATGGGTCAGTACCATTGGTTGTATCTATGACTCGGCCATTGGGATACTGAGTTCCCTTTTGAAAGCCGCATACGTAACTGAAAATGAGTAAGTGGTAAAATGATTCTAAAATTGCAGTTGTATTAAAGTGTTGCTTACTTCAGAAAAGGGTTTGTATCTGAAATTGATGTTGGTTATGAGTTGTATCCTATAAAAGTATTAGCAACCATACCCCTTGTGAGGCCCGATAAATTGCTTGAGGCCTACGCAGTTCTTATGCCTCATGAAAACTTTCTTTTCGGTTTGCGGGGAGTTTTTAACGCCGAGACAATGGAATTCAACAAGCATATAGTCAGCATGGGTTTTCGGTCTTTCAATACCGAGCTAAGTATGAAACTGTAAGTCTTCAGTATTGCATAATATTTTCCAATACTCATATGCCTAATTCAATGTCTTGTACGCACGCAGGAAAAACTTTGAAGACGTCCGTTGTTCCATATTTCAGCGAATAGGCGAACGATGTGCCCTCGCTCTTAAGTATAAACTCTATGGGGAGGATGCAAACAAGTTTTCAGTTGGAGGTCAATGCTTTATATATGAAAGTCTATTGGCTAAGGCCAGAGTTTGTGATGATGGGTCCATTGGGGTCGTACTCAAGCATTATATTTCTGAAGGTATAGAAGCTATTTTTCATCTTGGTTGCAATGCAAATACTTTCACTGAAGGCAACTATAAATTCGGACTTGGCTGGAGTCTCTACTGTTGATTGCCCAAATGCAAGACTTTAAATTTGAGCATAAGTTACTTATTAATTAGAAACAAAAATAATAATATATGTATTATCAAGTTATCCATGTAATATCGAAATAGAGAAAATAAAAGGTAAATAAAGCTTGCAGTTGAAGGTGTTTTGCCAAGCCAAGCCAACATCGTAAGTACAGAGTCAAGGACCGAAAACTCACTTAAAGGTGTCAAAAAGCCCTGACCGACTGTTTCATATAGTCTTTAATTTATTAATTATAATTTAAATTGGTTGATTCAACTCGTTTGAAATGATCAATTTAAAATATTTGGCTTGCAAAGCAGTGGAAGTGGAGCCGTGCAGGTGAATCAATGACAACTGCAGCTAATTGATTGATTTAAATATGATTGATGAACTTAAACACATGATTTTACATTTAAAAAGAGGGAAGTTTGTTCTGTTGGAAGTAACAAGACAACAAGAAATAAGGAAAGAAAGAAGAAGTTTAAGAACAAGTTATTTTGACTTCTTTAAAGAGATTCAACCGATTGAAAATTGAAATATTTTCAACTGTTGTCAAACCTTGTGTGGTTCATATCCACACTTATTTGCACGACCCACCCATTTATGGAATTGACACAGTTACCCACTTGACGTGCCACTTGGGCAGACCCAAACATTACTGCTCCCGACAGCCAGTCAGTCAGACGGGTATAAATTACGAGGGTCGTTTGATAAGTCCGTGACTTTTTGAATAAAATATATTTTTTTCGTCAAAGAAGCGTTTTATTTCTCATCATAATCTCCTTTTAGCTCTATACATTTAGTCCAGCGTTTTTCCAATTTTTTTATTCCTTCCAAATAATAGGTTTTCTCAAGGCCCTCAAAATAGTCGTTTGTTTCTGTGATGACCCGAATCTCTTACCGCCGAGCCATTTCTTCATGT
Source organism: Zaprionus indianus (assembly GCA_018904595.1). NCBI lineage: Eukaryota > Metazoa > Arthropoda > Insecta > Diptera > Drosophilidae > Zaprionus > Zaprionus indianus. Next base: position 5,176,907 of record JAEIHA010000905.1, read on the forward strand.
TTGGAAACAAAAAATAGTCACAGGGGGCTAAATCTGGAGAATATGCTGGATGGGGTAGCAGTTCGTAGCCCAATTTATGAAATTTTGCCATGCTGACACGAAATTCACTTTTTTCCATTTTCGTTAAAATTCACGAGATCGTCTGCTTTCAATGCCTATAAAACGCAAACCAAAAAACGCAGCTTTCTCAAAATTTTACAGTCAGCTGTTAATCGATAACTGCTGACAGGAGCAGTGTTGTATTTAGAGCAGGTGCGCGGCAAATACAAAAAGTCACGGACTTATCAAACGACCCTCGTATAATTATATTATGCAAAGAAGAAAAGAGAAAAGGGAGCGATTCACAACGTCCTTCGCCAGTGGCTGAATGTATTTTTATACGACTAACCCAAAAAAATCTGACAGTTGATTGCGCACCGCACAGCCCTGGAGATTGAGATAATAAACCTGTTCTGCCATGAAGTTCAAGTTGACGTTAAGCCAAAGCGAGTTAAAAATTCTTGATTACATTTGAATCCCAGTCATAAGTGTCAGAAAAAGACACTCTCCTTACTCCCTCTGCTTACTCTATTGAGGGCAACATGGCGTATGTGTAATGTACTTGTGCTGCTGTGCGGGAAAGTCGCCTGTTATTATGTCAAACAAATGACGAAGATGCCTATACGTAATATACACTCATAATAAGGCCATCAGTCAGAGCGGTCTGTCTGTCCTAGGCCTTGGTTGGTAACTGGCCAAGAGGGAGAGAGAGAATTTTAGCGGCCAGTTCAGCACTTATTGTTTTGCAGGCCATCAACGCTTGCCATTATCTCTGTCATTGCATGTACCCCTTGCAGTCTGCATTGATAAAAGTGGTGATATGCACTCAATGCAGCGAGGGCTTCCCTTTCATCTATGGAATTTCCCTTTTTGAATTACCTACAATTATTAATTTAAAGCGAAAGAAAAGCTCATTTATTGCAAGTTCTAGAAAGGTTTTGTATATTTTAATATTTGATTAACCTTATAATTTGTATTCTTTGATTTGTCTGTCAAATGATTGTTAGTACTTTTCATAAATATGATCAAGGCTAAAGATCTTTGAATTTCCTTTATATAGTACGTATATGTACACATATGGTAATTACTTTTATATTAATTAACACTTAAATTAATAAGTAGGAATATGTAACTGCAGTGCTAGAAATTCGCCTTAAAAAAAAATATATTAAAAATGTCTAAAATATTTTAAGTGTCGCTGAAAGTGTTCTACACTAACGTGTTAGCCAACATGGCGCAAAATGTTTTAATTAAAATTGTTATATTTTACAAAATGGCCCTTACGGTCCTCGATCGAGTGCTGTCCATAGTCGTGACTCTGCCTCTGTCTGTGGGTAACGGAAATCCATGCAGGACATCAGCTATTTCTGCAATGCCACGCGTCTGGCATATAATTTTACACCTGCCTGAACGGCTACACGACGCGTAGCCCAAGCCGATGGATGATGCTCTCAGTGTTATCCTGGCATCTGCCGCCAGCCTGGCCGCCCGCTTGCCGTGGCGCCCCTTAAACATGGCAAATCATTTCAGTTGCCAGGTGGAAGTTGTTGTAGTTGCTGCTGCTGCTGCCGTTGCCGGGTCAATTGCTGTCCATTTGAGCCGGGGCAGAATGTTCAATATTTTTGGCATTTTTCGTTAGTGGTTGTTAGGGCAACTATGATACTAAATCACGGCGATGCAGTTGAGGGGGAAGGAGAGAGTCGCTATTGGTGGGGGGGGGAGTACTGTAACCTGAAAAGCATTTTTCAGACTTGATTACTGTACAAACTATGCCAGGCACAGGGCAGAGGGAGGAGCAGCTGACTTTGCAGCTTGCCGCAGATATTTGTTTTGATTTTCCCCATCAACCCGCACTCATATATATATATATACATGTATATATATATGCTACCCACATCCTACCTTACAGCAAATATTAATTGATTTTCGTTTAATAACTACATATATCAATGTCAATCGAATGTGGAAGGCTTTTGCAATTTTATGAACTGTCAACGTGTTTGCTTATCGGAAATAAATGTTTCATTTTCAAGGGAAATTTAAAACAATTTTGCTGCAGATTTTATTCGAAGTTCTCAAACTGTTTTTACTGTTTCTTCTAGCTGCATCTCTGGAGTTAGTTAAGCATCCCAGGGAACAACTATAACCTGCTCATTTATTAAGTTCTAATGGACCTGTGCATCGTCTGGCCGCAAACTCAGCCACAAGACAAGCCACTCAAACTAGATGAAAATATGCGAAGAATTATTAGAAGTGAGTGTGGAACTTTGACGAGGATGAGCACAAGGATGCGACTTAAGCAACGTCGACTACAACGACGACAAGTTGACTAACTGCCGCTTTGCTGGGGTCGAGTCAAGTCGAGTAGAGTTGAGTGGAGTTCTGTGGGTCCTCCATGTTTGTGTTCTATGCGTGTATCTAGCAGATATATTTCCACTACTTCTTGCCTGGACTGCAGTTTAAGTTTCAGTTTGGGGTTTTTGTTCGGCTGCGACTTGGCATATGTAAAACTTTTGGCAAACATGACAACACAAGCAAATAATATCGCATGCCATAAATTACACTTAAGTATTTAACAGCTTTATAGAAAGCAACAACAACAACAACAACAGCAACGACAACTAGTCGCCACGCCCACGCACAACTGGCAGGCAATAAAACAGCAGGGGCGTAAACACAAGACTGTGAACCGGATTCCAATCCGGATTCCAAGTCGCGCACTGTGTTAGCATACTTGTACATATGCCTGCCTGTGTGTGCGTGGGAAAGTCAGCACTCAAGATTATCTTTAATCTTAAAACATTTTTAATCAACGTTCTTGTTGGCACTTGGACCCCAGTGGGCGTGGCAAGGGGCAGAGAATATATGTGAAGGTGATCTAGTTTACCATTTAAAGAACCCTTTAGAAAAGTGGGCACACAAAGTATGAGAATCGAAGAAACGTTGACAATATATTATCAAGGAATATTCTAAGGCTCATCAAGAATGAAATTGAATGAATTAAGTAATGAAGAATCATCCAATAGAAGCTCCATCTCTGTTATAAACTGAACTAACACCCCAAACTTTTACCAAAACAAGTTGTTCACAATTCCTTCGTTTGTATAATCATCAATAGTTTATTCAACTGATCTACAGCTGCGAAGCGGCAAGCTCGATCCACGATTTGAGGGAAGCAACGTCAGCGTAGACACCAGGGTAGTTGGACCAGGCGCAGCCATTGCCCCATGAGACAACACCGACCAGCTTGTTGTTGACACGAAATTCACTTTTTTCCATTTTCGTTAAAATTCACGAGATCGTCTGCTTTCAATGCCTATAAAACGCAAACCAAAAAACGCAGCTTTCTCAAAATTTTACAGTCAGCTGTTAATCGATAACTGCTGACAGGAGCAGTGTTGTATTTAGAGCAGGTGCGCGGCAAATACAAAAAGTCACGGACTTATCAAACGACCCTCGTATAATTATATTATGCAAAGAAGAAAAGAGAAAAGGGAGCGATTCACAACGTCCTTCGCCAGTGGCTGAATGTATTTTTATACGACTAACCCAAAAAAATCTGACAGTTGATTGCGCACCGCACAGCCCTGGAGATTGAGATAATAAACCTGTTCTGCCATGAAGTTCAAGTTGACGTTAAGCCAAAGCGAGTTAAAAATTCTTGATTACATTTGAATCCCAGTCATAAGTGTCAGAAAAAGACACTCTCCTTACTCCCTCTGCTTACTCTATTGAGGGCAACATGGCGTATGTGTAATGTACTTGTGCTGCTGTGCGGGAAAGTCGCCTGTTATTATGTCAAACAAATGACGAAGATGCCTATACGTAATATACACTCATAATAAGGCCATCAGTCAGAGCGGTCTGTCTGTCCTAGGCCTTGGTTGGTAACTGGCCAAGAGGGAGAGAGAGAATTTTAGCGGCCAGTTCAGCACTTATTGTTTTGCAGGCCATCAACGCTTGCCATTATCTCTGTCATTGCATGTACCCCTTGCAGTCTGCATTGATAAAAGTGGTGATATGCACTCAATGCAGCGAGGGCTTCCCTTTCATCTATGGAATTTCCCTTTTTGAATTACCTACAATTATTAATTTAAAGCGAAAGAAAAGCTCATTTATTGCAAGTTCTAGAAAGGTTTTGTATATTTTAATATTTGATTAACCTTATAATTTGTATTCTTTGATTTGTCTGTCAAATGATTGTTAGTACTTTTCATAAATATGATCAAGGCTAAAGATCTTTGAATTTCCTTTATATAGTACGTATATGTACACATATGGTAATTACTTTTATATTAATTAACACTTAAATTAATAAGTAGGAATATGTAACTGCAGTGCTAGAAATTCGCCTTAAAAAAAAATATATTAAAAATGTCTAAAATATTTTAAGTGTCGCTGAAAGTGTTCTACACTAACGTGTTAGCCAACATGGCGCAAAATGTTTTAATTAAAATTGTTATATTTTACAAAATGGCCCTTACGGTCCTCGATCGAGTGCTGTCCATAGTCGTGACTCTGCCTCTGTCTGTGGGTAACGGAAATCCATGCAGGACATCAGCTATTTCTGCAATGCCACGCGTCTGGCATATAATTTTACACCTGCCTGAACGGCTACACGACGCGTAGCCCAAGCCGATGGATGATGCTCTCAGTGTTATCCTGGCATCTGCCGCCAGCCTGGCCGCCCGCTTGCCGTGGCGCCCCTTAAACATGGCAAATCATTTCAGTTGCCAGGTGGAAGTTGTTGTAGTTGCTGCTGCTGCTGCCGTTGCCGGGTCAATTGCTGTCCATTTGAGCCGGGGCAGAATGTTCAATATTTTTGGCATTTTTCGTTAGTGGTTGTTAGGGCAACTATGATACTAAATCACGGCGATGCAGTTGAGGGGGAAGGAGAGAGTCGCTATTGGTGGGGGGGGGGGGAGTACTGTAACCTGAAAAGCATTTTTCAGACTTGATTACTGTACAAACTATGCCAGGCACAGGGCAGAGGGAGGAGCAGCTGACTTTGCAGCTTGCCGCAGATATTTGTTTTGATTTTCCCCATCAACCCGCACTCATATATATATATATACATGTATATATATATGCTACCCACATCCTACCTTACAGCAAATATTAATTGATTTTCGTTTAATAACTACATATATCAATGTCAATCGAATGTGGAAGGCTTTTGCAATTTTATGAACTGTCAACGTGTTTGCTTATCGGAAATAAATGTTTCATTTTCAAGGGAAATTTAAAACAATTTTGCTGCAGATTTTATTCGAAGTTCTCAAACTGTTTTTACTGTTTCTTCTAGCTGCATCTCTGGAGTTAGTTAAGCATCCCAGGGAACAACTATAACCTGCTCATTTATTAAGTTCTAATGGACCTGTGCATCGTCTGGCCGCAAACTCAGCCACAAGACAAGCCACTCAAACTAGATGAAAATATGCGAAGAATTATTAGAAGTGAGTGTGGAACTTTGACGAGGATGAGCACAAGGATGCGACTTAAGCAACGTCGACTACAACGACGACAAGTTGACTAACTGCCGCTTTGCTGGGGTCGAGTCAAGTCGAGTAGAGTTGAGTGGAGTTCTGTGGGTCCTCCATGTTTGTGTTCTATGCGTGTATCTAGCAGATATATTTCCACTACTTCTTGCCTGGACTGCAGTTTAAGTTTCAGTTTGGGGTTTTTGTTCGGCTGCGACTTGGCATATGTAAAACTTTTGGCAAACATGACAACACAAGCAAATAATATCGCATGCCATAAATTACACTTAAGTATTTAACAGCTTTATAGAAAGCAACAACAACAACAACAACAGCAACGACAACTAGTCGCCACGCCCACGCACAACTGGCAGGCAATAAAACAGCAGGGGCGTAAACACAAGACTGTGAACCGGATTCCAATCCGGATTCCAAGTCGCGCACTGTGTTAGCATACTTGTACATATGCCTGCCTGTGTGTGCGTGGGAAAGTCAGCACTCAAGATTATCTTTAATCTTAAAACATTTTTAATCAACGTTCTTGTTGGCACTTGGACCCCAGTGGGCGTGGCAAGGGGCAGAGAATATATGTGAAGGTGATCTAGTTTACCATTTAAAGAACCCTTTAGAAAAGTGGGCACACAAAGTATGAGAATCGAAGAAACGTTGACAATATATTATCAAGGAATATTCTAAGGCTCATCAAGAATGAAATTGAATGAATTAAGTAATGAAGAATCATCCAATAGAAGCTCCATCTCTGTTATAAACTGAACTAACACCCCAAACTTTTACCAAAACAAGTTGTTCACAATTCCTTCGTTTGTATAATCATCAATAGTTTATTCAACTGATCTACAGCTGCGAAGCGGCAAGCTCGATCCACGATTTGAGGGAAGCAACGTCAGCGTAGACACCAGGGTAGTTGGACCAGGCGCAGCCATTGCCCCATGAGACAACACCGACCAGCTTGTTGTTGGCAACCAGTGGGCCACCGGAGTCACCCTGGCAGGCATCCTTCTTCTCGCCGTAGCCACAGACCATGGTGTTCTGGATCTTGTCGCCGTACGAGTAGCTGTCGGAGGCACAGTCCTCTACTTGGAGAATGTCGACCTCGACCTGTTGCAGAGTGTTGGGGGATGAGCAGAGCAGGAAGCAGGTAGTGCCCCAGCCAGTGACAACAGCAGGAGTACCCGAAGCGGGGGTAACATCGGCCAGTTCAACGTAACGAATCGTGGAGCTCTGACGCACTGGGGAGCTTAGCTTGATCACGGCCACATCGTTGACCATCAGTTCACTGTTGTAGCCCTCGTGGTACTTGAAGCTCTTCACGCTGACAACCTCACCACCCTGGTTGCGCTGGGTAGAGCCCAGGCGAACCTGCATCTGGGCAGCGGTGTACGATTGCATGCAATGGGCAGCAGTCACGACAATGTCCTCGCTGATTATGCTGCCGCCGCAGAAGTGAGATCCCTTGATGGTCTGAATCGACACCTGGTAGGGATGGGCCTCGATGGTGGTGGCCTCACCGTTAACAATGCGACCGAACGGGAAATCGGTGTCCGGGAACGCGTTGCCCAGGGATGCGCCGCACGCAAGGACCCCAAGGATGCAGAGAATTAGGCGATTCATTTTCTTGTCAGCTACTGAACTACTTGACATTGGTTGCCTTTGTTTTTATACCAACGATAAAGGGCGAACGTTTATCAGCCTTGCCAAATGCGGTTGTAAATCAATCGCCATCTATCGGCCGGCTTGAGGGGCATAAATTCTCAGCCTAGAAGACCGCACACTGATTAAAGCTAAGGTGACACGTGTTCCAGCCAATTCTTGTTTGCCTCAAGACCCAATGAAATCAATACACAATTTCTATAAATTAAATACCATATCATACTACACGGCGGCTACTAGAGAGAGAGGGAGGGAAAGAAAAAAAAGAGACAGAGAGAGATAAAGTGCCCATATATCAATATCACAATTCTTCGAGATCGTGCGCCGATTAGATACTCAATCGCACAGACAATCTATAATTAGAGCACGATTGGGGAAGAGATTTATGGGAACCTCTTCAGGGACAACAATACTGAAAAGCCCATAGAACTTCTGACCCTGCAAGGTTGTACCGCGCGTGGAGTTACCTTCTGATTATAAACAGTTGTCAAAGATAAGATTTGGTCTAATTCCTAACTTAAGACTATCTGTCTAAGGTAATAAACAATTTTCACTTGATCCACTACTTTATTAAAATTTCAAATTGATTTATTGTAGTGAAATCGACTTTGTATTTATATTGCTTATTCAGAAAAGATCCTTATGTCCCCTCCACATAATCAACCTGCAGTTCTTTCAGGGTCTTTCATTTATTTCCGAATACAAATCTTATCTTATCTCTCTGTAAAAAGTTCATGTTCACCCAATGGTTAACTTGATGCGCTTCCTTGTAAGTCTCCGGGAGAGACAAGAGCAATCAGTGCAGACGGAACAGAGAGCTTTATCTTATCTGCTAACTAACAAAGCCACCGAATAACTTACCACAAAACATTGCACAATCGTGAATAGACTCGGGTTGGGGCCACAAAGAGGGAGAAGGGGTAGTCGGTTACAAGACAAACGGCGACCAGTTGAGCTGACCAGAAAAGAGTAGTGGCAAAAAGTGAACATGACCATGAATTCGAGCTGCCAAAGTTCATTTTTAATTTAACGCACATGAGGAAAAAAGAAAATGAACAAGAAAAAGAAAACATAAAGCAGTCCGCTAAGGCGCAATCTATAAACCCTGAGGCAAGGGTTCCTTGTCCTTGCTGTAGTTGTCATTGTAGTTGGAGTACACCGACTCCGACTCTGACTCTGACTCCGACTCCGACTCAAAGTTGTTGATATCTATTACTGCAGATTTGAAGTTGTTCGCCGGCGTCTCAACTCACTTAACTCGAAGGACGTTGGCTAAGGCGCTGCACAGTATGAGGAGGAGTGAGTAGTGAGGAGCAGGATGTGTGGAGTGAGGAGGAGGGAGTAAGGACCGAGAAGCGACGAGTGAGCCGTGTGGAGTGAGGAGTGAGAAGGTTGTTCTTAAAGACAGTTGCCAGTTGAATGGAACTGACTTTGGAACGGGGCGACTCGTGTAGCCTGAAGTGACAGTTGCGCGGGCAGAGCTCAGGCCCGAGGGGTACAAGGAGAGCACAAACACACACACACACACTCACATGACATGACAGTTGCTCGGTTGACTCAGCTGAAGGAGGGAGGAGAGGGCAGAGGGAGAGGGCAGGGCAGGGGCACTTGCTGGTTGGGGCCACGGCCACGAGGCACGTAGCGCATTGCAGTTAAGATTTGGATTTGGTTTTGCCAGTTCGCTGGCTGAGCATATCAAAGGAAAAACTACAAAACACTTATCTGGGTGACAAATAGAAAAGCAGGCGAAGCGCAGTAACAGCAACAGCAAGAGCAACAGCAACAGCAAGAGCACAAGGCAACAGGACTGCTGCTGCTCCCACTCGCGCCATCGAGTCAGGCATTGAAAGAAAAATATCTGCAAGTAGATTAAAATGGAAAAAAAACCGAAGCAGGAAAAACGAAGCGCACAGCTGGAAAATGGAGCAACACAAAGCAAGAAAATGACGCACGTTGTCGTTATAATAAAGGCGCAGCATGCTTGTCTACTCGTCCGTCTCCTTTTCCACCCCCCTGGCGAGGGTAGTGCGAGAACAGGTGCCGGCCAAGGCTACACTCAGCACTCCACTTACCTTCCTCCCCCAACACACATACACACACGCGACCAGACAAGCTGCGGGCGCTTCGTCTACGTTTGCCATTTTGTTTTTCTGTTTACTTTAATACACCTTGGGAAAAGTAGTTCGGATTTCGGTACCCTATTGCCGTACTTCAAAGAGAATGAGTGCCAGTTATGCACGCCATGTAATTGATAAATTTCACGATATGAGAGTGAAGTAGATACCTCTACCTTATACAAAAAAAGAATTCTGTTCTTTCTTCGATTTCAGAAAAGAACTACACCTAATCTATATGTATTTGAAGTTAATCTGTCTGTAAAAAGACCTTATGTTCATTTCTTTATTTCGCTTTAAACATTAGAGTCTTAAATAACACTTTTTTATAACTTATAACATATGCATATAAATCAATAAGTATTTACTTATGGTATCTGTTATGTTATCCATACAAGAGAGTTCAAGATTCATTATCGACATAAGTAATATTAACAAGCGACCTTATCACAAGAAGATTAAGTCTGAGTCTAACACGTTCTAAATGTGTTGTGTGGATTTATGTCTTAAGTCTTTTTTTTGGGATTTCCAATTTTATTTAAAATCATTTTGCAAGTTTAAAGCTCACATCACCTCAGACCTCTCTTTATTGGCCCCCTTGGCGATAAGAGTATCTTGTATTTGCTTTCATGTATTCGCGTTTGTTTCCTTATCAGTGTCGTGTGGCGTGTGTCTCGCCGAGAGTCAAATGTACACGAGTCAGCGAAGCAAGTCATGTGGTTGATGTCAAAGTATTTGGAAAAAAAAATTAACACTTTACGCGATCTTTAGTCTGATAATGACCAGGGACTTCAAACTTTTCATTAGTATAATTAAAGAATTCATCTTTGCTGAGGCTGTTTTAATTTTTTCAGGTGATTGCAAAGAACCTTATTACAAATTTTCTACTCGATGAAGTAGATTGATTCTCAATCAAGGGGAGAGTCCAACTAGCCGTCTGTCCGTGTGTTCGCCTGTCCATCGTTATTTTATAAATGTAGGACATTCTATTTGCTTGAAACCATCACATTTGCCGACCAGTTTTCATGTGTTTCACAATTCATAACAATCAAATAGATTATGTCCGATGTTCTAAAAAAATGTACAAATTATTCGCTTCATCGTAAAACAAGTTCGTAAAAAGAGAACAACAAAACAGATGAATTGTTATTAAATAACAATACACAAATACCTAATTTCGGATAGAGAGAGAGAAAGAGAGGGGACTGGGGGTCGTCCATGCACACATACGGGTATATGATGAATAATATTATGTAGCTCGCCTGAGGGTGTGTGTGTGTGGTCTGGTTCCCAAGGGGAACCCTATTGTTGCCCCGCACACTGTCGGCCTATTAACCACATTTTAAGCATAATTGAATTTCGTGCATAAATTTCGGTTTATGGGACGTAGGGAGACCACGAGGCCCGGGCAGATTATTACATTATTTACTGTGTGCAGAGCGGCATCAGTCGAAGGCAGTGGCTGGGTAGGGAGCACAGTGCTGACGGGCAGGCGATCGGGGACTGGGTGGACAGGTGGCTGCTGGCTCGGCTAACTCGCTGCCGCGATGCGGGGCCAAACGACGAGGACATCAATTTTATATGACGCTCGTTGGGACGTCGATTCAACGGATTGCTTCGCGCCGCGTTGGGAAGCTACACCAGCTGCTGCTGCTATCGCTGCTGCTGAAAGCCAAAAATATTTATTAAATTTGGCTTTTACGACACACACAAAACAAAAGCGTTCGCCAAAGTGTTAGCAATTGTTTGCAGTGAATGTGCTTTATTAAATACTATGCAGGGTAATTGCATACCAACGGTCCACCCCTTAACTACAGATAGTCTAGATTAATAAAGGTTTTGAAATTCAAATACACAGCTATTTTTCTTAAAATTTTAATTAAAATGGCGTTTTAGAAATATATCTTTTGCTCTCTGTATCGAATAATCTCTAACAATAATTGCTTTGCTTGCATTTTCATAAGAAAAATTGATAAATATATTTTAATTCAAACTATTGTTAAAAAAATATGGCGACAAAGAAACCATACCAACTTTTTATTAGCTGAAAATATACAGTTAGAAGATGTAAAGTAACCAAAACATGGAAATAAATATACAATTAAACATTTTGTGTTTCGTAAACAAAGGTGATACGATTTAAGTAACAAACATTTTTACAAGCCATGCAGGCCTGACAGTACCCTCTTCACTGTGGTACTTTGGAGTCACAGCCCTTATTCGACTCCTTCCTGGCAAGTAAGTTGTCATGCTGAAAAACACATTCAAGGGCCGTGAAAATAGCGTTGGGTCTCGCTAACACAACTTAATAAATCTTAACAAAGTAGGCGCTGTACATCCTGTAGATTACGGGTAAACGGGTACCTTCATTCAAGAATAAATACTCTTTGTGGGGCCTGCCACGCCTTCTTCTGCCTGTTACATACAATTGCACAAAGATAGTATTCCCTACTTTGACTATTTTCATTGATCGATGGCCAACCAATACACTAGTTCACAATCAAAAATCGTCTTTCAAAAGTATGCATTCAATTTTAAAATGAGTGAATTTTTGGCAGCGCCTAAAAAATGCTTTACTGTTTTTTCATATTTTGGATGACACACCCACATTTATTTATTTGGACGCCCATACTATACGTACATACCCAGTTTTGGGAAACTTAATCTAATCTGTATTAACACACCCACCGCACATACGAAACTGTAAATTGCCGATTATTAACTTACGTCATCAATTTTTGCTTCATAATATACATTTATATTTTCTATAGTTCTTAGCTACTGTCGATTGTTGACATACTTCTGTGGTAGTGAGAGCGATTCACAAAATAAATATAATTTATAGGTTCGGATATGTCTCCCAAAATGCAATGCAAACTGCTGACCAAATTGATATACATATATCTCTCGATACTACAATAAAATTGTCTCATTTACATTTCAAATGTACGTACGCTAACGAGTAAAAAACGGTAATCTAAACATGCTTCAGAATTTACTGTCGCTTTTGTTGCCTCTTTTTTCAGTGTCTTTCTAACTAGCAACCTTTGAATGTAATTCGTTCAAAATTCCAACCTTATAAAATAACCTACAATTTTTTAATTCCTACGTTTATTATTTTTGTGTTTTACAATGGCTATCTTTAAGAAAATTACCCATTTTCTTAATAAATTGAGAAGAAAAAAGAAGCAGGAAGAGCAAAAGAAAGAAAAACCCAATGAGCCCGATTCGAAAGGAAATGATGGTGGGCGAAGATCGACTGTGATACAAGATTCATTTAAAGGCGCCAGTATATTCTCATCGTGGGATACTATGCCAACGTACTATAACATTGGTTGGTTGGCAAAAAAGTGCCTACACAAGTACTATCACTATGGCGCTTGGCATCTCAATTGCACAAGCACCGAATTCAACGATATCAACTGGCTCTCCATGTTCTCCTTCGGTGATGTGGGTCAAAAGTTTGAGTATGCAACTGGAGGCATAGGTGTTCGGGAAACATTCGACATCTTTGAGTTGTCGCAGAGCTGGCAAACGGACGCGTACGTCAGTACCATAGGTTGTATCTATGAAACGGCTGCCGGGATACTAAGTACCCTTTTAAAAGCTGCATATGTAACTGAAAATGAGTAAGTGGTAAAATGATTCGAAAATTATTATTTTTATCATTATTATTTGAATTTAATACTTTTTCTTCAGCCCTGGGGTCCAATCAGAAATTGATGTTGGCTATGAGTATTTCCCTTTCAAAATCTTGGCAACCTTGCCCATTGTGAAGCCCGATAAATTGATAGAGGGTTTCGCTTGCCTTATGCCACATGAAAATTTCCTTCTCGGTTTTCGCTGTCTTTATGACTATGACGCATGGGAATTCAGCAAGCATATATTCGCTCTGGGCTTCAAAACATACGATACCGAATTAAGTCTCAAATTGTAAGCTAGTATTGTTTAATACGCCTCGAAATAGTCGAATCTAATGTATTTTGCGAACGCAGAAAAAACTTCGAGACTGTCCGTTGCTCCGTATTTCAGCGATTGAGCTGGCGTTGGGCACTCGCTCTTAAAGCTAAACTCTATGGAGAGGACGCTAGTCAATTTTCGGTTGGAGGTCAATATTTCTTTGATAATCTATTAGTGAAGGCCAGAATTAAAGACGATGGCCTCTTTGGGCTGGTATTCAAGCATTATATTTATGATGGAATAGAAGCTATATATCATCTCGGTTGCAACGCTCAGCATCCTTTCGAGACTAGTGACTATAAATTTGGAGTTGGCTGGAGTCTCTTCTGTTGACTGGGTAAATGAAAGGACTAACTAAAAATTTGGAGTTAAATTATTTATTAATTTGAAAATACGTATTTAAATTTCTTGGTTTACAAAAGTTTGGATTTTGATAATATTTAAATTAAAGCAGATGGAATTCAATTAAATTTCAAGTTAGAGAGGGTATTATAATTTTTCGTCAACTTTATATATAAATTATTTAATTTAATTTTGATATAATTTGTTGCTAAATAAAGACCTAAATTCTAGTTAATAACCGAAAGCAACCTGTTTTGGTTCTCGCGAACCTGACTATGATAAGGGGCCATTCCCAGAGCATCACATAGACTGGAAATACCCTCTCACAATGACTGTCCATGTCCACGTGTCCAATCTAATCAGTACGGGCCTCCAAACTGCGCAACATGCTTAAGATAGCATGGACAACAGTCTGAAGTGATTTCAGGTATTCCCCAACGATTGCCAGCCAATTGCCATACATCTGGGGTATATGTCCAACTGGACTTTGAGCAATCGTTTTCATTCTGCTCTAATGGCTTACTGCTAATAGCTATCGATCTATATATCTATATGCTAAATATGTATTTAAAATTTATATAAATGTATGCGGCAGTCAAACAATTTAACATTTTATGTTTCATATTTCACTTTATGGCGTCGGGGATGTTTCCAAAATTAATATACCCTCAGCAAGGGTATGAAAATTAATGATAAACAATGTTTATACCCTTTCAGAGAATATATTTATTTTGACCGGGAGTTTGCAACGCCAGCAGCAGCAGGGGAACTCGCCCTGTACGTCTCTCCATGTTTCCATCTGTTGCAACGCAAACTAGTCTCCGTTTTTGAGGTATCGTGCCATAAAAACTATCGACCAATTTTTGTTATTTGTCAAGATATTGATCGGACTTATTCTATGCATATAATATCCATCAAAATCAGACCACTGTATTAATAATGTAGCTGCCATAGGATTGTATTAAAACTTGTTCTTATTATAACCTATCAATGTGACATAATATTGAATATACACGATTACATTCAACTCTGCAGCGTAATATACAAGTAGTATTAGCACGATCGGAGGATATAAGAACCTGCAAGGGTATAGAACCTTCGGCATGCCGAAGGTAGCTTTCGTTCTCGTTTTAAAATGTTTAACCACCAGCCACAGTACTAATGACACAACTTTCTGTTTAAGACACACATGAATGCAATATGCAACTAACTATCAAATAACAAAACTGACTGTAAACCGACATTTTTCATAGTTTCCAACAGCGCTGCTTGTGCTCTGCTGCTTTCCCTTTTTTCTAGCTTTAAAATAACTAATAAAATAACAATAATTTCTACTTTTCCTCACTCTTACCTATTTGAAGCTCCTACTTATCTTTAATATGTCAAAACTTTTTCAATGGTTGAAGGTTATAATGACTATACAAAAATCCTCAGATGATGTTCATTACTGAGAGTGCAAGTCGAAGACCTTTGGCCAAGGTCTTTGCCATTTTCCACGCGAAAATCATATGATACACATGAGTAATTTAGCTTCTCAGAAATTCAGCAATATACTTTCGTTTGTGATAAGCCAATTTTATTTTAAAGCATAACAGATTGGACAGCATGATCCATCAACTTTCACAATCGTAAGATTGATTGATTGACGTAGAATAAAATCAAATTGTGTATTAAAACGTTATTCTTTCAAACTGCAGGACTCTTATGCTTAAGCTATTGAAAACGTATATTGAAACATATCAGGCTATATTGGTTGACTTAAATATCTTGTGTTTGCGAGTGCATAAATATGAAAACGGTACTTGAGTTTTTCATACCCAGCCTGAAACAATCAAAAGGTTGTTAATGTTTAAAATATAAATCTTTTGTATATTTAATAAGAATGTTTATATACAATATAATATCTTTTTTTATTTATAATAAAAGCTACGATAAAACTATATACTAATAGTAATAAATAATGTATGCATGCTAAAAAAGTATTGATTTCATTAGATAAAGCTACTTTTTCCTAATAAATAATCAATCTTGATATAAAATAAGTATAATATAATAAATGAGAAAGTGCTCCGTGGTATTTTCCAGTCGAATATCGCAGTAACAGTGTTGCCGCTACGCCTGGGAAACTGTACACTTGAGCAGACTCTTTTTGTCGCGGCTCATGCGACCACGAGCCGCTATATATTTCTCATGGACCAATGCGTACAGCTCCTGCTGGAAGTATCCGTGCAGCGGCTCCACGCTCTTGTAGTCACGTTGTATTTGCTTATCGCGTCGCCGGAACTCGCACCACAGTGTGTGCAGAGCCCGCCATTTTTTGTCAATAAACTCAAGAGTCTTGCGCTCGAAGGGCGATTTCTTATAGTTGGTAATCGCGTGTAAGATGAAATTTGCATTGATTTGTTGCTGCAGTGCCAGATGATCCAGCACCAGGAGCTTCGTCAGCGGATATTTTAGCTCATCGGCGGATAGACTCGGTCCCAATTTGAGGGCGGCCACATTCGGCATAGTCGTAAGAGTACTTCTTTTACGTCAAGTATAATTTATTCGTTATACTCAAACGATTAACGATAACGATGAGTTTTATTAGACTTCGACTTCCTCCGGCCTTGCTTTGGTCTCTGTGCTTATTGTATGACTAAATCGTGGACAGCAGCTTGAGGTGTATATATAAGCAGCATCGAGTTGATAAAAGAACCAGTGGAAATTCCCTTCAGGCTGATAACTCGGTACACAGTGACGCGGTGCTTTCGGGCTTAATTGAGCTTTTCGGAATTTCGGTCATTATTTTTGCAAAGTCCAATACTATACAAGGTTATCTTTTTATATACAACTAGAATTTCTTTTAGAAATATATATAAAACGGTTTAGATAATAGAAATTTGAAATTTTATATTTTTGTATGTTTCTTTGTTTTTTGAAACTTAATTCATAGAATTATACCACTATATTTATGTAAAATATATTTAGTTTGGGTTTGGGTTTGGTGTTAACTAAAATAAATTAAATAAAAGAACTCACCCACCCTACCCTAGCTTTGTAACACTCACCAGGTATACCCTGTAAACTAGTTGTAGGGACAAGCAAAAGAATTGCTTATCGAATCACGCACAGGGTCCCAGTTGTTGCTTTTGATTCATGACACTGCAATGTACACGAATATTGCTCGCTAAGCATGCGACACACTCACCACACGCACGCACTCGCTCTGGCACTCACACGAATACTCACACTCACTCACACACACATCTCTGGAAGCTCACTTAGTGCGAGGCTGGCACATTAGCCTACTCAACAAAATCGTTTGCCAGTCAATGAACACAATCGTTAGGCATTACACTAGGCAACAAAATTTTATCGCCCCCCAGTGAAATGAACGATAGAAGGGAGGGAGGGAGGTAGCAACGTCGGGCGTAATGTTATCGTCAAGTGTCACCAGTCGTCGCTGATAATTGTTACGGTAGACTCACGCCCACATCATCGTCACAACGCCCTTTCAACTCGAACCCGATGAGCCCGATGAATGTTGCGTGGCACTGGGATTGGAATAGATGTGCGAGTAGTACCAACTAGATGTGACTTATAGGGCACTTGAAATTAATAATGATTTAATTACACACGTCAAGTGCTTGTGTCGAGTGTCACTTGAAGCACGTGTAACAGTTTCTCGATAAACGGGCAGGCTCCTTGGCAAGTCGGCAACGAAATGTGCTGATAATAATTTCATATTGAGTGCGTAGTGAGATTATCGAATGGTTCAGCCTTTCGAATGGTTCGCCTATCTTCATTTTAATACGAGGGTCGTTTGATAAGTCCGTGACTTTTTGTATTTGCCGCGCACCTGCTCTAAATACAACACTGCTCCTGTCAGCAGTTATCGATTAACAGCTGACTGTAAAATTTTGAGAAAGCTGCGTTTTTTGGTTTGCGTTTTATAGGCATTGAAAGCAGACGATCTCGTGAATTTTAACGAAAACGGAAAAAAGTGAATTTCGTGTGCTAATTAAGCATTATTTTTTGCGTAAAAAATCCATCACCGAAACCAAGGAAAGACTTGATAAATATTATGGGGACTCTGCACCATCAATTTCAATGGTTAAGAAATGGTTTACTGAGTTCCGTTGTGGTCGTACCAGTACAAGTGATGCCGAACGTTCAGGTCGCCCAAAAGAGGTCGTCATGCCAGAAATCGTCGACAAAATCCATGGAATGATATTGGATGATCGGAGAATGAAAGTGCGTGAGGTAGCTGAGGCTGTAGGCATCTCAACTGAACGGGTACATCACATTTTACATGAATATTTGGACATGAAAAAGCTTTCCGCGCGATGGGTGCCGCGATTGCTCACACACGACCATAAGCGCAACCGTGTGACCATTTCAAAGGAGTGTTTGGCGATGTTCAACCGCAATCCAAACGAATTTTTGCGCCGTTTCGTTACCGTAGACGAAACATGGATCCACCACACCACACCAGAGACCAAAGAACAATCAAGACAGTGGGTTTCTCCGGGTGAACGTGCACCAAAGAAGGCCAAGGTGGGTCTGTCGGCCAACAAGGTCATGGCCACAGTTTTTTGGGATGCACAAGGTATCATTCACATCGATTACCTTGAAAAGGGTAAAACGATCACCGGCGAATATTATTCAGAGCTTTTGGACAGATTCGATATTGATTTGAAGCAGAAACGACCGCATTTGGCGAAAAAAAAGTGCTGTTCCATCAGGACAATGCACGGGTGCACACGTGTGTAGTCAGCATGGCAAAATTTCATAAATTGGGCTACGAACTGCTACCCCATCCAGCATATTCTCCAGATTTAGCCCCCTGTGACTATTTTTTGTTTCCAAACATGAAGAAATGGCTCGGCGGTAAGAGATTCGGGTCAAATGAAGAGGTCATCACAGAAACAAACGACTATTTTGAGGGCCTTGAGAAAACCTATTATTTGGAAGGAATAAAAAAATTGGAAAAACGCTGGACTAAATGTATAGAGCTAAAAGGAGATTATGTTGAGAAATAAAACGCTTCTTTGACGAAAAAAATATATTTTATTCAAAAAGTCAGGGACTTATCAAACGACCCTCGTATGTGTGTACTATATAGAAATGGGTTGACGTCATTAGACACAATTATGTAGACACAAGTATGTCAATGTTATGCTATTTTTGGATCTTAAATCAAGATAATGCGATAATTTTATAAATTAAAGAACTATTCAGATCACATTGAATTCGAGTAAGCTTGACGAGTTTTTATTTTTAATATGAAAGTAACTTCATTATTTTTTTGGTTTTATGTATGCCAAAACATAAAGTTGACTGGTTTAAGCCAATACTTAAAAAAAGAGGCTCAAGCTTTTTGATCGAATTGAATTCGAGTTTGGTATTTATCAAACATCATAAATGTTCTATTATCTATTCCGTTTTGTTATTCACAATATTTTGTTTGCATTTTAGCATATTCGAAACAGTTTATTCTTCGTTTCGGTCAATGATTTCATGGGAAAATATTATAATTCTACCTCTGCCAGAATTCAACTCGTTGATGCTGACATTTTCCGCTCTGCCTTCCACTCTATTTCTCCAGACTAACTCGATATATTCCACGATAATACGATTATGGAAGCACACGCACATTGCCACTATTATTCTGCATAAGTATATTAAGTTTTTGGCTTATGACAGCTCCTATCAACTATCAACTGTTATCTATCAGCTCGTTGCACAATTTGTATGAATGTGTTGCGGATTTCATAATGTGTTGCATACTTCACGGCTGCACGAATACGGCTGCAATTCGGGCATGGATGCGTGCTGACTGAATGCCTTTTAAATACAATTTTCGAATGATTAAAATCAAATGAGCTGTCAATTAGTAGTATTATTTGTTCAGTGTCGGCTTACATACATTTAAATATGATTGTTATACATTAATTCTCCCTCTGCCTTTCTCTTGTTGCTTATTTAGCTTGCTGGCTTTCAGGTTTTGCCGGTTGGTTTGGCTAGTTAACTTTTCGGACAAAGATTTATCTATGCAAAAATGATTGAATAACACTTGAAATTCTAATCAATATACATTTATCAAATAAACCAATTCATAAACTGTTGGAAAATTTAATGTTGCAAGGTATTTAATTTCCATTCTTATTGCACTACAGTCAATTAGCAAATATTGTAGTTAGCTAGACAACTTAATGAAATTTAATACGTGTAAGCTACAACTTTCATTTGTATGTAGCAAATATTCAGCTTGAGGGCGTTGCAAATGAGAAACTGACCAGAAACAACAACAACAATAATATAAAACACAAGAGCAACAACGACAACAAGTCGCGCTACTTGGCTAATGCATTTCTAAAGAGTTTTTCATCAACTAAAGTCACAAGCAGCAGCTGCTCTGACTTGTGTCGACCACCTGCTCTCCCTCTACTACTCTACTAAAGCCCCTCTCACTTTCCCCCTCCTCTGTTACTCAGCCGATGTCATTCTTTAAAGCAAATATCATTAGCATTATGATGCCACGCAGCTCGGGGAGTTCTTTGCTGTGTCGCACTTCACACCAGCTGAGCCACAGTCCGTCTCATTCCCCTTTGCCAAGTCCTTCTTCAACCATGTTTACCTTGCTTCACATGCATACACACACACACACACATACACGTGAAAACACGTGCAGCACTTACGCAATACGCGAAATGCGGATATGTTTTCATATGGAAAACTTGAAGGCAGTAAAAAAAGGAGCAAGTAACAAGTACGACGTACGCTTTCTAAAAAGATAACAAATCTAGAACTTATTTTCAGGTTTAAGATACATATATATAAACGATTCATTCATGTACATTCATGTATCTACTTATTCTTGTTGGTAATAATAAAAACATATTTTGAGCAAATAAAGAACTCTTCTAGTTAAAGTTATTCAACATAATCAAGGGAAAGATCTCTGGAAATTATTAATAAAGCTAAAAAATATTATATAAAAATAAAGTTTCAATTGTTGATTTTTATTAAAACAGAAGAGGATCAAGTATGAAATACAGGCAATAAGTTGCAAAGAAAGAAAGAGAGAGAAGTCGGGAGAGGAAAATTTAAAATGTGCTCCACTTTTAAATTTATTGCATACTTGTAGGCGCAAATATTTAGCTCAGAACATTTAGAGATACGAACTAATACATGAGGATGTGTGTGCGCCTGAGTACGCGTGTATGTGTGTTTATATGAGTGTCTGTTCGTGTGTCCGTTTGTGTGTGTGTTTACGAGGTGTTATGTGTGTTGCTGGTGTGGAAATTGAGTTTTCTAGCCTATAAAAAATGCAATGCAACATTCATATTAAGTAAAAAGGAAGCTGAAATCCACTATAGCTCAAAGAGCTAGGCTCGGCTTTTGCAATATCTTATTGCAGAAAAATATAGTAAAATATTTACTGCACTTTCATATTTTATTGTGTACAATTCCCGTTTGTATTTGCTCTTTTTCAAGACTTTATGGAAAAATTAAAAGTCGATTTCCCTATTGAAAAAATACATTGCAGACTTTCAACAATTTTATGAAAAGATTTACAAATAAAAATTTAATATTGATTTTTATTTCTTACTTGTAATTGATTGATAACATGTCCCTTGAAATTTCATAAATGCATTGCAGCTTGTCTTGATACAGTGCAACTCTCTGATGCTTTGATGCTGCATCGCTTGGTGTAGAGGGAATGTATAAGTTCTCACTCGCTCACCCAACTAGATATTGTTTTATTGAATTTTTATCAATTTTCTAGAAACTAAATTGAAGCAGAAGCCAGGCCGGCAACGCAGGCAGTGCAGATGCAAACGCTTTACCACTTTCTCCCTTCGTCTACCAACTAAACCTGTGTACTGTTTACTTTGTTCTCTGCAGGCTGTGCTGTCCAAGTCTCTTCTCACCCGTCGTTCCTTTAGCACTTTGCAAAAATTGTTATGAAATTCTAGCCTGATTGTGCGTGTATGCGTGTGTGCCTTGTATGACAAGTTGTTAAACATTTGACTTTTTTGCCAAACCAAATCAACTAGGCAGTGTACGAGCCTCTCTCACACCCTCTGAACATTCCCTTTCTCCCTCACCACTCGTAGTTTAAGCCATTGATTGCATTGGCCTTCGGTACAAAAGTTTTTAAGTCTTTGCAAAATGTGCTTTCTTCACTGCTGCTGCTGCTGACGTTATAAGCTGACTGATGTTGACTGAGAACGAGTGAATGACTGAAAGAGTGAATGCCTGCCTCGATAGGCATTTGGGCGGCTTGTAAGCTCGTACATTAAGTACGCCTAAGTATTATCGACACATGCAGAGTTTCTTTGCCAGAGCACTCTGATGCGATCTTTGGCCCTGGTTACGTTATTTTACTTGTTTCTTCTTCTAGTACATTACTGAACTCCATTCAGAGTTCAATAGAGATGAGTTTGATGAATTATGGCTTTGCAGAGAGTGGAGTGAATGTATATCCTGAATCAGCATCAACGGACGAATTGAAAGTATAGTATAATATATTTATTTAAAAACTAGTAGAAAAGTGACCGCAATGGTACAAAACCTTCGGCATGCCTTAGGTAATTTTTCTACCTGGTTTTCACTCTTTTCTCTACCCTTTTCTACTCCTCCTGTTCCACCATATTCCGCGTGCAGCACTTTTACTGCTTTCCCTTATCATAGCTCGGGGCGCTAACGGCTCAGCTTTATTTATGCATAAAACGTTTCTTTTTTCCCCACCGCTTTTCTAATCAACGCTCTCACACAACCACGCCCACAGCTGCGCCCCTTCGAGAGGAGAAACCGTTACATAGTTTGCAAATAAATTAGAATTTGCGACAGCCGCCGGCGAAGCAAATTAGAAACCTCTTGCAGCACATACGCCGCTAAATGTGCGTGTTAAAACTTCAGACACTCACACACAAACACACACACACACGCACACACACTCATTGTTGATCAGGTGCACACGCAGGCAAACAAAAACGCCAGCAAAATGTGCGTAAAAAGCGTGAGACCAAAAAAACACAGGAAAACAGAAGTTAGATGGAAATATTTCTCGGCAGAAGTCGAAAAAAAGTTGTAGAAAGAACCTGGGGAAAAACCCTCTCTATAGGCAGTAACAGAACAGGGATTAAGGTCCCATTCGTAGTGCTCTTTCTGAGAAACGATTTAAATAAGTTTCTATAAATTTGAGTGACAATTGGGGGAAATTTTCAAACTAAGAAATGATTTAAAAATAAACAGAAAATGAAGATAGGAAAAATATACTTTAATTCTTCGGGAAATTTATAAAATTTATCTAAAATCTTGCAACTCCATACCATATATACCGTTTAATGAACCTAAGAAATATATTTGAATAAATACAAATATGACAGAATTGAATTGATTTGTGAGCATTCAATATATTTAAAATTAATGTACCTTGTGTAAGGGTATAAAAAACTGCAGACTCCCTGTACACAGATAGCGTTATTCCAAGCGAGAAACTAGCCAAACACCTTTAGCCAATGTACTTTGAGGGGTAACAGAAGCCATTGCCATTGCCATCGCCATCGTAGTCATTCGCAGCAGGGAAACCGCCGTTGGCATCGGCATCGGCTTTGGCTGAGACTGCGACGGCGACTGCGGCGGAGGCGGCGGCGTGGCGACTATAGCTGCGATCCGAGTGCGGCGCCGGCACCACATGCATTTCAATTAAGGGCTACCGAAAGCACTTCAAGCGCAAAAACACGCACTGCTCTCGCGCACAGCTGGCGCGATGGTGCCACGCCCTGAACGCCCAGTTGGCCTAGTCATACACCTGAGAGTCTGGCCATGCTCTTCTCCGCCGCAGGCCTGCTCTGGCCTGCTCCCTGGCCCATCGTGTCTGCTTTTCGGCTGGAGCAGGAATCAGGATTGGGGGTGATCTAGGGAAGGGAGGGAGGTGTGGTGGGCGTGTGCAGGGCGCCTACTCTGGGCATGCACACACGAGTATCCACTTTGTTTATGTTGCGTGGCTGCACTTTATCAAAGCGCCAGCGAACGCTAAAAACAAACTGCGGTCGCCGTTGCCGTCGCCATTTTGACTTGCCGTGTGCATTTTTCGACCCACTACACCCCTTTCCCTTCCCCTCTTTCTCTCGCCACTCGCCTCTTAGCTCCTGCAACTCGCTTTGCAACTGTCGTTGCACTTTGCGTGGGAGCAAAAAGCTTTTCAGCTCGCACGCGCACGCACTTCCGCTTCCGCTTCTTGTTGTCTTTTGCTCTTGTAAGCACCTTCCTCTCCTCCCCTCCCCTTGTCGTAGCTTAAGGCTGTTTGGTTAGCTGCTGGCATGTATGAAAACCATCTGAAGCAGAGGAGAGAGCACAGGGCGGGTGTGTGCAGGCGTATTTGTTATTCATCGGGAGACAATTTTGCCAGCTGCATATGCAAACAATTACCGCAAAATAAAAGGTAAACAAAATTACTTCCGAACAATTTCGCGCACAAAAACATGAAGCACCACAAACAGAGACAGCACTAGTACTACCCTTCTCCCTCTCTCTCACTGTCTCTCTCTCACTCTTCGCCTCGAGCATCCTTGATGCATGTATCTATAAGGTAAATAGGAATAACTTTTGCCGCTTTGGACCAAGCACATTGTAGGGCATCACGCTTTTTGCCAGCAGCCTGCTCTGTCTCCCTCTCTCTCTCTCTCTCTCTCTCTCTCTCACTACCTCTGTAGCTTTCTCAGTCTGTAAGTAAAAGAAACTTAATTAAAATTATTTTGGAATTGAAGTTTCACAGGAAGCCAGAGTAAAAATTACAATTGAATTAAATGCGCAACTGTTTTACATTTACTTTTGAAAAAGCAGTCGTACTGGGAAAGGGTAGAGCACATAACTTTTGATATAATTCCAGAATGGAGGATTAATTTCAGCATGCTTCTCTGATTGTTTCTATACTTAATACATAAAGTTCTGAAGAATTTAATAATGTTGTATGTATTCATTATTATTCATAATAACTCTTAATAACAAAAGAGAAAATCTAAGACAATTTTGTCTTATTATGAAATTAATTATATAATACGAGTCGTTTGATAAGTCCGTGACTTTTTGTATTTGCCGCGCACCTGCTCTAAATACAACACTGCTCCTGTCAGCAGTTATCGATTAACAGCTGACTGTAAAATTTTGAGAAAGCTGCGTTTTTTGGTTTGCGTTTTATAGGCATTGAAAGCAGACGATCTCGTGAATTTTAACGAAAATGAAAAAAAGTGAATTTCGTGTCAGCATGGCAAAATTTCATAAATTGGGCTACGAACTGCTACCCCATCCAGCATATTCTCCAGATTTAGCCCCCTGTGACTATTTTTTGTTTCCAAACATGAAGAAATGGCTCGGCGGTAAGAGATTCGGGTCATCACAGAAACAAACGACTATTTTGAGGGCCTTGAGAAAACCTATTATTTGGAAGGAATAAAAAAATTGGAAAAACGCTGGACTAAATGTATAGAGCTAAAAGGAGATTATGTTGAGAAATAAAACGCTTCTTTGACGAAAAAAATATATTTTATTCAAAAAGTCACGGACTTATCAAACGACCCTCGTAGAATATAAGTATTATTACGAGGGTCGTTTGATAAGTCCGTGACTTTTTGTATTTGCCGCGCACCTGCTCTAAATACAACACTGCTCCTGTTATCGATTAACAGCTGACTGTAAAATTTTGAGAAAGCTGCGTTTTTTGGTTTGCGTTTTATAGGCATTGAAAGCAGACGATCTCGTGAATTTTAACGAAAATGGAAAAAAGTGAATTTCGTGTGCTAATTAAGCATTATTTTTTGCGTAAAAAATCCATCACCGAAACCAAGGAAAGACTTGATAAATATTATGGGGACTCTGCACCATCAATTTCAATGGTTAAGAAATGGTTTACTGAGTTCCGTTGTGGTCGTACCAGTACAAGTGATGCCGAACGTTCAGGTCGCCCAAAAGAGGTCGTCATGCCAGAAATCGTCGACAAAATCCATGGAATGATATTGGATGATCGGAGAATGAAAGTGCGTGAGGTAGCTGAGGCTGTAGGCATCTCAACTGAACGGGTACATCACATTTTACATGAATATTTGGACATGAAAAAGCTTTCCGCGCGATGGGTGCCGCGATTGCTCACACACGACCATAAGCGCAACCGTGTGACCATTTCAAAGGAGTGTTTGGCGATGTTCAACCGCAATCCAAACGAATTTTTGCGCCGTTTCGTTACCGTAGACGAAACATGGATCCACCACACCACACCAGAGACCAAAGAACAATCAAGACAGTGGGTTTCTCCGGGTGAACGTGCACCAAAGAAGGCCAAGGTGGGTCTGTCGGCCAACAAGGTCATGGCCACAGTTTTTTGGGATGCACAAGGTATCATTCACATCGATTACCTTGAAAAGGGTAAAACGATCACCGGCGAATATTATTCAGAGCTTTTGGACAGATTCGATATTGATTTGAAGCAGAAAAGACCGCATTTGGCGAAAAAAAAGTGCTGTTCCATCAGGACAATGCACGGGTGCACACGTGTGTAGTCAGCATGGCAAAATTTCATAAATTGGGCTACGAACTGCTACCCCATCCAGCATATTCTCCAGATTTAGCCCCCTGTGACTATTTTTTGTTTCCAAACATGAAGAAATGGCTCGGCGGTAAGAGATTCGGGTCAAATGAAGAGGTCATCACAGAAACAAACGACTATTTTGAGGGCCTTGAGAAAACCTATTATTTGGAAGGAATAAAAAAATTGGAAAAACGCTGGACTAAATGTATAGAGCTAAAAGGAGATTATGTTGAGAAATAAAACGCTTCTTTGACGAAAAAAATATATTTTATTCAAAAAGTCACGGACTTATCAAACGACCCTCGTATTAGGTTTATTTTGCATTCGACTTCAGTTTCTTTAATACATTTCTCTCACTAGAGTTGCCGAAACATCGATGTTACATCGATAAACATCGATGTTTCATATCAAAAACCTCAGCAAACTTCGATGTTTCTATCTCTCACATACATCGATAAAAAACTCGAAAGAAGTTTTTAGTAGAGTATAGAATCGAAAAAAAAACCGCATCATTACTTAGCATGGCTCGGTAAGCCGGCTGACAGCCAAGGTTAATGCAACTGTCAGCAGCTGTTACGGCCGTGTTGTGAGTCCTGGAACATGCCTCGCTCGCCTCCATTCCCATATCCGTATCCGGTGTGTCCTGTGCTCGGAGTCCTATGTGATGTGTCGCGTTCAGTGCCGCCAGCAATGCAGCTGTAAATTTTGTTCCTATTTTTCTTTGGCATTTTTTTCTGGCTTGCTTGTTAGGTTTTTCCGCCTGTACAAAAAGAGAGAGGTAGAGAGCGAGTATGGTAAACTTTCTGCCTTTGTCTAGTCCAATTTAAAATGTATAGTATAAATTTTATACATTTTGAAACTAAAGGTAATTGTAATTATATAAAATGCAAACAATGAAAATTGCACTAAAACGTAATTATTTTTCGGGCAAACTCGGTGAGCATAGTTCAAATTCGATTTGCCGCATTTAATATATAAATTATTTAAACAAACGCAATTACGACTAAACGCAAAATTTGCCAAAATCGTTGGCAAAAAAGGTGTACAACGTACACAAATACATACCATACATACACACACAGGCATACGGCCAATTAATTATAAAGCTATCGACTGCAGAAACGTCCATTTATTTTGTGATACCTATGAGGGGTTTGTATATGTTTATAAAGATATTATGTATGAGCTCTTTTAAAATACAAAAGCTAAATAAATATGTTTTTTAATTGTTATTTAAACAAATTGTGTTAGCTTTTTAGACTGATGTCAATCGTTGTCAAATATAAATATATAAACAAAAATATTGAAGAATTTTTTGAAAGGAACCACTGCCCACTAAACTTCTTCTCTCTCTGATTTATTCAATTTAACATGGCATCTTGCAATTTATAATTTTCTAAAGATTAAATTCCCGTTCCCCCCTCAACCATCACCGATCTCTTCTTGCGGTTAGCAAGCTCACTTCAAAAATCTTAAGCCTCAATGAAACAATTCCGCCCAATTAATTTACCCACTTAACACGCTAACTTTAAGTGTAAATATTGCTGTCTGCGGCTGCCTTGCGCCCTCATCACTTTCCCCCATTCTTTCTCTCTCTCTCTCTATCAGTCATTCAATCACGGCTCTTGTGCATTTGCAGCGCCGCAAAGTATGCAATTATTATATAGAAAGAAATCAAGCGTCAGCAGCGCAATTGAGTTGAATTCCATTTGAATGGACGCCGCAATTGCCTTTAAACTTGAGTTCCAAAGATTTTTTTGCCTTGTTTTAGCTGTGGTTCGCACTGTTTGCCTCGCTTCCAGCACCAGTTCGGGTCTGGGTTTGGGTTTCTTTAATTGCTCAACACTTAAACTTCAAATGCAGACCGAGGCACAGACCGAACGGTCGCCTTTATTATTTCCATTGCATACCACGTTCCACCGCATTCCACCCGCCTTAAGGCCAGGCCAATAAAATGTCTGGGCTGCCTGTGGTGCGGTGTGAGAGTGTCTGTGTGCGAGAGTGTTGGTGCTGGCGCTGGTGTTGGTCCTGGTGTCTCTTTTATTGGCTTGGGGCGTCGAAGGAAAGCAGGCATGAAAACGCTCATCAGGCGCGTTCTTTTGAGTTTTTTTTTGGAGTTTTGTTAGTGATATTATTGAGAAATTAAGCATAGCACGTGTGTGCCCCGCTCTTTCTCAGAGGAAGGTTGCTATGTTTGCTCAAAGGAATCCCCCTCAGCATCAGAAATCCGCGTACCGAGTTAAGGGTAAAACTTTAATGATAAAAGTAGCGAGCGGAAGCGTATAACAGAAATATTATAGTAAAGGAACACGACGAGAATGCGCCGTAGACGAGCAGGTGTAGCAGAAATTATAAGGACAACCTGCTGGGGCAACAAGCAACATGGGGAACATGGAAAACATGTAACATGGAACTTGGTGCTGGCTGGCAAAAGGGGCACGCGAAAGGTAAAGTTGAAAAAGGTATAGAAGGAATTTCACGACAGAGAGAAAGACAGAAAGAGAGTGAGAGAGGGAGAGGGACAAGTAAAGCTGAGAATAAAGAGTAAATACTCATGGAATCAATAAAAAAATACAAATAAGTTTAGACTACGACACTAATTAAAATATTGAGATGAAGGAGAAGAAACAAAGAGAGAATTAAATGAATAAATAACAATAAGTTTATGCTATTATAAAACAGTAAAAACATATGAGTAATAATGACTTAAAACTCCACTTCATTGGGCTACAGATCGAAGCTGCCAGTGCTTTACAAAGGCAACTTCAATGTGGCTTTCTCATTCAATGACGCGCAAGTCTGTGTCGTTTTACAGGCATGTACAGGCGTCTAGTTGCACACACACACACGCACACCACGTGACATGCAAATAAGTCACTGGCACCTAACGAGCACGAAGCACGAGTACGAGGCACGAGGTCGGTGGGTGCGAAGCCAACTGGGCTCAGCAAACATAATCAGGAGCTAAGCAATGTGTGGGCGAGCAGTCGGCACAGTCAGCCCGAAAGTATGCAACAATTTATGCATGTTTACAATGGCAATTTCGGTTGGCAAATGCACAACAACAGCACTTGGCAAGGGGTGCGTGAGAGAGAGGGGATTGGGTGCATGGCGGGGAGGCTTTACAAATGACCATTGCCCAGACGCGTTGCATACTTTTGGGCGGCTGGAGCTGAGCATAGACAAACATTGATCACTTACAGGAAGCCAGCTCCCTATGGAAAGAGGGGGGAGGGGGCTGAAGCTAGTGCACCCCTCTGGCACTGGACATAAGCCAGCTGACCATTTTGTCAGCTGCAGCCGCCGCCGCCGCCGCATGTTAATATCGGGCAGCGAACAGGCTGGGCCAGGCTAGTCCCATGGGAAGCGACAGTGCCAGCGACTCGTCTATTGGCCAATGGATTAAAGGCTGACCACGTTGGCCATGTTGGGCCACGTCGTACGTTGCCAGTTGTTGTTGTTGCTGCTGTAGCTAGTCGCACCGGGACCACACGAGGCAGCACAGGCCCAACATGTGGACAACCTGGTAATGGCCATGTCCTGCACGGGCATCGATAAAAACAGACACTGACAAACAGACGGCGGCACACACACACACACCCCGTGCTTCTTCTGTTGCCATTTTTTTAATTTCTGTATTTTGGGCAAACCTTTTTTCCCTGCTTTAGATTCTTTTTAAGCAAATTTTGCTACTGTCTTTGTATAGTTAAAGAAAGGTTCTTGATAGAAACTTGCTGCCTTCAATGCCATTTAATTATACATATATGATAATATTTTATATAACTAGTATGGGATCAATTGGAGTTACTTGAAGCTAGCAAGAGTGTAAAACCTGTATCCTTGGAGTAGGTCTGATAATTTTGGACAAAAATTTGAACAACTGTGACCCTTTAAATTATAAAGATTCTGAATCAGAAACAATAGTTAAAGAGCTTAAATGAAAAGTGCAAAACTCATTTAATTACAAGAGGACTAGGTGATGTTTTGAAGTAGATAACTAAATACAACTGCTGACTAATGATCAATCTTCTTACACTATGAAGATTAAAATGTGCAAATACATCATCAATGCATATCTACATACATAGTACGATTGTCTGTCTGTCTGACAGTCGCAGCACAAACTAAACCACACACCACTTACCCACTTTCCGCTGCCAATAATATGGGCAAACATTTTGGCAGAGTGTCAATTAATTTGCCACACAGTCGCCGCCGTCGCCGCCGTCGCCGACGCGACGCTGGCGCTGACGCCGCCGCTGCCACTCGACGACTAAACTAGCAAAATTAAGTCGACGCTGAAGCAGACATTGTTGTTGTTATTATCGTTGTTGTTGCTGTGGCTGTGCGGCGGTTGTTGTTCTTGTTGTTGTTGTTATTATTGTTTTTGTTGTTGCTGCTTTCAACGCACTCACTGTCGCAGTAAGCGTCGCCGTCGACGTTGCAGGTGTTTGAAGTTTTCGGTGTCGATGTCACTTGACGACGTAATGGACGCTGTTTTTGGGCAACAGGGGAGGGGAGGGGAAGAAGAAGGAGGAAGAGAAGAGAAGAGAGGAAAAGGGGGAAGGCAGCTTGCAGCAGCAGCAGCAGCAGCAGGAGCAGCTTTCCGCGCCTTTGCCAAACAACGGCGCCAGGCAGCGATTGCTATTTAGCTGATTGTGTGGTTTTGGCTTAAAGTGTCTCCCCTTTCCCCGTCTTGCTCTGCCCCTATCCCTGTCTGCAGCAGTCGTCGCAGCACCTCGGCCATAAAGCGCGTGCATTTAATTAATTGCGCCATTTTGTCTTACCCTTAAAGCGATTGAATGGCATTTGTAGCTGCAGATGGAGTTGCAGTCGAGGCTGGAGTTCTTGTAATACCACCCCGACAGACAAGGCGAATAGGAGGGGGAAGGGAAGGGTAGGGACTGTGGTCTATGCAAATTCGAATTGTCTGCATTGAACGAGGTAATTTAGGTGAGTTTGCCTATAGATTATAATAAATATTTTGGAGTGCAAAGACTGAAGGTAGAATTTCCTTTTGGTAACTAATTAAATTAAATGAATAAAGAATAATTAAGAATGAAGAAGTAATGAAGAAATTGAAAAAAGCGTGCGATAACTGAGGTATACAAATTTTATACTATATATATATAATATATACTTGCCCCTGCGGCAAGGGCAAATGCAAAATCCCAAAAAAGAGTTTGAGCCGCCACAAATTCGATTTTCGCATTATACATATAGCAGACATATCCATAATTGATCCCAGCGCCAAGACAATCAGACTCTGTCAATAGCAAGAGTTTCTTCGGTTCCCTTTTGTTATCAATCCCGATATTTGCATAATCGTTTGTCTGTTGGTTTATCCCATCTTTGAGTCGGGGCACTCAAACACTTTGTGTCTGCCAATCAGGTCAGATAAAAAACTACGAAAGCCCGACGAAGCAAAAGTTACAAATACTTTTTTCTTCGCCTCGACAGTTTCCCTTTTTTTCACAAAGATGTTGAGATGATGGCGGAGGGGAAAAGGGGAGAAAGAGAGGAAGCTGGCAAAGCTTATCGATTCAAAATCGAATCAAATCAAATCAATTTGCAAGCTTCGCTCGTAATGGAGAAATATGCCAAGTTTCAACTAGGAAAAACAAGATGCGAGGCTCAGACCCTCCTCCTTTTTATTTCCCCTTCTCTTCCCCTTTGGTTGCCTGGTGCTGCCACGAGTCTTTCTCCCCCTGCAGGTGCACTCTCATAAATCTCAATTTTCAGCGCCAATAACCGGCAAAAGTTTCTTCCCTCGTCTTGTGCAGTTTTTAAAGATACGCGCAGCTGCAGCAAAACATTTTAAATTTACAATTTCCACTGTGCAGCAATTACAAACGAGCTGAGAGCTGAGAGCTGCAGCCGGAGCTGAAGCTGATAGAAAGGATCCGGGTCTAGGCGAAGCGAGGCTGCAGGGCCAGCTAAATCGTTTGCCTGTTTTATCTTTATTTCGACCTAGTCTACTTTATCGCCGCACAGTGCTGCAAATATACATATATATTTTCTTTTATTTTGTGGCATTTCCGCCATAAAATTGCCCAGCACCGAAACCGAACCCAAAGCCGAAAGCCGCAACACCATTCCGACAGGCCGGCCGGACCAGGCGACCATAAAAAATTAACAAAATCAAAAAGAAACAAATAAAAATGAACAAAAACCGGGACAAGAGAAATATTCTAAACGGGCTCAAAACGCAACAAAACTGGGCGGACAGAGAGAGATGGAGAGGAAGAACCCCAACACACACACTCACACAGACAGTGCAACAAAAGGGTTGTATAGAACGCTCGCCCACAAAAATCGTAAAAAATTAAAAGTATCTCGCAGATACAACAACAGTTGCAACAGTTCTGCCCGCGGGCAGAAGGCGGAGCGCTTTCACTTCTCGTTGTAGTCACAGGGTGTAGCAGCAGCTACAGTGTGTGCCATAAATATTGCTCTATGGTCTCGGTCATGCAACTAATTACATTTGCATTCGCTAGCAGCGACACGCCCCCTTTCGGTTACGGATTCAGATATGGCGTAGGAGCTTACGCCTTCGAGATGCATCTGTAATAGCCGATGCTGTGAGGGAGACAGGTATCGGTATGGGAACCTCTGTTACTAGGTACTATTGGGAGCCATAGGTTGGTATAGTTAGGCGGAGGTAGACACATATATTGTTGGAGAATATATTATGTAGGTAGTGGAGGTTCATATGTACATACGATGGAAGAGATGCAAAAGCTGCAAGCTGCGATTACTTCGGACTTAAGGATATGGGGGAATATTTTGGGGTTAAGTGTCAAATGTTTCCTTATCGTATTGATGTTATATTGATTTATACAGATAGATAGACAAATGATAAAGCAATTTTTGTATATTTACGATACATATATATAATTTTTGCGGTCTTAAGGAGATGTCTCCCGCCATTTCTAACATTTTCAATGATAGAAGCATCTAAAAATTCCAATTATTTTATTTTAGTGAGTTGAATTCAATCACTAAATAGAAAAAATGTTCCCCCCAAAATAAATTATAATCAATTCTAATGCTCTTTGCTTAGTTCATATATTATCCTGCATACAAACTCACGTGTATTTATGTGCAAAATCATTAAATCCTTTGTCTCTCATATTACAGAACATCTCCTTCCCATGAATGTTAATTGATTTGAGCTCACTTAAACGCACGTTAACCCCACATCAAGTCAGTCCTTATCGTGTGTGCAGCATCATTACGAATTTTCCACTCGACTTGCCCCAACCAAAACGAACTGTGCCCCAGGTAATCAACACCTTGCTGGACCTGCAACTGAAACCACAAACAGCAAAAATCAACCGTGTTCAATCGGGTTGCCGCGCTGTGTGTGCAAGAGTGTTTGAGTGTGTGTGAGTGTGTGTTTTTTCCCCGTTATATTCTTTGCACTCTTGACTTGATTTATTTATCTTTAATGAACTGCGGCAGCGGCAGCAACAACAATTGATGGAAAAAAACGCTAACCACAGAACCAAACCGAACCCGACCGACAGATGACAAACAAGCCAAAGTTATAAAGTAAGTCAAAGTGCCCGAGGTGCATTTCTGACTCTTTGCCGGACACACTGATGATGACCTTTGTCCAGATCCAGGGCAGACCAACTGACAGGCCCACAAAGTCAACTCGAAATGAACAACCAACTGGATTCCAAGTGCAGTTGCAGCCTGACCCTCAGTCGGGCAAGGGTTTGTAGCTTGTACCCACCCAATCCATTGCAATGCTATCCCGAGGATGCAACTAACTACAGTTGAACTTAACCTCAAACCTAATAAATAGCTTAATTAGTCTTTTGTCTGTCTGGGTGTGTTTGTGTGTTTGTGTGAGTGCAACCCACTCAACCGGCAGCTGACCCATTGCATCATTACACATTTAAACGGTTAGCTGCCGCACAACTGCCCCTTACCACCTCCTCCAGGTCTGTGTCTGGCATCGGAAAAGGAAAAAAAAAATAAGCAAGTTATCGCTATGAAATGCGCATCTGGTTTCAGACTCGGCAAATGTATTCGAAATGTACTCACTGTACTCGGGTGCGTTCAATGTGTGCAGACAGGCAGACGGCAGGTCGGAGGCTTCTGCGTTTGTTAGGATACCTATTTGCATTGATTTTCGAATAGGGGAATGGCGTGGAGGGGGTGAGAAACGAGCAGCTGGTTTTCGTGTTTCCAATACAAGACAAGACAATGTACACTTATATAATATTACAAATATCTGTTCACATTGAATGTGAGCAAGGGCACATTATAATTTCTCGCCTTGCGACACCTCAATTTCTTCCATATAAAAGTTAGTGGGTTTGGTTTTAGGATAAAAATTACTGCTAGTGTAGCCTTGGTCTCTAGATATCTATGTAAACCATATGTAATCTCAGAACTGTTTAAAGAAATATTCCAAAGGTAAATCAATTGTAAATAATTAGTTCGTCATTGGTTTCTAAATGTTTTGAAAAGAGTCTTAACTTAGGATGTCAGTATACTTGTAGAGCTGGAATAGTAAATATATTATATATAGATATAATAAGAATATTAATAGTATGCAGATCAAAGTTTCTACAACATAAAAGTGCACAACATGTGTGTGTGTGTGTGCATATTTGTATTTAAATTGTCTAATGTACTTGCACTCAATAATTTATCCCATACTCATTTTCGATTTTCTACGCACGTCGAATTATTTGGCCCAGCATTAGCAACAACAACAACAACAAAGACAACGCGATGGTCGACTCGCGATAATTATGTATCAAGCAATTATTTCGCTTGTCCAGCAGTAACAACAACAACAACAGCAGCAGCAGCAACATAAACATGGAGTAGGAATTGTTTTTTGCTTTTGTTGTTGGGGTCTACGTGCGATCCGCACAAATTGAAACCCGACGAGCCTGCCAACAATTCGATATGGTTGTTGCTGCTTCTGTTAGTTGCTGTTGTTGTTGTTGTTGTTGTTTTTCCACCCAACCAGCAACAACAACAAACGAGTTAAATGCCTGACTGACGTCTATAATTACAATGGGAGCAGTAACAGCAACAACAACCACAAAAAATAACAGCAACATGGCAAACCGGGAACGTGAGGAGGCCACAATAAAAACAACAATTTGCGCGAAATTTAAACACGTGCTGCCCGCAGCAACAAGAACAATAAAAACAACAACAACAGCAAGAGCAACAACGGAAGCAGCAGTGACGTCAACAAATGCGCAGTGAAAGGCGAGCTGAAAACATTTTTCTTTTTTCTGAAAAAATGAAGTGGAAAATGCGTATAATTAAGTCGCCAGCGCGAAAGTAGGCAACACAAAATGCCTCAAAAATACTCGCAGTGCGAACGCAAAGAGAGGGAGAGAAAGAGTGCGTTAAAGAGTTGCATTGCCAACGAGAGAGATTGACGTAATTGTATTTTATTTGATTTCATGCGTTTTACTTTATTTGTAAATCAAATTTTTGTAATAATAAAAAGAAAATACTCTTATGTACAAATCGAATAAGTTGTGTACAGCAGTATCCATGCGTGAATATCATCCCCCATGGTGCAAGGGAAACTTTTTGCGAAGCGAAATTAATTTGCGTTTACTGTGGTTGTGTTTGTGTATATTTAAGTCGACTCTTTATTTTCCCAAAATTGTATTCTATTTGGTTATTTATATTTACCTTTTTGGAGTTGCCTTTGGGCGTATTTCTACATCCTGTTCAATCATTTAATTATTTTTATCAGTTTGTTGTATTTACATTGAAACACACTGAATATTCTCACTGTGTTGTTATTAAGATAACCATGGGAGGTGTTATGATGTGGTTACTGTTTACTTTAACAGTTACTCGTATTTGTATAAAGTGCACCTAGAAGAATATGAATATTTATCACAAAAGCAAGGCCATTTATGTCCTTAATTTTTATTGTAGTTATATATTATATATCATATGATTGGTCAACTGTTTAATGTGCCCTTCATAAAAGTAATCTGTTCAAACCAAAGCCTCCGTTCTGATTGAATTTATGTAATTATTCTGCAAGCATAAAAACCATTATCCAAAATGAACATCGCAACTATTTATGATTTCTTACAGTTTTTCCACTTTAAACCAAATCAGAATAATAATTAAAATCAGCGAATTAACATTATTATCATCTAATCAAATCTTAATGCAATCCTTGGCACACCACATACGCTAATCCCGCAAATTACGCTCATTCGAACCGCTTTGCGTCTCCAATTACCCTTGTTACTCGATATGTACTAATAGCTTTACCACATTAAGAAAACCTTTCTGCTTTTACAGTCGCTCTCCCTTCTACCGCTGCATCTGAAAGCGATTAATTTAATAATTACAAAAGCGGATACAACATTTCCGTTTCGTGTTGGCTAAGCCAACGCAATGGCGACTCGCGATAAAAGCAAAAGAAGTGAACAATCGCAGGGCGGCCACAGATTGACGCCATGTTGGAACATGGCGAAGTGTTGTCCCGGCCTGGTTTGCGTTACAGTAGAATCCGCTATCGTTTCCTCCCCCTTCCGGCATATTCAATCGTGTGCCTATCGCTTGTCCCTTTGCCCACTCTCTGATTCGCATGTAAATCTTTGCGCATTAATCCGACAGCCTTAACGGCGATTCTTGTTGTTGTTTCCGCTTGCTGCTTGAAAAAGTGCAACATGGAAACATGCGACACACCCACATCATACACACACATCTGGCCCACAGCAGGTTGACCATCTGCTTCAGCGGAAAATGCGAGAATGAAATTTAATTTTAATGCACTTAACACATTTTTCACTTGTGCTGCAAAATATATATGTATATTTATATATATATATTCGTGAGTTTTCGCATTTTTACGCCGCCAACGTTCTTTACACACACACACACACGGGCAAACACATTTGTAACGTCCATAATTACAAATTGATTTTTTTAATGATAATGTAAGGTAGATGTTTCTGTTACAATACCCTGGGTAAAAGGTATACAGTTGCACTGTGCAGAAAAGGCATCACTTAAAAGAACAACATCAAAAAAAACTCCATTGAGAATGCCGGCTCACTCATATCTATTTACTTAAAATAATATTTAATATTTAATATTTATTTAATATTAAAAAAATAGTATTTCTTTTATTACTGGTAGACAGCAATGCAAAAGCATAACCACCATTAAAATAAATAATAAGATTTTCCTTCACTTTGTCGTTTATAGGGTATGTTACAGAAAGATAGCCATTTCAAAGTGCTTTACATTTTACTGAATTTTTTACTTGGGCTCATTAAGTACTTTGTGCAACGGTGATTAACACAAGCTGCTGCATACCTTTGGGCTGAGATAACACTCGGAAATGGTCAAAAAAAAAAAAAAAACGAAGCGAGGTGGCATCTCGCACCTTGCAGCGTAAATTTCACAAATGGATGAGCAACATTTCATATGGGGGCCGTGGCGAAAACGGGCAAACAATTAGCCCCATGAATAATTTTAGACAAAAAAAAACATGGTGAGGAAATTAATAAAAAACAAAGAAATACCTTTTCCTTGTTTTCTTTTTAGGTTTATTTATTTTGACTGTAAAGCAGTGTTCTACGACCTAAAGTGGCAGCTTCATCGGATAAAATATTAACAATAAAAGATTGCAGGAGAGTGTTAATTATAGTATGAATTAACAGTGAACAAAATAACAAGTAAATTAAATTTTCATTTATTCAATTTAAATTGGAACACATTAGAATGGATGAGTGAGTGGTTTTCTCTGAGTCTTTGTATTGACTAAACTCAAAGAAAGCAATACCAAACCAGAAATAAGATAGTAACTAATACCAACTTGTTCACTACATTGATTTCAGATTCCTAAATCCCTCGACAGTTGCAATTTTCTATTAAACATCTTTTTTCTCGATAACCTGTAATCAGTTTTATTCATTGTTGCAACATCACTCTGTTGTCATTGTTCATAGCAAAGTCTTTGTTCCTACTGTCGATGCAGGTACTTGAGAGCTCCCATGTAATTACCAAAGTGTCCAGTTCTCTCAATGGTTTCACCCTGCCAATATATATATATATATGTATATTTGTTATTAGAAGTCTTTTATTCGTGAGTCCCAGGTGGGCCTGTAGGGCTAGTTGGACTGCTCTTTCTCCTCACTCCCTCTCTTCAGTCACGTTTATTGCAAATAATTGTTCCTTGTCCCTTTCCTTTCATCTTCCACGATGGCAATTGCTTTCACCATTGCTCGCTAACAGGGTATGCTGAATTTTACAGGTAGTTTAGTACATCGTATAATTGGTAAATATTTTACGAGGTTTATTTAATAAGTAACCTGACTATAATCAATATTTATTTACTAAAAGTTTTTATATTGCAAAGAGATTCTTATGTTTATGTATCAGGGTATTTTTTTGGTGGGTTACTCCCCTTCTTAATGTTCGCCTCCATGTCGTAATTGTCCGAGTTACGCACATTAATGTCAGAACACAGGAATATATATGTATGTATGCAGAGTATGTGAAGCTGTATGCATTGTGCATGCACGTACATGTCGCATACGGTCGCGCCTTTCATTGTTGTCATGCCGCCACAAGCGAGTCGAGCGAGTCACAGTCAAGTGGTTGTCCGTCCCCACTCAAGTGTCAGACTGTCCTCGTCACGATGTTGGCAGCAGGCCAAGTAGACAACACTTTGGGTGCATGTCTGTGTGGGCCATTTTCGTATCCATTTGCTTTTTGGAGCAGCTGCACATGTAGATGAATACACGCATGAATATATCCCCGCTTGTTGATGTCCAGTGAGATCCCGCCAACATATCGTATAAATTGTTCGAGACATTTTCTGAATTAAGCAGAAGATTAGAGTAAAGCTAATTTATGCTTACTAAATTTATTTGATATTCCAGAGAATATAGAACATCATAGATGCCCAACTCAAACCGGTTTTTGATTGTTATTTGAAACTGCGGGTCAATTTGCAAGTTGCCTTTGGGCTTCGTCTAAAAATTTAATTGGCCAAAGTTGAGATAGCATTATTTCTGTTGTTGTGCAAAGCATAAGAAATTTAAGTCTTTAAGTCTAAAGTCCTTTTAAATATATGTACTAGAACTGAACTGAACTGAAGGGTATCAATAACTCTACCCCTATGAACAGCTTCAACTTGGGTCTTCTATTGTGAACATAGTATGCTCAATAATCCGAATTCAATATCTGAGACTCGGTGCCCAAATTATTTAAACATTTTTCATTTCATTTTAAGGCTTGTACAATAAACAATACAGCATTTTTAAAGGTTTCATAGATTTCCTTGGGAATGTAAGCATAATTTCATTTTTCCCTTTACAAACAATTAAAATAAACTCTATAATGATAAGATATTATGTTTTTCATTACAGGCTGAATTAGACCATATCGTTGCAAGTCGTAAACTGTAAATGAGAATAACGAACTCTATCTAATATTCACAGCGACCTACTGCCAATTATTGTGCAAATTGTACCTATTTCCTTGAAGACGTTCACCTAACTGTACGTAAAGTCTAATTTCTAATTTATCTTGTTCTCTAACTTCCTTCTTCCCCCTTCAGCCTCGACCAACATGTGCTGTGGACCTTGCGGAGGTTGCTGTGGTGGTGGCTGCTATGGTTGCTATGGCGGCCCCTTTGGGTATGGATACAGACGTGGTCGCTGGAGTGGTGGCTGGACTTACTGAGGATCTCGGCAAAATACCTTCTTCAGAACGAAATCTAGGTACAAAACGCTTTGTACTGCTGCCTTGAAATAATAAATTTTGTGTGATTTTATACTTTGCACGAGCCTTTTTGAATAAGAAATTTTTATAGAAATATTTAAAGAATTTAATTAATTTTGGTTATTAATGCAATACTGTTTATTTTTTGGTTGGCATGTCAACCAATTCCCAAAAATTTGGTTGCAGTTTGGTCGGTTCTTTAACTTAAAAGTTATTTAAGAAATCGTTATTTCGTAGCCGCTCCCAAAAAAGCATCTCAAATTATGCAACACAAAATATTCAAAACCGAAAATATATGTATAATATATAATATTTGACCTTTTACTTTTGATGATATTGCAACCCATCTATTCACATCTGCCTTTGCCAATCTTTATAATATACCATCAAAATGTTTAAATTTACCTTCTAGGTGCATTGGAGCTCCTTTTCAACCTTACCGCAGCTATGCTATTTAAATTTAAGATCTTCAGACAACTGACTACCTAAATGTCTAACCAATGCCGACTACTATGATTACTATTTTTTAAGTAGATCACAGAAGGCTCTGGAATCGAAAAAACTTGTCCGAGGCCTGGTGCCCAAGCACAAAACGAATATTGTTCATTCTCCCTTCAGAGCTTGTCCAATAAACATCTCGGCACTTTTTGTACATTTTGTGAATTCCTTGGGAATGTGAGTGTTCTAAATTCTATTAAAAAAAATATATAATAATACGTTGAAAATAAATTTATAAATTATGCAATTTTCCATTTGCAGGTTCAATTGTTTTGTGTAACATCCTATCGTTACAAGTCCAATTACGTCAATAGAGAATCTCGAGATACACCAAGGAACCTGAACGGACTGTAACCGATCATTCCCAGTTGTACCTTTTTCCGTGAAGAAGCTCGTCTAACTGTGCGTGTTGACTCCTTAATCCTTTCGTATACGTAGCTATATATCGTTCCCCTCTTCCCTCCTTAGCCTCGATCAACATGTGCTGCGGATATGGATGTGGTGGTTGCTATGGTGGCTGCTGTGGTGGTTGCTATGGGGGCTGCTGCGGATATGGATGTGGTGGTTGCTGTGGCGGCTGCTATCGAGGCTGCTGCGGTTATGGATGTGGCGGCTGTTGTGGCGGCTGCTGCTGGTGAGGCTCTTGGCAAGAGCTCCTTCAGAACGAAATCTAGGTACAAACCATTTTGTACAAAAGCCGCGAAATAAATTTTATGTTTTATATTCTGCACGTGCAGTCTAAAATTTAAAA
Source organism: Zaprionus indianus (assembly GCA_018904595.1). Classification (NCBI taxonomy): domain Eukaryota; kingdom Metazoa; phylum Arthropoda; class Insecta; order Diptera; family Drosophilidae; genus Zaprionus; species Zaprionus indianus. The sequence continues at coordinate 5,218,088 of JAEIHA010000905.1, forward strand.
AAAAACTTTGTATTTCAATCTCTTCGGAGGCGAGGCTTTTTATGAGATATATCACTTGTTAGAATCCAGAATCGAGTTGGAGAAAGCTGCTTCTAAATTGCCTGCCAAGCATTTGATTTTCAGAGTCTGTAAGACCTTACCGATCATGCTCAAAGGCTTTTTTTTTTTTAAAACATATGCTTTTATGTCTTTAGATTACATAACATTAACCTATCAATGGGCTGCATCCTAGTCCCATCAATTCTTTTTTTTGCTAGTTCTTCTATTTCATAAATTAAATTCATCACAGATGGCTCTGTAATCCAAACTGTTGGTGTCCAAGCTCTGTACGTAAATCATTCATTCTCCTTTAATGGCTTGTTTAATAAACATCCCAGTGTTTATTGTTCAATTTGTGGATTTCCTTGGGAATGTAAGTATTCCAAAAAATTGTTTATAATTTGAAAAAGAATATTTCATTGAAAACTTCAATTATACTAACAATTTTCTATTTTAGATTGAATTGTCTTATGTAACATCTAATTGATTCAAGTCCAAACACGTGTACAGAGAATCGTGAGCTTCTTCAATCAGATATAAGAACGGACTGTTACAGATAATTCCCAGTTGTACCTATTTCCGTGGAGAAGTTCATCTTCAGATTATAGTTCTGATCGAGCCTTATCGCTTCTCTTCCGGCTTCTTCCTCGATCAACATGGGTTGCGGATATGAATGTGGTCGTTGCTATGGTGGCTGCAATGGTGGATGCTGTGGTAGTTGCCAAAATGGGTGCTATGGTGGCTGCTGTAGTGGATGCTGTGGAGGCTGTTGTGGTGGATGCTATGGTGGCTGCTGTGGAGGCTGCTGCGGAGGCTGCTGCGGATATGGATGTGGTTGTTGTGGCTGCTACTATGCTGCAGAGCCATTGGTTGCAAAGGAAGAGATCGTAGAGGAAGAGATTCCAGAGGAAGAGATTGCTAAGGAACCTGAATGGTAGGAAATTTACATATAATTAATTGTATTGAAGCCACGAAACAATAAATTTTATATTATTTTATATATGTAATGGACTGTAACCGATCATTGCCTGTTTTGCGTATTTACCTGAAGTTTTAACAGTGCGTATCCTTCGATTATTCCATGAAACTAGTTGACAACCTATCTATTCTCTTCCTCTTCAGCTAATACCAGCTTGTGCTGTGGACCTTGCGGATATGTTCGGTGCTATCGGGGTGCTGGCTGCTTCAGCGGGTTTCCATGTCTGTCCGGTAGTGGCTACACCTTTTAAAGTTCATGGCTGGAGCTTCTTCAGAACGAAATTTAGGTACAACCTATATTGTAATGTAAACTCGAAAAATAAATTGTATTTATTTGCACTGTAATTAGACTTTCTCATTGTATTTACCATAGAGTTGATTCGCTTTTGCATAACAATTGTATATATTTTGCACAAGTAACTTTCTAAAGTTGCTGAACTTTGTAGTTCAATTAAAAACTTTGCCTGGAAAGTTTTGTTCCATTTGAAAACAAAGTTATCTAAGCTCTTTATTACTCAAAGAGTGGATGGATAGAACGGAGTAAGAAATTACTGATTAATTTATTGAATTTATAGCAATATTAAGCATAATTTTTATAACTTAATTTTTTAATTTCTTGGAATCATAGAAGGCTCTGCAATCGAAATTCCATTTGCAAAGCCTGGTAACCAAGCACAATCCGAATATTATTCATTCTCTTTTTAAGTCTTGTCAATAAATTTTTCTAACATTTATGTGGATGATATGTGGATTTTTTGGAAGTGTGCGTATGCCGAAAAACTAAATTAACTTGCCAAATTTAAAATACTTTTTGCAAAATCATTAAAAATAAGTCATGAATTTATATTTATATATTTTATATTTTTCCACTACAGGTTGAATTGTTTTCTGTAACATCATATCGTTACTAGGTCCATTAACATCATCTAATGATTTAAGACGGACTGTAATCGATCCTTTCCTGTTGTACCTTTTTCCTTGAAGAAGTTTGTCTAGTTGTGTGTATTTTCTACGTAATACTCCATTAAGCTCCTTAATTAAACGCTTTATCCTTTTCTTCGCAGCCTCGATCAAGATGTGCTGTGGAAGTGGTGGTTGCTACAGTGGTTGCTACGGATATCGATGTGGATATGGCTGCTGTGGTCGCTATTATCGCGGCGGTGGCTGCTTTAACGGATTCCCATGTCATGTCGGTACAGGCTTCACCTTTTGAGGCTCCTGGCCAAGGCTTCTTCAGAACGAAATCTAGGTACAATCCATATTGTAATACATCCTCAAAACAATAAATGGTATTTGTCGCACTGTTATTAAATTGTTTTATTTTTTATTGTATATTTTGCGGCTGATGTTATGTAAGGAAAATAGGGACAAGTTGCACTTATATTATATATTGTTAAAGTGTTTTAAGTTAGTGCTAGTTTCATTTAAAGGGTGTATAAATGTTGCCCAACAATAACGGAATGGGTAGACGTAGATTCAGAGTTTAGTTTTTCGGGTTGAATATTTGCAATGCAAAAAGAAAATATTTCCAATACAAAAATATATTGACATGTATATTTCCGACCAGCGTAAATCAGCGAATTGAACTTGGTTCTTCAGATTATCTGTTTCAATTCAAACTGAGCTCTGCGTTGTATAGTTTCTCTTAGAAACTATGCCTATTTTATACTGTTAGAACACAAATAACTCAACTTCTTAGCTTTTTTTCTATTGGGTAAACAAGAATCAAAAATAATGATAGTTGAAAGATAGGCTAATTAATTCCTCCTCTGCTATTCCACGTGATAGTGTATTTGTAACAGTTTTTGAACATAGCTTTAATTGAATCTAAAATTGTTTTAAAACAGATCAAAGCAGGCTCTGTAATCCAAATTCCATCTACGAGAGCAGGTAGCCAAGCACAATAGGAAAATTGTTCATTCTGCATTTAAGAACTGTCCATTAGGCATCTAAGCTTTTATGTGAATTTTGTTGATTTCCTCGGGAATGTAAGTAATATATATTTTTTTTGAGTACCATTATCAATTTTGAATTTCTAATTTTATATTTTTCTATTCCAGGTTGAATTGTTTTTTGTAACATCCTATCGTTGCAAGTCCGTTTACTTCAAACAAGATTCCCACTCTCCACCCAGGATTCAAAGCGGACTGTAACTGATCATTCCCCAGTTGTACCTATTTCCGTGAAGAAGTTCGTCTAACTGTATGTATTGCTGCATTCCTTTGAATCCTTCAGATTCCGTATCTATATTTTCTTAGCCTCCATCAACATGTGCTGCGGATATGGATGTGGTGGCTGCTGTGGTGGTTGCTATGGGGGCTGCTGTGGTTATGGATGTGGCGGCTGTTGCGGATACGGATGTGGTGGCTGCTGTGGTGGTTGCTATGGTCGTTGTTGTGGCGGCTGTTGCTGGTGAGGATTCTGGCGAGAGCTCCTTCAGAACGAAATCTAGGTACAACCCATATTGTAATACATTCACGCAATAAATTTTATGTTGTAATATACTGAATCGAAGCGTACTTTTCCTTGGGCAAAGGCTACTATTGTACTACTATTATGGCACCTCGCACCTCCAATGTCCTGGGAAATATAGTTGAAATCTACAGATTATTGATCTTTGAAAACGCTATCCATCGATCCAGAATATTTTTTTAAGAGACTTTAACGACAAGGTTAAAAAAACTTTTATACATTTTTTCATCCATATAAGCTGATCATTTACCCATGGAAATATGATAAATATGAAGATATGGCAGTGTTTATTTTTGAAGAAAGCGTAATGGCACTCGGTTGAAGTAGCTTTTATATGGATTTTAGCTTGCTCTGAAACCCAGAGGAATCCACTTTCGTCGCAAAAGAAATGAACCAATTCATTTTATTAATTTAATTTAACCCTAGCAAATGTACTTCCAGCCATGGAAGTACGATCGTATCTATATAAAATACGACAAAAAAGTATCAACCTAACAAGCAACTCCCCAATATTCCAAACATTAAAACCAAACTGAATCTACTTAAATAACAATTATAATTTTAGACAAATAGCATGTACAATTCTGTTTGATAATGGGATGTACCTAAATTTCGTTCTGAAGGAGCGCCTAGTAAAAGCCGCACATGCTGCCACAGCACGCACCATATCCATATCCAAAGCAACCACCGCAACCGTAGCCAGCGCAGCCACCATAGCCTCCCCAATGTCCGCAGCACATGTTTATGGCTGAAGAGAGTAGAGATGGTGTTAATAGTGGATACGAAACCTCAAGATCATAAAGAACCTACAGTTATAAAGCTTCTTCACAGAAATAGGTACAATTGGGATGATCGCTTATAGTCCGCCTCCGATTCTTTGTAACAATGGCCAACTTGTTACAGAGTAGAGTAAAGCCTGGAATTGAAAACAATTTTAATCTTTAGAATAACCACTTTTCTTTTAATTCCATTTTTTTCAATGTTTAAGTTTTCTTTTTAACCACAAATAAAATATTTCTGGGTACTCACTTTCCCAAGGAAATTCACAAAATGTACAAAAATGCTAGGCTGTTTACTAGACAAGCTTCTAATGGAGAATGTTTTGTATTGTGCTTGTAGAACTCGAACTTAAATATTGGGCTTCCAGGGCACACTTGGATGTATAGAAAATGAACTGAACTGTGTTTATAGATCTTTTACCTACCAGTGAGAACAACAAGCATACACATCCATTAGTTGGACATTATTTAACAAAGAAAGAGTAGTATCCAATATCTGGGAAAATGCGAGTTGAGATCATTTATCAATATATTACAGTATTGGATAAAATATTAGCTTCTTCCCTTGAGTACAACACTCTTACTTAATATTTATAATATAAAATTTAACTTTGTGTGTTAATTCTATAGCAGAACAAGTGCTTCAACAAAATGTATAACTAATTACTACCTTTATGCTATGAAGTAAGTAAGCTACAAGCGCTCCCGACTGGGCATAATTACTTATAAGTTACTTTACTTGTTTGAATCCATTAAATTAAATTCTTTTCTTCCTTTATAAGCTTTTACAAATAATCAATTCTTATTTGTATATAGTTAATTAATTAATTCTTTTACTTTAAACAGTCGACTGACCATAGTTGACTTTAAATAAATAAATTAATATATATAAATTCAACATAACTTTGTTTTTTTTTTATTTGATTGCCTATTTTGTCTATGGTAATTTTGCGAGATTAATTATTCCTAATTTCTTTTTTGTTTGCTCTTTATATTTTAAAGTTAAAATGTTAGAACATAGTAACGAATTTCTACTATTGTAAAATGATGACTAATTTTAGTTTTAAATTGTTTAAAAGTAGATCAAAGCAGGCTCTGTAATCCAAATTCCATCTACGAGACCAAGCACGATACGAATATTGTTCATTCTGCTTTTAAGAGTTGTCCAATAAACATCTTTGCATTCGTGCATTTTGTAGATTTTCTTGGGAATGTAAGTATTCTGAAATATTTTTTTTTTTTTACAAAATATAAAAATCATCATCATTTTATATTTTTACATTGCAGGTTGAATTGTTTTTTGTAACATCCTATCGTTACAAGTCCTTTAACTTCAAACGAGATTCCAGAGCTTCACCAAGGTTTCACAACGGACTGTAGCTGACCATTCCCGGTTGTACCTATTTCTGTGAAGAAGTTCCCTTTAATTGTACGTATCCTGTGCGTGATATTCCATTGAGCTTGTTTTTTATAGTTGCCTTATTTTTTTGTAGCCTCGATCAACATGTGCTGCGGATATGGATGTGGTGGCTGCTGTGGCGGTTGCTATGGCGGTTGCTGTGGATTTGGATGCGGTGGCTGCTGTGGTGGTTGCTATGGGGGTTGCTGTGGTGGCTGCTGTGGTGGTTGCTACGGGGGCTGTTGTGGCGGCTGCTGCGGTTGCTGAGGAACCTAGCAAGAGCTCCTTCAGAACGAAAATTAGGTGCAACCCATAATGTACTACACTCTTGCAAAAATAAATTTTATGTTGTAATTGACTAAACTACAATAGTGTGTATTTATATATACATATATGGTGTCGGGGTTCGGATAGGCTTTAGTAAAACGGATGCAATTTTTCAAAACTGTAATATCCAAAGGTTATTGAAGGAAGTTCGTTAAATAGGTCGTGAATTTTTCGTCAGCCCTCTAACATATCTAATGGCATTAGCCGATAATTTCATTTTGAAAGAAGCCCGAACGAATTTATTCCTTAATCCAATATTTAAAGCAACTCGAATATTCAAGCTTACCAAGAATATATATGATTTTGTGCAGTTTATTAAACATTTAAATCAGCTTGGAGTATAATTATTAAAGATTATGCTCATTAAAATATTTTTACAAATTTTGACAATTTAGTAAGAAAAGTTGCCTTTGAATTTCTAGTACATTTTCTTTTCTGTATAAATCATGTTTTTACATTATTCGGTCAGTTCAGAACCATTTTTTTCAAAGTAAGTACCCAAATATAAATAAATATAAAAAATTCTGTAAATATTATATAACCTATGCATTGTTTCTATTATACCTTTTTATAGATTTAACTGTTTTCTTTAAAGAAAACGGGGACACAATAGAAATTGCTTTGTACAGCATTAATAGTCTTTAGAAGCACTAGTTGCCCCTATAAAATATAATAAAATAAGTGAGTTATTATGCACTTGGAGTATTCAGTACTTACCATTAATTCCTGCAATTAGTCAACATGAGCTACCCCTACCGCGGATGCCACGGACCTAATGGCTGCTCTGGAGGATGTCCCTCCGGCTGCTATGGCCGCAATTGTGGAGGCTTCGCCCCTGGATCCGATTGTTACAGAATTGGACGTAGTGGTACCAACTGTAGTGGATGCTCTCCATACTTCGGTGGCAACAATAGCTTTATTTAGGAGCCTAAGTCCAGTGGCAACAGTGTTACTTAGGAGCAAAAATTCGTAAACCTAATTATAATCTGCACATACGCAAATCTATTTCTAGGAAATATATAAAATTATAACGAACAACAAAGGTCCACCTGTTTAATTATTCTATAGTGCAGTTAATAAGAGCGAAAACCAAATCAGAACCAGACGAAATTTTAAAATGACGGTCCCATGAAAATTATCGACTAAATGTTGCCAACTCGATGCAAAACGATCGATGCGCGGCATAAGATGGATCCACTATCCAACAGAATACGTTTGAAAGATAAATTAAGTGTATCCTAATTAAAATGTATGGTATTTTATTTACCTATTAAATGTATCATAACTACACATCTCCCAAACGAGTCTAACGTCTTAGATCCACTAGATAAAGAATGCCCCATAACCCAAAAATAAAACCAAACTGTATCAAATTAAATCACAATTATTTCGGACAATTCGAAAGTACAATTTTGATCGAGGAAGCGGTGTACCTGGGTTTCGTTCTGAAGGAGCACCTAGTAAAAGCCGCACATACTGCCACAGCAGGCACCATATCCGTATCCAAAGCAACCACCGCAACCGTAGCCAGCGCAGCCGCCATAGCCTCCCCAATGTCCGCAGCACATGTTTAAGGCTGAAGAGGGAAGAGAAGCACAGTGTTAATGCTGGATAAGAAACCACAAGATCAGAAAATACCAACAGTTATTAGAGAGCTTCTTCACAGAAATAGGTACAATTGGGATCGATTAAAGTCCACTCCGAGTCTTTGTAACAATGGATAACTTGTTACAGAGAAGAGTAAAGCCTGAAATTAAAAAGGATTTCAATTATAAGAACTATAACAATTCCATCAAAAATTTTTAAATTTTGATTTCAAGGCAAAATGGTTTTCTTATTTTCCCACAAAATAAAATATTTTAAAGTCACTCACTTTCCCAAGAAAATTCACAAAATGTACAAATAATGCTAGGCTGTTCACTGGACGAGCTTCTAAAGGAGAATGAATTGCATTCAGCTTGGGTAAATCCAAGTTGAAAATTGGTTTCCAGGGCATACTACGATCCATAATAAAACTAATTGTTAGATTTGAACAAGCAGAGCATAGCTCAATCGATACTGAGTGCCGTTAAAATCTCTTTATATATAAAGGACGTGAAAACTTTAGTCTAGATTATGGATCAATTGATAAACTTCAAAAACTAAAATATTTTAATTAGTACTCTTGAACTTCATCAAATTTACAATCTGAACTATGCCCGTAGCAAGGCCTGTGCAGGGTTTGTGGACTACAGGGATCCGTCGAGGCTGCCCAACAAAGGTTATGGGAATTGTTTTGGACAATTCAATTTAATGATTATAGCTTCATAGTTTTTATTTGAGTACGGGTGCCCTGAAAAGTTGGGATCAGGTTCCTCGAGACCGTCTCAGTTGACCAGAAAATCTACCTTTATCTTGTTGACAGCTGTATTAAATATAAGGGAACCTTGAAGCAGTTCGAGGTAGCCTTAGCCTAGATCATACAACAAAAAGTCACCACAATTTATATTACAACATAAAATTTATTATTGCGTGAATGTAGTACAATATGGGTTGTACCTAGATTTCGTTCTGAAAAAGCTCTCGCCAGTATCCTCACCAGCCGCAGCAGCAACTACTACAGCAGCCACCACAGCAGCCACCATAACAGCCACCACATCCATATCCGCAGCAGCCACCACATCCATACCCGCAGCAACCCCCATAACAGCCGCCACAGCAGCCACCACATCCATATCCGCAGCACATGTTGATCGAGGCTAAGAATAAAAGATATGGTTACGAATCGTGAAGGATTCAAAGAAATGCAGCAGTCAATACGTACAGTTAGACGAACTTCTTCACGGAAATAGGTACAACGGGGAATGCTCTGTTGGAATACTTAGTGGCCTGTTGATCAGTCTATTGATAAGTCCAAGGACTTTGACTTTGAAACGGTGTATACTTTTTTACAGGAAACACTGGAGCCTGTGGGAAATATTTATTATTAAAAAGTTTTGAAAATTTGTTGCTTGGAACTTACATTCCCAAAATATGCCGACAAATGTACACAAAATTCAGATGTTTACTGGACTAGCTTCTGATTAAGAATGAATAATAATCATATTGGGTTTGGGGACTTAGCTTCTGAAACGAAATGTGGGTTTCAAAGCACACTTTGATTACATATTTCTTGGCTGGAGAGAAATACATATACGTACATATTGTATGAATGTAATACTTTTGATAAAATTACCTGACTTCAAAGTAAAATAAAATTTACTTTCAAAGAAAGCATTTTCTTTCCAAGCCAATCCGATCATAGACTTTAATTTCCATCGATATGGTAACTCTAAACATTTTTCAACAGCTGCTGCGGGCACACTTTTGTTAGCATTTTGCTGTGTGCTGCAGCCGAAAAACTGTTTTTAACATTTCACTGTTGTAAATACATGGTTGTTGTCTTGGGTAGCCTGGGCTTAAGTAAGCAAGTTATACTGTAGATGGCGCTTTTGAAGTTATCTTAGTTGCAAATCCATGCATTGAAAAAAATATAACAAATATTCTGTTGAATGTGAATATTAAACTATGATTAAATTCTTAAGTCTAAAAATTAAGATAAAAACCTTTAATGACTCTAAAAATCACAGAAAATACTCTCCTGTATTTGATTCTCTCTGGTCACTCTCCAAAAATAATCTCATTTTCGCGCTTAACATAATGTTCTGTTGCATTACAGCTCCATTTTGAGTTTAACAGCGACGCAAAGTATCCCTAAAATTTGTGCTTAACATAAGACAGTGGCTATGCAAAAATATTACGAGTAAATAATTGTAGAGTAAAAAAATACAATGTTGTAATTCCTCTAATTAATTAGTTCAATTTTTCCGTTTAATATTTTTAACTTATGCACCTGGAATATTTCGCGCAGATAACCGCGTACAGAGCTGCAAAATTAACATAACCATTTGAGTATTCCACGAAAGTACTCTGCATCGGTAATAATTAACATTCAATTTTAACATTAACAATCTTACAAGCGTACGGTAAAGTCGCGTTTTAGCTTCGTTAATATTTGCATAATGTAAGTGTTGTTACTTGCTATAATTAACTCGCAAATCAAAATGAATTTTACTGCAAAACATCGCAGAAGTTATTAATCTAAATAAATACGCTGTCGGTCGATGAACATTTGCTTTTTGTCGTGGGTGGCGCATGTTGTGACTACATTTTTGTGTTGTTTGCAGAAAACTAAACAATTCACTTCAATAAATTAAATACACGCGATCAATTTAACAAAACGCAGCTGAAAACATATTTATATACATCTCAATGGCTTGCATATTTACATACAAACAACGTACATAGTTTGGCAAAACGACGCGAACGTCAATCGTCAAGCCTGTGGTGAGCAAACAACAATAAAACTGCTGCTCTCAGAAGCAGCAGCATCGTGTGTACATGTGTGTGTCGTCTGTGTGCCTTTTATACTTGTGCGTGTGCGTTCGCCTGCGTATATGTGTGTGTGTTAGTGTGGGCAGTGCGTCTTTTCACCACAAAAATGTTAATTAAAGTGCTGAAATTTGTAGAGAAACGCACTCACTTGCAATGTATCTAACAATAACAACAAAGCGAAAACAAGAATTCACTCGCATTGAGAAGAGAAACTGAGTAAATGAGTGTTGGCGCAAGGTGTGTGCACTGCGGGGGGTGTTCTCTGAGCGCGAGAGAGAGTGAGAGAGCCCAAAAAAACCCCAGCAGATGCCATAACTAATATATTCTAAATTTGATTTACTTAATTGCAACAATTAAATGCAAAAACAAAGCAAAAGCACTAGCAAAAGCAATAGCAACAACAAACACACTGTTAAGTACGACGCCCTGTAGTCGTCGTTGTCGTTTTGTCTTTGTATTAGTAAAAGTGAGAGAAAGAGAGAGAGGGCAGCACCTTCGATATTCGATTTTTGTGCTCATTGAGAGAAATATACTAGAAATATACTATGTTTTTGTTTTTATTTTTGTTATTGCTTTCTGCCAGCCTCTTGCTTTGATATCTAATTGTGTTGTTGTTTCCGATAAAAGCGATGTTTGTGCGCGCGATGTTTGTCAGTGCAAAAAGTGTTTTAACATAAATTTCTACTCTCCTCTGCCCCTCTGCGGACGCCTTAACACAACAACAACAGCTGCTCGTGACGTCGACATTCGCCCACAACGAGAATTGTAGAAATCGTTTTGCAATTTAACATTAGCGAGGTGAGTTTCAAGTATAAATTGTGAATAATTTAAATGCATTCAAATATATCATTTCGGGGTGATATTTTAAAGCCAGAAATAACTGGCTGAATCAGCGATACTTCAGCAAATTCCCGATACACTCAAAGAAAAGTAAAAGCCAGAAATCATATGATTTTCAAAGTTAAAGTAAAGTAAAGAAATCTCTACAATATTTTATATTGAATCCGACTATTGTTTCGGGCTGATCGAATTTCGCATTCAACTGAACTAGATGAAAGCAAAGGCAATACAAAAGCAATTGCTATAAAAGTGAAATATTTATAGCGATTGCGCTGCCCACGCATTTTGCACTTCACATTGTTTATCCAAGTGGAACAAATCGAGCGCAAGAAGCAGATTTCAAAATTTCACAATGCGAATCAAAAATACATAAATACAACAAAAACAAAAAAAAACAATTGCTTTTAATTTTCGCCTGTTTGTAAATGATTCGTAAAAATGCTAATCGAATCGAGTTCGGAAATTTCACTATAATTGCACAAAGATCGTACATTTCAACTTATGTTTATGGAACTTTGAGATATTTACTTAGTTGGGGTAAACAAAATGTTCTGTCAGCGGGTAACCGAATTGCTTTGAACTTGAATTGCGCAGAATTCGGATAGAAATGCAAATACAAATGCAGATACAGATACATTTACAGACACAGATACAGTTCATGGGCGCAGCTGGAATTTTAAATTGCTGAAAATCAAACAAATTGAAAGGTTGTTTGGGGTTCAAATGAATGAATCTTTATGTGTACATACATATGTATTTGTGACCTTAAGTGTATTCTCCTTATAAACAGAAGTAACTTAAGAATGTGAATGTATCTGAAGATTAACATTCGAAATTAATCTTCTGTCCTTAACTCCCTCTACTCCCCTTTAACTACGCTCTTGTAAGAGCCATTCAAATCTTTTTCTTTCTTCAACTTCTTGTTCAACTCGTTCAGCAGGTTCATCTCTCTCCTTTTCTCTCTGTTTGTCTCGCTCCCTCTGTCCGCGTCTCTATGTCGCTCCTTTTGCCCTGGAAGCACCCTGAGAATTGGGTTGTGTGTCGAGCGCTGAGCGCCCCCTGGAGCAGATTCGCATCTGTTGTATCTATAGCCATACAAATGTTTAGATACACTTACAAATGCAGATACAGATACAGACACGCAGCCATAGTGTGTGTATCTGTGACTGCAATTAGGCAATTAAATTGCGCAAGCTGCCGGGCCAGGCCCATAAATTGATCTCTTCCGGCAGCAACAACAACGACAACTGGGTGAGAGGACAAAGGTAATGTTGGACAAAGACGAACAAAAGCTTCGGCGTTTTGTCGTTAGAAAAGGCAATCATGATAGAGAGAAAGAGAGAGAGAGAGAGGGAGAGTGAGCGCTGGAGAGAGTTGAACTCTGTGAATCGGGCGAGGATCTTCTTCTTTCATGGGCAAGTGAAAAATTTCAATTTAATTGAATGCATCCTCATTACGGGCAACCCAGCGACCTCAAACCCATTTGGCCGAGCCATATCAGGGGCGCCGCCACGTTAACCTCATTGGCGCTGATTTGATTACCGCCTGACGCCGCAGCCGTAACCGGGCGGGCCACTTGGCGACAATTTGAAATTGAAAAAATATATATATACAATATAGATACATATATTTTTCTCCAGCATCAAATTGAATGCTCATTTCAGACTCCACTGCGCAGCCAGCCTGCAGGGCGCCGCCGTCGATGCTCAGCTGAAAGGGATTTGTTTGGGTTTATTCCATTCCTTTTTATGCTGTCTCATATTTTAGACCCAAGATTATGGCAAAGACACCTTCGGCCTGTGTCTATCTGCGTGTGTGAGAGAGAGAGACTGTATTACAATATAATTTATAGTATAAAACTCGTTTGGACCAGGGACCAGTTTAAATAGAATCATAGCATTAAATCATAACGAGATTTATAGACGGGAATTTTATAGCAGGATGCACCTACATGAAATTAATCAGCTTAGATAAATCTAATTATTTTCACATCTACTTTAAAGTTCATATGAATCTTACAGTCCATCTTTGACTGAATAGTCTGATAAGTTTGTAAGATTCCTTTAACATATCAGGTATTTTGCAAGCATAATAAATGATAATTTCTTTTCTTTAGTAAACCAATTTGTTCACCATTTACCTTTAACTTTCTCTACACATTTTTTGAAGGTGACCAAATCTATAAAGTTTTATACAGGCCTATCATTGATTTCCATGATATGCATATGTTATGTATGTGTAACTATATCACTTACTAAATTCTTCTCGCGTAATAAATCCCCCTGCGAAATCCTTATCTTGTTTACACCTGTTCGCCAATCCCACATCTTGCCTGGCCTGCTTGGGTATTATCGCATAGTCTAAATTTGAGCACATCATCATCATCAACATGGTCATTACAATCATCAGCATCATTAACTAACACAGACAGGCGTTGTTAGTTACGCACACTTGGGCCCCAGTTTACATCATCTTGGCATGTCAAAAGCGTTTCCGACTTCCGCATGAGCGTTATAGTTTGTGTGCTCTTGGCTTGGACAAGTCACTGCGGCGTTTTTCCTGCCCAAGTGACAACAAAGTGGGAAGGCAAAAAAAGTAAAAAGAAATTCGGGAAGGGAGGTAGGGGAAAGCGGTGTGCTTATTGATTTTACGGCTTGTCGATGCTCAAAAAAAAAAACCGAGGAAACTCAAAACACTCACACACGCACACATACTCACAAATTAGTTTGTTTTGGTCGCGTGCCGTGCACGGGCTCAGTGGTTTTTCTCGGAACCGGAATCGGGATAAACGAAAATACAGCTTGCTTGCTTTTTCCCATTTCCCAATTATGTACTTACTCACATGGCTGTGGGGTGGGAAGCGAGGGCGACATGCTTCGCTAGGCCCGCCCTGGTATGTTGCCCAGGACAGGTACAGGTGCAATCGTCAGGGGTTTCCCTCCGGGCACGCGTCATGCGAGTGACCATCGGCCTAGAGGGTGAGGGCTAGAAAAATCAATTGTCTCTTTTTGTGGGTCAATTTTTCGGTGTCGCTTTCGTAATCGCGCCCAAAGTTTACATCATGACATTCTCCTGAGTCGCTGTGACGTTAGCAGGGCGCCAACTTTAAACCGTGGGCCTGACGCACTCTGTCACAGTCTGCTCTCCATTCTCCATCCCTTCCGCATTTCTCTTTCGCCATTCCCCTTTTTTTTCTGCGTTGTACCGCCAACGCCGCCGCTTTTCATTCATTTTTTCGTTTGCTGACATCTTGTTGTTGTTGTAGCCCGTTTTTATTTTTAGCCTCTGATAAAGAACGTAAAGACTGAACGAGTGAACTCTTCGGATTCTTTTTGTGTTCATTCTCTCTGCGTGTTACGCTTCGCTGAAGCCGTGTGGGGAATCGGGAAATCTTTCTTTATGTATGTATTGAAATATATGTATGTATGCATGTGGGTTGTCCCACGGAACAGTCTTAGGAAATGGAATTCTCGCTGTCTGTTAACTTGAATTTATCAACATTGACTGATAAGGCTTATTGTTTACCGAGAATGAACCCAAATTGGCAAGCCATACATATATTTCTATATATTATATCATTTATACGTCAATTTCACGGGGGAAGTAATCATATCGACAGTACGAAATTTGCACTTGAAATTTCTTCCGAGAATCGGTGGTTGAAAAAGAATCCCTGCTGATAAGAATACCGGGAAAGAGGCAGACAGAATGAGCACAAAGAGAAACGGCATCGAATGCAATATTAAAGAAACATTTACTGCCGATATAGAAACCTTTTTGGTCATTATATTTTACTGCAATTTCTTGATAAGTCCAAGATAAGAGTCTCCTCGAAGATAAGAAATATAACATAAACTAAGCAATTACAACAATTTTTGCCATCATATACCATACAGCGCATCACAGCGGCAATCACAGGGTGTGCGTCCAGCTAGCATTGATAAGTCCCCTGCTTGATAAGCCATGCGTTGTCCCGAAACGACCTTGAGTAATAAAAGAAAAACAATCAACAATGATATTTACCAAATATTTATTTATGGCTGACAACAAATACATGCATAAAGATGTATGCAAATTGTGTCTGGGCTGCTAATGAAAATAAAAATAAAAGGAACTTAAATATAACAAAGCTAAACTTAACAAATGAGTTGAAAAACCCTCAACCAAAATAGAGCAAAGGGGGGCGCCTGAATAAAATTAAACTGGTTTTCTTTCGGGGTGCAAAAGCACCGAAACGCAATTCGAATTCAAAATTCAACGGCAAACACAAACTACGTGTACAAAGGCACAAACAGCAATGTGTTCGGCATGTGTTTTTTTAAAAAACCGCTAAAAAAGAAGAAAAACAACTTTTTGGGGACGTTTCTTAAGATGTCATTCATGATGATAATATATTTTGGAATGGCTTTTATCTTTGAACCGAGCAGCTATATATACAGAACATCAAACAATGGAAAGGAAAATGTGCTTAGCCCCACTTTATTCTTTTTTCATATTTGTATGATATTACAAGTGAGGCCAGTGTTGTGCATTGTGGCAGTCACGTACCCCCGAGTTCCTACTTGAGTATTATGCAAATGTTATCTGTTCTATGTGAGTAATACACAAAACAGATTATTAAGTTGCATTTTACCAAAAACAGCTGAAATATGTTAGCTACAGTTTGCTTACATATAAAATGACTAAATTTAATATACATATGTATCCATTTAGGAATATCTGATTAATATTTATAAAATACAATCTATTATAAACTCGATCAGCTGTACAGCCGATATCTATCGCACACAGTAACAAGTATCAGTCATAATCACTCTCTAACAGTTTCTCTGCCTGTTAATAACATTGCGCCAACAGACTAGAATGCTGTCTACGTATGCAGAGGTCATGGTGCTGCCTACAGCTGCTCTTGTTGTTGTTCTCGTCGCACTTATCCCATGCATGCAAACAACTTACTCACTCACACCTACACATTTAAGCACCGTCGACGACATTGCGACGTCATTTGGAAGACGTCACTGGGTCGCAGACATCGATGGCGTATGTAGTTTGTTGTTGTTGTTGGGCTTTTGCCGTTAATGAGGCGTCGGTTCCCCCAGCAACAAAATTATAGAAAATTACAATACCAAAAGAGTATGACCGTCCATATCTGTGAGTGTGTGTGTGAGAGTATGACTGTACGTGTGTGCATGCCGTGAGGTACCTTAAGACTTTTGCCGTTTTTAATGTGAGAGAATTCGTTGTCTTTTTTCTGTCTCTCTGTCTGTCTGTGTGTCTCGCTTGGGTTCGGAAACAAGTTCCGCCTGTCGCTAGTTGGCTTTTGTTTTGTGCGGTTTGTTGTGGCAAATGTTTTAGCGGTTCTTTTTTTTTGCTCGTTGTCCGCTCAGTTGTTGCAGCAGCGCAGTTGCTGCCGCTTTTGGAGGTTATTCTTCTATGCTATGTATGTTAATGTTGCCCAATTTTCGGTTGCTTGAAGCGTAAACAACAACTAAATATTACGCGATCTGAATATTACGCAAATGTTTCCTGTAAATAGCAATTTATTCTCCGTTGGTCTTTGAGATCAAAACATTAAAGCATTAAAACCCGTGATGAGTGTAAACAAGTTTATATTATAATTAAAAATATGTGGCCCATCTCTAAAGTTCTCTTAGTTGATCCCTTATAAATAAACTTTTAATATTAACAACTAATTAGCCCATTAAAATAATGGGTTCTAAAAGATTGTATTGCAAATTTGATTAACGACACAACGTCACATCGCGGCAAAGCACCGCAAACTCCACTGAGAGCTGGCAACTCACTTGACCACTTGACTCAGGCAGCAGTTTTTGGTTTTTTTTCTCCATTCCCCCACTTTTTTTTTTTTTTTTGTGGTTTACAGCAAGTCAAAATCACTGAACCGGTCAACAAACCACATGCAAAGAAGATTTGAAGCGAATTCAGGAGTCGAAGTCGATAACTGTGCCGAATTTAAAGAATCATTTACATATTTCTTCAACTTCTTGGGGAAGTGAAAGACGCGATAGAGTAGTAGGAGTCACGCAAAGAACTCTATGCTGAGTTTTTGTGAGGTTGTCATTGCGTGTGCTGGTTCTACTTCTTTTTTTGTTGGTCTTTGTACTTTGTAAGGTTTGTTGGCCGAGCGAGGGAGACAGCAATAGTGGGTGGAAGTGAACAACGCTATGAATTTATGTATGCTGTGACGTTAGAAGTTTGTACATGACTCTAAAGGGTATTTAAATACTATCTACAGATTATTGTTTCCAATTTAAATATAAAAACTTTTTAAATATATTTTACTTCGTTCAAAATAAGAAAAATAAATATATATATAAAATATTTTTTGCCTGAAAGCTCAACGTTACTTATAGCACCCCTCGCTGTTATTCCCGCATGCAACTCAAGGACGTTGCGCTGCATCTTGAACGTACATAAATTTGTTTCTGCTATTGTATGTATGCGTGTACTTGCACAGTCTGTCGCATAAGTATGCGCACAGCGCATTTGTATCGTCTGCTCTCGACTTGGTTGGGGATTTTGCAGTCCTCTTGTGTCTTTTAATTAAGTTCTGGCACAGTAAGTGGGGCATTTGGGTCTCATTGGGGCGTGCCAGAGAGTTGTTAGCTGAGCTTAACTGGCTGACAGAGTGGTGATTTTCGAATCAGCGGGAAAAATAATGGCGTTTCTCGCAATGCTGAATTGTCTCTAGTTATACAGAAGAAGAAGTAGAAAATAGCCCCGAGCAAAAGTTGCCAATTGACGATGATGAAACTATGTTTTATATATAGAAAGGCACTTTGGTCACTCTTTTAGCTGCGACTTAATTGCGAACGCAATGAATCAACTTGGAGTACCTTCTCTCGCTCTCCACTCCAATCTCCATTTCTACTGGGCACAAATATAGACACAGCTTAAAAGTCCAATAGCCAAAACCTGTTGCGGTTCTTGGCTACAACGTATAGAGTGACCAAGCGAAAGACAGGCCTCCCTTCCTGCTGCTGCAGGCCCCTCTTCTCTTCGCTGGCTTGGCTACTGTAATTCAATCACTTTTCACGCTGAGTCTCGGACCACAACTCGTTTGGAGCAGAAGAGGCAGATGGAGATGGAGATGCTGAAGCTGCGGCTGGTCGTCTGCAATTTGAACACTTTTGGACTTTGATTAGATATAAAAAGAAAAAAAAAATAAAATGAGTATGTAGTAAGTGCATTAAGCGCTGTGACTACTGTCGTATTTAACGTCTCGTGGAGGTCAGCAGCGGAGAGACTTATTATTTATTATAGTCGACCCCAATTGACGATGTTGTGACTAAGGTTAGTGGCTTTTGTTTTTTTGGTCCAGTACCCAAAAATAAGCCTCGCCCGGTGACGCCTCAGTTCGACGACTCGATTCAACTCCGAATCGAGTTGCGTGTCAACTAATTTTTCATGCCAGACGCGTTGCGGCCCCAAGAAATTTGCCAAAAAAAAATAGACCAAGCGTAAAGCGTATTTGGCTTTTTTTTTTTAGCTATTTCTCTCTTTACTTCAAGTTGTGCAAGTTTTTGAGTTACAATAAAGTAGGCGCCTATTTGGGTTAACATATCGAAATGTCACGAAAGTCGCGTTGGAAATGTGTCTTTGATTTATTATCTCGTTGGTAATTAGCTCCTCTTGAATTAGATCACTAAGTCAGTGTAATAGTAGGTAGTCGAGAGTGCTCTACAAAACGGTAGCAAAACGAGAATTATAATGAGAAGCAATTGCAAACTCATCAGAAACTCATTTGATATAGATATATTTAATTGTTAACAAGACAAGCGCCGAATCAATATCTAGTATATCTATATATAGTATCAATATCTAGTATATCTATATAAATTGTGCAAGATATAAAATATAAGTCAGTGCAAACGAATAAAATACTTTGTAAAATGAAAGATTAAAAACTCAAAATATAAATGTGTTTATAGTATGTCGTAAAAACTCGATTTAATAACTGTCATTATACAGAATTTGTTTATTATACCTATATTTATTATGATTCACATATTCTTTGTCTGCCCGTGCTCAATATGCCCTTGACCACATGAGTATTTCCAGCCGCAAATAAAGGTTTACCTGAAACAACCCGAACAATGCCTCTATTTGTATCCAGCTCGAGAAATCCAAGTCAGGGCCAAGGTTTCCACTTGGTATGCGTGCCACAGTATGTGTCGTCGTCGTCGACATTCTTTAATCATTTTGTTCAAAAAAGTCCCCAACAAGCATTTTGAGTACAACATTTTAAAATGCTGCACAAGTTGGGAAAATATCCACGACTGAGGCGCTTAAATTTCCGCCAAAGAGAAGCAGTGCAATGAGGCAGAAAGAGAGAGAGAGGGAGATGTAAAGACAGGTAGTGTGGGAAGAGGCTGAAGGGGAAGCCCACAACAACTGGCTGCCTGACAGTTAGCCTCGAATTGCAGTCACCTTCGGCTCTACGGGTCCAGCCCCAATGCTGTTGCTGCTGCTTCAATTGCGCCCCAGTTTCATCAGCTGCCACAGTACCCCAGCCCCTACTTCTCTTGCCCAAACCATTGCGTTTTCAATTGTCTAATGTGGGAATGTCGCCCGACTAAAATAAAATAAAAAAAAACTACTCAAACTAAAACGCAAACTTGTCGCCGCCATCGGCGTATTTTCAAATTAAAGCACTTCCGCATTTTATCCGTCCGCCGGATCCGAATTAAAAGGGGAACACTTTGCCATGTCTGGCACAGTGAGAAAGAAAGAGAGAGGGAGACGGATAAGTAGGGACAGGCTGGCTGCATCCCAAGCCGGAAAACATTAGCTGATGAGCTGAGCTGGGAAAATATAAAATATGAAAAGAACATAAACTAGTTATTCTGTTGAATGTTTCATATGATACTTGGATGATAAGAGAATCTACTATTACATTTATTTAAGCTCTTCTTTTATCGTTTGAGAACCAATGGGACATTTAAAACTTAAAGAAAACCACACAGTTTAATTATAATTTCCACACTATAAGTAATTCATATCCAATATTTATCATTCAGACACCATAAATTACCCCTGTGACGTAGGTGAGAGTAATGGATAGGACTACCCGATTTGTTCTACACAAGACAATTGCAACAATTTGCGTGGGCTACGATTATTTATTATTAATGCACACTTTGCCAAAGTTAGTTTTCTTGGCAATTATTTGCAGGCCCAGCCCAGCCCAGAATAGAATGAGCCATAGAAACTACGCCCACAGTCGAACGACACCACCCACCCCTTCCCCCACATCTCGGGGGTGCGGTTGGGTACCAACTACTGTGATAGACATTTTCATTATTTATGATGCCTTAGGAAAATAATTGCAGTAGTTTGCAACGAGGCGAAAAGTTTGTTGAAAAGTTTACACTAAGAATTTCATGGAAATTGGAAATATTGTGAAAGGCAAAGTAGTCAATGGGGTTTCCTTGTGAAATTTCAATAAAAAATTCTGAAGAACAGGCAAGTTCTACTTAATCATTTGATAGGATCATTTTCGATGTGATTTGCAAAAAGATTTTCGAGCGAATTTTTTTTATGAGCGAATTTTACACATCTATAAACGGTCTTTCTCTCTGTCTTCGCGTAAACCCGTAAAAGCAGCCATTAATTTCAGAGATGACCTCGTGATAACCAAAACAAAACCCAACCAAGATTTAAATCTGTGTGTGTGTGTGTTCACCACTCCAAAAAGCATCTGTCTCTCTCTCTTTCTACTTCTCTATGCGCCAATTCGCATACAAATGAGAGTAAATAAAACGAAATGTCTGAAACGGACGACTTGTTTCGCACTGGACACGCGCCACACATGACAAACAACGCCCCAAAAACAGAAACACCAACAAAAAACAAGAGTAACCTCAACTGATTAAGCGAATTAATCAGAGAAGAAGTTGGCGTCAAACTTTCGGACAACATTTTTGCCGGAAATGACAAAGTTGTCAATAAAATTAACGTCAAAAAGGAGATGGCAAAAAATGTGCAAGGAGCCACTGGGTACTGAAAGGGGGGCACTCTTTAATTGCGCAAATTTCGCATATTTGTTTATAATTTATTATGTTGTCTGTTTTGGGGCATGGAAACTTTTTTCCCGCTTTGTGTGCTGTGTTAGACAGAAAATTTAATTTATGGGATACAGTTTTATACGGTTAGGTGCAGATAGCAGCTATTTACACATTAATCTATTGAGATAATAATATTTAAATGAGGCTAAAATTTAAAAGCGACCAATTTTAGTTATTAGGCTGGGAAAATTTACAAAACTTTACTTCCTGTTTTCTAGTCAAATATTGAACCACTTCGAGTTATTTTTAAAATTGTTTATTCACCTCGGATAATCACGTGCGTAGCTATTCATCAATATTACAAGTATTTACATTATAAATAACTTGTACCTGTATAACAAGTTCAATCCAATCTCGACAAGCCAAACTGACAGCGATTTAATATGCTAAACAACCTGTCCCTCTGTCTGTAGAGTCGGCCCAACTGACTCCCCTCCACTCATATTCTCCATGGAAACTGACAATCGAAACATAATCGCAACGCTTGGCAGCCTCCTCGTTCAAGTGCAGGCGATCAGTTTTATAATGAATCATAAATTGCTTTGCATAAATTAATCGAACAAAACCAAAAACAAAATCAGTGAAGAGGCTTGCCAGTATAACGAACCAACTGATGTAATAATTAATTGATTGAAGTAACTCGATAAGTGAAGAATAATTATCTTAACTTGAAGATTGCATGTCTAAAGGGATTTCTTAAAGAGATTATTACACGAGAAATGTTTTAGACTTTTTACTAAATGTATATTATGGAATTATCTTTTAAGTGCCACATTCGATAGCTATCGATATTATTGACTTAGTACTGATTAAAGTAACTCGATAAGTGAGGAGTAATTATCTTTACTGGAAGGTTGCAAGACTAAATGGAATTCTTCAAAAATGTTTACGTTATAAACGCGTCAACTTTTTAAATATACTTGAGACATAATCGATAACTATCGTTTTGTATATGAGACAGCAACATTTCAATGATAATATATCGAAATCAATATAAGTCTCTCTTCGCATACCAAGTATTTATACTTCCAAAGTCCTCTTTGGTTAATTGAACTTGTCATGTTTCTCGAGATACAAAAATAGTACGAAATGTTGCGGCTTCTTAATGCATTTCTGGTTTACTTCCGTGAGCCACTCAGATGCCAATCCAAATTCCAACGGATTTAATTGCTATTGGCTTTAAACAGACTCATCAAGAGACAGTGAATGCATACACACACACAAAAACAAACTCGCACACACAACCCACACTCTCGCAATTGGGAACAGTCTGTGTTCAGTGACGGCGGGCAAGCCTACTTATGTACGATGCACTCTCCCCATCTTTGTCATAAATTTAATTTCGAACTTTTGTCGTTTCGTTCGTTTGTTTTTTGAAATTTATTATGATGTCAGTTTTCTAAATTTATACATATCGCATCGTGGCGTCGTGTCCGAGTCGCTTGTTTTAACGGAATCGAGATGATTTTTTCCCCATTTGAGTTAATCACGTGCCACATTCATAAGCAAGTACCACTGCACATACACATGTAAGTCTGTCAATATATCTCAATCTTTCCCTCTCTCTCTCTGCTGCTCTCTATGTGGATTTCATTTTCATTGGCGAAATCAGAAGACAGAACAAGTTTCTTGTTTCTTGTCTCTTGTGACTTTATTTCACAGTGACGTGTGTGCTGTGCTTCTTGAAGTGAAAATCGTAGAAAGTTGTTAAAAGTACAAAACACAAAACTTGAAACAATTGTCAACTGGCAGCAACTTGCAAAAATGGCAATTAATTCCTGAAGATTAAAAACCGACAAGACAATTTCATTTCGAGCAAATGAAAGCGACGAAATTTCCATTGTTTCTTCTATTTAATTATCGCACTCTCGTCTTGTTTGACAGCACTTTGGGGTATAACAAACGAATTCCAAAATGTATATAGCAAATAAATACAACACACTCTGATGGTTTACCATATATAGGAAATTTCGTGTGGACCAAAAATTGGCCGTCTTTATTGTGAACCAACATGTCGCAACAACAACAAGATTTGCTATGAGCCAATTATCATCGGTGTGGAGTTTGATATTGTTGGCGTTTATTGTTCCATTCGCACAATACGACACACAACACAGCACCCTCTACTAATATTACCATGTATTGTTGTGCTGTTTCCTTATCACTCTTATTATTATTATGATTATTATTATTTATATATTTCGACTAATTTTGAAATTCTTTTTTGTTGTCGCGTTTGCCTTTTGTCTGGCCAATTTTGGTGTCACTTGTCGATTTCTGGCACCGATTTACTGTGAACATTTTTACAATTGCTTGCCCGCCTCCGCCTCCGTCGTACCCATAAAATGTTATCGCAAATATTTGCTGAGCTAACGATAATATGATTTTTGGTCAGTCTTCACTTTTTTGTGCTCTGCACAAACTGTGTGTAGCTACAAATTGTGCCGAGCCAGCAAATTGTGCAATTTGTTTTGAGAGTAAACCCGATTCGGCAAAAATAAATGATAAATAATAAATATCATGAAATTGGGTTATGAGTTCACATTACCAATATTTTGTGAATATATAAATATTCGGGAATTTTAATATTTCAGGGAAAACAGAAGGGGAAACTCTCAATTTGTCATATTATTGGAATTCCATTTGATTTAATATTGTGATTGACTGAAATATGTATAAATTGCAAACTTTCCCAGCATTTGAGAAATATATAAAAAATCCAATAAACCTTGTTGACCGAAGATTTGTCATATTATAGGAACATTTTTTGTAGTGATTTCTATTTTAATTAGGGTTCAATAAAAAAAATCCCAAATGTATTTCGTATTAGTTAATTTCTTTGTTTTTTTTTTTTATAACTGATATATTTTGATTGACATGTTCTAAGATAAGCCTAAAATATCGTATGAATGAAGTTTGTTTTCGGGTATCACAACGTAGTATAAGTTGTTGGGTTCAAAGAATCGATTTATAAATGAGTTCTTTGTGCTCGGAATTCAAGAGATCATGAGATCAGCTGGACAGAAACGGATGTTTACTTGGGTACAAAGAGGGGAGTCGTTATCATCGCTTTTTATTCGCGGAATTTGCTTGCTCTTTAAGTTTTTTTCTTCCCAATGACTTGACGTATTTGCTCAGTTGCAAATAAATATTTGTTTGTTGCATGTCTCGAGATTATTCATATTTAGTTTGTCGAGCGCAAAATTAGCCTGTCTCTCGAGCGTTAATTTCAAAAGTAAAGTTCAATATCTTGGCGATACACAACTTCCGCAGGCACTCAAGTGCCCATTAGCTCGACTCAATTATCTTTTTTTGTATATTTTGTTTTCTTGATTTTTGGATGCGCTGTAAAAGCGTTAAAACACTCCCTCCCCTCGAGTACCACCAAGTTCACTGGCAGTGCATCAATCAAACCCCTGTCCAGTCGACACATCCAAGCACTTGACTTCATCGTCCGAAGTAGTAATGCCGTGACCATGGACTATGTAAGAAATTCATTATCGTTCATTATCAAGGTGTTGTTCACATTACGTCTTGATTTGTTTCTCTTGTTTACCTATTGTACAATATTTCTGTACTTTATTTGTCCACCATTTTCTCTTGTGCTCTTCACAAATTCAAGTGCACATACTCGATCGCTTGGCTTCATAAATACGAAATTATTTGATAATATTTAGGACCGACACGAGTATTCGAAGTGCCGAGGCGAAGATAAGTTTTCGAAATTTATTGCACTATCAGTTTAACGCACATGGATAGACAGTTCCATTTGTAATCTCTCTGCATTCAGTGCTATATTTAGTTATCAGCAGAAATTGCAGTATAAAACTCATGAAATGACAGGTTCAATTTAGTTTGTATTAGGTGAAATAGCTACAGGTTAATTCTTTGTGAGTTTGCACTGATACAATTCAGTTTTAAGTGCAGCTGTTACTGCTTTTTGCCAGAAATTACCTAACTTTGTTTCTTCCTTTTGTGTTATATTGTAGTTAAGTAATTTAGGAAATAAAAGACAAATTGTTACACAACAAACAAATCTTAACAAATTCCTCAAAACTTAACTTTCGAATGCAAAACAAATATGAATGCGACTGTTACAACAACTGCACATACATACACATATCTCTGGGGGGACTTGCCCTCAGGGGGGGCCCTTGTCTAATTACTGGGCGTTTAGCTGGGGTAAAACTTTTACACGCGCTGCACCATTAGCAGAGCAAACTGTGCAGCAAAGATCATTAATATAAACCCAGCGACCTAAACAGACGGCGTCGCCTGTTTCATTTCTATGGCGAAATCTTGACACACTTACTTGCTATTATTTACTTATTTATCTGGAAATTCGCCCACACACACACACAGAGACACACTCAAACTCAATCAAAATCGTTTTAGTCGCATCAGTTGATATCAAAATTTGAGCTCGAGGCTTATTAGCTTCAATTACGCAACAACAACAACTACAACAATAACAACACAAAAACTATTGCGAAATGCAGCAGTAGCAATTTGATTGACATGAAAAAACATCAGGTTGAAACTGGTTATGTCATGCTATATATGTCTGTCTATGTTATATGGGGGAATATGTGTCAAGAGAGGCGGCTGCTGGGGGCTTTACGAGTCTAAGCCTGCAAGTGCCGGCAAGTCTACGGCGGCAGCTGCAATTTGCCTGGACACGAGCCGAGATTAAGCATACGCCATGTGCGCCTAACAACAACCCCGACTTGTGTCATTGAACAACTTCCCATCTAGCCCCACACGTCGCGAGTTGAAACCGCCCGCGGCTGCCTCGTGCTGCAATTAGAATTTATCGCGTTTTTGTGTCGCTCGTTGCCAAGCTGATTCCGTGTATAAAACTTGGTTTTGTTCAGTTATGTGCGGCGCTTGCATAAGGCTGGGATTCTATATGGTAGTCAGTCTGCGTGTGTGTGTGTGTGTGTGCGTTTTATAAAGATTACGCCACAAAAATCGCGCGTGCTTGTTATTATTTGCTTGCAGTGTGACACCCTGTAAAGGGGCGAGACATTCAGCTTGTGCAACGACACGAAAGAAACCAAACTTGAGAAGAGCTCTTCAAGATCTTGACATCTTAGAAGCTTGGCAACACTATAGATATATTTGATTAGAGCAAATGATGTAGCAATAAACCTAATATTGTTTTGGTTGTTTGTGAAGTATTTTCTAGTCGAGCTCTAGAGCAGTTTTTGCTTTTGAATAACAATATTTTGTTATTGCTCTCGAGGTTTTGTTTGTTGCTCATTCAATGATTTTTTTTTTCGTTTACACACAATTGTTTTTGATCATATTTTAATTGCACTCTCGAAACCAGACGAATCACGAACAAAATTTTGTTGCTTTGACACATTTGAAGGGTACTTGGAATAAAAAATTATACTAGCGACGCGATATCGCAGCCTCGTAAGTGAGCAAACAAAATTAAAGGTACTTAAAAAATAACGTGTTCAAAAAAAATGTATAAATACAATCATCAACAAGGAAATTGCAAAATTGATTTCAATTTTAAATTTCGATCTTCTCAAGAGCACAAGTGGTAAACAAATTGAGAATTAATTGAAATAATATATGCAAAAAATGTAGAAATTAAGTTAATTCGTGTGTGTGAAGAGGAAATTTGGTTTAAATTCAAGAATTTTATTATCTTTTGTGAAATGAAAGAATTCTTCATTGATTTCTGTGTGTGTTCTGCTTATTTATGGCATCATTAATGCAGCCTGCAATAATAATTAATAATTTCTGGTAAACAGCAAACAAAAGAACAAACAAAGCAAGCGAAAAACTCAAATGCAAAATTCAATTTTATTATTTGACGTTGTTTTCCAACGATTCCAATTTCGATTTCGTTCGGTTTCTGTTTGCAAATTCCAAATGAGTTTTGCCAAATATGTAAAACGCATAAAAAGTGCCTGGCAATAAAAGCTGAACACGGGACTCAAGACTGCAGAGAACAAATCAGCTCATAGATACACACACATTCACATTCTGTACAGTGTGGTTTGGTTCACATGTGCGCCGTCTGTCGGCTCGAGTCATTGAACGTCAGTGGAAATGACTTCATCAGATCGATGTGGCCAACGGAACTGACAGCTGACTATGTGTATCTGCGGCGCTGCTACTCACTCCAAGTGTGGCCAAGTGTTGTCTGTACGATAAATGTATTTCAATCTCAAGTTGTGCATCGCGTCGCGTCACTGAATGTCTCGACTTGTATAGAGTATCTTCCTGTCTGTGCAGGTAGTGATGATAATGCTTATGAAATTATAAAGTTTATAAGTTGAAAGACATCTTTAAGTAGAATAATTATAATAAGCAATTTGTTTCAACATGCGAGTTGAAAAGAATGTTTTTAATATATTAAACGAGTCAAATTAAAACACAAAGAGCTTCTTTTTAACGCCTCTTTACGTTTTTAATTAGTCAAATTGCATATATAGTAATATCTGGCATGTTTTTTTACAAATTTTATTTTTCATTTGTCTGCACAACTTTCATAAAAAGGAAAAGTATAAAGAAAACAAAAGAAAACTGCACGCAAAGTGCGCAAATTTCGCGTGCTGATGCCACATTTACATTTCTCTCTCCTTCTCTTTCTCTCTTGCTCTCTCTCTCTCTCTCTTAATTACATATGTATATTTAATTTTTTTTCTGTGTCTTTAATGGTACGCTGGAAGTCGACACGTTTGTGTTTGTGTGAGCCTTGGATAATTGGCATGTGTTGCTAGGATTGAACTCTTCATTTCATTTGCAAAACTCCCCTATAAATAATGCATGAACTAACTGAAAAATAGAAAAACAGAATAATAAAACCACGTAAACTACAATACATATGGCAAACTTACATATTAATGCAGCCTCAGCGCCTCACCGAATTAGGCTCATTTTGCGTTGTTTATAAGAAATTTTGCCTGCTCGTTTTTTACAAGCTCTTAATTATCGTGTGATGAGTTAATTTTGTTATTCTTTGTGTGATTTTGCACGTTTGGTCAGTAGTCAGCAGTATTTTTTGATGTTTCTTCTTCTTCTTTTGGTATTTAATATATGCGGCGTGTTTTATTTGTCTAGACGAAGAGGGGAACACTCTTTGAAAAGTACTTTGTGTTTTTTACGGCCTATGTGCTTTGTGTGTTGGTTTCTTTTGCGGTCAATGCTATAATTTATAGCACACCCTGTCTGGACGTACATACTAACGATGCGAGCGATGTGGGAGCTCTATATCCACAAATGACTTCATGCTCATATGAATCGCATTATAATTGTTTGTCTTGATGGAGTTGCCAGTACATTTAGAGTGGAGTGAACTGAAACAGAGACTTTTAAAGTTAAAGAGTGTAAATATATCGTAACAAGATTGATATATATAAGTCTTGATGTTCTTAAAAAGTGTTCTATAGTTCCTGTTACCAAAAAAAGTTTATTATTATGAAGAAGAAGATATTTTCGGAGCTTAGAATGACCTCTCCGAATCTTTAGTATATCATTCAATTTTCTTTTGACTTCCATCTAAGCAATATATGTTACTTTCGTTCGATTCCCTTGTTAATCGACTTTCTTCTGATTTTTTTATCCGATTCACACTTCTAAGTTTCAATATAATTTCAATAGATTTTCTTCAGATCAACGAACTTCTCTACGTCTTTTCATTCGTGAATACATGCATGTTAATTCCTTTGCATTCGTTCGGTAGTCACACTCGCACACACACACACAGACACACTCACATGTTGCTGTCATCACTCACACTGCAATGTACCTTTATGTGGATTTGCAACACGTTGCGAGCAACAACAAAGACGATTCAAGTACAATTTATGAGTACAGTGAGCAAACTGCAGTTGCTGTAAACTGCCGCTGTAAGTTATGTTTGTATTGCTTTTGTTGTTGTTGTTGTGGAAACATGTACAGGGCTGCCCAGAGTAAACTTGTCCCTGCCCCTGAGACTCGCGAGTGATTTGTGTGTGTGGTTTGTGATCGACTCTGAAATGTGAATAAGTTTCGGTCGCACGTTTCACACGGCTTAATTATAAATAAAAAATTAAAATAATTTACCGCTTAACTTTGAAATCAGTAAACAACAAATTATTCAAATATTTTCTCTCTTCTCTTTCGTTTTTTGCAGGTAAGAAACGCTTTTCCATCTCCGTCTTTGCTCGGTCCCCCCGTATGTAAGTGATACACTCGAATTTCATCATGAATGCACCCGACAACTAGTTTCCACGCTTCTCGCTCTTTATCGCTTGCTTCCTCTCGCACAGCGTGCGTATTCGTCTCTCTCTCCCTCTCTCTTTTGACTCCAAGGTCGTTCAAGGCCTTTTGGGGAGGCTTTTGTTTGCTGTTTGATTGTGCGCCGCTGTTGCTAGCATTTTTTTATCGCCCAGCCCAGCCCGTTCGCAGCTCTGCATAACAACTGTAAACATGCCACATTTGCATTGTCTAGTTTCCGCTAACTGCATGAACGCTGAAATACCCTGCACACACATAGTTTGTTACTACTGTGACTAATTCGATCGATGGCAAACTGACGCAGCAGCTAAAAAAGCAAGAGGTGTAATTAATTCTGGGAACTTTACGAAGCTATTTAATGCCATGCGGAAACACAGCTTTAAAAAGAATTAAATAATTAATATATCGCTTACTAAGCTAAATAGTTGAGAGATCAACCTAGCTCATGATAAACCCCATTCCCTATCTTTACTTGAAACAGATTAATTTCGTTTTAATTTATTGCTCGGCGCTAATAACAAAATCTGTCTGCGAAAGTATCTCATTCGCCGCCTCCTCTTTCCCGTTAGTTACACATGTAGCTACTACTTTATCTACTATGTATGTAGTCTCACTATAACTCATCGCGCTTTACTAATTGGTTTTTAAGTGCAAAACATGTTACCATGTTAAAATTCAATTTAATAATTGTCGACGCGAATACCTAAGAGAGAGCGCGTTGCAGATAGTGCGTTGGCAAATGTGAGTCATAATGAGTTTATGATAGGGTACCATATATCGTTCATGTTGTACAATATTTCTTAGACTCACACGACAAAAAACAAAGATGAAATTAAAAAGTGAATCATTTTCTATTTAATCTGCAGAGATTACAGAATCCACGTGCCTAACGAGGCACGAGGTAAAAGTGAATTTTATTACTTCGGATGCACAAAGAAAGTGAACATTCAAATCATATAAAGATCAGGTCTATATATACAGACATTCTCTAAAACATCTCGAGTTATTTAATGACACATACGAATACGTATCTGTGCCTCATACGTTGCAGTTTTCTGTTTACGCTTTCTCTATCTATCTCTCTTTGGCTAGTCGCCGCCTTGTTTGCCTTTTTTATGTGCGCTTTTCATGGGAAATTCCCCTTTGGTGGATTTTCCAGGCAAAAATATGTAAATATTGCAATTATTTATGCGATGGTCTTTTGCTTTTATGTTAAGCGTATTCCTCGTATCCGGCGGACTTCTTGTATCTGCCTCTGTCTGTGTCTGTGATTCAGGCGTGCGTCGTAAATGTCAGAAATTCTTACGCTTGGCATGCGGAAGCTAGCGTCGGACCAACGCGTCGTATGCGCAATATAAGTATTTGGGTCAGCATGCAAATAGATCACCCACAGCGACAGAGATTGAAAGATAGAGATTGAGGAGAGCGAGAGATTTAGCGAATGCTGTGCTAAATTGTTGCTGAGTTTCTCGACTTTTCAGCAGTTTTTCAAATTGAAATTTATGCACATTCCATGGCCAGCTGAGCAAATGAAAACAAATCTTTCAGCAAGTAACAAATTAATATTTGTGTTTCTTTGTGATATAAAAACAATTGCCAAAAAACTTAATGAGTACAGTGCGAGGAGTTAATTAACAGATGGCACTCAGAGCGTGAAGGTTTCTTCGTCCATATCCCCCTCAATGAAACCGAAAACAAGGCACAACAACAACGAACAACAACAAGAGCATTTGCCAATAGCAAAAGTGTCTCAAGTGGAACATTTGTGCTCTGTTTTACGATCCTCACTTTGCAAAAGTCTTTTGTAAAAATATATATAATTAACGAACACGAACAGAATCAGGCGCGAGTGGTGTAGGGGGGTGTGAGGTACCTGTAGATAAATGCAAGCGAGTTCGTGTAAATACTTAATATTAATTAGGTTGCCTGGTTGAGTCATCCATCCATCCATCCACATCGACACCATCGATACGTGTACATTGACAAAGCAAATTTTCAGCAAATTGTACCGAAAATTTGTTTTTGGGGTGCGTTTTGCGATGTTATTGATGATGCCCTTGTCAGTTTGTGCTATGTGTCATAGATAATTAAAGCTCGCTAGGTGCAAAAGTTACTGGCGACACGCCCACCAAAGCCTTATCAACATGCTGCCTTTGGCACCATATCTATTTGTTGCTTATAAAATAAATTCCCAGGAAGAACGTATTTAGCATAGGTTTATTACTTTTACCACAAGTTATGACGTGTTAAAGAATGCCACTTATACAAAACAATATATATATACATATACATATGTATATATATTATATTTTTTTATACCCACTATCCAAAGGGTTAAAGAGTATTTATACATTGTGCCAACCGAAAAGAAGAAGTCCAGTGCAGAAAAAAAAACTTGAAGAACTAAGGTCTTGGGTTAAATTTAAATAGACATTTTACGGGAATAAAGGAGAGAAGTACAGAGCACGCTGGTGATAACAATGCTTAAAGCACCTTTTGAGTTCGAGAACACAATGCGGGAATCCCATTCTAAATTTGTAATGAGAGAGAAAAAAGCAGAATAAAATAAAGAAATGTTCCTCTTTGTTTTGAGCAAAGCAAATACTAACATGCGCTACAGGTACAATCCTTTATGCTCGGCACATATCTTTGCATTGCGCCATAGAGGGGAAAGAGGGTACTCGAGTGGGGGAGAGAAGGTATTCAATAGCCGAGCAGACGAAGTGAGGAACATGGCATTTAATTGCAGACGTGCCTGCTCGTTTTTCAACTGCAATCGAAATGGAAATCAAAAGTAAAATATAATACGGGAAAGAATTTTGCATTTCATGTCACGTACATAGACGACAAAAATAAAAATAAAAAATAAAAAAAAAACCGGTAGAAGACATTAAAGACGTCTCGCCGTCGCAGCCCACCCGCTTCCTGCACTTGGACCTAGGGTATAGAAGATTATATTATTAATTTGTTTAATGTATGCGCTGGTCAGCCCTCGACGAGTTAAGCAAATAGAACTGGAACTGCAGCTGAGTATAAACTTTTATATTGAGTGTGTGCGGGGAATCTCGTTGGAAATTTTATTTAATTTTTGAATCATTCATATCAAGTTTATCCACTACATTTTAACTTCGTAATTTATCGATTTTCCCAGTTGGTCTATGTAGTTTTTCCCCTTTCGTGTTCATTTCGCAGTATCATGTTGACTCGAGGCACGTGGGCGTTGAAAAATTTCAAGCTGCCAGCCAATTAAAGCGCAGTTAGCCCGACACTGCCCCTTGCTAGTACCCCCCTCTCAACAGAGTCACGCAATGTGCATTCTTTATTTAGCCCAGGACAAGCCTGGGCAACAATTGTTGTGCTAGGAACAGCAGTTTGACCAGAGCGAACAACGCGTCACCGTCGTAAATAATGCATATCATTGGGGAGTTACTACACTTCTGTTTAATGTCAGTGCTTGTAGAATGTTCCAGGACGTCTACACAAATCCTTGTCAACTATATAATTAGAGCAGTAAACGCAATTTAGAATGATATTGAGAATGACCATGTAATTATATGGTATATGGTGCTATTTAAAATTAAAACAGAACCTATCCACAACTCTTTGCTCAACCTTAAGTACAATAAATCTACAAATGAGATATTTGTAATGAAATATGTAATCTAATCAGAATTTAAAAAACTCATTAGCATAGCGAAACAAATCAATTATATACAGATTAGGTAAATACTGAAGTAGCAACTATCTACAGTCTTAAAATGATTTCACTGTTCGTGGCCTTTTTCATATCGTTCGAGCATTCAAGTGTGCGCCTTAGTCAAAAGTAAAACCCCTCTAGGCCAACTCTTTTTATTATACTTACTGATAATACTGGTTGAATTTCAATGGAAGCGCGGAAATTGCAAAAGATACAATTTATTGATAACTAAAGGCGATGTTCTAAATATATGGTGTTTACATTAACTGAATATGTGCCGTGTGCGCTTTTATAAATACACGGATACGAGTGGGAGGTGTACCCGGAGTGAACTTTAGATTGCATACGCTACGAATTCTAGGCATTGTTTACATTTCTCCCTGATAAGTTCGCCGTCGGTTCGTCGGTCTGAACTCCCCCGACGGTCGAGGTACGAAACTGATAAGCGCTACGAGTCTTATACATATATAACATAACATACATGGTGTATATTTAATTATAGTCGCTGGCACTGTAATGAATATGTATAAAAAAGGTCTCTGAGGCTTGTCAGGTTATCAGAACCTTTATGAACTTGGGGGTGCAAGATGATTTATTTCACCTTTGTTGTTCCCCGTAGCCGTAGAGGTTCAAGTTTAATGCCATGATGAAGGAGTTACTTGTGGCCACGTGTGGGCAAAGTTTTGTTTTTGGTTTCCACATACGGACACGATGTCGAGGAATTATTACTCACTCCCTGTTCGATTATACTAACTTGCGTCATTTGCATTTTGAGTGCTCTTTGGGTATTGTTTGTTTTGTTCGTAGTTCTGTAACGTGGGAGAATACATCCGTTATTATGTCATTAATCAGTAGCACAATGGCAAAGGACCCGTTCTGGCGATTCTAATGGATTTTGCTTGTGTGTATTATGTTGATACATTCATAACTATATATTTTAGTATCTCTTATCCTCGCGCATTGAGGTATTTTTAATGAGTTTCTCGTGCTTTCCCCCCACATTGTTATTGACACATATTTAGCTCATTTATTGTGTTTGCTCTCAGCTACTCACTAGTTTATTGACCAGGGTCAACGGAAGCCAGCTGTTTTGTCCGTCTGTCTGTCTGTTTGTCAGTCAGTCAGTCAGTCAATCAGTTACTCGGTCTGCGGGGAGGCAGTTGCGTCAGCGTCAACGTTGCGTATGAGCAATGAAAATGCGCACCAGATTTGTTTATATTTTTTTTTATGATTCTTTGACTACTTAACACATTTAGTCAAGTTTTTATTTTAATACAATGCAACAAATTTGTTATTGTATTTTACGTGCGAGTTACTTAGCTACTGAGTCACTTCAGTTGGCCTTTTCAATTAGGCTGCTGCCTTGCAACGGCAAACATCTTAAAATCTTACATTTTACTTTCAACTTACTTTGTAGTGTTTTTATTGCAAACTGCTGCAGCCTTTAAAAGGTTCACTGTGCTTTATTGGTTCCCTCCTCGTTGGCACACAGCCAACGCGCAAATGGTCTGTGTCACTGTGCCAGGAAAACATTCCAAGAACAAGGGATGGCAACTTTGCTGGCGTGGCTCAAAGAAACAAACATGCTCATGTATTTACAGAGGGGCCAAGTAAAGTAAACTTTTGCAAAAATTCGTATAATATAGAACTATAATTTTTAATATCTTAGAAGTTGCCATTACTATCAATTTCACACATTTCAATGCTCCCAGTATGGAAAGTTCATAGATTAGATTGCATTGATTTTAGCCCAGGTCAAAGGTTGCGGCTGTTTGGTTATTTTGGTAACTGTGAGTGGCTGCAATGTGATTTTCTATATTCCTTTTTTGTATGTTCGGTTCCGAATCCCAACCCAATGACGTCGGCAGCTGTTTCTAGGGAGTGCTGAGGCTGGAGTCGCGTCATATAAATGTTCAGCTATGGCATAAATTATATTCCTGACGCTCTGACACTGACGATGACGTTGTCAGCTGTCTAACAATCTCTGTCTAGCATTGTTTATCTCGCCGTCTGTCTGCGTATCTGTAGTTGAATTTGCACATCTATCAGATACGTAGCGAATTGTTGTTGTTGTTGTTTTAGCTGGCCTGTGTGGAATTATCGTAATTCCCACATAAACAGCGTGTTTGTTTTGATTGCAATGCCATAAAAGTCAATACTTATCGGCAATTTGGTTCGGTGCAAAAACTATTATTTAGCAAATAAATACCAACTTGCAATTTCCAACAAATTCTCAATACAGTTATGAAACTCAGGTACATCGCTAATCTATACTTTATTTACACGAAAGAGAAATTTAATAAAAAAGTTATCTACTCTGCGATAATCGATGAACAGCGAAACTAACAAATTTGTCATGTTTCATGGAGGGTATTGATAAAAATTATCTAACATACAAATGTTATAAGGCTGATATTAAATTGGTACAGTTTATATCATAAATATTCTATAGTTTGAACTTAGCATACTATATACATATACTGATTATATGTAAAAAGTTCGATAAAATACTTTTATTAGTTTGATGTGAGAGATACAGCACTAAAGTTTTTATTTCTAACTTATCATTCTATATTATAAGTTTTTATAAGTTCTTCTTATTTGAAGAATGTTCATATCATAAACCAAGTTTAACCTGTACTATTTGCATATTTTGAGAACATTACGAGATCGTTCCCTTTCCCATGATGTCATCGCATAATTTTTGCTACCATTTTCCACTTCCTCTCCAGAAATTGTCAGCTTGTCTGCCGCGTTTATCGCCGGACTGACATTTGACAGTGAAACACTTTCGTTGAATGTTGTCGTTGTCGTCGTTGTTCCCTGTCAGCAATGTCTGCCTCGGCGTTGCCATCGCTGTCGCCGTCAGCGTCGCAGTCGTTACTGGCGGCGCTGCTACGATAAGTGGAAATAGCTTTTTCCTATACTCTCTGGGGCAGCAGCAAAAAACGGAACCCCATGTATAGTATTTTTGATAAGAACGGAAAGGCGCTTAGTTTAGTTCAACTGCTGACGGCGACAGCACACACAGTTTATTAAACAATCAAAAAATATAAATACATATTTTGGAGTAAAATATTTGTTTCACGAGCCTGTCCAATATTATAGGTAAAAAAACGTTAGTTTAATTATAAAACTTTAGTGTAAAAACTTTATGAATATTATGAGTATTTCATGGTGTTACTGTGTTCATAAAATTGTATTTTATTGCAATAGCAAACAGGCAATAAAGCCGAAAACCAAAATCAATTGAAATTGATGTCAAATGTTTATTTGATTTAATTAAAACAATTGACTTGATTTTGTAATATTTTTAACTTCAATCAAACAAAGGGGAACACTTTTGATAAACATGCATACATATAAAACTGGTTCTTGAATTCTTTTTATTAATCAGTGAATGGAAATAGAAATCGACATTAGAAACTATAATTTCTTACTGTTGTTTAGAAATTCTAAATTCTGTTTATCCGTTTGCCACTCAATATCTAACTCGGAAAAGTCTCATTAAAGAAAAGTTTTATGAAATATCTTTATGTTGTTTTTGGTTTTCCCATTTATCATAAAACATCCTTTGCAGAAATACTGCAAATTGTGCTTGGAAAGCATAACGTGCACATTGCTCCGTTAATGAGCTCATATCCGTCAAAAGTTAAATCGTTTATGGGGCACACAAGTTGAGCCCTCCGAGTTGCAGTTACCCTCGAGAGCTGCAAATATTTCATGATGCCACACAGCTCCTTGGGGCATTTGTTGCGCAATTTTTGCACTCACTTCACATTGAGCATTGCCTGCTACCGAGAACTAGGTCAGGCAGTGCTGGGGGAGACGCGGTCACAGGGTAAAAGTTTCTCTCAGTGTTTTGACGTAGTAACTCACGAGAATCATCACTCTGCCACTGCTGTTGCTGCTGCTGCTGCTCGTCTTGCAGAACCTTTTGAAAGGCGGTGATAATGCGGGTAAGTTGACACAATTAACCGCACTACCGAGCGAGCAGCTGGCAGGGGTAAAAGGTGAAAGGAGATAGCGGGTAACAGGTAACTGCCGACCAGGTTGGCTAGGCGTGTTCATTAGAGACGAAACCTCATTAACACTTCATCCGCACGACGGGACGACATGGGGCCACATCAGGCACAGAGTGGAGAACTGAAATCAAGTTTACACTCTTAATGACAGAAAGCTGTCGTGGGTGTAAGGACTGCCATAAAACTCTGGCATGAAATGACAATTAAGACGCTGCAGGATGTGCTCTGTGCCACCGATGAGGGTCAACTTTCAAGGCATCTTGTGCGAAGCGGGCAACCCTCCTAATTGCCAGGCGCATATATTAAAAGAATATTAAAAGTTGCCAGTCTAAAGGTTAAAAGTGCAACGAAAGTTCAGTTGAGTAAATCAGCACAGTTAATTTAAGGAACTACCCGACAATCTTTTCAATATTCCAACCGTACCGAGTGCCCTGCCTGCAATTCAATGTCGAATCCATTAACGCTTCGCTTTATCAAGGTCAATGTCTCTACCTCTCCCTCTGTCTCTAGATACACGTACTATTTGTGTGTTTGTGTGTGACTCAGCGTCTCTCTAAGTTGTCTCTTTTGTGTGTGTGTGTGTCTCTGGGATCTCCCTCTCTCTCTCGATGTACGCGCTTTGGCCCGCACAAAAGAGAAATCACTCAAGCATCCAGTTTTTCAATCAAGACACGTTTTGGCCTCTTCTGAACTTTCGGTTCGTGTCGTCGTTGCAATACTTGAATCGAATAACACTTACAGTACAACATTAGCACACCAAAGGGCCGCAGTTGAGGGAGTGATTAGAACAGTATTCAGAACGTACGAATCGGAAAGCTAAGCATTTCTACTGATAATATTAATATGTGTGACATATTTTAGTGTGTGTGTGTGTGTGTGTGTGTGTACAGCAACTAAGAGATACCCTGTAGAGATAATCTAAATCCGGGTTGCAGCCTTATATAGAAAACGAAAATATATTTCAAACTGTGTTAGTTATTTTAAAAAGAACTCGAAGCACAATTCAATATTTATAATCGATTTTTATTCGATATTATTCAAAGAATTCTGCGTACACACACACATATGACTTATCCTGTGCATCTCTTCTCGCACTTCATTTCTCTTTGCCAATTTATGATAATGTTTGCTTTGTGTGTAAACAAAAACTGAACTCTTATCTGTGTGGGCTTCCGTGCTTATCTTTATGGCCACTCACTCACTCGGTGGCAGCACTTTGGACGTCCTCGCTGTGCCTAACATATGTTAGCATATGCCCCCTGGCAAAGAATGCGCTTTATGTGTTTTGTTTAACACATCATTAGCACTCGAACAGAATTTTAGGGGGGAAAGAAGAACTGAAATCGAGCTATATATGCAAGCATAAAGCGAGAAGAAGCCAAGCGAATGCAAATCAGTTGAACATGTGTGCAGCAGCTGCATTAATCGCGAGATAGAGGTGGAGGTGAAGGTGGAGGAGAAGAAGAGGCAACAAGACTGAGGGGAATACCACTCATGGGTTATTTAAACACTTGTCGCGAGAGGGGCTCATAAAGTTTATCACATCAGCTCTTAAGACTAACAGAACTTTAGAGCCGACCCTCGGCAATGCACATGACCATCATCATCATCAGCTGAAAAGCCACCTCATTTATCACTTTGTCATTGCTTCTATCGAATCGTCGCATCTTCACCATCAACAGATACATTTGTATCTGTGCGAGATGTGCGTGATGAAAGCTGCTTTTGGATGAGTTCGAACAAATGGGAATGCGGGAGATAATAGAATCAGCTAATTTGCAAATGAATAAGAGACACTTTCTGCTCGTATTTGGAATTTAACTGTGAGAACTCTGCCGTATTTAGACTTGAAAGCGTGACACACCTCCCACTCGAAAGAAAAAAGAGATAGCTATGTTAGATATAGAGAACGAAAAACAGATGAGAAAAAGAAAATACCAAATGCCAAAGTAAATAAATAAATAAATTGCAAACTGTGGAATGCAAACTAATCCCAGGGACGGATAAGACAAAGAAAATCCCGCAGAAATCCCCAGTCATAACGATGAGATAATGCAATGTGCCAACTCATTGAACTAATTGATCAATTACTTTGATTTGTTGAATATTCAAATGCATAGACCTTGAAAATGGATTTTATATGATGGGAATCTATATTTAGGATATTCACCACATCTCGCCCTATCGACAAGTTAATGTCATAACTAAGATAAAACATGCTCTGTCTCTTTCTACTGTTCCGATTGACTGCACGTAATTCGAAAAGTTTTTCATCTAATGCCCATCCCTCTCCCCACATGTAACAATAGTTTCTGTCGTTTACAGTTGGCTTGTTTTCAGTCAACAGGCGCCGCCAGTTTGATGCTTATTTTTGTTGCTTGCCACATTTCGATATGGGGGCAAGTCATGCAATGTGCAGAGAGAGAGAGAGAGAGAGAGAGATAAGAGAGCGACCGAGAGACAAAGACAAACTGGTCGCATTATTGTGCACTATCCGCAATGAATTTTTGTTTCACACGTTTCACGTGTAAGATGCCACCGCACTCTCTCGATGCTCTCGGGGAGGATGCTGCGTCATTGTTAATAAACAGCACAGCAAGGTAAAGGTCAAGTTTACCTAATCAACGTCAATTTGGTGAACGGTTGTTAATTGACTACTGAGCAAAGGGTGCACACTTGTGTAGACACACAGAGCATACATATGTGAATATAATATACTATATAGCCTCCCTCACTGATGCTTGGCAAACCAATTTGCGAACAGCCCCAGAGGAAGAAGAGATTCGCACTTGTCTTATGCCCCAAGGAGAGACCGAGAAATTAGTTTGATCCTTATACATTCGAGCGGGCTCATTAAAAATCCATCAAGTCGAGGGCAAACACAGTGAGTGCGGACAGCAACAACAATAACTACCCCAAACTAATTCAGTGACTATCCTTTGGTCCACACACAATCACAAGGATGAGCAAGTTACAACAGAAATAGCAACAATGTACTACATGCCTTGCGGTCTTGGGGCTTTCCAGTGAACAGAACACACCCATAAACAAGGGTGAACACAGATAATACAGACTGACTAACTAATAAATACTCTATAGGGCTGGAGTAGAAATTAATGAGAATCAGCTATGAAATTGAAATAAGATTAGATAAAAATATATAAAGAGATGAAGATAAAGATATAGATATCTGCATAAATAGATATAAATATAGTTAGGATTATAGTTATATCCAGTTAATATACCCCACCGACCGCTTAAGCACAGGGTGTACCAAAGTAAACATAACTTTTTTGGCACTAAAGTATTGTAGTAAGTCAGTCAGTTAGTAAGTTAGTGGAGCGGGCCACTTTTCATCGGTTTACGTGTCAGTTGGCCATGTAACTTGCAGGTTCTGCCTGACTTCCTTTTCGTTCGGTCATGTTTTAAAGACCTCTGCAAGGACTTTGTAAGGTTTATTTTTCGGGGTGCGGTTACATGTGCGTGGCGGAGCTCGTCAAAACAAACCAAAAGCCGCAAGAGTCAAGCCCAAAGGCGAATGGTGCAGTGTGATTTGCGGTGCAATTTTCTCATTCTTTCTTCTTTCCTCTGTTTCGCTTTATTTGTGATTCGTTAAGAGATCCGGGCTAGCTAACTCCACCCAGCAGGATCCACTTGCCCTGCGGGTGTAACTGGGTTAATGGTTTCGTTTATGATTGGTTTTTCAAAATGTTTACCACGGCTGATTGGGGAATGGCTAATGGGCATAATGGATGTAATTGGCCTACCACGGATTTGTTTGCGATTCGATAAGTTTACTTTATTCGCGAAATTCCTTTTCCTTGGGAAGGTTTTTAAGGCTGTTTGATTACACCTTAATCTTGGCAATCTGAACAATTTATATTAGATTCTCGAGAAAACACTCTGTTTAATTGAAAATATAATCTCTGGATTCTTGGAATCGATCATGTGCTTTGCGAAATTAGTCACCAATCTAAAAATTGCTTGAATGCGCAAACAAAACAACAACAAGAAGAACAGCAACAAAGACAAGACCAGGGGCAAGCCCGAAACCCCAACGATATCATCCGTAGGCGTATACAGTTCTATGTGTGTGTGTGTGTGTGTGTGTATAAATGTCTCGCTTCTCATCTTTTTCCTGTTTTACTGTCGGCAAACAAAGCGACGACGACGCTGACTAATGCATCACAAATTGGGCAAAAAGTGGGAAGCTTCGTATATAAACAATGGGAAAGGCAGAGCTAACATAATTATTTACCAAATCGCGTAGCGAAGCGGCACGCAAAGAGTGGGCCAACAAAAACAGAAAGAACAGAGGTCGTTGCAGCAATAATCCTGACACGTCATTTTTGGCGCGTCTTGCGTGCGTTTCTTTTAATTATTTAAGTGCTACGGTTTAATTTATACGATAAATTCGTTATACCATTGTATATATGTATATTGTGGCGACGGAATGATTGAATTCTCGAGCGGCGCGATAAGAGGCGCCAGGAAAAGTTTTCCAGGTGTCAAATTAGCAGAAACGCAAAAGGAGTAAACCTGAGTCAGGTTACAAATGTTACTTATAAATGACATAGAAATGGTACAAAATATCTTATAGTATACTTTCAATACCCTTTAGGGGAGCAGTACCAATTTCATATGAATACTTAAATTAATACTAATCTAATGCTATCATACAAATATAATATAAGACTATCAGAGCCCGTTTTGAAGTTATAAATCAATTCCAATATTTATTTATACTACTTCAAGTGTACATTTCAAGTCTATTCACTCAAATTATAAGTTTAAAATAATTCGTATGCCAACAGAATATATGCCTTGAGTTTGCTCTCATTTTCATGGGGATATTTTAGAACTGTTATGTGAATTTCTATTGCTTCTGGCATTGCAGCGATAAGGTCTTGGTTCGGGCCATGCAAATTTGATTGCATTCTTGAAATCGAAAACTATAAGGAAACTTTTCATACATACAAATGTCGCTTAGTCTAACCTCAATTCACTTCACACAGTGCTCTTAAGGTTGTTTTATCTAATACCCTCAAGTCATACATTGTATTTTCCAATTTAGTAAGTTTCACAAACAAACTAAAACAACGATTTTTTTTTACAATTTTTTGCATTTACAGGTGGACGGACGCGTGGAGAGACCTCAAGGCCAGAAGAAGCATTCATACACTCAAAATATGGCTGTCAAATAGCACAAAACAACAACAATAACAACTGATTACGAGAGTCAACTAAAAGTAGATAGAAAGAAAGAGAGAGAGATAGAGAAAGAGAAAGGGAGAGAGAGAATCAATATATAGCGAACTACAAGGTAAAGTTGGGGGAAGAGTGAAACTGGAAGTGGAAAACCAAAAACAAGAAGACAAGACAAACAACTAAGCAAGGCGGTGCCTAGGAGGACCGCCTAAAAGCAGGCAACTGTTAATAGTTTCTCGTGGAAGAGTGGCAACGCCGCAAAGCAACGGATCGTAGAGTTGCAATTGATGACACTACTTGGGCCTAGCGCCCCTGGCATGGCCTTTATGATGAAAAAGAAAAAGTATAAGTTCAATGTGGAGGTACAACTGCAGGATCTGGTCGAAGTGGCCCTGGTCAATGAGGTGCTCTTTGCCAAGATACGGCTACTCGACGGTGGATCCTTTCAGGAGTACAGCAGTCGGTGAGTTATCACAGTCGTATATATATTACTTCTCTTTACTAATTGAATGTTTATATTTGGCGCAGCGAGGAAGTGCGAAACCATCGCGTCGAATGGAATCGCAGCTTCGAGTTCCCGTGCAAGATGAGCGCAAATGCATCGACTGGTGTGCTGGATCCCTGCCAGCTGCGCATCTCGATTCGCAAGGAAATGAAGGGTGGTCGCAGCTATTACAAGCTCGGCTTCATCGATTTAAATCTTGCCGAATATGCCGGCTCAGGGGAAACATCCCGGCGATTCCTGCTCGAGGGCTACGACTCGCGTCATCGTCTCGATAACTCGATGCTGAGAGTCAGCATCAAATTGCACATGGTTAGCGGTGATATTGTCTTCAAGGCGTAAGTAACCCAATGCCAAGCTGTCAATGTCAGTCATCCCTCAAGTTTGTGTGCTATTTATATTCATATATTTTCTACACATATTTTTCAGTCCCACGCCCAGCCTGAAGAGCAAACAGAGCAAACCCTCCGTTGATGATCTGGTGAATGATGTCGCCTGCAGTGGCCTGCAAACGCCAACGGCAACAGTTTTGCCCAGCATTGGCAGCGGTAGTGGCGGCACAGCTGTTCCCCTCGGCGGCAGTGGCGCCACTCTGGGCGGCGTCTCGAGCACAATTTCAGCGCCAGCCACCCGACCCGTGTCCACCACCAGGGATGAGGGTATGTTTAGTCCTCGTCAATCGTTTAACAAACATTAATTGTCTATTTATTTACCTTCATTTTAGATCTCGACGCACAAGCGGTGATAGCGTCCATTGTCACTGATTCGGGCCTCTCCGAGTCCTCGGAATCGGCGGTCACGTTGACCACGGATAATCTGCAGCAGCATGTCATTGCCTCGGCGAGTGCAATCACACCTATCGCCGTCACGCAGTCGCTGCCCGTCGGCCTGGGTGTTATTGGCAGCAATAATTATGGAACCACAGGTCTCTCGAGCGGACCTGCTGGTGCTGGCGTTGGTGTCGGTGGAGGTGTGGGAGTTGTGGGAGTCAACGTCGGTGTAGTTAATACAGCTGCTCTCATGGAAATGGGTCACTCGAGAAATTCCAGTAATACTAGTCAAGTGAGCAGAAGATACCTTTAACTATCTAGAGAAAGACTTACACTAAACACCTTCTTGTTTGCAGATGTCAAAAGGTTCGGGTTATAGTAGTTTTTCGCACAGTCAACATTCGAGGCAAAGTTCTGAGGGTGACTCGGGGCATGCTAGGTAAGTTGTTACCCT
This sequence comes from Zaprionus indianus, assembly GCA_018904595.1. Classification (NCBI taxonomy): domain Eukaryota; kingdom Metazoa; phylum Arthropoda; class Insecta; order Diptera; family Drosophilidae; genus Zaprionus; species Zaprionus indianus. The sequence goes on from JAEIHA010000905.1 coordinate 5,262,320, forward strand.
TTAAATTGTGAACTTAGCTCATTTATTTTGACTACGTATAGAGCAGCTAAATTGTATAAAGCGTTGACTTGAATTTTGATATTGTTTTGCCCACAATTCGCGTTATATCTACAAAACATAAATAATCTACTTTAATACTGCCTATACTATATCTGTTATGCTCTACACTATATGCGCTATATATGCCTAAAATCTCTCTATCAATGTCCCTCTATATAAATGACAAAACGTGTCTAACCACACAAAAACAACGACACACACACACACACAATACAAAGACTACATGGCAGCATTATTTCCCTAAATGTTTACTAAACTCAAACACACTTACACACACACACACACACATACACAACACACACACACACTAAGCAGTATACTTCATTTTCCTTTAATTTTATACATATTTTATTTCCTAGTTAAGTTAGTTTTATAGCAAGTGCTGAACAGTTCTTTTGAAGTACTTAGCGTAGTATAGCAAGATTTATCCTTAGTGTTTCGGCTCATAGTGACTTTCATTCACTGTAAAGTTTAAGGTCAAATGCGATGACGAAAGTGTCGTTTCGTTTTTTTGGACATAGTTCAGAAAAAAGTAACAAATGTGCAAGCCCGAGTGGGTTGCATTATACACAAATTCTTATGGAAATTGTTGGAGTTTTCTTGTTTTAAATTCTGCACTCGATGACTTCATCAAGTGACTCTGTTGGGCGTCATTCGGTGCCACAGCGCAAAGGTCGAGTGACAACCGAAAATAAATACAAAATGCGTAACCTTTAACATTTCCATGCACCCCGAATTGGCAGAGGGTTAAAAAAACCAACACAAAGCTTCAGTGAAATTGGCAAAGATTGTATAACAATCTACTTATTTAAAGAGCTTTATCAAGTATAAAAGTTTTAACGAAAGGTTTTCTTTTAATATAAAATAAAAATCTTTTTTTTGCACAGAACCTCTCCTTATAATGCAGTTTGTTTTACATTCATACATTTAAATTTCTCCAAAAAATACCATTAAATGAAAAGCTTTATTGGTCTAATTTTCAAATTATTTCCATGGCTACATTTTAAATGTTAGGAAATATTTTGCTCATGTCCAAACTCCGTCATATCTTAAACTAAGAACCTTATGGTTGTTATAGAATAGATATGTTTATTCTTGAGTCTACGTTTAATGTTTTGTAGTGTGTACTAACTAGCCGACGCACAATTATCTAACCCAATGGAACTGGCATAATTTACTTTATTATACTAAGCGGTGTTCTCGGGAAAAGTTAATTATCATAATTAATTATAGTTCTTAACATACATATCATAGTAGCTTTAATTACATGATAAAAACCCACAATCAGTTTATATTTCCACTGAGGATTTTCTACTCTAATACGGGCTTATGGTTTATGGTAGCTTTTACTTAGTTTATGGCAAAAAAAAAAAAATTATAATTCCCCCACTTCCTGTATGGTTTATCGTTTATGTTTTAGCTAATTTGTTTAACACCTTTTGTTTCTTCTTCTTTTATTTATAACCAACATGTGTTCTGTATATAATTTGAATTGAAATCGAAACGGGTAAATGGCCAAACTAACCAAACCAACTGTAAATTGAATAACCTCGATATTAACCTCAATGTAAAACCATACGAAATGTCAATCAATCAACGAAATCGTCGAATTCCACCAAATACTTCAGTCGTTTTAGAAAATCCGTTTCTCTACTCAATAGACTCAATCAGAGAGCTATAAATGCCATGAAATTGAATATACCAGCGGTGCGTCATCAGAACAAGTTATCACCGGAGCAGCAGACAGTCCAGGGACTGGGAACGTCTCCGGGACTGGGCTTGGGACTGGGCCTGGTGCCGGAGCACTCGGTGGCAGCAGCACCGGCGAAAAGTCATTCACCCAACCAGGTGAACATCACTCTAAGCACAACTATCGAATATGTGAGCGAGGAACTGCTCTACCAGACGCCCAATGCAACTATGAATGCCAGTGGGGAACAGCCAAACTCGGCGGGTTTTGAGGACTTTCGCACACCCATGGCTGAGATGCCGCTGCCACTCCTGCTTCAGCCGAGCGCTGTGCTCTCTCCTGGTTCGACATACCGTAGCACTGCCGGATCACCTTCGTACGCCACTCAGTATTACGATAGTGGAGAGACAACTGACTCAGATGAGTATCCGCAAGAGGATTCGGGTGACAATGATTCTGGTCTGGAGGAGAACTATCATACGCCCCGTGTGGCGAAAATCAAATCAATGGAGAATCTATCGATACTTGAGATGGAGTTTCACAAGGCCTCCATGGAGTTGGATCGCAATTCGCCGCGGCGACTCAAGCAGCTGGCGGAACATGCACAAATTCCAAAAATGAAATCACTCAATAATCTCTGCTTCGACGACTACTCCGAGGAGGTGGTGCGCGAGGAGTTCCAGCGTATGCGTGAGCAGTCGTTGCGGCATGCGCATCATGTGCCGTCACCTCATCACCTGCCTCCACATTTGCCGCATCCGCATCCGCTGCAATTGCATTTGCATAGCTATGGACTAAGGAAGAACTCCACCACATCGAATGGCTCGTCGGGCAAGCTCTTTGTGAAGAAGCAATCGCATCAGGCCAAGGTGGGCAATGCCAAGTTCATTGGCCAAGATGCTGGCGGCGCTGATAGTCCGCAGATTGTGCATCATCCCATACAGAAGATGCGCTCGATGGGCACCATACCCGATGTGGTTAGCGAGCGCATCGAAGCAGATCCATTTCTCACGCCCACCTCGGAACGCAAACCGAACTTTCCACGACTCATACAGAGTGCAGAGAGACCCGCACTGGGCAACAGTTATGTGAATCGCCTGCTTACGTACGATGTGGTGGATTCGCCGGCAGATAATCTGGCCGCATCGGTATCCTTTATGTCACGCACACCCTTCGAACGCGCCTATCGACGCACAATGCTGCAGGCGGCTGCCGCATCCACTCCGCTGACTACGCAGGAGCCGACCTACATGGTCCGGCCACATTCCACGAATGCTGCCTACGAACTCATGAGGTGCGTCGCGTTTATCATATGAATAAACTAAAGAAAATTATATACCCTATATAGAAATAGTTCTCAGCAACGACTCGTTACTCGTTGATCGTTGCATCTACTTAAGCGTTACTCGTTACTCGTTACCCGTTACTCGTTACCCGTTACCCGCTGCTCTCACGTCAGAGAGAGTTCAATCAATTCACTGACTCATTCGCACGTTCGTTTCTTCGTTCGCTTCTGTCGTGCCCTGGCCAAGAAATCGCTTACCGTTCTTCAATTATCATTTACTATAATACGTTTTTCTTCCTTCCTTCATCATATCTGTCCTATTTTCCCGTTCAATTACGTTCTTATTATTGTTATTGTTATTGTGATTTTCTGGTTATGTTTATTGTGACTGTTTCGTTTTGTTTCGTTTCAAGTTTTATACTAATCATAACACAGGTTTGGACCAGAAGTTCTCAACTTCCACCAAGGGGTTACCCAATTTAAGATCTAAGCTAATCGTAAGCTTAATTTACTACTTGAGGGTCTACCTATCTATGTACACACGTCTCTTTCTATGTCTCCCATCCCGTGTACAGTTAATTCTTATATCCACTAATTCGTACAGTTGATGGGACTTTGGTCTAATTTTAATCGAAATGTCTGCGAACAGGTCTATTAAGAAGCACTTAAAAACTTTTTTAATGCAATCTATTTCCAATTTCCCTTTGTTTTCCACTTGCCAACGAGACTTTCTGCCTGTCTGCGTGTCCTTCAGGTCACAATTCTAATTGAAACTGGGGCAAGGATGCCGATGCTGACCACACGACCCATGCCACATCAGACGTCTCTGGCCATGTGACCGTAGCGTGTCGTGTCGTCAGACATCCTCTTACATTGTGGGAGGCGGCGCCTGAGCTCTAAAAGAAATGTTGAAATTTATTTGCCAGTTATTTTATCTATTGCTCTGCGCATCACACACAAACACAGACACATTTATTAAGATTCATTTATAAATTGCTTGAAAGAAAAAGGGAGAAAAGAAAAATCAATTTAATTGCGGGAAGAATATTGGAGAGAAACGAGGTCGCTATACAAATTTATGGTTGTTTAAAGCCTAACAAAGAAGAAAAAAATAAAAAATGGTTTTGTTTGGGAGATTATACAGAATAGAAATAGAAATTACAGAAATGAAGGCATAAATAAATTTTTATTAAGTGAGGTCAAGCTTCAATAAAGTAAAGCTAATTACTATTTTAAAAATATCAGTGACATTAGATATGTGATACCTTCTTTTATATTTATATTTTCAATAATTATATTTTCCACATACTTTGACTATGGAATCCACAACATACACCACCCACACAAACAGCGACAACACATACATACATACATACATATATAACTATTACATACATAACCCCAATATCGAACACAAATCAAAAGTACTCTAGTATAGTATGACCATATGAAACGCATACATCGAAATTTAATTGCTTCTTTTTTAAGTACTATAGAAATACTTGAGTTTTAGAGATATTTTATGATTATACAGCGAATAACAATATCTTTATAAATAATCGTAATTGATTTAAGGATAATTTTCTCATCATGTTTATTGTGCATATTTTGCAATGTTTTTTCATTTCTTATTTCTTCCGATACTTGAAAAAACAATCGAATCGAATCAAATTCCGCTTTGATATGTTAAATCAATGTCTATGCAAATAATCTAAACCGAAACGCGCAACAATCAGAAGCTTCAGTGGCGTGCCACGACGCCTCTTCGACAACAGCAGCAACAACAATTGCAACAGCAGCAGCGGCAGCAATGCGCCCAATAGCAGCAGCAACCGACAGCAACAACAGCAGCAGCAGCAGCAACAACAGGCGGCGTCTGTGAGTGGAGGTGCCTCCTATGGACTTGGTTCGAGCTCGTCGCCCTGCGGCACACTGGCCAGCATCCATTCGAATCACTCGGCCTCCTCGTCAAATGGCAGCAACACCAGCAGCAGCAGCGGCGCCCTCATCACCTTCCAGTGCAATCCAGGCAGCGGAATGCAGGATGCGACAGACGGTTCACTACAACAACAACAACAACAACAGCAACCGCAACAGTCTACTTCGGTGGGCTCACCCAATGGTCATGGCACTAGCCCACGGCTGGGCAATGTCATGTCCGGGGATGCACTTAGCTCGCTGGCAGCAAGTCCAACTGATGCATGCTCGATACGCTCGAATCCGTCGGCCGCATCGCTACTGCTCTCCACCTCGGCTGCTGCAGCGGAAGCATCGGCACTTGCCTCCGCCACCACGATGTCCGTGTCGGGTGCAACACTCTCGCCGCTGGCCACCACACAGATTATACGACGGCCCAGCATCACCATGATGTGGGTTGCATAGACTCTAACTAACTATAGTTGCCTGTCCTTATTTCCTGTTGTTAGGCAATAAGTTTTGTAGTTGTGCTCGTACACCTTGTTAAAAAAAAAAACAAATGTGAAACACAATAGAGCTGGAACGAGGCAGGAATAACTAACGAGCATTAAATTTATTTATATATGAAGTGAAAACAAATATTAACATTGTTTTTTATAGAAATTTATGTAAAATTAAGGCAAATATCAAATAATGAACCCAAATTGATATTTCTGCCGGCATCTTCCAGCTCTAATGTCAAAGTAAACAATTCAGTTTTTATAAATCCTTAAAAACAATTAAATTTTTAAGTTCTGTATGAAAATATGTTTATTATTTAAACGATTCGAAGCATTTAGATTACTTTTTATTTGAACATTCGATTTGTACAATGAATATTTATAATGTATGTTGTATATCGTATCCTTATGTATGTTATGATTTAAATGCTTTTCAAATTATTATGTGTACATCATATATAAATCATATAATGTCGCACTCATTCATGTCCATCATTCATTCGTGAAAACATTGTCGATCATTCGAAACGTTTTGCATGGCATGGCCAGAGATATGATTGCCCCAATTTGTATATCTTCGTCACGAAATTTTATCACACGATTGTGTGAAATATTTTCCATTATATAGTCCAAAACGTATTCAACTGCTAATCACACATACTAAAATCAAATGGGTTAAATATATACCTACATTTATCACCAATGAAGAGAGCACCGCGAATAGAATTAGTTTGCTTTATTTTGTAGAGCTTGTTGTTATTGCCCTGTTTGCTAATTGAATTGTTACTTTACTTTTGATTCGACAGGAATCCCAGTTCCGGTTCGTTAGTTATAAGTGAAACAGGATCTCTGGATCGCACGAAAAGCAGCGGAGAGAAGCGCAAGAAGGGCACTCTGGATGATGAGCCACGTGTTTCGGATCGCGTTGAGGTGACGCGTGTGAATCCCAATGTATTGATCGATGAGATTTGGAAGGACACGAAGCTAGATCAGCTGGCGGAGTCCGCAGAGAGTGAGTGTACAGAGTACTATCTAAGTTTTAACTCCATTTAACCAAACTTTTCTATGATTCATTTCAGCATCTGGTCTGCAGCTATATATCGCGAGGGATGGCACCGCCTCGCTGGGGGGCCACGAGGTGAAGTCGAATGTGCGGGCGGGTGCCTTCAAGCAGGTGGTCATGCAGGATCGAAGATAGTAGCGTCAACGCGTTTCTTTCATAAAATGTATTAGAAGACTAATTAAAACAAAAAAAAAAAAAACAACAAAACCACAACAAACAACAACAACAAAACCAACAAAGAAAATACAACTACAACAGCAAGAAAATGCGTTTTCGTAGTGCAGAAATGTAATGATTTAATTTTTACATGATAATTACTTGCAAGCTTAACGTGAAGAGTTATATATAGAGAGCATGTATAACCTATATATGTATGAGTACGCGTATACTATACTTACTTTATGTAACTGTATGTCATGTCAAGAGGGAGTACACTACTATAAATGTAAAGGCGTCGTATGTTTAACTAACTAGCTATATGAATCCATATGCAGCAATACATATGCCTATATAGATACATACCTACTATATCGATATGTGTGTGTGCGTGTGTTAAGCGTTATGTTAATAGCAACAGGATCGTGTCGCACGAATGTTTACCAATAACAGTGATGTTCTCTGTGATTCGTGCCGCTGTTAACATTAACATTTTCTGTGCGGCGCGTCTTGCACTTTTGGGAGTGTTTTCTGGGCATCTATTGGAAAGTGTCCAAGTAATATAGTAGATGAGCATAAGTTTGATATTATATTTTACATACAAATAAACGTTAACTTTTATTATTTACATTTTCTATTTATTTATTTAGCTATTTGTTTGAGGGCCTCCAAAACACTTCCAAAGTCTGTCGAAAACAAAATGAACTAAACAAAATTATTTTACTATATTGAGAAAACCAAAAATGAATTTCGAAATTTATGAAACATTCAATTGCATGCACTTTAGATGTACAGAGAAAAATTATGATACTAAACCATGAAAAATAGGAATCAGTTTTGCAGCTAATGAAATGTTTTTTGAGCTGCCATAAAATAACCAAATTGAATAAGAATATTTGCAACAAACTTTTGTTTTACTGCTTCCATTTTGAAAAAATAATGTAAAGAAACTTGTCTTGTCTGTCAGTAAAAGAAAGCACACAATATTAATGAAAATTAGCCTTCCGCATTGCTACCCTATAAAGAACCATAAAAAGCCATAATTTTCATAGCTTCTTCCGTTAAAAAAAAACTGCTGAGAAACATACCCAAGCGAAATACATATTCAACTAGTTTGCTGCTATGCAAAACTTTACAAACTTGAAATAATTTTTGCATTTTGAATTTTTTTCGATTTGTTAATAATTATTAATCTACTGATTTATACAAATTCTACTATGAAACGAAATAATTCTTAGCGCGTAGTTAGCAAATACAAATGTGAAAGTATTTTGTATATCATTAAAAACAATTCTCAACTCAAATTGAACTCTGTCACGAATGGAATAAAGAGGAAAGGCAACAATATGAAGATATAAACCAGAATGAAATGCAATTAGTTATTAACTTAGTTTACGTTATATGAGATGAGTGTAAAGTTGCTTTAGTTATTTTTTGATAATTTGTAAAAAGTGAAAATAAGTAAGAGAGCCCAAGAGCTAGTTTTTTAAAAAGTGTACATTTTGAGAATAATAAATACAGAAACAAATACGGATACAGCTAGAGAGAGGGAGCAAGATCTGCAAATGGTTGATTGTCGAGAGTTTTGGGCTAACTGAATGTTGTTGGCAGAGCTGGAATGAGCTGACCCGCACCCAGAAAATAGTTAGACATCGTGTATAAACGAATTGATTAATCCATGCTGGAATACAATAAGCAAGTAAAGTTGTATAATTTACAGCGCCTCCTCTTGAGTAGTTTGCGTTTTATGGGCGCACAGTTAGGTATTCAATAGCGTCTCGATGATAAGCCAGTTTTACAGTTATCATACAATACCACATATACAATAAATGCACTTGGTCGGCAATCGATAAGAAAACAACTTTTTTTGCCAACAGTATTTGGTTAACTCAACAGACAAATTTTGTGAACATTTTTGAACAACAATAAGCATACAAACTAGAAAAGAAAAAAAATCGACAAACAAATAAAAAGTACATATGTGAAACAATTACCAATAAAGGGAAAATTTAAAGAGAAATTGTATTTTATTTGGCACTCGGGAATACTTGAAATTTCTTACAGCGGATCACGAACGAAGCGCAGATAGGTTCCCCCAGCTGCCGACAGTACAAATGTCTTAGGATCGAACTTCATGTTGGGCAGTGTTCTCGAGCATGTCTCTACCCTGTAATTCTTGAGTATATAGACCAGGCCCACCTGGAGAGGGGAAAACATAACATATTTATATACAAGAAGGAACACTGATGTTTTGTCGAACCCACCTTGATCTCGAGTAGTCCCAGCAAGGTGCCAATGCAACCACGAGGTCCGGCGCCAAACGGTAGATACGTCATGGGTTGATGCTGTTGACGCTGCTCTGGTGAGAATCGCTCAGGATCGAATTTAAGAGGATCCGGCCAGTGCTGATGTAATGAGGAGCAAGTTAGACATTAGGCAACATGACGGCTCTCTATCAACACCCACCTGCTCATCACGATGGAGTCCCAGCACCGAAATGTAAACTGGTGTGCCAGGAGCAAGAACCAAAGACGTGGAGCCATTGCTCCATGCGGACAGATCATAGCCGCCCTTAGCATTGCAGCAGCGATCTAAAAAGGCTGTGGGCGGATACAGTCTCAGTACCTCGTCCACAACCTGGCGCATGTACGGTAACCCACTGACCGTATCGTAGTCCAGCTGGCCATCCTCGCTAGCCTTCAGCGCATTGCTCAGCTCCTGCCTGAAACGCTGCTGTATCGCCGGCTGCTTGGCCAACTCGTAGAGAGCAAAAGTAATGGTCGATGAGGATGTATCGAAGCCGGCCAACAACAGAAACGATGCCTGGGACACAAAGAAGTCCCGACGATGCACTACACTCTCTGGCGGCTGAGTGCGCTGCAGCTGCAGGAAGATATCGATCAGATCGTTGCGCTGCTCTCCGCTAGCCGCACGCCGTTTCAGGACCCAATCCATAGATTGACGCATAAAACGTTCGTACTCATCCGAATAGAGATGAGTGCGCAGAAGGCGTGAGAAGTGCGGAAAGAAGAACATTGTGAAGAGATGCAGCAGACGCTTGGGACGCGGTTCATTCACCTCGATGCACATGCGTCGGAATTCAGCATCCGGGTTCTGCAAGCAATTGGCCTCCAGACCAAAGGCCAACGAGGCAATGATGTCAGTACTGAACAGTGCGCTCAGCTGTTTCACTTCCAGCTCCAAGGTATCTGTATTTGAACCCGCCAGTTGTCTGGCCATATGCTGCTCCAGCTCCAGGCCGATCTTCTGCAACAGTCGGTACATATGCCGCACCTTGCCGGCGGCAAAGAATGGTGCAAATATTTTGTGCGTCTCGCGCCAACTGTCATATTTGGAAAAGAACAAATTTTGAGCGCCCATTGTATCCCCAATGGCATCAGTGGTCTCAAAGCGACTTGAGAACTGTGAAAAATCCTCAACCAGAATCCGCTTGATAAGCGCCGGCTCTCGCAACAGCAGTGCATGATTGTGCAACACGTGAATGCCCACATATGCCTGACCCTTGGCATTGCGAGACTCGTAGAGCTCCCGGAATTGATCGCCAAAGCAACAGCAGCCACGCAAAAGACGCCACACATTTCCCACAAAAGGCGTGGCAGGTATTTGCGGCACGCCCTGACGTCGCCAATGGTCGAAGTGCCATCGCTGCCAGAGCCAGGCAAGCAATGCAACAGCCAAGCACGCGATGATCAACATATTGCGTTACCGACACTGCGCTTCAAACTGCAATTCAGTACGCGAACGAGCGCTATCAAAAGTAAACTGACTGCGAGCGGGAAACCTTAGCAATATGTATTTCTTTTTTTATCTATTTCTGAATTAATTGAGAGGCCACGAAGAGAAGATAAGCGTGCAGTTCAGTACGCGATCGAGTGCTATCAAAAGTCAACTGAGTTTGTGCGGGAAAGCTTAGCAATGTATACTCATATTACGTTTACTTCCAGGTTGAGTGAGAGCGCACAAAGAGAAGATAAGCGTGCAATGCACCACGTGCCATACCCTGTAATTGTTTTCAATGTGGAAGTGGAGTATATTGTAGTATTCTACACAGTGTAACAAAGTAGTTCAACAAGCCAAGCAGTTGGAGTCTAACAAAGGTTCTTCCTCTTATTAAGATGTCTTTCTTTGGGCTTATATTTGTTAGTAGTAGTTAGGGTATAAGGTAGTCAGGCCGACTGGAGATCTAACTTGTTTACAGCTTGCACAATTACACTCAATTAAAGCTCTAAGCTCTCTCGTTCTCTTCGAGCAGGTCACCTTACACTGGAAAAAACATCTAGACTAATTACAACAATGAGTTTCTGAATCATCACTTTATAAATATATCAAATTTAACTTTTTTTCAGTTTTCTTATAAAGGATTCTCTTAAAAATGTCCCCTCTTTACCTTCCACAACGCTACCTTTGAGTAACAAGCCTGATAACAAGGTCATAAAGATCAGAACAGTCAACTAATTCAATTATACAACGATTATTCGAGCTACCACTTGTGCCGATTTCACCTTATCGGGTGTTAATCGCGTCTGCTTGCTGCCGCCTAATCAAGCTATATTTAATGAAATAAGAATAGTACAATATATACCATAAATAATGTGTACAACGTTTATGAAAAATTGTAAAATCGTTAGTTTATTTTACACTTAGGTCATAGATTGTAGGCACTATACGCTGCTTTGCGCTGCTAACTAGCGTAAGACATTGTTCAATTGCAACCGTTGAATCTGATAAATCTGCCAGAAAGTCGGGCAGTTTGTACAATTAACTACAGCAAGGCGAACGGTATGACGGATTGACGACATACATATGTACACGTACATATCGTATGTATGTACATATGTAATTGTTAATTTTAGTAATGGATAAAAAACAATTGAAATAAATTCATATCACGAGCAGCAAGACGGGTTAGGAGCCATGTAGATTCGGATGCTGACCGCTGCTATTCTGCAGAGCCTTGGCCACCTCCTCCTGCAGTGTGCTTGGCGGATCCGAAACGATGTCCGTGTGCATTGATAGGTACTTTAATTTGTTCGTAACAGCTGAGAAATACATAAAAATAATTAAGGGTACACAGGAAAATAATCACATTTTTGGTACTTACCGGGTCGCAAATCTATGAGCGAGCAATGTTGATCGACCCACAGAAAGGCGGTGCGACGCAGCTCATCCAAACTGGCGCTAGAGACTGTAGAGGTGTATGAGGCTAGCAGCGGTTCCAATATTAAACCCAGCTGTGAATATACAAAATTATTACTACTAATCTAAACAATCAACTCCTTCGAGGCACTCACAATCCAAAACTTCCAATCGTTCATTGTGTTGTAACGCACATAAACTTCGTAAAGTTGACGCACATGCTCGGTGCCCTGACGAGTCACAGGTGCCCCGTTGGCGGGCAGTATTGAATGCAGGTGCCTGTTAGCAACAAAAAAAATGGTAGATCTCGTTAGTAAAGCAAGGATAAAACCTCTACAAGACAAGTCCACCTACGTTAGTGAATTGTTCAGTGCATCGCGTTCCATACGCAGCGCTTCGATCTTCTCCTTGAGCACGTTGCGCTCCTGTCGCAACTGTTTAATATGATCGGCGCCCTTCTGCAGCATTGCCGCCTTACTGAGCTTGGCATTGGGATTCTGTTGCAGTTGGGGGATGAGCGCATGCAGCGTATCAAAGCCGTTCTTGATGTTATAGCGACGCTTCTGCTCCGCATGAATGTGACCGGCGCGACGTTGGGTATCGCGTGGCTGATACTTCAGGCTGGTTGTCGGCGACAATGGCGAGTCCTGTGAGTCGTGGAACGGCGAATCGGGCGACAGGCTCAGCGTGCTGCCCAGCGCATTAGATGTTCCCTGATTGAAACTAAGCATTTTACTGCCAGGCGGACTGTGCAACGAGGGTGCAGCAATCGAAACGGGCAACGAGGCGGACTTCTTTGGTGAGTGTTGCTGTGACGGCACCGGTACCGTCAGCGGCGTTGTGCTTGCAGCATTGCTTGTTGTGGCATACAGCGACTGAGACACGTTGCTGTTGCCGCTGGATATGGCATTTGCGGAAGAACTCGGCTGCGACTTGCCCGCCACGGCTGCCTGCAGACGTGTATCTGTATCGAGAGAAATTGGATTGGTTATAGTACATGAAGCATATTAGATATATATATATATTGCACCACTCACTCGACGTCAGCAGTTGGGCTAGGGTGCTGTTGTTTAGCATGGGATCGCTGGTGGCCTGTTGCATTTGCTGTGTGACCAGCAGGTTGCTGGTGCTGCTGCTGCAGTTGCTGACGTTGCTGTGTCCGTTGTTAACTGGCGACCCACCGCCGGCGGCAACTACTGTGTGCTGCTGATGCATGGAGTTGCTGCGCACCCTCGACTTGCCCTTGGCATGGTACTTGGGCACGGCAAACTGTTGCTGCTCGTGATGAATGAGCTTGGGCAGCGACACATTGAGTGGCAGACTGTTGGAGCGATGCATCTCCTTGGGCAACAGGCTAGTGTTGGGTGTGGCCCAAGATGCTACGCTAACAGCGGGTTGCTGTTGCTGCTGTTGTTGTTGCTGCTGCTGCTGTTGTTGCTGTGACATCAGTAGACTGGCCACTGTTTGCTGATGTTGCAGTTGCACATGTTGCTGCTGCTGCTGCTGTGTGTTCGACACCTGTTGCTGTCGTGTCAGCTGTAGAATTTGTTGTGTGCTTAGACTTAGGCCCAAGGGCAGCGACTGCTGCATTTGTAATTGAGGCTGTTGTTGCTCCTGCTGCAGATAGCTCTGCTGTTGTTGCTGCTGCTGCTGCTGTTGCTGCTGAGGTACACGAGGCACATTCAAAAAGGTTCCTGTCGACGCCGACTTCTTGAACTGTGGATATGGCTTGTAGCTGATGGAGTTGTAGCTGCTGTCGTTCAACAGCGACAGCACATCTGCATTGTGCGGTTCAACCTTGACACTGAGCTGCTGCTGCTGCTGCTGTTGCGACAGCTGTTGTTGCTGCTGTTGAGGCAGCTGTTGTTGCTGCTGCTGTTGTTGCTGCTGATAGCTGTCTGCATAATTGGCTAGAAAACTTTGTGAGTAAGTATTTTGTTGTTGCTGCTGCGTGGGAAAATGCAAACGCGTCTGTTGCTGCTGTTGTTGCACTTGCTGCTGCTGCTGCTGCAACTGCTGTTGTTGCTGCTGCTGCTGCTGTGGGGTTTGAAACGCCTGCAGCACAGCACCCGCACCCAGATGATGCTGCTGATTCTTCTGCTGCTCGGCCAGCATCTGCTGGTAGAGGTTCGTCTGATGCAACGTCGGCTGCGCCTTGTCGTAGTTGTGCGGCTCACGTCGGAACGGTCGCTGTGTGTTCTTGGCAATGCGCCCATTGATGACACTCTTGCAGGAGAAATTATCGCTGGCCGACAAGCGATTGCTGCTGTCGTTGCTGCTAATAGCCCCAAAGTGTTTGGCCGAATGCAAACGACCCGATGTCGACTCGCTCAGCAACTGTTGCTGTTGCTGTTGTGCATCGTTGGCGGATTGTTGTGCTTGCCGTGCCGCTGCAAACTGTTGATCGATGTCGCCATACGGCAAGTTACTGATCGGTGTATTCAACTCCAACATGTTTGCATCCACTTGACCATTGCCGGCACTGCCGCTGCCCACTACATCCATCATGCTGTCGCTGCTGTAGAGCGTGTGCGGAGCACCCACAATCGCTGGCAGGCAATAGTCATCGTTCTTGAGCATGTCCGCATCGGTGCCCTCCTCGGGCACGGGTGGCAAGCGTGAAGAAGTCGTTGTGAGCAAATCTGTAAAAGAAAACGAATTAAGCAACAATTCATCTTGGCCAGAAATACAAGTTAAATTAACTCACCTGAGAAGGTAATATCGATATCATCTAAATTCGGTTGCAGCGGGCCCAGACTTGGCTGTATGAAATCCGCAATTCCAGCTCCACGCGCTGCAAATCATACAAATTAGTAAATTATATATATGTAAATAAGTTTGTTCAACTTACCAATTTCTCTTGAATCGGGAAAGGGGAAAGGTACATTTATTGCCGAGAACAATGTGTCTGTTGTCCAGTCGTCGGGCATCAAGTTTCTATCGTTCAGCGGTGACCATTCCAAAAAGTCCAATTCACTTTTCTGTAATTTAAAAAAACGATAAGGTAAGTTTCAGTTTTAATTAACAATAGATATTGCGCTCTGGGAATTGGATGAATTGAAAACCAGAAATTATGGCTACCTTTGCTAGGCCGAAGGTTTTATGCCCTGGCAAGTTTTATAGCTGCTCCGATCTTTCATATAGTAATGATATATAATGGTGCGGACCTGAAGAGTTTTGTCTATATTCAATATTATGTTTACCTAATTTATAGGGTCGGATATGTCTCTTTCGGTGCGTTGCAAACTTCAGACCAAAACAAATATACCCTCTGCAGTACCCTTTTTAGAAATGAATTCTCTAACTTACTCAACTTCATAGTACTTTCCAGTTCCTAGTCAACTATATGCCAGTCGAGAGTCCAGTCAAAAATGCAGACATTTCAAATTTACATTGAGTTGTTGCGCGCCATGTGCTTTACAAGAATATATTTCGATAGGAAATTAAAATGTTATCAATTGCAAGCGGATTGGAGTTTCTACTTAAGACTTAGTGTGCTACAAGTATCGTTACTTTGGTCCGCGTACAACTCATTAAATGGATTGAATGTGACGTACACAAGCACTTCGAATTTTGTTTTAAGCATTTCCTATCACATTTCATTCTTTTGGGATCCTACAACAGTAATGCTGCAGTTACTTTGGCTGCAGCTGCAACAGCGTCGCCTATTAAAACTCTTTCGGCGATTGCATAAAATATCCAAGTCGTGTGGACCTCTCTGTGTGCCACAGTGGATGTTTCGCTGTTGGCTTGTCACTAGTTTTATGCAGGTGATTGACAGCTTCTATCAGTTTGGTAATTTGTTACTTTTGGACATTGTCTTCATGCGAGTGATAGCCTGCACCATTGTGCATCAACTCTTTTGCAATTTTTTGGTTACCTTCTACATTGCCTTGATAAGCCAAATGGCTCGGATTTTGCACAACAATCGAAATGGCATTGAAAATGGGCTTAAACAAAGACTTGATAGTCCATATATATTCAGGGTTGTCTTACGAAGCATTGAAATACATGATGATATATGTTTTCTTGGCTACCGGGATGTGAATATCATTTTTGGACCGCTTATTCTATTGCACATGAATTTTACCACTACAGCACTCCCATCGGCCTTCTACGTGTTATCACGGAGATTCATAATTGCGCCTCTGCCATGGACACTATTGAACATACTCTTTGCAGTGCTGGTTATATCTTTTAACTATCTTTGCATAGAGGTAAGTACAGTTGGTTTTATCCAATTTACATTAAGAAAAGGTTAAATAGCCTACTACAAATTATTTCTTAAATATTTGTAACTTTATTATTAGATTAAAAACGTCATTAGCAAATTGCCATTTTTGTTGATAAGCCTTCAGTGAATGCTGTAAAGTATTAGGTAATTGAAACTTTTGTTGATAAGCCTTCAGTATTTGGAATGCATTCCTTTTTATCATACTAGCTGTGTCAACTCACTCGTAACACGTCATAAAATAATTATTTTATGAGGTTCTTTATCCCCTTTCATTTTTCATATAAACCCGCCAGAGAACTTCAATTAATCCAACAACTATCATTAAAAATTGCACTATACTCGTGTACGATTATCTGCTGCAATTAAATGCGTTACTGTGAACATATTGAACACCTTTCATTCAGTTCACAAAGCTATCGGCAATAAACACGCGACTTTCCTTTAACCAAAATAATGCGACTATTCTAAACGATCTTGACTTCAGTGACTTTCACAAGTGTTATTCACTCAGTGCCACTTGGCTGTCTTATGTGCTGAGGATTCTTATCCAAGGGTCACTACTCATTTCATTCATGTCAGCAATCCGTTTTTGGTCTTTAAATTACAAAGATTCCAATTCGGAATCCATCAATTTTTACGATCATATAGTGATCTTGGCAGGAAGTACCACACAACTCATTGTCAATCTGTGGATGTATTTGTGTCAAGAGAATCAATTGAATCTCGTAAATCGCCTAAGTCGTGTGGCTAGTAAACTTGGTTTAAAGAACCTAGAGACGCCTTGCGTTCGCTGGCTTTTTCGTCTCTGGGTTATCATTTCCACCTATTACGGCATCGATGTAATTATCTACGCGTTTTACAATTTGGGCCTAGATCAACAGCAAATAATATTCTTGCCTGGATTCTTTGTGCGTGTCTTCTGTGCAAATTTCATCATCACCTGCTACTGTTCCCTATTATTGAGCATAAAATATCTTATGAGAACACTCACAACTCAGCTGGAATCCCACATGACAAATCACAGCCAGAAATCAGTCAATGATCTGGCCACGAGTCTGCATCACTATGATGCGATTCACTTAGCCTGTCAAGAAATATCACACACCTTTGGTGTTGCCCTATTACTGACCTATTTGTACTCAACACTCGATGCGGTGGAAACGTATTTCCTAGCTCTACCGCAGGAGTGCTTTTGTTTTCTAAGAATCCTGCTGCTTCTGCGGTGGCTGGCGCCGATTGCAATCTATATGACCATGCCTCTTCTCATCAACAATTTAGCAATTGAGGTGAGTGTTAACATTATAAAAAGTTAATTAAGGAAAATTAATACAACAAAAAGATTCAAGATTACTATTTTGTGGTCTAAGTGTGACCTTAGTCGATACACTATCGTAAGTTAATTTAGTTAACGAAAGCCCTGTCGATACCCATATCGATAAAAAAGTGTTGCGGAACGCGAAAAGATCGTGACAGCGTCACTATCGTTTGAGAAAGTTAAGTGACAGATAAAAATTATGCGTAAATGCATTTAAAATTAAATGAAAACAAGGCGGTCAATAACGTTTTATCTGTAGAAGTTAACATAAAGTTAAGAAATGTAATAGAAAGGAGAATGGAAGTCTCAGCTGACTACACACTTCAAATTACCCCTGCATCGAATAGAGTGTGAGTCACTGTTGTCCGTTGCAAACCCTGTTTGCAAAACGTACATTTACTGTAATTGCAATTTAATTAACCCAGCCATATAGATTGGTCGTCCGATATGGCTTGAGCTTCTCAGTAAGTTTTTAAAATGGTATTTAGTTTTCCAGAAGAACATACCGACATCAGCTGTGTGTTTTGTGGTCAGAATGAAGCTCTCGTCGTTTATACACTATCAACGTTATTTGGGACTAAACGATATTGATTACTCTAAATTTCGGGAATGTTACGTGCTCAATGGGAATTGGATCTCCTATTTAAGCCAAGTGGCTGTACAGCTCATCTTTACTGCAGGAATACTTGAAGCGCTACTCCGGAGAGATGTAATTTATGGAGATTTGAAGTCAAGATTCGCCAACCATTTTCACAACGTAGTTGTTCTGTTCATACCCATCACTCAGATACTTGTGGGCATATGGATACGCTTTCAACAGGAAACTCAATGGATTCTACTGAACAAGTTAAGCCAATTAGCCACTCGATTGCAAGTGGATACAGAAAGATTGCAATATCCACGCCTGCTTTATCGTTTCTGGCTGAGCACCTCTGCATTTAATACTGCCAACATTATAGTATTTTCCTGGTTAGTTTGGAATTCGGACAAACATTTGACATATTTGATAGCCTTTGCCGGCTTCTTAGTGCTTTTGATACGCTCAAATTTTCTGATAATATGTTACACTTGCCTGGTGCATGAGATAAAACTCTTGCTGAAAGCCCAGGCTGATCAACTGAAGAAATCCCCGTATTCTACGAGACAACTATCAGAGAATCTGTGCTTGCACGATGAGCTACTGTTGCTCTGCAGGCAGGAGATAGTTGAAGTTTTTGGTGGTGCCTTGATTTTGATTATCATATTTAACCTACTGGATGCAACGCTTTTACTTTACGTGTCAGCAATGCCGGAAGAATTATCGGCATTGGAAGCGCTCAAACTGTTAGTTTGGGTTGTACCCTTAGTTATATATCTGGCTATGCCATTGACGGTCAACGATTTGGCTAAACAGGTGAGGAATAACAGAAACAAAAAAAGGAAAAATACCTCAACTTTTTAAAAACCTTGAAGTCTAAGGTTAACACAGATGATTTTCCATTAACATTTCTATTGATTGAGGGTCCCTAATTTGTTAAAAAATTTGTTAACAATCATTTCTATAGTCTGCATGCAACACAATATTTAACACCATGAACGACAGTGCCATTAAGCACTATCGAAAACAGAATACAACCTTAAACCCAATTCTATTAACTGAACCAAAAACTAATTAATTGTTTGCTCGAACCGATTGGACCTCATTGTAAATTTGAATTTGGTGTTTAGTCAGTCAGACGAACTTACCGACAACAGGCGCGTTTTTCACGGTCACAATGAAGCTCTCGTCGTTCATACACTACCAACGTTATTTGCGACTGACCGATATCGATTACTCTAGTTTGCGGGAATGTTACGTTGTCAATGGGAATTGGATCTCCCATTTTAGCCAGATGGTTGTACAAGTCATTCTAACTGCAGGGCTCATTGAAGCATTACTTCGGAAAGGAGTTCTTTATATGGACATGGAATCGAGATCGATCAACCTATTTCACAACATTGTTGTACTCTTCATACCCGTCACTCAGATAATTGTTGGCATTTGGATACGCTTTCAACAGGAAACTCAACGGGTTCTACTTAACAAGTTAAGCTCATTAGTCGTTCGATTGCAAGTGGATACAGAGAGGTTGCAATACCCACGCTTGCTTTATCGCCTTTGGCTGAGCACCTCCGCATTTTATACTGCCAACATTATAGCATTTTCCTGGTTAGTTTGGAATCCGGACAGACATTGGACATATTTGCTAGCCTTTGCCAGCTTCTTTGTACTTTTGATACGTTCAAATTTTCTGATCATATGTTACACTTGCTTAGTGCATGAGGTAAAGCTCTTGCTGAATGTCCAGGCAGATCAACTGAAGAAATCCCCGAAGACTACGAGACAACTATCAGACAATCTGTGCCTGCACGATGAGCTGCTGTTGCTCTGCAGGCAGGAGATAGCTGAAGTTTTTAGTGGGGCTTTTATTATGATTTTTATGTTTACCCTACTGGATGCAACGTGTTTACTTTATGCGGCCGCAATGACGGAACGATTCTCTGTATGGGATATACAAAAACTTTTAGTTTGGGTTGCACCTTTGGTCATATATCTAACTATGCCACTGGTGGTCAACGATTTGGCAAGTCAGGTGAGCAATACGAGACCTCATAATAACCAACTTAATTATCTCCGAATTTATACATATAGTATTTCAATTCATTTTACATCGTTAAACCTTTTAAACCCCTTTGGAAAAAAGAATTTAACTCCTGTGTTCATTTAATTAACTGAACCAAACACTAATTAATAGATGCTTGATTCCGTATACACTGTCCTATCGTAAAATTGGAACGCAGTTCAGTGTAAAAGAAAAACGCGTCGCGGTCAGAATGAAGCTCTTGTCGTTTATTCACTATCAACGTTATATGGGTCTAACCGATATTGAATACTCTAGTTTCCGGGAATGTTACGTGCTCAATGGCAATTGGGTCTCCTATTTAAGCCAAGTGTTAATCCAAATTATGTTTTTTGCGGACTTAATTGAAGCATTGAACCGGAAAAGCATTATTTATATAGACATGAAGTCAAGATCCGGGAATATTTATGAACACCTCGTTGTGCTATCTATACCTACCACGCAGATATTTGTATCCGTTTGGTTGCGATTTCAACAGAACACTCAGCAGATTCTATTGGAAAAGTTAAACCAACTAGCCTCTCGTCTGCATGTGGATACAGAGAGTTTGCCACGTCCACGTTGGCTTTTTCGCTTTTGGCTGAACAGTTTGGCATATTATACTTGCATTGTCCTCGTGTTCACACTGTTTGTTTGGAATCCACTTAGATATTGGAGCTATTATCTGGCCTTTGCTAGCTTCTTTGTGCTCTTAGTACGCTCAACCTATTTAATAATCTATTACACCTCCTTGGTACACGAGGTGTTGGTGATGCTGCAGACACAATCAGATCAGCTACAGGGCATCGTGGATAGTAATGAGATGTCTTTGAGTGAGCTCTCATGCAACTTGTGCCTATACGATGAGCTGTTGTTACTTTGCCAGCAGGAGATAGTTCAAATCTTTGGCGGTACATTGATAATGATTTTCAGCTTTTTTCTTCTGGATGCTATATCTATTTTATATATGGCAGCATTGGAAGAAAAGTTCTCGCTATTAGAAATACTACGTCAGCTTATTTGGTTTGTCCCTTGGATGATATATCAAAGTATGCCAATGACCGTTAACGAATTAAGAGGACAGGTGAGTAAGAGAAAGAAGAATAACTATAGCAAGCAATTTCAATGAGACCTTCTCGTATGACATTTTTTCATTATCAAGTTTATAAAACCCATCTACAATATTAATTAGCCTTAAGTGGCATTTCCATTAGATTCTATCACTCGAATGGGGAAAACTAACATTACATTCTACCAATTCAGTTCGCGTGTTGAAGTACAGACCGAAGCAAGTATTGAATCGAGAAAATGTTGAAAGATTGTCGGCATGGCAAACTCTTTACATTCGTGCATTATCAACGGTTAATGGGCTTAACCTACAAAGACTACTCGAGTGTTCTTCGGAGTTATGTGTTCAATCCCACCTTGTTCTGTTATATACTGCAAATATTAGTGTTGTCGATCCTAAGCTATAGTTTGTATGCAACAATCACTTTTCAGTGTGTTGACAAATTCGATATGGAATCTCATCCGGGCCAAATGTTCTATCAACTGGTACTTTTGACATCTCCTATTACGCAGTTTTTTGTCATATTTTGGATCTATCTGCAGCAAGGAAAGCAAATGAAACTGTTGCAAAAATTGTCCAACTTGGCATTTTGCCTGAAAGTGGAAACTTCGGCATTGTCACGTCCATGTTGGCTTTATCGTATCTGGTTGGGTTCCACAATTTATTATAATGTGCATTTGGTATATGGTGTGATAGACCTTTGGGATCATTGTCCACACTTTTTGGAGATTATGATTTATTTGGCTTTTAATATCAATATTGTGCGTAACAATTTCATCATCACTTGTTACGCTTCGTTTGTCAGCGCCATACTGAGTATGCTTCAAGAACAGGCTTTACAGCTAATCCAATCGGGTTTTTCCATAAGCTCCGAAACGTTAGCCAAAAACATTCGTATTCACAATGAACTTTTGCTTATGTGCATGGAAGAGCTAATGGACGTTTTCGGTGTCATTTTGTTGTTGAACTTTTTATATGTCGGCCATAACGCGGTTTATATTGCCTATCTCACCACTTTGGATAGCCAATTTTCATCAATAGAGATGATAACCATGCTTGTTTGGATGATTATGCTGTGCACATATGTGGGCATGCCATTAATGAACAATGCAGTAATCACTGAGGTAAGTGTCATTTATTTAAATCTAATGTAGTAGGTGTGGAGTAAAGGAAAAAGAGTTTATAGTTTGAACTGATAAATTCTTATTATCTTTGACATGAAAAACAAAATCCAAGTCAGAAAGAGAGGCATTTGTTGGAGGTGCTTATGACTTAAGTAAGACAAAGTCTCAATGTAGACATTTGTAGATACAAATATTGCAATAGACGGTAAGAGAAATAGGTATCAGACTTGTCAGTCAGCTTGTCAAGATCGATACTCATTAATCTAATAATTTACATTAGATTAATTGAAATAGTCCCATCTAGGCAAACATGTTGATGTGTCCATGATATGGAATATTGACAGGGAGCACTAAAATTACGCTCAGTTCGATAGACAACCTTTTACGAAACACACCGTAATGTCGCGAGGGAAACAGTTGTTTCCATTTCTTATATATCAACGATATTTGGGCATCACCGATCTTGACTATTCAGAATCCTTGGAGAAATATGTGATAACTCCAACTTGGAAAACTTATATCGTTCAGTTAATTGCCTTGTGTTTTATTTTCGGCAGTCTTAGAGAAATCTTTGTTCACCGGTTCTGGGATTTTTTGGACATCGAGTCAAGTGTCGGAAAAACCTTTGTTTACCTACTGATTATAGCGATTCCAATGACTGAACTCATGACCAACACTTGGCTTCGCATCAGTCAACACACCCAACAAACTCTGTACAATCGACTGGCCTCTTTGGCGTTACGTCTGCAGGTTGATACAATGGCGATGAGAAGGCCACTTTGGATTAAAAGTCTCTGGATTGGAATATGTTTATTCTATTTGTGCAATATTCTTAATTATATGAAAAACTCTTGGCATTTATATAGTCATATCAACCACCTGTTCTCCTACCTCTCGCTGTATTTACTTTTCGTGCGAACCAATTACCACATTAGTTGTTACACTTTTTTGGTCTTTTTGGTACGAAGATTGTTGCAAGCCCAAGAAGACCAATGGAAGGAAATTGTGATAGGAAACAGACTGACTGAATCAGGGTTGAAACTAGCAGCTGGTTTAAGAACCTACGATGAGCTGCTTCTACTGTGCCAGGAAGAAATTGTGCAAGTTTTTGGTGTCGCTTTGATATTTCCATATATGTTCTTCGTTTTGGATGCTGGTGCGATCTGTTTTAATGCAACATTCAGTGAACGTTTTTCAACCTTGCAAGTCATATTGGTCATCAGCTGGATGACACCTCTGATTTTATATATGACCATGCCCTTGACCATCAACGAGGTGGAAAAGCAGGTGAGTGAAAGAGCTTGCTTGCAGGAAATACTTTGTGAGAACAGTGTCTGGCACAACCCTAAGACAAATCAATTCCCAACCATTTTTAATAACGTTTCTTCTTATTTATCTCTAACAATTTTCTTCCTTATCATAATTGAGTAAGTACAATGTTTTTCTAAGGGCGTATTATCGTATTATTGACAAGGTCAGCAAAGCACGAAAAGAATAACATAACCTAGACCTAAGTAAATGCCATTAGGCTAATAATATTCTCAAACATAATATAAATACCCATTGAGTGAAGCAAGTCGCCATCAGTTTCTGATTGTCGTGATTATCGTGTCGTTATATCTACGATGAAGTATCAGCTTAGTGAACTCTATCCGTATTATCGCATATGCCGTTATTTGGGCATTTTCTGTATACAATACAATCCGAAACAGGATCGGTATCGTGTAAGCCGCAGCCTCATCTGCTATCTGGTGCACTTTGCCATGCAAATCTATCTGATCAGCTGTATGATCATTTTGGTCTGGTTTTGGACCGTCTGTTTTCGCACAGAAATGACAGCGACGGGAAATCATTACGAAAGATTTGTACTCTTCTCGGCCTTGGTCATACAATTTGTTCAGAATGCTTGGCTTATATGGCTACAGGGCTCTCATGTCCGAATCGTACGACAAGTGGAGCTATATCGACGCAAATACTTAAGTTCAACTCGCCTGTTGTTTCCGCAGCGATTGCTCTGGATTATTGGCATAGTGAATATGTTGTATCTGATAAATTTCGTAAAAAATTGTCTAATGGCCTGGCTGATACATGCATCTGGTTGGTTCACCTTCAGCACCCTGGGATTTCCCTTGCGTGCCATTATCAGCAGCTTTATACTGGGCACCTATGTCTGCCTCATACATATTATCCGACATATACTCGCTGCGAATCAGGAACAACTCGAGATTCTCGTACAGCAACTGCAGCATCCCAAACGAAGTTGCAGCGATATTCTACGACTACGCAACTGTCTCGATCTGCACGATCGATTGCTCGTCTTGTGCAGCGATCAGATTAGTCTGGTGTACGGATTCAATATATGGCTATGTCTATTATTCTGCTCCCTAGACGCATCCAGTATACTTTATATTGTATTGGTGAACGGCACAGCCTCTACACCAATACAACATTTGGTCTTGTCAATTGTCTGGCTTTGTCCAACATTCATGACCTCGACAACGGCTTTGATGAGTGATTTAGCTGGCGAACAGGTATGTTGGTCTCTTAACTCCTATAAATCTGAATAATTGAAGTAAGAAAGTCTTTGGAGAGATGAACATCATTTACTTTGATTGAGAATTAATATTTAATGCAGTCTAAGTGACACAAATGTTGAAATCTTGACCGTGAAAAACTAAAGTAGTGAAGTAGAAAGGAGATTCGTTGTCTCGGGTCACCCAAGCGAATCCCTCAGGCTAATAGCAAACCACAATTGATTTGATTGCTATCAATGGAAGGGGATATTAAAGTGTCATCAAAATCCGTTGTATCGATTGAAATATGTGTTGTCCTTTGGAAGTGCGACATCCGCTAGTCCATCAACGTGTGGCATACGGTCATGTCCTACAGAACTGAGCTGCGTATCTATTTGATCAGCCTGAAATGTATCGGTTTGCTTTGTATGACTAACGATACAAATAAGACTTGCTTTATAAGTAAAACCGATGATATTCAAGCATTAATTGGATTAATCGTTGCCCAAATTGTATCATGGATCGCTTTAGTTTATTTTCTACTATCATCCGATCACTCTGCGATTACTGATGATGGTGCTGTAGGGAATACGTATTTGCTTATCGACTATTGTAGTGCTTGCCTGACTATATCATTGGTGTATCTTATGTTTTATGTGAAACGTCGCAGTCTCATCGCTCTGCTTGGGCTGCTGCTCGAAAGCAATCGAAAGGACCTAAGGGATTGCTATGCAAAACAGTTTTTTGCACGTTTTCTCATCCATGTGTGCATGTCAGCAGTGTGTGGCATTATTTTCGGCCAAAGAGTAAACTATAACATTTCATTAGTGTCTCGTCTAGTGCTATGCTTCGTTTTCACCTATAGCTACATGCTGATAGGGCTTATCATAGTTCTTTATAGTTGCCTGGCACAAGTCTTGGCTGCCCTTTTGCACCTTTATAATCGCGATTTGGTGGCTGCTACTCAAGCAACAACAAAGACGACGACGACAACGATGTGGCAACCAATTTTGTGGCATCGCAATAAGATGCTCATCATTTGCCATGAACAACTGAACTCTGTCTTTGGCCTTGTCATGGCGCTAATTACGGCGTTTGTGATTATATCAGCACCAGCAGCTCCCTTTTATCTGATCACGAAAATAATCGGGAAGGATGCCAGTCAGCTCGACATACAAGTATATCTTTTGATGCACCTTTTTATCGCAACCATCACTTGGAATATCCCGTGGCTGGCTGCGATGGTGATGATATTTCGCAAAGATGAAGTATCTATTGAGGTATGCATTGACATTATGACGAAAAAGTTAAGATTATTCAAGGGTAAACTAATGACGATCGTTGCAACAATAAAAGTGCGAACCCTTTTATTTGTATACATATCCGAAGAGGCATTCTCGGCGGACCGAGTTCTTTATATTTCTCTTTGTTTAGAAGACTACCGACATATCAGAGAGTTCACGACATTAGTTCATATCGAGCATATTATTTGCCAACAACCTATCAGTAATTTTCATTTTCAGTCCGCCAACACTAACAAGATTATCTGATCACTTTAGTCAATTAATTAGGAACTATCAGCTGATCTTATACGCAAATGCGTTTCAGCTAATTGTACTAGGTATAAACATGTGGATACATCACTCCAATTGGTTAGTCAACGACACCATGTCGGTCTGCAAGTATCTGCGGAAACAATTGCGGGTTCTGCACCTTGTAGGGATGATGTGTGCTAGCTTCGACAACGAACAATGTTTGCTACGGACAACTTCTTACAGTGAACACTACGCATTAATCTATTTACTGATTATACTGAGTTCAACGCTCTTGTGCTTTCTGTGCGCATATTTTTACCCTGAAATTTTGTTGATGGGAACTTTAAACAAGACGGGAAACTTTTATGAAAATATCAATTTACGAGGCTTTTGTATAGTCCTCTGGATACTCTACATTTGCCTTTATGTACGACGTCATCGACATATAGCATTAGTAGAATCTTTGCTTCAGCTAAGCGGAATTGTTTCGAATGAAATTACCAAAAGGAAACATCGACGAATGTTTCTGGCGTTTAAGGTTCTGGTGTTAATCAACGTATTCAATCATGTCAATGGATTCTACCATGCGAAGCTGCTTGCAGTTCCCATGTTGATTTTTGTATTCCTGTATACCTATACGTTCTTTGTCACCTGCCTACTGATTGTGTTCTTTGTTTGCTTGCAACAAATTGTTGCCGCTGGAGTGGACCATTATAATCGGCAACTAGAGCAAAGACCGATCTCTAAATGGAACTTTACATGCAATCTCATTGAAAGGCAAGTAATTCTCGGTCACATTGCCGGAGAATTAAATCAGTGTTTCGGACTACTCGTCCTTCCCATATACCCTATCGTCTTAGCTATGGCTCCGTCTGGTCCACTCTATATTTTGAGCACCGTGATGGAGGGGAAATTTTCAGGATTGTATGAATTTACAATAATTCTCATCTCCGCCAGCCTTTGGAATGTTCCTTGGCTGATGATGATATCGTTACTTATGCAATCTAATGTAATCACTATTGAGGTGAGTAACTCATTATGAAATTGCGTTGATGGGGGCTCAAGGTAATCATAGAAGGAAATCACCAGGAAATTTCTTTTTAAAATCGAGAGAAAAGAACCTTTGAATGATATATTTTCTTAATTCATTTTCAGGCAAATAAAACAGCCAAGATTCTTGCGAAAATACCTCGCACCGGCACAGGTCTGGACAGAATGGTAAGAAAATACTTTTCAACTTTTCATTTTAATATCCTATAAATATGTTACTCGTAGGTTGAAAAGTTTCTGCTGAAAAATCTACGTCAACGGCCAATACTAACTGCCTACGGCTTCTTTTCCCTGGATAAGAGCACGCTATTCAAGGTATACTTAATATAATATACATACAAATTAAACATTATCTCAAGTCACTAATCCACTTTTATTGGCATTTTTAATGTCTCACAGCTCTTTACGGCCATATTCACCTACATGGTCATATTGGTACAGTTCAAGGAGATGGAAAATTCCACCAAATCGTTGCACAAAGCATAATTCTTAAATATATTTATGTTACATATAACTTACCGAATCATAAGTCAGGCAACCAATTGCTTTTGATTTATAATTTTTGCGCCATTTTCTGTATTCTGCTTTGATGACAGCTGCATGACGTTTCCAATATTTACCCTCAAGCACAACGGTCTGTGGAGCAAGGAATAAATAAACTATATAAGTAAAATGAGGTTTTAATTATTAAACAGTTAGTGTAAAGTAACTGGCTAAATTAAGCGTGTTGCTACCTTGTGCATTTTTATTGACGCAAATGGTCTCTTACAGCTGATTTGAGATGCTAGCAAAGTCAATAAATGAGCTTAACGGCAATCAAAATTTAAGACACTAAATAATTGTATGTAAGTAAGCCTGCCACTTGGCAAACAGAGCCTAATTACAACAAATTGTTAACTCGATAAGATTAATCTCTCTCTGTCTGTCTCTCTCTCTAATTTTTTAAGGGGTACATAGCCGACTCATGTCTCGTCTAAGATAAGCTGCGAACGAACAACAGGGGTCTGTATCTAAGTCTGGGATGTTTAACTGTCTGACTGGCTCATGGTTGTTCAGCAAATAAACTATAATATGGGTGTGGCTTGGGTTGTGCCTCCACGTCTGAAGTGTACTCTTCCAGCACTGGAACGCGATGTTGTTGCTGTTGCTGCTGTGATAAGCCAATTAGCAGATATTGTAAGAGGTGTGTGGGTGCTGTTTGCAGCTTAGTGCCCACTGTACATACATCAATGTATCAGCTAACCTAGATGAAACGGTGCTAATAAGCGGCAAAGCAAAGCGATCGAATAGAGTCATTAGAATCGTGTACTTTAACTATGTATAAACAGACCGAATACTTCCATGCCCTGAGATGAGGCATGCAAGCTTCGCTATGCGAATTAGTTCTACAAACTCAATTGCCACAATAAAGAATTCATTTGCGCACGCTGCTGATCACGTTTATCAGATAGCGTAGTTTATATCTGTCTGTCGAATTGCAGGCATTAAACAGAGGTTGTCTGGCAATACTTATGTTTATTGTCGGGCCTACTTTATGACCCATTGTAATGTCAAGGCAGTAGGTAAGCACACATGGTCTGCGTCGAGTCTTCGTCACATTGAACTGCAACATAATGTATACTGCCTTTAGGAATGCGATTTTTAAAATAGACCATAATCTTGGTCTATAAATAAAAGCGCCAATAGGTGAGAATGATAGCCAAATATAAACACTCGATTGCCTTATCACGTGCTACACAGTCAGGAACAGGAGAGGGCAAGCGGGTTCCAAGAAACTGGGCGCTACTTGCGGCTACTATCTCCATCTTGAGTTAACGGCGCGCGACATTGATCACGCATCCAGTGAGTGTGCAGACGAAGCTCTGGTTCACAATATAATCACCAAGTGGCGAGCGAGTCTATGGACCTCCGTGTGGGGGTTGCTCGACAACTTTGCGATAGCACTAATTGAGGAGAGCCCGCCTAAAGTTCGCTGCGCTGATTCGTCAGCCATTTCACGGCAGATGGACTGATTTTGATTAGTCTTTCAAGTGTTTTTTTGACTTCCGTAACATGGGAAAGCCAAACAAGACACGCGCGCTTATGTGGCGTGATTCTTCAATCGCAGGATCTTCGAACTTCGGTTAGCTTGCAGCATTATCTTTGGCTCTGCACTATATACGTGTATGTACATAACATACATATTATGTCATTATGCGCGTGTCTTACATTTTCACTGTCACATTTGATTGACAGGATATACACGACACTGTAAACAACAGATCCCTTTCGAGTTGATATCTTCACAAGCCACATTCGAAAAATATTTATTGTCTTATTAGCTTATCGCGCACACTACTATTGTATATATTCACTCTTGATTCCAAGCTGCCAGTTGCCACTTGTTACTACTCACCTGAGGATTACTATGTATGTCAACGTCCAGCGGCGATGCGAATTGACACACCGGCGTTCTGCGCTTTTGTATAACTGCAAAGGGAGAAGAACATACACAAGTTAGCCAGGTACTATGCAAAGAGAACGTGCGAAAAAACGACGAACATACGAATTACGAAAAAAAAAAAAAAATCAACAACACTGATAGAGATAAGATTTTGTACGTTGATAGCGCACATCGCACGAATAGATAACTCTCTGGAGAGATGCGAACTGATGCCAACAACGCCTTCTAAGCGATGACAATGAGAACGACCCACACGTGTATCAATGGTACTTGATGAGCAGGGTGACGTTTTACGAAATTTCACAACAAGTCAACAGAAATATATTCACGATTATATCTATTTGCTTAGGCGTACGTCAAAGCAAGAAGATAAACGGAATCAGAGAAATAACGAAGATTGAATACACTTCACTATGATATTACTCATTTGAATTACAAGAAAAATGGAAAAGTTTACTATATAAATCTGTTGTACTGTTAAGGAAATATGAATAAAAGAATTATTAATTAGTTCTAATTATTTTGGTTTCAAAAACAATCTTTTATGCATATTTATTGCATAGCGAGATTCTAACTAACCTAACCTACTGTCTTTTTAAATTTACAGATTTATACAATTTAGAATAAGCAACTGTCTTAGTCATCCCATAAGTCATAAGAATTAAAACCATTCACAGCGAATCAAAAGTTTTGACGCAAACAGAATCTCTCAATTTTCTGAAGTGCTTCTCCAGGCAATCTTAATGGTAATTATATATACTTCTTGGTCTACCTTTTCGCATTTAGATAACTTTACTAATTTCGACTCAACCAGAGACAACTCACAATGAAATGACTGTTTATTTCAAGTGTGAATGATTCTCAACTTATTTGGTTGAAATGTTCGTACACGTAAAGAACTTTAGTCGCGGGATCAGACCGTACACAGTATATAATGCAGGAAGTTTTATAGTATTGTTTGCAAGACGATTTCAGTGACCATATAAGCTCCAAATAGACCGTGAGTGCCATTACCCCCTAATGAAGAATGTATGCAGGTTATCTAGTATGTACCATAATCTAATGAATAAACATTTAGCATATATACTTAGTTAAGTATTAAGTGCTAAATGTGAGACAAGAAGCATGCATGTAGTTAGATTTATAAGTACGATACTTTATAAATAGACCTAAAATTTTCCGTTTGCCTTTGTCGCAGTTGCTGCTGCCGCGCAGTCGACGTCGTTGTCAGAGATAATCGTCTACGAGAGGTTGTAACGACTCTATAGTTGTCTCACTCGCACAAATGATGTAACAGATGGAAAGTTTCAAAAAAAAAAAAAACACTAAAATAAAATAGGTACCCCAATTAAATGAAATGTCACGAAAATCTCATCAATTCGTGCTTTTATTCGATTTAAAGGTTTATCCAATAGAAAAGCGCTGTCAAACTTTACACCTTTTCGTGCACTATCCACTGCAGTTGTACCACTGTGCAAGCTTAAAGCTTCAAATAGGATCACAGAAGCGAATGTATGGTTAGGTTCCCCAGTTCCGTATTTGGATCGTGTAACTACGTGTGCGTACAGATAGATAGGTACCAATGTTCTGTTGTGGGGTAAAACAATAATTAAAATCGTATTGCACTGAGACTGACAAGTCGTACGGCAAACGATTAAGACGCCCAGACAGGCATCTCTGATAAGCCAGCGCACAGCCGAGCTCGTACTGATAAGAGCAGAGCAGGAAAAGTGCGTCGCAAGAGTCGTCGACGTTTAGTCTTGGGGCCAGACGCATGACAACGGACCCGGTCAGCCTGGGTACGAATGTTTGCCCCATAGAGCCACAAACCTATACAATAATAATAATGAGCAGACTGTCCAAAAAAAACGAAAACGAAAAAAAACCCAGAAACCAGTTGACAAGGTTTGCCCTGACGGGGCTCTACCAACAAATGCGACTCATCTCGGCCAGCCACAACTACAACAAGGGCAACAACACACACACAAACACACACACACACACATGTGCGATAGAGCGAATACGATTACGATCGGGTGTTTGGGAGGGCGGGCCATCGCTTGTCGAACGTATGTACATATGTGTGTGTGTGCTTTGAAAGCTCTTTAGCTTTCGGCACGGCAGACGTCGCTCCCAATCTGTGTTGTTATTAAATTCGCACGTGTTGTGCGTTTAACGTTCAAGGAAAAATTCATTAAACATTTTCGGTTTTCGTTTGTAATGTGTAATTTACTATTTT
The DNA here is from genome assembly GCA_018904595.1 of Zaprionus indianus. NCBI lineage: Eukaryota > Metazoa > Arthropoda > Insecta > Diptera > Drosophilidae > Zaprionus > Zaprionus indianus. Next base: position 5,294,309 of record JAEIHA010000905.1, read on the forward strand.
CGCCCAAAATTTTCCATTCTTCGCGCCCTTTCTCAAGAGCCTCCACGTGCCGTCGTAGGTAGCATGTTTGTTGGGGCTTCAATGCCAAATTGCTTGGAAAATTTTGATTAGTTTCTGTACTAATTAAATGATTTTTGTTTGTTGTTGTTCTTTTTATTAATACCCAAAGTATTACAACTGATACGACACTAAATTACAATCAGAGTGGCTCATTGAAGCTGTTGCTCCACTAAGTCTCTTAACTTTGGGTTGTTACTGCGATTGTTTAATTCTGCTATATCATTATTTTTTTCATTTCATGTCTATTTTATGCTCTATTATTTTAGAAATATATTTATGTCATGCTCAATTTAATTTAATATCAAAATTCTCAATTTATGTTTTATAATGCACAAAAAAATTAATGATTAGTCGTGTACCACTTTAAATTATATTATTTTATAAATATCTATGTCGAATTTCGGGTTGAAGGTACCTAAGTCAAGTTTCCGGTTGAAGGAATTTGATTTTCGACTTAAAGGAAAAATCATTAGTTATTTATTTATGTTATTTGTTAAGTTTGTTCAGCTGTTCTTTACCGAACGTTTCGTAATTATATCAGGAAATTATATCCATTTGTTTGGATGACAAACAAACAAACATTCATTCACATAAAGATTATTATTTATATAGCCAATTCTAAATGAATTTAAAATCAATGAATGAACCCATTCTTAGTTGCTAGACGCACGTCTTCAATGTTCATCAATCACAATCTCTAGAATAATCTAATTTCCGGGTTCTACTTACATTGCATATGCCAGCATCGCCAGATGACATTGTTTAGGCGGATTTTGTCCTTCCAACGCAAGCGAACGCCCTTAAAGTGATTCCACTTGGGGGATGTGAGTTTTTGACTGAAAAAATATCGGAAATATCGAACATGATTATACGTATATATAGAGATTTTTGCAGTTAATTGGCAGGTTAAAAATGTCGTGCTAATAATACACAAAACACTTGTAGTTTACAATAAATAAGCAAGCTTGTTTTGTTTATTAATAATATATAGGCTATAGGAATGGACAGATTGCAATCTATTTATAACTTGCCCCATAACCCACCCGGGGCGACAATCTCAAAATAAAATCTGAGTAATTATTTTTTTTTTCCCCATATTCCTTTTGCGTCGATGTTGAATTCTAGATTATTAGTTGGGAAAATAGTCGTAAATCTGATTTGATATCGATGAGAATAATTGATATCGATTCGAATAATTGATATCCACTTGAGGTTTGCCCAAATCAATTAATCTCGTACTACTATCGATATCAATATCAACTTTAATCAACCAATCCATACGTAGGCGATACGCGATCTCTTGTTGTTATTCTTGTTTACTTGCCGTTGCCATTGTTGTTGTTCTTGTTATTGTTATTATCGCATTCAATGAGTCACGAGTAAATTCTAAGCAAATATGCAACAGGTGCATTTGTTGCTGCTCTACACACACAATCAACAGAGTATTGCATAAGAAACTACTCGAAGTAAATACTTCAACAATCGGTTACATTCATCGGACTCCTACGAAGTCACCCGCTCGCACTTCGATTTCCCCCATTACGATGTCTTCAAAGGTGTATTCCGATTAATTTGCTGCCTCTCTCTCTCCCTCTCACACTCTCCCACTGCCTTTCTCTCTCGCTATCTCTCTTGGCAAGTGCCGTTCTCTCTTTCTGTCACAATCTCTTGTTGGAGAGTGGGAATACCCCAAGAATAGACGAAGCAGACGACGCTACTGCGTCATCAGACCTTTAGCATAATTCTGTCGAACTGCTTTATTTTTTTGTAATTTTTTCGGAGCAAACTTGTTTTTTCATCGTCTAGACGAAATGTTTTATCTTCTGTTTTGATGGTACCAAATAAAGCTGAGCTCGGGATTGGAACTTGCTTTCGGTTCTTGACCTAAGATCAAAACGATATATGCATTATAAAGTCTGACTAAGAGACCTAAATGAAATCATTCTATGTAAACAAATTAATAGGGAATTATGTGCGATTAATTACAAAGGAAAAACACTGTATAACAAAAAATTTTAATAATATGATATTCTTCATAAACATTATTGAAGCGATAAATAATTACGTATACGCGTGGGTTGCCCCTCTACCGTGCAGCAACTGTACAAACGATTCGCGTGAGTTCCCCTGGCACATTATCCAATATCTAATATCTAACAGGGGCCCCCAGAGGGAGTCTGCTTGGGAGTGCTGCAGCCAAATGCAGAAAACACTGATAAGCCAGCAAAAAACATAAATAAAGGGGGCTATCTAACTGATAAGCTATGGCAATAATATATTGTACTACGGATATGCGAAATCGCCAAAGCCGACAAGTCAAACAAACCAAATAAAAACGAAACGAAATATGAACAAAATAGCAGCTGATCATAAAAAACAAACGCTATAAATAGATGCGCCACAAAATACGCAACATGCGATCTTTGATGACTAAAAGACTTTCTGAATGAACCAAAAAGTCTGTATAAGACGTCAGGACGGAGGAGGGGGCTAAAATGAACTTCAGAACGTGCCCAATTGGGAATTAGAGACGCGGCGTAAAGTCCAATTTGTACAAAGAAACCTACATTAATAAACACATAGGTACCCATACTATATAGGTATATATATCTCAGCAGGTATAGTATGTACATATGTATGTGTAGGAAAAGGCACATCTGCCCCCATTTGGGGTATCACAATTTAATCAATCGCTCTGAGTAATTTTTTTATTATTATTATTGTTTAACAAAGCCAACTCAAATCAGCTACATAGAATCTTCACAATGGACGCTAATCTTTCCACACCCCACTTCAAAAGATTGCTGACATTACATTAAAATATATATTTTCATCGAAACAGAAATTGGAAAACAACAGAAAATTCCGACAACAAACTACGTATTATGCATTTTCCACGTTAATTCTTTTACTCTTTGTTTCCCTTTATTCGTTTTGCAATTTTTACTTTTACATGATTCTCGGCTATCCTAAAAATTGACGAGATTTACAAAACATATATGAATGAAAAATATACAATACTAATGCAAAGTAAACGAGAGAAAATTCTATATTCGGTTCTTTCGTAATAGATTGGGCCCAACAGACGAGAAACATTTCTATTTTGAATAGAATTGATTTACGCGTGTTTAAAAAATATCTCTTCCGCATGCCACATCGATGAATCAACTTTAAGTAGTCTAAGACACTTGTCAAGTATCTAGTAAACAAGCAACCAAATACTCTACTACATTCCCCTCAAGACTCTCCTTAGGGTATATCAAAGTCGGACATATACGAGTATCACCTTTATATTTCGCTATATACTTCAGGTTGATATATCATTTTGATGGATTGCACATTTGGCGAACGTTTGCAGAAATGGGATACGGAACCGAAGAGACAAAGACGAAGTGGGGAACCGCTAGCTGGCGAGCGATTAAGGCGAAGTTGTGCTCAAGTAACCCGAGCAGAGCGACGCTGCTGCTACCCGCTAGCGTCGGCTACGACATCGGCGTCAGCGTCGACGTCGAAGCAACATGTGCCCCGCGCGATTATGCGGACAAGTCTTTTCGGCCAGTCCGCACTCCCAGAGACAGACCCAGATTATTATCACGCGTTCGGAGCGTGAACACAAATATTGTGCTGTGACGTTGACAGCGACGCCAGCGTCGACCGCGACCGCGACCACGACCACAATCACGACGCACAACAAGAAGCACGGCGAAGTGGAACTCACCTGTAGGCCAGATTCATGCACTTGAAGAGTTTGGTCAGCGAGGTCTCGATCTCCAGATGGGATGTGATCATGCCCATGCTATTCTCATCGCACTCGCGATCCAGATCCATGCGCGGATGGAAGTGCACCACAGTCTGTGGCACATACAGCTGGACATCGCGGCAGGTGTTTGTCGCCTCATCGGACTTGTCGAGACTGGGATCCTCGGGATCGAGCATCTTCACCTCGCCATCATCCTCGAGATCATCCTGGGCCTCCTCTGCCTCAAAGTGCGAGACCATAAATTGTCCCGAATGTATCGATTCCCGCTCAGCCTTCGATGCGGCAAGCATGTCAGCGGCAAGTTCAGCTGAGCTGCTACCCGAGTCCGTTTGATTGCCGGCGTATTGCAGTTGCGAGAATGAATGCGGCAGCGATTGCTGTAATTGCAGATGTTGCTGCTGCTGTTGTTGTTGCTGTGCGTGCGAGAGGGAGAGCTGATGTTGCTGCTGCGATTGTTGTTGCTGCTGCTGTTGAAGGTGTTGATGGGGAAACATGTTGTTTGTGCGTTGGTAACTTTCGTATTTGTTCAACATCATTTTTTACTTTTTATTGTTGTTGTTGTTGGTGTTGTTGTGTTTGTAGTTTGACCAGGTGCAGGTGCGAAAAATTGAGCTTAATGTTGCCAGCAAATTTTAAGCATTATTGACCTCTGCAAATTGTTAATTAGTTGCGATTAACATTCACTACAAATCGATTGTAGAGATCGGCAGATATAACACACTTTTATTAACGCGATTTGTTTTTAACAATATGTATTTATATTTATATTATTGATATTTTTAATTTTTATATTTATTTATTTACTCATTTTTCTCATTTCGACTGCTTAGTTAAACATTAGTTTTAATTAGTTATTTATTTATGTATGTTTTGCTACACTTTGGAAATGTTATACGATATGAGATATTTGTTTCATTCGCCAACTTTAATTAACACTATTACCGAATATTTATGACAATTTCTATCAATTTGTTGTTGTGTTTCCTCAATTTGCACTTTTATTTATTTTTTGTTTTTTTTTCTGTATTTCTATTTGAATTTTTCTACTATTCTGTTGATATTTATTATTATTAATTAACAGCTATAGAAATTGTCGCTCCGCTTATTACGTTGCGCGTTTGTTAATTTTTTATCAATTTATTGTGTGTATATTCTCTGTATGTGCTTTGCACTTGTTGCCTTCTCTGTTGTTGTTTTGCTGTTGCTTCCTCTTCTTTTGCTTATTTTTCTCTTCGCTTCTAATGGCAAACACGCCCCGCTTTTTACGCGTTTGCCGTTATGTGCGTCACAAAAAAGCGCAATCACACACACTCACGCACACACACACACACATACACTTACACCCGTGTACACACTTATAGAGACAGGGCGCAACTATACGTTTGTTAATATAACACGAGACGCCTGATAATGAAAAAACTTAATTGAGAGTGCGAACGAGGAAGGAGAACGGAAGAGAGAGAACGCGACCAGAAGCGGTGGTCGCTTTTCAATTTCACAAACGGTACTGATCAAGCTCGCGCCGCGCGACTCGAGCGTACGCCGCAAATCAAGAACAAAGCTGAAACAAACAGCTACAGCAACAACAACAACAACACGAACAACAGCAACAGCAATAACAAAAAACCTGTGTGCGATTGCGATTATAATTGCTCTGCCTGCACACAATCAAAACATAAAACAGCTGACGAAGGCAGCACAGCAGAGCAGAGCAGAGCAGAGCACGACGACTCTCACGCCCTCTCTCTTTATCGCACTGGGCGCGCGACTAGCTGTACTCTCTATTACTCCGTCACTTACGCTCGCTCTCTCGCTCACACACAGGCCCACAAATGCCTTATCAGCATCGGAATTTTCTGGCGCTGGCGCTGCTGTGGCATTGATTGTGAATGGCAAATGGGTGTCAGGGAAAGGAAGAAGAAGAAGAAGCAACAACAGAAGCAGCGACAGTGGCAGCAGCAGCAGCGACGTCAGCGTCTGCTGCGCCTGCACATAATATTTACAATACATATACATACACACACACACACACACGCGCACACAGTGGCACGCAGTCAATGCATAACAAAAACAATTGGCAGAGTCCGGACTCCGATTGGGCACAACTATTGAAGGGAAAGCGTAATTGTATCGCAGTTTCCAATTTACGTCATATGCTGCATTTGTTGACCACTTGACTTGGCCTTCTCTGGCCTGCGTGCACTTTTGACCTCTGCTTTTGGGCACATCGCACGCATACACATACACTTCTACGAGGGGGCGCGACTCGACACTGCACACGCATGCAACGGTGCATGCGTTCAGCGAGCGTACGACAAATATACGATATGACGCGCAAGCGTACGTCTTCACGTAGTTTAATTGTGGTTTAAGCACTCATATTAATTAATTTGCTTTTGCGACTGGCAAACACTGAAATGTGCTAAAAATGCCCAAAGTGCGTGCACGTCAGATGTGGCCGGACAGCCAGACAAAAGCTGCTTGGCATACCGCAAAGTCGCCACTTAACGAAACAATCGAAATTGTTCTTAACTGAATAAATGCATTAGCATTAGCTAAATGGTAAATAAATAAGGTAGTAATATTTGCTAATATTTTACTACTACTATTTGATTTATATTTATAGCAATTTTTTCAATTTAGGAATATTACAAATTCAGAAGATGAGCTTTTCGATAGTTTACTAAAAAATACCACAGAATGTATCGATTCCATTATCGTCTTCGCCAATCGATTGCTCGCAGTTTGCTCAGTATCTTCCCAAATGAAACGCAAAAAGGTTCAATTATTTTCTCCAAAAGTTTTTGCATTTATATGGACATAAAAATGGCTCTATAGTTTGCGCGCAAGCAAAACAACAAGCACTTACAGTGCCCAAAAACACAAAGTTATGAAAATGTATACAAAAAAATTGTAAGTATCGCTTTAAATAAATAACCAACAAAGTGCACAAACTTTTGCATGAATTTCGCAATGTCGCACACTCATGCAGGCAACTGCAATTGAAACGGTTAAAAGTGTGTCTGTGTGTGTGTGCAAGCATGTTATTGTATTGGTGTATTGGTGTTTTGCCGATTCATGGTAACGTGGCACAAAGCATTGGCGAATGCTTTTGGGGCATGCCGCCTGCATGGCTACCCCAAGTAACTGGAGACGCTGAATTGGCTGATGAAATCGTCGTTCAAGTTGAGTAACATATTGGCCAACAACGCAGGCGCTGCGTCTGCCGCTGCTTGCCACATGCTGCAGCAACACGTGCTTCGACGCAAAGTGAATCATAATATTTACAAACTGTATCAATGTTATTCCTCTCGCTCTCGCGCCTTACCACATGCCGAGCAATTGCATATGGCGCACGAAAGCGCTGCTTGCGCACAAGTGTGTGTGTGCGTGTGTAGGAAAGCTTCTGTGAAAGTCATTTTGTGAAAAGAAAACGAAAACTGGGAAAATGGCGCGAAAGCTAAAAACGAAATTAAAATTATGCCAAATTGGAATTTAAGGAGTGTTCGAAAATAAGGTGAACAATGATATACTATATTTGTTATTCGGTTTCTATGGAAACGATAAAGTCAAGTTGCAGTGATACCGTTATATTTTTGTACCCACCTTCTTCGAATTTCACCAAACCGTGCACTTTATCAAATTTCTTTGATAGATAACGGGTTTATCTGCGCTTTATAAATTGAAAAATATATTTGTTTTATTTTTATTTTGGAATTTCTCTTAAGCTGAAAATTAAATCAACGCGAATAAATTAAATATTGCTGGAAATATCTCTGACAATCTCCTGAATTGTTAACAAATCTATAATTCACTTCAAAATCAGTTTGAATTAAGATTTTCGTATGGGAAAGGTTTATGGTTTATCAGCAGCTCATCAATTGACGTCGCAGTCAGCCTCGTCTGGGCAGATAACTTGATTTTGTTTATGTCGCACTGCAATTGCCAATGAATTGTACAATTGTTAATCAATTACAGCGAACAGTGCTAGGTCAACAAAATACTGCAGTCTAATCGTCGCTAATGGAATACTACAAATTAATGCTATATTTTGTGTTTTCTATTTCTTTTCATCGTTTATGAAACAGTGCCACCATGGCGTCCTCACAACAACATACACAGCAAGAACAACCAGCGTTCATCACATTCTTAGGACTGGACTATTCAGATTGCACATCAAGTTTTGACATCGATTTTGCCTTTGATTCCACATCTGACAAATATAGTAACATCATTACTGACAATGGAAAGTTTGCAATTGCCCAGGGAACTGTATTGGGATCTCAAGCTGGAGCCAGCATCGCCACCAACGGCTGCGGCCAGCGAGCTCTTTGCGCTTGATGATCCAACAGTTGCAACCTTTCTCTATGACGATAACTTTGCAAATGGTTAGTGGAGGCTCTTACCTGCTTTCTTTGTATCTTCTTATTGTATCTCTCTCTTTTCCTCAGGCATAACACTCATGAGCGACGAAGAGGTGGAGAGCCTGCAGGAGGCCTCCATGGAGCTGCTCAACGATGAGGACTTGGTTGTGGAGTTTCTTGACCTGAAAGACGAAGGCAAGTTCCCAAAAACAAGAAAGAGAATACAAGACTTGATAGCTGTGCAGCAATATAAACTCTAGTTGGCAACATGTTCTAGTCGTAGTAGTAGTAAGATAAACGTAAATTGATTAAGGAATATGTAAGTCATGTTAAACAGGCAGAAACTTGGGAGAATTACGTTTCTTTATATGGTTTCACATCAGCCCTTGCGGTGTGCTTGATAAGTAAACAAATTGATAACAACATTTATTCATACAACTATTTCGGTTTGTTAGTAAGTAATGTTATCAAGTACATATTACAGTTGTGATGATATCAATCGACCAATATCTGTAGATAAGTTAGTTACCTGGAAAAAATTGCAGTTATTATTTGAAGATCATTTCAAAATGAATAGTAAATTATAAGCAATAATTTCCTATGAAATAGTATGAAAATATTTGAAATTCCTAGGGGTAACCCATTTAAGACCATTTAAAACCCAAGGTGTCATTGAACTTAATCTAATCTATATAACACCTAATTATAGTAATTTCTCTTTTATTAACGAGTGAAAAAATTCTTAGAAATGTTTTTTATAACCTCAGATATTTTTGCGAATAAGGTTGTATTTCGTAGTATAAGACTAATTATAAGGTATTTATTTATGGAAGGCTACGCCTTGTGGGTCTATTATCTATAATCTCAGCGGGCCTTTCCAAAATCGAACATTTCTGAGATTCAGTTGAACTTTGAGCGTCTGAAAAATGTAGACAAACAATGTGATGCAGATCTCGTTAAACAGCTTTAGCTTGTTTATAATGTATTGTTAACGAGTATATATTTCGAACTGAACCTGTTATTTTAGATCTTTTCGGGACACAACGGTAAATACTCATGCATACAAGGAAGAAATATGACAGCAGTTCCGAGAAACCTAACAGATCTATAGACTACAGACGTAAATATAAGACTTATTTCGATGATGACGCTTGTTTTGATGTTTAGACCTTACGCAATAACAATCTGAATTTGGGAATTTCCGTAAATCGCAAAGTTACGCACAGGGCAACACAATTCAATTCATAGCAAGTTGTGAACAGTTTGCAGATTGTGAATAGGAGTGCAGGAAAACTGGTTTGTTTGTTTTTATTTCGGTAGTTTTGGTCGGCTCGTTGGGTCTCTTATGTCTGGCATTGTCTGCAACGTAGTTGTTGTTTATAAACGTGGTAAGCAACGAACTTTTATAATGCTGAATATAATAGAGCTTGGCAAAAGCACAACCAACAAAAATGTTGAATACAATAAAGTCTTTTTCTTGGCACTCTCTCAGTTTTGAGTTTGCGGATTGGTCACGTATTGATCACGTTGACCACATCTCCAACAACTCTTCAAACAGAGAGAAATCGCCCAGAGAACTAGTCGCTCTCTTATGTTAAGCATTAAGGTATTTTTCCGCTCGTTACAAGTTTTCTTTCCATAGATTGAACAAACAATTCACATTTTAAACGATTTCATTGAAGGTCATTAGCAGAAAAAGTAAACCAGAAACTTGAAAGAGAGAATCGAGAATGAGCTAGAGAAACCTTCGAAATAGAACCTACGAGTTCAAGGACTGTCAGATCAGTGAACGAACAGTCAAAAAAAATTTTTAGTATATTTTATGCTTAAATTTACAAAGTGTTAAACGTTATAAACTATTTTTGGACGTCAATTTTTATTTGGAAAGAAAAGAAGACTTGAGTTGTCAATTTCTTTGTTTTAAAATTAACTTTTTCTTTTAAGACGTGCCCCCCATATGGGCCCTGTCTTCTTTTGAGGCTGGGTCTCTGTATGGCTCTTTATTTACATTTGTGGGTATATAACGCTTTCATCTCTAAAGGAGACTGAGAGCCGCAGATACGTGAGAGAGAGAGAGAGAGAGTAAACTCTATATAGGGCACTGTCATTGAACTCCGGGGCAGACTTTTATTTTGCAGTTCTTTTTCTTTACATCATGTGCCCATCTTATCGTGAAAGGAAGCATATATACTAAAGATTCAGCTGCATTATACAGACGTATAGATAAGTCCCTAGGGAACTAGGAACCCTATTAGTTGAACTAACTCCCATTAGCAACAGGCTAATGGTATAATCGCGAATTGCATTCGAGGTGATCGGAGGTGAGTTCAATGAACGTCACCTTGTTGTTTCCCCTGGGGTCTTGGATTGTCAGAGCGATTTCATTTGTTATAAATATTCACTTGGAGCGTGGAGCTAATGATTTGAGGGCCTATCAACCGTTTTGGGGGGCTGAGTGGAACTCACATGTCGGAGACCTGTTGGGTTACTCTTTACATATTGTTTATAAAAATTATTGATAATTTGCAGTTGAGCAAAATCAATAATATGCACGCGTATACAGACTCAGAACCACGCTCTTCGCTCAAAGAACAGTGGTCAGAGAGCGTGTTTTAATACTATATTAATATTAATAATTAATAACTGACAAACATGTTTATATATGTATATACTCTGGTCTACCTGAAGTCAAGTTCAAGATCGGGTTTGGCTTGGTTTGTGGCCTTGAAACCTTGTAGACTTGTGATATAACAAAGTCTGATACATAACATATAGAAGTTCTGATTAGAGCAGATGCAGTTATTAAGGACTATATGTTACTTTAGTGTAGACAGGGCTTATGTCTATAAATAACTTATAGTTATTGGACAGTTTTTTCCTTAATACTTAGGTGACTTTAACCACACTGTAGCCTTGGGTTTATATGTATTTATATTTATCTATTTATGTTTCTATTTATGGATATATAGAATAAATACAGACACAGCACTTTATAAAATATTACAGATCTTAATATTGCCTATAATATATATAATATATATAACATTAAAAAAAGTGTATCATATTAATGATAACAGATCACAATATCGCCAAGTTCTATACTAATACACCTACATTTTAAATATGCATTTCCTGGATACCCTTTTCTAATAGAACTTATAATATGATTAATATTATCCATATATATTTTTAATAGTTTTTCTAATAGAACTATAATAAGTTATTATTAACCTTATACTCTCACATTTGCACACGTTGCTTACACATTTGTATGAACAGCTATGTAAATGAGAATTCAACCTGTTATTTACCGTGCGCATTCCACTGTGCCAAGTCGTTGGCTTACGAGCTGTGAGCCCGCTCCGGTTGTGATTTCGCTCGGCTCTTCGGCTGCGCTGATACCGTCGTTGTCGTCGTCGTTGTCTTCGTCTCATTGTGAGCTGCTGAGAGTGATCTTGTTGCAGGGCGAGCTGTCTCCAGAGCGTGCACACCTTGCCCACACTCTCTGCGACTCACTCACTCTGTGCCTCTCTCTTTCTCTCTGCCCTCTCTCCCTCTGGTGTTGTATTTTGTTGGCTTGACCAGGGCAAAAAGTGTGCGCGCTCAGCGAACAATGCTCAGTACAAATTGTTACTCTGACGCGTGCGTTCGCTCGGCTAAAACTAAACCTCGACTTTGCTTTCATTTTTCGCTCAACAACAACAACGGCAACAACAGCAACAGCAGAAACTGGAAAACAAAGAAACTGCCTTCGAGCGAAAAAAGACAAATAATAATAACAAATACAAGCACAACACGTCTTTGCGTTTCGGAAACGCGCAAAAGCAACAGACGAAACGGCAAGAAACAAAACGTTGAAAACAAAAATTGATTGGAAATTGGCATTTTTAAATAATAAAGTAGCCCCCTCCCTCTTTCCCAATAAGAGCCTGCAACAGCGGTGGCGGCGACGCTGGCAGTGCTTGTCGAACTGTAGACACTGTGATTGCCCCGAACTGAGTTCCGGTCTTGGCAAACGCGATTCGGCGAAACGGCGCCAAACAAAACGACAAAACGTGTACGCTTGAGGCGATTAATCCGATCAGTGGCTATATGTAGCTGATTACCGGAATACACCCCCTCGCCTTGTCCGCAACTTGAGATCCCTTCTTGGAGAAATCATCTTCGACATTCTGTATACTCGCACTGATCCTGGCACTAAGCTAAAGCATCGTTTGCAACATCGTTACGGCCAGAATTCGATTGTGAGCGCACAGGACTTTGTGAGCATGATACCACACTGTGGATACCGTTACATGTGGAACCGTGAAATTGTGTTCAATTCGCAAAAGTTGGTGAAGCGACGCTAAACGGCCTAAGAGCGACTCCATTGCAGCTGCCTGCCTGCCTGCCTGCCAGCCACGCCTTACGCCACGATCCGAAGAAGTATTTGCGGCAGCAGTTGACCAGAACCATAGCACCCCCTCCCCACAGAATATATACATATATCGTAATATCCCCCAGCTCCCTCACCCTTCTCGCCCCACAAACTGCAAGCACATTCAACTTGAACACCAAGTCTCTGTTTGTGAGAGAGAGTGTATGTGCCTTACACCTTGCGCTTATTGTTGTTTTTGACTTGAGCCAACTTTAGATACCCGTTCAAAATTCGCTGTGATTTTTATTTTTGTTTGTATATTATTTGTATATTCAACAGGTTCCCTTACCTGTCACACATACTCTCTGTCTTTTTCTTTTCTTATTTCTTACTCTTTCTTATTCTGTTGCAAATAATTTTTATGATATATTATTTTAGAAGCGCATCTCGTTAATCTAGCAATTAGTTAACCCATATTAGTTACGTTTTTTATTACGTTTTATGTGCCTAGTTTTCTCTGCAAGCATTCAGCGTTTTTTACACTTAGTTTTTAGGGCATATTTCCCCCAGAGTCTCTCTATCCTGCCCCTTTTTCATTTCCATTGCCATTTCCCTTTGAAATTTGAGTCGTCTCATTGCCAAATCTGAGTCGCTGCTGCCGCAATTATGAGCAGTTATATATTTATGCAACAAGCCTATGGTATGTCCATGATATCGATTCGTATTATATATGTAGTATAAGTTTTAGGTATTCATTTTAAGCATAACCTATAGGAATAATCTTTAATCTTTAAGCAAACCTTTATTTAAACAAATTGCAACTGTACCTATCGTTGACATTTATGGAATTCGGAAATCTCTCGAACATCTCTTCACTTATCAGACTCGGACTCTGAGGTGCTATCATATCTTTCTCTCTTTAACCGATCTCTTGTTTGTTTTTTCGTCTGCTTAAGATGACTTTCCGGTCGGGCGGGTTTGACATACGTGTACACTTCTTCTTCTTCTGCTACTTCTCTCTGTGTGTTTCACGCTTTCTGTTTAGTATAAATATAAATATCATTTGCATGTTTTGACTGGCACCTCGTCGAGCCGAAATGAACACGCCCTTTTCAAAAATATTTCGAAAAACTTATCAAACACACAGAGAGGGAGAGAGAGAGATAATGTTCGATTTCTCTCATCGCCTGGCTGCGATAAGGTTTGCTTTGGACTTTCTGTGACCTTGACCTAGTAAAAATGTTATGTTTAGAGAGTGTGAAAAACAATTCATATACATGTTTATGTTTATTCACTGGGGACAATCCCTTTTACTTTGTTGAGATTCATGGGAATTCCATTCTGGATTTCCTACTCGTGTTTCAATTCGAAAACCGACTGTTTATTGACGTGTTCTCTAGGCAAACTGCAAATGGCACATCGACTTACAAGGTTGTTTTTAATCATGCCCCCATTAATTATTAATATATGTATTAACTTTTAGAAAACAACATCCACACACATAACGATAGTGTGTCGCATGGCATTGCCTGTCGTCGTCCATTCCAAGTATTTGTTATTCACATTCGCATTGGAAACAGTTTTTGCATTAATCTCACATCTGGAGATTTCAGTTGCAGTTTCCCGGCTGCGTTTCATTGCAACTGCAACTTAGAATTGCGTAGTTTGCAGACTAAATGTAGGACAAACTATAATTGATATATATGTATTAAGGCAGGAGATAATGCTTGCTTAGCGCGTGATTAATTGTGATTGCTCTGTTTAAAAGGGGTTAGTACATATAGAAAGAGTTCATTTGGAAATATTTGAATTGAGTATAGCAATTAAATTATATTATTATATTATATTCAAATCATTTATTAATTGTACTAGTTAGTTTTTGTATTAATAATCTACTCAGGAACAGCAACTGCATCAAAGTCTAAAGATAACATAATAACTATGAAGGATTATACCTATATAGTTAATTGTTTATGGGTATTCTATTAAAAATACTTTGAAATTCCGCATTAAATAACGAATTGAAGGCTTGGTTACCTGCAAGTCGATATATATCGATATAGATAGAATAATTAATGCCATTAGCAACTGAATATTTAAGAAATATGTTCGTGAACAGGTCATTAAACCGCTGCTTGACAACCCACTATAAACCAGTTGGTTATGGCACAACAATCCATCTGTCCTAGGAAAGATATTGATTGAGATTTTCGCCCACATCAGCTTGAAACTTGTCCAATTAGCGCCCTTAAGTGAGCAGCTTAGGGTACAGTGTAACTGTGCATTAGTAACAAAGTTGTATCTGAAAACTATTTCTCTATATAAAATATTTTTAATTGTTGTTATTGTTATGGGCACACCCTATCTCTGTATACATATGTACATATATAGCAAGAGGGAGAGAGAAAAAAGATTTGATTTATGTAAATCAATTGCAATTGCAGTTGCTCTTGTTTTCGCCCCACTGTGTGTGTGTACAACGTGTTATGCAAATGGAGCCACAGCCCAAGGTGCTTAATAATAAACGCCAAGTGGTGGCCAGCAGGTGCGCACACGAAGGTCATCCCTGCTCCCAGATCTATCTTTCTATCTATCTCTATTTCTCTATTGCACTTGGCAACTGCCAGCAGCGGCAGCTGAAGAAGCACGAGGAGAAGGAGGAGCAGAGCTGTGGCAGCAGGCTACACTGATAACCCCTCAGCGACCGTATGATTCGTTGGCAATTTTTTGTATTTCTTTCTTGTTTTTTGCTCGCTGATCAATTGAAATGAAACCCAGCGACAGCAAGAGCTGCAAATAATCAAATCGGCCGGCAACATGGCAGCCAACTAATTTCAATATGTGTCGTCGCTCTCGTGTAGAGCAAGAATCAATAAATCGAATTGACACAAAACAATCACAGCAATCACAGCTCAAAATATGCCACAATCAATATGCAAATGTTTACGCTGTGCTCCGCTGTTCTGTGGGCTGTTCTATGCCGCCAAATGGACCAGTCCAGTTCAGTCCAGGGCGTCCTTCGACTCAATGGAAATCAGTTTGAGTTGAGAATGTAGAACAACAACAACAGACAGTAACAATAATAGTTCTAATATAACTACGCAGTTGTTGTTGTTGGTGGATAGCCATAAATAAAGTATGTAGAGTATCTTTTAGATAAACAGACTCATTTGGGAACTGTATTCAAAGCAAGCCAAGTCATTATATAAAACAGAGCAGCTGGAAAGTTACGAAAACAATTATTGTAAGGGGTAATCAATAATATTTTTTAAATGTATTCAATTGTGATAGTTAGATAAGAGTATCAATTTCAATTCTTGAAAGATTTTCACGTAATGATAATAAGAATAGATTGGTATGTAGATAAATATACGTGGATAAGATGTGTGTAGACTTAGTCCAACTAAATATAGTCTGTATCTTCTTATTCAGTTTCCACTTATCTCTTTCCAATTATCATAACCATATTTCTCCTTTTCTCTTCACTTACAGAGTGCCTTCTTGACCAAAAGGCACCGCAGTACATCGAGTATGAGCCGGCTACCTTTGTCCAGCATCTCGATGTGGTGTCGCAGGCCATTCTACCCACAACCAAAGTTCAAGTCGTTGCCGACTTCCAACATGGCGACTCCTCGTTCACCCTGCAACAGCTGACGCCTCCGCAATCACCACCGCAATTCGATGGACAACAACAACTGCACTCGGAGCTCGTCAAGGAGGAGCAGAAGTTGGTGGTAAGTGTGAGATGATCTCCTTGGCAGGCAGAATTTAATTATCTGAATCTTTACAGCAGCCCTATGCCGCAGAAGTGGTAGCTTCACCCGAAACAGCAGCAGCAGCTGTTGCGCCGGCCACCTACTCGTTCAACAACTGGCCGGCGGGCAGTGAAATCGCTCGCGAAATGCAACTGGTTGATGAGATTGTCAACATGCGCGCCCAGGAGCTGCAGTTGCCCAGTAACTGGCAGCAATTCAACGATGACTGCGAATCACAGGCATCGTCATCGTTGGGCAGCAGCAGTCCGAGCAGCAATAGCAGTGGCGCCGGCAGTAGCATTGCGGATGCTGATGAGGATTGGCTGCCTGAGAGTAGCAGCAGCTCACCGGCTCACACCATCAGCGAGGAGACTTCGACATCACCGTCGACGTCGTCCAGCAGCGCCAAGAAACGTACTCGCACCTACGGACGCGGAGTGGAGGATCGTAAGATTAGAAAAAAGGAGCAGAACAAGAATGCCGCCACACGCTATCGCCAGAAGAAGAAGGTCGAAATGGAGCATGTTCTCAGCGAGGAGCAGAAGCTGATGCAGGATAACGAAGTGCTGCGACGCACTCTCGCCGAGCGTCGTAACGAATCTCGGTATCTGCGTCAATTGATACGCGAGTTCTACCACGAGCGTAGGAAATAGAAAGCGACTACTGCGACCAGCTCTCTCTGTTCCCCTTCTCCATCCTCAAGTTCAAAACAATGTTATCCCCTCCTCTTCCTCCTTAGTTTAATGCCCTTGCAAAGTTATCGTTATAGTAGTAGTTATCGTCACGTTGTAAATCCCACACGAGATCCAGATCATATCAGTCCTCCCCCGCCACCAACACTTAGTTTTTTCCGTTCTGCACAAATGCATCCTAACAACAACAAAATATGAAGAAATGAAAAAAACAGAAGAACAGCCTGTCCTGGCCAGCATTTTGGCACTTATGACAAGTCGCCCAACGCGTCGACTTCGACCCCCTTTGCCAGTGCTGGCCTAGGACAATCCAAGATCATAATATGCCGCACAGGCCAATGGACTCAATTTTTGGGTACCAGATTTTCATGATACAAAAAGCTTATGTGAAAACCTTTTTTTGACTCCCCCCCTTCCCATATCAAGATTATAAAACCCTGAGCGGCGGCTGTTCTCTGTTTTCTTTTTGACATTTGCAGACAGATTTTAATATTTGTACAACCATTAATCTTATTTCTTTAACAATAAAAGTAATGAACATACTTATTACCTATGTATCCGTAATAAATTTAAAAGGGTTTTCAAAAAAAAAAAAAAATCAATTGGTCTTTGCTTGAAGGGGTTTCTTAGTTATAATATCATGTAAGAAAATATCGGGACTGTAGTATTCGATTATATAAAAGTTCATTGATATGTACACGTATGTTATATACGTATATGTAGCTGTAAAGTATTTACAATGGATCTTTAAAGAATGTCGAATGGCATCAAGTACAAAAAGAAAACTATGATATAATTATAATATATCATTAAAGGAAAGAAGAAAGTGACAAACTCGAATAGAATCAAAATACAATAGTCAACTTTTGTTTATTATAATATTTTTATTGTTGTATATTCACTTTAAAGACCCAGGGCAATAGTGTAATCGGTATTATAGGGCATAATTTGTAGCGACCATTTCCCTAAAATCCTTCCAACTTTGGTACACAACTTGTAAAAAAGTTTGCTTAATCAATTTACAGTTAACAACACACACAATGCCAAACACACACACACACATACATATACAAGTACTCCCACACATGCACTCAGCGCTGACGTACAGGGAATTATAATCGGATTATGATTATGTCTATGCGGAAGTTATTAGCCATGAGTACCCCGCCGTCGTTCGATGCTGATGCTGATGCTGACGATGACGTCGCGACTTCACAAAGTGCATGCGACAATTAATTGAAAAATGAAGTCGACTCTCAGGCGGGCACAGGGTGGGCGGAAGGAAGGGAGATGGAGATTGATGCAGACCAAATCGGGCGGGTGTGCAGCCAAAACAACAGCAAAACGATTTCTCAACACGGGACTAAACAGATTTCTGTCTATAGAATGTTTTCTGTATTCCGTATTCTGGTCCTGGGGATTTGCGCGCCAGGGCATTTGACTGATGAGGTGGCGACGTGAGCCACAAGTTGACTTTCCACATATTTTTTTTGCTGCCGAGTTCCTTTGGACTTTGACAGTGCTTCGGGCGCCATTTTCACTACTAAACTAAATTTTCCACATCGTTAATTTATATTAATATGATTTCTGTGTCAACGGTCGACGCGCTGCCGCCCATGTCTAGCGAACAAGACCGAGTCCCCTCGTGAGTGTGCGTGCGTGTGTGTGTGTGCGAGTGTGTTTCTTCCTGTGCGTGTGTGCAGCACGAACTGTAGCGACACGACACCCATGGAGGTCGCCGCGACGCCGTCGCAATGTTTATCTAAATTGTTATTTTTCACACTCACGCAGTTCAATGAATTTGTGAAAATTACGTTTGGGACTTTGTGTTTGCTCATCGACGATGTCGCCGTAGCCGTCGCTCTCTAGGCAGCCTCTCCAGACTGTGCTGTGCGACTTTAAGCGCGTCGTCGCATGTATTGGCATCAAATTCAATTTGCCTGCATTGTGTTAATCCTGTTATTAGCTCGCCTCGTCATCCTCAATACACGAATCCTTTCGGCGAAACTGTCGCTTCAAGTGCGCAGTGCAAATAATCAATTGAAAGTGGCGAAATTTTCAGATTCGCCTGTATACTTGAGCAAGGTTCCTCAATGAATTCCCAATTTGTCAGTTTGAAAGAGATTTCTGATAAGTTGACAGAGTTTGAGAGTGAACATAGGTGGTAATCGAGTTGGTTTTGCTTAGTTAGTCTTTGCGGGTCTATATCGTCACCTGTACGTATAGGCATCAAAAATTTGCTTCTATTATAATATATTTTACTGTTTATGTGTATTAAAATATACATTTAATATTTAATATATATAATATATATTAAGATGTTCTGGACTGTAAAGCACTCTTTTTAAAACGTATCCACATTTCGCAATATTCCAATCGAACGAAGAAAACGTTCGACTTTAGTCTCAAAAAAGATGATCTCGACTTTAAAATGTGTGTACAGTATCGTTTGAATAAAGAAAAACTAAATTGGTTTCAGGAAAAACGGATTCAAAATTCTGATAATTATGAAGTAATTTCAGAAACAGATTCACTTTAATGTGAGAACCAGATAAGAGGGCACCTTTCAGCGTGCAGAAGTTCTTCTCAGCAATCTGCTCAGATTTTATCTATATTAGTTAAAGTATATATTGATACAGACTTTAATTTTATAAAGTTTACATTTATGATACTTCGTAGGACACCAACAGATACAGTATATAGGGGTGTATAGTATCGTACTGTTGTTGCTCTGAAATGAATTCATTCATGCAGATCTCTAACATGTAGGTATATAAAAGGTTCACCTATGTATGTGCGTCATTTGTCGAAAATCCTAATTGAAATGCATATATAATAATTTCTTCCAATTTCCAATCCTCAAAACGTTACTGCAATCTTATTTAAATCTAACCGTGGTATATATAACCTTATTGGCTTGGCTCGAACGGATCATTTCTTATAACAATACGCAGAGCTTGAATTTCGTTGCTTGTTCTCCCTCTCCATTATTCGTGTGCAACTCGGGATCCTGCTGTGCTGGCAATAGCTATAAATAGCGGACCTAAAATAATGTCTAATCCCACTTAGCCGCTGCCGTTGCCTTGCTTCGACTGCTATGTTGCGACGCAGTGAGGGATCCCAATCAACACTTGCCGTTCGCTGCAGTTCAACCCTTATAAGGAGAGAGGGGAGGATGTTTTCCACACTTGCGATGCGTAAAGTTTTCAATTTAATTGGAATTGACCCGCATCGCCATCGGATCGACATCGACATCGGGTTGGCAGTAGAGAAACCCGTTTATTCACGTTGTTTACATATTATTTAAGTTTATTTTTATGGCACAACGTGGCAAAAGGTGCAAATGAAAATGTGTGAAAATTTTCTGTGGTCTGCGGGCCGAGATAAGCAATTGCTGGTGCGTGTGTGTGTGTATTAGTTCGATAAGATAAGCAAAAAATCAAACAGTTGGTTTTCTATATTTTTTCTTGTTTTTTATTGGGTTGGGCAATTGCCATAAAAATCCTGTGTGTAATGGCAATTTCATTTTTGGCAAATGAATTGAATTGTTGCCATCCCATTCCTACATTCTTTATCCCTCTTGCTTCTTCCTTTTCCATTCGCTTTTGTACAATAATTAGAAGATCTAAGGCTGCCTCATGTGGTGCTAAACCAATTTGTGCTCGGTAATTACATAAGTTCATTTCATGCGTCTCTGAGATACACACACTCTAGAGTATCTGTATCTTTTTGCTAAACTTCTTCTTCTCACTGCATTTCCTTCATATTTTGCGGTAATAAAATTTACACTAATGGACACATAATACATTTAGCTCGATGACACTACAAATAGCGTATAGCTGGCATGACTCATAGCTTGGCTCCTCTCACGCCCATTAACAATTGCGCGTAAGCCACAAAAGCAACTGCGGCTCATGTGATTATCATCGAAATGCAAATCCGATTTGAGTCGCGCTCATTAACATGCCAAGGGTTAACTTCATGTCATTCCCATTATGACATTGTTAAATGTTATGAAAAGAGTGTCGTGTTCGCATTACCATCCCCTCTTCCATCGTACCCTCATCGATTCCTTGTACCGACTGCTTGGCGTCGCTGGCGACTTGCAAATTGAGTCCGCCGAGGGTTGCCCCACTGTGGCAGGGAGTCCATTTACAGGCACCGCCAACAGCTTCATCGCTGACGTTTTGACTTTTAATTGTATTTTAAAGTGTTACCAAGTCGAGTGGGGGGAAGTGTGTAGGCGAGGGACACTCGTGTGCTTAGCCCAGCTCGCTTACAGGCCATTTGGCTTTTGATTTAGCTCGGCTGTTTGGTCATTTGATGCCTAATTAAATTTAACGATGACGTTGTGATTCCTCCCCTTCCCCCCCCCATCTCCTTTCTCAACTTTCCCGTCACCACTTTCTTCCTTTCACTGTACTGTGTCCGGTTTTATTTTACGTTTTCCAAGCGTCAGCAGCAATTTAACACATTCCCATTGGGCCAGAGTTCTTATGAATTTGTGCGGTTGCGACGATGATTGCTGATATCCAATTCCCCTGCACTCAGTGCTCCATTACGCCCACGAACTGAGATTTGATTCTGAATGGTATTTAAGAAATAAAATCACCAAAAAGAGTAGAGATGCGATAAGGTTTGGGCTGTATCTCACATGAAACATATACTCAATAGTTATGGTTGGACATTAGAAAGAAGTATGTTTATTTCAGGAACACCAAAAAATAGTTATGAGTTCAAAAAAACCAAAAGTGAGAATCCAGAAAAACGCCTCTCTCTAACCTTCTCTGATCGTTGCTATATAAGTTATAAGTAAATAAAGGTTGAGAAAATACTAATAACACGTCGATTACTTTCTAATTTTGATAGACACTGATAAGTTAAATTATTTCCCATTAATGTGCTTCATATAAAAACGATTTTGCTTCCGATGGTTCTTAGGTTTATCAAGTAAGCTCTAATTAAGAGACTATAGTTGGCGTTGGAACAGACGAAGA
Source organism: Zaprionus indianus (assembly GCA_018904595.1). NCBI lineage: Eukaryota > Metazoa > Arthropoda > Insecta > Diptera > Drosophilidae > Zaprionus > Zaprionus indianus. The sequence continues at coordinate 5,316,294 of JAEIHA010000905.1, forward strand.
GACAGACAGAGAAGCCAAGTTCGACTTCTCCATTTGTGCTGATTCAGACTTTATATGGTAGAATATGGCTCTTAAGCTGCGTCTATTGGTTGTATTGCAAACGAGGGAGCTAGCAATGAGTCTCTGGGATCGAATATTGATATTCATTCAGAAAAAGAGACCACAATAACGACTCAGCTGTTGATGCTGATCAATAAGAGAGTTTTAGTTGATTAAATATAGTAAGTGAGTATCTGCGATGATTTTTAAAGTGCCAGTAGCATAAAGAAATTGAAATGAACTGATGACAATTATTAACTAATTGCGTTGAATTCATTTTTCAAGATCGCCGATAAACTATATTAAACAGTTCCGAATCACTTTTCACCATCTATGCCAGCTTTAAATGGTATTTATTTCCCTGCACCAATTTTCATTTTCGTGTCGCAGTTTCTCATTAAATCAAAGCCACATTAAACGCGACGCAACACTTGTCTGCCGTATCAATCTATTCAGTTATTTATCCATCTATCTGGCTGTCTTTAACTGCCTTCTATGCGGGTTGCGAGTTTGTCACACAGAAAATCGAATGCAATTTCACGGCTATTTGATTGGGACATGACAAAAACAAAAACGAAAAAAAAGAAACGGCAACGTTGGCGAATAATGCAATAAATGAGCGCAATTTTCAATTTGCCAAACAGATGAGCCACAAAACGGAAGAGAGCATGCAACTGAGATTCAGATAGACAGAGAGGGAGGGAGAATGATGAGCGGTAGTGAGGGGGAGAGTGCTACAGCTCTTTGCTAGTTTCGCCAGTGCAATGTGCAGGCTTTTTAAGCCCTAAGTGCATACGCAAAAGTCCTGGGCCGTGCAACAATGCCGTGAAGTATGCAACATGTGCCACAAGGCAGATGCAACAATTAGCTGCCACATACCTTTGACATTTACAGCACGTACGTGACATTTGGGCAATTGCCTGCGAAATTGTTTTCAAGTGCCGCTGCAAGTGGTCCAACTGTGTGGCAAGGGGTAGGCGCAGCAAGAGGAGAAGGAGCAGGAGCAGGACGCTGTGTCGTGTGGAAGGGAAAAGGGGAAAGGGAGGAGTAGCTACCGCAGGCGAAGCTTGACAAATGTGCATTTAATTAGCCAACGCGGGCGGGATGGGGAGTATCATATTTCCTTTTGCCATTTTGTTGATTTGTTGTCGTCTGTCATTCAAAGGCTTCAACACACACGCACAGCACCCACACACAAATGCATACACATACAGCATATCATCATGCAGAGCGGGAGTGAGGAGCGTCACTTGAATCCTTAGAAAAATCAAAAACAATTAAAGTTTGTTCAAGAAAAACAAAACTCATCCGCGCATACACACACACTCACAGATACACTCACGCAGTGGCTGCACAGCGACACGCGCGCTCACTCACACACACACACACACGCATGCAGACATTCCAACATGTGTGTAAACATGTTGTCGCCCCTGCCCGCCTTGAGAAGATAACGTTGCCTACTTTTGTGCGCTCGCCAACGCAAACAACTTTTGCGTGACGTCTGACGTCGCCTATATTCAGCGCTGCTGCTCCACCACTGCGCTCTCTCGTACTCACACTCTTCCCCTTCCACCGCCTTTTTATCCCACTGCGTCAACCTAACGATAACTAAATTTGTACATTTGGTGTAAATGTAAATAGATTGTTGCTGGATTTGTGCAAGTGTATGTATGTGTGCCTGTGTGAGTGTGTGCATATCTGTGCTGGGTGATTAACGGGTGGCCCTGGCCCCAGGTCTAAGTGAGTCGCTTTCTGTATTCTGGCAGCGACGCGTCGCATGTTTGGGGCGTTGGTTTTGCGGGTTGGTCCAAACGGCGCCAGCCAGCCGCCAGGCAAACCCAAAGCCACAGCTGCCTCAGTAACCTTCCCACAGCCACCGCCTCCGCCTGGGCACAAATTAAAATATGCATTGGTGTTGCGTATACCCTGTAGTTAGAAGAGGGTGTTTCGGATGATTTGATTTGATTGATAAGTTAAGTTGATTGTTCGCGGCAGATCACTGCATAATTTAAACATTTATTAGTATTTGTATTGTCACTATTAAAGTACTTAAGGTTGCCATATCAATTAAAATCAGCTGTTTAAACCTATGTTCTGAGCAGCTGTTCAGTCTTATGCTAAGCAGCTGTTAGATCTAATTTTAAGCTGCTGTTAAACAACTGTTAATGTAGTGAACATCTTCTTGAAATACTTATTAAATGACATGCAGCACAATACCTACAAAATACTGAGCATCGATCCTTAGTAATGATACCTACATATAAATTTAAAACCTCTGCCCTTCGATTGTGCTCGTAAACAGAGATTAGCCTTCATTTAACTAACATTGTTTATGTACGAGGGTCGTTTGATAAGTCCGTGACTTTTTGTATTTGCCGCGCACCTGCTCTAAATACAACACTGCTCCTGTCAGCAGTTATCGATTAACAGCTGACTGTAAAATTTTGAGAAAGCTGCGTTTTTTGGTTTGCGTTTTATAGGCATTGAAAGCAGACGATCTCGTGAATTTTAACGAAAATGGAAAAAAGTGAATTTCGTGTGCTAATGGCAAAATTTCATAAATTGGGCTACGAACTGCTACCCCATCCAGCATATTCTCCAGATTTAGCCCCCTGTGACTATTTTTTGTTTCCAAACATGAAGAAATGGCTCGGCGGTAAGAGATTCGGGTCAAATGAAGAGAAACACAGAAACAAACGACTATTTTGAGGGCCTTGAGAAAACCTATTATTTGGAAGGAATAAAAAAATTGGAAAAACGCTGGACTAAATGTATAGAGCTAAAAGGAGATTATGTTGAGAAATAAAACGCTTCTTTGACGAAAAAAATATATTTTATTCAAAAAGTCACGGACTTATCAAACGACCCTCGTACATATTATACAGAGTTAATTAGAATGGCAGACCGATAGGCATGATCATTATATCGATAGCTGTGTATCGGGTGCTTATATTAATTATGTAAAGAAAAATTCAGTTAACATAACCTAAGATTAAAGAACGTATTAACAGTGGATTAGAAATAAGTTCACTTTACATAATAATCTTCTTTCTTTATTACAGAACTGTATTATTTATACAAAATAAAATATGCCAATAGCTGGGTATTTCTTATCCTCTATTTCCTCTGAGGAATGTTTTATTTGGCTTGTGTAAATAAGTCCTGCAAATCCAGTATGAGAGATGGCCTTGAAGCTCAACGATAAATACTGCATATAAGCAAGAAGAAAAGGTTAGCTAACATACATAACTGTGAGTCAGGAAATCCGAAAGATTTTATACGCAAATCAAATTGGAAGAGAGTATATTGTGATGTCAGAGGGAGATATAATACGGAAATTTCATATTGACATAGTATGGTAAGTTAAAGTAGGTGAGCATATCCAAAATATTCGAGCGTAGAAGATTAGCTCAGTGTTGAATAATTACAGCTCATTCTACAGCCATATTCAAGTCAATAGAATCAAATGAAAGATAATGTGTTGCTGTTTCCTCTTCAATCTATCCCAATAATCACTATTTTCTTGCCAAATTCGGCTCTAAACCTAAGCTGCTATAAAAAAGTTTAATGGAACGTGGGCGGATCCATTATCGAGGCAGACCTCCTGCAGCATCGCGACATCGGAAACAGGCCTAGGCATCAGCCACAGTCACGACACCTTCAGCTCATTTACATAACAGAAGGGAAGAGGACAGGCGGAGCAACTGCAGCATTGGATAATGCGCCATCAATAACAATTATAGGCAAGCCATCAAAGGCAGTGACGCTCGCGCTGGACGTCAGAGTTGTGTCCAGGCCAGGATATTCCAATTAATGCTGCTTCATTGAACCCAAAGCTGAAACTTAAATAAAAAACTGGCAACAACAACTAAAACACAAACTGCTCTCGCGTAATTTAAATGCTAATTTCTGAGCACCTTTTCAAGGTGTGTTGCAGTGAATTTTTCGTAGTCGCATTTTCATAATCACAAATCAAGCGGAAGGTTTGAAAAACTTTGATTACATTTACATTGTAAAGTAGGTAGGTAAAGTTGAGAGCAGAATGGGCTGCGAAAGAACGTGGGAGAACGTGACGTATACGTATTATTTGCTTGTCGCATATTTCTGTTTTAAAAGAACTCAACACAACTTTTTAATGACACCAATTAGTAACTGTTGAGGCAGCTCTCGCCACAGAGAGTGTGCTCCTCGTGTTGCTGTCATAAACGAGCTGAGCCTTTCACATGTTTCCCCTCCCCAACCCAATCCCCCAACCAGCCCGGCTTATGGCTCGTCTTTTGGCTCGTTAACTGAAAAATGTGGGCTATAAATTCGCTCGTTTCGCATTGAGTAAATAATAATTATTTCTGTACGCTTTTCAATCGAGCCAAGAGACATGCGCTACAAGGTTGGATAAACATCCGACGAACATGTACATTTCAAGGAGTGCCGGAATTTTATTTAAGCCCAGTTGGTATTGCGAGATTTTTTATTTATCTCAATCATTTATTATTTCAATTTTATTTAAGCGAAGGTTTCCCTCTAAAATTAGAAATTATCCTTTGATTTAGCGAAAAAACAAAACTCAAGTTTTGTAGATATTTTAGTGCATAATTTTTATTTTACAATTTTTTTGGTATTGTTCTCATGGCCTTCATACAATATTTTTAAAAACGTGTGCACAATTTTAAATATACTCTATGAACGCCACAGAGTCAAAAAGTTTTGAAGATACTTTTTTTTAGAAAAGTGTTTATCGTTTGTATAGGAAGCAGGTGTTCTTTGAGTATTTTCCTTTAAATATTTGACCCATATCAACGCCCAAGTTCATATCGGAGCCATAGTTAATGGGATCAATCAGTGGTTGACGCCTTGGGACACAAAGTACCGGTTGTCTTAGTGCGTCCACACTGGTATCCAATTTGATGCCACATTGACCCAAGCGATTTTTGAACAGGTCCGGCTTGTGCACCTTGTCGTATGGATCGCGATAAAAATCCCGATATTTCTGACACTCCAAATAGAAGGTGTCTATTCGTTCTACATCAGCATAGTCCACAATAGGTAATCCAATCTTTGGCACAAATCCCAGCACGGCACGACGCTGTACTTGGCAGCTCTTGGCCACAGACATCATATCGACTTCGGGTATTGCCTTTGCCATAATTCAATTACCAATATACGAATTCCAAAGAAAAATATAAATAAATAGAACTTGAATTATAAAGATTCAATATTTGAATAATTCAATTGAATGAAAACATAAAGCCAGCTAGATTAAGATTTTTAAATCTCTAAACACTTCTTAAAATTATTGAAGTCTTGTCTTTCCGGAATGAGTAAATATGATCTGATGCATAAATAATTCATTTGCATAGAATCCGTTTGCTAAAAAATGTTTCCCTCGTGTAATTCACAATCCATTTGACCTTAATATTTAAGCTTGGGATCTCATACTCCTTTGCCAAAAACCCTCAAAACGTAAAGTGAATATTACAACGACCGATTATGTTGAGAGAAACCAGAATCGGTTGTGGGCAGGAGAGTAATAAATGTAAATATACCGATTGACTGACCCCAACAAGAATCAGGCCAAAAAAAGAGCCACGTAAGGGTGTGCGAGTCCATGAGTGTGTGTGTGTGTGTGTGTGTGTGTGAGTGACATTGTCAACTGCTTGTTGCGGTGATCAACGGCAGCATCAGATTCAAGGAAGGCAGCTCGAGCAGCTGTTGACGACGACAAAAAAATCCCCCCTTGCTATTGACATTTAACAAGGCGCGTGGGTTCGCCCCAGGGCAAAGCAATGCTGGAATTGCTCAACTAAGTAGAGAAGAAGAGAGAGTGAGAGAGAGAAGAAAGGAAAGTAGAAGTGGCAGTGAGGTCTAGCCATAAGTCGACTTTGCCTTTTCTATTATTGCTTTATAATATTTTGCCTTGTTTTTAGCATTTTAAATAACCCGCGGGGTGTGATTTTTTTTTTCTTACCCCGACCAAATGACTGAAATCCCGTCGGGCTCTTGGAAGTCCTGTCATGATTAAATTTGTGCGTTAAGCGTTCCTAAGCCCCGGCAATGATGGTGTTGTCGCCTGCTTAAATATGCTGCTCGGCTACGGAGCGCTCTCTTTGATTGCATTAAAGGCGGCGTCGACTGGTTGTTGCTGCTCGCCGTGATGATTGACTGGCTGCTTGACTGGCGCTTGCGGTTACTTGGATGCAAGACCACGCACTGTGCCAACTGATTAGCGCACGGGATCTGTTCGTGAAATTCAAGCAATCTCATACACAATTTTTAACTTGATTTCATATCATTTATTTAAAAAGAATATTTGCCAATTTTCAAGTTAGCTTTATAACTGAGAGACTAAGACTAAGACGGAAACTTGGTCAGGCATAGGGCTTAATCGACTCCTCTGTTGATGCTGATCAAGAATATACGTACGTATATAGATGACTTTAAAAGTCGTGGGCAACATTTATACACCCTCTGCAAGGGTACAATAAGTTTTTATGCCGCTACTACCCAGTCTGTCTTAGTGTAACAACGCATTTAACTTAGCTTTAAAAGAAACTAGCACTAGCTTAAAACACTTTAACAATATATAATATAAGTCCAACTTGTCCCTATTTTCCTTACATAACATCAGCCGCTATTGACAAAGTCTAGCCTTGGAAAATAGCTAAAAACCAGTTGAATAGTTGTATTATTGTTGTATTGGTTTGTCTGTTTGTTTGGCTTTTGTTTGAGCTGCAATGTCGAGTACAATGATCGGTTTAATATGTTAGGGAACAGACCGACAGACCAGTTCACGATGATGGGGCAGCAACTGCATCCGACCACCGCAACAACAACAACAAGCACAGCAACAACTTCTGGGCATAATCATACGACCAGCCAGTATAGGAAGCAACAACGCCCACGCAACCTCTGCTCGGCTTGGCCTTCGTTTGCTCAGCGTCTTTTTCCTGTTTATTATTTCCACAACGCAGATACGCAGAGGGTAAAGGGCAAGTGTTGTGGGGGGATGAGTGGAGTGCAGGCTGGCAGATGGGGGGGGAGGGTTATTGGGCACGCCGACGCGCTGCCGTTGTGTGATTTACATAATGTCCTTGTCGACAACGGCATCTCTTGCTACCCGCCATCCCCTCCTCCTATCCGGCACCCGACAGCCGCCAATCTCGGCTTCCATCCTCGAGTCCCTAGTTTAAAAATATTAACTGTCAATTTGTATTTGGCAACACTTGGCTGAAGAGGCATTTGCGAGCAGACCCTGCTGCACAAACCGCCACCATCACCAACCACCGTTCCCCTTCTCCCCCCACACCACGCAGCCAAGACAAGCGCAACGCAGCACAAATGCTGGAAAGGGGCGGAGGGGAGGCAGCCATAAAGTGCACTTGATAGTGAAGTTGACTTATGTATGTCTAATACCCTGTACCCGTCAACAGCGTTAATGAGTTGTGTAAATGCACCCAGTCAACAAATTCGAGACCTAATATACTCATTCATCCATTGCTCATTGACATTGGTGAATGGGATGCAGTATAAAGTGCTCTTTCAGTAGACTTCAACGCCTTATCATTAAAGTTAATGCAGTATTTCTTATATTAAAATGAAAGTTGTGGAAGTTACATGTGAAATAGCATATAATATATGTACTTATTAACAACAAGTAAGAAAATTGGGGGCGAGTATGCTCGACTGTTAATTACCCGCGATCTAGCTGACCTACAAACATAATGAAAATCTTTATTGCTGACTGATTCATCCTACATAAGAATATAATTATACGATTTTAATGGAACTGCTGACTTATACTTTATAGGGTCGGAGGAATTTCCTAAGGAGCGTTACAGACTCCTGTCCAAAATTAATATTCCCTATCAATATGTACCATTTTTGCTAATCGAATTATTGTATTGCATATTTGCAGGCGCCTCATTGCAAGTTCATTTGTGCAGTAAAATAGTTTCTTTAATATTTTCTCCACTAACTCTATTAACTGTTTTCAACGGGAGTGAAAGGATGAGTGTTAAAATTGTTAAACTATAGCGTGAAATAATAAGATATAGTGCCACCGAATTTAGTCTTTAAGATCTAGGTTCTAACATAAACGGACAAAAATATATCAACTAGTTGGTTGATGTCGGTTTTTCGGTTAGGATAAAGTTACGATACATCCTGAACTTCTATGGTAGCTTTAAGTTGTGAAAAAATGCCCAGACATGATTAAAAAACCCCATACATATTCAAACACACGCACACACTCACAACGACAAAGGCGAACTCTCAACTTAACCAAAACTCTGTTTCATTATTATCGCTCGACAATAGTTTATCAGAGCAGGCGCAGCAGATAAAACCCTTGCGATAAGGATATAAGCACTGTGATAAGCGACAACAGAACAAGAGCGTAGACAAACAGACGATAATAATACATAATAACAGTGTACGAGAGCGTAGTTACTCATCCAGTCAGTCACTTGGTCGACAAAAGGCGAGGCAGCACTGGAGCAGTAAAAAGTACAAACTCGAAGTCGAATGCAGGCCGAACAACTCCCGAGCAACTCGTACGTCAATGATGCTAATCAGGCCGTCAATGTCCCACTTTCCACACCCAATACACCCCACTCCTTCCTCTCCCCCCCTTCCCCTTGTCTGCTCTGGAGTTGTAGTTGAAGTTTGAGGTGGGGGGCAGCACGTGGTGTGCACGGCTACAACTCCAAAACACAAGCCACCCCGTAGAGTATGCTATGGCTGCGGGCTCAGTTTATACTCGTGTGTGTGTGAGGGGGATGAGTAACGTGATAAGGGCAGACTTTCCACATATGCAGCAAGCAACAACAACAACAGCAACAGCGGGTGGTTGCCCCATCGCCAGCCCCACCCCCAAAGGAACTTGCCGAGTTTACACTCAGTTTGCCCTCAGCAACCATCACTCAATTTATTCCGAATTACACTCAACATTTTTGCCTCAACGTTTGAGCGAAATTAAAAGCTCTCGATTCGCCAGCCGTCGTCGGCCTTCGTGTGGGTGTCTCCCTTACCCACGCAGCAAGGCACAGCGACTGCAACAAGTACGCTCGGTTCCATCACTTCGGGCCGACATGGCTCGTGATTCGCCTTCAGCTCGCTCGGCTGTTGCTGCCGTCGCTATCGCAGCCATTCCACAAGTGGCAGTCACCGTCATCGCGTTTCCGGTGCTCAGTTCGCTAACTGGTCCAACGCAATTTGGTCGTCGTCCTCGTCCTCGTCGTCGTTTCTTGTTCTTTGTTGATTTTGATTTTCAAAAACGTTCTTATTGTCGGTTTGTGCAAATTCAAAAATAAATATATTTCAAAATATTTGATATTCAAAAATATCATTATGTCTATTCGCCAAGTGAAACTGGCTGGTGAAAATGCAAAAAATCTATACAAAAATGTTTGATACGAAAATATTTGAAAGAAACCAATGAAAAAGTTTATAGTCTACAAATTTTGGAGTCACCCATAAAGCAAGCATATTTTAAAGCAGCAATATTGAATTTCAAATAAATGTAAGTAAGAAAAATAATACAATTAAATAAAAAAACAATATAATGTCATCCTAAATTTGGTAAACCTTTTCAGAAATGTATTACGTAATTCAATTATGTAGTTCATTCTCCTGAAATTTTTTTGTTATTAAGTAAATATATGCAAATTGATTGAAATCCAATATTTTGTTTGCAAAAGAAGAAGAAATAATAATATATTTTGAACCTATGCATATGTAATTTTTTGCGTTTTTCTCGGTACCATCTATCGTTTTCTTCTCACTTCCTATTATATAATTCTTAATAAAAAGCTCGAAACTATGAAAACCTAGATCCCTGAAACAATTTCAAATTTGGAGACATTTTTTACTATTGCACACAGGTTCAGTAATTCGGATATAAAAAATACAAATTGTAATAAAACGATTACTGTGTGCAATTGTTTTCACCATCCAATGATTATTTCAAATTTAGCTCGGCTGATCAAAATAACTTTCTTGTAATCAAAAAATTAATTCAAGGTTAAAATATCGGTTCGACCTACAATAGATCTCAGAGAATAAAAGAGCTAAAAGCAACCAATATAATAATGGTATCAATATGTGCTATTATTGCGCACAGTTTAAGTTTGTTTAAGAATTTGAACATAAACATAAACAGAATAAACAAATTTAAAGGATAATTTTAATGCAGGAAAATTAATTTTTCGAACACATAAAAACCACTAAGTCCCAAATGGTTTCTGTTCGTTTGGTTGCGATCGGATAATGGATATACAAGTTTTTGAAAAAGTTATTTTAGCTTCAGCTTCAGAATTCCAAACCGCTTCATCAAGAATGTAACACAAAATTCAACACTAAATACTCTAATGATAAAAGCTCTGTATTGAAGAAGTCGAAGGTAGCGGGTATATCACATCGGGCACTCTTGACTGTAGCTTTCTAAGGTGTTAGTAATAAGTAACTGAATAAGAACATACTGAAAAAATTAAGTAAGGTGTATTATCCTTCTGGTACAAAAGATAAGGAGGTACTGAGGTTAGTACGAACTGTTTTCTTGTTTAAAAAACTTAAAATCACTATTCTGCTCCCCAGTACTTACTTTAACTCCTTTCTGCTTTACCCTAATTAGAGTATACAAATTTTGTAGATAAAACCTTGTGTACAAAAGCGCTTTATGTTGTTGTCAGCTGCAGCTTAATATTGTTTTATAGTCCAACATCGACCTTTATCTTAATCTTTATCTGTGGCAACAGGAAATGCGCACAAAAGCGCGCTGCACTTATTTAACAGAGAGCACAATAAATATTGCACAAGCGCAGGTGCTGCCTGTCTGACTGGGCTACCTGGCTGCAGCTTAAAGACGTTTATCAGACAAAGCCGCGCAAAATGAGCTGCAGTTTCAGTGTCAACAGCAGCAGCGGCAACGGCAGCAACTGGTAGCCGTGCAACATGTTGTAACAGTCAAAGCGGCGCCGACAAATCGGGTACTCATTGTCGGATAATGGCGCAAAGTACGTACAAGTTTCGATAAACCAAGCTCAACTTGTAACGGTCTCTTCTTGCTATTGTTGTTGTTTGGTTTTTTATAACGGAAGTCCATTACATAACATCATCAGTGTAACCCTATAACCTTAGACGCATTACGAACGCCGCGCCGCGCTCTGTGTGATGCTACATGCCACACAATGTTGTGTTGTAATTCCCGAAGCATTCCTTTTAAAGCGCCACCGCAACATGCAGTTAAATAATAGCGACACTTTGGGCTTCGTTCAGTGCCACGCGGGATGTGGCAAGCAGTCGCCAGCGTCCGCCTTCGCCTCGACAAAAGAAAAACGCGCCGCAAAGTGCGCGTTTTGTATTACTTACAACAAGTTTCCAGATGCTGTGCTAGTGACCCGTCACATTCCCCCCTCCTCATACCCTTTCCCACTCCCCCGCCCCTTGAGATCACCACACAAGTCAACGCTTTAAATGCTCCACGCTGTTCCGGTCAAATGCCGCAATGCCACAGGGCATAACCATAACAACGCAAGAGAAGGCAGAAGCGGAGGAGAATCGTTTGCTCTCGACATATATTTAAAAATCAAGAACAATTCTATCCGTTTTGGTTTTTGTTCACATTTGTCGGCCTTTAAGATCAGATATACTTTATAATATGATTATTGTCTTAAAAATTCATTCCATAAGAATATATCAGCTTAAGTATTTTTTAATTGAAACTGTAGCTCAATAAATGTACATTTGACAAGTTCCCCATACTTAGGGTATTTGAAATTTGCATGAGTAAAATGTCAGTGCTCTGACTAACTTATATCTACACATCCGTCAACCTATGTTCCGGTGTAGTTTAAGTTGTTAAGTTCAGACACATATAAACATACACGTATACATACATAAACTTGATCTGCGTAAAGTATACAGAGACCCTCAAATGTTGTGTCTAGCTTTTTTATTAGTTGAGATCTGTGTGTTCATGACAGACATGGCTGAATTGAAAATTGATCCTGACCAAGAATATATATATTAAGGTCTGTCATGCCTCCTCATGCCTGTTGAAAACATTTGCATAAAGTTAGTTAACATTTTTTTGACCATTTTCAAGGGTCGAAGGATATAAAACTATTTCTATATATTTCATCAAAGTCGAACCACTATAGAAAATGGCTAACATAGGAACAGTTGGTCGAAACTAAGGTTTTTGTTTTTATAGGTTATAAATGAATAGGTATTTCGATAGACAAAGTTTATAGCCTACGCCGAACGATATGAGTTATTATATTACACAATACTTTTTGACAAAAATAGGTTACCTATAGTACCGTGAAGATGATGCCGAAAGTACCTAGGGTACAAAACCTGCTCCTTGCGGAAGGTAAAACTTTCTTCTTTACCATAATATTGTGGTTATCGTTCTTACTTCCTTACCACATGCGGTAACAAAGCGCGCATCCATTAAAGGACTTTTGCGATGATTGAGGTATTAATAAAAGTCACGTGTATTGATAGCTAATATTGATTTTAGATAACGCAATGTCGATATGACGTGAGTCTATTGATAGCGCATGCGATTGGAGAAAAGTAATAGGTAACATTTGCAGACAGCTTTGGCAGATAAAACTGCCGCAAAACTGACAAAATCAGGTATGACATTTTGTTATTCTTGTTCTAGTTGTTGTTGTTGTTGCCGTTGTGCTTGTTAGGCAATTACTGTCAGTTGAACATAATGTGGAGATCTAACTGTGCATAAATTAAAGATCTAAATATAGGTGAGCACTCATTGCTATGATAAGAAACTCTATTACATTACATCGTATATGTACAAAGTCTACACAATTATGTATTTTGATTTGTGAAAAGTAAAAAAATATAATAGACAGCCATGGGATATGCTGTAAAAAGAGTTGGATATATATTTAATTTTACTTTTATTTTAAGTTATATTGCAAAAATGTGAAAATGTTTCCGATTCGAATAAATTGTATGAATAACGATGAAATATTGATGAATAGGAAGCATTCACACTACAGTTGATTGTGCTCGATATACCCGACCAAAAAATCTATATAGAATAGATAGATATTTTGCAGATATATTAAATAACTTCTATGTTATTAATCCGAATGTAGCCATATTGCCCTTAAAATTACTATTAAAATTCGGTTGTTTATCCATTTATAAACTATAATGCAAAATAAACTTTATCTGCGTGCATAATTCGCATATTTTTTAAATTTTATTTGTAGTCTCTGTAGCTCTTTTACTCCTTGAGATCTTGATTTTTATACGGATGACCAGATAGACAGACGAACATGCAGACAGGGCTATATTGATTAGGTTATTGATCCTGATTAGAAATACATATAGATTGTACGTTTTGGATGCCACAAATTCATAATACCCTTCTTTCCTTTGTGTGGCGAGTATTAAAACCATGATTGTATTCTATATCGCTTTATAGACATTCAGAATTCGGGGTAGATATATTATTGTAAAACGTATATTTTTAAGAGTGATGTTTTTGTAAGTGGATTTAAATTGTGTTGCATTTACGCAAGTATTTTATTTTTTCCAAAACTTTCCAATTTATCCAACGCAATAAATAAGAATTAAATCATTATGAAACGTTACAGAAATTAACGCAGTACTTGGTTTTGATTTATGAGCTGCGATATAAATATTTCAGATTGATAATTACGCAACTTGCACTGTTTTCTATGAAATGGATAGATTCCCCATCTGCATACACATACCTACACTTAGTACATTATCAAATCTAATCGCGTAACTGATAAAAGATATGATTTTATGACTGTTTATATCGGCTCAGAGTGGGGAATAAACAACATCGACTTCCTTAGTAAAGTTGCAAAAGGGAATCTAACATATTTAACTAAACTGATGTGGCAGATTAATACTAGAAATATACTAGATAGTTCTCTTAGGATCTCGAAACTTGATCAATATTTGTCTTCGCTCCCGTTGCAGTACTCCCTGGGCAGCATGGATGCCACACAACTCACCGAGCTCATGGGCAGCCATGACTTTATGCAGCTGCAGCAGCAGTTGCAGCACAACAACAACAACTACAACACAGACGGCCACAATGGTTTGTCACCGGAATCGGCGGAGCGCAGCTCACGTCCCGTGCGTCGTGCCACGCGACGCACCTCACAGGTAAGCGGCGGAGCAGCAACAGGTGGCAAAAGGTGGGCTAAACTGAATCAATTCGATTGTGCATTCACAGCTAAGCAATAACACCTACGACCTGGAGATGACGGACTCAAGTTCGCAGAGCGACGACACTAGCGGCGGTGGTGGCAGCAGCAACGGCGGCGGCAGCAGCACCAACAACAACAGCAGCAACCAAGCGGGCAACTTGCATGGCAGCCAGCGTCCCTCGAGTCGCGGCAGGCAGCAGAACGGTGGCGGCGGTGCAACTGGCGCTGGAGGTGGCGGTGCCAGCTTAACCCCCAACAGCGGCAATTCCAGCTCCAATGCAAATCGACGTCGTAAAGGTGCGTTGAACGCCAAAGAGCGGAATCTGCGACGTCTGGAGTCCAATGAACGGGAACGCATGCGAATGCACAGTCTGAACGATGCATTTCAATCGCTGCGTGAGGTTATTCCGCATGTGGAGATGGAGCGACGCCTGTCGAAGATTGAGACACTGACGCTGGCCAAGAATTACATCATCAATCTGACGCACATTATACTCTCCAAGCGTAATGAGGAGGCGGCTGCCATGGAACTGAATGGCGGCGCTGTCGGAGGCGTTCTGCTTTCGGGTCTGACCAGCGATAGCAGCGTCAGTGTCGGCGGCGGCGGCACTGGCGGCGGTGGCGCCACGACAAACGGTGCTGCCGCCGCCAACACTGGCCTTTGCTTTGAGGATGCACTGGCCAATAGCGGTGCCTACGATTGTGCCCTGCTGGCTGCCTCCGATGTTAGTTTGCTGAGTGCAGCCACGGTGACGGCAACGCCCACACTGCAGAGCCTGCAGGCAACGCCCATGCACATGCTTCCACAGTCCCAGGTGGATCAGCAACAGCAGCAGCAGCAGCAGCAGCAGCAGCAACAGCATCTGGCCCATCATCATCATCATCAACAGCAGCAGCAGCAGCAGCAACAACAGCAGTCTCAGCCGCAGCCCCATGCGCAGCAGCAGCAACTGTTGCATGCACACGCTCATCTGGGAGCAAGCATGTTGCTGCCCCAGCAGCAACAGCAGCCGCAGCAACCGACGCTTCTACTCAACGGCGGCTCCACGGTCAGCGTTGCCGGTGTGAGCGTGACAGTGGGCGGTGCTGGCAACGGCGGGGGAGTCGGCGTCTTTGCGGATGTCAATGATAATTTCGACGAACCATTTCGGGAATTCCTTTAAGAAACCTCTAGCGTAAACTCGCTGATGGGCAATTGCATTGGTCTGTGGTAAATGGATATAGCTAAGTGCACAACATAGAATTTATAGCCTATACATACTTGAACAGGTTAGTATATACGTATATAACTGAGGAGTAGGAGCACTACGAAAAGGGAATAAACTTCCATATAGGAAGAAAGTAGAAACTAATCGATAATACGTACGTAGTTCTTAAGCTTAAAAAGAGTAAAGGTGGCTGACGGAGATGTACAACAAAATACTAAACATTGCAAAAAATACCAATACAGATTGACGGCATTGTCAAGGAACATTACTGTTTAAAAAACTGTTTAACGTAATTCAGGAAATATACTGACAGAATAGTTTTAAAACTAATAAAATACCAGAATTTAAATATCCATTCGCATCTAGCAGGGTTGCCAAGTCAGCTTTTTTCGGACTGATCTGTCCTTTTCTATTCATATTTACTGACCGGAAATCTGTCCTGCTTTAATTGGTCCAATAAAACGTATTTTCCAAATAATTAAAAAATAATAATAAAAATGTATGAAATTTTAGCTTTTTTTTGTGAACATCATTTTTTCATATATATATATATGTATTTTTTTCCTCTTCTTTAGCTGTTTTTTTTTCTTTTTGTTCAGATCGTTCTAACCTTTTTTGTAAAGTGAAGTTGGCAACACTGTTATGTAGAATAAACTCTGGTATTTTATTAGTCATTGAATTCATTTTTATTTTTGATTTCGTGAATTAAATTAAAAAACATTTAACAGTTGTGTGGAATAAATATTTTATATTATTTTGAACATTGGTATTATCGTTCGCTTTAAAACTGCTATTGTTTTAGCATATTTCTGTTAAAGTCTGCTTCTAGCAGTTTGTGTAAATATATTGCTCCCAAACAGCTTAGCTTCGAACAATCCTTAAAAAACTCTCCAATAATTTCGACACTAACTTAAGATTCTGTTACAATTTTAGAAACTAATAAAAAATATCTTGTAAATTACGAAAAGAGCAAGACCTAAGCCGACAACAGTGGTGCAAATGAGGCAATTAACCAAAAAATTGTTAATACTATATAAATAATTATTTACACACAATATTGTAAGCAACGAAGAAGAAGAACGGACGAACAAAACACCAAGTAGCATCAAGTAGAAGCACTCTGGGAACGTGCGAATGGGAAGGAAAACAAATAGCAAGTTGTACTCTTCGAGCGGATAACAGTAAATATAGGTTTATGTGCGATATAGGGCGCCATTGCCAATTGGCAGCGCTGAGAACGCAGCATCAATTAACGTAAAATAACGGTACAGGACTTAAGTAGATGATGATGGAACACTGGGGTTATGGGGCGAGCCAACGCATCGTTGTCGTCGCCGTCGATGGCGAAAGAGAACGAGGCAGAGTGAGAGAGATAGACAGAGTGACGCGTCGATAAGTTAATTTACCACCCATGATCTTTTTAATGCACTTGAAATTTACTGTTGTTGTAACGGCACTTCGCTAGCAGTGGCCCAAGCAAAGGGGGGCTGATCAGAGAGGGGTCTAATTGGGAAAGCAAGGAAGCCAGTGCCCCGATGATGACGGCAGAGGGCGAGGGGTTAGCAAAACAATTAACACACAAAACCGTCGAAAGACGCATTGAAACTGGAACACTTCCGTTGCATAGAGAGAGAGAGAGAAAGAAAGAGAGAGAGAGGTGGTACCAAGCCAGGTCAGAGCGAGATAGCAACAGGTCAACGTGGTGACGTGCGTACGGTAAACAGTAATAAAATAACGTTGCCCCGTGGGCGGTATGTTTGAGTATACTTATGGGTGGTGAGTGACTCTGGCTGAGTGTGTGTGTGTGTGTGTGTGTGTGTGTGTGGGGGCGTGTGTGTGCATCGGTCTTAGCAATAATTAACTGAAAAATAGTAGTTAGGGTGGCTCGTGCGTTCCTGGGTGTCAACTTAAGCCTGTTGATTATGTTTGATTAGTCAAGATTTAGAAAGTTAACTGCGGATTACAATTCTAGTGTGAGCCCCAAATTCTTCTTCCATCACATGAATACATATATATAGTATATTAGTATCAAAAGATTATCTTCCAAACTATGGAACGATATCCACTTAGAGCGTAGTGCTTGGAGGGGCATTGTACCCTATAGCGAGTTATTCTAGTCAAAATTCAGTTATGCGACTAACCAAAATTCTTGAAAATTGCAATATAGACGAGTAACTTAGTTGTGTAGTGAATTATTAAGCTAATGTGTACGATAACATACACGTCTACTACAATTACTGTATAAATCAAGTCAAGGTATACCCAAAATCAAACTTACTAGTCTCATTGTACATAGGTTTACTCTGGTCTAAACATAACGAGCATTTGGTGTGTACAAGCAAAGAAAGTACTCTTCTGTGTAGGCATACATATGGAATATATGTATGTATGCAGCTATAGGTACTATACTATGTACATATATGCATGTGTATATGGTTACCTCAATGCATCATCGCTGTGTAGAGCGTTGAGATGATATCTACTGCATCGAAAATAAAGTTTGAATAAAGTGAGAAAATATGCAACTGGGACTCTTTTCATTATGTTTACAGTGTTTCTGATCCGGTAAGTTACAATAATAAATGGATATATTTATAGAGAAAAATTGGCATACCAAAAAACTTACCAAAATCTATTAAACTAGATACCATGTTCAGATGGACAAATTAGCCACAGACAAGTCAGTTCTAATCAGTTGTTGTTGTTGCTGATCATGAAAAGAAACAAAATATCTTGTCGGATAAGTAATTTACATGATGTTAACTCATTACTAATTTAAATGTGCTTCATACATTATTTCACTATAACCATTAAATGACCACTAATATAACATACGTAGCAACAGATTTATCAAGTTTCGTCATTGGCCCAGGAATTACTTCTTAAACCTGCAAATTTCATCATATTATTAACATAATTTTATGCTTATTGCATAAATCAATAAATGCCCAAAAAACTCATTTAAATGATTAGGCAGTCATCTACATAGAGTAAAACTAATATTTTCAAAATAAACAATAAAATAAAACAATATTTACGGAGCAAATTTGCACGCGCTTGAGCAGCCGAAGAAAATACTATCGCAATGTTTTGAAATGTAAAATCAACTTCAACAGGTGTGGTGCTGCCAGACAGTCAGAAAAGTATCGCATAATCATGCGATGTTCGTGGCGCTGCCATACACTGGCTATCGATAGGCAAGATTCTCATGGTACTCCCATGCGAAGAAATCACGCTCACTGTGACGTCACATACTAGTTGGTGTTCATAATAAATAATAACTTAAATTATAGTTGTGAAGTTACATATTTAGATTTGTTGAATAAAAAATATTTCTATCATGCATTGCTGCCATTATCAATTGCCACTAGCACTTTATTGAATTAAATGAACACTTGTGACGTCACAAGCCTCGCTCTCTTCTCAGCTTAGAAGAATGCCGTATAACGGACCTGCGCAATGTTGCCTACAACAATAACCAAAACAAGATTTTGTGTTTGCGTTTGCATTGTGTTTTTGCGCCTCGCGACATAAACATCGCACGACGGCAACGGCCAGTGGCAAGAGAGGAACTAATCGAGCGGCAAAGTTTAATTTGAAAAGTGGATATCTACCAAAGTTAATAACAAATAATTAAAATCTCATGTAAGTAACTAATCTTATTCGACAACAAAAACGTGTTTAGTTCATAGGTATAAACAATATGTGTTTCTGTTTGTGTGTTTGCCTGTGTCCCGTGTGCATACACACATTAAAATAGGTGAAGCGGTGGCAGAGGTACATAGCTGCAGTTATTTCTTCGTTTCAGGTTCACTGCCTGCTTCCGTTCTACTTAGCTGGTCTTTTGTTTGATGCTCTTTATTTTCTCAAGAGTTCTGTGTGAAATTCTTTTGGGGTACATACATACATACTTGCAGACTTTCAAACAAATTAATGTCTATGGGGATGGACCAACAACAACAACACACACACACACACACACAGACATGCAGACGTACATACATCATACATCTACTATGGCAAACAAGTTCTAAGAACGCAGAAACTCTCTGATAAGAAATAAAAACATCAATGCGACCAATAGTTGCAATTTTGTTGACGATGAAAATTCCTGTGCATGCATACGAATATTCGCTATATTTCGTATGTATGTATGTATGTACATAAAAACATGCCTGTAAGAGTGTTTGTGTATGTATGTGTGTGTGTTGCGTGCTCTTGCCGCTTGAGTTCGTTACAGTTTGTTAACCTCGAAGTAGACGCTGCTGTCGCTGCAATTCGGATTTGGCCACACTGTGCTCCAATTCTTGTTTTTGTTGTTGTTTGTGTTAACACTTTCGTCTATTGCGTTTCAATTAAAAATCTTGCCATTCTCCCCCAAACATACGAACAAACCTATGCAGAAACATGCACTGTGTATGCATGTAATGAATATGTATGCATGTGCATACATATGTACACTACATTCATACATACAGTATTCATACATATATAATCGCGCAACGGTCAGTCGAGCTCCTTTTTGTATGCCCGTTAGCCATGCCTATAGGTAAATTTCCGGAATTAGTTGATGGCACGCAACGCCACTCTATTGTTGTTGTTCTTGTTGTTGCACATGCAGACACACATACACAAACTCCGTATGCAGAATGCTTATGTGTGTACATCTGCTCCACCATCGCAACCCACTGACCTCATGAAGTTGGTCTCTATTACGAAAAACAATCTCAGACATTATGAGAATAATGTAACATAATATCTTTAGAAAAGTAGTGCTTTAATTTACTCTAAGACTTCCACAAAATTAAGTGACTCTACATTGTTCTTAATTCTTTCAAAATATTTAGAATACAAATCTTAAGCAATTTATAAACACATCTATAAAGATAAACTTTCCATAAATTATACAATTTTAGGTTACCATAGCTAATGTATATTAATTAGAATTCAATTCAATTCAATTAAGCTCTCTCAGACCACTGTGCAGCTACTGCGCACTTCAACCACAACCTCGACGTCTATTGACAAGCCGTTTTTATTATAGTCCTGCTTACGTGCGTCAGGAGCGACAGGTGAACACCTGAACCGTTTCACGTCGACATTTTTTTTTAGAACAAACTTAATCAACCTGTCCATCTATGTTTGTATATTGTCCACTTACCTCCACTGACACGATTTCAAGGCGATCGATTTTGTGGGAGCCACAAACGAGTATCTACGATGTTTATTTTATTCGTGTCTCGCAGTGGGAAATTATGCCTATTGCGTTGGTTGGCTAATTGGTACAGTGACCTCTTTCAATTGAAGAGTTTAAATGATCGGGTTGGTCATACATAATTTGTTAGGGAAGTAGTCAGCAGGGCTATAAAATGTTACGGGTCATTATTGTGTCACTATGATTAAGATTGTTTATTTAGAGCACAACAACTAGAACAGGAAAGCAAATGTTGAGCAAAACTATGATAAAAATAAAATATGAACAGTCTGTATATGTTCTATTTGCCAATATCACAATCTAATGTCGAATGTCATAGGTTGATGTAGTCTGTATATGTTCCATTTGCCAATATCATAATCTAATGTCGAATAGCATACGTTGATGTAATGTTCATTAAGGAAATTTCCAACTTGCGTGACCTTTAATTTCCTTTCTATCCATCTTATTATTAGTTCCGAAGGATCGCTTAGTTAATTAACTAAACTACACAATATATTGATTGAATTCCTGAATGAGGTATTCTCTCTAACCAGAGTCGCGTTTTGTTGACATTTTCTCGAATATAAGACCTAGTATAAGGCTTTTATCGCGGTATATAATGATTGCACTACTTACCATCAATTTTTATCGATTTTCATGGCAGTTGCATATGTCGTTGGTTGCATTAAAAATTGGAACAGCAGCACATCTCGCGTCCTTGCCACCGAAACTATTCAAGCCAAGCGAGCCCACTATCCACATTCTATATAATAACAAATAACAATAATGCCTTGGAAACTAGGCCAGAATAGCTTGCAACGAACCAATGTGAAAAGTGGCTAAATGCAGTCGACTCTCATTTCTATACGGACTTGGAATACTTTCGCCGTAGCCGTAGTGGAAATGGCAAGCAGTAAGGGCGGTCGGGGTAGACGGGCTCTTGTAGGGTTAATCCGCAGGCAGACGAGGCTAGACAGGTGTGGCGGCAGTGGGCAAATAAAGATAGTCGGACACAGTGGTTGCGTGTCTGCCAGTGATTTGGGGGTTGGCTCCTCAACTTTCCCTCCTTTTTTGCGGTTGACCATTATTGATTATTGTGTGTGTGTGAGTATGTTTGTGTGGTTCGTTCGTTTGTCGGTCCTGTTCATTCCATTAATATTTCCATATCTTTGCAGTATCTATACGGAGTCAATTGTGAAACGGTCTATTTGAATTTTTGGCGCAAAATGGCATCCGGAGGCTTGACATGTGTCAAATATATAACATTTTTTTGCAATCTCCTGTTTGCGGTAAGACAACTACCAATCATATGATGAATATTTTATTTTATTTGCTATTTTGATTGTTTACCAACAGCTTTCGGGTCTGCTCATCTTGATGGTGGGTGCCATGGTGCAATTGAATTATGCACATTATTCAAACTTTGTGAGTGATCACATTTGGACTGCACCAATTATACTTATGGTTGTGGGTGCTGCAGTGGCATTCATCTGCTTTCTGGGTTGCTGTGGTGCACTCAAGGAAAACAGTTGTATGATACTTAGCTTTGCTATACTGGCTGTAGTTATATTCCTTCTGGAAATTGGACTGGGCATTGCGGGCTATGTCAAGCACTCCGGCTTGCCGCAACTAATGGAAACTCAGTTCAATACCACAATGAAGCACTACAATGTACGCGATGATTATCGAGATGCTTGGACTTTGCTGCAAACTGAGATGGACTGTTGCGGCACCCATGGTCCCTCCGATTGGGAGGGCATCTTTCCGAACAAAACACTGTCGCCGGCCTGCTGCAAAGTCATTAATCTCAGTGAAGCCAAGGAGTGTACCACAATGCATGCTGTTCCTCATGGCTGTCTGGAGAAACTCTTGAAAGTTCTTGATTCGAAAACTTTGATATTGGCCGGCGTGGTTCTTGCAGTGGCAGGTATACAGGTAAGTGCGATAGAACTGATTGATGTTTTAAATGTGCGATACTAATGTTAGTTATTGTTTTTTAGTTCATGACTATACTCTTTGCCTGCTGCTTGTATCGTTCCTTTCGCCGGAGCTACGATCACGTTTAGGATGCGAAGTGAGGATCCCACCTATAGGTTTTAAAAGGGAGCCCTTTTATTGTAGCTTGTAGTTGGTCAAATGCATGCGATATTTCTCGTTGCCGTCTCTAAGAAGCTCGTTGATAAGTAAAACAAAGTAAAACAAAACAAATAAACTCACAACAATCATCACAACAACCCCATTAGTTACATGTCCTATTACGCAACTGCTCCAATTTAAGTTTACTATGAATATATTTTAGAAACTGTTATTTCTGGTTCAGATGTGCTGAACCCCATAAGAAAGTTTTTGCCTTAAGCTATATATCTCAATCTTTATATCCTAAGAATCTCATATATACCATACATTCGTTTGAAATTATTTAAAAATGTATCTACATATTTTGGGAAACTTGCCCAGTACTTCTTTTTTAACATTATTATCAATTTTAATTAAACCTTTTGTTTTAAAATGTGTATGTCTGATATTAATTGCATTCCTATATAATTTATCATTGTCCACATTCCAATTTACATTAGGCCACCACACGCATTTCACGTGCATATAAAGACGTGGATATGTCTGATCATATCTATGTATTGTATCAAATGACTGTTTCGAAATTCATTACATCATTTCATTCTTTACAAAGTGTCCTTGGAACAACTTTTATATTAATATGTGTGTACTGTGCAGCATTTTAGATGCATTTAAAATGTATTATGAATTAATCTGTGTGTTTAAATATGAGTGCGTGGCTTAGTCCCCAAAAGAACCCACCAGTTACCGATTGTTTTGTACTACCCTTTTATGTAATAGATGAAAATACCTATATACTATTATCGGAATACTAGATTTTACACAAAATACACCCAAACATATTGCATAACTAACATATATGTATACAATGAATATTTATGTGACTGTAGTTTGTATTGTATAAACATTTGAGAGTATTTTACATTTCTTGGTCTTAAATCGTATAAGATGTTTAAAAATCGAATTTACAGTTCTAACCCAATCGTAACACGGTTAAATTAATTTATCAATTTTGCATATCGTGAATATATTTTGACTCTAATTATTGCGATTCTCAATTGACCACAAAGGAATAAATATTATTATTCAATGTTAGATTAACGTATCAGCAATACTTATATAAGTAATTGTCTAAAAAGGCAAACAATCTCAGCACGTAATAAATATACCATACATTCGACTTATATGCATGTAATTTTATTAACATGTACTTTTAATAAGATCAACGTTACAAAAGTAAAGATTGTGCAGCACTGAAAATCTTCAATAAAGAAATTATTAAAAACGCAACTGTGTTTATTCAACTTTACAACAATTTTCCATTAATGTTATTAATATCTAAGCGACTGGTTGCCCCTAACAATATCGTTTTTTGTTTGATCAATAGTAATAAACAACAAACGTAACAAGCGCCGTCGAGAATGCCAACAATTTGGTCGCGTAGCTGGCAGTATATAGTTGAAATCAAGTGCTTATTTTGAAAATAGAAAAAAAAACCATAATATACATTGAATTAATACGTAGAGTACACACTAAACAATCTAAAGAAGATGATGTCGCAAGTTGCTGGAGAATCGGCAACACGCAAGGAGGTTACCGGTCTACACCGCATGACACAGAAGGGATTGCGGGATCTGTGCAAGAAGGACAAACTATATCAGACACCACGGCTGAATGATGTACTCTATTTACACTATCAAGGTGAGATTTTCATACAGCAATTGATGCTTTTGATAATTTACCATTCTGTTTCTGTTTTGACAGGCTATCAATATATCGAGTGCTTGGAAGAGTACACAGAACTTAAGTGTTTGTGGCTGGAGTGCAATGCTATTTCAGAGATTGAAGGCCTTGAAAACCAGACCAAGCTAAAATGTCTCTTTCTACAGAACAATCTTATCAAACGCATTAATAATTTGGGCTGCTGCCCAGAACTGGACACTCTGAATCTCAGCTCGAATCATATTCGCAAAATTGAGAACATTAGCAGCGCTATATTGCCAGTTTTGAATACACTCAATATATCGTCCAATTATCTAAAGGACAGTGAGGCTCTGGCCCACCTGATTGAGTGTAAGACGTTGGCTGTAGTGGATCTTTCAAACAATCGCATAGATGATATATTGGTTGTCAAGATATTCGAGCAGATGCCATGTTTAAAGGTGCTGGTGCTGCAGGGTAATCCAGTTGTGTCTCGACTGCCGCAATATCGAAAGACTTTAATATTGTCTTGCGTGAGTAACTCTTCTAAAAAATAATGACCTGTAATATTAAGATATTATCCTTCAGAAAGAGCTAACCTACTTGGATAGTCGTCCCGTTTTTCCACGTGATCGCGCATGTGCCGAGGCTTGGTGAGATATTTATAATACAATTAATAAAATAATCCGAAATTTATTTGATTTATTTTTTACAATTTTAGGAAGAAGGATGGATACGAAGGCGAACGAAAGGAAAATAATCGTTGGATTCGAGCTGAACGCAAGAAAATGCGTGACAGCGTAAATTGTAACTTTTTATTTTGATTTTCATAAGAATTTTGACAACATTTGAACTCTTTTTCAGATACAATAAGTTTGCGCAATCGACATCGTCCTCCAGATCAACAGGATGCATTAATAAGCTCTTCCGATTCGGAAGGCGAACAGAAAAAGAATGAAAATGCAGAAAGGTCTCGCGTTAAGTCTGAATTAGCAAATGGAAACGTCGATGATATGTGGGCCGAAGTTGAAGAGAAAAATAAAGATAAAGAAGCTGCAGGAAGCTCCAGCTCTGAAGACAACCTTAGTTTGGGCTCACATGCGGATGATATTGCCGAAACAATAAGCAGCTATCGCATTAACAGGTTGCCTGGACGTCCAACAATTCTTGAAGAGCACCAGCTACCAGAAAATATCGAAAAGGTGAACAATAAGAATAAAGACACTCCAGAACCAACAAACAAAGGTGGACTTTTGAACAAGGAGTTTGTAGCTCCACACGATCTAGAGCAGCCGAACAAGGATATAGATATACAGAGCTCTGAAGCAAGAGAAACTGAGTTTAATCAACTTATGATCGAACTTGAAAAAATTCATAAAGAAGCTGAGAGTGCAGTTCCAGAAGCAGAAGATGAAAATGAAGAAATTGATTACACCAAGTTGAGGAAAATGGATGAAGAAGAAAGGAAAGCAAAAGAAGCAAGTGCCGAATTGCCCGAACTTATTGCCATTCAGGATAGTGGCTCAGAAGATGATAATGCAGAGGAATTATATAAATCGTGCCGGGCATTGGGTGATATTGCAAATAATGGCTCTAAAGAAGAAACTTCCGAAGATATAGTAAAAAAATCAATCGATTCTATGTACGATCACTATGGATCCAAAATCTTTGCAGAGCATACTGAATCTCTTAAGCAAATTCTAGGAGCTGATAACCCAAGCTTTGAACTGGATCCTAAGGTATGTTGTGACATACCACAGCGTCCTGAACGAGATGAACAAGAGGCTCAAAACGTACTACCCAAGACAAGAGAGCAACAAGACTATGAGGAGGAATGTGACGAAGCTAATGATAGGGTCGAATGTAATATGGAAGAGCTTAGCAGCCAATTGGCAGAGGATTTAGAAGAGCTGAAGGAGCCACTAAAGAAATTGCGCGAAGAACTTGACCCATTAACAATTGAAGGGGACGATGAAGATCAGAAAGACAAGTGTGTGGATATGTCGACTATCGCCCGTTCGATACGATTAACCGAAGAATTCAGCATGCTGCGTGAACGTGTTTCAGAGGGAATGATAAAACATAAGGAAGAAGAAGATAAGAAGCGCATGTCAATTGTAGAGATAGGAGCCAAAAAACAAGTGGAAACAAGAACAGACGATGATATAGATGCAGAAGATTATGCTTTTGCAAAGGCTCTCGATATTTGCACCGAAGATGTGCCAACACGTGTGTTTGGATCTGGATGCGATGAGCCAAGCTATAAATGGAAGAAGGAAGAATGTTTGCGCCAACTAAGGGTGAAGGAGGTGTACAACGATATCCCAGACGATGCGAATCAGGTACAACCATTGCCTTTGCATACGAGTGCTAAACAGGCTGATGAAGTATGTAAGCGATTGACTGATAAAATGGCCAAAGAAGATGCTTCACTGCGTTGTTTGCTTCAGGACCTGGAAGACGAAGCTAATAAGTTGTATGACATCGAAAGTCCTACAGAAGAAGAAAAAGATGAGGACTCTGCAAAAGACCTAGCGCAAACGATTCAAAAAGAAGAGGATCAGACAGAAGTGCTTAAAAAAGATGAATCAGAGCACGATATTAAACAAGATGAGACAGATATGGGTATTGAGATAGATAAAAATCTTATGGAGGGACCGGAGCATGCAAATGTTTGCGTTGCGCTGCTGGATGAACTTGTTGATGAACTGCAATATAAAGAAATAATCAGTGGCCACGATATCAAATGCTACGATTTTGGTCCGATTGAATCGGATGAAGAGTATAGCTATTCGGCTGAGCCAAATGTGGAACGTATAGTGCCTACAGAGTTGGAGGATCCTGCCGGTGGCAAGTCTATACGTGAATGTGTGGAATCATTTGGAGACTTTATTGCCTCGGTGAAGGAGCGTCAGAAACAGAAAAAGGTTGATAAGAGGGAGTCGACTAGCTCGGAAAAAGTTCGTGCCGCCCAGGAGCTATTGAAGTCAAAGACACCTTTCGATTTCCCAACAAACCAGCTGGACGCTGAAATTGTTAAGCAGAAAGAGAAAACCAAGCGACGCATTGCTGCGATGGCATCACGTTGTTTCGAGAAGCGCGAACTTTATGAAGACACCCTAGAAGTGGTCGATAATCGACTTATGGTCGTGAAAAAGGGTACAGGTGCACTCGAGGAGTTGCCACCGCCACCAGCACTCGTCACTGACTCGGAAAGTGAGTTAGACAGCAACGGGGAGTCGTCGGGTGCGGAAGCCTACGACACAGCCGAGGAAGCTCATGAGGCTGTCATGGATGCATTAAGCCGTCCATATACATCACGTTCACTGTGGGCTAAGCCCGGTCAACCTCTGCCGGCTGTGCAAACCAATGCTCCAACTCCGTTCATAGAACAAGAACAGAAGCCTAGCCTACTAGATCAGGCATTGGATGAATTTTACTCATTAGAAGCAGGAACAGCATTCAATTCTCTCGATTCTGAGTTCATGGATAAGCTTGATCTGCAAAAGGTAATTGGAACGGACGGCGAAATAACTGATGAGGGAATGCGCACGTACAATGAGTTTCAGGCCCAGCAAAAGTCTGAGTTGGCAAAGAAAGAACAGTCTTCAGAACTATTTAAGGAGGATGAAATGCTTAAGGGATTAATCGAACGCAAAAGGATTCATGACGAACGTGAACGTCAGGTGAAAGAGTTAGATAATCTAGAGGACCTGACCAAATTTAAAATAAACAGTGGACTCGACGAGGAAGAGTTACCAAAAGGATCCAATGAAGAATCTAAATCAATTGAAGATGTTACAGAAAACAATTATAAAGTGTATATAGAACAATGTAAAGACTTGGCGCCGGAGGAGGTATCATCAGAATTGAATGAAATTGAATTGGAGTCTAATGAGGTAGGTTTTGAGTTGCGAGAGGTGCCGAATCCGGATGAAATAAGTTCCATCAAATTGACCATGGGAACTTGTAAATTGTACGAAATTAAAAGTCAATTGCCAGAGATCCTTGAAGATATAGAAGAAGAGGATGTGACAAAAGAAAAAATTTCTGAGGAAGGAAATAAGGAAGATGGAGCAAAATCAAATGAAATCATTGTGGAAACAACTGATGTTACAACTTCTGCAGTCCAACGAAATCTTAATGCTAGTATTGATGATGATATTTTATCGGATGCCTCTACCGATTATGAATCTAGCGAAGAAATTCCAATGATTGAGCCGCCCAAGCTGCCTCAAGGTGCACGCAATGACTTTTTCTGTACAGAATTTGAGGATGGGTTGAAACACGATCTTGAATGCGAAGAAGCTTTGCGCAAAGAGCTTTTGAGTCTTCACCCGGGGAGTTGGATAGCCCAAGTCGAGGCAAACACTAAGAAAAAAATTGATATTACTGAAAAAATTGATCCAAATAAGAAGGAACAATTGGAAAATAAGAATAACACCGAGTCTGGAGCTGCTGGGGATACCAAAGAGTCAAATACACAATTTACTGTCGAAGACGATATAGACGAAGTAGACGGTGCGATAGGAGAATTGGCTGTAAGCGCTAAGGAACAGTGGGCCAAAATATCAAAGAGACTACACGATTTTATTGATGCAGACGAAATAAAGTTACTCGATGAACGTGAGTTTAAAGAAACCAGTGATAATGAAGATCAGCTGCTTGTGCAGGATTTGGAGAATCTCAAACAATTGAAACCCATTTATGAACCAGAATGTCAATCGGAAGATAATTCTAAGATAGCGGAAAACCTGGAAAGCAATTTAGAAATAGCTAAGGACCCGAATGGGGATCAAGCAGATATTCATGACGTTGTTGACGTTGGAGAGCAACTTTCTTGTTCTGAAAATACAAAACCACCGCCCAGGATCACACTGGATTACTTTGATGCTGAAGAACCCAATGATGTTGATTTTGGTGAAACCGGAGAACTTAAGACCGAAGAGATCGAATGTAATTTAGAGATCCTCAATGATGATGGTGACGCTGTCAAAAATGTCAGCGTCAATGCACAAGTTACATATGAGTTTAAGTAAATTATATTAATCTGCTTTATAAACATGATTTTCAATCAATAATTCATTTGCCTTAATTATTAAATTATAAGGAATATAGAATTTGCATTACAGTTTGCCACGTGCAATTTTCTTTGACCTAATTGACAAGTCGATTAAAGTTCACAACTGCAACCAGTTCCAACGGGAAATTATAATTATGTCTGAAGATTAGTAGTACTCGAAGTGTTTACTGATTAGCCGGGTGAGTTATCAAAATTGGCACAACTTGCGCCAGTGCAAACCGGTTCGAGGCATTTATAGCACTTCATGAAAACCGGTTTGTAGATTTGTTTACTTGGGAAGAGGGCACTCGAACAGGTTATCACGTTATCAGTCAAACGCCAAATGCTTTTAATATTCCCAATCAAAATTGTCGGCCCCATCAACATAGCCGAGAGCAGCTGCCCAATGCGTGCTCACAATATAACACAATAATGACTAGATTCTATATGCATTGCATAATCCAACATACCTACATATGATTTGTACCTATATACATACATAAATCTGGGGGCAAAAAACAAATGGCAAGCTGACAACAGTAGTGTCGATGCTTCTTTTCCCTGATTATCAGTACATTCCATTCGGTGCACGGCAAACTTGTTTAGTCCAGTGCTTGTTGAACTTATAACGTTCAGTAATACTTGAGATAATTGTAGATCTTTGTCGCCCCATTAAAGGGGCGTGAATGAACTGGCTAGAGCCGGTTTTTCATTCATTACTTCAGTATCTTATCTAAATTACGATTGCCGGTTTCTCAACTTCGATAAAGACCGTAACGAAATTTATATGGGGCATTAGAATTTTGAATAGTTTCCGTTTTGAATTGCTGCGGATACTATTTGCCATAAATAAAAGGTATAAAATTAAATAAAATGTATGATTCATTAAATAAATAAATAAATACATTAAAGCATTTGAATAACTTTTGTTATCAATATTCTATGGACTTCTACTCTCATTATTTGCACTTTGTAGAGAATTAAATATAAGTTTTAAACTTATTACTTATAATGAGCCGAATTGCATTAGGACTATTAGATATGTAACCATGGCAGTGAATATCTGAAAATAGAGTTATTTAAATCAGAAATCGAACTTTTAATAATAATAGTCCAAAGACCCACCGACATTAGCAAGCTATAGTCAATATCCATAAAACCCTCAGCGCTAATGATCAAAGCATCCTGTTCCACTTGCATGGCGAACTCGGCTAACACTGCGTTATATGCCTGTGTGGGGGGCTCGGCCTGCCGCTGCGTGGTGCAAGCTAAGCCCCGGACATGACTGCCGATAAAAATATGCTGAAAATATCGAAAAGTTGTACATTGATCAGTCTAAACAAAGTAAATCAGCTGTACTCGTATACTCACCTGACGCTTGCAGTACTCGCCACAACGACAGAAGGCAAAGAGAAGAATGAGAACTGGCACAAACGTCGAGGAGGCAATATAGATGAAATCAAAAATATAGATACTGGCCAGAACAAGCAGTGCCCAGTAAATGTTGATCATGACATCGAGAAACATAACCACGAACAGGCAAACAATAGACCAGCCATACAGCCCATTATATCGTCCAAACAAACGATACAGTTCCATGTATGCCCGCTTCAGACTAAGCAAATACTCCAGAGAGCACATTTGCTCGCACTTCACATCGAGCACCGAGTAAACGCCCACTTGGCGACAATTCTGCACGGCCAGTAGACGCTGTCCCAATAGCTCTACATGGTATCCTAAGAGTTCGGCATAGAGCAGCAGTAGCAGGCACTGAAAACGATTGATTACGACTGCGGCGACCGAATACCAAAAGTAGCCAATATAGTTATTGTGTAGGATCACATAGATGGCTGGGCCCAAAGTCACAACATTAAATACTCCCAATACGAAGTACTTGATATATCGTGTCCGAGGTAAACCCTCAACTGGCTGAAAGAGCTCGCATTGAAAACGCAGCTTCAGTCCTTTCAGTTGTCTGCAGAAGTCGTAGTATCTGTCATACTGGCACATCGCTTGCAGCTCAATTACTGTTGATTTTTGAGAACTTTTATTATCTAGAGATTTTCCGAATTTTTTTCTACTCACCCGTCATGGTGAGAATTTGGGAAATGAAGACGATGCAACTCACAAGCATCGACACAAGCAAATCTCCCTCCGGCGGCGAGTAGACAATTATATAGAAGGCTATTCCGATGTTAAGGGATATAATAGCCGTGGTATAGATCTTTTGCAATTGCTGTTTTCCTCCTTTCTCGGCCCAGGGAACCAGGCCCAGCAGAGCGAAGTACTTGAGGTAACACTGCAATGCGTAAAGCATGTCGAGTTGATGACACTTAAGAGAAGACTGAAAATGGGAACTATTTTTTAATCGATATATATGTATATATAATAACTCTTGACCATGCTATTTGAAAAGATTATTGAATTTAGATATAGTGATTGCTAATTAAATGAAACCATTAGACAAATTAATTTGAGACATAGAAAAATTTGTAGTGCAATACAATACATTATACTTTTAGAAAATTAGAAAGTAACTTATGGTAACTATTTATCTTATAAAACTTGTATATTGAACTATTTAATTAACATGAGTAATGAGGAAAAGTGAGAATTCATATATATACACAAGTTCATGAAATATATTATTGATATGTGAATTTCAAAGTGTACTAGACTATTTAAAGTCTAGTCTTATAACAAGTTATTTCATATATAGACTGATTGAGTTACAATAATGTGGATAAAAGATTATTTTCAAATATATTCGAATATAGTTAATAAATGAAAAGTAATTGAGAAGCATTGAATCCGTTTTGTATGTATTCTCACTTTTAGTAGCCCCGCAATAGAATCTTTGTTTTTTTTTTTTTTCAAACTGATCTTTGCTTTGTCGCGATTATTACAAGCTGAAAGGGTCAACCGTGGGCAGTTGGAACGCCGCATTATCTACTACTTAATTGTACACTGGCCCCAATGTATGTAAAATATATAGTCTAGTAAACACTGAAAACTGCTTGTGCTGGAACTCTAATCGCTAAGTCGCCCTTGATTGACACTTTTGATTATCAGGTTACTTCCCCAATAACTGGTTCGATCCGGACATGCACGTTTATTAACACATACATACCTTAGCATATGGGCGTGTATATGTAAGTCATCTCACTTTACGGAATGCATGCACACTTTCTGTTATTCTTGAAAAAAAAACCCTAACCCAGTAAAAAATAGCTTATGCAATCATATTAATTTCATCCAGTCGCGTGATGCCAATTAAATATATGCACTTGAAATATAATATATATAACATAACAGTATATGTTTATTTTTAACATCAATTTTTCCATTTCGACGACCCCTGTGAGGGGTCTATCAAAAAATCAAGCCCACACTTCTCAGACCAAACCATCATGCTTATCAAAATTTTGTTTCTGTGCAATGACAATTGAGCTTCTGGGCTGATAAGCAACTGTTCATCGCTTTTTTTCACTGATTTATTGGAAAAGTATATGTATGCACCTTATAGTATGTCATTGCGCGCACATACATACATATGTACATAATTATTTCGAAAGCGCGAAGTATACCTAGCTAGATTTGTTTTTTTTTTGTCGTTCATTTTTTATTGTCGTAAGTCGGAAATCAGCTGATAATAGTGAGCCTAGTCTATGTATATATAAGAGCCCCACACATTCGATGAGATTCAGTTTACCGAAGTAGTTCGACTACGTACTGTGGTGCCTGCTGATCGCTTAAGTGAAAAGTGAATTAATCTGGGAACAAGTATTCCCTTCAAAAGTCGGCTTAGGAGAAAAATAAACAAGCTGTGATACCGTAGTGCAATTAACTGGAACTTTCTACAATTATGGCTGTTAGTGTCACTTTTTAAAATAAATTGGTTTACAATAGCTACAGTGTTATAGTTTGTCGCAATAATAACATGAAAATATTTTTAAAAGTTCTCTATAACCACGAAAAATCCTACCAGACTCTTAATACAATATTTTAACTTAATTAAATTGTGAACTTAAAATGATTTGCGAAATATGCCTACGTATTCTATTTTTTCGTATTTTTATTAAATCTTGTGACACGGTCTAAAAATAAGTTATTCGCACTTATTAACACATTGCTGACTTAGCACTTTCGGATTTGGCACGCGTATTGACCGAATAAACTAAAGCGTAGAAAGGGCGTTGTGAATTTAAAGTTGAAGTTGAAGTTAAACCTAAACAAGCAATAGCATACACTTTATTATGATTTGATTTGAATTATTAGAAACTGTGGACTTAGCTTAAATTAAATAATAATATTAATTGTTTTTAATTTTTGTAGCTTAATCTACGTATTGCCATTATCGGTCAGAGCAATTTTGCCGCCGATGTACTAGAACTTCTCTTGGAACGGTCAAACATCAAAATTGTCGGAGTCTTTACCATCCCCGACAAGGGAAGTCGCGAGGACATTTTAGCCAGTACTGCAGCCAGCCATAATATACCCGTTTTTAAATTTGCAAGCTGGCGACGCAAGGGTACCGCCATACCGGAGGTCCTTGAGCAATACAAATCCGTCGGAGCCACACTTAATGTGTTGCCTTTCTGCTCTCAGTTTATCCCCATGGAAGTGATTGATGGCGCCGAATTGGGCAGCATTTGCTATCACCCTTCCATTCTGCCAAGGCATCGGGGTGCCAGCGCCATTTCGTGGACACTCATTGAGGTAATCTGATTTGTTGACTTATGTCTGTCATACAATACTTTACTTCATACAAAACTTTTACATGACAGGGCGATGAAATTGCGGGCTTTAGCATCTTCTGGGCGGACGATGGTCTGGATACTGGGCCGTTGCTCCTCCAGCGTCAGACAAATCTTGAGCCTACTGACACTTTGGATACTATCTACAAGAGGTTCTTGTACCCAGAGGGTGTCAAGGCAATGGGTGTGGCTGTGGACCAAGTCGCCAATGGCACTGCTCTGAAGATTGTACAAACTGAAGTGGGAGCCACATACGATCCAGCCATGTTCAAGGCAGAGAATCAGATTTTGAATCTCCAACAGTCGGCAGAGCGCATCTGGAACTTTGTCAGAGGTCTGGACTCAGTGCCAGGTGCAATTGCATCAGTCATTCAGACAGACGGTACTGAAGAACAAGTCCGCTTGTTTGGAGCTCACCTTTACTCGGCTGGGCCCATAACAGGAGGACAGCCCTTAAAGCTGAAAGGCCTAGGCAAACCCGCTTGGGTCCACGAAGGAGGTCTTCTGATTGAAGGTACCGATGGTGCCTTTGTCAACATTCGTCGCATCAAGCGTGGATCAAAGATGATCAATGCTGCGGACTGGTTCAAACAGGGAAATCAAAAACCCATCACGGACTTCACAGAAGATGAACTAGCCAAGAAGACGCAGTTATCAGGAATTTGGCAAGCAATTCTCAAGGGTCCCATTGAGGCATCAACTGATTTCTTTGCCGCTGGAGCTGGATCAATGGACGTTGTTCGTCTGGTAGAGGAAGTCAAGGAAGCATTCGATGTGCCATTTGAAAACGAACATGTCTTTATGGCTCCTGTTTTTGAGGAGTTCTTCGATCTCTTGGTCAGAACACTGCGTCAAGGAAGTGGTGGTTCCGGCGATCACCAACTGAACTACGAAGGATTCCTTCTACAGGCGAACAAGCGAAAAATCAACGTTCCAACTCAGCTGTTCATTAATGGGGAATTCGTGGATGCAGAAGAGAAGCGCTCTCTGGAGATAGTCAACCCAACCGACGAGGAGGTGCTCTGCGAGGTGGCCTGCGCCAGCGTCGGGGACGTCGACAAAGCGGTTCAGGCGGCCCACAAGGCTTTCTATGGCTCCTGGAAACAAGTCTCAGCTAGACAACGTGGTCAGTTGATGTTGAAGCTGGCAGATCTCATGGAGAAGCACAAGGAGGACTTGGCCACAATCGAATCTGTTGATTCAGGTGCTGTCTACACTTTGGCCTTGAAAACCCACATTGGAATGTCAATCGATGCCTGGCGATACTTTGCCGGCTGGTGTGATAAAATCCAAGGAAATACGATTCCAGTAAACCCCGCTAGGCCTAACAATGTTCTCACATTCACTCGCAAGGAACCTATTGGAGTTTGTGGCCTAGTGACTCCTTGGAATTATCCGTTGATGATGCTTTCCTGGAAGATGGCAGCTTGTATTGCCGCGGGTAATACTTGTCTGATAAAGCCGGCTCAGACGTGCCCACTGACAGCCTTAAAGTTTGCCGAGCTCACTGTGCAGGCCGGTTTTCCCCCAGGAGTGATCAACGTGGTGCCTGGCAAGGGTTCCGAAGCTGGTCAAGCGGTGGCTGACCATCCGCTTGTGCGCAAGCTTGGCTTCACCGGGTCCACACCAATTGGCAAACACATCATGAAATCCTGCGCTGAAGTAAACATCAAGAAAGTCTCCCTGGAGCTTGGTGGAAAGAGTCCATTGATCATCTTCGCAGACTGCGATCTAGACAAGGCTGTTAAGCACGTAAGTACTGCAGCTCCGGAGATATGTTTTCACAATTAACTTACTTATTTTCTATACATTTTAAGGGCATGTCATCGGTCTTTTTTAACAAGGGTGAAAACTGTATAGCAGCTGGTCGGCTGTTCGTCGAGGATCGCATTCACGATGAGTTTGTGCGTCGAGTGCTAAAGGATCTGCGCACAATGACGATTGGAGATCCGCTTAACCGTTCTACAGCTCATGGACCACAAAATCACAAGGCACACTTTGAAAAGCTTTTGGAGTTCTGTCAGAGAGGTGTGGATGACGGTGCAACCCTGGTGTATGGCGGTTGCCGCGTACCCAACATGAAGGGGTACTTCTTTACGCCCACTGTGTTCACCAATGTGGAGGATGATATGTACATTGCACAGGAGGAGTCATTCGGTCCCATTATGATCATTTCCAAGTTCAATGGCAGCGATGTAGACTCGGTGATGACTCGAGCCAATCGTACGGAATACGGTCTGGCGAGTGGAGTCTTCACTAAGGATATTAGCAAAGCTCTGAGCTTCGCTGATCGCATCGAGGCTGGCACAGTGTTTGTTAATGTCTACAACAAGACGGATGTTGCCGCTCCTTTTGGAGGATTCAAGCAGAGCGGCTTTGGAAAAGACTTGGGTCAGGAGGCTCTTAACGAATACCTAAAGACCAAGTGCGTTACCATTGAATATTAGAATAAGTAGACATTTCATGTTCATGAGGATAGGATTCAAAGACTTGTATTTGATTTTCATGTCACACATCTACTCTATAATTCTCAATAAGTCTAGGAATTTCAAAATATATTCTTAAAAAATAAAAAAGTATAATATAAACTATATAATTCTATATTTTTAAGCCATAGATTATATTGTGTTCATCGATAATTGCGGCCCCATATATTCTATATATTTTCTGATTCAGCATCAACTGCCGAGTCTTAAAAACCATGTCTGTTTGTCCGTCAGTATGTAAGCCTAGATCTCAAAGATTATTATAGCTTAGGAAACCAAAAATAAAAAAAGCCAGTCGAATGCCACTCTGAGGTTTTGTCTGTCTGTGTGAGCGCCTGATTCTCAGAAACTATAAAAGCTGCAGACATTAAATTTAACAACAAGACTCTTATAAGTGTCAAGGAGTTAAATTGTTTTCCAAAAGTATGCTTTGTCTGTTTTTAGCCTCCGTAAATGAGTAAAGTCTACTTCAAAGCCTCTTCACAGTAGCAATATAAACGTATCTTCTTCAGATTTGTCACATGTACGTTATACATTCTATTTTGAAAGATTTGCTAAAATTTTATAAACCATCAATAACCAGGTATTAAAGACTAATCTCGCAACATCTTCTTCCAAACAATGCAACATAGGCTAAGTGTTAAACGGTGTGACGGTTTAAGAAACTATTATTTCTTTTTTTTACCTTCGCGTTGATTGAGAAGCTTTTTTAATTCTATATAAATATCATTAATAGTGAAAAACCATGGCTTTATACAATTAGAGCCTGATTGTAGTGTTCGACTGATATAAATATGTTATTTGGATAAAAACCATTAAACTTTTTATCAACCTTAGCATTTAAAAAAAAGTATGTTTACAAGGTGTCGAACTCTGAGTCATCTAGCCAAACAGGTATTTTACAGAAAAGTTTAAATGAGCTATTGTTTATTTTGATACTAACAAACACTTATAACAAACACTTTATAAAAGAACAATTTAAAAATTGCCATTATCGGCCAGAGCAAGTTTTCTGCAGATGTACTGGAGCTTCTTTTGGAACGTTCAAACGTTGAAGTTGTCGGAGTCTTTACCATTCCTGATCAAAATAGCCGGGAAGATATTTTAGCCACCACTACCGCATGTTATGGTATACCCGTATTCAAATTCGCAAGCTGGCGTCGCAAGGGGGTTGTCATTCCAGAAGTCCTCGAGCAGTACAAGTCTGTTGGAGCGACGCTCAATGTGTTGCCCTTCTGTTCACAGATTATTCCCAAGGAGGTGAACGATAGCGCCGAATTGGGCAGCATAATATATCATCCATCCGTTTTACCTAGACATCGAGGAGCCAGCGCCATTTCGTGGACACTCATTGAGGTAATCTGATTTGTTGACTTAAGTCTTTCGTATAATATTAAACTTTCACTTTTCGGTTGTTGACAGGGCGATGAAATTGCGGGCTTTAGCATCTTCTGGGCGGACGATGGTCTGGATACTGGCCCGTTGCTCCTCCAGCGACAGACAAATCTTGAGCCTACTGACACTTTGGATACTATCTACAAGAGGTTCTTGTACCCAGAGGGTGTCAAGGCAATGGGTGTGGCTGTAGACCAAGTCGCCAATGGCACTGCTCTGAAGATTGTACAAACTGAAGTGGGAGCCACATACGATCCAGCCATGTTCAAGGCAGAGAATCAGATTTTGAATCTCCAACAGTCGGCAGAGCGCATCTGGAACTTTGTCAGAGGTCTGGACTCAGTGCCAGGTGCAATTGCATCAGTCATTCAGACAGACGGTACTGAAGAACAAGTGCGCTTGTTTGGAGCTCACCTTTACTCGGCTGGGCCCATAACAGGAGGACAGCCCTTAAAGCTGAAAGGCCTAGGCAAACCCGCTTGGGTCCACGAAGGAGGTCTTCTGATTGAAGGTACTGATGGTGCCTTTGTCAACATTCGTCGCATCAAGCGTGGATCCAAGATGATCAATGCTGCGGACTGGTTCAAACAGGGAAATCAAAAACCCATCACGGACTTCACAGAAGATGAACTAGCCAAGAAGACGCAGTTATCAGGAATTTGGCAAGCAATTCTCAAGGGTCCCATTGAGGCGTCAACTGATTTCTTTGCCGCTGGTGCTGGATCAATGGATGTTGTTAGACTGGTGGAGGAAGTCAAGGAAGCATTCGATGTGCCATTTGAAAACGAACATGTCTTCATGGCTCCTGTTTTTGAGGAGTTCTTCGATCTCTTGGTCAGAACACTGCGTCAAGGAAGTGGTGGTTCCGGCGATCAGCAACTGAACTACGAAGGATTCCTTCTACAGGCGAACAAGCGAAAAATCAACGTTCCAACTCAGCTGTTCATTAATGGGGAATTCGTGGATGCAGAAGAGAAGCGCTCTCTGGAGATAGTCAACCCAACCGACGAGGAGGTGCTCTGCGAGGTGGCCTGCGCCAGCGTCGGGGACGTCGACAAAGCGGTTCAGGCGGCCCACAAGGCTTTCTATGGCTCCTGGAAACAAGTCTCAGCTAGACAACGCGGTCAGTTGATGTTGAAGCTGGCAGATCTCATGGAGAGGCACAAGGAGGACTTGGCAACAATCGAATCTGTTGATTCAGGTGCTGTCTACACTTTGGCCTTGAAAACCCACATTGGAATGTCAATCGATGCCTGGCGATACTTTGCCGGCTGGTGTGATAAAATCCAGGGAAATACGATTCCAGTTAACCCCGCTAGACCTAACAATGTGCTAACATTCACTCGTAAGGAACCCATTGGAGTTTGTGGCCTAGTGACTCCTTGGAATTATCCGTTGATGATGCTTTCCTGGAAGATGGCAGCTTGTATTGCCGCAGGTAATACTTGTCTGATAAAGCCGGCTCAAACGTGCCCACTGACAGCCTTAAAGTTTGCCGAGCTGACTGTGCAGGCGGGTTTTCCTCCAGGAGTAATCAACGTGCTCCCTGGCAAGGGCCACGAAGCTGGTCAAGCGGTGGCTGACCATCTACTTGTGCGAAAGTTGGGCTTTACTGGATCAACAGAAGTTGGCAAACGTATACTGAAGTCCAGCGCAGAATCGAATCTTAAGAAGGTTTCCCTTGAACTCGGAGGCAAGAGTCCATTGATCATTTTCTCAGACTGTAACCTGGAAAAAGCTATTAAACATGTGACTTTATCTATTCATAAAATGAAAGATCAATCAAGAAAACTTTAATGATAAATCTTTCCATTTCTAGGCAATTTCTTCGGTCTTTTTCAACAAGGGAGAAAATTGTATTGCAGCTGGTCGATTGTTCATCGAGGATCGTATTCACGACGAGTTTGTTCATCGGGCTGTGAAGGATATACGAAGTATGTCCATAGGGGATCCCTTCAACCGCTCAACGGTGCATGGACCACAGAACCACAAGGAACACTTGGATAAGTTACAGAAATTCGTCGATCGAGGCATTGAAGAGGGAGCTAATTGTATATACGGTGGATGTCGCGTACCCAACATGAAGGGATACTTCTTTATGCCCACTGTGTTCACCAATGTACAGGACGATATGTATATTGCACAGGAGGAGTCATTCGGTCCCATTATGATCATTTCCAAGTTCAATGGCAGCGATATAGACTCGGTGATGACTCGAGCCAATCGTACGGAATACGGTCTGGCGAGTGGAGTCTTTACTAAGGACATCAGCAAGGCTCTAAGCTTCGTGGACCGCATCGAGGCTGGTACCGTGTTTGTTAATGTCTACAACAAGACAGACGTTGCAGCTCCTTTTGGAGGATTCAAGCAGAGCGGCTTTGGAAAAGATTTGGGTCAGGAGGCACTCAGCGAGTATTTAAGAACAAAATGTGTTACTATTGAGTATTGAGGTTTAGAAACTTTGAAAAACCTTTAGGGAAAGTAACTGAGAAATTTGCATATGGAAATTAAATTTAGAGAATTCCTGATATATATGTGTGTTATAATAGCAGGAATAGGTTAAGCAAAAGTAGGTAA
Source organism: Zaprionus indianus (assembly GCA_018904595.1). Taxonomy (NCBI): domain Eukaryota; kingdom Metazoa; phylum Arthropoda; class Insecta; order Diptera; family Drosophilidae; genus Zaprionus; species Zaprionus indianus. The sequence continues at coordinate 5,357,011 of JAEIHA010000905.1, forward strand.
ACATTACAAATTTGTTAACAGTATTGGTAATTTAAAAACAAACAGATGTGTAACATAATTCAGTAAACCATTTGGTATCCATTAGAAGCACACAGTCTTTTAATAAGTTCAGATACTTGCAAAGTTTGAAAGTGGGCAGCATGTGAAACATGCAAGAAGGCTCGCCCACCCCACTTTATATGTTTGTTGGTAAAACTTTTGACAGTCAATGTGGGTCAACATTCTGAGTACTCGCTAAACGATTCGCTGGCAGTTAAGTGCTTCGATATTATTGCAATATAGACATGTAATAGTTGCACTTATACATATTATATTTTTGTTTTTTTTTATGGATTATTCGAAGGATGTTTTTGGCAATGGAGGCCAAGGCGACAACGCCTCGAATACGCAATAAACATCAGTGTGTGAGAATTCAAACACTTGGCGACACTTGCCAGTCTCTTGGCACCCCCTTCGTGTCTTCTGTTGTTTGGTAACATCATGTTATTGCATTAGCGACGAGGACATGAGTGTATCATACATTGTTCCATTGTTGTTTAGAACGTTCTTGTGTTGTTGCTGTCGTTGTAAATTCTCGCATCCGGCGGAAATTTATGCAGCTCCTCTTGCTAAGTTATTTGTGTTATCAGAATGGATTACTAAGCTGATTTATGTTGATTGAATCTTCATGACATCGATCGGTGATGGTTAAAATAATGGAAAAAAGGTGCAACCTGATATGAATCGAATTTTCGTCTTAAAGTAGTGCAAGGGTATACAAATTGCAAAGGCGTGTAAAACAGAAGAAGATTTAAAATTTTTACTCAACATTGTATCACATAATTAATATAAATTCAAGGGGTTAGGTAATTCCGATTATTATATAACAGTTACATATACATATGTAGAATAACTTCTTCTGTACATGCATCTACAAGCCCGCCTCGATGAATTCAACTTAAAAATAAAGGTACCTCTTTACGAATGAGTACAGGGTGTCAGGTTGTACAGCACTCAACAGCTACCAAGCGCCTAAAAAAAGTAAAAGGTAAGCCGCATTCTATTTCAAGTTACCGAGAGCCTAAAACGAAATAAAGCAGCTAAGCATAAATGGCCAGGCCCAGAGATGTCTGCAGAGATAGAAATTAGAGATTTGCTAGTGGCTTTCAAGAGGACACAATCCCAGTCGGTTGTATAATACCCGAAGCGCGCAGAGCTGAGAACAGCTGAGATATGACGTAATTGGATGAGCGCGAAATAAGCAGCGAGTAATGGAGCAGACAGTCAAACCCACCCTCCTCCCCCCCCCAAAAAAAAAAGGACACACACGAAGGCCGAGTTGCCGTTAGGGGATGGCTGAAATAGCTCGATGGTGACGACGTTGGGTTGAGGAACGTTTGTTTTATGTAATTTGCAAATATTTCAGCTTCTATTTTAGCAAATTGAAGTAAAACTCTACGGTGGAAAAGTTTTTGCATCAAGTAATCAATAAATATTATATTACTGAACTCTGCAGGAATCTTTTTGCTCTCTCTGCCGCCGATTCACTCTCTCGTCTCTCTCTCTCTCTTCTTGAGCTCTCTCACTCATCCAATGCGCAAGTACGCGGCAATTTTGCCTGGAACATCACAGTGTATTCGCATTGGAAGTCTGCTTGCAGCCGAATTGAAGGCACTGTGGGGTCGTTTGGCGATGTTGAAGGAGACAAATAACTAAAATTAAAGAAGGTTGTAAAGTATGTCTATGACGACTACTTCATATTGAAATTAATTTATTTTCAATGAAGAGCAAATTGAACAAATTGAAATTGAAATTTAATTCTTTTTTGAATTTCTATGCCATCCTTATATGTATATAGGCTTCAGCGTTATGTAGCCACTTCTGTGACCACCACTAACACCTTCATACAGCTAGAGATGCCCCACAGTTGCAGAGCCATGCACTCAGACATGCAGCTCACGCATACAGTTTGAGAAGCACTGCACGAAATTGCAAATCGCAATGAGGTTGTTGGGAACGCCTGAAACCTTGAAATCTTGCAGCCCAAGCTGTTTCTCGCTCTCTGGCGCCCGAACAAGCCGAGCGGCCGGCTCAGATCTTGCCCATTGGCGCCGCCACCACCCACAAGCTGAGAGTCGAGCAAAGCAAACGCAACTGTTCCAGTGACGACGTCGACAACGACGACGACGGCACCCAGCTGAGTAAAAAGCTGCGAGACGTCGCTTCAATCGTTCCATGCACAATTATCTACACAGCGCCTCTGCCCCACTGCACACACAGCGGGTCAACCCTTGTCTGTTGCCCACCCCACACAGTACCCTCCCCCTCGATTGAGTACGACAAACGACGATGTTTCGTTTCGGTCGTCGTCGTCGTCGTCGGCGATAAGGCGACCGCAACCGAAGCCCAAGCGGAGCCGAGCCGAGCAAATTCGCTCCCAGCTGCAGCAGCTGCGACGCTGGCGAAGTTTACGCTGGACTGGCACTATCATTGGCGTTTTAACTGTGGACGGTTGCTACTCGCACTCGCTGGCGGATTAACGGCACTTAGAATAAACAGATATATACACATATATATATACATATATATATATGAATATATATATATGCATATATGTAGATTGAAACATAGATATATGTATGTGTGTATATGTGTTCGAAAAATTGAGAAAGCTATTATGTACATGTCTGTGGTGTAGGAGAGGAAGAGGCTGAAAAGCAATCATCAGCACGTTGAAGAAAATCCATCTGTATGTGTGTTGTTGTTGGTGCGCCGCTGCGAACAAATACAACAAAAATTTTCATGTATTTGCAAAAAACGTTGGTTACATAAAACAAGAAAAATAGTCGAGGTGATGATGCAAAAGTGCTTAACGAAAGAAAAAATTCACATACCTATAACTTAAATAAATATAAAAAAAAATAATAAAGATTATACTAAGTTTAAAAGTGATTTTGGAAAGAGGAAAAAAAAACCAAAAAACATCGAACAAAAAGACTATTTTTGGCAGTGATTATGTATATGAACAGCCAAAGGACATTGTGACTGCAAATACTAAAATAAATCCTTGTAAAAGTTAGACATCCATGCATACATACCGAAGAGACAAAGTCTGATAACATAATTGAAATGCGAAGAAAAAAGAAAAGCATTTCAAAAACGAATAATTTACTCATGCGACCCGCAATTCGTGTATTATATAAATGACACTGATAACGTGAAGCGCAATGAAACGAACAGAAAAGCAAGAAGACGTTAAATAGTTAGACAACGCCTTACTACAGCATCCTCGAATAGTCCAGAATTTTTCTCTTTTCGGGATATTTTTCAAAGAAATCTACTGTATCTGAGCTTGTGTAATCGACTTGCTTATATAAACCAAGTCTTCATACATTGAAGTCTATATACATAATTTATATAGTCTCTTCTTTTTCAAAATTAGAAAATTGCATTTAAATCCCTTAGATAGTTTGCCCGTGTCCGTGTCTCTGTTTGTGTGTATGTGTGCTGGCTGTGCAAAATAGCATTGCCTACTTTTGTGCGCCGTGCCCCTCACTAAACGCGCTTACCCAACACACTCGCCCTCTTCACCTTCTTCGGCACCGTCCAATAATTCTTTTGCTGCCAGCCACACAGCCAGCAGGCATATCCAAATACACCAAGCCGAGGCCATGCCTCCTTGCCTCTTTGCCTTTGCGCCTTTTGCTTTGCCTGTGCCTTACGCGTTGCGCAATGTACGCTGGCAAATGGCAGCGACGTCGCCGGCGGCAGCGTTAAAAGTAAGTCAAGCATTGCGAATGCGTGAGAGTGTCGTCTCCTCGTCTCGTCTCCTCTCGCCTTGTCGTACGTGTCCGTGTCCGTGTTCGTGCTCGTGCTCGTGGCTGGCAGGCGAAAAGATTCACGAAAGCCAAAGAAAGCGATATTAAAATGTTAAATTAATTTGCAATGATAAACGCATAACGTAGTTAATATTATCATCAGCACTGGAATGGAATGATATACACTTTCTTTCTACACCTCTCAGCCCAGCCCCATCCTCAGCCTCTCTGTGGGTACTTGCTGCGGTTTTTGAGCAGCTGAGATGAGCTCGGACAACTGCGATTGGCACTGGCACACACCACATTCTTTGGCTGCCTTTGGCTTTCCCAAGGGTTCTTCTAACTGTCATTACGCTGCCGCCCAGCTGTCAACTTTAATGCTAGTCCGTGTAACCCATCTAGAAATGTTTTCCATTCCAAAGCTGCAGCAAAAACCTTCCAAAGTCGGCTTCCAGGCTCTCTTTCTCTCTCTCTCTCTCTCTCTGTATTTCTTCTTTGTCTTTCTCCAATTTCAGTGTGGCCCTTTTCTGTGCTCACTCTTCAGTTCTCCCTCTCTTTTTCTGAGTCTCTCTCTCTCTCTCTCTCTCTCTCTCTGGTGCGCGCTCCGTGCGCTGTACTGTCTCACAGCGCATACGCTCTGCGAGCTGGCAAGCTTCGATGCTTTTTCACGCTCCTCGCTCGAGATTACATAACAGTTGGCAGAGTGTGTGGCTAAAATCGGCAGGCGACTGCAATTTGTTTTCACGTAAATCGCAGCAGAGTTGACCAACTTTAGCACAATTAATTAGTCAAAATTCATAAAAAATTCACAACAATTAGCAGAGAGAGAGTGTGTAAAGTGATTTATTAATTGACCAGGCCGAGACCATACCAAGTGCAGTCCAAGCATAACTTTCCCTTTGCCATTCGAACAGTGTGTGTGCGTGTCCTTGTGCAGTGGAAAAAACTCAGAACAGGCACACATATAAGGAATATTTTCTTATAAGCATTCCCCCAACACATCCACACCCACACATACACACCCTCATTTCTATCACCACCCGCCCGCCTTCGCACCCCGCCCTTCACAGGGCAAATTTATTTGTAATGTTTATATAAGCACCAAAACTCGATTATGGCCCGGAACCAGCTCCCCAAACGGGAGTCTCAGCCATAGAGAAGAAGCACCATGAGAAGCACCACGAAAACTACTAAGTGCCTAACTCAAATATGCTGAGTGCCAAATACAATAGTAGATACCATCCCAGGAGACACCGAGCTTCAGACTTCAGACTTGAGACTTCAGACTTAACGAAGTGTTCAGCTAATTAATCGAATTGAAAATAATTAGAAACGTGCTCGAGCCTCCTTACTGCCTCATACTTTGCCCACCTTGCCACACCTCCCAACAGGTGGTGAGGCTGGCAGGCTCACACTCATACTCATAGTCCAACGTTTTTCTCTTTCAGTAAGCAAATTTAGCGCAAATCTTAACACGATACTGCTACGAACATTCAAAAATCCCATTTAAAAATGTTTTACCAACGCAGTTGATTAAGACAAACACAAAAACAAAAAAAAAACCAAAACAAAAAATAAACCAAACCAAAAACAAAAATAAAAATAATTACCAACACCAAATAAATTAAAAATAATATTTAATTATAAAATAACAACCAAACAAACCGTACATAAATATTCATTAAAATAAGCGTTCAACAACCTAAGCCGTAAGCCACAGAAAAGAATTCAACAAAAAGAAATCCAATCCGTAAAAACGAAAAAAGTCTAAAGCAAAGGAAACTAGCCTAAAAAAAACAAAAAAGACAGACACCCTCCTTAGACCTGGTGGAAGAGAAGAAGCGACTCGTACTTAAAGCGACAACAAGCTAAAAAGAAAAAGCTAAAAGATGGCCGACAAGAAGATTGGTGAATACTATGCACCGCCGCCAAAGATGGGCAAGTGGGAGGGTTTCAAAAAATTCCTATGGAACAGTGAAACTAGCCAATGCCTTGGACGCACCGGTTCCAGTTGGGGTAAGTACTCGAATACACCTGAGCATAAATGATGTGTACTATGTCATGCTATACCTAAAAGTAAATATAACGCATGTACCAAGCTGTGTTTACACGTGTCGCCCCTTGTTTCTACTGTTCTGACAACGAATCAATCAAATCGCGCATACGCCGCGTTTGCCGGCGGTAGATTAATGGAGCTTCCTTTTTTTTTTGGGGACATCCAAGGGCATGTGTGACATGTAAGCAACTATTGCACAGATTGGTTACAGATTTGTCATTACTTTTACTAAATATATTATTCAATAACTGATAGATTTATTAATCTTAATTAGTTTTAGAATTTCCATCGATTGCTGTACAGCTTCTTTGCAGCTTCCTTTTTCTCTACTCTTCGGGACTTATGCTCTTTGCATAGCAGTAATCCCGTTTGCATTATAGATGAGCGACGCACGGGATACGCTTTGTCACATAGTACAAGAGTCGCAAGTACCACATGAGCATAACATATATGTATTTAATTTCGACCTTCGTGTTTACCCTCCTAATGCGTATCGATCCAATGGGCTCATTTCGTATGCCATGCACAGTAAAAAGTCACGTACTTTGGCCAGCAAATTGCCCCTCAAGTACTAAATATAGAAGCTAATATTATATAGAGCCGACATTTAAGCCAGTGCACATGCGCTCGCTGACAGAACTGGCGAACAGCCTGTCATGTCGAAAGTAGGTTCAGTAGTAGCCCAATATCTCGTGGCGGTTGCATAACAATTATATCAGACCCTTCAGGGAGTTAGATCATATTGTAGGCACTTACCACAAAAAAAAAAAAAACAATGCCTATACTCATTCCAAGAGCAAACATGACTAATCGTTTGATTCCGTGTGGAAATGCTATGACAACAAAAATGCAAAATTGTCGTAAACTTTTTATGGCCTAAGCACAAAAACGAAAAACCAAAATGAAATTTATGTGTATTTCAAATGGGCGAAAGACAAAGAAAACGGTGGGAGCTCGATTTCAGCCAGAGATAAGTATTTTACGTTGCGTACAGTAAGTAGATAGATAAAGTAGAACAAAACGGGCTGATCTGACAAACTTGTAGGTGAATTGAGAATAAGAAATTAAGAATCTTCACCCGAGAGTAAATCAAAGCTACCTAACCGACACACGTTTCACAGATAAACACGATAGATTTGCGATGATTGAAAGCGATTCTAATCCATTTATAGCATACGTGTTATGTGACTATTTATTGAAACGGGATTACTGGCTTTTGAGTCGGATGCTTCCCCCAATGTGCTGGCCCCAGCTTCAAGCTGCTGCTGCTGCTGCTGCTGCTCCTCCATCATTCAATTTCATTTGTCTCTGTGGAGGAGCACGTGCTGGCTGTTATGGTTTATTTTTAGCACATTCTCGGGGCTAGTAATTTTAAATGGAATTCAATTTGTGATGCTGTCGCATTGCTTGACAATATTGAAATATTGATGTGATGTATTGATGGCAAAGTCAATCGAATCGACGTCAAAAGGTAGAAGCCTGTCGCCCACACTTGTCAGGGGAAGGTTGCCAGAATTTCAAAAGAGAATATGAAATATTCAAAGAATAATAAAAATACTTCCGTTTATAGTATCTCACACTCATTGCAAGCATTGTTTACCGTTAATTGTGGCTTTTCAATTCCGTTACTCTTTTCATTTCGATTTCCTATCCACCTGCCCCACAGTTGTTATATTAGTTTCACATTTTCGATTGCCTCTAACCCAGTTTTCCTAGCGAGCGCAGCAAGTGAAACCTGCGCTATCATGCACTGAACAAAAAAAGAACGTAACTGAACAAAAATCAATTCTAACCTCATTCCATAGTGTACTGTACACACACATATACACACGCAGCAGTGGCAGCAACAACTGCGCCAGACACCCCAGTGCCTCCCAAAGCTTAGCACCGAAAAGTGGGCGTGGCAACAAAACAATTCAACATGGCAGCACGAAACAGACTTTGTGTCTTGTCTTTTCACGTTGCTCTAGCTGTTCTTCTGTTTCTCAGCTCTGTTCTCTTCTGTTTGTTTCTTGTTGATTGTCTTGTTGTTGCTCTTGTTTTTGTTGTTGCTGGTACTGTTGCAGTTGCTGTTGCCGTTGCATGATTGCTTTGTCTGTAACCTACTTAGGCGCAAGTTTTGTTGCTTTCGCCGGTTAAACATTTAACACGCCTGCAATGCGAACTCTCCTCTCCGCTTGCCCTGCGCAAATGTTGCTAAATCCTTCTCTCGGGGCTTATTTGAGCTGGAGAAGGACTCGAGTATGAAGACAGACAAGATTATCCACAAATTTATTTATACAGACTATATGCGAAATGTACTTTGAAGACACAGTCTGAGATTGTTCCCGACGTGTAAGTTGAACTGTTTTGATAAAAAACAGAAATAAAGGAATATATCGAAACTGACAGCTTTTTATCAGTTTCCAGAGTCTAAAATCTTGTATCTTTTCATTTCGATCAGTTATGTATTTGCTTTCATGGAATCAACAGCAATCACAGCAAACATATCAATTGTTACGCAGCGAAACAATTTAGATTTCATTTGATCATTTGTCAAGTTCTCAATAAGCTCAATTCCAGACGAGAGTAGCACATGAGAAGCAATCTATGTAGCAATGATACATATTTGTATACATATATATATATGTATGTATATGTATATGAAGGCCCCTCAATTTGCAGTGTGCTAAATGAGATGCCAAAATCCATATGCACCACTCGCCCATAAGCAGGGCTCAAGTTGACCTCTATTAACTGGCAGACTGTTAAGTATTTTGCACTGGGAAAAAAGCAATTATCCAATCGACACTCCAATTAGCGTGTGCCTCGCAACCCGATTGCATAAGTGGATTTTAATGAGCCCAAGATGCGCTTTGTCTCGCGAGTCGCGACTCTCATCTTTGCCGCTGCGTGCACACTGACAGATATGACATTCCCTGAGCATAATATTGGATATACAAAGTTTTAATTGAAAAACTTTCAAAGCGCTTAATTGAGAAACAATTAAGGAAACATGACAGACTCACAGAAATTTTAATAGGATAGACATGCATACAATATGAACAGTATTATATAAATATTTATTTGTACTTTAATGTCAATTATTGGCGGTCGACTAAGAAATGAATTTAATAATTGCATTTAATTTTTATATAATTAATTTAATTGATAATCATTTATTTAAATTGATTGTCAGCTTAAAAAGGTAAAATTATTATTCTTTAATTTGATTTCAATTTTATTTAATTTATTATGGTAGATATATCACTTGTTTTTTATTAATTTATTAAGCGCCAACTTAGATTTAAAAGGTATTTTTTAATATTAAAATATCAATAAATAGGAGCTAGTATTACAATTAAAAGTAAATAACATGAATCACAATTTTTAAATTGAAAACATTCCTTTATAAAGAGTGTAATAAAGATTTTTTGAAGTTACAAACAATACTTACTTTGACTTAAAATACTAAACGGAAAGATACTTATTAATAAATGTGTACAGTCTATATATGCAAATTCTTGATTTTGTAAAGGCATCTTAAGAAACACAGAAAGTAAAAATCAAATAATATTAACTTATTGAAAGGAACTTAAGTCGTGACTAAAATCAAAAATCTTTTCATTCTTGGTATAACCCAAAAATGTCCTATAACTGCTACTGCGTTAGTATGTCCTGGTATGTATGTATATTGGTGTGTATGCATATATGTATGTGTATACTTGTAAGTGTGTGCGCTGCATTACCCGAGGTGCTGCTGTGAATTCTGATGTTGACAGTTGTATTTTCTGCTCCATTTTACTGGTCATTTTCCGTTCCTTTATGTGACGGCTTTTGTGTGGGCTTGTTGTGATTGTATATGTGTGTTTGTGTGCGTCTGTGTGCGTCTGTGTGCATGTAATTTTCTTATTTTTTTCGCATCTGTCAAAATTTACTGGGAACTTGCAACAGCACTCGCTGTTTGCCCCGCCACACTCTGCAGCACCCGCTGGGGCCAGAGAAAGGTAAAATTGAAACCGAAATTAAAAAAAGAGGAAGAAATGGCCGCAATTCCTTTGTGTGTGCGTGCGTGTGTGTGTGTGTGAGTGAGTGCAACTGAAGCTTACATGCAGGCAACGCATTCGGTTGCTCACCAATACAAGCGCAGCTTGTTACATTAATGCGGCAGCTGTGCAAATGGCAAAGTTCATGCGAGAGACCTAAAAAGCCAAAGAGAAGGAAACAGTTAGCGAGAGCGACAGAGAGAGAGAGACCAACGCAGCGTGAGAGAACGCGCGAAGAGCGGGAAGGGATGCCGCCAGAGAGTCCGCGCACAATGCTGCGTATACTTAATGTTCCACTGAGACCTGCCAGGTGCTCACCAGCTCAACACACACACACACACAACCACACGCACATGCACATACATATATGAACAGGGACAGAGAAGATTGCCAGCACAGCTCGTGGTAATCAATCGGATTTCAACTCAGGCCTCACATAACCAAAGCGAATGTGGCGAGGGCAACGTTAAGCCGCCGCCTGACAACCAAAATAAAATCAAACTTATATTTTAATATTCGTATTGATTTGTGGTATCTTTTTTGCATATATCTTATATTAAGCCAATGCGCTCAGAATGAATCAAGAAGATTTCATAATTAACTAAAATACAAACTCAGAAAGGTTGAAACAGTTTAACCTTTTATAAATACATTTTGAACTCTATATAGCCTATGATCCCTATCAAGCTTCATATTTTCATTATATTTGGTTGGAATAAATTAAAAATTCCTTTTTTATGCAAACTTGGATTTTGTGACCATAACACAAAGTTGATAGCAGTGTAAATTTCGTTTATAAATGGCTTATCCATATGAGCAAATATCTCTTGCAGTCCAATTTCGGGCACAGCTGCTTTTCCCACCAGCAACGGCAACTAAAAGAGGCTTAACCAACTCTGCTGCATATTTTTAATGCTACCACCCTCTTTAGCTACCCGTTTACACCACAGAAATCATCCGTCTTTTAAAAACCCAAATCCCACTCACAGCATGGAAAGCCACTGCGACCACTGAAACCGGAGCAACCAGCTCGTTAAGTGCAGAAATACACTCACACTCACACACACAGACGCACACAGTACTCACACACACACACCTCCGAAGCACTCACATACACAGACACAGACACACTCAAACAGCACACACACACACACCCAGACCTCCGCGCATAACAATAAGTAAATTCAGAAAATAAAAAGCACAACCAACTGCAAAAGAACCTCTTGTCCTTTGCTCACCCCTTACCCTCCTCCCTACTGTCATGCCATGCCATGTTCCGCATACCCATAACCCAACTTAGAACTCAGAACCCTTGAAGTTTGCTTCAGTGTTGCCATGCGAACGTGATTTTTATTTAACTGCCTACATAACGTAAGTAAATTACGTAAGGCTGCCAGAGAACGTCTTCCGTTTTCAATTTGACCGCCTCAATTGACGTGGGAAACGAGCGTCTTTAATTACGTTTGCAATTATGCGCTCAGCTGAGGACACTCAGATCTTCAAGATCTACTAAACATAGCATGGACTTATAAGATGACCTATATATGTGTACAGTACAGTACTTGGTTGCTTGTAGTCAAGATAAAAAAATCCCTGTGACGCAAGAAAATAGAATTTTAACCCTGTTATTGACAATGCCATAAAGTATCGAAATATATTTCTTTCCGTATGTCTTTTGTATGTCATAATATATATCTATATATGTGAGGTATGAATATATGTATAATGTACGTACTCTTCTGTCAGTCTGTATGTATATGGCCATGAGCCTTTGTCGAGGTGTGCGGGGATGGGAAGGAAGAGAGTGCAGTGCTATTAGCTTCTTGGGCAGAAATGTGAACGCGCATGCGTAGTTTTTTGGTATTGCTAATACGGGCCCAACTAGTTCAACTTGATGGCAAAAATACCGATAGGTCGAACTGTTGTTTTTGCTGCGATTTTCAATAGGGCAAGAGACTGTTTGAGGCATGTTGAAAATTAATGCACAAATCTATTCAATGTGAACATTTTTAGGTGCTTAGCTTTAAAATATGTTAGCATTATAAGTCCATAGAATAATTTTAAATAAGAGATAACTCTGTTCGAAATTAGTAACGCAACATTGAAATGACTTTATTAATTAAGTCGTTATTCCTGGACATGCAAGTTCCCACGACTTGTACATCTCTGCAAGTATCGCGGTTGATTAATGGCTCTACAAATTACGACAACGTCAATTCCGAGAGAGACTTCATAAATAATGTCATTTCAAGTACAGTGGATATTTAAGTATATGCGCTACATGGCGTATGTGTAATTTATTTAAGATAAATTTGTAACAGCATCTGCGATTAACTACTGTTAATGTCCTAAAATAGATCAAACATAAGAGTAAGAATTTCGTGTACTTACTATATTTCGAAGCATCGAATTTCTGTTTAAATGTCACACAGCGACCCTCAATCACTCTTAATTACAAAATAGAAATGTCAAAGTCAACTTGAGAGCTTTGCGGATAATGGATACCCAACCCTCTCCCCACCGACCGTTTTCTCACTATTATGTTGACCCTCAAACTTTATTGTAACTTAACTAGACCCGAGAAATGTCGAAAGTCGTAAATTGTGTAATCTGCATAAAGTGAGCCCCGAAAAGGAAAGTGTAACGGTGTTTATTCCTTGGCTTAAGCAACGAACAAAGGCGATATTTACTAATACTTAAAGGTCAAGCAGATTACAATGAATAAAATCCAGAAGCAGTCGGAGAAGAAAAACAGATGTGAATATTAAATGTACATAACTCTTCACATACAATTTGTAACTTTGCTTTGAAGAGAGTAACAAAAAGTCAGTTTGGCGACCACAAAAAAATAAAATCCCAATTTGTTCCCAAAAGCCACAACATAAATGAATGCGGTGACATTTATCTACTCGAATAACGATGTGGTGAACATAAACCAGCTTAATTACTTTGCTGCTACATGACTCTATAGTAATCAATTTGCAAAGTATTATTACTGATTCATTTCAACTCTTTCTCTTTGCAGCAAAAATTTTACTTTTCTACATTATATTCTACGCGGCGTTAACCGGATTCTTTGCTGCCATATTTGCGGTGTTCTATCAAACATTGGAGGTTGATAAGCCGAAGTGGATGCTCGACAATGGATTGATTGGATCAAATCCAGGTAAGTGAATTGAGACATTATTGGGACTGGAATTAGCAATACCCAAACTAGATAAAGTGTATCGAACACACCTTAAAAGTTTCCCAAAAGGCAAAGAAGATAGTTCAGTACATTTAATTTCTCACCAAAAACATATTATCTGAGACTTGTATATTTTTGTAATGTATACGTCCCAGAAGACTAAGACACACCTTTGAACACGCATGCAGATAATAATATAATATATCTATACATTAAAGTCGTATAGTTTAATTAACTAAAAGGCTGAAACATACTAAAGAAGAAATCTATAACAAAAGGGAACAATGAGCTAAATTTATAAATATATTATTTTATTCTTTATTCATATTTTGCAGGACTTGGTTTTCGACCAATGCCCCCAGAGGTGAATGTTGAGAGCACATTAGTTTGGTATGAATCATCGAAGCGAGATAATTATAAGTATTGGGTTGATGAGACTCAACGATTTCTTAAATGTAAGTAAAATACAATTAATGCAATAATTATTCGATTATATATTCATAAATTCATTTTGTTACTTACCAACTTTGTTTTGTGAAGCATATGTTTTAATTTGTCTGTATTGTTTACTGTCCTATGTACTTACAAATTTGTTTTTTGTCCTTAACTAAGATCACAGTAAGTGAAATAAATGTTAATACTCGAAGTAATTATTGCTAAATGGTATAACGAGGCTAATAAAGAGTTATCAACCTTAAGCTGATTTCAAGCTTAACATTTTTCGATTCTATGGTAGACCATATTAGTTATTATTATTACATATTCTCAGCATACGACGATCTACCCAAAAAGAATCAAGTGAACTGCTCTTTTGAGCATCCGCCAGAGGAGGGCAAAGTCTGCGGCGTTGATGTTCAAGGCTTTGCACCCTGCACCCTTGAAAATAACTTCGGTTATCATGTGGCAAGGCCGTGCATATTCCTCAAGTTGAATAAGGTAAGTTCTAAAAGAGTATTCAACTTGAACGTCATTTACAAATCTTTGCCTTTAGATTTACAACTGGGTACCAAAACTTTACAACGATTCTAAAACTTTGCCCAATGACATGCCCGAGGAGTTGAAGCAGCACATCAAGGAGAAGCAGAGCCTGCGACCCAATGAGGTAGAATTGAATTCGATATATTTGAACTTAAGACTGAACTTGGTCTGTTTGTGATTTAATTTTAATAATTGTGTCTTTTTGAAATTCTTCGTTTAGACCAACATTGTTTGGGTGTCGTGCGAGGGAGAAAATCCTGCCGATGTTGAGAACATTAGGTCACGCGATTATTATCCTCGCATGGGATTCCCCCATTATTATTTCCCATTCAAAAACATTGAGGGCTACATACCGCCAATCGTTGCTGTTCAGTTCACCGTTGAAAGTAAGTATAATTTAAAATATCAAAACTTATAATATCTATTCCCCTATCTTTATGAAATCCCTTCGTTTTATTATTCTTTATTAACACAAGTTAGCGAAAAGTGCAATAGCAAAGAGCACACATACTGCGTAGCATAATTCTTCTTCAGTTAACAGTAAATAACAAAAGACTTAGAATACCATAGGGATTACAATAATAATTTTAATTAGACTCATACAAAATGCCATCCATTATGACAAACAACTCTCCCCATATTTGCTCCGCATATCAAGTAACAAAGGAATGTAATGGAAGTCCAAAAGAATGCATAATGACAAAGGAGAAAAATATGTATATGTTTGACACGCTTTACGGCACAGTAAATATTAATAAAGACGAGATAGAAAAGAAGTTAGAAAAGCGAAGGAAGTAAAGTAAAACGATTAGGTTTTATTTCAATAGCAATTGGTTAAGTGACATTATTCGGTCCCTGAGCACAATCATGTCTGGAAATAGGTCACGAGGATGACAACTATTCTGAGAACAATACAATATTTGCGTGAATAAGTTATAAAATGGGGAAAAGAGGATTCTAAAGAAGGGTTTCTTTTCAAATTTTAGTTTTTCAATGGAACATACTCCAATGCGAATTCTTTCATTGTGACCATTACTAAATATTCTTAATTTTCTCTCATCCTCTCATAGCCGGCGTATTAATCAACATTGAGTGCAAAGCCTGGGCTCACAACATCCATCATGATCGCTCGGATAGGAGAGGATCCGTCCACTTTGAGTTAATGGTCGACTAAGAGATTCGCGAGGGAACAGCATAAACAACAGCCACAACAAGAGCAAATGGGATAAACTGGCTTCAGGAACAGCAAGAGGAAAAAAGAGAGGAGAGGAATACAAGCAGGATACCCTAAGAACGGTTGAATGGATGAGATGGGATGGAACTGAAGCGGCGTGAGAGGAAAAGGAAGTAGGCATAAAAACCATACAAGAAGATAAAGAAGAATGTTAAGCAGAGTCACAAAAATAGAATGCAGTGACAAAAACCACACACAAAACGTAGCAGCAAGCAAAAAAGAAAGCTAAAGTAATAAAGTAATGCAAAATAAATACAGCAACAACCAAAGAAAAACAAAAAACATAAATAAAAAGCTACCAGAATAAAAATAAAGCAAAAACAAAAAAAAAAAAACAAAAAGAAAAGCCCCAAACATAACATTGACTAAATCTAGCGCTAAACCAGCTAAATCTACCCAACGCTATCGAAACACCCCCACATACAGACACACACTGGAAAGTATACAGACTTACAAACACACACACCTGCACATTCGAACACACACACACATAGGCAGACAAAAAACCAACTTTATTTGTTAGGAGAATTTTATTTAGTTAACAATTTAGGCAAAAATAGCAAATGGTTAAAATTGGCAAGCCACATAATTTAGCGCAAATATGATATGAATATTATAAAGAAAAAAAAATACTAAAACCAATTGTTGTTAACAAATTCTACTTTGTTTTTGGTGTAATTTAATAAAGATATAAACGACAAGCAGCGCAGCGAACGAACATATAAACAAAAATGAAATGAAAGCAGCAACTGTTATTAACTTAAAAAATGAGAAACGTGTTGAATACATAAAAAAATTATTTATATTTATAATACTTAAAAAAATACTTATATATATAAACAAAACGAAAGCAAATGGAAATAATGCAAAATTGGAACGCATATATTAACACATATGTATACAGACATACATACATACATAAACAAAAACTAGAAACCCAAGAAAAAAAAACAAATTAATCACCCCATATGATTTGTTTAAAGTTCTCCGGAATTTAAACCTCTGGTACGCATTGACAGCAAATGCAAAAATCATAAAGAAGATGTATAACTACAAAAATTCTAAAACCAAAACATAACTGTAGATTAAAAGCGAATACAAGGAAGTAAAAAGGGATAAGTAGTTGGAGGAAACTGCAAGGCAAGCTAAGGAAAAGCAAGGCGCAGGATATTGGAAGAATACGAAATAAACAAAGCGTATAAATGCAAGCAAAAAAACCCAACACATTTAAAATTAATACTCTTCACTTATTATGAAAAACAAAAACTAAAAAAAAAAAACAAAAATAAACAAGATCATTAAAGTGAAATTTGCATGAAAATAAAACGATATATACAAAATGGAAAAAGTAAAAAAAAACAACAACAAAATGCGAAAAACGAAAAAATCCACACACACAAATACAAATAAAATATATAATAATGATTGATGCAAACAGATAAATATAGCTGAAAAGTAAAGTACAGAGTAACTGGTTACAATAAAAACAAAAGGAGTATATAAAATAAAATATATTATGTATACAAAGAATCCCAAAGAAAGATTAATAATAATAAAAACGAACTTAATTTAAACTAAATAAAAAACCCAACCGTTTCGATATGACCATTTTTAACAGCCATCTTAGCAGAAGATTCGATAACACATACGTTAAAACCAAACAGTACTCAGTACCCGGGGCCGAACCACTGTCCACTCAAAGCGAATAAATTACGAAGTCACAAGACACTAAAGTGAATCTGCAACTGCAACGGAAAATGAGAAAGAGAGAGTGGGGACAGCTGCAAGAAAAGCCTCCTCCCTCGCACCCAAACGTATGGAAAACAGATCAAGACAAACAACCCGATCCACAAACCGAGTCGATTCTTTTGGATTTTCGTTTTGTACAACTCTTTACAAAAGATCCAAAGGCATTTCTATTAGTTAGAGCTTTTCCGTCATCTGTCCCTCTATATTTTTACCGCAAGTTGCATAGACTTCAGCGATTACTTCATACCACAGTGCATAGGCCTCAACTAACTTAGCAACTCTCTCGCTTTCTTGAGACCTATTCCTCCCACACCCATTAGAAAACTTAAAAAAAAAATATATAAAAAAAATAATAAAAAAACGTATGAAATCGAATAAAAACCAAAATCTCTTAAATGGCATACTAAGCTTTATAACTAACCCCCTTTTACCATCCACTTAACTAGTGCTAGTCTAACGTTTAAGAAACCGATAAAAGAAAAGAAAAATGGAGAAAGAGTAATGCAGAAGATGAGCAACCCAAATGGTTATAAGATTAAACATGAAATGTTATAAAGTTTTGCTTCAGATGCAGCAGAATCTCTAAATAATAGTTTAATGGAAAATGTTATACTTAAAGAATATATATTATAAATATATTATTAAAACAAATTACTTTTATTAAATGAAGCAAATCATAAGAAAATTCAGTTGAAATTCTAGTGGAACTTTTGGAGCTTTTGCATGCTATCAGATTGAGTCGAATCCAACTTTCTATGTTCAAATTTAATTACATGTTTTTGCCAATCATTTCAGTATATATATTGTAAAAATATATATTATACATACTTTCAATTCAGTTACCCAAAGCTCCAAGTTGCTTCCGGTGCAGTAAATTTCCTTTAGAGCATTCAATTCTTATCGAAACAAAAAAACAAAAAATAAAAACATGATAAAAAATTAATTCGACAGGCAACCAAAATTGTTTGCAACATAGTTTTCTAAACAATTTTCTAGTGCATGTTTTCCTATAAATTAAATGAATTAACAAAAACAAAAGAAAAAAAAAAAAAAACTAAATTAGTTAAGTAGTGCAATAAAATGCTGCAATTTGCAATGAGCAAATAATGTGAACACGAGTTGTGAGATTTCTCAATTTTTGAAGCAGTCGCGGGCAGCCGTAAATCGTAAGGAACTCTAAGAAGCAAGACCCAATGATTCTCTTTGCAATTGAATTGAGTTATCTGCCAATGAAAATTTGTTCAATTTTATCCAGTAAAATATCTTTGATTTCATCCGATTTTCTACGCACAAAATTTCCCTTAGATATTGATTTAATTTAATTTTTAACCGGGCAAAGTGTGTTCCCAAAACCGCCGATAAATATTAGTAGTTTATATAGGGTAACAAAAGCTAAACAAACACAAACAAAACCAAAACGAAAAACGAACACATAATACCATAAATTATAAATAAATGTTATAACTATTAATATATAAAAAAAAAACTGCCAAGTAAATGTTTGACCCTCTAGCGCGAGTAATGAAATTAAAAATTTCAAATATTGTAGCAAAATTGGCTTTAGAATTTCCCAATTGTTTATAAAAATATCGGCAAAATGACTCATTTGCATTGAAGGCTTGCAGATCCAAATCTTGCATACTTTGCATACTTATTAGCGTGCGACAACTACTAGAACACACTTGAAAAACAAATTTAAAACAGATATATATATATGTTTATGTATTAATATATGTGTATATATATGTATGTACAACTGCCATTTTATACACCAAGTGTATGGAGAAAACAAGCGAAACGAAACGAAACGAACCGAACTCTTTTGTGCGGAAATAGAGAGCCATCGTAAAATCAGCACAAGGCAACTACATAATACATACTCGTAAATGTGAAAACACTTCTCGATGGATTTCCAAAACCAGTTCAATTCAGTTCATATTATATTTAAAATTTTGCAGTTACCGAACTGCTGCTGCTCCTGTGTCCAAGTAACCTAACCAGCTGTACACCGATTCGAACCCCTTCGAGCCGAGACTTGGCCACTTGAGATAGTTTTGTGCATGTCAGAAATGTGGCAGATGTTAATTTGAAACCGTTCGACCAATTTAGATAACTAGATAAAAACTGACTAATAATCGAACCGATCTGATTGCAAAAACTAAGTGGAACATCTCCTCTTGCGTTCAGTTCGTTCGGCTCGATATCGTTGGCTTATACGAATCTAAACGAGTTGCCATGACACTTCTTCGCTGTCATGTTATGACACTGCCACGCCCACATTTTGGCAAGTATTCGACAGATTCCAACTAAAGCTATGCGTGAAGTATGCAGCTTTTGGATCATCTATTGCCCGAGACCTTTCTCACAACACGTGCGAACCGCAGCGCATAATAGCAAAAATAAAGAATGTTTTAGAAAAACAAAAAAAAAAAAAACAACAAAAATAACTACAAAATGAATAGCTTGCAAAATGTGTTGATTTTATTTGCAAACCTGATTTATTTGTAATCAACCCAAATGCGAAATGCAAATGATTTATAATTTAAATTATGATATATAGAACTAAGATGTGTAACATTGCGGTGTACATGGCAGATGTATGCAAACATATGTATGTTATATATATATAAATGGTAAAAATGAAATCAGCATGTAAACTATACTAAGTACGATTACAACCAATTTTAATTTTCGAAAATAAACCAAAGTGTTGAGCATCTCTCGATGATTCCTTAGTCTGTACCCGAAATACCGGCGTAACCCGGCTGAAAGGCTGGTCAGGCACAAGGATACATTTCGTTTTGTGACATGCAGTTGTAGTTCAATTTTCTCAATTTTATTCAAAAGAAATAAAGATAAATTATAACGATCAATAAACCATTCATTGCCCTATTTTCAATATTTATTTCGTGCGAAGCAGATGAAAACAACTAAAAAAATTGCTTTAATTTAGATTTAAAATGAAAATGAAATGAAAAAATAATAATAAAAAAACATTAATAAAGAATCATGGAAACATAAAAGATATATTTATGTGTAACAAAATACAAAAAATGAACAATGAACAAAAAAAAACAAAAACTGCTTTTGTATTGTTTAAGTTTAACTATAAATCAATAAACAAGATTAATGATAAAAGCAAAAAAGACAAAAAAAAAAAAAACAAAGAATAAGATGTAATATTAAAATGAACTTACAACAATGAGTAACTGAACATCAACAAGAAGAAGAGCAACAACAACAAGAACAAAAGAAAGCTTCATAAACATTGATAAAGTCATGTATGAGTAACAAAACGAGAAACTGTTTGAAAATTTTACTGAATTCAATAAAAATATTATGTTGATATGGAATTAAGTAATTCCAAATAAACAAATCTGTCTGTTATTCTCATTGCAGTTCACATGTGGTTCTTCTGTTGTAAGGCACAATCCAAATTAACTGTCGGGTCCGGGCGACGGTTAGTATTTCTCTATAGCTAACCACTTAACAGAACTGGTTAGAGCTGGTCACACTCACGGAATGCTTACATTTCAAGACATGTTAACATTACATATGCTATGTTAATAGCATGATTTATCGGATAGCCACCACAATTTATCGCTTGTGATAATAGCTGTGAGTAACTTCTTTTAAAATAAATATGTCAATAAAACAGTACAATATTTCGTTTTCACATTCATTTAAACTATTTTTTTAGAAATTAAATGATAAGAATTAAATAATATATTATACTCTTATTTCGACTTTAAATTCAAACTAAAAAATTCGTTTAGTTCATTTGAGTTTTTCATTCACACAAAATCTTGACAAGTGTGAACCAAATAATAAGTTCCGATAAAAGTGCTTCGATAAACATGCAAAGCGAGAGCGAACTAGAACAAACTCGTAGACCGCGTCACTTTTTTCTCTTTTAAAATAAAATAAATTTAAAAGTGAATTCTTATTGAAATAAAAGATATTGCGTTGTCAAAATTACTCAACTAATTAATATCTAATCAGTACAATATTATTCACATTGTTGGTCCAACGAATAACTAGCAAAATAACAAAAAAGGCGGCACGAAAATTAACGTGCTGAAAAGGACGCCGCCACCGACACCGACGCCAACACACATTAATATCGCATTCCTGAACATCCTGGGGATAAAGGGAAAGATTCCAAAATGAGCAAAGACATCTACTATTCAGATAAATACTATGATGAGAAATTCGAGTACAGGTAAGTTGATCGACTTGTTGATTTTTGCAACTGTAAATGCAAAAAATTAGTAATTAATTATGATCATGATTGCAGACATGTGGTCTTACCCAAAGAATTGGTCAAATTGGTACCCAAAACGCATCTGATGACGGAAACGGAGTGGAGATCAATTGGCGTGCAGCAGTCGCGCGGATGGATACATTATATGATACATAAGCCAGAGCCGCATATTTTGCTATTTCGACGTCCCAAGACGGAGGAGTAGGCGATCCAGCGCAATTGTTTGCACGCACACACATTCACTTTTACATTCACATACACACACACTCTACCAACATACCAACATCAGCATACAGCATGCATACACATAAGCGGTCAGATACAGCTGACTTACGGGGCAGCTGCTACAGCTACTGCGCAACTGGTGGTAGCTGCACAACTGTTGGGACGGCGTCTCTTAAACAAAACTCACGCACACTCATACACACTTACCTCCGCCATGCTATACGTAGTTCTCAACACATATTGCCCTGCAAGTGTTTTTATTATCTGCATTGATTTCTTCAATATCCAGTTATATTGAAATTTCTTATAATGTTGCCATAAACCT
Source organism: Zaprionus indianus (assembly GCA_018904595.1). Taxonomy (NCBI): domain Eukaryota; kingdom Metazoa; phylum Arthropoda; class Insecta; order Diptera; family Drosophilidae; genus Zaprionus; species Zaprionus indianus. The sequence goes on from JAEIHA010000905.1 coordinate 5,378,851, forward strand.
TTTGGGTAATAGAGCATTTTTTGTGTCAATATGTTTTCACTAGTGGCCATTCAATTTTCAGAACCTACATACCATGCCCTCCCCCGTTTTTAAAATTGCATTCCCCTTTGTATGTCATGATAATTAAGTGAATTTATATGCCGCCATAGCTAAGCGAGCCTTTTAATTTATGTTATCTGAGAACTCAGAGCGCTATTTGAAAATTGCCTGCACATTTTCACCTAATGTTAAAGAAAATATGATTTGTGATCTTGAAAATTTTAATCAATACATAATGCATACGTTTAAACATAATATAAAGTTAAAATAAAAATAATAAATACTTATATATGTAGAAAAATTTTGGCGTTGATTGCTTGAAGTTTTTCAATACCAAATCTGATCTTGTTTTGTTTACATATCGCGATTAAGTTTAAAAAACATGTATTTGTACTTGGCCCTCATTAAACTGGTCTACTCTGTATACAATATACAGATGTATGCACATGTATGTATATGGTACATTAGGATAACCGTCATACTAACAATGATTACATCTAAACTTTAAGTCTTCATCAGAGTATGTACTCGTATATAATTTGTACATTAGGATATAGGCAGCGGATATATTTATGTATGTACGTTTTCGTATTAGCTCTCAGATAAATTTGATCCAATTAAGTTTACGGAAAGCTAACTATGTTATGTACACACATTTAATTGAACTGTTTAGGATCGATTTCATTTATAAATGCGCCCTATTGATGGCTTTTCCAATTAATTTTTTCAGAACAGATCCGTATATACACTAGAATAAAAGCTTAACTCACAGATATGTTGATGACTATCGACACACTTATATGTATATATGTACATACAGCATCAGACCTGTTCAAGGTATACAGAGTATACAGACATTTATATGTATATTCACATGCACATACAGATATCATACATATGTATATATTCACATACATACGTGAATCTCTGCAAATATGGACACATAGTATGTGCACTCAGAGGGTGTGTAGTATTATTTTCCACTTTCAAAAATGAAGATCGACAGTTCCGGCAGAAATGTTGCTCACTATTTCATACATACCAAAATAAATACATACATACATATATACTAAGTGTGAATAAATATGATATTTGTAGGTTTGTGTGTGTGAAAGCTGACCCATCGGTGGGTGCCGGAGTGCTACAGTGACATAGGGTAGATACAGTTGCCTGTTATGAATTCATCACTCAAGGGAAGGGAAGGGAGAACAGCAAACGCTGTCACCGTCGAGAATTTACTCGCAGTTAGGCCCTGCCACTTACCCATAGTTATCAAATAGCGACAAAACCCCGATACGGTCTCTTTTTTGTTGTTTTCCCACCAGCGTGTGCTGGTGTCGCCATCGGTCAGCAGAACTGGCCCCCAAGGCAAATCGCATGGAAACAGATCAAAGGCAGCTGTGACACCACTGCAGCAGCAGCGCAGATTTTGATTACTATTTATTATACGATACGATGATAGTATGAGGAAAGCCGGAAATCCCTAATTACACGCTCGCCAGGCAACGGACGGAACGGAGATTCCAAGCTTTCTTGTGGCCACCTCAATTTAAGTTGAGCTGCCCATGTCCATGAATATTTATTGCTTCTTCCCAAAAATTTTTGACATTCATTTTTAGCTTAAGTGCGGTTAAATTTAACATTGAGCTTCATATTTTGCGTATCTTTATACATTCTTCCATGTTACGAGGGTCGTTTGATAAGTCCGTGACTTTTTGAATAAAATATATTTTTTTCGTCAAAGAAGCGTTTTATTTCTCAACATAATCTCCTTTTAGCTCTATACATTTAGTCCAGCGTTTTTCCAATTTTTTTATTCCTTCCAAATAATAGGTTTTCTCAAGGCCCTCAAAATAGTCGTTTGTTTCTGTGATGACCCGAATCTCTTACCGCCGAGCCATTTCTTCATGTTTGGAAACAAAAAATAGTCACAGGGGGCTAAATCTGGAGAATATGCTGGATGGGGTAGCAGTTCGTAGCCCAATTTATGAAATTTTGCCATGCTGACACGAAATTCACTTTTTTCCATTTTCGTTAAAATTCACGAGATCGTCTGCTTTCAATGCCTATAAAACGCAAACCAAAAAACGCAGCTTTCTCAAAATTTTACAGTCAGCTGTTAATCGATAACTGCTGACAGGAGCAGTGTTGTATTTAGAGCAGGTGCGCGGCAAATACAAAAAGTCACGGACTTATCAAACGACCCTCGTATCTTGCATGGTGCTTTGAAATATAAATGAGAATTTCATGAATATTATATATTATAGAGAATTCAGAAAGGAAGTTTTCCCTGCCAATCCACCCCCTCTAACCAGCACACCACCAACAATATCAACCTGATCAGAGCCAGAACCATACAATGCCGAATCTAATGCAAAGGAAATGGACGACACTGAACTAGTTTGGCGGAAAGGCGCAAGGAAACAGGAGAAGAAGCGAGAGATAATGAATTCTCTTCAAACGAAAGCGAAACTTAGACAACAAGGCGTCTAATGAGGCGACGCTGTCGACGTCCACAGCACCCGTGCCAACGTATCGTATAAATTGCTTGCACTTCGTATGCAATTGATAAGTATCAACGCGACACAGGCAGAACCCAAGGCAGAGACTACAGCAGCAACGTCGACGGAGACTGCGGCAGCGGCAGCGAATCGACTGCAATTGCGAACGCTTTTGATGAATGAAAGTAATCCCTCACGTACACACGCACACCCACACAACAGCATGATTCTGTCGACGCTGGCAGCGCAGTCGCATCACATCTCAGCTCGCTCGTTGGCTACGTTTCGAATTTGATTTTGATGTAGTTTTTAGTACTATTTTATAATCAGGCTAGCCCAGTTGAGCCCAGTCTCTGCTCTCGCTCATCCAGTGGAAGCTCTGGGCCTGCGTTCTGTGATCTTCGTTCTGTCTCGTCTGCGAGTCCGATCATCAGTCGTTCCATCGTCGCGTGCCCGAGACAACACAAAAAATAATAATAAAAAAGCGCGTTGTTCTCCATCGTCTCCACAGCGTGGGCCATAAACAAAGTCGATATTAAATAATTTAACTAAAGGCATCGAATCTATGCAAATTTTACACAGGCCGCATTGTAAGTGTAAATGGAGAATAAATTGACAGTGTGTTGCAGAGAAGACTCACATAAAAATAGAATTCAAATAAGTTAAAGATGAACATAAACACAATGATCAAGTAAAAGTCTATTCGAATGATAAATAACATTTTATCGCGAATTGAGAGTAACTCACGAGCAGCTGTGAATTAAGTGAATTAAAACCGTTTATCATTCATTTTCACTTCTTCGTCTACGTCTATTGTTATTTATTATTTTTTAAAAATAGATTTGAGATTATGCTAGGTAAGTGAATTTTTTCCACTCAGTTCTAGATTTGTGCTGGCAGGATAGTCATAGATTATCCTTTACAATTTCAACGTCCTGTTACTTACTTGTTCTTACAGTTCTCCTTCATTACTTTTGTATGTGTGTACAACAATCATTTTATTTTATAAACTATTCCCAAAACAGAACTTATTTAATTAAATTAATATTAGTTTTGGTCGCATAAAATGTCATAATCCTTGATAAATTCCATTAAATATAACTATTCCTGCGTTAATGTGCTAATTTGTTGGTGCATCGATTTTTGCTTGTTGAATTGAGCAAGAGGGAAAGAGAAAGACAACGCGTTATACATAAATTGCGATGACTGCGACTGATAAGCGCACTCCTGCAAGTCCGCGGCAACGTTAGCTCGAAGGGCCAAGGCTCTCTTAGCTAGCTTAGACGATTCTGGGGGTAGGCCGCACTGTATCTGTTTATTTTTTGTTAGTTCTATTTTTAGTAGCATTTACTATTTTTATTAAGCCTCTTAGAAAGTATAAAAATATCCAGCTGGTTGTGTAACGAATATATTATATAGTACATACTTATATTCGGATTGAGACTTGTTTCTTAGGTTTGGTGAATAGTATGTGTGGACAATATGTATCCACTTTGAAAGAAGCGATTGTAGTGCAACCTGGTGCAATGGAAAACTAACAATTATTACTAATTTATACTGTCATATACATAGGCACCTACTATATATTTCATGGTTTTCTTTAAGAACTTGACAAATTTTCCAATTTTTAAAAAAATCAAAATCACTTCTTTGTTTTTAAACGTTTATAACGCATTTAGTTTTTTATCCAAATGATTTATTTTATTTGAGCTTGGGACATGAGGAATTTTATTTCCTTTACACATTTTTTAAATCAGTTAGGCTAAAGTCTCGTAATTGTAGATACCTTTTTCCGCACAGTGGTTTTATACGCCACCTAGATAATCTTTTTTAAAATAAACATTTAGCCCTTAAAACGGAAAGATTGAATATCCTTTTAAAGCTGTATGGCAAATTCTCTTGTCCGTCAAGAAATATTTTAAATATGTTCGAATAGATAACTTTTTCATATGATTTTTTTATCCTTCTTTACATTAACTTAATAAACAGACACCTTTTTAAATTTAGAAATCTCGTTCATATATAATATATTTTATAACCATTATAAACTAGATTGAAAACTACCTTTTCCTGTACATAGAATGCGATAGTTAAATTGCTGGACACGACTTTATATAATGCAATTCGAAAGCTATACAATATTGTAAACAATACTATATGTGTTTGACTGGGCATTTGTTTTGATTCATTGCCAATTTGTGGATACGCAAATCGATTTGCATTGCATCAACAATAACAACGACTGACTACCGACAACGACAAGGCGAACTAACCCATTTGTTTCTCCATGAGACGAAAGAATTAATTGAAATTCCGTCGAGTGAGAAACTCGGCGGACCCTTTTATAGACACATAAGTATGCAAATGAGATAGTTGTAATTATAATTAAGTTACAAGCAACAAGATAAATTAGAATATATGAGTAATAGAGCTACTGCAACACATATTTAAGTTTTGTCACGTAATCTGTATAATTTATCGCAGTTAAGATACAAATGACAACCATTTATCTACGACTATTGGCACCTAATAAATATTAAACAAACATTTGAATTGCAATATAATCATTTTTATAGGCGAATCATAGTGAATTGATTCGAAATAGGTGAATTATTCATTTGCTTATGGCTTTTGTTGAAACATTTAATTAAAATCCTTAATTAATCTTTTTGAGTGTAATTTCTCTATGCACAATATGTTTGCAAAACAGCATTCACACAGTCGCCCCACGGCAATTTGAATTAATTCTCTCCATGGAACCACATATCCCTATCAGCTGACATTGATCTCAGACATCCAATGCACCCCATGTACCACTTTCAGTGTGCAAATATGATCATTTCTTTTCATTTAGGTGTCGGTGCATGTAAATTTATTTGTTTGCTATGACAACATACATATTTCCCTTAATTGCACTAAATGCCACAATAAGAAAAAACATATTAATTGCGCTGCAATTTACATATACTATATGTACTCAATATGTATTTGCAACGAGAACTTCGCTGGTGTCAAATCTCAATTGACGCTAAATGGCTTTGAAGTATCATCAAATTGTCTGACTTTGCCAAAGAGGTAAAACTACACGAAACACATTAGGTTCATTTCTCAAAAGGCTGTGCGAAAAGAAAAATGTAGTCAATTTATTACTCTATGTTTAAATGCAATCAATAATCAAGAAAGAAGGGACTATCAAAGATTTAATTAAAGGTTTCCATCAATAATTTAGCTACTACTTATTTATGATGCCAAAGAATTTAAAGGTATATTGCTGGAAATATTCCTATTTAACGTGAAAATCTTCATTTCTGAGGTGTAGATCCTATGAAAGATTTGGTTACCACGTAAATCACGGCACGGAGAAACTTCTGTTTGGCTTGCTGGGCCAAAGGTCAATTTAAGACTGCGCACCTGGAAGTGCGTACTACCCCGTGCAGAATACTTATTCACATAAACAGCCGACAGGATGACGAGACCTAAGCAGGATGCCAACAACAAATTCAAGAGCTTTATGCAGGAGAATGTGCTCACAATGGCCACCGTGATCGGTGTTTTTGTGGGCGGTCTAGTCGGTTTCATTATCAAGAACAGCACTGGAGAGTGGACAAAGCGTGAGATAATGTATATATCATTTCCGGGAGAGATATTTTTGCGGTAAGTCGCGGACTGCATAGACTTTCTATAAGGGCTAACCAAGTTCTATGTAGGATGCTCAAGTGTCTCATAGTACCATTGCTGGTTTCATCGATAACAAGTGCGATCGGTGGTCTGGATCTGAGTATGTCGAGCAAGATAGCTACGAGGCAAGTATAACTATAACTATTCTTATATAAATTTATGTATATACTAACTTTGGATTTCATACAGAGCTATTACCTACTACTTTGTGACGACCATATCGGCGGTTATTTTGGGTATTTGTCTAGTCACCACAATACGACCCGGCCAGGGTGCCAAAATTGTCGAAACACGCACAGAGACCATTGACAAGGCGTCGAAGGTGTTAACGCCCGACACCTTGATGGATTTAGTGAGGTGGGTTCGAGTGTAATTTAAATCTTTCATCAATTGAATTAAATTTTTTCCATAATTAGAAATATGTTCACAGACAACATAATACAATCGACAATGTTCCAGGTATGTACTTTACTTATATAGCTCCAAATATATCCACTGTGTATTTGATTAGCGCGCTCAGTTCTTTGCTGAATTGATGGTACAGTCAACATACGCTTTCGCTCAAGTCATCAGGGCAACTGCGCCAATTATTCAATTGTTTCGTTGTTTACATAATTTGATTAAGCCACAACGCGACACATAATCAAAACTGACATGATAGGATACTCCAAAGCAAAGTTCTTTCCGTTTCAATTGAAATTGAAAATAATAGGGGGACGGACAGCAACAAACATATGTATGAACATCTATAGGTATACATATGTACATATATATAGTTGAGTCTGCGTGCGTGCGCGTATAAAATAATAATGAGCATGTGTATCATCATTTATAAACACAATGAAATTATTATCAATTATCAACACAGACACATTTACATATTTGCACGGATCTAAAGGGAATAACTAGTTAGTAGATGGAGACTTGGAGACTTGAGATCTTTGGGTTAATAAAAACAATCGATTCGACATATGTAGGGTCTGCACAAAGATTGAATGCAAATATACATTTATGGGCATCTCTTTTGAATGGTATTGATGAAAACTTAAATTTTTTCAGCACCGCACGGAGATTTTTGAGAACACCAGCATTTCGCCAGCACGTAAGTAAACAGTTATCTCGGTCGGTGGATTGTATGTAGTATTCATGTATATTACATCGATCATACAGAGCCCATGGAGAATTGGGAATTCAAGGCAGCGCAGCGCGAAGGCTCCAATGTCCTTGGTCTGGTCATGTTCAGTGTGATCTTGGGAACGACAATCGGGCGAATGCGCGAGAAGGGTCAACTGCTGCAGGATTTCTTCACGACACTCAGTGAGGCAATGATGACTATAACATCTTGGGTTATTTGGTAAGGCATTTGTAGGATCGCAAGAATTCACCTAATGTAATTACTTACCTTACCAGGATTTCTCCGCTGGGCGTGGCGTTTTTGATAGCAGCCAAGATAATTGAAATGGAGTCCATTGCGGCAACAATCCAATCCTTGGGTTGGTATTTTATTACTGTAATGATTGGTCTCTTCCTGCACGGCTTTGGTAAGCTTTTGAAACTGCTCTATATGCCAACACATATAATAAAGCTATCTTCCACCTCGTTACTCTTTGCAGGTACTATTGCGGTCATCTTCTTTCTGGGTACACGTCGCATGCCCTATCGCTTCATAGCAAAGTTAAGTCAAGTATTGGCCACTGCGTTTGGTACGGGCTCAAGTTCGGCTACCATGCCGTTGACCATTAAGTGCCTAGATAATATGGGCATCGATCCGCGTGTCACGCGTTTCGTGATACCTGTTGGTGCCACAATTAACATGGACGGCACCGCATTGTACGAAGCGGTGGCTGCACTCTTCATTGCCCAATATCGTGAGATGAGCTACTCGTTTGGCACCATTGTTGCCGTAAGCATAACGGCGACTGCGGCTTCTATTGGCGCAGCAGGTATACCGCAGGCGGGATTGGTTACAATGGTAATGGTACTGGACACCGTGGGATTGGAACCCAAAGACGTCTCGCTGATTATTGCCGTTGACTGGCTACTGTATGTATTCTAAGTTCAAATCGTACAGAACAACACTTTAATAGTTTCCTTTCTTTGGTAGTGATCGATTCCGAACAACAATCAACGTCATGTGCGACGCCCTTGGTACCATTCTGGTTAATCATCTGTCAAAGAACGATTTGGCTAGTGTAGATCGGGTATGTAGAGACGGCACAAATACATTCGTTGTTATTTCTCTATACATTTAATTACCCTTTTATTTTCGCAGCTGAACGCAGAGCCTCATGAGCTCCTCGAGCTTGGTGCAAATGGACACGAAATGAAAGAATGAAGGCAGTCTTCGCTTGGCGCCTACAACCGCAAACGATGAGAAATACCGCACGAGCACGAACACGAGCCCGAGGACTGTGTCGAGTATTAATCGTCACTGTTATCGATTTCGTTATCGTCCGTCAACCTCATCAATTGATTTGCGGCCTAAAGCGGCCAAGAAGTAATTTCCAGTAATTTGTAAAAGCTTACCGGACTGTCGAACCCCAACAACAAAAAGAATTGCCGGACTGTCGAACTACAACAAAGAATTGAAAAATTCGCTTTTCTTTGCCATTCAAACAAAGCAGCATAAGGAAAAAAATGAAACACGTTTCATAATGTAAATAATTTGGAATAATATAATTAACCAAACCTAATTGAGTTCAAATGCCAATTACATTTCCATACGTAGAATTAATTTTACAACAAAACACGTAAAAAATACGTACAAAATAAGACGCACAATTATTGTTCTTGCAATTAATCCATATTACAACTAGTTGATTGAAAAGATTAAAAGAAATATAAATTTTAGGTATTGTTGAAATGTTATTAAACCAATGCAAAGTAACATATAAATAATACGAAGTAATTTGTAAAGGGAAACAAAACAAAATACTAGTATTGTATTAAGAAAAATTAGAATTAACATATACGAAAATAGTAAATTGTTGCTCAAATCTTGCACATAAATTAATTCCCGTTAAAAGTTCTTGTTTTGATGTTGAGCTTTGTAAATACTTAATAGTTTAAGTATGATTAAAAATTATTAAATAATCGTCATCAAATAGCAAACAGGAAAATCTTCAAAAAAGATTTGCAGACAAGAAAAACAAAGTAAAAATATTTAAATGACAATAATTATTTGCTAGAAAAGCTCAAAACGATTGACACAAAAGAATATTTTACAGATACAAAAAAATGCAATAGTTATTTATTACATGTTATCTAATAAATATTGCTTACCATTTAAGTCTAACCAAAAACAAATCTATAAATAACACTATATATCAAGTATTTGGAAAAAGAGTTAATCATTTTAGCAATTAATTAAAAAACCTCTTTAAAATTTTATATAACAATAAATTCTGTAAGCTTGACGAATAAATTATTTGAAAACATACAATATCGTGGATGTATTAGCTGTTTAAGTTTCGTGTGTTACCAATAAAGCGTTGCAATTCTTACAATTATAATACTTATACATGTGTATATAATGTGTTTTTAATGCTTCTGAATTTAATTTTTGATTTTTTATTTATTTTAAATGTACAAAATTTCAAATATCCATCAATCTAGTAAGCTTGTTTACTATATAAGAAGCTACAAAGCACTTATTCGAGTCAATTGGGAATGTCAGAAGTGATATCGAAATTTTTAATTACAAACTCGTCATGATTGCTTTGAAAAGCAACTTTCAACACCTTTTTATACCATTGTAATGGAAAATAGTCTGGACAGAAAACATATCTAAATTGTAAGTAAGTTTTAAATAAATTTGGAAGAAAAAACTTTCGAAATTGACCTGCCTAGGACACGAGTTAATCTCACAAGTACCTACACCACTTCTGGCGATGTCGTCAATAGAGCAACTGCAACAGCTAACCACTGATGAGTTGTGCATCCTGTGTCTTGATTATGGCATTCCACGATATCACATAGCTAACCTCGAGCGATGGCAATTGGAGCTTAGATTGCATGTGGCAATTATATCGGAGCGCGCTCGAATGCGTGCTCTCGATAGGTTTTATGGCGACAGAGACGATGAATACGCTTATGACAATGCTTTCAATGGCAAATACGGCTTAAATGAATTAAATGATCCTCGGCAACTTGCAAAATTCCGTGCAGATTTTACGGCCTGGAAATACCTAAATATGCGATGGCAGAGAAAGTATCCGCTTTCCTTTCCACGTATCACGTCTTCACGTTCTCGAGGCGGCGTCGACTTATACAAGAAGATGGCACTCAATCCATACGAATTCGATGCCGTTTCGACCGTGAATTCGGAAGACTTTGAAGAAGGAGAAGAGTTCGAAGAATCTGAGGATTCGGAAAACTGGGAAACTACCGATGAGATAAGTCGTCAGTCATCCGATGTACATAGTGAGATGTCAGAGGAATCAGAGTTCATGGAAGCCGATGAAAAGTCGACAGAGCAGCAATCTTCGGGTATTAATATGTGCAAACAAGGCTCCCAAAAAAACCAACGAAAGCAAGTAATTGCTCAAGGAAATAATGCTCAATCCTCGGATTCAGAGGAATCAGATTTCGTGGAAGTTAATGATCAGGCGATAAAGCGGCAATCATCTGGTTCATACGCACAAAGCTCCCAAAAAAGTCAACGAAAGCAAGCAATTGATCAAGGAAAAAAATCGCAATTCTCAAAAGGTGACGAGATTGGTTTGAACAGAACAGAACGGTTTAATTGGATGTCCGATTCAAATGTGGGTTTATCGCAAGAAAGGGAGTCTGATCCCTCATCGGAGCATGAGATATGTACATACAACTTTTTAGAGGGTAGTCAAGGTGACATTGACGAGCCCGCAAGCCGTCCAGTTTCAAAGCTCCAAACACGTTTGGAGAACAATCACCAGGCTATCGGTACGTCTAGACAACTATCTCAAGCTCAACTTAGCCCATGGCGATATCTAATAGATCTGATTTTTTCCAATGTGCAGGATAAACTGATTTCTGACAAGGTAGGTTATTCTATTTTGTGCTGCACTATGGTCATTTGCACATATGTTGGTTTTAAGCTGATTAAATAAACGTTCCGAGTGACACATTTTGAAGCATTTATTTGTTTTTCTAGAAGTCCGGGTTTGTTATACCATTGAAGCGGGTTTTAATTACTTAAAATGTCAGAATTTGTACTGGAACAAGTGGAAAAAATAAGTGAAAATGTGTATACCCATACTGTCTCACTAAAGTTAACGTTATCTTACTTTGTTTTTTGTTGTGTTGTAAAACCGTGCAACTCCCTCCTCCTCCATCCTCCCACGGCATCAGACGACTCGGCGGCTGATTGATATTTTATTTTAACAGAAAAGTAACAGATAAAGTGATATTGTATTGCATACCGAGCAGCGCTTATTTTCTGTTAGCGTCAAAAGAGCTGTCAACTTTTTCGAATAACGGCGTTATTTTTCGTTTTTCAATTGGAAATTGCAACGAAACTAGAGCAAGATAGCGGTTTGGGGCTTATTCGATTTCTTTCTTGATTTCAAAGTTGTAGGCTGACTTTTGAGTTTCTTACGTTTCTTTTAAATGAAAACCGTTTTAAAACCCGACCAAAGCGCCCCCTGGCGGCGGGGCGGGGAAATTTGAGAATCCATTGCGCGCAAAAGTATGCAACATAAATTACCAGTTGTTTCGCTTTATTTACTTTGTCTCGTTCCACACAGTCCACTTCACATTGTATCGATGGGGCAACACTCAACACTTCGCAGCACTTGCTTGAAAAGAAATTTAACAAGAAATTATGTCTTCATGACCAGTTTTATTTTTACATAAGGTTTGATATCTTCTTAATGCGAAAGAAAATTAAATCGCAATTTGCGGACGATAAAACGATATAATCAATGGTTCTGGCTATCAATATCGGAAACTCTCGATGCACGCAACCATCTTTTTTAAAAACAACTTTTTTTAAACTTTTCTTTCTTCGCATATTGTGCGAAAAATAAATAAATAAAAGCATCTTTATATTCACTTGTCTACAAAATGAAAATCTAATTTAAAATGTTTGAGTGTACTCTCTCAGCTGGTCACGGTTTATTAATTTTGCTCTGTTCGTAATTAGCTAATGCACACATTGTTGCATTTAAGGCAAAACACCCCGGATCGGTGTTGTAATTTTACAGTTAGTTGACTCTATCTCTCAATGGCATGAATCATCGCAATCGAAATGAAGAGTTTATATCCCTGGCGGCTAATAAGAGTGTTTTAAATATTGAAAAGATGGATAAGGATAAAATAAGTGTATGTCTTAACTAATTTGTAACTATAATACTTAATTTCTAAAGTATGTTTAAGCATAGAGCGGCTATTTGTTTTCTTTAAGTTGTTTTGATACTCTGGGAGACTTTGAGACTTTCGTTTTTCTGAAGTTCCTCACTTCAAAGAGTTAAAGTTTACCTGCCTTACAAGAAACCAACGCCCTGCTAGCTTTTCTGGCTCTAACAAAGTTGTCTGCCAATTAACAAGGAAAAGCGATAAGCTAAGCCCCCTTAACAGCAATTATGAAGTAAATGGGGGCACATAAGCAGATATTAGTATACCATAACAGATACGTATATGCAATACGATATACACCTTCATATATGGCTTGCAGGCAAAGTAGTTCAATATCACTGCGGCCCGGCGCAGTCAGTGTCGAGCGGAGCTGTCTCTGATGCAATCCCCTATCGTTTACATCAGATATACTATATATGGAGTTGCTTTATAAAAATAGCAGAAAAAGGAGAAAAAGACTGCAGAAACCAAGTGAAAATGTGGTGGCAAACCATGGTGCAACAGATTGCCTGATATCTGGCAACATAACAAAACCAAACCAAAGGAAATGTAAGGAAAATTTTAAGATAGAGAATCTCGACTAGTAAATACACTAAAAGCAATGTTTTAAAAATGTATTTTCTACGCCATCTAACTTAAGATATAACAGGAATTAGGAGTTTCACCAGTAAATACTTCTTTTAAATTAATTATACTTAAATTTTCTTTGGATCCTGTTCCATATAGCTAATCCCCCTTCTGCAATATAGTGTACTCACCGCAGCAATTGGATCGCTTGAGATCCCACAATAATTGTGCGCTTTTCTTCTGTCGTCTCGGCGCATTTTCAGTTTCAGTTTAAGTTTCGTTTTCATTTCTATTTCCCCCATCCATCAAAATGCAAAACGTTTTGCCGGCTCTCGGGCCGCGTTGTTTATGGTGTTAGAGGCCGTGCAGAGACACGCGACCCGAAGGGCTCATTACTTTCAATCAGCTGCACTTGGCATCCAACAATTGTTTTTGTTTACTTTCTGCGGTGGCCTAACTATTCGTAACTAGCTGGAAAATCACTACCAAAAGCACTGCAATTTACGCTGCCGGTAGTCGGGAAAAGGTTTCTTGTTTTTGTCATTTATTTTTAATTTTCCGTCAAATTGGTTTTGTGCTAAGCTTTTGATAATTGCGCTGCTTCATGCATGAGTATATAGACTACATATGGGATATTAAGATATAATTATATATTTGCTAAAGTAGCGTTTAGAAAGAGAAATCTTTGCAAGAAGAAGCTCCTGGCCATTATTAGTCCATTAGTCTGACAGTTCAAACAGGATTTCCAACATTTTTAAAGCCCATTTGTTGCACTGTCCATTTGTTGCACTCCCACAAGATATCCTGCACATAACTTTTCACTTTCCTACCTCCCATTTACGTATGCCACTTATAAATGCCATATTTGAAATACCATTTGAAAAAGCAGCCAAATAGCCAATCGACCACGTCATTTAGTTGGCCGTAAATCAATGCGACACGATGAGGCGTTTCAACTTTCGGGCGACAACATTTATAAGAATTTTATACGATTTTCATGCACTTTGCTTTTAGCTCTATTCGGTTGCAAGAGGCGGAGCTCACTTAGATTGCCTCGGCGAGCCTGGACAGGTGCCCCGTCGTTGGCTTGTCTGACTCGATGTCTGCTCCTTGGCATAGATTGCCAAACAGCCGAAAAGCGACTCTGGCAATTTATAAAATATATTTTGGCTAGTTTTCTCAGACATTGTGCAACGCGACGCAGGCTGAGCAGCCATATGGAAATGGAAATGGTGTTTCAGTGACACGCAACACGCTGTCGACTCTCTGCATGAGCACAGACCAAAACAAAGACAAAACTGTGTGTGCGACTAAGATCAAGACACTGAGGCCAATGAAGATAGAGATGGTGATGGTGATGGAGAGGGAGATGGAGAGACATAGACCAAAGTGGTCTTAGCAATGCAATGTCAACCAGGCTCGGGCCAGGCCGGGGTTGAGCAGACTGGGGTCTTGAGCGGCTGCTGCTTTACCGCTGCTGCTGCGCTGCCAATAGCACCAAGCCATATGCTGGGGGCCAGACCCAACCATATTCGTTTTGTAGTCTGCACAAAATTTTGGCTTTTATCTGCCTACAGCAGCGACAACGAGCTCATTCAATTAAATAGACGCGTTCCAAGTGCCTCGTCGTCACCGTCGTCGGATTTTATCGACTTGTACGTGCTGCAAATGCAAATTCCTCTCGTGATAATGTCCAACACAGTGTTCTACTTGTTAATTTCACTGCTTTCCCTCGTTCAGCTGGCTAAAGGTTCTCTTTCTCTCCATCTTTCTGTGATATTCTGTGATAACATCGTCTTATGAGACATGAGTGTGAATCTCTTCCTCTCTCTCTCTTTTTTTTTCGAAATTCAGGTAAATTCAGCACGGATACTTTGCAGTTCTTGTTGCGCAATGGCAATTTTGATATCAACCCATTCAACTGTCATCTCTTGCTATGGGAAACATGTCCGCGAGAGTATATTGGCTTTCAGCTCTTCACCAGGTAAGTTTGCCAAAGATCGAGAGTGCAGTTCGTGATGAACTGAGTGAAATTTTGATAGCCCAGTTAAGGTTTCTTACATTGCTTAAATATAAATCGTAAAAGCTTATCAAATAACGAGTTCTTTAAGAAGAGACAGTGCTTGAACAAGTGTTTAGATTTTTATCAAACAAAACATTGTCAAATTGTATGGAAATGGTGTTAAAATGCCTCAAGGCCTGAACCTAATGGTGACATTGTCTTAAGACTAAAAGCTGAAGAATAAGTAAAAACCTACATTGTGTAGGTAATTCACGTTTTATTGGTAAAAAACTACAACTTATTTTAGCACTTCTTAAAGATAAAACATGCCACGTTAAAAGTTATTGCCTGAACTTTTAAGCTTCATAAACTGGGAGGCCGTAGTGACACTGTAGTGTTTATATGATCTTTTTTATTGCAAAGTGACTATACCGTGATTTTGTAGGTACTCCAAATTTGCTTGTAAATTTAATTGTTCCATTATATCAATGGTAACATGTTTACATTCAGATTTATGAATTAACATTTGTATACTCAGCACTTGCTCTTTTCTGCTAGGAAGCTTCCTAATATTTGATTGTTTTGTTAAAAATTATTGTTATTTTAAACATTTGATATTATGTTGAATATGTTATGTATAATATTTTTTCCTTACGTTATGTTTTTATTTTTATTGTATATTTTTATTTTCTTATAAAGTTTTTCTGAATCCTTTTTCTTATAAAGGGTTTCCAGTCCTTTTAGTATTCCTCTCTTTGCTCCTACATATTAAGTAACATGCCTTTTACTTGCATATTTAAATCGATATATATAATATTATTCATACTTTCCACTCCTATGCAAGCACCTTCCTTAGTTTTGTATTCATTGCCCTCAGACAATCTGCTACTTTTACTCATAAATCAGAGAATAACGGCATCAATAAGTGCAAATCGTATTCATGTCTTTCACTTTGTTAAGTTTTCAACTTTGTCCATGAGTTATGTGCTTTATTTTTCATAAATGGCATATGAATATATTGCGTCAATACAAAGTGTAGCATTTATCTTGTGCACAGGATGGAAATTGATCGAAATGAAACGATTTTCTGATAAGTTTTTTGCACAACCAAATTTAAAATATTGCAAGGAAATACGTAAGAGTCTGTCATCAGTTGAAACTGCGTATAAATAGTATCATTGAAAGTAGTTCGTGGGGTGGATTAGCGATCATTTCGACTTATGAGCATTATCAAATCGAATGACTTAAGCAACAAACTTGAAAATATTGTCTAATACTTTCGCTACCCGTATCGCGCGCACAGCAAGTGAGTAAAGTGAGTGTACGCACGAAAACAATCTATAACTATAACTATAACAATATTTACATAATATTGTGTCGTTTACTAAAAGTAAAAACTGCAAAAGCAAATTACAGCTGCATAAACAGCGCGGGGCGGCAACGAAATCGAGAGCAAAGTCAAAATCAAAATAGAAGAAAAAGCGAACAATGAACTCAACATACCCTTGAATATAAATCCATCTTTATATTTTTATATTACATACACGTATGTATGCTTTCCACAAAAATACATGTATGTAAGGATCTCTCTGAATTCTCTTCACAGTTTTAGTAGAATTTTGCAGAGAATCTTAACAGAAACTAGAGAAGAAAATAGAACACCAAAGTTATTAATAGTTTAAATAGTTAACTATAACTTAGCTAATGCTCTCCTGTTCAATCAGAGTATAGAAAATCAGTGCAGCGTTGCATGGCCGCTGTATTTGGCGGTGAGTTTTCATCGGCTGCAACAACAACAAAGCCCGTGCAAAGTAAACACGTATGCGCGGCCAAGGCAAAGTCAAGGCAACAGGTGGCAGCAGCAACATGAGTAACAGCCACGGCAGCAACACAATAACGGCAGCAGCGGCAGCAGCGGCAGCGCGATTCTTTTGGCAGTTGGCAACGTTGTCGCTGCTGCAATTTCTTTCGCTCCCGGCGGCGCATTCGAAGCGCATCGCGCGACTAGGCAAGACGTGAAATTGCACCCGCTTTACTTTCGAGAGGAAGTTTAAAAATTGTAAAAAAAATTGAAATATTTCTTTAAAATCAGAAATCAATCTCTTGAAATGATAAAAAAGTGTGAAATCAGTATTGAAAATAAATATTTATAAATCAAAATAATTAAATGAAATATAATACAAATATATGAGAAAGTTGAATTTATTATAAATAATTGAATGAAGAGAGTGAAAACCAAAAGGAAATCAAGTTGCATAAATTTAATCAAAGTTTCAATAAACTGAAACACTTTCAGAAAATACAATGATATACGAAATAAATCCAGTACAAGTGCTAACTAATACTTAGCAGATGCTGAAATAATCATATTACCAAACAATAGAATACCCATGCGGGAAAAAATAATTGAAAGACTTGGTTCAAGAGTGAAAATACAATTGAACTGAAAATGAAATTTCTCATTGCGTTCTGCCTGTTAACGCTACTTCCCAAAGGTACAGCAACAGTTAAAACAACAACAACAACAACAAGGCAAAGAATAGTTGACAACAGTTTAGCTCACGATCTTTCGACATTGCAGATGCAAAAAGTTTGCTGCTTAACCAAATGGATTGGAAAAATCTGCTTAATAGCGGCGCATTGGATTTGAATGTCTTGCGATGTTTTCTGCGCGACAAAAACTTCTGCCCGAATCCCTATATCGAGCATCGTCTCTATGCACCGTAAGTTCCGGGATCGTGAGTTCCTTTTTAGGTTTACTTTAAAGTGACAACCAATTAAGGCTAGACCAAAATCCACATAACGTGGCTGACTTATGTGCGAAAGATCGCATGATCTTGTGCGAGAGAAAGTGCAGAAAAACAGTTAAAGATGCCGCGGGTCGATATGTTATTTGTGGTAAAAACTTGTGACACCACAAGGATACACGCTGTGACGATGGGCGGGCAACTTGTTTCGCGTAAAGCCGCCTCCCAGCTGACCTACTTGGCTGATTCACGGCCAATAAAAAGCGGTCGAAGATGACATCAATTACAATTGTAAATAAATATTAGTTTGAGCGCAATCCTCCATTCACAAGTCGTTCAACTTGTCTGGCCTGCTCGTCTAGCCGGTTGCCCACGCTGCAGTCTCGACTAGCTCACTTACTTCAAGTCCAAGTTCGATTTGAATCTCAAGTCCAGTTGGCATTTAGCGACACTCTCCAGTTTTCCAATTTGGTTTGGCGAATGTTTGAAAAATGTTACTGTAATAGCTGACATAGATTACGTGAGTGTACCCGCGGAGAACTTGATCATTTCACTTGGGAAACGGGGGTGCTTTCTGATAGACCTAATTTGTAGTTCATACAACGGTGAAGCACCGTCAAATCTTCGCTGTGCAAGTGGGACAAGTGCTTAAAAATGCGTTACAGTTGAAAATAATTGTGTATGATCATTGAAAAAGGATTTCAAAAACTGGAAATAGAAGTGAATGTAACAGCGAATTAATCAATGCCCAGTGAAATTGTGGCTATGGAAGTGGAAACTACTTTCTAACATTGAATTAAATAAAGAAACCTCGAATGTTTAACAATTATTGTAGAAGGAAAACATTTTAAATGGAGTAGATTAACTAAGCATTTTTAATCTTTGGAGAAGATGAATTATGAATAAGAAAAAAACACATTATGTGAAAATTTATAATGACTATGTACAGCAAAAGTAAACAAATCTTCATTTGATCCGCACTCGGAAGTGAAACACCTAATCAGATATCATATTTATGTATCACATATAATATTCACATTCGCTTGCCTCTACTAAATCATATCATATTTGCTCGCTCGAGTGTATCTCCTCCGAACCATGTGGCGCCTATATTATTATTACAAGTTTGCCCCATCAATTGAATTCGTGCTTTGCATATGTTACTTAGGGTGTGTTGGTAATCGATTTCGCCTTCCTTTTTCAGCACTGGGCCCCGCATGGGAGTGCCCCTGAACATCCACAATCCGTTGACCCTGTACAGGGGCAGCTTCAGCAAGCAGCGCGAAACGGTCTTCATAGTGCACGGCTTTAATGGCACCGCAACTGATAAACATCTGCAGTTTCTAAGGGACGGTTAGTGAGTATGCAATGATGCGTTGACTTAAGTATGGAAATGCTCACCCCTTGCCCATCCCTTATGACTCTAGCTTATTTGTCGCGTGATTTTAATGTGATCACCGTGGATTGGCGACCTCTAACACGTTACCCGTGCTATCTACACTCGCTGATTAATACGCGTCTCACGGCACAGTGCACTGCACAGGTGTATTCATTCCTCACGCATTATGGTGCCTCGCGTGAGAAGATCACCTGTGTGGGCCACTCCCTGGGCGCCCACATCTGTGGAATGATCAGCAATCACCTGACCAAAAAACAGTATCGCATAATTGGCCTTGATCCAGCTCGTCCACTCATTGAACGCAAGAAGAGCAATCGATTTCGTCTGTCACGGGATGATGCGACTGTCATTCAGGTGCTGCATACGAACGCAGGTTTCCTAGGACAGGAGGACAACACGGGGCATCTCAACTATTGCGTCAATGGCGGACGGCTGCAGCCCTACTGCAAGGGGAATCCCATAAGTAAGCCAAACAAGATTTGTTAGATGCATATTACAATATTACCTTCTATCACATTATTCTCACAGGACGGGCTCGTTGTTCGCACTTTATGAGCATTTGTTACTTGGCCACAGCCACAATGAAGCATGCAAAGTTCATGGGTGTGCCCTGTCCTAATGGATGTGTAAATATTTCAGGGCCAAAGCGATTACCAGTTAATGGTAAAATCAATCCCTTTGAGTTTGTTTCTTTGCTGCGAGACTATAAAATAGGCAACGATGCGCCAGACGAGTGAGTACACAGTACTTATCATAATTTATTTAAATTTAACCGCCATTTTCAATATATCTTCAGCGCACGCGGCTGCATTTGCATTGATGTGCCTTACGCCAAGCACTGTCCTTTTGTGGAAGCGTAGAAGTAGCT
Source organism: Zaprionus indianus (assembly GCA_018904595.1). NCBI lineage: Eukaryota > Metazoa > Arthropoda > Insecta > Diptera > Drosophilidae > Zaprionus > Zaprionus indianus. The sequence goes on from JAEIHA010000905.1 coordinate 5,398,985, forward strand.
GTAGTATATTAGTTGTTAATCTAATTATATGTTTTTAGCAATAAATACAATTAATTATTTTTAAAAGAACTTGTTTTTTGGGGGTCACACTAGTTAACTCCTATTGCTGTGTAATCGATATTCAAAATAAACGATAGTTTCAAGTCTCGATAGATTTGGTATTTTATGTGTCATACTTATCGATTACCTTAATAAAGATTTTCACATCTCCAGTTTACCAAAATAATATAAACAGTACATTTTGTTATTGAATATTTCCAAATTTCATCTCAATTTTATAATATATCAACATGGGGTGTGATGGTGGAACCATTCCCAAGCGTGATGAACTTGTGCGTGTGAAGCAAAAGCCAGAACAGGTGTGTGAATGGGGTAAGTGAAATAATTTGTATTCCCCTATTAAATTTGCGTCCCACTTGCAGAAAGACAAAGATGCAGAGCGTGAATTTCGGTGGTTGCACTGTGCCCTGACCCAGCAGCGTCTCGAGGAGCCCATTGCCATGTGCACCATGGGCCGGTTGTACTCCAAGCAAAGTGTCATCGAGCGTTTGCTGGAGAAGGAGAAAATGCCAGAGACCTCGGCACATGTACGCAGTATGAAGGACATTAAGACCCTTAACTTGACGCCAAATCCTGCATTCACGGACGAGGATAAAACCGAAGGATTGCTAGATACACGCCATGCACCATACATATGCAAACTGATTGGCCTCGAAATGTCGGGCAAGTTTCGTTTCGTGGCCCTTTGGACCTGCGGATGCGTCATGTCGGAGCGTGCACTGAAACAAATCAAAGGAAACACAGCAAGCACTTGTCCATTATGTCAGGTGCCGTACAGCGTGGAGGATGTGATCATACTAAATGGCAACGATGAGGATATGGAGCTCATGAAGGTCAAAAGCGAAATGCGTGCTGCCAAGCGAAAGTCAGCCAAAAAAGACAAAAAAGAGGCAAAGAAAACAGAAACAGAAACCTGCATAAAGACAGAACCAGCAGAAGAGTCTGATAAGCCTGTCGCCAGCTCCAGCAAGTCAGAGAAGCCCTCCAGCAGTAGCAACAGCAACAAATTGAAACTTGTTGCTAATCCAAAGCGTTTGGGCGCCGTAAACGCAATGCAAGATCCCGAACTGAAACGCCTCAAGACCGATTTCAGCGTGGCCAAAGATCCCAAGGCCAGCGATGTGTACAAATCACTCTTTACCAGCCACAAGACTGACAAGGAACAGGAACGTGCCCACTGGATCACGTACAATCCGTTCTACAATTAGTTTAATGTGCTTACTACATTATCTACAATCCAATTAGTTTTCTCTCCCCACTGGGTCACACATTAATTTAATGTCAGTTAGCTTTCTGTTTATATAGTTGCCGTATGTTTTTTGTTTTACTGAGGCAAACTCAGTAGCTGAATTTGTATTGTACAACCTAAAATAACAATAGAAACAAACTACACAAAAGATTTTAATATGTATCGCTCTTCGTATCAGAAGGGCTTTCTGTCCATACTGTACAGCGTAGGCAGCAGCCCACTGGATAATTGGTCTACTTTTGTAAGCTAAACATAGTTGAAATACCTAATAAAATCTAATGTGCTGCGTACACAGACTAAGAACGGATATATTAAACGTATCTACGATGAAGACATTAAGTCGTTGGTACTCGAAATTATGGGTTCCAATGTCTCCACCACATTCATACACTGTCCCACTGACTGCAAGGCGGAGCTGGGCATAAAGTTGCCCTTTTTAGTGCTGCTCATTAAGAATATGCATAAGTATTTTTGTTTTGAAGTTAAGGTGAGTTGAGAAGATCCTCCGATTTCGAAAGAAGGTAAGATTCTCATCTCGTCGACTGCCTATAGATTCAGGATGATCAGCGTTTCATGCGCCGTTTTCGGGTTTCAAATTTCCAAAGCAAAACCTCGGTGAAGCCCTTCTGCACTGCCATGCCCATGGGGATGTCGCCAGGCTGGAATCAGATCCAGTTCAATTTGGCCGACTTCACCCGCCGCGCCTATGGATCAAATTATTTGGAGACAGTTTCCGTGCAGGTTCATGCGAATGTGCGTATCAGGCGCATCTATTTCACAGACAAACTCTACGCGGAATCTGAGCTACCATATGAATATATGCTCCTAGGCAGACCGAAGGATCCAAAGAAGGAGAAAACATTTAAGGCACCGCCCTCAGGCCGTCCGCCGTCGCCGCTAACAACTGCACGTGAAGCTAAGCCGGTGGAAGCAACAGAGGCGACCACGGGAGCCGAAACAGAGCCGGATGTTGAGATGAGTGCACCGGAAAAGGCGTCAGAAGCACCTGCTACCGAAGCCACCGAAGAGGCGCCAGCTTCAGAGGCTCCTGCTGCAGAAGCTCCTGCGGAAGAGGCACCGCCGCCAGCTGAGGCCACCGAGGAAGCGTATTATTAATCTTTTGTTTCAAATTTGTTTTTATAAGTTGTGACAGAATCAAGTTTAATTTGTGTGCAGGGCATGACGAGCTAGTCATGGAACCACCAAATTAATAGTCATTTACATATTAAAGAGAAGTTGCTGTGAGAGTTGCCGTAAATCCTTTGTGTATTCAAAATAGTTCAGAAATTTCGTTTGATCTTAAAGAGAAACCACCATCCAACTAGACATTATTTCATTTATTGCAAAGGCTCTCTTGGACTTAAAACAAATTCAATTATTTTGTTAATTTACGTCGTCTAAATTTCGCTAATAGGTAACCTTAAAGAACGAATGCTTTTTGGCCTTAAATCTTGCACTTTGCTCGGTGAAGCTAGGACGAGCTGGCCTCGTTGGCAATGCATACCATGTCCGCATCGATATTCTTGAGCGCGTTGTTATATTCTGTAATCTCTAATGCCTCCCATTCGGCCTTAAACGCCGCCTTTGGATCCTGTGGCATTGTCATGGCTGCGCCAGTCATAGCATCGGCCTGTGCTTGGGTCTGATCCGCATGATTGTTCTCACCCAGCACCAAAGTGTAGATGGAGCGCAAGCCAAAAACGTTGAGGAAATACCATGAGGCGGAGGATACCCAAGCGGCGTCCAATGATGCAAGTTCTACGCCGCGCTGCAGCATAGGCTTGAAACGAAGTGTGAGGGGGAAAGGAACTTTTGTAGTCACGAAACCAGAGAACATCCAATTGATCCAGCCACCGATAACAACCATGGGCAGCACATTTATGAAGTTACCCTTAACCATGTCCGTGAGCATGGCCGATGAGTTTTGGGCCACCGGTGCGCGTTTCTGCGTCTTGAAATATCCGGTCTCCTCGTTGTTGAAGAAGTTCTTGCGCATGGAGAACGACTGTGCACTCAGGTATTTGCCATTTTCACGCAGCAATCGGGCACGAATCATGGCTTGACTGTGGTATTAAAAAGGATCAAATCAAATCTGCACTTTCGCAAATTGAACATTGCTCACCTGTCCATGATTTGGGTCATTTCAGCCTTCTTCTGTGTGGATATCAGAATGGAAACATAATGGCGCACAATGCCGACTAGAAATGTGATCAACACTATGGGCAAAAACACCCAAACGCGAATATCGGGGTCTATGAGCAGCTCCGTCATATTTTTGGACCTTGTCTAATTGAAGTTAAACTTATTTATTAATTAATTTTTCTTCGCACCCCGTCTAGGCTGCTACGGGTTAGAGATGTACGTGTATTTTTTAGTGGTGAGCAATATTGCTTTCAGCTGATTATCGTGACTTGCACTTATCGATTGTAATGGTAAACACAAATTATAACTGAAAAGCAATTTTTTCTGTTCAGTATTTGATGTTGCATCAAAGAAATTTCGAGACAAAGTGTTTTAAAGATATGTATATTTGTATCACTGACAGCAAGGCGCTGATTTAAGAAAGAAACTATCGACTACATTTCGATATTTTTTGAATAACAACAATATTATTTTAATTTAAGTTAAGGCTTTATTTATGCTATTATTACAATGTAAATGGGTTACTTTTGATGCTTAATGTCATAGTTTTATTGGACTTTTATGATTTATTTGAAAAGTGTGTGTTAGCTATGGTCAGGTCCTTGCCATCGTATATTATGTGTTCATAGTAGAACTTGCGGTTAACACGACACTGTGGACCACATTTGGTTGAGCCGCAATTACGGCAATTATTCCAGCATCCTTCGCACTCGGCATTCATGCAATCGCAGACATCAAGCCCATTGTGTCTTATGTATCCGTATTCATCATAAGGCGTATTCTTTCCATAGTAAACTCCTTTCTTTTTTCCTCTGCGCTTTGACCAGTCCGAGTCGGCAGCACTGTCAGTAGAATCACCGGCTTTTCTTTGTGGACGCTGACGTAAGCTTCGTGCACTCATATTGTTCAATTATTTGTTTATTTTGAATAATTTCTTTAATTTACAAAAGTCTAGCAGCGGTACCATCAATTGTTTGTATATCGACAGCTGATATAACGATAATAACGATTAACACTGTAATCGGCTGACCATCTATTCCACTATACACAACTGCAGGCTGCAACGGGTAGTTTTTAAATGTGACCGTTCGAAAATACACAGTTAGTTCAACATATGACCACAGGTTAAACATACATCCACTGCGACGCCACTAGAAATTTCTTTGATTAATTAAAGTGACAAAAAATTGACAAAAATGGAGGCTAAAGTGGAGTCTCCAGCAACGCCAACGCATCCGCAACCAACTGGCGAGGTTGCCAAAGAAACTGTTGCTACAGGCACCACAACCAGCAACAGTGTACAAGGAACTGCAGCTTCGGCGGGAACTGCAGCAGCAGCAGCAGTGACCTCGAACCCAGCAGCAGCGGCAACAACGACAACAACAGGCAATTCCAGTAGCAATGCAGGCACAGGCGCAGTAGCAGCATCAACCCCATCGACAGTCAGTGTACAGCAACCGCAGCAGCAGCAGCAACAACCGCCCCCGATGAAGAAGCCCCAGTCTCTACCCATTGCGCGTGAAACGACAGGCATGCCCACGCGCCAATACCTGGATCAGACAGTGGCACCCGTCCTGCTGCATGGCCTTCAGGCACTGGCACGGGAACGACCCATTGATCCAATACATTTTTTGGCCACGTATCTGCTGAAGCACAGCAATACCGGCGAGGAGGCAAATGAAGCCACTAACTAATTAGACAAAGTTAAATGAGTTAATCGAGTTCGTCCCTCCCCCGCAGTCCCAAAATGTAACCTGCATTATCCTAGCTTTGTAAGTGTAAAGTCCTAATGTTTAAATGTGTTTAAAATTACATACAAATATAATAATCGCAACTATGCAGCATTATTCGCTTAACTAAATAACGACCAAAGCGTTTTCCTCTTAGGCGGTCAGAGGGTAACCCCAGGGATCCAATTTCTTATTTAGCAGCACTAGCGAAGCGTCCGCAATCTTGGCCAGCAGCTCGGCCAATTTGTGCTTGGTATACACCTTATACAACTGTCGACTCTCGTCGGCAATCTCATCGGCCAAGCGAATGCAGCCCGCATAGTCCTCCGACTTGATCATCACATCCTGCAGTAGCACCACTACCTCGGGCAGGCATATGGAGCGCAGCTTCTCCATTTGCAGCTGGCGATTCTCCCATTGCAGCAGGGCGGCATTCTCGGGCTCCTTGGCAATGAATGGATCGATGAGCCAGCCCTTTTCCGGAAACAGCAGCACGTTGAACAGCGCATCCGTAGTTACTGTCAAGAATAGGAATAAGGGAAATGAGTTGACGGGCAAAAGGTATCATCTTGTTTAAGATGCACTTACATTTAGATTGCTCCTTCACCTTCTGCTCCCAGCGTGCCAGCTCGCTGCGGTAGGTCTGTTCCTTGTGCTCGGCATTCATGCGCTCTGTAAAGTTGTCTGGCTTGTGGCCAGACTTCTGTCCCACAACCTGCGGCGGCTGTGGACGAGATTGCTGCAGATGCGTCCATTCGTTGAAGCTATCGACGCCGGAGAGATAAACCTTGTAGCAAAGATACTCCTTGAGGCTGCACTCCTCGCGTGGCGGCAGATTATCGAGAGCACCATAAATATTGATTAGCTGTGTAATGACATCGGAGGGAATCATGGCAAACACTTGACGCACACACTCTATCTTGTTGCTGGCCAAATAGTGACGCATCATGGCATTAGCTTGCCAGAGCAGCTCACCACGCTGCTCCACCAAGTAGCTGAGGTATTCCAGGCATTGAATTTTACGCTTATCGATCGCAGAGATTTCTCCTGTGTGGGGCTCTCCCATAGCAGTAGGAGGAGTGTTCGACAGGCGTATTGTTTCCACAGTGTGACGTGTGATTTGCTCCACGTCCAGACCAGCCTGCAGTGCCGCCTCCAGTGCCAGTTCACGTGGACGCTTCTCATCGATTTGCGTAAGGAACTTGGCATAGAGCTGCACCTGGAGCTTATTGGGCAATCCGGAGGCATAGAACGCAATGGGCTGAGGTTCTTTGCGTTGAATCAATGCTTCTACATAGGCACCAATGATGCGCTCTGCCTGCTGCTGCTGTGTCCGCTGTTCGAGGCGTCCAATCTGACGCATAAACAGAACAATGTGTGCCATGAGGCGCAGCTGATGCGGCGGCAGTTGTGACTCCTTGGGCGCTGCATCCAGCCAGCGACACATGTGTTGCAGCAAATCACCACAGGTGTCCAGTATGAGGTGCTGCTGGATGATACCCAGTTGACCCTGCGCATAGTCACGCACAGCCACATCCTTGGCTACGCTCAACTCGTCGAAGATCTGCTCCAGCGTCATTTTGCCATTCCAATAAGCATCGGGCATGGGCTGATAGCGCTTCAGACAGCAGCCACGAATCTCACTCTCCACACGTATGTCAATCTGCACCTTGAGATAGGCCCACAGCAAGTCCTGCCAGCTGCTGTGCAGCAGCGACTTTAGTGCACCCAAATGGCCACAGAAGACAGCAGCTGTGGCGCGAGTGTATTCATCGTATTTCTTTGAATCTGCCAGTAGCCAGGCGCAACGCTTCCAGATATCACGACGTGGATTACCCTCGATGGGCAGCTTCTCGTGTGCAGCTTGGCCGCCCACATGCTGCTCGAAGTTGGGATCCTCGTGCAGACGCCAGCCCTCTAGAATGGCAGCACGCCAAGTCTGTCCATAATGTTTGCAAAGCTTTAGTGCTTCATCCACATGTCCGTTGCGAATTGAGGCGAATATGGCACGTCCCAAGCGCATATTATCTTCCATGTCGAGGGCATGCAGTGGCTTTTTTTCGCGCACTGGTGCATCTGGATCCAGTTGCTTGCATATCTCATGGCCACGTCCAAAGGCTGCGCCCTGCAAGTTCTCCAGCTGGAAAAGGGTGTTCTCCCAGGCCATCATGCGATCGTGGCTCTGCAGTGCGTTTGACTGATCCGACTGCTCGTAGCACTGCTCCAGCCAATCCACTACCATCTGATACTCACGCAGCTGCGAGTTTATAGAGTATAACTGCTGGATAACCTGGGGACGATGCGAAGTATGTAAACAGTTCTATATTAGATCGGATAGAACCTACCTCTTTCTCGCTGCCACCTAACATGGGTCCATCCTGCATTTCGTCATCCGCCTGAGTATCGCTTTGATTCAGCAGTCGATCGTAGTACAGCGCGTGGAGTAGACGCCATGTGTTGATTTCTTGCTTCAACCAGACGATGCTCGCCTCACGTTGCTTGGTGCCTTGCGAGCCACCCACGCCACGCTCAATTTCTAATTCTAGCTGATCCACCACTTGCCGACAGACCTTGGCCAGCTGCTGCACCACATCTAACGAATCGTTCTCGTTAGCATGCGATTGCAGAATCTCATAGAAATGGGCAAACAGTAGATCGGTTTTACCGCGCCCGCGATCTCCATCATTCATGTCATCCAGTATGAGTGAGCTGTCAGCAACACTCAGCGTGCTGACATCCATCACATTCGTTGTGCGATTGTTTAAACGACTTAGGAGTCCAAGAGCTCCTGCGCTGGTATTTTTTAACATCTCTTCCTCCTCCGGAAGCAGCGTTATTGATAGATTGTGTCCTGGCTGTGTTGTGTTGCTGGTACTGTTCAGCGGCAGACGCAGCAGTCCGCTGCGCCTTTGGGTGAATGGACTGTCCATTACTTTATTTAATTAATTTAACAATATTTTAATTTACTTTATTTATTTTAGTTCGTTTATTTTTTTTACTTTCGCACGCGACAAAAATGCCGGGACACAGACTTGCAAGCAATTGCAACACTTGCTTCAGCGAGTTATGCAACACTGGTAAATGTAGACAGTATGCAGCTTACAAAACTGACTGGTATGGAGGTAACGACAAAGCAAAATTAAATTAGCTAATAGACGTAAATTGTGAAATAGTTAATTATTCAAAAATTTTTATTTTACCAGATGTGTCCAATATTAAAATATATAGAGTTACACTTATTTTTTAATTATTAACATGGTTACTTAATAATTTATATTAAACTAACAAAGGAATAGAAAACACACAATTAACGAGTTTTATTGTATTTATATTGACTGTATATTCAAACATTTCAACTTTAGAAAAAAACGAACTTATTATATTTTTAATAAGTGAGATGTGATTTGATAAAAATTCACACATTTGCTACTTTTGTATCAGGCGCACACCGTACCAACCTTAAAACAAATCACAGCGTCAAACTCGAGCAAAATATGTCTGACCGTACATGCACTACACGCATAAAAGCAAGCGTCGTTTTATTATTTTGTTGTAACTATTAAAGGACTTAGTTTTCGTAATGTGATGCTATTGTTTCGCCGACTGGCCATGCCAAGCAGCATATATGGGCCCGATACGAAGTGAAAATCGCAACAAATATCGCCGGCACAAGAGGCCGCAAGACGTTCGCCCAATATGATGAACAATAATGTGTAAATAAATCAATTATAACTGTAAACCTGAATTTTTACCGTAGTGCAGCCACAGCAAGTGCAAGCAACGTTAATAATTACCACATGTATAGTTTATATGTATGAGAAAGAGGCGGAGAGTTTGTTTAAATGGCAGCTAGCTACAATAATTGTTAATACATGATAAGCAACTGAATACAAAAATAACAAATAATTCTACAACAACAACAACTAAAGGAGCAACAACACGAGAAGGTAAGAAGAACCGGAAATTGATTTTTACCCGCATAACAAAGCTATTTACATAGTCGCCTACGTATGTATCTACCTACATATATAAGAGGCACATACGTAAGCACACCCATACATATGTGTATGTATAAGCATATGTACACACATAATTATTCCAAGTACTTTGTTAGTAAGCATAGATACAGAGTGAGTGCGAGAGTGTGAGAGAGAGAGAGCCGGAGGGAGTGGGAGACGTAACAAAACAAACAAAGTGAACGATAAAATGTGCTGCGTATAATTTACATAAAATTCTGCTGATTTTTATTATATTTCAACGAGGATCCAGAGCTAGGGTGCGGTGCGGCTCCTTCTCTAGATTCCCTCATCTATTAATAGCAAATAAAAAGAGGGAATGTATCTATGTTTGTGTCGTGCATTGTGTGTTCTTTACAACTCAAATAAAAAATCTCTCGTAAACCGGTTCGCAACCGCCAGCCTGAGAAGTACTTAAGCTATGATGTTGAAATTCGGTATATACATACAATATGTACACATATGTGTATTTACATAAATGATGTACTCATCGTAAACCTCAAAAACGTTGTAAATGCCTCAGAAACCATGTCACGTTCTTGTGTCGGTTAAGCTCAGTTCTCAGTTCTTCTGCAAGTAATTTTCAAATTATGTATACAATTTAATAATACAAATCATCTTCAGTTTTGAATGGAAACCGGTTCGCATTGAACCTCATAATACATGGTTCTCCCTATTAATCCGTTCTCCGTTTCTTTCAGCCTTAACCGCAAGTGAAGATGGCCGTGCAGCTAAAGAATTCGTATCACCATTTGCCGCTGACCATCACGCCCATTCTGTGCCAGCCTCTGCTGACGCCGGCACCGACGCCGCCCAAGCCGGAGCCGCCAGATTTGACGTTCCACTGCATGTGCTGTGCCGAGTACTTTGTGCATCCGCTGGCGCTGTATCAGCACATGAACAGCAAGCATCCCAATGACACGACGCCACAGCAGCAGCAACAGGAGCAGGCACAGCGGGAAGCGGAGGCGGCACAGGATGATAGCACTGACTACAGCTGGATATTTGAGCCGGTCTGTGAGTTGGAGGTGGCAGCAGATGTGCCCAACATGGGCAGTGCCGAAGCAAGTGAATCGAATACAGATGACGATGCTGAGGAGGCGAGCGATGCCGAGGGAGCAAACGGCGATGGCGGAGACAGTGATAATGACAGCGACAGCAGCAGTAGCAGCAGCAGCAACAGCAGCAGTTCCAGCTCGAGCAGCACAAGCAGTAGCAGCCCCACTGGGAACAGCAACTCGAATACGCAGCAGAGCAGTCTGGACAATGGTGCTTATTTGGAGGTGGCAGCATCGACGCATCCCATGCGTGGTCTCTTGCCAGGATCGCAGCCGAATGAGTTTCAATTGCAGACTGCCGATCCGCATGAATCTACGTCGATTATCCTGCTGCAGCCATCGCTGAGTATAACGCCGGTGACACCAGCTCCGACGTTGCCAATGCAGTTGCCACAAGTAATGACGCCGTTGCCAACGTTGCCACCGCAGCAGCAGCAGCAGATGATGCCCTCGTTCAACCTGGAGCCGGGGGGCATAAAGCGACGTCGTGGCCGACGCAGCAAAGCAAATGTGGGCGGCGAGGGACAAACTGCAGCAGCTGCTGTGGCTCAGCTAAGCGCAAATGGACAGAAATGCTTTCAGTGCACGCACTGCGAGGCATCCTTTCCCAATGCCGGAGATCTGTCGAAGCACGTGAGATCGCACATCTCGAACAAACCGTTTCAATGCTCCATTTGCCAGAAGACATTCACGCACATTGGCAGCCTCAACACACACATACGCATCCACAGTGGAGAGAAGCCATACAAGTGCGAGCTGTGCCCCAAGGCGTTCACCCAATCTTCGAGCCTGATGGTGCACATGCGTTCCCATGCGGTGCGTAAGCCACATCAGTGCCTTCAGTGCGACAAGGGGTTCATCAACTACAGTTCACTGCTGCTGCATCAGAAGTCGCATTCGGCGCCTGTGGAGAGTTACACGTGCCCGGAGTGTGAACGTGAGTTCAAGGCGGAGGCACTGCTGGACGAGCACATGCGCATGCACACACAGGAGTTGGTCTATCAATGCGCCATTTGCCGGCAAGCGTTCAAGGCCAGTTCGGAGCTAGTCCAGCACATGAAATGCCACATGGGCGAGAAGCCATTCACCTGTTCCCTCTGCGATCGTTCGTTCACTCAGTCCGGCAGCCTCAACATCCACATGCGCATCCACACCGGCGAGAAGCCATTTCAGTGCAAGCTGTGCGACAAATGCTTCACGCAGGCCTCCAGTTTGAGTGTGCACATGAAGATCCATGCGGGCGAGAAGCCATTTCCATGCCACATCTGCGGAAAGGCCTATAGCCAGCAGGCGTATCTCAATAAGCATATTCAGGCGCATGCCATGGATGCAACACCGCCACCGCCGCCAGCAGTTGCACTTCAGCAAATGCAGCATCAGCATCAGCTGCAGATGGCTTCAACCGGAAATCCTGTGGTGGTGGGACCAAAGGAGACGCTCGTATGTATTGTATGTGGTGCATTGCATGCAGATGCAACTGCGCTGGCTTTGCACGTCACACGAGAGCACACAGCGTTGCTAGACAACATGAAGCAGCAGCAAATGGTAGCGTTGCCACCTCAAGTACAGAGTCAGCAGCAGCCACTTGTGGCGAGCAAGTGCAGCATGGCGGATAGACAGGCACAGCAGCAGGCATATATGATGCGTGTGCAGTCCATGCTACAGCAAATGAATCAGCAGCAACAGCAGCTGCCTGCAATGGACTCTGCTGGTGAGGATGAGGAGGAGCTGGAAGACGATGAAGGGGACGAAGAGAGCGAGGAGGCGCCACAAAGTACAGCAGAGCAGCAGCTGCAGCAGGCAACGAATGAGCAACTCCAAGAGGACGACGACATCGATGATGATGACGACGACGACGAGGAGGAAGGTGATGCCGAAGCCGATGACGATGAGGACGAGGCAGATGATGATAATAATGATAACGATGACGATGATGATGATAGTGATGACGACGACGACGATGCTGATGATGACGAAGATGATGATATTGATGAGGAAGAGGAACCGCAGCTGGGTACAGATATGGATATGTACTACGATATGCCCGGTGATTTTGCCGACATGGAGGTAGGCTGCGAGGAGGAGGTGTGCGGGGATTACTTTGAAACCGATGACTTTGCTGCCGAAGAAGAGGTCTACACGGAGCACGTCTAAAAACTTTACCCAACATGTATCGTCTAAGTACCAATCCCATTACCCCACCCCTCCGCAAACAGTTCCACACAAAATTTCAATAGTAACTTAAGCAAAAAGATTCCATATATCATTCTAGTAGAAATATTTCGTATAATGTTTTTTGTCGGAACTGTTCGCAGCGGGTGGCGTAAATTGAGCTGGGAAGGCGGAATACATGTGTATTACAAATTTAAGCATTGTTTATCATCTTTCTGGCCATAGTTCTTATTATATTGCTTATGATATATATGTAAACATTATTATCATTATCATTTCAACGGAACACCAAACCACACACGTTTATAAAGTTGCGCTTGGAGCTGCATATGCGTTTCAAAGGTTCTGTAGAAATTAAGTTTAAACCCCGGAAAAAAACTAAAAAAAGAAATACTGTTCTCAGCTTGCAATCTTTGCTCTTTCGGCATATCACAGACAATATATCTTTAAGAAAATCTCACCAGATCTGCGAGCACTCCCAGCGCAACTTGGCCAACTTTGAAAGCACCGAATCTAAAAATGGTATTATATTTTAGTATTAAGCTACTCACCATGTATGCTCATTTAAGGAAAAGGTACTCGATCCTCGATCGTGGATCGTATTTTCCGTACCACCCCCACACAAATACAAATTTTACGCATATTATTGAAATGCTCCCTTCAGCGCGAGCCTTGAAGAGAGATTACATTAATCGTTACCATAAAACAAATGAATACTGTGTGCTCTTTTTGGGATTGGGTTGGGAAAGCATTGGTCAGCATTAATAGCCTTTTCCATCTGCTTGAACGCAGTTATCTTATCTATTATAGAAGATATAGTCACCAAGTTAGGCATGAGGATTTCTCTATATTCCATGAATATCGAGTTTATTTCTGAAATGACGTGCAAGGCTCACGCAAAGGAATAATTTCAACATTTAATTGTTTATTTTTTTAATTATTAACTTTTTATTGCGCTTTTTTGATATAAACAATGTTTTGGTTGATTTTTTGCAACGCTTGCAGCCCTGTTTAGAGTCTCGTAAAGGTCATGGATGAAACGTTTCCATGCTCGCCTGCTCCACCATCAATGCTTTCCGTTTCGGCAATGCCAAACATGCCGGCAAGTATGCAGCCACCGGCCAAGAGGTCATCCATTTCGAGTTTCTCGGGCGGCGCAATCAACACATCGTCGCCTTGGTAAACATACGGCAGACGCATAATCCAGTAGGCACTTTGCGAGAGACGCGGCAAGATGTTGCAGCCCAGAGTGAAGGTGTATTTGCCCACAAGCACCTTGGGATCCAAAATGATGTTTACCGGTGCCTTGGGAGTGACCACATGGATGCGCATCAGCTGAGCCAAATAGGTGCTCTGCGCACGACACGGACAGGGGAAATAGAGAGGCATATTATTGTTGACCACCTTGCTGCTGGTGTCGCGCACAATGTCAGCACCGCCACGGAGCACACGATCCGGACTGCACATCATGAAGCGATGACCACGCGAGCATTCGTATTCAAATCCCACAAAGATCTTGAGCGCCAAGCGATCTCCGTGTTTGCGATAACGTTGCGTCTTCTTGTTCATCATTTGGTGCTGCTGTTGTGGCGGTGGTTTATGCGGCTGCACGAGACGCACATGCACATCCCAGGGCAGCAAGAAGTTGGCACCCGATAGGAATCCACTCTGGAAGTGCTCCTGCAGCCCAGTATTGTGACTGTAGATGGAACTCGGGCCCACGCAGGCCAGTGACCAGCTGGGAAACAGTGGCAACAATTCGCAACCGCTGGACATGTGTACCAGACCAGGTAGATACTCGGTGGTGGAGACCAGCTCTTGTAGCGGCCCATCTGACAGTGGCTGTGAGCTAAAGCTCTCGTTGGTGGTCGTGGGTTCATCACTTATCTGCTGCTCGTTGCGTTCCTTTAGCTCCAGCACCAGCTCGTTCTCTGTGTTGGCGCTGGAGGTGCCACTGCTGGTGCTGTTGCTGCGACTGCGTGCATCGCTGCTGCACAACTGCGAGCTAATCTCGTTTGTTTGCGGTTCCTCGTCCTCATCTTCGTCCTCCTCCTCGTTTAGTGAGTCACCAAAGCCGGCAATGGACATATTTAAATCTGAACCGTAGGTAGCGGACATGGGCTGTGAGCAGCCATTGCTCATTGTTCCCTGTGCCTGCTTCTGCACAGTCTGCTCTGTGGCATTGATGGGCTGTGAGTATGGCTCGCCTGCTGTCTCTGTGTCCGCATGATCACCACTACCCGCGCGTGCTTCTTCCTTCCTCTTGGCCGCCTGCAGCAGCAGTGGAAATGCAGCTTCAAAGGCCGCAGCTCGATAGTCGCTAATCGAGGGTGCAAAGACGGGAAACTGAAACTTCTTGACCTTCACGCACAGATTGCACATGCCCGCCATGTACTCATAGTACTCATAGTTGGCCTGTCGCAACGTAAACGGATCCTCGCGTCTGCCCTGCGTGCGTCCGCAATTGCAGCTAGAGATGTGCACAATGCCGCTGCTGTGTTTGTCATGCGGCACATCCTTGGGTTGCGTGCAGGGGTGACCACGTAAGCTTAGCTGCTCGCATTGCTGTCGTCCATCGTGCCAGTACTTGGCGCACACATCGCTCAGCTTGGCCAGCGCTGCCTCCGAGTACGGTCCACGTCCGTCCTCTTTGAAGACCTGCCCGGCATCGGCGAGCAGCTGCTTGTGCGTGGTGCTGCCGTAAATAGCCGGCGCGGAGTGCTTGTACGCAGAGATGGCCTTCTTCAACGCCAGCTCGCAAAGGTGCGCCCAGAATCTGGAGAGGAACAAGAGCGTGAATTGACTTCGCGACAAGACTAGCTACCGCACTTACTTGCGCTCATAGTTGAGACTGTCGTCGAACTTCTGCAGAAATGCTTGCTGTGTGATGAGTAGAATATATTATAAGAACTATATTATTGTATATCCCTTTGGCTACTCACGTAGGCCGCATTTGTGGTCACATAGCTGGCATCGCGTGCATTCTCCACCAGCAGTTTGTGCAGCGTGGCCATGCAGCTGTGCCACTCCTTGACATTGAGCAGCTGAAAGTGTGTCGCCGGCCCACACTGCTTAAAGGAGCCCTCATCGAAGCTGGAGCCCTGTAGTGCATCCTGTACATGTCGCTGCAGAAAGTGCCACACAGTGTGCTTCCTCTTGTATGCCTGCTCCTCGGACTCCTGCGCTTCATATCCATTACCGTAGGGCTTGACAAAACCATCGAATGGCGCCAACGCTATTATTTCCAAATCCTCCTCCTCCTCTTTGGCATCTGGTTTGTACATTGTTGTGTGCAGCGCCTCAATGGCCTGCAGCAAGTGGTCTGGATGCAGTTGTTCATGTGCATTGAAGAATACAAACTGTTTGTTGTTCGGCAATGCCAGCAGCGAACTTTCCGCCTTATTGGTCACAATATTGTACTGACGCAGCAGCTCATAGATGGTGTCCTCCGTCTGAAATTCATAGGCAGAGACAAATTCTTTTGTCTTTTCCTCATCTCTCGGGTAGTTCTCGAAAAGAAATAGCATACGTGGCGTGCAGAGTCGACCACGCTCGGTGAGCAGATGGGCCAGGCCTGCCTCGCGCAGCATTTGTGGCAGAAATTCCAACACAAAACGCTCTCGCACGAACTTTAGCAACTGGCAGATGGTAACTAATGTAGTGTCAAAGCTCGCTGCTGTCTCCACATAGACTAGTATGTGGCAAACGTGCAGTGCCAGCAGCATTGAGCGCACAAACCGACTTCGCATCTGCTCGTAGAAGCTATCAAAGTCAATCGAAGTCTGCTGCAGCAGCACCTGCCCCATCACAGACTCGTCGCGTGGCGTCTCAAAGTGCAACAGCAACGTGTTCGTGCCTGGTTTGTAGTAGCATTGAATCTGTCCATCTTTTGGTTTATGTGTAGCTTCGGGTTCCATGTTGAAAGCACACATCTTGTTGGCTCGCGGACATTTAGAGCGCCCAATGACGCCCACCACGACCAACGCGTTCTTTAACCCCATCAGCTCAGCTCTAATTAAAGGGAGAGAAGGCAATATAATTTATATCGGCAATTCTTTAGTTTTATTCTCCACTTACGCTACATCCTCGGGTATGTTCGGATATTTCCAGGTGTAATAATTTTTGTAGTTCATTTTTTTTGCATGCGGCACAAAACCAAAACAAAACAAACGTAAACAAGTGGAGATGGCAGAAAGAAATATCGATAAATCATGGATTTTGTTTTATCGCTCAAGTTTTAGCGGCTTTCAAGCTAGTTTCACGTATCGATAAGCACGGTGTATCGATGAGGCGTGCGCCATTTGCTATCGACATTTGAGATACAACGGATTTCTTCCTCAATATAAAAAAATTTGATTTGTTTGTTTTAAAGCAATTTTATTTTATTGTAAACTTTTCGCCATTTATAAATATTTTCAGCATACAATACAGCTCTTCCATATGCCATATAGAGTGTGCTTGTGTGCCTCAATTGCTAATGTTTTAAATGAGAGTCAAGTGCATGATTAAGTTATAATGTATAAATGTTTAAACTTCCAGCTATATAATATTCCATGAAATGCATATGAATGTTTTGCGTGTTTGGCTAAACGAGCACCTAAAGTGATTATATTCTATTTTTCATTTTATTAACCATGCAAAGAGCACGTCGAGTGGTAGGGGAGTGTCTACTAATGTTATGTATGTGATCATTATATAGCATACAATATAGAGTATCGTATAGAATAGAGTGCATTATTCGTTCGTTTTCAGAGAGACTAATGTGCTAAAAATGGGTCGTAAAATGTATGTTACGTTACGTTGTTGCCATATTGAGCACATTTAAAATACTTGTTAGGTTTCAATTGCTAGAAAATGTACTAGAGACTACTACAAAGAATGACGTGGAGTGAAGAACTTGAATGTGGGGTCTATCCAAGGTATTTACAAATTATTTGATTTCGCTTTGAGAGTATTTCTTTCTTGCAAGACTTTACTTTTGAGATTTTATTTACATATATTTTTCTTTGCTGTTGAATTATTAAATTCTTTGTGCTTTCAATAAACATGTTGTATGTACGATAATATTGCAACTGTCGGCTCTGCGGAACTCTCCGAGTTGAAAAGTTCCGTTGTGATAAATGAACTAAAACTATTATGATAAGTGCGATTCGTTAATACATTTCTTCTTTTATTGCCAGGTTAACATTTTTCTTTCTTTTTTTTTGCAGTAGTTTTCCATTCCATTGTGTATTTGATTTTCATGTAGTTTTCCTGTATTTACGGGCTTCATTCGCAACATTCTTACTCCACGTTTTGGCAGTGAACCTGAGCTTCTTCTTTGTTTTCATGATCAATTTAAGTTTACACAAAAATAATTTCCCTCAATTCGTGGGTGTTTTATTCAAATCATCATCGATAGGTGTAGCTACACAATATTTAAGCACACGATGAGAACATAGTATATGTATTTTTAATGATAGTACAATTGGTGTGATTTCTTTAAAATAAATACAATTAAGCACACGTGCAAAAACAACCAGAGTGTTTTGTTTTTTTTTTTTTGTTTATACTTTTGTTTTTTATTCTTTTTTTTTTGTGTTGTATTCTTCTTCAACAAAATTTGTTTTAACTACACACGCACCGTAAAGAATTCATTTCATTTCAGTTTCAGGCAATTCATCATTGTACATATACATTTATATATAGTATATATAGTTTTATAATCGCTTTGTTTATTTATGAAATATCATCACAAAATTGATGAAGTCATGATTATTTAATTTTCTTATGGCTAACGATGCATTTAAAACGGCGTGTGTTTTCTTTTCTCAATTCACTTCCAGTTTCAAAATTAAGTCTAATTTTCGGGTATTAGCAACGAAATTACAAGTTTATAGGGGAATCTATAGAATTTTTCTTGAAAAAAATCGTAAACTAAACTTTGTATAAACCTTGCATAACTTTTATTCTTTGTTCTCGGGTGGATCTTAAAGCATATAAACTTAAAATTAATTGTATTTCGCATGCGTATTATTATAATGTAAATATTATATATGTATTTTCGTTTATGCTTAATGATTTTCTTTTTCTTTTATTATTTGTATCTTTATCTTTATCCATCTTTATCTTTGTAGAACCGCAGTGAATTTACAGCGTTTTAGCGCGATCCAGAAGATCGCTGATGAATTTCGATATGTCCGAAGGCGGGCGTTTGCACACTGACAGTAATCTCTGTGAAAAGAAGGAATATTGAGTCACAGTTTCAAAAGGAAGACAATCTGAAATGGTTAACTTACAATGAGATGAGATCTTCTTATGTCATCTGTGTCCATGTCTAGAATTTCATCAATATCCACATCGATGGCCTCGCTCTGCAGAAGGAAACAAAATGTTAGCATGGGATTCATTGTTCTTGAGGGGAATCTTTCACTTACCGGAGGATCGAAGAGCTTCTGCAGCTCATCGTACAACCACATTTCAACCGCCAAACGCTTGCGGATCAGGCTCATCTGATGTGAACCGTATTTGGCTGTGAGGAACTTTTCGCGACGCTCCTTCACCTCGGCGCCCTTCTCGTTAAAGTTGACGCGCAGATTGGTTCGATTTGGCGATCGCTCGCAGTCGTTCATTTGCTCTAGGCCGCACTGCATCTTCCTAGTTGTTGTTGTTGCTGTTGGTGGTGCCGTTGTTGCAGCTGTTGTTGTTGTAATTGGGTGAGTTGTTATTATCAATTAAGGCTCACAAGCGTTTGTTGAACTTGCAACTGTTGTGTCCGCGTCGGGGCCGCAATTAATTGGCGTAACTGTAATTGAAAGCAGACGGAAAATTGGTTTTCGAAACATACACACAATGTTAAATTAAATTCAATTTAAAATTGTGTAACTGTATAACGAAACAACAAGCAAACAAGCACCGAACCGGGTGCAACTTTCCACATGCGTCATCGTTGTTGGCTCCCCGTTGGAGAGCTCTACCAATCCCGATTATTAATGCCCATTTGGCCTACAGGCCTTTTCAAATTCCTGCGTACATGACTCACACAAGAGGCTGTTCCACGAGGGGAGAGGTGGATAGGGGAAGGAGGGAGCTTCTCCTTCTTCTTGGCTTGGCCATAAAGCGCGACTCTGATTCATGCTGCGGCGCTTTTTATTATTCTTCTTCTTTATCTATGCACAAGATTTGACATGCAAACAGCGAAAAGAGCAATAATTGCCCGCACGACACCCTGCCCAGACCACACTCCCCCCTGCTCTGTCTCTCTATGAGGAGCTGTCTACAACTCTGTCCACGTTTCACAGTTAATTAAATTAATGTTTAATGCACTTAATGATTGCGCCTCTGATTCGCTTTTGGCCACACACACATCGCTTTTTACGAGGGCATTCACTCACACACACACACCTACACACACATGCAGACAGTTAATCAGGAAAATTCTAATCCAATATTGGTATAGTTACATGTTTGTGTGATGAGGAGTGTATATAAAGTTCATACGTAGTTAAAGTTCACAGTCAAATTGCTTACACTGATGAAAATAAATGAAAACTAACTCAAGTTTTTCTTAACTTCAACTACTTGAAAATATGTCAAATCATTTAAAATCTTAACTCATCATCATTTAAAATCTTAACTCATGAAGCTTCACAGCTTGCATTTCCTGATTTGCTTATCTATAGTCATGATTTTTCAGAAATGGAAAATGAGAAAACTTTTGGTTATTTTCAACTGTGAAAATTTGAATAAACATAAATATTTAGCTCGAAGTATCATTTAGAATTTACAAGTGAATTTCTGCGAAAAGGTTGTTCAAAAGTATTTGAGTACCTGCTGAAAAGGTGGAATCACTAGACCGAACTAAACTCGAGTGGATGAATCATTTCGTTTGCCTTTGACTGCACTAATACAGAGATATACACGTATATGATATACATGCACTTCTATCTAAAGCTGTCATGTCAATATGCCAATTAAATCAGCCTTTCAACTCGTTATTTATTCGTTGGGTTAACTTTATTATACTCTTGTAGTAGTTAAAATAGGTGCATTCATAATATTTTAACAGGGTTGTATTCGGTAGATCAAATGGGAGGATGAAGGAGATTCGAGATTCTCTTTAATGGGATAGAATAAACAGAAGTATACAATCTCAGAAGAGAATACATTTGTAGCTAAACTATTTTTTCTGATATTTCTTTATACTATTTTATATAGTCTAAGCACATAAATAATACATTTTCCTATAGTAACTACGGAGTTCTTTTAGAAATTCCTTCATACTCTAGAGTGTTATTTATATATGTTACTATTAAGTATACCTCAAAGTAGAACTCCAAAGACGTTTCCTTCGTATTCAACCTATTCTATATGATATATATTACAGAGTATTAGTTTAACAGTTCAAAGTGAGTTATCTATGCGACTTCCTCGTAATTCTTTTTGCCAGATGTCAAACTCGATTTGCAATTCGACGTGCAAGCGGCGGATATGGAAATCGGTCAGTTTGGGGTTAATTGATTCCGTGGTGCATTTCGAATGCAATTTGCTGTCCAAATTGGCAGCATTTGATCAGGTTCCAGGGAGGGATGTAAGAGGGAGGGGCTCTTTGGTGCTTCACTAATTTGAGGCTAGTTGCTGTTCCTTTCACAACGAATTAGCGGAGGCCAAAAGAGAGCAACAACATGACGAACTAGAAGAGGAAGAGCAGGGGAGATAAAGCAGAAGAACTTAGCACGGGCTAAACTGAATTCGAATCAGTTTCTGCTGCACATGTGAAAATATGTAGCTGCCCCATCCCGGAAGTTTCCGCAACGTTGCACATGGGAGTGCGGGAGAGGGGAGTGTGACGGGTAAGTACCACCAGTACTGGGGGTGGGGTGAGTGGGAAAACCGCGACTTCTGTCGACAGTTACAATGTTGTTACAATTTTTCGCTGCTCAGCCGGGCCAATTGTTGTGCATGCAACGTGTTGCATGTGCCTTTTTTATTTCAACATTATACTATACTTATGCAAAGTCTGGTGCTGTCTTGCAGCAACGTTAGATGTGGCAAGCAGCAGCAGCAGTGGTAATAATAATAACAAAGCAAGGTAGCATGCACTGGCGCATGATAAAAATCATCAACGAGTAACTCTTCTGCCAAGTCAACGGTCAAATGCCTCTCACTCACTGTGAAAGGGCGCAAATTCCTCCCAGATAACTCAGCTATGCAAAGATCAAACAATTATGGGAACTCCAAGTTAAGCGATGTTTTTAGCCCGTCGGCACGAACACGGCCTAAAGTATCATGTCAACGGGCCATTACAAAGACGCCCACTGTCAGAGCGGATCTGCACAATTAGGCCCGATGTCAGGCAATTTCCGGTATTAAATACACCAAAAAAACTTTTGAAAGAAATGTCGAAGTATTTTAACAGTAATAAAAAACAAGCAAAGGGGCGAAGTAGACTAAGAGTTACCCTGCAAATAATTAAAAATGGAAAACTGTTGTGCAATTAATTCTTATTAATAGCTTTCAATCTTTGCTTTGTTTCCAGTTTTTTGAAGGCAATAGAAGTTATATTCTTTATTTGAAATATTCCTCAGAATCGTATGATATATGTGTAGTTGTGTACCTAATTTAATAGCTGTGACTTCTATATTAGCAGAGATCTGCAAGTTTTTATAGATTGCAAATCATAACCAAACGAACTGCACTGATAGTGCTCATTTAAAGTATATATGTACTTAGTACTTAATATAAGAATCTATGCTTGTTTTTCAAAATATAAACCTAAATCTCGTATACCCTCTCTCTCTTTATAAATTATTTACAGGGTATACTAAAAAGTAGCCAAAGCCGCACTGCCATGAGACCCGGTTCTGTGTCTTGGAGGCACACTCTACGCTCTCGACATGCGAGTGACAAGTTAAACGTCCGTTTCATAATTGCCCGCTAGACTTAAGTAAATCTGGCATCAGATTTCGCCACACAGCACTCTCTCAGGCCTAGGGAAACGTGTGAAAAAGATAGCGATATCACGAACTGAACGCATAACTTCAAACTCAGCTCCGCCTATTGTTATTATTCCCCCCACCTAATGGCTGGAACATTATTTATTTTCTTTACTTTTGCAGTTGCGGAACACTTGCGGCGCATTTTTAATTGGTCTGTGTTGAAAGTAATATTTCCCCATCCAAAAGTATTTCACTATTTGGGACTGTTGCAATCAAATTTCACACGGCTGCTAAAAACTTTTGGGGGAAATTGAATTTTGTGCCCTGGGAAAAGTGGTGCGTGGGCAGAAATGTCAACAAAATATCGCAGGGAAATGGATGGGGAAGGGGAGGGGGAATGGAAATATTGCGTGGTGACAGGTTCGTGAGCATGTTTGTTCCTGTTGCCATTGACATGTTTTTTTGTATTTTCTGGGCGAACCTGTGAAATTTGGGTGAATTGGCGGAACACATGTTCCCAATTCTCTTTTCGATAGCAGCTTGCAAAAGTCACAGCCGAAATTGATCCAAAATATTTTGTATAAATAAACGAGGAAATATTTTTTTTTCCGCTTTTCGCATTGGCAAAATTTAGAAAAAGAATTTCAGATAAATGTCAATGAAGCTATTGAAAGTGGGCGAAAGAGTTATCAAATTTAAGTGAGTGGTTTATTTATGGATTGATTGACTAAACGAGACGATTAAATATCTTAATCTTTCCACTCTTTATTAAAGTGTTTTTCATGGTCTTACTATATTATTTAGGTTTGTATATATAACAAACTACTTCAATATGACTGATAATATCGGAATGAAATTGAAAGCCTTGCATATCTATGGTATAGTCTTGTTATCGAAACCGGAAAGTATATAGAAAGCAACTCGGGCAACAGTTGTCTATTCCCATGTGGCCGTCAGATCGGCAGTTCCCATAAATTTGCGTCATCTACACACCCTAATTAATAGCTATTCAATACATCATAAAGCCATCAAACCAAAACAACGCATAATCTATTAAAATATATAAAAAGAAGCAGAGTTTTTTGTGTGTGTGTGTGTTTTGAATACCCTAAAAGGTAGACGGATATGTTGGGTTGGTGCTGGAGACAGTCAAGTTCGGTAATCGATTGCTGTGCATAGAACCTAAAAGAGTGGAACTGCCAAGTTTCCGTTGCTCTTATATCAACTGAGATGGACAGCCATTTATGAATATAAAATAGTCTCTTTATCTTTACCTTTCTACAGGCTCTGATAACCTTATTATCAATGCTAAAGGAAGTGTGCACTTAGTACGTTTACGTAATGCACACTTCGTGACTTAATTATTATGCCCCCCGGGGGCAAGGGGTATAACAACCTCTTATATTCAATCAGTTTAAGCTAATCGAATTCGGGCTTGAGTTTGTCAAAAAGACGAATTGAGCGCACGAAACATGAGCCAATTAGCAAACGCAAATTTGATGAGGCATCATATTTATAAGCAGGGAGAGGGAGACAAGAAGAGGAGGAGGAATAAAGAGCAGAGCCAGAAGTGAGGCCGAAACAAAGCGACAGAAAGAAATCCATAACGACAGCTTCCATCTAATTGATTTTTAAGCATCGCCAAATCTGAGCTCTAGAGGGCGCCCTGAAGTGCGGCAAGCGACGTTTATGGCGCTGCGGGTCTCTCTGCGGCTGTGTGTGTGTGTGTGTGTGCCCCCCTGGTTGCCCATTTTGGGGAAACATGCAAATCACATCGAGAAGTGGCGCAATTGCCGTTAAGACCTTTTACGACGACGATGTGGCCAGTTTTATGTGTAATACTATATACCCTATACTATACTATACATGTCTGTCTGTGTGTGTGTCTTTTTCGATTTGCTTTCGGATTTTTGGTCAGGCGCCTAGATGGCGAGATTTATGTGTGTGGCAAGGCTTGGTGCAAAAATTGTATGCTAATTTCAAGGAAATCACTTTGAGACGCTTAATTATAGCACTATATTAATGGTCCAATGCATTTATGGCATGCGATCTTTAAAAAACAGTTCATTAGCAGCACTAAACAAAGGCCTTAGTGGGACTCTACTTTTTATGATCCTAGAGCAGACATAGTCAGAGTATGGAATATGGTCTTAGACTGGGAAAATTCAGGAATTTTTCTTTAGTCAGTTGAGCTATGAATCAGTTATCTGTATAAATATAGTACTAAAAATAAATAGTTTAGTTTTCAAATGACTGTTTTAGTCAAGAAATAAACCCCCCAATCTATCAAGTAACCTGTCAAGCGAAGTAGTTCAACATGTCTTACATTCCGAAGTGTTAAGTATTTCATAAGTTGGGCAATATTTTTAAGAATAGAAATAAATGAGCAGGAAAATATTTACTTTAGGTGCTCAGTGAGAACTTTTTACTAGTTCATATATATCATGAGTTGCAAAATAACTATGAAAATATTTCCTATACGTTCTTAATAGTTTATATGTGCATTCCATACATCATAAGTTGGGAAATATTTAGAAAAATGTTTCTTTTAGTTCACTATATCTGCGCTGTTCCGCATTCTCTTTTATTAGACTTTGCCATAAAAATAGGAGTCGAATTCTGTGATTTATCTTTAGATTTCTTTCGGTTTTTGCTTGTTGCGCTCTCGTATCATATTTTTCCAAATGCTTTTTGAGAGTTTGCCAAATTGTTGCGGAGCATGCGACGATATTTTATTTCGATTTTATTTTTATTTACAACACATTCTCTCTCTCTTAAATTGGGCTAATGACTGCGGTTTGCGTTTCAAGATTGAAACTGAATCCGCACAGATAGAATCGAAATGAAAATGAAGCCCAGAAACGTTTCTTATGTTGAAGGAAAAAACCAAATCATGAATTTACATAAATAAACTCAAATATACCAAAGAAATGCAAATAGGTGGAGAAAGATAGAGATTGAGACAGACAAGAGAGAGGGGGGAGAGTCAGCGCCATAAAGATGCGTATCGCGGCGAGGTGTAGACGAATACGAATGTGATAAGGCTTTGAAAATGAGTTCATTAAGTCAAAAAGGCAATGGAGCACAAAGCCAAACTGAGCGTGGCATTAACCCATATCGAAAAGAAAACCAGTTACGGCCTAAACGGAGAAGGAAACAGAGAAAGAGAGGCAGAGATTTAGCTGGCATTGATTTTGAAATTCGAAATTCATTCATACAAGTTTTCGATTTTCCACCGCGGTGGGAGAAAAGTGAAATGTGACGCGCGGAGATGCTAAAATTGAATCTTGAGGCACAAAGAAAATATACGGGACCCTCCTCGAAAATCCAAAAGGCAAACAAAATCTCTTGGGCTTTGTGTGTATGCAAATGTTTATGATTGGCGGTGTCGGCCTAAAACAACTTCAAGAAGAAATCGAAGCCGAGTTGAGAAATTTATCGCAGCGCGACTTTTCACTGGGAATATCAATAGAAGTGTAGAGTGACTTTCAAGTCGTCTCTGTCGCTATTAATAAAGCTTTGTGGTAGTTGCACATTACTCATACATGTCTACTTATCTGCCACAAAGGGAGAATAACATCGCCATTATATTACGATAATTTATATTATATTCGTGCTGTACTGAGCCAACTGCGCGCTACCCAATCTCAATAATCAGTCGATGATAACCCGCAGCTGACCCAACAACACGATTTTCCACAAATAGTCAGCAAATTGCAATAAGAATTTTCCACGAACAAAAAGCACAATTTCGAAAGATGATTTTGATTCTTATTTTTTGTCGGCCGATTACTTCACACCTCAATCGTGATTGATTGACGTGCCAGACGAGCAATTCTCAAAAGGGTATCGCGAGCTTAAATGCCAAGTTTGCCAGTTTTGCGCATTTTCGCGACTATATTTAAATTAACCAACAGATAAATGGACAGACAATCGAATCTATTAATCAGAATCAGGCGCTAATAGAAAAATGAATGATAAAGAGAGAGAGAGGGGCATAAAAGACAGTGCCAGACAGAGATATTGATGCGGGGTGTCAATGCTCTGCTTGAGCTCGCATACAATCGATTCTCAATTCCAATCGAGAAATGATAATGATGAAGGTTTAGGCGTGGAACGAAACTTGTGGTAAATGGTTCACAATGCTGCTTAAGTAACACATTATTTTGATTGATTTTAAGCTTATTATTTGAAAAAGATTGCTACGTTGCTCAAGATTTAACACACTTCTTAATATATTAAGTCTATATGGCAAGAGGTTTATTTTTATGGTGTTTTTTTTTTTAGCTATTTGGTTTCTACAAAGCTTTCGTTGAAGCTAATTTTCGTCTGATATATCACTTTATTTCTAAACAACAAGAGAAAAATGTATCAGAATTCTAAAACAGTTCCGAAGCGCATTTCCAAATAATAAAATGTTGCCTAGGGAAGTTCTCAAACCATTCGAAAAGGCCACCATATCCTAACACTTAAACGGATTCTCATAATTACAAACATTGTAATTTTAAGTGCTTTTTAATAACAATAAACCGCCATTTGCCCAACTGTTGAAAAGAAAACCTTACAGTGAGTTTTCTTCTGGGAACTTTTTCCAGTTTGAAGCTATGATAAGCCCGCATTTCCTTCATCACAGCCCAGACACAGACGCCGTGAGGCTTCTGCGCCTTTACGCAATAAAATTCAATTAAAAAACCGCGCAGTACATAAAAAAAAGTGACAGAATTCTATGGAAAATTTTCTCCAATCAGCAGAAATTCAATATCCGTGAAGTACGAGTAATAATACACTACACAATCCAAGCCAATCTTCGTTTCGCAATCTCTGACTCACACTCACAAGAAGTTTCGGGTAGCTCGGCAATTCGATTCGTGAATTCTGTTGTAAACGCCAATTTAGAGTTATTCAAAAGTTAATTTGCCTTATTGTTTATTCATTTCACAGCGTTAATGAATTTTTGGCGCACATTAAGCAAAAAAAAAAATTGAAAATAAAAAACCCAAATTACAAAAGAACAGCAGAAATATGAAATGAGGTTACAAGCCGAGCTCGGACGGAGAAGTGCGCGAGGGCCTTATGGATAAATAATTACAAGTGAAAACACCTACGAGATACACGATCTCGGTGTGGTGTCAAGTGGCCGAAGAGTCCGAAGAGTTTGTTGACCTTCCTCACACAGAGGGAACGCATATTCAAATGGCCAAAATGGAGTGTCATGGCAAAAAGTTCTACACACATGTAATGTGTGGGCTATATAATTTTGTATTCCCGGCCCAGTTTACCCAACGTACCCAACGGTTCGTAGTAAAAACTTTGCCCTTTGCCGTGGGCAACTTGACATCGAAATACGAAAACCGAAAATGTTTTTCCAGGCAATTTTTCGTATTTGTTGGTTAATTTATTGTTTGCACAATGTTTTCGCAGTGTGTTCGCTACGTGTGTGTGTGTGTGTGTGAGATTGCGTCATGGGGCACACAGAGAACCAAACAAAACAAAACAAAACACTCCACAGAGGTGTGCGAGACAGCGAGAGGCGGAGAGACAGAGAGGGGCAGACAGTTCTCGAGCATAACACTCGGATGCGACACTCATAGTGGGAACCTGAGGCAGGGATAGGGGGGTATACTTTATAAATAGACAAGTTTGTCATTGGCCAGTGGATTGGCCGACATATTGCCAGACTGTTGGCCTCTGTTATGAGAAGATCTGACACTCGACTAGCCAAATAACAAACAGATTTATTTATTTTCCCGATGACAGGAAACAACTAGGAAGTGACAAATCGAATTTGAAGGTTCATAAATAGTTTAATATAGGACCTGACAAAGATTTTTATTAGATAAAGATTTATAATGAGAGCGTCAGTGAAGATCTATAGTAAAACCAAGAAATTTGAAGGATATTAAGACTCTCTTTGCCTGGTATTGCAAGAAACAGTGATTCTTTATGATAAAACTAAAAAAATGTCTACATCTGATGAGCCCTAAGAAATTTCGTCACAATTTAAAAGGAAATAAACTTCATTCTGACACATAAAACTTTCCCATTCACCTCACCTCTCTATACCTTTCTTATCAACCGTTTGTTATTGTATACAATATCTTTGAAGTTATCGCTTACTAAAATAGAAAATAAATTGTTCGATAGCCCCTGATTGTCAAGCGTATATAAACCCCATGTATAACTCTTCCTGTTACCTTGCTTGATTGCCTTCCCCTTCTAAACTCTGCTTGTTTATCTTTGAGCACGATCAAAGCTCGGAAAACTGGAATACATTTTCCAAGAAACTGTCTGTGCTTATCTCAGTGCTGCACATTTCACATGAATTCATTTCCTTATGGTACCCCAAACGATCTCAACGCACGATAGTCGGTGCGAGCAATGTTAACATATTTACACAACTTATCGGGAACTGTGCAGCAGCAGCAGCAGCAGCAGCATTTTATCAAAGTCAAAGTTCTTGAGCTAATCGATAATATAAACACACAAAGCAGAACTCGTAGAACACAGAACAATACCGAACTCAAACTACACGCACACGCACACACACAATTCAAAGTCAAAGTCGTTCAATGGAATTGGTGGGGCGTAGCAAGAGGGAGGAGGAGGAGCAGGAGTAGGAGGGGCAGGAGGAGGAGGATTGGGAGGAGTAGTTGGGGCAGGCGTCGGGCCTTTGGTCTATCAAAATCAAATGCGATAGAAGTACAACGTGTTGTGCACAGATGAATGCATTGAATGCGAACCGAAAGGCAATCAAAAAGAAAACAAGCACGTCCATATCGAGCGGGCCTGCCCCACGAGCAGATACCCAGCAAGTGTACAAATGTTAGTTTAGTATTATTAAGAATATAATTTAAGCTTATCTTGTACTTAATAGTATGATTTGTAGCTCTAACCTGCTGTCACACATAAACACTCTCCCCCTCTTCACATTCACAGGGTATTTTACTTAAGTGCGCTGTGTACAATATGAACGATGTCTATAAATAAGAATGCTCGCGATAAATAATGCAATAGAAATTGTGCGGGCTCTTGCAGGGAACAAGAAAGAGAGAGAGAGGGGGAGAGGGGTGTAGTGTGGGAGCGAGAGGGAGTCAGCTCATATATTCGTCATAAGTTGTGACCAAAGCAAATCACGAGCAGCACGCAAAATGCACGCAGCGGGGCACTGCGACTGCTTTAGCTGTTTATTTATTTATTGATGCGGCAAGTTACGCAGACACTCACGCACACACGCAAACACACACACACACCTCGTGTGTATATCGTGTGTTTGTCTGGCGATATGTATAACGACACTTGACTTGGTCGCCTGGCAATGATGGAGGCCATAAAAGACGTTGCTAGCTATTCACATTTGTCTGTGAGTGTATTTGGATGCTCGATTAGCGCACAAGTTACTGCAATTGCTGCACTTGCTGCTGCTGCAACAAAAGATTCGCACCGTATCACTCCATCGCCTGTTGTTGCCATGGCGCACAATCACATTACACATACGCCCCGTCGTCTTCGTTGTTCCCCCGCACTAGGTTAGAGTTCAATGCTTCGTGCGATTGACTAGCTGTCGATGATTACATGACTGCCTTTGTTGTTGTACATTCCCTTTTATGAATCGTCCCCCTCCCTGTTGATAAGCAGAGAATGCTTGATTCCCTCAGGAAACAGTTGATGTATTTCTATGTAAACATTGAAATTGATTGTAATTGACATAGTCGAGGAGAGGTATATGATATATAGCCGATATTTGCTGTAGTTCACGCCATGATATATGATATATCAGATATATTTGCTTATCATGCATATTTAGCCTTGTTTACAATACTCATTGACTTTTATCACACATTCTCGCTTTGTTCTCTGCGTTTTGTGTGTGCTTTGCATATGCTAAAATTCATCATTTATTTTACGAGTTTGTTTTAGTCAGAGTAAGCCGAGCCTGCATGACTAATCTCCTGGCTATAAATTACAATGGGAATGAATAATTCGATTGGCTTTTGTGATAAGCAAAACAAATGTTCAAAAATTATAATAATATTTTCAGTTCGAACTGTTTGTTTGTTATCGAATTATCTTTGAAGTTTTTTGTTGATTATATTTTGTTAAATTTCTTTCAGTTTGAGATAAAATTATTTCTCGATTTGCTCCATTATTGTCTTTTGTAATATTACTTTAATTTTCTATTTAATTATCTTTCAATTTTTTTTCAATTTTATGTTGTTATATTTTTTCAATATGTGATAGAATTCTCTCTTGATTTATTTACTTATTTTTATTAAAATATTTCTTTGCTTTTCCATAGAATTATCTTTCAATTTTTTTTTTCAATAATTTATTTTAATATTTCTTCAATTTGTGATGCAATTCTCTCTCGATTGCTTTACTTATTTTATTATTATTATTTTTCATTGAGATACTTCATTGATATGCTCTAGAATTATTTTTCAATTTATTTATAAATATTATAATATAATACTTTCAAATTTCTTTCAGAAATCTTTTTCTATTCGTCTCAGAATTTTTTTTTAATTAAATTTCATATATTTCTATAAGAAATTTCTTTCCTCTTTCCCAATTATAATATCAATTTTTCATCAAATAAATAATATTTTGCTACAGTTCCCTCTCAATTTCAAATCACGAAAAAACCGTTAGAAAATAAATGGAGTGTGAATTCGTCTTTAAAGTTTCAAGCACACCAGCATATCATCAATCATTTGGCGTCGTACAACAATGTGAATTATCTGAATTCTATGCATAATGCGATTTCAATGGACGCTCCCACCAGATGGGCTCCTTTCTCATTTGTATGGCCTGCAACGTTTCAAATTATAAGCGAAACCAACTGATTTTTATTATTATACCATATATCGTATATACGATATATGATTCCTTCCTCAACTTGGCTTTTTTTGCCCTTCCATTTGCTACACATTCGGCGCGCTATTTACTTTTCACATCGCCTCGACGGATGTTTGTGTGTGTACGAGTATCTTTGTGTGTGAATGAACGTCAATCTTAACGAGCTGCCGCCGTGTCTTACATTTCCGTTTGCCAAGTGAGAGAGAGCGAGAGAGATACGAAAGCATTTTGGGCCCCGAATAGAGACCTCGCGATATTCACTATGCCAAACACGTCGCAGTTTCTCATTCTTATTAATCTTTTTGCCGAAATCTCCCGTGGAACATGCCCAAATTTTGTCAGAGCGTTACGTTTGCTATGGTTTTGTTTTCATTTTAGTTTCAGATAATATATATAATTGTTGTTTCTTCAGATATATATAATTGTTGCTGTTTTCTTAATACTCGCTGTTTGTTTGTTTAATTTGAAATTAATTTATTGCCATTTAGCAGCACAACATAATTAATGTCTGTGATGTTTGCGGACCTCCGCCGAAGGTCAACGTGTTGGTTCAGCCAAATCAGTTGTAGCAATCTGTTGAAAACTGACAAAATAATAAATAATATAATGGACAATGTGGCGGGTATCTTTCAATCGCTTTTTTTTCTCATTTTCAACTACTACGACTGAGGGCGAACATCTGCTGCAGGTCGATGAGGTCAACGCGAGTGTTACCGTTGCTTCATATTGTTGTTGTCGTTGTTACCTTGAGTCGTGCGAACGTGCGAAAGATACATTTGTATCTGGAACGTGCTGCAGCACCCTGTAAACTATCGATCGATTAGGCGAAGCAGCAAAGAAGCATCGAACTCGTGTGTCCAATACTTAATGCATCTTCTGCAGCGTATCTTAAGTCCCCTCTCTCTTTCTCTCTCTCTCTCTCTCTCACTGTCTCTCTCTTGTAGAACAGGTGATTAGACACAAGCAATGGCACATGTTATGGCAGCAATAAAACCAGGTTACAAAATGCAGTCCAGACAGCAGCAGCACAACGACACGACACGACACACTTTGGAATCGGCACAGAATCGCGATGAGAAAAATAACATCAATAAAACGCAAGCTGAGGTGGATAAAAAACAGTGAGTCTGCGATTGATGAAAAACAGTCTATTAAAGTGAATTGTGCGCTGTAAAACACACAAGCATTCACACACACACACACACACACACTATGACAGCTAGAACAGCGCTAAACCTGCCCGCAAAAGAAAGTTGCACAGCCTTTTGGGTTATGCAGCTCAAAGTTTTTCATAGAACCTAAACTTTTTCGTTTAGCTCACTACTCCTTTAATTCTTCTCACAATTATTGCATAAGCGAAGAAAGAAGGGGAAGGTTGGGGGAAGGTTGAAAGCCACCATTAATTAAAATTCTCGCTTGATGCTAAAGTTTTTTGAACTAATTTGCGCTGAAAGCCTCAACTTTTGAACAAAAGATTATTTCCAGGAAACTGAAACTGGAAGTTCTTTAACATAATTGAGCTTTTTATTTCTATTGATGAAGGAAGGTAATGAAGAAGAGCAAGTGAAGGAATCACGAAATTTATATTGATACTTCAAATGAAGAACAGTGAGAGAAAGAAAGTTAATTGGAAATATTTCTTGCCTTGAAACAGCTCTTTGTATAATGTATTAAGATAATAAGCATACGTATTTGGAATTTATATTTGGATGTTTATAGATCTTTATATACATATATAAATTAGTGTTTGTTTGTATGTTCTTTATAGATAGATTATCAAGTGATTTTGCACAACATTTTTCACAACAACTAATATCAACAAAAAATTAAGAATTGATTTTAATTTAAATTCAATTTGTTAGTTAATAAATGAAACGATGCTCATAAAATAATTTTGATTCTAAAAAGAAAACATTATATCTTTAAAATTGCACGGACTTTATATATTTATTCATTAAAAATTATTATTACTGTTATATATATTTTATTTTTTGCCTAATTCCGCAACTGAGAAAGTTTGAAATTATATTGATTTGTCATGATAAAAATTAAAAACATATTTTTGAGTGCGAATTAAATTCATCACTTTATAAAAACATTCTTTGTTTCATTTATATGCCATTGCATAGATGTTTGGTTTCCTTTTTAAGTTCACTGTAGCCCAGTTCTACTGTAGAGCAGCACGCCACGCGAGCAGCGTTTTTGAGCTGCTGTGTTTGATTTGTTGCAGGTAGACAGCCAAGTCTGGGCCCCCTCTGCGGCATCTAATGCAGCAGGCAGCTAAATACCCACATACTGCTGCCACCCCCAAGTCCCCCCTTTCTCTCTCTCACTCTCTCTGCCACAGCTCGTTGCAAGTGCGACTGCGACTGCGACTGCGACTGAGCCTGAAGCGTGAAGCGCAGTTGCGTTTTCGTTACGTTTGGCTGCATGCGTAGCCAAAAGGCAGACGGGCGAGGGAGGGAGAGGGAAGAGCAGCAGTAGAAGCGAAGGGGGAGCGGAGGGAGTACAGCATATCAGCCCAGAGGCGACCACCCTCCCTGCCAATAAAAAAAGCCCAGTTTCATATATGAAGTTGTAAATATGTAGAGAAGCTGAGTGAGGGGCGCGAGGTAGGGTGCTGCAGGGGAGGGGAGGCAGGGGAAAATAAACGAGGCAGTTGCTGCATATAAAATTCCTCAGCTTCGACACGCACGCACACAGAGACAGACAGCAGGGACGGACGGACTGTCGGTCTGTTGGTTAGTTTGTGGCAGCTTCTGTGCCGCAATGTCTAGTCTAGTCGCAAACCGGGCAGGTGGCACGCTGCTGCCGCTGCTGCTGCTGCTGGGCGCGCACGCTCAAGCCAAGGCAGGCCAAGTCAAGCCAGACCAGGCCCGGTCGCGGCCAGGTCTGTTCTGGTCTGGCCGGAACGCTTGAACGGCTGACGATGATGCGGACTCGACTGACTGGCCTGCGACACGATTGAAATTATTTTCCGGTTCTGGGCAAGAAGAAAGTGCGGACAATATATAAACTACCCATTAAATATCTATAATATATTGTACAATTTTCGAAATGAATTTTTAATTATTTACTTTGCTTTTGTTTTTGTTTCTTTTTTTTTGGCACGTTTCCAACGAATCCGCAAAAAATTTTTAATTTTTGATTTTCAATTTAGGAATGAATTACTCTTTGTTTCCCTCTCTTTCGCTCTTACACTCGCAAGGTGCTTTTCAATTATTTGCGCTTTTATGCTGTTTTAGGCTTTTCCACTTTTCTGCGGCGACTTTCTGCTCAATGAGATTTTCATTTGCACGAGAGCACAATGAGGGCGCAGCACGGTGTTTTTTTTTTTTTTGTTGAAGTGAAGTTGCAGCAAACACCAACACAATGTTGCACACACACACGCACACGCACGAGAGCGGCACCGAGATGTTGCAGTAGCAGCAGCAGCGGGCAGACGCGACACGAGACAAAGTGCTGTGCTTAACTGTTTTTGTTTATTAGCGGCAAACTGCGGCACTGTGTGTAGCAATACGAGTGGCGAATGGCAGAGCGCAGTCGGTGAGCACCGTAAGACGACTGAAACTGAACTGAACAGCGACGAACAGCGCAGCCAGGCGCGAGGCTGATGAGGCTCTCTCAAGTAACAGAAAGTGAGAGAGTAAGAGGGAGATACACAAGAATGTTAAGTTGCCTGCCGGCCCCAGCAATAACAGTCAAAGAGAGCGAGCGCCACTGTTAACTCGCCACTCTCTCTGTCTCCCTCTGTCCGTTGTCTGTTGTGGGCTGTGGGTTGTGGGCCGTGGATGGGCTGTGCGCGTTGATTGACTGTTGATTTGTGGGCTGTGTGTGTGCTCTGCTGCGCTGTGCTGGGCTTACCGTGGTGCGATTAACGACGACGTCGAGCTTGGCTGCGCGGGCTTAGTTGTTGTTTGTTGCTATTATTGTTGGTGTTGTTGTCTTTCTTCTTTTAGCTGCTGTAAAACTAACTCTCACTGGGTATGCTTCGTTTTTGGGTTAGTTTTTTTCGTCTCAAAATTCTGATTAACATTTTGAGGTTCTTTTCACATTTTAATGCTAGGCCGAAATATTTTTTTATAACCTGTCTATCGGCTTGGGAACTAACGTATTTTTATTGTCAGTCTCTTAGAGACTCTTCGTGTGTATTTTTAAAACGTGACGCTGCCTTAGTCATGGTTCATTCAAAAAGCGTTTGTAATTCAATTAACAGATATGCGTATTTTAAGAAAACTTTGAAAGGAACAAGAAATAGCAGATAAACAAACGACTAGCAGACCTAACAATGCCATACACTCGTCAAAATTTAAATAAAGTAGGATTCTTTTCCGTTTTGAGTTTCTTTTAGATGAAAAGTGACATAATGATGTGTTTTTAAGAGATTTTGAATATTAATCAACCTGTAGTTATGTAATCGTAATATAGGCGCTATAAACTTGATGTTCGCTTTCACTGCAAGTTAGTAACGTTTTCTGGCCAGCTTACTTAGTCAAGCGCAGATCGAGCGCTTTATCAGACTTTCTCTATTTTCTCGAATTTAATTGCCATAACTAACTGTAAGTAAGCTTTTAATAATTTAGATTCTTTGCGTGGGTCCTACTAACTCATAACTATTGTAATTGCGCACTTGAAAGTGATCTACATTCTAACATATTTAGAATATTAAGGTCACACTGTGCCAGTGCGTAATGCTCTTACTGCTCTACAAATCGACAATCCACTGTACAGGTATCCCACAGTGCTAAATGTCACGCTGCTGAGCATTGGCAATGGCCATGGCCACGCTTAGAATGCCAACAACAAAAGAAGCCGCCATCGACAATGTGCAACAAAAACAAAGCCTATGCTAAGCAAACGGGTCAAAATTACAGTTGGAGTTCGACACACAAATAAGGAGAGAGAGAGAAAGAGAAGGTAAGCGCGGCAGAGCGACGTGGTGGTTGTTACTGTTAGACACAGCGTGATGTCTGCACTGAAGACAACAGAGAATGTTAGTTAACAGTAGGAGAACAACAGCTGTTAGAGAACAGCTTTTAGTAGAATCTATGTTGTATAGAGTATTTTGAATGGTATAGGGTATAATGTGTCTCTTATGCAAAACAAAGAAGGCGTGGCAAATTCCACACAGTATATAGAGTCTTGATCAGTGGCTGCACTATATAGCGATTTTATTTATAATAATGAATCAACATACAAATGATTTCCCAAATTTTTCTTGCAATTTAAAAATAAACAAAGAAGTTATTGAACAATAAGTTCAGTGGGTGAACAGATTCGTGCTCAGCTCAAACGTATGCAATACAAAATGTACTTTGTAAGAAATAATTGCACACAGGGTATATAAAAGTCGGGCATACTTATCTGTAGTTTTCTTCCTAGTAAGTTCTGCTCAAGTTGCCGGCACGCGTCAATAACAAAGTCGTTCCTGGCTGGATAGATAGATAGATGGATGAGCTGAACTGGCTAAGTTTCCACAAATGTGACAGACGTCAGTCAAAAACTGTCAGCGGAAGCGTTTAAGAAAATCGATAAATAAATATTAAATCGCTGGCAGACGACAGCAACAACGACAACATAGTCGGCTTTAAGTTTTAATGAGCTTGTCGTTGCGCTCTGTCGAACATTTCTTCTTGCTCTCGCTTTGTGCTTACCATCATATCATATACAATACATAGATATTATATATATCTATATAGCATTTAGGTATTTCTTACTCTTTTGCCTAAGCTGTGTGTGCCTTTTGCCATTAAGCATTTGGCATTTGGCATTGTCTTGGGGCTCTGGCGCTAGATAATTGGCCCGCAGCTCGCAGCTACTGTCTTCCATTGTTGTTGCTGTTGCCGTTCTCTTTTCTTTTTCGCGCAGCTAATCAAATATTTATGCACTGGCTCTATCCGTCATTTTCACTTTTGTTGCATAAGTCTTGTCATTGTCGGCCCACGCGCCGTATGCGCAATTTTCATAAATGTCTTAAATATTTAATGCCAGCCCCAAAAAAGAAGTCCACTGGAAGCGTTGACCCTTTATCACTGTCCTCAGACACGTCCTAAGGCCCCTCTTTCCCTTTCTCTCTCTCTCTCTCTCTCTCTCTCTCTCTCTCTCTATATCGCTCTTACTGAGTTTAACCACCTCTCTCGCTCAGCTCTTGTGCTTTATTCGACTGTTTTGTTTGTTTGTTTTTCGCATGTTTCTCGCATTTGCCCTCCTGAAGAAGAAGAATCATTGAACTTTTGTGTTGCTGCCAAGTTCAAGAGTTCATCGGCGGCGGCGACACAGCATCTGCTCTCGTTTTGAGCGAAAAGTCAATGGTTTATAAATGCCCTACGCCCATTAAGGGCACCCACAAGAGGCATATTCGCAAGTGAAGGGCCTGAGGAAAGCTCTTCCATCTTAAAAAATTAATAACAGTAGGTTGCTGCTGAAAAGAAAGATTTGATATGGTATAAAGAACTTAAATTAACTGAATTAAAAAAAATTTCAAGAAATATGAATCGAAAATGAAAATATACACAAAATATGTCGTAAAGTGCTGATCTAAGTATTTTTTGCCTAGTAAAAATATAAACAAACCGTAGAAAAATATTAATTAATATTATTTTCTCTCTTGCGTTCAACTGGGTATCCCTAAGATAACTCCAATTCTTTCAATTTACTTTAAACCTGTTTTCAGTCTTCTTACTTTCCAACTATATCTAACAATTGATTTTCCTTCCCACTTTATTTTTTACAGGGTATATGCAAGTTTACTCCGTCTGAAATGCTTGCATGTTTAACATATTTTCGCGTTGCCACGCGCTTCAGCCTCTTGTTGCGCTTTTATTGTGCGGCTAAGCCATTCCGACCCGCAGTTGCCACTTGGCTTGCTACGCTTCCCTCCTCCGCCCCGATAGGCGACACCCGCCATCGTTTGGGGCACTTGAAGGTTCCTTGACGCAACGACGCCGTCGCCAATGCGGGTGAAACACAATGGCAAAGCTCGCTTTATGCCATTAATTCTATTTGGGCCCCCGCTCCACAACGTCTGCTGCGCCCTTATGCTACGTGTTCCTCCCCAGACACCTCCCATGCCACGCCCCCAAAACACCCTTACAGCTAAATAGTCGTCGACGTTGTCTGCGCTCATTTGTTTTTGCATATTCTGGCAAAATTAATGGTCAGTTTGTCGGTTCATCGGTTTGTCAGCCACGCAAGGGGAGGCGGGGCGCATAGAGATTCGCAATTTATCATGCGATATGCGGCAAGTTCATTGCTCCACACGTGTGTGTGGCAGGTAAATGCGGCACAGATGCTGCTGGCATAATTATTATGCGGGAATTGAGGTGAGGAAAACAAGTATTTTTATGATATCATTAGACGCATGATGTGATACGATATCAGATGATTTGATTTGATATACGAGAATTTGTCATATTATTTTTGTATATCATTTCAAATCGTTTAGGCCGCTTATTTGTCTATGGGAACGTTATTCCCCCCCCATATCAGGTTTCTTTTTTCTCATTTAATACCCTAAGCAAGCCTCGCAGACACATTCTTCTTCGCGGCTTAATGTAAATTTCTATTGCGTTGGGTTTAATTAAAATTAAATCGTTCTTGTGAGCTAGCAAAAAGCTAAGTTTTATTTATGAGACAGCTAAAAGTGATGCAGGGGCGTCGAGCTACCTCCTTCAGCGGGGGGCTCTAAATTTATTGCGTAAACAAATATATATTTTACTTCAAGCTTTAGTCACTTCATGGCTAATATTTCTTCACATCTGTAATTAACTTAATGCCCTTAACCCCCTTCGGTAATTTACGCACTGCTGTCACTGTGCTAACCGCAAACAACTCGCGCATCTTGTTAGCAATTTGTTCCACAGCCTTTTGTCGCATCTCGTCGCCTGAGACAGCATTCATTCAGAGAGTTGCAATACCCTGTACGCGTGGTAAGTAGGAGGTAGGTGAGAGACTTTCTTTCATAGCCATCTTCAATAACTTGTTTTATCATTTATTATCATCACAGGGTATTATATTGTCCAGACTTCCTTAAAAAAGCACGTAGAACCTTCTGTGAACCTGATTATTTTTCAATATATCTCAATATTTTCTTAAGTAACCGTCGACAGGGTATTTCCCAGCCGGCTTTCGATGACCCTCGCTTGTTCATTTGCTGTTTTCAAAGTTTTGAATAAGCGAGTCGTCAGCTTGCGGCCCGAGATGAATTGACAGGGCCGCTTAGAACGGCGGCAACAACAACAAAAGCAAATACAGCAGCAACAACAACAACAACTGCTGTCAAGTCTGGCTTACAATAAAACACGTTTGAGACAGCGGCGTGCAGTGGGTCAAAAAGGTTATTTACCGCATTTAAATTCCAATTTTAAAAATGTTTTGAGTGTTTAAATATTTGTATTGATAAGCGAATTGTTATTTAACTGCAATTGTTTTTTGTTACAGCTGCAAGTAATGTAAAATGGGAAAAAGCAGGAAGAAGAACCACAGCCGAAAGAACTTCAAGAGCAAGCAGTGGTTTCTTCAGCAGACGAAGCACCACTAGAGCCACCCACCATATGGGATCAACATGATGAAATGATTTTCATGCGGCTAAAGGTGATTCATGCGTACAATTGCCTGAACGAGCCCAATTATCAAAAACAATTTGACAACCTTCTCAACCTCACACAATAGTAGTAAAAATCAACAGATGAATATCTAAATTTTACAACTAAGAATGCTTTGAACCATACAAATTTTCTAAAATCGATAGCCGGAGAAATTTCATTTGATTATTATTTAATTTCAATCGATTTTGGTGCAGTTCTTATTTTAATGCGTAACGTTTTGACGTAGATGAATTGATTATTGCCTTATGCAACACTGTTCTTTATCGCTGGAAATATACCTAACACCTGCCAGCAAAGCGATTGCATAATCTGTTTTCCTGTTCACGGGCAAACAACAAAAGCAGCAGTAAGTGCATGGACAGCAGCAACCGTAAAACTAATATTATATGTTTAATCAGTAAATCATCATTATTGTGTACATATATTATTAATATTCAGGTATATAAATAACTAGCATTATTGGTGAAGATTAGCTTTGCTTTATTTATATTTATTTTTAATAAATTCATAATATAAATGTCATAGTGAATAAAATAAGCCAAATTGCTCTTCTGGCCCACTGTACGAAGGTGGCAAGGCCACAGTCCGTTCGTTGAATGACAGGAACAGCTCACCTGGCCAGCGGTCTCGATGTTAAGATGTGTAGACTGTTGCAGCTGTCACTGCAAAGGCAAAAGCAGGTAGGGAAGGGAGTGGCAGTTGAAGTAGGACAAAGAGGCAGAGGGAAGAGCGCCTCCCCGTCTCTTTATGTTTCACATCAACCCCAAACTCGCAGACAAAGTGATGCTCCAAAGCACCGTGGCCAGAGGGAGGCCTGCCAAGGGGGGATACAGGGTGCAGCTCCTTGTCTGCAAAATTTCCATTTGGTTAAATGCGAGAAATTTACGTTTACGAGCTGCGCACGCTGCTCGTCCTGCTCCACGTGCACATGTCCTTTTTTCGTTTGCTTTACGAGTCGAGGGAGCAAGAGAAAGGGGCAGACGGGGAAGGACGGCTCACTTTTCCCTAGCTCCTTGGCTGTGCTCGTGCTATTGAACTCTCTCGCGTTGGCGACTTTGAAACAAAAATAATTTCCAATTGGACTTTCAGCTTGGGGCTTTAGGGAGGCCGCGCCGCGCCCGGCAACAACAGAAACAGCTACAACTCATGCAAGTCATAAAGTTTTCTAAGAAAATGTCGAAGCAGACAGCAAAAAAAAACGAGAAAGAAGTAGAGAATGAAAAAAAGAAAAGAAAGGGAAATAAATTCTATTCTCCAGATAACCGAAATAGTTTCATTTCACAGGCAGACCATGAACCTAATGCAATTTGTCCCGTCTGGAAAATGGAAAAACCAAAATCGATAAGCACTTTAAAGCACGCTCGAAAGTATGCAGCAACAACAAAAATAACAACTGCAGTCGCTGCCGGCGCCACGCAATTAAACCTAACCTCAATGTCGGCAATGCAAAAAAACAAAATGCAACAGCAAATTGCAGTTGTTGGTGTTGTTGTTGCTATAATCTGAAATGACACGACACCAACAAGCTGCTGTAAAAGAAATTACTCCCTTAAGTTTGAAGAGCACGCACTGTGGAGCGAATATAACCGTATCTCCATTAGAAGAAAATTAGAAGAAAGGGTAGAAATTTAAGCTGCATTGAAAAGGCATTGCATTCTTTTGTGTTGGTAATACTGCAGAGCTGTGCTTGATTGACTACTGTGGTTAAATAACCACAAATTCGAAAGTGAATATGACATCAAAGTGAAACATTTTGAGCTGAAAATCGCAATTTGTGGTTTATTTTCTTATTTGTCAAGTTATTGATTGTTTACCTTTTTATATATTACTTATTTATTTCATTCCCTTTTTATGTGTTTATTAATCTACTTATTTCTCTTATCAATTTATTAAAAATGGCCAAAAAACGGTATACTTACTTTTTATTTAGTTATTAAAATACTGATTTATTTGATTAATTGCTAACTTGTTTATATATCAAAGTAAATTTCATAAATATTTATATATTAATTTATATATTTTTTGACTTCTCTTTAAACTTTATCTATTTAATTATGTAGTTAATTATTTAATTAATTACATGTACAAGAGTATATATGTAATTTGCTAGAAAACCACTACGTGGACCACTGTGCCTGCGGCCCATTGCTCAAATTAAAAGCATTAAAATCGCTCGCACCGCCAGCCAAACTGAACATGCAATTTAAAGCGTTCATTTGCAGTTGTTGTTGCTATTGCTGTTGTTGTTTATTGTTTGCTGTTGCTGCTGCTGCTGATTCTGCTGTTGGCAGTTGGCACTGTAAGTGTACTCACATGCACACAAACACACACATAACTGCTGCTTAGACAGCAGGAGCACCCCCTGAAATATGCAATGCTTTTTTCCTGCACTCACAATTTGCCCACTTTATGGCTCCATGTTGCTGCCACTGCCAAAGGGGTTGCTATTGTTGTTGTTGTTATTGTGGTTGTTGTTGCTACAGCAGGAGTTATTGCTGTTGTAGCTCGGCTTGGCTCGGCTTGACTTTTTGTGCAATCTGCGCCTGGGTGTTTTAATAAACGCAGCCAGCCTGCACGTTTGGGGTCGTTTAAGTATTATATGTATACAGGGCTGTCTATATGTGTGTGCTTGGGTGTGTGTTCATGGGAGTGCTGGCGACCCCTTGTGCCGTTATCGCTTTATTTTCATTAACATTTTCAACTTTGTTCAACTTGGAAGTTTTAAAGTTGTCAACTCTCCACGCAACGCATGCGTCGCCATGTTGGCATTGCCAGAGAGAGAGAGAGAGAGAGACATGGAAGTGAGTTAACAGAGCTCACACTGTTAACAGATGTCTGGTCTGCTGCTATTTTTAGAATTTTTGGCGCACATGTGAGTGTGTGTGTGTGCATAATTTGGCGCAGGGATGTGTGTGATAGGAGCCGACCAGGGTTGGGGGGGAAATTGCAATATGTTAGCTTGAGGTTTATAGTCTGATTTTTCTGAAGTTATTTGGGAGAAAAGAGTATTGCGACATATGTTCAATGATATTAGCTGTTCGGATTATGCTACTGATAGAGTAGAAAGATTAAAGGTTTAAAGAAGAGTAGCATTATTCGTCTGATACCAACAGAAAAATCAATTATGTATAGCTATTTGCCACCCCTCCGTAGAGCAATGTCTATTAAAAATGTATCTCTAATCTCACTACACGCCATACCTTTAATCTACCCAACGATAAAACTCTCTCTCTCTCTCCTTTCACCACCGCAACCACAGCTGAATTATTTATTAAAGCCTGCAAAAAGAGCAGAAGAAGATAAAGGTACAAGAGCTTTTATTGATTTTCATTGTAAATATGCCTTGATACATGTTTGCAGTTAAAATCTGTTTAAACACGGAACGAGACGGAACACGAAAGGGGAACGGGGGCTATGCATCCTGTCAGCAGTTGTTTTTGTAGCACAAGGTCTGCAAGGTTAGGGTTGAAAGTCGTCTAACAGAAGGTTAACCATATGTTCGCTGGAAATGTATGAGAGACAGAGCAAAGAGAGACACAGAGCTTTTGAGCTTTTACTGGAAGGAAAGCCTAAATT
The DNA here is from genome assembly GCA_018904595.1 of Zaprionus indianus. Taxonomy (NCBI): domain Eukaryota; kingdom Metazoa; phylum Arthropoda; class Insecta; order Diptera; family Drosophilidae; genus Zaprionus; species Zaprionus indianus. The sequence continues at coordinate 5,442,367 of JAEIHA010000905.1, forward strand.
ATTACTAAGAGATATTTTACAAATAAAATATATTTTTAAATACATTATAAATAAGAAAAATTAAATATAATGTTTTAAATATGTAAATTCTGATGTAAAGCTCTTTAAATTTCTTCCTTTTCCATTCCCGTTACAGCTGTTTGAAAAAAGCTCTTGAGCTTTTGCCATAAGGGTTGCTTATCCAGCCCCAAAAGTCCAGTCTGATTTTCTTGGCATTTTCCATTGGTTTACTTCCGCAAGTGCAGAGTGAGTTTTTGTTTCTGTTCGAGAATGAAATAAACAAAAAAATAACTATATTTATTCAGTTGTAAAAAGAAAACTGTGAAAATGTTCGCAAAGTGAGGCACGTTCTTTGTGGTCTGTAAAAAGTGAAAAGAAAAGTTTGAGTACAAAGCGAAAGAACTAAACTAATTTTACGCACGAGTGGAAAAAAATCAATAAGCGTGTCAAATTGTAAACACGCCAAGCCCCCCTGCAGAGACACGCCCCCTTTTTGGTAGTGCGCAAAATGTGGTGGACATTGTGCCTGCTGTGGCTGCTGCAAGCTGCCTTGGCTCAACCCGAGTACGATGAGACGCCACATCGTCTCACCAAGCGCATGGATCTGGAGATCTGCATCGGTAAGTGAAGGGAGGTAGAGGTGTTTTTCTATTGGAGTAGACTCTGTATCGGACTAGTTCCTCTACTGGAGTAGTTTCTCTTCTGGAGTAGTAACTCTTCTGATGTAGTACCTCAACTGGAGTAATACGTCATGTAAAGTGTACACTACAGTAGTACCTCTACGGAAGTAGTACCTCTACTGAAGTAGTTCCTTTAATGAAGTAGTTCCTTTATTGGAGTCGTAACTCTATTGGGACAGTACCTCATTTAGATTGGGCTGTCAACTGGAGTAGTCCCCTACTGGAGTAAACTCTCTACTGGAGTAGTACTCCATCTGGGTTAGACCCACAACTAGAGTAGCGCCTTTATTGGAGTAGTCTCTCTTACTGGATAAGTTCCTCTTCAAGATAAGTACCTCTATTCGGGTACTGCTTCTACTGTACTGTACCTCTACTGGAGTAGTACCTTATCTAGATAAAGCCTTCAATTAGAGTAGTCCCTCGCCTTCAGTAGCCTCTCTACTGAAGTACATCATCTGCTGGAGTAGTCCTTCAACTGGAATAGTTCCTCTGCTAAAGTTCTCCCTGCAGCAGTTCTTCCTGGCGTACAACTTACTCTAACTCAACTCTTCCCCCTTTCTAGGCCACTTCGATGTGCACAAGAACACCATCATACGCACCGGAGAATCTCAGGCCATAGGTGGCAAATATCTGCAGGGCCTGGAGCTGGACACGCTGGAGGAGTGTGAACGTCTCTGCTGCGAAACGGACTCTTGTGATGTTTATATTTTCGAACGCAAGGCAGGCGGCTATTGCTATCTCTTCGAGTGCGGTCCACCGGAGAATTTCCACTGCAAGTTCACCAGGCATGCAAACTACACTAGCGCTGTGTTGACGCCGCAAGTGCGCAGCCAGGCAGAGGTGCCCGCGAGCACGCCACGCCCACAGCTGCCGCACATACCCAGTCAGAATGTGTCGCAGCAGGAATGGGAGCTGAGCAATCTCAAGCTGCGGCCGGATGTGCAGCGTGACAAGCCTGCTGCAGTAGCTGTAGTTGCTGCTGCTGCTGTTGCCGCGTCGGCCACGCCCACAGCGAGTGTTGCCGCGGGCATGCCACTACTGGGCGTGCCACAGTCGGCGGCACAAGCGGCACCGCCAAGCGGTAAGTGCGATTGATTATGCAAATGCGCTTTTTGCGCTTACAACTTTTTCATTTCCGCTTTACCCATTTTCCCTCTCTCTCTCGCTCTCACTCACTCTCTCTCCCATTCTTTCTACCTCTGCAGCTCCCGCTTCCGTTGCGCACTGCGGGCGATTCCAGTTCAGCTGCCACTCGGGCGAATGCATTGCCGTCTACAATGCCTGCGACGGCATTCCCCAGTGCGAAGACGGCAGCGACGAGGGACCGGAAGTGAGTACAGCCAGTTACCCCCCACCACTCTCACAGCCTTCCCCTTTTCACGGCCAACCCTAACCACAATGTTCTCTACTCTTTTGCAGTGCAATGCAGTCGCCTCCACGGCCCCCAAAGCCAACAACAACAACAACGCAGAGCAGTATCCGCCCGTGCCGCCCCTGCAGCAACAGTTGCAGCCACAGTCGCAACCAAAACAACAACCACAGCAACAACAACAACACGTTGTTGTATTGGGTCCCCCACCGCCACCACCTCCACCGCCGCCCATGGTCAATAATCGTGAGGATGCTGCCGCTTGGGCTAATCGCAGAATGATTGCTGAGTCGCAACAGCAACAACAACAGTTGCAACAACAACAACAACAGCAGCAGCAGCAACAAGGCGAACTTACGGGTAAATATTGTCTGATTGTTGCTTGTCACTTGTGATTTGTCATGACTGAAAGTAAAGCTGACTACATAACATAAGACTGGGAACTGGTGAGAGAGAATGATTCTGCGGAACTTACATTATATATACATACACATATAACTTCTTGATATCGAAAATACAATAAATACATATACACTTTAAAGGAAACAAACTCTACACTATAATTAATAATATTCTGGTTTCTGATCTATGGGAAAAAGAATTTATAGAGGTTAATTACAATTGTAGGGAGTTTAGGAAAAGGAAATAAAAAATGTTTGTACATACGACATAATATCAACTTTATTATTGTCTTTCTTCAATTTATTAAAAATTATATATAGAGGAGAAAAGTATGCAGAAAATGATGTAGAGATACTATTTAAATAGTATCTCTACATCCTATCCATCATCATTAATTAAAATTTTAATTATTTTCCAATTTTTTTGAATGTCAAGAAAAACTCCGTTCTCCAGAGAATATAATCCATATTATTTTATTATATTTTTATCTCCAAGGTGACGATTTGGTATAATCTTTAAAGTTTAGAACAATTGGAAAAGAAGAATACATTTAATACAGAATCATCCTACATAAATGTAGAACTTTAAACGATATGAAACTTCCGTATATCGAACTGGAATTTTATTGCAAACAAAAAATATTTTATAGCATTTAATAGTCTTATTAATGAAGATATGGAAAATACATTTCTATAGTATCTAAAAATACATCATAAATATTTCTTTAAAGCAAAAAAACCAGAAATCATCTCATGGCAATCTAAAAGCCCTTAAAAACAAGTAAACACCTTAAATTTATTTATTTATTCATGGTATTATCTTATAATAATTTCATAAATACACTTGAATACATTTCAATTAGTTTTGCCATTAAAAACGAAACAGAATAAGGAGTAGTTCCTCTTTGGCTTTTACCAAGAACTTTGTCTCCATTCACTCTCTCACCGAATGTTAACAAGTTTCCGCTTCAACCAATAATCCAATCCGCCCCGCGGCAATTTCCGAAGAAAAATTACTGAAAGATTTGTACGAAAAATGAGTGAGAACAGTAGTTGCAACATGCAGCTTACAACTCTTGCCTCACGAATGCGAAACAAAGAAGGCTGCGACATTAGCACATAAATTGCAGTCAAAGAGCACGCAAGCAGCTACAGTTGAGGCCGCAGCCTCGCCAGCTCACACTTCACAGGCTCCTCTCTCACACACTCCCCCCTCCTACCCCTTTGGTCAGTTAGCAATTGGCTGCGGGGCTGATGGGAAAATGGCAATTAGTCGCGTCAGTTTTCATTGTTGTAATGGGATACGCGTCAGTGGGAATTGATTTACGAGTGTGTGTGTGTGTGTCAGCGAAAGGGGTGTGTGCGTGTATGTTGTTATTGCTTTTGTGTTCTCGGTGTCTACTCGTAATTAATTCAATTAGTCGTCGCTTCCTTGACAGATGAGCAGCAGCTCGGCAGTCGCATCTTCAGCCACAAAGGCGGCCTCCAGTTGCAACAACAGCAGCAGCAGCAGCCACTCCAGGGGCAGGTGCTGGGTCAGGGGCAGGTGCCCGTACAGAGTCAGCCGCCTGCAGCAACGTACAACAACAACAATGGAGGAACATTGTATGGCATGTCGCTGCCACGCACGGGTATCTATTTACCGCCACCGCAGCAGCAGCAACAACTGGCGCCACAACAACAGCAGCAGCAGCAGCAAATTGTGAGCGTGCCCCAACAAACGAGCGTGCTCAACTGGCCGCAAGTTGCAGCGGCGCCAGCGCCACAGCCGCCAGCACAAATTCCTGTGCAGCCACCGCAACAACAACAAAGCTTTGCGCAGCCTCCACCTGCTGGCGCTGTGCCGCAGCAACAGTCCATGCTGCCCGTGCTGAATGCAGCGCCCACACATGGCAAGAATCCGCCCGCTGATGAGGATTATGATGACTACGAAGAGGAGAAGTCCACCGAGCCGCCCAAAAAGGTGAGTTGCCACATGCCACACTCACACACACATCAAACTAATCCCGTATCTTGTCCAGAAACAGCGCAAGCACAAGAAAACCAAAGCCAAGGCTGGCAAAGATCCCATAGAGCTGGCGCTGGAGCAGAACAAGCAGCAGCAGTCACAACAACAACAGCAGCAACAGTTGCCGCCGCCAGCGCTGCCTGTGCCCGTGGCACCGGTGCACGAGCAGTACAAGATGATACACGAGAATCTGGCGCTAGAGTTCCGCGATCATGATGGTCACTCGGAGCGTCCTGGCGGCGCTGTGCTCTCATTGTCGCTGGGGCTACTCGTGACAGCAGCACTGGCCATATTGATTGGCTGTCGCATGCGCACAGTGGGACGCAGGGCAAGGAGATTGGGCGGCAAGACACCCTATTCCCAGGAGGCCGATTTTCTGGTCAACGGCATGTATCTATAAGGGGGCAGATGTATGTCAGATATATATACAATACATATATTATATATACATATACTATATACAGTTATACATACGATAGATCGTTCAGTGTGTCTGCCAGGCTCGAGTGTGTGCGGGGGGCGGGTCGGGGGTTGTCGGGGAGTTCTCCAAAGTTAGCTAAAGGTAATGAATGTCAAACATATTTTATATAAACTGAAATATACATTAAATAACAAATAAAACAAAAATGAATATCCAACGGAATTTCTCTGAATAGTTAAAAGTTGTTGATTTGATTCACATTTTCATATAATTTTCCTTTATTTTGTTTTTATTCAAGTTCTCCTCGCAAACCCTTATTTTTTATTCTTTTTTTTGTATTTTATTCTTACGTTTTCTTTACTGAGTCATTACAACTACAAAATAATAGGAAGTTTTTGTTGGTTTTTCTTGGTTTTATCTTAGTTATCATCGTGTTTTGTTTTGTTAAAATACCACGCAAATGTCGCAGTTGTACTTGCATACATATCATATATAATTTTTCGATTTCTTTTTTTGTTTTTAATACACCATTTTTACAGCACGAAAGTAGCCAAAAAATATAGACAAATTTGACGCTTACAGATATCACATGAAATGAAAAACTAAAACGAAGAGTTTCTTTATAAATAACAAAAGTGTTTTTCTATATAATTTGGAAAATGTTTCTGCGTTTGTCTGTCTTACATTGTTGTATACATTATCATTATTATTATTATTATTATTATTATATTTTAATTCGTTTATACATCGAGTCTTTTAATTCTTTCTTCTGGTAAGTTCAAGTTCTGGTGTTAAAATTACGAATCTTTGCTGCCCCTGACGTTGTTTTGTTGTTGTTGTTGTTTAAGTATATTCACTAAAACAGGCCTGTTGTTTTTGTTGTCTGTTTCTTTAGCTCCATTTTGACTTAACACTGTACAGATATACAGATATATATATATATAAAGTACATATATACGATCGTAATGTAAACTAATTTTATTTATAATTATTGTTATTATTTATTTATTTATGTTGCTGATTAGTTTAATGATGCGTTGATAAATGTTTTGCTTTGCTTTTGCTGTTTTTTTGTGGTTTGTTTTGTTCTGTTCTATTATGTTTTCTTCCTGTTGTTTTTGCTTGTTTTCTGATTCTTTACGAATGAAATTTGGAACACGAATTATAAATAATTGAAACTGACTTTAAACACCTTTCTGCTTGCATAAATTCACATCAAAATCCACGAGTGTGTGTGTCTGTGTGTGTGCAGGTGTGTGAGCTGTTGCTGGGTGTGTGTATAATGGGGGGAAATACATTGAGAGAGAGGTAAAGAGAGAGGGATTATCTTTATGTGAATGTTGAATGTGGTTCAATTATTTGCTCGGCTCCTTCTGCTTCTCATTCTTCTTTTTAAGTTGGTTGTTTGCTGTGGTTGTTGTTCTTTTTGTTGTTATGTTGTTAAGTTAATAGTTAGCGTACTTTATAATATATATTTATAATTTGCGAATATTCGTTACTTGTTGCAGCGTGTGGTACGTGGATAATGCTGGAACGTGCGCATCATGTTGCGTACCTAGAGAGAGAGTAAGAGGATTTATAGAGATTAGAAAGATCGACCAAGGTGAGATATCAGAACTCACCTCTTTGTCCAAAGACGCGCAATCCGATCGTGCTCCTCGCGATTCTGCAAATATTGCGTGGCAATGCTGCCAACCAGAGGATCAGCTGCAAGTGACAGAATGGACATGTTAAATATGTATTCAAAGAGAGGAAAGAACTCTATGCGAGCCTTTTACTTACCAGGATTGCAATCTGTGAGCAGGGAACAAATCGAGAGTAAAACTTTTGATATGGTCAGCGCCGGCGACCAATTGTCCTTCAATATATCTAGACAAATGACGCCCTGGCTATTGATATTGCAGTGATAGATGCGTGTGCGGAACGTGACTTTGGGCGGCTTGAACGGATACTCGGGTGAGAAGTGTATGTCGAGGAAGAAGACGCCACCCTCGTACACCGAGCCAGGTGGCCCCAGAATGGTCGATACCCATTCGTACAGGTTATCCCCCTTGGGTCCCGCGCTACAATTGGGCGGTGGATCCAATGTGATTTCTGCTAACTCCTTTTGTATACGCTTCGCCGAGGTGCCCAGTGCTTTAGATATTCTCGGCGTTGACTTGGTATCCTTGCGTGGCTCATCGCTCGTTGCCGTTGAATTGGAATTGTTGCTACCGGAAGCAGCAGCATTGCCGCCGCCATTCGTATTGGCACCTCCTGCTCCACGTCCACCACCACCACCGCCGCGTGCCGTCGGTGTGCCGACCACTGTGGACTGATTGCTGGAGGCAGTGCTGCTGGCGGAGGAGCTGGCGCTGGAGGTGGCTGCAACGCTGGAGCTGGGGGCGCTGCTGCTGCCGGCACTAGACGCCGCTGCTGGAGTAGAAGACATGACGACGCTGCTAACAGTCTTTTAGTTATTTCTCTGTGTGTGTTTCAGTTCTCAATGGAAGGGCTGCAAGGAGAGTAGAGAGCGGGTAACTATAATTTCATTATAATAGTTGTGAGTTAATTGTGCAATCATTCGATTTCTTCATTTTCTATGTATGTTTTTATTCTTTTTTTATCAGCTGACTCGAATTCCGAAATATAAACGAACCACACATCGGGAATCGGTTCATTCCATCGAACCGAGGCATGAGTTCAATTGTACGCGACAGGTCCTTGACCCGAATAAGAAGCACGAAAACAGGTCGAAGAGGCTGCAGAATCGTGATATCACAATCATCTATCTATTCATTTAAAGCCCTCACGGATTAAATTTAATCACCAAAGCGCCGCGCTGCCTCTGCTGCTGCCGCTGGCCGTGCAGAGCGGCCATTTTGGCAAACGCTGCAGTAGCAGCAGCGGCGCGGCAGAGCGACGTCGTTTGGAGTTTGCCACTGGCCATGACAAAGCGCTGCTGTGCCTGTGTGTGTTTGTATTTCATTTTAGCGTTATTCCTGTATCAATTTGTTGCTTGCACGCGGTTGCAGTTAAAAATCAATCAACTTAGCGCAGACATTTGCAAAACGCCGCCGCTGCTGCTGCTGCTATCGTTGGCCGCCGCTGCTGCTGCTGCTGATTCTGTCGCGCTGCCAACCGCCGCATGATTGCACAATTTGAAACAACAACACAGTGTCGATTTGTCGAAACAAAGAACTGCACGGCGCTAATTGTACAATACGCACCTTTTGGAACAATAATTTGATTAATTTTACGTCGCGGAAACACTGCAAAATTCTCTGTGCTGCTTGCTCCCCTGCCTGCCTCTCTGTCGCGCTCTCGTCGTCGCTTACTCTCTCTCTCTCGCTCGCTCGCCGTCTCTCTTGAATCTTTGTCGCACTAGTTTTCCTTCTGTCTTTGCACTTTACACTTTTGCTATCCACAATTGGCTGTTTTCTTTTTCAAGTTAAGTAAATAAATATTTATTTCTCACAAATTGTTAAAATCTTGTGTCGTCGTCGTTGTCGGGCAGGCAGACAAGCGGTCGGCCGCTTTTGATGTTTCTTTTGTTGTCAAAATTAATATCGATGCAGTGCGAGTTATCGATAGTTGTGCTGTGAGTTGCGCGTGCAATATATCGCCGGCAAGCTGCGCAAAAATAATAGATATTCATTCGATTGTTTTTTGGAGCAAAAATATACATTTTATTTATTTAAACTTAGCGGCGTCTAACAGTTATTAATTAAAAAAATTGTTATTTTTGTTGTCAAAAATGTTACTTTGTTTCCATATTTTCGACTGTTGCCTTGCGCGATTTGAACACACGCACTGTGTTATCGGCACCGCCAGAAACAATGTATTTAGGATTCGACCAGTCAATGTCAAGAACCTTCTCGCCATGTCCGAGCAAATCGTACAGTGGCGCCTTGGGACTTCTGCAGTCCCACAATTTGTTCTGATTATCATAAGCCCCAGACACGAATAGGAACTCCTCCGTAGTGGACCACATGACCGATTGCACCCAGGCGTTGTGGCCCAGGTACGTGTTGCGCACGACAGAGCCCTCTGCAAAGGGGAAATATATAGATATCATTACACGATTCCTTTTTACAAATTCTGTAAAACCTACGGTTGGTGCGTGAGTCGTACAGGCGCAGATTCTTGTCAGCCGAGGCTGTGACAATGAGGCGATTCAGGTTGGAGTAGCTGGCATCGAATATAGACTTGTTGGTCGATATTTCCGTTTTGATGCCCTCTAGGCTCAGATCCCACACCTTGAGCGTGTGATCCCAACTGCCAGTAAGCAGCGTATTGGCGTCCATCCACTGCACAGCCGAGATGCTCTCCCGATGACCCTGCAGGGTCAGCTTTGGTGTCTGTCATGGAGAAAGGAAAATAAAGAAGATATAAATTAGTTAAATTAATATATAGTAAAATATCAATTGCTTACCCTGACACCGCTCTCCTTGGCACGCTTTGAGGAACTAGCCTCTGCTGAATCCTCCAGCTCGGCGGACCACACTTTAAGCATTGTGTCCCAGGAACCTGTGGCGAAGCGTTGCGCATTTGGACTCACAGCGACGCTATCGACGCCGCGTTCGTGGCCCTTGCACACTGATATACACTCAACGGCATTCGAGTCGATGTTCCACTGCCATATCATAGCAGTCTGATCCTGTGACGTGGATACAAAGCGACCGGTCTGGTCGTCCAGTGAAATCCAGTCGACAGCCTTGATGGGCGCCGTATGGCCAGGTATGGTGAGTTTATGCTTGCCCTTGTTGGTCCAAATGTTGATGGTATTATCGTAGCAGCCAGTAAGAATCCAATTTCCGCATGCCTTCACAGCAGACACCCAATCATCGTGCAGCAGGCAGTCCTGTGGCTCCGGGGCTGGGAATCTCTCCACATACTCGATCTCTATGGCATCCTCAAAACTGATGGCCTTCTCGCGTAAATGATCACACAGCCGACCACGCAGATACTCATCGAAGACCAGAAAGTCAAAGTCAATGCCACTTATATCGGATTCCTTATTCCGGCTCAGCAGAACGTTCAGGAATGTATTCAGTTCCGTAGTAGAAACGCTGCCTTCGATCGCATATGGAACATCTGGCACAGCATAACTAAGTGAATCGATGAGAGAAATCATTAAATCAATATAACAATAACATATTTTTCTGTACTCACATTTCTTGTTTGGTTTTCAGATGAACCTGCACCTGCCCCTCACCGCTCTCTGCTTCCATCTTCGTGTACACGTGCGTTTCGATGCGGCGTTTTTGTTATGCTTTTCTTTGTTCACGTGCAGCAACTGAAGCGTGCAGTTTGTTTTAACTTAGTGCCTTTTTTTGCACGACGTAAAGTAGTTTGGTTTATAAAAAATATACTTCACGTTTCAGAAATATTTAATATTTATTAAATAAAATAAATCGCCGTATAATTGTGGTGGCCACAATTAAACTAGTGATGAACCAAAACAACGTGACCATATATCGATAGTTGTTGGCTGTTGCCATTGAGCTGCCAACCTATTGCAATTTTACTGCTCACTGTAAATGATAAACTATCGATTTATAATCGTTAAATGGAAATTTAAACTGCACCGCGAAATTTAAATTACCAAATTTAACTTTGCAAAAGATGCGCACACAAGTAGAGAAATTGTTATCTAATCATGTGGACATTACGTAATACCAACATGCAAAACATGATAAATACGCCAAGCTAATCGTTTAATAATTAATATTGATATGCTGCATTAGCCAAAAAAGACGAGACGATTTGCGTTTCGTCTGCGTGTTTTTTATGCCTTGTTTTGGTGTCACTCGTCGTCGTCAACTTACGCAAAAAGGCAAAAAATTACAAAAAAAAACCAAGCTTGGCTAGCAAATTACAATTCGGCTGTTCATGCCGCGCGCGCGCGCAATTGTTAAACTTTATTAATACTCGGGCCCGGCCTGCGGTCATTAATGAACCAGATAGCACCACCGCCATTTGAGGGGCACCACCTGATCGACCACTTTTGCCCGGGGACTGGAAGTCAGCGATGCGATGCGTGGAAGGTTAAGCGCCTCTTGACATTTCTGTTGCGCTCTAACCTTCGAAGAAGAAGTGCACAACTGTCCAGTCGAGTGTAATAATAATATTTTGTTTATGATGCCGCATGCTCACCTTTTTATTGGGTCGACACATGCAATGGTAAAGTGTTGAGTTTTTTTCTCAATATTTTTTATTTTTCTTTTTCATTTTGCGGCTGCAAAAACCAGAAATGAACAGGCGAAATGTGTGTGCGCTTTCCAGGCGCAGCGCGCTTCCAGTGCGCATGGGCGAGCGCGTATAAAACGCGCGTGGCGCCTGCGCTGCCGAAGCATTACAACAAAGCACACGCGCCAGGTAAGTCGTCGTCGTCGTCGTCGTTATCGGGCTCTTGGATTGCCTGTCTAATTATCGAAGTTATCGAAGAGAGAGTGCACTGCATTACTAACTCACATTAATTTGTTATCTTTCTCTGTTGCACCTTGCAGTTCATCAACAAAATGAGAATCTTCTTTGCTCTCTTCTCTCTGCTGCTCGTCGTGCTGTGCGTGCAGTGCGCGCCACAGACGCGAGAGGGCGCTGCGTACACGAACGAGGCCATTCGGCAGGCGCAGCAAACGTTGCTGATACCGAAGGATGCGCAGATCCAGAATGTGCAGGAGGGGATTGAGTTGGGCGCCTACGAACAGATTCCCGGCAATCAGCGCATCAATCTCTTCGACATCTTGGGCGATACGGTGCCCTCTGAGGTGATAAACAATCTGCAATCCCAGGTCGATCAGATCGGACGCAATTAAAAGTGCGCAGAAATTTGGAATCGCCTTTGTTAAGTTTTTAAAAAATATGAAAGAAAATACTCAAAAAAAAAATACAAAAAACTATTTAAGTATTAAATATGCGACTTTTGCTTACCCTTCTTCACTGAGCTCCGCCCCCATCCAAAAGCGAAAGTGCTGTTGCTCCTACAAACCAGTCTGCTGGGGTAGAGTCTAACGGCAAAAACGAAGACGATGAACACGAAGACGAAGACGCAATAGACAAAACAAGCCGCAAAAACTTTCTCTGCCGAAGATCCCGCGGCGCATACGAAATGAATCAAAAGTTCGCTTGCAGCTCAGCTCCTCCGCAACCTTGTTACATAAGACAAAGTTGCCCCCTCACTCTCCCTCTCTTTGCACGCTCTCTCACTCTCTTCAGTGCGCACTGTACAGTTCAATACAGTTAATCGTGCTGCTGCTGTTGTTGTTATTGTTGGTTTTGCCTGTAACCCAAGTGGCTTTTTGTTGCTGTTGTGGCAACAGCTGCGCTGCCGCTGCCTCTGCCTCTGTTGCTGCTGTGATGCAACAATTGTCGCTGTCGACGTCGTGATGTTTGTTGTCTTCGTTGCGATTCGTTTTGTTTTGTTCATTTAATTTGTTGGTAATTGCCGCCGCATGCACTTGCATATTTAATGAGAAAACACAATGTTGTTGTTGCTGTTGTTGTTATTTTTGTTGTAGGTGCGTCTCTTGCGCAACTGCAGCTAGAATAGCTGCCTATGTGTGTGTGCGAGCATCTTCCTTTGCCTATATCTCTCTGTGTAAGTGTTGCCAACCTAGCTTCTAATTCAAACCAAATCCTTTTCATATAGTTGGCTTTAATTTTGTATATCTATTAAAGAGTATAGAGTATTATACAGTTAGGCAACTTAGTTTGAAGGGTATCCCACTGTCGGGAACCGCTTGACTCCTGCTTTTTATTATCTAAATTGCTTTTTTTCTTCTGTCTTTTATTATAACTGCCTTGCGCTTGTCAGTCAAGTAAAAAACACTTCTTTTATTTTCTTTTACACTTTTATTATTATATCGTACTTGAAAAAATGAACTTGATCCTAGATTTACGCTAGTTAAAGTACTGTTACTTTCGATTTCAATCTCTAGTACATTCCATATTTTTCTATAATATAATTGTGCAATAAGTTTATGCCTTACAGAACTAACATCTTGTTTTCACGCCTAAATAATTCATAAATTTTTTCAGCGAGAACTAACTAAAAATAGAAATGACTGCACTTTTGACACGATTTTAAGCGGCATCATATTCGTGTTTTTCTTTATTATCAATAATAGTTTATAAATTATAGTAAAAATAATTGCTTTAAATTAAAACTTTCAATACTCAGTCTAAACTTAAAAGCTTTTCAAATCGAACAGGACTATATATGATTTTCATTACAAAAACACATCACTAGAGAAAGATTCAAAGATTTCGATGTTTTTTTTCTTTTTTTCTTCATACATGTTTTATGCAATAAATTAAATATTAAATAAATCATTTAATAATCTTTTTATGGGCGCTTTATGTGGGTGTTAGTGTGTGTGTGTGAGGGGACGTGGCAATGTGAAATATGTTTATCTTCTTTTTCTTTACTTTTTTGATTTTGATCTTAAAATAGCAACATGTTTGGTAATTTGTATGAGAATAAATTAGAATAAAACTAGACAATTATTTTACACACACTGTGCAAATAGTTGGACAAATAAAAATATATAGGTATTGCATTTGGGGAGCCCAGCATTGCGTTCTCATCAACGGTTTCATATTTCTCCGATCATCTCCACATAATTCTTGCTAGAGTATGTTACTTAACTACGTTTATCGATGTATGTCCGTATATGTGTATAAATTCAAGTTTTTATTAATCGCAAATCGCTTGAGTAGTTTTTGCATTAAAAAAGTAATTTGCAGTCTATGTAAACTATCAATTTTTAATGTTAATGATCTTCTCGTTTCTTGCTACTTAAACATTAAGACTTTTGCTCACTTTGCTGTTTGAATGTTATCGATGCTTTCTGCGGTGATGATCGATGCCCGCTTATGCATGTGTATATCGATACCAGCTCTCAACTCTAATTCAAACATGGCCGTTTCTTGAGTTTGTTAAAAATGACGCGACTGCACTTAAATCACTTGAGTAATGCACGAAATATTTTAATTAGTTAGCACTACTCAGGCAAACGTAATTGCAAATTGGACGTCCAAGTAATTGCGATGGCGGTTTGTTAATTACAGCTCTGCTACGTTTTATATAGTATATATATACACCAAAAAATTTGTTGTGCTATCTCTCTGGCCAGCTCAGTATATTCTTTGCAGGAGCAGACGTTCTAGACGTAGACCACCAGTCTCCGCACCCGCCTGTTCTACGAAACTCTTCTCGAGACCTGCCGCCTCCTTGGTGGCTGCATTACTTTCCTGGCCTTCGTCCAGTTTGAGGCTCTCGGCATCTGCCTTGGGATCATCTGCAGGGCTCTGTGCTTGTCCAGCACCCGATCCTAGTTCATCGATATCCACAGTCGAAACACTTCGTGCTCGGGGCGTTGTTGGTTCTCGCAAATCGCCGCTGCCACTGCCGCTCTCCAACTCAGCGCTTGTCTCATTCTCGTTCTGATTGCGACTAATCTTGGCCAGTTCGCTGACGTTCTGTATGTGCACTTCGGCGGAACTGTCCTCGGCACTGTACATTAGCGGCACCTGCGACAATGAGGCCTTGCCCGGATTGGAGGAGGAAGAGGAATCTTGGCCTAGCGTATTTTCCGTTGTGGATGCCAAGGCCTGAAGAAGGACATCCATGTCGCCACTGCCACTGCCGCTGCCTGCATCCAAGCTGCTCTCGGTCACGTGTTTGGTGCGCTTGGTGTCCCTCTCAAAGGGCGTGGCAATGCTGCGCTGCTCATCCTTGCTCTCGGGCTCTACAATGTCCTCCAGTTCGACTAGGGGAAAGTTCACATCACGCAGACTGAAGTCATCCTCGGGCAGCGAAGGATATGCTGGATTGGACTCCACCTGTGGCACATCATCCTCCTCCATGTGGTGCACAGTCTGTGCGGTACTCGAAGCCATCAGTTCGCTGGCCAATCCTTCTGTGCTGATCTCCAGTGCAGCCGTATTATTGTCGCTACCAAATGTGGAGCTCATCAGCTCAGGTCCGTCGGTGGTAACCAGACGCTCTGTGGTTGAGCCACTGCTGTTGGGTCCTTCCGTGGTCGATATAATGTGGTAGATATTGTCGCTGCCTGCTGTCTCAGGTTCTAACTCGGGCGTGGCAACAACATTGTCCACGAGGGCATCCCTGAATCCATTTTGAATATAAGTGGAGCCTGCACCAACCGATAAGGCCTCTCCAGGCACACCCTCCGTTGTGTACTCTCGCTTGATGTTCACCTTGCTGGGATCGTTCTCGGCCAGCGGCTGCAGTCCATCTGCGTTGTAGGTGACCAGCGGTTTCGGCTGGTCTATGTAGCCCACTGAGGCGATGAGCTTTAAGCTCTCGCCACTGCTGCCGTTGACTGGAAGTGCTTTTTGGTTCGTGTCTTGGCTAAGCGGTAGGGCTGCTATTGGTGTTGCTGGCGTGTCGATTGCTGTTGCTGCGGTGCTGACACCTGCTGCTGCCGCTGCTGCTGTTGACACCGGTGGACCCTCTGTTGTTACAGCAGCAGCAGCAACTGTTGCTGTACTGCTCTCAATTGTTGCTGCTGCTGCATCTATTCCTACAGTTGTTGCTGCCGCTGTGCTTGTTGCTGCCGTTGGTGTTGTTGGCGCCTCAGTGTTGGGCACTTTGCGCGTGGGTATCGCCTGCTTGACCTTGTGATTGTCATCCGTAATACGTATCTCAGTCGGCTTGGTTATCTCCTTGATGGTTATGTTCCAATTGAAACCAGCTGGCGGTGCTAGTGGGGCAGGCTTTGCGGTTGTGGACGCTGAATTGCTCGTGTCACTCGCCAAGGGTGGATTGTTGTCGAGAACTAAACCAGGTGCAGAAGAGGAGCAGGAGAACGAGAAGTGTCGGTTAGCAATTGCAGGGATTAATCGAACTTGGAGTGCGCAACTACAACTACTCACTTGGGCAATTGTCATATTCCGGACAGCAGCGGCCGGGCACGTACTTGGGCATGCAGTCGTCGCGACGGAAACAGGTGACCGAGCTGCACACAATCTCCCCACCTGTAACATTTCGAAAGGGGCTCTTTAATCAAAGTGGAATGATGTAAGGAAAGAAACTGATGTAGTTCAATGCTAAACGGATTACAAACATTTGGTGTAATATCATATCTTACTCATGCTAAGATATCAACGTCACCTTAAATTGTAGCATAAAGCATTGTCAAATTTAAATTACACATTAAAATTCTAATCCACACTATAATCTAGTCAATAATTGCTACAATTAACCCTATTGTATGCAAATTGGCTTTGGCATAAAGTGTGAACATTTATGGAAAGCTGCAAACAATAAACAGAACTACTAGCTGGTGAAATTTGCATTTAAAACAATTGGAACTCATCGTGAAATTTGTTAAAAGTAAAGTCAAATTTAAAATTAAAAGAGCTGCAAATCAATCATCGCTTAATATGCGATAATAGAACTGAATCTTTAATTGGTAATCCTTTAGAAAAAGTCATGCTAAGTAATATGAACAAACTTAATGATATTCTTGAGCTAATATATGTAACTTGACGCCTTTAACTGATCTGAAAGGAACCGATCTTAACTTTCTTCAAGTGCAAAGCAGTAAAAAGTTCAACCTACTGAGCTACTACTACTCAGCTAGTTCACATGATTAAATTAAGAACTAATGGGAAAGTTTAAGACATATTATATATTATAGTATAATGATAATATGTTCTAAGTACAGATGTACTATAATTAAGTGTAGTCATATGAAGGTCCAGATCTTCTTAGTCTTTACAGACGTACTATTAATAAAGTCTAGTCTAGTCATAAGATCATCTTAGTTTAATCATAGGATCACTGATGCATTCATGAAAATATGTAAAGAATCCTAAGCCGATAGCAATTTCCATACCCACTCCTATGCCAACCCCTAATCTGATCTACACTTTATAGCAGACTGTATCAGTTAAGAGCCCTGTCCCTGTCGCCCCTCTCGACTTACCCTTGCAGTAGCAGACTCTGCACGGCGTATCCGGATCTACCAATTTATAACCATTCGCGTAGGTTTTGCCATCCTTTTCGCAATCTGCGGAAGCGGGAAACGAAATGATAATAAACGATAGAAAGAGAATTCGGAATGAAGCCACACAGTGGGGGCCTGCAAACACTGCTGGCCATTTGCATAGCTGCACTTACCGCATTTATAATCGGGACAACAGTGGCCAGTGCGCTGAATGGCGCGGCAGCTCGTCTGCTTCTCGCAGCGCGCCGTCGTCTCTGGCACCCAGAGGCCGTCGAGCAGGCATTGGCCTGTATATGGTGGGGTATAAACAATTGGAACGCGCATTTAGAATAGGATTGGCAAAGCGCGGATGGCGATAAGAGCGCAACGAGGATGCTTACCTTGAGGCTGCTGCTGCTCCAGCAGGGATTCGGTGGTGCTGCTGCTGGCGGAACTCGAACTGAGGCTGCTCGGTGTGACCGAGACCGTGACAATTGCAGAGGATGCGCTGCTGCTGCTGCTGCTGGTGCTGCTGTCTACGGCGGGAACTGCAAGAAGAAAGAGAGAGATATAGAGAAAAAGTGAGAAAGGGAAAGCGAATTGTGTAATGAGAATCAACAATGGAAGTGCAGCAGAAGGCAGAGAAGGGAAGGGAAGGGAAGCCAACGATCCTTGGCCCCTTGCTAGGTATTTGAATGAATGACATTTTGATAACAGTTGTTTGTTGTCTCCTCCCGCTGTTGTGTTGTTGTTGTTGTTGTTGTTGCTGGAAGTTGTCTCTACCTCTGCCCCTGTGGCTGGGCCAGGTAAAACGCCAACAAAATACGGCAAAAGTTAAATGAGTTTAGTTTTAGTTTGCCTTTTTTGTTTGCTCTGCCTCTGCCTCTTCCGCTGCGCCACTGCGTTGTGCCTGCTCGTGGCACGGGGCGTGGCACTTGTAGCCTGTTGTAGGTTTTGTCAGTTGCACTCCTGTGTCACCTAAGGGTCTACCCCTCCCTCCTTCGCATTCTCTATCTTTCCTTCTAATTCTGATTGCTTGTCTGACTGTCCAAACTGGCCAGAGGAGGCTCTTAAATTTCATTGGGTTTTCGACAGGCAGGACAATCCTCCTCCCCCGCTCTCCCCCTCCTTCTTTATCTTTGTTTTTCGACAGCAAACTTGGCACTGCTTGCTACTTCGTCTTGCCCTTTTTGCGGCTGTTTTTCAGCCCATGAAAAATGATTAAATATGCGCCAGCATTAATCATACGCACTGTGTGACACGCAATCGCCCACGCACATTTCCTTTTTCGACTCAACCCCCTCTTGTTTTTCCAGCTGCCTCAGCGACAATTGCATCTGCCGCTCATTTTCCACACATTGTTTTCATAGTTTGTTTCTGTGTTTTCTTTTAGTTCTTTTCTCATTGAAGCGATTTGGTTTCAGCACGCGCGCAGCTAGATTTCCGTTATTGCCTGTCTGTCTGTCTACCTGCCTGCAGCTGATTCTAGCGAAACAGTTAATGGAATTTTCCTGATAAATTTCGCACAATCAACCAAAGGCAATGGCGAAGAAATATAATGGCAATTTTTAATTGGCTTTTCAGTATTATAAAAAAAATAATTTGTAGTTTTGTTTGATATTCTTCTTTCAAGAATTTATTTATTATAGATATCATTTTCCATGGCAGATCAAATTTTTTTTTTCTTTTTTTATCTTCAATAAATAATTTTTATATTCTTTGCACAATTTTTTTCCGTACAGTTTTTTATTTTTTTTATATATAGCACACATTATTACCTACTCATATCCCTAAACTTTCAGAATTAATGATGTCTGTTTTAAAGTTCTAAACTTCTGACAGGCACTTGAAGATTAATTATCGCAATATCTTAAAACGTTTATTTTCTGCAATTTATTTTATACCTTTTATATAAGAGAATTCAGCTCACTCTAAACTGCACTATTCCATTTAATATTTTTCAATTTATTTTATTTTATTTATTAACTTTCATATTATTTTATATATTTATTTCATATCCTGACTTTCGTATATTTTCTTCTCACTTTAATGATTTTTAAACTGCATAGTTTATAAGAAGAATATATGCTTCAGTTCACCTAACTGGAAGTCTCTCACTTGCCTTAGTCGCTACCTTGTTAATGTTAGTGTGTTTGTGTGTGGTTTTTGTGTGTGTGCGTGTGTTTGTGTCATACAGTGCTCTCGGCTTCGTTCTGCGTTATGTAATACGCGAAATTCGAAACGCGCTTGCTGTAATTAGACGAGCAGCTTCCCGTGTTGTCGTTGTCCGAGCAGAACGAGCGACTTCCCATTGTTAAGCTGCCTCTTGAAATGTATGTGAGGATGTGTGTGTGCGTCTGCTAATGTCAGGCAGTCTGGCAGTCTGGTAGTCTGTCAGTTTTTGACTGGCCAACACGTTTCAAATGAGCAAAATTATTATGCGAATTATGTAGAACAGACGCAGCAGCAGGAGAGCAAAAAATGCTAAGCTGCAAGCGGGTATACACGACATGGCGTTACTTGGTAAGCAAAGAAAACATTTTCAGTTTATAGAAAAGATTCCTAGAATGCCTGAATTCTTGCTGGACATATATATACCCTAGAATATGTTCCCTTAACGTTCTAATTGTATGTGTTGTTTATTCTTCAATTCATCTGACTTTTGTAGACTGTTAAACAGCCTTTTAGTTGTCATATACCCTGTAAATAAGCAGTTCCCATTTCTAGCTGGATTAAACTCTCTAAACACAGAGCTTAATTTACCGTGTGTTTAAAATAAGGAAGCATTGCCTACAAAGGTAATTCGAGGCGTGCATAAGATTACGTATACGCCACCGCGAGATCTTATTTAAGATTTCGCTGAAGCTTCTTTATGCGACGCTGTAAGATTGTCGCCTTTGTCTCAGCACAGAATTTATTGTTGTTGCTGTTGATTGCATTGGAAATTAGCATTTGATTGTTTGTTTTCTCAAAACGCGTTCATAAATTGCAATGCGATTTTTTTTTCTTGTTTTATTTCTTGTTGTTGTTGCGTGTGATAAACGATGAACGACGCGCGCAATTTGCCGCAATTGTTATGAGACAGTGTGCGGCAGGGCAAAGCAATAACAGGAACTGTGGGCTAAACCGCACTATTAATAATACTTAAAGGCGGCCGACCTCATTGATAAATATGCCGGCAGTTAAAACCAGGCCATAAATGTGTAACCAGTAGGGAGGGTAGGGTGTGCAGAGTGCTTCAAATAATTTCATTGCTGATTTAAGTCAGTCAGGCAGGCACGGCTGTCCTGCGGTTTGTACGCGGTCATGTTCGGGCTGGCACAGCGTGGGAATTGTCTTGCAGCACTGGCTGTCGGTCTCTCCATCTGTCTGTCTGTCTGTCATCTGTCTGTCTGTCTGCCCTTCTTCAGCTCGCGGTCTGCCAGTCCTTGCCTACTTCATGAACTACTCAACTTTGGCTTTAGTTGACGACGAGTAAGCTGAGCAGGACGGTGACTTGGCTGGCAGGCCATTATTAGATTTTCACCAAGTGGCCTTAGTGCTGTCCCCACTCCCTCTCTTTCCTGTTGGGTCACACGCAGCGTTAGACAAAGTTTGCTAACTCTCTTGCCTCCCCATCTTGAGCAGTTTGCGGTTAGTTAGGCAAGGCAACTGTTTTGTTTATGAGGTGCAAGCATCCAGTTCGTTGAGACGTAAGAAACGTATTTTGTTTGCTACACCAAATTGTAATTGTGGATTGCAAAAGCGATCCCCAACTAACTGTATTATCCGCTTAAATTAATTTCCGAAAAGATCCATAAAAAAACCAAAAACAAAAGCAAAACAATGACAACAATAATAACAATGTTGAGCGCTGACAAATGACAACAAATGAGCGCGTTTTGAGAACGTTTTATTTGTTTGTCACACTGAAAAATGATAAATGAGCTCGTCACACAGAAGCTAAAACAGCCGGTGGAGGGTGGGGAAGGGGAGGTAAGAGAAGTGGGAGTGAGAATGGGAGACAGTTTAGAATAGATGCAAAGTCATGGACCACAGAGGAAAAAAATATGTGGCATGGAACAAAGCAGAGTCAACAAATTAGGCGCCTAAATGGCAGTTGTGAAATGCGATCGCTGCGGGATATAACTATATACAATATGCTATAATATATGTGAACCATATATAGATGTTATATTTCATAAAGTGCAATTTGGTCAAACAATAGAATTAACAATCAGGCAGACGACAAATGTTAATAACAATTGTTGGGCATGCGAACTGTTCACTAAATGTTTTGTGGATGCTACGCCTGGGGAGTTTAGACTACGAGTTAAAAATACGATTGAAATCTTTATCAAAATCTATTTTAAACAGCTTAGAATAGTTTAAGGAACTGACTGATCTGTTATTTAATTTCTGGGATTTTTTAATTGTTATAACAAATTTAATTAGTATTTTAGTATTCAACATTATTGGAAAATAGTTTTTTAAAGTTTGATTAATAGGAAATATTTCCTGATTATATATTGAACAATATTAATTAGAAAATAATATAATATATCGTGAGAATCAAAAGTGGTGGTGGTACAAAATTATAGATAAAATATAAGCAAAATAAATTACAATTTTGTATATGTGCATTCCTAACAAATTGCTTAAATTTAATATTTAATTTAATTTAAAATATTTGTTGCATTTCATTTAATTCTATTCACTGCTATTATATACTCTTTTCAATCCCTTAACTTTCCTAATAATTCCGATATTAACAAAACAAACTCCAAATGCACAATTGAATCAGTGAGCTGGTTCAATTGTTGAACTGGTTCAACAAGTTAGTTGAAAAGCACGCGACATGCGAGGGCTGTTACTGAACTTTGCTTGGGGTTTGGCCAACTGTCGACAAGCTTGTCAGATAATCAACGGCAGAATGTGTGAAATTCCAACTAGTTGTTGTTGCTGTAGTGCTAGTTGTAGTTGTTGTTGTTAGTAATAGTAATAGTTGTTGTTGTAGCTGTTGTTGTTACTGTATAGTGGCAGCTTGTTTGAAACAGCAACAGACACGCAGCAAATCCAACGGCAACTCGCACTGCGTATCTGTGAGCTTGATTTGTATCTCTCAGTGGCGCTGTTGGCGTGCATTTACCTGTGTATTTACCTGGCCGACATGCTATTTAAATTAATAATGCCGCAGTTCACAATAGCCACCACGGCCTTTTGTAGTGCGACGACAGCAGCGACGGTGGCGTCTGTCATTAGACGCATTAGCAAGCTAATTTCGCAGATGTGCAGGCAGATACAAAGATACTAAGAGATACGCAGATATGTACATATGTAGTATAGTCGGCAGATTGTTGGATAATGTATTAAGCTTAGAGCTTGCCACGTGCCACAGACAGCGGACTAATTGTAGACATTTGAATAATTGTGGCGCATCTATGGCAAGTTGCGGCTTGCAGTTTGGGTAAATAAGATATATATACGTGCTTGCATTCCATATACTTTATTCAATATATACAGCTGCATATTCAGAAAGAAGCTTCAATAGTACAATAATTATTTATCAAACTGCATTTTCTATTGTACAATAACATAACTGTACCTTATTGAATGTTTCCTCATTGAAAAATAAACGAATCGAGCATAAAGTATAATGTTGTCTCTCTTTATATCGTAAGTACCATGTCATATTGTATTGTATTTGAACAGTATATATCATATAAGATATATCGTATAGGATTTATTGTCAAATATCGTTTAGTACCATACTATATCGTATTGTAGCCAATAGTATCGCATCATACCGTATTGTATAGTAACAAAAGATTTCTTCATAGAAAATTTACAATAAAGCATACATAATATATAACATAGTGTACCACTTTATATCGTATAAAACCGTATTGTATTTTATTTTTCTTCATTTATATACATCAATTAGGCATCACATAATGTACCGTTTTGTGCCATATTGTATTGTACCAATTTTAATCTTATCATATCGTATCATATCACATTGTTTCACATCTTATTTATCATTTCGTATCGTATGATTTCCACACCTAGTTAAGTATGTTGTACCGTATACATTATCGTCGTATACTATGGTGTACCTAATCGTATTGTACCAAATCGTATTGTAATCTATAAATTGCATAAGTGTAGCGACTTCTTTGGCTTTGTGCAATTCCAGCATTATCTTTTCACTCTTCCCCACCTCTCTCTCTTTCCTTCTCTGTCTATTTTTGTAGATCGGCGTTAAAGTGTAACACTCACACACACACACACACATCGTTAAGCAGATGCCCGATGTGAACGTGACCACAATATAATTACCCGCACAACGCGTCGCATGCGCCACTTGTTGACTTGCCTCAACTCGTTCACTACATCGCTCTTTAAAGGGCCCATTTACATGGGACGGGCACGGGCACGGGCTCGGATTCGGCTTCAGCTTGGCATAGATGTATAGTAGATAGAGAGGGGTACGGACTGGGATACCGGTTAGCTTTGCCGGTTTGCCCATTTCGACCACTCGAAGTTACACAAAAAGCGTTGAAAGTAAAAGTTTTAACACTTTTCATTTTAGAAGTTAGTCGCCGGCTACGTCATGCCACGCCACGCCCTCCTTTCCACTCTCTTAGCTCTCTCGGTCTCCACTCTCCCA
This sequence comes from Zaprionus indianus, assembly GCA_018904595.1. NCBI lineage: Eukaryota > Metazoa > Arthropoda > Insecta > Diptera > Drosophilidae > Zaprionus > Zaprionus indianus. Next base: position 5,465,834 of record JAEIHA010000905.1, read on the forward strand.
CACTCTCTCGGTCTCTTCTGCTGGCCTGTTTGCTTTGCGTATTAAGCTCAGAGACGTTGAACAAATTATGAAGCAGCGGCTGTCAAATGAAAGTAAGTCTTGCTTATTGTTGCTTTTGTTGTTTTTGTTGCAGCCACTGCTGCTGTCTGTTTTTTGTTGTTGTAGCTACCGTTTGCTTTTGTAATTGTTGCGGCCAAAGCGAAGCAAAGTCAGCTAAAGCATTTATCGCATTACATCGCCAGTTTTCAGCTTATTTTCGGCTAGTTTTTTCTATTTTGATTAAACTGTTTTTTTTTCTACTTTAATGCGCGTTATGACATTAATTAGTTGCATTTTATATGTATATTATGTCATGAATAACTGCAAATTTCAGTTGAACAAGCCTTCACAAATTTTATATAGGAGTTTATTCTTTAGATATACAAATATGAATAGGTTATATATCATAGAGCATTTTTCATTCTGACTGCTCATATTAATTTTTCTCTTTTATTTTTTAGAATTCTAATTCCCTTTATATTTTTTTTTTTTCTGTATTTTTGTTAATTTTTTTTTAATTAAGTTTCTAATAAAAGCAAAGTCTATTTGACTCTCTCTTGATTATAAACAGTGCTTTCTAACGTATTCAAAACTTTTTCTCAAAGTCAAAACTTTACCTTAGTTTTCCAGTTCCTGAAAATTCAACAAATTCCTTTTATTTCCCAGTCAAAGCTTTGTTTATAGTCGACTAATTGTAGAGTCATTTAGGTGGCGAGCTCTGGCTTACATTTGCAGACCATACAAATACATGGTCAGATAAATGTTTTACTATTATATACTATAGAGAGGAGCTTAGCACTCCGTTTGGCCAAGGACATGTGGAACGCACACGTAGCAGCCATAGAGAAGGGCTTAGCCAGGACATATGCAACGGAGCTGTGGCAAATGCGAAATCATATGAAATACCTTCTCACTCCTCCGCCCTCCAGGTCTGTCGCTACGCAAACTACACCATCATAATACGTGCTCCATATGCGCCAATAAGCATAATAATGCCTAGACAACAACAACAATAACAACAATGGCAACAAGCAGAGCTAGCCACATTGTTTGGTCGTGTTAGGGGCTCAGGTTAAGCGAGCTTGGGGTTGGGCAAACAAACGAAAATCTGAAAACTTACAAGAGACACTTGGCCCTTGGAAAATTGTGTGTGAAAACGGAAAATGAGTCCCCCGAGGGGGGAGGCGGCGAGTACTTGGTCAAGGGAAATTGCCAAAAATTATTATGAACTTCGATGAAGAGGACGATGGCGATGACGATGCCGCATTCCTGCTGTTTGGCCTAACCCAAACACGCATTTTCCTGGCTCTCCGCTTTTGTGGCCGGAATGGTAGCTTAAAGCGGCTTTAACTGCTCACAAGCACGCCCCACTGAGTCCACTGACGGACTCAGCTACTGTTATGTCTCCCGCCTCCTCTCTCCTCTCTCTCTCTCTCTCTCTCTCTCTCTCTCTCTGTGTGTGTCTGTCTCCCTTTCTCTGCTGACAGTGCAGACTGACTTGGACAAACTCTGCGATGCGACTTTGATGGGGTTGTGTGCCAGTTAGTGTAATTGTTGTTCTGCTCTCGGCTCTGTTTGCTTTGCTTTGCATTGCCAATTGGCCAAACTGTTGCTGTTTTCCCAGGCACAGCAAACACAGTGGGAGTGAGAGAGAAAGAGAGATATCGAGTGAGTGAGGTAGGAATAGGAATGTATTTGAAAGAGCTGAAAAGCTAAATGCACTTTGCGTGCTGCCAGTTTGCCATAAACCTCCTTTGGGGCAGAGCAGAGATTGAACTGAGATGCCCGCATTGAGCTCAAGTTACGTAAAGCCATAAAGAAGATAATTTTTTTTAGAACTGGAACTAAGTTTATTTTCTTTATTTTTTCAGCTTTCCAGTAGAGTAGAAACAATTGTAATCGAATTTCAGATACCCCAACTAACAGACGATAATCTTAATACTTTAATTGTTTTTTACCTACAATAAAAAAAATTAAGAGATTATCGAACAATAATATTGTTTGAATTAAATTACCAAAATGTTTAAGTTAAAATAAGGTAATGAAAATGTAGTATATCATATTTTTCAGTACCATACTGTACCAATCTAGCAGACTTAATTTTCTTAAATATATTCGTATTTTTCGTTAAAAATAGGTTATAAATACGTAAAAAGGGTGAAAATAGATTAAATAGGTTAAAAATACGTAAAATAGGTCAAAAATATCTGAAATTTCATTAATTTTATTGCATATTTAAACAATTATCAGAACTGTCGAACATCTATGACCAGTTATAAAAATGACAATCATCGCAATAAATGCATTAGTATTTTTCAGTGTTGGCTAATGAATTTCGAAAGCAAGCAATATTTTTTAAGATTCCACTCAAGTTGCACTGCCACGTTTCATTTGTTACTTGTCCCGTTATCTCAAATCTTTTTCGCAAATTTGACAAATGTAATTTGACGCCTCAAAAAAGTTTTCTTTAAAACGTGACCGCGGAATGGACAGCGCTGCTGCTGCTGTTGCTGCACTTGCCTCGTCTACAGGGCAACAACAAAAATAAACTTCGTGTAGCGGAAAATATTTTGACAGCTGACTGCGATGCAGTGCAGGGCAAAACTGCTCTTTAATCCCAAATGTATTGAGCAGCGTAGCGAGGGGAGAGCCCCCCCTTCTCTCATGTTAAGCCCAGTAAATGCGACTAGATTTAACTTTGTGCCCATTTAGCGGGTCAAAGTGCAAAAGTTTGGCATCGAAAGTCGGACGAGGGAAGCATAAAATCGGCGGACAACCTGTCCAACCTGGCGAGGGGAGGGGGTAAATTGAATGCACAGCTTGAATGGAGCCGATAAGATAACAACTACGTCGTCAGCTGATGATGATGATAATAATGAGCTGGCTCTACCTTTCGCTGTCTTTCTCTTCACCTTTCTCTGCCTTTCTCTTCACCTTTCTCCTCCTGCTGCTTGTCTCTTCTCTGACCAATGGCGACAATTTGTTGTCTTTGCGTTTTTTATGCCTGCAAAGTGGCGTTAAATTAAAGGATACACAGGGAGCAGGGACAGGGGAGAGAGGGAGGCAGCTACTGTTCGACCCGCATTCGCTTTATTTTACGCCGTTTTGATTTTTCACTCTCTCTCCCACTCTGCGCTCGTAAGACTCCATTAAACAATTCAATTAAGAGCCGGGCCCGAATGGAAGGGGAAATATGGGACATCTTTAAAATGTCAGCTCCGTTGGCCGGCGTAGCGGAAAAGGAACAGGGGACTGGGACCCAACTGGAATTAAAACATTTTATGCAAATTTTTTTCTTTCACTGTTTTCTTTTGCTTTTAATTTTATTTGCTGGCTGAAGCCGCCGTTGCCGGCTGAGGGCGCCTGTTTGTGCAACGCTTAAAGTATTTACTTTTATTTAATGTAGAAAAATAAAAGCTACAACAGCAACGAGAACATTTGCGCAATTAAAAAGCCGACACGCAAGTTGCGCCTACTCAGAGATGAAAAAAATTACAGTGCGACAGGGAAAAGGAGACTGGAAGTCAGAGACAGACAGAGAGAGAGAGAGAGAGAGAGAGAGAGCAGGAAAAAGGCCAAAGCGGAAATTAAAATATTTCCGGTTTGCTGAAGAATTTGCCTGCTGCTCTTTCTGGGAGGCGTGGCAGGCTTAAGGCAGTCTCCCGGCGTGGCACTTGATTTTTTATGCTAATTGAAGCGTTACAGTTGGAGCGCCGCCGCTTAAGGACCTTGTCGCCATCTCGCTTTTTGTTTCCAATTACAAGTGCGTTATGTGTGTTCATGAGTAGAAATTACAGATTAATTATGCAGCACAGGGAACATCCTCTTATTTAAACATTATTAAGTGTTATTCGAAAGCAATGAAGTGGACAAAGCAAGGAATTTTTACCTTAAAGAAGTCTTACAATATAAAGTACTGGAAAGTATCTTTAATATTCTCCATTCACAGTTCGATCTGCAGATATCTTTCACTAAGTTAACTCAGTGTCAATGTGCTAAGTTAAATAGTTAAATATTTCTACCTAACTTCCCATTTCTTTCACTCACAAAGTTTCTGCTTCATTGTTCTTTCTACCCTAGTTCATTCTTCACTTTCCTTTATCGCATTTTCTCTAAATTCATGGCCAATAAAAGTCAAACTCGGCTGGCAAAACTTGAATCGATCCACAGAGTTTCAGTTTGGTTTTATGACTTCTAATCCTATCGTTATATCTATCATTGCCATCGTTGTAGAGTGTGTCTATCGTGGGGCTATCTATTTTGTGAGATACTGGCACGGGACACTGCATATAAATGAACAATAAATAGTTTGAGGGCGTGGCGATGGCGGGTAGCAGCATAAAAATTGCAATTGGGAGCCAACGTGGCGTATGCGCAACATGCAGAAAGCATCATCTTGCTGCCCCACTCCCACTCCCTCGGCCGACGAAGTTCTTAACGCTTTTGTGGCAAGTTGATAGCAAAGTTATGACAAGGATTTATGAAGTATGCATTCGCAATGAGCTCCACAGGCGGCACAGCCCTCAGTCACAGTTCCCCCCACCTTTCCTCTCTCTCCTTATTGACAAAATGCAACAATCTTAAAGCTTTAAATTGCACACATGCTGCCAGCAGAATGTTGCACATTGTTTCAGTTTGTCCATGCTGCTGATGTTGCTGTTTATCTTGCCGCAAGACGTTTGTCTTTCCCACGTTATTGAAACAACAACAATAACAATTTTCATGTGTGCCTTGTTGTCTGTCTGCCCGTGTGTTAGTGTATGTGTTTTCGTGTTTGTTTCTTTGTTGTTCCCAATTTTGTTTGCCCACACACACACGCACACACAACTCCTCAGACAAGCCGCCATTGCTGTTGTAGAGAAGGAAGCTGTCGCCTTCATCGCCTGCTCCCATCGTGTAGCACCTTTTTCGGCAGCGCCACGCGAATTCCCGTTTATAAATCAGCATCACTTTGCTCTGCTCCATTTCATGGGGCTCTTCTTTTTACCATATTGACACCGCTGCGTGCAAACATATCGTTATTTGCCCATTTACCCCATTTGCCGTCACAAAAGGCAACAAGACGACACCAGACGAGACCAGGCGAGACGAGCTGCAGTAGGACAGGAGCAGCAGCTGCCATCCAATGTCTGCTCGCCTGGTTGCTTGACTACACTAGGGAGAGAAGGAGTCGATGGCTCTTTAGGCATCCACGGTTGTGACTGTGGTGGGCGCCATATCCAAGGAATAGAAGCAAACAGAGGAGAGTAGAAAGAGTGCCTGTGTGGGCAAAATCAAATACAGTTTCTATTGAAAATTCCTACAAATTGGTACAGCGTACACATGGTTTAAAGACCATATTTGCCTCTTTAGAGATATGATCATGCAAAGTTCTGAAAGTCTTTTCCATAAATTTAAATTCACAAGTTTATCTTGAGGGTCACAAGTTCTTTTAAGAAATTAAAATCTATTACTTCACCTAAAAAATCTTCTTTGATTTTTATAGAACTTCAAGAGCTTCTACAAAACTTCTAAACTTATACTAATCTTTTATGTCTATAGTTTACAGCTTAATACAAATGTGTTCAAAACATTTCGCTAAAATCACACATATAAATAAGATCTATTCTTATACTTCACAGTACTTTTAAATTCAGAAAATTGCCTTCACAAAGTGGCTGAAATGTATCTAACTTTTCTATCCAATAACTATTCTCTTGCAATACAATTGCTTCATACTTCATCCTTTTCCAGTTTATACCTCATCCTTTTATGTCCATTCTTACTGTAATCTCACTAAATACCTTGTTGACTGCATCAGCTTTTGTCTCTTCTACCATCTCTACTTCTGTCTCTTCTACAATAGCTCTAAAGCTGAGCACTACACCACATGCATATAAATCCAGTCTCCTGGAGTGGAGTCAGCAGACGGTGCCAGCGGGTACTGGGGCTCATTATGGGGACCGCAGTGTGTGACAGACACACGATAATATTTTACATGCACGATGAGCTCGATTTTCTTTTCAGAGTCTCTCGTTTTCATTCGCTTTCCCATTCCCATTCTCGTTTTCATTTTCGTTTTCATTTCGGTAATAGCCGCACTCGTTTACTTGACAATTTTCCTCTGAACACGCTACAATTTTTCTTCGTCAGCTGGCAAGAGGGCAAAGGGTACAGTCAGCAAGGGCAGAGGGTAGCGCAAAGGATGCAGCTGTAGCAGCAGCCGGCAGGACCTTGCTGTGCCAACTATCAACGAGTGAAAAGATTTTTACAGACATACGACAAGTATACATAGTAGCAAGAGAAAGAGTGGGAGACAGCAACAAGAATGTGCTTGTAGGGCAGGAACTTAAGCAGGAAACAGGAAAAGCAAGTCCCACCATTTTTGTCTGTGTGCTACGTGACGTCTTTCTCTTGAGACGTCACAAGATTTATTGTATGCAACTTATGTGTGCCTGTCTCTTGTTTGCACAACTGTACCACGTGTGCGTGTGAGTGTGCACGTGTGCGTGTGTGTTTGTGTGTTGCAAAAATATGCAAATCGGTTTTGCACTGCTGACGACTTCTTCACAGCAGCTGAAATGTGCTTAAAATCTGCAAGAATTGTGCAAAATATTTGGATGCTGTCGATTTTTTTTCCTTATCATACCCTGTATATATTGGGAAGGGTATAATAAAATAGTGAAACTTAAAGATTCACTGAAAGTCTTAGATTAATTTTTCTTCGATTAAGGTATCATGAAGAGAATAGTTTACTATCTATAATTTCTGTAAAATATACATATAAGCATATATATTCTTGAACTATAAAGTTTGATTTTTGTAAACTTCTTTTGATTCTTAAAATATATATATTTTCTAGTAATTTTTAAAGTCTGTAAATATTAAGATAGCACTGCATATTCATGAATTTATATATATTCCTGAACAAATATGCTTTCAATTTAAATAATTTAAAAAATTGTACTAAATATATTATTGATTTCCATTAAAGTTCATACGTAGCATTAGAAACCGTTTTTAATTTCTCATACATGTAACCAATAATATATATATAATATATATTTATTCTTGAACTATAGTACAATGTGTTCAACTTTACTCTTTCCGTATTATTCAACTCCTGCTTGATGTACCTGCCCCTACAGGGTACTCCCAAGTCACCTAAATATTTATATACTTCCCACAACTTGTACTGTGCACACTCAGCTGTCACACCCCAACTGTTGTGCAGTTTGTGTTTATATGTTATGCTTGTGTGTGTGTGTGTGTTTGCAGAGGATTATTTGGGTTTGTTATTGCACTTTGCATATTTTCACCTAGCTACGTCTATTTGATTTGACTTTATCTCCCATCGGTCCTTTTGTTTCCAGCACTGTCTCTTTCTTTGGCTCTTCTTCACTCTCTCTCTCTCTCTCAGTCTCTCCCCAGTGATCAATTTAAATGCACTTTTCATGACTTGACTCTGGCTGGGCGCTTGTTTTGTTTTGTTCTCTCCTGCCGCTCCTTTTGGCATTACTTTCGAGTGCCTTTTGGGGTCTTGTTTATGGGTACGAGTCGAGCACATAAAAGCGCTGTAAAACGGTCAAACAGCAATTACCAGAACACGTTTTATACTACCTTGCACACTATATACTTTTATGTGCCAGCTCCGATTTAGTTATCAACGCGTTATCTGCGTGATACTTTTGCACTTGACATAAGCATGTTCGCCCCTTTTTATGTGCCATTAACTATGGGAATTTTTTAGGGAAATTTTTAGATGGCGACAATGAAGAGTTGGATAAGATTCTTAGGGAGTTAAGTTGATAGGAAACTAAATTAAAAAAATATAAATATTTACTGATTTATAGAAATGTTCTTTTATGTAGAAGATATTCATTTTTAAATAAATTTTTATGTCTTAATCAAAAAGAGTTTGTTAAGTAATTAAAAAATAGTTTTGCAATAAAGATTTATTTCAAAATTCGCAGACATCTTCTCCTTTTTCAATTCTATAATATTTTAATTATCAAATAATTCCAGAGTATTCAATGATATACTCTTAAAATACTTAGGTGTGTTCTTCTACTTATTCTAACCCCTTCGTCGCTGCAAATGGCAGCAAGTTGGGCAGGTAAGGTCTCTCGACCTTATGAAATCAGCCTTTGTGTTGTTGGCAACACTGGCTTGATAGAAAATTAAAAAGGTAGCGCTATAAAAAATTAAAATTAATTTCGTGCCGCTTGACCAGAGAGGCAACAAGATGAAGAAGAAGAACAAAAAACAGCAGCACGGAAAGAATTAAAATCAATTGGAAGATTCTTGTTTTGGCTCGTGAAATCAGCAAAGGGTCAAAGGGTTAAGCAAAGGGAAAGCTCTTTAAGCCTAAGTGTAATTTGCCATAATTTAATGATGTTGTGAGTGAATGTTGCCTTCTCATTCAGGCCTAACTAACCCACAGGACTCTGTGAGGGAAGGGGCGTGGTGCCTGCGGTAAATCGCAACTTTTAAAAATGCTGAACTTGAGTACACAACCCGCCAAATGAGCACTAACATTGCAGTTGAATGGGAGGGGGAAAGGAGGTAGAGCAGGGGGATAGCAGGGGAGGACAGGAGGGGGAGGGCAGTGTAGCAGGGGCTGGGCCAAAGGAACGACAGTCAACCATGCGGCAGCTGCATGGCAAACACATCCGAAAACCGCAGCAGCCACTTCCGCGAGCATCAGGACCTGCTACATATGACGTAGCCACTGCTGTGCCCCTTTCCCCCTCTTCCTTTCCCTCTACTCCCGCTGCCACTGGAGGCTGTTCCTGCGGTTGGTTAAGTGAGAGAGATGCAAAAAAAATGAAGCCAAAAGCAACGCCAGCGAAAATGTTTAAAACAGCTGGTAAACACACAAAAGAAGGACGCAGGCGAGTGTGTTGAGGTCTGTGTGTGTTTGAGTGTGTCACTACAAGCGCCTAAATGCAGCTTAGCATTTAAAGCGCTTTTCAAATTGCCGCTCGGGGAAATTTTCGGCGGCTTTTTCTGTGTTTTTGTGCTGGTTAAATTTTCGGTAGTCGGAGGTAAAGGGCCGTTGCCTGGCGTTTATTTTGGCTGTGAAAACTGTTGTCCTGGATATATGTTTGTGCTCAGCAAGGGGCAGAGGAAGGAGAGGAGGGGCATGTAACCACTTGGCTTGGGTAGCTAATGCGAGGCGTGTGTTAATTTTGCCGACTTAACTGCAGCCAACGACAGGTTCATTTTCATTTTCAGTCTCTGTTTATTTTTGCCGCTTTTCTTTGACACAATTGTTGTGGTATTTTTTCGTTGTCATTGCTGTCTGTTTCAGAGATAGCATCACCCGAGGGTAATCTGAATGCTCTAATGAACTCGAATCAGACGAAAAAAAGAAGGTGTGATAACTATGGAAATATCCAATAAAGGAGGAGGGTTGGATGCTCCAGGGGAATGTTGCACATAGTCGAGATGAATACAATTTGGTGTTGGAAAATAAATTCGAAGCGAAGAAAGCAATAGTTGCAAGAGATACAGACATTGATGAAGAAGGATAGCTAAAGGTAAGAGGTATTTTTTTGGGCTAGATTTATGTGTGAGATAAGGTTCTACGATGACATTTATGTTGATAGATTAAAAGAATTAAATGAAGAAAGGAATCGGTTAAGATGAAACAGTTCTGATAAAGAATTAAATAAAAATAAAGAATTGGCTAAGATGAAACAGTTTTTTATAAGATGCTTTAGACTTAGAGATCCCATAGATAGATCGATAGATAGTTGAATATTTTAAACAGACTTAAGTAAAGCCAATCTTTAGAATTTATATATTTAAAACTCAGATTCAAAGTAGTTGGAAATAGTATTGACACTAAGTTTTCATTTAATTCCTTTACTCTTCAATTAAAAATAAACCTAAAATAAAGACATTATTTTAAATAACATACTATAAAACTGATTTCTAAAATAAACCCTCTAACATTTAAACTTTCTCCTGTTTAAGCCAAATCAACTCGACAGATTCGATTTTATTTACTGCGATTCGCAAATTGAACATGATTTTCCCGAGGATTTGCTCAGATAATGGAAAACTGTTGCCACGCGCAGCTGAAGTAGCAACGTTTTTTACACAAATTACATTGAACTCTTGACCTACGCTGAAGGTAGACAGGGTGAAGCAAGGGTCCCTAGGGGGAGAGGGAGCTAAGAGCACTCAGAGTCGCCATTGCAGTCACAGCTTGCCGCATGGCTTGTTGGCTTCTACTGCTGCTGCTGCTGCTAAATTGTTAAATAAATCAAAATCAAAATCAAACTCAAAATCACCGACCCTCAAGCCAAGCCAGCTGCCAAGCAAAGTGCCAATTGCATTGCCACAGCAATTGGCAATGGAGCAAGTGCAGTCGAAGGGGGCAAGGAAGGAGGACGAAGTAACGCCCCACACAAGTGTTATTGATGTGCTTTTAATTGAGGTTTGTATGTATGGGCAAGAGAGAGACAGAGAGAGAGAAAGAGAGGGAGAAAGATAGAGCATATTCATGTGTGTTGCTGTCAGTTGAAAGAGCTTGCTGCCTCTTCTCCTCTCCCTTCTACACATGTCTCCGTCTTTCGTCTCGTTTGCCTGTCTCGTTGCATGTCAAATCATTTAACTCATAACGAAATTTTATTACGAACAGGAACACTTACCGGCATTCGTGCTATGTGCCAGGCAAATCAAAATGGCCAAATTGATGGACCAAAAAATGCCAACAAATCCTGCTCCTGCTCCTGCTGCTGCTGCTCCTTCAGCTCGCTGTCGTAGTCGTCGTCGACGTCCTCGATGCTGTTGACTATTTCGACTATTTCTGCCAGGCATCTGAATGTCCTCTGTGTTTTCCATTTCCCAGGCCTCTTGATGACTGCAAATGCCTAAACAAGGCACCTGCGAGTGCTCCACATATTGCTCTGTGTGGTGCATTTTGTTATTGCTGCAAAAGAAGTAAAATTATTTACCTTGTTATCCATCTGATTTTAAGTATATTTCTTAAGTTTTTAAATACTTCGACACCCCACATAATCCACAACTCAAGCTCCTTTCTTAAGCTCTTTTCTTCCCCTGGGCTTAATTTGCCTGTAAGTGCTGCAAGTTTTTATTACAAACTGTTTTTGCCTTGTCTCTTACTTTCCGCGCATTTTTCATAATTTATGCAAAAAACTGTCACAGCAAGACGAAAACTTTTTCTATGCGCCATAAAAAATCGACAACGCAGGGATTTAAAGTTTATAGCGAAAAGTTTAGTTGACCAAACTGTTAATTGAAACGAATTGATGGTTCTACAAAAGAATACACACCGTAATTAAAGCAATTTTTTTCCGGTTGCAAACTATTCAAATATGCAAAAAAAAATGTACAAATTATTATGTTATATTTGCATTTATAATATTCGATAATTGTTTTTACTGCTGCTTACCAATTTTTAATCAAATCGTTTCGATGAAATATTACTTTACATTTATTTCAATTAATTGGCAAATAATTTTTCCTATTATTTGTTTGTTGTTAGTTTTATTTGTTACTTGTATATTGATTCATGATTTGTGTATTTTATAAAAAGTGGGTTATTGGATTATTAAATTGTTTGTACAGCGAGCAGTCAATGGAATGTAAAGAAACTAACTGAGCCCGGCAAAGGGTCGCAGTTTACCTTACAGCTTGTACTATCTATAATGCTTTAGTACCAAACGTAGTTGATCTATAAACCTTAAAAATGTAATTTATACTTTTATACTTTTGGTAGAAACATATACCTAAAAATATATCTAAATAAAAATTATCTTTATACTTCTCAGTAATCATGTGATTTTTGCATGGAATCTTTTATTTACTGTTCTACAATTAAAATTTATTATACATTACTAATTAGTTTACGTCAGAAGTTCCTTAAAAATTAAATAAGAAAAACTGCAATACACAGTTTTAAACCATTTGAGTGCATTTCACACAACAACTTAAAATCTATAACTTATAAAGTTACTATAAAGATAAAATGGGAACCATTAATGCGGCAAGATGAGACAACTACAACGTGAATCATAAATAAGTAACTAAAGCTAAAGCTTCATGAAGAATCGCATAAATTAAAGATTGTAATTTGCTTGTCAGAGCTGAATGGGAACCTATTTCAATTCAGCCTGCTGTTTCCCAGGTGTACCGGGGGATTCCCTGGGTTCGCTGCCAATGACAGTCGTGGCAAAAAGTTGACATTATTTAGATTAATGAACGACATACGAGAGTGGGACGTGCGGACGCACGGACAGGCGGATGGACAGGCGGACGGACAGCTACTCACAGCGGATTCGCCTGTCAGAATGCATATTCAGTTTGAGTGAAAAATGATGTGAATGAATGCATGAACGACTGATTGAACGAATGAATGAATCGAATGGTTTGTAGTCTCGTTGGAAATCCGTGAGGTTGCATGGATAGCGTTTTTTTTTTCAACTTGTATCTCATCTGTCATCACTGTACTTCATAGAACAATGCAAAATGCATAGTGCAAATTGTAGTGCAATTTGAAACAAATTAAATATTAATTATTGTGGCGTGTGCATGCGCCTTAATTAATGTTTTTTACGCCTTAGGTGTTAATAATAAATGAGCGTGTATACGATACTTTTTATTTTTTTTTGCGTTGCCCCTTCGAGCATCGACAGTAGCCGCGCTTTGGGGTGAATAATTACATACAGTGCCATAAATAAATATTTAACCAATGTGTCAAATGCGTCTGAGACGTACAAAAAATAAAAATCGCTGGAAATAAATATAAATAAATGCCGATGCAATGACCCCCGAGTGAAATGGATGCTAATGGCATGAGCCACAATTATTCTAGGCATAGAGAGGAGAGAGATATCTGTGATTCGGGGAGAGGAATTTATTTCTGATCTGTGTCTGTAATTTTTATGATCTCAGTGTCAAACTAACGAGGCCAGGAGGCCTTGAGAAATGTTTTAGTATTGTGAAATCATTGAGAGCCAGTATATACTTACTGTTTGTGAGCGCATTATATATACATATGTATATTAGATATACGTTCGGCTTAGAGCAGGTATAGAAAGAAATTTTCGTTATTTATTATTTGGCCAGTTGCAACTAGGATTTTAAATCACGTGTATTCAAACAGAAGTTTTCACTTTTTAGATTTGTTTTAATTTTTTGTAAAATACTTTTCAAATTCAAAGGGAAAACAAGTTAGCTTTGCTTTTTGAGTCTATCATAGAGCCGATTGCTAGCTTTGTGTTACTCCCAGTTGTGAAGTCGTACACATTTCGAAAGCATCTCTACTCCAAGAGTTCTAAATTTTTTTATTGAAAATTTGAATACGAAAAGGTTTTTGTGCTTTTGAAAAATGTCGAGACATTCGGGTAACTAGAAAAAAATTATGTGATAAATATGGCTTGTATATAATTCCATTGCAGGACCTGGACCAGCTGCGTACACTCTGCCCAGCACATTTGGATTTGAGAAATGCGATTCTCGCCTGCCCCGCGGGCCTCAATATTCATTTGGTCGCAAACCGGCTCTGCCATCGGTGAAGAAAGTTGGCCCCGGTCCAGCCGAGTACCGAATTGGCCATTCGATCACCCGATTCGGCAATGCCAAAGGATTGGAGTTCTCCATGCTGCGTCGCATTCAGACAAACAACAAGCCAACTGCTGCCAGATATGAATGAATATCAACGAATGAATGTGATGCCAAAACATGATGATGGAATATTTTGTATGGTAATTCGCGCTTAGCTCAACTACGATCTTGGGAAATAATTGTACATTTCTTTTTTATAAGTTATATTTCAAGTTAAATTTTTTCATTGCCATTTATTGTGCGGCGGACGCTTATAGAACTCACTCTTGTTTTATCTTTGCGGGAGGGGTGTGTGTGAAGGGGGTCACTCGAGTGTCACTCGGCACTCTCTTTAAAGCGTTTCAAGTGGCCACTTGGGCTCTGTTTGGCTTTGTGTCTGCGGCACCATAATGAAGACGGCCGGCAAGGCGAGGCGGCATTAACTTGCCAAGCTCTTAAGTAACTTACTTTTCCCAGTGAATGGCCGACAGACCGACTGAGAGGACTACTTCGCCTACTTGGCCTGCTGCGTTCTAAGGCGAAAGCCTGTTATTTTCAAGCTTGTAATAATCACACAGTAAACAGGCAGCCAGAGGGGGAGAGGGAAGCGAGGCAAAGGGCGAGCCTCGCTGCTGCTGCTTTGGTCGTGAGAACGCAGCAGTGAAAGAGCTTGGCTCTCTCATTGTTGCCACTGCAGCTGCCGCAGCAAGTTGTAATTGCAACGTCAACGTAAATGCATAGCACGAGAGCATCTGAGGAATTTCACGGATGTGCGATGTGCCAAGCGCGATGCGTGCATTTTGCAGATGCTCCAACTCGCAATTGGACACTGGGCTTGGGCTAAGGCTGAGGCTTTGGCCAAGGCTTTGGCTGCGTGAAGGCATCGCCAAACTGATAAGTGACCGGTAAGCAGTGAGCAGTGTGCTGGACATCACGTACGCATTGCAGCGCTGCACACTGACACGAATACAGACACTTAAATGCAGGCACACTGCGAGAAAAACTAGGACTTTCAACAAATGAAATCATGAAATCATTGTATTAAATGTCTTGTGTACTAGTTGATAGAGGAGGATGTTTCTTTTTAATATGCAATTTAATATATTTTTAGGGATTTCACTTGTTTGAATTTTTTTTAAATGATTGTAAGAACTTGCAAATAAAAATCTTTGAGGCACTTAATTTGTTTTAAATTAATTTAACAATTATTATAAAAAGCTGAAAGATCTTTAAGACTTTCTATGTTTTAAAGTGTAAGAAAATTTAATAATCTATTCATATTTATTGTAAGGTCTTTCTTATGAAGTAAAGTGTTCTTTACCTAATTTTAAACTAAAAGATAAAGGAGTTTAATTCAATAAAAGATTTTAAGAATATCAAGAAAATATGTGTTTGTCTGGCTAAGTCAATTTTTCGAAACTCCACGAACACTTAAATCTCTACCTCCGATAAAATGTGTTAAAGGTTTCATTCTCTTCAAATGCATTCACTCTATATTACTCTCTCCCAAATTCACTATACAACCCGATCACTTAGCTCCCAATTGCCTCTGCATAACCCTCTCATACTTTTCTCACAGTGCACGCGTTTGATTGCAATTTCGTTGGCTTGCTCTTGCTTGCCTGCTGGTCCTTCTTCGCTGGTCTTTCTAGCTCGGGGGCCCCAGCTCGGTCAGCAGAAGCAAAAAGAACCTGAAGATTTATCTGCACGCGTTTATTTTAATGTTACGTTCTGGCATCTCCTGGCCAGAGAGCAGCAGCTTTTTTTTTGGTTGCTTGGTAGCTTAAGCAGTCGCTCTCAATGCATTGCCCACTGTCTTTGTCTTTATGGGCAGCATCATTGGTGCCTTTGGCAGGCAGGCGGGCAGGCTGAGGCGGCAGGCAGAGGAATTCCATGTTGGTTCGCGGTAGTACGTGGTACGTTGACCGCTTGGAATGTTGATTCATCTCGCTTGGCAGCAAGTTCTTTTATGACTCCACTTGCTCTTTATGTCAATCAGCGGATGCAGCCGCATCATCGTTTATGGGCCATCGCCGTTGCCATCTTCGGAGATGTGCTGCTGCTGCTGGTGCCGCATTTGGATGTGGCCGTAACTATTTTTAGTGCATATCGCTTTCCTATTCTATTCTTAACTTGTTAGATGCGCAATTTGCAGGCCCTTACGCCATAATGGGGCAAATTACCTTTAAGTGCGCCTGGCCTGCTTGGCTGCCTGCCCTTCTCTGGCACTTCTCTGGCAACGCGCATTGGCATTTGGCATTTATAATGCGTTGCTCGTCGTTATTTTTAGCACGATCTTGCAGCCAGACTTGGCATTACAACATGATCCAACCGAACTTAATTACGGGTTGCCAATTGATGCGCCAGCGGCATTTCTCTGTGTGCCTGTGCCCAGGTAATTGTAAATGGATATATAGTTAATGGGCATAGAATTTAATTGCATATTTAAATAGTAGTAGCTAAACTTAACTTCAACACAATTGACGTCAGACTGACTCCTGACGAACTCTCTCCTGCCTGCTGTACAAATAAACCCTTTGGCCACACGCTGCGTATACTTAATATGCCACTCGTCAAGCACACTAAATTGGCTTGGGTCAATCAAGGAACACAAATCTATTATGTTAGTTATGTTTGTGCTCGGTTAATTTAACAATCAGCTGCAGGGAATGCGGTCTACTTCGAGCTCTGGCAGCGACACACGCACAGCTCAAAGGGTCACTCGATTCTCGACCTCACACGTAATTAATTTTTCGATTTTAATCGAACGATACATTTGTTATTGATAGACATGCGACAATTGCTCGCTGTCATGTAAAGCGAATTCCTTAGCCTCTGTAGCCGCTGTAGCCTCCCCTTGGCGACAGACCCTCAGTGCACGTGACTGGTCTGGCTAATTGAACGCGTCTCTACCCAAAACACTAGCTCGTTTTCCCTACACACTCTCGAATTTAATTTGCAACAATCAAAAATTTGCGCGTTTAATTGACCGAACATCGAAAATATATAAAAGCCAATTAAAGCCGACTATAATTTCCCCACAAATTGGCCTCTTTTTATGTTAGTTCTCGGCGACCTAATTTCAACGTATGTATTTTCCCGCTAACTGAGCTAGTTATATGTTAAGCTTGTGTAGATTAATGTTTGGAAAATTTATACTTTGGTCAGCTGAAAATTTGACAGCGACAACTAAATAAACTCTAAGCTCTCTTAACTTAAAGCCGAACTTAAATTATGTTCGCAAAAGGCAACAAACTCAGAAATCATTTCATCTTCCTGTTGCTGGGGAGCTGCTTCTGCCATCGCTGCTGTTTAAAGAAAAAGTAGAGCAGTGACCAAAAAATGGAAAAAACTCGTCACGTATTCGCCAACAACAACAACAACAACAAAAAGGAAACAACAACAACAACTACTGTAAGTAACATACAAGTATAATAAAAGTGCATTCACATTTTGAAAGTGAAGCGAGCGAACTTTTAATGTGTTGTCGGTGAGGGGAATTGAGAGCAGTGTGCAGGCAGTCCTTAAAGATACAGTTGTACGTTAAAGATACACGTGTAACTTGAAGATACTTTTCGATACCAGAAATTGATGCCTGGGCTAAATTAATATATCTGTCAATAATTCAATAACAGCAAGGAGATTTATTTTCTGTGTGCGCAAGATGCATTTGTAACTTAAAGATGAAATTGTAAAACCAAGCTAATTAAGATAAACATTTTAATTTGTTATATTTGTATCTTTGAATCATTTCTGTTGCTTAAGTAATGTTGAATATTATTTTCTATCTATCTATTATTAAATTTGCTCAAATTGTGCCAATGTTTGCTTAACTTTAAGTGACACTTGTGGCTTAAAGCCATACACTCGGTCTAGCCAAACATTTTCGGCTCATAGATACGTTTGCGTCTGCCAGCTACATTTGTATCTTCTTCAAGCTAAGCCAAAGATTTATGCGTTTCGCATAGCTTACGCTACGTTGCGGAAGAATTTTTGCTGGTACACAAACTGCCGCCGATTACTTCATTATGCGCACTTGGAGATTCTGATCTGTGATGTGCTGTGGCCCCTTTGCGGTTGAATCGACTCCACTGTCGTCGCTTGCCAGCCGTCTCTCTGTCTGTCTGTCTCTTTGTCTGCAGTCCAGCCAGTCTGCGAGTTGTCGGGTCTGTCGTCTGTCGTCTGCCGTCTGTCAGCAGGTGAAAGGCAAATAAAATGTCAATTTGTATTGCCAGTTGTGTCCCTTTTTGTGCGCTTGTTTGGACTTTACCTTATTATTCATACGCATATTACACATTCAGATTTTATTCAGCTATCCCAGCCTCCCCGCCTCCCCGTCTGCGCCTGCCTGCCTGCTGCGTCCTTTTTGTGTCAATAATCATTTACATGTTTATCTAATTTGAGCGGATTTGTGGTAGGTTTAGTTAGGCCCGCACAGCATTAAAGCGAAAGCAGCGCAGTGAAATGCAAGAAACAGAATTGTTACGAATATGTGGGACACTCGCACACACACACACACACAGGCACACACACCCTGAGGCTGCAAGAAACTGCTGCTCTACTTTAAGTTCGTCTGGCAGCCCAGGGCGAGCACATGAAATGATATAAATTTCGCTCGATTTTCAGCTGCTGCCGTCGCTAAACGAGTTGATGACCAAGCCACAAAAATTTCAGTAAAGTTGTAAATCGAACACCCAAGCAGCCAAAAAAAAGCCAAAATAAAAAACCCCAAAATGCGACCAATGACAATCAGACAACTTTGTTGTTGTTGTCAGCGACGTCATTGCAATGTTATAGCTGCAATTATTGTTATTTCCGTATGCGCAAATTTCATTCTGACAAAAAAGCAACAGCGCAAACTTCACCAAAAAAAAAGCCATAAATGCTGTTTGGGGGGTGTCATATAAAAAGGGTGTTCCGCGCCATGATATGCATAAAATGTTGATTGTTACAACAGCTGCGAGAAGGCAGTAGGCAAGTTCATCAAATTTTATGCATAGTCCAGAAAATTATGTTTGTGGAGTTTAGCGGGAAATAAAATATGCTAACTGAAGTATCTGACATTATCATGCATATTTATATACACACACGAATCTTAATCAATGTCTGAGCGCCATGCTTTTATCTAAATGTATGTTAAACACGACTCTCATATCGATTAATATTTGTGCATTTGCATTTTGAGACGATAAATAAGTGACAAATTAGCCAACACTGCATATAAAGAAATTTACTGAAACTTGTTTCCGGTATTGATCAAACTTGCACATCATTATGAATCAATCGTATTTGAATTGCATCAACTCGTTCGATTTACAGCTTCATTTGATCATAGAAACTGTCAACAATTGAGCCAGCTGACTGCAGTGTTATCTCACTGGATCTGTATCTCGTTATGAGTATCTTTGTATCTCTATGTTGGCGGTGGCACTGCGTACGTTCTTGACATTTCTTGAAACTGTTTACCGAACAGCTGCCCCACTTCCCCCCCTCCGGACTGTTTATGCTCATCGTTCTTGTTGCTTTGTTGCCTCTTTGCCCGCTTTCAAAATTTGAGCTTATTTGACACAAAATTTGATGTGAGCGGGGAGAAGGGGAAAGTAAAGGAGGTAGAGAGTTTTACGTACCACAAAATGCAAATTGTGCGCTATGCGAGAGGGGGTGGAGACATTTTGGAGAGGGAAGGTTCTGTCATTGTTTACGCTATAACAACTTTTTGGGCCCAGGCAAAGTTTCCTGTCTTGTTCATGCAGCAAGCGGCGGATACTTACAGCACTTTTGTGGCACTTGGCTACACGCAGGCAGACTATGGCAGCTATGGCAACCGTTTGGTGGGCAAAATCAAACAAGTCTAGAGCAGGAAAATGTTAACTGCAGTTACTGATTGTGTGTCCTGTGCATTGAATTGGGGTCAACTACGGTTGGGGAATCCCGCAGAGGTAAGCAACTGGCAGTATCCCTGGACGATTGTAAACAGTTATGCGATGGACTTAAAGTAGGGCTAGGGGGGGAGATGATAGGTAGATAAAGCTCTTGATATATATTTAAAATAGTTTATGAAATTATGAATAATTGTTTTCGGTTGCATGACGGGCGAAGAAACTCCAATTAAAAGGATAAATTAGGGACATATTTGAGAGTATTATCATATGGAAAAATTTTTATTTATTATTTGTTTTTTTTAATATTAACAAAGGGCAGTTGGAATTTGATTTATAAAATTTAAAAATAAAGATAAATAAAATAGAGTTAAGGTCTTAAAAGTTAAAATAATTATTAATTAACATACAGAATAAACTATATATGTCGTTTTTAGACTCTCTTTTAAAACCAAACAATCTTAACTCTCAATCACATTCTCTCAATTCGCCTCTCTCTTTCTCTCTCGTTATTGCTCTCCCTTGCCAACTGTTCATTGGCCTTTTATCACAATGGCAGCATCTCAGTCAAGTTCAGCAGCGACTTCGACATCGCCATCAACATCGATTAACAAAACTCACGCCTTAGCGCCAATTTGGCGTTTAGCTTAATGGCCAATCATAAATTGTCAAAAATCCGACAAAAAATTGCCCATAAAATGAAGTTGAAACTAGAAGTGAACCACCGCTTGGCGAAGCCGGCGCAGCATAACGTATTATTAACGTTTATATTTTTAGATACCCATTGTTGCCGTTGATAATGTTGTTGTTGTTGTTGTTGTTGCATGATTAATGCCAGCAATAAATGCGAAATACCCGGCACAACAAACAAAACGAAACACAAAATGAAATGAAACGAAATGAGATGAGTCAAAAATCAGAAATCGAGATCAAGAAACAACTCAATTTTTCGCCCTTTGGGATCGATATTCAATATATAAATATATACGAAATTGAGGCCGCAACGTGCGAAATGGGAAATGTGTTTTACACGTTGGCAAATTTCTAAAAACAAATTAATTAAAATTACACGTACGTGTCGAAGGCTGCTGTGCCTGGCCTTATTATTGTTATCATTATTGTTATTGGCCCTGTTGTTATTGCTACTGTGGTTGTGCGTGTGTGTGTTTTCTCGTTTGTTTATTTGTGTTTTCCAATTGTGAGTTCAATGCTGATTAACTAAACGACGCCGAAAAGTCGCGTAATTAGTTGCGCAATTTGCCCGTTTTTGGACAGTGCATACAGTCAGTAAGTAGCCGGTTAGTCGCTAAATCTGTCAATCGGTCAGTCAATCTGTCAGTAAGTCAATCGGTTTGTCTGTCAACGGGTAATTCAGTTAAATGATTGGTTAGGCGGTTAACAATTTAGGCAGTGCGATAAGTTAATCAATCATTACAATGTCAATCAATCAGTCTGTTTGTTTGTCATTTAAGCTATCAATCGGGCAGTCTATGTAACAATCAATAAATCAATCAATTCATTTTCAGTCAACAGACCAGTCAGTCATTTTGTTACCTAATCAGATAGTAAATCAATCAATCACTAATAAATAAACCAATCAGTCATTTAGTCAGGAAAGTCAAGGGAATATTTTATTATCAATTAGCAATCGATCAGTCATACAGACGTCAACAAATAAATTAATTGAGTTACCAAATGATTGAATCAATCGAACTTTTATCAATCATTAAGTCATTCATAACGCTAATCAATCATAATTGTTTGGCAAATAAAGCAATCAGCAAAACGAATAGCCACACAACTAGTTCAGCAATCAGTCAGTCACTCAGTCCGTCAATCGAACAACGGCTCAATCTTTTAGTTGATCAATCGCTCACTCTCTCAACCAGTTCTGCTACTGGTCATCCGCAGGTGACCTAAGCCAACTCCCCCGCCTGCTCTGACAGTGCTGACAAATTCCAAATCGCCAAAAATAAACACATCATTTGCTTGTGTCGTCCCAAAACGAATCTCCCGCATCTTCATTCATCTATAATTATTATTATTAATGTTGATGTTTCTTAATTCTAATAAGCAAAGCACATGCAAACTGGTTCTACGTTCTACGAAGACAAACAGCCGCTGGACACTTGTGAAATTCTCGCTGCGCTTCCAACGCAATTTCACACTAAAACACACAAAACAGAAAAAAAATTAAAAAAATACCAGAAAAATACAAAAACAAAACAAAACGTTATGAACAAAGAAAATACAATAAAAGCGTCATGTAAACCACGATTTTCTGTAGAAATTAACAATATTTGATCTCGCATCTGTGGGTAAAGCTGTTTTCTCCGCAGTGTGTCGTCAACAGGTCTCGCCGCAGATGCGTCAGCAAAACAGCCTCAACGTCATCCTCAGCCTCAACGTATCGCCGGAAATGCGATAAAGTTCCCCACTAAAGCAACAACAACAACAACAAGACCTTAAACAAGGGCGTTAATATTGCAAATTTCCCAAACTCGACAGGAAAAGGTGCGTCAATGTGCTCGCTTAACCCAATTCGCGAAGAAACCTCGCCTCAAGGCGAACTCTGTTTTTTAATGATAATCATAAAACTTGGTGGAGGAGGGGACAACTTGGGAAAAAACAAAACGAATTTCTCATTTCTCGAAACTGACGCAAAATATTTCAATGCTATATCGATCAATGTTGTTGGAGAAACCGTTGGGGAACTCGTAAATATTTATTTTGTAGTATTGAAATCAACAAGGTCTGCGGTTAAGAACTGTGACGTTTTGAAGTTGTATAGAAAATTTAATAATAAATGTACTAAAATGTTGTTGAATTATTTAGGGGATTTCCGAATTTTGATCGATCGTTTGATTCTATTTCCAGTACTTGCCTTCTCTTTTTTTTGAGTAACAAACTTGAAGGCAAATTTGATATACCCTCTAGTTATAGTTAAGTGAAATTTATGAGCAGCGAATCCGCTTACCGATGCTCTATTTCATTTGAATAGTATTCGACTCGGGAAAATATCAAAATGACACACAAATCAAATGAATCTCTGTGTACATATTGGGCGACTGAGAACAGTTTTCGTTGTTGTTTTTGTTCTTTTTTTTTGGCCGCATCATCGTGCCGTTTATTTTGTTTTCATTAAAAGTTTTGCATTTATTTGGACAACGGCGACGAATGTCGGTCGGTCAGTCAGTCAGTCAGTCAATCGGTCGCTTGGTCAGTCAGTCGTTCAGTCAACAAGCTTTTATATTTATTTACGCAGTAGAGCAAATATGCACGCACTTTAAAAACGGTCTCCCCCAAAGGTAGAATATATGAAAGAAAACAAAGCGAAACAAAGTGGACGTGTGCGTATTCGCAAAAGCGTTAAGCATATCGATATTCATTAAATAGAATGATTTGCGGTTGTACTCAATGAATTTAAGATAATTCTTAAAAATAAAAAAACAATGTATGAAAAAAAACGTAGATAAGTTTTGGTTATTTATCGTATATGTGAATATTGTTCCTTATTTTCCTTTTTTCTTATTTCTTCATTTATTTTTTATATATTTTTACTTATTTCCACCAAGTCTGCTCAAAAATGCAGTGTATCCCGCAGTCATCACCATTTTCAACGATTTTTTCAAAACTCACCTCAAGCTGGGAAAAAACTATATTTTTTTTTCTTTTTTTGTTTATCTTTTCTGTTTGGGAAACTGTTTTTGACGTTTGTGCGTTGATTCAAAAGATTTCCTGCCAAAATCGACAAACGGAGAATTCAGCAAAATTTATTATTTATAACGGTGTTTTATGCGTTTAACAACTTCGTTTGCACATGAATTATTAAATGTTTCCACTTTTTCGTGTTTACTCAAATTGCATTAAGTTTTCTTGCTCTCTCGTATTTAATTATGCATTTAATTATAAACATATTTTTGCACGCGCAATTAAACAATATTTTCAGCGTGATTTTGGCAGGTTTTTTCTTGATGCCTTAACGAGTATACCCTGTAGAGTTATGAAGCTTTGTTTGCGCTATATTTGGCATGTAATAGATCATTTGAGAATGTCTGCATAATATTTAAGCTTTAGTATGGGAATAAAAACTACACTTTATTATGGCCGAAAAAGTGAAAGAAATATATCTTAGATATTTATCTAGAAACTTAGATCGTATATCATTTTCTTCTAAGCGAAACGTAACTCCAAGTCGAAGTATCTCAAAGACTCACTTTTCATCTTTAGTTTGCAAGTTGTTGGCTTCGTTTAGGAATGTTTGGCGCTGTGGAAGGGGGCGAGGACGCAGGCGAGGGCGTTGTACACACGCCACCGTTGCCAACTTCATTATATACATACATATATATTGGCAATATCGAGGTGGTAATTGGGCATGCAGCCCAGGTATCTGTCAGATACTTTTCACAACTACGACGCGATGCGATGCGAGGCGGCAAAAGTTGTTGGTCGCGAGCGAATTCGCAACGGGCTGTCAAAAAATTCAAATTCAAAACGTTTGCGTTTCATTCATAAAACAAAAACCACATTGAAAACATATTTTCTGGCTTACTAATGTCGCCTCTGCACCAGTTTAAATGGGTCCACGTGCCGGACTTGTGGGCGGGAGGGTGGCGGCATCGCCGTCGACGTCGCAGTCGCGACTTCGGCTACGACTTTTGCCGGGCAAACGCGGTTCGGTAATGACGGCGCTGTTAAAATGCGTTAAATGATTATACGCTTTGTTGTTGCTGTTGTAGTTGTAGTTTTTGTTGCTTTTGCTTTTTTACACTTTTATTTGTGCGCTTCTTTTTGTCGAAGTTTGTCTGCGTGTTCGATACGCTTGCCAATTTCTGCGCGCCGCCGCCTCTCCTCATATTTGCCTATGAATGAAGTTTATTTATTATGGTAACGGCTATTTGTTAGCCATTCTTTTAGCTTTGTATTTCGTTGGCGGTTTTTAGCTTCTGCTGCTTCTGCTGTTACTTCTTCTTTGCACCTATTCGCTACCTTCTCCCCCCCTCCCTCACATGCTGTTTCTTGGCCAGAGGCAAAGCGCATTTTTGCTTTTTGGTGCGCAGGAAGTTTTATGGCTTGGCAGACAGCCAAAGGTGGTAGATGAAGGGGAGCAGAAGGAGGAGGAGAAGGAGGGAAGGGAGGGAGTTCGTCAAGCTGCTTTGGCTACGCTTTTGGTTAGCGAATGAATTGAGCAGCCTCAGCAAAAGGGGCAACAAGTGAGGCGGAAAAGCGGCTAAATTTGACTAGGTGAGAACCCAAGGGAGAGGGAGAGATAGAGAGAGAGGGAGAGAGAGAGGGAGGAAGAGAGAGAAGAAGAGAGAGAGGGAGAGGTAAGCCAAAAAGTGCGGCATTCATTCAAGTGGATGTTGAGATTGAAACTGAAACACTTTGAGAAAAGTGCCAAAGGAAAAAGTTCACAATTGGAAATGTCTTAAAGTTGATTCTAAATATAAATCTCTAACTGGGATTGCCTTGAGCTGATTAAATCTTTTTGCCGGGAAATTTGTAATCTAATCTATTTTAAACAAATTTAAATTAAGCCAAGATAGATAATAAATAAGTTAATATTTGTTTAGCTTCTAAATAAAATATTTGCAGTAAACAAAAAAAATACAAATATCGGAATTTATCACTGTTAAATATTGATTTTCATTATCTTATCTATTAATATAAATCTATTCTATTCTTTTTAAACGCATTTCTACACTCTCTGATTTAATTTCTACTCCATGGTTAGCTCTGCTTAGCAACATCTTTCTTTTCTCTGGGCTTCTCTCCCTCTTTAGTTTTCTGCAACTCTTTGACTCGTCCACTCCACACTCTAGCTAGCTTCTAGCCAAATCTTTGCTATCACCTCTTCGCCTGTCTCTCTCTCTCTCTCTGACTCTCTCTTTCTGAGCGAAGAACACGTGAAAGATATTTACAGACGCTCGTGTATCGCATAAATACTATAAAAAGAAATAATAACAAGTCCGCGTCTTGCAAGCATTTGCCACTAATCTCACGTAACAGAGAAATAATTATAGAGCCGCAATATGCCACACATATGTATGTATATGTATGTATGTATGTAAATATCGTACATCATTCCATGGTGCACACGGAGTCGCTGATTTATCTATGTATGCATCTAAACGGTCATCCTCGGCTCAGCCTTGAACTTGCCATTAGCGCGACGGAGTTAATCAGTTGAGTCAACTGACAAATTGTAGATATGCCAAATAGTTATAGACCAGTTAAACAGTTGAACAGTTGACCGATTGACCAGCTGACCGAGTTGCCAATCACTCGATGCGAACTCAACTCAACTCAACTCGTAGAACCCATTTGGGAAATTGGAGCAATTTGAGTGGGAAAACCAAAGTGAAGTTTGAAATCAACACGCTTGTTATCAGAGAAAAAGCTATACACACACACATATATCATATATAAGGTTTGTGTATATATGTTTGTGTGTGTGTGTCCACAAGCCATGGCTAAAAGGCGGAGACAGCGACGGTGACACGCGCGACGTTGGCGGCTTCGTGTGTCAATTTAGCATGTCATTTGCTGCTGCTGTTGTTGTTGTTGCTGCTGCTGTTGCTATTGTTGCAATTGTTGTTGGTTTTTTGTTTGACCAACAACTGCCATTAAGCAGCAATGTTTTATTATCTATAGACTACAGCCTACATGGAAAACAGCGACGACTTCAAAAGATTTGTGACAAGTAGCAATGAACCTCGTAAGGTCTCGGCTGCTGCTGCTCACACTCTATACTCCACATATACTATATAGTATATATGTGCGCCTATATTATATACATATCATGTGACACTCTCATAAATTTTTAATATATTTTAAGCACTTGTCTAAGTCTCTCCGCTGACAGGCCGAAAGCATCAGCAGCCGCGCTTAGCAATTTGCGTCTATTTGAAGTTTAGATAATAATTACGTCGTCTCGTCGCTATCATCATCGCCGTTCAAGTGCGTTTCGAGTTTTTTTTTTTATAAATAAAACAAAAACGAAACGCCGCGCATGATCATAATTGCTGGTTTCGTTTGACCCATTGACGGGTTCAAAGATTTTTCAATTGCCAAAATGAAATGTTATTAAAAAACAATTTTGAGTTTCTTAAATGCTACTCTGTGTAGATGAATATTCGCATTGTTGTTTTCAGTCAATTTAATTTGTAAAACTTATATTTGCTATAAAAACTAGCTGCAGGTCAGACAGAGATATAGTGTATATAGAGCAAAAACAGTTAAATAAATATTTATGAAGTAAGTAAATAGCAAACAATGTTTACACAAGCTTCAGTTGCTTACTTCGTAACAGTACTTGTGTAAGGCACTGTATAACAAATGTACATAACATGTAATAAAAATACATAAATATATACTTTGTTTATATGTATTCACCATAGATGCAGTTGAGTATAACTCTTTACAACTTGGTTATAAATTTATAACATGATTTCAATTCTATGAAAATCTATTTTATGGAATATTAAAGACCAAAATAAACTGTATTTTATTTGATATCTTTGAATGATTTTATAGATATTTTCTGCATTCGGAAATCAGTTTCTGACTAATCAACACTTTGAAAGTCATTCGAAACTCACAAATACAAATGGAATTTAATTATTAGCACACATTCTCTTTTGCTGCTGCTCAAATTTCCACACAATTTACTGCAATATGAAAGAGACTTCTCTCGCACAGTTCCTTTTTCATCATTTCATCAACGAGGTAAAATTCGTTTATCCATCAATTTTCGCAATAAATTTTGAATTTCAATACAATCAATGAATTTTGCGGCCATAAAATGCAATTTTAGCGCCGCAATTTCATGGCTTTATTAAAATAAAATTGAATATCGTAGATATATAGATGCTTACCAACTTCCCGTTGGCTCTGACTAGACCTACCCCCTTCCCTTTGTTGCTTTTTGCTACCCCCTTCCCTCTCCATTCACAATATATTGTTCAATAATTTCACTCTTGGCAACCAAAATCAACAATCAACAACTTTGCATTAGTTGTAGTTGTTGTTGTTGCAGTTGCAATGCATAATAACTGTCGTGTCGTTTGTTGTAACTAACACACACACACTCACGCAGACACACACACACAAACAGGCACACCTCGTGCGGGGGGCGGGCAACAAAAAAAATATTTCGCGCGCAATGGGCTAAAATATTTTCTGATTAACGTACTTAGTTGTTGTTGCTGTTGCTGTTGCTGCTGTTGCTGCTGTTGTTGTTGTTGCTGGATATGTTGCCGATGGTTTGCTCATTGGCTTCAACACGTTTCTTTGCGTTTTCTTTTGCGTTTTGTGTTTTTTTAGTGCTTTTCCAATTTCTTATTCACTTCATGTCTGATCACACACACACACACACGGGTTCACATGAACATAGATAAACACTTACACATACACACGCACGCACGCACACACGCTTCGCTTCGACACACAATACAATACAATACGACAGCTCAGTGTTCGAACTTAGCGAATACGCACTGTGGGTGAGCTTTTCTGATTTTTTAATTTTTCAACCGCGCCGCCAACGTTGAGCGCTCGAAATCTCGTTACTAACTAAAATAAACGACGCGAGGCGCGCAGCCAAACTGAAAACAACAACGACAACGACAGCAGCAGCACCAGCAACAGCAACAACAACAGCAGCAGCAAAAGTAAAATAAAGTAAACCATACACAACGTTGTCGCAGCGACGTCGACGTCAGGCGTTTGTGTTTGTGTTGTTGCTGTCGGTAACTAAAACAGACACTCAGCACAGCCAAACTAAGTAAGCGCTCTCGCACACGCACACACCTCACACACACACACACACACACATGGATACACATACATGCGCGCTAACGCATACGCAGACTGAGACACATGCATAAATGCTCATGAGCGCGACTTTGGCTCGAGCGCAAGTTCAAGTCGCAATGTTAGCTTGAGCCGGCTGCGATGCCACCAACTAAGGAGTGACGGTGCGGGTATGCACGTTCTTTTAGTCTGTTTGTAACGGGCAGCAGGGAAATGTGAGGAGTTTTATTAGATTGAAATTTGGAAATTAACACTTATTTATTTCGAAATATTGTATATTGGAAAACAAAGAAATTGTTTTTTTATTTTATTTAATTTTGACAGCAACCATTAGAACAAAAAACAAAGATCGCCAAAACCCTAAAATAAGTTACTAATAAAGTATATTTAAAATATTCTTTCCTTTTGTATTTTGTTTTTTTCTTTTTTTGGTATTAAATTTATAAATCGATTAATCGAAAATTGAAAGATTCAAAATTTAATGACACTGAAATATATAAAATGATCCTATTTAAACCTAAGCAGAAAGGAATTTGAATAAATACATTTGGCCTGTATCAAAATTTGGTTTGACCTTTTTTCATCGTATTTATTATGTGTTTATATTATAACCTACAGTATTTTTATGCAAAAAATCACAGTAATCATATAAAAGGAAACCATTTCGTATTTATTAATGCGTTTATTATATTTATACAATTTTTACACAGCATCAACTAATAACAATAAATATATATTTTATATCTTTATAACCTCAAATAAGTGTGTCGTCCTTCATAACCTCAACCAAGTGTAATTATGAGTATGTTCATTCTATATAACCTCAAACAAGTGTCTGATTTTAGTGTTTATATCTTTGCAATAAATCACTTTTAATTAACTTGCATCAATAGCAGCGCATTTGCAGTTCGTTGTCGCCTCGTTGCGCCTTTCAAACTTATCCGCAAGTTCGAAACGAACTTCAAGCTAAGATTGAGCAAACTTAAGCCGGCTAAAAAGCTGTTGCTGCATCGCTTGCTGCTGTTGTTGTTGTTGTTTTTGTTGCTGTTGTGGCGCACGCTGAAATTGGCAATGTTGCCGGTGCGGTGCGTCGGCAACATGTTGCTTCCGCCCAAGCATGTTAGCAACAAATTTTATTTAATTTACATTCATGTTATTTTTTCCAGTCTGTTGCCTCTCGTGGCTTTTGCATTTTTTGCGTTTCGTTTGAGAATTAAAAATTCCATCTTTTCTTTTTTTTTGTTTTTTTTTGATCTTCCTCGTTTGTTGTCAAAGCGTTCGTCTTTATGGATATTTATTGTGCGGCAGCTCGAATTCGTTTGTTGTTGCTCATGTTGCCTCTGCAACGTGTGTATCGATGTTGTTGCTCGTTGCCCAGCGGCAGTTGCTGCGGCTGCTGTTGCTGAGGCAGCAGCTAAGGCGGTTAGCGCTGCTGTTGCTGCTGCTGTTATTGTTGTTGTTGTCGCTGCTGCTGCTGCTGTTGATGACGTCTAATTTTATACCGAACCCGTTTGCTTACTCACACACGAAATTATGTCAGGAATGTTGGCAGGCGGCAGCGGCAGCGGCTGTTGTCTGTCGTCGTAGTTGTTGCTAGCATGCGTTGAAAGTCTGTGATTAATACTATGAGAGCAAAAGCCGGTTAGTCTTATGGTTTCCCCAGTCGCGTGCCAAAGGTTAGTTCTTGGTATACCCTATAATGGCCTAAAACGGGTAGAATATGCATGAAATTAAGATCTTAAAGGGGCTTAATATAAATGTTTTTTTTTAGATAGATGAATATCATGATTTAATTTATATAATATGATAATATCATGAAAGATGCATCGCAGATTGTACAAAATTTCTCTTATTAAACTTTAAACATTAACATAAAAATTAAATTCAAAAGGTATTTACTTTTTTGAGGGTATCACGTAGTCAATGAAATATTCCCCAATAGGTTCCCAAATTGTGCAACTCTTACTTGGCAGTTTTTCATACACACCAGAGCAATTTCAGATAGGCGCGACCTCCTTGACTAATTCCCGCTTACTTTGATTAATCATCAATTTAATTTCCAATTCTAGTTTCCAGGTAGTAAAAAGATCACGCGATTCGGGTTTCTTGAACCCCCGGCAGAGCCATTGACATTAACTGAAAGTTTTTTCCATTTTTTTTTCACGACGATTGCAGTTTCTAAATTGTTTTCTGTGGCGTCAGCGTCGCTGCAAAGTCATTAGCACCACGTTTCCAGTGATCATCAGCTATATTTCAAAAGAAACCAATTCTAGTTGCTATTACAGCAGTATTCACAATATTTTCAGAACTTGCAACCACACACTGAGCACTGAGAACCTAGAACTGACAGCTTAGTCAGCTCAGTTTGGCCACGCGACTCACAAATTTCAACATAATTTTGAAAACCAAAAAAAAGAAAATCAAATCTTACGAATTGTAATATTTGCAAATGCAATGCAATGCAACAAAAGGTCAGCATATGTTAAATCGAAAGACAATCGGTATTTATGTTACCACCGTACCCACCAAAGTGCTCGCCGTGTGAAATACGAGACACGCGAAAAAGTGTTGAAATTTACGAATACGAAATGCAGTCGAATGATGAAATGTTGTACATAAGAACAAATGATTTTGTGGGGAGAAAAAATGAACTATGTTAATCAAAATTTAAATCAACTTTAAATAAAATCGAAAGTTGATTGAATTTGTTCTTAAAACTAGCTTCGCTGTTCTTATCAATGATATGTCATCAGAAACCTTATCAAATATTCCCATATGCAAATAGGAAATTATAATATCATCAAGAATTCCCCCTTTCAATACCATGATATTGGAATTTCAAGTAGACAAGACATCAAACACTGAAATAGCTCAACTTCAACGTTGTCTTCAAATAATTTCCTGTACAAATTGCAACTAGAGATTCCCCCAGATCCATTTTATTTTTTTTTCCGGGCTGCTACCTCTGCTAGTGACACATGCCAAACCGCCTGGACGACCGTGAAATATGAGTCGACTTTGAGAGAGCTACGCGGCGCTGTAAACCCAAATGTCAATCAGAAGTCAAACCGCGACTGTTCAATAAAATTGCAATTTCCGTTAGAAAAAATTACAACAACCACAGCAGAAGCAACAGCAAGTAAAAGGGGGAAATTCATCTTCAAACAAAACAAGAATTGAATTGAAACCTAGCGAGCAAAGCAAGCGGCAACAATTCAATTTCAACATTGAAATCAGATATACAAAGGAGACCAACGGAACCTAGCAGAGGTAACCCTAGAGATGAGTACAGATGATGATGTTGGTCATACAGGCTGTGAGGAATGGCATCTGTTTAGAATTTCGCGTGAGGTTTTCTTTTTGAAATCTTAGCGCATTGCCAACCGCAGAGCCAACAGACATGACTAAACGACAGACGGACAGACCAAAAGACAGACAGACAGTCAGTGGAATGTTGGCGCAGCCACAAACGGAGGTTTTACTTCAGTTTTACGTAATACCCTCCATAGAATGCAATGTGAACAAACTACGGAAGCCACAGTTGAAGTAAGATGAGACGATTACGGTTGCAGTTTGGCATTGAATGTGGCATGCAATGACAGGAATGAACAAGACGAAAGTGTTGGGTTATTAGGGAAATTGATTTTGTAAATTATATGGTAGGGGATATGTATCTATTGGGAATATGTTTTAAATACTTACTTAACTTAACTTACTTAGTCTTCTTACTTACACCCAAATGATTTCTCAAAATTTGATTGCGATGGGATAATTATCAAGGAAGTTATTTAATAAATAATAAACAAGTACTGATTTCCAATTACCCTGCAAAGTATGCAATACAAAAGTTATTATCTTAAAATCCTCGAGCAACTGACAAATTATAATAATACGTTCTTCGCTAAGCTAAAGTAAGCATAGAAAAACGTCGCTATTTATTTTATAAATTGCATTTTCCGGGCAACTTACCTTCTCCTATCGAATCAATTGGCCAGTTGCAGATTCAAATTAAGCCGCTTAACGTCAACTGCAATATTCCCCATTTTCCTTCCTCACCTCCCCCCCCCCCA
Source organism: Zaprionus indianus (assembly GCA_018904595.1). Lineage (NCBI taxonomy): Eukaryota > Metazoa > Arthropoda > Insecta > Diptera > Drosophilidae > Zaprionus > Zaprionus indianus. The sequence continues at coordinate 5,498,193 of JAEIHA010000905.1, forward strand.
CATGATTTTCATGACTTTTCCTTGGGACGGCATTGTCGTTGTTGTAAAATCGCGAAATTGAATTGCAGACTGCGAACTGCAGTTGATTTACTCAGATTGAAGACAAGCAGATTTCGTTGCAATTTGTTTAATTTGATTTATTGAAATTTTCTTTAAACATTTAGAGTTTTAAATATTTTGAATTCTTTTTTTGTACATGAAGTCGAGAGTAGTAATAAACTTTTGATTATTCGAGAGACAGAACAAAGCGTTCAATTGTTAATTGCATTTACACATTATGACTAAGAGAAGTAACAAGAACATATTGCGATTTTAGTTAGGATAAAGTACAATTTTATAGGAAAGTTATACAAGATAGTTACTTGAGGTGTAAATTACGAGATGCCAAACTAAGCTAAGCTCCTCATTCAGTGCAAATTGGTTTACAATATAATTTAGTCGTTCAATATTTATACAGATCGAAATTCGCATATATTTAATAATCAACAATGATGGATTTGTTGTGGCTAGAATATTAATTTAGTTATAGTTTTGAATGGTTTGATTGTAGTATGAAAAAGTTGAAGAAGCAAGAATAATTAAGTGATTTACAGAGGGGAAATGGAAAAGATTTGCGGGCCAACGGTGGGAAGCTTGTATCTTTCTAACTGTTTAAATATAAGCAGAATTATTAATGTATTATGTTCAATCAACTCGATCTATTGCCTTAGTTTTGATAACAATTTGAATGCATAACACAATGCCCACTGCAAGTAGTTCTGTAACTACAAACGAATTCCGATTTCAGTTTAATTTTAAATTCGCAATTGCATTAATACGGAATAATATGTATGTGAGTGCATATACATCAACTGTATCCCATCGTTAAAGTGTCAAAGCAAACATTCACGGGCCCTTTGAGCTGAGAGTTGAGATATTTACGCTATCCTCACTATGGCTGGGATGCCATGCGAATCCTTGCCGTGGCACGTGACTTTGTGTGGATCTCAGCCGTGCGCAGTGTGATGCCAAAGATGTCCTCGTGATACCGGTTCTCGTCCTGTGTGCAAAATAAACACACACACGCATGAGTATAGAAAGAAGCACACACAATAAAAATGTAAACGTCATCATATTTGTATTTGTGGTTGTCAAAAGGGGCAAATAAACAAACGGGGCATGAAGAAAAACAAACAGAAAAGGTGGAAGTTACTTTGAGTGGGCAAACTTGATTTAAAGGTACCCCTTAGAGAAAGTAATGGGAATGGGAATACTTAAATGCAGTGTGACAGGTACAGTAAGAGCAAGTCCATCAAATTTTTAGCAAACGGCTTTGTGTAAAGGAAATTTATCAAATCCACAAATCTGTCAGGCTTTATCAATATTTTCTTGCGAATGAAAGTATATAAAGGAAATTATACTTAATTTAATACTTTTATTGAAAGTCCAGAACCTTCTTCACAAAATTAAACTATATTTTCTCAAGACCAATAGCAATTAATTTACGAAAAAAAATAATGTTAAAAGAAAAATACAAATTAGTAACTTTTAAATAGGAGCAAACTTATGGCACTAAATAAAATTCTATTCAAAAAAATTTACTTAGTTAAAATATAATAAGGTAAATATAATATTTAAATTATATAAATTCTATGATAAAGTACAATATATTAAGAATTTAAATGTATTTTTATCGAAAATTAATAATTAATAATTTCTTAATTTAATCCAGTCCACTGCTAATAATCGACTTTAACTAAATAAATAAATAAGAATAAAACCTAGCACTCACTCTCAGCTAAACGAAACTACCCCACATAAAAATCAGCTACAGGGTACCTGCTGCAAAGCAGCTGTAACTGTCGACAAGCGTTTGCATTTTTTATGGAAATATGCATTTATGCGGCAAAAGGAGCTGCAAACTGGCGGCTAAGTTTTGCCTGTGGCCAGGCGCCACGTCGCCCCACTTCCCCTCAGCGTACAACCTTTTCAAGTTTAAGAGGAGGCGAGTCAAATAAAACGCTCATACGCCGCGTGTGCCAACGGATGTTTAAGCATCCGCGCACAGTTGCCAGTTGGCAGTTAGTTGAGTTGAAGCATACTTACGCGCAATGTGAGCAAGAACGTCTCAACTTCCGCCTCGGTTTTGTGCTCCTTGCTGGCGATGCACTTTCTGCAGATGGGAAAAAAAGAATAATGTTGATGTTAAAGCGTGCGTGAGGTGTAAGTAAAAGTAAAGCATCAGCGTCAGAGCTTTCAGCACATTTTGTCATGCTCATGTTGTGGGCATATTAAATAATTAAGGACTAATTAGCAGGGTGTGTGTGTGTGGTGGGTGAACTCCTGCGTGGGCTGCTCTGTATTAGCCGAAGCTGCTTAGCTCAGTTCGTTGTCAGGGGAAATGGCTATTACCATAAACCGCTTAAGATTAGTTTGAGCGAGCTCAAAGAACAAACGAGAGTGCAAATGAATGGATATGGGGCAGCACGAGGCTGTTTGTTGTTTCCTTTCTCCTCTCTCTCGCTCTCTCTCTGTCTTTCTGTTCGCATATTTCACAATAATGCACGTAATCAAGCGCTGGATAAACTGAGAGAATGAGAAAAAAGCAAAGCGGCAGCAAATCGATGGCAAAACAAACCACAAACCATTTGAAAACTGCAATTCCCCCAAGAGCAACAGCCCCCCGTTGGACCACGCCCATGCCAGCAGCAGCACAAAGGCAATCAAGCTAAACAGTTCCTCACCCGAGTCGTGTAACTCACCTGATGGTCTGGTAAACATGCTCGGCCATTGTGACATCCCCGCAGACGTAAACATGTCCCCGCTGTAGCACAATCAAATTGTACAACGAATCAAATTCCTGTTCAATCAGATCCTGCACATATGTCTGCAAGCAAAAGGAATAAAAGAAAAGTATAGTACAAACTATGAAAAGGCAGGCAGGCAGGCAGCACAGAGGCAGGCCACAGGTCAGAGGGCATTGTTCATCGCCATGCGTTGCCTGGACAAATGTTAGTTTAGGCTGCAACACAATGGGAAATGCGAAAAGTTTCATGTTCAAACGACTGAAAGTGCCCACAAATCAGTGAGAACACATCGTTTGCCATTAGAGCTGGGAATTGCGATGTTAACAGTTTAATGCATAAAATATAACTATATAGGATATATTATAAAGATATATTGATACATGAACAAATTGTTCTCAACATATTGTACGGACGAATAAGTTTGCAATATATATTTTTAGCTCAACTTTTGTTCTTCCCTTGCAATTTTCCAAAACTAACATTCCAATAAGCAACCCTTCCCACATTACCTTCCCCTCTCTCACCTTGGGAATATCAGGATCTCGAGACAACGCTAGAAAAGCACGATCCAGTATCTGATCCTGCAGCAGTTGCGCCTTCTCCTCGGCATAGAGATCCACATCACGACTGCGACAGCCGAAGAAGAGCCACAGCTTGGGCAGTGCAGCAGCGGTGTCCACTTCGCGGAGTACCTGAAACTCCTGCCAGAATGAGCGGAAGGGTGCAATGCCTGTGCCGGGACCAATGAGCACCACAGGTCGACTACGATCCGCGGGCAAATGGAAGCCCAAAGCACTGCGCACAAACATAAATAGCTCGTCGTCGGCACGCAAACCGGCCAGATAGTTGGAGCAGACGCCAAAGCGCTCGTCGCCTTGACCATCCTCAGAACGATACTTGACAATGGCCACGGTCAGATGAATCTCATCGCTGACACGTCGTGGCGACGAGGAAATGGAGTAGAAGCGAGGCTGCAATGGCGTCAGATGAGCCAAGATCAACGAAGCAGGCGGTCGACATGATGGGAACTCTTCGAGCACATCCAACAGATGTGGCAATCGCCAATGACGCCAATCCTCATAGGCCGACGAATCATTGACGAGCAACTCCAAACGTTGCTTGTCCTCGCTATCCTCACAGAAGCCCGCAAGCAGCGTGAGCAACTGCCTCGATGGTGGCGTTGTCAGATCGAAAAATCGCGCCAGCAGATTTCGTAGTGTATCGGCGGGAATCTTATCATGCGGTTCCCAGCACTTGAAGATGCCATTCGAGGTCTGTTTCTCTTTGAGCAGCTGCAGCTGCAGTACCTCGTCGGGATTCTCCACGCCCACCAGACGCTCCAGCAGGCCGTCAACCAGCTGTAAGCGATTCGCTGGAAAGATGCCTACATGATCGCCAGGCTCGTATTCCAGTCCAGGTGCGCATATCTCCAGCAGCATTGTGGTCTTGGACCCCTCGCTCAGCTTGGTCAGATTATGCGGCTGCGCTTTTATCTTGCAGCAATGCACCTTCTTGTTGTGGTATTTGGAGAGAGCACTGTCCAGCGTCGCCTTGGTCACCGATGGCACCAGGCGCACTGTGTTCACTGTCAGTGATTCGTTCTGAAGTGCCAGCGAGGCATCCGACAGGCTTTGATCCGGATCCAGGCAGAATGTCTCGCAGGCGAGCTAAAGTTTGGAGTAGAGAGAAGAAAATATGATAGAAGAGAGAAAGACCGAATGAGGGGAAGAATGTTAGAGAGAATTACAGATGTGCGAAATGAGTTAATTTTATGTTTATGTTAGTTGTATTCTTAACAAGTTGAAGTCATCATTATATTATTCTACAACTTGTTCCTTCAACGTCTACTAAAGCTTTCGAAATTCCTATAATTTTCGTAGCCGTTTTATTTGTTGCTTTATTTCTAAAACTTTGTCTGAAACAATATATAATATATAATAAATTATAATATAATGCTCCTTAAAACTTCTTCTTCTCATGATTGGCATGTTTCACGATAAAAAAACCCTAAACAACCCATTGTATAAACCAATCCAGCTCTGAACTTAAACTTGAGATTCTCTTAACATACTTAAAAACCATTTAGCTTGTCGAGGATTTTTCCCACGTGATTCCTCATATTTTATCAAGGTTCAGGTATCATCAATATATTTTATTCAATATTATTAACAGCTTATAATTGCTCAACTATTTTATTCATACTACCCCCAGGCAGAGATTTATAAGGTACTTTAAACATTCTTCAACTGCTCGTTTTTGTTCTAAATCCAGGAATTTATATAAAGATTTTATAAACATCTCATCGAAAACACTTTCTGGAGTCTATTCTTTTGTATTAAATAAACAAACCCTACCTTTTATACTTTAGTATAAAAAACTTCTATCAATCGACTCACCTTAAAGACCTCCGGTGCCCATTTGCGGAACGACTGCTCCTGGCCGCACATCTCATCGCCGTAGGCGACCTTTAGCAGTCGCTCGCCGCCCAGCTCGCCGAGTATGTTGTCCACGTATTGTCCAAAGGCGCAGAAGTTCGGATAGGCCGAAGAGCCCAGGGCAAAGACAGCAAATCGCACGTTCGAGAGCGGCCCAAAGGTCTCGTCGGTGAAGGTATCCGAGGTGGAGCCACGCAGCGAGTCCCAGCGGTCGATTTTCTTGACTTGTTGCAGCGGCAGCTTCATGAACTCCTGCCGCGAGCTTGCCTTCATGAAGGACTTGGATGAGCTGACCCCGATGCTAATGATAGTTGAATGGAATCGAAAGAGACAGAAGGATGTTTGAATTAAGATGCTGCGTTTTTTGCCTGCTCAGCTCAAAAATACGAAAAAAAACAAAAAAAAAGAAAAGCGCTGGCACAAAGGCGGCCCGAACAAAGGGCGTGGACGTGAGCAGTGCGCCTGTTGTTATGCAATGACAAAAGCAAAGGACACGCCAGAGGAGGCTACAATAAAAGCAACTAACACACACACAGCCTCACTCACACCCACACCACACTCACATATACACACAAAACTGACAGCAAAACATTTATTACGCTTGTCATTTGAGAAAGAAAAACCCAAATAAAACAAGCAAGAATTGGTATTGTAGGGTGTAAAAGAGTAAGAGATACCCTGCACTTGCTTGAATTAATATAAAACTATGTCAGATATTGAAGCTCTATATAAGTACAATACTTTACCTTATCTTATAATGCAACATATTTAATGATAAAATATTCATTTTGCAATGAAAAAATACCCCAAATTTGAAAAGTTTCCTTATAAATATTTATTACACAGCATCACTCGGAAGAAATGTTCTGTGTGTACAATTCATAGTTACAGAGACACATTAGTGTTAATACCAAAATGAAAAATACACATATTTTCAATTTAACCCCCTCTAAACCCTCTGTTATTCTCCCTCCAAGAGGTATCGCTTATAATGAGCACAAGGCGTCGGATTCGCCTTGGACTGTGCATATTACTGCGTGGGAGATGCTAAAGAGAAAGTGTGCCCACTCGGCTTGGCCTCACGCCCTGGCCTGGCCTGGACTTGGGCCTGTGTCTGAACTTGGACTCAACTGGCAAAGCAATTGCTAAAAAGCGTAATCATCCGCTCGTCAACAGCTCGTCACGAGCAGCAGCAGCAGCAGAAGCAGCAACCCTTCCCTTTCTCTCCTGCACACGTTGAGTGATGATTCAACAATGAACAGTGGCAGTTCTTTTAAAAAATAAAGGGAGAGAGAGACAGCAGGAAGGGAAAATCCGCCTTGCAGCTACAAATCCAGCTCGGACTTTGATACGCTATCCGCTGCCAACTGCAGCTGGCTCTGTGCTGTCCCTATCCTGACGCGGCCTGGCCTTGTGCGGGGTCATCTTCTTGATGGCAAATGCGTTTAAAACTATTTGAGCTGCTGCTCAGCTTGGCTTTGGGTCAAAGTTTATGGCTCTGGCGCGCGTCGTAAAAACCTGTTGGTTGCTCTTACATAATCAGCTGCCAAGTGCGGGTGGTAATCTCCCCCTCCCCTCCCGTCCCCCTTTCGACTAAGACAGCGCTGAACCAGAGCTTACAACTCGCCCAGAGCTTGTTAACAGAATGTTGCACACAGCTGGGTTGGCCTTAAGCCAAAGAGCGAGCTGAGGACCGTGTAAGTTAAACACGAGTCAACAAAAGACGAAACTACTCCAGAATTTTTGATTACTTTTCGGGCTCATAAAATGCTTTATAGCACATTAATGGGCTGATTATGGGTTTCTTACTTTATAAATTGAACAGCTCTTTAATCTCGATACTCGCACATTTTGTCCACTATTTGCATTGTGCGTTCCACTGTTCGCTAAGCTTCAGTTTCATGCTCTGCTCATGTGTCATTCATCAAGGTAGCAAAGCGTTGAGCTGCGAGAAGCTGCGTGCTGCCTATCAACTTAAGCACAGCAGTTACAACAGCAGAAGAACAACAAGAGAAACAACACGCAAACAAACAAATAAACAGGCAGCAAGACAGAAAGAGACAGACAAACGAAGCTCCCCTTGTTTCCCTGCTCGAATATCATCGCCGGCTTCCAGGATGAAGCTGCAGCTCGGCAACCCAAAAGTGCAGCTTGCCGTGAAAAGAGTGTCGTAATTTACAGCTGGAAGTGTGTTACAGCACGCAGGTACGTGTATGTATGTGTGTGTGCAGGCGGCAAAGCGCAACGACAACAACAAAACGCTCGATGAATAAACAAGCAAAACAAGGTGAAAGTGTAAACTGTAACGAACTGTTGCCGAGGGTGGTAGGATGACGCTCAGGGGAGGATGAGGATGTGGGGAAGTGAGGGAGTGGGGAATAGACTGTGGCGTAATTAAAATGCCGGCAAGTTGTGCGCCCTAAAATTGGCTAGCTCGTTGTTTCTGTTTCCCGACGTCATAAATTCGTCTGCCTTCCAAAAGTAGGCAACACTTTTTGCTCAAGCTCCTTCACGGTTGGGCCAAGAGGGCCGCGGACAAGTTGTACTCGTAATTATTTTGTGCACTCGAAATACTGTTAAAAACCCATTGAGATGCCAAGCACTTGGATTAATTATACCCTGTAAATGGGGCATGGAAGGCAATCAGATAGGGAAACTGCAGAAATTACTGCTTAAAGAAGAGAACTGCGAGGGAATCAAGATGATTGTCATTACTTTTGTTTACTAGATAACAGCAAGCAACATTCATACAAATTGCATTTCAGCTGGCAAGTAATGCAAAAAATACTGAATTCAAAGCGCTCAAGGTGAACGATATAAAAGAGTCAACCGGGCACAAGTTAATCCCGCACTCAACTTGCTTGTATTCTGGGTTCATTATGCAAAGTGAAGTAATTGTGAGTTGATAGGTGGCATCAGCATAAAAAACTATTATAATAACAACTGTGTGCGTTGACTCTTCAACAATGTGCTTGACAACGATGAAGATGAAGATGTTGAGGTATCTATAGCAGCAGGAGGATGGCCATGATGATGATGAGGATGATGTCTAACTGAATGTTTGCCGGCTAAGTGCCACTTGTGCGCTCAAGCAGCAGCGGCAACAGAGGCAGTTGCAGCTTGCAGGATGCGGATGCGGCACACACACACACACACATGCAGATAAGCAAACCTGTCCTGGGCGACACTTGAGAGAGGACACTTACAGGCGTTGATGGCATAATAGACAGCAATTAAGTGAGTCACTTGAGCTGACAAACACAGCAGCTGTGTCCCTTCAATGAGCGTCATGAGAGAGATTTAGAGAGGGAGAGGCAGGGAGGGTACTCCTGATGATTGTGCACTTTGTGCGGAGACCCATAACAGATGATTACGCTTTATATTTATTTAATGATTTGCAGTCAATCAAATTAGGCCGCAACTTGTAATTAAATTGAGCAAAATTAATCGAGAAATTTGTAGAAGCCACAGAGATCAATTGCCCTCAACTTGCCAGCGAAAATGCAATTTGCTAGTGCAGGCGAGAAACTATTCAAGCAACTTCGAGGGAACTAAACTCTTAAGTTGCAATGCCTGTCGAAATCTTGGCAGACAAGCAGACAAGAGCGCCCAGAGCAGGAACATTGCAAGTCAGTTGCTTCGACAAAGTTGCCACAAAACTTTTCGCATTCTTGACTTTAAAGTGAAATCAATTGAGGCAACAGCAACAACAACAAACAGAACAACAACAACAATTAATAGGCGAGCAATTTCCGAGTAGCGACAAACACTCAAAGCACTCAATGAACCGGAAAAGCGAACAAAAGAAGCAGCGGCAGCAACAACAACAACAGACGGCAATGGCAACAGGAAGCTGCTCAAATTGGCCGCAGGCAAGGCAAAAATCACTTGAGCTGTTGCTCATACGCAGCGTGGGCCGCCAGGGGAAAAGCAGCTGCGTTAGCTCGCATTACCAGCATAATATAATTGATCGGACATCAGACTAAATTATCGAAAGATATATATCTAATTGCTGCGCTAATGAGCCTTCATTGCGCTGGCACTAAATCAAATCTGAGCGGACTAATTAATGTTCTCTCTCTCTTTATGATTAATTCGCATGCAACAGTTGAGTCCAGGGGATAAACTTCTAAAGAATCCATAGATAATACAATTTGAGCTGCCTGTAAAAGCCTTAATAAATCATATTAATTGTTTGATGCTTGCGAAAGTTGCGAGACCTTCGCCATTGTTATAATAAATACAAATTGATAAACAAGCGCAGCAGTAGCAACGAACAGCAAACAGTGGCCCACACACACAGACTTACACACTTTTCCCTCTCTGTTCCTCCCACTAAAAAAGACAACAAGTGCTTTTTTAATTTTTTTTTTGCTTCTCTTCCGCCGCAGGACATTTTTCTTCTTTGCCGATGCTTATCATATTTTATTGAATTGCCAAATATACTAACACGCTTAAGCATTCCCAAGAGTGTGTGTGTGTGTGAGTATGCGTGTCTGTTTGTGTTTGCCTGTCGATATATGTTTCAACGCACCACATTTTTCGTATGAATTTTCAATTTCGTCTTCAAGAACAACGCGATTCGGGTATAAATTTAGACATGAGCGAGTGCGTGCGTGTCTCTGTGTGTGTGTTTGTGTATCTGTGTGCTTGTTTGTGTGTTCTGTAGTATGTGTGACTGTCTGTCAGTATGTCTACGCTAGTCTGCGCGTGTGCTTGTGTTTGTACTAAGTTGTCAAAGCTGTCAAGCGGAAATCCCCTTTACATCATAAAAACATGATGTAGAAGACATTTAAGGGTAGTCCACTTAAAGTTACCCTAGGAAAACTGAGAATAGGTTTAGGTATAAAGAAAAAGCCTTTAAAAATACTTGGAATATATTTATTTTATTTGTGTAATTTATTTATTTAATGCCAACTAATAGCGGCGGCTTAAATGTGAATTTAAAAATTAATTACATTAAAATTATGTATAATTAAATAAGTAAAAGCATATTAATGTAAAGAGTTTGAATAAAAAAAATAATAAAATATGAAAATAATACTTTTCATGATTAAAATTCAAAGAACTAATTAAAATTAATTAAATTGTAGGATTTTATTTAACTTATATATAAAAACTTATGCAATATATTACACGAATAAAAAGATTTAAAAAAAAACCTGTTGAAATAATTTTACTTATTTATTATGTTTAATATTTTTATTAATTTTATTGATGAAAAATAATTAAATTAAGTTTATAAATATTGGGATAAATTTTTAAATATTTTGCATGAGGAAATGATGTATTTTTTATTTATTTGAGTTCAATGTTTAAATTTTACAAAACCTTAAACTCTTCTATCATTTTTTTAGCCCCTTTAATAGGTATTTCCCAAGTCATATGTAACAGGCACATGCCTACACACAAACTCATCACTCACACACACAAACTGCTCGTCTGAAATATCGAAATAACAAAATTATTGTTATTGTTTGGGGCTTGACATGGCGGGGCAAGTAAAATTGCGCGGATTTGGCAGCACTCCCAGGCGGCCCACATATTTAACTGTGCCACGGTACACATATGGTTAAGGGTGTGTTTGTGCGTGTGCATTTTAAAGCATGAAGGGAACAAGCCAAAAATGTCAATTAATATACAAAGAACAAGGCAAAAAAATGCGATGTGTCTTGTCAAAAATGTGACCCGAAATCGGCCTAGAAATAATTAAAGAAATAAGAAATGAGTTTCAGGGGAACACTCGAAACAGAATCTAATTAATCAAACATACTTTGTCGTATAACAAATTTAATCAGCACAAAGAGATTAAATGTAAATAAAAAAGTGATTGGGCACACAGGAAATTTGTTGAAAAAATTGCAGATTGTTTGCCAGACAAATTATGCAATGCCTGCTTAAAAAGCAATTTAGTTACGACCCCGTCTGCGAACCCTCATTTATTAGACGACCAAGAACTTCCCCTCCCTGCTCCCCTTTCGATTGAGTAGCAGGGGCGGGCGAATTGATTTATATGAAATTTATGCAGACTTCGCAGTAAACGAAGCAGGCCAAGTTAAAGGCCAGCGAAATTTATTGACCCTGACCCCGACCCTCCGCTTCTCTTTCATTTCGAGCACTCACCTGGAGTCCTGCAGACCGTGTTCGCCAGACTCCTGCACGCGCATTGCGTAGAGGTCCTGCGAGAAAAGCTGAAAGCACAAAAGACGCATTTGATGTCATTAGTGCAGGCTCGTCCATTAATTAGTTAGCTAGTTAGTCATCAATGAACTTGCCACTTACCTCACCATTTTCCGGCGGATCTCCATTGCCAAAGGTCGAGGCAACCACAATTAGCAACGCCTCGTGCTCAATGGAGGATATATCGTAGTCGGACATGCAGTATATCTAAATGAATAAACAATTTAGTGTCGGACTCACAATCGGAACCGGTGCGCCGACCCTGAGTCCTTCTACCAACACTTTTGCGGTCATTAGTGTGTCGACCAGGCACAAACTGAGTTACACACTCTGCTATCTGTCTGTCAGTGTGTATGTGTGTGTCTGTCTGCCTGTGTGTGTGTGTGTGTAGTTTGTCACAGGTGCCTGCAGCTTATCTACTTTTCGAGCGTAATGAGCAGCTGCTTTTTATGCCAACATCCTCTCACACACACGCTTGACAGCAGCATCCTGCCACGCCCACCAGCTGGACACTAAGCTGGCAAATTTCTAGGCACATTTCGGGCTTATGCTAATTTGTATAATGTGGCATTTTGCCGTTAGGTCGCAGGTTGTAGTTAATTTTAGTATAGGCCAAAGCGTTTTATAATGTCAAATTAAGCTTGTTTTTTGTTCAACGTGTCGCATGCTTGATATTTTGAATATGAGCACGTTACCCCTCTGACACTTTGAGCGACATTTATGTTTGATAAATTTGTCGTTTTTCGAGCAAACTCGATAGGAGTGGGGGTCTTTGATTTGACGATATATATTGGAATAAACTAAGTATTGCATGGTTAAGAATTTGGAATTTCACTTGGAAAATTTACAATTCAATTTAATGTTGCTCAATTATTTTTTAATTTTTGTTTTTCACCAAAACCTAATCAATTTATATTCAATATTTCCTCCAGTTTACGACTTACCTGCGCATTGAAGGCATGTCCCAATAGTTCGCACAGCTGCTTCGCATATTGCTCCGATTTGCCCGTCTCGGTGGCATACAGCACCGTCGCCTTGATGCGCTTCGAGAGGGCGCGACCAAACAATTTCGATGTAAATTTCACAGCACTGCAAAGCAAATGAAGAAGAAGAGGAAGAAGAACAACAAAGCAAGCAGATGTCTAAGTTATTAGTGCCGTTATAAAGTGGTTCATTTTGTTAGAAATTCATGTGCAAGTTGACCCAAAAAGGACAAGCTTCGAGGGCAAAGGACGCATACTTTAAGCGCAGTCAGCAGCAAAAGACATCATAACACTTCATAAGGCTTTATAACGCTGCCATAAAGGAAAGCACACGCACACATACTGAGAGCTGCTTGATTGACACGCCATATAATTGGAAAATAGTCTGCAAGTAGAGCATAAATTGCTTAAAAGACGTTCGCAAAGACGTTCACTACGGCACACACACACAAACACACACACAGACACACACACAGACACACATGCACATTAAGAGGCTGCCAATAATCAAATGGCTGCAACACTTTTATTGCAAGCCAGCAGGCAACTGGCAGCTGCCTCAATGCCTCGTGTTGTTTCTTAAAGCGCAAACACATCAAATTTTAATGCGCATAGTGCAGGGGAGGCTGAGCCAACGGGAAGACTAGCTAAAGCCTCTGCTATCGCTATTTACAGACGCTCTCTATCACTCTCTCTCTCTCTCTCAATGCCACTTCCCCCTTCCTCTCTCTCTTTCTCATTCCTTTCCCTGCTGCCATTGATGGTCGTGCAGATGCTGTTCGTGACGTGCACTCGTCTTAGGGGCGTGTGTTATATAGGCATTTTAACTGTAATTCAATATGGCGGCCGGCTCACATTTCGTTGCATACTTTCGTGTGCGCAGAATAATTTCATTTTCATGAAGTTGTCGATGTCAGCGCTGATTTAATTCCATTTCATCAGCATCCCCCCAACTGAACGCGTGCTAAAACAATTAAACTTAATTATGCCGCTAAAGCTTAATACACTCGCACACTCACACACACAGCCTCGCACACACATACATACACAGGCATATGCATTTGCAATTCATTTAAGCATTGATAAAAACTTTTGCCTGCGCGGCGGAAGTTCTCACTGCTCGTACTGCCTCGTACTTCGCATAAATAACGATTTCAACATGTTAATTGACAACTTTTTAATGAATTTCATTTTTGCTGCCATTTTGCCAGTCAACAGACTCAATGAAAGCCCTACGCCCTACGTGTATGGCGCGTATATAGAGCCCTCGCAGTGGGTACTTGTTGAGTCGCAGGCAATTGCAATAAATTGAAATTAATTAACTTATAAAAGTGCGCATTGCGAACAACTTCATTAAAGTGTAACGATTTAAAGTGCAGTCATTAAATAATTATTTTAATTTTTTGTTTTTCTCGTTGTTCACTCATTAAGCAACAATCAGTCTGCAGTTTCATGTTTGTTTTTTCCATTAATGCAATCCATTTTGCCAGTTAAACCTGACTGTTTTGTTTGCGCATTTTATTACAACGAATTGATAGGATTTAGTGCCTGTTTACAAGCTTATTATAATAAATTAACACGTTAAAAAAGTACTTCACAATGTAAAACAGAGAAAGTCTTTTGTTTGTAAAAAACGATGTGTATAAAATCTTTATATTGTTCTTTCTCTAATTAGAACACGCCTTTTATTTATCGGACTCGCGCCATTGTTCAACATCATGTTCGATTAGGAAAATTTTAATTATTTAATGAAATTTTCAAGGAATAATTATTTTTACTTTTTATTTATTTTAATTCGATTTGGAGCAGTTTAAAAATTTAATGCTAAATTAGTTTAGTTAATTATTAAAACAGAATCAATTAAATTTAAGACTCTTGTGTCTTTCCTCTCTTCTTGTATCTCTAGAAAATCAAAGCGATTTTTCAAGGAGTAAATTAATAAATTGCAATTAAAGAATTTACAATTATCATTCACTATGATTAAAAATATAAAGAAACAGATTAAACAACGAAAAGATTAAATAAATACTTTTATTATACTTATTTATTAATCAATTCACCACCTTCAAGGATTACTAAGTTTTTTACTTGGGACCAGACAAAATTTAAATTAATACAAACAAATCGTTCTCTTGCAAGCAATAAGAGTACATTAAACCAGATTGTTTAAACTAAAGCTGTTTAATGTTTACACAGCTATGCCCATTAGCAAAATACCTCAACTACAAAATACCTGTAATTTCCTTTACAAGCGTAGCTTTTCAGCTCAGCTCGAGCGAAGCCGAATGCATGTCGAGTTTACAGGTAGCCAGCTGACAGCACGTGATGCAATGCGTCAAATTTGCCCGACGTGTTGAAGCTGCACGAGCAAAAGCAGCAGCAGCAGGAGAATCAGGAAGGGGAGGAGGGAGAGGAGCACTATGAGGCATGGCATGGAAAACGGGCAAGCGGCAGCAATAAACCACAATCCGTGTAATCTACTTAAGGGCTAATCCTTGCTGATGCTGTGTCGTATAACACGCCACACACACACTCACTCACACACACACTCACGCACACACCCCTCACCACACATATCACGTGTGCACAAGCTCACTCACTGCCACCGCACAAAGGCACAAGATATCATCAGGCAAAGGTCGGCTAAGCGTAACGGTTAAGGTAATGGGCAACAGTGTCGCGAGTACTCACCGAGCGATTTGTTTAAAATTAAATTTACGTCTTGGCTTCTTGCCCTTGCTCTCACCACGTCCCTTTTTCCAGACGTGAATGCGCCAGGCAGGATCCTGGTACTCGAACGAGGGCTTCAGATAGTACAGCGCCATCTCCTGATGGAACACGGGCGTTATGGAGCCCGACAGTGGCGGCACAATCCAGATCCAATCTGCCGGGCAACCATTGCTAAAAAGAGAAAAGAGAGTGGGAGAGAAAGAGGGAGATATCGTTAGAGGGAGTAGCAAGTAATTGTTATGGTTGCCGCTTTGTTTTTGCTTATTGCCTGTAATTGACATAATGCTCAAGCCAAACTGCGCCAGCCAATGGAGTTAATGTTGTCCTTCCACGCCCTCTTCCCTTCCTCTGTCTTTGCTTAATTGTAGCCAACAAGCGAGGAACAGCAGCGCAAACCCTACGCTTATCTCATGGATACGCTTTGTCTGGCATTAGAAAATGCAAATTGGCAGTAATTGAAATATGGCCACGTATTTTTAGCCAGCTGAGCGACGACGACTTAAGCTGCGGAAGCGTATTTCCAGCATTGGCTTAACTATTTTCGTACCTCCTGCTGTGCTGTATATATATTTGACTTTTAAATGAACAGGAATTAGTAGCGAAAGCAGACGTAAATCTTGCAGACTAGTTAAGGCTTTCTTTCCATTCACAGACGGGATATTAATATACAACAAGGATTAAATATTTTTAGAATATTGTAGGAATATTTTTAAATAATATTATTATCTTTCCCTAGCATATTTAACTCCTATTATCGTTATTTTTTAATATCATTGCTAATTACTTTACTGCTAAATTGCGCATACAAATTTCTTAAACAATGAATATTGCCTACTTTCAGGCTGTCGTACAAATTACTCAATGCAAATAAACCTCAACACGAAAATAAGAACAAATAATAAACAAACACAATCGAACAGAGCATTTCATCAGTTGCAGCCAATCAAAGTCAACAATAAACCGCAATTAAAAGGGCCCAAACACGTGTCAGCAATCTGTAAGCTTTGCGGCTTTTAAAACGACGATTCAGACCAATAAATGTGATAAAAAACCGCGCGAACATAACAAATAAAATATATGACTACAGATAAAACAACATTTGCCGAGCCCGAATGCTGGCATATTGAACGGCATTTGCTTGTGTGTCTGCGTGTATCGCATGTGCACTTTGCATAAAGCGCCGGCGACAGCAAATTGAAAACAATAAATTTATTTCCCACCTGCCAAGAGTTTTTTCAACCATCACACCTCCCCACGTCGGGGGTAAACAGGAAGTCAAATGAAACACGTTAAGCCATAAACTTGCGGCCTCGGGGATGTGTGTCATAAACCAGTGGAAAGAAAACACATTGCAATATTGCGCATACGCCACCGCGTATGCAGTTGCCAAAACCCCCTTTCGATACTTACCGCAACTTGGACTCATTCTCGAAATGCTTCATAAAACTCTCGCTGGCCGTGTGATGATCCACAATGGTCACATTGCGGCTCTGATACGAATGCAACACGGCAATGTTCATCTCCACGACAGCCTTGTCCTTCCACAGCGATGTTGGTGTGCGCGTGTCCAAGTTCATTTTAAGGGCCACTGTCTGAAAGTAAATAAATGTAAATATAGGTATAGGTAGTATATACGTATATTCTATATTCTATAAATAAAGAGAGAAAGAGAGAGAGAGATAGAGAGAGAAAGATAGAGAGAGAAAGATAGAGAGAGACTCTCTCCTGCGTCTAATTGCTACGACGTTATTAATTTTCGATTACAGTTTTTGCTCGGTTTTTGTGGTTGCAAATTGATAATTGCCGCCCTCACACACACATGCACACACTCACACACGAACAGACACACAATGCCCGGTGGCAACAAGTGGCTGGCTGCATAGGCGCCACTGCGGTCACCGAGCATCGAGACTGAAATCACATATTGATTTTGCCCTGGAGGCCGTAGACAATGGGGCAAAGTCGGCACAGTGGCTTAAAGTGGGTAGCAATTTAAGTGTGATGTAACTGCCCGCAAGTAGATATATACGTATCGAAGCTATAACCCACTCTCCTGTTCCATTATAACTGTACTCTTCGCAATTCCCGTTTGCCAAATAAGCCTCATCTAATTCGAATGTCCATGAACAGCTCACAAAACAGAGGTAAATACGGTTGCCTCTCTCTCTGTTTCTATAGGGTACATTATCCTGCCAACAAATTGAATAATTCTGATGTCTGCCTGTGTATGTGTGTGCCCTTCTGTATGTGTGTGAGTGTGTGTGTGTTAATGGCAAGTTCGTGTTGAAAACTAATTAAACGAGCAAATTGAAAGTGCAAATTCATCAAATTTTGATGCACTGTGAATAATCGAATAGCCCCAATTGCAGTGAGTACTTTACCGTTATGTATGCTATATATAGAGTATATATACTGGTACACATATGCAAATTTAAATATTACACCTTGTGATTTACTTTGCTGCGCTTGGGTTGCCTTTTAAACGGTCTGTCTGGCAGGCAGGCAGCACTTGGCTGGCTCCTGTGACAACACAGCTGAGCACACACAGAAGCCCGCACACTCACACAGACAGACAAAAAACACGACACATGTGTCGACAGAGTGAAATATTTACCAGAAAAGCGCTTTATGCCGGCAAAGTAAACGTGATAAAGCGCGCGCAGGAGGAAGTGGAAGAGCCGCTGCTCGCGTCGAGTTCTTATGGCAACGGACACATTATGCGCGGCATATAATGAAATAAATGCCGGAAAGCAGCGGCACTGGCGACAAAGACATCAAGGACATTAAGCAAGGACAATACCAGCGCGCTATCAATAACAAAATTACAATAAATACACACACACATACACACACAGAGAGAGACACACTCAAGTCTCTCTCTCTCTCTCTCCACAGACACGTGTGGTTAATCGGAAATTTTAATACTTTAATGTCGGCAACTTACCTCGAGCATATTGCGACGATTTGTGTCACATAAATTCCGGGAACCAATCTCCGTTGACATGTACCAGCCGCTGAATGTGGTCGCCGTAAACTGTATGCCACCCACATCGAAGAGCATCGATGAGACCGCAGGCAGGGCGTACCAGCGCAGGCCCAGCTCTGTGAACCATTCGAATCTGCCAGGAGGGGAGTAAGAAAAGAGAGAGAGAGAGGGAGAGAACAGTGTGGGAAATGAAATTTTTGTGAATCCGTTAGCAACACTTGTCATCATAACTGGCCCTGCAGCTGCTCGATAAGGCACACACACACACACACACTCGGATACGTTCACTCACTTGGGATGACTCAGCGGCACCTCGAGTATCAGCTCCGGCGGATAATCAAAGTAGTCTGGATCATGCCCATTGGCCGACACGACCAGCGGCAGTATATCCCATTCGCTGCCCTTGCCCTTCCAGCCCAGTTTGGTGCAGACCTGCCGAAAAAAAGAGAAACCAGTTAAGTAAGCAACAGCAACAGCAACAACAACAAAAATAACAATAGCAACAACAGCCGCAGCAGCAGCGACGCCCAAATCGAATATCAACACGAGCTGTGTAAACCGACATAAAAAGTGACATGTGCACAAATATATAGCATACTGTCAGGCGCTGACGCTATGCAAATACAAGCAAGAGTGGCTGCATGAATGCATTCAAAGCGGCAAGTGAATGAATCATTGAAAACATTTGTATTTGGTGTAGTTGCTTTTAATGACTCTGAGTGAATATTCTTGAATTATTCATATTATTCAGTAATGGATTTGCAGCGCGACCTTTGTAAATGTACAATATTATTTCCAATTATAACTGGAAAATAAGTATTTATTTACTTTTGATTTCTTGCATTGTTTTTATTATTATTTTTCATATTATTACTTTATTTTTCGACTATATTAGACAAGACTAATAGTTGACCAAACATAAATACAGCACCGTAACTACTACACTGTATTTTAGTCTCAAAGTAAATACATTCATGCAGCTACCTAATACATACAACAAGCCACACATATGTGTGTACGTGCATGTGTGTGTGTGTGTTGGTTCGTATTGACAGCTTTGTTTGATTTTTCTCGTATTTAAAATGCGATTTATTACACCGAGTTTACGCAACTTTGCAGCCACGCCCCCATTCACCGCCTCCGAAACACATTTATTCCTGTAATTTGTTATGTTATTGCCAGCGGAATGAAAGAAGAGTGAGGAAGGGTGAGGGGTATATACGGGTTGCGTCTGGAATATTTTAACTTGTTGGTTTAACAAGAGCTCAAAATTTGTGCGTCTCCAAAAGCAATTGATGCGTGCAAATATTGTGATGCCACAAATAAATGGATAGGTGGATTACGAGCCATAAATAAAGGACAGTCACTCCCCCAGCCCAGCCTTCTCTGCACACACATATAAAAACCAATCGAAATTGGTTTGGTTTTGGCTGTCGTTGTTCCTGGGAGGCACAGCATCTGTGCTGCATCGATAGCCAGGCAGGTCAGTGGGGCAGGAGGGAGAGCAAGCTGACCGACTGTGTTTTATTGTCTCGTTTAAGCACACCTCGCACTTACTTAAGCCACGTTTTATTGACCTTTAATTGACCCTTAAGGCTCTTTAAAGATCATCTTAAATATGGGTTCAATATTGAACTGATTGGAAAGGTAATGGGAATTTTCCTTCGTGAATTTTGTATAGTAAAATGAGAATGGATGTGGAGTTAGTTCTTTCAGGTTTGTACTATAAATTTCTAAGGACTTTTATTCTAGTACTTAGGAATTTTTCTGATTAATTTATAGTAAGAGATTTAAGTGTGTAAGTTTAGAAACTCAATAAGCTATTATTCCCTTTAAGATCGCATTAAAAACTAAGAATCTTAAGACATATTTTAAAAACTATATTTTAAATTAATTAACGTACAATTTTTCAAATACTTAATGATTTCATAAACAATATCTGTATCCACTCTGTAAATTCCCTAAAAAAAATCAGCAAAGCCTTTTTATTTTTTCTATACTTACCTCTGTAAACTCCACATTCATGGGATCTCCCACAATCTTTCCGTCTGGCTGCTTGTATCCTGCATACGAGATTAGCTGATTGTTCCATATGCGATAGTCATGGCGCGCATCTGTGCGCTGTGGGAAAATTGTGATGGCCGATCTGCAGATGGAGAGAGAGTGTGATAATAAACACAAATACCGCTAACCGAATCAATAGACACAAATCTATAGGGAAAGTTTCAAAAACACAGACACACACAGCCAACAAAGCCGAAACAAATTTATGGCCAAAGTTGTCGAACAACTTTAAACAACTTTGGCAACAGAAGCACACGTTCGCGTCAAATGTTAACAAAGTCAGAAGTGCAATAGAAAGTCAGGTTTGTAGATTAGTTTGCTGAGGGGGGAGGCAGCCAAAACAAATTGCCAAATATTTACCAGGCCACTTTGCACTCAACACTCGCGACTCATGACCAATTAGACGCGCTGCCCACACACCAATTTCCTGTCTGCGAGGCTTATAAAACGATTAGTTTGTTGGCGATGAAAATTTTCACAAATATTTGCACCGTTTTCCCAATGCCATAAACAGCACATTGAAAGCCAAAGCAAATTATGCGTGGCTTATTATCTCTATACACCTCATCCACTCCCCTCTTATTGGGATATCGCAAATTTGTTCTCGCTAATTAGTATAAGCCGGCAATTAGTCGCTTTTCGATGTCAATTATTGCGAATTTGTATGGCCAACAGCTCTCCTTTGTCTCTCTCTCTCCCTCCCCCTCTCTCTCTGTCTCGCTTTATGGAAAATTGCTTTTGAACATTTTTCATTAGAGCAGAGTACAATTTTAATTTTGTTTTATTGCAAAATATTAAAAGAGAATTCGATAGAGAAGAGCAATAGGAGAATATGTTTTCTATAAGCTTAAAGTAAGTTTGATTGGTAGCTTTATTGAAATAAAGTTTCATTAAATGAACAAAAGAGTTTGGTTAAAAGTTAAAAAACGATTTATTGAGAGAAGAGTGCACAACATTATTGTTCATCTATCTTTAATAATTTTGTTTCCAACTTGCAGCACAACATAAAATATTTCTATACTATAAAGATTCTTAAATTCTCCACCTATCAGTTTCTTTCACAACCCATATGCAATGTGAAACTTATTTGCAGCCCAACAAAACTGATTCTTATTGTATTTTATAAAAATTCAATTTCACAGCTCAACGCTTTACTCTGACAGCTTGCAAAGATTGTTAATAATATTTAAAAAATATATTGTAATTTTTTTCTTTTTTGCGGCTTTCTTTGACATTTGGGAATGTTTTTTTATGGAAATTTAATGAAATTTTCGAGCTCATCACTCACCTCAGATTGCCTTTATTGGTCGCATATTTGATGTGATTGCAAATGGCCTCGAACATGCCGCTGGTTGTGGTCACATAGCGACAATCGAACACCTAGAAAAACAGAATAACAATTAAATTCAGTAGCAAATCACTTATAAATTAAAAACTGTATTTATATAGTTTATGGCTGGGTGGCAGCAATTAAAACTGCAACTAAGGCTGCGCTACGCCCCATTGGAAAAGTTAAGATTAACTAAAATATTAAAATATTCATAGCGCTTGTGACTGAAAACAACAACTGAAACAAACTGATTGGAATGATGAAAGAGAGGGTGTATTGGATTTAAAAATACCCTGTATACAAATATACTTATTATTTTATATTTTTGTTAACTTTTTATTCGTTTTTTATCACAAAAAAGTTTCCTGTAAATAAATAATATCTCTCTCTGTATCTTAAATATATCCTAAGAATTTATTATGGCAATAACAACTTCTAGTTCTGCCCTAGTTCTTACAGCTTTATCTAGTCATAGTCGACTGCTTTGCTCGTATATAGGGTATAGAGAACAGCAATAACTGTTGAGCACTGCCAGCCATAACAATTGTACAACATGAATTTTAAGTGCGCCCCAAACTTTTCATGAGGGGGTGCGGCGCTGTAAATGGAAAACAGCAAAACAGAGAATGAAAAACTAAAAACAGCAGACTCGAAATGAAATCAGTTTAGTTCACTTTAGTTCTGTTTAGTGCTCTTTCACTCCCTCTCTCTCTTTCTCTTGTTCTCACTGTGAGCTCACAGGGGGCGTATGATAAATGTTGTTACGATTGAAGCTCTGCGCTGTTGTTCTTGCGCACTCGACTCGTACATAGAAACCCTTTTTCAATTATACAGCTCCAATGCACTTTCGAGATACGCCTACTTTTGGCAGACAATTGAAGGTCTATTGGGGGAACTTCACACCTTTATCGATGGGTGCTGCGTGTGAGTACTTGGAATGTCAGTGGCCCACTCGAATCTCGGCCCAAATCCCTTAACACCTCTCTTCCCTAAATAATGTGTGTGTGTTTCTTTTTTTCGGCCAGCCTTTTTCTCGCTCTCTTTCATTTGATTTTCTGCTATGTTGGGTCTCCCACTTGCTCTCCCTCTCTCTCCCTCTATCTCTCTCTCTCTGTATCTGTCCATTCAGTTTGTCGGGGTTTTTGTAATTAAGTTAGAACCCTTTTTCGAGTGGTCCACAGTGGTTCATGTTAACCCATAAGCCATTCATTTATGCATGATGCGTGCATTTCATTTACAGAAAACTTTTCTTTCTCAAGTGTTATTGGATAACTTTTTCGAAAAGTCATGGCGTAAAATGGAATTATCATAGCACAAAACTGTATGGCCAGAAATGTTTATGCAGCATCACTTTTTTGATAGCAAAACAAACAACGAGGGGCAGCCCAAAACTTTGTCGGACATTAATAGAACTAAACTGAGATTTTTGATTTATGGAAACTTTAATCACTCATTGAAAAACAATGTTAGGTTTGGAGAAAGAAAAGGATATTTAATTAATGGTTCTTAAGGTCTTCAATAACTAGATTTTACATCTGGCAATAATCGTTACATCTGCAATGCATATAACCTATGCCAAAAGTCTCTACTCTAAATCTCACACAGCCCTCGCTGGCTTAGAATTTGGACAGTTCTTAAGACAGCAGTAGAAAACTGAGAGTAGAGCTCCATTTAATATGTATAAACACACACAGACACACACATGCACACTACATTCATATGTGTTGTGCATGGAAAACACATTTTTGATGTTAAGTGAATTTTCAAGGTGACTTCACTGCGAGTTTCTTGAGAAATGGATGCGCGTGTCAGTCTAAGACAAGTCGCACACACCAGCACATACACACCTACTGTGACACACACAAACACATGCAAATCATCGAGGCGTAAATGCAAATTTGTTCACACTTTGCTAGGCACACTTTGCCGCCTGGCATCGGGTAATGCCAACTACCGATCATTATAATATATACTCTATACTCGTATATGGCAACGTATGAATAAATCTCTGTGTGGCAGACACCGAAAATTTTCTAAATTAAAATTTACGATGATTTGCATTTCAAATTCGCTTTGTCTCTCTTTCTGTTTCCCATCTCCGTCTCCCGCTGTCTTACTCTAGTCTTGGTGCCTTTTTTATCGCCTCCGGGTGCGCATTTTGCATTTGTCATTTTGTTGAAACACGCATAAATCTTGAATAATGTTGTCCCGGACATGCACACAAATACACACAGGAATAGACACACACACAACCACATGCAAAGCAGACAACTACTGAGATTTGAGCTTGTGCCTCAGTGATTTGTGCCCTGACAAATTCGCTTGACTATGCTGCGTATGTTTCAAATATTTTCGTAAATTATCCACATTTGGCTAATGTGAGTTGATGAATTGTTATGCTGATTTGTGCTAAATGTACCCTGCACTGGCTTAGCCAACGAAGTGTACAGATATGCGTATAGAGCTCTAATTCAATTGACTTCAGTTGCTCTTTAGACAGGGCGTATGATGAATGATGCAGTTGAGCGAGTATACCTTATGCTTAGCACTCGATATAATATATAATATATATTTATGTACATTAATTAATATATACGATGCATGCACACGACAGTATGAATTGAGAATAAACTTGACTCTATAAATTTTCTTAAACAACTTTCAAATTGCTCTGACATTTATTATTCGAAAACTTCTTTGTGATGATGATACATGGCAAATGCTCTAAATTGTGCACTAGAAAAAACTTCACTCCCAAAAGATAAATTGTTTGAAGCTGACACCTTGACAGCTCTCAGACTAAGTCTCAAATCCAACTCGAAGTAACTCTTTTTGGGTCACCCTAATTGTCAGAATAAAATGTGCCAGACTAACAGAGCCGGACACCTTGTCACTGTGGGCCTTTGGGGGGCTCCAAACACTGCCCGATAAGAAGCTCATAAATTTCCCACTTTAAGATGAGCATTCATAAATCACTGGGGTTATCCGCAGCTTGCTCACCTGCAACTTTGACCATTGGATGCGACCGATGCAGCGCGACGAATTGCGCCAGGCTAATTTGGCACCATAAATTAGCTCGGTTTCTGTTAGCTGATAATGTCCCGTCGACTCAATGCTCTGTCGCACCTGCTTCCAGCGTGTCTCGTGGGCGGCCGACGAGGAGCTGCCCGAATTCAATGAGATATTCCAATTTATTTCAGTCAGCTGAAGGGAAAAGAGAGAGCGCGAAGGGTGAACTCACCGCTTTATGGAGGTAAAATACTGATCCAGAAAATCCTTGGCGTGCTCCAGCACCAAATCCGGTTTACGTGCCTCGACGGCCGCGTTGCCAATGTGCATGATGCTGCTCGTACAGGTGGCACGTGTACAGGACAGTATCTAGAACAAGAACAAGAAATAAAAGGAAAAGATGGCAATAATTGTTAATAAATAAGTCATAAACTTGACATTCAGACGGGGGAGAAGATGGTGTGTTTTCTTCATTAAAAATTTAATTTCTCATCTTGGTAATTAAATTTTTGATTGCTCATTTCGTTCGCCCTAATTGCAGCGACAAATGAAGATGAATGACAACAGAGATAGATACATAGAGAAAAAGAGAGAGAGGGAGATTGGTTTGGCAGACAGTGTTGGCAATAAATAAACGCGTTTACCCGCCCACAACTTGTTGCCTGAACAGTCCCTTTATGTCTGCCTCCCCCCAAATAAAAGTGCCCAACAATGCAATGGAAATGAAATTAAAACGAAATGACTTCAACCATTTAATGGGCGAACTGACAACTTCTCGCCTCAGGCCACAGACGAATCTTTCCAACTTAGACAGACTTCGTCATCTTCTTCTACGCATCCTCTCTCTCCCTCTGCTTGTGTCTCTTTTTCCGCACGTTTAAAAAGCATTTCACTGTCAATTGGCAATGTTTCATTTGCTCTGCTTCGTTTTCGCAATTTCTTTTTGCTGCTCTCTTATGACGCATGTAGCATTAGTTATACCCTGTAATTGAGTGGGCTGAGGGTATGAGTTTTTAAATTAAAAGTAAACACATACTCTTTTATAGACTGTACTGTGTATAGCAAATATTGTTTATGCTTTTCTTACACTGAGGAGCAACTTCAAGTCGAGCATGCCTCAGTTGGCAGCTTCTTATCAGCTTCTCTCTTTCGCTCTAAACCTCCCACGTTTAATTCACTCGACGGTGCGCCTTCCACATTGGCTGTTAGCTGTATTCGCTCACCTTGGCTTACGGTTTGTTTCCCTTGACGGTTTAATTTACCCAATGCCAACAACAACGCCAACGACTGCTTGAGGCGGTCCACAGCCCGCGGTCATAATTAGTTTGTTTTCACAGGCAGTTGAGCTCCTGAATTGTCTCGAGTAAGCCGAATTGCCAGTGATTCCTCCCTCCCTAACCTTTCTCATCCACTCCTCTTGCAATGAATTGCTCGAGTGGCTCTGCCGCTGCTGTGACAATTACATCACATATACGCCGCGTTGCCTTGTGGCATTAACCTTCTTTTTATTATTTTACTCTTTTTGAAATATTTAATTAAGCTTGCGTACGTGACACATTATGTTTAATAATTACTTTAATTGGGCTTGATATTTGCTTGAAATTTAAAGGCTTTTTGGGAATATTTCGCAGCAGTTGGTAACGAATATTTATAACCTTGCAGAGGGTATATTAACTATGGGCAGACATTTGTAAAGCACCTTTAAGACTTCTTCGACTTTATAAAGTATATTTATTCTTACTTTGCATCAACAGAAGAGTAAACATTCTGTGCCTATCTATTCCAGATATTATTAATCAATTCTTCGCCATTACACATATATAACTGTTATAGGAACTATCGAAGGTATAAAGTTATTTAAAACTTTCGGCATTTTAAAGTTTTTTTTTTTGTTAAAGTATTTTCAAACAGTCTTTAATTTTTTATGATTATCTCTTGGCAATGCACCTTTAGTTAATTTTATTTAATTTATGTGCTCCACGTGCACCTCAACCACAATCAACTGCAGCCTCAACTTCTCATATGGCAGCAGAAAACTGTGCGTGGTTTGCTTGACTGAAACTTTGCCAATTTTCACTCGACTGCACAGGACAAATTTATGCAGCAAAAGAGATGCCACATACCACGACACACACACACACACATACACACTCACACACACACACTTGGGGGCACACCTCACACAATTTATTTGCCACAAGTTGCGAGTTATGTTCCTAATAAGCGCAGCTGCCACTGCTCAAGCTTGCCTCGCTCCCCCCACTGCCACTTGCCACACCGCACACCACACTTCGCCACTGTTTACAGAGTCAAAAAAAAATGAACTTTCACTCTCAAAGAGCTGAAATCTCATAAGGCAACCGACTGCAGAAAAAAGGATTATACAATTTTGGTCGGGCCGTCTTTCAGCAGGAGAAGATTTGCGGCTGCAGCCAAATGAATTTGGCTGGCAGCGTCAAATGCAAATAATTGCGAGCTGCTACAGCAAGCACCACCCACTGCAACGCCCAGTCACCAGTTAGCTACTGCACACACACACACAGAAAGTTCTCCAAAATTGTTTTATGTAAATATAAACACAAAGCAGAAACAGAAGTGGAGGTGGAAAAAGGAGAAGGCAAAAGGAACGATGAAGCAGATGCAACAACGCGGCGGCCGCCGGAAACGGAAATTGTTGCAGCTGCAGCGCGTCAAATAAATATAGTTGCACACCCTTGCACACACTGCGAGAGTAATACACCTACACACACACTAACAAAGAGAGTAATACACCCACACACACACCGCCATCAAAACGCTTAAAGTTTTGGCGTGTAAGTTTCGGTTTGCCTCGATGCCACGTGCCCAGTGAAAAGAACAAAATGCAATGCGTGGGCGTAACACAACGGGGGAGGAGGAGGCGTGGCTGAGTTTTCCTGGCGTGCGCCTTGTTCGCGCCAAATTTGCACTTTTCGTAAGTTTTACTTTTCATTATTTTTTTATTTTCGAGCAAATTTATGCGCCTCCAAAGAGGAGAAGTGTAAAAAGTGCAGTCAACTGAGTTGAAAGAAAGGCTTGCAACGACTGCTGAATGCACTATAATTTGTCAGTGCAATGATATATGAAATATATATAGTATTAGTGTGGAGATATTACCTTATTGTTGTAATTTAAATTATTTAGTGTGTTTGCAAAATTAAAAAGGATTCATTTGGTTTTTTATATTTATCGTGACGTTATTCCGCTCCCTTGCATTGTTCAACACTATTTTATCGATAGGGATGTCAACAGGACTATCGTTAGTGTATGTATATACTAACGATAGTTTATGGACTAGGGTCACACTTTTAAGAAGTTAAATTTTACAATAAGAACAAATTGAATTAAATTTAAATTGTGTTGGTTTACTTAATAACTTCCACAAAACTTGGTAAAGCAACTCAATCGCCTCGCTGCAACTTGTAGAGTAACTTTGGGCGGATCAAAGAGGAAAGGCAAGGGGGAGAACAAGGAAGCATGAGAAAGAGAAAGAGAGAACAACGCCTGGAACAAAAATTATTTGTAGTCCTGAACTTTTGTAGCTACTTTGCCATGCCCTTTCACCTCCGCCACGCCCTTTGCCCCCACTGCTCTTTGCCCTTGGCAAATTGCAATTCAAAACTGCAGAAAAAAAAAATTGCATTGAAATGCAAAACACAAATGCAATTAAATTTAATTTATGGTAAACAAAATAAATGTTGCCTTATTGGCTTTGTTGTTGTTGTACTCCCACAGTGCTGGCGGCCAAAACAATTGGCAAATATAACGCAACTCGCATCATTATTTCACACATGAAATTAGCAAAAAGTTTGCCTGGCTTTGGCCATACATTGCGGGCATAATGAGAGCAGTTGGAATGAGAAGGACGTAGATGTACTCTATAAACTTGTTCAGTGTTTAAAAAGATAGAAGAAACGAACGATGAAAGAATTAAAGGATAGATCTTGGAGCACTAAGTATTTTAGACTCTATATAAATAAAATGATGGGTATCTTATAATCAAAACTATAGGTTTTTGATAAATACTTGATTTTATATGCTTAATATATTCAATTCTTTTTCAGCATTAGTTAGGAATGATCCTATGTGACTGACAGCTAGATATAATAAAGCTAAAGATCTTCATTCTCTGTCAGGTATCTTTTAATTACAGGATATAAATGGCAGTTTCGGTTTGGAGACAAATGCCACCTAAATAAGATACTTGTGGCACCCTCTTTCAGGCCATGAATAAAAGAAAACCTTCAGTCGCGACACCTCAAGCTGAAGATCCACACAGACCATAATGTTTAATTTTCCCCTAACTGACTGGGCTTACATCTATGAATGGACCAGGACGCGCTTAGTATAATTACCAGGTGGGAAATTTGCATGGCAGATGGCAGTTGGAAAACTGAAGGAAACTGTGGGAAACTTGGCCAAAAGTTGAGTGTTTCTCCACTGTGAGTCGAGTCGAGGACGCTACTTAAATAAAATGGCAGCTAGTGCAAATATTTTGCCATTGCATAATTTTCTGCGCTTTTCGCATTAAAATGCAACTGGCTGGCTGGGGAAGAGAGAGAACAAGAGGGGCAGTGTGAAGGAGGGGGGAATACAGACAGGGAACTGCAGCTGCAACTGCAATGAAATTTGATGGCGAAAAAAGGATTCTGAGCACCATTTCCGGTGCCTGCTGTTGGCGTCGACGCGGACTTAATTAGCTCACGGACGGGGAGACGGGGATAGGACGTGGCACAGCAATGGCATGGGGCAGCTACGGCTAATTGAGGTTAGTTGGCAACATTATTGCCATGACACGTCGACATCACTTCCGCTTATGCAGCATGTTGCAGCTGCGCTTTCGTGTGGCCTAATGAGCGCCAAATCGCAGCAACTTTAGCAGTTAAGAGGACTAGGGAATTAGTTATGACACAGATATCTTATAAATCATTGAAAGCATAAGTAAAGCGATAGATATTGTATATTCTGTCAGTTTTATGAGTGAAATACTCCTCAGAGTTGAGAAAAATAAAACAATTATTGCATAAAAGTATCTCATATCACAGGTAACTTTGGAAGTTGCCACAAGCTAGGTTGCCACACGATTTTCCTTTGTATTTATGTTTTCAAACATTTGCGGACTTTCTGCTTCCCTTTCATAAAGTTTTTCCCAAGCCTTGCAATTGTTTCTCTGGCTAATCAGTTTTAGATTCATATTTTTAGACATAACCCACACACCGTTGCTCATGGGACTGCTGTCAAAGTTGAGCG
Source organism: Zaprionus indianus (assembly GCA_018904595.1). Classification (NCBI taxonomy): domain Eukaryota; kingdom Metazoa; phylum Arthropoda; class Insecta; order Diptera; family Drosophilidae; genus Zaprionus; species Zaprionus indianus. Next base: position 5,527,964 of record JAEIHA010000905.1, read on the forward strand.
TCAAGTTAAACACAAGTGAAAACTTTACAGCTCTTGCCACGCCCCTGCTCACCGCCCCTGCTCACCGCCCCTGCTCACCGCCCCTGCTCACCGCCCCCCTCAATGACCGCAACACAAATTACAAAACACAACACAACAAAACGACAGTTTCAACTAAATTTTGCCGCACGAACAGAGACACACTTGACTGGGGTATAATTTTAAGGCACAACGCACACACACCCATACATACTCACAAGCACACACATGAAGAATTGCCAGCTACTTCATTACACTGAAGCCGACAAATGCGGGATCCTTTAATCCTGGCCGAGGCACGCACTCGAGCAACTTTTACTTAACAAACTGCAGTAAACGTTCAAATTGCAGACAAACAGAGAGAGTGGGAGAGAGAGAAGGAGAGCGGAAGGACGATAGAGGAGATAGAGGGAGGCAGGGATAGAGAGAGCAGAACAAACAACTGGCACACACGCACACTCGAACAATTACATGGCCAACTAGGAGAGTCATGAGTATTAAATAACTCCTGGAAGTATGCAACGCTTTTTTGCTGCTGCTTCTGCCTTCACAGATTCCTCGAAAAGTTTTTTACGCCGTGCACATTCTGCGAATTGTTTTACTGCCGCTTTTATTGCACATTCATTGCGTGTGCCCCATGATCGAGTACAACAAGAATCAAGCAGGTTTCGATTGAGGCCACAACTAGAACCGCAAGCACTCCACGTAGTCCGTGCTAATTATAAGTATCTTCTTCTTCTCTATCCGTATGAAACGTGACTCACCTCGCGACCCTTCGAGTGCAATGTATCATAAACCTCAGGACGTCCCTCAATGTTCTTCAGCCGCATCGGCTTGCGCATTAGCAGACTTCGTCCCTCGTCGTCCACGTGCATAAAACTGCAAATAATTCGATTTATAAGTTTAGTCGAAACTGATCTGTAAATGGTTTATAAAACTTTTAACGTAGTAGCTGCCACAATTGGCAAGTTAATCGCCTTAAAGCGGCTAACAAGCTTGTTTATTTTAGTTTGTCTGAGCGCATTTCTAACCGCACAAGGTAAAGTTCGCCGCACAAGTCTGGCAAGTTTGTCTGGCAAGCTTATTGAGGCAAAAAGTCTGGCAATTATTTTCTTTAACTTACATTGAAAAGTTTTGCGCAATTGATTCCATATGAAATTCAGAACTCAAAGTAAATAAAATATGAATAAAATTGTGAATAAACATCAGAATATTATAATACAGTTTAAATTGTGAATAGGATTTAATTTTTTGGCTGTGAATGCAGTTCTTGTTCATATCCGATACAAAGAACTTACTCAACACTAATCGATGCATCGAACATCGATGCTTAATGACTTAACGTATAAGTTATCGAAAGTGTGGCGGCAAGCCGACAAACATGATCAAGGCAATTAAAGTTGAAGAGAACTTTAAAACAGTCGAATTATTCAATTAATATAAATAAACGCAATATAGATATATTAATAATAGCAAAATATAAGATCTATTATATACACTTCTCATTTCGATTGCCCAATAAAAACTACTAAAAATATTTCTTCGCAATCCTCCTTCGTAATCCTTCCTACAGTTCCCCCTTGCACTTGACATGCCTGGTTAACACTTTCTCTGCCTGCCTGGCACATGCATCGAAGAGCTTGTGGTCTGAGGTTTTTTTGGGCAATATGTGCGAATGATAAATGGAACACTCACCTTCCGGCACGCGAACGATAATCCTGCGACATTTTTCTTGGCTGTTGGTTTTTCGGCGACGGCGAAAGTTCGCGTGAACTTTTGCTGGATGCGGTGCCGCTGCCTGAGGCGGCTGCGGCGGCGACGGCAGCAGCAGCACCGCCAGCACAAGGGGGTGCGACGCCCCCATCTTCGAACTCCACAACAATACTGGTGTTCGTGCCACGTCGCTCGCGTCCCTGCAACTGCGGCGACGATGTGGAGATGCTGGTGCGCTTCGGGTGTTTCAGTGGCGTGCCGCCACTGCCGCTGCCACTGCCGCCGCCACTAAAGCCAGCTCCATCAACTACAACGCTTGTGGTCGGACCAGCGGCGCCTCTGCTGTGATCCAACTCATGACAGCCGGCGGAGGCTGTCTCTGGGTTTCCACTCAAGAGTCCATTCCCGTTTAGCTGCGGTGGCTGCGGCGCTGCCTGAGCTTTGACTTTGATTTTGTTTTGTTCTGCGGCAGCAGCGCCTCTTGTTGCGGGCAACGGCGACTGTTGTTGTTGTTGTTTTTGCTGCTGCTGTTGTTGTTGTTGCTGCTGCTGCTGCTGCGCACTTGACGTCCGTTTGATGGTCACAAAGCGCAAGTTCTCAAGTATCGATGTGAAATGTTGCGACATATTGTCGTTCTCTTTTGGCCTCGGCCCCTCGACTTTATTTCAAATGCAACTTCCCCTCCCACACCCACTGCACAGGTGAGCACAGGTGTAGCCCTCTAGAGCTATGGCTAAGTTTTGATTAAATTCTATACCACAAAAAATTGAAGCAACGCAAACACAAAATAAGCAAACTTTGCGCGCTTGTTGACTTTTTTCGTGGGGCGACGTGTTGGGCCCGTGGAACAGAGCTCGTATCCAGTTTCCAATTGCTGTTTGACTTCCTGTGAAGGGGAAACTTTAAGCAAAGATTAGTCAAATTGTTGTAGCATTCACTGGGTAAAAATACATTTTCTTTATAGAGTTTAAAAAGTTAATTTTATGAAATAATATGTTAAACTTTTGATTTGGTTGCGCTGCTCCTAAGCAAATATTATTGAATAAAAAATATATTATATATTTTTAAAGGTACAAAAAAACAGAAACAAATAATTTATTCATACGTAAGCAACGAGAAAAGAAAATAATAATATCTGTTGCACAAAATTTAATATTCTTTTTGATTGCAAAACAATAAAAATATGCATTATAACAACATTAATATATAAAACAAAATAATAAACTATAATAAATTATTTTCAGTATATTTTTAAAGCAAAATGAAAGTAAATAAAGTAAACGAAGTAAGCAAATAAATCAATTCTTAAGAACAAACACCATCAATAATGGCAAACTTAAGACCAATATCTCATTAAATATATCCACAAACTGCACACTAATCTTTGCAACTACATACGTATATCTATTCTCCTCCCCCCAGACTCCTCAGCTAGCTCAGCCCCCTTAAGCCGCAAATCAAGAACACACGATTCATTTCCGTTTCCCGATTTCATCAGCGCTCGAACAAAGCAACGCAATGAATTCAAGGGAGTTTATTGTGCGACAGCTACGCCCCTGACTGACTATTCCTGCACCACCCCTCCCCCACACACAGAGCATTTAACTTGTTGTAGTTGTAGCTTTTAAATCCTACCTCATTCAGCGGCGACGCGCAGCTCATTAACTTTCAAATCAGGCAACATTTACTTACAACAATTCCCGCAACTATAACTCAGCCCCGCCGACAAGTGTGAGTGGGGCATCCTTTGCGCCTTCGTGCTGCCTTCAGGGACTTTCCGGCTGCTGTGGCTTTCATTTGCCTGCGGGCCGGAAAGCCAGATGGAGCTGGTGCCCAAGACAAGTGCGCGGTTGGCTCTGCCGGCACTTAGTAGCAATTAAAAGTATCTTTATGGCAATTTGCCGGCTGCTGAGCAGCGTAAGCCACAAACTAAATTTCCACTTGCCACTTACCACCTTCCACTTGCCACTTGCTGCTCTGCGGCAGCACATAAAATGCTTAATCAAAAGCAACCCAGACAGTGAGAGAGTAGAGCTGAGACTGTTACTCTATGTGAATTCAATTAGAACACGTTTAAATTGTTCGAAATCGGATTAATTTATGACTCAGGATTCCACTGCGAGACTGGCAGCAGCTGTGAGTCCTTTTGTTTTTTCGGCTAATCTACATTTGAAAGCGTCGCTGAACTCTAACCTTACGTTTCACGCCCACTTGACACCAGCTGTTGGCAAGTTTGCGAGACAAACACTCACACAGACACACACACACAGATGAAAATTTCAGCCGAAAACCCTTTCATTTTGTTAACTCATTCGCGGCTGGTTCCGTTGCCGGGCCGCAGCTGTTCTGGCTCAAATACATCATCAACAATAGGCCAGGTACAGTCAAGGGGGCAACGAAGCAGTGGGGGAATGAATATAAAGTTTGTAAATGCATATAGTATACTGATGTGTGTATGTGCAACAGGCGGAGCCAAACCCGCCAGCTGTGACTTTGTGAAGCATATTCATCATCGAAGTGTTTGAGAGGCCACTGAATGAGACTGCCTATTTCAATATAATCCCAGACAATTGATGTGCTTGAGAATATATTTTGGGTTTCGAAAATGTTCCGAATTTAAGCTCAAAGTGTAAACAAAACCCTACCACATCAAGAGTTCCATAAATCTGTTCTTATTTAAGGGCTTCATTGTACTTTATTACAGACCCCTATGCCAAGCACTCAACTACGAAATGAGGTAATTCGAAAACCGTAGCATACTTTTGTGCGCTGATCAAAATCATATTAAAACTCACGATGACCACCAAACTGAATCGGTTCACTGCATCGGTTTCCATTGAACACAGTTGTATTGAGTTGGCCTTTGATTTGTGGCTGCCACTGGCATATGTACGAGTATATGTGTGGCCTTTGTGTGTATGCGTGTGTGTGCAGAGTTCCATAAACATTTACATGCTGGCGGCTCACTCAATACAAATTTGTACTCGACGCACATTTAAATTCCAATCACAAGCAAAAACATGCGCCATGAACAATGCGGAATAAGTCAACGCGCACACTAACACACTGTGCCCTCGCTTTCTCACTCGTTTGTTATTGTCGCTGTTTAAGCAAATGAAAATAATGAACCACATCTTGAGTTCATTTTGTCGAATTTGTTTTGCTTTTGCAAGCATTTTATTTGTTAGCTCAGCTAATCAATCAATCAATCAATTAATTGATGCGTGTGTAGTGTGTGTATATCGAATGTAGGTCTATTTTCATTGCTGATAGCCCGCAGTTGTGGCTATTTTCTTAGCTGTCGGCCATTTTGCCACTTAGTCAAAGTGATTGAATACGCACAAGTTGCTCGATTTGAGTTGATTTCGAGTGGATTTTTGGCTTTGCGAAGCACCAACAAGAGGCAGTCAATATGCCATACAAAACACTTCCAAATAGGGTTTATTTTAATAATGTAGCGCAATTAAAGAAGGAAAATTCGTTAAATGAATCATGCATACTAAATTAAACTTCCTGAGTAAAATAATGAAATAAACAATAGCGTTATTTTTTTTTTTGGGTAGAAGGGTAGAAAAAATATTGTAAAATATTTTTAAGTTCATCACACTTTTATACGAATCTCTGCAATAACATGATTCTATATAATTACAAATAGAAATGTGAAGTTTTTAAAAGGTCTGTGAAAGTCAAAATTGAAAATATTCTACTAAATTAATTTCACATCATTCCTTTTGAAGCAGCGTGAAGTTGAAACCCTTCCGCCAAAAGATCTCCCATTACATTCAAATGAGCTGAAAATATATGTGCAACACCCTTCAGCTCAGTTGATTTTAAATAAGAAGTAGACCCTTTGGCAGGAAGAAATCTTGATAGCAACGGTTATACAAAACGTTTCAACTTTACGAACGTAATTTCTTGTACAACGAAGCCAACTACAAGACGACTTATCCACTTACGCCTGGGCACGCATTCCGAACCACTTGACACAATTGCAAGCTCTTTTTTCTCTATTATCGTCTCAAATCCAATCAATTGCTTTAAAATAAACTTGAATAGAATCGAAGGCGAGCCCGAAAACAAAACGAAAAGACAAATGCTGCAAAGTCTGAATGCTTTCCGTATTATCTCAAATGACAACAACACTACAAAGCGAAGGCAGCGTAAAATGGCAAACAGGAAAGGAACAAACGAGAAATCGCACCAATGAAAAGCGTCGCACGGCATTGGAAGACAAAGGAAGGCGAAGCGAAATATAATACAAATGCGCGATACGCGCACCACACAGCGAAACAAAACACAACCGACAAATCTGTTAAGAAAACCCATTTAAATGGTTTGGGCCAGGGCCAAAGAAAAGAACTGTGCGGGAGTCGAATGCAAAAAGTGTAGCACGCTTTCAAGCTGGGCTAAAGGATTGCGTTGACAAAGTGTTGCCTGCTTATGAGGGCAAGTCATAACTTCAGCCAGACAGACAAACAGTGCACAGAACGCACTTAGTTTATTTCTGCTTAAGCAAATATACAAATTGAGCATGTATGTTATGGCTTCAATAAAGAATCAAATCCAAGACGCTGTGAAGTGTCGGATTTAAGGCAGGATACACGGGCACAGTGGAAAGGATTGGCGTTTTGAATGGCAGCAAGTTGAAGCAGGTAAAGCGTACATGTTAATCATATAAACCAGCCGAGTTTATCAGGTATTCTGATTAAAACGTGACGAAGCTTAGTAAGTCTCTAACTCTTTTTATCCCTTGCCCGGAAAACTGCTCTAACATCTCGCTCATGTTGTGAGTTATTAATTTATGCCACGTTGCGAATCCATGTTACCTATAGTGCCCGCTTAACAAAGCTGCTTCGACTAAGCGGCCCCCAGCTGAGAGCGGTCTCTTCGGTATTAACATATGAAAGGATGCCATAAGCAAAAGGTTCCCTCTTTGAACAGGCAACCCTGTTTGTTATTTACAAACAGCATCAAGTATGCGTACTTGCTGCTATAAAATATAAATAAAAAAAAAAAAAACAAAGTTAAAAAAAGTTATACAAAATAAATATTCGCACTTTGTTTGGCAACACATGAATATAAAGCCATATTTAATGCCCTGCACTCTCTTGGATCATGTCAGTGGCAGCTGCTGCCTCTACCGCTGCGGCCTGTTGCCCTTGTCAATATTTATATATATTGTTATTTGAAATTGATATGTAAAAGCCAACCGAAAACATTCATTATACTCGAACCCACAGAAAAAAGGAGGCGTATTTGGATGATGGAGAAAAGCGAATGCTGGAAGGGGGGAATAAATTATCGAAAGATGCGCGAAAGGTAGACTTATTGGATCGGCGTATACCTAAGAACCGCATCATGTAACCCTTGAAATGAGCATGGGTTATGCAAACAGGTAAAAAGAGATGCGAATAAGCGAGCGATTAGATCAGAATCTATAATACACTTCACTTCACCCTTTTCTTTCCACTTTACCCTTTCCTTTTTCATATTGACTCAAGACAATAGAATATTTCACTTGATTTCCTGGAATTTCTGCGTGTATTTGGATTACGCAAATTGGTTTACAATGTCTAATTCATATTTAAATGACTCAACTTTAATGAAGATTTTGTAACAAAAAAAGAAATCATAGAAAATTAATTGAATAGGTATTCCCCAGTCGTGAGTCTAATTTAATCTGAATTAAACGGCAAAACAAATTGCAAACATTCTATTGAATCCCTGTCATGAATTTTGCATTACAAACAAAAAACCAAATGCAGATTTGACTTTGAAATTCAATTTCAATTAAAAACGGGTGTCGAGTACATTTTGCTTTGACATACACTCACTCACACACACATGTATTCACGCGTAAATATCACTGGCAATTATAGCGGTATATATTCAACAATAAATTTCAATTTCGATTAAAATTTACAATGTTTTTTGAAGAGTTTTTGAAGTCACTGCACAAGTTGCCCCAACAACTTTACCATCTGCCACTGCTGCTGCTTTTGCACTCAACTTAAGCAACTCATACTGCAGCAGTTTAAAGCGAAACTATTTCATTATAATTTTAATATACAAATGACATTCAAACGTGGCGAAGAAAGCGAAGAAATTTGTGCGAAAGCGAGCAGACTTGCAATTGTGACAATGGCGACGCAGGAAGTCAAAACGGAGGGCAAACTTTGCTGACTTGTCTGAAAAAGGTGTCTTCGAGTGTGTCTGTATGTGAATATTTGCAAATGTGTGTGGGAGTCTCTCCTTCGCTTTCCTCCTTTAAAGTGCCTGCCATGTTTAGCTAATTGTTTTGGAAATTTATTCAATTGGCCTGGCCAAATCGAGTTAGGTATGAAAACATTTCTCTCTCTTGCAGACTCGCATCAAAGTTAATTATCGTTTTAATTAAGGCTCCAACTCTAAACTTCTTGCAACAAAAGGCTAATTGTGGCAACAGTTAAGTGCCTTTAGGACGCGGCCTCTTCACATCATCATCAATGATTTATTTTGCACCTAATTAATTGACTTTACTTGCCGAAAAACAATTGAGCCCTTTGCTTGATTTGGCTGTCACAAAGCTCCTTTCAAAGTCCATTCGGATCATTTATTTACGTATTTAATTGCAAGTTTAATGTTCCAATTTGCATTAATCAATTTCCAATTGGATTGGGCTATGGTTGTGTGATTGACGTCGGCTCGAAATAATTGGGCAATAATTAAGTAATTATCATTTAATGCCATACAAATTGTGGCTGATTTGCAGCGCTCTGCTTGCTTGCAGTAATATGCATTATAAACAAAGCTAGTCATTCGTGCGTATACTTAATTTATTCGTGTTGCGTGCCAAAGCGGAAAAAACTTAATATAGTCACTGAGTAACCTGACACTTTAATTAGCTACTTAATGAAACACAAATTGAAAAATTCCTTCAAACCTTCAGACATTTTAAAAATTTTGAATTTAAAAAATATTAAGTTTTTATATAAAAAAATTTTCACTAAATATTTGTTTTAAATCAGGAACAAAAAACTTATTAAAACATGAAAAACCCAAACTTGGAAAATGTTTTCAATTTTATTTTTGCACATTCCCCTTTCAAACACAATTTACCTTTTCAAATTAAATTTTAAATGGTGCATCAATTGTCGTTGCATTCATTAGACATTTTTATTTATTTTTTTAAATCGCAGTATTTTTTTTTTAATATGTAATTCAAATTATTTAAGATTTGATTATATTTTTTGATTCCGTTTTAGACACTGCACTGCACTCACAATCTAAATGGTCCTAAACTATATTATCTTTTCTTTTGATTATCATTTTGGTCCACTTTGCTATTCGGTTTTTGTTCCTTGGCTTTCAGCTCGATCCAACGAACTCAGGCGCCGCGCGTTAACTGAAGCTAAGGCAGCAACGCAGCATCCTTAAATAGCAGTTGCTCCCCCGAGGACCGATTCACGGTCGTCTTCAGAGTCAACAACCAAGACAGCATCCCGTTCACCGTTGGTGAAAAGCTTCTTCCCACACCCGCTAAATTCTCAACAATGATTTGTGTCTTGGCTAACGAAGCTTCAACTGGAATGTTTGTTTTGAGTGCAACAAGTGGTTCCTCTTTGTTTATCCTTATTCTTTGCAAATAAACAATCAAAGCAATCCGTACATCTTGTTAGAAAAAACTGATTTAATACAACATGAATCATATATTCTGAACCAGTTACGGCTGTCTTTACTCTATAGGCTGGAAGGGTTTAAAAGTCATAATAAAACAACTGGTTCCATGCACTTGATATAGTGTGAATAAGATTTCTTTATTACTATCTTTGTATATTGAATTTTAAAATATTGTTTTATAAAATTTGGTGGGTTACGTACTACGTGTAATTTAATATTTTAAACATCTGCATATTTACTTCCATCACTGTCTGCAAAATGGAACTTGTTCGTCGTCATTGAGTTGAAAACAACAAACCATTTCGGGTACAGAATCAAATTAGACTAATTACATTTAAATATATATAATGTTCCTGGAAAAACCCTTCCCCACTTGAAATGAAACTCGGGTATTTCTGCTAAATATTTATTTCGCAAGCGCGTATTTTATTTCATTATTTTCTCATGCCACGCGCGGCGCATTTCAATCAGTTTAGTTGCTGAAAAATGCGTTGAAATTTTCAATTGATTTCAATATTTTTTCAACATTCATGAACTACAACATTCAACCTTAAACTTAGATGAACAACAAAACGTTGTGCTTAAATACTAACCTAATGCCTATACTAATAATAATTAATAAAGTACCCTACATGCCCCTATGATCAAGTCAACTATATAATGGCCAATTAGAGGTATTTCTATTTTTTTAAATTTGTTATTTCTAGTTGTAATTATTATATATAGTACAAATTACTTTTTAGTATGTTTTTTTTTTTTTGCTTTTACGACAGATTAAAATTGGAAGAGCTTACAAGTCCCGCACAGGTGTTGCTGCTGACGCCGGCGATGTTGCACAGGAAAACGTTTGACTTGGCTCCACAAGACGGAAAATGACGGGAAATTACGCATTTTCTTTTGCCACGCAGTTGGATATTCCATTTGGTTTCTCAATTGTTGTTGCGGTTGTTGTCGTTGATGTTGACACGATGAGGTTGGTTGTAGATGGTGTTGTTGTTGTATATATATACAGGTATACAATAGAGAGACAAGACATTAGTATAAACCTTTTCAATAATTTAAACAAATAACAAACATTAAAGCTAAACCTTAAGATTAATTAAAAAAAAAGAATAAAGATAAAAAAGGGAAAATCAAACAATGAATCGAATCTCGGCCCAAATTTGTTCCGACTTCCGGTAAAGCCATCAAAATGTTTTAAATGGTTAATGGTTATGAGATGGTTGTATCTCTTGTTGTTTGGTTAATATTATACTTGTTAATTGCTTTTGTATTGTACAATCTAGTTGGATTATTGGGGGTATACGTTCATTCCGGTTTAAGTTAGTTTCAAGTTCAATTGAATTTTTGTTTTTGCATTGTCCATTTATCACACATCGCACTTGCACTGTAAGTATTGCTTTTGTTTGTTTTGAAAATTCATTTTAAGTTGAGTTAGACCTTTTGGTTTTGATTTTCATTATAGATTTTGATGATTAGATTTCAGTTAAGGTAGGTTCACCTCCTGAAACCTCAAACACATAAAGAACAACGATATGTGTATGTTCGGCAGTACGTTTCCGTCGTATCGTGCACTCTAAAGCTGCCACTGAAATTTGGTATCCATAGAGGATGAAAGAATCTCTTCGCCTGAGTTTCAGTTCAGTCCGAACACGAGGAACTTTGGTCAATGACTAGTTGGAATTGAGGGCACACCCTCATCCTTCTTAGCTTCGATCATGCTTCCTAGAGCTTCTTATGGCCGAGTCTCAGTTGACTTTAAGCAATATCCAATGCCGATGACGCACTCTTGAACTTCTGCCGATGGAGTTGCCATTAACTACATCGATGATGCGCTGAAGGTATCACGCCGAGGATGCTGTCCAAAACCTATAAAATCGACGTGAAGTTCCGTTAGGCGTTCACGTGCTGATCGTGACGTAGTCCATACGAAGAACTCGACGATGGTCAGGAAAATTATATTGATACATGTGATGCGTAGAACATTGATGATCCGTTCGTATGCTGATGAGGTGTTTGCGCAGGAACGTTTAAATTCAAGATAAAGGGGAATAACAACAAAGCTGAGATACATTTTTTGTGAAGCGGGACTGAAGGTATCTAAACTTCTATTAGAACAAGCTATTAATTCTTGGAAACCCTTCATAAATAATTCGCAGGGGCACGCGAACTTTTAGATTAAATATATACAAAGGAGGGAGAAAAGAGAAGGGTACAAAATAAGGGAGGGGAGATAGCCGCATCGATTCCGTAAGATAAACATCTCGAACAGAAATCGAGTGTAGGTCTTTTGTTGAGAAATGTCTGGTGCGAAGCCACCAGCTTCACAAACGAATAGTTGTTGAAGAGAAAGCCATAAAGACTCTTTGAGTAGCTTTAAATGGCAATGGAAGCTGCATTTTTGCAATCGATTTGAGCTCCATCTGCGGCATAGGGCAAACTGAAGGTGTCTAGCCACTCTTTGCACTTTTCAGTGCTCTCGAAGGCCAAAACATTTGACACATACTCGACGTTGATGTTGGGACGATAGCTGCAATCAAAGAAAATATCAAATTAGCACATTATACTATATTAAGATTATTGCTGTACTTACGATTTAATGATTACGCGCAGTGCCGCCTTGCGCTCACGCTCCAGGAACCATTCGATCATGTGACCCGACATTAGAGGCGCAGTCTTATACAGTTCAAATAATTTACAATAGTTGCCCAGAGACCAAGCGGAACGGAACTGCAGGGCATGAGCAATGACAGGATTTTCGCGTTGATCAGTTGTTATAGAACGCAGCACAGTTGTGATGTCTACAAATAAATATAAGGAAAATCATTAATGAAATGAAAATAAAACAATTCGTTTGACACATACCCAAGGTATTCTTAGTGAATATATAATAGATAATGCGATAAGCAGTAAACTCGAGCGAATTGCAGCTATTGCCCAGCTCCAAGTAAAGCATCTTTAGCTGCGTCTGACACTGATTGAATTCTTCGTGATCGCCCTTTTCCATGGCAATGCGTGCATGCGTTTCATATACCTCAACTGTAAACTTATCACGTATACCTTGGACCTATCGAAAACAAAGGAAGAAAACATTTTTATTGAATTGTCCAGATCTAAGTAAATAAGTTTGTTATGGTACTCACAGTCAAATCCTGGCGAATCGACTTTAACTGATCACACGCGTAATGATAATCCTGAGTCGAACGCCACTTGGCCTTCACATTGGCCAACGAATGGGTAAGCACCTCAACGGGACGTACCTCCGATGCGGATGGAGCTTTGGTCAGGCGCAAGAATGACTTTTCTAGATCCCTACACGTTCCTACAATATGTAAATCGAGTAAATCTAATCCCGCAGCACCATCCTCGCAGAACATGGAGGAAACTGAACGTGACTCGGCCAATTTTTTCCTATGCTTGGCCGTGCTAAGACCAAACGGTGAGCTTGCAATCGTGACGACAGATTTCTTAGTCGAGCTAGCCGACTGTGAGAAACGTGCCGCACGCTGTTGCAAGCGCGCTGTGTCATCATCAACGGCTCCGCCCACAGACGATGAATGTGTGGCATAGAAATGTGGTGTCTTCTTATTTTTTCCCCCACTACCACTGGATGCGGCAGCCGCTGCGGCAGCACGCTTATTCTTCTTCATCAACATTTTCTGCTGTTTCCTCGACATGTTCGAGTTAATGGGAATAAAATCGCTGCTCAACATATCATTTGAGCCAGACTTGCGCATAACCTTCCGCGCTGGAGGACTGCTTGGGCTGCTGCTGCGCGAACGCGAACGGGAACGAGAACGAGACCGAGAGCGGCTCCGTGGCGAACGGGAACGTGAATAACGTTTCCTGTTACTATATTTTGAAACCGAAGACGTGGAGGAAGTGGGTGAGCTGTAGAATAATACATAGTTTAAATAAAATGTATTTCGTATTTTGTTTTATAAATTTAACTTACCGCGAACGACTCCGGGAGTAGCGCGATGCTTGCGTCTGATGTCCATAGCCACTGCCATTACCGAACTTGTTAAAGGCGTTCACCTTCTGCTTAAATTGATTAACACTTGGCGACTTTTGGCTAGGCTTTTGTGGAGATAGAGAACGCTGCTGTTGGTTGCCTTGATGTTGCTGCTGCTGTTGTTGCTGTTTTTTGTTAAAGTAGTTGCTACGCTGTGGCTGTGGTGCTGGGACATTGCTCAGGACTACATCAATGCCATCGCGCTCACTGTGGACCGTCGGCATGGGCTCGTTGTCCCAGTCGCGGGTCCACAGCTCATTGCGATTGGCTGCGGCAATGATTTTGCCCTTTAAGCATATGTCAATCTGATCTTTATCCAAATCAGTCGTGCACTTCGAGTAGCAGCGTGCCACATACTGATTCAGTGAGTCTGGCCATGAGTCGTTCGAGGCCATTTGGAAGCTACTGTTGGGCCGCTTAAAGGCCGCCTGTTGTTGTTGTTGTGGCTGCGGCTTGGGCTGTGAGTCCATTGCCGATGGCGACGGCAGCTGCTGCTGCTGCTGTTGTTGTTGCTGCTGCTGTGGTGGAACAACCCCAGCTGCAATCCCTGCTGCTGCTAATGTGGGTAAAGGGGGTGGTGGCTTGCTCAGATCAGGCGTGGGTGGCACGGGTGGTGCAGCAAACGGATTTATAGGGATTCCTGTATAGTTGACAGGAGTATGTTCAAATGCTGCAGTCTGCTGATGCTGTTGCTGCTTGTTCATGTTGTTGTTGACGTTGTTGTTGGTATTATTATTATTTTTATTATTACGCTTGCGCTTCTTTTTATTATTTGCATTGTTGTTATTATTGAAAAGATGCATTTGCTGCATGACTTGCTGTTGTTGCTGCTGTTGTTGTTGCTGTTGCTGCTGAAGAGGATTTGGCGCGTTTGCCAAACGTTTTTGGTTTAAATTCAAATTGAATCTTATGCCACCGAAATTTTTCTGCTGCTGCTGCTGCTGCTGTTGCAGCTGTTGCTGCTGTTGTTGTTGATTTTTGTTACCTGCCTGGGCAGGTGTAGGTGGTGGTGGCGGTGGTGGTACCGCAGGCAACGGCGGGACAGCCAGGGCACCACTGAAACCAGGTGGCGCATTCGAAGCACTAATTGTTGATGTTACCTGCTGCTGTTGTTGTTGTTGTTGGTAGCGCATATAATATTGATAGTATTGTTGGTATTGTTGTTGGTAGGCGGCTGCATTGCCGCCATGCTGCTGCCACCAGGCATAGTTGCTCCATTGTTGTTGTGCAGCTGCAGTATTCACTGCGTGTTGCTGCTGCTGTTGATGTTGCTGCTGTTGTTGCTGCATCTCTTGTAGCTGGGGTATTAGGGGCGGCGGAGCGCTCATCGCATCGGACATGTTAACCGTAGTACGAGTATCTGTCTGTGAGCACTTTAACCTTTTCGAACTTACCTTTTACTTATATTTTCGTGCTTGACAGTGCTGTTTACCGCACCTTTTTGTGTAGCCAAAGAAAGAGAATTTAAAAGGGAATGTCGTCAATACTCCAAATTTGGTACGAAATACAAAATAAATGCGTATATGTGTGTTAGTGCGTTGCATGAGCCAACATGTCCGCCATTTTGTTTTCTATTGTCTTACCCAAGATGCTCTCCGTGGCCTTTATTATTTCAAATGTAACAGAAGCTCATAGAACTTGATGGCACAATTAACACACATGCAAAATCTTACGCGCACAGTTGTTTGCATGCTATACATATAATTATGTATGATTTAGTCCGTATTTTAAGCACAAAATTACTAGTTTTACAATCACGTTTTCACTTTGCGAACTTTGTGTCAAAGACAGAGACGTGCGACGTAGAATATCGATATCATGTAAATGCGCCGCAGGGCTGGGTTGAAAATAAAACTATCGATGACAAACCTTTCATGGACGATTTAAAATTCCGATACAACAAATTCTGTGGGATTCCTTTACTCAGGTATCGAGTACAAAGTGACTCCCAACGAGTAGTATCGTATAAACAACACATCATTCGAAAGAAACGCGCAAATAATTGTGATGCGAAATTGAAAATAAAGAAAAAAGGAGAAGATTGTATGTTTTTATTTTTATTATATATGTATGTTTACTAAGGACTCATAAGCAATGACACAAATACGCACAAAGCACGCAAATAGAACTCATTTGCCGCACTTAATGAGCAATGTGCCCGAGGATCAGCAGGAGCCAGTGAAACAAATGTGCCTGAAAATGATGTCACATGATGCCTATGGCAAACCGTAAGTATTAAATTACATGTTTATTATTGAATTATGTGTTAATTACTATATGGACCCTGTGTGTCAGGTATGAGTGGACTTCACGCGACTTCGAGATGGGTGCTCCTCTAGGACGCGGCAAGTTCGGACGTGTTTACTTGGCCCGTGAACGCCACTCGCACTACATGGTCGCCATGAAGGTGATGTTCAAGGAGGAGCTACGCAAGGGCAATGTGGAGCGACAGGTGCTACGTGAAATTGAGATACAGTCTCGTCTGAAACATCCGCATATATTACGTCTGCTCACCTGGTTCCACGACGAGTCCCGCATATATCTGGCTCTGGAAATAGCTTCAGAGGGTGAACTATTTAGACATTTGCATAATGCACCCAATCATCGTTTCGACGAGCCTCGCTCGGCTAAATACACCTACCAGGTGGCCAATGCACTTAACTATTGTCATCTCAACAATGTTATACATCGAGATCTTAAGCCAGAAAACATCCTACTAACCGCCACAGATGACCTGAAGCTTGCCGATTTTGGCTGGTCTGCGCACACGCCAAATAACAAGCGAAAAACTCTTTGTGGAACTTTGGATTACTTGCCGCCCGAAATGGTCGATGGCCGTTCCTATGATGACAGCATCGATCAGTGGTGTTTGGGCATATTGTGCTACGAGTTTCTGGTTGGAAGTCCTCCCTTCGAGTCCCTTACGACCGAGAATACGTACGATAAGATCCGACGCCTCAATATTAAGTATCCCTCGTTTATGTCAGCGGGCTCCAAGGATCTTATCTCGGGTGTAAGCTTGTTGCACAATTGTTTTTATATTAGATTTTAATATGTTACTTTTCTCCTTCTCAGTTATTACGCCGTCAGAATCGCACCAGTCTGGTGGATGTTATGACGCACCCGTGGGTGAAGAGCGGCATGGCACTGCGTGCCGCACAGCTGGAGCAGCAAGGCCATGTGCGGGGCAAGGAAAACTTTGCCAGAAATTAAGTAAAAAAAACACGTACGCCGAATAATTTAAAATGAAAAATAAAATTTATAGAGTCCAAATTCGATTACTTCAAATGACAATTAAAATGCAGAAATAGACTCAAAATTTATAGTCCGCATCGGAATCAACCGAAAATGCTCCAGCCGACTCCAAATCTGCAGGATTTAAAGCTTGGTGAATTTACATTAAAACTACAATGATACAATGCTCTGATTCCGTCAGTGACCCGATGCCTGAATGCTAATCCCAAGAGCCCTGTGTCACATATCCTTGCCTTCAGCAATAACTCATCATAGATATGATATTGAGCGCCGATTGAAAACTGTTCTCTGTTTTCCCCATAAAGTTTTCCCTTAAAAGCAACTGCCCAGAATTCGCCAAGCCGCTGAAATATAGAACCGCTGATGTTTTGAAAGTTCTTTCTGCGTACGAATAAGAACCTGAGTAAATAAATCGTACGTTAAGGAATCTAAAAATATCTTACAACTTGAGGGCCAACTCGGTTTCATCACTCCTATAGCACGCTCCAAAACTATGTTTTTCAAATCTACTGACATCTAAGTCGTAACTCGAGCGATAGCCAAGGAGAAAGTTCGTTGCCGGATATACAACAACATAGCCTGTAATCTTTGGAGTGGGCATTTTAAGGGGTACGATTACTTCCACTTTGACTGGGTATTGTTCGAGTCCAATATCGATATTCGCTTGAAGACCACCGCTAATTAGAGAAAGAAATGTTAAGACTCCAACAAAAGAATAATATATCGAGCCACTCACTTATCCTTGGTTATATATGCAATTTGAAATAATGAAGACAATAACGCTAAGCCTGTATCGACGTTGAGACCTGCTGTGCCGACCCATGCATCAGTTTGCCAATTTTGCGAGAACTCAAAGTAGTTAAAACTTTGCCGGAGACCTACACCTCCCGTGACCTTCCCCAAATTATGCTCACCGTCGGCATAGGAGAATATGTCAAGCCAATCAATGCACTTAGTTAAGCAATCAATGTGCCAGGGCGCATAGTTCCAGTACTTGTTCAGTAACTTTTTCGCCTCTCTGCCAATGTATGAATACGGTGGTAATCCGCCATTATACTGCCGGAAAGGTCCGCTTCTCATATTCGTTTCGGGCGATGTCACAGAATCCAGAGATTCTTTTGATTCTTGAAATCTCCCGATATCGGGTGCTGGATTCGCTATGTATGGAATTGTATAGCTATGCGCAGGTTGGCTACACGAATCATCTGCATCCTGCATTGGTGTTGGAGTACCCTTCTTATAATTTACATTGTCTGCCTTCTTTTTTGCTGAATTGCTACCCCGACCTAGCTTATTCTTGGCATCATCTGCCTTCTTTTGTGCTGAGGATCTTAAATCAGCTTGCTTCTTCTTCGCATCACTTAACTTCTTTTTTGCTGCAGCGGCAAGCTCATCTTTCTTTTTCTGGGCTTCATCTGCCTTCTTTTTTGCTGCAGAGGTAAGGTCACTTTTCTTTTTCTTGGCTTCTTCTGCTTTCTTCAGTGCAGTCGGAGAAAGCTCCCCGGTGTTGGAATAATCTACTCTCCTTTGTGCTAAAGGTCTTAGATCAGCTTGCTTTTTCTTTAAATCATCTTTCATCAAGCTAGCTGGTGCAGGGACAAGATGGGATTGGTGATTCAGGAAACGGGAGGTAAACGTTGGTGTATCGATATCATTTTCATCCAGGCTTCTTGACCTTCTACATTTATACATACGCTCTTTAATTTTATCAAAAACAGACATAGTTTAAAAATCTGATAAAAAAGGCCAAAAAAGATGAGTTAATTTTGTTAATTTAGATACATATGCCAAAAGGAATGATTTAATTTTGTTTACATAAAAGTGTATGTATGTTTTTCGAACATTTTCCGTTTTAATTGAAGTGTACTCAAAGCCTGCTAGAAACAGAGAGTGAAATATTATTTTTATTTGGTAAAGAGATGTACTGCAACCTCGAGGATCTACAGATCTGATTAACCTTAACATCCTTGCCTTGACTCGTCGATCTTATCTCGTTCATTCCAAGTGCCTGCGTAGCTCTGCACTTCTTTTATGGGTCAACGCCGGACCTCAGATCGCAATCTGCAGAGCGCATTACTTGCCTAAGTGAACTTAGTATTCCTGGTTTGATAAGGTAGGTTTGTGAGGATTCTCTGTGGACTCTTTCATTTATTTGTTATCTTCCTATCTCGTACGCAGAACATTTTTTCTTTTGATCTTAGGTATTTTATGATATTGTTTATTATTTTTAATTGTATCAATTGTATTCATTAATAGGTTCATAGTATTAAATTTTTATCATTATGCTTTGCATGTTTTGTATTGCATACTTTGGGGTGCCAGTTTCGAAAATGAGATTTCATAAAAAACTTCTATTTGGTTTCCGGTCGGAGAGGGAGAAAAAAGTAATATCGACTCTGCTTTTGATGCCGATTAAAAATATATGTATATAGTTTGTGTCTTGTTGATACATATATTTTTGGTCGCCACAATGTTTGAATACCCTTCTATCTAGGGGATTAAAAAACACTATGGATGCCGACGAAACCACATATTTATTCTTACACCGTGAACCAGACTAACTTACATAATTACATCATGTGTACATATAACATTTGGCGAAATTTTAACAACACAGAATTTTTTTTTGTTTTATTCCATCCAAGTAATGTGTACAAAATTGGGAAGCGATTTTATAATTCTAGCACACCGAATGCACTAGAACTAGGAAGATATACAACAGATTCGAACTGCACAAATAAAATTAATGATAGAATTCTAATTTGACCAATGCGGCCAAATAAATCTTTTAACACGACAGTGAGAGGCCCACACCAAACCGATGATTGCCTTCCGAGATGTTAGCACAGTCTACGACTGTGGAAGCAGACGCGATAATGCCGTCAGCCAACTTCTGCTGATAGCCCAAGCCAATCTCGGGCTTCAGATTAACTTTGGCACGTAGCAGGGCACCCTCGGCTATATGATAAGCTGCAGCCAAGCCAGCATTAATGCGAGAATTTTCATTGGTGCTTCCGAAAACCTCTAAGCCGACATCCAATTGTTGGTTGGCCCTGTTGAATAGCGAGACTAGCCAGTCCTGTGCATTTATTCTAAGGAGGGATGGTATGAATATATCATATCAAATCACAGAGCACAACTTACAATTCTGTATGAAGCACAATGCTCTCAGCGGCATAGCCCAGAGCAACTCGCCAGTCTAAGGCCTCATCAGTGATATCGTAGTTTACTGCAGCGCCACCAACTAACTCATTGTGAGCCAACACAAGAGAGCAGCCCGCAAATTTTTCGTTTCCTCGAACTCCACCTTGTCCGAAAAAATTGAAGGCATCTTTTACATAGTCAAACCAAAATTTGCCGGTTTTATCGCTACACACATTGCAAGTTATGAGATTTTATATCGATTGTTAGCGATAAAATCATAAAACCAACTTACCCAGTGGCAGGATGAAAACTCCCCTCAATAGCCGTTATGAGACCATCAGCCAACTTGTCCTTCATGGCAATCTGTCCAAACAACAGATTATCCGTGTTCCATCGTTCGGTTAGTGTCAGTCCATAATCATCAACTTTGTATTTGCTTTGCAGCGAACCCAAAACCTTGGTGGCATCCTGATTAGAAAATCCATGTGAGAAGAGCTCGATACCCGAGCTGGTCATGGTCTTGCAGTCTAACTGCCATACACCGGGGTGATATCCGATTCGGAATAAATCTCGAGCTAACTTTCCTAAATCAGTATAGATCGGTGGCGCCATTTTAGGTGGAAAGAATAGTTTGTAGAGTTCGAGCTGTTGATATGCTTTCGGAATTTTCAATTTTATGGGTTGTTTTGTATCACCAAAATTTCTGTAAAAATGGAGCACTTTGTTATTTCAGTCTCATATAAAACATATATTTGATGCTAGACACAAGGTATGCTTTGCTAACTGCAATCAATGCAGAAGGCTATTCATTTTGATTAGCAGCTAAAATATAAATTACCCAGAAAGTCAAAAATAAAAATTAATATCGTTGTACCTGTTTATAAAGTTTTCCACGAACGAAATCATTTCGCAGATTGTTTCGTGTTTGATTCGCCAAGCGCCCAAATGCCAAGTATCGATTGATTTCACGACTAGCGATAACAATTCCTACTGATTGTTTTTGATAGGCAGCCAAAACGCTTGAACAAAATTCGATTTATTTTGAGTACATTATCAAATGCACGACTCTCTTGCTCAGTGTTACCAGGTCAGCCTTTTTCCCGTCAAATCTGGCTTTATTCAAAGCCAAACAGCGGAACAAATCGAAAAAATTGATCTAACTTTTTTTATTACCGGAAACTTTGTGCAATTTAGTTTTTTCATGCAATCCCATATAATTCAGCTTTTTTTTTTTATATAATCTAGCTTGTATTGCTCAAAAGTTCTATTACTGCTCTCAAATTAGAAATTGTTATTTCGCGGCTCTCGGTGTGCAAAAATAACGGAGCTTTCTCAACACATTTGTATTTTGTTTTTTTTTTTAATAGGTAAATTATGTATTTCACTGTTTGCCAACAATAAATATGTATGTTATGTGATTAGCTCTATGTACTAGACAAAACTACGCCGAGAGTCCGATCCCGTTCCCGAGAGATCCCCAGCCCGGGGCGCTTTGTTGGCAAATGCTTTGCTCCTAAACATGAAGATTCTTTGTTGTGTTTAAATTGTTTTTTTTCTCTTTTGTGATTTATTGTTGTTACACTTTCATTTTGTTTTGTATTTTCTTGTTATCTGCAGATGTTTCTCTTGTTGTTGTTGTTGTTGATGTTCTTATTGGTGTTGTTTTTGTTGTTATATAGTACTGTATGCTATATTTGCTGGCAGCGCATTCAGCTTCAAATCTTGAACTAATTTAGGCTTCCAATTCAAGGCCAACGCCAATCTTGTGGCCACCGGCATTGAAGTTCTTGCCATCGACCAGCGTCGACAGTGTCAAGGTGATGCCATCGCGCAACTTCTGTTGGTATCCCAAGCCAACCTGGCTGGCATTGTTCACCTTGGCGCGAACGCTGGCATCGTCGTCCAATTGGTATTTGGCGCCAATGGCGAACTTGGTGTTGCTGGTGCCGCTGGCCCACGACAGCTGAACGCCCACATCCAGTTTGTCGGATGTACGTTGGAAGATCGATCCGCTGAACTCCTGGCCATCATTACTGCACAAAGCAAAAAGATCGATTCAAATCAATTCTATATATGATATGGCACATTAAGTCCTTTACTTACACGGCTGTGTGCAGGACAAAGTCCTTGGTGGAGTAGCCAAGGGCAAAGTTGTTGGTGGTCAACTTGGACTGCTGTGTATCGAAGGCGCTCTGGTAACCAGCCAACCAACCCTGGTAGCCCAGCACAGCGGAGGCATTGATCAAGGGGCCCTTCAGGTCAATGTTGACATCCGAATCGGCCTTGACGTTTTCATGGCCATAGGCAACCTTGAACTTGCCACTCTTGTTGCCCGACTGTGGGGCAAAGTTGCCCTCCAGCGACAGCTTAAGTCCCTCGAGCAGCTGATCCTGCACAGCGACCTCGGTGAACAGGGTGTTGTCTGTGTTCCACTTCTCAGTCAGGGTCAGGCCATAGTCCTTGACCTTGTACTTGGTCTCCAGCGAACCGAAAACCTTGCCAGACTCCTGGTTCGAGTGACCGGCTGTGTTGAATTCAATGCCCGACGATGTCTTGGTCTTCAGGTCCAGCTTCCACAGGCCAAAGTTGTAGCCTTTGCTGAAGATGTCACGAGCCTGTTTGCCCAAATCGCTGTATGAAGGAGGAGCCATCTGTTATGGGTAAATAGATTGGGTTAATATTGTTCGAATGCTTTGAGTACACACATTTATAAAACAAATATATTTCATTTGTTTAGCACGAAATGTCACAAACCCCACACGCGATTAGATTCACAACTTCTTATCTTATCTACTTGGCTTACAAATATTTCATCAATGCAAACAATTCTATGGTAATAATTATCGGGAATACCTTGGCAAACAACTGCAATATTCGAGCATTTGAGTAGGCAATTAAGTTCCACACACAAAAGACGTACACTCAGTTCTAAACGGATATACCCGACATTACTATAAAGTGTAGACATCTAAAGTTCGTCGTTGACACATGTGAAGTACTGACTCATTACGATTAAAATCGTGTTTATTTTAATTGAGCAATACAATTAAAAGAAATAAAAAACTTTGCATTTTTAGAGGCGAAGTACATTACGATGTACCGTATATACGTTTGTAATTATCTTCCCAAAATAAATACGAAAGTGAAAGAACTCTGCAGGTATTTTGGCTAAATGTCAATTTCCTTTTCGAAATCAATTTGAAATTGTTTGTCAAGGTGGCCCCCGGTGCGAGTGTAAAATGTCTCCACGTTTCGCGAAGTGTGCCCGCATGTGGCAAATCAAACTGCAACACTATTAGTCCCCATCTCTCACAATGTGTGCGTGTGTGTGTGTACGGGGGTCAACGCACGTCTGCCACTATTGTGTGTGAGAGAAAGAGAGAGAGAGAGAGAGAGAGCGCGAGCAAACGAGAGCGTGAGAATGATCGTGCAATTGTGCACCGTGTGCCGCAATCGTTGGAAAATATTCTTCCAGAATATTCGCTAGTCACAGTATGATACGCTTTTATTATGTGCCCACTCATTTTACCTCTTTGCGCCTGTATTTTGTATGATTGTTTTTTTTAGAAAAGTAAAATTGTAAGTATGTTTTCGTACTGTTTCTTAAAATGAATAATGCGTTAAATTATAAACAACACATGGCCAACTGTGCAACATATTTCTGTACGTCACTGTAGCTACATCTACATCGCTGTTGCTGTCTCTGTTTACATTTTTTGTTGCATTAAATCGTTCATTGACACACAGATACATGTGTTTGCTCACTTATGTATGTGTGTGCCTATGAATGCATCTACATTCAGAGAACTAGTGTAATCTACAGACCAACGGCAACTGGCTACAGTCGCGGCGATAATAATGATACACACGGCAAATTATGAAAGGTGCTGCTAAAGAGAAAACATTTTTATGATTGGCCGCAGATTGGACGGGCGCCAAACGGCGCGGAAATGACCAACAACAAAAGAGGAAGGCCTAGACGGCGCGTGTATCTGAGCGTGTGTGTGTGTGTGTGAATTTTGCACATTCCCGGCAACAAGCAGACGAAGAAATCTTGTGGCCCGCTGATGTAACAGGCCAAAGATGCATGGAAAATCAAAGTATCTACCTGACTAACCTTAGGTACATACTACTTCTGTGGCAGGTAGCCCAATTTCACCAGGCCAAGCATGAAATACAGATTCAATAAATTGACCTTGACACAGTGAAGGAAACTCTGAATTACCGATGCGTGTGTGTGTGTGTCTAGCATAGTATCTGTACATCCCTGTGGACTGTCTTTTTATCTGCAAAAAGTGGGCGTGGATTGCGTGGGTTACGCAACACTGTCCAGGAAAAACAATCCATAGCAAACTAACTGCAGGGCAAATACGCGAAAAGGTGTCACGAAACGAACGAATTATCGATTTCTGTGACGTCAGACCTCCACCCACCCCCTATCACAAGCACAATTGCAAGTAAAGAAAAACTATAGTTCTACTCTCTCTCTCTCTCTCTCGGTCTCATTGCTCGCTCACATGACCAGCATGATCGGAAAAGCAAACAAAACAATTAGAGAGAACTGCGAGAATTTGATAAAGCTGCTCATGAAAGAGATGCAAGTGATAAAAAACAGGCAAAGAAGCCGAGAAGAAGAAAGACAGATTCCAATTCAATCAAAACAAATTTCTAGCTGCAGGGGCACAGTCATGTTACGTAACAGTAAAATGCTCTGTTGCCGGCAGCTGCGAGGCAACTGTAAAACTCTCTATCGCTGCTGGTGTTGGTGTATCTGTGTGTGTGCGTCTACCGGTTGACTTATTATTAAATTGAATGTCCAGCAAAGAGTTTATCAATTAATTGACATTTTAAATGAATCAACAATCTGGCAATCCCTTTGCGCGTGCCTGTTTGTGTGAGTGTGTGTGTGTGACTGTGCGTATGTTTGTGAGGGCTTCGTGCCTAGTTGCAATTTTTTCACATTTCGAGGTTATGAAATCACTTGTAACGAAAAAGCATTTACACGTTTGTATTTTATAATGCAGCCATTGCGAGTTGAACTGATGTACACTTTGCTGATTTCTTGAATATGTTTTACTTACTTTTGATGAGTTTTAGTTAAGATTTAAAGTAATGCACAACGCAGGAACAAGACGACCACGACCACACAACGTACACCGCAAAATTGATTTGCAACTGAACGACAGTGTTACCACCTCGACGGACAGGGAAAATACTAAGTGTTGTTCTTGTAAAAATACTAAAATTGCGTTTAGTACGCAGCTCAACTGGCTGAAAGTATTTACAAATCCATTTTTGTTGTGATTATTGAATATAGTGAAAGAATGCTAGTTATATATTCTAAACAAAATATAATATAATATAAAATATTTAATTTAAACGTTCTTGGCGATTGGTTAGACTGTGCGATCAGTTGATCAGCATACTGTGTATCAGTGCAATGGTATCGATACTTTTTGGCAAATGGCGCCAAAATGTCTATGTAAAATTATTTTCAACGGTTTATTAAAAATGGTTTATTTAAATCGTTCAACGGTGATGTTGAGATTGATAGAAAAATAAGGTGTTTTTGTGATGGTTTAAAATATGTAGTTAATAAAAAGTATATTTCTATTGCACGTGCTGCAACTCAGCGCCTAAAGTTCGATTATTCATGTTCTGCGATCTATTTATAGCCTCGCCATATAAAAAACTCTCCCTCGATCACACACCCAAATGATCGAATCGACCCTTTTCAATTGTATTTGGAAAAAGCAGCAGAATCAGCTGCAGCAGCGTCGGCGCAGTCGTCATCGCCATCGTCATGTTGAAAGCGCGCCTGGAACACGACACAGTCTACAGTCGTTGCCTGGTCACCTCGCAGCCGGTGCAGCGCGGTGAACTTGTCGTCGAGGAGTGGCCCTTTGCCTACGGTCCCAAGCGAGAGAGCGGCATCGTGTGCCTCGGCTGCTATCGCTACCTGCAGTTCGGTGAGGATGGCGACTCGCTGGATCGTTGCGAGCTCTGTGACTGGCCACTGTGTGCGAACTGTGCCGATGCTGACGACGATGATGACGATCATCGGGCCGAGTGCGAGGTCTTTGCGGAGGCACGTGTCACATTCGCCGGCAATGTGAGCGACGATGGCGTCTGTCTGCAATTGGATTGCATAACACCATTGAGGTTAGTTGCTGGGCACTAGAAGGGAACAGGAAAGCGCGGTTGGGGGCGGGGGCAACACCTTAACAAATTCAAAAACCATAAAAGTTGAATGCGTGCCAAACGTTCTCGTTTTCATCTTTGATGTCTTGCCAACATTCTGGCTGCGCCTCATCTTTAGTCTCAGCGCGATGACAGCGACGCAAGCGACTGCGCTGCAAGTGAATCGCACGGCAGTCGAATGGAGCAAGCTCTTCGGACGCTTCCTGGTCGCCGGCGAGCCAGTTGAGCACGGAGAGCTGTTGGTGGAGGAGCTGCCCCTTGCCATTGGTCCCAAATGTAATGGACCCGTGCTGTGCCTCTCCTGCTACCGGCCGGATATCGAAGAGCGTTGCTCGCGCTGCGGTTGGCCACTGTGCGGCACCTGCAATGAGGAAGCAGACAATCAGGGGCACCACAGCCAGTTCGAGTGTCCTCTGCTGCTTGCGGCTCGCGCGCGTTTCTTTGAGATGCCACGCGGCTGCCTGCACTGGCCTCAGCTGGACTGCATCATGCCGCTGAGGTGCAAGCCACAAATGGCGTCTTTGCCTGCATGACGAGCCAGTTATCTATATGTAGATGGTAGATGGTACCTGCACGTAGTATGTCCAACTGCTGTTAACGCATCCAACATACGCTGCGCAATCCCAAGTTGACCCACTGACGGAAAGAAATACGAAAACAAAAGCAGAACATCTGTCGTCAAGGTGCTGAAACTGCGTGAGAAACCTGCAAGTTGCCCTATAAATTAAACAACGTTATAGATATATTAATCCGTATTCGTTCCAAGATCGGTTTATTTATAGAAAGCAAATATAATATTGTTGTGTTTATTAAAAGACAGCTGTGAACAAGTGAAAACAAACAGGAATTGCCATCGCTCATCGGGGAAAATCAAGAGACAGTCCCAGAGTTTCCCATGCACGACTGTAAAATACCCTGCATGGTTTTTTTAAAAAAGATTCATTGTGGAAACAGACTTTATATATGCTATTTATGATTATGTATGATAATACATATATAGATAACAAATGGATTTATATCTATGTATGCTATATAAATATATTATTTTAAATTTTAGTTAAAGCTCTGAAAAATGTGAAAACAAACACCAACTTGTGTATCTACTGCAAAAAGTTCGCCGTGCACACTGCAAAATACCCTGCATGGTTGTTTTTACGGAAACCCATTATAGAAAGAGTTTCTATAAATATTTAATAATTTAAACTAAAGTTATTCATATATACTACATGGAAAACCTGCACACATATATGATATACCCTATAAAAATATAATTTTAATATAAGTTACATACATTAATCTTGTTTATGGAAAGATAAAATTTGCATAAAAATATCGTATACAATACCGATCCTATATTTAAGTGTTGTATCTTCATAAATCCTATTTTAAATAGATGATAAAGAGAACCTTTAAATCCTAAAAAGAGCTTGCTTCATTTTTCAAGCTTCTCTGTTAATGTTTACAGCTGTTTAACTTAAGGAATGTCAACTTATATCATTCTTTATGATCAGAGTACCCCATAATAATTGAACTATCTTTAATTTCTATGCATCTCTACACAATCAAACCTAACTTCATGTGTGTCAGCTTTGCTCAGCTAACAAATTCTTCATGTGCTTCTACAGAGTCCTGCTGGCCAAGGAGGCACAGCCAGAGCGTTGGCTCCAGGAGGTGGCACCCATGGAGCACCATGAGGACGCACGTCGAGAGAATGCAGATGTCTGGCACGCGGATCGGGTGAACATAGCGCAATATTTGCGTGGACCCTGCAAACTGGCCGATCGCTTTAGTGAGGAGCTGATCATGCAGGTAGTGGGCGTGCTGGAGGTGAACGCCTTCGAGGCCCGAACCACACAGGGTTATCCGCTGCGCTGCCTCTATCCCTACACGGGCATCCTAGCGCACAATTGTGTGCCCAACACTGCACGCAGCATCTATCCAAGCGAGGGATATAAGTGAGTACAAATTTGTTTTACACTTTTTTCCTTTTCTTATTCTTGGCATCCTTGACAGAATTCAACTGCGTGCCATGGTGCCGCTGGAGGCGGGGCAGCAGCTGCAACACAGCTACACCTACACCCTCGACGGCACCGCACAGCGACAGGCGCATCTGCGCGAGGGAAAGTACTTCGAGTGCAGCTGCGAGCGCTGCTCCGATGCCAGTGAACTGCAGTCGCACTTCTCCAGCCTCAAGTGCGGTCAGTGCACGGAGGGATGGCTACTGCCCAAGCAGCCAACGGGTAAGAGCCAGTGAAACTTACGAATTGTCTTTCTGATGAACTCATCCTTCCCTTCATAGAGGTGGATAGCAGCTGGAATTGTCGCTCCTGTGGTGGCAGCACCAGCGGCGAGGAAGCGCAGCAGATTGTCAGTGCTCTACAGGCGGAGGTGAACGGCGTGCAGTCACTGGAAATGGGCGCCAAGCGACTGGAGGAGGCGGAGCGCCTTCTCCGCAAATACAAATCATTGCTGCATCCATCGCACTACATATGCACGGGCCTGAGGCAGCTGCTAATCGAGATGTATGGACGAGTGCGTGGCTACGAGATGGTGCAGTTAACGGATCAATTGCTGGAACGCAAAGCTGAACTGTGCCGCGAAGTGCTGCGTGTGCTGAACATCTTCGAGCCGGGACTGAGTCGTGCACGTGCCATGAATCTCTACGAGCTGCATGTACCACTGGTGCTGCTGGCCAAGAGTGGCTTTATTTCGAACAAACTCAGCGGTGCCGAGCTGCGTGCACGTCTTCTGGAAGCCATTAATTTGCTGCGCGAGTGTGTGGAGATACTAGAGCACGAGGATGCCAGTTCCCAGGAGGGTATACTCTGTGGCGTGGCCCGGCAGGCACTGCAGCAACTCACCACAAGTGTCGAGGGACTCGGCAGCGACCTGGACTAAGGGAGAAAGAAACAGAAAGAGAGCGCGTGCTCCATTTGTACTTATCATATGTATATCGTCGTTAGCTTTATTGAAGTCTCTATACATATCATATAATATATATTGTTGAGGATACGATGCTCCATCGACGGAACAGAGAAAGAGAGTGACAGTGAGAGAGAGTCGCCTGTTCAATAGAAACATTTTTGATTCTCTGTGTTTTACATAATTGCATATTAAGGCTTTCTTTGTGTCAGTTTTTCAGTTGAACGAGTTGCCAATGCGCCCCGGAACAACAAAAGATTACAAACAATACATATAAATATGAAGAGAGAGATAATTATAAAAATAAATAAGAATTATTGTTCCGGCGTGCATCGCGTATTGCAAGGTAATTACAAATAAAACACAACAAAATACAATACAAATAGAATAAAACAAAGATTTACTACTTTACAATCGATCTACCATAATTACGGCTTATAAATAATACGAGCTACTACTGCACACACACATTGAAGAATTGTTAACGTTTTTGGTATCTGAACTGTTCGGGCTCTTAAATGCTTCTGCTGATATTTTGCTTACTTACACACACTCATATATATCTGTATATTTATATATATAGATAAGTCTAAGTATCTGGACTACGTATGTATATATGGGGGGAAATAATACATAAACAAATATCAACTTGTTTTTGCTGAGTTAATTATCAACTAAAGTGTTAATTAAATAAATTGGAATCTTTACACAATAGAATACAGTATTAACCAAACAATTTTACTTGGGAGCAAGGGAATAGCTGGACGAAGGGAATAAAATAGGTGGCTAAAAGTGGAGCGCACATGGTGGAGCAGACTCTGGAGCCTGAGCCGAGATATAGTCCATTGTAAATGGACTTGGTGATGCTCCTCCTAGTGGTGGTTGTGATGGTGATGCCGATGCTGATGCTGGTCTGCACAACTTCTAGACATCATGGCTGAGCAGCGGCGTATCATAGTAGCGTGCAGAGTGATTGAGGCTCGCACATGGTAGCAGCCACAGTGCCGGATGTCCGCGTCCAAAGACATCGGCAAGCAACTGGTATTTGCGTCGATTGGGCCGATAGGTGCCCTTCTGCTGTATCGCCTCCACGGCCGTCTCGTCGTAGAGTATGGCATGCAGCTGATCCACCATAATGGCGGTCACAAACAGCCCGAAGAGAGCCGATTCCAGCAGCAGAATAACGGAGTGAATCCTGCAAGGCAAAAGGTCAATTAATTGTGCCTTAATTGAAAACCATTCTCAGTGGTTACTCACATTCGCAGCTGGGATTCAATGACATTCTGTGAGCATTCCGTGCACGGGGACATCCATGAGCCTACGATCAGGCCGACGGAGTAGAGCGAGAGTATGCCCACATAGAGGAGAAACTGCAGGAAGTACTTTTGATTGCGCTCGCCCACGCAATTGTTGATCCACGGACAGTGATGATCCATGCGACGTATGCAGCGCTTGCAGATGCGACAATGATGGGCACGCGGTGGCCGATAGGTCTCGCAGCGAGTGCAGACGGTCCATTCGCTGCCGTGTCCATTGCCGGGATTGATTTTCGACCCATTTGTTGTGGTGTGCAAGTCAGAGAAGTCCAAGCGATTGGCGGGAAGCGGCACAACGCCGGGATCGGAGAAGACTGCCTTTAGATGAGACATGCCCAGTAGGAAGACGATCGTATTGAACAGTACAACATGGATAGGAGCCCAAATGCTGCAAGGTAATGAGGGAGTGAAAGGTGGTAGGCAATGGAAACCTGGAGGAGAGTCTCACCTCACTGGCATCGTGGTTAAGATTATCCATCGCATTACCACGTAGTCTGCATAGAGCACAGCACCGTAGGTGACAATCAGGCAGGCGACGCCGCAGGGATCACGTATGAAAACCATGTCGATATTGTCTTTCAGTTTTCTGTAATTTAATTACAAATCGAAACTTCCTCTACCTTTGTCGCCTCTTCTCGCCCTTTCCATCTAGCCAAAAGGGGAGGGCAACCGAGTGAGGTGAGTGAGTGCGCGATACAATTGTTGCTACGCACAGCAGCTTTGATCCGGACAGTGACGTTTAACACTTGATATTGTTGTGTTTTTGTTTAGTTTAATTATGCGAGTTCAGTTCATTTATTTACTGATTTATTCTAAAGTTTTGAAAATTTCGTGCATTTATTTGTTGCTATTTTTCGATTACAAATTTTTCACCCCGAAATTTTTATGGTGGCCAGACACTATACAATTTGTCGGTGAATATCTGTGAGATAGCCCACACACGTGACAAATTGTTATGCTATTAAATACATTAAAATAATTATATTAAATAGTATAAATAGGTGGTAAAGGGTACTATAGAAAATAAATGTATTAATTGACATCATTAGAAATGCTTCTTTGATGGAATGTCAATAAATTATCATTGATTTCATCAATTGTCGTTTGTTTTCAATTGTTTCATGCATAGTCTACAAAGAGGCAGTCACGTATCGACAATGAATTGTGGTGGTTGGTCGATTTGACTACTCTCCAATCGAATTTCGACTGCATTGAAGTGTCATCGATATGCGCTGCACATCGATAGCTTCATTAGTCATTTTTTACACAAAAGCAAAGAAGAAAACGGTGCAAAAGATTATTCAGCAAATATATTGCAGTATTTAGTATCATTTAATGCAAATTACAAAATTAACGAGTCTCAGACGACCAACAGACGTGGGCAAGCAACAATACACAATTTCATCTTGACCAAGGGAAACTACAAAAAAACACAATACGGGATTCTCTCCGTGTTGTTGTGACGCACGAAAATCGATTGCGTAGCAGAGACAAGAAGTGCAAGTGCAGCAGCGCCCACAATAACAACAACGCAGAAACGACGTAATTCCATAAGAATAATTACAGCCAGCAACAATTACACAAATAGTTCATAGGCAACTGAGTGCGCGTGTGGTCAGAGAAATGGGTATATTTGGACAATCGTCGCCGTTCGACGCTGATGTGGGTAAGTTTTCATTTCCCTCTGCCACTTTTCCTTGCCTCTCGCTCTCTTCCTCTTCTTTCGCTTTGCCTTTCTTCTTTGTGTGTTTGCCAGAACAATAACAAATCCAATTGGACATAGCAAACAGTCTTATTGTAATTGCTCTGCTCTGCTCTCCCTCCCTTCCCTCGCAGACTCTCACTCTCTTTATCTTATCTATCGCTAAACGCAGCGAGAATACGCAGGGAAAACAAAGAAAATGAAATCGAACACGAACTCGAGTCGGTCACATGCGTCGTGCTCAGTCGGGATGCTGCGTTGCTGCTGCTGCTGCGTCTGTTCATTGAACCTCTTTGAAGCTGTTCTTGCTGTCGCTGACCTTGAGGGCACGCGACCCCCCGCTACCCCCTCAGCAAACAAGTAGCAGGAGACGCTTTCTTTGTATACCCTAAGGTTAGTTTAGGTTTAGGGAGTATGAGCTGCTGTCTAACAGTTGCATACGATACCCAATCAATGTCAATTAAATTAGTGAGTCAATGAACCCATTTACGCAGATCGATAAGGTTCTCGGATCGTAATTCGTCACTGAACAGAATCTACTCTTTACCTTGAACTACACGTACTTGTTAATTGCAACTAGATGTTATTTAAATTAGTCGTGGTACAAAGTTCAGTCTCAAGTGTGCCACATAGAAAACTGGTTGGAAATCTTAAAATTTCATTCTCTTTTGGGTATATCGCAGTTCATTGAAGGCTTCTCCTTTGTTTTCAGTCTTTAATGTGATTTGCAAACCATACTATTGATTTTCTTGTTGCATTATCGCTATTCATTGTGGCTCGCACCAGTGAGTCATCAATGTGTTGGTGCTCGATTTCTATTCCGCACAAGTCGTTGGTCTGTTTTGTTCGCCGATAAGCCCGCGCTGTTAATCCTGATAACATATTTTATAACCGTCTGCATCTGTTTTGAAAATGCACAGAAAAAGCCACCAGCGAAACGAATACTAATGATAATTGGTCCTTCATAATGGATGTGTGCGATAAGGTGTCGACTAATCCACGCCTGGCCAAAGACTGCCTGAAAGCAGTGATGCGACGCATGGGTCATGCTGATCCCCATGTGGTCATGCAGGCCATCACACTGCTCGATGCATGCGCCAACAATTGTGGCAAACATTTCCACCTCGAGGTGGCGTCACGCGAATTTGAAACCGAGTTTCGTCGCCTGCTGACCAAAGCGCAACCAAAAGTGTCATTGGTAAGTCAGAAAGAGAACAGAAAACACGTTTGTAAATGAACTAATTAATTTCCAATTCCAGAAAATGCGTCAAGTGCTGAAAAACTGGGCAGAGAATGACTTTAAGAACGATCCCGAATTGAATCTGATACCGTCGCTGTATGCCAAGCTACGCAGCGAAGGCTACGACTTCAGCAATCTCGGGGATAAGAGCAGCGCCAAATCAGCGGCAGCCAAGGCTGCAGCTGCTACTTTGTCCAAGGATCCAAATGTGGTTAGCAGTCAGCAGGAAGAGGATGATATTGCCAAGGCAATCGAGCTGTCACTAAAGGAGAACAAAGGCAGCAGTCCCAAGCAGCAGACTCAACAATCAAGTGGCGCCACAGCCACAGCTGCCTCAACAACCAGCAGTGCCTATCCCTCGCTGTATCCTTCCTTTGGTGGTGCCACCACCGCTACGCAGAGCAATGGCAATGGGAACTCATCGAGTAACAACGCTGCTGCCGCTTCACGCACCGTGCGTGCCTTGTACGACTTTGAGGCAGCCGAGGAAAACGAGCTGACCTTCTTTTCGGGCGAGATTATACACGTGCTGGACGACAGCGATGCCAACTGGTGGAAGGGTTACAATGATCGTGGCGAAGGACTGTTTCCCTCGAACTTTGTCACTGCCGACTTGTCCGTAGATCCCGAACGTCTGGACATCAATCAGCAGCACAAGAACAATGCCCAGAAGCAGGCAGCAGCTGCTGCTGAAGAGGAGGCAGCATTGTTGCAACAAAAGACTGAAGCGGCTGCCGCACAGCCTGTTGAAATCGATGAGGCCAAAGTCGATCGCTTGCTGCATTTGCTGCACGAAGCAAATCCCGAAGATCCGTCGCAGGACAGCGATGAAATGCTGCAACTGGAACCGCAGGTCCATCAAATGGGTCCACTTATTGATGCAGAACTGGAGCGCGTGGATCGTAAGCATGCACAGCTCACACAGCTCTCTAGTGATCTTGTGGATGCCATCAATCTTTACCACACACTGATGCGTGATGATCGTGCAGCTGCTGCACAATTTGCTGGCGGCGCTGGTGCCTTCATGCCCGGCGGGTTTCCAGGCGCTGCACTATATGGTGCACCTGGTTATCCCAGTGCAGGTGGTTTTCCCGCAGTCCAAAATTATCCGGGCATGCACTCGTTGCCCTATGCACCACAGACAAGTGCCGGACCACCGCCCACAACAGCAGCAGGAGGAGGACCAGTAGGCTATCCTGGACAAGTGCCCATGCCATATCAGAATGGACATGTGCCGCAGTTGAGCTGTTAGTGAACTCAACCAAAAATTTATGGAATCATTATGAATAATTCTATTTACCTTTGCTTGCAGCTTTGCCGCCACATCTGAGTCAGTCGCCTGCAGTGGCTGTCTCGGCGCCATCACATCCCAGTCATCCCCAGCCCATCTATAACGCCCAGCCCACTCCAGTCACCACACAGCAACAGCAGCAGCAGCCACCATCAAACTATCACATGCCACTGCCTGCGGAGCAGCACCAACAACAACAACAACAGCAGCAGCAGCAGTTGCCACCTTCGACGCTTCCACCACAATTTGCACCTGCAGCCACACAAATCCAGCAACAGCAGCAACCAACACATGCATACATGTCGCCACAGCATCAGCAACAACATCCACAGCAACAGCAGCAGCAGCAGGTGCCACCGCCTCAGGGCTATTTACCGCCGGGCGTAACGGCGCAGGCGCCACTGCCACAGGCTTATTTGCCGCCTGGCAGTGCAGCACAACAGCCACAGCTTTATGCACCAAACGGAGTCGCTCCCCCAGTGACACAGGCATATGCGGCGGCTCCACCACAGCAGGCACCACAAACCCAACACCAGCAGCAGCAACAACCACCATACAATCACAACGATCAATTTAGTCAGTTGCATCAACAAATGGCGGCCATGTCGGTCGCGCATCTGGGAGGCATGCCACAGGCAGCTGCAGCAACAGCAGGAACGCCTGGTTATATGATGCAGAACGATGCGGTTAAAAATAACATTCCTATCTATCAGCAGCAGCGGTAAAACCGTTTCAAAACAAATTCCTTTACTTGGCACGCGTTTTTATTTGCCAAAAATCAAATGGTTTATCTTTCCCTCCCTCCTCACTTTCGGTCAGATAAATGCAATGTGAAATTAATTTAAAGTTTGTTTTGTTCTTGATTATATCTATATATACTATATCTAGTTATTGGTTGAATTGTGTAGTCCCTGTTAAACTATCTCTATCGATTGCCAAAACAAACTATCTATAATCTGAATTGATTCCTTTCACTTAAACCAAAACCCAAAAAAACTAAGTTTTAAAATTGAGAAAAGCAAAGAGAATGTGTGTTTTTAATCGATATTTATACAATACATATACATATTTATATATATACCACATAAATATTCTACATTATGTATAACTCGAGAGAGACAGAGAAAGCGAGAGAGAGAGAGAGAATTCACTATCACTATTATGTATTATGTTTATTGTACTATTATAATTATATGCGATGATAAAGCGAAAT
Organism: Zaprionus indianus; assembly: GCA_018904595.1. NCBI lineage: Eukaryota > Metazoa > Arthropoda > Insecta > Diptera > Drosophilidae > Zaprionus > Zaprionus indianus. The sequence goes on from JAEIHA010000905.1 coordinate 5,563,653, forward strand.
AACAAAACACATTCATTACGCAACTTAAACGACAACAAAAAAACATTAAAAACTTGATCAACTACGAAAGGTTGATTAATCAACAATACGAAAATAAAACAAACAAAAAGAAAACTCGTTTTTGTTAAAGTTTGTTGACGTGTGCGCAGCTTTATATTGCATCGTATATTATGTTCTTCGTCCATCTGGTTTGGCAAGAGCAATCGCGGTTGTTGCTGTGACTCCATCGCACTCAGGTTGGGTGCAGTTAGCCAAGATCGCACGGCGCTATAGAGATCATTATATAGGCTTCGACTTTTTGAGGAAATCTGAACCTCATCTCATGTTTTTTGTGTGCGTTCGTCGAGTACAAGCGGAAAAGTATGCAGCACATAATAAGCTAAACATAGAAGTTATAATTTTAAGAAATTCTTTTGGTCAATGGATTTTATCGCAAGTTAAAGAAGAAAATTTGATAAACACCTGTAGATCAAAGTGATTACATTGAGAAAATTTAAAATATTTCAAACCAGAAGTGTCACTTCCTACATCAATAGAGATTAATGTAGTTACTGCTGATAACTGCTGCACAATCTCATTTAATCAAATCGGAAATTGCTTATTACAAACACGAAAATTGTTAAAATTTCGATTTTCTCGTCTCATTGGAAAATTTGCGGAAATTCTTTCAGACTTGCCAATAACAATTCGTCGTTGTCGTCTCGGGCACAAAAGCTGCAAATGCATTTCCTAAATCCATTTTCCGAGCAATATTTGTCATATGCTAATGTGACACCCCGGCAAGTATGCAACATTTTTGTGAATCCTCCAGCTGAAGAAGGAAAATAACCTGTCGCCCTGCCCTGTCAGTGGGGCGGTTTATTCGGTCTGTGCCGTCTGTCTGTCCTTTGGTAAATAGGAAATGTCAATAAAACAGGAAAACTTGTGAAAACATTTTTAGATTCCCAGCATTGCCCCCCAAAGCTCCCTCTTCCCCACTACTGACATCAGTTTGCTATGCAGGAACGTGTAGCAGAAACAGATGCGAGTTGTGGCCCCATAGAAATTCCATAATTTAATTGATTTTTCTGGCCTTGGCACACGCACACTTCTACAGCTCGAGGCTGTCTGTGTGTGTGTGTGCGTGTGCGTGTTTTGCTGCTCTGCTGCAGTTTCCGTTGTCGTCGTGAACTTTGATGTTGTTGCCATTTCGATTTGATTATATTCGAGCCGGCGGCTTTATTTGCATTTGACGTGCTGCGCCTCGTTGCATTCTCAGGATGTTCGGAATGCTGCGCGCATTAATCACAAACAAAAGGGCGCAACTGGCTCAAGGCCGGGGCCACATGGCGGCTTGGTTGCCCGAAAAAACTTTCTCTGCCTTTTTTTCGCATCGCGTCGTTTTCTTTAATATCTCTCCAATCTTTCTTTGCAGTTCGCTTTTTTGACACTTGCGAGCCTCGCTTTGCCCCATTTGCAATAAAATCAAATGATGCGGGCATCGTAAAGCTGCGCATCGCGTTTTCTATCGTCGTAAAAGTATACGCGGCGTATACACACTGACACTGGCCTGGCCGCTTTACAGCCGTGCAAATCCCTTTCACAAAACAAAAATCCATGTTGCTCAGCTGTCGCTCGCCCGACATTTGCGGCTTTTAAAGCGGCATAAATGATTTTAACGTGTCTGTCTGCTCGCACTCCCTTTCTCCCTGTCTCTTTCACTCTTTCTTTCTCTCCCTCTCTCTCTCTCTAAAAATATTTTGGCTGCCATGTGCAATATCGCAGGCGCGTAAAAAGAGAATTCCGTAGCAGGGGAAAAAACAAAGTTGTTGTATATAACTGGAAATGAAAAGCCGATCAGAAATATTTATGACCGCTGGCTTTTCATATTTATTCAATGGCCCATTTTTTAGCGATAAGTCGCAAATAGTTTGTGTGATTTTTTTTCTTTGCAATTCCCCAAAAAGAGAGAAAGAAGAAAATCCTATTCGTGTAGTAGGCAAAGTTTGTGCAACTCGGAAATGTCAGAGGAAAACGACAAGTTTATGTGCCGCGGCACGGAGCTAAAGCTGGCAAACATTACCGATTTCACCAAATACCCCAAATTGGCCCACACTCCCCTCCCCTCCGCACTCCTCTCTTAGTAACATTCCTGCTGCTTGGTCGCTTTGACTGCGTGTGCCACAAACTGCAATTTGAGCTGTCAATTTAAGCCAATTTCACAGTTTGTAAACGCTCTTTTTAGACGGGTATTTGGGTAGGGTTGTGTGGTGTGGAACGTACTACATACATGTATTAGATCTGTTATGCAATATAGTATTTCTTGATGTGGGTAACAGTAGCAACTGAAACTTTGGATCAGTGGTGAGTAGATCACAAAAAATGGCTCAGCAATTTATGGTAAGTAACATTCTAAAGTTCAAAGTCTAAATTGAAATGAAAACTTGTTACAATATTTATTGAATGATAACTGATGCCCTTTAAAAGGAAACTCCTGACTATTTGATTGCAGGTTAGTAAGTACTTTCTGACTTGTACGACATTAGTAACAGTATAAATCAGCTGAAATTGAATCTAAAAATCGACTTCAATAGGTGAGGAAACAAAGGACAAAGGAAACTGTAGATCATGATAAGGTATATTCTAAAATAGGAAAGATCAAAGCTTAAGATCTACACAGTTTTTTACATTTTTTTACATTATCTATCTATCTTTTACCTCTTTTAGCTCATTAAATCGTCGCCTATTCAACTAGAGAATCTCTTCTTTAAATTTGATCTTAATTTTATTTTTAATCATTTTTCTATCTTAAGACCTTTAAACTTTTTTAGTTTATCAAATCGTCGGTTAAGTTTCCTTTTCCGCGAAAATTTGCTGACTATTATTTTTGAAATAGCTCAGCATATGTAGCTGGCAGCTGCTGCTGGCTGTTGCGAGTGAAGAACTATTTATAACTACTTTTCACAAGGTCACGCTGCATTTTAAACGCTACACGCTGCCATTTTGTCTCCGGATGCAACGCCATTTTGGGGGAATGTGACAGCCATTAGCTTGCACTAAAAAGTTGTTTTGTAATTGTTTTTTATCCCCCTCGACTGTTAAATATTTAATTTTTGTCGATTTTCAGCAGCGGTTTTATTTAGTTGCTCAACAACAAAGTCGACGAAAATTTGTGCGTTTTGCGGTTTTACATTCTGTTTTAATTTATGTGGTTGACGCGCGTATTTTGATTGCGCCGATTAAGGTTAAGCGGACGCCGTTTCAAGGCCGAATTATGGTTAACATAATATTTCAATTCATATATTTAGTTATTTAAGTATTTATCCAGTTACTTTTCCATTGTGTAAATAGAAATTTACAGATATCATTGCTAAAGAGAATCTATGACCTCATAACATTGTGCAATATTTTCATATTATTATTTCCACTGCAAAAATCTCAAAATATATAAAACATATTCGTTATTTTCCAGGGACTAAACACGTAGTTTTCCTCTTTTTTGTTCTATGTCGTTAAGGTGTTTTGTGAATATTAATTTATAATATTTGAAATACAAAGATCATTTAATAAATTGTAAATACAATTAAATATCTAAACAAGCATTTAAAATGATATGCAATTGTTTAGTACTATTTTAAATAATTGATTGAAAATTCCAAGGACATAATTAAAATTTGTCCTGCATTGCTCTGGCATTGTTGGTTTAATCGGCTTAAACGGAAACAAACAATAATTTGGCGATAAACATACTTCGAGAGAGAGAGTGCATATAAAATAAGTAATAAATAATAGAACGTGTTAATTCGCGTTGAACAAATGTAAATATTGAATAAATCAGAATTTTCTTTCGATTATCATGGCAGTGCCATAAAATATGGTAATTACTTTTAGCACCCGCTTGTGTTAGAATTAAATGCCCACGTGGCGTATGATTTATACGCAACGCAAGCAGACCATTTAACATTTCCAAAGAGCTAATCGAAAATAAAAAAAAATGAAAATGAATGATGAAGTGTAATCGAGCAAATATACCTCGATATTATTATCAAGGTTTTCTTTATTGATTTGTAAGTTTTGAATAAGGTTGAAGGAATCAGTAACAGATTTTCCTCGCCTGTAAAGACACTTATTCATACAGGTTTCATCAAGATTGCAAACATGTATATCATTTTCCATTTTATCTGTAAATGAATACGCTTTCCTCCGTGTAGGGTGCTCATATTGTCGCCTTGAAAGCTATTGTTAATATATTTGACTTTATGCATTGCGTTTGCCCAAAACGCTGGAAACAATCTGTTCATATTTATAGCATTTGTTGGAATTGTGTGCGAATAAATTAAATACAAAAACGAACACACACACACACAAATACGGAACATACTCGTACAGTAAACAATCGGAAATAACAATGCAAATGGGAAGCGTGCAAATGCCTGTTAATTATTTAAAGCCATGAATGAATCTCCCCCGTTGCTGGCTGTGTTCCTATTTGCTGTTTGTTTGTTCGCGTTCGCTGAGCACATTTTCAATTAACAGAAAAACGCTCACTTAGCACCCTCCATGCACACATGCGTATACGCATACAAAGCCTTTTCACACACACACACACACATACAGATGTGCTTTGATTTGTTTAATTAAATTACACTCAGACAGAGCCTTCAATCATTCACAGTTCTCCAATCATTCATTGGCTCATTCACGCGCAAAGCAAACAAATGTCAATACTGATGCAGTCCTGCACAAGTGTGAGTGGCAGTATGTGTGTGTGTGTACCTTGGCTTCAAGTGGAACTACACAAACCAACACACAAGAGCACACTTACACTCACAAACACGCACACACACACCTCACATATTCTAGTATTTATATAGAGCTCACACTTCACGCACAAGCCACGTCGCTGTCGACGCTGGCGTCGGCGTTGAGTTATTTAGCTTTAGCTGCAAGTGCAAATCGTGCGTTCAATTTGTTTGTGTTGGTAATGCCCTCATGCAGAATGCGGCATTGCTGTCCACGCAGAAGGTGCATGGTAATAAAGAACATAAAGTGTAGCATACTTTTTAGATCAAACAAAAAATAATTCTTTGGGATAAACATTAATTAATGTTTTGAAAAAACAAGAATAGGTTTTTATGGCATGGTATAATATAATAATTATGCAGTATTTGTGCAGTATTTTTTTATGTATTTTTACAGCATTCTACTCTGCAAATTACCTTTGATAAACTAGCTTTTCTTTTTTTCTTGTTTCACATTTGTGTTAGCATATTCCCCCAGTCAGCTTGTGTAAAACTCACTGCTAATGTTGTTTCCTCTCCCTGGTATTTTCCTCCGGACATAGAGAATGCGCTACGATTGAAGCAGCGTGCAGAGCTTGATGTCCTCCGGACAAGCAGCTCGATGCACTGCAACGTTAATTAATGCATGTTTAAACCGAACGAAAGTCAACCAATTCGAAGGGGAAAACTGCAAGGGAAATGTCAGCTAGTGTACACGCGCATAAGTATTTTCTCTCGATTGGCTTCTCTGCTTGATCCCCTCTGGCGGCAGCACACATGCTTAACTAATTAGCAGCACTTGGCAACGCTGCAAATCATGTCGAGCAGCTTTGTGAAAGTTCTTTGTTCCCATTAAGTTAGCTTCGATACTAGTCGTGCTTCTCCCCTTCGACTTTTCCCTTCGCTTTTTCAATAATCAATTTGTAGCAGTTCTTGGCTTAGTTGTGCGCTAAAAACTTTCACTCAAGTGCTGTTTATCGAGAATGTGAAGCGTTAAACATATTTACACACGCTCGGTCCCCCTACCCCACAACGACGACTTGGCAACTCTGGCACTTTGGCCAAGTAAGCGAGTTCTCGAAATTGACACATTTTTCGTGCTAGAACAATGGAAAGTCATTAAGGGAATGCAGGCACAAAGGGAATTTTCCGGCTACATGCTTTCCGCATTATTGAAAACTTACCCGTAAGCAGGCGCTGCAATTAACGGCAACAACCGGCAACACTCCTCCGCCCAGCTCAACAACAACAACAATAACAACTCTGGCAGCTAGCAACCTTTAGCTAACTGCAATTTTGATGGCGATGCCAGAAAAGTGGATGTTGTGCCAAAGGGAGAAAGACTCATGCAACTTGAATGCAAATTGCATGTTATGTCCTGGAATTGCACGCAAAGCAGTGAAGACAGAGAGAGAGAAAGTGGGGCGAAAGAGAGAGAGGGAGAGGGTAGATGATGAGCGAGAGACTGTGAAAAAAGATAAATTACTTTTAAAGTGCGCCCGTACGAGTTTTGGGTTATGCTTTGGGCCAGAAACTCTTCATTGGCCTAAATGCAAATCGCCTTCGCCTATTTTTGGGGCAGCCTGATGACTTTCTGATTTGCTTTCGCAACAACTTTTCTTCTACTCTTCTTGTATGTGTGTGTGTGTGTGTGTGTTGCAAGTTTCGGCACTGCGTGTTGCAACTGTTCGTTCCTTTTTCGAAGCTGTTAGGCGCTTTTTGTGTTGTTGCCGGGCTTGTTTATTATTTGTTAATTGAAATGTTGCAAAAAGTTACGCACACTCGCATGTATCGTCAGGCCAAAACTGAGAGAGGGAGGGGAGAGTAGGAGAGTGGGATATGGAGAGGCAGTGGAGCACCACCGTGGCAAGTAGCCTGATTGGGGCGCTGGCAGCTTCATTTGCAACTCCCTCGTCTAATGTCTAAATCATCGCAGGCCATCAAAACTTGGCAGCAACAACGAAGCCAGTCGAAACAAACTATCGTAACTAGGCTGAAAGTTGAAGCGCATCGGTGCAACGAATACCGAATGCTCTGAAGGACTTTTGCAAGAGTTAGGTCTTGTATTTTAAAGTATTTAATTAGCCCTAATATCTACTCAGTTCTAATCAAGATCAGTTAGTAAAGAAATCAAGATTTTAAGCACTCAAATATCTAGAAATAATCAATCTAATCATGAAGACTAAGCAATTACGGATTGAGGTTTTCAAAATTATAAAATTAACTTTAAAAATGTTTGCATAAATTTCTTCATTCTCCACAACTCTTTGCTTAACCTTACATAGTCAAACAGTCAAACTAGCCCCCCTTTTTGACTAAGGGTATATTCGAAATTATGGAATACAAACATGCAGGCCAAGTTATTAGGCGAGTTGAGATTTACTGCTGAGGTTAACATTTTGCTGAGGTGTGCGCTGCAAGCGTCGTTGGTTGTTGGAGTCCGCAGAAGACCAAAAAAGAAAAAAAAAAGTTGGCTAAAGCAAACCCAAAAACGAAGCAAGCAAATATCGCATGGGGCAGCAAAAAAGTCAAAAGAGTTTCCGCCCGTCGTGCTGCAGGTGCAGATGTCTGTGCTCGGATCCGGCCTTCTCCTTCATCCCGCTGCTTTTTCGCTTAGTTTTACTGTGGGTTTTGTGCTGTGTTTTGGTTTGTGTAACTATTTTCTATTCATTTATGCATTTTGGCAATAAAAATTTCATTTTTTGCTTAACTAAGTGAAACGAAAAGGTTAAAAGCAGCAGCACTGGCGGTCACAGCGAACGGATATCACAGGAGAAGGAGAAGGAGATGGAGAAGGAGAAGAGAAGAAAAAGGAGGTAACGCGGGCATAGAGCGAGTCGGAGCTGGAACTGCGTCCGGGACACAACGTCTCTCTGGCTGTGAAAGGGGCCTTTTTATCTTGGGCGTTGCCTTGTTTGGCCAAGCGTTCCATACCATGTCCGACTGTCGCTGCTGCGAGTCCCTCTGCCTGTCTGTCTCTAGCATTGCCTAGATAACATTTCCGTCTGCCTGCCGCTTTTTTGTGTAGTTTGTCTTACGTTTTTGTTGCTGTTGTTATTCTCGTTGTTGTTGTCCTTGTTTGTTTGCAAACATTTTTTAAATTGTTTGCTGTAATTTGTTTCCGGCCAACGGCAAATGGCCGCTGCGCCATTCTGTGGACATCTCAACCCTCTCTCCTCTCTCTCTCTCTCTCTCTCTCTGTGTCTACCCTTAACCGCAGTATGTCGGCGCTTTGTTCGTTCGTTCGTTTTTTCATTGTATTATTAAAAAATTATAATTTAAATGTTCGTCTGCTGCGCTGCGTTTCGTGCATATCTTTTCCACTTTTTTGCACTCTGCTTTATTTTTGTTTCGTTTTATTTTGCATTTATTTTTGATTTCCATTTTTTGATTTGCTCAGCACGTTTCGCCAGCGGCTGCTGCTGTCGCTGCTGCTGCTGCTGTCCGACAGGCAACAGCTGCGCCCGTTTCCTGCTCCAGGACATATACCCGGGAGGGGTTCTCACTCCTGATACCTCCCGCCACACTCCAATTAGTTGTGTAATGCGTCGTTCTGCGCTCGCATGTTCTGGCTACATTTATTAGTTTGACTTTTTCCACGGGATTTATGGCTCAAAAAGAACAACAATAAAGGGGATAACCCTTCCATATCACACTCGGCAGCTGTTGCTGGCGTTTCCCCAAATTGTTTCTCTGCAGTCCCCCTAAAAAACTGCAGAATATAAGAAAAAAGAATAGAGAATAACAGAATTACATGCACTTTTTTCTGACCGAACTTTCGCCTGCTCAATTATTAAAATTGTGTATTTCAAATGGCATAAAATGAATTTGGATTGAGCGATTGAATCGTATAAAAATGCATAATTGAATAATGTTTTAAATAAACATTTTATCAGACAGACTAATAATATAATATAGCATGAGAGCATTTTACAGTTGAGCTAGAAAAACTAATTAAATTGTCCACGAAAAATAACAGAAAATTGGAAATGATTTTAACTGTATTTGATACGATTTGGAAATGAATATAGTTTTGATAAATAAATTTGTATACCCTTGAAGAGGGAAACATTTTCGATCTTATTAGGTAATATTTTGAAAAAGCATTAACGGAGGAGTTCAACTAAACTTAAAAATTTCGAAAGTGACAGATAAAAATATAAATATTCCAAATCAACAGGGCCTTTGGTTTTTATTGAATATTTAGAATAATTCAAATAAATATAGGCATATATTGAATACAAAAATATAAGTTAATATAAATAATAACTAAGCTGTACACTAATTTCAATGATAAATCTAGGAATTCTTTAATAATTACTAAAAAATATATGCATAGCTATTTGTTTAGTTTCGTACTATTCAATTTATAGTTTTCCGCGCCACGTTTATCTCTCTCATATTCAAATTGAACATTGACAAATAATTTAATTGCAGCATAAATATAAATTTAGAATGTGATTAATTTGGCAGCCTAATTTGGGAAATGTTTTTTTGGTTTTTGCTTTGTATCTGTCTGCCTTATCCAAATATTGACGTCATTGGCCAACAGCGGTCGTCATCGGTTGGTGCAATAACAGAAAAGTTGTTGCCACGTGCAGCATGCGAAACCGAAACCGCCCGAAAGTCACGTAGCAAGTCTGCGAGCGTTGCAAATTAAAACCAAGTCAAACATCGAATATTAAACATAAACAAACATTCACAGACACAGTCACACTCACACTGCATTCACATAGAATACATGCATTTGTGAATTCTATATTCGCGTCGAGTTGGCACTGATTAGTTCTGCACTCGAAATTCAATTTCAACTCAAAAACTTTCAGAATTTCATTTGGTTTTTGAGTGGTGAAATTAATAAGCACGATAGCTACAGTGGAGTGTGTTCGACTCTTACAGAAATACATATTATATATATCTATATATATTTTAATTAATTCTGTAGAATGATCAATTAACTTCTCTATGTTCACTAGTGTATTTAAAGTTCTTTTCTTCCATAAACGATGACTGTGCTTGCTCTTTCTTAGCTCCCTCTTCCCTTCTCTCTCTCTTTCTGTCTATCTTGGCGCTACGACAGTCCGTCTGACGCAGTTCGAATTACTGGCAAGCCTCGTGTCTGTCCTCATGTCCGCAAGCAAAATCGTCGATCAGACAATGCAATGGGCACGTAGCTGGCGCAGATACCTCACAGTTTGCTTTGAAGCTTCAGTGAAATGCAACGCGCTGTGGTGCGCACATAAACCAAAATAAACAATAATAAATAAATAACAAACAAACAATAATTAACAAACAATAATAAACAAACCAGTAATACACATAAATTAAATAAGTAAATAAAAAAGAATCAAAAGTGATGCATCAACTGTGCCTGAAGCCGTTGATCATCTGCTGCATCTGGCTGGGCTTTGCTCAAGCTCAATTCGAGGACTACTACAAGTTGCTGCTGGAGAGCAATGAGCTGTTCGAGGAGCGGGAGCTGCGCGATGAATTGGATTTGTCTCAGGTGCAGTGGCGCCAGGTCATTCCTCTGTTATTGCAACGCGAGCAGATGCGCCTGTGCCTCGCCGTCTTCAGACACGATCAACGCCTTGTGGCAGGCACACCCTGTGAAGCGCTGCTCGGTAGCGGACTGATGACTTACTGTGATATTGGCAGCATTGAAGATCTCAGTGTGACCATGCGCGGAGCATTTGGTGCAATGCTCTTCGACACTCTGCAGAAATGTAGACCTGGTCTCGAGCTGTTTGGTGTACGTTGCAGGCGAAGAGCTTGACAGAGAGACTGAATGCAGCAGGAGAAGCGGGCCGTCGTGAACTGAGCCTGAGCGCATTGCTAATTCAGTTAGAAAACGTCGTCAGTAGCAGGAGCAGCTCGGACTGTCGCTGTCTTCTCGCTCGTGTCCCTTGTCATTTCAATGTGTCAATAAAAATGCGATGTGGGTGAAGGCCTGCCTGACTGGGCTTGGCTGGGCGAGTCCTTGCTGCGAGGCATCATGACAAATGACGATTATAATTTGTAAAATTTGCACCCAGCTTGTTATCCCTCGTCAGTGGAGCAGGCCGAGCAGTGGGCAGTGGGCAGTGGGGACTGTGTTCGGGGCTCTGGCCTAGTTTTTGCTTTCAGATTCAGTTAGTGCAATTGCAATTGTTGTTGCAATTAGCAGAGCCAGCAGCGGCAGCAGAGGCGGATGGGGGTGGGGGTGGTAAATATAAGCACTCTGGCGAGCTGAAAAACTGATGGCTTGATTTTTCCATTAAACACAGCAAATGGAAAACGGAACAGAGCAGAGCAGCAAAGCAGCGCAGACAGCAGAAAGCAAAGGCATTTGTCGTTGTTGTTGTTGTTGTTGTTATGATGCTGCTGCTTGGCAATTATCGGGCAATGGATGAGGCATTTAGCTTGAAATGATGACCATCATGAGTTCTCATTCTTCACGTTGTCCTTGTTGTTGTTGTTGTTACTGTTCTGTTTCTGCTTAATTTGTGTGCTGATGTGCCAGAAACACCTTAGCATCAATCTCAATACAAAAAAGTGTAGCATACTTTGCGGCTGAGCTGCAAAATGCGCCTGCAAAAAGGAAATTTACCTAAATTGAGTGCAGCAGGAAAAGAAGGGGACGTGGGGGAGGGAGAGGGGATGTGCTGATTGGGTGTGTGAAATTTTTGGCAATGACAGAAAATTACAATCAATATCAATAAATGTTTGTCAACTCCCCAAAAATTATTCTTTATTGAAATAGGAAATTAGTTTTCCATACAAAATGATTGAATATTTTTCCAGTTTATTTATTTTGTATTAATCTAAAAAAATAAATGAAATATTTTCCGGTAGCACAAAACTTTGCTACTTTCATTTCGATTCTAATTTCCACTAGCAGTTTGTGAAATTGTGCAAAACGAAATTTCATTCTGATTTCATCTAAATTTTCACTTCAGTTCTGCACTTTTTTCTTATTTTAGATTACGTACTTAACTTCGTTTCCAAGTACACAATGCCATTTACATAGCGAGTCTGGCTTCCTTTCTCCCGCCCCCCTCTCGCACTCTCCACTTTATATCCGCTTCAGAATCTTCAGTATCTGCGAATCTGCCGGGCAACTTGTAATGCAAATTAATGAATTGTTTAAAGTACTTGGAATATTTACGCTCAAAGCGAGAGCAAGATGTTCAACTGCGAGATGGAGAGATGAATGTGGGCGTGCATAGAGGGGCGTTTTTTTGGCGTGTGCAGTGTTGTTGTTGGACTGACCGATGAATATGCAAACGAGTTGCCGTCGGGTCGCTTGCTGGAAGTTCGTTAAAAGTGCGGCATAAGGTCAAAGGGCGGGGCAGCACGCTGAACGGTCATTAAGGCAGAGCAGAGCAGAGCGTAACAGTGGGCGCTATTTGCGCATCTGCAACAATAGCAACAGCAACAGAACAGTAGCAGCAACAGTAGTAACAGCAGCAGCAGCAACAGTAGCAGCAGCAACAGTAGCAGCAAGAGCAGCAGCGGCAGCAACTAATGTTAATGGGCAGCGCCGCCGCCCACTGAAATATGCATAAACAAACGAAACTGAGTTCACTCTTGACTGCACCATGCCTTCCAATACCACTACCCCCAACCACCGCCCTTCTTTTGATGCACTTCCGCTGCAGCAACTCTTGTGCGTCGTCAGTTTCGAGTCTTAGTTTGGCTGCACTGCGCTGTCAGTAATTAAATTTTGCGCGAAATTCTTTGCATTTCCTTCTTTGATTTTGCCGTCTCCCTTTCCCATTCCCCTGTGCTTTGCAGTCTTTGATTTGCATTAGCAGAGAGAGAGAGAGAGAGAGAGAGAGAGAGAGAGAGAGAGAGAGAGAGAGAGAGAGAGAGCGAAAAATCTATTAACTTGCAGTCGGCGCTGGAGGCACACGACACTCGGCATTGGCAATAATTTATGCAGCGATTCTTTGGGCACTTCGAAGCTTGGCAATTTCTTTGCTAGACATGGCAGCACAGCTAGAATGAGACAGCTATACATACATATTATATATAACAGTGAGAGAGAGGAGAGATCAAGCTAGCTAGCTTTTTAACGGATTTTCGATTGAACAGCCGGAGCTTATTCAAATTTCAATTTGAAACAGTGCTGCAGCCCTGACCATGTTCGATATGTATTGAAGCACTTTGTGCCTTGCGAGTGTTGTAGCAATTGCCCAGCACAATCGACACACAGGCAAATTGATTGCATTATCGAGGGAAAGACAATGGAATGAATACAAAGAGTGGAAGAGGAGATGGGTTGAATGGGAGGAGGGCGTGGCATATAAAAATCGAGCATGCCAACAAACTGAAGTACCATATGAGAGATATATACTTATGCCGGCCTGCCTGCGTGTGTGTGTGAGTGCTTCAAGGCTCATTTATGGCCCTTCGTGCTGGTCAGTTTTATGCATTTTCCCACAAGAGAGCGGGGGAGAGAGAGGGAGACGGAAAGTGAGGGAGACAGCGTGAGCGAGGACATTGTCAGGCATTTTGCCACGTTGTTTACTTTGTGTATAAACGAGTGCCACTTACTTATTTTGTGCCACATAATGAGCGCTCCTGATGGCCGCTTATAAATTATATAACCCACAAAAGCGCACTCCACACCCACACAAATACACAAACACACACACAAACACACCCGTGTATACTCGCACACACGCTTAAATAAACTCGCCGCACACCCACGCAATTTGATTTGTATGGCTTTTCAATTTGTGCTCTGCTGCTTTCTGCTTTCTACGTTCTCTTCTCCTTCTCTTCCTTCTCCTTTCTTCTTTTTTTTGTGTTGGTTTTCCTTTTCATTTTATTTCCTTTACTCTGGTCCTTTTTTTGTTCACTGTTCACTGCTTGTTCCTTGTTTGCTTGTGCTGCATTTGCCATTGTATAAATTTTTGGTATTTGCGCCAATTTCATTCCAAATTGAGCGCTGGCCACAGTCGTTTATTTTTAATGCACCCGGCAACGAGAAGCAACGAAGCAATATGCCGCAATTGGTTGCCAGCAGGAGAGATTGCCGAAGAAGAAGCAGGAGGAGGAGGAGGAGACAAAGCAGATTGTAGGGGAACCTGAGATGGAAGAGAGATGTGCAGCTCTTAGTTGCATTACTTTCATTGCATTGGCATTAGAATAGAGTATAATAACTTGCAGTTCGAGTTCGAGTTCAGGGCGAGAGCAAATTGAGGTAAAAGATCAAGTATACGCACGGTATATAGAACTGAATATATGTGTAAGTTATTGTGCAATTGGTTGAGGAATTCTGATGCGTTTTTTATTGTTTTTTACAGGTTTCCCAACAAGTTTAAAGCAACCAGAAGAAGGAATTCATTTATAATAAAAAGTAAAAAACTAAGTTTAATTTTTCAATGATAGCACTGAATATATGTGTAAGTTAGTGTGAAATTGGTTGAGGTATTCTGATGCGTTTTTTATTGTTTTTTACAGGTTTCCCAACAAGTTTAAAGCAACCAGAAGAAGGTATTAATTTATAATAAAAAGTAAAAAGCTAAGTTTAACTTTTCAATGATTTTTGTGGATTTTTTAATTGTTTTAACGGAGCAAAAAATTGAGTAAGTCTATTAACTATGAAGAAGGAATTTATCCTGCTTTATGATATTAAGTTTAGGCAGGGAAACTAAGTTTATACGTGTATGAATTTATGTGATATTTATAATATTAATAACATTACGCTTTGAATGAGTTTGGAGAACTCTTGACTGTAATTAAAAACCGAGTAACTCCTTAAGTTACAATTATTTTATGTACGCACTTAAGAAAATTGAACCCACATTGAATACAATTTAAAATTGATTTTATTTCTCTACATTTTTATTTAATTTTTATAGCAATTGTTTAGATAAAGATTGCCGCAATTTGTGTGCCATAAACTGCTTCAATTCCGAACACACTGCTTACACTTTCTGTCTGATTTCAAGTTTATCTAGCCCGGTATAAGACTTGCTATTTATGAACTGGCATTCCAAGACAGTGCAGTGCGTGGAATTTTGTGGATTTTCTTTTGCTCCCCAATTGATTCGCATACCTTGGGATAGAGCATAAATTTGTCGCTGCTACACCGCGCTTGCTTTCTTTTCTATTATTTGCGGTGCATTTTGGACATTCTGCGCTCGCAGGACACTCAGGCAATTGCAGCTTGGCTGGCGCAGGTGCCGTGCTGGGCAAAGGTGAAGGTGGGATAAGGAGAAACGGAGAAGAGACGGAGACGCAGAGCAAGGGCGGGCCAAGTGCTCTCAAGATTTATGGCTTATGCCAGGGGGCTTTGTTTGTGGAGTAGCAGCAGCAGGAGCACGAGGAGCAGCAGTACTGGCAACTTGCTTGGCCATCAAATACAATCAATTTGATTGCCTCTTAGTTTGCCGGGCAGGTAATGTGATTTTGAGTTTTTATTAAACTACTTTGCAGTGCAATTAGGCAATTAGCTAATGCGCGCCACGGGGCAAAAGGCAGCCCCAGTACCGCGCTGTACTGAGTGGACTGGGCTGCATAAATAAAGCGTTCAATATCCGGTGACGGAAGTTTCAATAAGCCAAAGGATATGAGCTCAAATGACTGTCGAAAAAAGTAAGAAAAGAAAGGAGCGCAAAAGAAAAAAAACCGAGAAAATAAAAAACGCAGCGAATGCTTCATCGCTTTTTGTGTTGCCTTCGCTTTTTTGTGTGCATGTATGTTTCTGTGTGTGTGTGACTGCTAATGTCTTTGTCAGTGTGCGTGTGGCAAGTTTAAATTAGTTGCGCGTCGGCCATTTTGCATAAATCATTTCCTGTTTTGTGCCAAAGATAAAAGCGGCCCGCAAGACAACGACAAGAGACAACGACAACGAATGATGACGGCAACAATTTGAGGGCCCAAAGCAAAAGAAAAAAACCAAGACAAAGGAGACAAGACACGACACGACAGAGAACACGACATGCTGCGAGACAACAGTCAAAGCACACAAAGTGAGCGAATCAGGCAACAATAACATCAAATTAGCATTTTTTATTACTTTTAGTTTTTGTTGTGTGCTTCTTCTTTTTTTTTCTTTTTGCGTTACTGCTCTGCCCTTCTTTTTGCTGTCCGCCATTTGCATTTGCATAAGTTGAAAAGCTACTAAGTAATATTGCGCATACGACATGTATGTACACCATAAGTGCAAATACACATATATATGTATAACGAATCAACTTATTTGTAATTGTATTGCCAATACAAATGCTGAAACTTTTCTAACGTTCGATGAAACTTTTGGGTTCTGGGAATTGCAGGCAATATTGGCGGGGTGTATAAGGTATATGTTCGCAGAGATGTACTGTAGAGAAGTATTAAAATTATACATTTTTAGAACTTTCTATAGCTATTTTGTTAATAAATTCTGTAGCTCAATCTGTCTGCTTTATGCATTTAATGTTGCATTATCAACTAAGTTTTTGGCACACAAAGTTCTTCTTCAAGTTGCACAATATGCTCTCTCAATATTTCGCTGTTAAATTGAGTTGCTTTCGCAACATCTCGATTGCCCCCGTCATCAATCTTTTACCCCGATATACGAACGAGCAGTATATTGTGCGTCACTTTAAAGCTCGCCCGAGACAAATTGAATTTGGCAAATGCAGCGCATTTGTTTCGATTTTCCATTGATTGAGAGAGAATACGAAATTTTCTCGTTATCATTTGTGTTATGCTTGCGCTGTCTCCATAAGGAAGGGAAGGGAGAGAACGTCGCGCATCAGGGTCTTATACGTTTATTGCTAAACAAAAGGCAAAGTCAAGGAACTGGTCACATCTGCATATATTTCCATGGCTCTCCGCTCCTTGACTGACCCCCTTAACCTCCCTCGCACCCACTCACATGAGCTGGAATAAATTTTATGTACATTTACTTACGTCTGCAAACAATGAGCAGCAGCATCCTCTGACATTCGTGACGTGACTTAGTTCGACTCTAGGACACAGGCCGCTCGTACTTTTGGTCAGTTAGTTGGCTCTCCCCATCTCTCTCTCTCTTTCTCTGTCTCTGTCTGCCTGCCTTTGTCTGGGCCTGCCCAGTCAGTCGCAACTCCTTCTTGCCCCAACCCTTGAGCTGCTCTATTTCTGCAGCACACTTAAGTCTGCTGCCCAGCTGCGCTGTTTGCTCAACGCCAAGTGCAACGTTTCAGGTTTCAATGGCAGAGAGGGAGAAAGGGAGAAAGAGAGAGAGAGGGAGAAAGAGAGAGAGAGAAAGAGTGAGAGTGGGATTGCGGGGGGTAGTAGCAGATAAAGACAGGAGGGGCCGCTTGTAGCAAAAAGCCAACGGCAGAATATAGTTTCGGGTTTCGCTTGATATATATAAGTACGGATATACATATTATTCACACGCACAACCACAGGCACAGACACACATACACACATCAACTCACACACTGGCACACACTTGCAGTCTGAGGAAGAGTGCATATTTATATTAGAGCCTGTGCGAAAGTGAAACATGTCCTGTGGCCATTTTGGTCAAGAAATGTTAGACCTCTGTCTAGCACTCCTGCTCTCTTCTCTATTTCCCTTCCCCCTCTCTTTCCCTCTCGTTCGTTGGCATTTACACATGTAGATTTTCCTGTTTGCTTGCATTTCTCATTTGTACTCGACCAAAAAGTAAAGTGTTCCCCAAAACCTTTTTACATTTGGAAATATTTGCATTTATTTTAGGAATGATGAATGTTTTTGCAGATGGAAACTTTTCGTTGGTGAATATTACAATATCTGTTGAGTTTTGGAACCTGAAGATTTCAATACAACAAGTACAAACCTGAAATATATTGAAAATTCGAAAATGCAGCTCTATTTACGTGATCTCTTGGGCGTCCATTTTATCCTAACTTTATAATAAAATATTAATAAAAATGATAATAATAATGAAGATAGTATAAATAATAAAAATTTTTATAATAATAAAAATAAAAATTATAATGGAAAAAATAATAGTAATAATACATATTTGTTAATCGTAATAAAAAAAATAATAATACTGAAAATAATAATATACATGATAATAATAGTAAAAGCGAAATGCTCATAATGAAAATAAAAGACCAATAAATACAATAATAGTAATGAAAATGTAATCACTAATGAAAATACTAATGAAAATAATAATAATAATGAAAATGTAATCACTAATGAAAATAATAATGAAAATAATAACAATAATAATGAAAATGTAATCACTAATGAAAATACTAATGAAAGTAATAAAATAATAATAATGAAAATAAAAAATAATAAGAAATTGAAACAAAGCAAAAACATGAAAATATTAATATTAATGAAAATATAAATAAAAATTTCAACAATACAAAAAGATAATAATATAAATATATTGAAATACATATTTTAAAGGTTTCCACAAATGCGTTTTCCATGGGTCCGTTCACTCCGTCGAGTGCTCACTGTGCTGTGCCATTTATTTCAATTAATTTCACGCCCAACAAACCCTTTGCAGCTAGTTGGAAGGAAATTGAATTCGAGAGCAGTTGATGTTGAGGGCAGCTTGCAGCTTGCAACTTGCAACTTGCAACTTGCTGCCCGTAATGGTTTCTTTGGTTTGATATTTTGTTCGCTCGACTGCTTACTAAATACCTACAAAAGGCATGTGTCCGCCCGCACATGGAATGCAATTTGTGGCTGGCACCGTTGGGGGCAGGGACAGCAATGAGCAGCAGCTGTGATAGGTGCAGAGCTGAGCACTTCAGTCTAAACCGACAACAACATGTGACAGTTGCCTAATGAAGCCACCAAGTGTGGCACGCGGGGCAAGTGCGCTGCGACGTGACCGGCTGAAGCAGCCAATTACTAAGTAATTTCGGAGCAGCCGACCGAGAGGCTGTCGAGCTGTTTATCGCACCTTTTGGCAGTGCGTTAAAATTATTATGAACGTGCCGCATTAAAAATGATGTCATAATGCACTTGCCACACTTGCCAGACTTGCCACACTTGCCCGTTTAATGTGCCTGCCACACACTGCCACCGACTGCATTACAATGTCCGATGTTTCCGTTTCCGTTGAGGGGCATAAAATGTCGACACTTAATCGGCCAAGCGAATGGGCAGCGATTGTTGGGCTCATAAATCAGAAAGGGGAAGGGGGGAAGGGATGTGCGGGAGGAGGTGGGTAAGGGGAGCATCTCCCTTTCTTCGATCATTGCGCATTTGGCACCGGCCATAAAGTTGGTAACAAAATAAACAATTTGTGCGCGAAATGTTTAATAAATTGCGTTAAGCGCGGCAAGGGAGGTGCGACGCGGCGTATGCGTAATTTTGCAGCGTTTCGAAATTAACACGCATACGAGCGCACTTAATTTGTCACTAAACGTTCGCCAAAGAGACGCCCCGACTCATGTGGCATGCAACATGTTGAGCGTTTAAATTGAAAATTACAAAAACCAGAAGCGAGCACGCAAAACAAGCGCTCTTTTCTCACTCCTCTCTCTCTCTCTCACTGCCAGAGGGGTAAGTCTTATGTCAGCTACATTTCGGTTGGTTGGTCGCAGTAAGGGCAGCCAGAAGAGGCGAAGAAGAGGGGGCGGGGTGTATGCCCCTTGCCACTGCTCTGGCTTGGAAGTATGCTTGCTTCATTGCCTGTGTAACCGCAGCAGCGCGTGATGCGGGCGCAGCAGAAAGGGAAGGGAAAAAGATGACAGAGGGAGAGGAGAGAGGGAGGGCGAGAGACAGAAAGAGGGGCTGCTAAATAGAGGCGTGGGAGGGGATGCGCGTTTGGCACCATCGAGGTCTGCGTGCGCTTTGCGTTTGCTGTTGGCGCATTTGTTGACGACGCATATGAAAATTTTCACAAAATTTATTGCCATGCTTAAGCAACGTGCGTATGAAATAATATACAGACATGCCGGCAACAACAATAACAACAACAGCAACAACAATTACAAGAACTACACTAAGAAGAAGAAGCAGCAGAAGCAGCAGCAGAAGAACGATGCGAAGCATTCACTGCCGTTTGCGGTGCTGAATTTTAAAATGCTCTTTAAACATTGCGCTCACAACTGATGGCAGCGATTTGTTTTCCGTTGACAATGTTGGGGTAAGGATAACTACTTGAGTGTAGTATATGTATGGTGTAGTGGGGGAGGGGAGGGGGGCAGGGTACTCACCAACGAACGAGGCTACTTAAAGTTATGACGTCTTCAAGCAGGTCCGAACCATAAAAATATTTGCACTCGTAAATCAACTAGCAACATTTCTGTTCGTTCTGCTGCATCTATCGATAGATACAAGATAAGGGAGTGCAGATAAAGTGTGGATAATAGATAAGCACATGTTTCTGTTGCGTTTTTGCAATATCTAGTGCAATTAATCAACATGGAGTTGCTGAAGGTTTTCATTGTCCCTGCCAGATTACCTTAGGCTTTTATCACACTGTCTCAGCTTGTACAATTTGTTGAACATATGTTTGTAATTAAACGCAATGAAGCAAACTCAAAAGTTATCTTATCTTTAATTATGAAATGTTTGTAAAAGGCCTTCATGTCTTTAAGGTGTTACTCATTTGTTATATTCTCTTTTAGGATTCTTGAGATTCTTTATTAAATTGACAATCTTAATTGAAATATGATTACTTGCAAGGGGCAACAGATTTCGACAATGAAATTGAAAATTGTTTAGTTGACACTGAAGAAGGTGGGAACTACTTATGGCTGTACCAATTTCTGTCCAGGTGTGTTAGTTTTGAAAAAGATTTTAAGAAGATTTGGGAATCTTTTTCATATATTTTATATATTTATTTATTATTTTAAGTCGTCTAATTATAGTTAACTTTATAAGAAAAAAATATTCATACAATAAATCATATATAAAAATCAATTTAGAATAATGAAGTATAAATTAATTGAAATTAAGTTGAAATTAAAGAGATTTTACGTTTCTTAATTCAAATTCAATTTTACAGAGTTTTGTTTAATTTAATTTAATCTGTGTTGAATTTATTAATTTATTAAATTGTTTATCCTTATTAAAGAATGCTCCCTTTTTCCGTTTATTGACATTATTTTACACTAAGGAAAGTGGAATCTACTTTTTGTTTCCTCCTCAATTTACATTCAAATTTACAGCTGCACTAGTGCACAAAGAAGTGTTGTAAAATTGCATAAAATAACTAGCCACTTTCTATTGTATTACAGGAAATGTTTATTGAAATTTCCTTGACACATCTACACGAGCATTTGAGAAACATAACTTCCCAAATTGCTGCATTTGCGTACTTAAAGCTATTGCCTGCCCAGTGAAGTGTTATGTTCGATTACACTACACAACAAGAGTTGAAAACAGAGAAAATACTTTTAGATTTCAGCTAAGAGAAATATCTACACATATTCAAACATATACATTCAATTTGTTAACTAGTGTAAGCAGACTGCGACTAAGGCATCGCCTCGTATCTTTGCCCTGTCATGTCTAACTGTCTTTGCAGCTGTCCGACTGCCTTGTGGTGTAATTGTCTGCACTGCAACTCGTGCAGCACTTGCAACATACACACACACACTCACATACACACAACCAACAACTCACGTCTTTCTCGAGCTGCCTTTCAGTAAATTAGCTCGACTACTTTGCAGCGAGCACTGCGTCCGTTCACACGCTCACAAAGACAGCGACGGCAACAGGAAGAGCAACAACAACAGTAGTAACAACAGCAACAACTAATAATAATTGCAATTATGTATGTGGCAATTCGCCGCGCCTCGTCTCGCCTTGCCTCGCCGCACTCCTTGCTGCGGCATAATTCTGTTGCGCAATTACGTAAATTACCAAAGTGAAATTCAATATGCCCGGGAAAGCCAAATGGAAATGGCAGTGAATTGACTGTAACACCATATCCCCTCATACCCCTAACACTCTGCAGACACCACAACGGACCCCCCCGCCTCCCTCACTTCCGACGTCGCCACCATGACGCCTTCCAACTGGGCGCTCTGCATTATCTTTGCAGCCTTCTGGGGGCGCTGCTTGCGTGGCTGCCTGCTAATTGCCCATGTTTTACATGATTGAGCAACATTATGGCCAACTACCTACCATCCCGCTCCACCCCTCAGCACCACTCTTCTCCTCTGCCAACCACCACTCACTCCTCACTCAAGCATTCTGCCTGCCGCCCACCCGTCATTCATTTGACTGCGTCGCCTGCTGCTGGCGACTTGATGAGTAGATGCCAGCAAAGCCAATTCCCTGGCACCCCTTTCCCCCTCGTTGCCCCCGCCGAGTTCATTATTATCCCATTCGTATTGTCAGCGCATCTATTTTAATACCAATTTTTGTTGCTATTCTTGTTTTTATTGCAAGCATTTCTTTGCAATTTGTTTTGATTTATGTGACGGCTGCGTTGTTCCATTGTTGCTTCCACTGCACCCACAGCTGCTGTTGCTGCTGCGTCTCCTGCTGCTACCAGTCCTGACATACATTTAGTCTAGCACTGCATGTCCAGCCCGGGCATTGGCATAGTTTCCTTATCGCCCTTATCACACTGACCATATTTTATTTTGCTTTTTTTGCTTGGCGCTTTTGTCGGCGTCAGCGTCTACTGCAGGTTGGTCAAATTCTTTTCTGCTTGCCCGGCAAATTAAAAAGGTCTTCAAGTATTTTTGCAGAACTTTTAGTTAATTCCAATTTTTGCAATACATATTATACAGCATTCAATTTTTCTGGTGGCGTCAGCAAAATTTAAGATATATGAGAACTTCAGAATAATATTTACACACAAGAACGTGGGTGCATTTTGAGTGTATTTGTGGTTTTTACCTGTTAGAATTTTTATTTATTGTATTCATTGAAATCAATTTAAATTTGTTGATAGCCCAAAGAAAGAAGAATGCAAGATATTTAGATATTGATTTTGAATATTCATAAACTTTTTCATACGTATCTCAAATATCAAGAAAATTATTATTGAATATTTATTAAATTCCTAAAACACTCAAGATTGTCATCACATTGCTTAAATGACTTTTTTCCATTTTTTCGCACTTCTAAAAACCAAAAATAACGACAGTGTCTAAATACAATTAATGATGCATAAATTGTTGATTAGCCCAATTAAAGTTGGTGCTGACATTAAACGACACTAAGCAGATTACACACTGGCGTCAAGGGAAACTGCAAGAGAGAGGGATAAAGAGAGGTGCGAAGAGAACGCGTAAAGAAAACGTGGCAAAGCCAGAAGCCCGTTATCTATGGCTATTGATTTTTGTCATTAGATGCGCCAAAGAAATTATAAAAAAATGGCAAAGTGCGGTGGAGGAAAGTGTGCGACTAAGGAATGCACTGTAATTAGGCAGAAATTCGCAGAAAATTTCTCGATGCCGTGTAGAAGAATTTCAAAATTAATGGTGCTATCTAAACTGTTTAGTTAATAAATAGCTGTGTATCTATGCGTACATCATGCATTAAGCAAAATAATTCAATCAGAAGACTAAAAACTGTGTTTTCTTTTTAATTTAAATCCTGCATTAATTTTGAGAGCGCTCTAAGATATATGTTTATACTAATATATGAATATCCGTTTCAATATTTTCACTAGCTCAAGGCAATAACATAATATATACAAAGTAAAAAACATAATAAAGCACTTATTTAGTCATTGTTTGTAGCAGTTCAGTCTGCTTTGGACTCATATGACTTCCTCATACTTTCCTGTTGGCACATGGTATTTAAATATGAAGCAAAAAATGCGCTGCTAAGCAACAGCAGGCACGGCAGGCGGCAGAAACAAATTAAAGTCCGCTTTTTATACCCGCTACTCAAAAGAAAGAAGAGTATTATAACTTGGTTGATACTAAAAATGTAATTAACACAATAACAAAATATTTCTGAAAATTTGGTTGCAATCAGAAAATTTGCATAGAAGTTATTAAAGAAAGAGGGAAATGTTCCGATTTTGATTCACTCCCAAAAAGTATGCAACACAAAGTACGCAATGCAAGGAAGTTGTATATTTAATATTTAATGGGTCAGTTGGGTAGCGGGTATATCACAGTCGAGCACACTTGAGTGTAGCTTTCGTGTTTGTTGGATATACGGATTTGCGATATATTTATGATGGGTCGCCATTAATTTCGGCATCTAAATCTAATACTGACGCTTGCCTTTCGCCATAATAAGCTTCATTTTATTCTTTTATGCGTAGACTGGGTCTCCGTCTCTCTCTCTCTCTGTCTCTTTTCTCTCTGTCTCTCTCTATTTGTGCTCTCCTCTCTGGCGCAAATCCCTTTTATGTTCTCAAGTTACCAACCTGTCGTTCGGGGATATACGCCTCAAGCGCTCCGGTGCGTCCTTCGAGCCTGTCAAGAGGCAAAGGCAACGTTGCGTATACGAGAAGTTTAACACTTGCCGGCAACGGAAACTCGTCGAGGCAAGTATCTTCGCCTATGTAAGGTATATGGCAAACAACAGATACTTTTGGGGCTGCGAAAAGAAAAGCTCAAAGAAAGAGAGAGAGAAAAAAAGACATACAAAAGCAAGAAATTGACCGTCATTTGTTTTCCTGACACTTTGAAGAGCGTCCAGTGCCGGCTTATTTTTTATATTCAAAGGACCCGAAAACGGGTTAAGACACCGAGAACGAACATTAGAATGGGGACTTAAACTGGGACTACGTTAGAGAAAGAGAGTCAGAGACTCGTCGTCAATGTCGGGCGCAAAGTTTGCATAATTTTGCTGGGGCTTTGTCCATTGTTTGTCGCTAAATAAGTCGCCAGTTGATATTAATAACACCTCATTATCGCTTCATTCTATTTTTCAGCACATTGTGAAATATGCTCAGCCAGCGGCGGGCCATTTATCATAATCATAGGAGGGCGAACCAACTGCGGGCGCAGACGGTCAGTATGAAGAGAGAGAAACAGAGAGAACGAGAGAGGAGCGACCTTCAAGGCAGAGCTTCCATCTTGCATTCGCTTGGGTCGCTTTCTCGAGTGTCGAACGGGAATTAGCGCAACTTTTGGCACTGCAATTGTTATTGATGAGCCGCATTTGAGTGTCGTGTCGTGTCGCGTCTCGAGTGCTTCATTGGCTCTCTCTGTCTCTCTCTCTCTCGATTTCTGAGTAATTGAATGATTGTCGAATTTGCAAATTAAACTTGACTTCAAGTCGCTGCTTGATTCGAGATTTTTCATAATTGCCAAATTTATTTAGATAGATCTGCTTGAAAGTGTCAGCCAAAGTCGAAGTTGTTCCGAAATCAACTTTAAGCAGATGTTTAATATGGCAACATTTCGTTTTGATTGCCGCAGACAGTCGAAGGCAAGACAATCAAGTTTCGCAGTTGTCAAAGGAAAGAAATCGCACCCAATGGACGTTGCGAAGTGCGTGACTTTCGGCTCACTGGACACCAGTGGGTCGCAGTGGGTTTTAGGGCTGTCTGGACTGTGCTGCCCATTGACTGGACTCGATTCGATTGGGCAAATACTCGTAAAGGGGCAGGCAACATAATTTGCATTTGCAATTGTCTGAGCTGAGCTTGTTAAAACTGTCAAGCGGAAAGTATTTGGCTACAGACTGCTCACTCACTCAGCCAGCCAGTCAGTCAGCCACTCAGTGAGTCTGTCAGTCTGGCATTCATTTGATCAGACAGGCAGAGGGAATTGACAGTGGGGCCAGTGGCCAATACAATTTAATTAATTAAAGTAAAGCGAAGCTAAGCCATTGGCTTTGTTTATACGGCATATAGAATGCAGAAGCAGAAGGAGTAGTAGAAGCAGAAGCAGTTCGTCTTATAGATATAAGAAATCAGCTTGCGGCATTTCGACTTGCTTAACCCAATGCGAAGTAAGTAACAACAAATACGAGTGCAAACTGTGTACGCAATGCGCTTTCGACTTTGTCTTTGCCTTTGGCCATGGCTTTCTCTGTGGTCCGGCAGTGTCAATAGACGTTAAAGTTTTCCTTAGCTCTCTCTCTGTGTGTGTGTTTGTGTGTGTGGGGGGATAAATGTAAATTAAGTTGTGTGCTAAGCTGCAACAACTTGCAGTAAATTGTTAAAATGCATTTATTTGCATTCCGCTTGAGTGCATTCAAATAACTTTGATTGAATGCCCAGCACAGTCTGAGTTTGGAAAGAAAACCAGCTATTAAAACTGCCAGGATAGTTTATTAAGAAAAAAAAAAAAAAATTAAAATACCACCAACTGTGGTTGGTGTGCTGCATTTTGGGGGCGAATTTGTGGTGGATAAGGGAGGGGGGGTGGTCTGGTTGCAAACTGGCATGCTTATAGATAAAGTAATAAAATGATGGTTTATGTGGTTCGTTTTCCTGCGTCCGCGCGTCGAGGAAATTCAATAAATTTAAAAGCGAAAATGTTTCGCGCGATCTGGCAACTCTATCGGGAGCAGAGTTGACGCTGCAGATGCTGCGCATTATTCAATTTATGCACTTAACGATAGAGTCAACACGCACAGCGCGCAACGTGGTTACAGTTACCGCAGCGGCAACTGTGCGTATACGCAATTTAATTTGCAACATCTCGCTTGCTCCCGCAAATGTTGCCTATATTAAGCCGTAGCTGCTGTCCCACTCTCATGTGTGTACGTGTTTGTGTGTGTGTGTGTGTCTGAAAAATGAACGGAAATGAGATTGCTGCGGCTTTAATTTCATTCACAGTGCGAGTCCGCCATTAATGGAGATTTAAGCTGGCGTTGCTCGACAGCTTGCTTGCTTGATCTCATTCGCCTGAGCCCAATGCTCACAGTGGGCCTTGAGAGACTGCGTCAAATTTTATTGCTTGGCGTGAGGCAAACGATTACACAAAACAAAATTGTATATTAAATTTGAGACACAACTAGACTTTCGTACTGTTCGTCGTTACCATTGTTCACAATGCTCAACTTGCCACCAATTTTTGCCCGTCTTATACAACCCGGTGTCGTACTCAGCAATGAACTTGGCCAGAAGATCTTCAGCTATGATAAATTGAATCGTGAGCTTAACGAATTGGATACGGAACTAATCAGGATTCGTGAGAAACAGGATAAAATCGAAGACAGACTCGCCGAGCTCTTGGCTGAGGATGAATTTCAGCGCTGTCAGAGCGGTCAACTAGTGATGGCCAGTGAGAGTGAACATGTGGACATATTTAGACAGCATCTGGGTCAGATCATCGATAAACTCGCAACCAAATACGAACGCAAAATCTTTCTAGAGATGGATCTGCGCAAGATGAAGCTGTCCATCGAGAAGGAAATTGCGGCTGCAAACCAGCAGACGGCTGCGGCAAGGGATGACTAAACCACCGATATGTGTATAACGATTTCAAAATGATTGAAGACAGTCTCTCTTGCTTGTTCTACGTGAATATTTTAAATTTTTTACTGCATTTACAAATACAAATTGTATCGAAAATGTTAACACCAAATTTCTTTTGCTATTCCAATTTCCGGATGTGGTTCTATTGTGTTGCCTATTCAAAACTATCGCACATTCAAATTGATCGCAATATCAAATCAGGCATGAAACATTAACATTATTTCATACTTAATACATATATAGTTTCTTCCTATTATCTTTAAGCGAAGTGTTGCTCGTATGAATTCTAACATTTATTCCGATCAAACCATAAACGATTGATATTCGTTTTATTTCAAGAGATCACAGAGTTGATTTCTTTTAAATTCATCTCAGTTGAGAGAAGATACTTTAGCTTACTATCCTTAAATATAAGAGGCGTGACAATTGGCATGATTTCTCACTCCAGGCCTGGTCCGCTCTTTTCGCTGCGCCTCTTTTGCTCGTCGTGTCATTCATATGCAAATGACACTCAAAGTGTCCGAAAATTGCAATGAATTTAAATTACCCAAAAATGTGTTCGTTCAGGGCACACACAAAAGGTCAAAGAGGGGGAGAGACAGAGAGAGAGAGGGAAAGAAAGACATAGAGTGAGAGATAGAAAGAGAGAGGGAGAGAGAGCCTGATAGATGCACGGATTCAGGCTGGGAAGAAGAAAGATCGACGTGGCAAAAAACGCAGGCGCGTGTTTTAATTAATAAGGCCACCTCGACGGCATCATTGCTGGTTGAGCCCTTAGATTTTTTTTCGAGCAAGCTGCACGAATTTCCCAGCGGCATTTGGTGAATGCAAAAACAACACACACACACACACACACACACAGACGTGCACAATGATAATAAGAGCTGGCAGAAAAAAAATGAAACAAAACGAAAAGTAAAATGATGAAATGAAACAAAAGAGAAATAGAGATATCTCATTATGGACAAAGGAGACCAAACGAGCAGTGCCACACATACACACACAAACACACACACACACACATACACGCACATAGCAAGGCATAAGAAATGAAATGAAAAAATTATGCGAAAGAAGGCATAGGCCCAGGTCCTTGTGGTATGCATGTATATTTATGAATTTGTTTACAACGGGCCAACTGGACAACTGAGGAAAGTCTGTGGAGAATTTTATGCGAACACCCTGTAGCCAGCAGCAGCAAAGCAGGGTATATAAGTTAACTCTAAGTTTAGGATTTGTAGCTGTCTTTAAGATTTGTAGCTGTCCAAAATTCTCCCTCTACTCTTACCAATATCAAGTTTCATTTTATAAATTTGCATTTGCAGGGTATCTTTCTAGTTCGTACTCGCACTGCTGGCACTCGAAACTTGTTTTCTATTGTTCATTGTTGTGCTGGAAGAGCACGCGTGCCAAAAATAATCAGAGTATAATAAGCAGCTCTTCAAGAGGCGCAAACAAATGAGCCATATAATGATATTTCTCCGGGCGGCTTACTGTGCCGTGCGATTTATATTTAGGCTTGCTTTGCTTTTCTTCTCAATCCCCCCCTTTTTTTTCGTTTCGTTTCGTTCTTTTCATTTTTGTTGTTTTGTCCCGCTGCGAAAATTAAGCAATTTTGCAACATCTGATGAAAGTTAGTCTCCGCATTTGTAGTTCACAAACATTTTTTTGTAGCTTCATCGGCTTTGCACACTTTTAGGTTATCATCGTCAGGGCACAAAGCCGGATTACAAAAAGGATTTGTGGCTCTTTACAAGGCATTACAACTAGTATTCCGTCTTCCTCTACGCCCGCTCTCTTTCTCTTTCTCTTGATTCTTTTTTTAATACGATACAAAGCAACAGTCGCCGCGGGGGCACGATGGATCCGTCCTTGAGATGCTTGCTGCTGCTGCTGCTTCAGCTGCTGCTGTTGCTGCCTATCGTCATGCAAATCGCTCACCAATTTGGCTGAGTAACTCGACCATCAAAAGATGGTCAGCAAGAGATTTGACCACCCATTGTTGGCCCCCAACACACACACTCCTTGCTTTAATTTCGCTTTGTTCACTAAATATTTGCAATGTACA
The DNA here is from genome assembly GCA_018904595.1 of Zaprionus indianus. Taxonomy (NCBI): domain Eukaryota; kingdom Metazoa; phylum Arthropoda; class Insecta; order Diptera; family Drosophilidae; genus Zaprionus; species Zaprionus indianus. Next base: position 5,592,760 of record JAEIHA010000905.1, read on the forward strand.
GTGCGGAGAGCAGCGAGAGAGTCGAGAGTCGAGAGGCGCCAAGCAGGCCATGTTGTTTTAATAAGTTAGTTCAGCCGCTCAAAATTCATGGCTAGTTTTCAGCTTTTCACTGTGTGCTCGCATAATTAAAAACGTACACACACGTGTGCCCCATGGTCTACCTGTAGCCACACACACGCACATGGCAAACTCATACATATTACTTACCCACAGCCGCAGCACGTGGCGGATGAGTGCTGCTCGCAGTTTTTATGCTGCGCGCAGGAAGAAAACTATTTGCTTTAGCTCGTGAAAGTTAAAACCCCAGCAAACTGCACATCATTATTACGAGCTGACGGCAAATAATCCTTAAACAAGACTACAATGTGGCATATTTACTCCGACTACAGACAATAAAGACGTTAGCCGCGTAACAGGAAGTGGGGTCGAGTCGCAGTTATAATTGCAACCATCGCCATCGCCATCGTTGGCGAGTGAGTTGTATAATTCCATCGAAATGCTCCGTGCTCGCGCATTCGCTTCGTTAATCATTATGACTGCGCTTATGCAAGCTATCTATGTAGAGTTCTCCTCGGTAATTTGATATTTCAATTAACTTCACATAAAGAACTGTGCACGCTTTGCCGGAAGATAAACGCGAATGAGCGTAGATGAGGAAAGAGGAAAGCTGCTTGGCTTAAAGACTGAACATGAATTTATTGGTTGAAGATAGAATAGTTGAATGGAACTTGGAATGAAACCCTTGAGTTATTGAGTAAGTTAACATTGAAGAAGGTTAAGATGGTAACAGAATAAGAAGAATACTAAAGATATACAATTAAAAAGCTAGAAAGGTAAGTGAATACTAAATCCTAATCATAAATATAAAATTAAATAGATATTGAAGCAACAGATTACTTCTTTTGAGTTCTAAGTTATCTTTTTATAGTGAAAATGGAGGCTATTTACCAATCAAAACTATTTAATTACTTCATAATTAGAATTCAACAAAATGATCCATAAATTAACACAGTCTAATTGAGCTGAATATAATCGGGCACTTAACTAAGCCCAGAGAGCAACAGTTGCTGCAATAAGTATGCGCACACACGCGCATTCCGCATATTGTGGGCATTTAAAGTGCTTAAATCGATTTTGTCACTTTACCTGCGCATTTGCATTGTATGCAAATTCAATTGAAAGCACATTACAATCCATAAACAGGGTAATTCGAATCTAAATGGCAAAAACACACACACACACTCACACACACATGTTGCACGTGGCATGCTGCATGCTGCCATATTGCATGTGGCAAGTTGCCATTCGAGTGAAAAACTCTTGTTCAAAATTGTCGAAACTGTAAAGCAAAAATATATATTTAAACATCTAACCAATTTGTTTGAGGGAGGAATTTCTCTCTCCCTCTTTCGCCCCCTCTACCTTTCTCTGTCACACATGTGTAACTACATAAAAGCATGTACGTCTGCCTGACCCTCATCAATGTAAAATGCGACAATTTCAAAGTACACCAAAAAATTCAAAATGAAGAAAATTGAGAAAAAAAAGTTGATCACGCAATACGAAAATTTGATATTTTTGCATTGAATAAACATTTTTTTTAATGGAAAATTGGTCAGTATACTCTGTAAGCTGTATAGAGCGAGTTAATGGAGCATTGCAGACAAGACTTTTTTATATTGAGTATACATTTTAAAAGTTTAGCAAACATGTCAACAGATTTTCTACTACAACTCTGATAGGGAAACCCGAAATTTGTTTATGTATATTCTAGAGTATCTTCTAGCCGAGCACTATCGACGTGGACACATTTGCTATTTTGGGCTCACGCTTCGTTTTCCTCTGTAATTGGAGATTGAGGAAAAAAGGTCGGTCTGTTGTCATTGACGTGATCCTGGCCTGGTATATTTGCATTGGACATGTTGGTTTAATGCATTCGGTTTTAAAAATCAATTACAAAGACTAACCAATCCGGTTTACCCAGTGCCAGCATTAATTGCGTGCACAAACGTCAAGCAAAAACGGGACAAAGCTATTAATTAATTTGCATTTCTAGCTAGAGCAAGCAAGGAATTTCAGTTTGCTGCCTGTTTGCCTCCTGTTCTTGTTGTCATTCTGCGGTCGAGCAGGAGAAATTTGATTAACGCCCTTTAATGCTTAATTTAATTAATTTCGATTGTAATTGTTTTCTTTAATTTCATTCTGATGCAATTTGCACAGCTGCCGTGTGCGTGTGTGTTTGTGTGCCCCACATTAATGCACTGCAATTTTAATGAAATTATTTTAAGTGCATTATGTTATTATTTTTAAATTGTATAGCTCCTTCATTTCTTATTGTTCTCGACAGCTGCAGCAATCGAGCTCACATTGAGCTTAAATCAATGTTCGATTTATGTAGTATATATACAATCATCTACTCTTATTCTCTGCTATTCAATCTCTTTGTTCGACAGCCTCTTTGTTCTCGTGCTATTTTATGTTCTCATTATTTCGCTCAGTTTGCTTAATGGATGCAGATTCTCCTTCTCGCGCTTATTCATTAAGTGTCGTATTAAAGTTTTACAAGCTTTTTTTATTTTCCATCAAGTCGCTATTTTCACGCCACGTAAAGCACAGACGGATTATAGTGTATGTATGATATATAAATGCATCTGAGTTGATTCAAGAGTTTCAACAATCAAAGATATAAATTAAAATATTTCATCATATTGAGACAAAAATATATCAGCTATTCTCCCGCAGCCATACAAGTTCCGCTGTGTAAGGGTTTTTTTTTTAGAAAATGCTATTGTGCTCATCAAATTCAAATATATAAAAGATATGGTCAGTTTTGTTGCAAACAATTTCGCGCTGAGGCCTTATAAAATTTAAAAAAAAGAGGGAAACACAAGGATTAAGAGAAGAATCGTGCGGAAGCTGCAGCAATGCTTTTGACAGCTGTCAACTAATTCAGTAACTCTATACAAATCGGAAAATTTCATTAGCAGCGGACCTTGAAATATATGCCCGCCACGCTGCTGGTTGCAAATATCGAATGCTCCATAATTCATGGGCATACTATATACGATGTGATGGGGTTCTACTGAAATGGAAGGAGGTTAAAATGGGCGTGGTTAAAGCACTTACCGCGAGCGCTGATTGCGCGTGACATATTCGTCAGCAGTTTTGCATTTTTCGGTCAGCAAACAGGGCAAGCTCTCGTTGTAGAGTGCTGGCTACGGACGAGGATGGAGGTCTGGGTTGGGCTGATTCTGGGGCATCAATTTGGGGCAAGAGCATTGGACAAACATCGCCAAACACGGTCATAGAAAACTCAATTAGCGTTTGCACAAGCTTTTAGTCAAACTAAGTTATTGTTGTCCGCTTCCCATGCAAACATATGCTGCATACAATCTTGCAGAGACTACCAGAATTAGATCTTTATGTAACGCATAACATATTTAACTTATGCCATAAGTAAGATTAAAGAGCAGTGAGGAAAATGTAAAATATATGTGTTTACTGAACATGTAAAGAAATTGTATATGTGGCAATCGATAATACTTTCTATACACTATGGGGTGTATAAATTGATTATTCTCTCCCTCTTCAGATTTACTTACATTGCTCCTTCCAGTTTATTGCAACTTTTTTGATATAAAATAAAAGGTAGATGGATATTAATTATTATGTACTTTGTGCCAGCTGAAAATGTATACAGCAGATAGAAGAAGGCGTGGCAGAGCCCACAAACTATTCTTTTTCAGCATCAACAGCGAAAGTCGATATAGCCATGTCCGTTTGTCTGCCAGTCTGTCTGAACAGTCTTTCCGTTTGAAAACCTAGACTCCAGAGATTTTCTAACAGCATCTCGAAGTATGCAACACAAAATACGCTTAACTTAGAGATATATATCGTAACTAATGAAGTTCTACTAAGCTGCGATTATTGCTATTTATTTTAGAAATCATTTTGGTGTGCAGCGGGTATATCAAAGTCGAGCAGACTCGACTGCAGCCTTTGTGCTTGTTTAATGGAATTTTTGTGGTTGGTTTGCACTGAAATTGTGCAGAGTTTGCAACAAATACATTCGAATTAGCGTTCGCATTATGCAGCACACGAAGCACGTCCACAAACATAAATTAATAACACACATCGAAGTTCAGCACCGATTAAACGCCCTCTTCACCGTTATGTATGTCATGCAAATCAGAAATTCCCAAAATCATGTTCCATTTTTGCGGGTCAGCCGAAATATGCGTTTTTTAAGCCCGCAAATACCAGAAATCAATTACTGTATTAGCGCGTCTGTGTGTGTGCGTGTGAGTGAGTAAACAGATATCTGTATGCGTTGGTTTACGCTAATTGAGCTGTCAACATGAACCAGAGCGTTTCAGGGTTATGTGTCAACGTTTGATTGGCGTTAGGTCAAATTTGTGCGATAGATTTGTGTGTTTAAAAATTTGTTGAGAATTTGTAACGATATTCCAATTGCTTTGGGGTTAAACATAATTAGCAATTTAAACGGGACAATGACAGATGTCTGTTTATGAGGACGAATATTGATGTTTTTGACATTGAAATTATTTCAGGGAAACGATACCAAATCTCTGCAATGCGAAACCGAAATCGAGAACATGAGTGTGATATTAAGTTGGTAATTTATAATGAGCCTGTAGCTGATATGTGAGACGACGATCCGCTTTCGCCTTCATCCGCACAATTTGTTTGCATTCAATTAATTTATTAAAAATTTACAGGCAAACAAACTTTTTGCCAACTTTCCAGCTATGTTGGCTACGCGCACACACTCCCACACACACCTACACACACAGGTTTCAGTGCGTAAGGCATGCCACATATTAATATTGAGCCTTCTTTTACATGTACTTATTACGCCCGTTCCACTTCTTCCTCTTTCTTCCTTTTTTTCCCTCCCACTCTCTTTTCCTCTGCCTCGCATTATAGAATCTCCGTTAATCAATATACATGTAGCGTTGTTTTCCGCCCGTCGACGCCTTCATCCTGACATCTCTGAGGTCGATTGCCTTCCGCTGCTCGGCTCGTGCAACAAGCTCTTGCAGGCAACGTACAGGAGCGCGCCTTAAAGTATGCCAGGCATTTTAATTAAAACCCGTTTTTCCTCAACCACGCCCACGTCCTCCCACCCAAAAAGGAAAAGAAGCGACGGCGTCACACTCAAGCGCTTTAACTCAACTTAATGGCAAATGCTGTCGTGCTCGATTACCCAAGCGCCCACTCGTCCGTCTGTCCAGTAGTTCGTCCATTCAGTCAGCTCTTCTCATCGTTCTCGCTCTCACTCACTCTCGCTCTCCCTTTCTCGGCCGTGCAACACTTGAAAACTTTTGCGCTTGTCATGTGCAACCTGTCCAACTATGGCAGAGTCCTTCTGCTGTTCCTTCGTCGTCCTACAGCCTAAAGGCTACAAATCCAGCACAATGCACATGTTGCCAGAGCATACCCAGCCCAGCTCTGCTCTGGCCTGGCCTGGCCTCCTTCTTGCCTGGCTGCAGTGTGAGCGGAAATGAAAAATCAAATAGAACAACTCATAATGGCAGAAGGAGGGAGGCAGCAAGACGAGGCGCACACATGGAACGAAATGGAATGGGCAGTAAAACAGCATGAAATGCAATGGAATGGAACGTGGGCAGAGCAGAATGTTAAGGCTTGCAGCGATCTATTTTACATACCCTGTAATAAGATTGTAGTCAATTTGGTATTCGAAGAGGGAACCCGCTTTCAAGATATGTCAAGTGATTTGTGATATTCCAAGACATGAAGTTAAGAATATGCCATCACTTTACAGGGTATTGCTGCGTAGGGTGCGATCTAACTCACAATCAAGTATGCTCAATTGTAGCTTTTCTTGCTTGTTTTATGATTGTACTGCTGACGCTGTGGTTGTTGTTGTTATACTCGTTGTTGTTGTTGTTATTGCTGGGTCGTCCACTTGTGAGTGCGGCAAGTATTCGAATTGTCTGTTGTGTGGCACTCAATTACACTTTCGTTGTCACTAAAAAATCTTCAACGGTTCGCAACGAGGCAAGCAGAGCCCCGGCTTTGCATATGTGTGTAGGTGTGTGTGTGTGGGAGTGTGTGAAAACATGTGGCGTGAGTGTGTGCATATCTGCTTTGTCTGTGTCGCACTGACACTTGACGTAGATAACTTTAGAGACTGAGTGCAACGGATGTCTTAGGTGCACATAAGAGCATGCCACACAGGCGGCAAAAGAGCGACAGAGAAAAGGACAGAGAGAAACAGGAAGAGAGAAAGAAAGAGATAAAGAAGGGGAGAGAAGGGAAGAGTCGAAACGGGTGACTGCAGCTTGACATCCAATAAAGATTACCAACGATTGTTAAACACAAATTGCGCTTGATGATGAGTTATGTGCCAAGGCGTGCGCCCTGATACACACATATGCAAATACATACACACGCTTGCAACAGCCACACCAACACCCACTCACACACATCCTCTCCCACCTACAACTACACTTGCCTCTTACACATTTTTTTCAGCTACTTCAGTTTCGAGTGCTGCAAATCAGCTTTGCAGCTCGACATCTTCCTGAAGCCTTCAGGTGCGCTTCAATATTTGTCATTCCAGTGTGTGTGTCTGTGTGTGTGTGTGCATGAGAGGGTGCATGTGTGTGTGGGAAAGTTGTAACATTGCCAAAGTTCTGACAAAGTTGTGAAATGAATTTTGAGTGGAGGCGCATTATCAGTAAATGAAATTTAAAACGTTTGCCGGCAGCTACAGAGCTTCTTCCCAGTTTCAGTCTCTGCCTCTTCTATCTTTCTCCCCCCCCCACCCCTGCCCTCACTTGTTATGCTTCAGATCTAAATTTAATACCTTTACTTCCTGCAGTGCCAACAAACAAGTGGCTAAATACATGTTCCCATCCAAGCTTATTGCAAATTGAATATGCAATCTGTTTGGTTTTCTCCCCAAATCACCTTCTTCTCTTTTGTTCTTCTGCTCTGTGTGTGGTTTCCTTTTGTCCCTTTTGTTTCTTTATTTCTTCAGGTATTTATCACAAATCTGAAATTTCAATTTTCACAATCGAATGAATCCTTCAAGCTTATTTGTCCATTAGACTCGACTGCATGTAAATTTCTTGCAGCTCCTCTTGCAACGTTCTGCTCTGTTTGTTCATTTGCCCGTCGTGGCATTGTCAACTTTGCTGCGCTCAATTTCGCAACAGCAACAGCAAATCTGGAAAGGAGGAAAGAACCCAAAAAACAGTAGTTTATTTTCCTATTGTTTTGGCTTTTCACTAACTGACTACTCAATGGGCAAATAGATTTTTGCTGAGCATATTTGCATTTGGCTGGAGGAAATGAAACTCTGGGAAAATCTAATGAATGTGATGCGAGCTGGGAACTGTGGCGAACACACTCACACACAAACAAATAGAATTCAAAGCGGAGTGTAGTTCCCTTCAAGTATAACAGTTTTATGTGCACGTATAACAGTTTTTAGTTTTCAGTTTTAATGCCCACGTTTATTTGGCGCATGTTTCTGCTGTTATTACACTCCATTTCGTACGTTGTGAGCCCTAAAATTAAAATACGCCCAGCTTTGAGGTTAGTTTTCACACTAGTGTAGCCCCTCGGGGCATTAGAGGGGTAGAGGGGGCGGTCGTGGCTGTCCATTATACTAATTAAATTATATTCACGTGCCGTTTGTGTGCCCATATATGCGTTGTCAATCGTAAAAACCAATACGTTTAATGCATCTGCCGCACTGCGCCTTAACTTCATTCTTCATCCTCGCCACACATACACTCACACTCACGCACGCACACAAAGAGCAGCGAAAAATGCTGGGAAAATTCGGTGAGAGCAAAATCACGTACTTAAAAGCAATAAGCATTTTCCTTTTCTTTTTTTTCCTTTTCGTTTCGTTTTTTTCTACAGCCTCTGTGGACAAAAAGTTGTCTCCGAAAAATATCCTAAAAATACCCACACACATTTCTATTAAAACGCAAATTTCAACAGATTAACACACCCAGCCAGACAGAGATGGCAACAGGCCGAAAAGAGGGAGAGACGACAACAGCGCGTGTCATTTGCCGTGTAACAATTTGAAACTTTTATCGAGATTTTGTCGTAGTCGAAGCCAAACTTCGCTTTAAGAACACGTTAAACTTTTTACGACTTCCGTAGACGGAGAGACTTCTATCACGGCAGAGAGCAAGTCGTAACTCTGTGATAGGGACTCCAGTGTCGGGAGTCAGAAGTCCCCCTTGAGTAGGTCCAGTTCTTTTCGAAATTTAATCGACGCCTAATGAAATTCCCTTCGCTGTGGCAACAGCTGTGGCTAATTAACCTGCTGCACATTTGGTCGAGGCGCGCGGGCATTAGTTAAAAAGTCATCAAAATTCACTGATTGAAAAAATGTTGCGTCGGCTCTCTAGGGGGAAGCGAGGGGGTGTGGGGAGAGAGTGTGGCATCCAGGGAACAGCCTGTCAGCACTGGCCAAGTAAAAAGTGGAAACTTCATTGCATATTTATAGCTGGGCGCCGCATAGGTTTTGAGGCCTTTTTAAATATTTAAATGCCTTGTGAAAACAAAACAAGACGCAACAAGACGCAAAAACGAAACGTTGAGGCAACGAGTGGCAAAGTGGCAGGCACTGGCTGAGGCAGTCAGTATGTTGTTGCAAGAAGGAGGAACAGCAGAGGCAGCAGCAGCAGCAGCTGGCAGCAACTGCCATAAATAAACAGCCGCCGCCAATGGCGAATACCTTTTGGGAACTGAAAGCTATAAGCCCAAGTTTTTTTGGCCACATGCGTGTGTGTGTGTGTGTGTGAGTGTGGCAGTGTGTGGGTGGGTGTGGGCGAATATAAGAATCCGCTTAAAGTTACTTTAAATCATTTAATAGCAACAGCAGCAGCAGCCACTGACCTTGGGGAATTCGGGTGTAGACGGAATGTAAATTGCCCGCAGTTGCATACTCGTATAACAGTTGCAAAGTCTTCAATAGCGAAGTGCAGCGCGACGCTTTAAACGTCCAAACCAATCAATGTGTGTGTATGTGTGTAAGATTTGCATGTGCGTGAGTATGTGTGTGTGTGTGTGTGAGCAGAGTCAGTTCTCGCAGCACTTTTATTTAACTAGGCTAAGCGGCTTTTGCCATAGACAAACTTTGGCTTGCCAAAATCCGCTTGACTTTTTGGCCAAGACTTTACTGCTGCCTTTGTGTGCGTGTGCACGTGTGTGCATGTGTGAGGTGGTGTATGTGTTGGTGTTTCAGCATGCATAAAATAAGCATTGCTTGGATGCTTATGCTTGTTAAACTCTTGGGCTTGCCAGCACACTTGAGTTATACCACTTCACAGGTTATGCAATTTGTCTTGACAATACAAGTTTTATGTGGCAGTCGAAGAGTGTGTGAAGCCGTTCGTTCTGAACGTTGTTTGGGTTATGCTATCGATAAAACAATTTTTTATAACACTTGCGTATAACAGTTGCATATAACAGTTTGTTTAACATTTTGAGATGTTCCTTTTCAATTATTTCAATCAACTTTCATGCAACGGTTGCATACAACAGTTGAGTATATAAGTTTGTATGACACTTTTGAATGCTCTTTCTAACCTTTAATCATGTTTCATATAACGGTTTTATATAACAGCTGCATATACCAGTTTGTGTAAAATATTTAAATGCTCATTCTAGACTTTCAAGCATTTAAATCATATTCCGTATAACAGATTCATATAACAGTTGCATATAACAGTTTGTATAACACTTTTTAATATAAAGTCCATCTTTTCAAGAATTTAAATCATGGTTACTTAATCAATGCTTCCATGCTTACATCAATCCTTAACAGTATAACACTTTGTATAACAGCTTTCATCCTGTCTGCACATGCATATGGTACATAAATACAGTCACTGTTTATTCACCATGGCAAGTAATCAAAACAACTGCGTACAACAATTTGTATAACACTTTTAAATGTTTAATCATGTTTGCTGTAGCTAAACTAAACAGTATAACACTTTGTATAACAGCACGTGTGTCTGACAGCTTTGACCCTGTCTGCACCTAAACTCAATTCACTCATGCTAAGCAATCAAAACAGGCCACAAAGCGTCAACATATTACATTATTTGTATCGTATTATTTGCAAACAGAACTGTGTGTGCGGGTGTGTGTGTTTGCGAATGTGTATATAGCGCATATGGCAAAGGTAAGGGCGCAGATCTTTTGTTTATGTATGTTTTTTTTTTTGTGTAATTTATTTGACAGTTTGACAATTTTAAAACGAGAGAAATAAAAGCGTGTGAAAACGAAAATGGCCATGGGACACACAAAAGAATCGCATATAGCGCAACAGTCGCATTTGTTCTCACACTCGCACACGCACAGGAAATAAACACACACACACCCATATACACACACACTGAGTGTCCACACGGACCTGTTGCAAGGCGCTAATGTTGAATTAAACGAACGCTGACAGCGACATAAACAAAAGGCGACCGCCAAATGCGATGCCGCACAAAGGTCGCGGGTGGCGAAAACAAGCGTCGGATTTATATGCCACACACACACACACACACACGCGCACGCACACACATATGCCAGTTTGTGTGCGCTGGTAAATATCTCTCTGTGCATATTTATGATAAATTGCCGCTGTAGGAGAACGTGTTGCTGACATTTTGGCGCCTACAAAAACAAGAAAACAAAAAATAAAAAAAAAATCGTGATAGCCCAAAAAAAGAGATGAAAAAAAAATGAGAAAATAAAGAAAGCCGAAAAGCAGAGGAAGAAATTACGAAAACTCAAAGTCAGCGTGAAATGTTTATATGACATTTTAATAACCCAACAAACTGGCATTATTATTGAATGGTGAATGGTGAAAATGACTTGGTAATGCGATTTTGGGCATGCATTTTAAATCGCGAGTGAAATTCTAAAGGAAATTCTATGGCTGAAAAGCCATTTACTGTCAAGCCGCAAAAGTAAGCTGGCAGTTGAGTATATTGGAAAAGACGAGAGAATGAGGAGAAAATCATATAAGGCATATATACAAACATACTATATAAAAGTATATTTAAGCTCAGTCAGTAGCGACTCGTAGCTTGGCTAAGCTTTATTGTCTCTCAGCCATTTGCACGCGCTCTCGAAAATCTCTGGCCGCGTTCAACCTGTTAGCCCCGTCCAAGTGTTGTCTACATTTTGGAGCCCAAGTGCCGCAATGAGAGGCGCAAAGTGACGAGTTGTAGCCGTACGTGAGTGTCTCTCATGCTCTCATACGACTGGGTGTTCTGCTCTACTCGTTTGTGTTATGTGTGTGTGTGTGAGTGTGCTACAAATGTAGCCGTAAAAGTGCTTTTACGTAATACGACGATGTCGCTGATGCGGCTCCCAAATGAATTTCATTTCGTTCTGTACGAGTGTGCGAGTGTATGTTAGCCTTGAAGTTGAATTTAAATGCTCAAGTCAGAACTTGTTAAAGTTAAAGCTTTCATACATATGCAAGATATAGTGAAATCGCTTGGATTAGACGAAGCGCACAAGCAATCAAATTCCGCCAAGTAAAATCGCCTACGATTTGACAGCGGAGCCAAAAGCATTTTCGTGTTGCCTTCAAAATGTCTTTTTAACTTATTTTAAGCAAAAACAAATTGTTGAAAGTTCTGAGAAAGTTTCCAAGAAATTTCGGTTGTCTACAGAGTATAACAGTTGTGGTAGCAAAGTGAGCAGGAAGCTACAGAAAGCGAAACTGTATAACAAATATACTTGAGGTATCAAAACGAAAAATAAGTATAAAGGTTTGGTATTGATATTTGACATTATTTTATAACAGTTTGAACTAAGAATTGCCAGTTGTCTTCAGAATATAACAATCGTGGCAACAAAGTTGGCATATATTTAACACTTTCTTAATCAATTTGTATAACACTTTAACTTCCTAAGAGTTAAATTACATTATCAATCTTTCACCTTTAAGCTATTTTCATAACTGAACCTTAATAGCCAGGAAAACGTTTAAAATTCAATAACTAAAAAGATGAAAAGGATTTGCGGAACACGTCCGGATACACCTGACAGTTGATACCTCAAAGTTTGGCAAGTTTCGTCCGCTCTTGGTTTCCGTTCTTGTGGTTTGTTTCTCCTGGCTTTGTCAAATTAATTATACACACTCGAACTTTACGACTATTTGATTACTCGTATACCTATTCTTAACCTTATCTCGACAGAAGCCAGCGTGGCAGCGACAGCTTTGATAGCAAGGAGGTTAGCGGGTGGATAGGTGGCATTCAAAGCAGGTAAATAGATTTAAATGCTCAGCCGGGACAAGTCGGTTCAACTCTAACAGCCGCAGCTCGCCAGGGGTTTTTGCGGTCTTACATTGTCTTCTTCGGTGTGCAAGCGTATTTGCCTTTGCCTTACTTATGCAAATGGGCAACGGGCGACGAGAGTATCTTGCCGTGTTGCAGTGTGCACAAACCGTTAAACACACGTAAACACACACACACACACGCGTGCATTTGTTGCACCATTTTAATTAAACACATTTACATATCACACACGTACACACACGCAGTTGCGCAGCGTGTTGTTATTGCTCATACGCCATAGCGTAATGCTGCGCCCCCTTCCTTACTGCTCACCAGCAGCAGCAGCTGCCGGCTGAGATTCGCATTTGCATATTTCTTGTTGAGCAAACGGTTTGTCATGTTGCTTTATTTATTTTTTGTTATACTCTGCAGACTGAATTTTCGCAAAACAAGGTATAATAAAGTTGTGAGACGAAGCGATTAATTACGGAGTGGGGAGTGAAAAGTAAGCTAGAAGAAGTGAAACGAATTTCAGTTTTAAATACTGAATATAATAGTCAGTATGCAGTATAACAACTTAAAGAGTTACTGTACTACAAAGTATACAGTATTACACTTTTCAAAATACATATAAAAAACTGCATATTAAACCGATAAATAAAAGATAGAATTAGTCATTACTGAGGATTTGAGCTGGAGAAAGATCGACATTTGAGCACATCCATGTCTAACTGAGGAAAATATCGATACTTTGAAAAATTACAAATTTTTATTATATTATAGTTATATTATTTTATTTTGTATTATATTATTTTACTAGTGTCAAAGCCTTTAAGAGCAAGAAGACGGATTTGAGGATTCACCAGCTGCACATTTGCAAATCTGTTTATTTGAGGCATATAAAATCAGTCTTGTATAAGAGTTTCTAGGATATCTCACTGTTGAGCATGCTGTCTTTGCTTCATTCCACATTTTTCGCTGTTTATTTGTATATTTTCCCTTTACGATTTAAACTACAACTTGCTAAAATTGCATTCTGCTTAGAATTGTGTTCTCCTGCTGTCGTTGTTGTTGCTGTTGTTTCTGTTGTTGTTATTGTTGTACTTGTGGCCTGCATTTTAATACATTTTTTTGGCTGTTCGCCTGTTTTCATTTAGAAAATTACATGGCTGCACTTTTATGACAAGTTTTTGTCTTGTGTACGATAATGCAGCAAAGGGCGCACTTCTTGAGCAGTTCGTGGTATTTATATTTATACAGGGTCAGTTGGTGCCCTGGGATATGCACGAGAAACTTAAAAGACTGTATCTGAAGGCATAATGATGGACGTTGATATGGTGTAGATATGATTTAAGTTAGATTAATCCTGAGTGAGCAAGAGATAAAATATAGTAAACAGGCAACAGTTTGAACTAAGCTTGAAAGGGAAAATCAACTTGCTCAAGTTGATTAAATTATGCCTGTGTAGTTCGTGGGAGAAATTGTTTTAATCCTGCTGAAAGCGTATTACACTCTTAATGGAATTGATTAGATATTTTAAGATATTTTGAAAGATACTGCTGCTTTTAAGCCTCAACTTATTGCAACTTTTACAAGTCTTAAGCACATATTTCCTTAAGATTCTAACACGATTACCCCACTTAACGCCATTTCAATCTTTCTCTCACTGTTACGTTGTTGTTTTTCCCTTCTTGTGAGTGTACGCTTATTTGTTTATTACGCTGTCAATTGGTTTTACGGTCGGTCAATAAATTGCTGCCGATTTTTAATTAAAGAAACGCATTGCAGGCAAGCTTACAGGCCACGTCACGGATGGATAAACAAAAGCGACGGCCCGCAATACGAACAGAGGAACGGGGACGCGAACGCGGACACGGACACGGACACGGACAACTGGGCACCAGCGAGGACATCGCGTGCTGGGAGACAACGCGCTTATGCAAATGGGTTTTAAGTCAAGAGCGAAGGTCAGCGCATCCAGTGTGCCGGCCCCCTCCACCTTCTTTTTCTGCAGCGCCTGCTCTTGGCTGCTCCTGCTGCGGTTGTTAAATGCATGCCCAGTGCCCCGGCTGTGCCCCAAAACTCATTAACGGCTCTGTTGCCTTTTAGCTCTTGTGCCCAGTTGGCTGCCTCGTGTTTCTGTGTTGCATTTAACACGCCGCAGCCGCGCCCAGTCTCCCCCCAGTCGCCCCCAATCCACTGCGTTCCCGGCGAAAGTCTTCAGTTTCCTTTTAAGCCAAAAAAAAGCAGAATACTCTCAGTCAAAGCCGAAGTGAAGTAAAGGTAAATCCGCTTAAGCACCGAGTGCTGCTGCTGCTGCTCGAGACTTTTCAATAATTTACGCAAAAAAAGAAAGAAGACCGAAACGAAACGAAACAAGTGAGAAGAAACAGGCATCGAATCAAAGGCCATTTGGGTGCGCATCATGGCCTGGATAGAGTCGGATATAAAAACAAACAGCCTCGCTCTGTAGGTGTATTTGTAGGTGTATTTGTAGTTGCTTCACCCATCAAACTGTATGTAAATCCCTCCGAAGTTTAGCTGCGAAAGAGAAGGAGAGAAAGCAATGAATGAAAAAACCCAAATGGGCGACTCGTAACGCTTAATGACTTTTATGTCTTAATCCGCCGAAGGACGTGCTGGAATGGCATCGCTTTATATAGTATGGTATTGATGAAGTGCCTGCGTATCGAGTGACTGCTGTTTACAATCGCTGAGATGCGCCAGCAGCACAAATCCAGCCACCTTTCTGAGCAGGGAACTCAGCAGCTGGATGCTAATTGTCAGATCGTTCCAGCCGAAAAAGTGCCCTCTGCTCGTCAGCCAACAGTCGCGCCACAACAGGCACAGTGCCGCCAGGCAGGACATCGAAGTGCAGCGTATGCCAAGCAGCATTAATATGTAGCAGCCCAGTGAGAAGAATCGATAATTGATTACCTGCAGATGAGGGGGGCGTGGCATCAAAATACATTTTAGAGAGTGCAATGCAGCGCAGTTCGAACGCACCTGACGTTGGTTCTCGAAAAACCAAACCAGAAACTCGCAGCTCATGCCAATGCGGCCAAGCTGGAGCCAACGTTGCAGCTGAGCCTGCTCAATTCCACGGCTACTCCTGCTGTTGTTGTTGCTGTCGAGCATCTGACGTTGACTTAGCCGCAACGCCAGCAGCAGCAGCAAACAACCGGCATCAACGAAATGCTCCAATAGATCCGTAATCCACATGCCGCTGTCGTAGAAACGTTGCACACTGCGATGCAGCAGCAGCAAGCAGACACCGCTCTCAGCGTGCCAGCCAATCAGAGTGAGACCAGTGCCAGCTAGAATTATGCCGATATCCGCTAGTTGGCAGATACTGCCGATTACGTTGAAGCTGCGCAGGCTTGCGGGCACATGCAGATGCAAGGCCACCAGCAAAGCTTCCTCCAGATAACCAAGCAATATGAGAAACGGCATCACTCGTGGTATCCACAATTTGCTCTTTTGCCGGCCATAGCTAGCAATGTTCGTGCCACACTTCAGTACACGTTGCAACATGAGGATTAGTATGAAAAAGTTTCAATGAATTTGTTATAATCTCTTTCAAGTCTACGGAATGGCAACCTATGCAGAGATTGCTAAGTGAAATCTTATCTTGAATATAATTAAAATATATATTGCCTTAGATCAGTTAGTAGTTCAAACTGCATTTGGTCGTTATTTCATAATCATGTTCTGTGTCGACTTTTGAGGACTCCTTGGGGGCTGCTCGCTAAATGCTGCGCCTTTGCCTCCGCGAGACACTGCCCAGGTGATTCCAATTAGTTAATGTGATGTTGCCCGTGGCACTCGCAACAATTAGGCATAATTAGTTGCTTGTTGACTCCTTCTGGCGGCTGATTGTTGAGTGCCAACTGAGCGGAGCTGGTTGACAGCAGCGACGCGATGCTTTGTCACCGCAGTTAATATTACTAATACGCGCCGTGGGCCAGCGAATGCTGCAAGCAATAATTATGAATATTGATGGGCTACTTGACTCGCTCGCCTAATGGCTTCAGGTCTCGAACTCCTCTCAAAGCAATGTGTAAGCTTCAATTTCAGTGTGGTATATGGGGAGTAGAAATCTCCTTTGCCATTTAATAATTCTCTTATTCGATACTCTCTTGACCCCCCGTCCTCGGCCTTGGAACTTTTCAATTTTAATTTCCCTGTGTGCCCGCGTGGGCGTAAACTGTTTATGAACCGTTTTCAAGTTGTGCTTTGATCGACACCTACTGCATTTTGGGTGAAAAGTTAAGTTCGGCAAACGATGCTGTATCCATTTTAATGCCCATGACTGTCAGCAACTTGGGGAGATTTTGCAATTTATCTGCTTACACAGCAGAAATTAATGCCAGCCCAACAGACCGACCGACAGCACGCGCCCGCCCGTGGATCGATGCTCGATGGGGTTTCGCTTGACCTTTCCCCCTTTTTGCCTTTCGCATTTTCTTTTTTTTCTTGTTTCTTTTTTTTTTTTTGTACTCCATCAGTTTTCCTTTTCCTTGTCGATATTTTGTCGCCGTTGTCGTCGTCGCTATCGTTGAGCTTGTTTAACGAGCAAAGTTGTGGGCCGAAAAATTAACAAAAATTACTTGAATTAAAGTCCAAGTTCAGTCTGTGCATCGGCATGGAAACTTGAGGAGCCCAGAGCCCGGAGCCCGGAGGAGTCCAGCGCTCTGCTGTGTGTGTGTGTGTGTGTGTGTTGGTGTTACAAGGCAATTCCTCGATTATGAGTCAATGGCGTACAATGGCAGCAGGCACAATCAAAGAGAGCGCACAACAATCAAAAAGCTTGCGCAAACAGAGCAATTGCCACAAAGGACTAAGCCGGGCCTTGACCACATTGTCCATTATAGTGGTAGCCCCTGGCAATATGCTAAGAAGAAAAACCAACTACTACTGCTAGTAGTAGTATGGCAGCACGCCTGGCCTAATTATGTGCCTGTGCCAGGGGAGCTAAGATGACGGTGATGATGATGATGATGATGATGATGATGATGATGATAATGATGATCATCGTCGTGGTGATGACGATGCTGACAATCGCATTGACCAAGGACTCTCCCCCATCAATATGAATTGGCCTTCGGAGCAGGAATAAATGGGCTGCAAGAAATAGTTGCCAGCACAAAAGTTTATTAATTACACAAATTATTTGCTGACTGCTTGTTGTTGTTGAGGAAAACTGAAAACGTGCCGCACAACTCGACGGGCAATTAAAGGAGGGGGAAACTCTTTCCCCCACACCCTCACCAACCACTTGCAAACATTTTCAAGCTAATCAAATCAGCGTCGCTTCCTGAGGCGCGATGCTTTGCGCAAGAGTGGCAGGGAGAAAGAAAAAGGGAGAGAGAGGGAGATGGGGGGAGGAAGGACACGGGCAGATGCCGCCACAGTTCGTTGATTTTGTTACAAATAATTTGAATCTATGTCAACATTTTGAACGCTGCGCGGTAATAATTCATTTTTGTTTTTCGCCACAATTCGTGACAGCTAATCACCAGAGGCAGCGACAGAAAACAGCCCCGGAGCAAATACAAACACAGTCATCCTAAAACACAAAAAGCGTGCGGCCATTTTGAAAGATGGCGTCACGGACGTCTGATTCGCGGCGTGGCTACTGTAAACTGTAAATGGCAAATGAATTTGCCTTTGATTCGGGTCACATTTCATTTTGTGTGTAGGGAGAAAAATTAAAAGCAACAAAAAATATGAATTGAAGTTAGTTGTTATAAGAAAGCTAAATGTTAAATACCCTGTACAAATGATTTTTGATAAAGTAAAAACGATCTAGAGATAAGACATTATAGGATTTTCGTTGATGAAGTAAATGAAAAGACAATATAGATATTTCACTTGTTGTTTTAATATTTTTTAATTTATTTTTATTTTAAATCAAACAATCTATTTTAAGTAAACCAAAATAATATTATATTTATATGTAAATACAAATTTTTACTGTTTATAAGAGATTTTTGAATTTTTGTTCATGAACTGAAAGATTATTGCTTTCAGAGAGAGAATTTAATGTTTGTATATTTATTTGTTTCTGAATTTGGCTTAACATATTAATATTTTATTTACTGTTTTTTTTAAGCTAATTTTTATTTAATGAAAATTTAAAAATTTTTTTAGAATAGGTATATTTTTAAATAAAACCCAAATCGTAATATAAAATTTCCTACGTTTAAATTTTTTCTCGTTGAATTCAATTTATTTTATTTGTTCCTACACTTTGTGGAAATATATATATATTTAATTTAGTGATTTGAAATATTTCAACTTATTCATTCAAATAATAAATACTTTTATTAAAATACTTTAAATTCAAATGCAATTATTTGTTAATTAAATTGAAATTAAATGAATTTGATCTTAATCAAAACATCAAACATGTTTACCACAAAAAGCCTTTATACCTCTTAGTAAATAGGGAGATCTTTTAAAGCGCTGCCAAACAAATTGACTTAATTTGTAATAATTGCAGGCCACTTACGCTGCTCGAATTTAAAAAGGGATGTAATCTCGTTAATTTTATTAGTTTTGTTTTTTTTTATAATTCTTCCATTTCCGTTCGGGTTCGTACGCATCTTTATTGGCCTTTTCTCACGCATTTGCATATCATTATTCTGCCTCTGTTGTTGTTGTTGTTGTCGTTAAACACTGACAAATGTCGGACATCTGACATTATCGGGCTTGTTATTGTTATTATTATGGATTGAATTAATGCTGGCATTTATGCGTTTGTCGGACATTGATTTTATGCAATGCAAACAATGAACGTTTTTTTCGCCCACGTTTAATTTCGTTATCAATTTGTTGACTATAAATTGGTTATTTTTTTGCCAGGGTTTTTGATTTAGAGATTCCATGAAACTAGATTCCTAAGCCACAGCAGAAAATGTATTAGTTAGAGTAGATAAGGTTACCTGATGTTACCTTGTTAATTAGAAATTCTTTAAGATTTTCTTGGACTCACTTACTCGACTTCAAACTCACGCTATCTTGTAGGGCTTCTTTATGTCTTATACAGGGTATATAGGGAGAATACTTTAGTTTATTGACAACAACAACAAGTGTAGAATATGCTCGTAAATGTGCCGGCTTTGCCTGCTGGGCAACAGTTTTGCACATGTCAGTCCAGCTGGCTGCCCATGCCGGCTTCCTGTTTTGCTGCTGCTGCTGCTGCTGCTGCTGCTGCCTTTGTTAGTGCAGCCGAAGACATTTTTGTTATCTTAAAGTCCTCAGGGCAGTCCGAGTCGAACAATGCCGGGCAAAGACAACAGCAACAACAACAGCAGTAGTAGTAGAAGCAACAACAAAGAACTCTGACAAGAGATTTGTCATACTTAGGCCGAGAGTATTCACAGAGTATTCATACTCGCACTTAGATATTTAAGAGGCCGGCGAGCAGCAGACAATGAAGAGTCATTTACTTAGTTGCTGGCGTGAATATTTTGACAGCACGTTTACTTATTGTGCACACTGTGCCAAGCAAGCTGTGGCATATTCAATGCATTCGCAAAACTTGCGCTGCCGCTGTCAGGCTGCCTCCACCTCAGTTTCAGGCACAGGCACAGGCTCTGGTTCTGGCTCTGGCTGTGGCTGCCGCTGCAGCTCAGGATCTGTTGGCTCAGTTTCTGCATTTGCATTGTGTTCGCTCTGCGGTTTGTTTCGGAACTGTTCCATTTTCGTCGGGAAGACCTCAATGTGTCGTCATGTTGATTTTGTTGCTGTCAGCCGCGGCTGCAATCAGTCACAGCCCTCGCTGTGCCAGTGCCGGTGACAGGAGTCAGCCAGCAGAGGTGGAGAATGGAGAATGGAGGACAGGATCTGTGGATCTGGAACTGAGTCCGGGCAAACAAATCAATTAGCTGGCTAAATGGCTTATCGGGCATTACACTTAAGCTTGGCAGCACAAAATGCGCATACGCCAAGTGAGCCGCGCGGCTTAGCCGCTTTTGAAACGGAAGCCACCTTGCTGGCGCCCGTTTAAATTTACCAACTTACATTGCATAACATTACTTACGAGCACATTACGCATGCCACGCATTGACAAATGAATCGCACTGTAATGGTGCGTATACTTAATATTGCGCATACGCTGCGGCAACGCGCGTTGTTGACGCGCGGCAAACAGACGACGACGCAATAAATATAAATGAAAAAGCGAAAAAACGCAAAAAAAGCGAGTGGTATTTTCTTAATTACAAAAAAAAAAACAACTGTCTCTGTCGCGACTTTCTGCACGAATGAAAGAGCTCACAAATGAAACGCATACAAAGTGATTTATTCACACGCGGCGTATACTTAACAAGTAAGCAGGCAAAACGACGTGGCTAACTCCATTTAGCTTCATCTAGTCTAGCCATCAGATGCTGTTGCTCTTTCCCAACTGTGCTTGTGCCATGGTCATAAGTGCAGTGAATGCAGGGACAGATGAGAGAGGTAGAGATACAGAGAGAAGGAGAGAGTAACATGTGTCGGATGTTGCCTTTTATCTATGACTCTATCAACGGGGGAGTTTGCAAATGAGTCGCGCGACTGCATTTTGCTAAATTAATTGTTTGCAAATGATTTTGCAACAAAGACGAAGACTGAATAAAGTTGACTGAGGCATTGACAGAAGTAGAGGCTAGGGCAGATACTGAGGCTGACACACAACAAAGCGCATTTAATCGCAACCCCAAACTGAGCTCTGGCTCGTTTAAGCGAATGCTACAAATTAAATTTCATACCCGACACACCTGTGCGCCACGTTCTATCACAGTTTTTTGTCAATTTCACTGTGCGAAATCTGCGCAGATGTCAAAAGGGATAATGAGCCCGAAGCCAAGGCAAGCCAGGCATTTTCCGGCGTGGAAAATCAGCTTAGGGCGTGCATGCCATTTGAATATACTTACTTATGTATATCTATGTATGTCTGTGTACATATATTTCCTTCTTTTTTTGCCGTTCCATGACTGGCAGGCAAAATAGAATGAAATTGACAATTGGTTGCTGCTGCACAAAATGGTGTAGGTAAGGCAACTTAATTTTCTACTGCTCTCGCTTCCCCCAATCTTGGGGCATCTTTAAAGCGCTAAGCAGATGATGATGAAAAAATGCTCCGCTTAGTAGGTTAATTTGAAATTTCGGCAGAAATGTTTTTAGCTTATTATGATTACATTTTACATTTAAATTTCTGTCTGCAGCTTCGGTAATTCGCAGAATTCTGGAAAAATATGAAGTGACTTTATTATAAGATAAACTCACATCGATTTGTTTGCCTGATATAAATATTTGGGAGCTTTCTCAGAATTCAGAAGGCAATATTGTTTAAGTCGGCAAGTCGATTATGAGTTGTTTGGAGATATTAAAATAATTTTGAATTTTTATCTTTAATGCATTTAAGTTGTGCTTTTTAATCTATATTTGCGTCAGAAGCCAATGCTATTGGATTAAGTTTCCTGCATCTTAAATTAGTTACCATTTCGAGACAGAAATGCCTGCCTGGTTAGTCAACTACCTATACATTTTTCGATTGTTATATTCAATAGTAATATGAAGAAAAACGTGCGATAATCTCACTTCCATTGATTTTTCTAATAAAGTAAGAAAATTTAAATTGGAAACAACTTGAGGACTCCGTTAACTCTTAGCTATTGCTACAACAATACTCTTATTTCATTGATACATTTATAAAAAAATATAAAAACAATTTCCAGAATACAAACAAGCATTTGTTGACAATGCCTACTCAACGAAGAGTTGCCAAAAGTTTTTCCATAAAATACGAAAATAGAAACTGAACTAAAACGATAATTTCGCGACCTGTTGACCAATTTGCTTCAAGCAAAACAAAAACTAAACAAAGGCAAACAAAACAAAACAATTAAATGGCAAATTTTTGAATGTCGTGGGTTAAATGAATATTCATGAAGTGCCACGCGCTGAATTTAATAATAAAATAGTTTGAATATAAATGCGCCCGCAAATGGCCAGGCCTCTGCTCAACGGCCAGTTGGGAAAGGCTCCGTTGGTCACCTAGCAAAGCTACTAAGCCAAAAGTACACAGCATCGGTCTGTGTGAATACCCCCCGCAGGTCACTTCCACTTGCACACCTCCTTCGAATACCCGTCGCTGGCCTATAGTACTGGGTGGGCATGTCTAAATTAACAAATGAATTATTTAGTGCAAACAGTTTCGTGGGCAATGTTTGGATTTACAACGATGCGAATTAGGTGCGAATGGCCAGGCGGGGATTACGCTAAATGCGAAACTGTGTAATTTGGTTAAAAGCGTAGCCGAACAGGAGCCAACACATGCAAATGCTTTTCAGCCATGTTTTGGCCGCCTTTAATGGAATTTCTTAAAGAGTGTGTCGAGTGCCAAAATCTACGAAGTATCTTTCATTAATAAAACTGTGAAATTTCGTATCAAATTCTACTCGTGTGAACCTTCTCACATAAAACAAGGTGTGTTGCAAACTTCTAGCCACAGCTAATTTGTCTTCTGCAAGGGTATAAAACAGATGCTTTCAAAGAGTATACCGAGTGAAAGAAATGATTTAGATAGCGTCTACAGTACTCGGACTAGTATACACCGCATTATCTGTCTTTAAGTATCATAGCCAGGAAAGATTTGTTCACCTAGAAAATACGTATACAAGCCCAGGATCGCAAACATAAACAAAGCTGGCACAATGCCGCCAATAAGCTGTGGAAGAAGAATCGCTGTGAGAAAAGCTTTCGATCGCGTACCAAGGGCTGTTTATACTTACAAATTGAAATGGTCGTACATTACAAAAACCGGCAACGACTGTGTTGGCCGTTGTGCTGACGGGCAGCAAGAATTGATTGTGTAATTGAATGGCATACGGAATTGCAATGCTGCCACGCCCAGATTTTAGGCTACTTCCCTATCAAAGGTGAGAAACGTAAGAGAGGAGAGGATTTAAAGAAATGATGTTGAGTTTTTGTTTCATTGTGATTCACTTTTCCTAAATATTCTTACCATGTTAAACAAGTCGACCAATGTAAACTCTACAAATCCTGTCGCTGGTGCCATCGTGGTAAATATAAGAGCTAGTAGACCAGCCCAGAAGTGACAGCCACCTTTGCCAAGATTCCTACCAACAATGGTCTTTTCTATCAATTTAAGTAGTCCAGAGTCACGTAGACCACGAATGAATCCAAAGCCGGAGGCTAGCATGAACATATGAGCCCAGGGTGTGAACATGTTAATGGACTTCCAGTTGGTCACAGAAGGTATGGATTTTTGGGCTTCCGGAAGTCGGCAGCAATAATAGCGACAAAAATAATAGTTCACTGCCACAGCAAAAAGGAGGATAACCACGGCTATGTATGTCACTGATGCACCAAACGGAAATTTCGGATTGAACAAGTGCAATGTACGCAATGGGCGACGTAATACAATCAATACTATTGTCAATATAATGAAAAACAGAGCCAGCTTTGTGTGTATTGTCCAAGAGCCCATTCTCTCTTTTTTCGCAGCGATAGCTTCTTTCATCTTGGCCGCACCTTCACTGGCCGTTTTGATTTCATCGGCTACACTTCCACCAAATAGGCCAAGAAAAATAGCGTGGATCCAAAGTGCAACTACAATGAGACCTAAAATCATAGGAATCGCAAGAAACACGAAGAATATTGGGTCCACATTCAAGAAACTGTGGGAATATCAAATTGGTTAGTGGCATTTGGAAACAGCTGTTATAAATAGTCGATGCTAACGTCGTCGAGATGTCATAGATGAAACCGTTGGGATCCTGGATTGGCGAGATCAAGCCACCGAGTGTTGTTGCATAACATATCGTAAGGTATATACCGATGGCAGGACGCCCTGGATAACGTGGGCTAATGATAATGCAAATGGTATATCCAGGAAACATTAATTCATCATCAAGATCAACTTACGCTTGTTGTTCGTATGTCTCTTCATCACTGAATTTTTTCAATACGCCAGCCTACAATGTGACAAATGTATCGCTAAATAATAATATATATTGTATAATATAATGTGCATCCCATACTCACGTTATCATACTCTGTCATTACTGCCTGGGCGATTTTCACGAAGAAAGCACTAACAAACGTAGACTCGATTACAATGGCACATAAGCAACACATTACCAAAAAGAACAACTGAAGTCTATCAGAAGTAGAGATTATAAGAGCAACATGCAAATGAATCAAGTTAATGGAATAGTTACTTTCGCAGGCTGGTTCCGCAGATGCCAATTACATTCATGGCTAGACGATCGCTAAGCCGTGAAACATCCATCATGATGGCTATAAAAATACAGCCATAGGTTACTAATACTATCTCGCAATAGTGAAATACGCTCAATTCTTTCGAGTGCTGTGGGGTGCAGAAGATTTTGGATTATAAATCTCTCAAGTTTTGTCACTTACCGAAATCCCACAAACGGGAAGAAAAACTATATACAGAAATGCTGTAGCACCTTGATGCATGACGTTGAAGATATAGTAGAGCATAACAACGGTCGTTATGTAGGCCATTCGGTATGGCTACAAGTTTGGTTATTTTTTACTTCTAAGGACTTAAGAGAGGAGACAAACTTACAATACGCTCGCGACCAAATAATATGGGAATGCACAATATGGGAATCAATATAATAAGAGCTCCCTTGCGATGGTACTTGCAAAATTTGCTTCTCTTATTTTGTTCTGGATAGACCAGATCCCCCGGCCTGTAGTCTTCATCCCTATAACGAGATCCAATTAGATTTTAATTAATTTATACAAGATTTAAGCTGAACTTCTGCATTCCAAATGAATTTGATTTATTTACACGTAATTTTTGTATTGATTTACTAATAAATTAACAATTGTTAACGAACATAACTTATAGAAACTGCAAATGTTTGTATCGAAAATTACAGATTTCTCACAGGAGTCTTTACCTATAAGTTGAAATACGTGTATGTTAACATATTTAATTATTTTCTCTTGCTTCTTTAGATACTTTTACACTGCAATTACTTTACAGAAATAATCAAGCTTCTTTACGTTTCAATTGATTTTTTATTTGCAATATCTGAAGATGTTTACCATATTGCATGTACATTCTGAAAATGAATAAATACTCATAAATACACATACACACACTTACTAATGGTCTCAGTTTGGTATCCAGGCTCATATATAAATCATATATTTGTATCCAAGGTAAGCATTAAGCTGTAATTTGTAGCTCTCTCCCTCTCTCTATCTCTCTGATTTTCTGTTTGGGATGTTTTAGCAGATGAAAATGTTTACTTTGTATTTACACATTTGTAAATTGAGCTGCAATGCGAAATGTTTGATTGAAATTTGTAATAAGAATAAGCTCTTGGCTTCTTAATTACTTTCCTCTGGTTTGTTGAGTTTGAGTGCGAATGCAACAAATGCAAAAATAAACTGTATTCTCTTTGGTAATGCGTAGAAAATAAACCTAAAATAAAAGTAGTGCTGGTAAATCTGCAATGCAAGTTATAAAAGGTGGTAGTACATTAAATTGTCTTCAGGGTAGAAGAAGCAGCTCGCTGATTGAATTTTAATACACATAACCGCAGGGCCAATGCTTATGATGTTGACACTCGCCCAGGCCCGACCCAAGTTTGAGGCAGCTGCAATATCTGTAGCGCTGACGATGTTTAATCTTGAACCTTCTTACGCATGCTTATTGGCAAAGTTTTTCTAATAGCTGGCAAACTTTGGTGGGTCAAGTTTTAAGCGCTGCCAGCGCGACTGCACTTTTGGGCCAATAAAACTTTCGGTGGTGCAGAAGTAGCTCTGCAGTGTCTGCATTCTGCATGAGGGAAGCGTATATTTGTGGCAAGACGGCTGTTTTGGGGGAGAAGGGGGCTTGAGGCGAAGAGTCGCGTTAACTTTGTAGGGGCACGTGGCGCGTAACAATGCGCAGTCGTTGGCAATTTTGCGTAACTGTTCGCCGTTCTGCTTCGTTAGGGTCGTCAGTTGGCCTGGACTTGGTTGGAGCCGTGCATCTTGCTTGGCTGCATAAACTTTACCCGCCAGCCAACAACGGATGTCACTGCAGATAATGTTGCATCAAATGTTTTCGGGGCGCACGTGTGTCTGTCCTCCGTCCCTGATGTCTGCCGTGAAGCCTGGCTGCCGACTGTCAGCGCACCTGTCTCTGCAGCCAGCCAGCTCGTTGTGCTACTTTGTTTGGGCAATCGGCAGTGAAATGTCCGACCCCATTTCCCCCATTCCCATTTCCCATTCCCCCGCCCTCTGCTCTCTGTTGCTATCTTCAATTCAAGCATACCCTTTGCAAAGTTTTGTGCACCAAACTTGCCCCCAAAAAGGTAGTCAGTTTCCGCAATTGTTGCTCTTGTTGCAGTTGTGTTGCTGCTCGTCTGTGTTGGCAACAGCATTTTTCATTATACGCAACTATTTTGGAAATTTGGCTTTAATTTCATTTTAAACACAGCGTTGGCTTTTCGCTTCAAATCATCCACCTGCTCTTTGCAGGGTCATTAAATAATCAATTTGTTTTCTGCAATTAGATAATGATTGATATTTCGATATACACAGCTGTAAAAAGTGCACAAGTTAGGAAAATATTAACCTTGCTTAGAAATAACTTCGAAAAGTAAATCTCACCAACTGTGTACTATCTATTTACAGGGTATTTGTTGGAGCACCACAGACAATTTCTCGTTAATTGCAATAATCAGTTGACATTGTGTCGCTGCTGGTTGACAAATTTCAATTAAGATTATCTTGTACTAAAGATATTTCAGTTCATACTGCTCATGGCTTCTCTGTTATCATTTCTTAAAGAGTTTCCAATGAATTTCGATTATCCGAAACTTTTTCTGATAGCTTATCTGCTTTACTCGTGTTAAAAGATAAAAGTTAAGTTCTTTGTTCATAACTTATGTTTATTATTTAAATTATTAATTATATTCGACTGTGAAACACCCGTTTCCCACCTGAAAAAAGAATACTCCTTTTAATTGTTTTATTTACTGTTTTTTTTTTCAAATTCCTTATTTATTTTTTTAAGTTCTAAATGGTTTAGGCTCAGAACCCCCGTATAGTCAAATAACTTGTATACACAGCGGTCGGCTCTTATACATCTATGTTGAGTATATTTTCTGTTGCATACTTTTCGGGCGCCTTATAAATACATCTTTAAATTTATTTCTTGAATAATTCTTTTGTTATTTATTCGATCGCAATAAATTTTTCAGCAGTAATTTTGGCTTTGATAGGTTTTGTGTTTACCAGAAATATATTGTCCTGCATTTTAAATAAGGTCGGGATTCTACACGTAGAAGTCCACTTTTATTTTATTTTTGTTTTCTTTGTTTTGGTTGCTATAGATTCCAAGACCTAATTAGCTAATTCGATACCTTAACTACGTTGCACATCAGTTCATTAAGTAAGCCTTAAAGGTGCGAATAAACATTATCTTTTATTGTACATGCAAAAATGAACAATAAAACTAAAAGATTACAATTCATAGTGCCCGTTTATGATGGAGTGGCATATGTCATCAGGCTCATCAGGGGTATTAGGAACTTCGGGGACTTCAGGTTTCTTAGTAGACGGCTCTGTGGGTGCCTCTGTGAGTGCTTCAGTAAGTGTCTTTGTGGGTGCCTCTGTGGGTGCTTCTGTAGCTGGTTCAGTAGGTGTCTTTGTGGGTGCATCAGTGGGTTGCACTGTAGGTGCTTCAGTAGGTTTCTGTCCAGCCTTGCTACAAGCCCCGTTAGTGGCAGCATACTTCTCTAACGTTGATTCGCCAATGCACATCTGTTTCTCCTCGTTGAAATAGTGCCCAGACTTGCATTTCTGAGTACTGCCATTTTTGCCAGCACTACAATAGTAATAGGAACTGCAATCAGTCGGGCTGGCCGTATTGGCGAATGTCTTATCGCAGTACTGACAGCGATTGCAGCCCTCAGTTGTTACAGCAGCTTGACGATTCACACAAGACTTGGTAACTGTATCATAGTATTTTCCACTGGCACAATACTGCGTCTGGTAATATCCATTGAAGCATAAATAGAAGTTTCCACAAACAGAACTATCCGCCAGTGGAGGGCTAGAAGAATCGCATCTGGTTCCCTCCATAAACGGTGAACCCACAATGCGAGAATCACCCAGAGCACTGCCCAAAACTACGAGCTCGATTAAGATTATAGAATATATGCCTGTAGAATAAATGTTTAATGATCGTAATTTCAAAATTTCTTTAACTGACTTACCACACATCATAAACAAAGAGAGAAGACTGATGGAATTGACTTCCCAGTGAGAACTTAAAAGTCTGGATTGCGAGTCTCAGATGGGAAATAATTAGAAATGACATCATATCCAGAACATGGCGTGGAAGATGCCCTGCTTAAAGATACCTTAGTACGTAATAACCTTAAACACTGCAGTTTTCAGTAAAAGATTAACCAAACATCGCTTGGTATTGAGTGCATGTCTGATTTAATTATTTAAGAAAAACGCAAATTAAGTTTTGTTAAGTATAGGGTATCAACATATTTATACCATTTTATTTTTATTTCAAGATGATATTGTACCAGCATCGGTTGGGTGCGTGTTAACATTAATTAAACTTGTCTTTCCAACTCAAATGTTTCTACATCAATTGCCAATTTATTTGCCAAATTACTGATAGAGTTTAGACTGTTTTCGTCGGCTTTCTTAGGCTTCTCTGCCTGAACGAATGAACAGATATTATAGCTGAAACTGCTAAGTCATGAAAATCATGATATTTCCATGCGAGTCAGCTTCGGTCTTTCAGACATGTTACCTTATCAGACAGAGTACCATAACCTGAGTATATGCAACCATAATTTACACACAAGCAACTCATACTTCTGACATATTCATGATGTATCCCAAATTTCTGCTCTGCCTTTGCTTCTTGTTGGTTTTCGAATCAACTTAAACACGTGTCAAATCGTTTGTACACCAAGTAGACCAGGTGAACCGCCATTCCTTTGTGGTAAGTGTTGTTGTGTAAAATGGACGACATTTTCGTTGTTGTTCTTGTTGCTATTGTTGTTATTCATGGTATTGTTGTTGGGGTCGTTGATTGACGGCCACGTCTGAGTTGATGCAGCAGCCACTGAAGCACATACAGAGAAAGGAGAGGAAACAATGATGGCAGAACTACCACAGTGCCAATGCCAACACTAACAAACAACACCCAACATGACAGCGGTAATAACAGCAACAACAACATCAACAACATCAACAACAACAACAACAACATCATCAACAACAACAACAATGGGCAACAGAACGACCTCATACAAACAAAGAGAGCACGAAATGGCAGCGGATGTTGATTGACTTTTGTTGAACAATTTTTCGCATACGGAAGTTTGATAAACACGAAATGGCGCTGTTTTCCCTTTGCCTTTTCTACGTTGCCTTTATTCTCAGTCACACTTGCTACTGCTGCTGCTTCTGCTGTATGATGTGGTGTACGAATTTGCATAGACCACAGCGCACGTTGCGTATACGCAATGCGAAGCTAGTAAAGACTTCAAGCAGAACTGTCAGTGAAATAGTCGAGGCAATCTTTGCGTTGTTTTCATTCAGTGGTCTTCATAGAGTAACCACTTTAAAAATATAGAATAATTATGTTTCAACTGGTTGACTCTTATGGTAGTCAGTCTGAAGTGTTGTTGATCAAATCTTAAGACATATCAAATGAGGCCGCGATCTGACTTACTTCGAGTTTACGATATTTGAGCTTGTCTTGCTACTTTACTATATCTTGTTTTTTATTTGTGTTCAGCTTGTACCGATTCTCTTTGCAATTATTATGAAGCACTAGACACGCTTCCGACAACGTCGTCCGGACAGCTCCCAGCCCCACCAACAGCGTCGCTGCGTGTCCATCAGCAGCTCACCCGTCATCGTTAACTCATCCTGCAGTATTTGGGCGCAGCTCGAGTCGTCGTATTGCTCTTGTAATCGCTGCAGAGTGCGGCAATAGGCCAGCATATCTTTTTGACGCTGAACTTCCTCCTCGATTCCGTTTGCACAATTGATGGCAAATGCCAAAACGATGACAAGCAGCTGCACCACCAAGTATTCCATGAGCAGGCGCCACTGCATGGGCCGACTTCAAGTTGCCAAATGATGCGCGGCACACACTGGAAGCCGCTCTGGGCTCTTTGTTGCATTGTGGCATTGTGGCTTGTGCAGCTGTTTAGACAAAAAACTGTTTATTGCCGACGTTTTGTTTATATTCGATAGCGAACACCCTTGCGCGACTGGCACTGACAGTCCCACAAGGCGTATCGCAAATATTTGTAAATATTGGAATTCAATCAAGTCCAATCGACAAACAGTAACAATTTGTGT
Source organism: Zaprionus indianus (assembly GCA_018904595.1). NCBI lineage: Eukaryota > Metazoa > Arthropoda > Insecta > Diptera > Drosophilidae > Zaprionus > Zaprionus indianus. The sequence continues at coordinate 5,623,452 of JAEIHA010000905.1, forward strand.
TGCTTGAAGTGGCCAAGGGGAGCCCTAAAGATATGGCTGTGACTCTCTAAATAGTCAGGCAAACAATCCGCTGAATGATTAACAGTATCAACAGATACTTATTCCTATGCTCTTACTTGTAATACCCGCTTACCATAAAAGTGTATTATAACCTTGTGACAGGCACAGGGAGTCGTGGCAGATCTCTCAAACTAAATAAATTCTTAAACAGACGAGTCGGTAAAGTTTGCTTCGTTCGTCCGTCTGTACATCATGCCGCCTGTCTGTCTGTCCATATGAAAGAAAGTCTGGATCTCAGAGCCAGGACTACGAAGCATGATAGTATTGGCGATTCAATACGAATTCTCCTTTAATGCATTGTATTATTGCAACAATTTTAATCTCTATGAACCGTTGAACAGGCCACTTCATTACACATAAGATAACATTAGGCGGAAGTATTTACTCTCCAGGTACACATTGTGGAAGAATTACTTAAACTGTAGCTTCCCACTTCAAATGAATTTCGATAATGGTCTATAAATTGCTCTAATGCCAACTTATTCTTGGAATAAAAAGAATACCGAAAATAATTATCTCTGGGCAAAGCTTTGTGGCTTGTTAAATGAATGAAAATTTGATAAGAACATGAAGGCAAGATAATAATTTAATTAAAAATCGGTTGACAAGCGCGTCGCGATGTTCAAACATTATCGTATTTAATAAAATTGTCAATTGTAGTGGGAATTTGTAGCTTGTTGTTGTTGCAGCTAAACGTTTATCCGCAGTCTATGATGTCATAGAGCGTTCGATTCAAACTTGATACCAAATTTCAAACTATAAAAGACAACACTGACTGGCCAAATCATTCAGTCTTCTCTGTTCGCTTCACATTCAAGCATTCGATTAGCTATGATGGGAGGTGGTAAGTTATAGTACTATGAAATGGATTTAACAACCAACAACCACAAACAACACTTGCCTTACAGGCAATTACCTTTTGGCAAGTATCCTGCTGTTGGCTGTGGGCAACGCCCTGGGCGCTGATGTGATCGAAGGCACCTACAATGTTACGCAAGTGTGCACGACCGTGCCGACGAACACTAAACTTGGTAGCATTTCTTCCTGTTCCGACTACTATCAGTGCACCTCGTCAGGACCCGTGAAAAGCACCTGTCAGAGTGGCTACTACTACAACTACCAGACTCAACAGTGCGCTCCCCAAAGCGAAGTTTCATGCTACTATGGATTGGATAATCCATGTGCTGGCATGGACGGCACCACGGGCTGGGTTCCCAATCTAAACAATTGCCAAGGATGGTACTACTGCAATGGAACAACCCTTGCCGGCCATGGTTCCTGTGGAGCTGGCCAGGTGTTCTCTGGCACTAAAGGCTCATGTGTCTATGGTAATCCAGAATCTTGCAGCAGTACCAGCGGTAGCACCGGTCCCACACTGAACAGCATGTGCGAAGTGGTGCCACCAGGTATATACTTTGGATCTGTGACCAATTGCACGACATGGTACAAATGCAAATCTGGTTCATCCACACCGAGCACGGGCCAGTGCACAACAAGTGTAAGAATTATCCTCCTCAGCTGAAATCAATGATAAGTACAATGTCTTTGTTTCCATTTTGTAGGCATTTATTGTCGAAAAGCAAGCCTGTGGCTATGCTTCCGCTCAAGGCGCATGTGACCGTATCGTTTCTGATTCATCATCGGCGGGTGAGGCATGCACCACTCCTGTCATCAAGGGTGATTCATCGGTTTGTGGAAACTACTTTGTATGCGTTAATGGTATCTACGAGACACAGCAATGCGCAACTGGAGACTATTACGATACAGTGTCTCAAACCTGTAAGAACCGCAAGGCGGCTAAGGCAACTGAGGGCTGCAATCGCTGCCAGGATGCGAATGTGGATTTCGTCAATGCTGCCAGTCCATCGGATTGCAGCTCTTACTACTACTGCTACAGTAACGGTGCGAGAGGAACAGCCACACCATGCAAAGCCGTGGGCTCATATTTCAATGAAGCCGACCAGGCTTGTGCTTTTAGCCCCGACGTTGCAACCTACGCTCAGTCAAACGGCGCTTGTTATCTAGCTACCAGTGGAACCACTGGGTCTAGTGACTCAACCGATTCAACTGGATCCACCGTGAGTGGTGCAACTGAAGCGACTACTACGAAACCTGCTGATACACCTACTGAGGCACCAACTGAGACACCTGCTACCCAGGACGCTGGAAAAAAAATTTAACTCCAATTTAATGTAAAGAAATTAATTGATTCAAAAATAAAGCAAGCAAATTCAAAATAAGTAAACAAGGCTGACAAACATTGCCACACTTATTTTTCACATACACACAGACAATCATAAACACTATGGGAAGCTTAGAAGTTTATATTTTATTAACTGATTTAATTGAAGTAGTTAATAGAATTGGTATATTTAGATGTAGAAGTATCAGTTGTATCTCAACTAATTCGCTGGAACTCTTATCGAAAACAAACTTTGTCTACGTTTCCCAAATATTCCAGTTACAATAACGCGAAATCAAATGCTTTGCATTGTTTTTATTGTAATTCTGCCATATGTATAATAAATTTGTATAAATTTTCAGCACATTTATCATATAAATTGTATTTCTTTGTTTCACGGCCTCATGTAATATTTTATTGAATACCAATTAGAGATGAACCCATAAATACCTGCTGTCAATTCTAGAGATAGGTTACCCCTTTTAGCAAGTTACCAATTAAATACCATAATGTTTATCAACATAATCCTTTATTCAAAATATGCTTACAGGCACTTATTAACTCTTATAAAATAGTTTTTATTCTCGCTCTATCAAGTACAGGGTGTAGTGTAGTCGTATAATTCTTTAACTACAGAACGCTTGATTTTTTCATTATTTTCGACTTTTTACTTGCTTTAAAAATTGGTTCCGGCTTGTGGTTTTTTGTCTGAACACCGCACACAATCAGTTTGCTTGTTAGCTATTTTTTCTTCTGACTTCAACATTTTCATTATCGTGGCTTTTATCGTTCCTCTCATTGCACTGAAATTGCATGTGCGAAAGTTCCATTCAACGAGGATTCAACGAGAGCACGAAATCGAACTGAAATCGAATCGAAATCGAACATGAATTGCACCGTTATATTATTAAATAGCGTGACCAGTGTAACTTTTTGACCTCACGATGTGCAGATCTTGTGGTTGTTGTCGTTACTGTTGCCAGGGAACAGTTTTTGTGCCTGTGAAAATACATACATAAATCAAAATCTGACGAAATTGTGTGAATGTCAGTTGCGCAAGAGAAGAGAGATTTTATTCGATATCATCGGCATGAAACAATGATATATTTTATTCACAGGTTTCACAAGTCATCCAGTAAGGTTTGTTCTAAAGAGAACCAACAGTTTGAAGACCTTTGCATCACTTTAAGAATATTCTGCAGGCATTACATGCTCAATTGCGAGATCAGAAGGGCTTGGCCATTAGCTGAAGCAGTCCTGCATTGGTATCCTGATAATTCCTCATCTTCACCCTCCTTCACACCTTTATTGAGTCCACTGACAGCACAATTCCATTATGTGCTTTGTCCTCGACGCATAAATATAAAATCCCTAAATGTTAATTCAGTTAAAAATTGCCACCGCTGCCCGTTGTTGTTGTATTTGTTTTTGTTGCCAGTTCGCAGTCAAATCTCAGCATGAAATTCATTTTGGATTAAATTAAGGATTAAGGTAACTTTTTTTTTTGTACAACGCATGCGCCCCGAGAAGAAGCAACAACAACATTTCAAGCCTTGCTTTCGACCTCAGCAGAAATGTTATGGCATTTTTTTACTCGATCTTTTAATTCCATTTGAGCGTTAGTGGCAGTGCTTGGAGATACTCGAGCTGAAAGCGGGCTGGCAAAGCGCCCTTAAGTATTTAAGTAAATTTAAAAACTTGTTAAGCTTCATAATGAAGCAATTTTCATGAATTGTAAGGCATCAAGATGGAGCGAGTTCATTTTATTGGCTTTCTTCGAGGCATTAGCCTCAACTCATTTGATATTCGGCACTTTCTTGGCGTTTTTATTAATTAGCTGCAGAAGAGAGGCAAACAGACATACGTTTCGTCATTATATTAGCGTGGATGAGCCATTAAGAGTGAGTCCAGCTAGAAGAGATGAAGCCTAATGACTGGTCGAATGATAATGAGAGCGGCCTACACTGAACGGCTTCGGCTCGTTATGGTGCTGCTAAATGCCGCTCATTTCGTTTCAACAGCTCCATTAAAGCAACGACAATGGAACACAGGGCAAGCAACCCACCTGGCAGGCATTCCACCTTTGTTTCCACCTCCCCCGGCTCTCCTTTACACCTGTCAACCGGGCAGTAGCAGCAGCTGGTGCGGTTTATGCTGCTCAGGGCAGAAATTAAAAGAGGGCACAACAGAAAAATTCAATTATATCATTTTGACCTTTTTTTTGGTGCCTGGTGTCCCTGGTCGCATTGTGCTTTTGATTTAAATGTTTTTTTTGGTGTTATTCTGTTAAGGTTATTTAGTTCGGTTACCTTAAAATAGACAAATCTTTTAACTCTTTAAAGATGCGGAAGCAATTTCTCAGTCAGAACAATGAAGATGTAAAATAAAAGGTGAATTCGGAAATTGCACATTTCCCCAGGGAAAAAGTTTTACGCGCAACGCTGCGTATGAGTAATGCTATTTGCAAGTTGCTACTGAAGAGTTTCCCTCAACTAACTATTGCAATTACGCCGGCAACTCATGCAGTCAGCAAGCCTCCTGCCTGCTCCCTGCTGGCTAAATGAAGTGACTTCTAATGAGTTGCAAACTATCTAAAGACACGCATAGATTAAACTTCACACACACACAAACAGACACACACTCGCACACGTATACGTGAATATCTGGTAGACGCTGGTGTCGAATGCGCTCATAAATCTTCATACGCGACAGGCTGCATCATCATGAGCATCGTCTTGGTTGCGATCTCACATCTTTGGCCATCGCTTCGCATGTTCCTCGCTCTCTCAGTCTGTCTTCTCGTCGCCAGTTTTGTGTCGCTTTATGCGTCATTTATCATGCGAATCTCTTTACTTGTCATATTTTGCTTGTGCTGCTGCTGCATCCATGATTTTTCACTTCTCACTTTTCAATGCGACAGAGCCGAGTGACAAACTGACTGGCAGCGAGTGCAACATTGACTGACGACCTGACAAAGTGATACCAGACATCGCATCGTTCATATTAAAGCCCGATTCGGGGTTACCTCTTGCATGTTGCTTACACCATAAACATTCAGTGTGTAGCGTGTGTAAATAGCAGCGATAAATTCCAGAGACATCATCGATCTCTGGCAACACAAAAGGCTGTTCTATTTCCATTGAAATTTACAAATTTACGCAGCAACAAAATTTCAAATATTAAAAAATCTAAAGATTAAATTCGATTTATATTATGATTCGATAAAGCTTGAAAAGAAGAATCGATGTGAAGCGTCAAAGGGATTGGACTGATGGATAAATCAAAGCTGAGTCGTTGATGTAGGTTAAAAAGAGACGCTGATTCTGCTTTCCCTTAGTAAATTCATGGCACAGCAGGGTATTAGAGCTGCCTAATCGATGGTATTTATAGAATATCATATCTCTGATTGAATTTCGCATATTGTGCAGATTTTCGCATCTCGTACTCCTTGCCTGGCATCATAATGAGATGCAGGCGCATGCATATTTCATAGCCATAATTGACCCAAGCTTCGTCAATGACACGGAAGTTGCATGTCAAATTGAGCGCATTGTTTTATGCCGACCAACTTGTGCATGGGTTGGGTAGCTCCCTCTCTCCCTTGCTCCCTCTCCCTCTCTGTCTCTCTCTCTGTCTGTTGCAGCGCTATGATTGAAAATAATTGCGCGTAAAACTTCTACAATGCACATTAAATGACTTTTGTAATGATGGCTCTGCTATTTCAGCTGTCGCCCCCTGGCGACCGTCATGCGCATTATGCAAAACTTCTACTTTTCCAACTGTGAATGTAATTAGCCGCACTGAGGCAGCAAGCACAATGCGCAGTGCTAGTGCTGGAAACATGCAACTGTTTGTTTGATGCGCGCAACTCCAGGATATCCTGCGCTTTACTAAGTCACGGGAATATTTGCGAAAACGGATGTTAATAAATGTAGTTAATTGTCATGATAAAGTATGGAAAATTTGAAAAATACTTCCTTCTTCTGCATTGCCAACTGATTATACCCCACAACATCATGTTTATGTTTAAAAATATATGACAATAAAACAATTGTGCGGAGAAGGAAGTTACCCTTTTCTCTTACTGCCTTAATTGAGTGCAAATATTGGCCATATATCATATTATTTACAATTCTAAATGATGTTTATTTGCAGAATATTATTAAATGTTCACAGAAAGGAGAATGAAACAGCAGTAGAGCTCGTTCGTTGATTTTCAATGCATTTAAATAGATTATTTAATGTTTGTATTTAGCTGAATGGCTAATTATATATTATGTACAATATAATTAAATATAAACCAATTATTTTAATGATTCATTTTGTTTTTGTATGTATTTTACAGCATTCTAACGATTTTAACCTTCACTTTAGTTTAACATATTATTATGACGTACACGCATGTTGGCAGCCCTTAAATACATGACAAGAACAATTTTAATGAGCTGTTCCGAACCCTTACACCCACCTCCCCCACCCCTAGATGTCTTGTGGCATAGCAGACCCAAAGTATTTTTTGCTGAGCATTGTGAAAAACTTATTTATAGTAAATGATTATGGTGCACACATGTCAAATGTATTATTTAAGTGAATTTTAAATGCCTACAAATTGCCCCGCCTTATTGTTCGGTTTTTGCTGCTCCACATAAACATATTTCAATTGGGCTTTAACAAATTTATTTGCCGACGTGCGTAAAAGGGGCAGTCCACCATGATGAGCATGGCCACGCCCCTTGGTCATGCAAATAGCAGAAGAGCCATAGCTTTATTTATGCATGCCAACCATGGCAGGCAAACAAACAAGATACATCAAACGTGCCGGCTGTACCCGGTAGCCGGTACACTTACCCCTACTCAAGCCGGTACTGTACACTGCGTTTCCCTAGCCCAACCAACACTTACCCCAATCTCGAGTCGTCTGTGTGTGAGCCGGGTCCGGTAACGGCACCTCAAACGGTCTGGGCACGGATAGGGCCAAAAGTGTACAGTGCAAAGTCCCCAAAAAAGAGCAAAAAACTACTAAGTGCTTGGCAGGGTGAGCTGCCCAACGTGCAGTTACCCTGTATAACACATTATTATATTTACCTACAATTTATTTGTTTTATATAATGAAAATTAAAATTATTTAACAAATTCTGAAGGTTTTTTAGTTTATATATTTCTAAATAATTTTTGATAATTTTTTATGTTCTTCCAGACTTCACGTGACTACTTTTGCTGAGTGCAAAGACTTGAGCATATGTGTGAGTGTTCATGTGAGGCATGTGTGTGTGTGTGTGTGTGTGTTGCTGACGTGTCCATCCTTTTTAGCAAACTTGCTCTTTTCTGTTGAAACGTGTAAATTTATAATTAAACGCCGACACTTTTTTCAACTGCTTAGCTATCGCTGCCTCTTTCTGCCTCTCATTCTCTCTCTTTTTTGGTCTCTCTTGCAGTCTCTTTGTGTGTGTTGCTCTTTCAATTTAACTTGGCGCCGGGCAGAGCATTTGTTCTGCGTTTGCTTCGCTCGGCCATTTATGCGGAAATCTTCGTGTAAGCACTTAATTAGTGGTAAAAGTTAAACAGCCCTAACAACAAAAGAGGCAGCAAACACACGCATAGAGAGAGACAGAGGGAGGGAGAAGGAGAGGAAGCGAGAGAGGTAGAGAAAGGGGAAGAGAGAAAAAGGCCGCCCAAAGAAATAACAACAATAACAACTGTTTGGCTGTATCCTGGACCGACACCGGGTCGGGGATTAATTTATTTCATTTGACGCAGATTAGATTAAATGGCACAAAGACTCTCTGCATTTCCCGGCTCGTTGCACAGCGTCTGAAAACTTTATCGGGATGGGGAAGAGGACGAGGAGGTAGCATGGACGGCATTTTCATTTCGCTCTTTTGGCCATTTTGTGGTTTTCCTGAATTACGACTCTGTTTCGTTCTCTCTCTCTCTCTCTTCCTTCCCCCACTCTCTCTCTTCCTTTTCCTCGTTTACATGTGTGCTTCTGCTTGTGTGCGTATAACGATATTATGGTGTCAAGTGGCCGATGCTTGATGAGGTCAACTCCGTAAATGGCATATGGCTTCTGGGTCCGACAATTTGCAACGGTAATGGGCGGGCTATCATATTAATAAGTTGATATATAAATGTCGCATGATATGCAAATTTTCATAGCATACTTTCTGGCTAATGCCTCGTTATGGCATTTACGCATGCTCCCACACACACAAACACACACACACTCGCACACGGTTGTTTATCTAATCCGAAGAGCTTAACAATACGTGATTTGTATCTGGGCCATTTGCACGCATGCAAAAACAGCCACAACAGCAAGAACAACAAGCGCTGATTAACCATACGCCTCGTTGAGCTCCAAAGAACAAGACGAACAACAGGGGCAGCAACAACAATGGCAACAAAAGGGAAAGGCAAAAGAGCAACAACAAGGGCAAAGCTGACTTTAAGATTTACGTATAAAAAATAACTTGCCACGCCCACAGCCTGGGCGCAGTGTACGACCCGCTTGCGGCGTTTAATTAACTTTTGCACAAAATTGCGCACAACTTTAAAACGATAAAAACTTTTTATAAGCTGCCCCTTTGCAATGCATTTTGTTTTGTGTGCGGCCAAATTACAATATGAATTTTAGTTTTACCCAATAAAATGAGCAACAAAAAGCAATTCAAGTGCAGAACAATGCCAGCGAATACCCTGCAGCAGACAAAAAGTGAAAGGGAGTCTGAAGATTAAAAGCTAATCAAATCATTTTGCAATCCATAAAGAAACTATGGAAAATTGGGAATATGAATAACATTATGAAGAATCCAATCAAACCTTCCTTATTCAATATATATTTACAAATTTAATTGCTTTATTATTTCTTTAAATTTTAGTTTAACTTAAGAGATTTATTATTACTTTAGATTGAAAACTTCCTTAAAATAAATTTCACATTTTCGCACAGTATTTTCTGCCATTCGCACACGCTACTTGGCTACACTGAGTGCCAATAAACTCGTCTAACTTTAAAGCATTTGTTTTATTGCCACGTGCCGTAGCTGCTCTGTTCATGACCCTTGACCGGCAGCAAGCACAGCGCAAATGGTTATACCATTTGCTGTCACCTCGCAGTGTGCTGGGTATAACAATTAAACTTTTGCTGCATTGAAAACCCAACGACGTGCCACGCCCACAAAACGACTACTTACCCTCTGACCTGGCAGCCTGCAAGGACTACTTTTAAATTACAAAACGGGTTTGGCTTACTTTGGGTCAGCGTCGACGTCTCGAAGTATCAACACGGCTTGCAGTTGCATTTTTCACTTGCCTGCGGACATTTTTCAATGGTTGCGTCAAGTTGGCGGCATAAATAAACAACAACAGCGCAGCAACACCAACAGCAACAATAACAATGGAAAAAGTTGCAACCACAACAGCACGGAGCAACAGCAATAACGGTAGACAACGTTGAGAATGGCAGCCATTTTGCATTGTTCGCAAATGGAAATAAACCGCGCTACAAACAACTTTTGAGTCACCCTGTTAATGGGTCAATTTATCTGCCCAGCTGACTCTGCAGTTTACAAAATATGACAAAAACAGCACGACAGGGCAACACGAACAACAGCAACAACAATTACAGCGATGACGACGACGTTCGACGTCAGGTGCAATCAAAATTAAGCAAAAATTGAAGCGCTCCAAAAATGTGAAAACTTTGTTCGCTCGCTCTCTAAACTATTTTCCAATTTTAATTGTTACCCCTTGCGGCATGTGCGGTTGGTCACACTGGCGATGCCTGTGACTCTGGCCCTAATTAACTGTCAACTTTATTTGGCTGTCCATTTGGGCGTTCCTTGAATAGTTTGATGATTGTGTTCACGAGCTGCCCCAAGAACGGTTACCTTAAAGTGAGAATTCAATGTGCAAAGTTAGTAGAGAATTTGCAGCTGGAATTTCATCAGCATAGCAAGTAATTTAGAAGCATTTTTTTTTTTCATTCACGTTTCCCGTTTTAAATTCAATCCCAATTTAATATTCGCTGCACTGTGAATTAGGCGAGAAATGCGCATTCAGTGAATGCAGCTGGCTGCGAGTGGAAACATTTGTCAATCATTTAAATTGCTTGCGTGCGAAATATTTGCCCACAATTAAGTGAAACAGTGACGCGTGTGCATATAATTTATGATTTCATTTAAACAACTCAACTGCGAGTAATTATGCGACCGCACACACTCCCGGACACACACACGCACACACATACGCGTGCTAATATAATACACACATCACTCATACGCTGCGTAAGCCCGAAATTAGAAAGCGTCGCGCTTTGCTGCTCACTTAACGCGTTGTGGCTGAACAGGAGGAGAGAGAGAGAGAGAGCGGGAGAGAGAGAGGGAGAAAGAGAGAGAGGGAGAGAGTGGGAGTTGGACGGAAAGGTCATCATCAACAGTCCGTATTAGTTGACCGCAGTTGTGCGCTCAGGGTCTGGCCGAGCGAGAACTTTACGCCTTGGCCCTGAGGGTCGCACACCGCACACACACACACACACACACACACACACACACACACACACACACACACACACACGCAGACAGACACGATGATTGCGCGCATACGCGCTGTGGACCGTGTGCCGTGCACGCGCTCTGCAAGTGTGAATTAATGACTCGACGTTGGGCTTATCTGAAGCGCTTAATTTGTAACGATCTCGTTTACTTTGAGAAGGCAGTCAGCAGTCGGCTTTAATTTGCAAGCGATGTGAATGAAATTAGGCTCGATTCATATCGGCAATTTATCGATTTCATGTTTAAACAAAAACCGAGGCCAGCGCCGAGACCACCTTCTTAATCCCTGCCATGATGTTATGTTGTTGAGCGCAAAGCTGCAATAATTACAAATTACAATCCCTTTATTAATGGACATGCGTGGCGAAATTTAATTAAAATTACGCGTAAACACTTTTGAATATAATTTTAAATCTGCGAAAAAACGTATCCAAAGAGCATGAAATTGAAAGCAAACAGCTCGTGTTACGTTTACTTTAATCAAATCAATTTATTGTTGCCCATAGAACTGCTTACTTACTCGTATGCTGTAAATGAGTTGGAATCATCATGATCGTGTGAGGGTTCCATGTGCATATGTTTCATACATAATTATAATCATTACTTAAGCCTAGTTTACAGTTACATATATAGTTCGCTTGAAATTTGTCTCTTTTTGCTTTTACCTTTATTATTAATTGTTTTCTTTGCAGATTTTGTTTATGTTTTTCGCGCTCGATTTGAAAATGCAATCAGTTAATTGAGGCTAACAAAAAGTTATGAAATGAAATTAAATTTTGTATTTACATTTGAAGGAGCCGCTTCATTTGCTTTATTTTCATTTGCAAATTAACAAAGCAATTAATTTATTTGTTATCGTTATGTTGACTAAACATACCCTAGCCGAAGGTTGTTCGAGTGCAAGTGGAAATTTTATATACAGAAATAATAAAAGAAATTTTATTAAACTATACTCCATCAATATTTATTTGAAAGGGGTGTGCAACCTTCGGCACACGGAATACACCTAACATAGCTATATTTTCTTATTAGCTTTTATTAGTTTATCTATCAGTTAGTTATGCAAAGCTTGGTGCAGAGGGAAAAGTGTTTGAAATAAAATTATTACATCGATTAATGCGAAACTCTGTGTTCACGCAATGCAATTACATTGATAATTCTCTTTAATGTACTGTTTGTTCTCGTTTATTCTCTGGTATTGGTATTTTTTGCTTCTCATTCCTCTCAGCCTAGATTAATGTTTATGTATGTTTTTTCTCTTTATTTGCTTTGTTAATTAACGTAATTCAATATATTTACGCTATGCATAAAATTAACACTAAATGTCAATGGATTATTGCGTGCCATCGTTCGTTTGTGACACGGAGCCTCAATGAACGTTATCTAACCGTATTATTATGTACAAGGAATGCGCCACACTTAATTATCATGAGTCCATCGGCTGGCGAAGATGCTGTTGTTGTAGCTGCTGCGGCTGTGGCTGCGGCTGCTGGTGTCGACGTCGAGGAGTGGTGTTACTTATTGATTGCCTGCCACCATAATTGATATGCACTAAGGATAAGGTGCCAGAGCCAAGAAGCCAACCCATCCATCGCCAGGGCCATCGCACTACGGCGCTGGCAGCCAACGCCAGAATGAGGCTAAAGTTGAGGCTGCTACTTCTGAGGCAGCTGCCACTAGCGCCGCTCTTCTGCATTGCCGCCGGGCTCTCGTCTGCGTGTGAGAGAGAGGGAGGGGAAGAAAAGACAAGATGAGTTGGCAAAGTTAGCACAAGATGCGAAAAGATGCAGCTGACATGCTGCAACAAACCCCCACCCCCTCCCGTTGCCCTCCTGCACCCTGCACTTACCATTAATGACATTGACCACAACGCTGGCCGCCTCAGCCGTGGTCGGCATGCACGTATAGTTGCCCGTATCCAGCAGCTGCGCATTCGCAATCCGCAATCTGCAACAGACATTAAAGCAACGATTAAAGCAATTGTCTGCGTGGCTACAGCAGCAGTAGTAGTAGCAGCATCAGCATCCAGTGGGGGCCAATCACACTTGCCACATGAATTCTACTTCATTGATCAAAGTTCAGAATGCCGAGCATGCTATTGAGCTGGAAACCAGCAACCACTTGAGCGTGGGGGCAGCGCGTGCTTTCAGTTTGATTCTTTGCGAATATGATGAACACATTGCTAACCTGCAAGGCATCTACAGTACTGCTTACCTGCTCTGCAGCTTCTCGGCAAGTGTTGATTCCATGGAGATGCGCTGCAAATCGATGGCTGCATCATTCGGATGCGCCACAAAGGGCGTTAGTATGTAGGGGCCGCGATACCAGTAAATTGGTCCAATATCCTGAGCAGCCGTTGCCGGCTGTTTCACATGGCATGTGAGTGTTATGACGCTGCCCACTTTGACGTACAAATCCGATGGACCGGCTATAATCGCCTTGGCATCTGTAGCGTGCAACCAAAATTGGGGATCGGCTGTAATGCTGTGTGAAGCTGTGCACGTTATTATATCCGGCTCTAGCTCGTCGGCTTTGGGGGTGGAGGTCTTGTTCACACAACATAGGGCTACTAACAATAATAACAAAAATCAAGAAAGAACGTGCTGCGACAAAAGGAACTAGAATTTACAAAACCGGAAGAGAAAACAGATATACATGATCAAACAGAAAATAGGATATAGGATAGGAGCCTAGAATGGTATGCCGGCGAACTTAGGTGTTGAAGGAGTTCGCGTTTGCCCACCCAACCATGATCACCTCCATTGAACTTTTAGTTCAGGTGACCCCTTTTCCCCTACAACAGCGGGAGCGTTAGCATCGAGTTCAAAAGATAAAAATTTCTAAAACATTATAAATTTAATTAAATTCTCTAAAGGTAATGGTATAAATTAATGTGGTTAAACTAATCATTCCTATTTCTAACATTTAAATGCAATTTGATTGGTAATTGAAATCTGTTATTTGTTCACTTCTGTTATCTCTTTCATTGCCACAGTTTCAGAGGCTTTGTTTAAAACTGTAATTTATTATAAACCAATATTTTCAAATTGTATTGCCTACTTTTGGCTGTTAGTCAAAAGGAGATGTGACTTGTTCTTTGAATATTTTAAATTTTTTTTTGTTGCTTGGACCATATTTCAAACGTAATAAAAAAAATGGATTTTACTCACGGTTTCCGTCGGCGAAAGATCGATCTCTTGCTCGGCACCTGTTTGCTTAAAATGTTTTAAAAAAATTCAAAATTATAGTACTCAGCAACAAAAAATCTCCAGTTTAGACATTCTCAGGAAAAACAAACAGTAATCGGAAAGAGACTAATAACTTAAAGTGAACATAATATATATTAACAAATATGTGAATTATTTTTAAATAATGCTAGAGATAAACAAAAACTTAATTTAACAGAACATTCCTATATACTGGTTTCTATTACTATTTTTATTAAATTTTTCCCTCAAAAGTATGTGTTAACATCGAGGTGGCCATCAGTCAATTTTTCCTGCTCCAATATTCTAAAAGATCTGACTGTGGTTTAATTTAGACTTTGGCAGACAATTTAATTTAGTAGAGAGTTGGGCTAACTATTTAAAGAAACATTTCTTTTCCCTTATGGTGCTATATTGACCGTGTGGTCGTTCAGCGCGAAATCGCAATTTTTGCTATACGCTAACCTTACGGTTTGCTGCTGCCTTTTAGGGTGTGTGAGAAAATGCTACTCCGTCTTAGCGGAGTGGCGAAGTCTGCTTTAAAAAAAACGCTCCTTATTTAAATTGAGCTTTTTAATAGGCTATGATTAAATAAATGTTGATTTCCGCCGAGCGCGTCGATCTGCCGGTTTGGTGGACGACGTCTATCCCGAGCGGGGTAATATTCCTTGGTGACGGGCCCTTGGTCAAAGTCCAGCTTTCTGTCCGGTCCCAATTGGAGTAAATTTGCCAAATCTATCTAGGTATTTCCATTTATATATATTTTTCCTCATTCTTTACACCATTAATATTTACCCAAAGAAATATTGAAACCTCCAGCGTTTGCCTCAGGATGTTTCCAGAAAATTATAAATTAAGTTGCACACCACTTTAATTTTTCCCGCTTTCACAACTTTCTCCGGCGCCAACTCTTTCGCTAATGCTGACTTGCAAATTTCTTCCTCCCCAGCTCTGCTTCATTCTAGACCCTTGAAGATCTGGGTATTTTTCTCCTAATCATATCTGGCCTATGGGTCCATTAGTGTAGCCAACTACTTCAAAGTTTTAATAATTTTTATAGCATACTTTTAAGGATCTACTCTAATTCTATTATTTTTTCTTCTCTCTTTTGTGGCATACTTTTGGGCTTCATTTTATATTTTATTTGAGTCGATGCTACAAATTCCCCCCTGCTAAAATTAGACTAGGGGTCCAAACGATCACTAGGCTGATCCAACCTAAATCGACTCTCATTGGCGTATGTCTTTTGCGTGATACGTGCCCAATGATCGTCCCTGCAAATCTTCTAGTTCATAACACGAGTTCCCAACCTTTTTACGCACTCGTGCTTTTACAAAAGATAATCCTAACTTAGCATTGTAGCCTGTCTGGAAACAACTCTGCTTAAAGTTTCGTCGAAAGACTTCTTGTCCCGGTATATAATTTACTTCTCGGGATCTTAGATTATATGCTCGTTCATTTTGCTCAAAGCTTTTTTTCATGTGCTCACTCGCTGCTCTTCGAACAATCTCAAACGAGTCCTCCCTATTAAAAGTTAACGAGCGATCCTCTAATAAATTAAGTTTCCTTAATAGTGCATATGTTGAACCAGCTGTAATCATATGTTGACCAAACGCCATATAATAAGGAGTAGTACCGATACTGGAGTGCACTGAAGATCTTAAGGCACAACATATTCTGTTGAGATATTCGTCCCAGTCTTTTTGGTCTGGTCGTACGTATGACTTAATCCCAGAGAGAATTGATCTATTTACACGCTCCGCCGCATTTGCTTGTGGTGAATAATAGGCAGTGAGCGTGTGTGATATTTCGTGACGACTCAATAAGTTTTGAAAGGCTGTTGACTTGAACTGGGAACCGTTGTCGGAGACAATGGTTTCGGGTATCCCAAAAGTCATGAAAAGATCATCCTCAAGGTATTTGATTACAATTTCGGCCGTAATCTTTTTAACTGGCTTAAGGAATATGTATTTAGAAAAATGATCCAAAACTATAAATATCCCAATATTTCCGCTCCTAGATCTAGGATAAGGACCTAAAAAATCAATATATAGTTTTTGGAAAAACCTTTCTGACACCGACGCTTTTCCCATTGGGGTCTTAGCACTTGATTCGGGGCTTTTGTTTGCTTACAAATATCGCACGCATTTACGTAAGCTTTGACATCTGGCACTAACCCTGGCCAAAAATAAAACTGTCGTATTCTTTGCAAAGTTTTATGTATCCCACCATGAGAAGAAAGAGGATCGTCGTGTGCTTTATATAAAACGTCTTTCACTAATTCTTTCGGTACCCATAGCTTCCACGCATGTTCATCGTGAACTAGATGTCCTGTACTATGCTCCGCTCGCCGATAAACATATCCTGCCTCTGTTTTCAAATCAGGAAATTTACTTTGGTTCGCCTCGATACGTTCTATGAGCTCTCGATACTCTTTCGTTTTAAAAAATTCTGACTCTAAATCGATTTTGACCTCGGGTCGCTGTTCTATTGATGCCATCTCACTGTCATTAACCCTCGACAAAACGTCTGGTACCACATTCAAGGAACCTTTTCTATGTTCGATTTTGAACCGGAATCTTTGTAATGATAAGGCCCATCGTGCTAACCTCGAACTTAAGTCGTTATTTGACATTAACCACTTTAGCGAAGCATGGTCTGTCACGATTGTAAATTCGTGACCTTCTACATAGGCTCGAAAACTTTTTAGACATACTATTGCCGCCAAACATTCTTGCTCTGTGACTGTGTAGTTTTGCTGTGCTTTGTTCAGTTTTTTTGAAACAAAAGCAATCGGACATTCATCCCCTTCTGCAGATAGCTGAACTAGCACTCCACCTACTCCTGTTTTGCTGGCGTCGCAGTGTATGAAAAATGGCTTGGTAAAATCTGGACTGTGTAATACGGGTGATTCCGAAAGCTTGAGTTTTAAAATTTCAAAAGCCTGCAATGCTTCTTCACCTAAATGAAACTTCCGCTTGGTGGTCATTGCGTCTGTCAAAGCCGAAGAGAGGGATGCATAATTCGGTACAAATTTCCGATACCATCCGCAAAGTCCCATAAAACTTCTTAGACTTTTAAGATTCTTTGGAACGGGGAACTGCTTTATAGCCGCTATTTTCTCTGGATCAGTTCTTATACCACCATCGCCTATAATGTGGCCTAAGTAACGTACGCGTTGCATACAGAAGTGACTTTTGTTTACGTTAATTGTCAAACCAGCCCGCTTTATTTGTAAAGCTATCTCTCGAAGCACTTCTAAATGTGACTCAAAACAGGGTGAGATAATTAAAAGATCGTCTAAATATACAAATACCTCGTTTCGCAAATGTGGGGGCACCACCTTGTCCATTAATTGAGACATGGTACTGGCCGCATTGCATAAACCAAACGGCATGACCTTAAATTGATAAAGTGGCCTACCAGGTACTGTAAAAGCTGTTTTCTCTCTAGACTTTTCTTCCAATGGCACTTGCCAATATGCATCTTTTAGATCTAAGCTTGTTATGAAATTTGCTTTGGGAAGTCTGCTTAGAATCCCACTTATTTGAGGCAAAGGGTATGCCGACTTTTCCGTAAAGCTGTTGACTTTTCTGCAATCTAAACAGATTCTTATTTTTCCAGGCTTTCTAACTATAACAATCGGAGAAGACCAACCACTGTTTGATTCTTCTATCACTCCTAACTGTAGCATTCTGTCTATTTCCGCATACATTTCTTTTTCAACAGCTGGTGAAACTGGAAAATGTCGTTGTTTTACTGGTTTTGCATCTCCTACGTCGATTGAGTGTTCTATAAGGTGCGTCTTTCCTAGCCCTTCTTTAGCAAATGACGGAAATGCTTTTACCACGTTAGCCAATTTGAATTTTTGCGCAGCTGATAGTTCATGCTGATCAGCACTGTTATCGTTAGATGGTAGCACTAATTCATCTACTTGCAAGTTGGAAGGTAATAGTTGATATAACTTCCAAAAATCTATTCCCAGATATAAATCTTGTTGCAGTGATGGGACGATAAATATTTCGATAGGTTTTTTCTCACCTCCGTATTCTATATCTACCTTCATAGAGCCCGCGATTGTTTGTGTGGCTCCATCTGCAGTACTGACTTGACACTTTAAATTTTTGAAAGTTATACCTTCCTCTAATATTTGGATAGCTAGCTTGCCACCTAGACAACTTATGGCTGCTCCTGAATCTAACAAACCATATACTGTGCGATTTAACAACGTAACTGGTATAAATGGGCGAGGATCTGTAGAACTTTTCGAGACTGCACATAACTGTTTTAATCCTATTTTACACCTTTTTACTTTTCCCCAAAACGACCTGATTCTCTTAGAACTACGAGATTTAAATCTCTCCGACAATGGAATGATTTCATTAGTTTGTAATTCTGTTGTAAATGTTGACATATCCGGTACTATTTTTGTTGATATTTTCTCATCATCTATTGGTCTGTGTTCATCGCTTGATTTTTCAGCACAGCCGATGTCTTCGGTTTGTGTGTAAACTTCGACGTGCTGACTTGTCCGTTTTTTGAACAGCGATTACAATTAGGTTTATAAGTATTTGCCGCACCACAGCCATAGCAAAAGATTTTCCTGTCTGACAGACAGTCTTGGTACCTGTGCCCTGTTTTCCTACAGTTCCAGCATACTAAAGCTACAGCTTCTATCTCTATATCTGTTAATGCTTCTTCCGATTCAGACTGCTCATCAGTTTCTGCTAACAACTCTGCTACAGTTCTTCTTACGGGATTACTTTTTGCGAAACCTGGTATGTTTTTGACGTCTTCAATGAACGCTTCTCTGCGCCTACAAATTTCTCGAAGCTCAGAGACAGTCCCTATTTCCAGATTTAAAATTTCGTGGCGGATTTCTGGTCGTAAATTGTTCCTTAGTATCTTGACAAGTTTTCTGTTTGGCCATGGCTGTTCTAGCTGGTCTAACAGGCTCGAAATTCCTTCGTAAAACCCATCAAAAGTCTCATTGACCTTCTGCTTCCTATTTCGGATCAACTCCTCTAAGTCACTATCATCTCGTTCTTGCCTAAATTGTAGTCGCAGTGCATCACAGAGCCTATCCCATCGTACGTGCTTTACCACTTTGTGATGTCGCCAATAGAACTCAGTTGCCTTCCCTTCAAATAAGACACTGATATTAGAGCAAAGCACTTCGAAATTTCCACCTAAGGTTTGATGCGTAAGGGCCTCAACTCTATAAATGAAGTTGTCAACTGACACTCCAACTCCTGAAAACTTTACTTTCCAGGCGTTAAGAATATGTACTACTTTATCTGGCCTTTGAGACAGATCTGAGGCAGCACTTCCCACTGAGTACTGTGGAGTTGCTCTTGATGTACCCTGGTTGTATTGTGTTTCGTCTGGTATATCGGCTCTTTCCTGAGGCGAAACCCCCCTACTAGACATCGCTTGTACTTGAGGTACCATTAACCGCTGCACACAATCTACCACCGTATTTTGAATTAACTCGGCCATTTTCTCTGACAGAGAATTAAGAATTCGAGTTTCCATATCTTGAAAAGCTGCTCTAGATGTGCTTGGTACTTCTTCTGTCCCTTGACTAGTTATTGCTGTTGCTACAGCACCTCTCTCGTTTGCTGTTCTACTTTGCGATCGTGTGTTGTGTGCCACTGTTTTCTTGACTGACGCACTCGTAGTTGGCCGGCATGTAATATTACACACTGGACACGCGTCACTTGTTTTAAAATGTGTTGTTAAACAATCTCGATGAAATTCATGGCCGCAATTGGTTCTATAAATTTCTATCGAAATCACCCTTTCCTTGCATAAGGCACATGTGACTGCTGTATCTGCAGCTTCGGGAGAACGATCTAAGCCCATCTTTTCTGATCGAGACACCAATAAATTCAAAATAAATACTCTAAGTAAGATAAACTAAATAAACTATTATACTAGAACTCTAAGCAAAATAAATCGAACAAAACGAATATAAGGATATAAAAAAAACAAATATAATAATTCTCATAAGATAGTTGAACTCTCCGCATAACTTCCCGCTGTTAAGGGATTGCGAAATTTTGGCTTTACCACTCTAGTTATGAAAATAAAAGGGTGTAGAACTTTAAAATTTATTTCTTTAATTTTATTAAGTTCATGTTATGTAATTTGTTACGTATCACTTTTTATGGATCAGGTGCTCTAATTAATAGATAACTCTGATTTTCCTATAAATCGTGATAAGTCACAAGCTCCATTAGCTGAAATAATTCCAGTATTTTGACTCTTTCTCTTGGTTAGTGCTTAGTTCTGAAACTTTGCTGCTATATTCCAAAGACTCTTTTCTCAAAATACTGTTATTAGAAAGATAGTCCAATGTTGTTTGTATTTGATCTATGGCCAGGTGATAAGCCTAAGCTAAAGTCATCCTGTTTTCTCATATGATCGTTTACTCACTTCATTGTCCCTAAGGTATCAATTCAACAGAAACCTAAACCGTGGTAGGAAGGGAAATATCTTTCACGCTAACTATTTCCAGGCGGTTAAGAAATTTGTTCTTGATCAAAAGTGTGAAAAGAAAGATGAAAATTATAGTAAAAAAGATTGATCATATCTGCATGTGAGTCACATTAAATTGACATTAATTTAATGCAGCCACAACGTTGGGCGCCACTTATTTTTATTATTATTATATATTATAAATGTAGCGTGCAACCAAAATTGGGGATCGGCTGTAATGCTGTGTGAAGCTGTGCACGTTATTATATCCGGCTCTAGCTCGTCGGCTTTGGGGGTGGAGGTCTTGTTCACACAACATAGGGCTACTAACAATAATAACAAAAATCAAGAAAGAACGTGCTGCGACAAAAGGAACTAGAATTTACAAAACCGGAAGAGAAAACAGATATACATGATCAAACAGAAAATAGGATATAGGATAGGAGCCTAGAATGGTATGCCGGCGAACTTAGGTGTTGAAGGAGTTCGCGTTTGCCCACCCAACCATGATCACCTCCATTGAACTTTTAGTTCAGGTGACCCCTTTTCCCCTACAACAGCGGGAGCGTTAGCATCGAGTTCAAAAGATAAAAATTTCTAAAACATTATAAATTTAATTAAATTCTCTAAAGGTAATGGTATAAATTAATGTGGTTAAACTAATCATTCCTATTTCTAACATTTAAATGCAATTTGATTGGTAATTGAAATCTGTTATTTGTTCACTTCTGTTATCTCTTTCATTGCCACAGTTTCAGAGGCTTTGTTTAAAACTGTAATTTATTATAAACCAATATTTTCAAATTGTATTGCCTACTTTTGGCTGTTAGTCAAAAGGAGATGTGACTTGTTCTTTGAATATTTTAAATTTTTTTTGTTGCTTGGACCATATTTCAAACGTAATAAAAAAAATGGATTTTACTCACGGTTTCCGTCGGCGAAAGATCGATCTCTTGCTCGGCACCTGTTTGCTTAAAATGTTTTAAAAAAAATTCAAAATTATAGTACTCAGCAACAAAAAATCTCCAGTTTAGACATTCTCAGGAAAAACAAACAGTAATCGGAAAGAGACTAATAACTTAAAGTGAACATAATATATATTAACAAATATGTGAATTATTTTTAAATAATGCTAGAGATAAACAAAAACTTAATTTAACAGAACATTCCTATATACTGGTTTCTATTACTATTTTTATTAAATTTTTCCCTCAAAAGTATGTGTTAACATCGAGGTGGCCATCAGTCAATTTTTCCTGCTCCAATATTCTAAAAGATCTGACTGTGGTTTAATTTAGACTTTGGCAGACAATTTAATTTAGTAGAGAGTTGGGCTAACTATTTAAAGAAACATTTCTTTTCCCTTATGGTGCTATATTGACCGTGTGGTCGTTCAGCGCGAAATCGCAATTTTTGCTATACGCTAACCTTACGGTTTGCTGCTGCCTTTTAGGGTGTGTGAGAAAATGCTACTCCGTCTTAGCGGAGTGGCGAAGTCTGCTTTAAAAAAAACGCTCCTTATTTAAATTGAGCTTTTTAATAGGCTATGATTAAATAAATGTTGATTTCCGCCGAGCGCGTCGATCTGCCGGTTTGGTGGACGACGTCTATCCCGAGCGGGGTAATATTCCTTGGTGACGGGCCCTTGGTCAAAGTCCAGCTTTCTGTCCGGTCCCAATTGGAGTAAATTTGCCAAATCTATCTAGGTATTTCCATTTATATATATTTTTCCTCATTCTTTACACCATTAATATTTACCCAAAGAAATATTGAAACCTCCAGCGTTTGCCTCAGGATGTTTCCAGAAAATTATAAATTAAGTTGCACACCACTTTAATTTTTCCCGCTTTCACAACTTTCTCCGGCGCCAACTCTTTCGCTAATGCTGACTTGCAAATTTCTTCCTCCCCAGCTCTGCTTCATTCTAGACCCTTGAAGATCTGGGTATTTTTCTCCTAATCATATCTGGCCTATGGGTCCATTAGTGTAGCCAACTACTTCAAAGTTTTAATAATTTTTATAGCATACTTTTAAGGATCTACTCTAATTCTATTATTTTTTCTTCTCTCTTTTGTGGCATACTTTTGGGCTTCATTTTATATTTTATTTGAGTCGATGCTACACATCTGGCGGCGTCACTGCAAATGCCAATGGAACGTGCACAAAATTGATTAATGGCATTTCTAGCAGGTCTCCCTAACAGTCCCCCCTACCCCTCCCCTCACACACACATACACTAATCGCGTAGTAGCGTAGAGCGTAAGGGAATCCATCCAATTCACCCCTGAAACGATTGTGGCTTCGCTTGTGGTTAGCTCCAAGCAGCGCGTATTTCGTGGGACAATTCAAAGGACGCTTCACAATTACATTCAATGAATCAAGGCAGCACCTGCATACCAGAGCAGTGTTAAGTGCTTCTATCAGAGAGGTGCGAAGAAGAGGCATAAGCTGCACAATGAATGAAGCCACACTTGGAAATTTCATTGCCTACTTTTGGGTGCTGTGTGAAATTGACATTGAAGCTTCTGTGCGCGAGGCGGCCACAATTAAAACTTATCACTGGTCTTCTTAAGTTCATGCATTGTCTTTCTCCTCTTTAAGCTGCAATCTAATTAAATATACGATCAATAGGAACCTAGTTAATCTCCAGCATGTGGCTCACTCTATCAACTGTCCGTCTGGCAATATATTAATCGAAGCTGTCACATAAAACGCACTTGGAATAGCCAAGATAATGCAAGGTTACGATATTTCAATGGCTGCTGGCCAAAATGCAATTTTCTCTCGCTGTAAATGAGCTGTGTCTGGGCCGGAGCTAAGCCAAGTTAACTAACTAACTGAACCGTTACGTGGCGACTAACTCAGCATCAGCAAACGTCTGGCCGCTTGTTTGTCTATGTACGAGTATGTGTATCTGTGTTTGCATGCTTGTATGTGTGTTTAGTGCGCACTGAAATCGGCTTTAGTGTCTGCAGCGTAGCTACTCGACATTGTCGTCACCCGGCGTCGCTGCAGCCTCTGCTCCCAGGCCGAGTCTCATCATTAACAACGTCAACATTTGACTTTGTCGACGGGCTACTGCTGCTGCTGCTGGCCAAAAGCAGTTGGTGAATAGCTCGAAAAAACATTAAACCAATTTTCAGTGCCTATAAGTGAGGTCGAGGATCCCTTTTGCGGGGTATACAAGTGCGAAAGTACCGCGCATTTGTCTCTGTCTGCCGCAGCTGGTGGTTTGGCACTGGGCAGTAGCAGCAGCGACAACAACAACTTATCTCGCCCCCAAAATCATGGCCAATATTAGAAAGCCACACACACCAAACGCACACACCACACACACGCACTGGCAACAACCCATCAAGGCAGCACTGTGGACATAATGGTCCCCATCGTACACACACACATCGACAAACACACGCGTCCTATCCATGTGTGTGTCTGTATTTGCGCCGCCAGTCACAATAACAACGGGCTAACAACACTTAAAATGTGTGTAAAATGCGCGAGAACAACAAGAATTGTACCCGCTTTCAACGGCTTCATTGGCCTCAAGCCACGCCCGGCCAAACAATGGGTCAATGAAACGCCCTTAGCAGCACCAGCGCCACCCCAGCCTGGGGCACAACCCCCCTAATCCGATGGCAGTCGAAAGTGTGTTAGGCTTTTGTGGTTACAAATTTTTATGTGTTAGTTTTGCCATTTCATTTAGTTTCTGTTGTTCTTTTTATATTATTTCTATACCCTGTAATAAAAAATAAAAGCCAACACAGGGACAACCCCGTACCCATTTTCCCCCTTCAAGACATTAAGTTTAACTATTTCGTTTATGTTCCACGCAAATCAGTTTCTTTCGTTTAATGAAATTCTGAAATTGCTGAAAATCAATTTCGATATGTGCGAAGTAATAAGTTGAGTAAGTAAACAAAGTCATATATCATAAATAGTCACAACTCATACTCATCTTTTCTGGTCTTACTTTGCAGAGTATCTGCTAGCTTGGCAGCTTGGCCATTTCATTTTTATTGTTATTATGTGCCTGTTATGGGAGGCATTTGATAACACACAAAAGCACACAGACCAGACAGAACAATTCCATGAAATTGACTCTTCACGTAATGACCACCACCTGACCCGAACCGAGGTTGGGGACACTCTTTATGAACCAGATTTCATTTGAAGATATTTGAAAAGAAAATCTATTTATACTACACGGAAAAACTTCTTTGGTGTCTAGTGGCAAGTTGATTAAAGTTATTGAATTTCTTTCCAAAGTTAGGGGAGTATATAAGACGCTTAGCAAAGGTAAGGGTGTGCTCCCTTAAAGAAAATATCCCAACATTAATGTTTAAACAATTTCAAAATGGTTCACAGATCAATTTCATTAAAGGAAATGCCCTCAACAAGATTTCAATGGCTCTTGTTCTCAAGCATATCAATTTAATACACAAAATACGGTCACCCTGCGAAATACAATAGAAACCAGGCTCTCTCTCTCTCTCTTCCCCTGGAGGTTTTATGCAAACGAAGGCGGCACGCTCAGCAGCATACTTAACTGAAAAATCTAAAAAATTATTTGTTTGCCTTTTGCGCTCTTTGAGGAATTCGTTCGTTCGTTTTCAAGGGATTCCTTCCTGTTCGTGTTGCTGGAGCGCGTAAAACCGGTGACAGAATATTTTATCACGCTGCCAACTGCAGAGCGCAAACCATAGAAACGAAAATCTGCACAGAACATTTTTTCAAATCATTAGCATAAATTTTTTTTAACATTACCGCGACTTCCCGTCGCCACAGTCGGAGTGAAGATGAAGCCAGAGGCAGTGAAGGATTGCGAGGAAGTGGGGAGTAAAAATGGATTATTTTGTGTGTGTGTGTATGTGTGTGTGTGTGGAGTGCGTTGTGCTGCAGGTTGCAAGCTGTAACGGATGTTATGTAGCAACAGGAAGCTACGGCGTTGATTTGACTTTATAGACGTTGATGAGATTCGCCAGAGTTCGTTTATAAATAAGCAACTCAGGTTGTTCCTGGCAGCCAATTTGTTGCTGAAAATCCCCAGACTCCTCTAGCCATATAGTTGAGCTGCTGCTAAATCTAGCGTGTTAAGACTGTTCTGCGCTGAATTTCACATAATTTCACACAACAAGCTTCGGAACTTCGGAGCGCAATTGAATCACGTGAACGACTCCCGAGTGGGCCGAAAGTGGTCAAGTAAACGATTGAATGCACATTTGGGAATACATGGAACATGAATTACACAACCAATGCCAATTGAATCAAAGCGAATCAAAAGCAAAACTAAAGCAATCACAAGCAAACAACCACACAACCACCAAACAACTGCTGCAAGTCTTGGGCCAAACTATTCGATAATTTCAATTAACTTTGCCCAGCAACAAAAATAAATAAATAACGTAGTAAAACTTTGGCACATGATGACAAACATTCGACTAGGCCACAACTTCTCGGGCTGCTGCCGCACAAATAAAAAAAAAGGAGAAAGTTTCAAATCAATTTTACGTACATGAATGAAACATGAACGTGCATGCGCTGCTATAGCAATTTATAACTAACACACGCATACAACAGACACACCAAGTATACACAGGGGGCAAAGACTTGAAGCTGAAAGGCAAAATATTGCCTGCAACGGAAATCCATTGTAGAAAACTTGTAAAATGCCAAAACAATGAATCGAGAGCGTGGCGTGAACGTGCAAAAAACACCTCAAAGGATGCCACACAAACACTTGCCAAACACACACGCACACACACACTCGCACACATACAGCACAGCACAGCACAGCAGGCATGCATAGACTGGTTTTCACACGCAGACAGCGTAACGCCCTCGGGGCCACGCCCTCGTCTCATTGCCCGGTGTGTATTACAGGCAGCATATGAATTTAGTATTGAATTTAAATGCAAATTGCGTTTGCATGCAAAGCGTGTAGAAAAATGGCAGACAGCAAAGTTTTGGGCACCACAAAAGCAACTCCCGCCCGACACAAACACTGCACACTCACACACACACACACTCGTACACTCGCATAGAGATATATACCCTAGCTAGTGTTTGGTTGTACTAAGCCAGCAGTTGATATGCCCCTCAACAATGTGTTGACCTAAATTAAGTCCGCCAGCGACGCGTAATGCAGGGTAAACTGTAATTGATGATGTACTCAGCAGTTGGTGCCAGTGAAAAAACTGTTATACACTTTTGTGCGCTGTTTTAAGTAGGGTGTAGTACGTGCTGCAGAGAAAGCTAGTGAACTGTTAGGTGATATTCAAGTCATTTTTTTTGTTCAATAATTTTGGGAAGTTTGCAAGATTAACTCAAGAAATTCAAACTATTGTAGATTAATTTATTTAATTATTTTATTTTAAGATATGTATAATATAAAATATGCATTAGTTTGATATATTATTGATGTATTATTGTATAAAGTCTTTTCACGAAAATAATGCAAATATTTTGAAAGGAACATTTATTTATTCTACACGGACAAACATGTTTGGTGTCAAGTGGCAAGTTGATTAATGTTATGGAATATCTTGCGAACGTTAGGGGAGTATTCCTTAAAGAAAATATGCTAACATTAAGGTATAATCAATTTTAAAATGTTCCTCAGTTCAATTTCATTAAGGAAACTCCTTCAACAAGATTTCCTGCAGCCGAGCATATAAATTTATTACACAAAATACGTTCATATTCCGGTGTTTAATAATTCATATATTACACATACAATCTATAAGTATACAAAATATATTTTTAATTCTGTATTAAATTAAGTGAAACTCAGTCAAAAATGTAAAAAATCTAAATTATGATCCCCAATTAATGTAAGCATTATTTATAGAGGATTCAGCTGAAAAACTATAAATGCTAAAGAGATTAATGTTTCGTTTTATCTAGGGTGATTTATTAATCAAATTGATAGCATTTTCAGCACCCTACATCATGTTTTTTCCACGGTCTTTATGGCTTTAGTATAACATATGTAAATAACCCACACTGACACACACCTGCAAAAACTTTAACGTATTTACAACAGTTCGCATTGTATGTGTGGCCAAACTTTCTGCCCAATTTATAAGACTCTCCCGGGGAGAGCAAAAAGTTGTCAGTTTCCCCCCACCCCCGCGCATGGCAAGTTGCAAGATGCGAGCTGCAAGTCGTGCATGCGACAAGTCGCTGACAATGCGCAAGCCAAGGACGGGAGGGAGGTAGTTAAGATGGAGAATTTCTCTCCAACAAGTTGCAAGTTTGCAGCTGTACTCACCTATGACATTCAAGCGGAATGCCATCGAAATCTTTGGCTCCGTATTCACTTGGCACTCGTAGATGCCGCTGTCACGTGGCTGCGCATATTTCACATGCAACGTCCAATCCTTGGAGTCGGCGGTGCGTACGACCTGCAAGCGAAATGCATAGATAAATCGTTAAGGCTGAAGCAGAAACTGTAGCTGAGGCTGAGTTGAGTTGGCAGCCAGCTGGGGCAGAGACTGACTGACTGAGACACAGAGACTGCATTCGGCAACTGTGTGTGCGTGTCCTTGGGCAAATTTAATCAATGCATACAAGTTGGTAACTTGCTGAGCCTGGCAGGGAGTGCACCAGGAGCCAGGAGCGTCGAATTGCATACGCAATTAAGCTGACTTGGCTTACAAATGGCCAGGCATGCCTGGTGGCCATTTAATAAGCCAGACGGACTGACAATGCCAGGCAGGGCAACTACGCCTGGCAGCGGTGGAAGTAAGTAGATTACGTATACGCACCTTGAAGCGCTCATCAGATGTGTAGGTCAGAATGCCTGCAGTCAGAATGTGCAAATCGCGTTTCCTTATCCAAGATACCTGTAAACAGAAACAGAGAGAGAGAGAGAGAGAGAGAGAGAAGGGAAGCCATTTAGTGACAGCACAGGACAAAGGGACAAAGCGCGCTTAAGTCAATTTTTAAAATTGCTTCGGCCCCCGACGAAAGGGACCTGGGCCGAAATAAAGGTAGAAAATTTAATAAACCAAACGGCAAAATGAACTAAGCGCTGCGCCAACAAAACATCGACGAAAGGGAACTAAAAAACTTTGTCAAATATTCTTCCAGCGACGGCGGCGGCGGCAGCAGACAAAGCGATTTGCAGCACGACGACGACGAATGGCGGCGACGAAGTGCGTGCCCAAAATGTCAGCGGCTTAAAGTTGCCAAAGCCAAAAAAAAAAAAATAAATAAAATAAAATTGGTTGCACGGGCTGCACAGCCCAAAAGCAGCCAGAAAGTAATCTGCACGCCTGCCGCAGGCAACCAAAACTTTTCGTAGCTCCAAAGAGAGGGAGAGAGAGAAAAATAAAAGGGAAAGAGGAAAAATAAAACAAGCGAAACTGAACTTAGCCGAAACTAAAAGTGTCAAAGTGGCAAAAGGAAACGATGCTTGGCCAGCCCAAAAAAAAAGGAAGGAAGAAACCCCATCGCAATTCCAAAGAAGGGGGAAAAGGTGCTACTAAATCTCGCTCTGTGTGGGCAATAGATGATGACGAGCCTGAGCCCGAGAGCGACTCCAAGTCTGACGAATTAGGTGCTTTGCTGCTGCAGCACTGCGATAGGTGTGTGTTCCCAACAGTTTTTCCTTTGCTCTAAGTGGATTTGCCTGGCCAGGCCAAAGAAGAAGGCATTGGCAGCCAAAAATGGTCGAGCTTATATGTAAAGCAGACCAATGATAGATTAAGCAACTGCGTCGCAGGCAACTGCCAAGGTGAGTTTAAGAACTTCGACGTACCGTTACCTAAACAGATGCTAGAAATTCATTGGGTTTAAGTGGCAAACTTTTCTCTCGAAACTGACCTGCGAAATTATTTAGATTAATGATGCAATGGCTGAACCGAACCTTCTGGCATGTAAATAACTTACAACAATATCCTTCAAACTTATAAAGTATTTTTAACTTTTTTCAACTTTTGTTTCAAGTTAAGCCACAAAAACTGCAGCAGATTTAGGTGTGGAAATCGAGATTAGAACTCTTATAAACTAACAATTTGATTTGAAAACAATACATAGCAGAACATGTTCTTTATTGATTCTTCATTTACTTTATACTCTGTAGTTCATCTCCTCCTCCTAACTCGATCAACTTTGTATAATCTTTGTACAAGAAATATAATCAAGCAGCTTTAATTTCCTGCAACTCTATAGCACTCCCAAGAAATGTATAAAATGCAACAATTTAAGCTTGATTTAGGAGAAAACAAATTTGACGGGGATTAAGCTGCAATCCCTCACAGCGTGCACAGCGGGAGCTTGAAAAATTTCACACATTTCGTAGCAATTGAAGAGCAAGTTAAGTTACAAACGACCAAAGCGAAGAAAGACCCAAAAATGAACAGCAAAGCGCGAAGAAAAACGAAAGAAAATAAAGTTTAAAGTTGATGAAGCAGCGGAGCAATCAATAGATACAAGTAAAAAAAAGAGAAGAAAAAGACGCAACAAAATTAAAAATGAAGCAAGGGAGACCGAAAAAAAAAACACATGAAGCACAATGCAAAGCCATAAACTAAACTTAGCAGGGTGGCGAATGCCAATGGATGGACAAAGGAACACAGTAAACAGGAAGAGGATGACGAAGACGAGGTCGGCAAAGGAGCAGCTGAACTGGGAGCTGGGGAACTGGGTAAGTGACTAAAACTCTGTCATTCAAGCAAGAAAATGACCAAAAGATATGATGAGAGATGCGATGATGATGCCAAGGACAAAGAGAGCGGAACCGGAAAACGATGCGAGTAGCTGAACAAACTGAACAAAAAAGAACGAGACCGAAAAGCTTGGCGACTTTGGCGGTAACTTGATTTTCAGCTTGACTACTCTCCTCAGTCAGGGTCAATATTTGCTTAAGCGATAGTTAAAAATGCATAAAATCGAACCAAGAAAACGTTAGAGAAAACATTTTGCCAGATAAGCATCCTCTGACTTGACTCACCGATTTATCGCGCAAATTCTCAACGCGGCAATTGATGGCGGCCGTGTGCCCCGTCCGGGCAGTTATGTTCCTGGGCATGCCAAAGTCAAAGACTGGCGGCGGATATGCTTTCTCATCCACCGAGTCTTCGGACTCGTCCAGTGCATTCTCAAACTGTGCCACATTGTTGTGGTGCGAATGGTGGTTGCCCAGATTGTGGTTGCCATTACCATGCCCGTTGTTGCTGTTGTAGTTGTGGCCAGGCACTAGCGAGGCTATGTAGACATCATCTACGGCTGCAATGGAGGGCAACAAGTCGTTGTCCATGACGTTGGCAGCTGCAAACAATGCAAAAAAAGAGGAAAAAGTTAAGAATCGAGCCAAGAATTGTGAGAGAGAATTGAATAAGCAAATGGTGCAATTGTTGATTGAATTGCCATCGCATTCGCAGTCGAGACTGACCCATATCGATAGGCTAGGCAAGGCTTCATTTACAGCTTAGACACACAGGCTGTGTGTGTGGCAGAGAAACCACTTAAAGCTAACGAGAAAATGCTGAAAGATCGCCGCTTCAAACATAAAGGAGTGCAAAAAAGAGTGGAGAGCCAGACAAAAAAGGAAAACCTATGGCATTCAACTGCAAATTAATTAAATGCCACTCAATGCCAGCACTTGAGCATGTGAGTTAAGTCAAATAGCTGCTGTGTGCGAGTGTGTGTAACGTTTAACCCCACTTCCCCCTTTCAAATATGCTACCAGAGTTGTCCTTTAAGACAAAAGGCAAGCCAACAGCATGCAACGGAAGCCGAGTGAACCGAGTGACGTGCGCAAAATGCTCGTCATACGCGCTCGCATTCGCACTCACAGTCGCACTCGCAATAATTACAGGCGCATCTCACAGCAATCCAACAATTGAACGACTTCCTAACCCTGTTGCCCGCACTCCCTGCGCACTTGGCTGCTTCAGCTAAACAGCGGAAATTGTTCTTAATTAAAATAAATGACAGCTTTAATGGCCGCCTCGCCCCGGAAGTGCCAAACATAAAGCAACGAGAGGAGTGCGAGTTCAAAGCCAGAAAAAAGGCAACCTTAATTAAGCGTCGGCTTGCGAAAGGGTTTATGCACTTGCAGGGTCTTAAAACATCCTATCGTTGCTATCTAAGTGATATATAACTGTGCAGAATTAAATTGTTTTGTAAGTGTCCAATATCATATTTTACTTGGAATGACAATTTCATTCTAACAATTAATGTGCTCTTCATTGAAATATTTCAAGACTTATGCACTTTAATATTGATGTCGCTAAAGTTTCTTTTGCTTTCCACTAAAGCCCAAAAATCTGTACCCTGTACAATGCATTAAATCTAGCTAACAATAAACTACTCGTATATCATATAAATTCTGAAATACCTATGCAGATATAGTGATATATTTATACCAGTGCATTATGCATTCATCTTTGTCTCCGTCTGGCTTCCCTCATTGACCGTTTACCAAAGTTCAAAGTTCACACTGCGCTAAATATGCACATTAAACAGGGCACACACACACACACATACACACGGGCACACACACAGTTTCCCTTGACTTAAATCTGCGCATGCATTATCCAGTTTTAAGTGCAACACTTGTCGTCGGTTATGTCGCCATTCTCGCCTTTGCATGCCAAAGTAAAATGCATTCTTGTTTTTGCATTTTCTTTGCATTTTTGCAGTTTGCATTTTACATTTGAATTTATTTGACATTTTAATGAGCGCATAATGTCAGCCTGACAGCCCTGACAACCCTGGCAGAGTCAGAGTCGCAGGTTGACGACACTTATAACTCTCGGCACATGCGACTGCTCCATGTCAGGTGCCCTGCCCGGCAGCGTCTCTTCTCCTCCAGTTCTCCCCCCTCCACACAGCTTCACACACTCTTTGCAGCTATCTAACTGGGTCACTCACTTTGGCAGCTGCCGCTGCACTTGAATCTTTTGGGCCGCTGTGGTACTTGTGCATGTTAGACACAAAAATCTAAATTATTTAAGTGCCCACACACACACCCACACTCACACACACAGACACGTGCACAGGAAGAGCGCGTGACAGACAGACTGATGCGCCTGAAGTGTTGGAGTGCATAAATGATCGAAGAACAGATACGAATTAAAGGAGATTTCACAAATGGCAAAAATTTAATTGGAGACTTTAATTTTAAATAAATGAAAAAAGAAATTAATAAAAAAGTGATTTAATAAATAAGTTAATAAATCAATAAATACTTATGTTTAACTTATTGAAATTGTAAAGTTGAAGAAATTATTCGCAAAAAGAAAAGAATATTGTTGGCATATTTTTTGCCTAGTGACTTTCCGCATTTGTAATAAACTGGGCCATCGATGCTGATTGCGAATGACCATAAAAAATATATATATATTATATATTCTGTAAACACAATTTATATGCCAGCCATTTGTCAGACCCTTTCAGGGCACGCGCTATGTACAGGATATGAAAAAGTAAACTACACGCGGAAAAAAGCAACATGCAAAAGGACCGAGTAGTTGTTGTTTTTGTGACTGCTGCAGCTGCTCCTTGTTGTTGTTTTGCTTCATGCTACACACACACACATAGAGAGAGACACACGCACACTTACATTTTTGGCATCATTTAGATGCTCGTCGAGCAACTGATGCAAATTTAATTTGGACACCTCACACAAAAAAGTGCGCGCGTGAGAGAGAAAGTGCTTGGCAAGGGGATATCCCCACATAGCGAAGGGGAGGGGTAGGAAGTGGGGGGAACGAGGCGAGTTGGCCAAAAGGAGGCTATCTGCGTCATAACTTGCGCTTGAGTGTGTATGAACTGCAACTAATGATGTTGCAGGCACTCGAATGCGCCTTTTTGATTTAACGATCGACTTTTTTGCGCTCTTGATAACGTGATAGAGTGCCGGCAGGAGAGGGGAAGACGGGGGGGAGCGGAAAGTGCGGTTACAGTTTGGGGGAAACACGGTGGGCAGAGCTTAATGACTGGTTGGCTTGGTTAGCTGGTTGCCTGGTTGGTTGGTTGCCTGCCAGAGAGCCTCTGCCGGGCTGCAGGTTGGTTAGCTGCCCGTTTCCTGCGGTTGATGGTTGCCTTTTGACTCTCGGATTTGCTGAGTGTTTTCATTATTTTACTTTTTGCTTTTTGGTTTCATTCTGTTTGTTTGTTTTTTTCTTTTTCCTTTTTTCTTTTTTTGGCGGTTGATGCGCCTATAAACTTTCTGCGCGGCTGCATAATTTCCTCATGTGGCTTTGCGCTGGCAATTTATTTATTTTAAGTTTAACTGCAACGAGGCGCGTAAAAAACCAATGTGATTTCTTTTTCAGCTTCATCAAAGGCTCATAAAATTGTAAATAAAATACGTGAAGAGGGATTGCTTGAAGCAGCAATAAGCTTGCAATTGATTGACCTTGACAACGTATTGTATGTCTCGCTGATTGCCTGATTGGATGTTCTCGCACAAAGGCACAAAGTCTATTGACTACTTTGAGGCTTAGCGGATCATAATATGCCCGGTTAGGTGTGAATATTAAGCTGCTTAGGGGATTTGCAATTGATTTGTTTTCAACACACACACACACACACAGTAGAAAATTGTTTATTGATGTAATGGATAAAAAGCAAAGCCGACTTTGAGACCTATACAAGCCTGTAAGCGGATAGTAGATTTAAGAGACAAACATGAGAGTAGAGATATGATTTATGAATTGCTGCAAATGCTGGCAGGCTTGAGTGTCAAATAAAATACAGACTATTTGAAGTATTTATTATATGTATTTTTTATGTGTTGTGCCTGTTCTAAGGTTGTGAACAGAAACAGCCAAAATGTATCAGCTCAAATTGTGTTGGCAGTTCGAATGATTTCATTAGCAAACATTACTTCCAGATATTGTACACAATGTTGACTTGATTGTTTAACAAATTCATTGGTAGACCTAAGCAACTAGTATGACAAGCTTCTTTAGAAGTTGCTTTTAAAGTATTTCACTTAAAGCGAACTTAAAGTTTAATCTGGAACACTATTTTGACGCGCTAGTGGTAAAGGCTTCTGGAAAAAATTCAATAAACTGTTCATCCTCAGTGGCAACGTCATCGTCTGTGCCCGTTGCCGATGTTGTTGTCACTTCGAGGCATCTGTGTGTGTGTGTGCGTATGTGTTGGTTTGGGTATGTTGAGAATATTTATTAAAATCGTTGTGCACAATTTTATTTTGCATATCAAAAGGCGTCTGTGGCTTGCTGTATATGTGCGGAGGCACGTCTATGGCAACAGCAGCATTTGCAGCTAGACCCCCGAAGGCCAGAATGGCGTTGAAGCGTAGAGTAGATTTGTTTAAGTAGGATCCGGAAGGAGAAGGGGCCCAACACACACACACACACAGTGGGATATTGTGTGCCACTAGCCAAACGGCCATTGCCCGTTGCAGACCCTATTTGAACTGGCCTGAGCTTGGGCTCCATAGAAATTTGTACTGGGCAAGCAAATAGACCCGAGGCGTTAAAAGGCTAAGCAAATAGACTAAGCCAAAAGATGCCCAAGATAGGCGTACAATATTTTCATCGAACAACGTGCTGTAGACAGCAGACTTGAAACTGAAGCCCAAGTCAAACTGCAACATTGCCCGGCGGTTGTTTGCGAGTGTCGCTACATGACAGCAACTCCAACACTCTCCCACCTCCTTTGCAACTTTCCCCGACGGCAGCTCAATGTAGCACGAAGATTAATGGCGTCACCGACATGCATTGACTTGACTGCATAGAAAACACTTCCCTCCCTCTCTTTCTCTTCCCCTCTCTCCCTCACACAGCTAGCTAACTTCAACTCATATTTTAAACAC
The DNA here is from genome assembly GCA_018904595.1 of Zaprionus indianus. Taxonomy (NCBI): domain Eukaryota; kingdom Metazoa; phylum Arthropoda; class Insecta; order Diptera; family Drosophilidae; genus Zaprionus; species Zaprionus indianus. The sequence goes on from JAEIHA010000905.1 coordinate 5,658,732, forward strand.
TGTGAAATTCTATTTTAGCAAGTTGCTGCCTCGACACAGCTTCGGATCCATTTAACAATGTTATGGGAAATTTGAATGGCGTTAGAAAACATTTAAAATTACATTGAAAATTCAACTTCAGTAAGGTTTTTTTGAGAATTTGTAAGGCTTCTAGTAAAGTTGGCAATTTATCGAGGTACAGTTTAGCATATTGTCTACATTTGTAATTAATAATCATCAGCTTAAACTACCTTTTATATTACTTATCATAAGAAACGATAACTTGCTGAAAATTAATTAGCAACTTGACATTTCTAAGCACTATAAAAACACGCTTTTATTTTATTATTTTCACTATAATTTTATTGCAACTTTTTACTGCTGCCGACACTAAAAAGTCAATCAAAAGAATCATTCTCGTTTTTTACTATAATTTCCTGGAATTAAATTCAACTCGCATGTAGTAAAAATGCAGTTCTCAACGCAATTCAAAAATCATATAATATTCATACTGTTCCTATAAATTTCATATATGCCGTTGCTGTTGCTGTTGTCGTTGCCTTTGGCAGTCAATAATGTGAAAAGTTTTTCATTGACACACACAACAACAACTTTGGCTGGCAAAGAATAACAACAACAATCAAGTTTATTAAGTTTCCGGCGAAGCGTAAACCATATTAAAATCTACTTCACAGCAGCAACAACATTAACGTCAAATGTGTGTCACGCACACACCCACACACGCATACATGATAATCACTTTCAGCGGCAAAAAATAAAATGATGAAGAAACTCACAAAATCGAAGGAAGAGAAATTGAAGGAAGAAGCATTGCCTACTTATGAGCGCCGCCAACTGAACTACTTCAAAAACGCATAAAAAATCAATGGCAGCGAATGTGCGCAATAAATGTCAGTGACAAAGCAAATAACAACAACAACAACAGCTAGCAACTACAACAAACGAAGAAAACGAGAAGACAATTTCCCGTGATGTTTTCGCGAGGGGTCACACGCTATTCTATAGCATACTTATGTGCGTTGTGAAAGAAGAGGCTGCTACATCAAGTGGGGTAGGCAGCCTACATATGTGCCTGGCAGGGTGCTCTGGCATAGGTTCGTTCGGGGTAGTTCTTGGGAATTGGTCGCTGAGCATACAAATTGAAAATCCGCCATAAATTGAAGCAGCCAAAGCAAAGTCTACGGCCAAAAGCTGATGACAATTTATGGTTCACACTTGTAACTGATGACGGTGCTTAGAAGCATGCACACACAGACAGACACACACAAACATACGTGCGCACACGGTGACATGCACACACGTGCAGCAATTTGGGGCATGTGTTTGCCAAAATATATTTCATTGTCTGCAGCCCAGCAAAAAGTAGGCTCTACAAATTGCCAGCCATTATTTTGCGCCAAAGTCAATATACATTCTATATACACACACTGGCACCGACACACACACACACCCACACCCATACACGGCACACGCACACGGGCATAAATTCGATTTTATTTTATTTAATTTTTTCAAGCTGTCCAGGTGCGTGTGCCGCTGACAGTCGATGATTTAAAAGCCAACTCGACTTTTGCATAACTTGCTCCCGCTTTCTCTCTTCTCCTCATTTTCTCTTTTCCCCCTTCCCATCAACTTCACAATGAACTTATGCCTTAGGTACCGTTAGCTTGCCGCTGCCTAAGTGGTTTCATAACTCGCATTGAAAACTAGTGAAAACTTTTTCAATACGCTCGCGCACAAAGGCATTCACAAAAAGGATGCGTGCCACAAAAGTTGCCCGAGCAACAGCAACAACAACAACGACAGAACAGCTTCAACTTTTCGGCTGTGTACCGCACATTCCATTCGAATTGCCGCAACTGCCTCACACTCCTTTCAAATGATGCGGCAAATGATTTAAGGTGAAGCCCCTCGTGCATTGCATAACAATTCGCCGCGGCTCGCCATAACTGGACAGTGACTAAGAAGCCGCCGCTCGTTCATCACATTTAAATTCATAACAGCCAAAAAACAAGAGAGAGAGAGAGAGAGAGGAGGCGAGAAGAGAATCCATTTTGTTGTTGGTGCGCTGAATTTATGAGGCTCGCTACAGCTACTAAGTCGCAGCTAATAGCGGCTTTAGAATTTATAGAGTTTTTCGGCTTAGAAGTGCTTCCCATGACCGGCACGCCCGGCGTATACGTAATATCAATAAAAGTCAGAGTCAAGTCAAGCAGCTTCTGAGGGAATTTTAGATACACAAAGTACACTTTAATTTTTGGCTAAGATGAGTACTAACAAATTGGGGCAACTCAATAGATCATTATTAATTTGTTAGGGTATACAGCGTTCGTGCTGGCAAAACATTCGTTCCGCATTTCATATTTAAAGCAAGGGTCTTTTATGCTTTTTGACATATTATGCTATAATTTTTGTGGCAAAACGTTTAGTTGAGCTACATAAATAATAAATAAATAACACACACACCCACACCCAGCCACATAGGGGGGCCCAGAGGCAGTCAGGCAAGCTCTGCTTGAGCGGGATACTCATAATGATGGGCTACGTGCAAAAGACGAACAGTTTCCGTTCCGTTGCTGTTGTTCGTCTTCTTCTTCTTCTTGTTGTTGCTGTTGCGGCGGGTGTCGGGCTTGTTATGCTCCTCTTGCTGCTGCTGTTATTTGGGTCTGATTTACAAGCCAGTTTCTGGCAGTTTACGTTGTCCTAACTCAGCCTCAACGACGTCGCCGTCGTCGTGGCCTCCCCTCGAATTAATTTGCATTTTGTTGACTCAATTCGTGCAGCAAAATGTTTTTACATAGATTTAGCATAAAATATTTAAAACAATCTTCTAGCAACATGCACATAAAAAGTGCAAACGTTTTGTAAAGTTTATTTTAATTGTATTTCCAAGTAGATGCAGGAGAGGGAAAGGGATCACCACCAGGGCTATCGATATGCAAATGCGTGTGCAGGCAAATCGAAAAACTTTCAAGTTCTCTCTCAACTAATAGTCGTAAATATTTATGCATCCATGTGTAAGCTTGCAAATGAAATTCAAATGTGTCCAAAAGTCTGAGCCAAAGTCTGAATGGGCTCAGCTAGACTTAGTTGCAATTCACCGACCGCCCTGGCCGCTCTGTCTGTCTCGCCTGTCTGTCCCCTTCTCGATAGCTTCTCCAAGTCAAATCAAAGTTGCCAGTTTGCAGTTGCCATTTATTTCTTTTGTAATGTGCTCAGATTATATCAAATTTTATTCGGGGGAGCCCTCAAGTCACACACACAGAAAGACGAGGGGAAAGATCTGTAATCTGTATTGGGATGGATACGATTCGATATCTTTCACTGGTATGCATTGGCAATGCAATTAAATTGAAACTTTCGGCAATGGCTATCGAAATTATTTTCGTACTTTAGAGAGAGAGGAGAAAAACAGTTATTACGCTACAATAAAATAGTCGAGCAGACTTTTTAATTAATGGACAGACGGGACAGCCCGCAACCCAAATCGATTCGATATGTTGATGTGGCTCTCAGTCTTTTTTTTTGCAGCTGGCAATGGCAGCAAGAATTCCAATTCGGCTTTCGTCATTTTATTTCAATTCGAATTTGCGAGACATTTGCATATTGCAGTTCACCAAATAAGCAAATTAAAATGCATTTCAAAGATTTTTTCCATTAATTAATATCAAGTGTATTCGCTAAAATTTAATGTGAGCCAAAATATCTACTTGAATATCGATAGATAATAATGCCATAAATTTAAGATACCTTAGCAGATTCAGCTACAAGAAAGCTTCCACTGCAAGTCAATAAAGCAGAACAGTCTTAGCAGAAACTCATTAAATCTCCAATTGTTTTTCAATTTTCGTTCGATGAAATATCAACTTAATTCCTCAGCAAGCTCTCAAATTGTCTGCCCTCCCCCCAAAAGTCAGCCCTAAGAAGACAATCGATTTGCTCCAGTCTCTTTGTCATGTTCCAATTTCGTTGTCGAGACAATTTCGAGCAGCTTAAACAAGGCACACAGCACTGAAATATTTAACAATCTTTATAAACATGCCGAAGCAAATAGGCAGTATGGGCCACAGCCAGCTCAACAGAGTGCTCTGTCGTCGCCACCAACAGCTTTGGCATCAGCTACAGCATCTTCATCTGCATCGCGATGTCGTTTGGCTCACGCTGATGCTGCCTGGGCCAACTAATATAAATTTATGGGCATAAGAGCGCACAGTGTGACACAGACACGCACAGCAAATTAAAATCAACTGGGAGCAGTCATTATGGAGGCTTTCACTTTCGCTAATGTGTTATGAGAGGCAGTCAGCCGAGCAAACCCAGCCAAAGCAAGGCAAAGCAAACCAGACCAGACCAAGGAGAGTTAACCAGCAGAGGGCGTGAGTGCTTGACTGTTCTATATGCATGTGTGAGTTGAGGGGTGTCTGTGTGTGAGTGTGTGAGTGTGTTTAGGCAAATAGGTCGCACAGTTACACACACTGTCGCACTTTAACGCGCTAGAGCTTACATTGTAGTCGTCGTATTTGGCCAACTGAAAAACAGGAAGAGCTGATTAACAGATGAAAGAGTTGACTGGCAGATACCCTGTAGAATCTTTTGAATAAAACGTAGATAGCAAATCTCTTTGAAGATTATTTAAGGTAAAATTTCATTTTTTTTGGTTTTGAATTTCTTTAACATTCATTTACCTTTCTCAACTTCTATACTATTTAGCATTTACTAAGTTACTTTATGTGGGCTATGCTATGATCAACAGATAAAAGAACAGACCAGCAGATACCCTGTAGAATTTTCTCTATACATTTTAATTTTGTTAGCTTCGATTCCTCTTTATTTATAAACTTTTCTTGTCTGTCATGCCCTTTTATTAAGTTACTTTATGTGGGGTATGCAAAGAGGCTAAGAAAATATGCATTAAAAGTTGAATTTGTTGCTGCATGAGTATGCGTGAGGGAGTGTATGTGTGTGTGCGTTTGTGCGCTGCAAAAGTCAAAGCAGAAATTAAACTTAAGATTAAGGCGAAGCAGAAATTTCTGTTCTTTCTCGCTTGTGACTCGCATCTTGGGGGATTACCAGCCAGCAAATACACGCACTCCAGCACACACACTCGTGAACACACACTCATGTTTAATCAGATGCGCATACATACATATTTGAGTGCGCATTTGTAGCTAAGTCCGTGTGTGTGAGATGTTTGTGTGTGTGTGTTAGTGTTGTATTTTTTTGCTGTTGTCGTATTTACACTTATTTCGTTTCGCAAGTCACTTTGTTTACTATATATTCAACTCAGCAGGAGCTAAAGTTTTTGTTCATTGCGGCTGCCACGGAGCGTATGAGTGATTAAAAGTTTTAGCATTAAGCAAATTGCGTCTAATCTTGACTTCGCTGATGCCTCCGCTGATGCTTCATTTCGTACTCGATGCTGCTTTGTTTCTGGCGGCAATTTCTTTTCGGTTATGCTAATTACATCACGCCCCAATAAACAGCTTACAAGCGATGGCAGGGCAATCAGCAACTGACTAAGGGAGACAGAGAGATAGAGACAAAGAGAGAGAGAGAGAGACAGAGAAAGAGAGAGAGATATTCGACCTTGCCTCGCCTCAATGATGCCTTGACGCCATTGGCAATTGCCAAACGCGTTGCTCGCCTTCGTTCGATTCGATTTCGGCTTTGGTTTTGGCTTTGACTTGCCTTTGATTTGCTTATTTGCTGGCATTTCAATTTTCCCTTTGCCACTTTTCCAATTATTATGCAACAAACAAATAATCTAATATGTTTTTGAAAACTTGACGCAGCTGTCGTCGCAAGTTTGTTGTGGCCAGCAAGGAGAAAACAACAAACAAAAACACAAACAAAAACCAAATACTCGTACACAACAAGGCACGCAGAATATTACAAAGAGCTGATAATACTTTTGGGTGCAAAAGTTTTTAATCGATGAAAGTTTTTGCCCAACTACGTGAGCGAGCTCCGTTCGAGGCAACCGATGCGAACTTCAACCTAATTGGCAACAGCTGCTCGCTGGCTGGCATACATCAATTTGTCAGAAATATAGGCACATATAATTAATTGCTTTGGCCATTTCAAACATGACAAGATTTCTCTCTCTCTCTCTCTGAAGCTCAAACGGACCGTGTTTAAATCAATTTAAAGCTGAATATGAGTAACATTCCTTGACTTGTTGTGACTTCCTTGACTCGAGAAGGCCTTTCTCAACCATTTGCTGTGTGTCGCAGATGTGCCAACCCTTTGTCAAAAGTCAAATCAATGACCTTTTGATCAGGGCGAAACCCTTTTGTGTGAAACTATTTACTGATATTTGTTAGAGCTAAGATTGATCGGAAATACAAAGAAATTTTCGAGTTGTAAGTTTTTTATATTATTTTTATTGCTCTTCGAATTTAAAGATGTATCCTTAACTCATTGTTTAAAAGATCTATTGTTATTATAAATTATTATTATGTTATAAATCAATTCATCTTTATTAAATTATTTTTTTCAATATCATAAATTCTTTTCTTTTGTTCCCAGAATCAAAGAGCTTAAAGAGTGTCACTTTTCCCCAACATCCGTTGCTACTGCTTAAATTGCCTACAGAAAGCCTGCTTTAATCTGAGTCAGGAACCTCTATAAACCCCCACAAAGGAGTATTACGATGGCACCGAAAGCATATTAGCATTTTCCCATTGTCGCATGCATATTTTATCAAAGCAGAGCACACGCATTCGAGTAGATAATTACAAGCCCAGCTAAATCGCAACACTACACTACAAGGCATAATAGAAAACTTTGTCGCACACACACACACACACATGCAGAGAAATATAGACAGGCACACATACCGACATATGCAATGGACGGGAAAGCCATAAATAATAATTAAATGCGTGACTAATTACTTGTGTAATTTGCTATTATTAAGCAGAAGCAGCCGAAACAACAAAAGACGCTGAACAGAAGGAAATTGCCACCAAAATGGCGATGTCATAATAGATGTATGGATGTCTCTGCACACACACACGCGCACACACACGCACACAGAGACAGAGACAGGCGAGAGTCGCATAATGAGCTGGCAATATGTCGAGCTATCGTTATCGCTAGAAATTAAGTTCAACTTGGCGCGTAGATAAGTATTTGTCAATGCATAAGTAATCTAATGTACGTGAGTGTGTGTGTGAGGGAATGTGTAACTGTGAGCAAGTGAGGTTAGGGTGTGCGGGGGTTGACGATGATTAAGTTGACAACAACTGTCAACTTTGCTTTGGCGCGCGCTGACATAACCTAAACGCACTCGCACACAGCTGACACACACCCACGACACACACACACCTCACACACACACACATACCTACACACAAACACACACGCTTGTGCGCGATTACCGTGGCAGCTGCCGTGTTGCGGTTTTCCCTGCTCCTTCTGCGGTTTAATGAGTCTTGATTTATTTCATTTCCTTCATTTTCGATATGCGCTAACGACGACGACGGCGACGACGGCGACTGCGACGACGTCTGTGCGTTGTCACCCTTGACTGTGAATACACACACGCACACACACAGCCACTCATAGCAGACTTTATAAGTGTGTGTGTGTGCAGAGCAAGTTGCGTTGGCATCTGCCTGCTTATTTACATGACAACACCAAATTTCATTACTCATGCTCTGGCATCGGATACGGCACGACACATTCCCCCCCTTATCACTGTCTCATTCTCTGGCTCTGCCGGCACTTGCTGTTTTAATTAAGACATTGATTGCTTAATTAAATTTATTTGCAACCGCCGCTTCATGGTGACATCGCTAAGCGATTTGCGATGTGTGATTCCCAGTGAAGAGTTGCGCCGCGAAGCGATTTGCAGTGAAAATATTTCATGAATAACTAAAATAAAGGTCGACAGAGTGCGGGGAATGTAGAGTGACAGAGGGAGAGAGAGAGAGAGAGGAGAGGAAGATGTGAGAGGAGGAGAGAGAGCAGGTAACGAGGTTATGGAATTAGCTGAGATAATCAATATTTCTGAAAGTGTTTATTGCACAAAGATTTCTGTAGCAGAAGCTGATTAGAATATTATGTTTGTTATTGGTAGAACTTTCCCAAGAGAGATTAAATTAATTAAACTAATGGTGAACAAGTTTTGGTAGAAGGGTTGTTTATTAATACACAATAGAGGATGTTCGATTGTTAAATTTTATTTTAATTGAATTTATAAAGTTTAGGTTGTTACGAAGCGGCTCGTGCTGTGTGGTTGTTGGTTAATATCAAAAGAGAAGGACTGCATATTTTAATAAATGTGATTGGCAATTGAGAGGGTTGCCAGATCTCCAACAACTAGTATTTCTTTAAATTTTTAAAAGTTTTCATCATGTAAACAGAGCAAAGATTTCTTTGACACAAAATGTTCCCTGAAAATGTTCCCTGTAGTTGCACAGTAAATCAATTAGACATGAATTATATCTTTCACTGTAGTTCCACAGAAAATCAATTAACATATAATTATTCAATGTTGTTCCACAGTATGCTAAGGAATATTCCGTAGTTTTCATATAATAACACATAATATAAACAATAACAGAAATCTTGAACAACTTCTCAAGTTTCCGGTAGCTGCTTTTAATGATTTCTAATTCACTCACGAGCTAAGCTAAGCTAATCATTGCAAAGCTTTAAGCAAATCGCCACATAAAGTTCACCTTTAATTCTCTCTTTCTCTCTATTTTTTTATCTTTGCTTGTTTTTTTATTCACTAACATTAGCCAGGGGAATCAGCACGAGCTTTTCAATATCCGGCACTTAAGTTTTATTACACTGCATACGCCCAGCGTCTTATGCAACCTGTGCTGCACGTACGCGTGCTTCCCGGCACACACACACTCCCACACACACACACACACAGAGAAGCACCTTGCGCTCGCTCGCTCTTTGCTAACTGCTCTGGCTCTCTGGCTTAGCCTTTGCGAGCCATTTTCGACATAATCTCCATAAAAATACATATAAACAAAATGTAAAATTCATAAAAAATGCGAGAACGAGCAGTTTTTGCCTCCACTTTACACTCAAGCATACCGCATCGCATTTCATTCTATTCCACTCGGTTCTACACTGCTCTCCTTCCCACTCTCTCTCTCTGATTCTCCCTTGGTGTTTGCGGTCTCTTCATCCACGTTGCAATGTTTATTCGCCTAAGCGTCGCTTTCAGTTTGTTTACACTATTTCGTTTTATATTTCTCCCTTTGTGCGGGTGTCAATTTTATTTACCGCTTTACTGCACCAACTTGACTTTTATATGCCCAGCACTGTTGGCACATCTACCCCCTCCCCCTTCTTGTACTTACATTTGTGTTTTGTCTTCGCTTGTCATATGATCTCGAAACTATAAATCTTATTTACTCGCATTTATACCCTGTAGCCGTAAAATGCATGCAGTGGGAAAAGGGTTTGGGACAAAAATGAACATGGAATGTTCAATGAGCCTCAAAATAAAGGAAAATATACTTGATGAATTATTTAATAATTTGCAAAGAAGTTGATAATTTATTACTTAGCTAAAGCAAGACAACTTTGCACTACAGAGTATCTGCAAATGTATGTTGCATAAACAACAATGATCAACAAGTAAGAGAGTTAAAGAGTCGACTGTGATATACCCGCTACCCACATCACTATAATAATTTCATATATATAATTTATATATTTTGCGTTGCATACCTTGAGGGAGCGACTGGGAAATTAGCACCTCTACTATTCATTTTTTAAGAACTTCTTTGTTAATTATGAAACCGCAACAAAATTTTCATAAAGTATTTAGGCTTTGATAATAGTTTTTATTGCCAAAAATGAAGTTTCTGCATTCAAATTACGCTTGGAATTGAGGTTTGCTCGGGCTTAGTCAATTTCTAAAACAAACTTGAACTGCGTGCAGAATTTAGACATTTATTTTTATATTTTTAGTAGTTATAACTGAGATCTATTGTAGATTTACAGACGGACAAGGCTATATCGATTCGGCAGTTGAAACTGATAAAGAAAATATATGTTATTTTGTGTTGGCACAAAGCTATAATACTCCTCCACATCTCAATGTGCAGCGGATATAAAAGCAATTACGTTGTGTTTAAACAAAATATACATTGGGCATAGGCATACGTTCTTTATGTATGTCTAACCATGAGGAACTAAACGTGAAGGCTCTCTACCTTAGAATAGGAAACTTGAATATCACGTAAATTATTTATTTATTTTCTATAAACTATACAACTCAAGAAAGCTATTAAATTGACTGCCCAAATCAAGCAAGCAAAACCAACTGCAAACTGGCAAACAACTATTGCTTTCGATGTATACTTCACATCTCTATGAAGTCCATCATCGATCGAATGTAAACAGGGTTATCCCCCGAAATTCAGTGATAAAGTGCAATGCAAATCAAAATAAACAAAGTGCAGCTCTTTGGGTTCTTCTAAAGACAAAACACACTCGCACACACACACTTTCTCTCTCGCACACACACACACACACACACACATATGCACACAAACATAAACAGGGCAATAAAATATGAAGAGCCTGAGGCGAGCAGCAACAGTCGCCGACTGGCAGCCGCACCCGTTAGACGCTCGAGTAACGCGCCACCCACGCACACACACTCACACGCACGTATAGAGTTGCATATACATATATATTGCATATATAGCACCCCGCCTGCCACGCAATGGATATCACGTATGCCGTGGAGCACGCTCACGACGAGAACATATTGACACACGAACTGCCGCTGGATAAGGAGGTAGAGAGCAAGAACTTGCATAGAGAAAATGTGTACAGCAGCTTAACATATTGATAGATCTGGTACTTTCAGCTATATCTCTCGTTCATGCTGTCGCTGCTCACACTGGAGCCGCACTCGATCGATAGCTTCAATAGCTGCAACGAGGACACGTTGCGGATGCGCCAACAACTGTTACTCTACAAGGCCGAAGTGGATGCACTCGATCGCAATGCCGACGATTATTACGAGCGGAAGGAGCAGCTCATATTCAGGATCTTCTGTGAGTTTCGGGGACTTGTCTACGAGCCCGATATGCATGAATCTGAGTTCGAGTGTGAATAAATCGAATACGTTCTGCCTTTCTCAAATTGGTTGCGAATAAAGCTCATTAGAGCCAAAGCCGACAAACGTGAACTTTCCCGGAGACCCAATTAGGGCTTTGCAATGCAAATGCGACGCTGAAAAAGGTTGCCTCGGGGCACAGACTGGGGATTGTCTTTCCTTTTTCGCTGTTTACCAGGTATATTAATTTAAACTAATGCCACACAGCAGGCAGGCTGGCGAATGCGAGACGTATAATTTGCCAGGCAAATAAACAGCAGGGCGTGGCAAGAAGGGTGCCTACGAAATGACTTAACATGTCTGCAACTGCTTGGATTATTGCGTTGACAGGCAACAAGCAAGCGTGTGCTATATATAAACCATATATCCGTATATGTGCGTGTGTGTGTGTGTGTTAACAGAATCTATTTCGGCAAGTGGCATCCGCGTGTCCATGTGGATTTCAATTCAGTTGGCACATTATGCACGACTTGAGCATAGACATCATTAGGCAAAAGTGCGTACCCAATATTCAGGAATGCTGTTTGCCAAATTGGCCACGACAGTAGAAGAAGAAGAAGCAGTAGAAGTAGAAGAAGGCGGAAGCCAGCGAGGCTCAACTCCATGGAATGCTGTCGACGTGACGCATTCAAAATGTGAAGCGACACAAGGAATTTGTTTAATTAAGCATAGTTACCTAACATGTTGACATGTATCTAGGTAAGCTGCTCTACCCCCACCCTCTACCCCTACCCCTTCTGTACAGTGGCTAATCGAATTTAATGGCTAAATTCGAACAATTCATGTGCAGCTTGAACTACGCTCTAAACTGCTTGGAGTTGTCGAGCTGTTCTGCAAATTAATTGACGCTGAAAGGCCAACCCTATCCCTTCTCTCACACGTGCACCCACACACACACCAACACACACCCACGCCCCTCTGTCGGGGGCGTGTAATTAAGCACCGTCTACCCGATGCCAAGCTCGCTCGGTTAGCGGTTTTTAGGTGCGTGCTGCGGCGCCCGAGCTGTCGACCGTTTCGACCCATTCGCTCAAGTATTAATAACGCCAAAGTGTTGCCAGCGAAATTTATTAAGATGCCGTCGCCGGCAGGCGCTGCTGCCTGCCACTCGGAGACGCCACTCACTTTCGAGCAGACCCTTGATGCCTCAGCTGTTGCCAGCTCGCATTTTTGTCGGACCTCGTTTCAGTCACTTCGCATACTCTCACTGAGAGTAGTGGGATCTGTTAGAGTACTTTGTCGTGTTTGTGAATTGGTTGGGTAGGGTTGGCAGCAAATTTGTTGAAGAATCTAAATGATTTGAGGTGAATTGTAACAGTTAAATACTTAAAGAACCTTACTAACATAAATATTAATTTATTATTCAACATATAATATATATAATCAAATATGAGCTTAATTCATACACTATCTTTTCCAATATCTTCACTATAAAAGTTCACTTATTTGTTCAATAAACTCTTCTTCATCTGTCATATACCCAGCTAGAGTATATAGGTATAAATTGCCAGTCTTTCCCACTCGCTTTTGTGTTTGGTTTTTAGACGCATTTCTGGCGCAATTCGAGCCTGCTCCTCTCGGCTCGTGTCTATAATTTGTGTAATTTATTAACAACGCGGCGTATGCGCAACTTTTAAAGCGCTGCACAACATTTGAATGGCTCATGAAAGATTCCATAAAACATCGCATGAGGCTCTTAAATACTGTCTGGGGTAATCGAAGTGTGCCACTCAAGGGACAAAGTAATCGGGAAAAGGGATTTATATGTACAATATGATGACCTTCTTTAGAGTTTGATATTTTGATTTACCTCTGCCTGTATATCTTTGTCTATAAAAACATACTTGCAAAAGGCTTGCGAACTTGATATTTATGTTCGCCTGCACTTAGGTCATAGTTCATGGCATATGTCTGCATGGTTTGGGCCAACAAATCATCATTAAAACGCTGCACAGCGAGCAGCATTGGGCACAAATGAGGCGGGCGACAACAGGGCGACAAGGCAGTCGGGCTGCATGTTGGCAAACAATAAATAATAATTTAATTATTTTATTACTTAAAAATTCAGAACAAATGCGCTTAAAGCACGCGCCAACAATTAACGTGGAAAATGAAGGCTTTAAGGCTACGGCGGAATAATTGCGTTAATAAAAACCAAATGAAAAGTGGCCAAAAACAAAGCAACAACAACAACAAGAAGAAGAGCTGAGGAAGGACCGAGCCCGAGCAAAAGTCATTGAGGCAACAAAGAGTTGTGCAGTGAGCGGGGGCAGGAAGAGGTTCGCAACAACTACAACTGCAAAAGACAGCCAAGGCTGAGAGGTTCGTGGGAGGGGGAAAAGGGGGAGGCGCGTCGGGGCAAATGGTTTTCATTTCAGCTCTCTTGGCTTTGGCGTTTGAAATGTCAGAGAACAGTGCGACAAAAAGGCGTTGCCGCAATTACCCAGGCATGGTTGGTACACACGGCGGGCATATACTGCTTGCAGTCACAGTTACAGTGGGCCCTGTAGTTGCTTATTATGTCGTCGCAAAGCCTTTTAACATGGGCTCCATTTCAGCACGCCATCAGAAGTTGCGAGTGTGTGTGTGTGCGTGTGTGTGATCATAATTGTAGTGCCTGCCGGCAGCAACAGCGACATTAGCAGCAGTAGCAGCAACAGCAGCAACAATTATAGCACACACACACACACACACACACACAACAAAGCCGCCATTATAGTACCCTCTAACCATATGCGACCCCCTCTGCCCCTCTTTGCATGTGTTCTTGCTGCGGCTGCTTAAAAATGTCAACTGTAAATTCTTTGCGCTTCGCTTTTGTTGTTGCTGTTGTTGGCGGTTTTATAAAGCAAAGTTTATGCAACCCTCAGGGCTAATACAAATATCGTACGTACTTGTGCGCGTACTTATAGCAGCAGCAGCACTGACAACAACAACAACAACAGTGCTAAGCACAGGCATTTCACTCAGCAGCAGCAGCCCCACAGCAGCACAGCCTGCAAAAATGATTGGTATAAGGCAAACTCGACTGCAAAGTGTGCTTAGCCAAAGCGATGATTCAAATAGTTGACGAAGCATTAACTTGTCAAAGTTTTGCCAAACTTTTAGTTTCGGTTATTTTTAGCTAGAAGGAGAATAAAAGGGGGGTAGGTGAGGGGTGTTTACGCAAAGACACATGCGAAATTTACTTGGAAAATTCCCCAAACTTTAACATGAAACTTGCGGGAATGGGACGATATGTTGCTAATTTTATAAATCTCAAGAGAAAACTATATTAAAATAAACTTAATAATAAATAAAGTGTCTAAATACCTAAGTAAATAAATAATAAACTACTAAATAGTAAAATATCTTGGAATTTAAAGTAAAAGCAACTTGATATTAATAGTCGGACTTTTTTACAAATATAACTCGAGGGTTGGAAGTAATTTAACCAAAGAAAATTAATCTACCAAGCAAATGTTTAAATTGTGACGAGCTTGACAGTCGGATACCCTTCCAAAGACAAAGTCTTCTTTAGCCTAGCGCCTTCTCAATCTAACACACATAAGTGCAGTCTTAGGAACTTGGCACTCTAAGATGACTCGAATAACTTCTGTGTTTATTGTCCGATTGAATTGAAATTTGAAGGAGAGGTAGATATTTAAGTCAGCTAAGCATTTTTCGAAGCTAAAAAATTTTATCTTTCATAAGTTGGTTAAAAATCAACTTGAAAAATAAAACAATTGATTTGCGGAGTCGGTGGGCGTGGCAACCAGTATTTGAAATCAACTTTAAATGCTCAAAATACATAGAAACCTTCATCCCAAATATCGTGTTTCTAGCTTTTATATAAGCCTAACGCTGTGTGTTCATACAGACAAACATGGCTCAATTGACGCCTCTAGTGATCATGGGCAAGAATCTACATACTTTGTGGGATCTGCCATGCCTTCCCCTGTCTGTTAAATACATATTTACACATTAAGTAAACCCCTTGTTGACCTTGTAGAACGATCGAAAGGTATAAAGAGAGTGGTGGCTTCAAAGAAAAAACGTAATGAACTTAAGTAGAACTAACATTTTGCGCAGTGTCTGCAGACAGCTCAAGGGTTAAAGCCAAACTAGCTAGAACTTTGGTGCTGAGGGGTGAAGCGCAAAAAAAAGAAATTGTTTTCATTTGAAATAATTTCATTGGAGAGCGTGCACAGAGAAAGAGAGTCAGCAACCAGAAAGAGAAATAAAAGAAATGCTAAAAGTTTTCTCATGTCGGTAGGAAAACGGAAACGGAAGTAACATTGGACGACATGTGCGGACATGTAGCCATAATTTCAACACTCATAAATATGTAGATTTACATTCAGTGTGTGCACTTTGTGGGCCTCATGTTGTTCTTTGTGTTCCCTGCTGTTGTTCTTCCTTGTTGTTATTGTTGTTGCCGAGAGCAATCAGATTCTATATGTAATTATGCTTTGTATATGTTGACTGTCGCAATTCATTTGGCTGCCATAATAACGTGATTTTAATTAAAAATTTTGCCCTGGCAGCCACACAAAAAAATAAATACAAATAAAGCATTTGAAAAAACAACAACAAAACGGCAAGATGAACAACAATCGCGGCACAAGCAAAACATCAACAAAACCAACGAAATTATACAAAAACTTTGCTCTTCACACAGACATTACAATAATAATAATAACACAATGTGCCACCGAAGAGGCTGCACAAAGAAGAAGGAAAGAGCAGCAGAAGAATGTGCAGAGTGGGCGGCCATTAAGCAATTCTCAAAAAAGAAACACAAAAGCCTCGATGCCATAAAAAAAAGAAAGAAATTCGCAAGTTGCAGAAACCAAAAACCACCGGCGCCGAAAAAATCGTGAAACGTAAACAATGCCACAAAAGCAACACGTGCCTCAGTCTGATAGTATGCTCTGCACCTGCCCCCACTTCAGCCACTGGCCTGCACCCACTCTACTCACACACACCTGCTAAATGCTCACGTAGTCACCTTAATGAGCCACAGGTTCCCCTGGTGAGGCACAGCACAACACACACCTGACAGCAACGAGAGGCGAAACTGAAATAAAATAGCTTAATTTATTTAACACAAAATGAAGGAAAGAACTGAGCACAGGACAACCTTTTTGACCGTGCGTTTAATTAAAAATGCCGAAACATGGCCAAGAAAGCAGCAGAAGAAATGAAAAGAGACCACAAAATACAGCAGAAAAGTACCTCGGCGAGAGGCTGCCTAGTCTGAGACATTCGACACCTGCCGGGCAGCGGCTTGAAAAGCACAAGCAGCAGGTCACAGTCACGCTACTTATATACAAACACAATTGTCGGGGCGTGAAAAGCAATGTAATTTTCAAACAAATTCCGTATGTCAAAGCGGAACTCCCACGAAGTCCAGCGACGAAAGGTCAGACAGGCAGACAGACAAGGGGGAAGAACGGAAGGAATCGTCCACCCGTCCGACCGCCTGTCGCTTTTTAGGGCTGTCAGCAGCACACTGGACACTTGCGCCATGTAAATAGTTTGCTCTCCAGCTAGCCACTGCCACAGCCCCTCCCCTCGTCCCCCTTCACTTGCTGTCTGCTCATGTGGCAATGTACTAAATTGAGCAAATTGTAAGTATCTAATTGCCAGACACACACCATGACAGGCTAATAAGGAAGATAGAAAGGGGAAGATTGGTTAAGGAAACAGCGCAATGAAGTGCTTTGTCGGTCCATAATAATCATTAGTAACGACGACATTAGTTATTGCATATCGTATGTATAGTTAGATATTGTTAGCAGCGCCTTAAGTATTATGGCTTCGAAATTCTTAAAGACTGTCTAACATATTTGTCACTTTCTGTTTTCTTTGAACTTTTACTCTCCCTCAGCTCCATTACAAGGCTTAGTTCTTTCAAACCACACTCGACCAATCTATAAACTCCTTTTTTTATTCTCCAGAAATTCATAAACTAAGTTTTCCCTTTAGTAAATTAAAAGGTAAATCAAACCGAAACCGTTAAATACACAAAATAATATTCAATTCTGCGCCATTATACCATTCTATCATACCATAAATAAAGGAACAATCGCAGCATATAAGAACCTGGAAGGGTCCAGAAGCCACAGCATTCCGTGGGTAGCCTTTATTTCTAGTTTTGTTTCTTTTTTATTTTCAAAAATACGAATAATTCATTCAAATATTATATTCAAATGTTCAAGCAAATAATATGAAATTCTCGACAACAGCATCATCAATTTCTGCTCTGATTTTCTTGCAATTTTTATCCCAAAATTGAACTTCTGTTTTAAATTCGAGTGAGGCAAGTAAAGGCCCAACCATTTGGATTGAGAATGGAGCAATCAATGCAAAGCATTTGTCAAGGCGGCGCCATCTACTCCTCTGCCCCACAACTGAAAGTAGGCCACATATCAAAGAGATACCAACATGAAATGAACCGAATACCGCAATTATGATGCGGCATTCAATCAAAAGGGCCTCAGGCTACCACACACCCACACACACATACCCACACTCACACAGAGACAGAAAGAGAAACATTTTGAGCCAATATTTGGCATCAAAAGAACTTGCTGACAGTCAAATTGGTCATACATACCCACAAACAGAATCAGACACACAAACAGACAGAGGCACTCTGGCACCACAAAGCTGAGACTTGAGGGCAAAACAAGATATATGTGGGTCTAGCAGGAAGCGTTATAAAAGCCATTAATAGAGCACCGCAACCGAAATCAAAGTGTGAATGCTGCTCAACGCTTTTCTCACACGATATTCCACTAACTTGATAGTTGAAGGCGAGCTGGGAGAGAGCCGAGGCGATTTGGGGTCGCTTCTCAAACAAATGTAGTCAATGGTCAGGCATTTTATTGTTTGCTCTGAACGCTCGACAATAAAACGCCCCGCAAAGAAAAAAAGGCAGCAAATCTTTCATTATTCATTATAAGCGCCTCCACGGACCGCAATAACTTTTAGCCGCCCTTCCCCAACAAGAGAAACAAAGCGAGACAGAGAGAGAGTAAGAGAGAGCGAAAGAGACCTCAAGTCATTTATCTTGCAGTCGGCGGCAATCGGTAGTCGGTCGGATAGTCGTTAAGTCAGGGTTGTGGTGATGCTGCAGCCCGAAAAGTTTCATCAATCTTTCAATAATGCTGTACCAATTGCCACTTGGAATGGGTCACCCGCCGTGTCTACCCCCTCTCTCTCCCTTACTCTCTCTGTCTCTCAGGTAAGCCGCACAGTTCGGTGTCATGTAAATTTGTTTGCGCAGTTGCACGTAGCCAATAAAACGTCTCGAAATGTGGCCTCACTTAAGCAGCAATTGAACCACCATAGAGCACACCGACACACACACATACACCCACACACACGTACAGGACATGCAGGGCAGGTCATCAGTGTAGAAAGACAAGCGAAAGTAAATAAATCATGCGGCCCAGTGAGAGAAAGTCCTTGAACTGTTTACGCGTCCCACGCTTCACCGAACTTAACAGTCTTTTATTTATTTTTATCATTTTTCTACCATTGACGTTGCCACAGCAGACACACCATTCAACATACTACATCTTTGTATATATATATGTTACTTTTTCTTCCGTTTCGGTCTTCTGATGGCTAATAAATTCGTGCCGCATTCGCATATCCCTTTATTTATGTTTGTGTTTAGCGCTTTTATTGATTATGTTGCGTAAAATATCTACTCGAACGCGCCCGTCGACTGCTTCTTCTTCTTGCCCATTCGTTGTGCTCTTCTTCTCTGCCTTTTTTTTTAAAGATATTTCTCATTTTAAGTACTCGACTTGTCAGATATAGTATCGCATTGCTTGTCGCTTCAGTGCGCCTAATGAAGTTATATCTCGTTTCTCGCGTTGTCCTTCATTCTGGAATCTCCTAATGTCTCTCTCTCTCTTTCTCATTCTCTTTCACTTTTCGGGAAGGGACGCAATATATTTTCATTAGCCCGAAAATTGAGTTGTTCAAGCGCCCCCTTTGGCCTGACTCAGCGCAAATCATTTTCATTTATTTAATTGGCAAAGTGGCGAATTTGTGAATATTACAGTCCAGTTTATGATTTAAGATGTTATTGAATTACCGCTCCAGTTCTTTATAGTATTGCACACATTTATCGGCGTCTACCGTTTAAACTTCTTCCACAAGCTCCGGACTTTTTGAAAGACTCCTCGAAACGGCTTCTTCAACTTGTTGAAAAGGAAACTCCAACCGAATTTGGAGTTATTTTTATTGGAATTCACTTGCAGCTGGCATAGTCGATCGAAGTTACTGTCTTCCGAGACCCAAATGCGTATGGAACTAATGCCACTACTTAGTCCCGCTGGTGGTTCCTTCCTACTTGCCTCGGCATCCGATCCAATGAGTTTTCCAATATAATCCAGAAAATATTCCGTTGATTGATTCATGGCAAACGCTTGGCACACAATGCAATGGCTTGATCATTTGATGTTAGCTTTAAATAGTGTTTCTACCTTACACGACTGAGTCAAGTGCAGCTTGACTATGACGAAGCAATAGAGAAACACTTGTGCCTCACTAACAATTGAAAGAATGAGTTTGCACGCCGGGAGGGAGGAAGGCATCCCGTTTAACGGTCCAGAGTAATGCGCGCTGTTTGCAGTTTGGACAGGCGTGGACAAGCCGGAAATAAAGGACACTCCCGCGGCGACAGGTTCTCGGCACGTAGCCAGTCAAGCCCGCAAAGGGCCAATTCACCTCGTCTGACATCGTCGCATCTTGGCCACCAACGGAATTCTTTCGCTCGCCACGCAGCTGCATTCACTTTCTGCATGGCACATGGATGGCACTGGCAGCTGGCCAGACTGGCCGCCAGCCTTTTGAAAGCCAATTGTCCAGACAGTTGCGATTTGTACCAGGCCCAAGAGTTACCCCAGCTCGTTCTGCTTCGCTCGGCTTGACAAATTGCCATAAGTCGGAGATTGCATTTGCTATAAGTCGATCCACTAAATTTCAAGCACAGTTTGGTCTGCTATCTGCTATCAAAGTAATTAGTTAAAGTTGCTGCTTAAGAGAACTGCTTTTTTTCTTGGAAAACTTGCCCGCATAAAGTTGATTCATGTCTGCATTAGCAATGCTTAAAACTAGATAAACAGCACGTAGTTTAGTGTTAAGAAAATCAGTTTATTGATACTACATAACAATGAAAGTCGAAATGCCTTTGCACATATCTTCCTAAATTAATGCCTTCTTTTATGTTATTGACATATGTTTGCCACCATTCACACAATGCACTTGAAGCCTCAAAGTTATGTTTTTGCACACACAACTACAAAGGGAGACAGTGGAAAATCAATATGATTTAATACATATAATTTATTAATAATTAGAATGTCAATTATGAAAGCCTTTGCCCTTTGAGCCCGTTTCTTAACTGTCAGATGCAGAGACATTGCTTCGAGATGACTTCACAAAGTTCATTACGAGATGAGTAGAGGAAATATGTACGAAAGCTAAAGTCAAGTGTGCTTGACTGTGAAATACCCGATATACAGCAGAGCAAAATATTGTAATTGTTTAAATATGTAATATGTATATTTTGCATAATTTGCAAGAAGCGACATTGAAAAAAGTACCTCTTTAAAATTGTACAGACAGACAGACAGACAATCAGACAGGCAAGTAGACAATCAGACAGAAAAATATACAGACAGAAGGTCATTAAAATATCGACTCAACTAAGAACGACCTCCTTCTGCCTGTTGAATAAATTTCCGATTGCCACAAAATAATATTCCCCTTCTTCCCCAAGCAAAGCGGGTATAAAAACAGGTCACTCAAACGTTCCGTTCTCAAGTTAACTAATTGATATTCACAGAATAATTAAAAACATCTCAAGAAACCGCAGACAGAACGTCACTTATGTGCTTGCCAAAGAAATGCAATTGAAAATCCAATAAATGTACAAAATGACGTGGAATAATAAAGGGAAGTGGTTAATCGGAAAGTATTTGGAGTGCAGTGGAGAACAACTAGAATAGTAAACTTGTTTCATATAAATATGTTAAAACCTGAGAGCACAGCACGCTCTGAAAACATTATTATTATAGAATAACCTTGTCGAGAGTTTGTACCGTCATTACATTTGTATTGGCAACAGAACTTTTGAGTTTTTTTAAAATTGTTAAGTTTAAGTACTATTTTTATAAAAGTGAAAAATGAGTGACGATACCGGAAAGACATCTGAGATGAATGAAGATGAAATGTTATTAACACGCTCCAACCACTCTGTGGTGAGCAGCAATGGGAGCAAAAGAGGTCGTTGGGTATTGACATACAGTGACCTGCGGGGCGTTATAAGTCGACCGTTGTCGCCACGTTTTTCAACGGCTATAACTGAGAAAAGAGTGCAATTCCTTGAACCGTTATTGAAGGAGGTCACTGGGCTGCAAGATCTAAGCAAGCTCTTGGTACTGGTGGCACCCTCTTCGAAGCCATTCTTCTGCAAGAAATTGCATTGTTTCAACAACGAGACTATGAAGCATTTGAGCAGTACCAGCATAACGATGAAAGAACTCGACATGTTGAAGAAATATCAAATGATGTTCAAATACGAGATCGTCTACACTGAGGAGAACTTCTCCGTCAATGTGCTGGCCACGGATGATAGTATTGTTGAGGCAATCATTATACAATGCAAAGAGGAGCACTTGTGGGCCGACCCGGAACCTTCAATAAAGGCACTACGGAAACCCCAGATAGAAGTTCGTTTACGTTCCATCGATCTTCAACGCCGTGATAAAACCAATAAGATGCAGCAGTGGAAATATTAATTAATAACTTCCGGATGCCACTGTCGCATCCCTTCACTATCGTGATAATTATTTTTATTATGAATAAACTCTCATTTCGGACTCTGTGATAAAAAGAAATCTTCATTCCATTGATATCTGCGCTGGCTAAGCACCTCGAATCGTGCTGAACGTGAAGTGTTATGAGGTAGCTGCCAGCATCCATTAACCAGTCGACAACTTCGAGTCATCACTCAATTAATCCCCAGTGCTTTGGCCAACTGTAGTTGTATCTCTGTCTACCTCTGGTTCTCTTCCTCTGTCTGGCTATCTTTCGCGCTCTCTGTGTTTTGGTATCCATATCTGACGACTGTCATTATTTTTGCCGGCTTAACTAATCGCACACGAAACGAGACCGGGACTACCGCAACGCTTATGTTCTCAGTGAAACGGGATCGGGATCAGGCGCGTTGGGTCGTTGCGATGCGCCGGGCTCGTTGCTGGCAATTGTTTTATGTCCCGTAATGGCAGCACTTTTCAGCACGAATTTCAGCAGACAGATAAGGAGATAAAGAGATAAGAGAGTCGACTGCAGTTGCCCTTTGGTATGAGTGGATGTCTGTAGATGCTTTTGTCTTCTCTTTGCTGATTTTAAGTAGGTTAAGTTTGTTATGGCTATATACCCTTTAATATATTATTTTATGACTACAGGGTATAACAAACATTTGCCGTGCAAACGTGCACTCTCACAATTTCGGCATTTTATATTGTATTCGATTTTTCTAGGCCAGGCATATGTACGTGTCTATATGTCTGTGTGTGGCTGTTGCTGTGTCTGAGTGTGTGTGTGTGTGTTTGTTTGTGTGGGTCGCTCTTTTCCAACCCGTTGGTTTTTGTGTTCTTTGGCTGTTTTGCTGGCCATATTGGCCATCGCATACTGCAATTTACACAAACGCCTCGCACTGCATCATCCACTTTGTGGTCGTGGCCAACGGGTCAACAGTTTTTAAGTTTGTGCTTTGCTTTAGATTGCATTTCAGCCTCATATGCTGGTCACAAAACACACAAACACACACACGTGTATAGTCACTGCGACAGGATACCTCAGTTATGTTGGTCACTGTGGCTGTGCGACACGTGTATCGGCGTCAATTGTGCTGCGAGTTGTGCTACGCATCCATCCTGCGTTTATGACACACACGCACACACACACACGCACACCTAATTGAAGAGTTTCCATTTTAATATATATCTAGCAAGCTTATCAACGTTAAAATCCCATGCAGAGCCAAGCTGGTTTTATGTGCGGGTCTTAAAAAATATGTATTAACTTTTTACTATCAATCGATTTTTATGTGCGGCTTTTAAAACCAAAGTCGTAAACTAATTCGCTGCATGTGAGAAAATTAAGTATAGTTCCTCGTGAAGAAGTAAACAAATGTACCTAAAAACTATATTCGATATCAGTTTTCATATTTCTCACAGTCTTAACCTGAAGAATACTTCGCTCGTGCTTGAACTAGAATTGAACTGCTCGAGACAAGTTTGAAATGCGCAATGTTTAAAGTACGCTGAATACTTGACTTGCTATTATACTGTATTCCCTCACTTCTTCTTTCTATACAGCATGAGATTCAGCATTTTTTTCGATTTTATATTTCTGGCACATTCGCACAAGCGAATCCGACTCCACGCACAGTTGCAACATGCTTTTGGCCGTCTGTTTTCATGCTGTCATAACTTCGGCTTTGCTGCTGCTGCTGCTGCTGTTAAAAGTATTCCATGCCTTGGTTGCTGCATTGTCTATTTATCAGCAACTGTGCACTTTCGGTGTCTCTCAGCTGCCTATGGCAATGCAAAGCAGGTTCCGGACAGCATTATGTGCGGGCACGAAACACGAAGCATGTACGGCAACTGAATGGCAACAAAGAGTGCAGAGTGAGAGTGGAAAAGAAGAATTGTGAATGAGGGTGGAGAGAGAAATGTGAGAAAGGAGTGTGAGAGGTTGCAGATTAAGCTGCTCGTCACGGAGCAGTTGGCTAAAAATAGCATCTCCCTCTAGCATTCTCTCTGTCTCTCTCTGTTCGCACAGGTTGCGGCCAAGTGTTGTCGACCATCTGCATAACACCCACTTTCAATGGGTAATCGCAATACATGACTGAGCCCATTATCTGAGGCACACTATCACACTAGCAGCCGGTCCATTAACGAGCTTAAACAGTGCCGACTACGTATGTATGCTACGTTGCCCCCTCTTGAAACTAGGAACTGCTAATATCTAAAATGCCCATTAGACAGTGTTGATTTGCATTTAATTATGCCTGGTCCGCTCCGTTTCGCAGCTTTTGCAATTTGTTGCTGTGCCTGCAACTGAAACTGGCATCACGCTGATTGGACTTATTGTCAGTTCCATTGCATTTCCCACTTTTCCGGCGCGTTGAAATATCGCATTTCCATGTGATATGCCTATTGAAAGCGCATTACGTTCGACAAAAGAGCTCTTTACGACATAGTATCGCCCTTATCGTAGTCCAATTGCATTGCTAAAAGCCAATGCAATTTTTCGAGAAAATTCCGAACATTCGGAAACTGTAACAGGCTTTCAAAAATCTGATAATGTTTAAAGCTAACGCGCTACGAAAAAAGCAAAGGAAACAATCTGTAATAAAAATAAATGTTGCCCACTTTTAAGCGCAGTACTAAAATTAATTACGACAATTTCCGCATACTTAGCACTTGGCTTTGTTGTGGCTCTCCAGCCCTCAAATTAGCACTCAGCCAGCACACTTTGAAACAGTAAAATATGGAAGAGGAAATCATCATTTATGACCCTCCAGAGTTGCTGCTTAATTTGCCCATCATAGAGAACAAAATATCACAGCAGCCACTTGAACTATGGCAAACATTTTGTTCTCTCTCGCCGCTAAATTTCAATCAACGCGCAACAATTTCCGCCCCGTCAGAGACTGGGCTGGAAGAGAACAAAAAATTGTTTTCATGACAAAATAAACACCAAGCAAAGTCGCTAAACAAACAAATAGCAAAAGAAGCAAAGCAGCAAAACAGACAAAGTTATGACACGCCGAGCGAACAGCAACGCGAGTGCAGTGCAATAAAAATGCGACAAAACAACTGAGGGGAAGCGAGAAGGGGGTGGGAAAAGTTTTTAGTCACTAATACCCTATACACAAGTCAACGCGAAACATTTTTGTTTCGCGATTTTTTCCTGTTGAAGCTGATATGAAATCAATTCACGCAGTTACAACTTTTTCCGTATACAAAGTGCACAGCACAATGCAGTCGGAAACGTGCAGAAAATTGATATATACTAAGCTCTGCTTTGGGCAAAACAAACTAAAAATGGCTTTATTAAAATGAAATTAAATTCTTTTGACTGTGTGACTGTGAAGATTATGAAGCACAATGAATGCAAAAGAATAAAAAAGGAGTAGAAAGCAAAAGAATAAAGGGAAGTACATGAAGCTTTGGCGAAAGGCAGGCAACAGATATGCTAAGCAACGGAAACATAATTTAATTCGTGGCGATAATTAAGCAGAAATATACAACCGAGTCTCATTAGGGAACAATATGCCAACAACAGAAACAAGTTGAAACAAGATTAAGGGAAAGTTATAAGTGAAAATTAAAACAAATGAAATTTCATTCTCCGACTGTCTTTCTGTGACTTTCTTTCCCCAAGTTGTGGCACAACATTTTTGGATTATACTTTGTTCTTGTTGCCATTGCCGTGCGCTGCTGCTGTGTGCGGTTTTTGTGGCTCAGTGCTGTAATTCACTGCGTCGCCGGGGCGTATACGTAATTTTTCACACTTTGAACAGCAAACGACGTTGCTGCCTTATAATTTATGCACATTTTTTTATTTATTTATTTTTACTGAGTATTTTGGCATTTTATTAGGCGGCACAAATCACATTGCGAATGGCAGACGCTGCACGAGAGAGAGACAGTGAGAGAGGGAGAGAGAGAAAGCAGGCAGGCTTTGGACATGGCAAATGGTACCTTGGGGACTTGACTAATAGTTTGCTAATGCGCGTTTTATGCGCTGGAGACTCCGCCTGGTGAACTGCCAAATTGAGCAAGAGAGAGGAAGAGAGAGGGAGTGGGGGAAGAGATGAGCAAACATACTCACTCAAGTGGAAAATTTAAAATAGCAAAGACAATTTGAAGCGGCGCATAAAGATAATAAAATGCTCATTAGCAGTTCATTTGCAGGTCTGCCCAATTTCAGTTGAATTTAATTTAGCAAAGTGAAAATTCAATCTGCAACAACTGCGAAAAGTGAAACTGAATAAATACATTGGAGACAGCAGGCGTGCACTCTCTGGCATTGCGTTAAAGCTGTGCAAAATATGCGATACCTGCGACAGAGCAAAATTATGAACAAACTCGAATTCCAATTGCATTCTAACATTACATACATTGCTGAAGGACACTGGCACGCATTTTATGCTGATAAATACCGTAAAATATTTCAAAATGAACTGAACAATGGAGCGAGTTGTTGCACAAATTCCGCACTTTACACAGCGAAATTTCTGTTTTTGGCATAGCGCCATCTGAAACTAGAAAACTCTCTCTGTCTGTCTCTGTCTCACTTTCTCTCTGTCTCTCTCTCTCTCTCTCTGTTTGCCTATTTGGGCTATCGATGGCAAGTGAAAGCGCCCACAATGCAAAATTGTTGCTGCCTGCTAGCGAGAATGGAAAAAGTGAAATTATGATGTTGCTGGCTAACGTTGCGTATGAGCAACCAAGCGAAGCGTAACTTGAGCTTAAAGTTGTTTACTTAATGAAAGTGTATGAGTGAATGCTCATGTGTGCGTTTGTGTGTGAGTATTGAATTTGCCCTTGGCTCGCAACTTGTTGCAGCTGGCAGGAAGCAAGAGCAAGGAGGGAGGCGGGGGAAAGTTAGCAAAGCGCACCAAACTTGAGGTGCAGCTGAAAACTTTGGCTACATTACGTATACGCCTTGTAATCGGAACCCGATGAGTGGTGCCTGCCAGCTGGCGGCGCCAGCGTGTGAGCAACAAAATTAAGCAAGGCACGTAACAAAACTTGAGCAGGCACACAAACGAACACACACACACACACACACACACGCAGAGGGAAAGCAGCACGTAGCCTCACGTATAAACACTAGATGGATATCTAAGCGTGCAACAAGAAGAGAGCAGCCAAAACATGTTGCTGGAAATCATTTTTATTCCGCTTCCTTCTGAGGTTTTCCTCTGCGTACAGCATACGCTGCGCGTGCCAATTTTGTTTGAGGCCAAAGAAATCAGTCAAGCGTTAAGTTCACTCCAGCTTATGGTCGAACTGAGTGAGGAGGCTGCGGAGGCGAGACTGACTGGTGCTTGCCTCATACGAGTTGTCTTTCCGGTACGTCTTCTTTGCGAACAGGCACCCCACGGGGGAGGGCTGGCAACACCTTTGGGCCTGCAGCTAATGAGGCGCATATTTTCCAAGTGCTGCTCAATTACACTGAGTGCCTAAGCTCTGAGCCTGAGCCAGAGCCTGAGCCAGTGCCTGAGCTGGTTGCCTAGCTGCCTGTGTGTGGCTCGGGCTGAATGATGAATGCTTTGTGGCATTTGCTTGCCAACAGTAACAACAAACAAGTTGCAAACTATTTGGCAAACAATTGCAGCCTTGCAGCAGATAATTTACAGCGTTGCATATTCAAGGCCACCCCGGAATGCCAGCCAGCTGCAAAGTATGCTATGCAAGGTAAGATGACGCCACACAACGGAGTGCTCGCCCCTTCCCTCCCCCTGTCTTTGTACGAAATGCCAAACAAGTGGATCTATTTCAGCAGCTGTTGAAAGCATTGAGTGGATGCTAAAACTAAAAGAGCTTTTCACTAATTATGAGCTGAAAGCGACCTTTTAATGCAGGATTAGTTGAAATGCAAAATAGAAACAACGAGATAATAATAAGAACTCTTTTAATTGTTATCATGGCTTGGCTTAAGGAAGCAACACTTCGTTAGTATAACAGTTAAGTCAATTGATATTACACTTGCTGTACTACATTTTTTAATTACCGGAAACGACTTTAAGTCACGTTTTTCTACAGCGCGCCGCAAAGTATGCAACGTTCCACGTGCGAAACTTGCAGTCAAAAAAACGGCAAACAAGAAGTTCTAATTGATTGCGCCCTGTAGAAAACAAAGGTTGCAAAAGCAACAAGAGGGAAAGCAAAAACAAAAAAAATGTTGTAAGGGCGCATTGCAAAAATTGGCAGAACGCTTCAACGGCAAGTCAAAGCCCAAGACAGACCAAGCAAAAGAAAACAACTGCATAGCACAAGAAGAAGTGGAGGAAGAAGGAGACGAGGCAAAAAAAAAGTGGCACAAACGACAATTAAGTGGCACAAGCACACACAATGCAGCTGGCAGTTGTGGCGCGTTGCGCGTTGCGAGAATTGTGCGGTAAATTTGGCGTTCTGCAAAATGTTCTAATTAGAAATCGCATCACGCGCCATGCGGCAGTTTGATGGCATACTTTAAGGCGCACACACTAATTAAATTTCAAGCCGAAGCCGACAAATACACTCGCCATTCGCCGCCATTCCGAATAATTATCATAAAGTTACATTGAAGGGGCACCCAGAAATAAAATGTATAAAAATAAAATGTAGAAGGGTAGTCGGTGGGGAAGGGGGGAGGGAATAAATAAAATAAAAAGCAAACACAACGCATTCAGAGCATGAAAGAAAAAGAAGCTGCAGTAAATTTATGGGCGGCCCAAAAGTTTTTGGCTTGCAAGCGAACACAAAAGTCAAATAAAACGAGAAGGAGGAGGAAGAGGAAGAACGAGTTAGCCAGGGTGAGGCTAGGTAGATAGCGGGGCTGCCAACTCATTGCCGGTCGCCGGCACTTAAGTTTTGGCTATCGGAAAACTTTTGGCGTCATTCCTGTCTGCATGGCTATACTCGTTGACCCAATGCGCCAGCCTGATAGCAGATACCTTCCACCGCTCTCACTCTTCTTCTGCTTACACACACGCTAGTTGCCTGCCAGCGCCACCACCCACAATAGCATGCATAATCTATGACAAACTCGCTGCTGCTGCTGCTAACCATAAAACTTGCCATAAAACAATGCCAACACTTTTTCCAATAAAAATTTATAAAACTTTCTAACCGATTTGTGAGGATTATTTATTTGCAGCTGAGTTCTTTGGGGCTCATCATGACAAGTCCCAGCGGGATCAGTGGGAGAGAAACTATATCACTGATCGTTGGTATATGAGGTATATAATTCACAGAGGTTGCCAGTGTAAGTTCCTTGATACTGGCATCAGAAAAGTTTTCGAAAAACGTTTTGCAATTGAAAAAGTTATTGCCTTTTATGGCATTAGAAAAGAACAACCCCAAACTTTTCAAATACATTGCCATGTGACATGGCCACAACGGAGAGTGGGTGAGGGGGAAGGAGGGGTGGGTGCGGTCGTTGCATTTGGTAAACTTGTCGGTGGCCAGCAAAATGCAATGCACACACATATATAAATCTAAGCTGGGATTTGACTAAGTGCAGAAATGCCTGAGAGCATCCAAAGGATTCAAAACTGTGCCTGTGCTTGTGTGTGTTCGTGTGGCAATGTGGCAGGCAAATTAAGCCGAAAAATGGTTACGGTTCTCGGCTTTCGGCAAACAACAGAATATGTTTGCAACAAATATGAAAAAAAGTTGCCAAAACACAAAAAAAAATTAAAAATGAGCAGAGAAAAAACCAACAACATTTGCATGTCGAAAAATAACAAAATTGAAAAATCAATATAGAAATTTTCTCTATGCAAACTTGTTTCGCTCTTTGTGCAACGTGCGTGTTGCATATGTTGCACCTGCATAATTGTTATTCAAAATTGTTTTAGCTACATTCATGGCGAGTAATGAATTTTTTGCTAATGGTTTTTGTATATGAAATCATTTTGAAGCGATTATTTTACGCACTAGTAATTTGGTTGATGCATTCACTCGATTATTACATGAGATAACTAATGGTATTTGAGTTAAATACCCCGAGGAGTATTTACCGAAATAACTTCGAAATTAGTTCGTATTTTGCTGAAATAAATAAAGCAGATGAATTTTAGTCCTGACAGTAAGATACCCTTTGAATTATTCAGCAAATAAATACCTTAAACATTCGCTATAAATTTAAAATCTAAGAATCTAATTTAAAGAAATAATATAATATAATTTATATGCTCTTATGTCAATCAATTGAGGGTAAATCAAAAGCAGCTCAAAGCTATGTAGCATGCATGCAAAAATAAGATGACATCTTTTTATAAAAGCTCAACGTGTAAAGACTTCATGCTTGTGAATGTCTTAGAGCACTGAAGACAGAGAGAACAGATAAAGCAACTCAACTGAAGCGCACTCAAGCAACTAAACACTGCAAGACAAAGCAGAGCGAACAAGCATAAATATTTCAAAGCCATAAAATATTTTCAGTTCGAGCTGTAACTGTGAGGTCAACTTGCATTTGCTGTCCCGTTGTGAGTTGTGATTTGAGGAAACGCCGCAGTAGAAGCAAGTGTTGTGCCCCCATTAAATCGCCTGACATTTGGCAAAGAAGTTGACCTGACACGCCCATAATAAACAAAAGGGGGGTAGTCTACAAAGTTTCATTGATTGAAATTCAATTTGAGAAAAGTTTTTTTGCTTTATTTCTGTTTCGCTTCTTACTCTAATTGAAAACGTCTGCAAAGTCAGCGGCAACAATAATAATTTTCCATTAAAATCATCCACGGTCGTGTGTCAACTGGAAAAATGATGAGTGACTGTGGAACTTGACAGTCGGCCATGTCGAGCACAATTTGGCTGCGTTGATTTATGCTCCAGTTGTGAAATTGATGGAACACATGCAAGGCGCCTAGATGGGGCAGAGACTGGGAGGGGGGACTATTCCGGGTACCAACGGCATTGTGCGGCACTGTGCGCGCGTTCAATCACATTTCTAATTACCAAGATCCCCGAGGTAATTAACTTTGCATGCATTACCTAAATTACAACAATGCGCACGAGCGTTTTATCAACTCAATTACGATGAAGAGCGCCACCTGCCGCCGGCCCCAAGAGAGCAAAACGAGAAAGGGATAGAGAAGGAGAGAGAGTGAGAAAGATGGAGAGAGGGGCGAAGCGAGTGCGAGCGAGTGAGTCAGGGAGTGCAGAGATACGTTACACAGATAAACAACAAATAAGCATTGTTTGTAATTTAGCGAAATTGTTGTCACACACACCCTGCTTCCCTTTCCCATCCCCTTTGCACCCTTTACTCTTCCCTTTTTTTGCCTTTCCGTCTCCTCCTCTGCTGTAGTAACTCCCACACTGGGTTTATCAGCTGGCAACAATCACAGGAGCAGAAGTTTCTGTTAGTTTATACAAGTTCTAGTTGTGTGTGTGTGTGTGTGCGTGTGTGTGTGTGCGTGTGTGTAGGTGTGTATATTTGCTGTATCGTTGACAGTCAGCTTGTTAATGTGTGTGCTCTGTGTGTGTTTCTATCTTGCTTCCACTTGCTCATTTTATCGCTCTACTCATCTTCCCCTTCGTTGGCAGCTTCATTTGTAAATGCTGCGTATACGTTATATGCAGCGCAATGTGCGCCAGTTACGTCTATATGTGTGTGTGTGTATTTATGTGTCTGTTTCACTGCGTGTGTGTGTGTGCATTAAGCTTATTAGAGCTTGTCTTGACATAGCAGCACTACGGCATAATAACAATTTTTCTATTTTTTTTCCTATTCAACTTTTGGCTGCGACGCGAATTTTTAATTACCGCTTGGGGCCATTTGTATACTCTGCGAGTCATAAAACAACACGCGACTGTGTGTGTGTGTGCGTGGGTAACAAGGTCAGCAAATTGTATGTGTAGAATACGCACACTTTTAATTGCTATGGATCAATGTGAGCTGCACAATTTGTTGGAATAATTTAAGGATAAAATTCTTTGATTTTGTCTTGCTGAGAATGACCAAAAAAAATTAAATTTTATTTGCTATTATTATTTTAATATTCGTTTTGTTATTCATATAAATTTTAAATTATATTATTATAATTATTATATATTTTGTACTTCAATTAATAGAGTATTTTCCAGTCGAATCGCGCCCTGCCTTGAATGTGCTCATTTCTTTACTTGTTTTTTTGGGTAAGGTCATGTTTACTGCAAAAAGCAGAGCAAATGCAGTTTAATTATGCTGTAATGTTGTAGAATATAAGCAAGGATTTACGAGGCGGGGCCATGCGGAGAGAAAAGATTGCAAAGACGATGAATTTAATGAAATAGTTTAAAAACATAGTCAAGTAAAGTTGAGTTAGAACCAGACACTCTTATCATCTATTCTAGTTTTGCTTGTTTTAATACTGACTTTAAACAGTCTGTGGATAATAAAATTTACAATTTATGAAATAAGAAAACATTTGTTGCAATACATTTATTCATGATATTCAAAACTTCCCAATATATTACATATCTCACTCATGTGAATTCAACTTAACTCTGCTATATCTCTTGTTTGAGTTATTTATGCAATTCTTTCTCACTGTGTCAGCTAAAAAGTTTCAACAAACTCAATTTTAATTTATTTATAAACATCAACACGCTGCTCACTCCACACACTCCTCTCCCCCTCGCATACACAAAGTCCAATGAAAAATTGAATGCTTCATGAAGTGACAACAATTCGAACATTCGCCCGCATGCGGATGTGCCACGACATCGGCTACCCCCAACCCTCTCTCCCGGGGCAAATGTAGCATTACATAACAAACTACAAGCAAACAAACAAACAAGCAAGCAGAAGTAAACAAAACAGAGAGAGAAAGAGGGAGAACGACTGCAAAGTTGCATACAAAAGTGCCGAAAACGGAAATAAATCTAACAAAAAGGCTAAGGCAGCTAACACGCTTTTCTCATCTCCTTACTCTTTGCTCTCCCTCTCTCTCTTTCTCCAGCGTTTCTGGCAGTCCCAAAAATTATGTGAAAGCTATGGTATTTGGTTTGTATTTGGCTTAGCTCACAACAAAAACAATAACATCTAAATGCGTGTGTGCGTTTGAATGGATACGCTTGTGAGCATGCACGAGTAAAGAATACCCTGGAAATTAATTATTTAATAGAATACTTGATAGCTTTGACAACATATTCAGCTTGGACTAAATACAATTAAAGGTTCTAAGGACCGCCTTTAACGCACAAGTCCTTCAAATATCCTCTCGATTATTTTCAAATATAAATCTAAAAATATATAGTTATCCTTTTAAACAACAATAACAGCAAACATATTTTCTACATGCACAAGCTTCATGCTGGGTATCTTTCAAGTCACCATCCATCGTTCAATCTATTCTTCACTGTGTTTGTTTTATTTTCTGCCCTGCAGTTTGCTACATATGTCAACTTTTATGCGTCGTAAGGCTAATGTTTTTGCAGACGAAAGATTTGTTACAGATTATGCTTGCCGCACACACATAAAACACACACACACAACACAACACAGGACAACAACAACGACAACAATAATATGCACAGCTTGGGTACAATGCCCTGCCATAATTTCTCGCTTCTACCTACCACGAAACAAAAACCTGATGCAATGGGAAAAAAGGAAAACAGCAAAAAAAAAAAAGAAAACCAAAAAAAATGAGAACAAGGGAAAAGTTTATGGACGGTGATTGGGAAGTTGGTCGTTTGAGTTGGCACTGCGGCTGGCCAACTAAAATTAAATTTAGTCGCAGCACACAAAATTTATGACTTACTATTATTTCAGTTGAGCGCACACATAACCACGCCCCCACCCCCTCTCTCCCCCCACTTAGTTGCACACAGTAGCCGAAATTTTTGCGATTCTCTTCACGCACACACACACACAAGCACACATTTTATTTGCAATTTTGCCAAGCTCATTGAAAACGCATTTCAACATACATAAATCACTTGTATGCGGTTGATTGCCCCGCCCAACACCCTTACGCCCACCCTCCCACGGATTTTCGCCACAATAAACACAAAATCAAATTACAATCAAACTCAATTAACAAATTATCGACGTTCAGTGCGGCGTATGCGTAATGTGCGTGCAATTTCATAAATTTGCTGCATACTTTCTGACAGCTAATTAAAAGAAGAACTTTGCATGCAGCACGTGCCAAAAGCTCGACTGCCCCAAAGGCAATTGGCATCTGTTACAGTCCCGAATTCAAGCCAACACCTTGAACGAACTGTAGACTGTCTTCCCCACCCCCCTCCGCATGTGCAACGAACACTTCTCCCTTCGTGCTGCACACACACACACGTTTTGTTTCTCTTTTCGTTCGAGTTGCGCAAATGTGATTACTCTGGCTTCTGTTGTGCTCTGCATACTCGATTAGGTAGTTTTAATTTTAGAAATTGCCAAGCAAAACAACATGAAGTCAGACTGTGTCCAAACTTCTCATAATGCTCTGATATTCTATTGTTTCCGTAATGGAAACTTTCTATTAAAGTATTTATGGGAGGAAAATAAAATATTTAATATATCAAACCAAAGTACGTATTTATTTCTTTACAATATTGTAAAAAGGCTGTTCAACCAATGTCTCCCAAACTAACCTCAACAACCCCAAAAACATCATGGAAAATCTAGTTGAATTCCGTGTTTAAAGTGTTTTTTGGAACCAACAAGTGGCCGTGTCGGTTTTTGGCCCTAAAAGTAGCCGCAAAGTTTTGGCGGTTGTTGTGCGGCGTTGCGACGCTGCTAACTGCCACCGCATTCGAGATTTGCTCGCATTCAAAAGACGCGACACCATCTGCAGTAGGCCGAAAGTAATTTGTGGCACGCACACAGACACACACACATACCGAGACACACAGACAGACACAGACACAATGAAAGTGCCGCAGAATGGACATTGCGATTGCATGTAAATATTCAAAGCGTCGACCGCTAAAAACATATGCTGCATATTTAAAGTGTATTTAAAACAATTCATAACACCAGCCCGAGACAGCAACAACAACAGCGGCAAACAAGAAAAAAAGGCGAGCATAAAATGGAATAAAATGAAATGAAATAAAATATAAATGAAAAGAGTAGGCCAGCAGCATATGCAGGAACAATAACCGCTGCTGGCGGCGAGGCGGGCATACACACACACACACGGGCAAAGGACATGCCGGCATGATTTTTATGAGCTTGTATTTATATGGTTTCCTTATATCCTTTAGAGGGTCGCGCCCTGGCCTGGGCTGGGCTGGCTGCTGCACAGCTGAGGGTTGTCTCGCCGGCGAATTCTGGCGGCAGATCCTGCGCCAGGACGTGCTGGCGACAAAAAAGTTGGACCACGCAAGGCACAGCAAAAAAAACCGAAGCAAAGTCGCCGCCAAAATGCCAGCAAAAATATGATATAAAATTACGTGCCCATATGCAGAGCACACATGCACACACTCACACACACACATATGTACGTAATTGTAGCTGTTGTTGCTTTGTATTGTTTAAATGAAATTTATGTTTATTAAATGGCGACGGCAACAAAGAATAATAAGAATGCCCCAAAACTGAGGGCATTGGCTTTAGCTGAAGTGTTGGCCAGAAAAAAGGCAGACACAGTCGATGGAGGCAAGTGCTTGAAGGGGTGTATAGCATGCATAGTAATATGCATATTTATATACCCATCAGGTTTGGCTGCGATTTAGTGCGACTTCTTACAGTGTGTAACAAGTTTTACATGTTCAATAAATTTAAAAAATAATTGAGATAAATTATTATGAATTTAAATAGATTAATTGAAGCATAAAACTTAAATATTTGGTATAGTAAAATAAAATCAATTAAATTTAATCATTTCTATTATTATTGCAGAGATCTTTAGTCCTAAAATCGCTCATTTTATATTTTAAAAACAGTTTGTTTAACTTCCTGCAGGGTATTTTGCAGTTGTTACTAAGACATACCGAATTCCCCTTTTCATAGCCTACTTTTAAGCTGTAACATAAAAAGGAAACTAGGGGAACAGGATACACAGATATATAGATATAAATTGTATATACTTAAGTGCGGCACATATAACTTTAATGATCGACCATTTCAATATGTTGAGCATTTTAATAGCCGGCTTAAAATTGCCAAATGATTGAGCGCTTCTTCCCATAGCAGGCAAGGGGAATCACATCAACAACAACAACAACAACAATAAGAGCAACAACAACTAGAGCCACAGCAATAACATTGGCAAGAACAATAATGACAATTTAAGCCGCGTCCGTCAGCTCATTAATTTTTGTGCAATTTTAATTGCCCGCATTATGGTTTCAAATTGTCCTGCCCAGCATCATCATCGTGGGAGCCAGCTGCTGCTCATGCTCACGCTCATGCTGGGCGAGCAGACACTTTGTCTTCATTATTAAAATTAAATACCATTAAAATTTTGCCATAACCCTTTTCGCGGATTCCCTTTCCTTTCCTTTTTATGGCCATCGCGAATCGAGTCATTTTTATGCAATTTATGAATTGAGGCTTAAGGAAATGCGGCCGCAGTGCGCTTTACCTTGTCATCGAGTCGATAGAGTCTGGCCACGCCCTCGCCCATTATATTGTTACAAAATAATCTAAACTTTTTAATTGCCACGACAAATGGCCGCGCACGTTTTGCATTCGCTTTTTTTTCTTCTTCTTCTTCTTCTTTCCTGCTGCTGATGATATAAAAATTGCCAGCAAAAGTCGCTGAACTTGCTGGCTGCGGGGGAGGGGGACCCTTTGGCAAGTTTAATTGTGCGGCCAGGCTGGTGGGTAATAAAATTATTTTACGATCTTGTTTTCCACGACACGCTTCCCCCTTGCCCACACTCCCCACTTCCTCCATCCCTCCCCCTTCGCCTGACGACGCTGTGAAGCGCATCAACTTGAAGTTTGAGTTCATTTACGCAACGCTGCGCAGCTCGCAGGGCAATGGGCGCTGGGCGCAGTTGCCATTGTGGAAGTGGGCGTGGTCCATTGTCTGTACTTATGACTTGCTGCTGCTGGAACTGGAGCTGGAACCACTCCGTTATACGTATGTGTGTCACTGGAGCCACTGGCTGCTAAGTCCTTGTCGCTGCATTGTTGTTGACTTTTCATCTGCCGTTGCGCTTGGCTGCAGCACCAAGCGAGGCAAGACGAGAGACATGGTAGAGAGCAGCGAGCTGCGAGCAGCTTGGACGACATGCTGGCTGCTTGCAAGCAGCTTTTTGGCAAAGACCTTGCCCTCATCAGGCTGTCATGCTCCGACAGGAGTGTCAATATATGCGCTCGCAGGCGGCAGCAAAAGGAATTGCGGAATTGGAGGCACAGAGCCAAAAAGTCAAAGTGCAGGTGGAGGAGAGATGCTGCTGCAGCAGTGTGCAACAGCAAAGTTGTCGTTTTGTTTATTGCGAGTAATGGGGGCACACTGGCAAACACACACACACACACAGATACAGACCCAGCTGAAATGCCATATGAGCTTCTTATCGTAAGACGCTTCGAGGAACGTCAATAAATTCGTGTTCGTAATTGACAAAATTGCTTTAATACGCTATAAGGCAGAGACTCCATTTAATTGCTAGAAAATATAACAGCGAAATCTTGTTAAATTCCCACAAGTAAAGGAAGTACTAAATATTTATTTTAAAGAATATGTGCGATCTCATCTGGCAATGAATTTGATTCTTTTTCAGTTTAATAAACCTACAATTCTTTCTTCTTTCCTTAAACATTTTTTTTCTATAATTCAATTCAATTATTTTCTAAATTAAATATTATTTTGCAATCAATTTTGAATCAATTTTCCCTATATCTGTTGCCCTCTATGAATCAATCTATTGAATTAATTATTCTAATTCATTTACCTTTTAATCGTATTTAATTAGAATATTTCTGTTGTAGTTTATCAATCATTTATCTTTTATCTTTTTACAATAATGTGAATGTAACTTCAATTCAATCCCTTTCAGTATTAAATTTCTCCCTTTCAAACCGAACTCTCTTTTCTCGCGCTCATTCATTTGCTGCCTGCAATAACTTTGCGTTTCAATTTGCACTTCAACTTTAAGTCAACCATTTGCATTCAACATGAATTTCAATTTCAATGGCAGCAACAAACTCAGTCGACCGTAAACCACATTCAAGCAAATTAGTCGCCCTTTAAATTACTTAAGCCCAGGGCGAACCACGCTCCATGCTCCGCCAGCCGTGTCAAGGCAGGCGCCATACCACCTCTCCCCTCGCCACTCCCCCAACCATTCGTACCTCCTTGCTATTCCTCATTTCAGGCGCACAGTTGCTATCTCTCTCGCTGCTTGCCATAAAATATGTCAGCTACTTAAGGCAACATAAAAATTAACAACACGCTGCGTATACGTAACGCCGCGCAAGGCAAAGCCAGTGTCGTCCCTTCCCCAGCCCCCGCAAAAGTGATTTATGCGCATTTGTGTATAAAATTTAGTTCGTCGACTGCGCAGCTGACTGCGCTGCAACGTCGCTGCTGCCAACAAGTTAATTTCAACTCGGGGCCATAAAAATGTTAACAAAATATTGCGAAATGCAACGCGCTCGGTGGGCCTGAGTGGGCTGAGTGTACCCACTAAATAAATCAGTGAATACAATTTTGGAGTGACGCCACTTCCCACCTCCACCTCTGCCACTGTATGAGAGCAGTACTTTGCTGCTTTTGGATTTCCGATGCGGAGCTAAAGAGTTGCTGCGGCAGCTGCTTAAAATTTATACGCCAGCTCAAGTGGGCGACACTCCCTGTGCGTGTGTGTGTGTGCTCGTGCATACTCGAAGTTCTGCTAAGCAACCGGGAGCTGGATAACCCTTGTGGCATGTCTATGGCAACTGAATGTCAGTGCCAGACACGCTCAGCTGGGCGAACTTCGTCAAATACAGCTACAAAACCCTTGACATTCTTTCTGTGCGCGACAACAGTAAATTAATTTACCCGCCAGACAGAGAGACACACAGCAGCACAGGCAAGCAGAGAGAAAGAATGAGAGAAAGGGACAAGGAGAGAGAGCGACACAGAGAAAAAGACTCCGCCACAAAATGAACTGTCTGCAGGGCTTATTGAATCTGGGCCGGGTCAGGGCAAACCTGGGATGCTGGGTTCAAGGTTTCCCGACGCGCCGCCAAAATCAAGTGCAGACATCAATAAAAGTTGTTCTCATAAATAAAAATGTAATTAACTTGATTCTTGTCGCGCAGAGGACACAATTCAAAAGCCAATAAATGTCCATTCAGATCGGCAACCCAAATATCACTCAGACCTTATGCAAATGAAGGGAAGCCTTCAAGGCGAAACGAAGTTGATATATTACTGAAGGAATCAAAATCTTAATGTAAAGAAATAAATTTCTTATATTAGATATACATATGTTGAAATGTTAACCTCTAATCATAATAATTATTGAGATCATTAAAGAGGATCTTCGGCTGAGACCTGAGAACTACAACTAAACTTTAAGGTTTAAAAATGAATTTAAAGTGGAAACTAGAACAATTTCATTACGTTAAGTCATTTCAAAAGTGTTTTGATATCGGGATCGCTTTCAAGTCAATAAAATATGATACTATATTTATATAAACTTCAAACTAAACTAATTACATCAAGTATAGCTGGAAAGTAAAGGAAAAAGCATAAATTTATTATTTTATATTATTTAACAAAATAGGAAGACTTCGATCTATTGATATAATATCGCTCTTAGTTCCACTTCTAAGCTTCAAAGTTGTTGTCAATCAATTTGAATTAAATACTTTCTATGGCAGATCATTAAAATCAAACTTTATTTCTGGCTACACCCTATTGCAGTATATACTAATACATACATACTTGCGTTTGCCTGTTACTTTGTGTGTTACGTTTGCAAACTTTTTGTAGATAAAAATACATGTCGAACAATTGTTACAAAATGCACAAATAAAAATTCAATTAACGCGTGTGTTAAATTAAAGACTGGGGACACATTTCAGATTTTTTTAGCCAGTTTCATTTTGTTACATATTTTCGCACCCGAAATGAGTGTTTTGCGTGGCACTCTATGCGCGCGTGTATGTGTGTGGTTGTGTGTTGGGGCACGTGTTTGCGTCGCGCTTCAATGGTGATATTAATTTTTTTTTCGCTTTAGTATTTTTGTCTCGTTTGGAGAGTGTTTTTTTTTTCAGTCTCTCTGTGCTGTGCTGCCTTTGTGGAGCGCTTGGCAAATTGTGCAACATAACAATAAGCACACAACGACCTGCAACAACAACAGCAACGACAACAACAACAACTACAACAACAAGTGCGCAACAGAAAGTAATAATGATAATAATCATAAAAGCGAGTCCTTGTTGTGTTGGCTTTGCCGCTGTCGCTCTTGTCGCACTTCCCCCTCCTCCCCCCTCTCTTTCACTCTCTGCGTGTTAAAGCCGCAAACCCCAAGCATCAGAATGCCGTTGTGTTATGTCGGCTGCTGCTCACGCAGCCTGGGACATGATTTAATTAAGGTCCTACATGTGCTAAGTAGATTTTATTCTTTGCCAACTTCTTATTCACTTTCGCTGCACCTCAGCCCAGTGAACCTACCCCACTCAGCCCCTACGCCGCCCCCGCCCCCGCGCCCGCCCCGCCTCTACCACTGCCTACACTCACTGGTCCATAATTGATTTAGGCGTTTGCTGCATTAAACGACTGGCAGTAGGCAGGCAGGCAGGCAAAAAGTTGGCCATAAATTAACAGCGCGTCCAACGTTGCGTATGAATTATATTTGATTTAGTAAAACCTGCTACAAGCCCCCACTACTACTTCCACTCTCCCACACTCCTGCCCCAGGGCAAGTTTATTACAATGTATACAGCTTAATACACAATAATGTACATTGCATTACATCCTCCTCTTAAGGTTCCTGGGCGCAGGATGAGGCGGGCGCAGGCGCCTTGCCTTACTTTATGACATCGCATATTTCATATTGTAGTTGTAGCTATTATTGTTGTTGTTGTTGTTGCTATTGTTGTGCTGGCACTTCGCCTTGTTCTACTCCTTGTTCACTCTGTTCTAGTGCTTGCATGAGGCTGCACTTTAGCCCCGTCGCGTTGCTGACTTGGTACTATCTCTGGCTGATATGATAAGCAAATTGAATGCCCGATTTTGTACAGTGCTGCATAAAATTTTCCGACAGCGCGTAAAATTTGTTAGTCATAAATATTTGACTTGATATTTAAGTCGAGAATATCCATTAAGGGGCCAAAGTTAAAGCTAAACTGCAAACCTAATATACTAGACGACGATATTATATCGAAACTCTAGATTGCATACATTTTCTGCAGTCTGTTTGTGTTTATGCTCGAAGTGCAAAGAGACACAAGGAGTGTGGGGAAAGAAGGGAGTTAGAGGAGTGGTGGAGGGGGGTAGAGGACATAGAGAATGTTTAGATGAGGGAAAAGGAGCAAGGACAAAGTGTTGACAAAGATTGCAGTGTGAGAGCGTAGAGGAAATATTTGGGAAACATAATTTACTGATTTATAAAGTCAGTTTGATAATGAGGAAAACATTCTTGGCTAACAAAAGTTATCGATTACTTTGAAATTATTATTATACCTTTGCAGAGGTTAAATTCATTTAGTTTTAGAAATAATTATAATGTGCATATTAAATTTAATCAAAATCAATCCATTACTTAAAACTAATCAACGTTTTATTATTCAATTCTTCACCATTATATATGTTATATATATATATATAGTAAAGGAGCGAATAATAACTTTTCTTTCTGGTTCCGTTTATATAAAGTTTACTTATTATTTATTTATTTTTTAATAGATCATTCAAACTTCATTCCTTATTCTCTCACATACTTCATCATTCCTGGAAATCTCACCTTGTATGAAAACTTGTGTTTTATTTGTAAAATTCCCACATAAATTATAAATTACCATAACGAATCTCAGAGAATATAAATAAATTATACACACTTATAGTAAAGTTTCCTATATGCAGCATAAATCTTTGCCTAATGGCATGAGCAATGAGGCAATCTGCTGAAATGATGCAACATATATCACAGGAAGATGTTTAGCAGTCTTATGAACACAATCTCGAATCAATGCATACGAGTTAGTTAATTATGCGATTTTAATGCTAATTCAGGCAAAATGCCGTAGGAAACTCTCTCTTTCTGCACGGCATGAGATAAAGCAACGACAATCGAAGCAGAAAGAGAGCAAGAGAAAGGCAGTTGGATGGTTGTGTGCATAAATAATTAAATCCAAAGACAAGTTAAACAAATGTTGATGATTTTAATTGTAGCAGAAGCCTGCGGGCAGGCGACGTTGCACGTCGTTATGCGATTAATCAGACTAGGTCGACGGCAGCTGCCTCAGCAATTTCGCCTACTTATGAAAATAATCGCAATAACCTGCAGACAAACAAGCAGCACACCCACACACACTCACACTCCCACGTACACACACAGTACAAATTAAGCTCAAACATAAGTACTGCTGTGTGGTGTGCAAGTGTGTGTCCATGTGTGTGTGTGTGTGTGTGCCTTAGTGTGTACTTACATATTGACTTAATGCTTCCCGGCTGAGCAGCCGCCTCGGGCTGTCGCTCTGTGGCAGCAGATGCTGCTGCTGCTGCACTTGCAGTTGCAATTAAAGTTGCCTTTATCGTTGTGGCATCTATCATTGTGGGCTGACCCATTGTCGCCAGCAGCACCACAAGCTGCAGCAGCAGCAGCACGTGCACATGCAACAGCTGCTCCCGCTGCACACAGTAGTTTCCTCGCCCGACTTGCATTGCTCGCTCGCTCGTTTGCTCGCTTGCTTGGATTTGCTTTTATTATTTGTCCTTATTGTTGTTCGGCTGGGGCTT
This sequence comes from Zaprionus indianus, assembly GCA_018904595.1. Lineage (NCBI taxonomy): Eukaryota > Metazoa > Arthropoda > Insecta > Diptera > Drosophilidae > Zaprionus > Zaprionus indianus. The sequence goes on from JAEIHA010000905.1 coordinate 5,701,466, forward strand.
GATTAGAGGCATTTGATGAATTGGATTAATGCTTCAATTGCTGTTTGAACGAGAACGGAGCTCGAAGTGGATTCTGTGGATGCTGGATATCGACTGCCTTTAGTTGTTGGGCTTCTCACATAGTTTGCCAGCTCGCCAGCTCGATTGTTCAGCTGCAAGTGGAAGAAGAAGATGAATAAACAATCAATTTGTGCAATTAATTTAACACATGCAACAGTAACTAATCCCTCCATGCCTCTCTCACTGTCTTTCTTCCTTCCTCCTGACTGGCCAGGCAATCAACTAAATTGCCTCACTTGCCGAGCAGCACAAAAGTATGCTATGCATTTCTCAACTAATTCCTTAACTCAATTTTATCTCAATTAGAAAAACACTTAAATTACTCTACACAAATATGAGTTTTTCACTTGGCTAGAGAGCTCCAGAAAGGCGTTTATACTCGCAGGAAAAAGCTATAGAAATGTGTAAAATTATTAAATATTTAAAGCTACTTTAAAAGTTGTAAGAGAAATATACAAAATTAAAACGTTTTAGAAGATAATGAAAGGCAAAGAACTTAGCTTAAGAACACAAGTAAGTATAAAACTATAGAATATAGAAAACAAATAAATAGAGTTTTGAATAATGTATAATATAAACATTATACGTTTCAGTTAACTATAGAGCTCCTGAGGTGAAATTTATTATTGAGTCTCACTTAATTCCTATATTAATTAAGCTTGTTGAAATTCTTTTTTGTTTCTCCTGCCAAACACAACGGAAACTCTTACTAATTGACATCAATTGCGTATGCCGCCATGTCAGAGCTTTTCATGCCGATTAACGCTGTCCGATTATCGATAACAAATTACCGTTACTCCTCGAATAACAATTACCTGTGCGGCGCACGGCCGCAGGCTTTCTGTTAATTTCATGACTGCCCGTTTGATATGGCTCGCCAACGCCCCAAACAGCTCATTACGCACACACTGACAACTTCAGTAATAACAACAACAACAACAACCGTAACAACAACTGACCAATAACAATTACAATTGCCAGGAGGGCCGCATTGGTAATATGTAAGTATTTAAATGCCGTGATTATCTCACAGCTTGCAGCTTACTAGCATGCGATGGAGTTTGTGTGTGTGTGTGTGTGTGCTCACATGTGCGTGGCAGCGTTGTGTGTGTGTGAATGTTTGCTGTATGTGTGTGTGTGTCAGCTGCGCTCTCAGCTGCCATCGGCTTGCACTTTTGGGGCCTGCGTCACTCATACGCTCTGGCTACAAAATTAACGCAAAGTGTTCATTGTTCTATTATTGTTTACACAAAAATTAACATTTTAATTGGATTTTCGGCATTTTAACCAGGCCAAACTGGAACGCTTGACCCCCCGAACTCTTCGATTTAAACTCTCCTGTCCACCTTCCCCGTTATGAACTCTGTCCGAAATGCACACATCGCCTTTGCTCGGTTTTATTTACCTTGCACAACATTTGCATGCAATGAGGCGAGTTTATATTTTGTTTACGCAGTTGTTAGCGTTGACATTTTATAAACAAATGAAGATAAAGGTCGCAAGTAAAGACATTCAACAACAATGAGAACAATAACAAAATATGTGCAGCAATTATGCAAAGAAATCATGTGGACTGAATAAACATTACACCGGAGTAAAAACAATGGCAACGTGCAAATGTTGCACTACCCTGAGATACCCTACTACTTTATTAGACAATGTCTTTATCTTCTGCATCTCATTTAATCATCTCATCATATGCAACACAATATAATACTAACAATTGTTATATATTCAACAGACTTTCCTCCTAGACAGTCAAATGATTAGCACATCAATGCGATCATTAGCATTTAAACTCACTCTGCCTCACCTCTACAGGATATACTCTGCATTTACATTACAACTGAACATAAAAGACACACACACACACACATTACTTGTTTATTCTGTTAACAAAGAAAAAAGACACACACAAAAACAGGAGAATGCAAACAACATTCGATTCAAATTAAATATTTGGGCTGGGAGAGACAACGATATGCACTTTGCACGCATTCAATCCAAAAATATATGTTTTTTAAACTGTCAATTGGGTAAAATATTTGTTTGCGGTTTCAGAGATATAATAAATCCGGACTTAATGTTTGGAATTTATTGTTAAAATATACAGCAAAACAAAAAGAAATAAATTTGTAGTGCCAGCTTAAAATAAATGCTTTGATAAAAACATATCACAAAAAATAGAATACCATTAATTTGATGATTCGTAGAGTGATGAAAGCAAAGTTAAGCTGATAAAGAAGCCTTTCAAGCAATTTGCTAATTCATTTAAGAGCTTTAAAGCTCCCTGAAAAACTTCATTAAAGCAGCTTAGTGAAGCGTCGCCTTTGGCTTTGGATGTCTACTTGATACACCTGTGCGACAGACACCTTGGTAGCCTACACAGGAAGCACAATGCTAATGTGATTAAATTTCCCTCAAAAGTTGCGACATAATTAACTTTAAACAAACTTTGGCTTAATTATAATAAACTGAAAACGGCAAAGGCAAACAGCGTCATCAAAATGCAAATTTTCCCCAGACTCATCAATATTTTGGGCCTGCAATGAGCACGTACATATATAAACCAGAGATATACACTACTACATACATACATACGCATAAATTGTTATTATATATGGAATTTATTGAAGCGTTGTTCGATTTTCGGCATGATATGATTATGATTTTTGGCGCGTCACATGCTGAGCACAGCTTAAATTGGTTGCGAAGGTTGGAAGGCTTATGAATATTCAGGCGAGTAAAATATTCATAGGAATATTGTGCTAATGCCCGAGACAGCCATAAGTAGTTTCCATCTCGAGTGAATCTATTCATTTGCACTCTCACTCACTCACTCACTCTCATCTCTCATCTCTCTCGTGCTTAGACATATGTTATGAAACTGAAATCTCAGCGCCACGTTAACAAGTGCGGCCATTAGGTCAGTCTGGCCGTGCTGAGTACCCGTGTGAGTACCCGTGTGAGTGTCTGTGTGAGTGGGTGTATAAATACGAGTTAATTAAACAGGCCACGTCTGCACATTAATCACCTGGGCAACGACTTGGCCACAAAAGCTAACCGAGAAGCGATACGAAATAGAAATGGAGATTGAAAGGCAGACAGAGAGAGACAGATAGATTGATAGATAGAGAGAGAGAGAGAGAGCAAGAAATTCAATTCCAGAGCACGTGAGAGGCGACGAGCCCAATCTTTCCTCACTGCTTCGTCCTTGCCGTGTTGTCGAACTCTTTCAGGGCGCCACGACATGTGTCCTTTGTGGTGTTTATGAGGTCATAAGATTAATGAGTGACAAGCTCATCTCTTGTTATTGTTTTCAGCGGCGCCTAATTAATTGCCCAGCAGGCACTTCCCCCTTTTTCTTTCCCTCTCTCTCTCCTTCTGTCTCTCTTTCTCCCTTTCTATCTGTGATACACAAGTGGCAAGCCAAGGCGCCGCATCCTTGACGCTTTTTAAAGAGCAGCACAGCTGGAAAAATGCCGCCGGCCACATAAAATATTTTCATTTATGCCGCGCCGATGAAAATTATTTCAAATTTTTACCCTGCATCAGTTCGTGATTTCTCCCTGGGCGATTTTTGCCTCTTTTCCCTACACTGCTCGCCTTTGGCGTTTTATAAAAATACTGAAAACTGTCTCTCTTACTCTCGTCGCCACTTTTGGCATTTTGTGAAATAAATTAAGAATATTTTTATATGCCTTATTCAAGATATATATAGCGATATATAATGAGCTCACATCATTTTGTGGGCAGCAACATCAATAGAATTTCACAGACGCAGTTGCTATGCAAACATTTTTTTTGAATTTTCTCGATTTGTTTCGAGGAAACGCCAATTTTCGCTTGTTTGTTCTCCGACAACAATGGAAAATTTAAAGATTTTCACGAGCCAAATGGGATTCAGGTTGCAGGTGCTGCATGAAGAGTAGAACATGTGAAAGTTTAGCCAGATTAGCAGCATAGACCGCGATTATTTTGGCGGTAATTTCGTTTGTTTGGTATCCTTCCGATATAGTAAAGGGAATACTGAACTGATTTTAAAAAGCAAATAAAATGAATGCTTAGAAATACTGTCGACTATTAAAAATACCTAGTATCTCCCTTAATATGATAGTCAATGTTATTAGCAGTAATGAGATTACAAAAGTTCAATATGATATAAAACAGAAAAAATAATTTTGTATAAAGTGTGAGAAGTCGGAATAAACTCTTATTTGTAGAACTCTTATTTCTAGTTTAAAATACTTGTTTTAAATCAACAATCTTCTGTCAGGTAAATACCTTAAATCCCTTATCATAATTGAACAGCGATCAAAGGTAATTCATGCGGAAATAAATAGTTGGAATCTACAATTTAATTACCTTTGAGAGATGAAATGAAGCGTAAATAAATGCTCTCAATTTTCGTAGGTGTTTATCATTTGAGATAGACAAGACACTCTAGTGTCTCCCTGGCTAGCGAGGGGAGACCGAAAAGTTATTCGCTGGAAAAAAACTCTTAACCCAGGCAAGTTAACATCATTTGTCACTCACTAAAAATCTCGACGGAATCAACAAATCACTCAGCAGCTTACGACAGTGTGAGAGTGAGTCCGAGTCGTGCACGGACATGGGTGTACACGTGCTCATCGTGTCACGTCACGTGCTACTCTACACCAAGACAGTGCGAGACAGAGAGAGAGAGAGGAAGATGGAAAAGACAGCAAACAGCAAACGAAATCAAAAGCAGATAAGTTAAAAGGCAACTTGGGGAAAACTTTCGATCCAAGCGTAAAGTTCAATGCGGAAAGCAAAAAATAAACGATGAAGAGAGCGTGTGAGGGAGACAGTTGCAGAGAGAGTGAGAGAGACAGACAGAGGGAACACAAATATGTATGTTAGCAAGTATGGAAAGAACTTTTCAGCTGTCGTGCATTTGAGACAAACTTGCCAGAAGAGAAGACGATCCCTAATACAAATAAACCAACTCGGGAGAAAATTTACACATGCTTCTGTGTGTGTGTGTGCATATGTGTTGAGCATGTGTGTTTGTGTGTGTGTGTTTTAAGCGAAAAATTGCAAAAACCAAAGTTGTAACAAATGCATTTTCGATTAGCATTAAATCACGTCGCTTGTCTGAGTTCATTTCCGATGCGAAATAAATATTTTACTTTGATTTATTTTCGTGAAAAGGGGAAGGCTTCAGGTGTACGTAGAGCAGTGAAGTACAAGTGTGTCAGTGGAAGGAGAAGGAGTCGAGGGGAAAGGAACTAGAAGTAGCAACAGAAGTGGATGTGCTCACTCTCAGGACAGAGAAATGCAAGTCAAATGAGTCGTGTACGTGCTGTGGCTGCCCCTCCATCGATGAGGAGAAGGATTGATGGATGGGAAAGGGGGAAAGCGGAAAACAGAGATATCGAACTCACTGCATGAGTTGAGCTGCAATCTAATATCTCGTGCGAGTGTACAACTCACTAAAACAGGTCCCTCTCTGCCCTTCATCCTCCCCCACCGCACTATTGAGTTTGTGATGAAAATATTATTAAAATGTTGTTGCAATTGAATGTGATGCAATTCCAACGTAATCCAGTTAAGAAACTCAACTAAGAGAATGAAGATTGAGCTGTAAATATGGTTGAACTAGTTCAGACTAGAGATGGGGAGAGATATTAGGTTGGAAAATATCTCCCTTCCGCTTTTTTGTCTTTTGAATTTCGCGGCTATGTACAAAGCGCTACAGAGCTCGTATCTGGGAACACTCTACATAATGTCGATGTCACGAGATGCCATATGCCGGTCTAACTCGATGTATTCCATGATTTGATCGGTATTTGTCGTCACAGGTCTTCCGCCGGGCGGCTTATCCATGGTGTCGTTTTCACCGGCTCTGAATCGTCGAAACCATTCCTCCGCGGTTCGACGTGATAGAGTACCATCCCCCAAAACACCATTAATCTCACGGAACGTTTCTTTAGCGGATTTGCCTTTAACGAAGGAAAACTTTAAAAAAGCGCGAATTTCGGCGTTAGTAACTCCATGTTTACACGTCTATAACTGTTGTACGCAATATCCAAACTAATCATGCATAGCGTTGTTTTGTAGGTTATGTCAAGACCTTTCAAATTATGTATAGTGTTCCCAGATACGAGCTCTGTAGCGCTTTGTACATAGCCGCGAAATTCAAAAGACAAAAAAGCGAAAGGGAGATATTTTCCAACCTAATATTTAATTATTATTACTATTTAATTATACCTGTTGTGATACATATCAAAAGTAAGTTTTAGTTATTGAACACAAATTCATATTAAATTTGGTTTAAGCATAGGAGATTGTCTATAATTTAGTGCATACAGCATAAACTATCAATCTTAAGAAAATATAACTTTAATACACTTCTACATTTAGTATATCTACAACCCTTAGTAGAGTATGTTACCAGTTTATTATTAACTTGTACATAGTCTGAATGAGGAGCAACTCAACTAGGCTAACAAGGCAAAGGCTATTATTAAATTCCTCATGAGTTGATTGATATTCCATACATACCTAAATTGTTGGTAGATCCCTTTTTTACTAAATATAAAATACAAAATAATAGCTCAGATATCTAAAACAACAAAATACTGAAAGTTCTTAAAGAGGTTCATGTGTGCTAGGTTTTATTCAAACACTCTAAATATTCTTAAATATCCTCTCGTTTATCTTTCAATAGTCTATCTTCGTTTCCTCTATCCCTATCATCCATCTATATTTTTAGACATTTCTCTTTTGATTAAAGATCTTTCCAGCTACCTTTTTTATTTATTAACCTTTTCTTATGAATGAGTTTATTTTTATTTCAGCTCATAAAAGCACAACTTACTAGGGAATTTAGTCACAGATCTCCAGCTGTCGATAATTGTTTTTGTTGCTATTGTTGTTGTTTTTCTTCTTTGCTTCCTTTTGCGGCCTGCGCGTGCTGCACATTGTTGCTAACGGGCTAACGGGACAAGCCGGCTGTGTTTTTACTTCCGCTTTTATCCTCCTGGCTAAACCCAACACTGACAAAACAAAATACACACACAGGAGACACACAAACACACACACGAAGGAGACCGGGCTGTTTTCTTATTTTCCTCGTTTGTACTTCCTCCTCGTTTCTTCTCCCTTCGGCTGTTGCGACTTTTGTTGTACAAATTTTGTGATTTCACTTACTTTCACTTGCCACACACGACGACCGCACAATTGGCACAAATCGAATCAATTGAAACGCTTTGCTTGCACTTTCGCCGATCAAAATTGCATTCAATCTGCTGCCTGCCACCAGGCAGGAGAAGAGGCAAGCTGCTCTTGCGGCTTACGGCAACCGACAAGCGACAACACGACGCGACACAGACTGGGAAGTGTGAACCGCAAAGGATGCGCGCGCGTGTGCATCCAGGAACACGTGTGACGCGAATTGACATTCGTTTCAGACTGCACGAATACCAAAAGCTTTTCAGCACTTCAAGCCGATTTCCCGATTCGTGTGAAAGGACGAACGGCCGAGCCGAAGCCGGCACGACGCGCAGGAGAAATGCGACTCCGAAAAAGGAAAACGCGGCGAATTGCCCCATTTGAGGACCAACAGAAAGCTGTTTCTAACGGAAAGCAATGCAAAATAAAGGCAAATTTATTTAAAATATCGTTAGTACCTGCGTAAAATGCTAATACATTTAAATAAAAAAAGAAAGTAAATCAATCAAGTTCAAATTGCAAACAAAAACAGATTTGCAGCATATAAACTAAAAAATGTCTGTAATAAGCAAAAAAAGCGGGAAAAAGGCAACTTTCCTCTAAAAAATTAAGTCATCCCGTCCGTAATTTCACCAAATTTCATTTAAAAAACTTTGATTTGACGGAAAAAAGCTGAAAACTGAATGGGTACAAATGTTATCAAGTTTAGCCGTAAAAAGCTGTTAGCGGGCTACTTTAAGCCAAGCTTACCACCTAATTAGGTTACCGTTAAGGCACGATTTCAATCAAGGCTTGTTTAAAATGTCCAAAGGGGCATCAACAAAAAAGTTGTCTAGGTTCGGTTGCCTTCAATTTTAACAGCAGTCGTTTTTAGCTAGCATTTTCGGAGTTTTCTCAGCCAGCCCGGTTTTTCTTTCGCCCCTTAATAAAAAATGTCCTTTCATCAGTCCGTTAACAGTAATCCACCCCTCCTGTACTAAAAAATCCCAGGACTAACATTGGTTCTTGTCTGCGCTGGGAAAATGTTAGAGTTTACTGTTAGACTGTTACGTTTCGACAGGATTTCCCATTCAAGCAGTGCAAGCAGCTCAAGGACTCTGTTATGTCTCTGTTAACTTAACATCGCTCTGTTAGGCCTCTGTTAGCGAAAAAACAAGCAGTTTTTTCTTTCGAGTAACGGCATTTTTTTTTAATTTTCAAACTCGATTTGCGGGAAAACCGGGGCAGCTAGCGCACTGCGGTTTTTTCCAACCGATTCAAAAAAAATCTCTTTTTCAGTGTACAGTGGGACAAATTCGCAAACCCAGTAGCAAAAGAGGGAGGGAGGCTCAAAGTTTCGGTCAGTTTTCTCGAAAACGGGATTTCAAAAAACGAAAAAAAATGGTTTTCCTATTTAAAGACAGTCCTGTGCAACTTTTTCCAAGAGGGGTTTCCCCGGAAATTCAAAAACGCGCGCTGCACACGCGCCGAAAGAGCGAATTCATTATTCGGAAAAAATGCTTAATTTTTAAGAATCTAATGATTGATTTCGATAGATTTCGATAAAATAAAACGAAAAGATTATATAAAACTTTTCGATATTTCGCTTAGTTTTCGAGATATAGCCTTCGGAAACTATCAGTTTTGAATTGCGGCGCCACTGCAAATAAGATGTTCCCGATAAGCAAAGATAAGTCCGATAAACAGCAGAGTCGATAGTTCGGTTCGGAGCAGCACTGCTTTTATCGGACTTAACAGTGCCACATTGAGTATAGCAGTGCATTTTGGCAAATTGCTGCAATTAACATTGCTCACAGTTTGAGCACGCACTTACAGTTTTAGCCGCATTGCCTATAGATTTTACACACAGCACACAAGCGACTCGTTTGTGTTTTATTTTTTAGTGTAATTAAATAAAAATAAACAATTAGCATAGTGTTAACGTGTTGCCATACAAGCCAAGAGAGCGCTGTAGCAAAACAAACGAAATGGGGTAAGTGCCGCACGGTAAAACCGAAGCAACTTTCAATTGCTTCGAAATTGTGTGAAAAATCGACGCCGACGTTTTCTTTTGCTGCTGCTGCCGCTGCTCGTATTGTTGCCGTTGTTGCTGTTGTTGTTGTTGCTGCTGCTGTGTGTAGCGGGCGGCGTCGGAGGTGTAAATATACATATGTGCCTATATATATATATACAATGAATTGATGCTATACATGCATCCTACGTAGGTGTAGGCCGTCGATACCAATTATGCATGTGTGCGTGTGTGTGTTTGTGAATTTGTAGGTGTGTGTATATAGGTGTGTGTGCGTGTGTGTGTGTGCAGTAAACTTGAGCAAAATCAAAACGAGGCTACAAAACACTTAAGCGCATAATGCAATTTAGTCGGCGAGGCCCGGCAAGGCCCCCAACTCTGACACCTACACCCACACAGAGAGCGCCCCACCTGAGGGCCCCACCCTCACCTCCAGCAGCAGCAGCAGCGGCGCCCAAGAACAACAATGCCAATGACAATGCGCCGCTCGCTGCCGACAACATCAATAACAACGGCGACAGCAGAATCTATTTTCGCTTTTAAGGCTTTTTAAATCCCTAACAAATTTGTTTCTGTTTCCATGGCAGCGATAAGGTAAATACATATGTAGGGATATATGATAAAGCGAAACTATGTTTACACGCCTGTCAAGGAGGCGTGGTAGTAGGGGCCACTATTGTGCTCATAGAATATTCAATAAAACAAGTTCCTTTTAGGAAACTAAAGTAAACATAAGCGACACTCGAAGTAACTGTTTAATTATAGAATATATTGACCGTACGCTATAGGGTGTATCTCTATATCTACCTTATTCAAGCGCACCGATCGATCAAGTGTATCTGCACGTCGACTTGCCTCATTTGTTATTATTTCTTGCGGTTTTTTGTTATCAAAAAAACCCCGTGAGACATGAGTGAAATGAATATTCAGTTTATTATCTAAAGAATTTAAATGACTGACTAATTAATAATAACAAAATTATAAATTCAATGCGTCGAACTGAGACTCAAAATTAGATAAAAAACTTTATTATAACTTCTTTAATTTAAATTGTTTAATGTTGATTGATTGGTTGCCACAATGAAAGCTTGTTTGGATTATAAAGATAATATCGTAGGGATTACAGACTGTCTGTGGAGTAAATACTTTATAAATTTGACGAGAGTGGGTTAATTAGCAAATTGAAATTGATTATCTGATCGAGTGATGTTGGTATTAGAGGCTGCTGGAGCCATTAAAGAACTTAAGCTTCAATTTCGAAATTCGGTCACATATTCAACGCACTCCCCTTGCCACCCCCTTTGGGGCCCGGCTTGCAAATTAAATATTAAGCCGACGTGCAGGAATCTTAATGGAATTTTTAATTAATCACCTGTGGGCGCTGTTGACGCTGCTGTTGCTAATGTTTCTTCTTATTATTTTCTTGTGCTTTTCCGGGAAACAACACACACACAGCGAACAACCAATTTTCACTTGCCAGGCGCATGTGTTTCATATTGATCCGAAAACGAAACGCACATGGATCACAGCCAGCATGAAGGCGGTCAACGTGAGCTTCTTCTACGACAGCTCACGGAATCTGTACCGCATCATCAGTGTGGAGGGCACCAAGGCGGTCATCAACTCGACGATTACTCCCAGTATGACATTCACACAGACCTCACAGAAGTTTGGACAGTGGAGCGATGTGCGCGCCAATACCGTTTATGGACTGGGCTTCTCCTCCGAGGCGGAGCTGACAAAGGTACCAGTACCACATACATTATTTTCTCTGTCTCCCGATCTCATTAACCCTTTTACTTTCGCAGTTTGTGGAGAAATTCCAGGAGGTTAAGGAGGCCACGAAAAATGCCATGAAATCTGCAAATGGCTCGAACGCAGTTACGCCCACAACATCGGCGAACACGTCGCCCATATCGGGACGGGCCGTGGGTGCCATGCAGAACGATAACACCGCCATAGATCCACACACTGTGGAGCCGCCGAATATGAGTAACACGAACACACAGAATGCTAATCCCGATAGTCCATCGCATAAGCTGCTAAACACTTGCGATATCAAGCAGGAGATTGGCTCAGCCACGCCTTCGCCTCAGCCGGCAATGGTGGCCACAGCTGGCAGTGGTGGCGTCACTGGCGGCGGCGGCGGTGGTGGCGGCGGCGGTATAACAATCTCCTCGGGTGGCAGCATTGTGGGCATGCACACTGGGCCGGGTGCAGGTGCTACGGCTGAGCAACAGCTGAAATACGAAAACGAACGTCTGAAAATGGCCCTGGCGCAGAGGTGAGTAAGATTCGGCATTATCTGGATGGATGAGCTGTGAAATTAATGACCACTTAATGACTTGCAGCTGTGCCAATGCCAAAAAGTGGGAGATTGAGTTGGCCACGCTGAAGAACAATAATATACGCCTGACCAGTGCTTTGCAGGTACGTGGTAATCTATAGTTTGTCATTCCCATTACTCATTGATTTCTTGTCTTCCCCTCTAAGGAGTCTACGGCCAATGTGGACGAATGGAAGCGGCAGCTACACACATACAAGGAGGAGAATATACGCCTAAAACGTGAAATGGAACTACTGCGCGTGGGTGCTGGTGGTGGCTCTGGCTCTGGAGGTGCCACTGAGGATGAGCTGCGTCGCGAGGTTGCTGCTCTCAAGGCGCGCACAGAGACGCTGCAAACGGAGCTGCTGCAGCACGAGATCGAGCTTAAAACGGCCAATATGAGCCTGCGTGAAAAGTGCAATGACCAAACTGTAAGTGAAGCACAATCAGTGATTAATCAATTCGTTATAATCAATGTTTTTAACAGCTGGCCAAGATGAGTGAACTGAATGTGCTGTTCGCCAAGAGCTTGTCGGAACTGTATGCGGTGCAGAAGGATATGGAGAATGTTATACATCCTGCCAAGTGCACTTGAGACTCAAACTCGGGTCTACTCAGAAAGGTTGCCAGGAAACTTTCCTCCCTCCGAAACAAATATGTTTATAATTGAATTTTCGTATTGTTTCCAGGTTTCAGCGCAGGAACAGACTACAATGGCAACCACTACAACGACATCATCGACAACCACAACAACAACTAGCAAACGTTATTTAAGCAATTTTCTAACGGCTGAGGCCGAGAGCACGCTCTCCAATGTCACCTCCATACACACACAACTGCAATCGCAGTCGCAATCGCTTTATGAGACACAGAATTCAGCACAGCTCAAGGCGCTTGATAAGCATTCAGCGTTGCTGCAGGAGCTGCATCAGCGCCAGTTGCAGACTGTGCCGCGTTCCGTCACGGATGCAGCTGCCTCTGGGGGTGCTGCTGCTGTGAGTGGCACCAAAACTGCCACCATACTTGTCTCGAAATCAAAAACCAAAACTGGGCTGCCCCTGTTGCTGAAGAATTCCATTAACAATTAGGCAAATTTACCAAGCAGGCGACACATTGCAACTTTTTGTAATCTTTGTAGTTTGTATACAACAAAAAAAAAACCAAAAGAGAGAAGAAATTTAAACACCCTTGACACACACACATCACACCCACACATCGTAGGCTTTTATGTATTTGTATTTTGAATGTACTTCCTTCCCCCAACACCCAAAATTGACCAGTATTTAATTGATTATTTCGAATTTGAGTCTCTGTGTCGCGGTACTTTTGTAGCATTTAAGTCGAAAGCAATTTATGGAAATTCATGTGCGCATTTACATAAGTGCAATATAAACAAACAAACATAAACAATTGATATTATATGCTCTACTCTTATTTTCTGCTAATTGTTAATTAATTTTTAATGAGAGCTTGACAATGAATACTCCCCCTCTGACTCCCCCAAAATCTGAATCGAAATCGTAATCGACAAAAAACTTTTTTATGCGAATTGTGCTCGAGAAACAAACTCTTTTCTAATATTTTTAAAGCAAAGTAACTTTTGGTATTTTCAAAAGCATAGTCACGTAATTTGTTTATGTATTTATTTATGTGTATTTTAAAAGTTAAGATTATTTAATTTATCAAATTTGGAAATGTAATATTTGTTTTTCTTTGTATACATGTACAATGTGTGTAATTCCAACATCTTATTTATTGCAATTAAAAACAAAAACATTAACTAACAATGACTTAGACGACGACGAAAAAGAAGAAGAAGCGAAGCATACTAAATCACACATAAAGAATAATAATTTTATAAATGCAAATAAAAGTATAAGTGAAATACGAAACTAGCAAAGTAAATTAAACGAATACCAAGTCAAGTATGTATGTGGAAAACTAGTTTAATATATTAACAAATTATATATATATACACATATATATATATACATACATATATATTGTATACGTATGTATCTAATGAATAACAAGAAGCAGAACAACAACAAGATCAACAGCAATAAATAATATCAATATTCAATCTCTGTCCTTCTCCTCCTACTCCTCCTCACCCACGCAAGCGAAACGGTAATGGGGAAAACGGCTGAAACGGTTACAATTGAAGCCATATTGTTATGCAATTTGACCACTCGTTTTTTGCCTAGAATTACCCAGTTAATGAACTAAAAGTAAAAAGTAAATCAAATAATAAACAATGCAAATGTTGAACATACAAATCTAGCAGTTAAAAGTAAATAAACATATGAAATAAATAAAAATACAATTTAATATGATTACAGAATACAATATAAACCAAAGGAGTGTTTCATTCGCGGGCAAATCTAGACATTAAAAATATATACATATAGTTTAAGGGTTCCTGGTATAACTTTTATTGATTTAATATCCTGATTAATACATAAATAGTATTTAGACATTGATTTTATGAGTTCAAGCAAGTTTAATTCAGAGTTCATTATGTTCTGTGTTTACAAATTAATTGTATTCATATTTAATTATACGATATAGAGTTATGGTTCGATTTCTCTCTTTACCAAACTCTACAGTGAGCAAGATTATTATTACAATCCGTGCAATATAAGACAAATATCATATATACACATACATTTTGAATAGGATTTTATTATACATTTAATTATAATTTATATTCGCTATAAATTAACAGACCAAGTGGCTTCCCAAAATTATTTGCAGCATCCAATCATTTAAAATATATAACTATAATTCCCCGTTAGACAAAGAGCGATCTATAAAGTTCCGTCTTGGACTCCTCCGTCCAGTCGCTGGCCTCGTTGGGAGCCATGAAGTTAATGAGTTTATTGTGCACCAAATAACTGCGGAAAGGAAGAAACAATTAGATGAAAGATTCAACTTGGAATCATCAGTAACTTCAGCTTACCGCAACTTCCTGCCCTTGCTGGCCCTGGTGTCGACCTTCTTCTTCATCTTCTGTCGCAACTTCTGCAGCTCTACAAACTGTTTGGCAATGTCGCCCTGGCTGGACGTCGAGCTGGCCTTGTACTCGATGAGTTCGCGCAGCTGCTGATGATAGAAATCGCTGTCATCGTAGACATTCTTATTGACAGTGGCAGCGGCAGCGCCTTCTGCATTCTCCTGCTCCTCCGCCGGTTGTTGATTGCCCTTCAATGTTTGGGATTTTTCCAGCAATGCCTCACGATTGGCCAGCGCACTGTCGATCTTCTTGATAATGTCGTAGTCCTCCTGCATGGATTTGCGCTTTAGACCCGCTCCAGGGGTCAGCAACTTGGTGCGGTCGTCCCACTTGAGCAGCACCTCATTGCGATAGTTTTGCATGTTTTGGAAATTGCTTTGCAGCACGCTGGCAAAGCGTTTGCTCGCTGGCGCTGTCGAGTCCTGCTCCTCCTCTACTGGCTGCTTACGTTTCACGGACTTTCGCATTTCGCTGTTCTGCTGCGTCAGCGCCGACTGCAGGGCGAGCAGCTGTTGCAGCAGCTTGGAACTGCGCTCCTGTGCCTCCTTCATTACGGCCTGCAGCTCCTCGTTCTCTGCACTCTGCAGTGTTGCGGGAGGCGGCAACAGGTTGACTTTGCTGGTCAACTTCTGTGTGTTTATGCGCATCTCCAGCAGACGTTCCCAGATCTTCAGCTGATTCTGTACGCACAATCCCTTTTGTATTTCTGCTTGTTGATTCTGTTTTTTCATTATTTCACTAGTGTCCATCGCATCGTCGTCGTCAGACTCGGCATCCTCGGAGTCGTCCTCTTCATCGCCAGACTCCTCTTCGTTCTCCTCATCCTCATCCTCATCGTCATCCTCTTCTTCTGCGTCTGAATCTTCTTCCTCGCTGTCCTCGAATCCATTTTGCTGTATTGCCTTCTTTGACTTGGATTCCACTTGCTCCTCCTCGTCTGTATCGCTCTCTTCATATGCCAGCTCCTCATCATCCTCCTCATCTTCTTCGTCGTCCTCGTCCTGCTCGAACTCCTTGCGGCTTGTGATTTTTCCCTTGTAGCGCTCGCTCTGCTCCGACAGCAGCTTCACGTTGCGCTTTCGGAAATCTGTGCTGCGTGCATCGGGCAAGTCGTATTCATCCTCAAAGTCCACAACTCGCGCTGCGGTATCCACATCGCCATCGGAATTATCATCACTCTCGCTGTCGTTGGGGTGTGCCAGCAACTTGCTCACCTTCTCCGCCACGGTCTGTGGTTGTTTTTGTGTTTTTCGCAGCATTTTCACAAAGTTTTTATTTATTTTCCAATAAAAACATCAGCGAAACGTCGGCAACACGTGAAAACGAGTTCAGGTATAGTTTTGAACTGGTTCCAATCAAAGAAATCGATATATCTTGTCCCAGTTCATTTTTTTTATCGATAGCAGGGAGTTAGAGAAACAAATTTATTTTGAAAATTAAAAGTAGGAATTATTAAATTATAAATAATATAATTTTTAAGTTATTTATAAAATAAAGGTTTGATTTAAAATATTACTTTTACTGTTATTATTCATGATGCTTCACGTCAATATTTTTATTCACAGCGCCAAAGTATGCTACAAATTTTTACAGAATTTTTATATTGTCTATTTGGAAAGTCCGTTAAATTTAATTTTATATTATTTCCCATAAATTGAACTAAAGACCACATGAAGTTAAATAAATTGTAATTGTAATTGTTATTTAGATCAGTACACATATTAAAAAAACTATTTGACTTAGGTTTATTTACTGGGGAATACGCAACAATACGCACTAGATAACTCTTTAAATTGCTGTAGAATCGATAAATATTGCCCCAATTTCGCAAAAAATAAAGAAAAACAGACTGATTTCCACTCTGGTTAAACTGTTAATTTATTATTCATCAATGCACACGCCTCATGCCTCATTAAAACCGGCAAAATACCGACTTATCAGCGCAGGTGCATCTTGATAACAACGCGCACACGCACACGCGCACACACACTAACGATAGTTATGGAAACCTTTACACACACACACGCAGCGTAGCATACAATAGCGGGCATTGGACTGTCATGAAGACTGAACATGAACTTGAAATCCTTTTGTTGGAGCCCATTTGCGGTCATTATACTAATGAAATGTTCGCAAATTGCGACTCGACAATTTGTGAAGGGGGAAAAGGAAAATGGTTAACCTTGAAAACTGCAGAAATGCGGTGCGAAACAGACGCCGCCGGCAAGTCAAAGGCAACAGAAGTGTTTCCGGAAAATAAGATACAATTCGCAGTCCATAGACTGCAAATTATATAGTACAATTTCTATAATTCTCTGCGAATTGGAGGCAAAGTCACGACGCACCGCCACCAGACACTGTGTGACCGCAGCTGATAACGTAATAAGTATGTGTTATGTTTATATTATTACATTTTTTTGGGCGCTTACGGTACTACATAATTTGTGATAAGGCCGAAAAGAAGAATCCAGGAGACGGCGACGCTGAACTTTGAGTTGACACACGGACAGACGACAGCTGTGTGTAGACATGAGAATGAGATTTTTATGCGGGCGGGCGCCATTTTGGGGTCGTCGCTGTTATCAGTGCGTCAGCGTTGCCAACTACATGTTCGAAGGGAGATGAGGAGAGCAGCAGCAGCATTGCCGGCGGCTGCGTCGCATTTTTTTAATTAGACTATCAGTTGTTGTCGAGATTTCGATTTTACAATTCAGTCAGTTCCTGTACGCCGCCCGGTGCAAATAATACTCGAAGAGAGACGGACTAACGCTAATACGACGGGCCCGTCTGCAGCAATTGCGATATCGATAACAAAGCACGCGTCAGTGTGGGTGTACGTTGTACGTTGTGTTAGTGTTAGTTAGTTAACCGACCGCGTCCTGCTTTTGGTGCGTAAGGTGTGCAAAAACGTGTAAATGATCAGTAATTCTATATATACATGTGCGCGCATACATGAGTATTTGCTGTGTACATTAAATTCTTGTACACGGCGCGCGCGCGTGTTTAGAAAAAGCAAAACAAAACGGAAATAAAAAACTTGCGAAAAAACAGGAAAATAGAAAGAAGCAAATGAAAATTGTGGGGTAGACGTAATCAGTGATTACGCCTACAATGCAGGCGCGAATGAATAACACGGCAGTGTTGGTTAACTGCATATAGGCCTTCTGATAGAGTATTAGAGTGACCCCTCACAGAGAGCATCTTACTTATATTGTATTTAAACCTTATTTTGTATTTAAACAATAAATTAAACTAATTGCGCCTTAGATTTAGTTAAACATAAACATATAGACACAGATGATACACATGTTAGATACATAAATCTTTAAATTATATTTCGCCAACATTTTTGGACTATTTTCAATTCTCCTTCTCCTCTTTTTTCTGTTTGTCTATTTGACTTTGTTGTTTCCAAGCGGCGAGCCTCCATTCCAATTGTATTTTCTGTTTTTATCTGATTCTCTGTCTGAAAAGTTCAAACACCACGCGAAACAATAAATAAACAATTAAGTTGTGTACTACAAAACGTTTCGCTCAAGGATTAATGCACTGAGAGCGATTGTTTCGTTGTACGGTAATCATCATTATCTACAACGTTAAGCGCTGTTGTTGTTATTGCGCTTCGTTTTCAATTGAGTGAGCTTCTCTCTGTCTGTCCCATTGAGCGCAATTGATTAACAGATTAATCGGACACTCGTCGAGCTACTTTGCCAGCATTATTCACGTTCATCATGAAAGAGCCGCAGCAACGTGCGAAGCATAAGTGGAATATTTATGATTATCGCCTTCGAAAACAAATATTCCAATATTATAATGAGAGAGTGTAAAATAGTTCAAGGTCAAAGCTCAACAAACACACACACACACACACGCAAAATGCAACCGAAAAGCAAAACAATAATAAAAGTGTTCTTGAACCTGTCGAACATCAACAACAAACAGCACCAGCAGCACAGTAAAGCAAAGCGAAAAAACAATACGAATGCGTCGTCAAATTGTTTGACCCACAAGTGGGAAATCGAGTGAAATTAATTAATTGATTCGGGTCGAGACGAAATGGTGAAATATACTCGAAGTGCCCCAGGACGAAAATATAAATACGAGATACTTCTCGACGCTGTTTCGAGTTCGGCATCAGTTTCTCTGTGTCTCGTTCTCTCTTGCGTTCTGTGATTATCTCTGACAAGGTTCTGTGCCAGTCAAGCGTGTTGAAAAACAGTCAATAAATTCACTGAAACTGGGAAAAACAAACTATTACGAGTGATGTCTATAATATAATAATCTGCAACGATTCTGTTTCCCAAGAAGTGTTCTAGATGTCGTGCCCCTCATTAGTAACTAATGAATATAATACTCAATATATAATATATAATGAATAATAATACTCATGGCAACTAGCACAAATACAATTTGCATACATTTTGCCAATATAAATAAAAACACAAAATTATATATATTGTTTAGTTGAACCATTTAAATGATTATAGATTGTTTCCGTTTTGAATTGCTTCAAATGCTCTTGAATAAACACCAAACATTTAGCACGTATTGAATATTATTTGTTTAGTGTAGAACGTGCGTACGTACAATTGAAAAAAGTGAAAATTGTTTTAAAAGATTCTCAAATTATAAGCTATATAAATTTGATAACTAATAATGCAAATCTATAGGAAACAACTAAGTGTTTT
Organism: Zaprionus indianus; assembly: GCA_018904595.1. Classification (NCBI taxonomy): domain Eukaryota; kingdom Metazoa; phylum Arthropoda; class Insecta; order Diptera; family Drosophilidae; genus Zaprionus; species Zaprionus indianus. Next base: position 5,720,764 of record JAEIHA010000905.1, read on the forward strand.
GCTACGGTAAAATTGGAAAATTCTCATGTCCACAATCATCTTTGTGGCGAGTGTAGACAGAAGACGCCGCGACATTGTGAACTGCTATAATGGCCGACAATGCGAATGAGAAAGAATACGATCATCGTTCCTTGAGTGATTGGTCGAATGTGAATGTGAATGGTACAATGCATCTCTCCAAGGATATGATCTTCAACGATGGCCATCGGCTATCTATAACTGTCTACAGGTGAGTAATATGGCGAGATGGAGAGTAAGGTAGAGTGAAAGTGAGATTCTTTGAAGAGTTTAGTAATTGAAGTAGAAGTAGGAGAATTAAAAAGGAATTAGAAACGTCATAAGACAATAAGAGAAAAGAGACAAATTAAATAAAGTAAGGGAAGAAAAGACATGAGTATTTAAAAGAGAAACACAAATTTAATAAGTGAAAAAGAGGGAGGTTTAAATAGGGAAAGAGTACATAGAGGAAGTTACAAAGGCATAGACAGAGAAAGTGAAATGAAATTAAAACAGTAAAGGATAGAGAGAGTGAGACCATAATACTGATTAATATATTATATTAATGTATATTATAAATATATAAACGAAATACAAATAAAGAAGAGGGGAGCTTGAAGTGCAAGTTATCTATAGAGAGCGTTCAATCCAGAGATAATAATATACTTGCCCACTTCCTGCTCAGCAAACCAAGTGAGATCACCCACTCACTTTTCCCAGCCAGCATTCTTGTACTTTGGTATTCACACACTCACACGCAGACTCACACACTCATATCATACTGAGGAGATAAGCAGAGATCGTCTATGCACTTTTCTAAACTTATCAGCCACGATAGGCTGTGGCTGTGTGTAGGTGTTGCATACACGAGGTTATAAATAAGTGTAGATCATGTCGTGTTCATATGTCGATCTGTCTGAGCTTTAATAATTTTCATTTGGAATTTGAACGCTGTAGTTCAGCGTAGGGTTCACTTTAATAGAGTGATTCGAAATTTTCAGAGATCATTTTAACAGATTGCCGACCGATCAAAAAAAAAAAAAAAACTGACTAAGGAAACCCGTATAAAGTGCTTAGCATTGGTTTTTTTCGACTCGATTTATAATTAAGTAATTCGTATGTATGTATTTCAGTTATTCCAATGTGTGTTTATAGATATGATCGAAATGAAATCGAAAGATAAGCTTTTGTGCACAGCAACCTGAAATACCACTTGAATATATTGAATTGAATAAAGTTAGATATTCAACGCATACTGGCAGAATGTTGAAAGGGCTGTTTGATTAATTTGTTGTTTACGTCGTTTTAAATAGTAGGTAACATTGTAATTAATAGATTAATGAAGACTTTGCCTCATATTAACTGTATACATTCTAACAACTCTAGGCATTAATTAATATAATCACATGTATATTTTATGATTATAAAGTATTCTTTTATACATTTCATTGATTTTGTCTATTTAGTGAATAAATTCATTACTCTTTCATCGTTAATAAAAATGAATTATTTACAGATTTATCTTATCCCTAAAGTAAATGGTATTGCAAAATCAATTTGTTAGTTTACCTCAGCAAAACGAAAATTCGTTTTGTGAAATGAATTTGCAAAATCCATAAATAAAAATTTTTGTGAGGAAATCGTAACTATTGTAGCCTTAACGATGTCCAAATATTATGTTTTGACTTTGTGCACTTTAGTCGTCTAACAGATACTCTGTGTAGTAAAAGGGAAATAAATACTTTCTGAGAAATTTAGAAGTTGTATAAGTAGGAGTGGATTTTAATATTACCTATTAAATTAAAATTTATTAGGCATATAAATATCCCTTAGATATTAAGGCAAATGAATTACATATTTATGCCCTTTTTGGAGATATCTAAAGTTATCTCCTATTGCACATTTGGTAAGTTTATCATGCTTTTTGCCATCGCACCATGCGCTTAGGGTCCAAAGTACCCGATCTGCTTAACTTTATTGCAACTGTTTATTGGCGCTTTTAAGGCTTATTCAGTTTCAATGATCCATTCAGTTGCCTGACCCACTTATCAAGCCTATGACGCCCACGCCGTGCCGAGTACACCTCGGATACAGCTGGTCACCCACTTGGATTTGTCTGGTTATCCAAGCGATTAATCGCCACGACCTTTTCCCCCTCATTGGCAGCATACTCTTTGTGATCTCAACAATTGGCAACTGCACAGTGCTCTATCTGCTGACCAAGCGGCGACTGCGGGGCCCCCTGCGCATTGACATCATGCTAATGCATCTGGCCATTGCCGATCTAATGGTGACGTTTCTCCTGATGCCGCTCGAGATTGCGTGGGCCTGGACGGTGCAGTGGCGTTCCACGGACCTCATGTGCCGCCTCATGAGTTTCTTTCGCGTCTTCGGGCTGTACTTGTCGAGCTTTGTCATGGTGTGTATCTCGCTGGACAGGTGAGTCGCGCTCTCTCGCTAATGGACCAAATTGATAGCCAGATAAGGCAACACACACTTGTACACGCATAATATACAAACTGTCAATCTGTGTGTGTGACTAACTTTTCAGATATTATGCCATCCTGAAGCCACTACAGAGATCCCCTAATCGTGGTCGCATCATGCTGGCCTGCGCCTGGCTGGGATCCATTCTCTGCAGCATTCCGCAGGTTCGTCGACTGGGAGTGTCCCTTTTTAGTTTCTCCCCTTTCCAATTAAATCTCCCTTTTATGACTCGAATCAAATACATAAAAATAATAATAAAAACTGATTAAATTTATTTTCAATTTGAGGATTATTTTTCACAGTGTGTTGAGCCAACTAATGGTGTTCATCTTCTGCTTTCATTGCACAGGCCTTTCTCTTCCACCTGGAGGAGCATCCGAACGTCAAAGGCTACTTTCAATGTGTCACCTTCCACACACTGGTGACCGACTTCCATAACTGGCTCTATCAGATCTCCTCGATGTGCGCCTTGTACGCCTTTCCATTGATCGCATTCATTTACTGCTACGGCGCCATCTACTTGGAGATCTATCGCAAGAATCAGCGAGTGCTCAAGGATGTGATCGCGGAACGTTTTCGTCGCTCTAACGATGATGTACTCAGCAGGGCCAAGAAACGCACCCTCAAGATGACCATCTCCATTGTGATTGTGTTCATCATCTGCTGGACTCCGTACTATTTCATCTGCATGTGGTACTCCTGGGACAAGTCGTCGGTGGGTAAGGTCAATTCGCTGGTTCGCAAGGCTCTCTTCATCTTTGCCTCCACGAACTCCTGCATGAATCCACTGGTCTATGGCTTGTACAACATTCGTGGGCGCATGAACAATAACAACAATGTGGTGAGGATTCTAGGAGTCTATGAAGAACTCTTCTCACTTTCTACTCAACTCTCTCTCGCTCTTCTTTCGCAGTCTGTTAACAATCGTCACACGTCGCTTACGAATCGCCTAGACTCGTCCAATCAGCTGCTGCAGAAGCCCATCGGCTCATTGCCCAATGGCAACGGAGTAGCCGCTGCTGTGGTGGCTTCCACAAAGCTGGCCCATGTGGTGCGCCTCAAGACAAATGGCACGAGCTCGGGTGCTGGTGGCGGCGGCGGCGACATTCAGTCTCCGGAGTTGATCGCCCCCTCCACGCCTTTGCCTGATTCAGAGATAGATGCCAATGACGACGTCAGCGTCAGCGTAGTCACCATACGCTGTGGCCCGGAACAGACGCAGACGCAGACCAGCAAGGTGTCGCCCAGAAGGCCAAAGACGCCCCCTGCCATCTACCCGAAGTAATGTCGCCTCGCTGTAGCCGTCCGCCTTTTTATGACGCCCTGCATCATCAACTTCACTTTTCATTTGGCTTTTCGCACAGTTGTCGGCGTAAAGTGCCCGGGTTTATGTTGTGGTCCGCATTCGGAGACCCTCTGAACGTAAACGTGCTTAACAATAGCAAAGTAAGTGAGTTTGTGGTTAGCCTGGAAGCTTGGGGAGGTGTAAAGTTAATGCGTTTTATAGGCTCCATTTGTGGTGTAAAACTTGAGAGGAATATGCACAGACAGAGATGAGGAATATATATATAAAAAGAAGTCATATAATATAGTAAAGTAATGATGGTCGATTGTTCCTATAATAGATATAGACATAAAAACATGAATATGCTAGAGGAATCTGAACAAGTTTACAAGTTGAAATTAAAAACATTTTTATACCCTTCGAAAATTGAAGAAGGGTTTAGTAACTTTTTTTGAGATTATATATGTTACGTACACTGAAGAGATCGTTGCCAAGATGACTTGACTACAAAGTGAACCCACTTGAGAGCAGTTCGAACATTACATAAGGAGTGTAGTATAAAATCACACTGAAAAGGGGCTTAAGTAGTTGGCTGATTGCAGCATCAACTAATCAGCTGCTAATCTTATCAAATGGGAATAGATTCCCTGCCATATGTGCAGCACATTCGCAGTTAACTCTAGTCTGATTTAATAAGGGGCCTTCAATTTGGTTATCTTTACCAACCTGCATCGCTTGAGTGTCTATTACTTTTGTGACGACCTTCGCAACAGGCTCATCCCAGTCAAGTACTTTGAACCCACTTAAAAGCCCATATATCATTTCGTGTCAACTCACATCATGCCAAAAACAACATTGATACAGCAACAACAACAAGAACAACAACAATAACGACAACAAACCGTTGAGTTTCAGCATTCTCGGATGTCCAAAGTAAACCAAGCAAATGGATGAACCACTACTACTATTTCGATTTACAGTAGAACCAACAACTGAGCACGTGAACTTAAGCTAAAATGCACGCCAAACTCGATGACACTGACACCACCAACAACAACTACAGTAGTCAAACAAGAAGAAGAACAACTCAATTAGGAGCTGCTACTGTTTTCCGACGCGGCTTGAAACAAAAAGCTTTACGATTTAATTTGCGTTTAACGTTTAAGTCTTCGTTTTTGCATTTAAGTAACTGATTAAAATGTTAACCGATTTGTGGTCTAGGCCGTTTTGAATGTTCGAAAAGTCATCATAAAATATATGTTTAAGACGTAATAGCACGTAATATTAGATACTCTAGTTAGTTGGCTTATTGCTTAATTTAAATTAATTTATTCATAAAACACACAAACAGAATATCGTATGAAAAATATATAAAGAAAATATCGAAACAACAACCACAAAAAAAAGAATCTTAACCTGTCTAATTAATGGGCGGATCTAACCATACTTCATTGTATAGGGACTATACCTACCTTATCGCTGGCTTTATTTTCATTGGATCTTTTGTTAAGACGGCGTTAATCATTCGCTTTACGGCCCGCGATGACGTTAATTATATAGACGTGTGTGTGCGCGCTTTTAAATATTTATTAGCCGATATTAGATATACCAGACACATGCGATCAATGGCATATCTATGGCCTATGGCGCACAGCAAACCCGTTCTGTTTGAGGGCCTCTCAGGGCGTTTTTCGTTTGACCTTTAAGTAGCCTCAGCATTATTCACTTTACCTGTTGATTGTCAAAGTATGGAGGTGTTCGGAATCTGCTTTAAATTGTTTGGGACTTTATTAAAGGATATTGGATAGTTAAGGAATCAGAAAAAAGGAGGGAAATGTGGATTATAAAAAAGGGGTTAAAGTGAAACTCCTAAATCGAAAAATCCTTCTAGGTTTTGAAAATAATTTGAAAAACAAATAAAACCGTTTATTTTTAAAATAAGCCAGAAACTTTTGATTATAGGAGGAGAATAAAATCATTTTACTTTATCTGAAAGATTTCCAGGCAACTCTTTCCAGGCTCCTCTTTCCAGGCTCCTCTTCCTCGGCTCCTCTTCCTCGGCTCCTCTGCTTCGCAATTAAAGTTTATCGCAATCTTTTTGACTGCCCACTTTTTGCTCTCTCTTTCTCTCTCTGTCTCTGTCTGTTGCTCCCTCTATTCTTCCCTCCTAGACCTTTCCTTTCGCTCACTCGGCAGTCGTAATATTTACAACTGTCATAAGATACTCAGCTCCTGAGGAAGGGGTCTGGGCGAAGGGGGAGGGGGACTTATCCCACGCATCCCGTGCGACAGTTTGCTTCAAGTATCACAGCTGGAGAAGGAGGAGTAACCCAATTAACGGGCCAAAGCATAAAAGACTTGCAGTGTTAGAAAGTGGCTCACTTTCGATACACTGCACAACAAAGTCACGTTCACAAGGCACTTACACACACACACACGCACACACAAAGGCAGCATAAACAGAGGAATGCTTGTAATCGAAACTTGAGGACCGAAAAATAAACATGTTAATAATACAATTTTATGATTAATACGAAATGAACTGCAACAACAACAAGAGTAACAACAACAACAGCAACAATAACACCAACAACAACGGGGGTAGTCAACATGCAAGTTGTGCTGTAGCGCCGTCAAAGTGCGTGGGTCGTGGGCCGGTGAAGATGCTGGGAACAGCAACGCACAACAACGCCAGCTAGGGATGTGCGCGTGTCGTGACACGAGCAAGCAGCAAACAAGGAAAAATACTTAAAATTTGCATTGAAATGTAAAAATATGAACAATATTATTGGGGAATGAAATTTAAATGGATAAAAATATTAAACTGTTTACAGATTAAACAAAATTTAATTTAAATTAAACAAAGAACGAAATGTTAGTTCCTTTTCTTTGTTTACTAAAAAAAGGAACCTTAACTTTTTAACTTATTTAAAAAACATATTGGAAACTGCCTTCAAATTCTGATTTATTTTTTTTTTTAAATATTTATGCATAGAACCAACGATGAGATTATTACAAAAAGTATTATATTATATAAATAATGTATACATTATATTATTTTTGATTAAGATTAATTAATAAATATATTATAAATATTTTTTGATAGTACTTAGAAAATGACATTGTTTCCAATTCTCATCAAATCAAAATCAGTGGAAATATTATTTATTTATTATTTTAGGATCATAAGATACATCATTCTGAAGTTTTGTTTTTGAAATCCCGTCCATCTCTATCGAGGAGCGACCCGAATGAAGCGAGCATCGCAGCGGCACACCGGGTCGCTTATTTATAAATCACGCACATAATGAAATTTCAGCAAGTGGTCGTCGTCGTCGTCGTCGTCGCTGTGTCCAAAAATGCAGCAGACAAGCAGGCAAAATATGCAGCGATGGCAATGATGATGAAGTCGAAGGGGCAGATAATGATGATAATAATGAATGTGCTGCCTGGAACTGGGTGTGCGCGCCATAGCGCCATGATATATGCACGAGTCTTGCCCGGTCCGGGGCTTGACATGCTGGCGACATAATGATGAACTAGTCGTAACACTGCATGAGATCTGAAGTTGCTTTTCGGACGACTGACGCGTTACGCATTGCTTTGTTGTCACTTTGATAGGGGGGTCTCGAAATTGGAAGAGGAGTTTTTGGGAGGAGCACAGGGCACGACACTTGTAGTGCATAAGTAGTCATTAATAGGTGCCACATGCATATCGTATATTGAAGAATTACTGCGGGGAGCAATAATGGAAGGGAGGGGGCTCCAGTTTTACGAGTATTTCGGTTGTTGTCTTTAACGATTGCAGAGCGTGCCGCTTTTACGAGCCTTTTTTCTGGGCATCTTTAAAGTGGCCCAGCTCTCTCGAGTTGTGCATATTGCTTGGGGAATGCGACCGAAGGCTGAACGCATAAAAAGGGTTCAGCGAGTGCGTTTTCCAAGCTGAATGTGTGCTTTATGGGCAGGGGCAACATTGTTGCCCCAGTTGGGTTTCGATTTCAAGACAAGGGTTATGTTTACTGCCTAGCTCAGGGCTTCATTTGAGATTGTAAATGTGGCATAGAGCGAATATTCATCAATTAACCTAATGATCAGCAGGGCAATTAGAGACAAATTAAGATGGACCCAGTTGGATCAAAAATTAATGGAACAGAGTTGTAGAGAACCGATGAATCAATCAATTCGGAGGTTTATACCCAAAATTGCACAGTTTTATCGGTTTCCTAATAAGGTTTGGCAGAATAAGGCTTCTTAAAGTTTATGAAAATATGTTTATTATTAAGCGGAACATAAATTGAAGATGTTAAAACATAAATAAATAATCTTGACAAACTTTAAACATTTCCTAAATATTTTAATTGGTTTCTAATCATTCCACGCTATTTACGATTGAGAAATATCTGTTTCATTAGAACACAATTTTTCGATGATTTAAATCGCAGTAAAATAAAATTAAAAACTACTCGATAAATCATCAGGCACATAGCTTGTGCCATTAGCAACTCGTTTACAACAAAGTGCTTTGCCCGTTAAATAGTCAGTTTATAACAGATTTGAAATTTATCAAATTCAGCATATCTCAAATACCAATAAGCCATCGATCAGGCCCGTAATCTCTCATTTATTTTCTCCCTCACTAACTTGGCTTTAATCCCACCAAACAAGTTGCCGACAGTCTGGCAACGCTGCTCTCACTTACGCAAATTTGCACGTGGGCGTCTTAGCTTACTCACGCGTCAAAAGAAACACAAACGAAGACAAAATGCTGCGGCCGCGCCGCTGAACGCGTTTCTCCCAGCAACAACAACACCACAGAAACAGCAACAAACAGCACACAACAGCGCCAACAACAACAAGTTGCCAGCATCACCGCAGCCAAAGCAGCAGCAGCAACAACAGCTGAGAACAAAACAAACTGCAATCAGGCGACGACTGCAACAACAGTTTGCTGCTGCTCTCGCTGCTTGCGTCGCTGCGCTGCCACCGTCGCAGTCGCTGCCGCTGCCGCTTTAGATGTTTTTGTCGCGGCTGTTACCCTTCAGTGTGCGTTTGCACGTTGAACAAGACGGTACACGAAGCTGAAAGAGGTAACCGATAAACGCGCGCGACTATCGATAAACGCGCGCGCGACTTTTCTCGCCATTTGATTGTGATCTATGACAGCTTTTAGTGCTGCTGCTGCTGCTGCTGTTGCAAGTGTGATTATCCCAGAAATATCAGCAGAGAGAGCAGAACCGGGATAAACAGACACCCTGCTAAATTGTCACCGTGTAGCATTTTGACAGACGCCCCAAAGAATCATTTTCATTCCATTTTCATTTCCATTTCCATTTGGCTGTCAAGGTGGCATCGCCTTCGCCTTTGCCTTCGCGTTCGGTTCGCGTTTGTTTTTGCTTTTGCGTTCTTGTTGTTAATAGCATAAAAGTGTTTTAATTTTTATTAGCACGAACACCGGACAGGCCTGCCTACACGACAGCATCACCAGCAACAGCAGCCGCAGCAGACTCTCCAGATCCAGGTGCGGTTCAGTTGCCAGAGGATCGTCGCGTCGTCGCGTTCGTCTCGTGTCGCGTGTGCCGCGTTGCTTTCGTTCTAATAAAATCAATCGAACGCGATCTTTGCGTGTATATACTTTGTGTTCCATGTGTGTCTTCTCTTGTTTATGCTTGTCGCTTCTTGAGAAGGGTTTCTCTCTCATTTCTTAATGCATCCGTTTTATTATCTATAGTGTTGAAGCCTTGGCCGACGCGATCCGTTTGATCTGGCACCACATAGAGGAGTGCAGTAAATTGTCTACCGAAAGTATATGAGGAAATTAAACGAGTGTGTTTGCTCCTACTATAAACAGAAGATACAACTTAAGTTGTTGCCACTCTGAGATTCATTCACGTGGACGTTGACAGCGATAAGTGGCAGGCAGACGCAGAAGCTTGAGGAGCTGTCGCAATTAAGTACGACTAAGCAGCACCTACAGAGGCCCAACAAGTGGCAAGTGGCAGCGGAAACGTAGCGTTGTTGAGCGTGCAACGTCCTTGACAAAGAGGTGAGTGTGAAGGCTGTAAAGCAAGCGCTAAGTGGGTTAAGTCGTAGCCCCAGTCGCAGTGGCAGTAAAAGTGCAGCGCGAGGGCTAATGGAAAGTGAGAATGAGATACTTATTTGGGATAGTACGGATTCGTTAATGAGAGCATAAAGTATTCAAAGTGATTTAATGAAATGAAAGGAAATATAAATATAAATATTAAATATTTATAAAATGTATTAAAAATATGTAAGAACAGAACATGAATTTTATATTCCCATTCCAAGGGGTACTTTTTTTTTTTTACTGTACCTTAATGTTATGTACCTTATTGATTATTCCTTTTTATAAATTATATCAAAATATCGCTTTCCAATCACTTTATTTTCTATAGTTCATTAATTTAAAATTCCCAGCAAATCGAATACCCATTTTTCCCAGCCACACCGCATTCCAAACATTCGTGAACCTTTTTCTAGATGCGCAATAACTCACAAAATATTTCCCAAGTCACAAGATTGTCGTAATTTTAGCCATATTAATTGACCAATTTATGAATATAATTATGCGGCAGAAGAAAACTCACATTTCACCGCCTTCATATCTGATAATAAATCATGCTAATTGTTGTTGTAATTCAAATCCTATCGATACATATTAATTAGACACACCCAGTTTGGCTACAGGCTCCATCCAGCTCCACAGTCATTCCCCACAATAACCACAGCGTCTGCAACATTAATCTAAAGATCTCTGGCCTTATCTGCATTGGCGCCAAAGTCGAGTCATAATCTATTAATTACCAGACTTTCCACACATATTAAAAGCAGGTTGAAGTTTATGAGTCGTATATTAAAGGAAATTAAAATGTTTTCCACGATCTGAGGACAATTACAACAGTTGCTATAAAAAAAGAGTTGGCGTGGAATTAGAAAGAATACTTCTGTAGAGTTTGCTGATTGATATGATACTCATTGAACAAAAGAACTCAAGTTGTTTTAAATAATCGAGGTTGCAATGTAAACAGTTTATAATAAATGTCTAGAAACCAAAGTAAAAATAAAAGATTTACATATTACCTTCTGCTTTTTGTGCAAGTTGGCAACACTATGTTATAACTCTTTATTTATAGGGTATATATTTAATTGCCAGCAATTTTTTAAACATTTTATTAGGCGAACGGCAGCCACAGTCTGTTTGGCATTTCCTTTTTGGCTCTGTAGAGATTTTCTCCACTTTGCTTTGCTCACAGCGTTAAACAAAATCTGACCAAATGAGACCAAGTTCGCCGTCTCCTCAGTAACTAACAAATACCTCTGTGTATCTGTATCTGTATTTGTATAATATATTTATTTGATTTCAACATTTGTCGCTGCTGCTTTTGCCGCAGTTCCAAGCGATTCAATTAAAAGTCGCCCACTGAAAACATTACCATAACAATTTATAACTGCCTCAGAGCTGAGAGATCTTTGTGCGGTTTGTTGGCTGCTTATTTGATTATTTTGAATACATTAGACATTGTGGTTTGGGATCGTAACCGCAATAATGTTGGTTAGATGCGCACCATATATGGCTAAGCTGGTGCCAGGCTGACAGCCTGCGGCATTATTGATACATAAATAATATTGCTTTTAATGAAATTTCCGCTTTCCGCCAGCATTCATTCGAATTATGAGTTCATAAACAAATGCAAATCAGCTGGAAAATTGTGGCAACAAATTAGCGCATCGTCATGCGGCCAATTCAGACCGATTCAAGTCCGACCGACTGGCATTAGGTTTACAAATTTTTATGCTTTGTATTGACTGCATTTCGGCACCAATGGAGATTTGCAATTCAAATCGATTCGAACAATAAAAGATGAGGTTTTCATCCTCTTCTTTTTCCTATTCGGCGTCAAATGTGATTCAAGTCTGGCAGAAATGAAACTTCATTTTAATAGTCCATCAAAATAAGTTAATGACTTTTCGATTTTTGGCTTAATTACTACATCAATGTATTCTAAGCCATTTTGACAGGTTTTCCCGAAATCGTGGCGCCAATTTGGCGGTGCACGAAACGCCTAAAATATCATTTATAATCAACAGATTAGATCTGTAAGAAACAACAAAGTCTGAGCTGGTGTTAACTGAATTTCAATGCGGCACTTTGCGCATAATTTGAGAATTGGCCAAGCAAATTTACAGGGTGTGGCACTGGCAGCCAACTGAGATAATCACTTGATTATATGGCAGCCATATTTGTGACACATCCCATTGTTGTTTATGGCAATATAATTATATTAGGTTGGAAAATATCTCCCTTCCGCTTTTTTGTCTTTTGAATTTCGCGGCTATGTACAAAGCGCTACAGAGCTCGTATCTGGGAACACTATACATAATTTGAAAGGTCTTGACATAACCTACAAAACAACGCTATGCATGATTAGTTTGGATATTGCGTTCAACAGTTATAGACGTGTAAACATGGAGTTGACTAACGCCGAAATTCGCGCTTTTTTTAAGTTTTCCTTGGTTAAAGGCAAATCCGCTAGAGAAACGTTCCGTGAGATTAATGGTGTTTTGGGGGATGGTACTCTATCACGTCGAACCGCGGAGGAATGGTTTCGACGATTCAGAGCCGGTGAAAACGACACCATGGATAAGCCGCCCGGCGGAAGACCTGTGACGACAAATACCGATCAAATCATGGAATACATCGAGTTAGACCGGCATATGGCATCTCGTGACATCGACATTATGTATAGTGTTGCCAGATACGAGCTCTGTAGCGCTTTATACATAGCCGCGAAATTCAATAGACAAAAAAAGCGGAAGGGAGATATTTGACAACCTATTATGTTTGGGCATTTTGTTTTGCTGCCGATTGGAAGTTCTATGGAATTCACTTAATTCGATTATTAGTTGAATCATAATTCCATATTTTATCATAAAATAGCATGAATGCGTGCTCTTGTGTTTTCGATATTTATAGAACAATTTATAGGTTGATTTAGTATATACAATAAATGGATACAGAATGCTGTAAAGTTTTCAAACATAAACTCAAATTCTTTTCGTGATTTCTGTTGAAACTGAACATCAAAATATTTATTGCAAGATTTATTATGAGTTTATTATGGAAAAATTTGTTGTTAGTTGTATATTTACAACATAAATACTACAAATTAAAATTTAAGCTTAAGAAGTTTATAATAATGTAAAGAGATTTTTGGAAAATATTCGAATTATTCAAAAACTGTCAAAACATTTATAAATTCTTAGTTAATTGCTTTTTAAAAAATACATTACACTATATTTTCAGGCTGAAATCTTTAAGCATCATTTGAACATGTTTTTTAATTTTAAATGCTCTCAACTATTCAACTATTTCAAAATTGTATCCACCTTCTGTGCCAGTTACACTGACAGTTTCTACACCTTCCTCTGATATTTTTTTCCACTTTGATTTGTCTGATTGAGCCGCTTGGCAGGCGGCAATTACCATAGCAGAAATCAGCACTATTGCCAGACATACATACATGATGTATATGGATGCATGTTTGTATGCGTATAATTGACAGACCTTTCGATATTGTGAAACAAGGCTGAAAAGGAGCGTGAAATGCGTTTGTATAACACCTGAATGGGTCAACTTTTCAGCTGTCAACTACTGAAAAACCCGAAAAATCGAATAGAGAAATACCGAAGAAAAATAAATAAATTTATATACAGAAATGTCGAAGTCAAGTGCTATTGAGCTCGTTCGGATTTTGACACTTTTCCATGCAACAACAACAACGAAACGAACGAAAATCCACTTGAGTCGCGCCGGAAGTTAGACAGAAATCCATTATGCTCGTGCCATAATGAAACCAATTTATCAGGCATCCACGCGAAGGCGATAGTAAATCGGTTCAGATTTTTCAATTAAAGCGCACGCAAAGAAATGAGAAAAACTTAAACAAAAGGCAAAGAAAGTTTTGGCTTTAAATGAAAATCCGTTGAAGAATTTCCCTAAGCTTCGTTTGGGTCTTGCCACAAGAGCTGGCGAGGAGGCTGGGGCCGAGTTGCAAGATGCGTAGGCGCCGGATCGTCAGCGTCAGCGTCGTCGTCGTCGTCGTGTCTTTCCGTGTCAAAGCCGCAACTGACAGCAGGTTTGCCCGAGCCCGAGAGAGCTGCAGTCGGAGCTCAAGTTGGAAGCTGAGTTTGAGTTTTGGGTTGAGCATTTAAACGCGGCTGATTTGATTTCAGTGACACGACGCCTGGGGCGACGACGACGCTGCCACGACGACGACGAGCGCAAAAACTTGTCCTACCCACACGCGGCAGCAACAGCAGCGGCAGCCAATATGAGTTGCAGTAGCTGCGATCGCGTTTTTCTTCTTCTTCTCCTTCGCTCTCTTGATCGCGTAGTTTTTTGCGCTGTTTTCATCGCCCTGGGGGACGGGGCACATGTTGCATGCCGCAACCGCAACCACAGTCAAAATATTTGAATTTCTAATGCAACCACAGCGAGGGCTGTCCCAACTATAAATGCAGATGAGTCATGTTGCTGCTGTTGTTGTAGTTGTTGTTGCCGCTGTTCGTGTTCGTGTTGTTGTTGTTGTTCTGGTTTATGTTTATTGGAAATGCTAATCAAAAGTTGAGTTTCTTATGGTTATATTTCTCATAATCAAGTTACTGTATAAGTGAACTTGAAGTCTAACGAGATCTCCGATAGAGTTTGAAGAAGTGCAAGTAATTTTTATTGTCTGCAGGTTTTTAAATGAACTGTGTTTCTCTTTATTATAATTATGTTTGGTTTTGATGATAATTGTTTATGATTCTTTCTCTAGACTTTTTTAAAGACTCTTAAATATATTGATGAATATCGAACATTTATTTTCTTTTAAGCATTTGAATTTTTATCAAATCTTCGATTCTTTTAAGACGTATAAAACCAATTTTAAATAAGTATTTCATATTGTTTAAATTATAAAATTGTTTAACAAATATATATTCATTGATCACCATCACTTATATCTTTCCCATCTGCTCGGAAATATTCCCAGCTAACTGTATTTAATTCTTGTCATATTTTCCCCCAGATTTGATTTAATGAGCGCATTAAAATTGATGTAAATTGTCTTGTAACCTGTGCATATCATAAATAAAACCTATGCTAAATCGTAAATATTCCCATAGACATACTTTAGGAGCACCCCATCGCACCAGTCGCGTGTCTGTCGGCGGTTTTTGCCGTTTGCACCGTGAAGGTGCCTGCCAGCCTGCATTCAATCTGATGGAATCGGTTTTCCACTTTTCCGATAAGCATCAAATTTCCATCGATAATCGACAGGCAACGCCTTTTGTCGCCATGCCGCCCAACTTGTACGATCCACTCAGATCAGTAAGGTCTCTAACCCAGTGACAGTTTCTCTGCTGATCATCGTCAGCATCAACAGCCTTTGCGGCTTCCGTGTGTGCAGTTGCCTTTGCTTAATTAAATGTCAATCAATGGACTTACGTATGCCGATATAAGTATACGTATGTATATATGTATATGTATGTGTGGAGCACGGCATCATTGCTTTTGATTTGTGGGCTTTATTGGGCTGATGAGGCGGCGTCTCTCTGGCGACGCGCTGTCAACCATTTGAAGACATTTTCGTCTTATGCCGACTGCGTGGGCGCTGAGATAGATAGATAGATCACGGCATGTCTCCCTTACAGCATTATAAAGTATTTAATAAATTTCGGACTGGGGGATTATGAGTTTAGTGCCATTGCACCAGTAGTGTGGACTCTGGGGATTTTTGGGTTTGCGGTTGACAATCGGTGGGAAATGTTCTCGGTAGCGAACTTAACCAACCATTTATACGCCTCACTGGGCACCTGAAGAGATTAAGAGGCATTGCGGTTGAACTGACTTCTGTAGAAGCCTTAAGAAATAAGCCGAATTCGTGGAATGACTAAGGCTGAGCAACTCTAGAATGTTTCCTTTTCTTTGTTTACCTCAGATATCTAATATATGAAATAAATAACAATTATTACAGATAATTATATGTTTCTTCTTTCAATTTTGTATTCAAATGCAATCAAACTTGCATTTACATTTTGAGTTTACCATCAAAACATGTCTGGCAATATTTCTTGAGCATCTTATCATACATAATCCCATTTATTCCTTGGCAACTCTGTTCGAGCATAATCCAAAGTCGCAATAAACACTGTCAGATGCCACATAAAAACCTTAAACTACTTTAAAAGCTCTCAGGCTAGTTTTACAACACTAGACCAACTGGTAAAGTCTGTTATAACACTGGCAATTGCCATTGCAACCATAAATGGCGAACGCTCTGTGCGCCTTCGACTCGGTGACATTGTAGCAAAGCGTGTCTCAAAACATGGCCAGAACCAGAGAAAGAGAAAGACAGCGAGAGAGTGAGAAAGAAATGAGAGGAAGACCTCTGGTCCAACTGCCACTATAAATCCATAACTGTCACTCAAGTTTTTCGGACCAGTATTGGCAGAAGAAGTGCTTGAGTTCGATGTCGTGTAAGGCCATAACGACATTTCTGTTACCGCATTCCTGAGGCGCCTTATGAGCCAACTTGATCACCACTAGGCCACATTTCTTGTGTTTCTTCAGGCATGAAAATTGTCTAATAGGCGAGTCCGAGAATGTGAGAAGAATCTTTCAACTCCCAAGGCATTTCAACTTATTTGTTTCACTCTCTGAGTGCATCGTTCTTTACGATCATCTCGCCCCTTAAAAGCCAATTAAACTGTAATTATTTTACTCTATTTTATTATACAGATCGTTGAGAGTTGTTTGTGTTTGTGTTGAAACTGTAACACCACCAGATCCAAGGAGTTATAAAGCTGTTGATGAGCTGGGAGCCTTTGATCGCTCGAAGATTTAAGCAGCCGATAACAAATTACCTCAATGGACGGTAGCTCTTGTCGAGGCAACGGGTTTATTTATTAGCCAGAGCCAAACAGAAGGTAGACGCGCAGAGAAAGTCGGTGAAATGAGGGGGGAGGGGGGAAGGAGAGAAGATAAACAGTTGACTAGTTGCTTGGCACGATTTATGGCTTGTAATTGAAATGTGATGTGTGGAAACGCCAGAGATCAACTAATACTTGGCTTACACACTCATTAATTATGATCTCGATGCCAGATAGATTGTACCATTTTCTTTGAGTATATTTAACACATTCGTGAAGCAATTTGCATTATTTAATATATGTTCCAAAGGAGGCTAAATTCCAAATAAGGTTTAACAAGTTACTTCATAGCTTCTATAACTTTTAGTTAAACTGTTTTAATTTCTCAGACTCATCTGAGAATAATGTGCAATTAAAAATCTTTGATAGTTTATATCTTACACGATTTCATTATCTTGTCCAAGTAAATGTTAACCTAAACATCTACATGACAAATGAATCGTATAATGATCAAAGAACTTTGCAAACTTCTGTGGAAAATTGAAGAAACTGCCCTCGTTTGGGCTTTTGAATTATCACGAATGTTTAATGTTGTTTTTTAATGCTTTCCAGCTGCGTGAAGAGTTATTCTCGTCGTTTTTTATTAATATCGAAAATCAGACCGAAGCTTCTCACATACGAGTCGCATAAAGAATCGTTTGAAAAACATAAAAAATCTCCCACAAAAAGAATCGCCGTCCAATAGTTTTGCTGCTGAGCTTCCGCAGCGGGGTACGCACCTGAATAAGCAGCTGAAAAACGTGGAGAAAAACAACGCAACTAAAATGCCAAAAACACATTGACTAAACATTTATTTTACTAACACGATCCGACGAAAGAATGATTGCAAAAATCCAACATAAATCTCTGGGAAACTCAAAATCAACAGAAGTGGGAAAAGAATATAAAAAAGACTTAAGCTGCAAATGCTTTATTACGCCCACAGATGGCCGCACAGACAGATGAAAGATATATACGTAGAGATATAGTAAATATCAGTGTGTGTAGGTGATACCGGAGCAACACTTCCGGCACAAAATCAGAGCAAGGCGTAGACAATTTTAACGATAAATACATGTAGAACATTTCAAAAATGCCGCAAACATTTCATTTAAATTTTTATTATTTTTTGCTTTTTTTTTTTTGGTTACTCGTCTTAACAATTTAATTTGAATTTTATTTATTATTTTTATGCGATTTTATGGGGCAGCCGCAATGCATTTTATGAGCTTTTATTTTTAAACGGAAATAAACAACCACCGACTGAGAGACTTCTCCGTATGCTGTGTGCTTTCGCACCCACTCTATGGGGTATATTGACTGTGCAGTGGGGGAAATTGAATGAAGTGAAGTCTAACATATAAGAGTTTTATTTTAAAAAAATCGTAGGTTAATAAATTAAAGAATGGTTGATTTTACAACACATTTCGAATAAAATACCAATTTAAAATTAGTTTTATATATCTTTCTATTTATAATAAAACAAAGATTGATAAAAGTTGTGGCTTAAGGTAAAAATTAAATAGATTAAAATAAAAACAATTTGTTTTATATTTTTTTTTTTTATATATTTCGGTTACTCCACGGTTACCGTCTTCAGGGATTTATTTTCCACATCTGTTCTTGCGGGAAACTGAGGAAAAATAAAATAAAAAACAATTGTAAACTAAGTAATGTCTTATCACATTTCATGACGTAAAATCTAGGGTATTTAGTGTCTGTTACCTTACATTAACTCTGCTTTCATTGTTTTTTATGCACTTTATTTATATTGCAGCGGACGAGCGCACAAATCAGATCGAAGAGAAGACAACGAACGACGAAGACGAAGACGAAGTCGAAGCTGGCGATGAATTGGACGCGCGTGTTGCTCGTCGCGCTGGCCGCATTGGGGCTGGTCGTCGAGGAGGTTGCATCACTCTCACTGGATCCAGGTAGGTGCCGCGCTGTGCCGCATGCTTCGTCTGTGTACCGTTGTCTTTACATATGTCATGTGCAAACATGCGATAGCTGCGGGGTAAATATTTGCCCGTTGGACAGTTCGGCATCGCCCAAAAAATCAACTCAAACAGCGATTTATGTAAATCAAAAATGGAAATAACTGGAAATATCTTCGAGCAAACTTCAACAGTTTGCGACCTCCCCCTGGCCATAAATGGCGTTGGCGTTGCCCGATCACGAGCCGGCCAAGTTGCAATTGCAATTGCAACGCCATGTGGAGTCTGGTCCGGAGTGTGGCACGATATCGTGAAGGTCACTTCACAAACGGCTGTCAGCGGGCTTTAGCTCCTACACATGACAAATAACCGCGCACGAGTGCGTGAAATTCTACAAAGTCTTGTGCCCTTTCGGATTGTGCAAATACGGATTTGTTGCTTTCCAATGTTTTTGGTTCTTCAGTTTTTCTGTTTTCCGATTTTTTGGGTTAACATGCGGCCGGATTAGCTGGCTGGCTGGTTGACCAAAATAAACAATGCCAAGTGTTGTAATCTCTCTCTCTCTCTGGCAGGCGCGAAAAAAGATAGAGCAAGTGGGGTGTGAGGTATTGGGCGAGGATTAGCAAACATCGTGCGGGGCATTGTTTGATTTAGTTGCAGTGTTGATTTTGAAATCGATATGTTAACATAGCACCTTGCATAACGGAAGTTTATCTAGGCTACGACAGGAGTAAACCACGCACACACATATTTACAGTGTGCGAAGAAGGAACTGTAGAAAGAAGTAGATACCTGTTGAAAATTGTGATCGATACAGGAAAAGCCTCTTTAAACAGAGAAAAGATAAACAAATCAATCATAGGGATTCATATATTTATTTTAAAAATAAAAAAAAAAAAATAGGAAACATTTCTAGAAAGATCTCTTAACATGATTATTCTATATGTACTTTTCATAATTTTAGAACATTAAATTCATTTAACTAATTTATAAATTTATTTACGTACATAGGTTGTATTTGAACCTTTCTCTTTATTATGAACTCTTTACAAACTCCATCTTCATAGCCTCCAAATAAAACCCACACAATAAATAAATAAATAAGTAAATCTCCTTGATTCATTAACCTCTTCACTAACCCTTGTAAATATCTTATCATTCTCTTCTCTCTGCTTGTTACAGTCGCTTCTTCTGAGCTGGAGCAGTTTATCAGGAAGGGAGATGTCGTCATATCAACGCGACACATAAGGTAAATTAGTTCACCTTGATGCGCTTATCGGCAGCTCGACAAGTTGTTCGAGCACACCTCGATACGACATTCCACAACATCATTCATTTCATTTCCCCCCTGCTAGACCCCGTCGCAAGCTGCACATTTCGATTGAGGCGCTGTTCATGATCGACTTTCCCATGCTGAAGCACAAGATGTCCTTCTTCCTGGACCGCAAACAGCAGCGCGTCACGTTGGACATCAGCGCCAACGGTGCGACAGAGTCACGCAACTTTGAGATACCCAACATCAATGAGACAAGCACCATACGATCGCTGGCACTGCAGTTCTCCAAGAATCGCATCACGCTCCATGTGGACTGCAAGGCGAGCACTGTGCACGACATTGACATGAGTCTGTCCAAGCTCTACACCCAAATGGATGACCCAGTTATCAAGCTGGTAAGTGTTCCAATTGTGCATGGATCTGTTTAGTTTAAGGCATTAATTGAGAGAATTGACCTGTGTGTGTCTGTTGCTATTCCATAGTTCCGGGAACGCAAATATCCACTTCACTTCGATGCAGACATGGAGCACTCACTGCAACGGGCCAATTGCCAGAAGGGACTGCATCGTCGGGGCAATCGTCGCATGCTGCGAAACAAGATCAGCGAGCGTGGTAAGTTATCGATCAACTGAGTGGCCAGTGGGTTGTTCTCCACCTCTCTCTCTTAAAATCCCACTTTCTGTGCTTTGCAGAGAAGAACAAGAAACGTGATGTGCGCAGCAATTGGTACCATGAGCCTACCTTGGCGCGGGATAAGGTTGATCAGCGACAGGAGGAGATACCCACGGATGTGGAGCGTGGAGATATTCCCATAATGCATGGCGATTGTGAAGGTAGGCCAGACACCTAGACACCTAGACACCTTGACACCCAGACACCTTTCTAGCTTTCCAATCACAGTAGTCATAAACAGACTCGTCGGGGCGTGGCACGCCTGCTGACAAGTTCGTTTCGTGGGCTTTGCCACATTTCGGGTGGGACGCACGAGGCGTTGTCCCCTGAATTATGTTCTTATTTGCATAGATGTTGAGCTTGATGGAATTATTAGCTAAAATCAGTTGGCGTTTATGTCACTCAGGCTACATAATTCAATTAGCTGCGAAGTTGCGATGGTATAATGTTTCACGTGGGAAATTGTAGAAGTCCTTCAAGCGATGTTTACTTATTAGAATAACTCACTGAATTATTGTCAATAATTTCTCAATTTCCTACGATTCCAACTTTGTCAAGAATTACGCCCACAATTTGTGATTATTTCTTTGGACCTAATCCGCTTGTAAGCCCACACTGTGAACAATTTTCAGCTGTTCAATCAGACTTAACGCCATCTGGTAGGCAACCTCCATAGGTGCCCCCTTTTACCCCTTTTTTTCTACAGCCACTGCGAAGCGTAATAACTGTCGCTGCTTATTGCGATAATGCCCGACAAATCTACAGCCAATTAATTACACTATATAGGCCTGGCTAGAGTTGTGAGCTTGAGTCTTATGCATTCAATGTGTGTGTAAGTACCCACATGGAGATCTCTGCTGGCAATAAGTCCCCGCTAAGTGCCGCAGAACAACAAGCACGAGCAGCGCGCCCACTGAAAAGACAACACTAATGAACCCAGAGATATGCCCAAGTCGAAGATAGAGACACAGTCGATGCCTGGTGTAGTTCGGTTTTCAGTTTCGGGTTTGGATACGAGTTTGTGGTGCATTTGTGTTGCCATTTGGTCGATGTCGACCCAGCATAATTATTATTTATCTAGCTCAGTGCAAAATCCCAAATTGGTAGCACGCTCTGTACCCACACACACAAACACACACACACACACACTGGTACGCACACAATCGCAGATGACAGGCGCACAGGCGGCATATTGTAAATCGCAAAGGCAAATGTAATGAATGACGCCGACGAGATACACGTCGAAGCGAACGAAGGTTGTGGTGCACACAGCGAAAACAAGATCATACAACTGAACCCCAGAGAGCACCCCCGCCCGCTCCCCTCCCTCTGGCCGGATGCGTTTGGGCGTTGAGGCAGCGGCGGCTTTTTCAATGTTGACAAAATTCACTCGAGCGAACGGACTGAGAGTTGGAACCGTTGAGAGATTGGACTAGTTTAGTTGTTGTTGCCATGTGTCTAACATGGCGTCAGACACACATGCGAGATTTAGAGATGAGCTCAGGAGGTTATTATGTTTATTGAGCTGCTTTTAGAAGCCGATAAGATTGCTGCACTGTGACCATAGTGTGCGGATTTTTATGAGCACATCTGGTGCAGTGATTCCATGTGATTCATTGATCTGCTGCTGGGAAAGGTGAACTGAAGAATGAAGCTGTATATTGCTCTATATGATTAACCGAACAGTGACTCACAGATCGTAAAGCTTATCAAGTCGTGCGATTCTTACGAACTATAGAGAGTTACTTTAGAAACTGATTCAGACTGAAACTGATTCAGAAACTTACATTGAATTAGAAACTAATTTGACCTTAATTAATTAAACAACGGAAATTTCTTCAATTCTTTTGCTATTCACATATTGAAACATAGAAAATTTGGGACTAATTTAATAATGGTAAAGTATATATAATTTTTGTCTATATTGAAGTTATCGATATAAAACTTTAATTAAACACTAATTCACCTACAAAATTAACAAAATTTTATTATCGTTCCCATATATTATTATTATAATATTTGTTCCACTTTGAAATTTGCATAAAAGTCTATCAACCATCACTACTCACAACTTTCTTGCACCTCCGCTGTCACAGTGACTGTAACTGTGACTGCGACTCATGGTGCAAGCTAAGAATGACTGGCATCACTGAGTGCACTCAGATCATCGAATTGGGTGCTCAGTTCCCTTGTCGCATTGCATTAAACTGCGCTAAAACGCAGCGCATTAGCAGCTGGATAATATTGAAGCCCGTTCGCGTACGGCACTAGGGTGCCAGGGCAGGCAGGCACTCTCTCTCTCTCTATGTTGTCGCCGGTCTTGTGGGTACGCGCTTAGAGCCGGCCAAGCGACAAAGCGGATTAGGTTGCAATCAGGAAAACCCAAGTGGAGTGGCTCGGGGGGTGGGGGTACGAAATGAGTGCGATTTTAGCATTGGTTGGGCCTTAATCTTGTCAGACGCCTGAACGCTTCCCACACACACAAAAACACACACACATGACTCACACACACATTTGCTAAAGCGAAGGTTCATGAATTATTGTTGCTTTATTTAAACTCTTTGCGCATTGTGCTCTTTGTTCCAGACGCCCTCGCACGATCGCTGAGCGATCTTCTGGCTTTGGTTAAGCTGCTGCGTGAAGATATCGCCCACCAGCGTCAGGAGATTGTCTACTTGCGGATGCTGCTGGAGAATTGTGCCGGCTGCAAGGAGCCCAGCGGAGACAATCACATACGCGTCGAGCCCAACTGCCGCAATGCGAATCCTTGTTATCCTGGTAAGTAACACACCCAGAGATGCAGCTCTCAACTTTGTATCCATCTACATCTCTTCTTCTTCTTCCGCCCGCAGGCGTTGATTGCCATGACAGCGCCACGGGACCAAGGTGCGGCCGTTGTCCTGCCGGCTACATTGGGGACGGCAAGGCCTGCAAACCGGGCGTCAGCTGTGCGGACAGACCCTGCTTCTTGTAAGTTCCTCACTTGATGATGTCTTGCTTCTTTTAAGTTTGTCTTATATATGCCCTTTTGCACACTGTTAATGGCGTTATAAGGCGTGGCCAATGCATCCATGTTAATTGTATTTGTCATGCTCTTCCCTCGAGATGGACGCCTTGAGGCTTTTGAAGGCGCCGCCTCACGCAAAATGTCGCTCAGCGGAAAGGGTTTTCCTTTTGACTTGAGGGTCTGACTGTCACTGTGACGGTGTGTGAGTCTGCAATTATTTGCATATGGCCTTAATGGCAATTTGATGTTGTTTATGGTTTAATGATGCAGCCAAGCGGGCAGCGAGTGGAGTCTTCACTCGACTCTTCTGCCGCCGTCTGAAGACTCTCTCTATGATTGATAAGTGTTGCTCGTTGAGTATTCAATCCAAGCCATTCCGAATGGTGATTTGTGAATGGAAACAGCAAACCAGATTGTCATTCAGAGAGAGAGAGGGAGAAAGAAGGGGGATAAGAGATCACTAGCTTCCTAAAGCCATTAGCTTAGGTCTGTCTGTTCGTCAAGTGGCCTTGCTTAGATTCCAGACTCTTGATATGCCAATCATAATGTGCAAAATGCCTAATCCCTTGTCGGATTAAGAGCTCCGCATGCGAGTTTATTGCTTTACGCATAAATCTTGGCTAAATTTAACAACGACTACCTGTCTATTAGCTAAGCTTATAAAAGAATCTAGGCATTATTTATGATCGGTCTGGAATTTAAATTTCATATAAGCAGGTTTTAATCTTGAATCTTTAGTTGGTTAGAAGTGATATTAAGCAATATTATAAGTGCTAAGATTGTCTCAATTCAGATTTTCATTATTCAAATTTCAAGTTGAAGATAAAGTAATATTTCACCAATCAAATATCCATTAGACTTTGAAGAGGTGTGAGTTATCTACGAAGAATAGATAAAACACACTTAGCTTGGCTCGCCCGCTGGCATAATGGCTACTTTAAAGCACAGCTGGAAGTAGCGAGTTGGATTTCAAGAATCTTCTTTTTCGCGGAGCACCCACAGCCCACATAACTTAGTACCGGAAGAGATGAAGATCTTGCCAGTTCTTTACTACTCTGGGTCCATTTGTGTCATCTAATTATGCATAAGACCCACAGCAATGTTGTCGAATATTGACTAATATAAACATAAATTGTGGCAGTTGGGTTGAAGAACCGAATAGACATGTCATAAATATGTTCGACAAAACGGGAAGGGAATATTTTCGTTTAGAAATTGTTAAACAAAATGCAACAAAACCTTTGCAATAATAGAGAAGAAGAAGGGCGGGGTAAACCGGTAAGTTGTGAGGTCTTCTGGACCACAAATGGCACTTGAAACTGACGCATAAATTAGTTGAATGTGTGTGGGGAACCCGCACCAATATATATGTGAGAGAACTCCTATGGGCTAGTTCTGAGGACCGACTGACTTCATTGTGTCAAAACACTTTAAGTGATTTCGGTCTCTGAAATGTGAGACGTATTCTCAGACTCCGACTCCGACTTCGACTCCACTCGAGCTCAACAAGTGAGCCTCGGCTTGGCCACGCGCAGAGGAAGCTACGCGGCAATAAATTTGTGTAAATTATTGAAAAACGACCTAGGGAGACAGGCAAGCGAGCGATCTGTGTAGTGGGCATTGTAGGTGTCTAGGCCAGGGTTCGCTTGGCTTCGGTAGGTGCGCCCTGGCTTGGATGGATGGATGAAAACGCCGAACGACCCTATTTTAATTTGCATAAAATTGTTTTAAATGTTGTCAGCATCGAGTTGGAGTCGGGCCAAGACGACAGTCGTTACTGTCATCTTTCATTATCGATGAAATGTGGCCAATGTGTGTGGTAAACTCACGCGCCGAGACTAGATCGCCCTCGAACATGCCACAGACCAGATAGCACACACAACACACACCAGACAATATAGAACTGCGGAGCATCGTTTTAATTTAGAACCCACGAAATGTTCTTCTTTTGTGTGGCGTCATAGTTTAACATGGTCACCGCTTTGTTTGTTTGTTTTGAGTTCTTTCTATCCAAGATCGATTCTATTAAAAGACCATAAAACTTGCGCTAATGACACACGCACACCTGTTGATCCTTTGTTGTGCGCTGTCTATACGAAGCGGGGCGTGGCCAATACGAATACCGTAATACGAATACTCTAATACCCATTGTGTCTAAACTGTTAATGAGCATCACATTCTGCCATTGTAAGGGCCCCAGTCGGCTTCGATTGTATTGCGAGCTTATCTCTCCAAACATGTGTAGCAGATGAGCCTCAACTGTAATCTAGTATTGTATTGTATTGAAGTGCGTTAGAATAAATATTAACATCAACTAAATGCGTGAATAACTATAACGTATATTTAACTGAAGTGTGAAATTTAAAAAAAATAGTTGACGGAGTTGAAACTAGGTCGAATTTAAAGGTGTAGAAATTTATGAGGAAATTGGTTAAAAAGGTAATCTAAAATTGATCCAAAATCTTTTATCAGTTTTTCTATTATAGAAAGTTTAGATTATAGAAAGCGTTGTACATATAAATGTGAATATGTATACATATTCAGAAAACAAATCTTAAAAATATATCATTCAGAATTCATTATCAGAAATATTTCGCTTTTCTGTAATAAAGATTTACAAAAAATTATATATACTAAATAAGAATGCAAGTAAGTTTTCTTTGGAGTTCCTAAACCACTTCTCTTTGATCTGTCTGCACTTTCCATTTCCAAAAGCGCACTGTCCTACTAAGCGGGACGCCCAAGCAACGCTGGCTAGAAAACGCAATCATTGTTTGGCCCCCGGCTAGGTAGGCCCAGCCTGCTGTCAAAAGTTTCACTGCCTTTCAACGCACAATTCTTTGGGACTCGGAGAGACTCAGCTGAGGCTGTTGTTCAATTTAAATTATGCGTATGATGAAATAATCAGCAATGCAATCAAGCTGCAGTCAACAGAGATTATATTACCCGACTAGAAGAGATTGAGAGGGAGAGAAAGATAGATTAAGATTTAGATAGAGATTTGGATTCAGATGTCGATTGCAGCTGCAACATGTGTCTACACATGTTGTGAACAATTCCGAAACAGAATTCCATTTGATTATGGCAACTTTCCCACAGATTCTTAGCTCTGGGCCCGAAACAAAACGTTTACAGCAAACATTGGCTGGTAAAAGCAGCTCCTCCAACTCAGGCAGCAAGACAGGCAGACTAGAGAGAGAGACAGGGAGAGAGAGAGAGTGGTAGAGAGACAGCGGACAGGGGCAACAGTTGTCTCACAAGCAACATCAAAGTTCGGTGGAACGCATATCTCAGCCGCGAATCGAGTTCGCCTACGCACCGAAAAAGCAACTGCCGCGCCACGGCAAAAGTGGAGCCATTGATTCCAAGTCAACGTTGCCGTTGCCGTTGTTGTTGTTGTTGTTGCTTTTGTTGTAGCTGTAGCTGTTGTTGATTTTGTTGTTGCCGTTGCTGTTGTTGACTGTGTGACTGTGTGTCGCCGGGACAGGCAGCGTTTGACTGCTTGAATTCAAATTAATAGCCAACTGGCTCTAGCTCGGCTCTGCCTGCTTGCTGGCTTGGTTCGTTGGCCGTCCACTGTGTGCTGCACAGTGGGACTAGGATGACAATTCAACGGACATATGTATTTTCAAGTCACTTTCTTGTCCTTTTGTGTTTGGCAAAGAAATGTCGTCTAGACTTTGATACTGAAATGTTGCTGAATTTTGACTTTAATAATAAATTATACAATAGGTCGCTTTTCCTAAATAAATTTAAAGATATATATAAATTGAAAATTACAGGAAATTCTGCAATTATTGTGAAGATTACTTCCCAGTTTATTTTTATTAATCAATGATTATAATGTTCCTTAGGTGAATATTAATAATATGATGTATTAAACGCACTTTGAATAATTTTGACCATTTTTTTAAGAACGGGAGCTTGTAGAAGAAATTCATAGTTTTAGGATATGATTATTAAATGATGATCATTGTCTTCTCAGGTTTCAATCCAATAATTTCAGTCTAAAGCATTCATAAATTGTTATTGCCATTTTTCAAAAACTAAATTTTATTGGCATCTTATTCAGAAGCTTTTATTTTATTGTGGAAAAAAATTTATTTGACTTTAACATAACAAATTAATTTTTAAATTTATTCTATTTTATTTTTACAAAAAAAAATTAGTTTAAATTAATTTAAATTTTTTCTATCTTGTAATGAAATGTTTATTAGTATGTTTATTCACTTTACTCCTTTGAAAAGTATAAAATTTTGCTTCTTTAAATTTCATCTTCCGACTTAATTTAGACACATTGTCCATAGAGTGTGTCCCACTGTGCGCTGTGTGCAGGCGCAGCAATGAAAACAAAAACAAGCCAAGTCAAGACCAAGACAAGACCAAGCCCGACTCGGCGCTGAGGCTGCAGCTGAAGTCAGAGCTGACTTCGCTCTGGCTATAGCCAGAGTCGGAGTTGGAGCTGAAGTTGAAGCTGAAGCTGAAGCTGGAGCCAGCAGCCAACCTACTGCCAACCTCGCAGATAAGTGGCCTGTGGCAAAATAAACGCCGCTTTATGGCAGTTTGTTGTAGTTTGTCCAGAGCGTGCGCCACATGCTAGTTGTTGTTGTTGTTATTGTAATCGCGAGTTGCTGTTGTGGATGCACCAACTCCTTTAAGGGAGAGCCAAGTGTTACCGTTGCTGGGAGTAAGTGGTATGCATTTGCATGGCATTCGCTACCATTAGAAGCAATTTGGGTGGGATAAATGCGACCAGCGATCCGCGAAGCATCAGCCATAGATAAGCAAAGCTGCGAACTTGTGGAAAGGGAGTGAAAGAAAAGCGATTTACCTAGAGGAGGGGAATGAATGGGTTCATCGTGCATACCAAATGCACATGAAATCTATCAGCGATGGAAGACAAATAGCTCGCAATGATCGGTACAGGCTGCGAAATGAGATTGCAAAGTGAGAACTGCAGGAGTTATGAAGGTGTCACTGTAGTCATAAGAGGAATCTCAGGCAATCTGAATACTCAATAAGAAAAGGGAGCTTAAGAATAAGCTGCACGTTGTGGTATTCATAAAAGATCCTTCAGTGATCTCTGTATGTTCCCTAACTCCTACTATATATAGTAGAGATCTTATGATGTTTGTGGTAGCCTTTCGCTGCTGTCATCCTTCACTTGGCAAGGGCTTAAATCAGTTCGCATGACGTGAACTTTGTGGTTCCTTTATGAAAATGGCCTGAAAGCCTTTTGGCTTCTAAGTTCCATGTTCGCACATTACTCAGCCAGACTTCAGGTGTGTGTGGCTGTGGTGCGTGTTGCTGTGCCTTTTGGGTGGTGCCTGGCAAAGTGTTTGAACTGGACTTGAGCGACGGCACAACAAGAAAACAACGCACGGAGTAGGGAGATGGAGATGGTAGGAGATGCAGGCAACTGTCTGGTCCAGGCAGCAAATTGGAATTATGAATTATGAATGCGTGGTTAATAAAAAGACCGAGAGGCAACAACAACAACAACAGCAGCAAGAGGATGAGATGGAGCAGCAGAAGACAAACGGCAAGTGGGTTCGTCATGCTAACTGCTAGAATGGAGTGGGATGTGCACAGAGGCAGCAGGAGGCGAGGGCGGGCAGTAGCAGAAATGCTAATGCGTTCCTCGATGCGCTTGGCCAACTATTTTCCCAGCACTCAAACGATGCCGATCTGCAGTGCGCGGTCCAAGCGGCGCAATATGGTCGACTGAACTGAAACAAAGCAGAAAAGCGCAAAGTGCTGGACAAAGTCGGAAGAGCAGAAGGCAAAGAGAGGGAGTGAGAAGAGGTAGAAAAGCGAAAACCCCTACGCAACATTTTGTGTAATGTTGCCACAACGTTGTTGCCCCTTTCTCCATGTCTTGCTCCCACTCGGACATGGACGTGAACATGGACAGCAAGAGCGCCGCCTCATCGCGATGCTGCCTGCCACTTAAGTACTTAACACTTTTTGCTAATTGCCCGTTGCCCCCCTTTGCCTGTTGCCGCCAAATGCTTCTACCAAAAATATTGATGGACACATACACGCACACCCCACACACCAACACACACACACACACACGCGCATGTTGACAAGTGACAGCACTAACTCCCATGCGATGCGAACAGCAAACAACAACAATCAAACACCTTTTGCGCCTCAGTTCGATACGAAACCGATTCAGCTACGGATTGTACTTATAAGTACAGCATATCGAGCAATTTGACGTGGGTTATAACAAGGTGGCAGCATTCTTGCCATAAAAGGAAGCATCTTGCGGTCGCATACGCAGTGCCAAGCTGCTGCTTAGTCTCTTTGATGTGGCAACTTGTTCCACATCTTCGGCAGAATAATTGAAACACATTTTTGACAAATCAGAAAGAACAAACAAAGTTGTGAGGTTGTTTCTAATTATAGAATCTTTGAGTTAGCTCTTTTAACTTGTTGTAAAAGATCTTTATAAACAGAAAATTTTTTCTAGAGTTTTATGTATGAAAAAATTCTAAAATCCCTTTGTGGACTTCCGATTCTACATTCTTAAAAAGTGAACTTTCTTTTTAGATATTTAAGAAAGCTAAGCACACACTTTAAATGTATAATCATTCTACAGGAAGTACTTACATTTCGTATTATAATTTATTTGCAGACTGTTTAGTTTGACAAGCAATGGGGGATCGGTGAGTTATAATAGTTTTCTTGACATTTAATTGGCCACTTCTGGGCTGGCTTCGTTGCCTGTGGTCGGTCGGTCTGCCCACGTGCAATGCAGTCTACGCCTTTCCCGCTGGCAGCAGAGCCATAAAACAAGACAACAAATGACTACTGGGTCAGTTGGGCACACAGAAGTTGGGCTTGGGATGGACTTCCCTAGAAATCCAGTTGAGTTATGTCCTGGGAGAGCTACGAACTGCAAGTGAGTTAGCGGTAAACCAACCGAAATACGAATGCGAACTAATGTCCGTGTCATGATATGTAAATGTTGTACGACCATATGGTAGCCATAAGCGAATCCCACACTCGGCTCGGCCATAAAGAGAAATTTACATGCCACATGCGACTTGTAACTGCACTTTTTTTCTTTGTTTCCCCTCATCTTTACATCTTTTTATTTTGGCCACGGGCCATGCGGATGGACATCATCACGCAGTCTTGGTGCCTTCTTCTGCATCAACTTGTATTTATTTTGGTCTTTCGACGTCTTTTAATAACATTTTCTTGTAATTGTAATTTGTTTTCTTCGACGCGACGCGTTCAACTCTCCCCGATCGTATACGAGAAATCCGAAGAGACCTAAGCACATCTCCCTCACATGGCTCTTTGTCGGTGCTTTTGTGACCATACAGAGAGAGAGGGTCCCCAAGTGTAACCTTTTCTCTAGTCTCTCTCTTTCTCTCCCATCTCTCTCTGGTTACCTTTGTGAGCCTGATCATTAATAAATTTTCCTTTGTACTGTTGTTGTTGTTGTTGTCGGTTCCCTACAACCTTTTGTTGTTCCACACGAGCGTGTACACGTATTTGTTCCTGCCTGTCAGTACGAGGGTCGTTTGATAAGTCCGTGACTTTTTGTATTTGCCGCGCACCTGCTCTAAATACAACACTGCTCCTGTCAGCAGTTATCGATTAACAGCTGACTGTAAAATTTTGAGAAAGCTGCGTTTTTTGGCTTGCGTTTTATAGGCATTGAAAGCAGACGATCTCGTGAATTTTAACGAAAATGGAAAAAAGTGAATTTCGTGTCAGCATGGCAAAATTTCATAAATTGGGCTACGAACTGCTACCCCATCCAGCATATTCTCCAGATTTAGCCCCCTGTGACTATTTTTTGTTTCCAAACATGAAGAAATGGCTCGGCGGTAAGAGATTCGGGTCATCACAGAAACAAACGACTATTTTGAGGGCCTTGAGAAAACCTATTATTTGGAAGGAAATAAAAAAATTGGAAAAACGCTGGACTAAATGTATAGAGCTAAAAGGAGATTATGTTGAGAAATAAAACGCTTCTTTGACGAAAAAAATATATTTTATTCAAAAAGTCACGGACTTATCAAACGACCCTCGTATTAATAATAATAAACAATATGTGTAGCCACAGACAAAAAGAGGCCCATCGACGTTTAACTCTATATGCTATATGCTATGCGCTATAACCGATTTTACCCCCCGTTTTGCAGAGGCGTCCAGTGTCACGATACGGCGAACGGTGCTCAGTGTGACTCCTGTCCGGTTGGCTACGAAGGTGATGGACGCACATGTACGCTACGTAATCCCTGCCTGAATACACCATGTCCCTCAGGTAAGTCAATAGCCACAGCAACAACAACAACAACACCAACAAAGTGTGCTGTGTTGTGTATGCTGCTTTGCGGTCTGTTTGACTTTTCGATTAGTTATGGATCTCAAGTGCAAGCATATATTTTTTTGGGGGCCACGTTTTGTTCTCAGCTCATTTTATGGCTAATTTGAGTTTGTCGTGCTGCGATCTGCAGTCGATTGTGTGGGTTCTATCAATAGCTGAAGGGGTAAACGTAGAAAGAGAGGAAAATATTTATAAACAAACTTCAGGAATCGAATAGGAAGGAAGTTTTTGTTAGGCCTGCTCAAGGTTAGGTTGTTAGGTTATTTTCTTAGCACACTCTGCTAATGGAATTACTAGAGTAACTTCTTTGCTCAACAAACATTTTAAGTGTATCATTTGTGTAATGTTTACAGATGAGATGCATAAATATTAGTTACAATGCTTAGTTAGTTTTCTAAATAAAATTGGAAGAGCAAGCAAAAATTGTTTACTTATCAATTACAGATTCTAGAAAATAATTTTAAAGTATTTAAAAACTTCCCTAGTATTAGATTATTCACTTAAAACTATTTCTATACATACTTTTTAATTCAAACTTGTTTCATTCTTTATTTATCTTCTGGAAATTAAAAGGGTTACACATCTAATTTGATTTCCTCATTAATGACTTACGTTGAATTGATTTCAATTGAATTTGATTGGAACTGAAATACCTCATCAATTCACCGATAGGGTACACTATTCACACGACTGTTTGATTTATTAATGCGCAGTTCGAGTCAATGCAGAGAGTTCAGCGAAGAAGAAATCGCCGGACCCTTTTGATTGAAAAACCCTCGAAAATTATAGGGTACCCGAGCAATTTTCAGTGAATGTGTGAAACAAGGCTGCTAATTAGACTGCCGAAGCAGACAGACAGAAAGACAAAGGGTAGGGGACTGACAGAGAGTGCGGTATATGTTTGGTGGCCTTTGAGGCGTGTTGGAATTTGCTGCCTTATAAGTCAAGTTGGCTAATTGAAACCGGTCAAGTGCAAAGCTCGACTGCAGTGGGTGGATTCGCTTAGCGAAATGAAAAAGATTAATTACCAACAATTATATATATATGTCTTTTTGTATATGAACGATATTAATGCATGAACCATTCTCGTTATTAGGCAGCATTTTAGTGCCCACACATAACGTGCAACACTATCAGAGGCAGAGCCAGTACACGGCACGCAAATACTCGGTCGTTACGAACTGAGCTCCACCCAGAGCCGAGAATCAGATCACACACAGCACTAAAAAAAAATAATTTAATTAGATATTCGCAAAACACTTAGAGCGCACTTTGCAATTCACTTTTAAATAGTCATAAGTCGTAAGCTCTGTAATTGAAACCGAAACCGATATTCAAATTGAAATTGAAATGGAAATTATTCAAAGTATTAGCAATGTTTCGCCCTTGTACTTACAAAATAAATACGAATAATAAACTATATTAAAACTATAGTAATACTTAATAATGATACTTACTACTA
This sequence comes from Zaprionus indianus, assembly GCA_018904595.1. Taxonomy (NCBI): domain Eukaryota; kingdom Metazoa; phylum Arthropoda; class Insecta; order Diptera; family Drosophilidae; genus Zaprionus; species Zaprionus indianus. The sequence continues at coordinate 5,754,209 of JAEIHA010000905.1, forward strand.
AAGGAACTTCTAATAATACTATGTTTCCCCACTGCTATAATGCCCAGAAAGTGGAGTTTATAAGCGTGAAACGAAATTTGTTCCCCCCAAACACCCCAACCCAAAATTCTGTAAAATGCCCAAAATGAAACGTAAATAAAAACTATACGATACTTTTTCAAAAACATAAATCAAAATACCGTTGTTTTATTTGAGGCCTGCAATTCGGAAACACTTTTTGGTAAATAAAATTCATCATTTTAAATTCATCTCTTTTTTTCTATCTATCAAAATCATCCTTCTTCATTTGTCTCTATCATACTGTATATTTCATTTCATTTCTTTTTTTCGAAATTCCATTGCGCTTCATGTTTATTCACTATCATTTTCTGGTCATGTTTTTTATGAGATATGAGAGTATCAGATATATTTCGCATTTCACTTTAAACAAATTATTTCGCATTTTGAAGTGATGTACAAGTATAGGCACTTTTGTCAGAGTTAACTTTACTTAAAATCATTTCAAGTAAAGAATATAAAGAGCATACATTTTTTTATAATTTATTCTTTAGGTTGCTAAACTTTTTTAAATAAAAATATTCCCAATTTTAAATTCATTCAACAAATAATTATAATTTCTTTTAATGTTTTATTCATTCTTATTTTTGTTTAATTATTTGTAATACTGAGATGCGAAAGGTTACATATATTCTATTTTTTTTAATTATTATTATTATTTTTTTATTATTATAATTATTTTTGTATTATTATTTTTATTTTTTTTTAAACGAGTTTATTATTTAAAATTTCCTGTGTCGACATAACCTAACATTTAGGTATGCTTGACCTAACCAACTCAAACAATCTTCACTTTAATCCATAAAACAGCAAAATATGCTAACCAACTCAACCTAACCTCACTTTTGACCATAACCACAGCAATATTTGATTACCAACCCAACATAACCTCACTTTTAACGAACACGTGCTTACAAAATTCGTTTATCAATGCTAAAACTACCATCAATCGATATATGTTAACTTATTCCAACCGTTTTAGGTGTCGAGTGCATTCGAATGGGCTTCCCGCCATACTTTCAGTGCATCTCCTGTCCACGTGGCCACAAAAGCAATGGCACCTCCTGCTACGATGTGGATGAGTGTGAGCTCTATCAGCCCTGCGACGATATGGTCATTTGCCATAATCTCAATCCAGGCTTCCGCTGTGGACCATGTCCGCCTGGCTTCGATGGTATTCATGCGCATGGTAAGAATGGTGAGGATACATTCAGAAAGAGATACTATAATTATCTCTTGTTATGGTAGGCTTTTCGGCTGACTTTCTATCCGTGGGTTTCCAGAAGCAGGCCTGCCTGGACATAGACGAGTGCAAAATGGGCTTCTTCAGGTGTCCCGAGCATGCGACTTGTCACAACAGTATTGTGAGTTGAACAACTTGGCAGAAGAGGTTGTGTACAGGGATTAAATCTCTATCTCCGCAGGGCTCCTACAGATGCCAGTGTCATGAGGGCTACATAGCCAATGGCACATTCAGTTGTCTCTCCTCCGCTGATCTTTGTCCCGATGGCAGCATATGCGCCCAGAATGCAGAGTGCGTTCCCATGGACAGTTATCATTATCAATGTCGCTGCAGTGTGGGTTGGGCAGGCAATGGAAAGATCTGTGGACGGGATCGCGATCTGGATGGCTGGCCAGATGAGTCGCTGAACTGTGCGGAGGAGCATTGCCGCCGTGACAATTGTCCCGACTTGCCAAACTCAGGCCAGGAGGATGCCGACTTGGATGGCATTGGCGATGGCTGCGACGATGATGCAGATAGCGATCAGGTGCTGAACAGCAAAGACAACTGTCCATTCGCCTATAACAGCGATCAGTTGGATACGGATCACGATGGCGTTGGCGATGCCTGCGACAATTGTGTCTTCATCGCGAATCGGCGACAGCTGGACACGGATGAGGATGGCCTGGGGAACGAGTGCGATGAAGATATCGATAATGATTCTCTGCTCAACCAGTATGACAATTGTCCTCTGCTCCGCAATCCCAATCAGTCGGATGTGGACAATGATGGCGTGGGCGATGTGTGTGACAATTGCCCAACGATTCCGAATCCAGCGCAAGAGGATCGTGATATGGATCTGGTGGGCGATGCCTGTGACAGTGATATCGATGGCGACGATGATGGCATACAGGACTCCGAGGATAATTGTCCCATGGTGAGCAATTCAGATCAGTTAGACACCGATTTCGATGGCAAGGGCGATGCCTGTGACGATGACATGGATGGCGATGGGGTGCCCAACTATAGGGACAATTGTCCGCTTGCCAGAAACCCGGATCAATTGGACAACAATCGCAATGGCAAAGGAGATGTGTGTGAGGACGATGAGGATGAAGACGGAACGCCCAACGTCATCGATAATTGTCCAAACAACTCGATGATTCATCGCACCGATTTTCGCACCATACGTTCAGTTATACTCGATCCAGAGGGCGATGCCCAGCTAGATCCCAACTGGGAGGTCCATGCAAATGGTTCAGAGATCACACAAACCCTTAACTCTGATCCCGGTCTGGTGGTGGGCAGCGATTCCTTTGGCGGTGTCGACTTTGAGGGCACATTCTACATAAACGACGACACCGATGACGACTATGTGGGCTTCATCTTCAGTTACCAGAGCAATCGTAAGTTCTATGTGGTGCAATGGAAGAAGGGCACCCAGACCTACTGGCAATCGACCCCGTTCCGTGCCTCCGCCGAGCCTGGTGTGCAGATCAAGCTAATTGACAGCAACACCGGACCAGGTTCTATGTTGCGCAACAGTTTGTGGCATGCTGGCGACACGCCCGGCCAGGCCAAGCTGCTGTGGAAGGATCCCTTGAACGCAGGCTGGAAGGAGAAGACCTCATATCGCTGGTCCTTGGTGCATCGACCTGCCATCGGACTCATCCGTTTGCGGTGAGTTGAAATGCACATATGGTTCCATCAACCTTCTAATTCCATCTTCCCTCTCTGCTGCAGCATCTTTGAGGGGGAACGTCTGATACTGGACTCGCATAATGTCTACGATGCCATGCTAACGCTCAAGGGCGGACGACTGGGCGTGTTTTGCTTTTCCCAGGAGATGATTATATGGTCGGATCTGGTTTACAAATGCAACAGTGAGTAGCCCTTTGGCCCATTGGACTAAGCCCTCGCCTCGGTCACTCGTCAAGCTCATCATCATCGTTTCGTCTGTTTTTTTGTGTCTTCCTCATAGCACGTGTTCCGCCCCTCGTCTACAACGAACTGCCCACACAGCTCAAGCTCAAAGTGGAACTGGAGAACTGAGATGTAGCAGGAAGTGTGAGTGCTGTGTGTGTGTGCGTCGAGTGTGTTTGTATACCGTTTTTGACCCAACTGCCCTAGCAACGTCTGCTTGCTGCCATAAATGTTAACCAAATTAACTAAGTACTTATTTATTTGGGCGACCCGACACGCTCTACAAATATTAAAGGAACAAATAAATATTTTATAAAATAAAAGTAAAGTTTACTTGATGACACTCGGTGCATTTATTTAAAGGGGTATTTCTATAGCAATATATAATACAGAATAAACCTCTATAAATTTATTTCTTAAATTACTTCTATGCCTTCTCTCTATGTATAACAGAGAAGATCTTGACGTTTTAAGCGGACAAACATTGCTCAATTTACCCCTGTTAATTCTGAACAAGAATATATATTTCATAACGACTGATGCTGATTTTATAATCATAAGAAATTGAGAAACAAGTCAATGTAATAAGTATTCAGTTTTTTCAATTTATGAAATTTATGAAACTAACCCACATAATAAATATATTTTAAAGCAGGGCAATAACATTAGGCGCCCTAGACGTTTTGCTCAAGGACGTCTGACATTGACTATATACCTATATGCTAATATGTACACCCTATTAAATGAAAACCTTATTCTAAGAACAGTTATTCAATTAATGAGCGTCATTAGAAGTTTAGTATTAACTTGTTAGGAATACTTAATGAGAAAGACTTGAGTTCATCCATGATTTCAGTCATTATCATCTGTCAGACATTTGGCAACACTGGTTGTCTATAAAGAGAGAGAGAGAGAGAGAGAGAGAGAGACAACCGAAGTATGCCAGGTGAAAAGTATTTGAAAGGTTGTGCCAATAAATATTCGTCAACGTAAAAGCAGTGCAGGCCCAAATTTAAAACATTTATTACAGTAAATTTCGACAAAACAACCAAAAAAAGCTATTCCTGCTATTGAACAGAGCTGAAATTATATCAGTCTTGCAGCAAATAGTACAGGGTAAGCGAGCGATTCGATCGGATACTTGTCGTAAATACATATATTTCGGAATAATGTCATTAAATCAGATAGCAAAAATGGCTAGTTGCGATGTACAAGCCACACCACCTAATGGTAAATCAGTGAATGCCACAATACCAGCCACACCGACAACAACAAAATTGCCAAACCTTCCGCCAACATCCTCCGCAACACTTCTTCCAACCACAATTCCAACCGCAATTCCTGTCGGACACCCGGAGTCCGTGACGAACCCCCCGAATATAGTAATGCTTTCAACCCAAAGCAAAATCACCAAAATAACCGAAACATCTTCAAAGGGCAAAGAGAAAACAATCTACAAGAATGATATCACATTGCCACCGACCAAGATTCCAGCACCCATACGTATGGAGAATACTTGTAGCGTTCGCAAGTATACAAGCCTGATGAAGGGTGGGCTGGAGCGCAAGACCTGCCAGAAGGACGACACTTTCAGTAGTACGAGCACTCTGGTCAATCTTACCGAAGACTCGGGCATACAGATGGATTGCTCAGCCTTCGAGGATGACGTTGAGGAATTAAATATGTCACAACCACAACGACAACTCAGTAGGGAGACAATTGGAACAACCGATAGTTTTCTTTGCCTCGATGAGGCTGAACAGCAGACACTTAGGGTTCTTCAACGAGCCGTAGCTGAGATGGAGGCGGATGTGGCATTGCATTCACAGATGCTCAAAGAGACCCAACAACAACAACAACAGCAACAAGAGGAGGCCAGGAAAATAAAAGAAACAGTAGCTGAAAATATGAATGGAGATAGATCAACAAGACCTGCAAACCAAGAGCCAAGGGCACAACAACAACAGGAACAGGCCAAGCTAGAGGAGGTGGCTTCGTCGAGTCGAATGCGTGAGGGATTGGAAAGCTCAACAGCCAGATCCACACCAATTCGTGAACGTAAGCATGTCCGAGTGGAGCAGCTTCTCGAGGCGGAGCATGACATTGAGTTGTTACAAAAGCTACTGCGGCCGGATAACCAACTGGGTAATCCAACTGCAGATGCGCTGCACTTCGACGAGTTGCCTCAATCGGATTCGAATATAACCGATGTGGGTGAAAAGATTATCCCTCCGCTTGATGAGGACGATAAACCAGACCGCAGCACAACTCAAGTGGGCTTCTTGTATTCGCTGCTGAATATTTTCTGCGGCAAAGGCATTCGCAAAATAAGCTATCCCCTACTATTCTGTGGCATGGCTGTTGGTTTGATTTTTTACCTTCGTAAGATGTAGGGCCTTCACGGCGTATTCAATTAAAAAAAATTCTCTAAAGAATGCATTTTCTAGTGAAATAGATTCACACATGCGAAGCTCAATCTAAACAAAATCAATTTCAAATTGAGTTTTCAAAATTACATTTATTTTATTTAAAATAAATTAGCATTGCCCACAAGCAAATGCAGTGACGCTTCATACCACAAATGTTTTCACACGATTTTCACCATGCACCATCAATAAATAAATATTATTTTCTAATCCGACTGTTTTCATATCGAATATTAGGTACAAAATATTGGCAGACAAGTATTTTTTGATGGTCATACAAAATCCCACATTTTGGTCGATCCTTTCTATGGAAGCTATAGTGCTTCGATGTTATGTAAATTCAATATGCATATTATCCATATAGAAAAAGTAAATTTGCTAGCGATATCTTTAAAAGTAACGTAAATCGAATAGGTTGTTCTCGTTCTCTTGCTGGTTCTAGGAGACCTAGTTGCATTGCAAATTTCTGGCAAAAATTAATATACCCTCCTCCACAAGGGTAATTATACCCACTAAAGTAATATTCTTAACTAAAACGTTCGATCACATAGGCTTAGCAAATGCTATCTAGTTTAAATTGTAAAGTTATACAAGTTTTTAAAGAACACTCGAAATCATTTTCTCAAAATGGCATCCGCTGAAGCTGTTGCAGTAGCCGCCATTTTGCATATGATTCTGCGTGTTCCCCTACGCTTGTCTTGTGACGCGCGATTTCCAACAAGTGGACCTAGTTTACCAACGCATGTAGTCTGCATTGGAGTATTATCAATTATTTACTGCAATCGAGTGCTTCCACATCGTTTCCATGACTGTTCCATGGGTTTGAAGTGCTTCATTGAATCCTCTATTGCCGTAGGCATACTTGAACTGTGCATGGGTGTCTGGGCATCAGTTGAATTATTGATCTCTCTGATTATCTCAGAGATTCTAGTTAGATTGGACATAGTCTCGAAGGATGCGTTAACAAAGAACGAGTGCGTAATTATAGGATCATTTACAATACCGTTGGCTCTGATGATGCTGTTTACTGCTTACCAGGTTAACACCGAAATACATCGTCAACCATTAACGCCATTAGAGGACGAAAATAATAACGTAATGCCATTATTAGGGGACGAAAATAATAATAACGTTACGCCATTAGAAGTCGAAAATAATAATTTATAAACCAGCGATCGGGGTGTTGTTTTTTATTCGGGCTGTGACACTGATGACACTGTAACAAGTGTTGCCAACTTTCTTTTTCCGGTAAAAAGACGCGCTTTAATTGAAGGACAAGGCATTATTTAAGGTATCCCAAGTTTCTACAGTTCGTTGATATATCTGGACAAGTGCCGCATGTCAATACATGTAGAGCATGCTGTGGTTTGTTTGCTGTGTCATTCTACACCGATACAACACATTGTGCTGCAAAGCCAAGGCATACTTTTAGGATCTCTAATAAATCCAGGTTAGGATTGCCACACCATTTCAAAATAATAATGGAATATAATGGAAGCCAAGAAAAAGAGCATTGTTTTTGAGCTTTGTGAAATAATATAAAAAATACTCCATTTTTATATAATATAAACATAAAATTGTTTTCTTTTTATTATTAGTTCGTTTTTCTTTTATACAGTTATACAAAAGAGTGTTGTAAAATTACTTAATTAACTTACTCGTTTCTTGTTTTGTATCATGTTTATTTTTTATTTTATCTTTTAAATTACAAAATAACGACTATATTTGATTTGCTTTTTACAGCACTCGCGAAATTTTCAACAAGTTTGGAAAATATATGTTTACACAATATAGTAAGTATTTATGTAATAAGTATATAATATATTGCAATCGAGCGCTTTCGTTTAATACCTTCTAAAGCAAGGTAGCTTCAAGTTCTTTCCTTTACGTGCGCGTACATTTTAGGTAAATAATACTTAAGATTAAAACAATTTCTTCATTTATTTTACTCGTATTATTAGATATATGCATAAGTTCGACTTAATTTCAGTTTAGTTTTCATGTTTAAAGAGCACTTCTTGGAGTTACTTAAGTAAAATTTCTTTCTTTTTAATTTTTAACTATTCATCGTGTTCTCGCCATCGAAAGCAGCTTTCAAGCTTTGCATTAAGCCACGTAATGGCAATAGATTTATGGTGAAAAAGTCTGGTTTGTTGGTTTGGATATAAGTTCTAAGCGAAAGCCAGCGATTACTGCGATTCAATGCAAAGCTTTCCATTCGACGCCTTCAATGTTCATATATAATTGTTCGCTTTCAATGAGTATTGATTTCCTTTCCATCTTGTGGGGCAGTGCTATACAATTATGACCACATATTACATTAAAGCAGCTTTTAAAGTTATACGTTTTGTAAGATTTTAAGTTAACTGTAATTTTTGTTATTTCTTCTCTTCGTTGATGGTTTGTTTACTGCACTTCGCTATCACTGTCACTCTTTTCTGAAATGATAAACCAAAGAAGGCAGGATTTATATGCAGGGTAAGGTAACTTGGATTCTCAATTCATTTACTCACCTTTCTTGCCCGTGTAAGCGTGACGTTTCAGTCGATCGTATAAGTCTTCTTTAGTTCCGTAGAGCGACGCATTGGAGCGAGCCAACGTGCTCATCTTGCCACCGTGTAGACCTGTTCAAATGAAACAACTAGTCAGTCTCAGGAGGCACTCAATAAGTTTCATTCTTTACTTACCGTCCTTCATGTAGGTTTCATTGTAGAAGTTGGGCATCTCCCAGCCATCCTCCTCGTCGTCATAGTAGTGCGCATAGGTGCTGTGATGCGAGGGTGCAATGGACTCCGCGTACGGCGTGTGAGCGCCATAGTAGAAGTTCACCTGCGAGCCCGTCTGGTCGATGGCCGGAGTCAGCATCTTCTTGGGATCACGGCGCTTGGTCGAACGCACACAGATCATCCAGATGAGAAGCACAATGATGATGATGAAGATGACAGCGCCAGCAATGCCACCGGCAATGTAAGCGAACTCAGAACGTTCGGCGCAATGGGGTCCAGTGAATGAGCCCACGCAGCGACAGGACGGTGTGCCCTTGAGATCCTTGACACAGGTGCCAGAGTTCTCGCAGTGACCATCACAGACATCCGTGCAAGCCATGCCAGTGCCATTGAAACCGGGTTTGCACTCGCACTTGAAGTCCGATGTCTCCGGAACCATGATGCAATACGCGTTGACATCGCAATGTGGCTTGCCCTCGGCAATATGTTCGCAGGGATTGGTGCACTCGCTCTTCGAGGTGGCGCCGGTAATCTTTGTGCTATGATTGGGCGGGCACTGTATGCAGACCTGTGACTCGGACTGATAGAAGCCCTTGCGGCACTCGATGCACATGTTGAGGGTGGCATTGAGATACGTTCCCGGCGAGCAGACTGGCAGTGTGCACTCCTCCACCGAGCTGGCACCCACCTTGGGCGTGGTACGACCCAGTGGGCAGGCAGCGCAAGAGGGTTGTACACCCTGCAGACGGTATGTGCCACGCGGACATGGTTCGCAGCGTCCGTCGGCACCCAACTGTTGACCCGAGCTACACTCGTCGCGGCATTCCTTGCGTGTGGTGGCCTCGGTCGAGCGTGTAGTCTGTCCCAGGCCGCACAGCTCGCAGCTGAAGGCACCCTCGTTGGGTTGATAGAAACCATGACCGCAAGAGCGGCACAGTCCCGACTCAGCATCGAAGTACTTGCCAGCTGGGCAGCGCTCCTTACAGTCGGCAGCAGAACGGGCACCTGGTCCGGCAGTTACTCCCGGACGTCCAGCTATAACCGGACACTTGCTGCACTGCAGCTGACCCGCCTCAGACTGGTAGGTGCCACGGGCGCAGGCAACACACGTCTTGTTAGCACTGTCATAGAATGTTCCAATGGCACAGGGCACACAGTCGGGTATCATGACCACCTGACCGGCAGGGCAAGCATACTCGGAGCCCAACTCCAGAGATGCTGGATCTGGCACTGTGTTCGGCAAGATTTCCTGCACAGCAAACTGATCGTCCTCCAGTATCAACTTCTCCAGAAGCTGCTTCACATTGGAGCGCTCACCCGTCGATGTGTGCACCACAGGATCACTAGAGATTAAGTAGAGAAGGAGATGATTAAATAAATGTTTTAGGCATTGTAATTTCCTTTTTGGATTAGCGCACGCAAACCACATGTTGCAATTGGGGTTAGCTTGAAGCATGGTGATTGTTTAATGGATTCATCGATCGATTAATTGATTGATTAATTAGTTAGCTGGACATTAGCTGGATTTGCTTTGGAGGTTAGTCTGAGTGAGAGAACTGGGTGCAATAATGCTGGAGATTGGGTGCGGAGTTTATCGTTATGTTGAACGAGAGAGAGAGTGAGTGAGAGAGAGTTTGGTTCGACATACTTAACAGCCGGGAAGGCTATTTCCAGCGTGTATGTATCGCCGCCAGTTTGTTGGCGTCCCTGGCGACCCGTCAGTGCCAGCTCGTCGTCCTCGCTAGAAATTGGGGTTAACGAACACAAACACATATAACACAGAGTACACAAGCGAGAAGGCAAAACTATCGACAGTACTGGAGTTTGGGCTAGCTATTCTCTAGACAGTCTCAATCGATTAAAGATTGACTGAGCCCACTCGATAGTACTTTCGATAGTTTTGCAGCCTAGGTGCACGACACATAAAGACACAAAACATGCGAGACAAATGCAGATTCCTTCTCCGTTGTTCTACTTACTTGACCACAGGCAGCTCGGCCTCCATTACATAGACACCGCCGTCCTTAACCTGACGACGCACACGATTATTTTGGGCAGCACGATAGTGATCGCACTTGACATCGATTTGAATATCCTTGCACTCCCTGCGACATAAATTTATCGATTAAATATAAGAAGATAACTTTAGTATATTTAAGATCTAACCTTGTTCCCTCAATGGCATAGGAGCAGAAGTTCCAATCCCTGTTGAGAGCATTGACTGAGTTGGTAACCTTCTGGCGCAGCACAGCCTGGCCGGCCTTGTTGCACAGCACATCCGAGGGGAAGAGCATCTTGATGCGGAAGACACGTTGAGCGGGTTTGGCCGGTGAGCAAGATGGATAGACAAGAGGCATGGAGGGTTCACGTGTTGGTCGCCAGAAGCCTTCGGCGCCGCAAGTATAGAACTCTGGCACCTGTTCGGAGAAGCGTAGTCCCGTGTTACAGGCAATCTCACAGACCTTGAACTGACCACCTGCTCCCCAGTCCTTGCAGACCTGGGAACCGCCCACAGGATCAGCCAAAGGTGGACAGAATTCAGCTGGAAAAGCGTAAAACATATACAAGTTAGATGAGGCTCAGCTTAAATGTGATCTTCACTTACTTAGCAGGGAAACCTTGAAGCTACAAGAAGCCGTATTTCCAGCAGCGTCAGATGCAATGTAGGTGATGTCATAGGTGCCCCACAGGAGCGTAGTACCCGAGCGATGTCCGTTTCTCTCATAGATCTTGGTAACGCCGATGTTGTCACTGAAGTGTGGCTCATCCCAAGTAACCACAGCCGAACCGTTCTTGGCAATAACCCACAAATCTCCTGGGCAATGCTCAACGACTGGTGGCTCCTTGTCCACCACCAATTGTTGGCAATTGGCGCCAGTGTAACCCACTTGGCACTTGCGTTGTCCGCACAGTGAGGGCACATTGCGCTCCACACCACCAGAGGTCAGTTCGTAGCCGCCCCAGTTGAGAATGAGGCCAGAGTAGAGCACTGGCTCGGAGCGACAATCGCGCACCTGTTTCTGTATCTCGGAGGTAATGTCCAGTGCACGTGCCCAGACTTGCGTCTTGGTAACTGTACCCTGGAAGCCGGCATCCGTGTAGGACTGCTCGTGCTTCAGTCCATCGGGCTGAGGGCGTCCCAGCACAGACCACAAGTACGCGGGCAGAGCACCTCCCATGCCGTATTCCACTTTGCTGGCAATCAAACCCTCCGTTATCAACTGCAACTGACCACTAACTCCGTCCCAGACAACAGCCACATGATGCCACTGTCCGTCGTTGACCGAGGTGTACTCCCCAAAGCTGAGGAAGACGTCGGGCAGTTGTTCGAAGAGCGATACCTGAACACCGCTGGAATGGGCCTGAAGCAGCAGACGACGTCGATGCGTCATGCGGGCAGACTCGACGCCATAGAGGGTGAAGAAGATGCCCGTATCGTCCTTCTGTGCGAACTGAACCCACATGGCCACAGTCAGGCTGGTAGCCTCGCCCGTGGGGAAGGGCACCACCTGAGCAGCTGTCGAGCGCGTTGGATCGCTGAAGTACAGATCGTAGTCCACCTGAATGGCCTTGCGGCAATCATCGCCGGTCATGTTGAAGGGACACTGGCAGTAGAAACCATTGGTCAGATCGACGCAGCTGGCGCCTGGTGGGCACGAGTTGTCCTTGCAGTCGACAATGTCCTGTTCGCAGTTCTTGCCGGTGTAGCCCGGTGGACATTGACAGCTGTAGCCGGCACCATTGTCCAGACAGGTGGCACCGTTCTGGCAGACGTGCTGCTCGCAGGCATCGTATTCATACTGACAACCAATGCCATCATAGTCCGCTGGACAACTGCAGTTGAGGCCGGATCCGAAGTCTTGGCATTTGCCGCCATGCATGCAGGGATTGCCGATGCAGCGTTCGGGTGCCGTTTCACAGTTTTTGCCATCGGTGCCACTTGGGCAGACACAGAAGTAGTCTTGGAACAGGTCAATGCACTTGGCGTCATTCTGGCAAGGTGCCTGCAGATTGCAAGTGGTCACTTGCTGCTCGCAACGCATGCCGCTCCATCCAGGCTCGCAGCCGCACTCAAAGCCACCGACACGATCGCGACAGATGCCGTTGTTCAGACAGGGCTGTGCCTCGCAATCATCGATGTCCGTCTCACAGAGTGTGCCCTTGAAACCATCACGGCACACGCACTCGTACTTGTTGTCCAGATCCAGACAGCGCTCAGTGCCGACGGGATTGCAGGGATCACTGAGACACTCGTCGATCTCTGCCTCACAGCTGAGACCCACAAAGCCGGGACGACACTTGCAGCTAAAGCCGTCCAATTGATCAACACAGGTGGCGCCGTGCTGGCATGGATTCGAGGCACAGTCATCGATCGTATGTTGGCAGTTCTTGCCAGTGTAGCCAGGCTCGCAATTGCAGCTGTAGCCATTGACCAGGTCAACACAAACGCCGTCATTGGAGCATGGTCGATTCTCGCAGTCGTCGATGTTGATGTCGCAGGCAGGTCCCGTCCAGCCGGGATGGCAGACGCATTCGTGGTCGAACAAGCGATCCACACAAGTGCCATGTTTGCAAGGTTCCGAAAGGCAGAGATCGATCTTCTGTTCGCAGCGCTTGCCGGTGAATCCTGACGGACAGCTGCACTGGAAGTCATTGACAAGATCTGTGCAGGCAGCGCCCAACAGACATGGGTTCTCCTCGCAATCGTTGATGTTCTGCTCGCAATGTAGTCCCTCCCAGCCGGGCAGGCACTCGCACTTGTAGCGACCCTGCTGCAGGGCCAAGCAGCTGGCACCGTTTGTACAGGGATTGCCATTGGCCGTGCACGGATCGATGGTCACGTCACACTGATCGCCAGTGTACCCGCTTCTGCAGAGGCAAGTTACATTCTTATAGCCTGGCTCGTTCTTGCACATGGCACGTGCCGGACACGTGTCATTGCCACAGTCTGAAGCCTCCTCTTGGCAGTTAATGCCGGAGTATCCAGTTGGACAATCGCAGCGGTAGCCCTGAGGCAGATCCTTGCACTGGCCGCCATTGTAGCATGGCTGCGAGGCACACTCATCGATATCCTGTTCGCAACGGCGACCGGAGAAACCAGCCGGACAGAAGCACTGCACATCGTGTCCCATGGGCACACAGAGTCCACCGTGCTGGCAAGCTCCCTCGCCACAGACCACGGGCTTGCACTGCTCGCGTCCCTTGGCTCCTGCGCTATCGGTTCTCATGTTGCTGGGGCATTCGTTGCAGCTCTGTGCGCCTGGCGTGCTCTGGTAGTGATGAAGCGGGCAAGGCGAGCAGGGCGCCAGACCAGTGGCGGAGTAGGTACCCGGAGCACACTTGGCACGGCACAGGGTTTTCGTTGAAGCAGCTGGCTGATAGGTAAAGGTCTGTGTTGGACAAGCCTGGCAATCCTTGAAGCCACCGGTGGGTGGTTCTGCGGTGAACGAGTTGCGTGGACACTCCAAACAGGGCACAAGGCCAGTGGGTGAATAGGTACCATAGCCGCAGACGGGCATGCAATCGCTAAGAGATTTGGAGCCCTCCTCCCGGGTATAAGTTCCGGCGGGACAGCGCAGACAAGTGCCCTGGCGATCGCGGTTCTGGTAATAACCTCTTGGGCAGTTGGTGCAGCTGTTCTGACCCTGGGACACGTAGGTGCCCGCGGGACAGTGCAGACAGCGTGGCACATCGCTTGTATCCATGTTCAACACCTCGCCCACATTACAGTTAAATCCTCGCGAGATCTGAGACTTCAGAGCACGCAGTGGAGGACACTGATTGCCAATGTTGGATATATTCAGCAGAGATTCAATCACGGCGCTGGCATAGGGCACGCTCAGATCAAAGATCAGGTTCAGTGTGGAGCCGCACAGATCGTACAGCTGTGGCTGACGCACTGCAGGCAGAATTGACAAAATGAAATCCATTTTCACCACATTCTCCTCAAGCAGCGATGGCACCGACTTCAAGAACGTCACATTCATGTTCACATTCACTGCCGAACAGCGTTGCGAGAGCAGCTGATTGAGTCCACCATAATGCTGAGCCAACACCTCCTGGTATTGTCCCAGACAGGACTGAGCCACAGCTCCGTTGGCGCGGTAGGTAATCGTTGCGGTCACATGGTACGCAGCCTGCTCAGTGTTCTCAGACACACAGTCGGGTACCACCGAAGTGGGTCGCCATAGTCGCGATGTCTCGCACGAGAAGGTCTTCAGGGGTTCACCATCCGTGAAGCGGAATCCAGGCTTACATGTTGCAATGCACTCAATGCCCCGATCTCCTGGTAGGCAATTGATGGCTCCATTTGCTGGCGGCTGCAGTTCCCAATCCACGCAGGGTGAGGCCTGTACAGAGACTTGGAAGTGGCACGTCGCCTTGTTGTTGTACTTATCGGTAGCAGTAACTGTCACGTTCTCAAAGTTTCCAATCTTGATGGTTGCACGATCCGGCGTGAATTTCAGACTCACTTCACCCGTCTCGTCGGAGGTCTTGATGCGCTTCCTTGTATCGTTAAAGTTCACATTATAACTATCCTGGCGATCGACGAGTTCGATCACATAACTCTGCGGGCACTGCAGCAGTGGAGGTGTCACATCCGGCACAGTTATGTTGATCTCGCAAATAGCCACGTTACCATCATAATCGAAGGCCACATACTTGACTACGGTGTCCTTGAAAATGTGACTAGGCGTGCGGAAGTTCTGGGGTTTAATCTCCAGACGGGCAATTGAACCAGAGTTATCCACAGCAGTTGGTTCGGTGAAGTTCACCGGCAAGACGCCTCCATTCTCATCGCGTCGCACCACAATCGGCTGTTGTGGGCAGTTCTGGAAGATTGGCGGTTCGTTATCCACACATGGCGAGTAACCATAATCATAGCCCAGCAGAGGCTCCTGCTTGGGCTCTTCACAACCCATCAGTTCAAACTTCAGACAAGCATTATCCATATAGCTAACGATGCCCAAAATGACAAAGCGTGCCTGCACATACTTGGGCAGAGTGATCATGGCAAGTTCACCATAATTTCCAGGATCCCTCATGGTCAAGTTGAAGTTGGGGAAGTAGACAACGTAGTTCTCACTCTCGGCCTGTTTGTAGAAGAAGCGTATCTCGGTGGGTCGTCCAACAATATCGTTGGTTACAACACCCTTAACCAGAATAGCCTTAACGCGATAGATCTGTCCCAAGTCCACGCTGACATAGGTGAAGGCCTCTTGCTTGCCACACCAACCTGTTGCCGAGTTCAAGCGAATATTCTTGGCCTCATAGTTGGGTCGCTCCGATGTGGCATTGATGGCCGAATCGGGTATTCTGCCTGAGCTCAGACCCAGGGGCTTAATCACCTTACACTCCGGTTCGCGTATGCAAGTTATTGGTCTGGGATTGATCAGAATGTAACCGGGACGATTGCAGCCAAAGTAAACCTCAGAGCTTTGCTCATAGCTACGTGCCAATTGTCTTCCATCGGCTGGTCTACCCGGATCTTCGCAGACAGGTCCCTCGCAGCGCAAGTCACCAAAGTCCCAAATGCCCTCGGCACCACAACGCACCACATTATCGTGACGGTTGGTTTGACCAGCTAACTTGAAAGTGTTCTGGCAGCCAAAGAAGAAGCTGCTCTGGTAACGTGTATCCACAAATTGTCCGTATTCAGCACCAGGTGTCGGCATTGGCGCATAACAGTCCACTCGCGGGCAAGAGGGCTGCATGCCCGATAGCCAGTAGTCGGGTAGACCCGGCTTAGGATCGTACACACACTGTCTAAAGCCAGCGGAGGCGGTAGAGCGCAGCTGGCGTCCAGGGGAGCCACAGCTAATGGTCACATTATCACGGAAAGGCACCAGAACAGAATCGGGATCTGGCCGTGCCACAGTCAAACCTTCCAGCTTGTCATCGGGCAGGGAAACGCACTTGGCATCTGTTTTAGAAAAAGAATGATATTAATAAACATATATACATGAAGTAAACTGTGTTTTTTTACTTACAATTGCACTCCGGTACGCTGGCATTCCACTGACCGCTGGAGAGGCACAAAGCCACCGAGCTACCGCTCATGATGTAGCCAAAGTGACACTGGAAACGCACCACATCGCCGAAATGATAATCGTTGCGTTCGCTCAGCAATTGACCGTTCTCTGGAGCTTCCAGCTCTGGGCACATGACGGGAACACAAGTCTTGTTTCGCTGATAAGTATCGCCATCTCGTTCGCCAGACTCCGAACGCTCCACATGGAAACCAGCAGTGCCATTCGAGGTGTACAGCTGGTAGCCAGTGTTGCAAGCGCAAGAGTAACTGCCGGGAGAGTTGATGCACTTTTGGTCACAGCCACCGTTGTTCTTGCTGCACTCATTGATGTCCACACAGTCCAAGCGGGTGCAACCCATCAGTTCCATGCGCAGGCAAGGAGCTCCAACATAGTCCTGAATGCGGAAACGTATGTAACGTGCTTCAATGGGCAGAGGTAGATTCAGTATGGAAAGAGTAGGTTCCAGTATTCTGAATTCCACAGCGGTGCCATCGGGATTGGCGTAATCCTTGAAGACATCAGTCAGATCGTTTGTGTACTGCAGACGCACTGCAGAGCTGAAGGCAACGTTGCCATCTGGACGCTGGACAGACATGGTGCGGAAGCCACGCAGTATGGTGGGTGCCTTGAGGTCAATTAAAATCCAATTTGCTCCAGGTTCCAATGAGGCACCACACCAACCATTCGTATTGAGGCGCAACAGGCTCTTGCTGTACCCTGCCTCACTGGCCGATGTGCTGATGCTGTCGTCCGGAATGCCACCATTGCCCAGACCCAAATCAGCGACAGGCCGACACTCAGTGGTGGCAGTGAATCCGGTACGACACTGACAGTGGAAGGAACCATTTGTGTTAAGGCATTCGGTAGTGGTCAGATCGCACTGCGATGAGCTGCACTCGTTGATGTCCTCGCAAGTTGGAGGCTGCTCGAACTTCTGCGCCTCGTTGCAGCGCATGATGTTGCTGCCAATTAGCTTGTAGCCCTTGTAGCACTGCACCCTGGCCTCATCTCCGTAGTTGTAAATACGCGACGAGTCCACAACGAATCCGTTCTCAATGTTGGGGAACTCGTAACAACGTTTGCGGCTGCAACGTGGCACATCTCCGCTCCAAGTGCCGTTGGACATGCAAGTAAGCACTGGGTGACCATTGCGTTCATAGCCAGGTTCACATTCGTATTGGACAATGGTGCCGTAGCTACGTCCACCGCCGTTCAACAGAGTCATGTTGGCGTGGGGTACTTCGGGCAGGGCAGCGCACTGTGAAGCCATGCAATGAGGTTGACGTTCCCAGCGACCATCGGGCAGACAGGAAATCTTCTCGATGGGTTCGTTGGAGGCAAAGGCAAAGCCGGCATAGCACTGGTACATGGCAATACCGCGATAGGTCACATTCGAGGAGCCAATGGAGAAGCCGTTGTCGATTTGTGGCACAGGACCGCAGTAGACCTCTGTGGGGGAGAATTATTAGATATGAGAACTTCTCACGGGTTATTCTCCAGCTGTGACTACTCACCCTGACACTTTGGTATGTAGGAGACACTCCAGTTGCCACCAGGCAAACATTCCGTTACCAGACGCGTCTTGCCGGTGGCAAACTCCTGTCCAATGGGACATGTGAAGCTGACCAGCGTGCCGAAGGCCGTGTCGCGACTGGAAGCCAAGGCTCCGATGCCGGGCTGCAGCTCCGGACAGTCGGCAGAGAAGGTAGCCGACCAGCTAAGAAAGAAATCCAGATTAGATGGGATTAAAGAAGCCTTCTTTGTAATGCCAACTTACCCCGCAGCATTGTGCAGTGCATCCGAGGTGAACTTAATCAACATTTCGCCCGAAGAGGCGGTCAAGGTGAGTTTGGGTGCAGCGGTGCCAGTGAAGCCATTGCCCGAATGCAAACGCAATCCGGAAGTGGAGGAACCATCGAACACCTGAACATTATCGCTCTTGTGCACTGTGAACTTGTCGAACTTGAGGGAGAGCGGAGCACGTGCACCATTGCGAATGGTGAAGAAGCACTCCTGGTTCTTTGGGTAATCCGCCAGGCCGAAGGCAGGCGACGTGACGGTGCCATTGCGGGCTGTGATTGTGGCCTTGCAGCCCTGAATGTAGCGCAAGCTGAAGCCCTTGCCGGCCTCACCCAAGCTGGACTTGAAGTAGAGGTACAGTGCGTTGCCAGTTGAGATGATGACACGTTCATTTTCGTTTGTCTTGCCCGTCAGCTTTGCAATGGTGCGACTCATGGGAGAGTCTCCGTCACGAATAAGCAAGTAATCCCTGCCCTTGGCAATATCCAAGTCATCCACTTCAATGGAGATAATGCGGCCAGGCTGTGCCTTGATCACATACAGGCACTCAAGACCGCCGGGATACTGCTTTGGATAGTTCGAACTGGTGAGGATCTGGCGCTGCAGTGTGGCCTTTAGGGTGCCGCCACAGTTCTTTGCCTCTGTCTTCCAGGTGGCGCGGAAACCCTTGCGCTCCACACTGCCATCGGTGGTGAACTTGACAATCATGAAATTCGATGCAGATACAAAGGGTTGTGTAGTCAAATCCTGCTTGCCACTGAGTGTGGCCAGCGACACAGACTTATCCTCTGTGCGACCGCCAACCAACACCTGAACTGTATCGAAGGTTTTCTCCGTTTCAAAGTCCTGGAACTGCAGTATAATGTTGCTGCCCAATGGACCCTCTAGCGTCCATTTGCACTTGCTCAGCGCTCCATACTTGTGTGGATAGTTTGGTGTCTCGATGACATCACCGCCAGATTGCATGTGATAGTGACACTGTGCCGGGCAATCCAATTCGTCGGTGCCATCACCACAATCGTCGCTGCCGTCGCACTTGAAGGCCTGGTTGATGCACTGCCCGTTGGCACAGTGCAGGGCACCCTGGGGACATGCCGGCGCACGGCACATGAAAGGCAACAGCGACTCGCAGGTGCCCAGATCCCAGCTCTGTGACTTGCCAGCAAAACTGGCGGCCACACACTCGCCTGACTGTGCATTCGGTTGCTGCAGCGACCAAAAGCCTGAGTACTGCGAGATCAATGCCCCCGATGCCGATTCTAGGGTATTCGTACGCAGATCATCCAGCGAGGCCAAGCCCAGCCAGTATTTGTCCGATGCACGTTGATTGGGATCGCTGGCATGTGCTATCGCCAGTGTCTCATTGTTCTCCGCATAGCTATCGACGGCCACCAACTCGGCGCCATATCTGCGAAAAGGGAAATGAGTAAGAATGAGTAAAGTGTTGCGGAATAATAATGAGCGATGAATATGAATAAGGGAAGGGAATAAAGAGTGCACAGGTTATAAATCTATTTGCTGTCCAGCACGCACTTTTCGTATTAATTTCTTTTTATTCTTCTGTGTATTTTAAAACCTATTGGAATTGTACAGTAATTTGACGTTGCTTCTTACTCTGTTTAAATCCAATCGTTGTAACTTACTCAACACTAGAGTTGTGCCGTTTCGTTCAGATCAAGTTCGATTGAACTAATCCGCAAACTGAACTGAACGAACCCAAATCAACAACTCTACTCAACACTAATTGTTAGAATTGATCAATGATGTATCGCAAGTGGCGGTAGGCCGATATCAATTAAGTTGATAGAAATTGATCGACACACGCGCAAATTAGGTAATTCTTATAGAATTAAATTGTGTTAACAAACTTTCTGCATTATTACATACCTTTGCTTATAAGTTTCTCAAAAATAAAGATTGATTACAAGCCCGACTTCTCGAATTCACATTAACTCAAGCCAGCATTATATGAATTTCAAATGACCATATCGTTTTTCAATATTTACAACAACCTATCGTTAAAGTCTCGGCTACAATGGTCTTTTCTTTCCTTTTCCTTATCCGTAAACTTGTTCGACTAATATTATGCGTCGGAGTTTGAAGTTAAGCCTCCAATCCAACTGCCTTGGGGCATCGTCTGCACGCTTAACGCATTTCCAATTATGCAGCTGCACTTCTCTAATGCGCTTTACTTTCTACTGCATTCATTATGCTGCCCCAAATTGGTGGCAGCAACAGGCATTCATTCGACGCGCACCCAAAAGCCAACACACCAGCACATACACACTCAGACAAAAGAAAACTTTCGTTTCCAATCGCGAAACTTCATTCAACTATCAAAACTCAAACTCCAACTCTATTATTTTTCGGTTCTATGACAGCTCTGCAGGCCTGGCCGAAACCAGTTTCCCAACAAAAGCTACTTAGGCCTGTGATTGACTCACGCGCCCGACTCAAATATTACGCATACGCAGCGTGGGCGTCTTTTGGCAACGCCCCGTGTCATTTTGCTGCAGCTGCTGCCCGATTGCATGCAGCAAAATTATGCATGTTGCACGGCTCGCACCCAAAGACTGACATTATGAATACACACATGTTCATTTGTGTGTGTAGCTGTGAGTAAGCTTAGCTGTTGGTTTCTGGCAAGGCAGCGTGTTATTGTGGCGTTTGAGCAACTGTACTTGGCAATTTTCACCACAAGCTGCCTGCTTCGCACATTCCAACGATGTGTTAACTGATTATTATCAAATATTTGCGTACGCAATAGAAATAAGTTATTTTCCTTTAACAGATTGAAAAGTGAATGGAAAGTTAAACTAGGTTTAAAAGATTTTATACATACATATACTTAGTGTTATTTCTAGTTATCACATTGACTATTATTGAATACGTTCCATAGTTCATTATCATTTTAATAAATTGCCCTGAATTGAATACATAAGTTTGAATATTCTTTATGCAAATTTCTCATTCAGATTTCAATTCAAGTTAATAGCTCTAGCCATTAAAGTATTCTAGTCTAGTCATTCTTCAATTCGGCTAAAAGTCTTGTTTACCTTATATCTATAGTGCTACCCAGCTAAGTAAGTCTTCCGCACCTCTAGCCAAGAATGCCAAACCGATGGCGTCGCCTTAAAAAGTAACTGCCAAAAGTTTATTCAAAGAGTTTCCATTGAGATTCATTGGGGTACGCCCAGTCGAAAACTAAATCTACGAGTATTTTTTGGTCACAGCTCCGTTAACTTGTAATGTAAACGCCTTTTTGGCGCTTTCCTTCATTCTACGCATTTCGCATGCTGCACACGCAAAATCGTAAAAACCAACAACAACAATAAGAGAAAAAGAAAATTTCACCCAAACAAATATTTTGACAGACGACAAAAGAAATACCGATAGTACCCGCTCATATATCTAGCTATTTTTTTTTTGGCAAAACTAACAATTCAAATGTTTTGCGTTTGTTGAACTTGCGCGGGCAATAGAAATACTGAAAATAATCAAACGCCAGTCGCATTTTAATCGCCATTGGACTGGGGCGAGGTCTATGGCTTGTAAATGCCGGGCACATTAGATATATATCTACGATATACGTATGTTTATCCACGTTAACACTCGCAGTGTCAACGCTGTGGCGTGTGCCGGGCATGTGTAATTGCCAGTGCAAAGTGAAATTGCGTAGGCCATTGACACTGCCGGGCACACAGTCAGTCGATCAATAAGTCTATCAATATACTCGGATGTACGTTATAAGGTTCGGGTGAGTCAAGTGAAGTTCGAGGCAAGTCGAGGCGAGATGTAGTAGGTAACTTTCACCCCAGAATGCCCGCGGTCAGAAGGAGAGACACGTCGATTCACACGCTCATTAAAAACAAGCAGAAACTACCATAATCGATATACAAAATGCTGCGTCTGTAATCAAATCGAAACACTCTCAATTTCCACACTGAGATCACAGGTTCACGACGCAGTTCGGGGCAGGTGCACAGACGACGACGACGACGACTCGTTCGGTATTTGGGTCAACAGCGCGCGCGGGTTAACACCCAAAAACCCGAAACAGGCATCGGCATCGGTATTTTTTGTACTCTCTGGCCAAGCCCCGAACGCCGGAAGCTTATTGACGGAACGTTGTCGACGACTTTCTTTTCACTCCAAGAGCCAGAGAAATAAGCAGTTAAACTGAAGTGTATGAAAATATTATGAATCATCGATTGGGCTTATCGATTGAGTACCATAGCCAGTGGGGTATGAAGAAAGGCAATTTCCAAGTTGGTCAAGCTGTCAGCCAGTTTTTGGCCTGACTATGGACACAGCCCACTTTGGCATTGACAGTTAACTGTCAGCGGAAATGCAATGCGGTGCTGTAACGGCAACTGCTGCAGCTCCACCAGCAACAACAACAACTTTATATCTTTCTATCCATCTATCTATCCGCCAATCCGTCTATTCGTCTATGGAGAAGAACAGGTAGCTGGGCTTATTGAAGCGTAACCACTCTGCGCCACTTGAGCGCAACAAGTTGTCTAAATCGGAGACGTGAACCCACTACTTCCTATGCATACACACAAACAGACATGCTATACATGCACAATATATATGCATATATGTATATGCATATACTTATACACTCTGCTCGTATTCAAATCATTATCTGATTGTGGTCTCGCTTATGGCTCTACTCACCTTCGACACAGTTCGGCGCTTTTCTCCCACGAATGTTTGATATTGAAATATTTATAACAATTTAAGCCGCGCAGTTCCCAGCCTGCAAATAAAAATAGAAAAAAACAAAAGAAAACATATGGAAATTAATAATAAATTCAAATTGGACAAGGTCAGAGCTCTCTTTTTGCGAGATCGTTGCATTGCGAATTTCACATTAAACAAATGCGATGAAAAATGTAAACAACTTGCGAGAGGTTGAAGATGTTGAACTTCAGTGGTTTTGTGAGATTTAGTTTAAGATTATAGTGTTATAATTATTACTTCTAAATCAATTATATGTATACCCAATCGCAGCGACTTGTTTTGCATAATTAAGTTTCTACAGCTTCTACCGGCTTTCTACACGGTGTGCAGCAGCGAAGTGACATATGAGGTATGTAGATTTGTAGATTTAATTGCCCGTTCTCGAGATAAGAGCGACAGAGCAATCGACTCAGCGCTGCTGCTGTTGGTTGGTAGCAAGTTGTCGCACTCCGATTAGGCGTATTTCTCAACTAATTACAATTTAGTAGCAGTTGTATGTGGCCTCGACGCGTGGCGCGCTTTCATTTTCCTCAATCTGAGCGATGCGTTACGTTTTTCCTGCTAAAATGGGAAAGTTGCAAGTTGAAGTCGCTGCTGCTGCTGCTGCCGCCTTCTTTCAGCCTGATTGA
Organism: Zaprionus indianus; assembly: GCA_018904595.1. NCBI lineage: Eukaryota > Metazoa > Arthropoda > Insecta > Diptera > Drosophilidae > Zaprionus > Zaprionus indianus. The sequence goes on from JAEIHA010000905.1 coordinate 5,777,774, forward strand.
CAGCTTTCATTTGAAATCAAATTGTCTCAAATATGCTTCAAGGCGCGTGCAATACGTTTCAAAAAGCAGCAGAAAAGCAAAAGTATTTTAGCAATTTCGCAAAAAAGTAAAACACTTAACAAAAGCTGTCCCCAACGACATGTCGGGGCTTTGGTGCTCGGAAAGTTGTTACAGTTTTTTCTCTCGCTGCAAGCTGACATGTCTCTCAGCTTGTTAGATTGTTAGTCATGGACTTTCACGATTTCCGTGTAGATGTGGCTAGGAAAACAACTGGAGCCGACACAAACAGAATCCTGTGAGTGTCGAGATTTGTGGGAAAGCAAGTTGACATGCAAAGAGAGGAAAGGCTGTCCAGAAGTAGAACTTGGAGATTGCTGAACCAAAGAGATGTTGCTATAGTATTTGTTGACATTTTAAATCTCTCTTTTATATTTTCTACCCTTCATAAAGTTGTTTTATTTACCCAACGTAGAAATTCCATTTATGATTAATTAGTTTTATGTTTACAATTCATGTAACTCACATCTGAAATTTCCTAATATTCCTCTTAGGCCTAACTGATCTCCAAAACGTGTGGAGTATTTCATCAGGCACGCGCTACCTTGATCTCAGGCCTAGACTGAAACTCTAACAGGGGTTCAACTTGCTCGTAAAAATTAAAACATTTATTTTTTAATGTACCTGACCAACTGACCTGACATCATTATGTCAAGTCGTTGCTAATAGATACCCTAAATTTACCCCAAGCTTGCGCAACCACCAACGAGACTCGGTCAACTTAACGTGTAGTCGAGAGATTACTTAAAATTCCTTACAGTTCTCAAAGTACTGGCAGAGCCAATTACCGTTCCATACATATTTATTTACCTCAGCTTTTTTTTTGCCAATATTCTCTGTGTTTGTTGGCTTAACTGTAAACCGTTATTTGCCACAATTTCGATTTATTTATTCGCTTACTATTTACCGCGCCAACAAAATCCCCCAACATAACCGTAATCTGTTCCACTTAAAAAGTGAATAAGTGAATAAAGAAAAGTAGAACTGAAGAACTTGCAGAAGAATTGCAGAACAGTGCAGACAGAGATTTTGGATTCTTTGGGTCTTAGCATGCTTCAATTGAAATCAGTCGAACGGCAAAAGAAACTACGGAACGGTCAACGTAACAAACCTCATGTAATTATTTTTTTTGATCGGCTATTTGTCTTCTCTCTGTCTCTCCCTGTCTCCCTCTCTCTTGCTCATTCTACTCCCACTAAGTGTGTGTGTTTGTGTGTGTGTGTGTCACCCTGGCACTCAAGTAGTTAACGTTTCTCCGGTTGGAGCCACGTCTATATGACTATGGCTTCGAAATTCCTTTGCACTTGGACTGGGTGCAGCAACAGCTGGACAAGGTTAGCCGGTTTTCTCAGTTCTTTTAATTTACTTTGTCTTGTATGTGTGAGAGTGTATGTGTGTGTGTGTGTTGACTGCTTTATTGATTTGTGCCACATATTTGAAATTCTTGCCAGGAAGTTTTGTAAGCCGTTCGCAATGCAAATTTGCTGCGTGACTTGATTCAAAGTTGGCCCACATAACGTTGGCTCTTAAGTCTTCATAAACACAGCGTGCACAACGCGCCATGCGCTCCCGTGCAACTCCCAATTGCATTTGTTAGCCGTGCTCTAATTGCCAGCTGAAAGCAGACAGAGCCGTCTCTGCTCCGCTCAGCACCTGCCTCTGTTCATTGTCTACTTATAATTTCAGGCTCAACACTCAGCGAACCAAACGAGCTACCTAGCCACCCATTCTCCACCTCCCTCCGCCTGCTGGCAATCCTCATGCTCACTCCACGCTTTCTGACGAAATCTTTCTGCACACAATACAAATTAATAGTGTGAGAATTTCTTACGTAAAATTTGATGCTTATATATGTTTGCACACACATAAGCATGCTTATATCTGGGAGTGCTACACACGCACACACACAAACACACGCACACTAAGCTAACCATAAATGACAAGTTCTCTGAACAGGCTTTGCACTTTATCAATCTAAAAACAGAACTAAGAGCTCTTTAGAGCCATAGCTAAGATACTTGAGCCACATTCTGAACTGTGAGAATAAGGCTGGAATTGGGTATATTATGTGTACAGTATTGGGCTAGTTATCGCAACAATCGAAAGGCCTTGGGGCAGTTAAGAACCTCAAGAAATTAAAATAATATGTGGGAGGCAATTTCTAAGATAATTTTTGCAAGTTCTACAAGGAAACCTAAGCATTTTAATTAATTTTAGAGATAATCATTTCTGTTTAAAGTTCCTTTTTAGTTTAATGAGTTCAGTGGAACTCTTCACTCCATAAATCATTTATTGTTAGCCCATTTCTGCGCAGTTAACCCACAAAAAAAGCAAAAAGGTTTTAATGTGCTTGTCGACTGTCCTATTTTAGTTAATTTCGAAATTCACTTTGGCCACTTTATGGCCAGCATAGAGTCTCGTGTTTCTCTGGTTATTATTTGTTCTCGCGCTGCGATGCCGAAAGAGGAAAGTGAAAATCAAGTTACGGGGCACGCATAAGTTTCACAATTGCAATAAATCTTCATTGTGCCCCTCTCTCCCTTCATTAACCTCATTTCTCATTCATTTCTTTTGGCTTGCGAACGCAAATTTATCTCTACCCTGTAATTTACAAGTGAAGAGACGCGGCGTAGAAAGCGTCAGTCAGTACAAGATGAAGAACAACATCTTGGCTGTGGTAATTTTAGCTGTTTTATTCCGGATTACCAAGTTACAAGCGTCTTTGGCTACCTGTCAATGTACGTTGAGAGCGTTCATTAAACCTGAGCCGCCAACCCAATCTAAAGTTCGTCCAACTTCGCTTCACACTCTTCTGCACAGTTCGCACAGCAATCGGTCAAGTGGAAAAGCGTTGACTTCCATAAGCCACCGCCGACAAATTTGTCTAAGCACATCGTGAGCATTTTACGCTTCGTGATTAGCTAAATGCTTGAAAAAAATATTCATAAATAATATTTCAAACCCAAAAATGTTGTTCATAGTGTCAAGTGGAGAGGGAAGGAGGGAGGGTTTATCGGTGTCTCATATATCACTTGGATTGTGCGTGTTGACCCACAAACTCATTCGAAATGCTGCAAGAAGCAGGGAAGTAACAAGAAGTTGATTTAATTAGCTTTTAGAGCTCTTGTTCTCTCGCTCTTGGCAGTCGCTCAAGCGTGTCTGAAATCGTGGAAGTTAATTCTAGTTCTTCTTCTTTCACACCCCGTCCAGTTGTTTCCCTTCCCCTTGTCTAGTTGCGCGCCTCGTTTCGTTTCTAGGCAGGCTTAGGCTGTCTGTGTTCGCTTTGTCCAGCTGTCAGTTTATCAATTTGAGACATTTACAGTTAGAACTGCTGTTTGAGTGATAAATAACGAGGAAGCTAAAGCCAACTTTGGTGTGGTCCAGTGTTGGGAAATTGTGCGTGACTAAGGCGAGACTTAGTACAAGTAGATTCTCATGTATCTCAAGTGGTTCTTTGTAGAACTAGATGTTCATGCAACAAATTTGTTACACTTCTCTTAACTGACATACATTTTAATGATTTTACTAGATTCTTAGATATATTTATGATATATTCTTATTTATTTATGATGTATTCAAGTTAACAACTTATATTGTTCGATATTGTTCGCTTAAGGCTTTGCGTATTTACAGCTATCGTTTTGTTGATTGTGCATCATAATTTTTTTGACAGCTGCTGCTGCATTGCTGTCGCCCAGAGCACAATCATTAAGACGCCCATATCATCGCTTTTGGTTCGTATAAAAGACAGCAATAATAAAAACAATGCTTAAGCTGAGTAACAGCAATAACTACAGCAACACCAACAACTGCAACAGCCGCCAACAGTTTGGCCTATTTTTTTGCAACAACTGCACCTAAAAACAAGTCGCACTCACACACAAACACACACACACACATACATGCACACTTGAACACACACATAGACCCGAGTGAGTGAGCAACCTGCCTTGCATATGAATCAAAAAACAAGCAACGTAACGTAAAAATATCAAAAGACTTAGGCAACGAACTTGTTTTGGCCGCCACTGCAGTTGGCGGCTCCGTTGGCAGGTGCCTCTGTATGTGTGTGTGAGTGCATATAAAAGTGTTAATAAGCAACTGCAACTGCAGCTAGTTAATACGGCAGCCAGCTACAGCTATTCCAACAACAACAACAACAGCAGCCAAGAAAAGTAGCATGCCTAGCAGACTGGGTACTGGCACTAGTACTGGGACTGGGATTGGGACTGAGCGCAGCAGGGCAGGGGGAGCAGCAGCCAGAGCCAGGCAAACCGACTGATCGCCAAGTTAGTCAGTCAGTCAGGCAAACTTGGCTTGGCATTAAACAACCGTTAAGAAATCTTGTTTCGAAGCGCGTTAACAATTTTTTTTCTCTCTTATTTTCCACACTCGCAACTCTTGTCGCGCCTCACATATGGCCAACGGGGCTCCCTGTCGATGGCTGCGAGTGAGTGCTAGAGCGAGTGCGAGTGCGAGTGCGAATACTCATGGTAGCATACCTACAAATAGCACTCGGAGTCTTTGTCTCGGTTCTCGGCGCTGTAATATTGTGTGTGTGTGTGCTGTCATAGCATTCTTGGCATTACCGCCCAGTGGGGCACAGAACAAAAACAGCAGCAACAACAACCAGTTTGGCACATGTAGTAACCGTTATCGCTCGCCTTGTCTCGATCCCAGTTGTAGGTGGCCAGCGAGTGAAAGGCCCCGTGTAGAGGCTGCACCACTGATTGATTACCCAGTCCAGCATTTCCGTCAGCTCCCAATTCTATAGATTCGTTATAGCCAAACTATAGCAGATGTTGGAACCAAGGGGTAACTCGTTTGGCAGGTTGCTGACTTTTTGTCTTTTTGTAGATTTGTCATTAACGATAAACACCGCGCAGTGGCATTTTTACGGCTCAAGTGTGCGCTATGTTTATGACAGGAGCTTAGAATGGTTCAACTAATGATTATGTTGAACCAAAGCCAAAGCCAAGCCAGTTTCCAACACGCAGATAGAGAGATATAAAGAGATCCTAGGGCTACAACAGTATAAGTGATCATTAGTCAAGTGTTTGAGGCTTATCAACTTAAAAACAAAGAATCATCGATGGAGAAAATTGAAAATCATGTTTCCATTCAGTCAATCTTCAAAGTTAATTTGCTTATAAACAGCAGGAAATTGTTTGTTGTTCATGGAATTAGTCGATTTATTTGTAGATTAACATTTGCCTACCTTATCTAGATGATGTTGTAGAAAATGTTATCTACATGATGCTGTGGAAAATTTTGAAACAAAGTCCAAAACGAGAGCCAAGGAAACAAAGAAAATTAGCTGTAGAACAGGCTGAAGCAACTGTGATTTTGTAATTTTCTTTCTAAGGGAAATACTCGGCACTGCATTCATGGAATTCAACCTAAAATTTACCTCCAACAACGTTTAATCAATCTTTAAATCTATTGAAAATATTTCAGTAAAAGCCAGTAAATGAACGTGTAATTAGAAGACTAAGGAACTTAAAGTATCGGCAACTTAATTATACTTTGCCAAAGACAAAAGACAAAACCAATTAAAGCGACGGAAATCAAAGACAATTTGCCGGGTCCAAGCTCAACATCCGTTTTGCCCATATACACAAGTGCACGAGTGTGTGTGTGTTCGTGTCTATCTGTATAATTAAAATTATATGCGCTTTGATTTATGCGCACAGAGTTTCGGGCTCCACCTGCAGAAACCACGCACGTGCTCTGCGGCTTGCTTTCAATGCAGTTGAACATCGAATTTCAAGTTGAATGTGAATGCGAATGCAATTGTGAATGCGATGTGAATGCGATGTGACTGCGACTTACCATTTGGACACGAAAACGCCTCATCCGCTGCGCTGGTGTGGATTAGCAGCAGCAGCAGCGCCGTCGACGACAGCAAAGCGGCCAGCCAATGCGAATTGGCTGCCGTCGGTTTGGTCATGTTGCCGATTTGATGCCAATTAAAGTTGAACGGGACAGCCTGCAAGAGAGAGAGAAACAGAGAGAGATGGGGGGATAAGAAATTGTTCAATTTGTCGAATACAATAAATCGCAAGAAATTAGTATTAAGTTAATAATAGCGTAAAATAAATACAAATGGCCGTGATAAACACTTGAATGGAGCCTGCCGAAACTGGTTGGTCGATTCACACCCCAAAAGAGAATAGCGCATGACATCGATGCCGACATTTTTGCTATTAATTCAACGCTACTAAGAGCGCAGCACGTGTTTGCGGCCAGCAGACGCATTGAATGCGGTTTAGAAAGTCTCTCCCAGACGAGATTTGCATACGTATAATATGACTAAGTCGAGGTCGATGTCGATTTACTAATGGGGGGTTAATATGTTTTGTTTTGCTTTGTGCGAGGAATGGAATTTCAGTGTGTAGAAATTGACTTGGCAAAATGTTCTCAAGCAGCAGAAAAAACGGTGTCAAAAGCCATTCAGAGATTCGCTTAGTCAACCAATACATCTTTGTGGGAGAAATACCAAACTTTCGAAATAATTGATTGGGTTCGATAAGTTTAAATACCTTTCTTTTCATTATGTATACAAAATTTATTCAGCTATCAGTTTATATTCACATTGCTTTGCAGCATTTGCCCTGGGTCTGGTTTCGTTTTACCAATTACCCATTTCAAGTGGAGAGCTTAACTCCTAAGCACCCCAACCAACTCTCCATGCCAATTACCCCTTCTCCGGTTTATTCACGAATAAGTCAAGCGCATTTGGCTTCATATCACATAAGCACAATCGTTTTCGTGTCGCTGTCTCTACTCCAGTTCGCAGACAAAGTTTAAGGCTCTCTGCATTGTTCGCCATAAATCACGAGTGCGTGTCTGTCTGTCGGTCTGTCTGTCTCTCTGAACTCTGTAGTTCACTTTTGTCTCATGTCTGACATGTCTGTCTCTGTGTCTGTCTGTCTGCCTTTTCATTCATTCATAGCGCATGCAAAATAAGTCATACGGTCTGTTGTATGTGTGTGTGTTTGTCGCACTGTAAGTCGAGATTGAGGCGCAAGGTTGCCGTTATTGTCTAGTAATTATAACTAACTAACACATGGTCTATAGTTGTTGTTACTGTTGGACAGTTAAACACGTTTTTAGCTACTCTATTTGGGAGACATTTGAGGTGTTGGATAAATAAAAGCGCTACGTGAGAAACAAACGAAATTCTAACTTAACTTCCATTTTACTCAAGAAAAATAAACTGAGAAATTCTCAAGAAAAATGTTAAACAAAATGTAAAAAAGTTTAAACAATTTGAGGTATATAAAAAAACGTAACTTTATTTTCTTATAAACCGCGCAAGATTATCAACACTTTCATATTCCGTTTTGAATCAAGTTTGTTGCCCAAGTCTTTTGTTTAGCTTTACAATGATTGCAGTGGTAAAGTCACTCTGTTTATTCGATACTCCCCACAGTCCGGCACATTGACAAACTTCCGCAAACAAACACACGCACATACACACACACCAACGCAAAAACAAACACAGACAGTGGCAGACAATCTCGAGTCACAGCTTAAAATTTAGTCAAACGCGAAGGTTGTGTACAACTCAGCACCTTGCACATGTTTCATTTGCGAGCGGAGACACACACACCGACACACACATACACAGTCAGCTATACACTTGCTCATAACAATACTTATTAGATAACTTTGATTAATGCATGCGAAAGGCTGAAACCAAAGCCGCCAGCCCCATTGAAAGCAGCTTACGGTGTCGGATTTGGCGTCGGCATTTTTATTGAAAGGCAAATTAATTGGCAAGTAAGCGCAGTTGGCGGCTCCACACGCACTCCCCATGCCACCCGCACCACCCAACGCCTTTGCGAGTTAATTAAGCTAGAAATGAAAAGACTTGGCTTTGGCTTTTTTCCCGCACTTGTAGTTCAAGTAATAAATTGAAATATAAACAAAAGGGCGGCGTCTCCGTCTCCGTCTCCGAATCGTATGCATTATGCAATGCGCATAAGTTTCCCCTCTTTTTGCGCATTTTCTCTTCATTTTTCGACTCTTTATGCAGTTTACGTTGTTGGCGGCTGTGCATGGCGCGCAGCTAATTTGTTTAAATTAGGTATGCATTTGAATAATAACAGTAATTAAAAGTAATTGAAGAAACACCAAAAGATGAATGCACAATCGACTTCCAACAGGATATAAACTAACAGATTTTAAACAATTCATTTTAAGTTATTTTCTTGTTAGCTAAAAATTAAATTTGACTTATTACTTTATATTTATTTACTTATATTTTTGTAATATATTTGTATATTTTTTTTCCTTTTAATTTAACTTTTTTCATGAAAAACATTTTCAAATTATTTTTTTTAGTTAAAAAAGCAGTTCATACCATAATTCAAAGTAGTTTATTTATGTTCCGTTTTCCCCATTATTTTTTTTTATCTTTTCAATTTATAAATAGTATTTTTTTATTTTATTTCATTTATTTCGATTTTCTAATTGTAATTTATCCATAATGCATTTTTGAAATCTTTCTTAAATTTGGTATTTTTATTTAATATCATAAAATTTATTTTTCTATCATTTATTATCATCTTAGAATATTTTAATATATTTTTGAATGTTTAAGTTATATTAAATTCTTTTGTTATTTTGAGTAAACTGTATTTTGATTTATTTATTTATTGAATTCATTATTAAAACCCTTTTAATTTTTCGCTCTGTAAGTGAATCTTTCCTAGTTGGCTGGCATACCCTTTCAAACTCAGCGTTTACAGGGCATAGAAATTGAAAAATGTTTTTAAAACCTTTTGAAGTTTTTGCCTTGCTGCAGCTGTGTTACTGCCCAAACCGCATTTTTGCGCAGCACCAACCGGCAGCTGTTGCCAACTACTTTGTTGTTGCTGCTGTTGTTGCTGTTGTTGTTGCAATTAGCCGACTATGCGGTTTGGCCCAGAAAGCAACTTGCAGCCAAACATTTGCGGCCCGCAAGCTGCCAACTACAGCCAACTACGCTGGTTGTTGTAAATATTTGCTGTTGTTGTTGTTGCTGTTGGCGTAGACAACACAAATATTTATTGTTTGCCTGTGTGGGTGATATGGCTGGCATTGTTTGGCGCCAAAAAAAAACAACTGTATGCTCAGCCGGAGGCTTCTTGGATAAGCGACATGTTTTGTTTGTACATTTGCCGCCTAATGAAGCGCCTGCGACAGCGACAATTTGAGGGCGTGGGTCGATCGCTCGATCGGGGCGATGGCCAAAAAAAGAGCCAAGTCATTAGCTAAAGCGAGTAAATCAAAGCGAAGGTTTCTCAACATTGACATTAATTTGCCGTGATGAGTCAGAGTTAGATTGATAAATCGCCTGTCAGCAGGTAAAGTGTAAACAGTCTCGAGTTGAGTCAGTTAGGTATTTTTAGAGAAAAATCCCCAGAACTTAATAAATTGATAGCATAATAATTCGATTTATTTCGAACACTTCCAGCACAGCAACTGTAAATGCCGCTAACTGTGCTTAACTGCAATTTCCGTTCGTTTTTATTTCATTTCTCTCTCTCGACTGACTGAATTGCTCTATCAGCCTCCCCTTGGGCCATACAATCATCAGTCAGTTAGAAGTCAACACCCCGGCAAATATGTTTTGCTTATATAATCATGGCTAATGAACGAATCCCCGGCGCACGAACCGAACCGAAGCACGAACTATGCCAAAAGGCAAACAGAAACCCCCCAAAAAAAAAGCTAAACAAAAAAAAAACAGTCTGGATGAATTTGAATTTGTATTACGACGATCGCATCATCACTCAGTCTTTCTCTCTCCCTCTCTGACCGCATCGCTTGCCAGCGCTGCACGGATGCAATGTGCAATATGCAAATGTCGTATTGTCGCTGCGCTACGAATACCAATAAATAATCGAAAACTTAAAAACGTATTTAGCATGTTAATAAAGTGTTGGACGAGAGTGAAAGGTTCGAAAATGTTCGCTTTGGTTTATGGCTTTATAATTAAACATGGATTATGTGTCCGCACACACTCATACTCATACACAGAGGTGTGTTTGATTATGCGCCAATTGATTTCGCAATAATCAACAGATTTACATGAAAATGGTCGTCATGGGAAGTCTGCAGTCGAAGTCGCCGTCGAAGTTGTACAATATGTGTTGCTGCTGCCTTTGGGGATTTTCGTAATCCCAAACGTATGATAACTTGAAGTGGCTATTGATTTAACGCTTATTTAACAGGAAGATGCTTATCGCTCAAGCAGAGTTGCAACAGCAGTGAAGATGACAGTCTCATGATGGGAGAGATACTTAATCGCATTGAAGTTAATAAGGAAAGGAATATCAATAATACAATTCACTAATCACTATCTTTAGTCAATATAAAGAATATCCATAGCCAAAAATATCAACTTTATAATATTTAATTTAATTTGAACTCTCAATGAAGATGACTATGAAATTTTGTACACCATAAAACTGATTTACCACATTGTCTCTTTGACTTAGCTTTGATTTTGTTTGATATCCACGAAAACCACTTAAAATATATATATGTACGAGTATATATGTATTTTACCGTGCATTAATGTCACCTACTCGTGTTATTTTCCTACTTATCCTTGATTTGGACAGTTTTGGGCCATTGGCAAACAAAAGACTTAGGCAACGAACTTGACAGACTCTCTGACAGGCAGAACACGCAGCAAAAACAATAGCAAAAGACCATTATCATCAACAGCAACAGCAGCAGCACAGAACAAAGACTCTTGACTTGAGTAACATATCGAACAAAAAGCGTTGTCTATCTCTCTCTCTCTCTCATTTCGCAATGCAGCGCATCGAACAGCGGGAAACGCCAAAACTCATGGAGCGTCAATCAAAATTCAAATTTTCAAGCATATGCAAAGCGTTTGGGAATGAAAAACCAACAAGAAGAAGAAGAAAAACCAGCCAAAAGAGCAGCAGCAGACAAACCGGTCGACAGAGAGAGAGATATGTTGCTCTTGGGGGCCGGGGCCGGGGCCGGGGCCGGGGCAGCCATTATTGATGACACCTTCGACATTTAAGCGCAGCACACAAAATGATGAGGATGACTAAATACGACTGCTTGGCAAATACTCGTACAGCAAATGCAGCAGCAGACTTTGAATGAGCCACAAATGCAGCCACAGCTGCAGCCACGGGGATTGCAGACTGCAGTCGGCAAATGGTAAAAGTCAATGGGTAAATAATTTTTGAACTTTTTGCTCAACTCGACTTGCCTCGACTTGCCTTCGCTTGGCTGCCGGCTTGCCATTTATGGGCCGCGTTTAGTTTTCCATTTCACATTGGCAGCCGCGCATACGATCTAGCCAGTTTCGGTTTGTTTTCCAACAAGCTGAAACTGAACTTTCACTTGAACACTTGTCCGCCGCTTTGGTCACTCACTAGAGCCAATATTGGCAGCACACACACACACACTCATGTCTGAGAAACTACAAACTGTGCCAAACTCGTTTTTGGCCCGCCCAACTAATGACCAAAAATTTATTAGTTTCGGTTTTTTATGCTCTTTACAGCGAGATTGTAAATCGAAGCAGCTTGAAGGTCAATTGGTTTTTTATGACGGCAAGAAATTGGGTTTGCTGCTCTGGAGCGCGTGCGAGTTTTATGGATTGCAAAAGGAGCAGGCAATAGTGAAACTGGCACAGATAACAGTGAACATGCATATGCAGAGCAGCAAAATGCAGCCAAAAGGCCATTGCGAAACTGGCCCAAAGCGCAGCCAAAGGCGCAACTAGAGGCGCAGCTAAGTCGTTCAATCTTGAGCTGTTACAATTTTCGTGGGTAGCTGAAGTTGTGACTAGATGTGACAAGGTTTATTTGGGATTTTATGTAGATATCTCATAAAATAACTGCGGTGGAAATACTTAAGAGTACAAATACAAAATACATACAAATTTTACGATACAATTTAGAATCTTCTTTGCTAATATATTAGGTACGATAAATTGTTACTAAAGTAATGACTAGGAGAGACTGGTTTTCATTTTGTATGTGGAAGAACTGAGTTGAATATGAATAGAGTAAAAATAATACATATTAATTCCCAATTTAGAATCTTCTTTCCTAAAATATTATGTAAATCGTTATTTAAATTATGGCTAGATAAGGCAAGGAATTTGTATTATGATTCGACTTTCATGTACAAATTTCGTATGTTTTTATATTTTATAATAGATATTCCACGAAAGAAATTCGAGCAAAGAGTGAAAGTACTACAAGTAAACTAAATAAAATATATAATAAAGAAACTTCTCAATTAAAATGTTCTTAATATGTTTGTTTAATCGTTAAATCGGAATATGTTCGTAAGTTTTAATAATTATTATTAACAAATATTCAATTTGAAAACATTTTTTGCCATTCAATTGTTGAGATTTAATCTGAAATTATCAAATATTGTTTAGGATATCTCTTAAGATCTTACAAAATACTTTGTATGATATCATAAGTAAGATATTTATATCAACTTACTGCAATACTTAAAATTACAAAAATCATTTCTTAAGAAACATTTTTAATATCGCTCCAAGTTTATCTTATTTTCCTTTTAAGAACACATTAAATTGTTATTATAATCAAACACACGTTAAGCTCTGCAGTCCATACAAAGTTATTGTCACATTATCATAAGTTCAATATGTATATGGAAATACAAGGCATTCTCAGCCTTAAGATACCCGTCTTGCCCACTGTGCGGACTCAGACTCACTCTCATTAGTGCATGGTATTCGATAAATATTTCAATATCCGCATATGAAACCGTTATGGAGACTTGAGTCTGGGCTCTTGGCAGACCGAACGACTGCAGCTGAAACGAATCTGAAAACCGTTGCCAGCAAATGTTCTACGCCAGATCGAAAACCAGATTTTTATGTAAATTTCTTCTTAAGTATTTATTGTTGTTGTTGTTGCTGCTGATCGTGATTTCATTTTTTGTGAAGTAGATGTGTGTGTGTGTGTTGACTCTTTGCCTTAGCACAAATTTGTGTGTGTTTAATTTTGGCTCGCAGGTAGCAGAGGCAACGCTCTCAGCTGCCGCCAAACCAGCTGGGCAGCCCCATTGAACTAGTTTCATACCTGTGGCATGTAGCATTTTCAACTGCTCGAGTATGTTTTTTTTGGTATTTAGGTTGCCACATAGCTCGCTCTCTCAAGTTGACTTCGAGCACTGCTCGAAGGGTCTAATGAGCTGTGAAGGTTGCACTGTGCGGTGTGTGCGGTCACTTCACGAGCGGATAATAACAATTACGATTCTGTGTGGACTAATTGCAATCAAACAAATTGCTACAATTACGATTCCGATTCCCATTAAACTCGTTCGTTTGCTTGCGAGAAATCAGTCTACGCTTTTCATTGATAAATCCGATTTGATTGTTTTTGGGATCGAGCAAAGGAAACTCAATGAAAACACATTTTCACTCTCCAAAGACGCATTTCGGTGTTGATTTTATGGACAAACTTGCCACCGTTGCAGCGACAACAACAACAACAACAACAGCAAACCATAACAACAAAGTTTGTTTTCATGTGCATGTTGACGAAAGCTGTGCAGAGCATACACAACAAAACACACACACAAACACACACACGCACACACAAATGGTCAAATGATTTCTACCGACCAACGCTTTCACAATGCCAGCAAGGAGTCAAAAACGAGTTGCGGCGTGACGGGGGCGGGCCCAGGGGTGTAGTCTGGAAGCGCAATTAATGTTTAATTTGTAAATAGACAAGAAAAAGTTTTGCCTCGCAATGTTTTTCATAACACGAAAAAGCAAAGTGAAAAACAAAATGAAAAATGCTGAAATTACGTTGAGCTGCACCCGCGCAGACTGTGTGTGTGTGTATCATGCTGTATATGTATATGTATATAGCATCGATTCGTAAGCGACTTTTAGTGACTCTTTGATATTCAAGACGCAGTGCGGCAAACTACTCAAGCCAAGCGCGAAGATGGCCCCAGAATGCAGCCGAAAGCCACAGCAAACAGGTTCAAGTGGTAAATATGCAGCCAGCCAGACGAGTCAAGAGTCAACTGAGTGTGTGTGTGTGTGAGTGTGTGGTGTGTGTGCGCAGTCATGTGAATTTCATTGCCTTTTTGCCAAGGTATTTGCCGCTTGTGGCTGAAAGTGAGCGTTGCCAGAGGAATGCACAAGTTTGCTGCCTAAGTCTTTTATGTTTGCCAGCCAAAAATAAAGGAAAGGTAGGGTTATCAAAGCAGCCAGCGCACTTCATAGGAAGCCAGCTAAGTGAATTTGGCAACGTTAAAGTGAAAATTGCAGCCAGTAAACTGGTTACTGTTATTAAGCCAATTTCAGCTAGTTAAAGTGTCTTCCAAACAGAAATTATATAAATAGAAAGAAAGAGTAAAAATAATTGAAGAAAAGAAACTGATATAATGAAAAAGAAATAAAATCTTTAAGTCTGTTGTTTGTATTTGAAAAGATTCCAATTCTACCTAAGATTCCACTTTGAATAAAATGAACCTAGTCTTAAATTGATTTTACTTGGTAGTAAAATTTTATCTTGTGCTTTGGTTTTGGGTTTTTCTTTTGGCATTTCAAACTTAAGAGCTACATAAAGATTAAGTCTTTGGGTCTTCGGGTTTGTTAACCCAGGGCACCATAATTAATTACATTTGTTTGAAGTTGCCAGTAAAGATTGCTGACATTTCTAAGGCAAAATAAATCAAGTTTGAATTTGAATAATGCAAATTGAGGGGTGTAAAGAGCGGATTGACACTGAAACGAATACGAGGGTCGTTTGATAAGTCCGTGTATTTGCCGCGCACCTGCTCTAAATACAACACTGCTCCTGTCAGCAGTTATCGATTAACAGCTGACTGTAAAATTTTGAGAAAGCTGCGTTTTTTGGTTTGCGTTTTATAGGCATTGAAAGCAGACGATCTCGTGAATTTTAACGAAAATGGAAAAAAGTGAATTTCGTGTGCTAATGGCAAAATTTCATAAATTGGGCTACGAACTGCTACCCCATCCAGCATATTCTCCAGATTTAGCCCCCTGTGACTATTTTTTGTTTCCAAACATGAAGAAATGGCTCGGCGGTAAGAGATTCGGGTCAAATGAAGAGAAACACAGAAACAAACGACTATTTTGAGGGCCTTGAGAAAACCTATTATTTGGAAGGAATAAAAAAATTGGAAAAACGCTGGACTAAATGTATAGAGCTAAAAGGAGATTATGTTGAGAAATAAAACGCTTCTTTGACGAAAAAAATATATTTTATTCAAAAAGTCACGGACTTATCAAACGACCCTCGTACTTTCATAGTACAAAATATGTAAACTTGACATGCTAAACTTAAAAATAAATCAATGGAATATGATCTCCTAATTATAATAAGGTAACTTCTTCCAAAAATCTTCTATCATCCAAATTTCCTTAACCAAATTTCAATGTTGGAGCGACAAATACTTTTACTCTGAGTACCCTGTACCCGCTCAGGCAGTGGCTTCTCCTCAGCTTTTCTCTTCACGCGTTCCACAATGCTTAATCATTTTTTAACAATTGCCGACAATGACAGCGCCAAAACGTTTTGCCGGACGCTCCAGAGATCCACTTTCTTGCAGCACAGCACACACACACACAAATTCTCACAATTAAAAATGAAAACTTATGAAAACAACGAAAGAAAGAGAAAAATTTTTCGTGTCAATTGTAACTAATCGACGGCGTCGCCGTGAAAGCGCCCACCTCAGAGAGAGATGGAGGGAGAGATTGGGAGACAAGATACGCGACAGCGTCGGAAAACTTATGAAATCCATTCGTACTTGTATTGTCAACTGTTTTTCAAGATGATTAAGCGGCTTTGCGTAGTGCACTTGGAGGGCAGCATTAATTCGCTCTTAGAATGAGCTTGAAAACGAGCGACGCCACTTTCACTGCCCCCGAGACGGAAACGGACGCTGGCAACTTTCGTTGAAGCTGCTGATTAGAAAATTACGTTGATTGAAATCCAAAATTATTGAACAACAACACGGTGAAGATCTGATGTCCGTTTTGCGTGTTGCTGGCTCAAAACTAAAGACTTTGGGACACGAACTTGGCGGCAAAAGATCTCAAGTTTCATTCGAAATATGTTTAGCTCTAATCAGTTTAATGGATCTCGTTGGGTGAGTCATGTGGACACGCCCATTGCAAGAACCTTTAACTGCCACTTGATGTATTGTCAGTTGTTTGTCAAATTTTCCACAGGAGTTTTCCTTTTCCCCCTTCACATCTGAACTGACTTCTTGCACCTTGAGATGCGCAGGTAAACAAACCGATTGTTGTTGCTACCATTTTATTACCTGAGAACGGTCTGGGATTAGTGAATTGAAATTGATTTCTTTTCGGGTTTGGGTTCAGCTAAGGGAGCGAGGCAGGTTAACAGCAGGGAAGATGACTTCTTGATGTGGAATGAGTTAGAAATTCTTGGGAAATTCGAAACTAAAGAATGTGGATTAGAGCAGCGCGTAATGGAGTCTGTAACAATTGTTCAATCGGCCAATTCAAGCGAAAACAAAGTGTAAAATCGAAAGTCGTATCGAAGATATTCTTATGATCGTCTCTTAACTTCCGTTTCATTCGATTCGCATGCCAATATACGGTTTATGACTAATCATCGAAAGCTAGTCCATAAAACACGAGCTGAAACAAGTTTCACAGGTTTCTACGACAGCGAAAAAAATGTTCATTTATCTAAATTATTAAGCAGAACTCATCTTAATACGAATCGTAAACTTCGTTACTAAAGTAACCACGGAACGAGTTTGTCAAATATGAACTCAGTCAATAAAAATGCTTGCCAAAAATGCCAGCTTCTTCTCTCCCTCTCCCTCCCTCCCTCTATCTTTCTCTCTCCCTCTTCTGTGCTCTCTTGTTTGCTCTCTCTGTAGAAGCACGCGGGAGTTGCGGGTGCCAGGGCCGACACGTCATTTGTTCTGCTTTTCACTTCCAGTTAGTGAAATTTTTCTACTAGTTCCCAAAAACAACAACAACAGCAACCTTTTCTTGTTGTTGTTATTGTTTTGCTGTTGCTGTTGGTGTTAAGCAACAAACACGCGGCGAGTGCGTCTTGAAAATGAAAAGAAGAAAACCAAATTGAGGTTAACTCGCTCTCGCTTTTCGAGTCTCCACTTGGAACTTGACTTGGCCTTTATTGAATAAATGTGACAAACGAATGCGAGACTGACGAACTGACGAAACTGACTGAGGGACAGACCGACCGACAGAGCGACGCACACACAAAGCGACCGGCGAACACAGTCGGCGCTTTTGTTTTGCTTTATAGAAAGTAAAAGAAATTGTTCTTTCATGTTGATTGCTGTTGTGCTACTTATACGCTCTTCTCGCCAGATCTTGTCTATATATACCACACATAACTCTGGCTTGTCTTTCTCCTCCACATCAATGGGAGTAATCAATCAATTAAAGACTCAATTGAAATTGCAACTACACTACACAATCAATTTAGTTGCTTGGAAGAAATGAAAGCGTGCCACTAATCGACTCCGATGTTTACTATATAATGTATATATTGTTTATTGCCAACGGGCGATACATAATCACATTTTTGCGCAATGAGGGGCGTGCCGTGAAATGGGATTTTCGATAGAGCCCCTCGCGACTCAAGTATGATGTCAGCTGAGGCAGTCAAACCATTGGGCTGTTCTCTTCGGAATGGATTATGATCTCAGTCGTCAAGGAATTTATCTATTTATTAACATGCATCAGAGTCGGTTAAGTGAAGATTTGCAGTCAGAGATTGTAAGACACAATTTGCATTGGAATATTTTGACAGCTTGACTTAAACAGGTCACATATTTCTGGGCTAAGTCAGGTTAAAACTGGTTTAAGAACTAATATAAAAGAGTTCAAAATTTGGCAAGTAGTTTAGGCAAAAGAATTTAAGAAATCAAATAGTATTTTATAATGATTTAACTAGAACCAGTGGAACAGTTTGAATATAATTTAAATTACTTTTTGTAATCAAGAAATATATTTAAAATAATTTTTTAAAGACTTTTTCTTAGTCATCTCACAGTTTAAGATACATACTTAAGTCTCAGGAATAAATAGCGTTTTTTTTTTGCAACTCACCTCTTGTGTATGCAGTCGTTATAACCAATTTATATAGGTTCGTTTGTGTATCGCGATCTGCCTCTTAATAATCCAATTTATGTGGCATGTCAGCTGGTTATCCTTGAAGTTTCCCGTTTCGTATTTTTGTTTTCTCTCTTTCTCTCTCTTCGTTGTTTATGGCAACTTTGGGTTAACTTTTATATTTTTATTAAATATATTTAAGTGTGCTTGTAGTTTTTCAATGCACAAGGCCAACGTTGTTGCACTGCGGAGAGATAGTTGGTCGTTGAGTTGGGTTCGATTAAGTTCACTTGATTTAGGTTAAGTTGAAAAAGTTTCCCAAAACGATTCGAACGCGACACAGAAATAATAATGAAATGTCTTATGCGACACGGCCGTGTTTATGCAGTGTTCTATAATATTTTAATGGGCTGGGCTATGGGGGTTTATTAATTATGCATGCAGAGACTGTGGCACCTGAGTCGCTTGCCCAGCCAGAGCACGTTCTCTGACGTTGGCAATGGAAGGAGTTTTGTAAGAGAGAAATCCAAGAAAGAATATTTATGCTAATAAGGCGAATTATTGGACGGGGGCGAATTGTATCTAGAATCGTAGGCTTGTCGGATATGTTCTACAAGCGATCTAGTTTTCGACTAGCTAAGTAGCAAACAAAAGACTTAAGCCACAAACTTGTTGCGCTCCCGACCACAAACTGCAATTTTGCAGCGTTTTTTTAGATATATATTTTTTATACTTCTGCTTCTGTTTCATTTTTTATCTGTTGCCTTTTTTTACCTCAATTTCCTTGGTCATTGCGCAAAACACTTGTTGCTGTTCCCCTGTTTCCCGCATGGGTTTGTGTCTGTGTGTGTATGTGTTTGTAATTTCTAGCTGGTTAATGGGAGCGTAAATGCGCATCTGGCATGCGAAGTTAGTACGAAGACCGCAGTCGGTATTCTAATGTCAGTCAAAGCAGAGTGCAAAAGGCACAGACAAGTTAATGGAGAGTGCCACAAAAAGATCCAAGACTGAGTCTGTGTCTGCGTCTGAGTTACTGTAAAGCTCCAGTTGAGCTAACTTGCTTGGATAAACTTGCACAAAAGCAGCGATCAATGGCGATATGAACAGCTAGATAAAGGCCATTATCTCGGCCAGCAGAGAGATATTCTATGATCAGTGGGGGCAAATGTGTTTTCTTTGCTTTCTTTTTATAATTTGTAATTAAAGGTTATTATAACTGTCAGTTTGTTATATTGTTGCATATGTCTTAAATAAATAAAAGTTATTTTCAAGCAAATTTATATTCCTTGTGAGATTATATCCTTTAACTGCATGCATTCGAATATGTTAGTCAAAGATTCCTTCCACAAATTCCTTGTTATATTTCCATGCACTTAATAACATTAACATTATTTTATTCTTTATCATTTTGGGAAACTTTTTCAAAACACAATGAATTTAATTATTTATTTTTTAAGTTTTACGGCCACTGCGAAAAAATGCACTGAACATTGCCATTATTTGTTTGGCGAAAAAACTTTATACACAAATCCTTTGTAAGTAGTGCACAAACAATTGTATAGAAATCCAGTTTGCGTCGCACACACACACACTCACACTCACTCACGCATACATACACATGCACATGCACAATCAATAGCAGCACTCGCACTGGAAATTATTTTATTTTAGGCTCTCGAATTGAGGAACTGAAGAATCGACAACGGAGCCGAGATGCGTTTACTGTACCATGCCAGACGAAGGCCAAACTCAGACTGAAACTTGTTCAAGAAATTCAACGCGGCTGCACCTGAAGTTTTGAGTCAACACCGCACACCACACACACACACACACTTCATACATGCACACACACACACACCGTGAACTGTGGCTGAGACCACAAGACACGCCAGCAGCAGAAGAAGGCGCAACGCAGGCACGAAAGAAGGTAGAGAGCCGCAGAGCGGCCAATACATAGTTAGAGAGTTATAGGTAGAAAAGTACGATGAAAGAGATGAAAATAAAATAGCGCGACGTGCCCGTTTTACAGATTTTGATTTTTCTCTTCTTCTTCTTCTACATCTACTTCTTCGTCTTTTTCTTTTCTTAGCTGTGTTTTACTTTTCAGTCTTGTCGCGCTTGTTCGGCTTTTGTTGTCCGCTCGTTCGTTGGCTTAGTCGACAGACTTCTTAACGGCTTTCACACACACACACGCACACGAATAGACTCTCAATTTACACACACACACATGCACAGTACATACAGAAATTCTCATCCGTTTCAACGTCCGCAACGCGCCAGAGTCGAAAACATACTGAAAGCTCTCTATCAGTTGCCGGCAAGATGCTTGCGCTGGCAACGCCGTCAACTTGCCTTGAAATCGCGGCTTCGTTGCGGCGAATTCAGCTAGTTACCTGTTCGTTTGTACTCGTATTTATGGCTGCGTGAGCCTGGCTAAGATCAGTGGGATTAGCCGATAGTTCCACGGAAATTCTACTAATTATGCCTGGGTTTTCCGACGCCTGTTTTCAAATATTTACCTCCCGGGGCCCGGACTTGATCCTTGGAAGAGACGTAAGGGACGTGAGAAACGTCCTGCGAACGTGCGAAATGGCAAACAGAAGCGGAATCTACTTATGCCCAACGCTTGTGCAGCCTTTTATTGCGGCAATTGCAGTCGGCAAGCAAAAGACTCAGGCAACGAACTTGCCCACAGTTGCCAGTAAACAATTCGAAAGGAACTTGCTAAAAGGGTTCTACAGGTTGATCAACTAAAACAATAGGAGTAATAGCAAGGGGTTCATACAGTAGGCAAGACATTAGGGAACGCATGCAGAGCAATTTCAAGGTACGACTTCCTGCAGGTTTTACTCTTTAGTTCAGTGACATTGTCAACCCTTTAACTCAGCCATTACACTGGAAAATAATGACGTAAAGTAGGGAATATAATAATAACTTAACTAATAAATAATTTTTCTTGCAGTTCCGTTCCGTTAGCAGACAATATTAGATCATTAGTGTTTTATATTATATTTTATATATTTTTGAAACCAGAAAGGAGCCTACCTTAGGCATGTTGAGGTTTCTTTACCCTTGCAGGCTCTTATATTATCCTATCATTTCTATTGTATTGATATATATAATGAACTATGATTGGCACTTATAAACTAAAATATTTGTAAATCTTAACTGGTCATTAAACTTCTTTAAAACCCAAATTTCGGCAGATTATTTCTAAGGCAGCCAAGTTTCATTAAGTTACTCGTATATCTATAACCAAGAGACTAGACTAGACTGGACAAACGGACATGGCTTGTTCTACTGCTCTGTTGATGTTGTTTGAGAATATACGTTAATGTTAGTACGTATATACTTCATGGGGTCGGAGATATCTTCAAAGGTGCTTTGCAAACTCCTGCCCCCAAGGGTGTAATGAATGTGAAAATTGTAGTTTTAAGTGTTTTATGCTTGAGAATTACTTTTAATTATGCTCATTCTCAAGGTTACTTTTCAGCACACCTAGTATTATCGTTATAAAATCGTAAGAAATTTTAAGAAACGAAGAATCAATTGAGTCCGTGTAAAAATATTTCATGTAAAAAGTTACATTATTATTCTTTACAGATGTGTCACTACAAACGGACCTCAATTAATGGTAATTACAATCCAGCGAACCTAGTTCCATGTTTGTTCCTTATGATGAAAACCCCACTACGCTCCGTTAAACAGGAACAAACGCAAAGACGGTGACAAGTGCAGGTAAAGTTAAAAAATTTCCAAATGCCGAAAACAGATGTGTGTATAGTTCGAATTACTATATGCAGTATTCATAAGAAACACAAACACACTGCATGAGACCAAACCCAAGTGAGAGGGTGATGGCTTCAGAGACATGCAGACAATTGGCCAGGCATGGCTGCGGCCCTTGGCAAATATTTCTGTTTAGAACGGAAGTACCATATAAAGCAGGTTCGTCGTCCGTTAACCGTTAACAAACAGTCAGCTGGACAGCCAGACATATTTGTAGTGCGTGCAATGAGTTGTTCAATTGAGTGCTTGCTTGTTGCTTTTAGTTTAGAGAAAGTTGAGAAATCTACGTCACCCCATTAAATTAATATTATAGAAACTCGAAAAATTGTTCTGTAAAAGTTTAAGGCGAAACACAATTTGTTCGTCAAGAATCTAAATTGAAATACGATGCAGTAGTTAAAGAGTGTTAAATGCTCCGAAAGTATAAAATATAAATGATCGAAAGATGTTTACCTTGTTCAAGATTTTTAATGAAAAGAAGAGTTCATAATTCATCTGGAGAGATCTCTCCGAAGCCAAAACGTGCCCCATTTACATTTTGGGGCATAGCAATGTGTCTACCAGGCATTATAATTGGCGCCTATACGGCCAAGTATATGGCGAAATTTTTGGAAATTAGTGATATTTACTCATACTCAGATGATCAAGATTTTGATGAATAGCGAAAACAACGACGCTCTATGCCAAGCACCGAGCCATGACGTTTTATTTAGCGGGTCGACTTTAAGTTAAGAAAAGTACAAAATACAATGTTTATTTATCACATTTATTATTTAATAATGACAGTATATATGTATTTTCCCGAATAGGCCATAAAATAGAATTCTGTAAGCAAGAAGAACGATATTGGTACAGGGAAGTCGACGAACAAAACATAGAATAAATGTAATCAATCTATTCATGCTGCGTGTCAACCTTACTTAATCTGGTTTTATCTGTAATATATGTTATGATAACATAGAAATTTCGGATTTAAGAATCAAATTGTATGCAACTGTTGTCTATATAGCATAAAGTATTTACTTATTTTTATTATTTTAGGCTAATGTTTTGTAATAAAATAAATGAATACAAATAAATCTGTACATTAAATATAATTATTATTATTACAATCGTATTTTTAATCGTTCATTTCTATTTATAAATTTTCATTGAAAATAAATTTAAATTCGTTGAAATCAACATAAATTTAGCGGTAATTGCCAAACAATGTTGCTCTGTTGCCGGAAAATAGTAAAAATATACAATGCTGCCACACTCGTAAGTTCAGTGTTGTCAAACGTTGCGCATGCGCATCTGTGAAGTTAAGTTGGTTGCGCGCGCAGCTTTTGCGTATTTGAAATGCAAAAAGCTTTCTTGCAAAATCATGCAAAGCTTTTCGAACTGAAAACAAAGACACAAAAACATTCATGGCAGCAGTTTCGCTTAGTAATCTACCCTAATTAGTATCTTTTAAATCAATTAACTCGCTTTTAACTCACCGCAACTCTTGCTCTATATTGCCATTGTGCAAGCGTTAGGTGTGTGTTGGTTAACTCCCGAAGTTATTGATTTTATTTGTAGATATATTCATTAGATAATTCTGAACACAATACACAATACAATACTGTGAATACAAATTATCGCAGGGGAAACCAGAAACCAGTTATAATAATTGCCCAAAGATCATTAACTCTTGGAAGCCTACCCCAAGTTACTATTATATTTTTTTATTTTTTTATAATTTTTGAGTCGATTTCGATTTCCCTTTAAGTTATTTTCCTACACGACGCATAATTGGTTAATTATAGGTGAACTAAATATAGAGACGGCGACGACGACGACGACGACGATGAGACGATCGTTTTGCGAATCTCGTTTGTATCTGTGACGTATCGCCTGTCACAATTAAAACGGCTCACAGACGCCCCGTCGTTGCCGCTGGCCAGGTCAATAATTTTTTGCTAGACAAGCGAGGGGGCTCCAAAGTGGGCTAAGCAAATGCGCATTCGGTCGCATTGAATTTGTCTCAGTTGTTCGTTAACTTATGCTTGGTTGACTTCTCTACTCACACTTTTTCGCCCTCTCTTTCTTTCTCTATTCCTCTCTCCCTCTTTGGAGTGAAACATGCCATCCGAAGAGCATCCAAATTGCATGTATAAAACATTAACCAATATGCATTGATTGGCGTTGCCTTAAATACAATACAAATATACAAGCAAATTAATCAGGTTTTGTCGGCCGTCTGAAGGTCGCACATAGCAACAATAACTACACACACATGTGGTGTGCGATCCCCTCTGAACCAGACACAAGAAGACAGCAACAATAAGGGGACACCACAAAGCAGAGAGCAGAAGAAAATGCCAACTAATGCAACGATTGGGTAAAAGTGGCTGCCCAACAAAATTCGCAAAAAGAAAAAAGAAAAAAAGAAATATCAACGCAGTCAAATAAATGAGACCTGTAAATTATCGAAACTACAAGTGATATCCAAGGCTGACATTGGCGACATTAAGGCAAACTGCCTCGAACCCGGAATACCGAAACATGAGATACATTCATATCATCGTATGTTACATATCTGATCTGAACTCTGAACCGAACCTGTTGAGCCTGCAATGACAGGTTGCTTTAAATTAATTTAAATTGATTATGATTTAATTACGAAACAATATTTCTCACTTTTAATAAGTGAAATGTTGCTTTATGTATTAAAATGTACATTCACTTATTTATAAATTTGTTTATTTGTTTACGTGCTAAGTTATTTATTTAATAGAATTATGATACATATTTGTTATTAAATAATTTTTAAAAAACTGTTATCATTTATTTTTAGCTTTATTGAACTCAATTTTTATTCAGTATAAAAATAAAAAAAGGTTTTTTATACTTTTATAAAATTGTTGATTAATATCAATAATGCTTTATAAATTAATTTAAATTCTTAGTTAAGCTATAAGCAGTTTTTTGATCTGTTATAAATGCAAAAATTATATTTGAATCGATTATTTAATTATACAAATATTAGGTTGGAAAATATCTCCCTTCCGCTTTTTTGTCTATTGAATTTCGCGGCTATGTACAAAGCGCTACAGAGCTCGTATCTGGGAAGTAATTTACCAAATATTTTATAGTATTGTCAAATGACTTATTGAAAGGTGCAATTAAAATATTAAATTCATTTTTAAAAAATGTAAAGCGGAGTTTAGCATAATTTAAATGAAATGAATTTAAATGAATTTGATAGCAGCCAAGAACCACTCGGAAATCTCATACTTTGTCCGCGTCTTTGGCATCTGCAAACATAATTAAAACATAAATTCAAGCTGGGAAGCAGCTCGTAATCGTCTATCAAAAATTAACTTAATGATGTGCCTAAGTTGAGTCCTTGAGCCGAACCAGCCGAAGCCAGGCCAAGCATGCCAGGCCGGCCATTAGCAGCGTTGCAAATACAACAAATTAGTGACCAATAAACATCTTTGGCCGCATCTTTAATATGCATGACATTTGCCCTTAACTGGAGAAGACCCTTTACAATATGATTTATTTGTACCTACGCATGTAGGTGTGCGTGTGCGTGCGAGTGTGTGTGTGAGTGTGCATATGCTAATGCGTTGGCGTGTCGGCTACCGGACAGCTGCTCTGCCCTATTGACATTGCAAAACCTTCGGCTGGCCACGCAGCGTCGACCCCAGCGAGCGTAGTAGACCGAACGTTGATAAGCCTCAGCTGGCGTGCAGGTGCGAAAGAGATGGCGTGCTTCCCAGAGATCTCAATCTCTGCGCAACACACTCGAGCCGCAGCCCGACGAGCTTAATCGAGAGGCGAGCGTGGAGTGTTGTCTGCTGTCTGGAGGTATAAAAATGCCGGCGCATCTGCAGTTGGTCATCATTCAGCGTCTTCCACTTGGTCCAAGCACCAAACGAACCGTCGCAAATCCAACGAAGCTTTACAAGCTAAGCAACAACAATATCAACAACAATGGTGAGCAAACAACAGCAACAACAGTAACAGTAACAACAACAACTAGTTCAACTACAAGTTCAACTACGAAGCGATCGCATCACATCCATCAAAGTGATTCGAAGTGACGGAGGCGACCTTAAGTTAATTATTTACCTTTAGCATTGGCCTGTCAATTAATCGCAAGCGGATCATCTACTCCACGGATTTCGTTTTATAATCTTTTCCTTGATGTTTCTTCTTCTTCGTTTTCGCAGAAATTCTTCGTATTGGCTGTGTGCGCAATCGCCGCTGTGTCGGCTGATGTCTCTCATCTGAATCTGGGCGGAGGCAACGGTTACTCGTACGACAAGCCATCGACCTCGTTCGAGATTGGCGCACCTGCTCCAGGTCCCAGCTACTCGGCACCTGCTCCAGGTCCCATCTACTCGGCTCCCGCACCCGAATACCATGCACCAGCCCCTGTGCAGCCTGCTCCCGAGTACCTTCCCCCTGTGCAGGACATTCCTGCTCCAGCACCAGCTCCAGTCTACTCTGCTCCAGCTCCTGCTCCAGTCTACTCTGCCCCAGCTCCTGCTCCAGTGTACTCTGCCCCAGCACCAGCTCCAGTGTACTCTGCCCCCGCTCCAGTGCAGCCTGAGCCTGAGTACCTGCCCCCTGTTCAGGACATTCCCGCTCCAGCACCTGCTCCAGTCTACTCTGCCCCAGCACCAGCTCCAGTCTACTCTGCCCCAGCACCAGCTCCCATCTACTCTGCCCCCGCTCCCGAATACCATGCACCAGCTCCAGTCCAGCCAGCACCCGAGTACCTGCCCCCTGCACAGGAGATCCCTGCTCCAGCCCCAGTCTACTCTGCACCAGCTCCCGCTCCAGTCTACTCTGCTCCTGCACCAGCTCCAGTCTACTCTGCACCAGCCCCCGCTCCAGCACCAGTCTACTCTGCTCCTGCTCCTGCTCCTGCTCCTGAGTACCTGCCTCCTGTTCAGGACATTCCCGCCCCAGCTCCGGCGCCAATCTACTCTGCCCCAGCTCCCGCCCCAGCACCAGTCTACTCTGCTCCCGCCCCAGCACCAGTCTACTCGGCACCAGCTCCCGCTCCCGTCTACTCTGCCCCCGCTCCAGCTCCCGTCGAGTCTGGATACGAGTACAACGTGCCAGCCAGACGCTTCCGTTTCTAAGCGGCCATCCTCATCGGAGAGCGGAGGCGTTTGTTAAATTAACAAGCGACCCGCCCATTTGTTGTTGAATAATTGTTGTTATTATGCAAAGTTTCTGTTGAGATTTTTAGCTAATAAATTTAAAAAAAATTAATAAAATAAAAAACTAAAATAGTAAATACACAAAGGTCTCTTCATTTCGATTGTCCCACTTGTCCCAAAGGTTGCGTGATATAAATATTTATTTACCATATCATTAAAACGACATAAAAGTCGAGTGCCATAAAAATCGACACGAAATTATGCAATTCTTTCCTTTTGCCAATTCGCAAATTAAGATTATCGCAAGAAATGCAAACAGTAAAAGAAACACATAATATCAATGAAACTTGCTCGAAACTTGAAACTTGCAGAAAACATGAATGCGAATGGATCAGTTGATCGCAAGAGATTATATCGAAACCGTCTGGGCCTTAACTTAAATTATTTAACTTGCCTTTCACTGGAACTCGTATAAATTATTTATTTGTTATTATATTATTCTTTTATAAAGTAATTTTAAATCATTGGTGGGTAATAATTAAAAGAAACTTTGAATATAAAACTTAAGTAAAAAAGAATATCCTTCGATTTTTTTGGTATTTTATTATTCATCTTGATAAATAAAATATAACCTAACTACTTTCTTAACTATCAAGTAATTACAACACATTTTTTTGTATACATATATTAATCTAATTAGCTTATTATTAAACTTTCATTAATCTTAATGAATAGATTAAATATTAGGATGAACTAAACAAAAGAAGATTTTCCATATAAATAAATTCTTATTTAAATGTACCATATATCTTTTATTTAATCATTTTTTCTTTTGATACTAGTAAATAGATTTTTTTTAATTCCCATTATTTTCCAGGCACTCTTATACTGTCCCCAGATGCCGATAGATACTACGTGTTTTCTAAGTATTTTTCTAGTATGTATTCCTATAGTTCTTTAATAGTTCTTTATGCTAAGCCTATTTAAATATAATTAGCTATTTCAATTTTCTCATAAGATGCCAACTTATTAAATTGAATCATTATTCAATTTACTCACGTTAATTATTCAATTTGTCTAATAATTGATTATCAGCAATTTGTCTTCATTTGGTTAACCAAAGACACCAATGACTCAACTCAATTCTCTTTCTTCTATCTATAGATAATAAACTATATAATAAAATACAGATACACAATATGTTTTGCAAGCATCCTTTTACTTTTATGCAAAAAACCGTCTGTCGCATTTTGTTTGTTGGGAAAGTTTTAGCGATCTGTGACCCGATAGGACTATTTGCATATGTTAGCCCCTGCATTCAATAGATCAGATGCCAATTCGATTTGATTGCACGCATACATTATAAAGCTCAAATCGGTGCTCAAATTGAAAGCCAATAAGCGAATTTTGTATACCTTATGCAAATATGCTCAAATTTCTTATACAGTTGCTTGTTTAGCCACAGCACGAGCTGTTTGCAACGATTTTCATTATCCACTTATGCTATAGCCAGCATGCATATGCAAAAGATAAACTCCAAAGAGTTTTTTATTCGCGAAGACACTATAAGCAAAATCTTTTTGTTAAATTGAACCAGCTCAAGGCAGATATAACCCGTGACGACCAAACATTGTCAACTTCCTCTATAGAAAGCTTGAATTTTATAAAATATTTTCCCATATACTCGTATATCGTATGATTAATCCATGTAATCAACTAACGTGAACACTCACAAATCGGACGATAGGTTCTACAGACGATCTGGTTCGTCACGATTAATACGTCAACTTCATACTAGTTTTAGATATAAAACTAGACCATGTTGATCCCATTCTGAATATATATAATCTCTACAATCTTACTGTTTCCCAAACCAACGTAAAAGACAAGTTTATCATTTTAGTTTGATTTTTATTCAACTAATATTAAATAGTTTATTTGATGATTTGCTTCTCTCTCTCTCTTTTGTTAATTTCTTTTGTAGTATACGTCATTACATCCGTTGTTGTTAATTAGTTATTTATGGTAACTTTGTATAATATGCACTGTCAGTTATTTTATATTATTTATAGTTTAGTTATTTCATTTTAGTTTAGTTTATACTCTCTACATAGGTGTATATCATGTCATATCATATAGGGTAGTGTAGGTGTAGTTATATATGTATATGTATAAATTATTATCATTATCTTGCAATGCTTCTAATTGATATCGCGCATTAATTGCCGGTCCTACATACATTAACAATCGAATCGAATTGGATAATCGAAATCGCATTAATCGTACTATATAATTACAATTAAACTAAAATACTTAGATTGTTGTTGCTGCTGATGAAGCGACTCTAGGAGCACACAAAATAGAGAATATGGTCAAGAACGTCCTAACTTAGAATAAATTAAAATAGAAAACATTTAAAATAGGGTTTGACATCGTTGCACATCGTTCCGATCCTCTCAAATTCCTCCTCGCCTTTATATGCACATTATTTGAATTGAGGCTAGCCACGCCTTCACCCTTCCCCTATCATGGGACATACATACATATACATTTACAAAATTCTATATAGATCAACTACAACATTATATACAAGCCTGGGCTGCCGGCGGCGTTTGTTATGTGTCATAATCATCCTGCTGCGAGCTAAAGTAACTCACCAACCCACTAAACTCCCCCACACCACCACCCACACTGTTCCCTGCTACCGTCGTGCTGCTGCTATTGCCATGTGCCGAACTGGAATCATCCTCGGCAATAGCGGCTGGCGAATCACCCGTTGAATCACCCACAACAGCTAGCGGAGATTTGGTATTGGAGTAGGCCTCCAGAGTGATGAGTTTTTTGCTGGTGATCACTGAGGATTTGTGCACTTCTGTTGTGCCAGCGGCGTTGGCTGCGACTGTAGCTGCAGCTGCAGCAGCTGCTGTTACTGGTGGTGGTGCTGGCGGCGCCGATGGTGCCACATTTACTGGAGCTGGAGCTGTTGGAGCAGCTGCTGGAAGTGTAACTGGCACTGGAGCTGGCGCCGGAGCGGGAGATTTGCCACGTGTCAGTGCGGAAACTGAATGATTGGTTGGCGTTGTAGGCGTCGGCGGTGGCGGAGCACTGACAATCACCGAACTGGGTGCAGACGTGTGCGCCGGTGGTGTCGTCAGCGGTGGTGGAGGATAGTAACCATAGGGTGGATAACCGCCTGAAAAAATGGCAATTAATTAGTTTACAACTGACTTTATTGATTATTTGCTTTGTTACTCACGTGCACCGGCTGCATAGTCAACTGCGCCGGGTCGCATATTGGGCGCGCCTGGTGGTGCCACACGCGGTGGATAGTTTGGATTGCCGTAGATGGGTGGTGCTCTAGAGGAATGAGAGAGGTAACGAAATGAAGCTAACTCTTGATTATAATCCACATTCTACTCACCTGTAGGCATTGAGATGTGGCGAGGCATGCCGTGCCGGCGGAGGTCCAGAGGCATAGACACCTGCCAATGCGCCGGGTGGCGGTGGTCCTCCTAGATGCTCGGGGCCGTGCAGATAGGGCGGCGGTCGCGCATTGGGACTACTACCAGGCGCTCCTCCAGCAGTTGATGTGGGTGGTGCGCCACGCAATGGCGGCGGTGCACCGTAGGTGGGTCGCAGAGCAGAACTGGGCGGCAAGGGTTGTCCATAGAAACGCGCCAGTTCAGCACTGCTCGGGTACATGCTGGCGCCGGGTGGCTGTCCTGGTGGTGCACCGCGTGCATGCGCGGGTGGCAATAGCGATGGTGGCAAGGGCATGCGAGTGATAACAGAAGCTTGTGACACGTTCACCGGTGGCACATCCTCATGTGGCTTAAACAGCTGGCCAGGAGGTGGTTGCGGCGGTGCTGTGGACGTTGGTGTTTTGCCCGCAGTTGCTGTCAACGGTTTATCGCCACCAGGCACTGTGCTAGATGTGGCAGCAGTGACGGCTGCAGCTGTTTGTTGCTTCTGCAACTGATCCCGCAATGGAGTCACCTTTTTTCGACGTCCACGCGGCTTCGAGTCGATCGCTGGTGCCGGCGGACGGCCTGCAGCTGCTGCTGCGGCAGCCTGCATGAGGTGTGCCGCTGCAGCCGGCATGGACATGCCCAGGGGCAGACGTTGCATGGCGGACAGCTGCTGCTGTTGTGGAGATGGTGCACCATAGTTGGCGCGACTTAACGGTTGCCCCAGCGGCGCAGAGAGCGCATTCTGCAACAACTGCATTGCCTGTGGGGGATGCGATGGTGCCAAATGCCGCTGCAGCATGGGATGCATACCTGGAGGCGGCTGATGTTGTTGTCCTGGTGGCGGGGGAAGCAGCGATGCTGGCAAACCTCCGGCTGGACCATGGCCGGGAAACTGATGACGCAGCAACGGCGGATGCATTGTGGGCATGGGCAAACGCTTGCGCATTGGCTCCTGTAGACCCGATGCACTTGGCACCTGCTCTGCCAACTGTTTGGGAGCGGTCTTGGCGTTGGACTTGGCGGGCGTTGTGCGCAGCACTTCATCGGGCGCAGGCAGCTCGCGTGCTGCTGCAGCCGCTGAGAATTGTTCCTCCTCCTCGACCATGCGTGCGATGGCATCCTCCATATCCTCGGGCAAATCGTCAGGCAGCTCAGCGTCGTCTAGTTCCGATTCATCCACATCGTCCAGATCATCGATATTCTCACCCTTACGCTGCAAATAGTCAATGTCCAGCACCTTGGCCTGCCGAATAACAGAAAGTGGCACTGTGGACAGGGAATCCCCACCACCAGCTGCTGCACCAGCTTTATTGGGCGTACGCTTCTCTGCGGCGCCTGCACCTGCTCCCTTGATTGGTGTTAAACGAGGCGTGGCCGCCAGTTTAGCTCCTTCAGCATTCTTTTCAGCCAACATGCGCTTAATCTCTTCCTGCTTCTGAATGAACTTCTGTCGCTCCTCGGGTGGCGTATCAGGACGCTTAACACCTGGTTTGATACCACCGTCGGAACTGTCATCATCGAAGTCTTCAATATACGCATAACGACGTCCACGTGTGCGTGTTCGCTCATCCGATGCATGTCCACCTCCGCCAGCTCCGCTCTCATCTGAGGATGCTGCTCTCTTCTTTTTCTTGGTGCCGCCTCCGCCGCCGCTGTTGCCGGACTTGCCTTTGCCTTTACCCTTGCCTGACGACTGCGCCTGCGCCGACGCTGATCCCGTCGTTGTTGTCGTCTTCTTTAATGGCTGCGAGCGCGGCTGTTTCCCAGATCCCTTGCCTGAGATTGGGGCACCATTGGCACCAAGCTGCATTTCCTCCTCATCGTCTTCTTCCTCTTCCTCCTCGCTCTCACTTATATCATCGTCAGAGTACTCCAAACGTTTAGGCTTCTTGGTGGCGGGTTTCTTCAACTTGGGAGATTTGCGAGCAATTCCTGCTGCCGAAGAAGATTTCTTAGCGGCTGTCTTCTTTCGCTTCGATGGATTCCAGGCACCGTCTTCACTCTCACTTGTAGTATCATCACAAAGATCGGCACTGTCCATGTTCTCCGACAATTCCGAACCATTGTCATCATCATCATCGGTTTCCGTTTCCGTGTAGTCTGAATCCTCTTTCTTCTTCTTTTTCGATTTGTTTGCTTTGGCACGTTGTTGCCGCTCCTCTTCACTGTCATCGCTCTCCTCCACCACAAATCTGCGATCCTTGCGACGCTCTCGTGCCGCACGCCTTGCAGCCTTGCGCTGTTTCTTGCCCCGTCCACGACGATAAATCTCCAAACTGGAATCAGAATCATCCGAAGCTGATTGCGAAGTATCCTCATCGGAGAAACTGGAAGTTTTGAAGTCCTCGTCGCTGCCATGATCCTCTTCTGAGCTTACATCGAGCGTGGTTAATTTCCTTGGCTTTTTCTTGACTGGTGGCGCCGCTTTTAATTTGGATTTATTGCCTGCTCGTAATGGCTGCTCATCATCATCATCATCATCGTCTTCGTCTTTGCTGCCTTCATCTTCATTAGTGGATTTATCCCGTGATGCACGTGATGACAATTTCGATGCCTTCTCCTTTGTGTTTTGTTGCTTTTGCTCATGTTTTTCTTCACCCTCCTCTTCGTTGTCTTCCTCGGAGCCTTCACCTTCCTCTTTGCGTCGTGTCTTCTCCTTATCCGCTTCAATGATGGTGCTAATGTCCTTGCCTCTGCCCAGATTTCCAGCACCTGCGACCTCATCCATCTCCTTCTTCAGTGCCGAATTGATCAGATCATCGTATTCATTCAGACGATAACTCACATTAATCTGTCGTCTCTTACGCAACTTGTAGATAGGTTCATCATCCGAGTCCGAGTAGCTGCTGCTGCTGCTGCCACTACTGCTAGAACTGTTGTCGGAACGAGCACCAGCGCCACCAGTTTGCTTGGTACTCTTCGTGTCACTGCTGCCGCTATCGGATGCGTCATTCTTGCCTCCACGACGTCGTCGCGTGCCTCGTTTCGCTGCCCTGCGATTACTGCGTCCATCACCGCGGCGTCGTTTTGTTTTGTCCGCCTTGGCGCGCTTCGTTGCTTTCGTGGATGCATCATCATCATCATCTTCCTCATCCTCGTTGTCATCCCCATCATCATCATCCTCGTCTTCTTCTCCATCGCCGTCCTTCTTGCGAGCATTTGAGTTGGCGCGTTCTTCCAACTCGCTAGCAGTTCGTGCAGCTGCCGCCGCTTCGGCCTCCCGCTGAAAGAATGGATAAGTTAATAGAATTCTGGACAGAGAAGGGTATCCAACTTACCTCTGCCTCCTCGGCCAAACGTTTCTCCTGCTGCTTGCGCTCCACTAGATCGTCGAACTGTTGCAGCTGCTGCTCCAGGGCGGTAATGAGCTGCTCCTGCTGACAGGGTGGACAGTGCCAATCGCCTTCGGGTATGTAGAAGATTACGGGACTCAGGCACGAGCAATGATAGCCTTTATTACAACCTGGCGTATCGCATAGCAGTATCCATTCGGGATGATCAGATTTGCCACACTTCTGACACGCCTCATCCGCATCTGCAGCGGCTCCGGCGTAGTCATCACCTTCGGCATTCTCCTTGCGCAATGTTCGTGCTCGTTTCATGGGCACCATTTGAGAATCATCCTCCAATTCGGATTCGGGTGAAAATTCATGATCGGATTTGAAGAGAGGAGAACCAGGATCTGTTTCATAGTGTGGTGGCTCTTCCTCCTCCTCTTCGCTTTCAGCCTGTTCCTCAGAATCGGATGACCAACCATCTTTGCCGGGACATTTCTTTTTGATCTTCTTTTTGGCCTCTTCAGCTTCGCTTGCTGACTCACCCGATTCCGATTCGCCTGATGGCTCCAGCACTGTGGGATCAACTTCCTTTTCTGCCATCTTCTTCTTCTTTAGCTGCTGTTTCATTGAGCGCAACGCCACCTCCTCCAACTTGCGTCTTTCCGCCTCCTCTTTAATCTTCTGTTGGGCTATTCGCCGTGATTGTCGAACAGGCGTCTCTGAATCATTCGTCTCAATAATGTTTGTGGTGTCCACCTCTCGCTTCTTGCGTGGCCCACGCCCACGTCCTGGACCTGGTGTTGCATTTGTAGTTGCTGGTGGTTTCTCTGGCAACACTTTCTCTTCTACTGCACTCTTTGGCTCCTCGACTTTTGGTTCCTCTTTGACTGGGGTCTTTGCTTTAGCAGCAGACTTGACTGGTTTCGCCGGCAATTCCGCCTCCTCTTCCTCCTTCTTGACATCTTCCACTTCCTGTTGCTTTTCTTCGACTTTAGGATAATCTTCTTTAGACTGCAATTTCTCTTTGGGACCGCCTCTGGTGCGTTTGGGTTGCGGTAGTTCAGTGTAGACAACCGCTGCACCGCCACGTCGCCCTGAACGACGTCCTGAGGCCTCAGCTGGCGGCGGAGTTTCTTCTTTAACTGATGGCGTTGGTGGTGGTGGTGGTGTTGCTTCCTTAATCGGCTGTGATGGTGGTGTTGCTTCCTTGATCGGCTGTGGCGGCTTTTCCTCCTCCTTCACAGGGGGAGGCGGGGTCGCTTGCTTGACTTTCTTCGGTTCCTGCTTCACAACTGACTCCTCCAGCTTGATTGGAACCACTTCCCGCTCGATTGTCTTCTTTTCAGTCAGCTCCATCGTAAGTTCCTCAACCAGACACTGCTCCTCGTTGTTACGTTTCAGTTTTTCACTTACTGCTGGAGGCTCTTCATCAACGCTCGCCTCTCTGGATTCCTTAGCTTCCTCGCTACTGCGACGCTTACGCAGCAGCGGAGCTTCCACCACCGCTGGCGGAGTTGGTGGAGTAACAGTTTCACTATTTGTACGTTTGCGTGGTATAGCCTCCTCGTCACTCTCCTCCTGGCGAATTTGGGTGAGCAGATTCTTCTTAAGGGGCTTGGTAATAGGAGATTTCTTGGGCGGAGTAAAGGGCGATGGTTCTACTTTTTCAACAGCAGGTGGAGTTAGCTCTTGGACTGGGGGAACTGCGTTGATGAGTGCCACTGCGTTGACTGCCACTGGAGTTGACTCTGCGAGTTTTTCAGGCGTCTTTTTGAGTTTCTTTTCTATAATTTCAGCAAGAGTTGGTTTCGGTTTGATCGCAGGATTGAGAGGCTTCTCCAAATGCCGTTTGGGTGCTATAATCTTGCGGCGACTGCGTGGATCTTCCTCGCCACTGGACGAAGTAGTCTCCTCGATTTGTGTTTTCTGCGCCTCGACTTTGCGACGAACTTCCACATTGGTAATCTTGGGACGCATCTTAATACGCTTGCCACCCACATCCAAATCATCATCGTCCTCCTCGGGCAATTGTTGTTGCTCCTCCTCCACCTGCTGCAGCTCAGCGTGTGTATCAACTTCACTTTCGGAGGTGGAATGACGAGGATTGGCAGCTGCAAAATCTGTTAAACGACGTTTACGATTCGGCAACAGAATTGCTCTTTTACTGCTTTCAATTTCAGGAGCTAAATGAGGTTTGGGTTCATCTTTGCACTCCTTGGATTCTCCAGTATCTGTTTTCTTTTCCTCCTCCTGCGTCTCTTTAATTTCCTTTTCATCTTTTGGGCTTGTAGGCACATTCGATGTGATGGGCAAATCATTTTGTACTGGTTTACTTGTTTCAACTGGTTCACTGATTGGATCAACCGCTTTATTCAAGGTGTTTCCATGGTTACTAATATCAGTTTCTGTTCCATTATCAGCTGCCTTGTCAGATTCTGCAGCTGGCTTCGCGTTACTTTCTTCTGGAACTGTGTCAATATCCTTTGCATGTTCTTTCTCTTCCGTTGCAATCGTTTCATCTTCCTTAATAGAGATTTTTTCAGCTTCACTAACAGTTTCTAATTTCTCTACAATTGGATCTGCAACTGCAACTGCGTCTGCGTCTTCCTTCGTTACGTTCTTAGTTTGATGGTCTTCGCTGACATCTTCCACTTTTTCATGTTTTTCAACTAAAGGTTCAATGGGTTCGATTGCTTCTGCTACTTCCGGTTTCTTTTCTTCTGTTTTGGTTGTTTCATCATTAGTTTCCACCACTTTCACCTTGTAAATCGGTGTCTCATCTTCCTCTGCTAATTTTACATTATTTTCCTGCTTTTCCGTTTGTTCATTTGAGATTTCTTGCACTTTACATGACTCTTCAGTAATTTCTTCTGGTGTTTTCTCTCTTGTGGCTTTTTCTTCTTCATTTTCTATTGGAACTTTCTCTGCCTCACAAGAAACTGATGCTTCCTTGTCTGTTTCTTCCGTTATTTCATTACCATTGGCTAAAGGAGTCTCATTTTCTGGCTCAGGCTCATTCACTTTTGCACGTTCTCCATTCGTCTTCTCTGGTTCGGGGGGCACAGGTTGCGGTTCTGGATCTGGATCTGCCTCCACCTCCGAGTGTCCCAAACTATCGAAGATGCTACGCTTTGTTGTTGTTTCCTGCTTTGGTGCCTGTTTAATGGGACTCAGTTTAAGGCAGCCAGGTTCACCAAAAAAGAATGTTGCCTTCGGCTCTGTTGTCTTCGCCGTTGTTGATTCCTCCTCGCCACTTGCCTCGTTCTTGCCGTTTCCAACCAGACATTCCGCACCGCTGCCTAAGCCAGTTACCAGGTAAACTGGTTCCTCGATAGCCTCTCCAACTGGTCCATCCAGTTCGTCGTCATTAGCAAAGGCACTGAAGAATTGCTCACCATCAGGCAATGCATCACAGTCCTGACCCGATCCCTGGCCGCGAACTATTTGCGTAGGCTCCTCAATAGCATCGCCCACTTCCTCCTCTTCTTCATCATCATCATCGAGTTCATTATCATCTTCATTATGCTCATTTTCATCTTCATCGGCAGCAGCGCTGTCTAATGATTCTTCTTCGCCATCAAGGGATTCATCCTCCTCTTCTTCTCCCTCATCCAGTTCGGAATCTTCTGAATCAACCTCATTATCATCTTCTGACTTAGTACTCTCATAACGACTGGGCTTCTTTATCCGTTTTGTGTCCAGCAATGTTGGACGTTGTTTCTTTTGTTGATCCTCCGAAGAGAGTGCAGTGGGACTGCTGTCCACATCATCCAACGGACGTTTCTTGGCTGGCGCAGGTGATCCACCAAGCTTGGCTTGCGTTATAACCAAGGGCTACAAAAAAAATTGCACAATTAATGGGAAAATTTATACATATTTATATATTATACTCACCTTTACCTTTTTAGGTTTGTTGTCCTGATCCTGTGGCTCCGGTTGCTGGTGATCTGGGGTACGCAGTTTTATCTTTAAATTGGGCACTTTACCCTCACGAGTGTCTTCTTCAGCCTCCTTTTTCTGCTGTTCCAGTTGCTCTGGCTCGCTGGCAACTGGTGGTGGTGGTGGTTGAACATTCTGGCTGCTACTGCTGCTGCTTGTGGTATCTTCATCCGCCTCACCAATATCCTTGGAGGGCAGCACAACCTCATTGCCACGCAAGCGTGCTATAAGATTCACAAATTCATCACGATTAGTGGCCACCACCTGCCAGATCTCTTCATCCAAATGCTCCTGATAGATGCGCAAATTGCAGTCACCATCCTGGGTTAGCCAGTAGGTATGGCCCAAACGGTCCCGTCCAATTGGTTGTGCACGTAGCGAGGATGCATTTAGTGTCAGTATGTGAGCACGAAATTTCGCATTCCGTTCAAATTGGCTCTCAAGCAGTTCCTGCGAATAAAGAGTTTTATTTTAGTTTTATTTAGTAAATTGATTATTTAAATTTGGTAAATCGTTTTCCAGACTCAATATAAATTTGAATGTGCAATCCTAATAATATTTTCCGTTGTTCTTTGTAGTAATCGTAAAAACTTTGGTTTTTTTTTTTTGGCAAATTCTTTTAGGTTTTTTCTAATTTAAACTGAATTATTTATTTTATTTTCACTTTAGTAGATTGCACATAAAAACGACTTGAAGCATGGATAAATTAAGATATTACAATCTCCAGACAAACAATATAGCCCGCTGTCTCTTCTTCTGATTCCTTCTATACTCACGCGTAGAATGCGAAGCTTGACCTTCAGACTGGAGTTGCGGTAGCCAAAGCGTTCAATCTCCCAGGCATCCTGCACGGAATAGCCAAAGCAGAATTTACTCAGCGCCGATTCCCAACTTTTCTCATGCACCGTTTTTCGTGTCTTGCGCAACAGTTTAATATGCAGATCGCGCAGTTCGGCCACTGAAAGATAGATGTGTATGTGTGTGTGTGAATGCAATGTTATCTAAATGTTGTTGATTGTTTTTGTTTTTGTTTTCTTTTTCAGCCAAAATTTTTACGGTCTCCGCTTTACTCCATACCAAACAATAATACAAACAAGCAAGCGCGCACTCTCTCTCATTCTGTCACGTTCTCGCTCTCTCTCTATCTGTCATACGCACACACACAGAGAGAGGCACACGCACGCAGAGTTGCATACAAATGTATTTGTATGCACGCACATACATACATACACACACACACATGCAAACGTACCTTCATCGTTGTTTGTCAACCACTCCTGCAAATGCTTGAAATTTGGCAATGCCAAGCCCAAATCTTTAGCGAATTTTTGCATAAAAGCACATATTACTGCAAAATCTGGATCATTTGCGCAAGTGTGCAATGTTGTGGTTAATGCATCGTCATCTTTATCTTTACATTCTTCTTTACATTCAGCCGTAGCTGAAGACGCCGCCATTTTTCATGCGTCTGCTGAAAAAATGTGTTAGGCCCTCAAAAGCTGATTTACTACACTTGCAGAATGACAATTGGGACACAATTAACGCACGGCATTTGTTTAAACTTCAAGTACGCCCAATGCACGTCACTTTATTGCACTAATTAGGCATAATTTAAAACACTTTTATAGCACTATTACTTTACTTTATTTTTCGATGCATGAGAACCGATTGGCTACTGATAGATTGTGGCGGTCGGCCGATACAAAGTGAAATACAACAATCGACCGATAACTAGTCCCTGAAATTTTCGATAATTTCGATTTAACTCACTCAACGAAACTCTGTAGTTAACAGTTCGCTAGAGCATTAAGATAAACTTTAACATTTGTTTGAAAAAGTAACAGAAGCAAACAAGAAGAGCGTAGAATAACAACAAAAGACGGACAAAAACATCGTCGCAAATCGTCGAATTTATTATTTTAAATTTAATCGCGCAGCGCAGTGTTAACTCTTTGTGAAATTTTGTATTTTTTGCCGTGAAGTTTGCAATTAATTAACATCCCTCAACATATCGTGACAAAAACAAGCAAATTAAGGAAAAAATACCAACTGACAGTGAAAGTGTGTGTGGAACAACAAGAAACTGCATAGATAAAGTATCTGAAGGGAGCTTGCTAAAATGGCAGCATATCAAATGAATTTCAACCAGGACTTTACGTAAGTTACAACAAATTAAACACCTTCCCCCCACCCACGAGACACACACACACACACAGAGACACACACAAAGCCTTGCTTGCACAGAAAGAAGGTCATTGTGGCAAAAAATAAGAGAAATAGAAAAAAAATCAGATACAAGCAAAGACAAACGAGACAAGTAAACAAGCGAAACAGCTGCTGGGTGCGGGTGAGAGAGCAGGAGAGCAAACAATGACTGCTAATAGCTGAACTGTAACAGTGCCTATCATTATGTGCGCGTGTGTATGTGTGTGTGCGCAGTGTGTGGTGTGTGTGCGCGTGTATTGGCGTCGTTTGCTTATTAGAACATGCAAACAACCAGTTCTAATAAGATTGACATGCAAACACATATTATGAAATATGGTTTATGTGGAAAGGGGAGAGTAGAAGAGTGCTAGGCAAAGAAGAAGAAAACTACACTGGTGTGCAAGGTGAAGGCAATTGCAAGAATGATGATTCCAACGAGTGCTGGTAGCAGCAGAAGACTGTTAACTAGCAATGTTAATTGCAACCCTCTGTATTCAAATTAAACATCGCTTAAGTGACGTCACGGCGATATAAGTATTAAATCCGAATCTAGCTGAGCAGTGTGCTAGCTTACTTGCACTAACACAGTTGTTTGCACACACACACTAACACACAAGCACACACAGTCAATCGCACAAAGACTGTAAATGCGCAACAGCTGATGCTGCTGGCATTTTGCTTTGTGACTTGCAAACTTAAACTTGTTTTATTTATTTAAAGCTCTTTTTGTTGTTTTTTTTTTCAAAGTGTGTGTTTATTTTTGCTCAGCTGATGTCATATTGGGGTTAGTAGCTGCTAAACAAAAGCGCCGTTAGTTGCTTTATTGCTCCCCTCCCCTCTCCCTTTCCCTCTTCTTCCCCCTCTGTCTTATACTCTCTTCTTAGGCAAAGTGCACAAGTGACGCACACAGCAAAAACAAAAACAATAACAATCAATATTTCCTCCAATGGCAAAAATACTATAATGAAAACACTTAACCAACACATGCTTATGCATGTGCTGTGCACGTGTGTGTGTGTGTTTACACCAACACAGATAGCTTTATAATTGCGAAAATTGATAGACGCACGCGTCATAAGGCGAGAAAGAAGAACAATGGGATACAGACAGTAGGAGCGAGAGAGATAGCATGCAAACGCTTTCCTATCAGAACAAATCAATTAGCTTTTGAAAGCCCCCTTTGCAGGTGAATGCACCGCCAGCAACAAAAAAATTCAATTAGACATTTCCCTTGCGATTCGATTGCGAGAGTCAAGTTCAAGGTCATATGGGGGCAGCTGCAGCTATGCAGGTGCAGGGGCAGGACACTGCAACTGGGCGATAACGATAACACGTGTTGTAAACCTGCTCGGTTAGTGCATTTCATATTTTGTTTTCATGTTGTGGTTTTTTGTTTTTGTCTTATTCTGTTTACGCCAGCTGTTCGCGAAGCTCAACAACAGTTGGTCAGCTTTGTTATTGTTATTGCGAAGAGTTGTTTTCTTTCGTTTCCCTTTCGCGAAAGTGTTGACAACACGTGACGCATTCAGAGAATTTCATATTGGGAATATGTTATCGATCTTCGATACTCTCGCTTAATCTCTCTATTAATAATGTTTTCATTCAGGGAATTTCGCATATTAGGGATATTCTTATAAATTTGTATATCGAACTTCGATACTCTTTTCTTCATTGTTACTCTTGCTTGCGTTATCGAATAACATAAATTACTTTCGCTGATAGAGAAAGCGTATTCCATGTTCACCATGACGTGATAAGCATTTTCCTTACGTTCGCTTCGTGCGAATGAACTTGAATGCACCTTTGACTCGTTAAGCACATAATTTATGATACAATATATTCCGTTTGTCCGATTGGCTGCCGTGATGCACATGCGTTGCTGCCCCACAAAGTGCCCCACACCAAATATTATTAATAATCATGTGTAATTCCAGGCTTTACATAGTTGGTTGTTAGTAAACAACACGAATAATGCGCGCGCAAAAAAGAGGCAACAACAACAACAGAAATAATATAAATAAAAACAAACCGCAAACAAGGCCGTCGTGCTATCAGTTTTCAGAGGGGTCTAGTCTGGGTTCCTCCACATAAGGCGAACGCAGACCTTGAGCCTCTTTTTTTCGCGGCGACGCCTTTGCGAGAAACTAGTTTTGTTTCCATGAAAACAACAACAACAGCAATTAGCATAGAAAAACATGTGAATAAAATGGCAAAACAAATCGCGCGAGTTGCTGACACGTGTTGCGCTCAGTATGAGAGAGATATGTACGTATATGTGCAGATATTCCTCTGTTCAGAGTTGGGTTATCAGCTCAACGTTGAAACGTGCCTGAAATACAATTTGGCACATTAATCTCATGAACAAAACTTTTCCATGGTCAACTAAAATGACTGTGCATAATTTCAAGTTTAAATGCGCCAAAAGCCCGTTTCAAACCAAAGCGGGTTACGTTCGTTTTACAGCACTGAAACCAACGCGCCGTCTGGCAACATCAAATATCAAGAGAGCAATGCATATTTGAAATAAAGAACACACAATGTGATACATACAAACAGCATGCAGATTTTAAGATTCTCGGTTATTGTAGATAATTAGATTTAATTATTTATTGGAATATATTAATCAAATTATTTGCAAATAAACTGCACTCAATTCATGAAGTACTGAGTGAACTAACAATGGCGCCCTAGGGTTGCGGGGCTGCCAGAAGTGCACATGCGATTCAGTGCTGCCATATTCTTTGATTCGCGGTCTGGCAGCACTGCAGAAAAAATACCAAAGCGCACGCAAAATATAAACAACAACAAAGCGCTTGCATTTGACATTGAAAAGAGGCGAAAATTGGGTAAACTGGAGCATAAATTGATTGATTGCTGAACAATTGGTGCTGCGCAAGTGTGAAAAATCAATTGTACAATTGCACGCGATGGAGCAACGTGCTAATTTTCTAGCACTCACGTTGCTCGACGCCCTGGAGGATGAAAACGAGTCGGATATATTCTCCATGCTGGACCGGAACAACATCAATGCCAGCATTGTCCCCTGCGAGCGAGGACTGGCCCCGTTGCACTATGTGTGCGGCATGCAGGACGAGCAATTGGCACTGCGGGTGCTCAAACGAATCCTGGCCAGATCGAATCACATCGATGTGGATGTACGCTGCGATGGCAACATGACTGCACTTCACATCGCCGCTATACATGGACGTGTGGAGCTAGTGCGTCTGCTGTTGCAGCACGGAGCACGGCCCGATCTGCTGGATGATGAGCACAAGATGCCCGTGCATTATGCCATCGAGGAGTTTCACTTTGAGGTGCTGCAGCTGCTCAGCGATCACATTTTGAAGGAGAAGCAGACGAAAAAGAAGCAACTGCTGAAGACGCCCAAGGCGGAGATTAAGTACAACCACGATGTGACCTCGCCATATTACATTAATATCACACACAGACGCCACAAGCCACAGCCCAGTTTCCCCAGTGAGGGAAGCGAGGAACAGCAGCCGAAGCAGGCGGTGAATCTGTTTTCACTGACACGAGATCATCTCGCCGAGCTGCAGGGTGATGCGCCCTGTCGTGGTGGACGACGCACACTCATCGAGAACTGGCGCGACAAAGTGGAACAATCGCGGGCACGAAAATCGTTGCTGCTGCACGAGGATCACGTGGAGGCGCTGGTGGATCAGGCAATTAACGAGGATGACTTCAACTACGAACAGCATGTGCAGAAGACGCTGCGCGAGTCACTGCAGCAGGAGCAGCAAGCACTGGAAGAGAAATCCCAGCCAGAAACAGGTCGCGCAGCCTTCGGGGAACTGGTCGAGCAGGTGGCGCAAGCCTGTGTGCAGGATCAGAGCTTCCATACGGCACGGAATGAGCCACAGCAGCCGCCGCGCAAGGATGAATATTATTTGCAAATGACTGAGGCTTATGTCCATACGGACGATGAAAACGGACTAGTCTTCTATGAGACAAAGCTTCTCCAGACTCCTCAACAGAATGTGCCCAAGGAGAAGCCACGACCACAGCTGCTGACAGTGCCCTCGCCCAGTGTCCAGTTGGACAGCAGTCAGAGCACCATTTTGACGCTGCCCCTGGACTATGAAACAGATGCACTGCGTGCTGAGCTGACACAGATGGGTGCACCTGTTGGCCCCATCACGTGCACCACAAAGAAACTATATATCAAGCAGCTGATCAAGTACAAGCGGAACACGGCGGCGCTGAGGGCAGCGCAGGAGCATGCGAAGGCGGCACAGATGAAGTACTCTGTGGAACTGCATCATACGCTGCGCTCGCAGGCGGACTATGAGCAGATCCAGAAGTACATGCAGCA
Organism: Zaprionus indianus; assembly: GCA_018904595.1. Classification (NCBI taxonomy): domain Eukaryota; kingdom Metazoa; phylum Arthropoda; class Insecta; order Diptera; family Drosophilidae; genus Zaprionus; species Zaprionus indianus. The sequence continues at coordinate 5,822,125 of JAEIHA010000905.1, forward strand.
TGAAGAGCAATCTGCGAGGCATTTTACCACAGCGGGAGCAGGGGCAGGAGCTGTTGGTGGGCCTAAGCTGCGCGAGGGGCACCTAAAGCAGAGTTTCATCTACATGTTAATTGATCCGCGAATCTCAAGAAATTTGCCGGGGGAACGTAGCTATCTGGACCCGCTAAGCATTTGGTCACGTTTCTTGGACTCCATATTCTATGTGGGCAAGGGCAAGAGCTCTCGGCCCTATGCACATCTCTACGACGCCATGAGGCAACACACGCGAGCTCATCTAAAGCAACATCAGAAAGACCAACAGCAGGCCGAAACAGGTGGAAAACGAGCAGGAGCAGGACCTGGTCGTATTTTGCTAATGCCGGAGTTGTTCAAGTCGCCGCCTGCGCCGGGCACTGCTGCAGCGGGGAGCAGGAAATTGCAGCGCATTTTGGACATTTGGCAACATGGAAGCGGCGTTGTCTGCCTTCACGTCTTCCACAACATAATGCCCATTGATGCGTACACCCGTGAAGCATCCATTATCGATGCACTTGGTCTGAGTCATTTGACAAACCTCAAGCGGGGAGACTACTACGGACCTGCCCAGATCTGGACCATGAAACAGAAGAAGCAACTAGGCATCGCTTTGCTTCACAAGGCGCTGCAGATTTATTTGGCCGAAGGCGAGTCGCAGTTGTCGCCAAGTGATTTGATTTAGCTTTCTTTATTTCCCTTAGCAATTAGTACAAAGTACAAGCCAAACTATTTTAGTAATTCGATCTCAGCTGCAAATATGTTTAGCCTAGTTAACAACAATGACTTGAATAAAACTAAACTAATTTTAAGAATCACCTAAATAATGCGGTCTTTGGTATTTTGGTATTTCGTAAAAAGCCACCACAATGTGTACATATAGCTATCTCACTCTGGCACTTGGTTAGCTAACTTACACTTGTTGCCTATGTAAACGTTTAGCAGCGCACTGCAATTAATTTGTTATTATTAGTTATTATTTTATTATTCCTTTGTTGCTTTTGAAATGACAATAATTGTTTATTTGTTTAGCTTGTATCATTTAAAACACTTTTTTGTATTATATACTGTTTGTTGCACTAATGAAAATATCGCAACTTGCGTTGATGAAAAAAAAAAACAAACCACACTTAAAAAAATATTTAAATGTCTATTTAATATTTAAGCCGAATAGAGATTGCATTAATAATTTTTCATGTATATATTTCCAATATATTTTTGCCTGCACAACTGCAGCTGCAGCAAACAAAAGACAACCCCTGAAATGCAAATGCACCCTTCCCCTTAATAATCAAAAAACAAGGAACAACAACAACCACTCAAAAAAGGGATGCAATTGCCGAATGTGCTACGCACACACACACAACAACAACAACTGCAGCCCAAAAGCATGCAGCATTATGTGAAAGTGAAACAAAACGTTTGCTTAGCATTTTTCATGTGTGTGTCGCTTATAATTCCCAAACGGTTCTAGCAGCGCAGGCATGGAGAAGTCGTTGTTTTGCTCGTTACAGTTATCTTTGCGCAGAGGCGATATCGTAACCAATGAAGTTCTACTGAGGTGCGATTATTGCTAGTTGAAAACTTTAACCAATACCCCGCCATGGGGACGTGAAATACCGTCCACTACGGCAATTTTTGGAAGCCCGAGAGGGCTCAATTAATAATAAATACGGGGAAAAACCCTAGTGTATGTGTGTATGATAGTCTATATATTATGTCATTATACCATGTGCTGGTGTAATATATATATGCTAATCCTCCTCATCTGGTTCTTTTCCTCCAGCTCCCTCTCTGTGCTCAGCAGCACAGGGCTGCGGCTTTACTCCATTGCCGGGCAGGACAAGGTCGAGGAGATCTTCAGCAAGGACAATACGGAGCAGATACGCATTGTGGAGCGGCTCTTCAATAGTTCCCTCGTGGTGCTGGTCACCGCACAGAAACCGAACTGCCTGAAGATGCTGCACTTCAAGAAGAAACAGGATATCTGCAATTGCTTCTACCCGTCGGAGATTCTGTGCGTGCGCATGAATCGACAGCGTCTCATTGTCTGTCTGGCGGAGAGCATACACATACATGACATACGCGACATGAAGATCCTGCACTCCATCGAGAACATAGCGCCCAACGAGCTGGGACTCTGCGCGCTCTCCCTCAACTCGCATCTGGCCTTCCCCATCTGTCAGTCCAGCGGGGAACTGCGGATCTTCAATGCCAACAAACTGCGAACGGGCATGACAATCAAGGCGCACGACACGCCCCTCTCGGCGCTGAGTTTCTCGCCCAGTGGCGCTCTGCTGGCCACCGCCTCGGAGCGCGGTACTGTGATACGCGTGTTCTGCGTGAAGAACGGCCAGCGGGTGCAGGAGTTCCGACGCGGCGTCAAACGTTGTGTGAGGATCGCATCGCTGGTCTTTGCCGCGGGCGGCGACTTTCTGTGTGCCTCGTCCAACACGGAGACGGTGCATGTGTTCAAGATCGATGTGCGAGCTGTCGAGGTGGCGGAACTGAAGGCCATTGGTGAGTGGCAGCTGCAAAGTGTCTCCCCTCAGCTTGCTAATCCTTTCCTGCTTTTCTTTCTCTCAGCTGAAGTGGCAGCCAAAGCCGATAGCAAAGCCAAGGAGACAACTGCAAAGAAATCGGAATCAACGGGAGCGCCCAAGACCGCCAAGCCTTTGCCCGAGGAGGTTAGTGAGATTCCATCCGCGACGCCAGCCAGTTGGGGTGGCATGTTCACCAAGGCAGTGTCCTCGCTGCTGCTGCCCGCCCAGGTGAGCGATGTGCTTGCCCAGGATCGTGCCTTTGCCACAGTGGCTCTGCCACAGTCGGGACTGAAGAACATCTGCGCGCTGACACGCATCCAGAAGGAGCAGCGTCTATTGATTGCCTGCGAGGATGGATTCCTGTACATGCACGAGTTCAATGCGGAACGAGGAGGAGCCTGCAAACTGCTGGCAGTGCACGATCTACGCGGCGCTCTTGAGGATGTCATTGAGTTGCAGCTGAGTGAGAGTGTAATGCGAGCCCAGTCCAAGCCTGTGCCGGCAACAGCGCTGCCTCAGCAGTCGCTGACGCTGCTGAAGAGCTGTGCGGCCAGTGTGCTTATCGAGAATCCCGAGCCAGCGGAGCCGGACAACAGCTATGCGGGCATACTGCGTGGTGAGCAGGCGGATGCCATGTCAGGTGAGTGAGAGAGCCTTCCCAATAGTTGCATCTAATAAAAGGTCTTTCTCTCTCTTCCCCTTGCAGATTCCGCCAAGTTCCGCAAGCTGTGCGATGCCATCGACACGCCCACAAAGCTGTACGATGAGCGCCAGTTCCCGCCCGTGGCCATCGCTGCCAAGGATTGACCACGATCACGGCGTCATGCGCTGAGGGACATCGTCTTTGTCGACAAATCGCAGTGTGGTTGAACGAACCAAGGTCTCTCTACCCCCCAAAAAATGTTTAAAACACGCCCAAAAAAAGAAGAAACACTTAAAAAAAAAGCTAGCGAATTATTTAAAGCAATTTATTTCGATTAAGCATAACGAGAATCCAAAAACAAAAACAAAATATAAAAAAAAACACAAATACTCGACAGAGAAAAAGCAACAAAAAAAGTATTTTAGTTAATATGTTTACATATTTAATGCCTCTGCTAAGCAATAATAATATCGACTTCTGCAATTTGTTGTTGTAAATAACGGTAACTGTAACTTTAAATGAAACTGTAGAATAGGTCCAGTATATCTTGTTAGATCTTTGCACTCTCATTCCGTTAATTATGCTCTCTGTATATGTAATATGTACTATGTATGTGTACTTGTATTTATTGATAGGGGAAACAGCGTTAATATTATAATGTATTGTATATAGGCTATATCACCTACTATATTCGAACGAAGCTCAAAATCCAAAAAAAAACTTAAATGAAGATAATCAACTGAAATGTACCTTAAACGATGAGCAAACAACAAATGTATTCAATTAGCTTTGCGAACTGAAATATCGCATAATCAAATATTTCAATTATGGAAAAAGAACTAAAATAAGTATTATCGGATACAATATATGCTAAGGGAACCAACATAAACAATTGGATTTACAAACTGAGATTCCCAATCAATTAATGAACCTCTTGAATTACAACTTTAGCTATGTTCAAACTACAAAAAAAATTTTAAAACGAAATCTATCAAGTCAATATGCCCAATATTAAACAATAGTGAAAGCAATAAAAAAAAAAACTACTAAAAACTGAATGATACTCCAGTTTTCACTGGATTGTATAATAATACTTTGTAAAGGTGTTAAGGGAAAGTCATTTTAAAAGTTCTCAATCCATTGAAGCGGACTTTGAAATTGAATATAGAATCCAAATCGTTTTTAAATGCATTTTTTTGTTATACAAAGTTAGAATATTGTTCGAAATTGTATGATAACAAATAATTCTTTCAGAAATCTTTCTTTTAAAACTCAAATTAATTCATTTTAGAAATATTTTTTAATTAATTCCGACAATTCTTTTAAGTGTTCAATGAAAGCTTTGAAGATTCATCTTTGTAATGTTTTTCTAGCTGAAGAGACACTGTAAATGATATTATATTATACGAGTCTAAAACTTTAGATCTTTTATATATAATGTCACATGCAGTAAAAAGAGCGGCTTCAATGGGTTAAGAACATTTTTCTAGGGTGGATAAGATTTTTTTCTTTCTGATTTCAGATACCATTGCTAAGTTTGCTGGCTCGCTTATCCATTGACTCCTCCGGTTCGTGTGGCTCGTGCTGCTGTTGATGATGATGATGGTGGTGATGGTGATGATGATGATGATGTCGCCGCTGTAGTATCTGAGCTGGTACTTCCTGCTCCTCATTCACTTCGCCTACCACCTCCTCCTGTTCCTCATGTTTCTCTGGCTTATCCGATTCTACACTCATTTGAGTCGACTTATCCAGTTTCCAACCGATTTCCGCAGGTGGTGTGCTTGACTTCTGGGACTTGAGTGAGAACATGGAACCGATTTTCTTTAGTTTACTATGCACCGAAGCTTCCACATCGCCAGAGCTCTTGAGACTCTTGCTGGAGATGCCCAAAGACTTGGAACGTGAAGAGTGCTTGGAGCACTTGGATTTGGACGATGAACTCGACGACGAAGAAGAGGAGGATGAAGAGCTCGATCCGACGCTTGCGTGAACCGGTTTCGTTGTTATCCAAATACACAAAGCGAACATGATCTCCGCCTTGAAGGCTTCCTTCAGTGAGATCTAATTGGAAGAGCCTTGCGTAGAGTTGGGAAGTGAAATCAACCATGAACTCACCTTCTCCTCAATGGCCACTGTTTTGACATTCCACAGAAACTCTGAAACGCCCAGCACCATGGCCGCAAAGAGACCTAGTCCCAAGACCAGAAATACTCCGCCCACATTCTCCAAGCCCAACTCAGGCGTGTCGGCATCTCCTTCCTCGGCGCCCTCACAGCTGCCACCGCCGTGCATTTCCTTCCACCACTTGCGCTTCAGCTCCGACAGCACTCCCAGTTCGCCCAGTCTCAGTACAGCTCCACTGATCTGTTTGCGGTATGGTGAATCTGCAAAAGAATCAGTGATTAAGTATTTTCTAGAGAAGCTATCGTAATTTGCATAAACCTACTAAAGGGCATGGCAATGCCGTAACTCTTGTAGTCCAGCCAGCCACCGATCTGCATCAAATCACATTTACGTTCCACATTGTACTCCAGCGTTGTGGATTCCATTAGGAAGGCATAGAGATTTTTTCCTTTCTGCAGAGGCAGAGAAAGTGTGAAATAAGAATTAATTAAAGAATGTTGAAGAGTTTTGCAGTCCTCCCTAGGTAAACTTGTAACTTCACTATGCATTCCAAAATATGCCTTGTTATTCAAATAGATATACAAACTTTTAACTTAATAAGAAATAAAATACTTAAAGAAGTTGAATGTGAAGAGGAGACTGACAACAGTTGGCAACATCAGTTACAGACGATAGAAAACGAGCGTTGCCAGATTAGAGTAACCGAGTAGAAAAAAAAGACTCGTCTGCCGCCTCGCGAATAAATTTGCAATTTAAAGCGTATTTAAAGTTGTAAACCCGATATAAAGTGGAAAGTTGTAACGATCTTATTTTGTATTTAATTAACTAACTGCAAATCACTTGAAATATTAACATAATCGTAAACAGTTACTATAATATAATTACTCCACATTCACATACATATGTACATATGTATATCTAGTTATATTTGAGAGATGATTTGAAATCATTTAGTAAACTCACCTGCACACGCTCGACGCCCTCGTCGTTGGTCTTGGTGAAGACAGAAGGCCTAGCACTCTCCATGGATGTCCACATTTTCTGGTAGACGCTGAAATTGGAGTCCCTGAAGAAGCCCATTGTGGAGCCACCAAGAAGAGCGCCATATTTGATTTTGTTTTGGGCTGCCAGATCTTCGGCATTGTTGATGGAACTCGCCTGGCGTGAATTGGTCAAAAAGGCAGCCAAGTTGGCTGTGTAGGAGTTCAACATCATGAGGGCAAAGAACCACCACATGCCCGTCACCAGACGCGTAGAAGCGGCTCTACAATTGAATGGAAGATGAGCAGTAATAACAAAAAGATATGAAAAACAAGAAAAACAATGCCACTCACTTGGGTAGAATATCACAGCCTTGACCCATCAGGGAACCGATTGAAAGCCACATGGTATTGTGCAGAAACCAGATGTTCTCCACTTCTTCGGCCTCCTTGCAGGGATGTGGATTCTCCCAGTCATCGGGCGCCATGCGAGCCAAGGCGAAGAGCAATAGGGATATAAAGAGATAAGCGGAACCCATATAGATCCAGACATCCAACGAAAAGGGTGATAAAAATGAGAAGAGATCGGTGGGCGGTATGGGTGGCTTGGAGAACAGAATGCTAATGCCGAGATTCATGAAAGGTGGCGTAAAGTCCACAGCCTGTCGCCGTGACGAAGTCATCGTGAGATCACAGATTCCCAGATCCGCGTTCTGTGGGTAAGTGAAAAGGTAATCAAATAACTCCTTCAGCTGACTTCAACTCTAGAGCTCACCCCATCGATCAGCTGCTTGACTATGCCGTCCCAGGTCTGGGTGACCTTGTTCAAGCTGCCATATTTACCATCAGGTGACATGCGGAACTCGTACTTGAAGTTCAGCATCTTAGCAATGTTGTCGATCAAATCCATGGAGTAACCCTCGTAGCGTGCATTGCCCTGCAGCACTTCACCCTCTTCGGGGATCCTCAGCGTCAGGAAGGGTGCGCCGATACGCGACGAGACTATGAAAGTCTTGTTTTGAAGCTTTTGGCCCACTCGCTTCTCGCTCTCCTCGTCGTCATTGAGCACATCCAGTCCATTGACTGGATCCCATAAGGCCAGATCTAGAAATCCTCCTGCTTCGATTTCCATGAAGCGCAGACTGAAGAAGCTACGTTGTCCATATTCATTGAAGTCCACGCGGCCTGTGGCCACCTCCTCGGAGCGCTAAAGAAAGGATTTTGAATGAAATATTCCATTAAAGGATTCTAGTTCTCTTACCGCCTTCATGAACTCAATGATGCGTCTGCCATGTGGCCACGGCTTCTTTCGCTTGCATTCAATTTGCGGTGCAGTCAGTTCCTCAATGATGCCCAGTTCGGTGAGTCCCTTCGAGAATAGCCAAACGGCGTCGTTGATTAAGATCATCTGGGTCTTCACCTGAGTAGGCAACACCTTATAGTAGCGACCCTCTCGCTTTTCACGCTCCTCCCAATCGTGCACTACGTTCTTTATGTGAAAATCAGTGGGATCCATCAGACGAACTGTGGTTATATTCGCCTCCACGTTGAAGATGTCCCCCAGCTCCAAGGTGTGTGTGTCCAACAGGGGTATGAAGACGCTCTGGGGAGGGAAAAACATACTGGTTGAAGCTGGATAACATTTTTTTTAAGGAAAGTTATTATACTCAGTTATTCATAATCTCAAGATCTTTGAAAAATATGTAAGTTAAGTAAAATTGAAAATTGAACACTAAAATTAATAATTTCTTTTAGCTTACTTGATATTCCCCCAGCATTTTAAGCTCATGTGCCTGTTCCAATATATTGAGCAGATTTTCCGGTGAGCAATGCAGAATGAGACAATTATCGGTGGATAGCTTAATTTCCTTAAGAAAAGGTCTGTGATCGTCATCCGCACCCAGTTGTCTGACCGTTGTAGGATTACTTTCCGGATTACCAATCTGTAGAATATCTTGCAGCTGTTGCAGTTCTGCAAAAGAACTTCAAGTTAATACAGCTGAATCAATTGTATATACCCCTTACCCCTTTCGGATTCATAGATAATTGTGTAACTGCGCCAACCGAAACTTTGCACGATCTCGGCAAAACCACGTGCCAAAAGTAGATTGTCCGGATGCATGTTTAGAGTCATTGTAGCGTGTTCGTACTGTCGATTATCGGGTCGCCAGTCGAACACAATATGTGGTATGTCCAGCGTATGACAAATGGAGGCAACGATGTCTGCAAGAGTTGAAGAATATATATAGAGTATTGTTATAATTAGAGATGAATACTTGCCTGAGCTACCCCCTGTGCTGGGGCCAAAAATGGCAATGACACCCTGTGAAATTAGGTTGCAGACTGCAAGAAATTTAGAGGTACCATATATAAATTCAAAGTATGTTCACTTTATGGCATTCACCTGTCTTCTCCATGATGAAACTATCCTCGGTGTTGGCATAGACCACCAGGGGCACCAGTTCAATATTTCTTTCCAAAATATTAGCACGATCAACGGCCGTGCGAAAAGCTATTTCCGCCTCATCCTTGTCCGATGTGAAAATGCTGCCTGGCAAGTGAACAAAATGTGAAAATTTTGTAGATATAGAATAATCTGAATGCAGTTGACCCACTTTCGATTTCGGCACTTACCCACCATAAATTGTTCCCTAGCCGTTGCACAGGGCAAGACGATCGACAGCAGGAAATATATATAATATATTGGAACCATTTTATTGATATTTATGCATTATATAGGTCGATTTATAATTTTTTCACTGATGATGTAAAACTTTTGCAACTGCAACGCACAGAGGTCTCGAACACAATGAGCTATGTCGGGCATATATTCTGAGTGCAGAACTGAACTATGCTAATTTTAAATGAGATCTGCTCACCAGAGAGAGGTGCCCTCTGTGGTTTGTTGTGCTAGACGTATTCTAAACAACCAAAGCGAGAGACAGACAGAGATAAAGAGAGAAACAAACATTTTGAATTCTTGGACTTGAGCCAGTAAAAAATTGAGAGTACTTTAATAATTTCATTACATTAGATCGAATTTAAAACAGGAGCATATGCCCGCTATACCTTCTTGCGAATGATGTGATCGTAGAACACAATAGTACCCTGTTTGGGGGAAATAGCCATGGTGCGAGTAACGTTCTTCGAGAATGGATTCCATTTCCCCCCAACAGGTAGTATTTTGCGATCTCCTTTGTGCTGAAACATCATGCCGTATCGGCCATCATGAACAACCTTAAAGTTATCACTGTCAGTATAGTGTAGAACATTATACTTCCGATTGAAGTAGCTCAGATGGTGAGGCATGGGCTCAAGTCGGTGCCGACCCTCGTATACTGCCGGCCAATTCGTGTGCCGCACTGCCTTGCGCCGTGTGTTGGCCCAACTCATGCCCAGATCCAAATAACCCGAGACTTCTGATCCATCTGTGTCAATAAACGTGGTAAACACTATGGTCTGTTTAAGGTTTAATTCCAGTTCCTTTTAAAGTATTTAAATTACGCTTTCTTACCGCCAACTTCTTCTCGAATATGGGAATCTCCCGTTTCTTGTACTCCAGCAATACTGGATCCTTGTGGTGTGGCGACATATACTTACTGTAGACTAGGTCACCCGAAATTTTGGGTCGCATAGTCTGCATTGCCAAATCGACCCGCCTGTCGAACTCTTTGTTGTCATAGGGCGCACTGGGGGTTCGATATCCCAATGAGATTATGCCTCGCGCTATTTGTTTCGAGCGCAAATATCGAAGGTCTTTAATGCTCATGAACGAGTTCAAGTATTGCTGATGGTTCTTGTAATCCAAAAGATGAATGTACTGCTCACCCATTTTCTATTCAGCTGCGTGTTCATTCAATTAAATTAAGATTAAGTTGTCTTTTTTTTTTTTTATTTATTATTTTATTAATGAATCTTTAACACACTGAACGTGTAGTGTTTGATAAGTAACTGACGAAAAAGTTGCTGGAAATTTGTGAAGTTACATTGAAAAGGAAATGTGAGAGGGGAAAATGTTTGATTATTGAATTTTTTCAATGCTGTGAAAAATGGGAGAATTAATATTTAATTAGGGTAATTTTTAGGAGAAAGTTTGAGGATGGTGGGAATAAATTCATAATGAAGAGCTTAGAGAATCCCAAACCTAAGTTGATTGGATTTATGAAACTATACGCATTATGTATATGCCCAGAAGTGGATAAATATATATAAAGAAAATTGTTCGTTCAACCAGTTGGTTATAATTTATCTCAACTCCTTGTAGGCTTTAATAAATCATGTGAACACCTTACTCCTGTCTATCATATATGACTAAAGAAATATCTAAGTACACATCGAACGATTGTGAGATTTAATTTAGCATCTTTCCTCTTACCCCATATTCTTTATTCCATATCTTTTTTTCTTTCCTTTTTTTTCTTTCAACAGAAATTAATTTAAACACACTTGACATAATCAGAAGCATGATCAACCACTTTGGAGATCAAAAAGCTGCCAAGAGCAAACAAAAGCAAGAACATCATCATAATATTTGGCACAGCATGTGAGAAACACCCGACAAACATAATAAAGCCACGATAGATAAAGGGGACGAGGCAGAAAATGAGGGGAAAATAGAATTCCCAATGAAAATCGCAAGGCACGGTAGACTGAATGCCGCCTACGTCATCGACAAGCGCCATAAAAAATGCCACGCCATGGCAAATGGCACATGGCATAGCAGGCGAGAGAAATGGAGACAAAGAGAGCAAAAGGAGAGAGAGCCAGAGAAAGAGAGAGGCAGAGAGATGTGTGTGCTATGGATAAATAGATCGTGGCAACACTCGGAGAGTGGAATACCGTTTTGCCGGCCGTTCAGTGTGCGTGCTAAGCGCTCCAAGACTGGATGCTGCGGTCGCTTGGAGCAACAAGAGCTAAAATAAATAATAGAAAAAATATATAAATTTCTACATTTCAAACTTTTTACGTAATTTTGTTACTGTGTGTGCGTGTGTGTGTGTAAAATTCAAAAACGAAATGGCCGCTGCATTTAGAAAATTCAATTAGAATCGCGTCAAGTGCGTTAGTTAACTCGAATTTTAGATATATATTCCTCTTTGGAATCGGAAGAAAAAATGCATTTGTATCCAGTTTACATTTATGTTGTGGTATTTTTAAAATACGCCCTCGCCATTGGCACGGATGGTCAGACGAGAGTCACAGTGGGTAGGTAGTTTGCACCATATATCATTCGGATTCGGATTTATTTGTGAATCATTTTCGTCGCACTTGCAATGATTATATTTTTGTTATTTCTGTTGTTTAGGTGCCATTTTCTTTGAGAATGAGCAGGAAATCGAACAGAGCTTCGATCACGCACTGCGCGAGGTGAACAATTTAAAGTTTTTCGAAATTCAATTTGTGTCCATAAAGCGTTACATGCCAACCAACGACAGCTTTATGCTGCAACAGCTAAGTAAGTGTTTTAATAGAAGTGATCGAATTCCGAATATTAAATGTTGGCAAAACATCATCTTCCGTTTAGCTTGTGAACTGATTTCCAATGGCGTTGCGGCTATTTTCGGACCAAGTTCAAAGGCAGCGAGTGGTACGTTGTGTGGTGGTTGTTGTGTTGTTTCTTCGAACATATGTTCAGCGATCGTTTTGTAATTGTGTTGTTCTCTCTCATCGCACCGTTGTTGTTGTTCCCAGACATAGTAGCGCAAATCGCAAACACCACCGGCATTCCACATATAGAATTCGATTGGAAACTCGAGGCCACGCGTCAGGAGCATTTGAATAACCAGATGACTGTCAATGTGGCACCTTCATTATCCGCATTATCACGGGCATATTTCGAGATCATCAAAACAAACTACGAGTGGCGTATATTTACGTTGATCTATGAAACGCCAGAGGGTGAGTCGGAAAGATAGATACACTATTGATTTACAATTGTAAATAAACAATAATAATATTTTTTATTTTTTAAGAAACTGCAATAGAATTTACTACATCAAACATTTCCTGTATTAATAATATGCCCTTTACTTCTTTGAAATCTGCACAATATATCAAATGAGATTATTATTGATATTATTAGACATACGAGGGTCGTTTGATAAGTCCGTGACTTTTTGTATTTGCCGCGCACCTGCTCTAAATACAACACTGCTCCTGTCAGCAGTTATCGATTAACAGCTGACTGTAAAATTTTGAGAAAGCTGCGTTTTTTGGTTTGCGTTTTATAGGCATTGAAAGCAGACGATCTCGTGAATTTTAACGAAAATGGAAAAAAGTGAATTTCGTGTCAGCATGGCAAAATTTCATAAATTGGGCTACGAACTGCTACCCCATCCAGCATATTCTCCAGATTTAGCCCCCTGTGACTATTTTTTGTTTCCAAACATGAAGAAATGGCTCGGCGGTAAGAGATTCGGGTCATCACAGAAACAAACGACTATTTTGAGGGCCTTGAGAAAACCTATTATTTGGAAGGAATAAAAAAATTGGAAAAACGCTGGACTAAATGTATAGAGCTAAAAGGAGATTATGTTGAGAAATAAAACGCTTCTTTGACGAAAAAAATATATTTTATTCAAAAAGTCACGGACTTATCAAACGACCCTCGTAGCTTATCAGCAAATTAGAACCTCTTAGGGTGTTTCGAATGCCTTTCTTTCTGGTTAATAAACAATGCATATACCTTCCAGGACTGGCCCGTTTGCAGGATCTAATGAATGTACACGTACTGAACAGCGATTACCTAAAGTTGCGCAATTTAGCTGATTACGCTGATGATTATCGCATATTATGGAAGGAGGCAGACGAAACGTTCCATGAACATCATATTATATTGGACTGTGAACCGAAATCATTGAAAGAACTGTTGAAGATCTCTGTGGACTTTAAGCTGCAAGGACCTTTTCGAGTGGGTCTTTAACAAACTTTAACATTATTCGATATGCAATATAGTATAATTCTCCTTTAGAATTGGTTTCTTACACATTTGGACACACACAGCTCGGGACTGAAGGATATTTACAATGAAGACTTCAAGGCGAATATAACTTCGGTGCGGCTAAAAGTTGTAGACTCGAATCCCTACGAACGCAAGAAAACGCGACCCAGCAAAGTTGATGTAAGTTACGATGAATCAATTGATATTTACTATATAACTTACAGGGAATTTTTTTCTATTACAGCAAATTCTTAATAGCCAAATGATGCTACCAATTCTGATCTACGATGCCGTGGTACTCTTTGCCAACTCAATGCGCAATGTTATCAATGCGATGCAACAGTTTTATGCACCCAACAGTCACTGTGGCATGGCCTATGACAATCCCTGGATAATGGGTCCTCATGTAGTGCAGGCCATGAAGAGCATATCGGAAGATGATGTAGAGCCAAGTTTCAAGACGGAAAACATGAAGCTGGACGAATACGGACAGCGCACACAATTCAATCTGGAAATCTACAAGCCAACAGTTAATGAACCCCTGATGGTCTGGACACCGGACAATGGTATCAAGGTCCGTAAACTTAGCCCTGAAATGGAGAGCTCAGCACCAGCCACTGACTTTTCGGTACAGAGAAAGGTTTATACGGTAGTAACACATTTTGAAGAACCTTATTTCATGATGAAGTGAGTTTAACAACAAAACAAAACTTGGTTATCTTGAATTGAATTTTTATTTCCGTTTCAGGGAAGATCACGAGAACTTTAGAGGTCAAGAAAAGTACGAAGGTTATGCTGTAGATCTCATTGGAAAACTATCGGAAATAATGGAATTTGATTATGAGTTTATGATTGTTAATGGAAATGGAAAATATAATCCCGAAACTAAGCAATGGGATGGCATAATCCGAAAGCTAATCGATCATGTAAGTTATTGAATAGGGTAGTCTCTGCAGATGAACAACTTATTCTTTAGCATGCCCAAATCGGGGTCTGTGATTTGACTATAACGCAACTGCGACGATCCGCAGTTGATTTCACTGTGCCCTTCATGCAACTGGGTATCAGCATATTGCATTACAAGAGTCCGCCGGAACAGAAGAATCCGTTTGCCTTCTTGGATCCCTTTGCTTCAGATGTCTGGATATATATGATATTTGCACAGCTTATAATGACGTTGGCCTTTGTGCTGATTGCCAGGTGAGTTGGGAAACTGATAATGCTTAACAGATGCTGATCAAGACTCGCTTTCTCTCTCATAGACTCTCGTACCGCGAGTGGATGCCACCGAATCCTGCTATTGTCGATCCGGATGAGCTGGAGAACATTTGGAATGTGAACAACAGTTGCTGGCTGATGGTTGGATCCATTATGCAACAGGGTTGCGATATTCTACCCAGGTTTGTGTTGAAATAAAACTATATATGTATGCTATATATTGTATACTTGCTTTAGGGGTCCCCATATGCGCATCTTAACTGGCATGTGGTGGTTCTTTGCCCTGATGATGCTCAGCACATACACAGCCAACTTGGCTGCCTTCTTGACCAGCAACAAGTGGCAGAGCACCATCAACAGTCTGGGGGATCTGATCGAACAGGATACTGTCAAATATGGCAGCATGCGCGGCGGCAGCACTTCGCTCTTCTTCTCGGAGTCCAATGACACGGACTATCAACGTGCCTGGAATCAGATGAAGAGCTTTAATCCCTCCGCCTTCACAAGCAACAACAAAGAGGGTGTCGATCGTGTGCGCAAGGAGAAGGGCAAATATGCCTTCCTCATGGAAACCACCAGCATGACCTACAACATTGAACGAAATTGCGATCTGCGACAAATTGGCGGACAGATTGGTGAAAAGCATTACGGACTGGCAGTACCACTGGGTAAGCTTTGAGGGGTAGCCAAGAGGGGAGCGTCATGTGATCGATTGTGAAGGTGCCAATTTATACTTTATATTGATCATTCAAAATTACATTTATAAAGATGGTAACTTTCTCAAATCCAAGGTTTCCATAATTGTTGTTCAATACTTATATAGAGTATCGATTTATTATTATACTTATTATGAAAGCATCCAATTCAGCAAATATTAGACCTTTAGTTATACATTTTTACATTTAGATACAATTGCAATATATTTCTTGTTCGTTGACTATTCTAAAAGTCTGAAACGAAATGTTGTAAGTTAGTACTTTGGGGGACTTTCAGCTCTTTTGCTTATATTTATAATCTAAACATTTTCCTTTGATCCCATCGTAATATACGAAAATTTGTACAACACGTGCCAGTCGTGGATCTTTATGGACTTATCATATATGAAAAGTATGTTTATATTTATACCCACAGAGATTTAGGTTGCTCCAAGTCGACTATATTTGACGATAGCTTTCTTTAGTTTTTTTATAAAATATTACAAATATATCATCTTCTTCTGCAGGCGCCGATTATCGTACGAATCTAAGTGTCTCCATACTCCAATTGAGCGAGAAGGGAGAACTGTACAAGCTGAAGAACAAATGGTGGAAGAATCACAATGTGACTTGTGAAACCTTCCATGAGGTGGACGGAGATGAATTGTCTATTATTGAACTCGGAGGTGTCTTCCTGGTACTTGCTGGAGGTGTGCTAACCGGCGTCATCTTGGGCATCTTTGAATTTCTGTGGAATGTGCAGAATGTGGCTGTGGAGGAGCATGTCACCCCATGGCAGGCACTCAAGGCGGAGCTGATATTCGCTCTAAAGTTCTGGGTGCGCAAGAAGCCTATGCGTATATCGAGCAGCAGCAGCAGCGGCGACAAATCCTCCAGGCGTTCCTCGGCGACGGCGTCGCGGCGCAGTTCCAAGGAGAAGACGCGCAGCAAGACGGCCAGTTAGAGAATAAGTTGGGAAGTCTGATTTGTGTTCAAAGTTATAATAAACGTACAAAATATGAATCCATGCGATATTTTTCCAAGTAATTGGGCAATGATTTTGTCTGTCTACAACGTATGTTGTAGGGTATATATACATATATGTAAACGTATTTAGCATATGTCTGACAAAGCTATTTTTCTGGCAAGCATTTTTTATGCACCCTACTTAGCAGGTGGCGTTGGCTTTAGACACACGCAATATAACGCACCATTTGGCATTAACGAATTTGGCTCATTTCCAGCTAGAGCTCATGGCGCAGTCGATGTGGCCCAATGTGTCCGCGGTATCTGTTGCTCGTGTTTTTTGTGACCATTGTATTGTCTCCATCGAGCGAATAGCTCTTGGGTTTTCCGCCCCTCCTCTATCGTATGCTGCCCGCCTAATGGCCACGGAACTGATGCTAAATTAAGCAGCACTCTCCCAGAGATCTCACTTCTGCTGGCGTTTTCCAAAAAATCGACATTTCAGTGCCTCGCGAGCAGCGCCCCGATCAGGTCCCAACTTGTCTCATATGCTGCCTTCTCCAAGAATTCTTCGCAGTCGTCGTGTGGAATATTTCTTACGCTCGATGGGGATATTTTTCATTTGATATACATATATGTATATTTATGAATAAAGTGAATTGTGGAGTGTTGTGTTCTGTTGTGCATTGCATTATATAAACGATATGCAAATATCCATTTAAGTTATCCCAATTATGCGGAATCAGTTCCTTAAGTTTATAGTTATGTTTGCTAAACATTTCCTAATTTTGATCGCGTTGATTTCGCGCAGTGCTGCAAATGAGGATGGATTAGTTATTAAAATAGGTATGAAAATGCAGTGAAATAATAAAAGAAGTTTTCAAAATATAATAAACATTATATTATATGTGCATTCATAATATGCACTATATAAATATTTTGCAAAGTTCTTTTATAATTTTTCTTTTGTTTAAATAATTTTAATATTTACGCAGATTACTTTCCGGTATTTTGAAAACAATATATAATAATATATATTTTTCTCTTTCTTCAGGTGCCATTTTCTTTGACTCGGAAATGCATCTGGCTGAGGCCTTCGATACGGTTGTGGAGGAGTTAAATTCGCAAAGTTCCGATCTGCAATTGGAGCCAATAAAACATTATATTACTGTGGACGATAGCATAGTGCTGCAGGATTTATGTGAGTTAATCAATGTTGTATTTTAAACAGATTATTATCTTTTTGATATATGTATTTCATTTTGCAGCCTGTGACTTGATTGGAAATGGTGTCGCGGCTATTTTCGGACCAAGTTCAAAGACAGCCAGTGGTAAGTTGACTTTCGATCGACAAAAAGTTAAATTATTTTTAAACAATATCAGCGTCATAAAATTAGTTGTCTCGATGTCTAGACACGACAGTGTGTATACAAAGGAACGATATTTGTATACTGAGAGCAAAGGGAAGAGCAGAAGAGAGTAAGGGGGAGAACAGAAGAAAGCCAGGAGGAGAGCAGAAGAGAGCAATGGAGAGAGAGAGAGAGCGAGAGTGAAAGAGTAATGCCTCTGAGAGAGAGATCTCAAAACCAAGAGAGAAAGAGCTCTCACTCTCTTTCTCGCGATTTAATGTCGTGTTTTTATGTTTTCTTAGCAAACTATGCCACTAACCTCGTTAATGATTCTTGAATGATGTTTCCCACCAATTTGGCAATGCAAAAATAAGATCTAAATATTTTCGCAGTAAATAAACGATTCACCTCGTTGTTCCGCCCCCTTAAATATTATACGCGAGATTTGAGATTGCTTTTTTGGAACATTGCCAGACGAACTCGGTCTCTCGTATGTGTACATATAGAATGTTTACCTATATATGTATAAGTTTATATATATTCCGATTTCATTGCGTTGTTTTGCTCGGCACTTTCATTGTGTGTTTTGTCAGTTCGCCGAGTCATTCTAAACAAAAATAAACACGCCCCTTTTTTTTCGCAGATATTGTCGAGGTGCTGTGCAACATGACAGGTATTCCCCATCTGCAGTTTGACTGGCATCCACAGCAGTCCTTCAGGGAGCGTCTCAATCACCAAATGACCATCAATGTGGCACCCTCGGAGCTGATCCTGTCCACAGCCTTATCCGATATACTGCGCAGCAAGGCTTTCGATTGGAAGTCCTTTACAATTGCCTATGAACGGGATGCACGTGAGTTTCATTAAGATTTATGACAATATTCGCGGTAGATGATGCTTAATTTGTTGTTGTCACTCTCTAAATGCTTAACGTTGCCATATCAATTAGAATCAGCTGTTAAAATCTATGTTCTAAGGAGCTGTTAAGTCTTATGCTAAGTTACTGTAAACTCTTATGCTAAGTAGCTGCTCAAAACATAGACTTTAACATCTGATTCTAATTGATCTGGCAACCTTAAATTTGATTCAAATTTTTTAATAAGATTGTGATTTGCCGCAAACAGACAATAATAATATTTGATAATATTTTTCGTTATTACCTTACATTCCCTTCCTCTCTTCTTCTTTCAGATCTTGCTCGATTGCAGCACATCTTTGCTTGGAAGCAGCTTCACAAGACCGGCATCAAGTTGCAGGAGTTTCAGCGCGGCGATGATTACCGCGTACTATGGAAACGAATAAGTAATTCGCGTGAGAAGTTCGTGCTGCTCGACTGTTCGGCCGATATTATGGCCGATGTGATCAATGCATCGATTGGCTTTAACATGACGGGGTCTTTCAATGTGAGTTTACATATATATTTATTTGGGATGTTTACTTTATATATCTTACCTAACTAGAACCTCTTCCTAACCAATTTGGATACACACACCTCGGGTATCGATCGTTTCTATTCGCGTGAGTTCCGAGTTGCCGTAGCAGCTGTGCGGATTCGCAGTTATATTCCTCCACCCGTGCACGATGAGACCGATGTGTTTGACGACACTGTAGATGATCGGGTGAGTTTCTGGGATGATTATATTTAGCTATATATAACTTGACTCTTTTTATCATAGTTCATCTCGTTGGGTACTCAGCTTATCTACGATGCTGTTGTGCTTTTCTTTAATGCCGTGCAACAGCTGAGCAAACTTCCTGGTTTCTACACACCACAGTTCAGTTGCGGACATGGCTTTTGGCAACCCGGACCGCATTTGGTACAGCAGATGAAGGATGTACGTAGAAATGGATAATATAATATAATAGCATAATGAATCATTTTCCTTGGATTCTTTTTTTTCAAGCTCTCACCAAAGCAAGTGAAGCCGCCATATAAGACACAGCGACTGCAAATAACTGCAGATGGTCAACGCGAGGACTTCAATCTGGAGGTTTATAATCCGATTATCGATCGGGTTAGTCACGTCTGGAATAAGGAATATCAGCTGGTTAACTTTGAAAAGATTCGGGAGAACTCCACACAGGCTGTGAAACAACGACGTCTCGAGAATAAGTTGGATTTCTCACAGAGACCCGTAAAGTATACGGTGGCGACACGCGTGGGCAAACCCTACTTCAGTTGGCGGTGAGTGTGGAGCATCTGAATTGTTGTAAATAAGATAAACTCAAGCTAATGAAATGCTTTAATTAATAGACCAGAACCAGAAGGCGTGCACTACGAAGGCAATGAACGCTTTGAGGGCTACGCCGTTGATTTGCTGTATAATCTGGCCGAGGAATGCAAATTTGATTTCCATTTTGAGCCAGTGAGGGATAATAAATATGGCAGCTACGATCCGACCACGGATGAATGGGACGGCATAATTAGGCAGCTAATTGACAATGTGAGTTGCACAACTAATGCATACATATGTATTGTATATTGTCCCTTAAATCATAGTCTAATCAATCTCCCCACGCCCTGTCCGTGTCTTTAGAATGCACAGATTGGCATCTGTGATTTGACCATTACTCAGGCACGTCGTTCTGTTGTAGACTTCACAGTTCCATTCATGCAGCTGGGCATTAGCATCCTGGGGTACAAGGAACCACCTCCGGCTGCAAATATTTATGGCTTTCTGAAACCATACAACATGAATGTTTGGCTGCATCTCATGGTTGCCATGCTAATCACTGCGATGGCCTTGATTCTGGTCGGTCGCATGGATCCCTATGAATGGGAGCCGCCGCAGCTTAACGAGGACAATGAGGAGGAACGGGAGAACACATGGCACTTGCACAACACCATGTGGCTCGTGCTGGGCTCCATTCTCAATCAGGGTTGTGATCTGCTTCCACGGTAAGTGCTGGAGAGAAAGACAATGAGGGGGATACAAAATGGTTAGACAATAGAGAAAGCCATTATAAGGGGGTAAGCAGACAGAAGGATAACTTAGGGGAGCAAGACATAATGCGGGTAAAAGGGGAAAAATAATATAAGAGAAAGCAAGAGACACTTCATAAACTTTAAGAGTAATTAACTAAACATTTTAATAATATTATCCTTCTTTTTAGAGGCGTTCCAATGCGCCTGCTGACTGCCTTCTGGTGGATTTTCGCACTGCTTGTCTCCCAAACATACATCGCCAAGTTGGCCTCCTTTATTACCTCTTCCAAGATGACCAACAGTATTTCCTCGCTACACGATTTGGTTGATCAGAACAAGGTACAATTTGGAACTATTCGTGGTGGAGCTACTTCGGTTTACTTTTCTGAATCCAATGACACGGATAATCGTATGGCATGGAACAAAATGTTATCAGTTAAACCGGATGCATTCACCAAAAACAATGAGGAGGGTGTGGACCGTGTGAAGCTGAACCAAGGAAAGTACGCTTTCCTCATGGAGACCACAAGTCTGCAATATTATACGCAACGCGATTGTGAACTAACCCAGATTGGTGAAAGTTTTGGAGAGAAGCACTACGGCATTGCTGTGCCGTTGAGTAAGCATACTGAGAAGTTGAATTTCCTTATGAAAAGGAATGATTGAATTGTTTTTCTTCACAGATGCCAACTTCCGATCAAATCTTAGTGTGGGCATACTCAGGCTTAGTGAGAAGGGTGTGCTCTATAAAATACGAAATAAGTGGTTCAATAACGACAGCACAAATTGCGATTACAGCGGTCCCACAAACGAAGAGGGACAGTTCGATATGGATGCGGTGGGAGGTTTATTTGTGGTTCTAATTGTGGGTATATTTTTCTCATTTATCATTGGCATTGTTGAGTTCCTGTGGCATGTGCACAAAATAGCACTCAAAGAAAAGGTAAGTGAGATATCAAATACATGATAGAGTCAAGTTTACATATCACTAATTCTCTTACAGATCAAGCCAATGGTTGCATTGAAAGGGGAAATTCATTTTCTTATACGTCTCTGGCTAAAGCGGAAACCCCTGCGCACATATCGAGAGAGCTGCGACTCCACATCGACGGGTTATTCTTCACTGGGTCCACTCTCCAGCTCGTCCACAGTGAAAAAGAGAAAAAAATCAAAAAGCCGTGCCGACTAAATGTCACTGAACGCTTAATACATTCATTCAATTCGCATTTTATTATTTATATTACATTTACAATACGCATATAATAAAATATATTTTAGATACAATTAAGAAACAAGAAAGGAGGAATTTATTTATGAATACTTTAGTATAATTATCAGTCTCTTTATCTCCTCCTAGCTCCTATCTGCTACAACATTTTACACATTATAGTAAAGTCTTCTTGAACTTTTTCAGATTTACTCTACCTAGATTACTACTGCACTTCAAACTTTGTTCATCGTTTAAATTTATTGAAAAATTAGCTCTTGCGAGCCTAAAAAAATTGCCTCAATGCGAGCAGAGGCTCACAGAGGGCGAGTTATTGGTTAAAGTTTTCAACTAGCAATAATCGCAACTCGGTTGTGACCTCATTGTTTGCGATATTGCCACTGCACAAGGTTGTACTGAACTTAGGAAAACTTGGCATAAATATGCTTTACATTGGCTTAAACAGTTTGCGAATTATTGTGGAAAGATTTAAGAAACTTCAAGGGTTGCTGTTCCATTAGACTTAAAGCTCTTTGCTCGAACTACCCCTCAAGTGATGATGATCGTAAAAGTTGAACTAGTTTAAATGACAATGTCCGAACCGGTTTCAATTCAATTGCAGACAATGTCATCGCACCCAGCAAAACTCTATCAAGGGTTGCTCACGATTTGTGCCCCTAACGATTGAATTTTTACGACCCAACCAAGCAATACTTCTCCTCTATTCTTCTTTTGCACGAATTCAACATTGATGGTCTGTCGACCGGACAAAAAAAAAGAACCACGTGGGTCAAGAGTCTGCAGTCTGCATTGTGAGCCAGATATTTGGATTATGCCAGTTAAGCGGCTTGCCCACAGTGCGTGCAAATTATAAGCTGCTTTAAGGCCACAGCGAAGCATTTTACCTTTTAGGTCTCAAACTCACAACTCTTTCACCTTTTACAGTCTTTGCTATCATTTGGGGGAAAATTTAGGGGAAGGGAGGTAAGGGGATTTGGTGCTACTGCTGCTCCTCCATGTCATCAGCAAATTGCTCAGTACTTACCAAATGGCCAAATCGTTGGCGTCTTGCTGCTGCTGCTGCCTTGTAATTTAAATGGTTATTTTATGGTGCGGGTCATAAAGTGCGCAAATAAGGGTTAATTATGTCCCTCGGCTTGCCAAGTGTCGACAGAAGATGCCCAAATTGCAAGTACCAATTGCCCAATTGGAATGTTAATGAGCTGCTCTTAAATTCTGACGGTTTGGGGCAATTTAGAAAGTAAGCGGGTGATTTTTAAACCCTTTAGAATATTAACATTAACATGGTCTAAAAATGGATACAATTATTTTGGGCTTTTTGTATGTTGAAAACAAGAGAAATTTTGATAGTCATATACATATTTGCAAAATATAAGAATAATACAAGAGCTCACTTTAAAGCATAACGCATTTTAAGGAACCATTAATTTAGCACAGAAAAATAAAACAAAATATTAGCTGTTAAGTTATTTCTTATTATGTTAGTTCTTATGTTATTTAAGTGTTCGATCACAATGCATCGATGCTTAGTGGTTCGATGCTTAGTTGTGTCGTTACACTATCGTAAGTCGGTTTAGTGAACGACAACCCTGTCGATATCCATAACGATGGAAGTGT
Organism: Zaprionus indianus; assembly: GCA_018904595.1. Taxonomy (NCBI): domain Eukaryota; kingdom Metazoa; phylum Arthropoda; class Insecta; order Diptera; family Drosophilidae; genus Zaprionus; species Zaprionus indianus. The sequence continues at coordinate 5,845,369 of JAEIHA010000905.1, forward strand.
GTTGCATAACGCCAAAAAAACTAACAGAACAAATCGAATGTGCCATAAAAACATGTAAAATTAAACTATGCAATTAGAGCGTACATCGATGTTTCAATGTTATTCGGAAAAAACATCGATGTATCCATATATCGTCCATTCATTTATACGAGGTCTACTAAACAATACAGTTAATAAAGTATTATCTCCTTACAACGAAACTCTCAGGTAACTTAACCCTTTTTAGGCCATTGAGCAGATTGTGAATTGTTGGGGCAATCTGACAAATAAACAAGTGTTACTCATCTCTGTCGAAAATGACAGGCAGGAACGAGCTTATTAGCCCATGTCAAACACGCCTCCTTAAACTTTTTCCCTCGCCACTCCCAAAGCGGATGTTGCCAATATCAACACCATAAAAACAACACCAGCACAACTCTCCCTCCCCCCTCACCCCACAGTGCAAATTCAAAGCAAACCAAACCAAACCAAAGTGAAGCCCATAAAAAGAGACGCAGTCGATTGCCTCATCGTCGAAGCGGAAACAATTGACTCGATTACATGGCCAACAAAAAATAGCTGGGAAAAAAAGAGGGAAACACAACTTGACAACATAAACATGAGGCGCCAATAAAAACAAACAGAGAAGGAAGGGACTGGCAAAAAAAGGGCAGCACACACACTCACGCACAACTAACCCGGGCAGAGGATGCGTGTGCAGGTGGGGCGGGGTGGGGGAGTGAGTGGAAACACTTTCCCTGGTTGGTTTTAGTGAGCTCAACCTCAAACTCTCTGGCTTTGTCTACTGTTATTTTTGTTTTTTTTTGTTTTTTGTTTTCGTTTTGATTCGCATGTGTCTGACATTTATTTATTTCTATTTATTTCGTTTTATTATTTAATTGTTTGTCCAATACTTTTTGAGTGTTTAACCACATTGTGAAATTTTGTGTGTGTGTGTGAGTTTTATTTATGTCGCATTTTTCTTGTCTGTTCGCAAAAAAAAACCGCAAATTGTTTTATTGTGTTTTGTGGATGCAATTTTAATTGTTATTTATAGTCGGACATGCAAATTTCATGGGCCATTATCTTGTTTGTTGCACTGCTAATTGGTCGAAATTTTAGACAAGTGTCAAATCGGAAATATGTGATAGACGTGGTAAAGTATACAAGTTGGTGGTATGGAAATATTCTGCAGAGTATGATAACATAGGTAGTGTATAAGTGGTAAGTCTGGATATTTTATGGCAATTAAAAAAATATTTATCTCAGTATTATTTTATTTATGAAATATTTAAACTGATTTAAAAGTAATTTCTTTTGTATTTACTAAGTTAAATTAAAAGATTATAATATTTATTTATTTATTAAAATTGATCTTCAAAAGTAAAATATTTATTTATTTAATTTTATTTATTCTACTATATTGACTTTACTTTCTTTTTTAGATTTTTAATTAACTTCAAACAATTAAATTTTCTACGGTTCTTCTCCTTGCTGCCCTTTCACTAGTTATATTAAGCATACGCCCCGTACAATCCACAAACCTAATATAGATTTGAGTTGAAGCATAATCTGGAGAGCCTGGCGACTTAAAAATGCAACGAAAAATAGCATGACACACTGAAATCTATGCTGGCAACGGGAGCCACAATGCATTTTAAACATCAAGAGCCACAATAGCAACGACAACAACAACAACAACAAGTGGTAGTTGCTGCAGGGGGTAGTTAGGAACTGCGAACTGGGAACTGGGAACTGGGAACAACAATAACTGAAGAGGCGGGCAATATGTTTGCCTGTATTTTCGTTAGCAACACGCGCGGCAACGAGCCGAGTGGAGGCTTCAGTTGGAAAATCAGGCAGCTAACCAGCAGAAAACAAGCAGGCAAATAAAAACAGAGCCAGAGGAGCCTCCAGGCTCAGAGGACCAGGCACCAGGCAGCAGGAATCATGCAGCAGGCAGTAGACATCGGGTAGCAGGCAGCAGGCAGTGGCAGTGGCAGGCTGCAGGCAGCGAGCATTGGGCGTCGTGGTGCCTGCACCGGGCACAAATTCAATATGGCGCCGCAGAGGAAGTGCTACAGACGCAACCAGTGTGTGTTCGTGTACATGTGCATGTGCATGTGTGTGTGTGTGTGAATGAGTGTGCTCGCATTGAACCAACAGCTTGTGGCGTCAATTTGTGGACATTATTGTTTCATGACTGCAACCGGGACGAAAACGAGGCCTAAGCAAAGCCCGACAACTCGCCGCAATCACTGGCAACGAACTCGGTGGCAAAGGGAATTCGGGACGTGTCGAGTTCCATGCAGCACGTGTGTGCGGGCATGCAACACAGTGGGGAGTGGGAGGGACTTGCCCACCGCCCACACAGCTTCACCAGCACCAGCTGCGGCAGCTGTTGTGATCTAATTTTTGATTATTTACGCGATTTTCGCGTTAAATTTGCACGAAAAATTAATTGCAGCCACAGTTTGTTGGCTTTTAGTGGCTCCGTTAGACTCGAGTGGTCAGTGTTTGGAATATTTGTATAGTGCCACAATGCGAGACTAAAAGAGAGAGGAAATGAAAGAGAGAGAGAGAGAGAGAGAGGAAGAGTGGGTCAGGGAAAGCCTTCCCCCATGGGAGCCGAAATTAATTACGCTGAAATGAGCGCAGTGCGCAGATAATGAGAAATCAATTAGATATTGGTTTATTATAATGAGCTTGCTCTTTGCTAGGGATGGAGTAAGGTCTATTTAAACAACAACATTTCGATGACCTCAGTAGGGTAGACATTTGGAAAATAGTACTCTAATGTTAATTAAATTAAATTTATTTACAGTTTCTTAGAATTAATTTTGAATTGAATTCAAATTCTATTTTAAATCAATAGCAAAATATACTTTTTTACAGGAACATTTTGGTTTTATATATTTATTTAATTATAATATAAACCATATATGATTGGAGATGCCTTCTTCTGCCTGTTACTCACATTTCTCGTCCGACAAACACAATTGACCATGAAACTTTTTAAAGTCTTTGGCCTAAATATAAAAAAAAGTGTGAATAAGAATTAACTTAACTAACATATGATTCAGTTTGAAACTTTCAAAAGGATTTCTCAAATTTAAGGAACCTGCAGCTTTAAATTTAGATGCAGGCTCGAAGACTACTTATGGCTCAAAGAGTTGGGACGCATGCATGATGTATTCTAAATACTTGGAACTACTGAAACTAGTCGAATTCATCCAGAAGCTAATTGAAGCGATTTTCATAGCAGAACGAATCCAGTTGTTGGCTTCTTTCTTCGTTCTCCCCTTACCGAATGTAGCTGCATAAATCAACTTCATATTTCCCTTTTTTGTTGTTGGAGTTGTGTACTCCGAGCATTGCGTATACGTACAGATGATATTTCACAGCAGAAGTGCCGCCAGACCGACAGTCCAGCAACAGCAATAGCAACAGCAAGAACTCAGCCAACTGAGTGAGGCTCGTTCTGATGACATTTTCAAACGTATTAATTGAATTCAATTTACGGCATTACAACGCAACTGCCGCCCACACACAGTCGAGAGACGAGAACCGAAGCCGTACAAGCGCTCTGGACCGCACAGGTAAGGTGAATCTCTCTCTCTCTCTCTCGGCTGCCGTAAAATTGATTTGATTTTCGAGTCAATGTCAACGTGTTGCAGTCTTTATTAGTTCGTTCTTTCTATGTAAACGTTATGCTGTTGAAGAGGGAAGGGCTGTAAAGGGACAGTCGGAAAATTAAGACCACAGCTTGCAATGCAACTGACACTTCAGAGAGCCCGGAGCCAAGTCCACGCAGTCAGTTCTGCCTCCACTTAATGCCTCCAACCATTTTCCACCTCCTCGTCCTTTGATGACACACATTGCCTGACAGTTTGCTGCAATTTTCATTTTAATGAAAAATTGTTGTTGTTTTGACGGCAAATGCAACTTTGAACCTGCTGGCCAGTTGTTTTTCTCGTTGCTGTTGTTGTTGTTGTGGCTCTTTTTGTTTTTTGTTTCTGCATTTCATTTGCAGTCAGTTTTAATATCGGTTTTTAATTGATTTGTAAATTCAAATGGAATTTCCGCTGCTGCAATTGCTGCCAATTGCTTATTGTTTATTTGCTTATCAAAACAATTCAAGAAAGTTTATGGACTAATACTGAAAAATAGCTAGTAGTCAGATCAACAATAATTTGTATTTGTTACAAAGAATAAATTAATAAATACCAAACAGAAATATTTTGAAGAATTTGTAGATTTGGTCTGAAAAAGGTTGATTATGCAAGGTTGGTCTGTTCATTGCTTATGTTATATTTATATAGTATATATAATATATTTATATTATTTAGTTGCAAGCATTATTAAGCTTGCGGAATTTAAGCAGCTACGCTACTTGTTCAATGCTTGCTTTACTCTGCGGCACTGAAACGTTTTGCGATTCCTCTTTAGACGTTTAGTTGAAAGGGACTTTTGGTTATTGCAAGGGAAATTTCATGGTGGTGAATTCAACAGAGAATAAATACTTGGAATTGGTTGCCATGGTGCCTAACGTGCGTTACAGAAAATAAGAATTGTTTAGGTATTATAGAAATTCTATAAGAGGTTCTAAGAGATATTAATTTATGGTTTTATTATTAATTTACTTTGGGTAAATTTTGTTATTATATTTTTGAGTTATCTCCATATTACATTGTCTTAATGTTTGCTTTTTCGGCTTGTCAAATTCAAATAAGAATTATTTGAAATAATATTAAATATTAAATTTGCATAACCAAAGTGAAAGCAATCAATGTATTTTTTACCAGTGTTAACCCAACATTGCGACGCTAAAAAATAATGCAAAATGCTTGCATTTAAAACCACTTGGCGTATACGTAATTTGAGGAAGAATAAACAGCTGCGTATGCTCTGAAATTAATAGAATCATAAAAACAGAGCAAATATGCAAATATCGAGCTAACTGGGAATGTCTTACGCACACATACGCACACCCACTCAGCTGGAAGGTGGCAACATAAAAAGCGAAGCTCCAAATAGGCCGCCAATGCGAAGACATTGAAAACGGGAAATTGGTACGCCTACCAGGACATGCGATAGGCTGTTGCTGCTAAATAATAAATAAATACGCGAAGCACATACACAAACACACGCACTCACACACAGAGGAACGCATATGTATGCGTATGCTATGTAATGCGCGGCAGCGCCCCTTGAAATGCTCAAAGAAAACGACGCACGGAAAACATTTTTGGCCATCAAATTATTTTTTAAGTGAACTTAAAACGAATTGACTAATTTGTTGTCACGATTTCATTTGATGTTAGCTGCCAATTTCCAATCTTAAGTTTGTAATTCTATTTATGTTTATGTACATATGTATACCTACACATCAAGATGCCCTCTGTTTACATAGGAGCTTTCCTTTTTCCTTTCCTTTTTCTTGGCGACTGCGCATATTTGGTTCGCTTTTTTCTGGCTGTTTTTCATGTTGCCTCCTTGTGTTCATATTCTCATGTCTTGGCACCTGGGCCGAAGGGTCGTTATCTTTCGATTGGGCCGTGTGTTGGATTTGTTGCCAAACTCACCACAAGCTGAGTAATTACCAGACTTGGCTAACCACAAATCGAGACACACGATAATCGCCCTAAAAAATGTCATTTAAATGTAGTTTGTGGCTTTTTATGTTTGGCCAGTAATTGTTGTTTGACTTTTGATTTATTGATTGTTTAATTTTACATGTAATTGTGGCAAGTTTCACAATTAATGAAAGTATTTGTGGTAGTCAGTAGAAAGGTCTTAGAAGATGGTTTTGTCTTCAAATTTGTTTTATGTTTATATTAAAATACAGTTTTATTTGCATACATATTTATTTTATTGTTATTATATATAATAAACAATCACATGTTAATTAACTTTCCACTATCTATTGAGATGATTACAGCCCCAAGTTCAGTTACAAATTCCATCAAGGCCCTTTTTATTATTTCCACAGTTCATTGCTGAAATCGTGCCTAATGATTGGACTGAATCACCCTATAGTTTAGGCAAGTATATGTATATAGTGTTCTAGTGTGTGTGTGTGTCTGTTTTCGCCTGCTCGTCATGCAAGTTGCGTTCTTGCTTACCATTATGCTGGCATCTATGATTAACATGGCTATAATAGTCACTAAGTGCATGCTTTTGACTTTGCCGCATACGTTTCAAAGTCATTAGACGGTACAGGTACACATACATACATACATGCATGCATACATGAGACACACTCACGCATGCACAGTTACACTTACAGGGCACTCCACGTGCACATGCACACGCACATGCAGAGCAACACTCAGGTATTCAAGGATTGCAGGCATTGCACTGTGGTCATTATGCGGTTGGTTATTTCCAACATTTCGTGGCTCAAGTGGTTATTTGTATGGCTCGCGCGCCTCTAACTATGCAACGTTTTCTATTTTCAACTTGGATTTTTTGCTGTTGTTCATTAGAAGCACTTAAAAATCGACACGGTATACGGTTATTTGTTATTTACCTTTGGCAAATTGCTTACTTCAAGCCTCGTTCTATTTTGCAGTTTTCAATCAGCCTAATGACAGACAGAGCATGAGCCAGAGAGAGAGAGAGAGAGAGAGAGAGAAATAGAGAAAGCACGAGTGTGCAGTTGTCCGTCGCAATTTGCTTTTTAATTAAAAGAAAATAAGTAGCCCAAAAAGAAAACCCTCGACAGGATAGTACTCGAAAAACTACTCGAACAGACGAAAGAAGATAAACAGAACGTAATAACAATAATAAACAAGTTGCCACTTCATTTCGAACGCTCCGACGGAGCTCTGATAACTGCTTAGTGCCAATATTAAAATCCACCACAAAGCAATGTCTCCGAAAGATAAACAACAACGATAGCAAAACTATTTCAACAGTAATGCGAGAGTGGACCAAGGACCAAGAATAGTCAAAGAGAGTATGAGAAAGAAGGGAAATAAGAGCGAATGAGTGAGTTAATCAGCATTTATGACAGTCTCCGGATAACTTGTAGCCGAAATAAGTTTGTTAGGGTATTGTTCTGGGTACTTAAGAGGCCAGACAAGAGATATTATGCAAACAATAAGATTTCTTATTCAATTTTTATGTAGTATCAATTTTAATTAGTGTATCAATTCAGTTTTTATTGACGTAGTATTATTGCTGATTAAACAATAAAACTCTAAAATAAATATAATCTTATTTCACTTAGAAATTAAATAAATATTTTATTTAATTTGTTTATTCTTATATTTAAATGAGTAATACAAAAAAAGGTTTAATGCTAAATGCGTATAAATTGGTTTCTTTACGGACGTATCTATATAAAATTAAAATTCAATTCAAATTAAATATTAATAATTTTAAAAATAAAATCTATTTAAAAAAATAACTTTAAACTCAACATATTAATTTAGTTTTATACACTTTATGATGTTTAACCTAAATGTAATTTTTAAATTCTTTTTCTAGTTGATTTCTATTAAATAAAATAAACAAGTTAGGGTATTTCTTGCGTCAATCATCTGTGAACTTCCGCATTGCTGTTGCTTTTTAAAGCAAATAATTTCATATTTTTATGCTTAAGCGTTTGTTTGCTTAGCGGCTGGCAGCGATGTAATCTGGCAAATGTAGTCACTGCCGGCAACCCAGACTGCGTCTCCAACTTCACCTCGTCTCCTCTGAGTTTGGGCAAGAGCAGCAGCAGCAGCAGCAGCAGCAGCTCCTTCACTCGAGCTAATGACACTTTATGTGGCCAGGCTGAAGTGGCTCATCGGATCGGACTGCGCTGGAGAGCAGGAACAGAGAGCTGGATACGGGTGTCTGCGAAATGTGAAATGGGGCCAAGTTTGGGCAAGGCAAGAGACGAAGGACTGTTAGCGTGGCCAAGTCTCTGATGGCGCCAGGCTAACCTTTGGTTGAGAGTTTTTCCTTTGCTTTATATGTATATGCGTGTTTATGGTGTGTGGCATGTGGTGTGATTGTGTGTGTTGTCTGTGTGCGTGTAGTGCCTACTTGGTCAAGTGATTTAGCTTGTGATTATATTGAGTGCTGCTGCTTGAGTTCACTGTTGGTTGTCGGCTCAATTGACTCGTCCTGTGCGGTTGCCTTGTGGTTTACTACGAATTCCCGCACCAGGAGTTGGTTACTCCTTGCTGTAAAGAAACTCTAGGCACAGGAGCAGTGAAGGGTGTTAGAGATTGCTAAAAAACATATAAAATACTACATGTTTCTCAAGTATTATATATGTATGTAAGTGGAAAGGTTTCATTGATAACTTCTTTGCCTAAATTTTGATTTAAATAAATTGTATTTCTTCTGTTGAAAGATAAGAAACAATTTGTAAATGAATGATATTATAAAGTGAGTCATTGTTCTTAAGTGGCACCTTAAGTGCAGGTTTGAATGAGTCATTTTTAGTGTTGCCATTTAATATTTCCTGTTCTTTTCCTGATTCTTGTCCTTCGATTGGGAGCCTTTGTCAGCTGTGAAGTCCAGTGAAAACTTTCGCAAAACTTTGGCCATTCACTTACACACACACACACTAACTTTACCCCACACACACACACACAGAGGGAGACAGCAATGTAATCAAGTGAAATGTAAGCCAAATCAAAATCAACACTTGGCAACACTTGCCCCACTTGCCGCACTTTGCAACACAGCTCGCACACAGTTTCCAGTTACAGATGTTTAATTGTGTTCGAGCTTTAATCAAACTATATACATACACATATATTCGAAGGGGGTAAGGCGGGGAGAGGAGAGGAGTAATGGGGAATAGGGACATATGGTTCGATTCTGCTCTCAGCTTACACTTTGATTTCAATTACAAAGTTGCTTGACTAAAACAATAACATCCAATTGATGGCGGGAGGAGGCAAGTAGCATAAGTTGTATAGAAATGCCAGCTGCAAGTTTTATGCTTGCCGCAAATTGCATTAGGTACCCCAAACCTCTCTCTCTCTCTCTCTTTCACTCCATCAAATCCAACTTTCCTCTGTTTCCTCCCTTCCCGCATTGTTGGCGCAAAGTCGTGAGTCAAGTTGCAAGCGCCACAAGTTGCATGTTAGCAACGCGTAAATTTTTTTGTTTATTACCCCTACAGCCGACAGACAATGAACAGATGGACAGCCAGACAGACAGCGAGAAAGCAGGAGAACGAGCAAGTTTTATGGGCGGCCAAGAGCGGACAACAACAAATGGCTTAGTAAATTTTTTAATTTATTTTCCAGCTGCATTGCACGGCGGAAGCGTTTAAAATCGTAAAAGCGACCACGCCCAACTCGCCTACCCTTAGGCACTTCAGGGGTAATTAATTGCACTTTAAATTTGTTTACAGGTCGACGATTATTTATAGGCCTGATATGGCACATTAAGATACCTTTCGCATTCTCAACTGAATTTTCTACACACATTTCTAGATCAACTTGAGGAAACTTTGTGGGTTTAGAGGCGGAATGTACTATAGATATCCATGTTATACGTGCGTTAGTTTAGTTATATGTAAGAGTCGAATTGTTTACATTTTGTGGAGATAATACTTTAACTATCTTGTTTACTTTTAAGTTTTTTTTTATACTATTTTGATTTATCTTCGTTCTTTGCTTTTCTCAAACGCTAGTGACGTTGTCCCGCTCTTGCCGCATTATCTAACACTATTTTATCGATTGGGCTATGCTTAACATAATCGACTTGCGATAGTTTATTGCCTAAGGTCACACTTATGTAAATAACAGAAGGCTTAACATAACATATAATTCAATTTAACATTACTTATACTTTTTTATGCTTATTAATTTTTTTTTCATTTAATTTAATTCAGGTGAATAAATATTGTATGCATCAAAAACAGATGTAAACTTTAAAATAATATATATTAATTAAAGACTCTTTTTTTCACTGCATTTCTACAAATAGGCATTTTCTGATTGCTTGCCCTCCACATCACATCTTAGTATCGATATCTTAATACTTTTAATCTATCGACTTAGTCGGCTGATCTCTAAGGCAACTAACTGTAAACAGCTTATGCCCCTTAGGAGGCATACTATTGTCTAATTAAACCACATACCACCTACATACATCCTGCCTGCGGGTCCATGTATGTATTGTATGTACACACATAAAGAGCTCAAAGCGAAACCAACAGCAGGATGGAGGAGGCACAGCTTCTCAGCGTGCAATTCTCGCAGACGTTAGTGTTGTTAATTTACCACAACAGGCTCAGGGAATGTCCGAGCTAGCCCAAAGCCCGTCTGGGCTGGGTTTACAAACGCAGCGCTGCCTGCACAATGTGGATGCAACAAAAACAACGCTTAAAAGGCATCACTATTAAATATGAATTGATCAAGCGAAGGAGCAACACTAAGCAAAGGAGTGGCGGAGGAGGTAATTGGAATGCGATAGCCAAGCTTCTTTTTGCTCTCTATACTCTCGGGAGATTTGGTGAGTAGCTTTCGCATTGATTTTCGCCGGAATATAAATTGATAAATTACAAAATTATTAATTAAAGCGGCGAGCAGACATGTGGCAGAGAGCAAATTATGCCACAATATTAAGATATTCATAATTTCCATACACCGCATACAATAAATCTTGAGCATGTCTGTGTGGGGGTGAGTGTGTGTGTGCGTGCGTGTGTGTGTCTGTGCCAGCCTTAGCAGGCCTCGTCCAGGCAGCCGCCGCTTAAGTTCATGTCATTTGTCATATTTGAATTTTACACTTCCTTCCGGTGCGTCTCTTGGAATTGCAATTTGCTGCACAGCCATGGGCTACCTCCCCCTTCCCCCCCACAGCAACCCACTGCCTGCCTCTAATCACTCGACTGCTTGAGCCGCAGCCGTTATAATTAACCAAGTTGCCGTTGCCATTTCATTCCCCCGCAACCCAACCCAAACCCAACCAGACCCGCCCGTCGCAGAGTCTTCGCATGACAAATGTCTTCAATTGCAGTTCCTGTGTATCTGCGGGTTGCATCTCTCAACCTGCAGCCCGCTCCAGATGCATAGATACACAGATACACAACAGCAATACAAAATGGCCACTGAGCTTATGTAAATGCCGTTGACATCGACTTCGACGACGACGACGACGACGCCGACGACGACGATGATGATGCCGAGGAGCGACCTTCTGATTCCTGATTCTCACTCTCTGGCTACTTTAGATAAATTCCTGTGATTACATTTTGCTCAATTGAACGTGCCTGCATATGTTTATGTGCCCATGCACATGTCTACGTGTATGTAAATTCATCTACTATCTCTATGTGTGTGTGTGTGTGTTTATGTTCGTGTCTGTGCGGTATTTTGGCAAATTGATTTGAGATTTACCATTAAGATGACTTCCCATGTAGTCTGAATATTGTTACGCAAATTATTTTCATATAAATTATAGATTTTGTAATGAATATAAAATTAATTAATGCTGCACGCACACACACACACACACTGGCACACAGGCACACCCACATAAGGTCAGCTAATTTCGGTTAGGTTCCCGTTTGTTCAAGGTGCGATGAGGCGTATTTCAAGGTAATAAACTCATCAATTTTGTATGGTTAAACTTTGTGGTTTGCTGCCCACGAAACTTGCCATAAAGTGAAAAAGTTGTGGGAAATAATTTTGTTAAATTTAATATACTTGAGTAAGTTATTAAGGTCGAGCTATTCGTGGCTTAGTTGAACTAACAGTTGACAACATTTAAAGAGAGAGAGACCCTAAAATTCTTACTGACTTTAAACAGCAATCCATAAGTATAATATAGTAATAATATTATATTTAATGTGTTGCACGAACTTCTAATTTGTTTTCAATCGTTCAATAGTTTTATTTCCTTTTTAAATGACTTTTAAATGCACTGCGTCCAATCTCACAAGCTCTTGTATTAATGTATTCCGATCTTCGATAACGATAACTTTAACCATTGTTCTATTGTACTAGTAACACGATGATTCAAAAATATAAGAACAACGTTCGGAACTTCTTAACTTATCTCCTAACATCGATTAATCGTTAACTGCGATAAAGCTTATTCAAATTTAATATTGCATAAATCAATAATATAGATATAATTCTACAAATGTAATGTAATTTATTTTATAATGTATAGAAGAGTTGGAAAATCTTTGAATGCACTTTGGGTTATCATCAATGTCATCTACCATCATTGTTTATTATTTCTATTGTTTATCACCAAAGACAGGACAAAAATGACAGCGCATTATTTTTCTAACCAAACAATAAATTTCTGATTTGCAACTTAATAGATTTAATTAAAATTAATTAGAATGCAAACTAATATGGCGATAAGCCATGCTTACCAAGATTAGCTGAGTATCGAATTTGTTTTCAATTTACAAATTAAAACTAACTAATCATTATAATAAACAAATCAGTGTATTTTACAGTAAATATTCTGCAATTAACTAGCAGAATTTGATAAATTATTGGCTACTTCATTGTTATTAAATAAATCTGGTAAATGTATTTTATTTATATGACAATATTCCTGCTCTCTCTATTTATAAATTGAATTTGCTGTACACCAGATAATGCAAATAATTTATGCTGCAAAATTAGTTTTATCTCTGAGCTGACTGTTGATTAAATTAAATTGAATGTAGATGCCTGAGATTATTTGATCTTAGCTGTGCGAGTGTTCGCAAGCAAATACCTTTAAGTGATTGCAAAGAGACCACAAGCCTTTAATTGAGTTGGCCGCCAATTGCGGCAGGTGCCTTAGCGGCGGCAGCTGCACAATCGAAATGAGCACGTTTCCAGTTGCCTCTTGGTTGCTTTGAACACATTGCGGTTGCACACATACCCACACACCCACACACGCACACACACACTCACACACTCACACACTCATCCCGCAGTGGACACACAGAGTCAAAAGCATTGTAATCCCAGGCGCGCCTAAAAGCGAGCAACAACACAAGAACCAAATGGAATACTATAATGAAAAAGAGAATACAGCAAACACACAGAGAGAGAGAGTGAGTGAAACACAGATTACAGGGCAGAAGCAAAAGGCAAACCTGCAACATGATAGCTACTACTATAAAAAAGTGGCAAGAAGAAAAGCGAGCGAGAAAAAAGAAGTGCCACCACACGCTCCACGGAACTGGGAACAGCTCTAAAAACAATTTGACATTTGGCCAACAACATTGTGACCCCGTGACGCTGGCCATAAAAAATTAGTGGGTCTGCCGGGGTGACCACGACTCACATTGTTTTCGGCAACGCCATCAAGTGACGACGGGCCAGGGCAATCGGGCAATCGGATAGACGAGCGGACGCTGTCAACGCCCAACAAACAAGGCAGAAAGAAAAACTCACACAAAGCTGGGCGTCGAATGCGAAACGCCTAAAAGTTGGCAACGAAATCATCATGCACTGGCAACTGGACAATAATAATACGTGACTAGTCTGCACTCAGTCACCAGCAAGTATCGAGTATCGAGTACAGAGTGAAGAGTACAGAGTGCAATGGGCAAGTACCAGTTGCCTCTTAAAGTCGACTCTGGTTTAACTTGAGACTCCTTCGTTGGAGCGTTTTACAAATCGATGTGAACTTATTCACATGTTCACATTACAATAACAATAGAGCTTACACACACATGGATAGAATCTCCATCTCCTACACATATTCTCACGCAAGCTAGCCAAACGCCATTCATCATCATCGGTAGCTGAATATTTTATATACTTTTTTTTTTTTTGGCTGCCTTTGAAAGCTATTAGAGATGAGTCTCCGCACTTCGGTCGAGCATGCTAAGCGGCAAATGGGATAAAAGATACATTCTTCTAGTTGCTGCATATCCCACAGATTGTGTATGCGTGTGTGTGTGGCTGTGTGTGGGTATTTGCGTGTGTGGACGGTAGTGTGTGGGAAAATAAGTTTACAAGTTACAGCCTAAGGCTATTTGGCTGGATCAACTTTCGACCATGGCTAGCGTATGCAGCCAAGCACAGTGGAACAAATTAGGGAAAGATTGCGTGAATAAAACAGAGCATGCAATAAAGAAGATTTATTAAATTATTCTGAGAAAGTGCTATGTTTTAGTATAGATATAATTCGATTTTAGGTCCGATACTTTGCAATCAGATCCAATCCTTCCAATCATTCAAATTCAAATAATCTGTGGTACTCTACGGCATATAAGCCACAGAGACATAAAAAGGGACCTCAGGATCCCCAAAATTGGTACAAAAAATAATAATTTAATATAATAATGTAAAAGTTAAACACATATAATTTTTTATTGAGTGGTTTATATGCAATTCATATTTATATGGTGGTGGATATGCAATTCAAATTTATATCTAGTGTTGTTACTCCTCCGAGACTACTAACAAGTAGAAAAAAAACTCTTTTTACAGCAAAACAAATTCATTTCAAACAACTAACTTTTGTTCCACTGTGCACTGGCTGTGTGCACGCCACTCGACCAAGACTTATGGAGAAGGTAATCTACGCAGAGAGAGAGAGAGAGTACAAGAGTTTTTGTGTGTAAAAATATTGCCTAAGTGAAAAAAGTTTTCACATATGATTTATTTATTTGATTTGTAGTCATGCCAGGCAATATGCACGTGTATCCCCCGCCCCCGTTTCCCCTCTTCCTTCTCTCTTCCCCCTTCAGTCTGTTTGTCTCGTTGGTCAAGTTGTACACTGTGGTTTATCGGTTTCCGCTCGTGTGTAAGTTTATTAGTGATTAGTTTTTGAGTTTGATTTCGGGTGTGAGTGCACACTATTGATTGACCGATTGCCTGATTGATTGATGGACCAAGGCGCTTATGTGCTGCCGCATGGCATTAATTAAGGAATGGCAACGATGCTACCCTACCAGTTGGCAGCTGCCTGTTTGCAATTCATGTTAAGCACTCATATTATTCACAATCTGCGACTTGCTCTCCTGCATTTCATAATATTTGCGACTTATTTAAAGTCATGACACTCGCAAAAAAAAGCTGACAAATTTTATTTCCGCCCGAGTCACGCACCAGGGAACAAACAACTCGCTGAGTTGGCGACCCACTTGCTTACATTGCTGCCTTGCACGAGGGGGGGGAGGCAGGGTGTGCCCTGCGAGTTGGGGGACATTTATGCGAATTGTCTTTTGTGCGCTTCATTTCGCATAAACAAATCTCGGGTGTTGTATATTTATACCGGAAACGTGCAAATAACGCCCCAGGGACTAGGCGAAGTAGAGTCCTCGAGTCCTCAACATTCTTAACAATCTCCCTGGCGCTGCCGCAGTCGCCATTGTTGTGGCCGCCGCTGCCACCTGCGTCGCGCACAGTTCTTACTTTCTTTCCTGCTTTTTTTTTTCTGTTTTTTTTTATTTTCATCAACTAACTACGTTGCGAAAAAAAATTTACTTGACGTTTCCGTTGCAGTAAAAACACATGGCCGAAATACAAAAACAAACAAGCCGAGCTGAGTGCAAAGCTGAGGTTTTCTAAAAGTCGAAGAACTGATGCTCTGCCAAGGTGAAAAATGTGAAGAATGAACAATTGAAAAAAAGCCATTCAGTATATTGATAACTTTGATCCTTTACATGCGTATATATTATAGTATTTCGATTATGCTATATCTATATTTTTACTATATTATGTCCAAGATGTTCTATGCATATCTAACGTGCTTAACAGGCACATATAAAGAGCATAAATTCTGAAATAAAGGTAAGTGAAGAAATCACTTAAAAACCTTGCAGATCATCTGCAGAAAAGCTGAATTAAATAAAGAAATATAGAATAATATATAATATAATAATATATAATATCTTACCAATATAATTCTCACATCTTAAGTCGCCAAGCAGAGCTCAAACGATGGCAACCCTTAAGCTAGAGAGCACACTGTTGGCGTATTTCTGTTGTTCTGTAGTCTACTTTTGGGCTATTGTGAGTGTTTGCTGTGCGGTGAGTGTGTGCAGTATGTGTGTGTGGTGTGTGTGTGTGTAAGCGCTCAGCTCAGTGCGGTTGGTTTGGCTTTTGTGTGCGCCTATTGTCAAATTGAATTGTAATAGACACGTTTTTGCACCGTCAGTGTGTGTATGACTTGTGTGTGCTTGAGTGTGTGTGTGTTTGTTTGTCTGTCTGTGCTTGCTTCTCTGCCTGACACTTTATATTTACAGCTGCGCTCGGCACGCTCGACCAGAGCCGTGCCCCCTACTCCAGTTGCTGCCTCCTCTCGTTCCAAGCTCGGCCCTGGCTTCGTAGTCAGTCGGTAGTCAGCTTAATTTTATGCATACGAAACGTATGCGGCGTCTTTCGCGCGCATAAAAAATTTTATTGCATACATTTAGGCAGCTGCACAGCTACTGTCTGCGCCCGGCCCTGCGCAGGTCCCTGGGCCCTGTGCCCGTCGTCTCGTTTACCTTCATATTTGCATTTTCTTATTTAAATGTCGACTTTTAAATGACGACAAATTGTTTTGACGTTGTGTCGCTTTTTGATTTAGAAAAAACAAAACAGGCAACAGCAACAAATGCAAAGACGAAACCGGTTGAAAGGCCCAGTTGTGGGTGTATCTATGAATGTGGTTGTGTATGTGTGTGTGTGTGTGCGACAAGTGGAAAATGGTTTTGTTACGAGTAAAGGCTTAAAAGCCTGTAGCTTTGTCTGGCTCGACAAAAATATATGAGAATAAAGCAAAAATGTGAGACGAAATACAAGAGAGACAACGTGGAAAAGAGTAAAATAAAAATATTTAGAAAATAAAACAAGTATAAGAGAATAGTACACGGTACGAAGAGTGCCAGTAGCCAGCTGAAGACTAGTAAATATATTGAAAAATGTAATTAAAAAATGCTTTCTAAATATTTAATTTAAATAATTTGAGAAAAAATATTCTTTTGGCTTTCCACTGGAGGCTGAAAATTTGGCTGGAATTTCAAGGCAAAATTAAACTGGTTCAGCAATATCTTATGGCTATAAATGGAGCAATTTTTAATTGATAAAAATTATGTTTTAAATAAAATGAAGTTTTTGTATATTATTAAAGAACAATTCTTAAAAGGAATAAGAGCTTTAAGAAACCAACTGCAAAAATATTTGAGCAAATTAGAAATAATTATTTATTGATTTCAAATTTTAATAAGTATTTTATCAACATTTTTTTTTAAATTTAAAAATCATGTACATTTTTGAAATGAATCTTTAACTTTGTTAAGTAAACTCGAAATTAAAGTTTTGTCAGCTAATTCAGTTGCGCTGGTAAAATGAGCAACAGATTTGAATCGATTTGTATTTGGCAAATATACAATTGAAAATATTTCTACACTAGTTTAGCCAAATTCCTATATGTTTCGACATTATTATTATGCATTGTCTGCTGCATTATGCCAATATCTGGCAAATCCGTCGATTGCCATAGAAATTGGGCAAAAATTTGCATCCGCACCGTTATCCCAATTAAAACGAACCGAAATTCGGAAAACCGTAAAAACAGTAAACAACATTGTCACTTAATTTAATCACATTTATAAAAACCACTAATTGACTTTTGAACGTTAATGCTCGAGCACCATTGAAAATGTCGGAGCGAGCGATACACACACACACACACACACATCAATTTGCACACTCATACGAACACCAACACCGACACACAAAAGGCAGGACTACAAAATGTTGCCATAATTGGTATTTTTGATATGCATAAAATTGTGTCGGGTCATAAGCTGCCTCTCACTTTATAGCCATGCATGAGAGTGTGTATGTGTGTGTGTGCGTGTGTGTTTGTGTGGGTATTTCTGGGAGGCTAATTAAATTATTATTTGCCACAAAATGGCGGCTCACGTTGGGAATAGTTGAAGATATGAGTCGAACTGCGCTCCACATTGTTTATGTATCTTTTTGTGCGTTGAATTATGTTTGCCAGAGTTGCCTAGATGCACGCAAATTTATCACACTCTGCCTCGACTAATTGGCTTGCATTTGTGATAATGTTTTGAATACCCTGTATTTGCTCACTGCAATGTGTGTCGTTAGCAAACGCATTCAAAGCACTCTTTGGTACTCTAACTAGACAGTTTCACAGTTCTTCCTGCTTAGTACAGGGTATTTACTAATCAAGCAACGCACTCTCGGCATTTATCATATTTCCGACCTGTTCGGAAGTGTGAAAGCTTTAATTGCTCTCTAATTATATAATGCAAATTGATTTCACAAGGCGTTCGACAAGAAAGTGAGCACTGACATTTTTATTTCGCTTCAATAATTCAATAATTGGCAATCGGATGCTCTGCCAGTGTGCACACACATTCATTCAGAGAGAAATTTGCAAAATATTTTGTTTTTCATGTGCATTTCTTTTTGAAAAACACTTTTTATTTTTGGATGCACACACTCAACACTTGAGTCTGTCGATACTTAGACGTTAGCCTACTTGAAAATCTGCCAATTTATTTTAATTAATGCCGAATCGGTTGCTGTGAACCGTGCGAGGGTAGCTTGAAGTGAAGTGAGATTAAAGAGGCTGTAGGATTATTTCTGGCCTCGATTTTATTCACAAGAAACGGGTGAATCAATTGTTAAGCACTGCTTGAACTACCCTCGCCATAAATCCAATTGGCTTTGTTTCCATTGATGTCAGTGCTAATTGCCACTACAAAATTGTAGAGCCGATATTTATTTTCCAAGAATTTCAATGGATGACATATTTGTAAAGTGTTGTCATAGAATCGAGAGTGAAATAGGATTCAATTTGTTTACTCTATTTATGTTCCGCTTGGGCAGTCAAGTGAACGATTTTAGTGAGCTGCAAGCTTTGCTAACTATCGGTATTTTCACATATTATTTATTGACTTTATAACGAATTTTTAAAGAAAAATTAACATAATGAATTGAAATTGTTTTTGAATTTACTTATTTATTTATTTAAGATATGAAAATAATATTGAATAAACATTTAAATACCTAAGAATATCAAGTAAATGCTTATAGCAAAACTATCGAAGACTATCGTTAAAATATATGTAATAATCTATTAATCGTAAATCTATCGCATTACTTGTATAACCTTTAGCTAAGTGTTAAACGAATTGTTTTAATTATCAAACAGTCGAATTATTTCGAGTTCTATCCCTTCTCTACAGCACCGATATGCCCAGTCATTTCTCTGTAGGGCATCGCTGAGTGATGGCACTTTTGTCGCACGGCGCATCCTTACAAAACATCACAGCTCAATCATTGATGCTACTCCATGTTTTGTTTTCAGTTTGCACATTTCGTTTATTTTTCACACGCTATCAGTTTTCAATGAATTTTCAGTTCTCCACTGCACTCGAGTGTGCAGTGTGCGTCGGTTATACATCACGACTTTGCACTGTAAACATGACTGCGTCTGTATGGATCTTTATATTTCGTTGTGCGCCAGACTGTCAGTGTGTGTGTGTGTGAGTGACGCTTTACCACGCAAGCCTTCACATCCTTTTGCCTGCGCTGGCAATTGCCAATCAATGTTTGTGCAAAAATATTTGCTTCTCTTATTTTCCACACTCTTAGGCCGCTGCCTGCCTGTTTATTCTCCCTGTGTGTGTGTGTGCGAGTGTGTGTGTTTTGTTTTTATTTTCAATAAATCGGTCCAAGCACGCCGTGACGCTCGATTGCAGTGGATTAAATTATTAAAAAATGCTCGAGAGCGCAAACAACAACAAAATGTGAATGACATACGCCGCCACCGGCGCTGCAGTTGAGCAGCGCGTAGATACTTTAATTTGATTAACATTTAAATCGATTGTGTGCGGCTTCGGGAATGCTGTTTTCATTCCCCATCGAAATGCTGAAAACCAGAAAACCAACAGTCAAAAGGTCACATTGGGGTTGCATTTATTCCCAGGCATATATAGTTCAGCGCTGCGACAGCAATTAAGATCCACGCAATGCATTAAGTAGTCTTTGTTCGCAGTTCGATATAAGCTCAGGAATTCCCCAATGTTTAAGTGTTCATATAAAGGAAAAGAAACTAATATATCATTAAGGAATACGGATACTTGAGTTACCTGGTTATTTGTTTTCTACTCTTCGCTTGTTTATTTATATTATTGCATATTTTTAAAAGAATGTCTTTGGGTTTCTTTGGTATATATAACTTCTTTTAAAATTCTGTGAAATTACATTTATTTATTTTAAATTTTCAAAACAAAAGCTCTGTTCTTACTGTATGACTGGACGCTTGTTCCTATGTCAGATATATGTTAATGTGATGTTGATGCTGATTCAAAATATATATACTTTATACTGTCGAAGATGTCTTCTTCAGAGAGATCTACCCTCTGCAAGGATGTACAAATAATCATATCAATGAACCACTACAGATAACAGAAAGTCGCCACAGCGTACGAATCTCTATTGGATTCCCACTCAACTAATTAGGAAGTGACCAAACTGAAATTCAACCAAATCAAACATGCGTACATGAGTCACAAATGAGGACGCCCTTTTGGTGAGCACAGTCCGTCAATTTCTATAAGAGTTCGTATTTAATATCCATGTTCCTTGGGGCGCAAAATGTAGCCAAAAATAAATGGCTTAAGGCCAACTGGCAGCCGGGCTAACCGAAGCTCAAATAAAATTCAGTTGCACGCCATTTTCATATTAAATAACTTTGTATATATTTCCTGTGTTCCCCACAGCTGCTCGCCGCAGTACTTTTTCCTCAGTCTTCCACACTTTGCTCTCTCATTTTTTGTTTCTACTGCGACAGGTGAACAAATTCACAGCGTTTTGGGTGAACAATTTTGGTTGCAGCTTTAAGAGAAATGTTCGGGAACTAAGCAGTAACCTGTAGCACGATGGATTGTTTATAAAGTTTGAATAAGTTCATAACTGATGTATTAAAGCTATGGAAAGCAAACTAATTTTATCGGTTTATTTGAAAATTACGCGCTATAATATTCTGCTTAATTTTCTTCCAGTCTCATAGATACATTTGTATCTCTCGGTTTGAAGAGCTGCTGCTGCATGCTGAATGGCTAAAAGTGCACTCAAAAGCTGCATCGAAAGCCAATTCAAAGCAGAACCGAGCTATGCGTAGACCACTTGTGCACCATTCCATGTGTGTGTGTGCATGGGAGGACAGGTGCATATGCGTGTGTGTTGCCTCAAAGCAGGCAACAGAAAATGCAAAGCATGGCAAACGAACAGCCAATGCAAACGAGCCAAAGGCTGTTATTCCATGCGTGGGTGTTAGCCTGTGAAAAGGATACGGCATAAAGGATACAAATGCCTGCGAATGCTTTGATAACAAGTGTTACGTGTTCTAAATGAAGATTACATAAGTGTCCGAACGCATCTACGGCCCACTAGTCCATGCAGCTGTGCACTTCGTATGTTATCAATGACTGGGTTGTTTGCTAGTTGCAACGATGAAGGTGCAAGTAATCAAGTATTACACTCATTATGCTTAAAGAATTGAATAAAATCATAAAATAAAACTTTAGTGATAGTGACTCTTAAGTCAGGGGATTGAGATAAATGTACAACTTGTTTTATGATCAGATTGAGCGATGCTCATGCGACGGTTATTTTGGTCAAAACTAACTCTAACTTGTCATTTGTTCTTCCCTACTTTTCATATTCAGACTAGAACCCTAAACCTCCTGCAGTATAATAGACAATAAAAATTTGTGATAAAATATTATAATTATTATGTTAATTACAATTCGTAAGCATAAATTTGTGCCCAGATAGCGACGACTCTCTCTTCACTTGTCTTGTCTATATTCCCAAAATGATCGCAATAGGTACGACCATTTTCGACTGTTTTCTATTACTTTCTTATCCACATCTCCCACATGTTTAATACCAAAAGCAAGGATCATTGGCTTGCGGTCTTTCCGTTAAGATGCTCCCAATGTTTGGGATTGATGTAGAGCTTGGAGATGGTGCCTCGCAGTGACTTCATGCCCTGATTGGGCGGCACCGGCTTGGGTCGTTTTTCTACACCCTTTATCCAGTTCTGCCACGCCCGGGCGGCCTGCTCCTTGCGCTGCAATTGCTGGTGCTGCTTCCGCCGTGCCTCAAGCTGTTGCTTCTCACGCTGACGCTGCGCTTGCTGTATCTTCTTGTGCTCCCATTCATGCAGACGTCGCCGCGCCGACATGTCCAGCTGGGTTTGCTGCAAATTCTTCTGTGTACTGGCCCGGTAGTTGGAAATGGAATTGAACGCTTGTTGCGCCCGTTTCTGGGCGCACCACTCACGCACACACTGGTCGTTCAGCTGGCGACGCAGCTCATCTTTCTCCTGCTGCAGCTCTCGTTGCTTGCGCACCGCCTGCTGACGGTACTGCAGCTGCCTCCTTTTGCCCGACAACCAGTTCTCGTAGGCCTCATTGGATTCGCGCACCAGCTTCACCCGTTGCAACTGCCCATTGGAAGGTGCATCCGAACCGAGCTCGAGGTAGGGTACGCTGCTGCTCTGGACATCGGCTTCCATATCAGTTGGTCGCCTCAGCTCGTAAGTGGACAATGAATGCTGATCCTCCCAGCTGCACATCGATGTTGTCGAGCCGCGTAGCTTAAGCGGCCGCTCATACTGAGCCGGATCAATGTTTTCGCGCATCCCGGATGTGGACGTGGAGCTCTCATCGCTCCTGTTCTCTGACGACGATTGGGACAATATAAGGGTCTCAGTCTCTGTTTCATTCGATCTGATCGAGCTGCAGCGTAGTGTGGACATCTCCGTCTCGGCCATGGAGTTGATTTCGCCACACGATGCGGAGTTATCCACATAACGAGCTCTACGACGGCCAGATCTGTCGACAGGACTGGGCAGATCGTATGTCTTGATGTATGTTCGTGAGCAGTTTGCCTCCAGATGCGCTCGCTGCATATCCTCGGCCGTTTGATAATTCAGATGAATCTTGGAGCTACTCTTCTCAAAGACCTCGTTGTCGAACGAACTGTCGGGCTGACGCACACGACCCAAAAAGGCCATTGCAATGGATCTGATCTAAGAACTATTATATCTCCTGAAGAATGGATTAGCTGTGGCGTGATTATCTTGAATACCTGCTGGTATTTCTTTTGTCCTAAAGAATGAATACGTCGTTTCAAGGTTAAAACCCAAAAAAAAATTAGATAAATTCTAAAATAAAACTGTTTTCGTGTATCTGTGTACTCAACAACAATTGGAATAAAAGTGTGACGTGTTCGAAATCGGATCGAATTCTATATTTCTAACAAAATACACGAAGGAGGCTTTCTCTGACAAGGTAGCTGAGATTGAATATGAATCTTGTGAGAGGGTTGGTATGAGAATGAATAAATCAAATGCTTAACTCATTTATTTAAGTATTAATATAATAATTTGACAAGTCTTTCGATGTAGTAATCAATTAGTTGAATGATGTAATAATCTCTTATCTAAGTAGGGAACACGTGTGTAGTAATTGATATATTGATGTATTGATGTATTGATATATTGATATATTGATATATTGATATATTGATATATTGATATATTGATATATTGATATATTGATATATTGATATATTGATATATTGATATATTGATATATTGATATATTGATATATTGATATATTGATATATTGATATATTGATACATTGATATATTGATATATTGATATATTGATATATTGATATATTGATATATTGATATATTGATATATTGATATATTGATATATTGATATATTGATATATTGATATATTGATATATTGATATATTGATATATTGATATATTGATATATTGATATATTGATATATTGATATATTGATATATTGATATATTGATATATTGATATATTTAGATATTGATATATTGATATATTTATATATTGATATTCTAGTATATTGATATTATACTTAAATAGCCATAATTTTTATAGTGACCATACACTATGTTATATATTCATTTGCTGATCCAATTTATCAATCGTACAGCCTTTACTTAGAGCATCTATCTAGGTATATAATTCACGTGCCATGCGATACATTAAGTCGAAATAATTTTGGGCTATTTTTGATTTCATTTTCTATTAATATACAATTTAGTTATTTTCCGCTATTAGACGTCTCTATCTATCCCATATCCCCAACCCCCGCTGCCTCTGCCTGTTGTGGCATTTGTGGCACACCCGCTCGCTCAATTTGATTGCCGTTGCCCGTCGTCATCGTTGCAGTTGCTGTTGCAGTTGCAGTTGCGGCTGCTGCTTTTACATTCTAATCGAAATTTTTTATTGTCCAAAGTCACGAAATGTGAGCGACGCGGCGACGTTGCCGGCGAGGTAATGTCAGTTATTTGACAGACCCGACAGTCGAGTGCACTGCCCGGGCACGGGATATACAGTATCCCGAAAAGCCAAAGCCAAAGCCCAAACCACCTCCCATCCCCGTCAACCCAACCAGCCTTCTCTAGTCTCGCCTTACGAGTCGCCGCACTAACCGCAGGCTCGGCCATTTCAGTGCCGCCGTCTGAAAGCTAAGCCCAAAATGTGCCACTTAGCCATAGTGGGGCATGAAAATTGTAGACCGCCTCGCCCTCCCACGTCTCATTCGCTGTCACGCCGCCGCCGCTACCGCACGCCGCAGCAAGTAAAAACAAAAGCCAGTCGGCGGCGTTGGCATTGCAACCAACATCATTTTATAATTTACAAGCAAGTGGCACGACGCCGTCTGCGCTACACGATTTGTCTTTATCGACAACATACGAAACCCCCCGTTTCCCTTGGCTGCCACACCCCATTTCCAGCACTTACTGTTGCTCGACTTTGAGCATGAAATTCCATTAGTGTGTGGGGGACATTTTAAGTGAGACAAACTAGTTTTCGATTCAAGACATACGTATTACGAAACTCCATTGATAGAAATCGAAATTATTGTTTGGAATTCGCAGGTGCATAATTTTATAGCATACTATTAGGTGGCGAGTGCCGTGGTATCGGAATGAAATGATCGCAGCTTGCGATTTAATTTCCATTTGGCGTGTGCTCAAATTGATTAAGTTAGATTTGTGTCAAAACCGTTGACAATTCGAAAGTTGGTTGGAATTAAATGAAGTACGATTTAATTTAACTGTTCTATAAAGAAAGCAAAGCATACTACGAGGGTCGTTTGATAAGTCCGTGACTTTTTGTATTTGCCGCGCACCTGCTCTAAATACAACACTGCTCCTGTCAGCAGTTATCGATTAACAGCTGACTGTAAAATTTTGAGAAAGCTGCGTTTTTTGGTTTGCGTTTTATAGGCATTGAAAGCAGACGATCTCGTGAATTTTAACGAAAATGGAAAAAAGTGAATTTCGTGTGCTAATGGCAAAATTTCATAAATTGGGCTACGAACTGCTACCCCATCCAGCATATTCTCCAGATTTAGCCCCCTGTGACTATTTTTTGTTTCCAAACATGAAGAAATGGCTCGGCGGTAAGAGATTCGAGTCAAATGAAGAGAAACACAGAAACAAACGACTATTTTGAGGGCCTTGAGAAAACCTATTATTTGGAAGGAATAAAAAAATTGGAAAAACGCTGGACTAAATGTATAGAGCTAAAAGGAGATTATGTTGAGAAATAAAACGCTTCTTTGACGAAAAAAATATATTTTATTCAAAAAGTCACGGACTTATCAAACGACCCTCGTAAAAATTCCTTAATAAATTGATGTATTATTCATCGACGAAGAACGTTAAACAAGCCAAAAATAATCCAAAATTAACTCTTGTAATGTATTTAATAAACTTTCATCATTAAATCATTCCTATAACTAGTGAACAAGAGCTTCCCATAAATACAAATTAAATTTTCTTGTATCTTTTAACAATCGACAGATAATCACTGCAAAGACACCCCCTAATCCCTATTGTAGCCAGGCTTGTCTGTGCTGCAACACACTTTGTTCATTTCGAATGAAATGTTTTACCAACTATAATTAACTAAAAGTGGGTGCAATTAGCCACTTGGAGTGCAGCTCGCTCGCAACTGTAATGTCAATTACGGAGCTGAAAAAAGGCAGATAAATAGTCAGTAGGGGGCTTAGGTATAGGTATAAACTGGTTACCAGTACAAACTATGTCGAACCAGCTCCATTGGCACGCAAAGAATTTGAAACAACAATTAATTAGGCGCAAATTGAAATTCATGACTTGCGCTAATCAGGGCTTCATTTACATACATAGTATGGAACCAATATCGGGCACTTCAGAGGAGAGGAGGGAGTAGCCCTGTGGCAGGTCAGTTGCCGGGCACAGAAAACTATTAAAGCGCAAAATTATGTCAGCAATTAGTCCAGGCGAACTGCGAGCTGAGTCTGACACTTGAAAGAGACGCACATGCAAGGGAATCGAGTGTAGGACAAGGCAGCTGGCCAGTAAAGTGGTAAGAAAGAGATGGAGAAAGATAGTGGGGCAGTAAGACGGGGACTGGCATCATTAAAAAGTCATTTACATGCAGGCTGGGACATGTCGCAGCACATTTAGCCGGGTAGCAGCGACATGGCGATTGACAGACTGCCTACGAGACTCTCTGGCAGAGACTGACAGACAGATTGCCAGACAAACTCACGAAGCAATCCACGGCATGGACGACTGCTTGGTTGGCTGCCTGCGTCTTCGGTTTGTTAATTTTGGATTTGAAACACGTTTCCAACTCAATTTTATCGCATGTTACGCCTTGTTGCCTTTCGCTTTTATGGCAAACAGCCTGCGAGCTTGGCCATTTCCTTCGACCTCCCACTTGTCTCCCTTGCCCTGCCATGAATTTTGATTCGAAGTGTCGTCGTCGACGGCGTCGTCGCCATTTCTATGCAAGCACTGCTCCAATTAGAGGCCAAGCTTAATTTATGCGCGTCATGAAACTTCCTACAAATTGTCCATTGTTGCAGTGCGCTATTGATAGGCTGAGTAGTTACACATTGCCAGCTTCCGTACCTACGCCTCTCCAATCTCCCTCTTCCCACCTCCCCCCCACTCAGTGTGACCCACATGAGCTGAGCTCATACGGAAAGTTGAACAAAAGCATCACTCGGTAAAAGTTTTAATATCATTTTGCATAATAATTTCTCGTGGCACAAAAACTTTCGTCCGACCATGGAAGACCATCCTAGGGCCATCGTAGACACCTGGCTGACCGCACGCATGGGAATTCGGACAGGTGGCAGAGCCTGAAAACTCATAAAGCTAATTAAGAAATGTGCCAAAGTTGCTTAGGCCATTGGGGCGTACTATAAATTTATTTAAAGCCGTCAAGTGTTGTGCCGAGTGGAATGCATATTTTTTGAGCACCAAAAAGTAGGCAACACTTTGTTTTGTTGTTCTGTTGTTTGTCGGTCTCAGGCGAAGCTGAAATTGAATTAAGTTTGAGTTTTGTATAATTAGGCATAAGCTAAAAAGTTAACTATGCATACATTTACTATTCAATGAGTTCTGGCAAGCCATTTCGAGATGATTTCCAGGCGTTTTGACTAGTTTAACTGATGGGTTAAACGAAATAAAGAATGATATGGGATGCATATAAAGAAAATAATTTAAATTATAAAGGAATAAATTTTTTTTAAAACAAATTAATTAAATTAGATAGTTATTATTATTATTTTGTCAACATTAAAATTAGTTCAATATCGATTTTTTTATTCAACTCACAAGAAAATATACAACATTTGAATTCTCTAATTGCAGTTGGAAGTTTTTTTTTTTTTTGTTTGTTTTTATATTTGGAAGTTTGTTTCAATATCAATACAATGTTGTACAGTATAAGGAAAAAGAATTAATAAATAATAAAGAATGTTTGTAACTAACATATCTTACCTTGAGTGCGCACATTTCCTTTGTGAAATTGCCGTCAAAAATGTTTTTCAGAACATCCATTGGCCTAGTTCTCTTCTGGCTCTTCTCAAGGCAATCCTGCAGAGCATTGCATAGTTTTGGGCGCTCGTCGCCTTTGTGCGCTTTTGTCTCAACATTTTCGGATGACATTTTTGCATATTTGTTTTGCGAGATTTCATTTCGCATTGACCAAGTTTTCAGCTTTGCAAGAATCTTTATTTAATCAGACATACTTCGCAGTAGTTGGCAGAACTTTGTCGGGCAATTGTGTTGTGTGTGTGTGTGTGTCGTTTGTTTGGGCAAATGTCTTTGGACATTTTGTTTTGCATACTTACTTTTTGGCAGCTGAGTATGATGCGATCAAATAGAAACTTTTTCGCAATTACAGCGAGGCGCAATGCTGACGTCCCACTGGGACCGTTCTTTGGGTTCTGACTATGCTGGATTGTTTGTGTTGGGGGGAGGGAGGCCAGAAGAAAATCTAATAACTGTTAAATCACCTGCAAAATGTTCATTTCACAGCGCAATAAACACGCAGCAAGTGCGAGTGTGTCGAGTGCCGTTGTCGACGTTGTCCTTGTCGACGTTGTCCTTGTCGACTTAAACACTTACAAGGACTTAACCACCTTTTGTTATTCCTGCGTACTGTAGCCTGTCTGTCACTTTAATCTGCGCCCTGCACGCAGCCGACTTGGCCTGGCAAATCCTTGTGAAGGACACCAGGCTACAACTACGACTCGGGAAAGGTTCATTCTCGCATGCCGCTTGGCTAAAAAGTTATTAACATGCGCCTTTGACTTGAGTAAGTCATAGACGCCAAGGACTCACCCGCCTGCATGTGTGGCTGTCTGTGTGTGTGTGAGTGTGTATTAATTGCATAACTACCGTTAAAGTGAAATCTTCAGCGTAGACTGCAAGTAGTGCAGCAGTCTCACTTGAATTAATGCAGCGTTAAAGTCGAGGAATTAGCTGTTTTCCCTCCACATCCCCTTGAGCTATCGTACTTAATGTTTTTAGCTTTTGCGTAAGGCGTGTGGAAATAACTTTATAAAATAGTGCAAATATTAAAATATTTATTATTATTATCGCTATAACGTGAACCTCATTTCCAAATGGCAGCTTCTTACGCATGTATTTAAAATTAAAATTTATTGACTACGTCAGTGATTTATTTTAATATTTTGAAGCGTGAATTTGATTGGCAATGAAAATAAAATTAAAGACAACCTCAAAAGAACCTGAATAAATAACTAACCTTTTTTATAGTTTATTTAGAAACTTTTACGACGGTCTTAAAGTCAATGATGTCAAGGCTAATTAGGCATGAGAAAGTGAAAAGCTTTTCAGTGCTCGTCACCTTTACATCATTCCAATCAAAAAATAAAGACCCCTACGTGAGATTAATAATAATAATGATATTTCCAATTTTCATCACATTAATGGTTAATATATGATCACCCCTTTTTCAATTTCTAACCAAAACTCGAAGACATTTGCAAACAGCTCTCAGGCAATTGGTCAATTCATCAATAGCTCAGACATCACTCATCAGACTGGCTGCCAACTCGTGTTGTTGTCGTCGAGCTCTCCTTTCACAACATCCGTTCACCCCTCTCTCTCGTTCTGCCAATGGTTATTGATCACTCGTCGTCACTGTGATATATTCAGGTCCATTGTCTGGGCATAAAACCTCGCCTGCTGACGACAATTCGCCTGACCGCTGCCTTAGAGCTGCCATTGTCTTATGCTCGATTGTTGGGACTTTTGCTCCCTTTGCTGCTATTGCATTATTTATGTGCCCAGCAGGCCGCAGCCGTGTGGACAGGGTGTTCTCATTGTTTTTAGCATTAAACACGTGGCGATTTATCTTTTTTTTTCTCCGATTGTGCTTTATCTTTTGGGCCGAACATTCTTTAGCCAGGCACCTGGCATAAAAGAAACTCGTGTCGGCCGCTCCTTTGTACCCTTTCAATGGAGAGTAGAGTTTTTCTTTTGCAGTTAATACGCAGTTTATCGGAGAACTCAAAGAGAGATGAAGTAAGCAGAGAAGCATGAAAACAATTTTAAATATCTTCGAACATATTAGAAACTAAGTTAGAGGAAATTTCAAGGGAAAATAATATACTAATTAACTTGTTTAAACTAAGAAATTAGCAAATTTCGAACAGGTGCTGCATGAGTTTTAAAGCTTGCTACGGAAATTAAGTCATACGCACAAGGAAGCATGCAACTGCACACACATAGAGTCAACACACACACACACACACATACGTACACATGGGCAGGGGCTATCAAGCCGAAATGCACACTACAATAATATCAAAGCGAAAGTGCGTAAACAATGCAAACAACATCGAAACGAATCAACTACACAGGCACTCGGCCCCGGCACTGGACATGGTAAAGCCAGGCTTGGCCCGCCTTCCCCAACAAAACCACTATCTCTGTCGCTCTCTGCAGTTGCAACACAATCACAACAACAACAACAACAATGGCAATGGCAACAAACAAGCAGCAAGCACAACAACAACAACAACAACTAGTTAGTGCAAACTACATTGATGACGAATAACATGCTTCGATACCTACAAAATTTAATCCTGCCAATGCTCTCTAACACACACACAAAGCATTCTACAGTACACACACACACACGCATGCCAAAGTAAACAGCTGCTTGACCAGAATACGTGTTAGTGTGTGCGTGTGTGTGTGTTCGCTCTTGTAGCAGGAAACCAAACTAGCGTTGACCTCATCAAAAGGATTTGCCAGCGTCTTTTTGGTCTTTTTGTTTGCCAAGCCTTGCACGGCCTTTGACTTTGCTCGGTGCGGCCAAATGGAGTAAAGAATGTCGAATGATAGGAGGAAGAGAAGGGGGAAGAAAGCATTCGTTGGAATGGGGTCGGTGGAGGGTTGGCAAAGCGGTTTGGAAATTGTGCAAATGAACTTTAGGCCTTTGGCTTATTTTGTTTGCATTTCGGTTTTGCTTGGCAAAGAGCTCGCTCTCTATCTCCCTCTCTCTCTCTCTCCCTCTCTCTCTCTTTCTGTACACATATGTCAGCATCTGGTTAGCCCCTCCCCCGGCAATACTATCTTTCTCTCTTGCCCGTCGACATGCTGGAGCTGCATACGCCTAAAAACATGCTTTATTTTATTTTTGACAATATAATTTTGTGACTTTACAGGCAAAACAGTGTTGAAAATCTAATGAAAATGGGCAAAGCCTGTCCACCCCTTGTCTACCCGCTGACAACCACACACACACACACAGAGACACACACTCGCACACACACTGAGACTGAGAATGACAACAATTGAAATCCTATTGAGTGTCCTGTGCGGTCCCATGCACTTTCAGCTATCGCATTTTGTTTGCTTTCGTATTTTGGTTGTTATTGCAAATTGTTTTTTGTTTTCATCTGTCACAGTTTTACCAATTCCCCCATTTCCCTTATTCCCCCGCCAACCCATAACCCCTCAAACATCCTCCAATGACCTTTCTCTGGCTTCTTTTGTCAGCCCTTCGACCTTATATTCACTTTATCGTATTGCTTTACGAAATTGGTTAAACTCTGTTGACACAATTGTTTAAATTGACTTTTGAAGTCCTAAGAGATAATGTTTGCGACGCCAAGCATAATAACAAATAAAAACCAACGCAGCACAAACGCTTCAATTGGGGTATAGCGCTGGGTTATTGTAAGTTAGATATTTACAAGTAAGTTGTGGCACCTTCCTATTTCGTGGAGTAGGAGATCTTAAAATAATACGAAAAACAAGATACAAAGTGATGCATTGATTGGAAATAAATTATTAAAACAGGCAATCATATTAACAAAACATAATAGATTCATCATTGATATTCCATCGGCATAACAGCCGCCAATTTCTTCTGACAGTTTTAATGACTACTGTGAATCTGTGAAGTGTAAAAAGTAGCTGGCTATATAAATAAAAAGGACATATGGTTTTACTTAATTTATTATTATTATTTTATTATTTTTTTATTTATTATTTTATTATTGATTATTTTATTATTTATTATTAATTTATTATTTTATATAAGATTATGTGTAACTAATTAATTTACTAAAGTTTCGACAACTAACAAATATAATTGTCCATCTGTTAGGCTGCTTCTGTGGGTTTATGTTCGCGTGTTGCTTCTGTGCATCGACACGGTTTGGAGGATTGCACCCACATATTAACTACAATATGTACATACATATTTACTTAATGTTTTCATTCTCACCCGATGATGAGCCCTACCTAGCCATTTTCTTTATAATCTCTGATTCTTCTGTGTCGTTGAGTCGTTTCCAAGGCACTGGATTTATGTACAATGGAGAGATGGTGCCACGTAGCGATTTAATGCCCTGATTTAAGGGCACCGGCTTGGGCTTGGTATGCGCTGTGGATATCCACTTTTGCCACGCCTGATCGACAAGTTTCTTGCGGCGTTGTTCCTCGATTTTTTTCTTAATCAATCGCCGTTGTTTCTCCTGACGTTGGCGCTGCTGCTGCTCGCGTTTCTTGAGCCACCAACTCTGCACCACCTGCCTTATTTCTGCCTGCGACATATTGCCTTTGCTGTTCGTGTTGTTTTTTGTACGACTGTCGCTACTACAGCTGTCTTTTGAGGAGTCCATGGATACTCGCTGCATGTTATTCTGATTGGACAAGTTCTTCAGATGATTCTTCGATGCTTGTCGCTGTTTATTTCTCAGCCATTGGTCATAGCACAATTTCGACAGCTTTTTTCGATCCTCCTCCTCGGTGCGCTTCTTCTCAAGCTCCTCTCGCTGTTGCTGTAGCTTCTGCTGATGCAGTCGCTGCTTGTGTGCACACCAATTCTCGAAGGCCATCTGCGGCTCCCTAATCAATTTGGCACCGTCCAGTTCTCGCAGATAGTTGATCGTGCTGCTTCTGGAGCCCAGCTCCAGCAGTGGCACCACACTGCTTTGACTATCTGCTTGCTTGAGACTGCCATACATGTCGGCCCAGCTGAATAATTGGTTATTTTCACTAACTGTGTCCGGTAATGTGATGGGCGAAGATGAAGAGGACGAGGACGATCCCATCAGTGGCGATGATTTGTCTGTGAACCGATTGTTGCTATACAAGATTTTCTCATTCCGAAAGATTTTGCCACTTTCGTCCATGTGTCCACTAAATGCCATTC
Source organism: Zaprionus indianus (assembly GCA_018904595.1). Lineage (NCBI taxonomy): Eukaryota > Metazoa > Arthropoda > Insecta > Diptera > Drosophilidae > Zaprionus > Zaprionus indianus. The sequence continues at coordinate 5,878,349 of JAEIHA010000905.1, forward strand.
TTGTCTATGTATCGATAAAGATAGTATTGTATAATGTAATATGTCTGCAAATACACAAGATCAAATTCATTTAATGCAATTAAAAATCAATTAAAGTGAATCTATTTATATGAATCTATGTCACGGATTGGCCATGGCACTCAGGCCACATCTGAATGCAGTTTGAATAATCAAATTCTGGAATCTATTTCCAATTCAATCGGACTATTTACACAGACTTAAATAGATATATTTTTAAGACTTGCACTCCTTTCGCGAAGTGTTGAGCTTCTCCCTTCTTTGTGGTGCTTTAAGGTATCACAAATTTAGCAAGAAATTTACTCACTGTATATTTCTATTGTTACTCTGTTGTGTAAGGTTAGCTGACTGAATATTCGAATGACATATGCCATATAGAGTAATGCATACTGAGTTCGGAAATGTCTACGCCATCTGCAAGAGCATAGAAGTGGCTTACTTATCTCAAAGAGTTTAATTGCATGCATTTTTCATTTACTTCACATACTTGACTCCATAATACACATACACGCACTCGTGTTCACACATAAGTCGACGCGGTCAATTTAATCTCAGTTTCTTTGTATTTTTCCGCTTCATTGCGGAGCTGTCAATGCATCAGGTACTCATATTAACCGCCTATCAATGCAGTACCATAAAATATTTGTCATCACACGACGCGCACACAAGACAAGCACAAACACACACACGTATGCACACACGCACACTCGTGTACACGCAATTAAACCTGCCCTGCTGCCAATCGCTTTTGCATATGCAACGAAAAATGTTTAATTACAATGCAGAAAACAACAACAATTACAACAGCGACAACAATAACAGCCGGGCGAGAGCAGAGTGAGGGCCAGAGTGGGTGGCAGTAGACAAGAGATACGATGAGGTGAGTGGGAGTGGGGGGGGAGGGGGGAATGCACCTGGCTGCTGCTGCTGCTGCTGGTGCCCGTGTAAACCTCAGCCGCCGACACATCAGCAAATGGCGGCGGCTCATTGACATTTCCGCTGATTACTTTATGGCCACACACACACACACACACATGCACATGCACTTGCACACATAGAGCCATGCATAACGCACTGACGCCTGTCGCGACATGACATGACATTTCAACGCACAACGCGAAAGGCGACCTCCCCTCGTCCTCTTTTCCAACAGCGGTCGAGTGCAGTGTGTGCAACCTGATCAACTTGCCTGCATACCCTTTCCTCAAGTGACTAAGGAAGAGTTATAAGAGTAATGTAATGCAGAAGGGGCAGTATTGCGCTGTTTTAAGAAACCTACACAATTATTCGGGAAATTAAAATATGGTTGTAAAGATTCTCGTTTTAAATAAGTTATAATAAAAATAATGAAAACAAAAATAAAAATTATAATACAAATAATAATAAAAATAACAATAAAAATATAAATAAAATACTAATAAAAATAATAGTGAAAATAATAATGAAATTAGTAATAATAAAATTAATAATAAAATGAATAATAAAAATAATAACAAAATAAATTTAAAAAACCAATAATAAAAATTATAATAAAAATAATAAAAAAATAATAAAAAAATAATAACAAAATAATAATAAAAATAATAATAGTAATAATAATTACTTTTCGTCATAATCAGAATTATAAAAAAAAGACATTTTAAGGCTCATAATATCTTTAATTCAGAAAAAAAGATTCAAAACTATCGTCTTGTTGTTATTTTTGAATAAGATTTTTTACCTTTTCTTTGATTATTATATTAAAGTTAAAGTAAAGATTAAGTGTTGCAATTTTAATCTCTGATATTTGAATGATTCTCTAATTTTTAATTTTTTAAGTAAATAATTAAACTTCCACCTGAGCACTTAAAAACTAAGCTACTTTTGGAAAGTTACAACTTGTCGAAAGGAATATGAACATTATTATTAGCCTTTTATCTTTGCCAGGGCTATGCATACCCTGTATAAGCCCATGCTCCCACTTCCCACATAAGCCCACTCGCATTTCCCCAGCTACTCCCTACTCCCTTCCCACTCCCTGTTCCCTTCTTTTGTCGCACACATGCCGAAAATCTCAAAATTTAATGACAGTCTAATTATGCGTGCAAATGGTTTATAAATATTTTACGATGACGCCAGTCCGACCGAGAGATCACACCCCGAGACCGAGCACCGAGCACCGAGCGAGACTTGCGACTGTGGGCTGTGGCCACATTGTCGCATTCATGCCACCCCCAGCCTTATCGCTGGGCTCATACTCTATGCGAGCATTCGTTTTACATTTTGGCTTTTCGACTGTCCATATGGTGGCTCTGTGTGTGTCACCTTCCCGCTCTCCCTCTCCCTCCCCCCCTCTCTCTCTCTCTCTGTGTGTGTGAAAGTTTGTGTGTTTTGCGCATCGCTGATTGCATTGCGGTTTTACGACTTCATTATTGTTAATTATACGCCGTGTTGGCTGCCAAAGCTTGGACTTTTCCACATGCGGCCGCCTGTCAGAAGTGTTATTGCTGCCCAGGCAAAAGCATGACTAATTCATAAATAGTGGAAGCACCGATGCACCGAACCACCGAACCACCACTTAACCACCGAACCACTCTCAGCATGCAGCTAATACAATTGTGAAAGCGGTTTTCAGGATGCTAAACCAAATGAAGCTGCAACTTGATTAGCTTCATTGACACCAAAAACTGAAAATTTCATTTTATATTGTTGACAGCGGTGCAGAGTTCAACTTAAGTGAATTATATCGAAAGTGACTTCTCTACTCACATTGTTTGCCTTGAATGAAATCGACTTGCAACTTATAGATTCAAAAAAAGAATTCAGTTGTCCCAGGTATATCAAAAGCTCGGTCTTTAGGAGATAATTTTTTATCTTCAACAATTTTTAATCATTTAAATATTATATTATTTATTCACTCTTATTTTTATTTCACTGTCCAATTTAAAAGCTTAACATAAAATCTGATTTAAGAGACCAACGCCTACTTAGGAACAAAGTGTGTAAAGAAACTATAAGTCATATTGAAACATAGAAGAACAATTGCAAAAAATTTTAAAAATAAAATAAATAATTACCCCTTTACATAGTGGCGACAAACATTTGTGTCATGGCGATAAAATTTAAATTCTTTTCAGTGAAAATTTTGTATTTTATGTAAACCTCCAACATTCTTAGTTTATTTATTTTAAAATCAAATCTCATTAAATCTAGAATGTTCAAGTCTTTTCCGAATTGTTTATTATGAGAACCTAATACAATTTAATCAATTGCATTCGGTGCGGTATTTGCTCAACAAAGTGAATCGAATTGCAGTCTATGCTCAGCCGCAAGTGTTTGCCCGCCCTTCTGGCAGCAACATTGTTGGCAATTAACCAAAGAAATTCATTTCATTCCCATGCCCGGCCCTTTGCCGAGAACGGGAGACGCCACATTCAATGCCCACAAAATTGTCTGGCATTTGGATAATGCATCGGCATCTTGTGCTGGTGGGCGGGTGGCGGCGGCGGCTTTGAATGTCATAAGCCTCAAATTATAATGTATGTTAACAAATTTTACGGAATGCCACGTACATTGAACTTGCCCTTGCGAATCCCCTTTGTCCCCCTCGCGTCCTGCTAACACTCGAGTGTGTCGAGCCGAGCATTAAATTCATTTCACATGCATAGCAAAGCTTCAGACAAAGATAGACAAAGCAGCTGCCCCGCCCACATTGTAGCTGGGCAAGATTTTGATTTGGAATTTGTAAATATGGTCACGTATGTTATTATAGCAAATAGTATCTCTCATGGTTATGTTTATGCGTAGCTCCGCTCAGCTCAGCTCGACGTCTTACAGTAAATTGACTTTTGTTCTCTGCCATTCGAATCTGTGGCACATGTACAATTCACACATACTTCGATAAGCGAGTGTGTGTGCACTCGAATTGGTAAATTTGAATTTATATCGAATTTTTGCGATTTAATTAAATCAGTTTATGGCAATTGCTCGGGTAGAAGAGAAATCCTATTTACTTTTCACTTTATGAGTCGGAAGGAATTACGCCTATGGCTATTTAAACTCGGCTTAAACAGTTTCTATCAAATGTTTTCATAATGCCTGCGTGCGTGTGACTTTGCATGTGTATAAATAATTATAATCAAGGCTTATTTCGGCCTTCAGCAGATGCAATTTCCAGCTTAATCTTGGTTGAATTTGAACTCAAAACAGTTGTTCAAGTTCGTACAGGGAATTTTAAAGTCAAATAAGCCGCAGTATCCACCTTTGAGTGGGCGAAAACTGCCTATCATTGCGTCAGAGCCGACATGGCGTTGAAATGTATCTTTCACGCACAATTTATTTGTAATGATGTCGACAGCATGTCAGTGGCAGCAACAGTGGCAGAGGGTCTGGGGCCGCAACGTAAGACCTCCTGGTTGGGTAGTTACTAGGCGAAAAAAATGTAAAGATAAAATGGGAGAGAAAAAAAAGAAAACGGACGAAAATGTTGGAAAGGCAACGGCACATTAGTGCCCCCGAAATCCCAATCATAAAGAGCGACAGCAGAAACTTTTCGCGAACGCATTTTTCATGTCGAATTCGTGGCAATCGGCGTGCCAAATGATGTCCTGGGGGAGTGCTCGCCCTCCACCCACCCCCCTTGTTGGGCAACGCAAAGATACATGTAGAGCTCTCGAAATGGCCGCATGTGTAGCGCGCTAATGAAATAAACATGTTTATTAGATACAAATGCTGCCCCAGTTGGCCTTACTTTTTTCTTGTTGCGCCATTCAGCTCTGGTATTTATTTTTTGCTGGTATCACGCTGCGTATGATTAATATTAAGTGTTAGCTAGCTTGCACCTGTCGTCTTTGTAATTAATTGAATTATATTTCTCAGGACGTGCCACAGCAACAAGGTTCACAATTTCAGGCATTATAAATGCAAAGGGCATCAAAAATAGCGGAAATGCAATTAAATGGCGCAAGGATCACAGTCGAGCAGAGCCTCAAGCTTCACCTCCGGCCACCTCGAGTGCTTGTAAAAGTGGCTAAGCGCAAATTACCAACAGCTACAGCTACAGCTCCTCTTCGCAGTTGGCTGGTCAGAAAGAAATGCCGCTGCATCCCAGGCCCAACTCGGGGAGAGAACTCTATTATGCTTAATTAAGTTTTTCTGCCAGTTGGCAGTTAGTTTGCCTCGAGAAGCAGCAGGAAACTCGAACCGAGCTGCAGATGGATAAATGGAAACACTGTTTGCAGTGCCTAAGTAGGTGAAGCAGCGAGAAGAGCGTGCAAAAGAGCAAACTTGTTAGCAGGCAATTGTTATGGACTGTAGAATGATAATCGGCGAAGACAGAGCAGGCAAATTGCAGGTGAAGCGTGCAGCTGCAGAAGACTCTTCGGCAGGCTGACATGAATTAGCAAACAGCAAAAGGTTTAAAATTGTTCGTAGGATATAAATATTTACTTTTATTCCTTAAGCTGAATATTGAATATAGAAAATACCATCAATCATCTGCACCATAATATATAACTAACGTTGAAACAATTGGCGGAGATAAGAGTCTGCTAGGCGAAGTATAAAACTCTCGATATGAAGGTAGCATTTCTTCTTCATTTAAATTTAAACTGAAAGAAATGAAATGAATAATTTAGCCACCTCACAATCTGTTATAGATATTTTATAATGCTCGAATTTATTATAAATTAAATTAAATGACCTAAATAATATGAAACACCTTTACATATTCAGCGAACTTCTCTGAAGTTACAACAAAGCGTTCGCATAAAGGACGCATAAAGAACTCTTATCGATAAGTCTTTATTATTTAAAATTAATTCGTTTATTGTTATTGTAATTGTTGTGATTAAAGTTAAGCTCATTAATTTAATGAAAAGTTCGCCAAGCCAATTGAAAGCAAACAAATCGCCTTAAGCTATTAAATTTAATCCATTTGATTAACGGCGATGCTGCAAGTACTGCCGCATTTTTCATTTTCAAAGTTAGCTCCACGCATACATGCATACAACTTATATATAGCATATATATATACATCTCGCTGCCATTCAGAGTTGCATACTAATGAGGTTAATGCCTGCATTGAGCCAAAAACGTTAAAGCCAAAAGATGAGAGTGAGAGAGTTACCTTCCCTTCGTGCGCTCCCTTCAGCTGGTTCGTCATAAGCAACGCCGCGTTGGATTTGCAAATGTGTAGAAAAATGCTAAAAGAGCCAGGCAAACATGCCGGCAGACAGACAGACAGGCAGATACAGTGAAGCATACGCCCACACTGCGCTGACTTGAAGAGACCAACTAATCAAGGTAATGAAATCAGTTTTATTTCACGGCGCTTTTTTCGTTACAGAGTTCATTTTTTACGGAGCTACTGAACTGCTGAGCTGGGCTGCAGATAAGTTTGAGGGCATGCAAATAGAACTGGAATGTTTGTCAGCAGTTCAAAGTGTTTGCTAAGCGGGAGAAAGAACAGAGCAGAGAGATACAGAGAAGGTGGTAAGTGAGTTCAGTTATCTGACCCTAACCTAACCCAATGGCGTAGTCTGCCTTTCGGCTCGTGTGGCTGCAACCACAGGAGACTCGTCTGCCTGTTTGCGGCACGGCTAATGAGCAGCGCTGGCGCCTTTTCATACCCAATACCCGTGGGCTACAAGGGTATTATAGGCTGAAGGCTAATGGAAATTGCATGTAACAGGTGAGGAAGGGGAGCCTACGCGACTCATGTAAATGACAGGAAAAAAATGGTTGAAAATATCTGATAGATATTATGGAGCACACAACCTTCAATTTCTTTACACTTGATGCATTACTTAGCATAATTAAATTAAATTCATTGAATTCTTTCATATTAAATATTTAGCTACACAGTCTTTTCTTTCTTAAAGAACGTTTGTTGAAGACTTAGCAAGTACTTCAGCAAGAGCATTACTTAACTTAACACGGGGTATTTCATTGTGAACAGGAGGGAGTTGTTAACTTTCTCGCATTAAAAAATTAAATGGAAATTAAAATTTTGAGGGGTAAAGCTTTTATTTAAGTTGATATTTTTTGAGCTTAGTATAAAGAAATATTTTTTAATTATTTTTAAATTAAATTTAATTGAGTTGAGTTTTATATTTAATGTTTTGATTTTAGATTGGTTTATTACCTTAATTTTTCAACAACTCTTTAAGCCCAATGTCTAACAGCTTTGCAAGCGCCTTGCACGACTGACACCTTCAGCTGGGGCAGCTCTCTGTTTCACGTGCAGCAGCAACGGCAGCGGCAGCATCACGGCTAATTCAATTAGCTGGCCCGCAAACCAGGTCTGGTAGTCTGTCATATTTAATTAAGAAACTTTGCCAACAATTGCTGATGAAATATTGCTGTTGACGCCTTATCAATGATGGAAACGCCATAAAGTATGCAACGCGAAGTGGAAGCGCTAAAGCCAGCGAAGATTCAAAAACTTGTGCGGGAATTGTGGGAAGGTACAACCAATTGTCGCGTATGAGAGGGGCGCAAACACACGTGCACACCGACACCCACACACGCACGCGAACACACAGCACACGTATGTGTTCGTTTTCACTGCCGTCTTTCGGGCGCAACGCATAAATTTCATTTGACACAGTTTTTGAGCTGCGTTCAAAACCGAAAATAGGTTTAGATGCAGACGAAGATGAAGACACACATAAACACGCATGCATAGAGCAAACCACACACATAAGCCTAGGCGCACACACAGAGAGAGACAGACAGAGAGTGAGAGAGGGAGAGAAGGAGAGAGACAGCTCGAGGGCGGGACGGTTGCAGTTACAGTTGCCCCCAAGCCATAATTGGTTGCGTCAGTGCATAAGTCACGAGCTCGTGCGAGTCCTTCGAGTCCTGCTCGACTCGAGTTGCCATGACGACAGCCAAACACACACACACACGTGAGTGTGTTTAATGCGTGTGTGTGTGTGTTTGCGATAGTTTGCGTGTGTGTGAACGTGGCGCCTGGAAGTATGTAGCATTTAAATAGGATAACTGCAAGTCGCCCACTAATTGAATTGCCGACAAGATTTACCTAGCCTCCTCCAGTCCTCCTCATGCCCCGTCTTGCCATCGCTTGGGCTATGAAATTTTGGTAATTAATATTTTCACGTTAGCGGAAATGTGCAACAAACATGTGAACGTCAAGCCCTCTCTCTCCCTCTCATGTTCCTCCCTCCGACATAAGTTTATTTAACTAGCTAACAAATTTGTCGTTGTTGTCTGCACTATGAATAGAGTCGCTTGTCGGTTGCAACTCTGGAAACTGGCTCCGGCTGCCGCTTTAAAGTTTTAGTGGCTTGCAAGTTTGTTGTACCATTAAAAGTTCCCAACGCTTTGGACAACAATATTATGCCGGAGATTCTATAGCAAACAAAATTATACAATTGCTAAATGTCTGGGCACGAATCTGCGGACTGTGTGGCAATTATACTTGGGGCTTAACGAGCTATATCTGCTTATACCTATAGTTTGCATTGTGTCATGAGTGGCTATTTTGTTTAATTGCAGTTTTTATAATCTGAAACAACATTACATAATATGTATATGTTTAATGAAACATTCCTTTACGTAAGTTGTAAAGGGTTCAATCAAAACATTGATGGACTCTTAAATTAATAATATTGTTAATAGATAGTTAAAACATAGAAGAGCAGGGTTTATACCCAAGTCACACATATTTTATTTAACATTACTGAATTCTTTTACTTTTTCACTGGTGGTTTTAGTTCCCCAAACAACATTTACTCCACTGTCCCTAATCAATGGAATTAAGCATTTTTTGTCTGACTCCCAAAATCTCTTACTCAATAGCAGTTTCCATCTGAGATCTGCAGACGTAGCGGCATCGTCTTGAGTAAATTAAAATCTTCCACTTGAGAAGCAGTCGAAGTCAACTGTCAAACTTTCTGCTGGGCCATAAGTCAATTAGGTAAATTGACTTACCGGAGAGTCCTTAGCAAAGGTTGTCGCGTCTTTCGTTACTTTTTTCTCTACCCCTCCCCCAGCCTCTCTCTCTCTCCTCTCCTCATTTCAAATGGAGCTGGAGGACACTTAACTGATTTGTTTGTGGTCTGGCTGAAGTTGAGTTGTGTCTTCACTTCATTTGGCTGGAGAGGTGCCAATGTGAAAAACATTTTTAGGAAGCACACCGAGATGAAGCTTTTTGATTTAACGACTTTAAAAGTTTCTCCGGGCTGCAAATAGTTGAAGTTTTTCATGTTTAATTAACTGAGAAATTAACCGTAGTATGTGGAATAAATTCGCCACACGAAACTTGCCAAAGTAAGAAGGTTCAATGAAGTGGAACTTTTAAGTGTATTTGCCTTAGATGGCAGAAATATTCACGTGACCTAAGTAAGCTAAATTTTCAATTCTGTCAATTTTCACACGCATTCTAAAATTAACATAAACATTTAATAAATAATAAGAAAAGAACATAAAAAAACGAAACTATTCTACACAGTACTTGTTGCATTTCGTGGCAAGTTTCTCCAGTTACAGGAAGTCTTTTCCGCATCTTTAGTTGGTAAGTTAACTTTGATTGCATGAGGCAGGGAACCATTTTTGTAGGCGGGCGTTGTTAAAATAAAATTCAGTATTCCTAATCAGTTTCGAATTTAAACTAAATCACAAATATCGAGAGTCGTGGGTGGAATATAAATTATTTCAATTCAATTTGATAATCCATAAGTACGGTAAATGTATAATTCCAACTGGTTTGATGTATTTTCATTTTGTTGATAAATTGAATCATGTCGATTCGTTCGCCTCGCGTTGATATGGGGCCCATGCGGTGCTCGATTTTATTGAGTTAATTAAATTTGCGGGCAGCGAAAGTGAAATGTAATGGACACGAGTTGCGCATATTGTAAACAGATTTTTAATTATTTAAACAAAATGGAAAATGGACGCGACCACAGGCTCGTTCCGGGCACACGTGGCGTATGCGTGATGAAATACGCTTCGCACTCGCCATAGGTAGAATTGTCACGTTTTTAATTAAACGTGCGCCCAGCGCCAAACAGCGTCAAATATCGAAACACCAATAATAATCAATGGCATTGCCCAACAACAACAGAAATAGCACAATAAATGCCAAAAGAAATGAAATAATAATTAAAAAAATGAAAAGTGATGCGAGACCGTGTGGAAAATTTTTAATTGCCAACAACCTGTTGAGGGCACGGATTTTATTTATTGTTCGATTTTAGTATAGTTATTTAAAGTATGATTTTCCATAGAAAGTTACCTTTAAGAGGAGTTCAAGGTGCTACTTGCGAGTTCAGTTCAAATTGTATTGCTTTGTTTCCTTATTTTTGTGTCTGACTCAACTAGCACGTCACAGTCTTGTAGTGTGAATAATTCATCTCAACACGGTCTGCCGAAACTCAGTTCTTGTTCATTCTGCCTTTCAATTTACAACTCACTTTCTATTTGAGTGTGCCGAGTCCGAAACTAGCGGCAGCTGACTTTATTCACACACTTCGTGTTAGAATCAACTAGCGTTAGGTTCATAGAATTTAAAATATGTTAAGAACTCAAAGAATTTTGGATTTATTACGTATGGAAATTTAATACTCGTATCATCATTTTTATGAATCAATGAAACTTAAATATCGAATCATTGTATTATTATCTCATATCGCTCTTTTGTATTTGTTATGTATATATTTTTTTAAACAATTTGATGATTTTTTTGCTCTTCCATAAGATTAAGTAGGTAGATTCTGTATCAACTGTTTTTTTTGTACTTCCACATATCAAGTAATCTGATTTATATAAGTTTTTAATACTTTTCGACCATTACAAGATATTTTTTCAGTGCTCCAACCGTTAAAAAATATCTGAGTAGATCGATTATTGGCAACCACCTACAGGTTTACGTTGTTTTTTGTGCCTTTGTGTTTTATAATCTGTTTGGCCCATTTTAAAGCCCAGCCCAGTTCGTTGCCCACTCCAATTACATTACACGCACTTATACTCACACACTCGTAATCCAGGGCTGGGCTGAAAAGTGGACTCAAACCCTCACCGCAGATTGCGGGTTATCCGTGCGCCTGTCGCTCATTTGACAAGTCATTTGCAGCTCGTAGAAAAAGAGAACTTAATTGTTTTCATTGTTCTTGTTGTTGTTGTCTTTTGGCTTTTCGCTTTTGCTTTGGTTTTAATAAGGTCGATGTCGGCGCAAGATACATCAACAACAACAACAACAACAACAATTAAGCACATAAAAAATCATTTAATTATGTCTATCAAACGTCGCACACGGGCGCCTAAAAGCGAGCAGCGATAAGTTTTTTATTACACCTCAGCTCGTGTGTGCATCTGATATGCCTCTTTGTGTTCGTGTGTGTGTGTGCCTGTGTTTGTGTGTGTCTGTGTGATTGTGTGTGGGTGAGTCTCATTAAAAATGAAAGCGCTACTCATTAACTGTACCAGGTAACAGACAGCCAACAAACAAGGCAACAACGACAACAACAAGAGCTTCCCGTACACAACAAACGATTTTTGAGTCGGCAACTTTACGCTTAAACACCCACCCTCAAACACACACACATACTACACACTAACCGAACATACAGACACACACCCACTCACCTTTAGTTGCGTGTGTGTTGTAGTGTAGTTTTAATTACCTTTTGCTGTCGTCGTGTGCGTCTCTCGTTCGGCTCGACGCGACTCGACTCGTACGTTGTTTAAGTAATTGTTTGTCATTAGTTAAAATGTTTTCATTTTGCTTCGCTGTGAATTGGGCCGCGTTTTCTGTGGCTCGATGTTTGTCCGTGCACTGCGAGAAATTCGTACAAAATTAATATTAAATAAAGTTGTAATAAAAATTTCCAAATTGAAAAGAAAGTATATCCACAGCAAATTAATTATCGATTAAATTTCGAATATCGATAACACGTTGATTATCGATAACATATCGGTTGTCGATAACAGAATATACCGATTATTTCGATTATTGATCGCATATTAGCTATCGATAACAACTCAAATATCGATAACAAATCGATTTTTAATAATGATGATATGACAGAAAATACGCTATACGAGTTTATGATTATTTTATCGACTATCGATAACACACCAAATATCGATAACATATCGACGATGACAAGACATAATACTCGGCAACAGTTCAAATACCCGAAACACAAAACATAATGAATACAGAATATCGATTTTCGATAACGTATCGATTACTGATTTTAGGTTTCTACAGTTAATATTATGATACATTTTTCCCAAAGCTGATGCTGAAAACTGTTTTAAAAATTGAAATATAGCGAGATGTTCAAAACGTTTGCTTTTGCTCTTTTTATGGAAATATCGTCTTGAGTAGGCATCGAGTTAGACGTAACGATCAGCCCGTCATAGGCTGTCAACAAAGGCGAGTTCGTTTTTTGAGGACTAACACAATCGACTGAAAACAATCAGAAACATAAACATTAACAACATTCTCCCAAGTCCGAAATAACTCACGTGTCTTAATCAATTCACAGAACACTTGATCACATCTTTCAAGCATGGCCTTTGTAGCACGACGCAATATCGAGGGGAAATTGGTGGAGTGCCAGGTGATCTCGGGACACGGCACCAGCTCGGCCCTGCAGTTGTCCGATCAGAGCGATGATGACAACGACTTGGGATCGATGGATACTGGTTACAGCAATCGTTCGTTTAAATCGCCCACAGTGCGCTATGTATCGTCGAAGGAGCAACTGCAAGAGGATTCCGAGCCAGAGAATTGTTACAGCTACGATGAGTCCGAATGCAGTGAGCTCACCGCACTGGGAGATCTTGATTCTCCTAATTCCACCGATTCGCCAGACACATATTTTGATGAGTATGAAGGGACTGGAACAGACGAGCCAGATGATGATGAGCAGATCTCCATTGAGACGGAAGTCGAGTGCAGTGTATCCAAACAGCTGGTAATTGAGAAGACAGTCTTGGAGGAGGCGGAGGAGGAGGAGGAGCAGCAGAGCCCCAACAATTTGGATACCCTGAGTATGGAGTCCTTTGATGTCGACACCATTTCCAGTCCCCGTGACGAGGTGAGGCTGTTGGAGCAGGACAATCGCAGCATTGGCTCGTTCGATGTCTCTACAGTGTGTAGAGAGAGTATTCTGGGGGATTTAGAGAGCATCGAAGTGGCCACCATTTGTCAGCCCAAGCAGTTCGAGGATAATTCAAGCATGATTTCCACAGATGTCTCCACTATTTGCAAGTCCAAGGGCGGTCAGTCGAAGGTCCGCACCTTTGATGATACAATCAGCTTGGGCTCTTGCAACAGCGTCTCTATGGTGCGCCCCAAGAAAAAGAAACAAGGCATAGCCCTGGATAGCATCAGTACAAGCACTTTCGAATGCCAGGGTCAGGACACCAATCGCACCTACAACGTCCATTCGAATGCTGTGCGTCGGGATGACTGCTCCTCGGCGTCGACCTGCAGCTGGACTGATATGTACGGCGGCGCACTGCAACCCTCCGATAGTCGCAGCAATATTGTGCCCTCATTGAGTCTGAATTTGTCGACCACATCGTCGTCCGGCTCGACGACCTATTTCCGCAACTGTGATGACAAGAAGGAGCGCCAGGGCCAGGCCTATCAGGAGTGGGTGAAGCGCAAGGAGCGCCAGAAGCAGGAGAAGAAGCAGGCCGCCATACAGGAGCGTCAGAAACGCGACGCTGAGACTGCGATGCGTCAACGTCTGGCCAAGGAACGCTACCAGGAGTGGATACGGCAAAAGGAGTTGCAGCAGAAGAAGGAAGCTTCGAGTAGCGCCAAAAGTAGCAGCAGCTCTGCCAGCTACCAAAGTAACTCAAGTATCCCGATCGTTAACAAGCGACAGGTCAGCAAGGAGACCACAGAGGCAGACAAGAAACGTCGTGAGCAGTGGGAACGCATGAAGAAGATGCAGGAGGCGCGCGAACGCGAACGTGTGCGCCTGCTGCGAATCACTCAGCAGAAGTTGGAGGCACAACGCAAGGAGAAGTCCGATGGCGCCTGGAAGAACTGGATGAAGTCGGTGGGCAAGCGAGCCAAGCCGGTGCCCCTCAACCAGGGCTTCGATAGCCTGCGCGGCACCATTGCCAACATCTACATAAATCCAAATCAATGGGTATCCAATATCGATACCAACGATTCGCGCGGAAATTGATTTGCTCTGTGCGTTAGCCTTAAGTCGTTTTCCCTTGGCTTCGATTATCCCACACTCCGGCATAACAAAATGGATCCCAAACAGAAAAAAAATATAGAAAACCGAATAGAAAACATAATAAGAAGATGAAGAAAACACTATAGAACAGTATCAAGATTCGTTTAATGACACATTGGTTGGGCCAGTGCAATGATTGAGCGACCGATGTTTCAATAAACCGAATTTCGTGTACACCAAAATTACGGAGCAATGGATTTTTGAGCAGTTTTCCCCCAAGGTGAGAACTATTAAGCAACATTTTGCTTTCAGTTCCTGATTTTTAGTTTTATTCTACGAAAGAAAGCGAGTCAAGTCGACGAGTTCGTAATGTAAGTTCAGATTTTCAATCTATGCAGACAAACATGTTGATACTTTTGTAGACGCAGATTGAAAACCTGTCCAGACATCAGAAGACTCGACGATGTTCATTTAACTTTTTGTCAAGTTCCTATTTTTCCAAAGAAAGAAAATGCATTTTGAAATATATTTTTATAACCCAAAAAAATAAGAAAAAAACTGAAAACGTTCTGGCAATCGTGTAACAATTTCAAAATTTTTATTAAGCACAATAAATAGTCTGGAGTTTCGCTCTTTAGTTATTTAATAATTTTTACGTTATTTTTTTTATAATACACCATGATAATACTTTTGTTTTAACTAAAAAGAATAATAGAATTAGTTTTGATTTTTATTTTCTGTCTGTCAATATCTCTTTTTTGTTAAACAGTTAAACATGTTCTACATGTTTTTCTACAGCTTCGTTTCTTTTCGCGCAGTGTACTTCTCGCATATCCCAACAATGGCAATTATAATCGTTTTAATTACAAACCACGAACATTCCATTATAAGTGGATATTCTCGCCTCTACCTCCCTTCGTTGTGCAGATTACAAATACTGTAAGTATAAGCCAGCCTCGTCGACCCTCAAAGACCGTCCCAGGCCGCTGCTGGGCCAATACGATAACCTTTAACCTTGCTTTGTAATGGTTTTTTCGAACTGAACTAGGTATGAAAGTGGCCTCCCTGTTTGGCACTATATGACCGTGTGATAAAAGGGGAAACGTGCGACACAAGGGGGATGCAATGGGGGATATGTATTTGCCTATTTTTCCCATTTGCCGTTTCCCCATTTTCGTTGTTTGTCAATTTGTGCTTTTATTATTTATTTGTCAGCTCCACGGGGAGTTTGAGTCTGCGACTAGACATGGGCTTAATTAAGCTTTGCTCTCCCTCTCTGCTTCGTCTTTCTCTGAACTTGGGACTTTTATTTATGCAATTAACCAAAGCTGCGTGTAATAAACTCTGGCTAGGTAAAATCTTTGATTAATTGTAGTTTTGTTTACCCGCTGAACGAACGAGACCCAAAACATGCGTGATTAACTGTGTGTGTGAGTGTGTGTGGATGTGTGAAGCTTCTTACCTATTGAGCGTGGGCTTCTCTTCTTCTTGCTGGGTGATTAGGCCATCGTCCACTTACTTATACCTCTTCTTGTTGTCCACTAAGCTGTGGCAATTTGTTAACATGCACCATGTGATGTTAATCGCTTTTTGGGCCCGGTATCATTATCATTATCGAAGTTCTTGGAAAACTGAAGAGCTGCACGGTCGATGAAGTAACTCATTCTTCCTTCTAATTGTCTGACTAAAAGGAGTAATATAGACATTGATAAAACATTACTTAATAGTAAAATCATACTTGAAATTATTCTTAAGATCTTGTGATTAATAATCCAGCAATCTTCCTGCAGTGATTTGGCTCACATGATCACAAATCATTTGAGTCACCCTCTTTTTGGGGTACCTAACCAGATTGCAATTTATTTACATTTTGGCATTTTGTTGTGGTCCCATTCTATCACTGAATTCTTTTCCCATTTTTGGGGTGGTTGTAAACTTTAATGCGATATCGTAAAAAATAAGCACGACAAAACCACAAGGACGAGCGGCTAATGGGCCATTGCGGACCTCGGGAAGCGGAACACATGTGAAGCCTGCCATAATCACAGCAATGACAATGACAAAATGTTAATGTGTGCCTTGTGCGCTGCTTGTGTGATGACTTTTATGGGCAACTATAAATTATAAAACAATTTCTTTGGCGACCTATAAAAGATTCCCGGAAATTAACTTGACGCATTTAAAACAATTCTGCAGCATTTAAATGGCAATTAGGGACACAGTCAAATAACCTTTACATAGTATAACTATGTGTGTGTGTGTGAAGTTGCTTTGTGTGTGTGTGCGTATGCGTAATCATTTGCTTTATAAAACAATCATCGACTAACAAAACACAAGTGTGCGCAGATTAACGCAAATTTGCGCATTTTAAATGCAAATCAACAGCAGCGGGAACAGCAATAACAACGACAATTGCTGAGCGACCAACAATTATAATAAATAACCACGAAAAATTCGAAATGATTTGCTTCGGGGGGCTCTGTTGCGACAAAGAAAATTAATAATAAATCTCAAAATGCTCATTAACTTAATTACTGTGTTTATTTTCATTGCCCTTCCGCTGACGTCGTCGTCGTCGCCGTTTTCCGATTTTTCTCCGAGTTTTGGCAGCTTTCGCTTTGTATTTGTGTTTCAATACCCTGTGGGTATTCACATTTACCAGAAGGGTATGAAAAATTAAAGTAACTTATCTGGAAATTATGAGTGTCTGTGTATAAGGAAATACTTCTTTTCTCCTCCAATACATAGACAATTATTATAATCAATCCATTTAATTATTCTTCTTTTATTTAAAGAGTATTTTTATATTGCAATATTTCGAAAACAATTAAATATTAAACCCATTTGAATTCAACATTTATAAGTCAGCAATAGCATTAAAAATAATATACTCTAAAAATATATTTCAATATTAATTTAATGATAACTGCAAAATAATCAGTGTACGACAGGGTATCCTTAGGTTCAACAGTTGTTTTCTGCATTCTCCACGTCTGTTTCTTTGCCCTCCTTCTCAATTCTCCTGTTGAAATGTTTTCGTTTGCTGCGTCACGCAATTTTTATAGCTCCCCTCGGTGTGGACTGCCCTGCCAAATTTCTGATAAACAACTCAGCACAGAAAAAATAGCCCGAGAACATGAAAAAATTGAGCGTCTTTAACCTTAATGTGTATTTAAGTAATGTTAATTGTGTGTAGAGTCGCCAGCTGACGCCAGGTGCTGCCATTTCTCTCTCCCTCTCTCTCTCTCATCACTCCCATTCATTTCGCATTTCTTCACCTCCTGTTCTTGTTGTTTTTCCTTTTTGGCACATTTTTCTGTAATTATGCTAATTCCACAGTTTCACCTGCCTGCCCGCATAGCGTATCCCAAAGTTCTGTTCTGTTCTGTCCTGTTCTGCTGCCGGCGCAGCGAATTGTGTTTTATATAATTGCCGGGCCAGTTGTTAATTGAATTTCGAGTGAGACGCGCTCAGGCAGCAATTAGCGAGAGGTGCCAGCCAGCACTGCGTATAAGTTTCCTATAGTTTGCATGCACTTCACGCCATAATTGAATCGGACTACGGTGTTGCGAGTATCATTTTTCAGTATATTGTGGAGGATAGAAAATTTGGTCGTAGAGGCATAACAGCCTATTTTCAGCAGAAGGTCCTAATGAAAGAATTAGTTACAGTTTAATATGACTAATATTTCTGCATTTAGTAAATTAAAGTTATATTTTATCCTCAGAGTGCTCTATATAGTTTAATAGTTGTTGAAACTACCCAAGCATGAGTGGGTTCGAGTGTTATATACCCTTAACGCACCTGATCAGAACGATTTTCTTAAATATATAAAGTAACTTCAATGTTTTGACTATTTTGTGTTGCATACTTTGGGGGAGCGGCTTTGAAATTAGAACATCTTCATTATTTTTTTAAGAATTTGATAATAATTCAATCGCAACCATTGTTGTTATTGTGTTTACCAAAAATGGACTGTTCTGCGTTTGCATTACGCTTGTAGTTCCTTTTTTTTATCGACCTACGGAGGCGGATGGGAGCGTTCCAAAAATCTAGAACACTGTTAATCTCCGTACTGAATTAAGACAGTTTTGTTCATTTTTCTTTCGTACTCTGTAGCTATGTTGACTCGTCTGTTGATGCTGATAAGGCACTGATATAGTTTGTGGAATATGGCACGCCTCCTTCTGTCTGTTATAAAAATTTTTGGTTTTTAGAAAGTTGTACTACCCTTCTATCTTATGAAAATCTACCCCACAGTTCCATAAACTTCCCTTGGCAATCATATAATAATTTTTTTAAAGCAGTCTGCAGTGACTAAAAAAGGATGCAAATATGTGTATTTATTATATGAGTATTATATATAATTGTTCAGCCGATTAAATCTGAAATACCTACAACTTATGTATAATTAAGTATATCAATGGTTTCTCTTTATTGGGTATTTAAGTAAAAACATATCGCAATGAAAACCTTATCAATTGCGAACTTAAACATGCTCATTACTTAACTTAACTGCGGAATACAATTCCAGCAGAGTCGGTTGAGTGCTGCAGCAAGGAAGCAATCCCTTTGTAATTGCATATGCGATGGTTGTCCTTTAAACGGGTGATTCTTCTGCGTCGACTTTTCCACTGAAAATTGAGCTCTTTGAGTATTTTCACTCGATTTTTGTGCGCCTCTTTTGCAATCAGGAATCAAGGCTTAAAATGCCCGATAGCAGTTTGACATTATTAAAATGTACATTATGCGGGTCAGTCAGACCGATGTACATACGCGTGTATATATGCACATGCTATGTGCAAGAGTGTGTGCACATGTATGTGTGTGTGAGTTTGTGTGCAGTGTTGCTGAAGAGCTTAAGTAAGCCATGCATATTTACTACATGTTAACCTTGAGATTTATATGTATTATATGCAAAACCCGACGGACAGACAGCGAGAGTCAGTCGGGGGTCAGCTGTGGGGTTAAGAGGGGTCGACAGGCTATAGCATATACTATGCATGTATGCATGTATGTGTGTGCATGTGTGTGTGCCAGCTCTTATGTGCACACAAAAACGAGACTATGAAAATGCAGTGAAAAACGCGTTGGCTGTGAAGGTAAACAAACAACAAATGGCGCACGTAACCGACTCAGGTGCTTCGTGGGGTGTCATGACGAGGGGGCAAAGTGGATAAGGCGAGGGGAGAAGTGGTTACGCGCACTGTGGTTGCAGCTGTTTTGGCATTTTGAAAATTCCTGGAAACAAATGTAATAAAAACTACTCGTAATACACACACACATATGCACGCACACTCAGCCGCGCACACACCCAAAGTGCTTGGCTTTTTTATTAGCTGCGAGTTGAAAGTGTATGCGTGTGTGTTTGTGTGTGTGTTGTTTTTGCTTTCGGTCTGTTTGCCGGCATTTTTGCGTGCTGGCCTGCACTTAAAATGGCCTTAATGAAGGAATTTTGGTTTTATTCGAAATTAGTTTCTTGTTTTCATTTGATTTTTTAGTGTTCACTTGAGTATATTTCAAATTTATGCGCATTCCTGCCACTTTGATGGACTGCCCCAGCCAAAGCGACCTAATGCCCGTTTCGTTTTGTAAGTATTTCCAACTAACTAAATATCCCCGGATAGAAATGAATAAGCAGCTGTTGTTGAAGTTGTTGTTTTATTATTATTCACCACGCTTAACGCTTTAGAGTTTATTTATTTTATAAATATTCCTGTCGATCTGCAATTTACATGTGATGCTTACGATAACATATACAATTGATATAGCTACACATATTTGTATAGTATGTCGATATGCATATAATAATTTTATGTAACAATTTTTCTTTCGCTTTCGATAAAGATTATGATACACTGTTTTTCTCTATTATTATTAATTTCTATATGTATTTTCATAGTATAAATAAATATTCGATACATGTTTTATTCGTTAATTGGTTAAGTATATTGCAATTTTACTTTGATTTCGGTTTTTTGCTATAAATATAATAGGCATAAACTTGTATATTACAACGTATCGTAAGCTTGGCATTATGTCAAGATTTATGGTAGAGTAATTCTCTTCAATTGTGTTTGTTAAACAAGTAACTCGATATATATTAAATACACACTCGTTGGCTACGCTAAGTACTCAAGTTAACATAGGTAAATGATATGCTTTGATCTCAATTTGAAGTTGCATTAATTTTCGGGGCAGAAGTAGAGCGGGAAATGAACAAAGTGTTGTATTATTCTAAGAGATATACACACATATTCTTCAACGTTAGGTTTGTCTAATGAGTTTTCACACAAACACAGCCATCTGCTGAGCATGTGGAGCATTCTCACAGGCTCTCCAACATTTCGATATATCATCATTACTTTATTTTGGTATTACTTACTTTTGAATACTGAACTCAGCCCTCGATACACGTACGTACGAGCAGGTTGTCTGTGAAAAGAAATCAGCAGATACCCCATTTCACTTTCTCTATTTTTATTTTTGCTTTCTTTCTTCTTTCTTGCCTTGCCTTAAACTTATGTTCATTTGAAATACAATTTCGATTCGCATTCAAATGTTACTTTGCACACACACAGTCTCTTCAATGTTCATCATATTTACATCATTTTACTTTTGCTAGTCACCTAAAAAAACCTCTTTGCTGTATGTCTATGTACATGTGCCATAGAGCTCTTCAATTCTTCTGCTTCAACTGCAATCTTGCGATTTGTTTGATTAATTTCTATTTATTTATTTTACAATATTGCTCGAGCTAAGCTTAACTTACGAGCTACTTTTCAACAGCTTGAACATGCACGCGTTAGGGATTAGGAAGCCTGGTTGACTTATTGTGTTTAGTAGAGCTAGTTAGAGTATGTATGATGTATAGATACTTTTGTTTTGTGATATATGTGTTCGTTATATCGTTATCGTTCAACTTTTAACCCTAGCCATAAATCAGTAGCAGCTTTTTGGCGTTTTGGCATTGACAAACTCGAATCATGCCATCAGCGCCATCATCGCATTGCCCATTGCATCTTCATCTTCATCTCCATCTCCATATCGTACTCGTACTCCCCATCCAGTTGGCGATCCCGTTTCGGTTGCTGTTGCTCCGCCAGCTTAATCTCAGTCGCCGCTTCGCGTCTATGTCAAACATGTGTCAGTGTTTGTGGCAACACTGTCAGTTGAGTTTTTCGCAGTTGCCTCGTCAATGTCGTCGCCGACGTCGCTGTCAGCGTCATCATCAGCAGCAGCACCGCAAGCGGCGCAAGCCAGTTTAGTGCCGTCTGTCCAGGACGTCTGGAATGCTGTGACGCAGCTGATGACGCACCATACATGCTGTCAATGCTCTCCGCACTGAGGCTCAAATCGGCTATGAGTGCGCAAGAGAGAGAGAGAGAGAGAGAGAGAGAGAGGGGGAAAGAGAAATGTGGAAAATGTTAATGGGCTTGGCGGGTTAACTGCGGAAATTGGTTAAGCTTTCGTGTGACGTTTTGGGGCAGCTGATTAAGCTAACTGACAGTTGACAAGGTTTTCCTCTAGCAGAGATCAGCTTGAAGCACATTTTCATGGGTTCAAGGAAGTTGCTGACCTGCACTGCCTCTCTGACGTAAATGCGTGGTAAATACTATAAGCAGCTAAGTAGATCTCAGAGAAGATTGTTGTATCCTTCATATGGACAATTTTCTTATTGACTTGCGAGGACAGTGGGCACCCAAAACTTTATTTATGTATTATACAGGAACATTCATATCAAATTTAGTGTCTCTAGTTTTCTTAATAGCCGAGATCAAGAGTTTCTAACGGACTTACAGACAGGCATGGCTTCATCGACTCTTCTAGTTATCTTTATATTTATTTAACTTAAAGTCAACTATGGTCAGTCAACTGTTTAAAGTAAAACAATTAATTTAGTTTGTAAAAATTAGAATTAATTAATAACTAAAATAAAAAGAAAAGAAGTTAAGTAGAAATTTTTTGGATTGGAATCAAGATACCTGTAGGTCTATCACACCTACTTCTATATTCTATATACATTTCTACAATTTTGGTAATTTTAATGATCGAAAGGTATTAAACCCCGTGAACAACTTAATTATATCATATCCCCAGTTGGAAAATCGAATTTCTTGTTTCATTAATAATTTCCGTCTCTTTTCTGACATTTACTAATAAAATATATGTATCTATGTTTTTTTGAACAAATCAATAAAGTTTCCTTTTTGAATTTAGTTCATATCAAATATCTATTTACCTGTGTTAATATAAACATAAAATTAAGCTGCCGGTTTCACTGATTTCGCTGCCTTTGTAAAATGCATACAATTATAATTGAAGGTAGAAAGCATTCATTTCAAAATCATATTAAATTCCTTCTCTAGTTTAGTTCAGTTTGCCATGTTTTTTCTAAACAATCTGCCAAATATTCCGCATACCAAAATGTATCTAACAAAAAGCACACTCAATTCATTCTCAACTGCTCCCTTAATCAGCATTTTTAAACCTGCCCATCGATTCAATACATTCCTAACTTCCCAACTTCTCTCGCATTCACAATGCACAACTCAATTAGGCCATAAAAATAGGAATTCAAAGAAAAAAACCTGAAGCACTTTGGCCCAAACTTTATTGCCCATCCCGTGGTCGGCCTGGGTGAGTTACTGAGGATTGTGGGTGGGGTGAGGGCACACTGCTCTTTGCCAGTTGGAATTTCGGCCACAAAGAAAGTTATTTGATTGTAGCCAAGTATTTACAAATCATTAAATTGCCATAAAGCCAAGCAGAGCGTGTTTATTGATATACAATTATGCGGGGCGAACTTTTACCTGCCCCAAAAGGTATGCAACGTTTCGCTGCGTCTTGCCCGTCCTTATTTACCCAACCTTTATTGGTCTTGTGGCTGGCAAATTAGTGTGAAAATCTGTGAAAACAAGCGGTGAAATCGCTCAGCACACAATGTCCCTCTTTCCCAGTTTTCTTCTTTTTCCGTTTTACGGTTTCGCCCTGTCTCAAGTGGCCTGTTAAGCCATTGCTTGACGCGATGCCAGCGAGCGCGGGGAGAGGGAGAGAGACGTGGGGGAGAGTGGGGATTGCGGTTTCCCGGCCATAAATGCTTGAAATATGACCCGTAACCCTAATCGGTGCACTGCACACTGACTTGGCTTACCTTTCCGCTTGCCGGGATTCTCGGTGTCCTCTCCGCTGTGCTCCTGTGCCCGCGACGAATGATACGTTTCGGAGCTTTTCGTACGCTTTTTACCTGTGCGTGTGTATGAGTGTGTAGGAAGGAGAGAGAGTGAGTTGGGAAATTATTGAATGACGGTTTAGTATCTTCCCCTATCCCAATAACAGTAGCTACTTAATGCATATTTATAATAGACTTGTCGCAAATTCTGTTGCTTTTCCATTTTCATTTTCAATCTCCATTTGAATATCGCCCCTCCCACCTTTCTCTGTGCTGCCTTTTGCACCACCCAACTGTCTGTGGTCTCCACCTGTTTCGTGGCGTTGACGATTTGTAGCGGATTTGCATGCCAAATGAATTATTTATGCTTTTCCTTCCAGTTTTTCTGCTTTTTTTTATGAGTTCACTCGGGGGCGAAGTGAAATACTTGCGGCTTATCTTAAATTTATGCCGAGTGGCTATTAAATCTCGCTTTTCTCGCGCCTTCTCCCTGAACTCTCTTCTAAGTACTTTGACTTTCAGGCACAGCTCAAGTGTCTGTGGCTGGCTAGGGGAAAATGATTCGCTGCAGTACTAAAAGAGACTAAACTATGCTTCAAGTCTTCTTAGTTCTGGTCTTGTCTTAAAGTATATTTCAGAAATATTTCAGAAACTTTGCTCAACTCACCTTTGTGCCGCGCCTCAAAGTTCTCCACATAGTTGACCGCATTTGGTGGTATTCCTGAGAGTTAGTTTCGGGTTAGTTTCAGCTTTGATACATGTCCAATACGGTCTATACTTACTATATAGCTTTATGGTGCCGTCTGTATCGCCCAGCGAGTTCTTGGCCACACATCGATACGCACCGAATTCGGCCTGCGACAACGGATTGATGTGCAGCTTCATCGAGCTGCGATATCCGGCAATTTCCGTGACATTCGCTGAGTATTTGCCGCCTGCATAAATCATGGAATAAATATTAAACTAATTAATTTTTAATTGAATTTGCACATTATTAAATCATTTAAATCGTGTCACGCACGTTGGCCCCAATAAGTATGCAACGTTGCTGACAGGTGGCCGGGAAGGCAAACAATTTATGCACGAGCTGACATCAGACACGGGCCTAAGGCCCGGGGGGAGAGCAGGATGGATATGGCGACCTTTTTGCTACTGTTTTGAGCTGCCAATTAAAATATGCTCGGCACAAAGTGCAAATGCAATTTATTCGCAAGAGGGAAATATTTAAAATTTAGCTGTGCTAGTTAGGTTTGCTCAGCTTGACCCACAGCCTCTGCAGGAGAACTCATAATGACCCGCTAAACACGCATATGGGCCAGACAGCTGAGAAACCACAACAGTGTGGCAGACGAGCGTCATTTATGTAGTAGTTCCACTCGGGGACGGGGTTTGGGGATCTGGCGCTAGAATATAATTCGCACTCATATTACTAAATCAGCTAATTAAAAACTTTGTCCGCCTGCACTCTACGGTCATCAGTTAGTTAGTCTGTTTAGTTCCACGCTGTATCCATTGGGAGACTCTTCCCACTCTAGGGGGACACATGCGGGCTTGCGACAGCTAATGTGCTTGTCATGGATTATGAAATGTATTATGATTATATGATATATTAACATATTTGACTGACAACCTCGTTACAGCATAGCGGGGGTACTGCTTTAATTAAATGGGCTTTTCCATAATTTACAAATTTAACAAGGTAAACGGCAATAGGAAGACAAAGTTATGGAGTTTATTTTGTTAAATTCAAGACAAATATATATTTCATATCTGTCTTGCATTTATAAATATTTAAATTAGTTATTAACTGACCTGGTGGCACAATTTCACCGCGCTCACGTGTCCAGTAGTTAATCGATTTCGGATGGGCCTCCGATTGGCACTCCAACGTTACCCCTTTACCCTCAACGGCGCCTATCAACTGATTCTGCACTGTGATCATTGGAGGAACTGCAAGATGGCGAGTTTAAGGGGAAGTTCATTTGTGAAATGTGTATATTCTTAATTATAGGATAAAATATTAACGAATAAACTCCACTTACAGTGCACTACAAGTGTAATCCGCTTGCTGACCGAGGGTGGAACTCCGTTGGAAGCAATGCATAGATAGGCGCCCATGTGCTGTCGCTTGACTCGAGGTATGATCAGATCGGTGCCCTCAATGCTGGGAACTGTGAATAAAATTATATATTTATATATTATTAATAAATTATATATTAAATCATTCAATTATATATTAAATTATTTTACTATGTACAATAGTATATTTAAATGAAAATTTGCTTAAATATATGAATTCTTTCAGAACATTTATTTAATGAAGGAAAATCACAATTAAATGATTATAAAATATTAAATTAGAGACTAAAAGTTACAAAAATATTTTTGAAATAGTAAAGAATTATTAAAAATTCTTTATTCTTAAGTAAAAAATTTATTTTATCATTATAAAAGTTCAAAAATGTTTCCTTAATATAAAATACATATACAAAGTATATAACTAGTCTAGCACTTAGTTGAAGTGCAACCAAAAGCAACCACATGGTCGCCACTGTAGAATGTATCTACAAACATGCATCTGCAAAATGTATCTGCAAAATGTATCTACAAAATGTTTAGCCCTGTAATGATAGCTATTACATTCGCCTAAGCTCTTGCATATTGCACAACAACAACAGCAACAACAACAGCAGCAAAAAGTTGTATAGAAAAGCGCAAACTTTTAGCGACTTTTATGATGATACGATGGTGCTGGGCATGGCGGGCAGCCTCTAATGGGGATAAATGGGGATGCTGCAAAAGGTCCACGCAAACATCCTGTTTTGGATAGTCGAACTCGGTTTTTATTATATAAATTGCATAGTTGCTGGTTAAGCCGGCAGTGGCACAGACTGCAAGTGCACGATATCAAAATGGACCAACAGACATTCCTGTCCTCGACGTGTTTTCATGTGTGCGGCGGTGTGTGAGTGTGTTTGTTTGGGTGAACCGGAAGCGGAAGTCCTGGCTAGTTTGCGCTTGATATTGTTACGTATGAGAGCAGGGTAGGAGGAAAGAAGGCTGCAAGCGGCGGCGTCGGCGGATTTACACTCGTATTATAAGCTGATTTTTCGCTTATTGATTTGCCCCATGCAGGTCGGAGGCCTCGGGCCTTTAATGCGACTCTGGCCGCATTGCTTATTAGCCACACTCTTTGTGCGCCCATTAAACGTAATAGCCACGAAAAACGTGTAATTTGGCCGAAATGAACAGCGTGAACCACGGCTCCACGCTAAAATAGCATAAAAACTTCGCTCTGGCGCCAGGATTTCATTTCAACAACCAAACCGAATAATCAAATTTCA
The DNA here is from genome assembly GCA_018904595.1 of Zaprionus indianus. Classification (NCBI taxonomy): domain Eukaryota; kingdom Metazoa; phylum Arthropoda; class Insecta; order Diptera; family Drosophilidae; genus Zaprionus; species Zaprionus indianus. The sequence goes on from JAEIHA010000905.1 coordinate 5,905,039, forward strand.
AATGAAAAAAAAGAAAACTTTCGCTCCAACCAAACAGTGCTGGCAATTTTAAAATAAGAAATTGTTTTCATTTTGAACAGTGCGATTCTTAAATACCCTTTAGGAATTCCTGTTTAAGGTTTTACTTTCAAAAACTAAAAGGTTTTATTTTAAATATTAAGTTTTTTTTGCTAAATACAATTTAAGAAAATGATAAATGTAATCTTTTTAAAATTAAACTTGAACTAAAAATTACAATTTATTTATATTCGAAATATATATTAGTCCCTTTTCATATAGAAGATGCCATTGTTTATTTCTTCATTATTTAAATTTTTAAATTGTTTTACTAAAGTAATAAAAATATAATATTTTAGCTGAAGATGAATAATACAATTTTTAACAAAAATTTACAAATGAAAAGAAACCTTGAATTATTGGTTATTGAAAAGAATTTGTGATTATGTAAGCTTAATCTCATAGTTATTATTATTTATTTATAATAATACATCACTAAATATTTTATAATTATTTCTGTTGCAAACCTGACGACAAAGTAATGAAACTCTACTCCCGCTGCTTATACCCAACGAGAGCAGCAACACACATCGAGCGAGCACCTCAACGGCTGCCGGACAGGCCAGCACAGGGCACACTGTGCACGGCACACGGTGCACGGGGTGGCAGACATTTAAGCCACACTGAAAAGGTCACTCTGCCAACTTTTGTTCTATTTATGCTGATTTCTTTTTTGCTCCTTTTCTTTTTTTGACCGGCTCTTTACTTGTTTATATTTTTTTTTGGTTTTTGCTTGCCGTTTTTCGTGTTCACGAGTTTGCATTTTTTTTCCGCCACCATCCAACCAGGCAACCTTTGATTTTGCCCTTTCGTGTGGACTTTGATGGGGCTCGACTTGTTTATGTGGCATAACTCATGCAACGGACTACACTGACAGAAATGGGGAGGGAGCACCACCAGGCTGAAGGCTGCACCATAATGAGGCGAAAATTTAAATGATTTAATCAGTTGCACGGTCGCTTGAAATTCATTGGCTTATAATGAGTGTATTCATGAGTGGACTTGTGGGTATTTTGTTGTATGGCGGGAATACTATGCGAAAGTCTTTATATGTATTTTGTTCATCTGTTATGTTATAATTAAATGAACTTCTTAATGAGTCCATTCATTTATTTAAGCTGATGAGTGGGCTTAAGATATACATATGTATATACATACATACATACTCAAGAGATATATTTACATACGCTTGTTTATCAAAAAAAAAAATAGTTAGTTAGTTAGTTATTTATCAGTATATTCATGAGTGTATTCATGAATAAATTAATATATTCACAATTTATTGTGCGGCTCATAATTGCAAAGAATATATTCATGAGTACATTCATGAGTGCATTCATGTATAAGTCAATGTATTCACTATTTATTATATAGATAATAGTTTCAAAAATTTGAATAACGAGTACATTCATGAGTGTATTCATGAATTAGTAAATGTATTCACACTTTATTGTAGAGCTAATAGTTTCATTAGGTTGACTCACGAATATATTCACGAGTGTCTTCATGAATAAGTAAATGTATTCACACTTTATTGTAGAGCTAATAGTTTCATTAAGTTAACTCACGAATATATTCACGAGTGTATTCATGAATCTATGAATGAATTCACAGCTCATTGTTTCCTATCATAATCAGTAAGAAATATCATGAGTGTGTTTATGAATAATTTCACAAATATTGTAAAAGTTATAATTGATATTTGTTAATGTACGAGTACATTAATGAGTGTATTCATGATAATATTATTGAATTCAAAATTACTTGTATAAGTCATAGTTGTAATGAGTGTATTCATGAGGACACTCTTGTTATTTTATGCATTGAGTGAATTTGTGACTATGTATTCAAAAATTCACAGATGTTTTTAACTGCTTTTATGAGTATAAAGTCAATCTGTAAAATTTCCTGCGCAACGTCAAGCGAGAAGTTTGCCGGCGAATTGGCCCAAATCAAAGCGGCAACAAGGCTTCAGTTTGTTAACCCCCCGACGCGAAGACCCTTCAAGGCCAATTAGAAAAGCAGCTGCTGGGCAAAGCCGACTAACCACCCGCTAATTCTGTCAGTGCAGCCATCAACTGTGCGGCGCCGTCGCCGCCAGCAGCAGCAAACACAGTGCGAGACGGCAACGCAGGGCGGGCCAGAGGCGACGACGGGGGACATTGCAGCACATCGACACTGGCGAAATTGTGCTGGTAGGAATACAGGTGCTTGGACGTCGATGGCCACGTACCATCACTGGTAGCGCCGCCGCCGCCGCCACCAGGACGGTGGTGGTGCAAGCTGCTGGTGGTGCACTTGTCTGCCGTCTCTCCGTGCCCGTCCCTTCGTCTCTCTCGCGCTGCCTTTTTGTGTAAAAGTACTCCAAAATGTTGGCTGGCAAACCTCATGCAGCAGCAGGCGGCAACAACGGCAAAAAGTACTTACCACTCAGCACACACACTCACACATAGACACACACACACCTGTACACACACACACATACTCGCATACTCGTTCATAGAGAGAGTCATGCATGCATATGACCATGGGTGATACTGGGAACCCAAACTGAATCGAAAAAGCCATTGGCAATGCTGACTTACCTTCCTCGCCGCTGGCCAACTCGATGGGGACTCCACTTTCACGTCGCCATGTAATTGTCGGCTCTGGTGAACCGGTTGCAGCGCATTTGAGCGTCACGTTACTGCCCTCCCGTACGACCATGTCCGTGCTTGTAGGATAATCTAGGATATCCGGCGGTACTGCACCAGCAACAGCAACAGCAACACAGCAGGAACAGCAACAGCAGCAATCGAGGACGCCGACCAGGCAGCCAGACGTTTGTCGTCGATGTCGTCATCGCAGCCAGATAATGTTTATGGCAAATATTTTTTAAAAGCCCCATGAAAAGAGACAGAGAACAAGAGTTGAGTGAGGTAGAGAGAGAGAGAGAGAGGGAGTGCATTGTCACGCATTTTAAATGAATTTAATAAATTTGTTATATTTTAATAATTTGCATCCATTTTTCACTCAGCTGGCAATCTGATTCGCTTTCATATTCATTCTCGTATTCATATTCACATTAATAAACGTGCGTCCCAGTAGATACGCCTCCGAACCCCTGCCCCATGTCCCTGTCCTGTCCCCTTACGAGGCAAATGAGTCCTTGTCTGCGCCTTTGTTCGCTGGACAAACTTTTCATATATAGCGTAAAGCCAGAAAAAACAACGTACAAATTATATATTACGACCACGGCGACGACGAAGCTGAACCCACCGGCCAGTGGAGAATGTAATAATGCCGTTGAAACATCAGGGGGAATAAACGGTGCAGTGGCAAGGGGAAGGGTGTGTTTCGGGGGGGTTAAATAGGCGCCTGTTGTGTGTTTGTGTGGGTGTGTGTGTGTGTGCATATAATACGCCGCAATTATGTGGTCGGTAAATGACCAAAAAATGTGCTGGTGTTGACAAACAGCTTGTTATACCGGGCAGGGGAAAGGTACTACGGAGAAGGGGAAGGTACTGTGGGAAGGGAGAAAGTACAGGTGAGAAAGGAGAGCTCTACTCTAGCCAGCAGTGTGTGCCGGACTGCGCTGACCACTGAACGGTCATTAAGTGGCCAAGGTTAGGACAACGGACTGGCCTCTGGTTGCCAAGGGATGCGGATGAGTCGTCGGTGCGACGGAACAGGAGTTAAAGAGTGGAAAATGTGTAGACAATTGTAGACGACAATTGGGCAGATAAGCTCTAATTGAATAGTGCAGGAGCAGGCGAGGTGAACTGATTTAAGCAGTTTGAAATTCTTGAAATGTGTTGTAAATGCGGAAAATATCTATACATATGAAAATAGATATTTTGAATAAAAAATAAAAATAATGTAATGATAATAAAATTGATAATAATAATGCAAATTATAATGATAATAAAATTGCTAAAAATAATGATAATAATAATGATAGTAATAATGATAATAATAATTATACAAATGATAATAATAATGAAAATATTAATGATAATACTAATGATAAAAATAATTAAAGTTATTATGATAATAACGTTAATACTACGAATGCTATCCAAATGATAACAATAATGGTAATAGTAATGATAATTATAATAATAATAATAGTTTTATAGTTCTTATGATTATAATGAAACAGAAGAATAAAAAGAGTAAAGATGATTAAAATAATAATATTGATGATTTTAATAATATAAATGATACTACAAATATTGAAAACAATAATTAAAAATTGAAGATATTAAAATCAGATTCGATTTCACACACTTCACACTTATCATCATTTATTCTAGGTAATTTGAGAAACAAATTTCAGTATGTATTGAATTATCAGAACTTATCTGCATTTTTAGTCATTTAATTCTTAATTGTCTAATACCAAGAGAATTATGTAAATATTAAGAAAATATTTTATAATGAACTGATTCTTTCAGCTCAATATTTTACAAAATATTGTGCGATGCGCACTCAACGGCATTCAGGAGCAAAACAATGATGAGTTCGCAACCTCAAATCAAATCAATTATTTTAAAATAATTCAACAGTATCGAACAACCTATCGCTTATTGCACGATTGTCTTGTCCGTTGATTGTTCGGCAATTTCGACATTTGCGCTGATTAAATAAAATTTTGTGCGCTGCATGAAAATCTCATCAGGCTCGATGCGAAATGTCTTTGTGTGGCAGTGCGTGTATCGCACACATTTTGTCCAGTATAAATACATACATAGATAGATAGATCTATCTGCGTGTGAGTGTGTGTGTGTGGGTGTGTTGTGAAAATGGCATTCGAACATTCGGGCAGAGCTGCCAACTGTGCGGCCACTGCCGTTTGTCGTCGGCTGTTTAACTGCACTTGGTCACGAAAATCATCATCTGCACACGTTGTTGCCCCGTGTACCCACAGCCCCTCCTCTACCACCCCTTCCACCACCTTTCACATTTCCCACGCCAGCTCTCGACAATTTTTGCCGTACTCATTGCTGTCGCTGTGGTGCGCTGATTATCCACTGCAAATACAGCGAGTTGATTATACTTTTTCGTGTTTACCACCAAGTCCGAGCCGGAGCCGGACACGGGTTCGACTGCACGTGGGCTAAAATATTTAGCGCGTTGATTTAGATTTGCCAGCGAAAGGTATTTAGGCAACTCGCCGAGTGTGTCGAGTGTCGAGCGAGGGTCAGCGAGGAAGCGACCACAAATGGACAACGAGTCCGTGCACGGCGGACATCGTAGGCCGGACGCATTTCTTACGTCTGCAATGAGCGTCGCCAGCGCTTGCACCGCCTGCACCGTTTGCCGTTTGTCGTTTTAATTCAAAATCAACAATTTCTGCGGTTCAGCGAACGGTTAAACATGTTTAAGCAGTCACAATGGGGCATGGTCGGCAAGTGAGCGGAGGAACGAGAGGCAGGTGGACTGACCATGCTACGTTGGAGCAGTGCGTCGTGTGCATTAGCCACGCGAAAATTCATAAACCACGAAGCGAACTCAATTCCGTTCTCTGGCTGCCGCGATGCGGAAACGTTTTGTTGGCACCGTGGCGGGTTTATTTATGGCATACCCTGTAGTTTAAGAAGTTACAAGAAGGGTTTTGTGCCAAAGTAAATAATTTTTGAAGAGTGCCGAAATTAAGAGATGGATTCGAATTCAATTTCTGATTTGCATTGTAAGTTTTGATATAAATAAACTATCCACGGAGCAGTTTATTCACACTATAGAAAAATTATCTTTTATTTGAATACAATTACTAATGAGTAATATTTCGTATTCACATTATTCATATGTAATCAAATTAATTGCCTTTACAACAATAATATCTTTAAATGCTTCCCATCCCATTCAATTAAGCTAAACAATATTCTACAGGGTATTCTCTGGCCAAACCCGCTTAACGAACACTTTTTATTTGGTTTTTCACTTGTTTTCCTTTTAATTTTTATTCATACGCTTATTCGTGAAAACGGAAACCGAACGCTGGATCGAACAATGGCTTGCTCTGGCAACGGGGCGTATGATTGTTTGACAAACGAAATGGAAAAGGAAAAAGTTTTTCTTTTATTGCTTGGCAGCTCGTAGCTCAAGCCTTGTCTTCTGTTCTGCACTTACCCACAACATCCAGGTAGCCCATTTGGCTTTTCATTGGATCCGTATTTATTTGGCACATGTACCTGGGAAACGGCGGAAAAAAAGAGGAGCATCACAGGTTGGTAATGCAAGCTGGTTCGTATTCCGTAGGTACTTACCAGCCCTTGTCCGATTCTTTAATATCTCTGATACGCATTGTCCAGGTCTTGTGCTCTGAGTTGGCAATGCCGATCCTCTGGTTCTTGGTTATCACATGGTTCTGTATCGTGAGAATTGTCTGTGTATCGACGCGCAACCACGCAACCTGTGTGGGAAAAGTGACAGCAATTCTGGGCGTTACAAGGGGTGTTTAATGAAGGGTTCACTTCGTGTGCGTATGTCATTTAATATGGGTATGGGAATGTGGCAGACAACTCAGCTCAGCTGACTCATATGAAATCGAACAGCTGCTCCACAATTGAAAGTCTAAAAAAAACTACAGTTCAATAACGAAACAACCCCCAGAGATTATTACTTAAACTCGCTTTAGTGGAAAATGAGCAATTATTTGTGTTATAAATAATAAATTGATAAAACTCAGTCAATGCATATTTCATTTCAGTCAACAAAAACTGGACAACAACAATTTGTTTGTGATAACTCAATATTTGTGATTAACAAAGTAAAATAAGGCATTGATAGCCTTTATGCCCTTGCAGAGAGTAAATTCATTTCGCAACGCACCTTATCACACATCTCCGACCCCTAGTAGTATATGTGTTCTAAATCAGCAACAACTGGGACGGCAATCTCGCCACATCCGCCTATTCGTTTGTCTATCTATCTGTTGCTACGCATTAAATGTGCCAAATAAAACTACTTCTTTATATATAACTAGTAATAGAGCACCCCGATTAGATAAGAATCTGCAAGGGTATACAACATTCGGCATTTCGAAGGTGGAATTTCTCCTCGTTTTTATGCAATTTGAGCTAGAATAATTGAGCATGGAAATTAATTGAAATCAATATGAAGTATTTACATCAACGTTTTATTAAGTTTAATTACTGTTATGAATAACAATAAATTAAAAATAATTATCAATATTAAGTAAAGCTTTTAAAAGGTGATAGTTTTTTTAATTGAAAGTTTTTTTTTATTTATCTGTTGATAATAATTTGTTGCTGGTAGAAGGTAGAAGTAAGTTAGAATATTTAATTATGATACCATAATTAATGAGTGTACAAGACGTTCGACTTTCAAACAAATATAATAAGGCAAGAACAAAATACTCATAAATATATTTATTTAGTCTTCCATTTTAAGTTACCAAAATATTAGCAGCTTAAATCATAAACTCCAGACTAAGTACCCTACTCGTGCCACCCTATCTGCCGTACTACCCTCAAAGCTCATTTTGAAAAATACATATTGAGCATGCAGCCTGCACGACATTTATTCAAAAATCTATTCCAAGAACTATTTCAAAAATTTTCACCTATGTCCAAAGTAGCTCGCAGTTCTGTCACGCACACAAACCCACACACACGCACACATATACACACACACAACGGTAATTGTACAATTAAACTGGTAAATTATTATGCGATAAAGCACGCAGTGTGCAAGTCGCGCCCAGAGAACTATATCAAGTGCTCGTATAACAGTTCCACTGGGTGAAATTCCGTAACCCTTTGCGGCGCTTTGCATGTGTAAATGTGCCAGATTTCCAGGGAGGTGAAAGAGAGAGAGTGGGGAACCAAGGAAAGGAGCCCAGATGGGCGCTGAGCTGACATGTTAACACGTCAGGCTATTTAAGTAATTTCAATTTATAAATACTGTATAAATCTAATCTATAAATGTTCTCAGCAGGTGGAGGGGCTAATAAGTTATTAGGCCCCCAAATTGAATTTAACTTTTGGTACCAGTGTCAGCATTAAGTAAGTAATTACACCCAAGTGCCTGCTCAATTATCTTTGAGCAGAGTATCGTTTAATTGTGCAGAGAGTTAGGGGGTGCGAGGGAGACGCACTCCCATTCAACTGGGAGCTGATGACAGAAGAAAGCTTTTCGCTTCAATGGTGCTTTAGCTTTACCTTTGGCTTTGTTGTTGCCTTCCTTCTTCCCTTCCCCCTCTTGCCAGACAGACAGAAACGATGATGATGAAGCATGGAGACCCTGCCCTGGCGCACCTTACAACCCTTAGCACTCGCTACTTGGCGGCTATTCGCTTAACACATTCCCATTCCCATTCCCCTTCTCATTCTCATTCTGATTCCGTTTGTGATTCATATTTCAATTACTTTTTATGTGATTTCTGCTTTTGTTATTCCGCTGCTCGGCATATTCCTATTTGTGTTTTTATTTTCACTTTCATTCCCATTCAATGTCTGTCGTTCTTGTTATGGCTGCTGTTGTTGTTTTGTTTCGGGTGTCGAGATTCGCTCTTTGAGATTACGAATGCGCCGTCTGGCACGGGCTAAAATGCTAATGAATATTAATGCGACCGGTTGGGTTTTTGTGGCTGCCCATTGAGTGTGTAATTGAGCCAAGGGAGTGAGCTCAACATCTCCCCCAATTCGATGTGCCGTTATTAACAGATTTGTTTTTCCGCCGAGCCTTACCTTATACGGTCCCAGATCCTGCACCACGCAAGTGAGGAAGGCATCACGTCCCACCGGCGCTGTCACATTTGCGATTGGAGAGCTAAATTTGGGATCAACTGGAATAGAAAGTGGATGAGAATGTATTTATAGAGCAATCGTTTCATTAATAATTTTTTGGAATCAAAGTTAATTGGTAAATAATGGGAAAAAGAATGAATCGCCACATGGAGATTATTTTATTATAATAATCAATTGGTTTTTTTATTGCAACTTATTTCATTGGGTTATTATTTTTGTCTTTGTCTGTTTGAACAGGAAATTATGCACACAGCTTATTTATATGTGAATGGTTTATTAACATATCGTAGCCAATCTGCAATAATAATGAAGTTATCATTGTGTAACTGGGAGGATTGAAGCTTTTGTACTTCACTGATACATAGACTACAAATATTGCTAGTTAGTTATATACGTTTATAAAGTCTTTATATGGTGAAGAATTTTTTGTATACATATTATGATATAATTAAGCACATCTATAATATATTATAATACATATAATGTGAATTTAATACAAATTATAATATTGATAATAACGTCTTTAATATGACGTACATTCTTTTGTTAATAATTGAATATGAATGATTTACTGAAAGTTCTTTATTTTACTTTTATTTAATGTATCAATAATATTTGCGTAGTAGAACACAAAATAATAGACATTTTTAATTAAAATAAATGGGTAATGATAATAATTTCTCGACTTTAATTTGTTGTGATATGCATGTTATTCAGTACTTAAATTTAACACATAAATATCGTTCCATTTGACTCACCTATAACTTCGGCAGGCACATCGATGCGCTGCCCACTGCATTTGTGGCACAGGACTGTGAGAACCACAAGAAGATTTGTTGCATACGCGCAGGCGTACGCTGGGCCTAGTCTTTTAGTGAATGTTTTAACGCGCATTTTGAGCGATTTGAAAACACTTCTTAAACGGGGTTTCTATTTAGTTTTATGCTAGTATTGCTCTAGAATGCAGTTTACATATTTTTGGTTTGGTAGCTGCAAAAAGAAGTTCAAAATTTGAATGTACTTTTAATTATTTAGAGGGAATTCTAAATCAGAAACAATTTATCACATAATTTTACTGTTTTAAAGTATTCTTTTATGCAATTAATGTTTGTCTTAAGTCAGGTTTTTTATCTAATAAAATCTAGAATAACACATCACACTGTTCTAAACCCTCGTCTATACTTTATAAACCAACTTCAAGCCTATACCTGAGCGGAACTCGTTTTATTGAAATTTATTTGCAAACTGTTCCGCAGCAAACTTGAACTTTAGCTCAGTGTGAGCAAAGTAACGGACAGTGCAGTAAAGCTCAGTGCCCGCTGAACCCAATGCTTCTGGTACGCCCCACGGGTTCATCTGGCGCTTCTGTTTGTTGATTGTTCCTGCTTCTGGTAATTGGCAGTCATTAGCGCGCCGCTATTGGCATAAACTTCTGCCGACTGCCAGTTCTGGTTGTTGTTGTTGCTGTTGCTGTTGCTGTTTGTGCGTGTAAATAGCGAAAAGTTCAACAAAAGTACTCGAGAAGAGAATCGAAACTACAAAACAATTGCAGGCCGGGCAGGACAAACAATAATCATGACGTCGAAAATACGTTGGATAAAAAAGTTTCAAGTTTAAAGCGTCCATTGGGCCCGGTTTGCCTGCAGGGTCTGATCCTGCATGGTAGGCTCTTCCTCCGCTCAAAACCCCCTCTTCTCTCGGAGCATATTCCGGAAATTTTTGCAAAGGAGTTTTGCGTGTTTGGGCTGTGTAAATTGTATAGGCGAGCAGCTGGTGGAAATTAACTGCGACCTGCAACTATCTGACGAAGGTGTTGCATGTTGCCTTGGGGCCAGTAGTGTCTGTCTGCCTGTTGGACTTGCTCCGCTTTCCCTCTCTGTCCCTGTCCCTCTCCCCGTGTTTGTGCCCTCGCTGTGGCATTTAAACGTTGCCCCGGGCCCAAAACTGTTTATGGAACGGAAATGAAATGTTTCGTTTTGTGCCGCATCGTGTGTGGGCTGCCTGTCTGTCTCGTAAATAAAGCATAAAATCGTGCAGAGCTCAGAGTACTATGCAAGTCTCCTATATTTGTATGTATGTTCCATGTACGCTATGCTGGCATAGTTGCCCTTTACAGTTGCATTCGCCATTTCTATTTCTATTGCCCCCCATTAGGCTGAGTGCATGTGACATGTGAGCTGATAGCTCTGACGCAATGCAGCTGTAATTGGGTTGGGTTTCGGGCTGGGTTCGAGCTTAGGTTTGAGCTTACGATTGGGTTGGGCTTGGGTTCTAGTAGTAGCTCATTTTATTATGCCCGAAACTATTTTGGGAGATAATGTTGATTCTAAAAAGGAAATTGCAATTAATTAAGGACCTTGGAACTTAGTTCTATAAAATGGTTTAGATTGCTTTAAGGTGTTGATGCATGATCAAAGTAAGAAATTAAATTACAAGAAATTAAAAGCAATTCATTGAAACCCTTGGAGGATTATAAAGTAGATTCTTCATATAAATAACTTTGATAGAGGTTTTAATAAGATATACTGAACTAACTTCCCAATGAAGAAATTCTTTATAATGATTTTAATAAGTTAGTGGTTCAATAATATTTGTTCAGATTATATCAATATTAGTGATATTAAAAACATACCTAAGCTTTGCATTTAAAGAGCGAAACAGAAAAAACGAACATTGATTTACTGTCCGAGATAATATCGACTTCAAAGTGTTTTAAAAGTTTTATAATTTATTCGTTTAAATTGTCTTTGTATACGCACTACAATTTACTTAAAACACACACACATATCGTGAACGCCTGAAGCAACGCCAATTAGCTGTGCAAACAGTATCGAAGGTGACACTTGCTGCACTTACTACGGCTTCGACTTCGGCCTCGGTACGCAAATAAGATTTACATAGGCTACACTTCTAAGGCAAAGTCTGTACGTTCGTCTGTGTGTCTGTCTGTCTGCCTAGCTTGCTCTAAATTATTAATAATATTGCTATGCCTATTTACGGGACATTTTTCATGTCCCCTCATGCCGTCGACTGTCTTGCCTCGGGGCAAGGAGGTGCATTCGGTACAAAGGACACACAAACTGGCGGCAACGTTGCCTTCAATTGCAACTGAACAACGTATAAAATCAATAAAAACAAAGAGAACACACGAAGCTAGGTACAAAACGAGGCATTTTAATGAAATGTCATTTTCAAATTGTTTCTGTCAGTTGCGGCCGCCAGAAAGTCGAATTTAATTCCCATCGAAAGTTTTTACGCTGTTCAAAATAGGAAGGAAGTGTCCTTGGCTGTTCTAGACTCAAGTTGGCAAATTAACTTTAGTAAATATACATTATAGTTAAGAGATTGCTAAACTTATATATCTTTGTGGGAATAATAGTAAAACTTTGTTTAAATTCTTAATGATGAGAATAATTTCGAGATAAAATTGTTTATTATAGAGGCAAGAAAATTAGTATGAAAAAGATCTTAGAGAAAATAAACTAACATAATTAATAGGATCATATTGTACCGATCACTAACATTGTGCTTCTCAAATTTCCATTTCCTTTTACTGTTTGTTTTATAACGATAATATAAATATAAAAATATTTTTTCCACAATGTATTTTCTCTCCACTTCTATCTCCACCCCACTTTGATAAGGATCTAATGAGCAGCCTTATCGCTCGACTTGAACAAGTTGTTGAAAAGCAAAAACTTGTTTGTCTTTTGGCTCTAGAAAAAAATCACTGCTCACTTTTTGGGGCTTGGCACGCGCTCAGCTCTGTTATTGTTTCTTCTACTTCGCTGCTTCTCTCCACCGCTCAACTTCAATTTATGGCTCAGAATAAGCGCTACTTGGGCAACTCTGTTTATCACATCGTGCATTATGTTGATGGCTTCGGACATGCGAACTCTCTTCAGCCACGGCACATTGCCCAAAAATATGCCGCACAATTTGTGTAATCAGCTGTTAAATGATGTGCAAATCGTGGACAAAAAGGAAAGAGAGAGATTTAATAAAGAATGAGTGAAGAGCAGAAAAGAGCAAAGAGAGGCGCAAGGTCACCTCTCTGCGCCTGAGGCTATGCAGCACAAAAACCGCTGCAGATGCTGCGTAAATAAACAAAACAACACACAGTCTCTCTCGCTCTCTCTCTCTCTCTTGTTCACCACGCTCTTTGCTCTTTGCACACATACGTTTTCAATTTTCAACACAAACATTAATTAGCACGTGATATATTTCGCTGTTATCGCGATGCAACTTCGACATTTTTCAGTATTATTTTCCAACTTAGGGGGGAAGGGGGGTCAAAGCTGAAGATGGTGCGAGTTGCAGGTGGTGTACTGCATAAAATTAGCATATATCAAAATGTATGGCAAAATAATTTTCAGTGCTTGGCGGCGCCTTCAAGTATGCAAAGTTTTGCTTAGTTTTACTTTCTTTTTGCCGCTTATTCCCGTTCTCGTTCTCCTACCCCCATTACCCGCTCGCCTAAGCGCCTTCAGCACGGAAGTTGATTATTATCGCTTGTTATTAACAACGGCAACAACAATAGCGACAGCAACAACAACAAGAGCGGCAATCGAGCAGGGCATAATAAGCCAAGCGACTTGCGAGTGGAAGGCTTCGCCTGCACTTTTCCTCATCATGTCAAAGTGCGCAGCAAGGGGGCAGTTGATGTTAGACGGCAAAAGGTGAGAGGGGAACAAGGAAAGGAATCCTGGTTATTATGTCAGAAGGAGAGCGGGCGAAGGGAGAGCGAATTATTCTGATTTCTGCTGCGCTTCACCTACGACTTGAACTCGGTGTCCAGGTTGAAATTGAGCTTTACCTATTTGCCATTGATATGTGACTGTGTTCAGCTGTGGGTATGTATGTGTGTGTGTGAAGGAGTGTGTAAATCAGTGTGTGCTTATGCGAGAGTGGCCTTATGTAGCCAATTGTAAGTACTGTAGAAGGAGCAAGGTAATTCTCAGATTGTTTGTACTTGAAAGTGTAGCAGGAGCTGAATAAAGATTTTTATTTGTTTTCTTAAGGATAAGTTGGAGATAGAAGCCTCAACCAATTTGTGTGAAAGGTAACTGTATAATACTTTAGACACAGTCAGAAATTTAATTTGTAAGATGCCCAAATTATGAGAATTCAGTAAAGATTTCTCTACGTTTGAAATTATTGAATAGTCAGAGAAATTTGTCGCATATTCAAATATATAGTAAATATTTATTTTACTTCTTTTATCATGTTATTACAATAAATGTTGTAGAAAGAAATCTTTTATAATAAATTTCTCTTCAATTTAAAAGTGTTATTCCTGCAATTCTGAATGAAACTTAAACTCAAATAAATATTTGTACACAATGAATAAATATTTTAGTTATATTTCTCTTTTAAGTATACAAAATAAGTTAGCAAACATATATTGACAAATCTAGTCAAGCTAATTTAATAGCAAATTAATTATTGTTCAATTCAAAACAAAATTCATTTCACTTTGCACTCACAGTTCTTCATTAGAATCTCTTTAACATAATGCGAATCGTAGTTTAATTCATTGGCTTCTGCTGAGGATTATAGATGCATTTGCTAATAAAATAATACACTCAATGGATCAAAAGGCTGACGGAGTCGATTATTTTCAATCGCATTTCCTTTGCTCCATATTTCAATCGGATTCACCTGGCAAAAGCCCAACAAAAAAATAAAATGGGAATGTAAAGGCTCCAAATGAAATTGCAATCAGCTCGACAACGGCAGCAACAACAACAGCAACAGCAACAATATCAACAAATGCAGACAAAGTTTTATGTAAAATGCAAATGACATGAAAATGAAAAAGGCCGAAACATTTGCTCCCCAATGTGCAGGTCGATAGAGACGGAGAGAGAGAGAGAGAGAGAGAGAGAATGGGAGAGAAAGGTTGGCTAAATGTTGCCGCAATGGCAGCAAAAATCTATCAAACTCCGCTCGAGGCCTCCGACAAGTATGCAACATATTTGCAACAAATAATAATAATGTGCCAACAGATTTACATATGTACGCGTGGGGATTGTGTGTGTGTTGTGTCGTGTGTGTCTGCTTGTTTGCCATTTGCCATTTGGCATATTCCATTTGCCGGCTTCGTTAGTGAGTGCGGTTTATGGATATCAATGAACTTTAAATTGCAGCCATGAAATATGCAATTGCAATTGTGCACACGCCTAAAACTGTGCCCCGTCTCTGTGTCTGTGTGTGTGTTGACTAGTAATATCGCCTTAAACAGCAGAGCCCAGACACATTTATAGGCAAATTTCAGACTCGACAGTCGCACTCGTAATCGTATGTGCCGCATACATCAAAAACACGCGCCCAACACAACAAAACGCGACCGCGTTCTGACCGCGCTCGCTGACCGTCTCCGTCATTTGGGGTGTGTGTGTGTGGTTGTGTGTGTGTGTGTACCGGGGTAGGGGGTGTGTTCTCTGCGGGTATAAATAACCTGGCTCTGGCTTAACGTCTTTTCTTTTTTTGTAATTTTCCTGTATGAGGTTTTTTTGTTCTTTCTTTTACTTTTTAAATATAATTACAATAAACACGCAGTGGGCAGCAGAACATTCAAACGAGCGCGGCTAAAAACGCGCGCGCGCTCCTCTTCACTTAACGCGCGCGCGACTAAACACGCGAGTGAATCGCCCGCAATTAGTCGACTGCAGCCAAGCAACTTGCTAATTTGCCTTTACTTTACAGTTTCCATTGCACAAAAGAGAGAGAAAGAGAGGAAGAGTGGGAAATGCTTGAGTTGAACAAAAGTTAAATGCTAAATTCGAATGATTTGTTTGTTATCAACCTGTTGGCGAACTGAAGAGAACACACGATTACACGCGATTTTCTCAGACTACGGAGCACAACACAACCGCGCGCCACGAACGTTGTCGTCAGACTGAAACGGACTGGCGACACGAGTGGAGCACGAAGCAATGCAGCAGGCAGCAGGCGTCAGGCAGCCGAGCCGACGAGCACACGAAGACGATGTGAATGGGTTCAGCAAATCGTCGTTGTCGTTGCCAGAGCTTCGTGGTCGTGGGGAGTGGTGAGGGGGGAGCACGAGATGGGGTGGGCATGGGGGCTGCTGCTACCGGTGGCAGTTGCGTCGCGCGAACGAATCAGACAACTGTGATTTTTGTTGTTGCTGGCAACATTTTATTTGGCTTTTTGTTGTTGCTGTTCGCCGCCGAACGAGCTTCACATTTTTTTCTAACTTTTGGTTTATTTGTAACGTTTGTGTGTGTGTGTGTGCGTGCGCGCGTGTCTGTGTGTGTTGGCGTGCTGCCCAATGGGGGGTGGCTGCCGAAACTCACCACGGTTGAACGTGACGTTCAACGAGAGTTGAATTGAAAGCGCCACTAGTGGGAAATTTACTCAGCATTCTTCACTGGGTGCGTGGTATTTGTGAATTTATGAATGAAACTTATTTCTCTCACTTGCTGCGGGTGCTTGTGAGTGTGAGTGAGTGTGTGTGGGTTTCACTACAGTTTGTGTGTGCGTGTGTGTGTGTGGGGAGTGCGTGTTAAGCACAAATTGATTGTCATTGGTCATGGCATTGGCTGGCGGCACAGCTGGCAATATAAGTTGCATACGTGATAAATAATTCTAATTGTTTTATGCAGATTGGCAAACGTAAATCCGACAACAACTCGAGTAAGACGTTAATTGAAAAGAAAATCATAAATAATAACATTTCTTGCAGGGGCAGTTGTTGGGCATAGTGATGACCTGGAGTTTTTATATTACTTATGATAATTTGAGCATAAATATCATATATATATATCGCTTATATATCATTCATTATTTGCTTCAATAAAATTTGTTATTTATTTTTATTTTAAAAACTCTTAAATAATCCCTTTACTTTCTTTTAAGTTTGCTTTAATGCAAAAAATAATACATATAGAAATGTAATTGATTTTGAACATATAAAAAAATAAGGAAGCAGTCTTAAAAATCATTATAAATATGCCTAATATAATACAACAATATTTCTAGAACCTAATTTTCCTGATTTTCAACAATTCTTTCTAAAACATCAAACTTAATTGAAGTTATACGAGTTCAATAATGTTAAATAAATATTTTAAATTAAATGAATTATAAATTTAAGCGAACTTTATTAATATAGTTTACACACGATTTAAATAACAATATTTAAAACACAGTTTAAGAATAGAATCCTTCAACTTGTTTAATTATTTTTATTTTAAAAAAGAAATTATTTTCTTAAATTGAAGTAAATTATCTTTATATATAAATCTTTTTACATAAATTATTACCATAAATTAACGTGGTCTTTTTAATCGGATTGCTTAAATGATTCTTTATAAAAAAAAAATATATCAATTCTATCGATAATAATATAAATACAAATTTAAATCCCCGCCATCATGATTCCATAATAAAATTGATGAAATTAATAACTGCTTTGATTTAATTTAAACAATAACACGCATTGTAAAATTGCATCGGTTCATTAATAATTTATAAAAATTCAAAATTCAATGTTGTTGACCATTTGTAATTTTTCACATTTATTAATAAAGAGTTATTGGCAAAGTAATTTCAATGATTGATAATTGCAAATAAAAAAAACAACTGTTTGTTGCGAAACTTTATAATCTTATTAAATGCGCTATTTACTTTTATCAATGTTTGTTTTACGCTGCGCAGCTGGGGCAGTTTTTCAATAATGCGTCAATGAAATCAACGCGTTATTTTTTAATTTTTTTCGCTGCTCGCACATTTAATTAATTTCATGCAAGCCACAAAGGAAACAAACTTTGCAGAGTTACGTGGGCCATAGAAACACACGCGCACACACACACACTCGCACGCACACACACAGACACCTGGTAGGCGCTTTTCAATAACCGTGCCAGATTGTGTCAGGCACCGTCTACAGTTGCCCCCTGCCCCTCGGGCTTCCCCTCCAGCTGTGCCTCATTTGCCAACTTAATTGCGCACATATATCAGTTTTAGTTCCTCGAGCTTCTCAATTTCCAGCGGGCGGCTAATCACCCCCGGCTCCTCCTTCCCCGTCAGTTCAGCCTATCATTTTCACACAACACACGCACACGGCCAATAAATAATAGAAAACAAAAAGCAATGAAAAAAGGGATAGAAGAGAGAGAGAGAAAAAAAACAAACGCCTGCAGCGTAAAAATTATTGTTATGAAGCGAAAACGTTGAAAAGGATATCCGCGTCCGACGTCCTCCGCTCTCGCCAGGTGGCGCTGCTGCTATGTGTGTGTGTGAGTGTGTGTGCTGTGTGTGTGTGTACTGTGTCCTGCTGCTCCTTCAACTTTGCATTGCGTGCCAATGCACTTGCGCCACAAATCATTTTTGCCCTGAAAGTCCTCGGCAAAGGGTTGAGGTTTTTCGGTTTTGTTCGCAGGACTCCACTACAGGTTACGTCCCTTACACTCCCTCCCTCCCCTTCCACTCTCTCCGAACCCACCTGCAACTTTGCCTTCGACTTGTTTTCAAGTTTCTTTCGCTTCCTTGGCAACTTTTTGTGCTTTGCTTCGTTTTTTGTTTTGCTCCCGTTTTCGGGGTAGACTAATATAAATTTTGACACCTGATAATTGCTTTTCACTCGCTTCCGCGTTTTGTGTGTTGGATGCGACGACGACAGCTGCAGCACCCCCCACCCTACACTCACCACCCACCTCCCTCTATCTATCAACTGGCAACCACCTTGTAATTGTGAACGAACATGCAAAGTTCCAGCCCGAAGCTCCAGTCTGAGCCCTACGCGACTTCGGCTATGCTATGCCAGCTAATATCTTTATAGCCAGTCGAGTTGCTATAAATTATAGCTAAATTCGCATCCAAGCACGTTAAATAGACAAAGTTATAGGTGAGTTATGGGCGCAACCTTGATGAGCGGCGGAAATTGGCAATTAAAAGTGCATAAAACTGAATAATTGCAGGGTATGTTGACACCTAAGCGAGGAAGATTAACCAGTCCGAATTGAAATGTCATAGTGGAATGAAGTATTGTAATTTGAATATATAAATAGATTGAGAACGACTTTAATTGGTTCAAATATAAATTATACAGGGTGCGTCGTTGCCTATGTCGGTATTGTAATATTCGGTTAGTACATACAATATTTTGATTAATATATATATTAAAATTATTCCCGTCAAATGGAGCTCAAGCTTCTGGTTCGCCTAGCTTCCTTCTGCACAAATACTTTCTTTATTAGCTTCTGTGTTCGATCGTGCAGCAATTTACAGGAAATCTAGATATTATAAAAATCTATCCAAGTGTTGGAGTTGTTTCTTTTATATATAAACGAATACTTTATTATTCAAACTATGTTAACATTGAGTTATCTTCAATATATACAAATTGTATCATTTTGAAAGAGTGAAAGATGCTACCTATACTCTTATTTATTCAAGAATTTTTCTCTAGGGGTCTCTCCCTCCTTACATTTATCCATCTATTTCTTTCTTTTGCTCTCTCACTCTCTGCAACTCCTCACTAAGTACATTTAACGGAGTCAGCTTTCTTATATGTATGTACTTCACTCTCATTGCGCTGCAGCTCAAATATTCTCAGTTCCACTTGAGATTTACTCAAGGCTTGAGTCGAATTTTTGTAGAGTAAGCAAAGTCGATCAAAGCGAGCAATACTCGATCAGTTCACATCGTCGCGTCACATTGAAAAGTTCTTATCGCGCATATTCTACATACGATATTTCTAGAACTTTGACAAATCGATTTCGCACATAATGGAAATATTTACGAGCCTTTGTATTGTTATTTCCCTGTTGCTTTACGGGTTCCTCAGCATATGCCGTTGCATTAGCATTGAATTGCATATTTTCTATCATCTATTGTTGTATTTGTTTAAAGTATTTGTCGGATTATATACGAAAGTATTTACGTGTTTGAGTGTTAGCTGCAGTTTGCGCAAGTGATCAAAAGGTTCTTAAAGGGAATCGTTGAGAGAGTGATGAGAGTTCCCTTAATATACAGATCTCTAAAATATATACGAAGATTTTATATAAATAAACGCATTATGGTTAATGATAAAATATATCTACTCGATATCTTACTACATGGAACTAGTGAATATTCTAGAATAATCGAAGGGTAAGTATGCAATTGAATGTGTTTCTTTTTTTCGAAGTTCAATTATATAAAAACAATTTTATATAATGTTTATAAGATCACAATACGATACTTTTCCTTCATTTCTTCACTTTATTATTGCCTTATTAGAATATTACTGAACTGATATAATTAAAATATATCTAAAATTAATTTAAAACTATTTTCAAATCTTGTGTAGTACTTAATATAATTTTATTTAAAATCTTATAAATAGAGTCTATTAATAACTGATCAAATAAATCACAGAACCTGTACCCAACAGATTGTCCTACATATATTATATATATGTTTTTGCAAATATGAGCTTTGTTTACATTTATCTCATCATCTCGTCACTTAATCAGCTGTCCTTGCTGATATATTCCCTGTCATCGAGGACCGCACGCTGTCTTCGCCAGTGCTTGATTAATGCCCGGCACATCATTTTCATCGGTCTGGCCAACTAATGTGAAACTGTGCCGTCAGCTCCGTTGTCTCTCCATCAACGTTGCGTGGCCTGTCGAAGCACGACATAGTCCCAAAGCCCCAGTCGCAAACGCAAACGCAATCCCGATGCCCGCCTCGTGCCGCCTTAACTAATCGCTAAAATCGGCAGATGGGAAGCACAGCCTTGCATCCTGTCGGGCTTGCACAACGTTCAGTCATAAATTTAATATGACACCTACAAGAGGAGGCGCTCCTCATCTCGCTCACGTTGTCTGCCTCCCTTGCTCTCCCTCCTTGTCTCGCTCTTGTGGCTCTCAATGTGTCACATCAAGTGCATTCATTATTCACACATATTCTGCTAATTAGCAAAATATTGTAAATGTTTGGATTAATGTGTGTGTGTGTGTATGCGACACACACACTCACACAAACACACGCAGCTCAACTGAAGCTAAAGGCAGAAGCAGTGCATCAAGTGCGGTTCGGCTCTCGGTTTTTGGTCAGTTCACATGGCCATAATCAAGAGCCTCTCACTCCCCCTCTCTGTCTTCCTCTCACTCCCTCTCTCTCGCTCCCTCTCCCACCCTTCTGCATGTGTGCGTGTGTGTCAGTTGTGTGTGATTTAGTGCCCGAGGTGTCGATGTCGGTTGGCCCGTCTGGACTGACGTTGACTGTGCAGTGAAGCGGGGAACGGGACACAGGAGAGGGGAGGCGGTCACTCTGAGGCTGAGCCACAGGCAAAGCAGCTGCTGCGTCTATAAATTTTCGGTTTGCCTTTCAATCGACCGCCAAACGCGTCAATTTGACTGACTCTTCTGCTGATACTCGACATCAAGTTTCAGCTTCCATTGGCGACGATCGAACTTCGCCTTACGCCAGTATTTGTTTACGCTGCGTTTTCAGGGAATTCTTCCCTGCTTATTTACATTTGTCGCGACGACGTCTCGTAAACATAATCTACACAATCTCCTCCCTCTCCGCACTTCCATAAAACTCAAACTCATGGGAGAGTAAAGTGAGTGTGCTTGTTTCTATGGATATAGATTGTTAGAGATAGAGATTGAGAGTTTCCTAATAAAAAATGATAAAATATTCTTTACTGTATCAAACCATTCAATTAAATAATTTTCTGCCATTTTATGCGCTTCAAAATTGATTATAAAAGGGTTTAATTACTTTCTTCAAACGTGTTAAACAGAGGGAGGCGTGGCAGACCCCAGAAATATATTAGATACATTAGATATATTCTTGTCAACGATCTCTAGTCGAGTCGTGCCATGTCTGTCTGTCTATCTCTGTCTCAATTTCTTCTTCTCTGTCTGTTTGTCTGTCGTTCTCTATATGTTCTTCTGCCAGACTCTCTGCCGCCGAAGATGTCTTTCCTTCTTTTTGCCCGTCTGTCTTCTGGCTGTCTGTCGTTTCTTCTTTTGTCTGTCTGCTTGTCTGTCGTTCTGTCTGTCTGCCCGTTTATCTGTATATTCGTTTGTCTGTCTGCTTGTCTATCCTTCTGTCTGTTCGTTTGTATGTCTGCTTGTCCGTTAGTGTGTCTGCTTGTCCGTTAGTTTGTCTGCTTGTCCATCGGCCTGACTGTTAGCCTGTTTGGCTGTCAATCTGTCTGTCCGTCTGCATCTCACACAGAACACACAGATCTCAGCAGTTTTGAATAAAAAGCACTAACTTTGGTATAAAGGTTCATTTATTTCCTGTACAGATCAAATCAAATGATAAAACTTCTCAGCTACTACAAAAAAAACATCGATGATTGTCATAAGATCAGCACTTTATAAGATTTCTCAAAGAGTTATGCCTCCTTTTCTTTGAGCTCTTCCAATTCACAGTCGCTCCACACGCAATCGCACACCTTCGCTGGGCAGCATCAGAAAGTTCTTGTCGCCAATGGTCAATTCACTGGGTCCATCGGCAGGCAAACTGAACCGGAATTTGTTGAGCAATGTGATCAGTCCTACCTTCACCTGCATTCGTCCGAAGCGCAGTCCGATACAGTTGCGCGGTCCATCGCCGAAACCCAGAAAAGCTGTTGAATGTCGCTGCAGACAGGCGGCGGGATCAAAGCGTTCGGGGCGAAATTCATGTGGATCTGGATAAATCTCTGGGTCGTAGTGTATAGCACGTACAGGAATGAATATCTTGGTGCCACGCTGCAGAATTATTTTATCCTCCGGAGACTCTTTATCTTCTATCACGTAGTCCTCGGCGGCAACACGCTGCAGGCTGGCCAGGGCGGGATACTTGCGAAGGGTTTCTGTGAGAGAAGAGTGATTTGAATTAGATGTGGATGCCGAAGGTTTCAAAGTCTATAAAAATGAAACATTTTGATCTAGTACATCTCTGGTTTATCTGCTCATCTTATCTGTCCACTCCTCTTATCTCATCGTTCATCTAATTGAGAGCACAACAGGTTGCTTGGCTCGAAGCAGACACTTCGTCACTCACCCGTCACCACTTGATCCAAGTAGGTCATCTCCATCATTGACTCATAGCTAAGCTTTCCATGTTGCTTCAGCACAGTGTTAATTTCATCTCGCAGCTTCTCCTGCACGCGTTTGTTCTTGGCCAGTTCGAAGAGCGCGTAGCTCATGTTGCTGGAACTGGTCTCAAAGCCGGCAACAAAGAAGACAAACACCTGAGCTGCCAGTTGTTCCAATGACAATCCCTCGCCTTGCTCTGTGTCTCGTAGCTTCAGCAACAGATCCATGAAGTCATTTCTCTTGATGTGCTCCCGCTCTCGCAGCTCGACAGTCTTTCGCACAATGTTCACAAAGAAATTGATGTGATTTGAGCCAAAACTTCTTACTTTGAAGGGCAACTTGGTGAACAGATTGGCATAAGTGATCTTGAAGAGAATCCAACGTACATTGCGCTCGGAATTGGCGAAGAGTTGACGCGCCACGTTGCGGAACTCCGCCTGGGGATCCTTGAGACTATTGCACTCGATGCCAAAGGCACAGCTGCCAATCACGTCGACGGTATAGCGACCCATTAGGTCGTGCAGCTCAAGAATAGCGCCATCCTTACCCACCTCCTGTGCTGTAGTCTGTTCCAGCTGCTTGGCCACCTGCTCGACAGTATTGAACATGTATTTGATCTTGCCACTGGTGAATGTTGGCGATAATTTTGTTCTCAGTGCGCGCCACTCTTCGCCGTGCAAATTGAAGAGATGCCCGGCGAGGGGATTATGCTTGATGTTCAGTGGCGTATTCGATCGATCCACAAACTTATTGAAGTCCTTGATTAGTATAGTCTTTACCAGCTCCAGATCCAGCGCCACAGCTATGGGTCTTGTGTATATGTATGTGCCTGCCAGGCGGCACTTTCCCTTGAAGGCATCGTAGGTCTCCTGCAGCAGCTCGCTCATGTGCATCGACTTCAGTTTAAAGAAGTGACCGAAGAGAAAATTGGGACGCACCTGACGCACTCCATGGTTCTCCCAGTATTGATAGCAGTTCCGCAAGTAGCCCAGCAAGAACGTCAACAAGATCCCAACGAATCTTATGTTGTAAAATATATCCCAAAGTTTCCACAGCAGCTGCATGTCGAGAGTCAACTGAATCTGTAGCTAGAGTCTCTTTTATACATCTGGTGTGCGAGCTGATAGTGTCGGATTCCGATAAGAAGACGCTGCACTCTGTTGGAAATCTTCTGCTTGAACAAATGATAAGAGCATTTTTTATCTCTCACAATGATGAAGCAAAATTTCCTCACAGATTGCCGATGTTTATGAACTGAATATTTATAATATTTTGCTTATTCAGCTCATGGTACAAAGTAAATTAGGTAAGGTCATTTTCTCAGCATACACAGTTGCATGGATAAGGTCAATGTCCAGCAGTGAATAAGATCATCTTTTGCATTGTATTTAATCGTTTATTTTTACTTGCACTCATTTCAGAAGAGACTCGTTTGGTCTATCTCAGTTTATCATTAATAAATTAAGCTCTCAGTTAGCAGAAGATTACCGTCAGTAACAGCAAAAAATGAGTCACTTTGATGAATTGTCTAGCAGTTTTGGACTTTCAGCTCGAGATTTGACTTTGATAAGTTTAATGATGAGTGGCATTAATTTTTAAATACCCCGTTAAAGTTGATTATCTTAGAGAGTCTTGTTGGAAACTAGATCATTTATTAGGTTGAGTTTGAAGGTGATAACTGAAAGTGATAACTGATTAGTATTTGACGAAAAAGAGAAATCTGAAAAACAATTCCTGATATGCCCTCGGTCTATATGTTTGACATGTTTCAGATGTGTTTTACATATTCTTCAGCAATTATTACCGGATAAGATTTAAGTGTATTTAATTGTTATTATATTTTATTTGTATCACAAATTTAAATTGAAAACTACTTATTAAGTACGAGGGTCGTTTGATAAGTCCGTGACTTTTTGAATAAAATATATTTTTTTCGTCAAAGAAGCGTTTTATTTCTCAACATAATCTCCTTTTAGCTCTATACATTTAGTCCAGCGTTTTTCCAATTTTTTTATTCCTTCCAAATAATAGGTTTTCTCAAGGCCCTCAAAATAGTCGTTTGTTTCTATGATGACCCGAATCTCTTACCGCCGAGCCATTTCTTCATGTTTGGAAACAAAAAATAGTCACAGGGGGCTAAATCTGGAGAATATGCTGGATGGGGTAGCAGTTCGTAGCCCAATTTATGAAATTTTGCCATGCTGACACGAAATTCACTTTTTTCCATTTTCGTTAAAATTCACGAGATCGTCTGCTTTCAATGCCTATAAAACGCAAACCAAAAAACGCAGCTTTCTCAAAATTTTACAGTCAGCTGTTAATCGATAACTGCTGACAGGAGCAGTGTTGTATTTAGAGCAGGTGCGCGGCAAATACAAAAAGTCACGGACTTATCAAACGACCCTCGTATCTATTTAAAATAGAGATAAACTCAATAAACTCCCATTAGGCTAAAAGATTATTAGTACTTTGCGCCAAATGAAAGTGTAAGTAACAGGCTAATGAAGGCGTGGCAGACTCCAAACACATTCTTTATCACTCTCTATATCGCAGTCAGGCAACTGTAGCTTTTGTACTTGTTTTCTTTTCTTTGTGAGTTTTCAGAAATAAATTAAGCAAGTTAAATAGATTACAGCTAGTTACTTTTCTCACTCATACCCGTTAAAAATAAGGGGTAACAAATGCAGATTCAAATCAAAACCTTAACATTTTCATTTACTGTTATCTGTTAGAAACTTTCAAGCTGGTGAACCGGAAGAAAGCTTTCTCGTTACAGCTTTTGATGGTTGTAGTTCTGACTGAGAAGCTTTTACAGTTGAAGGTCAGGGCTGCACATATTCCAAGAGCTTTACAGAAGGCTGAAAACCCACCACACTGCTGTTGGCCGTGTTGAAAACGTTACATTCAACCTAGTCACTAAACCAGCAGCTATCCTTGCAAGACGTTGTTGGCATGGACTGATTTAAACTCACTTTCATTACTGGTTTGGACAAATGTAAAAGTTGTAAAATAATTGTAAACTGATATTTTAATAAACTGGTATCTCACATGACAGATTAACACGCCCGTTGCATTGTTAATTAAAATAATAATTGCACTTGCAGCTCATTAAATTGATCAATGTCAGCTGCAGAGCAAAATGCGCATACAGAGTCATAAATATTATTTGCCGCTCCCATATTTGATTACAATGCAAATTGACGTTATCAATTACACAATTAAATATAAACAATTTGCAGTAAAGGTGTCGAGCATCGTATACGATATGCATGTATGGACGCCTCGGGGGTGGGGCGAGTAAGCTGACGCCCCAATAAATTGTGTATTAATGTGCGAGTTGGCACAAAAGCTGAACCGCAAAATGAAGCAGAGCGAGCTGACAAAAAGTGTGGCCTACTTTTTGGTGCTGAGATCGAAAGCGGCTTCGTGTGGTTTCTACTCAGCGCTTTTGCGCCGTCTACAACTGCAGGCTTACTCGACTGTGTGTAGGTGTGTGTGTGTGTCAGCTTGAATATATGTCCCTGTGAGTCTCTGTATGTGTGGGGGCGCAGTCTGCAGCGTTGTCTGGCTGGGGGTGGGGAGACTTTATGCTCCATTCTGGACACGCGGCACATGCACTGTTGGCTTTATTAACTTGCCCTTTGTGCGGACTACAGTTTAAGAAGAGGTGGATAGATGGCGCAAGGAGAAAAAGCAGCGGAGCAAGCGGCGAAAGAGAAACGGTGCGCTAGGCCCCGTGGCTGTTGGCATAGCTCCCCCTCGTTCCCCGCACATGCCAATTTTTTGCCATTTGCCGGGCAGCGCGTGTGAAAATGCAACCAAATTGCCGTGGTAGCAATTTTTATGACCTGCAACGGTGCTCTAGCCAATGGGGTATATTAGTTTTGTTAATAAGGTTAAGTTGGCAAGCACATTTTATGTTGAAGCTACAGCAATTGTTTATGCAGTATGTTTGAGTATTCGTAATTCGATTTGATTTCACTTCGAATTATTCTGCCACTCATCAAGTTGTCAAAAGCCAAAGCTGGAATATGCACTTGTTTAATTAAAAAGTCAAATTTAATTAGTATTCATCGGTTAATGGCTTCATGGTTGTTTATAAAAAAAAAAAAATATATATATTTTTTTTAGATAATGTTTTATTGGGTTTCTTAGCACACTCAAACGATAGTGACGCTTTTCCTTCAGCCTTAACGTTATTCAACACTATTCAATCGATATGCATATCGATTATATAAATTAAACTTACGACTATATCGATAGACCATCATCAGACTTAACATAATAATTTTACATAATTTTAGTCAACGATAAGTAAAAGAATATTCATTATATATAATTGAAAATATATTTAAAATATAAAAATAATGAACAAGGTTCTTCAGGCTATTTTAATATTAACATAGTTTATTAAATATTTATAAATAACGTAAATATCAGGGGAGTCTTCACAGTGTACATCTATCACATTTTCATTTTACTACTACGTGGTATCCTTAAGTACAGCACACTGCACACATAGTTGTCCCGCTTATTTTGACAGTGGTTCCTCTCAAAGTGGTGTTGCAAAAAATTGCGGCCACGCTGGACGTGCTTATAATTGGCCGCTCGTGAGTTTATGAGGGCCACAGCAGACATTTAATTTATTTTAATAATTATGATTTTTTTCTCATTCTCTCCATATCTCCCTCATTCTGCCATTCCCTCGTTGCCTTTGGCTTCCTGTTCGTCTTGGTCTTTTTGCTGCACTGCGTTTTTTAAATTAAATTATAAAGTCGCAAACGCAACTCACGTTCTTCGTTTTGCTACTTTTTAATGGAAAGTCCTGCCATGTGGGTCGATAGCGTTAAAATTTGATGGAAAAAGTAAACAAACTCCAGAATGCAGCAAGCTGCAGGGTGCAGTGGCAGTGTGGGCAGAGGACGTGGCAGGCAGTAAGCGGCAGGCTATGGCGCCCGCCTCTGGTTGGGCACACATTTTGTGGTTCAGTAAATTTTCATTCGCTGGCGGAAAATATCTAAAGAGGAAAATGAACAAACAGATGCGGGACTTGGGCGCAGGGGCGTGGCACAGAGATAGCCGTAGTCATGCCGAATACTTACTTTAATTGAATTAATCGCGGCTGAAGGTGTTTGCAGAGGTGTTAAAGTGTTTTCCTTAAATCAGCTTGAGCACTTAGCACTGAACATATAGAGACCTCAAACACGGGGTTAAATCTGTCATTGCTAGTTTTTCGATCGAAGTACCCCAGAGCCCGAAGCATTGAGAGTAGAGACTTCGGCTGCACGCGCAAGTTCAAAAGTAAAACTTTAAATATAAATTAAAGGAAAAATGTTTTGTTTAAGTTATATAAATACTTAGTTATATTTAATTATATAATTTATTCAATTAAACCAATAATTCCGATTATTATAAATCAAGTAAACACATTATTAATATTTTGATAATTTTCTCCTAAAAAATATTTGCTTTTGAAGAAGATTGCGAACTACGAGTTGAACATTTTTTAGACGGCATTTTATTTCAATTCTGTTAAATTAAAATTACAATAAGTATTCATACATATTTATATCTTTATATATACGTATATATATACTATATGTTTTCTTATAAACATTTTGCGGTGCAGACAAAAAAACAAACGAAGCAAAACTGAATGAGAACAGAAAGAGGATTTGCAACATTTCATTGACGGTTCGTTTCGTTCTGTTTTTTGCCCACTGAACTAAGAGCTAGATTAAAATTAGATTTAGATTAAGATTTAGTTTCAGCTATAGCTCAACGATGGTACGTTCATTCTGTTGCTATTTGCCTCTTGCTTTGCTTATGTTTTACATGCTAATACTTTGTATTTCCGTTGTATCTTTCAGGACAGACTCCGAGACCAAAAACCCTTTTACGACTTACGCACTAAGTGAATCCTAAGCAACAACAACTTTTTACACATATGTCAATTCGAAATTGAGTTCGAAAACTAACTTTCTTCGCTGTGGCCAGATCGATGTGGGAAATAATCGCTTACTTAGACTAGTTTTCTCGCTTAGTTCTTAAGAACTAACTTGCTGCCTTTTGCTGTTTGTACAGTTTACCCTAACAGTTTGTTGTTCTTCTTGTTCTTCTTCTTCTACTGCAATTAGGCCTGCCACGCCCGCAGGTAGAGAGCGCATATTATTAATGCCAATAGTGAGTCGAGGGATCTGTTCAGTTGCTCTGTTCCACTCTTCAGATCCTGCATGCGATCCATATCATCGGTCAAGGATTTGGCATCGTGCTTCATCGGCGTATTCTTTCCATCCCCACGATAGGTGGCGCTGTGATCGGGACCTAGAAAAGGCAACAAAAGAGACAAAGGGTGAACAATGAATGAAACAATTGAAGTGATTCGTTTTATTGATATGAAGTATGATTGCATTCGGTCGAAGCAAGTTAATCAAAAGCCATTGGCCTTTATTTTACGTGCATCGGTTTTATGATGTGCCCTTTCATAACTCTGGCCGCCATATTGCCGCCAATCAAGTGTCCCTTTTCAATTATGTCACTGGGCACACGATGGGCCAACGAGCCAACGAGCATAAACAATAGACAGGATGCGTTTATGGCCAGTCATTTGTAGCAGGACGCACAAAAAAAAGAGACACACCATATACCACATGCAGTATACAGTGTAGGAAATATACTAGCATTCAGTAGCATTTGGTATTCTGTATTCCGCACACAGGACACACAAACCAAACTGTTTGTCAACTGGGGTCTCCATCTGCTTCTCCCCTCTACACACGCAAGTTTGACTGCTCCACTTACTATTTATAACATTCTCACTTGTACGAGCAGAGTTTTTCCATTTTTCTCATTTTCCGTTTGTGCCCAAAAATCGAAAGTATTTGCTCTGTTTCAATTTCACTTGGCAGCATCGAAAATTGTTTCGAATTTTTATTGCTTAAGTGCGTTAAACCCTTGCGCCAGGCACACTGCACTGGACAACACTGGTAAATTGCAACAACAACAATAAGAACAACAAAAGCAACAAAAGAAACCCTAAAGGAATAAAACAATAACAAGTGGGGAGACAGTAAATGCGAATATTCTCGGGGAGGCTCGGCTCGAGGGAGGCTGTCTGCATGTGTGTGTGTGCGTGGGTGCGAGCCTGGGTGGGTGTGCGTGCCGTTTGTTGTTTTTGTCATCAATTTATCGTGCAGTTTTCGTACTTCTCTCGCTTTTTTTTCCTCTTTTTTATTTTTTTGTTTGCAATGTTTCTTGCTTGTTGGTTTGTTTGTTTTCCCGGCAATCTGTTTCATCGGACATTTGTTTGTGTGTTGCAGTTACAAATGTAGCGGGATCTGCCAGTCGTTGGTGTCGGAAGCCCAACCGAGCCTCCTTTCCCCCCTCCCTCTGCCCATTACTTTTTATTTGAACTGGCTGTAGGCGGCACTCGGTCATTAGGAGCATTGTTTGAAGTCGTGTGGCTGCAGCGCTGCTGCTCTGATCTGCGCTGCATTGGCTTCAGCTCTTCAGAATGTCGGGTGAAGTAGAAAAAACTTGTGGCAAGTTGGCAAGAAGTGGCACTGAGCTGAGGATACTTAAACGTGAACTGTAAAGGCACTTTAACTTACGGCATTGTACGATTTAAGTCAACAACTATCTCTGAGTTGCAACTTTATAACGTTATAACGTTGCAACTTTATTTGTTAATACTCAAATAAGTAATGAAATAAAATAAATAAATAAGATAATAAAGATTTAATTGTTTTTTAAGAAAAATATAAATACTATTTTTAATATAAGTAAACAAATAATGCAGTTAACTTGCTATTTTGTGTGACTTTACACACTGTCTATACACTATCGTAATTTAATTTACTTTACAATAATCCAATCGAAATCTCTATCGATAGAAAAGTGTTGATTAACGCTGAATGAGCAGGAGAGCGTCACTATCGTTTAACCACGCCAAATGAATTAATTAAATTGCGCGAAGACATTTAAAATTCAAGAAAACAATAAATGAATAATAATAATAATATATATAATAATAATAAATAATAAATAAATAAATTTACAAATAATAAACAAAGCAAACCACAAATTAATCACTCATTGCCACAGCATATTAATTGTTCGTTTAATTTTAAATATTTTTCACCAGCAACCTTCATTTTTAACCGAGTCAATTACTAGTCACTTCATATTCCATTTATCGTATGCCACGTTCAAGTTATTTTCAAATGATTTTACGTATCATTTGAAGCACCTTTCTGGAATTCCTAATAAATTGGTCCCATATGCTGGGCCAGACAAACCGTTTTGACCCAGTTCATTCAGTTCATTGCAGCGAGCCAAGTTTGTCATAACAGTGAAATATCGCATCGAGTGTCCCTTTTGTTTGGTTCGTTTTGTTTCCGTGTTTGTTTTTTTCCAGAGTCTCTTTCTCTCTCTGTTTTTTTTCTAACTAGAGTACAGTTCGATTCGATTCGTTTTGTTTCTAACGAGGAACCCTTTTATTTTTATAACGGAAATGCGCAAATTGCTTTGCACCGGGTCGAAAATTTATTTGTATGTCTTTTGGCTTTTATTTTTCTATAAGCAGCTTTTGCTACCTCCCTGCTCCGCCTCCCCCCCTTCTCTCTCTATCTTGCTCATTCTTTCTCACTCTGCACTTATGACCCACCTACGCTGGCAACCCCTTTTCCTGCTTGTTTTGCTGGCGTCTGCAAACATTTCCATGTGTGAAAAGCACAAACACCATGAACGAGTTTCGTTGCCTTCTTTAATGTGGGTGTGTGTGTGTCTTTGGTGTGTGTGTTTGTCCTCTTGCTGTCGCCTCGTCTCGATGTCCGTCCAGGTCTCGACTTCTTTCTCTGCCTCTTTCACTCCCTCTGTGTGTGTGGAGAGTGTGCGAGTGTGGGTGACTGTCTGGCTGATTTTTATTGACGCTTGAGCATGTGTTTATGCGTGTGTGTGCGTTAGTGAGTGTGTGTGCAACTCCCAGCGGTGTCTTTAAAGCGCTTAACCATAAAGCAAAAGAAAAACGAAGAAAAACGCCCCTGGCACTGGCACAGGGGGAACGAGAGGAAGCCCAAATGCTTTAGCTGGCAACGTTTTTATAGGCTGGCAAACTACTTGAAACTAAACTTTAAGTAATTTCTGCATAATTCTGTGCATTACCCCCGGGTGCAATTGGGCCCAAAACGGAGGCTGGGCTCGGGCTCGGGCTAATAGAAAACAAAATGACAGCGCACGAAGGCACGTGAACGATCTCCAAGGGATGCTTATTGATTTCGTCGGGCAATTGAAGATGATATATGCAGGAGTGATAAGCAGGCAACAGTTTATTACACGGAGAAGAAGGCAAAGAGAGGGAAAGGGAGAAAGAGGTGGAGAGGGGAATCAATTTCCATTACCACGTTGTCGCTTGCCCCTTCTTCATTTCGTTTAATTGCATTGCAAACAGCTTTCAGGGTCACGCCTACAGCGACAGCTCTCGGCCGCCCTTTGATGCGCTCCATTAGCGCACTTTAAGCTGACACCCGTCGGCGGAACACACACTCTGTCTCTCTCTCACTCTCTCTCTGTGTGGCCATTCACACCTCAGTTGTTGCGCCTGTTGCACTTAAAAAGCGCACTGAAGCGCAGCCCTTGCAGCAGTCGCCACTTGAGACTCACTTGAGCGGCGCACGCGGCGTATGCGTTACATTGCTCTCCTTTTATTGTTTCGCACTTCTTTCTCTCTATTCGTTTTTTTTTTTATCGTTCTTGTGGCAATGCATTTAACGCCATGTGGCAGAAACAGTTGCACACTTGGCGGCTTGAAAACTATAAAAAAACGAAGAGCCGAAGGCACGCGATGCCTTCGCCCATTGCTGCACACTTTGCACGCGCTCTGCTGTCTGTTGCATTTCATTTACTTTATCATTTCTCACTCTGCATTGTCTGGCCAAGAGCGAGAGAGAGGGGAGAAGGGGAGATAGGAAGAGAGGGAGCAGCAAATTATAAGCAAATTATTGCGGCCCGCTGAATGCGAGTAATCATCATGAAGTCGCATTTGTAGTGCGGGCTCGAGTTGCAGCTGCCAAGGCGAATGGAAAATGGCAGAGCGAGTGCTGTTAAAGGGGGGGGGGGGAGATGCAGGATGGGGAGAGGGGGGGGTTGTGCCATGCGGTCCTTGCGCATATCCGGCGGGTGTTGCATTCCTTTTTATTGCATTTCCTTGTAATTTGTGTCATATTGTTGCCCGTTGGCCGAGCAAATTAAAAATGAAAGCTGAAATGGTGCAACGGCCACTGCAGCAGCAGCAGCAGCAACACTAGCAACTGCAACAGCAGCAGCAGCAGCAGCTTTTGTGGTTGATTGCAACATTTTAATGACAGTTTAAGTGCGCAGCAAATGCAATTGCAGCATTTGGAGCATTCGCTGCACAGCGAAACAGAGACGCCGCTGAGTGAAGGGACATTTTTTGTAAATTGCTGACTCTTAACTGGCAATTGCAGGTTAAATTGAGCCATGATTGAAGCTCAATCGAATCAACTTGCAACTTTCAATTTTAAATCAATTAAGCTTTGAGCCAAAAGTAAACAAATTGTAAAAACAAATGTAAACAAATGACATTCGAAATTTAAACTTACTTTACAGTTGCATTTTAAAGCAGTAAAGCAGTGAAATAAAATAAATATAAAATGCGTAAATTCAATTTTAAGATGCATTAAGTAGACAAATTTAAAGCTGTCTTGGCATAAATATTAAACATGGAAATAAGTGCAAAACACTGTGAAAATAATATATTTACTTGGTGTAAAAAATTCATAGAGACACATTGACTATGGATATGTACAATAGGTGTACAATAGTTTTAATAGTTCAATATGCCAATAAATATTTGATAATTATTTAAATTAATTGCAAGATAAATCCCTCAACTCTTTAACATCTACAGCTATTCAAAGTTAATTTTCCTTCAATTGAAAACTAGTTTTGCCTAACAAAAAGGGCGTTATCTTATGTCGTCCATCCTAAATCATCTACTGTCATTCGCTCATTCTGCCAATTGTGCCAGATAACAGTGGCTGCTGTAAGTTTGCAGTCCGCTGCTCACTTGTTCCGCCTTTAAAGTTTCAGGGAGCCGAAAAACAGTCGCGACATATGCAAAACTCGATGGCGATAAGCGCACGCCCATTGCCATTCGCAGACTATCTTCCTCCCTTTCTCCCTCTCTCTCGCTCCCTCTCCCCCTCTCTCTCTCTCTCTCTCCCTCTCCCTTGGCATGCCACGATATGTGCAACATCTAGCAGGTAATAAATCTAACTGTAAACGCAGCGCTTACGACGTTGCATGCCAGGCTTGAAAGTTGTCGTCATTGCAGCACCATTCCGCCATTACCAGGGGTAACAGACCCTCAATCTCTTAGTTGCCCCCCTTCCCCACCTCGCACACCCTGCTCCACTTGCTCTATGGTGCACTCCACCACGCGCTGTCATGTTGCTGGCCAAGACCCCGCAACATTTTTGCTGTCGTTTGCCAAAAATTGTTGTAGCTGAAGGCGTTTGCAAGATGAGCGGGTTGCACTACCAGCAGGAGTGGGGGGAGACAGGGGAAGGGAGAGGTGGTCTTGGCATGTACCCCCCTTTCCCACTGCCTAGTTGAGTTGCAGTTGGGGTATCCGGGTTAGTCCGCCCTTCGCCTTGACGCCTTGTGTGCAATTTGTCTGCAATTTTTATAGTGCGCTGCTGTTTCCTGCCTTCCTCCCGCTCCCGCTCTACCTCCCCCTCTCCACTGTCTCCCTCTCTTTCACTGTCTCTCCCACTCTTTCCATATTCAATTTGTTCGATTTGATTTTGTCGCTGCATTCGCTTCTCCTGCTCCATCGACTGCATTTTATTTCAGTCAAACGCGTATGCAGAATTTCTCCACTACAACAAGGCGCCTCTAAAGTTTTATGCGTTGCCACCTACCACCGCTCTCCCTCCGCCTCTCCGGGGAAAGTTGCTCCACACCAGCAGGATATGGATATTGTCAGCGATTGTAAGCTAACTGGAGGGCAAGCAAGAGGGCAGCAGAGGGGAGTGAGTGGGGAGCTGTGAGTATAAAATTTTATGTTTATTGATTGGCAGTCGCGCTGCAAACTAACCAAACGTGACGACACTTTGACTGTTATATAATCGAACTGAAGGATCTTTCCCGCAAAGCGAATACTTGTCTTAGACTTGGAATATGCCAGGGAAACAGCAAGAAGTTGTAATGTGCTCTATACTTATGCATAATATGGGGAAAGGAATGATTAAACTGGAAGGAAAGGTTTCCTTCAGCAAAAGTTTCTGAGTTTTCTTAAGTTTCTTTATCCTTGCTGGCTCTTTTCGTCACCGATTGTTCTTTTCTAAGTCATATATATGTTTAAAATATTCTATAATATTCATCCAAATACGTTTCTCAATGAAATATAATCTAAGCTAAGAGAACTTTATCCAGTTGACAATCATAATTCTGAGACCTGCTTGATTCGCTTAGCTGCATCGGCACCTCAGGGACATTCAAGACAATTATCGAGATTTGCGCTCGTTATTATTTATGCTGATTGTATCTTATGATGAGCCACATTAGCAGCACATTACGCCAGGCACTTGGACAGAGTCCGCGGCACGGGCAGAACACGTCTTGGCCCCCCAGAGACTGCTAGAGATTTTGGGCCCTCAGGGCAGAGACAGTTGCATGCTACGAAGTCATATTTTCATTGGCAGTCAGACAGAGAGACAGACAAAGGGAGTGAGAATGCCATATGCTCGGGCAAAATATTTTTCATGAGCTGAGCCAAAGTATCTGTATCTAACAAGTGTCGACGGCAGGGCCAAAGCCCTTAAGCCGTGCTAAAGTCGTTATGATTTGTCATAAACATAAAATAAATGGCCAAATATTTATAGTCTGCTGTGTCATGAGAGCCAATAAAAATACTGCCCGAAGGGTAGAAAATAACTTCAAATGTCCTGCGAACTGCGACGCTGTCTCTTCATCTCTCTGTGTGTGTGTGTGTGTGAGTCAATGAGTGTGTCAAGTAGCTCAGAGATGTCCAGAGTTCACTTCAAACCCCCTTGGGGTTTCTTTGCTTTGCTTGAAAAGGTGTTGCCTGATTCGCACTCACCATGATACGATGGCTGCAAGTGCTGCTGCTGCTGCTGTTGCTGCTGATGGTGATCTCTGCCACGTGATGTCGACTGCGAGTGGTGATCCTGTGAGTTCCATAAGCTCGATGTGGCCCCCATGTAGACTGTGTTCAGTGACGAAGGTGGCTGATCAATTGTCTTGCCTCTGTTCCGTTGCGATTTATTGTTGTTTTGCTGATTGTTGTTGTTGTTGCTGTTGAAGGGATTATTGCTATTCGAGTTGCTGTTGTAACGTTGATCTGTTGATAGAACGTTAATAAATGGTTATTTTGCTGTAGAAACTGATGTTAAGTTTACGCACCTTTATTATACTTAACCACAACCACTGGCACCGTGTTGATCGATACTGTGGGCGCCATAGTTGTTATTGTCGTTGTTTGTGGAATATCTGTGGAGGAAATTAATGAAGTTAATATTATATAAAGATATTTTACAGCAGCAAAATGCAAGTTCGTCTGTTTAAAAATCTATATTTAAGAGAGTATTGTGGCTTATACTACTGAATTTGGTATCAATATTTGTTATTATTGCACATGACTTAGTTGGTTTTGATCAATAACAACCGAATTCAGAGCGTAATTAAAGAGCAGGATAGTTCATTTTTAGTTAACATAATAAGTTTTAATGCCCAACTGAGTTCTAAAAATTTGGTAGCAATCGGATAATTAACATAGAAGTTATGTACGATATAATATATAAAAGATACTGATTTGCAAGCCCCGCAAAGTATGCAACACGAAATAAAAGTAACCTAGAAGTAACATAGAAGTAATATACATGTTTGAGAAATCATTTAAGTGACGTGTGTAATGAGTATATCACAATTGAGCACTCGTGACTGTCGCTCTCGTACATTTTTTGAAATAAATGTATCTGCAATGTAACCTTTTCCAAGAACTTTACCTTATTAACACAATTCAATCTATTGTTATCTAAAATCATCACCATCGTATCATAGAATGAAAGCCTACCCCAAGCACTACGACAAAATGAGCGCAGACCGAATGAAACCCGAACTAATAAGCAAACATGTTATTA
Organism: Zaprionus indianus; assembly: GCA_018904595.1. Taxonomy (NCBI): domain Eukaryota; kingdom Metazoa; phylum Arthropoda; class Insecta; order Diptera; family Drosophilidae; genus Zaprionus; species Zaprionus indianus. The sequence continues at coordinate 5,942,086 of JAEIHA010000905.1, forward strand.
CTTCTATTGAATTTGCATTACTTATACTGTCATTATTGTATTTACAATCCAGGCTGAGTCAAGACCCAAATACATTCGATGTGGTCCAAACTACGTCAGCTCGTAAATCAATCACTGTCAATACCATGTGGGGAGGGGGGAGAAGGTAGTCAGTCCCCCCTTGGACAGGGTTAACAGTTGGTACAAAAGTTGTCTTGGTATTTATTATGCACATTGGCCTAAATTAATTAAAAGCTACAGTCGGAGTGAATAGTTGTCGCACTAATTGCCATGGCCCGACTGAGTTATGGCCATTGTTACGCACTGTTACAATTGCAGTTACAGTTACAGTTACAGTTAACATACAGTTACGGTGACAGTCACAGTTAGGTTAGGTACGGCAACTCAGTGACATTTACGATTATGGAAATGGATATTGTTATGATTGTCCAAACATTCGAGAATGTTGTGGGCATTGTCTTGCATACTTACGATACAATTTGATCGCACCATCTGTGTCGCCCAGCGAGTTCTTGGCCACACATCGATAGGCTCCAAAGTCGGAAATGTCAACGTCGTAGATGGTCAGGCGCATTGTTATTTTATAGCCCGATTCGAAGGTTTCCGGTACAAAGCGTTCACCTAGAGACGGAGAGAGAGAGAGAGAAGGACACGTTTAGTAATTGCAGTGTGTACATGATGTGTGTGTGTGTTTGTAGTTGTGTGTGTGTGCTAGAATGTAGCTCACATATAACCGCAATGAAACTTAACCCATTCGACTACATCTGCAGGCATTCACTCACTCAGTCAGTCAGTCATTGAGTCACTCAGCCACATTCGCAGTCGGAACTGCCGAGTCAACAGCACGGTAAGCTGACACACACACTTTCCACACACCCACAAAAGCGACGGGCACATACGTGCACCTTCCCAGCTCGTTTATCCTTTGTCTAGCGCCTGCTGCCCCCCTCCTCTACAAGCTCAAGTAATTTGGCTTAAACAAAAAAAAAAAAGAGAGATCCAACTTTTAGCTCGACTTGTTGTCATCTTGGGCAACCCCGTCGTGGCCTTCCCATATCAAATGATTCATTTTAATTTATACAAAAACCCATGTCGTCTGCCCCCTTACTCTCCATCTCCCCCCCTGGCGACCAGGTTTTTGATTTACGTTTGATGTCGGTTAGATTTAGTAGTTTGCACTAAGCTCGGCCTTCCACTTTGTCTACCATTTTTGGGTACTAGCAGCAGGTGAGCAGAAGGCAGCTGTGGCAAGGGCCCAGTCGGGCACGGGTAATTGCTATGCACGGCAGCTAAGCGAGTGATTAGTTTAGTAAAATGCTATTCAAATGGATTAAAGACAGAGATTTGTTTATTCTGTTGATACAGACGTAAATTGGGTTCCATTGCCAAAGGATTTCAGTATCTCAAATGTGTTTTCGGAAGCTAACAAAATGAACATGTTGTGCTGGAAATTCACAAGGATTGTGATAAAAACGAAATGTGGAACTTTAAAAATAAATAAATGAAATAAATCGGTGAGATTACGAACCAAAATTTCAAGCCAATTTTAAAGCAAACAAATATAGATTTATTTTACTTAGATTGTAATAGAATTTCATTTGAATCAATATAGAACCGTTGTCAACCTTTTACCAACCATCAAGGACCATTAAAACTGCATTGTTCAACTTCTAACAAACTCCTGATTAAATTGAGAACTTCCACACTGGTGTTTCCACAGTGATTGTGTGAACTGAACAACTGAATCCTAGGCTGCTTATAAGCTTCTTAAACTTGGTCGCATGAACCCTTTTATGTACTTATGAAATTCAACGCACTTCGAGCTGGCAAAAAACTCCATTAAAAACTCACGACTTGGGGACAGTCGTTGGCTACTGAAAATGCTTTTGACTTGAGGTCATTTTCAATCACTTTTTCCATTTTGTGTCACGGCGTAACTTGGAAAACAACGGGGGCAAAAAAAACAATAATGAAAGTGTGTGGGGAGGGAGGTAGAGAGAATTGTCTGCATGTCTGTGACTTTTTCGCTGAGCTCTTAGGCAGCCAGAGGCCTGTATGAGGTAGGAGTGGAATGTGGTAGAGGAGGCACTTGCAGAAGGGAAGTGGGGGGACGGGGTCAGAAAACGCAGGGCAACTGCAGGTTGTGGTTTTGAGTGTGCGTCCGCTGTTGGCTTTTTGTCCGTTGGCAATGTTCTTTTCTTTCTCTTTTTGCTTTTTTGCGCTTCTCTTCCTCTTTTTTTGCTGCGTCGTACAGTTCATTTGCCGTGCAAGATGAGTGGGCGTTTGAGTGAATGCCTGGATGAATGGTTGGTTGGAACGCTGGTCAGCTCTTTTAATGGGCCCCAGGAAATTAAGTTGAAATTGTGCCTAAGGCTTGGAGAGCAATCAAAGCATCTTCAGGCCGTGCGTCAAATTAATTACATTTAGTTTAATTTTATGCTTCTCCCATAGTTCATCTAACTTCGCCGAGTTATACTATGTATAGTGGGGTTGGCCCAGAGTGAGTTGAGCTACGTTTATCTACATTAAATTTAAACCGTTTAAGCAGGAAAAGTGAAAGCAAGGGAGTGGAATGCAGTTTCAAGGAGAATGATAAAACTTTAAGCGAAGTGAAAGCAGCTTTAAAGCTTAAAGAGCTTGTTTGTGTGCGGAGAAAGAATTGTGATGGAACGAAGGGTTAAAGTTGAACGTTTATATAATGTTTGCTTAACTTTAATAGTTCTTTTTGAACTTCGAGCTCACTAGACTTCACCATTCGCGTTTCTTTATTCATCAAGAGATTCTTCTTTAAACCCAACCTAAGTCAAACAGATGTTTCGTCTTATATTAGTAAGATACCATTTATCAAACATTCTAAAACTTTTTATTTTCAACCTTCGATAATTGTTTAATCCACTTAAAAATACCGCACTCAGCGCGAAATTACTTCCACTGGATTTTACAAGCACGACTTACCCGGCACTATAATCGTGTCGTTCTTCATCCAATAATTAATGGACTTGGGATACGCCTCCGATTGGCATTCCAGCGAAATGTTCTGTGCGAGCGCGGCGCCAACTAATTGATTTTGTATCCAAATCATTGGTGGAACTGCAAACGAAAGAGACAGACAGATAGAGAGTGAATGAGTGAGAGGATGATATCGGAAATAGTTGAAAAGTATGTGGTATGAGGAGGAAGAGAAAGGGGAGGAATAGGAGTGACGCTTAATGCTGGAATGTAATTGCAGTGGCAGACCAGCTCAGGCATGTGGCATGGTCTTTGCACTTTGGCATCTGTGTGCGTGCGTATGTGTGTGAGAAGTATACAAAAAATAGCATAACAGGTAACGGTATTCGCATTCATATGAAATTCCATTGGTTATTGTTTCACTTTGCGATTTGTTGTTGCGGTTTCCCCTGCGTTATTTGCGCAACTAATTGCTTTTTAATTTTTATCGGAAACCGCAAAAGAGGCAAAGGGGTCGTAGAGGGAGGGGAAGTAGAAGCGAAGTCTTTGTTTATGGTTGGTTAAGTTAAGTAACTTTGCAAAGAGGATAAATGTTTAACCTCAAATACGCAGCGCGCTCTCTCTCTCTCTCCTTCTCTCTCTCTTACACTCTCTTTCGCTTTTACGTGGCGCACTTTATGCTGCAGCTAACTGTAAACTTCTACAGCAAATTGTTGAGCAACTTAAATTTTTATTTAATTAGCCCGCAACGGCAGGCAACGAGAGGGAGCTGCAAAGGGTGGAGAGGGACAAGTGAAGAGAGAGAGAGAGAGAGAGAGAGAGAGAGAGAGAGAGCGAGAATAGCGAGCGCAAAAGAGCGCTAAAAATGCTAACTAGCTGGGGCACACTTAATTATTTACTTTATGCATGGCACCTAAAAGTATGCAGCAGACAGACAAAGTGCACGGCCAGAGAAGGAGAGACTGAGAGAGTGATGGAGAGCGGGGATGAGAAGGGAAGCTGTTGCCGCTCTCAGGCAATATTAAAATGCACAGCATATTTTCTATGGTGAGATTTGAAGTGGCGCTTTGTGTATTCCTGTCTGCGCGCCAGACTGCAGCACATTGCTCATACGCCACCGACACCGACACCGACAGCAACAGCGGCACCGACAAGGCAACAGGGAACCAGGGAACAGGCACAGCCGGCGCTGCCTGGCATAAGACTATAAATATTTAAATATGCAAAATTGATATGCCCCAACCAGAAGAACAGGCGCCCTTCTCCCCTCAGCATCCCGCATACTTACAGTGCACAATGAGCATGACACGCTTGCTGACTGTTGGCGGAATGCCATTCGAGGCGATGCACAGATAGGCGCCCATATTCAGCCGATTCACCTTAGCAATGGTCAGAAATGAGCCATTGTATGCAACGGCTGTAAAGAGACAGAGAGATAGAGAGAGAAGGGTAGATGGAATTAAAAGTCAGTTAATTGAGCTGTCAAGCATTCTGGATTTCTGTTTGCTGTGAATAAATATTTATTAGGCTGTATTTGCTGTCCAAACCAATGCTCGATGCCTAAAGCTACGTTTTAGTTGGCATTACTACGACAAATATTGAACATAACAATTACTGAGGCACATGTAAATATTGTGAGCAGCACACAGCTTATCCACTTACAGTCACACTGTGCAAACAGAGTTACAATTTATCTGTGTGTGTGTGTGTGTGTGTATAATCAGCCTCTCATTGCATATGCAATTTGGAGCATATTTTTGCTGCTCAGTCTGTGAATTTCAAATTCCAATTGCAAAATTTTCATTCAGTTCTTGTACATGAACAATTCAAAATCGTTTTTGATACGTAGAGTTCTTTTCTTGTGCTCGGTTCCATTCACTTCAGATTGTTTTGCTGCAGATTGGAATTTTATTCACAAGTGCGAGGGTATATTCAGGTATGTATGTGTGTGTTTGTGGGGGGGGTTTGCCACAATATGCCAGTATCGAAGTCGAAGTCAAAGCTGCAATGGAAAATCTGACAAGCGATTTATCGATTTGCCAAGTGGCAAAAACCTCTAATGAATGTTTCATTCTCACAGTCAACTGACAGTCGAAGCAAGGCCTCAGACGATGTGTATTTGAATTTGGATTTCTCGACTCGAATTCGGATTCAGATTCGGATTGGCACTGCTGCCAGGTGGTGCCCTTTCGAGTCATGCACCCGTCACAGCTGGGTAAACATTATCAAACACACACACACACATTGTTCAGGTAGGCATCAAAAGAGCCCAAGCCAATCGCACTCAAGGGTGAAGTGGGTATCTGATCGAGTGCTGTGAGTTGATTAGTGTCAATCGCCGAACACAGGCTTATTATTAAAGTCTACACTGTGAGAAAGGAAGGTGTGACTTTGAAGAGTAAGTCCTTTAGATGAAGAAAGTGTTTTATTACTTAAAACAGCTTGGAAAACTTTATTTTTGATATCAGGTAAATAAAATATGAAATCTAAAATAAATATCAAATATATAAAATAAAATACATAAGTAATAAGTAATTATTAAATTTAAGTTAGTTATAATTAGTTCATATTTTAAGTATATAGTTTATAAATAAATATATATAAGAGCTGGAATAAAATCAATTAAAAATTTATTCGTAGAAACTAAAAAGTTTGTTTGTATAAATTAGAATTTTTAATATTTTAAAATTTATATTCTTTGCATTTTATATTTTCTTTTATATTTTTAAACAATTTAAATAACATAATAACATCCTTTCTATGCCAATTCTGCCTTGGCTTCAAGAGTCCTTCGACCAGGCACCGTCCAATTAGTGCTTTATTAGTATCATTAGCACACCTGGCCATGAGTGCAGTCACGAATGTGACGATGAGTACAGTACGAGTGGCCCATTGAGTTAATTATAGTGGAGCAATTATTATTATTGGATCGTATGTTGCGGCCTCTTTTCAACACGACGCTTTGAGTTGATTGCGCGCACTCAAAAGCGAAGACTCGAAGAACTTTAAAACCCGCTCAGCAAATTTAATGCTGGACAAACGCAGCGATGTGGCGGGCATTGTTTGACTTCGACATTGTTGCAAATAATTTACATGAGCAGGGGAGAAACTTGCCACAGCCACACTGCACACACACACACACACACCATCATCGCCAACGCTGCGAGTCCATTTGTCATGCAAACAGCAAACCACACAGCCACACACACACAGACACATATTTATAGTCGCCCACTCGCACTTTCATGCCCTCTCGCTCTCTCCCTCTTACTTACCCTCGGCCCCAGTGGGCAACGGTATCAGCTCGCCACCTTCGCGTCGCCAGGTTATCGTCGGCGTCGGTGAACCCGTCGCTGCGCATTTTAGGGTCACATTTGAACCCTCGCGGATGACCATGTCCGTGCTGGTGGGATAGTCCAGTATGTCTGGTGGCACTGTGCGGGCAGACAACCGCATGCCGGCACACCACACACACACACACACCACACACACACACACACAGCCGTAAACACAGTTATGGCAACAGTTACATGCGACATATTATTCATACGCCGCGTGGGCCGTGCAGCGATGCGGAGCAGCAACGAGGGGCGTGGATTGTTCGCCAGGTGTCACCAGGTTGGCAGCAGCAACGCAGTTACCGTTGTTATAGTCGTCGCAGTTGTTGTTGTTGTGATGATGATGACATTGTTGGTTGGTCGGTTGGTTGGTTGGTTTGTTTATAGTTGTTATTTTGTTGTTGCGTTGTCGTCATCATTGCCATGTCATGTAAGTGAGAAAAATGCAATAAAGAAATTTTTTAGAGTCGTTTTATATTCATCAGACCCTTAGCAATCAGTTGTTGTTGTTGTTAGTGCGAATTCGTTTTGGGTTTTAATTGATTTCCAAGTGCGGAACATTTTTCAAATTGAAGAGAAAACGAGAGAGAGGTGGAATAAAATATTCGCGATTTGCGCCAAAAAAGAAAAAAATGCGAAGGTGTAAAAGTATATTTTTGATGGTATTCTATGGTGCATTCATGGCATAGTTTAATTGCTGAAAATCTGCAATTTATGCATAGCTAAAACTGTTAAAATACAATAAATTTAAAGGTAGATTTTTAGGATTATTTCTATTGCAAAATTTATTCTTTATGCAGTTTAAATCATATTTTTCGTTCAAAATATTAGTACTATTGAAATCATGTATAATTCTAAATAAAACAAATGAAATGACCTTATATTATTTTATAATTATTATTATATTATATTATTTATTATTTTTTATTATTTCTATGAATTAATTTCACTTTAAAATAACACATACATAAACAAATCAACCAAATGAATTGCCTTCAAATTAAACTCTTCATCAACTGTATAATTTGTGGAACAACAAAAGTTTTGATCAGCAAATTGGAAATAAAACTATTGCACGTAACGAACTGCAGCAATTAAAGTACTTATTTGTCAGTCTTGTGGCTGCCTCGACAAGTTACTCACACTTCACACACTTGCATATGTGGTTGATGGGAACGAAATACGGACGAAATAACACAGAGACTTTATGTATATCCTGCTTGGACACGTCGTTGGTCGTGCACATTTTTGACATTTGCTTGTAACGAGCTATCTGCCAACTTGCAGAGACGTCGCCTTGGACCTGCAGCTGGCAAGCTGAATCTGCAGCAGGTTCTGGGCACGGACATGGGCCCTGTCGTCCAGTGCCCTGCCTGCCTGGCTGCCAGTCTCTGGTGTTACTGGGCAATTAATTATAATTTTACGCTTGACAATTTTTCACTTGCCCGAAAAGCAAGAAGACTGAGAGAAGAAACAGGCAGAGAGAGAAGAGAAGAGAGAGAGGATGTGGGTGCTGCTATGCCACTTAATGAAGGAACGTGCCGGCACTGTCTGCCTCTTGAAATGTGCATTTAATAACGGGAGCATTTTAAAAACTTCAGTTTTTTGTGCGTTTGGTCAAAGGAAAAGTCACAGCAATTTGGTTATTTATTTTACAATGACAGCTGGCCAGAAGTTATTGAGAACACAGTGATTGCTCCCTCTTTTCTCTCTCCATTTTCTCTACCTTTCTTTCCCACAGCAATTGGCCGAGGCAAACAAGGACAACTTATGAGACACACATTGAAAGGCGACTGGCAAGTCGACTTGTCAACAATGATGGGCATGTTTTACAAAATGTACTACTTGTGTGTGAAAGTACTTTCTTTTCACTCCACTTTGTGCACACACACACAAACACACTCGCACACGCATTACGTATACGTCATGTCGTACAAGTTGAGTAGGCACGCGGCCTGTTGACTTGCCTGTAATGGCTCAACCATGTCACACATGCCTCAATCACAAAAGGCCCAGGCGACAAATGATTCTCAGGGGCGGGGCACCTGAGGGGGCAGGCGTTGAGTAAACGCTTTTTATCGCCGTGCTCAGTGGGTGATAACTTATGAAATGAAGCGAAATGATGCGAGATAAAAATTAATTTCAAATGTGCTTAAGTTGTGCAAAGGGAAATAAAGATACCACTTGAGCAGAGAGTCATTATTCTCCTCTTCAACTCGAATATATTGTGTCTAATGTTGTAAGAACAGAATGATGATGCGCTTTTAATCAAAACTCTAACGGAGTGCATGATTTTTAAAAGGGAATTAGAGGGAGAATTTAAGGGCTTCAATGTATTGAGGAGGTCTGATAAATATGGAAATTTAGTTCGGTTCGATGGATGCATTAAGGAGAAATTAATGCTTGGATTATAACAGAAATTGCATAATATTAATAAATAAATATTAAAAAAATTTATAAACTAAGCCCTAATCTTAATTTACTTTCTATTATTCAATTCCTTAGCTACATTTCAAGTCAGAGAGGAAACCAAACAAATACGATTTACTGAGCTCAAGAGTTTCAAAATGCATCTCTTATGTTTCACTCAATTATTGTTTGTTTCTTTTCTTCATGAGTGACCCAATCCTAAGTACTCTTTAATACCCTTGGCGGGCAGAGACTGCTTTCTTTACGAGTGCCTCGCAATTTGTGTGTCTGCTGCAGGCGTCGCTGCTATTTTGCCAGTCTTAACTGGGCTTAAGAACCTAAAATACCAGAGTTTGTAAATAAAGTTGTCTGCCCGGCATAGCTCTTTTGCCCTCTCGTTCCATTGGGGGACATGCTAAGCCGTAAGTTGTAAATTCTTTGCATTAAAATGCCATTTTTCAGGCATTTCCAACGGCGCACTGAGTCAACAAATCCAGTTTCGACGCAACCCAGCGCCGTTTTGACACTTTCACAGCTTTGCCACTTGACTGGCCCCCTCCCGGCTTCCGCTCCCACGTTCCCCTCGGTATGGACAATCGAGCGATATACATCGGGTTCCATTGCCATGCATCACGCCAAAAAAAAGGCTGACCAAAAATGTACAACAAATTTCTCATCCATAAAAATTGTGCACACACATTTTCGACGACGTTTTTCATTTCAATTTCAGTTTCGATTTCATTTTGTTTATTTCAGTTTTGCTGCTGCTGCATTTAAAGTTTCTCTATATTCCTTTTGCCCGTTTGTTGTTGTTGTTGTTGCCTTGGGGGGCGTTGATTGTTTTTATAGTGTGGAGCGCGGGTTATTGCGTGGTGCTTGGCGGAATATTGAATAATTTATTTGATATAATAAATTTTCGCCATTGATGTTTTGCTTATGCCGCGTCGAAGGCATTGTCTGAACTAAGCCGTATTGTGCCCGACTTTGTGGCTTTCTCTATAGACGGGTTTTGTTTTTTTTTTTTTTTTTTTGGGCAGAGTTCTTGCATTGGCTGGGTATTTCATTTTGCATTTGCCTGACTTTTGGCGCGGCGAGCGCTAATAAAACATGAATCGATTTGTTGAGAGCTTAAAAACATAAAATATGCACACTGCGCTGCATTCTGCATTGCACAATTTATTTGTATAGATTTTAGCCAGCGAATTTGTTTGCAAATGGGCTAAATTTCTCCATTTGATGGAGCCGTTGAAAATCGTTGGGCGATTTTAACGAATTAAACTCAAATTAGGTTTTTATGCCCAGCTAAATCAATTGAATATCGATCAAGGGACCATAAAAAACTGAATGGGAAATATTAGGTTGGAAAATATCTCCCTTCCGCTTTTTTGTCTTTTGAATTTCGCGGCTATGTACAAAGCGCTACAGAGCTCGTATCTGGGAACACTATGCATAATTTGAAAGGTCTTGACATAACCTACAAAACAACGCTATGCATGATTAGTTTGGATATTGCGTACAACAGTTATAGACGTGTAAACATGGAGTTGACTAACGCCGAAATTCGCGCTTTTTTTAAGTTTTCCTTCGTTAAAGGCAAATCCGCTAGAGAAACGTTCCGTGAGATTAATGGTGTTTTGGGGGATGGTACTCTATCACGTCGAACCGCGGAGGAATGGTTTCGACGATTCAGAGCCGGTGAAAACGACACCATGGATAAGCCGCCCGGCGGAAGACCTGTGACGACAAATACCGATCAAATCATGGAATACATCGAGTTAGACCGGCATATGGCATCTCGTGACATCGACATCATGTAAAGTGTTGGCAGATACGAGCTCTGTAGCGCTTTGTACATAGCCGCGAAATTCAAAAGACAAAAAAGCGGAAGGGAGATATTTTCCAACCTAATATGAGTGTGCTTATTTGAACGTATGTATGTTTGTTCTTAGTGTGTAAAACATATTGAGTGGCAATTAAGGGGGTATTAAATTTAATATATTGTAGAATTGCATTCACAGCTCTCCCTCTCTATCTTTCTGATACAATTTATCTTTAAAATACTTAAAGACAAATTAAATTAATTGAAAATCAAATTGAATATATTAAATATCAATAAGATATTATTTTTCTCTTCTAATTAGGACTGTTTATTGCATACACATCTAAACATTCCCATCATATCTTATCTGCACTCCGTTTAAATGTTCTTCCTCTTTTCTTCACACTTTAAATTCAAATTGAATTCAATGAGAAGTGGCGCTCAAAGCTCTTGCAGTCTTATCTCAAGATTGCTCGACTTGTGCTGCGAATGTGCGCAACATTTCCTGACGTCACTAAATAAACAATGATTTGTGCTAGGGGCGCCGATGATGACAACAATGCGACGCTAAGAATAGTTGAGTACGTACTGCGTGTGTGTGTGTGTAGTGGGGGAATGTGTAAGCTTTGGCGCTGAAAAGTATGCAATAGCTAGAATGACAGAGAGAGCGATAAGGAGAGTGAGAGAGAGAGAGAGAGGAAGGGAGAGAAAGAATCGGGCGCACTTTGTCAGTGGCAGCAAAAGCCGCGCTGATTTAAAGTGGTTTCACATTCTGCACATGGACTTAGTTCATTTGAGTGAAAGGCATTTTACACTGCCAGAAATGTGAGTGTATGCGTGCGTGTGTGTGTGTGTGTGAGGGAGGGGAGGTAGCGTGGTAATATTTCGCTGTCTGGCACACGAGTTGCTCGCAAATTTCTCGCAGTGCCGACGGCGTGGACTGTAATGAATTTCGACATCAATGAAAACACAATCAACCAAAGTGGTTACTTACGACCGGAGCAGCATGCCGCGGTTTCCGGACCGAAAACGGGAATCCCAGCCAAGCCGGAAGCTTGGCGAACCGACAACCCGAATACGTACGTAGCGATGAGGGAGGGTGGGGGCGTGGCAGAGGCCCTGCATATTCATTTAAAATCTGTCTGGACTGTGGCTGAGGCTGAGCTTGTCTCCTCTGAGGTTTTTGTACGCCAACTGAATAATTAACGTGGGCGGCGACGTCGGCGCATGGACACGAACACAGGGCAGAGAACACGAGCGAGAAGAGGAAGCTCGACATGGACATGGCAGCGTAGCACGTAGCATGTAAATTGTTTCATTACCTTTCACAGTGCCCGCCAGGTGCTCTCTAACTGTTCATTGTTACCCCCCCCGAAAAAACTAATGTGCTGGCTAAGTGAAAAGTAAGGACTGCCCGACGGGTGCTTTAAACGGCAGTCCACCTGCCACGCAGCTGGCTTAAAGAGTGGCTAACTCAATTAGCCAATAGTTTACACAGAACTGCTGGCAAACAAACGCCCCTCACTTGGCTGCAGCCATTGCAATTAGACTCAATCGTGAGTTGTTAGAACTTCGGTGCAACTTTCCAGCCCCCTTGCCCTCTTTTCCACTCTGTTAAAACATTTAACTAGCCCATTTTGCACTCACCACGCACCATTTTCCACAGCGCATGGCTGAGCAATTAGTCCAATTTCGAAAAAAACTATCAGCTGCAAATTGAAGCACAAGTCGAGGGCGTCAATTGATCGACTTGTTGACCACAAAACCACCCCACCAACCACTCAACCAGCGAGCCACCAGTCAACACAAATTAGAATGCACTCTCGACTCGCAAATGTGGAGCAATTGTGTTGTTTCAGCTTATGGCGCTAATTGGGGGGAGGCTAAAAGGGGCACATGAGTAGAGAATGGGTAGAGAATTCTACTAACTATATATCAATTATACTACGTCAGGTGTGAGTGTGATATGTATTTAAATATTTAATTCGTCATTCTTAGATTCATCTTTAAACCCAAGTAATGATATTTTTTTTGACAAAAAACTAATTCTAGCAAAACTTCCTGGTCTTGTTTCTATGTGAATATATAAATGTAGGAAAAGATAAAACTGACTTCAGTTTTATTCCTCTTTTTTAAAACTTTTCATATTCTTAGACTAAACAACTTTCAAATTTGAGCTTTCTTTTCTCACACATAAAGTGAACCGAGTTTAAACCTTGCTGGCTTCAGAACTTCAGCTCATAATCGTAAATAATGTTTTTATTTCGCTTACTCACCGACAACATCCAGATAACCGACTTGACTTTTCATCGGATCCGTGTTTATTTGGCACATGTACCTGCAAGGTTGTAAATTTGTTCATGTTAGATTGTTAGCGGTCTCTCATGTGTAAGGGGGATTATGTTATAAAACGAAGGCAGAAGGAGGCACTCAAATGCGCGATAAGAAGGCATGCGTGGCAGCACTTTATGATAAAATTGGCCTGGCCTAGTAAAAATATGGAATGCAGCAGACTCATAAAGCGAACGTTTTGTTGGCCAAATAAAAATTGTGAAATATAAGAAAAGGGAAAATATAATTAAAAAATAATATAATATCAAATTATAGAATGAATAAATTAAAAAATTAAATTTAACTGGAACAGAAAACAAAATAAATTGTAATAGAACTGTTCAACTTTTTCTATTAACTTTGCAACCTTAAATCAAAGTAATGATTTAATTAATAAACTTCTGCTTGACTCACACAAAATACAAAATAGTTTTTTGTAAAGGGCATAAAAACCCATTCTCTGACAAGAAAGCTTTTTGTGATAGTTTCTACATTTTATTACAATTAAATATTCCCTCTTTTGTGCGTGAATATAATGTGAAAACATGTCGATGATATACAAGCAGGAAATCGTTTACTGACAGAGCTTGAATAAATAAATAAATGAAATGAAATTACAAATGTTGAAAAATGCTGCAAAATGAAATACGAGGGTCGTTTGATAAGTCCGTGACTTTTTGAATAAAATATATTTTTTTCGTCAAAGAAGCGTTTTATTTCTCAACATAATCTCCTTTTAGCTCTATACATTTAGTCCAGCGTTTTTCCAATTTTTTTATTCCTTCCAAATAATAGGTTTTCTCAAGGCCCTCAAAATAGTCGTTTGTTTCTGTGATGACCCGAATCTCTTACCGCCGAGCCATTTCTTCATGTTTGGAAACAAAAAATAGTCACAGGGGGCTAAATCTGGAGAATATGCTGGATGGGGTAGCAGTTCGTAGCCCAATTTATGAAATTTTGCCATGCTGACACGAAATTCACTTTTTTCCATTTTCGTTAAAATTCACGAGATCGTCTGCTTTCAATGCCTATAAAACGCAAACCAAAAAACGCAGCTTTCTCAAAATTTTACAGTCAGCTGTTAATCGATAACTGCTGACAGGAGCAGTGTTGTATTTAGAGCAGGTGCGCGGCAAATACAAAAAGTCACGGACTTATCAAACGACCCTCGTATTTCATTTTGCATTTTGATAAATGCTAGAAATTCGCAAAGTGCTCGTGCATACATAATGAGCCTAGCGACACATTTATTTGCAGTGTTTTGTTTTTTTTTTGTTTTTTGTTTTATGTCTTTGATAGTTTTGTAGGGTACTTACCAGCCCTTGTCCGACTCCTTGACATCACGTATACGCAGGATCCAAGCACGTTTCTCGGCGTGAGTAATGCTCATGCGATGATTTTTGGTTATGACGTGATTTTGTATCGTTAAAATGGTCTGTGTATCGACACGTAGCCACGCAATCTACACAAAAGAAATATTATGGTTAGCAAACAAAATACTCCGCTTTCGAGTTAGTTCCCGTTGTTTACCCCCACCCTCATCTGTTTTCCCTGCCCCTGGTGCACATGTGTGTGTGGCAAATGGTAAAACTGTAAAACTAAAACGTTCGACGATTTGGCCACAATATTAATGTGGAGCTAGCGTGGCCCGAGCTCATTTATTAGCCCAAAAACCCAAAGACACAGAATGTCGCCTGCAAGGCGGCCAACGTGAGAAGGAGCCAAGGTGGGAGGGAGCAAGAGAGTGCGGCCTGGCAAGGTGCAAAACTGCTAGAAATTTTAAGGACACCTTAAAGTGGGTCACGCTGAGGTTGTTGGTTCACATCGAAGCACCTTTCTAGGGCAAACTAGTTACTCGCCATGAGTTAAAAATAAGTTTTTACAAAGTTTTTTCGGTCGGTTCTTAATTATTAAAATGAATGCAATCTTTTACTATGCTAAGTTCTGAGTATTCCATATTGCATAGTTGGCATTCAATTACTATACAATCTGGCGTACTTGTAATTTAGCATAACATGCCAGCACGTGTGAAGAAGACGAACGTTTTTCGTGGAAATTAAATATTAAATTATCATTAAAGTTAATAAAGGATTTTTATGTATTTAATATGGCAATAAAAAGTGAAGTTTCTATCGAACTACTTTTCGTGAACGCCAATCAAATGATTTATTTATATTTATTTATTTATTTTTGTTTTTATTATTATTATTTGCTGAAGTTACTTTTAATGTAGGGATTCCTCAATTATAATATAACATTTTATTAGAATTAGAACACTTGTAAGTTTCATTAGAATATGTTAGAAAAATAGCTCTATATTCTTAATTTGCTTAGCTCATTTGTTTTTTTTGTTCGTAAATAAGTCTACTAAGTATAGAAGCCATATATTATTTAAATGCTCTACATTTTCCTGTTTTTTTTTTTTTTTTATGTGCACGCGATATAAAGAACTGAAATTGAGTTATCAACGATACAAACCCATCATCAACCAACCCCCACGGAGCACTCAAGTTATAAGGTAGAGAAATTGTTGTCTTCTTTCCATACGGCTGCGATATGAGAGACATCAATTCACTAGCTTTCAATTTGTACGCTCAAATGCAACGGACAATGCGATGGACAACGTTATTTAGAATTACCGAAAGCATAATAAGAAAACATTTACCGGTTACCATTTGCCATTCTCCACCTTCCAGTCCCCATTTACCAGTTCCCATTTACCATTCACCGTTCACCATTTGGACGCTGGTCAACGATATCATCACACAACCGGCAAACGGCCCCGACAGATTATCAATTTGTTGCGTGCACATTCACTGGAATCCATTTACCTTTCCATGGGACCAGGTCCCACCGATATGTGGGGGCCTAAGAGCTGACTAACTAAAATTTGTGGCGCACTGTTTGCTATTTTCGTTTCGGCAATTCATTGCGGACCGTTTTCAGCTGTTGTTGTTGGTGTTTTGAGTTACCCAGCGGGTCACGAAATCAAAGTGATGCCCGAGGGGCCTGAAACGTGTCCGGGCCCGGACAAGAAAGGGAGTAAGCAAGGTCCTTATGGGGAAAAAGGGTCAGCACAAATGGCGTACACATTATGCGTTTAACGAGAGCGCACGCACAACACGCAGACAGACACAAACACTCACAGTCTCCTCACACTCATCGGCCAAAAAGGGTTCGAGGTGCGCTGCCTGAAACTATGCCACGTTTTATTTGATGAAGTGTAAACTGTTTGGACTGACAGCGCCGCGAGCCGTTTCCATTAGCAGCGACACCTAGCCGCAGTCACAACAGCAGCAGCAGCAGCAGGTGTTGTCACTCTAATTGCTCCACAGATTGGCGAGCTAACCCAGAGCCACGCAAGCTAAACCGAACCGAAGCGAACGGAGCTTACCTTATATGTCTGCAGGTTGTCGACGACGCACTGTAGTACAGCCTCCCGGCTGACGGGCACCGTAACGTTCTGCAGCAGCTCACCGAACTTGGGCAGATCTGCAAGGGAAGAAGAAAAAGACTTGATCGAGGAATGTACATAGCTAGATGAAACCTAAGTCCGATCTAAAACAAGGTACATATCAGAGGGTTTCTCATATGATTTAACTATCGAAACCTTTGTATGTACCTTCGATTCGATTGGACCCATGGGAGGCGCAGTGATCGAAAATATATGTAAATATTATTTGCATTTGGAGTTAGCATTAAGTCAAACTTATCTTAGAATAGGGGAGCTTAACTTTAAACTATATTGACCAAGCTAAGAGCCTCAATTCTTAGATAATGCGACTAGCATCAGCAATGAGAAGAAAAGAAGAAAGTTTAGGAGTGTTTAAAGTTTAAAATATTAAATTAAATAACAAAGTTTGTCCTTAATTCACTGTTTCTATTCGCATTAAGCCTTAAATCTACCTCTGTCTACAATCGCCCTTTCTTCGCTTTGCCAAATAACTCAACGATAATCAAATTCCTTTTCGCTCCTCTCTCTCTTTCCTTCTACCTTCACCTATTCTACATAATTACCCAGACTGAGGTCTTTCAATCTGTCAGTCAATCAATGCTTGAGCGCCCAAAATGCCCAGCGATGCGTGCGGGTTGACTTTAAAGACGCGCCCGCAAGTATGCAACAGATTTGTGGTTTCGCGTGGAGGCGCCTTTAAAAGTTTGTCCTTTGTGGCACTGCGACTCTCAATGTGTGAGTGTGTGCGGCTATCCGTGTATGTGTGTGTGTTTCTTTGTTTGTGTTTGTGTCGTTGACATGCTGTGAAGACCCCTCAACGCTCTCATCATCTCATACGGCGGCTCGAGAATGAAATGAAAATAAAAAAAAAGCGAGTCGGCTTTTCTTATATGCGGGGCACGCGTCAGTTAAAGCAAATCAACACATAACAATCTTGTACTCAAAATGCGTAAACAATGTGATAAGCAAAGAGAATGTCAGAGCGAGAGAAAGAGAGGAAAGTTGTTGTGTTTCTCTTTTGGGATGTGTATTGATGTGGCCGTAAATCTAACTTGCAAGGGGTAAACAGCGCGAAAAGTTTGCCACGCTCGCAATGACAACAACTTTGTGTGTTGTTTGTTTGTCGTTGTAAGTGTTCGTGTGAGGGTATGTGCGCGTGTGTGTCTGTGCGCGCGCTTGTTTATGTGTTGTCATGTTGCTGATTGTCGCCTAATCTCTGTCTAAACATCACGTACTGCGAGGCTTATAATGCACTCAGCCGGCAAAAGGGTATGATGAATTTTGTATGGTAAATAAATCCCGTCCATTATTAATGAGGCTTATGCAGTTAAATTAATTTCAATTGAATAAGTATATTAGTAATAACAATAACAATGTTATTGCTACTAATTAACTTAAATCAAATATTTGTTGGACTTTAACAAGAAGTAAACGAGTCATTTTGATGGATAGTCACTCAAGTTTTGATTTACATTCAGAGAGTGTTTTCTTTGTAGGATTTTTAGAAATAGATTAAGAAATAAATTTCGGAATCATTATTTTAAAATAGTTTTACTCATAAATTGATATAATATTATAAGAATTTAACGCATATATTGTAAAATTTTGAATTAAATCAAGTGTGATAAATATTTCAACTAAGGTAGAGAGTGTTTAAAAATTAATGAAAATTCTTAGCTAAATAAAAAGTATGAAACTAAACAGTATTTTCTTTTGTGTAATCAAAAACAATCGTTAATTTAAAGTTGTAATAAGCAACAAATACAGTCTATCCAACTGAACACTTTTTACAATTTCTACCATTTTTCCTAGAACTTGCAACGAGCCATATCTAATTTCAGAGCATTACTCTATCGGTTACAGCTTAACTTATATCTCATCTCCCACACCCTGCAGTATGATTCACGAGATAATAATAATGGCGAAAGTGTAAGTGAGCAAGAGACTGAGAGAGAGAGGCAGAGGGAGAGCAAAAGAGGATGAGCGAGTCCAAGTGCCGAAAATGCCTCAAGTGGGGGCAATGACAGCGCAGCTCTGTGCCTCCTAATAAGCTCGATTACCCGACGCTCCCGACGCGTCAATAAAAATTTGCCACAGACTGTCCTGCCGCCTGCTTGCCTTCCCCAACCTCTTTGTCCCCTTCTTTAGCACCATAACAACCCCTCCATATCCCTAACAAGCAGCCTAATCTTACTTTCTTTACTCGTCGCTTGTTCGTTCCTGCCTTCGCTCGTTGTTGCCTTTTGCCAACTCATTTGATTTGGCTGCGTTTATATTGATATCTGAGCCAGTTGTCCCGCTCATCCCACCCTCCTCTCTTTGTACTGCTTCTACTCCGCGTTGCGTGTATTTTTATGGCATACTTTTCGGCGCGTTCGTGTGTAAATATGTGCAAATTCGCAAATTCGTAACATATTTCGCTGTGGCACACATCATTCGCCCTGCCGCACATCTCCCTCACCTCGGGCCTCGTTGCTCTGGTGTGATTGTTTAGTGGATTTATGGGCACAAGAAATTAGGATTTAATGTGCATATGTCTTGCGCCCTGAGTGGATTTATTGCACATCCTTACGCATATCCCTTTGCGCCTTTGTGTGCTTAACATAATGTTTATGATATATGCGAATAAAGCAAATCGTTTTTGGAGGACGCACCACCAACGAGAGGGCTATTTGTTTGTGGCTTTCCAACTGGCTTAGCCGCTCACTTTGCGCGGGCACTGTAAGCTGGCTGGGAGCTTTGGATAAATTTGCAATTGTCATCGACACATGCAGGGAGAGTAGAAAGAAGAAACAGGGTAAGAGCTTACAAAGTATATTGAGTGAAAAATCCACTTTGTTAAGGTATATATACTTGGGTTTTTGAAGAAGGTTTCGGTATTTGAAGAAGGTATATTCATTTTGCTTAGAAGAAACGATAGAAAGTCTTTTCGACTTCATAAAGTTTATCAATTTTAGATTCTCATCAACAGATAAGTTATGCTAGCTATGTTTGTCTGTCTATCTTTCAGTTTATTTAATTTTATTCTCATACAGATCCTGCTTTCTTCGTGTCTTCGACTTATCGGTTAATTTGCATTCGCTTAGCTGAGCTCACATGATATCAGAGTTTATTCGCATTATAAAGAACAATTAGGCCAAGGCTTTGGCCTATCAGCGAGTGCCTTTCGGGCTCCTTATCTCTGCCTACGCTCACTAGGCGCATTTCCGTTTTCCCTACAGCCCCTCCTTCCTCTTTCTTCTTCTCCCCGGCTCTCTCTTACATTAGCTAAACTCAACTTTAAGCTGACTTTATTAAGTCAACTCAACTCGACGCGGCATTTCAACTTAATAAGCACGACAACAGCAGCAGCGGCAGCAGCCGCACAGCAACAACAACAAAAGCTGCCGGCAAATGTCGCTATTTAAATGCTAAACAACTCTATTAAGTTGCACGACACACACGCACACTCACGCACACACACATGCCCGCACATTCATGCCGTTGGAAGGACTTTTCGGGAGGGAGCAAGCAGAAATGGAACCTCAGCACGTTTCAAATACAATTTACAATAAATAAAATTTAAAAGCGAGAAAAAATGCTGCGACAACAGCGCGCAGCATTCAAAGACAGACACCGACGAGAACTGCGAAGCCGACTGCGATGCCGACTGCTTCAGATGTATACCACACTCCCACGGCTGGTGCTGCTGCGACTCAAAGCGAGTGACTTAATGGCGCCAGTCAATGCGAGAAACATTCCCGAGTAGAGCTGGAGAAGGGGGAAGCCAAGCACTGAGCACGTGATGCGGAAGATAAGTAAAATGATACGCAGACATGATGTGGCAAGGTAAGGTTTGACCACAGCGCAATGTGTGGACTCTGCTCTAACAAGTAATTTATATTTAGAGCATGAAAGGGTTCAGCATAAATAACAAAAGAGATTTTTACCTTCATTTCATGCAGCTAAATAAATAAGAGAATTAAAAAGAGAACTCGAAATGAATATTGAAACAAATTATTTTCCTCTCCTTTGATAAAAGCGAATGTTATCAATAGGGGAGATTTATTTTGAAATACTCGGATATATTAATTAAAATTGCATACAGCTCTGTTCATATGAATTATATAAAAATATTTCAAATGTATTTTTGTGTATTTATTTACAAGAGCAAAAAAAAGCGACATCAGAAATAAACCCTGTGCATGTATAGAATTAAAAGAGAGAGCTGAAAATTCGATTGTAACATTATCAGCTTTCAAATAATTTCATATAGTTGTTTTATATTTTTAAAATAGAAATGAATAACATTTTAAATAAATGTATTATGTTTCCTCATTCAAATGCAACAACATTCATTTAAATTTTACAGAAGGAAATAGTCACAAGATCTTCTTAAATTATTAAACATTTATTTACTTAACTCTTTAACTGCCTTTTCTCTATTCCCGTTCAAGTCTCTTGTGCATTTCTCACAATATTTAATAAACGTGCATCATTTATTTGGATTTGTTTAAGGCTATTCAAATATTTATTCCCTAATTTGACTGCTAGCTTTGAAAGCTGATTTATTTATTTGACTCAGCGCTATTTCGCATGAGCACAAGAGTTGCAACAGTTTCCTGTGCAAGTATCCTGCACATAAGGAAGGGCAAGAAGGGAGTCTCTGCCCGGGGGAGGGTGTTATGTCTTACCTTTCTCCGGTATCGTATTGACGGCCGTGTCGTCGCGTATGTCTTCCAGCAGCTCCTCGTGATTTTGCATTTCCGCTGCAACAGTCCAAAAAAGCAGCGAAGAAACAGAGAAAGCAAGAAAGAGAGAGAGAGAGAGAGATGGAGAGAGAGAGAGAGAAGTGTTAGACAGTTACAAAGAGCGATATTAGGTAGTTAATTTGAGGTGGGTTAACTCTGCTGGAAATTCAATTTGTTGCAGAGCATTGAGCCGGGCACATACACTTACACACTCGATACGTTCCTGTGTGTATAGAGAAAGGGACGGAGCATATGTGTGCGAGCGAGAGCGTAAGAGAGATAAAGCAGCTTTCGTTGAAATTGCCCAAAGAGCCAAAAACCACACACAACACGCACGCCAGAGCCACAGAGAGAAGTATGGAGAAGGATCAGCAGACAGAGGGGATGGGGAAGAGCCTTCAGCTTTCGTTGTGTGCATTTTTCCAATATTTTAGCGCATTTGTTCAACGCCTTCTTTACGAGCAGCTTGTAATTTTCACAAACCACAAAATGAAGTTGCACAAAATGTGCAATTTGACTTTTTCACAGCAGCTGCTGCTGCTCGAAAATCAATAATTGAACCGTCAAGGGATTGCTGGGGAATGGGTTGACTGGGGACGGGTGGTCTGGTGGGTTGGTTCCCCCCCTCCCCAGACAGGTAATGCAATGCAGTGCACGCATCATAAAATATTCACCGAATTCAGCCAAATGGGTAAATGGGCAAATGGATTTACGTTTATGCGTTCCTGTTTAGCTTTTGCCATTTGCTAACCTGTTGTGGGGGAAGGCACGAGAGAGAGGGGGAGGGCAGCTGGGCTTATATCCAGAGCCACGGCAATTGGCTTAGTGATTGGAGTTATTATTGGCTCCTAATGGGGTCAGTCAGATGCGTATTGCATAAAGCTGATTGACGCCCTAATTCGCCAGAATCAAATTGCGGTACAAAGTCATTTGTTTTCGCATGTTTGAGCTGTGTATGGTCCTCCACCTAATTCGATTATAATGCGATAAACGACTCACAGGCAATTAGCTATGGCGGTTGAATAGAGATCGGCAATAAATGGCCTTAAACTTATTGTAAGGGTAAGTAAGGCTTGACGGCATTGTACACAGACTTAATATTGAAGGTTTCTAAATTTAACTAGACTGTGAACATAATAAACAAATGCACTACAAAATAAGGAACATATTGTTTTAAATAGAATAATTTAAATTAAATTGATTACAAACAAGCAAAGTTACTTTAAATTCTTGCGAATTCTTTGTATGATTTTCAGTCTGCGAAACTTCTTTCTCCTTCGAGTAGCCATATTATTTTGCTGAGTTCTTCGGAACTTCAACTTTAAGCCCGTTGTCCATCATTCTGGCTTGTCAATCGGCGGCAGGTGGGTAAGACTTCCGCACAAGCTGCCAGGGCTCCTTTTCGCTTTTGCTTTTTGCATTCGTTTTTCTTTTCTTGCGTTGCTTTTATGAGCTAACCCATTTTCACGGTCACGTCGGGTTCCCTGCAAATCACGTCACTTCAAGTAGGCAATGCTGGGTGTGTTTGTGTGTGTGTGTTAGAGAGTGAGAAGAAGCGTGAATGGAACTTTTGAAAAACTTGCAGAACTCTTTCGGTCTGGTCGAGATGGCACGTAGCATTGGCTGGCAACATTTGCGGCTCTTTGAATGCGCTTCCTGTGCCAGCCTTTGCCTGCTTGCCTGCACATGAGCCAGACGTAGCTAGTGGCAGCAATATGACAGCCAGGACGGGGTGTGGAGGGTGGCTGGATTTGTGGCAGGAAGGGGGCAGAAGCTGCAACAATGCAACACAAAATATTACAAACAGGCTGAGCTGCCAAGTCGAGCGAAAAGTTGTTGCCTAACTCCAGCTTGCAAGCAAGGGAGGGATTTTGCTTTTTACTGCATGTGAGGGCAACCCTTTGCGCAAGCACCCCCCCCCGGTATACTCCTCTCTCCCTTTGCTCGCCTGCAATCGTATTGCTTGTGAAATCGAATTTATTGCATACTTTTGTGCGTCGCTGCAACAGCCACAAAATGTATTCGCCCTACGAGGCAGCTGTGACATTTGCACAAAGCCATTTCGGCAGCCCCTCCCTCTCCACTCCTAATCCGGTACCTTGCCACCTCCCCCGCCCCCTCATCGGACTGGCAGTTAGCATGTGTTTGGCGTTTATTAAAGTGCAAACAGTGCCAAATCGTTGAGCATGAGAATTAATTGAAAATTTGTTTCATTCGCCTCGCATTTTCTTCGACTTTTCCGCCATATATTTTCCCTCTCTGTCTCTGTCTGCCCCACTATTTCCTCTTGCTTGTGTCAATGTTCCCATTTGCGTCGCATTTCTTTCTCTTCCATTCAGCCTCAGCCGGGTTTGTCTTCCCCTCCCTCTTCCTCTGCCGAATTCCAATTCATTTGCTCTATTGACAGTCTGTCTGCACGCACCGGTTAAGGTCCAAGGCCTTTGAGCTTATAAATAACTTCATTTCTTTTCCTTTGCGATATTTGTGTGGGCCCCTTCTCTCACTCTCCTGCTGTCACTCGTTCGCTGTCATCGTGCGGCACAACTAGGCGAATATATGTGCCAAGGTGGCCAAAAGTAAACGCCGTCCATGAAAATCAATAGCAATCGCACGGATAGTCGAGAATCGTGCGCGCTAAGCAAGTGACGACTCGACTAGCAAGTTCGAATGTAAATGCGAAATGTGACAAAGTCAACTTGTCTGAAACTTTGTCTCGCACTTGCCAAATGGTCGATTGACTGAGCAGAGCAATGGAGCCAACAGACGTAGCGATTGACTGAACGAGAACGATATTTTAATGAAATATTTTCCATAGATTAAATAAATTGTTGGAATATTTTACAATTGACAGCACTTGCACTGTGCATTTAACGTAAAGGAAAGAGAAATTCTTTAAAGAAAAACATTTTTTTTTTATTGTTTAATTGAAAGTAATATTTATTATTCCTTGCAGTTGAATTGATATTTAATTAAACATATTTTACATTTTAATGTTTAAAATTATTGTACTTTAAATTTAGTTCACCAAAGTTGGCAAAGCAAAGCGACGTGAAGTTTAGTGTTTTTGGAAATTATCAAGCATGGCGCATCTTCCATCTTTCATTTCCCCAACATTAAACCCTCGAAGCGCTTATGAACATACTTCAAATTGAGCTATTTCTGTTTGCCACTTGATTGCACTCACCTTTAGCGAGGTTGGCCGCAATGTGCGACGCCTACCCCGAAGAAGGAGAGAGGAAAAGTAAAATAGGGGGAGAGGGAGAAATGGTGAGTAGGCCGAACCTCAAAACTTCATTAGCCAAAAAGCACGCGCGCCAGCGCCAGCAACAACAACAATGGATGGAGAAAAATTCGACAGTAGAAGAAAGAAAGAAAGAGAAGGGGAGGAGGGGAGAGAAATCGCTGAGACCATAAATTGCACGGCGGCGAAAATAAATGTAAAGTAAATGGCGCTAATTCAAAGTAGATTTATTTATTATGCCATTTTACTTGCGGCAGCGCGCCAAGAAATATGCTTTAAATTTCGTGCAAAGCACAGAGCAGCGCATAACGGTGCCTCAACGCCGAATACCGAAGGCGTAGCGAGAGCAAAACAAAAGGCAAACAAATGGAAATAAATGTACGTGTATGAACAACAACAAGAATGAGGAGCAAAAGCAAAGAGCGGTACAATGGAAGTGGGGATAAGTAGAAAGTAGAGAGGGTGTAGTGGAATCGACGCTTAGATACCCTTTAAATTTAAATGGTCAAGATTTAGAAGCAAATCTGTTCAGTTTGATCTACTCTGTTCCTTTTTGCATTACAATATATGCATATATATAAAAGAAATCGAATGATAAATCATCTCTTTGTGCTCTTTAATGCATCACAAACACCAGAAATAACTTCTTCTGCATACAGGCAACTATATTCCGAAGTTGAACACATTAAGTGATCTAACAGCTAATACCTTCGTCTTTATAAAGACAAACAGTTCAAACACCCTTCTCAACCTCTCCATAGGTTGCAGGTATAAGAAAATAGAAAGAGAAACAAAAATAGCAGGCGAAAAAGTGTGGGTACAGCAAAATTATGTTACAAAAACAATAGGAAACTCTTGGCTAGCACAGGAATTTTCCCTTTGGCCCACGAAGAGCAGCACAACAGAGATAGAAATAAAGACAAGAGAGCAGAGAAAGAAAGAGAGAGGGATCGCCTATTTGGGAGCATTTTAATTTACGCATGCTGTGTGGCGCCTGCTTTGAGAAGCGACGCACCTGCTGCGACAGACAGACAGACTCATCTCGACGCGAGGCATTTGCCATGGACGTCTCTCTGCTGTTGATTTTGGCCATAATGCTAACGCATTTAAGCCAATTTTCGTGTCAGGTCTCAATGATTTATTAGCCAGCAATGCAGACAGTTCCAGCCTGAGGCGGAATATGCGCCTTCGGCACGACTCTCCGCAGACGGCAGACAGCTTAGCACCCGGATACGGCTGAGCCCTCGCAGCAAATAGGTGTCAACAAGAGTCTTAAAGCTGCTCTACGATTTCCTTTTGTTTTTGCTATTGTTGTTTGTTTGCCTAATGATGATAATTAGGACAAATTTCCACAAATTTCGACAAATATCCGAGAGCAGAAAGTGCGTGGAGTGTAGGTGTTATCTCTGAATGCTTGTTTAAATTGAGCAGGGTGTCTTGGAGAGACGTGAGCGTAAATTAAATAATCTCGTTTCAGTGAATACTTGTTTTCTTGAGTAAAGATGAATAAATATTATGGAAAATCTTTTAGAGAAATAATAAAGGAGACATTGAAGAACAATAAAGATAACATTAAAGTACGTTTGAGTAAATTTTTCACAAAGAATACTGTTTGTATTATATCAATTTAAGTGTAGTTATTTTGAAAATAACCTTATTATATCTATTTGTTAATTAAAATCATGTGTTAGATGCTTATTTATAGTTTTACCCAATAAAACAACCTTATCTCACAAAGCATACTCTGCTTGTATTGCAACTCAAAGTTGGAACCTGATTAAAGCACTTGCAGTACTAAGATATTATCAAAAAACCTTCATTTACTCATTTAAAAAGCTCTATATAAATTCATATTAATTATTGACTAGATTAATGACTCTCTATGAATATTAAACTAATGTTTTATTTGCTTTAATAATAATTAATTGAAAGGGAGATTTATTGCTGAAAGATAAAGTAAATTATATTAATTATTAATTTAAAATAGAGAGCAGGCATTTAAAGTTGCCTCTAACTTTGTAGACTGTTGTTGCAGTCGTGTAATGCACTTAATCTCTCTTTATCAATCTGCTCAAACACCTTGACCTGGCTTGCTTGCAATGCGAGCCAACTTTGCGAGCTGGCCAAGTTGGTCAGCAAAGGGGTTGAATGATTATAAAACTTCAAATGGATGCGTGGAAACTGAAGAGCAGCTGAGGTGGAAGGAAAACAGAGAAAGACAGCGAGGAGAGAGACACGCCTTGACTTTGCGGCGAGCCTGAGGCATCTGGTTGCAAGTTTCCTTTTGAGAGTGAGCGATTATTGGCCCCATCAACTTGTGTTTGGCAGGCTGGTGTAACTTTTAAATGAGCAACTGCCAATTTAGTGTAAGTTGACTGACTGACCCCATGAACTTTATTATTTTGCATAGTAATCTGCAGAGAACTTTAGCTAATTGAGATGAGTCTGTCGCAGACTCGCACGCTGGCCCGCGGCGTAGGTCAAATGCAAAGTGGCAGGCTTCAAGTGGCGTTAAATTAAATTTGTGTTAAAAGAAAACTACAAAGGCGACTTCAAACAAGATGCGAACAAACGAAGCTAACGTGTAATGATGTTAAAAACAAACATTCGCCAAGAGGCAAAGGCGAAGAGCGCAACAAGAACGGCAACAAAAACACGGCGAAAACACAAAAAAAAAAACACAAACAAAAACAGCAGCAACAAACAGACAAATGAAACCAACAACAACAAAAGAAACAGAAGCGCACAAAATAAAATACAAATTACAGCAATAGCAAAAAAATCTACAACAACAACGGCAACAACAACAACAAGAACATGGCCTCAAAGGCCAACGGCAGCCGTGATTGCCGTGCTGTGTTTTCCTGTGCTCTTTCCCCCCTCCTCCTTTCCCCCTCCCTCTCTCTATCGTTTTTGTGCTGTCCTCCACATGGCGCATCCGCCCCGTCGGCCGCGCGTTGAGCTAAACAATGTAAAGCACAAAAAAGTGTTGCATACTTTTAGCGAAAGCGTGTGAAAGATGCAAACTACACAAGAGGAGCACAGCACGCGGCAGGCGACATACAGAGAGGAGGGAGGAAGCAGGGGCAGGGCAAACGCTGCAGTCAGTTGGGAAATTGTTGAAAAATTGTCAAACAATTGCAGCAAAGGGTTCTAGATCGAGGGAGAGACAAAGCGGCGAGAGCAGCTTTGCTTGATGGCTACGTGCAGCTGAAATTTGCATTTCTTTGCCTGCTGTGCAGTACAGTCCACTCCCCTTCACCCTCTTCACACCCACGTTAAAAAGTGAGAGGGAAGTGCTGAAAAAAAACATTACGAAATACGCATCAAAAACAGTTAAAACGCAAAGGAAATTTAATTTGACAGGGGCGCTCGCAATCGCAGCTCACGTTTGCCGCATTGATGGCAAAAGCAAAGGAAAATGCTGTGGAAATGTTGGAAAACTGCATTCACACGCACTGCGCCTTATAGATTGATGCTAAAGTTTTGACTACGTGGCATAGCAAAAACTATTCGCGATATGCAACTGGCAGCAAGTGGAAAAGTTTTTGAATATATTTAACCTACGAACTTGAGTCGTAAAATGAAAACAAATTCGAAAATGCATGCAAAAATCTTTGTAAGATAATCAAATTACTATGAAAGATTGTGGAATTATTTAAGCGAACTTGAAGTAATTAAAAGTTTTCTAATATGAATGAATTTACTCTCAGTAAATACAGAGTTGCACTCGCAACCTACTCAAAAAGAGGTCAAACTTCAATTTCTGTTAGTTTTCAGTTAGCAGAATTCTTCCCTTTCAATTGGCGCACTGAAAAACTTTCCCAACTTGTCAAGTCATAAAGCCAAAACGGACCGAGCGTCCCCCAAGCTCCATCAATCAGAGTGTCAATCACTTTTTGTCCGACAAGCTAAGTAGATGCTCATGCCCAAAGCACACACGCACACAGACGAATACATACGCACACAGAGGGATTTGGAGCAGTTGAACAATGTCAACTGTTGTCCACTTGTTGAGCAGCCCACAGGAGCAACAGCGGCAGCCCACAAGTCATGGACAAAGAAAACTTAAGTGGCCACAAACACGGCTTCGGTTTGCCCCCGGCACACACAAGCGTGCATGTGCGTGCCACTGTGTGTGCGTATGTGTGTGCGAGGGTGGTCACAATTGGGCAAAGAGAGGGCGAGGCGAATCGAGTGAATGCCGGCCCACGGCAGCCGCAATTCGAATGCGAATACGCATACGCCGTGTGGGCGCTTTAATTATGCTCGCAACTGGGAACTGAAAATGGGCTAACGGGCAACGGATAACGAGTGGGCAAGGGCGTAACGGGTTTAGTGGATGGAGAGGAGAGGAGGAAAGGGCTGAAGTCTTAAACAGCCACTAAAGCTAACCAAGCACGTGCTCCCAACTGCCCTCAGTGTGCAATGATCCGAACTGGCTTTTTGGGGCTTTCACACACACTGCCACGCTGCCAGTCACATAATTCCGCTCAAGTGACACACCAGATGGCCCGAACGGAAAGAGAAAGAGAGAGCAAGAGAGGGAAAGGCGCGTAGCAGGGCACGAGGGAGGGCAGGTTAAACTGAGGCGACACTCGAAAGTTTGTTGGCACTTGGCAACCGCGCCAAGTTGACCTTGTGCTAAGCAAAAGCAAAAGCAAATAGAGCGTGTCAACCCACCCACTTCCGGAGTCTCTTTCATGGTTCCCCACTCTCTGCCTTCTTCTCCCACTCTCTCGCTGTCTCACTTTCAAAGTGTCAAGTACACTGTGCAGCACAAATTGAGCCGAGTGACAGGCGGCGGCATACTTTGAGACGCTTCAAAGCAGCTCGACATATATCGAAGTATTTTGTTGGTGAAGTGTTTTTTATGGTATTTTTTGGTAAATTTTTCATGACAGTATTTCTTGACATGTTGCATAAAGTATTCAATTTGGGGATTTTGGTAAATTGCTTGATATTTGGCATTGAATATTTATTTTTTAAAAATAAAATATAAAAAGAACGTGTACTTTAAAATAAATATGTTACTTGTCTCTTGTTTTATTTTGAGATAAAATTCTGTTAATTATTTACCATAAATTCGTTTATATTATTAAAAATATGAAACGGAGAGAGAAGAAGAATATTTATTCTCACACTCAGAACTAAAAAGCAGACAGATGATTCCTTGCAATATTATAGAACCACTGAATAACTCTGCAAATTTCATATCACCTTTATCGCCATTCGATAACTCACCCAAATGATGTGCGATGTGATCTCGCTCCTCGGATTCACCAATTATGAAATCCGAGTGCTGCTGCTGATGATGCAGCAGATCCATGTGATGCTGATGCATTTCGCTGTCACTGATATCGTCCTCCTGGGCGGCGACCGCGCCGATGCCTGCCAGTGTTAGCCAAGTGGCCGACGCGGCTGTCGCGGCAGCGGCAACAATTAGCCATGAGCATATTTCCGGCATTTTATGTTTCCGCTGCAATTTCATTACACTGCGGCGCCGGCGCTGCTGCTGCTGCTGTCGCTGCTGCTGCTGTCGCTGCTGCTGGGCCAACGTTGCAGCATCCGCTGTCAGCGGAAATATTTTAATTTTCATTTTTATTTGTTTATGCGTTTTCGGTACTTGGCCGGCGCTATTTATCCGCACTTGTTTTGTGTACACTCTCTCACTCTGTCTCACTGTCTCTCTTTCTTTCTCCGTCTTTGTCTTTGCGCGACTTCCCTTTGGGGGGTTTTTGTGCTTGTGCTTTGTCAACTGTTTATTCTGCGAGCTCAACTCTTTATGGCGCATGTGGAGGGCGCTTTGGCGCTGTCTGCTCGCTGATTTTTACTTTCAATTGCGACTCTTAAATATTTACGCGCAACAATTTGTTCAGCCCTTGGCTGAGTGGCGAAATAAATTTTCCATTGCATAACTGCAGGCGCACTGCAGATTCCCCGTTGACGTGCACCCCTCTCTCCTCCTGCTGCTCCTGCTGCTGCTCGACTGCAAATAAAAAATGCATGGAATGTTATAATTCTTGTTCTCGTTTTATAGTTTTTCATAGCTGCCGTTGCCGTCGCTGCTGCTGCTCATTCATTATTGCTATTATTACATTTTTTCGCGATACTCTACAAGTTTTCAGCGCGGCATTATTTAATATTGCAACATTATTTATACATTTGGGAAGCCCCCCGTTGAGGAGCTCTGTTTATGGCAGTTTATGAATTATGCGAAAACATATGTACACTGTGCGTATGCGTAATGAATGCGAGGGAGAGATACGAGTATTCCATTTGAAATTCGCTCGCTTAATTGCGCTGTGCGCTCAAGGCGAGTGCGGCTCATCTCAAGCTAATTACAAGTTTCGTAACCTTGACAAGAAAGCCTCGCGTCAGATCTGAATAGATTTCTTAAGCCTCAGCGAGAGCATAATTACCTACTTGGAGAGAATATACTTATATGACTTGACTTATACGCAAGTCAAGTCAAGGCCGAAGTCAGTGCTCGCATTCAGGACTCGAGTGCAGGCAACGGGGCGTATGACTAACTTGACATGCTTCATTTGGCCAAGCGGAGAGAAGGAAAGAGAGAGCGAGGCAAGATAGTCTTGCATGCAGTTGAAGTGAATAAACTGCGGCCCATTCGGAACTGTCTTTCAGAGCGGATGCCTCGTTTAATTGCTTGAAGCGCGCAAATTAGAAAACTCGCTGAACACACACACACTCAGTAGATGTGCTCGAAATGGACCACAACAAGCGCAAGAGAGAGAGAGAGGGAGAGAGAGAAAGGGAGAGCGGCACAACTTGAGAACAAAAGTCGAGCGAAATACTTGTTGTACAACGGAAAGCGGCAGAAAGGCATTTTAACTTTTGGACAAGTTTAATTTCCGTTGAGAGCAACAGCAAAACATTCTAGAGACGGACGACAGAGAGACAGACAGACAGAGAGACAAATAGACAGACAGAGAGCCAAAGTGACGGGCACTATGAAATTGAAAGCATTTCACAATCTTTGATGGAGTTGAGCCGGCAATCAACTAATTGCGCTGGCCACAAGTACCGCGCGTGATTATCATTGTCTTTGCTCTCTCAACTCCACAACATAAGCTTGTCTTCCATCTAAAATCTGTCGCATTCCGGTGCCAAAAAAAAAAGAGAAGAGCAGCGAGAGAATGAAAACGACCCCAAAAGGGCAGCCTGCTGTCATTGTTATTATCTGGTTATTACATATTACTTTTATGATCATCGCTGGCTGTCGTCGTCGTTTGGCTTTTTATCAGGCGAACAGGTGAAATTAATGAAGAAAAATGTCAGCCCGACCTTTTGTCCATCTCGACCTCACCCCACCCACCTCGGCCCTTGTGACCCCAACTCGTCGTGGCCTGTGCCCTTTTCGGTCAGCTTTGTTGGCTCTGCTTTGGCCTCTGTTTCGGCTTTATGGCTTTTGGGGTTTCTGTTTCATTGCGCTCGGGAAATGTCATAAAGATAACAACGGGCCACGCAGGCAGCAGGCGGCAGAAGGCGGCAGTCGGGCAAACTGGCGTTGAAAACTTGAATAAAATGTGACAAATGGTTTTTTATTTAATAAATTGGCTTAACCGGTTGTCCTGTAACGGCATCGCGCACGAACCAAGCGCAACGAAGCGACCCCCGGCCATCTCTCTTACTCTCTGCAGTCGGATCTGACATTTATGGCCGTAATTGAGTAAATGTGAAATGATTACCAAGCTTGGCTTACGCATTCTGTCAGATTCTTTGAAGTCCTGCCGCCTTCCCTCACATTCTTCCCCCGACAGCAACATCTCTCCGACTGAGCAATTCTTTTAAGTGCCCGCACTAGAGAAAGGACTCGAAATAAAAGAGACGCAATTAATAAATGGAATGGAATGAATCAAAAGTATTGTTTCTGCCTTAAAGTGCGCTCGGGACGAAGGCTGAGAGACAAGTTGCTTGAAGTTGTACATAAAGAGTGTTTCACTTTACTTGATTTATAAGTAAGGAAGCATCCCAGCTCAAAAGTTTGTTCTGAAATTAAACCTTTCTTAAACTTAACTTCAGTTAAATTGAATAACTAAAAATTTAAACAGATATTTATCGTAAATCGGCAAAATACAAATTTCAAGCATTATTTTACTGCTAAACGGTTAAGTTTTTGCATACACAATGACAATCAACGCAAAAATTATTTCTGAAAATTTAGTTGCAAACGGACAATTAACATAGAAGTTATATAAGAAACATTTACATTGTACTGACTTCCAAACCGTTCCCTAAAAGAATGCAATACAAAATTCGCTAATCATATAAATGATATAATTAAGAGTGTGGTGAAGTGAAGCACACTCGACTGTAGCTTTCTCGCTGCTTTTATTCACATTTCATTTCTGGTACAATCAATTTTAATTTAGTAATCCAAAAAAAAAAAAACAAGCAGACGAAACTGAGTATAACCCATTCCATTCACAAAGTGCAGAACCCTTCTTTCTTAACAAGTACAACTAAAAATAGTCAAGCTCAAGCAGTAAGCGGATGCTTCAGTTATTCCCGCTTCGAATATTCCCTAGTTGGAGTTCGCTGGCAAAAACATTGTGGGTTGCTCTGATTAACAGCTTAGGGACCGTGGCGGGCCCAGATGTCGCTCCCAAGGCAAATCAGCTCAAAAGCCAAGCACTGTCATAATGATAAATAGCCCAAAAGACAGAAGCCGTCAAAGAGAAAGAGAGACAGAGACAGAGCATGAGAGAGAAGGAGGGAGGACGCTCTTGTTTCTCACAAGAATTTGTGAGGGCGAAAAAGCTAAAGCGATTCTTGGGCTAAACAGTTGACACCTTTTCAACAGTGGATCATTAACATTTTCATTTCGATTGTCAGCAGATGTTGTTGCTATTGCTGTAACTGTTACTTTTGTTGCTGCTGTAACAGTTACTTTTGTTGTTTTATTTGCGCCTCCTCAAGCATTGTTTGACTTTAGCGCTGCGCTTTGTTTTGCTCAGGTTTCGCTTTGTTTCGCCTCGCCTCGTTTCGTTTCGTTTCGCTTCCTTCATTCTTTTTTGTTTTTATCGCCAACTGTCAATCGTTAAATGACAAACAATGAAATGTGGCAACAGCGCGAGCGTCTAGTTCCTACAAAATGGCGGCCAATGATACCGCTAATCCTCGTGCCAATTCGCAAGCATTCTTTCGCTTATTTCGGAAATGAAATAACAAATGACTGTCCGTTCTGCACCTCCCCAATTTCCCACCTTCCCCCGGCTTTCCTCTCACATTTTTCATTTCTCACGCGATGTTTTCTCTCTCATTCCCTTTTCGGGTTTCTTTTGCCGCATTCCTTTGCCACATTCCGTTGCCAACGTCGCGTGACACCAACTGCAACAGCAGCAGCAGCATGTCACATAAAAGGCTTGTTTTATGTCACCTGCTGCCATCGTTTTTCGGAGGCAACTCGAGCCAAGTTCGAGTCATGGAGCTGTCGCTCGTAATATGCATAAAACGTCAAAAATTAAGCCAAATAGCGCTCGCTCATAAACATTGTCTGGCACTGTCGGCGTGTGTAACTATATCGTTTCCCCAAACCCCAAACAGCCAAAACAGTTGATAGTCAGCGGAAATCGCTGTCTAAAGTGAATTCCTGGCGGATTGTAGAGGAGTGAAGAGGAAAGAGATGGTCGATATGTTGCCTCTCTTGGGAGGGAATACATTGTGCAGTTGCTTTCTCTGAAAGAACTGAGTAATATACCTATGAAAGTAACTTGTATAGAATGAGTAACTCGTATAACTGGTTCTTGGAAGAATAAATAAAAATTATTTTAAAGACCTCAACTAATTTAATTAGTTGCCTGCTCTGAACTTATGAATCAAGATAAATGATGTGCCAAACATGAGCTACTAAACTTGTTTGCATATAATTATTTCTGCAAATAAATATTCATATTTAAACAATTCAAATTTATTCAATCATTGAGTGCAATATTTAATTTTCATAGAATAAATAAACATTAATTAATAGAAAATATTATTTGTATGTTTAGATATTTCTGCATTTTTTAATTAATTATTAAACGAATTATTGTATGTGTAGCTTTATATATTATCAAGCAGAAGTTAGTAAAGGCAGAAGATACTTTCATAATCTTCAACTTATTCAATATATTTGCTTGAGAATGTTCATCTAATAAATCTCTTGCTAATAAACTGATCTTGTCTGAACTAGACACAGGATTAGATTCCTTCAAATTAAATTTGGTAAGGTGGGAAATAAATGAATTTAATAAACTATTAGGCTATTCAAATTTTAAAAACAATGCAAATAAAATTGAAATCTAGATTAGAGACTGCGTTATCACCAGTGATGGGCCAAGAATCGTTTTTTTAACTTCGAAAACTTCTATGTATGTAACGTCAACAATTAATATAAATCATGTGCTAATATCGCAGAACAAATCCAAGTTCTTTTATAGAATATTTTTTTTCTGTTTTAAAATTTTGAAATTGAAAATTAAGCAGTGATGAGCGGCGAAGCCATGCCTCGTGGCCCATTTCTGATCACTGGCTATCACATTTCAAGCATATTTAAACTTTTTCAACATGTTCAACCATCTTACCATTTAGAGTTGCTCGCAAACGGGCAATGCCGGGCGAAGGAAGGGAATGGTAAGTTAGCATATTTTGCATATTAATCATGTAATTTAATCTTGCATTCCGAGTATTAAGTATTATCTTGTTTGCAACTGCTTCTTGCTGCATATCGAGTAAAATGAATCAAGTTACGCACCATGGCAAGTGCCTGTGCTCAGCTTCATCTTGATTCCCTCAACCCCGTGCCCTGTTACTGCCCCAGCTCCGTTTCTTCTCCCCTCTTCATGTCTGGTGCCTCTCGCGTCCGTGTCCACGTCAGCTGTCAGTTGGCTTTTGTATTCCGATGGTGCTGCTGCTGCTTCTGCTGCAGCTGCTTTCGCTGGTCTTTCCTCAGCTGGAAAATTTTTTAATATAACACGCACACAGGGACGCCAACGCGCTCTGACACCCGCGCACACTAACTAGCCAAACAGGGAGCCACGCCCCCACGGCCCCGCTCCCTTCTCTGGCCCCCGCGCTGCTTCCCTTGGCCAAACGCGTATTGCAATTTTTTTGCAGCTTTCTTCTCCCTCTGCTTCAACCCGCTGCATTTGATTAACCTACAAAGGGCGTCGGGGCGTGGCAGTGGGCGGTTGCTGTTGTTGCACTTGTGCATTTTCTCAGCAGGCAACTTTAATACGAATGCGCGTGTCAGGGGAGCAGCCGAAGGCGGCACTGGGGGAAGGTGTTTTTTTAAGGGGAAGAAATGCATAAATACATAAAAAATTGGCCAGCTTACAAGCGAGTTTACATATGCAATGAGGAACAGGCTGCTGCGACTGTGTGTGTGTGTGTGTGTGGGAGGGGTGTGGTTGTGTATGTTTAGTGTGTGTTCGTGTATGTTTGCGGGCTTCTGAAGGCAAGTGTTTACATTGTTGCAGCAAAGATTTTGCCAACACGTGTTTGCCTTCGTTCACTTCCGTTTCCTGTTGGCTTCCTGCACTCTCTCTCTCTCTCACTGCGAACAATCTAAACTGAAAAGTTTCGACTTTAAGTTGGCTACGTGATGCGCAGAAAGAATTTCTGCAACTAACTCTTTGGCGGACATGCGTGATGTTTAGATTGCCAGAGAATCCCAAAACTAATAATTAATTCTTTTTCATTAAGACGATTTTTCGTTTTCCTAGAAATCGAATGAATTCTCTATTTAAGATCAGTTACGATCCAAATGAGAAATGATCGACAGCTTACAAAGTCCAATATTTTATTGGGATGTCTGATGATCGATAAGTATAAAATAATAAATATAAAATCAAGTTAGCTTTTTAATTTTTATTTACTTTTATTAAAACTTTCTAGTAAAGCTTCTCATTCTATTCAGATCTTCTCTTCTTAGATCTACTACAAATTCGCTTGTTACAATCCAAGCTACATTTCAGACCCCTTGCAGTGCTCTTAAAGGCAGCACAGCACAATAATTCAAACCTTTTTCAGAGCAACCAAAACATTTGGTGGTTTTTAATTGTTGTTCGCTCGAAAGTATGCTATAAAAATGGTGCAACTGGTCTATGCGTGGGTGCATGTCCATGTGTGTGTGTGCGTTCAGTAGCTATGCATTTTCCGGGCTTAATGATTATAACACAATCGAGTGCATATTGCCTAATTAGCGGGCAGCACAGCAGACTCTCTCTCTCTCTTTCTCTGTCTCTCTCACTTATTCTGAAAATGCTGCGCTAGCCACATACAAAAGGCATAAAATACATATTTGCTGTGCTCGCACACACGCACACAATGCCGTATGTGACTGTGTGCGTGTGTGTGTGTGCGTGTATTTCTATGTGTTTGTGTGTGTCTGTGTGAGTGCGTGCATATTTTATCTTGCTTATTGAATGGCCACGCCACGAGGCAGGGGTCGTTTAGTGGATGCACCGAATTTCATGTTGGTTTTATTGTCTGTGCGTGGAGAGCTGCCAGCACGCGCTCGTATATATGTGTGGGTGTTTGAGTGCATGTGGCTGACTAACCAGTTCCATTTGTTAGCTTTAGCTGAAACTCGTCAGCTATTCATTAGCATTGTTTACAGTGCTGCGCAAATTTTTAGCAACAGCAATAAAAATTTTATTTTCCTGTCGCATCGATGCGTTTTCATTCAACGAAAGAACCTTTCGTTTGCGAAGAATTGAAGATCTGATTTGAAGTGTAGAGATGTACAAATCAAACTAATTTATTGTAAAATATGTATCATTCTTAGTCCCAGAAGAGTGCATGTGAAAGATTGATAAGCTTCGACGATAATATTATATTAAAAAAATATATATATAAAAAAAATATTAATCATTGAAAGAAGAATAAATTCAGGAAAGATCTTTGTTTACTCTTAATGCTGTAGAATACATCTCTAGTTTATGTAGATATTGTTTTACCAAGCTTAAAATAAAATTTCTTTTAAAGGGTTTTAGCTGCACTTTCCGGAGGTTTTCGAAGTTGTTTTAAACGTTCTACTCAACTTTCAGAACCATTTCTACTCAACTTTGCTGGTCTAATGTAATCTCAAATCTTAAAGCAACCTTATAACAACCAAAAGGCCAGAACAATTCTTTACCAAAGCTAGCATCGGTTATAATTATGTTGCTTAAACTCCTGCAAAACCACATCGAACTAGATAAGGTGTACTATGGGGGTACAGAAAGAGCGATGGCATATGTCTGATCCCTCTGACTAGCCCTTTGATTCTCGACAAACTTCCCCCTTTTGTTTTTACCCAGCAGATGCAGGTAAACGTTGCTAACGATACGACAGACGAGAGACTTGTCCGTACCACATTGTGTGCGTTGAATTTGATTTTACAGATTTGTGCTGAATAATCTGTGTGGGCAACTCTGCTATAATTGAGCTCAGATTTCGCATACATACATACGTGTGAGAGAGAAGTGTGGGAGGAAAGTGTTTACACAGCAACTGTTGCAATTAATTCAAGGATAAAACAAAGGAGTGATTAGGAGATTGTGTTTTGATTGCATTATGTTTTTGATACTAAATATACAAGAGTATTTCACATATAAATAATGTTATTATAGTATCATACTGTGTGGTAAAGAATACTTTTTTAAACTTGTTATTTATGCATTTAAAAAGTGGAAAGAGTGTTTTTTAATATCCTTTTTTTCCCTTTCCTAGTATTAACATGTATCTGCCTATTAATTTCATCTATACATTCTCAATAAACTGTTGCAAATCATTTTGCTATTTTTATCCAAATTAATGAAATATTTGAGCTCATTTTCTGTTTGTTGTAGTCAATCAAAGTACAAAAAATGTGCTGAAATTTGCTAATACAAATACAAAAATAATTACACACAATTTAAATTGTTTGCTTCCAATTTAGCGATATCCGCATTTCGAATATGCGACATAAGCTTTCTCCCTTTGTGTGAGCATTTCTAACCGCATTTAATTTGTGCAAATAAAAAACCGAATAATTAAAAACTAAAACAAAAATCTTTGGTTTAATTAAAGCGAATAACAAACGCCAAAACATCGACCGCAAATATTTAAAGCCACAAAGTAAACAATGGCAGTTTATTGAAGCTTGTGTGTGGGTGCGTGTTTGTGTATGTCTGTGTTTTATTATATTTGTGCTCTAACTTTGTGAAGAAGGGAGGTAGAAAGGGGTCATAATGAGGCACGCTCGAGTGGGCCCCCAAAATGCAATCAGCACTGCCAACACGCGTCGTTGCTGCAGCTACAGGCGGACCACGGTCTTGGTCTCCTTGCACCAAGACAAAGAATCGAATATAACCCCCCAAAAACAGAAGAAAAGAACAAGAAGTAGAAAAGCAAGAAAGAACTGCCAAAGGAGGCAAATGGAGCAAATGGAGTCACGAGCTGAAGCTGTGGCTGCACAATTTGCGTTAAACGTCGTATGAAAGATGAAGTACGGAATTGAAGCTGACGCCGGCTGCGACTGCGACTGCAACTGCGACGCAGCATGCTTCTTTTTTATTAATTCCTTTAATGTTTATTTTTCTCTCTCTCCTTTTCTATTTCTTACGTACATTGGACTTGCAGCAGGCGTTGCATACTTTCAGGCGGACGCCGTTTAACGCGGCCGCTTGCACACGGCTCAATTGCAGAGGTGCCGTTACACGCTTAACACTCTCACACAAGCGAAGTTAGCAGCGAACAGTTAACACCAACACAAATACGCGCGTCTCGCTGTAGCAAAGTGTGAAACTCGCGCGATGCGTCCGTCCACGTTGCGCACTAAAATCATACTAAACTAATTTACTTAGCAGCACGCACTGATTACACCAAAGCGCCTATCGAAGTCGTCGTCCTCGTCGTCGTCGTTCTCGGCTGCGCCTCGTTGCTCGAGTTGTTTAGAGACATCGGCTCTGGCCGAGCGCGCACATTGCGAAGTTCGTGGCGTGAAGTAAGTAACGAAGTTGCCGACGAAGTTCGCTCGTGCTTCGCAAGAGAGAATCCAGTCGCGTCGGCAGAGCTTAAGAGCTTAACAGAGCAGAGTACAGAGAGTACTGCATGTTAAGCCTTAACAGCGCTCTGTTAATCCGTGCGGTAAACAACGCATGGTTTACCAAATCGTGGATTTATGATTTGACAGTGGCTAAAATAACTATCGATTTCGATAAATAAATAATAACCTCTATCAAAGATGAATGACCACAACGAGAGCTCTCTTTTTTTAAAGTGAATACTCTATCATTCTACACCTAAGCTCAAATTTGTCAATCATTTGCATGGAATAAATAATTGAGTTCATCGAGCTGCTGTGGTCAACTGAGTTTCTACAAAGCACTCAATCATTTAAAATTACACAAAGAGAAGGACGGAAGAAAGAAACCAACAGAGGGGGCAAAAATCAGGCATTATTTATGCAAATTACAAGCCATTATTATTAGAGCCAATGACTGGCTAACAACAACGACAACAACAGAAAGAGAAAGAGAGCAGCACAAACAAAAACACAAACCACAACTAAAAGAGAGTCAAGTCGGGAACCGTTATCCGTCATAGCGAACAGAGCATTGGGGAACCAATTTGGCAGCCGGCATAAATAAATTTCCACTTAATGTAGGTCAGTGATATGTTTTGGAGTTTGCTCACACTTTCTCTCTTAGCTTCGCTCTCTTTGGCTCTCTTCGGGCGCTGCTCTTCGCGAGCC
Organism: Zaprionus indianus; assembly: GCA_018904595.1. Taxonomy (NCBI): domain Eukaryota; kingdom Metazoa; phylum Arthropoda; class Insecta; order Diptera; family Drosophilidae; genus Zaprionus; species Zaprionus indianus. Next base: position 5,982,078 of record JAEIHA010000905.1, read on the forward strand.
GTTCGCTCTTAAGCCGTGAAGTGAAGCACTTTGACGACTGTCGTCGATTCCCGCTGGATGTTTTGCATAATGCAGAAGCTATTGCGATAATAATTGCAGACGAGTCGCAACAGAGCGTAATATGCGAGATTACCATTGTATATATATATATATATATATGTATTTTATACTATATCCGACCAATTTTGAATGTAAATAAAGGCAAACAACAAATGCAATGCGAAGGAGAGACGGATGACTGAGAGTTGAAATATAGTAATACAATGCCAGCCCAAAACTCGCATACAGTCTGCGTACATTTGTATCATCTAGAGCACTCCAGAACCGCCACGAGACCGTCCCGAGACTACCCCCTTCCCCTTTGCCTTTGGGCTGCCTTCCCCTTGCAGACTGCAACTCAAGTTGGAAAATTTATGTACAAACTCACTTAAGCAAGAATGTTTATGCGTTTTGTACGTGTTGGTTTCTACCCCTCATATGCCCTTTCCCTCTCTCCCCCAACTCTGTCTCTCTCCTTCTCCCCTAACACTCCCTACCCCTGCTCTTTCTCCTCCCTCTGTCGCTTTCATTTTGTCATTTTGTGAGCATCTCGCTTGTTCCTTCGGGTTTTTTTGGCCAACTTTCGGGGGACACGCACAACAAAGTGTAATGAAATTTCTCGGGTTCTAATGACTTAAATGCAGAGGAATTCATGCAAATGCTCTTCGGCTAATTGCAGTGGCATTTGATTAAAGCGAACAGCAGGGCTAATAAATCGTGTAGACTGTTGGACGTAGAGGGAGAAAAGAGTGTAGAAAATGAAGTTGAATGCTAAAAGCGAAAGGTGAAGTGAAGAAATGATTATGAGTGAGTGTAGAGTGTAGTGTAGAGTAGTGTAAGATAGAGTGTAGAGTGAAGAGAGTAGAGTGAAACGTGCAGAGTATAGATCGTAGAGTGTAGAGTGTAAAGTGTAGAGTGCAGAGAGTGTAGAGATTGTAGAGAGTGTAGGGAGTGTAGAGAATGTAGAAAGTATATAGTATAGAGAAGTAAAAGAGTGAAGAAAGTGCAGAATGTAGAGTTCAGAGTGTAAGGTTCAGAGTGTAGCGTCAAGAGTGTAGAGAATGTTGAGAGTGTAAAAAGTGTAGAGATATCATAGTAGAGAGTGTAGATTTCAGAATGTAAAGTTCAGATTGTAGAGTCAAGCGTGTAGAGTGTATATAGAGTGTAGTGAATGTAGAGGGTGTAGAAAGTGTAGAGTGTAAAGTTAAGAGTGTAGAGTTCAGAGTGAAGGGTTTAGAGCTATCCCAAAATAAAGACATTTTTGGCCATTCACAATTGATTTCAACGATTCCATTCCCTATTACAGTCACACGCCTTCGCCATCCTTGTGACTTTGGTCCATTATCCGGCTGTCAACATGGGGGCCAATTATCCCGCACCTTGAGCCGAAGCGACGGCTTGGATCTATTTACATCTAATTAGCGTTTAACTGAGAGACACAGCCGAGTCTGCCGAGCCGCGAACTTGTTCGGCGTTTTCTTCCCTCATCACTATTTACCCAACGTGGAGGACTGCGTCTTTTAGTGAAACCGTCGCACAACTTTGACAATGGAGTTGCAATGACGACGATGCAAGGACAGCGGGGAATGCCAGAAAAAGAAAGAAGCAACGAAAATAACATGTATATATATCGTATAATATCATTGGCATGCAAAAAGTTTGTTTCTAACGGGAGCAGGTCGCAGTTTTTCAGCTGACGCCGAGGCGCCAACTTAATAAGGCAGTCAAAATGCCCAGCGGGTGACGAAAAACGCTGGAGACACCGAACGATAGAGAAAGAGACGTAAAAAAAAAAGGAAAAAAAGGGAGACAGGAGTTGCCAGAAGATTGCAACAGGAGCACAAAGTGTTGCAGGCACTGTGTGTGGCGGGATGAAGCGGGAATAAAGACTTGTGCAGTTTTGGAATCACTGAAATAGTTGGCAAGGCGTAAGAATAATTCTAGGTTATAATACATTTAAGGTTACATAAAAGGGTTAAATTATTATAAGGGGTATTACACTCATCATTAATGTAAGTACTGCAATTGCACACTTAGAATATACAAGAAAATATATAAAATTGCTGGTTTTATAAAATATATATGTTCAAAAATATCTTAAATATTTCTTGTTTTCATTAATGTTTGTATGAATTATAAACAATATTTTTCTATTCTTTATTTGTCCCATGTCGACTTTCCAATGATGAATCGAATTGATATTCGTGCAGTATCTTATTGTTTGTGGGTGCTTAAGATTATAAAATGCTGATACTACTTATATTTTAAAGAAAAAACTCATCTCAGGGTATATTCAAGAAGTTCTTTAGTATATATATTGCTGGATGATCGATGGTAGATGATTCAAAAATGTTTTTGAAAAATGCATTGATACGTTGATTCGCGGCAACTGGTGGAAGAAAATGTGTGTTTGCAACTCGTCAGTAATCAATTTGCAACACACTCTTTTTGGCTTTTTCAGCTCGAACTAATTCACCGCTGCTTGCAGTGCCGTGCTGTGCCGTGTCGTGCCGCCATTTTCATTAGCTCGACGCGGCAAACAAAGTGTGAGCTGGAAGTGGAATGAGCACAATTTTGATTAAGAATCTCAGTCGGGCCGCAAACGTTGCAGCTGCCACACAGCTACGTTGCAGCTGGCACTGGCTGCGGGGCACGTAGCGTGAAAATGCAGCCAAACTAATTATAACGGGAGTTGCGTTGGCCACGGCTAAGCTACGCATGTGTATGCGTAGAAGTGTGTGTGCGTGTGTGCGAGTGTGTGCGGGTGTGTGTGCTCTAGGCCAACACCAGCGAACGTGGCATGTGTGGGTGAAAAGTCAGTGCATCATCACTTTACCCCTCTCCAGCTAACCTTCTCTCTCTACTTTTCTCCCTTTCTCTCCCTCTCTAACTCGATTAGCGGAAAATTCACTTTAACGCACAAAACAAACAAATCACCAAAATGAAGTCAAGCTCAGCGATATGAGCGAATCAACCAAAGGATCAACTTAATTTTGCCCCGCAAAGGTTTCAAATAATTTAAACTTGGCAAATGGTTTTCAATTTCAATTTACATCAAATAAAACCCCCGAAACTAAAGTTAATTCAGAATAATATGAAAAACTAAGTCCTCAAATCGATACTCCTGGTAGATATACATAATTTCGGGGCTATTGCAAATATTAAAATATGAATGGTATGCGTTGCATGGCACAAATTAAATTTAACGCTACACTGATTTGCAAAAGTATGACACACACGCCGGTGCGTAAGTTCTGCAGTTCGGACATATTTGTGGGAGCTTCTGTCACACGCACATGCTGAGTGCGGGGTACCCTGTAGAATTGGTGGGTGTAGTTAAAGGGTGTATTGAAGTGAGCTTTTATAGAGGTAGCATATTTGTTGTATTGCATGAAATAATATATACAGTGTTAGTGCACATGCTGTTTGTTGCTGCACGCTGTAAATAAGTCAGAAGGATCCGCATTGAATTGTTAATAAATTGTCATATATAAAAAACTACAATACAAACCGATTTTTATTAATCAAATCTACTACATCGGTCATATTCTATATATACATATAAAATGCTTATAACAGCACGATCGGCGTACGATATATATAGCTGCAATAGGAGGATTCGAATTCGGACACACGAATATGCGGACAAGCGGACAGTGCTAATTTGATTCCTCTTCAGAATATACGAGTATACCTTATAGCATAGGATCCTAAGGCCCATTCTAAACTCCTGGCAAAAATTAAGAGACATTTTCTAGGGCATAGACAGTGCTATACTGCTCATCCTTATTGCACTGCTTGGTTGATCAGAATTACATTACTCCATGAATTCTCTCTCCATTTTAAGTAGCAGAAAGGAATGATTATTCTATTTTCGATTTGCAGTTAATAGCAAGTTTAGTTGGCTTAAAAGATATCAGGTCGTCGATCCTTCCCCAACTTAAGCTTCTCCCACTTGTTGTCAACTGCTGTTGTTGTTGTTGCTGTTGTAGTGTCAGTTTTATCTGGTTTAAAAATGCTATCGTAAATATTTGCTTAGCGGCATTTGCTGTCCACATACATGTATATAGAAATATAAATATTTATATCGTTATGCCGCACATGCATGTTTTGTTTACTGTTTCGTTGATTGTTTATGTTTTCGCACTCGCCGAGTGCCATTTAGTGCATTAATCCGTGAAGCGAACTAATCTTGTTGTCAGACTAATAAAATTCATGACAACCCGCAGGAGCTTTCGTTTCGTGTTCACTAAAAGCGATTTGTGTGCACTGCTTAACCGACAGCTGAGTAAGTAGCTTAGCAAATACAAGAAGAGAGAGAGAGAGCCATAAGCAGCAGAGAGAGATAGCAGACAGTGGGAGAGTGAGCTAGATGGAGTCTGTGAGCATTGCAGTGCCATCGAAGTGCAAAGATTATGCGCTTATGTGGTTGATTTGATAAAGTTGTGTGCGGTATTTGTTTATTTGTTTGGATAGTCCGAATGGACAAGAGCTTTTAATTCTCTAATTGAGCTTAAACTAATTGCACGCTGCAGAGAATTGATTAATTTTTGTTATTCCAAATAATTTTCGAGGATTACGCGGGGATTTAAACTGAAGTAAGACGGCAATATTTTCTTTGATGAATAGATTAGTCCGTGAATTACATAATTATTCCATTTCATTGATGCATAAGCTGATTAAAAAGGTTGAAGACATTGCTCTCTTCTTGTTAAAAAATCTCGGAATATTAAGCTGATTTTATCCACCTCACTTAAGCTCAATTTGATAGGTCCAGCCTTCGCACGAGTACACAGCACCCACATATCATTCCACTCGTGTGTGCCTCGAGACGAGCTGCTCCCTCTTCACTCTTCCTCTCCCTGTCTGGCAATCGTCGTTAAGTAAATATTTTGTTGTTTCTTCAGCTTTTTGTATTTATTTTATGATTAAGAGAAAGCCAGATTTGTTGATGCCATAAAACTGCCTTCTCTTTCTCCCTCTCTCCCACTCTCCACTCAGGCAATTTGGCACAAATGAAAATTAATTGTAATTACATGAGTTTGAGTACGTTTATTACGCGAATTGGTCATAAAAATAAAAACACCCTATACACCCGACACGCCCGAGAAATAACGAGCCGACGAAACGTGCCGTCCGTCAATCAATGCGGCAATCAATCAATAAATTGAACACGCTCTCGTTCCATGCATTTTCTATTGCCAAACAAACATTTCAGGTGAATCCAATCAAAAGCGCCGCAAATTGCACACACAAATTGATGGGTGTGTGTGTGTGTGTGTGTGTAACCTACATACTGTAATATATATATCGCATTATACATATGTTTATACGTATCATGGCTGGGCTTATGTTTTTCGATTAAACGCAGCTTTCTCTCTCTGATTTATTACTGCGTTTTCGTGGTTGCATAAAAACACAACAATCGAAATGCATTCTAAAGTGAAATCAATTAAATTCACCCCAATTCTATTTTTTTCATGCTTCTATAAAATATATTTTCAACACATGGCGCAGGGGAGGGGGGAAGGGGGACAAAACATGTGCAAAACGCTCGTCTACAAGTGAAACGTGCTGTCAATAAAAGATTTGCATCGTGCTGAATTTGTTGTAACATTTCGTAAGCATTTGCCGAACGTGATTTGAGTTAGTTATTGAGCATAAATCCTGTTCCCAGGTAACGGTAAATGTAGGTCCCAGCACACCCCTTACTCCTTGCAGCAGCAGCAGATATCTTCCTATTTGTAGTCCTTGCTCGCATTTCGTTTGCTGAGATGCACAATATTTGCCAACCAGCGAGGGGCTTCCTTTTGAGCCACTCATCCCTCCCCTCCCCCCTCTGCATACCCTTTGGGGGCACAGTAACCATGGCCGCCTGCAGCGCGGGCCAACTTTGATGGGGAACTAAGCTTATGCAGTTCCTCAATGAAATTCAAGCTCGAAAATAAACTACAAAGACTTAAAGAAGAAGTTTTTCTGGGGCGCAAAAAAAAGATTTGTTTTTCATTTTCTTGAATACTTTAGTTCGAAATATTTTAAACTCAATGAAGTTGAGCAATTTAATAAAAATGAAAAAAGAAATAAATTTGAATAATAAAATTTAAATCCAGTGTTTTTCTTTTTTTAATCTTGAGTGAATTCTTCATAGTCTTTAGTTATTGTTATGCAAATTATTTATTAAAATTCAAATGAAATTGAATAAACTGAAATTGATTTGTTGCAAGCAGATTAATTTAAAGATTTATTTAAATATATATAAATTTAAACACTTTTTTGAATCATCAAAAATAAGCTTAAATTCCATCAACTTATTTTCATATAAGAACAATCTGAATACACTGTATGTGCACTTGAAAAAATCTCCAAATTTGGCACTTTAATTCTCCCTGCAGCTTCCGCATGTGCTTCTCTTCTGCTGCTTCTTCTTCCACTCCAGCTGCCAATTTGCTCGGACACAATGATTGAAGTCTCGACAGCTGCAATTGCAATGCATTTTTATTTACTGTATGCCACGCCCCTTGACCTCTCACCCGATGTTAATTGCCGACTTTTAAATTGCGCTCAAAATTGCTGAAGTTGAAAAATTACGCATTTTTTATTCAAATTTATCTGTGTGTGTGTTTTTGCCACTCAAAAGTCAAATTGAATTTGATGCAACAGAACGAGGATAATAAAAGGAATGAAGACTGAAAAACAATAATGTTGGCAGCGCGAAACTTAACGCATTTCGTACATTCCCCGGCCTGGCGATCTATCAAATTTGCTGGCTCGCCAGACCGTTTTGTTGCTCGCCTTCAATTAGCTGCACAAAGTTCAAGTTTCAGTTTCAATTTATGCATTTTCATATTGCTGGCCGGCAGCAAAAAATGGGGAAGAAGGGAAGGGGTGGTGGGGTAAGAATATTATTCATAATCGTTGAAATGGCTTCCGAGTGCCAACTGTTTGGCCGAAAGCCAACGGATTATTCTCTCCGGAGGCCATAAAAAGCAGTCTCTGCGCTTGATTGACTTGTTGCCCCTCCGCGTCGAGTCATACGCAATAATGAAAATTATTATTAAGTTCGTTCCGTTTCGTTGTGCTTTTGGAATAGTGCAGCAACAGTTATATTTTCTTGTACTGTATTCTGATTGGGTTTGTGGAGAATGCGAGCTTGAGTTTGGTATTTAATAAAGGAGATACAATCTTAAGAAGAATAATTTACTGCAAATAAATTTACTTTGTTTCAATATCAAAGTTTGCCTTAGGTTGCTTCGTCTCTTTTCCATATATTAAACCTTCAAACTATGTTAATTAAAACATTTTATACTCATTATTACTCCATACATTTTTGGCTAAACTTACAAAATGTTTCAAATTCCATTTCGCTAAAACTTTTCCACCGAAAAGGCCAATTGAATGTTGTGTTTATTGTTGCAGAGTCAGTTAATAGAGAACCGCTCGCAGTCGCATAAGACAATTATGCTAGAGTAATAACAATTAGCCACAGTGTTGACTGACTGCAGCCACAAAGGCGCAGGCTGCCTCGGGCTGAAAGAGAGAGAGAGACACGAGGAGAAAGAGAGAGGCACAAAGAAATTGTCGAGCCGAAAGGGGGAACGTAAAACGAATGCGATTGTTGCAATTATGTCAGGCACACAGTGCGAGTCCTGCAGGAGCTGAGCTGGCTGCAGTGCCTCGGCATATGTTGCAGGCAGACAGACAGACGGGAAGACAGACAAGAGGGGCAGACAAATAGACATGCAGTTCTCGCAATTATGCCGGGGCACAAGGACAAAGGCAGCACAAGAACTGGAGCCCAGACTGGAGCTGAGCATGCACTGAGCCTGGCCGTGTCGAGCTGAGTTAATGTTCCCCTTTTCCAACCGTCCGTCTGTCTCGTCTGTCGTTTCTTTTGTTTCGCCTGCCACAGCGTGGTGCACATTTCTTGTTTATTGTGCCCGGGCATAACTTGTACATTTGCGTATTATAATTTGCATAAATTTGCCAGAGCAACTGAATGAGTGCGACAAGGTTAAGAGTTGGCGCTGAGAACAATTTAATAACGAGCAGATACAAGTGACAAAATGAATTATGCTGTTATTCGAGCCGTGCACACAAGCAAACACACACTGTCACTTGATCTAGTATGTCTTGAGGGGGAAGTGGAGAAGAGGAGCCCAGGCATTTAGTGGTAGCATGTGGTGTGAAAGGGTAATCTATTGTTGACTTGTTCATTTGTCTTGTTCAGCGTGCGAGAGAATTGTCAAGAGGAAAGAAAGGAAAGAAGTTGTAGAATAGCATAAGTGAATAAAGTGGGAAATAACGAGCTAACTTGCTTATAGAGTTTCAAATCTGTATAGAATATATACTACTTTAAGTAATATTTATTATTGAAGTAGAATTAATAACAATAAAATATTTATTTAAATTCATCTTCAACAATATTATCTTCTAGTTCATGTTGTTCCCATATTTTCTCAACACAGCTAAATAGATGGAAGCATTTCATGTTTCAATTTCTTGGTCTCTCGCGCTTGCACACACACACACGGCTACGTAAAGCATACGCCCTGTAGACACGATGATGTTGTCATTGTTGGAAAATTGAAAAGAGAAGCGTTGCGCTGTGAGCACCGCAATGACAAGTTGTTGTGATTTAATGTACATATCAGTATTTGTGCGCTTATATTGCTTTTCACACACATACAACCACACACACACACTGGCAGGCTGCAGCTGGTTGCCCTTTTCTCAGTTGAATGTGATATCAGCATCGATTATGCTGCGCTTGTGCGATGGGCAGCCAGGCGTACGATTTGTTAGACGCCACAATGAACATTGATGCGATTGATTGAAAGTCAGCTGGAGAGATTAAATGCCAGCTCCCCTTCTCCCTCCCCCTAACCTCTTTCACTCCCCCTACTTTGTCGTAGTGTGTGTGTGTGTGCTGTCATGTCAACAAGTTGAGGGCGCAAACAATTTAAATTACAAAGCAAACTCAATAAAAACGTTGAGAGAGAAAAAACTTTAGTCATGAAGGCCGAACAGATTTAAGTTTCGCTTTGGCCCTTGACATGCATAAGATAGGGCATTATAGAAAGTTTCAGCCCCCACCATCACCTCCAGCTTTATCGGACAGGCAGGAAGCGAAAGTTTCGCTGTGCCTTATAAGCAAACACAACAAATCTTTAACACGCCCGGTTCGGGGTTAGAAAGGGCAGCAGCATCGCTTATTTATAAGTCTGTAAACAGATTTTATGAGCCGAAATAAACAAAAAGAAAGTTGCCCTGGAGTGGGAAGAGTGGAGAAGAAGGGAGAAGGGAGGTTCGCATCCCTATCGATTTGCCATTTTTCCGCATTTTCCACTTTTCAATTTATTAAAATGACCGTCAAAAAGCGCTTGGCGCAAAGTTTGCGCTTAACCTAAAACACTTTTTGGACAGTCGAGTGGGTTACTAACAACGCGCTCAAAGGGCCAACAAAAGTTTCGTCGCCGCGTGTGTATTGGCTTTGTGCTAGTGCGAGTGTGTGTGTGTGTGCGTGTGTGTGAATGTGCTTATGATTGCCTGGCACAGGACGATGCAGCTTAAAGTTTTTGACGCTCTGCTAAAGTTGGAGAGACAGCTTAATTTTGATTGAAGAAACTTTGCCAAAGGGCCGCCGATCTTGGAGCTCATTTCTTATGTGTGCACGCGGCGTATGCGCAACGTGGCGACCTTTTAAAGTGAAACGACGCAAGCGAACGGCCGAACAACACGAGCTAAATACCGGAAATGCCCTTTATAATACGCTTCCGGCTCATATGTGCCGGCCAGACAGCGCACGTGTGTGCGTGTGTGTGTGGGTGGTATGTGTGGCACGCGTGTGTGTGGCGTGTGTGCGGCATGGCGGCAAATGTTAAAAACCAAACCACAGCAAGCCCAGCGAAGCCGACGGCTAATCAAAATGTGCAGCCAGCTGCAAAGAGCACTGTGGTGGGCGGTGGGCGTGCCTCGTGGGGTGGTGTGTGGCATAAAGGTGCCACAGTGCGCCCTGGCCAGGAAGTGAAAGGGAAAGGGGGCAACCGAAGCCAAGCGACCGCAGCAAAACGGCCGCGCAGTTGGGCAATTGGCCAGCCGAAAAACCGATGTTAGGGGAGGGATGGGGAGGGGGAAGGGATGGCACAACAAAAGGTTTGCGTGTCTCGCAGTGCCAGAAATACTCACACACGCACACACATGCAGTTGTACGTGCACAAACTTGCACGTTCGCTGTATGCAAAAATGAAATAAGTAACGTGCAATTGTGTCGGCTCCAGTTGCAGGTATTTTGTTTGAGATAAGGCCCCAGCATGGGTTTCTCCGGTTCACTTAAAGATTATATGCTGGTTATGTTATTATGCTGAAAGAAGAGGTAAATGCTGCAATTTATTAAGTGCGAATTATCATTAATTAAAGCCAGTTTAGATACAAAGTAGAGGAGAGAAAGGAAAGAATGAAGTCTCAAGTTACTCACAGAAATTAAGAGACTAAGAAGGCAAAATTAAAATTAGAGAGAGTTTAAACGGAGAAAGGCATTTATAGAGTGTAAATGTGGAGAGGAGAAAAGGGAGTGAAAAGAATATTAAAACAAGAAAGGAATGAAATAAGAAGGAGATAAGGAAATGGAGTGGGTAAGTGAAAGGAATCCAATTTGATTTAATCGAATACGGAAAGAATTTGATGCTCATAATAAGGTGAAAGCTGAGGAATGATAGTGGGGGTGAATATAATGATGCACATGTATTAAGAAGGAGTAAAAGGTAAAGAAGGAAAAGTAATAAAGTAAATAGAAAGTGAGAAAAGGGAGCACACACTTATTTGCTTTATACTTATTCAAGTTTCAACTCCTTCTTCACTTAATGATGCATCTCCCCATCAAAAAGCTAAGTGCAGCCTTCTCTTTTACAGCTAGTTAAACACTTGTTCAGTCTAAAACTAATAGCTCATTCACTGAACTATCTGATCCAACTGCAGCTGCAGTGCACACAATCATTAACTATTGATTCTCATTACTTTACAAAGCAATTTACCTTATCTATTAATTTCCTTTGGCCTCCTTTGAGTGCGGCCAATCGATGCTTCCTTTATTATGTGCGACAAAGCCGCTTAGAGAGCTCGGCACTCGGGAAATTTCCCTTTTCGTTGTCGCTTTTGCTTTCACTTTAAGCAAAGGCGTCGCATTTTTAATTAAACTTTATGCAGATGCGCGAAGGGTTTCGGGGCTGCTGTGGTGTGGCATCAACCTCTGTAACCAGACGATGGCTTTGTTTGGCAAGTTCCTGTGGTTAATTATCGATGAGAATGAGGAGCCAGGACATGACCACAGGAATATCCCTTTTCGGGCGGCTGCTTGCCTGCCCGGAAACTTGGCTCTGCTCGACTCGAGTCTAGAAGTTTAATGAAGTGCAAAGTGTTCAAGGAGAAAACTTTCAATAGAGTCATTAAAAGCTGTGCGTCAATGGGTTAATAAGCGACCAAAGCAAAAGACCAGCTGCCATTTCGCACACAATTAAAGCATTCCTCAATGACAGCCATTGTCTGCGCCTACCTGCTGTCCCCAGACACCCTCTTTTGGCTGCTTCTTTAAGGTCTGATTTATACTCGTGCGTCATATGCGTGGCATCCGAAACTAATGATTGCCCTTCTCCTAATTTATTACATTTCTTTTGTCGGACACGCAAGGCAGGCCCTGCTCACATCCCTCCACAACTTCTTGGCCTCTTCTCTTTCTTCTCCCTCCTCCTTTTCTGTGGTCATTTATTAATTGCGCCTCGTATGCGTGCTAATCTCTTCATTATGCGATTTCATAATGGATTACATTCAAATAAATGCGCCTCATTTACCGCCGCCCTTAGCGCCGGGTAATTTCTATAATTTCGACGCCATTTTCCTAATGATGCGTGGTCGCGTCGTATTGTTCTTGCTGCGATACCCTGTAGATTTGTAAAGAGAAGAGTCTTCGGATTGAGAGGAAGAGAATAGATTAAGAACTTTAGAGGTTTGAATCTCTTTGCTCTTTAGCTTTGTCCCTAAGATATCCATTGTATAATTTTATTCTTTAGTCAAACTGCAATAAACAAATTTATTTTAACCAAACATCAACAGCAATATTAAGAAGATGTAAAACTAATCAACTATAAAATTTTCTGCAGCGCAAAGGATGAAATAACTATCAAAATGAATTTTTACAGGATATTTACTAGTCCACTCTACTATCCTTCTTTCGTTTCCTTTTGCTTTTCCTCTGGTGGCGCCCAAGAAAAGCGGCCGCTGCTAATATTAATGCCTGCTAATTTGAGACATTGTAATTGAATAAGATGCATCAGTTGGGCACAAGACACCGTGTCTGGGGTAGTGAGAGAGGAACTGAAATTGATAGGGTCAGGCGAGAATTGGTCGCTTGGGGAGCAGCACAGCCAAAGGGCAATTCATAATTAAGCACTTTTGTGGGTTATTTCAAATGATAATGCCAATTAGGCAAATACGCAGGAAAAGAAGAAGAGATTGGCAAAGACGCAAGTAAGATAACGAACAGTAGAAAACATCACAAGTAGCAGAAGCAACTAAAGAAGAAATTAAAAAAGGAATTCCCCAGGTTCCTTTTGGGTATAGTTCAAGTAGGAGTCGCTCTAGTTTGGTACTCGTATATACACTTTATTTAATCCCTCAACATGTTTCAAGTAACATGCAACCGATTTTAGCACAATTGAAGAAGTTGCTGCGCACAGCTTAAGCTGTTGGGTAACGCCCTCAGCTTAAGTACTGCACTCGAATAAATTTCTGAGTATTCAAATCGTGGCTTACACCACGTGGCAGCCACTTGCGAGCCAAACCAGGTGTGCCTAAGCTGCTGCGAGACAAATTTGTAGCTGGCGAAGAGGGAAAACCATTTAAAGAGTCGTAAAAATGTGCGACGACAAGCGTGCAATAATACGCGGTATCATGAAAGGCAAATCGCGTAGCCCCCCACCTAAGCACCCTCCAGAACCCTTTTGGCATTACTTGATAACTCCCGAGCTGCAATGTTTTTGCTCCGCTCTCTAGTCGCGCTGTCAGCTGCGCTTACAAGCGGCCAGGCAAATTGAAAACTGTTAAGGCAAAGGCGGGCAATGTAAGGACAAGCATTGCGACCAGCGACGGCGACGAGGATAACGACAGAGCCAACAGCAGCAGAAGAGGTAACAGCGGAGGCAGGGACACTGGCAGAGGGGGAGGCAGCGACAGCGACAGCGACAAGCAAGACGACAGCGACAAATGGCGGCACTTGTTCATGAAAATTTAAATTGCAAAATGGGCTCAATGTGGGTGTTTTACATTCAAGTACCCCCTTTAAATCTCTCTCCACTCCTTGATAGAAAACCTCTTGGCCAATATTTGCCTTTTAATTACCTGCAAAGTGTCCGCCAGCTGTTGAGCGAAATTTGTAGCCACACGGCGCTGGCAAAGGACTCGCCCATTGTCTTTTAATTGTTAGATCGACAACGTATTCCGTGTACGAACATTAAATATAACGAGACTGTTTCTACTGAGAAAAGTTTGGTAAATTGTTAGGTTGTTGGAAAAATTGATTGTGTTCGAGTCCAATTAATATATATATTCTTGGTCAGCATTAACCGAGACTCTATATAGCCATATCTGACTGTAACAAATAGTTTCCATAGAATCAATCGTTCTTAATAAGTATTTTTTTATGATTGGTTTTGAAAATAATTTAACTTCTCAACGAAATGTTATTCATTTCACTTTGCAATTCTGCAACATTATTCTTTTGTATTTTTGGAACGATCGAAGGAGATATATACCTGCAAGAGTAGAGAACCTACGGCATTACGCAGGTATACTTTCATTCTAGTTTTAGTACTAGAGTACTCAAATGATTTTTGAAAATTTGGTTTCAAACGTAAAATTAACATAGAAGTTATTAAATAAATACCCTCAGAACAATTTGTAAACGCCGTCCGAAAGTAAAAAAAGTTAAGATGAGATGTTTAACGAACTTTTTAGACTACAGCTTTCTTTGTTATTATTTGTTTTTTAAATTTAGTAATTCAAAACAAAAATACAATTTTCGAACACAAACATATCGGCGCTGAGTTTGATATATAATCGCATCACTGTCTCAACGTAGTGCCCTGTTCTGCCTAAGCTGTCAGGGCGATAAAGCAGGCTGTGTCGTTTTGGGCAACCCTCTCTGGGGACTCTCTAATTTCAAGCATCGTCTCATTTTAAGTTCTGCATTCACAGCGTCCACTCTATTTTGAAAAAATAAAACATTATACATATTTTTTGCAGCGGAAAACTTTTGAAAGATAAGGTAGCAGGTTTAATATAATTTTTATTTTATTTTTGCTGAAAAATCGAATATTCCCTTTGGTGTTGCAGGGTTCACAATGTTTCGTATGTTATCAAAACTGCCGTGTCGGTCTCGGTTAGCCTGCAAGCTCTTCGGTCGTGGCTATGCCAAGGACGTGAAGTTCGGACCTGAGGTGCGAGCCATGATGCTGAACGGTGTCGATGTGCTCGCGGATGCGGTGGCCGTAACGATGGGCCCCAAGGGACGCAACGTGATCATTGAGCAGAGCTGGGGATCCCCCAAGATCACCAAGGATGGCGTGACGGTGGCCAAGTCGATAGCGCTCAAGGATAAATTCATGAACATCGGAGCCAAGCTGGTCCAGGATGTGGCCAACAATACCAACGAGGAGGCCGGAGATGGCACCACAACGGCCACAGTGTTGGCACGTGCCATTGCCAAGGAGGGTTTCGAGAAGATCTCGCGTGGTGCCAACCCGGTGGAGATTCGACGTGGTGTCATGCTGGCCATCGAGTCGGTTAAGGATCATCTCAAGAACTTGTCGCGCCAGGTGAACACACCCGAGGAGATTGCTCAGGTGGCAACGATTTCGGCAAATGGCGACACTTCCATCGGCAAACTGATTAGCAAGGCCATCAAAATGGTGGGACGCGACGGTGTCATCACCGTCAAAGATGGCAAGACCATGAATGATGAACTGGAAGTCATCGAGGGCATGAAGTTCGATCGCGGCTACATCTCGCCGTACTTCATTAACAGCTCCAAGGGTGCCAAGGTGGAGTTCCAGGATGCACTGTTGCTCTTCTGCGAAAAGAAAATCAAATCGGCCACAAGCATTGTGCCCGCCCTGGAGTTGGCCAATGCACAGCGTAAGCCACTGGTCATCATTGCCGAGGATGTGGAGGGCGAAGCACTGTCCACCATGGTTGTGAATCGCCTCAAGGTTGGCCTGCAGGTGTGCGCCGTCAAGGCACCTGGCTTTGGCGACAATCGCAAGGAGAATCTAGCCGACATGGCCATCGCGACTGGTGGCATCGTGTTCGGCGATGATTCGAATCTGGTGCGCCTGGAGGACGTCAAGGCGAGTGACTTTGGTCGCGTGGGCGAGATCGTTGTGACCAAGGAGGACACCATGCTGCTGAAGGGTCAGGGCGAGCGAACGATGATCGACAAGCGAGTGGAGAATCTGCGCGATGCCATCAAGGAGACCTCATCGAACTACGAGAAGGAGAAGCTGCAGGAGCGCCTGGCGCGTCTGTCGTCAGGCGTGGCCCTGCTGCGCGTTGGCGGCTCAAGTGATGTGGAGGTAAATGAGAAGAAGGACCGTGTCAACGATGCCCTCAACGCCACCAGGGCGGCCATCGAGGAGGGCATTGTGCCTGGCGGTGGTACTGCCCTGCTGCGTTGCATCGGCAAGTTGGCCGATTTGAAGGGTCAGAATCAGGATCAGAACATGGGCATCGAGATCATACGCCGTGCCATGCGCATGCCCTGCATGACGATTGCCAAGAACGCGGGAGTCGACGGCGCCATGGTGGTGGCCAAGGTGGAGATACTCGACGGTGACTATGGCTACGATGCCCTGAAGGGCGAGTATGGCAACATGATCGAGCGCGGCATCATCGATCCCACCAAGGTGGTGCGCACTGCGATTGTCGATGCCGCTGGCGTTGCTTCGCTGTTGACCACTGCAGAGGCTGTGGTCACCGAACTGCCGTTGGAGGATAGCGGTGCCTTGGGAGGTGGCATGGGCGGAATGGGAGGTATGGGTGGTATAGGCGGTATGGGTGGCATGGGTGGACTTGGTGGTTTAGGCATGTAAACGAGTCCACCCTCAATACCATAACTTTTGTAGCTCCTTTCTGCACGTTTTGGTTACCCACGAACGGGACCAAAGAAAATTTAATTAATACGTTATTTTTAAATCGATAGTTAATTGTAACCGATTAGTTCTCCAAGTCGCCATAAAACCATCTAAATTTCAAATTTCCAACAATTTGAATGCGTAATGTATGTATCTAACGAGTTGCATTTGAATTTTATTGTGTATATTATAAATATAATATAAGAAGTGCATGTAAATTTAAATTTGTTTTTCTTTTGCACAACATTGAGAAGAGTTCTGTTTCATGCGATATGTAGTATAGGATATCGCATGAAAACATTAAATTCATTAACAAGGAAAACAGGAAAGTTACTCTTTTTTGAGAGAGAATTACGTAGATCAAATATAAAAAGCCCAAAAAATTATGCAATTTAAAATACACACTCGTTCATACATCAAATTTTAAAAATCCAAAAAAGTATGCTATACAAAATACGCATACTCGACTGTTGCTCTCTCTCTAGTCTCTAAATCAAATACTGTTTCAATTTGAAGTCATATGCTGCAGAAGCTTTTACATAATGTCCTGTGTTGGATTTTACTGCAACAGGAACTCGTTGACAGTTCCGGCGAAAGGCTTGACCATTTGCTTGACCAGCTTGTTTCCCGATGTTTACTCTTTCTGTGTCACTCCCTTATCCCTGCCATGTTTCCCAGTAACATAGAATCAGGAAGTTTGCTCGCACACATGTGAGTCAGGGGTTGCCCCACTGGCACTGTGCTGTGTGCTTTGCACAGTGTTGCCACACTGTTAACCACTTGTTGTGCGCTGCTCCCTTTTTTATGGCTATAAAATATGAGGAGCACAAACAGACAGAGCTGGCGACGTTGCATGGGACTCTAATTGTGGCATTGCTGCACTTGACTTTTATGCAGTTGCTGCTTGAGTTTTTTGACATTTATGCTGGCTGCTTTGTCGAGGATTTGTTTCCACTGTGCCAAGGGGGCCGAGAGGGGGCTCTCTCTTGAGTGGCCTCGCGCCTAAGCGTATGCAACATGGCGTCACTTGATGCGTCGCCTTGGCGAAACAAGCTCCTTAACGAGCTGTGCACGCTCATCATCAGCTCAACGAGGGAGAAAAACTTGCGGGCGCTGCCCAAAGGCAGAAGGTGCTCGAAAGAGCTCATCATCAGCACCCCCCACCCCTCTCTCGCTGCTACTGGTGCTTGCCCCACATTGCTGGCGGCAAATCCGCCACGTTTGTTGCAACACTCTTGTTTGTGCTGTTGTTGTTGTTGCGCAAATTGCTTGCAATTTCGTGTGATGTTCAAGTGCCTGTTGAGCTGCCAAGCTGATCCGTCCGGGCGTGTTCCACGTGTCTTAATGATGCTCCACTGGCGTCTTGTGGCATACGTTGGGTCGCTCAGTGCAGCGTCGCGGCAACACTTAATTATGAAAAAGGCCGCGTCAAGTGTCATCTGGCACACGTTGCGTATACGCCGCATCTAACAGCGAATTTACGACCCCAGCTAATCCCGTGCGCTTAGCGCATTAAATCAGCTACAAAATGGCCATAAAACTGCTTTGCCCTGACAAAAATTGACAATTTATTGCCACTGTCCGAGGGGAGGACAAAACAAATAAAATGTTATAAAAACATGCAAAGCCAAAATCGACGAAAGCCACAAGCGAAGTTACAATGCTCTTGCATGACAGAGAAAGGGTACAAATTAGTGAAGTAGTTAAGAGATGAATAAAGAATGAGAATATATGCATTCTATACAAAATAAAAATATTTTAAAATACGTAGTTTATATAGAAACTAAAATTAAATTATTAAGAATAGTTTCGAAATATTTAAAATGCAAATGTAAAATGAAAAGTAAGAACTAAGTACAAAAGTTCAGCCGTTTTAAACACATCAAAGACTCACCTCACACAATTTACGCTGAAACTCTCTGGCACAGCACAATTAACTAGAAATTCTCTTTTGAAAATTTGCGGTATTTATTTTAAAAAATGTTGCGTATGTATTATTTATGCATTTGCAAACTTCAGTCGAAAGTTTTGCGACTCTTGACACAGTACGTGGAATTTTGCGAAAACATTTTCCCCCACTTCGAAGGCAGCTTGTTAGATTTATTTAGCATTTGATTTTGATTTTTGTTGTTTGTTGCGGCAGTTGCAACATGCACACACAGCAAGGGAGCGCGACAACGAGACAGAGCAGGAAGGGAAGGCAGGCAAGGCTGGGGAGGCTGGGGAAACATGCTACATGCACTTTTACATATGGCCATTGTTATGATTTATGTGGCAAAAATATTTCAGGCGCGTTTCCGGCGCGCGATTTGTTTGCTTTTTGCTGCGCACTTTTGTGTTTGTTGCAAAGTGCAGTGTGCTGGAAGTACGCCGAGCAAGGGAAAGAGGGAGAGGGGGGAGAGGATGGCTGACTGAGCTCTGTTTAAGCCGTAACGAAATTCAATTTCAATTTGCACCCCATCAAAAGACAAACAAAACGCGACAAAAGTCTTTGAACTTTTGCCATAAACATATTGCTTTTTGGCACTTGCCAAACTCGAGAAATTCTCGCAGCGCCACGACGACATGTGGCGCAGCAGTAGCAGCAAGTTGTTGTTGTTGTTTCTGTTGTTGTCAGCTGCAGTCGCGCCGCCTTCTTTCATAGGCAAAGTGGTTCTTTTTATGTTGCGCCTGCTGCCTTCTGCCTGCTGCCTGCTGCCTGCTGCCAGGCGCCCCATTGTCGTCGCCCCGGCTGACTTCTCTTGGCTGTAATTGAATTCCATGTTTTATGCCACATATGTACTTAGATCTATGTACCCCATATGCCCCTTGCTCTGTGCTCTCGGCTGTTGGCTGTTCCGAAATGTTCATCAGTCAGCTCGAAAATCAACCTGCTAAACAGCCAAATAACCCGGCACCCCAACGCTTTCACCCGCTGCTTGCTTGCTCTGGCAATTCATAAACGGAAACGAAAGTCAGACGTGTTTGGCAAATCCAAACAGACTGCAAGCGCATAGATTTCATTTAACAAGGCAACAGACAGCGCGGGAGTGAGAGAGAGAGAGGTGTGGCTGCCGTTGCCCGGAAATGCAGGCCATTGCATCGGTTCGCTTTACATGGCAGCTGCAGCTGCCGCCTCGTGCCGTCTTTTTTGGTGCAGGGTCATCAAGTGGCCATTTCTAATTTCCTGCCCAGTTGCAGTTGCTGTATTGTTGTGCTTCGCAATTCCAAACTGCAACTGAAACCCACGCACACGTACACACACACACGCACTCGCAGAGACAATTTATAAAACGATTTTGGGGCCTGGTTGTTTTTAATGTGTGTTGGCGCAGCATCTGCCAGGCCTTCTTGCAGGCCAAGTGCCTCTGTTTGTCCTGCTCCCTGCTGCTCGTTGAACATTTCGATTAATTGAATTTGCAATTGCATTGCCAAGTGGCAAGCTGTCAGCTCTGGCTTGATGAAGTGTTGCCAAATTTCATTGGGTTCACGTTGAGGAATTTGTGCAATTTTGATTTGTGTCCAACGAGTCTAGGCTCATTTTTCAGTTTTTGCAAAGCGATTGTGGGTTGATTTGCCTGGTAGAGCTGTCAAGGCACATTGCAGTGGTTTTAATGAGCATCACCCTGGGAAAGTTACAACTTTCTTTAAGTGATACCTTCAGCTTTCAATTTAAGGACTCAGGAGTGGCTCTGAACTATTTATTTTGAATGCATGGTAGCTAAAATCATTATATTACATATAAGTAATCATTCCTCCCAATTAATCCCACAGATTTTCACCAACCAAGCAAATTTATTAAACCTTCCCCCAAGGCCTTCAACTTAAGTCGACAAAATCAAAGGGCTTAATCAACTCAAAATATTCCAATACTCGCTCGATTCACTTACAATCAATACAAATTGATTGCACACAGTGCGTATTGCAAATAATGTGACGCGTTGCTGCCGCAGGCATCTTTGGTGCATTTTTAATTGCATTGATTTACGCCACGAGCAGTGCGCCTCCGAGATTGACCCCTCGACACCGAAGGGGTCAATGCTGACCCCGAACCCCGAGTACGTCAGGCCGCAAACAATTAATCAATTCGACAGCTTAATTATGCTGTTGTCGGCCAGTGGAAAAGCAAACAAACAACAGGCTCATCAAAAGGCATTGAATGCCAGTCAATTGGATTTGCACTTTGCAATCACATGCGTGAGAAATGAGTGTCATAAGAGTGATGGAGGGAGGTATAAGAGAAGTTTAACTGGTGGTGAAGAGATGGCAGCGCTGATTTAAGTATATGTATTGAGTCTTTTTATACCTTTAAAAGAGATACTTGAGACACTCTTTTATATCCTTTTATGATACTAGGCAGAATTACAAAATAAGCAGTGGCTGCTCTTCCTATGAAAATTAATAAATATAAAGGTATGATGGTTAACATTCCAGCTTACTATCGTATATCAATCTCTGCCTTTAGTAGCAGTTACTAAAATTATCTTGTTTCCCAGCTACGCATAATCTTTCATCTGTCTCCAGAGCCGGAGCTTTAACAGCCTATATCCGTCTGTCTTTCTGCCTGTCTGTCTGTGTAGCCTTAATGTCGAATTCTTGGAGACTTTACAAGCTAAAACTACCAAAAATATATGCAAAACCTTATCAACATATCACGCAGATCAAGTTTGATTAAGAGCCATCCAAGCGCTGCAAAGTATGCAACACAAAACGCACATATAAGGTATATCACAGCAGAGCACACTCGACTTGTGTTTGTTTTTATTGTGCATGCACTTCAGACATTAAGTGACGACATGTGTTGCGAGTCAGAGAGAATGAAGGCGAGACAGACTGGCTAAGAAACAAAAGAGACAAGGAGAAAGCGATAGGAAAACGAGAGAGAATGGCCAGTAGGGTGTTAATGGAAGCAACTTAGACTGCGCTACATTCTCATGCAGTGCACAGTGGATAGTTCTGACTCATTTTTTCCATTACAGCACATTAATCAAAATATTTAAACTCTACAAATAAATTTAACAAATGCTAATGAAATCCATAATTTGAAAAACCATTTGGTCATTTTCAAGTGGGTTGAGGAGGTATATTATTTGCTCTTGTGGGACTTCTCTGCTCCGCTGTTAATTAAGTGGGGTCGCCTTGCCAACGACAAAAGCAGCGCCAACGGTCGGTTATAACCTGTCAGCAGGTGGTGAAAGCAGCTAAATGAAATTTTCTTGAAAATGTGCAAAACACACACAAACAGACCACACAAACACCACTTATGTGAATGCGCGTGTGTGGGTGTGCGTAGGTGTGTGTGGGAGTGTGTCTTGATTGTAACATCAAGCTGTGACTGACGCCTTTGGCGCGCGTAATCAAAAATTATAACTTTATTAGAGGGTATAACGCAGCGGGCAGGTGGAAATTATGTGTGTTAAACATTTTTTATGTTATTTGTTGGCATTTAAAACCGGAAAGCAGAGCAGACATTTTATTAACATACGTCTAAGTTCACTTTATATGAATAATACTTTTAATTCAAGAAACGATAAATAAAAATTAAATTTATCTCGAATGATGAATATCACGATAGTTTCGTTGAACTAATTCAATACAAATTATAAGGTATAGTCAGTTGTTTGTTAATGAATTTATTTATTTATTTTTATACTTAGATCTTTATTAAGTTTAGTTAAACTAAGCATATTTAATTTGAAGCCAAACGTAATTGAGAAATTCCATTTGAATCCAATTGATTCTTATCAAATTATTCTTACACGCATAAAACGCTTAAATAAATGAAAATATTCGTCTACTTTTGTCGCATCGCACAGGGGAGCATCGTCATAAAGGGAAAGTTGCGCAAACCTTTTCATATAATTTATTTATTAAACACTTGGCCAAAACAATTTGGCCATCGTTGCGAGCAGAAAAGTCACGTAGCGAATGCATAAAAATTCCGTAAAAGTCGCAACGGCACCCAGCAAAAACCGGAATGCCAAAGCACGACATGCATTTATGCAAAACGGGGAAAAAAAGCCTGAGTATACGAGAGAACCTGAAGAAGAGTCGCCACAATGATACCACATATCCTTGAAAGTGAAAGGGATGAGTTCATATAAATTGAGCAACTTATTTTATCTATTCTTCTGCACCTTTCTAAGAATTTCAATGCATTAAACAATGACAAAATATGTTTAGCATAAATATCAGAAATAATTAAGATAATAAGTTCTGATTATTGTTTGATTATATTCCAACATAAATGTTTACATTATATATTCATTCTTAAGTATTACAAAGTAACTCCCACTAGCTAACATATCCTCCCTTAGTTTTTATGACTGCAGGGTATTTAAAGTTGAGCAATATTCAAGTGTTGTGCGTGTCGCACTAATTTGCGCCAGAGTTGTCGACAGCACGCACAACTTATAAAAATTTCAAGGCGAAATAGCATCTGGGAGGCGAAACAGTTGCATGTCCAGAATAGTTGGGATACCAATTTGCCAGTTTGCATAATTCACGACGACGCCACTCTCAGACTGCAGCCCCTAAATCCACCTCCCTCCACCCATTAAACTGAAACTGAGCCTGACTACGTGTAAACGTGCAACGGAGTTGGGAACAGAGCTCAACCACATTTAGCTTGGCCGTAAACTGGAACAGTAATTGCATTAGCACCGCAATTAAAACACATCTTGCAGCCAATATTCAGCATATACAGTTATAAAAGCATATATGCCTGCATATATATACACATATCTGAGTGGGCATCGGTAGTGATTAGTTCAAAAGATGCCCAATTCAATTTGAATTTTCAATTTCTCAGAATTTCGGTTGTGGTTGCGGCTTTTGCGGCAGGCAAACGCAGCCTCATAAGCAATCACACACACACACACGCACACACAGTCACACATGCGTATGTAGCATTTACTCTCTTGTAAATATCTTTTGTTATTATATGGCAAATGATTTATTTGTGTTTATACTTGCGTGTTTGTCTGGTTCGAGCCATAACTCAAGTTTCGAACGTTCGGTTAACCACAAAATTTGTTTGCTCGTGTACAGACGTCTCAGCAACTGTGTCTGTATATAGGTATAGGTGTGTGTGTGTAGGTAGGTACTCTTGCGAGTTGCCAGCGGCAACTGCCTTTCTATGTGCCCAACAGGCTTCATAATTGCCACTGGAAACATTAGAAATGCAATTCGTATCGACTGGTTCAGTTATTGGCGAATAAATAATATATTTCACAAATTACGCAATTCATATTTAAAACCACATAAATTAATAAAGTTCTTAGACTATAATCGCAAGTTGTTCAATGCTCTATGAATTCTTTATTTTTATTTATTTATTTGCAAGTTTTAATGAACGAAACTAAGCTTGAAGAGTTTGCCGAGAGAGCAGCAACTTCAATTCTTGCTGCAGCCCAGCATAAGCCGATGGTATTCTAGCCAGCTCACATTCAATTTGCAGCAACTGTGCATCATGTTGTGAGCTTTGCGAGCACTTTGATTTGCGCAACAACTCGGCGTATGCGTAATACGCATCTACTCGAACGAAGGCCAGACGGAAAGGCAACTCAAAACGATTTTTCAGCGTTTTATGCTTAATGTAATGTGGTTGCCTCTTACAGCGCAGCCACTGGGCAAGTGCAATTGCTAGCACTGTTGGTGAGGGGCATGAAAGGAGCGAGAAGTGGGCTGTTGCTGGCGGGTGTAGTTCGCTCTGTTGACGTGCTGTAAATTTGAAAACAGTCCGGTCACTGCAACTGGCTACAAAGAGTTGCATGTTGTCTCAAAGCAAACGATTTCTGCAGCTGTTTTGTGTGCTGACTGCTTTATTTGTGTGCGGGTTTGTCCAACAAATTAACTGCGGTAAGTTCTGCAGCTCTACAGGCAGTCAGAGCCTCGACTAGCGTTGAGAATTGGCGACGTTGTTAGCTGCAAGTGATGAGCATATGAACACAGTTTGCGGTTTGTTTGGGGTACTAGAAGGTCCTGCCAGCCTTTCCCTTTTTCACTTCATCTCTCTCTTCATCTACCTCAAAGCCCTCCCGTGCTGGCGGGTTAAATGGTTTGTCTGTTTCGGAACATTAATTTTGTTGCCAGCAGTTGCAGCAGCAGTTACACACACACACACACACACACAGCATATGCCATGTGTGTGCAACTGAGAAACGAATGTTGTTCCAATTAAAAGCCAGAAAACCATTTTAATGGAATTTCGCAAAATCATTTTGCTTGATTTAGTCTTTTTAATAAACTTGCCAAGCTCTCTCTCTGCTCAGAATTGTGTGTGCTGCTTAGCCTTAGTTATTATTTTAAAACGAATTCAATTTTCGTGGCAAATGCAAATTGCAGAGGGAAATTTTACTATTGTGCTTAGAATATCCTGCTGTGAGCATGTGAATTCTTCTTCTGTGGAAGTTTATTTCATGTATGATAATTAGATTTTAAGTCTGATATATTAACACAGTATTATTATTAATAATTATTATAATTAACAATCTTCATGTCTTCAATTTGCCAAAGTGTCGCATTTCTTTCACTGCCTGCTCAACACTTAAACAATTTCATTTAAATTTGCTTAATTACGAGGGTCGTTTGATAAGTCCGTGACTTTTTGAATAAAATATATTTTTTTCGTCAAAGAAGCGTTTTATTTCTCAACATAATCTCCTTTTAGCTCTATACATTTAGTCCAGCGTTTTTCCAATTTTTTTATTCCTTCCAAATAATAGGTTTTCTCAAGGCCCTCAAAATAGTCGTTTGTTTCTGTGATGACCTCTTCATTTGACCCGAATCTCTTACCGCCGAGCCATTTCTTCATGTTTGGAAACAAAAAATAGTCACAGGGGGCTAAATCTGGAGAATATGCTGGATGGGGTAGCAGTTCGTAGCCCAATTTATGAAATTTTGCCATGCTGACTACACACGTGTGCACCCGTGCATTGTCCTGATGGAACAGCACTTTTTTTTCGCCAAATGCGGTCGTTTCTGCTTCAAATCAATATCGAATCTGTCCAAAAGCTCTGAATAATATTCGCCGGTGATCGTTTTACCCTTTTCAAGGTAATCGATGTGAATGATACCTTGTGCATCCCAAAAAACTGTGGCCATGACCTTGTTGGCCGACAGACCCACCTTGGCCTTCTTTGGTGCACGTTCACCCGGAGAAACCCACTGTCTTGATTGTTCTTTGGTCTCTGGTGTGGTGTGGTGGATCCATGTTTCGTCTACGGTAACGAAACGGCGCAAAAATTCGTTTGGATTGCGGTTGAACATCGCCAAACACTCCTTTGAAATGGTCACACGGTTGTGCTTATGGTCGTGTGTGAGCAATCGCGGCACCCATCGCGCGGAAAGCTTTTTCATGTCCAAATATTCATGTAAAATGTGATGTACCCGTTCAGTTGAGATGCCTACAGCCTCAGCTACCTCACGCACTTTCATTCTCCGATCATCCAATATCATTCCATGGATTTTGTCGACGATTTCTGGCATGACGACCTCTTTTGGGCGACCTGAACGTTCGGCATCACTTGTACTGGTACGACCACAACGGAACTCAGTAAACCATTTCTTAACCATTGAAATTGATGGTGCAGAGTCCCCATAATATTTATCAAGTCTTTCCTTGGTTTCGGTGATGGATTTTTTACGCAAAAAATAATGCTTAATTAGCACACGAAATTCACTTTTTTCCATTTTCGTTAAAATTCACGAGATCGTCTGCTTTCAATGCCTATAAAACACAAACCAAAAAACGCAGCTTTCTCAAAATTTTACAGTCAGCTGTTAATCGATAACTGCTGACAGGAGCAGTGTTGTATTTAGAGCAGGTGCGCGGCAAATACAAAAAGTCACGGACTTATCAAACGACCCTCGTACTGTGAAATGAATTCACTTGTCCCGACATCAAACTCAATTACTCAAATTGTTAGCTCTTTATTTCTCTCTCCATTATTCAATTAAACGCACACAGCCACACAAACACATATGCCATGCAAAATGCACTGAGTTGACACTTGAGACTAACCGATTCTTAAGTAATGTCAAGCAGTGAATAACAATAAAGTGCCGAATGCAGAATGCAGAATGCAAAATGCGATATTCGAAATGGCCTGGCAACTCTGCACGTACTTCAAAAATGTCCCATTTAACTGTTGCCATAAAATCAAAGCGAAACTGCAAAAAATCTTTGGAAGCAAGTTCTTCCTTGGCCAAATGGCAAACACGTTTCGCATTGAAGTTGCATTTGTTATTATTGTCGATGCAGTTTCTCTCTGCTACCCTGTTAGAGCGTCTTTTATGGTCAACTGGCGAACACACACTGACACACACACATGGACAAACACACGCATATTTTATATGCAACAAGACTTTTAACTTGTCAATTGAAGCGCTTAACATTTTATTTGCTCTGGCATATTTTATATAGAGACATTTGCGAGCGAGACTCCCAGGAGCTCAAGCCAAGCCGGAGGCCCACCTGGAGTTGATTCCCGATCTGCTTTCGTGCAGTCATTTGCGGCTATTTGCGTGCGCTTTGTTAATTTGATTGCCAATTCGCGATAAGCGGCAAACACCTCAACATAAGAGCTGAAGAGGAACAGAACAGAGAGAGAGAGAGAGAGAGAGAGAGAGAGAGAGAGAGAGAGAGAGAGAGAGGGAGAGGGAAAGAGGAGCTCTGCCTGAATGGGGCGTTGCTGAGCGCATAATTGAACAATAAATTAAATGAGCCACAAGCACAAGAGAAAGAACGGAACGGAAGCAAGCCATGCAAATGGAAAGCACCGTCCAAAAATCGAAATGCAACCAGCCAGCGGCCATTTTTAGTTAGCGTTTTCGATTTGCGAGCCAATCGAACTGTTCGTGCACTGATTTCTCCAGGGTTCGCATCAATAATGCACGCCTCGATGCGTTTTCAAATAGCAACAATAGAAACGAGAGAAAAACCTCTGAGTAAGTGTGGCGCTATCAGTATTTTTTTTATGGTTTTAAAAAATAATGAAAAACAGTCTTTATATAGTCTTCTATTCTACTTCAAAAGAAGAAGATAGTATAGTAAATATACAAGGCTTATATTATATTATATAGTTTATATCAGTCTTCATTTTCCTTTGTTTCTCTCTCTATCAAAATCAACTTTCATGAGTAAAACTTCTCGGGTGCCCTAATGTAATTGCCTCGCTGTATTTCACATTACACAAAAGGAAGAAAGCGCATTCTAATTGCATTGTAGTTACTTCTCAATTTTAGATTAACAATCTCTTTATTAGATTTTGAAAAGTCCATATATATTTCGGGGCTACTTAATTAATAAAATGTCCAATGTATTCAATCATTATTTCCCCATTTTACTTTGCAATTATTATCCCCACAAATTAAAGATATTCTTAGGGGCCCCTCGCACACCCTACACAGGCCTACCCACGAACTTTTCTCAACTCTTACTGAGAGTCTTCTTTGACTTCACGAATAATTGAGTACATTATTAATTAAAACTAAAGCCGTCTCGCATTTATTATGCTCACATAATTAAAACGTTGAAAGTTGTCGCTATTTTTAGATCAATATGTGATTTCCAATGTGCAGTAGGAAGGAAGCTAAAAATACGTATAATTTAATAACAGCTAATCAATTATTTAAAGCCCATAAAGCGTCGACACTTTGCAAAAGTTTGAATGGCTGCAGCGCGGGCAAATTAACTTTGATGTTTTTCGACCAACCATTTTACGGTCTGGCAGTCAATTGCCAGGGCGAAGGTCCACCTACGTACGTGGGCACCAGGAAACCAGAAAAAAAAAGCGAGGAACGAGGAATGCTGTCCACCCTGGTAATGGCCCTTGAACTGAAGTTGTATGTGCTGTTCATTCAGTGCGCTTTCAATGGCAATTCAAATTTGTGCACATGAAATGCCCAAAGAAAAGAATATAAATCCATAAATAAATACATTACTGTAATCTTTTGGGGTTTTTCTCAAGAAATCTAAGAAAATGTTTCACGTTTTTACCTTCGCTTTGAAAGTTGCAACAACATTTTCATGCACTTTTAAACATTTCAATTTTCAGCCCACGTCAATTTATGCATGAGCAAAGTTTTCTTGCCACCAAGAGAGGGACTGGTATTGAAGGAGGTGTTGCAAGGAGTGGGATGAGTTTTGACGTTACATGGGGCATGTGCCTTGCCGCCGATTCTCTTTAATCAAACCTGAAGTAAATACTATATATCAATATCTATTAAAAACTTAATTTTCTTTGTATGTTTTGAGCAATTCCTTAGAATATCTGCAAAAATCTACTTTTAAGTATAATGTAACATTTATATTTGTATTATATATATATTAAAATATATGCAATAGAAACCACTTCTTAATTTTTTTATGCCACTTAAAATGATTCGTTTTTTTCAACCTCGCTATAGATGTAATTTTCTGCTTCATCGAATCTAACTTCGTAAGTTTTTGGCTCTGCAAAGTGCTGCATTTTAATAAAAGTTTAATATTATGCATTACTATTGCGCACTTTGAGTCTATTTATTTTTTAAATTTAAGTACTTTCGCGCTTAAATAGTTTTGTTTTTCCCCATTTCACTTTGTCGCAGTCGCCGCTGTTGGTCGCCTCTGTGGTGAATCTGGCTAGCGCTGCCCCGGCTGGGGGTCTCTCTCCCAATCTCTCTCTCTCTTCTTTTGCTTTCTCGCTTCTTTTTATTCCTTCTTTGCTTTTTCACTGGTAGTTTTCTTTCATGTTTACAACAAAAGCGGCCACAGCAAATGAAGTGCTTGGCGCTGGGACGGAGAGACGGAGAGAAGGAGAATGGGGTGAAGGTAAAGTCCCGGCCAAAGGCTATTGTGTGATGCGATACGATTCCCGTGGGATTTTCATCCATCCCATCGTCTCTCGTACATATTTTAGCTGGAACTGCAGGCAAGCATGAGAATTTAATGAGGAAACCTTGGCGCTTTGAAGCACTCTGTGTGCGTAGTTTAAGTTTTAATCGAGTTATCGAACAACAATGCAGGCTCGCAATTACAAGTGGCGCCGCTTTGCGGCTGATTATGAATGCATTCGAGTTGGGTGCAAAACTATCTGATAATTTCAACATGCAAAACGAATCGAACTGCAAAATAATACAGCGATTATTTGCGTTTTCCATTTGCGGTTTTGTTTTCAAATTCAGTTTCGGTTAGGAAGCGCCCAACAAATTACACAATCACTTTCAACGAGCCGGGGAATTTCTGGTCTGCTCCTGCCTGTTCTCTGCTGTTCTGTTCTTTGTTCTACTCTGTTCGATTCAATCAACAATTATAGTGGGTATTTGTTTTGGGTATCGGGCATATTGTGTTTGCACAAGATATTGCCAAAGTTTACGAGCTTGCGGTTCATTTTGGCCAATTATTCTGTAATTCGCATTACATATTGTTTGCAGGAATGCCAATTTATCATAGACTTTTTATACTACATTGAGATATGAATGTAAATTTAATTTAAAGATAATTCAATAGTTACAGTAAATAACTAAAGATAGTATCGAAAATATTTACTTCGATTTAGTTTGCATTGCTAGAGCACTTCCCAAATAAACAGTCACATATTCAAACTTCTATTTTGAAGTGACTTCCCTGCCAGCTGTCCGCACTCCACACGGTAATTGTCTTTGATTCCCCTGCGTGTTCGGTCCCAAAGCAAGTTCAATTATATCGAATCGAGCAAAGCTGCTGCCACTGCTGCTCCTACTGGCTGGCTAATTGGACTAATCTATTATTTGGCTTAGGGTATTTACATAATTAAAATGTTCAAATTGAATTGGCTTGAAAATTGCAGCTTGTGGTTTTCGGAACTGACTTCGGCTGGCCGCAAACGAAAATGTTTTTCCATTCTAACCGAATGACGCATACGACGTGTGGCACACAGATAATGCATTTCTTATGTTTTTCGATTTTCAACTGGAAATTCATTGTCGTAGATTTGGACAAGCTGTATAAGCTCTAGTTGGGTTGAACTATTCATTGAAAATTCTTCATTTATTTATTATTTTCGCCATGTTCGAAATGTTTATTCATATGTGACATTCTCGGACAGTCTTGCTCTATTTGTACTATATTAATAGAGTATATTTCTTTAACATATCCTACAGTATTTTGAGGCTGAGGAATTTTTAAATGCATGCGGAAGTGAAATACTATAGAGGAAGTATAAAACAATTGTATTCAAATATATTTGCATAAAACTTTAAAACTTATTTTAAAGCGATCAATTGACAAACATTTAATTTGATTGCCATGCATATGATGCCATTATTTATGCACCTCAACCTGACAATAGCATTCAACGAATCCCCTGAAAACATCTAACAATTTGTGCGCCATGCATATTTAAAATTATTTTTACAGCATGTTGAGCACGAATTGAAACCGCGTAGCTGCCGCACAATGCCCCCCACAACAGTAGCGGCAGCAAGGACAACAACATCAACAAGTGGCAACAGTAGAGCAACAAATTGACAAATTTTGATTGATAGTTTGATTGCGGATATTTGTCGGAGCTATGACAACAGCTAGAGGATGCCCGACAGCGATGCGACCAGGCAAATGAATTTAACGAACTCATTAAAATCACAGCCTGGGGAAATATGTTTTTAAACAGGAAAATACATTCACACACACACACACACATAAATTAGCATTATTTGGTGAGTTCTTGTTCTCCGAATTTTCTTTTGCCTTTAAAGACTGACGCGACTCTTGACCGGGCACAACGGATGTAATTTCCAGCTGCAATTGCCCGGGCACATGTTCCCCAGGCTAAGGGTGCCCATAAATCTATTCGAGTGGGCTGGGCCAGACCAGGCCAGGCTATCTGTCTGTCTGTCTGGCTTTCTGTCGAGCCGTCTGTCTGTCTTTCTGTCTGACGCAACGTGCAAATAGTTACGTGAAATTATTTCCGGCGTCGGTTACTAATATCACTTCTATTTGAATTTCTTCGGAATAGACTTGCAAGGAAGTTGCATTCAACTTCAACTTTTCCACTTGCAACCCTCCAAGGAATTCCTTCTCGTTTGCATTGCCATTCCCTCCTCCTTCTTGTTAGCAAAATTCCAGTTGAGTTGGCTACTTAAGCGAACTCTTGAAGCTGGCTTCAGGTTTTTCAGTATTTAAGACCGTCTGACTTTTATTCTGCTATGAAGCCTTTTAAAAGAATTCATAATTGCTTAATGAATTGTATTTTAAAACACATAGAAAAGTCAGCATTATTGATTACGTTTTGGCTTCACCTTAAAAGTATTTAATTACTTGCATTCTAATTTATCCACGTTTAATCTTCTATGCCATAAAACGTCACCTCCTTCCCTCGGAACTTGCACTTCCTAATCAGACCGAGTAGAAGTTTCCCTCCAATGCGCGAAGTGGCTCGAGTTATCGCACTCTGCCACGGCTGCCACGCACAAATTGTCGCCATAAATGTTAATTAAATTAAAATGCTAATAGGCGTGAAATATGATAACACTCCAACACACACACACACACCCAGCAAAGAGGGGAGAGAAGGAGGGAGAAGCGTGTCGAAGACAGGTGGCAAGTGGCAGGCGACAAGCAGCAAAAGGTGTAACAGCTGCCGTTGTCTGCTTACTACCATGGGGGAGGTGTTCGGGGGATCCCCAATGTTGCCGCTTGCTTGATTTTCAGAATAATACTCGTAATAATTAAAATGAAAATTAGAAATGGGCAAAAAACGCGCTCGAAGTTGGCCGAAGCAGCTGCCAACGGCGAGGCAAAAAGACAGAAGGCAACCGATGAAGGGGAGAGCAGCACAACGAGCAACAGGGGAGGTTGGTGGTCTGTGTTGGGGGACAGTGGCACAGAGAGCGCAACGGTCCACACTTGGCTCGACCAGCTTGAGCTTGGAATTTGCCTTTTGGCGGCATCTAATTAAAAGGGATAAGGCAGGCACGCTGCTCAGACAGGTGTGAAAGGCAAAAGGGCGCCGTGGAATGGAGGAAAAGTGGGAAGTGGAATTGTGGAAGCCATAATTGCTAATTGCCGTGATTATCAGGGAGACAGGGGTGGGGGAGTCATGGAAATGGAAGAGAGGCTTGATGATAATTTAAAGTGTTTTTGTTGTACTTTTGTTTAAATAATAAATCGGAATCAGTCGACGATAAAAAGAACAAAGTAATTCATTAATTGCTATTTCTATTTCTTCTGCTACTACCACTTCTTCTACTACTACTAATACTACCACTTCTTCTACAAATACTTCTTCTACTACTAATACTACCACTTCTTCTACTACTATTATTACTACTTCTTCTACTACTACAACTACTTTATCTACTACTACTACTACTCCTTCTTCTACTACTAATACTACTACTACTACTACTTCATCTACTACTACTACTACTACTACTACTTCTACTTCTTCTACTTCTAGTACTAGTACTTATTCTTCTACTACTACTACTTCTTCTACTACTACTACTACTTCTGCTACTACTAATACTACTTCTACTACTACTTCATTATTTATTAAATTTATCACTACGTTTACTGCTCAATCCACCTCCTTCACAGCCCTAACATTCTCTTCCCCCTTCTACTTGTCTCCCTTCCCTGCTGGAACTGTTGCTCTCGTTCGATGTGTGCTTAACGCTCTCAATCAGTGTCCGCAAACACAAACACATCGAGCACTTGATGGCATTAAAAGCCAAGCCAAACACCTGCCAAACCACTCCCCCTTTGGCAATCTTTCCCCCATTCCCAGCAAGTCTCTTAATATATCTGCGAGTGCTTATGTGGCTGCTCTGTCTGTCCGTATGTCCATTTGTCCGCTTGTCTCTCCAACTGCCAATCACAAGCGAGCACTCTGCTCTCACACCCCACTCCCATTTCCCATTGCGAGATGGTCCTTGCGGTGTCTTACGTCGCCCCCCATTAGGATGATGAAAAGCCCCCGATGGCTACATGGATCGGGTCGGGGTAGACAGTCACTTGTTGGGCCTATTAATTGTCATTAATATTTCACTATGTGTCCTTTGTCGTGTCGTGTACGAAATGTTGTTCGGTGGCGCCTGCAACTTGTACTGAAGCCAGATAATGCTTAATTTGCTGCTTAATTATGCATAGAATATTTCTGGGTGTCCTATATAATTACTGTTGTTTGTTATCGGCCCTTGCAGGGCTTTTACTTGTGGCTGGCAGGGAAAGTTGTCGGCTTTAAAGCCGCTTAACCAAGGTCGTTTCAGGGACTCAGCCCAGCCGCTTTGTCTTCAGCCCCCTCCAGTGAGCAGAATGACAATTTAGCATAGGCAACAACTTAATTCGGGTAACATTCCTCACCCACGCATACACACACACACCCACACATATGCCCACACGGAGGGTTACAAATGGACGCGCTGCGTGTGAGCGTGCAAACACGTTCCAAACACATAAACAGCTTTTGGCCCCGTTCATTTCTGTGTTTCTTCCTTTTTTTGTTGTGAGTGTTTTTCTTTTGCCCTCTTCGCTTTGACCAAGTTAAGCGAACTACCTCATAAATTTCGCATTTTCCTCAACGAAAGGTTGAGACTGGGGGATTGGAACGGGCTTTGCGGCAGAGCCCCCTCTTGGTGCGCTGAGAGCCGGTGGAATAAACTATAATTTTCATTTATTTTGCCAAAAGGGATTAAGCGCTCAGACATAACTCACTTACTCGGTAATTAAAAGTAATAACTACGATTTTTGATACTCCAGCTTAAGTGTACTTTTTGCTGCATTTCTCGGAGCTTTCAAAGGATTACTCGAAGTGTATTTAATTTGAGTTTGATGTGATTTTTAAATTACCTAAATTGAAAAGGTTTTACGTATTGTATATGTATAGAAATGTAGATTTGATGGACAGATATGTAATATTTTAAAACTAGAGAGAAATAAAAATAACTAGAAAAGAATAAATTAAATAAATATATATTTATTGCAATATTATTTAAGTTACATTTTAAGTTCTATATTCAATTCTCTTTTTTATTTATTTACTTTATTGCCCCAAAAAACCTTTAAAAAGCACTGCGCAATTTTGCCGCATCTTAAAATGTCGCATCATTTGTGAGGACAACGCACCAATGCAGCTCATTTGACCGCAGACAGGATGCCACAGGACACATGGATGGATGCACGGAGGGTCACATAAATCTGGCGTCTATAGAAAACACGCTTAAAAGCCGTTTAATAAGCCCGGCCACAAACACATGACAAATGCGCCGCCCAAGCAACTGCATTGTGCAGGGCCAAGAAGGAGTTCAAAAGGAGCCAAGTCGGGGCTGCTGCAATGCCATAAATTTTATGGCACGGCTATTGAACGGCTGACATGGCACAGATATTTTGTCGCATAATTTTCAATAAATTGCTGTGGCCGAAAGAAGGTCCCAGCGTCTGAGAGAGATCTTAAATGCAACGAATATGTGGTAATACATTTACAGGTTGAAGAATTAAACACAAAATATGATAGAATATTGAAGTTAAATATTAAAATAAATAACCTCTGAGGCAGCGTCTATCTGGACTTCGAACTACATCAATAAAATTAATATAAGCAAGCCCAAGTTTTCATTCAGGTTTTTTAAATAATAAATGCAACTTTAGGCATGCAAATTATAAGGCAATTTTGCAATCTATTCAAAAGGCGCACCTTAAATTCTCAGTGTGTGTAGGCAAAGTCAATTACCGCGTTTGACGCTTGTGAGATCACTGTTTGATATGCATAGTATGCACTGATACAAAGCTGTAGAGAATATACGCATAAAACAAATCAATAAACCTATTCTCCTTCATTGAGTAGAGCTTTTTCGCTATACATTGAAAATACTAAGACAAGAGAGCTGGAGAAACATCGATGTTTGCTAAGGGTTTTGTTTGCTTCAATTTATACTTATATTATACTATTCACATAACGAAATCGATTTGGCTTTCCATGTCCAAAATTTTATTTAATATTTATATAGACTATAACAAATCAATAAATAATATACGCAAAATATAAGAGAATTGTACTTTATCAGAATTTGAGCGACCTTGAACTAGCAGAGAAGCATTTGATCTGCGTCTATTTATAGTGGAGACCCCTCTGGAGCGAAATACTCAATTAATTCAATTCCGCTCTCTTTATTTTTATTAAACTGAGAGAGAATCTCGTTCTCTCTGTAGCTAACTGTTTGCACTGCTGTTTGAATTAACAATTGTTTCGCTGAAAGAACGAGAGACAATTGAATACCCTACATGGTTTGTCTATGCGGCATATTTAATAAATCTAAATATTGTATAAAATATATTTTCTTAATTTTTATTCTTTCACTAATATTCGTCTGGTGCATTCTAGAGAGAATGATCACACATCCTCGATCGTGCATAGTCAATGTCAATATATTGAATGCCCTTTTCCTATCAATAGTAAAAGTAGCTTTATCTTTACCTTATATTATATTTGCACTATTTACAATAGTAATAAACAATATTCATATTGTTATTTTAGTTAATTTGTCATTGATTAAATCGTTTAAAACAAATTCACTAAGTTTTATGTAAATCACATTTGCTTTCAAGCATCTTCAAAAAAGTTACGACCAACTCAAGAGCCTACAAATCGCGGTTTAACCCATTTATTTCATCAGCCTACATAAGTATTGCATCAAATTATAATTATTATATCAAGCACAAGGTAATTTGTACATAGTATGGTAAACAAAATAATCAATAGAACAATTGCCACATCTTATCAATTCCATTCGGCACAAACATATTTGGGGAGTAGTGAAAAAATAGACGAGCTTGTGGAATAGCAACTGAGCTAATCTAATCTAGAGAGCGCCAGTAGCGAACGCTCTTATAAAAGCTTTCAGTGTCGGGTCAGTGCAAACAATTGAATAATTATCCAGCTATATAGTCGGTTCGGAACAGTTGTTCGAGCAACATCGACAATCACAATGGTCGCGATTACTTTGACCCTGGGGCTGCTGGCCGTGGGCCTTTTCTACGTCTTTCTTCGCTGGAACTTCGACTATTGGCGCAAACGGGGCGTGCCGAGTCCCGAGCCAAGCATATTCACTGGCAACTATCCGAATATGTACACTATGAAGCGACATCAAATTTACGATATAAACGATATCTATAAGTAAGTGAACGCTGATAATCTGATTAATGGCGTGAAAAATCCAATTTATCCTAGAAATTTTTTATCTTAAAACACGAATAATCTCTTGATAAGCTGGAATCGATAATTTGTGTTTGTTTTAACAGGTAGAAAGTGGTATTTTCAACCCTATAAAGTGCCTATATTTTATATCATCATAATGTTATCTAGCACATTTGTATGGCGATCTATAAAACACCTTCCAACCTTAATAATGTTAATTTAAAGTTCCTAAACTTTTTTTAATTTATCATTTGATTTACTCCCAATATTTCTCCATATCAGTCGCTACAAGAACCAGCACGATGCAGTTGGCATCTTTGGAGCACGCAAGCCTCAGTTGTTGGTCGTCAATGCAGAGTTGGCAAGGCGTGTCATGGTTGCCGATTTTAAGAATTTCCATGACAATGAAGTGTCTATTTTAATGAACGAGAAAAGCGATTTCATCTTTGCCAACAATCCGTTTACATTAACGGGCGAAAAATGGAAGAATCGAAGAGCCGATGTTACACCTGGACTGACACAAAGTCGCGTAGGTTAAATATTTGCCTATAACAACAAACATATCATAAGCGATCTCCCCATGAACAGATCAAGGCTGTCTATCCCGTGACCAATCAGGTTTGTCAGAAGATGAGCGACTGGTTGAACAAGCAGCTACGACTGGCTTCGAAGGAGGGAATCGATGCCAAAGATGTGAGTTAAGAATTAACTTCTCATTATCTAAGAACAATTTGAAAGCCTTCTTCTTCTCGTAGATGTGCCTGCGTTTTACCTCTGAAATGGTTACTGATTGCGTACTCGGAGTGAAAGCAGAGAGCTTCACCGAGAAGCCAACGCCAATTATGTCTCACATTAAGCATCTGTTTAACCAATCCTGGACTTTTGTTCTTTACTTCGTCATGATTGGCACCTTCCCATCACTACCGAATATTTTTAAGTTACGATTCATTCCACTTCCGACGGAACGCTTCTTCGTGGACCTCATGGAGCAGGCAGTGAATGCGCGAAGAGTTCAAATGTCCGCTGGCAAGAAGTTTGAGCGAACCGATTTCCTTGACTATATCTTGCAGTTGGCCCAGAAAAGGAATCTGGACAGTCGCGAGTTGACCGCCTACTCAATGACTTTCTTGCTTGATGGTTTCGAGACAACGGCGAGCGTGCTGAGTCACCTCTTTCTATTTCTAGGCCGCGATCAGGAGGTTCAGCAAAAGCTACGCGATGAAGTGACTGCCAATCTCAACGCAGATGGTGTCATTGAGTTTGACAAGCTGAACGAGTTAGCCTACCTGGATGCATGTATACAGGGTTAGTTGCTAATCATAAATCTTTATAGACATGGCCTGATAATATTCTCTCTCCACAGAGACCATTCGCCTCTTCCCCCCTGGCGGCCTTTCCAGTCGACTGTGCACACAGTCTGTGGAGTTGCCCAATAAGAATGGCAAGAGCTTTGTTGTGGACGCTGGCACCACTGTGCTTATACCGCATTATTGTTTTATGTCGGATGAAGAGCACTTCCCCAATCCACAAGAATACCAACCCGATCGCTTCATGCAGCCCGATGCAGCCAAGATGTACAGAGAACGCGGTGTCTTCATGGGCTTCGGTGATGGTCCACGCATCTGCATAGGTGAGTCGAATATACAAAAGAGACTTAAGACCTTACATTAAATGTTTTCTTTTTCAGGCATGCGTTTTGCCATGGCTCAGATGAAAGCGGCAGCTGTAGAGATCATTACCAAGTTCAACATTCGCGTCAACCCCAAGACTCGCACTGACAATCTGTTGGACCCCTTGATGTTCATCAGCTCCCTTAAAGGAGGCATCCACCTTGACTTCGAAGCGCGTCAGTAAGCATCAGCTTACTT
This sequence comes from Zaprionus indianus, assembly GCA_018904595.1. Lineage (NCBI taxonomy): Eukaryota > Metazoa > Arthropoda > Insecta > Diptera > Drosophilidae > Zaprionus > Zaprionus indianus. The sequence goes on from JAEIHA010000905.1 coordinate 6,020,298, forward strand.
TCACCATTGCTTTTTTAAACTGAATATCTTTGAACTAAAGTTGCATTTCAAAAAATAAATAATATAACAATCTATAAATATCATTCTAATAAATGCATGAAATACTTCTAGACAATTATCGAAAATGTACCGAGCACATTTTGTCAACTAACTGACTAGTACTCATATGTTTCATTGAACAGTTTGACAGTAAATTAAGCATTCACTTTCAGTTGGTTACCATTTTCCAGTTATCTGTGCCTTGCAAAGTGCTCGAAAACATGCAAATTACTGACTGACAAGATGCACAACTAATTACACTCACGAAATGCAGGTGAATAGGTTGAGTACATTCGTTTAAGGCTGCAATCAAGTGTACTCGATAGCAGGTGTCAAAAGAGTTTATCGACAGCAAAAAAGTTGTGTCTTCTTTCGAGAACATTGAACTCCCAGACCAAGCTAATTAGGTTGAGTGGCTACAGTAAAACACCTGTATAATGATTGTCTGTCAGTCGCCTGTAAAATCGACGAGCTATCGGCGACGCCTTGTGCCAGGCAACGGGTGTGTGTCAACAACTAAAAATATAACGATAAACAAATTTATGATATTTATTTAGTAATTTATTCATGTCTGGCACAACGCGCAGCACATGCCACATGCCACATGTTGTCAGTTCAGTTCGCCTGACTGCGCTTTGTTTTGCTGTCAGTCAGTTTGGCAGTTGCTTAAATCATATATCGTATATATGTATATATATAGCAGCAAATTGATGGCAGTTATGCAGGCAGTTGAGCATGAGTGTGTGTCGCATCATGTTCACACAGATACCCAGAGAGTATTGAGAGGGATATTTACTTGCAATATTCAAACTTTCAAAGTGAAAAGGAAAAATATTTTAGAGTATTTTATGCATTAAAAAGCTTACCAAATTTTATAAATCGAATTTTATAAAATGTAATTATAGTAAAATGAAATTCAAAGCGATATTACTTTCATCTGTTGCTGTCAAATCGAGTTGAGACGCAAAGTGACCCTCGAAATGGCTTTGAGAATCGAGTGGCACCTTCTGCCTTGGTGAATAGCTCAATTTAAACTCTAAAAGCCTTTGAATTATGTTGCAAATCCAATTGGGAAATCAAAGGCGCACATCAAATGGCATTACTCGCCTTGGTTGCTGCTACTGCTGCTGCTGCACGTGCCCCAATAAGTGGCAAAAGACTGGGCAAAAGTTATGCATATGCAGTTCCCTCCCACCTCCGTCCACAACTTTGTGTTTTCTGCATTGTTTTCTTGCACTTTTCCAGCTGCGGCAGTGCGGGTTCAATCTGCAATTTGCTGCGGCTGTGATTTGGCAAATTGTTTGCAGGAAAAACAAAAGGCGAAGACGATCCAGCTTAGCCCCAACAATCCAACAACTGCGACGATGACGACGACGACGGCAACGACGACTAAGGCGAGGAGCAGACTTTGGCCGGGGGCAATTTATATTGCCAGGCACTTTGCTTCTTCACCCTGCCTGCACTGATGGGGCTATTGTGTCTGGCTGCGCTTCTGATTCAGGCTCCTGCAGCGACTCCTGCAGGCTGCTGCCACACGCCGCACCCTATCCTGCCCCCTCTCTTCCACCCTTGTTTGCCGTTCAAAGGTTGAGCGAAGTTCAAATTGTTTGCCAGGTGTTTTCACAGCAGCTTCGGGTTTTTTTCCTCAGCTATTTGATCTGTGATTGAGCTGAACGAGCAAATAAACTTGTGGCCGCACTCTCGATTGAGTGTGGCAAGCCGCCACCAGCCACCTTCTCTTTCACTCTCTTTGAATCCTTGACTTATTATCTGTTGCTTTTGGCGCACTCAACTCTCAAGTTGATGCGTAAATCCCCCGCCAAATCCGGATCTCAGTAATTATTCAAGCATCTGCAAGCAGGCAATTACTTAGCTGACAGCTTCTTGAAGGTATCAAAATGAACAAGAGTATTTTCTATTTAAGTCAAGTCAGGGTTTGAGAAAAGACCTTCTCAGTTGGAAAGAATGAACTCAGATGAATGAAAAGTATGAATTGATACAGAGAAGTTCCAGTGGCTGCTAAAATTGATTGATAGAAATATCTTCTGAAGTTTTATATTAAAAATCAATCAGTTACTGAAATAATTAAATATATATTGTGAATATTATATAATATTCTTTAAACATATGCAAATTAAATGACTTTATGAGTCCCTCTAAAATTTGTTTTGAAGAATTTGTTGAATGTTTTCATAATTGATTTACTTTTCCATTACATTAAAGATAATCCATATTAAATCGTTGGTATTTTCCTACAGTTATATAATATAAAATATAAATAGGCTGTTCTACTTCATAATATCCACAAATAACTAAGTTATGACCCTAATAAATGTAATTTATGCTCTCTTAAAGACAGATAAACTCCGACTAGCACATAATTTAAGTTCGGTATATATTGACTACCAACAACAACAAGCGCAAGAAGAGCAAAATCAGAAAGGCACACACCTCTGCATATCCAAAACAAGCCGCTCACTTGCCCTTTGCTCCGTTGACCTTGCTGTTGGAATAAACAAGTTAAATCCAATAAAAACATTTTGTTTAGTGAATTTATTTTGTAAACGACCTTGTCAACAGGATGATGAACACGTTTTACAAATATTTGCACACGACCAGCATACATATACATTAGTTGTGAGTGCGTGTGTGTGTGTGTGTGTGGGTGGTAGTGTGTGAGTCTGGGCTACAGCACACATTCAATATTTATTTTGGTTGCCATAGAGAGCAGGCTACATTTCTAGGCCGGAAAATGCGAATCGCCCTGATACAAATTTAATTCAATTAAGAGATTCGGCCAGCTTGCTTTAAGAGTGATTGGTTTAAAAGGGGTCCAGAAGAAAGGCAGTTTTATAGAGTAGGGAGGAAGGGGGTGCATGCGTAGCAGCGGCACGACAATAACAACAAAACCCCATTAACATTTTCATGGAAAAACTTTGTGCTAATTGCATTTATGGCACAAAACCTCAAAGTTCAAAATCAGTTGGAAAAACACAGCAGAAAATGCAATTAGCACTTCAAGAACAGCGGGCGGGACATGGTAAATGTGGGCGACGCCTGCCACGCCTCCATGCCTTCCAAAAATTGTATATACATAGTCATGACGATGATGATGACAATGGCGGCAAGTGGAAATGCCAAGAAAATGTGCGGCAGCTAATTAAAAAACTTGTAGCTGCCGTATAATTTCGTACAGCTGGCAAGTCGCTAGAGAGAGAAAGAGAGAAAGCAAGTCAAGTGATGGAGAGACAGCAAGCAACTGAGGTGACAACTGAAAATTGCATGATTTTCCCTGCTGCTGGGAAATTGACAATTTGCTGTGCAATAATTTGGGCTGGCAAACGGCGACCGCAGAAAGCAGAGAGAGACTGAAAAGGCAAAGCAGACGAAGAAGTGGAAGAACGAACCTGGCAGAAGGCAGCCAAGGAGACGAGAAGAACAACATTGTTGTTGTTGTTGTTGGCCGCATTGCTGGCCACGGAGGCATAAACAAGCCGAAGCTCAGACTCAGGCCCAGTCAGGGCAAGAAATGGCAAGGCAAGCCAGAGTCGGCAGCATCTTGGCCAACAAAGTGAGCTATCATTTACGGTTATTCATAAATTTATGAACTAGCTCAAATGAACTTTGCTGCTAATGAACTTGCCACGCTCAGCTGTCAGTTGGAAATCCCCCGACGCAAACAAGTTCCCGTGCATTGTGAAATAAATATTAATTATTTTCTTTGAAATGGAAACTGTACATCAGGTTAATTTATTTGCTAATTAGAACTGACTGTTGGATAAAACTAGAACTGCATGAGAGTTGAGAGGTTCATTTTATTAATATGGGAATTTTTTTCTTTTCATTTATGTTTTGTAAAGTTGAAGCTGTGCAAGAGTCTATTGCTATCGTCAATATAAATGTTGTTTACGTATCAAACCTAGAAAGCGTCATAAATTGCTTGCAATCCAAACCCAAATCCATATGTGCACACATTTAACTTCATTTAAATATTTATTAAAATCTCTGATTAAATTAATCAAACAATTAACAAGTTCATTTAATTTAATTTATTTAATAATTCGAAATGAACAAAGTGCAAGTTTATTTTTTGGTTGAATTCTCACTTAAACGAGAACACATGCAACCGCTGCAGGGAGAATGAAACTTAAACTGCCTACTGTGGCATGTTGAATGCTGACTGTAGCACGTTGCACGTTGCAAGCTGTTGTCAAGTGAGTGAGGCAATTAATTGCTGACCCGCTACTGGGTTGACTGCAAACGATGCTAATTAATCGAACGTTGCATACTTTTCAGCGCAATCGCTATTTGATCCTGATAAAATATGAACAATATTCATTAACCTCAGCAGGTTGACTATGTATACGTTGTATGCTTCTCTCTGTCTCTCTTTTGCTCTCTCTTTCTCTCTCGCTCCCTGTCTTTGTGTTGTGCTGAGCCGCATTATTGCCACATTTAATTAGCTGTCGCCAAAGGGGAAATGCCGATGCGTTGACACGGGCGATTATGTTAATCAGCCCAAGATGGGTGGCAGGAAGTGAGGCATGGAGAGATGTTGTGATGGAGTGAGACAGCCAAATGAGGATGCTTGTACAACGCGCAATGTTGTTTAATTGTTCATTGATGTTCATCGCGGCATGCAAATTTACAAGCTCATTGACCGTGTCTCCGTTTCCCTTCCCCTTCCCATCACAACAGCTTCAGTTTTCATTATCCAAGCTCTATTTGGATTTACATTGGCAGCGATATGTCGATTTAAGTGCATTTATTTAATTGCACAGCATTCGCATCCGTATCCGTGTTTAATGCGCATTAATGAGACATGACGTTTTAATTGGATTAATTGCGTTTATTAAGTGCTGCGGCGACAGCTAAAAGCCGAACTCTGAACTCTGAACACTGTACACCGAGCACAGCGAGCTGAGTTAACTGTTTTGCTCTTCTCTGTTAACTGAACTCTGATTGAGTCCTTCGCTGCCCGGTCAGCACATTGCGAGCAACTACGTCCACATTGAGCGACCGCAGACACTCTGCCGAGTGAATGCAGCGTAGTTGCAACCTCAGCCTAGGCGACTTCGAGTGCATCACCATCGCAATTGCGCCGAGAGCATTGTGTGCGTGTTCTGATTGATGGCGATGACAGGACAATTGATGTCGATTAGGCAACCATTTAGTGGGCATCTAATTGTTGTCGCAAATTGTTTTAATGACATCAAGAAGATAAGTATGAAGAATGGAAGATACGAGGGTCGTTTGATAAGTCCGTGACTTTTTGAATAAAATATATTTTTTTCGTCAAAGAAGCGTTTTATTTCTCAACATAATCTCCTTTTAGCTCTATACATTTAGTCCAGCGTTTTTCCAATTTTTTTATTCCTTCCAAATAATAGGTTTTCTCAAGGCCCTCAAAATAGTCGTTTGTTTCTGTGATGACCCGAATCTCTTACCGCCGAGCCATTTCTTCATGTTTGGAAACAAAAAATAGTCACAGGGGGCTAAATCTAGAGAATATGCTGGATGGGGTAGCAGTTCGTAGCCCAATTTATGAAATTTTGCCATGCTGACACGAAATTCACTTTTTTCCATTTTCGTTAAAATTCACGAGATCGTCTGCTTTCAATGCCTATAAAACGCAAACCAAAAAACGCAGCTTTCTCAAAATTTTACAGTCAGCTGTTAATCGATAACTGCTGACAGGAGCACTGTTGTATTTAGAGCAGGTGCGCGGCAAATACAAAAAGTCACGGACTTATCAAACGACCCTCGTAATGAATAAAATATAAAATTAATCTACTATAATATTAATTTATATGTTTATAATACATTGACGTGAAAGTTCATCACAGACAATACTAACTTTCCTGGCTTCCTAATAGTTAGAAGTTTAGTTTACTTTCATGCATACATTTATTGTTGTTTGTAAATTAACAAACGTATACATACATGGATACAAACTATTTCTAACAATAGATTACAGATCAGATGCCTCCCTTGTTAACTGACACCTGACCTTAGTGTTATGGTGTTAAATAACTTGTGTGTTAATTGTCTAATTAGACAGACATGGCTCAGACATCGACTCGGCTAGTGATGCTCATTATGAATATATGTACTTTGTGGGGCTTGCCACGTCTCTTTTTGCCAGTTAAATACATTTACACAAATTTAGTTCACCCTTTAGTGACCATTTGTGATAATAATTAGTTTCATTGAAAAATAACAGTCAATGTAGATAACAACAGACAAACAGAACTACCTGAAAAGGTTGTCAGGATTTTTATTAAACAAACAACAAATTAATTGAAGTAATCTCCCATATAATACATGTAAAACACGCATGACCACGAATATGTGCAGGAAAATATGCACGCATTGGCTTTATTCGCAAAGACATAATAATCGCCGCTATTATCAACCAGATGCTTGTCGGCCAGGAGAGCGAGACAAGAAGGGACGTGACCACTGGAACTATGTAGTATTAATATTGTCATGCCCCCTTGACCCGGCCATAACTCAAAACGCGAACAAAATAAAGCCCCGAAGCAACCACAGCAAGCATGCCGTTGGCCAACCCCAACTCCATCCTGTGCGGCCAACCATCCTAGACGACCGACAAACCCTTCCACCCTCTCTCTCTCTCTCTCTCTCTCTCTCTCTCTCTCTCTCTCTCTGTCTCTCCTTTGCTCTCTCGTCCCGCAATGCTTCAGTTAATAAAATATAAATAAGCATAAATCACGCACACGAGCAAACATGAACATGAACATGATTAACAAGGTCATTTAACGGCACTTGTTTCACTTCTCGTCCAGCGTCGAAAGTGGAGCCCTACAAAAACAAAACATGGGCGTGTTCGGGGAGGAAGGGGATAACATTAGTCCCACAAAGGCTCTAAACAAAAACGGAGCCTATGTTTTTTCGAACCTTCTCCATGAAAATTCGATTATTGTGTTAAACGCTGCAACGCCCCTAGAAGCACCTACCCTCTCCACGCCCCTGGCTGTCTGTCCAATGGTTTGTTGTTCTGTTCGCTCGTAGATAAATATTACTCCAGGGAGACATTTGATAATAACTTGCGGCCAATGTTGACTATAATCAGCATAAGTTCACCAACTCTCTTTCCCACTGCAGTTGGCCACGCCCCTTTCGGACAGCAATCCAGCTGTCGGAGATTGGGGAGTCCGCACAGACAACACACATATTTCGGACTGACACAGCGCGCATTAATCATCTGTATTGGGGGTTTTTCTGCCTCTCGTTGGGAGTAAACAAGTCAATTTCTCGGCACCGCAAGAGGTAGTAAACATGTTCCGACGGCAAGTAAGGAGGATTTAAAGAGATTCCCTATGTGCCGCATGTGAGGAACAATAGAAGGAGGTCTTTTGAAAAGTAGATACAAATTAAAAGAACATTCATTACAAAAGATTGAAGTTAAGTCAATAAAATGAATGATGCAAAATATTTAAGCAAATATTTAAAATAAATTATCTTTGTTTAATAATAAGACCAATAAATAAAGTCAATTCCAAAGAAATTTGACTAAATTAATAAAATATTCATGCCAAATTTGCAACTTTGCCACAGTTTAATCGTCAACAGTTCTGTGGAACTCTAATAAAGACAGTTAAAATGGAAAATATTTGTTGACACTATTGCGTAGCCTAAGTTAATATTTCAGAGTCTAGATACTCTACAATATTTATCAACAATATTAACAAAATGTTTACTTGCAACACTGTATAGCAAAGAGTCTTAATACCATTTTTAGTAAACTTTTAATTTATTACTTTGGAACATACATATCCTACATCTTCCCAGAAATATTCCTAAATATTTATAAATATTTACATCACAATTGTGTCTCGATACCCCCCAGAATTTGACCAACATGTTGCTACATATGTGCATTTAAAAATCTCAATTTGTTCGCTCTGCTTGTCACTGGTCCCCAACAAATCGTTCAGTTTAGCAAAGACAACAGGCAACAAAAATTCCAAGAAAAAAACCAGCATGAAATTCAAAAGAAATCTTCAAAAAAAGATGGGCAAAAACATGCGACATGCAAGTCCGAATAAATGTGCAGCAGAGAGACTCCATTTGAGAAATTGTCTGCAGCGGGTCAATTGTTTGTGGCTTTTGTGCCACATAGCTGCCATGTCATGCCCACAATGCAATGGAACTTCTTCTTTGTCCTGCACACCCACCACCCATCGCTCCCCCTACCCTCCCATTCATCTTAAAGGACTGCTTATCCATTAGACGGAATTTGATTTTCAGTGTGAAGCATTTGTAGAGTTTTCACTTGGAAATGTAAGGGATTTCACCAGAAAACCTGCTTAAAGTTGCATTAAAATGTTGAAGTTAAATAATGTACGAGAGCAGACATTCTCAAAGATGGGCTTTCTAACTTAACAGATACCCTGGGCATCATAATTGGGTAGATGATTTGTAAATAGGATTATCACCTTAAAATATCTTGCATTATTCATCTCACACGTTTAGAAAGCTTAATTAAACTGAATTGACCCATTTATATGATTTTTTTTGATATCCTTTAGTCTAAGTATATGGCGACTAAAATACCTTTTTACATTTTATAATTGATTTACTCAAAGTTTACTATACACAGTCGAATTATTTGAAATCAATTTGTAATTTTACAAATAATTTTAATATAATTGAAATTATACTACAGTTTTGAGTTTAAGTGTATATGGATATTTAAAATTCAAGACAACGCTTTTAATATTTTCCTCGAATCTCATCAAATATTATTCTAGTATCTTGAATGATTTATATTTGGCTTATATAAATCTCCAACAATACGATATAGTCATAATACCCATGCCATGTACACAGAAGGCAGAGAATAAAAGAACGAGACGTCTCGGCAGATGCGTAAATTCCGAGAAGGTTTCCGAGCAATTTATGAGGAAGGAAGAAGGAAGCATTTTACAGCCCTTCCTGCTCGGCCGGCTTACGCACTCAGTTGGCCGTGCTGATTATGTGCTCCGCCCGCTTACACGCTTAATATATCAAAATATGTGACTATCAAAAAATATAAAATTTATTACGCGTATTGTGTAGCCGCAGGGACGGCGGGAAATAAAGGAAAGAAGAACGAGCGTGTGCGCTGTAATGTTTTTATTAACACGCGGTGCTGAAAAGTAGGCAGTGTTAAATTTAAACCGCTTTCAGGTGTGCAAATATTTATATGCATATGTGTGTGTGGGCATGTGTGTGTGGACTGCTATTAGCTGAGCAAATAAACAACGTTTTGCCATTTTTCATTTCAGACTGTGTGGAAAAGGAGTAAATAGAAAAGTGAAAGCAGTTAAAACAAACGAAATCAAATACAGCATGAGTGTGTGCGAGTGTGTGTGAGGCGAGTGCTTGTGCGTTTCTGTCTACTCGGTGGTGAGTCGGGGTTGAGTGCATGTGTGGCAGCTCCAGCTTGGCTTGCTGCACTTGTTGCAATCGCTGCCACAAAGCAAAGTGAAGCGGTTCCTCCAGCCCTCTCTATCCCCCTTGCGCTGCCCTCTCTATCTTGCCCTCTCTCTTACTCTCTGTACAGCTAGCAAATGAATTAACAAATTAAAAGCGTAACAAATTGGCCTGGGGAAAAGGCAAACGGATGTTGCATGCTGCATGTTGCATACCACCGCCAACCGCCTCTGCCTCCCGCTACTTGCAACCCATTGCCCGCCGCCTGCTGCTTGTTGCCTGTCGGCATCGCCTGCCACGGGCTGCTTTAAGTTGATTTTAACTAAATTAGCAAGAGCAGAGCACATGTCAGTGATATGGATGATACTGGCACATGGTCCGTTGCTCTCCGAACAGGGTTAGCCGGTTAGTTGCATAGTTACATAGCTGGACAGCTAGCTAGCTAGTCTAGGATGCCTGCACAGTTGCCACCTCCTTCGACGAGGCCAGGCGCCAGTTGGCTGTCACTATTAACGCTATTTGGTGGCATTTAGAGCCTTGTGGGAGCCGCACCCAAACTCACAAATTGCGCGCAAGTAAGTTTAGTTTAGTAACCGAAACAAGGGAGGAGATTGCACTCTAAAAGTTTAGCTGCAGAAAAATATGTAATTTAAGATGTTAAATAAACATTTGAAGTATGATACGAGGGTCGTTTGATAAGTCCGTGACTTTTTGAATAAAATATATTTTTTTCGTCAAAGAAGCGTTTTATTTCTCAACATAATCTCCTTTTAGCTCTATACATTTAGTCCAGCGTTTTTCCAATTTTTTTATTCCTTCCAAATAATAGGTTTTCTCAAGGCCCTCAAAATAGTCGTTTGTTTCTGTGATGACCCGAATCTCTTACCGCCGAGCCATTTCTTCATGTTTGGAAACAAAAAATAGTCACAGGGGGCTAAATCTGGAGAATATGCTGGATGGGGTAGCAGTTCGTAGCCCAATTTATGAAATTTTGCCATGCTGACACGAAATTCACTTTTTTCCATTTTCGTTAAAATTCACGAGATCGTCTGCTTTCAATGCCTATAAAACGCAAACCAAAAAACGCAGCTTTCTCAAAATTTTACAGTCAGCTGTTAATCGATAACTGCTGACAGGAGCAGTGTTGTATTTAGAGCAGGTGCGCGGCAAATACAAAAAGTCACGGACTTATCAAACGACCCTCGTAAATATAAAAAAAAAATAATGAATATAAATAAATCCATTACTTAGATCAAAAATGATAACAAAAAGTAAATTCATTTGATATTATTCAAAGTATTTATATTTTTCTTTCCTTTAGAATCCAACTATTCTCAGATTCCAAAGAACATGCAGTGATCAAAGCACCTTCTCGTTTATTCATCCCAACAAATCGCATAAATCAATGCTAAGAAATCATCCAACATTCTGCTTTGGCTTTGGCGCCTCAGATAATGCTTTGAGTATGATTGCATTAAGGTATTCGCCAAGCAGATCTTCCCTCCATTCAATTATATGATACCTCCCTACAATGCTGCTCTACCCTCGGCCAACCGCAATTGCAGCCTGGCGGCACCGCAGAGTAAACCCTTCAGCCAAGCACTTCAGATAAAGCGGGCCAAGCCGCGCAAGCAAACTGAGTGATTACAATACACAGCGGGGGCATTTGTTAACCCACCACCATTCCCCGGGCTAACAGCTTTGGCTAGAATGGACCCCGACGTCGTCACCGTTTTATTGCATTTTTATCTGCGTTTTGTTGTTGTTGTTGCGTTTGCGGCAGACGGCGCTGGCTTTTAACATTTGCTTTGCCCTTTTGCCTTCACTTTCGCTTTGGAATTTTGGCTCATTTTTCATGCCGCTGACCGAGCTGCTGTTTGTCTACGGAGATAACTTTATGGCGCCCCACAAGGTATGCTACACATTTTTGAGAAATTTCTGTGCAACAGCCAGCTGAAACAAAAGCTGCTTTATCTTTTCGCACCTTGCTGCATCAGGTAAATTGAATTGCTTAATTCGCGCTCAATATTCATAAAATTCAGCTGAGCGTTAAGCTAATTCTGCCCGAGTCGCAATGCCATAAGGAGATTAAAAAAAACAGATATATATTCGTGAATTTACTTATATATAATGCTTTATTTTAACTCTCCCTCGGCAGGGAAATGCAACGCAAACATTTGACAATAAATCCTTTGGCTATCGCGCGTGAAAACAGAAACAAAGAAGAAGAGAAATGGCTTTTCATTTGATTTTCTCGCGTGGCTGGCACTCATCAGTCCACTCGAGCTGCAATCACAGAATAAGAGCGAGACAGAATGAGAAGAGAGTGAGCGGAACTGTGGGATGGGCTGCGTATTCATTTGTTATTTGATTTGCCCGACTGTGAGTGTCGGACGTTCCAATTTACACAGTTTGCCGATTGCCGGTTATCGTTGGCCTTGCCAGGCCCGAGGACATTTTTACTCGGTTCCACAGTCCCCAATCTCCAATCCTTCCCCCTCTGCTCAGCCCTATGTCAATTTTGGAAGCGCAATTTTACTGCCCTGTCACTTGAGCGCCATCATCCATTGTCGCCCATAAACAAGCAAAGCTCTCGCCCTCACTGACGGCACTGATGACTCCAATGATCCTGATGAGGTGTTGATGCGACTGGGCCACCGGGCAACCAGGCAAATGAGCAACTGGGCAGCTCGGCAAATGGTTAACCAAACGCAAACAGGCCAATGCTGATGCTGAAAGTCAAGCCAGAAGGAATCAAAAGAGAATAAGGCAAAGAATTGGAGGAATCGAAACTGGGTAAAGGATACTGGGATATTCAAAGAGAGAGACCAGTTTGAAAGATTGAAAGAGTGTCAATTTGAGTTGGGGAAAATGCATCAGAATGTAATCGGAAGTTGATACAAAAAAAAAGTGGATACAAATTAGTCTTTAATTTAAATTTCAACTTATAAGCTCCGCCACTTTAAGCAAGACAAAGCAGTTGCCTCTATTATCATTAAATCAAAGTTGAAACTTCTTTCTCTTCGTCTTCTTCAATAAATGATTTAATTCCAATTTATGTAAAAAGTTTCCCATCTTTGTTGCAGTTGCACTTTTCCTTTCTTTCTGGTTAATCTATGCAAAAGTCCCAGTTCAGTTCAGTTCTCAGCTCGAAACCATTGGCTTAGTTTAGTTGCACTCACTGCTCTTTCTCTCTGCTCTCTGCTCATTTCTCTTTTTTTCGACTTGCTTCGCAAACTTTTGTTTTTCTTTTATGGCCCCCGAAAATCATAAGAAAAAAATGAATAGAACTCTGCATACAAGTTGAATTTAAGTTGAAAACTTTTCTAATTAAAATTAAATAGAAACTTCGCTTACCATGAAGTTTTGATTATTATTTTCATTTGTTTTTCAAATATACATACAGAGATTCCATTTCTCTCTCTGCGTTCTGTTTATTTCTCTCTTTTCAAAAATGTTGTCAAGGTGCTTGCGGTGAAACGGAGAAAAGAAAACCGAATAAGGAAAGTTGTTTCGAAACTTAAACGGACCAAGTGGCTGACAGCTTGAAGGTCAAGTTGTTCCCGGCTAAAAAGTAAAAGTTGCCCAGCCTCTCTGCCACTTTCCTGCACCCGTTCTTTTGCAGTTTAGTTGAGATCTCCAGCTGAAGTGCACAAGTTAGCGAAAGTGTTGAGAAAAGTCGAAAGTTTGACATTTCAGAAGAGAAAACAAATTTTCATCAATTACAGTCAATGCTGAAAGGCGAAATTTGATTTGCGAAATAAATTTACTAAGGCAAAAGTTATGAAAACAAATTTAGAAAAACTAGTTTAAATTATTTTAGTAATTTAAAAATTTATAGGTTAAGGTTTTCGTTGGTTTTTTAATAGAAAATATTCAACATTAAATTGTAAAATAAATATTTTTGAAATAGCAAAAGACTTTTAATAGAAAAGAATTCCTCTAAAGAATATAATGCTTATTTCATTATTTTATCCATGCAGTACTCAATAATTAAATTTAAGCAAACGAAACATGAAACCACTCAACAACACCTAGAAATGTCCTTTCCATGCCTTTAGTTTTCAATTCAACGCATGAATAAATAACAATTTTCATAAGTGTCGAAAGGGAGTCCGTAATAATTCAAAATGTTATTAATTAGCACGAGATTCTTTTTTGTTCTATGAATTTTCTGTAGTATTTTCACTTTGAGTAGCGCATTTTAATAATGAATGTTAATTTGCATTTAATTTAATCAAATGAGGGGGGAGCAGCGAGGGGGCCCACTGGCGCTGTCATAACTGGCCCGACTTGACTTCCGCTTGAGCTTAAGACACTTGCCAAACCATTAGTCCCACTCTACTTCCCCTCACTTCTTCCTCCTGCATAAATTTCCATTTTTGGCCGGGCGAGAGATTGTTGCGCCTACAATTTACATAATTTATTAACGAGAGTTTGAGCGTCAACTTCCGCTGAGGCCTCCGGCCACAAGGCTCAAGATGGAAATGAAGCGAAGCCGGGCGAAAAAGGACAAGAATCTCTACCACTCTCTCTCTCTCTCTCTTACTTTCTCCTCACTCCTTGTCGGGTGCGAGCAGTGCTCATGCATAATTAAACACGTAATTAACCATTATTAACAACGTCTGATTTCTGTGAGATCTGCCCGGCTCTCACCTAATGAGTTTGAAAAAGATTTTGCCCGGCAAAAGTTGTCGGCCATTCGTTGCCGAGGCTGTTGGGGGCAATCAGAGCGAAGCGTTTGATTTGTGTCCAAAGTGTTGCCTTGAGTTACAGTTACAGTTGTTAATGAACATTAATTAATTAAGAGTGTGTCTACGTGTCGTCCAGGTGAGACTTTAACAGGCCAATTATATCAGCTTTGCCTCGGCTCTTTTTCACCTTAATACCCATTGAAAGTTCAATATAGAAAGAGTGTACCAAACATGGTAAATGTTTTTCATAGGCAATGAAGGAAGGTTTAAAAGGTATTACTACTCCTGACATTCCACAATATTAAAATAACGATCTGTTTAGGTATAAATTATAATGCAAAACATAAAAATAATTTGGTAAGTTTGTTGACAATGCTTAATAAGTACAGCAGGGTATTTATTAGTCGAGTGCGTGCCACTTAATTTGACTTTCCTTAATTGCTATTGTTGCTGTAGATGTTGCTACCGACCTCAAGCCCTTATTATGGTTACTGCTGTTTATTATTGTGGTACTGGCTTGTCCACAACGTCAGGTCTCGTTTAGGCAGAACCAAAAAAGGTTTAAGATAAAATCGGAGCCTGCTAAGTAATTGCTTTCAATTGCCTGCGAAAACCAGAAAGTTCTTAAATTTTATGCAAACAACAAGATGAGGAACAGCAACGGCATCGTTATGTTTATGAGTGCAATTAAATTTATGCTAATTATGAGGGAATGCAACAACGATTTGCGTTGAATTTTTTGTCGCAGCAAATGCATTTTGGCCTTGCGTTGACAATGAGCCAACCAACATAACTAATTTGTACATGATAAAAGCCATTTGAGTGGCCATTAATTAGGCCACCAAATTGGCATTTCGGTTCCGTAATTAAATGCGTTTTAAAGCTGGCAACATTTGATTGTTTTACTGTGAAATTACATTGCTTACAATTTTAGAATTGTTATTTGCATAATTTCAGGTTTTTCCCTTTTAAAGGCCCAAATTCTATGCAACGAGTTTAACAATATGCAGTATTTTATTCCCCTCTTTTTACACTGCTTTTAACGCCATAAAATGACGTACCTGAGGCATTTTCTCCTTTTATTCTGGCTTCCCAGCAGGAAGGTAACTCATAACTTTCACAATTAGCAGACGGAAAAGCTTGGGAAACTCTCTGTGTAAGTTGCCGTAGAAAATGTTGAATTGAAACTATTTTTGTGGCAGCTTTCATGACATTCACTAGACGTCTCAGTTAAAATGTTCTTTTCTCTATTTTATAATTATGAATATAAAGTGCATTTGACAGGGTGCAACAAAAGGCTAACAAGTAGGTGGAAATATAAAGGTATTATATGATGAATTTAAAATAGCAGAATTCATTCACCTCTCTGTCAATTGCAAATTACGCAATAGATTGACAACACAAGAAGCTTTACAAGTATCCTTCAACTTTACTTGATATTATATTACCTTAATGGCAATCAATTCCCTCTCAATACTCTCATCAAAATCAATGTCACTCTTTTAAATGAAAAGTGCTTCATGATTTTCCATTTAAAACCAGCACGATAACTAGCCAAATCAGATGTATATGGCACGCCATAATTGACACACAAAAATACACGTATTCATGTTCGCATTTTAATTTCAATGCCAGCAGCCCCACAAACTATTGCATAATTCGCCACTTAAAGCAAATACACCCTAACCACCCATACGCCCATCCACCTACTTGTCATGCAAAAAGCAATAACCATCGGCCTAGTGGTAACTGCAAAATAGGCTCATAAATTCACAGCAAATTTATAATTTCACACCTACATCCATAACGAGCTGGGGGAAAGAAGGAAATAGACGTGGAGTCGAGAGAGAAAATAGAAAAAAATGGTCTAACTATTTGCCAATGTGCACGGCTCAGCTTGTCAGTGGCGAAAATGACAAATGTTCGCTAGACAGGCAGACCGGAAAATGGTATGGAAAACCAGCGTGAACAGGCAACGTAGGCGGAGGGGAGGGGCTTGACAGGCCGTGCAGCCCTAATGACAGCGCGCATTGCATGTTTGCCCAATGTTAATCATAAATGGTCGCTAAGTTGGGCTGGAAGCGGGAGGCTAACAGAATGGAATAGCTGAAGAGGAAGGAAGGGAGGAAGGCATACAAGTTCCAAACCGAAAACCTTAGCGAATTCCAAGCGAATTTTCTTCACAAATTTATGTGCACATCTCTTATATTGGTCTAATTAAAAGAAAATAGTTTAACGATGCCAAAGCTGCAGCCACAAGTATCCGCTCTGGAAAGGACACTAAGGAATGCCAAGTGAAAGCGAGCGCAGAAAAAATGGCAATTACCTTTCTGCAAAATGTCCGCTATGCATTTTCGAGCACAATGTGGCAGCTATTCGAGCCGCAGCTCGACGGCGGCTAGGCTAATGGAAAGATTGTAAGTGCATGATTAATGGCCTCGCGATGATGACAAAGCGGCATGCGATGCGACGCCAAGCGCCTCGGTAAGGATACGGTGCGGATACGCTACATGATATAGAGCATTGACGAGGCGCGAGATTGCTACAATCACTTAGGGGCGTAACTTTGTACGTACATATGCAAGTTAGGTATCACTTGATTTTTGGTGTTAGAATAAATTGAACGAGTGGTTTTGTATACAAAAAATCTTCATGCTAAAATCTTCATTAAATATTTTATAAACAGAGGCAAAGAACTCCTCAGAGTATTCTTCACCTACAAAGTTCAAACAGAAAAATTAGCAATGCACAAAAACTAATTGCATCATAGAAAATGAAATTAGACAAAGGTTAATAAATATAAGATATAAATTATACGATCCAGTTATGCCAAACAGTTCATCAATGATGGGCCTTGGAGCCTTGGACACGGACTCCAAATCCAACCTGGACTTGCACTAGACTCGTACTCGATAACGAGGCACTTAATCAAATTGTACGGCGGCTTCTTTTTGACAGTGCATTTAACATTATTATTGCGTTTACCCCTTAAGGCCATTGGTGATAGTGGATTTACAGCATTTGTTGTGCTCAGTTTCGCGTCGTTTTTTATTTCCTTGGCATTACACACAACGAAAGATAAGTCGAAACGTATAGATCGAATTGGAATTTGCACGTTTCTTTTTACTTTCTTTAGGAGGTACTTTTAATAATATTGAAAGTATGTAGTATGTATGTAAGACTTTAGCCATTAACTTCAAACATTTGCTGCTTCTCTTTCTCTTTACTTTTATTTGCTGCAAATTTCTCATATTTAACGCTTCAAAGCATACTAGCAACATTTAAATTGCATTTATTTGCTCACTCCCAGCCCAGCGCTCATTTGTTTGGACTAGTTAACCTCTGTAATTAGCTACTTACTCGACGCATAGTCAACAACGTGCGACATCATTTATAGGCATAAGGAGCTTAAATTATTTTCCACTTTTGCGTATTTATTATTATTTACCAGAGCTTTCGAACATTTACCGCAGGAGCTCTTTAAAAAATACCGCGAAATTCCATTAATTTATTTGCGGTTGCATACAAAGCGAATTTGGTTCAACAACAAAATGAACTTTATAAACGAAAGGGAGAATGTGTATTATATGCATAGATTGACTGCGAGATGCTCTTTTTTCTTTCAAAGAATTTTCTACGATTTTTTAAACATTTCTTTCAAAAAAAAAATGTATTGATATATTATTGATTTTCTTATTACTTTTAAAACTGTTAAAGATCAAGCATCATCAATACACATGTAAAACTCTAAGATAATTTTTTCATACTTCTATTTATTCACACGAATATCCCCATCGTACGTGTGGCAATTACAGGGTATTCCAACCCAAAGCCAGCATCTCTTTACAACTAATAATTTAATATTTTATGCATGACCAGCAAAATAAACAGAAAATTGGTAACAGAACAAAGGCACAAACTCTCGCCCATTTACTCGACCTTATAAGCGCATTGTCTCCCGTTACTTTCGAGTTGTTTTCGCGCCCGCCATCTTCCGTTTTCCCATTCTCCATTTTCCCATGCACACTCGTAAGTATGCAGAGCATAAAAAATGTGCGCCGCGTAACTTTGGTGAAAAGTTTACAGCAAAGGGAAACTGAGCAGAAAAGTTAATATTAACGCTGAGCGACGCATTTCGCCTTAATTTCTGCCACTCCTCCTGTACCAAGGTCTTGCCCCTCCCTTGGTTCAGTTCCCGTCCAGTTTGGCTTTATTTTTGGGCCATTTTGACGCCAAACACGTAGCTTGTTTCTTGCTTTGCCCTTTGCTTTGTCGAACCGAAATCTTGTTAGGGACTCTTTTCTACACTTCTGAGCTTTATTTGCATGTTCTTTTCGAAAACGTTTATTTTCATTTCTTTTTCCTCCCACCTCTTTTATTATGGAGATTTTGTTGTGCAAATTTTGAATGCCGCGCTCGGCATACAAAGCAATCGGCACACGTGAACAACAAAAGGATTGGGCTCGAAGGGCAACTGAATGCCGACAATTAGATGAGGTGGGCGAAGCGCAATTTGAATGCCATTTTCTCACTTGGCACGAACCACGGTACACAAAGGTATTATTTGAAGTTCAAAATAAGTGCACAGATCAAAGAGTTAAGGATATTTCGAATATATATTCATGCAGAAATTTAAACAACTCCTGCACGCAGACAATATGTCTTGCTAATTGCATATTCAGCTATGCAGTTGTCAGATAAATTCGAGTCGAATATATATATTCAATGCGAGTTCGAAAAAGGTTAAGCGAAGATCTTAAGTTATGCTGACTTGGCTGAAAGTCAGCTTGGGGCACGAAAACACAGACAGAGATTCATTAAATGTGGTGGCAATGCCAGAGATGCTACATGCAACCGTAGTGGATACGCCTCTCAGCGGGGGGCGTGGGGCGGTGCGGGTAAGGAAGTCGGCAAATGAGAAATGCAAATGATGAAATAATGAAAAAGCCTTCACCGAAAACCAAACAAAGCCTGCAGGCAGCAAAGGCATTAAAACCAAAAGTAGTTGAGCATAAAAACAAAGTGCAGCCTCAAGTATGTGAGGCTCGACCCCACAGGGCAGATCTCTCTTCTCTCTCCCCTTCTTGCTCCTGCTGTGAAGCTTCGCTGTTTCGCACTATCTGTGAGTGTGTGTGAGTGCGCATATTTAATTATTCATACGCTCTGTCTACCCACAAAGTGCAAAAATGCATGAAGAAGCCGTCGACGACGACGACGCTGCAGACAAGGCAAAAGTTTTCTTGCCAGGCTTGGCAATTCGTTGTAAACAAGAAGGCGGAGGGGCAGCGGAGGGCAGTGAGGGGCAGTGCATCGGTAGCCTGGGAAATTGGAAAGTGCATGGAAACAGCAAATATGAAATTGCAAGCGTAATAAAATTAACTTTTGTTTTGCCATTTGCCTTGCAAAGTGTCAACAAATAATTGAAAATCAAATTGCTTAAATATTCTGTTTGCGGCTTTCATTCTGCTCAAGATGTCACACACAGAAGATCTAAATGGAGAGAGAATATGAATGTATTTTGCATATTTTTGAAAAGTATAAATTCTTAATATTTCTTGCTGAGCTCAGACAAAATGAATTGGATTTAGATTAAATGGTAGAAATCAAACCATATTGCATAATATTGTTGAAGTGACTGTTCTTTTTAAAGTAGATGCAGCTGATTCTGATACATTTCCAGCTATACTAGACTCTTTTCTCTATAAGAATTTAAGGTTTCGAAAATCTCTTGAGCCATCCCCAGTCGACAATCAAGTACGCGCTGTCGTCATGACTGTCTGCTGATTATCGACTATCAACACGTTTGTCAAAGCCGCTCTTGACTGCTTGTTGTTGCAGCCCGTTGTCTAGTTTATCAGTGGCCCCACCCGCCACTTAACCCCCTCTTACCCCTTCCACTGTGTGGCGTGGTAAGCAGTTTTATGTCCTTCACACATCATTCAGCAACAAATTGCTGCGGGCGTTTCAAGGCGACAACCGTTTCGCACATTGCTTGACTGTCTGAAATCTATTTGGGGGGAGACAAAAACAGAAAAATATATAAAACAAAACCAAGAAGAAGACGGAGAAGAAGAGCAGCGAAGGAATGTCAACGGCCAGGAGAGCGTATCGAGTCCTTGGTTCGTGTCCAGGCTACATTGCGTGTCCATCGGAGGCGGCACGTGCTGCGCGTATTGTACGTTTTATTATCATGAGCTGCGGCAACTTTTTATTATCTTTGCTGGCGTTGGCCTGGTGAGAGATACTCGTTGCTCCTCCGTATCTATATGGCTTTAACACTTTTCACCGTTATCCGTTTTCTGCTCGCAACTTGCGCCGTAAATATGACTTAATGGAGTTTAAAGAAGAAGTCCTCAGGCCACTCCTAGCCACGCTGTTTTAACGAGCTGCCCAACATTCACTTGACCCGCGTCAAGTTTTCTCGCATTATCGTAAAAATCAACTTTCAATATACCACATGTGAGGGTGTGCGCGCGAGTGTGTGTGTGGGGGGAGGGGGAGGGAGAAATCCCATAAAAATGGACTGCTCTTAACACAAATTGCAACACGTTTTGAAAACTGCAACGGGCTAACAAAACGGGCGGCCTGCACTGCGTGTCCTGGATGAGTTACAGGACACTTAAACGGTGCGCAGCCTGCACACGCACACACACACGCTTGTTCACTTTTATATCCCTCTATGCTGGCCGTAATAAAAATCCTGTAAATTGGTAAGAGCAGCAGATAGCTTGAGTCGTTAATGCAGCTCGAAGAGGGCTCTATAAAAGAAGATGCTCAGCAAATTAAAAATAAAGTTTACTGAAGGATTGAAAACTCTATTGTTTCTTCAGCGTAAGTGGCACGACATTATTGAAAGGTGTTATTCATAAATTAAATAAATATGTAACACAAAAATTAATTTACTTTTAACTTTTAAATTAAATTAAATAACTATTCTATTTTTTTCTTAAACGTCTAAGCATTGCGCACTTCAAGGCACTTTTGCAGCTTCCTTCAAAGAAATTACTTGACCGTTTTCCCATTGTTTACCCACAGAGAGAAAGACAGAGAGAGCGAGGAAGGGAGATCGTTTTGTTTATAAATATGTATTATAAGTGTTGGTTCTTGTTGTTGTGATTTGGCATGCGCCAAGCCAAAATAAATTGCAAAACAAAATTCAATTACTAAATGCAAATCCAAGGCGCCTGTCGTCATTTTTCGTAGCCCTACCTCATTCTCATCCTCATCCCCCTGCCCATCGTTAAATGTGTCAAGCAGGCGCAACCGAGAAGCATTTCCCATTTATTTACCATATTTTATACTGTATATACATATCTTGTTTATCGGGCCAAGTGTGGGGCGCGTCAGCATTTTATTTATGCTTTTGTATTTATTTCTTGAGTGCTGCACAAAATTATTATTGAAAAGAGTTTGAGAGCTCTTTGCTTTGGAGACACACACAAGTAAAAATAAAAAGAATATATGAAAAACTTGGCAATCTTTGTGGCGGAAATTTGTTTTTGGCTTCGGGGAAACAGGAAAAGCCGCCGGCCAAAAAGTTTCCAAACTTGCGCCAGAGCAGCCAGATAATAAAATGCATAAATCTCTATTAAAAATTCACTATTTTCTGAATTATTTAATTACCCTTTGTTGCCCTTGCATATCAACCACATGACAATGAATAAATATTTAATGGTATTTTACTATTCTGATGAAAGCCACAAACCAAACAATTCAATAATATGTCAGTTTCATTGAGTTATGCAAGCAAAAATCTAATGAATTTTGACAATTTTAAAACTGATAAATAAAGGAAATTCGATTACACTGCTTTGGTCACAGTTCAAAGAATTTCTACAAAGTAAAACAGCAGTCAAAGGAATTTTAATAATACTGTAAATAACCATATTTTATTCCACGAGTTTATGCATCATTAAATTCAATGAATTGGCACACTTTTTGTTAGTATAAATATATTTATGCACTTTATATAATAATTACAATAATATAAAATATAAATAATGAAGTGACAAAATGAAGAACGAAATAGACTTAAGCTTTAATTATATTTCAATAATTAAATAAATTATTTAAAAAAATTGAATCACTTAAGGGTTTATTTTCAATGTAAAGACAACAAAATATGCAAATATGTTTAATGAAACAAATAATTTAAGGTAAATATTGCATTCTGTATTTTCCCAATCTAGCTTTTTGCTTTCTCAATCAATTTTCAGTTTATAAATACCTTTCTATGCACTTTAAATAATAAATACCATAAGATAAATAACTCCTATTGAATTTACAAAATAAAGAACGACATAAACTAGTACTCTAATCATATAATAATTAAATTTGGCTAATTATGTAAATAATTAAATGAAATTGAACCACTTTTGAGTTGCTTTTCAATGTTAAGAAAACAAAAAATGCAAATATATAGAAGGCTAAACATAATTTAAGGAAAATACTGCATTCACTACATATTTAATTTAATATAAAAACTTTCAAGTCACGGCCGTTTATCTGTTCGCACAACGTTGTGTGTTTCGTATTCCGCTAAACTAGCTTCATGTATTTTTAACCAATTTTCATTTTGTACTCTCTGCGCGTAATTCGCTTTAGCTTCTGGTTCTGCCACGCCCCTCTACAAACGCGTTCGGCAAACTCGTCTGCTTTGCACTGTTGACCGCATATAAACAACTCGAACACCAGCAACAACAAAGGCAACAACAACAAGAGGAGAGAACAACAACCGACATTTAACAAACACCAACGCTGCTTAAAACTTTCTGCCAGCCAGTTAAAAAATACCACCAACAAAATATACAACAACAAAAACAACAATAAAAAATGCGAAAGAGAAAATACTAGTTGAGTTTGAGTTTTTCCGACAGTCAGCGCGTGGCCTCAATGCACATTTCAATTGCTTGCGCTGAACCGAGAACGGTTGTTTTTTTCGCTTTCTCTGTGTGTGTGTGTGAGTGTGTGCAAGTGTCTGTGTGTTGGTTTTTTTCTGTATTCCATTGCAAAAGTTAATCAAGTGCTAAATTAACTAAATTGCACTTAGTCTGCGGCGCAAATTGCCCGCGGTCCGTTGGCATTTTAATGCGGTGGCGTATGCGCAATGTGCCGCGCATATATTAAGTATACGCCATGCACAGTACACCAACAGTGAAAAACTGATTAAAACTCTGTTGCGAATAGTTTTGTAATGGGAATGAAAATTAGCTCCTCGCCACATTATAAAGTTGCGGCCAGTTTAGTAGTGAACTAATAATAAAATATTATAAAAGAACTAAAAAAAATATTAATGACTTTTGCGATAGTTTTACAAATACTCTCTGCTGCATTAGTCTACTGTTTTAAGGGGTTACTCGAATAAATTTGTTTTAAAAACTTTAGTTATTATTAATAAATTCATCTTATGAAAATATACAATACAATTTTATTTGTAATTTAAAAGTTCTTTGCTTAATATGAATGAAGTATTCTTCCATTGAAAACAAAATTTCAAATATATTGCATAAATATGTTTAATCAATATAGAATTACAATAAATTATTCAAAGACATATTCATTTTTATGTTTATTAATTTTATTTATATAAAATTCTATTTCTATTTTTCTAGATTTCTTGTCTGTGAATTCGCCTCGCCTGTTTGCTAATCAATGTCGCTGCTGTTGTTTTCTTTTCACTTCAAGCGATTTAACATCCATTTCGAGGCTCATCAACTGCTGCCCCTGAGAGTCCACCTCAGAGATCAACGGAGCGCATAAACACAACAACAATTGTCATAATTACACGCCCCACCAGCTGCAAATGACCAGCAAAGAATGAGCAACAACAACAACAACATCATCAACAAGGGCTAACAAGCAAACACCCTAGCAAACGTCCATGAGCTTTGCTCACAGGTTTAAGCGCACCCCACAGTTTTCTTTGCTACGACCCCGCCTACTGCTCTGCTCCCTCCCACAAAAGTTGTTTATATTATTAGCTGCTTTTACGCTTGCCCGACCGAGATTTGCGGGCTACGTTCCGCCCCCAAACTGCTTACAACTTGATTCGGGCAGCTTACGAGCAGCTTGGGGAGCACTTGAGAAAGGCAGAGAGACTGAGAGAGCCAGGCAGAGAGGAAAGAGAAGGTATACTGTCTCTGTCTCCGTTCACTGTCGTATTTGCGACTTAGTGCGTGCTAATTATTGCATAATGATTATGTTTCATTAGTTGACTTTGCTGGGGCGTAATGTGAAAAGTTTTCCATGCATTTTTCATGACGCTCTTCCTTTGGCAGCAACTTTAAGCAGACGCTTTGCAGCAAAGTGCAAGTAATACGCGCATAGTACTTGCAGTTAGCCAGCTTGCAGAGTTGCCACTTCACTTCGATCCTCCCCACCCCTTTTTTCCGGGTTTTTCCTATACACTTTGCCAGTGTGACACATTTTAATAAAAACCTGTAAAATTTTATGCGACTTCACCGAGCACACACACTGAGCACACGAAGCGAAGTTGGCACAGTGTCGCTCACATAAAAGCGCAGCTGCTATGAAAAGGCAGAGTGTATATTATGCGATACCCAGCGTTAGACGCTAGTGATGGAACTGGTACCGATAGGAAACTTATCGACGAAATGAAATGAAGAAGTCAGAGGGTATTAAGAGAAACACTCATTAAATTCAAATGCAATTTACAGGCTGTGATAATATCTAGTTATAGATAGTTCTCTCGTATAACTTAAGTTCTGGCTCTCCCTACCCGATTTCTCGCAGTGCATGGCTGATATAAAAACCCAACAACAACAAGTGCAACTCATGGCACACTTCGTAAGCAATTTTTGCTGTGCATTGAGCTGCAAATAAAACGCCACGCTGCACATAAATGTCACTAAATGCGCTGGCAACATAAACACACTCTCACACACACACACACATACAAGTACATATGTCCCCTGTATATAGAGAAAAACAGGTGTCACATTGTTGTCGCTGGCTGTTGCGCTGTTTTTATGTCATTTTAACATTTCCTAATGCGAATGTGCGGCATGTTATGCCACCAAGACCGCAATACACAAACTACACACACTACAACACACACTACACACATCACACAGCAACAAGAAGCAACAGGAGCGACAGAGACAGCCACAATATCTTTGCCGAATTGTAGACAAAAGTTTTGGCGCAAAAAGATTGAGGCATATTCGCAGTTACGAGCAACATTATAAAGCACTCACATATGTCCCGGCATAAGTTTCGGGTTTATGTTCTGAGTGGTTTTCCACTCCTAGATTTTTAATGCCATTTGATGACTATGCAGAAATATCAGCATCATAAGGCACGCGCAGTGTCTAGAAATTTTTGAATGGCTGCAAGTAAAATTTTAATAACTTCTGGGAGAAAGTTTTTCAAAGGAATTCGAGTGCAGTTGCAAGATAGTGAGAGCTCATCACTTATTGTATTAAGTAATTCAAGAAATTATTTTAAAGAGCCTCTAATTTCTTAGCGCTGCCAAGTATGACACAAAATACACACAAAAGTTATTTATTATTTATTTATTAACATCAAATAATTTAACAGATACTTTAGTATTGATATTAAAACCAGCACCTACAAGTATGCAATACAAAATACAATTGACAGAAATACACAATTTCATGAAATTGCGTAAATTGCCTACAAGTAATTTATTCTAATTTACCACACTTTACATATTTCAATGCAATACGGTAAACACACATAACTTTAAATAAGCTACAGAACTTCCTCACACATCAGCTTGTCCCTCTCAGCGATTCGTCGATTTCTCAACTAACATGTTTACTTGCAGCTGCCTCGCTCGTATGAGTGCATAACATAAATGAAGTTCTGCTTTCAAAATGAAGCATCCCCTTGCCCACAAAACACCCTTGAATTTCACTCGTTCTCCCCCCGATGAACATATCAATAGAAGGAAACCAATTGGGAAAGCGATTCACTGCGCTCTGCACAACGTTCTCAATTAACCCAATAAATAAGCAAAGAGGTTTTGGCAACTCGGTTCCGTTAGTTTTCTTGGCCATTGTGAATGTCAACAAGTGTGCGAGAGGAGGAGGAGGGGGGGGGATGGAGGCACGTGGGTTGTGTAACAAAATCCAATTTCAAACAATAAGAATTGCACAAGCGCCTAAAACGATGCTGCACTCCACAGCAAGCACACACACAACGTAGAACGTACACATGTGTGTGTGCATACACACTTAATGCAATTTAAGTCAAATTTAATCAATGCATGGCATAAGCGACCCGTCGTAGCAGCCAACGAACTAACTTTCTGCTTGTTTGAGCCAATCGAGCTGCAGATATGATGAGAGAGGCAGGGGAAGAGAGGGTGCAGGGTGTGGAGTGTAGTGAGGGGACTGCAGTCAATAGAGTAAAAGTTATGCTTGACTGCCTGCCGCCTGCCTCTGTTTGGGCTGCTTGCAATGAGTGGAGTTTCGCTTTAGTTGTAACTGTAGTTGCACTTCCAGTTGATGTTGTTGTGGTTGCATTGTTGTTGCGCCAGTAATCAAAAGTAGTTTGAGCCATACTCAACTGAGCCTTAGTTACTCATGGTGTGTGTGTGTGCGTGTGTGTGGTAGGGGGTGTTGGGCCAAGCAATTTGCGAAACTAAAAAGCGAAGCAGAGTTTTGGTTTAGGCATCGCTTTGCCAGGCTGTTGAAACTTTTGCACAAATACTCCGACGAAATGCGGCATATGTGCGGCAAATTATAAGGCACTGTACTCCAACTCAAGTGGGCAAGGGGAGAGCGGAGCTGGCAACTCTGCATTTTGCATTAGAACTTGCAACAGAAGCGAAGGAAACTGAAGCGCTTAATTAAGATTGAATCAATTGTGGCAGACATACTGTAACTCTTGTTGTAGAGCAACTTTCTAATACATTTAATAGAACAAATCAAGTGTATAATTCAAACTAAGTAACCTTATGGTAACAATTATAAAGAAAGTATTTACAAAAACTGAAAAAAAGTATTTGAAACTAACTTAAAACTATTGAAGAGAGTTTTTCCCTTTACATCTGTTTTATTTGTCTGGTTTACCTGAAACTAAGGCATGCAGATAATTTGTTGACAATGTGGTATTTCTAACTTAAACTAATTTATACTTTTGGCAGCTTTCGAAATATTCCCAAGTTACATTTATGATACTGATCACTTAATGCCTATTAAATTTAATTAGTGCAGCTCATGTTATAACTGAGAGCTTATCGTTCATACACACAATTAGTCCCGATCGAACTATGCACCTTTTAATACCTTCTTCTCTACCTGCCACCGCAGTTTTTCACCCACAGAGTATTTAAACATTGTTCTATGCAATCTTAAATACCTATACAATCAAGAAGTTGAAGCAATTCACGTCAAACTTTGGTCAGGCGAGCGCATCTTGCAGCTCTTGGGAAAAGTTATGAAACTTTTGTGCTTTCTAACTGACATTAAACAATTACCAGTGCGTGTTAAGCTGCAGCTTAAACTACCGAACTCATTAGCCTGTCCACCTTCCTCTCTCTCTCTCTCGCTCTCTCTATCTGTCTGTCTCTCGCCTCGGACAAGGGGGCGTGTCTGCTGTCTAGTTGTACTTGAACCGAAGCTGCCCATGAATCGGCAACTGAGCGCTTCTTTGTTTATGGGCGGAAATTACATGGCCATCAAAACATAAGCGCCAGTTGAATGCTCTGCACTGCAGACGTTAACTGCCATGTCCGAGCTGATGATGCGCCCAGTCGAAACCAGAGCCAGAGCCAGAGCCAGAGCTGATGCCGGAGAAATGCCTGCAAATGCCTATGGTCATTGTGCATGTGCGAACACGAGGCAGGCTGGCCGAAAAGCCCTAGACAACAGGGTTGCCAGGGTGCATTCAGTATTTTGCGTTAATTGCCTCGGTCACTAGACATCAAATACCTAAGTGCATGTGTGTGTGCGTGTGTGTGTGCATGTGTGTGATATGGCTTATAGGTAAGTATGTGTATTCCCAAGGATGTTGTTAATACCAAAAGCCAAAACTGTTGATGGCCAAGTGTGAAATGTGTGTGTGTATTAAGTTGGCTCTCACCCAGAAGACCTGCAGCTGCTCATGTATATGTGTGTGTGTGTGAAGGGGTGTTTATTGTATAAATATCTTAAGCTTTTAATTGTGAGGAGTGAAATGATTTACTAATCCTCTGAAGAAGAAATTTGGCAAATTTATTAGGGCATAGCTAATGCCTGATTGGAAAGAAGATAAACAACGATTTTATTTATAAAATACTAAGGTACAATATGCGAGTCAAATCAACATTAAACTAGCTGTTGAATTGAACAGAACACTCAGAATTATTTATAATTCAGAAATGGAATGAAAACAAACAGTGGGCATCCTTTTATTAAGACTATTTTAACCCTATTTTATTGATAATTATTTATACCAAAGTATTCAAAGCAAGTGAACAATTTCTAACATTTGATAATAAAATTTTGAAAACAACCTCTGCCTTATTATAATATTTAATTATAGTAAATTGTTTAATCGACTTAAAACTCTCTTCTTGAACAACACCAATAAAACTCCATCAAAAACCGATTTGAAATACCTTTCTTAAACCCAAAGCTCTCCTGAGAAAGCTGTCATTAATGCACAAGAATTGCTTGTTGAACTTACCAAAACTTTCTACCAAAACATTTACCAAACAAGTGAAGCAACTTAAACTCCACAAAGTCGGCTGTTTAGCTAGACAGGAAAAAAGCTACCAAGTTGTTTTTATCAACTTTCTTAAAAGCTACACGAGAAGTTGGTAACAAAAGTTTCGAGAAGGAGGCAGAGCTTTTGGAGAAAGCTCCCTCGGCCAGTGTTTACCCAATAAATAATGTAGCAACATGCAAAAAAACGCAATTTACCGCAATATTATCTGACTTGTCTTGTGTGTGTGTGTGTGGCAGGGCAAAAAGCCAAACAGACATACCAATAATTTATACACAATATTTACAGTGCTATCAATGCCATTATCAACAAGCATAACTCGCACACACAGACAAACAAACGCACACACGTACGTGCACACACTGACTGCACTGAGAAAAACAGCGAAAAGTTATTAACATAAATTCTTATACCAACGCATCGCGCATTGAGTTGAGAGTTGGGAACTTGCCGCGGTTGGCTCACAGAGGGTGCTGTGAGGAGGGGAAGGGTGATGGGGGGATGGGAGAGCAGTGAAAAGTTTGCCACCACAAAAGTCAAAAGTGTTGCTGCCCCACACTGAGACCATCTCATTTCCAGTCCTCAAAGTTGAATATTTCATTCCTCGTTTTTTCTCTAGCCCCTTTCAACTTTGCCTCGTTTAGCTGCGATCGTCTGAGAGCGCACCTCGAGTCGACTCGAGTCGAGTATTTAGAAATTTATTTAAAACTTACTGCAGCTGTTGTTGTTGCGATTGTTGTTGTTGCTACTCTTGTTGCTGTTGATGTTGTTGTTGTTAGCATTTTCCTACGCCCAGTTACACGCATAAATTTTGTTATGGAACTTTTTGCAAGGTTGTTGTACGAGCGCATGCAGCAAGCAGGTCTCGACGAGTGCGGCGACTCCCCATCCCCCCTCCCTGCTACACTTTATACCCTCTCCAGTGAAAGTTCTGACGCCACTTTTGCTGTTGTTGCTGTTGCTGGTGCTGCTGCACAAGGTTCCGTTGGTTTTCTTTAGTTGCCTGCGGTGTTATTGTTGAGGTGGTACAATGAAGGCATGTAAACTTTAGTTAGATTATGTTACCTGCGCCCCGGTATGAGTCATTGATTGCCCTCCAAAAGAGGGGGAAAAGAGACAGAGCGTCATGTAGGTATTTAAGTCTCAGATGTTATTGAATAACGTTTAGGGGAATGGGATGGAAATATGGAAGAGTAAAATAAGTGTATACAAATTGAAGCATGCTTTTAAGCGCAGCTTTTAATCAGACATAATTTTTCTTCGAATGCTAATAAGGTTAAGATTAACGTACTTACTTTATACTTTTTTTATAGTATGTATATTTATAAAAAAAATAATAATAATGATTTAAATTCATAGTAAATTTAATGATAGCTTTAAATATAACGCAACAAACTAAATCATTCAGTTTAAATTTATGCAGGTTTTCCCACCATCAAATTAAGAACTTCCGAACTCATCTTTGACTTTCCAATTGGTTGTTTTTCTCACTTACCTACTTTCCTGTGCATTTCTTAATGTTGCTGTCGCACAAACTTATTTATGCCCGCAAGGAAACTCAACCGAGCTTGGACTGTGGACAGGCAACTAACTCTTCATAAGCCTGCTTATGATACATCTGCGGAGCCTGGCAATATGTTGCAACTCGAGTGTTTCGTGCAGCTTTAATGCAAATAAAATGCAATAGTTGTCATAGTTGCGAACTAAGCCACGTTTAAAACTTACGTGCACTTTCCTTTTTCGCATTATCTCTATGACATTATTTTCACTTAAGCCCCGCAGCCAAATGCTCAGCAGAAACAGCGGCAATGGCAGCGACCTACCTACCGCCCTCGCTCCATCCCTCGCTGGCCATAAGTTTTGGACAACGCACAATTGTGCACGCAAAAACCTTGTAAACAAATACAATAAATTCAGGGCTTGGAAATTTAACGTGGAAATGCGCAGCACCCAACAGCAGCAGCAGCAGCCAGCAGCACAACAAACAGGTGTTAATCCTGCCTGGCCAAAAGCAGTGGCAGCCAGCACCGCAAAGTATGCAACAAAAAAGAGAATAGTTTAAGCTGCAATGCGAGTCTGCAGGAGTTTCTACGACTGTGTGGGAGAAGTGAGTAGAGAGAAACAGAGAGAGAGAGAGAAGGATAATCATAACAGCCAAGCAGCTTATTCTGGTAAATGTGCTGGAATAAATGAGTGCATGAAGATCATTGTAGATAAAGATTAAATGATTAAAATTATAATTATAATATAGGTATGGAAGAAAAGACATAAATCCAGTTTAAATTAATATTTAATGTTTGAAACTCATAAAAATTTTATTAAAAAACAATTAAAAATTATTTTTTACTTCATTTTATTGAGACAAAAATAATTCTCAATAGAAGAGCAGTCGTAGAAAGTCTCCTTTTACTGTTCCCATAAATACAGGGTATTTTGAATTTGTAGCAAACAAAACCAACAGCACTCATTTGTAGCGAACAAAGAGAGCAACAACAGCAAGAGAGAACATAAGAGAACCCTGCTGAGCGAAAGAGAGGGGTGGCAGAGTCAGAGAGCAAGAGAGAACGCGTTCTGCAATTTGCATTTGTTTTGGTTACAAGTTGTCGTCGTTTGTCAGTCGTCGTGGCAACCACTTTCCGCAATGCCAGAGCGAGATAGCAGCTGTCGCTGTCGCATTTGTTGTCGCCGTTGTTGCTGTTGTTGTTGTTTAGAGTATTGTCTAAGCAACAACTCGAATTGCCATGCAGGCAGCCAAGCTTGCCACTGCTTGCCACATAAATGCGAATACGTATGCAGCTCGTTCGGCTGCCTGCGGCTGTCATTATTCAGTTTAAGCATACGAGCTGCTCTCTAAGGTTATCTCAGTTGGGCCATTCCTTTTGTGCTGCTCCTTTTGGCCACGAAATAAAAACCAAAACGAAACGAAACGGAAGAAAACTGACGCATAAAGCGAAACGGAACTAAAGCTTTGCAAAAACGCAAACAACTGACATCGACAGTTGGCTTTGTTTTTGTTGTGTTCGTGTTGTTGCAGTTGTTGTTGTTTGATGCAGTTTAAAGTTCTTGCAACTATTTTTGGCTTATAGTGTCACCGGTACTTTCCCGCGAAAGCGCTTTAGTGTGTGTGTTTGTGTCTGTTTGCGTGTTTACTGTGCGTGTTTGTTTATCTGCCTTTGTGTTGGTGGCACGCGCTTTTGCCGGCAAAATTGCCCGTTGCCATTAGCATTCACCGTTACCTTTACAACCCTGTGCACGGCATTGCCAGCACCAAAAACAAATTTTGAGCGCCACGAACTTTTGTCCCGCAAACTTTCTGTGACTGCTGATTACCAAGAGCTTTTTAAGCGCCAAATGTCAGCAGATTGTGGCTAAAATATAGTAAGCGACGGCGGGTTTCATCTAGATTAATATGTGCACAGGGTAATCACTTCGATTAGGGAATAAGGAAATATCAAATGAACTTAGCATATTTGCCCATGATCTGTGCCTTTTATATGCAATAAATTCAGTAATGAAACAAATTATAAAATGAAAGAGGATTTCAATTTCGGAAGATATCTTATTTTAATAATAAAGAAAAAGTTAATACTTAAAAAGAATTAATTATTATAATTCTATAATTTATATTAATAAAGAGTAAGATTTTTTAATAAATAAATACATTTTTATGTAATTAATTGAAGTAAAATTGACTAATCTATTAAATCCTCAAAACCTGTGATAGTTATTTTGAGCATTGACTTTTTAATTACAGATTCATAATATTGACCACATTAATTATAAGGATTAACCATTCGAGTATAAAAAGTGCTTCACTATAAACAGACTATAACTATTAAAGATTACATTTAAACGCAGTGAATACACCTTATATTATTTAGATAATTTCAATACACAAACACATTTCTCTGCTTTTGAATCTGTAATTTTGATTTGAATTGAATTCCACGACTGTGGTCAGCTTTATGTTTGATTTTGCTATTATCTGTCCAATTAAATTGAAACGTTATTTGTATGACCTTGCAAAAGGAACGTGTATGTATATTACACATGCATTGGTGACCTTGTCGATGGTATCTATTTAAATGTTACAGCTGCCATTGAACGAGAACATGCCGTAATTGCATCATATTATGCGCATATCACGAAAGGCTAATTGCACTAAATACTCGACTATAATCCGTGTGAGGAAGGGGGGAGGGGGAGCAGGAGTAATGAAAATTATGCCAATCGGACAAATATTCTATTAATAAAATAGACCTAATTGCGGCCATGTGTTCCCATTTAAAGCGCATTAAAACGATATCAGAATGTTGCCCATTTCTATGACAATGGCGGTAGTTCCACAGTTCCGCCCTCTAATTTGTGTGTGTGTGTGTGTATGTGTGGGTCATAAAAGTTATTATGAATATTCAGAAGAGAGAGTGTGAGAAAAGAGAGAAGTAGAAAATAGAAAAATAATGTGCTACGCGAAGCAGAGAACTTTGCACATGTTCGGCGAATTTTGTTTGTTTGTTTTTAATGACAATAGATTGACAACGTGCAACACAAACACGGCCTACACAACGACAACAACAACAGCAGCAACTACAACTATAACAACACTATTAATAACATAAATACAGCAACAGCTACAACAACAACAGCAGCAACTGAACCGAAAACAGGAGGGCAATGCGTTGCCAATGTCAACCGACTTCAACACCCCAACAAACCTCAGTCCCCTTGTGTGTGCGGCATGTTCGTCGCAGCTTTCGTTCGTGATTCAGTTGTTGTTGTTCTTGTTGTTGTTCGTGTTGTTTTTGTCGGCATTTTCAATGCCGCACAAAAATTCCGGCTACGGTTACGACTCCGGCGTACAATAAACAAACTTTATTAACATTGCTCGGCGAGCGGACGCACAGTTTGCCGCGTAATTAGCCAAAGACGCGTGTGAAGCGTGCACAAAAAATGTGCCGCAACTAACAGTACGAAGATAATAAAAGTACATAAAAATATAGAAAAAAATAACAGAGAAATAATAAAAGGAAAATCATATTTTAAATAAAAACTAACTTAAAAGTGTCTATGGACAAATGGTTCGGAGAGAAACGTCTATGGCTGTTTGGTAATCATCTTCCACTTCTGCCCAGAAGGTAAGTTGGTTATCCAATTTCCAATCTACATAAGAGTACTTTATATAGTAAGTTTACATTCTTTATATATACAGTAAGTCGTGCAGTAAATAGTACTGCTCAGTTTATCAAGCAGTGCTCTTTGATGGGGTCCTTGGCACATTGTACAACTGTTTTTTTTTTTTGGTCTGAACTCTGATGTGTGCTAACCAAGTTCAAGATTGACGCGTAGATAATTCCCCATTGCGACGGAACTGGCCCTGATTTTGTTTGGCTTCAACCTTAGGCGGGTCTCAGGCCTTGTGTACAAAGTTCTTTGACACTGACAATTTTAAACATCAAATTTCGATTTGCTTTCTTGCGGAAATTCAACAATAACTATCAGTTACATTTATTTTATTAAATTAAAGGAGGAAGAAAGAAGAAGGCTCTACTTCATTTAAATTTTTAAATATTTACATTGTTTTCTTCCTATTTTCTTTTGTATTAATAAATAAATAATTTGTTAGAAGTTTTACGTATTTTCTTTTCTATTAAGTTCTCTTTATAAGGAGCTTACGATTTTTTAGTTCATAATTTATTTTATATTATGCTTTTTTAATCATCATCAACTCACAGCTTCAACCATAAAAATCCCCCTTTATTTATTATATATTCTCACACACTTTTCCAATAGTTTACACATTCGACTCACCCCTCAATCCTGCTGCACTTATCCCAAATCCGCGTATGTATCGCATAAATAGCCAAAAATTACAGCAAATATTTGCTGCATTGCATTCAACTCGCTCGTTAAGCGAAACCCTTCAAATGATTTCAATCCGACAATCATGATTGAAGCGAAAGCACAAAAAGGAAGAAACCGATTGCAGAATTACCAGCGACCACATGGCCACATCCTGCTGAGTTGGAGGGTGTGGGCGAAATATTTTTCCATATTTTCCCTAACATTTTCCATGCAGACGCGCAAATGGCGTTGACATGTGCCGCAAAGCAAAGGTCTCGCGTTTTTTTCTGTCCGCCAGTTCAGCTGTGGAGGAAGCATTAAAAACCGCTAAATCATCCGCTGCCGCTGCCAATAAGTATGCAATATTCCTTTTGAGCTGTTTGTCTGGCTGTCAGCCGTTCGCCGTTTGCCGTTCGCTCTATTCTTCGCATGCCCTGCCAGGCCCGCACCCGCAGCCAGAGCCGGAGCAAGAGCTGGAGCCAGAGCTGGAGCAAGAGCCGTTGCCGGTTCTATGCCGGATTCAAGTTGGAGAAGCAACAGAACGGCAAACAAAAAAGTCAAACAAAGCGACGGACGCATATCAATGCAATTTGATGTCTGTGTACATCTGCTCCTTCTACTGTTCGGCTTTCCTTTCTTTTTTTCCACATATTCCTTTTGATTGAATTTCAATTTGATTGCAGTTTTTTGTGAGCGCGGAATGATGGCACGGGGAGATATCTGATAGTTGAATGGTTAATAGTCTGGGTTTTGTTGGCGTTTCATGTGGCTCATTTTGTTGTCAGCCAATCGAGCTGTCTGCAAAGTTCTTTGGGTGCAGTTTGTTTTTGCAATATTGATGGATTGCTCGATTGACAAGCTGATGAATTAGTTTGCAAAATATTGCTGAATATTTGTTATGCATGCGGTTAATTCATATTTAATAATTAAGCTCATGTAATATTTCAATTCAACCGATATCCAATTATCTTCTGCAATTTGATGCTCTTTTTACCACAATAAATAGATATACTATAAAGCTGCAATTACAATGATTTATTTATGCATATTAAAAACTTTCCTTTTTCCCCTTTTATTTTGCGTTAAATTAAAGTAAAATTATACCATCTACGTGCTTAATTATTTATCGTAATTGACGTAATTTGCTGTTGATATTTTCTGGTCAATACCTTTAACAATTTGCAATAATAAAGTGGATAAAACATAAGTAAAATGCGATAATGATGGAATGAGCTCTGACTATATAAGTTATTTTTTCGATGATTCAAGACATTTTAAAATGAGAATATGATAAACAATGTAAGGTTACTGATTTTTTTATTTATTAGCTGAAAAATCATTTATCATCGAAATAAAGGTTCAATCTCTTCTTAAAGACTTGTTAATAATATCAATAATAAGCATTAAAAGATATTGCATTTAATACCTCATCAGTAACACTCTTAAACTTACTTAAACCAATACAATAAAGAATCTCCTTACCATCTACACGTCAAAAATAACTTGCCTCTCAGCAAATTTTCGCTTTTCCCTTTCCCAATCCCATTCCCTGGCAGAGAAGCAAGGCAATTTCATTTCAGCTGAAAGTCTGTCTGTCTGTTAGTCGTTGCCCATATTGGAGCGCTCAGTGTGCGCTACCTTTGCCCTCCCAGTGACTGCCTGCTCCACTATATATGGCTTTGCTTTTGGACATTCATGAGCTTCATTTTGCATGCGCCGTGTTTTCCTTGAATCTTTTTGACTGCCATCGCGACTCTCACTCTCGCTGCGCAAGGTGCAGCAGGTGCAGCTACTTTGCGCTGCCTGCTGCCTGCTGCCTGCTGCCTGATTCATTTGCATGTGCTTGCCTGTGCCTCCGCACTACCCCTGCCCTCTCGACCCAGCCCATATGGCAGCTGTTTACTGACCCCAAAAAGAAAATACAGAGAAATGAAACAGACTGAGAGAAATGGCGACGCTGGCAGCACGAACACACATCACAGTCAAAGCACCAAACACCTCATTGTAGATGTGGAAGGGAAAGAATGGCAAGTCGTGCATTAAATATGCATCATGTCCGATGCATTTTAAAGGGCATTTATCGATAAAATAGATAGACACTCTGCTGGCGTAGTCTAGATTTGGTGCTGCAAGCGAGCAAACGTGCTGCAGTCGATTCGCTGCTGCTGCTGCTGCAGGCGAGTGTGAAATGTTTCAGGATTATTATCTGGCACAGGCGTTTCAGGACTCCTTCCTCTATCGGCTGATACAAAAGATACAGGTGTGCAATGAGCCCCATCTCCTAGGCGATGCCAGGCCGCGCAGGTAGGTCGAAGTTCAACAAATGCAACAAAGAGAGCGAGCGCAGAACTTTCGCCTCGACTCGTAATTAGCTTGCTTAACTTTTTGTGGCAGCAACTGAAAGTGAAAAATGTTGCAAAACTTTGTGCCAAACAATCGCCCAATGACATTTAGTTCTGCCTGCCACGGGGCGCAACGCCCTTGGCCTTTGTTACGCATACGCCTCAGGCTCGTTGTCTGCAGCGCCGGTAAGTATGCAACGGTTTCTTACTTTCACCATCGTCGGCATCGCCATCGCATGTGCGTGCATGTGCCTGCACATTTGGCATTAATAGCTTGTTATTTATTGCGCTCGACGCCTGTTTTTCTTACCCGCAAGGACACGTTACTAACACCACGAGCACAGCCCACAGTGAACCTCAGCCAATCCCTTAAGTTCCCCACACAGTTTCCTCGGCAAACACACACACTGATACACACGCATTGCCGCACTACGACCTCGACTGCCCATTTTGCCTTCTCTCGCAAACTTTCACCTGGCATTATTTCTATTTTTGCACAAAACATACTGCAAGCCACTTGGGCAAAAGTTGCTCGTTCTGCTGATTATTTTTAAGCCAAGTGCGCTCTCCTTATAGCTCAGCTCACTGCTGCAAAAGGTCACGTCCCGCGAAAGTTCCGAAATAATGATTAAAAATAGATGCGATTGCAGATTTAAATAAACCATTTGGTATTTTGGGCCAGCTAGAATAGATTTTGTTTTGGGTACATAAGTCCAAAAATCATTAGTTCAATCACCTTTTGAAATGATCATTAAATATTTATGAAACCCTGTGCGTAATAATCAAAGTTCAATTGGCTTTTGGTTCATCAGGCTGCTATCCGATTTCGTAGACTTCACACCGAAATCAACTGCCAATTTCCGTGCGCTCTTCACGTGGCAATCCACAATCAATAACCAAACAAAAGCCTTTGTCCAGGCCTCGACTATTGAACCCCAAAGGGAGGAGCCCTCAAATAATCAAATAGGAAGAACAAATAAAATATATAGAACACTACGGAGTTGATGGATAGAACTACAGTTCGTGGTGTAAAGAATGTAATTAAGCGGCATGAAAACAACCGCAATTACACGAAGGAAAGCCAGAAAAATCGAAGTGAATGCCCAGGTATTTACCTGGCAAACAGAAGGTAGTAAAAATAGAGACTGACCCCCTGAGGTGATTATGCAAATTGAATGGCAAGAAAGAACCACAAGCGATTCGCCAAAAAAAAACAGCGCGAAAAGGTCAAAAGCCGTTTGAGCTGGCCATTCGAGGGTATCAAGGGGAAGTTAAGTTGCTGCAGTCACAAGGTGGATGAGTTGTCTTTGCGATTCGTGCAACTCTGCGTATGCGTGACAATGGTTCGTAATTCATTTGTGATTCGAGTCTAGCTTGGATTTCAATGCATTTTTGAGCATTTCTAATGCATATTTAATGCCACACGCAACCCCAAATGAAAGCAAAGCCAAAGAGCAAACGAAACAAACCGGAAGCGCCAATGTCCAACGCGGCGTATGTGCAATGTCCGCAGATGCAATCGAGTCGAGCGGCCATTTTGGGTGTTACGCCTGTGCCTGTGGCAGTACCAGTGCTTCCGCTGGCATGTCTGCCAGTTGGCCATTTCATTGTTGGCTCTGCTGAAGTCCCGGCCAGGACAAACTTCAGTCTTTTGCCGGCTCTTGACGCTTCCACATCGTCACCGTCTCGTGCTTCAATTTTATTCCTCGTTCCTTGCTAAGTATTATTGCTGTTAACGTTGGCGTTGGCGACGCTACTGTCGCTTTGCCTTGTCTTGTCTCTCCTCGTTATTATTACCGCTATAACTGTTAAAGTCGCAAAGGTGATAAAGCAATAAAAATTCATCATTTGCAACGTTCGCCATGAAAATGTTTGAGATATCCAAGCTGTTTTCGCTGCGAAGGTAAGTCTTCGTAAGAATGTCGATAAAATACGTGTTTGTCTTATGAGAAGTTATAGAATATTTAGGGGAAATCATAGTTTTTGAAGGTAATAGTAATGTACAACTTTGCATTAAATTACTAACTTTAAATACTTAAATGAATTTTTGTTTTAATCATTGCTTTTAATTTGAACATTTTACTGTCAAATCATTAATATTTATTTACTTTTATTAAATTATATTTATTTATTATTTCATCAAATCATTTCAAATTTATTACAAAGCTTTTTATCTTGATTATATAATATATTCATAGTAAAGTAGTTAGCATGTTACACTACAATACAATCCCTGTCCATCGAACTTCAAAGCTACTGTAAACTGGCAATCACGCGATGTTTTAATCGTTTCAAATTATATACTTTCATTACTTCCTGTAAAGTACATTTTAAATGAACTCACAACCAAAACTCATTCCCAACTGCCCCCATAAACAGTCTCAGAGCCCGCTATTAAAATGAAGGAACAACTATTTCATAACAAAAAGTTAGCCAAGAAGAACGCAGCTCAACTTTAAGTGTTCTCCATTATCTATTTATTTGCCAATTAGCCGACACCAAGTGGCCATTGCTTGAATCCATTTGCAGGCAACAATATCTCAACGTACAACGGCATAATTGCACTCAAAAATACCCAACATTAATAACTGCTAATGCCGTGAATAATCGTCCCAAGTAGACCCAAGCGAAACTCCTTCCCCCCATCCTCTACTCCGACTACGACTCCGGAATCCGATTGCACTGCTGCACCAGTTTAATGGTCTTCCCTAGTTTTTCTTTGCGCCTGACTTTGCCTGCTCTACCGCCAACGACTCAAGAAGTTCCGTTTCATAGCACAGTTTAAAAGGTTCCCCAGTTCGCCAGAAACAGCCAGGTAACCTCAAAAAAAAGAAAGAGGAGTAGAAGAAAGAAAGAAACAACTTCGCCTCAAATACTTTCCGGTAGTCGTCGCGTCGTCGTGCGTCGCCTAACAAAAACAAACACAACAAACCGTAGCATGCACCCCACCAAGGGGTTGTGGAGTTACGAAGGAGTGGGAAATGCATGGAAAGAGAAAAGGAGAAGCTTCTACATGAAACATGAAACTTCTTGAAAAACTTCAGAGCAGTGCGCATGGTTTGCTTTTGTTGTGGTTTTCGCTTTGTTAACTTTGGTCGCATTGCTATGACATTGGCTCGCTCTCTCTCTCTCGCCCACTCGCTCTCTTTCACTCTCTCTAACGTGGGGCTGAGGGACGAGTGTTGGCGGTAGACAGGTCGCAAAGTCCGGGAAATCAGTCGCTAGTTGTCAGTCAAACAAACGGCTCT
Source organism: Zaprionus indianus (assembly GCA_018904595.1). Classification (NCBI taxonomy): domain Eukaryota; kingdom Metazoa; phylum Arthropoda; class Insecta; order Diptera; family Drosophilidae; genus Zaprionus; species Zaprionus indianus. The sequence goes on from JAEIHA010000905.1 coordinate 6,060,597, forward strand.
TGTACTGGTCGCACGCGTCGAATACAAGAACCAAAACCAAAATCATATATTGATCGGTATTTCAAAAGGATATAAAAGGTTTCACAGAGTATATAGCGCATGGTGTGTATTCAATTCAGTCGAAATTTTGAGTGCCAATTTCGTGCTAATTTCCCTCCCACATTCAAATTTGTCATTTGTACATTCGATTCATCCCAAAATCCAAATCAATTTTCCTTCTCACACCTTCTCCAACTAGTGGCAAATACGTAAAATTCTAGATAGATGGATACCGACTAGGTAAGTGCTTAGTTTGACCATACTAGAGAGACTGTTTTTATGTTCGCCTGTCGCCTCTTTCTTTCTGTGTTTCTGTTCTGATTTCCCTTTTTTCCCACATCCATTTGCACTTAGACCTTGTACCCGCACATGAATATTTAATTTAATTGCATTTTCTATGTTTACGACTTGCACACATGTCATGACTAGGCTTTGGCCAGAGGGGGGCCTGCAAGGGAAGCCGAAAGCCCATGAAAGTTCACTTACCTCCAGCACGACGACATTGAAATGCCAAACTAATGTTGGTTTTAAGCTTATCACTCATATGAAATCAGCTAAATATTCTCGAATTTTAACGCCATTTTGACTGAAAAGGACACGCATTACATTCGCTACTGGCTAGAATTTATCGATTGATACCCTCTCTACCCATTTTAGAGGGGACTGCTGTTCTGTCCCTGTTCTCGTGTGCAATATCGTGTCGAGCATATTAGCGTTATCGATTTCTTATGATTATGATGTAGCGATAGTCGTTGATAGCCCAAATAGACGAAGTAAATTAAGTTATATTTTTGGGGTGAGCGAAGAGTTGTCTTAGAGACAGGGTAGCGAGGTAAAAGAGTGTTGGAATCGAATGAGGATAATTAATGAAGATACAAACTTAAACTAAACTTAAACCTCATCTGAATTTTATCTTGCTACAATGAAGTGTGCTCGACTATAAAATACCCGCAACGCACCTTTTTAAACTGTTAACTTGAATACATAACTTCTATGTTAAGAGTATTTTGTTTTGCATACTTTACAGGGCTGAGAATTCAGTGCCTCTTAATAGTTAGTCCTTTAATAACTTCCATGTTAATGATCCGATCGTAACCGCATTTTCAGAAATCATTTGAGTAATGAACCACTTATAAGAATTTGTACGCTCATTATCGTATTTATTTTTCTATTCTCTTGATGATTTGATTAGTACTGAAAACAAGCATATTATCAATAAATTTATTTGTCATTACAATTTGATTTACCTTATTTTGTATCATTCTTTAATTTAACTTTCTTAATTGCTTAAACCTACTTAAGTTATACTTTATTTAATTGAAGATCTTCCCCCATTCACACTGCCATTGAATTAACTCATTATAACTTCTCTAATCCCATTTGTTTCCGTTACAAAAAAAAATAAAGAAATTCATTAAAAACTCTAACACAACTAAACCAGATTCGCAAATCGATATCAACTTTGGACAACAGGCAAATTGCCAAGAAAGCCAAACCACAAATAAAAAATACTCTCTGTAAATACAAAAACAAAATCAACATCAATCAAGATCACCGTTCTCACTCATATGCATGTGTGAGTATATAGACTCCATTCCATATGTATGCATGCTCGTATGTGATCGTAATCGTGATCTCTCATGTGTTCGTGTCAGACAAATAACATCATTAGCGTTCTATGTGCTCAATGCAAAGCAATGCGTCGTGCAAACATCAAACGTGGTCAATGTTTGAGTCTAAGGTAAACAAACGTAGTCTGAGCTAGCTATATCTCCATGTTAACCCTGACTATCTATGACTGTATTGTTCATCGTTTGATTATTGAAATTTTACACTGTCTTTGCAACCCTTTCAGACCACAAGGTAGCAGCAAAATGGATCGTTACGAGAAGCTCAGTCGATTGGGCGAGGGCTCCTATGGCATTGTGTACAAGTGTCGGGATCGGGAGACTGGCGCTCTGGTTGCGGTTAAACGGTTTGTCGAGTCGGAGGATGATCCGGCAATAAGGAAAATAGCATTGCGAGAGATAAGGCTGCTGAAGGTGAGTTGGGGATAGACCAACCTTAATTAGGCTTCGTAGGAACTGTGTAAACTATCATGTTAGCTTATTCGACCCGTTCAGGACCTTTAAACTACCTCTATACGATCTGCTTAGTATTTTCGATTAGATCTGCATGAGTAATAATATTTATTAATAACATTTATAGAATCTCAAGCATCCGAATCTGGTCTCCCTGCTGGAAGTGTTTCGTCGCAAACGGCGCCTGCATTTGGTCTTTGAGTTCTGTGAACTGACAGTGCTACACGAGCTAGAGCGTCATCCGCAAGGTTGCCCGGAACCGTTGACCAAACAGATCTGCTACCAGACGCTGCTGGGCGTGGCCTACTGCCACAAACAGGGTTGCCTGCATCGCGACATCAAGCCGGAGAACATATTGCTGACGGCGCAGGGACAGGTGAAGCTGTGCGACTTTGGCTTCGCACGCATGCTCAGTCCGGGCGAGAACTATACAGATTATGTGGCCACACGCTGGTACCGTGCGCCCGAGCTGCTTGTGGGCGACACACAGTACGGCACCCCAGTGGATGTGTGGGCCATTGGTTGCCTCTTTGCGGAGCTGGTGCGCGGCGAGGCACTGTGGCCGGGACGCAGCGATGTGGATCAGTTGTATCTGATACGCAAGACACTAGGGGACTTGCTGCCACGGCACATACAGATCTTCGGGCAGAACGAATACTTCAAGGGCATCACGTTGCCAGTGCCGCCGACGCTGGATCCGCTGGAGGACAAGATTCCGGCCAAGGCGCTGCAGAATCCACTCACAATCGATGTGCTTAAGAAGTGCCTGGACAAGGATCCGGCCAAGCGTTGGTCCTGCGATAAGCTAATCAAGCACTCCTACTTCGACGACTACACGGCCAAACAGCGTGAGCTGGAGCACATCAATAGCCTGGAGGCGGCCACGCTGCGGCAGCAACAGTTGGCCTCGCAGCAGTTCATGCTGGCCACAGCTGCGCAGCAGCTGCAAACGGGTGCGGCACAAGCCGCTGCCCTAGCTGCAACGCGTGATAAATCTAAGGTGAGCAAGAGGATCTCTTCCGGCTTCAGCTACATTCTACTTATCTTGTTATCTTTGCAGACTTCAAACACCTCGTTGCCGCTGCTGCCGAGCACACAGCATCATCATCACACGCATCAGGATTACGTGAAGCTGCAGCCGCTGAACAAGAATGCGGCAATGTTGCATCGCACCGAGCACCATCTGCCCACCATCTGAACGGGAAAAATTACTAGATTTACTTTCAATTTTTGGGGTCGGGGGTCGGATAGTTTCTAGGGTATTCTAAGTGCGAGTCCGCACAGCAATCTTTCTTTGTTTACTTCGAAAATAAATGTAAAGTGTGAGAACATCGAGTGTGCAGCTTAATTTCGTTACAGGTGCCGTCACACCCATTGCCAGGCACTTGTTGCCCTCTCTCTCTCCCTCTCTCTTTCTCTGGCTCTCCTTCTCACAGTGCACATCAGATGCCGCCACGTGCCAATCGTCTGGGAATGTGCTCTTGCCTTGGAGTCTGTTGCCAAGGCTCGACTCGTTTTTTGGCAAGCTAATCCGCTGCTAAGCAGCCGGCAGATAATCAACGACACGTAGACGCTTACGTGTGTCCCCGGCATGGCCTGTAATCGGGCCAAAAAGAGAGACAGATAGTGGAAAAAAGAGCTGGAGGAGGGAGGGAGAGAGGGAAAAATAAATAAATCGCTAGCTGGGCGATGATGGCTTGCAGTGCTCGTTAAGCTCTGCCATTGCAGCGTGATGTGATTATTGAAATCGACTGTTAATATATATTTCTTGTACTTATATACTTATAGTTGAATTTACTGTAGATAAACTGAAAATTGACTGTAATGGGGGGAGTAAGTAAGTGAAAATATTACTAGTTGTGTATTCCTGATGAACATTACTGAAATATATATAAAATCTTCAAGATGGTGAGCGTGCTGTCCATCTGCATGTCTGTCTTGTCTGTTTCTGTCTGTCTGGCTGTCTGCATCTCTCTCTAAGTCTGTTTGTTAGGCTATCTATATATATGTGTGTCTCACTGTCTGTCTCTTTGTCTTTTTTACTATCCGTTACTGTCTGTATTTCTCTCTCTCTCTGTTTGCCTGCCCGATCTATCTGCCTGTCTGTCTAATTGTTTTGCTTTTTGTCTGTCCCTATGTATTTCTTTTTGTCTGTCTATCCATCTGTCTCTCTCTTTGTATATGCATGTCTGTCTTGCCTGTTTTGTCTGCCTGTCTGTGTGAAGCATGTCTGCATCTCTATATCTGTCTGCTGCTCTCTTTCTGTCTGCTCGTCTATCAGGCTACCTTTCTATATGTCTGTACATCTGTCTGTCTCTCCATCTGTGTCTGTTACTCTATCTCCCCATCTGCCTATTTCTCTGTCTGTTACTCTGTCTCTCTGTCTGCCTCTTTGTCTGTCTCTCTGTCTGTCTCTCGGTCAATCTCTCAGTCAGTCTCTCTGTCTGCCTCTCTGTCTCCCTGTCTCTCTCTTTATCTGTCTTTTAAAATGTATCTCTGTCTTTCAGTCTATATTTTGGTTTTTTCCTCAGACTATTCATCTGTCTCTCTGACTGCTTGTCTTTCTTCCTGTCTGTCTGTCTGTTCTTCTTGCTACTTACACATCTGTTAATTCATAACTCTACTTAGGTTATTCCTATTCCTTTAATCGTATTGGATAAATCTATATATGCATATAGGTTATGAGTCTTTACCTATATTCCTCTGGCCATCATAATTATCTGAATCAATAAAATTTCATAAAATAAATAAATAAACTTTTACTTTATGCATAAGTTCATCTTCATCCTTTTTACATATTCACTGTCGAAGTGCAATCGTTTGCTGAAATGGAAGTGAAAGCCTTCTGGAAACAATTATTGTGCTGGCCTCGTTCGGAGTTCCCTAATGACCCGCACTGGCCCGACTGATTGACTTTTGTTTTTAGGCAAAAGTTTTAATTAAATTAGTGCCCGAGTTGGCAGCCCAGCAACAGCAGCAGTAGCAGGAGCAGGAGCAGGAGCAAATAACGGCAACTGCAACTGTCAACAAAGCGCTGAAATCTCTAGGGGAGCGTGCAATGTGACCAGAATTTTGTGTGGGAATCAAATGCATTGGGGACGGACGATGCCGACGACAGACATTGAAATTGACTGTATCGTCTAGTGCACACCCGGTCTGACTCTCCCCTCTCTCTCTCTCTCTCTCTCTCTCTCTCTCTCTCTCTGTCTCTCTATCATACTCTCCCCTGGCACTGTTTCCCTCTCGTTCACTCTGTTGCGCTTCTGCTCGATTGCATCCGTCGCCAAGTGGCGGGGCACAATTGTTGGACACTTTGATTTTTCGTTTGGCATCACAATAGTCCAGAAAACTTTCCTCTCGCTTTTTATCGCAGCGTGCTGTGCATTTGACTGCGAATGCAAACGGCAAAAAGCATTTGTAAGTCGTCGTGCCACCCCCGGACCCACACTCCCGCCCATCCCCAATGCACATCCTGCTGCAGGATATGCAAAGTGTGCAGCGTGTTGTCGACTCGACGCTTGACAATCCCAGACAGTTGCATAATCTGTACTGTCGTTTATGCAAAGTGCCCCCAAAAAATAAGTCCAGCGGAAGTAGGAGAGGCGCCTCACCGGGGACTCTACGGATAATGTTAAGAGGTGTCCCGGATTGTTAAGCTCTCTTATGCCATACTTTCTCTTCTGGGGTCCTACTTCTTCACTCTCTCCCCTCTGCAAGTGCAGCAGAGCGCAAAGAGAAATCGAAGTTTTATTGAATAAGTTTGATAAAGCATCGTTTTAGTTTTATTCTCCATAGCGCCACAATTCGATAGCACTTTTATAGCATCAATTTGGTTTCCCCCAACTTCTGATTGCGTTTTATGCTTAAAGATAGCCAACAAGAGGTAAGTAGTTAGCCGCATTTGGTTTGCTTTTGGGGCTCAGTTACCTCACTTAGTCTCTAAGGAATTTTTACTTTTCATGGTTAATAAAATGGTTTATTTGAATATTTTTTAAATGGGAAACAGGATCAATTTATAAATAATGTTAATTTAAAGTTCTTTGGAATTCAGCCAAGAATTAAACACAATCTCCAATCACAACTTCTTCTGTTTTCTTCTTATCTTGTAGATAACTCCCTCTGCTTCACTATATCCCCTTCTTATTCTCCAACCACCTCCCTCTACTTTTCTCACTCCTCTTCTAATACCCACGATATTGTTGCGCCTCAGCGTACTTCCGATTGAGCGCATTTTTTCGCTCTGCCTCTCCACCTACGCCGCGCAGGAGTTCGTTTCTTTGCCAGTTGCGAAAGACCACAGAGTCGTTGGGTATCTTGTCATCGGTATCGAGTGCCTGCAGTTGCCACCACTTTAGGTTTACAGCCGGTGTCTGCACGGGTATAACGGATATCACTTGCGGTCGCCGCGGTGGCCACAGGCCCAACTTGGCCAAACGCTTCTGTTCATCGATGTCCGTCTCCTCGGGTTGGTCCAACATGTGCAATTGTTGCACTGAGCTGGGACTACCAAGAGAACGCTTCATCACAAGCGGATGAAATGGATCTTCACCGTAGAGCTGACGGTACCTGGAGCTTCTGACCAGGCTAATTATTTGAAACATTGCGATGCACGTGACGCAATTGTAGCCCGCAAAGACTGAAAGAAATCTTAACGGAGATATCAAATTGAGAATTAATTGTTCACTTACGGCAGTGGAAACTTCCAACTAGCGTGAGCACAATCAGTAGACCCAAGTTAATCTGTTTTTTCAGCATAATCATCAGCACAATGTGACTTATTGTCAGTCCCAGAAAGAAAATAAATTCGAAGAACGCTAAGGGTAGCAGGAGCCATTTGTAGAGCTTTAAGAGAAGTGTTGAAAAATTAAAAAGAGTCGAATTTTAATTGTTAAACTTACACACTTTCAAAGAAGCAAAAAAAAATTAAACAATATTTAAAGTAAATAAACGAAAATAGAGAAAAAATTGTGATGTGAATTAAATGTTAAATTAAAAGATCAAAAAGAAAATCATTAAAATTGAAGTAAGTCTTCACCTTGATTGAACCAAAGGCGCCCAGCACGGCAGCAGCCACGTGAGCAAAGCACATGATGTGTAGAAAGATCATAAGATTATCGGGAGCTATACATATAAATAAATATCATTTAATTTCCTATAACGGAAAAAGGAACTCCACTTACTATCCTTAGCCCAATGTATTGCCTTACGCACTGCACTGTTGGACTTGTATTGCGAATCATGCTCAATCAAATCGATGAGTCCATCGAATATATGCACGCCTTTCACAAAGAAAAGTATACTAAATGTGATATTTAAAATCTGAAAGTATTGAAAAATATGTATAAAAAATATTTTCTTAAGTAAATATATAGAAAAATGCTTACAATGCTCCACACGGCTACAATTATCACTCCCAAGCGCACCGAGCAATAACACAAATAACTCTCCATAAACAACATATTAAATTGGTCGATTACTTCAATCGCTGGTAATAACTCAAATGGCAACTACCTGATTGGTCAGGACTTGCGCAACTACTGCAGCGGGACAAATGGTCAGTGAAAGCAAATCAACACACAGTATTGTGGGCAAGTTGTAGTTAAATGACAAAAGCTTGTTTCGAAGATTTCTATCTGCATATTGCTTTTAGCTTTAGTCACATTTACCTCTAATGCAACTCGAATGGGAAAACATTTTTCATTCGCCCGCAGGACATCATGGCGTTCACATCGGGTTCCATGTGTCTCTCTGGGGACTTAGTCACAGTGCAAAATGCTGCTGATGAAGTCCTACATGTTCTGCGCATCGGTGCGTCTGGGTGTTCTCATTATCAGTGCGTTTGCCTTGGTCAGTACTCATTGGTTGTGTTTCGAAGGTTTTTTCAACATTTAAAATAATATTTTAAGTTACACTTTATTTAAATATATTTTATATAAAATGTTTTATTTGAGGTTAATAATTTATTATTCATAAATTTTTCTTTTTTCAATCTTCAATTTCCCTTTCATTATTTTTTAGATTTTTCGGGTAGATTTTTTAATAATATTAATAATTAATATTTGGTAAAGGTTAAATAGCTGCCTACATCTCCGATTTTGTTTAAATTTTTTTCACTGATAGGGCTATATTTATCACGATTTTAGGTGAAAAAATTATTTGTCGGTCGCTTCTAGTTTTTTTTTAATTGAATTTTGAAAATAATTAAATTTACATGTATTTTGTTGTTGCCTTTTTGTGCAAGGCGCCAGTCTGCCTGCAACAATTTGTGCCGGTACAGTGTCCTACAAACCGATGTATTTGAATTAAAAACTAAGTGTGAAGAAATCGCGCGCGCGATTTTATTTTTTCAAAAATTTTTCGCCTGCGGCGCTCTTTGCTGGAACTCAAACAAAATTTATTCACCTCACACATGTGATAATCACAAAAAATATGAACTATTAAACATCTTTGCTGACGCCAGTTTTCCGACCAATGACTTCTCGTTGCATGCTCAGAAATTCTAACCCAATAGCGAACTCATAAAACAATATATTTTTGTGTATGAACAACATTTAGTTTGAATCAAACCGCTTGTGGGTCACAGTGCGCATCGCTCTGACGTTTTACAGAGAATTAGCCAACAACAAAATACATGTAAATTTAATTATTTTTAAAATTCGATTAAAAAAAAACTAGAAGCGACCGACAAATAATTTGTTCACCTAAAATCTTGATAAATATAGCCCTATCAGTGAAAAAAATTTAAACAAAATCGGAGATGTAGGCAGCTATTTAACCTTTACCTAATATTTTTATATATTGTACATAAAATATGCAAAATAATACTATTCTAATTCCAACAGCTCAAGAGCCTTGTCATTATCTATATAATAGCAACTCAGGGCATTGGATTTATGCTTTCTATAATTGCCACCTACGATGTAAATGTGAGTTACAGAGCCAGTTACTATATGGTAAGAGATGCAATTATCTGGATGGAGAAGTGTAAGTTTATTACTATCCAAACAATATACTCTGCTGTTATATAGATGTAAATTAATGTATTTTTCAATCTTCCAGATCCGAAGACAGTCACTTTACTTCTTCACCTATACAGCATTGGGCACATTTTGTCATGCTTTGTTGCAGCGTATGGTGCCTACACGGTGCGATCATTAGCTTTACTGCATTATCCTTTCTCAACTCATTATCCTTTCTCAACCTCTTTATTTCTCAGCTCAAAAAGAACTTCGTGATACCTCTGGCTATATTTGAATTCTCGTACATCGTTGAAATTGCAACTTTAGCCACATTGTTTTTGCGTATTCTTCGTCACTTTGTGTACCTTTTTCATTTGATCCTCTTAACCGTCTCGGCAACTTCTTATATCAGTCAGTATAAAAATTCAGTATATTTATAGTTTCCATTAAGTATTCATTTAATCTTTTTTTTAGTTCTTGTGGCATATGATTTCTTTGCTCTGGTGGCCTTCGAGCAGATTGTCAGGCTGGTGAAGAGCAGTCGGTACCAGCAGTTTTACGGCGATGATCCTTTTAACCCAATCCTAACTGGTTATGCCAGTGCCCGAAAAACCAAAGAACAACCTGAAGTACATCCAATGTTTATTTTCGTGAAGCCTAAAATGAACGGGAATGTGCATCCCAAATGGTGGCAGGTGACAAACGATTCAGATGAAATGGAATTAATCAAGGATACTGGAAAATATTTTCAGAGGCAAGAACTGTTGCCGGACGTAATGCTCCATAATGCCGTAAATATCAGTTATATGAAAAACCAAAGATTTTAGATTGTCAACACAATGCAGGGTAATAATAATAAGAAAGTTGAAATATACTCTCAATTTTAATTTGTCTCATTCAACTTATCATAAATAACAATAAAACTTCTGTGAAAATCTTTTACCAAGCGCCCTCTATCGTTAGTTAAGCGCAAATGTAATTTGCAAGCTTTATTTGTGTATCGTTCACTAAGTAAAGAAAAGCTCTATAAAAGCTCAGTATTCCGTTATTCTAAACCCTAACTGAAGGTTGTGCCATTTAAAACTAGCTTACATATATTGTATCATTATAAATCGGACATGACTATAGACTCGGTACAACATATAAGAACATACTCTATATGGACGATATGCTGCCTTCTATTAATATGTTATAAATTATTTCATATAAACTTTTAAATATTTCAAGTAGCTGAAAGTGGAAACTCTATTCAAATGTTTGAAGTAAAAACCCTTTTTTATGTAATTTAATTGTAAAGCATTTATTTAAGAGATAACTGATTCAAACTACAAGGAAAATCGATAAATATTACGTCAATATACCCTGCATTTAATATTTAAACTTAAGTAAATGTTTTGTTCCTGAAATCGAATTTCCTTTAATGCTTAGCACCTATCCTAACTGAGTATGGCCTTGATTTGTTCTGAATTGTTTCCTCTTCTTCGTCTAAACCTCGGGCACTTTCCTTTGGAGTTTCATCATTTGCATCTGGCGAAACATTAGTTGGCGATGAAGATAATTCCTGAAGTCCTGTTCTCGCACCATAAACTGAAGGTCCTGGTAACTGCAGGTGCCCATGCGCTGCTTCAGCTTGTAGATCAGCTGATCGGTCAAATCAATCTTGGTCTGTGACACATTGATATAGTGCATGCGGTTCCGTTTCAACTCGGAACGATGCAGGAACACAGCGTAGGCGGGAGTAGGTGGTTTGGCTGCTGAATTATATGTTGCTACCATGATGATCACTCACTGACTGTCTACTGAACTCCTGAGATCGCTGCCTTTATATACGGTATGATCCTTGACCTTCTCAGGTACCCTTCTGTCTGATGGCTTAATCCCGGTACGCGCCGCGGTGGCTCTTCGATTTTTGTACCTAGTCCCTAAGGGTATCGTTACCTGGGCTTGGTGAATCGTCCACCCCGACCAGGTGTTAAGGTCACAAGTATAGCAGGTACGGCACAGATGACATCTGTGTAGGGTCAATCAGCGCTTTTGCCAGCAAAAGGATTAAACGCCATAAAGTTGATGTTAGTGCACTTCATCTATAGGGAAACCCCTAAGTAAGTAGGTCAGCCTCAATATCTTTGAACCACTGTACAACGAGCGATAAGATTGAAGCGATTGAAGATTTAACCTTAAGGTTAGTATTTGTATTTGATATATTAAACACGTGTATTGTATTGTATGGTGTAATATGTATAGAATAAAACACATGAACACTCGATTGTATATTCAAAAGACAAAGACTTAAAGTGTGACCGCACTCCTTGCAAATTAGAAATCCCCTATCGATAATTGTAGTATTGTGTAATGATATTTTTATAAGTCAAATAATAGTATTACAAAAGTATTAAAAATGAAAACTTATTCGCCTTGTTTCAGACTTAGAAGCAGTCTTGAAAGCACTTTGACGGTTTAGTCCTTTTATATAAATTAATTTCCGTTTAATTAAACTTTATAGTGTTGTGCTTTTATTCAACGACAAATTGTGACTGAAAAGAAAAGCGACGCGGCAGAACTCTGCAGAGCTGGTTAGAACGTACCATTATCAAGACAATGTGCGGGCGCTTTGGAACCGAAATATATATATTTTTGTAAATTATTCGAATAAAATTTATCATAATTCGTTGTGACGAAGATCATTACGAAGAGAGTTGTAAATACAATCAGTAGCAAAAGCTTCATCGGATTGCGACGTTTCAGAAAGTCCATGATGTGGATTGAAATTTATTTATTGTATATTCTGTGTCTTACGTCCTAATGAAGACTAGGGAAGTATTTTTGAAATGTTACTTAGATTACTCAAGAAGTCTTAAAATCAATTAATAATAAAGCAGACGCGAGTGATTTAATTAGTAATTTTATTTAACATTAGGTTAACAGTTTTATGAAGTATGCTAAGACTTGCTAATTACCAGTCTGGTTGTTCAGCTTAAGAATTAGTTCTTCCATTTGGCATATATATTTCTTCATTCATTATTATTTCATTTCTTAAAAAATAAAAGGATATTTTCCAAAACAAGACAACTGTATAAAAATATCATTCCTTATAAAAGAGATAACAATTTTGTTGCAAACAGACTTTGCAGTGAGAAAGATCCATACATACATTTCAATAGAGTAACCATCTTAGATACACAACCATAGTTATACATATGATCTATAAAAATAACTTATATTATTGTCAGCTACGTAGTCTTATTTGTTGAGAAAGTAAATGATGTTGCGGCTTAAATATGGTACTCAGAATCGACCATTGTCATAAATGGCATAAATATTGCACTTAGCAGAATAATAAAGTATAAACCTGTTTTGCCTCTTATAGGACTACTTAACCTACTACACTTATATCTCATGTGACACACTTTTTATTCACTCCAAAGAGTACTCGATACTCTGGCTCGATTTTGGACTTGATGAACCTCGTCATCTCCCTAGCGTATTTGAGTCGTGTGGGATTAGGTGAGGACGTCTTGATTCCCGGATGATGCACGAGAAAGGCGGGATGCAGCACGTGGTACTCGTAGTTCAGCAAACACATGGCGTAGCCCTATAAAATTACAGTTAATTAGTTATTATATTTATTAGTTACGAATCGAAGGCGACCTACCTGTATACGTTTGTTCGATTGCCCTTCCCACGTGACACGTTCGTCGAAAAGGGGCTCCCTATTGTCACTAACATAGAAGGGCTCCCAATACTTGTAGTTTTCCTCACGCAGTGTCATGCTGAACAAATCCAGTTCTTCTGTTTCGTTGGCTGGCCGAGATATCCATTCCTTATACCCGGGAACTTTGTGGCAATTGGCACACACCCTTGCATGAAAGAGCTGAGCCCGCTTCTTCTTCAGAAGATCCATTAATTCGACCTTAGTATTGGGCACAGTCTCATTCGCAGCGATCTCAAAGACCGCCAATGGATACACCCTGGGCGGCTGAGCGGGATCCAAGGCAAGGACGCTGTTGTTTCGATGCACCATATCCAAAAACTGATCGACGAATCCCAGACTCGGATATAATTCAATGTCGCAGGCGAATATGAAGTACGTATTGGCCGCCTTACGGGCTATATTGCGGCCCACGTTGATCGGATATGTCAAATTGGCCAGCACCTTGTACGTTTCTGAGCGATCCTGTTGATATGGTGGTGGCATAACAGTTCCATTGTCCGTCTTGCATTCTATTGGCCAACTAAGCGTCTCGTTTTGGTCAAAGGGCACATATTCCGGCATGTGCTCATTGGAAAAGAAAATGTGAAAGCTAACGAAGTCGCGGATCAATTGACTTCCGGGCAAACAGTTACGCACATACTGAATAGAGTCCAGTGTGTATTTAAGATCATAGCCAGGCGTGTGTATTGCAAAACTGATCGGGGCAAGCCATCTAGAAAATTAATAAAAATACTAATTAGATGTAGGGTTAACAAATTGATTAAAAATTAATTTATTTGTTATTGTAATGACTTCGTTATTAAGTTTGATTTTAGTCGATACTCGTAAGTTGGCTAAGTAAACGATAACTTTGACGATATCCCTAGCGATGGAAGAGTGTTGAATAACACTGAAGGTGCAGGACTGCGTGATTATCGTTAAAGAAAGCCAAATAAATAAATTAAAATTATGCGAATCAAGTATAAAATTAAGGTATACACTTAAATATTATCTTCATTGTATATTCATTCAAAGTTTCTCTAATATCTGCATTAAAAATTTTAGTTTACAGAAGAATACAAATTAAATGCTGCAATTTAGTTCGTAACGTAGTTATTGATGTATATGAAATAAGGTTGGCTCATAATCATTTGGTCAATAAGAAGCAAACATGATGATGCACTTTACAATTATCTTGTAAATATTTAAACAGCCGTCCCTTGCGTAAGTGTAGACTTCCGCATATATATGTATGTATGTATCATTGATGAAAACTAATTACAACTGTCTAGACACAACTGTAATCGTACCTAACCTCTTCAAATTCCATTTAAAATTAAAGTAAAGAAGTATTATTTACAAAGTTAAAGAAGTATTGTCTATTGATTTTGTTGAAACGTATTCAGCTCTTCTAGTTTCACTGAAACATATTTTGTACTTTGTATTCGTCAGGCATTGAAAATATATTTATCTATTTTAAACTGATATTAGCAAATTGTCTGGGACTCTTTTCACATTTATGCTTTTCATGCCCAAAGTGTACCAAAAGTGGTCTTTTCAATACCCAGCACTTTATCACAATTCTTTATACAAGGCTGCAAGTTATCTTTGAGCTTATAGATATTAATATTAAGGGTATTTTCCTAAACAGTCTAGAAATAATCAATCAATTAATTTATCAATTCATTAAGAAAAACTAAATATAAACTCTAATATGATAAAGCAATGAAAGATACGAATTATTTTTTCTGAGATTGTTTGAAATCGGAAAATAAGAGAATAATTAAATAATTCCTAGTTTGTAAACATGAGTCAACATTTTTCATTGTACGAGGGAAATAACTCAGATTACGTAGAAGTCTAGCAGTTTTATATAAGACCGACTGAGCTACTAAGAAACTGCAAACAGTTCTTCATAAGCCCACTTCAACTTTCTGAAAGCCAATAAAAGTGAGATAATTCTCGGCGCTATATCCACTTATCTCTCTTAAGTCGATTGCATTTATATCAAGAAGTCGGGTGATAATATACTAGATATATATTGTATATGTAAGAGGTTTTGCCACTTACCGCTCGGCGACGGTTTCAAGATTATCGAAGAAAGTGAAGTCTCCATTTGTGGTGTACGTAATGGACTCGGTGCAGCCAATGCGTTGACTCTCGGTACCGATAACCAGATTCTCGACCACCCAGTATTCCCCATGTTGGAACTTCTTGAGTCGCAGTTCCCGATTGCGACACTTGAGAAGCTGCTGTAGCTCCCGTGTGCGCGGGGAGACAAACCTTGGTTCCTCTGTGGTGGATAAAACAAGGGGCAACGCTTCATGTAACTGACGCAGACTTAGTGATTCGAGTTTGTCCTTTAACTCGTATTGCGGGATCCTCTCCGTTGTTTGGCTACTCGTTAACTGCTTTACCTGATGCAGATTTCTTAGCACAAGCAGCACAGCCAGGAAGGCGAGCAGCAGTAGCGCAATGAATCGCAAGTTGCGTTTATTGACCTGAACCGCCATCGATGTTCGCGTTGCAACTACGACTATACTGACAAAGTGAAACTCAGCGGGGTTTTTCACAAGTAAAGTTCAACGTATATTTTATGGCACACTTTCGTTGATAACTCCAAATCGAACTTGAGTTCTATTACTCAATTGGTAGACTTGGAGTAACCTAAGCCGAGTTACGTGCTGCAAGTTGCACACGACGAACAGAACCGATTGAACACTTGCCTTGACATACTGATTATGTACAAAGGAGAATTACGACTTGGCGAACCTTAGATTATTTTTGTATCCATTTAAAATAAGGTGAATGAAAATATGCAGCAATAACTCGACTGCTTTGTACCCTGCAATGAAAAGATATTTCTTAAATCACTCTTTGGTTTCTTTTTCAACTTTACAGTAAAAGTTTATATTATAGCTAGACACATTCTACACCATCGATTGACAATACACTTTTTAGGACACAATTTTTAAATTCAAAGAATTGTCTTACTCTTCATATTTCAGGTACAGGGTATAGACAACTAAAATAATAAAAAATTGTTCGAATTCCGCGTCAAATTGAAATTTTTGCTTATAATTGGGCCATAAACTAAAAAGAGATTACGAATTGAACGGTTTGTTTTGAGATGTTTCTACTTGAGATAAGGTTGACTTTCTGGGAAGTCTCACAAGTTATTACGGTGTACAATTAAAATTAATTAAGTGTCGCGATATGTTAGATAGTCATTTCTTCTTGTACTCATAGATAAAATTTAAGTTCACGGTTGATCAGAACTCACTGTCGTTTGAAATTCGTGTTCCTTATCGACAGACTCGTAAATTTTATTATATATTTTTTAGCAAACGAAATGTGCTCACACTATATAAACCGCAGACGACGAATGATGGAAGCGAACTGTAGACTTCGCGTCAATCATTGCGCGAGAGTGCAGAGTGCCGAGTGGAGGCTTCTGTGATAAGCCCGGGTCTTTCCGATTAGACCAGAAAAGTGGGATAGCCCTCATTGTGGCGGAGAGTGCTATACAAACAATACAATGAATATCTTCTCTTTTATATCTCGCCCGCTCTGCTGCCCCTTTGCTTCGCTCTCTCTCTGTCTTTGTCACTTCCTCCGTATCGCACTCTCCTTTTGATTGGTCAGTTAGTCAGTCACTTGAGGCAGATATTAACGTTCTTTGTAAAACATTATGAAGTATGAAAGTTGATTTGTATTTGCGATAAGACTCAATTTATACCACTCTGCTGTTGACCAGATAGTGTCAGGGCTGAGTGTTAACAAGTGTGTTCTATTTAAGGTCTACAGGCCATGTTTTTATATATAGAACGAGTATCGGATCGAACAAGCATATCAGTTTAGTTGAATATAGATATTTTTATTCCATGTATGATCTGTGAATAATTTTAGTTTAGTTTACTTTCTAAAATACGATCTATTATGAACAATTTAAAAAATAAATAAATGTTTTGCGTCTTCAGTTATTTCAGAAATTATCTACACTGACCTACCCTACTTATATAATATTACACTTAAATATATTATATACAGAATAATTAAATAATTTATATTGAAATTAAATAATAAAACATTAAATAAAATAGTCAGCATTATACTGTCGTTTGTTCTTTATTTTCCATTACGTTTGGTAAACTCTTCTTATCAGTGGATATGGCATTGAGTTTAGCTTCCAAATTTATTCGACCGATACTTTAGATTATAATTGATAAGTCGAGATAAGCCGAAAAAAAATGAACAACCCATTGCATATAAAAGAACATGCTTGGTATGTATAACCATATTTTTGGGCTTGATATATGGTATATATGCTGATATGTTAATATATACTTATCGTACTTGTTTTGTATTTATGTACTATGTATTTCATATCATTATTTAAGCCACAAGCTTCCGGTTCCTTTGATAAACTGTGGCTTCAATTGCGAAGTTGAATTCTATATTTAACTTCAATACATTTGAGAATTCTAGGAATATGATAGCTCTGAAGCACATTTAAGTGCATAGTAAACACACAATAAGTGCGTAATAATTATGAATGAATACTAGCGTAATGTGAAGAACATAATGATGGTTTTGCTTCAGAACTTGCAACTGCTCGATAAGATCAACGAATAGTTATGCAAAGCTAATGTCAAAAATGTCCGTTAATGTACTGTTAAAAAAAAGCATACAAGGTGTCCTATTCAAGGGTCAAGCACTGTATGTGAGTAGTAAGCTGTTTATGATAAAGAAAATGAAGATGGACAAATCTACAAATCTATAAAATTTGAAATAATTGAAACATATTGCTCGTGAAATTTAGAAAATGCAGATTAAAGCAGAAAAAAAAAATAAATTAAAGTGCGCTAAATATATAATTCAAAAGATTTCTACTTAATACAATTATAATAAATATGTTTTAGGCCAGGGTTCTCTGACTGTATTCGACCAAACTAACTTAGGACAATATCTTGAACAATTCTAAGGTATTCTATTCAAAAACTGTAATGTATCCCAATAAGATGTGCCGATTTTTATAAAATTTTAACAACACATGGTTTGAGTTGGGTTAGGGTATTGTGAACCTCAATATAAATCACGTTTAAAATGCAGTTGAATATTTGAAATATCAGTATGATGAGCCTCATTTGCAAAACATATAAAAAATGACAAGGAACAGTAAGTTACCTATTAAAAACTATAACATCAAGCATACAAAATAACTGTTATATAATATCGAGAATACCTAATACAATAGTCATGACAAATTGGTATACTATAATTAATTCAGTTTATTTATAACATTTAATGGTTAAGCAACAATTTGGTTGCCTTTTTGGGCTCTCAGTGTTGCGTTTGAAGAGTGAGTGAAAGATAGAGGGAAGTGAAAGTGCAGTCTTGTAAAGAACAACGACTAGTTGAGTGACCAGTTCTCCTAGAGCAGGCCAGTCTGCGCGCGTTCCAGGAGCTGATTAAGAGCAACAGGTTGCCAGTTTGTCAGGCTGCTGTCGCTGAGCATGCAGACATTGCGATCGATAAAGCAGAAGAGTTTGCCCACGCGGTAGATCTGCAAGAAAGAGAGCGAGATAAATAAGATATATACAACCTATATAGAATTTGAAGACTTGACTCACCTGTTTGCCCAGTTCGCGTCTGCCCGGCAGTGGGGCAAAGATGATGCCCAGCTCGGCACATTTCTGTGAGACAAGCTCCTTGAACTCCAACTGAGCAGGCTGCACCACATCGACCAGCATGACGGGAGCCATCAGCACAGGAGTCGGTGCAGGCGGCATGGGCGGAGGCGGAGCTGCTGTGGGTTGGAGCACAGCATCTGTGGCACGATGCAGCATATCGAGGGCGCGACGCAAATGCTCCTTGATGCAGGCTTCACGCAATATGGCCTCGCTGAACATGCTCTTCCAGCCGGCATACCAGCGCGAGATCTCCGCATAGTCTGGCGACTGATTGAGCCACATGACAAGCACTTGCATCCAGCGGGGGAAGAAGTGTTTGTCCAACAGCTGAGCCATGTGCTGGGCGGGTATTAGCTCGTTCCATTCCCAGACCTGATGCCACAGCTCCAGATTCTGTTGCAGCGGATTGATGACGAACTCCGCCAGCACCGCCTGCAGCTTGGGTATGATATGACGCAGAAGGAACTGCACAAGTTGCTCTTCATCGAAGGCGCTCTTCCAGGGCGTCAGCATGGCGCGTGCCGAACGATCCTGTGGCGACCAGGCCTGCAGTGCCACGCCCAGTTTGCTGCGTATCTGCGGATAGATGGTCTCCTCCAGCTTGCCACCCAAGATGCCATGCCAGGGCAATATCCAGCTGTGTATGGGCACTGTGTCTGTGAGGGGATCCCATTCGCAGACACCGACTGTGAGTCGCGGCAACACAAGTTGTTCCAGCACCGAGTCTAGCACCCAAGTGGGCAACAGTGGTGCCCAAGCATCGAGCAGGGCTGCCATTGGAGCGTGTTGCTTGGGCTGCCAACTGGCGGCACAGGCACGGAACGAGGGCATCACACCGGCCCAAATAAGAGATGAATAAGGATCGAAGACATTGCGCGACTGTTGGACCTCGTCGGCTTCCAGCTCGGACTGGAGAATGCCACGCCAACGCTTGATCAGCTGCAGCGGCTTGGTGGGTTGCTCCAGCGGTTGCCAGTCGTTCAATTCACGCTTCACCAGCGGCGCTATCACGCCTGCTGCCAGATCAGCCAGTCCGAACTCCTTGTACTCCGCAGCAAAGTCATGCTGCAGCT
This sequence comes from Zaprionus indianus, assembly GCA_018904595.1. Classification (NCBI taxonomy): domain Eukaryota; kingdom Metazoa; phylum Arthropoda; class Insecta; order Diptera; family Drosophilidae; genus Zaprionus; species Zaprionus indianus. The sequence continues at coordinate 6,080,133 of JAEIHA010000905.1, forward strand.
CCAGGAACAGTTTCTCTGCCTGCGATAGACTCAGTTCGGGATTCTCGCTCAGCTCCTCGAGTCGAGCCAGTGCACCCTGCAGTGTGGTCATGTGATTCCGTTCTAGCTGCACCAGCTCCTGCAACTGCTGGTGTTCGTGCTCCAGTGCCGCCTGGCGATCCGAACACTCCCTCTCTGACTTGTCTATGGCAATGATCTCCTGCTCGCACTGGCTCACCAGCAGCTGCAGATTGTGCGTCAGCTCGGGCATGCTGAAGACACTGGCTGGTGGTGCCTTCTCGCCACTCTCCTCACCGGCGCCCTGTGCATCGTACAGCGAATCCTCGGGTACAATTTTGTTTTGAGCAAGCGCATGATAGCCGCTCAGCACTCGTCGCTCTGGTCCCGTCATGTCTATGACGGGCACATTGCCAAGGCGCTTGCTCAGCTTCTCGGACAGCAGATGATCCGACTTCTTACCCTTGGCAATGACTTCCTCCACAGATTTGTAGTAGTAACGCTTCGAGGACTTCTCGCGCGTTGTCTCCGAGCCTCCTTTCTTCCATTTGTTCAGTTGCTCCTTGAACTCTTTTGCCTCCTTGACGTCCTCGTCGATTTTCAGTGCCTTCACCTGTCCGCCCACACTGGCTGCAGTCTCGGGGCCATAGGCACCAATGGCACCGCGTCCTTTGCGCACATGAGCCTGCACTGGCTGCGATATACCTTGCAGATCCTTGCCAAGACCCTTGCCGGGTTCGTAACCCATTTGTAGTAGTAGCTTGGCACCTATGCCGCGCGTATGTTGCTCCCAGGCACCCACATTCCGATTGCTGGCAATGTGTGAGTTGTGCCTCAGTCCCGCCGTGGTATTTGCCGAGATTCCCTTGCACGGTGCCTGCTCCTCTGCTGAGCTGTCCGAATTGTTGTTGGCATCGCTGTTGTCCATCAGCTGCGGCTGCTTGCGCCCGAACGATGGACGCGCCTCATCACTATCCGCGTCTGCGTCGCTGCCTTCGGCTTCGCTGCCGGCGTCGTCTTGTTTCTTCTTATTCTTTTTGCCGGCCTGCTGAATTCCACCGGCTACGAAGCTCACTGGCGCAGTGTAATCCTTTGACTTGCCAGACGAGCCGCCGCCCAAGCCACGGCGTCCACGTCGACTGGTGCCTTCGCCCTCGCTCTCATTGTCGCTGTCGTCTGCCCAAATGCCTGAGAAACAATTGGAAAATCTTTAGCAAATTTGTAGGCTCAATTTTTGTTCACCTACCGTAAATTTGCTGGTGCTTGGTGTGACGTCGCCGAGGTCTGTTTATATTGAATTCGTTGTCCAGATCATAGTCTGTGATTTCAAAACGTTCGTACTCATTGTCCGACATATTAAATCGTCATTAATATAATGCAAAAACACTAAAAAAATTGCAAGTAAACAAAACGTTTGGCACGATTTTCGTGCAGTGTTGACAAACGATGAAAGTGCGTTCATTAACATAGGTATTTTAGAGTGACAACCGGCTTTTGTTATTTGAATAGACAATCAAAGTATTTATTATGGCATTTTAATCAATCTTTTTTATCTTTTTGCTTTAAAGTTATTCTTTAAGTCATTGGCACCAGCACAACATTGGAAAATGCTGCGCTATAAACACTCTGTAATTGAAACAGTGATCTGTTGATGTTAGGAAACTCTTTTCACTAAGCACTAAACGAGTGCTCTTTTTGCGTTAACAGCGTATGTTATGCATCTCATTTTGCGTTAACATGAAGCATATTTCGTTTTTGCGCCAATATTAGGAGTCAGCTGTTTCTGTTATGAGTTGTATTAATGTAAACGGCAAGTGAAATGTGATGGATGCCCATATTTTATTTATTTAGTGCTTTCTGTATTACCTAAATTAAAAAGATAACTCTTTTATTTTGATTGTGCAATACATACATACAAGATATAAACTGTGAAAATATATATAGCCTATCGTTTTTTGAAACTGGCGGCGCTTTTCTGAGTTGTGCTATCGTTATCGGTGCTTAACATAAAATGTTAGAGGTCCAACTGCCGCTAGAGCGCAAACTATCGCTCATCTCTATGTGTTACACGTGCATTGCTAGTTTAGCGATAACATAACATTGTTCTCGATGTTCTTGTTGCGTGCGGTTCATTGTTTGATTTTAGCGCACGGCAATCGTAACAACGCGTCCCACGCACAACGCACAAATTAAAGCAGCGTAAAGTGCAACCTCGCGGCCGAAACAATAAATTAACATAACTGCAACCACAAATAAAATAATAAACAATTGCATTCAGGCCGCGCCACCAATCGCGTTTCATTGAGTTTCTCCGTCGTGCACTGCATTTTGCATTTAATATTCAACACAATTGCAAAACACACTCACACACATGCAAATAAATATGTGCAAATGAATTAAAAGAGGCAAAAAGAAAATACTGCAAGCAAAACAAATAAGTGAAATTAACACGTGCGTCTGTATTTCCATCACTCTTTCTCGCTTGCTCCAAGTTCTTGTTGTTGTGCAGTTGCTGCTTTTACTTTTTGTTTTGAACGCGCTTTACGCTGCCGCTGTCAACGTCGACGTCAACGTAGCAGCCGGCTAAATTGTCTTTGGATTAACGAGAACAACAAAAGGGAACATCAAAATGGTTCAGGTGAGAAAATGCTAAGATGAAGAGACAAAGTTTTGCAGATAATTAAATATGAAAATATTATATGGGAAGTAATAATGTTGAAAATAATAATATAGGAAATAATTAAAGTGAAAATAATAATATAGAAAATATTAAAATTCAATAATTTAGTATAGAGAGCATGGAGTATTTCAAACGTTTCTGTATTGAGACTGTAAAAAAGCAAATACAATTTGAAATATTTCTTATATTAAAACTTCTTAGATCAAATATTTTCTAAATTATTTCGTTTGTTTTTATTAACATTAATTTTAAAAATAATTAAAATATTTAACGATTCTAAGACAATTTTAAAGAATTAATAAATAACATACCATAAAATAATAAAAGACAAAAAAATATGTATGTAAATGGAATATTCTTAAATGTACACAAAAATTAAAAGTAAAGCTGTAAAACATATTTTATATGTACATATTATTTTTCTTTGCAAATAAAAAATAAATCAATTTAGGTTTATTTTCGTAGAAACTGATATCTAATAATTAAAAACCTTTGCCAAAAAGGTCCTCAATCTTATAAGATTCCCGATCATAACTGGAATTCCTTTCCATTTTCATGCATTGCAAAATAAAATCTCACTTGCACTGAACTTTAAATGCAAAATTTAAAACTCGACTAAACTCCTAAAATTTCCCTTTTTCTGGTTAGGGGTATCCAGCGCCATAAAACCCTCAAAAGTCAAGCTACTCAGCAGTTAAATCACAAACAACAGAGAACAACAACAACAACAAAAAAACTCAACTCAACTCACAATCGGACTTGAAAACTTTTCACTTTTTTTCTTCCAACCCCCTCCCTAACGAAAATCATCATCCTTCTCGTTTCCTGACCTTTGACGTAACTTTGTGCAACAGCAACAACAACAGCAAAAACAATAAAAATACGAGCAGAAGTTGCAACCCCCCAATATGAGAAATCCTTGCACGGGACACACAACAAAGTTTCTGAAATGGGAAACAAAAAAAAACAACAAGGAAAATATTCAAACTGCCTATGCAGTTTTTCAGTTCAGTTCGGTTCAGTTTTCCAGCGCCATCCACCCCGCCACCATCGCGTGTCTGCTTTGCTCCCCTGTCCCGAACGGGAATCGAGAATGGGAACAACCACCGACCAAATCGTCGCCGGCTGCGACACCAAAAATTTGCTCGCATAGAAAAACCCAATTGGACTCAGTGAGTAAGGCGAGGGGGATGCAGCATTTGGACGGGGAAAATTGGCCCATTTCACTATGTGTACGAGCATGTGTGTGTGTGTGTCCGATGCGCCGCACGGGCCGCCCGTGCTCGCCCGTAATGAACTCGAAACGTTGCATTTAGTCAATTTCCAACCACCATCGATGAGAACGAAATTGCAGGCAGTAAAAAAGCAACATTTTCTAGAGAATGATAGACTGAGAGATATGCTGTGGAGAGTTAAAGGGGGATTAAATATTATTGTGATCTAGATATCATTAATCTATGCATTAATCGTATTAATCGTAAATCAGTAATTTTGAAAAAAATCTTAGACATGTTCTATTTTGATTTAGGATCTTCTAGGAACTTATAGATAATTAAGAATATATAAAAAATCAAGAATTATGTTATACATTATGTGATATTCTAAGAATATAAAGCTAATATAGAGTTAATAGATAATCTAGAAATATGTGTTTTATATATAATTAACTGATTAATTTGGAAGGAATTATTATTTTGATTTATGATATTCGAAGATTGCATAGATAATTTAGAATGTGCGACTTTAAAATCTAAAATCGTTTAATTTTTTTTTTTTTAATTTAATAACTTTTTCAATTTATTAAAGAATACTTCGAAAGGTTTCTATAAACGTTTCGTTAATAAAGGAAAATACAGAGCATAATAGGCTGGGTTTCTAATTTCACAGGGTATACAACTTGTTAATTAGCTTTGGATTTGGAATATTTTTAAATTTCAGAAAAAGAATAAAAAGTAAAAATGAACCCTATTCATTCTTCATGGGTTTTAAAACATATATGATTATTTATGGACTATAACATATCCTCTACCCTTGTCTATTATCTCTACCTATTTTCCTTATTTGTACAGGGTATATAAAAACTAAAACACTGTCAATTCTCGACTACCTGCCTCGGCGAAATGATTGAAGTTCCACTTTTCGATTTGAAATGCGTTTTGCAACTGTCCCCACACACACTAACACTCTCGCACACACACATACACACAATGTCGCACACAGATACAGTTATGTCAAAGCGCATTTTCCACATTTGCATTTTCTAGAGGGGGCAGGCAGAGAAGGCGTGGTTGATGGGGGCTGGGCGAGGCGATTTGCGGCTGCTCTCGAACGTTTCTGATGTTTGACTGAACTTTGTTGCTATTTCTGACTGCTGTTAATGGTTCTGCGAGTGTGTGCGTGTGTGTGTGTATGTATAAGGAGGAAGGGGCTACTGGGGCTAATAGGCCTCTGTGCGTGTCCTGGAACAGCAGTCAAAGCTCTCTGCCACTCCCAGCCCCTTACCCGCTCTCTCTCTCTCTCCTTCCCCAAGCAGGTTATTTGTAGCTCCGTTCACGCACTGCTAACCAGTTTCCTGGCCAAGAGAAACAGTGCATAAAACAGTCCTGGCACTGCCAGCTGGAACTCACCGTTATAACCGGAGAGTTATGGCTTGCTTAAATTAATCGAATCATAATTTGATTTCACTATGCTGCCCTTTTGGGGTTTCCCTTTTCCCTGTACACTGTGTAATTTCAGCTGTTATGAAGAAGAAGCAGAAGAAGTTTCCAGTTTTGCGACAATTTGATTAGCTCATTACTGAATATTGCATTTGTAAATAGAGAATTATTGCAATATTAGAGACATCACTTCTAGAGTATTTAATATTAATAATAATTGTGGTAAATTCATTTAATAAATATAAAATAAAGTCAGCACAAAATGAGCCTTCCTTTAATAAATAAAAAAAAAAAATAGCTTAATATATTTTCCTAATGAACTTATTTTTTTATTAGATTTAAATATTTTAGGAGATTCTTATAACAAAATAATTATTGAAAAAAAATTTAAACTATTTCAGCGTTCAATATTTCTTGAAATTGAAAATTTTCTTCAGAGAATTCTTTTTGTTTCGTCATTTCCCTCCTGAGCACCATTTCTATTTACTTGTCCCGCACTGTGTTCTATGCTAATCAACTAGTTTAAGTGCCACGCCCACCACTTAATGGCAAAAGGTGCCAAATGTTGTCAAGTTGAATTTGTTGTTCTGCTTTCAAATTCGATTTGCTTCTATTTCTGTTTTCCTTCTTTGCCTCAAGGCAATTTGCTTTGTGACGCAATTCCACCTTTGCTCTCCCTTCCACTCCCTCGTTCTCCCTCTCCCCTTTCCACTCTTCCCTCTGTCTTCCTGCTCCCTTCCTCTGTGCTGTGTGCTTTACTTTTCAATTAAGAAATGCATTTAGATTCGCTATGGACTGTGCCGTAGGCTGCGCGCGGATCCTTGGAAATGTAGATTCTGATAGAACGATGCAATGTTGGAGGAGCACGCATCAGCCTCATTGCTGCCAACGGAAGAAGAGCTCGAGGAGTCGCTGGAATTATTGTTGAACGGCGTGCTGGGACTATTAATGGCCACTGCCAGCTGCTCCAACACCGTGTGTGCATTGTCCTGTGGAGTTGTCTGCACTTCCTTGCTGGATGTGCCCGATGAGGGCGATGCAGGGCGTGTTGGCTCCCGTTGAGGTTCGGGTTCCTCCTCTAGTTCATGAAGATTGCCGCTGCTGATGAAGCGTGCAAATTGTAGTGGAGCACGTAGCTGTCCCATCTGTTCCCAGCTGGGCGATGTGTGCTGCAGACGCTGGCGAAGATCGCCCATGGCACGCTGTGTCTCGTAGTTGATCTGTACCTGAAACTCTTCGTTGTTCAACAATCGCCTGGGGCTCGGTGGCAACAATTTGCGTTGCACCTTGACGCACTGCGTCTTGCACCAGCACGTGATCCACCATAACTCTGGCCAAGGAAGCAAGAAAATCAGGCATAAGAAACCAAAATTGCGATTATCCGAGGCGCCCAAGATGAATAGGTACGAGATGAAGCGCGTGAGTCGATAATTGGCACGTCGCACGAACTGATGACGCCACAATCCTTTATTGCACTGGCAGGTGCGCAGCCAGGTCCATGCGCCGGCCACCAGTATCAGTGCCACAGCCGAAGGATACTGCTCGAGAATGAGTTTGAAGTTACCACCAATCGGATGTAGAGCCTTTAGCTGATTGTCTCCGGCAACTTGCAGGGAAACGCAGATCATGAGCAATGCGTTGAAATGGACGCCCAGCACACTGGCTAGCACATACCAAGAGATGAGAGAATCTTTCACCATTGGTGCCACTGACCAGACTGTGAGTCCGATCAGGAATCTTGCAAGACGCTCCTTATCGCACGTCTGCTGCTGCAATGTTAGATTGTATGCCCGATTTGTATAGATGCCATAGCAGGAATGAGAGTGGGCTGACAGAGTAATCGTACGTAGCTTCTTCGAGTTGCTGGCCAGCAACTTGCCTTCATAGCACTGCTGCTCACACACTTTAGCTTGGTAGACTTCCTTCGGGGTGTTGCCTTTATATTGTTTGTACTCCATTTTGGGATCGTCAATCCACAATTGCAGCCGATTGCTCTGGAAGATGTTGGACCAGCGCAAACGTTGATCACGCCGGCAATAGATGTGCACCATGTTGCGTGTATAAATCGATTGCAGCAGCGTCAGCGCATCTTGTGTCTCCGGTTTGCCCACATGCAAATAGGTCACCTGATACTCATCGGTCTCCTTTTGTTGTATTGGTTCCATTTTCGTGGCAAGCAGCAACAGGAGTATAGAAAAAAATATACTAAGATTCATTTCTGTAAATATTGCTGTATATATTTCGAGAGTAATATATTTGTATTGAAGTCTATTTCGATTTTTGAGCTGTTGAGTAGAGGCTTCTCTATGTACTGAGAGATTTCAGTTAATGTTGCCCCAAAAAGTATGCTATGTTTTTCACTTCGACATGAAACTCATTGGAAAATTTGAAGTACGTTTGTTAATTTGTTGATAAAGTCAATAATCTATAAAAATATAAGAAATCAACTAATTAAACCTTACAAGTTATTAAATAATATGATGTGGATAGAGCTCAAAATACTTCTATTACATAATATGTGCAAATATTAGGAATATATAATCATATCTATGCAGTTTTATACCATACAAAAAAATAAAGACTGAGTTGTTATATAGTAAACAAATCGAATTGGCAGCCAAAGAACCAACTGAATTGACCCAAATTTAATAATCGCACAAGCCTAAAACTTGATTAAATTCATACCATAAATCTATAGCATATGAATCTTAAATGTAGATTAAATGAACTCATCGAACATGTTGAATATAATCGAAAGACATTTAGGAAACTTTAAAAGCTGTTTAGTTTAGCAACAATAACAACAGCAAAAGTGGTTTCTACTACTTCGATGACTGCTGATTGTGTCACGCACACATGCACACACTCCCATGCGCACTCTTTCACTCTCACACATAAAGAGTCTCTCACCTTCGTTGTCTGGCCCAAGTGCACTTTGTAGTCGCTTTTGAGGCATGTGCGGCATGCACAAAAACCATCAGATATCGCACTTTGTGCTACATTTTACCCACACACATACATACAAAAACACGTGCACACAACGATGCCCAGATACGGCAGTAAAATTTGTCATAGATGTTGGCTGAGAATAAAGAAAACATTGTGAAAGTTTTATTCATAGAATTCGACAAAAAATTGCAGTTTCACACACATAAATCAGGAATCAGGAATTTTAAGCATATTTTAAGTGCCCACAAATTTACTCTGCAAGTAATTGAGAGTATAAACACAGAGATAGTTGATTTGCCAATATAAATGTATTCGATTTTCATTATTTAAGAGATTCTCTGAATGTTTGCAAAATTATTACAATGAATTGGTTTTGATTTGGCAAATCGAACTAATATGAAGTTGATTTAAATTATTAAGTGTGTTTATCAGCAGAGAAATTAGAATGAAAAGTTGGCGAAATGTGTTAGTTATATAAAGACTTTTAAATTGTTGATAGATTGAAGATTACTTGACTTCTTAGAGGTCAGCAAAGGGCAATATCTGACTATATTTTATCGGCTTGTCTATTTTCTTCTAGTTTACTTCGTACTCAATCATTGATAATGTTTTAATTTCGTTAATAAAACCCAAACAAATAATTTCTATCGATTGGAAACAAATTCTATCATTGCTTTATGCTTCATTCATTACGAGAACCTATCTGTATACTGTCTTTTTTTCGAGTGTACTCTGTCTTCCATTCTGAAAACCTTTGCAACATCGCGTACTTGGTTCCTTGTTGGCTTTTAGACATTGCCCCATGTCCTTTGTGCCACATTTCTGCGTTTCCACGTTGACTTTTTGCAGCTGCATACTACGAGAACTCACTAACAATGTGCGCCCAGTACGTAGTACTACGACAGACCCCCCTTGCCAAAGAAAGAAAAAAAAAAACAAACAGAAAAAATAGCCTCAATTTTGGAGTAGGCGAAATAAAGCAAAAACGAAGAAGAAACCCAACAGAGAAACTTGCTGTGTGTCGTGCTATCAAAGCGCAAGTCGCGATTAAAAAAACGAATGGGGAAAACTAACGGTCGACAAACAAACAAAAAAAGTAAGAATAGTTGGGGCAAAAGAAAATCTACGCACAAAGTGGCAAACGGGAAGAGGAAAAACAGCAGAGGAAAAACAAAAAAATAAAAAGAAAAGCTGAACTGAAACAGCCGCAAAATGAAAACGAACAGAAGGAGAGAGAAACATAGAGAGTGAGTGAGAGAGAGAGGCAGAGAGTAAAAGAGCGAGTAGGGGATAGTGGGAGTGAGAGGAAGTTGGAGATAGCGACTGCAGCCTTTTCAGCGTTATGGACCAAAAATCGAACTGAAATTTGTGCAATTTTTTTGTGCCGTAGTTATGGCTGCCTGCTATATGTATTGGTGTGTGTGTGTGTGTGTCCGGGTCCAGTGCGACGACTGTGGATATCCATTGCGTTTGCCCCCCGCTGCACATGTCTCTCTCTCTCTCTCTCTGTTTCTGTCTCTTTCTCCTCCTCGCTTCGTTTTGGGCCTCATGCATTTTCCGTGTTTCGTTTTGTGCGCAAAATAAATTGGTAAACAAGCGAGGCGGCCCAGAGGCCCACACACCAGTGCGACCAGCACAGCAACGCAGAGAGAGAGGGAGACAGAGAGAGATAGAGAGAGGTAGAGACAGACAGAGAGGGAGCGAGCCATAAAGAGGCGCCTGGTCAATGGCAATACATGGCCCCATCCGCTGCTCGTACATAGAACGTGCTATGTGCGTGTGCTTGCTTGCCTGCGTGCGTTTGCATGTGTGTGTGTGTGTGTGCGTTGTGCACATTTCATTTTGACTGCATTTTAGTGCCTGTCCATTGTTTTTGGGTGGCAGTACGCCTCCTGCTCCTAGAGCGGCTTTGCTTGCCAACTCCCTCGACGGCAGCAGAGGCTCATGTGCCTCCCCCATTTACCGCATATTGTGCGTCGTCTGCTCTGCTGGTGTGTATTGCATTGCGTGTGCGAGGTGCCCCCCGGGCATCCCTCTGCCCCTCCCCTGCACGCTTCGTCTGCCGCCTCTGCTGCGCCAGCCTCTGCCACGGCTTTTTTCCACGTCGTCGTCGTCGCGACTCTTCCAACGCGCTGCAAAGCTGCGACTGACCCACGCTTCCTCGCCTGCTGCTGCCGCTGCTGCTGTTGCTAGTTCTGCCACCCTCCCACTCTTGTTGTTGTTTTTCGGCCGCTGCATTGGAGGCGCAATATTAGCGTTTGCCTTTGTGCACAGTGGGGCAAGTTGTTGAATATGTATGAGAAATATGGGAAATGTATACATGGTAAAAATAATAAGAATGAAGCTTAAAGCAAATTATAATTAATTAAAAAAAAACCTAGAAATTCTGTGATATTATTGATTTATAAATAATATAACAAAATTATGGAATATAATATTTATTAATCATGTACGAATTTTTAAAGTAAAGAGCAATCGGACAGCTAATTTGAGTTTATTTATACAATGTTCTATCGAACTTTAGGGTGTTATTATATAAAACAATGAACACGATAAAGATAAAACTAATTAATGAATAATATAAAGTATTATAATTTTTGGCTAAGTTAAATGATGTTAAAAATACTATTTATTTTGCTGATATTAAAATATAATACAGAATATTTTGGTGTTTTCTTTTACTAAATTGTTTTTGCTGAAAATGTCTCTAATTCTTTAGATTTAATACTAAATCTATCAAAATGTTGACCCCAAGTTGGTGAAAAATGCTCATATTTATAAAAATAGGTTGCGCAGCCATTTATCTAAACGTTTATCAAATCATACACGTATATTAGTATATAAACTTAGAATATTAATTATTACGATGTTAGAATAAAAACTGAATGTTTTGATATTTGTATTCATTAATTAAATCATTTAACTTCAATTTTTAAATATCTATTAACTTATTTTTTCTTATTTTGCAGGTAAGCACCAATTCTCGAATACAAATCACAATTGCCCCAATGTGCGAGTCCAATCAGCAAAAAGCGAACGAAACGAAACGCGACGCTGCCGCTGCAGCCGATGTCGCTGTCGCTGCCGCAGCAGTCGCAGCTACTAGGAGGCGCAGGAGGCGGTAGTTATGTGTGCCGGGCAAAAGGCCAAACGCATGTGTGCTCAGTCGACCCTGTCAGCCAGCAGGCAGCCTAGCAACCTCCCTCCTCCCCCATTCCCCATTCCCCTCTCTCCACTGTGCTGCATACATAGACGAGCATGCATGTTGTGCCCGTGCACTGTACATAAACACGCAGTGAGTGAGGGAGATGCAGCTAGTCGCAGGCGCAGGCAGCGCAGCGCGAGAGAGCAAGAGAGAGTGCATGTGACGAGCCTATACATAAAATGGCGCTGCATATGGGCAGCAGATGTGTGCAGCTGTGTGCGTGTCCATCTCTGAGAGAGAGTGCACAAGTGTGTGTGTGTGTGTGTAGCGTACGCAACGGTAGCCACTGCTGCTGCTGCCTCGGCTGCCAATGCTGCCTTTGCTTCAGCTACACCTCAAACGCAAATGCAAACGCATTGAATGCGTATCGAGTCGAAGCCCAATGTTGATTGTATTATATTGCAAGAGAAGGCAGTCCCCCTCTCCACCTCCCCTTTTCTCTACACCTTGCCCTGTCTTGCTCTTACGTTCTCTGAGCACAACATGCACTTAAATGCTTGGCTCCCCTGCAGGCTACAAGCTGCAACAACAATCACGCACACTCACACACACATACAGCTGTATACTTGTATACACACACATACATATATATATAGCCACGCACGCACACACACGCGGGAACATGCAGCAAATTGAATAAACTCCCAAATCAAATTTTTCACCACTTTTGCTCAACTGACATGACAGCCAGCAGCTGTGTGTGTGTGTGTGTGTGTGTGCGAGTGCAAGTGTATGCGTGTGTGTGAGTGTATACGTTCATCTTTGCCATTTAAAGGGTCAATGAAATGCAAAGGCAATGCCAGCTTCTCATCCATGTCCGAGTTTGATTCCGTTTTTCCCAACGATTCCATATCCAGAATACGAATCCATGTCCGTATCCTCGTCCTTCATTGATTGCTTGGTCGTTTTGACTGAGCGCCTTTCAAATCAATTCCCCCACCCCCTTTTCCTGTGTTTTTTTTTCTCAGTGTAGGACCCAGTTTTGTTCATATTTATTGTGGCATTCCTCTCGATCTCTTTCTCTCAATCTACGTTGAACGTTTTCGGTTTTGATTTAGTTGCCAAAATATATTTGCCTGTTGGCCAATCCCTGTATGGAGTATCGAGTAAGGAACAGAATCTCGAGTTGCTAGTGTTTTTATTGAGCTGCAACAGCAACATTGCAAACATTTTATTTCATTGTTTAGGGTCTGGCTGCCACAATTGAAATTGCGGAAACTATAGTTAGGTTTTCCAAGGGGAAATGATTCAAACTTAATCTTGAAGTAAGCAAAAAAATATCGATATTGAAGAAAACTTTCCATAAGAACATAGTCTTTAGATAGAAATTAATGTTTAAATCATAAAAAGCTTTCTTTCAGCTAAACAAAATATATTTATACAAGTCAAGAGTCTCTAGTATTAAAGCTGTTGCAAGTATCCATTTAAAATTCTCTTTTTGGTCTCAGTCAATGATTCAGAAGCATTTACAGGCCACACTTGGTTTACTTTAAAGAGCTACTGCTGCTCATTTACAGACTTAAAACAATGAGCAACAATGGAGGAGTTTCAACAACATTTTACCTTTGTTTCCATTGTCTCCTTGACAGTGTGTGTGTGCGTGTGTGTGTGCAGAGTTTACCCAACTTTCTGACATGCTTTTGTCTTTTTTGGTTGTCTCGCCTGCAGCTTTAGTCTACAAAAATTTGAGGCAGAACATTTTGGTTAAAGCTGCCCGAAAAACAGGCAGCCAGACAAGGCAAACAATAAGGCTGGCAAGAGAGCCAATAGATACACACACACACCAAAGCACACATGAGGAGCGTCTATGGGGAGACGCACACACACACACACCGAGAGAGAGATTGTTGACCGCAAAGTTAAGACGAAACATAAACAAAACAGTTTTACCTTCATTAAATTTGCATATAAATATAAGACCTACTCTAGAAATACATACAGACGCATGCGTCTGTGTGTGTGTGTGTGTGCAATTGTTTTGAAGGTCAAATTACGAAATCACCCACAAAGCACCCGGAGAAGCATAATATATGTAGCTGTATGTATGCAATGTGTATATTAAATGGAGCGAAAGTTGTAACAAAACTTTGACTAGCGTCAGTGTAAGCTGTGTGTGCTAGTTGCAGAGGGGATGGGGGGAGGAGGGGTGGGGTGGTAAGGGAAAGGGTAGACTTTTGGGGAGTTCGTGCAGTGTGAAGGACACCAGACGTTTCACATTGGTTTTTTCTGGGTGTTGCTGTTGTTGTCGAGACTAGCAAAACTTTTGTGGCCTACACCCAGGCGACTTGACCTACTCGCAACTTTATTTGTTGCAAACGCTTGTTCTCTCTCTTTATATCTCTCACTCGCTCACTTCTGCAGTTTATTTTTGGCTGCACTTGAATTAAATTTAACACTAGATAACAATGAAATGTTTGCGTGCCTACGATGGAACGTATACTTAATTTGCGAGTAAAGTATAAAGAAAATAGAGAAAACAGACACAGGTATCTCCGACCCCCACAAAGTATATGCATATATTTTTAAACAGCATCTATAGCCAAGGGGAAATAATAATATAATAATTATAATTAATAATTATAATATACTACAATTTAAAACCTATAATTCATAATAGCTTTTGACGCTGTTGTTTATGTGAAACTTTAATCGGTTGCAATAACTTTATCAAGATTATTTCCAACAAATCAATGAAAAAGAATTTCACTTTATATCTATTACAATACACTTGCTTGTCTTACAGTTATAAACCATCCACAGTCTGTCTTTTAACTTCTTTAAGTGTTTATTCTATCAATTTCTACTATATTTAGTATGATTCTATCTATATCATTGGCCAATGATCAAATTAAATGATAATTAAAAGATATAAAGAAAGGTTAATATTTTTGCAATATTAAAATCAGATGCGTTCTAGAGTTAACTTCCTCTAAAGTGAACTTACGAGGGTCGTTTGATAAGTCCGTGAATTTTTGTATTTGCCGCGCACCTGCTCTAAATACAACACTGCTCCTGTCAGCAGTTATCGATTAACAGCTGACTGTAAAATTTTGAGAAAGCTGCGTTTTTTGGTTTGCGTTTTATAGGCATTGAAAGCAGACGATCTCGTGAATTTTAACGAAAATGGAAAAAAGTGAATTTCGTGTGCTAATTAAGCATTATTTTTTGCGTAAAAAATCCATCACCGAAACCAAGGAAAGACTTGATAAATATTATGGGGACTCTGCACCATCAATTTCAATGGTTAAGAAATGGTTTACTGAGTTCCGTTGTGGTCGTACCAGTACAAGTGATGCCGAACGTTCAGGTCGCCCAAAAGAGGTCGTCATGCCAGAAATCGTCGACAAAATCCATGGAATGATATTGGATGATCGGAGAATGAAAGTGCGTGAGGTAGCTGAGGCTGTAGGCATCTCAACTGAACGGGTACATCACATTTTACATGAATATTTGGACATGAAAAAGCTTTCCGCGCGATGGGTGCCGCGATTGCTCACACACGACCATAAGCGCAACCGTGTGACCATTTCAAAGGAGTGTTTGGCGATGTTCAACCGCAATCCAAACGAATTTTTGCGCCGTTTCGTTACCGTAGACGAAACATGGATCCACCACACCACACCAGAGACCAAAGAACAATCAAGACAGTGGGTTTCTCCGGGTGAACGTGCACCAAAGAAGGCCAAGGTGGGTCTGTCGGCCAACAAGGTCATGGCCACAGTTTTTTGGGATGCACAAGGTATCATTCACATCGATTACCTTGAAAAGGGTAAAACGATCACCGGCGAATATTATTCAGAGCTTTTGGACAGATTCGATATTGATTTGAAGCAGAAACGACCGCATTTGGCGAAAAAAAAGTGCTGTTCCATCAGGACAATGCACGGGTGCACACGTGTGTAGTCAGCATGGCAAAATTTCATAAATTGGGCTACGAACTGCTACCCCATCCAGCATATTCTCCAGATTTAGCCCCCTGTGACTATTTTTTGTTTCCAAACATGAAGAAATGGCTCGGCGGTAAGAGATTCGGGTCAAATGAAGAGGTCATCACAGAAACAAACGACTATTTTGAGGGTCTTGAGAAAACCTATTATTTGGAAGGAATAAAAAAATTGGAAAAACGCTGGACTAAATGTATAGAGCTAAAAGGAGATTATGTTGAGAAATAAAACGCTTCTTTGACGAAAAAAATATATTTTATTCAAAAAGTCACGGACTTATCAAACGACCCTCGTATCTAATTGTATTATATATGTATATTGTATGTAAATTCAAAATGTATAGCTTAATTCTTCATAGAATTTTCATACTATTTCAAATTAGTCATCTCTATCGTCAGCCCTGATTTAAAACCTAAATACTTCTCTTGCCATTCGCCTAATTCAACTTAAATCTTTTAGATACTTTTCAACAGTTGAAATATTTTCCCGCATTTTCCGCACGCAATGCAACAAGTTTTGAAGCGAATTTTCACGCACACTCTGGCCACAAATTCACTGGGAAAAGTTTCTCCTTTATTTTTCCTCTTCTCTCTCGCTCTATCTCTCTCTCTGTTTTTTTTTGCACATTTTATGCAACTTATATAAATGGCAAGCGACACTTTGGTCTGCCCTGGCCCACAACACACCCTCACACCTACACACAAGCCACACCCCCGCACACAGCTGCCGAGCTGGCGTTGGTCTTTCCGTATTTTTCTCCTCGTCGTCATCGTCGTCGTCGTCGTCGTCGTTTTCGTATTTGGCAAAGATAAAGTTTTGTAATAAAAATGTCTGTTGGTAGACACCGGCAGACTGTCTGCCAGCCAGGGAAGGCAGCTTAACGGGCCACTGACTGGGGCAGGCCAGTGCCAGAGACAGAGCGCTGATGGGGAAGGGGCTCGGAGGCAGCCAACCGGGCAGACATTCTGTCTAGCTATTTCCAAGCCCGAAGTGTGTCAGCAACTTTGCCACGTCCTCGACTTCCTCTTCATCGTCGACGTCGTCGTCGTCGTTGGCGCCGTCGTGAACGTGTCCTTGTCCTTGGCCCCCACTCAGACACACTCTCAGATATTTATATACATTAGAGGAGGTATAAAAAAGTGAAGAAAACACAGAACGGGCGGTGCTCGGGGGGAGGTGCAAAAATAACTTTCGCTTTAGTTTTGCGCTGGCTTGCATTTTATATTAAGTTCAGAATCGGAAAACTTGTTGACAGTTGTTTTAATTTCGTTTTCTTTTGATGCGTTTTCATTTAATCTCACTTTAATAGAAGGAAGATTTATTTTACTTGTTGTATCTGGAATATCAATTGGTCTAAACTTTGAATTAATATAGTTTTGGATTGCTTATTGATAATATTTATTGATTCTCCTTAATCAGTATTTGTCTTTTATCAAAAGCATCGATTATTTATCGATTTTCGTATGGATTAATTTAAAGAACTTTTAGGAACATCTGTTTGTCAGGAAATAGTAGTTAAAGGAAGTTATCCCTAACCTATATTGAATATGGAGTATCGATTAATCCAAAGAAATTTTAATTAATTTAGCTATCGGTTGCTTTATCAATTGTCTTTAATGATTATTAATCTGTTGGCTTCACATTAATCAATTAACGCTATTGATTATTTATCGAGTTGATTATCAAATACTTATCGATTTGTCTATCGATTAATTTTCAGTATTATATATTATACCTATAGTTTACATGCTGTGAA
The DNA here is from genome assembly GCA_018904595.1 of Zaprionus indianus. Lineage (NCBI taxonomy): Eukaryota > Metazoa > Arthropoda > Insecta > Diptera > Drosophilidae > Zaprionus > Zaprionus indianus. The sequence continues at coordinate 6,097,321 of JAEIHA010000905.1, forward strand.
ATGATTATTCATCTCTTATGGGCCCATTTATCTGTAATCGAATACTTATTTATTATCGTCTCGATTAATTCTAAGTACTTTATGAATTAACCCTCGCTAATTAATGATGCATATCCAAAAATAGTTTTTACTATAGTTTACCATATCTTGATTTATTTTCCTAATAATGTTATGTTAAGGTTTTATCGGAGATTGAGCTTAATATAATGTTCTAGATTCACATCAGGCCTGGTTCGTCCACTTCATTAGTCTTCAATTAATAAAACCATTTTAAAGTTCGATTATCCATAAAAAAATTTATTTTTGTGGTTTTTTGGTTGCTTTTGAAATGTTTTTATAAGGAATTTGCAGTTAATCGAGTTGCCAAATGCCTTAAACAGCTTTTAGTACGATACATAGATGAGCAGAATGCTTCCTTCTGTTGGGCAATTTACATAGGAATTGCTTAAGCTGAAAACGAATGAATGCGACAATGTTCTGCTGTGCATTATAAATATCTGTGAGACACCCTTTAAACCTTATGAATTAGTAAGGGGGCAAGGGGTTGCCTACCCCCAGGGAGACTGTCTATGTAATGCATTAATGAGTTGTGTTTCAAGTGTGTGTGCGTGTGTGTGTGTGTGTGATGAGAATCTGCGACATGCGAGTGATATGCTTTCGTAAATTATTAAATTATATAGATACTATGACAATATACATATATAAAATCGCCTATAGGGAAATTCTAATACGCTAATACACCTAGAAGGACCCCCAAGTAAATAAATGGACACAGTGACACCCCACTACGCCTTGCGTCTGATGCCCATCAGGCAGAACACAAAGAATATTATGGTCCAGCCGGCCATGACGAGGAAACCGTTGTAGACCTTCTCGTTGGTAATACTCCAGCCCTTCTCGATGACATTGCGCGCCGATATCGAGGGTATGGTAAATGGTAATACCATAACCAGATCCTGCAGGAAATGTGGCATACTCTCCAGGGGCCACAGCAGACCTGAAATGCATTGAGAAAATCTCTTAAGAACCCTGAATCTCAGATACTTGAGCACCTACCGCAAAGTATAATCATTGGATAGAAAGCGCCTGTGGCCACGAAATTAGCCTCCGTGTGGGATTTGCAGAAGACGGATATGAAAAGACCTGCAGAGAAGAGTAATTTCGATTAAAGTTATCGATTATTTATCGTTATCGATCATGTATCGAGAGTCATAATCGATTATTTATCTGCTATCGTAGCCGATTTTCATCAACTATTATTTAACTGCTACCGTAGCATGTATGTACAATCGTTATCGACTACTTATCGTTATCGATTAATTATCGACAGTCATGATCGATTATTTATTTGTTGCCGCAGCATTTATTGACAATCTATCGATCATTTATCGTTATCAATAATGTATCGATAGTCGTAACCGATTACTTATCGATTAACCTATCGACTACTTACCAAACAACATGCCACAGAATGCCGTAAGCGTAAGCAACCCTATTAACGTAGTCGTATCTCCATTGTTATACGTATCGAAGACGATGCCAATGTACATGATCACCTCGAACGATTGCAGCGTCATAATGATCAGCTGGGTGAGCAGATGAGCCCAAAGCATTTCAGTGGCCGAAACTCCTGCTAGCAGGGTACGATCCCAGATGCCGTCCATGCGTTCCCCGATGAAAACAGTTGCAGTCATCAAAGTGGCCAAAAAGAAGACCATACTAGAGAGAAGAATATCTAGATTAGATATTTTACTATTTATCGATTGTTATCGACTCACGTCATAACAACGCCAGGGGCACAGTACTGCTGGAACTCGATATCAGTGCTGCCAAAAATGGGATCCTGGAACTGGACGGGCAACTTAACCAAGGCGGCCGACACATTGCACTCGTGCACCACCGCGTTCATAAAGTCGCTAAACCTTTCACGCAGCTTGCGTTGCATATAGTAGGCAACTTGTTGATCTATCGAGAACATGGAGAACATATCCAATGGGGAGTTATCTCTTGCCATCTTGGATCGTTCAACTTACCCGTCATATCGATGTGAACACTCAATTCAGCATTATCCACCGATCCATCAGCGGCATAAATTCCATCCTCGATTACCTCCGCAATGGAATCGCTAAAGTTGTGCGCAAAATGAATGTAGCCCACGGTGATTGTCTTCTTGGCATCCGCAAGGGCAGCCTCTTCGCTGGCATAATACTTTCGTATGGCGATGTCGTCACCCAGTTCTCGTATATAGCGACAAGAGAGCTTATGGAACTGACACGTATCGTTGATATTGTTGATCATACGCAAGTTATCATCGAAGCACTCCGAATAGTTGTCCACCTCCCCCGAGAAGACGCCCAGCTCGAGGTTTTTGGGCGTTTTACCAATGGCCAAATAGAAACAGGATAGTTGTATAATGGGGAACAGCAGCATGAATATGATGCCCCTAAAAAGAAAAATCGATTAGCAGAATGATTTTCTATATCATGTCTGGCAACTTACGAGGGTTGTCTGAACAATTGCACAAAGTTCTTTGTCATCAGCGCTTTGATGGTTCCCTTGGTTGTGAAGAAAACCTTTTTGCGATTCTCATTTAGTGGCTCATCATCGATCGGTATCGGTGGCTTTTCGGCTGCCATCGGTTCATGTGTATCGATAACCTCTGGTGGCAACACTGCTGTGGGCAACGTCGGGTTGTTGCGATTGTGATCCAATATCTGTGCCAACTCATCTTCGTTACCTTGACGCTGGCTGAGTATGAGGAAAGCATCCTCAATGGACTGTGTGCCGAATTTGATCATTATATTGGTGGGCGTGTCCTCGGCCAGGAGAACTCCATTGCGCATGAGGCCGATCTGGGAGTGTGATATGAAATTATAACATTAATGAAAGTAGTAGATCAATTTTAATACTCTTTCTTAAGTGTCTCTTTTACTATTTGAAGTGTTCTGTTTGTTTTACCACACAGAACTGATTTCTTCATAAAGTTATTCATTCTACAACTCTCTTTAATATCCTCTCCCCCAATCTTCACTCTTCTACTTACGTAATTCGCCTGCTTGGCCTCTTCAATATAATGTGTGGTAATGATCACAGCCATTTTGCTATTCCTGGTAGTCTCCACCAAAAAGTCCCAGATTCTGTAAGAACAAGAGAACAATCAGCAATTTTGGTATAGAAGATCTTTCCCTACTGATCACACTCACTTCTCACGCAGCATGGGATCCAGTCCGACAGTTGGCTCATCGAGTATCAACAGCTCGGGATCGTGTATCATGGCGCAGGCAAAGGACAGACGTCTCTGTTGTCCTCCACTGCACTGCTTGATCATTTGTCGCGGTGGCGGCAGCTGCAGCAGCTCCTTGAGTAGCTTGAACTTTTCACGAATCTTCTCATCTGTCAGTCCGTAAATGCGTCCAAAATAGAATATGGTTTCCTTGACGGTCATCTCCCCGACCAGAGCGATTTCCTGCGGCATAAATCCGACCCTCGAGCCTGGCACACCACTGCCAGGTTCACCGGGTGTTACGCCCAGCACAGAGACTTCGCCGCCATTGAGACAACGTTGACCCACAATGCAGGAGAGTAGAGTGGTCTTGCCACAACCTGAGGCACCCAGAAGGCCATAGCTAGAGAGGAGAGAGAGAGAAATCAAATTGTTATCCATCGATCGATCGATTGATTCGATGATCACGCAGATTTGCGCTCATTACAAATGCAACTCACATGGAGCCACGCATGACGTTCATATTCAGCTGGTTGAGCACAATCTTGGGATTCGATTTGGAGCCATAGTACTTATAACCGTTGCGCACTTCAACGGCCGCCATGTTGTGATGTCTGTGTGTGTGTGTGTGATTGTGGAGTGTACTCGCTCTCTTCCAAATTGATCTCTCTCGTTCTCGTTCTCGCTCTCGCTGACGTTGCTAATGTTCTGTGGGACGATCGAAAAAGAATTTGTGTGTATTTAATCGGGTAATCACTTGCGTCAATAAATCTTTATACGGTTATGTATTTTATTGATTGGGGCTCTGCTTTATGACAGACACGTGCCAAGGCACACAAAGCGCCCGGGCAGCCAAACAAACAAAAAACTTAAAAATATCATCGACAACACATTGGTAACCCGGACCCACAACATGGCGTTAATTCTCGTGATTCGCCTGGTAACCGAAAACCCCATTCACGTTCATTCAGGCATTTCTGAAAGTGAAAATCAAACTAGCAACTTGTTAGCACTGCCCATGAGTTCAGTGCCCTCCGTACCACTTCTTAGAGAACTATGACAAATGGAATATGAAACTACATAACACTGTCATCATCATTAGCTAAATCATCCCAACTTTGTTTGTTTGCTGTAATGAGATTTGTCAACATCTCTAGTGCTGAGTATTCTCGGCTGTTCTCGGCGCTTCATTAACCTTTGAAATAAGGCTTATAGCAAACGCGAATATAGTATAACGTTTAAGAACTTTCGGTTGATGAGAGAGCAGTATGAATTGCGGTAATGAAGCTTCAATTGATTGAGTCATTCACTTGGTAATTTCAACTACAATTCACTTGAGATTAGATGAGACTTTTTGACTGCCAATATCGCGTAATATAGAAGTAAACACTTCAGTTGAAAATCTTCCGACATTAAAGATCGCATAATATTTTGCTGGCAACCTAAAAGTTTCACCTTTAGATCAATAGAACCGCCTTCTTGGAAAGACCTACCTGACAACCTTAATTGGTATAGCAAAGACCTTGTTGTTTGTAAAGTTGCATTTGCCAATATAAGAATTGGTCGTAAAGATGAGCAAATAAACAAGTTAACGAGGTTTCTCAGAACAACCTTGTGGGCTTGCAATGGGTCATTGAAATATCGCTGCAGTCAACTGAATAAATGTAAAAATTGCACATTAAACACAAGACTTCAAAGTTGAAGTTAAAGTTAAAGATAAACCTAAAGTCAAATGCGACTCAACTCAAACTGATTCAGCAAATATTGACAAGAGTCACAGATAAATGAGCGGGTGACAGGTTGTGATACTCTCGTGTGCATGTGCATAAACAATGGCGTTTCGAAGTGAATTTCACTTTACTTACTCGTACATACATTATTTATGCATGTCGGTAAATGCAAATTACAAAAGTGCCCAGAACGTGGGGCACTCGGACAATGACAATACGGAAAAATCAAATGACGGCGCGCATGAGAAGACAAAGCGTCTTGAATAACAATATGGCAATAAGATACGAGCCCACACTGGCAACATACATCTCTATATACATATCTATCTCATATATCTATCAACGTCAAGGGCTGCGTTTAGAATGAACAAATAAAGTGCTGTGAAATGGAGTGTGAAAGGCGGAGGTAAATAGAACCTGCTTTGGGTAGGGTTTTCCGAAACGATCGTCTAAATTTGTAGTTTCTATTAACGCCAGTGTTGTTTTAACTCATCTGACGATTCTATGATGAGCTGACCAAGTTAGTTTCAGTTCGAAATTTACACTTTACAATTATTATTACTAGTTATCTTAAAATAAACATTTCGGTCATAAAGTTTTGTTAGAAATAAACAAAAACAAAGTGTTATTAAAATGCATACTAGATATTTTTACGAGTTTACCGTATTTATGGCATTTTTAATACTCTAGAACGAATGTTGTATTGCATTTTCTATAATTTCTAATTATTTTAATGTGCGTGAAACTTTTGTAAGACAGAAGGCAGTTTAAGTACTTCATAAATCAAGCTATGACAGATATTCAAAGTCTTAGCTGTAGCACTCCTCAGTTAATTTGATGTAAACAACTGATTTGTCTTTAAATATTTGTCTTTAATATTTTACTTTACATTGTACCCCGACAATGTTAACTTGAACATTGGTTAATTCAATTTACTGTAAGGCAATGTAAATAACATACTGTTAAGAGAATGTATTTGTATGTATTACTATAACATTTGTTAATTTGATTAAGAGAAGAACTATGTTAATAACACAATGTTAAGTTATAACATAACTTAAGCTACATAGTGCCTCTGTTAAGTGCATTGCAAATTAATCTATTCTCTTAGTCCGATTTATTTTCCTATTCATCTCTATTTCTCTCTAATTCGTTTGTCTTATGAAATCCTTGCAAAGTAATTTATCATAATATAATGTTGTGTCAAGTCTATTGGCAACTCCTGTTCGAATATCAATGGCCTCGTTGTTAGACTTTGACCTACTTAAGCACTACGATGTGTGCCAGCTCATTTTTGGCTGAAATCCATAAGCGAACACACACACACACACAAATGGGGCATATGGGGCTCTCTTACAAGTCTATCTGGGCATCTCTTAGATACATAATCAAATGAGCCGGCTAACTAGAAAAGACAACAACAGCAGCAGCAGCCACAATTATAATAACAGAAACAACACAACGCACAACTGACACAAACACACACACACACACGCACGCACAAAAAGACCATAAAACGTTCGAAAGTCAAAACTCGAAAAAGAAATAAAAGCTTGTCCGAAAAAAACTTGAGTAAGGTTAGTAACACGAATTCGTGGTCATAAATTGACGTATCTGCTGCTGTTGTTGTCTCGTTGTCTCGTTGCCTCGCTGTGTTTGTTGTTTTCGTTGGTATTGTTGTTGTTGTTGTTTGCTTAACATTGTGCCAGATGACGCAAAGGACAACAATTTCGTCTTGATGCGGTTTTAAAGGCCCGCAAAAAGGCGGGCGCGAAACATATTGCGCCTGCCGCTTCACGATGTCGAGTGGGGAATGTCATTAAAAATGAAAAGAAAACAACATTAAAAAAAACACGCTGTCCAAGCCCCAGAAATATAAAACACAATTTTTGCGTAATTTCTGTGCGAAAAATAAATAGAAACAAGAATAATAAAAGGGGTAGAGAGTCGAAGTTGTGATACTCTTGCCCTTTTAAAATAATATAACATATCATTTAGTTATCATTCATTGAGCAAGCTTCAATTATATGATATGGGAAAGAGATGTGATATTATTATATTTTATATATATTTGCATAGTAAAATTATCGAAGAAGAGAAATTAACATAATTAACTGAAAGATTTGCATAACTTTTGAATTATAATTCTATTTTTAATTCAGTTTTCTTTTTATTTCTAAAGAATTTTTCTCTTTTTAGTTTGAAGCATTTTAATTTTCACTTTTGTACAAGCTCATTTTATATTTAAAACAAATAGTTTTCTTCGCACAAAAATATCAATTCCTTCCACGATCTTTCAGCCTCATTTGCCAAAGGTCAAAGTAATTATGTATATTGACCTATGGAAATACCCAGCGATCACTTCGATTCATGCACTCACTTCACTCACTGCGCATTGAACTAATTATACCCCATGCAAGTGTAAAGTAAAATTAAAAAATAAATACAAAAAAAAACCCAAATAATCAACCAAAAAACGCAAAGCGCAGCGCCAAAAGCAAAACAACGCCAAGGTTGCTCCAACTGGTTAGCGGGACGGACGGACAAACGACGAGTGCAGTCGACGTCGGCGTCAAAGTCGACGACGTAAACGTTAAAGTGGTAACGTCAATTGCGGCTGTTCCAAAAATGTTTGTTATATGCGCTATAAAATATCGATGTGTGTAATGTGCTATTGTTGTTGTTGTTATTGTTGTTGTTGTTGTTATTTTTGTTGTTGTTGTGTTTCATATGCAGCGAATTTAATTTGCAAATTTGCAGAAATCTTTTGCAATGCGCTGCACTACGGCCAAGAGGCCCTGAGCTGCATTCGAGTTGGTCATCTACCCCGTCTCTGCACCCTCTCTCTCCCTCGCCGAGAATAACGTGATTATGCGACTGGCCACGCCCCCTCGCTAGCTCGCTAGCTGCCACCTTGATGCAGTTTAACGGCTTATTTAACTGTGCAACAGTCGCCGAGCTTAACTCAACTCGCCACGGCGCAGTGTTAGTGGGTATTTAGTTCGTGCCACAAGCGGCAGCCACACTGCACTCCATGCCATGCCACGCCACACAGTCGCCCAGTTGTCGAGCTCTGGAGATCGTGGACAGTTGCTTCCTCCTTCTCTCGCTTGTCACCAGCTGCCCGGCACCGTCTATTCGTCTGTCCGTCTCTTTGTCTGCCTCTCTGTCTGTTTGATCGTTCGCTCGTTCGTTCGTCCGTTCGTTCGTATGTTCGCCCATCTCTTCGTTTTGCCAACTGGCCGCACTTCTCTTTTCTCTCGCTCTGTCTGCAGTTTCGGTTCGATTCGGTTTTGTGGCATGGCCACTTCTTATATAATCCAGCAGCAATCATTTCGGCCAAGCTGCAACACCAACAGCAGCAACAGCAACAACTACAGCAATCAGCAACAGCTGAGCCAGAGTTAACATGTGTGTGTACTGTTTACATCATGCACACTTACTCTAAGTGCGGCATTTGAATTGCCAAGTAGGATTTGCAACAAGAGATCTTAGCATTAAATATGAAATGATAAGTAGGAAAGAAGGTAGAAATATTATAAAATTATATTACAATATAATATAGATATTTCTAGTTCCCTTTGAGAAATTGCGAAAATATATTTTTCATTAATCAAAAATCTTGAAGGAAATATAGTTGACATTTATGCGATTGAAGTATGAAATATGACGAAGAAAGCAGAAATGTTATAATTTAATATTCATTTATAAATTATAACAATAAATTATTCGCTACATTAACAAGTTTATGTGTCCGAAAATTGCGTTCTTAAATGTCTAGTAAATATTAACATTTAGGTAAATGGTTGAACGACCTATTCGACCTATTTATTTTCTCCGTCAACAAGTTAATATTGCCCGAACTGTCCTACGAAAGTTCAGTAAATATCTAAACTGCCATCTTAAGTATTCTTTTTGATTTAATGATTCTTCAATCAATATTTCTACACATTTCAATTCATAAATTTCTCTACTCCATCGATCCCTCAAGCTTAAAACTTCGCAACTTCTCAGTGTGAATGATCTGTGTTGGCATGAGGCAAGTGTTGGTTTCTTAAGCTCATTGTCTGCACATGTAATTTTCTTTCTTTGATTATAATTTCTGCCTTTTCATTTGGCATTTTCCTCAGCTCAGCGTATCGTGTCGTGTCGTTTGCAACGTTTTATTTGCATTTTAGTTAATTTCCTTTATTTCATTTTACAATTATGATATTTCTGTGTTAGTTTTTGTAAGTTTTTTGTAGCCGTTTTGCTTTTGTTTTTGTGTTGGGTTTTTTTTTCTTTTTTGCTGCCTGTCTGTGTCATTTCGCGTTGCGGTGCATAAAATGAACATGTAACAATTTTGCTCACTTTTTACGCCGCATACTTTTGTCTAAGTACCATGGCTAGAAAGCACCATACGATGATATGGCATAAAGATTGGCGAGGTAGTGACTAGATAGCATGGATCAGCTAACAACAAAAGTGGGTTACACTCGAGAGTCAAGTGGGGAAAATGTGCAATGGGAGAAGGAGTCTGTGTGGGACTCTGGAGAGCGCTTTCAGGGATCGGCATTTTGATTGATCTACACTCTCTTTCTCTATCTGTATCCAATCTACACAGGTATTCCGTAGATCAATCTATGCACAGTGTGTACACACTGTGTTTATATGGCAGTCATTGTCGGTGTTGCAATATTTCGCATTGCCCAATCCCGTTCAGTGTCCCTCCCCACACAGTGCACAGTACCATGCCATTTCCCATCGACCATCCACTTGTGCCTGGTGCGCTCTTTTTCGAAATATTATGAGGGAAAAACAAACAAAAAGACGCAGATGAACAGTGGACAGTGGACTAAAGACCGTTAACAGTAGCGGGGGCACCCGCAAGACAGTTATTGCTATTGTTGTTGTAGTTGTTGCTGCTGCTGCTGTTTTTTCGTTGGTGAAGTTCAGTTTTTATTTGTTTTCATTGCTGTGGTTGTGTTTTTTTATTGCACTTTTTGCTGCAAGATGAAACGAAACAAGGCAAAGTTTTGAATAACTTCTTCTTGGTTCGGGTCTCGTGGCTACCTTCTCTCTTGCTTTTCTTTATTTGTTTTGGTCAATAAAACACACACTCAGGAACACACACATTCACATACAGACACACTCACACACTAGACGCACTTCACTTGCGGCACGGCTGCTTCATGCATTTGCGCACACGCGCCGCCAACCCGCGCAAGTTTGTGTCTTGAGTCTTTCGTTTCGAACGAACGAAAAAATGCGGAAATTTCAATTTTATATTCCCATTGAGCTTTAAATTCGTAGGTCACTTTAATCACTTAGTTCCATTGCAGGGGTATTTATGTTTTAATACTATTTTTATTTTCGTACCGCTCTTCTAATCAACTTCTCCTTGAGGACGGACGAGCGCGCGCGCTTCGCAGTGTGTTGCAATTTTCTTTGCTCAGCTTAGCTCAGCTCTGTTTTTCTTTTCGCCGACAGTGTCTACCAAGTTTGGTTGCTTCGCGTACCGTCTGACTATCGCTATCACTATCTCGCACACGTTACGCTCTGTCTCTCTCGGTCTCGCTCTCTCTCTTTTTCGCTCGGTCTACCGCTTAAAACGTTAACGCTTCCGCTTGAGCCAAGTGTCGCGGCCAAGCTTCGTTTATCGACTGAACACCCAAAGCCGACGCTGTCGCGCTCGCAAGCTCGTAGCGTCGTAGCGTTCAAAAACTTCAGACTCGACTTCGACTTCGACTTGGCCGACGACGGCAGGCAGCGCGCGCGCAGCTTTCGCGGTGCTTTTGGTCGACGCTTTTGCCTCGCGCGCTACACGAAACGAAATGTTCATTAAAATGCGAATTTTTTTTCGTTGCTTCCTCTAAAAAAAAAACCGAAACAAAAAAAGTAAAAAAGTAAAAAAACCTATGATAAATTGTAATAAATATATAAAGTTATTAATGCGCCACCACAAAGTTGTTTGTCAGTTTTTTCAACCTGAGATTTTGTGGATTTCAATTAGAAATTGTTCGTAGAAATTGTCGAAATTTACTTCTAGACATAAATTGAATTTGTACTTCTTCAAGCTACGTTGCTAGAATAATAATTTCGAATAATTTCGGGAAATATATCTGAAGTTGGAACTGGATCTGCAATACTATATTATTCCCATTGATATTCTATGGTGAGTGTGTCGCACTGATGGTTGGACGTGTGCTCATTAAAACTGTTATATAAGGATACATCATTAGAAAAAGTTTCCCAAACAGAACATAATGTTTTACATATGCTAGTCACATGCAGAATACTGATCGAAATGTATACACCCTGCACAGTGCAAACGAGATTCGTGTATAGCAAATCATTTATCCATAATGAACAAGTTAAATTACGGTAGTTTTCGAATTTAATAAAATCAAATTCGAATCTCGTATCACGCAATTTGAATTATTTCAATTTTCCTTATGTGAATTAAACTAAGCATTCTAAAGTGTTTTTCCTACTCAAGACAATCGTTAAGATCACGAAAAACTAATGTCGACATTTTAATTGATGTCTGATGACAATTAAGTTGCGTTTAATTATCATTTCCCAGACTTTGCTCTAAATTGTTGTGGACAACTTTAATGAAGAGTCGTAGAACAAAAGTCAAGCATAAGGAAGTTGAGAAGAATCACGCGAACTTTGAGCGTAGATTGCTCTCTCAAATACACGTGCCAGCATCAAGTTCATTGTGCTAAGATTAGATGGAAAGCTAAGAAGAAACATGAGAACTTTAGATTACAATGATAGAATAGAAAGATGATATGCTGTATTCATTGTAAAGCATAATTTGTGAATCGTAATTACTAAGGAAGTGTTTAACATACGATCTTCCACCAGTTTAGACTTGGAATTTTGAATTTGGTACAATAAACAATATTGTAACAATATAAAAGAATAATACAGAGTAAGTCCATAATAGCACAAATTGACAAAGCGATTATAATCATCTCTATACTATTGCCCCTTAGCAGACATCGTTATATATAATTAGTATTGGAATGATTGGAGGAAAAAGGAACCTACAAGATTATAAAATTTTCGGCATGCCTCGTTTTAATTAAAACCTTAAACTAAAGCTAAAACATTATCTGTAACCAAATTAATCCTATATCGTTGGTAAAATAGGTCTGTATATATTTTCTCCCTCTCCGTGCGAAGCAATTACAGCATAAGCACTTGTGATTCCCAACTGGTTTGTGTACAATATCGCATCCGTTCGATCAGCCCATTTCTTGACTTGATTGTGACGTCACACGCACACACACACTACACACCCAGTCGCAGACGCACACTCAGTTGAAGTTGCACTTTGGTCCAATTCACTTTTGTCTTCCATGCGCGCATGTCAATTAACCCATTTGTTTCCCATTTAACCCCAATTTTTCACAACTCTCGTCGCGGATTCGCCTTTTTAGTTTTAGTTTTTTTTCCCCCTTTTTTTTATCATTTTTTATTTGCTTGCAAACATTTCGAGATGCTGTTGGCTGCGGCTCTTTGTGTGTGTGTCTGTGTGTGTGTGCCTCTTGTTTTCGCGTGTCTCTTTTCCCCAAGCTCATTTGTTGCACAAGTTTGCAAAATAAATTGGTTCGAGAAATGTATGGATAGGTTTCGGGGCAAACCGATTGTCTTACTCAAGCATAAAGTTTATGATACGAGACTGTTGCGCGATAGTTCGGAAACATTAATTCCTATGCAAAACTCCCCAATCGGATTGAATTAAACAGAGCAAAACCTGCTGGGAGGGGAGGCGGGGGCAATTATCTCACTCTGCTGCTGGGGGCGATCGCATTTTATCGCATGATTTCTGATGAGGCAGCAGCATCTTTTATTTTTTACCACTTTACCTTTTGGTCTGGAGCATCTTCTTCTTTATCTGTCTCTTCTTCTTCCTCTTCTGCGCTTGCTTTAACCACGCTTTAACATTTCGTTTCGTGTTCAAGGCCGGCGTTGGCGCTTTCTTTTACAATAGCGTCGACCTTGACGCGCTCTGCGACGACGACGACGACGGTGACTGCGCAAGCGCAAGCGCCAACGACGACGCTGCCGTTGCCGTTGCCGCCTCTCATCGTGCATTGAAGTTTGCACGCTGTTATCAGAGAGGTAACAACAACAACAACGGCAGCAACAATGTTAACCCACTTAGAGTATGTTGAACGCATCGGGTTTGCGCGACTCATCTGCTCACCAGCTCACCTGCCTTGTCTGTCCCTCGTCCGTTTGCGGGGCCCGTCTTATTGATCAGCTGCCCAGCAAATAGCAGCGTTTAGACCAACTTGACGGACTTGTAATTTTTTTTTAAGCGCTGAATACAGAAATGTCGCAAAGTTTTTTAGCTGCTTGTTGCTGTTGTTGTTGTAGCTTGTTGTTGTTACTGCTTGTTGATTGTCGGTTGTGCAATGATTAACTAGCCCGCCTTTGCACGACTGAAGCGCTCTTTAGGGTCTGCAAGTGCCCTTTGATAGTGGGTATGCCGACTTAATTAGGTGATTGGTTGCACATGCAAAGAAAATGTGAATATTTCTTATAATATATATAATATATTCGTTTATAAATTAAATAAATAAATAAATAATAAATAAATATTTGTAAACTAATTTATTTAATGTATAGACAATTATCTCCAGTGCTATTTGTCGACGTTAAAAAAAATAAAAATAAATTAAAAGTGGTGTTTACTCTTAAAAAAAACTATTAAAAATTTATAAAAAAAATAATAATGATTAATTAATTATGGAAATGATTCAAGAATGAAGACTGAAAATAATGTGCATTTAATAGTCAATATAACTACAATTCTGAATTAATCAAGGTAAAATAAAGTATAAAATAAAGTAAAAAAAAAAAATTAAATAAAAAATAAATAAAAACGTACATTAAATATAATATTTTGTTATCATATCTTGATTGAAAAGAAGGAGGTAAAATATATTTCCCCAATAAAAATATCATTATTAAATTGAAATGCTATATTCTCCGATTCATTGTTAATTTTTTTTAATGTTTCCTTACCTTTTAGAGCATTCAATATTCACCTTATCTCTGTCCGGGTTTCTTATTCATGTTTAATTGCTGAAATTTAAGCATAAACAAAATATGAACTAATGAAACTGCAACTGTGCGGGGCTCTCCGAACTCGGCACTCGCTCTCTGTTACTCTCCCTCCCTCTATCTCTTTTTTTGTGTCTCTGTCTTTTTTTTCACTCTCTTGCGCTCTTTTATTGGGCTACTCTCTTGGCAATTGCAGCGAGGTTATAAAGTTTTGTAATATTTTATGAGTTTATTGTGCTGTCGCTGTCTTTGGATTTAACTGCAATAATTTAACAAAATAACACAATTAATAATAGCTTTAGCTTATTGTTATTAGTATAGCAGAAATGTTTTATATTAATTGTTTTTCTAAAACACTTTGGCAGTGTTATTCGTTTCATGTTTAAATGGAACTTATCTCTATCGTTCATCGAATTTTCTTTACACGACTTTTCATGTTTCTGGATGACGCTTTTTGCAATAGATTTATAATTACCATAATTAAAGTGTAATTAAAAATTGTTAGTAAATACGTATTTTTAATAGCCTGTTCAAGTTGTGATTTATCTTTTAGTATCTAACATTTCTGTTGTGTTTTTTTTTTTAGCTTGTTTTTCTGCTCGAAAAGTTTGTTGGTTGCATTTTGTGTAAGTGCTGCCGAGTTTGCGGTTCAAGGTTAGCGCAATTAGCCTAAACCGATTGTGTTAGAGCAGGCAAATTTGTACAGCAACTTTAGTTTTGCAGGTTGGTGCAATTGGAGCATGTAGCAAAATTATGAAATAATTAATATGTTAAAGTTTATGCCCTAAAATAATTGTAGAAATTGTATTCATATTTTTAGTAAATATAAAGAGAGTTGTTAGTTTTGTCTGGATTATCTATCTGATTCATTCAAACATCAGTTATAAATATAATAAACTTTAAAGGCAAAGTTGAAGTTCGCACCTAATAATATTCTCCTTCAAACCAATTAATGCTTCTCTAAATTATCTGCTAATTAAATGCAAAAACAAATAGCGCCTTTGATTAATTTGTGATTTTCAGTCGAGGTATGATGAGTCTTTGAGTGATTTGACAACTCTAAGCGAGCTTCACTTGAGTTACAATTTAAGCAAAGTGGAGCTCACTACTCTCTCTTTATCTCTCCTGCCCTCTCTCTTTCTTTCCATCTCTCTTCCTCCCCGACTCTCTTCAAAGCTCAGCTTGAGCTAGTTTTCATGCCACAAATCCAGCAACTCTCTTCACTTTGGCTTGGCAACAGGTCGCACTCGCACTTAATAAAATTCAATTAGTCAACATGTGTAAATTTCCATTTTCATTTCGTTTGTGCGGCATGTTGCGTTCGCTGTGTGCTGCTAAACGATGCAGCAACATTTCCCAAAACCAAAATAAAGCTTTCTCACTCGGCAACAAAGTTGACAGCAAACCAAAGAGCGAATTAGAGAGAGGGAGAGAGAGAGAGAGGCAGAGAGCAACTGCAACAACAGCAACAATTTGTAGGCAACTTAATGAGCTTCAATTAGTTTAAATGAAATGGAGTTGCGGTATTTTGATGGACAGTGTAGACAGCTGCGTTTATTTAATTGAGTTCCACTTAGTGGCAAACTCTGTGGAATGCGTTGAGTGTGGGAAGTGCGAAAAGTGCAAGTGGGAAGTGGGAGAAAGAAGAAAGGGGTTGTCTATTGTAAAACTGCACATGTAAATAAACTATAACTTTACTGTATAAGCTCAAAATGTTTACAGCATAAGCCGCAAACCATATAAGATCTCAAAATAAATGTAATAAAGCGAATAACAATTCTAAAGCAATGTGATTTTCGTATTTTCTACTATATATTAATTATTCATACTGCCTCAAAGTATGCTATGAAAATTCAGTGAGCTTTACTCAATGAAATTCGGGAGTTTAAAATTATGACTGTTGTTAATATTTAAAATAGTTCTCTATTTACAACGACACACCCTGCACTTCATTAGAATATTTATCAAATAGAACTATCCCACAGTGACTAAGCAATATCAATGAATTATTTATGAGTATTCAATGAATTGATGAATTTATTAATTAGCTGTGTAAATAGAGGCTAATAGAACTGCTAAGTAGCATCTATTACAAACAGACTGTTGAGATGCTGCTTGAATATAAATACAGATAGGTAAATGCGTAAAGAAAACAAAATCAAGACGCAATTAAAACAAGCACGAAAGCGACATTTAGAATGCTCGACAGTGATCTATCCACTACTCACCAGACCGCTTAAGAAGATATAACTTCCGTGTTAAGTGATTTATTTAGAAAACTTAGTTCTTGGAGTCTGAAACGCCTCCTTTTGCCTATTCCATACATTTATTTATTATTTTTGGGTAAAATAATAATAGAAAATATTGTTAGATCTTTTCTTTGTACTTAACTATCTTATCTACTGCCTCGACACCCTGTATTAAAGCTCATTCTTGCAGCAATCGCTGTTAAAGTTCTGAACTAGATCTCTCACAGCTTCGGGCAACACTTAGTTACCCCCAACTATAAACTCTGAACTGCAATGTTGTCGAAATAAACATAATAAAGAGTTTAAAATTCATAAAAGCTGACGCAAATCAAGCGAAATTCTTTAGATGCCTTGTGACAATAGATGAGCATAGATGAAAATGGATTTGATACTGCAGATACTATTGCTTCAGTTGATAGTATCGACCGTGAGTCGTCCAAGTGTGACGGATGTGAATCGATCGACTCAACTACTCTATCAATTGGGAGCCAAGCGTGTGCCCTTTCAGTATGATCACTTCGAGCCGGGGCTATACTACACCGATCTGGACTATCATCTGCGACAGCCGCTGCTATACGTTCGGAATCTGACACAGCGTATGACGATCGCCAATTTCGAGAATATTCGCCAACAGATTCTTGAGCAGGGAAAGCTACAGAAACCAGTGCCCGAAGATGTGCCCTTTCCCTGCGATGTGAGGGGCGGACGATCACCGGAGGTGCCCACAAATATAAGTAGATTACGCCCCGGTGATATCGATATAATCGCGACCTTTGGTGACTCTACTAATGCAGGCACCGGCATGCTGGGTTTGGGACCCCTAGATTCGATAGTGGAGTATCGTGGATATAGTTATTCTGGTGGTGGGTTCGAGAATTGGCGCACAGCACTCACACTGCCCAACATACTAAAGGAATACAATCCACAACTCTATGGCTACGCTGTGGCAAACACACTCGTGGTGGATGAAGAGGGTTCGCGCTTCAATGTGGCCGAACCCATGTTGCACATACAAGATCTGCCGTTCCAAGCACACGTGCTGATTAAACGGATGCGTCGAGATCCCAAGGTGAACATGGCACAGCACTGGAAGCTACTGAACATTCATGTTGGTCCCAATGACATGTGCAACGACCTGTGCAGCTGGCCGGATGTAGATGCCTTTCTGCGTCGCGAGGAGCGTCAGCTCTATGCCGCCCTTCTTCTGCTGCGCGATAATGTGCCTCGTCTGTTGATCAACTTCGTCCTGATGCCCGATGTGGATAATGTGCTTCAGTTGATGAAAACATCACCTCCAGAATGCATACATCGTATTCCTTTCTATTGCAATTGCTACAAGAAACTTGAAGAGAAGATCTATTATGATGCTGCCAAACGATTGATTGACCTGCAATTGGCCGTCGTCGCCTTGCCTGAGTTTCGCAGCGATGACTTCGCCATTGTTGTCCATGGAATTCTTAGGAACCTTAGCAGTCTTTGGTCTAAGAATGGAGAAATCGATCGTGTTTATATAGCCAGCGATTGTATACACTACACTCAGTTCGGGCATGCAGTACTGGCCAAGACACTGTGGAACAATATGCTAGATAAGACCGACTTCAATTTGACCAAAGCCTGGCAGCATCCTTTCGAGCACTTTCTATGTCCCCGCGTTGAGACACAGTTCATACGAACGAACAGCGATAAGATTTAGTTTTCGATAGTTTCGATATTTCATGATTTATTCGAAATTAGTTTTTTACTATTGACGGGATCGAAAAGACGAGGCTAAATTTGTCAAAATACAATTTTTTGATTCAGAGAAAGAATTTCAGATACATTTTTATCTATTTAAGTAGATGAAATTTTACAATAAAATAGTTAATGTTTTTGTTTATTCTGCCTTTTGGAAATACCCTTTTTTTATAGAGTAGCTTCTAGGTTAGTAATGAAAGAACGTCTACGGGGCTTTAGAGTCTTGACCTGCCCAATGTTTGCACAGTTTACGCTGCTCTTTCTAACCTCAATTGCTCATTTCAATTCCCCACATGTTCAGGGGAACAACTTGCAAATACCGTGCAGATTAAATATTGCTTTCTTTTTTATTATTTTATTGTATGTTAAACCAGTGTCCCCAACTTATAGTTGCATTTTTCTCAGGTTGAATGCATAATGACAGGATAGTATTTATTCCCTAACAGTTTATTAATAATAAATTATAATTATACATTTTTTACTATAAAAATAGCATTTCAAACCATACCACTTTAGACTTTCCAAAGGGTATAACTAGAAAATAATTAAAATATAAAAGCAGTGCTAAAGTATGAATTCTTTTTAAAGTAATTCGTGATTTAGTCGCAACGTTAATCATGACTCGCATCATTCAGTTCGCTGCGCAGCTGCTGCTTTTCTCCGCATCTTGCACTTCATTGAGGAAACGTATGCCAAATCACTCGGAGGAAGTGCTGTCACGTCTGGGCATAGAGCAGGTGCAGTTCGATAGCAAAGCCATACGCAATGGAGGAATGTACTACACAAATCTGGATAATTTACGCGATGTGTTTCTGGGAATGCGGAATGCATCGATGAATATACGATTGAACAGCTTGGAGCGCATGTTGGCCATCAATCGAGAGCAGGGAAAACTGCAACCGGAGGTGCCAGGGAATGTTCCCTTTCCCTGTGATGTGCGACACGGTCGATCGGCAGTTCCACCGAGGCACATTTCACGCTTACGTCCCGGTGATATTGATATTTTGGCCGCCATGGGTGATTCAGTTACTGCAGGGAATAGTATAATATCGGAGAATTTCTTCGATGTCTTCACCGAGTGTCGTGGCTTTAGTTTCACTGGTGGCGGCAGTGATACATGGCGCACCGCACTCACCTTGCCCAACATACTGAAGCTGTACAATCCCCGGTTGTATGGCTATGCCTGGACCCATAGTCTGGTGGCAAACAAAGAACAATCTGTGTTCAATATAGCCGAACCCATGGTCACTCTGCGGGACTTGCCGTATCAGGCTGAGGTGCTCATCGAACGACTGCAAGCTGATCCCAAGGTGCAGATGCGTGAGCACTGGAAACTGCTTAGCATCTTCGTGGGCATGAACGACATCTGCTTTGAGCTGTGCCTGTGGGACGACACTGAAGCATTTCTGCGTCTTCAGCGTCAGCAATTGTATCGCACATTTCGCCTGCTGCGCGAGAACGTTCCTCGCCTGCTGATCAACTGGATAATGATGCCCAGTGTGGCTGACTTTCAGAGGGTTTTCAAGAACTTTCCTTCATATTGTCGCACCAATCTCATTTGCTCCTGCCTGACTAGCGCCTTTTTGCCACACTATCCCGATGTGCTGCATCGGTTGCAACTTATACAGCTAGAAGTGCTGTCGTTGCCAGAGTTCCGCTCCTTCGACTTTGCCATTGTGCCGCACACAGTGTTGAGTAATGTCAGTGGCATAGTGCTCACACAGGGCTCACTGGATATGCGCTTCTTTGCCCACGACTGCATGCACCTGAGTCAGCGTGCGCATGCCATTGTTGCTGGCGCATTGTGGAACAGCATGCAGAAGAGGATGGATCCGCGCGAGACACGTATCTGGCGGCAGCCTTTGAGTCACCTGCTCTGCCCCAGTGAGCAGCGACCGTTTCTGCGAAGTACCTAAGCTAAGTGCGGAAGTGGAATGTGGAATGTCCCCAACACGTCCAGCCTCTATGCGGGTGGATTAACCTTCGGTGCGGAGATCAGCCTCATCCAAGGCACGCCCTCCCTCAACAAACATGACTCAACGGCAGTCGGTTTATTTATAGATCACGCCACTCGATTGTAATAAATTCATTTAAATATATATATATTTCTGGCTGGGCAATAACCGATATCAAGTACAAAATAAATGGCAACAACAGCTTGAAACAGGCTTCAATTTGCCTAAGTTCATCATCCACTTAGCAATCTCGAGAGCACATTCAGTTCCTTCCCCCAAATGTCTGAGCAAACAATTAGCTATTAACAATTCTCAAGTCACTCGGAACAAGTTAGCTTCGAAACTTCGCTCTGAGCTTAATGTGCAAATATTTAGCTTGAAAATCTAGCGTGACAATTGGGCGAACTTTTCAAATGGAATCTAAGCTAGAGAAACAACATGGCAAGGCAGTGGCGTGGGATCAAAACTTTATGATGGGGGGTTACAGGAACGTAGTGCTTTATACATTTATATATATTCTTGGAAATTGGGCTTAATAAAGTTAATTGAAAATAATAATTCTCTATGATAATAAAGTTAATTCATTCATATTTTGACTTCATTAAAAAATTATGAGCATAATAAGAATTCTAAAACTCAGGGGAAGAACTTTACCAAGTTGACATTCTAAAAATTCTCGATTACGAATACGATAATGTATTTATAATAATCATTAATTAAGTTTATATTTCCTATGAGCCTATGACACCTTTTTATATAGTATATCTCTGATTCGCCCAGTCGCACCAACACGTGGCTTCACTTTGAAATCATGCCATAATGAACTAGCTTTATTTTGTTGGGTGCCATAAAACCGAAGTTATAAAGTTCTTAGGTTCCCCACGCGCCATCCAAAGTCTACGTCACTGTAACTCCAATTTATTTATAAATTAATTGTGTTCATTGTTTCTTTATAAACATTATGCGTTGCCTCTGTCATGTTGTAGTAGCATCAATGTTTTTTTTTTTTTTTTTGCGACCGCTCCAAGGTAATTATAATAGTCGAATTTCTGCCAGGTATGTGTACATTTTTTCGACAATATCTTTGAACCCAACGCACTTATGTTGCCTGGGTCCAACATCGGGGCACGGTTTGTCAGTCACTCAGTCTCAGTCTCTACTATCTGCTCTGTCATTTCGCATTTTTGTTTTCGTTTATTTCGGTTTGGGTTCGGGTTTTGTTTTTGGTGTATCATGCGAGTAGTTAATGTCTCGGTCAGCGCATTCGAGTCAAGTTCTGTAGCCTACTATATTTGCTATTGTTTTTGTTTTTTGTTTCTTTATGGAAGGAATGAGTGAGTAAATGAGTGCTCGCTGTGAAGTCGGACAGCAACAGTTTGGTTGTTGTTTGAGGTTCCATTTATAGGGGCACTTTAAGCGCTCAGCGCATTTGCCTTTCGAGCGAGAACGCGTCAAGAAGTCGTTGCGAGTGCGCGGGTGCTAGTCAAAGGACTAGGAAGAGAATAATAACTCTAAATCGATAGTAAAGAATATAAAGACTTACGTTCCACATAAAATTCAACTGCTGTATACAGCTTAAGTGATAATGCGACATTGTATAGGTGGCAATAAGCAACTTATATAGAACATCGAGTTACGTTCCACATACGATCCACACAATTTGGACATGTTCTGCACTCTTAACCGACTGGATGTGCAGAAGCTAACCATAAAAACAACAAAAACCTACGTTCCACATACGATCCACAAGATTTTTACATGCTAAACTCCCCCAATGAAGTTAATGTGCACAAATAAACTAAAAATACAACAAAAACCTACGTTCCACAAATGATCCACAATATTTGTACATGCCAAACTTCGCCAATCGAGCTGATTTGCACAAATAAAGCAAACCGACAGCATAAACCTTCGTTTCACATACGATCCACATGCAATCCACCATGCCAGTAATGTGTCGCAATGCACGTGCACTTGTTCTCATGCTTCTCGTCACATGCAGCGATGCTCGCGTGCCTCGTGCACCACGCCCAGATCGCACAAACAATCTTATCGCTAGCGTCGGTATTCGCGCTCAGAAATACAATCCACGGCAGCTGCAGCACAACACATTGCCACAGTTCACCGATGTGGATCGTTACTATCGCCAACTCTTTCTTGACTCACGTCGCACCTCACTCAACTGGGCCCTCGACAATCTGGAAATGATCACTAGACGTGCCAGGCGTGAGGGTAAAATGCAGAAGGTGCTGCCCCCAAAAGTGCCGTTCCCCTGTCCCCTGAACAACACACGTTCCCCCACAGTACCCATCTCTGTGGAACGGCTGCGACCTGGCGACATTGATATCATAGCAGCAATTGGTGACTCAATATCGGCAGGAAATGGTATCATGTCCACCAATGCATTCCACATGCTCAACGAGTTTCGTGGCTTGGGTTTCTCCGGTGGCGGACTGGGAGACTGGCGATCGTACCTTACACTACCCAACATACTGAAGGTCTTTAATCCCAAGCTCTATGGCTACGCCACAGGCAATGCTCTGGTAGTGAATCATCAGATCTCACACCTGAGCATCGCTGAACCAATGATCATGTCACACGATCTACTCTATCAGGCACGTGTGCTCATCGATCTGATGCAACGCGATCCACATGTGGATATGCAACGACACTGGAAACTCGTCACTGTCTTTGTGGGCGGCAACGATCTCTGCACGGACATGTGTCACTGGGACAATCCACAATTGTTTCTCGATCAACATGCAAGGGACTTACGCGAAGCCTTTCGCCTGCTGCGCGACAATGTGCCACGCCTAGTGATCAACCTGATTGCAGTGCCCAATGTACTGCTCACACTGAAGCACATGAAGCGTGTGCCCCTGCCTTGCTTCGTCATACAACGCATTGCTTGTCATTGCCTGTGCAGCGATCAGATCACGCCTGCCCAGCGTCGTCAGCGAGAGGAGACGATACTGCGGTGGCAACAGTTGGATCTAGCTGTGGCTCGATTGCCAGAGTTTCAGCGGGAGGACTTTGCCATCGTGGCCCATCCTGTGGTCACGAATATGACATCGCCCAGGCTGGCCGATGGGCAAATCGATTGGCGCATTTTCTCCCATGATTGCTTTCACTTTAGTCAGCGAACCCATGCGATGGTCTCGAATCAGCTGTGGAACAGCATGTTGCTGCCGGATGAGCTGAAACCAAGACCGAATCAGCTGCCAGAGCCCTTCGAAAACTTTCTGTGCCCCAGTGAGGAGCATCCGTATCTGGTAGTGCGTCCCAGCTGAGAGAGCTCTAGATTGGTTAGACTTAGATTTTAATTTATGTTAATTGGAGAATAACTAAAGAACTGAGGAATGCGTTCCACAAGGTTTAAACTCTTCTCTAAGAAGAGTTAACTTGTTGAGGATTGAATTGTAATTAAATTGGTATACTCAACTGTTTCTAAAAAAGTAGAAGTGTTTTCGGGAGACAATCTAGTTTTGAATGATATTATTAATTTATTTTGTTGGTATTTAATTGCTTCATACATTTAAATGATGATATAATATGTATTTGGTTATTTTTAATATTATTCATAGAATTTATTTAATTATATGAAAGTTTTAATAAGTATTTCACAAAGATAAATCTTTCTTTTGATGTTAGGAAAGGATTATAAACCTTTACTTACTTTCGCTATAATCATAGAAATATTCTTTTGAAATTAAAAGACACTTCTTGGGATTAAATTGCCATGTTGATTACACACACAAGCGCTCTACCTGATTAAAGGACTTTTGCCCACTTGCCACTTACATATACGGGCTTATCCACCTTCTCTTTGTGTGTGCCTGCGTGTGTTTACTAGCGCATCCCCTCTGTCTCTGTTTACCCCCCTTAGCCTACTCCATTTCAATTAAAATATTATGCAATTTTAAATATATTTTTAATTAATTAAAAAACACTAAAAAACAATACTCCGCTCAGCATAAAAATTCATTAAAAATACTTTCTGCTTATATGGCAAAAAGTATTTTTCCTGTTTGTTGCCAACCCCCTTCCCCTTCTTTCCCCCACCTCCTCCCGAAGCAACGTTTGTTGTTGTACGCGTGACAATGCCGCCCGCTTATTACGAGCAACCCAGCTCACTCCCACTACCCTGTCCCCCTCCCCAATGTCCGCTTAACCTCCACACTCAGCTTGAATGCAACAAAAAAAAGCTGTAGAGGAATGAGGGGGGGGTGGGTAAGAGGAAGATATAAATACAAAAGCGTTGAGAGCATTTCGCATATGCAGCGAGGCCACCTGCAAACCGGACAGTTGCCAATGGGCGGCGACCAACCCCCAGGACTCGGCCATGTCGTATGTGGAAAAAATACATACACGCCCATTGCAAACAAGGTTGCTGCCAGTGGGCGTGGGGTGGGCGGGCAGGATCAGGATGAGGAGGATGGATAAAAAGCAACCAAAAAAAAAAAAATATGAAAAAATTGCGGCCGCGGCAGCTGAGGCTGGCTGGGCAGAGGGGGAGAGTTATGGGGAAGGGGGTATGCAGGAGCTGCAAAAATTATATTAAAAATGCACTGTCCGAAAAAAGGGCGTAACACACACGGACACTCACACACGCACACACTCGCAGATTTTAAGCCCTCGCATGATGAACAAAAAAAAAAAAACCAAAAAAATAAAAAAATGTAATAATAAAGTTGAAGCTCTCTGCTCAAGAGGGGGACTGAATGTTGATATATATACGGATATATATATGAGAGTACGTATGTGTGTAAACCTCTCTATATATTACATATTTAAACATTTACAGAACAGAACGGAAAAAGTGTCCCGTTGCAAAATATGCAATTTGTGTGAGGGGATCGTCCCCAAAAGCAAATAAACCAAAATAAACGAAATGGAATCACAAACACTCCACACCACAAAAAAAAAGAAGCAGGAAAAAATGAAAAGAAAAAAAAAATCCAAAAACCCCAAATGATAAATAAAATTTGAAATCTCGAGCCTTGATTAACCCAAACGAGCATTAGTACGGCCAGAGTGGTCACAATATTCCAACTCATGCACAACCCCCTTGAAACGGTGGCTTTTGTTTGCCCAGTTAGAAGCGGAAAAAGTGTAGGAAAGTGTATATATCACGGGTGGAACAGCCAGAGAAGGAAGGAGAAACACAAAACAAGAAAGAGAGAGCGGGATGCAAACAGTGCATAAATATAATATGATTGCAAACAAAAACATTTGAGCCATTTGAGCTTGTCATTTGTACCGAGTTTCTCGCTGTGCTCGCGGCGCCACTCTCGACCTTCCTCCCCTCCAATACAGTGCAGGGTTGTATGCTATATAGGAAATTGGGCTGCTCGCGAATAATGGTAGTTTGAGTGCATCGACAATGTCAGAATCTATGTGAGAAAGGGAGAGAGAGAGAGATCTGCCTGTTTCAGTTTGTATTGCGGAAATAAAATCAATCGAATTTTTGTATAAAATCTATAAAGAAACAAGTTTTGTTTTGATCAAAGTTCGTTATGAATTCACTATAGTACCATATATGTATAACTGTTTGATGCAAATGCGAAAAGGGGTGCACATATTGTAGCTGTGTTTTGTTAGGATTGCTGTTTTGTTAGTAAATAATGAAATATAAAATATAGTAACATTTATATTCAATATTTATTGAAACTGCATCCTTCTAATTGTAATTTCTTATTCATATATCCAATTTCTTAAACTGCAATAAATATCAAACAAACAGAAAACCCTTGATATAACTTCTATAAAAATCTTGCAACCTCTATAAAATAAATACCAATAAAAAATGCCTTTAATACCAACTCAATAAGAAATATATGTATATACTTTATTTTTAAACAAACTGAACTCTATTATATTATACTCTAATTATATTAGTGCATTAATTCCAACGTATTAAATACCCACTGCAAATACTATTTAACTAGTTCTATCGCGGTATTTAAACCAAACTGAACAATTTCCGCCATCGTCGTCGACTCTTGAAGAGCCCTTGTGGCACTCCCCGACTTTAGTTGGCCCAGCGAACCGACACTTGGCCAGACAAATCCATCAAGACAGCGCATCAAATGAGACGGCGACACACGTGGGGGAGGAAGGGCGTTAGAGTTGTAGTGGATTGAGGGGGCGTGGCAATGGGCAATACGCATTGGGCATGAAAATGTCTGCAGTTAGCCGGGCAAACAAGCGAAGTGGTCGAGCTGGAAGATGGGCAACTACGCGGGTCATCAACAATGGTGCTTGGCCAGGGGGAAAAAAACACGCACACACACTGACTCACACACACACTGGCACACACACAGAGTCACACTTGAAGTGGTAGAAAAAAGTCAACGCTTGACATTAAACAGCGACAACATTTTCGCTTTGCATGGCAAATGCCGTGGCACAAAGGCGCAAAGGATGGCCAAGAGAGAAGAAGGATGATGGCAGGAGGTGGAAGAGGCGGGTAGGAAGAGGTGTGTGTTGGAGGGGGGAGACAGCTAGCTGGGGACAGCGGATGGCGCGCGAGTCGCATAAAGCAACTGACAACCGCACTTGCAATCGGTGGCTTCTCTGGCTGGCCATCATCTGATCCGGCTTCGTTACTTCAACTCACCTCCCTCCCCCTCTCCGTCCCATCTTTGCTGCCTCCGCCACCGCTAACGAAGCGCTAAAACATCAGACCAGACGATGGCGGAAATAGAGCAAAGTTTCGCTCGTCCATGCGACGCGTCGCACAATGGAGCAGCGCAAAAAATACTGCAAAACAAAAAAAAAAGTCATACCAGAGACGACAACGAAAATACTAAAAATGGCACACAAGCTACTTGAGCTGAGTCCAGCGTCAGGCACTCTCCAACTGCGGCCATGCCGTGACCACCACACCACCCCCGCTCCGCTTAATCTCCCACTCTTTCTTCTCATCTTTCTCCTCGTACTCTCCCACTTTGGATTTCTTTTTTCCGCGTTCCACTCTGGCCATGTGGTTGACGGGTTAAGGCGGACAGTTGACCACCGCAGTTGGACAGGAGACGACGGCGACGGCGTCTTCCATTGTTGTTGTGGGTATCCCTGCTCCGCCTGTGTCTGCTGCTGCTGCTACCTTTGCCCATTCCCGGCTTAATGGCAATGATTTTGACGGCTGTTTAGTGGTCCTGCTGGCTGGTCTCAGGGACTTTTGGGACATCGTCCTGTTGCCCGTCACTAAGGCTAATGGTTGCAACGCCGCTGTTGTTGTTGCTGCTGTTGTCGTTTTTAGTGGCTACACGAATCATTCGTGCTGCAGGTGCTCAACTTGGAGGCTGCCCACATCGCGTAGCAGCACAAGCGTCTTTTAATCAGACCGTAATGGCAATGAAAGCTGACATCTGCTCGAGGTGGGATCAGTTTCATGAATGCCAACAGCCGCCCACACAAGCTATGTACGCAAATTATCGGAGTGTATGTGTGCACTGTGGGTGGTTTGTTGCAATATGGAGTATTAGGAAATGACTTAAAAAATAAAATTTTACAATTTGTTAAATTTAATAAGTATAATTCTTTCAGATAATTGTTACTAAAGGAAATATATCTTAGAAAATGTTTAATTCAAAGTATTTTTACAACTCTGTTAGTGACCTTTCTTTACACAATTAATAATTTTTTAATATATATTCCAATAAATCTAAATTTCATCCTTAATTTGCTCTTTTAAGAATTTTGGCGCCCAACGTGGGGTATATCAATTTATTAATTTATAATATAATTGCAATAAATCTATGTTTCATTATTAGTTTTCACTGTTAGTAACATTGGCGCCCAACGTGGGGTATACCAATCTCCCGTTACACCATATAAAACATCAATTTGAGCTGTTACTTTTGAGTACTCGATGACTACATACCCCAACCGACTTCAGTATGCCGGCATTAGAGGATTTTAGCTGTACAAATACAACTCTTTCTCCCTTAATGGGATACCTCGTGAAATCCTTTTAGATAACTCAAAACTTTAGCATTTTGCCAACACTGGACGCATTCATGCGAATATTTTCACGAAAAAACCGTGGGAGAGGGCACTAAGTGAATGCGAATAGAAGTTGGAATAGGTATACCTAGGGGGGAAGAGGAAGAGCAGTCGTAGAACGAGTGTTATACAGATTTCAAATATGTTCCACATATGTATATCCATTTGCTTATGCCTTTTTGCCATTGTTTGCACTACACTTCAACGCACTTTCGTCATTGATCCGTTGGCGCTATGCAATCCACCCACACACACACCCGCACACATACATACATATACGCATGGAGCCACAATCCAACTCAAACCCCAATTGCAGCAGCAGCATTTTTTCCAACAGACTCGTGTCTATCTCGAGGTTTTTATTGAATTTACCTCCCTCACTTGCCCCACGCTTTCCTCTTCCCCCCTCCCACTGGCCTCTCGCGGGGCACAACTGACCGGGCCAACTGGTTCCTCGGCCGGGGCTCGTTGCATTATGCCGGGACATACGTTTTCAAATTCCATTCCTGCGTAGCATTTTTTGTTTTTCCTTTTTTTTGTGCTACTCTCCTCCATCTACCATCACTCATATATGCATGCCTGATGTGTGTGCGGGGAGGAGGGGCTGGATGGGGTCGTGGGGAAGGGGGTTGCCAGGTTGCCACGTGCAGAGCGACGGCGCTAAGCTTTGACTTGGGATTTGCATTTTTTACGCGCTGTGGACCGTTGACGGACGAGAGAATAGATGGAGGAGGAGAGGAAGAAGGAAAGAGGCAGGCACAGAATTTGGGGTTAGGGTTCCACTTTTGCTGATGTTGTGATTTTATTTTTGCAGCTTTTTTTTGGACTGTTGACGTTTTTGCTACGGGTTTTTGCTGCTCTCCGCTGTCATAATTCTCCACACACTCTTTCTTTCACTGTCTCTCTCTCTCTCTCTGCCTCTCTTCCTCTGCCTGTCATTCTGTTGCTTTTTCACTGTGTCCTGTTTTGGGATAAAAATCCATTTCATCAACATGGTTTCCGCTGTTTTCCACTTCTTCATCTCCTCTATCTCTATCTCCTTCTTCTTCTTCTTTCGTGCTCCTCCTCGAGCTGCTTTGTCTGATCGCGTTGAAATTGTAATGAGATTTCTGTCGCTGCCACAGCGAAGGGTTGTCTGCAATTTTACGGTAATATGCCCAGTCCCGGCGGTAACTCTAGCGGGAACCGGGGACTATTTAATTTATGAAATTTATCTGCGGCTCCCATCGAGGCGTGTACGGTCCTTTGCTTTATTCTTTTCCATTCGCTAAGCATAATGCGAGGATACGAGAATGCATTCATCACTCAACTAAATAACAAGTTGGGGAATCCCCTGTCCCGAGTAAGGGTTACCACATAATATACCATAGCGCATTGTTGTCAGTCCCGTTTTCGGTTAATTTCGCTCATGTGGGTTTTAATAGATTAGACGCATGTCTCTCGCTGGACTGGGACTTGCCTGGGGGGGGAGAAGGGGGGTTGCTTCAGTTCATGAAGCAGGCTTAGACTGACTTGACTTGCCTGAGTGAATTTGCCAGACACTTAACGCGTTGCAGATGTCTGTGTGGTGCCGTGAAGAGGGTTAACTGCTGATTGATTGCCCAAGTCCAAGGGTGGTGAAATGCAGTTGGTTTTATGTGTTGAAAATTCGTTAGGTGTTTAGTAGTACTTAGTCTAATGGCGCATATGTGATAAGGAGAAGAGAAGCTACAGATTGTCTCTTCGAGGAGTAAGTTGAGGTGAATTTGGAGATTGTGAACAGAAAATTGGTAATTACTCAAATAAGTTAGATCAAGGAAATGAATATACATGTATGTTAATAAAAAAAATAATGTAAATATATAACTTATAAAGGTATTCTTCTGATATTCTAGAATATACAAGAGCTTCGAATTATTCACTAATGAGATCCAAAATATCCAATTACTTTTACGAAGAAGTTTCATCATAGTATCCGTATTGTAACTACGTAAAACTATAGTCCACTATATTTGGTTATAAAAAGAATTATTATAGATATTAGATAAAGAAAATCATTAGAGATATAAATATTAGATAGACAGCAACTAAAAACTAGAAAACCATCAGAAAATTTCATCAGTTGAACAATTAAAATAATTGTATGAAAACATCTTTTAAAAATAGTTATACTATCAAGCTATATGTGTTATATACCGGGAATATATATATTATATAGTATGTATGCATGGTATATGCTGGCGTTGTACTACACATGCACCTGCAGAGCAGGAACAATGAATACATTTGGTATCTAAAAACAATTCACATATCCAATTACTCGACAGTTGTTTCGCTGTCTAACTCGTACCCCGTTTCCCCCGTCCCCCTCCCAAGAGAGACAGAGAGAGAGAACAGGAAATGCGACTCTGCTGTCTCTGACTTTCGTCCTCGTTCGTTGTTGTCCTCGTTGTTCGCTCGTGTTGCCTTTCTTTTCTGTTGCTGTTGTTGTTGTTTTTCGCGGGGAGGCTCAATAGCAAATTGTATTTAAAATTTATATAAAATGCGCGACGTCGTCGTCGCATTTGTTGCTGTCGCTGTTGCTGTTGCTGTTGTGACAATGTGTCTGTGCTGGCTGCTGCTGCCCCGACTCACCCTAGTGCAGAGCAGACACCTCCCTACCCCTCTCTCTTTGCCCTCCACTGTAACAACAACAAACAGCCACCAAACGCGGTTATTTTTGCCATACAATCAACGCGGCCAACGTGAAAAATTCGCGCGATTTATGCATGCATGAAGTACTCGAGTGTTTGTGTGTGTGTGTGCGACTCCGTGTGTGAGTCTGTCTGTCGCTGGCTCTTCCTGTGCCGCCTACTTCTGCTCCTTCCCCGTTCCCGATCCCAATCGCATTTCAGAGCCCTCAGCTATGTGTCCTGCCTGCCCCGTTGTTTGGCATTTCAACTGGCGAGTCACCAAAAACTCGACGCTTGTTTATTTTATTGGCACGTAAATTTATGTGATGCCACCTCCCCCCACCCCTCGGCTTTACCTGCTGTACCACCCTTGATATTGTTGTTTCTGCAGGTTTTTCATTTCTGCATTTATTGTATATAGAATTGTGTTCCATGTGTATTTTATAAATAATTTTTCGAATACGCCAAACACGGACACACCCATGGAAAATAAAATCCATGAAGGTGTAGAAGAGTCCAATGGGTTGGTCAGAGCGAGAGATATTCAGACATAAAATAGTATAGTATAGTCCAATGTTGGGTTGGGCACTCTACACAGATCTGCAGATAGCATCGCGCCATGGAGTTTATAGCTTCTGGAATGGGGGGCGGGCACACAATGGAGGCCAATGACTGTGGTGCACATGGCGGGCAGGTGAAGGTGAAGAGTCGCGCTATATATGTGAATAGAAAATGGCAACTGAATCTGATGGCCACTTCATTTGGATTATAGAACGGACGGGAGAAATAAAAAAACAGCAACGCCATAAATGGGCGAAATAAAAATATAGAGGGAGCTGGTATATGCAGGAAACTAACATAGTTGATGAAAAAAAAGTTGATCACTAAATAGAGAGAGGAGGAGTGTGGATATGCTTTAAGAGGGAACTGACATTTTTTTATGATATTTTCAAAGGTTTAATGTTTGATATTTATTTTATTTATGCAAATGAGTAAGCTTTACTATTTATACCTATAGGGAAGTATTATCACTTCGAGTTACTGAATTTTGAACCGCGCGGTAAAGTATGCAACAAAAAATACCATAAACATTGTTTTATTGATTTCATGTGATTATGTTTATCAAAGTTGGGCTTCATTGTTCAAAATTTGATAGCAATATGTTAAATTGAACTTATAGAATACCTTTATATGCTAAATACAGAAATTATGGCATTAATGAAATGTTTCCTTGATCAGTAACTATAGTACATTTTTTCAGAATATTTTCATAACCCTTATGCCCTTTTCTGCATAACTATGCAGCTATCAAGGCATACTCCTGATATAGCATACCTATATGTACTGTCCTTGCTTAAAGCTGAGCTCCATTGTCTCAACGATGTGTCCCAGTTCCGTGAGGTGCGCTTTAAAGCGCCATCTACAGCTCCACATCATTGGCAAACACATTTCTCATGGCACCTTTGGCTGAGCCTGGCCAAGGCTTAACAATAACTAACAGGAGGGGGGACAAGTGGAAAGTCTGAAAGGCGAAAAGAAAGAGTGAGAGCGATACATAGTGGAGGGGCAATGAGAAAGACAGAGAGAGAAAAAGACAGAGAAATAGGGAGAGAGAGGTGGAAGGATAGCAACATCATCGTCATCATCGTCATCAATATGCAAAGGCCTCCACACGGCGCAGGCATATGAAAAAAGGCACAGGAAAAAAAGAACGGAATTGTAGCTGCCATTCAATGCGACTGCCGGAGATTCTCCTGCTGCTCCACACACACACAGGCACACTCGGCCAGCGACACACACTGGGTGCTGTCCAATTATGCCCCGCACATGCAAATGCAACGTGTACAAAGCTCCCTCGCCTCCCCTCTCTGTCTCTCTCTCTCTCTCTCTCTCTGGCTTTGCTTTAGCTCTGTCTCCATTCTCCCTCTTCTGCTCCCTCTCTTTCTCTCCCTTCTCACCCACTCAACCACTCAGCGCGCTTGTTGTGCCCGCGAGGCTGGCCAGCAGCGTCAGTGCGACACGACGAGGCCGAACAGAGGCCTCTCTAGCCTCCCCCTCACAGCCCCCTCTCTCACTCTCTCTGGTGGCCTGGTCAGTTCAGCCTAGGCTCAGCTCTCAACTCTGTTTCAATTTGCACCCACACAGACGCAGCAATCACTCAGCGTGCAACGAGCCACCCCCTGCTCACCAATTGCCGCCGGTTCCCGCATCGTTGGCCTTTTTTCGCGTAACGCAAAATTTTGGCGAACTGAGCCGAACTGGAGTTCAGCAGCGCGTCCACGAGCAGGCCAGGCATGGAAGGCAGGCAGGGATCGGAGTCCGGTCAAAAGCAGCTGCTGGCTCTTTCACTCCACAACGTAGTCGCCGCATGTCCTCGTTCTCGTTATCCTTGCCACGATGTTGTTGTTGCTCTTGTTATTTTGGCTGCAACTCTGTCGCCGTGGCTCGTGTTTTCAGCTCTCTCTCTCTCTCTCCTTTTCTCTCTCTCTCTCTCCTTTTCTCTCTCTCTCTCTCTCTGTCTCACTCACTCTGTGCGTTTGTTGAAACAATCGATTTATTTTCGGTTTCATTTCTGATTGGCAATATTTCATACCGATGTTGTTTTTCTACTCTCCACTCTCCACTATTCTGTTTTGCCATTTCATATATGATTTCTTTTTTTGCTCGTATCTTTTTCAAGGGGTATACGAGTGTTGTATATCTGATTTTTTTTTGGAGCTCTTCATTTGTTTTTTTTTCCTGCCTTTTTTCTGTTTCTGTGTGAGTGTGTGTGTGTGCGTGGTCCGCTTGCATTTTTAAATATAACTGAAGTCTGACATATGAAAACGGAAGAGATGGATTCCATATGGAACTGTCTGCAGATTTGATGAGTTTTTCTGCCTTTTCATTACAATTCGTATCGAAAAAGAAAATCCATTGCGGATATTTTTATTTTTCAATACCGAACACGGAACAACTTTAATGTTGATCTCCAAAATACATTTATTGAAACTTTTTTAAATTAAAATTAGTTTATGTTATGTTGTATAATTTAATATTATTTTAAATATAAATGTGTTAATATATGTTATTATTCTATACTAAAAATATTTGGACATCCTTCCTGGTTTCTATAAACTTTATAATTAAATAATATTTAGCAGAGCAAAAGCTTATTTAAAAAGAAAAAACCTTAAATGTTTTAATATTTTTACACAAAAATATCCGAAATATTCTCACGCCTTCCTCAGAGAGAATTCGTTGGATAAAATGTACAAAAAATCCCAATAAATATGATACATAAAAATGCAAGCAGAATAAACAAAAGCGAAAAACAAAAAACAAGAACAACGCAACTGTAAATATTTGTGCAAGTGTCAGCGTATTAAAAATGGCTGCAATGCGCTGGCAAAAAAATGGGCGTCACAGTTAAAAATGCACGAAAAAAAACAAGAAAGAAGAGAAAGAGGAGAAGAATATCGACAGAGTACACTTGATAAATAGAGAGGGAATGTGGAAGTTTTTTATATTCGACGAATAAATTGATTGGCTCTGAAAAAGACTCTTTGACGTGTAAATAAAAGTTCATAAAAACGATAATAATCAACAAATATTTAAATAATAAATAATCATTTAAGTAAATCAATTAAAAATAATGTAGTAGGAGGTACTGCATACATGGATTGACAAACATTTTAATAATTCAATGTAAATAAAACAGAAAAACATTGTCATAAATTATGCATTAAATAATGACAAAATTCCTGTGTAGTCATAGTCATTAAAAATGTGTTTAATAAAAAGGTAATCCAAAAAAATACATGAATTTCCAATTAAATGTCTATAGGGAAAACATGTCGCAATCATTCTATAATTGACAAAAAATAGTGAATGTAATTATTGTATAAATTAAGTTGCATACAAAGTGGGAAAGATAAAAAGGGTAAAAAGATTTAAATTAAAAATGATGATTTATTTTAGGTATTGAAATGTTATTTTGTTGAATATAATCGAGTTGCATGTTAGCATTAAAATTAACAGTAAATTCATCATTTCTTTGGAATTGTTTCAAAAATATTTTCAATAGTTCATAAAATTAAATTCCATGTCACTGAAACTTTCTTTAACAGAATATACTCGTTAATATGCCTTCTACCATCTGACCTTCTCTTATTCGCTTCCCCAACTTGCTCATCCAATAAATCATCGGTTAATCAAATCAATAAATAAACCGTTTGGGGATGCTGCAAAAGTTGAAAAAAAACGAACGGGAAAGTCCATTAAAAAACGTCACTTTCCGTTTTATTCAATTTACTTATGAGATTACTTTAGGTCCTTCCACTTAATGACAGACACTTTTTTTGCACTCTGATTCGTCACATTCGCTTGCTCTTTTCATTTGTATTCACACGTCCTTAACCCGTTGACGCCCACCAGTCGACCGCGCCCCTTTTGTTAATGAAAATTGCTTTTACAAAAGCGACGCCCGTTGACGCCTACAAATATGTGCGTCGCTTTGACACTTTGTTTGTTGTTCTTTGCCTTGTTTTTCTCTTGTTGTTGGCAGCTTTGTAGCGGAATAAATGAAATAGGAGGGAGGGAAGGCGCGAGGGCAGCAATGAAAAAATGTTTTGCCTCTGACCGGCAATGCGGCGTATGCGCGACGTCGCCTCAAACCTACTGCTGCTATATGTATAAACAATTGCAATGCGAATGCGAGTGAGTGTGCGTGTGTGTGTGTGTCTAACTGAATAACTGTCGTTCTGTCATTGTATCTGCTGCCGACGAATTCGTCTTGTCATTTTTCCCATGTTGAATTTTTTTCGTGTTTCTCTTCATATCTCTTTTTCGCATAACTTGGCATTTTTTTCCGTCTCTTTTAACCCCCACTCTTTACTGCGTGTTTCATGTGCTTGGTCTGCTGTGCACTTGTTTCGCTATGTTTGCTCAACTTGTCCATTTGTTTGTCCGCCCATCAACGGCACAGCGGAAACAGCTACAACAGCAAAGTGAAGAGAAGGAAGGGGGAAGGAAGAGGGAAGTACACGAGCGAGTGACGTGCGAGGGAAGTGCGTTGTGCATCGACGAAATATTAGATTAGTTTTTGTGAATAATTTGATTTTTAAATTCATATTTCGAGGAAGAATTCTTGGAGCAAAATTTGATTATATTTAATTATTAAATTTAATTAACTTTTATTAGTTTCATCAAGAATTTTGAAGTGAATTTATATTAAATGTAAATAAAGGGAGAAATAAAAAATAATGCTAAACAACAAATTCCATGATTCAACTAAAATAATTATATACAATATTTTAGTATTAATTCTATATTACTTAAAAACTAAAGAAAACTGATTATATAGATCATAATTCTGTATTCTAGATTTTTGATTGAATTTACAAAGAATTTGAAAACGATTTTTTCATGAATGGAACTTAAATAACTTAATACATTTAACAA
This sequence comes from Zaprionus indianus, assembly GCA_018904595.1. Lineage (NCBI taxonomy): Eukaryota > Metazoa > Arthropoda > Insecta > Diptera > Drosophilidae > Zaprionus > Zaprionus indianus. The sequence goes on from JAEIHA010000905.1 coordinate 6,133,375, forward strand.
AATATTTAAATATTATAATAATAATATATACAATATATATAATAAAAAGAATCATAGAGATAAATCCAATCTTAGCGAATCCATGCATATCGTATTGAGTTTAAATTTAAATTTCTAAAAAGCTCACAAAAAGAACGTTCATAAAATGGTTTTATTTATTTTAATCTGTCAGTCTGGCCAACGTAAACATTTAGATAAAGCCATAGTCTGCATCTAGCTTAATATTCTGGTAACAATCGTTTGCTATTTTTTTCTCACCCTCCCCCTCTTTCTCTTCCCTCTTGTGCCGGCCAGACATTTGTTCTAGTGCCTATTTGAACAGAACTGCGGTTCTAATCCCTCAATATGCCGCATTCGCTATTCATTTATTCAAAAGCCGCCAATACCCCAGCTCCAGCAAACTCCTCAACTCCCCCTCCTTCCTCCCACTCGAACCACATTCGATATGCTCTTTTGTCTGCCCCAACGAGTTCGGTATTTTATAATTATTTTTTATGGTAAGCCAATTATTTAAATAAATAATGGCTGGTCGTTTCGAATTGTTCTATAAGTGGGAAGGAGAGGGGGCAGCTGGGAGGCTGGCAGGAGGTATTTGAATTTTTCGGGAGTGAGAGAGAAAAAAACAGCGCGCGCTGAATTGAAAATTGGCAAATGCCAATTGCGATGTTTGTTCTGTGCAACGCTGCATGAAATATGCAATTATATTTGCAGTTCCTCTACATAAGGCATTATGTATTGTATTTCCGCATATATATGCGCATATATGCGATATATAAATAACACTTGCACATACCCCTTGTGTGTGTGTGTGTGCTCCGAATGTCCTGTGTATGTGTGTGGTTGGTAATGTTCGTGCATTTGCATTTTGCGCGACCGCAAAAGTTTCATTTCCGTTCAGCGCGCACCTAAAAATACCACTAGGCAATCCCCTTTCGTATGCTCCCCTGCACTTACCCTCCCCCCTCTTGGCCTTGCATCACCGTGGTTACTCCGCCGAAAAGCGGCAAATACAACAAAATAATATGACATAAACAGCGCCAAATGTCAACAATTTCTGTCAGCTGCAACCGCAGCAGAAGAGCTATAATTATGGTAGGTGTTGTTGCATGGGAGGTGTCTGTCGCCAGCCCGCGATAGTGTTTCCAATTGCAAAATCACCTGCATTTCGCCAAACGCAAACTAATTAGTTTTTAAGGCTTAGCATGGAATTTGCAATGGGGGAGGCGTATAAAATGAATGCGTGTGAAATTGGAAATTAATATTTAAATTTTATTTGTGAACGCAGGTGGAATAAGAATTATTTCTGTTTTGAATAATGCAATTTTTTGAAACCTCAATCAATGAGAATAGTTTACTTGTCGAAAGACTTCGGAATAATTCGATTTGTTATTAGTTTTATTAATTATGTATTTTTCTAAGATTATTATTATTGTAATAATATTATTTGTTTTGTTTGACTATTATTATAATATTATTATCATTATCATTATTACTTTCATTATATTATTATCATTATCATTATTATTATAATTATCAAGAATAAAGACAGATATACCATGTTAAAATAAAACATCTATAAAATATATAATTAATTATAATAATAATATTTAAAACAATGCAGCACATAATATCTATCAATATACATGTATTTGAACGAACTTTAGGAATGTGTGATAATTTCTTGGCGAATTGAAGAAGAAAGCACCTCAAAGAATATTCATATACGAGGGTCGTTTGATAAGTCCGTGACTTTTTGAATAAAATATATTTTTTTCGTCAAAGAAGCGTTTTATTTCTCAACATAATCTCCTTTTAGCTCTATACATTTAGTCCAGCGTTTTTCCAATTTTTTTATTCCTTCCAAATAATAGGTTTTCTCAAGGCCCTCAAAATAGTCGTTTGTTTCTGTGATGACCCGAATCTCTTACCGCCGAGCCATTTCTTCATGTTTGGAAACAAAAAATAGTCACAGGGGGCTAAATCTGGAGAATATGCTGGATGGGGTAGCAGTTCGTAGCCCAATTTATGAAATTTTGCCATTAGCACACGAAATTCACTTTTTTCCATTTTCGTTAAAATTCACGAGATCGTCTGCTTTCAATGCCTATAAAACGCAAACCAAAAAACGCAGCTTTCTCAAAATTTTACAGTCAGCTGTTAATCGATAACTGCTGACAGGAGCAGTGTTGTATTTAGAGCAGGTGCGCGGCAAATACAAAAAGTCACGGACTTATCAAACGACCCTCGTATTCTGCTAGTTTTGCGCTGTGGTTTGTCGTCATTTGTTAACGAGCTCGCATTCTTGTTGTAGTTGCTGGTCTAGTGTTGTTGCTGGTGTTGTTGGTGTTATGTTGGCGCGATGCATTGTGCCTATAAAGTCTAATCAATATTTCGGTTATTGGCAATGCAAGAACACGAGGGGAAAAGGGAACAACTGGTGGTGCAAGCAGAAGACAACGACACGTTCCACGATGCGCTGCATAAATTTGAGTGCGGCTGGCCAAAGGGGGCGAGAGGAGTAGTTAGAAAGGGCGAAGTGGGGTGGGCAGGGAACGGGGAATAGAGAGGGGTACTCGGTGGTGAAGGGCTGGTCTGACTGCGGTTTGCAACAGTCGCGCGTATTTCTTCATCAGCCGTTGAACGACGACGCGGCCGCCAAACATTGTCGTTCACGTTGTTAACCGCCCCCTACCTCGTCTGCCTTCTACATCCACTGCACACTTCCCTTACGCACACACACACACACGCACACACACACGCACACACACACACACACACACACAGGCATGCACTCTCGCATATGCATACAACGCCGCCGAGCTCAGCCCCTTTGCCAGGTCATATTTCGGACGCTGCAGCGGAATGTTGCCTCGTTATTTACAGGCTGTCGGTCTAACCTGCCATCCCCCCCTCCCCTCACACTCCTCGCCCTCCGTCTTCTACTATCCCTTCGCCTGCCCCGTTCATGTTGTCGTTGGTTCGCTGGTTTTACGTTAATTTGCACAATTTTTGAGTTATGTCAATCGATTTCTAATGGGCGTCGCGTAGATGTTTCCCCTCTCCAGTCATCCTCGATTTCCTGGCCTTCTCTCCCCTCTACTAGGTTAGTTCGAAGCGATTGCTGTGGTTTCAATATGCCTCCCTCGGGTGTGTGGGCGGAGCAGGTCAACTGCAGTCTGCAGCTGCCTCACATAGCGCACAACTTGTAGTTTTATAATTGAAACAAGTGGTCCCTTTTGGGTACCGTTCAGGTTGCTAGGGGGCGATTGACTGAATGCTTTGATGTGCCGTGCTTTATGTCAGTCAACTAAAGCTAATCCCGCATCGGAGTATGTTTAGCCAGTCACAGTGCCCATTTACTTTGGCAGCTAGAAGACTCACACATAATTTGTGGCACAAAAATACGCAGAACTCAAGAGTTTGACGAGCAAAGGGTTTTGTAAATAAGGTATATATAGGTTATAGAAGAGGTTCTTAAATTTAGTAAAGTTTTGAGCTGCAGCCTGTGTACATTTGCCGAAAATAAACATCTTTAAAACATAGAAAGATGAAGTCTCTCTTCAAAGTTTTGGCTTCTTATATTAATAAATATTTAAAATGTATAGCACCTTCTTAGCTATCTCATAATATCAGCTTAAAGCCTTATAATCTCTTTAAGTATCATGCAATTTCCATCATCAAATATAACCACCTTCAATTATTGTATAATAATTTGATAATTTTGATAACAAAAAGACATATTCATAAATATTTATAATGCACAAAGTGCACTCTTCATTCTAAATTCAATGCCCATAAATATGCAATGTATTTTTCGCAATTATCGCAGACAGCCGCGTGTGTTGTTGTTGTCCAAAGAAAATCAGGGTGGATAAAAAATTAGCGATAATACATGCAGCCGCAGCTATTTTATGTGAACATTGTGGGCAACCGCAGCGTTTGCTGGGCGTGGCTGTCATTAAATTTTGGGCAAAGTGGACTGGGGAGGAGAATGAGTTATCATAACCTGCGCGACAGACAAACAGAAATTGCAATTTATATTTTATTCAAATGTGGAGCGAGAAAAAAAACATACACGCGGAGCGAAAGAGACAGCAAATAGGCATTTTGTGTTGTACATTCGCGAGAACGCAATGAAAAACGTTGCATACTTTCAGGCGACAACAGGAACAGCAGCAGCAGCAGCGCAATCAGAGTGTGAAGCGGAGAGGGGGAGGACACATAAAATGCATTGCCAAATAACGGTTAATGCAAATGCAGCGACAACGAAACAAGAACAACAACAACCGTATTTTGTTGTTATTGCTGTTGCTGTTGCTGTTGCTGCTGCAGTTGCATTCGAAAATTAAACAAAAAACCCCACGAATTTTAAATGATTTGGCACGTTGCAGCCAGCCCCAAAAGGGGAGGGGAATGGGCGTGATTGGCTGTCTATGTACGTGTTTGTGAGTGTGTGTTGGTGGGTCGGTTAGTTTTCATTTTGTTGTAAATTGCCTTTGGCAGCTTTATGTACAATTGTTGTTGTTGCTGCTGCTGTAACGAGTCAACATTTATAATCGGGCATCGTTATACGCATGCAGGCGGAGCTATTGCGGTTTTGTTTTGGGGCACTTGCCACACAGCGCCAACATGAGTGCGTGTATGTGTGTGTGTGTGCGACTGTGTGTATTTTGTCGTTATTGTCATCGTTGTTGTTGCTGCTGCTGTTGTTGCTGCTGCTCCCTTTGCCCTTGTTGTTTATTGCCGTTGCCAGGCTGTCAGCTTTTGCATCGGCTGTCGCCTAAAATATGCGCGCATTTTATTTAACGCGTTTTTTGCATACCTCCCTCCACCGCCTTCTACGCCCCTGAGCTACTAGCATCAGCCCCCACTTAACGCCAGGCAAGTGAAGTGCGTGTCAGCGTGCTTAATTGGAAACTCATATGAGGCCAGGCTTATAACGCCTCAATGGCTTGGCAACCGTGCTATGCATAGTGAAATTGTTGATCACTCTCTGTGAGTAGTTAATGTTGATTTCTTTCTGCACTCATCAATTCTATGGGTGTCAGTATTCAGTAGAAATGTAAGCAGTATATTGATATTTATAAACTCTATTTACTCATAAAGATTCAATATACTTTATCAAATAATATTGGCAAAATTTATTCAATAATTCTATTCAATCAACTATGTCTAATTATAACATATGTAGTAGTTGTATTCTTTATTGATCTTCATAAGACTTTCATAAAACTTATACTATACTATGTAGCGGCGCCTGAATCGTATAACAGATATTTATGAATGGTGCCTGAAAGTAGGCAATAAAAAATTTGTTTGTGCTTTTGTGGATCGCAAGCCTGGCTTCGGATAGAAGGTTCCGAGATCCGATAATATCCAAAGCTGAGCTTTAGGATAAAGCCATAAAATGATCAGCTGGTTCATGGTTGCAGTTTTTCGATTATCGGCGTGAAAAGCACACTCCTCATGGTTTAGCCGTAGCTTTTTTTTTTCACACAGCGATCTTTTCTAAACTGTTCGTCGAAGAGATAAGACGTCTCTAGTCTTGAAAAAAATTTTTAAATCCACGTGTTGAAAATTTCATAACCCCAAGTGCAGTGAAAATTTTTTTGCAATAATTAATTAAAGCAAATAAAGTGCAAATAAAAACAAAATTAATAGGAAATCATAATATTTCTGGCCCTGCTTCTTTTGCCCACGTAAGTGAGAAAATTTAAATTTTTCCTCTAAAAAAAAACGGCTATAATAATAACCGAAACAAAAACCTCTAGAATACCTATCGGTTGCGGCTCGAACAGGAGTTGGCCGTCCAGCTAACATAACAGCAGAGCTGCGTTTGCGTTAGCAGCATCGGCGCCTTAAACTGTTCCCCCCTCACCCTAAGAGTAGGCAAGGTATGTAGTGTGGCTCGATACAAGCAAACTAGCAAGGTTCTGAACCTTTATTTTCTTCCCAGCCAAGCACGTCAGTGGAAGCCCATAGGAGCACCCCTTGCTTCTCCGGCCAAAGGAGTACCTTTGCCGCCCCTTTTCGGCGGTGGTGCTTGTGCTCTTGCCCATTGGAGCACCGCCCCACACTTCGTGCTCGTGGGAGCACTGCGGTGTAAATATCGCCATAGGAGTGACTTTGGCTAAAGTGCCGAAGTGCTCCTAGCCACCGGTCGAAATTGACCTAACCCACAAGGAAAAATTTAATTGACGCACGTGGAGGAAGCCACCTAGGCACACGTGGGACTCATCTTCAACTCTTAAACATCATCCATCTCTAAAAGATCAAATCATCTTTAAATCGAATAATGCAGCATTAATCCTGTCCACCAACCGCTAAATTTCATTTTTTATGAGCTGCGCCTAAAAGCCTGCCCAATGTTCCTGCATGTGCAGAAGGGAGCTTAAATAAAAAAATATGTTTTGTAAAAAGAGCTTTTAGGGCAGAGCAAGAGCAGATATTCTTGTCCAGACATTTCTTTTTAAATTTTTGTAATTAGATAATAATGAAATAAAGTAAGAAATAGTTAGTTAGGGAAAGGTGCTCAGCTCATGTATATAAAAGAAAAATGAAATATTATAAAGTCAGCAGCAGCAAACTACACGCATCAACATCGCAACACTCCTGGATCCGGAAGATCGATCTTTCGTCGATGGAAATATAACGCGGTGAGTTCGTTCCATTTATAAACATTATATAAAATATTATTATTTGGTTTCGGTGCCTGCACATTATTTTTGAATATTTATTTTTTTTTATAATATGAGCAGCCATTCCCTCCCTACGTTATTAGGAAATCAAAATTTGGCGTGAAATAACAAAAAAAAAATAGAAAAGCCATCCATGAAAAATAGCAAGTTCAATTAGTTTTACAAAGGCAAAAGTTTTGTTTTATATTAGTTTATATCAGTTAACAAAAAAATTAGAATTTATCGGAAGTTTACCAACATTGAAAATGAAACTTTACAATAAGTAGCTCATATTAGGGATCAAAGTTCTTGAAATAATCAATTATAGAAGTAGTGCGAATGTTTGCTCAGAATTAAAGCTCACTAATTCGTTTAAGCGAATATAAATTATTTTTTTTCTAAAATTAAATATCTTAATACCCTCTACGTCACGCAATGAATTGAAATTACTACATATAATCTATACATTTTATACTTTACTTTTAAGCATAAATTTTGTTTCATACCTTGATATATACTAAATGCGATTTGAAAAGATACCAGAGCTCCATTATGATTGACTGATTCTCTATCCAAATAATACTTTCTCACATTTTTTTTTTGTAGACTTTTCCGAATATTCGTTCGTTTTACAGGTACCCCCTGATGGATGACTGCCGTTGCTTCCCTTACGCCGCTCAGAATCTATGATGAGATGATGTTCGGTTAATTAACTTTAACTTGAGCTCATGCTGATGATTCCGCGGTTGTAGGGGGCAAAGGGGTCACCAGAGCCATGCTCTCAGGTGGGTGACCGTAGGTAGGGTGGGCACTCGCGACCACAACAACACCTGTGGCTGCACTTTTACCAGTTTTCCAGTCCGTTTTGTTTTACGATCTTCTACTTTCCCCTCTCTCTCCTCTTCTTTTATTTTCGGATCGTTTAATAGCTCTTCCGGTTCTTTAAACTAGTTTTTCTTTATTTGTCGCAGCACGTATTTTCTAGTCTTACTAATGATAATTAAGTGTACCCGGTATAGGATCTGTCCAAGCAAGACCTCCACCCCCAAAGCCGACGAGCTAGTGCCGGAAAATTAAAACGTGCCCCGCAAACACAGATCATCCGAAACAAACATACCGTTGCACGTTACAACTATACATATTTAAATAATTGTATATATATAAATATCATATTGCTACTCTCATCCAAAGCATGTGTGATTTTTCGTATATTCATGCCGCGCTATGATTGTTTCCTATGTATCTATTACTTATCTGCTTTTTACTTTTACTGACTAATGTGCTCAGACGAAAATGTGCTTTTTCAATATAATACACGCACATTATTGTGATAATAAGTGAATAGTCTTCCCTATGTTTTGATACACTTCCCCCATAAATGAAGTATAGCCTTAGGAAAAATCTAATTAACTTTGTGCAACATTTTGAAATACAAAAAATTCAATTTGAAATGGTCATGAATATTTAAACAGAGTCTGCAATTTAATTAGAGGAATTTTTAATTGAAATAACGAAATTTCGGACAATTTTGTGTGTGCTGTTTAGCCTTTTTCATGCAGATCGAATGCGATTGCTTTTTTCTTTGCATTTCAAATTTGAAATTTCATTGCGCCAGGCTGTCAAACAGTTCTATTATAGCGAATTTCCCTACTGCTCACCCCTTTTAATCACACTTTTGTTGGCACTTTGTTATGTATTCTGTGTCTGTTTGTCCGCAAAATGCAATTAAAATTATTTTTCCAATAATAATATGCAAATTTATCGCCAAAAATTTATAAAATCAACGTGGCGAAACCAAACTAAACAAAAGCACTCGAAAAATTTGTTATCACAATAATTATTCGGGAAATTGCATTGTAAATTGCAAAATTTGCCACAAAAATTGCACAGTGGGACAGACAAAACAAAAATATAATTATGGAGCAAAATTAAAATAAATAAATAAAACCATAATTATGTTTGAATGTTGTTCAAAAACAATTTGCATACTTTTTGCCCACTGTGCAGAGGCAAATGACAAAAAAATATATAACTATTTTATGCATTTCACAATTTGCAATTAATCTCTAAAATATATGTTTGTGTATGCGGGACACACACACACTCCTGATCTCCCCCCTTTGCCACTACGCCCCTGCCTTGCCCCGCTGTACATTGCTTTATTAATATTAATTGAAAATAAATGCAGCATAAGCTGCGGCGGTCAAAAGGCAGTCGACTGCATTGCCAGGCGAGGCCACTAGGGGGTGTGGCCTGCTGTGGTTGGGGGAGGCGCGACTGGTGCCGGCCGTGGCCAAAAATTCAGTAAAATGCAAATAATTAAATGGCAACCAATAAAATATGCAAATGAGTTGTGCGGTGTCGCGCGCACACACTCACACACACACACACACCGAGAGAGACGCGGCAGACGCTGGGAATGGGTATGAGGGGGACAGACAGCGGCGCAGCATGCACCACAGATAGGCAGAGGCAGCACATATGGCCTGGATGGTAGGGATGTGAGGCAAGGAGAGAGACAGAGTGCACTCTGTTTATGGCGTTTCATATACTAAACAACTTATTCGTTTCGTGTATTTGCGTAGCAAATTTAATTTCCTGTGCAGCGAATTTGTTAAATATGACGATGATGATGGCCAATATTATAACAATATATAGAGGCAGTGTGTGTGCAAGCGAGACAGCCTGGGGACTATATGCATGCTATATATGTATACAGGCGCCAATAGGTGTCGTTCATTGGCCGACGTCGAAATGGCAGCTTAATTAGTTGGGGTCGCTAGAGAGGCCTATGCGATATATATAACGAATGTGGCAGATGCGCGACGACCATTGAATATATTTATAATTATATATATATATATATCGGTATATAAACTCTGCGTGTGCCAGCTAAGCTGCAACAAGAGCAACGGATTGATGAGCTTAGTTGCAATTGTTGCCAAGCTCAGCTGAAAATGAGACTCGTTAAGGTGCAGGTAAGACACCTTTAGCAGGGATTAAGGAAATAAAGTGTGAAGATATAAAAAAGGAAAGATATTGAAATTTAAAATAACTATATATTGAAATAAAATAAATAAATTTACTACACAATACTGAAGTGAATAGTAACATAGTACAAAGCATTTCTGAAACTCTGAATAACTTTGCTTGGAAAAGTATTTTACAAATTATAAATTGTTATTGTAGTGAGGTTTAATAATTTGTTATAAATGCAGAGAACTGTCTTAAGATAATGTTTATTTAGCTGATTTATTGAATATAACATAAAATACACATGTAGTTACACTTTTTTAAAACAGTTCCTTGTCTTGCTTGTTCCTCCCTTCAAACGTTTCTTTTAACATACTGTAAAGTTAACAAATGTTATCTACAAACTGTTAACTCTCTCTGTTATGGATTAAACTACAGTCGATGTTTTAATGCATTTTTCTCTCATATACTGTAAAGTTAACAAATGTTATCCTTGCACTGTCAACCCTCTGTTACTGATTAAACATCAGTCATCTGTAAAACTGCCCCCAGCAGTATCTTTACTAGCATTTGAAAGCTAAGAATCAACAATTATTATAACAATTTGACATTTATTAAATAATTCATTTATGTTACCACCCATTTAACAAACTACTTCTTGTCTTTTGCAGGCACTTGACTACGACTGTGAGGTGCAGGGTCAGCAGGATATACCGCAGGCCATTCAGCTGCTGGGCGAGATGAACAGCAATGTGAAGCAGGTGACAGACCTTGTCGAGGGCATGTTGCAGCGCGTCAAGCGTGGCGAACTGAGCACAGAGTATGGCCTGAGTTTTCTGGAGGTCAAGTATCACATGCTGCTCGACTACTTGATCAATCTGACATATGTGGTGCTGCGCAAATGCTCTGGAGAGACCATCGAGGGAGATCCTTCGATTGAACGTTTGATTGAGATACGCACTGTGCTGGAGAAGATACGACCGATTGACCACAAGCTACGCTATCAGATTGACAAACTGGTGAAGACAGCAACCACAGGCGTGTCGAGCAGCACAGATCCCATACTCTATAAACCGAATCCGGAGGATATGCTTAGTGCAGCTGGTGCTGGTGATGAGCATGACGACGATGAGCAGGAGGGCGACAGCGACAGCGATGAGGACGACGAGGATGATGGCGCTGGTGCTGCGAAAAAGCCGAGGAAGGCAGCCACAGCAGGCAAATCGGGTGTCTATGTGCCGCCACGCATCAAGCCAGTCTACTACGACGGCGATGAGCGCGATGCAGACAAGGAAAAGAAAGCTCTGGAGCGGGCCAAGAAGAGGGCCATCACGTAAGTTGAAAGAGAGGTGACTTCCTCCCATTGAATTCCCTACTTAACTTTCTTTTTTGTCCCTTTCTAGTTCATCTATGCTGCAAGATCTGAAGGAAGAATACTTGGATGCACCCACTGAGATCTCATCGGGCTCGCGTGCCCAGCAGCAGCTCTCGCTGGAGCAGAAGGAGAAGCAGGAGTACGAGGAGAACTACCTGGTGCGTCTGCCAGTGACCAAAGCCGAGAAGCATCGTCAGCGCAAGCTCACCACGTTGGGTAAGTTCACAATCAGTTCTATAAGCTACCAATACTAATCCTCTCAATGTTTCCCTTCTGCAGGCACTCTTGGTGATGAAATTCTTGGCGAGATTCGACGCGAGTCAACGCAACGCGGCGATGGATCCAGTAAAAAACGTAAATTGGCCAAGTCACGGGGCAAGGGAAAGAAACGTGGCGGCAAAAAGCGAAAAATCCATTAATCCATTATCGAATGGAGGCCAAACAGTTAGTTTAGATATCTCGTTTACAATCGATTCCCTTAGACTCCTTCGTTGTTTAATGATATTATAGTTTTTCACTTGATTTTTATTGTTCCACATACGAGTTATTTACGATTTAGTTTCTGATTGTGTTTTTCTTATCCTTAACAGTTAAGTTTACTTCTGATTTCATTAAACAAAGAAACATTTTGCATTGAAAACCTTTATTTGTTTTATTTTCTTTAAACATGTTACACACCATTTTTAAAAGGGGAACTATTATTTCTTTGAAAAGGCAACAACAACATGCCGCAAACATGCGTAATTAACGCTAAATTTAAAAAAAAAATACTAATGGAAGATCACGTAATGCGCATTGAAAACTGCATTAAATTTAGGCCACAAAATTGAGCACTTAATAATTTCCCTTCGACTTAAGATTGCAAAACATATTTGATGGCAAATCAAAACCAAATAACAATTACTAATTCAAAATTATAATCCTTATGGAAAGCAAGAAGAGAGAGAGGGAAAACTTGAAAGAAAAAGAATGTCTAGTACTATATTGATAAACGAAATTTCCAATTAAAAAGTAACATTTAAGGCACAGCAAAAAGAAATACTAAAACGTTTCGTTGTTTTTAGGAGTCAAACAAAAATGATGATGAAAATTCAATTTTGGCTGCTTATGATATGCTTTACGAGAACTTGATAGAGAGAGACTTGCCGCACCCTCAGTTGAAATAGAGTTTTGAAAACCACACTTCAGCCACAAAATTACAAAACAATCTCAAAATGCAGTTACCTAAAACCAAAACAAAACAAACCAAAGATCACCTTGTAAAAATTCAAAAATCAAATGAAACAAACAACAAATCACACACACAGACAGACACACACACACAGAAAGAGAAACAGTAACACATATGACAAAATCAGTAACAAAATGCAGTTGCCTTATCAGAAGATACAAGAGACCGGTTCTACTTACAGTAAGCGAAATCAACACAGACCTAAATCGAAACGAAAAAGAAAACCAAAAACAAATCGAAATATTTGACAACAATGTTTTTATGTTGGCATAGAAGGTTCTGGACAATTGTTATATAGCATATGATAAACGTAAGCCCCACCCAAAAGAAAAAAAAAGAAACTAACGAAAAAAAAAAACGAAAAAGAAACAAAATGGAAAACAATTACAAAGTTATAAGAAAGCAACAACAAGTGAAACAAGTTTTGATGATACTTTCGGAACCATTCCGGAGAGTTTTTACGTTTCAGGCCGTAATTTGTTTTCACTTGCCAAAAAGATACTGAACAAAAATGACAAAAAAAGAAAAACTCCTAAAAACAACTGAATTTAGACACAAAATTTTATATATTTACTATACATACATACGAGTATAATAATGATTAAACTAAATTTAAGCAAAGCATTTTTGAATAGCCCCCGAAACGAAGCGAAGACGAAGCGAACGTCCACTTGAAAAGTTTTTAAAGATTAAAAAACTAAAACCCAAAAAACTAAGCAGTTTATCAAGCCAAGCGCATGCAGAGAACGATAGAAGGAGAACAGTGAGAGAGGAAGAGGGAAGATATTACAAGCATATAATTATTACTATTAAATGTAAATGAAAAAAAAAAAAAAAAAAAAAGAAGAAAACCCAAAAGAAAATCCAACTAGAATTAAGTTAAGTACATAACGAATACTTTAAACAAAGCAAAGCAAACTTTTGGCTTTTACAACCAACTTTGACTAAGGATGAAAAATTTTTTCCAAATTTTCTTCAGGCGCGTGATGTCGTCGTCGTCGACGTCGCCGCTTGACAAGGCAAACTAACAAGTTTTTGGCTATAAATTTTAACAAAACGGAACGTTCGAGAACGTAACGCAACGTAAGGCAGACACAACGGAAATTACCACATAAATGCAATAGAACACGAAATTATTTACAGGCAGCAACATTTTGTAATGCGATCGAATAAATTAATTTAATTAATTTATTTACGTTGAAAGCTGAAAGACTGAATATGTTAAATGAAAAATAAAAATACGTACGAAACGGTAACGGAAACGGTAAAGCAATACGCAAAACGAACTTTTCTCCAAGCAAAAAACGCAAACGTAATGGAAAAATTGTGAGGCGTGGAAGGAACTTAAATAATTTTAATAGCCGAATTTCTAGCACAAATTGTAATGACTAACGGGAAAATGTTTTATTTCTTGAGATAATTATTATTATGTTTCCGTTTATTTAATACTTTTGTGTATGTTTTCGTTATGTCATTTCTCAAACAACAAATGCAAATTATTCGTTCTTCATTTGATGTGTAAAATGTGAAAATGGGAACCCAGACAAAATGAATACCGAAACAGAAACCAAGAGACAGAGTACAGAGCGAACAGAGAACGGACAACGGACAACAAACTGACAACGCAACAAATGTTGAATATATTGCAAAATGTAAAACACAAAGAAAGCAAACAAAGTGAAACAACCAAACAAAAGTCGCCTTAGCCAAGCACCACAAAACAAATCGATACGAAACGAAACTAAAACAAAAACAAAAGTAAAACAAAAAATTTGTAAAACCAAAAAACAAAGCATACTCTAAACAAATAAAGTAAACAAAAAACAAAGCGAATACTTAAACTTATATATCCATTATTTGTTGTAACTTAACTACAGACACAAACACGAATACACACACACACAGAGAGACACAGACAACGACACTCACACACACACATGCAGAAAAAATAGTGCAAAAGTTCAAAAAAGCAAACCTAAAATGTAACTTAATTTTTATAGCCATAAAGAGAAGAAGAAAATGATAAGATATGAAAAAGCAAATGAAAACTAATCTTAGCGAGACAAGGAAGGAAATGGATAAGAAAGAGAGGGAGGGCAGATTAGCCGGATCTTTGGATCATTTAGTTTAAGCATCTCCAATCAATTTTACAAAAATCAATTGGTTAATTAGTGATAACAATGAGAGAGGGACAACATGTTTTTTAACCGAAAACACCAACAACAAAAACAACAACAAACGAATTCGAGCTTAAATTTATTTCGAAAGCAAGGCAAACACTTAACCTAATTTCACATTGTTTCTCCGAATGAAATTGGAATTGTTTGAACCAAAAGAAAGAAAATGGAAAAAGAAGTTGTATAGAATTGTGTGAAAATGGTTGGAAACATATGTAAAATTGATATTGATATAATTCGATTTAATCTACCAATAAATCATGATAATACAAGTAAGCCACAGACATAAACTAAATAATAATAAACCAAATCGACAAATGATGATAAATCTACAAATAAAATTTAAATCTTACAAACCTAAGGACTGAGAGTTTTCTTTACTGAATTTATATATTTTGAAATACTGCATTCCATTCTCAGCAAATATTTTAACTTAAAGATTTTTCAATTCCTAAAACTATTGATAAATGAGAGAAGTACAAGTCTCTTTAAGTTCCTCTACTACTCTAGTTGCTAAAGAGAAGTTGTTACATCTTTCTCTTCTAGGAAAAGAAAATTAATACTAATATACTATCAAATATTTTGAATACTTCTGCAAAACTAATAATCACGGAATAATAATTCTCTCATTCTTTTGGGAAGTGTAATTTATTTAATAGACAATACGCATAGAGCTACATGTATTTACAGGAAATAACAAATTGCACAACTCGGCAGCCTCCTCAGCCAGATAGAGAGAGAGAGTGAATATCTGTTGCTTAGGCCAGTGCCTCCCCCAGGGCGGGCACATTGCGCTCGGCCTTGAGCTTCTGCTTCTCCTTGAGCAGAGCATAGCACTCGGGCACCTTGTTGTAGAAGTCGCAGAGTTTTGTCTGCGCATTGAAGGCCAGGTACTTGCCGCAGTTGTAGAGACGAGGATGTCCGTTGACGCAGACAAAGTATTTCTTGCAGGTCTGTGGGTGGCGATAGTAGCGCAACTCGCCCTCGGGACTGACATCCACCTCGGGTGCAATGCCATCGACAAGCTCGGGTGCAGGGCAGTTGAAGCCCAGATAAGCCTCAGCATTGCAACTCTCAACTAGATCGGGCCAGTCGCACTGATAGGTCTCCTCATTGAAGGCCAAACCCTCTGGGCACTTGGTCAGACTGGCCACGCCGTGGGCACAATTGCGATAGACACCGCACTTGGTCGCATCACCATTCAGATAGAAGCCGAACTGGCGAGGACACTCGTCGGTGCCGTTCGCCGGCTGCAGGCGGGTGCGCTCCTTGCAG
This sequence comes from Zaprionus indianus, assembly GCA_018904595.1. NCBI lineage: Eukaryota > Metazoa > Arthropoda > Insecta > Diptera > Drosophilidae > Zaprionus > Zaprionus indianus. The sequence goes on from JAEIHA010000905.1 coordinate 6,149,083, forward strand.
GTGGAGTAGGGTGCGTAGGTGCATTCACCGGTTGCCTTGGTGCGCTGATGGAAGAGCAGACCTAGCCAAAGAAGAGTCTGTAATAAGAGACGACCAAGAAGAACAGCTTAAAGTTGCTTACCATCTGGACAGAGCTTTGGCACGGCCACATCGTCCTGGCATTCTATGTAGGCATCGCACTGATCACCAGAGGCAAAGCGTCCATTGGGCTGGGGGCAATCTGGTGAGGCGAGAGCTGAAAACATAAATAGAAAGAAATTTAATAAAGGATTTGATTTATCTTCAATTTCTATTGCTTGAAACGAAAGACTTAAGACACAAACTTGTTGGGAAATTTCATCGTTAATTTTTGTTGTTTTTATTGTGAGCGGAAAAAAAGTTATACAATAAGTTTGGCACATCGATTGGCACCCTCTAACTACAGACTAGAGAACTCGAGCAACTCTTAGCGTGCTTGGCATATTCCTCTTCCTCCTTCACCACCTCCTCCTGGTACTTCTAGTCCTACTCCTAGCCTATTGCTTGATGCGACGAGCAGCGGCAGCCTTGGCACGCGCTGCCTTGATCTCAGCTCCCTTGGCCCTGATATCACTGCTGCAGTTGGGCACATTCTCGATGTCGTCGCACTGCTTGAGCTCCTGGTTGAATGCCTGATCCTCGCCACAGCCAATGCGACGTGGACGTCCCTCAATGCAGATGAAGTAAACCTGGCAATCATCTGGCGATGGATGGAAAGTATAGTCCTCCTCCTGCTCGCCCAGCAGATCTGACTTGGGTGCTGGTGCGGGGCAACGGAAGCCAAGGAAGGCCTCAGCATCGCAGTCCTCCACCTGATCGGGCCAGTCGCACTTGTAGGTGGCCGGATTCCAGGCCAAACCCACGGGGCAATCGAACACGAAGCCACGTCCAGCAGCGCAGTTCATGAACCGGCCGCAGTGGCTCGAGTCGCCCATGCGATAGTAGCCGAACTGATGGGGACACTCATCGCTGGGCTGTGCGGCCTGCAGGCGGGCCTGTGGCTGGTTGCACTCCACATCGATGGGATAGCCGCAGGGATAGCCAGTCGACTTCTCGTTGTACAGCAATCCATCGGGGCAGAGCTTCTCCTCGGCCACGCCGTTCTTGCACTCGATGTATGCGTCGCAGGAGCCGGCGACGGGCGCCGTTCCGTTGGCCTCGCGGCATCCGCCGGCTGCGGCATGAGCTGTAAGAGACACAAGGCACAGGAGAGGTTGGGGTTAATAGGGTCGGGACTGGGTGGGGATCGCGCTTACCTCTAATGATTTATGATGGGAACTGATGCTCGCGAGCGCATAATCTCTTTACTTTTCTTTTTTTTTAACAAATGAACAACCGATTAAGGAATCAACGGATTTTTGAAAGAGTTTTTTAAATTACTTTTATGGGTTTGTGAAATATATAAGACACTTATCAAGAAATTATTAATTATTTTTATACATATAAATAAGGTTGCCAGTTATTTCAACTCATATTGAAGTAGAAAACTCTTGGAAAACTTAGTAAATTATATAAATATATCATTATATGATGAAGTTATGATGATTTAAGTACGAAAACATATTTAAAAATTTGTAGTTATAAACCAGTAGAGTTAAATAAATTGAAAATGTTATAATACATCCTTAAACTAATTAATTTATTAATTTATTTGAGTTCATACCCAGGAAAGATCTCTTCCTTTCAATAAATAATAATATTACAACAATTTAAACACTCACATTAACAATATCAATTTCCAATATAGAAAACTAATTGCTACACATAATAATTGCTTAATTGTCTATTAAGTTGTCCACCATATTAGCTCAAAAACAAAACTGGTCCCCGCCCCAGTCTACGATCACAGCTGCCCATTAGCAGATTGACAACACTCGTACAAGTTTTTTACATTAATATTTATAGGTCTCTCTGTCTATCTGTCTGTCTGTCCGCGCATGATGTTGATGATGTTGTCTCTTTTGCTTAGCGGCACTTTTTGTAACGTCAAAAATTTTAATGAGCCATCGGGTATTACGTGTCGCTACACACACACACCCCGTTTGTTGAACCCGCGTGGGCTGTGGCTCACCCTCTCTGCGTCTTGGAATGTTTTCATTACCAGCGCCACAATGAGACTGCGCTGCGTGCCTCAGGTAATTGTTATGATTTATGGGGATACATTTTGGGGAAACCCTAAGTCGGAGTAAGTTGTGAAAACGCAATGTCGAAGAAGTGAAGTGAACAAACTAATTTATTATCAAATACAATGCAATGCAAATTGAATGGCAAGAAAGTGAATTAAATATTAAATAGTAAATGATTATTATAATTGTCTCTTTGGAAATGTATTCAAACTTGTAGGATAACAATTAACACTATTGTTATTTTAAATATAATTTTCAAACTCCTTTTCCTTTTCATATTTTATGCATGAATTGATAAAGCTAAGTTTAGTTTACCAAAAAGCGAGTATTTTATAATATATGAAAATCAAAGATTATTTTAATATTACTAAATACTTAAAAGTTACATAACACAATCCATTAGAAAGGATGTGTTAACTGTATTACTAAGCTCGAATATATCGAGTATTTCCTTAATTAACTTCAAATTCATTCCAATAAAAATTGTCTTGAGTTGGTAGCAAGACATTGCATAGCAAGACAGCATTCCAACTATTTCCCACACAAACATTCGAGCACATTCACTCGCCTCGAAGTACTTGCGCCACAAATGGACATTATCATCGTCTTAAATTGAATTTAAAGAGGTATTCGAAATGGGAAACCAGCAGAAACAAATAAAGATGAATGCAAAAGTGCTCAAAGGTCATCTCAACCGGCTGGGCACGCATCGAGCCCGTTTAAAACGGGTTTCTGGCCATATCAATAAACAGCAACAACAACAACAGCAGCAGAAGCAGCAACGTCAACAGCGGCGCAACGGCAGCCGCAAATGTTATGTAACATCGATTTTGGAGGTACTAATTTATGTGTGAATTAATTTTCGAACATCTTCGATGCGCGACCTTGAAAGCTGAAGACACGTACAGACACACACATACGTGAATATACGCGATATGATATTTTGTCGTGTATGGAAGATGCAATTTTAGATGCGGAAATCTCTGGGCAAGTTCGTTGCCTAAGTCACTGCGCTGATTAGTTGCACTTCTCTGTCAGCTCTGCCATTTCCTGGTATTTGTTAAGAGAAATCCAAAGGGGGATTCGCTGTCACTCGCAGCCTAATTGCACGATGACGTTGCCCGATCGGACCAACTGAATGGAAGCGAACACAATGTGCCCCCCGACACAGACGGGCGAAATATGTATTTCGAGTGTCGATTGTCAAGCCTCGCTTGAAACATTTTAATTGTGGCGCCTCAAATTGATGTAATTACGATTGTTATGCATTTCACAAGATCGTGGGATGGAAAACTAATTAAACGTTTAGTTTCGGATTCGCTTGGGAAGCTTTGCTGGGCCAGAAAGTTTCATAATTCAGCAGATGCTGTGGGATTATATTATATTATAATTATACTATATTTTTATTTTGAAGCCTTGAAATGTTAAATTTTGAATTTTGTATAAGCATATAAATGCTAATAAGAAAAATAATTTAATTAAATGAAAAAAAAAAATAGTTAAAATTTCATTTAATTTTGAATTTAAAAATCCAGTTTGATTATCGAACTTAAATTACAAAAAAGTGCCTGGAATCTTAATTTGATTTGTACTTAAACTAAGGAAGTCAATATAGAATATATCAAAAGAAAGTAAAAGCAAATTTAGAAGAAAGGATGAAAATATTCGTTTGAAACAAATACGTGTATGTTAACGCATATTTCTTAGAAAATTCTAATTTATCCACTTTGTATGCATTTTTGTTCAACATCTTTATAATACTTGAATAAATTCCAATTAAATGAATAATGATTCATTTATAAATTTATTTATTCGAGCTCATTTTAACGCTTAGAGAAATAACCAATATTAAATCGACGCCCATTTAGAACTTGAATTTATGATCTTGTTTTAAAGCAAAATCCTGGAATTAATTTGTATTCAAAATTGATGACTCGGAACTTAATTTATTTGCATAAATATATCACTCGATAGAATTTTAACGTATTATACTATATGAATAAGAATATATAATATAATTGATTATATTATTATCATATAATATTATTTATTATATCTTTCTTATTATTTTTTATATGTATTATATTAATATTAAATACGATATTTATTTTACTATATGGTGTATACACTATACAAAATGTTCTATAACTTAATATTTTTGCAATTTGATATATCTAACCGATCTATAAGTTTAACTTTAGTAACACATGGTGCATTATCTGCGCACTGGAACTCGCTCAGACATTACCCACAACCAATTGGAATATTTAGAGATGTACACAAGTTCGTTGCCTAAGTCTTTCAGTTTCAGTATGAAATATTTTTTGTTTTTTACTTGAATGGAATTTAAAATTTTACTAACCCAATGAGCCAAACATGGCCAGGCACAACAAAGCACTGATTATTATTTTAGCCATAGTATATGTGTGTTTGTGAGTATTCGAGGATAAACGTCCTTGGGCACGACGTTCCGTTTTTGAGAAGAGCGAAAAGCGAACGCGATGTGCAGGCAACGAGCTGACAATTTCGACTGTTTTGCGATAGATACGAGACGCAGATCTTAACTGGTAAAATCACAGGCGACGACTTTGCTGATGAGCATGAGCCGAGGCTGAAGCTGACGCGGTAAACAGCAACAATAGCAGCAGCAGCACAGCTTGTGGCAGCGACAGCGACAGAGGCAGAAGCTGAAGCTGAAGCTGACGTTGCGACGTCGTTGTTGATCTTCTTCTACCTCCGTTACGTGTGCGAGCGCGACAACAGCAACAACTTTTGTCGCCTCGATCACTTGGCGCGCTGTTGCAATAAAAAGCAAACATGTTAATAAATAACCAAATCGCATAACAACAAACAAGAAAGAACTGCTTTCTATATGAGTCCGAAACGTGAATACACTTGCTAATTTTTTTTAATTTGCTAGTTGGAAATTTGGAGTAACTTTTGGATTGTTATGTTGCAAACTATACAAATAATTATTAAATGTACTTTTATAAATATCTATAAGATTAATTAATTAACTTATTTCAAAGGAAACTCTTTATAAATTATTAAGAATTTATATGATGATATGATGATATGATGATATAATATAACATAAGAGAGAAGAACATTCGCATCATATTACAGAAGAATAGTTTCACTAAATATTATTCATTTACAATATACATTGTTCATTTATATATTTATTTATTTAGAGCCAAAATGAAATCCTAAATCAACTTGTAATTCTACCATATAATATCTTTCTATAGGGTACATAACGAAACAACCGGCAAATTCTAGCAAAAGGCCGATCGGCATCAGTTTCGCTTTCAGAGCTCTCGTCATCTCGCCCGATATGACTCAGAACAACATGTTATTTTCGATCTTTCAATCGGCTGGCAACTGAGCTTGGTATTAATCAAAATTTGTGTTTAATTTATGTTAAGCAAATGCTAAAAATGCCATCAAACGATATTAGCATTTTTGGCACTCTTCATTTCGTTCAAAGACGCTAAAATGTTGAGAGAGAAGAAACGAAATTAAAAAAAAAAAAAACCAGAAATTATCAAGACGAGTCGTCTGTCTTAAAGTCAAGGACGGGGACGAGCTGCGCCCATGCGGGCCTAAGGCTGTGCCAAGTGCGGGGCTACACCATTGTCTCTGTGTCGAGACGGCTCGATCTGGTATTGAATCTTGTCTTGAATCCAGCTCTTGGCACAACGCAAGCATAACGTTGGGGATTTTTCACGAATTTCAGACAACTTGTCTGCATATAATTCACAGAAAACGAACAACGTGTCGGCGAACCAGATTAGCAGCACGATAAGATCGTCTCTTAAGTTTCGATTTCAATTCTAGTTTTTCTATTTTCAATATATGCATAGCTTATGCAAATTGAGTTTCGCTTTCGTCATAGTTCAACGAGAGTAAATGAGGTGATTGAAAAAATAAAACACATTTGAATTCAAAGATTGACTGCCATGTAGATCTATTGTACACCCTTCTGGGATATCCATAGTTTTGCTGGTCTGTTAAACGATCTTTCCTCTTTCCAAGAAAAATGAAATCACACACAATTCATTTTCATTTGAAATTGTTTTCTTTATTTTTACATTTCTTATACATAGATATATTTCTCATCAGTTTGTGAATTTCTTTGTTTCAGCTAATAGTCCTTGCTCAGCAATTATTATTTTCTGTTTCTGCTCAGGAAATTATAAAGTTTCTGTATAATCCTAACTGAAAGATATAGATTTCAAATGCTGCGCTCAAAATGAACTTAGAAGGCCTTAGATTAGAGTGGAGTTTATAATATAATTATGGCCTAAACAAGGTTAACTTCAATGCGTAATAATAGTAGTAGTAATCAGTATGACCATCATTATTATAGTACAAATAATAATAATAATAGGTAATCATAGTTGTTAAACATAAAATATTGGCAGGCTAGCTATAAGAAGACTCATTCAATAGGACATGACTTCGACTAACTGCAGCTAGAGAAAAGGTTCTCATTAAGTAAATCAGTAAATGAATTCTTGAAATTCTCACAAACACACACATATATCTACATCGATATATGTACATATATGAGCATACATATTATATATTATATATACAAATCGCGTATTTATTCATATATTAATTATTTACATACAAAAATAATGTTCTCTTTTCAGTTTATCTCGATTTGGCCTAAACAAAACGCCGCCAAGCCATTAAAAACACAACAAAAGGTGTTCTGAGAATTATTTCATAAATGGAAAACTGAAAACTAAAAACAACTAATAATATCCAATATATATCATATATGTTTCTTGGTTTTCTTTTTTTTTTCATAATTATCTTCAATTTTCTTTCTTCATTTCTTCATTCTTTCTAAGGCACTTTAATACTTTATCAATAATTTTAATTTTAATTTCATATTTGTAACATCATTTGTTTTCCGTTTTTGATCTATTTTTAGCTACGTTCTCAACAGTTTGATATTTTCATTTCGTTAATTTGTATTTTTTAGCGAGTGTTCTTCTTTAGTCTGGCTAATTGCGAATGGAATTGAAATCGAAATAAGATCGACGATAGTTTTGTTTTGGACCTAAAGATAGTACAATAAATACAAACACCAATTGTTGCATGTTGATCCCAAGACACTCTCGAATTAAGTTATATACTACATATACGTACACATATATTCAATATGCATTGCAATCGTAATTCCAATTCTAAACTCTAGTTTCAACAACACACTAAGCTAGACAATTGTTTATGCTGCTCCTCATCCTTCTCCTCATTGTCGTTGTCGTCTATCGAAAAAAGCGCCATATAAATTTCAACTTAAGGCCCGACACGCCCATTTCAGATTCCATCTCGTTATGTTTTAAACATTTATATGTGCACAAGTTTGACTTTAAGTTCAACACTAAAAAAAGCAAATACAAAACTAGTTTAATGCATATCAATTTCTCAATTCTCAATTCTCGTTTCTTACTAGTTAAGTTGTTTTTTTTCCTACTCTTTCTTTCATCTGATTATAATTAATGCTCGAACTCAGCTTCATCTTCATCTACGTCGACTTTACTAGTACAAATATCACGGTTTGCGAATACACGCATTTCGATTTAAAACATACTTCTCAATTAATTGTTGAATTCGAGGCATCAACTCGACCCTCATTCCGGTAAGCCTGATAATTCTATATATCATATATTGTATGCATTTATTCATCTTCAGCATTTCTAGGTTAGGTTTTAAACGTTATTTTGCAAGTTTCCCGTTTAACATTCAAGTAATTCATTTGTAGCGGCTCTATAAACTATTTGTTATTCAACTCAATTAAATAGTTACTATTTTTTTCTTTATACGAACTAAGTAAGTATGAGTAATATAAACACAAAATGGTTAGACAATTGTGAGTTTAGGAATTCCGATTTGTCCGATTGTCCCGTCTGTCTGTCTGTATACAAAATGTTCGGTATGTCTGGAGTAAATGTTGTGAGTATTTCGTGTAAATCATAAATAGAATTGTGTATACTACTATATAGTATATGATATATGACTGCGCCTATGATTACGAAAACAATGCAACTAGTTGGGAAGGGACTTCTCATATTTCTTGGAGGAACTCTCTCTCTCTCTCTTCCTCACGTCTTCGGCCATTGCCAGCCATATGGCAGCTGCTGGCCCAAGTAACTAACTAACTAACTAATTAATAATTCAGCATTAGAAAAAAAACCAACAACTAACTACGTTTAACGTACTTAAGCCGTGCTCCCTAAGGCTTTGCTTATTCATGTAGAGTAGAAAAACACCCGCTCCGAACGTCTCTGTTCCCTAATACTAGGCTAGCTAAACTAACTACTAACTAACTAGGACTAAACACTAGTACTAGTACTAATACAAATACTAATACTAACAAACACACACACGCACAATGCCATAAGGAAGGATCTAGCGTAGAGAATCGATAATTGGATTAATATCAGCAACTGGCAGCGGGCAACGGACACTCCATAATATCTCCATTCATATGGCATATCTATCCGATTTCGATCTATAGCATTGCAAATAGTAATAGTGTGGCTCGTCCTTCATCTACTTCCGCTTCCCCTGCAGCTCCCTTCTCTGCTCTTCCTTCGTGCTGCTTCCCCTTTTGTAGTCTTTTCGATGCTCAAGTGCGTCTCAGAATTAGTTACTATATTGCGCATCCCTTGCGCATGCCATACATGATCTTCAGTTCCGGATAGATGATCTTCCGTATCAGCTGATTCGTCTTGCCCGCCAGCATCGCTCGTCGATTATCCTTTTTCAGCACTTTAATGCCAGGCTTGTGCACGAGGAACGCATTGTCCAGTATGTGGAACTCGTAGTCCAGCACGCACAGCGCGTATCCCTAGAAATTAACACATGGAATTAGCTACAGACTCTTCAGAGTGTATCCTCATCTTCATCTTCACTCTACTCACCTGCGTCATCTTGTCGCTCTTGCCCTCCCAGCTGAGCCGCTCGTCGTAGTGCGGATCAGCATGTGTGCCTATGTAGATGGGCTCCCAGTGCACATAGTAGCCCGTGCGTTTTCCTATGTGGAACACGCTCAGCTCGTCCGTCTCGTTGGCCGCCATCCATTCCTTGGACTTGGGCACCCCATGGCAACTGGCGCACACTCGCTGATGGAAGGGTATGGCCTTGCCGGTGCGCAGAAACTCCTGCAACTCCGTCTTGTCGTGGGGCACGGGCGAAGACTCGTCGACCTCAAAAATACTCAGCGGGAACACTCTGTGTGGGCAGAAAGAGGAAGTATGGTTAATGATAAATGATTAGAAATGTAGGCTAGATTTATTAAGTATAATTTTATAGATCCTAACATCTTATATTGTGTATATTCGTTGCACTTTAAATACATTATTCTGTTTTATAAATATAAATCTGCTTCTGTACATTTACTTACATACATTTAAAATAAATTGTTTAATTCCATTTGAGTTAATCAATTTTTTTTTTTCAATATGGAATTCCTTGATTACTTTTTCTTTCTTCTTGTTAGATTTTCTGCCTGTAATAACTTATCTAACTATCTAGATATTTCTTATAATATGTATACCTTACTTACATTAAAAACATCGTCTTCATTTTGATTCAATTCATTTGACAAACTCATTAACAATTTCTTTTCTTGCAATATTCTTCATTTTCTTGCTTTCATCTTCTTGATTTCATTCTCTGCCTGCAATTTGTATTGCTGATCTTTCCCAATATTTCTTCACTCTCAACTCACCTAGGTGCCTTGCGTCGCAGATACTGCTCGTTGCGCGCAATCATCTCGAGGAATTTCTTAACTAATCCCGGATTCGGATATAGTTCAATGTCCGAGGCGAGTATGAAGTGCGTCAATGCAGCATCGCGTGCAATGTTGCGTCCCACATTGACGGGATAGAGAAGCTTCTTCTGTGCCTTGTACAGATGTCCAGAGCTGACATTAAAATAGGGTGCAGGCAGGGAACAATTGTATGGTGTCTTTAGGGCATCCTGTGCCTTGGGCACCGATTTGGGTATGTGCTTTGTGCCGAAGTACACGTGGAAGGTGGCAAAGCGGCGCACCAAATGGTTGCCGGGCACACATTGCCGCAGATACTTGATGGAGTCCAGTGTGGGCTGAAAATCCGTGCCGGGCGCATGCATTGCTATGCTAATGGGCGCGTTCCAGCTGGTGGGGAGAGAGAGGGGAAAAGTATTAATTTGAATGCACTGACTTGATAAGAGAACTATGACAATCGATGTAATTGATTCATAACAAGACCTAGACGTGATCCTCTCTCTCATTCTGAATCTCTTACCGTTCCAGCAGTGGCACCAGATTGTCCAAGAACGTGTAATCCGCATGCGTTGTGTATGTGATGGACTCGTGACATCTGAGCTCGCCATGCTCGGCCCGCACATAGTTCTGTAGCACCCAAAAGTCGCCACGTTGCAGCGTCTGTTGGTTGTAATCGTGTTCGAAGCAATTGAGAAGTGTGCGCACGCGCTCGTCCAGCTCCTTCTCATCTCCAGTGACTATATATCCATCGGACTGTGTGTTGTTCAGCTCGGTGCCAGCGCTGTTGCTGCCACTGCCACCGCCAGCACTGCCAATGTTGCCCACAACTTGTCCAGGAGGAACCTCGGGAGCCAAGTTATCGCTGATTACCTGCACGGGTGGAGGCGCAGCTGCTGCTGCCGCAGCTGGTTCTGAATTGGCATTGCCTGTGGCCACTGCCAGCAATTTCTCCTCAGCGAATGCCGCCTCTGACTGCAAGCGAAGGAGGGAGATACAGGCACATTAATTATGCAAAAACAATAAAAAATGAATGTTAATATTTTACTTACATTTGTATTTTTGGGCGTGGGCAATGAGGATGCCTGCAGTGCCGATGCCGCTGGCTGTTGCTGCTGCTGCTGCTGCTGCTGTTGTTGTTGCTGCTGCTCCTGCAGCAGAAAACCGCCGCCGCTGGTGAAATTGTTGCCGCCGCCAATCATCACATGGCTGCCAATGTAGAGCAGCACTGCCACATTGATGAGGATGCTGCAGCGTAGCAGCCAATTGCGGCGCGTAAACATTTTCTGACCCAGCGGCTCAAAGCGCATGTTGAGGCTGCAATTAAAATAAATAAAGAAATAATCAATTAAATATTTATATTAATAAATAAACAAATTAATAAAGAAGTCTAGTTAAAGTTTCTGTTTTAAGTTTTCGCGCCTTTTTTAAAGCGCCACCTATTGCACTTCAGCGAAAACTTAACATGACTTGCCATTCACAGCGCTAGAAGCGTTGCCACTTGGCGTCTAACAACAGTCTGTTAAGTTTACATACGATGAATGTGTACGATTTTTCTCTTACTTTAACAGCTCTCATCACTATAACATTACATTTTGAGCATTCGCAAACAGCTGTTGTTTGTCACCGGCATAATTTCAGCGCCTTTTTCTTGGCGTGTGCAAATTGTGAAATTAAAATAAACAAAAAGTTGTTTTCATTGTTTTGAACAAAATGTCTTTGCAACAAGCTTTGGATGATTGCTTAATCGACTTCGATAGACGTGTGCTGGTCACCGATTTGCTGGAAGAGTACAAATTAACGTACCAAGAAGCTCACGATGCGCTCGAGGCGCACATTAAGGAGCAGGAACGCGCCAGCGCCAACAAGTACGAGAAGCGATTTCTCGTGCATGGTCTGCAAAAAGCTGGCGATGGCGACGTCAACGAAACTCTGGAGCTGTTCAAGATTGTGCAAGGTGAGGACAAGCTAAAGGAATGGCTTGCCAAATTGCAAAACTCCCAATCGCAGCTGTATTCCGTGGAGATTGCTGGCGGTTCCAAGAGTGCTGCACCCATTTTCAAGCCCATGCAGCAGGTGCAAGTGAAGCTGGCCAAACTGGAGCATCGTGCTGGCGCCGCCACAGCTAAACCAACAAGCAATGGCACCACAGAGCAGGCAGCTCCCAAACCCACTAGCACTAAGGTGGAGCCCAAGGCAGAGACAGCGGAAGAACCGCCAAAGAAAACTTCGCCCAGTGAGCAGGAGAAGGGAAAGGGCAAAGGCAAGGCGGTTGCAACGAAAAAGGGCGGCATCAACAGTTTCTTCAGCGCAGCACCAGCGGCGGCGGCGGCCAAAACGCAGCAACAGCAGCAGCCCAAGGAAGCCAAACCTGCTGCCAGCAGCAGCATGCAGAACTTTTTCAAGAAGCAGCCTGCGGCAAAGAAGTCACCGCCCACGGAAAGCGTGAAAAAAGAATTACCTGCCGCCTCCAACACTTCCGTGCAGCTGTTTGATGTGGAGAGCGAATCCTCTTCCGACGAGGAGGAGAAATTAGATAAGCTGCGACGCACGGTAGTGGGAGATGGCGATGAGTCAGACGGGGTGGGAGACAGTGTCAAGAAGGCGAACAGCAAACGACGTCGCATTTCGGACTCTGAAGATGAAGAGCAGCCGCAAAAGAAATCAGCCGAAACACCGCAACACATAAAACAAAAGGATGCAGGGAAGAAGAAGGAGGAGGAGTTGGACGACGACGACGAGGCAATGGACGTGGCAGAGGCGGAGACATCAACAAATGAAACATTTCTGGATGATGATGGCTTTGTTATAACTGTAAGGCCCAAGAAACCAATGCAGCAGAAGCAGCCGGCCAAGAAGAAGACATCGCCGAAAGCAGCCGCTGCTACAGCAACATCTGCGTCGAGTACAAAGAAGAAATCGCCGACAGCTGCGGCTAGCAAAAGCAGCGTCAAGGAGACGCCTAAGACCAAGCAAGGCAACATCATGAGCTTCTTTAGTAAAAAGTGAATGTACCCCTCCTCCCCCCAAGAGTGCTGCGGCTGCTGCTTCGGCTTTAGTCTATTAGAATTAATGTTACTCGTATCACGTAACTAGGTTACCGAATTATAAAACTTGCATTTCCATTTGGGGAAACATATTTTGTAATTACTTGGCAAATTATGGTTTAAGTTCTCTCTGAGAATGTACGAGTATGTTATAGTATTTTAAGCAAACTTTGTAATTATATGGCGTTATAAAGCGAATTCATTTTGTTTCAGAACTTTGCATTAAAAATTATTATTTTATTAGTTATTAATTTCGTATCCTGAGTTTAATTGAGTTTATGTAAAAGTTTCTTGTAGATTAAGAGATAAATTAGTGTTTTAATTTTCAAAGAATTTTGCACAATTCATCATCATCACAATTTATGACGTCTTGAGGCATTGTTAAACAAATATTTCACTTCCAAATTGTGCACTTTTTGATACGAGTAAGTTTTTAATTTAATGTAATTATTTAATCATTTGGAAATGACATAGTGCAAATAAATATTCGTTACAAAATTAGGTATTTCATTTGATACTAAAGTAAACTGAAACAAATTTTAATTCGAAACTATTTTGGACTTTGAGTTGAAAAATGTTCATTCAGAATCATCAAATTAAATAATTTTTAAAATATTATATCGCTTTAAATGGTTGCACACACTTGATATACTTTTTAAAATTCAATTTCTAATCATTTGCCAAAATCTTCCACCCATAAAGAAGTTTCGTTAAAGAAGAATCGTGTCACCGTTTTCCCCAAGTTTTGCACATTGCATATTTATTTTATTTTCGACTCGAAGGTCGAGCTAATAACCGTTTTTTAAGCGTTTTCTTAATCTTTACACTTCTGTTGTCTGACTGTCTGGGGCGTCACATAAAAACGAACAGTTAAATGTGCTTGTTTGTGTTTTATTTTTATTTTTTTCTGTGATTAATATTCATGTGGTCTTGCCTTTTTGCCGCTTCCATTATCAGCACGATACAAGACGACGCGATGCGATGCGCGGCGTTCACAAACTGTGCGGTATCTGGACTATTGTGGGTTCTTTTAACATTGAAACTCGGACTAATACTTATGTATGTATGTATGTGGGGGTATTCTTCTCCGTTGCGCTATTTACATTCGCGATTGTTTTCTCTTATCGTGCGTCACACAATGTTGCGCTATTTGTGGCTTGTTTTCGAGTCTAATTTAACTATGTTTTTATTATCATAGCTTATCAATTTCCGGCCAGGATCCGCAGTTTAGCGCTCTAGGAAGTATGTACATACGTTCAAACATTCTCAGGCTTCTAATATTATATTTTATTATTTTTTAAAGATGTTTTCTGTAACTTTTATTATTATTATTTTTTTTATTTGTCACATTTCCTTCTCAGTTAAACAAGTTTTGCGTCACGTTTTAATTTGTTTTATTTGGAGAGTCCAACGACTTCGCCACGAGATATCATCAACATTAGTCACAGCTTCGGCGAATACTTTCCAGATTCCGGAGAACAGGAAGCAGAGCAAATTAGCTTTTACCTGTTGTTATTTAATTATAATATAATATTCTGTTTTCTGTTTTTTTCTCTCTGTGTTATTTTTAGCTTACCCAAAGTGCCGGCAAAAATTTAATTAGCAACAGCAGCAGCAACAGCAACAATTACTTAAGTTTCCCACATTAATTACGCGCACGCCCTTAAGGCCCCACCATACTGGACCGTACTACCTGTTGTTGTTGTTATTGTTGTTGTTGCTGTTCTTGAAAAGACTTGGCGAGGACAACATTTAATTACGGTTTTACTTTGCTTTACTCTTGACTCTCTTTTTTTCGCTGTAAATGACAAAAGTCGACAAATTTATGCAGACACTTTAAAATGTTTATGCTCACTTAGAAATTATGATGTTCATTTAAATATTCTGTAGAGTTTTTCATGCAATTCAAAAAGGTAAAAGTATTCTGTGTGATTCTTTAAATGATTTAAAAAAGGTTGTCAACTCGATATCTTGATTCAATTAACCTCAAGTCCCGCTTAAAGTACGTAGTATTTTTAGATGAAATTAAAGTAATTCAAAAATACATGTTCGTCTTAGTCTTTTATCTTAATAGGAAGTATTTAATGCAATTTCTAGATGAATCTAAAAAAATTTACTAGTTTTAATCATTCAAATAAATGTTCATCTCAATCTCCTTTCTATAATCATTTAATTTACTCCCTAAGCCTCCATTAGAGGCGATAGTTTTTCTACATCAGTTGAGAGTGAATCCTTCTGGCGTGCAGCAAACGAGTGTAAAATGAATCGAACGGCTAATTAGCTTGAGAATGAGATTGCCGTGTGAATCCAGCTAAACACTGCGCATCAATTGCGCTAATAAAGTGACCATGGAGGATAATGCGTATAAACACTGTGTGTGGGTGCCACCAAGCAGGCGCAGTGGGTGGGGGAGAGATAAGCTCGTTGACGCTCGTTGACGTTGCAAGAGCAAACAGAGAAATCAGAATAAATGAGATTGCAGTGTAAAGCTATTTGCAAAGAAAAAAAGAAAAACTAAACAACTGCTTACTTAACACACGTGATAAGTATTTCCATTTAATTAAATTGTGTTTTAATCAACTGTTAATGCCAAATCTATATGTTATATACTTTTAATATTCCAATATTCTTCTTGTTTCCTATATGTAATTGCAAGTTTTAGTGTCATTTATTAATTTAGCATGATGTGATATAATTGAGTTTTAATAATAATTCCGAGTACAAAGATGAATTAATCAGACTTTTAAATTGGAAATGATATTAAAAAATACCAATCAAAGTTATTTATATTAATTCGGCACATTTCTTCTATAATACCGGCAAATTATTAAAGTTTTTCCCTTTCAACAAGAATATTTCAGCTTCAATGCCTTCAAAACTTTCTACAGTTTAAACAGCACGCGCTGCGCCTGCCCACATCGAATCGCAAACTGTGTCACAAATATAAATCATATCTTTGAAAGATTGCAAAAATATAGAAAACATATCTATGTGCTCGAGCACGCACAGCGAACGTTGAGTAAACAACAAAGTGACGGATCATAAATCGCTGACACTTTCGAAAACGTACCGAGAGCAATTATAGCTAGCCAGCTCGCCTGCCTGGGCACTTACACACGTGAACTCATTAGAGCAGATAAAAGATTTGAGAATACAAATTCTACAGTTGCTTTTGGACTGAAGAGCTGCCCTGCTGCCGTGGCTGCTGCTGTTGCTGCTCCTCCATTCATTAGGTCCCCTGGGGGGTCGCACGCGTAAAAGCATTTTACACGCGTCATTGGCATCGCCTCGACTTGATGGATTGAAGTGAAAACTGCGCAATGGAGAAGGTTCAAGTTCGTTGCTCCACCAGCATACTGACTGATGGCTCCATTGGCAACGAGCAAAGAGAGAGAAAGAGAGGGTGCGAGGGAGTCTGCGAGGCAGTTAGGTTCTTGGGCGATTTTAATCACAACATTTTGAGTGATGTAGGGAGACAGGGAGGAGAGAAACGCTAAGTAAGTGCCACCGGTTTTTTGCGTTTCTGGGACACACTGTCAGCGTGAGTTCTCTACACGGCATTGGGTCGCGCTTGTGCGATAAATTTGCATAGCCCGCGGGCCAAACGATCGCCCGGAGTAATCTGCGCCGCGACACACACGCACAGGAAAGAAGAAGAAGCAGAAGCAGAACTTCAGCATCTGAATGGAAGGAATCAGAATCAGAGTCGAAGAATCTCGTCAAACTTCGCATTCGCCCGTCGGCAAATTTGATAAAAATCATTTTGGCTCCGCTTCGCAACAAGTCTTCGTGTTGAAACCTGGAGCTGAAATCGAAGCTTGAGTTGGGTTGGAGTTGGAGCTAGAAGAGTTAGCGTTTGGCAATTTGAGAGTTCTCCTCTCTTTTATGGTCACATTTGCCATCATAATAATCATGTGCAGAGTTCAATGGCAGCAGCACTTCTTGGCTTGTTTGGCGGGTTCTTCGGGCAATTGAGGCCTGGCGTCACTTTTATGGCCCCACTTGACGGTGACGGTCGTGCTCCACAGTCTTCCCTTCTCCCTTCTCCCTCCCTCCTGTAGCTACCTCAGCCAGCCAACTCAGGTGATTATGCAAATACAAAAATTTGGAGCAAAACGTGAGAAATTTCATGAGTTTTCAATTTGCCAATTGCCCACAGCAAATTGGCCCCGGGAGTGCGACACACGTTTGCCATGAATTCTTTTTAATTGTGATTTCAATTTGCCTTTTCTTTCCAAACACACTCCCACTCCTCTGCCTTTCTCTTTCTCCCTCTCATTCTTTCTGGCAGCGTCAATGCGACAATGATGTATGGCAAAAAGGGGAATGGGTTAAGAGTCTCTGTCAATTGAAATATGAATATTTAATAGGGCTTCTTATGCAAACACTCACACACACACACACCCGAACAATGGCATGACATACAGCGAACAAATAAAGAAACAGGTTAAATGTGTTTCGGTTGCAGAACAATTCTATTTAAAAATTCACGACATGAAATTAATATCATAAATTTGCTGGTATTATTTTCGGATAAAAAAGCAACTCTGCGTCTCCATGACACAAATCTATGCAATGCGGCGAAACATCTATTTTTACGAGGGTCGTTTGATAAGTCCGTGACTTTTTGAATAAAATATATTTTTTTCGTCAAAGAAGCGTTTTATTTCTCAACATAATCTCCTTTTAGCTCTATACATTTAGTCCAGCGTTTTTCCAATTTTTTTATTCCTTCCAAATAATAGGTTTTCTCAAGGCCCTCAAAATAGTCGTTTGTTTCTGTGATGACCCGAATCTCTTACCGCCGAGCCATTTCTTCATGTTTGGAAACAAAAAATAGTCACAGGGGGCTAAATCTGGAGAATATGCTGGATGGGGTAGCAGTTCGTAGCCCAATTTATGAAATTTTGCCATGCTGACACGAAATTCACTTTTTTCCATTTTCGTTAAAATTCACGAGATCGTCTGCTTTCAATGCCTATAAAACGCAAACCAAAAAACGCAGCTTTCTCAAAATTTTACAGTCAGCTGTTAATCGATAACTGCTGACAGGAGCAGTGTTGTATTTAGAGCAGGTGCGCGGCAAATACAAAAAGTCACGGACTTATCAAACGACCCTCGTATAAGATTTGCATATTTTACTTAATTTTCAAACTGAAAACAAAAGAAATTTTGGTTCTGTCATGGCGTAATTGAGTTAAGGAATTCATTTAAATGTGTTTAAATAATGTTCGATGAAATATGGACATTTTGCATACATAAGAAGAAATGTTAGATACCCTGTACAGAAAATGTTCCATTTCCAAATTAGTATTCTACTGTATTTACCGTAGATTAACTTAAGACTTTCCTAACCTGTTTTATTTCAATGCAGTATGCTTAATTCACTGCGATATACCTAATATTTTTTTGTGTTGCATACTTTGAAGAGCTTAGAAATCAGTACCTCCTTAAAATTCTTTACTTTATAACTTCTATGTTATTCATTCGATCACAACCAAATTTTTGCTTTAGATTATGATATATAAGCAACCTACTCAATTCTGATTAGATATGGAAACACCGAAAAGGGCAATATGCAATGATAGAGATAAATTGTAATAGCAATCTTAATGAAAATATTAAACACACTGCAAAGCAAAGTATTACATAAGTTATTCACATTTACCTATTGTTTCTCCTACAATTAATCCTTCCTTTGCATTGCTGAAATTTTAGCATAAGATCTTAATTTCATAGTGCCGCCTGCTGAGTTTAACCCCAGTTTGAGCATCGATTTTCGCGCAGCTACTTACAACAAGTCAAAAACTCTATTCAGAAAATGCCAAACAACGGCAAAAGGCAACAATGAAACATTCCAGCAACAGCAGCAGCAGCAACAACAACAACGACGACGACAACAACAACAATGGGCCAGAGCAGCGCAATCTAATTAGACATAATAAGGCAAAGAGCAACTGGCAACAGAGAGGCGAAATTTAGCTGGCCAAAAGGTCTGGTCAACGTTGTTTGCCTTGTTGTTGTTGTTGTTGTTATTATGGTTGTTGCTGCTGCTGGTTTTATTGTTGCCATGTCGATTTGCGCTGACTTCAACTGACCAGGCCCGGGCAGAGCGAGCAGGCAACTTTGACTTGATCGTAGAGTTTTTCCGGCCTGCGATGACTTCTCCACCTCCTCCTCCACATCTCTCTCATTCTCTCCCTGTCTTTCTCCACGCTATTAAAATATATTACAACAGCAATTTCACCCGACTTTATTTTTGCGCTTTATCGCGGGGTACACGTTGCTGAAATGGTAGATTGGGAGAGGGGGTGTAGGGGCTTGGCTAGGTAGAGGAAGCAGCGCACTGGAGCAGCGAAGTCAGACCCAAAGCTCGTCCCGCTGCTTTGGTGTATATAACTTAATTTTTATGGTCATGCAAGTCAATTGCAGTTTGGCATTTCTTCGATGAATTTTCTTCTCCTCTTCTTGACTGGGGCCAGCATCGGCCATCGCCATCGACATCATCGTCATCGTCATCATCCGCTGCTGCTACTCTTGCTGTTGCTACTTTCTGTTTTGTGTTCCTGCCTTGCATTGGTTGTTATGTTTGCAAAAATCGTAACATGAAACGCAGCAAATTGTTTGCACAATACTAAATGACTCTGGGATAATGCTTCCGCCGCCTCTTACAATCCTCACGGTAACTGAGACTTACCATGTAGTCAAGGAATATGGTTGATGAAAGTTTGATAACTTTTGAGACGTCGAAGATTATTAAGAATTTTGGCTTCTTATACTCGAT
Organism: Zaprionus indianus; assembly: GCA_018904595.1. NCBI lineage: Eukaryota > Metazoa > Arthropoda > Insecta > Diptera > Drosophilidae > Zaprionus > Zaprionus indianus. The sequence goes on from JAEIHA010000905.1 coordinate 6,168,847, forward strand.
ACCCATAGGGAAAAGGGTCTTAGAACTTTGCGCCAACCGTCTATGAATCCATAGGATAATCCGGATCTCAGAGTTTGTAATAACTAGAGCTAAAAATTTTGTGCCAAAGTTGTTATAGTTGCACTCAAATCAAATTAATTTTAAGATGAATTTAACAATGCCCATTATTGCCCCCTTTGATTTATAAAAATTTAAATTCAAGTCTAATTTTAATGCAGAATAGTTTATTTTTAGTTAAGTTATTAATTATCAAATGATTTTTGAAAATTTGGTTGCGATCGGATAATTGAGATTGAACTTATTTAAGAAATAATTTAAGAGAGGTACTGCTCTGTAAAGTATGCAACGCAAAATATGCTCAAAATATAAGTTATATATAGTGGTATTTTGGTACGTTGGCCCACAATAAAAATAAATAACACTTTTTTTTGATAATATTATAGGATTATCATTATTTTTAAGCAAAGATCCATATAAACTTAATAAGAAGTAAGAAAAGAAGTTTACTTCTCATCAACATAGCATCGAAACCTAATTCACACTAAGTATAGATCGAACATGATGAAATATTGCACAACATATTGGGAAGAGAGACGTTGACACAACTCAGTGAAAGAAACAGATAACTCTACACAATAACGTCGAAAAATACAAAACCACATCAACCTTACTAACACCAATCTTTAAGCTTCAAGGTTGTTACTAATAGAACCTCCATTTAATAAAAAACAATACAACATGGTTTATGAGTTCACTTTTAAACTCAACTGCCGTGTGATTCCTTCCAACAATACTTCGAACGATGATAGTAAAAATGAAGAGGTTCCCCAGGTTTATAAGACCACGACCACTTTAGTTCGGTATGTTGTATCAAGAATTTTGATTTTGGAGTTTATTCTATATAAGAGAATCTATAGCACCCAGCTTCTTATTCTCGATTACAAGCAATTCAAGGCGGCACGTATTATCCAGAAAGCAATTCGAGGCTGGTTGGTACGAATGGAAATGAAGAGACGCAATAATGCCGCATTAGTGATCCAGAGAACTTGGTGGCGCTATATAGGCAAACACTTTCGCAGTTCCTTAGCTCAGCAAATGCTGCAAACCAAAATTGTTGATACCTTCAACAATAGTTCGATTAAGATACAGTCATTCTTTCGTGGCTGGTATTCCCGAAAGTTTGACAACAATTTCCGCTATTTGAAGATCGTTCAAGTCAGAGCACTGGAGGATATACTTCGCTGCATGGTCTTAAAAATGTGCAAGTTAAATGAACAGAACAAGCTGCCTGGAGTCTTATCATTCAGTGGTCATGAGTGAGTCCTCTTAATTAATGGATATTTATTTTATATTTTAATCATTTTTTTTCGCGTCTCAGGTTGTTGTTGAAACTCGAATCATTTATATCGACTTTGTCATACCGTCTATTCAATTGCTATGTGGAAAACCACTTGGAAACCCTCAAAGCAATGCGAGAAGCGCGTCGTAAAGACTTCAAAGAGTCGCAACTATACACAAATGTGCCATATGTAAGCTTCGCTAGGAGAGAACTCCAAGAACCGGAATCGTTTGAGCCAGCCTTCAAAAATTATAATAAGAAGGAGGTAGATATCGCAATAGCTTTCAATAAAGGTTTTGATTCTGGGATAGCAGAGGACCGAAAGCATTTAACCAGTGAGAAACAATTAAGTAAATAATACTCTTAGATATATTTCAATCGAATTTGTTCCATAGAACTTCTTAAGAAACTCTTAGTGAAACGTATAAGTAAGGAACAGCAGTTTTGCAAGGATATGTGCACAAAAATATCAAACTGGAGTGTTTTGAGTGATTTTGATCAGGATGAAATGAACACATTGCTTGATGGTACTGTTACGGAATTTCTAAGTGCTGTTAAAACTTTTCTGCAGGACGGTAACTATATGGAAAGCTGTGATTGCGTGCGTGATAAGAAAGAAAATGATTGTAAAGAAATGCATTCATAGTGTTATTTTTTTTTTATAAAGTAAGAGTATTTTGTAGTGCATCGAAAAAATAAAATCTAATATTAACCAATCCAAACTGATATGGAATTATTGATTTGCGGGGGCGGTGGGTGTGGTAACCAAAAGTTGAAATGGGGCTTCATTTTCTCAGGAAACACTGGAGCCCTAATGTTGATTTTAGCCGAAGAACTAGTCATGCAGTCAGACAGACAGACGAACTTAGCTCAAGTGACTCCGCTAATGATCCTGATCAAGAATATTAATACTTTCTGAGGCCAGCCACGCCTGCTCCTGCTTCTTGCATACATGTTTCGAAGGGAATTTCAAGTGAAATTTTATTCGTCAACCCAGCCTTGACAACCAAGTCATGCAGAAAAATGTACTTTTATCTAAACTAGGACTAAATAAGCTCAGTAGATATAACACTCTACAACACAACAGCTCATAATAAAAACGATTTTGAATAAGCATCACGTAAAAATGTTTGGTAGATTAAGACCGGCCCATGTTGCTAACAACTCGTATATAACTGTCGAATATACTTCGGGATCTAGTGATTCTGAAGATAATTTACAGATTCATACGCCACCGACCGTTTTAATTCGGTATGTTTTAATTTAGAATTCTCTTTCGGTTCATTCAATATATTATCATCAATTAGCACCAAGCTTCTTATACTTGATTATAAGCAATTCAAGGCGGCACGCCTTATTCAGAAAATTATTCGAGGCTGGTTGGCACGATGCTGGATGAAGAGACGGAACAATGCCGCAAAGGTGATCCAGAGAGCTTGGTGGCGCTACATAGGCAAACGTTATCGCAGTTCCTTGGCCCAGGAAATGCTGCAGACATTTATTGTCGGCACATTCAACAACAGTTCGCTCAAGATACAGGCACTCTTTCGTGGTTGGCATTCACGCAGGCATATCTACAACATGTTACATCTGAACATGATTCAGAAACAAGCTCTGGAGGAAATATTAACCAACATGGTACATAAAATGCGCAAGATAAATCAGCGGAATGAATTGCCAGGAGTCTTGACATTTTCTGATAATAGGTGAGCTTTTCAAAACAAAATTATCGTTCAAATTTTCTATACCTACGAATATATTTATATATTTTTTCAGCATCAGAGTGGAAAAATTCTTAACGACTTTGACATACCGCATATACAATTGGTATGTGGCAAACGACATGAACTCACTCAGAGCAATGCGGGAAGAGCGACGAATTGACTTCTTGAACTCAGCGCATTACACAAAGATTCCATTCATGAGCGTAATTGAAAACTGTTCCAAAGTTGTCAGTCCAGAAATGTTTGAGCGAGCTGGCAAAACATATACCATCAAGGACTTCGAAGTCGCAGAAGCCTTCACGGCCGGCGTGGATCCGAGGACAGCACAGAACAACAAGCGTCTTATATGTAAGTAACCTAACCTAGTCTATAAACTGACCTAAACTGTAATTGTAAATTTACATATGCTCCCATTTTATCGATAGTGATCAAAAAGACACAATTAGAGAAACGAATGAATGAGAAAAAACTGTTTTGTAGCGATGTATTCAAGGGCATGTCACGATGGAGTATTTTCCGTAATGGCAATCTGCAATGCGAGGCCAGCTTGGATGATTCTACTATAGGCGAATTTTTAGCGGAAGTCAAACAGTATTTGCTAGATAACAACTTAATGGAAGATTGTTATTGTCAGCGTGATACAAAGCCCGTGGGTTATTTTCCAGATGTACAACTTTAATGTAACGTTCTGCTAGTTGTATTATATTTTCTTAATAAAAGTTTATTGGTTTTGCTAAAATAGGGTCTAGAATTTTGCCTATTTACGTATAGCCAAGCAAACAAGACTTGACACTACCCCTACTACGATATTAAATAAACACATAATTATATTTAATTGAACATAAATAAATATCAACATGGTCGCAAGCAGAGGGTTCATCTAATGGCCAGTTTATAAATGGAAGAGGCAAACGAAGGTTATGGAATGGGTTATCATTCTTACTGAACACCTCGTAGACCCATTAGCGACACATTGGTATAACGACAAGAACAGCAGAGGGGATATAATTGATGAATGTCCATTGTTTGTTTCTTGTGTTGTGTTTCTTGTGTTTAAAAAGGAGAAACAACAAATAATACCCATAAAATATTGAATTTATATTGGTTCATTTGGTTAGATAACGGAAATGGAACAAAATGAACTATAGCTGTTTAATGGGCTGACACAGCGAATAGGTGTGGCCGTCGCGTCTCGCCGAGGCGGTCATATTGGTCTGTAGCGGGCTGTTACCCTGGCATGGCCGCCCAGAAGATTTATGCCACATCATAAAGCATTTATTCGATTTCATCCTCAGCTAAACCTGTCCTGCACTTATTCTACTCCCTCCCAGTCTCCTGTCCGTTTTCATTTGGCTTTGTCGTTTGGTTAGAGTTAGCAGCACTTTATCAAAACATAGCTTCGATATACTCCTTCAGCTTTATGTTTTTCTTCAGCGTTGCCTAACGATATTACCGAATTCCAAGGGTAATTTTAATGCAGTACAATTCTGTTTTAGTAACCACTAAAATTATTAACCCTGTAATAATTTCTGAAAATTTGGTGACGATCGGATAATTAACATAGAAGTTATTTAAAAAATCATTGCATTAAAGCCTTTCCCGAATAACGGCCCCAAAGTATGCAATAATAAATACGATAATCAAATTAGTTACAAAATCGTTTTAGTCAGGCAGGTATTCCATAGTCGACCACACTCCTTGTAACTTTGCAGCTTATTAAGATAAAAACTAGAAAAAATATTTTTTTTACCGCCAACACTACCATGGAGTTGAATATTCTGGGCACTACTTAGTTGATTACTTGATACCAGAACACTATGCAGGTACATCTATGAATGAATAATTGTGACAATGTGTGACGTCATACTTTATTAATTGCGCTTGAATATTCTTTGATTAACTACAAAAATTTCTTGTCTATCGTGCTTACAATTATTACCAAACCAAACAAAGAGAAAGCAACGAAGTACAGACATAGGTAAATACAAAGAACATACAAGTTAATGAACAGCAAAGGAAACTTGTCTGATTCTATTAAAAGAAAAAGTATTGTGCGGTAATTCAGGACTAAAGCAAGTACGTGACCATTAAATATGACTCACTTGTGTAGAGGGGAAGAATTAAGCACATCCAATTGAATTGTTCAATAATAAAATAAATAATGCAGACCCAGCTGATCAGCAAAACTATATGGTATAGCAGATATACTAAGTATACGCTGCATGTACGTGCTGCATTTGGGTCACGTTGACCAGACACGCAACCTTAAAGGAAGCCCACCCAAATAGATAGCTGAACTTTAAACTTTTCTATTCTCTTTTTCTTCTTCTATTTTTGTAGCCAAAGCCAACACGAAAATACTCCAGTGTGGCTATAAATTCCAATCACGATTCTGTTATCATTAACTATTGTAATAAGTACAAGTTTCAGTTAAGTCCGAAATATGTAAACATGAACCGCATTCATATTTTATCTAACTACCTCAGAGAGCCAGGAAGTTGAACAAATAAAGTTTTATTTCTATTACAATTATTGTTAAAGATACCTTCACACACACACACACGCACACACATATACGTATATATTTACATACGAACACACACATTAGTAATTATTGCGACCACAAATATAATTACATAGGTCACGGAAATATCGAATTAAGTTGTCCGGCTAGTTTTATATGCTGCCCCTGCTCATGCACAGATATAAATGGTATGTGTGTGTGTGTGTGTATTGTACATTTAATAATATGGATTTGCTTAGCATTTCTTTTAAACTAAAGTTCTGCCAAATGAAAAACTTATTTTGTTTGGCTATTTGTTTTCGGTTCTATTTCGTTGCGACACGCACGTGTACGAAATGTTTTTGAAATTTCTTTTCTTTTGCATAAATTAAAATGAGCTTGGCAAAAAGGCAACTGAAATTTAATATTCAAAGTTTTTCCCCTGTTGAGGAAATGTTGCACAAAGAAGTTCAAAAAGCTCTACAAGTTTTCGGCAAATTAGTTATTTCGCTCGCAGTACTAAGAATTTGTGAGTGAATAATTTAAATATATAATTATGTGCACACGTTGGGCATAACAAATGCATAGTTTTTTAGATCTTCTTAGCATAATAATTAGAAATATTCAGGGTAGTTTTTAAAAAGCATGTAAGAACCCCAAAGTGAGTCACAAAAAACTAATAAGAGCTGTATGATAAGAACATCCCGAAACTGAAGCATTCATATTGCTCATACGCAATGAGTGACGGGGCAAATCTTTAAAGCGCCCGCAATTGGTTTCATAAATGCTGCACGTGAGCCAGAAACGCGGTGCCAAGAAGAAACAACCAAAAGAAAGTCACAAAAGAAAATGAAATGAAAATCGATTGTTTTTGACCTCATAGGGGCAGAGCTGGCACACACATCTATGTAGAACGTTGCGGCATTAGGCGAGTGCCAGACGGCCTAGCGATTCTTTATACGCGATTCTCGATTCTCGTCGGGTGCATTGGCACTAATGAAGCAAAAACTAGAGATAGAGAAAGAGAGAGAGAGAAAAAGAGAGAGAGCAGAAATGCCAGCAAGCAAAAAGCGAAAAGCAAACAAACACGCCATGTCGAGTCGTAGGTGTCTGCTTTATTCCCATTCCCAGTCTCCACCTTGGTCACCTCCTTCTTCTCGCACAGGCAGACAGCCTGTTTTAATTTTATTCTATTTTTTCTATTTTTGCTTTCTACTTTTTACTTTTTTTTTCTCTGTTTTCTTTTCTTTTATAGCGTTTGCTGCCTATTTACAGGCGAACTTAACACGCAAACTAAGCCCAGTAGCCGCTGAGAACGACGAAATGAAGTAATGCCCGCGAAAACCGATAAATTTGCACACACAGCGCACATGAAAAGAAAAGGGAAAGCAAAAGCGATGAAATCGCACAGATAGAAATGGAGCTACTATGCTATATACTTGGCAGCTAAAGTGGTATTGGATTTTGGGCTAAATGAGCACAGGAGCGGCAAGAAAAGACGCTGGGCGCCCAACGTGGGGCGAAAGATTCAAAAACCTTTACAATGTTTACTGCCTAAAAAACAATTTTTTAAGGCTTTCTATCATAGTCTACGATCGAATAATAATGCAAATTTAAACCTTCCACAAGCGCTGCAAATTAAAATTTAACTAATTAATGCAAAGTGGGGTCAAAGTAGTTGTGCCCAACGTGGGCACCCATGGCAGGGCAACTATCCCAATTCAAAATTGATTCCACTAAGCACATCTAACCTATATGGCTAATCTATCTACACATCTAAACATTGTTAATTAATTACGACGCCCCATTTGGCACGCCTCATGTGGGTCAAATACAGCCCTGAGCTGGGACACGTCAAAGGGAAAACTGCGACATTAATGCGCATAATGAGCGACAGTCGTCGCCCGGCACGACCAGCATATTGGAATAGTAACTGGGCGGCACGCCCACTGCGTCAGAAATGGAAGGTGTCGACGCAGCAGGAGGGAGAAGAAGGTGCGATTATAATCGATTATCTTGTGCCATAAGCATGCACAGCGTAGTCCAGTAAAAATTGAGGAGGCGACAGGCGGAGGTATCTGAAACTGTATACGAAATATAGCAAACAGCCAGACCTACACACACACAACTACTCACACACACACACACACAACTACATACATCGCACAGCCACAGTCTCGCTTGCAATTTGCGCGTTTAATTTCATTAATTAAGTTTTTTCCTGCGGCAGTCTGCGGAATGTATCTGCATCGTTGTTGTCGTTGTTGTTGTTGTTGTTGCTGCTGTTGCGTGTTGCTCTCACAAATGTCATTTTCATTATCGTTTACATGCATTATGTGATTTGGTCATTAATTGATTGGTTAGCTCTCTGGGAGCGCTACAAATGACGCAATCCAAACACTGCATGCAAATGCACGCGCAAACAAACATACGCAACAAATAAAGAGACAGACGCACACACACACATAGAGAGAGGTGTTACACATTTTCCGTGTACTCAAGTTACAATTCTGCCTAATGAAAATTTGTGTTGCGCGTGTATTGACTTACATGCTACGTAACCTATGTAACCAATTACGTCGACATCGTTGGTCAAGGCCTCGGGCACATACCTGTAAATAATTGAGGGGAATAACAGTTAGTTGGAAGTCTCAACTATAGAGATCGGTAAAAAATAATACGAGAGCAGTGTGGCAATTCCTACATTGTAGAAATGAAATGAAGTGTAAATAAATCAGAAGACCTGGCAGAATATGTTCTTAAGGCAAACAGAATAAGGTTATTTGATTGTATAAGATTCAAGATAAGATACGATTCCCACAATATCAGGAAAAATACGCATGTACTGGTAAATCGGAGTTGTTTGATCGTGTATAGATATAATTCATCCGATACTGAGATACCGGTATCAGCTCAATTAAAAGATAAGGCATTTGTACTTTATTCTCTAGTAAAGGAAACTCTAAATGTAAAATGTAAACTAATCTTCACTACTTCTAAAATTCAATTGGGGCAAGTTTTTAAATGCATCTTCCTTTCGATTATATTAAATTTAAATTCATAAACAGCTACCTACATCATCAGTAAGCCTAATCATCCCACCACCATCCACTCGTAAAGGTAATCGCAAACTGAGCTTTTTCAATCGACATTAAATAAGACTTAGCTCACGTTCATCCAAATACTTTCTTAAAGTGCTGAAAACAATTTCAGGTACGCACACGCAATGTGAATATAATATGAGAGATAAATTGAGTGCGTTTATACAGCTGCCAGACAGACAGGCGGGGAGACAGGGAAGATCCATAAGGGAGTGGAGGATGCTGTAATGTTAAGGAAGATGGCAACGTCTTTGGGTAGGCAACAAAAGACAAGCGCTAAAAGTTAACAACGACAAGCACTCAAAACAGCTCACACACACACACACTTACACACACAGACAAACACTTAGTAACACTCACACGCACAACTACACACGACACGACACAGTTGTATATTTATTTATTTATGCAGAAGGCAAATGGCAACAACACGTGCAAAATGCGCGTAAAATTTCGCCGTTCGGCGCGTTTGCGAACTTCCTTGGCAGCTTCCTTGCCTTACATCCTGCTGCAGCTGGCATCTATCCGGCACCAGTAGGGATGAGCAGTTGCTGGAGAGCAGGCAATACCAGCTGGATACTAGCTAAGGCTTGAATTTTCGAGCATTTCGTTTAACGAGCGCCTTCAATATCACTTGTTGGTCAGGCCAACAACGCTTTTACTTTAAAGACTATGAATAAATGAATAGACTGTGAATATTCTGTGCCTTTTTGACTACTCTTCGATTGCCTATAGACATTTGTACGTTGTCTTTACTTTATTTTTAACGGTATCTGCTCTAAAACAGTTTAGTTAGAGCTCTAAGGAGTTTTGAATTTAGGAGAAGTTGCAAGGAATGATTATTGACTGAGTTTCAATAAAAAGTTCATATTTCTTGTTCAGGAAAGGTGTTAATGTCGAACTAATTCACAATATAATATAGAACATTATAAAAAATTCTAAGCACATATAATTAACTTAATGAACTCTTATTCCTTAAGTTGAAACTTCTTATTGCAAACTTCAATTCAAAATAAATGTAATTTCTATTAACATTATCTATCTAATAATCGCCTTGCTTGTAATGTGATTCGTTTACATTTCATTTGATTTGAATGAATACAATAAAAGCGAATAAAGCAGCTAGATGCGCATTCAGACAAATATTTATAGACATATTTGTGAAACTCTTGGCCCGGCACAGTCCATTTTCCATCTCGTTGTCCCTATCTCTGTCTCTATCTTCCACTTCATTGGCTTGTTGTTGGGGCTTTTTCTGTGTGAATTTTATCTTTTCGCTGTGTTGCACAGTGTGTTACAGCTACATTGGAATCCTGGCTGATAGGATTAACAGCACTCACACACACACACAACAAAACACAATACAATGGCATCAGAAACCAAAACAAGACACATTGAGTGAGGGCACAAAAAAAAAATAAACCAAATGCCAAAATGGAAACACAACAAACCAATGCCAAAATACATAAAACTTGCCGCATTTGCTTTTTGCATACCCCTGCCCCGCCCTTCCTTGTATGCTCCTTCGTAACCACCGAATTCCAAAGAACATAAGGATAAACAATGTGCCACAAAATGTTGTACAAATATCGTACAACAAGCTTGTCGACGAGTGTGTTACGCTTGCGAGCATGTTTCATTCCCATATTTAGTTTTCCTCTCAATTGATGTATTTACACCCCTTTCCCATACATACATATTTGGGTATCAAGGAAAGGGAAAAGGATTAAGTGCGTAGTCACAGCATGAGCTTTGTACGAGTGCTCTGGAATGCCTGCCTCATCATTGTAACATATTTTCATATTGTAAATTGATTTATTAGTCGCATTTCTGAGGGAAGGAATTACAGTGAGCTTAAGAACGGCTTAAGGAATGAGTTGAATTGAGTTTTCTTGAATGTATTGCCGAAAATATGTTGCTCAGATAAGCCTTGTTATGTTGCAAATAATACACAAAGCTAATTCAATTATATTTGATTCATTATTCAGCAACAGAATATTTTAATCAAATTAAAGAACCACAGAGGAAATGTTTATACACTACTCTATGATGATTATGTTATATTAATCGCCTTAATTGTATCAAGACCAGAGATCTACCTTATACATACGTATATTTGCCTCTAGTTAGTTATTATTGCTTGGTTGCTTGCATTGTTAACTTTTAATCAATTGCAAATCGATGTTATAACAGGAATTTCTTTATCAAACTTTGCCAATCACAAGTAAATTATCCCAAGTCATGGAAAAGAAGAAGAAATTGGTTTCTCTGGTAGCGGAATTTGAAACTGGCAGAGGCGCAGGTTGTAAATGAGGCACAAATGAGACTGCGGCAGGTTCGCGGGCGCAAAGCACGAAGCCAATTCCCGTTGCTGTTGTTGCAAAGTTATAGGGCAACAACTCAACTGAGATCGAGCCGATCTCCAATATCAGAGATCTCATTTACAAGCTACACAATCAGCATACCAGGGGGCAGGCCATGCGTGAGTCTGATCAGAGAGAAGACGCGTGTAAAATTCGTACACTGTGTGTGCAATAATGGCGACGAGTTGCCACTTCTATTCACAGAAGAGCCCAGCAGCAGGAGGAAACCAAGAAGAAGAGGGATATGAAGAAAGAAGGAAAATTGCCACTTCGATCAGTTTCACAAACATTGCGGTAGTTGGAGCAGTTTCTATTCTGTTGTTGTTATTGCTGTTGTTGTTGTAATTTAAGTGTTCTCCGAGTTTCCCATGAAAACTTCACGAAACTGCGTTCATTGCGGTTGGTTCGCCATGCGGAAGGGGACTATTTCTTTTTCTGGTTACAAATTTCCAGCTATTCGATTAACGACGAGGTGTTTGTGTGTAGGTGGTGTTTATGTGTGGCTGTATGTGTGTGTGTGTGTGTGAGTGAGTGTTGACCAATAATGGGTGTGCCATTATAATAAATACTCCTGGGCCATTAGGAAATTGTAGAAGGGCATTCAAAGGAGACCCTTACCAACTACGTTCTATGTTACTCGGATTCCCACCACAAATTGTTGGCTATCATAGAAGAATTTGCATTAATAAAATAACTTTGAAACGTAATTTCATTCGCCTGAAATGATGTGCAACTTTTCAAATTTGCGGTTAGTTGTGGTCGCCAGAGAGACAGAATTTTAGTTGGTGGTTGAAGTAAAGGTGATTTGGAAAACTAGTCAAAATTCAGTTTGCCAAAACTGCAAACGAAACGAAGTGTAAGTAGGAAGCAGACGAACTAAGTTGACAAACTTGCAAAGTTCGTAATTAGTTGAGTATTTCACTTTTACATGAAACACACACAATGAAGAGTACTCTCAGCTTGTATTGTAGTAGAACTCTAGAGTGGGGATAAGTATTAATTGCACTTACATAAATTGATGATTAGCAGATCGAGTGCTCGTTTAAAGCGTTCAACAGTTGACAATTACAGCTACGAGGGTCGTTTGATAAGTCCGTGACTTTTTGAATAAAATATATTTTTTTCGTCAAAGAAGCGTTTTATTTCTCAACATAATCTCCTTTTAGCTCTATACATTTAGTCCAGCGTTTTTCCAATTTTTTTATTCCTTCCAAATAATAGGTTTTCTCAAGGCCCTCAAAATAGTCGTTTGTTTCTGTGATGACCCGAATCTCTTACCGCCGAGCCATTTCTTCATGTTTGGAAACAAAAAATAGTCACAGGGGGCTAAATCTGGAGAATATGCTGGATGGGGTAGCAGTTCGTAGCCCAATTTATGAAATTTTGCCATGCTGACACGAAATTCACTTTTTTCCATTTTCGTTAAAATTCACGAGATCGTCTGCTTTCAATGCCTATAAAACGCAAAATTTTACAGTCAGCTGTTAATCGATAACTGCTGACAGGAGCAGTGTTGTATTTAGAGCAGGTGCGCGGCAAATACAAAAAGTCACGGACTTATCAAACGACCCTCGTATTTGCAAAGTACTCATCTAGAGCTATATTTATATAGTACAAAACTAGAATTCTGTATTTAAATACTTAACGTTGTCAATCAACTGCAATTAAATTCACAATATAACTGAAATAATTGCAAGGAATATGCATACAAATGGAATCATTTTAACTAAAAATGTAGCGAAATTGTTTTGTTATAAAATCAAGCGATAGTACAAACGATAGTTCTCTTTTTTGATAAAATATTTTATTATTTTATTCCCAGAAACTATAAAGATGAAGAACACAAGAAAGCCACTGTCTGAATTAATGAACATAAAGTGAGTTGACTAAATTAACTCATTAAGCAGAGTGCGATAAAGTTGGCAAAGGGTTATGCTCGAGAAGAGGAAACTGTTACTGTGTAGAATAATGAGTACTCTGGGTACTGGGTAAATAGTCCGTTTAGTCACGTCTCTGCTCATTATTATCGTAATTAGAGTATGAATAGAGACAGAGAGAGAGAGAGACAAACACGCGGTATTTAAAACATAACAATGTCAGTTCGTCGGAAAGGCCATATAATTACGCAAAACGTACAGGGTATTCAACTGCGACTGAGACAGCCAATTAAATTTGATGTGCTTTTATTAGCACAAGTGCAAGCAGTATCAAGTTGACCTCTGAGGCGCGTCGAGTCGGACAGCAGCTAATCAGCTGTTGCATGCAACCGACAATTAACGTACACTCCGCCTATTAATAGAAGCAATTTGCAGCGCGTTTAAAAGGCATTTTAGCCATCATCTAACTTGGGGCAGCAGCGTAATTACGCTCTCTCGCCTGATTATTAAATGAAGACATTATGGCCACGCCTGCCAGCCTCCAACTCTCTCTCTCTATATATGGCCATAAAGCCAAGTAGGAACCAGCGGCCCGAACGTCTTTAGCTCATTTCATGCGCATTTAACTAATCTGTCATCTAATCCGCGTGTGCATCAGACTGTGCGGAGCCCCAAGGAGAGAGACTGACCACAGTCGCGACTCCACTTGGCTTTGTTGTTCTCTGGTCTGTTGTTGTTCTTCGGGGCTGTTCGGGCTACACCTTGAAACATGAATCAGGCACCGCCGCAGCCCATTTTCTACATTACATAAGTTGGCACAATAAACAATTAACTTGTTGCAATAAATTCCAAGACAAAAGGCAGGCGTGTAACAGGAAATGCGATAGTGAAATTCTCTAAATTGAAATTTGTTGAGAACATTTCGTCGTCGTCACTTCGCTCGACATGAAATTCAATGATAAACCGCAGACTTCTTGACTTTCCACGACGACTTCAACCATTCACTGCCAACTCGCAGCTTCTATTGCATTGTTTTCGCTCCGACTGTCTGTTTGACTGCCAGTCAGTCAGTCAGTTAGTCTGACAGTCTTTTTCGCACTACTTTCATTTCACAGCCGACTGCACCAACTGTCTAGCACGCCCCAGCCGAGCCCCGTCCTGCCCAGCCACGCCTACCACTCCCTTCCGACTCTCCTTCTGTCTTTCTCTCTCTCCTCCGTTTGTTTCTTTTCCCTCAGTTTCTCAGCATTTATCAGCTACCATTGTGTTTGCCTATTTACCCCCGGCTCCCGTTTCGTTGTAAGCGGGAAGCGAAATGTGGCTGCGCATTGCGAGTGTGATAAGACCTCAAATTGCGGCAGCACTTTGGCTCAGTTGGCTGCTTCCTTTGTCGGTCGGTCAATTGTACCGACGCTATAGTTGCAAACGTCATAAATATTATGCACAGAAGGTCTTTCCTGGCAATCGTTGCGTGGAATTTCGCATAGCCGGAATAATTTGAATATGTTCAGCAGGTTTTTGTAAAGGATTCTTTGCTGGGGGAATATTTTATAGAAGTAAGAGGATTGGAAGAAGAATAAATAGTTAAATAAAGCAGAAAATAAAGATCATAATATGTACTTTATACATGTTTTCAACACATTCATATAATACCATAATATTAAAATACAATTACAATGCACACAAGAAAACAAAATGTAACTCAAAACTTCAAAATCTTCTCTGCTTTAAAGGTCAAATTTCGTTAATTACGTATTCAATAAATACTTTATACTTTGTAGAGGTTCAAGCGTAATAACAGTGAATACCTGTGACTAATAGTGCTTGGCAGCTGCAATGCGAATTATGCTTGAAACTTTAATAGGCAATAAATATTAATTAATTACCGGCATCGGCAGCTTTTTGGGTGAAGGAACTAACGTTAAATTTATGACGCATGCGTAAAGAGCTACAATAACAATAGAGAGAACAACAACAACAACAACAGCAACAACAACAATGAGCAAACAATTTATCAATTTTTAATGATTAACTCTTTTCATTTAAAAGTTTTTTAATATCGAAGCACGCCAAGGCTCTTTAATTAGTTTTATGCTGCTGAGACGAGCATAAATTACCAAATACACAGAAGAGAGAGAGAGAGAGAGAGAGAGAGAGAGAGAGAGAGAGAGAGAGGGGGAGGGAGAAGTTCGGGCGTGCCCTGAACAGAACAGAAAACTGGTTACCTCTTTGAGAGAGCAAAAAGAAGAAGCAACTGAAGTATAAACAATTGCGCTGTCATTAAGCAAAAAACTGCAATAAACAAGTGAGAATTTTCCATTAAATTACTCGCCAGACTAAAAATAATTTACTCATCGACTCTGCGAAGTTTCTAGTTGTTGCTAGCTGTCTTTATTGTTATTTTCTCTGCTCGGTCTTCGTATTTCTTCTCGAATTTTTCATAAATCATTTTCCAATTGCATCATCGTCGATAAAGTGAGGCCCAAAGCTTATTTGCATAATGAAAATCCATAAACAGCGGCAGAGATGATCATCATTCGAAGTTCTCGATGTGCATACAAACAATTAACGAACCGTTCAAGCTTATAACAGCTTATCACTCAAGCCCACAAGGTCACTGTCGGGGAGGCTTCCTCATCATTATAAGGCCGTCATTAGGCGAAGATTCAAGACAACCTTCAGGGTTCACTAACTAAATTATCCATTTGTCCGAAAATAAGTAAGCGCACATGTCGTAAATTATGATTTTAAAAAAATATTTGAAAAGGTTTTAAGTTAAGAATTGAAAGATCGAGGTTGGATACCCTGAAATAATGTAGCGTATGACAACGGGAAATTCAAATATTTATTCTTTATTTAAAGTACGTTTAATTCACTAAGAACTGCTTTGAGAATTATATAAGCGAACTCTACATAAACGAACTCTCTATATATAGAGACCCCTAAGTGCCGTCAAACCTTATTTCCCAGTAGTTATACCCCACTGCCAAATCAATGTAAGCCCAGCAAAGCGCATCTGCCGCAGTCAAAAGGGGCCAACAAATGATCGACCGTCCGTGCGGCGAGTGTCCGTCGGTCAGTCAGTCAGTTGGCCAGTCAAGCAGAGTCAGTATTTTCAATAAACGTACACGCAAAAGGCAAAATAAATATGGCAAATTGAAGTGGGGAACATTAGCAGCCGGCGGCAGTGGCAGCGGCGCAGACGTCGACACTATAAAAAAAAAAACTGAAAGAGGGGGAAAAAACCTCAACGCAATGCGCATGCGCAGCACGCAATGTCAAAAGAGAGACCCAAAGTTGTTGCCAAGCCACAACGAAAAGCAAAGCCAAGGTTGTTGTAATGCAATGTTGTAGTTGTTACGGGGGGAATATCCATTGGGAATAATGCCTCGTAAAAGGGTTGAGTAGATGGAACAAAACAGTCAATGTACCTGATGTAATTATAAGAACTTAACGTGATATCTGAGATTAAACATGACTTTTAATGTATGAAGACTTAACTAGATATAGTATGTTTTAATGTTTGATACAGTTAAGTAACAGATATATATTTATTTACTTTTGAATTTTATACGTACACTTTATTTCTATCTATTGTAGTTAAAGAAAATCTCCTAAAAATATTGTTAATTTTACTACCTATAAAAATTAAAATTAAAGTAACTTGAAGCTCACTTCAGGGTATCTAACAGTCATGTAAGCTCAGGCCAGTAATGAAGCTTCCCCAACTTGTTGTTATTGCGGTTGTACTTGTTGTTGTTTTTTTTTTTTCTTTTCGTTTTTGTGGTTTCAAGTACAACAGACGATTGTGAGTACAGGCCTAGCAATGTTAGCGCCATAAATAGTTGGACCGAAGTTTAAAGTGTGCGTACAGAACACACAAACAGAACTGGCCCGAGTTTAATTGCAAATTGTAAGACTCTTACAGGGTGGGGCTAATCAAAAGATGTACAAGGAAGCCACTTGTGAGTCAAGGGTTAGAGCCATAACTTTAACTTGAACGAAATGAAAATAGCTACTACAAGGAACTATTAGAGACGATTGTAGATGGGAAAATATATGTATAGTACATATTGAATAGAGAAATGTAGTAATAGAAGTTGAAAATAAGGAGGCCTTTTTGATGCAACTTTAGATTACTTGTCTTTATTTTTAACGATAATAATTTGCTTGAATAATTTGCCCAACTTCTACAACTGATGCGTGGTAAATAACAATCCTAAAATCAAGACTCATAACACTAAACTTGAGTAGAATAAGCTCAAGATAATCATACAATGAATGCATTAAAAATGCACTTAATATGATCTCAGCTTGCTGGTATTCCCCGATTAGTAACAATCAACTTAAAGTGCCGAATCAGAGCTAGAGCCATAAAAAGCCGAGTCTGGAACACCTGACGAAGATACTGACTGCTTTTCGTTTTAATGCCAAAAGCAGAATTTCCCAGAAGTACTTAAGTCTAGCTGAGCGCCACCAACATTATTTCTCGTATCAGCAATTTGATTTATTGAGGCGCAAATGCAAAGACCCCGAGACATTCAAATCATGTTAAACACATGGCGTACTCTATGCTGAAGACACAAAACAAGGAAGAGAGAAAGAGGAAGGGAGAGAGAGAGAGAGAGGAGTGTGTAGGTTGAGAATAGGTTGAATGGTTTCAAGCAACGTCGTCGTCTGGTCGACATGTGAGTTTTCGCCGACGATAGATAAGCGAACTGAAATGGGATTAAAATGACGCGAGTATAAACTTTAATGAGAAGGAAAATGAGCACAGAAATTGTCACATTTCCAGTGAAAATACATCTTTAAAAGCGACAGTGAAAGTGCACAAGAGTGCAACTTCGTGAAGGTTCATCAGATGCGCTGTAAATAATAGAGTAAGCTACATTGGACTTGAAAGTTTCGAGCGAAGCTAGATAACAGGATGAGGTCATGTAAGAATTTATAATATGTGCATATAACTATATGAATATATTAATAAATTCTTGAACAATTTGAATTGCTGTAAAAAGTATAATATATACATATATATAGCATTATCATAGCAAAGAATGCCACAAATTTCTTATAGAATATTCCCTAATAATCACTTAATATAGTGAATACAGTTTAATACGTCAAATGAAAAGTTCAAAGAGCTTAAACTAGCAGTACTAAACAACCCGCTCTACACACATTAAGTGGTACGAGTATTTATGCAGGAGACAATCTGGCGAAGCGGCGCAGTCAAGTGTGCCAACAGCAAAAAGGCGGTTTGGGTCACATACTGCGACAATAGCAACAGACAGCGCAAGAGTTAAAGATTGTCATACGGCCAAAGAGAAGGACAGTGAGAGAGAGGGGCGACAGAAGATACTACATAGTACAAAGAAGAGGCTAAGAGATATGAAAGATCGTTTAGATAGGCGTGCTCGCTGCGACACGCAAAAGGCCACTTAGGCCAAAAATGTAGCATCTCCAGCGAAGATAGAGAGACCGAGAGAGAGGGGAGCCAAAGCATTCGACATTTAGATGCTATGATAGATTAAAACATAGCTCTATGTCGGGCATGAGCATTATCTGATGAAAATTCTCGCGCGTGACAGGCGTTGCAATGCTATCGATTACCGCAGATAAGTGACTGCTGCGGAACGTACTAAGTTATTCTTATATCGTATAGAATGCACGCCCTAAATGGACACTCATTAGGCCGTCCGATCTGTTCTGTCGCGTCCTTAAGACGAGTACTTCTTCTACTACTACTATTTATAAATAGCCCAGGCATGAGCACAACGTCCAGGGCAATAGGCGGGGTGCCAGGGTGCGGGGCGGGGGTCAGTTGGCTGTCATTAATGGCGCCGCTTGTTGGCCCACAAAGAGCGAAGAGCTTTAAGTATCGTATGTACAGCTACACGAAACGAGTTTTTTGGTTTCGGCTTCTTGGTTTTTTGCCTCCTCTTGAGTCTTGTGATTCTTGGTAGTACTTGGTGCTAGTGCTTGGCAACACACGCCCCAACGACCGATGGTCGAGAATCTTCAAACTACCTCTGTGGCTACCACAAGGCAATTTGAAGTATGGAAGCAGCTTATAAAAAAGAACAAAAATACAGAAAAAAATAAACCTCACTGCAATTAGCAAAAAAAAAGAGATGGAGTAGATAGTATAGAAAGAGACGGAAGCGATTGCAAGAGGACCTTTATGGCATGGGTGTGTTTGGCGGTTTTTCCTCGGCACCTCAACGCTTATCTTTCACGCTGTCTGATGTGGTTATAGCAAGTTAATAAATTGTAAATGTTTTCACAATAAAATACAAATATAAATATTGTGCTTATTTACGAAAATATCAGAACAATTTACTTGCGCATTTAATGAAAATAAAATCATAAATCGTTCTAAAGCTGCAACAGCACTAAACCGAATAAACACAATCATCTGCGCTCTAAATAAATGTTTTGAAAATAGAAATCTATTAAGTGCAGGTCGAAGAGAAAATACTCTGTAAAGCGTTTCTATAATGAAGAATCTATTTGTTTTGTTTGATATTTAAGCATTTTCTAAGTTTTATTATTTACACATATTTATAATAATATGATGCCCACTTGTTTGCCTTAGCTCATTTATAAAATTCATAGGAATCCCCACTACGGTGGATCCCAAAATCTAGAACATCCACCTTCGATCTGCTTCAGTTATTGCTATATACCTTGTCATATCACATCGTTACGCTACGCTAGCAGAAATGCAGAAATACTCGACACATTTGACTGTTATTCAAAGAAATTGTTTTCAATTGTGCCAAGTAAATTGAGAAAAGACTGCAAAAACAATTTAATTCACTTAAAAATATATATTTTCTATGCATTCTTTTATTATTGTCCAATTGTTTGTCTTGTTTTTCTGTTTCTATTGTTGTGTCTGCTCAATTCGCAGCATTTCGTTTCGTTTCGCTTCGAATCGGTTTATATTTAAAACATAAGTTATACTATAAGCGTAAGAAATTCCATTTAATTTGGATTTGCCCCCCTTTCCACCATCTATTTTTAGACACATTTTTGGCTTGGTTTTTGTTATTGTTTGGCAAAAGTGTAACATCACGATGTGGTAGAAAACATTTAACAGCAAATAACTGCACGTCATTGGTATCCCCAAAGTATTCGGTACAAGAGCAGAGCACATACACACACACACATACACGCACACATTTTGTATAGATTTGAAGGCAGATTGTAAGATAGAAAGACGACAGACTGCCATGCTTCTTGATATGCTGGCATGCGGCAAAGAACATTGCGAAAAACGGCGGCAAATTGAATTTAAAATTGAATCAATATAGTAGATAAAGCAACTATAAGAAGGAGAACAGCTAGAGTCTCACGTATTTGCAGATAAACAAGCTGGATAAGCAGAAGGAGAATAGAAATAGGAACTGCGAGTAGCGAGTCGAGTGTCAATACACTCATTGATTTTTATGCCCGGTGGCCATAGGGTAAACGGGTATGTTAACTTTGTGCCGACCGATAATACATGTAACGGGCAGAAGAAAGCGTGGCGGACCGTAGAAATAATATATATTAATTCTTACTCAGCATTAACAGCCGAGTCGTTGACAAACACAATAACTATCAACGACTCAATTATTACCAAAATTTGGCTGCAATCGGATAAGAAATAAATTCAAGAGGTGCTGAACTAAAGACCACTCCCTACAAAGTATGCAACATAAAATATGCTAAAAGTATAAGTAAAGAAAATTATTTATTTATTTTTTTTTTTAAATTATCCACATGAAGTAACATTTCAATAAGCCGCGAAATAGAACCAGAGACATGTGAAGAAATTTAAAATATTTCCTTAGCCAGTTGGCTAGTGGGTATATAACAGTCGAACACAGTCAATTGTAGCTTTCGTGCTTGTAAGCTATTGAATTTCGTTCTGTTTGAAAAAAATCTAAATGATTGCTTTATGTATCTAACTATTTCTTTTCCAGTATTAAATTGAAGACAGTTCAAGAGTAGGTTAAATTTAGTCAGAATTGTTGTTAAATGTTATTTGAAATATAACTGAAATTCTTCAGCTTAATTAGTAAATAATCCAATCTAGATTATTTCCACTCCATTTCTGTGCACAGAAAAGTTGGATTTCTTTATTTGTCGCCGTTTTAAACTCAGGAAAAAAGACACAACGATTACACGCGACTTACCCAAAACAAAAGCTGCACACAGCACAATTGTTTAATATTTGTAATTGTTATATAACTTGCAGTCGTCTCTGCGTATTTACGTACAACGAAAACAAAAGGCACAACACACAACAACAGCAAATAGCAGTAACAATAACAATAGTAAAATCATTGCCGTCAATTTGTTGCAGCTAATTGCAAATGCCTTGTCAAACAAAGCCCAGCGACGACCTTTACAACAAAAATATTGTCGTCGTTGTTTTATTCAGTTTCGTTTTTACTTGATATTCGCTTTTTGTTGTGTTTGTTTCCTTTGCCTCAATATAGAAAATTTAATTGTGCAAACATAACTTGGCCAGTGCCATCTCCCCCCACCCGAACAAACTACCTAAACTAACCGACCAACTGGCGTCGACTCTTTGGATTCTTCGGGTCATAATGGTTATACGGTTAATTGCTTTTTTTCGTCGGGTTTCTTTCTCTCTCTCTCTCTCGCTCGGTTGCTTCCTTGTCTTGACTGCTTGAACTCTTGATCTTTCAAGGTTGTGACGCCACCTTGACTTCACACAAGCCATTATCTCTTTAATAACATCTTCAACAATAATTCCCCCCCTGCCAAAAAAAAAAACATTATGTATGAGTAAAATTGTAAGAGAATAACAAGAAAAGAGCTTCATCACGAATTTAATTACCACGCATGGTGGCAATTGTGGGTTTTTTATTTTTTGCGCTGCGTTTTTCAGGCAAGATCTTAAAGACTCTTTCAGCTACCCGAAATGAATGGACATTATGCAAAAATGTGGGCGTCTACCGGTGTCACGCCCACCATCAACTCCCGATTTCGGCCAGTGCCAGCATGACGTATACTTAACATAAGCAACGCAATACGAAAACTTTGCGAATACCAGAGGCTAGTGTAGAACTTGAAATACACTTGCAGATAAGATGAAGTTGTTTAGTAGGAATGGAAAAACTAAGAAATATACAATATAAAACTCAAAATAAAACTAAAAATATAAGTTTTAAAAAAAAAAAAAATTATTTTTAAAAAACAACAGATTATAATTTTTTATTTATTTTTATTAACAAATCATTACCGAAGTTGAAAGAGCTAGAATACTTCCAATCCTAAGTTCTTACAGTACTTTCTCTTCTAAAATCATTTGTTAATCAATGATTCAAGTCTTACATTTCTACAATTTACAATTGATTTAAATTTTTATTTCTCTATAAAAAATAAATAAACTGAGAGTCCTAAAAGTACGTCGAAATATTCAAATTTACATTTCTGCAATTCACGACATGCTTCTTAGGCAATTTCATGGCCGAATTTAAATACCCATTCACGAAGTGTATAAAGTAGGAGTCACTCAATAAACAACAAAATTATAAAGAAACGGAAAACAGAAGAGAAAGAAGAAAGAAAGAAATTTGCATGGCATGTGCTAAGCTAAGAGAGAAATAAAAAAGAAATACAAAAAGAAAAAAAAAGGGAAAAACTCTCGCACCGAAAGCAAAGTTAAAGTCATGTCGGGAGAAATCTGGGCAAATGAAGTAAAGGTGTCAAGAACTTTATTGACAGGCCTCAAGCTGACTGGCAAACAAAACGTAATGCTGGCAAAAAAAAGAAGTTTACACAATAAGGCAGCAACAACAACAACAGCAACAACAGCGAAAAGAGACTCGAAACCAAATCGAAACGAAGTCCGCACCGAACTCATGTAGGAAGCTGAGGAAAGCAAATAAAACAAAAACAAACTTAAAACGTGACAGGCAGCAAAAGCGTCACTACTCCCAATAACAACAACAACAAGTGGGGAAAAAAAGCAGCAACAAATGACGACAAAAACCGAAAAAATATTTTTGCATTGACAAATGAGCTACGTGAAAGTTTTGCACAACACTCCGGGCCAATGGACCCGGGACTCAATGATGTGGGGAGGGGGAGAGAGAGGAACTGCCTCCAAGCGCAGCCGGGAAAATCGGACTGTGGACTGTGAAAAGCCTCTTCACTGTGTGGAAAATCGAAACCAAGTAATTAGCACTTATTCAGATCAAAGTCAAGTGAATCGCTCGCTCGCTCACTTGTTCACTTGTTCACTTGGCAGGCAATGCGAACTAGTTTTGCGCCTCATGTGGGCAGTGGCGAGAGGTCGACATACTTTTCGCAGTCACTGTCATTGGCACAAGCAGCAAATAGAGCAAAGCAAATAATAACAAATACCCGCACAGTGCGCTCATAAAGACGCTGACGCTGAGCTTACACAGAGCATAATTAATGTGCACTTACCGCAGCCAGCGACCGGTTGCAGAAGCAGTGAAAGAGAGAGGGAGGAGAAGAGCAGGAGCACACGAGAGCAACGAGGTAAGGCGCATATAAGTAGTAAAATAGAGAGAACATAACGACAGAGAGGGAGAGAGAGATTGAGAGAGAGATGACGCACACGATACTTCAAGTAAACTGCAATTGGTTTTGCATGTCAAAGTGTTTCTGCTGGGGCATCTCTATACTCAGCACAAGTACCCTACACTCAGGGTGGGGAATAATCGACTAGCAGGTAAACTATAAATATAGGATGTTACTGAAATAATTCTAAAGGAGTTTAACAAATCTTAATACTGACTTATATTGCTTTAATTTTTGCCACAATAAAAAATAAATTGTAAAATATGTCGGATTTTTTCCGAGCAGAAAAACAATCACAAATAAATTTACTTATTATCATTATTGGAAAAAAATACCGATTGTGACCAACTGTATTTTATAATTTCATACAATTTAATACACATAAAAATAATCTTTTTTTTTTCGTTACATTCCAAATTTTAGAACAAATATGATTGTTTTTATTGCGTGTGTGTAGTAAACCCAAAACTTCTTTAGAATTCAATTTTGTATTGTATTTGATTGAAGATTTTTTACAAAACTTTTAAGACCAAAATTTAGCAAAACACCTTCAAATTACTTTAAGAACTCTTTTAAAATATTTAGAATTTGTTTATTGTTTTATTTTTTTCTGATGATTATTAAAAGAGCATTTGGCTGTCGCATAAGGCAGCGCTCTCCCGCTCTTCCATGCAGCTACTGCAGAGAAACTCATTTGCAATTGACACCAACAACAGGAGGCAGTTGCAGTGGCAGTGGCAACTTGCAGCTGTAGTTGAGGAGGCGGTGGCAACTGCTGGCGGCAGGTGGTCGGTGCTGTCCGGTGGCAGCTTGCAGGTGGCAGAAGGCAGGTGGCAGGCAATAACCATCATAGGCAGCACTGCAGACAAATGCGATGACGGGCGATGCCGTGGAAAACGTGTGCCACATAATGTCACTCTCATTTAAACAACATGTAAGCGAATGTCATGCGGCGCCGTGGGTGACAGAGAGAGAGGGAGGAGGGGCATGCGACAACCGCAAATAATAGTTGTTGTCGTTGTCGTTGTTGGTTGCTTGGTCAACTGCATGTGCCACTCATTTGTGAACGAATGTCAACGGCATCCCGCATGGTGCGATAATTAAGGTTAATCAAAATGACAACAACAGCAACAACAGAGATGACAACAAACTATGAATAGTTTGCCTGCACTGTGTCGCTAGACAATGATTAACGAGAACATCAAACGAGATTTAGGCAAACAACACTGAACTTACTGTACAGTATCACAAGCACATCAACTAATTTTCTTTGCAAATACATTGCATGCACGTGCGTGTCCATGTGGGTGTGTGTGTGTGCGTGTGTATTTATGACAATCTTTTGCTGCCGTTTTGTGGTGTCGTTTCTTCGTTCCTCCTCCTCCCTTTCCACCACCTTATTTCTTCTTTCTGTTTTGTAGTTATTTACATAGTTGAAGAAGAGGCAAGCGCGCTGACAGTTGACTTTACCACATGTTGCCTGTCAAACTGTCGGCGCCTGAAGTTTTGCACACACACAACAACAACAGCAGCCATCTCCCTCACTCAATCTCCCACTCTCTCACTCGCTGTCTGTCACCCCGTCTCGGTTTTCTTTCATAAATCAAAGCGCCTCGCAGTGTCAGCAGTAAATGAGTCATTTACCTTTAGTAATTTTTAGTGCGGAGGCAGCAAAAGAGAGAGGGGAGGGCTTTCGTTGTGCGGGGTAACCTCTTTGAAGTGCTATGCGAAAATCAAATATTGCCTTGTCTAATTAGAAGCCCGCTCACATTTGAAACAATTAAATTTTCTGGCATTTAAGCGTTTTCTGTTTCCGCGAAACTTTAATTCGCGAGTTCGTTTCCTTACCTGATTTGGTTTGCGAATCGCTGTGAAGGAGAAGATAAAGAAGAGAGAAAGAGAAGAATTAACTACTATTTCGGGAATACATTAGATTAGATAAATATTTTATGTAGATCAGTGTAAGATAAGGTTTCTATTATTTGAGCCTAAGAAATTCAAAAGAAATATCATTTAAGTTCACATATAAACATGACGGAATCCACATAGCATCCACATATTTGTGCTACATTAATTTATTACAAGTTAATTTTACAAAATATATATATATATATCTTATCTTCCACACATTATCCTTAGCTTTACTTCAATGCATTTACTATAGTTGACTTTCGACGGTCGACTTTCAATAAATACTTATTTCAAATCATATCTAAATATTACCAACCTACCATCCACATACGCCCCACACGCACACATCTCTCAAAAGTTAAATATTACTTGCATAGTATCCACATATCATTTTTAGAGTATCCACATATCATCTACATAGTATCCACACATCATCCACTTAAAGCCCAAACACTAACAGAAACTTCGCTGACGACCTAAGCTGCTTTTCTCCATTCCAATCTCTCTCTTGCAACTCGTATAATGTTTCTAATGACTTATTTATGCAAAAACACTATTTACAATCCACTTGGCATCCACACACAACTTACTCAACTCACTGCAACTTGGCGCAGCTCGTTAACAATCGCTGTCAACTGTTCGCAGCTGTGCGCCTCGCAAACTCCCAAGGAGCAACTGCAACCACTTTCCACAATCTACGCAAATGTTGCACATTGCGGAGAAAGTGCAGTTGAAAAGAAGATACTTTAGAGTGTGCGTATCTCGCTAGTTCTGCTAAGCAGCATTTGCAGCATTTGCACTATTCAAAAATTAATGTGCTAAAAGAAAACCCAAAGCCGGAGAAGAGTAAAGCAAAGAAAGGAACGCGTTGAGTCGGCAGACTGCATAAATGATGCCCACAGGACACAGGCTCCCTCCCACCCCCACACTGCCTACTTTCCCAGTCCACCATCGCACTTTGGCCCGCAGTAAAAGAGGAAAAAATGTGCAGCATGTGCAAAATGTACGCAAAAGTAGCCCAAGGCGGCGAAATGAGTTGGGCACAAAAGGCAGTCCGACTAGGTAAAGCGACAAAAGAGTCCAAAAGGAAGGCAAAATATGCAAGTGTTCTGCATGTTTCCAAATTCATGTATTCTGAGCAAAGTCTTGTTATAAAAAAAGAAATTCAGCAAATATTTGCAGCAGCTAAAGAGAATTTAAATACTGCAGAGAGAAGAAATCATTTAATCATAGGAAAAACAGCATTATTAAGGAAGTTACTGCATGCAAATTATTATTTTCAAATATGGATTCTATTTGGAATGTAACTTAATATTTCTGTTGTAAAAATCGTTCGAATAATTAACAGAATTATATTATAAATTGACCCACGAAACCAACCAAGTTTAATAACAAGAACATTTAATTAATTTACGTTATACAGACTGATAAGAATTACAAACAACTAATCTACTTTATAAAAATAAACCTATCTTAAAGAAACTAACATATTTTAAGAAATAATCGTTGTAAAATATTTGCAACAAAACGTTCCATTTATGGACAATTTTAAAAGTCTAAGCAAATATTTATTTTTATCATTTACACTTTCTAGAATAGAGCAACTAAAGCATTGTTATTTATAATAACTCTCTTCTGATAAAAAGCTAATATTAATACAAAAAAATACTTTATAAAATTGTTTTCAATGCTACTGCCAATCTCAAGTATCTTTATAAGAAAATAATGAATAAATATTTCCACTTTTTATACAATACAAGCCCCTCTTCAAGCTGCCACCCACACAAATAATAGATAAGCCATTGTACCTCACATAATACACGTCTGCTTACAATCAATTCTCTATTTTTTATGTGTGCGGCAACTTCCGTCAGGCAAAATTTGAAAATTTCCGTGCCTGTCAATATAAATAAAGTGAAATACTAAACACATCCGCAGAGCATTTTCATCTTTCAACTAAACTACGCCAAATGCAGCAGGAGAAAAAGAAAATAAAAAGAAGACAGCGGGAAACGTACACAGAAAAATACCGCACATATATCTGTCTATATATAGTAGATATGTAAGTATATAAACTGAAGGCAAATGGAATGCCAACCTGGGCATCCGAGGTTTCTGGCGACTGATGGTGCCGCATTATTTTTGCCTGTCCATTTTTATTCTTCTTGTTGTTGCTATTTTTTCTGTCTAGCATGTTTTTTTGTTGTTGCCGTTTGATGCGGAAGTTTTTAAATTGTGCAGCAATTTCATTCATTCATGAGCATTTTTCTAGTCAAGGAGCAGAGTCCCCGAGTCTGGAGACGGAGAATCTGTGACGGAGTCGGGATCTTAGTTCTCAGCCAAAGGCAAATTCCCCCGATGCGGTGGTTTTTCACTTGACTTTTCAAGTGATGCCGGGCCGAGGCATGTTGCCACAATGGGGCGTGGCAGGACATGAGAGCAAGCAGCGGAGGGCGAATGCCCAAGCAAAAGCAAACAAAGTCATTTGTTTTTGGATATGAAACAACTTAGTGTTTGTGAATAGAACTGAAAGAGGGAGAGCGAGGAAGAAAGAGAGAGGAGGTATGGTGGGTCAAGAGCAATAACGTTGAATAATAAGATTTTGCGTGGAGTGACAGCAGAGTTTATGTGCGCGACTCCTTGAGCCTGTGCTTGTGTGTGTGCCTGTGAGTGGGCGTGGCAGCATTGTGTAAGTAACTGCAGCGGGGGAAATCACCATTAAATGTGCGGCCAAGTCGTATTTTTATCACCTCAGGCAAGAGTAGAAATCGCATAAAGATGCCTTTTTTATTTACATGCCATAACACACAACCAGCGAATAAATTCCACATAGTTAAGTTCCACACCTAGTTTGCCATTTCCTCTTATTATTTATGTAAATTTCAGAAATGAATAACTAAGTTGAGTATGAAATAACAATGAACTTAAGTTATATAAAGTTTTCCAAGTTCAATTTAGCCTCCTTGCCTGGCAATTTTTCAGTTAGTCCTGCCAAACCACTTATCATCCACAGTTGATATCACAAATTCCATCTTGAAAACCTGTTTAGCAACTTTTTGCTCAACTTTTTATTCAAACAAACTTCCTTTTCCGCCATAAACTATGCCCGTATTTCTGACATCTGTCATGTGCTGATAACAAAAAAAGAACTTTTGCTCACTAACTGCACTCAATATATATGCATAATCCACTTGGGATCCACAGCAACATGCACATAACTCTGCGCAGACTTGCACCTGCCCAAAGGACAACTGTCAAGTGAGTCAAAGACTAAAGATAAATGCCAAATGCGACAAGCAGCTAAAAAAAAGGAGAACTGCAACAGCACATACTTGCAAAGCTCTAACACACACAGACAGAGCAGAGAGGCGCGCTCATTAAATATTTAAAACTCTTGTACCGCCAAAAACAAGCGCCAAAAAAAACCGTAGCCTTCAAAAAAAAAAAAAAAAAAACTAAAATAAATAAAGCCACCACACATACACCCACACAAATAAAGAGCAGCAAAAGCGCAAAGCAAAGTCAAAGTGAAATGGAAAGAAAAAAAGTTTACATTTGGCCAGAAAGGAAGTTTTGTGTGCATGCCATGGAATTTTAAGCAACAAAAACGGCCTCAAGGACCGCCTTCCCCACCGCCCTCTCCCACGGAATGGGCGCGGCTGTGCTGTCAGCTGCTTATAAATGAGCCAGTATCTCCCGCACTCTCGCACATACACTCGATCTACCATTTCCCTTCCTCCCTACCTCGTTGGCGGTGGGTGTTTATGGTAACGTATGCAATTTAATTAGGACTAAACTAAATTAATGGCCACCGTATTTGTTTCTCCAGCAACAACAGCAACAACAACGGTAGAAATAAAGGGGTTTTTGTGCGAGGTCCTTTGACGCCAAAATAAATGTCTGCGACGGCATGTTGTTAAAAATTTTGGCAAAGCCCTCGACGTCTATTAGCGCCACACAGAGAGGATGATAGAGAGAGATGGCAAGAGAGGGGAAGAGAGAGAGAGAGAGTACACCACAGCGACACGGCGACATACTCCCAAAAGCAGCAACTTCCTTAGGAAGTGCGCTACATGCGCTGAGTGTGGGTTGCCCCTCTCGCTTGCACACTGAACTCCCAGCTCCCTCTCTCTTTTTGCCATTCTTTCTCTCTCTCACTCTCACTCGGTGCGGTTGCAGGAAGTGCTCATTGAAAGTATTTTGCGTTGTCGGTTATGTCATGTAGCAAATTTCGCCATAGCCCCAAAATGTATGCTACAGTTTTGTGCGACCAAAAAGGACATGCGGCACAGCTTGCAATACAGCGTCATGTGGCATGCGGCAGGCAGGTGTCTGGTGGCACATGGCATTTTACATGCCAGTTCACAGGTTTAGCCAACAAAGTGTCAATGAAAATGTGCGACACACGAACATTTGCAAATCAAAATCTGATTTCGCACATTTTACTCTACAAACGAAATTCAACAAAATCAAATCAGATTAAATTTCAAAAAACAATCACACAACTCGTTTAAAGTCATTCACGACAATTGACATGAATGATTTAGCAGATGAAATTGAAAAGTAAATCCATCAGACGAACGTTCTAAATAGTTGTCAAATTGAGTGTGATAGTTTTATATCGACTCAATATGTGAATGTTCAGCGTATTAAAAATATATTATACAGGTTGCTATATAACAATGATTTGTCTTTTATCTCTTCGATTTATTAACGTAAATGGAAAATAATTCAATAAATTAACCTGAAAATTCATGAATACATCGAAGTACAATAAAAAGTGTAGTCAAGTATATAAACTGTGCAAATAGATTTACATACAGTAAATTCCCGACTTCATAACGAAATTTGACAGCATGTTAAAGTGGGCGTTAAGCGAGTGAAGCAAGCATAAAATTATGTAATCATTAATAAAGTTGATTGGCATTTAAACGCTGTCAATAAAGCGTAATTAAACGTACATTTGTATAGGGTGTGTGCGAGTGGATCGACATATAGCTGGAACTGAATACCTTATACTCAGTATGGGCAGGGCTTGTAAGCTTGTTAGGGGAAGGTTGCTTGATATCTCACATTACCACGGAGTGTTTGTTGTGCACACACATACACTCACACACGGACCACAAGCCGTGGTGATACTGCTGTGCTGTGCTGTGCTGCGTGGCCAACAACGTAACGTTTGAAGTAAATGATATTCAATGTTATTCATACGACGTGTGGGCCCAGCCGCGTGTGTGTGGAGTGTGAGAGCTTACAGAGTCATTTGCAGTATTTCCGGTTCCTGCGGTGCTTAAATTTTATCAGAATGTGCGACTGGCTGAACTTAATGAAATTGTTTCTGCCTAAGGAGAAAAAAAAACGTAGAACAACTGCGCTGTATTGCTAATGTGATAATTACGTGTAATACAGGAAGAGAATGTTAAGGAATTTTTTTATTACATTTGAACTCCACATGACAAAGTTCGAATCGCATGCAGAGAATATTAAATGTTCTGCAAATGTTAATGGGAAATTTAATTTATACCAATTAGAGGTGTAAAAGAATATTGAAATATTTATGGAATAACGTTATTCTATAGATTAAATTTGTATTCATTACTTTGTAAATATGTTTACAGCGCATCCATTAGTATGATGAATTTGAAATTGAATTTGCAATTGATTGAGTTTCATTATTAATTATTAAGTTAATTTGCGATAAGCAAACCAAAGGGAAATGAAAAGCACGACTCGACACAAGCAGTTAAATACAATGTAAGCACTCGACAGATTTATACCCTGCTCCATATAATTATTTTTTATATAAATAGTTTTCATCAACCAACCTAATATACCTTTTTTTCCAATGAGTGCGGTACATTATCATATTGAATGCAATATGCATTCAAATGCACAGACAAATGCATTTATTGGAGTTAACGAGAAATTATCACTGAATTTATAAGCCAATAAAAGCAGAAATCAATTAATGCTTAAATCCTGACGTGCTTATCTAAAGAAAAGCATATTATTCAAAATTTAATGAAGTTATAATTGCTAATGAAATTGAATAGGAAATAAATCATAATATGAATTGAATATTTTATTGAGTAATAATGAACAAAGTTCAGTGAACTTAGGCTTTGTTGGTAATAAATTTGTATATGTACCTGAAATTCAACTAGTAAATTAAATATTTTATATTAATGCTTAAGAACAACTCATTTTTTACTATTAACTTTAGATAGTTTACAAATTAAATTACATTTATTAGCATTGCAATTAGTAAAACTGTCTGGCAAATATTCAAACTAATTAATGCAATTTATACAACCGTGTTCGCTATTTATTTGCTCTGTTTTTCACTCGCATGAAAAGTGAAAAATCAATTAATTTACGATGCACATGAAAATCAACCAACAAAAAAGTTTAAAATGGATTTAATTATGCAGCATAAGAAACGAGAACGCGAAACGAGACTGACATACGCATTTAGTTGACATTTGAAATTTATCGATGCAATTAATGTGAAAATTGCTGGCATTATAATTTATGCCACTGATAATTAAACTAAAAATAATGTATGAAATTACAAGCGAGACGACGGAACACATTAAAACCCAACAAACAATCAAAAATGGGGGAAAGAGAGAAAGCGAGTGCCAGGGTTGAGTTTAGGGCTGCACTTGGGGTTGAGGTTCGTGGCAAATGTCAAAAAGACAAATTGAAGGACACTCCCCATGACAGGACATATGTAATGGAATGTTTTGTTGCTTTCGGGTCATTGTGTGCCCCTTTTGTTTGCCCACTCTTCTTCCCCCTACTGCCAGCCCTCCTGCATTTTCATTTAACGCCCATTTTTATTCATTTCTATTGTGCAAATATTTAACATGAAATTACATGAATATTTCAAGTCCTTTTCCCATGGGTTGCATTTCACAAACGGATGACAGGCAGAGGCGTAAATTTCTAGGTAAATATGCGTATGTTTGTACACATTTAAGGGGTCCAATAATAAATCTGGATAAAAATAGCATGCAAACAAAGCAATCACGAGCTCAAATAACTGTTTCTTTTCTCTGTTACCCACGCACATTATAAATATGCCCTTTGGGTGATGTAAAGCAGGCATGCCATATATAGTGTTCCTGCTAAGGACGTCAAACTTTGTTAACATGCATCTTAAAATTTGTTTTTATGGGATAAAGATTCTGTGCAATTGAGTTCTTGGAATAAAAATTTGATGTAAAGATGTTAACATATAATAATGGCTATAAAAATATGTTTACTTTTACCATTAAGTTAAGTTCATTTAAGGTATTTAAAGAGGAATAGAGCTAATAAAGCTTGTGTACAACTTAAACTATATTTGCTTGCTGATATTGAGTAGGACACGTTTTACTACTCTCTGAATTCTGCGCATCTTTATGCAGTACATATGCATGCATATTTATGTTATTTATAGCAGCACTGTACACCTCCATATGGGCTGTCAGTTTACACTAGCATCGTCGAGGCAAATCAAAATGCATGCATTGTAGCTTCGAACACAGGAATTTGCATGCTTTTATGCAGAGAGGTACCATCGAATTGCTTAGCACGGGTGGTTTGAATAGTTTATTGTACTTTACACACTGTAAACAATACTAGAACTAACAAGCATGAAAGCTACATCTGTTCTTTTGCAAATAAACTTTAAATTCAACAATTAATTTGTACAAACTTTTGGCATTTAATCAAGAATAGTTCTAGCAGAGAAATTCCGTAGCCATATTTGAGACTTTATATACTGTTTTCCTTGCACTTCCTTATTGTGCACTAACTTAATTTTTCATATCGTTCTCCATAAAATTTTACTGCACCTCGTCAAGTTCTACAAAATATATCCAGATATAAATACTTTACTGTTTTCACTTGCTGTTTCATTTTACGTGCTCGTAGTCAAGGAATTTAAGCAGCTTCTGCACAACTTTGCTATAAAATCCCCTTAGCTAATTCTCAGTATTAACACTGGTTGTAAACTTAATTCTAGCCCACTTTCACTCAGCGCCAAAGCCATAAAATGATGGAGAACAAGCAAAAACATAGTTTGCCGACAGCTTTATGTGTGCATCGCTGGGCAATTGCCACAGAAAAAAAAGAAAAATAAAAAAAAACGCAACAAAACAAAAAGTAGAAATATGTAGGGAAAAGAAATGAATGCCAACTGTACGTTGACTGTCAGCATGCACTGTGTGTGCTATATAATACAAATTCATGCTCGAAATATTTAAAACAGAGCGAAAATTCATTTTGACAGCGCAAATAAAATGCAAAAATAAAACCAATAAAAGAAATTTTTGGGAGGGAGGCGAAATAGAAATGCAATTGTCAAAAAATATGTGAAAATCAACATGGAAATTTCTGTTGAATTATTAAATGGGCTCCAAAGAGATTTTCACGCTGGCTTCAATTTCCCATCAGCATCAGTATGAAGACGTTTATGACAGCTGCTGATGCTGTTGTTAGTTTAATGATTATTCTTATTGTTGTTTTTGTTGTTCGGTTAGCAAAAAGTTTTGTTGTTTCTCTCGCAAGCAGCAAAGTTTTTGTCTGTTGCCATAAAAACAAACTATGTGCGACACTTGTTCCAGGACAGGGCCAATAACACCTACAAGAACAACAATAATGATGATAAGGGTGAAGGAACAACAACTAAATCAAACCTAAGAGAGTCAGGCGTCTAAATAGATTCCACGTCTAATCATGTGTAAATCCTTAAAGTTTATTTTGCTGCAATTTCCTTTGTCCCTTCTTGGTTGGTTCTTTGTGAACAACACGTAAAGTACAGAGCAATAAATATACGAATATCCGGTAAAAGATGAAGGAGGAAATAGAAGTTGCTATGGAGGTAGCAGAAGCAGATGAAGCACGTAAGGCAGGTGCCAACAATGGCAAGAAAGGTCGCTTGATTAGAAAATATGACGAGAACAGGGATTTATATTTAATAAGATTGCCGACACCTTCGGCAAACTGTGCAAGAGCAAAGGCGATGTCGATGACAATGTAAGGGGTGGCAATGTGGCATCTGGATATTGTGTGTGAGAGAGGGTTGACAATATATATTGTGAGGTGGCAGTAAAACGTTTAATAATCAAATTCAGTTTATGCAGGTTCACAAACTATTCAAAGAGTGCTGTAAATAGAAAAGGCCCTTAAAGCAAATGCAATATACTGCCCGTATACAGGCGAAAAATGCTAAAGAAAAATAGAGAGATAGAGAGGGAGAAAAAAAGAACAGCAGAGCAACAGCAATAACGACAGTAGCAGTAGTTGCAACAGCAGTGGCAGCAATCGCCGCCGCAGCTTCAGCTGCCAATAAAACATAAAATATTTGGTATAAAATAACGCGCATACGCCGGGTCAGCTCAGTCCCAGCAGCCAATAGACGGTAATGCCACTGCCACTGAAGCTGGCTACCCGAGCACACACAGTAACCGCGCAATGCCCAACGCAGACATCGCCTGCTCGTGCTGTGCTGTGCCAGCACGTGGCATGCCCCCGAAGGCAATACAGGTAAATGGTAAATGTGGCGTTCGAGCGAACGAGGCGAACGCCATGCACAATGCAAAATTTATTAGTTTTGGCAAAGGACGCAGCGCAGTGCAGTGCAACAACAACAATAAAAACAAGCAAGAGCAGAAGGTAAAGTGACCTGGACTGTTAAATACCCTGTATAAAGCTGAAGAGCTCTACAGTTGAACTGTAATATCATCGATAATTGCCACCAATGTTAATCGTAGTCGATATTAGGAAGGAAATTGAGGGTTCCCGATAGAAACCTCTCATCGACACTATCAACATTTTGAAGTTTCAGTTCTTATGAATCTCGACATCCACTGATATTCACAGAGAAAGGTAAAATAACTGCTCACATACAAAGTCTCTCAGTTGTCTCCTCTTTAACCAATATATAACCCATCTACCCCTTTTCTCTAGAGCTAAGGATATAAAGACGCAGCCTGCGGCCAACAGACTACAACTGCAGGCAAAAGCGCAATTTTGTTGCTTTGTTGCCAGTATTTTTACTATTTTTTCCTCCCTTTTTTTTATGTATGTAGTTCTTGTTATTGTTGCTGCACAACTTGAGCCCATAATAAAAACGGCAGCCTAGATTTCTGCATGCATATATTGAGAAACAGATAGTGGGAAAAAGGCAGCAGAGAGAAGAGCAACCAATACAGTCACAGTTGTACTTGTACGGTCTTATTCGGTCGTATCTTTAAATGCCAGGCCAACCGCAATGTAAACTGTTTACCTTGTGCCTAGGGCGGCTTTTTGTTAGACGCTTTTCCATCTTCTCCCTTTTTTGGCAGGCGAAAAACAACAGTTGGCAACACTAAGATCTTTTGGCAGTCACTGTAAGTGAGTGCCAGAAAATAAAAGAGACAGTGGGAAAGAGAAGGAATAGTGAGAGTGAGAGAGATAGAGAGACAGAAAGAGGACTAGTGAGAGTGAGATAACTCTTGACTAATTCATGGCACACTGTGCGCTCTTAATTAAAAAGTCCTTATGCATGCAATCCTTGCCGGAGGCCAACATAAACTGTGCTTTCCATCGATTAGGCAAACAAGTAGAGTGAAGCTCCTTTTACTTACTTATGGAATATATAATGCCTTAAGCCTTTGCTTTGCTTACCTAGAAAGAAGAGAATTCTTTTATTAATAAAAGTTGAATTAAAATTGTAGTCTGTAAAAAAGATGAAGTCCTTTCATTTGTTGTTCTGCTTTCAAATTATTTTCTCAATTTCTCTTGAGGCAAAATTCGGACAATTGTTTTGCCAGCAAACGAATCTCCGTTGCCTTGTTCGAACATGTCTAATAAATGTCTAACAAAAGGTCCTTGCCGAATAATGCACACAATTGCACCTGATTGCAATTGACAGTCCAATTTGTATCTGAGGTCCAAGTGGAAGTTTGGCTTTTATTTTCGGCCACATGCAAATAACGTAAATTTAATTAAATGCGTCAATAAATCGCACGGACAACACACAGCACCGACTACTACCCCCCGAGGAGCAATGCCGGACCACAGTGCGTATGCTTGACTAATTGAATGAGACACACTGCCCAGAGAGTCATAGATAGATAATGCCCCACGCCTTCGGATCGACGCAAATAACTTGTGCAAACAATTGGTGCCACAGACCACTGGGCAAGGAGGAGGAAATTGAATTGTCAAATGAGATTGGTTTGGTCAGACTGGTCAACCGCTCGAGCCGAACCAGGCCGGAGCTAATTAAAATTTGCATAATTAATCAAGTTTTTCGGGCCGCAATGAAAAAACTCGAAAGGCAGACAGACAGAGACGAGAGAAAGAGAGTCGATGGAAAGAAGAGAAGTAGTCAGAGCATCAGCCATAGCAGCAGAGACCTCAGCGGAAGTACAAAGCCGGCAAAGCGGAAGTGCCTACTAAGTGAGGCGCTTTACAAAAGTGCACTTAAAATTGCATTTGAAATTAATTGAATTCTCCCTGCCGGCGGGTGGCCAACTCACGACAACAGCTGCTAAATTAACAAGTAAGGAGGCAGTTGGTAGAACACATGCGACTATGAAATACCCTGTAAAGTAAAAACATTACTTTGCATCTCTTTAAAGTGAAATTATGTAAGACGAAGAAAGAGTCTGAATAAAATATTTATAATAAATAAAGGTTGCTTGATGTTTATATTAAATTGTTAGAAAATCAATAATTAATATTATTTTTTATTTCATAAACTAATTTGTTAATTCTTTTTGAGAGCATCAAATGCATATAGTCACATCAAACACACAACCTTCTTTTCATGATATCCTTCTCCTACGAGGGTCGTTTGATAAGTCCGTGACTTTTTGTATTTGCCGCGCACCTGCTCTAAATACAACACTGCTCCTGTCAGCAGTTATCGATTAACAGCTGACTGTAAAATTTTGAGAAAGCTGCGTTTTTTGGTTTGCGTTTTATAGGCATTGAAAGCAGACGATCTCGTGAATTTTAACGAAAATGGAAAAAAGTGAATTTCGTGTCAGCATGGCAAAATTTCATAAATTGGGCTACGAACTGCTACCCCATCCAGCATATTCTCCAGATTTAGCCCCCTGTGACTATTTTTTGTTTCCAAACATGAAGAAATGGCTCGGCGGTAAGAGATTCGGGTCATCACAGAAACAAACGACTATTTTGAGGGCCTTGAGAAAACCTATTATTTGGAAGGAATAAAAAAATTGGAAAAACGCTGGACTAAATGTATAGAGCTAAAAGAAGATTATGTTGAGAAATAAAACGCTTCTTTGACGAAAAAAATATATTTTATTCAAAAAGTCACGGACTTATCAAACGACCCTCGTACATTGCCTCAATATACCCCACATCATTCAAACTCAGGCTGTGCTTAATGTAACAAGCTGCAGTGCTGCCTGGGCGTGTGTGGGTGTGTGTTTGTACTATGTGTGTACACAAAGGGCGCCTGAAACAACCGAGAAAATGCAGCACAGGCAGAGCTTGCATTCCAGTACCTTTCCCGGGATTCTCTGCCTACGTAACGTGCCGAGTTTCATATGATTTTACAAAATGCAATCAACTTGTTCTTAATACGCGTTTAATGTGTGAATAAAGACCTGCACAGCTCAATGGATTGGCCATTTGTATACCTCGTCAGTTGTGAGAGAGAGGTATATAGGAGAAGAAAATACATAAGGGAAACTATGCTAATTATTTCAATTACAAATCAATGTTGTTTAATGAACAGCTAATAAAATGCTTCAATAATAATAGTCATCTGCCCTGGGAACCTTCCAAAGTATTGATTACTATTTATCAATTTTACAACGAAAAGAACTCTGCTATGTTTGGAATTTACAAGCATGTAATTTAAACACAAGCCATTAATTATATGCACATCGTTAATGCTTAATTCCCGACAGACACCCTGGCAGCAATATGTGTTTTACAGTCCTTTTTAAGAGGTATAATGAGAGTTTTTCCAAGCACACAAAAAAGAATAAAGTACACATAAGTGGCCGGTAAGATGAAGAGGGGGAAGGGTGGTGCAGTGGTGCTGGGCGTGGGTTGCCAAGGACTCCCCAGCGAGTGTAAGTTGGCAAGAAATTGAGGACAATTTGAGCGACTCATTAAGTGGCTTGTCAAGGCCTTGGCACAAGGCGTGGCAACTTTTAATTGCAGTTGTCACTCTTGGCACTTGAGTGGACATTTTCGAGCAGTTTAACCGAAACAGGTGCCGCTTAGCGAACAACCAATAGATAAGAGAAACCCGATAGATTGAAATCTTATCTGAAACGAAAGTGAACGTGACAATCTAATCGAACAAATCAAACTAGTATTAGTAGTAGAAATTACAAAACTAACCTTTCGCAATGCAGTAAATTGTTAGAATATAGAATAAGAAAGACCATAAAATGTTCCATTTATTATACAGAATATGTGCTATAAATTCTACATTATCAACACTTTAAATAGTAAGTGACTAACAATTTATATACAAATGTTATATCTTTGTAAATTCATTAGGATTTTCTAATCTTATCTTTCTTTGAATTTGATTTCACCTTGAACACATTTTACTACCAAATCGTCGTGTATAATCTATTAATAGTCAGGTAAACCATGTCGGATAGACATCTACAAGCTGTTGACTATTGTAAAATGCGACAACTGAACAACTTGGTCGAGTGCCCTTCTAATAGAGTAGCTAAAATCAACACGCCGAGCCAATCATAATGACAGGCATTAATAGACTTGTCGAGTGTTGATAAGGAAACGAACTGACGCAACTCAACTTGAGTCTGCCAGTCTGCAAAGCACAACGAACCTAAACGAAAGTGAAACCGAAGAAAGATAAGCCAAATAACGAAGGAAAGTTATTTTAAATAGAATATTAAGAAGTGAATTGCGATTTTTAGACAATACAAAAACCAACTCTGAAGACCAATTGAAGAACTAACTAATACAACGTGTCAATTTACATATATTCTAAGCAACCTTAACGAAGGTTGAATCATCCTCTTTGACGAGTCTACACATAGTACATATGTATAACTGCTCTAAAGAGATAAATCTTTTAGTCACAACTTAACAAACTCATTCTCATTCGTGCCAAACAACGTTGAGCTACCTTTAACAACTCTTAACAAACGTTATCAAAAGATACAAGATAAGAAACACAACAATATGACATGGATAGACACTCCTGCAAACAGTAGATAACTAAACAACTTTTCAAATCATGTAAGTTGCTTTATTTACCTTGTGCTGAATTGCTGCACTTAATTACGATACAAGCTTCCAGTGTTCCTCTTCTACTTTGACAGGCATCATCATCAGCAGTCACAACAATGGAAGCAACAGAGAATCATGCTTTGAGAGGTGATTCATTTCTACTGATTGCCTGCATTAATCATAGTCCGATTGCAATTTTCTAGATGAAACACACGAAAGTGGCTCAGGTGATGCACGTTGATTTATGACTCGCAATGCATTTCCAATGAGAGGGGGGAGTTGGAGTTGGAGTTTGGAGTTCCCACCTCAGTGTACAACAGCTTCAATTAACAAACGAGCAATAACAACAACAACTCTTGGCGCACTGAGCTCCCTTATAATGTTTATATAAGCCAAAAATAATAATAGTTTAATGATTCATCGGTAAATGCTCATTTGATACGTTTTTGAGGCCATCCCATTGATAAATAGGAAATGTCAACATTGAATGTTATTTTTGAATTAATTCACAACGACGTTGAGGACGCCGCCTAAGTAGGTGAATTCCCCTCTTCAATATAAATTATAAGAAAACGCGCTTGTCATACAAATTTATGATTAAAGCAAAAACGTACAAAATAATGAGCAGCTGAAGCAGAAAACCTTACAAAAGTCACGAAAACTACAAAATGACACCTTGTCGAATACACAAAACGTAACAAGGCGCACAAAATTGCAATAAAATAAGAGAAAAAAAACTTTTCAAAAAGAGAAGAAGAAATAATGAACAGTGATTTAACTCAAGCAATAGCTGTCGATATCTTGTGTACGATAAGCTCGGGAGTAAACCTTGAAAAGACATTAATAGAGCATGTTCGACTACGTTTGAATGAAATCTTATTTCATGATAGAACGACACGACATTGTGTTCTACATATGTATATTTTTAGATAAAGAACAGGCGAGATAACACATAATTCTTGTATTTATAATTCGTTTAGATTTGCTTGAGGGCAATTAGCATTCCATACACAAATAAAGTGATCAAAAAATTTGTATAGAGTTTTTACGCATTCAGAGAAATCTGTTCTATCTCTCTCTGTCAAATCTGTTGTCTCTGGCCCTTAAACTAGAATATAATAATGTGCTGCTGTTTCACAGACGTCGAAATTAAGTACACATAAAATTAACGTTAATTAAATTAGTAATAATTCACTCTGAAATTCATATTTACATTGTGATTTTCTCATGGCATTATTTATTTATATTCCGCACTTTATTTTTGGCACCAGCCTGAATGCATTCACCTGCATACTCATGGGTAAATGCAGCTCACCTGTGCCGCGCAACCTTGACTATAATTATGGAGTAGCCAAACGAGCGAGCGATTGTTCAGGCGAGTGCGCATTGCTAACAAGTGCCCAAAAATAGAAGAAGCTTAGTACAAATTAAACAGAGGAACCTCGCTAGATTGAGTGGCCCAACAATAGAAAATGCAAAGCTAAAAAACCCCACTTAAGCACATTATTATAAAGTGTTAGAAAACATCATAAAGCTCTGTCAATATCATGCTCATTCAGTTGCCACTTCATTTGAGATCTCAGTTTATTGCAAACATTTTGGCTTGCAGTGTTTGCAATGAGTTTTTTATGCGTTTCTCTGTTATTATTTGCACAAATTAAAGATGCGAGTGCTGTATTGAGTTGTTAACCAGCGACAGCTGCACGGGGAATTACATCATAACATATAACATAAAGGATAAGATACATATGTCAATTGAATGTTCAAGCAACTCAAGTGCAATTCTCCAGAGACTGTCGGGGCAGTCAATTGTCAGAACTCACACTGTACGATTCGCACCAAAGAATCGAATGACTGGCAAATTATGGCAAATACAACGGAGTAAACAAGGGATTCACGCACTACGAAAAGAGGTCTGGGAGTCTGCTCAATTGGGAGATATCCTGTAAACGATATAATATAACCCTTTATTTCTTTTGAGCTTAAAATTTAATTAAAGACATATGTCAATTGATCTGACGTTTATTTATATTCCTCACTTTGACGATATATCTCGAAAGTTAAGGTTAAATTTTATTTTTTATAACATTTATTTCTAATTTTGCAAATTTATTAAATTTTCAGTATATTCGAATAACAAATGCATCTAAAAATGTTCAATATATCAGCGATACATCTTTCTTATATATGCAAGCAATTGAACTGTACTATATCAACATAATATGAATTAATCCACATTTCCTCTACATTTCCAGGGTATGTGCTGAAGAAAATAATAATCGCTTTTATCGTCAGCATGAGAAATATGCAAATTTGACTAAATGACAAAACAAATTGCACTCACGCACGCACGCACCCGAGGCGTCAATCAGTCAAAAGCGACAGCATTTACAGTTACCCAGGTATAGATCAAATCCCAAGTTCAGGTCCAAGCGAACTCAACTTGAGTTGAGTCGAGTACAAAGCCATAAATATGACTGACGATCCAGTCAGACAGACTGGCAAGCATTCTGCTTGACAAATTGAGTACGAATACAAAGCAAACGCCGCCTTAAGTACCTCAAGTATCTGCGGAGATATGCATAAATTTATTCGCCCAATTGCGAGGCCGAGGGGCGGCGATACACAACATTATTTGCATATACCCCACAACACACATACACAAACACAAACATAAACATAAATATCTATAGCAGTACAGAGTCTGTGCGCTAGCAGAACATAATTTGATCAATTTTATTAGCATTTCATTTAACCAAAAACCAAAAGCAAAGCAAAGCATTCCGCAAATATAATACATTTCTAAGATTTCCGCATAAATTAGTCGAGTGAATTTTTAATTGAACGAGAAGCGCACACACAGTGAGGTGAACGGTTCATGTACAGCATTTAGTAAGGTAGTTAAAGGTGCTCGAAGAATAAAAGCAATGAGCTGAAAGATGAATTATGTGTACGATGATACTAATAATAAGGAGTCTAGTTAATTAGTTTTTTCTCTGCGCACGCGAACTGCAAGGTGAGAACGTGGAATATTTGTAAAGGCGCTTAATCAGGCTTATAAATATTATTATCTAGCTGCGTGTGCAATGAGTTTTAATAAGCTCTCTTGATGAAACTAGAAATAGCTATTTCAATTACAAGAAACGTCTTCAAATTTCATCAACACTTTCAACTAATTTTTTCATATGATGTGTGAAATTATAATCCAACCATATAATTTACCCCAAATATTATTTATGACGTTTTCTCACAAGCTTAATTAAGCTCATAATTTGATTACAAATTACTACGAATATTTTCAAAGAAAGTTTCAAAAATCCATTTAAGCTAAAATAGACTGAGTTACAGCATTTTCACGCCATATAGACGAGCTTCAATTAGAGTAACATGCATCAATCGCTTGTTGCATATAATCTCGTGTGTATTAATTTAAAGTTCCCCAACCACAGAAATTCCGGCTTCATGTGTAACGTCTTTCGACTTTCCTAGACACACCACACATATATAAATACACTTATTTATCCGAGCTACCTGAGTTTGTTTAGCACTTAATTAGCTACATTTTACGTCACGTTAAGCACATTAAATCTTATCAAAAGATTGAAACCCATCGCCCATGCAGAGTCCACTCGCTCACACGCACTCACACGCACACACACACGCACACACACGCGGAAAGAAGAGCAGAAAGTAACACAAAAACTCAATGAAAGTGGAGTAAACGCAAGAAGCAGACAGAGAGATGCCAAAGACACTTGAGAGTTATGTCAAACGCAATGAAAAGGAAACCGATAGACAATC
This sequence comes from Zaprionus indianus, assembly GCA_018904595.1. Taxonomy (NCBI): domain Eukaryota; kingdom Metazoa; phylum Arthropoda; class Insecta; order Diptera; family Drosophilidae; genus Zaprionus; species Zaprionus indianus. The sequence continues at coordinate 6,212,267 of JAEIHA010000905.1, forward strand.
ATGCTGATGATGATGATAATGATGATGGTGACGAGTCTAAGGAATAACATGATACGAAGGTGACAGACAAGTCTACACACGTATCACGCAACACACACGTACTCACACACACAAGCAATTACACTCACGCACACACGTTCATACGCGCACACAGTTCAATTTTGAAACTCAAATTACAAACTGTCAAAAAATGACTACGCAGAAATGTGAACAATCTATTTATAAGGACGGGATGATTCGCCTCATCTCGAATGCAGCCTTCAATCGCCCTCACAAAATGCTTATTGATGACTTTGGTTACGCTTTGGAGTTGCCGAACTTTTCCATGTATTATCTGGCAGACTGTCAAGTTCTGTATAAGCTGAGAAACTTAGAGAGTGCATTGCACACGACTGCAAAAATACCCTCAAGGGAGCCTATGAGATGTATTTTTTATATATTTAGGAATATAAGAAGACGTACCTTAAACTTGAAAATATTCTCCCTAATAAAATAATATTTTCTTTTGGTGTTTTTAAAAGGTAACATATTAATCTAATTTTATAACTAATTTTCAATTTGCAATGTTAAATTTTATATTATGATATATACACATAAAATTATAATATTATTTTTATTGATACTCACAGAAGTTATATATTCTTGTCTTCAAGATAATGCCTTAGTATAAACGAATTAAAAGTGAAACCGCAAAGGGCTCATTATATCAGTTATGGTTTCTTAGATCGTTAACAGTTACCTGAGTAACTTTGTTAATTCTAAAAGTAATGCCTGCAATTTCTGATTTATCACAGACATATATAATTACATTTGTATAAATTTAATATACCCCTGTTCCAAAAAGTTCCCTTTAGGGTATAGAGTACGAATATGACAAACTGACGCTATCACTGAGCGCAATCGAGTGCAAATGAGATGAATAAAAAAATAAATACAAGTCTCGCGTGTGTGCGGCGTGGGCGCGACTTCTTTAGTAATTTCTCGTACTGTCTCTCTCTTATTCACTACCTCCCTTTCTCTCCCTTTCTTTCTTTTCTCGCTAGCTAATCTATGTCGCGCCTGAAACAAAACCTTGGAGACCAGCAGATTTTTATTATTCCCATCAGAGCAAAGCAGGCTGTGTCAAGCTTCAGGCTAATGGCAAAATTAATAAAAACAAAATGGCGTCGCGCTGTCAGATTAACGTACAAACTGATGGCCCGTTATGTGCAATTGTTGGCCTCGTTATGAGAAATGTTCAGGCTTGTTACTGTTAATGTTCTTTGCTGGTTTCTTTTCTTCTTAATAAAAATGAGGTGACAGATCCGACAAGAGGCGTAGACGGTTTTATTAAATCTGATCTAATTAAGTTTGTCATTAACTTGCCTGGGGTTGTTGACAATTGGCATGAGATGAAATTGCTTAATTTCATCATATTAACGAGGTTATTGAATGAGGGAATAATCAAATAAAATAAAAAGCAGATTAATAATCTGATTAACAGATGAAAAATTTGGTGGTAAATCAAATCGAAAGTTAGGAATTCTTTTACAATTATAATAAAGAATAATATGTGGTGTATGTATGCATATAAATTTATTATATATAATAAATTATACATTTCTGTTATTCAAATTCCTTTATCCTTTTTGTACTTTCACAAATTTCCCTACCTTAATTTTGCAATGCAAATTTGAACATGTTATTTAAGTTAAAAGGATTTTCAGATGTTGCATAAAGTAGATTCAACGGATTTAAAACTTTTGCGAAGACACAAAAGACACAAATACCCCACAGACAGGACAAGATAAATTACTCCAAAAGGAGTAGAAACTGCCTGAGGACAGAGAGAGTGCGACAGTGTGAGAGAGAGAGGGGAGAGTGAGCTGACACGACATGCTGTATAACTAATAGCCGAAAGGAATGTTAAGCCTTTGCTAATGCGGCTGCTTGAACTGGTTTGACACTCATTTCTCACCTGGTCGCCTGGCTCACCTGCATTTGCAAGGCCACCCCCCAAAATGAAGTGCCGGCAAACATATTTGCAGTCCATTTTTGTACAGGAAGAGCGGCAAACAACAGAAACCACTCTAAATGGGTGGCCATAATCCTCGTATTAAAGCATTGCTCCACTTCTCCCCTCCTGTCCTGCTCTATCTCTGTATCTGATTCTCCTTCCCTCTCTCTCTCTCCCTTCTTGCCTATCTCTATCTCTGTCTGACTGGTAGAGCAATAAATTGATTTATGATGTCTGCCGCATTTTTAAGCGCCAAAAGTTATGCAACAGAAACGAAGGGAAAATGTTTTGCCGCCTCCTGCAAAGTGTGTGTGTGTGTGTTTGGCTGTGTGTGTGGCAAATGGCAAGTGGATGCCACAAAATGTTGCCATATTTTCCATTTTTCCGCTTTGCTGCCACTGTGGGCGTATCAGCCACGCCCATGCTGCCCATCAAATGCATCGCTATGTGGCCACCTCCCAATATCAACTTTCTCCCATCGGGAGAAGGTTCTCTTCCTGCTTCTCTTCTCCTCCTTCTGTTCATTCGTTTCATTTCCCATACGGAATTTCATTTTTTTTTTTTTTTTGTATCATTTTTCGGTCACGCCTTCGCCACGGCCATCATTTTTTATTAACAATCATAATTCATATTTATTAATGTGCTCAATTTGTTTTTAATGATATTTTGTGCAGCTCCCTCCCTCTCTCTCTTTCTCTTTCTCTCTTTTAGGCAGTGTGAGAGTGTGGATGGTGTTAAGCAGCTGCGAACTGTGCACAATGTGCTTTGATTTACGCTCGTGCCAAAGGTCGTAAATATTTTGCAGTAGCTGACACCAGGTACTAACAAGTTAAGGTATACGGTATATGCATGAGTTATACATTTCCCCTTCCCATTTCCCTAGGTGCCCCTGCCAACGTCTCAGACAAAGTTTGAAGTATTGTGTGCTTACACATATGTATGATAATGGGCCGTCCCTCCCTCCTACTCCACCTCATCTCAATTGTGGATGATGCCGTCTCAAGTGCTCTGATTACCTGAGTGATATTCTGTTTGTGTTGCAAGTTATGTTAGATAAAGTACGAGCAAGCCTATAAATCCAAGTTGTCAGGCGATTTATTTGCTTTAATTTGTGGCCTACTGTGTCATCAATTATATGCGAAGCAAGCTTTTGCTTTGTTTCTTGAAATGCATGAAAACGTTGCAAAGTTAATTTTAGACTTGAGTTCGAGATGGATTTGTATAATTTCAACACTTGAAATTGGATTATAATTCGATTTGTCTGTCTTAAATTTCGCTTCTATACCTACTCGATAAGTTTTCTCTATTTTAATCCCCAATTGCAATTTCCTTATTCCCACATTTATCTAATCTAACAAACACCTTCTGTTTTCATTATTATCCTTTCAATCTTATTGCACAATAAGGTTTAAATCCCATGTCCTTCCAAGCAATCACTTTAATCCCCATCCGCTTTTACACAGCATTAAATAGAAAACCCAATTTCCAATCATTACAATTGACAGGAATTGTTGAAGAAGAAGAAGAGGAGAGAATACTTCAAAATGTAACAAAAAGAGATCTTCCTCATTCTCTTTCTCTCTCGAAAGAAAAATGTTCAATTACCGAAAACGTAGAAAAACGTTGAATTAAAAACATATCCCCAATACGAACGAACAAAACACACAAGCAAACAAAACTACAATAATAACAATGGCAAGAGAAATAGAAACAGCAAAGAAAAATGAATACAATACGCTCTGGTCCAAGGAACATGGACATGAAAACATGGGGCAAATGACTTGGCCACAAACAAATACTGTACAACAGCACAACAAAAACTGAACTCGGTAACTTGCAAAGTCAAACACGCAAAAACGACGAAATGATTAAGAGAAACGCAACAATAACAACAGAGTCGGGATGGGTGGGGGGCAGGGGCGAGGATAATGTGGCAGGATAACGAGGCAACTGAGCTGCGGATAAGGTGGGCTCAGGGTCGGTTGCAAATCCTTATGGCATTGTGCGAATTACATTATAATTAAGCAGCATTCCAAATAAAGCCTTTGCTAAGAGTTCTAGCTAAATATATTAAGAGCTGAACTAAGTATAAGTTAGTATATCTGTAGAAGAGCTTTATTAAGCTTTATATTTGTGCATGTAATGCGATTACTAAATAATCTTTAGTGAGTCAAGACTATGTTAAGACAATTTATAATTTTTATACTCTATAACAATGCGGAAAACCTTTAAAAATGTATGAATTATTTTATAGAGGTGAGACAGGGAAAAGAAGGCGTTGCAGACCCCACAAACAATATATATTCTTAAACAGCATCAACAGCATAGTCGATTACAGATACTATAAGAACTACCAAAAAATATGATAATTATTAGTTTCATTTATAATTATAGTTTATCTATCTTTTAATATTTTTCGAATATCTTTATTGAATTTCCATTCTCATCTTCAGTTATTGATGAAATTTATATTATAAATAAGGTAAAAATATTATTAAAATTCGTTTAACTTTTACAAAATGTTATTTAATTTGATTTCAATTTAAATTTGTTCTTTTGTTTCCTCATTCCTCTTCGTTGGCTTAGTAATTCGTTAGCTATTTGGCAGTTGTTTTCTGGCATATTTTTGTCGCAACTTCGCTGCTGTTCTGGGGCAGAAAACAGAAAGTAAACACAGCGTCCCCGTTTGCAAGGCTTTTTGGCTGTATAAATTTTGGTCAAGGACTCTTTCGCCAGCTGCATGCTAATCCTTTTAAGCAGCTTTGCCAGCACCTAACATAGCGCTACAGTACTACTATATAGTAGGTCTTCTACTATACTTATACTACTCGTATTCTCGACTGCCGACTCTCATGGGCATAAATTAAAACGCCGAGCAACAACAACAACTACAACAACTGTTGGAAGAACTTTCTCGCGCGCAGCTCAAAAAGTTTTTGTTTTGAAAATTGTTTTTTATTTCCTTTGGCACGTCTCTCGGCCCCTCTCTCCCCTTCTCTTTCTCTCTCTCACTTGCTGTCTCGCTTTGGGGACTGCAGTTTTCTTCACGATTTTCGTCGCCCAGGAAACAAAAGCGGACATACTCGTAACTTACACATGCACATTTATTTTCATTTCCGCATTGTGCACAGTTTTTCGAGCGTCTTTCACTTTCCGCTTTTCACTTACCCCCCACCTCTTTCTCTCTCTCTCTTCCTGCCTGTCTCGGCATGTCGTCTCTGGCGCGTTTTTAATTTGCACTCATATTGTCTATCCTGCGGCTTGACGCACACACAACTGTAGCATATGCCAGGCAAGCGTACCAAAAATGAAAAATAATAATAAAAACCTCCAAAAAAAGAAGCCAAAAGTTTCCTTAGTCGCACAACCGCCCGCCTGCCTAGCTCCTGGACTGTCTGTCTGTCCTATCATGGTGCCGCACACATGTCGCACTCGACGAGAACATTCTCCGTGGGCTTTGTGGAAGTTTTAATGAGTTCCCAAAAGTGGCCGACGCATCAGTAAAAAGATAAACTGTCACTATGCGAACTACTTATGCGAAATGTGGCCACTCTTCGGGTACTTTGCTGCACTTTAGGTTGCGTAAAGGAACGGGGGGAAATAGAGTCAGCATAGTTATCTTACAAGTTAAGTCGTGTGAATCAGTCTATTCATTCCAAAAGAAAGTTAAATATAGCGTGGAGTATTTTAATTATCTTGAGATTTCTGGCATTACTCTTTATATGAATTTGTATTTGTTCTTTTGCAGTATTTCTTTGAGTATTAAGTTCTTAAAAAACAACCTTTTACCTTTTATTGCGTCTAAACCAAAATTTAAACCATTATAATACACTCTACTTCATGTTGTCTACGATAATTCAGAGTTAACTAAATTATGAACTAGCCACATTGCTCGTTGCATTTACCATAAGTCTTAAGAAATTGAAATGCGATGCGATTTCGGCAAAAATAAAAACCGCAATTGAGTGCAAGACCACATGCAGAACTGTCTATCGATTTCAATGGCCACAAAATAAACAAGTTTTCGATAAATATCTGAGTAAGTTAGTAAAGAGATTTATATGCATACAAGTATGTGTGTGTGTGTGAGTGCAAAGCTTTTAAGTAATCAAGAAAGTGAAAAACGCGCCTGCAGCTGAAAATTATAATGTATTTTACACTAATTCATTTAAAAGGATGCCCCAGCCTTAGCCCCAGCCTCAAACTTGGCCAAGGCAATCATGTGAAAGTGTGTGCGAGTGTATGACAGAGAGGGCACTTGTGTCCTCCTCTGGTGAGAGTGAGAGAACAAGTGCTGCTTGGCCTTGTGCACGACACTCAGTCGGCCCAGTCAGTCAGTCACAGCGACGATGTCAAGTTTGAGTGGAAGCTGCTGCTGCTCATCTCTGACGACGCTGCAGAGCCTGCCTACTGCGGCCTGCTGCTGCTGCTGGCCTGCTGCATCGATGGCAGATTGGACGCCTGCCAAAATTGGTGGCTGCAGAGTGCAAAAGGCCAAGCACGTATTGTAGTTTCCTCTCGCTCTCTCCTTTCTCTCTCTCTCTCTTTAAGTCAATGCAGCAAATTGTATAGCTAACGATTTATAATTAAATTTCCCAGTCACTTGAGGCGCGCTCAGTGGACTTTTACCCCGTTCTGTAGTTCTTGAGTGCAGCTTAAGCATTGCAATTACAACAACAGCCCTCAGTAGAGTATGATCGACATTTAAATGCCCTTTGCAGAAGTTTTCTAAGGCTTTAGATTTATGCCTGTACCAGTGTGTGCCTTTTTTGAACCTGGCAAAGAGCAATTTCAATGAACATTGTCTGCGTTTGTAGTTCAGGCATTTTCAAACTAAATTTGATATGCCTAGATCTTATAATAACCGAGTTCTTTGCTTTTATACAAATAGGCTAACTAAACTTAATCCGTTTGCCTAGTGCTGCACACCAAGTATATGTTGATTTGTGCCACGCCTTCCCCTGCCTGTTACCTACATTTGCACATAGTTAATATACCCTTTTTGGTTAATTTTCCCAACAAGAACTTCTGTCAAGACTGTCTGCAAGTGCCTGCAGACTGCCCGTTTGCATAACAATTAGCTATAGCTACAGCTATAGCTAAATAGCTTCTTCATATATCCAGTCGGCGACACTCTTTAACCGATGATTTGTGCAAATGTTTTTGATGTCGCGTCGCGCTGCGTTGCGCTTTGTCTGAGCTGCCTTTGGCATTCTTGTCCCGTCTTGTCGGCGGAGACGTTGTTCATTTGCATATTAATTACAACAAAGCACGCTATACTTGTGCCTGCTCTTCTGCTTCTTCTTCTACTTCTACTACTAATACTACTACTACTTGTTCTTGTTATTGTTACTCAAGAGTGCCGGCAAGATTAATTGTGTCCCGCGAATCCTAAAAGTAGACTATGCTTTTTGCGCCGCCACCATTATCGAACACGACTTGAACCTCGCGCCCAGGCAGCCTTGCCTTGTTGCCTGCCTTAGGGGCTCTCTGGCATTGTTGTAATCAGGCTTGTGTGTCGTAATCAATGACAGCTTGTGGCTAATCAATGTGCCAATAAGTGGCATCAAATTAACGCAGATTGATAGATACACACTGACACACACACTCACTAACTAGCCAGTTAGAAAGATACATAGAAAGATAAATAGATAGCTAGATAGATGAACAGATAGCTAGGTTGGTTTGATGCACAGATTGCGGACAAGACAAATGAGTTAATCGACCGACAAGCCAAGCGTGCATCGTATAAAATCTGTTCAATTAACTAACTAACTAACGTGCTACAGGGCTTTAATGGCTGTCAAGACATTCTTCTATTAAAGATGTCGTAAATTCCGCGTATATCTTTATAGCTGATCTACGAAAATCGACGACGACCAGCGAGACAAGCAGTTGAGCTGTCAGAACCTCCTACTTTTAATGGGAAACAAATTTATGCTGCACTTATGTTTCGATCATAATGAAAATTGGCACGTTTATCATGCTTTCAATGTGGTATTGAAGGAGTATCCTTTGAATTGGTAGACGGAGCAAACAGAGAAATAAATTGTATTTTTCTACTGAACTAATCTTATCACTGATAACGTGAAAAGACACAAAGAATATAGTATAATAAACCATAAAGATACTACAGTGCGACACAAAAATATCTAACAGTTTTTAAAATTTCCATTCAAACACTAAACTAAACCCCTCTACGTCACTTTTACCTAAGTTATCTTAGGAAAAATATATAAACTTGCACAATATATCAAAGCTACGTCATAAACTTCCTAGACGGAATATCTTTTTCTTTTTAACTGATAACACAATAATGAGAATGCAAATATTTTTTCGTGAAGAAATTTTTTTCGTTTTACCTTATCCGAAATGTTTTTTATGCTGCCTGGGTTTGTTGCTTTTGCTGCCCGCTGTCTGTGAATGATAAGAATTGATAAGGAATATAAATTTCAATAGGCCATGAAAAATTCATGCAAATGGTTATTGCCGATAACGAATTGAACTAAATTCGGCGTGAAAATAATAAAACAGTTCGCAATTAGTTGGCTCGTTTCGGTTAATTGCATTGAACAGTGTGGCACAAATCGAGTGTGATTCAAGTTTGCGTTAAAAACACTTTTAAGTGCCTTCTTTGGGTATTTTTAAGTGCTCAACTTGTCAAAGCAATCAGTTTTGAGTCATAAGTTTTGGTACGATAATTTTGTACAGCCTTTACTATTGACAGTCACGGAATAAACTAAACTCAGTTTAACTCCTGCTTAGTTTTCAATTTCCTACGAGAAAAACTATTATAATTCAGCTAATAGCACAACTCGTAGGACAAAACTAAAACGCAGCCTACTATTAGCAAACTTTTCGCCAAGTACAATGCAAACGAAAGCGATGGAAAAAAAAAATAACGTAGACGATACCGGAAAACTCTCGCATATTCCGGTACCATTACCGTAATGACTTTTCAACAAACTACGTGACACAGAAAACTCACAGAACTTTATCGACAAATTCGCCATAAACATAATTAGCCAAAAGGTCTCTCTTACTCCCCCCCACTCCCCACTCTCTCTCTTCTTTTTCTCTCAAGCCATGCAGAACAAGTGCAAGCTGGCCACGAGGACGATCCCAAACTCAAGACAAGACAAGACGGAAGTCAATTTGATACGGTTCGTTGGGTTTTGCGTGAATATTTCAATTAGAATGAGAAGTTTGAAGGATTGTTCATGGTCAGCAAACAGACTGAAAATTTAAAGGGACAAAGAGAGAGGAAAACAATGCAAACACCTGACTCAACTGTGGGTTAGACAAACAGAAAATTATACAGAAAATTTAATTGAAATTTATCTACAGCTGGAAAGTAAGAAAAGTGCTGGAACACCCTTTGCACTTAGTTATATCGAGCAATACAGATGGAAAGTGTTTAATTGAACAGTTGATTTTGTTTTAATGAGACATTAAAATGAATAGCAGTTCTGTTTCTACCGATACAATAAGAAAATTATCTATATTTATAGGCGCTGCCTGTGTGTGTACAGAACCTGTTTGAATTTGCCCTATTGAATTATAAAACGCATGCAATAAAATGTTACATATACATATTTATCAGATTTAACAACATGTCATAAACTCTTATAAATGTTTAATTCTTTGTTGCAAATGCAATTATACGAAAGCTCCATAGAAATAAACTCTACAATTCAGCAATTTAAATACAGAACTCGTTGAATCAAACCCGATTGGGACTCCAGTGTAATGAGCAATGAAAACAGATTTATTTTGATTTATTTTCTCTACGCTATGACGCATACCCTGTGAGTAGGACACGCAATAATTGGGGATTTCACTTTTTTGAATTATACCAAATATTCATAACAGGTTTAACTAACTAAATTACGCTACAGGGCATCTCACAGTCATGCAGGCTCTTCATGTTCTATAACACAGTTCACAGTAGTCACCGCCAACGCCGCCAGAGTAATAATAATAAAAAATAATATTCTGATCCCCCAGAGGGCAGATAAAAATCGTTTAACTGTGCGCGGAGAATGGAATTGGCTTTGAAACACATCTGAAAATTAGTCAGCGTGGGGAATATTTAACATGAATTCATTAATTGACGCAAAGCTTGGGTTATTGAACCACGCAGACACACAGACAGGCGCACATTCAGACACACAGACAGTCTCACAGACAGACTCACAGCAGCTTAAAATATAAACGCTTAATAAAAGTTGGCATTTTTGATTGTCGATCAAGCATCGCGTGTTCACCAACAATACGTAAAATGCAAATTTTTATATTTTTTGATCATAGGGTTATATTAAAGCCATGACTTAGAAGAACTTAGACGAGATAATACGTTATTTATAGAAAGCCATTGAAGAGTTGACAGCAGCAGGAAACACGTTGAGTGAACTTTTGCTAGAAATCTGAGAACCCCAAAATAAAAGATGGAGAAAAAAGTAAAAGCTTGATTACAGCATACTATCTTGATTATACGATCTGAACATGTGAAAAGCAGACAAATGAAACTTCTGAAATTCAATCGAAAACGTGTTGAATAATAATAGCAGATATAATAGGAACATAGAGAGAATTCTTCGATATTTTATGAACATCATAAAAAGTGTTTCATCGAAAACTGGAAACAGACAGAAGCCTAAGAAGCCATTTGCTTATCAAAGATCTTTGTTTCTTGGAACTTTAACGATTTGTTGGTGCTTTATCTAATTCTCTTTCTATTTTAGTCTCTTATTTTACCTTCTACTTTCTTTGATAATAAAAACCTAATACATACTAAAAATATCTAGATCATGTCTTGTTTAAAATGAAATATCCAAACTGTTATGAGAGAGAGAACTCTCTCATTTTGCTGCATAAATTTCAATTTTAGGTCGCCCAGAGACGAAAGTTGTTCCCCAGCTGAACCTCAACGTGTATTTAATGAGAATTATGTTAGGTTTCAGCAAACACACCCTGAGGAACTGTGCGCGCTAAGCCAAGCTCTAGTTGCACATATTTTACCCATTTCAATTCAATCAACCAGAAAACAGCAGCTCCTGAGCCTGAGGCGCGCGCTTGTCATGCGGACAACATGTACATGTTGCCACACCCCCAGCCCACCTGCTACTCGCTGCTAGGTGTCAGCACATCACACATACCATACGTATGTACAGCATAGCCCACCTGGGCCATTGCCGCAACGCCCATGGACGGTTGTGTGCCTAATTGTTAGACAAGTAAGGAAAACATTCTGCCTGCCTGCCTGCCTGCGCGGTTGCCATGACAGTTGCCGGCAAGCGGAAGCACGAGACAATGGAACCACGCCGAAGGCATCCAAGTTTATGAGGGACTTAAGGTTCCTGCGGGTCTAATGAAAATTCTCGAGCAAATTAAATATGAATTTTTAAAGTGACGCCTCGCGCCTCAAATGACACATTAAGGGAAATGAACTTAAAATTAAAAATTTTTTCTACATTAGGTTACTTTTATTTTTTAATTAGGGTGATTTTAATTTGCAGTAGAACATTTTAAACAAATGAGAATATTTTAAGAAAATATAGAATATTATTCTGGATTATGATCATAAAAATAATACTTTATTATTATACTAATATAATATTATTGGCAATGAAACATTTATACTGTATATACATACGAGTATATTAAGGGAATCTTTTGAAACCACTTTTTTATATAGAAAATATAGATATATATTATATATTGTACATTGTACATATTACTTGATCATTATACTAGTTTTAAATAACGATAATGATGACAATCAAACATTTTAAAAAATTGTAGAAAAATACATCAAGAATTATTTAAACATATCGTAAAGATTCATTCACAATATTTGAACAGATATTGCAAACTTATATAAAGATTTCAACATTAAACAAATTCTCAAACTCCTTTAAAAGTCTCTACTTAATCTTTGCAATCCCAAGTGAAAACCGAAGGACTAACCACATCTCTGGTTAAAATTAGGAATATTTCAGCATTGGCAATTTCCAGGCATTGACACGTAAGCAAAAAACGGAATCATTGAAACGGCTTAAGAATGCAGCAAAGTGTGATAAAAAAAAAAATATAAAATTTATATATGTGTAGGGGGAAAAAACGGAAAAGGCCAACATAAATTCCATTGATGACCGACCAAGCAGGACCATTCAAGCAACTAAGCAGCCAGCAGCCAAGCACAGTCCCCAGACCACCAACAACCACCTCAACCCCCAACCACAAACCCAATCAAAACCGGAACCCCAAAAACACCACCCGCTGTCCAAGTTCAACTTTTACAAATGGCTGAGTTTGAGTTAGGAAAGTGTGTGCGCGTGTAGAAGAAGAAGAAAAGCAAACGAACCGACGAACGAACGCAAAAGAAAACAAAATGCACAAAATGCTTATTTGCGGTTAACCACAAAACTGTAAACTAATACCGAACCGAAGAGGGACAGAGAGAGAGAGAGTTCATGTTGTTGTCATAAGTCTAGGGGATAAAGGGAAGGTGAAAGGGGGAGATTAACCCCCTGCTGACAGCTGACTTGAAAATGTCTCTTCAGAAAGTCAACTTGCTTTACATTCGATCCATTCAAGTGTAAATGGCAATTGTGTGAAAGCATATTTAAAATTCAACAATTCTAATGTTTATTAATTGTGCCAAGGTTAAGTAAACCCTTTTTTAGAGGGGAGGGTGGCACTTTTTTTGGGGCTTTTCGTTTCGGTTTAACGACTTAACCGCACTTTGATCGATGAACGTGCCTGGGCACATTAATTACACGAAGGTCTCTTACATGTCGCTTGATTGAGTTTTCGTTTTCGTTTTTGGGTTTTGCTTATGGCATAAATTACTCAAAACTGAAGTTCATTATCAAGAGAGCAGCGCGAAATCGAAGTTTGAGCATAATAAATGAGAACTTTGATGGTTATTCCACTAGAGGTCATATTTTACAAATATTTTGATGAATTTCTTAAAGTTCGAAATGAAAAATTGTAACAGTTTATAATTTTTAAATGTTTTTTCTTTTACATTGCCAGAAGGCGCTCATTAAAACAAGAAAATAACGTGAAAATAACAACAGACAGCGCAAAAAGTTGAACAGAAAAATGAAATTAATGCGCCAGCAACATTTTTCAGACAGTCCAGGGGTAAAGAGGGTGCAAAGTTTGACCTGCTGAACTCTGACATGGCACGCGCCCCTTTTGATTTTTGTTTTACAGCCGGTTGTTGTTGTTGTTGCCATGACGCCTCTTGACAAACAAATTATGTATAAATGCACACACATAAAGAGATATATATACTGTTGTTCATATACATTTATCTGACTGTGTGTCAGTATGACTGGCTTTCTGAAAAGTAACCAGGCAACTTCGTCGCTCTTTGGGTCAGGGGAAAATTGTTATTCTTGTTGCGTATTCTCCGACTGTTTTATTAATTGCACCACCATACTCGACTGTCATTTGCAGTTGAACAATTAATAAAAATACACAAAACTATGCAAAACAACAGAGAATTTTTAATAAGGAAATGAGCAGAAGAAGGTTGTGCAAAAAGCCGCAAGCGCTGCGCAACTAACAGGTGTGAATGATTGATAGAATTAGAAAAAACGAACTACTAGTTAAGATAAGATAAGATAAGATCTCACAAAAAGTTAAAAAAACTAGTAATTAAATGCTATTTTAAGCGCAGTAAATGTACACTTCTTTAGTACCAGTTTTTAGACAAGTATATAAATAAGTATAATGAGAAAATAAAGGCTACCTTTGGCATGCCGTCAGAAGTATATCCCTGCAGGTTCTTAAATCCTCCGGTTGATTCAAAAATAGTTATATATAAAGGTGCAGAATTGAATGATATAGTGCATAATAAACATTGTGTACATAAGTTTACTTATTTCTAAACTCAGATCTAACTGGTTCCAACTTTTTAAGCCTTAGTAAGTGCTGAACAATTTTATTCGAAGCACCTTTTTTAAATTAACGAGATAAGGTCATTAACAATCTAAGAATTGATGATTCAAACTGGACCAATAATAGAGTTCTTATTTAATAGACGTACAATAGATCTTATAGATCGCAGTATAGATCATCTAAGCAAATCATCAAAATAATAATATCAATCAATTCCATTTCAAAATTCAGACTTCATTAAGTAATTTAGCTATTTAAATGAGTAATTAAGGAGGAGTATTTACTTTTTTTAGGAGTATTTAAATTGATCGTATTTATAGTCAAGTTCAACTTTTACAATTTCAGCCTCAATTCCTTAGTTTTCAATGATTTACGATCGTAAACCACAAAAAATACAATCTTTACACAGATACACTCCTCTGGGAGAACTTATGCCGCCCACACAGTTTGACGTGACTTCCGCTTGCTTATTTTATTATCAAACAAGCTGTGGAATTACGAGGGTCGTTTGATAAGTCCGTGACTTTTTGAATAAAATATATTTTTTTCGTCAAAGAAGCGTTTTATTTCTCAACATAATCTCCTTTTAGCTCTATACATTTAGTCCAGCGTTTTTCCAATTTTTTTATTCCTTCCAAATAATAGGTTTTCTCAAGGCCCTCAAAATAGTCGTTTGTTTCTGTGATGACCCGAATCTCTTACCGCCGAGCCATTTCTTCATGTTTGGAAACAAAAAATAGTCACAGGGGGCTAAATCTGGAGAATATGCTGGATGGGGTAGCAGTTCGTAGCCCAATTTATGAAATTTTGCCATGCTGACACGAAATTCACTTTTTTCCATTTTCGTTAAAATTCACGAGATCGTCTGCTTTCAATGCCTATAAAACGCAAACCAAAAAACGCAGCTTTCTCAAAATTTTACAGTCAGCTGTTAATCGATAACTGCTGACAGGAGCAGTGTTGTATTTAGAGCAGGTGCGCGGCAAATACAAAAAGTCACGGACTTATCAAACGACCCTCGTATGTCAAGCTTATCGGTTCAACTAAGCAAACCACTGCACTGCGTCCTGTCACCCTCCTCCATCTCTCTCTCTCTTGCCTTTTCCCTCTGACACTGTCCGCTGTCCAGCAGAGACTGTGAAGGCAGCTTATCTGCTCAGCTTCGTCTCAGAGGGGGAGCTTCTTAGTTGCGTTTTTATTGACATGCACGTGCATGAGCAAATATTTTGACAACAGGAGGGAAACCAAGACAGTTGATAAAACAATAAAACGGTTCTTTATCTTTACCTACATACAGTGTTACTATCGCAATAATACAAACATTGTTAATAATACTAACTACTCAACTATAAACTTGCGCAGTGTATGTTGCGGTAACTTGGGAAAATATACTCGTATAATAAAGATAAGAAAAACTATTTTTGCTATATTTTCTGATTGGTAAATTTGTACGGAGATATTAAAAACATGTTAACAATCTGTAAAAGAAACAATCATACATATATACAAATTGAACAATCAACGAAAAAAAACCCGATAAAAATGTATTCAAACATTTAATTAATTGTTTTTTTCGTAGCCAATTATTTTGTTATCTTTTGCTAGAAATTATGTCATTTAATTTCATTGACAACTAAACGCTTATTTCCAACACATACAAATACATACATATATTTCATATTTTTGTGGTTTTTGTTTCGTTCACGCGTCAGTTGCTATTTTTAAATGCCCACGCATAAATTAAATTATTTCTCTGTTTTGTTTATTTCTTTGACAATTTTAAGCGTTTGACCACACGAATTTGATGTCGTTTTTACGAGGTATTAATCAGCTTATTAAAAAGTAATCAATCTATTAACAAATTAGCAAGAACTTGTTAACCAAGGAGGAAAACAAATGGGGAAATTGTTTTGGCTTGATAAGCATTTTTCTATTCATACAATAATGTGAAGAAATTAACTATATTTTTGAGGCATTGGGACATATTTTTGAGTTGTATAATTTCATTCAATATGTTCTGATATTAAAATGGACATTTATTTATTAATTATTTGACATGTTGCCACTTTTTTTTAGTAGATTGAATCGATTTTCAAAGCAATTTCTTCAACAGTTTAGACTTTTTTGATGATTTGATTTGACAAGTCAAGACGTTTAATATTTATGGAGTCCCGTCTGCATAATGTCTGATAAAAATAGACATAAATGTAGATGACATACTAGTGATATCTTATTGTAGATCAATTCAAATAAAGAAACACATGAAACTTTTACAAATTTAAATTTTATTTCAATAGAAAAACTTTGGAATCAATAAGAATCCCATCCTATCCACTACGCCTGATAACTATAAACGATTAATTTAATTATTAAAAATATTACCTGAACTACAAATAAAAAGGTTCACTTCATTTATATATAAAAGTGTTTCTTTTTCAAACATATATGGAATTTACTTATTACTTTATTTTTTTGCTTATTTAATTTCATATAAGCTGTAATGCAAAATTTATAATAAATATATGTGTCATGAAATATTGTATAAGTTAAATATACACGGCGCTTAGCGCCTGATGAAAGCTCATGCATTCACAGCGAATATGTAAATAACAATCAAAATAATTGTTATTATAATTATGCACCAACTGTGTAAATTTGCAAACGTTGCGCTTTAATTTCAATCAGCACAGCGAGACGGCGTTTTCACGCTGCGCAAAACGAGAACTTGATGAAAGGGGAAAAGAAATTGAGTAAGAAATACGCGCACATAAGAAGAGTATAACAACAACAGGAAGTTTGCCAAATATTTGTTCTTATGAAGTTAATTTACTCGCACTGTTTATATAGCAAACAATAGAAAGATAACGACTAAGGATGGACTGGTTCACCCTTTATTAGTTAGGAATGATGAGAAGTCAAATGCAAATAATTTTAAGTAAATTAAAACATTTCATGTGAAATTTAATTATGACAATGCGATAAGAAAAAAAAGGTATTACAAAATTTGAAGTGACACGTTTTAATTATAATACGGATATATACGTAAAACTTTACAATATTATTAAATTAGCAAAAAATAGTCTGTGCATGTAAAAGTTATTCAGATATTGTTTATTCAATTTATATCAATCTCTGCGGGCAGCAACAACAAACAACGGGATAAGCCGGAAACACTGATACTTCGAGAGTTATTGTTGTTTCATAGGCTTAATAATCAACATTGATAAAAAGCCGGTCACGAAGTACCGCAAAAAATAACACTCGAAAGGTTTTGGCATAAGAAAGAAGTAAATTAACAACAACAATGGTGGCTCCATAATACCCAAAATAGAGTGTGGTATGTTTAAAATACTTTTCAAAATACACGTATGTATGTATGTGTAAAACTTACATCACACACATTCACAATTCACATTCACTACACCAATAACAACAATTACAGCAACAACAACATTTAGCAACAACACGGCAAATGCAATTTGACTGCGGCTGCTGCGAGTGAACAGTTTTTTCGGTGTTTGTTGCCGTTGTTGTTGCTGTTGCTGTTATCGTTTTCGTCTTCGTCGTTGTTGTTGTTGTTGGTTAGGTTAGGTTGTCACTATTGCTGCTGAAGTTTGAAATTTGATTTCTTTTGATTTTGCTTTTGTTTGATATTTTGCTTCCTTCTTTTTTTTTAGGTGAAAATAAAAGAAATTTCGTGTAGAAAACGCGCGGCCCAAATTGAGCAGACGATCGTCGTCGACTTTACTGTTGTTGCTGGGTCTGCTACTGTTATTGTTGTTGTTGTTGCTAGAGTTGCTGCTGCGGGTCTTATGAATGAATTGCGCGATTAAAAACACAAAAGGCGTGACGCGTCTTACAACAACAGCTTCAACACCAACAGCAACAACAACAACAGCAGCTCAGCAGCAACAACAACAACAGCAACCACAACGTAGACAAGAGCAACACGAGCAACAGTAACTACAACAACAACAAAAACGAGTTTTGTGGCTTTGGCTTTGAAATGGAAAAAGATAAGCGTAGAATATGTAGGCGAAAGAAAGAAAAAGCAACAACAAAAACTATGGCTTTACAAATTTAACACCGAAATGTTAAAATTAACTCAACGAAACAACGACTAACAACAACAACAAACAGCAATCATAATGAATGCTACACTTAGGCCTACACAAACACACACACACAACATTAACAGCAATGCACGCACCCCACTCACACACACACGCATACATTAACAGAGCAGCACATAGCAGACAGCTGATTTTTTGGCAATGCTTTCTACTCAGAATTGGTTTATTTAGGTGACGCGCACGCACACAACCAAAGGCAAACAAACACAAACCTAACAAACACGCACACACTCTCACAGGCTGCACGCCTCAAGAAATAATCCGTGTATGGGCGTATATGTGTGTGCGTGTGTGTGTTACACTTGTTTTTATTACTCTGATTGGCGATTTGCCCTATGCATTTGATTTATGCGTAGGCAGCAACTAAAATATAATTGCAATTCACTAATACAGCGGTACACACCTTGCACTGACACTGCTTGACACGCTTTTCTTTTGTTTATTATGCTTTTATGTGTTATTTTGCGAAATTTTCATTGTTGGTTTCCAATTTCTTGTTGGACTTTCTGATTGGCACGCGCGTAGCCACCCGCACGGTTTGAAATTTCTATACAGACTGTTAACAGAATGCTGAAAGCGAGCGCATCATGCATTAACAGCTGTTGATACCTTGTGGTATTTTCGCTGACTGGTATTTTTTAGTGCATGTTAAGCTTAACAGCAGTTCGGAAAGCGCGCAAGCTTCACTGTTAACTTTTCTGGAAGAGGTGCTGTTAATTTATAGTTGTTTTGTGCATATTTTAAGAAAGTTCTAAAAATTAATTCTATAAAATTTTTTGTTTTGTATGTTTGTGTGCATATTGAATAATAATTCAATAAGAAATTAATACTACGCACACACTTCCAAAGCCGGCTTGAACATGTAAATAGCAGCGTTGCCATACTTTGAATGCTTAAGTGCCATTCGCACAAAGTTGTAATTGAAATTTAAATGCTTTTCCATGATGAACCGGGAGGGATATCAATTAGATTCAGAAATGAAGGGAGAAGAGGTATGCATAACACAAACAGACACACAATAAACATAAGTAATTTACCACACTTAGCTTTCAGCAATGTTTAGCAACTAGTTTTCTCTCTCTCTCCCTGTTTCTGTTTCTCTCTATCTCTCTCTGACTCTTTGCATACAAACCAATAAAGAATAACTACTGAAACGTAGAGCCAACAATTACGACATCAATCAAATGGTCTTAAATTCCTCAGTGTCTAATTGAACATAATAACGTCGAGCTGCCAGTCTTCTCCTGCAGCCTGCAAGTTCATGTTGATGTATCATTAGTCCACATTTTCCTCATCTGCTTCCCTCCCCCCATCCACCGTCCGTCTCACCTATCACCCATCACCATCATCGTGCTTGCCTCCTCTCCTGTTCACCCGCATCCGCAGTCATTCGATCAATCAATCAATCGCTCAGCAAACTTTTTGCAACTTAACATTTCAATCGCATGCAAATTTCCATCTGAAGAGGCTCTGTGCGCCTGGTGACGATAATGCTGACGGGTTTACTATCTCTTTCTCCCTATCTCTTCCTCTCTTTCCTTCTCTCTTACCCCCTTGGGTGGGGGCAAATGTTTGCCTTGTCTTTAGTGCGGCCAGAGCGGGACATTAAACGGAATGGATATGGCTTTTTAATGGAACCAGCTGGACAGGTGCTGAGAGACAGGCTCTGGAAGAGATTCCGTGAGTTCTTTTTCCACTTACGTTTTTAACAGCCTACAAAATTAACAAACTTAATACATGCAACTTTCAAGTGTTGCAATTGGCTATAATCGACTTTAGAATGCCCTGCAAGGGAATGTAACTGCATTAGATCTAACTGTATTGCACGAAAATCTTTTTTATGGTTTTTTCAATTGATGGAATAAGTAAAGTTATTATACGATAATCCTAACTTTAAATATATACATTTTAGTTCTTATATTGTATATTTTTTGTTTTCGAGATCAGCAGATAACTTTAAATTCTGCTGAATTTAAAAAATGTATGTCAAATGTTTGAGAAATATTCCGCATCATATTTTATTCGGATCAAATTCAAGTACACTCTATATTTTGTATTGTACATATGTTTACGTATGTTATGTTGACATTATTGCCAGACAATCTTTTTTAGTTTCACAACAATAACCTGACGATAAGCACGAGAAGGTTCCGGTTACCCGAAAACTGTGAATATTCAATTGACACCCTGTAGACAACCAATTGGTCAAGCTAATTTCCAATAAAGCTAAGAGGCCACAAAGAAAAAGGTATCAAACAAAAGCAACGACTTACAGTTTGTTCTCAGTCATAACAAAAGTTTGACTAAAGCCAATTAGGAGGTAATCTTTAAGGTGCCCCCAATGGTAGGTATATCAAATAGCCTAAAAATGAAAACAGAGAACTAGTTTCAACCCAAAATGAGTGAATGTCTTATGCTGCATAGGTCTTAGTTGCATCCAGAGTGGCCAATAGGAGAATATATGTCTCTATTTGTTATAGTGAAGACCTTTGGCTCATCTTTATTCACTCATTGTACCCTATGGTATACTTGAACAAAATCAATTCATGGCTCTCACTGACTATTTGAGAAACAAAGCAACATGTGTATTTTAAGAAAAAATATTGTATACAGTATGAGAAAATTATCGTAAATTTGGAACACCTACTGGCCACGCCTTCCAAAATTTCAGCTAGATACACTAAAGTGTATTTGTTATGGCTACGGCTATTGTATGTTGTAGTCTATTGAAATGGAGTCGTCTAATACTGACATTGACATGGCAATTGATTCGATGACATCGGAGCAGTGCGAGGAGAGAGTTGAGAGTATCGATGAGATCTATAGAACTTACAATGCATCTCGTAAAATGCAAATTGGACGAACATCTTCAGGAACTCTGACACTGAAGAGTTCGCAAAACGATGATGTTGAGGGAAATGGAGGGAACAATATCAACAATAACGATCAGGATGAGGCTACAATAGAAAATATTTTAAAGTCGAAAAAAGTCATATACGATGAAATTGAAAGCGACAGAGATAATAAGATATGCGTAGCCATGGCATCGAAGCCTTTTAGGTATTCCAAGTCGGAGGATTTTAAGAGCAAACAAACGGCGAAATTGTAAGTTCGATTCAAATTTTAGTTCAGATTTTATACATTTATTTATTATTTCATATACTTTCGTAGACCCGCAAATCGCATCGTTTCTGGGCAAGTGACAAAGAGGCATCAATCGGGTAAAAGTAGTTCCTGTACTACTACCTTTAGTAATGCCAACACTATGCAATGTGAGTAAGAATATATATTAAAATTGATATTAAATTAAAGCTCCTTGTAGATTCTTCTTCGAACGAGTTCAGACAGTCGAAAAACAGTGTCAGGTTTGCGGATGAGAACTACAGTTCCGGGGCCAACGTGATGGGGATTATGAGTGCCCATGATTACTATTCACAACAGATAGCGATGGCTTACGGCAATTATCCGCAGGCGCGGGCGGGGCCGGGGAGCGGCGAGTATCAGTACCCAACAGATCAGGCGGAGATGTTCACTCGCTCCCAGTATATGACCATTCCGTCGCAGTCCGACTCCGCCAGCGGCTGTAACGGCCGGCACCAGTACCACCGCCATCTTCAGCCACCAGTAGTTCTGCAGCATCATCATGGGAGAAAAGAGAGTGGGGAATCTTCGTCGCTGCAACATAATCAGCAGGATATTTGTTCAGAAGCATGCACTGCACAGAGTGGCGACTATACAAGCCACAGCTGCGCGGAGATATCGAAATCGGGCCAGGAATCCTGTAATGATATATGTAACGATCCGTGTAACGATACTTGTAATTCTCTGCAGACTGATTGCCCGGATAGGTCCGATAAACAATCGTGCCAATCGAGACTTTCGTTTTCCAAGATGAATCCCATGCAGAACTCGTATTCGTCTCAAGATTGCATAGAATCCATGGGTTATACCTTCTGCGAGCAAAGTGCAAGCTGTGTGGACCCGACATGTTGCTCGTATCCCGCGGAATACTGCTATGGGTCTCCGGTTCCGATATCCCATTGCGCGCAATCATCGCCGATGACCTACGAACCGCAACAAATGGCCACGCAACAAATAGCCACACAACAAATGGTTAGTCCCTGCCAGCCAGCCCCTTACTGTTGGCCAATGCAATCCTCTTGTCCACCAATGCCGACCTGCTGCCCGGTGAGCCCGGTGAGCTGCTATATACCGCCCACTTTCTGCATGCCCCCATGCTGCTGTCCAGAGCAGGAGCGCTCCACCAGTACCAAAGATTCCGTAAATATTCAGACAATCTATAGCACCGATTACCGGGGAATCTGTGGCAACCAGTTTAACCATTTCCCCAATGCCGGAACATGTGGCATATGTACCAATTGTTCCGCTTGCATGGGCATCGTCAGTCGCCCAAGTGATGACGGTCCCGAAACCTGCGGGCCTTGCAAGGGCTCCTGCATTTTTACAGGAACAAATGGTTTCTGTTCCATGGCATATCCCACCAGCTCGTATCACAAGATGTTCCCATCCTTGTCGGGTTGCTCGCACAAAATGACACAGGGCAGCTCGCACCAGATATCTCCCGGCAGCTCGCACCAGATATCGCGGTCCATGTCACCAGGTAGCTCCCACCAGTTGCCGCTGGCGATGTCTCCCAGCAGCTCCCGTCAGTTGCCGCTGGGTATGTCTCCCAGCAGCTCGCACCAAATGAGTCTGGCTATGTCTCCCAGCAGCTCGCATCAAATGAATCTGGCCATGTCTCCCAGCAGCTCGCACCAAATGCAGCTGTCCATACCTTCCTGCAGCTCTCACCAAATGCAGCTTTCGATGCCTTCCTGCAGCTCGCACCAAATGCAGATGTCCATGCCTTCCTGCAGCACGCTCGAGATGTCGCCCATGATGTCGCAATTGTCTTCCAACAACTCGTTCCAAATGCCGCCGCGTACATTGTGTGCCTGCACCGGCATGCCCCAGATGTCACCGTCTATGTCTCCGACTTTGTCTCCCACCCACTCGTTCCAGATGCAGTGCACTCCAAGTAACTGTGGCCAAAATTATTCCAATTCACATCTTGCTAGCGGATCTAGTGGCATACCTATGCACTATGCCCCATCCTGGCCAGCACAGGCCTATGAAATGCCTGAGGATGGCGGCTTCATGCCTGGTCCGCCTCTTTGTAGTCATAGCCCGATGTCGAAGGCAAAGTGCTGCGATGTAAGAACAATGAACAGATAATGAACCACACTCAGTCCCTGAGTCCCCTGGCAGCTTTTAAGTAAATAAAAACTCAAAGGAACAAGGACAAAGGAAACGCAAATTTTAAATTGTCAAATATGAAAACTTCAGATTGGAGAGTAATAAATATTATTTAAAAAATCCTTGAGAAAATTAAACAAGTTTTTATTGAGTATGTATGTATTTAATAAAGCTTAGTCTTTAAAACAGAACGATGAGATTTTTATACGCCAAATACATTTTATAATTGAATTTTGAATCTTGTAGACTAAAAATAATTAAGTTATTTAATATTCATCAAATTAAAACATAGATATTAGTAATATCTTATATTTTTAATTTAATTTTCGATTCCATCATTTCCAGAATGAATTTTATTGTTACTTAAAGTAACTCTATTCTTTTTATTTCTTAACCCTTTAAATGAGAAAAACTAGAAAAATAAAAGTAAATAATAATATGAAAATTGACTGTATAAAGACTACCTAATTAAATGCACAAAAGGGAAACAGCTGTCTTCGCTTTAGGCCAACATGATACTACCTCCTACTTTATGCCTTTCCATCAAAAATGCACATCCTTCGTTGAGCCGAACAAAGCCATAAATCAGCGAGCTCATCGAATAAAATCAAGAGTGTTCCACATACATGTGTTAATGTATGTATGTGTCTATGTGTGGGTGTGTGAATAGTCCCTCGTCCTTCGTCATTTGCATTTCATGGTCAGCTCGTTTTGTAAGTCCTTCGTTTCGCAGTTGTCAACACGAACAGAAATAACAAAAAAAGGAAAAACTTGCTGCGAATTCAGCATAATTTTCATGAATTTATTGAATTATTTGACGGCATCCCATTTCACATTCGGGTTTCCTTGTTCCTACGATTTTTTTTCGGTTTTATTGATACCATAAATCCTGCATGAAATATGTTTTAGGTGGCCTCAGCTGACAGTTTCCCCCTGTGCTTCGATTGCACAAAGAGAAAACTAATCCAAAAGAGTGCTAAAAGTTCAGCCTAAGCTTTGGTGATTTTAATATGTAAAATATCTTCAACACAATATTTTTCATTTCTCAAGTCTATTCTGACTCCATTAGAGCTAAACCTCATTCCAATTCTTCAAGAAATCCTTTCCATTGTTACATCAAACAAATAAAACTCTTGCATTTAAATTTTTTTGAAAAAAATGTTTATTACAAAATATTGCATTGACAATTAATCATTTAATTGTTGTTCCATTTGAATTTCAGTTATTACAATCATAAAGAAATGAAATTAAATATTTACTATGGATGAGTAGGCGAAAAAGGCGGCACAACGAAACAAGCACAGGGATATATACATATAAAGCATATATTGTGGATACAAAACTAAAGACAATTTCGATGACGAAACAATTCAATTTCGTAGCGCAACTTTACCTATTTAAGCTAAATACTTAAGTAGAAAAATATCCGCAGTTTACAAATATAATTTCTAATAGGTTTCATTTTTTTTCATTGTTGGTTTCATGTCGTGCTTGTTCTTTGCGTTTGGCCACGTTTCTCATGTGTTTTGATGTGTATTGTGGATGGATGGGAGGGAGGATTAGGTTGGGTGTTGAAAACTATAAGATAATTTTGATTTGATTTTCATTTTACAATTGCATTTAACTATGGTAATTGTTTTTTGATATTTAGTTAGACCATTTAACTATTTGCATTTAAGTTTAGGTTTACGATTTACGGCCAGAATAAAGTTTGAAATGAGAAGGTTTCAAAAAGTTCCTTACTCTTTGAAACTGAGTTCAGTGAGATTTGATAATAAGTAAACATAGTTTCACAATTCACATTGTTTCTGGCCAATTGATAGATCGAACTATTTGATGATTATTTTTGTTTTATTGTTGTGTTGTTCTTGTGTGCATTTTGCTCAGTGTATTATTGGTTTAAATTTACTGGAATTACATAGATCATGTAGTTATGTATCTCTCTGGCTGGTGGGGTTGGAAGTTTTACAGTTAACATACACACAAACACACACATACATACATACATATGCTGGCTATATACCTATATAGTTCTAAGTTCTGACAAAAAATATATGATATACATATATATATATATACCTATATAAATGTATGTAATTCATAAATGTTTTAAATCCTGTTACAGGATTTGCTTCAGCTATTAAGTAAAATTACAATAAAACAAAATATATTCATACATATATATACGCAGTTCTCATACATACGGTATTATAATAAAACATTATTTAAAGAATACAAAATACAATTCAGATACGAATACAGGATACACAGATACAAATATATGATACTCGATCGATATTCATATATTCATGTATTCATTTGTGGGCATGACAATAAAAGAATAAATTTGATTTATGTAGTTTGTATTTGTTTATGTTTTTATATGCAACAAATAGCATCACTGGAATAGTCATCTGACACGCCCCCCTCAGCACAGTTACAGCAGAGGGGCGGCCAGTTAATCGAGTGGTCTTTTTTACATTTTCTTGTATAGTTCCGTTCTCATATTTATGTATATATCGATATATAAGTAGACATATGTGAAATTGCACTAAAACTAAATGCTACAACATTTAAAAATGGATTTCTCATTTGTATATTATATATATAGTATGTATATAAAGTAGAAAATTCTAGCAGCTCTCATTTAAACCAATTTCGGTTTTGGCATTTTCATTTAAAAAATATTCTTAAATTTCCTCTTCTTTTTTACCTTTTGCATACTATATAAAAAACATAAGCTGCTTAATTTTTTTTTGCTGTTGTATTTTATGTTTGATTACTTGAACTAAAATTAAAGAATTTGATTTGCAATTGTTTTGTTGCTTACGATTAAAAATTAAATAAATTTCTTAGTCTTTTCATTTTCCATGTGTGCTTTAGTTACTATACATAATTCGATATATGTATATTATATAGCAAAAACTTTATATAATTTCAATAAACCCCGAGCCGCATAACACAAACAGCAGCTGCAGCTGCTGCAACAACAATTGCCACTATGTGTTGCATAAATTTGGCAAACTTTACGTTTACTTTTTTCCTTTCTTTTTTTTTTTTTTACTTTTCTATCAGTTTTTTATCTCGAGTTTTGCTGCACGTTGCTGCTGCTGCTGCTACTGCCGCTGCTGCTGTTGCTGCGACTGTGGTTCATTTTTTAGGCACATGTTTTCAGAGCTTACACATCGAGCACTTAATCCTAAGCATAGATATTACTAATACTAATCATTATAAAACTTGTGCGTCCCTTGGCCCACAACAATTGTCAATGTTCTCCGCGTAGCAGCTCCATCAGCAAATTGAAGTCGGCACCGTCGCGCGTCTTGATCGTTAACATTTCTTTGCCCAACTGAGGAGATAGTGAGGGAGTCAAAATTAGTTATAGTTTATATAGTATATTTGGGGGGTCCACTTACCTGACACGTGCGCTGCAGATCGGGTATGCGCAACAGCAGCTCACCAAACTTGGACGGCGTATCGGGATAATGAGCCAGCGTATATGCCTGCAGTCCCTGCAGCGCCTTCTCCTGGCACTCGCGCACCTTGACCGCCTCGTGCAGCTCTGAGGTGTCTGTGAAAAGGGAATAGAAAGTGGATTAAATTAGGAAATTCTAGAGCTATAAAAATTACTTACCGGACTGCAGCAGCACGATTACCTTCATGGCAACATATTCGTAGCGATCAACGCGTAAACGTCGTAAGTGATCGGTCAGATTCAACATGCGCTCAATGCAGGCCTGCAAAACCAAATAGAAGAGTTCATTATAAGAGTAATGAAGGACAGAAACACTATTCTGATCAAAAACTAAATTAATAATGGATATAGATATGTTAAAACAATACTATCACAATAGAGAGTACAAGACTACAATTGTTTAGTTAGCCTTTAATATATTATTATATTGCATATATGTCGAATTTAGTTTTCTTCCTATAATGATCTTGTTAGGCTTCTAAATATAATTATAAGAGTAATTTAAATGATATATAAGGTATGTACTTTTGATAAATGTTAAGTTAGTCAACTCACAATAAGATCAAGAAATTACTTTATGTTTATATTGTATTATAACTTAACTCCACATATTCAGTATATTCTTTAGGAACAAATTCCGAAATCATACTATCTAATATTAAAGAATGAACCACTATTCAAAAATAATGTGCTTACTAGGAAATATTTAAGGTACTGTCACTATATTCTATACTATAGATCAATCTATACCACACTATGAATCAATATATAATATCTAGATCACAATTAACAACTGACTAATGTTCACATACAAATTATATAGTTATTTTCTATGTCTTTCTGGCTTTACACTTAATTCAAGATGCCTCTCAATAAAACGTATATTCTCAATCATGTTATACATTTAGTATACATAAATATGGAGTCATTACATTTGTATCTACTTTGAATTGAAAACTAATAAATCTCCCACTTATTTCTGCCTCTCGAAGAAACTCAACTCCTTCCTTCCTACATCTACTTTTTGCGCACCTGCAGACCATTGGTTTTGGCTTGTGCCAGCGTGATCTTTCGACCCTGCGACATCTTGATCTCCCCAGGCGTGTCAATGGAACGAAAGCAGCAGGAGAAGAGCAACAGCTCGCACCATGAGTTAATGAGCAGGCAGATCTGATCGTCGATCTAATGACAGAAAGAGAGTGAGAATTAGCAACAAATTACATATATTTAATAACTAATATTCAATAACGCACCGAGATGTTCTTGAAGAGCGGCAAACTCTTGCACCACTTGACAATCTTGTACAGTCGATGATCGGCCACATTGCAGAGATGGGCAATCAGATCGGGATTGGCATTTTCGCCATTGGATGAGAGACCCGCACTGGCCAGCAGTGGATTGGTCATTGGTTGGGCACTGGCACCAGCTGTGCCACCACCCGCACCCGTTGCATTGCCCGTCGCAGAGCCCGACGTGGAGCCGCCGCCGCCGCTGCTGGCAAATGAGGACAAAGGTTGATTGATGCGCGCCAGTTCCGCATCTGTGTATTGCCAGAGATGTTCAACATCCATGATTTCCTAGAGAATAAGGAAAAGTTCTTTAGTAAACAGTACTTCTTATTGGAGTCTGTTCTTTCTTGTACTCACCTGCAGCAGGGCTGGAATGCTTGAGGCACGCGACGCGTGATGATTGAGTGGCTCTGTCTGCTCCGTTTTGATGGATGCACCCAGACTGGGACTCGCTGGCAGAGAGTGGGATCCACCACCATAACCATTGAGTGGGCCATGCTGCTGCTGTTGTTGTTGCTGCTGTTGCTGGTGATGATGCAGTCGCTGGTGTTGTTGCTGCTGGTGATGCTGCTGCTGCTGCTGTTGATGCTGCTGTTGTTGCTGTTGCTGTTGATTGACAACTGCCGCCACAGTTGCTGCAGCTGCGGCAGCCTGATCTGGACTAAGCAACGGACTGAGCATCGAATTGGGCAACGTGTAGGAGCATTGATAGGTCGAACGACCGCCACGTGTACGATCCTCTCTGATGGCCTCCAGTTTCATGCCCTTCTGCAGGCACTTTTCGAAGCGGCAGGCGGGACACTTCTTGCGCGTGGAGATGCTCACCTGACAGGGACCACCACGTACGCACACATAGTTCTTGCGATTCTGTACGGTGCGCTTGAAGAAGCCCTTGCAGGATTCGCAGGAGAAGATGCCGTAATGGAAGCCACTGATCTTGTCACCACAAATGGGGCAGGGTGAATTGATGAGCTGTTGCCGTGAGATGCCCGCTGGCGAGGCGGGCAGCGCAGCTGTGCCATCCAGTTGGGTGGAGCCTGCACCTGCACCGCTTCCATCCATGCTGAGATTTTGCGCCTCCTGCGCTGCTGCGGCAGCAGCATCTACATTCAGCGGCCTGTAGAGCAATCCATTGCCGGCTGCGCTGCTGCCGGGAAACAGTGCTGAACCAGCGGGTGGAGCATGACGTGCCTGGATGGGTGAGTGGGTGGGACTGAACTCGGAGCTATAGCTGTAACAGCTGCTGTGCGACGCGTCACTGTTGTTGCGACTCAGCGAAGGCGTGTAGGGGGCGTGGCGTGACGTAAGTGGCGACTGCGATGGGCTGCTGTGCGTGTAGACGGAATGTATGGCAGAATCTGGACTCGGATTGGCGGGCAACAGTGGCAGGTGGCCACCGCTTGAGGATTTGCTGCGATCGCAAACGCCGACGCCGACAGCGGGTTCATACTTCAGATTGATGGGATCACTTTGCGTGGGCGCCAGCTTCAGTTTGCTGTTGGAATAGTTCTTCACCGGCAACTGTTGCAGGTGTGGCTGCAATTGCAACTGTTGTTGCTGCTGCTGCAATTGCATGTGTTGCTGCTGCTGATGTTGTTGTTGCTGCTGCTGTTGTTGTTGTTGCTGTAACTGCAACTCGCCTGCTATGTGCTCCAGTTCTGTTTTAATGGGCAACATGGTTTGGCTGCTGCTGCTACTGCTCACTTCGCTCTTGATCACCGTCTCCGTCTCCATCAGCTCCTGCTCCTCCCCCGGCGGCCCCGTCTCCGTTTCACTCAGTTCACCCTCCCAGGACATGGGACGCGGTCCGTTCTTATCGGTGCCACGTCTGCGCACCTTTTGATTCTCAATATTCGCCAACTCCGCGTCTGAGTCGGATTCCTCATCCTCCTCGTGCCCGCCCCCGCCCAGCGGTATGCGCAGGCTGCTGCTGTTGTTGCCGCTGCTGTGATTGTTGTGATTGATGTGATTGCTGCTGTGATTGTTGTGCGGATGTGTCACGTAGTTGGCTATCACAGGCACCAGATGATTCCCGTTGGGCGTCTGCGGCAACTGATCCTCCAGCTCGCACTTGATGTTCGTCACGGACACATTGTGACGGGTTGTGGTCGTCGAGCTGCTCGTTGAGGTCATCGTGGTGGACATGTTCACCGGTAACTGGTGGTAACTACCGCTACTGCTGCCGCCAGGGGAGACGCCCTGTTCCGTCTTGATGCTGGACATGTTGGGCATCTTGGCGGCCGAATCTCTCTTTCTCACCCACTATCTCTCTTTCTCTCTTTTATGTGTTTTTCTTGCTGCGTTCTTTGCAATCTTCTTGTTGCAAAGTGAATATTCGTTTAATTTAACATTTATTAATTTTAATTAATTTATTTGTGCAATTTGTAGAAATTTGAGAGATGTCGTTGATGCAGTTCCATTGTGTTGTAATTCTGCAAGGAAAGAGAAGATAGATATGATGAAATGGTTGAAAAATATTTCATGTTTTATATTTCTGCAGTTATTTATCAAAATAATAGGAGTAAATCTTTGGATCAGTATTATTTTTAGTTATTATTACTATCGTTATCATTAATATTATATTTATGATATAATTTTATAATAATTATTATTACTTTCATTATTATTATCCATACTATTATCATTATAATTATCATTATTATTATCATTATTATTATCATTACTCTTATCATTATTATTTTCATTATTATTATCATTACTATTATCATTATTACTTTCATTATTATTATCATTATTATTCCTTGTCTATTTATTATAATATTTTCATTAATTTTTTGTATTAAGTTCTCCACATTTTATAACCTTTTTCCGTTGCCTTCATTAGGATTATAAATTGATTAATCTTATGAGATTATTTTATTAAATAATATACATATACCCCACAACAGTGTTTCATTATTTTCCATTCAGATGGAATTGACTTTTATATTTCAATTAAAGGGAATCAACATGATGCACGATCAACGGAATTGTTTCTATATTATTGATGACTCTTTCAAAAAGCTTCCACAGACGCGATTATGAATCACACACACAATCTCTATTCCCTATTCTCTATTGCTCAGATCTTTATTTGTGCAGCATTGAAACGCGATTCTCATGAATGAGAGCGCAAAGTAAACAAGACGTCGACACATTACGAAATTTCATAACTAAGCGAATAGTAACAATAACAATGAAAAGACTCGCCCTAGCAACAGTTCTTATAGGCAAAGTCTGTTCACTTCACCTCCCTCCCCTACTCGTCCAACTAAAATCGAATTCGCACAAGCCAACGACCTTGGCCTCTGTCCCTGTTGTGCGACTCTCTGCAAGTTATGCTAATTGAATGCTAACATGTGTCCTACACACACACACACACTATCTTTCTTTCTCTCGCACATACACACTCACTTTATTACAGTATGTCCAGTGAAGAACAGTTCCCTGTGTTATCAGCAACGAGAGAACGAACGACGAACACGAACAATAGCTGAGCAACAACAATAACAACAAGCAATACAACAATAGCGCGAACAACGAAACATGTCAACGACCCGACGAAGAAGAGTGTGTGGAATATTATAATAAAATTTAAGGTACATTAACCCAAAGCGGACGGCCGAAAAATGCTTTTAAATAATGGCGCAAGGGCGCGGCAAAAGGGCAACGATAGAGAGAGAGAATGAGAAGGAGGAAAAAGGAAAGAGAGAGATATGGAGAGTGGGGAAGGTGTGAGTGTGCGAGGGTGTTTGCTGGTTTAGTTTTTGGGCTTTTCACTTTTTGACAAGCTGCCAAATAAATTAAACGGCACTCTTCTGCCTTCCCTTCCAACTTTGTACCCATTCCTCTCCTAGTTTTACTCATTTCACACATGCTGTTCTGCTTCCACTAATGCACATCATTTGTTTTTAGCCGGTACATCAACCCGCACTCAAGACGCCAACCGGCAACTAAAATCAAACAAAAGAGAACACGCAAAGCAGGCGAGAGACAAGGAGAGAGCAAACGAATGAGAAAAAACACACACAGCGAGAGAGAGAGAGAGCGAACGCAGCAACAGAATGGGCAAAGGACGACCTTCAAATAATGTTGAAATTTGTACGCAAACGACCTTGCATACAACAACAACACGCGCGCGACGACGACGACGACGAAGCAACCACGAAGAAGACGCAACGACAACGACAGCGAACACACACACACACAAAAGACGCAACACATGCGCGAGCAAGCAGCGACGTCGCGACGACGCGTCGTGAGCGCAGACCGCCGACGAAAGCAAGAACAACAAAAATTTATAGGCAGCAGCAGCAGCAGACGGGGGTGTGTTAAAGGGAGTGAGTGAGTGTGTGTGTGTGTGCAGCACAAAAGAAAATAAACAAAAATTTTGATATCAAGAGAGAATAATTCTCATTCTATAAACTTGTGTGGGTGACGAGAGGTCACACTGGCAGAATGGCAGAGAGAGAGTGTGTGTATGAGAGAGCGCTGTACTTGCGAGAGAGCTTGACAATCAGAATGCTGACCAAGCAGAAAGATAGTGCTGTATACGAATGTGATAGAACGAGATGGGGAGAGCAAAGAGGTGCACACACACAAGACACTGTGGTCAGCTGCGGTATATCTTAATGGATTTTTTAGGGAAATGGACATAAAAATACTAAATAATAAGTGCAATCGAATGAAGTTAAACGATGACTGATTACATTTATGTATTACGTGTATGTGTGTGCATATTTATACTACATACATATGATTTCTGATATGCACTGAAGCATCGATAACGCGGAAGTGTTTGCGGCTGTGAGATCCAGACATGCCATATAATTAAATGAATGCTATAAAAAAATACAATAGGATCTGAAGAGAAGCACAGTGGGCCTGCATATAAGGAAAGTTCAATGCATAATTTAAAAAAAAATAAATAAAGCGAAATTGAGGATACAATTTAGTTAGAATAGATAATGCAAAACTGAATATTGTGTTCCAAAAATTTTCCAACTCATTTCAATATATAATATCAAATATTCTAAATCTATTGTACATAAACAACCTATTCGTGTTTGAAAAAAGTTCTCAAGTTTATAGCCCACTTTTATGGAGTCTTTTGAGAGATATTACTACAATTTGATGCGCATTTCTTGTTGCCCGCCCAGAAATTTCCCTTCAGGAATCTGCGTCTTACTTTACCACGTACATTTTGTGACGCAGTTAGTCTCTCATCGGCTTTTCCACACACCCCCATCTCCGTGCTCTAAAAGCTAACGACATTATCAACTCCCCTATACCTCAAGCAAACTACCCATTAGCTGTGCTGGGCAGTGAAAATGACTCTCTCCACTTTGCCTCTCCCTTTTCCAGCATTTCCATTCCATCATTGCTTTCACCCACAACAACCCTCGAAGGAAATGTGCAAGAAAGGGTAGCTATCCCCAATTAGAGCACCCCACATACAAATAGAGTCCCAATCCTCCCTCCCCCCTTCTGGTGGCTTTCATGTTACGCATAATTGAAAGCAACTTCCTATTCAGTGGGCAAACACACGCACGCACGTACAGTGGAGCTACAGTTACAGAGATATATTCAGTGAAACAACCACCAACACCCCCACAAAAAGAAGTAATGGAAGTAGAAGAGGAAGCAGAGAGGAGGTACGTGCTTTGGCTCCAACCCCTAGACGAGATAGAGGGGTCGCTTTGGCCCACAAAGCATGTCAATGTCATGAATATTATTGACATGGATTTACCACACACACACACAATCACACAAAACGAGGACGCCATTTTGTTAGGCCACGTCATTTCCGCGAGGGGGAGCCACAATTGACGGGGGCAACTTCAGAACTCCAGTACAACCACAACAACAACAGCAATACCGAAATGTGAAGGTCAACCCCTTTTTTGTCTGGCGGCAGTTGCAAGTTTACATTTTTTTTTTCTTCTCTCTCCCTGTCAAAGTCAAAAGCATTTTGTGCTGATAAAAATCAATAAGCGCGCAGCAGACAAAGGCAACTCTGGCCAGGCAACAGCTCAGGGGCAACCATATAGACCCAACCCAGCACGGCCAGACGATTCTCGGTCAGCGGCAACTTTGACTCCACTTCACTTCAGGTTCGGCCCGGTTCAGCGCAGTTCAGTTCACTTCAGTTCCTTCTGTTTCGGTACCCTCTGTCTCCCCCTTTTGCCCTCCCCTTGCTGTGGACTGTGTGGTATGCATATTTTCCATTTTCCATTTTGGCATATGCTTCGTTTTGTTTCTGTTTCATTTCAGGGGCTTGTCAAATTGTAAAAAATCTCGAGGAATGCAGCCGCTGACGGGGCTCGCGATACTTATGTCATGGCTAAGAAATAACTACCGAACGTGCAGGCACTACACTGAGAGAAAAATCGTACAGAGCTTCAAATATTTCTTAAAAGTTATTTAATATTTTCCTATTATTTGATCTTATATAATTAAATTAAATCTAATAAAACATTGCTATAACTCAAAAGAATCTTTATAAATATGTTTGATATTATTAAAGGTTTTTTTTATCATATTCCAGTACCTTAAATATTGTACAGTACTAAAGAAATATTTTAAATTTTTGACAATACTAAAAAAAAACTATATTTTCAAGATTTCTCACCTAAAACTAAGTCAAAAACTTGTTTTAAGTAAATAAAACTAAGAATTCTTTTAGAAGACCACAATATACTTTAAGATCATACATATAAAAGATTCAAACTCTCAGGAAAACACTAGTTTTTCTCGCCGTGCGCGCTAGATAAAAGAATCTAAATTACCATGCATTGTCGGCGAGGTGAATTTATCATAATACCTATATATTTAAGTACTTAATAAGCGTAATTAGATCATGTCTGAAAATATGCGACCGACTTTGACAGTTGCAATCGCGCAATGCAAAGTGGGTAGCCCGCTTGGGGGCGTTTACCTGCAAAAGGTGTGGAGCATATCTACATATCTGTAGTCTGTCTGTCTGTGGGTTTGCATAATTGAATACTTGCGCGATAGAAGGTGAAGTAATAACTTAGAAAACCAGTTGAATTGGGTGCCAGAAGGTTAAACGAGTGAGAGATCGTACAAAAAGATAATGACGAAATTTGAAAAGTTATGGAAAATTAGTTTAGAATATGAAAAATTGAATAAACGTGTGTGTTTATTATATTTATGTTAACTAAAGAAAATTATATATTTAATAGGAAGAAATAATTGTTCCTAAATCTGTAAAATAATTCTATAAATTAAAACACGCATTAAAGCTACAGTCAAGTGTATTCAACTAGCGATACACCCGCTATCCACCCGAAAAAAACGATTCTTTATTTTGTGCTGCATACTTAATGGAGCGCTTGGGAAATCTTAAGCTCTTAAAATTGTTTCTTGAATAACTTCTATGCTAATAAAGCGAATGCAACCAAATTTTTTTCAGAAATCTTTTGGGCATTAATACTTGTTCTTTTTACCAACAATAAACTGTCCTTTATTGAAATCAAGTTTGGAATGCGGTATTTTTCGATTTATGAGAGCGGAAAAGGGTGTGACACCAAAATCGGTAGCTCCAACTATTATAATCATTGATATCTAGGTTTTTTTTTAGCAGATAGACAGACATTGGCACAAAGCACTAATATTCTTTTAGCCTAGAACGGGTACAAAAGTTAATTTTCATTCCAAAAAAATACTTTAATACGTATTAGCTTGGTATAACTAACATATCACTAGACTTATGAAAACTTGTTCCATTTAAAGAATATTATACAAATATTTTCTGCACATGGATTGCAATTTAAGAACATATATCTGCATCGTTTCGTCTGTGTTTCCATTCAAAGTAAAGTTCGTTAATCCCTTAGCGTATAAATCACAGTGAATTCGAGTCAATCAAAAGTTAAACCAACAAGAGCTCATACAATTTCAGTGACAGTCTGACTATGGCTTGTTCCCTTTTCCCAGTTCCGGCTGCTTGTCCGTTACAGAGTCCTTTATCCCGTGTCATTGACATATCAATTATCGGGCTCAAAAGTGAAACACAAACATCAAAGGATTTGCAACACGCACAGCAACAAAGTGCCGACAGTTTTTGTCCCATCATCATCATCATTCTCATCATCATCATCATCAACATAATCCATGGCAGAAGCTTACATAACTTGGCCAAAAGAGTGTGCAGCAATGCGAGTGTGATTGCAGTGTGTGGCGTCTGTCTAATATTTTAACACGCTTCAGACCCCATGGACAACACACACACACAAACACACCTCCAACACCTTTCGCCAGTTGCAGCAGGAGCAGCAACAGAGGCAGAGGGGCTTAGGCATAAACCCGGCTGCGGACCATGTCGGGGTCCAACAACAATTGCAAATTGCAATTACATTGCCTGGCAACGGGCCACATTTTGTTGTAGTACTTTGTCAGTGTGTGTTCCTGTGTGTATGTGTGTGTGTGTGTTTGTTGTGCTTTTGATTAATCATCGGAGCATGCAGCTGCAGCACCAGCAGCAGCAGAGTGTGTTTTTTGGCATCGGGTTCGGATCGCATTGGTGTAGCTGGCACGTCATTAGCATAATGTGCAACAGAAGTTGCAGTTGCCTATGGAAAATGGCAAACAAATTGCAAAAGGCAAAAGCAGACATACACACACACACACACACACATAGAAATATTCGCTATACGCCAACAGGTTAGACGAGCCATAATATCTCCAGACCAGACCAGCAGAGACCCCAGAGCGAGAGCTGTCGGATTGAATACTGCGTGGTCGTTCATAGAATTTCCTATTGCCATTTGCAGTCAGTTTACGCTGTGTTTGTGTGTGAGTGTGTGTAAGTGTGTGTGCGAGCTAGGCACTTTTATATCCACAAAACATCTATGCGAATCGACGCGACGTCTGCAGAACTTGATTTTCAACAGGTGCGTCGCAGTCACCGTCGTCGTCGTCGTCACAGTTGGAATCGTCGTCTGTTCGACACTATCGACATGCTGTGCTATGCCAAAGTATGGGCCACGATTGCAATAGCTCATGAAAAACCGGTACGATTGCAAGAACTGAACTGCACTATAATGCACTGAGAGAAATGTTAGCTAAGTTGATAAAATAAAGTACAAGTAAGAAACCTACTAAAGAAACTGCTTGACTGTTATATACGAGGGTCGTTTGATAAGTCCGTGACTTTTTGTATTTGCCGCGCACCTGCTCTAAATACAACACTGCTCCTGTCAGCAGTTATCGATTAACAGCTGACTGTAAAATTTTGAGAAAGCTGCGTTTTTTGGTTTGCGTTTTATAGGCATTGAAAGCAGACGATCTCGTGAATTTTAACGAAAATGGAAAAAAGTGAATTTCGTGTCAGCATGGCAAAATTTCATAAATTGGGCTACGAACTGCTACCCCATCCAGCATATTCTCCAGATTTAGCCCCCTGTGACTATTTTTTGTTTCCAAACATGAAGAAATGGCTCGGCGGTAAGAGATTCGGGTCATCACAGAAACAAACGACTATTTTGAGGGCCTTGAGAAAACCTATTATTTGGAAGGAATAAAAAAATTGGAAAAACGCTGGACTAAATGTATAGAGCTAAAAGAAGATTATGTTGAGAAATAAAACGCTTCTTTGACGAAAAAAATATATTTTATTCAAAAAGTCACGGACTTATCAAACGACCCTCGTACTTGCTAGTCACGTTCAATGTTTAACTAATTTCATTTTGCATACTTGCAGGCGTGTCTTTGAAAACCAGTAGTCCTACTTTATCAAATATTTGTTAATTAACTTGTTGTTTATCCATTTGCAACCAAATTTACAAAATTTATTTGAAAAAATTTGATATATTTATGTAATATCTTCAGTATTCAACAGTTGTAAACAGTTTCCAAAGGTTAATCAATATAATAATAATACAAATATAATACAAGTACGTTCTTGGTGCAATACAACAATCATTCAAAGTGTTCTTCAGGTCGCTTTCATTTGCCAACTTAGGGAGAAAAAAGAAGAAAACTTTGGGTATCTTTTATAAAATAATATGTTTTAATCATCAAGAAAAAATTTTGTTCGTGCATTGGAAAATGCATTCCCATTTTTTCAAGTTTACT
This sequence comes from Zaprionus indianus, assembly GCA_018904595.1. Lineage (NCBI taxonomy): Eukaryota > Metazoa > Arthropoda > Insecta > Diptera > Drosophilidae > Zaprionus > Zaprionus indianus. The sequence continues at coordinate 6,250,427 of JAEIHA010000905.1, forward strand.
CAATGAATCTCAAACAACTTTACCCACAAAGTGCGCAATGACAACAAGACTTTATCAACGTGCAAATTAAAGGCCAACCGAAGGAGGGGCAGCACTCAGAGGCTCGCGTCTAATGGGGGGCGGCACTTGGAGAGAACCCGCATTTTTTCGGGGCGTAGCACTACGAACAAAATTGCAACTTGCAAGTCTGCATAACAATTACAATTTACCGTACGACGAAGAAACAGGAAATGTTACGCTTGCGCCGTTCTTGCATTCTTTATGACGAAGCAAGAATAAAAGAGGGGAGAGGGAGAGAGAGAGAGATACATGGGTGCGGCACACCTTAAACAAAACTATGGATAGTCTGTTTATATGAATATATCTGTGTAGGAACATGCAGAGCTTCTTTCTTTAGACTATTAATTGTTTTTTTCGCATTATCAAGTCGCTTTGGTCACGCTTTGCTTGCTGGGCGCTATCAATATCAACAAAAGATAACCAGACTGACGGAGTACTCCCATTATCAGTGGGGAGAACACTCCACACACAGTTTTATTTCGCCTCGCGAGGCTGTTGTTGTTGACAGTCGGTTGAGCTCAAGGTCGTACGAATATTCTTTATAAAGAAAGAATTTATAAGAAATGGGTTCGCTATATATGAAATGCAAACCCCTCTTCCCCTCAAGCATATTTTTTACTCATAACTCACATTGTTGTCGTGATTTCTTTTCCTGAAAACGTGTTTAAATTTTTTAAATAAACTTTCAAACGTTTTAATTAAATTAATTATATCATTTAGAGGCACACAGTGAATTCATAATTTATTGCACTCAAATTTTGTTTAGAAACCGAACACGCTCTTCGATTTCCTTCTCATTTCACGTTTATTTAAATAAGCTTTCAGGTTTCACAAATTTGTGCCGAAACTTTATATCTTTTTGTCTCGGTTAAGCTTGGTTAATTTGTGTTAACTGCAATAAAGCAGAAGAAGAGAAAATATGCCAAACGCATAAATATATTCAAGATAAAAGATCCGACAAAACTTCTTAAGACCCCTTAAATACATCAATCAATCGAGTTTATGTCTAATTTTAGCATTTCTTTTTCTTCATTCGAAAATATATGTAATTAAAAGGGAAAGAATAGAAACTCTTAATTGTCTGGCTGTTTGGTTTTATGGCTAGACTCTTCTGCGATTAAACCGAACATGTTTTAGCTATGACAGGAGATGGCACTATCGATAAAGAAAGTTGTACGATAGTGTAAATTAATTAATAAGCTACTATCGATAGAGATAGTTGTACGATAGTGTAAATTAATTGAGGATTAAGTATATTTTCATAAAGTAAAATTCAAATGTAAATAAAGTTAACATTTTACAAAACCACAGTTTTTCTAAACAGATCAATTTTGTAAGTTATACTACGCAAAACAATACAATTGACACTATCGATAGTAAAATATAAGGATAGGTGATTGTAATGATCATATCGATAGTAAAATGTAAGGATACGTAATCGAAGAACCTATGCCTTTAACCGATAGTCTTCGCCCCTGTAAGTCTTGCTAGTATCAATTAAAATTTTGGCAACGATTACTTTTGTTTTTCTTTGGGTTTTTAGATTTACTTTTGTTTTGTGCATTGCCTCAATGACACAACGTTCCAGTTTATCGATTACACAATAATTTGCAACCTGCCAAACGATTTCGCTGGCGAGTCTCGACTCGATTCGAGTTGGAGTTGCATCTACTTTGTAGTAAGTGGTACGAGGTATCAAGAATGCCAGCACGCACACAGACGCTGCATTAAAAGTTGCACTTAAGCCAAATGCAACAACAGCAACTACAACCACAACAACAGCAGCAGCAACAACAACAAGAGCAACAAAAACACAGCTGCCTGAAAGAGCAGAACGCGCGATACGCCAACAACCTTGTCCCAAAACAACTTGCGAGTAATTCGTTTTTCCTTTTTATATCTTGTGTACATAAATAAATAAGTATGCAACTGTGTGCGTGTGTGTGTCTGTGTGTGTCTGTATACGACTTGCCAACTTGATATTAATTAAACGCACGCAAAGCCCCCAAACAGCCAGCGGGCAACTGCAGCAGCAACAACAACAACAACAGAAGTAACTGCTGCAACTGCAACAGTTGCCCACCCAACGTTGAGGAAACGAGTTCCAAGCGAGAACGAGAAAACCAAAGCCAAAGCTTAGAAAAGAAGTCAACGGCTCGACGCTCCACACTGTGTGCGTCGACGATGGTGGGCGGCCTCAACAGCGAGACTGCGTGTTGTTGTTGTTGTTGTTGCTGTTGTTGTGGATATTGCTGCGTGCAGCACTTAAGAGACTCGCAACCTGTAAGGGGGCCTGCAGCAGCTGAAACACTGAAATTAATTTGCTTAATAAACACACTAATCAAAACATTTGCAAAAAATTACCAAGATTATGTTGAAAACTTGTACGTAAATTGGAGATTGCAAGTTGGTTGAGATTGACTAGAAGAACGGAGATTATTTTATAGCTTAAAAGAAGAATTTCACGTAGTTTTATTAGCTAATACAACCTTGTGCTTTAAATACATTAACTTGTTCTTGATTTGAATGTTGAATTACAGTATAGAAATCAAAAATATTATTTAACACTATAACAACTATCACCAGACCAGATTGGACTTTGAATTAAAGTAAGAATTACTTGAAAAAGTAAATATTTTGCAAGTTATAGATTAATTAAATTTGATTTGTACATTGTGTTCTGTATTTAAAAAGTTAAAACACAACTGGAGTAATATTTCTCATTATTTCAATAACAATAGGTTAATATATAACCCACAATTTTAATGGAAAGTAATTTTAACACATTATTATATCAGTTTTATCTCATTTAACACGATTGAAATATACAATTTTTAAATGTATATCCAACTAATATAAATCCATTTTTTTAATCACTTTCAACCCAGTGTGCCGCTTTGCATGCGCTGCTGAGCAGGCGGCGATTGCATTTGTATGCGTATTAGTTAATGACTCTTTTCAGAGAGGTGAATGCAACGCGTACACACTCTGTCGCTTTGCCCATCAGTCACTCAGTCAGTCAGTCACTCAATAACTCAGCCAGCCCATTGGAAAATTAGTTGGCCCCATTTTGTTTGTACTCAACATGTAAAAAGAGTCAATGACAAAAGATTCTGTGTTGCTTTTTTATTTGCAGCTTGAGTTTATTTGCAGTTGTACTAATTTTAAGCGAATTTGTTCATTTTCACTCAAAAATAAAAAGATATATGATAATTTTATGATTCAGAATTCAGTTTGATTTAGCTTATCAAATTTTCTACATATATAAAAACCAATCAAGAAATAGTAGTTCAGAAGCCTTACACTAATGTTTTCTGGAAAGTTAGATTATCTGTTTTCCAAAACACTAATGTTATGATAAAAAAAACTTATTGATTAGCTATGTTTTTACTTTAGTTCTTTTAAGAATTAGTATATACTTCATTGATTCATTAAAAAATGTTTAACAAAATAAACAAATATAAAAAAACTTATTTGTTTTGTCTACAACTTCATTAAGTACAGATTTAATATTTTCTTCAACTCTGAGCCCTTGAAAAAGTGTAATAAATATAGATACGCGTGCTATTGAAACCGCTGAACCACTGTACAAAGACACACACACACACACACACTGACGTGCGCGCCTGATTACCCACACACTAACACACATGCATTGCGCATTTACATCTGCTCTCTCATTTACATCTCTCCCCTCCTCTACTTCGACCCCAACCCCATCAATGTCATTGCTCCATTTGCCTTGGCCCTGTGCCCAGCGCAGCGACGTCCACTCATCCCACTCTTTCTCTCTCTCTCTTTCGCCCACTGTCTGTTATTTCTCTCCCTCTCCCTCTCTCTCTCTGTGTCTGTCTGTGCTCGTCGTCCTTTGTTCCGTTTTAGTTTCTCCACTGCAAAGGGCAAGACTGCAGCAGTGTCACCAGCTGCACGCGCGCACCTCTGCGCTCTCTCGCACTCTCTCTCTCCTTCGCTCTCTCCCCTACACTCCCTGTCTCTGTCTAACTCGCTCGTTGTCTGTTGCGAGTGCATTTCCAACTCAACTTTCAGCTGGCTACATTTCGTTCTTTTTCTTCGTGCTCTTCTTTTTTCTACTACTTCTTGAATATTGTGGACGTCGACGTCGACGTCGCTGCTGCCTTTTGTTGTTACTGTTGCTTTGCCACGCCATTTTTCGGGGCAAGGTCATCAACGAGACAAAGTCGATGGCCGCCAATGACCTCTTCTTCTGGCCAGTCTTCTGCTGCTGCTGCCGCTGTTGCTGCTTCTTTCTTCGCTGCCTCATTTACAACTTGTTCTTGGCATTGGCTCTCTGTGTGCGTGTGTGTGTGTGTGCATCAACTGTGGCGAGAGCGCGTCGTTGTTGTTACTTCTCTGCCGCCTGAGGGGGAGCAGCAGAAAGGGGCGCAGCAGCAGCGTCATGATGACGTGTTACTTTTATTCTTGTGTTCTGCTCCTCCTTCTCCATTTCTCTTTTTTCTCTCTTTTTTATAGTTTGGCTTGCACGTTTCCTCTTCGTCGTCGTCTGTCGCTTTGTTTGGCTTTTTATGTCTTGGCAACAAGTCGTCGCTGTCGCCGTTGCCGTCGCTGCTGCTGCTGTCAACGTCAACGTCGACGTCGCTGCTTCGACTTGTGCTGACAATGTTTGAACGTATTTGGCCTTTCTTTTGTCTTCTGTTCTGTGTGTTCTGTTTTATGTTTAACTCTTTGTGGCGTTCTCTTCTGCTTCTGCTTCTTCTTCGCCGTCTTTCAGTTCAATGTTAGTTACTTTGTTCATACACACATGTGTGTGTGTGTGCAAATGTGTGTCCAATGATCATTGCTGTTGCCATTCTTCGCGCTCTGCTTTTATTGCCTTTCTTGTTTTTATTGTTCTTCAGCCTCCCCGGCGGGCGTTTACTGCCTGCAGCCACTGTCGATTTGTGTCTTTATAAATTGTTGTTGTCTGTCAATGTGCTGTTGTTGTGTTCGTCGTTCGTGTCGCTGCCAGTGGCTGCGGGTAGAGTTTGACAACTCTGTTAAGTTTACAGGTACATTAAAAGATGATACTCATTGCGATAACTATCGATAACGATTTATAGGAATTGTAAAGTTAAGTTCAACTTGGATGTTTCTTAATTTCCTTTATAAAAATGCTTATGTATCCATTAAATACTATTGTATCTTTAGTAATAAAATATTTGTGTCTTGAAAATACTTTTTTAATGTTTTCTTTTCATACTTAAATTGTTAAAATTTGTTTAAATTTGCATCTTACATTTAATTTTTTTTTTAACTGTGTCAAGTTACCCAAATCGATTAATAACCTATATACCTTTAAATTCCAAATCTCTCACATTTTATCTCATTAAAGAGCCTTATAGCAGCTCTTTATTTAGCCCCCAAAGGAACTGGGACATCGCATAAAATCAACCGCCGCTTTAAATACGACTTGTCCCATTCCTTGGGCTTGCACTCCTTGAAAAGCGTTGAATAAGACATAAATCCTTGAAATTATGTTCGAAGCGCTGCTTAAGTTCCGTCTCGGCTTGCGTCGGCGGCGGCCTCTCAGTCTCTCGAGTCTCGTTCGCGCTTTGCCACACTCTTGTATAAATATTTTCGTAGCCCCTTTTATAGCATCGTTTCGTTCTGCACCTTCTTCTTCTTCTTCTACTCAGAGATGAAACCTTCTTTTTAGCTCTACCGACTACTCTTCACTTCCTTACCCTGCATCTCCTTGCTGGCAAACTTGATTTGTTTTGATTAAAGCAGCCCAAAAATGTATTTTTACTGCCCTTTTTTTTGTTGTTGGTTCGACTTCGCCATGTGATGATGTCGTGCCCCCGTTTTGAAGGACATTCGTTTAATTTAGGACCTGAGAAAACATATATTTTCAGGCGTTGCTTATTATGGCGCTCGCATTTATTAAGTGAACCGAAAGATCTTGCAAGATCAGAAGGCAGAAGAATCGATTTCGGTACGTATCGATCGTAGGTATTGCGAAAAAGGTTCTCCATAAATTAAAATTTGCAACAAGTAGACGAAATATCGTTAAAAATAATGAGACGACATAAATAATGATGCATTATGGCAGCCAGGAGGAAAAATATATATTAAAATTTAATTACACTGCGATACAGCTTAAGGATATAGTCACAAATTAACGCGAGGGTCTTCCTGCAATATGAAAATGTTCAGATTATCAAAAAGGTTACAAGGAAAAATAAACTTCAGGCCATAGTATAGAAAACTGTGAGTACGATTTCTTGGCAAGTTTTATTTACCCAGCAAGTTGTCATCAATTATATTTACTCCGAAATTTCACCTTAAATGAGTCATGAGAACGTAAATTCCCGTGTAAGTCTATACTTCTATTAATAAAGCTTTTTTATTTCACGGAATCCTCATTGACCTTCATTTGCCCAACCCACAGACAATAGTTATTATATCATAAAAGAGAGAATTTCAAAGAACCACACATAGAAACAAAAAACAACTAGAGATATGAATACCAGCCAGACAATTGACCTACTTCAAATACTTACGGACAAAATACGATAAAATTTTGTCAGAACCGATTGGTAATACGTCAAATACAAATCGAGTGACAGGTTGACAATGCCGGTCTCTGTATCTCTCTCTCTGGCTACGTTTGTTGTCTTTATCATGTATATGCATAGCATACATACTTAAGTCTCTGTATAGTATATAGATTCCCAAAAAAAAGAGCGTACATAAAATAAATTAGCACATTTCAAACAGGAAATACACACACGAAATAATCAAGCACCAAAGAACGTTCTATGTGAGCAGTGAGTGTGCCTGCGTGTGTGTCTGTGAGTGTAATGATGTGTGTGTGTGTGCGTGTCTATAGAAAGCCAAGCAACGACCTTGAGGCAATATTCGAGTATACTCACGCAATTATACACATATAGAAAGATTATAGTAGAACTTGTCTACGAAGTACTCGAAAGGCATTAACAGATCATTTGTTAACGATATGCATACAATATAGACATATCATAGATATCTACAGTCAAACGAATGTATAATGAATTGCTGTGAAATTTCAAAAACATCCATAAATAAATTGCTTAAATTTTTTTTGATTGAAATATTTAAATAAAATTGGAAACTTAAGTTTTAAAATTGAAAATAGTTTTGATATTAATTCAGTATTTATAATAGATATATTCCAAAGTCATTCATCATAGCACAGTTGGACTGTAGAATACATAACTTATACAGTACGAGCCTGATGAAAAATTTCGCCACGTTTTGGCCAAATGAGTTTGGCAAATGAATCATGACAGCATTTCTATATAGCTTTCCACATAATATCAAATGAATGTACATGCATATATATAAAATATATATCTTCTCTCGTCGATTTATCTTTATGTATTAACCAAAGAGTCGCGTGATGGCAGTTCTAGCACACACACACATACACATACACACAGACAACATTGGTAGCCGCTAATTGGCTGTGAAAAAAGGCTGCCAACAAAAATGCCACAAAACAAAATTAATCGGCCAAATATTTGGCAGATAAGTCAACATAGTATTTGATAAACACCTGTTGTTCAGTTGTACAATAAGCTTATATGTATAAACCAAATAGGAAAAGTCGCTGTCACTGTGACAACAAGACAAGAAGACAACATTTGAGCGACGCATGAACATTGTCAATATATGTACAACAACACACAACTATCGCAAGAGATGCCGCCCCTTTCTGTCTCCATGCTAAGTCGTTTCCACTTAATTCCCCGCTCGAACGTAGTCGTTATCTAGCACACTTTCGGTACTCAGAATAGACTCAGACTCGAGATTGCTTGCACTTTGTTAAAGATTATTGTGCAATCTACTGAAATGTATCTACATAATCTAACTGGCATTCAATGTCAATTGCATAATAAAAGTTAAAATTGAAAAAGAACTATTGCTTTTGAATATTGATGAAATAAAAATATATAGAGTGCAAAATGTAGAGTCTGAAAACATAAAAATAATTTTGTTTAAAATTTGTTTTTTGATCCGAGTGTGTGTACCCTACTTCTTTTTAATGAGTCTAATTTACTAATTTATTTTATTCTTACTAATTTCATATTATTTTAAATTATTTCTTAAGTTCTTTGCTACTGGGACTGGCTGCACCTCAAGTGTTGCCCTAAACAAACAGTCAGTAGTTACCCTAAGTACATATATTTATTATTTTTGCTGGTCATGTGTCTAGCCACAACTCACTTCTATGCTCGAAAGCTGCAACCAGGTTGTAGTTGGAGCTAGAGCGATAGTTAAAGTTAAGCGCCAAACATGATGGAGTCCCATGCGTCATGTGAAGCGTCACTCAAACTGAGACCCCGAAAGAAACCTGAAACAGGAAGAAACACGTTTCTTGCTCTATCTAGATGTGTGTGTGTGTTTGGGGAGGGAGTGGAACCAATCAAGCAAAGCAACAGAGCAGCAAAGGAGGACCAAAGTAAAGGCACAAAACCAAAGCAAAATCCAAATCAAAAAGCCAAACAAACTGGAGCTCTCTTGAGCCCCAACACACAACGCTCAACTTGCTGCCTGGGCCTGGCGGCAATTTTCAAGTGATTAGTCATCAGACGAACCAACACAGAGACGGAGACAGAGAAAGAGAGAGAGAGAGAGGTATAGACAGAGCGAGCCCAAAGAGAGATAAGGCAGACACTCTCTGTGTAAACTTTAAACTTCGAACTGGAAATTCGATTCTTGAACTTAACACAAAACAAAAACACTTCTCTAGTTTCAAAATTTGAACTTTTTATTGATCAACTTTCAACTTGTTTCTTAAATTTTTGGTTTATTTAGGCCCCCCATCCCTTGTTTATTTTTTTTTTTTGTTGAGGCCAATCAATTTTTATCGTTTTGCCTTAATTTGATGAGATTTTTATCGGATTCGCGTTCTTCTTCTTCTTATTTTCTTGCATAAATTAAGAGACTAATGGCCATAAATTTCGTTCTCGTTCTTGTTGTTGTCGTTCTTCTTCTTCGTAAAAGCTGTTGCGATTTATTAGCTCTGACCTTCAGCCTTCAATATAAATAAACTTACAACAAAGGAAGCAAGCCAAATATAGCAAAGAAAAGAAGATCAAGAAACTTTGAGATGACAAAGATACGAACTATATAGCCCTGAAGCATTAATAACTACATTTGTATTAAGTTAAACGTTCCAAAAAGATGCATATAAAATATATATTCGAATAAATTTACAATATAAACAATTTTGATTATTGTTTTTAATGTCTAATTTAATGAACATTTCCTGCATTAGGCTCAATATCTAAGTGAATTATTAGCAAATTTCTTAATCATAGAAAAGAATCGGTAAATGGACTGAAAATAATAATTACATTTATTATTTTACAGACTCTTTTGGCGCTTATGTTTCCTAGAAACGAAAGCAGCCTGTGCCAAGCTAGACCTAAGTTCAGCTGCAGACCAAATGGTTGCAATTGTTACACAACCCAACAGCAACAGGAGCAACAGCGGCAGCTGTTCACGCTGCCAACATCTAACGGGCAATGGGCAACACCAACAACAATTGCAACTGCAACTGCAGAAGGAACGGCAGCACAAAAATTGGCCAAAACGATCATGTTTATATAGACACATAGGCCATAGACACAGCAACAGCAACAGCAACGGCAACGGCAGCAACAGGAACGACTGAGGCAACGGCAACGGCAACAGTTATGGCAATTGCCAAAGTTGCAGTTGCAAAAATCAAACAAAAAGCCACAAAAAAAGAAGGCAGCAGGCAGCAGCTAACGATAAAAAGGCATTCAATGTTGGCCAAAAAGTCAACAGCAAAGCAAGCGGCGGCAGCAACAACTGTTGCAGCAGCCAAATGGCAACAGCAGCAGCAACAGCTCAGCAACAATGTTGCCAGCTCAGCCAGCAGCAACAGCAGCAGCAGCAAGTTTCTTCGTCTTTGTCTGTTTTTTACTCCTCCTCCGTTGCTTCTTCCCGTCGTCATTGCGATGAGGTTACAACAAGGTAAACCTGCTGCCATGTTATTGTATCTGTGTGCTTTGATCTCTCGCCTCAGACAATAGAACAAAGCGAAAAGTTGTTGCTGTTGCTCGTAAGACAACAACAACAGCAACAACATGGGCAACAACAAAAATAACAACAACAGCAGCAACAGCTTAAGAATTATGGGAGGAGGTCAATGTTGCAATTGTTAACTGCTAATTAGCAGTCACAGAGCGCAGAGCAGCATGTAACAATCAACAATCGATATGTGCCCGCGGACATATCGAAAACCGGTTGTGGGAGTCAGTCGAATCGAGAAGACAACGAAACAAAAACATTGAAAAACAATAACTGAGAAAAACAAAGATGTTACTGCTCTTGGGGCAAATTAGACATTTGACATGCCATCATCTGCAGACAGATTATAATTGATTTAATATCTGCTTGTTGCTTTTAAATGTATCGATAACAATCAATTGTCATGCTTAGGGAAGGTGAACAAATTTGTAAATAGTTTAGTATTTAAGTTGACCTTATGTTAAGCACTTATTTTATCGATACCTTTCAACTGTTAAAACAACATGACTTTAACATAACATAAGTTTAACATTTACATAATCGTTATAAGTCCACACTAATTAGTATTTTTCTATCGATTATTTCCATAGGTTTCTTCAGCTCAGTGAATTGTCGCTTGCCTGCGATTCTTTTTTTCATCTGTGCCTCTCTCTCTCTCTCTCTGTTTCTTCCTTACCCCTTCCCAATTGTAATACTCCTTTTAGTTGACTGCTGCTTAAGTTATGACAAGAAAAGCTGTAAATTAACATTTGAGGCCGCATTTAGCCACACACTTAAAAAGAGTTCAAGAACATAAACAAAGCGATGGACGTGTCCAATGGGGCAAACCAATAACAACAACAACCACACGAGCAACAGCAGCAATAACAATAACAACAAAAGCTCAACCGCCAGAGCCAATCAACTCACTAAACTCGACGCCGACGCCGACAACCTTCGCTGAGAAGAGAGTGCAGAGTGCAAGAGAAGAAGATGAAGAAAGAGAGAGGGAGGTGTGAGGAGAGAGTGTAAGCGCTGCTGACTGATAAAAGCAAAGACCGCACATAAACCCAGTTACAAACAAGTAGGAATGGTTAACTTTACAAGTAAAGCCGACTTGCAGATACCCTATTTATTTGATAATATTATTGAAAATCCATTGCGAATGTTTCTTAGTGGCAATATGCAATACAAGTCTGGAATACTATTAATAACAATGAATACCTATATATTGTATATACATATCATACTTTTAAAGAAACTAGGGACATAGTTTAGATTTATCGCATTTAATTTCAATCTGTCATAATGAAACTTCTCTTGCCTTATCATGACCGTTTTAAATGTATTACAGGGTAAAATGAGCGAAGAGATGAAGCGAAGTAACCTGCAACAGGCAGCCCCATAAACACAAAAACCGCAAGCCGACGTAGTCAAAATAATAATGAGGCAACATTTAAAATGGTTTATGAGATGGAAACCTCATCATCACCATCATTATCATGATCATCAACATTGGGGGAACATCATTACAATATACTCCTACGGCCCAGACGATACTGAGAGAGTCTTCGATTTTTCTGGGTCAAGCAACACGCGAAAGACTCAACAACGACAGCGGAAAACAGGCAGAAACGACGCGAAGACGACGCGAAAGCCGCAAAAGAATTGTGTGGTAGAGTTCAAAACGTGCCCGGGCCACATCGTTAAAAGCTTCTCTTAACTGCGCTCTCTCTCTCTCTCTCTCTCTATCTTTCTCTCTCTCTTTCTCTCCCAGTTCCCCCTGCAGCACACGCTCTTCAGGTTGAAATTGTTTTTGCTGGAAACAATTTCCGGTGGCCTCTGGGCCCCAAAAACAACCGCTGCACAACTGCAGTTACACACTGCCAGTTGCAGTTGCAGTCACAGTCCCAGCCGTAACCACAGTCCCTGTTCCCTGTTCCGAGTCCCAGTCCAAGTTCCAGAGTTGCAATCCCCAAATCCCCAGTTTGCTCTGCGTGAGTCAGCTCTCCGAACTCCGAAAGTAGTTCAAGTGACCGATGGCGCCGTTACATTTCACTGCTTCAACTGAAGTGGGCTCCAATGTGGTCTGGCTTTGCCTGTTCCCTCTCTTGGTCTTGGTCTACCCTGGCCGACATTTCCCGTCGCAATTGGGCGTTAATTAAATTGTTTTGATTCGCCTGCCTTGAAGAGCCACATTTTGTGGCTAATAGTCAAGTGGGTGTAGCCCGAGAGTGAGATAAGTGGGCGGAAACTTGGTTAAGGACCGAACAATGTGAAGTTCAAGATCTTGCCAAAGATAGAGACAAAGAGAGGGAGGGGGCGAGAGAGAGAGGGGAAATGGAGATAGAGAGAGGGGAAAGGAGATAAAGAGAGGGAGAAAAAGATTTGGGGCTAGATAAGGTGGTGCATCTATTTTAATTCAAAAGATTTCTGCGATTAATATTTTTTTTAAACGAATTTTCGAAAAGTATTTGTGTATTATAAGCCTAGTATAACGAATAATTTTATATACAATATTATTAATTTCAATATAATATATTAATATTATTCTTCAGTCATAATAATCTGTAGAAATTTTGATCTAAATTTATTTACACTTATTACATTCTCTTTTGATTTATTTATGCGCAGTATTTTATTATAGTTTTTTTTTTAATTATTAAATAATATTAAATTCCTTTTTTTAAATTTTTTATTTATGTATGTTTTTTATTGAGGAATTATCCATTTATACTCAATATTATATTATATTTTTAATTGTACAGTTTTTATTGTTATTATAATTTATTTTATACATTTTACAGTTTATAATAGTTGTTTTATCTATTTATTGCTTTTATTCCCATTGTTTTTGTAAAGTATTTTATATATTTTATCTACTATATTTCACTTTTCATTGCACTTTTAACTGTATTAATGTAAAATATGTACTTTCAACTCACCATTCAAAATCCTAAATGTAATATTCCAATTGTCCGTGTATTCAGTCTAATAAGATTTGTTATGGATATTCCCTAAAAGATTTCCGCCTTGAATTAAGTTTTTTCAATTGTGGTTTTTGTTATAGAATTGTTTAGTTATTTGCATTTCATTGATTGTTTTCTTTTTTATTTTTTGTTATATGTAAATTTATCCGATTTTTGTTGTTATAAAATGGTTTTATAAAAAATATTTGCACAATAACGATAACGATAATATTATTGCACAATGGATGCCGCAACTTTGATTTTCTTTTTGTTTTATTTCACCTGCAAATTATTAACGGTAAATTAATCATTCAGTGACGCTGGCTGCGTATGTGTGTATGAGTGTGTGTGGGTTAACGAGCGACGAAGCAGCAAATTGACAAAAAGTAAATAAACAAAATGCTGCTGCAAAACGGCAACTGTTGAACTGTTGTTGTTTTTGTTATTGTTGCAACGCGTCGTCGCAGCAGCAGCCAAACGCGGAAGCTGCAAGAAGCAAAAACCAGAAACATTTTTTTATTTCTTCTCATCCAATAAGAATCCCATGTACGTGCGCTTTCTTTATGTCTGTATGAGTGTGTGCGAGAGTGTGAGTACGTTTGTATGTGTGTGTGTGTGTGTGTGTGGGTCGTTCTTTTTGCACTTGCTTGCTGGCTGCTGCTTTCTTTGCTGCCGCCGCGCTGCTCTGGGTTTCGTTTTACACGGCAGCAGAGCGCGCTGCCTCTGCCACTGCCGCTGCTTCGGCCACGGCCTCTGCTGCCGCCACTGCTGCTGCTGCTGCCAAGCTACTCTTGCGTTGCGTTTTTCCTCACCTTTGCAGAGTTTATTGACATTTTCAGCATTTGCTTTTGTGCGCTGCTTTCTTTGAGTGAGCGTGCGCTCTCCCTATTTCTACCTCTCTCTCTCTCTCTCTTGCTCTCTCGGTCTTTCCTCACTCTCTTACACACACACAAACACTTGTTTTTTTTTTGTTGTTTTTTGTAGAGAATAACCTTCAATTTTATCTTATTGCGCTCTTGTCGTCGTCGTTTGTTACACACACGCACACACACACAAACGGCAGCACATTCGAATCTTGTTGTTGTTTTTTTTTTGTACACTGCATGAATTAACATTCGCCTTTAGTTCTGTTACTTATGCAGCTCAAACTTAATTTATGCATTATGCTTATTTAAATGTGATTTCTTGCATTCTTTAATTCCAACTACGTTTGCACTTACACTCTCACACAAACACACACGCACACACACTAGCTTATACATATGTGCGACGGCAAATTCATACGCGGATTATATTCTGTGCCGTCTGCTTTATTGTGTAGAATATGTTGAAGACAGCGCAATATATGTTGAGAAATAATAATTTTGTGAATTACTCTTTAGTAGGTTTGTGCTAAATCAACTTGTTTTTCGCAATTAATCGAAATTTTAGTAATATTGTTTTTCCACAACGCTCGCGGCGCAACACAGACACGCGCGCAACTTCTCCGATCGGCATTTGTTTTGGTACTAACTGCAGTGTGACCGGACATGGAAAGCTGATAAAGCCATGCGTTCTCGGTGGAAAGAGAAACACAAAAGAAAATAGGAATAAACCAGTATGACCAAGTGTATTTTATTAAATATTACCTGACACGGCCACTCTGTTTAAAATAGAGGATTTATCAACACTTTTGTGAAATTAAACAAAATTATGAAACAAATAGCCAAATACATAAAATTAGTTACAAATTAGTTTGTAAACTGAGATAAAAATATTCATGCAAAGGGAAAATTTATAAAGTAGAGATATTTAATTATTATTATTAGTAAAAAGTATTTGTAAATTAACATAATATTTAGTTTCATAGCATTTAAAAACCTTATTTCGTTAAATAGTTAACAAAATATAGAATTAAGGGTGCTTCTTAAATTCTGATTTTACGGGTATTTTTAAAAATGTTTAGGGTGACCACATATCGTTTTTGCTCAAACACAACGCTGTGGATGGCACTTAAAAACAGCAACAGCTGATTGCCAATCCCCAGTTTAATTTAGTACGCCATTTCATGCGCGACGACGTGTAGCAGCGGCTGTTTTTACAGTTAATTTACGATTAGTATTCATTGATAAATTGTTTCGTTCCAATGTGCATTCACTGATTGCCAAACAAACGCGCTTGTGTTAGTGTATAAAGAGTAAAGTTCAAAGAGTTTACACAATTTAGTACAAAAACTATCAGCACAATGACAACCCCAGATGTGCGAAAGAGAAAGGTAGGCAAACAGTTTAAAAAGGGTATAAAAAAAGAAATACATTTCGCTAATTTCGGCGCGCTTCGCAGAACACAAGCACACACACTTAAAAGATCTGAGTAATTGTTTTCCGTATATATGCGGAAATTAGAATCAAGAATTTCAAAACTAATTGTGCCAAGTTTAATTTGATTACATATGTATATACCTGATTGATTGTTTCTCAATTTTTCACATTTGTGATCTTTACAATGAAAATCGCGGCCGGCTAATAAACCTCTTAGAGATGTGCCAAATTAATAATCGAAGCTTGATCCAGCGATCGCACCCCGGTGAAATCATGCAGAATACATAGTAATTTTGTTTATTTATGCACATTTCGAGATGGTTTTGATGTTTTGAATTTTTTATTATAAGACAGAAGACTGATTGAATTTTGGACAAACTAATCCTTAAAACTCTGTTTAAATGTCAAAGTTAATTTTGAATTTTCTTCATTTATATTCTATTGGGCAAGTAATAGTCCACAGGCCAAGCGAGTCACTTTAATTCAAATCTTTCTCTGTGCATGCAAATGTGTGTCTACGAGGGTCGTTTGATAAGTCCGTGACTTTTTGAATAAAATATATTTTTTTCGTCAAAGAAGCGTTTTATTTCTCAACATAATCTCCTTTTAGCTCTATACATTTAGTCCAGCGTTTTTCCAATTTTTTTATTCCTTCCAAATAATAGGTTTTCTCAAGGCCCTCAAAATAGTCGTTTGTTTCTGTGATGACCTCTTCATTTGACCCGAATCTCTTACCGCCGAGCCATTTCTTCATGTTTGGAAACAAAAAATAGTCACAGGGGGCTAAATCTGGAGAATATGCACCCGTGCATTGTCCTGATGGAACAGCACTTTTTTTTTCGCCAAATGCGGCCGTTTCTGCTTCAAATCAATATCGAATCTGTCCAAAAGCTCTGAATAATATTCGCCGGTGATCGTTTTACCCTTTTCAAGGTAATCGATGTGAATGATACCTTGTGCATCCCAAAAAACTGTGGCCATGACCTTGTTGGCCGACAGACCCACCTTGGCCTTCTTTGGTGCACGTTCACCCGGAGAAACCCACTGTCTTGATTGTTCTTTGGTCTCTGGTGTGGTGTGGTGGATCCATGTTTCGTCTACGGTAACGAAACGGCGCAAAAATTCGTTTGGATTGCGGTTGAACATCGCCAAACACTCCTTTGAAATGGTCACACGGTTGCGCTTATGGTCGTGTGTGAGCAATCGCGGCACCCATCGCGCGGAAAGCTTTTTCATGTCCAAATATTCATGTAAAATGTGATGTACCCGTTCAGTTGAGATGCCTACAGCCTCAGCTACCTCACGCACTTTCATTCTCCGATCATCCAATATCATTCCATGGATTTTGTCGACGATTTCTGGCATGACGACCTCTTTTGGGCGACCTGAACGTTCGGCATCACTTGTACTGGTACGACCACAACGGAACTCAGTAAACCATTTCTTAACCATTGAAATTGATGGTGCAGAGTCCCCATAATATTTATCAAGTCTTTCCTTGGTTTCGGTGATGGATTTTTTACGCAAAAAATAATGCTTAATTAGCACACGAAATTCACTTTTTTCCATTTTCGTTAAAATTCACGAGATCGTCTGCTTTCAATGCCTATAAAACGCAAACCAAAAAACGCAGCTTTCTCAAAATTTTACAGTCAGCTGTTAATCGATAACTGCTGACAGGAGCAGTGTTGTATTTAGAGCAGGTGCGCGGCAAATACAAAAAGTCACGGACTTATCAAACGACCCTCGTATGTGTGCATACACCTATGCGATCACCTACTACACCAGTGTTGCCAGAACTGCGAAGAAAATCTAAATTATCTTAAAAATTAGCTGAATGCATTTGCAGTAAAAAAAGTCTAAAATCGTGGAGTATTTTAAGCAACACGCCAGATTTTCTTATTCTCCTAAAAATAAAAGTTAGATTTGCCGGGTAGAAAAAGCTGAAATAGCAACTCTGAACTACACATTCTACACATTTGACCGGCCGGTTAAATTTCGAATATGCCCGTCAAAGAGGGGAGATCGCCTGCACTTTCCCCCGTTTTTGGCTTGTTTTCTACGCCGAGACAAGGTCATTAATTTGTTGGCATGATAGACGAGAAACGTTTATCGAATCTTTCTTTCTGTTAGACAATTGCTTGCTCTTTTATATAGGGGATAGCTGGCTGCAAACGAGTAATTCTTTTCGTGGGTGCCGGCTGTGAAATGCGGTGTGGGCAAAACAGGTTGCAGCACGTAAGTTAGAGCTGGTTTATTAACCCTTGTGCAGTCATAGATAACGCTTCCATGCTCTCAGGAAAACAAAAATTCTGTATTTTTTGATAAACGGGTTCCCCTCTTATATAAAAACCGAATCCCAAAAACATCAAAAGAGCATAAAACAAGTTTTACTTTGTCTATTTGCATATCGATAAGGAAACTTAGTACAGAAATCCGGCAGTTCTGATGAAATAGTCAACCAGAGACTATTTTTATAAAATGCGACTTGCTTATCAGTCGCGGCTAGCGACTACTCGTGCGTATATTTAATTCCATATGTATATGAATAATTCAACCCACATTCGTGTTACTCAGCATGACCATTACGGAAAGCTGAGGCTAATCGAAAATATGTCTAGCACGTCTCAATTATCAATTGATTTTCTTCCGATCGATAAATGGGAACCGCTGTTCAAATTCCCGTGGGAACAAGCACAGATTTTCCGCGTTCCCTGAGTACTATTTAAACTACCATAAAATTGGACATGCTAATTAGAGTACAGCGAAAACAATTGCGGCTGCCAAGTAGTTACGTAGCGGTGTGCTAGGGACAGTCCGCACTTAATTTATATGCCCAGTGCAAAGAGAAAACATTTGTCTAAATAGTTAATGGATCTACCCACGAAATACAATAATAATAATGGAAGTTTCATCAGTTGTGTTTGTAGTTTCAGTGACCAATATTTAATCAAGCTAAAAGTCTTGTTCACGTTTGCACGGCATAAACAAAGCGTTGCGTTGATATCTTATCATAGACCTCAAACGTAAGGGTCTTTACGTCTTTACGATAACCTTCGAAAAATGTTTCGCTTCTGGTAATGACAAAGAAAATCGTCATGTATAGCATGATTCGTCGTTCGTATTCAGTTAATAGAGCTCGGACTGTGCGAAATTTATTCACTTATTGCATAATTTATCTGTCTCGTGTGTGTGTGTGTGTATAAACAAATATCTATAAATACGTTACTAGGGTGCGTTTTGTTTATCTGTTAAAGTACAAGTGTAAAACTAATGCAACTCATCGTTACAGTCTATAAAATTTATATGGGGAATGTTCTGGCATTTGCTGTCTATATGCATTAGGTCAAATTAAAATTGAGGAAGTCTTAAAAAGTAGGTGAAGATTTAATAAGGTGTTATCAAATATAATATATACATATTTAATTCAATTCATGTTTCGACAATCTATAATTATTTAAATGTATAAGTCGCGTATACTCTGTTGTTTAATTGTTATATGTACATATATATATTGTATACTGAAATTAAATCAAATTAAACCGGTCTCTAAACCAGCTTTTTCGCACAGTATAATTTAGCACTCAACAAATTTGTATTTGTTTACATGCATAAATAAATTAAATAAAATCAACTTTTGATTAAAACTAAAAACATGTACTAAATCTATAAACATTCACATAAAATAAAACATTTATTTATTAGACGACTTCAAAGCGCAGTTTTAGTACATTTTTAGTACTTAAATACCAGGTTACTTGTTTCTGCTGTTTAGCCCTGGCGTAATTTATCGATAGTTGTGCCGACTGTGTAGCCCTAGCAGCCGCCTGCTGATGATGGCGAGAATAGCACAACAACAAATACGTTGTGTCTGCTGACATTTCAGATAAGAGAACATAACACATTTCATTTTTTACAAATTGCGTACGTTTCTGTTTGCGAACGAACGCTAAAAAAGAGACGAACAAACAGACGACGCAAGTGCCAACATGTGTTTTAAAGAATATGACGGTTATTTATAGAAAGAAAACGCAGTGCAATGAGATACGAATACAAATTGGTAAAGAAAGGAAAACGATTAAAGAAGAAAAACTCAAATTGTTATTTTAAATTGTCATAACAATTAATCCAATTTGTTTTTAAATTTTTCCTTATGCAGTTGGCCAGCGATGACAAAGTGCCCAATCAGGCGCACCGACGCAAAAGCAGCGGCTCGAGCAGCAATGGACGTGGCCGAGTGCCAAGTGGCCTGAAAATATCATTTCTATGTTTAATCATATCCGTTGTCTTGCTACTCTTTGTCTTTGGTGTGTATCGTTTTTACTATTGTAAATCTTCTATTCCTACTTTACCTACCGTGACTAAAACTAGTGAATTTCCCACTGTTACTGTACCCTTTCATGAATCCCCACACATGGACATGGACCATCGACTTCATCAACCTCGCACCACCACCGCAAAACCTTTGACAACACAACGAAACAATCATCATGATGATGCAGGCTTCATCTCGGACAATGCGAGTCCTTATCTGGCTCGTCTCGCCTCCAAGCTGGGATACAGTAAGGTGCAATATGCTGCGATCATCGATGCCGGCTCGACAGGCAGTCGCGTTCTGGCCTACAAGTTCAATCGCAGCTTCATTGACAACAAGCTGGTGCTGTACGAGGAATTGTTCAAGGAGCGCAAGCCTGGACTCAGCTCGTTTGCCGACAATCCGTCCGAGGGTGCGCACTCGATTAAACTCCTGCTGGATGAGGCACGCGCCTTTATACCCAAGGAACATTGGTCCTCCACGCCGTTGGTGCTAAAGGCCACCGCGGGATTGCGTTTGCTGCCACAGAGCAAAGCGGAAAATCTCTTGAATGCTGTTCGTGATCTCTTTGCCAAGTCAGAGTTTAGTGTCGATATCGATGCAGTGGAAATTATGGAAGGCACCGATGAGGGCATCTTCAGTTGGTTCACTGTAAACTTTCTATTGGGTCGCCTCTCCAAGACGAATCAGGCAGCTGCCCTCGACTTGGGTGGTGGCAGCACACAGGTGACCTTCTCGCCCACAGATCCTGAACAAGTGCCTGTCTATGACAAGTACATGCATGAAGTAGCCACCTCCAACAAGAAGATCAATGTGTTCACACACAGCTATCTGGGCCTGGGTCTGATGGCTGCTCGTCATGCTGTCTTCACCAAGGGCTACAGCGCTGAGGATACCATCGTGGAGAGTGTGTGCGTGAATCCCATCATTGCCAATCGCACCTGGACCTACGGCAATGTCAAGTATTCGGTCAGTGGCAAGGAGAACAGCAAATCCACTGCCGAACAGCCTGTTGTCGATTTTGATGAGTGCCTGGAGCTGGTCAAGAGCAAAGTGATGCCTCTGGTCAAGCCCAAACCGTTTACTTTGAAGCAACACGCTGTCGCCGCATTTAGCTACTACTTTGAGCGTGCCATCGAGTCGGGCCTGGTGGATCCCACAGCAGGAGGAGAGACCACTGTGGAGGCTTATCGCAAGAAGGCTCAGGAAATCTGTGCCATTCCCAACGATGAGCAGCCCTTCATGTGCTTCGACTTGACTTTCATTTCGGTGCTGTTGCGTGAAGGATTTGGCCTAAATGATGGCAAGAAAATTAAGGTGAGTTGGAATAGAGTGGGACGAGAAGAATGATTAGATTGCATAAAGTGAGTGACTATTATGTATAAAGATTAAGAATTATATAATTTTGCTAATAAGGTTTAGCATAGGATAATGATCCTGAATGTTTTTGAAATTTCTTATAAACAAAGATTAAACTGTTTAACACTAAGAGTTTTAAAAATATTGTGATGATAGAAAGATGTAGAAGTATCCTTAGGTTTTTAAATTTAATTCGACAATATGGATAATTTAAAGATAGTACAAAAATTGCTTTATATTATGATATTTTTATACGAGATGTTTAATTTATAATTCTAATTTACAATTGAAATCTGATGAGTTACTGGACTGATTTAACACAAAATTATCTTTATAATTTAACTTTAATGTTATTTGTCCCGTTTCTATTTGCAGCTTTACAAAAAGATCGATGGCCATGAAATCTCTTGGGCCCTGGGCTGTGCCTACAATGTGCTGACCAACGATGATAAATTTAGTAATTCCTAGTGCGCTTCGTTTATTAGTCTGTAGACGACGAATACTTAGCTGAAATTGTTTCTAGAGTGCCTTAGACGTGCATCGAAGTATACTACAAACTCACACAGACACACATACACCCAACACACACAGCGAAGCACATACACATACGCCTTCTAGCCGGTTAATAGATTTTTGCGCTATAAATTCATTTCAATTGTCTTTAATTGAAGCGAATTCATTTGTTTTTGATGGAGGCCACAACAATACACTGTGAGAAATCAGACACATCAACACACAGACACACCTACGAGTAATGGTCTCTAGTTAGTAATTCCATATTTGTGTGATTCGTTTATCTTATATATGTATGTAACACATACTATATCCTCAGTCGCTACACTCCATTCTTTCCTTATGTATATATCAAATACAATATGTATCTAAGTTTTAAAAGCTGAATTACACTCTCTGCACACACTCATAAACTATTATTAGTTTAATTGTTTTTGCAATAAAAAATCAATTGTTAATTTCAACAACAAAAATATATAGAAATTCTATAAATAGTTTTATTAACAACTAAATAATGCATGAAATTAATAGAAATAGTTTAGAAAATTTCCAAATCAAATTCATTTATTACTCCTATTCAAAGTATTTGTAGATTTTTGTAAATCGCGTGCAATAATAATACAAAATAGTGTCTTTATTTATACGTTACTTCTCTCTCTCTACAAACTACAAATACAAACATATTAAATATATATTATTCATATTTATTTATGTGTGTTTGTTCGTGTGTGTATTTAAAAGTAATTAAAATATATTTAAATGCATAACAAACAAGCAAGAATATAAATGACAAAAACTGAATTTGAATTGGAAATTGAAGCTGTCTCTAGGGGGGAAGGGGAACGACCTGCTTTATAAACTATTCATATATAACATTGGCTATAGCTTTTGTCTTAGATACGGTTTACGCTTCCGTCAGACGCTGGGGATGCAGTCCCAGTTTATCGATAATATACTGTGGCATACAGAGCGTGGGATTGATGGGCTTGAGGCCGGAATATCCCAAAAGGGAGAGGCCTCCGATACCGAAGAGTGTATGGAATATGTCGGGCATGTTGCCTGTGCGATCGGAGAAGCCGCCTGTCTCTGTATCCTGGCAGGAGAGAATGAATTGCTGCAGCTTCTCGGAACTGATCCAGTGCAAACGACCCATAATGGTCAGTGAGGAGAGCACCCACCAGGAGTAGCATACATCGGGAAGTTTCTCGGGGCGACCATTGAGTCCGCCCGAGGGCAGCTGACGCTCGCAAAGCCACCAGCCCAACTTGTCCACGTCCAGCAAATGCAGACTTTGTGTGAGCGATAAGAAACCCACGCAGCAGTAGATTAGTCCTGCATAGAATCATGGGATTAGTGAAACAATCTCTACAGTATCGACTGATTATGGTGACTCACCCGCATGTGATTCAGCGCCAGGTTTGGAGCCGAAACCACCATCCGTTTGATTGCAGCATGACATGACAAACTTGATCGCTTTGTCCACATCTATGCTTTGCTCCATGCGGTTGAGCAATGTCAGCGTAGCCACTGCACAAAAACTAAATCTCGTATCAACCTCGCCCCATTTGTCGCCAAAGAAGCTTCCATCGGGTTGCTGCAGCCCGACAATGTAACGCACCACAGCATCACAATCGATTTGATCGAGTGCGTCATATGTGCACAAGATTTGCACGGCTGACAGGGTATACAGCATGTGCGGATCATGACCCTCGCACGGTGCAAAGCCACCGGTCGTAGAGCATTGGCAGCGCTTCACAAACTCAATGATCGATTTGCGATCCAGACGATCCAGCTGGCCCATTATGTCGAGCGCAGTAACGCCCCAGTAGATGCCTGACATGCGCAGGAATTCTGTCATGCAATATTCATAATCATCTTCCTGTTTGCCATGGTTCTCAATGTATTCGACATGCTTCCAAAATTCCAATTTAGGCGCATCGCCACTCTCTGAGTTGCCGCCGTTTGAGGCCTTAACGAAGCTCGTGAAATCCATCGCCGAGTGTGTGTGCTCAATTGAGTGTTGATTTTTAGTTATTAATTGACTTATTGTTGAGTTGGCATTATTAATTCCCTTTTCAACAATTCAGTTGTCGTCGCTATGTTTGCGGCAGAGTAAAATACACTAAAATATGCGTCACATAAAAATACTACGCAAACAGCTGATTGATATCAATTAAAAAAATCGATTTTAAATTGCTCTACAAATTCTGCAGCAAAGAGAAAAAAAAAACAGCAGACTGTTATCGAGAAATGAAAGGTCTGCTGTTAACATCGATAGTTCTGTAAAAACCAAGAAAAATACCAGACATGCTTTACAGAAAATCGCCGGTTGTTGAAATTTTTTGTCATGAAATATGTTTATACAAGTCAGAATAATAAATTATAAGTGATAAATTAAGCAAATAAAATTTTAACAAACAACGTCTTACTAAACTTAGTGAAGAAAAAAAAAAAATATGATAGAAATATACGTTTAATTCAGTCTGTTAAGTCTGTTATCAGACAGCTTAATAACTTGGTATTTTTTAGCGCCCATCGGCGGTCACACTGTTTTGACAGATGATATGTTAAAAAGAATTCCAATTATTCTCAAAGTTACAATATAAACATTACAAAAGAAAAAATATAATGGCCCTCAACGGGTTCTTCGACTTCTTTCAGAAGGGAAAGGTAGGTGTACGTAATATCGTCAGTGCATGCTAGTGTTTGAAACAATTCACAATCATGCGTTCTTCGAATGTCATAAATATTTATTTGCCTTCATGCGTTTTCTAGACATTTAAGCCGAAAAAGGGATTCACGGCCGGCACAATACGATATTCACTGCACAAGCAAGCCCAGGCTAGCTTGCAGTCTGGCATTAATTTGCGACAAGTGGTGCGATTACCGGAAGGCGAGAATATGAATGATTGGCTGGCGGTGCATGGTGGGTACTAAATTCAAAACATAATATAAACATATGTGTGTAGTAGTGCGATTATTATATATTCACATATTATTCTTTGTAGTCGTGGACTTTTTCAACCGCATCAATCTTATTTATGGCACTGTATCCGAGTACTGCACAGAAGCGACGTGCCCCACCATGTCCGGGGGTTCGCGCTATGAATATTTGTGGGCGGATGGAGATATGTGAGTACTCTACGATGGCTTTTGCTTTATTTATGAAATTTTCACTTATATATTTACTGTTTTAGGTATAAGAAACCTACTGCACTGCCTGCACAAAAGTATATTGAGCTACTGATGGACTGGATTGAGACGCAGATCAACAATGAATCCGTTTTCCCCGTTTCAACTGGTAGGCACTTTCGAAAGAATGCATAGGTTAGACAGTACCAAGCGTAGCGAATTAATTATGCCGGTAGTCTGAAGGTTTAGAAGATTAGTTTACGGATACTGTATATGCAGACACGCTAAAGTGTTAACAATATATCAAGCGAGCAAGATTATAGTGTACTTGAATCAAGTATAAGGAGTGCTTATAAATTGAAAAAGGGTCAAGAACTCTCTTATGGTATGAATCCTTCAAGTCTCCACAAGTATATTCGAATTGGAAAAAGGGAATAACTAAATAAGCTTATAAGAGTATTTTAATATCACCAAACTCATTCGGTTTCATAACTAATTAGTTCTACATTTTCTTTTCAGATGTTCCCTTTCCCAAAACATTTGTTTCCCTAAGCCGCAAGATCCTAACACGCTTGTTTCGCGTCTTTGTCCACGTCTATATTCATCATTTCGACAGGATTGTAACCATTGGGGCTGTAAGTACTTGGAAATACTAACAAAAAAAAATTAAATTGATAAATGCATATGTTTTTCAGGAGGCGCACGTCAATGCTTGCTATAAGCATTTCTATTACTTTGTTCAGGAATTCGATCTGATATCTAGCAAGGAACTAGAGCCACTGCACGAAATGACGTCCAGAATTTGTAAAGATAAAGATTGAATTGATTGAATTAAGCTTCAAGTCTGGCCAGTCTCTGGGCATTTGCTTCTAGCTTTTTTAAGCTCTGAATCTCGAAGTCATAATTATAAGTTGCTTTTAATAAAAGTAAATACCATATATGTATGTATGTGTGAATGTGTTTTAGCTGTAAGACTGTGATGTCGAAATATTGTGTCCATCATTAAACGAGAATGCCAAAATATTCAAAAAATTTTTTGCATGAAATAATTTTCTGAGTTTCTTTTAACTGCGCCAGAACTCAGCCTAGGCAAATATCAATAATTTTAGCTTAAATAAATCTTGATTTAGTTAAAAGAAATTTAATAATATATTTTTTATTAATAAGAGTCTGCTTTAGTATACCATCAATATTAATCAAAGAAATCCATGACCATAGAAAAATCAACTTTGATTTCCTTCACTGTCTACTTCCAAACTTATATGTATATATTAATATGTAATATCTCGGAGGTACCTTTAGATTTCATCTTGAGAGAGAATGAGTACTCAGAGATGTTCCACCTATGCTCTTCATCATCCTTTATCAAGTCTATTTACATTTCATTCTCTACTTTACATTATCTAGTTAAAAAAAAAAGTTTTATAATTTACTCTCCAACTTCCGACATAATAAATATTGTATAATATAATCTGCCTAGAGGGTATCTACCAAATTTACTCATATTAAATTCCTTAAATTACTCCATAATCGACGCGTGACGTTTTAAAACCACTTCTCATAGTTTAATGTTGTTTAAAGTTCAACTGAAATCTGCTACTGAATGATAATAAATATTTTCGGTAATTTAAGTCAATTTTAGTCAAGTAAGAGCAACAAACACAGCAGCAGCCACATCAAAAACAACAATAACAAGTACACGAAGAACACCTATGGGAAGAGCCACAGAGCGCGAATGAAACTCCACCCACATAGGCGATAGCTGAGCAAAGTTATTAGGTGTTTTATACACGCTTAATGTGTATACAGCATAAAGCGGCTATAACCAATAACAGTAAAGTAGGGTTGAGCCAACAACCTACAACCACTTTACAAGAACAACACGGCCCGTAAAGACCAATGAGAATAAATTGAGCAGGGCGTAGGCAGGGCACGACGCACGACACCTTCAACGATGCGACGACGACTGCGAGCGATACCATTGTCGGGGGTTGTTTTCATCATGATGGTCGATGGTCCGTGTTGCAAAGAGCGAGCCCCAAGGAGCGAGCATTTCATTCAATGGCTTACTGTACAGTAAAGATGCTATAATGACAAACTGAATGTGGAACAGTTTTCTAGGAAATAAACGGAAAATTTAAGGAATTTTAAACAATACGCAAAAAAATGAATAAAAACTATATAATATAGAAATTTTTATGGTTAAACATGAATATAGAAGCATAAAATTAATTTCTATTAACATCTAATTATTACCAATTATAATAACCATAGTACAAATAATAAAACCTATCCCAAGATGAATACGTTTGTTTTGGTAAGCCCTCGACTGAGCATAAAAATTAGTTGAGGATTTAGTATTCGATTTTATTTGTAATATCGTTAGCTTTGAACGATAATAGAATGATACACGTATGTTATGCACGTTAACTAAAGAATGTATATTTAGTTTTACAATATCAATATCAATAAACTATTACTCGATTAGAATAATTATATTGTGACAAACATATAAATTTATTTAAATTTATTAAATATTTAAGATGATTTAATGAGTCTGCATGGATTAAGATGATTTAATGAGTCTGCAAAAATTGTGGATTCTGTAAACAAGTTTTTGCTCCACAAAGTATGCTCTTAAAAATTACACTCCACTTGCTTCACCTATCGAGCA
Source organism: Zaprionus indianus (assembly GCA_018904595.1). Classification (NCBI taxonomy): domain Eukaryota; kingdom Metazoa; phylum Arthropoda; class Insecta; order Diptera; family Drosophilidae; genus Zaprionus; species Zaprionus indianus. Next base: position 6,277,790 of record JAEIHA010000905.1, read on the forward strand.
CCTACTGTATTACATTGAGCACAAATAATATATGCGAAATAAAAGTTATTTGCATGGAGTGGAGAAAAATAACACTTAATGCTAACAATGCAATTCGGGATCTACCTAACTAAGAATGTGCACTCAATTTCGGGGACTTAATGGTAATTAATGAATCTCAAGTAGGATTATCTATACTCACACAGATTTCTCCTGTTGATTTAAGAACGCAGAGAGGAGTGGAGGAAGGGGTAGAGGGGCGGCAGTGTTGCATCTTTCTCATAACAAAAGCAATTTGATTGCAAAAAGGACGAAAGCACAAAATGGCATGCGCAGCAGAGAAAGAGAGTGAGCGAGCGAGAGAGCAGCAATAGAGCAGTGCGTTTCTCATGAGGTTGAGGCACATTTGGAGCTGTAATACGATTGGCCTTCCTGGCGGGCGAAGTAGTCGAGCGTTTAATTTCACAAGAGCAACTATGCCTCGGAGTAAAAGTGCTGTGAATAATTTGCGATTATAATACCGATGGGAAAGTGTTTATTGTTTGCTTGTGTGTTAAATAAATCGGGCTGAATATACATACATATATAATGGAGCAATTAGCACAGTTTGTGAACAAGTCTTTCGAATTCAATTTGACCAATAATCGGGTTAACAATCTTTTCAATTCAATGACAAGTGCCCGCATTCAGAAACTAACCGAAGCGACTAATTCGATATTGGTCAGCTCGTCAAATCGTTTGGGTCGTAGTTCCGTCGATAATTGTGCCGATAATGATAACGAGGAGTCTATGGATATTGATATAACCGATATTTCGGTCGCCGAAGACAGCAGCTATGAGGATGATACAGTTGTCTCCAAACCCCTGTCCCTGGTCAAAATCCGTGCGCTGGAACCCAAGGCAACTGATGCCGTCGCCAGTTGTGAAAATGTTCGTAAGACTGAAGCTTTCAAACCCAAAAACTGGCTAATTTCTGACCTGGTCGTATCGGATGAACATTCCGAAGGTAATCTTAAATACCTATAAGTGTGTTAGTAAGTTTTTTAAAACATGTGTGCAAAATATTCCGTGTGACCGAGTGAACCTGACTATGAATTCTTCCGTATTAAAATTAACAAATTAAATAATTAAAAAAGTTGTATTTGAATAATAAATACCTTTAAAAACCACTAATAATAAAGCATCTTCTTATCAAAATCAGCCGAAAAGAAAAGAAAGAAAAATTTCCATTTTAGAAGCAATAAGAAATTATAATTATTGCACTATCTATACAGTTTTTATTTTGGTTTGTTTACAATTGGCAATTATAATTATGTTATACACTAGGAAGCAACCTATGTACATAATACCTTTACCAGAAAAATCAAATATTTATAATAACAATAGCTTTAAAAATATAATAGATAAAATCAAACTAATTCTTCTAAATTAAGTTAAAAATACAAAAGTAGTAGCCTGAAAACAAATGCCATTTTCTCGAGATGAATGAGATCTAAGACATTCAAAACCTCCTTTCGGTAAATTTTCGTGTATTTTTATTTCAGATGATGAGTGTAAAAAACTTACTTCGGAACCAAGTGATCCTAAGAAAAATACAAATGTGGAACCTAATAGCGAACCTTGTTCAGACTGTCCAGAGATGAATTGTAAAGTAACTAGCAGATGCTCGAAGGAGGTGCCAATTTACGATGTCGAAACACCGCAAAGTAAATACATTTCTTCAATAAGTGGTGTATAATGAAGTTCAACAATAGTATTTAAACTTAAACCTAGAAGATTTAATTATTTATTTTTTTAGAGGATTTATTTAGAAGTAGAAATAATATATTTTTAGTATTATTTGATTGTTTTGGTATAAAGATATTGTATGTTAATATTTGAGTTCAAAATTGGGGTTTTCTACATATATTTACAAGGTACATATATTTATAGGTAGTAATAATTGAGTTCTACAAATTTGAAATACAATTGATTTGTTAGAGTGATATTTCGAGGCTTCTTTTTTTGTTTTACACAAATTTAAAGGGGTATTCTTTAACATTATAGATCCATCAAACGTTTTATTGAGATATGTTTGAATTTCCGATTTTCCAGAATTGAAAACATCTGCTACAATAACAATAAACCTTAATGAATGCTCGGATGACAGTAACTCCCCAGATCTGTCCACGAACAAGACTATTGCCAACGAGAAATGTTTATCCCCAGAACCACAAACGAGTATAGGAGAGAATTTTGGACGTATGGAGAGCTCCGGACTGAGCAGTAAACAGCGTAGATCCCGAACAAACTTTACACTGGAACAACTCAACGAACTGGAGCGTCTCTTCGAGGAGACTCATTACCCAGATGCCTTTATGCGAGAGGAACTGAGTCAGAGACTGGGACTGAGCGAAGCTCGAGTGCAGGTAATTAATCCGGCGAAGAGTCGTAAATTATAACCAAAATGCGACAGAAAAAGTCTGAGAAAAGGGAAGAGATTTTTCGAGGAGTTGTGGGTGGATGAAGACAAATGTCCAGTCGACTTGGCTAGCTACAAATTGTAATTCAATTGATATTCATTATCCTTGCAAAGTGGGATGTCACTTGCCTAACTTGACTTTTCCACCACCAGACAAAAATCCAAGAGATATTGCGATATGGGGTGTTAAGTGGTTTACGCCGCCCTTTGTAACGCAAAACATGACAATTATAGCAGAGAATTGTCGCAGCAACAACGGGGGGTCGATTACAACTTAAACGCTCAATCAGGGCGGTTCTTAATGGACCGCTGTGTGGTATTACATATAAAGAGATAGCCAGATAGTTTTTTTCGAGTCTCTGGCAAGTGCCATAAATTAGAATCTCCAGCTACTACTTAAGGTAAAAGCATTCCGACTAATGGAAGTGACCAGCTCACTTGAGTCTTTAAAGGGAAGAAAAGAATAATTGACTATTAAGTTGACCAGCTAAGTGTCGAGAATTGGGAAATTGATTATAATTGATGACAGATGAAAAGATTAAAAGTCATTTGTATGAAGTTTTAGAACAAAATCTCTTATCTATTTGTTTTTCAGGTTTGGTTTCAAAACCGACGAGCCAAGTGTCGAAAGCACGAGAACCAAATGCACAAAGGTAAGAAGTCAATACACGTGAGCTTACATAGAATATTTGTGTAAGTAAGTTTGAAATAACTTTAAAAACTCTCATTAACAGATCTCACAAAGTTTCTAATTCATAATGAATGTTTATTTAATTGATAGCTCCGCTTTTATTGTTAATTATAACGATTGCACATGGGGGGTTAGGTAAAATGCCTAAGAAGCTCTAAAAAGTTTGTCTGCAACCCCGCTAAGACTCAAGAGCTATTAATTAATATGTCATTGTAAAGTCTGAAGGCATTGTGTAGGTAGGAACGGGACTAGAATTTAATTTCAATATTTTTGACGAGTAGTATGTGTGATATGATGACTTAAACTGGTTTTTAGGGGAGAAGTATGTGTGATATGATGACTTAAACTGTTTTTTAGGGGGAGAAGTATTTTTTTTTTTCAGCAAAATTGATTTATTTATTTATTTGTGAAAAAAATCTTTTTTACTCAACTTACACATATTATCGACTTACTGAATACCTTTTTCAGTTTCTTCCTCTCTTTTAAAATACTGCAAAAAGTTTATTCATAGAAAAAAGTTCTTTCATAAACTGAATCTGTTTTCGACCTCAGAAAGTGCAGACTCTATAGAAAACTTTTTAGCTCCTTACTTTGTTATAAAAATTTCAGGGTGGAAGTAAAAACAAATAAAATTTAAATTTTACGCGTTATGTGTATCGAAAGTCAGTCATGACATCGCGTAAGTCTGTTTGATATTGAAATTAAAATTATTGCTCAATTTTATACATCGCATCTGTTGTGATTTTCCCTTCACAAGTCGCACTGCAGGGGAATTCCCCTTTGACTATGAGAAAAGATATACACGTCTATATACAGGGCGACACAAATCATTGCTAACTTAATCAAATTAAATATTCGAGCCGTAAAAGTGGAAAATAAAAATGTTATCGGCTGAGTGGTGGGCGGACAGGGAGTTGGGGGAAAATGGAAGGGAGGCGTTGATGAATGGGTCGCAGAGGAACAACCCAAAAAAGGGGGAGGAAAGACAAGAAGGTAAAAAGCTACAAAATGCAGGGAAACCGAGCGAGAGGGTGCTATCTATTAACGATGATACATTTGAATAAACTGCGAAACCATGACATATTGCGTCAACCAGTCGGACAAATCAAACGCAGATTTCACGGAAAACCTACGAGACATTGCGGCAATTTGGCTAAGCCGAAAACCTTCAACATTTACTTAACTAATTGCAGCGCTCTTTTAAATTTGCATAAATTAAAATCAGACACGACGATTGCGGCTTAGCACGGCATTAGTTAGGGGTGCTTGGCTAGAAAGAAAGAGAAAGAGAGATGACGATAGCAAAGTAGAAAGAGGGAATAGAGAAGTTAAGCAAAACTTCGAGAGACGTTTTTCAATTTGCCTGAAAGGGTTTATCTTCTCAAGTCATTTAAAAGAGTCCATAAAGATGCAATTGGCGAGGACTAAGGATATAAAATGATGTACATATCACTAAGGGATATTAGGTGTGTTTTAAGTTTAATTAACGAAACAGTCAATTAATTAATAAATGGAACACAAATTAAAAAAAAATTAATTTAGATTAACACGATAATTATATGTATGTAGTTGCTTATAATTTGTAATTGAGAAGGTTTAGCAAACTTAAATTTTAAATACAATATTTAATATTTACTGCTTAGAAAACTTCATTTTTTTTTTTAAATAATAATTAGTCTTTTTAAAGTATTCGACTTATATTCGAGGTCAAGAATTCATAAACCAATATTTAAGCCACCTTATTATCTTAGTTATTAAAGGGTATTTAAATTCTAACCATTCCTTCTTCTCGCTTATCAGGTGTACAAGTATGAAATGTCGTTTTTTTTTAATAAAAAAAACGTTAAATTTCAGCGAAAAAAGAAAAAATCATTTATTCAAAGTATTTGCCATCGCTAGCTACACTTTTTTCCCATCTCTCGAGCAATTTGTGGATTCCACACCAGTAGAACTCATCGTCTTTTGCGAAAAACCATTCATCGAGCCATTTTTTCATATTTTTCGTAAGAATCGAAGCGCTGCTCAGCGATTGCGTGTCCCATCGAAGCAAATGGGTGGTAATCGGATGGGGCCAGGTCTGGTGAGTAAGCCGCATGCGGAAGCACTTCCCAATCTAGTGTTTCCAACGTGTCGCGAACCGATCTTGCATGGAGAAAATGAAGTATGTCTTAGAGAAAAATGACCTTTGGTTGTCTTTTTTGATATTCTGGTCGTTTTCTCTGAAGCGCACGGTTCAAATTGATCAATTGTTATTGGTAGCGTGCCGTATACACCGTTTCGCCGGGTTTCAAGAGCTCAATGCTTGCAGTTCGGTGTCTTCGTACCTTTTTGGTGGTTTTCCGTGCTCTTTGTCGTCCACGTCAAAATCACCACTTTTGAAGCTTTGAAACCACCGTTAACACGTTTTCACAGTTGGTACTTGTTCGCCAAAGGCTTCAACAAGCATTCGGTGCGATTCCGCAGCTGTTTTCTTCAAATGAAAACAGAAAATTAACACTGTCGGCGTTTGCTCTTTATTCGGCACGAAACTCGACATGTTGACTGCACTGAGAGTAAACGATAATGACGCTCGATTCGCGCAAAACTTTGGTGGTTCGACAGTCAAGGTTGACACTTCACATGGTCAAAGTTTCATGACAATCGATAAATATTTACGTTTGCGAAACATCTTTATGTTCGAACCGACATTTCATACTTGTACACCTGGTAACTTGCAGTCAGGCACTCAGCACGACATTATTTAGTATCGTGTATACCCTATGAGCACCACGGGGCATTGGTTGAGCGTTGCGGTTGAAAGAGTTTCTCCACACTCAACACACAACCAGTTGAACCCTTGACTTACTGACAAATAAGGGTGTAAATTGCTTGCTAAAAGTCAGTGTAAAACCAAAGACATATGCACTTGGTTTTTCGGTCAAGTGCAATCGGGTTGATATTTTACATTATAGTATCGTATATGATCGATAAGTGCATTCTAGATTTGTGATTTATCGAGCTTAAGGTATCCATATTACTTCTTACTATCTTTAACTGATTTTCATGCAGGCGCTATTTATATCTGAATTTTCTGTAAATTGAATGGTTTATTTAGCTCAATAGTGTTAGTGAGGACCTTTGTGTTTATATATGTATATTTATGTATATACATACAGGCGCGTTCAGAGGGGGGGGGGGGGCAAACGGGGCAGTTTGCCCCGGGCCCCGTCGTCAAAGGGGCCCCCAAACGTCAAATGGCAGTTTTTCAAAATATGACAAATCGAGTATATATGTGTCGTGCCACAAAGAAATAGGGAGGGAGGGGGGCCCTGAATTTTTTTTGCCCCGGGCACCAAAAAAGCTCTGAACGCCCCTGTATACATATATAATACACTTTAAGGCACTAAGGTTATCATATATTATTTTTTAACTTTCTATCCATTTCATTGTAGAACTATGATATATCCCTCGGTGTTCTCTTGATTTCCAACATATGTTCCTTTCATCAAATAAGGATTATCTTATATTCATATTGGAGTCAAGGGGTATCTCACTAGCCATCCGTTATACAAAAGTTATGTTCAATTTGCAAAGTAAATGCCGTAAAATATATCAAAGCTTTACTGTAATACAGTAAAGTCTGGCCAAAGTCAATTAAATAAACTGCAGCATGAAATGTTTGTTGTTTAGTGCGGTCCGAGCGTGACTGAGGACGAGAAAGAGACAGAGAGCAAGACTGCAACTCAGACTGAAGGCGAGAAAAAGAAAGAAAACAGAGAAAAAAGTAATCAAATTAAAATTCGAATAAAAAAACAAGCGAAAAAAACCTTCTTCATACGGGGCAAGGTATCGTTTTATGGACTTATATCAATTCTCAGACTGTTCTTTTTTTATGGCCACGCAAGAGAAATAGCCCCAGAAAGCAAAACACAGTGTAAAAGACGAAGCAAAGCTCGTCCTCCTCCTGGCCTTGTGGTCCCTGGAGTGTCATTTTGATATGTGTCCGTCTGGCCTTGGCTTGAAGAGAGTATCAGGAGGGAGACCTGGTGGTACGAGCCCTCGACTCGGGGTGTTTCCATGGCAATAAATTACAAAATGAATTCAATTACTTGTCACGAATTTTTGTACCGATTTGCCAAATTGGGATGCTCATTTGTGCTCAAGTACATTGCAGGGTACCAAGGTGGGCGGTAAGGCAGAAGGCACCTGGCGATGGTGGGTCGTGTCGTGTCTCTGAATTATTTACATATAAAAGCACACTCAAGCGTGAGTCCGACAATTTGTGAGTGGGCGGGGGGATTGGGCCTGCTGCTGGGAATGGGCTTGTTAAGTAAATCAAATAAAAAAGAACAAGGGTTTTACAAGGTGTGCTGACAGATATCCTGTAGGGTGTGGTGGAGCCTATTCATATGCAGCTCTATACACTACATTTATCGATTTAAATTATTACATTAAATCTCAACAATTTAAGTTAATATATTTTATTTCGTTTGATAGAGCTATTGAATCTTCAACTATCGTATATTCCCGGATTTTGACCAGCGTAGCAAGCTATCTTGTTTATTTTATAGTTCAGCTTAGGCTTGTATTAATTTAATTTAAGAAATGTATAATTTTACGAAGTTTTTCACCCATTTTTCATAACCTTCTCAACTCAGTCACACAGGGTATTATTTATGTGTCAAGACCGAAAGACACTTTGCATAGAGTTGGGTTCCGTTAATGCCATTCAAATCATATTCAGGGAGTGGGAAAATTTTGAACATATGTGTGTAAATATGAAAATATGATTACGTATGTGCCTATAAATCTTTATGGCAACACGTATGTGAGAATAACTGGCGTATGAAATGTTTTTGATTTAAATATTTATGTAAATACCAATGGGGAACCCTGTCTCAGTGGACCATTGGTAGTAGTTATTCGAATGTTGTTTTTTATTCAAACTTATTATCGCCAAGAATAAAAATACACATGTGCTGTTTGCTTTTTAGAGACGCTAAAAAAATAAATTCATGATTTTTAAATATTCTGTGTTACCAGTCTTCAAGATTCAGAAATTATTTATCTTTCTGAGGATTATTTTGGGTCTTAGCTCTAACCAAATTTTGACATCATTTACTAGTTGATTTATTCTCGGTGCCTAGGCTTAAGGCAACTAGTGTTCGATGTTCAATAGGTTTTTCTTATGTCTATAATTTTATGTTTTGCAGGTATTTTACTGAGTAGCCGCAGTCCGCCGGTGGCAACGCCGCTAGAGCCGTGTCGCGTGGCGCCCTATGTAAGCCTGGCCACCATTCGCAGTACCAGTGCCTCGATTATGCCCACGCCCACTTCGCTTAGCTCGGTGCAGCAGCAACAACAGCAGCAGCAGCAGTCAGGCAAGAGCAGCGTCGGCATTGTGGGAAGTCGTGCTCCATCGCCGTCGGCAGTTGCAAGCGCAGCTGCTGAACACTTTTCCGGCAATGTAGCAGCGGCAGCAGCATTTTCCGCCTTCGACCCGGCTTTAATTTCAGCAGCAGCACATCAGGTACATTTGTTTAATATTTAGATAGCAATTTTAATTAACAATATGCTCACTTTCAGTATGCGGCGGCAATCAGTAATCGAAGTAGACCCGCCGGACTTTTTCCATTGCCACAGTATCCGCTTCATTTGGCCGCCTTTGCCGCCGCTCACAAAAACTCAAGCATAGCGGATCTGCGTATGAAAGCCAAGAAACATTCGGAATCTTTGGGACTTGAGGCAGATATGGTTATTTAGTACATACTGTGCAAAACGAATTAAATTTGAAGTTAAGCCCATCTAGACTCTCGAGTTGTCTATTTTATGACAATTTACTATTACAAATAATAAATGAATATTTAAATGATGCAGAAAAAAACAAAAACAATAATTACATTTACCTTATATAAATAGATATACTTACTTATGTACAATATGTTTCCTTAAATAAATGCTTAGTTGTCTTGTTTTTTATATAAACATTCTATTACTATTCTACATTCTATTAATAAATATTAGTTGAAATTTTAAATAGACATTTCCATACACTTTATTTACTCAACTTGACTGGGTTGTACATTTTATTTGTAACGGTAACTACAAAAACAACTAATTCCAGTAAAAATACCAAAACAAAACTTAACAGACAACACTTTAACATGTGGAGTACATTGTGCATGAGGAGTACTCTGTTATCATTTCTGTTACTGCCTTTTCAAATAATCTGCTATTCTTTGATACCAACTAATAAGACTGTGAAAGTTAGGGCAAACTTTAAGTGATATTAAACATCATTTATTAATACAGGTGTAAGAATAAAAACAAAATATTTATTGGCATAAAGCTTTATTATAACAGATTTTTAGGACTTCCCCAACTGTTGCTTTTGGTATCTTTTAGCGCTAGTATATTTGAGCAGTCTTGCTTAATACGTTCAGTATTTTAGCTTCGAGAGATACGGTCGCACTCGCAACTTTCGCAGCGAAAAATTTATATTTTTATTTAGTATTTCCTTTTGATTGCTATCAAAACTACTTAATTTATTAATATAATCTAATTAGTTAAAAGACACACAATGCTAAAATGCTAAGGTATACGCGATGTGATGCAAATCAAATGCTAAATAACCGATTAACAAAGTGCTTCGTCGTCGGTGCCGAAGATCCGATCTCCACATAAAGTAAATGAAATGAACGTAGAGTGTGAAAAATAAAGAAGTGACGTTTGCAGTGTCTAGACTCTCTTGTTGTTGCTGTTGTATTATTTTTTTGTGTGTTGTTTCGTGTGCGCTTGATTTGTAAGTTATTTTTTGTGATATTTCTCTTTTTAACAGATGAACGCATAAGCGAGTGTATCTGTGTGTGTGCAAAATAATAGTTTTTACGCTTTGGAGTTTGACCTTTCATCCTCCTCAGATCCGGGCTGCTTCTTATATGCTGCTGCTGCTGTTGCTCTTGCTCGTGCTGCTGTTGTTGTTGTTCTTGTAGCATATGAAAACGGTAAAAGTCGTACTCGCCTGTTGCGCATCCGCATCGTTAGGTGAGGGGCGCGCGGGGGGTTGAAATTGGGGTGTTGTCGTTGTTGCTTGCTCATTTTCATTCATTTGTTGCGTGTGCGCGTGTGTGTGTGTGTGCGCGCGCGTATGCATGTGGAAGTTTATATGCATGTACATATGTATGCATGTGTGTGTACATATGTTTGTTCATTACGTTTACTCCAATTGGTGCTGCTGCTTAGAAGACAAACTTTCCTGCTATTTGCCCATCATCTCTCTCTTTGTCTCTCCCATTCCCGTTGCCGCTCTCTTTTTGCGTCTGCTCTCAATGACTGCATCTCTTTCCCTCACATTTGCTCTGCTTGGCTGACTCAATTAATTCTTTTAGTTTAGTTACTACTGCGGCTCTTTTATTATTTGCTTAATTACAACACACATGCAGACACTCGTACACTCACAGACACACACACAGACAGATAAGCTTGTGCAGAAATTTTTTCGCAACAACAAACGTTACCGTTAATGGAGTCATTAGCCCCTTTGAAAAGCTCCACAAGTTTCACGCCAAGTTTTAAGCTAAGCTCCAGCTCCAGCTGTTGCTGCTTTTGGTACCCTGTCCATAATCTGGGTCTCCCACTACATCCCGTGCCCCTCTCTTTTCCTCTCTCTCTCTCTCTGCTCTTCCAGCTCCCAATCTCTTTCTGTTTTGTGGTTGTATTTAAATTTTATTTGTTCAATTGTGAAAATCGCCGATTTCACAAGGCAATTTGTGAAAGTTTTTGATTTTTCCACAACCACAAATAATTTTAACAGCTTTCAATCAGTTTTAATTAATTCAGTAAATATGTTTAATCAAATAAAAGAATGTGTGCTGATCAGATAAAGATACTACGAGAAATACAGCACAAAAAGAAGATTAACAGAAAATTATTTCAATAAATTTTTGCTATTAGATTAAAAATGTTGTTCATGTTCAAACTAAAAATCGAAAATATATTATATTAATTTTGATAAATTTTTATGATAAAGAAATTATTAGAACTAATTTATTTAACGAGTTATAATGTGTTTATTTAATATTAGATATCTCTCTTTGAACAAAAAAATCTTTTAATGAATGAAAACTTTTAAGGAACAATGTAAAAAATGATTCATCAGTTTTATTAATAAAAATGTGATTCATTTATGATATTTACTAAATTTCAATATAGTCCGCAAGTTTATTAAATTTTTATTAGGCATTAAATATTTAATTTAATTTGTGATCATTTATTCTAATACCTTACTATTCTTCATTGCAGCTGAACTTAACTTGTATCGTATGTTGAATATCGTAAAAAGATGTTGTGATGGCGAAAATGGCATCTGGTGACCTTTCGTTGACCAGCACGAGCAGTCAAGAGGGTAAGTCAAAGAGAGAAGAGTGACCCCATAGAACTGAGTACATTACTTCTCTTCTTCCCTTGTAGAAGAGAGTTCCGAGTATGTGGGCTACGATAGTACGTTGCGACCACCTTCGAACTCCAGTGGCAGCACTACTGCTGCCAACATGGCCAACAATAATGGGCCCACTAAGGGAATCAGCAGCGCTGGAGGCGGTGGAGTCGGCGTCGTGGGCGTAGGTGGAGGCGTTGGTGGTGTCGTTGTTACGCCAGGAGGCAATAATAAGAAATTCGAACTATTGCGATCGCAATATGAATCGGCAATGCTGGAGTTAAGCACCCTACGCCATCAGCACTCGAATTCAGAGAGACGCTGCGATGAATTGGCCACACAGTTAAATCTCTATCAGGAGCACTATGTGGCCGATCGAAAGCAGTTCGAGGACATTATGGCCGAGAGTGCAAGGCTGAAGCACAAGCTTAAACAGCTGGAGAACAATGGGAATCCACCAGCATCGGCACAAAATGCCACCGGAGGCGGAGGTGGAGGAGGCACTAATGCTTTCTACTATGGAAAAATGCAGCAATCAAGTAGCGAAAAGTTGGCGGAACTAAAGAAAGAGCGTAATCTCATTGCCATTGAGCTGGAAAAGGAACGCAGTTTCTATCGTCAACGTGTCGATGAGAATCAAACACTGAAGGTGCTGCTCTCGAAGGAGACCAAACATGTGTTATCCCTAACCGAGGAATTGAATCAATTGCTCTCGGAGAAGGATAATGTGCTGCAGGAGCATCAAAAAATGTCCGATGATCTGGCATTGGCCAACAAGGAGATCGAACGTCTCAAAAAGGATGAACTCATGTACAAGACAGAGCTAAAGTCACTGCAATTGGCTAATGCGGAGCACAAGAAACGCGATCTGCTCAAGTCACGCGAGAGCAGTTGGTCCAAAGAGTTCAACAATAGCGATAAGGAGGAATTAGAGAAGCTACGCAAGAGTCTGGACAAGGCACAGTCAGAGGTGGAGCGTGCTCTTCAGGATGCCGAGGAGGCGAAGCGTGTGCGAGATTGGGCGATCTCACAACGTGAGAAAATCGTGCAGGAGCGCGATTCGGTAAAGACGCTTTGTGATAATTTGCGCAAGGAGCGCGATAAGGCCATTTCGGATCTGCTGATGGCCATTAGGGATAGCGAGAAGATTAAGAAACAAAAGGATGAGGCACAAAAGAAAATCGATGCCCTGAAAGAGCAATTGGAACAGAGTCAAACAACGATTGCCACGCCCTCGGACAGCGCATCTCGTCGCAGTTTTCGTCTGAGCAGCTATGATAGTGGTGAAGATCTGCTCGAGATTGAGCTATGCAACTATCATGACTCCGATCTGGGCATCATTCTGGACGATAGCAATAAACGGCAATTGGTCTGTGGTGTCACAAATAGTTCACCAGCCTTTGGCAAGCTTAAGATCAACGATGTCATCTGCAAGGTGAATAGTTTGGAATGTTTAGGCGTGTCCAAACGTATGGTCCTCGAACAGATACGTGCCTGTGCCCCACACTGCCTTCTGCTTGTCTCGCGGCAGAGGCACAGCAAGCGACACTCATACACGGTGCAATTGAAGACAAATGGACGAATGGACGGAATTCCAATTGGATTGCAGCTAGATATGGGCGTGTTTATAGCCAAAATTGAGCCCAAGTCATTGGCTTTCTATGAGCCCGAACTGGATGTGGGTGATCGTGTGCTAAGCATTAACAACAAGTCAATGGACACACTGCAATCCATCGATGAGGTGATGCAGATGATTAACACTTGTGACACTCTCAATATATTCGCACTGAAATATGTCCCAGAGCAGTCGACAATGACGATGGGATCGGATAACGTAAATTGCCGCATGACTTCATCATCGGCACAGACAGATAGCTCAATTGATTCCATGCAACAGCAATTAAATAGCAGCAGCGGTGTCACCGGCTCTGGTGGCTCCTCCGCGGGGGCTACAAAGCATCCATCGAAATTTGCTGATTTTTTACGTAAACTGAAGTTCAGTAAACCTGGTACAGCCGATGATAGCTTCGAACAGGAGCACGATGTGGCCATCGCAGCGCTGGATTCGGTGCTCAGCGAGAATAGCTCAGAGAAGAGCAAAGAGAATCTCTTCAAGCGTCACAAACGTGGCAAAAAGGGTGAAAAGGAGGCCAAGACAATGGGCACATGGCCACGTACGAATATCTCGCATGATAATCCCACAGGGACAATTGTACAGCGCGGCGGAGAGAAGAAACGTGCACTAATGTCGCTCTTCACGGCTGGCCCCATCAATGTGGATAAAGATGACGATGTGGATGATGTGGTACAGCAGCAGCAGCAGCAGGTTGAGCAGGTAAAACCACAGCAGTTACAGCTGCAACAGGCGGAGTTGCTACCGCCACCGCTGCCGCCGCAGCTGTCGAAGCCGCGCAACCTCAATGGCAGCGCCATAAAAACGCATCCGAATCGCAACTCTAATCCTGTCAGCAATATGGTGGCCTCAGCACTCTTTCAACCTGGCAACCCTGGGACCTATCCTCGGCATTCACTCTACGGGGGCGTAGCAATGCCACCGCCTGGAGAGGATAAGCAGCAGCTTTTGCTGCAACGTCCAGCGCCACTGATGGGCGCCAATGCGCGTGTCAAACTGCATGGCCAGGAACGTTCGCGTTCTCACAATCCGAATCGCTTCTCGCTGAACATACCGCCTAGCGCAGTAGAAGGAGGAGTAAGAGGTGCAGGTGACTTCACTTATCAGCCCAAAACAAGTGGACAACAAGCACAACAGCAGGTGGTGCCCGCTGTGGCGGCCGGAGAATTCCCCACTCGAAGTAAGCAGCAAATGTTCGATATGTTTCAACAGCCCTCGTCGTCGTCAACAGCGCCGCCTCCCACAATGCCCAAGGTGATGAACAACACCATGTTTATGCCAGTGCATCCACCTCCACGTGGTGGTAGTGGCGTAGGAAGTGGCTCTGCCTCCGGCTCTGGTGGCCCCGTGGATGTTATATCACTCAAATCACAAAACTCCATCGAGTCCATGTTGTCCGCAAAGAGTCCGCCCATAAGCGAGTGCAACGTTTATCCCAAACGTCCACAGGTGCCGCCCATGCCAATGTCGATGCCCATGTCCATGTCGATGATGCCGCCCAAGCATGTGCCCAAATATCCCAGCGATAGTGAATCCATTGGATCGGGCATATATCACAATTATATGTCACCGTCTCAGACAGCGCCTCACATGACTATGGCGGGTAATCGACACACACAGCTGTTTCCCAGCTTTCAGCAGAACACGCATGGATTGCGCTACATTCGACGCTCTAGTCCGCTAACTACATCCTCGCCACCGCCACCGCCGCCCAGTAGTCAAGCGCCGCCGCTGCCACCACTAGAGAGCAACAGCAATAGCAGCAACATTGGAATACCAACTGATTTGGATTTTGTACCCGGCCAGCTTCAGCAGCACTCACATCATCATCCATCGCATCAGCAACATATGCAGCATCCGCCTTATATGGACTACAGTCAGAGGGATCAGCAGCATCAGCAGGCTCAGCATTATGCTATCATCTACGAGGGCGGCACATTTCCGCGCAAGAAAGACAATCAACGCCTACGCATTCCGTCCAATCCGAGTGTGGCCAGCAATCGACAGAATAGTGCCAGCTTGGTAAAGAACAGTTCGGGCTCCATTGATCATCATTATAGCAGCAGCTCCACGCATCATGCCACAACTGCACCAGTTTCCCTGATGGGTTCCAGTTATGCGGCAAATATAAATAGCAACAATGGAGGCGGTGGTTCCATAAGTGGAGTAGGAGTTGGAGGAGTGGGAGCATGTGGAGGTGGAGGTGGAGGCAGTGGCAGAGGATCACCCATGCCGCAAGTGCATGTCGAGGTGCTCAGCCACGGCGGGCCAAGCAGTGGGAGTGGCAAACGTTGCTCGAATGTACAATCGGATTTTCTATGCCCCGGAGACCTTAGAAGAGTCACCATAGATAAGCGAGACAAGTCGCTCGGCATCACCATACAGTGTAACAAGAATGGAGGCGGCATCTTTGTGTCCACCGTTGCCGACAAGAGTACCGCTATGCGTGCCGGTCTCCAGGTGGGCGATCAACTCTTGGAAGTCTGTGGCATCAATATGCGAGCGGCCACTAATGAAATTGCTGCCAATGTGCTACGTCAGTGCGGCGATTCCTTTACAATGCTCGTGCAGTATAATCCCGAAAGTGAGTACAATGATTAACCTGAACTTTACGATATCTAATTAAATCTACTTCTGCCTAATCTCTTCTAGAATTTCACTCAACTGAATACGACGGCATGCACAACCTGGAACCAGAATCTCCCCTCAATCATTCGGGCTCGCCGACGCCACGCAATTCACCACGTCCGCCGGCGCGTAATATGCAGACGACGCCAGCGACACTGCCAACGCTGCAACCGCTTTCCTTGTTACCATCAACGGTGGCAACAGTGACACGTGCCCCACTCTCGCATCAGTCCATAAAGGATCAAAGTTTTACAGACAGTCTGGAGAATCAATCGGATATCAGTAGCAGTCAAGATATGCCATCATCGGCGGCTACCACCACGACAACAACTGCCTCAGCCACGTCCACAGTGTATGATGATGACACAAAGCCAACGCTGCCGCCAGCTCCAGCTACAGTGGCTGCCGAATGTATGTATAACTGCCACATCATATGTAGAATTATTTAAATATGTCCCCACCTCCATTTTAGCGCTGCGTTTTGTAACTCTGCACATGGACAAGTCAAAGAACTTGGGCATCAAACTGTTTGGTGGCAACAAGGTGGGCATCTATGTCCACGATGTGGCGCCTGGTTCGCCATCGGATCACGCTGGCATACGCAAAGGTGACCTTATACTCGAGTACAATGGTGTCGATTTGAGCGGCGTGACTGCCGAGCAGGCAGCCAATGAGATCTCCAAGCTGACAGATACTGTCACAATGCTAGTGCAGAACAAGCTACAAAGTGAGTGAGAGTGGAAACCGTTCCAGAAGTGCTTCTATATCTATTTACAAACCTTCTTTTGTAGCGCTCAAACAAATCAAGGATAAGCCGGGGGACTCGTTTTATATACGCGTCGGTTTCGATCGTCTTGGTGAACTGAACGAGGATGAGCTACGTTTCGCTAAGGATGAGGTGCTTTACGTGGATAATACAGTGTTTAATGGAACATTTGGTCTATGGCGTGCCTGGAAATTGGATGCAATGGGTCATCGCAAGGAGTGCGGCATAATACCAAGTCAAATGAAGTGAGTAGAGGAAAATATTTTAATAAACGGAAGATATTAATGAACTTCTCTTTCCTTCTCAGAGTGGAAGAAGAGCTACGTTCGGGCGAGGTGGTCGACTGTGATACAGGCACGGCGCGACGTGGTAGCACCTCTGCGCGTCGTTCGTTCTTTCGACGCAAGAAAAATCAGCGAAGCTCGTCACGTGACTCCACCGAGATAGCGAGCTTCAGCAACACGCAGTTGAGTTTCTTTCCCGACTCCGGCATACTGAATGACGATGGCGGCGTCATGAGCTATCAGCGTGTGGAGCTACTGGACTGTATGTGTCGTAGACTATATGCCTAAATATATTTGTTATTAATTTCTTGATTATATCATCTATTTTTGTATAGCTCCCATACGTCGCCCTGTGCTCATCATTGGTCCGTTGTCGGAGTGTTTGATGGATCGTTTGAAAATCGATTTTCCTACATTATTCAGGCTGTGCGAGGTGACCACTATGGACTGCTCGCAGGAGGCTATGGAGGAGGGCCTCAAGGAGAACATATTTGTGGATTATCGCAGACGCGGCAATAAATTCGAATGCACCACCGTGGAGGCCATCAGCAATACATGCAAGACGGTGAGCACAATCAATATATTAAATAAATCAACCAATAAATCAATATTTTGTCTGTCTGTAGGATCCTCGTCATTGCATTCTGGACGTGTCGATCTCAGCCGTGGAGCGATTGCAGCGATTGCAAATCTATCCGATTGTGCTGCTGTTGCGTTTCAAGTCCGCTAAACAAATACGCGACATACGTGACTTTGGCACCGACAAAATCTCTGCCAAAGCAGCTAAGGAGATGTACGAGCGGGCGCTGAAGCTCGAGTTCGACTACAAGCAATACATATCAGGTATGCTTCAGTATATGAATACCTTATATGAATATATACTATAGATTCCCTCTTATTTTTGTTTCAGCCGTCATACCTGGCGTCAGCATCAAGCACATGTGCACACAGATCAAGGATGCCGTCGACAAGGAGCAGGACAAGCTGCTTTGGGTGCCCGTTACGAATGGATAGCACAAGTTTCTTTAGTTTATTTATGATCACATAATGCACTTAGTTAGCGTCTGATGTGTAGTATTTGAAAACGCGTATCAATATTACAAAAATATCATTTTGTATTCGTTTTGCTTAACGTAGAGTATTCAAGTATCGCCTATGCATAACATAATTTGCATTCAAGGCGCTGTATTTCTTTATATACGTATTTTTTTTGTTTGTTTCATGTTTCTGTCCCCTTTATTTATATACAAAAACACACACACATATGTAACACAGTGTATTGTCTGTCTGTGTGAGAATTTGTGAAATTCTCAATAAAAGAAAACCAAGTAAAACTAATTTTTAGTTTCAATTCTATTTAATTTTTCTATTCTACTTATTTATGTTTTCTATAACTTGTCTTTATGTTTCGCTGTAATAAATTTGTACTTCATTTTTGTGGCAATATTGCAATGATTATTCAAATTCTGTAGACTCTCAAGCTTTATCTAATAAAAGTAAGTGCTCTTAATATTGAATAAAATATCAACTTAGTTGTGGTTTCGCAACATTAAAAACTTTATTCGATGAACAAAATGTGTATTGAAAAATAAATGCTATTACTTTTACAATAACTATTACTAGCCTTAAATGAGATAAATGTAAAGAGAACTGAAGCGATATGCGATCGGAAAATGCCTTCAGCAATCAAATTAAATCATATCTAACACAAACACACACATCTGAAGAATACAATATATATTGATATATTTATATATTTAAATAAGAAATAAATACATATTTGTAAACGTATTAAATACATTAAAAACTATTTTATACATATTTATGTACGTAAGCATTTTATATACAACAATAACTATATTTATATATATTTTGCAATAAATAAAAAATATTTTCCAAACTGTTTAGGTTTTTATTTACATCAAAATTTTCTTTTTGTTCGTTTTATGGCCACAGTTGCAATGAAAAAATGATTATAAACTAAGATACTATTAAACGCACCTGCCACGAATTCGTTTAATAAATATTTCAAGGTACATTCGCTCTGTAAAATTGTCGCTGGGAAAGACATTGTGTTGATCTATATGTACAATAACACAATGACTTGCTTAAAATAAAAACATATAGAAAGAAGTTTGCAGAAATCAATTAAAGTAAATTAGATTCGGGACTCATTTGATTATTTCAACTGATTGTTATATTTTGAATGAGAATCCGATTCTGAATCTGTTCGTTCTTTTATCTGATTTGATTTGATTTGAGAAAAGTAAACTATCGTAAAACTATCGGCTGATATAAATATGGAAATTTTTTAACACAAGTTTAAAATAATTATATTTATTTACACACTGGATTGGACTAGGTCAGATCCAAAGCCTCATTCGGATGAGCTAATCTCTAAACTAACCCTCAAAGAAGTCGTATTCATCGCGAGGCCGATACCATTGATCTGTGGCATGTTCGTAAATGGCACGTTGCACCACCGCCTCGGCTGCTCCGATGGGATCCGATACTAGCGATGCTGGTGGCGGCGGTGATTGTGCCGGCGATTGTGGCGCATCGAAACCACTCTCTGAGCGCGGACTGCGTGATGTGGCTCGAAAATCCATGGGAATGTTGTAGCACTTGCATATGCAACTGGAGGGGAAGCGGAACCAGTCGGAGAAGATGCCGCGACACTCGTTGTGCGGATCATAGGCCAGAAGGCGATGAAGCCGGTACTGTTGCTCACAGCGACAGCCATCGCGACAGAACATCTGTTTGAACTCGTGCGTGCATTTCTCCCAGTGGACGTACTGCTCGAAGGGGTAGAGATTCAGCAGGGCCAGCACCTCGCCCCGCGTGTTGTTGGCCCAAAAGGGGGCCACGACTTCATCCTTGACGGGACAAGCATTTCTGTGAAAGGAGAGGAAAGTGTAAGTGAAGGAATTAGTAGGTGAACGGAAGTGGAATGCCGATAGTTTTCGGTACTAACGATGTCGATAGTACTTCTACTAACGATAGTTCCCAACTCATACTTACACGCCCCGCATATTGCTGGTTACTGTCATTGGTTCCTGCTTCATGGCATCCTGGAAGAGCTGACCACCTTCTCGCAACAAACCTGGCTTGGTGGTGGTGCTGACAGGCACCGGAGTGGTGCTTGTCGTTGTGCTGGTGGTGGTGGTGGTGGTGGTACTGTGGCTCAGCAATGGACGACGCAGCTTATCTGCGCCCAAGGCCGTGTAGGTCGACGAGAAAAGGGAGGCGAAGCTGACGGGCGTGGTGCTGCCCAGCGTCGACTTGGTGACATTGCGGCGTGGCAGCAAAGCGATTGTGGTGCTGCTGGCTCCGGAGATGGCACCACTCATTGTAGTGCCATTAGTTGACAACTTTGCAGGCGTTGGAGGCGTGGCAGCCTCCTTGGGCCGCTGCTTGCGCACGGGCATCGTTGTGGTTGGGCGTTTGGTTGCTGGAGCAGCAGTGGGCTTAGCCACGTTAGCGATGGTCAGATTACGCAACGTTCCAGGCGAAGCTGGAAGAGAACCCAACTCTGGTGACTCAATTATTTGAATGTTGTCGCCTACAGAAGCGCGAGTGGCTGTGGTGCTACCACTGGTGCTAGCTGTGGTGCCGGGCAGTACTTCATATACGCTGTTCGCTACATCCAGTTCCACTTGCTCCTGCTCCGACTCCCGCTCGGGCTGTGCAACTGCCACAGCAGGAGGTGCAACTGTTGTTGTTGTGGAACTACTCCAGCTGGCACTGGAAGTGCTCGCCGTGCTTGTCGTGCTTCTCTCTGGGGTGGGGGTGGTTGTCGTGGTTGTGGTTGTAGTCGATGAGGTGGTACTGGTGGTGGTGCTCATCGGACGAAAATGTGGCTCCATTAGCACATCGTTACCCTTGAAGTTGGAGAACTCATCACGCTCGTGCAGCATAAACTTTGCACCACGCGGCGTCTTCGAATAACGTTCCGCGGCCTCCTCAATGTCATCGCTGTCGACCACTTCGTTGTTCTGGATCTCATCCCGCAAGATGGATATGTGTCGCACATCGCCATACATGCGCTTCATCAATCCCTGATTCTCGTGCACAAAGCGACGCACAGCGTGCCACGGATAAATCGAACCGGGAAGGTGGCAGAAGGGTTGCTTTGCCAGGTCGCAGGGAATCGCCGCTAGCATCTGTGCTCGGCCACGCCTTGACATTTTGCCATTCGGACTGCACGAGTTCGCCGAGTCGAAGCCGAAGCTGGGCGTGCTGTCGGTGAGCGACACGATGCATATGAGCAGCAGCAACACGAGCGCCTTGCACTGCAAGTTGTGGAGAAACAAAGAGAGAGAGAATGAAAAAATGTTTTATTTTTGTAGTAAATAAGTTATAAAAAATAAGTTTAAGATCTTTAATTTAGTGACTTAGTTATTAGAAAGCTGGTGATGGAAATGTTATGGAAATGTGCTTCGGAAAATAAAAGAACCAATCCCTTATACTTAATTAAGTCCCTTAATTAACAAATATATGTTAATTTAATGAACTGTGATCAAACATGTACAATAATGATATTTTGAATAATCAAGACATGTATTTTAAATAAATAAAAAAAAACTTAAGAAACGAAGAGATAATGAGAGAAGAATCAAGAATTTCTTTTACTTTTCAGTTTTCATATTGTACCAAGTACTTTCAATAAATCGAATGTACTCGAAATGAATATACTGAGTTGGCTGATGAGCAAATGTCGTGAGCGCCGAAGATTAATGGGGAAATGGAAATGAAGAAATTGAGATGTGGAAATGGGGAATAGATGGAAATGCCAATGGGAAGGTAAATCAAGTGGGGAATATGGTGATGGGGAGGGAGAGGACTGACTGCAGTTCGGCTCTCACTCGGGCAAACAATTTGTCGCCGGCGTGACGAGGCGAAACAGAAAAGCGGAACGGGGCAAAACAAACCTCAGCCACACGGCTAATGTCACTCCCTCTGTCTCTCTCTCTCTATTTTCTTTCTCTCGCTGTCTCTCTATCTCCTAATGAACCGGCATAAAATCAAATTTTACTTTCACGCAGATCTCGAGACACGAAGATGATCGATGTGCATTTGCATGCGGAGAGTGAGAGATAGAAAATGCAAAGAGAGAGGGAGAGAGGAAGTGCAGTCACAGAGAATGGCCGCAATTACCAAGCTGCATATGAGCTCTAGCAGAGGGCGGGGAAGGGGAGTGGCCGCCGGCGAAGCGTCTCAAAGTGAAATGCAGAGAGCAATTAAAAGCGAAATGGGTTAAGCCAAGTAAAAGTAAATTGCGCCGCCGCCGCCGCTTGCACCGTTATATGAAAGAGCTGCCAGTGCTGGCAAAGAGCAGGGCGGTGAGTGGAGAGAAGTGGTGAGGGGTGCCAAGGGGGTTCCCTTTCCAACTTTCCTTTTCGGTTGCACAATCGATGCGCGCGATGCAAGGAGCCAAACAACTCGCATCGCCTCAAAACGTGTCTGTTGCGCTGTCTTTCCCTCTCTCTCTCTCTATTTCTCTGTCTCTCTTTCTCTCGTTATCTCTACCCCTTCTCTTGCTGAACTGGTTTGCCTTTTTGGTATCCCAAATTTGATATCAGTTCAGTTATCATTTCAACTCGTATGCTCTTCAGGTATGATTCACCTTTATTGCGTGCGCTTCCCGCGGCCTCCAAAAAGAAAGTGTTAAACCTCCCATAAATGCGACTGTATATGTGTACGTATGTGTACGTGTGTGTATGTCTGTGTGCCTTTTAAACTAACTCGCTGCGGTTAGGTAATACTTTGTTTATGGATCATGGTTTTCTTGGAAATTTCCCATCATTTTGCATAGGTAACTACAGTGGAGTCTGGCTAAGTTGACGACAACTTTAAGCAAAATATACAAAATTTAATGATGTTAAAGTTTTTCAAATGTTACTTATAAATTGGATAATCTTTTTACATTAGAGTGTTAAGTTTATACTGCCTGCAATGTTTTCTTTAACAATAAAAAGGGGGAAATACTAGAAAAAAATACTACAGATTTGTTCTTAATCGATACTAAAATTATAAGAAAATAAAAAGCTCATAACAAAACCTTCTGAACTGTTAAGGAATTATTTCCGTATTCTCTGTTAAAAAAAAAATAAATATTTCATTGGTAGATTTAATATTCCAAAGAACAATCTTTATAGTAAGCATTGTAAGTTCGTTGTGATCTTTTTATACTCTTTGTATCATCCACAAACCTCCAAAGTCTCAGAGAATTTTAATTTTGCTTTCCAATAAAATAAATACACTACGATTAATTCTTGCAAGATCACTGAAAATACGAAATTTCCTCATTTGCAACTTTCCACTGATATTATCAGCTGTATAAAAGCTACCCACCCAGTGAGAAACAAGATTAGTGAACTATTTCACGTCATTATGATATCATTATAATCTTTTTATCTTTCCCGATGATCTCAACTGCCTTGGGGGAAGTGATGAATACATTAAGAGTGGTTCAAGTAATAGATTACAATTAAGCGTGCCATTATCGAGGGTAAAAGCCATATTGATTGAATGCATGTGTGTGTGAGTGTGTGTGTCGAGTGTGTGGGATGAGAGAACAACAAATGACTTAGGCAACGAACTTGCTTTCAAGCTAATTTTGCGTAGAGCAAAATCGAATCAGGTCAAAACCGAACTGAGGCGAGCGAAGCAACCTGAAATGGAAAGCACAAAATTACTTTCGCTTTGTTTGGCGCCAAATCAACGGCGATCTATATCTACATAGGCACATACAAAGTTGCACACACACAGTCACACACACACAGATGCGAATCTTTGGCGAGACAATTAAATTGATTCTCATGCCTCGATCGAGTGTCATAAATATTTCTTGGTAAGTCTAGAAAAAGCAATAAGGAAATTGGAGCAAGACACTGAGCAAGATCAGGCAAGAAGATCAGCTCGATCAGCACGATCAGCTCGATGGGGCGGCTGTCAATGGCGGGCAACAAATCAATATGTTCAATCGCCAAATGGGCATTAAGTCAACTCGCATCGAGGAAGACATTTGTCACGCAGCTGTTGCAACTTGCAACACTTTAATGTGTCAGCAGCAGCAACGACAACGACAATGTCAGCGTCAGCGTCAGCATCAACTTTCTATGAGCGGGTCCAGAGAAGAACTACAGCTGATGTACAGCCAGATGTGTCTGCATGTGTCTCTATGTCTTCATCTCCTAAATACTCTCGTGCTGCAGCAGCAGTAGCAGCAGCATCTGCGTGGTATGAATTATTTATTTTGCTGTTGTTACATTTAACCAAATTTGGCATCTGGCCTGCTGCCAATTCTGTGCCTTGCTAATTGCCATTTGGTCAGCTGGTGAAACTACTTGCCACAGAAAAGACTTAGGCGACAAACTTGCCAGAGTTTCGACATGCAGCACCGACAGGGGCAAAATGCATATTCAATCGATTGCCCTCTTCCTTTCGCTCTCTCCCTCTCTCCCTCTTTGTTTCCCTCCACCTCTCTCTCTCCCTCTCTCATACTGCCAAAAATTATTGCCGCGTCGCAATTCGCAAGTTTCACTTGTCCAACTCACCGGAAAGGGCCTCCCAAAAAATAAAACAACCTCGCAACGCTTTTTTTCTCTTTCTCCCCAATTTGGTAACTCACTACGGTTTCTTCTGCACTTCTTCTTCTTCTTCTTCATCGACCATTATTTAAATACGATTGCCGGCCCCAGTCCCAGTCGAAAAGTGCCAAACCACAAAAATCATTTCATGCCGGCTGCGCCCGAAGAAAGTGAAACTTTTTGTTTTCTTCACTTTTTTTTCGTATCTTTTAAGCGGTAACAAAAGCAACAAAGCCAACAGCTGTGTGTGTGTGTGTGCGTTGTTTATGCTATTTTGTATGCGTGTGTTTGTGTGGTTAGCTGTTAGTAAGCTCTTAATATGCATAAAACGCTGATCGTTTATCGATTTCAACACATGTTGTAAGCGGCTCAGCGCCTGAAAGCGAACTGCCACTGGAACTGGGAGGGAAGTCGACTCTATAACGACGACGACGACAGCCAAGTTTTCATTTTCATTTCGTCATATTTCATTTGCGTCTTTATAAAGAGGAAAAACCACAAAGAAGATATAGTTGTCTTATAGATATCTCACCCAATACAGACATTGATTAGAACTACTATACTACTGTGCTATATTATCATAATACATTTAATATTATTATCATAATACATTATAATAATATATATTATATAATTCAAGTATTTAATTATAAGTATTCTATATGCATTTACTAAAGAATATAAACGTTACATTAAATATCTACACCCAGAATATATATGTATGTATATATATGTTATGCGATGTTTCTTCTTTATTAATCAAATATCTACATAAATTCTGTAGTGACATTATGCGAAGTTTTTAAGGAAAGTAAATCCTGATGTTTTATCTTTATTCACTCATTATTTAAAATTCTTTTACTGACTATCTATAAGATGAACTATTTAATTTTATTCCTTAACAATTCTTAGAGTTCATAAGCAAAATTAGACTTAAGGGTTGCGACACCGATCCCCTTATATGATAATAATATTACTATTTAATGTAAGTATATTATCACATATTTATTTTTGATTGTTATTTTGATAAAAAGTATATATTCATTCACTGAACAGTTTCGTTGCATTTCTTAGGATCGGAACTAAGATTTAAAATAATAAGAGAAAAAATCTTTTATTGTATTTGTCAAATTTCAATTTACTCAGATTTCGAAACAATATCAAAAATAATCATCTGCTTTAAGGTATATCAAAGTGTATGCCGTGACTGAGTTTATGTTTATTATATTATAAAATATATGTAGGTGACAATAGGTTGGTCAATTAACACTCTCATTGGCATTTACCGTTATTAGTTTTGTCATTCGTAATCCGGCGAACGGGCTATCCATTTTCGTTAAGACTTATTGTTTACTTTCACTCGCACACACACACAGACACGCACTGAATGCCAAAATTGGCAATGGGAAGTTTTGGTCAAAGGATTTTGCAATGGGTTTACTTTTCTCTTTAGGGGCCTGGGCCCCGTAATCAGTTTGGGTTTTGATTAGCAGCCGCACGTATCACTTAGCGCGATTTTTATCGATATCGAATTTAGTTTTCGATTGTCATTGTTATTTTCGGTTATATTCATATTTTCATTTGCAAAGTTTTTACACGCAGTTACTTTTTTGTTGTAACTTTTCTGTCCCGCTGGGCATCAACAACAACAACAAAAGAAGCGGCGACGACCCGAGAGCCTAAGCCGAAAAACTCAAATCACGTTTACACGCTTCGCACTCACGTTTGCAACTGCGGCGAGAGCTGCGGCCAAACGTCGCACAAGCGCAGAGTCACACAGGCGAAGCGTCGGCAGCGACGACGACAACGACGACGACGACGGCAGCGTCGACAGCAAGCACCACAACTGCACCCCGCTCCGCAGTCAGAAACACAGTTCACGACAGAGACAGAGAGACGGCTCAACGGCGGCGCAAGCGAAAACGCTTTTAGTACCCTTGGTACAACGTCGACGTCAGTGGGTATGATGTGTAAACAGAGCTGTAGACTGACCAAGAATAATAATTATCTTTCTAATTTAAAGAGTATAAACGCAATAGCCCTTTTTCGTCCTGTCTGATCAAATCTCTTAATTTTACTGTCCAGAATTCTGTCGTAATTTTATTCCTCGGTTTTTACTTCGATTTTCAATGGTAAAGAGGAACAAATATTTAACAAGTATTGGTTAATATTTGCTAATTTGGATTAAGCAATTTTCTACATATACAGAACCGTTGCAGAACATTACCGGTAGAGCATGAAAAATTAAAAAAATTAATAAAAATCAAAAATTGGTTTATTTTTTGTTCATTTTTGTCATTTAATAAAAATAATTGTTTTTTTTTAATTAAAAGGTTATTATTGCAGTCGTCACTAATGCAATTATAATATATATTTCTCTTCTTATTTACAGTGTATTCATCATCAGTCATCTACAGTCATCTCCATCATCTACTTTCTTTCTTTTTATTTTACTGGGTATTCCGTTTTCTCTTCATTGATACTTGTACTTTTCACGGGTCTTATCTACAGGATATTCTTGCAGCATCTACAGTCGGAACTAGATCCATAATTGTTTTTTTTTATTTACAGGGTATTCATTTAGTCGTCTGCTCCCGCAACTGCATCATTGTTACTTGTTATTTTTACGGGTCTGTTTGTGCTTTTTTTTGCGTTTGCAGGAAAACTTTTTCTTATTTATTATTCGAAGCGTCAGCGTCGTCGGGCGGGCGCAGCAAAAACACAAACATTGAAAAACGAGCAAGCACTGCAGTGACGGCGACGAAGGCAGCAGCAGCAACAACAGCGCAAAAAGCAACAACAGCAACAACAACAACAACAACAAACCGCAAACACAACAAAAAAGCGCCACACGCAACACCAACGACAACAGCGACAGCGACTGCGACAGCAACACGACGCGATGCGAGAGAGCAAAGCGCAAGACACGAAGAGATGAAGATGCTTTTCCGAGACGAAACGAAGGCACGACTTTGCTGTTGCTGCTTCGCCGCTGCTACTGCTGCTGCTGCTGTCGTTGTTGTTGTTGTCATTGCTGATTGGCGCTGCTGGTGGGAAGTGGGAGCATTGGCAGGCAGCGACGCTGACGCCTGCTTAGTAGGTCAGTAGTGGCCTTTAACTTAGTTGTCGTTGCTGCTGTGCTGCTGCCGCTGTAGTGCTGTTGTTGTTGTTGCTGTTGTTATTGCGGCTGTTGCTTGTTATTGTTGTTGTTTATCTTGCTGCTGTAGTTGTTGTTGTTGTTACATGTTTGTTGCAACTTGTATGTAAACAGTGAAAACTTGACTTTGGCAGTGCGATTTGATCGAACGTAAATTACGCAGTATGCCGAGCTTTCGATAGATCGATAGATTGTTTGACCGATAGGCAGCTATTGCCGCTGGAAGTGAGCTTTGACAATACTTAAGTAAAGCATTAAATACTAGTAAATAGTAAAAAAAACGAAATATTGATTGACGGATATATTAAAGAAAACTATCGATCAACCTGCCATTGAGTAAATCTCTTTCTGCATGTCAATGACTTCCGCAGCAAAGTAGAAGATGAAGAATCAGAAAAAGAGCAGGAGGAGAGTCAAAGAGAGAGACAGAGACAAAGAGAAAAAGGAGTTGGTAGGGGCTAAGTTGGACCACGCCAAATTCGTGTTGTGCTCGCTGCCAGGCGGTTTTCCCCATCTTAAAATCATCATCAGCGTGAGTGGGTGGTCTCTCTGTCACTCCTCCCCTTCCGCTCTTCTGCTTCTTGCATTTTTTTACTCTTTCTGCTTTTTTCCCATTTCAATTTGCAGCTTCCTTTCTTCACTTCTTTTACATGTGCTAGCCGAATTTCTTTCGTTGTTTTTGTTGTTGTGTCTCATCTTCTGGAACCGCAAACTGGTTGTTAATTTCCTTCTTCACGTTGTTTTTGTTTGAAAGATGATTGCGAAATAAATACGAAGTGTGCAACAAATGTGTGTGACTGTAAGTCGGTCTATGTGTTAGTTAAGGTTGTGTTAAGACGGTTGTATTCAATTCGAAAAGTAACTTGAACTAAAATTTATAACCGATTTAATTTAACTATTGTAGTTTATACTAACTCAATTAAAAACAAAGAACGACAGCTAAATTCAGTTATTTCTGCCAATCGATTTCAATTTCCTGGGTATCGCATTGTCGATCATTGTTTGTAATTTTTATTACCTTTACCATAGAGGGCGCTCGTCGTTGAGCATACTGATTTCGCGTATGTATATCGATCTGTGTGTGTTTGTGAGACCCCACTCCACTTCGATGTTTAAGTTAAGTTAAAGTGAAAGTGCAGAAATAATAACAGAGCTACATATACCGCCGCCACCGCCTTTAAGACGAACCGTAGTGGGAAGCAGGTGGCCCCGGCTCTTTAGATCTGCACAGCTTGTCGGCTCTTAAGATTATCTCTGCCCGAAGACAGTTCAATTTGTGTGCTTACGAACTGGAAATGGGAGAACGAAACGAAAGACATTCACGGCAATTAACTGAATTAAAAGAGAGTTTCTACTGTGCTTTTTATGTGAACTTGGCTTCTTTTCGGAGACCACTTTGGAATCCGTGGGCAATTACTCATTACTCAGGGGCAGTTAAATGTGTTACCGAAAAGGTATATAACTCAAGACGGGCAACAAGAACTGTCCCATTATTAGCGATATAACCCGTTTACGGCCACGGTCGGGGCAGGTGGAGCGGTTTCTTCTTGCTCACGATTACAGCGACAACATCGCAGACGCCGAAATGTCTGTGGCAAGTTGATTCTGCTGCCTCTGCGCGAGATGAAAGTGCGCCACTGGTTGTCGGTTTGCTTCCCATGCAACCGCAGCAGCAGCAAATGCAACAACAACAACTGCTAGTCAGGTTCATTAGCGTCATCATTGCGAGCAACTTGGGTGGGGAGCGGAAAGTGCGTAGCTTACAAGCAGATGTGTAGATCGACTGACAGACAGACAGATAATATGTTTTAAAATTTAGCAAACAGACAAATAAATGTTCTACTTTCACCATTGCGAAGGGGAACAAGCGCAACAACAGATGTTGCAGACAAGTCGAATGTAGCAGCAACCAATGCAACAGTTAGACCATCACTGTTTCGCAGTAACTGGGGTAAAAATAAAAAAAATATATATACTAAGTTAACAATCAAAATAATAAACAGATAAGTTTTCGGAGTAACATTTGAAATTTAACGGAAAGTTTTCTAGTTTCTTCCACATAGCTCCGAGCTTTTGTCTAGCTACACGAAACAGCTGTGCGCAATCGACTGAAAACATATCGATACTTGGTCTGAAACAAAATGGAATCTGGTCACACTGGTCATTTTTGCTAAGAATTTGTATCAAATTTGGTACTTATCGAAGGCTATATCTCCTAAACGAATAAGTACCTAATATGTACGTCTTATCTCCTTGAGATCTATAAATTTCAATTGTCAGATCTGGGCGCCTCGGAACTGCAAGCGTGACCAATTTGTTAGTCAGGAATATACACGAACGTGACGTTACCAGATTATGTGTAGTCAGTTTTTTGATTGAATACGAGAGGGTCGCGAGAATAGTAGGTAAAAGTCATCATTATAAAAATAAATCTATTTATATTAATTATAAAATTAAATTAAATATTTCTACTATTTATAAATTAATTCAAACTGTGCGATATATCGTAATATATCGACTTTAAATAAATGAATATCGCAACAGTCTTAATCGGAATCGATAGTATCGATAAACATTTTACAGATCTAGTAGTCGCAGAGATTTTTGGTAAGCTTTTCTGTGAAATAGTTGTATTTTGCGTTTAATTGCTAAATAACAAGCCTTTAAAACAGTGCATGCTATTATTAACAACCCGCACACATTGTCGGCAACAATTATTAATCGGGCTTTTGCCGTGGTAGTGCATGCAAAGTGGGCAAAAAAGTTACAACAGCAGCACAAGTGGAGCGCTGCTGCTGCGCAGCCAACGCGTAGTTTCTTCTATTGACTGGCGCTAGCGCAAACATTTTATTACTCAATTTAATATTAAACTGGTGACAAATACAATTTAATACACTAGCATATAAACAATCAAATAATATTGGGGTAAGTTACAATGGCTAGTTGTCGCTTACAAAGGTTCGGAACATAAGCGACACACTCACTTGCCTCGCCTGCCCTACGCCCAAACCGACGACGACGTGAGCAGCGCTGCGACTGCGAAGTCGTAGTCATATTTGTTGTTGCTATTCTCGACATATGATTCAATAAGTGGACATGATCACGGCGCTGCCTCTGCCGCTGCCGCAAGTTCTGGTTCTCTGGCACAGCGGCTGCGCCAAGCACTGACAGTTTTTTGTAATATTTGTGTGTAAATGCTATTTAAAATCCGAATCCAAATCTGTGTATCTGTACTTCACACCACGCATACTAGAGAATCTAAAACCAGCGGCAATTAGCCGAAGCAACATTGGGAACTGCCTGCACGACGCTTCGTTTTTGTTAATGAAACTTAAATGCCGCGCACGGACAAACACATGCATACATACATATAAACGGGCATTGTGCCCGTTTTATGCAAACGGTTTTGGAAATGTGCGCAATTATCATAAATACTTTGCAATGAATCATAACGTTTTCAAAAAAATATGTTACGTTAAGTATACGTTACGGTCTTTTCAACTAGCCTACAAGACAGTGCTAAACTATAATAAATCTCATTTTTATCAGTTTTACGCGCTCTCTTATCATGCTTGCAAATTGTATTGTGTATTATCACAATGCATACATTATGCATAAGTGTTTGTTCGTGTGTGTGTTAATGTTTATTTCTGTAAATCACATTCAACAGCTACGTCGCAATTTGAAAACGAATCTCGCTAGTTACTGCAGAATACAACTGATATCGATAACGAAAACCATTGATCGATTAACAGTCGGTATTTGAAGATGGTTAATGTAAAGCGCTTTTCAAATTTGCAACTGCCATTTGTTAAATTGATTATCGATTAAGTCAGTATTTAAAGATGGTTAATGTAAATCGCAAACAAAAGCTTTTTTAATTTATAACTGCTATCTATAAAATTCTTATCAATGGAATGAAACAGTGACACAATTGTTTATTTACCCAGGCTGTTTTTACCTACATACCTTAACAAATACTCATGCATTTCTTATTTTATTCTATAATCTCTTGCAGGGGGAGGTGCGGAAACGCTTCTACGACTTCTTGCACACACAACTTTCTACACACACATACAACCAAAGCTAAAACGAACGAACAAATACCAGAGACACACAGATAACAAAACAGAATTTCTGAAACCAAAAACCAATCCAAGCCACTAATCGAACGACGAAGACGACGACGACAACGAGGAGAGCAGATTTTAAAAGCAGAAGCAACAGAGAAAGGGGCGCAAAAGAGGCAAAATGGCACACACACACCTGGGCAGGGCTGTCAAAAACATTGAAACGCCGCGTCCGCTCAAGACACAATCACGGGCATCGCTTAAAACCAGTTACTTGGTGATTGAGGAGCTGATACAGCTTATCGATAATGTAACAGTTGGCCTGCAGTCGTGCAACACGACAACGGAGTCTATAACTCTGCTTTTGCATAATTTACGTGTCCATGGTCCTCAGCTGGAGGCAGTGTCCAAGGATACGCTGGATCGGGCGTTCGTTGTGTTCCGCAATGCATCGCAGGACGAGCGACTGAACATAATGACACGACTCAAGCTACTTGAACTCATCGAACTACGTGCCAATAGTTGGGAAGATAAAGATACCATTGCCTATTACAAGTCCAAGCAGCAGGTGTCCAACGTTGAGGTGAGAGACTTGAAATAAACTACATTTATAAATATTAATGAGTATATATTCTATAATTGTTTCCTTTCTTTACTCGCCACAGCTACCCGCTGAATCATATCAACACGATGCAGCCGGCGTCGTGGGCAACCAACAGGCCTTTCTCAGCACCTCCCCCACATTTGGTGTAGGCGTCGGCGGTGGCGGCATTGGTGCACTGGGCGGTGGCGCTGCTGTTGCTGCTGCAGCAGCATTCAATGCGGCAACGGCGGCTGCTGCCGCTCAGGCAGCTGCCATTGCAGCGGTCGGCTCACCCAATCAACAGCATCTGCTGTTGCCTCCCGGTGAAGTCATACGCAATTCAGGAAAATTTCCGAAGCCAACCAAAATTCCCGGCAAGACCTACTGCAAGGATGAGGTAGTTATACGCAATGCTGACTCTGGCAAGGGTAAGTATATTACAGTTAGATAATCAATATAGCGACGCATCCTTTATATTCTTAATATTTATCTACCGCCTGCCTGCCTGTGTACCCTGCCCTGCCCTCTGGTACCATTAGTTATGGGCATTAAAGGGCGACGCGTGCACATGATTGAGGAACTTAGTGAAACAATTATATCGTTCCAAAGAGGTAAAACGCTGCTCAGATTTTATAAGCACACATTGGCATTTTTTATGTTCCACATACTGCAATTTCTAATAATGTCTCGTGCTTTTTCATAACCCAATAAACCTAATAAAAACATACCGTTTAAATTTGCATATGCACACACTTACAATGTCAATTTCGCATATGTACACATTGACAAATACATATAAATACAAATACACCGACACAAATGCCTGCACGTTCAATTGAAATTCAAAACTGTTTTTCGTTGCTTTTCGGTTTTTCACTAATTGGAATAAGGTTCGCTCTATATATTAAAACATGTATATATTTATTTGTTCATAGTTTGTTCAATTGCATTTCATATATATTGCTTTTTACCGAATATGTTGCCAATTAAAATATCTACTCTTTATGCGTAGTCAACCCTGGCGCTAAGGAACGTTTGGTGCAGATCACTGGACCAGCTGAGGACAAAATCAAGTAAGCTACGATTATTATCGAAAATAAAATACTATGAAGACAAGTTATCGTATTTAAAGCCCGCATTAGTTTTTAGCTAATATTTTTTAGCGTTGCCATCTCGTAAGAAAGCTTGCCCGCGAAAAGAAATAAGAAATAACTGTTCTTCTCTTCCACATGTGAATGCCAACGAAATTATCAAATAAAATGCAATACAAATTTTTTCTTCTACTCTCCGCAGTTATGCCAAGCAATTAATGGAGGATACCATACGACGCAACGCTTCACCGGTGCGTCTGGAGCCGGCACCATCCGCTGGCGGCGGTGCAGGCGGATCCTGTTCATCGCTGAATTCGTCGAACTCGGATGACGCTGTTGGAGTGCAGCCGCGTACGCCTGGCGCCAGCAGCAACCTCTCAAATCGTTTGAGCTTCAATTCAGCACAGAACTTCATGACTGCCACTGCAGCGGCACAACAGATCTCGCAGCATCATCAGCAGCAACAGCAGCAGCACCAGCAACAACACCAACAGCAGCAACATCACCTTCAGCAGCAGGTTGCCAATGCAGCCGCTGCGGCGGCAACAGCTGCTGCTGCTGGTAAAGTTATGCGACCCAATCAGCAGCTGCTCATGCATTCATATTCCACAAACGATGCTTCCGTAGGTGAATACAAGTTCACGGTCAATGTGGGTCAGCACCTCATCAAGATCACCGGTGACTGCTGTGAACTAGTGCGAGTAAGTACCCTGTGCAATCATTAAACTGAATATATATTACAATCCTTATCCGAATCCCTTCACAGGTGGCCAAGCTGGTTTTGGACGATTATTTCAGCAGCTCTGAGTTCTTAGCTTCCATTGAGGCGGGCGCTGCTTTCGATGGCACCTCACTGGTGAGTCCCGTTACAACACCATCCACACCACTGCCCGGCTCGGGTCCACCGCAATTTATGATGGGCAATCCACTGCCGCTGGCCGACAGCGGCATCGGTCTCAACTATGCTGCCGGACAGGGTAACAACAATGGTGATGGGGACGATGAGGTGTTTGCCGATCCAGCTGGAGCTACCAATGGTGGCAGCAACCAGAATGGCCTCGCACGTTCACGTCGCAGTCACTTCTCACGCAAGGAATCCACACCAGAAACGAAGGCAACACGAGAGAAACAAGAAGATGAACGTACTGTCAATCCTCTCAAGACGAATACCTGTAAGTGGAAACCTAGAAAGATACACCTTATATTTCTTTGGACAGTCCTGTATTATATTTGTTTTTATCTTAATTCACAGCACGCGTCTCGTATGATATTGAACATTTGATGTATTACTCAAAGAGTCCTCACGCCTGGGCCCTGCCTACAGAGTGGGTTAAGATGGTGGAAACTGTGCCCTCGATTCTACGCAACAAGGTAATTCCAGCATCAGTTGATGAACACATTATTCCATCGCTCGGCTGCGCAGCTGATCTCACTCTTGCACATAGTCAATCATCAGTAACAACAATAACATCAAAATCCACAGCGCCTTCAGGAGGGTTGGTGGTGGTGGCAGCACCATTCCATAACCGAATCGATAACCCCCAAAATAATCCTTGCAATCGAATGTCTATAAACCATATAGTAACTAACAACAAGCAACAACAACAACAGCAATCACAAACGCAATCGAATATCATAACTGTAACGCTTGATAGCACCACTGCTGAACGCAAGATAATCTCATATGAGCGTGAAAGAAACGATCTTTCAAATCGTAAACCCTCTTCCGAGTCTGATCGTAAGTTGTATAACAAGCAAATCCAGATCATAACCAATACAATGGAGGCATCTGCCTCACAGTTTCAGTCCCAGCTGTCTCAATCCCAGTCGTCGAGCTCCCATTCCCTTGTCCCATCCCATTCCCAGTCAAGTCTGAAGACTGTGTTCCAGCGTTATAGTGACAACGATGAATTTTCGCTGGCCATGTGTGATGCATTCTCCAACGAGGAGCTCAACAACAATCGTGCCCTTATTTAAACAATTTTCAAGAAAGCAATCTCATATATGCATTTTTATATGATCGTTCTGACGAGTGACAACAATTTATTTATATCGATTAAGAAATTTTCAAAAGAAAACAAAAGAAAAAATCTCGACAGTTTTCGAGTTCTAACAATCAGACAGTTTTAGTATTTAGAAGTTTTGCTCAGTATTTATAATATAAAACCAAAACGAAAAGACAAAAGAAACGCAACATTTTGCTAGTCTTAGATTTAACATACTCTTAAAACTTAAAAAAAGAAAAAAACATGAATGAAAGTGAAACGAAAAAGCAAATTATTTTCTGTAATTAAAAATTAAAGGAATCTGTGTTTTGGCTGTGAAACAGATTTAGTGTTCGCTAGAGTAGAGAGTCTACAGAGAGTCTTACACACCCACATACCACAACACATAACACTGTAATTAATGTTTAACAAGACTAATATTAACAACATCAACAACAAAAAACGAATAATATTCGCTATTTAAGGATGTAAATTTAACAAATTTAGTTTTAAGCGTTTTTTCAACATACCCCATACAAATTTATATACAGTACATATATATATGTAATAATAAATGACTTGCAAAGTCGCATATGCTTGGCTTTATATCTTAACTGTAAATTTGAAGATCCACCTACACATCCCCATAACATATACACATTAATACACGCGCACGCTTTCCAAAACACACACAAAGGCTTTTGTAAACATATCAAAACATTTAAGATTAAAGATATTCCAAGGTAAGAGCTGATATGGTATTGTAATTATCTAATGTTTCCGAATCTCTACTAAATTTGTTCCATGATTCTCTTCGTACAGGATCTGCAGGATGAAAGCCAACGGTTTGATGGGGAGAAATATCTGGCTAGCATTCAGAGCGCAGCCAAGAGAAACATTGTCGCTGCCGATGAAACTGAGAACGTGGACGAATAACAATGAACAAACACATAACACCATTTATATGCATACAGATATAAATAATGAACGATACAGATATGCAATATGCAATATACATATATATAGAAAGATGACGAAAACTGACAATAGCTAATGTTTATGTGTGTTTGTGTATGTGTGTGCGCCATGTAAACCTATTCTAGATATATTCTATCTATATATATCTATCTTCCCATATTACTTCCACACACGAAGTTCTTTCTTTCTGTTTTTTTGTACTCGAAGCCCTTTAGTACATTTCTTACTATCAAAAACGACCAAAAAAAAAGGAAGGGATGGATAAAAATTAAACTGAATTCTAAATACTAACCTAAGAATAGCTACGATGATGATTTTGTTATCTTAAACTTTCACTGATTCACGATGAATGAGAATGATTAAACACGATGCTCGTTAGGTAGTTAAGTCTAGAGAAACGATGAATATTTTACTAATAAATAAACATTCAGCATAATATGATAAACAATGATAATAAAAGTAATGATAAAATCAATGATAATAATAATATTGATAAAAACAATTATAATAATAACGATAACAAAATGCAGCTAACTGAAAAAATGCTCGAACAACAAACGAAAAAGCACCCTGTAATGGCGCTTTAACTGGAAAATGGAAATGCATTTTTATATTCAGATAAATTAGTTAACGAAATTTAATTTGTTAATTTTCTCAGCACATTTCATTTCATTTTCTCATTATGTAACAAAATTCTCAAACCAAAAAAAAAACTGTATTCTATTTTAAATTTCTTTGTAAAAGATCATCCTCTTTTTGTTTTGAACAATGAATCATCAGTTGAAAGGTATCTAATTGTATTTTCTCTAGTCCAAATGGAAACTTTTCGTTTTTTCTACATTTAACAAAACCAAAATTCTGGAATTTCTGTTTATGTTTTAGCTAATTTATTTAATTTATTATAAATTATATAAAAAAAAATAAAATCCTTCACATGCAATACAAATAAAATGAAAACGGATTGAAATAAATTGTTTTATTTTGAATGATTAAAAAAACAGCTAATTTTTTGGCTAGACACATACTTTTTATTTATTAACATTTATCTTTGGTAATTGGCACAGAATATAAACAACGAAAATACACAATATAATTACAATTATATAGTTTTTCGTACTTGATATGTAAGGTAAATATTGAGGCTGGAACTTATACCAAAAAGGAAACATTGTTAAACAATAGAGAGAGGGGGAGCTGCCGAACAACATCACATTGGTTAATTGTATAGGTAATATATGTATGTATGTATATGCATATAATATTTAAGCGGAAATATAAGGTATTTATTTGCCCAATAAAGGCCGTCGATCCATAATGCCGCGTTGCGTTGAGCTTTTGTTAAACGATTGTAAAGGTGTAAATGTATTCAGAGAAAAAGAATCGAGAATCAGATTAGTTAAGACGCCGGGAGAGTGAATAACACAACATTAAACCATTACATTACATATAACACAGATTCAATACACCAATACAACATCAATCACTATAGCACGATCAACTAGACTCAATATTCACGTACATTGAAGTATGGTGTGTGGCACGCTGAGCCGGCGACATGTTCAGATTACCCTGATGCTTACGATCGTAGGCCCATATAGCCAAGGTAGCCATAAGGGATACTGTATAGGAATTGAGAATTAATGGATTATAACACATATATACAAGTTATCCTACGTACGTATCAAGAACATCATGAAGAAGATCTGTAGCCAGTAGTGACTTCCATCGCTGCTGTCCACGATTATTCCAGCGACTATGGTAACCACAGCTAGACCCAGATTCTGCACAGATTGGCAACTGCAAAAAGGAATGTAGAATTAGATACAATTCCAGTACATATAGGGGCTTATACTTACAATCCGTAGGCGGTGCCTAATTGATATTCGGGTACAATTAGTGCCACCAAAGGCCATAAGCTGGCAGCCAACATGGAATACGAAAGGCCCATAATACTCATAGGAATATACGGATTAAGGTGGCTAAAGGTAAGCATCATGTGTGCGACTAGCGTGGCTACAGTGGCCATGAAAACCCACGAGACATTTCGTCCAACCTTATCGATGACAAAGCCGAACAGCGGCGATGCTATGGCTGAGATCAAGTACACTATCGAATTCACATTATTAGCCTGCTCTGGAGTCATTTGAAAGTTGTTCACAAAGAATGCTTGTCCAAGCGCGACAAAAGGGAAGATTGCCACATAGTAAGCCACACAGACCACCGAGACCATCCAGAAATCTAATTTAAATGCAACGACATCGCTTAGCTTTGCTATTTCTCCGGTGGGATTATTGTTGCGTTTCAGTAAACGTTCGGCACGTTGGTCCATCCAACCTGATGAAATACAATATAATATAAACAATTTATATGGAAAACCCTTCATAACATACCCAAAATGAGAGTGCAGATGAGCGACATGACACAGGTGGTGGAGGCGACAAACAGGGTTACGCCCACAGCCCTATACCCAGCATATGATTGGGAGACATAGGCATATAACGGTTGCATTATCCAAAAGTTCACAGTGCTACCAAAACGACCAACCGACAGCTGCAGACCAAAAACCATATTTAGCTCTTTGCCCTTGAACCAAAGAACAGCATAACTATTTTGCGCGACAGCCAAAGACTCCGCGCCAATGCCAAAGATAAAGCGTCCAACAATCATTAGCCAGAAACGACCAAAAAAGCCCCCGGCGGCAAAGATCAGTTGACCTAGGAGCACTATTAGCATATAAATTATGGTGCCCATACGAATGCCAAAGACTCGATCGATCAAAAATCCTCCAACAAAGCAGAGTATAATGTTGGGCCAGGAGTAAATCGAATAAATTAGGGTAAACTCGGTGGCATTCAAGTTCAACTCCTTCTGGAACACATCCTGCAAGGCTCCAGGGTTGTCATAGCAGAAATAAGAACCTGGAAAGAAAAAGAAATTAGTAAAATACTTCTTTAGCAACTCTCTGTGTTGACCTACCAAAACCCAAGAGGCACATAAAGACTAGAGCCAGAAAACGATGCGATATACTATCCGGGTCACAGCATCCCGGATCCTTGGGTAGTGCCAGTTCGGTATCCCGTGTGCTACGTCGACGTACCACCGGCTTAGCCTCGTCATCGCCACTGCTGCTGGATACATCCACAATCGGTTGACGTTCTTCGCGTGTCATTTTTACTACTGACAGGAAACGGATGCGGTTTCAAGTCTGATTGAAATGGCTAAGATGGAGTGAGCAAGCGTAGGTTTGTGTGTGTTAGGTTGTGTGTGTATGTGTTTTTGTGAGTGGGTGGGTATGTATGTGTGTGGGAGTGTTTGAATTTCCTTTCGCTTGGCTTTTGGCTTGGGTTGGATGGGTCGGCCGGGCTTCGTTTGGCTTGGATTGTTTGTTGTTTTCCTTTTTCGCCTCTTATTGCAGCCTTTAGGGGCCGCCCTTTATTGTTGTTGCTTATCACTGGCCCACATTGTTTTCATCTCTTGTTGTTGTTGTTGTTGATGCTTGCTGCTGTTGCTTTTATTGATTATTCCACTGTGCAAGTGCAGACGCACTATCGTCCAGCTGTGCGGAATGTTGGGGTGACTGATGGGGGTGGTCCAATTCAATTGAGTTGTTAATCTGCAATGAAAAATGCCGTAAATATGCATTATACGAAAATTCCCCAAGCACTAGAAAGGTCACGCTGTCGGGGCCTGACTGACTATAGAAACAAGATCTTGTCTTGTTTGCCGAAGTAACGGTAAATGCGTCACTAATGAATTAAGTGCATGAGTTGTGTGCTTTAGTGAAGCATTAAATGATAGACACCTGGTTTAAAATTTCAATAAGCTCTCACAGGTTATTTGCGTATTGCAAACCAGGTAATATACCCCAAACACACAGACACGCACACAATCATAGAAATGTACATACAGTGGTACACACTATGTAAACATGTACATTGATAGAGCAGCGATACTAAATGCCTTTTATCGACTACGCACGTCACCCAATAATAAATCAGGCGCTCTTTAAACGCCTCCAACCTTAGTTTGTTTTGAAATTATAATTAGGCGCGCGCGCCACATGATTCAAAAGCACTTCTAAAACCCACTGATAACACACACACATTTGTTATTGTTATTGTTCATTTCAAAACAAACACAGTCGATTCACACAGAGCTGCCTGTGTATGTGGTTTTAAATATTCAACAAGTTAGAACATATATAAAATTGAGGCACATCTGTTAAAAA
Organism: Zaprionus indianus; assembly: GCA_018904595.1. Lineage (NCBI taxonomy): Eukaryota > Metazoa > Arthropoda > Insecta > Diptera > Drosophilidae > Zaprionus > Zaprionus indianus. The sequence continues at coordinate 6,318,329 of JAEIHA010000905.1, forward strand.
AGAGTCTTGAGCTCTTACCTGTTTTCCCCGAGCGGAAAAACCGAACTAACATCAGATTTCATTTCCTCGGCCACTTTTATGGGAACTAGTTCTAACCGTTTGTGTGAGCACCAGTCATTGATCCGTATCGATATTGGGAATATCGTCATATTGTTAAGTTGCAACTCTGCTCATTGTTACCAAGCCAACTTAAATTTTCACGCGCGATTTTTGTTTTTAAAAAATATTTCGCCTTCGGTATACTTTTTCTAAAATCAAATAAATCGGTTAGTTGGATAATTTACCGTCATGCAAAGTTGTTGTTGGCACCCTCTTAACCTTCAAATTTTTAAATTCAGGTAAATAATTATTGCCAATTTGAAAATCTGCGTCTACACCCGAACTTTTTTTTAATAGTCTTAACAATCAAGTATATTTATTACAATCACATACATGGGACATTGCCTGCAACTTTACTCTGAATAAAAATTATAAAAAGGCGCGCGCGACACATTCAAAAATACTTCCGCGAACGAAAAACTTGAACCAAGGAACTAGTTCCAACCGTATGTTTTGGGCGCCAGTTATCGATATGTATCAACAGCTTGACTATCGTCATATGGTCTGCATGCAACTGTGCGTATTGTTATCAAACCATGGCAAGTGCACGACTGTTGATACGGTCAAACATATAATTCATAAATACATATGTATCTTTTAACGCAACACCAAAGTTCAAATGTTGTGAAGCCTGGAACAGGTAGAAATTGCATATAAAAACGCAGACGCCATTGCAACAGGTAGGTACCGTGCAGAATGTATTTATCAAATCAAAACAATCCTTGTTTCATTTTGTATTCATCGTGTAAACACACATACAAAAACATTTCGTTACAATGAAATAATGTCATCACACAGCGCAAATTTATACGGAAACAAAAAGTTTCAAACAACACTGCAAACCTATAATACAACCAAAAATTTAACAATACAAACGCATCTATTTTTGTAATGCTCACAACAGTCGCTAAAATTTTACTTAGCAGGTGTAACAACGTGTAACAGGCGGACAGACTAGACTAAACAGGAGATGGCTGCGATAAAGGTAATAGTTGCTACTATTGTGCTTAGTGCGTTTTAAATTTACATACATGAATTCATACATACATAAATATGTGCTTGCCTCTGTATATTTATGTATCCACACATGCAGAACATCGCGCTGGGCATCGCATATGGACTGTGGGACAGCATTCGCGGCATGACGCTGGTGCTGCACATAGACAACGAGGTGGCACGTCAAAATGCGGAGCACGAAACAATGCGTCAACTGCGCAGAATGGACAGGGATCACTACAGGCAGACACAGCGTACCCCCTCGCCTGTTCCCAGCTCGGCGGCAGCAATGATACGCGAGGAGTACGCCAAACGGGATGAGACTAACTCTGATGAGCGTACGCTGGAAAAGATCCTAAAGAAGAAACCTACAGAGAAGCCGCAGCCACAGGCGTAAGTAGACAAGGGGTGCTCAGCTGACTTATATACCTGCCTGTCGTGTCTCGAGTACCCCTAATAATATACCATAGACTATGACTAATTCAGTTTATTACGCACTTGCAGTGAGAAGAAAATTGCCAAGAAATTGTTCAAATGCTGCTTGCTTAACGGCGGCTTCACGTGGCTGAGCATTGTGCTGTTCGAGAACTTGTTGCTGCCCACACTCAAGTTCTGTTTGACCATATTTTATGGTGCCCAGTCGGATACATTGCCTTTTGTTTGGAGCTGGCTACATCCGATTTTGTCGCTGCTCTTTGGCATGATGTGGGTGCTGCCCATATTTATGCTCTCAAAGATTGTCAGCTCATTGTGGTTCGCTGACATTGCCAATGCGGCATATCGTGTACGCAAGGGAAGGCCCCAATTGATACCCAGCATCAGCAAACTAGTGGCGGATTTCCTCTTCAGCATGGTGGTGCAGATATTCTTCTTGGTACAGAGCATGCTGGTGAATTTGATCCCCGTGAAATATGTTGGCTCATCACTGTGCTTTGTGCATCTCTGCCTGCTGTATTCGCTGTACTCCTTCGAATACAAATGGTTCAACATGGGTTGGGAACTGCATCGACGCCTCACCTACATCGAAAAAAATTGGCCCTATTTCTTTGGTTTTGGCATACCCCTCACTGTGCTCACCAACATGACCAGCTCGGTGATTGTCAGCAGCTGCATCTTCTCCATATTCTTTCCTCTCTTCATACTCAGCGGCAATGAGGCGAAGCCCATTGTGGATACCACGTAAGTATTTGGTAGTGGAGCTGTTTTATATACATACTTTTAAACCTTCTTCCTTTTCCTAGCGAGTTCTCGCTGCGACTCTTCTCGCCGGTGGTATTCATATCGAACATGTGCTTCGGCGGCAATCCCTGGAGTAAGACCAATCGCCTACTGGCGCAGCAGCGCAAGCAGTATGAGCAACAGCAGCAGCAACGTCAGCGACAACAGCAGCAACTACAGCACCAACAACAACATCAATATATGCTCAGGCAGCAGCAGCGAGAACACGATCCAATGATGCGGCGCGAGCATTCACATTCGCGTTCTCAGACACCGCAGAATGTTGCACAACAGCAGCCGGGACAGCGGCAATATCGTTATGCTCAGCCGCCAGCGTTTGATGTGGCACGAGCGCGTGACTCGTCTGCCTCATCGACGCATAGCTCGGCGGCTAACACCCCCAATAGCTTTAAGCCACCTCCATATGCAGCAATGCGTAGCAATACACCATTGTTGGTGCCCACGCCTGTGCCGGGTGCACCGCGTACACCGATTATAATACGCCAGGAGACGGGCCCAGATGACTGGAACTTGTGAGATTTTTACCCATACATATATACACATATAGAACTACCAATATATGGTACATATATACTACATAGGTATAGGCTTTATTACGTATGTACTATATGTATAGATTTATGTACTGCAACGAACTGTGTACTATGTTAATACAAATGATTAATAATTGTAACTTTAGGCATACTACGCATAATGACAATGCTCGCCGATCGGTAGCCGACGGCGCTGTCCACACAACTAATTACCTACTCTTTATGTGTAATGTTCAGACGTAAGACTTTTATGTATTGTGTACCATTTGACGCCCCGATTTTCGAGTTCTGCGGAATTGAGCGCGTTCTATTTAAAGATTCTAGCGCGCATTCAAGTTATTAAGTTCATCATCAACACAAAAATGTAATAAAATTTTTGTATTTTCGTCAAGTGCATTGGGTTATTTATATATCTACATTGGGGTTGTTGTAACATTAACTAGATAGATTAAAATTATATTAATTTTTGTATTACTTTATTATCAACTAATTTCATAGTATATATGAATTTATTTAATTTAAGTTTTTTGTAAACTGATCTAAAAGCAAGTAAGAAAGCTACAGTTCAGTGTATTCGACTGCTATACACCTGCTATCTATCTGATGGCCCACTAAAACTATTATATGAATAACTTCTTTGTTTATTCAAACACATCAAAATTTAATAATTGTACACTAAAAAAATTGTTTTCTCCTTTAAATTACGCTGTGGCGCGTGGTCAAATTCTAATACAAAATTTATTGCAGACATATTGTCGCCTTACTCAATAGTCCTACTTCCTGTGGCTGCTGAGATTTAGGTACTCATACAGATACAAATTGTTTTATTGACTACGCATTGATCAAGAATATATACTCTATGTGGTGTTGAAGATGCTTCGTTCTGCCTGTTACATACATTCTTACTTGATTATATCCTGTCCACAGTTTTCCAATGTCAAGGCCCGCTCTCACTCTCCGAATTTGCTCTCTCAAAGGGACAATTGTTCAGGATAGTCCACTAGTTTTACCACATATGGCTATTGGGGAAGGGGGCTGCCAATTAGCGCTCGAGTGTTGGCACGAACAATTGACTGGGCAGTCACGCCAAGCAGTCAAAGAGACAGTCAGACAGGCTGATTGATTATCACCTAGGAGACACGCGGGTACACACATTGCAGTGCGCTCCAAGTCGCAGCAAATCCTTGCTAAGGTTGTTCAGTTCTCATTTGAAGCTCGGCGCGTGCAGTCAGAGAAAGTACTAATTCTAATTCTCATCAGATCGAATGCATGAGTGGGTCCCTCGAGAATGATTGACAAGTGTTTAAAGGGTTTTAAGTTCTTGTGCTTATTATGGATAGTGCTGGATATCCTGGTGCACTGGCAGGTGGCGGCACAAACCAGTCAGAATATCAATGTGTGTAAGTGTCAAATCGATTTCCCGGAGACAATTTCATATTTTCCCACAAAGGTTGTGGGTAAACTCATTAGCCATTAAGTGGTTGGGTTAGATTGGGTTGAATGGAGGGTTTCTGAGTTTGTGTAAACAATAATTGTCCTTGCACTAATGCACCACGTAATACCTTTTCCGCTGAAGTTTTTATCAATGAGGTGGACAATGAGCCCGCCACGAAGGCAGTTGATGTGGTCCTCACTTACCTGAAGAAGAATCCCAGCTACGGTCTATCGGTGCAGATCGAATCGATTGAGGCCAACAAAACGGATGCTAAGATTCTACTGGAAGCAAGTAAGTATGGATTCAAGACTAAGGGAATCATTAGCTATCATCTAGACTCAATCTCATAGTTTGTAACAAGTATGCGGAGAGTATTGAGAAGAAACAGACTCCGCATCTCATACTGGACACCACTAAGTCTGGCGTGGCTTCGGAAACCGTGAAGAGCTTCACGCAGGCTCTGGGTCTGCCCACGATTAGTGCATCGTATGGACAGGAGGGGGATCTGCGACAATGGCGCGATCTGGATGACTCCAAGCAGAAATATCTGTTGCAGGTGATGCCACCAGCAGACATCATTCCGGAGGCTGTGCGCAGTATTGTCAAGCGACTGAACATCACCAACGGTGGGGCTACAATACAAACAAATAAGTTTAATCTTATTAGTTCTTTTGCTTTTTCTCTCAGCTGCCATACTGTACGACGATACCTTCGTCATGGATCACAAATACAAATCGCTGCTGCAGAACATACAGACCCGCCACGTCATCACGGCCATTGCCAAGGATGGCAAGCGGGAGCGTGAGGAGCAAATCGAGAAACTGCGTAATCTGGATATCAATAACTTCTTTGTCCTTGGCAATTTACAGTCAATTCGAATGGTCCTGGAGTCGGTAAAGCCTGCCTACTTTGAGCGCAATTTCGCCTGGCATGCGATCACGCAGAGCGAGGGTGAGGTCAGCAGTCAGCGGGATAATGCAACCATTATGTTTCTGAAGCCAATGGCGTATACACAATATCGTGATAGATTGGGTCTGCTGCGCACCACATTCAATCTGAACGAGGAACCGCAACTGGCATCGGCTTTCTACTTTGATCTGGCACTGCGCAGCTTTTTGGCCATTAAGTGAGTGGGGTGGGACGAGTGCGAAGAATAGATAGGATAGGGGAATCTCTTAACGGGAACCCGAATTCATTAGACAATCTCGGAGTTCCTGCCGTAAACCTTAGTTAATTGGGCAATCAATTTATTTGGTGGTTACTAAAATATAATTGCCTTGTCACGTTTGTTGTCTGCACATAATTACCCTGTAAGCCGGCAAGGGACTTCAAATAGGTATACTGGGTTGAGGTGAATGTAGGAGGAAATTGGGGGAATGGAAGCGCATTAAAACTTAAGATATTTCTATACCTATCTGCCTCTTTATATATATTCTCCGTCTTCTACTCAGAGAAATGCTGCAATCTGGTGCGTGGCCCAAAGACATGGAGTATCTGAACTGTGACGATTTCCAGGGCGGAAATACACCTGAACGTAATATTGATCTCCGGCAATACTTCACACAGGTGTGTAGTGCCCTCTCCCCTTCGCAGAACTCTCTACCCCTCCTATGACACTTCCCGTTCCATTTTCCTTCAATTTCTAACCTATTATGTCCAATTATTGTTTACAAACCGCGTTCATAGGTCAGCGAACCAACATCCTACGGCACCTTCGAGCTGGTCACGCAACAGCGCAAACCCTTCAATGGCTTCAGCTATATGAAGTTTGAAATGGATATCAATGTGCTTCAGATTCGAGGCGGCAGCTCTGTCAATAGCAAATCGATTGGCACATGGACGGCGGGTCTGGATTCGCCGCTGGTTGTCAAGGATGATGAGCAAATGAAAAATCTAACGGCGGATACAGTGTATCGCATCTACACGGTGGTGGTAAGTGGAAGAGAGTTCACACCTCCTGTATATTTTTTATTCTTTTTCATACTTCTTAGCAAGCTCCATTTATAATGCGTGATGAGAGCTCCCCAAAGGGTTACAAGGGCTACTGCATCGATCTTATCAATGAGATTGCGGCAATTGTGCACTTTGATTACGAAATTCAGGAGGTGGAGGATGGCAAGTTTGGTAACATGGATGAGAAGGGCGAATGGAATGGTATTGTGAAGAAGCTGATTGATAAGCAAGCCGACATTGGCCTGGGCAGCATGTCAGTAATGGCAGAGCGAGAGATAGTGATCGATTTTACGGTGCCTTATTATGATCTGGTGGGCATCACTATCATGATGCAACGTCCCACCTCGCCCAGTTCGCTGTTCAAGTTCCTCACAGTGTTGGAGACCAACGTCTGGCTGTGCATACTGGCTGCGTATTTCTTTACTAGCTTCCTCATGTGGATATTCGATCGTTGGAGTCCCTATAGTTATCAGAACAATCGGGAAAAGTACAAGGATGATGAGGAGAAACGCGAGTTCAATCTGAAAGAATGTTTATGGTTCTGCATGACTTCGTTGACACCTCAGGGCGGAGGTGAGGCACCCAAGAATTTGTCTGGTCGTCTGGTGGCAGCCACTTGGTGGCTCTTTGGGTAAGAGTAGAAGTAATCAAGAATGATTGTGTACCTATTATTGTAGGCACCATAAATAATACCATTTACTTAATCATAGTTTCATATTTGCTGTTATCGATAATTACATATCAATTAATACCAATTACTTTATGCTTAGAATTATTGTTAAGGGCTCATTAATTTTATTTTTGTCGGTACTTTACTTTATCTATAGTTTCATTATTATCGCCTCGTACACGGCCAACTTGGCGGCCTTTTTGACTGTGTCGCGTTTGGACACACCTGTGGAATCACTGGATGATCTGGCTAAGCAGTACAAGATTCTCTATGCTCCGCTTAATGGATCGGCTGCGATGACCTATTTTGAGCGCATGTCAAACATCGAACAAATGTTTTATGAAATTTGGAAGGATTTGTCTTTGAATGATTCGCTGACACCACTGCAACGCTCCAAATTGGCTGTTTGGGATTATCCTGTCAGCGATAAATACACCAAAATGTGGCAGGCCATGCAGGAGGCAGGTTTGCCTGCCAGCCTGGAGGATGCGGTTACTCGTGTGCGCAACTCGAGCACGGCTACTGGATTTGCTTTCCTTGGCGATGCCACCGACATTCGATACCTGCAATTGACCAACTGTGACCTGCAGGTGGTCGGTGAGGAGTTCTCGCGTAAACCCTATGCCATTGCCGTGCAGCAGGGATCTCATCTGAAGGATCAGTTCAATAATGCGTAAGTTGTTTAATGGCAAAGCAGGTAGAGTTCATTTCCATTCGATTTTTTTTTTCAGAATTTTGACCCTTCTGAACAAACGTCAGCTGGAGAAGCTCAAGGAGAAGTGGTGGAAGAATGACGAGGCGCAGGCTAAGTGCGAGAAGCCGGAGGACCAATCCGATGGCATATCTATACAGAACATCGGTGGCGTCTTTATTGTCATCTTCGTTGGCATTGGCATGGCCTGCATTACGCTCGTTTTTGAATATTGGTGGTATCGATATCGCAAGAATCCACGAATTATCGATGTGGCCGAGGCCAGCTCTGAACGACAGCATAATGCCAAGGATGGTATTAGCAAACTTGCGGATGGTGTAATCTTGGGGCACTCCGGCGAAAAGTTTGAGAAGTCGAATGCTGCGCTGCGTCCGCGCTTCAATCAATATCCGGCTACATTCAAGCCGCGTTTCTAGAGAGGACTTGTGTTACAAAAACACTCAAATAATACTACGTAATTTTCGATTGAAACGCACAAAAAGATCGTCTACGTCTAATTATGCAACAATTTTTCACATTTTATGCACATTTGATCAATAAACGTCATTGCTAATACAGCTGAAACGCATTTTAATTTCATATTTATGAAAATAAAATTTAAATTTAAATTACTGGTATTTTCATACCAGTTGGTTCTCATAGTAGCAGCTCTTGCCGCCGTTCCATTTTCGCGTTCCAGTGACGATAACATTTGTTATACAGCCCTAGCCCGATAGATTGCCATCGATACACAGTTTTTCGGTACACATCTCTCACACTCAAAAAGGCGGAGAAAAGTGTGAAAAATTGTCAGATATTATTATAAACAATACAATAAATTTATACAAAGCAGATAAATAACGTGTTACGCGTGTGTTTTCATAAATTGCTTGTATGCGTCGTTTGAAGAAATTATCTAAGAGTCACAGCGTGACGGGAACATCGGAAAACGATGCAGCGGCAACGGCGACGACTACGACCGCGGCTGCGGCGGCCGTGACAGATACCAATGGAGGAAGCAGCAGCACCGCAACTACTAGCCCCTCAAAAGAGACTTTACTTAATACAGATATCTTTAAGCATTTCGATAAAACCGGCCGAAGCGAATTGTACGTGTACACACCACAAAAATACGTCTCTAAAATATGGCTGTGACGTTTATTGCGCGCGTCTAACACCAACACAGAGTACAACACAACTACATAGAACTATTTTCGCACTCATTTTAGTTTGAAATACCTCAAACAACAACTGCAGGAAAGTCCAGAGAGTCCAGTTTTCGATCAAAATGGTACCTTCATGCATAATATCTCACATGCCATCTACGAACTGCTCTGGCAGGCGCTTAGGTTCAAGCTCAAGAAGGACGTCGTGCTGCACGTGCTCACAGATGTGGTTGTAAGTAAAAAGAAGTAGTCCAATCTTGTTTGGAACTGACCTTTTACGCTGTTTTAGGCGCTACACAAAGAGTTTCCCAGTCTTATACTGGATGTGGTTAACATACTGGACAGTGAGACATCGCTAATGACCGAGGGCTTGCAGGAAGAGCGACATGGTTTTGTGCAAATTGTCAAGGACCTGGACAAGGTGGTGCCAGAGAGTTTGCTCAAGGAGCGTTTGGAAATCGATACTCTCCAGGAGGTGGGCATTGTCAAGAACAAGAGTTTCTACACGAAATTCATCAAAGTGAAGACTAAGCTATAGTAAGTGGCTTTAAAGCAGGGTCAAAAACTATCTGTTTTCAATCTTACCTCTTCTTATCACAGCTATAAGCAACGACGGTTTAATCTCTTCCGTGAGGAGAGCGAGGGATTTGCCAAGCTAATCACAGAAATGAATCAAGACTTTGAAGAGCATACAACACCTGATTCTATTATGGACATAATAAAGTCTCTGATAGGTGAGTTGCTCAAATAAATAGAAGTGTAAAACGCTATTACATTATAAATTGTTTTTAGGTTGCTTTAACTTGGACCCCAATCGCGTGCTGGATATAATTATTGAATCATTCGAGACTCGTCCTGATCGATGGAAGCTTTTTATACCATTGCTGCGCAGTTATATGCCCACAGGTGCCATCATTTGCGAAGTGCTCGGCTATAAGTTCTGCCACTTTCAGGCAACGCGTACACCTCGCTCCTTATATCATGTGTGTGCTCTGCTGTTGAAGCATGGTGTCATCGAATTGAACGATGTGTACGTATGGCTAACACCAAACGATGCCGCTATTAAGGCTGACTGGGAAGAGGAACTGGCCGATGCCAGGGAAATGGTGCGCAAGCTCAATGTCATCGCCACCAACAAAAAGGAAGACGATAAAGAACCGCCGGCGCCACCGTCAACCAAGAAATTCGATGAGGTTTGCTTAACAAAATGCAAATTAACGTAATATATAATTATAGTAACATATTTAATTCCAAACAGGAAAAATACAACACCAATCAAAAGTTTGGTCTCTGCGAGGCGCTTTTAAAAGTTGGCGATTGGGAGAACGCACTGAAGATAATACAAAAGTTACCAGAGCAGTCCGTCGTGGTGCAAGAACCAATCGCGCGGGCCATTGTCGAGCTGGTGCATCTCACTGTAGAGCAGGTCTACTACAAGAAATGCTTTAAGGCCCCGGCCGGACGTAAACCGAGCCGTAGTCGCCTCTATGAGGATTCTCAGTTGGTGGCTAAGATACAAGCTCGCGATTTCGGTGATCTACGTAAATATACCTGGCCTATGGCTAATGTGTTGGGTCCTTCGATGCATTGCGACACTGTTCTGATGTATAAACTTGTACGCATTATGGCGAAAATTTTACTGGATATGGGAGTGGACAGTTTAAATGGTCCAGCACCCAATACAGATGCGGAACAGCATTATTATGATATTATAAGCTGCTTGGATGCCGCAATATTGCCATCGTTGCTATATCTGGACAGCAATTGCTCCATGTCCGAGGAGATATGGTCAGTGCTGAAGTTCTATCCATATCATTTGCGATATAGTTTATATGCTCGGTGGAAGAACGACAGCTATCAGATGCATCCCAATCTGATACGTCGCTGTGGTCTCGGTCAACGAGACATTAAGGCGCTTATGAAGCGCGTCAGCAAGGAAAACGTCAAGCCACAGGGTCGCATGGTGGGCAAATATAGTCATTGTGCACCGGGACTGCTGTTCGACTATGTAAGTAGCGTATATAGTATAATCAACATGATGCTCAAAGTGCTTTCTCTTTTGTAGATCCTTGTGCAAATTCAAATGTATGACAATTTAATCGGACCCGTCTGTGACATGCTCAAGTACTTGACTGCTTTATCGTTTGACTGTTTGGGTTATTGCATTATTGAATCGCTGACGATGACGGGACGCGGTCGATTCAAGGACGACGGAACTTCACTCTCGTTGTGGCTGCAGAGTCTTGCCTCCTTCTGCGGCACCATCTACAAGAAGTACAGTATCGAAATGAGCGGACTGTTACAATATGTAGCTAATCAGCTCAAGTCACAAAAAAGTTTGGATCTGCTTGTGCTGCGCGAGATTGTACACAAAATGGCCGGGGTAGAATCATGTGAGGAGATGACAAACGATCAACTGCAGGCTCTTTGTGGTGGTGAGCAGCTGCGCGGCGAGGTAAGTCTACAAATTTCAAGGAATTTAATTTCCCATTAATAAATATCTTTTGATTTTACAGGCGGGTTACTTTAGCCAGGTGCGCAACACCAAGAAATCATCGAATCGGTTGAAGGAGGCGTTAGCTAACAATGATCTCGCCGTTACACTTTGCCTGTTGATGGCTCAGCAGAAGCACTGTGTCATCTATCGCGAAACGGCCGCGCATAGTCACTTGAAATTGGTGGGCAGTCTCTACGATCAGTGCCAGGATGCTTTGGTGCAGTTTGGCACCTTCTTGGGTTCTTCGTACTCTGTGGATGAGTACGTTGAACGTTTGCCATCGATTATAACAATGCTGCGTGAATATCACATCAATACAGATGTGGCCTTCTTCCTGGCACGACCGATGTTCACGCATCAAATTAATGTAAGTTAAAGATTTGATATATATATATTAAAATCTGAAGTTAATCTTAATTTTTTGCAGCAAAAATATGATCAATTGCGTAAGGCAGATCCCAATGCCAAGAAGTTGACCACAACGCAGAAGCTGCAGAAATATTTGGAAGCTACTCAGCTCATAATGAATCCCATTGTGGAGTCAGTAAGGCCATTGCACAGTGCCAAAGTGTGGGAGGACATTAGTCCACAATTCCTTGTCACTTTCTGGAGCCTGAGCATGTATGATCTACATGTGCCCAATGAGATATATCAACGAGAGATTGGCAAGCTGAAACAACTCGCACAGCAGGCAGCCGATGGCAAAGATTCAGTAAGCTATTGCGCCGATCTTTATCAAGTTGTATTTTTACATAGTCATCCCCTTTCAGAATCAATCGAAAAACAAAAAGGAGCAGGAACGGTATATTGCGTTAATGGAGAAGCTGAACGACGAGCGAAAGAAACAGCATGAACATGTCGATAAGATACTGCAACGATTGCAGGAACAGAAGGATAGCTGGTTTCTGTTGCGATCCGCAAAGTCGGCCAAGAACGATACAATTACACAGTTCCTGCAGTTGTGCCTTTTCCCCCGCTGCACCTTCACTGCCCTGGATGCTCTCTACTGCGCCAAGTTTGTGCAAACCATTCATAATCTAAAGACGGCTAACTTTTCCACATTGCTGTGCTATGATCGGGTGAGTGATTTGAATTCAATTTATTTATTTGTTGTTTAATTGATTAATTTTTGTATTTTAGCTGTTTTGCGACATTACCTACTCGGTCACATCTTGTACAGAGGGTGAGGCGACGCGTTATGGGCGCTTTTTGTGCGCCATGCTGGAGACAGTGATGCGCTGGCATGCGGATCAGGCTGTCTTCAATAAGGAGTGCGCCAATTATCCTGGATTTGTGACCAAGTTTCGTGTCAGCAATCAGTTCTCGGAGGCCAACGATCATGTGGGCTATGAGAATTATCGCCATGTCTGTCATAAGTGGCACTACAAGATCACAAAGGCAATTGTTTTCTGTCTCGACTCAAAGGACTTTATGCAGATCAGGAATGCGCTCATTATTCTAATGCGTATTTTACCCCATTATCCGGTGCTCTCAAAGCTGGCTCAAATTATTGAGCGTAAAGTGGACAAAGTACGTGAGGAGGAGAAGACAAAGCGCCCCGATTTGTTTGCCATAGCCTCGAGTTATATTGGTCAACTGAAGCAGAAGACTCCCTATATGTTCAAAGAGAGTGACTTCCATCAGGTCGCGGAAAGACCAGTTAAGGAGACTCCTCCTGTAGTGCCTGGTACAAGCAACGTTAAGCCAACTTTGAGCAACGATAAGGCAACGCCTACTGCTACTACAACACCCACAACGAAACCACCTGCTGCCACTAACTCCTTTTATTCTAATGATCAAAAAGCGGCTGCCAAGGATGCCGATACCAAAGCTGGTAAGTCAACCATTCTTACCTATATGTATAGTATGTATATACATGCTCCCCTTTCAGTTCCATCATCGCGCGGTGGTGGCGATAGCAAATCTATCAAACCGGAAAGCAGCACGCCTACCATTGTATCTATCTCCAAGTCCGTATCTTCGCAATCCACCAGCGAACGTGAGATCAAACGTGAATCTGTGCCACCGCCAGTCAGGGAGTCACAGTCATCGCGTAGCAATGATTTCAAGGAGGAGCAACAGTCCAGCAGCAGCAGTGCCAGCAACAACAACAGCAACAACAATAGCAGCAGCAATAGTAACAACAACAATAGCAGCAGCAATGGCAGTCAAAGCGAGCGTCGCAGTCGTGAAATGGATCGTGAACGTGAAAGGGAACGAGAAGAGCGTCACACCAGCCTAAGTAGTACGCGCAGCTCACAGAGGGATAGCAATCGTAGCAGCAATAATAATAAACAGGAACGCACTGAGGCAGAGCATCAACAGCGTTTACGTGAGCGTACTCAGCGTCTGGAGGAGCTTGAGGCAGCAAAACGTGCCCTGAAGCGTGAGAAACCAACGCGTCGAGATGAGCGCGGCCAACATCGTCACGATGGTCTTGAGACTGTTGATTTGGTCACAAGTGGTGGTTCAAGCAGCATTCAGGAGCATCGTCACTACGATGAATATGATGGACGCCAGCGGGATCGTGATCTGAGTTCGGTATCCAACGAAAGTAACGGTTCCTTGCAGCATCGACATAGTCACGAGGCAATCGAGTTTGAAAAAGGTATAGAAACAAATTTAACTTTTGTTTGGGTCTGTTTTAACTTGTCCGAAACTATTTCAGATTCTAAACGTCGTAAATTGGAATCATCGTCGAGCAGTTCAAAGGTTAGTAGCATATGGGTGCATACATAGTTCGGTAAGATAACGACCGACCGCACAACCAACGGAAGGCAGCGTTTAATACAAAAAAAAAAAAAAAAACAAACAAAAACATATAAAATAATACAAAACGTGAGAGAGGCATGTTGCATCTGCTGTAGACGATACAAGGCAACCAACCCATCAACCCACCCAAAACAAACCTTTGCTGGAAAAAATGTGGATCTCGTTCTAGTTAATCAAGTGCATTCATTGAATACTCAATTGTTAGTCGGGGGACATTATTAGTTTTAAAGCTAGGATATAAGCAAAATGTTGAACTGTTTAGAGGGAGTATCTGATATTTGTTAAACAACGTTAGGAATTATTGATCTTAACAAATTGTTATGAAGTTCATGTGTGATGTGTAAGTTAAGATAGTTCTATAAGTTTTCACTGGACCAACGAAGCCAAGAAGAGTCTCAAGAATGGAGAAGTTCGACCACATTATTCCACGACAGAAGAGGCACCGGAGACCAAGAGACCATCAGATGACCAGATATGGATAACCTCTAAAGACCAAATCAACATTAAGCGAACCGGCCATATGCAGTTATTTTGATTCTGGCGGAGCCGACTTTCAATTTTTACAAACTACAATTAAAAGAACTTGAGGACTAATCTGTCAACGATCCTGGACGACGGACTTTTACAATCATTTTGATTCTGGCGAAGCTGACTTTCAATCCTTACAATCTACACTGCAAATAACTTGAGGACCAACCTTGTGAACGATCCTGAACGACGCTGCACAGACCGCAAGGACAAATCTTACAAATTTTAATGCGAAACTACTCAACTACCTGAGAGACAAGCTACTCATCTACATATCACAAAGAAAACATTGACAACACCACCTTTAACAAGTACAAATCAATATTGATAGTACCTTTGTGCTCACCAATTAAACCGAAGAGCAGTATTATTGGATTTAAAAAAAAGACACTGGATTGTGTTTACGAAAACACAAAAATAAGTACAGATTGTGTAATCAACGAATCATCAAAAATTTCTGAAAACATTCCGCACACATACGAAGTTATTCTGGAAGCATTAGCTCTTGCTTGTAGAGACCATCTTCTAAAATCAAAGCATATTTCCACCCGTAAAGATGTCTGGATCTCTGGATAAGTTGTAAAACTTTGAAGAAAGTTGTACTCAAGTTTTACGTTGGATCTTGGAACCAATTCAACTACTTCTTGCTGTTTGAGAACAATATTTAAACCCTGAAGACGTTTGGATTCTGGATTTGTATCAGTTGGAATACATCGCATCTACTTGGACTTTATGGATCAACAAATCATCAAAAGTTCCTGAAAACATTTGGCGGACATACAACGTTTTACTTTGGATCTTGAAAACAATCCATGTACTTTAAGTTCTAAAGATTTTTGGACTCCCAATCCGGATCAGTTGTGATACGCTTACTGTTTGAGGACCTCATCTAAAACCGAAGAATGTTTCAACTCCAAAGATGTTTGAACTGTTGTTAATCTGAATCAGTTCTACTAATGCCAACGTCAATTCTGTTTGCTACACTGACGCATCATAAACGCGAATAAAACAACAATATCTCCAAAGGACAATCTAAATAAGAACAACAACAACATCCAAAACCAGAAATCTAAAATCTTCACCATAAACAAAACAATTCCCAGCAAGACGCCTTATTCCTGGACGTATTGCATATTTCAACTTTGACCACATATGCCTCGTTCTTCACTGATGCCAACAGCATCTTGCCCCGTCTGACTGGACTTTAGTTGTAATTCGTTGATCTTGATTGTGTGCGGACGGGTAAGTGATCGGCGCAATCTGGGCGGTCAATCACGGTTAATGGGTGTTAAGGGTTGTGGATGGGCGGTCACGATGGTGAAGGAGAGATTTTTGAAATCTGTAGGCTCAGTTTTTTATTTTGTTTACCATTTTGAGTTCTAAAATATGTATACACAAAGTCAGACCATTTCGATTTCGGGTTACGTTTTCTATATAAATATTTCTCCTATAAACATTAATCTTACGCCATTACAGAAGGTTGAGGAACTCGTAGATAGCGTGAAGAAGGCACGAGGCCTCAAGACCAAAGAGCGAAACAAAGACAAGCTGTCCGATGAGGAGCGGGATGCGCGCAAGGATCGCAAGTTGGGACGCAAACGGGACCGAATCGAGGAGTCTGGAGGCAGCGATCACAAGCGCCGACGAGAAGGTGAGACATTCACAATCAAACTCTTATTCAAGACATTCAAGAATGATCGATTTCCAGCACAAAATGGCGATGATGATTTGCGTGAACGGGAACGTCATAGGGTGAGTATGATAACAAACCTCATTTAACAGATAAATTATAATTGAATTATTATTGCTTGTAGGAAAAATCCAGAGAACGTTCACATGAGAAGTTCGATAGGGAACGCGGTGGCGGCAGCTCACGCGGTGATGATCGGCAATACAGCCTATCCAAGTCAACACGGTCTTCGAGAATAAACTATTGAATGATTGTGGAAGTACTTTTCCCGTTATATGAAGCGCATTTGATTTAAGAATAAAAAAATGAATACAATTTTATTAACTATTTTACCATGAAAAAGCAGTTTTTTTTTTGTGGAATTTCATAATTTCTTAGCGACAACAAAATAAAAGACTACTGTTAATATAAACATATAAGCGTTGTTTCTTTCATATACTATATAACATCTATGCAAATCTCAAAAATCATAATCATAATCAATTAAAATTGTTTAAAATAGTTAGGAAATGACAAATTTACTTATATTTGAAAAAAGGCCAGACTTGACGAGAAAATAGCTAAGCTGACAGCACTGGATGGGCAGCACTGGCACTCATATCAAGAGGTAATTTATCGATAACATTTTATAGCATTGAAATCGGATTATTTTGAAAATGACAACAACCCTAGTTCTTACAGTTATGGCATATTTAGTACATTTTCAAAATTTAAGGATATGTATCGCTAGCAAATGTCCTGTCGTTTCACGTGAAGGTGAAGCTTCGAGGCACACCGAAATTTAGTCTTCAGCGTGTCTCCCATCAGAATTGGCAATGGCAATGGCCCGGCGGCAGTTTTACTTTAGCACCAATACAAATTTAAATAAAAACCACATTAAACTGTTTGCTGTTTATATGAAAACGGCAAATCTTATGCAAAACTTTAACGTGCTCAAGCGTTCGCTATAAGTAAAAGCAGATGGAGGTGGAGAACAACAACAACATCGCTGCCGTCGCTGTCGCTGCCGCCGCCTAGACCCACCAATACATTCATACATTTAACATTCGGGATTAGTGTGCGTGTGCGTGTGCTGAAAGTTCTTAGTGTTATTAGAATTACATACATACATACACATACATCAATTATGCGATTTGTGGCGTAACCGCGTAAGCCAAACAAGTGTTTCAGAACAATTAAAAAACCGTTTATGTTGTAACTGAAAATACAATGAAATGGGAGATCATTGAAAAAAGGAATAAATAAAGGATTTGTCTGCTAGCTAATTCCTTCGATTCGACAATTAAAACAAAGATTAAGCGGTAAGTTACGTTCGAACAGGAAGGAGTATTTGCAGCTCTACTGTCCCCAGGTGTCTGTGTATCATACATATTTATGTATGTATTTTGACTTACATAATGAAGTATGTACAATAATATCCTGTAGCAAGGTGCTATGCTAGGTAAATAATTGCATAATAAGCACAGACATAAAAGACCCCTTTTAAGTGACGACTACCGTTAGTATCGTAACAAGGAATTACTTAGTTATAAATCTAATGAGACATTTTTAAGCATCCCAGGACTGGTAGAAGCTACTGAGGCTGCAGACAGACAGTGCTTCTCTCGCGCTCTCCTTAGCTTACCCTCTCTCTTCCGCTCTCTGTCTCTCCCACTATCTCTCTCTCTCTCTCTCTCTTTGTGGCTTGCCATAATTTTGCAAACAGATGTTTTGTGCAGGCGGCGACGGCCATTGCGCATGTCAGATGTGACAGGCGCCCACGCTGACGGTGCCTACGCTAAACAAAAACAAGTTGTCACGACGGCGACGCCGACACCGGACAAAGCTATTGTTTTTACGTCACATTGCTGCTGCTACTGGGCTGGCACGAACATTTCCAGAATGACTTTAAGTAATAATAATAACAAAGGCGATTCACATACGCAATGGCGTTGAACGCTTGAAAGCATGCTACATTTTCTGTGTGCATGTGTGTGCCAGCTTCATTTTGTACAAAAGTTCGCTGTGTATGTGTGTGAGATAGCACTGCAGGCGCCTTACTCATTTTGTTATTGCTGACACTAGATAAATGATATTGCTTTGTTGCGCACACAATGATATATGCACTGGCGTATACTTATTTATTCTAACATCTATCGTAACTGAAAAGACGTATGAATGGATGCACAAATAAGTGTGTGTGCTTGTATAGTGATGTGCAAGTTCTTTTGTTTTGGTATTTAATCCCAATGATTAATTAGGCTTGCGCCTATCGATATTCCTTTTATTTTGGTATTTAATCTTTAACTGTGATCAATGAGGATTTAAAAGTGCCTATCGAATTCGCTCTAGTTCTTTCACTTTGATTTTTAATATCCGGCCGTGATTAATTAGGCTTGTACCCATCAATATTATTTTTATTTTTGTACTTAAGCTCTGACAAATCAATTGGCTAAAATATATTTATCGATCCCTGGTAGCTTAAACTATGACAGCTAGATAACAAATTTACTCATCACTAGCTGACATGTACTAAGCTTATTTTGCTTTCTTGTTATTTTTGTCCTCTCATTTCGCTATGCCACGGGCAGTAACTATTGTCTATTTGTCACACCCTCCATCCAACTGAGCACTGATTTACCATATGAGCACTGCGTGTTATTCGTCCTTCGAACATGGTCATTGCAGAACAGTAATAAATTTGTCTAGGAGAAGTGGGGCTCCTACTCCCACTCGTTCTGGTTGTGCTTTTCTCATGGTGTTTCCCCATATTACTTGGCTAGAGAATTGGTCTGTTCATTTGTCGGGCAATAATAAGGACTGCTCTGCAGGCGTGCTATTTTCGGTTGTAGTCTTGTTGTCAACGTCCTTGAACAGTGCCAGTCGCTTACATAACGCCTCGCATTGAGGGCGAATAACGCCTACTTTGGTGTGGGGGAGGATTATTAAATTTTATTCACCATACTTATAACGATCTCGGGGAAAAAAACTTTCGTCGCGTCTATTGAACTCAAGGCCTGCCTGCCCGGCCCTGCCTATTCGTTGCTTTGGCAATTTGCTTGTTGGTGCCTGTGTGTGCTTGTTGATTCTGATTCTTATTCAAGCTTTGTTGGAAACTTTCCCATAGTATTTTCGTTTCTAAATGAGTTTATTAAAATTTATCTAGGATGAATGTTGCAAACTTAGTTTAGATAAATATCAAAATCCTTTTCAATATGTGCTCTTTATTTAATCATCAGCATTATTATCCTTCTTTTTGCTTTACTGGAACTTGCACTAAGCCCGCATTGTGGACTCCTTTCACCCGCTCAGTAAACAATTTGTCTGCCTTAAATGGCAATCGCAGCATCCTCGGCATCCTCGGCGACTTCTTCATTGATGGCACAGACTCTCTCGTTAAGACGTGCAATCAAGGCAGGATTGTGTCCTTTGGTTTCAATTATCTGCACTTACTGCATGCTGTTCAAGTACAAGGATAATGTGTACACAAATCACAGACATATCTTTTGATTGCCGTGGTACGCTCATATACGAGATATACGAGCAGTATCTTTGCAGGCTGCACACGCTACCCTTTCTTTCCCTTTCCCCGGGGGGTGCTCAGAAGTCGTTGTCGTTTTTCTGGCTCCTTGCCCATGTGTCAATGGATCGATATGCAAATGCCATGAACCTGATATTGAAAATGCCGCCGGCACTTCTACATACATAGTCGTTGTATGTGCATTTTTATCCATGTGTGTTTTGTAATTACGGCCGCATTACGAACGGGTTGTTATCCTTGCACACACCCACACACACTCACAAACTGAAAATCAATTTAAATTGCATGTCATAGTGGCTTCTGTGGTTCCCTGCCTACCGTACGCTGCGCCTGAGCGCTCAATCATTAATTTCAATTAACTATGAAAATTTCTGAAAACACGTAAGAAGAAATTTCCAGTGGGGAAGCATCAAAGTTTTATGACTTGGCTTGGTGCACCTTTAAAACTTCTTACGTATGCAAACCACTTGTGGTTGCCTCAGGGCAGGCAAAAGTTAAAGTTCATTCTGTTAAATCACTGTTAAGCGGCTGTAGAGTTCCATAAAACTAAGAATATTATAGATTTTAATAATTTATTTCTAAACATTTAATTTACCTGAATGTTATTTGGTACAACAATTTTTACTTTTGAACAATGATAACGTTATATAAATTTAAATTGAATTTAAATTATTTATTTTTAAATAATAATAATTTATATTTTTTCGGGGTTTTTCTGAAGTTTCCCTAATAGGCTAAAACAAATGTTGGATCGGTTATTTGCTTTATTATCCCAGATTAAATATTATTATTATTATGCTAACTATTAATTTTAAATATATTATATTTATATTATTTATTATATATGTGTATTATATTTATTATTTATTATATTTATTATTGAAACAATATTTACAATAATAATTTACTTTTCAATATTTCATCTAATAAATTTTCATTAATAACATAATCTACCGACCCCACAGTGCCACAGCCGGCGATTTGTTCTTGCTCTCTTGCACTGGTTCTCTTTACGCTCTTCCAGACAGCTCTCTTACATGCATTCTCTCTCTCTCTCTCTTTCGCTCGGCCACCCTCTCTCTGTGTTGTGAGTTTTCCTGCTGCGTTTGTTGTTCTGTTTCAGTTTTGTGTTTCAGAGTGCGGACTGCAGTTTGTTTTCGATCGTCCGCAAGAATATTGAAAAAAGAAAACAATTTGCAAAAGCTATAAACAATAATTTGAATATTAAATATATCTACCATATGCTATAAATACATTATCAGATCTGTCGCATCCACATTTGTGAATTTTTGTTCAAAAACAATAAGTGTAAACAAGTGAACAGAAAATTTGTTAAATATGCTGCTGAATTATACAAATATAACAATGGAAATAAACAAAACAAAGCGTCGCGATCTTCTAAACAAAGTTCCCAAACGTGCCCGCCAATAATAAAAGGAACAGCTTCTGTTATTTTACGACTGTGAAAGCAGTAAAAATCAAAGCCAAATCGGCTGAAAAGAATAAAAATATGAAACGTGCATTCAACTTGAATATTATACAGAGAACATAATAAAATTTATAATATAAATTTTATTTTTGCATTTTACGTGTGTTGGTGGAAGCGAACGAACTGCACTGAATTCTTGCTTTCTCTCACTATCTCCCCAGGTATTTTTAGCTGCCTTTTAATAATTTGTTTTGTTTTTGTGTTCTTCCAACGACTTTTCCATCCCAAAAAGTGTACTTTATGTTTATTTTCGTTCCTTATGCCGCTTTGCCGGCTCAGTCTCGTCGTCTGGCACCGATTTTCACCCCCTTTGCGTACAGAACATACTACGACACGGGGCTGTTGTCCCACTGCTCTAGTTGTGTTCTCTGGATTCCATTTCACTTTTTGAAATCTTTTTTTGCCAGGTCGTTTGCAACAATGTTGTTGTGTCACTGATAACGCGAGGAAAAATCGTTAAGACCTTAGAGCAACGCCTACGTAGACCCTACAAAGCTACTTAAGTGAATGTGATCATATCTGGGAACCCAAACGATTAAGTCTGAGAAAGTTTAATCATACAAATATCAAAGACGTCAGAATTCCTAATCAGACGATATAGTCACGGTCTTTTATTTCTGTTTTTAAGTACTGCTCAAAGAATTATATATTATAGTTGTAGTTTCGGTTAAAGCAACACAGATAAGATTTGCGACACCAAAACCCGAATTCGAGAACATACAGAATCTTATATTTTATTACAATCAGAAATGCCTTTGCTGTCAATTTAACCTTGAAAGAATTTTAAATTAAGAAATGTTAGCGCAATAAATTCGGTTAATTCAATTCCATGAATCCAATGTTTTTGTTATTTATAATTTCTACGCATTTATCTTTTTTATCTATTTTCAATATTTGTTTACTTTAACTGCTGACCACTTACAATGATTAGTAATATATCAAAAATGCTATCAAAGGCAATGATAAGCGTCGCGATAATTATGTTTACTTTACTAGGGATTCTGACCACATTTCTACATGGTGACCAATTTGCTGAATGATGGAGAGTTACGACAAGTGTCGCATAATGTAATTCTAACACAATCAGTTTATGAGGGATATTTCCAAATTGTTTTCCAGTTAGAAGCGAAAGGTTTTTCTTTGGTATTGAAAACATGAAAATAAATACTCAAATTTGTTTTTAAGCCTTTAATTATGCAGCAATTGTTGTTAAAATCAGAACAGCTTGTGTTTGTTGTTAATACTTTTTTCAAGGGTATGTTTAGTAATTCGAAATAGGTTCAATTTGGGTTACTTTACACAACTTATGCTTGAAACAGAAATTATTACCATTTTTTTAATTTTTTTATAAATTTTGACTTGCTTAAACGGTATTAAACAAAAACTAAAACTTTTTAATAAGGGAAAATAGATTTAAAAAATTAATAATGGTGATTTGTAAATTGTTAGCTTTATTACATTTTAATACCAAGTCAGTCAATATGCTAATAATAAACATAATTATATTTTACATGAATAACTTACGATTTTGGACTAAGTTAGGACTACTGAAAGTCTATATAGAAAGGGGTTTATGACAAATCAAATCGAATTACGCAGTGCACCATAAGCAACGGCTGCTAATTGATTGGTTTAGAAGAGTTCAATGTCACCGTCATTATTCTTCAAGAGAAATACGATTTCACGACATGGACACAATCAATACACTTGCGAAGCGCAGAAAACCTTTGCCTCTGCTCTGCCCCCAATTTGGATGCCCCTGTGGCACATAAATATCGTAGCTCTGAGATTCATGCTTATCGAGAAATAGCAGCAGCAAACCAATTACGATGGCGCCTGGTATCCTTAAGGGACAATTTCGATGGCATTGTGACAACTTTTGGGTTTAGCCCCAACGACACTCGCACAGCCCAGATAGACCACCCAAGCTGGCCCCTCCATCGAAGCAGTCACTTAGCATTTGTCGCAAACCCTTAAAATGATTTTGCGGTGATTTGTGTTGGGAATGTTTTCTTTCTTTTTTGTCGCAAGATATTTTTTAGCCACTTTTGTGTTTGGCTATAAATTCTGTAAACGGCATAAGCACAGCTGAGGTGGGTTTGAGATAATGTACATGCAGATATAATGTCTGTAAATTACGCAATAAGATTATGCATTGAATACCGAAGAAATGAATCAAAGAAAGTTACATCAATCTCAAGAAAGAAACTAAGAGTTTTCCATTGATTGCATAAAGAAAGACATATTAAACATATCTGGGAATTCAATTCAATCCTGCAATCAATTGAATATTAGACAAATTCCCTGATACAATCTGTGAATAAAAGAAGCTCATATGCGTCGACGTTTTGTGTCCTTTTCCACGTGGCAAAGTCATAAAACAGGCAATAAACTTAATATACAAACTTTCTCCTCTGCTGTTGTTATCTAAACTCATACCTAGTCGAAGTAAATTATTGGAAATTTCCTTGCGCTTTCATCGATACCCCCTCGACTTTCCAATCAGGACCACAATGGTCGAGGAGGAGGACTGTGCTGGTGGTGTCATTATTCATGTGCACATGGAAATTGAATTGGATGTAATCGAGCGGACATGCAGCTATATAGTACATGCCATAGTGCAGATAGGAACATATGGCAATTGTGCAACAATTGTGTTTTCAGTCATAAATTGTCTTAGTTGGGAAATTGTGCTGGTGCTTGTGGTGCTTTTGACCAAGTCCAGAGAACTGCATTGAACTGGTTAAGGCCGAATATTACCAGATATCATCTATTTACTGCAATAGACACACGATTCTGTAGCGCAATTTGCAATTGACTCTGATTTGTTTATAAATAATGCCGAACACACACACACTCTCTCTCGTTCTACCCGCTAACTTTTATGAACTCGCGCTCGTGCTGGCCATAAGGTCAAAGTTAACAGACCGAACCGAATATGAAATTTGGCTTTAAGTTCTGATTGCATAATCAACGAGGCAACTAAAGCCTTTACTAACCATATCGATCCGTTGCAGTAACACCAAATGCTGCACATACATTCATATTATATATAGAATAACTAAGTACTGTACCATAATATTTGTATGCCTTTTTTTGGTTTCTAGAAAGACAAACATTTTGTTGGTCAGCGTCCAAAAAATACATCGATTGCCGTCGCAGTCCATAAACAAATGGCGTTTTTAATATTTCAAAACGTTGTGCTGACCTTTAAAATTTATTTTCCCATCAAAAACTTGAACTTGAATTCCCCCCAGACGCCAGACTCTGTCTGTCTGTGTCTGTGGCCCCCGGCAAATGGACATCCTGAACGAAAATATAAGCATTGGAATCGATTTGGACACTCGAGAGAGCCAAAGTAAATAGTTAATGCCCGGACAGAGAGTGCCAAGTCAATTTGCGTAAAGGAAATACGCAGCGAATAAAGTCAACATTTGTGAATTTATGGCTTAATGGTTTTTAAATCACTCGATTGCCAATATTTTTATGTCGCCAAGCAAATAAATATTCTCGATAATCGTCGGATATAGCAGATTAAATTTCTGGTAAAGCACTTGCTAAATTTACCTATTAAATATGCAAAATTTGAGCTACTCACTCAAACTTCAAACTGTTTTAATTACCGTAATTGCTGTTGACTTAAGTTCTTAAACAATTTCATTCATGAATCAAGCTCGAAACACGCTCAGTTTTCAAATGGGATTAGCCTTTAAGCCGCTTAACGCTGTCGAGTTCCGGTTAAGTTAACCGTTAACCGTTTTGAATTAAAGTCACTCAAGTTGAAAATGTTTTGCGGTGATGATGATGTGAAGCTGCTGCTGCTGGGCAAATCGAGTTGGTGTGTAAATCAATTTGTGCATGGGGTATGAGGCAAATTAGAGAGGAGGATGTGATAGCGTCAGCTGCAAGCTGTGAAACCATAGCGAAGCATTCTCAATTTAAGCTATAAACTATATATTGGTTGGCATTTAGTTTTTGCAAAGCTGTCAATACAGATTCAATTGATACTGGGCCACTGTCACTGACAATATAATTAAACCAACGTGATAGGGAAACGACAATTTGTCGCCAGAGGGTGTTGTTGTTGTCGCGACATTGCACTTGCACTTGCAACATGTCGCCATCAATTGCAGGAATTACTTTGCAATTGTTTTTCTCCCTCGCTAGATAAGCTGTTTGTAATGAGCTCTTGTTTCAAGCTGTAATTGGCAGCACATCAACAGTAGGTTATCAACTTTTTTCGCCTCTTCCCAATTAAAATCAGTTGTTATCTGCGGCGCTGATAGCAAACTCAAGAGAACCTGCAAGAACCCTACGTATTTATCGCTAAAATTAGCATGTGGTGTCTAATTTCGCATGGCGCTAAGTGCACTGGATCTATCCAGTTAAAAGAGCAAATATCGCACCATTTAATGTTTGCACATTGTCTGCAAATAAATCATGTTTAACGAGTGGTAAAAAGACTTGAAGTTGGCTTTGATTAAACTCTATAAAAATAGGAAGGAAAAACTGCATGCGACTGTTTTATACCCTAGATAATTGTATCGTGAATTAGTTTTGTATTTATAACCAGATTCTATTTTTATTGAGAGAAAATACCTCTTAAAAGGCTTAATCAACACATGCTTAACTATAATGTTTATACCAAATCGGAACAGTTCAAAGAATAAATGTACTTCTAAAATTTAAAACTGTTAAACTGATTTTCATCTTTTTTGGATCATATCGTGGCCAAACTTGTTTCCGAAACTAAGCTGTAAATGATAAAGCTTCGATTATGGTCTTGATTTTTATGAGCAAGCGGAAATTTTAGCACATTTTATTACGCTTTGCACCTGCGTAGAGAAAATAGATGATCAAGTACGAGAATGAAAGCTTTCGTCTTAGGTGATTTCGATGGGTTGAAACCAGTTTCAGTTGGTTATTGCGGCAGGTCGGTCGAAAGTGAAGGCCCGATAAGAAATGTTGCTTTGACGGAAATGGATTAACGATTTGTTAACTTTTTACTTACAGACACTCAACAAAAAGGAACAGCTAAGGACAAACACAGACACACACACAAACACACACACAGAGTGTATTATGCCAGCACAAATCGATAACTCAGCCCGATTGCAAGTCCAAGCCAAAGTAAACAACATAACTCAGGAACAAGAGAAGCAGCAGGAGGCGCTTGCGGAGCAGGCGAAGGAGCAGGCCACTGTCAACTAAGCAATGGGGAGCCGCACGGAAAAGGATTACGACAGCGCGACGCCGGCGCTGCAACAGCAAATGAACCTCGCCCGCCGCGCCTGCTGGACACGCCTGTGGCCATCGGAGCCCAGTTCCAGAGCCAATTCAACAACAAGAGTTCCAAGCTTAAGTCCGAATCCCAATTCTTCAAATGGTGCTATACAAATGCGACTAGCTAGCCAGGCTGCTAATCCAATAATGCAACTTGAACAAAGTGAAGCGATGCTCCCGGAAGATGTCCAGAGACTGAGACGACAATTTCATTGCCGCCAAGGTCAGATGGCTACTCCCATTCCCAGGGTGCTGTGGCTGCTGTGCGGCCTCTGCATGCTGTTGGCCTGCAGTGAGGCACGTCCCAATGTAAGTGCCTCCAGTTCCACCGTCTCCAGTTCAGCCAGCTCCGCAACTACTTCCAGCGCGGGTCCAACGGATGCAGTTACGCAGTTAAACGTAAGTGTTTTAATGGTTATGACTATTTTATCAATTGACTTCAACTCGGGTACCTCCTCTCCAACTCCCAACACCAGTACTTACCCTGCTCTTTAGCTGATTGCATTCCTATGCCTTGTGGGAGTGGCAGTCCCTGCCCAGATTTACCTTCAGTTTAGCACACCACGCCCTGCTGCGGCATTCCTGCTTATCCACTCAAGTGTCGCCACTCGTTTTGGGTTGTTTTCGTCGTTTTCATCCTCTTTAGTCTCTCGTTAGTCAGACCCTTTTTCCAGCTGTCCACCCACCAGGACAATTGACCATAATTATGGTAATTGGTCTGTTCGAAGCGTGGCCAAAGTTGTAAAACCGTCGCCACCGTCGTTAGCAATTCACGTTCCCACTCATGCATTATTGACGTCAATTTTGCTGAATTACACATCCATCAAATACGGGCAGACAGTTATGTTATTACATATAGTTTCAGACAGCGATATGTACATAGATAATCAAGCGTGATTAATCTGTCATGAATTTTATCGCGCTTAATTGCCAAATTTATTTTTGGATCAAGTGGATTATGTCACGCTCTCATTACTATAAACTAATCGAGAAAGTATTATGGCAAACTGAATTCAGTTTAAAGTTAATAAACTGTTTCTACTTTATAATTTCTTCAGCTCTAATGAAATTAGGCTCATTGTTAACCTAATCATATTTAAAATAATCATGATTATAAATACCTTCGAAGCTATAATATTATTTGAAAAGTATTATAGCAGTCCCAACTAAATTCATAGTGAATAAGCAGTTTAAACTTTTTACTTTCTTCAACTGTAATCCAATTATGCTCATACTAAACCTCATCAAATTTGCAATCAATGATTCAAACAACGTTCCAGGAAAATTGCCTTCCGTTTCAATCTCTTCAGCTTCCTTCTCTAGCATGCTAGTATTCTATGCATTTTTATGGCACCTTGGGCCTTATAAAATATTCATATATGAATTCGTAATCAACGACAGGAACCTAGTCAGACACATGAAGCAAAAAATATAAAATTGGCTTAAGGTTATTGGCGGTTAGACGAAAGGACGATGGAATTGGTTAAAGAGCTTTATCAATTTATAGATTATCTGTAGTTTCTTATATGTGTGAAGTTTGTTCTAGTTTGATATAATAATCTAACATCTTTTTCATCTTTCTTTGATAGTTACCACAGACTACGTCGACGCCGGCGGCATCAACAGCGGCCTCGTCGTCGCCTCTCGCCCTGTCAGGCACTTACCCGCCCTTGCCACGTGCCGAGGCGCGTAAATCGGTTATCGAAGATTTGTCCGATGTGGAGCTCGATGCAGACGAGGAACACCACAAGACAGAGCGCTATCCGCTGTCTCAGGTGGATTTTGCACGGGTGAAGACACCGTTCATTATTGGCATATGGATACTCTCGGCCAGCATAGCCAAAATTGGTGAGTGACAAGAAGCGAACTGAGCTTCATATATATTCTACATAAGATAACAGAGAAGGAGCATATAACGTAGGCGTGGATGTGGGCGTACTGTATGTGCATGTTGGCAAAATCAATATGTTTTATATAACGTCGTCTACTTCGGCGCTGTCGCTGACATGCAGATTTACGTCAAGTTACGTGAGTGTGTGGGTGTGTGGCTGTGCAGCCTGCCTGGCCCAGCCGAAGGACATTGCATAAGTGCGCCAGCCAAGTGCGCAACAAGCGTGCAGAGCCTTGACCCTGCCCCCCAAAAGCAGTAAAAGCCCCCAACGTGAGCAACAATTTTTCCGAGATTGCATAAACGATTTGGCAGCCAGCCTGCAATGATTCTTTCTGACGCGTTTTCGGCCTTCATCCATTTCGGTTGGCAACCCGGCATTGACTTTGTTATCTCCCTCTTTCTCTCTCTCTTTCTCTCTTTCCCTCTCTGTCTTTCTGTCTGTTTGTTACCTTGCCTTCTGTACAGAAATCCATTTGTTCAAGGCTGCAGGAACACACGCAAAGCCCCCCCCAACAAAAAAATGGCCCCAAATACCTCAAGTTGATCTCATTCCATCTCTGATGGCCAATTTGACAACGCCAGAGTGTCTCCCACTCCATCAAATCGTAGAAGTATCTGCAATTGAATAACCGAAGAGTCTCGAGTGACTATCGGCACTTATGTAATTATTGGAGTCACTTTTTTGGGGGAGGAAGGACAAATCGAATCATAGCGCAATTAAGCCGAAACAAATTTAATGACATTCTCGAGAGTGTGTTGATTAGAAGTTCAATACCAAATGGCCCGGGTTAATGATTTAGCTAATGACTTCATTATATAATTTGCCAGAGACTGTAAGAGCTTTTGGCAAAGAAAGAATTTTGACTTCATCCATCGACTAATTACGATTTAAGAGAACTTCTAGATCAACTTTAAGTCAACAGGAAATGCTTGCAAGCAAATCACTGGAATACATCAAATTCCAACAATTTAACAGGGCTAAAGTATTAGTAAATGTGTTTAGCAAAAGTTTTCAAGACAAATATGAAAATTTTATAAAATTTAAATTCATAAAATTACCTCATACTGAATTATTGAGGCTCTAAGGATCTTAGTATTTATTAGAACCTATGCATATCTTTTATACATACATTCTAAATATGTTTATCTTAATATTGACAGAGTTCCATGCTCCATGTAGCGTATCTGAGTATTTGCTCATGAATATATATGTATATATGTATGTAGGATGTCTGTGTTCATTTGTGCCATTGACCTAAATGCAAAAATCAGCAATTTTTGTAGAACACTACCAATTCAGAGGGTGTCGGTGGGTGCTTGGGACCTCAGTTAAGTCACATTTTCATGTAAATGGGACATTGTGGAAATGAAATTGTTGTATATGCCGTCGCAGTTGTTGTTGTTGTGAATTTTTATAGCCGCAAACAACAAAATTGACATTTGTACTATGTAGTTAAAGTGCTTGAAAAGTATGAGTACATGTCAGAATATATCACCCTCAAAACCCATAAAGATTCCGATACTAACTAAGCTTTCCTCTTTATAGGGTTCCATATGACACCCAAATTACATCTGATATTTCCCGAATCATGTCTGCTGATTGTGGTGGGCGTGGTCATAGGCGTCGTACTCTACTTCTGCACCGATGTCGCCGTCTCGCCGCTCACCCCCAACACGTTCTTCTTCTACATGCTGCCACCGATAATATTGGACGCTGGATACTTCATGCCCAATCGCATGTTCTTTGATAACTTGGGCACAATTTTGCTAATGGCCGTGGTCGGTACCATCTTCAATGTGGCTACAATTGGTAAGTTTTCAATTGATTATTTTAATGGCGTCATTGGATACGCGTCGTCGTCGTCGCCGTCGTAGTCGTGGTCAACAGGCGGAAAATCGAGTTTGTCTTCGTCGTTGTCGTCGATTGGAAATTGAAAGTGCTTGGCCGCCCAGTTAGGAGCTCCCCATTCATCAAGTTCTCGATGACGTCTCAGCGAGTCCTTGTATGACAATATTTGTGCTCAGAGTTCGATAAACCTAAGGACGATGGCGTGTACACAATATCGTATGGCAATCTATTTTCGTAATGCCTTCGCACGTAGAGAAGGTCTTTATACTTCACGCATCACAACTTCAACTTGTCAGATTTTAGAGTAATTTATTTTTATTAAATAGTAAATATAATATTACCCTACACGTGAAGGCAGTCTGCGGTCTTACCTAGTCGACATTTCAATTGCGAATTTCGCACGCTGACAAAGTAAATAAAACTACTGGAAATGTGTGTGGACCATTACTTAGGACTGATTACAATGGCAACGCGCTTGTTACACACAAATTTGTGGCACGCGAACAGCACACAATGTTGTCGACTAGACGACGATGGAGGGAGTATGGGAGTAAGGGGGCGTACGGGTTGGGGAAGTTGTAGATGACCGCTTAGACGTGATTTACACAAATGTAACACAACGTGGACGATTGATGGGAATGTGTGAATACTGACGAAGTGTAGGAATTAGGGAGGTAAGGGGTTGTTAGAGGGTTAGGGTGAGAGCTTCCCCTCCGTACATACAATGTATTACTGGCACACCCAGAAATAAATACGGGCTTAGCAGCCGAATTGTATTAAAAGCAAACATTGTTAGAGCGCATATTGCGTAGATATTTGAGAGATACTAAATATTCAACAGAGATTCAACTTGTAAGTGATTAACTGTTTGTTGGCTTAACAGAATCTAATTATTACTTAATAAGAATGCATCAATGCATCTTATAGTGCTTGATGATTAAGATCAACTCCATAAGAAATTAAGTTATTCGCATGACATTATAAGCCCTTACCATTCTGGCGCTTTCCGGTACTCTGGGAAATTGCGTATCTGTCAGTCATATTCCGCTATCTCTCAGTACACTCTCTTTCATAGCGGAGCCTTGGTGTCGTTGACAGCACAGAAAATTAAGTGAATCAAGTTCAAGTTCAATTCTCAACTCCTTGCAGGTGGTTCGCTTTATGCCTGCGGCGTGTGTGGCATCTTTGGAGATGAAATGCCCAAGCTGCTGGATGTATTTCTGTTTGCCTCGCTTATTTCCGCCGTGGATCCGGTGGCTGTGTTGGCCGTCTTCGAGGAGATACACGTAAATGAGATTCTTTATATTGTTGTCTTTGGCGAGTCGCTGCTTAACGATGCCGTTACGGTAAGTCAAGTGTACTAAATGCGACCAGTAACATTTATTGCGTTGTTGTCTCGAGTCTTACGGCCATCGAATTGCGATGATTCTGTGGCCAAGCAATTAATGTTAACCGATTCGTGATGCCTTAGTTTCAAGCGATTAATCTGTCTCGCTTTCAGGTCGTAATGTACCACATGATGGAGGTATATAATGAAATTGGATTACCCGAAATTATAGCACAGGATATTGCCAGCGGAGTCGGTTCGTTCTTTGTTGTCGCTCTGGGCGGCACAGCGATTGGTAAGATTATAAATATATTATTTATTTATGTTACTTATCTATCATACAATATAATATCATATAATCCTTCACTTGTCAGGCATCATTTGGGGTTTCCTAACCGGTCTAGTGACACGTTTCACGGATCATGTACGCGTCATAGAGCCGATCTTTATATTCGTTATGGCCTATCTGGCATATCTGAATGCGGAGATCTTTCACATGAGCGGCATTCTGGCGTGAGTATGAAAGAGGAGTTAAATTTATATATATTATTTAATTTTATACGTACATATCAATATTTTTAATCACTTTCTTTCTCTACGCAGCATTACATTCTGTGGCATTACGATGAAGAACTATGTGGAATCGAATATATCACAAAAATCGCATACGACCGTTAAATACGCATTGAAAATGTTATCGAGTTCGGCGGAGACGATTATCTTTATGTTCCTAGGCGTGGCCACAGTCAATAACAAGCATGTTTGGAATACATGGTTTGTCGTGCTGACTATCGCCTTCTGTTCGATATTTCGTGTTATCGGTAAGGCTTTTATATATTTTTTTAAGAAATCCTTTAAAGTTCCTTCTCTATATGTATAACAGGTGTTATATTGCTGTCGGCCCTTGCGAATCGCTTTCGTCTGCACAAATTATCCCGTGTGGATCAGTTCGTAATGTCGTACGGTGGGCTGCGCGGGGCCGTAGCCTTCGCCCTTGTACTCCTGGTTGATGAGAGAGTGGTCAAGCATAAGAACATGTATGTTACCACAACTATAGCTGTGATCTACTTTACTGTGTTTCTGCAAGGCATCACAATAAAGCCGCTAGTCAAGATACTCAACGTGAAGCGGGCCAACAAACGCAAGCCGACCATGAACGAACGCATTCATGAAAGGGTAAGCTATATCACTTGTGAGGTTATGAATTTCATATTGACTTTACTCTTTGTTGTAGTTCATGGACCACTTGATGGCCGGCATTGAGGACATTGTCGGCAAGACAGGCAACTATAATGTCCGTGATAAGTTTAAGCGTTTCGACAATCGCTTTATACGCCCGTTATTAATCCGAGATCTGAAGGTAGGAAATTGAAGAGATATTTATTTTGTGCATCACTCTTAGAATCACCTCTTATTATAGAATATTAATTAAATTATAATTATAAAGTTAATACAGATATGTTACAGGCATGTTATTGAGCATATTAACCAGAATTATCTTTAATGTATTCCTTGACAGGGCGCCGAACCAAAGATCATTGAGACGTACTCGAAACTAACTATGCGCGATGCCATGGAAGTAATGCGTCGAAATCCTTCGACCATTGGACAGATGACTGGCACTGAATCGATGAGTGCGCTCTTTAGAAATTATACCAATAACTATATTGGGGGCAGGTGGGCACCGCCAACCATATACACCACCTGGTAAACGAATTTTGGATAATCGATATGAAATACCGTAAAAAAGACACTTAAACAATGCATGAATGCAACAAAATTTGAAATATTTGTAGAAATTTGATGAGCATGAATCAGCACAAAAATAAGTACTAAATCAATTGACTTTCAATTTGTACACGTAAAAATACTTGAATCTCTCTTTAACTCTCTCTATCTCCTTCACTTTTTACTTAATACTTACAACTAATTTTGTATAATTTATCTGAAATTCGTTTATCCGTATTTGTACTAGTAACTGTAGCTGAAAATTGTGTTATCCAGAAAGACGTAATTGCTAACTTTAATTTATATTTCTCAATACTTTAAATAGTCCCAGTTTGACGAATCTAGACAATACGTGCTCGCACAATTTGGACATGGCGGAACTTGACTATAATCCATCCAAAAGGGATCTGACTGATGCGCGAATACATCACTTGCTAGCCGAAGAACTGAAGCCTTATCGAAGGGTATGTATTGTGCTACGTGCGTCAATAAGCAAATTATCTTTTCATAATAACCATTTTGATTTGGATTTTTATAATATAGCAGTACCCGTTATAACTACTACTACTATTTTAAAGCATATTCACACACACAGCCCAAGTTATCGAGTACCCCTTTTTTGATATATGTCACTAGTACTCGATCTCACCGAAGCTAACTTACGCCTCGTAGTCGTAATCGTACTTTATGCTTTCACATTAGTTTTTTGGGCATTCCGTTCAGAGACACGATCGCTTCTCGCTATCTCTTTTCTCTACCCTTATTCCTCCACTCTCTGTCTATCTCTCTCTCTCTCGCTCTGTCTTCTCTCGTTCTATATACATACACTCTTATCTCTTATGTATACTCTTTTATATATGCCGACCATATATATATATATATAGATATATTTGTAATTAATTGTTTGTTTGATTTCTTCCCGTCGAATCGAACTCAACTCAACCTCAACTTCTCGACAACGACTCGTATTGAAAATATCTAAAACGCGTTCCAAAATCTACTTCAAATTTTGTATACAAAATAATTCAATATTTCGTAAAGGCTTCCATACAAATGGTACGAATAAATTGGTTCATTTTGTTAATCTGATTTAAGTTTCTCTTTTCTGTTGTTGTTTTCTGTTTATATCCCCATTTAAAAAAAAGTTAACTACATAAAACAAAAACCAGATTTTATTAAATGTTTCACGTTTCTTGTGTGTCTATAAACATGACTGCAATACATACGTTCTTGTAATGCCAATAATAACAATTTTAATAACTATGCTATAAATAATTAACAGTTCCTAGTAACTATCTTAATGTATTTTCAATTGGTGTCTAAATCATTTGCAAA
Source organism: Zaprionus indianus (assembly GCA_018904595.1). Lineage (NCBI taxonomy): Eukaryota > Metazoa > Arthropoda > Insecta > Diptera > Drosophilidae > Zaprionus > Zaprionus indianus. The sequence continues at coordinate 6,353,020 of JAEIHA010000905.1, forward strand.
ATACTTCAACAATTTTCAATCTCATAATTGATTTCAAGCAATACTTAATAAACCTCCACTGCGCATATGATCAATGCATTAACATTCATCTTACATCAGTCGAAGACAACACAAAAACCACTTTATTCTAGCTAAACTACAGTCATGTTCAAATATAGAATACATGTAGTGTTATAAAATGTATTACTAATGAAAACTAGGATGGGGTTTTGTTTAAGATAAAAAACATTAAAGCGTATTATTTGATATGAATTATAAATACATCTACGATCCGTTGAACTAATTTAGAAGAATCAAACAACAAAGTTTCACTTTCATTTCGAGCACCTTTCATGTATCAAATCATTTTTAAATAAGCACCTTCTATATATAATTGTTTTCGTGATCGCTTTTTAACTAATTTGAAATTCTTTTCTTCTTGACATTTGTTTCTCGTTAATATTTTCTATACTCTTTACTCTTTAATGTTGTTTTCGTTTGCACAATTTTTGATAATTCCAATCAGCATAAATCCATAAATGTTGTATACACTTTTGACTGAAGAGACTCTTTCCAACGCGCTTAGCACAAGTGTAATATTCTTGATTTGGAAAGGGTATTTTTTCTTCGGTACTGTCGAAGCTGGCATCCGTACTCTACCTTTGTGTGTTGTGGTCCATCCTGTGGCCAAACCTTGCACTTATTCAAAATAATAAATTATCGTCGTATTTGATTGTATTGTATTATTCAAATCTCCTCATAAGTTGTAAAAATATTTCACTTAATACTTTGATGTTACTGCTATCTATTAGCAACTCAATAAACTACTCTTTTAAATATTACTTGTACTCTTTGTCGACTTACGCTAAGCTTAAGCTCAATGTTCAACCAGAATCATCACTTAAAAACACTTCGTAATATTCTTACAGCACCGTCGTCTTAGTTATAGCCGACACGCAGTAGATGACAGAGATTTGTCCACACAGGTGAGTGCAATCATTCAATACAAGACAAATCTCTGAAAGCACCCAATTGGAATTATGTGAATCTATCAGTATTGTGCTTTTGTGGATTTTCAACAAAATACACTCTCTATTTAATCGCTTGACTTTCTTCGTTATTTCAGGTCAATTATAAAATGCAAATGAACTTTCGTCGCATGTTCAACGATCGCAAACATCACAAGCGCAGCAAACGTGGTGCCAGCAACAAGGTAGAGTATGCTTAGAAACTACTAATCCATCAGACAGTATAATACTAGATTTGTGCACTTCATTTTCAGGAGCCCAAGGAAAATGTCAAACAGAATCATGTCTCCTTCCACGACTTCCAACAAAACGGCACCACAAAGCAGCTGTCTAATGGTACGAATTCGAGTTCAAACCATTCTCGCAAAAAATCTTACAGAAAAAGACATACTCACAATTCACTTAACAAATATCGTAGATTAGACATAGGTAAATGCCGCTAAAACAGCTATAAATTATCTAATTCAAACTGAACTAAACGAACTATCATCAGTAGACGAACGAAACCGAATTTTAGTAGCATTTTAATTGAATTAGTTGTTGTGCAAGCCTTACTATGATTTAACTGAATGGTACTGCAAAACTATGCATGGCACGGTTGATAGTACCTTTGAAACTTCATTATTTAATACTATCGACAGTACTATGGATAGTTATGCAGTATTGGAAGACAGCATCTGATTTGTGATAAGCAAATTACAGTCTCAGCTTTTTTGTAGCGTTATCTGTTTTTTTTAATCGTCCCCACAAAAGATTCTTACATTACATTGACTTAACATAATTTTATATATTAACTAAATTCAAAAGCATGTTCCGCTCATAGCTAAAAATATTATTTTATTTTTTATTTGGTCAACTAATTTTTCATTAACCAAGTTTTGCCTGCCTACCTTTCTTTTTTCTCTTCTTAGCTATGAGCTCTATTCCCCATCTTTTTTCGAAAAAAAAATACTTTCATTTAAACATAAATTGGTTACTAATTATTAAATCCTAATTTTTCTTTATCTCCCTCGAACTTTCATGTGCTTTCCCGACGCCCAAAAAAATTGGTTGAATAATTTCTAACAAAAAATTCGCACAACTTAATCGAACTAATTGAAAAACCACACACAACACTCTGCATCTGCCTCTACCATTGCCCTGCCTATGTCTCCATGCAACATGCTCCACATGAACCATCATCTTGTGTTCCTAATCCGTCTATCAATAAAATAAGACTATATTAACGATGTGCTTAATGAAACAGCCGAGGATTGTCAACAGAATCCGAATGAAATCAATGTCATTGGGCCCAGTGACGATTGGGATGATGGTCTAACATTTACAGCAAAATCATCACGTAAGTTCCATACGCATTCTAACTGTTTTAACTAACATTCCATAAAACATAAATATATATATTTGTAAGAGATATATAATACCATATATTATATGTATACATACATAGTTATCCTTTTGGTTGTGGGTTATTGTTGGCTGGTCCATACATTGCCATTCATACATTTTTATGTTTTATCAGTTACGTTCAATGCTACGCGATATTCCTCTAGTGATAAATATATGATCGGCAGTTATATAGCGATAGCCGATAACTTGTGTTCTTTTCCAAACAATTGACTACACAAAAATGCCATCAAATGTTACATTTGACTGTGAACTCAAATGAGAACCGATAAAAAATATATTTTAGACTGAAGACAAAGAAATCCTCAAAAAGTCAAAGATATTCACTATGTGCAATACTTAGTAAACAAGTAGCAAAGTTGAAACGTTGAATAATATATATATAGATCAAAATTTGGTATTAAGTACATTACATGATATGATAACTATAAATTCAAGACCGATAAGTAAGCAGTTGCTAGCCTTTTTGATGATTTCTTTTGTTCCTTTGTTACCACACTCATTTTTCTTAAGCATATGTTATGTTTTATTCTTGAGTAAGAGAAACTTTAACTGAAAAGCTATAACAACATTTCTACATATATTGTTTTTTCCCTGTTTTATGCCTATCCAATTTATTTGAATACCATATCCACGTGTTGCTCGGTACTTAATGCCCCCAAAACAAACAAACAAATAAAATATCTTTTACGATACTGTTACACACTATAAGCTGACTCGGATCGGGCCAATAATAACTCCCTGATAGCGCATATACAAAACCTGCCCGGTTTTGATGCATCCAAGGCGCGCATCGTTCAGCACTATGCGCCCAAACTTGAGGACGGCCCTCAACAAGAGCTTGACTCGCCGGATCCACCAGTTGGACCCACAGCGGCTGAATTGATTCTGCCTTGGCGACGGGATCGTTCCTACCAGAACATTGGTAAACCATGTCAACAACATCAACAGCAACATCATGAAAAAACCAAACTAATTTTAGTCTAAAGAAACAGAAAACATTGTATTAAAGCATTCAATGGCTGTTACGAAATCTGCTCATGTACTCACAGTCATCCATATAGCATATAGAAGTACTATATCCATCCTTCATCCTTCGAACTGCCTCGCTATTGAAAATACCTCGAAATGAGGTACTCGTTGAGAAAGTTGCATATATAATATTATAAAAGTTCCCATCTAAATTCACGATATTGTGATTGATTACGTATTCTCAGTATTTATCTATATCATATAGATTCAAATTAACTTTATTCCTAAATACATGATATGTACATCTCAGTATTGCTATGTATTGTACATATATGCTATGCTACTATAGAAACGTGAAATATTCATGGATATTTTATGTAATAAAAATCTTTTTGAATATTTAATAGTAACTTTCATACATTCGCTCATAACTCACTCATCATTCCATCAGAGGAAATCCGAATGCCAGCCACTTGCTCGTATAAAGCCTTTATCTTATAGAATTTCTTGTACAATCGTAACTTACTACGCTGCGCGTTTCAAGCCGTTTCTTAAGTTTAACTCAATTTGATTGCGTTGCTTTTTAATTTTTTTTTTACCCATACAAACATAAATATATATAGCTAATCTTAAAGTTAAAATAGTGTTTAAATGTTACTTAGTCGATCATGAATTGTTGTCATTTGTGTCTGTCCAGCGACTGATTGTAAATTATCCACGAAAAACATATTCGCATATGAAATGCTTGCTCAAAACTGAGCAAATCTAGTAGTTCACATAGTTTCACACACAGAGCTTAAGAACTGACATGTAGATGTAGTTCCCATAACGTACTATACTATACAATATCGCATATCAATTGAGAATCTCACCTCAGATACGAAATCGAAATCAAAATCGAATGCATTCGATGCCAAACGCACATGGCGAACGACAAAGCATGGCATTTTTGTGCATGACAAAGTTATTTCCACCTGTTGCCTCATCTTTCGAAATACTCCCGGCATGGGTCTTAAGTTGAAAATCGCTGATTTACACTTTCAGGGCATCAATTGGCAGTCACAGCAAAAAGATATTCAAAATTTCAAAGCTAGTGTAAATAGATTTCTGAATTCAAGTCTTTATTATAAGTTTCACAGAAAGAATTATTTAATGAGGGAATCGAGTCGAATCGAATATATCGCATGTATCGATTAATAAAACATTTTTGTTTGCGCCCCATATTGTTTAAACATGATATAATTGCTAAGAATAGCGTGTTACGTATTTATAAGTCGCAATTGTATATTTACATAATTGACTTTCCATATTGTTTGTTATCTTAATAAAATTTTATTCAATTCCGATTAATTCTTAGTTTGGTTTTTTAACTTTTTGATACTATTGACATTTTCAACAAGTTATCAGTTTATTTAATGCTTTACAGCTTTTACGATAACTTTGAGGAATTCCATTTACTTTGCTCACATTCTTTGAAAATATTTCGATTCGGTTTTATTACCTCAAATATGATATGGCTTTAAGTTAAGCGCACTTTCTACTTGTTCGTTTGTGTTACTTTTCTTTTATTCTATTATTTTCGAGTAGTTAGAAATTCCTGAACATGAACGCTCCCCAAAATCCTACGTAATGTTGCATGTTTTTTGGCATCCCAATAAAACGCACACTTAAATCTTCCCGTTCTTTTCTCTCTCTGCACAGTCGCTGAGCATCCCATACCCGAGGAGGATCGCAATCTCTCCCGCGATTCGGATGGGGAACGTCGTGTGGCCACGCCCACCGCAACAGAGTCGCAACTGCCGTGGAAGCGACAGGGCGATGAGTGCACGGATGCAGTGCAGCAGAATGAGTTTCCCGCCTGGGCCTCGAACAAGGAGTACTTGGCCTACAATTCGCCAAGTGCCACGTTTCTAGGTAATGTAGTAACAAAATCAATATTAGGTTTAAAAATAGGTTAAATAGGTTTGGGTATATTGGGTGAGATACGACACTGAATGTACAGTTTCCGGTTCCGTTTTGGATTTCGGTTTACTTTCTACACTTTGGTTTTTCTTGAAATTGGATAAACACGAAAAGAAACATGTGTAAATATGTCTAAGAGTTCATGTGTTTAACACTACTATATACCTTCTATATCAACCTATATAGTTTCCTGTTCTGTTTGTTAAATGCACCAAACATTGAGTCAGAACCAAAACAGAAATTGAAGCAAAATTAAATCGATAATTGTGTGAATCACGTGTAGTTATATTATTATTCGTTTTCTTTCGGTTCTCTCTCTTTTCGGTAATTTCCTCAACTTTGTTTCTTTCTTTCTCTTTGCCGCCTTGCTTATACTTTGGTAACTGTTGCCCCACAACCACAACCACAATCTACAACTACTATATACACAAATACACAACAACACGACTCTGATCACCACGCCCACGTCCCCCAACATGAAGGTGGTATAAACAAGCCTAAACAGCCCAAGTCCGTCATAGGTCTGTTTCGGCGCGAGAGTTCCAGCTCGAAGGCTGGCAGCCTCGGCATCGGCAGCAGCAGCAGTGGCGGCGCAGTCGACGGAGCTATGGATCCCTCAATGTGGGTGCCGCCTCCTGCTGCTGGCTGCAGTGGCACTAGCAATACGGCTCCATCGTCATCCATGCATAATCCACGTCTAGATATACGCTCCCAATCGATATCTTCGGCCAATCTGGGTGGCGGCACCCTTCATGGTCTGGTTGGACCTGATGGACACACTGGGCCATTTCCGGTCACGGCAAGTCATCGTCGCAACGTGCGTCGCGGCTCCATGTTGGAGCTTAGTGGGTAAGTTCGACATACAACTGCAACGGCACGTGCCACCACCAATCCCCTCTGTCTCTGCCACACACACACATACACAGCGGCACGTTTATGTGTGCGTGTGTGAGTGTGCGCCTGTTTGTGCTTGTCTCTGTGTTGCATGCGCCATGTGTGTGTTTTTTGTGTAGTTCAATGTGTTTGTAGAAATAACTTGATATCATTATTATACCTTTTAAAATCTAAAAACAGAAGTTCGGTTCTCAATTGGAAGGAATGAAAACAGTAATGTTTTTATATAAAATTTAAATATTATTCATATCTCTTTTAACTTTTACATTTTCTATATTTCTGCACTCATTCTATATATTCTTATATTTCATTTTAATCATTTAATTACTAAATTTTCTATTCGATTCATGATTTATTGAAGAAAATGTTGCATGTATAACTTTGTTAATAAAACTGCCCACTGGGTTTTGTGTAAATAATTGCTTTTGGTTCTATAAATAGTCAAGACTAATAAAAAATAGTTAAACAAACATTTGTTGACATTTTATATATACCTTTTGTCAGTGACTTGGTGGCTGATTTGCTGCTTACACAAAAGCTACAGTTAGTTTATAGTTTCAAGCTTTTTTTTTGCCTCCCTATCAACAGAGCAACAGTCGCGCTCACTTCTTGAGCGCCATATAGCCTTTATAATTGTACGATATATCCCTTGATTCCCTCCCTTGTTCAGCGTATATTTTAACTGTTTTCTAACTGTGTGTGTTTTTGAACCCGAACCCAAAATCCAACTACCAATCTCCAATCTCTCCAGTCTCATTGCGACGGGACGCAGACCAAGTAGAATTTTGCTCTGTAGTCCTGGAGCGAACAGTTTGCTAGAGCACTCGACAGCTGAAGATATGACTACTTATCGAAATACAACAACAACAAGTAATACTACAACAACAACAACAAAAACACCCACCACCAAAAATACCAACTCAGCAAATCTAACAACGACAACAACAACTGCAACAATAACGACAGATGCAACAGTAAACAACTCGCCGAGCAGCAACTCGTCCAACTATAGCTCCCCGACATCGGAGAGTAGCGGAGCTACGTATTATTCAAAGTAATGCGAGTGCCTAAGTAATAATAATACTCTCTCTCTTATTCAACAACAAGAGCAATGCCGGCCAATGTCGAATTTCCAACTGATATCATATATACTATATATATATATATACATGTATAATACTTATGATCTTTGCAAAAACAACAAAATTATTATGTTATTTGTAAATATCCTCAGACCAGATCAAAGCATATCATTTGTCTGTTTCCAATGAAATCTCGTGTGTAGTTCAACTTGAGTAGAAGGTTTTCAACTTTGCTAGTCGCCATCATCTCAGGACAATTGGCTAAACATATCGTTTCTTTTCGGCGAACAAAAGATATTGTATCTTTAATCTCTCCAGAGAAAACTCTTTGCGACAATTGGCAATAATTCATTTCAACTCGCACTCATTCTAAAATACATTTAAATATTAGTAGATCTAATTGTGTATCTAACTTCGAACTGGGCCTCCCTAACAACTTTCCAACCACCTTTGTAAATTAATCTCCCGATCTACTAACCTTTTCTTTATTTGTAAATACATTCCTATGGTTTGATATGTAGCGTAGTATTTGCCCAACTTGAGATTATTAACTTGATTACTCCCAGTATCTTTACTTTTTAACTTGCTTAATATTGATTAATATTATTTTGTTTATAATTTTAGCGCTGTTCCAATTGATTCCGTATAGCAGACAAACTGTTTATTTAGCTTTATAAAACACAATTGCACAAATAATAATATATTGTAGGTAGTAGTGACATAGCTGATTTCTTATGTGTAAATATATAACTTGACTTTATGTTAGAGTTATATTCAATCTGTTGTCAAAGTTGAGTTGAAAGATCAAATTAATAATTAACGAAAATAATAATAATTAAGTAAATAATCTAAACAAATATAACGTTAAAGTAAAGTTTTTATTAAAGCAAAATCATTAAAATATTTAACTATTAACGAATAGGACAGTACAGGCTATATATGATGTTATGTATATAATCCAATACGTGTATTTGTAGCTTTTAAATGTATTTAAGAATGTGCCTTTATGTTATCTGCTTTATTGTTGTTCAACAAGTAACGCTGTTTTTAATATAATCTGTAGCTTACGCTTCTTGTTATCGCTGTTCTCTTTAATGATTATATTGTAAATTTTATTGTAATCTCGCTTATGCTTTTATGTTATTTATTCCGCTTTCAAAAGTATTTTAAACCTTTATTGATCAAGCTTTTAATGTATTATCTTGCCTCAATATCTTTTTTTATTTATCTCTATTTAATTATTAATAAGTTTCAATCACTAGAAATAAAACTATCGAATTTACATTACAGTTTTATTAACAATAGTTGCCCCTTTTTAAAACCTGTTAATACCTTCGAGTAAGGCCCCAGTGCAAAGTAATTTAGTCGTAGTCTCTCTCTCTGCTCATTCATGAAAGTCATGCCATAGTACGCAGCATTATCCAAAATTGAACGCACAACTGACATTAACTTTCTACGCCTTCTCTTCACATCCATTTCCCCAAACGAACCCGTACCCGATCCAAATCCTGATCCGTATCGATCCGTATCTGAACTACACACACCACCACCACCACCACATGACACAGTGACACAATTCCCGAGGAGTCGAGCTACCAGCACGGACACTCCAAGTCTCTGTGTGAGCCTGCCGATGGCGACGATTGGGACGCAGTGCCGCTGGCTACGACCGCCTCAGCCGGCGCTGCCGCCAAGGGGGACAAACTGTTAATGATTCACAGCGGACGGGAACCGTTGCTGCCGCGTCTAACATCGACGCCACGCTCACAGATACGACACATGAACGCGGGCGCAGTGGGCGGTACTGCTGTGGGCGTGCCAGGAAGTAAGAATCAGGTAACAACAGCGCTGCTCGATTACCAGGATACAGACAGCGACTCAGAGGACGATGGCCAAGGCAATGGTGGTGGCGGCGGCGACGACGATGAAGATGATGACGATGATGATGAAGGCGAGGATTTCGATTTGTACGACGATGAGAACATCGTGGTCACAACTTTTACAACGCCCGCGACGCCACGCCCACATGAATTGTCAGGCGGTAGGCGAACGGCGTCAGGATCAGGAGCAGGCTCTAGTGCGGCAGGCACGACAACGACGACAAGCATTCGCTTGATGCGCAAAAGCGATGAAAGCATCATTTGAGTTTCGAATGAGGATGCAAATGCTCGAACAGGTCGTAGATGGAGGCGTCCTGCCAGTCTAAGACGCCTCTTTCAATACGAGATGTTCTACTAATTCCCCCGCAGAAACATATGTACTTAAATTTTGGGTCTAATTACAAATATGCCTAAAAACTAGAAAGAAGAAAAAATATTTGCAAAACGGTTTAAAACAATAGCTTTATACTTAACGATAAACAGCCGATAGTATTGTATATAACAAGAAGAAGAAGTGAAGAGTAGAGCAAGAAAATTACTTATTGAGTTAGACAAAGTAATTTCGATTTCCGTTTCCGCAGCTTTCTTCTTCATGGGTTCCAATGATTCGTTTTATCTGTTAACTAATCAGCTAACTTATGTATCTTGTACATTTAACTAGCTAATACTAATGTGTTCCAGCAACAATTGTGTAATAGTATTTAACAACAATAACAATGTAGCCAAAGTTCTGCTTAAGTTGTTTTTTTTAATTTAGGCAAATCTTGTATTTTATTCACGATACGATATATATAACACTATATAACCGTACGCAAGCGCAAGTTTAGTTTAATTTAAAGAAAAAACCAATAACATGACGGACAGTGTATAATAAATTGAAGAAGAATAAATGTAGCAAAGTCGAGAAACTATAAATATTATAATAAATAAAATAGAAACAAGCGAAACTAATAGTTAATGCACATACTGACCATATATTTGACTATCTATGATGATGTATGGCGAAAGAGTTAGGTAATTTATAAATTATTTTTGTAAACATTTACGATGTGAACCGAAGTGAGAACGTATTGTATAGAGACGAAAGAAAGGCGTGACACACTTGACTGCAAGAATATAGTACATAGATCGAACGAATAGGCTTGAAGAGCTGAAACAATAGTCGTATTAACATTGGATAGTTGCAAATAAAATATAACCAGCAAACACCTCCAGTTTTAATTTTCCAAAACGCGCTTTGTACCACAAAAGATTATAGTTTCATATTCTTCATCTGACTAATTTATGTACTTTGTTGTGTAAGTTCTCCAAGAAATTGCCTTTTGTGCAACACAAATATGCACATATATAGAGATCCCTTAACTCAATCCGGTTTAGTTAATCGAATTACTTACGAAAGACAATAAAGATCTACTAGAAACTCCCGATTCCAGCGGGAATTTCTGTAAATTGTCATTTCAAAAAATAAAAAAAAAACAAAAGAAAACAAAGAAATAATCAGAGCTGTGTTATCTATGGGCGCGTTTTCTATATAAATTTGGCATTATGCACAATCTATCTGAGCTAGAGACTCTCAACTAGAACGGTTCGTGCTATAATCACTTTATATAAAAAACCGCAGCTCATACAATTTGCTTAAAAGCATATATTAAACAAATTAAAAAACAAATTACAAATAGAAAGAAAAAACTAGAAAGCGAAAACGTTTGAAACTTTCATACTGTAGGCCTTAAGTTGTGCATATTTAAAGAACTAAAATAAATTGATTGATAGCAAAAACTAATTCAAGATTAAAATAGAAAACTCACCAAAATATTTAGCAGAAAAACACAAACAAAATTAATGCCGAATAAAAAATAATTAAATAACTAAAATATAAAAATTAAATTGTAAACTGTTAAACTGATTTTAAATATTGTCTAAGTGAAATTTTACTAAAAATAAATGCAAATGAAAATCAAATTAAGTTATTGATTTCAAACGTGGGGGGGATCTCCTAGCACCAACAACGCCATAACGTAGGACTGCGTTTTGGTCTGGACCTTAGACAGTCCAAGATAAAATCTTGACCCAGCCAAGAGTTTCCGCTCCTGACCATGGCCTCGCTGCACTCAAACCGCACGTCGGCATTACCCATTAACTGACCATTGTTGCGATCCGTAATATGATATGATACGATGGTGCCCTGCAGTCGATCGTCGTTGGGACTGGGATTGGGATTGAAGGCTGTCGTGCCACGCCAGTGTTGCCATAATCGCAGCAGGAAACTTCTTCCATTTGTAGTATTTGGTGGTCCTTGGGGTTCTGCGTAAGTACAGTATCAGAAGGAATATCTAGAGAATTGAGAATGAGGAATTTATAGTCTTTCTGGTTTGTTGTTTGAAATTCCGTTTATACATTTATTTAATTATCTTCTTTTTGCTTTCTTTTGAAACTGATATAGTTTAATTGGTTTGGTATAATATATATATATATATTTTTTTTTTGTTTGTGGTTTGCATTTCTTTAAGAACTCTGTCGATATATAATATACGTATGTAATTTATGCAATTGTTCGTGTATGTATGTGTGTAGGTATTTTTGGAATATAAGAGATTGTATCTCAGAACCTAAGTTCAAGTTTCGAGATTACATACCTTATATGGTGTGTATGTATTGTAGATATATGTATGTAGGTAAATATGTATATCGATGGTCACCATTTCGCATTTAAAGTGTGTCAGAGTGTGAGTGTCTGTGCTAGCTAATGCGTACATCGAATTTTATTGATATTTTTATCATATTCATCTTTCGATTTAGATTAGTAATATTATGTATTATTTACTTCTTAGTTAAATTCATGAACTCTTTAACGATTAAAACAAATACGCGTATATGAGCATTTTATGTATGTTATGTTTGTCTGTGTTTATCGTAGGCTCTAAATATAAGAAGTGTGTGCATCTCATACATAGTATATGGTAAACAGAAAACGGCCTCTAGTCAACATTTCACTAAAGAAGTATTTAGCATTTACTAAATGTATATATATATATAAGTATATATATCATGTAGGTGAATATATAGCTTTCAAACCAACAATAGCTACATAAATATATGTATATTATATGTATGTTTTCAATGTGCATACTCTGACCAAATTGAAATGCTTGGTCGATCAGAATCCATCGGATTTCGGCTTTGATTTTGTAATGTTTTAGCTACAGTTTAAGCTATATAGACGCTCATATGTATAAATATGTTTTCAATAACAAGTTACGAGTAAGAATCATTAACGTCTGATTTACTGGATATCATTTTGAAAGGCAATTGAGAGTGGGTTCTATATATCAATAGATATATCATAGAAACAGTATATATGATAATGATTACATGTATGTTTTTATATTACGAGTACAATTTGAAGATGGTCTAGTTTAACTGTTGCAACAAGCATTGAACTGACGCACAGCATAACAGAACATAATATGCGTGACATATTTATGCAGTTGAAGTCCCTATACATGACTATACTTTCCACGCTCCACACAAGCTTTATACAATATCCATTTTTTATACAATACTCTGGAAATCCACACAGAACTTTAGATTGTTAACACTAGCATTGCAAACTATACGAAACATTAAGAACTAATACAATTATGGCAGTTGAGATAAGCGCTTAAAGTAGTATACATATAAACAGAACTAAAGTCCTTTAACTAAGGAGAATTTTAGTACATATGCATGTATGCAGTTAGGCAATTGAAGGTGTCATCATAATAATGATTATAATTTTAGAGCAATACTGTTGTTCAATGTAAGCTGCGGGGTTGCGCATGGTTATCGTAGATCTCTTTTTGACGGGGGAATGGTCATCATGCTTAGTATTTAGTTAACAATTAATATTAAATATATTTTGCGTTCGCTTTAAATAGATTTGTGTATATTTATATATACAAATATAATATGCATATTATTGGAAAACACAGAAAACCATTTTTTTAGGCATTTAGTATATGTATTATTCGTTTAGGAAACTCTCTGGGGAAAAAAACACTTTAAACTTTGTTTCATATTTAGATTTTTCAGTATTGGCTTCAAAAACACATCTAGTACAACAAAATTGATATATAATTTGTATGTATTTTTCATGTAGTTATGCATATACTCTAAGGTTTCTATATATCTGTTATATATAATATACCTTGAAATATGTCTGCAACACTTGATTTCGCTTTCGTTTCTTTTTTGAAATGGTAATTTGATTGATTACATTTATGAGATTTAAAGTTGCCATTTGATTTGATGAGAATAATATTGTGTTATCTAATCTTTCCTTACTCAACCAGAATTCTCTGCATGAATTCCGTCGAACATAAAACTAACACGCATCCTAATTATTGGTCGAAATGGCCTAAAGCGAGAATACTGTGAAATAACATGAAGGTTTGTTGACTTTTCATATTTTTAAGGATGCTGGGGCTTATAAAATAAATTAATATTTCCAATTGGGATTTCTGAGATCTCGTTGATCTCAAGCTGAATAGTAACTAATATTAACTTTTGCTAAACTTCCAACTACATTTAGATAATTTCACATAATTTTGAACTTAATATTTAGTAGATTTCTTATCAAGCACGTGTTGCTTTTATTGTTAAGGTTGTTGTTGTTGTTGTGTGAGACGTACTCCTAACGTCGTTTAGAGACCGAAACCGATGGCTCGTTATACGTTTCCTGTGATGCGACGCAGAGCAAGAGTGAAGATTAAAATTGCATTTAGTTTTGTAGAATTTCATATGTATTATATACAGATTAAACGTGTGATATGTATAAATAATTGTAATTGTATGTAATAAAAATACACAAAATAAATACAAAATAAATGGACTATTAAATACATATGTAAGTGTACGTATGTGTGCATTCAAATGCAAATTAATATCAATTAAAGCTAGAGATTGGCTAACAAGGGGATACAATTATACAATGATACAATGCAAAAGCGGAAGCTCTTTTACTTAAAATGAAATAATTGCTAAACAACTAAATAATAACAATTAACAAAGGATACATAATCATCAATTGAGAATGGATATTGCAACAAATTACAACTAAACATCAAAGAAATTAATTATAATTCAAGATAGGGCTGGAGAGGTTGGCGAGAACATATTGGCGTTACTTATTCGATATAAAAGCAAAGGAATCAAAGGGAAATACAAATAATATATTGGAATGTTTTGTGTAGAGACAGAGAGCGTAACGTAAAGCATCGTCATGGTAGGGAGGAGTAGGAGACGAGACAACAAGCCGGTTGTCGTGTGAGATTCACTGTGTCTTTGTGCCATTCATTTTCGCTGTCTTACCGGACGTGACAAAGGGACCCACATAGTTGCTTGGAAACAATCCAGACAGCCCGTTAAGTTCGCCACGCCACCACTCTGGCTCATCTCGGCCCAAGACACTAATGATGTCGTCCTTCTCGAATGAAAGCTCATCATCGTTTTGTGCTTTATACGGATACAGGGCAATTACTTTGTCTGCAAGCGAATAAAGAGTAGCATGTTAGGGGGCGTATTCTAGTGTTTAGAAATTAACGATTTGTGGACAAACCCAAAATCTGTTCGGTCATCTCAATGCGACTTCCCGAGACGGGTGTATTCCGACCACTGTTGCGGCCTCCCTGCAACACCTTCACATAAGTAGCAGGGAACCAACCAATCTGACGACGCCTGCCCTTGGCCTGCAGTTCACCCTCCCACCATCCTGAGTCGGTCTTCTTGCGAATCATTATCAACTGACCGCGTGTAAGTGAAAGCTGCTCAGCGCTTGTGGCTTCATAGGGCGCAATAACTTGTGCTATTTCCGAACGCTTGGCGCGCATACCCTGTTAAGTAAATATCGCATATCTCAATTAGTTAACAACGAAAGGAAATTGCAAATTGCATAATATAAAATGCAAGTCAACTATTTACGGGTGTCATGGAAGAAGTGCGTGACATGGGCCGGCTGTAGCTCTCTGCCGGTTCGTTCTGTGACTTGGACTGCGTATTTATCTGCGATACTTCAGTGTCGAGATCTTCGTTAGTATGCGACTCCTCGAGCTCAACGGGCTCTGGCTTGGGCTGTGCCTGCTGTGGTTGTTGTTGTGGTTGTTGTGCCTGTTGCTGTGGCTGTGTCAGTGTCTGTGGCTGTGTCTGCGGCTGTATCTCTGGCTCAGCGACAAAGGCAGCGCTGCCATTGACGGTGACCTCCTGGACAGCGCGAGCAGCATGAAGGGATGATTTATTGTTTTTGGATAGGAGTTGGTTGTTTTAGCACATGGAAAGCATTTGGATTAGTAGATGAGCACAGATGGATGGTTAACAAAACACGTCAGCTAGGTGCGCGCTAATTATTTATTATTGTTATCCACTCACCTGTTCAGCAGCCTCAAGCGCAGCAGCAATCGCAGCCGGATAAGCAGCAACTTCGGCAGCAGCAGGAGCTGTTGTGCTGCCAACATCCGCCTTCTGCACATAGTTCGATGGGAACATGCCCGTGCGATTGCCAATGGTGCCCGTCCACCATTCACCCTCCTTTTTGATGACCATAACCATTTCGCCAGCTCCAAAGCTAAGGTCACCATCTTCGGCTGATTCATAAGGATATGCGGCTATATAGTATTCTACATCACCACTTGCTGCAGCTGTCGTTGCCAGCCCAGTTTCTGCCGCCGCCAAGACATTGGCCTCGGTATTGAAGCCGTCGCTTACGGTCGCAGATTGAGCAGCAACATCAGCTACCACCGCCGATACCGCTGATTCTTCCTCCATCTTCTCAACGTAAGATTCGGGGAACCAGCCGGTATGGCCATTTATCTCGCCTGCTAGCCAGCCAGGCTCAGCATTCTGCTCCAAGGGCACTAGAATTATGTCACCTGGCACAAACGTGATTTCTTCAGTATTGCGCGCGTTGAACTCATAGACGGCCCGGTACTTAACAAAGCCTTCCGGTGCCGGTCCGCTAAGATCAACAGCAGGTGCTGCTTCTGACACAGCTCCAGCTGCAGCAGTAGCAGCTGCTGTGTCATTGCTTAATCCATAGCTTCCATAAGCATCAACCGCAACTGGCGCACTGGTGGCTGTTGAGCCCCAAGCGCTGCCAGTATCCCAAGCAGAGCTTGCACTAATTGTTGATGCTTCATTCTTTCGATTGTACTTCAATTCCAACACTGAAGTACGCTCCACATCGTACTCCTTGTAGAGTTCCTCACACTTGGTGATCAAAGCAGAGAGCTCAGCCTTTAACTCCTGCATTGTCACGTCGTTTGAATTGAGGTCCTCCTTCTTGGACTCGATCTCCTTTTTAATGTTATCCACCTTATCCTTGATTTGCTTAATCATCAGCTACGCAGATAGAAAGTAATTGTATTAGAGAATTCTCCACGTTTGTCTACTTAGTTTCCTCACCTGTTTATGTGCAAACGCTGCCGTAAGCTGCTCCTGTTGGGCAGTGTCCCCTGCGACGGAAACACCGCTAGCTTTGCTCTTAGCATCCCACTTAGCGCGCTCCTGCGTCAGCTGCAACAGCTTAGCATTCTGCTCCTTGATGCGCACCTTGAGCTGGGCCATTTCGCTCATTGAAGTGTCACGCTGTGTGCGCATTCCATCGATAACCGACTTGACATTGGTTACGCCAGCTCGTGTATCGCAAATCTTCTGCGAGAGATCCTTGATCTGCAAAGAGTAGGAGTTCAACAAGAATTCTGCTTGTAATTTTAACAAATCCGAGCTCACCTTCTCATTCAGCGTGCTGAGCTCCACATTGAGCTGAGTATTATGTGCTTTCTGCTTGAGTACTCGCTCCTGCTCCCGCTGCTTCTGTGCGTTCATTTCAGCAATGCGTGCCTGTTCCCACTCCTGCTGACGCTGCTTTTCTAGCTCCCTGAAAAAGAAAAGTATTCAATTTAGTAGAACAATTGCTTTTGGTAGTTTGAAACTTACTTTCTAGCGGCCTCCTTAGCCTCCAGTTCTCGTTTACGCTGCTCCTCCTTCTCCAACTCGATTTCGCGCTGTCGCTGCAACTGTCGTTCCAATTCCTCTTGCTGTTTGCGCTCTGCCTCCAGGCGCGCCTTCTCTCGCTTATCTGCTTCCTCGCGCTCCTTGCGTTCACGCTCCTCACGCTCTTTGCGCTGCTGATCCTCTATCAGTTTGCGCCTGCGATCTAACTCCGCTTTTCCCTTCTCATAGTTTTCCTTGCGCTTGTCTTCGAATGAAGCTAGAATCAAAAAAAATAAAATCTATCTATATCCATTCTAAAATTTGTTATCTCCTTGCTTACTTTGTGGCAAACCCGCTGCTGGATCTGCATCTGAGATTGCGCCTTGCGATGATACCGAAGTATGTCGAGATGCGGGCTGTGAACCAGGACGTGAAGACACACCCGAGACAGAGCCTGGTCGCGACTTGATCTTACGCAAACTGGGCGGCACCCAGTCAAGCGGCAGAGTGACGGGTATCTTCTCGCCGGCCATTGCCTTTTCGCACAAGAACATTGCCAAAATGAACTCATCGCAGCTTAGACGTCCATCGCCATCCACGTCGGCCAGTGTCCAGATCTGCGCCAGTGTAACTTGAGGAAGTTTACTTTGCACCAGGACACTGCGTGCCTGAGCGCCTGTGAGGTAGCCCGAACGCGTGCGATCATTGGCATTAAATACCTGCGTGTATTTGCGTTTCTGTGCCGCCTGCACAGCCCACTCTGCTTGACTGTTGATTGAAGAAAGGAGTGCGAATCAATAAAAGAATACACATATTATGCAATTCTTTTTAAACTTACGGTGACTCTATAGAGGGTGCGCGCTCCGAAATGGACATATGACGACTAGGTGGATTGCTTTGCGGTGGCGAGACAATAGCGGCGGGCACAGCAGCAGCAACGGCAACCGGAGGAGCAGCAATAGCAACCGGAGGCGGCACAATAGCAACTGGGGCAGCTACTGCCACTGGCACCACGGGTACGGGGACTGGACCAGCTGGCATGGCTGGCATAGCTGGCACAGCGGCGGCAATGGGACTCATCGAACTAGTTGATCCACGTGGTGTCATTGTGGGAGTGGGCCCGCCTACTATGCCACCATCAGTTAAAGAGCTTAGAAGCGTGGGTGGCAGCTTCTTGGGGACCTCCATGCCACGTAGCTTCAGGTTGATCAGCTTGCAGGCTATGCTGAACTCATTAATGTTCATTTTGCCATCGGAATCCGTGTCAGCAAGTGCCCTGTGAGAGAATTTCGAAAATTGTGTGAGTCGTTGCGTATTAAATATGTCACATATGGAGTAAAATGTCTGTTTATATGAAATTAAGAAATGGAGGTAAATAAATAAATCATGGATATTCTAAGGTAAGCCATCAGGGAGTACATGAGGTCAGAAGAGACAAAAATTGGACTGGCAACGAATACCAGACTTGCTGCAATTATAGATTTCCTTAGAATAACTGGATTTGACAGGGAGCTAAAATCGCGGAAGTGGGTACAATTGATTTACAAAGTCAAACTACATTTCCCACACAATAAATATAAGAATATTATTTGTATAATTATTAATAGGACAATACACAGTTCTGTGCTAATATGGTATGCATACTTGATAATGGTTCATGAACCAAGTGTCATATCAAAAGGAAACGGTATTTATGAGTGTGGGCATGTGTGACAATACAAACATACTTACATATACTATTTATTCTTATCTGTATTGCTAACGCCTTTTGTACTAAATCCAATACGAATAATAAAACAAATAACTGACTCACCATATTTGACCCAAGATCAGAGGCGGCAACTGCGACTGCAAAAAGAATCCTTTCGCCTGGGCCCCGGTCACAAAGCCGCCCTGCGGTTGCAGCGCTTTGAACTGCTCCTGATACTTCAGTTTTTCACGTTGGGTCACAGCCCAGGCATCTGCTACTGCCGCCGGTGGATTCATTTTGTACTGCCTCCTCCCTTGTCTGGCTTTTCAAGTGAACTCGGAGTGCAAGTTTAGTTTTTCTTTTCGCAATATTCTTTTTTCGCCGTCTTCTTCTTCCTCGTTTTCCGTTGCCGTTGCCTCCTCTCTCCTTCTACGGCGTGTGTATTTCTCGTAACCGACTCTGACTCCCCCACAACAAACTTGCCCCAGTTGTGTGTGTGTGCGTGCGCCTGTTCCTCTACGTGTGTGTGTGTGTTTGTTCTTGTTTAATGCGCTCTCTTCGGCCGCTGAGTACACATCAAATACATGTCATGCTCCTTCACTGCACACACACACACTCTCACTCACTCTCGCACTGGCTTACGCTCTTTTACTATTGAGTATCCGTTTTACTCCCACCACCCCACAAATTTTCACAATGGATTTTTATGGTTTACCTAAAATGCATAAGCAAAGTAAAAAAAACCGTTAAAAACTTATCAAATAACTTGAAAACATTTGTTTAAATATATAAATGAATTGCAGCAGATAAAAAGTTCGCACTCTAATCTTTTAAATGCTTCATTTGTATCAGATTTCTCGCCGTATACTATTTGGTGGGCGTTTTGGTTGGTTAATCGGAAACTCCACTGTATTGGAATGTGTTTATATTGATTTATCTTTGAACTTCTTTCTGTTCTTGTCTGCTGTATGAAGTGTTCGTGCATGGGCTTACTTTTCATTTGAACACTTATTTTATGTTATTTTTAACTTCGTTTTGTCGTGTAAATTAGTTGTTCACGATAGTGCTGCAATGTAAGCGATGGTAGTATCGATTGTTTCATTTTTCAGATACCACCGACTGCATTCCAGCGATTAAATACATATTAGTTCACAATGATACTAATGCTATCGATATTCATCAATCGAATTTAAAGTAGTATAAGTTGGTATTCAAAATAACTTATTTTGAATGTAAATTTTTTACTCTTGCTATGAACATTAAACTTTTCAAATCGCTTACAATTCTTTGTATAATATCGGTATGGTATATCGGTGTTCACGAGGCAGAGTTGTCAGCTCAAAATAATGTATCGTTAATCGATTGATTTCGATTAAATTGGTTGGCATCTCTTGATTCTTTCTTTTCTGCTCGAGCACGTGTACCGACTGGTAATATTCGCAAGGCTAAGCATAAAAAATATGTAACAAAATGTCGGAAACTTCAGAAGACGAACAAGCATTATCCCAAACAAGTGAGGAGGAGCTGAGTGGCGAGGAAGAACAGGACAATACAGACGCTGAAGAGGAAGATGACATTGAAAATGCAGAAGAGCAGGAAGAGGAAAGTGATTCGGATGCGGATGCGGATGCTGAAGATGGAAAGGAAACCAATGCCGAAAAAGAACTAACATGGAAAGATTTAGTACGTTGCTCAACTAATATCGTTTTATACACACACTTTATTATTATGTGCACTTGTAGGGTCTGAACGAAACGCTGTGCAAGGCGTGCGATGAACTGAAGTGGAAGGCACCCTCGAAGATCCAAAAAGAGGCTATACCTGTTGCACTGCAAGGTAAAGATGTCATCGGTTTGGCCGAAACTGGTTCTGGCAAGACAGGCGCCTTTGCATTGCCCATACTGCACTCCCTGCTCGAGAATCCCCAGAGATATTTCGCTCTCATTCTGACGCCAACACGTGAATTGGCTTTCCAAATCGGCGAACAATTTGAGGCATTGGGTGAGTTTAAAGATATATAGATATAAAATGAAAATGATCGCAATGATGTTAAACCCTTTTTGATTTTATGTTCTTAAACGAAAATGTGAAATTATTATTTCTTTATTCGTCACTACCTCTGAGTTAAACCGTTTCCCCCACATAAATTACATTTATTCGTAGAATCCGCATTAAGATTTGTTGTTTTTATGCTTCTCAACAGGCAGCGGAATCGGCATCAAATGCTGTGTTGTAGTCGGTGGCATGGACATGGTTGCCCAGGGGTTGCAACTGGCAAAGAAACCACACATTATCATTGCCACTCCTGGTCGCCTCGTCGATCATTTGGAGAACCTAAAAGGCTTTAATTTAAAAGCCATCAAATATTTAGTTATGGACGAAGCTGATCGCATACTTAATATGGACTTTGAGGTTGAACTGGACAAGATATTAAAAGTGCTGCCGCGAGAGCGTCGCACATTTCTGTTCAGTGCAACGATGACAAAGAAAGTAAAGAAACTGCAGCGTGCCTCGTTGAAGGATCCCGTTAAGGTGGAAGTGTCAAATAAATACCAAACAGTTGATCAGCTGCAGCAGTACTACCTATTTGTACCTGTTAAGTACAAAGACGTGTATCTGGTGCACATATTAAACGAGTTGGCTGGCAATAGCTTCATGATCTTCTGCAGTACCTGTAACAACACCGTCAAGACAGCGCTTATGTTGCGCGCTCTCGGATTGGCCGCCATCCCATTGCACGGGCAGATGTCACAGAATAAGCGCTTGGCTGCTCTGAACAAGTTTAAGGCGAAAAATCGTTCCATACTCATATCAACAGATGTGGCTTCTCGTGGTCTGGACATTCCACACGTGGATGTGGTAGTCAACTTTGATATACCAACTCACAGCAAAGATTATATACATCGTGTTGGTCGTACCGCACGTGCTGGTCGCTCTGGCCAGGCCATAACAATAGTTAGTCAATACGACATTGAGCTGTATCAGCGTATCGAGCATCTGCTGGGCAAACAGTTGCCCCTGTACAAGTGTGAGGAGGACGAAGTTATGGCGTTGCAGGAGCGCGTGGCTGAGGCTCAGCGCACAGCTAAACTCGAACTCAAAGATCTGGAGGAAAGCAAGGGCTATAAGGGGAAAAAGGGTAACAAACGCGCCGCTGCTGATATCGATGACTCCGAACAATTTACCGGAGCACGTAAACGCATGAAACCCATGGGAAAGGGTGGCAAGGGCGGCGGGGGCCACGGCGGCGGTGGGGCTAAAAAGAATTGGAACCGTGGCAAGAAGAGGAACTAGCCTTAAGTATTTATAAGATTAAATAAATAAATTAGAGATATGAATGCAAATACAGCTTTTATTTGTGTAAGTTTCAACATTTTATATACAGGAAAAAAAAAAAATAAAAATCTTTAGAGATTGCTGTTCAACAGCTTAATGTCCATAATAGTATGTAAAAAGAAATCAAGTGGGAACAATATTTTTAGCAAAGTCGTTTGAAAACTCTCAGATCTCACGACCCCTTTGAAAAGAAAATCTTTGCGAATTTTGAGGCAAAATTGGCATGTCTGTGTTTCGTCGTTGCTGCAGCCTATAATGTGGTTGTCTGGGTCGTTGTAGCAGTTGAAACTGCTGCTGCTGGAATTGCATAAGCTGTTGCTGCTGGAGCTGCATAGAAAACTGCTGTTGCTGGTGTTGAATGGGTTGCTGCTGGTGCTGTACGAACTGCTGCTGTTGACGCTGGAGTTGAATGAGCTGGCGCTGCTGCTGCTGGAATTGCATAGGTTGCTGCTGCTGCATTCGAATAGGTTGCTGCTGCTGTAGTTGTCCAGAAGAGTTTAGAATTTCAATTACCGAGCTCAATGTATCTGCATTTCCACCAATTGGATTAAACAGTACCAGCTCCCACACTTTGCTAATGAGCATGGGCTGATTCCTGGCCACAGCATCGCGGGCAATTGTCGTAAGAAAGTCTCCTGGTATGGGAAACTTCTCAATGTAGAAAATTTGCTCCAGGTTCTCCATGTAATTGTACCAATCGGCTTGCGACAGGATACATAGTAATTGTCGAGTCAGTACCGAACACATGGCTGCATTATTTGGTTTCCATAAATGTTTCATAAAGTGTCCTGCCGCGATCTCCGGCGACATCTGATACCGCAAGAGCACATGAAATATATCGTTTAGTAACGGAGCACTCAGCGACATATAAAGCCCGCAGTCTTGAATCATTTTAACCAAATGTGTGAGCATCAAGCGACTACCAAACACATTGGCAAACAACACGAAATAAGTCTTAAAGAG
This sequence comes from Zaprionus indianus, assembly GCA_018904595.1. Lineage (NCBI taxonomy): Eukaryota > Metazoa > Arthropoda > Insecta > Diptera > Drosophilidae > Zaprionus > Zaprionus indianus. Next base: position 6,376,175 of record JAEIHA010000905.1, read on the forward strand.
CATGCTGTAACGGAGAACGAAGTTGTAAGTGCCGCAAAGCTGCATCTTATTCATCTGATCGAGACGTCGTTGGACTTCACCAATACTACTCAGGCTATGATTGCAATTAGTTTTCATACAGCGTGTGACGAGGAAACGCCAACACTTGATGCCAAAGATTGTGGCCTTACTGTCATTGTTTTGGTATACAATGGAACCGGACGTTGGCCCGACGACAGGCACACGATATGGCGGCGCAAATACAGGTGCTGCTTGTGCAGAGGGATTTGCAGCTATTTCATTTTTAGTTCTTCGCAAGTTTACAATCTTCGCAGGTTGTTTTTGTTGCTGTTCATGAGGCTCCGGCTTGTTATTTTGAGGTTGTTCTTGATGATTCTCGATAGGTTCTTGTCCCTTTGCTTCTTGGATTTGCACTGCTGAAGACACTGTGGTCCTAGCACTTTGTTTGGGTATACGAAAGCTTCGTAGTTCACTTAGATGAGATTTAACTTCTTTTTGATTTTGGAGTTCTTTTCGTGTGATTTCTTTGTTTGAATTAATTACCACTTCCTTTAGTATTGGTTGTTCTTGAATAGGCTCCGCTATTAAATTATTCTCATTATCTAAATCCCACGACGTAGCCACCGAAATGACATCGTCGTCATCTTCGTCATAATTTAATACATCATCCATTAAAGCATCCAATTCTAGCGGAGTCTTATTGATGTCTGTTGTTGATCCGGACAAACTATTAAAGAACTCCGTTGATTTATCAATCTCCTGATCAATTTCGCTTGGCGTTTTGTCCGTAAAGCTCCGTAGATACTGATCGATTTCCTCGACGCCCTCTTCGACGGGTTCGACATCAACGACGATGTTATCAACCAAAGTTGGCAATCCAACGTTATTTTCATTTTTTAACAATTGACATATATCATTTTGATCGGCCAGAGGACTGGACAAAATTGGATCATCGAGTAGCACGTCATCAAGCTCATAATCTGGTTCGGTAAATATATCTATTAATTTGTCAGTTTTGATAGGATTTTCGCATAAGTTCGTCTGATCAAGGTCAGTGTTTAGCTCATCTACTTTCTGTTCTCCAGAGTTTTTAAACTTCGGAAAGCTCAGGTTCTCTGCATCATCAGGGGTTGACGCTCTGGAGTTCGTTAGCAGGGCCGATGGTTCGTTGGCGGTATCAATCTTCAGATTGATTGCAATTGGGAGCTTGTGAGCCTCCTCAGTATTTTCATTTATCTGCGGTAACAAAAAAAAATGATTAGGGGGCAATAACTCTAGGCACGAACATACTACGATCTTATGTTTTGATTGCAATTTCCGATTGACACGTTTCAATTTGGACTTAGGAACTTGACTGGATTGCTGTTGTGTCTCAACTTTTTTCACCTGTTTTTCAATTGTTTTAACTTCGAGTGGTTGTTTTGTTTCATTTATTTGAACTTTTGATATTCTCAAAATAATTTTCTCTTCCTTTTCCAAGTTTGGAATTTGTGACTGTATTTTTGATTTCGTTTTGGCATTGCGTTGCTTTGTCTTCACATTCTGGTTGTCAGGGGATTGCTGAGAAGACTTATTTTCGATTCGCCATTTAGATTTGCATTCCTTGTTGAAAAAACTGTTGAATACGGATTAATGTTCCCAAAAATTTCAGATTACTTACCTTTGTTTCCTGCTTAGTAACTATATGTAGTTTCTCTACTTTTGTTTCTTTCTTTTCATGTTTAGTTTTCTTCTTCTTGGTTTGCTCTTTGGATAAACTGTTCACATCATTTGTTACAGGTTTGCGTTTCAGCTTAGTTGCTTTTGTAGGCTTAGGCTTTTCGTCGTTAATTGAACTTTTGAGTTCCAGACTACCTGATTTCGACAACACGCCTCTTTTTAGCTTTTTTTTCCATACCGAGAGAGGCTCAGTCTCGCTTAGTTTGGCGTTCGACCCAGATACCTGTCGTGGTTGATAATCTTCGTCGTCGAACTTCATTGCTCTCTTAATGAGCGATTCGATCTATGCATTTAAGATAAACATATTAACAAATTTTTATTATTCTGGGGGTGCTCTGTGTCTAATCTACTTACGCTTTCAGTGCGGATATATGGCTCTGAATTTGACAGCATGCATCTCCAGAAGTCTTCATAGCCTTCTTGCCATTGTTCTGACGTATATTTGTCCTCGCCCAATTCTCTGACGATCTGCGCCCACATTCGGACAATATCGCGGTGCCGCATCTTCTCTTTAACAGCCCCCCGGCCAAAAAATCTTTTTCACAATTATCCGTAAAACGAAACGTTTTAAGTGCCAGGGCTTGCGTGCGCGCTTTTTGACAAGTGCCGTTATGTAGGTTCCGCAAACGATACTATTTATTTTATCGAATCGCAAGTTCAAAGAATGAACTAAAAGTGCATAAATGTTGTTCATTTACAATGCTCTCCCCTCGCAAAACAAATGTAAACAAAACAGAGAAGGAACGAAATGAATCAAAACAGAAAATAGTTCTTCACGATTCAAAACAAGCGAATTAGTATTTATTTTGCAAAATAAATAAAATAAGTACTTTAGCTTATCAATATTTTCGCCAAATCATATCGGTTTCCTGTAATGTATATCGATACTTAGTTTTAGCTATAATTTTTGCACATATCTAGCTAATTGGCGCGCTCCTAATGAGAGGGCCCTTTAAAAGCAGTTAATATTATTGCATTGCAAATGACTGAAGAACATAATTGCCAAGTCCCATGACTCTACCAGCTGCCTAAATAGAAGCGATCTCATCAACAAAATTCAAAAGGGGTTGGGGTAAGAAAACAAGTAATTTGTTAAAAGCCTTTTTTTTATTTTCAAATCATATCGTAGATGGCTTACACGATATCTTGGAGTCATATACGAAGATGTACATACATGAATACGCATTGACGCATATTAATTGGCCCAAAAGTACTTTACAATTAATCTAATTTAAAATTTCTACATTATAAAACAATATTAAAGGTCAGAATTTTACTAATCTTAAATATTTGCACAACGCACTCGGCCACATACAACCACGAGCCCATTTCAGCTCATGTTTGATTTTAACATTGTACGTCAAAGAGTTCGCAGATTCCTTCGTCATTTTTCAGCACGAAATTGAAGTCTTCTTGTGGTGGGTTTAGCTGCACAAGTGGCGGATTTTCTAAAATAAAAGAAAAACTTTGTTACAGATCGATTATATGTACAATTTATATCATATATTACCTAAGTTTGGATCATCGGGAAAGAATCTTCGCAGCGAATGACCAGCCAAATAGTTCTGAAAGATTATTTTCGCTGTAAGCTCGTTTTCAAGCTGCTTCATCTCGTCCTTCATCTCGGGATTACAGGAGTACGTATGCTCGTCCTTTATGACGTTGCCTGTACCTGTGCCCGCGTCACTGGAGTGTGTCGGAGATGACGATGGCGAGGGTGTGTTATCTAAATGCCGATCATCGAACAGTCCATCAGCATCATTGGGATTGGCTGTACCCTTACCCTGGTTCGTAACTAAGCGTATGTCGATTGTGCTGCCATTATCCAGAGAGACTCTCAGTTCATTCTATGGAATATGAGCATGAGTAATGCTTGGTATAAAACGGATCTTAATGCGGGGTACTTACGTCACTGCGCTTTATTTCCACTTCGTCGTCATAATTTGGTATGGTAAAAACGGAATCATCACCATAAATATTAAGTAAGTCATCTCTCGTTAAATACGCATATGATTGATTTGTCGGTTCTTGCATAATGTAGTTCAAGTTACGTTGCGCGTACTCTAATTGCTTATCCAAATCCTCCTCCAAAGATTTCAGCTGATCTGTGCGCTCGCAGGCAATGTCGTAATCTTTGCGATCTTTCGCATTAGTAAAACCTCCGCCGCTAAAGAACATGTAAATATGTTGAATTTAAGTTATGTTTATATTAATCTATAACCAATAAATATAACAAATACCAAGTTTGATATAAATAAGTAGCATGTTTGGTCATTACATGTGCATCTTATTCTCAACAATTTTATGGGAAGCTTACCGCCAACGAACAAGCGAACAATGCCTTCCCTTATCAATCAGGCCAATTCCCTCTAGGACATTCGTAATATCGTAGATACGTCGCTTTTGTACATCCAAAATCTTTGTTGCCTGTAAAAGAACATAGTTTATTTAATTCCGAATCTTAGTTATTGTATGTGTAGATGTCTTACCTCTTTCAGATCAATGGAGCCACCATTCTGTTTCATCAGCTCAACAAATTTTTGGGTCAATAATACCAAAGAACCCACAGAGCGCTGTTGACTGTTGGGCTGCGACTGTGATTGCGTTGGTTGGTTTTGTTGGCTCTCCGATTGCGATTTTTTATGCTCCCGCCCCAGCTCGATTTGAAAAGTTCCATATTGCTTGGAGTCCGCCTCCTCATGGGCACTAGCAGAGTCATCAGCTTCGGGGCTATTGCTGCTGCTGGCACTGATCCACTGCTTCGGGACTATACTTGCAGATTTACGCTTGTACATGGCGCGCAATTAAATGGAACTCTTTGTTGGATGCTTGGGTGCTAATTTGTAGATGCAATTTGATTGCTGCGGGTTTGAACAACGAAAATTTTTCCTTATTTTAATGATAAATCTCAATTAAATACAAATGTTGGCGCTTGAGCACAATTCCGCCATTTATGTCACTTTTTTCATTCTCCCAGCACTGCGTAAGGGTTGCATCAAAAGAAAATTATCGACGAACCTCCACAATTCGCCGAGGAATTAAGCTTGGCGCAATTTATTTTAATTTTGTTAAAGCTGCAAAAACATTAAGATTTTAACAAAGACTGTTTGGTCTTGGTAATAGTTTGGTAAATATGCATAATTATCACATTTTGCAATAATTTTTTATTACCAGAGGACACATTGTTATGACTATCGACAATCCGCCCTTATTTATCGAACGATATTTTACGTTTTATTTTTATTACTTATTTATTATTTCGTTTTTGTCGTTTTCTTCATATCATTACTTTTCTCTGGCTAACGAAATATTATATTGTTGGCATAATACTTCTGCCAAGTAGGCTAACCACATTTTTGTTCTGTGCCACGTTTTTGTATTGTGAGGCGCGCGCAAGATGCTTTGTGTCACGCATGCAATTAAAGAAAATTAACTTTCGTTTCATTTTCATTTCTTTGTATTATATTATGAATATTACTTTAACCCCATTTATTGTTTTTCATAAGCATCTTAATACAAACCCAGCAATCTGATTTCTTTGAAAATTCATAAACACGCAAATATATCATAATATAATATCACGCAAATACAAACATATACATATTAGACGATACCGCGATTATTTCATTCGAAGAGATAATACGCGCCCATTCGATATTATATAAATTTCTCAACACTGCATATAATTCCATATATATCCCTTTGAAGAGTCACAAAAATTAAATTCAGTGACACTTTCACGTACAGGAAAATACTGTCTGTTATTTCGCTACTTGGTCACACTGAACATGCCTAATTTTATGTTTGTTTTGCTTTCATATTCTACTTTGAAACAACGTGCACCGAGATAAAAAAACTTCTTTGCTCTAAAAATGCCTTCTAAAGCGAAACCCAGACTTTCTCGTGGCGTCCTAGACATGAAATTCATGCAACGGACCAAAGTGAAAGTGGCCAAAGAAGCGGATGATGAACAGAGCCGTGCCTTATACTCAAACGAACTAAACGATAAGATGCTCAACAGCAACTCGAACTACATTATCGAGCCCAGCTATTCTATCTGCGAAGGATTGATGGAGGGTCGCCTAAGCTTTCGTGGTATGAACCCAGAACTCGAACGCCTGCTGGAGTTGGAGCGCGAAGAAAAGGCGGCGCAAACGAAGCCAGAGCAGCCCAAAGAAGTTACAGACCAGGAGATGGCCGAATCATACTATGCCAATAAAGCGCCGGCTGCCAGCAACTCCATGCAAAAGAAGTTCAACACAAAGAAAGAGTTCCGCAAGCGAAATTCCGATCAAAATAATAAGAAATCACAGTTCAAAAAGCCGCGCAATGACGACGATGATATATAAACAAAACATTTTCAGTTTTTACTACGTAAATAAACATAATGACTTAGCTATTAAATAAACCCCTTTTAGCTGCTGCCGCTACCGTCATCCTTGACCTCCTTGACAGCTTGCAGGGCATAGCAGAATTGCGTCGAGTTTATCCACCGCCAGGTGTTACGCCAGAAGTCGTAGGTGCTGCCATTCACCAGCACAGTCTGACAGTTCACTATAAAGATGATGGAATCAATAAAACTTTAAGTAATAAAGTTAATGCATTGCAGCCTACTTGTGTCCAGTATGCGTTGCAAGTCCAAGGGGGATATCATCTTGTCCCAGTGATGTGTTCCCTTGGGCGCTAGATTCAGTACATATTCGCCCAGCAAGACGCCCCCAATCCACATGGGCAATGTTTGGTTCAGTGTTGTAATGAACAGGGATCCGCCGGGTTTGAGCGAGCGTACACAAGCTTCCAGCAGTGCCACCTTTTCGTCGACATGTTCTAGCACCTCGGAGACAACAACAGCATCGTAGGCTTCGCAATTGCACTTGACATGTTGCTCAACCGGTTCCATTATGTATTCCACTTTTGAGCATAGTTCGGGACTGCATTGTGTTAAATGCGTGCGCGCTTTCTTTATCAACTCTTCGCCCAGGTCGATGCCAGTCACTTGGGCACCCAGCCGCGCCAGTTGCTCTGTCAACAGGCCAGCGCCACAGCCTACCTCCAAAATACGTTGTCCATTCAACACTTTTGTTGTTCTTATCAGCTTCGACTTGACTGTGCCGCGTGCCACAATTCCATCGCGTATGAGAGGAACTCTGTATACAACAGTTAAATTAATATGCCTGAAATTTACATATATATGCATTTTACCTGATCTCATTCAAAGCGTGCAGCGCAGCCATGGATCCATTCTTGTTCCACCAATCGGCTGCCAACTTATCATGGTGTTTAACTTCGCGCAATGTCTCTGCACTGTGTTGTTGTTCTTTTTCGGAGCCGCCTGGTGCTGTTGTATTTAAGCTTTTTCTTGGCACCACCGTACACAGTGGTTGGCTTACTCTAAAGGGGATTTTAAATTTCAGATCTAAATTCAATTAACAATCAGTTAATAAACTAACCGGCTGAAATAGAAACACTTTAAATTTCGTAACATTATGTTGCTTGAATTTTTAAAGTTGGTTTTTGCCTTTGGCCTGGAGATGGGAAAACAACGGCGATTGGGAAACCAGGGCAGCAGTAAAATTACTACAAAAATTGCAGTGTGGAAGTATCGATACCTCTGTTATGACACTCTGGTTGGCGCAATATTAAAAATTTAATTATCGGTAAAGCAGGTCAATACTTTACTTTCATATTTTTCTACATACATGAGGTATATGCATGTTTTATTTATTCATTCACTTACATACTTTTAAATACTGAACTTTTAACAACGAATAAAATTCTAAAACATGACTAAAGGAAGGGGCCCGTTTTCTAAACTATACAATGCTGTTATTTTATCTGCTGATAAAGTTGTGCCCCAAGTAGCTCGACCATTTTGGGAAGCTCCAGCAGGTGTGTAGATTCCGGCAATTTCTTGATTAATTTTCTCCTACCAACATAATTTTTATGTAGGACCAAAAACTGTTTTCTTTTGGGCTCCTTTTGGGAAGTGGGTGAGTAGTAAGAATTAAATTAATTCATGCATGTATAATTGATTGTGTATGTATACGTGTAAGCTTCTTGTTCTGGCCGGTTTGGGGGATCTTTTATGTCGTCCGCCCCACCTTGTGTCACTTAATCAGTCTGGAATCATCTTAACTACAGGTTTAGTTTGGTCTCGATATTCTGTTGTTATTATCCCAAAGAACTATAGCCTATTGGCAGTTAATGTCGTGGTGTTCCTGAGCCAAGGCTTTCTTGTCTTAAAGGCGAAGGGATAATCCAGAACAGTTACAGTGAATATTGATTCTTTTGCATTTGTTTTATTTTATCAAAATAACTTTGTATTTAAATTATAATAACTAGTTAATAAATAAATATGCCAATGAAGCTCTGAGTCCATTGATGTGGGAAAACAACTTGGGATTTAGCGGGGAGCAGTCAGAATGTGATTTTACTTTCAGAGCTGAAAAAGTTGTCAAAATTCTGGGGTCGAAATAATCGTCCGAGATAAATCCACAACACATTCAAATTTTAGTTCGATAAGTTTATCCCATATACCAAAATTCTGACTACATTTCATAAATTGCACTTTCGGTAATGCATTCAAAATAGAATTATTCAAAATTATTTAAAATTTTACACAACTATAATGTCGAAGGGAAAGGGCCCATTATCGAAGCTGTACAATGTTGTCATTAATTCAGTGGATAAATTTGTGCCCCAATTTGCTAGACCGCTTTGGGAAGCTGATGCAGGTATTATCGGGTAACCGCAATTTAAAACCCTGAGTACTAACTGTAGTCACAATTTGCAGGACCAAAAACTATTTTTTTCTGGGCTCCAATGGGCAAGTGGGTATGTTTTTATTATCTGGAATATCAATTATTATATGTGTATGAAAGTATCATAATATATGCTGATTATGTCTCATCTCTAGATTCTCGCAATTGCCGGTGCAGGAGATGTAATTTCTCGTCCTGCTCATGTTATATCCATCAACCAATCGGGCAGTCTAGCCACAGCCAATTTGATATTCTCCCGTTATGCCTATGTGATAATACCCAGGAATTATAATCTTCTTGCAGTTAGCTTTTCGGTATTTTTAGAACAGGCATATTTAGTTGCGAAAGCTGTGAAATGGCGCCGTGATCAGAATGCACAGTAATATGCAAAATTTCATTGTAATGAGAGAAGCTAGTGTCGTCGTGTAGATACTAGTTTAAAAACTTGAAATAAAGGCTACCTTCGGCACGCCGAAATAGCTTGTCCTACCTCCCTTCGGCTCCTAATAGTTCAGTGAAAATATATTCAAAAAAAATTTGTACAAAAATAAGGATTCTGGTAAATAATAAAATTATTATGTTCAAAAATATACTCCATTTGTAGGGTTTGCCGCGTCTCCTTGTGACTGTTACATACAAACGAAGTTAGTATCCCTTTTTGATTATTTAAAGTAGTTAAAGGTTAAAAGATATAGTTTTTTTTGGGTGTTCGGCTTGCAAAGCTTTACAATTTTTTATTTATGTTTTATACGCATCGTTTTGTTCAAACTCTTAAGAATTTAAGATAGAATAGTATTGTTTATATAGCGCCCACTTGGGATGTTGTTTGTGGGCTTACAAATGTTAAAGAATAAATCTATTTTATATATACACAATATCATCGGCATCAGCTGTGGGCCTTGTTGGCATCGTTTCAGTCACTCGTTTTTGTTTGGCTAAGGACGTGGCTTGCTCTGATTGGTCGTCATCCTGGTGGCGGCGCCTCTCGTCCTGGGGCCAATGCGCTGCCTGCAAAGAAGGCTTCGTTCGTGCAATTGCCTGCCGGCCAAATCGTCCGAGTTTGGCGACGACAGCAGCAGCAATTGCAGTCGGCAAACATACTATATAACGCATACACACACACACGTATTTAAGCTCACACAGTACATAACACACTCACACACACACACTCACACACAACGTGCAAGGCAATAGTTTCTTTTGCTGTGCCAACAGGCGTATGCGTGATTTATACATTTCATGCGCGTGTGAGCACAGCAAATGTAACTCGTTGTGTGCATTGGTATGTGTAAATGTGATAAAGTGTGGCCCTTTGTGTATGTATGTATGTGTTTTGACGTTTGCCAAGTGCATTGCGCTGCCGTAAGCTTAACTTGCGGACTTCCAGCCGCTGCGCTGCCATTGGTTGGTCAGGTCCAAGACAAGCTGCAGCGACCGTGGCCTGCAATTGGCCAACGAGGCTCCTTTAACGCATCGCTGCAAAGACAAAAAGAGAGAGGGAGAGTGAGAGCGTATGCGAATAAAAAAGAGAGAGTAAGAGAGAAGAAGTGAGAGTATTACAGTCAGAGTGAAAGGCAGAGAGTGGCAGGTGAGTTTGTTGGGTGTGATAGTTAGAGTGAGTAGTGAAATAGTGTAGCAAGGGATGTTTTCTTAATTCGGTTGTTATATGTAACTTATGTAGAGTGGAACATATAGGCTACAATACAGTAAATGCCTAATGTATATGCACTACAATACCCTGTGTTGAGCAGAACTATGAAAATGTCCTTTCCAATATAATAAAATGTCTTAACACATAAGAATTATTCGAGCATCCAAAAACTAACTATATTGAAGAATGAACTATATATATTCTTGATTATATTTGCATATTCTTATGGAACTCATCAAGCGTTTTGTTAGAATATAGTTAAAAATATGAAGAGAGTTAAATTTAATTAACACTATGTCGAAATTAATTAAGATGCCTCGGGATTCTTCATATTTTGTAAATTCTATTTTAATAAAACTTTGAAATAAGTGTTGAGAAAAATTATTTTAAGACGAAACCCCGAGGATATGTGCCGACAAGCTAGATTATTAGTCTCTTCTGATTCCACAAACGTTTAAAGACATAGCCTTACCGGTCCCTACAGGGTATCTTATAGTCTCAATAAGTGACCCCTTGGAATTGTGCCTGACTTAGTACTCTCTCGTAAGACCCAACTGTATTTATGCAAACGTCATGGATTACTCGGCCTATAAAAGCGAGCACAGAAGAAGGAAAAGGAAGAGGAGGAAGAGAAGGAGGAGGAGCAAAAGGCGCTGGCTATGTCGGACGACCACGCAGCACTGGCAAGTGAGCGCTTGCCAAGATGGTTGGTTGCCAAAAGTCTTGAGAGATTCTCCCCTCTCCTCATTCGCTTCCAAAGAAAAGAATCTCTCAATGGCAATGAACTTTTTTCTTTCCGCTCGCAAGTTTCTGTTCGTTGCGTAATATTTGCTGCGCGCCGAGGAATCTTGGCAACCATCCTGGGATTTCCCCAATATCGCACACAGAGCAAGAAAGAGAAAGATAGAGAGAGGGAAAGAGAGAGAGAGAACTACAGTGTAATTAAAGCGCCACCTGCCGCGTTGGCACGTAAACAAATTTCGACTGCATAATTTATGATCATGGAGTTTTGCCAATAAGTTTCTGGACGAGCAGACAAACTGTCTGCCATGAAATTCTTTGGTGCCCCGATCTTGTACCACACACACATGTACACATTGACACGCACTTAATGACTTCATCTTAGTCTCAGTTAACTGAGGTCAGGGCTGGCGACGTCATCGGACCCGGAACTGTGTTATTGAACAGCTGCCAATTGTAGCCATAGCCAGAGCAGATACACATGTATGTATGTATGCCGTTAGTATATCAGCTCATTCCCTTCCAGGCAATCTTCCCATACTACCATGCTAATCAGCGCACGTGTTTATTAAGTATCTGTGAGATTTATCGGGCCACAATTGCGACTAATTGCCATTTGAACAGCTGCTCGACTTGAATTATGAACTTGCTAAGGATTTTACAAGCAATTTGTGGGAGGATTATAAAATAGGCTGGTCAAAGTGTAGTCTAGGTTTGGTACAAGATGGTTAAGTGGTTTTGGTAAACTCTCGGATACGGTACAAGATTTTAAAGTATCTTAAATTAATTCTATAGAATTCTGCACAAGATTGTCAGACATGTTAGATAAGTTCTGCACAAGATTGTAGAGTTTTTAAAATAAGACCTCGAAAGTTCTTTTAAACACATTCTGCTTAGTTAAGATATTATGTTGTAAATACAATTTGAAAGAACATTTCGTCTGTTAATTTCTCGTTTCGCTGTTGTGTGAAATAAAATGCTTGTGGTTAAAAATAGCAGCATGTCAAATGTGACAGGAGAACTTCCCAAACGTTCTTTCTAGACGTGGCATTATGCAAGACAAGGGGCATTCGAAATTTTGCTATGTTTTTCAATGTGGCTGAAAGGCAAATTTGCTTATTTTTTAGAAAAAGTTAGAGATCACTAAATGTGGGACAGTTTTAAAGCTAACTCTTGAGTGAGTTTCATTTTCAAGGAATGCTAATCTTTAGCTGATTGGGAATAATTATATGAGCAAAAAAAGTTGGATTGCTTATATCATTTAACAAAAAGATTATAAAGATCTATAAGTAGAAGATTTATTAGAATAGTAATTTTGTCCTCGATTTAGATTTAGAGCAATACATTTTGATGATAGTATGGAATTTCTTTTGAAAACAGATAATCTTCATATTCTTCCTTTGTTCTGCTGTAGTCCAATATAAAGAATATACCTATACATATATTTGTCTGGCATTAATTTTTATGGCAGAACACGGGCAATATTAATTAATGAGTAATTCAAAAAATTTATCATATATATGTTTTGTGTACCGTTATATTCTTTTGTATATATCAAATTAATGTTGCCTCTGCTTGTGGTCTATATAGAAAGAACGTTTCACGGACAACGCAAAAAGTACTAAAGTCTTTGACGTTTTAAACAAATTTCGCTTTTGTATATTTTGTTTTCTATTTGCCTGAGTTTTTTTTTGTTGTAGTTTTTTTGAACAAGCGAAATTGCTTTTATTTATTTTGCTCGACGTTTTGTCTTTTTGTTTTCCCAATTTTCTTGCTCATTCTGGTTTTTCAATTTTTCGGTTTTTCGGCTTTTCTCATTTCCATTTACCTTGCTATTTTCGGACACACTTGACGCGAGGCACAGACCGAAAATTGCGCAGAACTGTCGCCAGAAGGCCCTTATGTATAGTCCCATGATCGGACTATATACTAGTGATCGTTGTGGTATATAAAGACCGATGCTATATACCTCTATACTGCCCGTCGAGGCGATGACGCGCAATTGACGCGACCAAAGACGCGTTGAAAACACCGACAGCATCTATTTTTGTGCAGCACATAGAGAGCCAGAGAAAGAGATGGAGATGGAGACGTAGACTGAGATGCAGATACGGCCACATCGGGGGATATATCTGTAGATAAATGGATTGCACAGTTAGAGCCGCAGGCAGTCTGCTTGCCTGTTTGTATATTCCGCTTAATCTATTTCAGTTCTTCATCATTTTTGTTAGATGTTTTTCTTTTTTTCATCGAAAATGTTTTTTTGTTTTTGAGATCTGTTCGTGTTGTGTCTGTCTATAGGGCGACGGCACAAATTGTAATTAGTGCTAGTTTCGCTAGTTTTAATTAGAATTCGTTCTCTGCACTTTTCACATGCTATACTATACTATACTATACTCTATACCTTGAAGATGCCAATCTGATGCAGTAAGCACTGTCACGATGTGTTGCGATGCCCTGCGAGGGCAGTTCATTTAATTTCAGAATATGTAAACTTAGTGATTAGATAAATGAGAATTTTTTTCTACTACGCGCCTATATAAAATAAAAAAGAATTTATATGAGTTTAGTTGCTTAAGTAGCAGTCTCTTCATACATGATGATAGGCTTAAAAAACTTTTCTGTATGTAAATGAGATTCTTCAATCTTTCAACTTAATAATTTTTTTAATATATACAACTTAAATATTTTGTTATGATTTTGAGGAATGTTTTATAATTGTTTACGCAAGTTACTCTAAGCGCGCTGTATTTTGAAAGATCTTCTAGATGAAGACTCTTTATGAAAACTCTGTAAAACTTATACTTCATAGTGTGCCTCCAGAGTATTTTCAGATATATCCGAACAAAGGAAATGCTTTGCAGTGCCACAGTATGTTCTTGTTTTCAACACAGACACTCTTTCTCCCGCCATCTCTTTGCCCTGCACTAAGTTTTCCAGTCAACGAATTGAGTTAAATCTTGCGTGGCAACTTTCACCGTCGACGACGCGTCAAGAACTGAACTCAGGCGAATGTCAATCAAAAGACGAATAAACAATTGCAATTGCAACAACAGCAACATTATACAAGAAACATTAAGAAGAGATTTGAGGAAATTGGCAACAGAACTTGAATATTAACTGCTGCCAAAATGGCTGGCAACATTGGCAGGCCAGAGGAGACGAGGCAGAGAGGCAAGAGGCAACAAAAAGTGCGCCTGAATATTGGCCAATAAATTGTACAATTCGTTGACGATGGCCAACAATTTGCTTGGTCAAGGTCGAGCCAATCGAAACGTCATTATATGCACATGTATTTGTATATATATACGTATATATATAGGAAAATACTTATAATCATAAGCATGATAATTGGAGACCTGTTGGCAGCCAGTTTGGCCAACTGCCGCAGGCCAAATAAACAATCAGGCATATCAACGACAACAACAGCAACAACAAAAACAACAATTGATGACGTTGTCAAACTGGGCAACTCGTCAAAAAGCAAATCTAACTTGGTGTGTGTGTGTCAGCAATTAAAATCATAATGAGAGTGCCAAGTGGCGCCTCAGCAGTGCCAGCTGAGTGGCCAGCAGCCAACTTGCCACGAGCCTCTCGCATTCCACGCTCACACACACGAGTACACACATACAGAGCCACACACGCACACAGGATGCGTCGCTGCCAAGTTGGCAGTCGCAGTATTCACAGCCAGCAGTCAACGCAGCTGCCTGCTATGTTTATGTTTCTTGCTCCCTGCCCCAGCTCTGCCTGCCCCTTGCCACGTCTCCTTCATGCTGCTGCCGCCTTCCAGTGCGCGTCAAATCTTGGAGCTGTACCAAGAAAATTGCTGCAGCAGACTTGTAGGCGCTGCAGACGCGCTGCAGACAAATTGCGACAGCGCGTCCTATACGCAATGCGATTGCTCGCAGCGCAAATTAAGTATACACCGCATACGCCAACAACAACATGCAATCGCATGCATAACAAGCAAATAGCCAGGCATCATTATAGAAAAAGAAAAAAAATCAGTTGGAAAATATAAAAATTGAAAAAACACAAAAGGAAAGACTCGTGAAAATGTTGTCGCCTCTCACAGAGCACATCAAAGGATCGCCGCACCGCACTAATAAGTTTTTGAAGAAAATGAAAAATCGTTTGTGCATTTTTATAAGTGCAAAAATATGCAAATCGAGTAAATCATTACGAGGCGACTGGACGCTGGCCCGCACTGGCCTCCAAAAGGCAACGGACAAAGTTTTTCTAAAAGGGCCGCATAAAAATTTGGAGGCAGCAGCAGAGGCAGTTGCAACAGCAGCAGAGGAACGGGAGGGGGGTTAGCCGGTACTGTCAGAAGACCAAATAATAATTTTGGCGATTTATTTGTTTGTTTGTCTTATTTGCCATGTCTATGCCGCGGAAATTATGGCGACTGACTACTGCACCCGAAACATAATTTAAACTGACAATGCCAAAGAGAAAGGAATGGGGAATAGGGAGAGGAAGAGAGGGTGCTCTGGTCATGGTAATTGAATGTCATTCAATATTAATGGGGAATGCTAGGCAGACATTTGAAAATCGTAGAATTTGTAGAATCTAATATAGGTTGTTAAAATTGCTATAAAATTTTGTAGCCAGACAAATTTAACTCTAACACTAAGAAGACTTAAACCATTCCCAGACAATTGAATACTTTGCTGCTCTCTCAGTTTGTACTTGACTCAACGTTCCTTGATCTACATATATGTATCTTTCGGTAACCCATCTATCTATGTATCTTGTATCTACGTATTTGTCACAAGTACAAGTATTTGTCACGTCGTTGAATCGAGCGATTCAATTAGTTTTAATTGCTCGAGTCGCGCGCGTAGCCTTCGATTTATTTTAAAAATGCAGTCGAAGCGCGCGGAAGAGGGACACGAAGCGGCAGTGGGGGGAAGGCCATCAATAAAATCAATGCGGGCCATAAATCTTTGGGCCGTTCATTGAAACGTGCCCGAATGCAAAGCGGGCTATCGCAGGGAGATCTTCTTGATAAGCGCCAGAGCCAAAAAGGAAGTGCGAACTTTTGCACAGCCAACAGACTTGACCAGGAACAGGACCGCGAACAGGAGCAGGACCTTTGTTCGTCGAACATATGCAGGCAGTCAAGAGGAAAGGACACAATGCTGGCTTAGTTGCCAATTTCCGACTAGAGGAGAAGAGAGTGGGGTCAAAGAATTATTTGCCAGGATGTCCGAAACATTGTTGGTGTCAACAAATTCCTTTTCAGCAAATGCCAACTGCAAAAAATGTTCAACTGTCGCCAAGAAGAGAAGCGAAGGCGAAAAGAAAAAATAAAAAAAAAACAAACTGCAAAAAAATCTAAAATTAATGCCCGAACATTAAGCTGCGAATACATTCATTCCTCCATCCGTCTGTCCCTGTGCATACCGCGCGCCCAATTAAATTTCGTGTTAGTTTTAGCCAAACTTTTGTGCTCCTGCATTTTTCTTTCTTGGGGGGGCCAATTAACTGAGTGCGCTTTCAGTGTAGTCCGTGCTTGTTAATTGCTTTAATGGCTCGGAAATTTAAGACATTACAAGTGGGCAGACACATGAGGGGCACTTGCAGATACCCTGTAAAAAAGTTTCCGTCTAATTTTCCTACTGTGACTTGATATAAAGTTATTTTGCCTGATATGTATCAAAGTTGAACCTCTTGGATACTTATAGTCAAAAAGTAAACATATGAGTATGCAAAGTTTTCATTATTATTAAAGAGCAAAAGATATTTTGATTTTTTTTTTGCATACCCAAGTTTAGCAATGTACAGGGTATGAAACTGGCCTGCGTTTTGTAATTGAACATGTTTCGCAGTTGCGCTCATAAATTAAAGCATTAAAATTTAGAAAACAAGCGCACGTTGAAATATTCGAGAATTAATTGATTTACGCTTGGGATTTTTTGTTTAGATCTTTCGATGTTTCCTTTGTCCGAACACCAAACATAAAATAATTATATATTCAATGGATTTTTAACCAAATTTCACTTAAGGTTACATATTCAATATATGAAATTGTCTGGCAGAGAGAGAAACAGAGAGTGGATTTAGGGAGGGAGACAGCTGCGGCGTCTGTGCGCTGAACCAGAACCACATCGGATAAGTGCAGCTGGGTAAGGGTGGAATCGCATAAAAAGGGTAAAGGGGGAGCGACTTCTTGCAGAGTAGTCGTCTTTGTGCGAACACCAGAAGATTGCTCTAACATTCTGGGCCTATAAATCCCCTTAGGTTTTCATCTGTAACCTCAACTGAAGCATTTGACTGGGAGTTACGCCCCCTGCGCATGACGCATTTAGCAAGTTGTCATTCTGAGCTGCACTTGCTTTATTTATGTGGCGCCAGGCTGTTGCTTTTTGCTGCCTGCGTAGGCTGGAATGCTGTTAAGTCGAATATTATCAAGTGCGTGGGTTTGAGAATGTGGCAAATATGAAGTAGCCTTATGTGAAATTGCAGATATTTAGGACTTAATTGATTATAGACTAATATTTTTTTTAGAGCACTTCTGTTTATTATCTTTATATTTTAATTATTTTGACTGTAAGGAAAACGCAGAGAGTTCCTAAATCTAAACGCACTTAAAATTACCTAACTTTTGTTTCCACTTGCTTGAATATTTATCATACTTAAGATTGTACCTCTTTGCTGATAGATTCTTTTTAATCATTAATTGCCTTTATAGTTTATGAAAAGAAATCAATCTTGGCAAATGAAGACAATTTTTTACTATAAACGGCCTAAGAAATGGACTTACTTTGGTTTCCTTATACCTAAAACATTCTCCTGTTTTATGATTGATAGATCTTTTTCTTACTTATAGATCTTAATATGGATGAATTATTTGAAGATCCCTTCCAAGCTTCCTCATAACTAAATTATTATGATAACTTAAAATTTCAGTTTCAGTTTCTTATATATGTATCCAAATTTGTATTATTACTAGGTAAGATGGCATTATATGGAAGTGTAGAAATGTATGATAAATATATGAAAATATATGTACACATTACCTAAGATTGTCTTCACTTTGAACTTACCTTTTGACCCATTTATAAAGCACTCAGATGGCATCTTTCTGTAACGTTTTCATTTTCCACGCCTCATGAAACGATGCACAAAACTCGCGCTGATAATTGTTTTACGGTTCAGTATAGTATAATATTAAATGTTGTAGCGTATTTTATATTATAAATTGTATCATATGTTATATTATATGGTTTTGTTTAGGCCTTAGAATTGTCTACTTGTGCTTTCAGTTAAGAAATTAAGTCGTTTATAGCATAGAACATTATAGTTGTAGATTGCACTAATGTTTATGTTTGTCGTTTATTATATGTGAGATAATTCTTTTGAATTATATAATTGTTATATTAGGATTATTCATATAGTAGTTATTAATTAGCACTAGTATATGGGGCTACTACGATTTTTTTGTTGATTTTTTCATTAGTTTTTTGTTTGGTTATAAGTATAGATTACTTTTAGATGGTTTATAGTTTATGGTTACTTCTTCACTAGTCACTACTGCGGTTCATGTTTTGTTTGCTGTTGTTTAACGCTGCGTATGCGCGATATTCGTGCGCATCCTTTGAGGTTTCGCACGCGTGTGTTTTGTTTGGGCCAATTTCGCGCCGATGACAGTGCTGACAAATCATTAGTGGCCAGTTGAGACAGTGCTGCTGCTCCAATTGTTGCTGCTCCAATTGTTGCTGCTGCTGCTGCTGGGCGCTGCGCCAGTTGCTTCATTGGAGCACGGCTGTTTTTTTTTTTGGCACTGTACAAAGTTGGCGGCGCACGTTGGTCAGTTCAAAAGGTTGTAACACGCACACACAGACACACACGCACACATACAGACACACGCACACACATACAGTTGGTTAGCACTACGCGTACTTGATGTTGTTGTTGCAGTTCCTTTTTTGTTGTTGTTGTTGTTATTTGCTGTATAATCGAGACAGAACGCTTCCCGCGCAGCACTAAGCTGCTGTTGTTGTTGCTGCTGTCACACTGCACGTGTGTGCGTGTGTGTGTGAATGTGTGTGTGTGCCTGGCTGTCATCAATTGGCGTCCATGTGATCTTGGCCAGGGTCAAAGCCGTGTTTGACTTGGCTAATCAAACTGCGTCTGCGGCCAAAAATTGCTCCTTGACAGTCATCCTGGTTTGCTGCTTGGCACGCGCCGCTGTCGCTGTCGCTGTCGTTGCTGTCATCATCATCATCATCGTCTTGGACCTTCACCATCACCACCTTTTGGCCAGTAATTGCTGTTGGCCAACTGGCAGGCTGGGCTGGGCTGGGCTTGGCTGACGGACTGAGCTGCTGGCCACTTTTCTTGGCTGGCTACGCGTCGCTCAATCCGAGCACACTGCCCCGTGCCAGCCCGTGGGGCACACACATATTGTTCGGTGTTGCACCCGGAGCCAGTGCCCCGGCCATAGCCAGAGCCGGAGCCAGCGCCAGAGCCAGAGCCGTTGACTGTGCCAGCTGCCCAGCTGCCAGTTGCCAATTGCCAGTTGCCAGCCTTTTGTTGGCTCACAACACCGACGCTACCAGTTTCTTGGCCAACTGACTGACGACTGCTCGCAGTCAGCCAACAACGACAGCAGCAGCAGCAGTCGCAGTCGCAGTAGCAGCAGCAGACGTCGCAGCAGCAGCAACAGCAGCAGCCCTCGTCTCTGGCACTTTTTGTGTCGTCATCGTCGCCGCCTACCACTGGCCGCTCTTCCTCCGCTCTCTCTCTCTATCTCTCTCTCTTTCTCTGCCTTTCTCTTCCCTTTGTTGCGTGCAATTCCAACTGGCTGCGCTCCAAGCCGATCCCCCGCGCTCACTTCTATGCCCTGCACTGCTCCAACTCCCTTGCCCCCTCTTGCAATGCGATGCAGTCGTTCGCTTCGTCGTCGTCTGGCTTCGTCGTCGTTCTCTGCCACATCGTGCCCGGCAATGCGCTCACGCTGTGCTGCTATCTCTCTTTCACTCTCTGTCTCTCTCTGGCTGCTCTCTGTTTTCGTCGTGCGCCTCTTTGCACAAAGAAAACAGAAAACTTAAAAAATCATCTTCACTATTTGGATTTTCACATGTGCGGCTAAGTTTTTACGCGCGCAAAATTTATGGGAACATGTGCTTGGGTAGAAGAAGGGGTGGATAGAGGAATAAATAAAGTATAGATGAAGGGGGTATGGTAGTATCTTTAGATAATTTTGATATATTTATTTGTATACCCCTCGATGATTGGAAGTGGTCAATAACTAAAGAAATCCAACTCTCAGTTGAATTTTTAAGCATTAATTGATCTCAGTCTGATTGGATTATCAATTTGAAGATTTTGAGAAACTACAAAAAAATTTGGCATTGTAAATCGTATTAATAGTTAAAGTAGAAAACAGTTTTTATAATTGATCAAAGGGTATCTATCTGTCCAGAAAGCCCAATTATTGTTTGACTGCATATGCTTTTATAATTAGGAAAATATTGACAGAGTTCTTCGCTCGATCGTAATATTTTATGACTTAAATTAACCTTTTGGTATTTTATGACTTTGATCAAGCTTTTTATAATTGAAAGCTAAAATATCAGAAATAAAAGAAAAAAAAAATAGAAATTGATGAGCAAGAGTATTTCAATGGTTGTTTCAAGAAGTATTTAAAGGAGGTATTTCAAGGAGTATAAGAAAGATTTTTCAAGGGGCACTACAGGGACATACCAAAGGGTACTCTTTCAGCAAATTAACTGCAAGTCAATTGTATTAAGCCATCAATGTAAGCAACATTACCTTTCTTAGATAGAATACTTAAGATATGAGAACGTTTTTGGCAACCAATCGAAACAAAACGTATCCCAAAATCAGCAGCAATTTCAGGTTGTCTTCGTCTTTGTCTGCCACAATTATGAATGTACTCGAATATGCATGGCGAAAAGTCCGCACAGATATATAAATAGATAGCTAAAGTCCCGCTGCATATGTGTGTGCTGCCTTTCGACACAAACATAAACGCAGTCATAAAATTAGAATTTAAATGAGGCAGTAAAAAAAGGCAGAACAGAACTCACAAAAGGAGCTAAGCTTAATGCAATGCAAATGGTCAACAGGTTCCCATCACAGGACATCCACGGCTGACATTCACTAGGGATGTGCAGCGCCTGAAAAACTATCGATATGGTTATGAAAAAAATAATATCAAGTGGAATGTTTTATTACAAAATACTGACATGAATATCGATTATTGCAAAAGGTTGAATCAATATCGTTATTTCGATACCCATCCCTAGCAGTGGCTATCATCGATGGCAATCAGTGTAAGTGTAACCCTACAATATTCAGAACTTCGTTACTTTGTGTGAGTTATGAAATCGCCTGGCGCCAGAGTAAAAATTTTATGCACACTGTAAAAATTTGCAATGCACTAATAAATTTCTAATAAATGCATGTTAAATAAAAGCCACAATGTTGTGAATACTATCGCGTAAGGGTTTAAATATAGTGGAAGGGGTTGCTGTGTTAATTGAGCGTCGATTAGGTGCACATTAATGGGTTGCAAAGCGCTCTGGGTGAGTGGCAAAAACTGTGACAACAATGCGTGGCGCGGCACACACACACGTTGACCGCAGCCCGCAGCAGCACGTGCTGCCGCTAGACAAACAAGCAGCCTCCTGCACCCCCACCTCATCCTCTTTCTCATTCGGATCACCACACCCATTGCCTTTTACGCCCCCTGTTTTTTGCCTGTATTACAGACTGCTGTTGCTGTCGCCGTGCTTCCGCAGCAACTAAACGTTTATTTATGGCTCGAATAGCGCCAAAGGACCAAAAATCCAACATACCAACCATACTCCTCGCCTGCTGCGCTCATGTGTCCTCATTCCGTGCAATACTGTGTGTGGCCTGTGCCACTTCAGCTAGACAAAGGCCAGTCCAAAGATAAACATACGATTCAGAATTGGGGCCTGAGTAACAGCCAAAGCGACTGCTGCCAACTCTCTCCCTCACTGTCTTATTGAGGGTTTTTTTGTTGAAGGGTTTGGGTCAGGCACATCTTGATTTTTGCCAAACAAAACATTTCCCGAGCACTTGCTCTGACTATAACTATATTTGCTTATGTTAGTCACGTGGCTGTTTCACTCGTTTTGCCAAATTGCTGGACAGCAGCGCGGGATAATGCAGCTAACTGTGGAGAGTTTCTTGAGTGATCTAGTATTAAAACAAGGAAAGATTCGTATTTAATACGATAAAATCTTTAATAATTACCAATATCTAATTTTTTTAGTACTCAGTTCGACCCTCTAAGCACTGAACACATAGAGACCTCAAACAGGGGGTAAATCTGTTATTGCTAGTTTTTCGATCGAAGTACCCCGGAGCCCCAAGCATTGAGAGTAGAGACATGTATCTTAAGCAAACAAATTTATCAAAAGCTAAAAATCGGGTTGCGGTACAATAGTATCTTAAAGATAAAAATAGATCTTATGCATGCAAACTTCTCAAAAACTAAAAATCGGGTTGCGGTACAATAGTATCTTAAAGATAAAAAGTACCCCAGCCGAGCGTGCAGCCGAAGTCTATACTCTCAATGCTTCGAGCTCTAGGGTACTTCTATCGGAAAACTAGCAATAACAGATTTACCCCCTGTTTGAGGTCTCTATGTGTTCAGTGCTTTGTGGTTCGACCAAAAGTTCGATTAATATCAATAGATCGATAATTAATAATAGTAATTTTGATAATTTGTTCGATAAATAATACTAGTATCTGTTTGAAAACAAGCTGCAAGCAATTAAAAGACGACCAAGATTAGAAAATAACTTTAAGAGTGTTACAAATAATTTAACTTCTAAGTCGAAGCTTAATATGTGTCTGGTTTTATCGCTGTACCCTTTTTTACTAAAACGTTTCGAAGGCGGAAATCCTTTGTTTTTGCTGCCACAGTTAAATTGGTTGCCTACTAATCGCTGTCCTGGAAATTAGTTCCTATTCATTTTTCGGTTTTCAGGTTTTTTGTGAAGTGCGGCGATTTGATAATTTCCGCAGACGCTCACAAACTTACACACATGCATATGCACCCACACACTTACACATTATCGAAAAGTTTTCAGGTCATTAAGTTTGTCGACAGCTTTTGGCAGGAACCAAACGCAGAGGCAGAGATTCAGAACAGACAGAGTTTCCCCAGCAAGGTGCAAACTATGCCACGCTCTGAAAAATGCCAGTAGAAAAACAATTGAAAGTTGAAGTCAAATTAAAGTACGAGCATCTTTCGAATTTTTGCGTATATTATTTCTAAAATTCGTTTTAAATCTGGGCAGGGGATGACAGCAATTTAATGCACATATGCTAAGATTTATGTGTTTTGTTGGATTCGCTTGGCCAGAGTGCAAAACAAAGAGACATTTTATTTTGTGTAACGTTTCTTTTTTTTTTTTTGCCTTGGCTTGAAGTGGAACAAGGAATGGCAGAAGGGGTGACGTTGTGTCTCTCAGCCAGCCATAAAGAAATACTCCTGCTGCGCTTATACAGCGATTCAGCTTTCAGAAAGTGGGTATTTATGTCTATTTTAAATTACAAATTTTATAAAAAAAGTACGAGGGTCGTTTGATAAGTCCGTGACTTTTTGAATAAAATATATTTTTTTCGTCAAAGAAGCGTTTTATTTCTCAACATAATCTCCTTTTAGCTCTATACATTTAGTCCAGCGTTTTTCCAATTTTTTTATTCCTTCCAAATAATAGGTTTTCTCAAGGCCCTCAAAATAGTCGTTTGTTTCTGTGATGACCCGAATCTCTTACCGCCGAGCCATTTCTTCATGTTTGGAAACAAAAAATAGTCACAGGGGGCTAAATCTGGAGAATATGCTGGATGGGGTAGCAGTTCGTAGCCCAATTTATGAAATTTTGCCATGCTGACACGAAATTCACTTTTTTCCATTTTCGTTAAAATTCACGAGATCGTCTGCTTTCAA
The DNA here is from genome assembly GCA_018904595.1 of Zaprionus indianus. Lineage (NCBI taxonomy): Eukaryota > Metazoa > Arthropoda > Insecta > Diptera > Drosophilidae > Zaprionus > Zaprionus indianus. Next base: position 6,400,011 of record JAEIHA010000905.1, read on the forward strand.
TGCCTATAAAACGCAAACCAAAAAACGCAGCTTTCTCAAAATTTTACAGTCAGCTGTTAATCGATAACTGCTGACAGGAGCAGTGTTGTATTTAGAGCAGGTGCGCGGCAAATACAAAAAGTCACGGACTTATCAAACGACCCTCGTAATCATTCCGTTTGTGGTATTAATAAAACTCCATATTACAATTATTTTATTACAAATGAGTTTGTTATTAATATGTTAATCGATTATGTCAAATGAACTTGTAATTATTTCGTGTATGAGCGCCTAATCTATGTTAAATGATTGCAGTATTTTCGCACACTAGTAGGGTTGTCGTGATATTAAAAAAGTATCGTATCGATAATATTTTTTTTATAAAAAAAATGATAATATTTAAGATTTCACAAAAAAAATATATCGATATATTTGATATTTTTTTCAAATAAGCGTGCGAGTGCGTTTCGCTCACATTCGTGCGCGGCCCTTACCCTTACTCACGGCAGAATTTTTGTGCTCTATACTCACGAGCTATGAAAATTGAGTTTCTGCACGTCGCTGATCTATATGTATTATATATTGAAGCAGGATATACTATTCTTAATAATCGTACACTACCGAGTTGCCACGGTGGTGCGCGTTTCTTAAAAAATTTTGGTATAAAAGAACCTGTATAACGAATTTGGTGTCCAGCCTTTATAATAAATGAGATCGGTGCGTTCATTCTAACGGACAGACGGACGGACATGATTCAATCCTGATCCATGTCTGTCTTGCCTCCTTCAGCTTGTAACAAACATAAATGTATTCTAAATTGGCTATTTAAATGTATAAAACAATAATTTAATCACTAAATCACTATAATTCGATTTTATGTTCATTTAAACGAGTGGTCTTTTACTCAGCGTCCCTTTGGATATCAGAGTGACCGAAGGGAAAATATCAAAAAATATCAAAAAAATAACGGTATTGCGATATTTGGGCAAAAACAAATATTACGATATAAATATATCATTTTCAGAACAAAATATCGATATATTGATATTTTGATATATTATCAACAACCCTACACACTAGTTCTGTAACCATCGCTCAATTGACAGTCGATAGCTAGGATTAATATTATTGTTTGTAATTTTTTACATGGAATTTTCTAGTCGCGCATTCTCTACGTTGAGTATCTTAACTAAATGCTGTCACGCTGTGTGCTCTGGCATTTGAATGCATGAAATTGTTTTTGTCGCGTTTTGGCATCCTGCAAAGAAGAAGGATACAAATACGGTTACAAAATATTTCGTCGACTTGCCCGGCCTGTCAAAGGGCAACCGTGCTTTGTTTTTGTAAGTATTTTATATATTGTGTGTACTTTTTACTTTATTTTCTACTGCAACGGGCATCGTGATAGCGCCAGTTAGCCGCGCAGTCGGCCGTCCCCACTGTCTGCAATGCGCGCAGTGCAAATATCGGCCAATGCGTCAAGGAATGCCGCCGATACCAGAAGAGAAGCCCAAGTTGTCTTCGTCGTCGGTGCACGCAGCGCGCATATTAATTTGATTTGCTTGTTTTAGAGACGCAAACTATACGCGGACTCTGGAATCGAACAAGTCTTGGGCGATATCTGCATGCAGAATGAGTTTCTTATGGTCACAGCGAAATTTTCCATGCACCGCATGCAATGCAAATTGTTGTCTACTTAGTTTGCTGCTGCTTTTCTTCAGGTTTTTGTTCAGCTTGCTGATTGATCAGCTAACTGAAAAATCAGGGCAAACTTCTGTGGCATATGCAAATTGTGAAAGTCGTCTAACTGTCGATTTGTGACCCAACTAGACAAGTCCGACGTACCGAATAGTTTCACATAAACCGACTGATTTATGGAAATCCTGTTCTTAATTGCCACACATATAGGCAAAGACAATGCAAAGGAAAGTTACTTAAATATGTAGTTAAGTTTTATATCTTTGATTTGTATTTGCAATTGATCAGGGAAGTAACAGATTTCTAAATTAATTTTCGGACAAATTATTTTTTTTATTGTAAAGTGCTGTGCATGCACTATAGAAACTTGCTCGCTGCAGTTAAGACAGCGCCGCATCCCGACGACATATCTCCAACAGGTGTACACGTCAGATACTCTATATACTATATCCATAATGCGACTATAAATAGTAATTGCAGGAGTTGCGTCTGCAGATCGCAGAGTCAGTGCAGAAAAGAGTTCAAAAAGTTGACGAGCTGCTCGAGAGATGTCGCACTCACACTCCTCTGACACACACACCGCGCACACACACCCGGTACATACATTCAACTCATACACACCCACAGTGTCTCCCCACACTCTGTCGTACTTTATACACAGTCGTCGCCTGACGCCTCCTCGGCGCACTTCAGTGACCTGCTCCATTACCAAACAATACTGGTGCCTGGGTCAGGGGGGGAGGGGTTATGGCCAAACCACAACATTGCGACACAAAACACTTGAACGCGTCGCAGCTCCGGCAGCAAAGCTCGTTTTTTGTTTGAGTTATTTTACGAGTTTTATTGGCTTTTATTGGCAACGACATTTGAATGTTTCAAAGCGACACTTGCGATGCTGCAGAGACAGATGCTGATAGCTCTACCAAATCCTTCTTCCCTTTCTCTCCCCCTTCTCTTGCTGCTCTTCCCACTGCTTCTGTCCTAATCGTTACACTGTTCCGGCTCCGGTTCCGTCGCATAGTTACTCATTTTTTACGACTTCCGACTGTATCGCAATCGTTGTTGTTGTTGCCCTCAGGTCTAACAGGTGTGTCGTCCTGCCCCATGTGTGGACTCTGGACTCAGCTTGGGCATTGTGATTTCAGCCACTGGCCACATAACTTGCCACTGATTGCAGTTTTATGGCCAAAGTTCGCTGCTTGTTTTATGGCTGCAAATTCATGGCTGGCGATAACGAACAAAAATGGCTAATTAACTCGGCTAGAAAGCGTTTAAGCCTCTAACAGCCTAACTCTGCCAATTCGGAGTGGGAGGAGTTGACAAAAAAATCAAAGTGTGCCGCATAATGGCAGCCGCAGACAAGCAGAGACAAACGGACAGGGAGACAGAGAGACAGACAACTTGCTAATTTTCATGCGCCATTTAAGGGGCAAAATCTCGCTGAATTTCGCTGCTCACCGCCGATCCGCCCACTTGGCGAAGTCAACAGATGTCCACCCTGTTTGTGAATGGAATTGTTCGTTGGGTATGCTGAATTTATATCGTTAGTGGGATATACTGAATGCTAAGAGATATTTTCCTTTATTGGTGAAATTTTCATGCAGATATATCGTGTATCTATAGGCGTAAATAAATCTTTTTTTTTAATTTCACTACTGAAATTACTCTTGCGCTTTCATTAATCGACGAAAATCTAGAGCTAAACCTTTATTTTAATAGTTGCCAATTGATATAAATTAATTATCACCATCTTAATAAAACTCGTATATTCTTCAGAATTGTTTCAAAACTATTCTTAGAATGGAAACAGATTTCTAATCAAGCTGGTTTTTATTGGTTAAGCGCACTCTGCTCTAGCTCTGAGATCATGTAGATTTTTGCAGGTCATCTTTATATACCTCTAGGGTATTTATTAGTTGTAACTCTAGCACAACTAGTTGCCTGTCGCATCACGAATTCACTTGACAACTCTTTTATATTATTTGAGTTTTTTTTTTAGTTGTTCTGCGGCAAAGGCAGCATCCTTTGCTATGCCGAGCTACTTAAAATTCAGTGACTGACATAAACATGCTTAAGCAAGCCAGTCAACAATGCCAACAACGATGCGCTTTAACGATATGTCAGAGATTAGAGCGCGAAAAATGCCAAATGCAATTAACTTCTAAGGAGAGGGGAAAAAGAGTTGGAAGAAGTTTTCCGCGTTGCGTTCCAAGACCTTTATATAGATATTGTTAGTTTTTAAACCAATTTAACATTCTGGAATCAGATGACTTAACGAAACTAAGGAAATCCCAAGTCGAAATCGCGTTAAAATCCATTTTGAAACTTCTCCATGACTTCATTTGCTGGCAAAATGCAACAATAAACGCAATAAAATGCTGTAAAAATGAACGCGGCATAAGTTCTTGATGCATATATCGCATAATAATAAAAGCAGCTAGCGGCAACAAAGCAAACAATAATTTCCCTTATAAATATGAAAAGCGGAAGAGAGACAGAGAGAGAAAGTGGAATACAGCGCGGATGTGAGTGTTTGTTCGTGTGGGTGCGCAGATTCGGATGTACAAATTGCAAAACATAATTCAAATTGTTTGACTTTTTTTGACAATAACTGCGGCAGTTCCACTTTCGACGCGCCCCCGCCTCAACAGTTCTTTGGCAAGTGCTTTTATCTTGGCATATGTGTGTCTGTGTGTGTAGATGACAGAATCTGTGTGTGTCTGTGAGTGTGTGTTATCTTTGTGGCTCTTCAGCTAACATTGCTTTCCGGCTCGGCTTTAGTTGTTTTGTTCTTGCTTTCACAAAATTTATTTCAGTTGCATTTAAAGTTATTAACTTGTGCTTTGTACCACGCTGCGTATGAGTCACATTAATTAGCTGCACAGTGCCTGAAAGTGCGCTTAAAAAGCAATTAAATGTGATTAGCATAAGTTGCCGAAACACACTGCGTGCTTTAGGCGCCACTCAGAAAGCGTTGCATACTTTCACGCTGCGCCATCAAATTTTGGCTTGGATTTTAGCCATATTTAGCCAGAATCCATTTGTTTTTTTGGCACACACACACACACACAGAGTGCACCATTTGACTTAATTAGTTGGCCGACACCGACGCCGACGCCAAAGACCCGCCACGCCCTACCCCACGCCCCTCCCTGTGGGCGGGTATCCAAAAACTATGAATTTATTTGACACTTGAATAAATGCGGTTTTTGCGGCGACAACGAAAAATGTCAGGCCATATTTTTCCAATGTATTTTTCGCACAGTTCAGCATCGATCGAGGGTATGTCGACAGGGTTATCCAGGCGGTGTTGATATATAACCCATGCATGACCATGTCTTCTCGTCTTGCGTCGTCGTGTTTCAGCATGTTCGATTCACAGCGCCGCGTCGCACATTTCCGTTTCCTTATTTTCTTAGGCCAGTGCGAGGGTTACTGCATGTGCGTGTGTGTGTGTGTGTTGCTGTACTTAGCGTTTTCTAAAATACCATTTTGACTGTCTAATTTATGAATGTGTGCGCTAAGCATGCACTCATGCCCGTAATTGTGATATGTGTTGAGTGCATTTGGCTGCAGACTCGACAAGATGAGGGAACCAAAAGACCAAAGCCAACAGGCCATGATGTCATTTGTCAGTGACGGAGGTACGCAATGCTCTGAAATATGTACGAACCTTAAAAAAATGCTTTGCTTTCATTATAAGGGCATGACAGAGGGTATATTAAATATAAAAGAAGAAAAACATATTCAAATCCATAACTTAGAGCGTCTTTTATTTTGCAATGAATCATTTAACTGTTGTTTAGAGTTGATTACGCTGAATTTTTCACAAATAAATAACCTTGCCCACTAATACCCAGACTACCCCAATAACTAGGGCATTGCACCCTTAACCAACCCAGCCACATCCAGCAAATATTTTATAATTCTTCCATTCGAAAACCGAGCAGGTGCTCGACGATGTATCGTAAACAAATCATAAACAAATTCATAAAATGCGTTTGCTGTCACCCTAAGCAATTGAAAATGGAACTTCAAAACGGTTAGTCAGTGTGAGCTGCAAGTGTCGATATATTGCTTTGACTTTTAATTAACGCATTAATATTCCGTTCGAAAACAATCGGCATGCAGCAGAGTGTTTAATGTGTATATAGAGTGTTATCGAAAAAAAGGCCTAGGGGCCAAGTACGCCGGTGTCTACACAGTCATTTGCAGAACGTCGCACGGAACGCACAAGTCGCTATAATCAATTGAAATCGCGTAATCACTTCGTACACAATGCTAGAGGGCTTATCTACCTTTTTGACCATAGTGGGACTTTACTCGCTCGCCTGCTATCTGTACGAGAACCTGAGAACACCTTATAAACTATTTAAGTTGCGTGTGCTCAGCGGAGAGCAGGAGAAAAAGCCCAGTTTAAAGGAACGCTTCGGTTCCTGGGCTGCTGTTACGGGCAGCAGTGATGGCATCGGAAAGGAATATGCCAAGGAGTTGGCCCGACAGGGTATCAATGTAGTGTTGATAGCCAGGAACGAGGCTAAGCTGAAGGCCGTCGCAGATGAAATTGGTGTGTGAGAATGAGTATCTTTTGAAGATCTATCAGTCTAGTTCTTATCTCTTCAGTTGCCGAGTCGAAAGTGCAAACTAAAATTGTTGTGGCAGACTTCACAGAAGGTGCACGGGTTTATGAGCACATTGAACGTGAGCTCTCCGAACTGCCCATAGCTATACTAGGTGAGTGACGGCACAAAGTCTGGTGCGTAACTCATTAAACTTTCCATTTCTTACGATGTAGTCAACAATGTGGGCATGGGACTGCCCGGTGGTCTAAGTCGATGCACTCGTGAACAAGCTCAACAGCTTATTGATACGAATGTTTTAGCCGTTGCGGAGCTATCGCGTTACTTTTTCAACCGTTTGCGTGAATCTAAAATTAAAGGAGCTATCGTCAATGTAAGCTCAGGCACGGAACTGCAACCCTTGCCGTATGGCGCACTCTATGGTGCCTCAAAGGCTTTCAATCGAAGTTTCACCATTGCGCTGCAGCATGAGGCAGCCCCCTATGGCATCCATGTGCAGTTGTTGTCCCCTAACTTCGTAGTGACTAAGATCAACAACTATTCCAAGCGCATTATGCGAGGAGGATTGTTTATACCCTCAGCAGAGGCATATGCTCACAGTGCAGTTGATCAGCTTCGAGATGGTGTCGATGAGACCCCTGGATACATTTGGCATCATTTACAGAACGCCCTCATGACCCTATTCCCATGGAGATTGCGTCTGGAGGGTGCTAAATTGTTCTTCAAATCGACCATTAAAACCAAATAAAAGGCTGTTCAGTAATTTATGGTGAAAATCATGCATTTTTCAAATTAAATACTGAGATAGTAATAAACACAGTATACTATACAGGGCACTTTAAGTTGATTAGGCTCATTTGTTTAACATATAATATAATGCAACTATCAGCAAAAACGAGAGCAGCGGTCGAGCGGCACGCGTTAAGTTTAATTTATTAAATTCCTCAACCTATACAAATGCATATGCTTTTAAATTATTGTATTTTCGACACAAAAACTTGGTGTTATAATCACACTATCTTGAAAATCTGTTTATTGTTGGATCGGATTGAAATATAAATAGATAGCTAATAATATGTCAGAGTCAGAAAGTTGTATGTTTTATATATATCAAATAGAATAATTTTGCCAAATGTTGCCAGGTGTGTGTAGCTTCTATAATAGCTAAGACATCGACCTTCAAACAGACAGATTGAAGGACATGACTCAATGACTAGGGTTGTGATCCGCCCATCTCTGCTGGTATTCCATGGTTTCTCGGCGCGCCTGCACATGCATTACAGTAAAATTATTATTTATATAGATCTTAAACATAAGTTCATAAGTAACGCTTAAGTCCCGATATTTTTAAACCGTGCAGTTTTAATCAAGCGTTACCAATTTTACCTCTTGCCAAGTTGCTCTCTTGAGTGTCGTCGTCGCTGTCTCGCATTTGTGTGAGGGTGTGAGTGTTTCTATCAATGTCTTATATTATTTATAGGCTACCATCGATGTGTTGCTGGTGCCCAGAACAGTCGTTCACAGAAAGTTGCACAGCGCGCACAATCTTTATAGTCAATTGAAGTCGCGTAGTCAGTTTTAACACACAATGCTAGGGGCCTTATCTACGTTTCTGGCCATTGTCGGTCTTTATTCGCTGGTCTGCTATTTGTACGAGAACCTGAGAACACCTTATAAACTGTTCAAGTTGCGAATGCTCAGCGAAGAGAAGGAGAAAAGGCCCAGTTTAAAGGAACGCTTCGGTTCCTGGGCTGCTGTAACGGGCAGCAGTGATGGCATCGGAAAGGAATATGCCAAGGAGTTGGCCCGACAGGGTATCAATGTGGTGTTGATAGCCAGGAACGAGGCTAAGCTGAAGGCCGTCGCAGATGAAATTGGTGTGTGAGAATCATTATCTTTTGAAGATCTAGCAATCTAAATCTTATCTCTTTAGTTGCCGAGTCGAAAGTGCAAACTAAAATTGTTGTGGCAGATTTCACAGAAGGTGCACGGGTCTATGAGCATATTGAACGTGAGCTCTCTAAACTGCCTATTGCTATACTAGGTGAGTAACGAAACAAAGTCTTGGGCAAAACTCAATAACTTAATCCGTTCTCCACACCCGTCAGTCAACAATGTGGGCATAGGTTTCCCCGGTTCTCTCGACCAATATAGTCGTGAACAAGTCCTAAATATCATTGATACGAATATTTTAGCCGTTGCGGAGCTATCGCGTTACTTTTTCAACCGTTTACGTGAATCTGGAGTTAAGGGAGCCATCGTCAATGTAAGCTCAGGCACGGAGCTGCAACCCTTGCCGTATGTCACACTCTATGGTGCTTCCAAGGCTTTCAATCGGAGTTTTACTATCGCGCTGCAGCATGAGGCAGCCCCCTACGGCATCCTTGTGCAGTTGTTATCACCTAATTTCGTGGTCACCAAGATTAACACCTATTCAAAGCTTCTTATGCGGGGAGGATTGCTTGTTCCCTCAGCTGAGGCTTATGCTCGCAGTGCAGTTGCTCAGCTTCGTGATGGTGTCGATGAAACCCCTGGCTTTATTTGGCATCATGTGCAAAACGCATTGTGGACCATATTCCCCTGGAGATTACGTCTACTGGGTGCTAAATTATTTTTTAAATCGACTATCAAAAAATCCGAATAAAAACATATCACCCCCCTTCAAAAGCAGTGGACATCGGAAAATCAAACCCTTTTTTTCTCACTACTTTTCCCTCACTGTGGTTGTTGCATTAGCTAAACTGGGGATCGTGTAGTGGGACTGCATTTCGACATTTCCAAGGAGTTCACTGCTTAACAAAACTGTAAGTGCTCTTAATCCATTGCATACTTTGGAGAGCGTTTATCTGTGCCTGGTTGTTGTCTTGGGTGATTCATTATTTCAATGTGTCTTGATTAGTAGCGCTTTGAGCTTTCAATCGATTGAATGAAGTCATTCAACCGTTTTCAGGGAAAAATCAATATTTTTTCTTGCTAGTGGATGTTCTGATAGTTCTTTTCAGTCTTTAAGCGCTAGCCGACACGTTAGCTACTTATTTCATTGCTTTATTGTTCAGGTGTGTATAGCATATACATAGTAAAAACTTTTATTCAATATTTAAACAATTTTGATGGTTTTCTGAATTCACAAGTGTTTTTTTGTGACATGAATGCAAGCTGTGTTCACTTCTAGACCTTCATTTCCTCAAATACAATCAATGACTGGCAAAACTGTCATTTGCAGTCAATCTAACTAAGCATATTTGCCTTTCTATAGCTAGTACTATTTAAATACGTAGACAACCATTTATTAAATTGATGTCTAGAAAGTGTTAAGCCCTTGGAACTGCAACTAATTAAAAGACAGATTTAAATTGGCTTCATATTCGAATTGATAAAGATTTTACTTTATTTAGCATTTCCAAGTTCGCTGCTCTTAATAATTTGCTAAAATTAAAAATAATATAATATTATAGCTTAACATCCAGTTGAAGATTTGGCTTTATTCCAAAATTGCCAAGTTCTCTTATCTCAATCTATTTAGGAAATGGCCGAGCCTCGTAAATGACCCGGCGTATTATTACTTCATATTACTTCATTGCAATTATCATTATTATTACACGATATTTTATTAGCTCAGAGCACTTTCGAGTCGTCGTCAAATTGGAATTATTTAAAGTTCTCAAGTTCACTCAAGGTTTGCGTGCAAAAACACAATTTGTAAATTTTTTCATCTTTAGCTTAATTGTTTTCACTTAGTTATGAGTGGCGTCCCTATATAGTAAGTGTAGGCTAATTATAAACTTGACACTCTGATTGTCGGAAAGCTTTCGTTTCGTGCTATGGCGACAGTGGGTCAACGTAGCAGACTTATTAAATGTCTAATAACTTACCACTCCATGCGAACAATTTTGTAATCTCTTCGCACCCAAAAAAACAAAACGAAAAGAAAAACATTTACAGGCTTAAGACTAGCAAAGAGAGCTGTAATTTATGAAGTAATGAACATCAAAATAAAAAACTCTTTTAAAGAAACAAACAAGCGAGCCGAAACATGTGTATCCGTGCTGCGATTGTATCTGCAACTGTGTATCTGTATCTGTAAGAGCCGCAATTGCAGCTTGTAGAGCCGAAAAAAAAACGCAAGAGCTGCGAAGCCTCCGTGCAGCGCGGCTTGAGTTGAGGCTTTCAGTGCGTGATCGACGCTCGAAGCCGCCGCTTGTGTCCATAGATTGCTACGAATGACAGTGTCTACCGAAAGTATGCGCTAGCTACAATTACAACGCGTTAATTCTGTGTGTGTGTGTGATAGTGTGTGTTAGTGCTTCCATTACTAATAGCTGATAAGACTAGTAACATTGAACCTATCAGCTGGTGCCATTATCGGCATTCAAAGTTGCGTAGTCGACGCGTATAAAAGAGACTCTCCCCATTCATTATGCAGCCTTCACTGGAGCTGAGCATTTATACCCTACTGAGAATGGCGTTCATTTGGGAACTCGTCTCGCAGGCCATCTACGTGGTGGGTGCACTGAGCATCGCCGTGTTCCTCTACAGCAACTTCAAGTCCCTGGTCAAGATCATCAAGGCGCTGCTGGAACCCTATTTCCAGCCACAATTACCACACACCCTGGTGGACAAATATGGAAAATGGGCAGGTAAGTCTGAAAGAGATAGAGTGAGTTTCAATAATGTATCCATATATCGGCGTCAGTCGCAACACACGATTAACATAATTCGCAACAGCTCGCAAAAATTGTGCCTAAAATATTTGCATAATTTGCGAAGCGTCTTTATTTTTTTGTTGTGTTTGAACCTTGTTAACCTGTAAATAAGTCCCGTATACTGTATATACAAAGTTTGATATCTGTCTCGCATTATTTGCGTACTGTTTCGATTCGAAATTTAGGTGTAATTTAGTGAAAACAAAAAGTGTTGTCTAAACTGGCTGAACAACAATTAGGCAGTTTTTGTTTTTAAAAAAAAACGTTAAATAATCAATTAGGGTTTTAATTTTTTTGGGATGATCGTATCTTAATGTCGGATAATAAAAAATATATATTTTTAAAATACTTTTGAAAGTAGCACAGTTAAATTGAGTTATTCATGTTGGCAATTGACAGAATATAAAAAGAATGCAACTTGGTAGAAAGGGATTTAAAGATTTTAACCTCAGAAATTTCTAACATAATAGTTATTTATTCTATTACAATATAACTATTGAACTATTGTCAATAATATTGAATTTCCCAAATAATTACTGGTTATTATTATGACAGAACTTCGACTGCTAAACACTTCCATCGATTACATTCATAATTTGCTCATTAGTTTTGCAATCTCGTCAAACTATGTAAATTACATGTGGCAGGTCCCCAATTTGAAAATATCGTGATTGAGAAATATTTGGATATATTATTTAATGGGCTGATTATTATTTTAATTAAAGTCTATGCAAACTCAGCATGAAGCGACAGAAACTTATCAGCTTGAACTATGCAACAATGGAACTATAAATAAATATAAAGATAACACATAAAGTAAACATAACCAATCAATACGATCAACTTTGTCACAATATGTTCCGGTTCTTTTACAGATAATAAACTTCATTGATAAATGTTAGGCATGTGGTATATAGTATATATATTCATATGTATATTTATAAGTATGTCAGCTCACTTTATCGATCAGCTCTTCCAGAGAGCTAAACAAACCCGGCGAAGTCATTCAACTCGCCGCGTTCCGCCGTGAAAACGAAAGCGAAACCGGCTTCAAAATCTTTCTCATGCTTTTGTTGTTGCTTCTTTGCTTTTGGCACGCTTTTGGCATGGCAATAAGAGCAACAACAACAACAACAACAACAAACTAATATTATTATAGTAGCGTAACAACAACAACTCGAAAGTTTCGTTGTTAACATTTTTTTAACTGTTTCTTTTAATGACTTCGTCGCGTAGTTCTGACCTTGCGGCCAATCGACACGTTGTTGTTGAAATTCTGTGCGAATTTTCCTGCTTCAGCCGTTTAATAGCCAAACTATTTGGCAACCAAATGTGGCCAACTACAGCTGCAACAACAACAGCAATAATAATAATGGCAATACGTGGCAGCAATTGGCGCCTAGCAGCTGAAGAGTTGCGCAGCCGCACTCGCAACTGTTGCATTGACTCATTGCAACAGCAACAGCAGCAACTTGAACAGCAACAACATTCGCGTAAACAACATCCAAGCGGGTTTCTTTCAGTTACCACGTTTATAGGCATTTTTCATATTTGTATTTGTTTTGGGTTCGGCAGTAGCCACCAAGTAACTAACCAAACCAACTGACCAACAACCAAACTGGCCAACTGACTAGGCTAACTGACTAGGGCAGCAAATTAACAAGGGTATGCTAAGTTTGCACCTTATATACACAAAACATTTGACAACTTGAGGTATCAGATATGCATAAAACATATCAAGTAAAGCATCAATAATTAACATGTTAAACATGTTACCTACTCAATTATTCCTACTTTATTATTATATTGCCTTCCTTTCACTTTTATTCGCAGTCGTAACAGGAGCCACCGATGGCATTGGCAAGGAATATGCCCGAGAACTGGCACGTCAAGGCCTCAATCTGGTGCTCATCTCACGCACCAAGGAGAAGCTTATAGCCGTCACTAATGAGATAGGTATGTTAATATTATATCGCCATATGTGGTTCCTTCTTAAACTGACTTGTCACTCAACTTTCACACACAGAGAGCGAGCACAAGGTGAAGACCAAGTGGATCGCTGTCGACTTTGCCAAGGGACGCGAGGTCTACGAACAGATTGAAAAGGAACTGGCTGGCATTGAAGTGGGCATACTAGGTGAGTATGGGTAATGGGAATAGGAAAAGGTTATAAAGGAGTGAAGAATAATGAACAATTGCGAAGTTTTAATATGTTCTACATTCCCTTTCTCTGGTTTCATTCATTAATTTAGCTGATTTCAAATAGTTTTCATTCGCATCATATATAGTTTATACATAAGTATCTACAGTTGATGATTCATACTTATGTTATCTTTGTATTGTCTTCATCTGTATCTCCATATTCTCTGTTGCATTCTATGCTCCCTGTAGACTTCGCTGGGCGTTGACCACACGTCATCAGCAACCACGAAAATTGAGTTAGTACTCGATTCGATGTCGGGGGACAAACAGTAGCCACACGATGACAACAACAATTAAAGCTGTCTGTCGGTACAGCCAATGTCATTTGCAGTACGCACAGTGTGGCAGGCGGGAGGGGAAAGGGGTTCAACTCGTAATAGCGTGCAATTATAATGATCATTTTTGTTAGGGCCGTTTGATGGACAGTCTCGCATTTTCAAGTACATTCAAATGATTTCTGTGTCGACTGTGTGTCGAGTTTTATTTGCCAAACTCATTTGAACGCTTTGACGCGCTTCAGCAATTTGAATTCTTCACATTTGGTACTTTTGGTAACTCTCTGCGCGAGAGACGACCTTGTTGATGTTGTACGTATGAAGGCAGCTCTCGCCCGATAAGCATCTTTATATGTTTGTTTTTAATGTTGTGACCTCACCGGGGAAATTTTGTTTCTTCATTTACAGTAAACAATGTGGGACGCATGTACGACTATCCAGAAACCATGGATAAGGTGCCGGAGAATCTTCTCTGGGATATACTGACTATCAACATAGGCGCTGTAACCATGTTAACTCGTAAGATTGTACCCCAAATGAAGCGAGCACGTCGTGGTGCAATTGTCAACATTGGCTCCGGCTCGGAGCTGCAACCCATGCCGTATCTTACTGTCTATGCAGCAACCAAGAAATATGTGACATTCTTCACACAAGCTCTGGAACAGGAGCTGGCCGAGCACAATGTGACCGTGCAGCTGGTGTTGCCTATGTTTGTGGCCACTAAAATGAATGAGTATTCCTCCGCGGTGATGAAGGGAGGATTCCTCATTCCCAATGCACGCAGCTATGCCCGCTCGGCGGTCTTCACACTAGGCAAGACCAATGAGACCACGGGTTTCTGGACGCACGGACTGCAAGTGAGTGGATGAACCTTTTGGAAAAGAACCTAAGGGTCCTATTTCATTGTAAGATAATAAACTAATGAGATTAATTGAGTTACAATGAATGATTCAGGTAGTAGAAGGTCCTATTTTATTGCAGTAAGATTAATAGAGTTACAATAGATTTTGGGGGTAGTAAAGGTTCCTTTTTCGTTTAGGTGTCATATCTAAATCAGCTAACGATGCCATACAGTAGTAAATTGAAACTCTAGATAACCATATGGTTTGATGAAGCTTCCTGTATGTTACGCATACGTTCAAATCGAGTTTGAATAGTTATATAAGCTGCCAAGATCTTGGCACAGGCGCTTTCCTTGACAGTCTGACTTGACTCTCACTTATGAAACTCTTTGCCATGAACACAAACAAGTTATTTAGTGTGAAAAGACATATATCTTCTATATATATTATTTATTTTTTATTTTTCTAATAATCCTCTATTTCTTTTTTACTTCACAGTGCTTTGTGATGAGATTGGTGTCACAGCATGTGCGAATGCTTATTAGTCACCAGTTGATGAAGCGGCTAGGCGAAGAGGCGCTCAAACAACAGAAGGTGACATAGGGGGAGTGGACTAACATTCTATATGTACAAACAAACATATATCTTCAAGTATTGTAAATATATTGGCACATAGATTAAAATAAAAACAGATTTTCGTACACAAAACCTGCTGCGAGTCTCGATTGTTTTCCTGTTTCGATTGCACAACTTTTTCGGGCTGCAGCAATAATTTGAAGACTCTGCAACATGAGAGGAGGAGGAGAAGGAGTAACCAATGGAACCGGTTTACTGTTGTGCCAAACTGCTGACAGCCGAACGGAAGAGTCGTTGCCCGGTCCCGTCAGAGGGGCGGGGGAGGCTTTTGGACAACACAATACCACACAACACGCATACGACTTGCATGTGCATGCAAATCAGCTTCAAGTGCATGTTGGCATTTCAGTTGTGGTCACTGGGCAGAGGGCACTCGGTATTGGGCAAAGAGCCGCCCACAATTGTGCAAGTCCGCATTACAATGCAGCTTTTTTCGGCGCATGACGGGTATTACTTGCAATTTTCGTGGAATACCCGCTAAATGATAGGGCTAACTGGAACCGAGTACAATTGCCACACTAATGACAACCTTAGTACCTGCTTAGGTAGTCTCGTGGCTCTCGAAGGTTGCCTAAGCATGGCCAAACACCAGCGGACTTTAAAATCGATCATATTTGGGGCACATGGGCAGATTATGCGGATAAGAAAGTATTGTCAGCATGATATTGAGTTATTTATTTTGCATAGACCGTTCTTTTCAGCATTTCCCTATCTGATTATATTCCAATATATCTGATTGTGAAGAAATAAACTGCAAATTGATTAAAATCTGTAAATCTGTAAAGAAAAATATATTGTAGGCTTGTATCGTCAGCATGATATTAAATAATTTTTAAAGCAATATCATCCAAAGAACATTGTACTTTGGTTAATAAAGTTACGTTTGACTTTCCATCGAAATTGTCTGATAATAATGACTGGTAGATTATGCGGAAGGGCAGGTATGGTCAGCATGATATAGAATAATTTTTAGGCAAGACCATTCAAAGAACCTTTGAATTATGTCTGTTTTCATTTTCAAATATAAAGTACAACTGAAAATCCACTAAATATTTTAAATATATAAAACAATTTTCTTTTTTTTTTGTTTTTTTATTATTCCTGCTTTTTGTTGTTGATGTTATAGTGTTGCATTTGATGCTTTGTGTAGCTTTGTTGGTCTTGACTAGTGTTGCTGTTGTTGTTGTTGTTGTTGTGTACGTGAAATGCAATTATTGATAAGATCTTAGTCACTAAGTGTGCAAAGTGTGTTGGACAATGAAACCAATCGAACAATCTTCCAATTTTCTATGATGTGATGTGCGCCGCGTGCCGATGTTCTGCACGCTATCGTCTTCTTGCTGTACATTATGGTCTAACATGGTATACGGGTTTGAAAATAATTCCAATTGGATTGATCCATTGCGAAACAAGTATTGCAAAAGAATATTAACAATTATGATTAGATGACGCAGATGATGACGCCAAAGCCGTCGGACTATTGCGAACGATGGATCTCATGATTTCGCCTCATCGCAGCTTCTAAATCGACTGAAACGAGTGTGGCACTGCAGCGGAGCAAAGAGAGAGAGAGAGAGGGAGAGTAAGATCAGTATGGGAATCGGAAATGCGAAAAATTAATGCAACTTACCGCCATACACAGTCCGGCCGTCGATATATCTCGCGCCCCCGGCTCGGACGTCATCTGCAAGCAGTAAAAAATCAATAATTTATTTTCAATGTTTCACATATCTTCGATCTATAATCAGATGCCCCAGTTCAAGTGCTTAAAATAAATGCAAATAATGCGCAACTATATACTGTATATATATTTCTAGTATGTTTATTTGGAGAGATAATCCATTTGTTCGAAATTAATGGAAATGCGCTACTTGAGAGCTTGCCAAACGATATTGAAATTCAATTGGGGCGTCTTTTCGGTGGTTCCTCAAGTGGGGCAAAAACGCATAAACAATGCCCGCAAAGTTGTTTGTTTGCTCAGATATAGAACCTATACTTATAGCAGATCGGATCTATGCTTTATTTTTAGCTTTGTTTCAGGGATTAGATTCTCTGTGGTTTTAGTTCAGATAAATAAAGAAAATATTCAATGGACAAAAAGATCAAAAAGGCGTCTGCTATAAAAAAACATAATTAATTATATTTCGCATAGTATATACTTTATGCAGGGACAACATCATAAAAATTCAAATCTTTGAACATTATGTCCGCTTGCCGAATATAACGGAAAATTCATTTGACAAATTTCACACGGTGCGAAAACGATTTGAAATGTTCAAGGTATACGGGCAAGGAATGATATGAGTGGGGTTGGATCTTTAGTGGGCCATGTCGAAATGTTGTCGTTAAAAAGTAGACGATTTTTTTGGAAAATCATTTCGCATGATGTCGCAAGTGATGGCTGCGCTGCCAAGAATTGGCAAAGGCGCTAGCTGAATGTGTATATATATTATATATTTATATTCACAATCTGTATCAAAATATTTTCACACACATATATTTCCTCCAATTAATGAGATCGTAAAATCAATTTAAATATTTGATACACTACAGTGGTATAGTGGTATATATCGTATAGGATATGGACTCACCTGTCTTAGGGTACTAATCGAATTCCATTAAATGCTAGCGGCTTAAACGCGTAACGCTCTACAAATCCTAAGCATAGTTAATTAAGTTAAAGTTGAACTCGAACTGGAAACTTCAAATCCAACATGTAAGTAAATCTCCGAATCTTATTGGTATTCAAAACATGATCTAGAAGGCGGCTTCGTAGAAGGCATAGAGCAGGAAGAGCAGAAATGCCAGGATCAAGAAGGTGGTAAACAAACTCTTGGCCTCATTCATCTTGTTGTTTTTAGAATCTGAGATTGTTTAAATAGATAATTGGACAAATCAATTAGTATATGCATGTATATGGTTTATAAATCAATCACAAAGCTTATTCACTAATTGGAATTAAACGCACTTTGGTTGCTTTTGGAGAAGGGATCTGATCAGACCGTTCGTAGCAAATGGCACCGAATAACTGAGAAACTCACTAAAAAATATTTCTCCACAAACTGGTCTACAATTTTTTGATCGAGCAGACGGCGGCAGTCGGCCAGCTCATTGGAATTATGGTTCTATATGTATATCGCATATATACAGATGTTCGGATCGGTTGAGAAGTCTAGTTGCCTCTTGGTATTAGTGTCCAGTTGTTGCGCATATTTCGACGCAGCAAACTGGCATACATATATTCAGAGATATTGCCAGAACATATACTATACATATATCGATATATATGCACTATATGTGCTTAGATTCCATAGGAGAGGCGTGTGGGCAGCGCCACCGCGTCATGCCGCACGCAGAACATAAAAAACTTTTCACGGTCTTCGACAACAACTTCTCCATGGGACACTCTCTTTCTCCCTCTCTCTTTCTTTCTCATTGTATCTATTCTTCGCTCTCCCTCTCTCTTTGACTCTCCCCCACTCTCTCACTCTCCCTTTCTTTGGTACCTGTTCATTATTCATTCTGGGACTGGCAATTTGCCTCGACTTATTGAAAAATGTTTTAAGAATTTATTGGGTCTAGGTCTTTTCAAAGGCGTAGTATAGGGGGGTGATTCCTCTACAATTCTCCAGACATCTCTGCAGTCTAGTTTTGTATATTATTTATTAGCTTTGGCATTTCCATTTGGCTGTGCCATTTGTTTGTTTTTCTATTCGACATAACATGTCCAAAATATTTTTGCATCTTTACAGCTCACGTAGCACGTAGCACACTTTGTGCCCCACATTTACGATCCATTTCGTTTCGATTGAGATATAAAATTGTATTGAAAGCAATTTTAATTACGAAATTTCGAAAATATTTACAGTCTTCTGTGATTTTCTGGGGAACTGTTTGGAAATGTAATGGAACTATTGAAGATGAAATATGGACTTTGTTCTTAACTGCTCAAGTCTTATACTTGCTCAGGATCCTTTTTAAACTACCTAAAATCAGACTTTCTATATAGTCTTTGATTTATCCCTTTTTTTACTATCTCTAATACTTCACTTACCTGCTCTGCCAATGCTCTATGCCCTCATCGATTTTGTGTGCTAGTTTACAACACGGCGTAGATGATCCAGAGGAAGAAGAGAAGAATGGCCAAAATGCCGAAGGTGGTCATCAAATTCTTTAACTCACTCATTTCTGCAAATGAAACAAGAAACAAAAGAAAATCAATTCGACATTCATTAGGTGTTATAAACTATTCCGCTTGAATAGTTTTAGATGATCGTGAAGTCTCGCAAAGGTCGAACAATAAAAAGAATTTCAAATCCAAATATATTTAGACGGCGCGCGAAGAATTTATTTTGATATAAAAACACTAAAAACGCGCTCGTAAATATTGCGAGGCACATATCGTTTTGTTTTCATATTATACAACATGGTTATAATATTATTTCTTTTCGTTTTTTGAAGAATTATGAAATATCCGATACTCAGAGAGCGACATATAATATTATTTGATGTCTTTTTCTATTCTGTCAAGATATATATATCTTTGGCGCTACGTGAGTCGTACATATATCGTATAGTGGCAAAATAATTCCAGCTTTATAGATTGGAACTGTTCCAAATGTTCTGCACGGCACACTTTAATTCGATCGGGATTATGCGGCGTATATCACTCGATCATTATTCCACGCACTGTATGCCCTGCGTGGGGCTCCAATGGGGGGAAGGGTTACCTGATTTTCTTATTGGATTTTTGCGGACTGTGGCAAAATTTTGTGCTATTATCTGCTGCAAGCCTTTAGCCCAACTAAAACCGATTCACGCACTTGGCCATTGGGTTGCGCAAAATATAGCAGAAAATAAGAAATACTTGGGAAACGTCAGCTATATAGATAAAGGCACTCACACAGATGCGACACAACGACGACGACGACGACGACACTCGGGAGAACAACCTGACAAGTGGCAAAATGGGCGATGGTCTCCAAAAAGCGCACGGGTTAAAATGAGACGGGAACAGTCAGTGAAAAGTTGCTTGGAAAATGCTTGAAAACTTGAAGAAATATCATCGAAAATAAATAAAATAAATTTACGCAGGCCGGTTTGACAGTTTGCGAGCAGCCGGCAGAAGATGGAGGCAACAATAACAATGCACGTTCATTAAAAATAATTTATATACTATATACACCATACACCATATATATATATATAGTTCAGCTATCTGGCATTCTCCATGTGTGTTCCACTTTCAAGCTCGAAAAAAACTATTCACTAGTTTCGTTTTCCAAAAATTTTCGAACTCAGGTGGATTATCTTAAGTTCATTTCTCTATATATCTTCCTGGTGACGTTTACAATTCACATAAAAATTCATAAGGTTTAGACGAAGCATAATTTATGAACCGAAATGGTGACAAATACGCAAATCCCTATATACAGCAGTATATAGTATATCCTCTAACGAGCTATCGCCCACCGCTTCGTAAACAACTTGTGGCTCTTCCAAAACTCGCCGTCGTCGTCTTCTGACAGTTGTCATTAAGTCAATTTGAAAATGCAATGCGCAAATGTTGAAAACAAACCCAAGAAATTAAAAACAAAACATTCGAAACACTGACTTGACAATTTGGGAACATTGTGCATAAGTACGCTGTCCAAATCAGATCACGAGATACTTAGCTACTAAACATAATGACTGAAACAATTATCGAGAAATGTAGAAACACATATTCGAAAATATGGTCGAAAATTATTGGCAAACTTTTTCACCTTGTCGTGTTGGCAATAAATCTGAAAAATCGCTTGTCTATAAACAAATCAGTATTCCAGGCATCGACATCTGTGTGTTTATTCAATGTTGTGAAAAGCGTTTGATCTCAGAACAGTAGATATATAGTACATATGTAAAGTATATATAATACATTTATCCCTGAATATTGAAAGTGATAAGTATACAAAGAAATCAAGGAGATTTTATTATAATATACAACATTATATTATATTATATTATATTTTTAAAATTATACTATACTTTTTTTATGTTTTCCAGTATATCGTATATTTTATTATAAGTTTAGAACTCCATTCGAGCTCTCTCTATAAGTATCATTTGAATTAAACATTTTAACCTTACTATACTAGTATATTTATTAATTACTAATTATATTATACTAATTATAGTGCAACTTCCGATCAGCTCTTCAGACTCAATCACATTTGCTCTGCATGCACTTGGCTGGAGGATTCATTGCCGACTGGGCGTCACATTTGAAGGCCGCCTGAAACTCGGGCAGATTCATGTAGCCACGATTCAGTTGTGCCGCAAAGATCTCATCGTGTCGGTTGCAAAGCTGTTGAGCCACAGCATAGAAGAGCACACGCCGCTCGTCCAGGCCGAAGTATTGCAGCACAAACTGTTCGGCGAAGAGGAAACGTTCACCTTGCAGCCAGAATCGATAGTCACGCTGGGCAGCCTGAAAGGAGCGATAGAAATGAAAGAGATCGGCAACCTCGTGCGAGCCAAGTGGACGATAGATGGGCGCCAGTTCGGCATCATAGAGCTGCTCCGTCTGCCGCTCCAGGCAGTCCAGTGCGGTGTAGTAACCATCGGTGTGCTGCAGCAGCCGCGACTGGCGCCACAGTTCTAATCCCTGTGTGGCATAGTAGTGATACATAGGTCGATGCAGTGAGAGCAGCACAAAGTGCAAGAAATGGCGCAGAAAGTAGGCAGGCTGCTGCACATCCTCCTCGTCCACATACGGCGAACCGAAGCTGTGACGCAGTTGCGCATGTCGAAGCTGCAGCAGATTGCCGTAGAAGGAGCCCGGAGAGAACTGCACCTGACTGTAGGCCTGCGTCAGTTCGCTGAGATTCAAATAGAGCTGAGCGTGGGCGTGCATCAGACGCCCCACCTGCAGCTCCTTGCGCTCCACAGACTCCGGCAATAGATGCCCATACCAGTCCCGCCGACTGAGTGTGGCACGACGCTGCTGCTGGAAGCGTGTCGTGTGCAATTGGTACATGGCCAGTGCCACATCGCGTGTCAGACTCGGCGCCAGGACATGCCACTGCCACAGCTCAGTGTGCAGCAGTCGCTCGAACTCGGTGGCCAACTGAAAGCAGTCCTCGTAGAGCAGATGCTGTTGCACCTGCCACAGCAGGTAGTTGTACACTATACGTGGCTCTGTCTGCCGCAGCGCGCGCCACGCCTGCGTGATGCGTTCCACATCCAAGGGTAGCTTGCGCGCCTTCGACAGCTCGTACTCCGTGAAGTTCAATTGCGCGAAGAATGTCTGGAAGTATTCCATGGTGTTGTCATCCAGCTCCAGTTGCTCCTGTTTGGCAGATGAGGCGTCTCTTCGTCGTTGACTGAGGCTGCCTATGAGGGGCAACTCGCCACGCATGCCACGACACAGCACCCGCATCTCGTGTGCCACAATGTGTGCCACAGCCTTCCGGCTAGCTGCTCAGACATGCTGTCCTGGAAGCCACGCAGGTTGGGGCAAGGTATTTCTGGCATGGGTGCCACGTAGATTGTGTGTTCGGCAAAGTAAATGTGCAGCAAGGTGGGCAGTCCATGTGCCGCCAGCTGTGCGGAGAGTTGTATCCAATTGAAACGTGCGTCGAGGTGCTGTCGCTGCCACTGGTGGCGTAGAAAGGGCCATGCGGCAAGCACATCTTCGTGCTGCGCCAGAAATGGCACTTGCTGCAACAGACTCTCCCAATGCGACGTGCTCAACCTATTCCTTTGCTGCCTCTCCTTGCACTCGCTGTAGAGCTGGGACAAGAGTTTGCCAGGCAGAGTTTGGAAATTCATATGCTGCGCCTGAAAGAACTCCATGCGATCTTGCATATTATACAAAAACGGAGGCACTGCATCAGCATCGGAGGGTGCAACATTGCCGCAAGCATGTGCATAGAAATCTACACAAGGCTCCACAGAGACGTTGCGCAATTCGATCATCTGCTTGAGATTCCGTTTATAGAGTTGACTAAAGAACTGACCCGACTCTGAGTCACTGGACTCCGTGGTCGTCCTGCCCAGCACCAGGTGAAGAATTACGCATATTAAAAATATAACAAATTGCCATTGCCAGCACATTTCAATCTCGTCCGTTCGCTCGATGTGTTTCGCGAAAACTGCGCATAGTGCGAATCGTTTCTAGGTCTTCGCTCTTCTCAGTTCAGGCCTGATAAGCTGGACGAGATTGTGACGTCGCCCAGCGCCACTGATAGCCCAAAGAGAGCTGACTTGACCTTAGAAATATTAGCGAATGAATTTGTTTGTTGCATTCAGGGAAATGAAAAAAAAATCTACCAAGAAAAAACATATTTCAATAACATTACTCATTCGCACTGTGGGCGTGATTATGCTTAGTCAGAGCTGTTACCTTAATGATCTATGTAAGATTACTTGAAGAGGCACTCTACAAGAGTCTAGTGTAATTGGGAGAGGTAATGATAAATTATAGTTGGAAGCTAACCTTGATTAAGTCATATCATTTCCTTATTTATGTTGATTATGTTGAGAAAACCTCTCTTAAACATTTTCTAGAAAGTTAAATAAAAACATGCAAATATATGTGGATATATATGTATGCATAGTTAAAGATACAAATACATACATAAATATAAATACACATACATCATTGATTCATTAACCATTTCAACTTCATGTTACCCACGTAAAGCTTTCGGTTCTTTCAAAATTCTCTGATGAACTTTCAGCGCGTGTCAATTTGAAGTCTGTTTATGAATTTGACAACGTTTTTGCGGCTGAGTTATAAATAAATTAATGGACTTTGTGGAATGGTCAGTCACAGTGACATTCCCTTTCCCCTCTGCCAAACACACCCTCTCTCCCTGTCTCTCTCACTCACTCTCTTTTTCTCTCTGAGCAGATGTCTCTCATTGTTGGGGCTAATTTCTGTCTATTAATTCACATTTTGTTTGACATTCCATGGCGATTAGCTTTGGCCGATCGGTAGTGCTGCCCCTGAAAATATAGACAACTATGTCTGTATATAGCAAATACCATATACCATATGTATGCTTTACATACACACAAGCTAAATATAAACAAATGTTGTGGGCGTTATAGCCACACGCAGCGATAATTAATTGAAAAACTATAGATATAGATCGCTGAACACCAGATTCCGTGGGAATTACGGCGAAAAATCAATCAATATATCAGAAAATTCCAATATCCACTTGATGAGCGAGGATGTTATTCAATGAACACCTGTTGCTTGATCTATTTTATGCCCTGAATTGTGATGTGCCTGATGAATTGGACATAAGGTTAGCAAGACTAGAAATAGAAGACAATGTCTTTCAGAAATTTATATATTATGTTGAAAAGTTTTAATAAATATTCTTTATCTTATTTATCTATATCTATTAATTAATTGCGTTCAATTACACCTTTTTGGAACTGAAGATAATCTCTATTTACAGAAGAAACTTTGTGTATCATTTCATTTCTAATTATATTTAGTTTTACCATCTTTAAACACATCCTTTTGAGACTTAAGATAATATCTCTATAAGGAAAAAGTTCTCGTGAACTACATCTTTAGTAAACATGATCATCATATTCCTAATATGTTTATTTTTATTTATAATCTCTTTTAACGAAACTTCTTAAAATTGAAGATAAACTCTCTTTTAGGATTACATTTCACTGAACTTCATCTTAATATCTTAATCTATTTATGTTTATTATTAACTTCTTTTATTTTATCTTAACTTTCTTTCCTCAATCTCTTCTTTATTCTTTTACCTTGAAATGAATAAAATACGCGAACTTACGACACGTGCAGACAGTTTTAATTGCCCTGCGTGTTCCACTTACCAATCGACATATCAAATCTGGATTATGACGCATCGAGGTAAATAAAAACAAACTCAAATTTGAGTTTCTGATTTTACATACGTATTGTTGGCATTGGTCGGGAAAGAGACACAAATGCGATTAATGGGCTTGCAGATTTTTAACTCCATATATAAGAAGGCTTTTGAGACCTCATAAAAAGAGTATTCGCTTTGAAACGTGACAAGTTACCGAGTTTTCATCGATTCCAATTGAAACAACAAACACGTACAAGCTCAGAGTGTGTGTATGTGTGTGAGTATAAGTGTGAATGAGTGCAAGCTTATCAACTCGGCAGGGCCAACTCTTCGCAATGGTCTCTTCGAGTAGGTAGGTAATCCTCGGCTTCGTTTTGAATTCTCAGTGTTTTCACTTTTTGTTTTTTACCTGAACTCTCACTTTGAAGACTCGCACTCACACTTACAGCGACACACACACATGTATTCACTTGCACTCATTCGCTGACCACTCATTATATTTTTGGCCAAATGGGTATCGGCTCAAGTGCGCCGGCCTTCAGTTTCTCCAGCAATTCCGCACAAAGCGCAACCTGAGCTTGTCGGTAATTTGAATACGCACGAGGAAATTGCAGAGAACGGAACTAAAGCAGCCATGGACTACAGACTGATCTGGCACTATCTGCTATTGAGTGAGTTATATATATACTAGTAATGGCAAGTCTCTAGCAACTACGCCCTATTACTTTCCACAGCCAGCGGTTGCCTTTGTGCGTCGATTTTTGATTTCGTAACGCAGGCTGCTGCCCAAGCGGAAATCCCTTCGACAACTGCAGCCCCAGTTCAGCAGATGAGCAATCGTGATATAACCATCGGACCCTGTAAATGGGCCATAGGACGACGTTGTCCTGATCCCGACATTAAGTATTATATCTACACGCGACACAATCTGATGGATCGGCAAAGCATCTACATTGATGACTCGCTGGCAAAGTCAAATCTCACTGATTCCTATTTCAATCCACGTTATCCAACTAAAATTCTTATACATGGCTATAACTCGGATATGTTCCTTAATCCACTGCAACGCATGCGAGATGGTGAGTCCAATATAACAAGATTCGTTAAAGACAACTTCTACTTCTACGGTTACTACTTTTACTGTTACTACTACTACTACACCTTTTGTAACTACTTCCACATCTACTACTACTTGTGCTACTACTACAACCTCTACTACTACTACTTCTACTTCTACTACTTATTTTTTCACTACTTCAACTATTGTACTGCATATTTTATTTATGCTACTTATACTACTTATACTTTTACGTCTACTGTTACTATGCCAAATACTACTAATTCTATTTCTTAGAAGAATTTCCAACTTTCAACTAAAACCTGTACTACCATTACTACTAATTATAGTACCCTTATACTCTACTAGTAGTATTCAGAAAACTAATTTACATAATTGTTAGACTACATACTACACTGTTGTACTTAGCTCAATTTTATTCACATTATATTTCCTTTTAAATCCCTTTCCCTCCCTCTAGAGTACCTCGCCAAAGATGACTACAACATATTCTATGTGGACTGGAGTGTGTTATCGCCTGGTCCTTGTTACATAAGCGCCGTACACAATACACGTCAGGCAGGTGCTTGTGCTGCACAACTTGTGGAGCGACTGGTGGACACGGGCAACACGGATATACACATCATTGGCTTCTCGCTGGGCGCTCAGGTGCCAAACTATATAGCACGCAATCTAAAATCTTTTCGACTGCCACACATAACTGGACTTGATCCGGCTATGCCACTGTTTGTGACCTCCGGCCTAGACGACAAGCTGGATCCCAGCGATGCCGACTTTGTGGATGTCATACACACAAATGCTCTTGTCCAGGGCAAGCTGGAACGTTGTGGACATGCGGATTTCTATATGAATGGGGGCATCTATCAGCCAGGCTGTAATGGAAACATGTGGATGAGTAAGTCGCCTTTTTAAAAGTTAAAGAAATATACTCACACGGATTTTTATGCCTTTCATTTTGCAGATTCCTTTGCGTGCAGCCATCAGCGTGCAACGGCTTATTATCTGGAGTCCATACGCTCGCCCAAAGGATTCTGGGGCTGGGCTTGCAGCAGTTACATTGCCTTCCTGTTGGGCATGTGTCCGCCCACTAATTATCTACTGGAGGCGGGTGACAATGTTCGTCCGAGCACACGTGGAATGTTCCTCGTAGACACAAATGATTCGTCGCCCTATGCGCTGGGCAAGTGGACAGATTTGCCCACGTTGGGAGTGAAGTATCATCGTAGACCACCACAAATGCTAAAGCTTCCTCCACAGAGCGTTGATCCGCTGCTGCAGCACATCGATCAGTTCGGTAAGCTGGCCACGAATTTCAATAACTTACCAAGCACACACTTTGGACACGATCCCTACGAGCATTGGACAAGCTATAGTCCACCAAATCAACAAGAGAAAGAGAGCAATGACTCTGTGGAGGAGCAGGACTCGGCTGAGTTTGTCGAAGTCAACAATCGTCAATTGACGCCACTTAACTGGTGGGATTATCGCCGTAATCTCACGCATGGCTACATAGACAATAACGTATTCAGTCTGCCCAATGTGCATTAGAGACCACAAACACTGCACACTCAACAGAAGCTACATTCCCTTGCCCCTATTCTAGTTTTCCCTCTACCCATATAACAGGCAGTAGAAGGTATCTCCGACACCACAAACCATATACAAATAATAAGAGCTAGGATTACCACGCAGAATTCCGCATCATAGTACGTACAAAAAAATTAAACATAAAATGTATAAATATATATTTTAGATCTGGTCGGTAGCGGGTATATAAAAGTCGAGCACACCCGACTGTAGCTTTAAAACTTGTTTTCTTTGTAACTTAACTTATCATTATTATCGTGAACTGACTCGGTGCGAATAAAAAGCCATCGACTATTAATGATTCATTGTATTTTTTTAAACAAATTGCAATACAATAGCAGTTCGTATTTTAAATATATTGTAAATTGTAATAAATTGCCATATAATTAAAAGTGGACTTACGAATGTTGATCTTATGTGGGGATGAGGAGGGAAATGGGCAACTGAACCGTAAAATGTGCCTCCGACATTTACAAATACAATTCAATAAAAGGATGGGGTAACCCTACACACCTCGCAGAGTAGGCAGGGTAATCCTCCCCTCTTCACAATCGTTAAACACACAGACAAACGAGTGGGAGTTACTGTTTGTTTGAGCTTATGTATAAAATGCTAAGTCGTATCTTTTTCGCTGTTGCTGTGGTGTTTGTAGTTGTTGGTATTGTTGTGGTTTGTGGGTTTGTGGTTTTGCTTTTGCTCTATACTTTCTTTTTAACAACGCGTTTAGCACGCGTCTGTGGTGTCGCTGGAGGTGATTCCTTTTCTATTTCCTTATCATCCTTAACCTCAGGCGACTTTTCCGCAGCCTCCTCTTCGGGCTTCTTATTTGTCGGCTCCTCAACTTTCACTACCGGCGGCACTTCTGCTGTTTCGACGGGTTCAGCCTTAACATCAACCTCCATTTCGGGATTCTCTGTTTCGCTGGTGCCCGACATGGGCGATGGTGGGATACGTACAGCATCGGGATCATCGTCTTCCTGATCATGCGCTGTATTATTTGTGCTGGTGCCGTCCTCATCCTCCTCCTCCTCGTTGTCCAGCACGGACAAATGATAGAGTTTCATTTCCTCATCAGATATTGGAACCGGGGCATTTGAGAGCGGATCACGTCCATTTAGTGACTTGGGGAACGCAATTACATCGCGTATTGAGCGTGCACGACACAATATGGCCATGAGCCGATCAAGGCCCAAGGCAATGCCGCCATGTGGTGGGCAACCCGATTCCAGGGCACTCAGCAGATGAGATAGATGATCGTGTGGTATCTTGAGCACCTGTTCCAATATGAACTGCTGCATATCGCGATCATGAATACGCATTGAACCGCCTCCAACC
Organism: Zaprionus indianus; assembly: GCA_018904595.1. Lineage (NCBI taxonomy): Eukaryota > Metazoa > Arthropoda > Insecta > Diptera > Drosophilidae > Zaprionus > Zaprionus indianus. The sequence continues at coordinate 6,428,774 of JAEIHA010000905.1, forward strand.
TCCTGGCCGTTGAGCACTAGATCATAAGCCTCGGAACGTATGGTTTCAAGATTTTCACAGCTAGTCGCAAACTTATCCAGATCAGCGACAAGTGGAGCGGTGAACGGATGATGCACACTCTCCAGCTGCTTGGTGACACTGTTGCGCTCAAAGAGTGGAAAATCAATGACCCACAAGAAGCGATAATCATATGATTTTTTTGTCTTAACGTTCTCGGCAAGAAAGTCCTGGTAATCTAGGCGAATGCGACCCAGCAGAGCGCGCTGTCAAAGAAAAAAATATGTTAGAGGGATATATAAATGATATATAGAAAATCCAAATACTTACAGCCTCCTCTTTGGGTCCCACGCAGAGGAAAAGCAAATCGTTTTCTTCCAGATCGAATTTCTCAATAACTTCGGTGGCAACTTCAGTGCCCAGCAGCTTGGTGAGTCTCTCCTCCACATCTTTGGGGAAATTGAACTTACGCACAAACATCGTTCCGGAAAATGATTTGCTCATGCTCTCGTAATGTTTGCGGGCTGAACCATTCCAGAAGGCTTCGCTGGCACGCACCACAATCGCATAGGCACCAAAATTCTCGTATTTTCCATTGAAATTTTCACTCTTCTCAATTATTTCCGTGACATTGTTGAGCAGGAAACCAAAGCGGGTATCTGGTTTATCAGTGCCATATTTCTCCATTGCCTCCTCGTAGGTGATGCGTCGGAAAGGCGTTTGCAATTTAGGCAAATGTTTGGGCCACGAATAGCGTAGTGTCTCCTCAATTAATTGCATTATATCATCACGACTAGTGAACGACAACTCAATGTCGAGTTGCGTGAACTCTGGCTGACGATCGGGGCGTGTGGCCTCATCGCGGTAACAACGTGCCACTTGAAAGTAACGATCAATGCCGCCCGACATCAGCATCTGTTTGAACTGTTGCGGACTCTGCACAAGGGAATAGAAATGTCCAGCTTTGCGTGTGGGCACCACAAACTCCTGTGCACCTCCAGGCGTGCGACGGAACAGCGTGGGAGTCTCCACCTCGACAAAGCCCAGATAGTTTATCAAATATTCTCGCATACGCATTATAACTGACGAACGCAGACGCAGGTTATGTTGCATGTCATTGAAGCGCAAATCCAAGTAGCGATGGGTAAGGCGCAAACGTTCTCCGGCCCGATTGAATTTGCGTATCTCAAAGGGCAGATTCTTTTTGGCCGCATTCAGTACACTGATCTTATCGGCCTCTATTTCCACATGACCAGTTGTCATCTTGGGATTTATAGTAGCTGCAGGGCGTGGTATAACGGTGCCCTCCACACGCACAATCGACTCAATGGGCACTCCAGTCTCTGCATATTCCTCCAGACCCTTTGTTCTGGGCAATATTAACACCTGTGTCTGTCCATAGGCATCGCGCAGCACAAAGAACTTATTCATACGTTGGAATTCCAGCCAGCCACATATCACGACCTTTTCGTTAATCTCATTCGATGTTAATTCGCCACAGTTGTGTGTGCGATCAGCAAATTTGTTGGTATCCGCAACTTTGACTTGACGCTGGTGCTCCGTTATTGTTTGAGCGCTACTTGAAGCGCCTCCTTCGCTGCCATCCGCATTGCCATCATTTCCATTATTGGCGCTTGTGGCATTGCCTGCGCCAGCTGAGGCAGCAGCAGCAGCTGCCGCGGCAGCCTCCTCGGCCTCTAAATCATCAATCGACATCTTCGGCTGTTTCTCTTTAACTTTAATAGGTCCCTCGTAGGGATCATCTGGATTCAGTACCTTGACACTAGTCACACTTACTTCCACCTCTCCTGTGTCATATTTCTACAAGGAAAGAGAGTAAATTAGACGAAGGTTTTAAGTGCTTTCCATGCACTTACCAAATTGATGTTTGCCTTGGGTCTGCCCAGTACTTTGCCCACAATTTGTAGAACTGTTTGCTCCGGCGTTGACATGAAGGTGTCCATCAGCTAAAGAATGAATATACATGATACATAAGTCAACTTTTAAACCACCATTCATTACTCACAGATTGATCCTCGATCATTAATTGCGTCTGACCGTAGCCATCCTTCAGCTGCAAGAACTTATTGTTTTTGGTAGATGGTATCCATCCTACCAAGGTGACTGTTTTTCCGACATCATCGCGACGCAAATCGTTGCACGTGAAATCACGATTCTCGAAATACTTCAAGATGTTCTCATTCTCTACAAGAAATGACATTAATTATCTGTATCTTAGTGGTATGTTTACTAGATATACTCACTGGCAATCTTGTACTCGGTGCTGGTGATGCCCAGATTGCTTTGTTGCTGCACCATGGTGCTATAGGTGCGTTTATCGCCAGCACGTTTTGTCCCGCTGGCTGGGAAATGTATGCTAAGTATATCCTGTACCTCGACCTCGATTTCGCCAGTGGGCATAGTCTGATTACAAGAGTTCTGTGGCCTACGCATCACCTGCCCGACAATGGTCAGTGTCGTATTCTCAGGCATATTGTTCATTCGGCGCGCCACACGTGGATGTTTGTCCTCCAGCACAACGAGTTGACAGGCGCCACCATTACGATCACGCAGCTCGGCAAAACGATTAACACGCTTTTTTATCAATCTACCGGAGAGTTCCACAAACATGCCGCAATGATGATTACGCAGCTCACCGCAACTCTGCCGCATCGGCTGAGGGGGCTGTGAATTCATGCTGAAATTGCTCGCCATGGCGCTCATCAGCTGCATCAGATCATTGCCCGAGATATTGGGACCCACTGTGCACACAGAAAATATATTATTAAAAATCCTTGTCATGTCATGCAGCCAATACTTACTATTAAAGGGATTCGGACCGGGTCCAAAGTTATCATTGTAGCCGCCTCCGCCGCCACGATAGTTATCGAAATCGTTGTAGCCCCCGCCGCCGTATCCTCCACCGCCGCCACCTCCATAGCGTCCTCCTCCTCCACCTCCACGGTAACGGCCACTCATGATCTATTTCCAATAACAAAAACAAAAGACAATTGCAACAGGAAGCACGGCCAAAACAAACACGCACTTACGTGACTACAAACTGCTGCTGCTGGGGCCGCTGCCGCTGTCGCTGTCGCTGCCTCTGCCGGGTGTCCGTCGCTGCTGCTTGTGCCTTTCAAGTTTGGCTGCCGTTGTTGCGTCGATTTTGTATTACTTAGTATCACAGATTGTTTGCCAAGTTGTTGCAGACGCTGCTGCTGACAACGCCAAAAGTTTCTGGAAATTAATAACATTTTAATTTAAAAGTGCCTTTGTACGCACGGTTTGCGCTTCTGGCGAAGCCGATTTATTTTTTTTTCACAGCACGAGCACGGCATTACACACACTAACAAAGCTTTTGATTGTGTTGGTTGGTGAACACACATACATATGTGCGTATGTGTGTCGGCGCCGGGCGTCGCGAAAACGCCGACGAAATATTGACCAGTTCGTTTACAATAAGAATTTCCACCTACCTAGACCAATTGATTCCTTTACTGGGCACAATTTTGTCGAAACTTTATTGCAAATGACACATTTGACAAGCACAAAGAATAATACAAATCACACACAAGTCGCTTGTAATTTTTAATGAAAAGAAACTTGAATATGTTTTGGCATACAAGCTACCACTACAGACAGAGTTGCAATAATCATACAAATGAACAACCCTGATTGGGTTCATCTGTTAACTTGACATTTCGATGAACTGTTATTAACAGTGGCCAGAGACATTGAATTTGTATATATTGTTTATAAAAACATTTCATTCGCTTTAAATAAATTAAATAATTGTATTTCCTAGTAGATTAACTGTCAGTATTAAAAGAAATATTTAACATGAACAAAATTGCAGTTTACTTGAAATCTAACATTAAACAGCTGTTGGCCAATTTGAATTTTTTGAATCGATAACTCTGTAAAAATAAATACTGGTACACATATCGATAGTTTCAAAGAAATGGACGGGATGCGCGCCAATTTTTTAATTTGAAAAGCAAACAAAATAACTAAAACATACTCAAAATCCATTCTCTTTATTTACATAACGCTTATATCATTAACAAATGCATTAAATAACAATAGAATTATGTTACTCAGTACTATGCTTGTTCAGAACTACAAATTGATTTGTATGTGGCATTCAAGTTTCCCCTAACTTGCTGTAGGTTAGCTTACAAATTAATAAAAAAGTACAGACCAGATTACAAATGAAGTGAAAACAATATATAACTTGTTTTAAATGTCAGTACTGTTAAGTGAAGTCTGGAAATGTGTAATGACGTAATCGTGGTAATAGGCCATAATGCACAGGGGTTGTCCCAAAATAATAGATGCCCAAACGATAATATTTCCCATGCGTGGACCCAATTTCCGTTCGATGGTCTTTGATATAGCCGAGAGCGGTATTTGCCCCATCATGCCAAGAAAAGCCCAAATCTTGTACGTTTGCAGAGGCACTGACACCTTAAAAAAAAACAATATAATGAGCCATAAAATGTAATAAAACTTTTTGAGGAAAACTTTACCAAATATTCGTGGAAAAATGCGCTGAAAAGGAACACTATTGTGGATGCCTGGCGTGAGGAGTAGCCCATCTGCACGATAGGAATGTAGAGATGTCGCACACACCATCTGTGTACAGGCATATTCCAAGTACGCCAAAATGTATCAATGTTATTGGCATTCCACCAGTCACAGTAGAAATTACGATCTGCAAAGTTGAGGACCTCGCCCAGCGCATTCAAGAATGAATGGAACAGCAAATAGAAAAAGCACAGCCAAACTAAATGATTGGGAAGCTGGGGAAATAATTATATACGAACAATCTTTAAATAAGAGTTTTTTTTTTTGGTGTTATCTTTACTAACCGCAAGTTTTAATAGACGTTCCGTGGCCAATCCAATGTCCATGTTTGAGATAGGAACCAACGAATTACGCACAGAAGGTATAATCCATTGTTGAAACAAGGCCATGACAACATTAACTCCAATAAGCACCTCCAGTAAACGTTTTAGCAAGAAATGTTTGCGGATTCGTGATGTACGTGGGAAATTGAGTTCATAACAAAGTGTGGGTGCGGCTAGGAAGTACAGCAGGTCCTTATAGGTCAAATTTTCTGGATATTGCACAAGTTTTGCGACGTCTTCATCATCATCACCATTCGCACGACTTTTTTCTATAAATTATGAATATATTTATAAGAAGTTTTTTGAATTTGCAACCTATTACTTACTAAGCTCAGCTAGGGTAATACTGGGCCTTCTCTCACGTGGTTGCCTCTGATAGTATTTTTGGCGACACCACATGTTCGTCTGCACGTAACTCCACAACTTTAGGACTAACACGGAGTAAAAGAAACAGACAGTTGTTGCACCCACTAAAAGTTTCCAAATCCATTAGAAATTTTCAGAAATTTTTATTTTAATTATTAATACTCACTTATGCTGAAAGCAGAACCTTTCAGATGTATTATCACCACAGGTAACCATACTGCTATTACTATATTTATTATCTGAATTACGATACCAAGACCTTCGGAAATTATTTCCTGCCAAATAAAAATAATAATGACAATAACGATGTGTTAATAAAAAACAGTAATATAAAATACCAATAATATCGTATACATAAAAACAATACATCGGAGAAGCACCTATCGATAAAACTGCCTATCGTTTTAAATTTGCACGACCATCCCTATCGTCGGCACATTCGTCATTCCATTGTTTCGCACTACGCCAACCGAACTAACGTTGTGTGCGCAATTTCGTTATATGTTGTAAAATATTGTTAAACAAGCAGAATCAAAAGCGACGCAATAGTTAAAGTGATATTATATAAATTAAATTGAATATACGCATAGTAACAAAATGGAAGTCACCGATGCCAATTTGCAGTTACTTGCCGGTTATTTGCAACAGACGCTTAGCGCTGATCCAAATGTCCGCAGACCCGGTGAGTATGTCAGATAGAGAGCATGCCTGCATATGCATGTGTGTGAGTGAGTGAGGGAGAAGAAGAAAGAGAATAAGCTTCGGCGGGAAAACGGCGGCGGCGATGCGAAAAGTAAACGGGTTCTCTAACTTCTCTTTTAATTTATTGCGCGCTCTTCTTTCTCTAATATTCTATATATTTTCAGCTGAGAAACTGCTGGAGTCCACGGAGCTGCAACAGAACTATCCTGTGCTGTTGCTCAATCTGATCGACAAAGCCAACATGGACATGACCATTCGTGTCGCCGGCGCCATTGCATTTAAGAACTACGTGAAACGCAATTGGGCTGCCCACGAGGATAGCGATGAACCAGATCGCATCCATGAGAGCGACCGCAATACAATCAAAACTCTTATCGTCACATTGATGCTGCATTCGCCGACAGCGTTGCAGAAGCAGCTCAGCGATGCTGTGAGCATTATAGGGAAACATGATTTCCCTAAAAAATGGCCGCAATTGATTGATGAAATGGTGGAGAAGTTCGCTTCTGGTGATTTCAATGTCATCAATGGAATTTTACAAACTGCTCATTCGCTATTCAAGCGTTATCGTTACGAATTTAAATCGCAAACATTGTGGGAGGAAATCAAGTTTGTGCTGGATCGTATGGCTAAGCCATTGACGGAACTGTTGCAGGCAACAATGCAGTTGACCACACTGCATGAGGGCAATGCCGAGGCCTTGAAGGTCATCTATAGTTCCCTAGTGCTAGTAAACAAGGTGTTCTTCTCACTGAACTCGCAAGATCTGCCGGAGTTCTTTGAGGACAACATGAACACCTGGATGGGTGCATTCCTACAACAGTTGGCTGCCGATGTGCCAAGTCTACGTACTAATGATGATGAGGATGCCGGTGTCCTCGAGCATTTGCGTTCGCAAGTCTGTGAGAACATATGTCTCTATGCACGAAAATACGATGAGGAATTCAAGCCATACATGGAGCAATTTGTCACAGCCGTGTGGGAGCTGCTGGTGAAGACCAGTCTGCACACAAAGTACGATGCGGTAAGGGGCTAATCTGTCTAGTTTATATCAATCTAGATTAAATCTCAATCTATATCTCTAAACTCTTCTCCTCTGTCTTCAGCTCGTTTCGAATGCTTTGCAATTTCTCTCTGTGGTGGCTGAGCGTAAACACTATCACGGCATTTTCGAGAATCCGGAGACATTGGCACGCATTTGCGAGAAGGTTGTTATTCCCAACTTGGACATCAGACCATCCGATGAAGAGCTGTTCGAGGACAGTCCAGATGAGTATATTCGCCGTGATATTGAGGGCTCAGACATCGATACGCGACGACGCGCTGCCTGTGATTTGGTGAAGACACTCTCTGTGAACTTTGAGCAAAAGATCTTTGGCATATTCGGACAGTATCTAGAGCTCTTACTGAACAAGTACAAACAGAATCCGGCTGCCAATTGGCGTGCCAAGGATACCGCGATTTACTTGGTCACCTCATGGGCCTCACGTGGTGGTACCCAGAAACACGGCATCACACAGAGCTCTGAGCTGGTGCCATTGCCACAATTCTGTGCCGAACACATTGTACCCGAGCTGGAGCGTGCCAATGGTAAGTAGAAAAGTGAAAGTGAAGAGTTTTTCAAATGATTAATCATATGATTCTTCTTTCTCACAGTAAATGAGCTGCCCGTGCTGAAGGCAGCTGCCATTAAATATGTGATGGTCTTCCGTAGTCTTCTGGGACCACAGACCTTGGCTGGCTGCTTGCCACAACTGATACGCCATTTGCCGGCGGAGAGCATTGTGGTGCACAGTTATGCGGCCTGTTCGCTGGAAAAGATATTGACCATGCGTGATGCAAGTAATGCACTCCTGTTCGGCCCACAAATACGTGCTCCGCACTCGAATCAACTGGTTAGCGGACTCTTTGCAACGCTTTCGTTGCCTGGATCGGCGGAGAACGAGTATGTTATGAAGGGTAAGCGAGGGAAACGTTATTTCTATACTGGACTTTGCCTTATCAATTAATTTTTTATATTTGCAGCCATCATGCGCAGCTTTCATGTGCTCCAGGCCGGAGCTATGCCCTACATGGCAGTAGCACTTCCACGCCTGACGGAGATTCTCACATTCGTCTCGAAGAACCCATCGCGTCCCCTGTTCAATCATTATCTCTTTGAAACACTGGCGCTCTCCATTAAGTAAGGGTAACGTAGAACACTTGGCGAACTCTGCGCTAATAAATTCTTTCCTCACGTATCGTAGAATCGTCTGTCAAGCAGATGCCACAGCGGTCAGTTCCTTCGAGGAGGCACTTTTCCCCGTGTTCCAGGGTATCTTGCAACAGGATATTACCGAATTTATGCCATACGTTTTCCAAATGTTATCGGTTCTCTTGGAAGTACGCGAGGCAAGCGGGCCCATTCCGGAGCCGTATTGGGCTCTTTTCCCTTGCCTGCTGGCACCTCCTCTATGGGATCGTAGGGGAAATGTGACGCCATTGATACGTCTGCTCTCAACGTTCATCAAGCAAGGCTCGGCTCAAATTGAAGCGTTGGGCAAGTTGGTAAGCATGAATAAGAAGGAGGAATAGAGAGCTGATAACTAAATTCTTCTTTATCATTATAGAATGGCATTCTGGGTATCTTTCAAAAGATGATTGCCTCCAAGGCAAACGATCATGAAGGCTTCTATTTGCTGCAGAACTTATTGTTTTATTATAACCCGACCGAATTGCAGGCAAGCATGCGCCAAATCTTTGGATTGCTCTTCCAGCGTCTGTCGCTATCGAAGACAGCTAAATATTTGAATGGAATCATTGTGTTCTTCTGCTTCTATGTGGTGAAAATTGGACCAAGTCCACTTGTGCAGCTGATTGATGAGATTCAACAGGGCATGTTCGGCATGCTACTGGAACGTGTCTTCATCACAGACATGGCCAAGTGCAGCAAAGAAATGGAACGCAAAATTGTTGCCGTGGGTGTGAGCAAATTGTTGACAGAATGCCCTGAACTGTTGTCCAGTCAATATGCCGCCTTTTGGCCACGTTTGCTGCACGCTCTAATCGATTTGTTCGAGAGGCCACCAGAGAAGTTGCCCTATTTGGATGTGGATGCTGCAGCAGCTGGAGCTGGTGGAGGTGCGGGTGCTGAACCAACTGCAGGTGTGGATGCTGAGCCTGGATATCAAGCTGCTTTCTCACAGCTCAGCTTTGCTCAGCCCAAGCAGGTGGATCATTTAGCCGAAGTAAGTGATGCACGACAATTCTTGGCCAGCTCTTTGTCGAACTTCTCGCAACAACGTCCCGGAGAGTTTCCCACTTTACTGGCGCCCCTCGAAGGGGAATATAAACAAATGTTGCAGAAATATTGCGATCAAGCGGGCGTACGCATTGGCTAAATAGTTGAACTATATATCATATACCTCGCATGGCCACACACACACACACACACACACACATTAATTGTCATACAAGATTTGTTTATAAGTGTAACGATTGTAATAATGTAATCAATATATATTTGTTTTCTAATTCTACTATGTCTACTATTATGATAAATCAGATCAACTTTTCATCTCGTCCAAAATAGCTTCTCATTTTTATTTTAATGACAAATTTTATTTCGATTAACTAAATTTTGGTGCCCGTTTTATCTAAAGGAATCTCACAATGCAAAATCTGATTGGCAATAAAATGAAGATGCTTCCCCAGATTGCATGTCCCAGATTTAAAAGTGAGTAAAGAACTGTATAAACTTACCAGGGCAAGACCTTTTTCGACAGCCAGGCAAAGAGATATATGCACCATAGAGTCTGGAAAAACGTGTCTTTAGTTAGTTTTCCCACTTCTGGGTGTCTTTTATAAAGTTTAGTTTAGTTACTTACACATTATTAGGAAAAGAGCGTTGTGTCCATCGCCCGCATTGCGACCGCTTAGGAAGAAGTACCAGTCTAGGGGGTTGACGCGTATGCCATATCTAAAAAGCGGAGAGACAAGAGAGTAGATCACACATCAGAATAGATCAAACAGAGATCATAGTATATATTAGACATCATAGAATAAATCAGATATAAAATATACATATATACAAGATCAGATTCAAGGATTCAATCCCGAATTAAGGCATGTTTTACTCACTTAAGGATGTTCTCAAGCCCCAGACGTAGACCACCAATACAGAGTAGTAGAAAGCCCCAATTGACTAGACCCGTAAAGTTCGTAAAGCCCGAGCTCCAGGAGAAGAGTGAATCACGGGGACGATGTATGCTAGAAATGCATGAATGAATGAATCATATAATCTGTAGAACAGTACATAGAACACCTAGTGAAACTTACGATCGGTCTGGCTGTGCCTTGCGCTGTTTGGCCTCCTTGTTTGAAATTTCCTCGGCCCGTGTAACACTCTGAGTGCGTCTATAGCGCAATTTCTTTTCACTCGTTCCATTTCCGTTCTCATCCTTATCGAGAACCTTGCGATACTGTTTCAAATCAATCGGATTGCCATGTTGATCGAAAAGATGCTGCGTTGACTTGCGATTACGCAGATTACTCAAATTGTGTTCCGTTGCGGAGGCAGAACGTCGCAGACGTTTCATAAGACCCCCGGCTACACCATTCTTCTGCTGTTCCTTCGTCGTTGCCTTTTGTTCCTTAGAATCTTTGGTTGTAGTCATAATTCAATTCAGTTGCTGGTCGGTGGTGGCTCTACAATAGTATTAAGGAAATGTCGATTAGATTCGTATACGTACAACATTTTCAAATGGTATTTCGCAAATCTTATCGCGCAAATTTTTTCAGCCCCTCTTTGGGCACTAAAAAATGCAATATACTACAATTTTTTTTTATTGATAAGACATTTGCTTTAAACATTCTTTCACTTTAATATTCGCAACTGCGATAAGACTCAAGGGGAGGCCTTCGAAAGGCGGTGGCATTATCAAAGTGTTCTACAACTAATCCGCAAGATCGAAACGATCTGAAATGCTAAAATTAAACTTGTTTTACTTGAAATCACACACACACACAAACTCATAAAGCTATAAAACAAATAACAATAATAATAATATTAATACGCCACATGAGTTGCGCAATAGACAAAGTTCATTTGAGTACGTGAGAGTTCGAGTTAGGTAAACTGATATTTACATACAGTCTATCTCTGTATCTATAGCTATTGCGAGCTGCTAACCGGCTTCAGACCTGAACTGCGATAAGCGCCAATTGTCAGAGTTGCGATCATTACACGATCGACAGATTGGGAGTATATAAAGTGCATAGTTTAACAAGCAAACACATGCAAACACGCATGGAATTGTAGAATTGCAAATTGAGTAGATGCGCCAAGAGTGAAACGATACAAACTGAAGTTCAGGGCTGGGAGATCGATCTTCACGAAAACTAGCACTTACAAAATATGAACATCGATTTATAGTAGAGTTCTGGCGAACTTCTTGCTGAACCTTTTTTAAAAGTTTTATAGTTTTTTACTTTTTTATCGAGTTTTGCAAAGCTAACTCGGTTTTATTGCTTTTAACCTAAATTCTCAATTTTTCCAGATAGTTTTCAAAGATTATTCTAATGGTCTGTACCACTTAAGGCAATTTACACACAGTCCCACACACACTCGAATATACACACATATAGATACCTGCTCAATTAACTTATAGGGGCACACTCGCTATATGCAAACAACGGGTACTGACTATCCCAAGCAATTTTCTAAAACTCTGATTCTGATTGACGCAAATTGTTATGATTATTAATTTGATTAGGACCTATTTTAAACAATAACTAAATACATACATAAATATTTCGTATATTTGTATGTGGTATATAGGGTAGAGAAGAACTATATTTATAATCAAATCTAATATTGAATCACAGTACTTGGTCCATTGGGGTTATCATTCAGTATGAATGCTTAAGCAATAGCAACGACCGACGTCATTTCAAAACCAATAAATATTATACAATTTTCTATCATTTATTGAAATCTTTTATAATCCTTAAGCATTGATAAAACTCGGACTATCGCGGGCATTGTAAATACTTTATTTTCCTTACCTGATACGAAAAAAAAGAAAACTGTTTCTAAAGAGCCCATAAAAACAAAAATACTTATATGGGGTATACCATATACACACACACATACATACATATATAGCCAGATGAAGTGCGAGCAATGAACTGATCGTGCCCTGTACTCGTATATGTTTGTTTGTTTGTGGTGAAGCGTATTCATGTCGTATATCATGCGTTGAAAATAATGCATGTGTAATTAGTCGAGTCACCGTGACGTTCCCAGTGGACTTTGGAGAAGATAAAAGAATTCAAGTTTGTAATTCCACGCGATGCACTTTGCATCATTTACATGCATGATTCATTTGCAGATTAAAGAGCAAAGCCTCTTACATAGCATGTATAGTATATGCAATTCTGGTAAACTCTTGAATGTATAAGATATTTTCAAACTGAGAACACATACTTTTATATAGGGGTTCTTCAGTATTTAATATATAAGATATTTAGAGGGATCTTCAACTGCACCATGAAATCGAAATATGCATAAGAAATGAGGTAAATGAGGAAGAAAATACTAGAGAAAGAATACTAGAGAGGATTTGCAAATTGAAGAGGAAAGTTATAAGCGACTTTTTTATATCCACCATTGCTTAAGTCTTCAATATATAATATATTTAGAGACTCAGAACACACAGTTCTATATAGTGTCTTCAACTGCACCAGCACATAGGAAGAAGGTGCAAAGAACACTGGAGGTGCTGCTGCGGTTTTCACAATTGCTTTACGCCACTCTTCGTCAACTTATGTACAGAATATGTATGTACACTACAAACAAAACAAGAAGGGGGCCATTGACATTACAGAGCCCCTTTTATCTATCTATGTATGTAAAGTCACATATCAACAAGTTCAACAAGTTCTACGTAGAGTAAGTGCACAATTACGTCATTATTCAATGAACTTTTTAGTTTACATTCAATTTAACATGGTCAGTTTTAATTACAACTGCAAACCGGTATCGATCCTCAGACAGACTCCGAAAGTAGGTCAGTAAAGCAATGTTCATTTTGATGGGAAGATAATGAGGCAAGTAGCCTCCATAGATAGGAAGAGTCTCTATATAAGAACAATGTGATAGGTACACGTATGTATGTATGTATGTATTTGAAGTACTTTTCCCATCGAGTGAATTGATATAACGCTGTGTTTTACATTGTAAGCGGATGCTAAACGTCTGGCTAAACTGTTAGCCGGCTGCTCTTATCAGTTGTGTCTGCTCAGTGTGTTATCAGCGCCGCCGTCTGACTTTTCGTTGATAAACTCTCAACAAGCTCAACAAGCATTACGTTTGCTATGTTCAATTCTAATTGGAATTCTCGCTTTTCCCCATTGCCATCACCAATTTGCGCGCGCTCTCTCTCTCTCTCTCTCTCTGTCTCTCTTTCTATTTCTCTTCTGCCGGTCACTTTGCTTTGCTCTGTTTGTGTTTTTGCTGTTGCTGAACCAGTTTTTTGCATAGAAGTTTGTTTGGTTAGTTTTTGTTGTTGTTTCTTGGCTTTGACGAGATGCCTAAAAGCGAAAATATACACACACGCACACATTAACATTTTAACGAGCCACTAGCAGACAAATCAAGGTTATTCAAGCGCACACACCCACAAACACGCACACATACACACTATCTGCACATGCCGATCAGCGATCTCAGGGTGACAAACGCACACTTTAGTCACACTTTCAAAGTCCAAAATAGTTCAAATGTTATTTTGCAAATTTTATCACTTCATTATCTGCGCACCGGTAGCTGAGTCATAAAAAACATAGGGCAGAACTTGCACGTGTTTTTTGCATATGCATTTGTTGCAGAAAGAGCAACAAGAGTGAAGGACCGAGAGAGGGAGTGTAACAGTGCACTGCGACTCTGTTAGCTCTGCTACTCTTTTCCTCACTCTCTCTCGCTCACTCTAGGTGCAAACATGTTTGAGCTGCTCGACGTAAACAAAAAAAACAATAATAAATTGCACAAATGTTGTTGTAACTTTTAACTTGTATTAACAGTGCAATGTAAATTGAGTGTTTGCATTTGTGTGTATGTATGTATGCATTTTTAACAAAAACGTACGTATTTTAACTTAATTCGGTCTCGATTTTGTCACCCACGTCGCACACGCGTGGAACGTTTGTTTTACCGCACGCTTCGACGACGAATTCTCAACTGCTGCTTGGGAAATGGAATCAGTAATAAACAAAGCAAAATTCGTGCAGAGTATGTGTGTGTGTGTTCAATCAGCGGGGGAGCAGCAGAGCAAGATATCCAGTTTGATTAGCAGTGCGAAGAGAGAGAGCCTGCAAAGAGAGCGAACGGCACATGTGCTTGTGATCAAAATACTAGTATTTAATACCACTGGTATTTAATACCAGTATTTAATAGTCTTTGGTATTTAATAGCATTTTTTGTGATCTGCGTTGGTTTGTGTCTGCGCTAGCTAAGCTTTTCACTATGTTGGGTTGTTGTACAGGCTGTGCTTAAAGCCAAGTTCAGAACCATTTCTATTTCATATATTTATTTATTTTCTCTTTATTATTAATAATTATTTATTGCACACTTAATAACTATAAAACAAGAAATCTGTAATAAATTAATTAAACATTACAATACGAAACATAATTACGATAATCTCTCGAAGATCTCTTCCCCTGTCTCTCTTACTCTCACTCTTTAAAGCTTAGTTTATTTACAAATAAAGAAAAGTTTCTGATAGATTTGGTATAGAGCGCAGTTTTAAGAAAATATTTATATGCTATAAACTAAATGTTATTTATGCTGTTTCCGCTCTTCATCCTCCTCCAAGTCGTCCTCATCATCATCTGCGCCCGGCGACAGATCCTCAATTAAATCATCCAAATCGTCATCGCCATCGTCAACATCATCGACAAATTTATCGATACGTTTGAGTAAATTATGTTCGTTATCTTCCAAACTGTCTGCGGCTGTTGCAATCTCCTCCTCCTGCTCCAGCTCTTCCTCCTGCTCATCATCATCATCTTCACCAATTTCGTAGTCAAGTTCGTCTTCGTCTTCTACTTCCCCTTCTGCTGCTTCTTTGGCCTTAATACGCGACTCGGGCAATTGATCATAGTCAAAGATCTGTCGTGTGGCTCGCGCCGGCTCTGCAGGCTCCGTGCTGGTTACGATCTCTGCTCCCTGTTTGACCTCCTCGTCATCTATCAGACTGTCAATGCTGCCCGCCTGGCTGCCTATGCGTGGCTCCGGCAACTGTGGCACCTGTGGTGGCTGTGGCGGCAACAGCTTTGTCTTCATTGTCACTGGGCGCAGGATGGTACTGCTGGAGGAGGAGGAAGAGGGATAGGCGGCGGCAGAGCTGGAGGTGGAGGCTTCAGTGCTGCTCGAGACAATCTCATGGGCGTTGGCGAACATGTTGTCCAGCAAGCTGAGCAGATCATCAACGCCGTTGCCACTTGGAGCAGCAGCAGCAGCAGTTGCAATTGGCTTCGCTGTTGTTGTTGTCGTGGCTGCTGTTGAGCTGCTGCTCCTAGGTGTAGTTGTTGTGCTCCTAGGTGTTGTTGTTGTGCTCCTAGGTGTTGTGCTCTTAGGTGTAGTTGTTGTGCTCCTCTGCGTTGTGGGGGCCACTGTAGAGGTCGTCGTGGTTGTTGTCGACGTGGTCGTCATTGGCATTGTCTTGGTATGCAAATGCTTGACCTGGAAGGTCTCCACGGTGCCACGTTGGTTCTCATTGGGATCCGCAACGCGCACCACCGGTTCACGCTTCGAGATGACAGGCACAATCTTTGGACTATGCGGATCCAGTTCGTTCTGCCCATAGGTCTTGACCTTGGAGTGACCCTCAATGATCAGGTACATGGGACCCAGTAGCGGCTTGGGCGGTTGTTTGTAGTGCGAGAAGAGTGCATCGGTGGTTAGTTCCGGGGCGGGAGCGACAGTGGGTCGATGTGCCAGATTGTTCATCTGCGGTATCATCAGACGGGAGCTGCTCAGCGTGGGCATGGAACTGGAGCTGGGCTGGGGACGAGCTGTTGTCGTGGACGTCGTCGTGGCCGAAGTTGTTGTCGTGTATATGGGTTGGAAGCCAATGCTGGACAGAATGGGACCCAGACTGGGTGTCTGTGTGCTAGGTGGCGTCACATACAGCTGCTCCTGCACTGGTTTACTAGTTGTGGGCGTGTCCACTGTGGGCGGACCGGGCACAAAGGTCACGGGTGCATAGTTGAAGGTGGCAAAGGGGACTGCTGTGGCAGCTGACTGTGTAGCTGGGCGGGTGGTGCCCATTAGATACTTCGTAGCCGGCATGGTCGGCTTCATGCGCTGCTTCATGGTTGGCTTCACCAGCTCCTTCTGCAGCAGTTCATGCAGCCAAGGCTTGCGAGGAGCAACAGCTGCTGATCCTGCATGTATCGAGTTAGGCCGGGAGAAGCTGTAGTGCTGCATGGACTCCTGATGGTGTGTGTCCGCATAGCTGAGGCGATGTGGCATCGACATGGACATAGACATCGGCAGGCTGGAGTGAGAGTACCAAGGAGACGTCGAACTGGCAGCAGGGCTGCTGTAGTAGTGACTGGCAGAGGAAGAGGATGAGGCAGGGCTGGGGGAGGACAGTGCGGGCGCACTGTAGCTCATGTAGGAGCTGCTGCTGGGCGAGTTGATCACGTTGTGACGATACTCCACGTGACCCATGTGACTCTTCATTATCATCGGTGGCGGCATGAGGTGTGTGTGCGGCATGTGCTGCTGCTGCTGCTGCTGCTGCTGCAACTGCAACTGTTGCTGCTGTGGAGCATAGTAGCTTCTCCTAATGGCCGCGTACTTGGCCTGTTGCTGCTTCAGCTGCTGTTGCTGCTGCTGCTGTTGGTGCCTGGAGCGCTCTCTGTCCCTCTCCCCCGACACGCCCAGCAGCAGTATCTCGTTCTTGGTCTTGGGCAACTTCTGCGGACGTGCATCCTGGCTGCCACTGCTGCTGCTGCTGCTACTGCTCCCATTGTTCTCCGCCCAATAACGCACGCGATCCAAAGCCGGCGGACTGTAATCATAAGTAGGATCCTTCTGCAATGGATCTCCATGTCCCAGAGGCCGCCACTCGTTGTTGTTGTTCGGATCCACACGGGGCACTGAAATGAAGAAACGAGCAGCTGCATCAATTACCCGTGCAACATGTGCAACTTTAATTGCCAGCAACCCCAGGCAAATCACCAGCACCTCATCAGCACCAGCACAACCCGTTAAGGTGTGAACAAATGTTTCTGCAGCGTCATCTTGCTGCCACCACCAGGCGAGGGTAATCTGAGAGGTAATTTGGCTAATTGACTAACGATTTTATGTATAGATAACTGCATTAATATATGACTAACTTAGTTTGTTTCTTAATACGTCTTTATTGGCATTCAAAGTAGAGTCCAATATCTTTCTTATGCAGACAAGATTGGTTTCCTCATCCACTGTCGTTAGATTATGCCAAATTGTACCTTAACCTTTCCTTCAACTATTTGAAATGATTGTCTAAGCTCATTTCAAATTAACTTTACATACTGCTCAAACTGCCCTCGTGTACCTGAAATTGAATTGAATAGATTGTTGCTTGGGGCAGACGCGATCTGACACAGCCGTGGCAGCTGGGGCTGCTGAGGCCGCTGCTGGTTCACCTGGCGCACATGGTCAGTCAATGTGTGGGCCATGACTGATGCGCGACCAAAGTGGGAGTCACAATTCAATGAAGTCGCAGAGTTGCAGACCACAGGATGTGGCAACACACGCAAAGTGTGCGCCCACCATCTGTTTGCCACTCGGTGGTGATCTCGCTCGCTTAGGATCATGGCCAGATCACCTGCGGGCCAATGGGGCGGCCAATCAGCAATTGAAGATAGCTATGAATGAGGGTACTCAACTGGTAGATACCTTATATACTGCATATAACTTGTTATATCTTCTGTTTGTATTGGAATATTTTATTCAGCTACAAAATTTGAAACAGCGATCGCCACACAAACAATCCTTCTATGATCTACCTCGTATACCTCAGAGTATACCCCATCCGTCTAATGTTTACAGGGTATAGAGGCACAACATTGGCTGCTTGATTGACTGATCAGTCGATTGGGTTGGTCTTAGGACGCGGCTCGGTATGAGACCTGAGACTGAGTTATTAGCTAAAACCAGACAAATCGCTTTCCATTTGAATGCGAGTGTAGATGGACGTGAGGACATGCCAACTCTGGCAGCTGCCAGCTGGCAGCTGGGATCAGGCACCTGCCAGCTGCTGGCACCTGGCTGGGATTGGATATGCGGCTGGGCGGAAATACATTGCAGCAACTCATGCATTTCTGATCTCACGAACATGATCTGGCAATTTTCGATTTGTTCAAGCTGAATTGGTTTTCTCGAAATAGGCGCCAATGGGCGTTACTACCTACGTGGTCTCTCACAGTCACTCTCCCAACTTCCCATTTATCCTTGCATAATTGCTCCACAGAGTCCCAGGCGGGGCTGGTCGGTCCCAAAGTCGTTTTCACTTTCATTTGCTGTGCACCACATTAAAATACCGCGCATGATTGCGTTAAAATTGTTTGGATCTCCTAATGTTGGCCATTAAAATATTCCCCCCTCCCCTTCGCTGCAGCCTGTTCCCCCTCCCCCACACTGAAGCAGAGCAAACAGGTGGACAGTTGATTGCGGCTCCCCGTCTTGTGGTCTCTCGTGTCAATTATGTCGGCATTTGGCGGTCGCTCGTCGAAACAAAATCAAAGTGCAAATCTTTCATATTTGCGGCATTTCATGTGGTTCATTGGCAGCTGAACGGGTGCCCCCTTCTCCCTCGCCACCCTCTGCTGCAGCACCCCAGTCTATCCCGTTGCTCACGCTACTCACCTGGCGTCACCAAGACATTCACTTCATCCTGACGATTGCCGCTCTTTGTTGCTGTCGTCGTTGTCGTTGTCGCGGATTGTGGCAAGACCTCATACACCTCGTCGGTGGCACGACTGGCAACGGGGCCAGCAGTTGTGGCCAGCAGCAGCAGACAAATCAAAATCCAAATCGTTACCAAATTGTTGGTTTTGTGGCGTTCGCTAATCATCGTGAAACGCTGCGGGTTTGGCTGCAATTGTAAATGCAAATCGTGTTTGAATTGTATTACGATTGGCGATGGTTTTGCGATGATTCAATTGTGAATCGATTACACGACAAAAGACTGAGGCAACGAACTTGATTGGGCGATTGGCGATAGTTTGATAACCATCTCATAATAATGGGAAATTTGCTTAAAATCTAGTATTATAACAAAGTAATCATCAGGAAATCCTTACTTCTCTGATATTAAGTTTGTGATGACGGGCAGGCAGAGGAAAATGTTTCAACCGACTTTACTAGTGATACTCAACAAGAATATATATCCTTTGTAAATACCTTTTTGACCATTTTCAACGAAGCAAGGGTATAAAAAGAAAGAGAAGGTAAACAAGAAAGAGGTACAATGCAGAAGAGGGGGAAAGACGCTTCTCTGTTAACTGACAACTTAATTAAAAGCAACGCGGGACGACTTGGGGTACTCTGATACATTGGGTGGTCTCTTTTGAAGGTGCTGGTGCAGCGGCAGCTCTCCTCCATCCCATCTCTTACTCTCCCTCTCTCTCTCTCTCTCTTCTGCTGCTCTTCAATTTAACGATTGTTTTGTGGTGTATGTCCTTAGGGTTACGCATGGGCTATCAACGATCCCGTTCCCCAAATCGAAAGTGAAACTCATGCAAAATATTTCTGACAAAAATTTGCATTTATTTTTGCCGTTTCCATGCAATGTGTTGTTGTTGTTGTCGCTGCTGCTGTTGTTGATTTAGTTGTTGTAGTTGTTGTTGTCGGCGCAATCGTAAAAATTAACTTTATTACCGCGCGCATAAATCAAGCCATTAAATGGCGAACATTTCTGTACGGCAGCAATTAAAATCGAATAAAATGTGCCGACAGCTTCGTAAAGAAAGAAGACGCGCGAATACGACTAATTACTTGGGGGCCTCTTGAAAGGATTGATCGAAAAGTTAGTCCCACAAGCTGAAAATGTAGCTGATGCCTTTACTGAAGTTTGTATGTCTGATAAATCATAGAGAAGAGAGAAAAAAATTTGATTTCTGATATCTAAACACTCCTTACATTGTTGATGATCTAACTTATCGTTTGATAGCAGTTACTCAATGATCTGGTTACAATTACAATTTGCATAATACATTTAACTAGGAAAAAATACAGTGTTATTTAATTATGTTTTATTATCTTTACATGACTGAGATGGCGCGCAAACTGGTTTCGGCTTCACAGAGTCAGCACGTAGTAGTGCAGGAAGTGTCGCTAGCGTTTGTTATGCGTTAATAATAGTGCTTGCTGTCGCTGATGCTGTTGATGATCTAACTAATATGTTAATCTTACCACACGTCTCAAAACACAATACAATTAACATTATTATTTGTATTTGTGCTGTTAGCTATTGTGATCCTTAACAGAGAATCTGTTAAATTTGCAGTCTCCTGTATGTTAAGCTTGATGAATCGATACTAAAATTGTAATAATCGATGTATCCTGTTAGCTAGTGCGGTCAGCTGTTAAACATGCAGGCTCATATGAGTTAAGCTTGACTATCCTTACTGCAATATCGATACCATAAATACAATAATCGATGAGTGCTGTAAGTTATTGCGAACGTTAAGACTCAATCTGTTAAGCTGACAGGCTGTAAATATTTTATTGATTGTAACAACACTAAATGCATATTAATTTTGATTTTTATGCTCTCAAATGGAGAGCCAGAGCATGACAGAGAGTACCCTATAAACATGGCTTGACATTATGGGCAAAATTATTTATTCAATGCGACGCCGTGTGAGGCATCTGTCTGTCGTCGGTCTTATGTATATGGGCAATATTTTCATAGGCATTCAATGTACTTTCGAACACTTAAAGATATCTGCAACTGCATCTGTGTTAGTTAACGCAAATACCAATCCACAGCACACACTGTCGCATACTGATCATGTAGAGCAACGGCGACTGTTAAGTGAACGCTTAAGCCAATGAGGCGCTTGTAAATGCACGAATAAACAATCAACAACAACAAAGCGATAAACATACAGACAAGTGCAACAACAACGTAAAACACTAAGTAACCAGTGTTGGCAGACGCTTTGAGCTAGATACATAAAAAGAGCTGAAACTACGAAAAACTGCGGGAAAAACCTCATCATTTGTTTTTTTTTTAAAAATTAAGTTGTTCTTATTTCCTTCTTGTCAAACAATTAAAATACTTAAAATCTTAATCTCGCACAAGTCTTTGTTTTCAAGTTTGTCCCGCAGATTTTACTGGAAAAAAGCTGACCTGGCAACACTGATTGACAAGCAGAGCCAAAAGATTCATTCAAGTGTGCGACACTTTTTATACGCGAAATAAAAAACTATCACAACAACAGCAGCAACAGGTGCAGCAACTGGTCAACAGAAACAACAACAGTGGGCAACTGGGATGCATACCAACATGGCAGCGTATTAGCAAAGACAAATACTAATTGCAGTCAAAGCAGCCGCAGTAGCCACCACAGTTTGCAGTAGTTTTTGTTGTTTTAGCTGCTGCTGCTGCTGCTTTTGCTGCCGGCAGTTAATTTCATTTAAAGAATGTCATCTTCACTTTAAGTGAAAGATAAATACACACACAACTCCACATATACACACACACACACACGTGTTGGAAAATCTACAGACGCAAGTGTGTTTGGCATTGTCTCCTTTTCCTTCAACTTCAATGCGACGCGACGTTGCGTATGAGTGATGTGTGTATGCACTTGTTGTGCTTGAGTTTGTTATTGTTGTTGTTGCTGTTGCTGCAGCTGCTGTTAGTTTACGAGGAGCGTCTTAATTCTTTGTGCAAATAACATTGCACATTCGATTTCGCTGACAGGGCAATAACAGCAACTGCAGCGAAAATCGAAATCCATCACAAACAATCGATAGCTGTACGTGTTGGAGAAGAGAAACGTGCGATTAAACTAATTATCGATGTCATTAACAGAATCTAATTCGTAACTCTAGCAAACTGTGTAAACATTTTTGTAAACACGCGACAATCGAAAGTGCACAGAAAATAATAGAAAATCAGTTCATTTATATCGATAGATTTGCGAATTGAATTACCAAATCGATTTTTATGGTGTGATCCACAGAATTAAATAATATTAATATTTATGTAATGAAAAGTTCACGTAAATTACAAAATAATGTTCCTTTATTTCACTATATTTTAAAATTCATAGCAGCTTTTAATAAATTCATTTGTATAATTCATATGATCAATCGACTATAGGAAAAAACACTGGACTTGTATTATTTTAAGGGGAAAACATAAAGAAAAGTACTAAAAGTTGTTTTAAAAAATCACAATCATTTAATACCGATTATATTTAACAGAAGCTTTTATTTTAAACTAAATTTGATCTTGCAACTCGAAATAGAGACGAGTCTCTTTTGATTTTCTGAACTTCACAATTTCACTTAAATTACGAATTTATGTTGCGATCTTGCATCATCCGACATTGGGGGATACCTACCAAATATAACGCGGGAAAAAAAGAGAAATAACGCGAACACAATCGAATCAAGTTGGATCGATAAGAACTGTGAATTAATATCCTATTCTACTGTCTATTAAATGTCACTTTGGGATTGATTGAACTGAAGTCATTTCCTACAAATTGTTTCACTATCCCGTTGTTAAATCCCAATCCCGATTTCAATTCCGTTGCCAATTGCGATGCCAATTGCTGGGGACAGTCAAACATTTCATTTCATTCAGTAAATTTCACTTTTAACCGACGACGCCCGATGGTGCTGATGTTAAAGTCTGGGCCCGGGACCGAAGAGTCATTCGCACCGTATTCGGAGAGGAGCAGGAAACCCGAACACCAACACGAACTTCAACTCGAACTCGATTCTGGTTGCGTCTTGCTGCGCTGTTGCTGTTAGGTGCATCCGTTTCAAAACGCGTCCGTTTGTTAACTGATTTCGCGTTGTCTTGGCCAAAACTCAAATTCGAAAACTGTTTTGAGAAGCCTCCACCAAGCGCGCCGCAACGCGTCAGCGTCGGCAGCGACGTCGCAGCCGGTACAACGAACCAGACAAGTGGCCAGACGCTGCCACAAGACCAGCCACGCTGCCCCTTCTCAACGAAGCACAGACGACGCGTCGTTTACTTCGCACTTCACCAGCTGCACTTGTCGCGCGACGCTAACGTCGACTGCGCAGTCCCCGACGCTGTCGCTGCCTCTGCTGTTGACTGACCATAGCGAATCAATAAACATGCGTCAACGTCGACGTCGTCGTCGCCGGCAAAATTGTCGTCTCTTTTCGCTTTTGGCTTCACTTCGTCTTCGGCTTCAGCTTCGTCTTCAGCTTTAGCTTCGGCTTCAGCTTTGACTCTGGCTTTGGTCACAGCTGCCTCCTCGTCTGCCTGCCCCTGCCCCAACAGACTCACTTTTCACCGCAACATGTTGCTGACTAACTGACTGACTAACTGATTGACTGGACGAACGGACAAGCGGACAAGGGGACGGACTGGAGTGGACGTGACGACGACACGACTCGACTGACCATGAAGTTGTCTGCCTGGGATTATCGAATACAGCAAACCGGAGACAATATTGAAGCTGCAGCAAAACGATCGTATAACGTATACGTAGAAGACTGAGTTCGGATTGGAGATGGGATTTTTTGAGCAGTTGCAGAGACATATGTAGAATCAGAGAATTATATAGTATGATCAATATATGGAGAGAGAGAAATTCAATACGGTAATATAATATAGTTACTCATATGAGGCGAGAAACAGAGATACGAGGGTCGTTTGATAAGTCCGTGACTTTTTGTATTTGCCGCGCACCTGCTCTAAATACAACACTGCTCCTGTCAGCAGTTATCGATTAACAGCTGACTGTAAAATTTTGAGAAAGCTGCGTTTTTTGGTTTGCGTTTTATAGGCATTGAAAGCAGACGATCTCGTGAATTTTAACGAAAATGGAAAAAAGTGAATTTCGTGTCAGCATGGCAAAATTTCATAAATTGGGCTACGAACTGCTACCCCATCCAGCATATTCTCCAGATTTAGCCCCCTGTGACTATTTTTTGTTTCCAAACATGAAGAAATGGCTCGGCGGTAAGAGATTCGGGTCATCACAGAAACAAACGACTATTTTGAGGGCCTTGAGAAAACCTATTATTTGGAAGGAATAAAAAAATTGGAAAAACGCTGGACTAAATGTATAGAGCTAAAAGGAGATTATGTTGAGAAATAAAACGCTTCTTTGACGAAAAAAATATATTTTATTCAAAAAGTCACGGACTTATCAAACGACCCTCGTATATTATGAACTTAATATGAATGTAGGTAAAGAGATATATAATTAGCA
The DNA here is from genome assembly GCA_018904595.1 of Zaprionus indianus. NCBI lineage: Eukaryota > Metazoa > Arthropoda > Insecta > Diptera > Drosophilidae > Zaprionus > Zaprionus indianus. The sequence continues at coordinate 6,453,217 of JAEIHA010000905.1, forward strand.
ATATGTAAAATATATTAATACTCTATACATGATACATACATTTTAGTAACAGAAAAGAGACAATAGGACTCAGTAATATACGAAACATTGTGAACAAGGTGTTGATGATATATATAAAACATATTTCAGTAGAAGACAAAACTACCGATCTAGTGTATAATATATATCAATAGAACATAAAACACATAAAAACCGCGAAACTATCTCTAGAAAACTGATCTTCTATTAACGATCTTTAATTTATCAATTTATTAATTCCATTAAGAAGAAATAGATGATTTCTATATACATATAATATATAATACATACAAGACAACCTCAATTATCCGATTTTTAAAGGCATTCCATATACCAGAAACGAAACTTCCTCAACTTCAATTTATAAGTTTTAACTTAACAGACGATCAACGATCTAGCCAAGAATTATCGCCTTCGATTGCTGTTGTTGTTTAACTGCTGCTGTTGTTTTTGCTGCTGTTATAGCTTGTCGATCTGGGCGGTCTGGACGCTTGATTAACTTTCGCTTTTGTTGCAAACGCAACAACAACAACAGCAACAATTGGCATGTTTTGTGTGTTGCATAAAAACGATCTTTGGCGTTTGTGACTGAAGCGCAACATTGCTTTGGCACTGAAATCGAAAAATATGTTAAAAGCTTAAGGCGGACAACAACAAAAGCAACAAAAATAACAACAACAACAACAATCGAGACACTTGACAGTCGGAGTGGCCACAAACTGTGACAGTCAGTCGCAAGTTGAGTCGAGTCATGGATGCCAATGCCAGGGTTGTCGTTGTTGTGATTGTTGTCGGTTTGATGTACTGTTGTTGTTGAGATGCTGCTGTTGTTGTTGGTGTTGCTGTTGTTGTTGCTGCTGCTGGGCGTATGCGTATTTTGCGAGTAGACATGCAGAAAACTTGTAGAGCCATTAAAAGCGCTTACATTGACAACACTCGCAGCTGCCGCAGCAACAACAACAGCAACAACAATAACAGCGACAGAGAAGTGAAACAATCATTCAATATTGTTGTTAGTTGCCGCTGATTTTGTTCGGCTCATTAGCTTGATGTGTTAATTAAAGCGAATGTTGCAGACAAATTTCGCAGCAGAAATTGCAAAGCAAAAATTGAAAGGCGACAAAAGAAATGCTAGGGATGAGGCGTTATCAAAACTATGACTTAACAGAAACTGTTAAGTTTGACGATAGTTAAGAATCCTTTCAATATGGTATGGCCCATATTTATGTTATGATGCTGTTTAAATATTCAGTGGCTCAATATACTTATCGATATTTTCTCTTGCCGATAACCATACCTAAGACTTAGGCAACGAACTTGCCACCATGACTTTCTCAAAAGAATGCAAACCGTTAAGTCGCAACATGACATTGACTGACTGACAGACTGACCACACCCACTCACGCCCATTCCATCTTGATCTCTCCTTCACTCCTAGTCTTTGTCGGCTTTGTGTGCATGACAAATAAACAAAATATGTATGCGAGCAGCTTATCCTCCTCTCTGTCATCTACTTCTGCTGCCCCCCACTCTAATTAGCCCACTGTGTTTCTGTGTGTGTGTGTGTGTGTATATTGCGTGTTGCATGCTGTGCGCTGCTTGCCGCATGCTGCGTATAAATTGTATCAATAAATTTATTGATTTCAACTGTTGCCGCTGACTTGTTAAATATTTTGCCAAGCGATTTATGTTGTCAGCATGCAAATTTGTATGTGCCTGGCGCTGTTGTTGTCCCGTTGCTGCTGCTGCTGTTGATGCAGCTGCCCCGTTATTGTTGGTGTTGTGGCTTTAATGAACATGTCGCCGTGGAAAGAGTCATCACACACGCACACACGCACACGCACATACACAATGCGGTTGGCGTCGAACCAAACGCAATGCGCACGTTCCACTAAACCAAAATTAGTCAAACCTTTCACTTAGACCATAATTTCACCCACTACTTCCGGCCCGACAATGGCCTGAAGTAGGAATAGTGCGTACGCTAAGAGAAGAATCAACAGTGCTATTTTATTTAAAATATATTATTAATCAATTATTATCAATATTCTCTTTGAAATAACCCTTTATCGTTAATCGTAAGGGATTTATTGATATGAATCACCAATCTCAAACCAATATACAAAAGATCTATTATAATATATTTATATTCGTCTCCTCTTCATATTAGTAATACTCCAACCAAAACTGATATAAAATTGTTAACTATCGTAGCTCTCGTTCAATGCAGACTTGAAGTACCAATTGCAACTTTTAAGGGCACCAAGACATTTTATAAAATATTGTTGTTTCCCTTTAGGCATGTACGCATGGTATGTGTGCCTAAGCTTGCGCCAGTCAGGCCATTTGTCACTCCATAGAACACTTTCATTCCGATTGACTTGCATTTGGGTTAGGGCAGTTTCGACTTGCCTCCTCGGCCGCAGCGGCACCTGTCGTGCATGCGCAAGCAGGCGAAAAGCAGCGACGCAGCACAAGTGAAATGTTGTTGTCGCGCTCGGCGCATGGCTAATTAGATAAACAAATTTCGTTGTTGTTGTTGGGCTTCTGCCACATTGTTGCACGCATTCGAAATTCGAATTATTGAAAAGTGAAAAAAAGAAACAAAACAACACAAGAGACGTCGACTTCAACTGCGAACAGTTTCTAAAAGAAAGTGAAAAGCCAACGCGGACAGAACGCGACGTAGAGCGAAGAGCGTAAAGTGCGCCGCCTAATGACCGTCAACAGCGCAGCAGCAGCGCCTTAGTTGGCCAGGACCAGGCAAAGAGCTGAGCCGAGCTGAGCCAAGCCATAGAGCTGAGTGCGTGACACGAGCAGACACGACTTGTCGACTTGCAAGTGTCGGCGATCATCATGCTATTTTATATTAGAAGGGGATAATTATCGGGATGAAAACTGTACGTATCGGTCTGAGGATAGTCATCGATCATTATCGAAAAATAAAGTTACATTATGCTAAAGCTATCTTAGGATACCAGAATATGGTTATCAACCCGGTTGCTCTACCTATCGACCTGTTACACTTCTGTGAATACAATTTATAATAATATTGTACAATAAGGAAAGGAAGTAGTTGAGTGCAACATAATTGCCACGACTGCAGCTTGACACGCGCTCATCTCTAGCAGCTTACAGCGCGCGGCTGCCACTGATCCGCAGCAGCAGCAGTAACTGCAGTCGCCGCAGCAGCCACAATCATTCACAAGTTTTGATGCTAAACAAATATGACTAATTATGGAGGAACTGAGACTGACGCTGGCACTAAACAGCGTCGCATAATGTGAGCGTCGTCTCCGTTTCGACGTAAATGGGCAGAGCGACTGCGACTGCGACGCTAACTGCGACAACGCGACGACTTTGACGATGCTGAGCAGTAATCAGCAACCAGTTGGGGTCCGACGGCAACAACAGCGACAACAACAACAACTCAAACAACACCCGCAATTTCGCCAATTCGTGGAAAAAGAAAAAAAAAATATAAGTATAAATTGCGATTGTATGAATGAAATGCGTTTTACGCGATGCCCCTCCTCGACGTCGGTGTCGTAGTTTTCACTGTTTAAGGTGCTAGTCCCCCTTCTCTGGCAGCTCTACTAATCCTCCCCCTTCACCTTCCCCCTTTCGCACACTACGCAGTTAAGCAATTTCATTGGTTCAAAACTATATTCTCTAAAGCCGTAGAAATAACAAAAATCAAAACAGGCTATAATAAAGCCAAGGAGCGTGACACGAAGGCCGTACCAAAAAGAACTTTACGTTGGGGCATTGCACCTGTCACGCGCATTGCTGAAGATTTTGCCACCAGTCTGATGGTTCTGCCCAAAGAACATCATTGCATCACATCCTGCGTAGATCATTATAAATCGGAGGCGAGAAGCTTTGCCGACAAATTTGATGTGGGCAATATCTACATGGATTACGAGGATCTGGCACGATGTCCCAGCGTGGGTGAGTAATTGAAGCGATAGGTAAACCTCTGTTATGCACTGTCATCACTAGCGCATAACATGAAAACATTCTGTTAACATGCACAAATTGCTTTATGTTATTCTGTTGATGAGCACTGCCATCACTAGCGCATAACACGAATGCATTCTGTTAACATACACAAATTAACATACACAAATTTTACTCTGTTAATATACATAAAAAGATGGATATTAGAAACTGTTCTTATTTAATATACAGATGCCGTTTATATATCCCCTTTAAATCCGATGCACTGCGAACTGTGTCACCTGATGCTCAATCATGACAAGAATGTCTTGTGCGAGCAGCCGCTGTGCATGACTGAGAATCAGGTCAAGGAGCTTGTGGCTAAGGCACAGGCTCGCGGTCTGTTTCTAATGGAGGGATTCTGGCCACGCTGTTTACCGGCCTACGAAATGCTGCACAGAGACCAAATGGCTTCGAAATTCGGCCGAATCGATCAGATCACATGTACAATGGGATGGCCGGTGATGTCGAGTCAAATGCCCCCTTATTCATATGGAGGTGTTACCAAGGACATGTGTCCTTATGCCATACAGTTGGCACTTTGGGTTTATCGAGAAATACCGCAGTTTATCAAAGCATCGGGTCAGCTTAATCAAGATGATATCGATATATCGGCTGACATCGAGCTCAGCTTCAAGGGCAATCGCACTGCCCGGTTTGTGCTCAGTGCTGTAGAGAAACTTAATAACGTTGTGATTATGCATGGAACCAAGGGAAACGTAGTGGTATGTTGCATATTCATACAAACATATGGATTACTAAACCTCCTTTTCTACTTCACACAGATGAGCAACGCTTGGTGTCCTGAACTGATTAAATTGAGTAAAACTGACTACCAGTTTGTTTTACCGCAAACGAAGCAGCCGACGATCTTTCAAAATCGCGTTGGCCTCTGCTACGAGGCGGAGGAAGTGCGAAACTGCATCCTGGCGGGCCGCACCCAAAGTGATCTCTTCAGTCATAAGGAAAGCTGTCTGATGGCTAGCCTAATTGGCCAAATACGAGATATGCTTGGTGTAGAACAAGAACAAGTAGTTGAACAGCAGCAGGCAATATAAATTACATATCTTATTTTAATATATTATATTAACGTACATACAGACATATTTTCGAATAAACAAAAGTAACATAAGCCAAAATATCCAATCATATCGAGCACTTTATTATTTATCCAATACACACACCACGTTGATAGCTTTTTGCTTTAATCATGTACAACAACCCAGGTGCTGTTGATGCAGGTTAGTACGCAGATCAACACACAAAGCTCGTCATAACTTCATAGTTTTCATTTTGTTGTAGAGTTTCGTGAATATTCCATTCCGTCTAGCACATTGAACTTTTAAATAATCAAATTTTGAGAAAGCCCGTTTAAAGCGAGTCACTGACAAACAAATACAAATGCATACATACCTAACCAAAATAAATAGACCAACCGAATGATAAGAGTGCCGGCTTATCACCGGCATCTCTGCAGTGTGTGTATGTAAACAATGGCATTTATATATACCAATAAATCAAAGAGCTTTTCGAGAACTTAGGAGGAAACTGGGTCGGTGGAAAATTACATATATGAAATCGGAGGCACAGACAGGCCTTCGTCTATAGATATTTGTGTGTACGAGAGCACATACATACAAATGTACATTTTATGTGTATGTTTATATACATATGTTATTCATATAATACTTATTTATCTGTATTATGTGCGCCCAATCACGTCGCCCCTGCTGCCTATGGTTGTAGCGGAAAATTAGTGGCAATGAGCCGGGTAGTGAGTTGGAAAATGCAACATGTGTTAACTAATGTACATACATATGTATGTGCATATGTACCTGGCTGAGTCTGTGATGCAATTCAGAAAACACGCCCCAGGGCCACGGGCCACAAGGGTTGCAACGTGGCCTTATATAAAATTCGCCTGTACGCAATTGAATATGGAAAAACGTGTGAATTATGAAATAAATTTTAAAATAATTTAAATTGTCGAGGCAAAACAAACATACATACACATATGTTTGACGTTGTCAATGCCTTTTTTGTTGTTTTGTTTTTTGTTTACCGCGCATTTTGTAAACACAACAGAAAATAAATTGCGCAGTAAAATTGTGTAGAGCTTCGCGCTAACTCTTCAAAGAACTTATCGCCAGTGTGAAAGAGAATATGAAGAGTAAAAGATAAAGAGAGAGCAGCAGAACTGGCACCCCGGTGGTGAATGGCATCGAATGTTCCAGCACAGTATTACAAATGTTGTGACCTAGAAATATTTGGAATTATCGAATGTTCCAGTACAGTATTACAAAAAATGTTACCTAGAAATATTTCGAATATTCTAGAGACTATATAATGAATCGCAGTATGTTGTACTGAGTTTCACCTATATATCAATATTTGAAATCTTGAAACTAATTTGAAACAGGTTAAACAGGAAAAATATAGTTTGTTTGATAGTAGCTGTAAGACAGAAAGGTTCAACATCATAAACAAAAACCTGTATAAATCAAAACTAAATTCAAAACAAGTTAAGTCACTTGCCTTTATTTTCAAAGCAAAAAAGAAATTAAACATTAATATTAACTACATTTTCTACAGGGTCCACTTTAGCAAACGTTCATAGCAGCGAGCAAGAGAGTGCCGGTCAGCAAGTTTCTCTCGTATAACAACAGTTGGGAGAAAAAGCTCTCACAGGGTATAAAAGCCGCTGACGGACCTCTACAAAGAGTTCAGTTTCCATTTCTGTCTTGCTACGGCAACGTTGACAACGAGACGAGTGAAGCATACAAAAAACAACAGCAAACCAAATAAAAAGCACCAACAAAAAAGACATACAAAAGAAGCTCTTAATTGCATCTCAACTAATAAGAAAGATCTCAAAAGAAAGAAGAATAAACATGTCTGAGGCACATTTTGATGAATATGAGCACTACAACTACGATCATGGCAAGCACATCTTCTCGAGCCACAGCGGCAAGCAACGCTCCAAGAAGGAGGCCACTGAGCACACCAACCACTTTGACCCCTCGGGTCACTCCAGAAAATTATTGACCAAACTCATGAACACCAACAACAATAAGAAGTTGCTGAAGAACTGATGTCCCAAGCACACACAGTGTGCGAAAAAGTAAAAAAAAAATACTGAATTTAAGTTACAAAACAACAAAGCAACAAGAAAAAACAGCAAAGGTGGAAATTGAAAATCAAAGCAACTCGTAAGAAGCAAAGCTGGTGAATAGAGGAAAGGAAGGAAGAAAAAGAACAGAGAGGAGAACAATTTGCTGCTGCAGCGGCGGCAGCTGGCACTGTCAGCTCGCGCGCTGGAAAACATTAAAAACACTGGAATTACTTATTGCATAGTTTCCTAAACTTAATACATTTACAGACTTATAATTTTAGTTTTAAGCTTAGTGCGATTCAAATTATGAAGTTTTCTCTAGATATAAATTATAAAATAAAAAGACTACAAACCAAACTGTTGCCAAATTTCATTTCTCAACCCTGTGTGTGTGTTTGCGATTCATGCATACATGCATATGTACATCTGTACTTGCGCACATATTGATGCAGAAGCTTTTTTTGTATGTGGTACATGCAATGTACCTGGACGTCACCTCACCGCCCGCTAAGAGAGTTTGTTTGTGAGAGACTGTATGCATATTTTTAGCCGCTTAGTTGAACTCATTTGCACTCAACTCAACGCCTTGCAATCGTCGTCCACGTTTTTCTTTGTGTTCATTATCTCCAACTCCGCTGTAAAATGTAAATGTGCAAAAATATACATATGTATGTATGTATGCGCATATAGAAATATGTACATACATACAAATATACACCCATCACTACATATGTACACATGTACAAATATACGGTACATGATATTGCCATTTAATAAAAAGATTACAATATCATAGCGGAAATCTTTTTCCTGACCTTCCAAAAACAGTTAAAAACGTTCGTGCTTACAATATTCATTAACGCAAATACATACATACACATTGTACATACATATGTATTAAAAGTTTCAATCATTAGCAAGTTGTTCAATAAGAAATATATTAATAATAATTATATTTATAATTATTATAATCATAATATAATTAATATAATAAATATCTCAGTAGAGTGGAATTGTAATACATTTTTTTGTAAAGGTTATCCGCAGAATGAATTTAAATGAAATACAAAGAAATTAATAAATTCAATGGAAGATATGATGTACCATTTGTAGTACAAATGTACCGAATCTGTGGTGGGTATCTCTGTTATCCATTGGTTTAACTGCTTTTATATATCAATCAGCTTTTGTATGCCATCAACAGGTATCTTCTGTGTGCAGCTCTACTTTTACGCAGCTTTTAAGTGAACAGTGCGTTTACAGTCAAATGTTATTTACGGTCCCCTGTTCATTACCCAAGACTCGATCCCATTTGGGACCCGGATGTGTACGATCCACTAAATATGAGGAAAAATAATCCAAAAGCAATCAAAATGTACAGTGGTCAAACATTATAATACAAAATGTATAAATTTAGTAACTAGATTCTAGTTACATACATACCTACATATCTCTTAATAGACTTCCCAGCTGCTCTTGATAATTGTGTCAACTATTTATTTACATACTATGTCCGTCTCGATGTCAACATGAATCCAATTTGTCAGACTGACATCAACAATCCGGAGTGTCAACTGTGGATGAGCAAGGTGTGCGAGCACTGCAAGGAGCTGTACGCCAGGGAGGCATCCGATGCATGGGCCGCCTGGTGGCACGACGATACACCACCTATCTATAAGGAAGTGGCCGATATGACCGTCTACGATTGCAACAAGCTAAAAAACTTACTCGAGCTGGAGGTAGCCGCACTGGAATCGAAATTACCAATGATTTCAATGGAAACATCAACTGATGACTTTGAATGGTGGCAAACGTTATTATTGATCCTTGTTTACGTTGTGATTATATTGATCGTGGTGATGATTTACTATTTCTGGCGACAGAGACGTCGCAAGAGCTTGCTGCCTTCCGATGATAAAGAGAATATCGAAGACAAGGGCTCTCCTAAGGAAACTTCATCCAACGAATTGTCACCTCAAGGATCTGCCACAGCTGTACCCCCTAAAAAGGAAGAGAAATCCAAAGTAACCACAAGCAATTGGGTACGCCAAAAGGCACGTCCAATCTTTGTGCACAACGAGGCTGCACTACGGCGTCAACATCAAAGGTACAAGGAGAAAGAGCACTTGAGGGAGACGTTAATCCAGAAGCACATTGAAAAGTGGACGAGCGCGCGTGGCAAGAATAAGAAAAAGGAAAAACAGAATAGTAAAGAACGGGAAGAAAATGAAGTAGATGAAACCAAAGAATAAAATATATACATAGACAATATACTACATATAGGTACATATATTTATACATGAGACTGGAATATAATAATAATAAAGAAGAATAATAGAATTGATTTATTAGGGTAGAGATGGTATAAAATCATTGGGTGCATGAAACAGGCAACTACCGGAAATATGAAAGAAATAACTTGGGATAATTAAACAATATATATGTTATTTTATATTTTCATATATTATGTTTAATTAAATCAAGCACATTTATATGGGCAACAAGCTCTCGGCATTCATTTCGACGTCGTCATCTGAGTCGTTGCTCTGCTGGGCGCGGTACATGCCAGTGCGAGGGCGTTCAGCGGGTGGACCCAATGGATCAACATGCTGTTTTACTGCAAGTAAAATAAAGGTATTTGTTTAAGGATGGAATGTACCCATTAGGTCTGTCTACTTACCTGAATAGGAATTTGCACTTTGTAGAAACTGATTGCCATTCTGTGCCGATGAAAGATTCGTTGAGATTTCGTTATTTTCTTGCAAACGTTCTTCATTTGATGGTCGAATAGCTGTTCAGGAGATAAAGAAGGTCATTAGTTAGGGGTACTATTTAAAAGTTAGTTATTACGCACTTCTCATACGACTACTGCCTCTGCTGGAGGTGGCTGAGGAGAGACGCTGCTGCTGATAGCGCTGCTCGTTCTGGCGCTCCTGTTGCTGCTTGTGCAGCCTGGCATAGTCCTGGGCATATCGATCGTGCAGCTCTGCCAGGCCCAGAGACTTGGTCACCTGCATGAGGGCGCGGACACATGTCAGATTATCCGGAAAGCGAGCATGTATCTTCTCGAACATGCCAAGATATTGCTTAGGCGGCAGATACGAATTGCGAAAGCAGCTGGCGACGCGGAGCATCAGATTGGGATCATTGGGATCGGCGAGAACTGCACGCTCATAGTAATATAACGCTTTCTCCGTTGCCTGTAGCTTGATGTAGTACGATCCGATAGAACTGGCGATGTTGATGTCGCTCATGTTGATGCGATATGCTTCATTGTAGTACTGATTGGCCTCCTGATGATCCTGTATTTGCTCATACATCGAGCCCACCTTTTCGAATAGCCGCGAGTCAATGTCAGACGCCGAAATGCCCAGCACCTGGAGATAGCCCTGCAGGGCACCAGGCGAGGCACTTGATTTGCCAAAGTTGCCTCCTCCTGCAGCATTGCTCAGACGACGCTCCTGCAGCTTGGCTAGCTGATAGTAGACATGACTATGCTGCACCGAATGCGGTTCCATGAGCTGTGCCTTCAACAACTCGAACTGTTCTTCGGCCAGTTCGTAGTCCTGCTCCTGCAAAGCCAGTAGACCCAGATTATAGTTGGCCTCGAAATGCCCCGCATCCACTTGCAGTGCGCGCTGCAAACGCTCTCGAGCCGAGCTGAGATTCTGGTTCTGCATGTCCACAATGCTTGCGTTAACCAGTGCCAAGGTGTTCGACTGCAGTGCTCCAATCTCTTGCAGCTGATTCAGGCAGTGTGTGGCCATTTCCAGGTTGCCCAGCTGTGACCAAAAGTTATAGAATGTATATTGAATTTATTTGCTATACCAGAATTACTCACATTGATATAGATAAAGCTGAGATTGATCAGCGCACTGGCTGTCATGGAGCTCTCGCTCTTCCGATCGTACATTTGCAGCGTCTCGATGGCCTGATTCACATCGTTCTGCCGCAAATAGACGAGTGCCTTGTTCAGCTCTAGCTCGTTGGCCAGCCAGGAGAGATTTGATGTTCTAATGACTTCGATACACCAGTTATAACCTATCGAATAGTAAAATCGTTTACAATCTAATTATTTTATGATAGTTAAATGAAATGTACCATCATTATAGTTTTCCTCAATTAAGGGTGAAATTAGATCAACAATCATCGTAATGGAACGTTTCTCCGTGTTGCGTCTATTTTTGGTGTACACGGCCAGCTCATCTGTCTTGAGGGCCTGTAGTACATAGCGATTCTTGGCATTGCCGGATCCATTGCTAGGCTCATTCACCTGCACAAAGGAACTGTTACCCTCACCATCGATAATGGCCACCTCGGCTGCATGAGTCTCTGCAGTCGTTTGGCCAGCCTGTTCGGCCTGTTGCTGCAGTCGAATAATGTTGTTCTCGTTCTCCAGATCTCGCTCTGTTTCGACTGGCTGCACATCGCAAAGACTGCGGAATGTACTCTTGATTTTCTCAACATCACCCATGGCATAGTAACAGAGCAGCAGATGGATGCCACTACGAATGTCTGGCCTCTCCGACATGATAAACTCAAAACTGGACGCAGCATCCGCATACTGTCCCATGCGAACAAAGAGTACCCCGATGTTTTCGGTGATCCTGAGACGCAGCTGTTTCTGCGTATTGGGCACCGAGTCCAGCGCCATGCGATACATCTTGATGGCCTTCTTATGCATTCCCATCTTCAGGTAGATGTTGCCCATGTTCAGTTTCAGTTGATTAACATGTGGAAACATTTTGTTCTTGGTCATGATATTGTACGTGTTAAGAGCCTCGATGTGCATGTCGTTGTGTTCGTATTGCTCAGCCAGATTGAAGAATACCTGAAATGAAAAGGGAGTTATGCTTTATATAAGAGAGATAACCACCTTACTTACTGCATAGGTCAAATCAAAGTTATGAAACACATTCTCGCCCTGCTTGTCCTGCTCATGATGCAGTATGCGATCCAAAGAGGACGCATCCTTTGCCTTGTTCAGTGCCTCAGCCAGTGAAGACTTCAGCTCGGCACTATTGGTTCCGTTTGTTCGATTCATGGTGCAGCGTGCGGCCAGCACAATGGATGACTCCAGCAGCTTGACGATTTTCGTTTCCATATTCTTGTATTTTATCTGCGGACTATATACATTTGATTCATACAATCCCTATATCTATCCTTTGCTTTGGACTACTCACTTGACTTCCTTGGCCGCATCGACGGCCGCATTGGCCGACGACAGCGTCTGCTGCTTCACCTTCTCCAAAAAGAATTGATCAAACCGCTGACCCGCAGAGCCGCTAGCACTGGCCGCATAACCCACGGCTCGCACCGCTGTCGAGGGTCGGGCTAGGGCGGTCTTGTCCCCACCAGTTCGACTGCTTACCAAATTGCCACGCTACAAAATGGGGAGATTTATATATTCATTTTGTATTTAATTTCCAGTTCTCTACTCACCGAAAAGAGCTGCGATGTTGGTGGTCTGCCTGCAGCTGTGGGCGGAGGTGGAGCCGTTGCTGCAGCCATTGCAGATTCAATATTAGAGGCTGATTTTTTATCATCGGATTCCTTTGCACTCATTCTTTCAAGTCTTACGGAAAATCACTTTGTTTTTTTTTTTATTTGTGTTATAAAGTTCTTCAGAAGTTGTTGTGGACAAGTGTTGTCCTAGCAATAAGTTTTCCGGACTGTTTTGAATGTACCGTTGCCATGGGCCAACCGATTGCAGGGTTGCAACTTGCAACAAGTTTATATCGAAATAATTATAAAATTATGTTTTTGTTAATAATTGATAAACTGCTCTTGCTATGCAGCCCGACTAACATGGCTAACAAAATCGAATTTATTTCCTATTATTTAATTTGCTTGACCATTTCCAATGATCAATAAATGTAAAAGGTATAGTTTAATAGCAGTCAGCCTTCCGTATGACACAACAAAAAGTGTGTTGGAAAACATTGCTACTGGTATAATAGTTCATCCAATGAGAAATATATTGTATATCTTATGAAGACCTAACCGAAATTTCGGACATATTTGGCGTACTGTAATTGAAATGAAAATATTAAAATATTAATTATTATTATATGGACTTAGCTTTTTCCAACATATTTTTTTAATACCAAGCTTATTTTTAGCATATTTCAAGAGATATAGTATATTTCCTCTCGATGCCTGGTGTGAACACACACATCTTAGCTATTATAAAGTTTATTTCAAATGTTGGGTACCACGTCCCCCGCCCAAGAAAATAAAAAATGAAAAATTTTCAATTCGATTTGCAAGCCACATATAAAGTACAAAACATTCCGGCTTTACCTTTTACTAAGCTGACTAAAATATCTACCTCTCCTCCAAAACTCAATATATCAGACTACGACTCTCCAGTACCTTTTGATATTTGTATCAACTATTTATTTACATACTATGTTCGTTTTGATGTCAACATGAATCCAATTTGTCAGACGGATATCAATAGTCCGGAGTGCCAATTATGGATGAACAAGGTGTGCGAGCACTGCAAGGAGCTGTACGCCAAAGAGGCATCTGATACCTGGGCCGCCTGGTGGCACGATGATACACCACCAATCTATAAAGAAGTTGACGATATGACCGTCTATGATTGCAACAAGCTTAAGAACTTGCTCGAAATGGAAGTGGCCGCACTGAAGTCAAATACACAAACAATTTCGATGGAAACTTCAGATAGCTTTATGTCATGGAAAACAGGCTTATTTTTCGCAGTCTATATCATGGTTATAGTAATCCTGGTGCTAATTTGCTATACGTGCCAACAGGCACGTCGCAGTAAAGCAGCGCCCAATGATAATGTCAAAAAAATGGAGGTAGAAAAGGCTTCTACCGTTCAAGAGGCTGAGGAAGGAAAAGGTAATTCGAATAATTTAGGAACGTCTAAGCAAGAGACACCGTATATATCTGAACAAAAGTTGATAAACATGAATGAAAAGAGATCAAAGGAACATATTACGAGTTGGATGCGCGAAAAAGCACGACCGTTCCTTGTCTACAACGTATCGGAAGTACGTAGTCAGCAGACCAAGTCCATGGAGAAAGAAAACTTAAGGGATGGCTCCACCGATCAGAAGTTTTTGAAGTGGGCAAAGAAACGTGAGAAGCAAGCAGAGAAGGCGAAGGAAAAAAAACAAAAAGCTGAGCTAAAGAAGCAGAAGGGGAAAGGAAAAATCAATCATTGAAAATACTTTTATAACATTTATTTATATATATCAATTAAACTTGAACTTCACCTTTTGTTTTTATGCACTTCGACAATAAAAAATTGTCAAAAAAGGGTGAAAATTACACATGTATCAGGCAGAAAAGGGCGTGTGAGACCACCACAATGTATATATTTAGGATTGAGTCGATTGACCCACACAGATCGCAGCTATCATAAAAGATAGGCTCCAAACTTGGCATGAAGGTTCTTGTAAACAGACGCTGATTAAGTTTCCTTCAAATGTTGGTGCCATCCGCCGTCCCAGCAAATCAATAGTTAAATTCATTTATGTGATGTACATATGTATTTGTGCAGGAGTTTACCTAAACTACGCCGGAAAATAGATCCTATCGCGTGCCGCTCCACTTTTGTTCTCGTTATAATTAGAATATCCTTGTTTTTAAATATATCATAGTTTCTAACACATAAAGAATTGTCATGATATATCATTATGATTAAATCTTGCTACTTTTTATTCCGTGACATGAAGCGTGATTATAGCAAACTGTATTTATAAGTTACCAAATCGCATGATATTGGCATATCGTAAAGTGTGCGAAGCCAACAACCAGTTGGCATTTCTCTTCCGGTTTTGCGCGTGCGTACCACGAGTTTTAGCAAAACAATAGTTTGAAATAAGTTTAATACTCCATCACAAAACATATTCACATACCTAACCTTTAACAAATATATAACATTTCCAAATAGTAAAAATTTATTATCAAATACACAGTGATTTGCGATAATTTGCATTTAACTTTATCTATGGTATTACGGTACTCGAGATAAAAACTAACAAATAACAAATCAGAAATATATAGATTATAACCTATTACTTTCATAAAATCTGTATTCACCAACAAAATCTGCGATTTGACTGAATTTGTCAAGTATGCAGCACGTTAGAGTGTTACTTGTGGTCTCAACGAATTGCATACATGATGGATTCTGTTGTTTGTAGTCTACAGTGTTTAGTGTATCTCTAACCATTAAAAAACACATCAATTTCATTCTATTATTTAATCACAATTTATTTATTGCTCACTTAGAATTAATTTGCAAAATATGTTTCAGCACTCAAGTCAACTGCCAGGCGCGACAAATAATATAATGCTTATATAAAAAAGATATTTCCTCTTTACAAAAAGTACAATTAGCTGGTTACAGAAATCGAACCTCTCTTTGGTTTACACAATCGAAATATTATATTTTGTTTAACACTAAATTTCATACAATATGCCACTAAAATGTTCTAAAAAGATGTGCGTACTAAAATCGTTGCTCAACTCTTTTTGTCAAAAATCTTTCTTCCTTCTAACATTATTTATCTATGTATATGTGTGTCTTTTATCCGTCATTCACATACATACATATATAATTGTTATGTATATATGGTTACATCATAATGATTTGATTTGTAAGGCAAAATTGTAAGTCACTTTCTTGATTGCATACAGCGCCTAATTTGTAGATTTATAAATATATCAATAATATATAAATAAATTTAACAGTATAGTCTTTAAAGCTGTTGAAATGTATTGAAAATCTGTATCGTTTATAGGGTATTTTGGTATCAAAAATTGTTGCTGTCAAGCTTGTTTAACAAGTAGTTGTGTTTTTGTAAAGATTTAAAAAAGTTCTCAACGTTTTTAACAAGCTCGTGCCGTGTGCAAGTCGTACACATAATGTATATATGAATATTAATACATACGATATTAGTCTATGTATATAAGGCTCACTCCAAGTGTGTGTATATATGTGTATGTATGTATATATATAATAGCGAGATCAATGAATGTTAATTCCTTGCAACAGATAGTATATCAACAATTTAGAACAGAACATAAAACAAGACGGCACATACATTTTGGGTTGATATCAATTGAAATCTTTAACGAATAACTATTAAATTTGCTCTTAAAAATTAAACTTTTCTACAAATGTATGTATATATAAATAATAATTGATACGAGTGACTTTTCTGTTGCAGCTATCGTTGTTGTTTGGTTTTGGTTTCATTCCTAATTGGCAAGCTTAGTTAACGTTGATCAGCTTGGTCCAAGTTCTATTTACAGTCGATAGACAGCATAGCTATGTGAGTTTCTTGGCCCATTTCAAGTCGTCATCGCGTGGCTTTAGACCTGTAAAGTGCTCAATTATTGACTCAATGGTTGACCAGAATCTAGAAATAAAGAAATAATTGTAGTCTAAATTTAATTGTTGTTTAAATATTACTCACCTAATTTGCTCTAGGGGCCAATTCAGCCAGCCGGTTGTAATACAAAAGTACGTCTCATGCGGTGCCACATGATGGATGCGATGATGTTTCCTTGGCAGTATAATATGACACTTCTGCATCCATAGCACCCACTTCGGAAGGCCCCAATATGTGTGCGACCACTTGTGTATCTAAGTTAAGTGCAAAATATAAGTAAATACATTTAATTTTACGCATTTGAAGCTAGTATTACCTGATTTGTCATGGTAACAAATAACGAACAAAGAAATACATAGGATATCCAGCCGAAATTTTGTTGAATTTCGCAAGGAGACTTGACATAGAAATAGTGTGCCAAATATCCTAGAATGGGTATACCCACCATGAAGTTATCTCCGTTTGTTTCAATGAAATCGTGACGTGTTATCGATGTAGGATCTAAATGATGTTCACGAAATGGACGCAGGAAACTCTATGAAAACAATAATTACAAACATAAGACGTAATGAAATGAAATGGCAAACGGATTTTCTTACTTTTCCAATAATTGGTAAGTCCACTGACCCCCATGTATCCGCTGCCCAATGAACAAGGCCTGAGGCAAAGTCTGCTGTTATAATGCCACACAAGGCCGAGACTAAAGCAACACTGCATCGCTCCCAACGCAAATGCTTGATAATTAGCAAGAAATTGAAGATCATCAGTCCGATGCAGGTGTAAACACAAATGATTTCCTGGGCACGTTTACCTGCAATAATAAATCGATGTTACATTTACATACTAATGATTATAATAATACTAGACTAGAGATATACCCTTTGCCCACTTCGAACTAAACGTTTTTTTAAATATGTATTTAATTTTGTTGTTAAGCGTATTTGTTGTTGCATACTTTACAGGGAGTGTCTTAGAAATCAAGGCCAATTTCACACATTTTCATCATTTTTATCATTTGAAAAATGATAATTATTGTCTTATAAAAAAAAAAAAAACAATTTAGTATTAAAATTGCGCTTGTTAATCGGTTTCTACCATTTTACGGAAATTTGATAGAACTCTTATAGTCTTTGAGATCTACGTTTTCATACGAACACATAGGCTGACGGACGGCTGATCAATAATTTATATACAAGCTTATACACTACGCACCTGGACTATAAAGCGATGCCAGTTCCTGTGCACCCTTGTTCTGTGGTCCCCAACGTGGCGAAGTCGCTGTTGCCTCGCAGTTATCATTCAATGTGGTCGTTGTTGTTCCTGTTGCTGTCGATGTTGTACCATCCACTGTTTCCGCATTGTCAGTAGCGATCTGTTGTTCATCTAGTGTTGTGGGTGCTAAATTTCCATTGGGATCATCCTCATACATGGAATTGGCCAGAATTTCCTTATCGCTTTTGCTCGTCATCGTCTAAGCGGGAAATAAACAAGATATCATAAATACCGAGTTCAATTTGAATACAACTTAAACGCCTTGTGGTCTGTCCCTGACTGACAAGAGAAGGCGCTGTTCAATGTCAGTGCCATTGAGGGGACCTGAGAATAAGTCAGCTGTTTAGGAGCTCATTGCATTATTAAACAACTATATGGGAAAGCACAGCAACCAAGTGGGCGTGAAATATTTAGGAGCACTTCGCATTGTCGCTGCAGTTCCTGAATATTCAACAATGGCACTGTTGAGCAGCTGAACACCAGGCTGGGCTCCCAACCGTTGACCTCTGCACATGTTGATGTCATTACGTGGCCTGCATTGGCACCCTACGCCCTCCTCCCTAGTATACCATCTTCAGGCCCCCGTCGCCCAGCTAGTTCGACGCCTGTGCCTGGCTGTGTCACGCAATATTTTTGGGGCTTATGTTTTACCCAGTGGAACTCGAATGAGTGAGTTGTCAGTTGTGTTGGGGGCGCGGTTTAAAGGTGCCTTAATTAGGCAAATTGGTATTTAAATTGTTGGCAGCAACAACGCGTTTGAGGTAGGTTCATTCCAACGTGTGTTATAGACAAATTTGTTAGCCTTTTTTTGGTCATGGAATTTTTATGCTTTGCTCATAATAAACTTTCCACAACAGGCAACAATACATATTTGCATTTTAGGCTATATTATATTATTTTATTCAACACTAAATCGAAGAGCTATATTATTTTCAAGGCGTGGTATTTTCTATTCGAGCAGTCTCGTCTAGACGAATATGTCTTTTTTGTTTTATCATAGTATTTCTATGACAAATGAGTTCCAACACGGAATGCCCAACGATGGGAATAAGTACATACTTACTATATACTATATATGATAATTGGTCTATGGCAAGTTTAAATGAGAGCTACATTGCGGCTCGCTTGTTGTATTGAAAACGATACCTTCTTTTGATCCTTATTTAAATTTACATCGCAGCAAAAAAGATTAAACTGTATGTTTGCGTGGGATATGAGAAGAATGTGATATGAGGCCTGCTACAGGTGCTCGACTATGTGTGTGTGAAAGGCTTTCTGATTTGAACTTCTTGATTTAAAAAAATGAAAATCATTTGTTGAATACTGTGTATTAGTTTCATTACACTGTCTACACTGTGCTTCAGAACTGAAAATAGGAACTTCTTTAATAAAGCGGCAACGATTAAGTTCTCTTTTTAGTTCCAATGAGTATCAAAATAATACAAGTAGTGCCTACTAAAAGGTTAAATATAGTGATAAGTGTAAGCTATTCAAAAACTGATAACGGCAAAGTTGATTAGCACTTCAAGTGAGCAAGTGATTGACGCTACTTTTATTATGTTTACTTTTTTCAATGCTTATCAAGTTTATTTCTTCTGTAAGTAAACATTATAAGTAGGTATTAGGTATACAAATTTGAGTAAAATTGATTGAGAATATATACTATGAATAAGGATATACCTGCTTCCATATACATCTAATGATTATCCTTACTAATGCAGAATTTGAATATCATTTGTGAATGATTAGTCCAAGAAACTCATATGTACACACGTATTTTTGTATGTACACCATGGGTATAACTATAACAACCAAATTGAATTATATGGGTACTACACTCGTGTGTGTGCAGACTGTTAATTGTAGGACTTTCACACAAGCTATTATTTATAAGTTAGAAGTTCGTGGAAGTTATGTATGTCAACCAGCCAACAACAAAGTGTTATACTGTTATACAAGGTATACATCTTTAATTGCATATCGAATACATATGTATAGTGTATTTGTTATTCTGATCTTTATAAATAAATAATCAGTTAATTGTGATCAAATTTGGAGCAGAAAATAATTGGATACGTGTATATTTGTATGCGGTATTCGTTGCTCTCCGAGAGTGCAAGTGAAAAACACATTAATTAAACCTGGCAGCACACAACATTGACTATTGATAAATCGCCCATCTATGAACCAACAACGAATTGACAGGCTCGCGTGGGCATTCCCTGAGTATTACATGCTAATGGTTATCAAGCCCAGAGGTGAGAGCCGCCTCCCCAAACAGAAAGGTCATGAAAACAAAACCCATAATCTGATGGCTTGGAACACCCCACAGAAGGCAAACATTTCCGTTTGACGGGCGAAAATAGGAAAGAAATAAAAGAAAATGCTGATTCAAATTTCAAAAATAAATGCCAGGCAAAGTAAGTCGCCTGAAAGGTGAGCCACAAAGAGAAAAACAAACAACAAAAATACCAAGAAAATGAATACGAAAACGTCGACACAAAAAATGTTAGCTACGGCGTCAATGGTGACAGCTCCTATGCGTTCTATCCTAATATCCTGTGATTACTTCAAGTGTTTTGGGTATATTACTTTAGGCAGAATCAAAATTATCCTTATAGGAATATATGGAAATTTTGAATCAATTTTTATAATGAATTGAGGGCAATGAATCCTTATGGGAATTTCTTATAGAAATTTATGGAACTTTTCAAAATATTATTTTTAGAAAAAAAAAACTACAACTTTCCTAGACTAAAACCCTATTAAACAAAAAGATTAGACAAGGGTCTAAGACGTTTGCTCAATATAAAATAAATATATTTTTTTTTAACACTAAAACTCATTTCTTTTTTAAATTCACTTCATAAATTTATAGTAATATCAACTAATTTGTATTATGACTGCCCTGACTTTACACCAAATAAATAAATAATTCATTCAGAACTCTACGTACAGTGGGTCCAAATCATGGCAGGGTATTTGACTAGTTTAGCTTTAGAAGCTGACACACTATGTGGTTTGTTTGTTTGTTTGTCGTGTGGGGCATAAAAAAGGGGGGCGCACATAGCCAACAGGTACTAATTTAGCCAACGTAACGACGATTCCTCCTTTTTTTTTGTTGTGGCAACGACGAAGGAAACACCATTTATTACACGAAATGCGCGAAAAGTCACTCGAAAGTTTGCTGCGAGCGAAATCTCACTTCTCTCTCTCTGTCTTGTTCTCGCAGTACATTTCCTTTTGCCCGCCTTTTTTCAAAGTCAGCGGTCTTGGCGTATTTATAGTTTATAGTATTTTATGGTTTTTGCATTCTACGTCTGTCGTTCTCTGTCTCCCTCTATTTGCAATTGATAAGACATTTTCATGGCTTTGCTTTTTGCACTACAATTCGCATACTATTTATAAAAACAAGCCCAAAAAAACTGACTAACAAAAAGCTCTTACTCACACACGCACACACATGCACACACACGCACACACTTAGGCATGGGACTTACCTTTGTGCGTGTGCCTGTAGTTGTGGTTTGTTGTTGTTTTATTTGTTTTTGTTTTGTTGTCAGGCTGGTGGCGGCAAGTAGTCACGACAAACACGACGCGATGCCGCCGTTGATGTTGTTATTGTTGTGTTGTGTTGTTGTTGTTGCTAAGGCTGCGGCACCTACAAAGAGCGATGTGTGTAGGTTTTACTTGCGACTTAAACAATTAAATTTAAATGAACCATCTAGTAATATTGATTAAAATTAGAGTCGAACTACATTTTATGCATGCGGGGCAGTAACGAACACGCACACAGCCACACACGCACACAACCACATATGCACATGCATATCCAATTTAACACACAAACGAAGAGAGAGAGAGAGGGACAGAAGGACAACAACTACTACGTACGTTAGAGACTCCTCCTCACTACTATGACTAAAAAGTAAATAAATGCTGTTTTATGCACGTGATTTTATGTTGTCACAGACGTGATGAACACATACAATGCGGCCCGGAAACCCGACAACGGCAACAACAACGACTACGGCTGCGACGAGGACGGAAACCACAACGATAACGACGCTAACGACTCCGTCTGCAGCTGCAGAGGCTACTTTGCACCAGTAAATTCCGACAGCAACTAAAAAAATGCCAACGTCGGGCAGCTTTTCATTCATGGCCCCGTGCACTACTTGCGTATAGAGTATTTGAGTATAGTGTATGTGTCAGTAAGAGTGTGTGGGTGGCTAGCTTTTACCGTTATATTTCGTGTGACTCGCCGCACATAGTACTCACGTTTGAATTTTGCGCCATAATTATTCTTCTTGTGTATAGATATTCTATTTTGCTTAATATAAATTTAACGTTACATTTTGACAATGTATTCACAGAGTAATGCAGCAAGTTTAAACAATATACATAATAAACAAACTAATGCATGTGTGTCAGGTTATCGATAATTATAAGCATCAATAGCAAAAAGCTTTTAGTCAGCCACAAAACAGTGTAACCCTAAGACCAAACAAACAACATGAACAGCTGGATGTTACGTCGCCTTGTCCGCATTTACAGCTAACAAAATAAAAGTTCAATTAATTAATTAAAATGTTGCCATTAGCACGCGGAATTTACAATGGCTTGTCGCAAATGACACGCCTCAACCGTACACAATGTCTGCATACAGCCAGTGCGTTGAGATGCAAAGCGGAAACATCAACTGAAAATGAACCGGCTGCCGAAGAAAGTGAAGAGAATGCATCGTCAAATTCCGCACCAGATCCAAAAGACCGAACAAAGGTGATACCCGTAGAAACATCGATACGCTACTTGAATAGTGAGGCCTACAAAACCACCTACGGTGAGGAACCAGTGTGGTTGCAATATCGGTAAGCAAAAGACTTCGAGTTAATGTGAAGAAGATGCAAATTAAACGATTAATTATCTCTAGGCGCAATCACAAGGGCATGTTTGCGCCGCGCAAGACTCGCAAAACATGCATACGCCAGGGTAAGATCTCTACCGGTAATCCGTGTCCCATATGCCGTGACGAGTACCTGGTGCTGGATCATCGCAACACAGAGCTGCTCCAGCAGTTCATTTCGCCCTACAGTGGGGAGGTGTTGAGCTACTCGAAGACGGGATTGTGTCAGAAGAGTCATTTGCGCCTTATGGTGGCCGTGGAGAAGGCACGGGATCGTGGCCTAATCACATTCGATGTGCCCTTCCGCGAATACGACTACGAGGAATACTATGGTAAAAAGGAGGAGCAGAAACAGTGAAATATTCAGTGAGAAAATAAAGTTCAAGAGTCTTTTTTATTGTTAAAATGATGTGTGTGTGTTTGAGGTTATGTTTCATCAACAGCTGTTCAATCAGCTGTTGTATGTGGAGTTCTTATCAGCTGATTCGTAATTTGTTTTTCACCGGATTCGTCATTTGCCTTTCGCAATGTCTCGAAACTGCACCTTTCTCGTTGTGGGCGGAGGCATTGCTGGTGTCTCCTGCGCCGAAGCCTTGGCCATTTGCTGCTCCGACACAAGTGCATCTATTCTGCTGCTCACAGAATCCAGCATTGTGAAGAGTGTCACCAATCTGGTGCCAGTGGCGCGCTACCTACACAAATTCGATGTGAGGGAACAGAATGTTGCGGAACTGGGTGCTGGCATAGACACAATTGTGGACCAACTGGAGCATATAGAGAGCAAGAAACATTGGGCACGTACCAAGAGTGGATTGGTCATTGAATACAAATACATTTGCCTCTGCAGCGGCGGAGCACCCAAGTTGCTTAGCACAGATCAGCAGAAGGATCACATTATTGGCATACGCGACACAGACTCGGTGCTGGAGCTACAGCGTCGACTGACTAGTGCCAAGGATGTTCTGATCCTGGGCAACGGCGGCATTGCCAGCGAGTTGGCCTACGAACTGCGCGATGTGAATGTTCATTGGGTTATCAAGGATGCACATATATCTGCTACATTTGTTGATCCAGGTGCAGCCGAGTTCTTTCAGCTGGCCCGCAGTGAAACGGAGCAGAGGACACCAGCTACCACGGCCATCAAGAGAATGCGCTACAGTGAATTGGTGCCCAAAGAGGAGGAAAAACAGAGCAAACGTGGAGCTGCCTTGGGACCTGATTGGCATCGCAATTACGATCTGAGCGGCAGCAGTTCTGGTCGAGCACTGCCCAAGATCTACTACAAATCCCACATTGAAAAACTGGAGCAACTGGCTGACAGCGGATTAAGAGTAACGTTAAAACATGAGGACAACAGTCTGGAACAGCTGAACTGTGATTTCATTGTGTCCGCAACGGGCGTGCAGCCACGTCATGATTTCACCACAGATGAACCGCTCGACCTGGCCGAGGATAACGGCATTAAGGTGAACGAAATGATGTGCACGAATCTTTGTGATGTCTATGCCGCTGGTGATGTCTGTACCGCAGACTGGGCGCCGGCAGATCATTGGTTCCAAATGCGTTTGTGGACACAGGCGCGTCAAATGGGAAGCATGGCAGGACGAAGCATGGCAGCCCTCTACGAGGGAGAAACTATCTATCAGGACTTCTCTTTTGAGCTCTTTGGGCATGTCACCCAACTGTTTGGCTTTCCCGTCGTGTTGCTGGGTCGCTTTAATGGCCTGGGATTGGGAAGAGACTACGAGCTGCTCGTGCGCTGTACTAGGAACAAGGAGTATATCAAATTTGTACTCCAGAATGGACGACTGCGTGGTGCCATCCTAATAGGCGACACTGATCTCGCCGAGACCTGTGAGAATCTAATACTCAACGGAACTGATCTGGAACCATATGGCGACGATATACTGAATCCAGACATTGATATTGAAGACTATTTTGATTGATATATTACAAATACAGACTATCGCACACACACACTCTTAAAGTACATGGTTATTGGGCTTAATACTAGGGGGAGTTCCGCTTTTTCTTCTTGTGTCATTTGAGTTTTCCCTCGTTTCCTGCAAGAAAGGAAATTGCTAAAGCCTTTCAAGCATTTTCCATACGATATGCGATACTTACCCACATACTTAATCTCATCGAAGGCCTTGCGCGCCTTCTTGAGCTCCTCGTTCATGGTTAGCAGATCCTTGACTCTGGCGTACTTGCGCTGATCTTTGCGCACCAGAAAGATGATATCCTCCACCTGGACACGTCCAGTGCGTCCGATTTCCATGGCACGGTGTGTGGTCTCCGCAATGTATTCAATAACTAAATCCTCCAGCAGATCTACTGTTTCCGTATAGGGATTCTTGTCGTCGCCAAATCCAAACATCATGCACCGCAGCTCCTTGCTGAAAAGGCGCTTGCGTCCCGAATTGGTAGACACCATTTGCTCATCGTCAACATCTTCATCGAACTGTAGAGAATTAAATTGAATATACATAGCAAAACACTTTGTTGTTATATCAAACTTACGTCGGCGGCTTCAAAATGCTCATCGGTTGTGGTATTTGCAGCCATTATATATTTGTTATGCTTGTTTGTTGTTATTAATGAAAGAAAACACACAATTATTTGAGCTCGCAGAAAAAGTATCGATGCCTGCAATTGTAAACGTTCATTAGCTGCCTGCTATTAAACTTCTGTAATTTCTATTGTGAGCGCTGTTATCGATAAACTACGCGACAGCAACTCTGTATTTGTCGATACCGACGCAGCATCAACAAACACACATTTCAAATTTAAACGCACTTCTCAAGTTCACTCAAAAATGGATGTTTATACATTTGAAAAATCTTTTTTAGAGCGTCTGAAAGAAGCAGAAGCTGTTTTATCATGGGAAGGTGCCGCCATGCCAGCCTCGCAGGTGCGCTCCGAGTGGAAGTCCTACGTTGAGCTGCAAATGGAGCCAACAGGTAATTAAAACGCATACACATGCGCAGAGCACACATTCACACATACTTACGCACTTATGCATCCACTGTTTGCAGGTTGGCAGGCTATGTGGAAAATACCGCGAGTCATCTGCGAAGATTTGAAACTACGATATCCAACAATTGTCTTCGGGTATGTCGATCAGGTGATATTCGATGAGTTGAAGGCGGTGTTTGTTGTGACTGCGGTGCAGGATCAGGATGTCCACCTGCCGGAGAGCAATGAAGTCAACCTCATCGAGCTGTGGCCAACGTTGCAGCAGGAGAACTCGGCTTTGAATGTAGACACCACAGCCGAGTGCATTGATCGCCTGCGTTTCTTCTACACGCACGTCTGGATGCCATGGGATAAGGACTTTGATGACGACCGAGATTGGGTGCAAATGCATTTGCACGCGCGTATTCAGTTGGCCTGTGATCTCAGCAAGAACCGCTTGCCCCGTCCCTTAGCCCTGCACATGCGCACGCTCATGATGGAGGCGCGATACATACAGCAGCGGCTGGAGTATCTGGAGCTGGATCTAAGCGATGCCGAGAACGAAAGCGATGATGAGGCCGTCGAGCTCAATGACAATGCTACAGATCCACCCCGGAAGCTCACCAAAACGGGCAGCAGCCCCAAGGCAAGCAATCTTAATAAGTCCATGTTACCTGTCACTGATCTGATGTGCCTCCACCTCCGTCTGGCCATCATACGCAGCGAATTCGAAATTCTTGAGAATCCTGAAATGCGACGTGCCTACAGTGAGCTGCAGAGTAATGTCTTGCAGCGGCATTTGCTACAGCGTAGTCCAGGCCGGCTTGGTCAGTTGACGGAGCAAGTGGAGCGCGCCCAGATTTGCCATGTGGTCACAGTTCCAGGTGAGCTGCAAACACAGATCGATCTCATGACGATGGCCAAACAAATGGTGAAGCCAAAAGTGCAGGTCCAGCTTGGGAACACATTGCAGGTAAGTAAAGCGAGGCTTTCTTGAAGATAGATTAGTGACAAAACGATTCTTCCAGGATGTGCTGAGTATTTCTCAGACAAATGATGATATCCTGCTATCCCCCGGGCAGCACACCATCAAGTTTCTGGAGCATCTCAATGACAACGGCAGCATGAAAGGTCTTGTAGCTGCTGAGGCGATCGTTGCAGCCGATCTGGATAGTCTTTCCAAGGTGCCAGTGATTTGTTCGAGTGACGAGGATAGCACTCTGCTAGTAATTGATGGAGACTACACGCTGTCCCATCTGGTCCTGGACTGTCGTCATGTGCGTCGTGGAATTCTTCTGCGTGATGGAACGCTGACTCTGCGAAATTGCCGTTTGATCGGCGATGGCAGATCAAGCACACAGGAGGCCATAGTATGTATGCCACAGGCCCGGCTAGAGATCAAAGATTGCCTGCTGGAGAACTTTGCCGTTGGCATTTCAATGCGCAGTGAAACTACCGCCGAGTTGAGCAATGTGATAATCCGGAAGTGCAACACGGGCTTGGAACTGCTCGACCAGACAATCAAGTTAAAGCTGCAGAATAACGATTGTAAATTCGACACTTGCAAACTGGGCATCTTGGCCGATGGCATTAAGTTGCCCAATGTCACGGAGAAGTCACTCGCATTGAAGCGCTTCAGCGAGCTGCAACGGTGAGTTTCAGCTTCAAATATTAAGGTAAACCTTATTTATCTTGCCTCATCTTGCAGCTACAATGAGAGTAACTGGCTAGGCAATTGTCACTTCAACTACTGCCTGCGCAACGTACGAGTCTTTAATGAATCCGAGCAGCTGCTGGCCAAGCGCACACACCAAAATCTTCTTCTCGAAGAGATTGAGGGCGAGAACAAGGAGAATGTCATTTAGTTTTAAGACGGGGCAATGTAAATCAAACCACAAAAGATCACAAACAGGCCATAATAAAAAACATTTCATATATTTTTTAATTATGCTGTAATTTTATGCAGTTTAATGCATTTCAAATGACCTGCACAGAATACAAATTTTGCGCCGATTGCTTACTATCGACGATAGTTATTGTGACATGTGTAATAAATACCACTATGTATTAGCTATTTATTACAAAAAAAACATTTTATAAAATTTCGGTTTTTAATTTTCTTTTTTTTTCAAATTGCACAGTTTAGTATTTTAAATTCGCGCACCCAATAATGCATCGATAGCCAACTATCGAGTAGATAGATAAGATTATCGATACTAGTAAACAAGTAATTTGTCGCATGTGTCGGGAATAAATACCACTGCGTCTTGCTAGCTCTGGCTCGGCCCGCAATTCATTTGATGTCAAAACGTCGTTATAAAAGGAACCAAACATATCTCCAAAACTTCCAGTATGTCCAAGGAGCACTGGATGCGTGACCTGCCTCCGGATTTGCGGGATTTATCAATTATTAACTTAGCTATTCCGGGTATTTGATGAGATCATCGGAGACACAATAACAATGTTCGACTAATTAATGCCAAAGTGATTCCAATTGTCTGTAGGTTCCCACAATGCGATGACCTATGGAATAAATAGCAGCTCAAAGCTGTCACCCGATGCGGAACCCGATATACGACGTTCGAATCGTTTCATACCCTGCATTGTACGCCGCTGGTGTAAGACACAATCGTCGAGCATTTTGGAGCAACTGCAGCTGGGCGTGAGGTACTTCGATTTGCGTATTGCACAGAAAGATGGCAAATTCTACTATTGTCATGGACTGTTTGCCATGGAAGTGTTTGAACCGTTGCTGGAGTTACGACAGTATCTGGCTAGCCATCCAGAGGAAATGGTTATCCTGGACCTGCAACATTTCTATGCCATGACGGTGCCGCAACACCAGCAACTGCATGCAGAGTTGCTGCAGTTCTTCGATCAACGTCTCTACGCCAGCACAGATGGATCCCTGCACCAGTGCACGCTGGCCCGCTGTGCCGAGCTGCAGCGTCAGGTGGTGCTCATCTATAGACGCTGCCCCATTAGTCTGCCCCCGCAATTCTGGCCCAGCTTCGCCTGGCCTACACCTTGGCCCAATACGGCGAGCGTGAAGAAACTAAAATCATTTCTAACGGATTCACTGCTATCACGGCAGCCACAACAAGGATATGTTTCACAATGCTTGCTTACTCCCACAGGACGATATATAGCGCTACGTATATTCTTCTCTCTGAGATGCACAGCTAAGCGAGTGGATAAAAAGCTAAAAGGTTGGATCTTGGAGCAGGTGCCAGGACCATTTTCAAGTAGCGACCGACCGCGCCCTAATGTCTTCCTAGCTGACTTTGTTAATCTCAAGGATGGACAGTTCTGTGATTGGGTGGTCCAGCTTAACTACAAGCTGGAACACTACGAGCTAACTAAGGTTGAGGATCAGGTTTGATCGGTGTACATAACGCACAAAGTGTTACAGCATTTTTATTGTACAAATCTCCAAACGGTGCTACGAAAAGTATATACATAAATCTCATTTGAATTGCCATCCAATTTTTCGCTCTCTAAATATACGTTTGTGTACATAATTGGATATAAATACATTAGCTTATATTGATATGAATAAGAAAATACTTTTTGTTGTTTTATAAATTTTGTATTTACAAGCTACGCAATAAACCATTGCAAACAAATGTTTATTGATTTGTAAGTTTGATGGAAAAGGGCAATGACAAGCGAAGGTCAGAAACAACAGAAAGAGTGCAAAGAAAAGAAAGAAAAGTTTGCATGCATAGTAAACCTATTTTATATTCTTTGAAGTACTTACTTGAAAATTGCTCATAGCCAACAGTTACAACGAATAATAAACATATTGCACAAGTATATAGTATAACATTCGATAGTAGTATATATTCTAATGATGATTTTTTTGTAATTACATTTTATCACGAAGGTTTTTACATGTTCGGGCGTTACCAATAACTATGTGAAACTGTTGTGAATGGAGGCGTGTCGACAATGTTCATCAGTCAATACGATTTCCCTAGTGAATCATTTAACTGGCTTTATAAATAAGAGCTGATTAAACTGCATACTGCCAATTAACATGTTAAACTTATCCAAATTTAATTTACTTTTTGGGGAGGTTCTTTTCGTTTCGCCATTCCATTAGTATAATTTGTATAAAAATGAAGACATTCAATCATCCGGTTTTGAAGGTTACATTTATAAGATTTATTTATTTATTTTTTATTTTAATTCAATATTTTAACTTCAAGATGGCATCTAACATATGTTACATATACCTCTGTAGGCAAAAATTACTTTAAAATGACGAGATATATGTATGTGCATTATCCGATTTGATATGTCTAATCAATATCAACAAGGTTTTAGGAAAATTTAAATAAATAACTATATTGCAAAGTCTAGGGTTGCGCTTTAAAACAAAATATTTGTTTTCCAAAAACGTTGAATAAAGCAAATCGGAGAACTAGAACAGTCCCTAGGCAAAAAAATGGATGTAGATACGAATACGCATCAGATCAAAGGATTCTTCTTAGCCCGAATTAAATTAAAGAACAAATATACTCATTTGATGCTTTCAAGGCCTCCTTGGTGAAGATGCGACCTTGGTTCACACATATACGAGGGTCGTTTGATAAGTCCGTGACTTTTTGAATAAAATATATTTTTTTCGTCAAAGAAGCGTTTTATTTCTCAACATAATCTCCTTTTAGCTCTATACATTTAGTCCAGCGTTTTTCCAATTTTTTTATTCCTTCCAAATAATAGGTTTTCTCAAGGCCCTCAAAATAGTCGTTTGTTTCTGTGATGACCCGAATCTCTTACCGCCGAGCCATTTCTTCATGTTTGGAAACAAAAAATAGTCACAGGGGGCTAAATCTGGAGAATATGCTGGATGGGGTAGCAGTTCGTAGCCCAATTTATGAAATTTTGCCATGCTGACACGAAATTCACTTTTTTCCATTTTCGTTAAAATTCACGAGATCGTCTGCTTTCAATGCCTATAAAACGCAAACCAAAAAACGCAGCTTTCTCAAAATTTTACAGTCAGCTGTTAATCGATAACTGCTGACAGGAGCAGTGTTGTATTTAGAGCAGGTGCGCGGCAAATACAAAAAGTCACGGACTTATCAAACGACCCTCGTACCTATAAAATCTGCTTACCTGCACGTTTATGCTTTCTGAAGAACTAAACAACCTTCGAATACTTTCATAATTACAGGGAATATGCAATAAAAACATGTTGGGCGATTCCCCGCGCTGTTTACAGTTATAAAATGCTGTATTTATTTAAATATACAAATATAAAAACGAATAAAAACAATATAAGTCATTGCAGTAAGGGTCATATTGGGGGTACAATACATATATATGTAGCTCTATATAGAGGTCCGTTGTCAATCGATAAGAAATCGCACAGCCTTCTGTGCTTTGCTGGGGGATGTCACATTCGATGAGGCAGCAGCTGCTTCTGCCGACTGCGCCAGGCAGCTGTGCATGCCGTGGAGCACGTTATCCAGTCGAGCCAATGCATCCTGCAGATTGGCAGCCAATTCTCCTGTATGCGGTTGTTGATTCTCCCGTTCCCGCAATGTCTGGTCACAGTGTCGCCGCAATCGTTGTGCAGCACGTTGCATGACCTGCAGCTCTTGCTGGGCTAGCAGTGGAAAGTTGTTCTCCTGACTGGGGCTGGACTGAAAGTCCTCTTCCAGATCATAGGTCAACAATCTTTTGGTATACTGTGCAAGTTTACTGCTCGGCGACGGGCTGGCAGCCGCCTGCTTGGCTGGCGTTGAGTTGAGGATCCTCTTGAAGGGTTGCTTAAGCAGCACATCCTTCATGGCACTCAGATTGAGGGCAATCCTGCTGGAGTTATGCGTATCATTGAGTGTCTCATTCAACTCGGCATCCAATGGTTGCCAGTCGACCTCAACACTCTGGAATATGCTGGCAGTTGTCTGCCCCTTTTCCGCCGGCGCATCTCGCTGCAGATCTAGCCAGACTCCTAGACGAGCAATGGGCCACTCTGCCTTCAGGGATTGTTGCTTGTCCACAACCAGAATGACGGTGCGGAGTAATCCAAACTCATCCGGTGACTGTGTCTGGCGGAACTCCAAGTGTTGAAGCCCCAGCTGGCGGCAGCGCTGCGTAGCCTCCTTGACCATTAGCTGTGTCTTATGCAAGCTTTCCTCGCTGGGATTCAACATGATGCGCTGTATATCCTCCAGCAGCGTGGACTTCTGTGCCGGCGTCGACATGTGACTGGGCGACTGGACATGTTTCTCCTGCTGCTGCTGGGCCAGTGCCAGTCGTTCCGTTTCCAGCATCTCGCTGTTGCATTTGTACTTGAACTGTTCCAGTTCAAGGCAGTGCAGCCGCTCTTCAAAGTCCCGTGCGTGCTGCACACGCTCCTGTTCGATGCGAGTGAGGGCAGCTAGCTTCTCAGCCTCCAGTTCGGAGCGCAGCTGCTGCTCCTGCTTCTGCAGAATCTCCTGATGCGCCAACTGAAAATCAACCATCTGTTGCTCCGTCTTGCCACGTTGGCTACAGAATGGATTCGAGATGCGGAAATAGTGTGAGCCGCCAATGACCAAGCGATCGCCATGGAACAGTTGACGCCTCTGTTGCAGCAGTTCCCCATTCACGTAGGTCTCAAAGTCCTCGCTGCCTGGAGTCACATAGAGCTTACCCGACCGCTCGTGCTCGATGGTACAATGCTGCAATGCCACCAGCGGACCATCGAGCATAATGTCGGGCAGAGCACTGGGATTGGCACCCGGAAGTCGCCCACGTCCAATGCGCACAATGCCAGGAGGAAGTAGGTAGAAGAGCGTGCCACTCAACATGGGATCCGCAGTGAGATTGACCAGACATGCCTGCTTCTGCTCGGCAGTCAGTTCCAGCGCGAGTCCCTTGCGCTTCAGCATGCGCAGCTCTGTCTTCCGCAAATCCTCAGCCTCTTTGAGCTTCTCCATCCATGTCTTCTGTGCACGATTTAGCTCGCGTTCCCGCTCTGCAAGCTGTTGCCGCAGTGCCTCCACTTCACCATCATCCACAGATGTCTCGATGATTATCTTACGCGGTGCCGGCGGATTGTTGTTGTTCGCCGAGAGACGGCGCTGACGTTCGTATTCATTACGCAGCGACTTCAAGCGATCCACCTCGGCTCGCAAATCTCTGATGATCTTGTCGTGCGGCGACTCATTCACCTTAACCCGATTCACAATGGAGCGCGCCTTGCAGGCATAGCGCAACGTGGCCAGCGTCTCGTCCGCATGCAGACTGGCCGGCGATATGGTGGCCAGCATTACGGTCTTCGAGTTCCCTCCAAGGTTCTCCTGCAGCGAAAAACAAATCGATAAGTTTATATCAATTATAATACTTTCTTTTTGATTAGTTGAAAAATATATATCATATTTATGTGCCATATCTATCAAGGTTCTTTGTTTAATTATGAAATGATTAAAAAAGCAAAAGGTTCTTGGATTGGTTTAGTTTGCAAATATGTTAAATGAAGGTTTATTTTTAAGAATTTTTCGTTATTTATACTCCTATTATATAAAGGAACCGAATATAAATCAAACGTATTTTTTTACTCAAGAAACTTACTTAACTTAATAAATAAATAAAATATACAAATAATCGGAGAACTATATCCCAAAAAAAATATCATTCGCAATTATCATTCACAAATAAATAAATAAGATTCCCTTTGAAGCTACATGGTTCATTTTTAAACCTTTTTTATAATGATACATATGTATATCTACAATATTCATAGAAATAATATTTTCTGAAGACTGAAGCCAGAATCTGCAATGGTATAACCCCTCTAATTCCCATTTAATATAATTAAAACTGACCTAATTGCCTATCATATAATGTCATCGAAGCAGATCTTAAGCATTCTTCTGATAACAAATGCATTAATTACTAAAGCTCTTACAACATTGCTTGTTCGCTGGAACTGATACGACACAGTTACATACTTCTTATCTGTTGCCATAGTCGCAAAGTGCACTTCAGTAACGGACCAATTGCAGTGATTAGATTTGCGTGCGGAGGCCAAGAGGGCAAACCAAAAAGGCCACTTGCTCGGGGGCAGCACTTACATACTTAATAGATTGAGTAGCTCTCTAGAGTCTGTTTGTATGTAAATATGTTGACAAACTTACATATTTATTTTCACATGAGCGCAGTCTTAACAAAAGAATTATGACCTCCAAAGATAGCGGCACTTATCAGTGTTGGCAGGGAAGCCGCCTTTGATAAAGTTTAAAAAAAGACAAGGCAGCGACAGCGGCAGAGGCAGCGGCAGAAGCGTCGACCGTTAACGAGTATCGATGCTTGCAAAGTAGAGCGAGACAGCTAGCTAGTTAGCTGTGCCAACAAAATACATATATTTAAACACACACATCAACAAACGAGCACACACACACGCACAGGCATCTTGTGCGTGGGTGTGATGGACACTTGTTTGCTTGATGTGCGGGTCAGAACAGAGAAAAATACGAAGGCACGGGGAGAGGGAGAGAGTATGAGAGAGACAAAGAGAGAGAGAGAGGTACAGTGCAATAATAGTCACGCGAGAGTCGTCGTTTACATAAACTGCGCAGCAGCGACGACAGTGGGTATGTGGGCGTGTATGTGAATGAGTGAGCAAGCGAGAGCGCACAAATCACTAGAGAGTGTGTGCCCCTTTTTTTCTTTACAGTGATCTGAGTCGCTTGAAATCATCGCAAAAAATAAACAAAAACAAAATTGTTAATTTTTCCACACCCTGTGCACACACACGAGATGAATTCGGTCGAAATGTTATCCGCTTATCGAAGGGCAAATATAAATTAAATATTTAGTTAATATGCCCTTCAACTGACCTTACAATGACTCTAACCTCCAAGGGGCCGGTCTAGACATATGCATGTATATCCCAAGGGGCCTTGCTCACGCATCCGTCAACGGATTTGCTGTGGTTCGGTTCCCAGCACCAACGTCGTCACCACATACACCGAATAATGTGTCATGGTTGCGTGGTTAATTAGTCAGTACAATATAATAAAGCAATATTTGATTATATTTTTATTTTCAAACCCGTTCCTGAGATATCTGTAGACTAAATATAACTTGTGGCAGGTTCAGTGTATGCCTCCCACTTCTAGAAGTCACGATATCACACAAAGAAGTCGTGTACACTAAATACCTTAACCACAAAAAAGTCGCTAAAAATGCGGCATGTACAAACAAAAACAACAAACAACTTAATTAAAATACGTCAGTATGACGTGGGTATCTCAATTAACACGAGACGTACGTAAGCCACATCGATTTTGAACCTTTAGATGAATCAAAAGTTGAGAATTCTCGTTTTTCCACAAAGAAGAAATCATTTTAATCATTTACAATCAGATATTCAGTACTTAGTTCGTTGTCTCGCTTAAAAGCTGAATGATCCGCTTTTACAACAATGTGAGAATGATCAGACCAACCCCAACAAGATTTTGCCGACCCAATTCAATCATCTACTTTGTATAACTTCTGCAACTTAATTGACAAATCATGGGAAACATCTGGCTTGACAACGGGATATCATGAAATTTATAAACCTTTCGATATACGCTAATGGTCGGCATGCAGTCTAGACATCGATTAGCAACGCTATGGCAATACTTGCCTCGAGTTATACGAAAAGAGTGTATCCAAAGTTTGACGCTTCAATCTAGTTAAAAGCTACACCATATGTTTGAGGTGACAATTTAACTCTCAGCCATTTGTTTTAGCAACTTTACGCTAATACGAAAAACTTCCGACGTCAGTAATATTTTCCATGCGCCAAACAAATTAACATGTGTTAACTGATATGGTGTGTATGATTCATGTGGAAAATTAACTAAACATTTCACAAACTTTCAATTTACGAACAATTAAAGGCGTTCAATAAACAACTATATTGGTTTCGTAATCTACAACTGCAGCCCACTGTGCGATTAACTGTGCGTAAGTTAAAACGAAATAGCAATATGTGTAAGCAATCGAAACATGTGCCAAAGCTTGAGCACTGCACGAGACGTAAAAGAAATAGAAACAGAGTTGTATAAAAGACTCGACTAATAGATATGACGTACAAAGAACTTACAGAGCATTACGCAAGTTGTTGTTGTGAAACGTCGATTTATTTCTAATTAACAATTTTATAATCAGTATGCAGAACTAATAATAAGTGTGGGTATTTATCAATATTATCTTTATCAATTTTAATGTCTCCCATCATCTGCATTTCTAATATGATATACCCTTCTCATGAACTAAACTACGTTAAAAATAAATACAATCAGGCATAGAAGAAACGTAAGCAAACAAAACGTGGAAGAAGCAAAAACAACGTTAAGCATCGCGAAACGAGACCCGAAGGCAGCGAAAAACAACACACGAAGCAAACCGAACGACGACAACACGAGGGCTACAAAAATGCAGTAAAATGTCGTTCGGCTTTCAGTTTCAGTTTTGAACTGACAACGTAAAGAGCATAAACAGGGAGCTCCGTGTTTAATAATTCCAACTAAAATATAAATGCATTTAATTTCAATGCACATCATATAAACTGGTTATATACCTACCTTGACTTGGTATTTCAAAGAAAGAAACAAGAGTGAATCAAAAAAACAAAAGGAATATACCTCGCGTTATTCGACAAAGAACACATAAAAAAAGCTAACGTGAATTGGCCGAGAGTTCATTGCACGTTGCAAAAGAAAGAAAGAAGGTACAACAAAGACAAAGTGAAACGACCTCGCACAACGTACCCGCGCAAAAAGCAACAATAAAATAGAAATAACAACAACAACGACAACTAAGCACACCAACACTATTGTAGTGCAACCTAAATAAATACTGACATAAACCACCTTTCAAAACAACAACAACAACTACAACAACTACAAAAATATGGATGTTTGGGGCGTATTTGTTGGCGACTCAACGCTCTCGTATGGCGGCTCAATGCGCAGCGGTTATTACCGTGATTATGAGCAGTTTCCGTATGGAACGCTGGAGCATTCCAACAACACTGCCAACTCGCATCCGGCCAAGGATTCATACAGTCGAGTGCAAGGTAATTAGCAATGATAACCCATAAAAAAAATCACTCACTCACACCCACTGTACATACTGACTGACATTGCGTTAGTGAGCAATGCAGCCGTGTGTAAGTGCAGCGAAAGTCGTGGCAGACAGCTTTTTGTCAGGCTCGAATAACATGTGTGGGGGCTGGAAAGCACATGATGTACAGTCAGTCACACAGTGTACACACACATACATATATGTATATGACATGCATACATACTTGCAGTAGTAAAAGATGTTAATTACGAAAATACGCACTGTGCAAACATGTATGTGGATGGGTGTGTGCTACATTCATGCATACATACATATAAACACGCATACAGTCATCTGGTGATTCTGAATGCTCGCATTGTTTGTTGTTTTTGCAAGCGTTTAAAAATAGCCCGACTGCTTTTTTGAAATTGCTGTGCAAATGTGTGTGTGTGTGCGTGTGTGTGTGAAACACGCCTTAATTTGCACACTTGCAAAAACACATACATATATGCATGTTGTATGTGTGTGGGTTGTGTATAAGTTTATCAGAGAAGAAACTTGGACAGTCACAGGGTGTTGCAAGCCTTAGTTTATCGCGCCATCGTGCCCCTTATCATGTGTCACATGCACAATTTGCTTTGTTTACTTACCAATACATATGCACATACATAAGTAGTTATAGATATTTTACTTTCAGTAATTGTTTACTCTATTTAAAAAAGTAAAAACCTGTGCACGTGAGAAATTAAAGCTAAGGTTTGTTGAGGTTAATCAACTTTTATGGAGGTTATTTGAATCCACACAAGATAAATCAATCCATAAATGAATGATGAATGAATATGATATGAAAAAATTACACACACATACATATATGTATATTTATTTGCTTACGCTGTAAATTGTGAAACATTCACGAGCCAAGCAGGTGACTGTAGAGGAAACCATAAACCCAATACCATAAAAAGAAAGACAACAGAAAAAGTTACGACGCAATAAAAGATTTTCGTATATGTTGGCCAAAAATAACGTTAACTTCCATATATGACTAATTATTCACAATTGCAACGCAATAACTGATAAACTGCGATAGCCAGAGATAGATATAGAGAGATAGTCAAGGTCGCTTATCAGCCTCAAAATAGTGACCTGTTTTTTTTTGTTGTTCTGTTATTTGTTGTTGTTCTATGGCGGCTTTCGCTTTAATCAATGAGTGCACATTGCAAAAATCTCAATTGATTGCTATTTTTTGCTTAATCAACGGCCTGCCGCTGTGTGCACCCTGTGTCAACACACATGTCACAGGGTCAATCATGTTTGCTGCTCTACGTCACGTCGAGCACGTGTGACGTCACGCTACGCAACAACAGCAGCAGCAGCTGAAAGAGGGCAAAGAGAACGACGCAACCGGCACGTAGGCCAGCGAGAGGAAGAGTGGGAGAGAGAGCGTATTGTTGGAGAGTACGTGCGTGTGTGCGCGTTGACGTCTGTCTGGGGCTCATGTGTTAGTATGTCAAAAGTAACCTTGTATAGAGAGAGGGAGATAGACACACAGAGAGAGGTACATAAACAGATTTAACTAACGTAATTTTATTTCCTCATGTTATTGCAGAGAAATGTAAACAACTGAAGACAGAGAAGCAAATGCGCAAGGATTGCCCCTTCTGCAAGGAGCACAAGAAGCGTCCGCTTATCAATTATATGCGCAAACGTGAGTCACGCAAGCACCACGAGAGCATCTGCGAGGACGAGGAGGAGGAAATCTATGAGCACGAGCACGCACACGAGCACGAGTCTGTGCAGCATCAGTTGTCATCGGTTGTGTCCACGCAGCAGAGCTGCAAGGTGTAGGAAACACTGGAAGAACCTTACCTAAAACCGACTCGATAGATTATAGCAGTATCAGCAGTTAAGGACAGGGAAGAAAAGGAGACGCGAGAGAGAGACTCAGACCGAGACAGGTGGCAATGATCAATGCCAAAAACAAAACACAGCGACAAAAACAACAACAAACAAAAAACAACAGCAATTCAGCAATGCCATATAAATTTAGACAAAGACAAAAAAAGAAAAACAGAAATAAAAACAAAAACAAAATGATAACAAATGATGAGCAGAACAACAACAAAGTTGTAAAGATGCTGTGCGCCTGTGGGCCAAACGAGAAGAGAACGCGAGGGAGCGAGACAGCGTTCAACTACAATAATCCAATG
This sequence comes from Zaprionus indianus, assembly GCA_018904595.1. Lineage (NCBI taxonomy): Eukaryota > Metazoa > Arthropoda > Insecta > Diptera > Drosophilidae > Zaprionus > Zaprionus indianus. Next base: position 6,492,121 of record JAEIHA010000905.1, read on the forward strand.
CAACTGTACCTACACTAAACAAAAAAGTTGCATGCATTTCCGCCTATGACGTTACACTACCATTTACAACAAAACAAATAAGAAGAAGAAAACAAGAATGAAAGAAAACCCAGCAAAAACTTTTGTTGCTGTTAAAACTTGATACCAATTTACAACAAAACCGTTTAAAGTTAACTGTTTCATTACTAATTGTTTGACGACTACTATGTCGAAGTTGTTTATACCAGTATAAAAGCTTAACGTAAGCGTCGTTTATTGACTTACAATCCATATATACCAACAACAACCGCCCCGCTTGTCTAGTAATTTGACCGACCTTAGGCAAACAGCATGGAAGGAAAGAAAGAGATAAAGCAACAAGGGAAGCAAAATTGCCAGAATATGAGAAATATTTTTCTATTTTGCGTACGAGACTGAGTGAATTGCAGTAGAAGGTTTACTATTGGAACAATTGTTTGTTCTTATACAAAAAAAAAACAATTGATTTCAGTATTAAATGAGCAAAATTTGAATATTATTTACAGGAAGTTTACATTTAAAAACCAAAATATTCAGAAAAAATGCTTCTTTGGCGCCAAAAAAAAGTCATATTTTCTTCCTATGTGTGTTTAGCTATATTTATATATAGTTTTGACCCAGCATTATATCCTTGTCTATATTAGACACCCTAATATTTATGAAACCCCGTAAAATAATAACCATACACCGATAAAAATTTGCACAGTTTGGGAAAAATATTAAAAAAAAATCAAAATAACAATGAGGAAATGGGCTAATATTAAAATAAATACCTTATATAATATTATTCAGCTTACAGAAACATATTTACTATATTGAATTTATGGTTACATAAGCAAGTTGCAAATGTTTTAAGATTTAATATCTGTGTTGTCAGTTATGAAAAGATTTTAATGTATGTAAAACACAATTGGAGTTATTAATATCGTAAAAGAATATAAACAATCAGCAAAAATCATAAACTATTCCCCCCAACTGTGCAACAAAAATGACAAAAACGAAAAAGAAAAAATTGTAACTAAATATTGTTAAACTGTTAAGTAACGAGAAATGTTTTTTTGAACAATTTGCTTGCGGGTATCGAGAAAATTTTCAATTTATAAATTATTATATATACCATATATTGTATTTACAGTTAAGTTATTTGAAAAAAAGATTCTAAAAATGAAAAATATTCAATAAAAATGTTATTGGAATTTATTAAAATCAAGCTAAAGTTTTATTTATTTAAATTCATTGGAAGCCTAATCATCATTATGACAAACTGGGAATATGATGTAGTTTAAAATTCCCTCTATGAATAATAAGGTTCCGAATCATTAAAGAGGGAAAGATGAACGAACGCGGTTGGAACGCAGTAGTATCAGGTTTCTAGATGAATTGGTTTTGTTTTTCCCCATAAACTTTCCGAAACTACGGAAATATTCCTGTCTCGCAACAGTTCGCTAATTGAAGCTGAATTAATAGGTTTGGAATTGAGTATTTTCGTAAGACGATTAAAGATTAAAGAGATTGTTTGATGAATGATTAAGGTCAGTCTGTATTAGTTCATACTTGACTGTGCCAGTAATCAATTTGACCTGGAACTTGGACCATGAAACCACTCTCTGTACGTTATTGTGTCAAAGTTTTCGCTTGCCCCACATAACCTCTATTAAATTTGGCTTGATTGGATTAGATTAGAAAATCGTTTTATACTGTATACCATACATTTACATACATATGTTTTATTCTCATTTGCTTTATGAATTCAAGATCTGTCTACTTTCAACCGCAAATTCAGAGTCTCAAATTTCTCTCACCCACTGTGCCTGTGTTCCCCTGCTTAGCTGGATACCCAGGCACTTAACCACTCAACCGCTGAAATGGCGACCCGTGGCTGAATGTTAATCAAAGTGTAAACAACAACAACAACAACAATACAAGAACTGGGAAGCCATAAAAAATATGCAATTTGCAGTATATATTGTAGTATAATAACATGGTAAACAAGTATGTGCAAGCACACACAATGGATTTGATTCGTTTAAAATTCAATGTTAACTAGTTTCAGCCTGGAAATGAATGGGGGGCCCTGAGTGGCAAAGAGTGGGGCCTATCTAAGGGGGAGAGAGAGCTTAGCCTGTATTGCAGCTAGAATCGACTAGCTGGAGCCAAAACAACAAACAAAAGGCGTACATACTAAGCAGGTGTTAAGGGCAGGTGACATAACAACTTAAGTGAATACAGTAAAGCGTATTAAATGAATGAAAAGATCACTTTAGGCTTCTTTCACACGCAATGTTGGGTTTGCTATGCAGAAGAAGATCCCATAAAGTATATATATTCTTGCCAGGAACAATATCCGAATTTGAATTGATGACACATAAAATTTTCAATAATTTGAACCGTTCTTTATTTAGAACACTCCACTGTGAATCGGTAATTATATCGATACTAAATGGAAATGATATCTGTTTCCAAGCGCCTATAAGTACACGAGTAAATATACGATATACTCGTATATAGTATGTACATTATCATAGTATAATAACGTATTCTAAAGCTCTAAAGCCATATCTAATTTTTTAGCTAAGTTTTTAACTGATGATATTGCAAACAGGCGGAACGTGTGTTAAAGTTGCCGCACTCGTTAAAAGAAATAGACAGAATATAAAGAAATAATATATATTTAAACAATTAAAGTAAATTTATCAAGAAGTTTCTAGAACAAATCCAATGCGCGATAAGAAATAAATTTCTGGGATGTGGTAAAATGTTCATTGCGGTTTCCCAAAACATTGCGCGCGAAACCAGTGAGAAATGAATTTAACTATAATACCCCACGATTTATACATCAGTTGAACAAGAAGTTCGCCATGTGAAGGTTAAAATTCTGTGACTAATAAAATAAATTAAAAAGGACCAAAAAAATAGTAATTTCCAGTATAAGGATCTTCAGAAGAGACTTTAAAATGTTGCAAAATTTGTTAAAGAAACTGAAAAGTGCAAAGGGTAAAAACTCTCAGCAACAATATGAAATGGGAGTGCTGAAAAAGTCTCAGAATTGTAAGTTATTCACAGCAATATGTTAATGATTCACCAGGGAATGAAATGGAATCGTTTCCTGTGTTTTTCTTTTTTGCAAAGTGCTAAAAGTGACAGCTTAGATAGTTACTTAATGGATCACTCGTGCGAAAGATCACACAATCCTCGTTATGGAACAAAACAATATTGGTTTCGCAACGACCACCAACAGCGATATGTGATATGTTAGGGTAGGCGCATGACTATCTCGGGTGCTCATCACAGATACGGCTGTAAATAACTTGTCCGGGTTTTCATATCTATGAAATTTAATTATCACGATAGTTTTTTATTTACTTTCAGTATTTATTTATGGTATTTATTATGTGAGTAAGGAGATTTAAATAGATAGGGAAAATAATAAGAATTTTATATATATAATTCTATTGAGGTTTTTAGTGTATACTAAAAATGAACTAATAGTTCCGCCGTAGCAACTAGCTGAGAGATAATCGTGTGCTTTTTTATGAATGTGCAATCTGTAATTTTTATTTTTTTACTTCTTATTTGTTTACAGGTCATAAGGATGCCAAACTGAGTAAAAGTTACTGCAAATGTGAACCGAAGGCGTGCAAGTGTACGAAGAAGCAACAACAACAACTACAGCAGAGATTGTTGCTGTCGCAATTGCGACTACGGGGCACTGATAACTTATCAAGCGTTATATTATTTTAGTACTACTTATAAACACACTCCCATACATACATACACATCTACAATACACATATACATCTATCTATATGCAAAGTAAATAAAAAATAGAAAAAAGAAAAACAAATATGAAAATAACAACAATCCGAGCTACACTCGAGGGTGTGTAAATGTTGTGTGTCGCTTAAAGTTTCCAAATCTTCCGCCTTTACGAGGCACACACAGTATATAGAAGCAATATGAATACATAAAGATAACTGAAATACTTCACAGATTAAAGCTAAATTTAAATGGGTCTATTGTTGCCCCAACCCAAGATATCTGCACATATAAGGAGTACCATAGAAGTTCGAAGAAAAATATGGAAAAATTTAATTTTAATCATATCTGTGAGGCCTCGAGGGGGCTGTTCATTTATTTCTTTAGGGTAATCAAGGTTTTTAATACCCATGATATGGCGCCATAAATTAGCTTGAGATATTGGTTTACAGAAATTGCGACTACGTAACTTTATTTTATCGGCCACAACAGGCATGTGCCAAGAATACTATTCGCACTCAATCGTGCATTGAGTAGAACTGACCAGAACAGCTAACTACTTGTGGGAACAAATCTCTGGTTTCAACAAGTAGAATTAGTGACATACTTCAGGTAAACTGTTTACAACTGTTTCGCAAACAAACAACAACTTTTTAAGGCTCGACTGGACTTTGTGACTCGAGTTAGCTCGAGCTAAATATAGAGTATATGAAAGAGGTTTACTCATCTGCCAACTGCGTCGCATAACGAGCACGTTATATCAAGTTGTCTGTTGTATTGTAGTGCTTCAGTTAAGACAGTACGGGATTTGCGGTGAAATTAAAGTAGTTAAGTATACTATTTAAGGCTGGGGTGAGCTAGAGGTGATTAATCTTGCTTTTTTAAATGCACTATGCTTGGTTAACTAATTTTTTGGTAATACATTATAATATTTTATTATACTGTATTGTAATGCATTATAATATTTAATAAAACTGTATTGTAATACATTATAATATTTTATTATACTTTATTTTTTATTTAATTATTTTCAACATATATTATGCATACGTTTTAAGTTTATTTTTCCAAAAAGCAAGTAATTTCCTGCATACTTTTTGGGATGTGGTAAAACTATGCCCTTCCTTATCTTTTGTGGTAATTAAATACTGGTTTTACTGAAATTATGGCAGGTTCGACTTCTATTTATAGCTTGGGTTAAATGATATAAATAGCTTGTAGAACCTTTTAGCATTTGGCATACTCTACTGCGAGTATAAACAATTATTATTGCTAATTTTAGCTTGTTTTCCATGTTTTAGACAACGTAAAAAGTTTTATGATGACCATAAATAAAGCACTTTGGTATTCATATACCAAGTGAAACCAGAAATTGCGCCTCGCAAACAATACCAGCCAAATTAAAAAACCATCATAACACACCCAAAAACAATGTCAAATCTCCCTCAATTTTCCCAATTCCGCTACTGTTAAAGTGTACGCAATAGGTGCTAGTTTTAGCGAGGTCAGCTACGCAAGGTAAACAATGGAAAACTTTAAATAGAAGGCTGGTCAGTTACGTGATGAACAATGATTTATCAAGCTGATAACAAAAAGGTTCAACAATATAAAGAAAAATATATATTATATGATTCTAAACTATATACATAAGTTACTTCTTCCGTGTAACGTGTCTAGAAAGCCTTTATACATAACACACTACAGTTATCATGTGTAGTGTGCTCTCTTAGTCACATGATAAGGTTTACAAGGTGCTTACATAGTGCGGTAATAAGACCCTCACGCGTAAGGCCCTAAACTCAAGTACTATCAAGTACGTTGACTTCAATATAACTCATCGTATTTGTCTTTCTATTTAAGTTCTACCTCTTTCCAGAATTTGTTAACTGCACGTGCCGCACGCCCAATAAATTTGCGAAAAAAAACAGATAACGATTTGCGCATTGACAAATCGAATAAATACGATAGATAAATGTGCACAGACTGCGCACACTTCACCGGAAGAGCTGATGTCACTGCACTTTCTTCTAAAAACATCGCACAAAAAGTTCAGGCAGGTGTCACAAATCTGAGACTTAAACAAAACACGAGTATATATTTAGCAGAAAGATAAGGTTAATGAGCTGGTACCCCAGTAAAATATGATGCATATGATAAGATCGAGAGAAGATAGCAATGGCAAACTTAAACATGGTCGGACTATTGTCAGACACTAATTACAAATAGATGTCTGCATCACAAGAATGCGCTTTATAAACAAACATTCAATTATGTTTGTTTGATAAACACATTTTTAAAAGATAATATCACTTGAGGTTTTATTCTGAAGTTGAGCCAAGCCTGTCTAATTATATAGATATGGTAAATGAGTGGAATTTTCTTTGCCACATCTGTAATAAAAAAAAACATATATTTTTATGAACTCTTTATATGACAAACATCATAGAGGAAACCTGTGATCTTTAAGAGATAAAACTGAGACTAGTTGGCAACAAAACAGACAAATAGACGGGCAATGAGACAGTTGATTCTAACTATAATGACTGATCCTCATCCATTCCCACTCAGGATATATTTGTGAATATATAGTACTAATCCTGACTAGAATAACTAATCCTCACCCATTCCCACCACTATACCTTTGCACGTCATACATATACTTCTAATACTTTATTGCGTTATAGAATTCTCCAGAAGTTTATCGTTTTAGAATTCGAATATAAAAATTGGCTGTTTATTTTATGGTATATTTTTCTGGAATTCTAATAAATTAATTCTTTATCATCACACAAACAAAAAGAAGTATAGAACGATATACTGATAGTATTTATCTACTAAAGTAATAGCCCCCATAAAGTGCAAAGTATAAACTGCTTTATTATATAATTTTGCATGTTATTTTTCAATAAATCCTCCATAAGTTCCCTTGAACAGAATCATTTAAAGAGTTTCCCATTATATATATATTTAAATGTACTTTTTTTTATATACCGAGTGACTTCTGTAGCCAAAGTAAGTCAACTAATGGGCACGTGCGTATACAATATAAAATGATATAAAGATATCTCAAAGCACGAAAGACTTTAAACATGCTATAAAAAGAAAGCAGATAATTTCTGAGAAATCTTCAACAAACACACAATAATAGAGAGACTGCTTGACTCGCAGATATATTATAGTCAATATAAGCAAACATTCAAATAAAATTTGTAAAAATGAAACAAGATAAAACATGTATAAAAAAAAGACTAACAATATACTGTCTTTGTCGTGTGTGCGTCAATTATAGAGAGGTGTAGGTGTTTGAATTGCGTAAATAGGTCATAAATATAATGAAATCAATTGGTCAATCCGGCTAAAGATAATGATAAGTAAACCAGAACGATGACGAAGCGTGATAACCCCACACGCTCGTGTGATAAGAATGAAGGTAAAAGTGTTTCGAAATTTCTATTGCAACTCGACTAATGCGTTCACTTACCCGTAGTAGCCAGGTGAGTACACTCTCCCGATATGGCACAAAGGCGCTGGGCGTGGCAGCTCCGCCTCCACCGGTTTTTCGTGAATCTGCTAATGCGGCAATTACTTTGCCGAGCGTGAGAAGGCTTTTATTGATGCTAACGCCCTCGCGAATGCGTTCACCATTTGAGCCAGACACGCTGATGCGTTCACTGCCCGCCAGATCCACAAGGCTGATCTTACTGCGTCGTGTCTGTCGCAGGGAGGCAACAGTGCCTGAATCTGTATCTGTGGATGAAGACATGCCATCGTCGCTGCTCAAATCGGTAAGATTCAGCACGATATTAAAGATGGAATGCGAACGGGAACTCTTATCGTTCATGGCGGTCGAGGCGGTTGCTCGCTGGGAGTTGCCCACAGCGAGCCAATTGCGCAGAGCCGAATAGGAGTCCACGGAATGGGCACTTAGATCCACCACGTAGGGACCAAAGATGGGATGCTCTCGCACCTTGAGTGCCTGCCGCTGCACGGGCGTATCGGGGGCAGTGCCTGCTATGGCCTGCTGCACGCTCAGCAGATCGTGTATCTTCTCATTGTAGATCTCGAAGTAGCTGACCTCCACCTCAACCTGTTGTTGACAAAAGAAGTTAACAAGTTAGCCAAATGCTTAAGAATTCAATAATAAAGTGAGCAACCTGTAGGTGGTCCTTGACTGCATCGATGCGTCGGAATAGTTCATGGCAGAATCGCGGTATAATGCCCGCCTCAGCGTGCGGCGCATTGCCATCGAGGGCAGCATCGTCGAGGCCTTCAATGCCCATCATACTGTACGATTTACCCGATCCAGTCTGTCCATAGGCGAACAGACATGCATTGTAGCCCTCGAAGGCAGTGTCAATTAGAGGCTGCGCTGTGCCGGCAAACACTGCCGACTGATCTGCAAAGTTCTTGCGATCAGGATCGCATGAATAATAGACCTGGTCGTAACTGAAGAAGTGTGTTACGCCTGCCGAGGCATCTGCACTGCTGCCAGCCTGGACAGTTAGCTCATTGTTGCCATGCACTCGCACCACATTCGTCACGTTGCCCCGCGTGCATTCCAGTGCATTCAGTGGACGCACACGCACGGCGACCATCATGTTGCTCTCCTCGGCAAGGCTTTGAAAGGATTCTGTCATAATGGCATCCTTTTCTTTGGTGTGAGCCTTGCTAGCTGATTTGCTGCCAGCTGGAGTCTGATGATGCTGTTGATGTTGCCGCAGTGGCGTTGTTGTTGTTGTCACCTTGCGGGCATACAGGGAGGAGGGGGTATAACATGCATTCAGCGCTGTTGGTCTTGGCTTTGGCTGCGGAGTGGCAATGCCACTACTAAATGCCGTGTTCAACAGCTGCTCTGCCTGCATGTGTGTGGAGTGTGTCGCCTTCTCGGCACTGTGTTTAGGTGTGCGACTAAGCACCTTTCGACGCAATCCTCCGGATGCAGCAACAGCAGCCGTTGCAGGCGTTTTGATGCCACTTCCACTGGAGCCTGTCGATTCAATGCTGCCACGTGCATGCGCTTGAAATTGATGGATGCGCTGACGTACAGGCGTGCTTTTGTTACTCATTTTACTGATGCTCTTTATATATTATTAACAAATTAAAATGTTGTTATTTTCGAAAAATACCGCGCGACGCGTCGTTTGTTGTCAATTTTTTCGTTCTAGTGACGTGTACATTTCGATAACACATGTGGCGTTGCCACTGCTTATGCTGGCACATGTGCGCAACCAGGCAACTAGCTGGCAACGCTTGATGCAAGCTAAGCGGGCATTTTATTTTAAAATTATTGTTCTTAAGTTATATTATTGTATTCATTATAAATAATTAATTTTTTTACTTTCGGTTTAGTTTATAAAAAAAACATAACTTGTTTTTGTGTCGTTGTGCGTTTAGGTTAAAGTTACGGGAATAAAAAAAAAAGATTTCGCGATTTAAAAAGCATTGAGAGTAGAGACTTCGGCTGACGCTCGGCTGGGTTACTTGGATGTTCGGCTGGGGTACTTCGATGTTCGGCTTTCAGTGTGTTCAGTGCTTAGTGATAATGGGCTCTTTTTTAGATACTTGGTCACACTGGTAATTTCAGTTCGGAATTTTTATGAAAAAAACCGAACTTATCGGAGGCTATATTCCAAACCAAGTCGAAAATTTCCAACACGAAGCATTGTTCATTACTTTGTATTTATTAACTAATTCATCCTTAACACGATAAAATTCTTTCTTTTTTTGATTCGAATATGATGCAACTACTTGTTGTGTATAATTATTAACGGAAATATGGAAGTAGGTAATAGTAATAATAACAGTGATTTCATTTACTATATTTTATTCAATACTTGCACATACATGTCTTGTTTATTTTCATATATTAGCACTTAGTGAGTTGTTCAGAAACCTTAAAAACAAAATAATGCTTAACACGACGAAATACTTTCCCTTCAATTTCGAGTATGGTCCAATTACTTGTATATTTTTTCCATTTGCTAGCGCTCACGGAAAAACGGAAACACTTTCTGCAACTCCGCTTTGCACTTGCAGGCCTCAACCTGCGGCAATGTTTCGATAATATTCAACAAGTAAATTTGCAATTGCTGTCGACGTTCCTCGACAAACACGAGATTCATATTGCCAAAATGTTTTTTGGGTGGAAATTCGATTGAAGATATGCTGGGATGTGTTCGCAGCAGCGACTTATGCAGCTTATTGAACTCACTGTAGCGCCGAAAGAGTGTCCAGTGTTCCAGTCTCTGGCGCATGGTTATGTGAATCTCGTAGACGTAGTGGGAGCCCGATCTTGTGGACTTGACAAGCTTGACATGTGGAATGGTTATAAGGAAGTTGGAACAAAAAGACGATGCCGGATCGATGCCACTCTCGTTGAACTGCTTTGTGAGGCGTCGAATGAGCTGACGGTTCTGCAGATTCAGCTCAGCCACTCGTGTCTCAAGCAGAGCACAACGTTCGTTTAGCATCGAGACTTGCTCCACCAATGCTGCAGTCTGTTGCGCCCCCAGTCCATTGGCCGAGGATGAGGACTTGCTCCACTGCGATGAGGTATCACTACGATCTTCGAATAGTTCGTTATCACTTGTTGCTGCTACAGTTGCCCCTCCTCCAGTTGAGATCTGTTCTTGATCTCTTTTAATGGGATAAACATCAGGCAGTGGAGTTTTCAGAAATTCCAACTCTGGTTCAATGGGATCACATGGGGCAGTTTCAGTTAAGTATTTCGGCACATCCAAGAGTTCCTGCTTGACAGCCTGATTCGATATCAGATGCTGTACTTCAAGCATTTCCCGGGGATTCAGTGCACCCAGGAGATCCTCCGACGATGTGGCGCACTGAATTGGCCGCTCAACAGCACTTGAGGCACCGCCTTGCTTGCGCACAGCAACAGGCACTGGCTGGGGGGAATTTATAATGGGCTCTTCTTTCACCACGCCCATTGATGCTGCAGCTTGACGTTTTTGGGCGTTCAGCTCAGGATTCTCGAGATTCAAAGCGAAGAGTACATCCTTGAGACTATCGAGAATATCAGGCAGCTTACGGGCTGCCTCCTCGTTGAGCAACAGCGACCATGGCGTGTAGAATCGCTGTAGTTGCGCCTCGTCACTTAACCAGGTCAGTATATGACTTTGTAGTCGCTGCTCGTTGAGCATGGCGCGTATAAAGGCTCTTCCGCGCCCATGTTTTGTCCAGATTTGCTTGAGACCCTCGTAACGTTGCAATTCATGCGGGGTCAATTGAGTTTGACAGAAATCCCAAAACGTCGTCTCATTGTTGCCTCCTATTCCTCCGCTCAGGCTGCTGCCACCTGTTACAATTTCGTGCATGTTTTGAAATATACTGGCGGCAGTCAGTGTAACATTCACCGTTTGACGTAATCCATAGGCGAGTGTCTCCTCCAGAGCCTCGCACAGTTCCAGCACCACTTCGTCATTCTCAGTGGCGAGCTCATTTTTCCCACTATAATTTTGGCTTGTTTGTTGCGCACTTCTCTGCAATCGTCGAAAAATGTCTTCTCTACGTTGGCCGAAAGTGCTGCCGCTTAGCGCAGTTCTTGCCAGATCTGACACTGCATTTTCAGGCATTTTCTCGCATCAACATAAACTGTTAATTGGTTTTTATTATTATTATGATTACAGCTCTCGGTTGTTGTTTTTGTTCGTTTTCTACTTTTTTTCCAGTGTTGGTAAATCTCTATGTTGACAACTGTTCAATCGATATCAAATGATTGATTTATCTCAATAATATTAATTATATCGATCGCGACAATATTTAATTGAAAATACAAATAAATGAAACTAAATTTTGTACCCAATATACATGATTTAATAAATACCTTAGTTTGAAAAGCGACAACTTTAGTAATCATAGTAAAATAATTGGAATTTAAAAATTGTTGAGTAATTCTTTTTAGTTTTACCGAGTCAACAGTAAATGAATAATATTCTGTAATAAATGATGTCATTTTAAATGCCCACCAAGTTTTGTTGCTTATTTTTTATTACTTTTAATCGAAAATAGTGTTTTACAGCACTGGCTTTCCACGCGAAACATAGAATATTAAGGAAATATCGCTTTTTAATGAGTGCACATCACTAATCATCGCAATACTGGCATAAAATTTGCGCGTAAAAGAATGCCAAAAGTCGGGTAAATATATGGAAAATATAAAAAAAAAACTCAAGCACTTAGTAGCCAATGTGAGAAAACAAATTGCAGTACGATAAAACTGTATTGCTGAAACATAGATTTCATTTCTATGATGTGTGAGGGCAACATTTGTGCGTTTTCTTTTGTGTTCGTTCGTTCGTCGTCTGCGCGCACGGTGCGCTTCATTGACTTTTAAAGCGAGAGTAAAACGTAAAACCGATTACAAATTGGCGACAAACTTTGTAGGATTTCGAAACACAATAAATATATTAAATACAAGTTACTAGTAACCCATTACTTCTGCAGTTTGCACACAAAAAGAACATTAGAAATGCGTGTGCAGAAGGTAATAAGATAAAAAACAAGTTAAAAGGAAACACATAAAACAAGCGCCGCTGCCGTTGCTGTCACCGCCTGCCGATGACCATCCATATGGTCTGCAAGCGCAGGAGTCTGTTTACATGCCTGTGTGTGTGACCCGCGTGTGCGTGTGTGTGTGCGTGTGTTTCCCATTGTAGCAAAAGTCGTTTAACTTTTGAGAATAAACAATAATCGAAGTGAAGTGAACTAAAACAACAAAAGGAATAACTAAAACATAAAGAAGTTAACATGAATCCCGCCGAGCTGCGCATGATGTGGATGAGCACTCAATACAATTCAGAGCGCATTTCCCTCGAAGATGCAGCAACTCTGCTTGGTCATCCATCACTCACCGTCATGGAAGACATGACACATCAACCCACTTTGGTAAGTTCCATTCAATTAAATAGGTTTATATTGACAAAACTCCACCCACCACACCTTGCCCGATCTCCTGCTTGCCAATCTTTCAACTAAACAAACCCAAATTCTAAAGATTGACTTGGTAATTATAATACGAAAATGTATGTTTATCAAAGGGGTGTACCAGACACTCTCATAAGTTTTGCTTTCTTTTTGATAATTGGAATTTATTTACTTATTTCTTCTACTTTCTTTTCTATATAATTTATGTATTGGTTACGTTGTATCCATTATATACTATCAACTATATCCTGCCAACTGCCAAAACACACACAACAACAACAACAACAAAAACACACCCACCCTGATACAATATGAAGGATATGAATCCCATGATGAGCATTGTCGGTGGGGATTTTACGGGACAAGCGGCGGCAACTGCTGCTGCACTGGGCGTCCAGCCGGGTACACTGATTGCGACCAATACAAATAATTTATATGGCTTTGCCCACATTGGTGGACTGCAGCAACAGTTGTTGCAACAAACCGCAGCTGTATTCCAAAACTATACGGAGGCAATGGATAATGATCCTGGCATTGCTCTGATGTCCGGTGTGGGCGGCACATCGGTGGCGGTTGTCGATGATGGAGAACAGCAACAGGTTTATGGCCAATTGGAGGATGGCTACGATGATGCCAGTGGTGCCGTGGATGGCGGTGCTGGTAACATGTCGGATCTGGAACCCAAGCAGGAGATTATCAATATCGATGATTTTGTTATGATGAATGAGGATAATAATTCATATGATGGCACTGATTTTATGACCTCATCGGATAAGGATATATCACAATCATCCTCATCGTGTATGACCAGTTTGCCTACAAATCATGATCTTCTCATGCCACTCGGTGATGGCCTGATGCAGCAGCAGAAGCAACTACTACTTGGTGCCCCAACAACAACCGTAACAACCTCATCAAGCTCTGGAGGCGATATTCCTTTTGGCAACAATCTAATCTTTGCCAATACAAGTGCAGCAGTTGCTGCAGCTGCTGCATGCGGAGAGAGTGGGCAAAAGAGCCTTCGTACTGGTTACAATGTGAGTGGCAGTGGCAAGGCTGGCGCCAGTAGCTCCAGTTCCAGCTCCTCCACGTTACGTAGCCAGCGCAAAACTCGCAAGATTGAGCCAGTGAATCGACCTGGCCTAGTGCTTAAAACACCGATAGCCTATAAAGGCAACATTGATCCATCGGTTATACCGATACAGAAAGATGGCATGGGTATGTTTTCCATTTTCCTACAATTGATTTTCCATTATTTTCATCATTATCTCGTCTAAAGTAAATTTCCTTTCATTTATTAACGTAATTTTTGAATTTGGGTTTGGCAGGGGGTACTTAACTTGCACCTGATGTATCTTTAGTGTAAAGACCTGGGAAATGCCATCTTATATGCTTAATATATCGACTTACCTGTCTATATCTTTTCTTTCAGCTGTCTGCGAGCGTTGCGGTGCTATTGGGGTGAAACACACGTTCTACACTAAATCGCGTCGCTTCTGCAGCATGACCTGTGCCCGTGGCGAGCTCTACTCGCTGGTATTGAATAGTAAAATGGATGCACCTTCACCTTCTGCTGCTAATCTGGAGATGACAGAGATGTCAGGCACATTGGAACAGCAATCGGAACTGGCCGCAGTTAACCAGGAGCAGGATCAGCTCGAACAACAGCAGCAACAACAGCAGCAGCAGCAGCAATCGGATATCGAGCTGACATTGCAGGCAGCGCATATAAAGAACGCCAATTATCGTTTTCGTATTACGGATCAGTCGAAGATTACACAGCTAAATGGATTTGGAGAGCCAATGTCATTGGGTGGTGATGCGGCGGCTAATAATGTGCAGATGGCAACAGATGAAACAATTGCAGCATTGAATGGTGGCGCAGTTGGAGATGCTGCTGCTCCTCCCGCTGAGGCCAGTGGCAGTGGCGTGGATGGCTTGGTGAGCACCAGCAATGCCAGCACCTTTGTGAATGCGGCAACGGCATCAACACCCAAGCCGCTGCGTCTCTTCCGTGATGTCTTCCCACAAGATGAGTTGCCTCAAATACCCAAATATGAACGTCTTCCGGCTCCATGTCCTCAGATGGAGAAAATAATCAGTATCAGGAGACGTATGTATGATCCCACACACTCCTATGACTGGCTACCGCGGCTGGGCAAGGAGAATTTCTTCGCAGCACCTGTGACCTGCTTTCCTCATGCTCCTGGCTATGAGGTTTGGGATAATCTGGGTGTGGGCATGAAGGTGGAGGTGGAAAACACAGATTGCGATAATATTGAGATCATACAACCGGGACAGACCCCAACCTCATTTTGGGTGGCCACAATACTCGAGATTAAAGGCTACAAGGCTTTGATGAGTTACGAAGGCTTCGATACCGATTCCCATGACTTTTGGGTGAATCTCTGCAATGCTGAAGTGCATTCGGTGGGTTGGTGTGCAACGCGTGGCAAGCCGCTGATACCACCACGTACCATCGAGCATAAGTACAAGGATTGGAAGGATTTCCTTGTGGGACGCTTGTCCGGTGCACGCACATTGCCTTCGAATTTCTATAATAAGATCAACGATAGCTTGCAGTCGCGTTTCCGTCTCGGTTTGAATCTCGAGTGTGTTGACAAGGATCGCATATCACAGGTGCGTCTGGCGACAGTCACAAAGATTGTGGGCAAGCGACTCTTCCTGCGCTACTTTGATTCGGACGACGGGTTCTGGTGTCATGAGGATTCACCCATTATACATCCAGTTGGCTGGGCAACCACAGTGGGACATAATCTGGCTGCACCGCAGGACTATCTGGAGCGCATGTTGGGTAAGGTTTGAAGATGTTATCTGCGAATCTTTATTGATCTATTTCCTGTTACTCTTAGCTGGTCGTGAGGCCATGATCGAAGTACACGAGGATGATGCCACCATTGAGCTGTTTAAAATGAACTTTACATTCGATGAATACTTTTTGGATGGCAAAACCAATGGCTTTATAGAAGGCATGAAGCTGGAGGCTGTGGATCCCCTCAATCTGTCCTCCATTTGTCCAGCCACTGTGATGGCTGTACTCAAATTTGGTTACATGATGATACGCATTGACTCCTATCAACCGGATGCCTCTGGGTCGGATTGGTGAGCCACAGAGCGACAGCAATGAACAGGCAAAACAATTACAAATTCTAATTGCTTGCAGGTTTTGCTATCACGAGAAATCGCCGTGCATTTTCCCCGCCGGATTCTGTGACTCCAATAACATTGCTGTGACTCCGCCCAATGGCTATGATGCGCGCACTTTCACCTGGGAAGGTTACTTGCGCGACACAGGTGCCTTGGCTGCCGGCCAACATTTATTCCATCGCCAAGTGCCTGATCATGGTTTCGAGACTGGAATGAGTCTTGAATGCGCTGATCTCATGGATCCACGCTTGGTTTGTGTGGCCACAGTGGCGCGAGTCGTTGGACGTTTGCTGAAAGTGCACTTCGATGGCTGGACAGATGAGTACGATCAATGGTTGGATTGTGAATCGGCTGATATATATCCTGTGGGCTGGTGTGTCCTGGTGGGACACAAGCTGGAGGGTCCACCACGTGTCTCGCATCAACAACATCCCAAACCGGCAGCTAAACCGAAGGTACAACGTAAACGCAAGACTAAAAAAGGAGGCAGTGCTCCATCGAATAACAAACAGGCACAAAATGACAACAACACAACAGCAACAACAACACAAACAGGTGAGAGTGGGTAACATCTATTGCTGATGGCCAAGTAACACTTATAATCATCATCAATTTGCAGTAAAACCGCGTACAATTGCACTTAAGACGACACCACACTTGCCGAAGCTTAGCATAAAGCTAGAGCTGAAACCGGAGCATCACAATGCTGCCTTCTATGAGAATAATCAACCCGAGGAGGATGAGGAAGAGGATGGCATCGGGGCCGAAGAGGATGCCGATGGCGATGGCAGCAACAGTCACATATCCGAACAGTCTACCTCACAGTCTGATCAGTTTGGTTCAATGGGTTCCAGTAGTGCTGGTGCCATAACATTGGCAACACCAACGCCAGGCAGCAACAGCAACAGCAGCAGCAGCGTCGGCGGCGGCACCAGCAGCAACAAAACAATGGTAAAGAAATCTTCCATTAGTAAATCTCCTGCGCCACCAACTGTGGGTCGCAAAGCCACTAGCTATATTGCGGTGAGTACTTGATATGATGATAATGATAGTGCGTATATATCGAATGCCATGCCACGCCCACGTACTACCGCCCAACCGCCCGCCTGCCGCAGCTCGAAACCACCCATTATTGTATAAAAAAAAAATATCATCACATCACTTAATCAGCGCAGTTAACCCAAATTGTCATTTGTATATAGATCATAAATTACTTATTTTTATGCACTGTTTATTTAGGCTCATCTAACATCCAAGCCACGCATAGCTTAGCCCCCTGCATCCTACATCGAATGAGGTATTAATTTCTATTCCTTCCTCCTTACAGAACTCTGCCGTCACCAATAGCAAGTACATTCCTCGCCTGGCGGACATTGATTCGAATGAAGCGCAACTGGAACTGATGCCGGATACGTGGAATGTCTATGATGTATCCCAGTTTTTGCGGGTCAACGATTGCACTGCACACTGTGACACGTTTAGTCGCAATAAGATCGATGGTACACGACTCTTGCAGTTGACTAAGGATGATATAATGCCCCTGTTGGGCATGAAAGTTGGACCTGCGTTGAAGATCTCCGATTTGATTGCTCAATTGAAGTGCAAGATAAATCCAAGCAAGGCCAGATCCCATAAGACAAACAAGTCACCGTTTTTATAGTGCGGCATCAAGTTTGTTATGATCATCATTATCGTCGAGAACCTCACACTCACACACAAATCACACACACACATCTTAACTAACTAAGCCAATACAATACAACATAAAGAGTAGTCGTACTTTATTTTTTTGCACGCATCTACACGTGCCTATTAAGAGAGAGGATCAAGGGAGATCGATCGATCGAGCTGTATATATGCAGTATTTTGTTAGAGCATAAACACAACCGTTGCCTATAATGGATGCAATATCCATATACAGTTTGTATAACTAACTCAAGTCTCACACAGCGCGTTATAACAATATCTATATATAAATAGATCTATATATATACTTATCATCGAGGTAGTTCTTAAAGTACGCTCATGTTATATCAGTCAGAGTTTCTATCAAAAAAAAACAGAACATTTTTTAACATAAATACACATATTTTTATAATTCAATGTTAGAAGCAGATATATATCGAAATGATATATGCTCCATATGATTATATATACATACATATATACCTTGTGTATTGGGTAGATTTTGTAATTGTAAATAAGATTTTTGGTCAGCTTTTTTTTGCATTGCCAGTCCAAAAGAAATCGCCATCGCACGCTTTCTTCTGCGCAACCGCAATCAGTTAATAGGAAACAGTTCCCAACCAGTAACAACGCGTCGTGTTATTTTTTTTTGTATTGGAATCAAGCAATTGCACGAGCATTAAGTACGTACCATAAAGAGAAACTTCGAGTGAAGGCCGAACCTTAACATAGACTTCGATTGTAACTAGATATACCTACTTAAGATACCAGCTAAAGTCTATAAAATATATATCTAAATAAAAAGGAATTATAAATTGTATACACTGTGTCTTATTTATATGGTGAGTGCCAGAGATTTACCCGCTAATCATCTTTTTCTTAAATAGCCTATGTGCAGTGTATTTTCTGTTGCATACTTGTGGTGCCTATACCTAAAACTCTTGGTCTACTGAGTGTATTTATTGAATAACTTCTCTATTTAGTAACCAAATTTATAGAAAGAAATAAGGTGGTAAAAGTTATTATACATAACAAAAATTAACATTTTGGCTTTAAAATTACAGTTGTAGTTCTACTTTCATCCATTAACGGGCCGCAAGAGAGTGTGACCAAATTCTTAAAAATACTTAAAGTCACAGCAATACTTTGAGATTACGTAGTTTGAATACTCTACTTCCTCTAGTAAGATCTAGGTACTCATACAGACATAGGAACAGGCTGATAGAGAGGAAGACAAACACGCAGAGAGATGTTAATGCTAATTCAGAATCTTCCATACAGTATATAATTAAAAGACTCGCAGATATCTTCTTTTTGTATGTTGCTCACATTACCCAAAACCGAAAACAAAGCATTTCTTTATGACCCACGACCTTATAGAATCTAAAATAATAATAGCAGTGTCTACGCTGCGAACATCTCTGGAGGACTGACACGAAGAGAGAGAAAAAAGAGAGCAGGCAAAACTGATAAAAGTATTCGTCTTGTCATGCACACCCGAAGTTTCCATTGATCTCTATGCATTGCATACTTTGTTGTTATACAATATGATGAAATCTCTTAACGAAACTTCGACGACTTCGGGGACTTTCCAGCTGCAGATCCACATCACTCGCAATCAGAAATGATGAGTCATCCTAAAAATCCCACAATTCAGTAGCTACTGTATACTATCTATAATATATGCATACATAGATACTTGATAGTAACCCATGCGTACCCCAATAAATAAACTCAAACTTAGTTTTAGAGCTCATCAACTTTCAATAGATTGGTTTATTTTTTGTTTTGTTTTCATATTAATACATTAATGCTATATAAACTAAAACTTAGGATCTAGAGTTTACACTTAAGTTTGGTGGCTATTTATGCATATATGTATGTATTTTCAATAATTATGCTAGATTTTTGATTACATATTTTAGCGCACATCCAAAATGAATCGATTGATCGCATTCTGGTGGCAAGTTTACGTTGTTTTTTAAGTTTGCGAATTGCTAATTAATAATGTGTGGGGGGATTATGTTTAATTTTGTGGTAGAATATATATATATAGAATAATTAGATTGATATATGTATTTACAATTATCAGCTACCATTACCGATTTAAGTAGAGTTAAGGAAACAGAATAATTAGAATATAATAAACGTACATTTACACACACAAATAGGCCTATTTACAGAGTTCTTGTCCAGCTCTTATCTCTAGAATATTTATAAACTTTTTCTCTTTTATTATTGTTGTTGTTTTTAAGACATAATAATTGCATACTTTAGTGCTGAGCTTAGGCTAAAATGTTGAGGCTATCTTGCGCTATATAATCATATTGTATATAAAGAGATAACTTGCATCTCTAACTTTTCTGTTTCTTTTATCTAAAGACCTCAACATAACAACTTAATATGATAAAAATACTAACATTTACAGAGTTACACAGGTAGAATAATAATCAATAAATACGAATTAAATTTGTGTCTCGGGAAAGGGAGGCGAGGCGAGGCGGGGGATGCCTCGATTAGCTTCTCTAGACATTCTAATCCTCTCTGATCTCCAAATTGATTTAAAAACGTATTGCATATTGTTATTGTATAAATAAATATTAAAAGTAGTAGCGAAATTTCTAGGACACAACACTCTTTAAACAGTAGTTAACTCAACTGTTTGATTTGTACCCGCAGCCGTAGCTGTGGTCTGTGGCGCTGGCGGAGGCGTGGCAGATGCAGATGCTGCACTCGGTCGCAGTTTCTTTATGGGTGGCGTTTCCTCCGATTGCCCTTGCATCGGCGCCTGCAGATGTGCTTCAACTGAGCTCCGTCGTTTCTGACCAGGACTACCAAGTGTATCAGGTACATCCAATAGGTTGCTGGTGCTGCCGACGCTGTTCGAGATTTCCGTTACAATGTGTGCTTCAAGCGAAGGAGGCAGAAATGGGGAGAGTGGAGCATTAAGATCGCATGTTTCCTCATCACTTGCCACAACATTGCCAAACATGCCTACACCGCCCACATTATCAACATCATCATCGCCGCCAACGTCGTCATCATCGTCATCCTCATCGTCGTCATCTTCATCACTGAAGTCACTGTTCCAGAAGACCTGAGCTCCGGGAAAGACATACGAGCTGTTCTTGCTGTGTGAGTAGAAGGTGCCAGGCACCAGTCGCTCAGCAATCGTTTGTCGCTTGCGTTGTGGTGGCGTGGGTGTTAAACTGGGTGCAGCTGTCTTGGTTTCCTGCACAACATTCGTATCTACCAAATTGCTCGAGAACTCGCAATGCTCGATGCCGCTGTCTTTGGATGAATCAATCGAGAGATGTCGACCAACCTGTGTTGCAGGAGGAGCTGAGCAAGTGAGCGCCGTCTCATTGAGCTCCACGAGAATGTCGCTCTTGATACGCTCGATGGCAGCACGTTCGACTGCATTGTTGCTGCAGCTGCTGCTGTGCTGCACTGCTGTGAAGGTGGAAGACTCGAATCCACTGTCGGAGCAAGTGCCTGCTGATGAGCCCAGTAGATAATCAGTGGATCCATTGGACTTAATCGATTGTGTATCCGTGTCTAATTGCGAATTTCGTTCGCTCTCTGAACTGCAGTGCCGATGATGATGATGATGGTGATGAAGATGATAGTAATCTGTCAGGGGTTGCAACTCCCTGGACTCACGCAGTACATCCTGATCGCTGCATAACTGTTGCCAATCAGCATCAGCAGCGCTACCCGACAGACGATGGCAAATCTGATTGATAATCACATCAGAATCGCCCAAGAGCTCAACATCGAACTTCAGATGATGCAATTGCTCACGATTGATAAGTATTTGCGGTACAGAGGCAGGTATGCTACTGGGAATGTGAGCGACGGGACGTACCTTCAGTGAGGAACCGATGACAATCAGCAAGTCGCATTTATCCTTATCGGTTGCCATCACTGTGTGATATTCATCGGGTAAGCCTGAAAAGATAAGAATCAAGATTTGTTAGAAGAGTGAATCGCTGGTTTTTCTCTTGGACTACCCACCTTCTCCGAAGAAAACAATGTCAGGCTTCATGATGCCATTCTCCACCAGCCGCTTAAGTTCCTCTTCAGTGACGGCCACCGATGCATCCACACTGTGCTCCACATTTGGTTGACATTGCGGGCAAACAGGTATGCGTTGGGCAAAGATGTCAGCACGCAGTGCATCCGCATTGCATTTGTATTTGCACTTGGTGCATGAGGCCGTGGAGAAGGAGCCATGGCATTCAATCACTCGCTGAATGCCTGCCACACGTTCCAAGGTATCTATATTCTGTGTATAATTGCGCAATAGTTTGCCCTTTGTCTCCAGCATTTTGATGAATCGATGGCATGGCGAGGGTTTAAATTCTCCCGGATAAATCTCACGGGCAAATTTGAAGAATGGTCGAGGATCTCGCTTGAAATAATTGATATCGAACATTGCCTGCGGATCGGGTAGATCGGGAAAATCGTGGGCAAGACGTGCATAGATACCGTTGGTGGAACGGAAATCGGGTATGCCACACGACACAGATACTCCGGCTCCAGTGAGTACAATAATTCTCTCGGACTTGTGCAGCAAATCGATGACATCGTCAAATGTGTTCACATCACTCAGTTTGGTTCGCCTTTTGGGCTCATTCAACAGATGTGCCAAATAATCCCAGAGCACCGAATCTTCAGTGTCTGCGGCCAAACCTGTTGCAAAGTGTGGCATTATGCTGGCAATCACCTGCCGCGGCACGCGACCTGTGTAGAGCTCACGTTGCAGCCAACGCAGTTTCAAATCGGTGGGACCCACCGACGAGCAATCCGAGCTGGAGGAATCGTCGTCATCGTCGCTGTTGGCCCAGCTAAATAAAAAGGAAATTAAATAAAAATATATATAATATAAAGAAATGTATTTAGGTTTTCAAATTGTCAGTATTTTATTAGAATTATATTACTCTTATAATAAAAATATAAATGCGAAAGACCCCCTTCCACCCCACCTTCCAAGGACACCTGTCGCACAAGGCACGACACGAAAAGACGAGCAGACACGAGCATAAAGTACGACCCGAAAAAACGAGAAGACACGAACATGCAGATGTATTGAGAAATAGGAAATATGGGTACTGGAATGATTGTTGTTTTTATATTATAATAACCATATTATTATTAATTTATTTTATTTATAGTATCGTTATAACTTAGTGATTATTATATTTTCATAGTCCTGTTAGCAATATATTATTACTAAGAATATTTACAAAAAAAATGTTTTGTTTTTTTTATACCTATTACTAAGATTATTGTTTAATTATAATTTTTGTGTTATCAATGTTTTATCATCAGTTAGTTATTTTTTATCAATACTATTTAATAATCATTATTTTACTATTATTATTTTATTTTTAGTATGTTATTATTTCATTTTTCAAACTTAATTATTTAGCTTTGCTTATCATCTTTATTTAATCGTTATCATTTTAGTTCTCTCTCACCTTGATTTGTAATCTTCGTTCTCGTCCTCGTCAAAGTCTTCGTCGGCCTCGAAGCAGGACTTGTCAATTTGATTTTCTTGCAAACTTTTCTCCATTCCAATTGTCTTCATCTCTTCCTCTTTAGCATTTTGATTGGCGCCAATTTCTGGTTCTCCCATTTGAGACAATGTTTTTGTTTTGATTTCACTATTTGTTTTCGGTTGTAGTTCGCTTGTTGCTTGCGACGTCGACGTTGCCGCCGTTGCTGCTGATGTTGTTGCTGCTGCTGCTTCCACATTTGTTGTCAGAATTTCAGCGCCAAAATCAAAAAGGGCCTGCGAGCGATCAATTAAAATAATTTCATCGTCATCCGCCTGCACCTTGATATCCTCCACCTCTTTGGCATTGATGTGTCCCAGTCGAACATCCATATCTTCACACTTTTCCATAATTTTCCAAGCGCGCAACACACAGTTTTCACCCGTTTAGTTGTTCTCTGCTTCGTCGTGGTACGCGCGCTCTCTCACATACACAGCAGACTGAGCGAACCACCACCACCAGCTCGTGATTTCTTCTTTTTGCTTTCTCGCGCGTTCCGTTTTCTCCGCTCTTTCGTTGATACACACACAAAATTTTACGTCTCTACTTTGCGTCCATTTTACTAGAGTAAAAAAATTTTTTTCCGTTGTTAATTGAACAAAATTTTTAAAATTCGCAAATTAATTTTTTTTTAATTTTTTAAGCGATTTTATTTATGCATTAATTTGTTTAAATTTTTTTTAGTTTACTTTTTTCCATAAAATTCGTACGTAATTTCTGGAAAATTTTCCGACTATATGACGTACAAACCGTCCGAGTGTGCCCGAAGCAAACGATGGAATAAATCATTAAATTTCACCACGCCCAACGTGTTAAAAAAAGGTACCTCGCAGTGGTGACTCATATTCTTTTTTCTAAATTCCAGCATCTGGTCACACCACAAACAAGTGTTACCCTATTTTGAAAAAAAGGCAAATAATAAAACATTGATAAATATACACAAAATAAATTTAAATTATTTACGAAAAAATGTTCTGTTATTAAACAAAAAAAAATTTATTTCGTATTGAAAATAAATTATAAAAATATTGGCATTCAAATATGTTGAGTGGAGCATAAAACGTACACATTACTCATGCTTCAACTTATTTTCGTCATCTTCAACCATTTAATTGGTGTATAAAAGAATAAAATTAATTTTATTGCAATTTGAAAATTGGTGTTTTAAATTATTGCATACTTTGCGCAATTCTAGCAGCTGCTCACAACAGCTGATTTTTTGCAAATTGTGGAGGAGTTTGGGGCGATTGTTTTCTTATGATTTGCGATTTCAAAACAAGAGCAACAACAAAAATTAATCGAAGCAATGCATAAACTGAGTTAAATTGTGTCAATAGCAAAAATTTTATTAGAAAAGTTTGAACAGATACAATGTGTGGGCAATTTCGTTTAATTTAGGGGTTAGCGGGGCACACTGAATAATGGACAAATTGAATCTGTATGAGGTGCTTGGTGTTAGCAAGGATGCGACAGCGGAAGAAATAAAAAAGGTAAAAATTTTCCAGTTGTTTCCCTGAGTGATACCTTGACCTTTATCATTGTTTTGTGAACAGAATTATCATAAATTGGCCAAAGAGTTTCATCCGGATAAGAATCCCAATGCGGGAGATAAATTTAAGGAAATTTCGTTTGCGTATGAAGTGCTCTCGGATCCAGAGAAGCGACGGGTCTATGACCGACATGGCGTGAGGGGTTTGCAGGAGCGCGCCGATCGCTTTAGCGATGCCTCCGACTTCTTTTCGAATTGGTTTTCATTTGGTGGCTTAGGGGCTGATCGGGGAATAAGACGAGATGGTAAACTTCTGATTAAGCTAGAGTTGACGCTGGAGGAGATGTACATGGGAGCTAAGCAAAAGCCGGTGGAGTACCCACGTAGGGTGATCTGCAGCAAGTGCAATGGCGACGGTGGACCCAAGGAAGCACGTGAGACCTGCAGGAACTGTGAGGGTGCTGGACGCACATCGGCCTTCGCCTTCTTGGGTCTTAATACCTTCGATACGGTAAGACTGTTTTTAGTTGTTCCATACCATACTAACTGTTTGTTTATTTTAGGTCTGCCCCTCATGCGATGGACGCGGGTTCACCATCAAGGAGAGCATGCTCTGCACAACTTGCCGCGGCACCTGCTTCGAGGAACAGAAGAAGCGGCGCAATGTGGACGTCGAGCGGGGTATGCCGCACATGCAGAAGTTGATGTTCGAGAACGAAGGCCATCAACTGCGTGACGGCCAGTTCGGTTCACTCTATGTTATCATCCTGCAGTTGCAGCACCCGCTGTTCCAACGTCGTCATGCTAATCTGTACATGCGTGACCTGGAAATTAACTTAACCGAAGCCCTGTGTGGTTATGCGCATTGCTTTGAGCATCTGGACGGTCGCAAGAAGGTAATACGCACCCTGCCGGGCGAGGTGCTGCGTCACAATCACATTAAACTGATGCGTGGCGCCGGCATGCCGGTATTCAATAAGCCAACGGATTTCGGGGATCTCTATGTGCAGTTTAAGGTTAATTTTCCGCCGAATAATTTTGCAACTCCAGCTCAACTGGCCACACTTGAGAGTCTTTTGCCAGCACGCGCACAAGTTCAGATTCCAGCTGGTGTGGAGCCTGTACAGATGACCGATTTCAATCCTGAAGCGCATCGGCGACGCCATGAAACCGATGAAGAGGATGATGAGCAGTCGCCACATTTCGAGGGCGTTCAGTGCCAGACCGCCTAGTTGTGGGACTGGGCATATCCGTGGCTGTTGCAGGCGTCATATATCGCCTTGGATTCATGGAAACTTCTGTCCACGCTCGGAGTCGACGAGCTGTGGTTCTTGGTGCCGCTCATTGTCTTGCTATTTATAGTGCTATTCCTGTTGCAGGAGTATTTCCTGTAAAGAGACGGCTATGAGAGGACTCTGCATCATTTTACCCCCCTCACACCCTCACACACACACACATCCAAAAAGTCTAATTGGCCTTATCAAAATTCTACGAGTAAACGTCATCAGCGTTAGTAATGCTTTCATTCTGTTTATTTTTCAGTCCATCTAAAGGATAAGTATTTATCAGATTACTAAATTACATTATTTATTATTTATCATTTAACACATTTTATATTTAGCGATCCATCATTATCCATTCGATTTATATGCCCAATTTTCACATTTATTTTCTAAATTTCAGATACAATCAGTTCTACCAATTGGCACGTCTAGTTATACCTTTGCAGCAGATTGTTACGCACGTTGTGAAACTTCTCCAGTCTAAAATTATATATATTCTTAGTCAGCAACAAAAGGAGAGTCTAACTAGCCTTGTCCGTCTGTTGCAACTGAAAATAGTCTCTCAGTTTTAAGGCTATCTTGATCAAACTCGACACATTAAGAAGATTAATGTTACACGATGTAAATAAGTTGAAAAAATACGATTTGAAGAACTATAATCTATAGCTGCCACAGAACATATCGTCCGATTTTAGTTGTTTACAAAATATGGCGAAGTAATATTTTATATGCCTTCAAAATTGTATCAATTGAACTACTATAAACTATAGTTTTCATATGTTAGAAACAATCAGTGAGAAACTAATATGTGTCATAAACATACGTCCAGTGATAAGAGTTATCATTACTTATAACTAAAAATATATAGATCATTGTAAAATTCTGTATACCCAGTATATAATCGCCCAGTATAAACCAAAATGTTGCAAGGGTATTAAACCTTCGGTACACCGAAGGTAGCTTTACTTTCTTGTTTTATTCGCATCTTTCAAAACTTTCCTAGTCCCGGTGGCAGCCCAGAGAGAGAGAGACGACGTGTGATAGTGCATGGCAATACTTCTTATATAGAGCCGGAATAGTTAATCCCCTAGCTAACCTATCTTTCCAGTAGTATCAATAGATTCAGCTTGAAAAGAAGCATGGCAATGATAAATAAAGGAATACGTTATTTAAACTAGTTATTTTGGTCTATTCTAATTGCTATTTATATTCTAGGTAACTGGTACGAGGAAGTGGAGATCAGATCCCTCCTGGGTTATTGCAATCGCTGCTGGCGTGCAGCGTGATATATCACGTTCTGATTGCGTTCCTTCTTGGCATTGCTCAGCTCCAGAGATGCTTTACTTGCTGCTTTACTCTGCTGTGACTGATCTTCGTCCTGGGGCAGACTTTGTCTACTCTTCTTGGCCACATCCATTGCTCCCGATTTGCCCGAGACACGCAAATCGAGTGCAGCAGCCGTCGCATCTGTTGTGTGCGCATCTATCGAGGGTTCATCGTCCACCTGCGGTGGCACATGGATCTGTGCATCATAGCTGCTGCCCGATTGCATTTCGCCGCAGCGCATTGTCTTGGCATCGGCAGCTTGATCGGCACTGACCTTCATTAGGGTTAGATACTGATTGTACTTAGCATAGTTGCGTCTGCCAGTCTCATCGTTCATCAGCACCTCAGCTTGGATGTGCGACTCGTCGCGCATTGCCTTGAGGCGGATGTGTTTGGTGATGTCCCAGCGCCAGTTGGAGCGATAAGCGCAGAGGGAGCAACCAAAGGGCTTGCGATTCAAATGACCCACAATGTGCACATGGAAACGTGATGCTGTCGCAGCCCAGAAGGTGCAGTGTGGGCACTTGAACACCTTCTTCAAGGCCTCAGCATCGTCCGGCTGCAGTTGTTCAGTAACCTGAACGAGAGGAATGAAATTATTAACCAATTAGTTGGAAGGCTGCCTTAACTCACCTCGCCGTAGCCGGGTGCCGTCTCCACGCCACAGTAGCTTAGATCCTTGCCACGATATTGTTCCTCGTCTGTGGCCACATCCAGTGCCGGCTCACAGTGCTGCAGATGAGTTACTAGCTCCATGGCATTCGGCATGGTTTGCTGACAGTGCGAGCAGCTGATAGGTGGAAGCTCAGTAGGAGTCACATCCAAAGCTTTTGCTGGACTTGCACACGATGCAGCGCCAGGCTCAATTGTCTCCAGCTGATCGAGCATGTCACCACCACCTCCCATCGGCTGCAGCTGATCCTGTGCGGAATAACGACGCGTTGCCACATGATGATTGAGTTCATGAATGGTCAGAGATTGTTTGATGTTGGTGCTGAAATCGCAGACGCCGCACTTGAAGTACCCATTGGCACCGTGGTTCTTGGTGTGCCTGTCCAGATTCCACTTGTATGGCGAGTGGAAATCACACGAGCTGCACTTGATCAGCGGCATGGAATGATACTTGACGTGCTTCTTGAACCTAGCGCGGATTGGAGTACTGTACGAGCATTTCTGGCACTGATACTGCGCAGCCGAACCGGATCCACTCGATCCACTTAGATCCAGTGCCTCCGGTGTGAGGCATTCATCAGCCTGGGGCAACTCCTCTGAATCTGTATTGCTATGTTCGCCATCTCGCTCCAGTTCATCCGCTGTACTGCTTGACATCACGGACATGTTCGACGTCATGTTCGATGTGGGAGGAAACATGCACATCTGGAACTCAAAGGCCATGGAGAAGATGTTGCCGCTGCGCGAGACCATTTGCTGTAGCTGCTGCAATTGCTGCTGTCGATTGAAGGCCTCCACATTGTTGAGCAACTGTTGCTCCAGCAGCTGCAGTTCGCTCTTGAGCTGATTCAGCGAGGGTCCACCGCCGATGCCGACATTACCGGCAATAGCAGAACCTGCTGAACTAGTGGGTGCCTCGATGCTCTCCTCGAGGCGACGCTTGCGTGCCATGCGATTGCAATGACGTCTGCTGGCAATACTGGTGCCATCATCATCGGAGCAGCCATGCACCATCTTCATGTGCCGCACCAGCTTCTGGAAGTGCCGCGAGGCGTAGAGGCAAAGCTTGCACTCATTGATTACGATCTTTTCGCCATGTACATCGCGTAGATGCGACAAATGGCTACGTGGATTCTGCGTGAAGAAGGCGCAAGTGTTGCAACTATAATTGCGTTTTATTTTGCACTGTGGCAACTCTTCATCGCCACGTGAAGCATCCAGGGACGTGTTGCTGCTGCTGCTGGTGCAGGCGGTGTCCTTTAACTCAGCTACATCCCGGCTGCCGCCTGCTAGAGCCACTGCAGGCAGAGTGGGTGTGATGGTGGTGGCGGTGTTGAGAGGCAGCACCTGCTTGAGGGGGGAGGAGACAATTCGATTTTTCAGAAACTGCAACTGTCGCTCGAGCAGTTCCGTTCCGACTAGCGGATCCGTCTCGACCGCCGTGGCTTGGTTTCTGGTAGCTGCCGCCGCCGCAGTCGCATCCATTCGGGTCTGGAAGACTGTGGCACCACTCACCAGACTACGCACCACTAAACGCCCTCCAGAACGTTCAACCATCGAGGGTGCATCCATATTTTGTTGTTGGTATTCAAGAAAGATGCTCAAATTGTTGTCTTATTTTTTGGGGTTTGTTTTTCCTATACTACGTTTCGTTAGTTTTTCTTTAGGCGATGTTAACACGTCGAGAAAATGCTTTTTACTGAACCTCTTTCTGACCCAAGAATCGTTGGTCGACTATTTTCTGTACGCAAAGGCTACTGGGTCGGAATTTTATGAGAGCGGTTCATCGAGGCTCATCGAGCTTCTGTTACTCATCGACTGTCAAAATGATTGGTCCAACTGACCAAAGAAATAATACTGAATGCAAGAGACCTTGTGCAATCTCGAAAGCAACACTGGTAGTGCTTTGCTTCGTAGTGTTCTGCAAGGTACCCTCTATGAAAAGGTATATCGTTATTAGTCATAAGTGGGGGGGGTTTTTTCGAAATTCAATTGGTGACAGTTAAAGAGAGGTTACAATTTCTAGGGGAAAATACGAACGGAAAAGGTCTTGGAAGATTTGAAAGTAAATTGTATTCTTCAAAAGGAAGGTCCTGTTTGTATTCTGTGTAAGTATAATCCTGACTGCTAGCCTGAAGCTAGTATTCCTTCTTCAAGTATTAAAAAAAAGATTGTTAAAGTTAAGGTTTTGTTGTCCCAGGAAAAAATTGCAGACAAATCCCACAAATCTAAATATTTCTATAATACCATACTCTCTTAGATCTATAGTTTTATTAAAGAGAAAATAATATAAACGCACAAATGATCTCCAAGTTTATGAAAGAACAATCGGAAGTATTTTATTATTAATGTATAATAGGATCTGAACAGTTTCTTATTAACGAAAATATCAATACTAAAACTAACTGATTTCATACTAACCTATGATATAAACGACTCAAGATCAGCTTTTATTTTCCATATCGCATTGTACCATCGTTGAGAACCCTCAACCGTAGAGAAACGCATTTTTGAACGCCTTGAAATTGGAATCGTGATAAGTTCTCGACTCACTCTCGGCTCTCGACTCACACTTGACGTTTCAAAGTCAATGACAATGGCGCAATTCGTGGGAAAATCTTTCGCATTGCATTCAATCTATAGTAGAGAAATACTCGTAAAAACCTGCCTCGGTGCCTGCCTGTTTGTCTTACACCCTGACTGTATAATTAATAACATTGCAATGCAGCGCTTACGTCTTACATCTTTCACTTTACTCCCCCGCCCCGTTGAGATTTAGCAAATTGAAAATCTTGTCGGTAGTAGTCACACCTTTGTGATGATGCTGGTAGTGCTGCCTCTGCTGAAGCTGGTACTGGTGCCGGTGCTGGTGCTGAAGCTGGTACTGGTAATGCATTGCGGTTGCGTCCGCGATCTTGACCTTGAACTTGGTATTAGATGTGAGCTCTCTCGAAACCGGTTAGCCGTAGTTACTTGATGGAGATTTTATAATGTAGTCGCATTTGATGGGCCCCGCTCAAAGAAACGGCAACAGAACCCAGAAAGATCGAACTTAATAAAGCTATTGGTCGAGTACTAAATGCGCGATTAATGATAGTTAAATTAGCAAGGGGCTCATAAATATTATTATGAATATGAATATGCATATATATAGGTTAAATACGTAATATAGCATGCTAAACTGAATATAAGTTATGAGGTAGATGAGAAAGATGATAGTGATTTAGAATTTTATAGATTAACAGCAAGATCTATATCTCTTTATATTAAATTCTACAGTCATATGCTTTAAGTCAACTTCCTTTTATTCCAATTTGTTTTTAAATTAGTTTTTTACATAGTTATTTAATTTATTATGTTCAATATCATTTGGAATCAATAAAGTATTTTTAACTCAGTTATTTCAAGTCTTTTTTCGGAATCTCAAACTATGCTTGCTCATTTTATACTTTAAATCAGTCTGCCAAATGTAAAAATATTCCAAAATAATCACTACATTCTTTATTTGCCCTAATCAGGTATGCCGGGCCACGCCTACTTAACATCTAGTTGACCGCAAAACATAATGCAAAACCCAAGCAAAAGTTGCGTGTGCGATGCGGTCGACAGTCAAGTGAATACTGACGGGCAGTTGGTAGATTTGCTTGAGTCAAAGATACCCTGTAAAGCAGAGTAGTAGTTTAAAGAGAGAAGAGTCTGTATGAGATTGAGCTTGGGACTAAGTGTGGGACTGGTACTGGAACTGGGAATGTGACTGAGACTTTCATATAGCAATTTTATAAATTAAGGGAAATTTATACAGGAAAGGGTCAACCTAATAATATAATACAATTGACATGTTTCCACTTATATTAACACTGATCCTAAGATTGTCACTGAGACAAAGACTGACTCTAAGACTGAGGACTACGGCAGAGAAGGAGCCTAAGACTGAGAAGGAGACTAAGTCTAAAACTGGCACTGGAACTAAGATAGAAAACTACAAATCATTGTTAATATGCAGACTTTCAGTATGTATCTACCTCTATCCAACTGTCTCTCAGTTGAACATCCCCATTACCACTGCAAGGTAGCGCAGGCAAACCGGTTACTTTCGGTGGCAAGACGGCGAACAGCTGCAACAAGGCGCTGCCAAGTCAGGCCACAACTGTGCCAAACTTGGCTTTAGTTTCTTGTGCTGCATTTGACCAGTAGCTGCCTCTGCTGCTGAGGTAGTTTCAAGAACCAGGTCAAGGCTGCCGCACAGATGGCCATGCTGGGTGCCATCATTGCGAACTTGTTGCAAGCAGCAGCAGTAGCAGTGGCAGCAACAGCAGCGAATCGCGCTGCGTCATTCGCACACCCTAATTAGTAATTGGTAATTAGCCAGCCTGATGCCCCCTATCAGGCAGTCATAATTTTTGGCAATTTGCATGCAACGCTTGGCTGCTGTTGTTGTTTTTTTTGGGGATATGATATGGTTCTCGCCTGGTTAAACAAGGGTTCAATAAACTTTGTCCAACCTGGCGAGGGGCACACAGGGGTTAAGCTTTGCCTTCGCCTTCGCCACACACACTGTGGCAGTGGCAGGCTGCCTGCCTCACTTCCTGATGGAACTTAATGATCTTTTAACATGCATTTTAAATTAAGTGCGCGCCCCGACAATTAAAAGTTTCCATGTCACTTTTCCAAGTTCACTAAACGCACTGCCAAGTGCATTAGTCAAGCAATTACTCAGCTTCCAAGATACGTCTGAAGCAGAATTAAATAGTATTACTACATATACAAATATATATATACAGAAATATATACATTACATTAAAAGCAACAAGTGAATGACGTAGACGGTCTTCTTTTTATTCTGAAATCTTAAGGTATTTATTTTTGAACATGTTATAATCTTGAGATGAGTAAAGTGCTGAATATTATTATTTAAGAGATTCGTAATAAGAAGACTTTAGACTTCAATCTTTAAACATCTTTATGGTTTCAATTGTAATAAGATTAATACTAAAAAAATACGATTTTCATTTTGAATACTACGTTTAACTTTTTATGAATTTAAACATGCAAAAATTTCCTTATTTCTTCCTTGGCATTTCCTGTCGAAATTGTCAATTTCTTTTTCAAATTTGAAGACTATATTGGTTACTTTATATCGATTGGGCAGATCTAAATGAGTTGAAAAACCTTTCTAAAGATGTTTTGAGGTTACGATTTTGGAAATAATTAAATTACCTATACATTTATTTCAGTAATATATCTTTCTGTTATTTATCTTTTTTTATCTCTATGTACTGAATTACTTTCAAGTAATTATAACTACATTATGACCTCAAAAATCAACTGATTTCGATCTTAATTGGTATTCTTCAACTGGAACTATAACTATCGTAGCATAACCCTATCTGCAGGGTATTCAACAACCAAGCAACAATTACTTTACCCGATTCTAATAAGGGCTTTCATTAGTTCCTCTCGTCGATAAATAGACCTACCATAATAATCTTGTGGCATTTAGCAGCGTTATTCAGCTGCGT
This sequence comes from Zaprionus indianus, assembly GCA_018904595.1. Taxonomy (NCBI): domain Eukaryota; kingdom Metazoa; phylum Arthropoda; class Insecta; order Diptera; family Drosophilidae; genus Zaprionus; species Zaprionus indianus. The sequence continues at coordinate 6,525,539 of JAEIHA010000905.1, forward strand.
TTAGCAATTGACATTACGAGTTGACATATTTTGCCTAGAAACAAGGATGTTATCCCATCACACACAAACACACACACACAAAAGCACACACACACACATAGAACCAGCCGTGAGTGGATGCAATGGTGTATGGTCTACTCAGCGGCTTAGTAATCATTGATGCGTGCCATGGACATGGACTTGTAACACCACTGGGGATGTTCTTTATCTACCTACTGTGTATGGAAAGTGGGCAGCAGGGAGTGGAGGGGGATGGGTGCGTAAGGTAGTTGCACTGACGGGACTTTTCAATGGAGCATTAAACTGTGCGAATCAGGCAGAAATCAATAACGTGTGGATACGCAATTTAAAGCAGATTTGCACTGAAGAGTTAGAAAGGTTGCCCAGCGAACGAATACGTAATCCATTAGGTGACCTTTATAGGGATAGTTCACAGTATTTTGCTTTGTTTACCTATAGAAAAGGTCAACCAGTAAGTTTCCTTTCCAGTGAACTTGATCCGTTTAACATATATACGATATATTGGGGTTTTTTTCTTACCGTTACCACTCTTGAATATCTGTGGAGATATTTTGAATGGTCGCTATAAAAGTTTTGCAGTTTCGTTCGTTAAAAGACAGCGACATGTCAAATGAAATCCATTAAAAATTGCTTTAAAGGTAAAGCCAGCATACAAATACCTGTGTGTATCTGTGTGTGTGTGTGTGTGTGTGCCTGCGACTATGCCCCAAAACATAGTTCAAGATTTCACATTAAGATAATTCCAAGGAAATATCAAAAAGCCTCATCGCTTGGCTTGGTGTCCCAATACCCGGCGCCGGATACTTCAATTGACAATTTCGTTTCGTGTTATTCGAAAAAAACAAAACTCAAAAAGGCACAAAAAAATAAGGCAAAAAAAAAGCTAAAAACAAAAAAGAAACGGCAATTTGTTGCTGTACTATTTGGGCGTTAGTCTGCACTGAAGGTCTGCAAATAACACGTAGCGAAGGTGGACAATAGAAAGGGATTGAGATGCTGGGAGATGCCCTGTAAAGGCAGTTGGTGAATGGATGGGGGGAAATTTTGTAATATATATGTATTATATTATATTATAATATGATGTATGATGCATAGTATAATATTTGAACATACCCAAAGATGAAAGGACATTGTAAGAATAATATAATATATATGTGATATAGGAAAAGTCATTATATGAAGTGATGATGTAACGAAGTGTTATAAATAACAATTTTGCAGGCAATCAGATGATGATAAGATATGAAATGAAATATATAAAATGTTATGACATGATGTATGCTATGATATGATATGATATATAGGAAATGATACGATATAATATTATATGATCTAATATATTATGAAGTTATATTAATTGCAAAAAGATATCACTTATTTTTTCATAGAAATTTTATTCAAACCATAAAAATTAAAATTAGATTGAGCCAATATTTGTATATTTAAATTTTAATAAGGATTCAAATTGTATACTATAATATAATATAAATTTTTATGCATGCTTGTAACGGACTAAATGCAACACAATACACCCCATTTGAATCTAACAATCACAGGGTATAGCAAAACATTTTTTTAGCCAGGTAGAAGTGGACGGTTTGACCATTCTTTAGAGCACACCCTGGTCCACATACACGCATCACACACACACACTCATACCCACACTCACATACGCACTCATACACAAGTAGTCACACACACACACACTCGTAGTCACATACAGACCCTTGAAGATGTTGTTTTACATTTTTCGGGGCTGGGCTGCGCTTGCGGTTCCCCTTAATTTTTATGGACTCATCGTGCAAGTGAAAATCCATAAAAGAAATGCAGCAAATGGGATCTGTACTCGAAAACCTATAGCCAATATATCGGTCATGAAGATAAAAAATCTTTAGCTGCTAAATGCTTTTGGGGTCATTAATTGTCTTTGCACGTTGATAACTTCGGATGCGGACACGTCTCTCGCTTGCTGCTTGCTCCTCTTTTGTTTGGGTGTGGCCGCAGTCGCAAGATAGGCATGCTTCAGGTACTGCATGACACACATACCTACACATATACATCACATATTTATATACATATATATATAATGTTTATGTACACATTGTTTTACCGTAAGCCACTTTTACTTTTTTGGGTAGCGCGCAGACGTTTTTATAGGCTTAAAGTGGAAGCTGATTGCAGCCTGATTGACAGCGACGCGCGACGACGGCTACTTAAAGCACAGTCGAAACTCGGCTTGGGCTCCCAAACTTGGCCATTTCTCAAAGTCTCGGGAGACCCCGAAAGATGTCTTCGCTTTAGCCAGACTCATGCATAACAAATGTGTGCGGATCTTGGTGTTTTTTGGTCCAAGTTTCTACTGTTGTCAAGTTTTTCTTATAATATAATAATAATAATAAATGGAATATGGTATTCCTTTTATATGTTCAAAGATGTATACTTCTTCAAACAAAAATCTATCAATTACTCTGTCAATTGTCTGATATATTAATGAAAAATGAATAACATCTTATAACAGATCAGCTTGTCTTCTATTTAGGTCTTCTTCTCCCTTTGCTTGTTGTTTAAATAATGTTTTCTCATTCTTAATATCCATCAATGTGTTATTTAGTTATAATTCTATCTATTCCCAAACATTTCTTTTAACTAAAAGCATACAACCATAGATATCCTATGATATGCTCTATAATTAGTTCCCAAAGTGCTGTGGATTATAGAATACTTAGTAACAAGGAGTCTTTTATTGGAAATTCCATAAAAAACAGAAGCCAACTGTTAATAGATTTGTTTATCTGCTCTATATTGATCTACCTATTTGTATAAAGTGCTGTAACCTCCGTCTTAAATTACATTAAATTCCAAGCAAACTTCTTATGGGTTCATTGTTTATTTATAGTTCATTTGTAGTTCGATCTATTCTAAAACCTTTACAGCATTATATAAACTCATAAGGCAGATTTGACTACTAGTAATAAAGCTAGTTCCGTAGAACTACCCATTGCTTATTCAAAAAACAACTTTATTTCTTTTGGCCGATTGTGCGCAATAATTTCCCTTGATGGCGCATCAACGTCAACACGGATCACCTTGATATGCGCCATCCATCATAATTGCCAGCTCATCCCGGTGGCAAAGCAATGTGAAACCAATACGATACGATACGATATATTCCACTGAGGAATCTTTCGATTATGAGCGCGTGCGCACAATCAACAGTGGGTCTGACAACTCAGCCAGTCTTAGTCTCAGAGTCAGACCCCGACGCGGTATCGGTCTGGGGTCTGTCTCTCTATATATTTCTCTGTCTCTCTGAGTCAATTGTCATGCACGTAGCGCAGTTGTTCATAAAACGACTCTGCGATTTCTGTTGGCCAAATGGCGTCTTGGGTTGCCTTGTTTTGCATGCCATGCTCGTTAAGACGATGCCGAGAACAATGCAACAGAGGCAGCAGAGCAGTAGCAGCAGCAGTTATCCAACTGGTGTCCAGTAATGGGCTTAGCCCAAGTCACAAGTCACCAGCAATCCAAAGCCGCAAGCAGCTCTGGCTAATAATGACGCCTCGAAAAAGCCTGCACTGCCAACAGTGTGGCCGTGTGGCCTGCATATTGATGAAGTGCGATGCAATAAACCCAAAGAATGTGCCAAGAATGAGCTTACAATAAGGCGAGAATTGTTGCTAACTCTGATGATTGCATATATGAGAAGAGTATAGATTGATTACTGAAGAAGATTTTCAGATTTTCCTTATCTGAACTTAAGCTTCTAAAGAAATTAATCATCATTAGTCTAATAATACTCTTTTGATGTTTTTAAACTCAGAAATGTGCAAATTATAAATATTATTGACCCATAATAGTTAGTAACTAATGTTCTTAAGACTCACCGCAATTCCAAGTCCCTGATAACTTTCAATCAGAGCAGATAGTTTGGATCTTCTTAGGTTCCTTAGGTCTTATTTAACTCATCAGCTGACCACACCTAATTCCATAACATAATCCCCTACACATATTCTCATTATATTTTGGAAAAAGCGGAAGTCAATTTAGTTTTTTATTTGACGACCTTGAAAGGCCGCCCAAAATGTGAAGACACCGTGAAGATCTATAAGAAAACTGGTCAAATCAATACCCAACAAAGCTTGGGGGTAATTAACACGCCACAGCAGAACTTAGTTTGACCATGTCGCGACGACATAAATAGCATAAATATGTTAATTCATGTTCGCTATGTCGTCTATGTATCGATAATGCTTGATTCTAAACCAAACTCAGGTTTCGTTTTCGTCGAGTGACATTCAATGAATTAGCATATCTCTGATTTTTTGTTTGTTGGTTAATACTTTTATGGCTTAGTGCAGAATTAGGTATTCTAGAATAAAGTGAAAGTATTTTTGAGGGAGATAGAAAGGTTGAGATTCCAGTTAATCAGGCGGGAATATGAGTCAAGGTTGAAATCTTTTAATGAATTTATAATAATTTCAAGATGTTGCAATGTTGTCGAATAAAGATAGATTGTATACGAATTACAGTGACTCTCACTAATTAGGTTTATCTATTGTGAAAAAATGGCTAAATCAGATTAAATTTTCTTTTTGTAAGCATAATTTCATTTCATAAATCATATTTCAGGTTATATATATATTTATATATGCATATATAGGTGAAGTCTATCAAATATTAATTTTGTCTTGTCTTTTATCATAAGCAGGAAGAATATCTGAGTGATAGGCAAGTTTATAGCTGATCTGGTTAGCTAATAACTGGCTGGAACTCTGAGATACTCATTAAAATACAATATATATGATAAATATAATAGTAATATATATATACTAATTCATGCAATCTATTAAGAAAATTTGTCTGATTAGCCACATTATTGTCAGCTACCTCAATCGATCTGTACGTTGTTTATAAAATGAGGTTATGTTCGTCAAATTTTATATTGCCAATCAGTAATTATGTTATAAGCAAAGGGAGGTTAGGTCCATTAACTATTTGCCTCTTTAAGAAACATCTGTAAAGTAGAAAATCAATGCAAAGCAAGTGTTTTCCTCTATGTGCATCCCCTTGCTCGATTAATCGAAAATTAAGTCGTAAGTAATGTGAGGTTAGGTCGTCAACTGCTAGATTGGTTCGTCTGTGCAGCACTGAGCCATACAGTGCCTGTTGTCAATTAATTACCCAATTTTTTGGCTTACCAAACGCGCAACAAGTCCAAAAGCTGCATTTACCTGTTTATCTTCTTTAGCATTTTTCATGTTTCCCGCTGTTGTTGGCGTTTAAACCGCCAAACGTGCTGCGCATTGTTTTCTTGTTGTTTTTGTTGTTGTAGTTGTTGCTGCTGCTGCGGCGTGTTAAACAAATGCAAAAATAATTATAATTAATGCAGAGTTTTTGGCCTTGAACTTGCATAACCTGCACGCGGCTAAAACGTAAGCGTAATTGCCGCCGCTGCTGCTGCTGCCGCTGTTGTTGCTGCTGTTGCTGCTGCCGCCGCTGCTGCTGTTACTGATGTTCTCCCGCGATGGCGACGTCAAGTCGCGCTGTTTTTGGCCAGGCCAGCGCCAAAACGCGACATCGCAACGCATCGCATAGTGGGTGAAGTTCGCTAAAACAGAAATTGCACACACACACACACACACACACAGAGAGATATGTCATTCGATTGCGTTTCATTTTGAAAATGAGTATTCAGCTAAAGTAGTTGAGGCATTCATTTTTTCGGCATCGCTGCACAGCATTTTGCAGTAGCAGCAGCGACAACAACAACAACAACAACACCGGGAACAATTGCCATCATTATTCACAATAGAACCGAGTGGGAGGAAGGGGCAGCATAGAAGGGGTATACTTTAAAAATTATATTTCAGCTAATCAGGGTGATTCGTAGCCAGTAAAATATTCAAAATTCTTCATATACCTTTCACAAAGAAACGTATTTATACGAAAAAGTCAATAAAAGAAATAAAGAGCATTACTGTAAGATACCCTGGAATGAGAAGTAATTTATAGATAGATATTAATGTTGAATATCTTCTAAAAATATGGAATTGGATCTCAAATACTGAGAATCTTTAAAAGGGTTTTATATATTAAAAAGCTAGGTGTGATACCCAGGCCCGTAGCTAGGCAGTGTGCAGGGTGTATTGTGCATAAGGGCCCCGGTTGGCAGGACCATCTGCAATAAAAAAAATAGATTATATACAATAAATACATACATACTTACATATACATACGTTGTGTGGTCAGTCATGTTTTCTTATGAGTAATGGTTATAATTATTGCGAAATACAATGAGATAAAGAATAAAAGAGCCCCAAATTCAGATATCACCAAACTTATTAATGATTTTGCCAGTATAAAATTGTAAAAAAGTCAATATAGTTAGTATTTTTTCTCTTCATTTTTGTACTATATTTAAAACCAAGGGAACTATACTAAAGGCCCCGAGAAATTTTGCAAAAGACTCCCTAGATCGTTATACGGCCCTGGTGACACCCGTGATATTCTAGATTGAGACGGCTAATTAGCAAATTATTGACTATATGGTGCAATAGATAAGTTTGTCAATCGACCATCTCTTACCGTCTAATCCATAACCCCCTTTTGCTAACATAATCACTGAGTATTGCAGTCCAAAGAATCCTCAGTCATTTCGTAAGCAGGCCTAAGTGCAGTCGGTTGAACGATGGATGGGAACTGGTGTCATTCGGGGTGCTAATTAATAACGCGAGTCGAGTCTACCGACAATGCCGAAGGTTGTTTTCAGTGTAGCGCGTGCAAAGCTATAAAATGAGAGAAGATGGTGATGAAAGACGAGACTGGAAAGAAAATGCATTCACCCCAACACGGGAACAGCTTAGGAACTTAAGAAGCTAAATTTAGGAGGTTCTTTTAGTTAATATTGAATTTTATAATATTGATTCTTGAAAATTGATGAACTGTTTTCTTTTCGAACTTAGTAAAAGCATTTTTTCGATCAACAAGTTTGTTTTACTAAAATTTTAAAGGGATATTCTTATTGTATATTCTTGTGATTATTCTTATTGTATTTCCCTTTCCAAATTGAAGCAACTTTTTCGTTGTCAAAATGAGAGCAATTTTCAGAGTCATTTCCCTTTCACGATTGTTGCTGCATCAGCGACGCTCGTGTCATGTCATTAGCAATTTTGGCCATTCTAATTTATTAGCCACTTCATTTTGACTTTGTTCCTGTGAATCACACACCACACAAGTTTAAGGGGGTTCGTGGCGGGGCGTGGTCGATTGTGGACACATTGATGGGGCCTGTTCACGCGTGACTCGTCCACATTGCCATAATCTGATCTCACTTTAATTGCTTCTAATGAGTGTCAACACTTGAGGTAGCACTAATTGGGTTGGGAGTGTGGGAGAGTTGGAGAGCAGGAGAGGAACAAAGTGAGAGGTAGAGAGAAGTGCAGGAAAAGATGAGGAAAGAGTGGGGAAGAGATGAAAGCTTAAAGACAGAGCCGGTTGCTCATTCCATTTGGGGAAGAAAGGTAATCAAATCTCAAGTAAACAATTTTCAAAACGAAAGGGCAAGCTAAAGGTTCTTTCAAGAGAACCTTAAGAATCTTACAAAATTTTGTAGAAACCTGACAATCTTCAGTATTTTTTTTCAAACCAAAAACTTTTGGTATAATGAACAGAATCTCACGAGTAAATATAGACTTGCAGTTTCGACTCGACTTGGGCTATTGATTTGGAGTTGTTGAGGCTAGTCAGAATGCCGAGTCATACTGCAGGTAACCAATTGTTGTTCATTGTTGTCGTCGTTGACGTGGGCTGATGTCATGTTAGAGAGAGAGAGAAAGAGAGGGAGATGCAGACAGACAAAACTCAATGTCAAAGTCAAAGTTGTCGTTGCTGATGAATTTGTTCTATCTGGAATACACTTTGAGTTTCAGACTCTCTGTGATTGGATAAGCTGTATTGTATTATTTGATTTGTAGCTGACCCATTGCTGATCTTTTTTTGTGGGGGATATTCAAGAGTCTGATATCATTGGGGTCAAGGTCAGTGACAGCAGCCAGAGAGACCAAGCCGCAAGATCTGAGGCGATCCATAAAAAGCATTTCGTTTCAGATGCTGCGCAATTCAAAGAAAGCCAGCCAAGCACACACACACACATACGTATATATATAATATTCGTCTGGATCGGCGGCTTTAATTAGCACTCGAATTGAGCTTTTTACCGCCGTAGTGTCACTTGGTTTGCCGCGTTACCTGCGACTCCCAGTGCCATTCTGAGCACTTCAAATACTTAAGAGAGTATACATATATACTATATATATACACCTTCATATTCCAGTTTACATACGTCGCCGATTAACCGGCTGGCTAATTTTTCTTTAAACAAACTGTGAAAAAGAACGACGAAGAGTACGACGTGTGCAACTGAACTGAAGAAAGGAGTGCTGAGAGAGGAGAAGGAGGAGCAGGAGGAGAGATCATCATCAAGAGATTCTTGTGCCGGCGACCTTGAAATGTTGTTTTCGGATTTCGGTGCTGTGCGTTAACTTCTTTTTTATTGCCCTCCCTGATGCTCATCTGATTCTTTGCGACTTATTTGAATTTCATTAATTTGTAATGAGAGTTGAATATTTATTTCTGAAATCAGACTACTTTTGGGACTGTTTACGGGTTCAGGTTTGGGTGTAATAATCTTAAGATTCTTAGTAAAAATAAAGATCTTTCTAAGCTCACCTAATCTTAGGTATAGAAGAAAGCAAAGCAAAGAAGAAGTCAACAACAATTGCAAGTGGCTATGATATATGTACATATATGGTATAACAGATCATTGGCCTCTTTGACTCGCCATCGTTTTGAGATATGGCATCGTATGGCACTCTCTGTATGCCCTGCATTCAATGCCTTCCGGCCACACGTCAACTGATTTACGGCGTCAACTGCATCTGCAGAGCTCATTCAAAATGGAAAACAGAAGCCCAACGGAATACTTACATAAAAGAAATAAATGGACTGCAATGGACTGATGCAGTTACATATACAGACACATATACATGTATATTATATGCATATGTATGCATGCATATGTCTGCGTTGTTCTAATAGACATAAATAAGTCAAAAAGAATAAGAAGAAAGAACTTGCGGAATGGATGGAAAGTGGAAAGTTTGATACTCTTTAAGTGTTTTGCCAAAGTTCGAAAGAAACTTTTTAAACTTAAACTTTACCTTAACTAAGTGACTACAAATTTTTTATATCTATTTAGGGATATTCAAAGGAATAATTAAATTTTAATTAACTGTTTTAATGTAAGGTATAAGAATAGGTCATTGAAAAAGTAATTGTGTAAGGTTTCATTGAGAAAATTACAAAGATGAAGATGTATTTTCTATGATAACTACATAATATAGAAAATTGATTTTAATGAAATTTGGATAAATATTAGGTTGGAAAATATCTCCCTTCCGCTTTTTTGTCTTTTGAATTTCGCGGCTATGTACAAAGCGCTACAGAGCTCGTATCTGGCAACACTATACATAATGTCGATGTCACGAGATGCCATATGCCGGTCTAACTCGATGTATTCCATGATTTGATCGGTATTTGTCGTCACAGGTCTTCCGCTGGGCGGCTTATCCATGGTGTCGTTTTCACCGGCTCTGAATCGTCGAAACCATTCCTCCGCGGTTCGACGTGATAGAGTACCATCCCCCAAAACACCATTAATCTCACGGAACGTTTCTCTAGCGGATTTGCCTTTAACGAAGGAAAACTTAAAAAAAGCGCGAATTTCGGCGTTAGTCAACTCCATGTTTACACGTCTATAACTGTTGTACGCAATATCCAAACTAATCATGCATAGCGTTGTTTTGTAGGTTATGTCAAGACCTTTCAAATTATGCATAGTGTTCCCAGATACGAGCTCTGTAGCGCTTTGTACATAGCCGCGAAATTCAAAAGACAAAAAAACCTAATATAAAGATAACAGTATAAAACTTAGATTTGCTGTATTTGGTTACGATTCAACGTATAATAACAAATATAAACTGTAAAGTTAAATAGTTTCTTTGGAAACTATGTCCTATATATCCGTAATCAGATCAAATAGATATCTCAACTCATTATAATGTTGCTGATGAAGAAGAGACATATGCAGACATATTTCTATATTCAAGTTGACAGTTGTACGTTACAAGATGCTGGCCCAAGTCAATCTACCCGCTGTAGAGTATTAAAACTGAATGCAAAGACAAAACGCATCTAAATTGCAAGAATTCAAAACGAGTGGACTGCTGCACACACACACACACTCACAAACATAGAAAGAGAGATGTAGAAAGAGAGAGAGAGAGGGAGGGTAAATGTGGAACAGTCAGTGCTGGGTCTGTTGTGCCTCGTCTGCCTCGTTCGGTCGCTCGGTTGCTTCTTGTACCAATTACTTAATTTACCAAGAATATTGCAAAGATCACAACAGAACAGACAGAACAGATAACTGTGGGAATGCAGATTGAGGAGGGGTAGCTGAAGGGGGGGGGGGGAGGAAGGGGGGCTGCATGCGAAATGCATCTGCAACAGCAACTGTTGCATAAGCGAAATAGCGCCGCATTGAAGCCAATAAAAGCCCGCAAAGTGGGTCAATTGCACTGGAGGCGAACCCTGTAGTGCACTTCCACCACAGTTCCCCGTTCCCTTCTAGCCCCCACTCGGTTTAATGCACTCGTAATGAACTGTGTCACCTAAGATTATAACTTTAATTTCATCGAATACGAATACGAATGTGAATATGAAAAGGAAAATGAATGCAACTCGCATACTATTTTGTGTAGTAATCAAATATTCTCTGTCATTAACTGCTGCTTCTTTGCACTATCTTTTATGCATGCATATTCGTATAGTATTACTCAAACATTCTCTGTCATTAGCCACTGCTTCTTCTTCTGCTCTGCCGTCCTCTGGCGACTGCACTTGCCAGTCTCCATTTAGTCAGTGTTCTCTCTGAGTCAGTTCGGATCTTTGGCAAAAGTTCTCCACATTCTACCAAGTCGTCGCGTTTATTACGATGATGTATTTTTCGTGTATGAGGAATCGCTGTCAGAGGTGAGCGCTTTATGCATGAGTAATAATAATAATAATACTCGAATATGGCTCTGAGTGGTTTTTGCTTTGCCATTTTTTTTTTTTTTGTGTTTTTCTTTTTAGCTTTTATGCAAATGGTCACCTTGAGCTTGGCAATTGAACCTGCTGGAATTGAGCAAAGTTCTTTGATGTACACGGTATGTGCCCTTGCAGTGGGGATGTATTCACACAGAGATATATCTCTGATTTGAGTATAGTCTTATGTTCTTGATTAGTCGCAGGTGAAACTTAGAAGCAGCTTTCATTGCTTGTCTATTTGGCAAGAAAAAGGTACTTATAATAAGAAATTTCATTGTTTTCTTCAAGAATTTTCGACCTACATTTGCAATGAATCGTTTTCTAACTCAGCATATATTTTCCTTGCAATGCACTTTATATACTGTGCAGGTTTTATCATTTTCACCCTACAATATATTATATTTTTTATACGATTGATCAGTATTCACCCAGAGAAATATATATTTAATGAATTATATTCTTGTCAGTCTCAAGAGAAAATTGGCAACAACTTTGATTATTGCGCAAGAAAGAAAAATTGAAAGAAAGTTCTTCACTTTAACCTTAACTGAAGGAATCATCCGTGAAATATTGAACCGTATTTATTATAAATCAAAGTATGCTCAAAAAACTCATCACATATTTACATTTATATGCATTCTATGTAATGTGTAAGTTTTATTAATATCACCACGTTTTATTCTTTTATATTCAAGACATGATTGCGAACAAGTTTGTTTGATTGTCATACAAGAAAGTGAAATTGCAAGAAATTTCTTCAGTTTAAACATAGATAAAGGAATCATTCAAGAAATATTGAACCATATTAATTATAAATCAAGTTATCCTCATGAAATTCATCACATATTTCCATTTCCAGCCCAATCCCTTTATTTTAAACCTTAGATTTTATGTGAATAAACAGTTAACTTCATTTAAAGACTCTGTATAGGTTTAAATATTTACCACAAGTAGACCAAACTAAATTTATTTCAACTCCTACACAGAATTCATGTTGTTTAAACAGATTTAACAGAAATATGACGACTTATGCGGTGCAAAAGGAAGGGAGAAAAGAGAAGTTTTTTCTTCTCGAAGCACAAATGAAAGCAAAAACTGAGCGCATTGCAAGAGGCGGCGGCAATAATTGCATATTGACCTATTTAATGCTTCAACACGAAGGGCGAACTGCAAAAAAGGCAACAAGGCGTGGCGGGGAACTGAGTAGAGGGAGGCGTGGCAACTCATTGACGAGCAGGCAGCGGAGGTAGCGTTGTTTGCCGATTGAGTTACGCATGCGTACGCGTTGCCTTCATTTAATTAGGCGGCGACACCTGTGCGAGCACAAGTGCAGGTGTGTGTGTGTGTGTAGCAGTGTGTGTACGTGTGTGCTTGTGTGGGTTTGTGTGTTTGTGCTGTCAGAGTCCAAGTTGAAGTTGGAGTCGCCATCAATCAGCAAAACGAGACGCAAGTGAAGCGTTAAAACGGCGAAAGAGGCGAATAAGAAAACGAGATTGCAATGAAAACGAAAGGAGGGAGAGGGGGAATGGGGGAAGTAGCAGGGGAAGTAGCACTGCAACGACGAGGCGTGGCACTTAGCTTAAGCCCCTTCGACAATGAACTGCACTGATGACGCCGTCCGTCCGTCCTCGACGTCGTCGGCAGCTTCGCTGGGCGCGTTTATCGTTTATTATTTGCCTGGCCCACTTTGCGTACTGCGGCGATAATTGACGCCACGGTGGCTGCAACTGCAGCAACAGCAGCCGCAGCAGCAGCAGCAGCACCTCCGGCAGCACCAACAGCAGCAGCAGCAGCTGCGGCAGCGGCAGCATCGCCAGCTTGCCCACAATTTGGATTGCACTTCACAAAAAGCAGCCAGCAAATTTGTCGCCCCACCACGCGTCACTCTGCGGCGAGTGCTTTCGCTGTTTGGGCCCCCAAAACGCATTTGGCCAAATTGCGTTTTTCATTTTCCTTTTTTTTTCATTTTGTATTTTGCATTTTGCATTTTTGTGTTGTGCAATACACTCCAAGCAAAGGCACTTGCGCGCCATGAGACGTTAATGGGGCGTTGACAGGGGTCAGTGTGCAGAGAAGATGGAGAGTGGAGGGTGAATAGGGGAACAATTAAGCTCAAATGAATAATATATGAAATAATTAAATATATTTTAAGTAAATTAAATTAGTAACTGTGGGTAAATATCGAATTCGGTATGAGATTTGGTTGTAGTAGCGCCAAGACTGTTTTTAATAATAATAATTAGCAAAGTTTACCTTAGTATTGAAACTATTTAAAAAGGGAGTATATAAGCTATAAAATAAAGTATGCAGATCAATGTCATATATAGCATATAGTTTGTGTGTTGTTCCCTTTGGTCAAAACGACCTATTTCGACCTTTATTGACAAGGTTTTCTTCAAAACTGATAAAAGTTCATTAAATATACCTAATATTAAATACTGCAGGAATAATAAGTTAAGGCATACTGGAGATATGCATTAAAGGGTGCTTTGAAGAAAGGTTATAATCATCTAGTTTCAGATGCAAGCAATTTTAGACAATAGTTTGTTATCAGAGTAAGGTTTACATGAATAGTAATAAGGATTATATAGCCAAACTCAAGTTAAATCTTGCAAAAAGAAGGAGTTTTTTGATGAGAGAAACTAATTTATAGAACAACCTTAATATACTTTAATCAACTAACATCTCTGCTTATAGATTAACCAACTTGCATAGCTCTTTCAATCCCCAATGTGCACATTAAACATAAACAAATCCAAGGCACGTTCACGTTAGGTTTAAAGCTTCAACCATTGACGCGCTTATCAAGTAATCACTTGGCTCAAGAGCGACAAACAATCGACTTGGCATTTTTGGATTTCGAAGAGAAGATAAGCCCGCACAGTGTCCAGTGTACGGTCCAGTCCAACAGTACGAGTACAGTCCAATTCAATTGAATCCACACATAAATCGTGCTCTTAAGTAATGAAGATGATAAGCCGTTGAGCAAATCAAATTGGGCAATTCAATTGTCGTAGCCGTGGCCACTTCCGTTGTACATAGTCTCCCACTCTCTCCCCCCCTCTCTCTGTCTCCCTCTTTCTCTCAATCTCTCTCTTGAGTCTATGTCTAATTATACGAACTTGTCTTGAGCACTCACAACATCAGCAACAACAACAACAACAACAAGGACTTAAACTGGGATTCCTTCTCTGGCATCGTCGTCTGAGGTTCTTTGCGTGCCCTTGCGCTTGACTTTACGAGATTCTGTCGCTGGCGTAGCTTCTTCGACTTTTTATTGGCCCGATTGTTGTTGCTGCTGCTACTCTCGGTTCTCTCATCAGTTCATATTTTCAGTGCTTAGCGTTCATTTCTTTCAATTTCGTGTCTTTTATGTGCCATTTGCTTGCTTATCTCCGGCTCGCTGTCTGTCTGCGATGTTGCCTTCGTGCAATAAATCGATTGTTGCTGTTACAGGGTGACAGTAAGAGCGAGAAGGACAGTAAGACAAAGAGAGAAGGGAGAGACGGAACCTAGACAAGCAACAGCTTCAATCTGACACTCATTTTATGGGCTCACAGTTCCGTTATGAGGCAACTCAGACATGTTTGAATTTGAAACATAATTTCCTTTAATACGATATGATATGGCTAAAGTTTGAACATAATTTGGTTCATTTAAATAAACTTTATATACCTTTTTTTTCCCCTTCATTTAACATAAAGTATTTAGAATTCTTTGCTGTAAATTTAAAATACTTCTCTCTTAAATGTTTAAACACAATTTCGTATGAATTAATGATATGATAATGTATATCTTTCATTCTTTTGTTCTGCACATTTCTAATAGTTTTATAAGGTTCTTAAATGATAATAATGATATTGATGTGATATAATTTGATATTGTAAAAGTTTAAACATAATTTCTTGCATTTAAATAATCTTTATATACCTTTACTTTCCCTTTCATTGAACACAAAATATCTAGAATTAAATTCTATAGATTTAATATATCTTTCTTAAATCTTTAAACACATATTTCGTATGAATTAATGATATGATAATGCGCAAAACATTTAAATAAAATTTACTTTCCCTTTCGCTTATCCGCAAGTATCTTTCATTCTTTTGTTCTGCACATTGAGGCTCTTAAATGAAAATTATGATATTGATGATATTGATATGACATGATATAATATTGTAAAAGTTGGAAGATAAATTCATCCATTCAAATAAACTTCCCTTTCATTCAACACAAAGTATCTAGAATTAAATTCTATAGATTTAAAATTTTACTTTCTTAAATCTTTAAACACATATTTCGTATGAATTAATGATATGATAATGCGCAAAACATTTAAATAAAATATACTTTCCCTTTCGTTTATCACCAAGTATCTTTCATTCCTTTGTTCTGCACATTTCTATTAGTTGTTTTATGTTCTCAAATGAAAACGAGTATCTGCAAAAACGTGCACACAACTTATGTTAATTGACCAAAGCGGAATATAATATTAATGCGACATAAGAAAAAGATAAAAATGAAGAGAAAAAGAAGGAAAAAAAAAAAAACAGCCAAGCCGCAAAGCGCAAAACGTTTCTCGAGAGACGAATTAACATATTTATGCGATTTATGCGAGCGCCTCTTCATTTTACTATCAAATCGAGCAGAAGCTCGATGGGGCTTCAGTTCCATTCCATTGGAATGGTGATTCTCCTGCAATGCAAAGTGCTAATTTCCAACTCACCTGCTGCTGTTGCTGCTGGCTCGACACGATTTCAAGGACTGTTTGTAAATGAAATTTGTAGAACTTGCTTCCGCTTTGGGCTTTTATTGTAATTCAAAGCAATAAAAAGAGACTTGGCTTGGCTTGGCTCGGGTCGGGAAACCTGTTAGGCTGTTGCCGTTGCCATCAAGTTGGGAATAAAGAAGCTATATATGCACATATATAATTCTAGTCGAGCCACTATTGGATACGTCGCGACGTTACATTCCATGTCATGACCTGCTTAACAATAACGATTGGCAACGTCTGGATGGTTGAAATTATCGGATTATCTATAATTATGTTTTTTATCTTTGGATTACAGATTCGTTATTTTGTTATTTATTAATAGTTTTATATAAAATAATAACGCAATTTTATTGGAGTTTAACTTTTCTGACATTTCATTGATCTTTAGAAATATTTTTGTTTTTAATTTAATGTGAAGATTTCTTAGCTTTATATGAACAAATTGTTAATATATTTTTGAAAACGTTATCCAAGAAATTCTCCATACCTTTCTCTCTCTCTTTCTCTCTGATTATCTTTTATTTACGATACTTCCCAGACATATTTTTATTAAGTTATAGCTCATTGATAATGAGATGCGCTGCGTTCATTGAACGTTTCTTATTTGTAGCCAGCAAGAAAAAGCAATAAAACAAAAAGAGCACAGAGACTGAGAGGGAGAAATTTGTATTTCAAAGAACAATACTCAAATTAATCACCGCCCACACATAGGCTAAGAGGGCCCCATTCAGGCTACCTCATTCCGAGCTCTCCACAAAAATGCGACACTTATAGCAGGCGCAAGGCGCATAAATAAATCTTGCGTTGCGTATACGCAATGTGCAACGGCTGCCAGAGCCGAAATGTCAGTCTAAAAGTGCCACTGTGCGCGAACATGATTTAAATATTTTTTTCTTCTTATTATTATTATTGTATTGCCGAAAAAAATGATGACGTTCCGTTGGCAGACACTTTGCCTAGTCCCAGCTGGCGCTGGGTGTCGCTTTCGGTTCGCAGTTTTGTGCTCTCTCTTTCTCTCTTTCTCTCTCTCTCCGCCCCGTGACACAATGACAAATTGCAAGTTGAAAGTTGAGTGAACTTTGTCGCGTTGTCCGTTTCCGTTGATGAGGTCTTCTTGGTGCCTGTCGCCTGGGCTGTCACCTCCTGTTTGCGATTTGAGGCGCTGCCCAGCACAGCGTGGCCTTTAAAATTGATGAAGCTTTTGTTGTTTTGGCAAATGAGGCGCAGATAACGCGACAATTTTTGATGCCGCAACATGCGTTGCTTTCATTTCTTTGCCTCAGCTCTTCTGCTTCGGCTTCTTCTTCTTCTCTTTTTTTTTGGTTGCTTATCAACGGAACGGCCAGCGCTGGCTATGTTGTTCAACCTCACGAACTCTTTGCGCTCTTTTTCTCATTTAAAGCATTCTGTACCCATTGAAAACTGATAAAGCATTTAAAGATTGTCCAAAAATGGAAGCCTCTTTGACCTCTTGAAAGTCAATACACGACTAAGTAGGCATAATAATGAAGTCATTACGTTGAAGTGTCTACAAGATGCCAGAAGAAGAGCTAGAGATAATGAATGTAGCTTGTAAAAAGAAGGGAACAAGATTGTCTTCTATTTAGGTTAGTGAAAAGGTGTTTTGAAATAAGAATAATGAATAACTTTATAATATAACTATATTATGTAACTTAAATCTAACCTATTCTAGTAGGCAACCTAAGGAACCTATTTATAGGTCTAAAATACATTTAAATTTATTTTATATTCACTGAATAAAGATACAAATTAATAAAAAGAACCTGCTTTCATCTCTTATCTCACTGAATCTCTCCAAAGTTGTTAATCAAATGAATTTCCTAAGTTTTTGTTTGTCAATTTGTCTTAGTTTGGCAGAATATTCTTCAAAATATCAACTGACCAAAATTCTCGTTTCGTTTTTCTACAAGATTTAATACGGGAGACAACATTCTGAGTGTGTGTGTGTTTTTTTTTCCAAATGGCAAAAGGAAGACCTTGATCTTTAGATTATCACATCAATAAATGGTATTTTTTTTTTATTTTTTATTTTATATGCGCCCCTCCGCTGCTCGCTTGCCCAACTGCGTGGACTATCTATAAGTTCGCTTTATTGTTGTTCTGGCTGTTGTCGCTGTCTTGCGTTGGTCTTCGACTTCAAAGCAAACGAAAACGAAATTGAAATTCAGCATCCACATTAATGAACGACATCTACGGCGGAGTGTAGATGGAAACTGGTGGAACCAGTCGAACGGCCATCCGCATGATCCAAAGCCAAAAGAACTTCTTGAACCGAGCGAGCGATCGATATTTGTCTTGGACTGCAACTTTAAACAGATTCAGCCAAAGTATAATTATAGTTATTACGCTGTTGAGTTGATTAAGTGTATAAAGAACTTGTTCAAAATGCAATTTACACTGAGCCGGTCTTATCCCATTGTAATGGCTAGTTTCATAATATTCAATAAACTTGGCTAAGTACCCGAGATTAGCATTATTTGTCTGTCACAATTGAAATTAAATTGTCTAAGAAATGCGCATTGTTTTCGTTTATGCTTGACAAAGACAGTTATTACTTGAATGGGATTGTGTTATTCCTTAGCCTCTAACCACCCAAAACACAGACAGACACACCCACTCGTTGAGGAATAATTGTGCTTCACGCATACGCCTCTCTCTGGGTTTGACTTTATTGCTTGGCCCGAGGCTAAAGCCGAATCGGGCGACAAAGCAATTTGGGCTAAAGAAGCCAAGATAAAACAGCAGACGCGAGCGTAAGAATTGGATGACAACGACTCTAGGATACTCTACTAATGGTAAAAATACTTATTCAAAGTTTTAACAGAATGTAGCTAATAACATAACATTAACATCACTCTTAACATAAAATTTAAATTCGATAACAGCGATAACAATTCGTTAAGGGAAATAATTCTTTGGTATCTTTTGAGAAATTCTTTAAACGTAAGGACCCCTCAATTCTTTTAGGGTACAAAAACTAAAGACAACTTTGGGTTCTTCCAGCGGACGCACGCACGACCCGTACATAAATTAAATTGGATGCTTGTGGGCGTGCGGGCACTCAATATGGAGGTCATGGCACCGTTCATTAATGCGCCCTTGTCATCGCCAGCAGCTCCTGGATGGCCTGAATCCTGTGCTCCCCCCCCACATATGTGAAATATGCGAGCATATTGAAATCGATTGACTGAAACCCGGCGAATTGCGGTGCGGTGTGGTGTGGTGTGGCTGGTGGTAATTGGTAATTGATTTTGGTGGTCAGCAATGAGAGCTAATTAAGTCGGTTAGCTGTTATACGATTTCCTCGCGATTCATCGATAAACAATCAAAGGGCAAATTATGTAAAAATAATTAGACATTTATGTAATTATTATTGATATGGAATATAGGATTGATACAACTAATAATCGGGTTTATTGAAAGGTGCCTGAAATCCCAGGGGTCGTGGACCTGTTTCGAACTTCAATTGATACCACTCAAAGCAGAATGCCTCGTTCTTCAGCCACTCTAGTGTTTCGACAGGAAAGTCAATAGTTTTCAGAAAGTTTATGGCACTGCCAACAATATCAGGCATCGGCGTACGTGTGCGGGTCAGTATGCGTAGCTTAACTGGGGGATAAGCAATGAGTATCTATATTAATCGATAACTTTACTCGTCTGTTACTTACTTCTGTAGAAGTCAGACTTCTTGTCACAGGAATATGTTATCAATAGTGGGCCATAGTTTGTGTACAGTATGTTAGTGTCGAAGTATGCTAAGATTTAGAAATGAATGTTTATCGAATATAAATAGAAGTTATATATACTTGTACTTACGACTGCGCTTGACGTTGTAGGCTGCGCAACGTCGCTGATAATTGTGAGAGGCCAGCGGAGTCGTTGCATATGCGTACCACACGCCCAATAACTATCGAATATATAGATATATTATGATAATATTTACACCTGTTAGTCTGTACAAACCTTCTCCTTATCGACATTCTTCATCATATGCACAACGGGGCACTCTTTCACTTTCAGTTTACCATTGAAGGCGCCCTTCTTGGGTTCCGGTGTCGGTTGTTGAAGGCAAAGATTACAATGCAGGAAGATCAGCAAGAGACTGAACAAATGATAATTATATTAATATAAAATTGTTGATAAGGATTTCCTTATGAATCTTACAATATCAGTTGATTCATTTTGATGCGAAGTTTAGCTGCAGATCTTGAGGTGTACTTCGATTAACTTTGCGTGAGACTGCAATAAAATTTACGTATGTATCCTAGACAATATATTTTCTCTCTGTCAAGAAGATGAATATAAATAATAGAGTTATTACTTCTAAATGAGAAAACATTATATAATATTTTGTGCACTCAAAAACTAAACAGAAATAGAGAGATAGAGAGATACTCAGCTCGCTTCAAGTGCTTCTATTGTGTTGAACGCAATGATGAGTTCTCCTTTTTTTTTTGCACAATTTCGCACAACAATTATGGACGTAACCTTTCCAGATTCGGCCTGTCTCCTTACCCCAATCCCCCCCTTCCGCCAACCCACATCGACATGATGATGATTTATTCAATTTGTGCTATGAAGCGTAAACGTTTTGTTTGCTCGCTGCGTGCTGCCGTCGTTGTTGGCTGTCATTCGCTTTGGCTTTTGCAGTTCCATCGCAGCGGAAGCTCGTTGTGAGAATCTTGCAACGAATCACGGCTCCCATGTAGTGCTCTCCTCTCTCATCTCCCCATCTTCCCATCTCCATGCCCCTTCGGCTCATTTGCCTTTAAATGTGTTTCGAAATTGCTGTTAACGTTGACAATCTGCTGCAGACCAAGTCAAGTATTAAACTATTCGATTTGGGAAACATTTTCAGAGAGAGAGTGTGGAAAAGTTAAACGGAAAATAACCAAGTGTGGAATGTTCTGTGACTTTAATGTGCGGCACTATGCACATGAGGTTTGTTCTAACGTTCAAGTAGTTTTGGTATTATGACATTTAATATTGTATATTTTCACTCATGGAATAACCTCTTTACAAGTAACAGAAATACTTACGGGGTGTTTTTAAGTTATTGTACTATATATTTCAGGGAAGAACTTCTAAAAACAAGAGTTAATTTTGTAACATTTACTATATACCTCACCTTTTACGGTTAAACTCGTTTGTTCGATTTTTCACGATATAATTACCGCTTATTTTTGTCGGAAGCTAAAAAACAAGCGCCTTATGAATAATAGCTAGGTGAGAGGTTTCATTTAGAAACATATTTCAAGAGTATAAGGAAGAATATATGTAAGTATTGTAGTTATCAACTCAATAGATTTTCATGTATCATTTAATACAGTTTAACATATATAAATATAGTTTAGCAACCTTACAAATAATATAGAGCAATTAAGATTCGCTTTGATCTTCAAAACTCATCTTGAATGCATTTTCTAAAAGAAATAAATTTATTTTTGAATTTAATCTGGAGTATATAGAGTAAATACCTTATTTATTTAGTGTTTAAAATTCATAGTCTATATACGAGTATAATATACAGCCAAATCGTAGGCATAATTTGATCTTTCATATATGTAGGTAGCAAAGACCTAATTACATTTTATTATTATCCTAAAACTGCATGAAGTGGAAGTTTCATTTGAATTCTAAGTACAATATTTCCATGCAAGTGCACTTCTAAATGGTCTGGCATTGTTCCCAGACTTGCGAGTAATAAACATAATGCTTAGCTCTATATTTGGCACCTAAGGGGCGGCTACTGTGCAACATTTTGCAGCATGCAATGACAACGTCTCGGACAATGTGTTGGTCGCATAAATTTCGCTGATGCCGGTTAAATTAATTACTGTCAACACATGCGGCGTGCGGCGGTAACAAGAGCAACAGCAGCAACAACAACTGCAGCAACAACAATAAAAAAAACAACAACAAGAAAACACCAAGAACAACGAGAACTGCTCGTCAAGAATGAAACTAAAGCAGGCCACACCAAAGTCCGCCTGAGAAGAAGCTGGAAAGGCCTGCAGCAAACTGTGGGCGAGGAAAGGAGGAGAAAGAGGGGATGGGGGTGCGTAGTCGAGCATAAACACAAAGTCATAAACTTTTTACACAAAAGCATTTAATTTTATTGAATTTTTGGGCAGCAGCCAGTCGCACAGTGGCTGCGTCCAGGCCAGACGACGGCACGGCCTCGTTTCTGACTGCTCTGGTCTCAGATGGTACTCTCAGTTTGTGGGTGGGAGGAGGTAGTGGGACGTTGCGCGGGTGGGCTAACTTAATTTGCTGCAAACCAAGCAAAACTGCAACAGCAGCCAAGGCGCGAGTGTGCGAAACTAGCGCAATATTTGATTTGAGGTCGACTGGACTGGGCAATTCTGAGGTTCCCCCATGGAGGCCTTGCTGACATCAGCGTAGAATATCGAAGAAAACAGCATGCGCGGATATTTCGAAATATATGTATGGAAATTAAATTGGGGTTTGAGGGAAGATGATGTTGTGTAGGAGTTATTCGTTCTCAGTTGAAATTTTGTAAGGAATAATTAACAGCAAGTTTACTTCTCTTTCTGCGTTTTAATTTCAACTTTTTGCGCACTTTTCGTTTAACAGCGATTGTACTTCTAACTCCGTTGGCGATCGTACTTAACACTCTGTTAGTGACTTAACATACCATAATACAACTGGCTCAAGTATCGATACAATTGAAGTTAAATAAATCGATTGCTGCTGTATTTTAAAAATATAATATGAAAATTAAATGTTAACTGTCAGTTAGGGTTGACAATTGTTAAATATTTTATTTTATTGCAGATAACTTATTCATATTGTATGGAAACATAAATAGAAATAGCCTCAAACGGAAAATGAAAAGAAAATTCAGAATAATTCAAGGATTAATTGTGTTTTTTTGCCTATGACTAAGTATCTTTGCGTTCTCAATTCTCTAGACGAGCTGACTTGGTCAACATTGTTGTCGCTACTTAATAAAGTCTACAGTGTTCGCGGCTTAAGTGATTGATGTGGATACTGCCCAGCAAAGTCATTAAAGGTGAGCTTAGACAATTCTCGCCTGCGATTCGTGTGCTCTGCCGATTAGTGTAGTCACATCCGAGCACTTGTTTACAGACACGTTCACGTCCACATCCATGGAAAATGCCAGGCCAGGCTGAATGTTTGCTGCAAATGCGGCTCTGGGGAAAATAAAAATTTTCTACGCAATTTGGCGGCAAGTTGCCAAGTTGCTTAACGAGCCAACAACAACAGCAGACGACGGAAATCGGTGCGCTGTTAACCATTAACAGCATGTTAACGTAGCAGCACCAGCAGCAGAGCAGCGGACAGCGACTTGCGTTCAATTTAAGAGCGGCAGGCAGCCCTTCGGCTGTTTGCTCTTTGCTGACTTTGTAGGGCTCTCTTACATTAAAGGTTTTATCATTATTTATTCTCTTTGCTCGGTTAAACTAACAGCAGCAAACTAAACAATTTCAATTCCATCTAGTTTCGGCAAACACTTTACAAAACCGTCGCATGCGTAGGCAACCCTGTGCGTAAGCTACCCTTGGGTTTGTTGTCAACAAATTGACTCATCTGGCAGTTATATTAAATGTGCTTTGGCCCTTTTCCTTCCTTTCCGGTTGTGCAAGGCGAGCCAATACTGACGGGGCAGAGAATGTTAACAATGCGGCAAAATAAAAATAAAATCCAAACAAATTGTGCATGAAATGGTAACAGGACTAAAGGAATTCATTGGCAACCCCGAGCTGTCAGCACACATACATACATATATACTGGATACATGTATATGTATATACGTGAGTCATTTGAAATTTGCCCAAAAACCGTGGCAGAAAATTGAATTACCCAAAACAACAGAAGCAACAGCAACAACAACGTGACGGCTACCGCAGTGAAAACAAAACAATAAAAGGGACGCAAAAAAGAGGGAATAAAAGTTGTGGAAAGCACAGCAACAAAAAGCAAAAAAAAAAGAAAAAAAAAGAAAACGAAACGCCTGGAAAGTCAAATGAAAATCAGCAAGCCCAAAGGGCATCTCCAGCTGACTGTTATTTCTTCTACTCTACTTGCCCTGCCCTGCCCTGCCCTGCCACATCAACCACATTAGCCACGCCACACTGTGCCCCCTAATGAGCATGCCAGACATATGCCATGGGCCATGGCCCATGTCCTACTACCTACATAATAATCCCCCACTCCCCCATCCCTTCACTCAAAGAACAGACCAAGGCGTCTCTTTATCTCCCCCCCCTGTTCCTGCCCGCACACTCTGTTGTCTATCACAGCGCAGATCTTGCCAGACTAAAATAAAATTGGTATATTTTCTCTTTTGGGCAACTAGCACTGGGCGCGGGTTCCGGCAGCATATGTTCGAGTACTTTATGCGCAACACTCGCCAGATTCTTCCTCGAGATGTGCACAATGTGTATAAGTGGGCAATATAGTATACAATGTGACAGCTGGTCAACTGTTTTAAGCGCACCATTGTCTCTGCCAAGACTGTAAAAATTTATTTTTCGTACATTATTTCTTATAGAGTTTACTATATTTCGCTTGGGTTCAATAATATTGCAAAGATTGTTTTATTTGTCCATAATATAAAATTTGGCACACATAAAATACTATTGTGGAGTACCAGTAATGTTGAAGTTTTATTTCTTTTAACATTTAATACTAAAACCGATAGTCAGCTTATGTTATGTTAATCAGGTGGCTAATCGATGACCTGCAATGTTATGCTTATTTAAAACTGCAATCATTACAGTGCAATGTTAATTAAAATGTTAATCGAAGCGCCGCCCCTCTAATTATCGATCTGTTTGCGCTTCAATTGCCTATCGAATCAATGTATATGTTTGTAATGAGGCTTGTATACAAGTTTTGAAACATCATCAAAAACATATGCTACTTATAAAGTCAAATATATTAACTTGCCATTCAAAAGAGCATATTATTAGGTAACACATGAAAAGGTGTCAAAAGTTTCCTTGCTGCAAGCATCTTTTTGTGTTAATGATAAGTGTTTTCATGGCACTGTCGGTGTGTAAGTGTGCGTCACATAATGACAAGGAAGCCAATGGGTATAATAACAACATCAATGGACCTGATGATGATGCCCGACTGAGTGGCTAAGGTGGCGAATAGGAAGCAAGCAGCATCGCCTGCCTGAATGACGACGACGGCGACGACGACGATGGCGGCGGAGCACTTAGAGCAGCTTCAAGTGCTTGTTAGGCGCTTTTCATGCTGTTTCTGTTGTTGTTGTTGTTCTTCTTCTTGTTGTTGTTGTTGTTGTCGTACTGTTGCCATTTTCTATTCGCCATACGCCATTCGTTTGTCGCATTGACGATGCTGTCATTGCGAAATTGAGCTTCTAGCATAAACACGTTGTCAAATGAAACGCGTGAGTGCCCACGCACGTACACGACAGGGAAACGGGCAGGGGAAGGGGGAAAGGAGCTACCTATACATTGTATAATACACATACATATATGAATCTCCTGGCTGGTCTGTCTTTGTCACAGGGATGCTACTGCCTCTTTGTTACATTTGTCCATTTTACAGTTCCTTTCAGGTTGATAAAATTCTGTCGTTTTTGTGATTTATTACAGTCTCTTTGTGTCTATTTGATATTTATTACTCTTGTGGTTATTTCTTAAGTAAAAGGTGAGTTTAACTCGCTGTAAACGAGTGTAAATAAAAGGAAATACCTACTTTGCCAGCTGTTATACGTCTATTACAAAGAAAATCGGGTAGTAAAAGTTAGTTAGGGTTATTTTGGGTTAGTTAGTATTAGGTTAGGGTAATCAACACCCTTTTCCATGAACAGAAACCCATTAATACCGTTAAAACACAGCTTGTTTGTTGGACCAATAATTCAAACATATGAAAATTAATTCTGCATGTTCCGACAAAGATATTCAAGCCAACATATCTTATTGTGGCAGACTGTGTTGGGTCTCAAGTAGCGCAGATTTCATTTGAAAGTCAAATGAGAATGCTACGGAATGGAAAACTTTGTTAGTTTTATTCGACAAACATTCATTACCATCATCGCTCCAGTTCCAGTTCCAGCTACAGCTTCCCAAGGAGCTTAAAGTGTTAACTCCCAGCTGTCGATTCGTGGAGCAGCAGTCGCCATTAGACTTGGCGAACGGAACTTAAGTTTAATCCACGATGACAACGAAGAGCGCGTGGAAGGAGTGGGCGAACGTGCGGAAACGCTAATTGAAACCTGTCTGCGACTTATGCAAGAACTTTGGACAAGGCCAGAAGGCATCCCAAATGGAGGTTAGAAGTCAGATTGATTACGATGAAGTCTTGAGGCAAAATAATTGTCTGGCCTTGGGCAATGAAATGGGGGTCAAGGTCGTAGATAATACAGTGAAAATGGGGTGGAAATGTAGTTAGATAATAAGTTGGAAGCGCTAATGGAAAATTTAGTTATGCATAGCTGGCATATAATCAATATCAAATTCCGTTTAGTATTTTGATTAAAGAATACCGACTTTAAATTAGATAACAGTGTCAGTTAGGATGAAGATGATTAAATTAAAGTATCGATATATTGCATTTATTATTTCGATATGTATTAAAAAATACCAATTAAACATTCTTATGCTAAATGCAGTTTATGTTAAATGCAATGTTAATAACGCGCACAGAACAATGTTAATTAAGTGGACAATCGAAGAGCGGCCACATAATTATCGACCTGTGTGGCCCATCGATGGCACTTTAATTGTCTATCGAAGCGACGCAAATTGCAATTTCATTTACAAATTGTGGCGAAAGCAAAGTGAAATAAACTTTGTTTATTATATAATCTTGATTCTAAACTCTATTACAGCATAATGTAAGAGCTATTAAACGTGATTGCCAGTGAGCACAGCAATGATTGTCCCGTTTGTTGCCATGGTGAACTGGAAATCGGACGCTTCGATCAGTAACTAACTTAACTTTCAATGCATCTTTAGTTGGCAGCATCAAGTGCAACTGCATTTTCTTGCAATGTCAAGCAAAGTGTTTGCATCGATCTGACGTAAGGCTAACCAGCTAACTGGCTAATCGGCTTGCAAGCACGAAGCGACAACGATGCGTATGAGTAATGTAATTGATGCTGCCAATTAACGCCAAGCGGCGGCGACGACAATGCTGTTGTCAGTCTGTTGTGCTATCGCACAAATCAGTAAGGTAGCACAACACTTTGAGGTGTCAGCAGGCTGAAGTTCAACTCTTACCCGCCATAAATAAATGAGTAAACCGAAATACTGACACAATGCTGCTAAGTAAAAGGAATATATAAATTTTTGCCTTAATCAACATTCTCAAATCTCAAGTCTTTGCATTATATTGAACTGCAGTTCAGAGTTCGTAAAAGGATGAGGGAATTAAAAAGGTTTATCTGTCTTGCTAGCATTATTTCATTATGTATAGTATATACATATATGTAATATTATTCCTACTTTGTGCATAGAAAAAGCAGCTCTCTTATCGAGCCGCCCTGTATCATTATCATTAGCAACATCTGCGCGATGACTGCAAACAGACTAGAAAAATAATAATAAAAAAATGATAATTGTAAGATGAAAGAAAGAAAAAAAAAAACGTAACAAATTCAACAGCTGCTTTACTTGTTGACTTTGACCTTGTGCGACAGTGTTTTTTCCAGAGAGTCGCGATGACATTGATACAAAAAAAACACAAAGCTGAAAACCACAAAAACTTGCGACGATGCTCAATCGCTTCCTACTCGGGCTGAGTTGAGGCTGAAGCTGAGCTGACCAATTGCTTCTAATGTGCCTCGAACATGCAACTGGAGTCTCGGAATTATCTACAGGGGTGGGGAGGGGAGGAGGGAGAAGGCAAATTGCACGTTGTCTCTAATCATACGCACCGTGGAACCGCGTTCAAATCGAATCAAAATGGAAATGCATTTCCTACAAAGCGACGCGCACTAAGTAAGTGCAGCATTTTCAGTAATCTCATTGCTGGAGCAACAACAACAACAGCAGCAACAACAACAACAGCAGCAACAACAAATCAGCAAATGCAAAAACAAGAACATCAACTAAGCAGCGCATGGCGCAAAAACAATTTCAAGGCCATTGACACAGTTCAAGCGAGAAGAGCGCGAGCGGGATGGAGAAAGAGGGAGTGCGAGAGGGGGAGAGAGAGACGGCAGGCATGAAGGGCATTCGAGTGCATATTGAAGGAGCTTGGCTGCTGCGATAAACCATGCAGCTGCCTGCCTCTCTCTCTCTATCGCGTGCAGTCGCTCTCTCCCTCTCTCTTTGCCAGCCTCTTCTTGCTTAGATTCTAACAAGTGTACAAAGTGCAAATGTTTAGGTTTTCTACAGCTACAGTCAATATACACACACATGGAGACGTGCACAAACATGCACACACACACACACACACACATGCACTAGCTCAAAGTCGCAATACAAATACATACATATATAGTACGCCCGAGGCAGATCAACCCTTCCACATCTCGCTAAATGAATTTGCGCACAGATGGAACAAGATGAAAGAATTTACATTCAAGTTTCCAGATTTTTTACCTTCTCCAGACTTTGCATTACCTCTCCGTACTAACCTAAGCGTCAAATATGTACATCGATACTTCGATTCGATAAATAATTTATTAATTAATCAATTGTGGTCGACGACGGCGATGCGGTGCAAAGTTGATTGAACTTGCAGGTACTAAGTACATAAGATCGTATCGTATACGATCATCGGTTCGCCGAAATCAAGAAAGACAAACCAGACAAACCAAAACCAGATCAGACAAGACTTCGTTCGAGGCATAAACAATTCAGTCGAAATAAATTGGCTAAAAGGTAAGATATACAAATTAAGCAGAGTTCGATAAATGCTTGATATATATACGAATATATATATATATACCAAATATATATCTGTATTGTTTTTGTTTTTGAAGTGCGCTGGGCACGAAAGAAGGCGTTGCAGATCATGTAAAGTATGCGTGATTAGCTCAAGTTAAGGTTCGGCTAAATATACCTTGATTATTATTATAGAATGCACGTGTTTCTTGATAGTCTAGACTGATTGGCTTAAGTATAAATCGAAGCGTCGTTAATGATAGTTTTAGTTATTAGTTAATTCTATATTTACTATACATTAGTTTAAGAAGTGAAATTTTATTTGTACATATGAGTAATAGTTAGACTATTTTGATAAAGATTTATTATAAATAATGTATGAAGAACAAATTTAAAATCTTCTGCCTGCAAATGAATATATTTAGGTTAGATATATTATAAATCAGGCTGATTATACCATTAATATTGTTACCGACTTAATTTCAACAATTTGCAATAGGTTTATTATTAAATATTTATATAATATTTAATATTTATATTTATATAATATATTTATTTCTAATCAAGAGCAGAAGAGGTTGTTTCATTAACATATTATCAAAAAATAAATATAATATGTTAAATTTTACTCCATAATGCTAAGTCTCATGTTGCCAAGTGTGACCTTAGTCTATACACTATCGTAAGTTTATTTAGTTATCGTAAGTCCTATCGATAGGGAGAGGCTCACTATCGTTTAAGAGAGCAAAGAGAACATATTGCACTAATCTAACAGCGTAATAAAATAATTTAAAGAAATAAATAGATGTGGAGATAATATATATTATATTAATATAGAAATCAGTATTTGTATCTGTTTACAATTATGTAGTTATACTCACATTGAGGCATTAAAACCAATTAATAAATTTGAGTTATACATAACTTACATATTAATTGGCACATGACATTACACTTATCTTCACATATCCTATATGGCATATGACATTATAATTGATATTTCTACCATATCGTATTTGGTCTATCTTCTTCATCTTATAGCACATATATTTACAGTTTTTATGGCAGCTGTGTAAAGTCTGCAGAGGCTCAAAGCGAGTGGCAGAAGGTATATTCAACTCGACTTGTCGCAGCGTCGAGGTGGGTCAGCTGCTGCTTCTTCTTTTAGTCATGTTTAAGCAGCTGTTGTTGCTGTTGTTGTTGTTGCTGTTGTTATTGTGGTGCTTTATCAAAGCCATTTCTCAGGTTTTCGACAATCTTTATTAACACGCCAAAAATTCTCTCGAAAAAACTCGCAAAGAGGGAACGAGAGGGAGATTCCCCTGGCGATGCCAATTCCGAATCCGATTCAGAGATCTTGCAAGCTTCGTTTACCTGGTGTAAAAGCTTGCTGACTTTGGCATCATTTGCGTCATGCAGCCGGTGCCGAAGTTGCCTCCACTGCTGCCTCTGCTGCTGCATGCATCCCCTTCATGTTCTTCGCGTCCATTTAAATTTGCAATTTATTGAAACGAAGTTGACCTTGAGGTTTGGTTCAAGTCTCAAGTCTCTTAACTTTATTTCGCTTTCGGCTCGCTCGCTTTTAATACGACACCGTCTCGCAATCTCCCCCTCTCTCTCTCTCTGCCTCCTCGATATTGCCGTCTTTGTCTGATGATGATGATGATTCTTGCTGTTACTGTTGATTACTTTAACGATGATGTCCATAAAATGTTTTGCGAGCTCGCACTTTTTTTTTGGCCAGCAGGTTTGACTTCGTCGAGAAGCAGCAGCAGATGAAATGAAGCGAGATAAATGTTTATGTTATACACGATAGACATGCTGTTCCAGCTCTCCCCTCTCCCCCTCTCATTCTCGTTCACTGATCAGTGTCTAATTTACACGACATATTCCAAATTCTTCATAGTTTATTCTCTTTCTCCCACACGATATCTTCATCTAATCAGCTGCCGCCTTCGCATAACGGTGACGTTTTCAATTTGTTTGTTTCTGTTTTGTTTTTGTTTTGTATTTTTTTTTTAATATTATTTGTAGCTACTTTTCTATTCTGCTCTTTTTATTTTTGTATTCGTCTGGCGTTTGTTTCGGTTTGTTTTGTTATTTCCGTACAGTGAACTTGCTTCTATTTGATTATCGTAGACGTGCATGCAGATACGTGTGTGTGCGTGTGTGTGTGTGTGTCTAGTCAAAAATAATATTTAAGCGTACAAACAATTTCTCACACACAATATATACGCATATCGTATGTATATGTACTCGTATATGATCATTGCTGTCTGTATATTCATAAGCAGTATAATCGGACTCTCCGAAAAATGTTTGCTCAATTAGTAGCTCGAGTAGCAGCTCTATTTATCTGTTTAGGAGGTCATTGTCAGGGAATTTGTTTATTTTCACTCAGCTCCCCTCCCCTCTATCCTCTCTTGTGCTGCGTAGGCATTTCCCCAATGTGTCACACGCTTTTCAGTGTCGATGATACTCAAAATGAAACTGAGCACTGTCCATTGAGATCTGTGACAGATCATCTAAGTGACGTGACAGCTGCTACTGATCACGCATGCAAATTAGTAAGTATATTAAGGTGGGGAAATATGAGCGTGTCCCTGACCATACCTGTACATACTATATGGTATTATTCTTATATATGGTATATATGCTGATGAGCTGTTGATCTTTACTTGATGCTTTCCTTTTGCTTATAATTGGATGAAGGAAAGGTTTAAGCTAGCAGACGGTATTATTATATCTACCTTCATATTATATAGTATACTATATTTATATGTGTGCATATACCCATACCTATATATTTACCTATGTATATATTATAATTATTATTATCATATTCTAATAATTTTTTCCGATTTAACAATTCCACATCATTTCTTTGTTACTTTTGAACTTCTTATATGCTTAATAATTCGTTTTTATAAATTTTTCAACTTTTTCCATATCTTAGAAAAGACTCATGTACTATTAAATCAGGATGAATATATATATAGTATCTATTGCTTTGTTGCTTCTTTAATTGCTGAGATCTATAGATGAAGAATCCTTCTAAGAATCTTTTTAAAACCGACGCCATTATTTCAATATTTTATTTAATATTTATCACGAATATATATTCGTAGTTCCCTTTATGACTCCACCGTCTTGATGTTTCCTTGATGTATTACCTTGATTTTTCCAGTTGATGGGTTCAGTCAACCCGATGGTGCACAAAGAAAAACGACACACGGAAATCAAATGATGGCGACATTAAAAAGGGAAAATACGTTTTCTAAGTGACACGTCTCAGAGAGAAAGATTCGTTCGAATATTTTTTTATGCACAATGTCAAAGTCGGAGCGAATTTTACAAGCGCAAATTTATAGCACGTTGGCATTTTGTAGGAGGCGTTAAGGCGCGGTGGTATCATTAATGACGATTATAACCAATAATTTTCATGAAATTATTTCACTCGTTGAGCGCTCAATGATATATACGATGCGAT
The DNA here is from genome assembly GCA_018904595.1 of Zaprionus indianus. Classification (NCBI taxonomy): domain Eukaryota; kingdom Metazoa; phylum Arthropoda; class Insecta; order Diptera; family Drosophilidae; genus Zaprionus; species Zaprionus indianus. Next base: position 6,557,844 of record JAEIHA010000905.1, read on the forward strand.
ATGATGTGTATATAAATACCCTGCACACTCAATAAACAATAGACACAAGTGTCGGACAGCGCCAGGAACAACAACAACAAGTCGTATATAAGCATTATGCTGTTTTTCTCGGACTCCCCCTTTACCTTTCTTTCTCCTCTCTTGCCTCCTTGCTCGTCAGCTGTCTGTGTGTCTGACTGTCAACTGCGTCTTCATAAAGCATCAACGTTAAATCGCCAATGATTAATTCTGTCATTGTTCCTCACGCGCAAGAGGCGCATCTGTTGCGCCAACGACCGCACAGACGGTCAGGCGCAGTCAGACAACAACCCAACAACAACCCAAGCCTACCCAACCCAATCCGACCATCTGGAGAACTACAATATATTGTATACCGAAATAGCTTGAGCAGGTTTCAATTAAATGAAAATTATTCGCCAAGGGCGCTCGCAATTCGTAATTCGTGCGAAATTTATTGTAGGCCATGCCAGACACACTGCCAGCCAGACAGTTAGGCTGCCAGCTGTCTCCAAGAATGTGCATATTATTGGACATACATATATCGTGCATGTATGACACATTTTATATTGTAATAATACAATATACATTACATGCTTATTTCAGATGCTTCTTTGGATGATTTGGCTGTCTGTTAGACAGTTCTACTTGTGTTGGTTAAGTTTCTTGGGAATAAGAGCAATATCTATAGAACTTGCCAGACATCTGGCACCCTATGAGGTTAATATTATATTATTATACATTACATTCTTTTTTTAGATAATTATAAGATTGATTTGGCTGTCTGTTAGACAGTTTGACTTGTGTTAGTAAAGTTTCTTGGGTATAAAAAGAATATCTATAGATCTTGTCAGATATCTAGCACTTTATGAGGTAAGTATACTTTTGTTATTAGGATCTAACCTCTAATAGCTTTTGTTTTTACCGTTTCCCTTTCTTATCTCTCTCTATTAACAACCATCTCTCTCTTCACTCTACTTCTCTGTTTCACAACTGTCTTTAGTCTTTCTACATTTCTAAATGTTTACGAACAATTTAACATTAAGTTGCTTAAGAACTATTGCCATATTCTTCTTGTTTTTGAAAACACCCTTACCAAACTCAGTAAATTAAAGTGTTATAACAACATTTAAACATCCTTAAAATTTCATCAAATTCACATTATTATAACTCAAACTTTCCCTCTTGATTGCTTTCCAAGCAGTCCCTTTCAAGACGTAGCCATTAAACTCTGCACATCCCTTCTTACTGATGCCCTTTGTATAGTATTCTCTCTGAGTTTCACATAACTATATCCCCAAGCTTTTCCTCTTAATGTAATTTAATAGACAATTATTTTGCTTAAAGTTCTTGTTGACATGGCAATGTACAGGCTGGAGGAGACTGGCTAGTGACGGACTGCGAACTGAAAGGTCATCCCTGAGAGGGCTGAGCATTTAGCATAATAAAATAATTTGTATCATGCCAACCATTTCCAGCAGCACTCGACATGGTCTCCCCATCTCAAGCTTTATCTCCATCCCAACAACGTGGCAACAAGACGAAGAAACCAAGCGAATTTGATCTCCCTCTCTCTCTCGGGGCTCTGGACCCCTGGATTTACATATTATATTTGTATACACTTGAGCACACACACACCACACACATGAGCAGCTCCTGGGCAGACTGTTTGCTTTGGTTAAAACGCGCATAACCAGCAAAATATTTGACATTGTGTCTTTGACTTTGATATGACTCAGCAGAAGAGGCAGAGCCAGAGAAAGATGGGAACGAAGGGGAAGATGTTGAAGAATAAGCATTTGCATTGGTATCTTTTAATTCAATTTTGATGACTTGTGTGAAGAGAGAATTGTGGGAAGGAGAAGGGAAGAAGAGGTGGGTGAGTCGAGCTTCGAGTGCACACTCAACTGAAAGCTCGCACTGCATTGGGCTCAGACCCTAGGCCGGGTTGGGTCTACAACAAATATACATACCAACCGGTTCTGAGCAGACCATACTGACACCTTTTTGTTGCATGAGTGTGCAGTGTGTACTGAGTGTGTCTGTGTGTTGGTGTGTGAATGCGGTCGCATCTAATATCAAGTTCAAGGTCACTGTCAACGTGTAGAGCGATGCAATCGCTGTACTAATAAAGAAAACAAGTAAAGAAAGCCACGAGAGAGGCTGCTCGACTGGCAAGGTACTCTGCCGGAAAGCAGCAGTACATTTATACAAAAAGTATTTTATTGTGTGATCGATCTAATGTGGGTATTCTAAATTTCATGTCTAGGTTTACCTATTTTATTTTACCTTAATTTCTTTATAAAATTGAAATCATTCGATTAAGTTGATGCCTTGTCTCTAGTTAAGTAAGAAATTGGGAAAAATATTAAATAAAAATATATGATATATAAAAAAATAAATGTGCTCAACACTGTACATGAGTTCAGTGTTGTAAAATGAATTCCAAAGAGCTTTGCTTATATTTAATTAGTTAGGATATTTCTCTAGCTGTTCATTCTATGTGATCGATTGCTCTGTTTGAAAATAAGATCGCTTGACATGACTTTATACTCTTACACTTTCTATTATAAAATGTAATTAATTTTATAAGAGTATTGTAGTGTTGTAAAACGAATTGTAAACAGCTTAACATATTTATTAAGGATGCATAACTCTTTAGCTCTTCATTGTATGAGATCGATGGCTCTATTTGATGATAAGATAGGTTAACAAGATTTTAAACTACTAAACTTTCCATTATAAATTATAATTAAATTCATAAAATTATTGTAGTGTTGTAAAACGAAACGTAAACAATATTACACCTATCCCAGGCAGGGTATCTTGCTAGCTGTGAATTGTTTGCGATAAATTGCGCTGTTATTCAATAGATTCTCACGAATGCGCCCACACACAAACACACACACACTATGTCTCTCCTTCTCTCTGTCCCTCTCACACCCATACAAATTGATTGATCTGTAGCTACTTAACCTGCATAACAATGGGCATAAAGCATGTGAAATACGCCCCTGCGATCTACCCCATAATCTAACCACTAATTTCTTCGAACTGGTGACTGGTGACTAATGCTACAATTTGTTCCACCCTCTCCCACTCCCCAATAACACTTCAGTACAGTAATTGGAAGCTGCATATTCTATGGTTTGCGCTTGAGGTGACTCAGTGGCAAAGTCAAAGTCGAAAAAACAAAAGAAATTAACACCGTGCAACGTGCATGGGTCGAATTACTCACGCGAACCAATCGGCGACATCGGCGCTCTGACTTCGCATCGCTTCGCTTTTAATTCTTAGCTAACATTACAGAAAAAACAGAAATACCACTCGACGATTCTACAATATATATAGTCAGTCTGAAATGCACACAACAGATTTACACGCAATTCCATGTGATATCAGCGCAAAGAATCAAATGGTCTAACTAGTCAGAGCGTTACGCGAAAATTGGAAAATGGGACCAACCATGTGTGAAATCAAATGTCTGTTAGAGCCAGCGCTGCAATTGCACTTGCTTTACATACATATATAATATATATATGGCATGTATATGGCACAGGCATTATATATTCATGACAACAATTGGGCTGGCCAAAAAGAGCGTTGGTTTCCTTGTCAAGCAGATGATGGGAATAAATGCGCATTCTCACATTGCAAAGCAGCAGAGGCAGCCTTCAATCTGCAGTGGATGCCCTAACAGAGTACCTTAGTTACTACTAGCAGTTTGTATGGTATATGGTAGAGTAAGAAAACATGTTATAACTTTGACTATGGTAACCAAAACTCTGCACATCTTGTGCTAACTAGATCTTCTAAGTCCTGCTGAAATTTCATTATATTGCGAAAGATTTTTACTATAATTTTCTTAAGAATATTGTGTATTTTCTTTGGTTTATTATTTTCTTACTATGCCTCATATATTCTTACAAATTTGCATCAAAATCTTTTAACTTTATCTTATAAATCCCATAAATTAAAATAAAATATTTGTTTTCATTCATAAATAAATTCTACAAATCTGTAAATTGAAGTTTTCTTATTTTGAAAGTGAAATTCAAATAGAAAAGATTTGCTGAAGTTCACAAGAGAGTATTAAAACTTCATTCTGTCTTAAATTATATCGGTTATTTATATATATATATATATATATATATTGTCAGCTGCCACTGCAAATGTTAAAAAACCCCAGATAAATAAATATTTCAACTTTAATTGCTGTGTGTGAAAATAGTTCGCAAAGGGAAGTACCATGCAAATCGAAATGAAAGGTGTAACCAATTTGTAGACAGGTAATTGTTATATTAAAGTAATTGTAATATTATAGAACATTAACAATAATAATTAAAACTACTAAGTGCATTATAATAATGAAAAAATCTGTGGAGAAAAACTCTCTAACAAAACAAGTTCTTGATTTACTTCTAACTACTTAGATCAACTCCAATTGAAGTGAATCTCTAACAATTTTGGTTTAAAAAGGGGTGAGTAGGGCAATCATAATAACAAAAAAAATATAATATATGTATTTTATATATATTTTTAATATTAAAGCCACCGATCTTTAAACTCCTCTAAAAGATCTGTTAATAGATCTCTTTATTTTTTGACTGTTCAATTTACTTCTAGATCGACAGTTGCTTACAGTTGTTCGCTTACACTGCACGAACATATGCCACTGAGAGAAGGGAGAGTGCGGGAGAGAGAGAGAGAGAGAGGAAGAGCACACAAGGTATGTGTGTGTGTGTGTGTGAAGAGATTCTTGCTGCTGTGTGCGTGACCATGAAATATTCACACAACGCGAGCGCTTCCACTCAGCCGATTCCGGTCTCTTTGTGGACCTGGTTGCGACACAGATTGCCGCTTCATTACAGCCACAGCTACAGCAACGAGTACGTTATGCAATCCGGGCACAGAGCAGAGCAGAACGAGAGAGTGCCATGAGAGAGAGAGAGGGAGAGAGAGGTGATGAGGGAGAGCTAGCGGGAGCACGAGATAATTTGACGATGCCCGCGCCCTGGCACTGGCTCTGCCTCTGTCTCTGTCTCTATCCCTCTCTCTGTCTCTGGCTCGGTCTGTGTCCGACTTTGTGCGCTGCCATTGATGGCGCTGCTTTTCATGCAGTGAGTGCATGTGAGATCATCATCATCAGCAGCGGCAGTGGCGGCAAACAAAATTCTACGTTCTGTATTCGCACCGTGGAACGGCCAGCACATTGTGGTTGCTTGCTGCGCTGCCCGTTCGCTGCGAAGCGTAAATTGCAATTATTTCACATGACATGACTTTGGCAGCAGCAGCAGCAGCAGCAGCGACTGCGATGTCGTCAGGTGCTGAAGTTTGCCCCGCCCCCTCGAGCCTCCCTGCGAATGTGCAAAAAAGTTGGACCTTGAGGTTGGCGCGACTAATGCGCGCCAATTGTTAGCAGCACATCGCATTGCGTATACGCAGCATATGCTCCTCGATTTGCATAAACAAAATGGATTTGTTGGTGCTCCAGCTAAGAACCTCGCAATGCATTTTACACTTGTGCGAGAAACAATCATCATTGTAGCTGTTGTTGTTGTTGGGTGCCAAGAAATTTATTCCAGCTTGAAGAAAAACAAGACGGCGACAGCGACGTCTCGCTTCCAGTCATGGTCAGCCTTGGACTCGTGTGTGTTTATTTCGGCAGTTAAACGATACAACAACAACAACAACAGCAACAACAACAACAAAAAGAACAGCAGCAACAACAACAAGGGCAACGGCAACGGCAAATAAATAAATAATACAATACGAGATCAGCAAAAGAATTTCTTGTTTTTTTCTGTTTGGTCTTGCGGCATTGTCTGATCCGTAAATGGATCGCACAGCCACATGTAGTGTGGTCTCAAGAGAGTGAGAGAGGTGTGTGTGTGTGTGTATATGTGTGTGCGATCGCATCATGCACAAGTGTTAAATGAAGATTGAGTTATTGAGAGTGTGCAACCTGCAGAATGGAAGTGTGAAGGTAGAAGGAATTAGAAGACTCTGTAGAATTCTCAAACCGAAACAGCAGAAGGGTGTCGAGAGAGGCAGATAGAAGTCATGAGTAATGACGAAGTATACTGACTCAGCAGCAATATATCTTACTGAGTTCTTTAATTTTCTCTGCCTTTCAATGAATGTGTGTGCAGATCTCTGCGTTGGACACATCAAATTTGGCAGCCACAAACTTGACTAACTTACACAGCTGCAGTTTGTTTCAAATTTAAAGTGCCTTAGCCACATCCTCAGAAAATCAAATTTTTATAGATTACAAAAGAATCCAGAACAAAAAGCTTTGACATATACATAACTGAACATAAAATATAACTATACCTTAAATTTCAACTTAATTAGACAGTCAACACAGAACTTATGCAAGAAACCAATTTAGGTTTAAAATATTTCGTATTTCTTGCTCAGCTTCCTGGACTTATTTACTCTTTATAATAAAAAGTAATCCATTTCCTTGAAATGTCAGCTGGATTTTGGCTAAAGTTCTTCATTTAACAAATACATAGCTGTTTTTATAATATGTTATACCTGATTTAAACTTAATTGGACAGTCAACACAGAACTTAGGCAAGAAACCAATTAAAGTTTAAAATATTTAAAATATTTCGTATTTCTTGCACAGCTTCCTTCACTTATTTTCTCTTTATAATAAAAAGTAATTCATTTGCTTGAAATGTCAGCTGGATTTCGGCTAAAGTTCTTCATTTAACAAATACATAGCTGACTTTTTAATATACCTAAATCTCTAATTCGAACTTAATTGGACAGTCAACACAAAACTTCTGCAAGAAAGCAATTAAAGTTTAAAATATTTAAAATTTTTCGTATTTCTTGCACAGCTTCCTACACATATTTTCTCTTTATAATAAAAAGTAATTCCTTTTCTTTAAATGTCAGCTCGATTTCGGCTAAAGTTGCCCATTCAAGCCAAACTGAATTTATTTTCTGTTGTAGTTGATTGTGATCGACTATCAATCGAATTGCAAACGCAACGTATCGAATTGAATCGAAATGAATCGTTTAATTCATTTGTACATTTTATTTATTGCATGCGATTTTATTTAGCCAAAGCAATTTTATGGCTACATATTTTAACTCCCAAAAGAAACAAGACAGAGAGAGAGAGAGAGAGAAAAAGAGCAAAAATTGATTTTATTTTCATTTCGCCAAGTGGCTTGGCCTGCAGAGGTTCTCATCTCTGAACATGTGTGAGTGTGTGTAAGAGTATGTTGTGTGTGCGAGTGTGTGTATCGCATTTCGTTTACCAATTTTGGGGCTTTCAAGTACGAACCACGCTACGAATTTGGTCATTTAAAATTGAGCCGCTGTCTTGGTCTGCGCGCTGATGGATGGTTGAATGGACGAGCTGAGGGAGGCACAAGAGGGGGAAGAAGAGGGGAACAGTTGAAGAGGGGGGAACAGTCGGAGAAGGGGGCTTCAGACGGCTGCCTGAGTGGTTTGTTGTTGGATAGATGTTTGGTCTGCTGCTGCTCACAATTGTTGTCATTGTCAACGTGTTTTACTCCTCTTTGGCGGGGCGTTACCCGCAGAGAAGCAACAACAACAGCAACAACAACAAGCTGGCGACAACCACAGCTTTGTCTTCGACAGCGCCACGCTGCAAATGACCCATTTAACGGGCCACTGCACAAGATGCCGCCCCAGCCCAGCTCAGCCCAGCTCAGGGCAGCCCAGCCTTGGTCCGCCTTGGTCTGCCTTGGTGCGCCTTGGCTTGCCTTGGGTCTTGGTTAACAATTGGACCCTGGACGACAATTGAGAACGTGGGAGATTCACTGCAGCTGCTTGGATTGATTAGAACTTGCTCGGCTCGGCTCGGCTCGCATTTGGTCATTCTGGTCTTGGTCTTGCTTAGTTGGCCAATTTAATTGCTAAATTACTTGCAATCTTTGCATGCTAATTCCGAATGAAGTGTGAACTCGAGAATCGAGAGTAGATACTCAAGGCTGCTATACAGGGGACTAGAGAGGGGAGGAACTGCAGTAGTTCGAGCTTGATGATCGCCACGTACAGCGTCGATTTTCCACTTGGTTAACTTGCGCCGTCTGTGCAGAATTAATCTCATTTGGCTCAAGCTAGATTTGCTTCACAGATTGTCAATTGCTCATTTTGCATTACCTTCTACTTCTCCTCCTCCTTCTTCTTCTTCTTCTTGTGCTGCTGCTGCTGCTGCTGTCCATTTAGCGTAATTTATGTCAATCATTTGTTGCTGCTGCTGTTTTGACATTTGCATAAATTCATTTATAGCTGAGCTCAGTTTGTTTGTTTATTTGCACAAGATATGCCTTGGCTACTGTTGGTAGTTTCAGTTTCAGTTCCAGTTCCAGTTCCAGTCTTTCTTCCAGTCTCCAGAGTGGCTTCTTTTGTTCATAAAGATGTGTGTGCTTACATTTAATATGCATGAGCAGCCTTATCTTAGTTACCCTTTTTGGCAGTTTAACAATTGCGTCTTATACCCATTAAATTAAGTGAAGCTGTAGAGGGCATGCTGTACTAGGGTTAGTATTGAGAAGGGACAGATTTACTTGTCTGGCCATATTTATAAACTCAACTGATGTTTGAGCATACTTGGCTAGACTTTTTTTGCTAGATATGTTATTGAGAAAGCAATTTTGAATTGCTCATTAATGAATTCTATTTGGTTGTTTAAATTCATTTAAAGGGTATTTAAGAAGAAAGCTCTTGGCTAACGGACAGTGTTCTTGAAATGTTACTTCCATTGATTATTCTATTTTATTATTTGACGAATAGGTTTTTTTCTTTCTTCTCTCTTTATATATACAACTATTACCTAGACCGAACAATTTTTAAACCTATTCAGAAACATTACAAACAGTAACCAAAGGTCGCTTCTCTTCACGCACAGAACCTATGCTGTGTTCGTTCAGTTTAAACCTTTAACATATTGATATCGAATTTCTTATTCAGCCAAATGCATTAAGTCGACTTTAAATTGTATTAAACTAATAAATAAATAACTTAAATTGAGTATTGGTTGAGTCGATTATCTTCATCTGATAGATAGTCGATACTAAAATGAATTAGCAGATAAATGATTAAATGATGAGAGTCTAATAAATTCAAATTAAATTCGTTCTCCTCATTTAGAATTTTACCTTTAATATAAAATTATTCTTATTTTTATATGATTCATTCAAAATTTAGATTTATTAAATGTTTTTACTTTTAAATGGTTTAAACTGTCCACAGTTCGACTTTAAATTATATTAAGTTTTATTAAGTAAACAGCAATGTATATTTGATATTAAAGTGTTAAGAGTACTGTTGAAACCCCCAAGCAATGTTCCTCAAGCACCCTAACAGGGTATCTTCACAGTCGACTCTCTCTTCAATCAACTTGTCTGCCCGTTGACAAGCAAATTGGTTTAATAGCCCGAATATAAAACTATTATTAAAAGAGAATATCTGCTAAAGATATTCGACAGTTTACAGACAGAAAACAAGCTTAAGTTGTTTTGGGGGAGTATCGAGAGCAGCTCAATGGGGCAACTGAGTCAGCCACAGTGTGGCACAGGTGGCAGCCCCAACCACCTCGCCATGATCTGCGTGAGCAACATAAGCAGCAACATCAACATCGGCAACATCAGCATCGTCAATCGGGCCATCAATTATGCAAACGGCAAGGTGTGAAAATGTTTTCAAACTCTCAGTCAAACACGTCGTCGTCTCGGTATCTGTATCTGTATCGGTATCGGTATCTGTATCTCATGCCGTAGCTGGTAGTTGTATCTATTAAATGGCAACTCGTTTGGGGCTAACTGAGTGATATCTTTTAGTACGATTTGTGGCGTAGCTGCCTAAGGCAAATACAATTTGCACGATTTTCTGTAAAACACACACACACACTAAGTATCTGTATCTCTCTGTCTGTATCTGAGTATCTGTATCGCTGGCTGTGGCTGCGGCTGTGGCTGTATCTGTATCCGCTGGCATTGAATGTGTGCCAGGCCATGTCATGGAGCAATGCTGACTCAATATGCCTACAATACGCTGCCCGCTGTTGTTGTTGTTGTTGCTGCTGCTGCTGCAGTTGTTGTATTTGCATTGGTAATTTGTGTATGCACTTGAAATCGACTTGCACTGCAATTACTCGCATTGTAGCGCAACTTTTCGATGGCAAAACAGATACAGATACAGATACAAACAGCGAGGCAACAAATACGAGACCAACAAATGGCAACGGCAGCGCAGCTAGCAGAGGCAGCAGCAGCGGCAGCAGCGAAGCTGAACTTGAAATGTCAGTCGCAGTTGACGACGCTGTTAGCGTCGCAGTCAACGTCGCAGTTAGGATAAAAAGCAAAGCTTCAACCTGCTAATTTGTACGTCAACTGCAAGCGGTAATCGCCCCTTTCCCCTCCCCCTTACACTACCTTGCACTCGTCCCTCCCCTCCCCTCCCCTCCCCTCTTGTCTGCCACCCTTTGAGTTTGGATTTTGAGTTTTTCGCGTGCAAACAAAAATGTGACATGCAATTGCCAGCAACTGTCATGCGGTTGCCAATTGGAGTCCCACCTACCCAAGCTAACCAATCTACCCAACCTTGCAGTGCTGCTCTTGCTGCTGTCATCGTTGTTGCTGTTGTTGTTTGCTGTTGCTGTTGCTGCTATTATTTTTATACCAAGTGAATTTCCCATGTGCACTTCAAATAAACATTGCGCATTCGCCGCATCGTCCAGTGGTGCTGTTGGTTATACCCTGCCCTGCACTCAAAGGGGGTGAAGGAGGGTATATTCAGTGCATGTAAAGAAGGTGTGGTGAGGCGGGTTGATAAAGTTTAGGCATTTGTTTGTTTTTCTTGGAGTAAGCGGTATATATGTATAGATATCATCAATCTATAAACCTTTCTACATATTGTACTCCTATCTATGCTCTATCCTTTAAATACTTTCCCATAATTGAGAGTGTGTCTCTTCTGTCTTTTAATCAAAATATATATTTATATTTCTTTCTTTAAATCTATCTATATATGTTCATGCATATCTTTTCTACTTTCACTCTATGTCTATATCTTAATGCATATATATTCAGATTAATATGTAATATCTAATCTCACGAGATGTGTAACACAAGGAAGGCACCTTCTTGAAACTATAGAAACCTGTTCACGAAAAGATTTAGAATTTCTAACTCAGCAGAGGTATAAAGATCTAATAAGTCGCAGTTACAGATCTAACAGTCTTCTTCTGATTTATTTTTCCTAGTATATTACAATATTCGTTTGTCTTTTAAACTTTTTATAGTTGTCTATTTTCATACCTTTCTTTAATTCTTTATACTTTATTTAATCTATATTAAATTATTTCTATTTAACTAACTTACTCTCTGCATATTCATCTCCCCTTCTACCTACCCTGTTTCTGTGCTTTCGACTGCGTGTTTATTATTCATATAGAATAATCTATCTGTTATTCTTGAAATACTTACTTCCCTTTATAAAATTACTCTGTGCACAGGGTATCTAAGAGTCAAGTTAACTCCACTTCTTGCTCTACGTGCTTTTTTGATTAGAATATTCACAGTGAGCTCTTTGCTGCTCTTTGCTGCTTCCCCCGTCATCACCATGACGATGTTGACTTTGATCTTTGTCCGTGTTGGTTTTGCGTAAATTTGAAATTTTATTACCTTAAGATGTGGCGAGAAGCGGCTAAAATGGAAAGGCTAAAACTGAAAGCTGACCAAACCGCAGCACTGCAGTCCGGCTATGGTTTCTGCGGCGACTGCTTCCTGGTTGACCTTGTGCAATTATTAAAATTTCCATTAAAGATTGTGCGACGTCCAGTTTCAGGCACCAATTCCTTGGCACTTGTTGACCTTCGACGGGCGCTTCTTAATCATGCATATGCAGCAACAGAATGGACAGACAGGCAGACAGACAGATGGAGAGACAGATGGACGGACGGACGGACGGACAGACAAGCAGGCAGTACCGACTGGCAGGCGGCATTAAATTAAGCAGTCGAATCATAGCAACCGTGGCGACAATAATGAAGAATGATGAACTCGATTAAGCCAGAAGAAGCCTATGCCAAACCAGTTGCCAGACCAAAACCAGAGCAATTCACTGCCAGCACTGATGAGCTGCCCCCTCTTCCTTCTTCTGCTGATTGCGTCAACTCGAAGGACTCGGACTTGGACTTGGACTTGGAGTTGGCGCGGACTTGGACCTGCGGCACTGCCAAAAGTCGCTAAACATCTTTGCGACATTCTCGTTTTGCCACTTTGGGATTAAGCTTGAAATATGCATTCATAAACGGGCTAACGAAAGGCAAAGAGTGCAACCTTACACCGAAGACTGTATACCCTAACTGTAATATATATAAGATTGTAGTGCATACAATATTTCTAGCTATTTCTAGCTATTTTCAAGCACTTTTCTCAGCTTATTCAACATATTTTATGTTGGGAATTTATTTGACATTGCTTAGTTCATAATAGATTGCTTGGACTCCTCTTGGAGAGAGTGTACTATCTGTAGCGCGTCTCGCAGTGACAGCCTCGCCTGAGTTCTTGTTCTTTGTCAACTTGGCCTTTTGCATATTCACGTATTCTTTAGCCAACATATTCTTGGCTTAGCCAAGGCCAACAGCTGCTTTCAGCCAACTCTTCAGCCAGTTGCCAATCGCATCTCATTTCATACGTTTCATATTGTTTGTGATTGCATCCGTGTTTTAAGAGCTTTAGTGGCTACAAAGTTTTGTGGGATGCAGCTTATTATAAGATAGAGCAAGAGAGATGCGAAAGGGAAGAGAGTTTGACTAAGGAAGTGAATTAGACTTCCTTCTAAACTCATTAATAACATTGTATCTACTGGTTGCACTACATTGTATACTACAGTGTGTACCACAGGGTGTACTATAGGGTGTATTATAGGATGTAATACAGCGTGTACTACAGGGTGTACTACAGGATGTACCACAGGGTATACTACAGGGTGTACACAGGGTGTACTACAGGTTGGACTACAGTGTGTTCTACAGGGTGTACTACAGAGTGTACTCAAAACTATAATACAAGTTACACCACAGGCTATTAAAGCACGAGCAACATGGTGTTCTACAAGGCAAACTTCATGGTTTACTACAGGGTGTACTCGAAGGAGTGCTACTGAGTGCATTGCAGGATGTATTACAGGGTGTACCTCAGGGTGTAATACAAGATGTAATACAAGGTACACTACAGGGTGTAATACAGGGTGTACCACAGAGTGTACTGCAGGGTGTAGTACAGGGTATAGTACAGGGCGTAGTACAGGGTGTAGTACAGGGTATACTACAGGGTGTACCACAGGGTGTACTAAAGGGTGTAATCCAGGGTGTACCACAGGGTGTACTTAGTGGTCTTCTACAGAGAGTACTACAGGGTGTACTAAAAGGAACACTACAGAGTGCACTACAGGGTGTACGACAAGGTACGAAACATAGTGTTCTACAAGGTATTAACAGGGTGTTATACAAGGAGTAATAAAGGTTGTACTACAGCGTGCATAATAACGTACATAACAAGTGGTACAGGGGAGTACCTATACATATATCAGAATATACCTCTAGGTATATTAAAGGCCATACTTCAGGGCAAACTACAGGTTAAACAACTAACTGTAATACTAGCTACAGAGTAAGTACTGGGCGAGATACTCAATGATATAATACAGTGTAACTCCAGTCAAATACAAGCTCATATATATAATAAACATTCTTCACTTTTAATTGAGCACCCAGTTCAAATTTACTACCCAACATTAAACTAAATAAACACGAAACCGCACAAACCTTTGCCAATTATTTTCCCCCATTTGATTAGCTTACAGGATATGCAAATCTCCCCGCACTTTACTACCTCATTTCCCATCGAGAACTTTCCTGCGCCATAACAAAAGCCACAAACGGGCATTCCCTTCCATTTTCCCTTTCCACCGCTCCCCCTTCCCTTCATCAACAACAATTTAGCCAAACTGCGACTGAACTCATCAGAACTCATCAGAATTAACAAAATGCATTGTTGGCCAAGTTGTTGTACGCTAAATGACCAAAATTCGCATAACTCAAAATGGAAAACACTCAGCCAAAGCTGCGACTGTGCGAGAGAGAGATGGGGAGAGAGAGAGTGGGGGAGAGGGAGAGGTTGCAAGGGAGAGTGGGAGGAGAAGAGACCACTGAAAAAGTCACATGATTTAGCTGCGGTCAAATGGGCAAAAGTGCGAGCAACGAAGGGGGCAGACACAGCAACAACAATAACAAGTACAATAGCAATGGCAATGGCAACAAAAAGTTATTGCAAAACAGAAACCGAAACAGAAACAGAGAACAGAAAACTGAAAACTAAAAACTGAAATGCTCGCTCGTACATTAGAAGCTGTTGTACATTTATAGACGACGATGAGCGGGCGGGACGAGCCGACTATGGAAAATAAATCTTTACTGCGCCATAAGACGATGGCGACGGCGACGGCAACGTCGACGACGACGTCTGCTTCTCCATTACAGCGACGACATCGCGTCGCGTCGTCGTCGTCTCAGTCGGCGTGCTTAGCCTCGGCTTATCTGAGACGCTTTGCTCTCTGCTCTTCCTCTCTCGCTCTCTCCTTCTGCATCTCTTTCCCTGTCTCTCCCCATCTCTCTTCCCTCTCCCCTCTCCCCTCTCCCCTCTCTCTCTCCCTCTTGCTCGTGCGTGCTCGCTTGAGCTTCTAATGAAGATAGTATTAAACCCAAAACGCAAGCACTGCCCACCACCTTCATCCGCTGCCCACAAACCCAATCATCCCCACCGCCTCATCCTCATCCTCATCAAGCCGCACTCGGTCCACAGTTCAACTGATCCGATCCGCAACCCGTTTTTGTTTTTTATTCGCAATTATTTCGAACAAAAACGAAACTAAGCTGCATTTTGCGCATCACGCTGCTGTCGATAGCTGGTTGTACCCTGACATTCTTTTAAAGGAATAAGAAGAAATAAAAAAAAGATGATTTTTATACCCTATGACCACAGAAAAATAGTCAAAAAATGGTATACTTACTTTGTATATGTATGTAACAGACAGAAAGAGGCGTGGCAGACGTCACAAAGTATATAAATTCTCGATCAAGAATAGTACCCAATTCCACTGTGTCACATCGGTTCCGTTTGTTTAAACAGTTCTTGATTATAATAATTAATTATCATTAAAGCTAATTTAATAATAGACAGGGAGAAATATCGATTTTGGATTGATAAAATTTGATGTTTCATATGAAAACTCAGCAAACATCGATGTTTCTCAAGCTCTTTCATACTACTATCAATATTGCGGAGCTGAGAGATGAAAGTCAATATACTCCTTATATTGAGCAATTTGAGTGTATATTGTAGATATGCAGAAGAACAATCTGTCCACATAATGTGTAGATATAGGAGAGATTTCACGGTATTAAATTAAAGATTGATGAGTTAAGAAGACTTTCTAAAACTCAGCTTTAGTTTATGAATAAGAAATTGGAGCATGGATTAAACATATTCTACTTGATGCATATCCTATTTGATTCATATGTTACATAGGGCATATGCCACATGATGAACATCTTACTTGAGCATATCCTACTTGACACATATTTTGCTTAATAGAACATGTTTCCGCAGAAGAATCTCTGATCGGAATTTACCATTTATAGTATTTAATTGGGAAGAACATCAAAAACCAGTTCAGTTTATAATTCAGAACGTGTATCAATAAGTTTTGAAACATTGTGATATTTAGCTTTGATTTCATTATTATGATAATTTTATTAGATTTATTACCATCAATTAATATTAGATTTTATTTAATGATAAATATGAGATTTAGTCTAAACGAAATGAGTACTAAATGCTGATAAGCAGTACTAACAACTTAGGCCTATGACTCAAGCAATAATTAGTACTATTTCATCAGCACATAAAGCATTGAAATCGAGTTAGTATGCCGATTCAATATTATCATAAATATCAAATAAAATCAAATTAACTTCATTATATGCATTTTTTGGTTGTTGTTTGAAAGAAAGAAACGGGAGCCTTTAAAAAAACATTGATTTCTTATATTAACAGCATATACTTATATTGCATAACTGAGCTACAGATCTATTTAGATGTCTTTCTTTGGACCATTGAAAATTGTAAAGAAGAGTATACAAACATTGTGTGAATTTGTGTAACAATCAGAAGGAGGCGTGGCAGACCCCAAAAAGTATATTTATTCTTAATCACTATCACTAGTTAGCTGCAAAGTCAGTCCAATGTAAATGAATCTGCTTATAACCCAAACCCATCAAAAGATCTAAAGATCGCTGTATGTTTTCTATCTATTTACCCAAATATGTTAGCTAACGATCTTCAAAGTAAATTACCCAACAGATCGCAACTACAACATGATCTATACCTAATCTCATTCACATCTGGGAACTTCTTGAAGTTGGGTGGGGGAAAACTCAACCCCCGTTTATCGCTGCTGCTTCGCTGCTGCTGCTGCTGCTTGGCCTTGAAAGTGTTTTTCCATTTAGCTGCCGCGATCGCTTGCTGAATGAATGAAATACTTGCAAATATTTTTGTTTACTTCTTTATTTTTAACATCAACTTAGCATTGTTGTTGTTCCTATTGTTGTTGTTCTTGCTGTTGTTGTTGTTATAATTACTGTTGCTGGACGAGAGAGCACGCTGCGTCGTCGCCGTCGTCGTCGTCTCCGTCGATTTGTTTCGTTTCGTTTCGCTTGTTTCGGTTCTAAGTTTGCGTGTTGCTGTTCCAGGGTGATTTTGCATTTGTTGTTGCTGCAGCCCAGCAGCATTTCAAGGTCTTTTCACTCAGCGTGTCTCTGTATGTGTGTGTGTGTGAGTGTGTGTGTTTGTGGCTCGTGTGTGTGTCTCTGTGTTGTTTGCCAAGTTTTGTTGCCTGCACTCGTTCGCTTGTTTCTGCATCATCTCTCAATGCAATGAGAAGTTTTTGTGAAAATTTCTTCGCCCATCGCTCGACACACGCCCCCTTTCCTCCCTCGCACACCCCTTTGCACACCCCTTACACGCTTCTCGCCGTGCTGCAGTTTTTGCTCTTTTCCACTTGACTGACAATTTGATTGGCAGTTTGTGTATTTGTTGCTATTGCTGCGGCGGCGTCGACGACTGTTGCTGTTGTTGCTGCTGTTGTTGCTGTTGCTGCTTTTACAGCCCCGCAATTATATTTAATTTTATTATCGAAGATTGCAGCAAGATTTTCGCCCCAAGGTCAGGCGTGTAAATCTTTACCAGACAGCGCAGCACACTGAGAACTGAGCACAGTCCCGGCAACGATCACGTAAGCAACACTTTTTTCCTGCTCGTCGTCGTCGACATCGTTCTCGTTCTCGTTGTTGTTGTTGTTGTTCTACTCTTAGTGTTGTTGTTGTTGTTGTTGTTGCTTTTCCAGCTAGTCGTTTTGTAGTGAAAACTGTCGGCGATAATTTGCCGTCGCCGTCGCCGTCGTCGTTGTCGTCAACCTTCTCGATGTTTTCGATGCTTCATTGTCGTGGCTTTTAATGGGCCTAACAGTTGTTGTTGTTCTCATTCTCGTTGTTGTTGTTGCTGTTGTTTCAAGTAGTTTTGACATTTGTCTGCTTTAGTTTGGGGCTTCAGTACACTATATATATGTATATATACTTTTTTATAGCATTTCCTCCATGCGAAGTCATTTAGTTCTTGTCATTTGCCGATCAGCTGATCAACCTCGATCAGCTTTCGTTGTTGTTGTTGTTGTTGTAATGTATAAATACCGGAAGAGACGAGACGTGCACGAAGCACAGAGAAATCAATGTTGCTCAATCTATCCAGTGGCTGACGCGGCGTATACGTAATGCCAAAGTACAAAGTATGAGAAAGAATGCGTATACGCAATGTGTGTGTGTATTTTCTGCTTGACTTGACAAGGCGAGCGAATTGTTGTTGTTCTTATTGCAACTGCCTATGCAATATATGCAATATATCCCTTGGGAAATCGAAAGATATCGGCGCTGAAGTGATTAAAAGGGTAGTCAGATCTTTACCTTGAAGATGTTTTATATAAATAATTTAAGTTAGCTTTTCTTTAACTAAAATCCTTAACTCTGAACTGTACTTTAAGAGTGTAACATATAGAGAACTTAACTTAGCTCTTCTTAACCTAAATTCTTAATATACATTTGCCATTTAAGGCCCTTTCAACTCCTTTGAACCCTCAAACAGAACTGCCTCTTATTATATTATTATATAGTTATGATTCTAGAGTATCGCTGATAACAAGCCATCTTCAGCGCGTACGCCCACAGTGCACGCAACACTCTAAGCTGCAAACACAGTCATCATCAACTACGTATTATTATTACAATACATTATTTCCCGAGCAAATTGCGACGAGATGTCGCGCCGTTTGGTCTCATCATTGCCGTCCGATGTGGGTTAGCGAGCTCTGCTCTTTTGCTCTCCAAGCGAGAACAGAGATATACACACGCACACACACGCACACACAGAGATACTCGCTGTGTGTGTGTGAAGGTTACGCATTCGCCACGTATGCACTGCGAGCGCATTGTCTAAACAAATAGTTGCCGCACAAGGCAACGCAAAGCAAATAGAGACGGACATGGACACTTGTGCAGTAGCAGCACATGCATGCACATAGATATGTGTGTATGCGTACGTGTGCGTGTGCGTGTGTACACTATTTATATACACATTAAAAGCATGTGTGTACAGACTAATTACATTGCCATAGAGCGCAAATTGAGAGAAAGACGAGAGGAAGCTGCTAAACAAACGACCAACTTGCAAGCGGAAACTTCTTGCACGGTCCTGTTTGAAGCAACATTTGAAGAACTTATATAAGATATAGAATATGTATATGTGGCTTAAAGCAAACCACAACACACTATCATGTCAGCAGTTCTTGTGGTTCTCATGAACTGTTAAATAAAGGCAGTTGGGTAGGTGAATGGGAAGATTTGAGATATATTTAAATAATTTATGGTTTATAGCATATTATACTAGTACTTCATGTTGATAACTAGTCTAGTTCTCAAGATGTGATATATAAAGGGGGAAATATTTAATAATTATATAGAATATTGTTTATTAATGTCAAATTTATTTATACGTTATGCAAAATCAGACTAGAACTTCACGTAGAACTTCTTGTTAGCAAAAACAATGTCTTGATATCAATCAAAAGTGAAGAATGGAAGAATATATATTAAATTTAATGTCATAGTAAAAATCATACTAAAATTGCATTTGTTTAGTTGAGAAGCGCAATATATATCTAAATTTTCTTATAAATTATAAGAAATTAAACTTACAATTTATTTCCCAAGCAACAATGCAAATCATACCTTTATTTCATGTGCTTAACATAGCTCTCTTACTTACCAAGATCTAATAATGCGAGCAATATAAAATATAGAGAGATAATTGGACTCTATTAATTTATAATTTCATGTGCTTAGCTCTTTTACTTAACAAGATCTAATCATATGAGCAATATAAACTTTAAAGAGACAATTGGAAACTGTTCCCAAATCTTCTATTTACTTCAATATCAAGTCTTCACATCTTCTACTTCCCATGATCTTAACATAAACAAACAGACTCTACTGTTTACTTCCTATGAATCATCGGATATGCTGCTTGCCTGTATGAACAAAACTTGCCATGAATGGCCACTGCATACAGGGTATACGTGTATGTACATGCTACACCTCACCACGGAGATGAGTCAATACATCGCCGAGCCAAGCACGAACAATTTGAACTAGCTCTAATCGTGCCGTGGCAGGAAATATGCGAATTTTAATTAGCCCGAGCTGACTCTGTGCGACTGGGGAATTTGCGAACAATCGAAGTGCAGCGCGTGCGGGTAATCAATCAGGCATGGACAGAGCATCCAAGAGAAGAGAGAGGGGAAGGGGGAGCTGGCCAGCCGAAGAGCATCCTTGTGGGCAGCTGAGCCACGGGCAGAGTCCATTGCCAGCTCGGGCAGCTCGTTACTGTGCAAGAATTTTAAATTGTTATGCAAATTCCACCTGCAGCAAAGTTGGGCTGGCAGTGGCGGGGGGGCGTGGCAATCAACCGAAAGCCGGCAACCGGCAGCCGGCAGCCGCCTGTCGGCAGTCGGCAGTTTGGCGAGAACAAAAGCGCCAGGCAAACGCCATAATTCAAGTGGCCGCAGTGATTTCATGCCTGATTTCAATTATCAATACGCGCCATCGACATGGTCGACAGATCCCCGACTCCCCTCCCTCCCCATTCCTTTGTGCGTCCAATCGAACAATGGGCACAAATCATTTCATATGCCAAGCGTGTGGTCTGTGCTGCTGCTGCTGCTGGCTCAATCCTCACGCACAGTGGCCAGGGAATTTCGACTGGCAATGCAATATTTTATTTTAGAGCAGACTTCGACTCGTTCTTTTTTTTTTTGGGGCAGCCAGAGTTGTCACCATTCTGTCTGTCTGTCTGTTGTTGTTGTCTTTTTCCGTTTGTTTTGTCAACTGTCAGCGGCAATGAATTTAATAATTTAAGGCAGCAAAAAGGCGCAAAAGAAAAAGCCAAACATCATCATCTGCCACATCATCATCATCCTGTTCATCATCCTCGTCATCATGCTGTTCATCATCAACCACGTCGCTGTCCATCTCCATCGATGTCGAACATGACACAAAAGCTGCACTTGCCGATGGGCTTTGAATAAAAAATGCGAAAATGTATCGCAAACGATTTGCAAACGATTTGATTGAGCCACAGGCCCCGCTACCCCCCGCCCCCCCACCTCCCATAGGGGGAGTGGCAGACAGCTAACATGGTATATGGCATATCAGGGCGTGGCACTGCGGATGCACTGCATATTTAACATGTTAAACGCTTTCGAATCGTATGGTTTATCGACGAGGTTTTTTGTTTGTGAAGGCAACGCATGGACAAAGTGTCCTTTGCATATAGAGAAATTGATATGGGAAAATATTATGGGACCTTCAATAATATTTATGTAGGGTTTTTGAAAAAAATTGAACTGTGAAGAGAGAGTGGTAAAAAGATTACAAATGATTGCAATGTTAATAAAGAGTTATTGAATACAAATAGATTTCTTTATTTATATTATTTATATTTACAAGTTCTAGGGTAATCATTAATCAATAAATTAGTAATCAAATAATTTAATATATTCTACGAGCTTAAGAAGTTGCTTAAGAAGGTCCTCAACTATAACTTCTTGTAGCTTTCACTAAATATTCAATAATGTAGAGATTGTAATGGGAAATATAGACTTTTATTGATACTAAAGAGGTTCTTACAACTTCATAAGCTTTTATACCTTACGCAAGAAAAAATAATTCAAAGTTGACAAAATGAATAATTGGAAGAATAAAGTGTAGATGTAGTAAAATAATCTTCAGGTTTTAAGATATTCTAAGAGATCTATAAACTCCAATATAAACAACAAATTAAAAAATAAATACAAAACTTAAAGCACTTTAAAAGAATCTTAATGACCTAAAACCTTTTCAATGTTCAACATCGTCCCTTTAAAATAACTAAGAGTGAGCACCTTACTAAGCCCATGATTAATAATCAAAGCTATATTACCTCACAACCCACACGTGTCACTCTAGCTGCACCTCTGTTTCCCCCACTCGTGGCCAACTGTCATTCTTGGTAGTCCATCAATGTGGCACGTATTAGCCCCAGCAAGTGCTTATCGTAACTCGCGACTTTGGTTTCATTGAAATGCATTCGAATGGGGGGGAATATTTCATTCGAATTGCCATCCGGAGTACTTGCCAAAGAACATTCATCAATTCTAAAGCTCTGGGAGGAAATCCCGTGCAGAATAAACAACAAGAACAAATAAAGAGGGGCACAATTTGAGGGACACGACTGTTGATTGCCCTGTACACAAAATTGAGTAGCATATAGAGAATAAAAATTGATATTGATTAGATATTTTTGTTCAGGATTTTGATAAGTTTAACTGATTTAAGTTAGTATTAAATGTTTTTTCTTTGCTTAAAATATGTATTGATTGAGATCAATTGTTTGATACTTGTATTGATTCATACATTGATATATATATTTTTTCTAGGGAAAATATTAAATATATATTGATGCAAGCTTGAATGGTTCATGAGAACTAAATGCAAATGTAATAAATTTTGAGTGGCTTTGAAATTGAACAATTTTGGAACAGATTTTATACGAATCTTCTTTAGTTTTGTTATTTACTTATTTATTTAAAGTCAACTATGGTCAGTCAATAGTTTAAAGTAAAACAATTAATTAAATACATACAAAAATAAGAATTAATTAATGGTAAAAACTTAAATAGGAAGAAAAGAATTTAATTAAGAATTTATTGGATTCAAATATTGATTATTATATATATTTGATTTGAAGCAAAAAATAAGTTACTATTTTTAAAATTCCCTTAACGAATCCCCTGCAATAAATTTTGGTTTTCATATTTCTTAATCGTTCCAAATTTAACAACAAAATCCAAAGAAATACATGTATAATATTTAGTAATAATGCTCTGCCCTCCAACCTGTTGCCCACACGTGCACAGCCCTAATCTACCCCCTCGTGGCCGCTTCCCTTGCCTTGCGAGGTATACAGAAAAGGGAAAGTCAATCGCCGACATTAAATTTGAAATGAAGCACGTAAAGAAGCACGTAAAATATTTGAAGTCCATGACCAAACGATGGTACAAGTATTGTGTTTTATTGAAAATTCTCACATATTTATTAAGCGCGCGTTTTTGGCTTTGACGTTGCCGTTGCCGTCGTTGTTGCCTCTTTGCGGTTCGTACGTTTGTTTGTTTGTTATGTAACGACTTGTGGGAGGCACTGTGAGGGAGGGGGTGGCAGCTCGAAAAACTGTATGAGACAGCGCGCGGCAAGTAATTCTTATGATTATCATAATTTATATGGCCTTGGAGACTTGCGACAGGCAGCAGCAGCAGCAGCCTCAGCAGCTTTGGGCAGAGCCCGCAACCAGAACCAGAACAAAAGCAAAGGCATAAGAAACAGAGAACAGAAAGAGCAGCTGCTAAAGACAGAGCAAGAGAGTCGAGAAGAAATCTTCTGCTGTATTGCTGGTGACGTCTTCCGTGCCGCTTCGTGCTTTTCTAATGCATGGGGAGCACACGGAGCAGCCCATCTAACTAATGCTAAATACGTTGACCTTGGAACTGCGCGCCATCTCAGGGTCTTGAAAATTACATACATATATACAGCGAGAGTGAGAGTGAGAGGGGGAGGGGTAGAGGGGCCACTCAGCTGAAAAAGCGTTGAACAAAAACAATTTCCACTCAATGAATAGAAAAATTGCGCACAATTGTTTGGCGTTTCATGGCGTTTTGTGGGGTTTTGTGGCTGCTGCTGCTGTTGATGATGTTAACTAAATAATTAGCTGACATAATTCGCCCGAACATCGACCCATGCGCCCATTAGCCACGAGGCATCAAGAGCCAGCACGAGGCAGTACTCCACAGAGATCCATCCAGTGTCAAAAGTCGGGCCAAAAGTGTCAAATTAAATGCGCATTAGAGCGTCATTTCAAAAAGAGAAGAGGGCCCAACCGCAGAGACCAAAGGCAGCAGCAACAGCAGCAACAATTTGGCTGGCAAAGCTTTTTATATTAAACAATTAAATGACCAGCAACATTTAATTGCATAATTAATAAACATTAAAAGCACTTTAGGTACGACAACAACATTTTAATACTATATAATTTGCACTTGTCGTCTTTGCCGCGTCTCTTTTTGTCGGAATCTTCGTTGTTTTCTGCGCAGAGAGTCCATGGCGCGAAAAGACACGAAGCTTATCGCAGAGAAGAATTGAAGATTACTGAGATTACGCTCAAACGTTGTGGGAGTTGAAGTTAAAGAAGAGAATAGTGAGTTTCATTCTTCATGAAATGTATCTCAGCTATGCCTAGCTCAAATGTTTATTAGCACAAATTGTGCGCTCGAGGCAGCATGTACATAAGTAGATTCTATAGGTTATAATACAGATATTATAATAGCAGCTATTTTATAAGAAATTTTAACTCTCTCCGATTATTTATATGATCACTATGTGTTGTATTAGTTTTGATTAAGATATAATTAGAAGAATATTGATCGATATATTCTAAAAGAAAGCAGATAGACTGTGATTATAAAATATATATAAAATAAATATATTTGTATTAATAACAAAGAATTCGCAAAAACTTTTGCCATATTGACTATGGATTTTATTGGAATAATTATGCAGAAATTTGAACAGCAAATGAGTAGAAATATAATAGTCAATCTTCCAAGTTTGATTGCCATATCAGCTAGATGGACAAGAGTACAAAGATAATCTCTTTAGCAGCTAAACTAGTTATCGCCTAGATACCTATCAAAAGTAAGCGAAGTAAGCCAAGTTCCTCTCTTCATCAGTCACATTTCTGCCACTCTCTCATCATCATCATCTCTAATTTCCTCTCTTTGTCTACCACTCTCTCTGCATCTCCAACGTCCTCTCTTTATCTCGCTCTCTCTATCACCAAGCATTCTCTCTGGGTATCTTAAAGAATCAATTCAATTCATGCCTACTAATATCCAATAAAACATTTGGCATGCAAAAGAGAAGCGCGAAGAGAACCGCGAAGAGAACAACGTGTAGCGACCTTCACCTACAAGCGACCAGTTCCGGTAGGGCCGCAGCGGGTAGCGGGTAGCGGAACTAATGCCAGATCTGTACGGTCTACTTGGTCATTCCGGGCACCGCCTACGCAATTAGCAGCGACCCAGCAGAGACGATAAAAATAGCAACAATTGTCCACAGTTCCCCCCCAAAGGTCTTTCCCAGTGTTCAGTGTAGAAAGTGAATGTTTATAGTTTTTGTATCCCTCCTCTCTCCTCTCCCTTTGCTGATTGAATTCAAAATCAGCTGAAATGAAATCAAAAGTTACGTTTCGTTTCGTTCTTCACGTCTTCTTTCGCTTTTTGACAATTTTGTTTATTTTGCTTGTTCTTTTGGTATTCTATGCGCTGTTTACGTTTGTCTTTCTCGCACGTAAAACGTGTGACTTGAACATTGAATTAATTCTGTTCAATAATTTACATTTTTCCATAAGTTCCCCGCCGTGTCTCGCACCCCCACCTTCCCCCTTGGCTTGAGGTATTTGTGTTTTGTGTTATTCATTCTCTCCGCTGACTGGGTCGACTCGACTAGTTCTTGTTCATTGATTTTACTTCCCAGAAGCCTCGACATATTTTTTATGGGTTAGCTGACCAAGTGCCGCGCGGGTGACGAGGCCCGACTTCGATCTGCTGGTTACCCGTCGAAGGTGGTAAACAATTCCTGGAAGCGTCAGTTGTTTATTATTGTTTTCTTGTTTTCTGGTTTTTTCTGAGGGTGCAAATCACTGTACTAATCGCTTTCGTTGGGAAGTTTAGAGTGCTTGAGTTGGAATTGCCCAAAGAGAAGTAATTATGTGATTGAAATGGTTGAGGTAAGTGAGATATGATATTGAATATATTTATATTTAGTTTGTAAAAGTTATATTTGATTAAACAGTGTGTTGAATATGAAAAATTAAAGAATAAAGCGTATCAAGTTCATTTCTATTGAAAACAATAGTTGTATTTGATTAAATTGTTTTAAATATGTTTAAAACTAATGAATAAAGTGAATGAAGTTAACTTCTATTAACTGAAATTAAGATTTTATAGAGTAACTATTGTAATAGTTGTACAACTAAGTAAAACAAGAGAGATGGAAAACAAAGACTGAAGTGAATGAAGTTTTTGGATGAAGTAAGCCCCGTTTTTAGTCTTTAATTCAAATCTGAAATTTATTTAATGTTTCTTAAAGATAAAAGAGTGTCCAAACTTAAATTCTAATGTGACTTCAACTTACTGCAGCTCACAAGTTCCATAATAGAACTTTACAAATGCGGAAAACCCTTGCTGTAAATCTTTATTACAGCTCCGACATTCCTATTTGTTTATCGCTAGAGCTAGCATAATATGTATAGAAAAGTGATCTGCGGAGAAGCTGAAATCGTTTCGTTCTCTCGTGCCATTCTAATAAGTCACATTAGATCCAAGCGCCGTGGCTTATCATGCACTCGCCCACACTCACAGCGAGGTGGCCTTGGCTCGCGAGTTCATGAATCACTTTCCGGCAAAATGAATGCACATACATATGGGTATTATATGATATATATATATATTCATATTGAGTACATGCAATCTGCCATGACTCTTCTCTCTCTCCCTTTCACAGACTTTTTTCAACTGCATTTATAATCGTGTCTTTGAAACAGAAAACAACTTTATAAAAGGTGTTGAAGTTTTCGCTTTGCACTCCCTCATCTTCTTCTTTGCCCGTTTTGTATTTTATTTATGCGGCAGAGTGTAACGAAGCTTTGTCTTCTTCATTAACAAGCTTCCTTCTGGCACTGGCACTGGCGGAGGCGGGCGGGCACTCGGGCTTTGTTTGCACGTTGACACAGGTGAAACTAATTAGGCCACAAAACGCAGCTCATTTATGTTTTATTTGTTAGCCAACAAAACAGAAACAGTAACAGCCACAACAACAACAACAGCAGAAGTAGCGTCGTCTACAGAAATATAATAACAATTAAAAAAAAAGAGGGAGAGAATAGGCTGGTGAACTCGTTTTCGCAAACAGGGCGACTTGAGGGTTGCCAAAAATGCCGCCAGCTGCGCTTCTGCCTCTTCTGCCTGTTCTCTTTTTGTTGAAACAAGTTTTATATATTTTGTTTTTTTTGTATTGTAAAATCTAAAATGGAAGTCATTGAACTGTGTCTGTCTGCGTGTGTGTGTGTGTGGAGTATAGGCGCGTAAAATGTTTTTGGAAAAATCTACAAAAATTG
This sequence comes from Zaprionus indianus, assembly GCA_018904595.1. NCBI lineage: Eukaryota > Metazoa > Arthropoda > Insecta > Diptera > Drosophilidae > Zaprionus > Zaprionus indianus. The sequence continues at coordinate 6,584,768 of JAEIHA010000905.1, forward strand.
ACCCAAATTTTGTATGGACGCGGGCTAACTGCGCGTATACGTAATAACATTTTAGTTTCGCTAGTTTTCGCTTTCATGCGCGGCAAACAGCTTAACAACAGCAACAACAACAGCATAAAGAGTGGCAGCAACAACAACAATAACAACAACAAGGGTCGGAAAAACGTGCCTATGCAAAATGAGCTTCAATTGCAAAGCGCGCGTGAAAAATTCATTAAAAAGCGACGTCGGCAGCTGAAAATGTTTTCAGCTTTTTTTCTGTGTGCCGAGAAAGGGGAAGGGGAAGGGGGGAACACATAATTGCCGCTGCGTTTTTACTTTGTTTCTAGGAATGTTTTTTAACAGAGAGCAAAATGAAATAAAAACTCCCTCGAATGTTGCTTATTAAAATCGAGCGAAATTTAATAAGCCGCGTTTTATGCGCCACAACGGGACGAGGAAGCAACGAATCCCTGCCAAAAATGGCCAACGCATATTCAGCTTTTTTTTTCTTCGTTGTGTTGGTGGATTATGAAACTGGTGAAATGGCGTCTTATACAAGTGCCACACCCACGCCCACTGTCCCGTCGCTGTCGTAGAAGCGTCTTAAGACACCGCAAAAATGCAGCCAAAGTCACGTCTGGGTAACCTGCTGCTACCTTTGTAACTGGGTGTGCGTGTGTGTGTGTAACCGCAGGTTGGCCATAAAGCGGCAAAAAAGTGTTATACCCCAAAGCCATTTTGCAAATAGTATGCACACATTTTATTGGGCACACACAAACTATGTATGCGAAACGTTAACGATCGCAATTCGCAACGTTGCAGTGCAGTTTGAGGTTATGGCTGAGCAAGGGAAATCATATTTATCATAAATTGATGAAGATATGTACTGAGTGAGAAGGCTTAAGGAATGATAGTCAAGTTTGAGGTCATATCTAAATATAAGAACTCACAAAGGGAATTTCAAAATATTCCAGTTTGTGGTTATGGCTGAACAAAAGGATGATTCCTATGGGATTGATATAAATATGTACTGAATAAGTAACTATAATATAAGATTTAATGATAAAGACATATTAGAAGAAAATTTCAACAAATGAATATTCAAGTTTGAGGCTATGGCAGAGCTAGAGAAATCATAACTATCATATATTGAAGAAAGAAGTAGAGCTTAGGTGCTTGGGGAGGAACAAATATTCAATTGATGTCAATGATGTTAACTGAAATATCATTCAAATTTGAGGTTATGACGAAAAGGAAAAGGTTATAAGAGCAAAGAAAACAAAAATATAGATCTTATGAAGTATAAAAATATGCTTTAGTATTATAAAAAATGCTTTAGTATAATAAATATAATAAGCATTGTAGCCTTATAAGATATAATTAAAATTTGAGGTTATGGCTAGATAACAGAAGTCAAATAATGCCTTATGAAGAATGATGTACACATACGTGTATAGTGACAGAAAATGTTTAGAAATGGAATATATTATATATTTATTACTATACATATTATATTTTAAAAAGAATACCTTACTAAAAATTAAGTTATTAAAGTATTCTTTACAGTATTTATAAGTTATAAGTTACAGTATTTAAGAGGGTTACTCTTTTGTCCAAATAATGCAAATGAAACTCGCATCTCTACTCTCATATAATTTACACTCAAAGTTTTTGCAGCACATTCAAAATCCCTATCCATCCCCATCGCTGGCACTTTAAAGCTAACAGGGGCTATCACCTTTCATATGAGTATTCGTCTAGCTAGTTTTAGCCTAAACCCAAGCTAAACCTAACTCCCATAGCGGGTCTTAAGAGCTTTGCACTTTTTGTCTCTGTGCCACAAATTTGTTTGCATAAACTCTCATAAAATTTACATTTCAATTATGCTCAGAATATTTACAACAGACGCCTACACTAGGGGCTGTGCTAGGGGTGCTACGGGAGGGGGGGGAGGTGGAGCAGGGTGTGTGTGGTTGATTCAACCGTGTGACGCATCCACCTGATGGCTGGAAATTGCCGAAAATCCAAAAACACAGACATCGAAGAGGAAGGCAGCAGGGTCTAAGCAAAAGATGAGCCAGGCATAAGACAGAGAAAGAAAGAGAGGGAGAGAGAGAGAGGGAGGAGAGGCAGCCAGAAATATACAGAAAGTCTCGGCAGTGCCGTCCCGTCTGGCTGTGTTAGCATTTTCATAACCTTGTCAGCTTGATATGCGCATAAATTTAAAGCAGTGCACATTGTTTATTTAAATGCCGCCGCCCCTTGTCCCCCAAAAACCAGAAAGCCGCCTCGAAAGTCCTTGGCAACAACCTCTGCCTGCCCCTGCGGCACCCTGCACCCTGTTCTTGTTGTGGTGCCACTGCGTGGCATCCCTTGTCAGTGCGAGCCACGTTTGAAATGGGCACACATACAAATGGTTAACTTATGCTCGCCATGTGAAGCCCAAATTGCAGCTCATGTGACACATGCGAAGAGGGTTTAATGGCTCATACTTTGTCATATGTATGGCTGCAGCAGGCTGCGACACCTTATAAGCATTAGATTAGATGACTAAAGTGATTCCAATTTATTATTTGGTATTATCTAACGAATCTATCGGTGACGTTTACTATATTGTGCATGGAAAGGTGTTGAAAGGAGAAGAAATAAAAACTGTTGAAGGGAAGATTCTTGCAACAGACTTCTTAAGGTTCTTCTACTATATATTTACTGTAAGTTTTATATACATGAAGTCCAATCAATATGTTCATATTATCTGCATACTCTTCTTTGCTATAATCAACACATATCGCTCATACGCCTTCCCTCTACCTTGTTCATTCTTCATCGAACTGTAGTCCAAGTAGACCTAAGACTGTCCCCTTTATTTCAGCAAAGAACTTTCCTTAGTCTCACCCATTTACATAGTTCATGTCACCTACTTTGCCTCGTAGCTTTGACCTCCTCAAGAGCAGGCCCGGCATAAATTACATAGAAACCGAAAGCGAATGCGACATAAGTCTAGCAATTTATGCTAAGCAAATGCAGGCACAGCCAAGCCAAGACAGACAGAAAACAAATAGAAACCCCTCTTCTACGAAGATTAAAGACAGCAACATGAAGTAGTAAAAGAAGTAGAAGCACAAGACGAAGTAGATGAGAGATAAACAAATTGAAAGCAAAAGTCAAAAGGGTCACCGCTGCATTCCTGGTGGTTATCTCCAAGAGATCTGTCTGTCTGTCTGTCTCCGTCTCGCTCTCGGCACGCGCCCAATGATTATATCAATGTCATCTCTGGCTGCGACTACTGCTCCAACTGGGCGTAAGCAGCACGTAAAGAAGCCATGGAGCTCTCTCAAATAGATCGCTTGCGATTTCACCCAGTGTCCCCAAAAACGTACACAGGATGCGACGCAGTCGTTTCCATCTTCGTCTCCATCGCCGTCTGGGGCCCCGATGACAATGATAATGTGTGATAATAATAAAAGCGAACATGATGATGATGTGGATGCGGATGATGGTGATGTAAAGAAGCGTGACAGTCGAGCAAATATTTAACTGTATCTCGACTTGGAGTCGCAGTCCGTTATGTGGTACAGTCGTTCGTCTGGCCTCGACTGGAGGCCAAAGAATTTGCGCAACTTTCTACGCGATTTTCACTTTTCATTTATGAGTTATTGTTGACGTAGTTGGGCTACCTTCCTCTGCTTGTGTCTGTGTGTGTGTGTGTGTGTGTGTGTGTGACATCATCCACAGAGAGGGGCCTGCTCTGGTGACTTCTGGACACACACAAGTCAAGTGTCAGAAAAGTGAAAACTGTGTTTATTGTGCCTGTGTCTCAGTTGCTGCTTCTGTTTATTTTCCTTTTTTGGCGATCCAATTTCAAGTGGCCTCTCTGTTTATTTATTATTGTACTCGCACTCGGGTCGGTTGCCTTCGTCGCCGTTGCTGCGTCGCTGCTGCTGCAACTGCAGCTGTTGGCATAACAAAAAGCCTCAACCAATTGTTAACAACTGGGCGCGTCTCGCTGCCGAAACAGCAACAGCAACAGCAACAGAAAGTTAGCCAAGTTGCAGACTGAGCCAGCAATGAAGTCATCTGCAGGCGGTTGAGGCAGACAGCAGCTTGTGTAATCCCCCTGTCTAACCCCGGCCTAGTAGCGCAGACTGAACTCTTAGTAAACTTAAATGAATTAACTTTTTGCATAATTGAAAGGGTTTTTGAAGATATTCATTATACTAATGAAATGGAAACTGATTGTAAGGGCATGCAGATTGTGTTGGTTATGGGGAAATAGTAAAGGAAGAATTAGTTTTGCTACTATTGTGGCAGCTTAATACATAGAATGCCTCTCTCCGAGAGAACCGCTAACGTACTCTCAATCCTAATGTTAGTTTACATAGGTTTAACATAGGTTCAACAGAGATTTAACACAGGTTTAACATAGTTTTAACATAGTCTTGTCTTTTATAAGTTTCGATATATCGGTGTGACCCACTAGCAACCTACTACACTATCAATCTTCTGCCTCCTTTCCTTACAGTTAACTTTACTGTCCTGCCTGAGCCTCAACTTCTTTTTCTACCTCCTATAATCTTTCTATCTCTTTAATATTAATCTTTTTCTCCGGTTTCTTGCTTTTCGACTTCTGCTTTTATTATTTCTCTAGCTCTATCTTATTTTTTACTCTGTATGGTATTGCCTTTGCTTTCTTCTTAGCGTTCCATTTAGCTCTATTTTAATCTGTTATACTCTATGCACCTCTTACTCCTATGTCTCTAACATAGGAACTTTCTTTCATTTTATTTCCCTCCCTCCCCCTTTAATGCAAGTTATGTATAAGTTGCCTCTCTCCTTTCCATTTCTCCCTCTGTTTCTCTTATTATTTCTCTATCTAAATCTAATTTTTCCCTTTCCTTTCCTTCTCTTTCTTCTCAATTTTCCAATCAGCTCTATTTTCATCTTCTATGCTTCATGTAGCTATGCTCTTATGCTCCTATGTCTCTACCATATAAAGTTCCTTCTTTTTATTTCCCTTCCTCCCTCTTTTATGCTAGCTATATCTATATCTTGCCTCGTCTCCTTCCTCAAACTCCCCAGACAAAGCAACTTCCATATCAATCGAAACAAAATCCACCGCACTCATCTAAGCAAATTAAATTCTAGAGCCTCTCTCGCCTCTGCTCCTTTCCTTCCGTCGCCTTCTTTCTAGCCAATTCCGCCATCGAACATCACGAAATGTCGCAATTTTGCGCTTGGCCAAGTACCAAAGCCAGCGTCAAATAATAAACACATAAAAGTAAATAAAAAATACTAACAATGGGTGTGGGGGGCGAGAAGAGAATCGAGACGAAGTCGAAGGAATCGAAGTAGGAAGTGGCCAAACCAAAAATTGGCCATGGCAAATAAAAATAAAAAGGAATTTTGTGCCAAAACAGCAATAAAGTCGAAGTCGCAAGGCAGTTTATCAAATTTCCACGCAGCACACACCCGATTACGCTGGGAAAGCGGGGAAGCCCCCCGTGGAAAACAAGCACAACAACAGCTGAAGGAGAAGGAGTGGAAGGAGAAGGAGTGGGGCTGGGGAGGATTTGTTGAGACATGTCGCCTGGACAAACAAAGTTGTGCCTGGGTCCGCAGAGCAGACGCTGGGGGCAACAGACCGCATGGCAGAAGGGGGCGTGGGGGGCGCGGTAGGCGTGGCTAATGGCGGGCAATGACAATGGGTAATGAAAAAAGCGTTAAATGTCTTAATTTTTCTTTTTTTGGCCCGAGGGAAGGAGCTGCGGCGCCCAGTGAAAATAAAACGCATGACAGGCAATTTTCAAAAGTTTTTTAAGAACTGTTAACGAGTGGCGGCCAGGGGCAAGGGGCAGGGTGGGAGAGGTCACTGTGGCTGTGACTGGCGGCGGGGGCCAATAAAGTCGCGTCCAATGAGGCGCACAAAGTGAACAATGTGGGCGACGCTGAGGCAACGCTTTGTGGTCTGTTGCTTCGCTCAATGTGCTGACCAATCCTCTCCACACACCTCCCCCTGCCCCTCCCCCTCTCTCCACTCCCACTGCCATCCGCTTCGCTTCGCTTGATGTTGACAACTCTGACATCTGTGTCAGCCAAAAGTATTTGGCACTCGAATTTCTGTGGCCGCTTCCATTTGCGCGCTGACCACTAAAATCTGTTCTAGCCCAGGCCTGTGCGTGTATTTCGCATGCATTCCGCTTGCGGTGGAATGTGGCGTGTGTAATTCGAGTTGTAGGCCGAATACAGTGAAGACCTTTGGCTAACGGATTAGGTAGGCTCTGTAGATGAAGTCTGTTGAATTTCATGAAAAAAGAATAGAAAGAAGACCTTTGAGTTATAAAATAAGTATGCCTTTTAGAAGATATCTTTTAAATTTCATAAGAATCTAAAGAGGTTTAATGGTTCTATTTGAAGTTAAAGCAAGAACAGAGTACAGATCTTTGAGTTATGAATAAAGTATGTGATGTTAAAGATTTCTTTTAAATTTTATAAGAATCTAAAGAGTTTAAATAGTTATATTTGGAGTTAAAGTAGGTATAGAACGAAAACCTTCGGGATATATAATATGTATGTTCAGGAGAGAATATCTTTTATATTTTATAAGAATATAAAGAGATCTAATAGATATATTTTAATTAATATCCAGAACAAAGTAAAGATCTTCGAGTTTTAAAATAAGAATATACTTTAGACGATTTCTTTTAAGCTTCATAAGAATCTAAAGAGATTTAATGGTTTTAATTAGAGTTATGAAAGGAATAGAATTAAGACCTTGGAGTTATAGAATAAGTATACTCTGTAGAAGCTCTCTCTCAAATTTTATGAAAATCTAAATATATATTGAAGTTATATTCCGATTTAAGTTTTAAGAAAAATCTAATATAGTAAAGCGGATATATTTCGATTTATAAGCCAAATACACCGCAGGCCTTCGACCTATTAATTAATTAGGACCTATAAAAACTTTCTGAAAAATTTTCACACAGATCACTAAAGGTAAAACCAAATTATAGCTCGATTTTGTAATGATATATGCAAATTGAGTGCGATAAGCTGTCGAATTGACGTCAAAATGGGCTTCACTGCAGAAAGCATATTTACCAGCGATTTTACAGGATGATAAATCACGCCAAGCTGACCGTCGACATATCCTCGCATAATCGGACAGGCAAACAGATAAACGCACAAAGCAGACAAAGCGGATAAATGCCAAAAGAGGAGCTGGGACTGGAACTGGGATGGGGATTGGGATTTGGGAGGGAACTAGGTTGGGTCCTGTTTATGAAAATAAACAGCGCGTGGAGCGGAAAATAATGTGAATTTATGCGTGCGTGTGGCAGTTAAAGGCCAGAATTTTGACATGCATTTCCACCACGCAAATATCTATTAAATTTTTAATCATTTAAAATGAGAAATATGTTCCAAATGAGATTGAAAATTCTTTAATGTTGGAATTATGCTGCTTATTATATGTAATTATATGGAATTCTGCTATTGAAATATAAATTTAGAGTTGTTTTATTATACATTTATTTTTTGTACAACTGCAAACAACATTTATATATTTAATTTTATATTTTTTGAACAAAGTTTACTTTTAAGGTTCTCTCTAAATATTGGAATCGTCTTCCCTTCACCTTTATATGATACTTATGTATTAGGTTTCAGTTTTTATATGACTTTTAAAGTTATTAGAATTTTAATTGCATATTTTTTACTTAGTTGATTGTTGGCTGACAGATCAAGCTACCTTCCCTTCGTTTTTTCGATATAAAGGGCAAAATCTGCTTTTTTTTTTTTATTAATTACGAGGGTCGTTTGATAAGTCCGTGACTTTTTGAATAAAATATATTTTTTTCGTCAAAGAAGCGTTTTATTTCTCAACATAATCTCCTTTTAGCTCTATACATTTAGTCCAGCGTTTTTCCAATTTTTTTATTCCTTCCAAATAATAGGTTTTCTCAAGGCCCTCAAAATAGTCGTTTGTTTCTGTGATGACCTCTTCATTTGACCCGAATCTCTTACCGCCGAGCCATTTCTTCATGTTTGGAAACAAAAAATAGTCACAGGGGGCTAAATCTGGAGAATATGCTGGATGGGGTAGCAGTTCGTAGCCCAATTTATGAAATTTTGCCATGCTGACTACACACGTGTGCACCCGTGCATTGTCCTGATGGAACAGCACTTTTTTTTCGCCAAATGCGGTCGTTTCTGCTTCAAATCAATATCGAATCTGTCCAAAAGCTCTGAATAATATTCGCCGGTGATCGTTTTACCCTTTTCAAGGTAATCGATGTGAATGATACCTTGTGCATCCCAAAAAACTGTGGCCATGACCTTGTTGGCCGACAGACCCACCTTGGCCTTCTTTGGTGCACGTTCACCCGGAGAAACCCACTGTCTTGATTGTTCTTTGGTCTCTGGTGTGGTGTGGTGGATCCATGTTTCGTCTACGGTAACGAAACGGCGCAAAAATTCGTTTGGATTGCGGTTGAACATCGCCAAACACTCCTTTGAAATGGTCACACGGTTGCGCTTATGGTCGTGTGTGAGCAATCGCGGCACCCATCGCGCGGAAAGCTTTTTCATGTCCAAATATTCATGTAAAATGTGATGTACCCGTTCAGTTGAGATGCCTACAGCCTCAGCTACCTCACGCACTTTCATTCTCCGATCATCCAATATCATTCCATGGATTTTGTCGACGATTTCTGGCATGACGACCTCTTTTGGGCGACCTGAACGTTCGGCATCACTTGTACTGGTACGACCACAACGGAACTCAGTAAACCATTTCTTAACCATTGAAATTGATGGTGCAGAGTCCCCATAATATTTATCAAGTCTTTCCTTGGTTTCGGTGATGGATTTTTTACTCAAAAAATAATGCTTAATTAGCACACGAAATTCACTTTTTTCCATTTTCGTTAAAATTCACGAGATCGTCTGCTTTCAATGCCTATAAAACGCAAACCAAAAAACGCAGCTTTCTCAAAATTTTACAGTCAGCTGTTAATCGATAACTGCTGACAGGAGCAGTGTTGTATTTAGAGCAGGTGCGCGGCAAATACAAAAAGTCACGGACTTATCAAACGACCCTCGTATGTAAATAAACACAACGATGTCTTTTTAACCTATATTTTTAATATAATCTGAATTTGATAATATTAACAAGGGTTTTAAGAAGAAGATGGTAAGTAACTAAAAATGTATTATATAATTTAAATTGCAAAGAAATAAATATATATTCCCTCAAATAAAGGATTATATTTAAGTATTAGTGTAAATAATTGTGAATATAAGCTTAAAGTTTAAATTTTTAATTCTTAATTTTATATTTTAATTCCTTAATTTAATTATTTATTTAAAACATATTATAAATTATAATTAGTTAATTTTACATTTAAATTCTTTTATAAGATTCTTTTTTAAGTCGACAGCTATTCGTCCAATTCAAATTAATAAATAAAATATAATATATAAATAGATATGAATGATGTATTGAGTTTGGTTGGAATATTTATTAAGCAAATTAATAAAAATCTGTAGATTTTTTCTGAACCCAATGTTGTTATAGTTAGAAAGTGGGTCTGTGCTGCAAATATCTGACCAGTATATTATGTATTAAAGTACATAGTTTATCTCTCTTATAAGTATGTTCAGATGCCCTAAAACAAGTAAATATTAAATCCTCTCAAAGTTAGTCCTTCAAGCCTGTTAAACCTATTCAGCTTAGCAGTTTAATAAATCTACCAAATACCATATTCCCAACCACATATTCTGTGTTCATTATCAAGTACTTTTCATGGTAAATGGTACCTTCCTGTACCTTGCCTTACTGGGATACCCGATCCTTTTCCACAGTCTCCCATATCTCCCCTCTGGGCACAGCCATTTCTCGTATTCATTTCGCAATTAACGCATTTCATGTGCAAAATTGTTCATATGCCACGCCCCTTGCCTTCAATCCCTCATAATTGCATAACTGACGCAGTTGCTGTGTTGCTGCGTCGACTGCGACGTCAGCAGTGGCAGCGACAGAGGCAGCAGCAGCTGTTGCATCTCGCACTGTGCTGCATCTAATTATGCGAATTCATTTAAGCGCGCAGCGTTTTTTTGCTGCTCTAGCTCGAAAATTAGGTCAGATTTAACATATTCATTAGAATTTGGCGGGGAAGCAGGCACAGAGAGAGAGAGAGCGAGGAGAAGGGGGCGTGGCAATACCTTCAATATGGAGGCTAATGGGGGCAAGAATGCTGAAGAGTCAAAGGAAGCTGACGGAGCTGCTGCTGTTGCTGTTGCTGTTGCTGTTGTTGCTGCTGAACTCATGCTGCAACTTGTGAAGCTGATTACAAGTGCCACACACACACACGCATACACACACAAATGGGCACACACATGTGCGCACACACACAATGGCAAAAAATTATTAGAAAATTGCATTGGACGACGACGTCGCCAACGATGACGACGGCGACGGCGACGATGACGACGGCCTCGTTTCGGCTGCTTCGCAGTTGCCCTCGTCACGATAAGCGACTGCAAAGTGCGGCAGGGGGGGGGGAGGGGGGGGTTAGGGGTTAGACGGGGTGAGGGCAGCAGGCTCTGGATGGGACTGGCGTCGCTGGGTGGCTGCTTGGCCTGGGCAGGCAGCAAAGCGCAGCAGGCAAAGCGATTTGAAAGAAGAATTTGAAGCGCTGATAACGAAAGCAGCAGTAAAGGCGAAGGCAGAAGTGGAGGCAGAGGCAGAGGCAGTGGCACCAGAGGCAGTGGAGATGATGGCAGGCAGTGTAGAAGGGGGAGTGGATAGGGGCAGCCGCGACGTCAGCGCCAGTGAAGGCGTCAAATGTCTCAATAGACAAACTGACACTCGAGCACGCAAACCAGACACACACACAGAGAAAGACGCAGACACACACACAGACGCACACAGGCACACATACAGGCACACACACAGTCACACACACAGGCACACACACAGTCACACACACAGGCACACACACAGGCACACACACAGTCACAGCCATGTGTACTCAGTGCTTATGTAGTAGACTCAATGAAGCATGGAACGAGCAATCCATCGAGTTGTTGCTGCCGCTGCTGCTGCTGATGAGCTCTTCAATTACACAAGCACGCAAGCAGCAGCAGCAAGAAGCAGCAGCAGCAAGAAGCAGGCAAGCAGCGTCGTCGTCGTCGTCGTCGTCGTTTAATGGAATTAGTACAATGACAATTGGCCACAAACCCAAAGACGTCGCCGACGGCGGCAATGAAGACTGTCCCCAGCAATAGAAATAAATTGAATAAACGCGCTGCACAGCGCAGCAACAGCAACAGCAGCAGAGGCAGAGGCAGAGGCAGCAGGGACAGCAGGGACAGCAGGGGCAGCAGAGGCACAAGATGAATAGGCAGAGGCAGCGCACTCTAGGGGAAGGTGGCAGCAAACGAGGTCAGCTCAGCTGATAATTTTGGGCAGATAGCACGACAGAAAACACGCCAAGTCAACTCAACTCGAGTCAAGTCAAGCCAAGTCAAGCTGAGTCGAGCAGCAGCCGAGGAGCAGCAGCTGCCCATCATCAGCTGGAGATCGGCAGAGCACGAGGCTGAGGAAGCTCAGCCATTCCCACCGTTTACCGTAGCCAACCACAGCTGCAAAATAACAACAGAGAACAAGCTAAACAAAACACAAAGCCCCGTGTCGATGACAATTAGCGATTGGAGACCATTCTGCCTGCTCCTCCTCCTCCTCCTCTTGCTGCTGCTGCTGCTCACCCAGCTTGACCCAAGTGTGGCGCACCTTTTGACGTCGCCCTGGTCTCTATCTCTCTCTCCCTGGTTGCTCTGGTCGCTCTTTCTGTTCGTATGTAGAGCATGCAGCGTTGCCATAAATTAAATTTAACACCAGATCGGGGGCCATTGATAGCATCGGGGCGCTTCCTCCTCGCCCAGGGCAACGCATTTCTAATGGCAAGTGAAGCACACAGACAATGCCAGCATCGACAATCGACAATCGACAAACGACAAACGACAATGCGAAGCTACACGCTTCACTGCATTCAGGTAAAGCCCGCTTCCCCGCTTCCCCACCTGGTTGGCTACCTAGCTACCCAGCCCAACCCACAGCGAAACAATCCACAATCCATCTATCTGCTTATCCAATCACCCTAAGCCAAAGCTGACAACTTTGTTTTGAATGAGAGATGAGAGCAGCACTGAGAAGATTTCGAGAACAGAAAGGGAAGATGTTGGAAAATAGAAGAAATAAGGCAGATTTGAACTGCAGATGAGGGCACTGATTTCTATATAATAGAAAGATTCAAGCAAGGGATTATCGAATATATGTTAATCGAATATTAATCGAAGATTCGGCGAATGAGGAATATATTATAAAGTGATATACAGATATATTAATATGAATGTTATTATCATTGATATGATATATATATATGATATACTCGTATGTATTCTATATATAGAAATATAGTTACATATACGTATGTTAAATGTTCAATGTTTAAACGAAACATTACCTCAGAAAACTATAAACCTAACATCAAAGAGAATATACGATAAACTTAACCTCAAAGAGATTTTTACACGCAAATACAATATATAAAAAATGTATACAGAAAATTCTACAGTACTGTAAGTAAATATGTATATATCTGTAATATAGGTATATATCTATATAGATATCTGATCATTATTAGAACTTTTCCTTTTATACTTAAACATTCTCTTTGTGCACTGTACATTAGAGTTCATTCTTTTGTATCTAGTAAAATAATGTTTTCTTTTTATACCTTGAGCCGTTTCTTAAATTATATATGAAGACACAGAACCGCTAATATTTGGATTAAATGATGTGTATATAACGTATAAGATAACAAAAATCTCAAATCTAATGAATACTAGCAGTTTTTATTTCATAATAATTACTTCTCCATATTATATATGTGCATATATGTATCCTAAACCTTATCCTCATAATATTATATGTGTCCTGGCCTTTCTTCATTAAACAACGAGACAAACAGTCAAGCGGCACGCTAGAGTGAAACACCCTTCGATCTATGTTTAAGCACTAAACTCATTAACCATACTTTTTACTATATACGTGTAATACTTACATCCCCATTATACTATATACAATTATGTAAATGCAATAAACTGTTGCCACAAATATTCTACATTCTACTATATATGATATTTATCATAAGATGATAAATACAAAGTGAATATATATATTTTATTTAATTATTATAATTCTGAGAATTATTACCATACATATACTCTGTGATATTACATAATATAACACTACATTGTATCATATATCTTATATATTTCATTGCAATAAAAATACATAAATTACCGAGTTAATCAAGTGATTTCTACTACAAATATATCATATGACATCCACTTCGTAATCATAACACTTTCCATAACTAACTAACTATTCCCGTTCTATACTTAGCACAACAATTCTATAATGCAAATGCCGAGAAAACGTTTGATGGTTTTCCCAATTAATTCAAAGACGAATGCAGATAGTAAGTTAATTAGGGGATTCCGGGGAAGCCGGGGAATCCGGGCTGAGCTTCGTTTACTTAATTTCGGTTTCAGTTTCAATCGGCGATTGACGTAGCGCTGCCTCGTTCAAGGGAAGTCCATCAGAAGTGCCTCGAAAGTATCGTTTAGCTTTATGTGCGACGCGTTGAAAATAACAAACAAATGGAAAAAAACAAAGAAGACAAGTTTCAATAGAAATACGCTAACAAGAGAAGAGAGTGAAGAAGAAAGAGAAGAGGAAGCGTACTATGCATATGCTCAGTATAAGCTCTGCTACAGTTGGAGATGAAAGATGTGGCTAAGTTCGGGTTTAGTAAATACTCACAGTTAGAGCAAGTTAATCTTATAGTTTCTTATCACTTAGGGTATCTGCTTAGTGGGTTTGTTCCACTAAACAAATCGAATCGCTGGCGCTGACTCGTCGCGCAGATAGCATCGTAATGTATCGCTTTGTGCTGCGAGTGACGCGTATCATTGGCAATTAAATTAAACATACACACAGATACACTCATATATACACACATTTATACACTCGCTAGACACTCATAAATACAGTGAAGCACAAAAGTGCGCGTTCGCAATGTCAGCGCCACAAACAACTGACGTAGCTGAGTTTACATGTGTGTGTGTGTATCTACAACTACTGTACAACTAGCATATGCATGTCTGTGTAGCTATATCTGTATCGATGTATCTGTATCTTTGACAGTTGTTGCTGCTGTGCTGCTGCTGCTGCCGTTGCTGCTGTGAGTGATTTTCGCCAGTGACATTTTAATTGCTGTTATGTTTTATTGATATTCAAAAACTACAATTGCTAATTGTTTTATTGTTCATTTGAAAATGGCATTTATCGCTTGCTGCCTTCGCAACGGCACTGCCACTGGCACTGGCAGTGGCAGCTTAATAGCCGATTTTAAATACTATAACATCGCACAATTAGCCCGATTATGGGCAGTTTATTAGCTGCCGATTGCCAATTGTAATGCAACACAAAAGGGAGAGCAGGAGAGAGACTGATAGAGCAGGAAGGGGAAGTGGGAACTAAGTGATAGGTGTAAAGATGAAATATTGCTGGGGTGCTATCGGTTGAATAAGTTGAACGACTGCAAGATACTCTGCATGGCAGTTTGTTTCACTGAGAGTATCTCAGATTGTAGTAAGGTGTGTTTGCGAGATTGTGTTTATTGTTTTTGATTGTTGAAAATACTTCTAACTTGTAGAACTTAATTAAATTGTAGTACTAGTAGTAATATATATAAAATTATATTGTATGGTGTATAAAGTAATAGTATATTTCTTAAGTATTTAAGTACAAAGAATGATAGACATTAACTTATTTTTATTTATTTATTTAATACAATTTAAAGTCGACTAAATGCAGTCAACTGAATTATAAATATTAGGATATTAATGCAATAAATCATTTATAAGAATCACTTAAAAAAATGAGGCATACAGTTGAAATGAAATAACATAAAATTAGTTTAATATAAATTTATTCATCTAAAATTGTATTTAGAAGGGTTTTATGTATTGAGTAATGACCCCTTTATTAAATACTTTTCCCTTGATCTTTAGTTAAAGGATGCTGAAGCTTTATGGTAACTGGTGTTGTTTCTTCGAGAGTACCCTTTCTTGTAAAAGTGTCTCATTAGATTACTTTAAGCTCTTTTGTTCATATTATATCTCATGTTGTTTTTCGCACCTTATATCATATCATATTCTAAATTTAAAAGTAAAAGAGTTATAATATTCTTACTTAAAGCAAACCCAAAACTTATATACGTATACTGCTCTATTACTTGCAATTCTTTAATTTCCAATTCGCTTGCTCATTCCAAGAGTTGTTTACCTCGAGACTTGTATTTTGAGTAGAAAGTTTTTGAGTAGCAACTGATAAGATTGCAATTAGTTGAGGTCGTTCGGAATAATACAACAAGATAGTGCCAGAAGACTTATCAATAATAAATATATAGTCATAATCATATTGCGAAATTTGAAAAATACAATTAGTTAGTTTTTGACTTGTTGACAAAGTCGAAGACGCGATGAACTATGGGGATGAGCTGGAACATTGATATATAGGTCTGGTAATCTATATACATATAACATGACATGGCATGGTATATAGTGTACAGTGTGTACTATCGTTACTTAAGATGCCTAATTCAATTACGTAATCTCACATAAATTGAAACTGACTGTGAACACTTGAACTGTCAACGGCAACTGATGACATGATGGACGGATGAACGGATGAACTGATGGCAATGATGAACTGACAAACTGCCCTCGGCTGTGCTTCACTTTGGACAATTGCCGCTTTTGCTTTTGCCGCCCCACGACACACGCCCCGCCTCCCGTCTTCGCCCACGCCGCAAGAACTGCGATGCCGGAACGTGCACAACAGCTGAAAAAATGAACGAGGCGCGCGCGTCATCAGCTCAAAGCTTATGGCATTTCCGCACCTGACGCGTCCCCAATGGCCGCCAGCAACCACCACCACCACCACCACCAACAAGCACTACAACAACAACAGCAGCAACAACAAGAGCAGCAACTACAACAACAACAATAGCAACAACAACGTTAAAATGGCTTGTCCATCTGTCTAACCGTCTGTCGGACTCTTCTTCGTCTGAAGTGGCCCTGCTTGAGTTTGCCTCGCCTGCTCTGCCCCCCTCCCCCTTTCCCCTCTCCCTCTCTCTCTCACTCTGCCTTCTTATGGCACTTCTGCTTGCTCTTACTACTTCTTGTTCTTCTTCTTCTTCTGCTTCTTGTGCTTGTCTTGCTTTGCTTGTCATTCTTGTCTTTGGCTTCTTTGGCAGCCGATTTGATTTAGTTTCTTGCATTTGCCCTGCGTTCTGCTTGTATTGCAATATACACACACACACACACACACGCACATATACATGTATATATACACATACTCCCTCTCTCCTCTCCCTCCGCCCCCTCTGCCCTCCTCACTCACGTGCAATCGTAATTTCTATGACACTTGTCCATGCTGCCACTTGGCTTCCACTTTATGTGGTCCGCGTCGCTGCCTCTGCTCGCTGCTCGCTGCCTGCTGCTTCCGTCGCAGCACTAACACCTCCAGCCCCCGCTGGCATCATTCTCCTCCAAAATGATAGCAGAGAGAAGCTGTGGCGGGGGCAGCTGTAGAGGCGCCTCAGCAGCATTGGCATTAGCTAAACGAAGCCGCTGTACACTTTCGTTTTAGTTTTCACTCCCGCAAAGTTTTCCTAATTGCGTTTGCCAGCTGTGTGCCTGTGTGTGTGTGTGTGTGCTGGTGTGTATGCGTGCCTTGGTGTGTGTGTGTTTGCCTCACTTAAGCGCTCAAGATCAGAGAGATAAAACTTGGCGACATTGCATAACTTTATGAAAACACCTTCGCTTCCAAGTGAGGGTATTCAATATACACAGAAAGAGAGAGACAGAGAGCTATAGAGAGATAGAGAAAGAGAGAGAGGGAGAGAGAGAGAGAAGACTTCGAAGACAGGCACTTCAATTGATTATTGCCCACTGTACTTGGTGTCGCTGCTACTTCTGCTGCTTCGGCACAAATTATTTACTTTTTGCGTGGTCTTGCAGGGGGTATATTCCCTTTGAAGAGCTCTTTGCACTGCATAAGGGCACTGCACTATCTTATCTATTGGTATAGTTTGGTATATAGTTTGTTGTTTTCAAGATATTGCAACAAAATTGAGCCAACACTTGTTTTGCTTTTCTATTTGAGTGTTCTTCAAATTTCATTGAAATCTAAGCGAAGCTCTTAGAGAAAGAAGCCTTTGAAGTTGGATATTGCAATAATTCTATTACCTTTGAAGACTATGCAATGAAACTTGTCATTTTGCTATATTCCTCTTATTAATATGCCTTGAATAAGTTTCATAAATGTGCATGTAGTATAAAAAACTATGGAAATAGAATATATCATTCAATTTGTTAATATTTCTTGAACAATCTTTATAAATTCAAAAGGTTTCTTGGTTCTTATAACTCTTCATCTTTTAATGACATCCCTTTTTCCATATATTTTATTCAAAGATGCTCTATAAAGATATTAAACCTTCGTTTTCTTATATTCTTACAATAATATATATCTATATATATATATATTGTATATATATATAATATCATTCAATTTTGTAATATTCCTTGAACAATCTTTATAAATCCAAAACGTTTCTTGGTTCTTATAACTCTTCTTTAGACATCTTTTAATGACATCCCTGTTCCCATACATTTTATTCAAAAAATTAACCGAAAAGTGTATTAAACCTTTCTCCATTTCTCATGTTTTTACAATATTTTAAGTATTTTCATTCATTTTTTCAATACTTTATGAACAGTTTTTATAAATTTGAAAGGCTTCCTGCCTTTCAAAATTCTTCTTTAGAAGTTTAAACAACATCTCTTTCATATTTTTCATTACAAAGTTCCTCCAGAAAGTGTATTAGCACTTCGTCATGCCAGAGCTCAGCTCTTCCCTCATTCTCATGTTTTTGCTTTCGATGGCTTTTCTTGCTTCTTGCTCTTCTGCTGCTCAGCCTCCGACTCTTTGCTCTTTGCTCTGCTCTGCTCTGCTCTTTGAGATGCCAAGTGAAACTTGTCTTTTGGTCTCATTTTGCACTTTTGATTTCATTTCAAGTTGCGGTTCAACTCGATTTCGTTCTGGGCTTCTCTCTATTTGCTTTTCTATTGTTGTCGATTGTGTCTTGTCTTTATTGTTGTCTTCACTTTTGTTTGTTGCTTTAGCTATCAAATTTGACTTGTTTCCACGTAGTACAAGATATTCTATGCTACTTTTGGCACATAAATTAAGCTGCATTCGGAGCTAGTAACAAAAAAGATATTAGCACTTTGTGCTTCGTCTTTTTGCTAATCGTGTAGCCAACGCAATTCAATTCTGCCCACACAAAGAAGATGTTGTTGCTTTAGCTGTTGCTGCTGCTGATGATGATGATCATCCAGCCATAATTGCTTGCCCAGTCTCCCTACCTACCCCTCTCCCTCTCTCTCTCTCCTCTCTATCTGTCTCTTTTCCGCTCTCCATGCAAAGCACGTCAAAACCACACAGCATACAGATTAATTACGCCAGGCAGCTTTGGGTCGAACTTGGATCTCAGGCTGACTGGCTGGCTGGCTGGCTGGTGGGGAGGTCGTCGCGTCTAAGTCGCCATGAAGTGCATTTCATTTATTCTAGAAATTATCGCCACGAATTGTTCATGTGTAACGGCAGATACATTTGTGAGTGTGTGTGTGACTTTGTGTGTGCGTGTTAGTTTTTCCAACAGCCCCGTCGGAGACTTGACAAGCGACTGTTTGTGAGAGACAATCTTGCACTGCACTACCGCAACACCTAACCAAATACCCTCTACCCCCTCTTTGTACTGACTATATTTTGTTCTCAACCCAGTACCCTCCACCGTTCCTTGTTCCCAGCATACCCCTACACCACTACTAGCACTCTACCCAGCTCCAGTACCCTCTTCGCAGTACTCACTAACTATAACCCTTAGACCCTAACTCCTTACCCTCCTAACCCCATAACTCCTAACCCACTTTACGCCCTAACCGTCTACCCTCTACCTTCTACCCACAATGTTTAGCCGTACCCTGTACAAAATACCCACTGCATTTAGCTCACTACCTTCACAGCCCTACCCTATGCTCGCAATCGACTTTTCCGCCTAACCTTCTATCCCTAACCTACTAACCCTATCTACCCAGCTCCAGTACCCTCTTTTTAGTTCTCCCTACCTATTACCCCCGATCCTAACTCGCTACCCTCCTAACGCCATAACTCCTTATCCAATTCACTTCCTTAATCTCTACCTTCTACCTACTAGATTTAGCCGTAACCTGTACTAAATACTCACTGCATTTAGCCCACTACCCTCACACCCTAACCCTATGCTCACAATCCACTTTTCCACCTAACCCTCTGAGCCTAACCTACTAACTCTACCAACCCACTACCTTTCTACCTATTGACCAGTTTCCTTTACCCATTCGCTTGGCAGCTACCTTCAATTCACCAACCAACTAACTCTAACTACCCTACTGCCCGATGACCAGTTCCCTTTACCTCATCAGCTACCTTCAATTCACAAGCAGCTACCTCAAACCTGCAAGCCCAGTAGCCGCTAATCCTCTACCCCTAAACTCCTCACCCAATCGGCTAAGTAGAACCCACTATCTCTAGCTTCCACTACCTTCCAACCTGCCAACCCACTACCCACTGCATCTAAGCACCCTCTACCTCCGCGTACCTCCTCCACCTCGCTCTCATCTAATGCAAGTCAGAGCCTAACCCCTACACTGCGTTTCGTCTACCCCCTTCGCAAGCAGTCTAACAAGCAAGTCGGCACCAAGCCGCCCACATTTGAGTCCGCCATCTTTTTGCTTCCGCCGTTTGCCTCGTGCATCTTAATTACTTTTGTTTCTCTTGCTGTTGTTGTTGTTGTTGTTGTTGCTTTTTCTTTCCCGACTACTGAAAATTTCCACACAGCGCAGCGCAGCGAACGAAATTCAATGAAAAATACTTATTCAAATAGCCGCAGCCGCAACTACTGAGGCAGCAAAGAAGGCTGTAAACGAGCTAACACAACACGAGCTACAGCAACAATAACACAGCAGCAACAACAACAACAACAACAACAGCAGTGAGTGAGGCGACGACGGCGGCAATCTTACAGATACAGATACATTCCGTGTTGGGTTTTTGTCGAACGCTTCGCTGCTTTGCACTTGAGATTCTTATCGCCGCTGGCCCAAGTTGATTTTGATCTTTACAATGCATTATGCAAACAGTGAGAGAGACGCAGAGAGAGAGAGGGAGAGCGAGTGAGTGAGTGAGAGAGAGGGAGAGCGAGTGAGTGAGAGGGTATTAGCATTAGTTGAATAAGCGCCTCACCCATCATCATCGCCATCTCTCTCTCATTCTGTGCTCTTGCAAGAACATTTTCCATTTGACTTTTGGGCTAAGCTGCCACGCCCACAACGAGGAGGCGCAGTCGACATAAATCGTCAATGAAGTGACAGAAGAGTCTCCATCTCTCTCTCTCTCTCTTGGATCTCATTAGAGGTACTTTAGTGGGCGAACCTACCTCCCTCCTCCTCCTCCTGCCTGTGCCGAGGGCAGTCTGCATTGGAATCCGAGTCGTGGTCTGACCTCACTTTGGCCTGGCTTTACAAAAGACACAGATTAGTGGCGAGTGTGTGTGTGAGTGTGCAGTAATGTGTGTGTAAGTAGCAGCACAAAGTGTCAGCTTTGAGGCAGATTTAAGAAAGCTAAAGAAGAAAAGCAAAGCAAAGCGAGAGAAGAGAAGAGCAGAGAAGAAAACCGAGTGCTAAATTAGTGGCAATTGTGCGCGACAAGAAGCAGCCCCGCCAGGCAGACGCTCTGCTCCAAGTGCCTCCAAGCACACACACACACTCGCACACCCATACACTGGCACTTACTGTGAGGTCGTACAAGGTACTTGTAACTATTTATTTAGTTGACTGCGAATGTGTCCCCGCCACTCTTCGCCAAGTGGCCGCTCCAAGTTGCCGTTACCGGCCAAATGGCCAACGATTTGGGGCCCCGCAAGGAGCAACTTGCGCCATTTGTGCCGAAGCTATCATGGCGAAACTACCTTGCATTCCCTTTAGTCTCTCCCCCCCTTACTCACTTTCTTTCTTTCTCTCTCTCTCTCTGTCTTGCTGTCATTTACTTAAGCAACTTTGCCGTAATGTTCTGCAATTAGGAATATTAACGAACCATCAGCTTCGTATAGAGAGCAGGAAATTACTTGTAGTTCTTGCTCAAACTTTGCCAAAATCTTGCTTAAAGTTCTAAGGATTTGATTCTTTAACTGTGAGTTTGAGTGTTGGAAATATTCATGGGCGCAGGCATTTTCTTTGGCAGGCGCTCAATAGAATGCCAGGTAAGTATACATAGATATTTCCTTTTATTTATATATTATATTCAATGTATAGTTCTATCTGTATATTTGTCGATCTACCCAACTATCAATCTATCTATTGATCGATCTATCCATCAATCTTCCTAGCTATTTATCTATTTATCGCTCTACCTATCTACCAAGCTAACTATCTATCATTCTAGCTAGCCATCTAGCTATATAGCTATCGATCTATGCATCTATCTTTCCATCTATCTATCGGTCTATCTATCTTAAATTAGGATCTATATCTTTAGCTTGGAGTTTCTGTTTAGTTTAAGTCTTTAATATTTAGTCTTTAGTTAGAGTATTGATAAACATCAGCAGTTGTTTCTTTACTTTGGTTATGTATTGCTGAAGTTCTTTGTATTCTTAGATATTACTTTCCTTGGCATTTCAATTATTCAGTTGTAGAACTCTCAAGGCTCTCTTAAATACTAAGCATGTTACTTGTTAAACCATCTGTCGTTGATACCCAGTGCATCCAGTTACAGTTGTCTCTAGTAGAAAAATCATTCAGGTTACTTAAGTTTCCTTTTCTCAAGTTCTTTGTATTATATTTTATTTATTTATTACTTTATTTTAATATAATAAAGTAGAACTTTTATTTGTCGACTTAGATTTTCATTTCTTAGTGCTCCCTAGTTGCAAAAGTTAAAGAAGTTAATCAGGATGTAGGGAAATAATGACTAGTTACTTCAATGTCATCTTTTTTCAACTACTTCCAAATGTTATTTGTCTTCTCTAGTGCCAGGGGAGTTCGATTTTCTTCGATGATATCTGAGTTATTAGGCTTTGATACTTAGTTCTCTCTGGTTTTCCCCAGAGTTCGCTTAACTAAGGGTATTTGCAGTTACACTGTCTGTCGTTGACTTAGTTCCTCCACTCGCCAGTTAAGATCTGCACATCACTCCATCTACACGTGCTCATCGCCAAGGTCTTCTCTTTGGCTGGCGCTGGAAATAAAAGATATTTACGAGCATCCAAGCCCCAACAGGCCCTTTTCTTGGAGGTTTCTTGATCCGTCTGGTTTTGCTGCTTGTTGCTATCTAAATTTGGGATTTGTAGCGTAGATTTTGCAGCCGGCCCGAGAGACTGAGATTGATATGGTTTCTTCCGTTCCGTTCCGTTCTTTCATCTTATCGCGAGGCAACCTTTCAGATACACAATGCAAATATTGTATTAAAATTCTAGCGCCTCAGCCAAGACGGTGGCGCGGCAGAGCCAATGGTCGCAACGTTTATGAAACTGTCTAAAAATGTATTCACAGTAGACACACGCACACACACACATATACACAGGCATACACTGGTGTGCGTTGTTTGTGTGCCTGTTGAAGAATTTTTGCATGCTGCTGCTCATCTGCTGACCCAAAAAGCCAAAGCAGACAAATTAAACAAACGCGCTCGCGAGTCCAAGCAGCAGCAGCCAGTGGTGCCTTGAAGTGGTCCATGCTCTGCCCCCTCCTCGCTGCCGTCAACTTCTATTTCTGTGGCTAGCCACTGTCGTCATCATCCTCATCATCGTCATCGTCATCATCATCATCTTCGACGGCGTCGTCTGCATAAATACTGTGTAAGGCCTGCCAGCCAGTTGAGTCTTCTGCTGGGCCTCCCTCCCTCCCCTCCTCAACCTGCTTGCCCACCCCTACAATGCACAAGCGAGCACAATTTGCGGCACAGTTCACGCCGTTGCCACTGGCAACAGCTTCTTTGAAGCCAAAACCAGGCCAACTAATAGAGTTGATGCACTTTTCGAATACGCAATTGAATTTGCCCGTTTCTGCGCCGCGTGTGCCTGCCCCACCACAGTGTCCCACTGTGCACAAGTTAAATTTCCCCAAATGCAACATTTGCATTGTTATGTTTTATGTTAACAGTGGTAATTAAAGTTATGTTAAGCACTTACTAAGAACTTAACATGGGTCATTAAAGTACAGTATAATTCGCTTAGCTGCATCGATAGTTAGCTGCATCGGCAAGATATCTGCATTATTTTTCCATTTTTTTGTGTGAATAGAAAATAGAAAAAATTAAGTTAGCTGCATTTTTAAGTTACCTGCATCGAGGCATTGTGCAAAGTACTCGAGGCAGCTAAGCGAATTATACTGTAATGTTAATGATGTGCAAACAGTAACATTACTCAGAATGTTAAGCTATTGTGAATTGCAAGCCTAGCTTCTGCATAATTTCCTCTGCTCAATATTGGCCATTAGATAATTTATTGAATGTTTAAATTACAAACTTGATCAGAGCTTAACAAGCTTATTTACAGTTCGTTTATTAACATAAACTTAAACTTATTTAGGCCTATGTGAATTACAAACCAGACTGCTGCTAAATTTTCCCTGCTCATTATTGGCTATTAGATACTTTATTAAATATTAATTATGGCAGTTAAAGTCTTTCGCAAGTAAACACTGGAAAATTAAGACATTTAATGACTTTCCTGTTAAACATGTAAATTGAAATTTGCTAAAAGCCTGGCTCCACCCTAAAGTTTAGATCCTGCTTAATTTCCCCTTTTACAAAGGTACTTTCGTTCAAATTAACAGTCTGCTCTGCATAAGGACTTTTAAGTAAATTAACATGGGAAATTAACGAAATGTTAAATGTGATCACAATAACAGCGGCCTAGAAATGGTCAATTGCAGTATGAAATGTGCATTGTCATCAAAAGAGCTTTTCTCCAGAAATACCCCAACCCTAACTAATTTTCCTCTTGGTTCCCATAGTGCGTTTTGTTGTTGTGCTTTGTTGGTTACTATGGCATGGATTTGAAGGCGACACTCGGTACTGTGGAACAATTAGTCTGCGCGCATGCGTCGCTGTCTCATTGTCAGCGCAATGCGAAGAGACGCGTTCGCGTTCGCGTTCGCAAAGCTTTCCCATATTCAAAGCTATCGGGCGTAGTAGTAAAAATTTAATTAAATTCAATTAAAATGCGTCGCGGGTCTTCGACAAAATGTTATTCGAATTTCAAGGTTAATTTGACAGACGCTTTGACGCTTTGTCGAACAAGAAGTGCCAAGACGCACGGCGCCGCGTCGGCCCTCTCCCTCTCCCTCTCTCTCTCTCTCTCTCTCTAGGTTTTTATGCGCGCTGCAAAGTTCATTTGTTCCGCAACATTGATGATTTATCTATGCGATATGCCGCTGCCTCTGCCGCCTGACCGTCCGTCTCTAAGTCACAAGGTGAAGTACACGACGAGACCTTTTTACGAGCGCCTCGCACGGAATGCTAATGGGGCAGTGCAAAGGCAAACGCAAACGCAAAGTAAAAATCGTAACGTAGCCAAACAAAAGCAGCTGCGAGTGCAGCGCGAGAATAGTAAATACATTAGTATCCATAGTACATTCTGATTTTCTCCTTCACTGTATAAATATGAAATTAATTTTTGGTACTTGCTGAAAAATAATAAAGGCCCCAAAAGCAAATGCAATAAAAATTATGTTGCCTGCCACAAATTGTCCAGACAGCTGTGCCACAACACACACACACACAACCAGGCGAGACCAGCACTGACAAGACCCGACTAGACCAAGCCACATCCCCCCCCATCACATCCCCCGCACTGGTTTACCCCATGCGGCGTCAGCTGCGACGGCTGCCATTTAATGAGTGAATGAATGAATGAATGGACGACACGGCACATGGCACGTCGTTGTTGTTGTTCTTGTTCCTGACTGGGGAGCAGCTGCGGTCGAGCCTGCCTGGTCGAGTGAAGCCTTTAGGAAAGCATTTAATGCTTTTATTTGCGGGTGGCAGCCCGAAATGGAACGTGCAACATGTTGTTCTTGTCTTGCTTAAAGGGATTGAAACGATAATTCCTCACAAAATGGTGGCATAGACAAGTTCCCTCACTAACTATTGCAGTTAAAGTGACTGAGGGATATTCTCTTATTTTGCAGTGGGAAATTTCTTTTCTCACTTTGGTTAGGGGACATTTTTTAAATCAGCTATCGCAGTTCATCTACATAATTTCCTTCTCTTATCATCGCATTCTGAGTAATTTTATCGACGAACACTTAATCGACGTTTAAAAGATGCAGGGATATTATTTGCATAATTAAGGGTAATTTTTTTAATAACTATCGCCTTGTAGGAATGTAAGTCTCTTCAGTACTTAGGAAAGTACCTTTGAAAACTATCGCAGTTAAGTTATGTCTTCCTTCAAAAACTATCGAAATTCCTACACTGTTAATTGCAGTTCAGCTAAGAAAATACGCATAGTTTGAAGAGAATTTTCTTCACTAGTTAGGGAAATTCAGTCAGAGAAACGCGCATGGTATAAAGAGGAATTTCCTTAACTAGTAAGGGAAGTTCCCTTAAGAACTGTCGCATTTAAGTTGGGTTAGGTTAGGCAGTTCGGAAAGTCTTTTAACTCAACAGTTTAAGTGACTAAGGAATACTTCTTCACTACTTATCGGAGTTTACTTGAGAGGGACCCTTACTTACTATCGCAGTGGCATTAAAGACTTTTATTTAGATATGTTTCTTCATCTAAAGATGTGCAAAAATATCGGTGTTTGCTGAGGTTATTCACATGAAAAAATTGATTATATTCTCCAATCTCGAATCACCTATGCAATCGCATTTTACAAGCTATACTCCCTTACTTAGTGATGGTACTTCTTCACCCGATTGATGTTTCCACATCCTTCAAGTGTAATGAAGCATCTTACTACACATTTTATCAGCAACCTTCGCTCTATCAAAATGTTCTTTAACGACGACAATTTTACTAATTGCATCCTGCATCGTTGTATAATCCTTCATCCGTTAAACGGACAATTAGTCTAATATTGTCTGGGTCATCTCTTGCCCTTCTCTCTCGCTCTCTCTCCCACTCTTCCTCCTTCTATCACTGTCATTCTTCCCCTTGCAAACAGATTGATTTATGGTGCAGCCGAAACTGCAGCCGAGTCAATATTTTCATGTTTGGAGAGCAGCCAGGAGGGAGGGTCTTACTCGTGCCTCGTACCCACCATAACGGGGTCAGGCAGAGTCAGGCAGCGATGTGAATGACAAACCCCTCGATCGAAATGAATTATAGTTATGGTTATTGACATTTAATGCACACATTGGCTACGGCTTAGACCCAGCTGTGGTCGCTTCACCCCTCCCTCCCCTCACTCCCTTGGAAATGAGACTCTGCTGCATGACAGCTGAGAGTTGTCCCCAATGCGACAGAGCCGTCGAAAGGAGTGCAAAATGAAGTAAGCATTAAACATGAGCACTGCGACAGAGACAGACCAAGAGGGAGACAGGGAGTGACAGAGTTACCTTACACCCTGTATGTGTATTTGTGAGTGCTTTCCAGCTGTTGACTGTGAGTACTCGTATTCACTTTACGAATTGTTTACTCATTCACCTCACTTGCCTTGTCGTCTGTTCTCCCTTCTCCTCCTTCTCCTCGTCGCTGAAATTTGAGTCTAGCATCATTTTCCATGTTTGTGAGCCACAAATCACAGCAAAGCACACACACACACACACACACACATACAAGTGCACAGACAGAGGCGAGAAAATGATATGGGAGATATGAGACATGTTGTGCGATTGTCGAGGAATTTGGGCTTGTTTCTGGTAATCGCAGACGAAAGAAATGAGTTGCAGCTTTGGGCTTTGTTTGAGGGTTCTTAAGACTTATCGACAGTGTTGCGAATAGTTTTGTGGATAGAAGAGCTGATTAGGTAGATGTTTTGAAGGCATTTGGAGGTATATTGGGGTAAGTTGCAGAAGAGAAAGGGGAAGAGTTAGGTGTGAATTTATGATGGTATAGAATTGTGAAGAAGAGCAGTAGTAGAATGAAACTGGTTAGGGTGGGGAAGCATAGAAAGGCACAGTAAGTAAAAGAAGGGTACTGAAAGCACATAGAAAGAAGTACAAGTAGAAGAAGATAGAGTGGTATAGGGTTGCATGGAAAGGGCGAGGAAAGGTGAGTGCAGAAAAGTAAAAAGTACAAAGTAACAACAGAGAATAAAGTGGAAAAGGGTAGAATTGTATTTCAATCGAATAAAGGTTCCAGTAGAACAAGATAATCATTCCCTATCATCCTGTTGAAATCTGTATATCTGATATTTTGCAATTCAAGGTATGATAGAGGAAGAGTATATGCAATTTATATGCATAGAATATAACAGATAATGATGTGAATGTGGCACACATAGATAGAATATAAAAGAACAGTAGTGCAAATAATATGAATTAAGCTTAGGTTGAGTAGAGTTGGTAGGGAAAAGGTGCTAAAGGTTCACAAAACACCACTTAGTAAAGGAAGGAGAACATACCTTAAAAGAAGAATATATACACACACCTACACTACCACTTTCCGCAGTTCAATTTGCTGTCATCCCCCGCCAATTGCCCCAACAATAACCCCAAGCCACTTAACCAATTCGATGAATATGCTTCAACTTCTGCTTCTGTTGCAGCAGACAGAGGCAGCACGGGCTATGGCATCTCTCTGGCATCTGTGGCATTAACTAATCTCTGGGGAAATGAAGAGCAAGTTCAAAACTATGCAGCAGGTCGAGCATATGGAGAGCAGGTCGAATCGAGGCCACCGGAGGCCAATGGGGCGCAGCTAACCAATAAAAACGAGACCCATCAGCGAAAATGAAATACCGCAGGTGACTGACGCATGCCACACACACACCGAGGCAGGAAGACCGACACCCACATACAGGCACAAACACGTAGTCATAATTTACATATTTTTTGCCGTGCGGCCCGAAAAAAGAATCGAGCTGAAAGATAAAAATGAGCAACAAAAAAAAAAAAAGCAAACAGAACTTTTTTGCTCTTTCTCTGTCTCGTTTGTTGCTTTGGGATGCACCTTTTTTGCTCAAGGGGGGGTTCGTTGAAATTGAAAACGGCGTTGATTATAATGTCAATACTCATAAAAACGAACCCGCACACAAACACAGACACGCATACATGTGTATTTGTGTGCCTTATAGAGCTGGGGTATATCGCATTGCTCTTGGGTGCGGTCAGAAACTTGGCTTATTTTGTTTTGATTTCTGCCTGGCAAATTGTTTTCTTATTTCGCTTGGGTTTCTTTCGCTTATTTTCGTTGTTGTTGTTGCTGTTGTTGTTGCTGTTGTTGCTTGGCGACAGATACCGATACAGATACAAATGCAATGCAAATGTATGTTTCATGTTATTCGCTGGCACTTTCATGGACATTACTAATGCCTCAGCTCGGCGCTGCCTCTTTTATTGTTTGGTTCCTCACTTAGGGTAGAGGCGTTAGAGTCATCGTAGTGTGACCAGGTGGACCTTTGACTCAGCTTTTGCTTACGATTTTCTTCTACTAAGATGCAATATTAGAATAATGTTTATATATTTAATTTTTAACTGATTTTAATTAAATAATTTTAACTTCAAATTTGTAATATCACATTTAATTTCAAATTTGTAATATATAAAATTGGAATTTTAATTTTATATTGTAATTCGTCAACTGACTAGTTTACTTAAAATAAATAAATTAATTAATAATTTCATAAGGTTTTTTTTCAATTTGAAATTTTTTTGTAAACGTTTTAGATGTTTTAGAATATCTCCTTCATTAATGTGCTTTAATATAAATTTCCTTTTGAGAAGTTTAAAATTTCTTAAGTTTTGCCTAATCATCATTTTTGTTTCTTTGCATCGATAAATTTTTTAATACCCTGGGGAAGTTAAGTGTTTTTATCATTAACTATTGCCCTTTAATAAACCAATATTTTCTTGTTTTAATTAACAAAACTTTATGATATTGCTTTATGGAGTAATTAAAGTTCATGACATTTGGTGTAGAAATAGTAATATTATTAATAATTTATATATATTTTCGTTTTATAGTAATTAGTAATTTTTCTGCTGCAGAGCTTCCACAGTGTTTTCATAGAACCTTTCTTCATTTCTAGAAACTCTTTAATGTAAAGGGGTTAGTGTTTTATGATTTGCTTAAATACCTTTAGAGTTGATTATAAATTTAATATATTTCGTTTAGAATTAAAGTCATTGTTTAAATAAAGTAATTCGTTAGTATTTCCTGCAATTCCTTTCTAATTTTCTAGAGACTCATTTATCTTATAAATATCAAATATCATTAGAGTGTATTGCAACCTCATTAAATCTAAGCGATTCTTTTAAGTAAAGACTTTCGACCTTTAGACTAAACTATTGTTTTGTTTTAAAGACTGTTTAATCTTAAAGGTTTAGTGTTTTATTTAATGCTTAAATTCTTTATAAGTGTATTGCAATTTAAACATATTTGGCTTAGCATTAAAAAATATGTTCTACAATACAATCTTGAATACATTTCCAACTTTCCTTCCTCTACTTCTTCACACCCAAATATTCAATCTTTGCCACATTCGAACTATGCTTGCCCGCTCATGTTTCCCTGCCACAGTCAACAAGAGGGTATTTATGCTTCGTCATGGCAGCACAATCCGCTTGGAGCGACTACCTGTTGTCATTTCGCCAGTGTCCTGTCCTGCCAGTGTCCGTGTCCGTGTCCGCGTGTCCGCGTCTGTTTACCTGCGAAAGAAGGCGAAGAAGCAAAGCCAAAGCCGAAGCCAAAGCAGAGTCAAAAACTTAATGCGCTTTGGCATGCTTTTAGGCAATAATTCATGGATTAACGCCATTTGGCTAAAGCTGATTTCTTTGCTCGCTTTTAGCGCATTTTCGAACCTCAGCGGGGGTATGGAGAGAAGGCAGGGGCGGGGGATGTTAGGGGGACCTCACCTCGACGCCGACGCCGACGCCTTTTCGGGTGTCTTTTTTGACATTCTTGCGACGTGACTAATCAAGTTAGTCCCGGATTGGGAAGCTGCCCATCTCAGTCACTCCTCACACACTCACTCACTCACTCACTCACTGAGTGACTATACCTGTCTCGCTCTCTAATGATCTCGACTGCGACTGCGATTTGTTTGGCGATTTGTTGACCACAACAAATTGCATTCTGAGGCGACCATAAATAACTCTCGTAGCCAGTTTTGGGGAAGGCAACGTGTCCTTCGTCGTCGTCGTCGTCTTCGTGGGGTCCTACCTGGGGGCAGCACGTGCTAAGTGCCAAGCTATGTGCAGACTGCTTCAGGCTCATTAATCAATATGACAAGTGCCAGAAAGAGAGAGCGAGAGTGGGAGAGAGATGGAGGGAGAGAGGAGTTACCCCGCTGATTTATGCAGTAAAACTTAATTTTAGAATGTGGCATCAAAGGAAATCAGCGGACTTAAATCCTTCAATTTGCGCCTCAACAATTCATAAGTAACGGTAAAACTTACAAGCTACCCCACCCCCCACCCTTTCTCCCCTTCTTCTCTACTGCTTTGTGTTCGTATCTTCCCCCTTTGCGAATTTCCTGTGCATTGTTTCGTCCTTGCCGCGTCGCCATTTTCTATTTAGCTAAAAGTTTATTCGCATTCGGCACATTTATTATGCACTTATTGTGCTTCAGCTCCCATTGTGCGCCTTCGCTGCTGCTGCTGCAGTCGCAGTTGGCGGCGCTGCTGCTGCGACTCTTTAATTTCACGACGAAGTTACTGCTAATTATGAGTGCCATCACTTATCAAAAATCTAGTTACATCTGCCCCAAAAGACATACGCTGACACACACACACACACACACACACATACATACGCACTGCACATGACCAATGCAAGTGCGCTGCTGCGACGCCTCTGCTGCTGCTGCTGCTGTTAGCAGCTCGTTTAACAGACCAACAAAAAGTACGCAGAATACTCGTGCGCTCTGCTTTTGTACATTGGGGCTTGGCTTAGCCGCCGCCTCTGCCTCTGCGCCTCTGCCTCTGCCACCGTCGCTGCCTCTGTTTGGCTCGTGCGCTCAACACTGTTAGCTCTGTGTGTTAGTCACTGCTTAAGTAATCGTGGCGCTCTGTCGGCACTCACTTTGCCGAATCGTATTACAGTTTGCCGATGGCATCGTTTGACTTCGGCTTCGGCTTCGGCTGTTGCTGCTGCTACTCTGCTCTGCTGTGGCTGCTGCTGCTGCGGCTGCGGCTGCAGGTCGGTTCGGCTGCTTCAGTTCTTCGGTAGCCCAACAACGCAGCAGCACGCGGATGCTACGCTTCGTTTTTTTCTTGTGGCCCGCGCGCGCTCTCTTTGACTTTGGCTCTTAAACTTTGTACGTGCGCCGCTCTCGCTCTTGCTCTTGCTCTCTCTTGCTGTGTGAATTGCTCTCTTGACTTTCGGACACACCAAGCACTGTTGCTGCTGGCGTCGCTGCTGCTGTTGTGTGTTCTTGAGTTGGCTGCGCTGCTGTTATTGTTGTTATTGTTATTGTTGTTGTGGTGGTCTCGGTCTCGGTCTCCGTTTCGGTTTCGGTTTCGTTTGTCTGCCGTGCTGCTGCTGCTGCTGCTAGTTTGATTTTTGTGCGCTCCGCAGCGTCGTCGTTGCCGTCGCCGTCGTCGTCGTTGCTGCTGCTGCTGCTGCTTTCGTTGTCGCTCTGCAGCTGCGTTCGTGCGCTTTTTGAAAATAGTTACAAGATGTTCATCGGAGTGAGTAGAACGGCGGAGCGGTAAATTGAAGACAAAGACAAAGCACACAAACACACGCACAGACTCACACACTGTCAGACACAGTCACACGCAATCGCATACTCACGCAGAGAAACACGCACGCACGAGACATCGCAAGTTGAGAATTGTAACTGAAATTGAATTGAAACAAAACTGAAACAAGTGATAAAAATAAAGACGCGAATGAAACAAAATAAATAAAAACAAATGAAATCAGCAGAAGAATGAAGAAAACATAACAGAATGCAAGTGTAGAGCACATGTTCAATCGTGTTCGATCGCGTTCAAGTGCATGTTCCACCCGCATGTGAAAATAAATACGCATCACGCGTACACTTCGAATTATCGAAATTCGTGTTCGAATTCGAATTCGATTTCGAATCGAAAATAGTCAGCGCAATTGGCTTTAAAGTTCCATGTCTAAGTTAACCGGAGCTGCTGTTTTGTTATTTTTAAATCGCTGACCGCAGAGAATCTAACGCTATAAATAAAACAGACTAAAAACGAAGCAGCACCAACAACAACAACAACACAAACAACAACAACAACTAGAAAAATAAATACAAATAATAACAAAACACGCCGCGCTGCGTTTTCCTTTGGCGCTCTAAAAAAAGCCTCTGCAAATGCAAAGGGCAAAAACTCGCAAGTGACAAGCAACAACAACAACAACAACTAGTGCTGCAACTGCAACTGCAACAACAACAACATATCGGAAACTTATAAAAAACAACAAAAAACGCAACGCGTACAGCGGCATTTTCCACATGTGAGTGAAATATTTTGTTGGTATCATTGGCCGACGCTAAAAATAAAAATAAAATAAAAAGCTAAATAGGAAATATTTGCCCAGTCTCCTCTTCGCACAGACTCTGTCTCGCTCCCTCTCCCTCTCTCTCTGTCTCCCTCAGTTCTTAATAACATAAAAAAAACGAAGAAAATCCCAAAAACTGATCGGTTCATTCTGCAATTGCAACATGTGTCAAAGTGAAGTGCGAAAAGTTTTATAAATAACGTTGAAAAAAACGATTAAAAAATCTACAAAAGTTTGACCACATCAACAAACACACACACTTCCACATATGCAAATATAAACAAAAATTAAAAGAAAAAAGAAAATGAAAAAGAAGTTAAGTTGCAAATTTTGAATTGAAATTGTTTCTGTTGTGAATGGATCCTTAAGTGATTTTGCCAGTCTGCAAGGCAACTCTGGATACACACACACACACACAGAGTTACAAATTCACACACACACACACAGACCTCACACACTTCGTCGTTAGGGAGTGACCTTTATTTCTGCATCGAGTGCTAACTTCTGTAATTTTTTTATAGTCAAAAGTTTTGCGTGCTTCGCTTGCCTCGTTCTGCTTGTGCTTCTTCTTTATTGTGGAATACTTTGGATACGTTGTCGCCCTAAGGGAACGGAATATACATAACTATATATATATTGTATATATAAGTTTATATAACTTGTTCAATAAGGTTCGTAAATCCCGCACGTCTCTCAGTCTGATTGTGTTTTAGGTTTTCAAATCAAGCATACGTGTTAAGTATACGCAGTGTGAGTGCAGTTTTAAGAGCATACGTTGACAGCAGAAAAGAGCTCAAATAAAAAAATAAATTTTTACATTTATTTTAAATAATTTCCAACATTATATCCCTTTTTGTTGGAGTTAAGAATCGTTTAAAAAATTGTTGAAATTATGTTTCCCTTTTTTTCTCTGTAAATTTTCTGTAAAAACATTCGATTTTTTATTCATGGAAAAGGTTTTCTTACTTGGCATACATTATATAAACCTTTAGAATCTATGAAATTTTTAATAAATTCATCGTTTATTAATTAAGTGATTGCATTCAACCTAATTCAAATATATTCAATTATTTCATTACTTCATTACTAGAAAGAATTTTATTTTTTCATATTTAAAATTTTCCAAAAATTGTTTTTCTAAGAAGAATTTTTGTATTCATTTAAAATACTCCAAATATAATTTTTCTAAGGGAAAATCCAACAGAAATATAACTGTATTCAATATAGACTTTTACGTAAGACATATATGCATATACATATATGCATAAAATCATTCTTTAAACTCATTAAATTTAAATGTTTCATATAATAAAAGCATTGCCCAAAAGGTTTTCAATGCTTCAACTAAAAAGTGAATTACTAGAAAGTATAGCAAAATTTGCTATAATATTGTGCTATAAACTTGCTAGGACAACAATTTGTTACTATGGCAACTTAAAGCCTACAGGCAGTTTAGGTGTATCTAAGCAGAATCCCCTCAATTAGTAAGCTTCCAATTAGTTAGCAGCCTCCCCACAACTTTGCTCGCAAAAATAAAGAAAAAAAAACTTCTTGGGCGCAATTTCCTTTTTTTAAAATAAATATATCATTGCTTGTAACATGAGGAGCAACGTGGCAACAGTGCACACGGATAGTTGGAAATGGCCTTTCCACAGAAAAAATAGAACAACAACCACACAGCAAGAACAACAAGAGAAACAACAAGAACAAGAGCAACGTTGCCAGACACCTGTGTTGGTAACAAAGAAAGCAGTGGCTGCTGCTGTGGGGGCTGTAGCTGCTTAGCCAAGTGCCCCAGCATATCTCATTACAAGCCCAAGGATCATTGTAATCATCATCATCATGATGGGGATGATGATGAAGACTTTTGTCTGCCTGGCGATACAAAGAAAACAACGCGAAATAATGAGAAAGAGAAGAAGAAACGAAGAACGCAAACACAAAAGAACTTTTCTCATTATCAACGCAAGTGTTTTAAAAGGGGCAGCAGAAGGAGTGGGGGGAGGAGTGGGGAAAATGGGGAAATGCTCCTGCCAATATGAGGCTATAGATATGACCAGGTCTCTCTCTCACTCTCTCTCGGTGTCTCTCTATCTCCCTCTGGTCAGTCATCGTTCTTGAGAAAAGACTTCAGTCAAGCGTCAGAGCGAACAGGCTCATAAAAAGCGCTGACAATTTTTACATCTGTCATAAATTTTGCGACAGTCGTAAATCTATTTTCTGCATTTTATTTGTTTATTTAAAATTCCTAAGAGAACTCGAGAAACAGCAACAACAACACGGCAACAAAGCGAGGGCAAAGTGGGCGCCTGATTGATGTGACAATTCCTTAATTAATTTCAGAAGAGAGACAGAGAGAGAGAGCGAGAATGCACTGAGGATCGCGCGTGGGGTTTAATTAGCAGATCTACTTGGGGGTAATACATCAAAGTAAATTATGAAAGTGCCGTGAGTTTATTCACATTCGACTCTGCCAGGTTTATTGCACGCTTATCTCGAATGTATTGCAGGTAATGCTGAGCAGCTCTATCGATTTCGATTACGATTTCAAATCGTTTTTCCCACGCTCCACGCCAAATTCAGAGTTTCTAAATTCAAATAACTGATAAGCAAATGCCTTTGTGTGTGTGACAGAGAGAGAGAGAGAGAGGAAGAGAGAGAGACAGTCTCTGTCTGGGTTCATTGACTCGTTTTATCATTTCGCCTCTGCTTGGTGTTGAAACATTTGGCCCAACATTCCCTTTGATAAGAACTCAGATCTGAGTGCATTACTCAATGAGCAGCAGCAGCAGGGAGGGGGGGATAAGTTGCAGGGAGGGGCGCATGGTTTCTTGCTGCAGTGATGCGCCCCGAAAATGAGCAGTTTTCTGTTTGCCTGCCCCGCTTTGTCTCTTTCTCTCTCTCTCTCTCTGTCTAAACGGGGTTAAGTCATCATAATCATTTGCAAGTGTTTTTGTGCTTCGCTTCTTGTTGTGTAAATACTTTTGCAGCGATATCAAGTCTGGTATTTCCAGGGATTACGTATTATTGTATTGCAAGTTGACTCTCTGAACTCTCTCGTTGCTCTTCAGTGTGTGTTATCTGTGGAGTGTTTACCAAACTTTAGCAAACTGTATTTTCTTTTGTGCTTAGAGAAGTGATCTACCTAATTAAATGACTGAAGTCTGTTTAAGGTGGAGCTCTTTATTCATTAGGTATCTATCAACATCAGCTACCATACATTTTTAAGTATTTAAAGTATTTTAAAGTAAAGTTAACTAAGTTTGCTGAGTTTTTAACTTCATATTGGAACTTTTACCATTTCTTTTATTATAGATTCTACTATGGACTAGCCTTTAATTTCTTGCTTTCTTTCTTACATAACTTTCATTTGATTTCTTTTTACTGAAGTTGAGGCTTCCCCTTATTTTGGTTAGTCATTAAAAGAACTATTGGCATAACCTAACTAAATATTCAGTGGCTTTAACAAAGGAACTGTAGAAACAAAAAGGAATTATTTAATTTACTTCAGCTCTGTTTCTTGAAGCTTGCATGAACCAATCTATGAATGAAGCAACCTATTTTAAAATGAAGCAACCTAATTCTGGTAACCTAACCTAACCTTTTGAACAGTATTCAACCATATTTTATTTTGTTTCCCATTTATAATCCAATCTTTCTGAGTTAAATCCAATCTCAATTCTGAAGCAACCTATTTTTGCACGGAATAACCTTTTTTTTAAAGAAAGAACCTATTTCTTATAACCTTATCTAACTTTACGAACAGTATTCAACTTTAGTTATTGATCTGTTTCTCATTGCTAATCAAGTAACATTCAATTTCAATTCTGAAGCAACCTATTTTTGCATAAAACAACCTATTTCTTGTAACGTAACCTATTTCTTGTATGGAACCGCATTCAACCTTAGTTATTGCTCTTTTCCCCACTGCCAAGCAACTTAAATCCAAACTCGATTCTTCTACTTGCTTATCTCTTCAAAGAATTCTCAATCCACAGAAAACTCAGTATCAGTTTTCATTGCAATTCTCTCTCAAAAAACTAAAGCACTAAAGCAGCGAAAACTTTTACTGCTGAGGCCTAATAACACTGCTAGACTTCGCTATATTCTTGAATATACTTTTTATGACTCCCAAGAAAACTGGAAAAGTTTTTGCAAGTGATACAAAGCACGCCTCCCCGCAATTCCCTGCACCATTCTACGTCCCTCTACTTCCCTTCTATTTCCCTCTGCTCATCTTTTGATCTCCAGCAGCGTCTTAAGTATGCAAAATATACGATATGATGCCACCCACCCAATTATAGTACACACAACATGTAGTACACATGTATGTGCATGTCTGTGCATGTCTGTGCATGTCTGTGTGTGTGTGTGAGTGTATTGTGGATGCTCTTTTTGTGAACTGCAGTAAATAAGCAAACAGCCAGCGAGGGCAGAATATTCTGCGCCATATTTTGCAGGCAGCGCACATAAATCTGCTTTAGTCCAAAGCCAACTTGGCCGAGGTTGTTCGAGATGGATATACCCCCTACCCCCTTCACTTCCCTGCCCCTACCACTCTAAATGCTGTTGCTTGCCACCAAAAGTAGCTGGCAAATGGCCAAAAAGGCATGGCCAAATTTGCCGCCTCCTCTTGTTGTTGTTGTTGTTGCTGCCTCCTCTTGTGAATTTGTTTTCATTCTTGGCTACTGTTGAGGCCAATTGCGGCGGCGGCTGCTGCTGCTGTACTTGAAGATGTGCCCATCTCTCCTGCACCCCTCTCCTTCTCCTTTTTCTTCTCCCTCTCCTCTGCTAATAAATAATTTTAATTGTATTCATTCTCGGGCTGCTCCACTTTATTACAGCGCTCGAAAAATGTGCCAGCAAAACATTTTCGCGAATATTTTCTGAACTCAAGAAAAGTGTTCGACGATCGTAGAAACGCCTTCTCCACCTTCTCCACTTTGCCCTGCCTTATCAGCTCTGCCCTGCACTGACGACGTTGCCCGTTGCGGTTTCGTTTTTCGGTTTCAGTTTGCTTTGCGGTGTGTGTGCGTGTGTGTGCCTTGGCTTGGGCAAACTTTGGCACTGATAACACGCCAGCAACAGCGACTCACCTCCATTTGTGGCCCCCCCCACCTCCTCCACTCCCCTACCTACCCCCCTCTCTCCCCTTCCGCCTCCTCTTGGCTCTTTGTCAGCCAGCTTGAGTCATCGAACACGTCTTGAGCTCACTCGCCCGCTTTATGCTTTCCATTTAGATATGAAGTGAGCGCACATTGCGCATACGCCCTGTGTGCCTTTTAGTTTTTGGCGTCTTCGTCACGTCTCGGCGTTGTGCACTTTGTGCCTGGCCCCTCATTTGGTGGTGCAGTGGAACGTGCAAATTGTCGGAAAGAAAACCACAAATAACAGTTGAATTTGCTTGCGCTGCTGTAATTAGAAATGTTATCGATAACTATTATTGGTGAGCAGTCGATTTGAATATGAATGTATGTAACAAAGAACAGCAACACTTAAATTAACGGACTATCGATAACTTTAATCGATAAATTCATTCGATATATGTTATCGATAACAGTAAGTCAAAACTTAGTGCTTATAAAATGCAAAATAATATTGAATATTTCAAGATGCTTCTTTTTGTGCAATCTCCAGCGATTTAGGCAGCTTTTTTCTAGCTATTTTATAGCTAAAAGCAATATAGCATAGTTATCGATATCCAATGATTCTTAAAATTTCAGCAGAAAGCTAAGTCTTATCTATTACTGTGACACTTTCAACCATGCTGGTAACTTATTTCTAGCTTTTTTATAGCTAAACCCTAATATAAGTTATCGATATCGTTTATCGTTTGCAATATAAGTAAATGCTCATAAGTTCTGCACTCACTCTTACATTTGCAGCAGCACATACAAGTTTTCTACCTATTTTCTAGCCAAAAACAATCAAAAACCTTAATTATCGATATATTATCGTTCGTACCAATTATAATAATTAATTACATTCATGTTAATTACACACAAATTGTCACAAACGAATTCGTTGCACTTAAAACAATGCAAACAGTTTCTTTTCCAGCTTTTTTTATAGTTGAAGCACTAATTGTCAAAGTTATCGATAGTTTATCGTCTGCCACATTAATTAGTGCGCATACATGCTGCCGCAAGCGAAGCGCAGTCTCTTACGCTGTGACACTTGCAACGACGCCTGCAGCGAAGCGACTCGACGCGACGCCAGCGTCGGCAGCGACGTCGTCATTTATTGTTGCTTGTTATTGCGCCCCCTTTGTGGCTGCACAATGCGCTCAATGCGCTCGATATCTGCTGCCAATACATGAGCACACACACACACACACACAGATGGACACACCCACACACACACATGCACGCACTGGTTGTGTGTGTGTGTTTATAGGTGCGTTGTATTTATGCGCCTCAATTCTGGGCCAAGGTAGTTTTTATCTTTCTACTCTTTTTGCTCGTTGTCTGGCTGCTTTTGCTTGCTTGCTTGCTGTTGTTGTTGTTGTTGTTGCTGCTGCTGTTTGTTGTAATTGCAATCCTTGAGAATTTGTTGTCACACACACACACACGCAATTACAAACACAAATAAAACACTTGGAACACATTTTTGACCGTCATTCGTGGCTTGTCACGTCTTCATCGACTCATGTAGCCCCTTCCTGTGTCGCTCCCCTCTACCCTCTCCCCCTCATGCCCGCCCTTCTCATTTTTTTTCCCTCTACTTGCATATTTTTTTATGTATTTATTTCATTTTCGTTTGCGTCTTTTATTTATTGTTTTTATCTCTCGCGCTGCCTGCTACACGTTTTCTTCACTATTAGTCACAGTTTGCTGCCTCGGCAAGTCTGATTGCTGTTTAAACAAACATACGCGGATGTAGGGTATGTGCACAGCGTAAACTGCTGATAATACCCTGTGGAAGGGTGCCAAGAGTTGCTGTAAGCTGTGCGGATATTGAGAAGGTGCTATGGGGATTACAGGGTATATGATCAATAGTATAGTGACCTATCACTCTGTCTGTCTTGTGGAGTTGAAGGCAGGGTAGTGTTAGGTACTGTAAGGTACTGTGAGGTACCGTGAGGTACTGTGAGGTACTGTGAAGTACTATGAGGTACTGTGAGGTACTGTAAGGTACTGTAGGGTCTGAATGGTACCTTAGTAAGCTACTGTAGGGTACTGTATGGTACCTAAGCAAGGTACTGTAGGGTTTTGCAAGGTACTTTTAGGTACCGTAAGGTGTTATACAGCGCTATAAGGTACTGTCAGGTACTGTAGGGTACTGTAAGGTACTGCAAGGTGCTGTAAGGTACTGCAAGGTACTTTAAGGTACTCTAAAGTAACTTTACGAGCTGTAAGGAACTATAAGGTTCTATTGGGTACTGTAATCTACACAGAGTATCATTCTATCGGTCGTAGACAAGGTTCCATAGGGTATACAGGGTGTATGATGAACAATATAGAAAGCTATCATGGTAATGTTCATCTTATGGATGTGCAAGGTACTCAAATACACAGAGTTATACAGGGTACACTGATTGTATTGTTGCCTACCAATCTGTTCCTCATTCTTTACCCAATTTCGGACCTTCAACAGTCACTTCTTTTACTTAGGAATCATCTGCTTGCTTTCCAGTCTTAATCTTATGTCTACAGGGTATCAAACAGTCCATTTCACTTGCACTGCATAAATATGAAATAAGTTTGGAATTCAGTTGGAAATTTAAAATCCATTTCAAGCTGCTTTTGCAGGCTTTCCCCATTTTCCATTTTCCTCTTTCAATATTCAATTTTCGATTTTCATATTTGCAATTGAAATTTTGTCGATGCCGCCTGCTGTGTGTGAATTTGCTCGCCCCCAGTTACAACAATTGGCACTTGCAACAATTGGTTGCCAAGTCAAATGAACACAATTGCCTTGTCTGCCCACACTCTCCCTTTCTCCCCCTCTCTCCCTGCCTCTTTCTCTCTCTCTCTTCTTCTCTTTCTTTCACTCCCTTTTGATTCAGGGACAGACAATGCCCACCAACTGTCAGTGCCATCGATGCGAGTGTGCGACTTATGTTTGCCAGCTGAACGCCTTTGCGCTTGAGTCCCTGATGTGCTTTCCACCTCTCTCTCTTCCTGTCCCTCTTCCTCTATATCTCTCTCTACCTCTCCCTCTTTTTCTCTTTGCTTGCTGCAATCTTCTTTGCAGTGTATCCTTTCTGCATTCGCTTGCTGTGTTTCCCATTTAGCTTGTGCAATCAATGATGTCGCCGCTGCTTCTCCCTCTCTCTCCCTGTCTCTGGTTCTTTCTCACTCTCTTTGTCTCGCTGGCAACTGTCAAACAAACTAACACACACACACACACACACATGCAAATGTATCCTTGGTGTGCTCCAAACTTAGTTGTCAGTTTCAGTTTGCACTTTAAATCGCCTTCGAAACTACTCAATGCCTCTAAAGTCCCCGCTCTATATACCCCTCTCTATCACTACTATATGCTCTCTCCCACTCCTCTCTAACCCCCCTCTATTTGCTCTTTAAGCCTGTCGCTAAGTCACTTACCCACCACGTTTAAAGTTCTCTCTTCTCTCATCAATTCAATTTCTTTCTTTTTCACTCTTTTTTGGACAAACTTCTCTCTACAAATCTCTTTGGCATTCGCAATGCAGGCGAGGCCAGACATTTCTCATGCGCTTGTTTATGCTGCACAGTTGTGAATACACACAGCATTTCCCCTTTCTCCTCTCTCTCCCCCTCTCTCTCTTTCTTCTCTTTCTGCAGATCTGTCGTATCCCTGGAGGCCTTGTTTAGATTTATTGCTTTTCCTGTTCTCTGTTTTCCTGGGGGCGCGTGATAATTGATGTGAATCCTGCTTGCGAATGCAGACAGGCTCTCTATCTATGCAGCACTCTGTACACCTCTTTCTCCCCCCCTTTCCTCTCCCTCTCTCCCTCTTATACTCATCATCTTCGCTTGCTTTTCGTCTGCAAATTGTTTTCAGCTTCAGCTATTTGCATGACAATTTCTCAGGGATCAAGCTAAATAGAAATTTCCATCAATGATTCAATTAAGTCAAGTGCATTTCGCAAACACTCACACACACATTTACACACACACCTCCCCCTGCACCCTCCCTCAACCTCACACTCATTGCCTGAAATCAATTGGGCTCTGTATGAAGGCGTTTCCAGGTGTAAAAGCGTCAATAAGACGCACTGCCAAGGCACACGCAGGCAGTAAAGCACGCGGCTTAACGGGGGGAATGTAGCAGGAATGTAGAGAAGAGGGGAAGGAGGAAAGGGGAGAAGCAGGAAAGGAAGTAGGAGAAAGGCAAGAAACTAAGCTTGACTAGGATGCGTGCCCAAATGGCTGCAAAGTAGGCAAATGAAAAAACATAAGACAAAACGAGAGGAAACAGACGTGGAAGGTACTTAAAGGAGAAGGAAAATAGGACTAGTAGATACCCAGCAAAAAGCTAAGGAGATATAAAGAATAGGAAGAGAAATGCATTTGAAAAATAATGTAATATGATATAAAGAACAATGGAATATGCCGCTTGCAATGCTAACAAGGGATACTAACAAGGAAAGGACTAAGAAGAGCTTGAATGAGCTAAGCAGTCAGTGAAATGAACAAATCGGCAAGGAAAATGAATGGAAAATGTATGAAAATATAATATACTTGAAGAGAATAAGAGAATATAAATACTTAATGTGTAAAGGAACCTCATAATGACACTTACTTGCCATGAAATATGTTCACTGTAAAAAGACTTTGTTACTGTAAAAAGATTTAATGCTTCTCAAAATTGATTTCTTTTCTAAGATTTCTTCTTTTCTTAATCTAAGTAGAAACTTAGTATACTTAATATTTAAATCGAATACGTCTCAAAGGCTGTTTGGCTGTTCTAATTGAGGCATCAACTCTCACAG
This sequence comes from Zaprionus indianus, assembly GCA_018904595.1. Lineage (NCBI taxonomy): Eukaryota > Metazoa > Arthropoda > Insecta > Diptera > Drosophilidae > Zaprionus > Zaprionus indianus. Next base: position 6,627,545 of record JAEIHA010000905.1, read on the forward strand.
CTTATTGCTTATATTACTAAATAACCAATCTCAGCACTATCTATAGGCTATGCTGAGCAACACATACCCTCTGCTACATATAAAGCAGAAGAAATTAATTTCATAGTTGAGTAAAAGAAACTACTCTCAATTCATGCTTATATTCCCTTTATTTATGCTTATAGAATATGCAGCGTGGCAGCTGCACTGCCTGCTTGTTACCTACCCGAGCACACCCCACTACCAGCAACACCGCTTACAGGGTATAAGCTGAGCAACAGTCACTTTAATGATGGCAGCAACCCCAAAAAGGCAGCGGCCTCCAAGCAAGATGTTTATGGTTTTTGTAGTTGTTGTACAGGCAGCTATTGCTGTTGTTGCTACTCTTGTTGTTGTTTGTATTGCTGTTGTTGTTGCTCTTCTTGTTGTTGTTCTTGTTGCTGTTGCTGTTAGGGTTGTTGTTGCTTGTTGTTGCTGCTGCTGCTGTGTGAATGATTTGGCGACGCCTGCTGATGACAAGTGTTGCGTGTTTTGAATACGCAGGACTTTGCCACTTACACACACACTTATGTTACATGCAGTGCGCACTTGAGGGCACACAAACACACACACACTCACACACAGACAATGCTCATTCGAGCACGCCCTCCTAATGACAGCACAAGGGAATCTCTTCAAGTTGTGGCTTGATTACAGCGTGATACGCATTCGGGCACACTTAAAATGGGTACTCACACACAGACAAACACACACAAAGACACACACAGACACACATTGATATGCACACACATACATCGTCACTCACTCACACTTGTATGGCGCGTAATTCGCGGCTGCTTTCGCGGCATTTGTCACTGCAAGTGGCTCCTTGAGGCAGACAACGTGGCCACTTTGCCGCAGCGCAACAGCTGCGAATCACTCAGCAACACAGGCAGGCAGGCAGCAGGGAAGAAGGGGAAGGGTAGAGGCACGGCAGAGGGCTAACACCTCCAGCTGCACGGCCTGCATTGATTGAGCTGGGCAACTTTAACTTTGTGCAGCAGCTGCTGTTCGCTTTGCGCCTGGTCAGCGCCATTTAAACTTTTCCAGCGGCATTTCCTGCTGTTTTCAACAACAATATTTTACCCCAGCTACATCTCTTACTCCTTTCCCTCCTCCTACGCCTGCTGCTGTTCCTCTTACTGTTGTTGTTTGCCATTTGCGTCTCGTCTGGCCCTGAACAAAGTTCTGCCTTGTTAACAGTTTTTTTTTTTCGCGCTCGCACGCTGCGCAAACAAGGCAAAATTTCATTAGTTTCCATCAATCATCTGCCAATTGCTGCCACGCCTACGCAATCAGTAGGGGGAGAGGGGTAAATGGCATGGGGTCAGCTTGTAAAGGTTCAGCTCGTCATATGCGCAAAGTGCGCCTAAAAGGCTGCAGCATTTTAAGTGCTTGCCTAAGGGGGGATCTCGTTAACTCTTTCTACTTTGACTGCTTGCCTTGCTGCTTCTCCCTCTCTCCTTCTCTCTTTCTCTCTGTATGCACAGTCTCTATCTCTATCTCTCTCTCTCTCTGTTTCAACCCCTTAAGCTCCTCTGCCTTCTCTCTTCTGCTTCCTATTTATCTCCCCATCAATGCTTACACTGCATGATAATTCACCAGAGGAAGCAGCAGCTAATCGAGCTTGCTGGCTTAATTTGCCCTAATAAATACACTATATACGTATATGCCATATATATATATATATATATATTCTATATATCTGCCACCTACTATATCCCCTTAGCTTTCCACATTGTTTTGCCTTTGTTAGCCTTTACAAAGCCATAAAACGCGCGCAGCAAAAGGTTTGCCTTGTCAGCTCTAAATCTTTCCTGCTTCTTTTTCCTTTCTCTCTTTCTTTTTTTCTTTCTTTCCTTTATTCCTGCGCAACAATCTTTAGGCCAATCAATGTGGAATATTTCTGCACTAAAGAGTGCAAACCTAAATCAAGCTGGGATTACCTTTTCAATGTATCTGTTTCATCTCGCAGAAGGAGTGCAAAATAAAAAGCAGACTTGCGCTAGGAAACATTTGGGAGGCTGTCAGGCATGACTGTGGTTGCCAGACGTTGCCAGACAACCTGTGCCAGGGTGACTAGATGCCTTCACTTCCCTTTCATTCTGTCCTCTCTTTTCTAGCTGATTTTAGAACTTCTTTAACTAGGCTTTCCTTTCGTTTGCTCTGAGAGTCTACCTTCTCTTTCTACTTCTTTTAGTGCTGTGCCTGCGCCTTTTCTTCTTCTTGTTTATCTTCACTTTCTTTTTTTCTTTATCTTCTTTTCTTACTGTGCCTCTTCTGCACTCTTATTCCTTTCTATCTACGCTTCTTTCTGCTCGTACATTGCCTACTCTAAGTATTCTTACTGCTACTTCCTACTCCTTTAAGTCATTCTCTTCAGCCTTTGCTTTGCCATTAGTCTGCTCAATCTTCTGCTTTGTCTCTATGTCCGTCTCGTTACCCCTTTTGCTCCTTTCTTGTTACTCTCTCCTGTGCTTTCTTGTCCTCTCTCTCTTCTGTTCTTTATCCTTCTTTCTTCTATTATTCATCTTGTTCTTGCTATTCCTCTTGACACATCTTAATGCTTTCTGCTCTTTTCCTAATCACTCTTTCCTACTGCTTTCCATCTATCCTCAAGTTTCTTCTGGTTTTCCTAAGCCTTTCCTTTTACCTACCCTCTTTTCACTCTCTTCTTTTCTTTATTCATTCTTCTCTGCCTTCTTCTCTCTATTCTCTTCCTTCCTTTTTCCTATCATCTCTTGCACTGCCTTTGTTGCTCTCCGTTCATCTCATTTTGCTGCTCTGCTTACTCTTCTCTTACCACGCCACTTTTCCTTCTCTGTTTACTTCTCACCCTTCTCTTTCTTCTTCTTTTCCTTCCCTCTCCCCCATTCACCTTTGGCAGCAGGTGCAAACTGATATATGGCACAGGGCAAAGTCATTTTAGGCCCAGGTCGCCTGATATATGCGGCCACGTGGCGGCGGTTCTCCTGCCACGCTTCAACCTCTGCCCACATTGTGTGCATGTGTGTGTGTCTCCCCCACCTCCTCTATGTATGTGTGTATGTGCTTTGCTGGCATGCTCGGCAATTTGAGTTTCAAATCAGGCTTATTTTATGTCCGCCAAGCGCGCACTTAATGCCCAAATTACATTTTTAGTTATCCTGCCAGGCTGCTTGCCTTGCTCCTTGTTGTTGTCCTGCTGTTGTTGTTGCTGTTGCTGTTGTTGGCCATTTGGCTGGCATCTGAGTGGGGGGACGGGGGGCGACTGCTGATTCCTTTTTTGGCAAACGCTGCGCATACGTGATAAATTTCAAGGCTGGATTTGCCTCGACTCTCAATGCGATTTCAGAGACATTTAACAGTGCCCAAGCGCTCAGCTAATTAGGACAGTGCAGTAGAGGGTAGAGGGGGCAGGTAAGGCAGAGGGGTTAAGGCTGTGGCTGGAGACTGAGGCTGAGCCCTGCTGGCTTCGTTGTGCATCCTGCGGCGACGCTCTAACAAAGCCAAATACCAAAGACAGTAACAACAGCAACAACAACAGCAGCAATAACAATGCCAATTGTTCGCACTGACAGCACCATTATCGTTAGCCAGGCAGGCAGGCAGACAGTAGGGAGAAAGAGAGAAGGAGAGAGAGAGTGAGGTAGGCGTGGCAGGAAGCCTGGGTTAGACAATGGGCAGCACTTGAGGCCGTCATTTGTTGCCTTGACTTGTTGGCTCTGGTCACAGTTGCTGCAGCTGCCTGGCTCCGCTGCCATTTCTCCCTCCCCCTCTCTCTCTCTCTGTCTCTATCCCCCTCTCGCTCTCTTTCGCTGTCCCTTCTTTGTCTCGTCTACGCCTCAAAAATCATTATCATTATGTTTATTACGGCTGCTTTTGTTGTTCTTGCGTTTGTTGTTGCGGTTGCAGCTGTTGCTCTTGTTGTTGCTGTTATTGTTGTTGCTGCACTTATTGTTCTGCTCCCTCTTGCTGTTGTTGTTGTTGTTGCACAGTCGGCTTAGATTGCCTTGTCCTGCCAATTAGTTTGTGGGCCCCCATTGCAGTTTGCGCCGCAATTTGGTTTCGGTTGCGCTGCAAAGTATGCTATGAAAAGCAGCAGACTACATTGCTGCACGTGTGTGATGGGGAAGAATGGTGATAGACAGAGAGGGGGAGTGGGGTGAAGGAATGGAGAAGGTATAGACAACACACAAGTTGCCGCCGCATTCATCAATCAATCAATGCGCGCTGAATGAAAAGAGTTTATCAAAAGCGAGGCAGAGCAGGCAGATAGAGAGGAATAGAAGCAGAGAAAGGGATACAGAGAGAGAGAGAGAGAGAAAGAGGGGGAGAGTGTGCTATGGGAGGGTAGACATGTAACCCACACTGAGTGTGCTTGTCAAGCTGCTTTTGATTTGACACTCGTCTCATTTGTTGTAACTGTCTGACGTGCACTGCATGAGTTGCTGTTGATAGATAGTTAGATACCCTGGGCAGAGATTAATAAACTGGTTAGATATGTACAGCTAGATAGCCTAAACAGGGATAGTTTTGCTAGTTAGATATGTACACTAAGCAGTCGATTATCTTAGACAGGCAAATTCTTCTGACAAATAGATCAGGTAAGGTAAGGTAAATAGGAAGATATTCTAGACAGACTGAGCAGCTAGACAAGCAATGCCTTACAGGCAAAGGAGACATACTGAAAACTAAAAAATCCTTGACAGCTAGCTACCTTAAGCAGGCAGATATCCCAGACACCAAGATACCTATATAGACAGCAAATCAGAGAAACATACTCTAGGTAGGGATAAACCCTAAACAGTCGTTTATCTTAGACAGGGAAACACCTTTAACAAATAGGTATCTAAGGCAGAAAAGCACTCTAGATACTTTGATAAGGCACTCTACATGTGTCTAGAGTACTGACAAATATTGTAGATGCCTAGTCACTCTAAACAAAGACACCTAGTCTAGCCAAGCAGATAGTTATCCTAGGCACCTTAACCCCTAACAGACAGAGACTCTTGGAGAATAAGTTTTACAAACTTGTAACATAGACAGACCAATATCCTGGCCACACTTGTGCGAGGCATCATCCAGATTCCTTAGACAATTGTCTTTCTCTTCTAAACACAAAGATACGAGTACCCTAAGCAGACAGAAATGCTAGACATACGTGTATGCTAGAAGATACAAACATGTACCATAGACAGACCAACATCCTAAACATCTAGATTGCTTAGAAAACTGTCTCTCTCTACTAGACACCTTGATACGAGGGTCGTTTGATAAGTCCGTGACTTTTTGTATTTGCCGCGCACCTGCTCTAAATACAACACTGCTCCTGTCAGCAGTTATCGATTAACAGCTGACTGTAAAATTTTGAGAAAGCTGCGTTTTTTGGTTTGCGTTTTATAGGCATTGAAAGCAGACGATCTCGTGAATTTTAACGAAAATGGAAAAAAGTGAATTTCGTGTGCTAATGGCAAAATTTCATAAATTGGGCTACGAACTGCTACCCCATCCAGCATATTCTCCAGATTTAGCCCCCTGTGACTATTTTTTGTTTCCAAACATGAAGAAATGGCTCGGCGGTAAGAGATTCGGGTCAAATGAAGAGAAACACAGAAACAAACGACTATTTTGAGGGCCTTGAGAAAACCTATTATTTGGAAGGAATGAAAAAATTGGAAAAACGCTGGACTAAATGTATAGAGCTAAAAGGAGATTATGTTGAGAAATAAAACGCTTCTTTGACGAAAAAAATATATTTTATTCAAAAAGTCACGGACTTATCAAACGACCCTCGTACCGTAAGCTGACAGATATAATAGTCACCTAGACACTCTAAACAGAGAGTTATCCTAAGCACTTTGATAACCTTAACATACAGATATCCAAAGCACCAATACCTACCCTAAACAGAGTGTTATCCTCTTAAGGAAAGAGCTATCCTTAGCACCTAGATACTCTTAACAGGATATCCTAAGCAGCCAGAGCTATTCCAAGCACTTAGCTACCCTTTCACTCCAATGACAACACTTGAAAATTGACAACAAGTTTCCAAACTCGTAATTAACTGAAATGTTTTCTCATCTCATTTCATTGCAGCTGATATGTTAAACGGTTCAACGCAGCGCCGCCAACCACTGTGCCTAACGGTAAGTTTGGTTTTCTTTCGTGGCAAAAACTCATTAAACGTGAATGTGGCCAAACAATTCAAAACTTTGTGGCAGCCAAAACAGACGCGAAGCGGGCTCATAATTTGAAGCCAGCAATGCCGCAGAACAGGCAGGCAGGAAGAACATAAAGGAGAGGAGAGAAGGAGAGAAAGAGCAGCATAAAGTGGCAGAAGGAGAGGCAAAGAGATTGAGAAGGAGAGAGGGGAAGGAAGGGTGTTTGGAGAAGTGACAAACAAACAGACAGTCAGAGCGGCAGAGAGCAATGCTTAAATAGCTAATCAAAAATACATATTGACACCACACAGAGGCAAATGAAAAGTGTGTAAAGAGTGAGATGGAGAGAGAGGTGACAAGCGAGAGGCAAATTCATATGTGAACGGTTAACTCGGCTCGAAGGTTGCCTGGCTTGGCCTGCGGGGCAAATATAAAATATTTTTGGGGCCACAATTTGTGTGTGCAGTCGTGTGTGTGAGTGTGTGTCTAAATGTTTGTGTGTGTGTGTGTGAGTGCCTGAGCGTATACTTAATCAAGTTAAATAGACACGGAAATGCTTAAATTAATCATACGCCATGTTGTCCGTGTGTGTGTGTGTGTAGGCAATGGGCAGAACTTGTGCAGGAAACTTGTCGCCAACATGGAAATTTCATTAAGTTTGAGAGGGCAGAAGGCAATGGGGAAGAGGGAGAAGAAGGGAGAGGAAGGGAGAAGAGAGAAGAAGGAGGGAGAGGAAGGAAGAAGGAGGGAGAAACTTAAAGAGGAGTATTGAAAGTTGTAGTGGGAAGGTTGAAGTAAAGAGGGAGTGAGTGAAGTGAAGTGTAGACTGAAGAGTCTGCAGGGCAGTTGAGAAAAGAGTGTGAGGAGAGAGGAGTGTGAAAAGAAGGCAGTGTGGAGAGAGGGGTGTGAAAAGAAAGGAGTGAAAAGAGGGAAGAGGAGTGAGAAGAGTGTAGAGCAGTGCCTAGCATGGGCAGCGAATTGAGATACATATCTCGTTCGTCACCCAAAGCTGTCATTAGTTGAAATCACATGTCATTGGCAGTGAAAAGTGACCCCAAACACGCACACTAACACACACATAGATGAGATTACATGCGCCTACGACTGCGTGTGTGTGTGTGTGTGTTTGTAAAGGGCAAAGCGCTTTGTGCCAAGTGTGAACAATTGTTGTTGTTGTTGTTGTTGTTGCTGCTGCTGCTGGCCTGTTTGCCTACGTGTCAACTGCTGTCGGCGACAGCGAAGGCCTCCAGTTAACTTACACTGACTGTCCCCCATCACTTCCCCTCTCTATCTACAGCACTGCTGCCTCTCTCTCTCCCTCTCTCTCCCACTTCATCACTGCTGAACACATCTGCTTGTTGTTTTATGACAGTTCATTGATATTCATTTGGCTGCATGTGATGTTGGACGCACGCATGGCTTGACCACGTCCTGTTAGCCTCTCTCCCCTCTTCCCTCTCACTCCCCCCCTTCAAATTGCCCTCAATGGTTGCTAGACAACACACACATTGACACACAACGAGGCCAGCCAGGAAATTCAATTAAAAACGCAAATGTGCAAGGGGAGAGAGAGAGGGGAGAGAAAGGAGATAGAGAATACCTTCTCCATGGTGAGATCGACCACAAATCGGCTTACCTCTAGCTGACCAGCCCCCAGCCCCTACTGCCGCCCACAACTGCCGCAAAGTCAATCAAACTCAAGTTTGATTTCCTCTTTGCGTTTTGCAGACTTTTTATTGCATACTTTGCGGCGTCGCCTGCAGTTTCGTTATAGATTCATGTGCGCCACATTGCCATGAATATGAATGCCAGCACAGCACACTCCTTCCCTTCTCCCCCCCTCTCCCCCTGTTGACCTTCCTCTCTGCTCAGCTTATGCACTTTTTGTGCGACGCTGACTAGAAAAACTTAAGCCGCAAGTCAGAAGGATGTTGCCCAAGGCGATGCCATGGCTTTTATCCGCTTGTGGTATTTGCTCACCCGGCTGACTATCGGCAGGCTCCCCCCCTCTCCCTCCTACCGCTCAGCATTGCCTGCCCTTCTTCTCATTTCCTTGCGCTTTAAAGTTCAAGTGGATGCTGGGCAAACTTTGCTGTTGCTGATGCCGGAAAACTAAGGCTCAAGCCCGAAAATCTCATCAATTTTTCAATGCGCACCTGAGAGGCCACTACAGTGGCATAAGGAGTGGCAACAACAACAACAACAACAACGAGAAAGGGAAGAAGAGGCCCCAAAACAACAAGCAATAACAGAACAGGAGAACGAGGAGAACAACAAGTGGCAACAAAATTAGCCAAGTTGCTGGCCAAAGTTCCGTAGCGAAGCGTGAATTTCAGCTGGCTAACCAATTCATTGATAAACATCTCTATACAAGTGTCTTTTCTCCCCGTCTCCCTCTCTCTCTCTCTCTCTCTCTCTCTCTCTCTCTCTCTCTCTCTCTCTCCTTCTTTCTTACTGCTCTATACACCCACTCAGTCTCTCTCTCTCTTTTACTGCCTTCCAAACTGACAGCAAGACACTTAATCCGCACGTTTACACCTCAAAGCACACACACAAAATGAGCCACAAAGGGCGGACAAAGAAAGAGAAAGACAGAAGAATAGACTGAGAGGGAGAGAGAGTGGGAGTACGCAGCATTGGCAATAAATTCGTGCATCTACTTAATAATTAACTGGCAAAGTTTTGGCCACCACAACAATATGACCCAAGGCAAGGTTAGAAGAGTAGAGGGAATACGCCGCACAGTTTGTTTGTTCTGCACTTTGATGGGGCGGGCATTACCTTAAGCCAGGTATCAATCGGTTAAGAATCAAGCTTAAGATGAAGCTGTGTCTAGTCTGGCATGCAGAGAAACTTTGGCAATTCGCTAAGGAGCTTTAAGTTGAGCTGACAAGGCCGAGAATAAACTGGGTGGACTAGTGCCCACTCTTGCTTTATTTGCTACTGATGATATAGAATATATATGACAAATATATATATATTAGTTATTGTATATGTATGCATGCATGCAAATATACATAAATCACAATATATTCTGCATCCTTATAGTTTTAAGGCACTGTGTCTTTGCTACATCAGACTTCAGTAATCGTTTCTTCATTTCTTCACTTCACTTCATCACTTCACTCAGATATATTCTGATTTACTCATCTGTACTTCTTTGTCTTTCTCTGATAGCTCTTCTGCTCATCTTCTTACTCTGCTATCATCTTCTTCTTATTATCGTTTAGCTGTACTGCTCCACAGTGCCTGTGAAGCCCAACCCACTGCAAGCTTAGTTTGATTGTTGAATCAACTTCTGCAATCAATGAACAGATTCTTTCTATAGGTTCTTCTATATTAAACTACTATTATTATACTATATGGTACTACTGCTATATTGTACTACTTCTATATGTACTTCTATCTCTTCTATCTTATTTCCTTACTCCGTTACCTGTGTATATTTCAGCTCTACCTTTGATCTGTAGATATAGCAACTTCGCAGTTCTACAGCTCACTTTCTACACTACACCTTCTCGTATCAATAAGAAGATATAACATATTTGCATTTCTACTTCTACTTTTGTCTACTTGCTAACTCTTTACTTCTTCCCCTACCTCTTACCCCTTCTTCTTCTTCTTCTCCTTCTTCTTCTTCCCTTCTTTCATCTCTCCCTCTTCGCTCTGCATATACACTCGCTTATAGCACCCTATTAGACCCCAAGCAACTGCGGCGATTACATGCGAAATTCGAAGTTTGCTTTAATTGCACTTGAACTCGCCCCCAGTTGCAGACACCTCCTTTCCCCTCCAGCTCTCCCCATCTTCGCCTCTCCCCTGCGACAACCCTCTACAGCAGTTCAAGTTAATTTGCTCGTTGCCGACTCGGCGATGTTCCACAGTTGCTCATTAATTACAACTTAGTCGTTGCCGTAATGATTTACCTGCAGATGCCGAGATGTTGTTACCAGTTACCCAAGGTACCGCAGCTGCTAACCCCCTCCCTCCCCCCACTGTTTCCCTTGCCTGCCTACTTCCCTCAGCTATGCTTGTTGTTGTTATTGTTCTTGTTGTTGTTTTATTATCTCGCTGATTTCTTTCAGCGGATTTTGCTGATTTTCGCTGCGACCTTTGTGGACCCTTTTGCAGGCCTTGTTATCCTTGGCTTCTTCTTATAAATATCTTGTAATCAAATACGCAAACACAGGGACAGAGAGAGAGGGAGAGGGAGGAAAAGAGAGAAGGAGAGAGAGAGGTAGACAGAGAGAGAGGCAGGCAGTTCATGTTTGCCTTCGTTTTGAGTTTCCTTCGTCTTTTTTTTCGTGTTTGATTATTTAAAGCCATCGCTGACTGCCTTTTTTTTGGCCACGCCCACTCCCACACTTTGCGTATTTAATTAAGCAAATAGCAGCAGCAGCAGCTGAGCTCAGTACATATATTTCTTCTGCTCTTTTTTATGGTAGAGTGGAAGGGGGAGAGGTCTTTGTTTTTTATTATGTAAAGCACTCGTTGCCTTTTTCGGGGAATGCTTCGCACTTGTTGCCCATTTTGTGGCAACTTTTGTGGCGACTTTTGATGTCTGTTTTGGGGCTCGGAATTAAATATTGAACGGGGGAAGGTTGGGTGGAGAAAGGCGGAAAGAAGAGGTGAAGTAGAATGGAGACTAGAGAGGTGGCGCGTGGCAACAATGCGTGCAATTAGAGTGGAACTGACTAAGTGCAAGTGAATCACATGATATCAATGGTATTCTCGATAGTTAATCTATATTAAACTTAATAAGTAAAGAGAGCAACAGTGGAAGGCAACAACTGTAATATAGCCTATCTGTTAACGTTATTCAACACTGTCAGTTACTGTAGATCAACTCTATCATCTCTTTGTCTTACTCTCTATCCCAGTTCAAAGTAAATGAGTAAAAAAAGCAAAAATAAACAGCATTTACTTGTGTGTAGTCTTACTCTAGTGTTGTAAAAGATTGTTAACCAACACTGTAATGTTCTGTACGTACAGCCTCAGTCATATTATGAAAAGCTGCATCCCAATTTAAAGTAAGACATAATGAAGAGCATTAGTTTATGTGTAGTTTTACCAAATACTGTTAACCAACACTGCAATTTTCTATGAACCAATATTGTTGCCTATAAACAGAAGTATTATTTTGATAGGTTACCTTACCTTAATTGAATAACAAGGTGTATTGGTTTCTTTGCATATAACTTTGTAAGAACGTTGACCAACACTAGATATAGTTTATAATAAAAGGTGTAAACCATATGTACCATATAATTATTAAGGTTGTAAAAAATGAAGTTAGAGTAAATGTTGCCAGAAATTTTATATAAACGTTATACAACACTGTTTAACCTTACTTAAGTCACTGAAGCTATGCCTGAGTAAAGAATATGGGCAATAGTGAGGGAGAATTACTATTCTAGTAAGCCCTGACTTCAGTATTTAAAAATTATTACGTTACACAACACTGATTGCTGTTCAGTAAGCTCTCTTAGTCATATTTCACAAGTACAGACCATAAGAGTTGCCTTTTACTGACTATTATACACCCTACCTACAGTTATCCTTATACAACACTTTCTTCAGTGCACTTTACAACACTCACTAAACTCTTCGTTACCTTACAACCCCACCTCATGCCACGCAGTTTGTTGTGGAGCACACTTGCCTCGCTGCAGCTACGTGCCTTGCGTTGCAAGCTAAGCAAGCTGCCACATGCCGTTGCACATTGATTTCTTTTGCTTGGCTACCTTCAGCAACTTGTCGACTGTCTCTGGTCGCCTTCAACTGCACTCAGTGCCAATTTGCAACTAAATTGCAAAGCTGTCATTCGTGCAACCAGCGGAGGCAGCAGTGGCCACAACAACAGCAGCAGCAGCAGCTGAAGAAAATAGACTCGGCAACTCAGCAAAACATTTTCATTTTTTTTTTGATGTTGCACGGCAATGTGACAACTGGGAATTGTGGCAGGAAGGGAGAAAGGGAGAGAGAAAGAGGGAGAGAGAATGGAGCTCTGCTTAAGCGAATGCCACGCCCGGCTGCACAGGCAACCAAGCAAGCAAAGCAGGCGGAGGCACAGTGGGAACCTTTTTGCCTCGTGCCTCGTGCCTCGTGCCCCATGCGGCAAACGGGGCAGCCGCAGCCGTAATTGAATTTTAATAAAATTTTAAAGCAATTAACTTACGAGTTGCGTCGCGCTCGTCTTGTTTGCAACAATTAATAATGCATTAAGCGGCAGAGAGAGAAGTAGAGAGAAGAGAGAGAAGGGGGAGAAGGAGTGAGAGAGACAGCGAGAGAGTAAGAGAGCGCGCTTAAGCCGAAAATGTCAAGACTGCAACTGCAACGAGTCGCGTCGAGTCGCGTTGAGTCGAGGTCAGCGCATGTTCGCACACGGCCAAAGACAACTTAATTAACCTCGACCTTCTACGGCAGGCGACGACGGTGACGACGGTGACGACGGCGACGCTGACGTCAGCCCGCTGTCCGCCGTTTTGCCAAACAAGCCACGTTCAATGCCGCAGCAGCAGCGGCGGCAGCAGCGGCGTCCAGTTGACCATCGCCGCTGCCACATTAAGACATCAATAATGAAATAGTTAATAATGCGCGTGCGTGCAATGTAAATATGGCGCCGACTGCGACGTCGACTGCGCTGCGCTAATTGCCAATTCACCAAAGCGCACACTGCACACTGCGAGTGCGAGCGAGATGGCAGCAGTGCAAAGTTGTGTCACTGCATGTTGAATTTCGCATGCGCAACAGTTCGATCGAAATCATACTCTTCCCCTCCCTCTCCCACTCTCTCTCTCTCTCTCTCTCTCTCTTTGTGTGTGTCTCTTGCTGTGCCTCTCTTTAGCCGGCAGCGTCAAACCCGTTTGGCAGCCTCTCTTGTGGCAGCTGCTGCTGCAATTTCAAGAACCGGGTCAAGGTTATTGCTGCAGCGGCGCCGTCGCCGTCGCCGTCGCCGATCACAGCCCGCGGCAAAGTCATCGGCGACGTCGGCAGCGCTGTCGCTGTCGCCTTGTTCGCTTTACATTGAAAGTCAAGTTCGTGCACATGTTTGATTGGCATTGAACGCAACACGGCGCGGGGTGGACACACTGGACGCGCGCGAGGCGCATGCTGATGATGGATGTCGACGGGGTGCGACATCAAACATGTTTGAAGCCAGCCAGAACAACAACTGCAACATGTGTGTGTGTGAGTGTGAGTGTGTGCACAAGTGTTTTGTATTGAAGAGCAGCTGTTCTAATTGGAAAGATCGCGAAGGAAATGTGAGGTTGGAAACGATGGAAGGGCAAAGAAAAAAGAGGGACGTGTATTTTAAATATTATAAATTGTATATTAGGTATATATAATGTATGTGTATATATTTAATATTATAAATATTATATGTAATATATAAAATATTATTATTATGTTTTATATATATTGGGCAAAATTAGGTTTTCTCTGTTAAAGATAAAATAAAAGATAAACAAATATTAAATACATTCTAACCTCACTCCTTTAGCCTTTAATCAACAGTCAAAGTCTACTCGACTTCTTTGAGCCTGTGGAAATCCACTTTCCTTTTTTCCTTAACTTTCCTTTTTGCTATACAAGTTGTTCCATTATATATATACATACATATATACTCCCCATAGCTGACGTCATGAGCCTTCTCTGAGTTGTGCGCACATTTATTTTCATTTACTTATGAAAATTAATAGCATTTTCCCTCGAAGGAATCGAACAAGCGCAAGGCGAAGTAGATGAAGCAAAAGAAAAGGAAAGAATGACTGACAAAGAGGAGACTAAAAATTCCACTTGAACATTAATCAAGCTGGAGCAGCGAAATTAACTCAAAGTGTTGCCTGAGTTGGCCGGCAGGCGGCGCCAGCAGCAGTCAGAGAATTGCAAAGAATACAAACAAAGATAAAGATAAATGTAATTTGCATAGAGAATTGGAGAATTTGCACAGCTAAGAGGCTGAAGAATTGCTGAAAAGAATTACAGTTATTTTACAAATGCTATAAAACATTATAGTCAACTATTAAAGGAAAGATATGACAGATATAACGAGGTATAAAGGGTGCAATAAGGGGGAAATTGATTGCTAGAAATATCATACAAGCAACGAGCAGAAATGGGAAAAAAGGAAAGAATTAACAAGTTAGAAAAGAAAGAAGAAAGTGCAGTGCAGGGCAAAAGGAGGCAGAAAGAGAAAGACAGGGAAGAAGAGAAAAACAAAGAGGAGACGAGAACAAAAAGAAGAGAACAAAGCAGGACTGTCATTCAAAGTCAAACGGCAACAGTGAGAGACACACACAACATATTCAATGCATGCTAAGTGATTCTATGCATGTGTCCATGAGTGTACGTGTGTGCAAGTGTCTTGCAATGAGAGTTGATTTAGATGCACAACGTTAGAATTGATGCAGCTGTTGGCCATGAAAAAGCAATGACTTACAGAGAAGAACAACGGGAGGGAGATAAAAAGAGGCAGCCAAAGGGGGAAAAAATATAAGAGAAAGAGAGCGATGGGAAGAAATAGAGGGGGGAGGAATAGAAGACAGAAAGATACTGATAAGAAAAAACAGAAGAAAAAGGGGGATATAAGTGAAATAAGCAAAGAGAAGAGACAAAGAGAAGGAAAAAGAAAAGGAGAAGGGAGGAAAAATGAGCGATCGAATAAGAGACACAGGGGTGGGGAGGGGAAACAAGGAAAAGATGAAGGAGAAAGAAAAGTCTTGCCACAACCAACTTAGTTCCATGGACATATTCTATGCACAGTTCTATTTAGGTCATGTCGAGTCGCATTGCCCCCACCGAGCTTGCACAGGGGGCACAGTCGCAGTCGGCAGCGTCGGCAGCGGATCACGCAATGATCTTGAACTAAATCCCGCCAGCTGGCCAGGGCCAGCGACAGCAGCAGCAGCAGCAGCAGTTGAAGCACTCTCGCTGCACGGCGCTGCACGGCGTTGCATGCGCCATGCGTAAGCGCAATTTGCACTTGAACTTGCTGTAGAACGGCTAACGCGGCGTATGCGCAATAGCCATATTTGCGCATTGCGCATACGCAACGTTGTTGACCTTAAAAGCAACTGCAGCAACAACAACAACAATTGCAACAACAGCAACGTGCCTAATTAGACTTGCGACTTGCGACTCGTTGCTAGTTGTCAAGTGCATTCGCAGTTGCTCTCCGCGCTCGCCTGTTTGATTATCAATTAGTCAACTGGCAAAGCGATTGATGATGATGCGGCCGAAGGCAACGTTAGCAAACACCTCTCCCCCTCCTTCCCGTTCCCTCCCTCTACCCCTGTTCACTTCGCACCCAACGGCAAACGAAGCCAATGTCAAATGCGAACAGAGCAAACTATTTGCATAGCGCACAAAGTGTTCTCTCTCTGCTCTGCTCAGTCTCTCTCTCTCTCTCTCTCTCTCTCCCATTCTCTGCATATCTGTCTCCCTCTCTCTCTGCTCGTGCTTGTTGCATTTATCGCTGCGTGGTTCGCTGCGATCGCATATGTTCTTCATGCACATACACATACATATAGTATATGATTCGCTCATGCTATATTTGCTCTATATATAGACCCGCTTTATGGGGCCTGTTCGGCCTCTGCCAGTGCTTACTCACGCGATGCTCCGTGCTCAGTGGTCGCCGATAAGCAC
Source organism: Zaprionus indianus (assembly GCA_018904595.1). Lineage (NCBI taxonomy): Eukaryota > Metazoa > Arthropoda > Insecta > Diptera > Drosophilidae > Zaprionus > Zaprionus indianus. The sequence continues at coordinate 6,643,357 of JAEIHA010000905.1, forward strand.
TGCTGCTGCTGCTGCTGCTGCACACATCTATATAGTATATATAGCATATACATTCGTGTATCATTCATGTGCACAGCAAGAGCAAGACTGAATCAATAGCGAATTCAAGCTAACTAAGTTACTCAGTTTGTGGGTCTCATAAAATGTCAGTAATTCTGTAAAGTACTTCTGCCAATGCAACATATGATATAAACTTAAGTCATGTAAGATATATCGCATTGCAAAATGGAACAAAATGTCTTCCAAAATTCCTGTAAATTTCATCAAAATCGCATAGCTTAATTCCATGAAAATTATGTATTGATAACTAGGTCAACTTCAATCACTTTGAAAGCACTCGACTTCTTTATGGGCAACCACAAACGATTCCTTTTATATTCAAATAAATAAGTATAACATCAGCATTATAGTAGTAGAATTGTGGTATAACAGAAGTATAATAGTACTAAAACGGTAGCGGTAACGGCAATATACTATAAGTATAGCAATAGTATGACAGTAGTATTAGAGAAGTAGGACCATAATATAATAGTGGTGCATCAGAAATATAACAGTAATAAAAAATTTTTATAGAAATTGTATAACAGTTATATAACAATGGTATAACAGTAGTGTAGGGGTAGTGTAGAAGTACTGCACTACTGTACTAAATCCGTAATATGACAGAAGTATAACAATAGTATAACAGTAGTATGACAGTAGTATAACAGTGGTATAACAGTAGTATAACAGTAGTATAACAGTAGTATGACAGTAGTATGACAGTAGTATAACAGTGGTATAACAGTAGTATAACAGAAGTATAAAAGTAGAAGTAGCAGAAGTATAACAGTATTATCACAGTAGTATAACAGTAGTGTAAATGAAGTATAACAGTATTCTAACAGAAGTATTTTAAAACTTTATCATCACTTTATCCTATGAAACGGATATATGTATTGAGATTGAGGTTACCTAAATAGGTTACATTAGCTTAACTAACTATGTAGGTTAGATTAGCCTAACTGACACACTAAAAACGCAAAGTTCTTTAAACGATATCTATCATACTACGCTGGTATTCCCTATTGAACTCAGCACAGTTTAGCTTTGAGATCTGCTCTACATTCTCTTCAAATTTGAGCACATTCCCATGAGTATATATGTATGTATATTTGAAATGATCCATTTAGAATTGCTCCAGTTTATTCATATCTTTATGCAAAACCACATGCGATTCCTCTCAACGTCCACAAGGACCCCCTGTTTAGCCCCCTCTCTGCACTCCCCCTTCCCCTGCTGCCCGCTGCCCTCTGTCCCTGCTGCTGCTGCTATGCGACGCGTCGCGTTGTCGGAGCACGTTCGCAATTGGCGCACGTTTTTGGTGTTTGCAGCCTTCGGCATTGGCTGCGACGGCGACGGCGTCGGCTGCCAAAGTTGTCGGCACATTAATCATAATTTAATGATTAGCGCAAGTTTTGTTTATTAAATATGCCAGACGAGTTGTTGTTGCTGTTAGTGCTGTTGTTGTTCTGCTTATTTACGATCGGCGATTGCCACGCGTCGATTGTGGTGGCATCGGCATCGGCATCGCCATAAATCGCAATTACTTCGCCATGGTGCAACAGCGCAGCCAAACAATTTGCAACCAATTTTGGGCACTGCCGCTGGCGTCACTGCCTCACTCAACAGCACTCCACGGCAGGTGGGTCAGGCTGACTGCCACGTGCCCAATCCGCGACAGAGAGGGAGAACGGAGATCTCAAAATCATAAATAAGAAATGAAGATGCCAAATGCGAATTGCAAAGGGAGAAGGGAGAATGGAGAAGTGAGGCAGCTGCTCCGCATGTGACACAGTTTTGCAGCAGGCAAGTTGGGGATGAGGTGCAGGGAAGGTAGGAGAAGGAGACGAAGGGAAGTCTCTTTTGTCCTTTGAGAGGCATCTGTGACTCGTCGCTTTGTCTGTCACGTAGTCGCAGGCAAAGCCGCAACCAGCGAGTGCTTCCTGCCTCGGGATTTCGCTATTTGGGTCTGTTGCGGCTCATAAAGGGCTAGGCAGACAGAGAGGGAGGAGGAGAGGGAGAAAGAGAGAGAGTGGATGACTAGACAGAGACAAGCTCAGCTGCGGATTGAAATCTGTGCCGCGCATTGGTTTTGCGCCTAATAGCTTAAGCCGAAGAGCTTTTTGTCTGCCGATTCATGAAGAGTTCCTTAAAGGCAGAAGATTTCAATTGGCAGTTAATTATTTTGTATTAATTCAAGTGAAGATGAACTGTAGATTTGAAGGATTGTATGATTTTAGATTCCTACTTTTGACTCTATGCAATAAAAACCTTTTAAGTGTAAGATTTCATTGAGAACATGAAGATTTCTAATAGAAAATTTTTGTTTTATGATTTAAATCTGTAAATTTAAAACATCCACTGCGATTAGAACAATTTGGCTTTAAGAGAACCTCTTTCAAGTAACATTTTAGCAACAGTTCAAAAATTTCAAATATAAATTTGATTTCTTGTCTGAAGAAACTAAAGATCCAAAATGTGTTTTGATTGATTTCAAGAGTTTTAGTGCTTTAAAATCTAATTTCATGTAAGATTTCTTAAGAAACTTGTGCATATATTCTACAAATATATGTGATTACTTTGCAATATTTATTCCCTTTCATGAGTAAAATACTGATTTTATAAATATTAATTATGTATATATATATTAATAAATATAAATGTATCCTAAAGTTTTGCTAATTTGGACTAAGGAAAAGGAGGCAAACTTCTTTGAAGTCTGATTATGACACTTTACATTCATAGAAACTTCTTTGCAATAAAATCTCAATGAATACGAGGGTCGTTTGATAAGTCCGTGACTTTTTGAATAAAATATATTTTTTTCGTCAAAGAAGCATTTTATTTCTCAACATAATCTACTTTTAGCTCTATACATTTAGTCCAGCGTTTTTCCAATTTTTTTATTCCTTCCAAATAATAGGTTTTCTCAAGGCCCTCAAAATAGTCGTTTGTTTCTGTGATGACCCGAATCTCTTACCGCCGAGCCATTTCTTCATGTTTGGAAACAAAAAATAGTCACAGGGGGCTAAATCTGGAGAATATGCTGGATGGGGTAGCAGTTCGTAGCCCAATTTATGAAATTTTGCCATGCTGACACGAAATTCACTTTTTTCCATTTTCGTTAAAATTCACGAGATCGTCTGCTTTCAATGCCTATAAAACGCAAACCAAAAAACGCAGCTTTCTCAAAATTTTACAGTCAGCTGTTAATCGATAACTGCTGACAGGAGCAGTGTTGTATTTAGAGCAGGTGCGCGGCAAATACAAAAAGTCACGGACTTATCAAACGACCCTCGTATTTAAATATTTCAAGTGGAAATTCGATTCGATATCGAAGAATACCTTAGATTGACTGTAGATTCTTAATTTTAGTTAACTCCTCTCTTATTGAGTAGAGCATATGCAAAAAGTAAAGTTAAAGTTAAAGTTTCTCTAGGCACATTTTAAACTCTACATCTCTCAAGATATTGCAATCTGAAGGTTGATTGAAAACCGCACAAAGCCTGCACATACATGTGTTGGTTTTCTTTTCAAAGCGGTTTCTTCTATGATTTCTCTACCTTTTCGCTGTCAATGTCGGCGCAGAACTAGACAAAGTCAGCTTATAAAATATGAACGAGGTGCCTTGGTAGCATGTGTGACTTGGGGCCGCTTAATCCTGCGGCTGCTGTCGAGGAACGTGAAAAGAGGGAGAGAACTCAACTTAAAAGCTTGTCACACATTCTGTCAAGCCACGCCCCCTTTCGCGAGCTCTCCTTTCTCTTACTCTCCCTCACCTTCTGCAAGTGAATTCAATTTCTGCGCGCGTCCTTCGCCTTCTCTTGCCTTGCCGCGTCTTGCTTTATGCCAAAGAAAAGTTGCCAAGTTAGTTGCAGCCCGAAGGGGAAAACAGCAAATGGAGGGAGGGAGAGTGGGGCAGAAGGAAGGAGGGGGGGGGGGGGCAGAATCAACTACTAAAAGTATTATTATTGTTGCTTGCACCTGCAGGTGGTTTTGCTTTACTTTGTCACGGATCTGTTTTCTTTGCAACTTGCCACGTCAGCAAGGCGTGTCGAGAGCAGCTGTGTGTGTGCGTGTGAATGTGTGTGTGTGTGTGTGCAGGTGTGTGTGTGTGCGCAGGAAGTTAAATAGGAAATTTTATATGCTTTTATAACTGTGAACGTGAACGTGTTTACAAGGACGCAGCGCCCACTTGCAACGGCAGCCAAATCTCAAGCGTGTTTCCTGCTCTTTGTGTGTGTGCGTGTGTGTGTGTGCGTGTGTGTGCGTGTGCGTGTGCTGGTTACCTGGCAGCAACTTGTTCGCTCGTTTGATCAAGTACCATTAGTGGCTTTGCGACTTTGATGGGCACGCGCTCTTTTAAGTGCCGCAACAAAATATTGCCCCCAAATAAGTGAGACAAGAAAATTAATCAAATGTGTCAATGGCAACAGAGAGATGAGAGAGATAAAGAGAGAGAGAGAGACAAAGAAAGAGAGAGAAATTCGCAGAGAAGGTATATAGAAAAAGAGGTGGTAGAGAGACTGAAAAGAGTGTAAAAGCAGGACTGCAAAAGGAAACAAAAACTTAAAAAGAGACTAAGAAAACTCAAAAAAAGGTATTGAAACTGAACTATTGTAGATTATATGAAGTTTAGGTCTAAAATAGGTCAAGAAATGGTCTAGAATACGTCTATAAAATGTCATCAATAGGTCTTGAAAAAGTCTAGAATAGGGGTAGAATGGAATAAATCTAGAATAGGTCTGAAAAAGGTCTAGAATAGGTCTAGAATAGGCCTAGAATAGATATATAATAGGACTGGAATAGGTCTAGACTAGGTCTACAATCTAGAATGGGTCTAAAGTAGGTCTAGAATAGGCCTAAAAAAGGTCTACAATAGGTCTAAAATAGGTCTAGAATAGGTCTAAAAAAGGTCTAGAATAGGTCTAAAATAGGTCTATAAAAGGAATAGGTCTAAAATAGGTCTTAAATAGGTCTAGATAGGTCATGGAGGTTAACAAGAAACTGCAGAGGAACTATAGAAAGCCTAAAGAGAAAGCCTTTTGCTTATTCTTTCTCCATCTCAATGCCTCTCCCTTTCTCTCTCCCACTACCTCTCTATCTTCTTCCCTCCCCCACTCCATGAAAAATCCCACTCAAAATGATATACTCGTACAAATCTTCTGCAATGTTATTTACCTTAAAAGCAACAATTGAGCCTGCTGCTGCCCAAGCCGAGTAACCAGTTTGGTGTGAATTTGTGCAGCTTCATTAAACCATATCCTGTGGCCAACTGCACTTACAGTCACTGGCACAACCACTCATACACATTCACACACACACACACACACACACACACACACACACACACACACACACTTCAGCAATTGCCTGGATCCTGCTGCCTCCACTCACATGTTGCTTGCTGCACTCACAAAACTTTGCTGTGGCCAAATCGAGCGGCTTCATTCAACAAGACAAGCACGAGGCAGAGGGGGAGGTAGAATAGGAAAAAGAGGGATGCAGAGAGGGGGGGGGGAGAAAAGAGAGAGAAGGACAGGCAACAAGCAAACAAACAAGTTGAGCTTTGGCAGTGGCTGCTTGTACAAACGAACACAGAGCCGAGTCCAGCAAAATGAACTCAACATAAATATACAAGCAGACACACACACACAACACAAACACACACACACACAAGCACTGTAACATGACAGAGTATATCACAGTTTTTTTTAGCGCCCTTAACTGTGAAAGTGTTGTGTGTGATTAGAAAACTTCTTTGCCGCATTGCGCATCAAAAGTTGCTAGAAAGATTTGGCCAGAAACTTAACTGGTGAAGCCAGTGTGGTCAACAGGGACAGAGACTTGTGCAGGACACTGTTTGGTAACTAGAAAAATGCACTGGGTAACAGAGTCTCAACTGCTATCTCTGCTTGGAGCAGTCTTGAAGTAGTACAAAGGCACTTTGAGACTCTCCGGTTGAGATCTTCATTGAGGTTTGACTGAGCAGAAGAAAAAGGTATTTAGTCAGCCAGTTACAGTTTTCAGGCGAAGAAGGCAGAAGAAGAAGGATAAGAATATGTTCCAGTTTTAGACAGTTGTATTGCAGATGAAGGCATTACTTGCTCTTTCTAAAAATCAACTGATCTTAAAGGATAAACAGACTGGACTCCACAGAGTGTTGACTGAAATCGAGATTAGCTTTAAGGCACCTAACATTTTAGCAAAGAAGGCGACTATTTCGTCAGATTTTTGCTACAAGAAGGCAACACTTCTCAAGGGTATCTCTGAGGTTGAGAAGGTAACACATTCAGTTAAATTTATACCACAAAAAGGCTTTACTTTACTAGTAGTTATCCTACAACATGCAAGCTGCTGCTTAGGATAGTTAAGACAAACTAGAATAGACCTTCACATACCTCTCCTGATGTTTTATGTAGCACGTGTTAAAGGAAGAGAAGTCGTCACTTTTTCCCTACTCTTCTTTCATTCAAGTTAGTTCTAAGGCACTACAGTAAATCACTAATCATGTGCGCTGTCTATGCTGCAGTAGAAGTAGAAGTAATCCTCCTATTCCGTTACGCCTACAGCATAAGGAGTCATCCACTCGCTGTTAACCATATTCCTTGTGCACCTCTTATGCCTTTCAGTCAGTTCTCTTCACACATTCCGCCTCATCTACTTCCACTCCACTACTTCTGTGCCTTCTTCGTTTTTTTAAACAGTTTGCTGTATTTAATTTCGATTTATATTTATTTGACTTGGCGAGGCGAGTCAATATATCATATAACTGTGCACATAAGCATCAACTTTCCGCCTGTCTGTCTCGCTTGCCTATCGCCCCCACTCCCTCCCCCTCTCTCTCTCTTGTGCTGTCTGCATGTGTGTCCTTTCCTTTTGACAGTCAGAGAATGTCAAGTGTTTGTGGCTGCCCTTCTGTGTGTGGGTGTGTGTGTGTGTGTGTGCCTGCTTATAGCGTGGCTTGTTGTGAGCCATCTATCTGTCTGTCCGTCTCTTTCTCTCTCTCTCTTCCTCCCTCCCCTCGTGTCCTTGCCGGCACGTTAAGCACGCAGACTAAAACGTATAAAAATGCATGACCACAAAACATTTTTCAGGCGGCCATTCAACAAACCCTTCTCGCTCTTCCCCTCTCTCCCACTCCTCTCTCGCTCTTTCTCACACTTCTTGGCTTCGCCTCTAAAGTGTTAAAATGTTGATTGTCCTTTTTTGTCCCTGTCTGTGTGAGTGTCCGTATTCGTGTGAAGCTCTGCGGGCATCTCTGCCTGCGCTGCCCTGCCCTGCCCCGCCCTGTGCTGCCTCCCCTTTTAAGTTAGTCTCGTGCGTGTCGCAAATAAATTTTTAAGTAGCATTTGTGTTGATTGCGTTGAAAGAGGACACGCATTCAAGTCGACCACCTTTTTTCCCCAGTCTCCCCTTTGAGCTACGTCTAGCGGCATGTTGAGAATCCCCTTCAATTTGGCATTTATCAAGTGGAATCACTCTTTGCCGCTTGGTTAGCGCGTTAAGCAGAGCAAATGGCTGCGAGGAGTGTTGAAAAAACCTCAACCTCATTTAATAACTCAATTAATTAATTGCAAAGGCATTAAGAATGTTAAACGAGAGTCAGTTTACAGCATTGCATGTTATTGCACAGTAAATGTTAAGTTAGTGCTGAGTAGTTTTTCACTTGGAATGGCAAATCAGTATGCACTTTATTTGCCATTCACGCGTGCCTGCATTTAACGCTTAACAGCGCACGTTAACTTAACAGCAGAGATTACCTTAACAGCGCCAAAGCAACTGCAACGGTTACGCTTTGGCATTTAAGAGAGTTTGCAGTGCTTAACATTACAAGAGGATAACGCTAACAGCGACGTCAGCGTTGCGTCAGCAGCAACAGCAGCAGCAGCCACGGCGGCTTTACTTCTTTTGGGCTGCTGCTCTCAGTTGTTGTTGGACCGCAAGAGTGTTTCGTTGTGTGGCGTCGGCAGAGCAACGACAGCAGTAAACTAAAGAGAGAGAGACAGAGAGAGAGGGAGTGAGCACGAGTGAACAGGCAAACGCGAGTCGAGTCTGTTAAACGAATCTTGTGCCTGTTAAACGGGTGAGTGTGTGAGTGAGACAGTGTGAGTGAGTGACTGAACTGCTAAAGGCTTTGTTAGCCGCCACATGCACTTTATGCTTATGTGAGTGTGTGTGTGTGCGAGCACAGACAATGCGACAGCAGCAGCAGCAGCGGCGCATTAGTTGACGTTGATGCCGGCGCTGAGTGATGCTGCTGCGAGTGCTTTTACATGATACCTTTGGGTCTCTGTTAATTTGCATGCGGTCGCAGATGGTCGGTATGAAGGTGTTGTTGATGTTCTTGTTGTTGTGGTTTGTTGTTGTGGGTATGAAGGTGTTGTTGTTGTTGTGACATTATTGTTGTTGTGTGTGTTTTTTTGTTGTTGTGGCTGTCGTGGCAGAACAATTGTCGCATTGTTGTTGCCAGAAGTTATTGTTGTTGTTGCTTATAGTTGTTGTAGTTGTTGTTGTTGTCTGTTGTAGTTGTCTGTAGTTGTTGCTGCCTGCATTTTTTTCTGCCTGCACTCCTTGTTGTTGTTGTCTGCTTTGCATCTGTTACTCCCAGCGTTTCATAGCACTCTTTTAGGCTGACTAAAATTGCCAGCATATGCCTTAGTCCTGCCACCTTGTGACTGTCTATCTTCGTGTGTGTGTGAGGTAATTAAGTAGCTGTGGATGTTTGTGTGGTGTGTGTGTGTCTCAATATATCCACATGTGCCCGTGTGTCTGCGTACCTCTCTGTGTGTGTGTGTGTTGATGCGTGCTGTTCATTCCGTTTGCCCACATGGCGTATGAGTAATGAGACAACGTCGACAACATTGACAGCCTCAGCCGCACTTGTGACATGTTCATCTGCCTAGCTCTGTTTAGCTGTTTACGAAGGCCGTCAGGTCGTGCCACCGGAATTGATATTCATGGGCGTCGCACAGCAGGTGGGCCCCCTTCCCCCCTCGCCACCACTCCGCCTTTGTAACATATGCTAGCATATGTTAGGGCGCAACAGCATTGCCTTTGCACGTTTTGCAACACTTGTTTCGACTAATTGCACTATCAACTAGCAGCAGAATAATGTTGAACAAACTCCCAGAAAACTTTTGCCTCTTCTGTTTGCCATTTTGTCCATTAAAGTTTAATCAAAAACGGAAGTTCGTAGGGGGCGCAATAACAACAACAACAGCAGCAACAACAACGAGAGCAACAGCAACATCCGCTGCTAACTTTGTTGACCTCACCAGAGTCAGAGGCAAATAAGCTGCAACAACAACGCAGGAGGGAATGAGGCAGTGGGGGAGGGGGGACAACCTTGGTGAGCATAGCTAGCGTAGCTTTTTAAGCAAGGACGTGATGACGATGCCATCAGTGGGCGAGATGAAGATGGTGACAGAAGGCAGATGGGAGACGGGGGGAAGGGAAGGCAGATGAAGCTGGAGGTGAAGCCAAATGCCAAAGTGTCCAAGCGCGGCGTAAAAATTTCAATTGCTAAGCAGGAGTGAAAGAGGGAGAAGGAGGGGAGGAGGAAATAGAAGGGGAGGAGAGGAAGTATGAGGGGAAGAGGGAGTAGAAAAAGAAGGGGAGGGAGTGCAGAACCGACAACAGAAAATGGTGAGAAAGTTAGAGAAGAAGAGACAGCATGAGTGAGGAGAGGAGGCAGATGGAGGAGAAGAGGGAGCAGGAGATGAAGTGGGGAAAAGGGAAGGAAGTGGAATGGAAATGGATGCTGGAGGGGAAGTAGCAGAAGGAGCAGGAGGGAAGGGAGGAGTAGAACCAAGAGGGAAGGCAGTCTAAAGCTTTGGAGAAGGAACACTCTAGGAAGCAATAGAAGGAGCTGCAGAAGAGCAGCAGGGGAGGCAGTTGAGGCATTCAAGAGGTAACAGCACAGCGAAGGATCAGGCTAGAAAAGAAGCAGGACAGAGAGAAGAGGGCACAGCAAATGACATTCAAAAACCCAAAAATCAGTGCTAGCTAAACATTCAAAAAATTTTAAAATACCAAAGTAAAGAAGGTGGAGAGAGACAGTAGAAGAAGAGGAGTAAAGAAGCTGCAAAGCAAATACAGTTTAAGGAGAAAAAATAGGAAAAGAGCAGGGAGAAGGTAGAGGGAGAAAGAGGTGTGAAGAAAGAAGAGGGGAAGCAGGAAAAGAGGTGGAAGAGAAGGTAGAATAGGATGTAGAAGACGAAGTAAAAGAGGAGGTCCAAGAGAAGCTGCAGAAGGAGGAGGTAGAAGAAGAGGTTCAGTAGCACGAGGAGTAGGAGATAAAGGGGGAGTTACAGAGGGACAGGGAGACTGAAGAGAAGGCGGTGCAGAAGAATGTGGAGGAGTAGGGACAGGAGGAGGAAGATAAGGCGGAAGTGGAGGAGTCATAGGAATAGATGGAGAGCGAGGTAGAGAAGAAGGTAGCGTAGGAGTTACAAGAAAAAGAATATTAGAAGGTGCAAAATGAGATGCAGAGTGAGGTGCAGGAGAAGGTGAAGCAAGACGTACAAGGAGGCATAGGGGGAGGTAGAGAAGAGAGCAGAACAGAAGCTAACAGAGAAGGTGCTGGAGGAGGAACCATACAGGGAGACAGAGTAGAGTGGGAGTAGAAATGACAGAGGGAAATGCAAAAGTGGAAAATGGCAGAACTTAGAACAAGGAATCAGTGACATTTCCATTCTCCCCCCACTCAATATACGTCTGCTGGTGTGTGGGTGTGTGTGGGACGTGTGTGGGAGTGTGCCTGTGAATGTGTTTATGTATGTGTTTGTGTATGTGTATGTGCCTTTGCTGGTATAACTGACAGTCTACGTGACAAATCTTTATTTAATTTCGCAAAGAAGCGCGTCGAGCAAAGAAAAACTTTCGACTTTTGTTGCGATTTATTTTAAAGAGGCCAAGACAAAGTTTTACTGCTGTCACTCCCCCCGCACACCCTCCCGCACTTCGTCCCTTGTGGCAGTAACTACTTTGCACTGTGATTGCTGGCAGCAAAAAAGTTTTGTGCGTGGCAGAAATCTGTGCGAATAAATAGAGAACAATAAAGTGGAAATTACCAGAAACTGCAATTGGCACGAATGAGATTCCTTATTATCATCATCAGGCAGAGGAAGAGGAGAGGAGGGGGATGCTGGAGGGGGAGGGGAAAGGGAGAATCTTTTAAGGGAATCATTTACATCAACACGCTGGCGATTAAAGTTCTCGGAAAATAAAGGCAGCAAGTTTGCCCAAGGAGAAGTTTAGCCAAAACGAAAAGTGAAATTAAAGAAACATATTTTAGGCATTTTATTTAACATTTTGTAGCCATTTTATTTGGCCTTATTTGCACAGTTTCTAGCCATTTTATTTGGCTATTTTAAGGCATTTTCTTTGCACATTTTTAGCCTGTTTATTTGGCCATTTTTCAATTACTTTAGCTGGCAACAAAGGCAACAAATTGATGCTAAATAAATAGAGCGAGTTGCGCCTTTCTCTCTCTCTTACTTTGACTCCCATTCTTTCCCGCTCTCCCCCCTTTTCTCCCCCTTTGCCTTTATTATTTGCTCTTCCTTTCCCCTTCATCCTTTGCCTTCCTCGCTGCCTTTCCCCTTAGCCTGTTCATCTTCAGCTTTTCGTATTTATTCAGCAAAATTCGCCACGCTGCCGCCACGCGTTGCAGTTGCAACATTGCCACAGTGGGCACTGCAGCCTAATTTGTAGCAACACATTTTTAATTTCATGCCCGTTGGGCAGGATGTGGCCCCTTCGCTGCCTGCGCCCTGCACTTTCTTCCTTCCACAAACATGAAATTGGCTTGGCCAGCAACGCAAGCAGGAAATGGAGCCGGATGCGCGCTGTCACAGTTTGGCTGCATGCCCCATGGTGCAACATTTGGTAATTGCGCTTAAAGACTTGCCGAAATGTGCAAATGAAGGAGAGAGAGCGAAGGAGAGAGGGAGAAAGGGAGAGAGAGCAAACAACGCAACAGTTTGTTGAATTTCGTTGAATAGAAAATTTCGCATTTGAATTTAAATTAAACGCAAAAGTCAAAAAGCACAGAAAAAACCTTCGTGCCACGCCCATCAATCAAAACGGAAGACGCCTCATTATCAGCGTGTTACAGTCAAAAAAGGATGCACGAAAACAAGGAATGAAAAGGAGAAGGAAAAGAGGGAAAGAGGAAAGTAAAACGAAACGCTGGCTCAGGACGTGCTAAGCCCACGGCAAGATTAATTAAGTCCGCGCGCGGGCGACAGCAGCAACAGCAACAACAACAACAAGAACAAACAGCAACAACAACAAGGAACAAGGAGCAACGGCGACGGCAACTTGAGTCGACGTCGCGTCGCTCAAGTGCGTGTTAATGTTTCTTTCTCACACTTTTTCATAGCATACTTTGCAGCGCCGTGCGAAAAATTAAAATTTCAAAGCGCCGCAAAAAGTGCGCGAGCCTGCTTAAATGCCTCTCGTTGCGTGCGTATGTACGTGTGTGTGCTGTGTATTTACACAGCAGCAACAACAACAAACAAACAAACGTTAAGAAAAGCAAATAAGCAGCAAGCGACAGTCAGGCACTGCCTTGCCTTATACCACGCGTAATAAGCATATTTTAAATGAGTCTACGCCTCGGCACGGCATCAACAATGCCACAGGATATGTCTGCCAAAGTCTACGACCCCGTTGTTTCCTTAAGCCAACCTCCGTTTCCATTCCTTCTCTGCTTCTGTTAACTTCCCCCTCGTGGAGGTGTTAAACAATGACTGTCATCACGATAACAGATTAAGCACATCGCTGTCTGCTGCACGTTATGAAATAAAAGCTACACATATGCCGTATTATTCAACTGTTATTGTTATGTGCACGTGACCCGAGAGAGTATATTGCAAAAGTAATTTCATTTAATATGCCTAGCTTAATAGAATATTTTATTTGGTTAGAATGACATTTGATTTTGCTGAGTTAATCTTGTGCCATGACTGTCAGGGCTGATCGTGTGCAGCCACTATCGATAACAGCTGCAGCTCAATTTAAACTGTTAATAGTATCGATAGTTACATCGCAGCTTAGTTTAAGTGTTCAACTGTTAGCAGTATGCTGGAAAGAGATCAAAGCAGTAACTTTTAACAGTCTGTTAATTTGTGTGTGAGATCAATTCGAACTGTTAAAGACACTGCAATGTTAATGTTTACACTTTGCAGTGCACTTTGGCAAACTGTTAACAGTATCAATAACATACAAGAAAATTAAGACTTTAAGTCCGCTGGGCAACTCAATGCAAACAGTTAACAGTATCGATTGCTGCACATGCACATGAATTTAAATTATAAAAAAATATCGATAGCATTGCGAGCTGCGTTTAATTGGCTTAAAGTTTGTGTTGTGCGCAATTAATTACGATTTATCATGGCGGAGCATTTATTGCTTAATTTGCATGCACAATTCTATTAACGTTCTGTTTTCTGCAAATTGCCCCATTTCGATGCAGTAATTTAAATCACTTTTGCGCGTATTATTTTGCCATTGCTAGCAGACAAACAGACACACACACACACACACAGACAGACACATTAGAGATTCAGCCTCGTCATGGCGCTGATAAGGACATTGAGAGTGGTCCTAACAGACTGGGCTGCTCTTGAGGGTGCGAAATACATAAACATATACATGTACATATGTATTACATACATGCACACATGTGTACACGTAAGTGCTAGATGAGCTTTTTGCTGACAATGTCAAGTGTACAGCGAGTGCTGTCGTTGTCTAATGTAATGTACGTGTGTGTGTGTGTGTGTGAGTACTTTAATGTTTTTTGTTTAATTTCCAGACACACACACACGCACACACACTTTGCCCTTGCTGCTTCCTGCACTCTCTCTTCCTGTTTCCGTCCGTTTCCGTAAGCCCGAAACATAATTGCGGCTTTGTCGAGCGCTTAAGACTGTGTTCGCTCTGCTTCTTCTTTGTCGCATTATGCGCCCATTTAATTCAATTTCGGGGCAAGCTCTCTCTCTCTCTTTCTATCTATCTCTCTCCCACTCTCTCTGTCATGTGTGATTTCGTTATAAAAAAAACCCCCCGCACACTCAAAGGATTAGGCACACTTCACATACGAGTCTCTCCACTTCCTGTTGCCTCTTCCTGCAACACCCCTCTTTCCCCCTTCCTCTTCCTGTTTCCCCCCTTTAAACCACTTGCCTCAATTCTCGCCCAGTTTATCTTCTCAGGCGCAATGTCCATTGCTGACCTTCAAAAATTCCCGTTACGGTTGAGGCCTTTTCCGTTATTTATGTGTAAGCATCGGCATTTTGGTATTTCCTGGCCAAGCTCCAGCTCCAATTAGCCCTAAAATGGATTTGTGTAACACATTTGGGACACACACACACACACACACACACACACACACACGCACACAACTACACAATGCTTGAAAGATTTGTGGCCCCCTGCGTGCTGCTTCGCTGACTCGCAAATTTACATTGCCCACTGAATTTATCTCTCTCTCTCTCTCTCTTTTCTAGTCCCCAGTCACCATCACAGTGGCACTGTCAGTTCCTGTCCCTGTCCCAGCTGTATGCCATTGCTTCGGTTTCACTTTTATGCCCAGCCCAAGCATTGTCAACTATGTTGACTATGTCGCATTGTCGTCCTGTCTCCCCATCCCCATCCCCATCCCTCTCCCTCCTCCCTGCTTCCTCGGACAGCGACATTAAAAACGACACAAACATTTCATTTTAATATCCTTTTTGGTGGCGGCAAGCGGAAGGCGCGAATGTGACATACAGCAGAAGCAGCACAACAAGAGAGGGTTCCCCCTTGTCCCTCCTTCTTCTCTTTCTCTTTACATGCCCTGCTCTGCCTCAGTTGTGCCTGCGCTGCGCTGTTGTTCGCTGCAGCCGGAACTTAAAGCGCTGAAATATTTATGAGCTGCACCCGAGTGTCGAGTGTCGAGTGGAGACTGTAGACTGGAGAGCGCACAAAGTGCAGGGTATACGCACATCCGTAATGAGTCTGCGTTGTGTCGAAATCTGCATTTAAGGCTGTTAAAAGAGGGGGACTAGAAGAGAGAGAGAGAGAGAGAGAGAGAGACAGCAAGAGATCTCTCTCTGATGTCATTGCAGGTGTGTGAGGCGACAGAGTGAAGAGGGGAAACAATTAAACCAGAGTGGGATATTAAGAATTTGTTTATTTTAAAGTATTTTAAACTTATTCTATAAGAATCGTACAATATGTACTTTAAATTTTATAGTTAAATTTACATAACTAAATATTCTTGTGAAAATACCTAAAGAGTTCTATGCAAGAAACTGCAAATTCAATTGGGAAACTGTTAACAGTACCGACACCTTTTGAGTTGCACTAACAACTCAATGCAAACTGTTAACAGTATCGATACCTTAGAAGGGGATCAAGCCTTTGAATCAGCTTGGCAGTTCAGTGCAGACAGTATCGATTATTACACATGCAGAGAATTTAAATTTTTACAATTATCGATAGCATTGTGAGCTACGTTTAATTTCATCATGGCTGGCAACTGTTCCATTCCAGTTCATTCTTTCTTTGTAAACTCCTAACTCGAAATAACTGTAACGGATAAGATTCTTTCTAAATACAGCTTATTTATCTGTGCTGTTATTCTTCTAAAATTATTGTGATTTATAGTATTAACTACATACTTTATTATATTCAGTGGTATTTCTAAATCAAATTGCCACAAAACTAGCGGAAATCCCTTTTGAACGTTTCTTGATTCCTAATTTAAATTTTTAAATCCAATTTCTTTTTCTTAATTCTTTGTTTTTATTCTCTTGATATACATATCTGTTTACCCTTAAGATGATATACAGCTAATTTCCTAACTCAAGTGTCAATTATATTTGAAGCGAAGATCTGTGTAATTTGATTTCCTTCTTTCTAAATTTATTCTCAAATTTAAACTTAGCTTTACTGCCGTCTCTCACATCACTCTAACCCTCCTCCTTTTTCCCCTCTTCTCTTGCAGCCACACACTAGTTAAGTGACCAAGTCAACCCACACACACACACACATAGGAACCTCGAACACAGACAAACAGTCGCCATCATGGACTTGCCCTCGATGGTGCAACGCTCTGGCGACACATTGATAGTGCGCAGTGTCGTCAGTGGCAATCAGCTCTACATGGATCAGAGTCACAACAATGCTGGCAACATGCCCGCCAACAACACATCTCCCGCCTTGGCCACCGGTTCGTCACCAGTTGCCAGCGCCATGGATCAGCAGCTGGAGCATTTCCGTCTGCAGCAACTGTTGCAGCAACAACAGCAACAGGCAGCCGTGGCAGCTGCTGTCGTCAACAGTGTGCAGCAACAACAGCAGCAGCAACAACAGCAGCAACAGCAACAGGCCTCGCTCTCGCTGGACGCCAAGGAGGAGGGTCTGCCGCAGTGCAAGATCAAGCGGAACTACAGCTGCAACCACTGCGCCTACTTCACCCAGAACCCGCGCTACCATTTGACGCATCTGCGGGATGTGCACGGCGAGAAGATTGTGATCAACAAGTGCAAGTTGTGCCTCTATGCGTCGCGGCACTTTCAGAAGCTGGTGCGGCACATGAAGATGGTGCACGGCTGCACCGATGGCATACCCAGTGGTCATGGCCAGGCGCGTGGCAAGCGTGGCATGAGCCGCGAGGCGCGCAAGCGGCGGCTGGAGGAGAGTGTCGGCGTCATTGGTGGACAATCGCCGGTGATATCGGTGCCAGATATGCCCACACTGGAGCAGGTGAAGCGGGAGTTGCAGTTGCAGGAACAGAAACTGCAACGCGACATCGAAGCCTACAATCAGAGGCAGCGCGAGGAGCTGCAACAGCGAGAGCAGCAACTCGAGCTGGTGTCCAACTACGAGCGCCAGTTGCAGGTGACCATGAGGGATTTGGATGCACGTGAGAGTTACGAACGTCAATCCTCTCCCGCTGAGCCGCCAACACCTTCGCCCAGTGGCTCAGCATCGCCTCCGCTGGCTGCGCTCTCTTCGGGTGGCGAGGAGCCACAGAATCGTCTGCTCAAGTGCAGCGCCTGCGAGTTCACCACACTCTATCGCACCCAGCTGCGGGGCCACGAGCTGGACGAGCACGGCAAGACGAAGTTCTTCCGCTGCGACAAGTGCAGCTATGTGACGCACATCAAGGCGCGCTTCAGCAAGCACGTCAAGTATCATTCGATGCCCATGATCAAGTGCGTCACCTGCGACTTCCGCACCCCGTACAAATGGAATCTGGACAGGCATATGAAGAACCATGGTGGAGCGGGTGCCTTCAAGTGCGCCGCTTGTGACTTCACAGCGGACATCAAGCAGTCGCTGACGGTGCATGAGATGAATCACCATGTGCCGCCAGTGGGCAATGCTGGCTCCATTTGGCCACGACGACAGAACAAAGTGGGTGCCAGCGAGATGTGCGATGATTTTCTCAGTGACTCAGCTGAGCTGGAGGATCAGTACAACAACAATAATCTGGATGATGATCTAGAGGAGGCGGAGGGAGGTAGCGGGACGGAGGAGCAGTACGGCAAGCGTAGCAAGTACGATGAGGATGAGGAGCCCACAGATCTGTCGCAGAAGGGCGGCTGCTCCTCGGACACGTCCAGTGTGGGCACCGCCACGCCGCGTGCCAAGCGACCTGTGCCCAATCTGATACCCATTACCAAGAGCCCCAAGGAGTAAGTAGTGCCAACAAAATGGGAGGGGATAACCCACTAACTTCTCTCTCTCTTTCCTTCTTTTCGTCCTTTAGGGTGCTCAATCTCTCCAAGGACATTAACGCCTCGCGCAGCTCGCTGACGGAAATCGCCTCCATGTTCTTCAACGAGAAACAAATCTCGGAGATGCTGGACAAGTCGGACATACCACAGCTGTCGCCCGCCACCACCATCACCTCGCAAGCCTCCTCGCGCAGCCTGTTGCAGGCCAAGAAGGCCGGTGGCTCGTTCTTCGATAAACTAAAGACAGGCGCACAATTGGATAACCTGATCTGCCAGTGCGGTCATGTGGCCAAGTACCTGTCGGAGTCGATTATTCATGCCAAGAGCTGTCAGTCTTCAGCGGTGGTCATTGAGGATGATGATGCTGCACTGCATGAGGACGATGCCGACGACCGGCTGGAGATCGATGAAGATGACGAGGATCGTCAGTCACATTCGGCACTCAACTTGAGCGTTTCGGGTTCGACACGTTGCCAGCACTGTCGCCATCGTTGCAAATCGTCCACAGATCTGTTGCATCATCTGGGACAGTGTGCAGAGGCGATTCGCTGTGCCAACGAGATGTACGACTCGAACTCGGGCGAGAGCAGCGAGCGACGTGCCGAGGCCCATGCACTGCAGCAGCAGCAACAGGCGGCAGTGCAGCAGCAACGTGTCTGCATCTGGAACAAGGCAGCCAAGGAGATAGCAGCTGCAGTGGTGCAACAAGATAAGGGGGGTCTGCTTAACAAGTCGACGTCTTCAGGTACGTCGGCAAGTGGTGGCAACCAGGTGGTTAGCAACGAGGAGAATAGCTACTACGGCGTGGAGACAGCACCTGGTTATGGTGAGGTAAGTACAGAAACTGGAATACACATTGAAGACACACACACCCTCTCCTGAGGTTAACCTCTTCAGGGGTTAGCCTCTTCTGGAGTTAACCTCTTCTGGGGTTAACCTCTCCAGGGGTTAACCTCTCCTGGGGTTAACCGCTCCTGTGCCTAACCTCTCCAGGGGTTTAACCTCTCCAGTGGTTAACCTCTTCAGGGGCTAGTCTCTCTAGAGGTTAACCTCTTTAAATGGAAATCTTTCTAAGAAGAAACCTCTACCCGAGTAAACCTCCCACAACAGAAAACCCATACACACACACTCTCGCACACATACACTTCCAGCCACAACAGCACGACAAATGCGTCAAAATGAAATTTGACTCTTTCATGCACTGCAGGTAACCAAAAAGATGACGCCCGAGGAAGAGGCAGCCAACTCATCACTGAAGAAGGTCTACAAGTGTCCGCATTGCAGCTTCTGGGCCTCGACAGCATCACGTTTCCACGTGCACATCGTGGGTCACCTGAATAAGAAACCCTTCGAGTGTTCGCTCTGCTCGTACCGTTCCAACTGGCGCTGGGACATTACCAAGCACATTCGGCTAAAGACCATCCGTGATCCCTCGCACAAGACCGCCAAGGTGCTAATGAACGACGAGACCGGGCGACGCAACTATACCAAGTATAACAAATACATTACCCTGATGAAGGTCACCGAAGAGGATGGTGATCCCAAGCTGATGAAGTCTGGCGAGATGACACCCAATCAGGTAGCCTCGTTGGCCTTCCTCAAGGACTATCAGAAGGTTGCTGGTGCTGGCGGACCTTGTCATGACATTACCCTTGAACCGGTGACGGCCAACAAGAGCAATCAACCAACCCTGGACGATGCACAACTGGCAGATAACCTAATACGTTTGCCACTGCTGGCGACCATGATGAACGCCGCCATGGCCAAGCAGCAGCACCAGCAACAACAGCAATTGGTGGAACAGCAGCAAGAACAACACCAGCATCACTCCACCATGATCACTCCCTCGGTGACCATTTCGCCGGTGAAGCGCCTGCATCAGTCGCCGCCCGGCAAACCCAGCGATGATCTCATCACTGAGGTGCATCAGGAGGGTAGCGAGAAGAAGACCTTCTACAGGTGCCGCAAGTGCAACTTCAGGTGGGTAGCAGCAAAGATCACGGAGTAAGAACAGTAAGTGAGATTGCTTCCTCTCTCTCTCTCTTTCTAGACATCACAATCGTGACGCTGTGCTGGCTCACGTCAAGATCCACTACCAGGAGAGCAGCTACCCCAAGTCGACCTCCTCGGGCAGCAGCACCTCGCCACTGCAGGTGTCTGTCGGCTCGAACCAGCAGCAGCTCTACATGAACAAAGTATTTGCCGCCATGTGCCTATCCCAACCATCGCCCACAGGAGGCTCATCAGCAGCAGTGGGCGGTAACCAACAACAACAGCAACAACATTCCCTTATCTCAGCCGGTCTACTGCAACGTGCCATACAGGAGGCACAGCACTCGCCCACACCCAATTCCAGTGCGCTGAGTGGTCTGGCCCTGGCCCTGGCCGGTGGCAAGTGTCCATCGACGACGACATCTACGCCCAAAGCCAATGCCGCCTCCATTTTAGAGCACGGTGAGCAGAAAGCGAGTCAAAACGAGGCAAGTGCCGACAGTCTGACGTCGCCCACAATCACCAGCAGCAGTACAGCAGCTCGATCACTGCAAGATCTGCTCACCTCACCACGTACTCGACATGGTCATCACTTTGGTGCCGGTGCTTCACCATCAACAGCAACAGCAACTGCCTGTCCATCGGGCAGTGCTCAAACTAATCAAAATAATGCTAATTGTTATAACTCGGTTGTGGTTATGGGTGGTTCGGCTGGAAGCAGCAACAGCAATGCCGGTACCGGATACCACCTGGAGAGCAGGAAATCGTTGAACGCATCATCAACCAATACAGCACCCAATAGCATCAACAATACACCATCGCCTATGCCAGTAACTACCACTCCTACTCCTATTTCTACTTTTCCAACTGGTGCTAAGTCTTTGGGTCATTCTCTGGGTACTGGTCTCAGTAGCAGTAACAGTAACAGCAACAATAATAACAATAACAGCACATCCAACCTCACCGACACCCATCCACATAATCCACTCATCGCCGGTGATGGTATCTATCTGGCAACGGGCTTAACCCATGCCTTGCATTCTACTAATCTCAAATCGAAGCTATCGTCCACGTCGTCGTCGTTACTATCGGCATCGGCATCGGTATCGGCATCGTCCTCATCAGCATCCCAGGCATCTGCCGCGTCCTCGCCGCACTCGTCGCCGCCATCGTCTTCCTCGTACATGCCACAGGCCATGACTGGTCCGACGACACGTCTCCATAGTCCAGGTAGTCCTGGCCTATTAACGATGAACGACGCCGATCGACGCGATCCGTCGCCATATCGTTGTGGTCACTGCCATCAGCTCTCGAATTGGAAGCATGTGATTCAGGTATTTGTTTAAATGCATTTTACAGTTTGTGTTTTGTCCCAAATCAAAACGAAACCGAGTACCCTAAAAGAAAAACCCACCCGGCAAAATGTGAAACAGTGATCCGTCCGTCAAGGAGTACTTTCCGTACTCATCCTTACTCTTTTCCGCTTACAACATCCGTTCTTCGAGGGGTAGCCCATCAAGAGTTAGTTACCTTTCTTAAGTCATCTCTTTTGGGGATAGCCACTCCAGAGGTACCCTTAAAAGTGTTTTATCTCTCCTGGGTTTAACCTCTCCAGGGGTAACCTCTCCAAGGGCTAACCACTCCAAGGGCTAACCCCTCCAGGGGGTAACCTCTTCATGGAGAAACCTCTGCACGAGTTAATCTCCCCAGGGACTAACCCCTTTAAGGGTTAACCTTTCCATGGGGAAACCTTTTCAAAGAGATATTTCTTCCAGGGACTAGTCTCTTTGAGGTTTTACTCATTCAGGGTTTATCCTCTCTGGAGTAAGCGCAATAGTTAGTAAACTCTTTAGATGGTACCTTCGCAATGGTAACCTCTCTAGATTTCACCTCCTCATGGATGTTACCTCCCCAGGGGTAACCTCTCCAGGGTAACCGCTCAATAGGTAACTCCACCAGGCTAAACCCCTCCTGAAATAGCCTTCGCCCCTCCTTCAGTCGATGTGTACTGTCTGATCATTCACACACCTTCTCAGCTCGATATCCCATCTTGTCTGTAGTCCCTAAGTAACGCTGGTAAATATGCAACAATAAATTTTGTTATGTTTTTTCTATATACAACTCCCTAACTATGCCTATCTATGTTCCATGTGTGGTGTCTGGTCTTGCTTTTTTTTGTGTACGATTACGTTAACGATAACGATAACGATTACAATTACGTCTATTTATAAGAAATCATTGGTGAAAGTTTTGCTTGCCCTCGAAACTAATTAAAAAACACATTTACCGTTACAACCTCGACTCATTCTCGAAGCTAAGGAAAGATCATACGGTGCGGGTGTTTCGCTTGGGTTTCCTCCACACACACACACACACACACACACACACATTATACACCCACACATACACATGCAGTAAATGTACATTGAGCGACAGCATGCTAATCTAAGCACCTCTCTCTCTCCCTCTCTCTCTCTCTCTCATCTACAGCGGCACTGTCGCTTAAAGCATTCCGGGGATATTCGGATCGAGACCCTTGAGCGCAGCAGCAACAGCACCAGCGGCGCTGGCCCCAATGCACCGCCCATTTACCGTCCACAGGGCGTGGGTGCCAGCAACGAATCCCAGACCCATCTTGGCAGCAACAGCAACAGCAACAACAACAACAACTATAACAAACCTGGCAACAACAACAGCAACAACAGCAGCAACTCGTTGCTGAGCAAGCAACTGCTGCACTCGCCCCTCTCGGCCAGTGCCGCCGCCGTGGTGAATGCGGCCAACACGCAGCAGGATCTGCAAGCAGCTGCGGCCTACTGGGCTGCAGCCTGCAAGGCAGTGAGTGCCGTGGCCAGTGCGGGCAGTGCCGAGGAACTGTTGCAGTTGCAGCAGAACGATCAAATCGAAATAACCAGGCTACCCGCCAGCAACAGCAGCAACAGCAATGCCGCACAGGATCTGCCCAGCAACAACACAAAGAGCAAGCAACAAAAGTGTCCCGTCTGTCCGTACATCTCGGAGAGTAAGTCCCAGATGAACTACCATGTCTCCCTGCACAAGCCCACGCAGTACGAGTGCCGACTGTGCACCTTCGTGTGCGCCAAGAAGCAACACCTGAGCAGCCACATGCGCAGCGTGCACCAACAGCAACTGGGAACAGCTCCGCCCGCGAGTGTGGCCACAGCCGGAGGCTTGGACTTCAGTGTGGCACTGCAATTGGCCGCAGCCAAGCAGATACAACAGTTGCCAGCCAGCGTGCCACTAGCCACCATTGATCTGCAGCAGCTGACGCAGACGCTGGGCGAGGCCACCGAGGCACTGCACCAGCAACACCAGCAGCAGCAGCAGCAACAGTTGCCACCTGAGTATCAATACAAGCTGATCAGCTACTGTCCACGCTGTCCGGCACGCTTTGCGCAGAAGCACAACGATGAGCGCAATGCCAAGCTGGAACTGGAGCAGCATCTGGCAGCGCATGCGCCGAGTGACGATGCGGAGGCGGAAGAGGAGGCACATGTGTGCACCTACTGTGAGTATCGAGCGGGCGCGGAGACGTTGCTGCAACTGCATCGCGCTGTGCATATGTCGCACTACCAGGAGAAATGCCAGGAGCTGTACAGGAACTGCAAGGAGGATGTGCTCTATCCGGCGCCCAAGTTGCTGCAAATCGCTGGACCCGAAACCATTTGGGTGGTGGACAATGAACTGGGGGAGCAGCTGCTGCGCCAGAGTGCCGTCAGTTCATCCTCAGCCACGGGCTACGATGGTGCCAACTCCTTGCTGAAGAAGCAGCTGGAGTCGGGCACGAGCGGAGCTGTGGTGCGAGAGCAGACACCACCACCCACCAAGGCACAAGCCGAGCCCGAGGTGGAGGCTGAGGTGGAGGAGGATGAGGAGGAGGAGCGTCAAAGTAGCTCGACTCCCTCGACAAGTGCCTCGGTGGCGACCAGTGACCTGGCTGCCGATGCCAGCAGTGATGCTGGTTCCATGGACTTGCTGCCTCCGGTGCCACCAGCAATACAACGCTGCCAGCACTGTCCCTACGAGACAGTGGAGCCGGAGGAGCTGCAGCAGCATGCGCAGAAGCACGGCCAATCCTCCGAAGAACTGCAGCAATGTGCCCACTGTGACTACAGCTGCGCCGACGAGGCCGAGCTGGAGGAGCACACGGCAGTGCACTTCAATGCCAGCGAGAAGCTCAAGTCGGTGGAGTTCTTCACTTGCTACGACAAGCTGGAGATCAGTGTGGAGCAGGAAGCAGATGCAGATGTTGATGCAACTGAGGACAACAAGCAGCTGGAACACAACAACAATCAGGACAATGTGCTCAATGCCAATGTGCAGCAGCAGCAGCAGGAGCAGGAGCAACAGGGGGAGCAGCAGCAAAAGCAGCTGGAGGAGCCGAGCAAGAAACCCTCAACCAAGCTGATACTCTACAAAAACGATGGAGCACTCAGTGTGAAGACGTCGGAGGAGGCAGAGAGTGGCGCGGCACAGGGGCGTGGCGAGAATATCAGCGATCGCTTGCGACGTCGCAGTTTGCGCGGCACTTCCTCCGCTTCCGCCTCCGCCTCTGCTGCCACGCCCACAAGCGAAGCTGAGCAGCCGGACAAAATGATACTGGTCAATGCCAAGACGGGCAAAGTCATCTTGAGAAAGTAGGCGTACGTCCACGCCCATCTTTCTTCAACTATCAAGCGGATGGGAGTGTGCATATGAACTAGAGGTGGAGAAGCATCGATGTTATATCGATAAAAATCGATACTTCATATGAACATCGATGCTTCTCCAGCTCTACCTGGAATTGCATAATTAATATTACAATTATCATAATTATTATTATTATTATTATCATAATTACTACAATTATTTTTATTATTATTTTTCTGGATATTTTTATGTTATGTTGTTGCTTTTTCATTTGGGTTTGTAGTAGTTAATCAGGATTTGTTTTAAGCACCGATTTATTTAATTGTTACTAACACAAACAAACACACACACAGACACTACAAATGACAGTTGGAACATGTTCCTGCACGTTTATTGCTAACTATATAAGTTCTTGTTCTTGCATCCGATATACCCGCTAAGCTAAGGGATATCTGCAAGCACATCACCTGTTAAAACTTCTTTTCTACCATTTTGTAAAGTATCGTTGACAAAATAATCTATCGATAATACGATAGCAAAGTGTAATCGGCTGGTCAACTATTTTACCACGAAGCGTTTCAAAGCATCAACAAAAAAAATTAACTTTAAAAAACAAAAACAACAAAAACAAATTCAAAATTTTGTCTTGTTTTTAACTGGGAACTGTGATTTTCGATTATTGTAAATGCAAAACAAAAAAAAATTAAACTTAAACAAAAAAGAAAACAAGAATATCATTTAATGAATATGATAAGCAACATTGGAGTTGAATTAAGAAATCAAAAATAATGATATATGAAATATGAAAGGAATATACTGTATGATAATTTGCAATATTTGCAATATATATATAATATGATGATTCTGTAAATCGTTGGATAAGTAATTTAGTGCATTAATTGTAGTTAAAGTTAGCAGGTTTTGTTTTCTATTACACACTATGGTTTTGTAGCACAGTGTAGCACACACTGCACTACGAAACGGAACGTTATCATAAACTCTAAGTAAAAAACCAACAAGTAACAAGAAACACATGTGGAATAGCGGGGCCATATTTAAATAGTTTAAAGAGAATGAAAAACAAAAAGAAAATGAAAAAACATAAGCAAAACAAGTGAAGCAGAGTATACAGTAACTTACTTGGATCTATAGAGAGACACACCAACAACAACAACCACAACCGCCTTTGATATACATATACGAAACGATACACAAGCAAAATATGTTTGTGTATCGACCCAGATATCTACCATATACATATATCTATATTAAAATATATTTAAATAGTCGTTAACGATGAGATGTACTTCTAATTCAGATTAGTGTAAATAACCAAGTTTTCTTTACTACGCACATGGTATGCCCTGCATGGGTGCATACATACTATATATATATATACGCATATACACGGCCAACACACAAACACACACACACACGTTTATGGCATACAATTAAAACAATGAAAATGTACAAAACAAACTGTTAATAAAAGGAATCAAATAAAAGAATACACAACAATGTGCATTTACATACCCTTTGTTTAAATAAAAAAAGAAAGTATTGTATTATAGTGGTGATCTTCAAGTAGGGGTTTCGGGATTTAGGAAATATTGTTTTCAGTTCCTGCAAAACCAAAATTATTTAAAACTATATAATGATAATTGAAATCCGTTTCTTTTCATGGAATAATATATATTTTTGTACATACTTTATGAATATGTTTTTCTCCTGACAAAGCAATCCATGAATTTGAAAAACCAAATGTAGGCTCTACAGATCTTAATTTTTCTCATTCCAATTTTGTTTTTCGTAGTGTGCACTACTAAAACCGGTTGCCCAAAATATAAAATCTTTTGGTTCTCTATTTCAAACTAGTTTACGGTAAATATTTTAATCTTCAAACCTTGAAAAAAGCCATTTTAACAACAAAAAAAAAATTTGTTTTTTAGAACAAGTTTAGATAGGTTCCTGGCACAAGTGCAACACACTCGAAGCAATAAGGTTGGACGTTACCTCTAACCTGGTTTCTCATATTTTTTCTGCTTGATCCACGTGCCTATTTCCGTAAGTTCTCGTCCAAAATGTGCTGGAATCCTGGCGGCTGCTGTGGTCAACCCGCTGGCATCCAAGTCACGAATTTTTGCTATAATTACTGGACCGGTTGTTCCACCGGGGTGGTCTGTAGGCAGAGCTGTTCGCCAGCATGTCCACGTTATCGGGGCTGCTGCGGAGGCCCTCGCTGTGGTTGGTGCTAGAGAACTTAGAAGGGAATGAGGATTATTGTGGCAGCATAGTAACTTTTTATAATCTTGTAGTCTCTTAAACAACTAGTATTATGTGAAATCAGACTGGTTTAAAAATAAATTTATATTTTAAAATTTTGAAGAACTAAATTTGTTATATTTAAAATGCGCAACGAATTCTCTTTTCCGATATATCGGAATTTTAGATAAATGATTACTTTAAAGCGAGTTAGCAGCGCCAACCACTGCGTAATGTAAACAATCGATGTTGACTATCGGAATGGCAATTACAAGATTGCTCCTCACTTAACTGATTTGTTATTTTGCAGTAAAAATTGTGTTTGAACGCGTTGCACCTGCCACACATGGATACCAAGTCCAATGACGACTCGGGTGGCAGTGACTCTCTGGACAAATCCATGCAGAGAAAGTGCGTAATGGTCGAGACGAGCAGCACAATGTCGGAGGAGCCCGCAGTGGAGACTGACAATTGCAGCAGGGATTCCGCTGCATTGCACGAAGATCCGCCGCCGCCAGGTGAACCGATGACTGATGCGTCCAGTGGAGCAGGTGAAAGTTCGTCAACATTCAAAAACAACAGTAACAACAACACCACAACAGCAGCAGCAGCGAGCGCCGCATTTGAAACAAAAGTGAAGTTAATTTCTCAGAACCTGAAGGAGACAACGCTGGCCGAAACAGATAAATCGGAGGCCAACGTGGTCACCTCGGACAACAACAATACCACAACAGGCGAACAGGATTGCGATCATCGTGTGAAAAGAGTTCGTTTCCATCCGGACGTCAAGCCAAATGACGGAGGCAATCGGGTGAAAAAGAAAAAGCGCTGTCCCCATAAAACTGGAGGCGATGCAACAACAAACCAGAGCTGTGATGGTATGGAAATGGATGACGACGATGATGATGGGGATGTGGATGTGCAAGACGACGAGGATGAGGAGGAGCAGGAAGAGGAATTTAATTTGGCCAAGACAATTGCCGAGGCGGATGACTACTTAAAGCAGCATCCGTTGACATTTGTCAGGCGTGTACAACAAAATGGCGATGAATCTGGAGGAGGTGGATTTAAGAATAAACACCATGTGCGAATGTCAAATGCAATGGACAACGAAATGGTGGAAAAGCACGACAGTGACAAGGATTTCTACAAAAAGTGTAAGCCAGAGAATGGCATAGAACGTATCCTGGGCAAGGAAACCAAGGCTGGCAAGGCAAGTACCTCCTCACACATGACACCGTTAGATCTCAATAATCCAACTCATTTTGCAGGTGGAATATTTATTGCGCTACGAGAATCAAGGTGGGCTCTTCTGGGAATCTGCTGAGTTCATACAACGCATGTGTCCAACGCTCTTAAAGGCCTACGAGAGGAACCGTGCACGCCGTCAACAGCGTTTAGTAAGTTTAGTAAGTTAAGCAAGTAACAATTTGGGAAATCTTAAGAATCGCATCTTTCTTTTCGCAGATGCATCACGTCGCCAAACGCCAGAGCATGCGCCAGCGATACACGGATTTCTAGTTATATATAAAAATAGCTTTTAGGTCTTTAATTAAGATCCGCACGTAATTGTAACAATTTTGTAATATGAAGTAAATCATTTTCCTTTGTTGAACAAATCTGATTGGGTATTCGCGGTCTATCGATATATGGCGTAGTGTCAATCGATTGCCTTTGTGGTTGGTTATAAATAAATGTTTGAGCATTTTGTAACATATCTCTAACTGACTTTCATTTATTATCTTATTAAATATCATCTTATGAAATTATTATAATAATTAGTTTACTGCAGTCGGTGTTTGCCATTCAGCTGTTAACGTCAAAACAGATATACTGCGCATATCGATAGGCACGGTGTGCTATCGTTAAATCGTCGCACATCGATACAACATCAACAATCCTAGTTCTGGTTTGACGGACGGACGCAGTGTGTCTAAAAATTAAAAGTAGAATAAATAACTGTGTGCAAACGTATGCAAAGAATTCGGCAGACGAGCATAAATATTTAAGTTGTTTATTTGGAGAAGTGCCGATAGGAAGCAAACAACGAAAAGCAACTTAGTCCAACAAAAAAAAGAGTTGCATCAGAACAAAAGAGAAATTTTGTGCGTGTCACCGTCGTCCGTCATCCGTCACCCTCTGTGCGATCAGATCAAAACGGCATATCAGTAAATTCAAACGGTGAACGTCGTCAAATGCCAAACAAAATGCAATAGACTTTAGAGCAGATTTAACAAATAAAAAGTGCACTATTCTCATTGTGACGGCAGGTGAAAGTCTTCATTTAAGGTAAGCATCACAACAGCATTGCGCATTTTCACCCTCCCATTTCGCTAGGCGCACTTCATGTACATATATTTATACATATGTTCATATATATATGTATGTATACGTTGCAGTTGTTTTTGTCTGCTGTTTGTCTTAAGAAATGCGTAGAAAGCATTTATTTTGTAAATATTATTGAACGTGTTTGAAAATATATTAGGGATATTACTCAGTGCTCAAGCGATAACAGTCGGATAAATCTGCGAATAATACTAACAAAAATAAAATAAAAGTAAATAAAATAAAGTTTGCATAGAATGCAACTATTGCAATAATTGGAGTCAATATAAAGTAAGTTGCATTGTGTATCGATGTGTGTGTTATCGATGTATATTAATCACTTGTTATGATATCGCTATTGCACTCTACCTGCTGTCAGTCAGATAAATACGCACATACATAAATACATGTGTGTGTATGCGTGGATGTGTGTATGTGCATTTGCTGCACTCTAAATATAGTTAAGGCTCTGCTGCTGCTGTTGCTGCTCGTCAAGAATAGTCTTTGTCATAGGTCAGAAATCAGGAATCAGAATTCACTATAGTGCGTAGTTCATATCGAAAGATCACAAAGGAAAAACTTTACAGTGTGTGCAATCAGATGCTGCGCATCGAGCGCAGTCGAGCAAGAATCATTGTCTTCTTGTGAACTTGACGTTGACCGCTGGACTTTTGTTTATTTGTTAAATGCGCGTGGCAGTTCACTCAGTTGGCAATCGCAATTGTCTCTCTCTCTCCCTCTCTCGCCGTGTGTCGGGTCTCTCTCATTTTGTGGTTCGTATCTTTTTAGCTTTTGGCATTGTTTGGTTCGTTAACCCGGAGAGAGCGGAAGAACTACGCAACAAACGCAAGCAGACAAAACAGACATACGTCAACTAGAGGAGAATTATAGCAACGCAGTTGAGCAGGAACCATTATGCCAAAAGAGGAGCCGTCTGAGAAAGCAATGGACGAACAAGACCAGGCCGAAGAGCAGCAGCCGCCAAGTGCTAACGACGTGAGCATTGAGCCGTCCGATGGGGAGGCACAGCAGCAACAGCTGCCGATGCACACGTCGCCGTCAACAGATGCCGCCTTTATCCCGACCGAACTGACAGCCGAGGAGGTAAGTAGTACACCCAATATAACCCATAGCCTTGTCTAACACATTTTGTCACATTTTTGCAGATGCGCGCACGTCGTCTTCGCACTTTGGCGGCACGTAGCAGCATCATTAATCCCGTCGCAGCACCATTGGTCGAAGATAAGAAGCAACGCGTGCAGAGCGAGTCGAGACTTGTGAGGGAAGCCTTGGCAGTCTCCAGCAGTGTAGACACTAATGTCGGCGATAAAGCCTCCTTGCATAGTTCTCCACTTATGAACAAAACAGATTCAGATGTAGAAATGAAATCGGTGGCATCAACACCAGTACAAGATGTCGAAATGGCAACCACACCTGCTGTCCATGCCACGCCTCCACCAGCACTACCACCAGCAAGTCTTGCTGCCAAGCCCGTTCAGCCACAGCAGCCCGTGATCAATATAAAGACATCACAATTGTCTGTGGATCAACAAAACGAACAGATGCTGTCGCGATTGTTGAATGCCACATGGAATGAGTATGGCAGTGGCGTCATCATTTGTGCACAGACTGCCAGCTTTCTGGAACAATATCCTGCATTGCGCTTTGAATTCGAAGCGATCATATGCAATGTGCTGCTAGAGACTGTGGTGAAGTTCTATCACGACGAGATTGATGACTCTCTTAAGTTGGATGGCGAAACGTCACTGTCTGCCACAGCCGCTATCGATGCCAATGGCGATGATAAGGAATTCTCTTCAGCCAAAAAAATCAAATCAGATGACACTGAGGTGCAGGAAATCTTGGCCAATGCCGTGGAGGCCAGTGCTGCTGGCGGTGGTGGCTCCGAGGAGGATCAGCGTGCCAGTGCTAGTGCCACGCCCAATCAGAGTGAAAACACACCGAGTGGAGGCGATTCATGTGTTGCCTGTGTTGCTCCGTCTCTGCCCAACATTGTAACCACTTCCAAGCACAATGCACTGCTCCATTTGATACGTTGCTATCAAAACTATCATACCGAATGTGAACGCAGCAAGGCCAATGATCAGTCTGGCGATCAGTTAAGGCAACAGCGCACACAGGAAGTGCTCAGGTTGGCGTTCCAGTGCATTATGCGTTGCGTGGTGCTGGAGTTGACAGATCGAATACAACAGAACCGCAACTATCTGTCCGATCAGTCAACGTTGCTCGAACTAATGTATATGGATCGGGTCAGCGATAATTTCCTCATCGATCTGGTGGCAGAAACCTATCAGAAACGTGAGGTCTTTGACAGCATTTTTGGTCAAGTGCTGCGCGGTCTCTTCAGTGGAATGCAGCGTAATATTTGCAGCTATAAGATAAATACACAACAGATTGAATGGCTGTCCAGGCTGGTGGTCATCAAGGTGGGCAACTCACGTCCCATTGCCGATCTGATTGCACGTCAGCCAAACTATATACCGCCAATGTGCACCAAAATACCCGGTAGGGAGATCGTCAAGTGCAGCTATCTGGGTCCCTTCCTCTCCGTCTCGCTGTTTGCCGAGGAGAATGTCAAGTTCGCCGAGTTTAGTACCAAGAATAAGCTCGAGGAGGCGGCAATATCGCGGCTACGTTGGGTAAGTGAAAGATAAAATTATTGAGGTTTCTCTGCAGGCTAATTAATGTTTTCAACCTTTTAGGAACTCCACTCGATGCGTACCCACATGCATACCGTATTCCATTCGCTGTGCGTCAATAGCAGCAGTCGCCCCAAGACGCTGGAATATGTTTCCCAGATCCTGCGACACAACGATCGTCGTGTGCAGTTCGCCAGCGATGAAAAACTGTTGGCCCGCGATGGTTTTGTCATCAATCTAATGAGTGTGCTGCAGCAGTTGTCGGTTAAGATCAAACTGGATCGCATTGAACCCAACTTCCATTATTATAGTAATTCATTGGTGCATATAGAACAGGATACAAAGATTCGCTTTAGCGAGGAAGAATACAAAAGTTTTTTGGCCCGTGACTTTGCCAAGCCCGTGCAGAATGTCAATTTCCAGACACAGTGCTGGTTCCTAACCCTCCAGGCCCATCATCTTGGGTATCTGCCAGCGATACAACGCTATCGCCAAAAGGTACGCGCCATCAAGGAGCTGCAGAAGCTCATCGATGAACTGGATCGCACTAAGCCGCATTGGGTTAACTCACGCTATGCCAATCGCAACAATCAGTTTAAGGAGCGTTGGGAGAAGCAGCTGCGCAAGCTAAATCGGTAGGAATGAAGGCAACAACAACAAATATAACTATATAATAAATTCATATATGTATTTCTCTGTTACAGTTCAAAGACCTGCAGTGAGATAACTCTGCTGGATCCGGCATTACTTCAGCGCTGCACCGAATTCTATTCAACAGTGTGCGAATTTATGCTTTACCAATTCGAGGGACGCCCCATCGAGGGACCCTTCATCTCGAAGCTGCCGGTGCAGCAGCTGAAACCGACTGATGCATTTTCTGCACTGCCCGAGTGGTACATCGATGATATTGCCGAGTTCATATTGTTTGCCATGCAGCATGCCAACGTTGATATACGGCAAGGCATCGATCATTCGATCATCACGTGGCTGTTGACCTGCGTCTGCGCCTCGCATCTCATTAAGAATCCCTATGTAACTGCCAAGCTAGTTGAGGTCATGTTTGTCTTCTCCCTCAAGCCAGCCAACTCGGTTAATACAGCGGTAAGTTCATGGAATGTGCCACGTGGGGAAATTCAATTCATTGAGTTTGTGTTATTTACAGATGTGGAACCATGAGCTGGCACAGAATGCACTGGTCAGCGCGCTTATGCGTTTCTACGTGGACGTGGAGACCACAGGCCAAAGCACTGAGTTCTATGATAAGTTTACCATAAGGTAAGAACAGTCTTGGTGAACACTGGGAGGAAACATCTTTTTGTACACAGCACAATCTCCTCCTGACAGACTTTAAAAAAGAAGCTGAACTACTTTCGTCTGGTATGGAGTAATAGGAAACATCTCTTCTAATCTGTAGATTATTTATTCTTCCAAGCCAGATACCAATAGAGATTTTTATTGTTTTTGTCTATTAAGAGAAATTTCTATACTCCATAGGGAGACTCTCTACTTAATCAGAAGACCACTTTAAAATGCGCAGTTCAATTAAATATCATTATTTTCTCTTGCAGATACCACATTAGCCATCTGTTCAAATCCATGTGGGAGAATCCCATACATCGCCAGGCTGTTATCTGTGAGTCGAGGCAGGGCAATCAGTTTGTTAAATTCGTCAACATGTTGATGAACGATACAACATTTTTGCTGGACGAATGCCTTGAGAATCTAAAGCGCATACATCTGACACAGCAGCTCATGTCGGATATACAGAACTGGAGCGGCATGAGTGCCGAGCAGCAGCAGAGTCGTCTCACACAGCTGGCAACGGATGAGCGGCAGTGCCGCTCCTATTTAACACTTGCCCGCGAGACTGTTGATCTATTTCATTATCTAACTGTAAGTAAACCAAGAAGAATGCCATGTTTGAACAATAATTATCTATATTTCTTCTTCTTCTAAAGAGCGACATCAAGGAGCCCTTTATGCGGGCTGAGCTGGTGGATCGCTTAAGTTCAATGCTGAACTTTAATCTAAAACAATTAGCTGGACCCAAGTGCAACGATCTGAAAGTGAAGAATCCCACAAAATACGGCTGGGAGCCGCGTAGCTTGCTGGCTCAAATCTTTGACATATATCTCCACTTGGACTGTGATAGATTCGCGGAGGCATTGGCCGCAGATGAGCGCTCCTTCGATGTGCACATATGCGATGAGGCGGCGTCGCGAATTAAGCGACTCGCTCTTCGTTCCGGTGTGGAGGTGGAGCGCTTTAAGGCGCTAACACAACGTGCTCACGAGATTTATGGTGCGTCGAGGAGCTCCTTCGCTTCATATCTTATAAACACAGATTAATATTGTACCTTCGTTCTTGCAGTTTCAAATCAACAGACTGAAGACGAGTGCGCCGATGCTCCAGACGAATTCAAGGATCCACTTATGGACACCCTTATGTCGGATCCCGTTGTGCTACCATCGGGTACAGTTATGGATCGTGCCATCATAACGCGCCATCTGTTAAACAGCTGTACGGATCCGTTTAATCGGCAACATCTAACCGAGGATATGCTTGTTCCAAACATTGAACTGAAGCAACGAATCGAAGCCTGGCGCAAAGAGCAACGCGGCAAGCGGCAGCCAAGCCAAAATAGCTAAATAGCTAAATGTTGTGGCACAGCTAAATAATCGCTCTAAGATCCCCGTTAATCATACATACTACAACCATACAACATAGTTTAATGTGCAGTTTTAGTGTCTACCTATATCTCTATACAAATATACATTATTATCATTATACGAATATGCGATTTAAAGGTAACTGGAGATCACTATTTATTGGGCCTAGGGGTGGAGGGGTATTATAAGAGATGTATAACAGGCAGTAGCAGGCATCTACAAACTCACAAAGTATATATAATATATATAAAATATATGTAAAGATTAACATATATATGTTAATAAGGGTCCACAGTTTCTCTGTATGAAGACCAAGATCTCAGAAACTCCAGAAGCTAATAGTATTAAATTTGCTCTTTGTTTCGGAAATAGGCCATGCCCTCTTCCGCCTCCATAAATTGTTAAAAATCGAATAGCTAGTGTTGTAGTAAAGCTAGTGGGTTTATGTTCAGTGTGCATAATAAACGTCACCATATAAATACACTATCCAAATTTGGTAGTGATCTGATAATAAACATAAATGTTATTTACGAAAATAACTTAAAAGACAGACTTATAAGACGCCTCCCGTACGTATGCAATAGAAAATTCGATAAACATAGCAGTGAAACCTATTCGACTACAGTCCGCTTAACTGTTTATGCTCTAGATTAGGCTAACCAAGCTTGCTTCAAGCTGACTATTCTTAAAGTTCTCCCATTTTATAGAAAATTTGGAATTTAATTGCAATTGGAATTTACAATAAGGTTTAATGAAGCGTATTTCTAATATAAATATAAATTATACATATACTTATACGTGAGTGTATGTGTGTGTGTGTGTTTGTATGTTAAGCTTGTGTAATAGTTTTTTTTGTATCTCGTTCAGTCTGATGGAGATTAGGTATGGTTAAGGTTAGTTAAGGGAGGCAGGAAGGTGGGTGGAGGGAGCTGGGATGATGGTCTACCAGAAGGGACACCAACCAATGTAGCACTGGCACAAGTTCTCATTGTTGGTGGCCTGCTGGATGAGTAGCTCCACTTGCTGCTGTTCGGTGACACCATCCTTGGTCTGGAAATCGGTGCCAGTTAGCTTGCGATTGACCCGCTGTATGACCATGCTCGCCTTGCTGTTGGTCACGTCGGCGACATTGGTGTAGCCCACATGCAGTTGCTGTGTCTCGTAGGTCTTGGACTTGGCCACCGGATTACCCGCCAGCAGTGATTCCTGTTCCATTGAATTGCTCGGACTGGCACCGCTAGCGCCGCCAGCCGTCGTCGTTGATGTGGCATCGTTGCCCTTCTTGTCCACATCGAGTAGACGCCAATTGAGCAGCGGATCATAGACAAATGCCTCTAGTACAGCCATTAGGGAGTCCTTATTGCGACGCAGCACGAGCATAACACTCTCGCAGGTGCGTCGATAGGTGCCCTCAATGCCCGTGACCTCCATGGCCTTAATCAACATCCTTGTCAGCCGGAACGGTATCTTCTCGGGGAATTTCTCACGTGTCATTGCAACCTCAAAGCAATCACCGAAGTCAATATGCAGTATCTTTCCACTCATGCGATCCAACATAAGATTCGAGGGATGACGATCACCCAGGCCCAGTATGTAGCCCACCATGGACATGACTGCCAGCGAACGTGTATAGTTGTTGCGTCGCTCGAACCACAACTCCGAGGACGGAGACTTGAGCCACAACAACTTGGCCAGATCATCGCCCTGCGTCTGACCCAGTGCGTATTCAAAGACCTCTACCTTTTGCATCAGCGTTAGATGATCATAGTCCGGCGCATAGTTCAACATGGTGCGATGCTCCTGATTCAGCGGCACCTTCTTTTTGTCACGATAATCCCGGATCAAAGTGTGCAACGTATCACAGTGTGGCACCCAACCGATCAGACCCGAATTTGTGCTCAACGGTATCACGGCATAACGCTGTATGGCCAAGTTACGACGGAACGTGTCGGGATCATCGAGGAGCAGTGTATTCACCAGCGAGAAGAGTTGCATCACACGTTCATCCTGTCGCAAATCCTCATGACCCTTCAACAGATACATATAATCCTTTCCGTTCGAGCCACGTATGCAGAGCTTGCGTGGCCTCTGCTTGGACGTAATCACCTGAAGATTGGTCTTAATGTGACTGATACGTATCAGTTCCTGGCCAGGATTATATGAACCGGGCACAGCCAACTCGAGATCCTTGCAGGTCATCAATTTAGGCGACACATATGGCAGCTCCAGCGATGTCAGTTGTGGCAACTGTCGCGAGATTTTCTGAAAGACATGATAGTAAATGTCCCATGCGCGATCCAAATCCATGAGCACATTGGACGTCTTGTAGCGCTGTGTCCACTCGTAGGCCTCGGTCAGCTCGCGGCCATAAGCCTGTGAGAACGAGGTCTCCTTCAGAGTTTGCGGTCCACGATCCAACATGGCATGCAGTGGTTCCAAGATCTCGAACATGCCCTTCACGTTGCGATCACCAAAGTACAGGCGGGATGCCTCCTCCAATCCTTCGTGCCACTGTTCATGCCACAGTATGGCAACTCTGATCAGTTCTTCGCTGCACATCACTGCCTGCTCCACCAAGGTGGGTGAATGTTTCCTCATCGAATCGAGAATTTTAAAGGCAGCATTTTTACGCGCCAACGATGCCGACTTGGAGGCCACCGTGAGTGGATAGACCAGTGCCTGTGGATGATTCTTACCAATGTCCATGAGCAGTTGATGTATCAACTGACCCACCAGCTTGCGATGCGTATCGATGCGTGCAATGAGCTGTGGTATCACTTGCAGCCATGTGTTAATCTCAATCAGTTTCATGCCCGACAGCAGTGCCTCATAGACCTCCGCATGGTGGCCATAGTCGAACCAGAGAGTCAACAGACGCAGTGTATCCTGCAGTGAGTTGCCCCTTATCAGGCTGATGGAACGGAAGAAACCCTGCACCGCTGGCACTGCATATTGCTGGATGATCAGTCGCTCGTTCTCCAATGCCAGTGCGGCTGGCTGTTTATCCAGTTCCTGTTTCTGTGCCTGCACCACCTTAAAGTTCATGTACGCCCACAAGTGCCACGCCTTATACCAATTGGGATCATAGGTGGTGGCCTTCTCGAAACTCTCCAGCGCATTCTGCACAGCATCCACATCGGGTTTGTTCTCATGCAGCTTATTCTGCCACGTGGCCAGACGAAGATGACAGCGGGCCATCAAACGTTGATCCTGTTGCTTCAGTGCCTCGGGGAGCAGGCAACTCACCTGGGTGCTGTAGGTGTTCACAAAGTGCTGCAACTGATCGTAGGCCAACTGCAGCTGATTGGAGGCAGCAAGGTATTTGGTATAGGCATAGGTAACTTGGGGTTGATTGCAGGGCAGAGGTTCCAGCGGTGCCAACTTTGGATCGGTGCCCAGCAACATGACCAGCGTCTTGTGGGACAAATTCAGTGAGCCGCTCTTGCGACACAAGCTGGCATACTTCAGCCACGTGTGGATATCCTCATGTGGCTTCACTACCAACGAATGCACCTGTATGATGCGTCGCCAATCCTCCACAAGTCGTTGACCTCCCTGCAGACGCTTCCACCACATGGCTTTGAGGGGTTCCCTGCGCTCTGGTATCAGTTTATATTGTATTACCTCCTCCAGTTCGGCAAGCATCTGTACACACACCATGGCACCGTAGGCACGTTCATAGGATTCACCTGCCATCGAGGTGAGTTCCGTGTCCAGCAGATCTCTCGTCTCATCGATCAAACGTTGCGCCGTCTCAAAGTCATCATGATGCACTGCCAGCACAGCCCTATAGTAGCTGCCATCCTGTGTGTCCACTGGAATGCAATTTACATATTCCTGCATGCCCTCCCAATCCTGCAGACCCCATGCAGCCACTGCAGCCAATGGACTCGCACGGGACTTGGCCTCCACGCTAAAGTTCGACCATTCCTGTTTGCACTCTGCACTGAGCTCCGACCAATCGCCAAGTGCCTCCAGACAGCGCATATGGCCCAGGCGTGCCTCCAAATCGGCGGAATCTACACGCAGATTGTATTGATAGTGACGCACGGCCTGATCCCAGTTGTGCAGCTTCTCGTACCAACGTCCCTGCACATTAAGCTCATTCGCTGCATTGCGGTAGGTGGTGAGGAGTCCCTCGGCTGCCTCGCGTTGCTGCAGCTTGTTGTTGATGAGAATGAGGGACTCGAACACATGTGCATCCTGTCGCAGCACAAATTCCTCCTCCTTGTAGCGCAGTGCCTTGGCATAGGCACGACAAGCCATCGCACGCGTGCCCAGCAACTGCGTCTCAATGGGAATCGGATCACGATCACAATGCTCCATGAACTCCGCCAGATTGAGTATGGTCTGTGTGATCTCGGGCATATCGGTGATCTGCAATGCCTGTATCAGGGACTGCGTCAACTCGTGCTTATGCTCCGCCGACAATTCAGTCCAGCACGAGATGAAGGCGGCATTGAAGAGATCCCTCAACAAGGTATCATAATCCTGAGCCAGCACACAACAGGCACGCAGTGCATGCGATGGTGACTCCTTCAACAGACCAATTGACAACCTCTTCAGCCACTCGACCCAATCATCCTTGGACACCAGACGCGTCACCTGCCAGGCCGTACGCAGTGCTGTCGTGGATACCTTCAGATTGTTGCTGTTGTTGCTGTCGATCACAAAGGGTTCAATATATTGTCGCTGCTGTTGTTCCAAATCCTCATGGTCAATGCCAAAGCTTTTGCCAGACGCATCTGGCAAGGTGCTGTTGGATTTTATGCGCGACAACAGCTTCTCATATTCAGGATCATCTATGCGATGCTTCTGCATGGTGCGCTGCACCATGGGCACAAACACCAGGTACTTCTTGCCCAGCTGTTTGGCCAGCGAACGCAGCGTAGTCATTGCCTGAT
Source organism: Zaprionus indianus (assembly GCA_018904595.1). Lineage (NCBI taxonomy): Eukaryota > Metazoa > Arthropoda > Insecta > Diptera > Drosophilidae > Zaprionus > Zaprionus indianus. The sequence continues at coordinate 6,682,599 of JAEIHA010000905.1, forward strand.
TTCGCAGCTCTGGTTCTGTCTCGAGGACACGCACCAGAGGATGTATGATGCGGGAGGAGAAGTCGGTGAAGTCCAGTTGACAGGCCAGATTATTGATTGTCTCCAGTGCAACCAGGGACACCTGCTGAGGCACATATGGCGAATCGAAGAGCTTCACAATGGGCGGCACAATGAGGGGCAAATAATAGCCCAAGGTCCTGCCGAATTTCTGCAGTGCTAGCAACAGACGCCGTGTAACCATGCGATCCTTGGAGCTATCATGTTGCAGCACACGCAATATTTGTGGTATCAACTGGGCGAGATAATCCCTGAACTCGCAACCCAAAGCGACAGCAATCTGTTCAATGAGATTAATCAGCGTGGAATGCAGTGGCGTATTGATGGTCCAGAACTCCTGAATCAACTTGAAGATGTCATCCATGTAGCTTATAATGTGCAGCTTGACAAAGGCCACCAGAATGGCCAATTGCTGGAAGAGGAACTCCCTCAAATTGTTGTCTGCCGTACGCACATTGTCCAGCAAATTGGGCAACACCTGCGCCAGATAGGGAACACATTTGATGCCGAGTGTGTGAAAGATAAAGGTGACAGCCTGCACCACACTGGTGTGTCTCCTACTCAGCGTGGGATCACGCAAGATGCGCATCAGGGCGGCAATTGCCACAGCGGGATAATACTCATCCAGGGCATTGCCCATGTTCACTAGCAACTCTGCCGTGGATATATCCTGACTCTCATCGGCTTTGCCATCGGAGTAGGCAATCAACACGTTGTCCTTCTGGCTATCGATCAATCCTTTGTTCATCTTATGCTTATACGGATCCATGGCTCCCAGCAGACCCAGCACACGTATCGTTTCACGGCGTATCGAGCGACGCTGTTCGGTTTTCAGAAAATTAATCAGGATGTCGATGAGCACGGGATACTTATGATACGGACTGACCACACGTCCGGTGGCACTAATTAGCTGTCCCAGTGTCCACAGCGCCACTCCACGCTTATCCGGACTGCCAGCATCGCCAAGCATTTCCAGCAGGATGGAGAGTAAGTCATCTGCCCACAGCTCCATCTCATTGGAGCCACCATTCACCTCAGCCAGATCACCGATGGTGCGCAGCACATTGAGCACAACGCCAGGATTCGATTCCGGCTCGTGCAGCTTGGGCACCAGCGCCTTTAGTATCGGATTCATGTAGGACGAGATCAGACGTGGTGTGCTAATCACCAAATGATCCAACATACGCGCACTCTGCTCCTTGTTGCGACTCATTCCCGAGTACTTGAGATCCGTGAGGAGTTCAATCATCGTCGTCCTCAGTTTGGGCATCACATAAGCGGGATTCATGGAGGACAGTCGACCAATGGTTACCATTGCCAGCTCACGTATCTCAAAGATCTCATCGTGTAGTGTAATGAACAATGCATTCAGTGATTCTGGCTGTGCCAGTTTCGCATCAAATGTCTCGTCCAGGGAGCGTAAGATGCGTATTCTCACATTGCAATCCATGTCGGTGATGGCCACAGTCAAGAGTCGCTCGATCACATGCGACACTGTGTCGCTGAGGGTCTTCGAGTTCTCCATACTCTCTGCCGACTGCACTGCAAGCTTCAGCAGTCGCGTGCATGTCTGCACTGCCTCCAAACGTATCTCGGGCTGTTCATGCACGATAAAGAAGTCCGCACAGCTGTCGAAGAGAAGAAGAATCAGCAATGGAGTAACAGAAACAACAGTAGAGTGTGCTAGACTGTTTTATAAAATAAAGCACTTCATTGTTGATGTTTCATCGCAAACTCACCGCTGCACAAAGTCCAGCATATTTTGATCCTCGAAATTGAAGGTGCCCAGTGTCTTGAGGGCCAGTACAATGGTGGCACTATCCGAAGCCTGCAGCAGCGAGGCTTCGATGCTAATGGGCGGCATGGTGGCATAAGGTATGACCGCATGCTTGTTCATCAGCACCTGGAAGAGCACTCCGATCAGTCCCTCCGTAATAATTGGCTTCAGCTCGGGCACATTCTCGGCAAGCTCACGCAGGCACACAGTCAATGCTGGCGACAGTCCGGTCTGGAACATTTGCTCCAATATGTCGCGTACATCGTCCGCAATCTGTGACTTAACCGCATGTGCTAGCAGCGTGATGCAAGCAAAGACAGCCGCATCGACAGGCGGTTTTCGTTTGCTGGTCAACTCTTTGGCCGGCAGTGCCTGTTTTATGATGGCCATAATGTCCTTTAAATGTTTCTTGATGTCGTTGCCCACGGCTACGGCAATGCAACCAATGGTAATATATGCCACATTACGATCCTTCTCCTTGCCACGCAGTATTGTCAGCAAGTGAGTGACGCATGTTTTCAGATACTTGGAGACAAACACTTCCCGGTTAAAGGCCCCCAGACGTGGCATAATCTGCAACAGCGACTGCTGCACATAGGGTGACTTGGAGGAGCGCTGCTCCAGCAAATTATCGCAGATGTTATTGTAGTACTCCTTCAGTATGTCATGCGCATACGCCGACTCCAGCACAGTTTGCTGAAAGAGAAGAGGAAATCAAATGAATATCGTATATAGATAAAGCGTATTCCTTCACTCATACGTTTGTTAATTTGTTGGACATGCCGTAGTGCTGCTCCGCCTCCATGTGCATCTGTGTGCTGCCCAGCTTGTCCACAAAAGGCACCTTCAGACGCGGCATAATCGTTGTCAATGGATTGCCCACCGATGACGAGGTGTTCACTTCCAGATATTTGTTGTTCTGTGGCTTTGGGAATAGCTGCTTCAGTGTCGTATATCGTCGCTCCCACTGTGCATTGGCACAGCGAAAGAGTTCGTTGAACACAATGAGACCGCCATGAATGCGATCATCTCGTGTCATGCCCTTCTGTTCCTTGCCCGTTGGACCATCCAGATTGAAACTGCTGTTGGCCTCGTCGTAGCAGATCTTATACCACTGTGGCTCACTCGACTGCTTTGTATTCTCACGCTGTGCGGTCACTATAAGTGCAGCACGCAGCGCTTCACCCGCTGATTCCCGTATTGCCGGTTTGGGATCAAAGATGGCATTGAATATGTGCTCGAAGAAGGTTAGTATCTGCTGATAGAAGTATGTGGGCAATGCAATTGCCAGTTCTCGTAGTATAAAAACCGCTGCATGACGGCGATACTGCAAAGAGAAATGTTATAGTCTTCATTTCGAGATTCCCAACTGATCTTCACCTCTTGTCTGTCGCCGCTGAGCATTTCGAAGGCCTTCTTGATATCGAAATCAAAGGACTCGGCACCCTTTGAGCCCGGCATATTGGCCAACTTGACCAGGGAACGAGCTGCAATTTCCATCACGGACACATCGTTGATGAGCAGCAGATCACGCAGTCGATTGAGGTAGGGGGAAATGCCTTTGCGTGTTATGGGACCGTCGCCACTAATCAGACACTCTAAAAAAACACACACAAATTAATCAGTCATTTTCTTATATATAACAAAGATCTGAGCAACTGATACGCACTCATGGCTAAGGCACCGCCTTTCTTCTCATTTATGTCCGCCGCATTGACCATATTGAAGATGTGGTGGTCGAAATCTTCGAAGAATTGCACCAACTCCTCCTGCGACATCTCGCGCAATTCTGTTTTAACGTACAGGAAAAGATCCTGCGCTGCCTTGTTTTGCACATTTCGATTACGTGACTTGAGTCCGGTGACGAACTGTTGCACAATTGAGGAAGTCGACATTGTCACGTTCACACAGTAAAGATCACGGGCGAAGGGGCGACTCCAGTCCCCCCAAAATGCTTCGAATTGCAAGCAGGTGCACCCGCGTCTGGTTTAGACTTTGAGGTTATACTTTCGCTTGCCCGGGTTATGGTTCTATCCTGGGCACGTAATGCAATATTCCACAACTTGTTGGTGGCACTCTCACATGTTTACAATGCGTCGCAGCTATACAATGCCAATGAAAGTTACTTTTCAATCGATATTATGTTTTTAAATACGTTTCTTGTCTCCCTGTTTTGCTAAGAGTTTGTTTTGCAGCGGAGTAGGTAGTAGAGATGGGACAAATGCACTTACCAAAGAGCGATAGAGACGATAATGCGTATATCGATAGTTGGCCGCTATGGTCGATAGATGAATAACATTCAAATGTGGGCATCGTGCACTAGACAATATTTAACAGCTGTTAGTTCTAAATTAAGTGATTTGATTTTAAATAAACGAAGTAAATAAAGAAAACAATAACAAAAACGTATTTTCATTTAAATAAAACAGAAATGTGCTTAAAAGATATCGTGCAATTTACTTTTATTTCAATTTTATATTGGCGATATTAAAAAAAAGTTTTGACTGTTCAACACTGTTGTAAACTTAATCAAACATAACGCAATATTTTAATTTAACAATAATTCGTATAAAAATATGATACATTTACATTTAAATAACAGTTATTTTTAGTACTTCCAACAGCAGTAACTGCCTCTCCTAGTGATGTGACTGTTAAACAACCTCCGATAGGTGAGTTTTGGAAAAATCGATAACTGTTCCTTGAAGATATTGGAAAATTTGGGGTGCTGCCAATCTGACTAAATGAAAACTCAGTCTGCTGAGAATTTTCATAAGAGCTAAAACAAATGTGAGTAAAAGCGTTTTTTCCAACTGGGAAAACTCTTGTAATTGCATTAAAAAACAGATTGTTTTTAACATTAAATAGCCTGAAAGTAATTAAAATTGCTGCAAATTGTGTCGATACCATTGAAATTTAAAAGAAAACGATTCAAACTGTCGGTTGCGAGTGTACAAAAAAAATATTCTTGTGGGGAAAAATCGATCATTGACTGAGGGGTTTGAAGCTTTCACTGGGGCTGCTGCTGCTGGTGCTGGTGCTGCTGCTTGGCAGCTGCTGCTGCTCACCGAACACAGCAGCGCCCTCTAGTTTTTCTTTTCATTTTCCTCTTGCCACAAAACAAGCGTGCAAAAAAATGATGTGTGTTTGTTTATAACAAAAATAAAACTTAATTTTATATCATCTGTTTTTGTGCAAATACAGCGAGCGAACTATCGACCGTTGCAGTTGAACCGAATTTACCTCAACTCACAATGTCAAATCTGAGGAAAATGAAAGACGAGGAACGCGAATCCGAATACGGTCGCGTGTACGCCGTCTCTGGTCCGGGTAAGTAGACGGCGACGTCATTAGTGTCCTTCACTTGGCCGACCTTATGCCTAATCTGATTACTCATATTCCTATCACTATCATCATCATCATCATCATCGCTATTATCATCACTATAATCATCTTGGTCATCATCTCCTGCCCCCGTTGCGCAGTCGTTACGGCCGAATGCATGTCCGGCTCGGCTATGTACGAGCTGGTGCGTGTGGGCTACTACGAGCTGGTGGGCGAGATCATTCGCCTGGAGGGCGACATGGCCACCATTCAGGTGTACGAGGAAACCTCTGGCGTCACAGTGGGTGATCCTGTGCTGCGCACGGGCAAACCACTGTCCGTGGAGCTGGGACCCGGCATTATGGGCAGCATTTTCGACGGCATCCAGCGTCCACTGCGCGACATTGGCATCATGACCAGCTCCATATATATACCAAAGGGCGTGAACACACCCGCTCTCTCCCGTTCCGAGATGTGGGAGTTTAATCCTTTGAATGTGCGCGTTGGTTCCCACATCACTGGCGGAGATCTTTACGGTGTGGTGCATGAGAATACGCTGGTCAAGCAGCGCATGATTGTGGCACCACGTGCCAAGGGCACAGTGCGATACATTGCCCCTGCTGGCAACTACAATCTGGAGGATGTTGTGCTCGAAACTGAGTTCGATGGAGAGATTACAAAACATACAATGCTGCAGGTGTGGCCAGTGCGTCAGCCACGTCCCTGCACAGAGAAGTTGCCAGCCAACCATCCACTCTTCACCGGACAGCGTGTCCTGGACTCGCTGTTCCCTTGCGTACAGGGCGGCACCACTGCCATTCCCGGTGCCTTTGGTTGTGGCAAGACAGTCATCTCGCAGGCAAGTTGATCCCCCCTTCCCTGCCTGTCTGCATTCAGTGCTAACTCTTGACTATCCTCCCTCCAAAACAGGCCCTGTCCAAGTACTCCAACTCGGATGTCATTATCTACGTCGGCTGCGGCGAGCGTGGCAATGAAATGTCTGAGGTATTGCGTGATTTCCCAGAACTGACGTGTGAAATCGATGGCGTCACGGAGTCCATCATGAAGCGTACGGCCCTAGTGGCCAACACCTCCAACATGCCTGTCGCTGCTCGTGAGGCTTCCATCTACACTGGCATCACCCTCTCGGAGTACTTCCGTGACATGGGCTACAACGTGGCCATGATGGCTGACTCCACCTCGCGTTGGGCTGAGGCCTTGCGTGAGATCTCCGGTCGTCTGGCTGAGATGCCTGCTGACTCGGGCTATCCAGCCTATTTGGGTGCACGTCTGGCCACTTTCTATGAGCGTGCTGGACGCGTCAAGTGTTTGGGTAATCCCGAGCGTGAGGGCTCCGTCTCCATTGTCGGTGCTGTCTCGCCACCTGGTGGTGATTTCTCCGATCCCGTCACCTCTGCCACTCTCGGTATTGTGCAAGTGTTCTGGGGTCTGGACAAGAAGTTGGCGCAGCGCAAACATTTCCCTTCCATCAACTGGCTTATCTCCTATTCCAAGTATATGCGCGCCCTGGATGAATACTATGACAAGAACTTCCCCGAGTTTGTGCCACTGCGTACCAAGGTGAAGGAGATCCTTCAGGAGGAGGAAGATCTGTCCGAAATTGTACAGCTGGTGGGCAAAGCATCGCTGGCGGAGACCGACAAGGTGACGCTGGAGGTGGCCAAGCTTCTCAAGGATGATTTTCTGCAACAGAACTCGTACTCCCCGTACGATCGTGTGTGTCCCTTCTACAAGACAGTCGGCATGCTGAGAAACATCCTGGCATTCTATGAGACGGCGCGTCATGCTGTCGAGTCCACAGCCCAGTCGGACAACAAGATCACCTGGAACACCATCAGGGAGTCGATGGGCGGCATTATGTATCAGTTGTCTTCAATGAAATTCAAGGTGAGTGGGAAGGAGTCGCTAATCAAACTTAGGACGGAGGTGTTCCTAATGAAACTAAGGACTAAGGAGTCCCTAATCTAACCAAGAAGTCCCCAATCTAACATATCTTTTATATTGCTTCCTTTTAGGATCCCGTTAAGGATGGCGAGCAAAAGATCAAGGCGGACTACGATCAACTGTATGAGGATCTACAGCAGGCCTTCCGAAATTTGGAGGACTAAACGCACACACACATAAACATACACACACACACACACACATATACAGTGCATAGCAAGGAACTAAAAGAATACCAAAATACCAAATGCAAAAATACCAATACCAAATACCAAACGAAATAAGCAACCAAAGTTAGGTTATATTATTCGAATTCCCCCAATCAAGCTAGTCATATTATACATAATGCGTAATAAGATATATATTTGAAATCAATCTTTATTTTTAAGTTAAACAGTTTTAGAACGTTTGCACTCGAGGAACACTGAATAATAATTGTATACACACAATGAAACAGAGAAAACAGAAAAAATTGTATGAAAATCGAACCGAAGACGATGACAAAAAGTTAGGAAAGACGAACAATAATTAGCCGATAGCGCAGAATGAGGAAGAGGAAAGTTGTCCACTAAACCAGCCATATAAATAACATACACATACATATATTACTATCTATCCATGTTGATATATATGTATACACCTTCATAATTATAATTGAAACGCTATTTATTGTTAGTAATCGAGAAAAAAAAGAGTAAAAAATTCGTGAATTCGTAAAGTTATCTAATTGTGTTCTCTACGTAACTGTAACTACAAAATACTACTAACACTTATTTAATGTTTTTTGCCATTGCGTCGTGTTACTACAACAATGTTAAATACAATATTAAACATTATAATATATACATACTATATTATATAGACCTTTACAAACGCAATAATTACGTAGCCCAAATGCATCAACCTTTAAAACACACAAATAACTTGTATGCGTGTTGCCCATTTGGTGCTATACGAATAAAAATGTATTATGAATGTTAACATTAGCAAACTTCTATTCATACTTTGTTTTTTTTTTTATTCCAAATAATGCTTTGATTTGGGAATTATATTTGATGTAAACAATGTTTTTATTTTTTACAATTTCAAATGGCGCCCAGATGAAATAAAACTCGTTTATCAACACTGGCGTACGTTTACAGGCGAGTTAACAGTTCATTTTATCGGTTTAACAGTTTACGTTCACTGTGAATGGCAATCAGCCGTTTGTCAGTGACGTGTTGCACTTTATTTCTTAAATTTTTACTTAAAATATTGTGTTAAATATTTGAAACATGTCTCAATTCGGTTGTCCCAACGATTTCTACGCCTCCGGGCCATCGGCAGATGCCAGCTATAATTTTGATATGCCCGAATTTGGGCAGGAACTGTAAGTTTGTGCAATTGACAAGTTCATTGGCAGCTCAATTTGTTTACCATTTACATATGTTTGCAGCAATTTCCAAAACTTTGACAACACACAGCCCTCAGTGCCGCCAAACTATGATGCCGGCTATAGCAATCCGAATCAAAATCAGGGCCTAGGCGGCTTTTACGATCCAACAGCCTACACAGACAGCACCTTTGCGCCGGACAAGACAAAGCCGGGTATCGGTGCTTCCACTGGCAACGAGTTCGAAGATGAGCCTCCACTGCTGGAAGGTAGGCACGATCAAAGGTTTAACTGTATAGATTGTCTAATTGTAGTTTATCTTTTTGTAGAACTGGGCATCAATCCGAATCATATATTCCAGAAGGTAAGTTTGCTCCAGTTCTGTCACTTCATCAACTTTTCTGACCAGACATCTTGAAGACTTCAGTAAATTGCATGTTGCTCTGCCAATTTATTCCCCCTCTCTCTCTGTCTCTCTCACTGGTCCTCTGACACAGACTTTATAAACTGGAGCGAGCCAGATTGGCTCACTTTGTTTGCATGCACAATTACTCCCTTCTGTTGCATTCTTCTCATTCTTTTTGCTTTTACGCATTTCGCCATTGTTTTCAGTTTTCTAATTTGCAGCAGCTTGCAAGAAAGAGAATAGGAGGAGGAACAGGAGAGGGAGAGCAAGAGAAGTGTGTCCACTTTAGGCCGAGCACTTTTTACCGCAGCCAACTTTGCTTTGCTGCTGGCAGTGGTGCCTCTCTGCGCTTCGTTTTTAATTGAAATTTAAATGTTTTTGCATTTTGCTTTTGTATTTATTTATTGCACGCCGCTTTTGCGTGTCGCTCTCCTTCCTTTTTTTTCGTTTTTGTGTTTTGTTTTTGCTTGTTGCTGTGCTCTTTGCAGGTTTTGCATTGTTGCACTTGTTGTTTTGTCGTTAATGAAGACATATTTTTTCATTGCTGCGTTTTAAATAAATAAAACAACTTTTGTGTTTTTAATTAAACTTTTTCCTTCGTATTGCTTGCGCACTATGAAACTTTCCCCTGCTGCCTCTTCCCTTTCTCTTTTTCTGTCTGTTTCTCTGGCATTTTTGTACATTTTGTAAAAATTTGCGTAACGTTGTTTTCATTTTTATTTTGTTGTGGAATTTATTACGTTTGTGTTAATTGAAAAATGAAAATGTTAATGAGTTTTTGCTCGCCATCATAAAATTTAAATGAAATACTAATTAAATTGTACGTGCTATGCGGGCGGAATAAGTGGCAAAAGAAGAGAGAGACAAAGCTAATATACGGTATATTATATACCTAACTCGCTACTAATGTGGCGAAGAGAGCAACTTCTGTTGATGACTAGCCTGAAACGAGGTGTTGAAAAACGTCAATTAGAGTTGAGGTGAATTACCATTATTGTTAGTAAAAACAGAGGGGATATTTGCACAGCGAAGAGAATTTGATTGGTTAGCTTAAGCCTTGAATTAAAGTGTTGAAAAACTGTAAGAAGAGTTTGGGTGAATTATCAGTTTTAAATTAGTTATAACTTGCCAGGAGATTCGTTTATAATAAATAATAATAAAGTGCCATAAAATTGAGGTGAATTACTAAATTTAACTTGGTATACGAAAACTAAACTGATTGTTTAGCCATTAATAAACGAAACTGTCTATGGCTAAGCCAGTGTTAATAATCGAAAAAGGATTTCATGTTGATCAATTTAGTTGCTCACACATGTGTTCCCCAGGGGGTTCGAAGTGGGGGGAATTGTTTTGTTTCTGTTGTTTCATTTATTTCGGTTGCGCTGTGCCGTCAAACAAACGTTGACAGCTTCGTGTTCGCTGCTCTGCTCGCCGCTCTTCACTGGTCAGCAATATCATTTATCATCAATTTCCATTTTTCAAATTTCACTGCGAATGCACAAACACACACACACACACCAACACGCAAACACACACAATGGGAGGGAGAAAAACAACGTTGAATTCTGGTTGAACTGTTCAAAAACCGTACTCGGCCGTCCGTGGGTTTTCGGTTTTATTGCCGCCGTGCCGGGAACAAATAAATTGTGTCGTATCCTGCCGCAGGTTGTGTTGCTTGTGAATGATGACGATGGGTTGTCGCAGCTGTAGATCCCATGCCAGCCAGAGCAGACCAGACCACACCATCGCCCACTTGTTTCCCAGCTATAATTTCAATCCAATAAGCTTACATTGTTTTCATCTTCCCCCCTCTCTCTGTCTTTCTCTCCTTGCAGACTTTGGCCGTGCTTAATCCGCTGCGCGGCACAGACCAGCAAATACTCCAGGACACGGACATGGCTGGCCCGTTGGTGTTCTGCCTGGCCCTGGGAGGCATCCTGCTGCTGGTGGGTACAACAATCTAATTACATAATGTTTTCTCTCCCAACTACGGATTACTCATCTACTACATTTATGCGCTCTTTCTCTCCCTCTCTTTGTATTTTATCTGCAGAGTGGAAAAGTGACCTTCTCTTACATCTATGGCATCGGCGTCATGGGCTGCATATTCTTCTACTGTCTGCTCTCGCTGATGGTCACCCGCTCGCAAGTGACCTTTGGTGCGGTGGCCTCCGTGCTCGGTTATTGTCTGCTGCCCATGGTTGTGCTCTCCGGCATCAACATTTTAATCACCATTCAGTAAGTAATTGTTGACACAACTCGCTAGCTTTTGCTTCGCCTTCGCCTCCTCCTCCCTCACCATCATCATCACCATTATCATCATCATGAGCTCCATCGATGCCTGGCCCGATTTGTATTTATGTTTTTAATTGAAAAGTTGCCAATGCATTGTGTGGAGCTGTAATTACAAACTTTCCCTAAGTCACTACAGCTGCGACTGCAGCACGTTCAACTACTTAGCTCTGTTTGACGATTGGATCCGAATATTTCCAGTTGGTCGTAGCTGCTTGCTGGTTGCTGGCGGGGTCGCACTGGGCTCTGTGCTAGTTTCAATTGTTTACAATTTAAATCCAATTTGGCATAGAATCGAAATGATTGCAATCACTTCAAAATAGTATATAACACGAATAGGGACCTTCTGGGAGTGATATCAAAAGGAAACAACATATGTACTAGTATGTGAACGATAAGAAAAGTATCTACTGTGCAGAGTTTAGCAGTCACTTGTACTTAATAATCCTAATTAGCTAAGTAGAGCAAGTTGGTTAGGCTATCTACATATTTTCTATAGAAGAAAAGGAGGTACCCTGCTTTGCTGGAGAAACATCGAAGTTACAGCGATAAACATCGATGTTTTATGTTAAAAACCTTAGCTAACATCGATGTTTATTCAGGTCGAATACATTCTTAGAGACTACCTGCCATCTTCTATACATTTCCTCCTCATTTAGCTGGTAACTCTAGCAATCAGACTAAGACCTTTAAGGAATAGTAGCTATGGATAATAATGTACATTCTTGGCAACCTTCAACAGTATGGCTCCCTCAAGCAAGTACCCCTAAATAGCGAAGTAAACCAAGTTAGTTAGGTTATATGCATATTTTTCATACAACCTTTATCATATAAATGAAAAGAAGGTACCTGCAATAAGATAACCTAAAATATTCTATACAATTCCCCCTCGCTTAGCTAGTAACTTTACTTTGCAAAGCAACCATAACAGGACCTTATAGGCATGACATTATCAGGTGATAACGTATCTTCTGTGCAATCTTCTGCAACATTACTGACAACACTTAACCCTGAATTGAAAAGTTAGGTTAGGTTAACTGCATAATTCCCATACAACCTAAAGCAAATATTTTTCAGTTGATAGGGAAAGTAGGTACCTTCTATGAGCTTATCTGCCCTCCTCTAGTTCTCTAGCAAGTAACTCTAATAAGCAAAGCAACCAGATTGTTAATGTTATCTGCAAAGTTAGTTATGTCCTTATCTTTATCTCTGTTTGGTTTTCTGCACTTCACTACACTACTGCACACATATAGACATTACACAACACTCATATGCAGGCAAACTTTTCACCTTCAAAGCTGAAAGTGCTTCCAGACTGACACGTCTGTAGTAGTTGTACAGCTTATCCTCAACATACGCAGAGCGGACTAGCCAGTACCGAGTACCCACTACCTTCTACCTCCTACGTTCATATGCAATATTGGGTTTTAATTTTGTTGCAGCGGTGCATAAAAAATAGGCAACTTAATTTGCGCTTTTAGTGTACTCTGGGGCTACAATTTCCAGCTACACTCTCGAACAAGGGCGGAGGCGGATGCGGGGCGTGGCACAAAAAAAAAATCAGCCAAGCGCCCAACTATGCGCCGTTTAATTTCGCGCGCCACTCCGCAAGTGGAGAAGGTTACAGCGAAAGATGGGCAGAGAAGGAAACAGGAAGGTACAGAAAGAGAGAGAGACAGAGAGGGAAAGGGGGGAGGAAACACAGTTAGCGGGTGGCGTACCGTGTCCGGGTATTGCCACAGTTGGCCACGTATTTTCCTTTTCAAATATATGTTCAGCACTTGGTTGGGTATGTGTAGCCGACGCCGCTGGTCGACGCTTTTTGTTGCCTTCTTCTTCTTCTTCGTTCGCTGCTCGCATCACGCAAATGTTGCGTGCACCATTCCACAAAAAAACGCTGTACGCTGAACGACCCACTTCAGAGGCCTTCCCCCGCTCTCTCGCAGCCAACTTTATCGAGCCTTTGGCCAGAACTCCGGCACGTCATAATTTCAAATGGTGCCGGCACGAAAAACAACTATTGCACAAACTTACTCGACACCAGCTCGCCGTACACTCCTGCTACCTCCTTCCTCCCTTCCCTCCCTGCAGCATCAGAGGCTCCTCCACCACCCTGTGCTGTTTTTTGCCAACTGAAGCTGCCCAATTGCCATTTGGTTGCCAGTTTGCTTGCATTTTTTATTTGTTGGTTTTAAACGCCTGCACTTTGTGCATGCCGGCATGTGTGTGCCAGTGTGTGTGTGTGCCAGTGTGTGTGTGTGTGGGTGTGCTGATGTTCATATACTCGGACTCGGAGTAACCATGCTGCCCGAGCAAGTTTACAGTAAATATTTTTGCGATTTTTTTAGACAGACTTTTTAATTGAGTTTGTTTGGTGATGCAAAAGTGCACAAAAATTACACAGACAGTGCTTCAGCGTGTACGTCTGTGTGTGGGTGTGTACAACTGCGAGTGGGTGTAAATGTCCCAATGAATCTAGTGGAATAGCCATGCTGCCTCCTTCCCTCCTTCCCCCTCCCTCGATGGCACGCAGCATTGGTTTGATTGGTTTTAGGCCAGGCAATACCATCGTCGTGGGCTGTGGGCCACCGCATGGGGCAGTCTGTTTAAGCTACGCCAGAAATCACTTGACACAATCAACGACGGCGGCACCACATGAATTGTATCGCCTACTGGACCCAGTCGAGGCAGTGTAGCAGCGTAAAAAGCGAAATTTAAGCAGAGTCTAACCGCCTACGGTCCAGGGGCTTAGGACTGTGTGTAGGTTAGGCTTGTACATACATAGGTTAGATGAAAGTGAATTGCGACAGTTTTGGGACCAGGTGACAGGCGCTGGACTCTCGCTATTTCTCTCCCTCCCTCGCTCTCTCCCTGTCTCTGTGACCGCACTGGAAAAAAGGCAATCCATTAAACTTAGCAACCTTGGCTCGGTAGTCGGGGAGCGGTCTAGACCCCTGGCTGGCTGGGAGAGCGAGTTCCCTGCACATTCACAATTTCCAGTGATTTTCTTGTCGTGATTGTTGTTAGGCGCATGTATTGAAATTATTTTTAGATTGTGCACATTATGTAGATTGTCGCTCGACTCTGTGGGCTTTAATATCGCAAATCAATTCTATTTACAGCACTTTGCTAGTTCCCCAATCAAAGAAAATACATCAATCTCTGTTGCAAGTCACAGACTCCTCATCAAATTAAGTTGTAGCTGGGAAAAAAGGGCTTGTGGGGCATGTGGGACCTTTTAGTGCAGGGTTTTTGTGGAACAAACACAATGTTGCAATAAAAAGCAAATGATTTCTAAAGCAATCAAGTTTTTGTGTAGTTGGAGGCATATTTTGTACGGTAGAACGTATTTCTTGATTCAATATGGAGAATGTTTTTAAACAAAGTGATTAACTTGCTTAGGAGTAACTTGTCCTTTAGTTTTATTGTAGTGTACGGTGGTAGATTGTAAGATGTGCTTAGTTAAAGCTCATAGGGTGCTCTATCCTTGGTTTATTATCCAGTTCCCTAGGTCTTAGGACTCTTAAGGCAACTAATAGTCAGTTCAATTGAGCAAAGTGCTTAGGAGTGCTTACACAATTTGAAGCTTTCATTAAGCTCGTTCTGCGATTTGCTTTCATATTTCAATTTTCATTCTTTTACTCCCACGGCTTTTTCTTTTTCTTCTTCTACTGTTTTTCTCATCTTTTTGCCACGTTACATGCTTTGTAGTTGGGCCATGTTTGCACATCCTTTGCACATTGCCTTCTCCTGTCTTTGTTTGCACTGCTCATTCATTCACAAAATACACACACTCACACACGCACACACACATGTGCATATGCATACACTAACAATTTTTTTGTATGGCAAACACTCACTCATTTGCTCGACTACCCACATACCCTTTCCCGTGCTGTCTCTGCCTCTGCCTCAGCCTTTGCATTCCGGCCTCATGCATATGCATTGTTTATTGATTTTGCCTTCGCTTGCTTTGCTCTTCTCTTCTCGTCTCATCTTTATTCTGCCTCAATTCTTCATTTATCCTATGCACACTCTTTCTAAATCTCTTTGCGCTTTGCAGGGGCACACTCGGCCTAATTGTGAGCGGCATCGCCATCCTCTGGTGCGCCATATCGGCATCGAAACTATTCGCCACGGCATTCTCCATGGACCATCAACAGCTGCTGATTGCCTATCCGTGTGCGGTGCTCTATGGAGGATTTGCGTTGATTACCATTTACTAGGGCGAACCACTCTGCATCGCCCTGCCCCGCCCCTTTGCAGGCAACCTCTGGCAATATGCTGTCTGCTGTCTATGTATATCTCCAGTTAAATCTGTGTGTGCGTGTGTGAGTGTGTGCGGGTTCGTGTTGTGCAATATTGTTGCACGGTTTTAATTGTCCTGCAGACACACACACGTACCACAATATACACACGACAATATTTTAAGAAAATAAGCGCCAATTGCAAATTTGTTTTTCATATGCTTTCTCGATCCTGTAATAAATTCGATTCGAAAAAAAAATAAGTAAACAAACAGAAATTGCGTGTTTTTTTTACGATACATCAATGCCGGCATATTTTTTCTTGCAGTGTAAGGCAGCGTATTAAAATTTCACTATGTACATAAGCGAACATGAATACATAGTGTGCGTGGGTGTGTGCGTGTGTGTTTATATGGCGGAAAACTGTTTCAGGGTTGCTCAGAGCGGATATTATTCGACATTGTGCGACAGTTGATTTAACGCGGCGGCCAAGGGGCTCTTCACTGAATCGAAATAAGTACAATTATTTATTATAGTAAGTAAAATTAAGTATGATTTTTTCACTCAACCCTTTCATTGTGTTTCTTTCTCTTCTTTGTGTTGCCTTAACTTTGACTTCGCTTTAGTTAAAGGGCTTCAATAGATGAGCCTGACTGGATTGAAAATGCAGCGTTAATTGAATCTGTTAAGCCGGAAAGTAGGCAAGAAAAAAGTTGAAGAGCAAGACTGGTTGGGTATACTCGACTAGGGAAATGCCTTGAAGAGCAGAGTAACTGTTAAGTAAAGAGTGCAGGTTGATATGAAGGTATACAGTATACGACTAAGTGATACCCTGCAAAGGCAAAGGCCTGTGGGTAGTCACACTATGCCCGGTAGCAGCTCATATAGATATTATTATTATTATTTTATTATTTTAACGCTATTATTATTATTATCTCAAACCTCCCCACTCCCCTTCTCTCTACAGGGTATGCAAAAAGAAAAGGGTCCAAGCAGCTTCAGCCCAGCTCCGTCTGCTTTGCCTGCTTACCATATGCAAATACTCCCTGACTAAGTCGCTGCTCTGCTCTCCTTGTCCTTGTCCTTGCCAGTCTCCGTCATCGTCGTCACATTTTCATATTACATAATTAGCGGCGTTTTGGGTCGCCTTCGTCGACGTCGTCGTCGTCGTCTGCATGAATAAATTGCAAAATGCGTAGCATACTTTTGTGCTTTGCGCTTTTTGATTTCCGTTTGCCGTCCCTACACCTCTCTCCCCTCCTCCCTCTCACTCTCTTTGCCTCTCTTCGCTTATGCAAATCGTTGTAATTACTACAATTCGGTTGAGCATTTTTATGGTCGAGAAATAAAAAATACATGCGGAAATATTTGTGTGCTAATTGCGAGAGTGAAAGAGAAAGGAAGAGAGAGCAGCGGAGGCGGAAGGGATCTGTGTGCTCAGTTGGTGCTCATCAAAGGCTCTGCTCGCCATTAGCTCCGCCTGCCATTAATAAACACTCGTTAGCGGGTGCTGTTCCTGTTGTTGTTGTTGCACTCCCCCCCTCTCTCTCTCTCACTCGCTCTCTTAAATGTGAAGCTGATAATTAGAATTAGCTCACAATTAGCAGAGAAAATAAACGAGAGTGAGAGAGAGGGAGAGAGTGAGGTTAGCAGTGTTAAGAGGTAAGCTTTTTTCCCGTCAGATATGGCCTTTTCAAAGTTCAAACTCTGTATATTTTAACTACAACAAATTATGTTAAAATTATTATAAAAATTTAAAATATGTAAATAATAATCACATTTCATAATTATCGCATTTTATAATTAACGTGTGTTACTTAGCTACCACAAACTTTTTTACAACTCTTATTTAATTATCGATTGCGTTTACCGATAATTGGTTTCTGGTTACCACAGACCAGAAGGAAGTAAGAATTATTTTGATTTAGTTCAAAGTTCAATAAGCATTTTTTTTTTATTTCGCACATATGTATTCTCTTTAATTATTACAAAAATAAAAATTGAATTAGCATTTTTTGGGTTAATTTTGTACCTAATCTATTTTTTAGCTCAAAAATTTTGGGCAACACTGGACGTTAGATGCACTCCTGGTTTGAATCTGAGGTGCTTGGTGAGGGAAGGGGAGTTTTGCTGTAACGTGGTGAATTTCTAAGCTTATTAGCTGCGCTCAATTTTGAATTAATAAGCAGCTTGGACAGCTCCGCGCATATCCTTGGGTAAAAAATGAGCGTCATTATGGCTGCCAGATACCGTTCCAAAGCAGCAGCAGCAGCCGAAGCGTTCATACTGAAGCGTTAAACCAACAACAGCAACACCTGCGGACAAAAGCAGCTTAACAAATGCGCACCTACCAAACGCAGAAAGGGGAATGGGGAGGGGGAGGGAGAGTGGGGAGACGGAAGAAACAGCAGCATCCGCGCGTAGCAGAAGCAGCAACAAAAGCGTGGCCACAACAAGAGTTATTACATTTTAGCTCTTTCCGCAAAGCTCCCTTTCCCCCGTCCCCCTCCCCTCTCACTCTCTTTCACTTCTCCCTGTTCTCTTGGTTGCATTTTAATAAATTTGCAATATAAGTAAAAACGCTGCAGCACACACAAAGAGGAAGAGCGAGAGACGGAGAGAGGGAGAGTGGGAGAGGAGGTGGGGAGGAGCAGCTGCGTCTGAGATGCAGCCAATGCCAAAAGTGAAGGCGTTAATTGCGCCAGCTCTCTCACTCTCTCTCTCTCTTCCTCACTTCCACTGTACGCAATAGAAAACGTGATGGCAACGCCATTATGCATAAATGACATGAGGGTGTTGCCAGTGCGGACGGTGGAGGCAGCGGGTGCAGTTGCCACATTTTTAATTAGCGCGCTTAAAAGCCCATTGAGCGCTGAAAGGCAAACCATTGAGGCCCGTCAGACATCAGACAGGGGATCATGCGGCGACTGTACGTGTGTGTACAGGTATGTATGTGTGTGTGTGTGTTTAATATATTTGTATAACAGCGCAGTGTGTGTACAGGTGTGTGTGTGTGTGTGGGCGCTCAAGGTGCGCTATGACTACAAAATAACCACAGCAGCAGCCGTGGCAGAGGCAGAGGCAGTGGCAACTACCGTAAGCAGCCAACGGGATTTGGGTTAAAATTGGTGCCTGAAAAAGATCAAAGAAAACTTGCAACCGAGTTGCAGCTCACAGCACACATGTTTGCAGTCAGTTGCAGTCGTTTAGTTTACATGATTGAACAGAAAGTAATTAAGGTTAAGGCGGGAGGTAAGTGAGTAGATGGTAAGTATGATTTATTGGAAATAAAACAAAGCCTGACAAAGCCAACATGTTTTAAGAATTCCCAACTATTACTTATTCACTCGCACATGCATTTGCAGGCGGACAAAAACATAAGCAATGCGTGGAGACTATTGAAAGCAGCTCGCGCACAGTGGGCTAAAATTACCGATCTAGCTGTAACATATTTGCAGCATATTAATAGATTCTTTCGTAATTGACCGATTAATTTGTATAATTAAAATTAAAGAAAGTGCGTTTGTTGAAGATAAAATCATAACTATAGACGATAAAACAGTTTTTAATGCACTGAAAATTAACAATAAATAAGTTGTATTAAATGTAGAATTATTGGAACTGTTTTGTGAACAAGAATCATACGTTAATTGAAAATTTAAGACATGAATTAATGCAATGTATTTACACTTGGGCCCAAAAAGTATTGCACAAAGGCCCCCTTGAAGGTCGCTACACCTCGAAACGATAATGTTGGAAACAAAGAGTACATTGAGGATGGTGTAAAAGGTTGATAGGTTCGATTTTAATAATATTTTAATAATAATATCATTATTATAATGACAACTTTAAATGATATCATGTGACTGATGAGGTCAGTTATTGTGGAATAAAGTTGTATTGTATTGAATTAATTAATTGTTTTTTTCTGAAAACTGGTACACTCATTTAATAATATAATAATATTGTCAATGTAGATGAAACTGGCATCCACTCTGAACAGGGTACTACAAATATTTGTTTGTTTTAAAAACCCTCTCTAGACTTTTATCAAGAGTTAATGAAGTGCCCACCTGCACACTCCATATTCATATGCAAAACCGCCTCGGTATTCAAAAACCAAAAAAAAAAGAAAAAAAAACGAAAAGGTTATGATGAGCAGAGAATTTTCGCCGACCATATTTGCGGTTGCTGAACGAGCTGAGCGCAGCGCTGGCAGTGCGCTATATCGGGGCAATTGCTGGAGGGCTGGCCCCGCCCACTTGCACCTGTGCTGGCTGAAAAGCCAAGCTAAATTGCTGGCTAGCCTCATCTGCATTCAGGCGGCCATTTGCCGCTGCTGCTGCAGCCAACCACGACATGTGCCTCCGCATGAGTGCCGCATGTAACATTCATGAAGATGAGGGGGGAGGAGGAGGGGGATGCAGTGCCGCAGGAGAAGGAGCAGAATGCAGTGCGACTGAGTGCGTTGATTGCTGCCGACGCCGCTGGTTGTCCACTTCCGGTGCAAGCCGCAGAGAAATGATGAGATCACGCTGTGGCAGAACCAGTTGCAGGAGAGACTAAGGGGTCAAGGGGTCAGTCAGTGAGGGGGGTCACTATGCAAAGACTAACAAAACAAAGCACTCGAACTGGAATTAAGCAGAGAGAGAATGTGCTAAGCATGTTTATTGTTTTTCACTCACTTCATGCGCTTCAATGAGCTGCCACTTGAACCTGAGGCAGCTGCCTCCGAGTGTGGCACGCTGATAGCGTCGGCCCGCCTGGCTCCTGCCTCCGCCTCGATTTGAACTCAACTGTAGATAATCCCCTGACAACAGCAGTTAACAGGCAACGATTACTTGGCAACAAGTCAATTACGACGACGAGGAGATGAGGAGACTCCGAGTCCAGTTCGGTCCACGCGCCTGGTGCGCTGGCTGCAGCGATAAGCGTCTAACACAGCACAATAAATTCCCCCCCCTCTCCTGCTCTGCTGAACGGGCTGCAGATCCCGTTTAATGCGCCAACTAATTGAGCGGGTCACTGCGGATGCGAATAGTGAAGCGGATGTGGATGCGAATGCGAATGCGAATGCGGGTTACGTCTGCGAATCGCTGGTGACCTGAGCTTCCCTTATCGCCAGCTGGCAATCGCTTGTAATCTGCTTCCTTTCCAGCCTCGCCCCTCCCTCTTCACCACTCAGCTAACTCACGAGTAAAGTTTGCCACACTGTTGATACCCTACGAGGATGTGAAGTATCAATAGTTGGTCAATACGTTTGCGAGGTGGATGGGTTAACGGAAGGGTTATACGGCAAATAGCATATATATGCATATATATGTTTTAATATATATTTTTATATGATTTACAGGGTATTCTATATTGGTAAAGCAGAAGTTTATTCAGCTGTAAATTATTATTTTATTTGGTTAACAATTTGCAGAACTATTTAATTTATTTTAATGAAGAAATACGATGAAGCAATTTTTATAGACTTACAAGTTTTTCTACTCCAATTGTTCTAATATTAGTGCAGAATATAATGGTATTGTGTATATATCAATATTATGTCTTACTTTGATTAGCACTGTACAGTAAAGCCAGAACAAAAAATACAAATACAAAAACCTTTTGACCGATTGATCCCATGGCAGCTTTATTTTAAAGTGCTCCGATTGTGATGAAATTTTATATGAATACTATATTTAATTTTAAATAACAATTATTTCTTTATTTATACGCGAGTATAGTGTATAATAAGTCTGGCGTATTAAGTCTGTATGCAATATCTTGATAAATAAGGGAAATCTGCAGATAGTTTCTATGACTGCTATACGATATATTGGTCTGAACTGAGAGACTAGTTTGCGTGGCAAGAGACAGACAGATGGAAGGGCAGATAGACATGGCTAGATCGAATTCCCTAGTGATCCTCATTTAGAATACATACACTTAATGGGATTAGAGATGTCTCCTAAGTTGCGTTGCAAACTCCTGGCCACAATTAATATACCCTCTGCAAGGGTATAAAAACCATTAATAAAATACTATATAACATCATTATCATACAATATAATAATTTATCATAATACATCATTATATCATAACAAACTATTTCCTACTGCACTTTCCACTTTTTATAAAACTACCATTTATAAAATACTATATAATATCTATATCTGTACTATATACTATATAATAAAACATCATAATACACCACTATAACCAACTATTTCCCACTGCACCTACCCACTTGCTGTAGAGTATCTGCGCAGTCGCTGCAAAGGCACAGCCATTCAATTCCATTTAGCTTGTTCAAATTACTTTGGCAATTTTTACAACATTTTTATTGCCTGTCGAATGGTAAATTGCGAACTGCGTCTGGCGCTGGCTCTGGCTTTGGCTCTGGCTGTGGATCTGGATCTGGATCTGGCTCTGGCTGTGAAGTGTGGTCAAGATTTGGGCGGCTTAGCGATTTCAGTTATGCGGTCTATCTCGAACGGGTCTAACGGTCTTTGGGTCTTTCGAATTCAATTAAAAAGACAACACACACATTTTTCACAAAAGGCTTGGCCTGCTGCTAGTTTGGCCAACTTGCAGCTGGAATCGTGTGCGATAAGGCCAAGTTAGTTGGGGGCGGAGATGGGGCGGGGGGTGGAATTGGGCCACAGAAAACTTTGCAGCACGTGCTGCAAATTTGGCTTGGAAATGCCTCGCTACGAATCATTCAGGCGGCAAGAGACAAACAGACAGAAAAACAATGCGGCAAATGTCGGAAGAGGGAGAGAGAGAGAGAGAATGACAAAGAGAGAGAGCGGGGCGGAGTGTGTGTTAACGAGGGGCAGGTGCGGACAGAGAAGTGGCATCTCACACGCTCGGCTGCATTTGCATATTTTGTTGCGAATTGTTGCTCGACTGGCTGCTAATAGGAAAATGCGACACAGACAAACAGGCCAGAGACGCAGCACAGACAGAGAGAGAGGTGAAGAGAAGGAGGAGAGAAAGAGAGAGAAAGTAAGGAAGAGATTTGTATTGAGCAGTGCTGGCAAATTTTGAGAGCAAAAATAGGCTTAATCCTTAAAGCAGAAAAAGCTAAAAATTGTATGCAAAAATCGAGGAAGAAAGCTAGTTTTAGTTTCATACCTTTGCAGCTGCTTTTTGCCTCCGATTGTTCCAATACTAGTTATATATAATAGTGCATCGACTCAGTTAATTATTGTTGAGAGAAAATACATTTTTAATGAATTTCATAGACCAACTTTATGTATTTACAAAGTTTCTATGCAGTTCCTTTATCTTTCAACTATTTCCCCTCCAATTTGTTTGCAAAAACAAGCCAAATTTGACGGAAAAAAAGCGCACAGAGCAGCACTGATTCGTGTTGGCACGTGTTGTTTTTGCATGTCTAAAATACGCTTTGAATTCGCTCGGGCGCTGCGAGGAAATATGTATGTCAAATGCTTAATCAGCCGCACACACTCGCACACACACACACACACACTCAGGCACAGGGTGAGTGAGGCATGCAAACAAAGCAAACGAGTGAACGAGCGTTGCATAAATATTTCATAGCATACTTTTCGGCTACGTGCACATCGAACTCTTCGCCAAGGCAGACGGCCAGCCAGCCTGTCCTGCTGGGCTTCCCTCTGCTCTGCTTCTCTGCTTCTTTGTGCAACTTTGCTGCATTTGATTTAACATAAATAATTGAAAAGCTGCTGCTGCAGACACTCGCCGACAAATCGGATCGAATCGGATCGGATTTCCAGACGCATCCAGTCGGGGGTGTCCGTCCACGTCCTCGTCGTCGTCGTCGAATGTCGGCAATCATTTGCACGGCTCGCTAGGCAGTCGCAACTGCACTTGGTAAACTGTAGTCAATTGAGGAACTAGCTTAATGTAATTATACCCTGCAGTTGCGATGTATTAACTCACTAATCTTAGCTGAATTTAGAGCCACATTTCGCTTGAAGGTTTCTATTCATATAAAGATTGAGATTGTTTCCGTTTAGAGTTCCCTTCTTTATCTAGCCGTCTCTTTTTCTCTCTGTTTTTCTACTTCCAACGCAGTTCAGGAATGGCTGCATGCAGTTGAGGATTGGACGGCCAAATGGAACATAGCCATTAATTGCACGAAGTCGGCCTGTGTTACATTCACTCTGCGACCTCAAACCTGCTTAGGTCTTTTCTTCAACGGAGACATCATAAACTACGTCTCATCCCACTGCTACCTCGGAGTTCACCTCGACCGGACGCTGAGTTGGAAAGCCCATATCACTGCAGTTAGAGCCAAGTCCTCATGGAAACTCAAAAAGCTGGATTGGCTCTTCCACTCTAGCAAACTCCAAATGGTAACTAAGGCTCTCCTGATAAAAGCCATATTACGTCCAACTCTGACCTACGCTATTCAAGTGTGGGGTACTGCCTCCAAGACGCAGCTCAATAGGCTTAGAGTTATTCAATCGCGAGCGGCACGACATGCATCTGGACTACCCTGGTACGTGAGCAACCGGGTCATCGAAAGAGACTTAAAGATTGTCCCTCTGGGAGATCAAATAAATTTCCACAGCAGCCGATATGCCGACAGACTCACCGCCCACCCGAACACGTTGGCGAGTGATCTCGTCGACCCCATTTCCCTCCGACGTTTGAAGAGAATTCATCCACATGAGCTCCTTAGTCGTAAGATAGCATAATACCTCTAGTGTACTCTTGTATATATTATAATTAAGGAACTTTAACCATAATTTAATCTTTTAAGCTACGCATTAGGTTAAGTTCAGATGGAACTGAACGATTCCTTGTGATTATAGAATAATAAATAATAATAATACTCTGAAAAAAAAAAAAAAAAATGTTTTTCTACTGCCTATTAATTCTCCTTTTTTATTCTTTTTACAAGCCCTGTCATAATAAATAATAAAAAACAAGCCCTGTTTCTTCGTCCAGTTTGTCAAGTATTGTACAATAGATTCATCTAGTTCTGGATTTAGTTTGCTAAGTTTCTAGCTAAAATCTAATCTGTCTTTACTCGAAATAGGTTTAGTTCCTCGAATGCATTTTCATTTTAAAAAAAAATTTAGAAGTCTTAAAAAAACGACATTTTAATTTTGGCAAAAACAATAATCATCAATAAATAAATAAATGCACTAAAAATATTTGTTTTCCTAAATTATGTATTTATTTTTAATTGGACTATACTTTTTGGGCAGTCTGAATTTTTATTTAAATTAATTTGTGTCAAGGTCCTGTTAACAAGGTCTTGAGGGTAACAACCGTGCCCTCTCCCGACATTCGCAGCCGGAACCCCTATAAAGTCGAATATCTGATTAATATTTAAGAAATCTGTTTATTCAGGTGCGCAGCGGGTTTATAACAGACAGATAAAGTCGACTGTAGCTTTCGTGCTAAGTGCTTGTCTTTGATATGATATTGAAAGGGGGGAAAGACTTTCTCAATGTGTTCTGTTAAGTTTTTGATTACAGTCACTAAAATAGAACGCATTGTTTGGCTCAAACTTGACATTCATTCTCTTTACATAACATAAGTTCAAGAAATACCCTGTTGACATACATACATACTCTGTAAACAATAATAACTTTATTAAGTACAGCAAATACCCTAACTTACTGAGGAATTCTCAATTATTTAGTAAGTTCAATGCGTAGGCGTCGCGTCGCGTTGCTTAAAGCGGCCAAAGTTGGTTTTAAATTTTTGAGCTATTTGACTATGCGTGGGTGTAGGTGTGTGTGTGTGGCAGTGTGTGTGTGTGTGTGTGTGTGTGGCTGTGTGTGTGTGTGCTAGATGTGTGCTTGTTGTGCGTGCGCGTTGTCGAAACAACTTTGCGATGTCTCAAAGTATTTCAAACTCATTTAGCCGCGTCGCGTTGCGTGGGCTGCTCCCGCTGCTGCCACTGTTGCTGCTGCCTCTATTGTTGCTGCTGTGGTTGCTGTTGTAGTTGTTGTTGTTGTTGCTGCTGCTGTTGATGTTGCTGCTTCGACTCTCGCTGTAATTTCGTTGTCATTAAGTTGGCATTATAACAAAATGCCTTTTCAATCACTTTTGACTAAATGCAGCACAGCAGCGACTGTGCTCCTGCTCTCTGTCTCCCCCCTCTGCTTCTCCCTTTTCTCTCCCTCTCTCTCTCTCTCGTTCTCCTCCTGCTTTCCACTCTGCTGGCAGCTCCCGCTTCCTGTCCGACCGCATCAAGGACGCGCTTCAATGAGTCTCGGCAATTTTTCGACAGGGATAAGTAAACACAACAATGCGAAGAGCGGAGGACGGACCACGATGAAAATAGCAGCAGAAGCAACCGCAAAAAGAGAGAAGAGAAACAAAAAGCGAAACATGCGCCACGAGTGGTTACTGTAGCAGGGGGAAGAGGGGGGAGGGCAAGGAACGGAGGCCAGTCAGTAAATTTGGAGCGTTTCGTCAATGTCACTGCGGCTGAGCGTAGACCAAGGATCGAGGGCCGACGGAGGCGCCTCATTCACTTCACCCACCCCCTCTACCTTCCCCCCCTCCTCTGCTGCCTGCTTTGTGCCCACCCACGCATTTCCCTTTTGTGTTTAAAATGTTTGCCTCGCCTGATGAACAACGCGCGAAACTTTTCCTCCGCTTTCGGCTTTCTACTTTCTGTTCGCTTTGCTTTCTTTTCTTTTTTTTATACTTTTTCTTTTTGGTTTTGCACAGCGCAACAATTTCATTATCTGCATGGCAGGCACTCAGCAGGGGGAAGGAGAAAGGGGGTTGCAGTGAGGAAGTAAGGAGACACACTTCCTTCTCGGCAAGGTCTATGAAGAAGCCGCTGTGGCAACAACAGAGACACACTCAGGCAAGCAGGGGGCAGTCAGAGAAAGAGAGGGGGGGGGGGAGGAGCTGTTGGAGACATAGACAAAGATTCCTCCTGCGCTGGCGAAGTCTATGAAGAGAGACCGTCACGGCGTGACAAGGCGACAAGGCGAACATTTTTATGCCCAAAACTTTGGCATATGATGGAAGACTGTCCAAGGGGGTGTCCAAGGGGGTGTGTGTGTGCCAGAGCTAGAGCCAGTGCAGCGATAATGCGGCGTTAATAAGACGCACCCGCCGGGCAGGAAGGGGGGCCAAACCGGATACACGCGCTGCAGGGACAACAACAAGAAAAGCAACCAAACAGCAGCCGCGGGCGCATTTGCATAGGCTCCATTTAAATTGCCTTAATCAGAAGTATATCAAGCAACAACAACAGCTACAGCAACAACAACAAGAAGAACAACAACAACAGCAAGCCGAACAACTGGCAGAGTGACCTAAAAAAGGACAACGGGGTGAAAGAGAAGAAGACCTTTGCAGGACCCTTTTTGTGGCATGCAAGCACCAAGAAAGCCGTAGAAAGGTTCGCCTAAGTTTGCCAAATAACTGCAGGCGATAGAAATCTGCGCAAAAGGACATATTCAGTCATCAGCAATAACAACAATACTGAAACCAGCAGCAGTGGGGATCTCTGTTGGGGGACCTTGTGCCTTCAAAAAAAGAATAACAAAATCAAAAGGTTTTTTTCGTATAAGTTGCAAATTTAGTTGCCGCCCTCGACACAGAAGTCACTAACGTCCTTGACGTCTGCTTATGATATTCCGTTATGCTCTTATCCATTATTGCCGTTAGCCAGTTATCCTTTTATTCATTTATCCATTTATCCGCTTTGGCCTTGAGTGGGTGAAAACAGAGCAAAAGACGTCGTAAGTTGGAGGATTGACCTTTCCACAGTGTGCACAGATAGTTTACTTTGATAAGGATCCAAATATTAAATATTAAATATGCTAGTTTTATGTATGATATGTGCAATACATTCATATACTACATATATATATAGGTATATATAGAAATTATAATAAACTCAACAATGATAAAACTTTTCATTGTAGCATCATTCGGCATCAGTTTATTAGGAATAACATAATTGAAAAGAAAACTGTTAAGTTACATGCTGCTATGTTAAGCCTTATGTTATTAGGTGTGACCTTAGTCGATCACTATCGTAAGTCTATTAAGCTAACGATAGCCCGATAGGGTAGTGTTGCATAATGCTAAAAGAGCGGGAGAGCGTCACTATCGTTAAAGAGAGCCAAGGAAACGCAATGTGAAATTGAAGAAGTAAATAATACAAAATTTAAACCAAATCTTTACGATAACTTGGCTTCCTTGAAAATCGAGTTAATTAATTAATTAATTCTGAACAATATTCTACATAGTTTAGACTTTAGTTTTTATTTCAAATCAAAATATTTATATATTTAAATGCAGAAGGGTATAAAATTAGAAGAACATAAAAATATCAGCTTAAGTTATACAACAGTCGATAACTTAGCTATCGATAGCCTGTATATGACATAAGTAAACTGCTTTATCGCTTTTTGCTCGGTCTGCAGTTGAGAAAGGCTACTGAGATTGCAAACTCAGCAGTTACAATAACACACACAAACACACCAACAAACATATATATATACCTCTCTTTCTCTCTCTTTCACGCACACACATATATAGATATAGATACAGTCGCACACTCATGCAGCTGTCTATAGCCTTAGCCCTTAGGTCCGCTTGCCTTATTTGTTTGTTGATTTTGATATTATGCTGATATCCCTATTTATTTGCTTTATTTGCTTAACCCGTCGCCCAGCAAAAGCGGCTTACTCCCTGGGGATGTGTATGTGAGACTGAAGAGAGAGAAAGACAGAGAGAGAGAGAGGAGGGGAGTGGAGTGCCTTATCAAACAGCCAACATCAGTGGCCTTTTTGGCCTGAGCTCCCGCCCCCGAAAAAATCCCTTAATTGAGTGCACACTTATGCCAAGCAGCGTCCGACGCACACACACACACAGACAGTGCACACTACTGCAAGTGAGGCAACCAGGGGGAGTGGGAGGAGTGTGGGGGGGGGCTGCTGCTTGTGCTGCCTTTTTATGCGCTTTTAGCGCCATTATCCTTTTACGATTATCGCCGCTAAAGCGAATTGACTGTTTGACGTTCAATTGAAATTTTGCATTAAAGCTCAATGGCTTAACCCCTTCAAATTATGCAATAACGCTAGAGAGAGAGAGCGAGAGAAAGAGAGGCAGCAACTACCTTCCCCCCTCATGCCCGCCTGCCCGCCTGCCTGCCTGACTGTTCCTGCTTCCTTGGCTGCTGCCTGCGACTTGAGCGCAGCAAAGTGAAAACTCGCATTGGCAGCTGATGCCGATGCAGGAGGCAGCAATGAAGGCAGGCAGTGGCAACGAGGGAGTGCAGGGATCGGGGAGGAAGTCGTAGGTCGGGGGTCGCACTGCCACTGACAGTGGCGGAGCAACGGCAAACGGCGTCGGCAGCGGCGGCGAATGGAGGCCAATTAGTGCGCATTGCTCATACGCCACGTTTGTCATGGCAGCGCCAGCAGTGGGCACAGCTCACACACACACACACACCCATACACACATACACAGGCGTACAGCAAATTCTTGCACCATCTCTGTCCCCCGCCCCTCCCCCCACTCAGCTAGCGGAAACGGAAGTTGTAAGGGGATTTTCAATTTGCAATTGAACTGATTTTTGGCTTTCGTTTCGTTTTCGTTTTGGCTTTTTTTTCTGCAGCTCTGCCCGCTCATTTTATGGCTGACTTGGTTACTTGGCTGCGGTGCCGCAGCGGCAGCAGCAGCAGCAGCGACTGCGGAAATGTAATCATCGCAATGCCCCGCCACGGACCCCCCGCTCCCTCTCCCCCTCGCTATCGCCAGCATCTCCTGCTCTGCCTGCACAGCTTATCGGCAAGTCAAACGTACAAACACAAACGCATTTCGACAAGCACACGCAGAGAGAGAGAGAGAGAGAGAGAGAGGGAGAGAGGGAGAGAGGGAGAGAGAGACAGCACACACACCGACACAGTGCTGTGCATATGTATACTTACATTTAATTTCCACTAATTGAATCGAAATCGATCTCTGCATTTTTGTGCGCTCGAGGGTTGACGTTGGTTTTGCGAATTTGTGTGCGAGAGAGAGAGAGAGGTGTGAGTGTGGGAGGTAGGCGTGGCAGCTGCCAACGCCTGCTCTTTGAGCGCATTAATAAACTTTTCGTATAAATCAACGAATTTTGTCGACATTTGGCAGGAAAACCCAGCGAAATTTCCAACGGAACCATGAAAAAGGATTAACGCAGAGAGGGAGAGTGAGTGTGAGAGGGAAGAAAGAACAGGAGTACAGAGAAGAGGGGGGAGGGAGAGGCAAGAGTAATGGCTAAAGTAATTGGCAATACGATAAAACTGCAAATAGAACCAAGATTTTCGAGATATCTTGGAGAAACAGGAAACAAATTAACAGCAAAGAGGAACCTTATAAGGGACTTAGGCTTCCTGAATTCTGGACTGGGACTTACTAGATAATTAGCGACCTTTTGCTATAAGCTTGGCGAGTTCCTTTATATAGGAAGAGTGCTGCAAAAATTAAGTTGTCGTTTTTATCTTGGCGAACTTATGGCGTCCTTAAGCGTCATAAGATCACCACGAGTAATTCCAAGTCGCCATAAGTTCGCGCGATCTTATGGCGCTTAAGAGCGACATAAGTTCGCCGGCGGCGAAATAGTGTCGTTTTTATCTTGGCGAACTTATGGCGTCTTTAAGGGTTATAAGATTGCTCAAAGTAATTTTTAAACGTCATAAGTTCGCCGGCGGCGAAATAGTGTCGTTTTTATCTTGGCGAACTTATGGCGTTTTTAAGAGTCATAAGATCACTCAAAGTCATTTTTAAACGTCATAAGTTCGCGCGATCTTAAGACGCTTAGAAACGACATAAGCTCGCTGAAACAAAACGCCATAATTTCGCGGACAAAATGTACTGGTCGAAATTATGGCGGCGGAATTATGACGCTATGCCAAATAAACAGAAGACAGAACATCAAGGAGGACTAAGACTTCTAGACCTTTAGACTAAAATTTGGCCAAGATATTTGGCGACCTTCTCCTATAAGTTTTGCAGGTACCTTTGGCTAGGAAAGAGAACTGCTGTAAAAGGCTTTAGTAATTGTACAACTCAATGATATACCATATTGTACAAAAGGAAGAACATTATAAGGGACTAACTCTTCCAGACATGCAGACTAAGTTTACCAGATGTTTGGCGACCTTCTGCTTGAGAAAAGGAGCCTTGCAGGTACCATTCGCTAGGAAAGAGTGCTGCAGTAAATGACTTAAGTAATTGGCAGGTGATATGTTGATAAAATCATCGAGAAACAATAAACAAATGAACAGAAGGTTGAACATTTAAAAGGACTAAGACTGGCAACCTATTCCCACAACCCTTGCAGGTACCTTTCACCAGAAAAAGAGTACTACAGCAAAAGGCTTTAATAATTGCACAAATTGATTATTTTTGATAAATATATAGACATTTTATTAAAAAGGAACATAATAAGAAACTAAGATTCTTTTAAACATATTTTTCGACATTTTCCTCCAAGTCTTGCATAGTCTTTTCCACTTTGTCGTGTATAGTATCCAGAGACGTCATTACATGGTCCTTACCTTCGTGGGGATCGAGGAACTTCATCTGTCCCAGCTCGTAGAGAAGGTCTGGGCAACGCTCGCGTATCAGACCCCATGTGACATGAGCCTCATGTGCCGCCGTGTTTATTACAGCCTGATTGGCGCATTTGAAGAAGGTCATCATGTTCTTCAGCATGCCCACAGTCTTGTAGAAGGGGCAATACGAATCGTACTTGCTGTACGAGTTCTGCTGCAGAAAGTCATCCTTGAGCATCTTGGCCACCTCCAGCGTAATCTTGTCGGCCTCGTTGAGCGATGTCTTGCCCACCAGCTGCACAATTTCCGCCAGATCCTCATCTTCCTGTAGCACCTGCTTGGCCAAGGCACGCATCTCCACAAACTCGGGATTGGCATCTTCATAGTAATGATCCAGTGCGTGCAGGTACTTCGAATACGATTGCAGCCAATTGACCGATGGAAAGTGCTTGCGCTGTGCCAACTTCTTGTCCAGGCCCCAAAAGACTTGCACAATACTTAGTGTGGCAGAAGTGACGGGATCGGAGAAATCACCACCAGGTGGCGAGACAGCACCGACAATCGAAACAGATCCCTCACGATTGGGACTGCCCAAGCACTGGGCACGACCGGCACGTTCGTAAAAGGAGGCCAGACGTGCACCCAAATAGGCAGGGTACCCCGCATCGGCGGGCATCTCGGCCAGACGACCAGAGATCTCACGCAAGGCCTCGGCCCAACGCGAGGTGGAGTCAGCCATCATGGCCACGTTGTAGCCCATGTCACGGAAGTACTCCGAGAGCGTGATGCCAGTGTAGATGGAAGCCTCACGAGCAGCGACAGGCATGTTGGAGGTATTGGCCACCAGGGCCGTACGCTTCATGATGGACTCTTCTGTGCCATTGACGTCAATCTTCAGCTCGGGGAAGTCCCGCAGTACCTCGGACATTTCATTGCCACGCTCGCCGCAACCGACGTAGATGATGACCTGCGAGTTGGAGTACTTCGACAGGGACTGTGTGAAGGGAGAGAGTTATCAGACCGATAAGTCGTGAGTCCTTCCGCTACTCACCTGTGAGATGACAGTCTTGCCGCAACCGAAGGCACCCGGTATGGCCGTAGTGCCACCCTGTACGCAGGGAAAGAACGCATCCAACACTCGCTGTCCGGTCAGCAGAGGATTGATGCCGGGGAGCTTCTCGTTCACCGGGCGAGACTTACGCACCGGCCATATCTGCAGCATGGTATGCTTGGTTACCTGATCGTTCAGTTCGGTCTCCAGGATCTTTTCGTCAACCGTATAGTCGCCGGGGGGTGCAATGTAAGTTATGCGACCCTGCTGATTGGGATGTATCATTATGCGATGCTCCAACATGCTGTTCTCCTCCACATCGCCAAAGATGTCGCCGCCTGTGACAAGATCACCGACCCTAAGTTTCCTGGGTTTAAAGGACCACAGATGATCCCTCGAGAGACTCTTCAAGTCCACACCCTTGGGCACATAAATGGAGCCAGTCATTTCGTTAATTACGCGCAGTGGACGCTGAATGCCATCAAATATGCTGCCCATAATGCCGGGTCCCAGCTCAACGGAGAGTGGAGTGCCAGTCTGATAGACTGGATCGCCGACACTCACGCCTGAGGTGTCTTCGTACACCTGCACAGTGGCCATGTCACCCTCGAGCCTGATGATCTCGCCCACCAAGAGGAAGTGTCCCACCCGCACCAGCTCGAACATGGCAGAGCCAGCCATGTTCTCGGCATTCACTACCGGTCCTGAGACGCCATAGACGCGACCCACGTGCACAAAGCCGTGCTCCATTTGAAAGTTGTCCAGGTGCTGTGAACTTCCAGGAACTCCTTGTTGTGATGATCGCGATGATTTAGCCGCTGGCATGGATATATTTGATGGAGCTGTCGATGACGGAGCTGTCGATGTCGGAGCTGTTGACTTTTGTGCTTCCTCAACCGATGGAATGGGCAGTATAAATTTCTCTTGAGTAACCGTCACACTTTTGACGCTCTTAGCCACAGATGGGGATTCTTGGGGGCTTTTAATTCCTGGGGCGAGAAGCTTGTCCGCCATTTTCTTTTCTATCGCTCCTATCTCGATTATCTCCTTATCGATAACACTCTCTATCTGCTCTATCGCTTTAACCTCCGCATTGATTTTCATCTCTATCCTTTCTATTTGATCTAGCTCTTCTTTCTCGAATTCTTTTATCGCATCTTTCTCTCTCTCTTTTTCCGCTTTTGTCACTACATTCACTTTTGTTTGGCTCTCTTTCTCTTTAGCCGATTCTACCGCTTTTTTCGCTTGGTTCTCTCTATTAATTCTTTCTTGACTATCTTTTACATTAGCTAATTCTTCCGCTCTTTTCGCTTGGTTCTCTCTATTTATCCTTTCTTGGTTCTCTTTCTCTCTAGCCAATTCTTCCGCTCTTTTCGCTTGGTTCTCTCTATTTATCCTTTCTTGGTTCTCTTTCTCTTTAGCTGATTCTTCCGCTTTTCTCGCTTGGTTCTCTCTATTTATCCTTTCTTTCTCTCTTTCTTGACTCTCTTTTTCTTTAGCCAATTCTTCCGCTCTTTTCGCTTGGTACTCTCTATTCATCCTTTCTTGGCTCTCTTTCTCTCCGGCCAATTCTTCCGCTCTTTTCGCTTGGTTCTCTCTATTTACCCTTTCTTGGCTTTCTTTCTCTTTAGCTGAATCTTCTGCTTTTTTCGCTTGATTCTCTTGATTTATCGTTGCTTTGCTCTCTTTATTTAACGTTTCTTTGCTCTCTTTTAATTTAGCTAATTCTTCCGCTCTTTTCGCTTGGTCCTCTCTATTTACCCTTTCTTGGCTTTCTTTCTCTTTAGCTGAATCTTCTATTTTTTTCGCTTGATTCTCTTGATTTATCGTTTCTTTGCTCTCTTTATTTAACGTTTCTTTGCTCTCTTTCAATTTAGCTAATTCTTCTGCTTTTTTCGCTTGGCTCTCTTGATTTATCGTTTCTTGGCTCTGTTTATTTAACATTTCTCTGGTCTCTTTCCATTGAGCTAAATCTTTCGCTGTTTTCGGTAGGTTCTCTCTATTTATTGTTGCTTTGCTCTCTTTCTCTGTAGCTGATTCCACCGCTTTCTCTTTCTCTACTTGCTTTACTTTCTCTCCTTTTTGCAGTTTCTCATCATCCATATCCTCACTTATGAATGAAGTATTCGTAGCGAAGTCATGTTTGGGCGGCTTAATCCTTCTTCTGAATTCTCGCATTAGGACCTTCTGTGCCAGTTGTCGCCTTGTATACTCGGAACTGCCTTGTTCGGAATCTTGGCCTTCCCCTTTTTTATTGTTTTCTTCTTCTTCCTTTTGGTGCTCTCCGCTTTTTTTCTCCATGGTTTGATTGGGGAAAACTTAAAAATTTAGCTGGTAAACTAAACTATCAATAATTTTGATGGTAATCTATGATAACTATAATATGAAGATATAAAGTATAAATTATGTATTTAGAATTTGTGAAATAGAAGAAACTTATTATTTGAAAAGTGTAAATCGAAACTTGTCAAAAAAAGAGAGAGTATTAAGTCAAAATATCATATAAATGCCGCTGAAGCGTAGTAGGGTTATAAGAGATGGTCACCCTCGACTGTAAGGTACGGGGTAACGAAATAAATCCGCTGCCATTTACTGGGCGAAATTATGGCGGCGGAATTATGACGCTATGCCGTAAGGTACCCTTAAAAATATCAAAGATATGTGTAGAATCGTCACAAATAAATTACAGATGGACGGACAGGCGGACAGACACACATATGGTCGGTCTAAAGCTCTTACAGTAGCCAAGATCTTTACTTTCATACAGACGGACAGTCAGATATACGTACAAAAGACAGATGAACGGACAGACAGACAGATGGACGGACTTGACTCAATCGACTCAGCCAATTTAAATGCTCGAGAGGTTTGAGAATTCAGATGTGTAACTACATTTATCGTTCTTTTCAACGGGGCTACCATTGATTATTATGAGACAGTATCTTAATGAATACTAATTATAATCAAAACTTGCAGCTACTTCTCGAGTAAAATGTAGTCCAACCCAACCAGTTTCCAAAGCTTCATTGTCATTCGATTGCCCACTGTTGCGTATCACATGTTTATTGTGTGATAATACCCACTTTATAACGCAGGAATGCTTTGTTGATGAGGTTGGCATGCACAAATGATCAATCGAGTGAAGGAATAACGCGTGCTTTCAATTACATTAAATGTATTTGTTGTTTGCACTTTATTCGTACATTTAATATTTCATACTTTAAATATTTACATAAGTTTAACAAACAAACAAAGAGAAAACATGACTTTTTCACAAATAAACAAAAGAATTTCCATTCATTAAACAATAATACTATGCATGCATTTGTATTTGCGTGTGTGTGTGTGTGTGTGCTTGTGCGCATTTGTGCGTTTGCGCGCGTGTGTGTGTTTGTATGTGTAATGGAAGTACATAGAAGGACGTTAGTTAGTATAGCCAGAAGGCGTGGCGGAGGCGGGACGTCAGAGGGGGGGCTGGTGAAGAAGTAGCAACCGCAGGCCGGAATGTTTTCATCTCTCTTCGTGTCTCTCTCTTTCTCTCTCTATCAGGCTACACATAAAGCAGGAATGTTCACAATAGTTTTGGGAATCTTTTGTTGTTGGTGTTTTGTTGTTATTTTTTTTTTTTTCATTACTTCTGCATGGAATTATTTGACGGAACTGTACGCACTGAACGTTCTTGTTGCCATTTTTTAAAAGTTAACTACATAACAATATAAGATTAGGGTGTAAAAGTACGCCAATGGTCTCTCTCTAATCCTCCAGATTTCTGAAGGCCTGCTGCAAGTCCTCGTGCAACTGCTCGAAGTCAGCCTTGATCTTGGCCTCACCATCCTTGACGGGGTCCTGCAAAGGCAAAGAAATCAAAATATCAATGAGTATTATCCTCCAATAGAAATATAAAACCTTTAACCCACCTTGAACTTCATGGAGGACAATTGGTACATGATGTTGCCCATGGCCTCACGAATAACATTCCAGGTGATCTTGTTCTCGGACTGGGCGGTCGATTCGACCGAGTGACGAGCCATATCGTAGAAGTCGATGATGTTCCTCAGCATGCCGACGGTCTTGTAGAAGGGGCAGAAACGATCGTACGATGAGTACGAGTTCTGCTGCAGGAAATCATCCTTCAGCAGCTTGGCCACCTCCAGTGTGATCTTGTCGGTCTCGGCCAGCGATGCCTTACCGACCAGCTGCACAATTTCGGACAGATCTTCTTCCTCCTGCAGGATCTCCTTGACCTTGGTACGCAGTGGCACAAACTCGGGGAAGTTCTTGTCATAGAAATCATCCAGAGCACGCATGTACTTCGAGTAAGAGATGAGCCAGTTGATGGAGGGGAAATGTTTGCGCTGGGCCAACTTCTTGTCCAAACCCCAGAACACCTGGACGATACCGAGAGTGGCAGAGGTGACGGGATCGGAGAAATCACCACCAGGTGGTGAGACAGCACCGACAATGGACACGGAACCCTCACGCTCGGGGTTACCCAAACACTTGACACGACCGGCACGCTCGTAGAACGAGGCAAGACGAGCACCCAAATAGGCTGGGTAACCGGAATCGGCAGGCATCTCAGCGAGACGACCAGAGATTTCACGCAAGGCCTCAGCCCAACGGGAAGTGGAATCAGCCATCATGGAGACGTTGTAACCCATATCACGGAAGTATTCGGACAGAGTGATACCAGTGTAGATGGAAGCCTCACGAGCAGCGACAGGCATGTTGGAGGTGTTGGCCACCAGCGCGGTACGCTTCATGATAGACTCAGTGACACCGTCGATTTCGACGGACAGCTCGGGGAAATCACGCAATACTTCAGACATCTCGTTACCACGCTCACCGCAACCGACGTAGATGATGACATCCGAGTTGGAGTACTTGGACAGGGCCTGTTAAGGGAAGAGGGATAATCAAACATTAGCAGTGGTTCTAATGGTTCTTGGCTTAACTTCTTAGCTTACCTGGGAGATGACAGTCTTGCCACAACCGAAGGCACCGGGAATGGCGGTGGTACCGCCCTGGACACAGGGGAAGAGCGAGTCAAGCACACGCTGTCCGGTCAACAGAGGATGGTTGGCGGGCAGCTTCTCGGTGACGGGACGGGGCTGACGCACAGGCCACACTTGCAACATAGTGTGCTTGGTGATCTCGCCATCGAATTCGGTCTCGAGCACGACATCGTCGACTTTGTAGTTGCCCGAGGGGGCAATGTAGCGGACTGTACCCTTGGCGCGTGGGTTGACAATCATCTTGTGCTTCACGAGGGTGTTCTCATGGACCAGACCGTACAGATCACCACCGGTGATGTGGGAGCCGACCTTGACGTTCAGGGGATTGAATTCCCAGCTGGCCACACGCGACAAGCTAGGAGTGTTCACACCCTTGGGGATGTAGATGGACTCGGTGAGCTCGTTAATGTCCTTCAATGGACGCTGGATACCATCAAAAATGCTGCCCATAATACCGGGACCCAGCTCGACGGACAGAGGTTTGCCGGTACGCAACACGGGATCGCCGACAGTGACGCCAGAGGTTTCTTCGTACACCTGAATGGTGGCCATGTCACCTTCCAGACGAATGATCTCACCGACCAGCTCGTAGTAGCCGACACGCACCAGCTCGTACATAGCGGATCCGGACATGCATTCGGCCGTAACGACTAGAAGAGGGTTGTTGGATTGATTGGGGTTAGGTAAGGGTACTTTTCTGATCCTGTTGTGGACTTACCAGGTCCTGAGACAGCGAAGACGCGTCCGTATTTGGACTCACGGTCCTCGTCATCGAAACGCTTCAAGTTGGACATTTTCTTTTATTTTGCCTTTCAACTGGAAGAGGAGATTCAAATATCGTTGGGTTAGTACCTTCTACGTAGTTTTCAGCGTGTTTGGTGGGGTGTTTTAGCACCACACACAAGATACGCGAATGACTGAAAAATTTCTTATCGCTGTCAGCTGACAAATACGAGCGCACGTTGGTTACAGGTATCAGAGCTATCTATGTATCTGTGTGTGTGTGTGTGTGTGTGTGTCTATGTGCAGTCCGAGGTTAGGAGAGACTTATTCAAATTGAACAGCGAGTACTATTCGGTTTTAGTCGCTTTATATCGGTCTTACGTATGTTATTTGTAACTATTTTATGCACTTAACTCCCTGTCGAGAAAAAAAATTGTTACGCTCAATGAATAAATAAGCAGAGCTTTTATTTCACGTGACAGAGCTTTGGGTAAGTTCGAAAGAAACTTCCACGACGTTGGTAACTTTTCGAAGAGAGAGAGAGAGGCAGAGTCAAGTGTCAACTTGAGTAAAGAAAGATTGAAAAATAAATATTGCTTATTTTTTTCTTTTCTTCACTATTTTTAAGACAGTCACAATGTACTACTAAATGCGGGTACCTCCGGTTACGTTATCTAGAGAGAGTGTGAGCGAGGGAGAGTGCGCTCCATGATGTCGCTCTCTGCAACTCTACACTCCCGCTCTCTCGGTCTCTCTCTCTCTTTCGCATTCGAGTTCGAATATTTGACAATTGGTTTTTGACGTTGATCACAAGACTACTGTCAGCTGACAAATGGAAAAATGCAGACTTTACGAACTGACTCGAAGAAGAGGCCCAACGCGAGGGCCACCATATTGAATTTCGAGGGAGTTGCAACGCCCCCTCGCCACTGTAGGTCCCCCCTTAAACGGGGACTTGTGTTTTCTTTGGGCTTCGATCACAAGACCAGCGCGAGGCCAGCGAGCCGCGCGGTCGGAAGGTCAGCTGACTGTGCAAGTCAGTATTTCTTTATTTTTTGTCTCCCTCTTTTTTTCACACTAAACAATTCGCGTTTTTTTCTTGCGTATTTTTGCACTTCTGCTGCCCACTGTGCGCACGCAGTACAGTTGCAACGGGTGCCGCCTCTGCTGCTGCTGCAGTTGCAGTTGCTGCGTGCAGCATTATCTAATAGAGAGAAATGTCTTTTTTTATCTTTTTTTATTCGTTTTTTTAATCACTTTCTGCCTAATTGCGCCGCAAAACGCGGTTTGATGGGGTAAGATCGAATTAATTACATTTCTTTTTTTGCTTTTTCTGGTTTGCCCTGCCTTTTCTTGTGCTTCTCTCTGCTCACTTGCTTTGCGCTTACGTTTCTATCTTGACGTTCCACTGGCGAACGTGTGTTGCTGCTTTACTGCGACAGAACTAAAACCGACTGAGCAGCTGCGCCAGCAAAGTTGTCGCTCGAACTTCGAAAAGTTCCAATGCGACGTCGACGTTTTGGAAGTCGATCCAATTGAAGATCTCAAGCTCGCGAGAGCTTGAGCTTTCACATGCACGCACCAAAAGCTTTCGGCAGGTTTATGTGTGTGTGTGTGTGCGAGTTGTGAACAAGCAAAGCGCAGCTGGCTTCAAGCGCGCAGCGTTGCCAGATCAAGGGAGAGAGACTGTCTGAGCTAAAGAGAGCGGGGCACAGTGCTGCACAGTTAGCTTTTTTCTCGTCAAATTTGGTTGTTCGTAGATGAGAAATGTGGGAAATGTTTAGTCATTGCGGCGTGGTGGATGTTTGTATTATTTAGAAATTCTGTAATATGTTTTTGCGTTTGTTTGGTTTTTATTATTTATTTATATAAATTTTAGTTCCACATTAAAATATTTTTTGTCCGGTAATTTATTGCATTGCGTAATCTTTAATTTTAATTTATTTTATTTCGGTATGTTTTATTTTTTGTGTTCCATTAATTTTTTTAAACGATATATATAGTAAATTGAAATATATCTTGTCGTTATAAATGAATGCAGCTCTAATTTTGTGTTTTACAACCTTAGCTTTTATAATGATATTACATACCTAATGAATTCGAATTTAATTTTGTACATACTACAATATTTCTACAGTTCCATTTCGCATATTTTGTAATTCTTTGTGCTCCCCGTCTATACATACATCGCATCGCTTTCTAGTGTGAATTTCAAATTTTTTTTTCAATTCAATGTTTCGTTAGATTCCTAGCGAAAATTTATCAATAATTATTTTTTTTATACTATTTTGCCAGAGAAACTTATACACTTCAATACGAGGGTCGTTTGATAAGTCCGTGACTTTTTGTATTTGCCGCGCACCTGCTCTAAATACAACACTGCTCCTGTCAGCAGTTATCGATTAACAGCTGACTGTAAAATTTTGAGAAAGCTGCGTTTTTTGGTTTGCGTTTTATAGGCATTGAAAGCAGACGATCTCGTGAATTTTAACGAAAATGGAAAAAAGTGAATTTCGTGTCAGCATGGCAAAATTTCATAAATTGGGCTACGAACTGCTACCCCATCCAGCATATTCTCCAGATTTAGCCCCCAGTGACTATTTTTTGTTTCCAAACATGAAGAAATGGCTCGGCGGTAAGAGATTCGGGTCATCACAGAAACAAACGACTATTTTGAGGGCCTTGAGAAAACCTATTATTTGGAAGGAATAAAAAAATTGGAAAAACGCTGGACTAAATGTATAGAGCTAAAAGGAAATTATGTTGA
This sequence comes from Zaprionus indianus, assembly GCA_018904595.1. Taxonomy (NCBI): domain Eukaryota; kingdom Metazoa; phylum Arthropoda; class Insecta; order Diptera; family Drosophilidae; genus Zaprionus; species Zaprionus indianus. Next base: position 6,723,104 of record JAEIHA010000905.1, read on the forward strand.
GAAATAAAACGCTTCTTTGACGAAAAAAATATATTTTATTCAAAAAGTCACGGACTTATCAAACGACCCTCGTATCTACATGTTAGAAATGTAGCCATTTTAAAATGTAAATTTTTATAAATTTGGCTTTGGATTTTAAACGTTATTTCAGAGTTATTTTTGCAAACATTGAAACAGTTTAGTTTATATGTGTTTAAATTATAGCTTTTTCTTCTGGCCTTTTTTTAATCGTAGCTAGCAATTAAAAACTAAAAAAGTAGACAGTACTATCGGGGCAACAGTTAATGACTAATGAATGTCTGTGTGTGTGTGTTTGTAAAGAGCTCAGTAGCAGCGTAATGGGCGTACAGAATACTGATAAGAAGTTGAAGTAGTTTCGTTGAAAAGTTGAGCATTTTATTGATTAGTTTTTTGTATACCCTATAGAAAAACGAAGCTGCATTGTTTTGTGCACTACAAAGAAACTGCTGCTGCTGTTCGTTCGCTTTGCTTGCGGCATTTTCGTTTACTTCGCTTCGCTTCGCTTCTAAATAAAATAAATTTTTCTTTTTCGCTGCGACGATGCGGCGAGAGCGAGCAGAAAATACTTGATTAAAAATCACATTGTAAAAAGATATGCACAGCATATTCTTGTTGTTGTTCTGCATGTTGTTGTTCCGGCTATTGTTGTTGTTGTTGTTGTTGTTATTCTGTTTCTTTATGTTTTTGTTATGCGCGCTTTTGTTGCGATTTTTGGTTTTTGTTTGTGCGCAACCAATCAGCAGCGCCAGCTGCAATGGGCAAAAACCTGAACTCTAATTGGAAACTTGCACACCGAGAGAGAGGGAGAGAGAGAGAGGGCGCGAGAAGGAAAGAGAGTGATGGAGAGGAGGGAGAGTGGGAATAGTGAAAGAAGGGGAGATGGATTTTGCTGAGAATTCTGATTGCAGTCAGCAAATGCAGAAGTGGCAAGTACAACAGTAAACCGTTGCTTACAAAGTAGTCAGCACAGAAGGGGTGAGGGAAGGGGAGAGAGGGGGGGGAGGGCGAGTGTTGATTCCTGCATAACTTATAAATCGATGACGTTCGCATGCAGCTTATGGGAGTCAGCATCGTCGATGGCTGAGGACATTTGCATAATAAGGCAAGCTGCAAACTTGCCTGCACTTGGCTGCCAACAGAAGCCAAGAGAAAGAGAGAGATAGAGGGAGAGGGAGGGATGCCCAGCCAAGACCAGCCACTTGTCCGTCCAAGCACATTCTTATCCCGTTAGCCTCCCTTTCCCCTTGGCGTCTATTGGTCGAGTGTCGGATTGTGTGTCAAAACGGCGCAGCAGAAAAATCATCGAGTGGCAACTGTAGAGGCGGGTTCACTGCAAAGTTCACCAGATGAGCGCCTGCAACTGACAGTTGCACAGTGGAATACAGCGGGTGCAGCGGGGAGACAGTGGGGACAGATAGACAAACTGACATCCGAGATATCGGACTGACATATCAGGTATCTGCGCATCTGCGGCATCAAGGGTTGCCAACCTGTCTGCCGCATGCCGCACTTTAGTTCACATTATTGTGGCAAGAACACAAGAGAGAGGATGGGGGGAGAGGTAGTGAGAGAGAGATAGCGTCGCAATGCCAGTGAGGTTAGGTTGAACAGGAAGAATTATAAGATAGTTTGAATAATTATTCAACATTAAACAAGAAAACGAATATATTATGAATAAATCAGTTAATTATCTAAGAAGAAAAATATTCTAATAAGCTCTGGTTGAAGATTAAAGACAAGTAAAGAGCTTTAAGCATACCTTGACCGATATGTTAGGTACCTGGTCACCCTAAAAAGAGTTGTCCAATCTCACCCAGTATCGCCATAAGTTCGCCAGTTCAGCCACGAGATTCGGCGAGGTTTTGTGGCAGAACTGAATACATTAAGTCATAACTTCATTTGCAGCACGTTCATATTGTTTAGCCAGCTTCGCTTGACCAATAAATTCATTTGCACACACCACACACACACACAAACACACACACACGCGCAGATACTGAGATACACGAGCACACAGATACAAAGATACGAAGCGCATGGCGGATGCATCCATGACGGAGCTAATCTTGTTGCGCATTGCCATAATTTTCAATTTACATGCGCCCAGGGGAGCAGGGAAGCAAGCAGGGGGAAGGAGGAACAGGAGCAGGAGCAGGAGGCGTAGCTGGGGCGAGGCAAGCAGTAGCATTGTCTCCATGCTGCTCCTTATCGTGCTGCTACAACGTGATATTGGTCACAATAAATTAACTGCAATGGCTGCCGTTCATGCATGTGTGTGTCCGTGGTGTGTGTCCGTGTTGTGTGTGTGTGTGAGGGGTGTGTGTGTGTGGTGTCCACACTCTTGATTATAGTCGACTGCCTCCTGTTCTACTCCCTGCACACGCTGCAGTTGCATTAGCCTGTTATTGTTGGCTCCGCTGGGTGCGTTGTTGGGGCAACCTAAGTGCAACATTTACATTTGCGCCATCATTTGCCATTGTCCCCTGTTCCTCTTGCCTGACCCCCCCCTCTGCTGCCAGTCTGCCTGCCCAATCATTGACACATTCATTGATGCATCGGGGCGCAATGTGGCATATTTACGAGCCTGGCTAATTGGTTAAAGTCCTCGCTGCCCCAACTGAAGGCAGCATGTGCCGCAAATTAAATAATTTAGTCTGCAAATGTGTTTGGCAATTTGCAAAAATGCGCAAACACGCAGGCAAAATGTCACAGAGAGGGAGGTAGAGAGGGAGGATGGCTCGACCTTTGACTGGGGCTGTTGTCTCCCGCACTCTGATCCTGCTTAGCACTTAGACATGAAACCATGCGGCGGCTTAAGCCGGACCAAGTGCATTCAGGCACCGCAAACAACAAACAGCAGACAACAAACAGCAGCAGTGGCAGCAACAACAACAAGTAAAACAACAACAACTGCAACAACAACAACAAGTGAAACAATGAGCAAGAGTAGCAACATCATCAGAAGCTGCAGCAGCAGATGCAGTAGCAGCTTCTAGCCCCGAAAACAATAAACTTTTTCACACACACACAGCAAGAAAAACACGCACACACATACACACATACACACGCACAAATACACACAGCAACACACATACTCAGACTAGCACACACAGAGGATTAAACTAATTTGCAAGAACATTGAAAATCCTTTAAAACTGCTGCAGTGGCAAACGCAGAGAGGGAGAGCTAAAGAGAGAGAGAGAGAGAGAGAGGGGGAATGGGAGATAGCGATGGGAGATGAAAGAAAGAAAGGAAGGGAGCCGAGCTAGCTGATAAAGCAACTTGCAGCCATGAGCCGGGACAAAGAGTGCCCCGAAAATGAAGTGAATTCTATGCGCAAGTTGAGCAAGTTGCGTGCAGAATGTTTCCCTCGAGTTCTTCCTGCTCGAATTTACTCCTCCAGCTAATCCGCTTTCCTCCCGCAATACCATCAAGTTCCTGGCCGAGTAAGCTCTACATGCCTGCTCGTGTTCCTCTTCGGGTTACCCTCATGGTTCTTTTCGGGTTAGCCCCGTTCCTCCGCGGGTTATCCCCGAGCTTCTTCATAGGTTATCCCCGAGTTTCTCCGCTGGTTACCCCCTAGTATCTTCGTAGTTTAACCTCTGAGTTCCTCTCCGATTTTCCCATCAAGTTCCTCCTCGGCTAACCCCCGTTTTCTTCCTGGGCTACCCCTGAGTTTCTCCGCGGCTAACCCCCTAGTTACTCTCCGGGTTAACCCCAAGTTCCTTCATGGGTTATCCCCGAGTATCTCCCTAGTTTAACATCAGAGTTCCTCCCCGATTTTCCCTTCAGGTTCCTCCTCGGCTAACCCCCGTTTTCTTCCTAGGCTACCCCTGAGTTTCTCCGCGGCTAACCCCCTAGTTCCTCTCCGTGTTAGCCCCGAGTTCACTAACGGGTTACCCCCTAGTTCTTTCCTAGTTCCTCCCTGAGTTCCTCCGTGAGTTCCTCCATGAGTTCCTCCCTCAGTTCCTTCCCAAGTTCCCCCCTCGCTTACCCTCGAACTCCTCTTTGAATAAACCCCCCACAAAGTTTTCATTTAACTAATTGAAAAATGCGCAAGTATTGAATAATGATGTTGCCCCCTCTCATGTATCAGTAAATACCATGTACAGTTTATAGCACTTCTCTACTTAAACTTAAGTTTTCGCCAACTTAATGAAAGCACAGCAGTTGCAAGAGAAGCAAAACTAAGAGGGAGAGAGGGGGGGAAGTGATAGAGATTGATGACAGCGTTCGATGGCTCGACCAGCATCTGCAATAAGTTGTGTTCCAATTCATGTATCAATTATCAGTTCTATTCAGAGCAATCAGCGAGCAGCTCATCGAGTCCAAAGCATTCCACCTGAAGGTGTTTGTGTGGCAGGGGTGAGGGCTCCAATTATTGTGCCACTGCTCCGGCTGCTGCTGTGCTTGTTGGTCTACCTGCTGTTGCAACGCTGCCTCCGCTGCTTCCTCTAGGTGATGCAGTTCCCCCTGCTTCGACTGGTGCTGCTGTTGCTTCTCTTCGTTACTCCTCTGCACTCCCTTCTGCATCGTCTTCTCTATCGTCTGTTGCTGTACTCCCTGCTGCTACTGCTGTTGCTACCTCTTTCAGCTCCCTCTCTCTCCTGGTGCTTCTGTTCCCCCTTTCTCTCCTTGCACATCTTCCTCCATTGCACATTTCAACTTAACTGAATTATTAGCCGAGTTATGTGAATTATGATCTCTTAGTGCTGATACCAGGCCACACACTGCCTGCTGCTGTTGCTGCTACTAATCCGGCTTGCCCCTCCCCTGCACCTGCTCTCTCTCCTGCTGCACTTAGCCAGCACCTTCGCTTGTGTGCGGACTTCCCCGTTGCACCTTGCTCCCTCTCTCCCTTCTGCCGCTGCAAGCACTTTCCTTAATGCACTTGCCCACTGGCCATGTGGGATTGTACCCAGTTGTTGTTGCTGCTGTTGTTGGCCAGGCAATTTGAAAACAATAACAAAAACAAGCGGAGGCAAGGGCTGCAATGGGGCACGAACTGTTGACTGTTCACCTGAAGCTGGCCAGGCTGCAGCCGCAGCACGGACACAGATAAGGCACACACACGCGCACACAGACATAGGTAATGTGTCTCCCTTCCTTCCCTTCTTCCTTCTCCCCTCTCTCTCCAAGTAGAAGTTTTCCGTCGCATATTAAACAAAAACACTTTTCAATGCTGCTGCAGCTGGAGTTGATGCTGCAGCCTGAGTTCGAGTCCGAGTCTGAGCCGGAGACGGAGCTGGAACTGAAGCTGCAGCTGAAGCCGGAGCTGAAGTTGAAGCTGCTGGCCTTTGTCATATTCATGACGTTGTTATTGCTTTTGTTTTGTCATTGCAGCCACCACAAATCCCCAGCAGATTGCAACGTTGCTCGCCCGGCAATAATACAAAAGCGAAGCTTTTAGGCTGCTCCTCCTACTCCTCCCCCTGCTGCCCCTGCTGCCCCTGGCCTGTCTGAGACCCGATTGAGAAACTGTCCGGTGCTGTCCATGCTGTCTCTGTCGCATGAACCGAGGCGGATGATTTATGACGCAGCTCGAAAGGATTAGCATATGAAACCAAACAAAGATGTTTGCCCTGCGACGTCATGGGTAAAATCGAACCGGAAATGGCTTAAGCAAACACATACACACGCACACACACAAGGCCAAAGTATACAAATCTGTGTGTGCCACTCTCTCTCTGTGTGTGCGTGTGTGTGTGTTTGTGTGTGTGCGTTAAGCGATTTACGGACCTGCCAAGGACGCAGCGAGCCACAAAGGAAACCAGAGCCGTAGCCGTGCGGGGGGAGAAGGATGAGCTGCAGCATGCGTAATTAACCTTTGACACGGCCCAGCGTTAGCGTGTGTGTGTGTGTGTGCCAAGCACACATTCATATTTCATTTGTCTGTCCAGCCCTTTGGCAATTAGGACAATGCAGGTGGCAGCGGGTTGCCAATTGAGCTTTGAACCTGGCAGGGAGTCTGGCCTGGAATATGAGGAATATGCTAAGGACCTGCAAAAGGTTTAATGGTGAAAAAAGCTGGCTGGCTGGCTTGGGGAGAATAGCCTGAGTCCTAGCTGGGACTTTTTAAGAAATTGAGGGAATATCTAGGTATTTGTCTTAAAACTCTTTAATAACAATCAATTACTGACGGTTGATGAGTTAGTTTTCCCCAATTCTAGGAGACCTAGCTAGGACTTTTAAGGAACTTGACGGTTTTACTAGGTAAAGGTTTAATAATGAAAGAAGCTGGTTGACTCGGGGGAAGTAACCTGAGTCCTAGCTAGGACTTTTTAAGAGCTTGAGGAGACTTCTAGGTATTTGCTTTCAACCTCTTTAATAACAATCAATCCCTTACGGATGATAAGTTTCTTTTCCCCAATTCTAACAAGGTAAGCTAGGTCTTCCTTGCTTAACTCCACTTATAGACAAGGCTGGGCGGGAATATGAAGAATATGCTAAGGACTTAATAGGTTTAATTGAGAAAAAAGCTGGTAACCTTAAGCGGGGGTAGCCTGAGTCCTAGCTAGGACTTTTAAAGAACTTCAGGAGACTCCTAGGCATCTCTCTTCAAGCTCTTCAATATGTTTGGGTGTTTGTAAAGAACAATTAATTCCTTACAAACTATGAGTAAGCTTCCGTCAACTCTCTTTGTTACTGTCTTAGTTAGTGCCCTAGTAAGCCCCTTTCTGCTTAACTACACATGTAAATGAACTCCTTTACTCTTTTTTTTACTGGGTGTGTTTGTTTGTTTTATTATTGAGCGCAATTTACTAAGCTATTTGGATAAGTCCTCAATACACATGCCTATGTGCCTTTTAATGATGTCCGTGATCGTGTTCACTGCTCTTCTTCTGCGACTTGTGCCACTTCTTTTTGTGCTCCTCGCCGCCCTTCTTGCCGTGCTCCTTCTTGTGGCCCCACTTCTTTTCCTCCTCGTGCTTCTTCTTGTGTCCCTTGTGGCCCTTTTTCTTGTGTCCCTTCTTGCTGTGGCCCTTTTTGCCATAGTGCTCCTCGTGGCCGCCCTTTTTGTGCTCGCCCTTTTTGTAGCTGCTGCCCTTTTTGTGCTTTTTGCCCTCCTCGAAGGCGCCGTGCTTCTCCTCGCCACCCTCGTCGTGATCCTCGTCGTAGTACTTCTTCTCCTTCTTGTCCTCATTCAGTTTGTGTACATTGTGTTTGCCTTTGATGGAGTGGCCCTTTTTGTACGAGCCGTGATCTTCGAATTCGCTGCCCTTTTCACCCTTCTCGCCCTTCTTCTTCTTCTTGTGATGCCCCTCGGAGTGCTTGTGCTTCTTCTCGTGTCCCGACTCCTCGCCATGTTCGCCCTTCTTGCCCTCCTTGTCGTGATGCCCCTTCTCGCCCTTCTCGTGCTTCTCGCCATGCTTGTGACCCTTTTTGCTCTTCTCGCCATGTTTCTTGTAGTGCTCGCTGTGCTTTTTCTCACCCGATTCCTCCTCGCCCTCCTCACCTTCCTCGTGCTCTTCGTGCTTCTTTGAGGCGGCCGTCTGCAGGTCATCCACCGCATCGAAATGGGCGTGGAAGTCGAGCAGGTCCGTGTTGCCCAGCGGCAACCCGATTACCATGGCCTTGTCCTGGGCAGCGTATGGCAGGGTTGCCATTGCCGCCGCCACTGCCGCCAGTGCCGCAAGCGTGGCCAGGCATCCCAGTTGCCAGGGTATCCAGCTTGGCCTGCTGCTGCTGCTGCTGGCTGCCATTTCGCCAAGTCGTTATCCTTTGAGGCTGAAGCTGCTGTGGCTGCCGTTGCTGCTGCTTCTGCTGTTGCTGCTTGTGCCACGCCTTGTTGTCGTTGTCTGGTAAACTGTTTTGCAGCTACCTTCGCCTTTTATGTGCCCGCCCCGAGGCCACGCCTCACTGGAGGCCAGTTATTGCTGCTCTGCGGCTGATTTGGCAACATTTCTTTGTGGCCCTTGTCGCTCAGTCGCCCCAGTCACCCCAGTCACCCAGCCCAGGCCAACTCAGCTCCGCTCTAAGTGCATAACGCTGTTCCAAACTAAAAAAACCCTTCCAACAAATGCCCAACTTCTTGCGGTTTTTCGCCGCTTTCTCAGGCTGCCACTTCTTGCCACTTTTTGTTGTCCTACCCCCCTCCCCGTCCCTTCCTCTATGTTGCCTTTTCGCTTGTATTACGTACGACGACGCATTGCGACAGCAGTTCCAGCAAATGACCAAGAGACCAACTCGTTGATCGGGTAACCAGAGCGTGCACAGTGGAGCAACTACACTCAGCTGGTGAAGTAAGGTAATTAATAACAGTTTCTGAAATGCGGTTAGATTAAAGTGGTGAACAGATTGCCAATTTTGGGTTTTAAATAATTGCGGATAATTTGATTAAAACTGTTGCTCAAATGGAAACTGGTTTAGCTATGGAATTGGTAATATATAAACTTATTTGTTAGTATTTAATATTAATATTTGATGATATATAAATTTATCATAATGCTCCATAGTTTTATTCATGTTATTTGAATAATTAATAGACAACTTTTTGGAATTAAAGAGTTTAGGGCAATTTGATCAGAGAAAATCTTGAGATTCTGAAGTTACAATGCACTGATATTAGAACTTTAAGTTCAGCAGGGGTACAATAGATTTTATAGGTCACATACATATCCCTTTTTTAATTATTATAAATAATTGATAAATAAAAGAAATAAATATGCTTGTGACTTCTTTGTCTTCCTCGTTTTATGATTTAAAATAAGCGCTGTGCTGAAAGTAAAGTAACATATGTTTGACATACGCTTAACATCTTATCATAACATGTCATTGCATAACAGCAATACTCTTAAGCCGAAATTTCAAGCTGCACAAACTTGTATCTTATTTTGTGGGTTAAATATTTGAGTATATAAATATTAAAATTAAATTTCTGCAGTGTCAATATCGTATCAACATCTATTGTTAATTGGAACTATCAATAAATTAACCTTATTGCTAGCTCCCATCTCACTTTCTTTAACATTTACACATAAGTTTAACATATGCCTAACATCTTAACATAACATGCCTTTGCTTAACAGCAATACTTGTAAGCAAACTGCACAAACTTGTATATAAAACTTCTTATTTTATGAGTCAAATATTCAAATATATCGAGAAATTAATATCTGCATTAATATTGAATGATCTATCTAGTGTTAATTTGAAATAGCGATAAAATGAAGTTAAATAATTTAAATTTAAATATAAAATATGAAAAAAATTTATAAAATTTGCCTGTTTTAAATAAACCCTTCTTACTTTCTTTAACATTTACATAACATTAGCTTTACATGGCATAGAATAATTACTATTAGCTCATTGTATATCACTGCAGCAATTTCAATACATCGCTGTTTGTGCTGCCAATAAGCCACGTATTATCGATATGCATGTACAAAAAGGAATATCAAAAGAGCAGAAGAAGAAGCAGAAGCAACAGAAGGAGGCGACCTGCTTCACCCTCTCACTTCCTTTTCACGTCGTTTTGCAGTGCAGCTGCCTTTTGATTATGAGAAAACCGACGTCGACGGCGGCTCAATAAGGCTAAAAGCCAACAGAGCACGGCCTTGATATTAGGCTAATTGCTGGCCATCGGCCGCGGGCCAGAGCCAGGCAGGCACTAGCCAGCAGCTTAGATGTCCTCGCTGGATTTGAATTGGTGAAGAGCAGCAGCAGGAGGTGCTGCAGGTGAAGGTGGAGGAGGTGGAGCTGGAGCTGCTCTTGTCCTGCGAGACTGTGGGCTGCCTGTCAATGCCAAGCGTAGTTTAATCAACGTTCTGTTCTCTTTCTCTCTTTTATTTTTTGTTTGCCGCTTTCCCATTTGCTTCTTGTTTTTGCTGCTCTTCAGCTGATGATGCTGCCGCTGCTGCTGCCGCTGCCTCTGCTACTGCTGCCAAATTAATTCAGCAAATTCAATAAAAACAAGCAGCAAAACATGGCAAACAACTCGCAGCCGACGATGCTCTCGATGCTTCGATGCTCCGGCCATGCAATCAAAGAGCGCACAAATAAATCACCAGGCTAAAAACTAAGCCAAAAGTGGTGGGATGAAGGAGGAGTGGCAGGAGGAGGGGGGTGAGGGTGCAGGGCAACCCGCTGCACGGCCAAAATGTCAATGCAAATTTAATGGCTGACAATTTATATGCATGCCAAGTGACTTTTGCCCAACTACTGAACTTTCCACTCAGCCCACTCTCCCTCCCTCTCCCTCCCCCTCTCTCTGTGCTTGTCTATGTGTGTGTGTGTGTGTGCCGCTTTGTGCATGCAAAGGTTACCGGCTGCGTCCTGCTGGGGGTTGACAAAGGCAAAAGTTCCAAGGTGCCAAGTGGCTGTCAAACTTTTGCTCCGAGCGCGCACCCAAAATCGAATCGAGCCGAATGGAATGGAACGAAACGGAACGCCAAACCAAATAGTCATCATTAGGGATGGGGCGTGCGATATTCCGATATTGCTATGGATTTATCGCATAGAAGTACGAGAAAGAAAAGCAACCTTCAACATGAGGAAGATTCTTCTAATCTCCTCCGTTCGTTATTATATTTAAATTTGAATTCAAAGTCATCATGTTCATTTTGTCTCACATTGATTGGTTCCGATAAGTAATGCTATTTCTTAAATTCGGCCGATTGTTCCTATGGCAGCTATATGATATAGTGATCCGATTTTAATAAAATTAAAAATTTTTTTATTTGATATATTCATATAATACATATAGAATTAGTTCGATTTAGTAAATTTTGATGCAATCTATTGGCAAAAAGGACAGCTATGCGATATATCGGGCCAATCCGGTTCGTTCCAACTTATTTACAGCTAGCACCAATAAGCAGCAAGTGTGCTAAGTCTCATCAAGGTAGTTCTACAATTGGGAGACTAGTTTGCGTTGCAACAGGCAGACGGATGAACGGACGAATGAACAGGGCTGGATCGATTCCTCTGGTGATGTTGGTTCGGAATATATACATTTTATGAATTCGAATATGTCCTCTAAGGTGAGTTGTAATAATAATTATACCCTTTATTCTATTTTACAACTTCAAACATCATCAAAAGTTTTTGTTTGACCATATAGAAAACTTTATTCAGTCTTTACAGCATTATTGCCATAACAGATATCGGTAAGTTTCGGTTAAAATGTCGTTTTTGTAGGGTTGATTTCAATATATAGATAAAGTTAAATTTGAATAATTCGAAAGGCCAGCAAATCATAATTTTGTCAATATATCGCAACGAAATATCAATGCTGAACATAACGAGCAGACATGAGCAGTATCGATACCCATCGCTAGTTTCTCTCAATGCTCCGATATACATATCGAAAGATCGCTCGTGTAATCGTATTGATGTCCATCTCTAAATTCCCTCAAGCTGGTGAGCGTGCCTCTTGCCCCTCGTCTAGCACATTGCACTTGTCCTTGTTGTCGCCAGGACACATAAATAAAGCCAAACGCATTGCCAAGCTGCTCCTTGCCTTGCACTCCTTCTGTGCCCCGCCAGTGTTTGCATGTTAACATTAACGGGTTATTTACGCCGCTCGCGACATTTAAAATGCATTTCCTGTGCCACAACCTGGCGCGGAGGTGCCACCAGCTGTGCGTTCTTCTTCATCCCCCCACATTCTCCATCTTGGCCAAGCGGGCCCGTGAGAGAGCTTTATGAACGTGTAACGATGCCGAGCCAAGCATAAATACCAAAAGCCACCGACGACAGCCGGGCAAAATGTGAGATTAACTGTTATTCCTGGAAACTTTGGACACAGCAGCAGCAGGAGAAGGAGGAGGAGAGGTAGAAGGAGAAGGAGGAGGAGGAGGATGAGCATTGGTAGGGGGATTACGCGCTCTTGTTGCTTGCCCTGCTGATGGATCACTGCGAGTGGACAAGTCCCTGTCGCAGTGTCTGCTTTGTGGCATATCAATCAATGCTTTATGGACAGCTTCAAGTGAACGCTTAAGCTGCTAATGAAGCCACAACTAATAGAACATGTTCGTGCATGCAACAAATGGGGGCAGAAAGAACTGAGCAGCAAAGGGAATGAGTGAATGAATGAATAAATGAAATGAATGTCATAGCTGAGTTTCAATTTATGTGAAGGTTTTATTGCTGTGACAAAAGTTACACTCCCTCTAAAGGGTGCTAGAAGTTTCGCTATTGCTCACTCCCCCTTCCCCCTTTCCCCTACTGTCATTTAAATATATTTAACTGGTGCTACCACACTGTAAATGGGAATTTTAAGCTGCGCTCCCCATGCGAAAGGTATTCAAAGTTGACTGTTTAGTGCCCGTTTCGAGTGAGCGAGAGAGTTGAAAGACATTTCCAGTTGAATGCAACTTGCAGCTTACATTGCTAGCTGAAATTACCGTTAAGTGTTATTTACCTGTTGGCAGCAGCAGCAGCAGCAGCAGCATTGCTGTGGCACCTTGGCAACCAGCTTTGGCTTTTGGCGACAGTGGCGAACCTAAACTAACCTAACCTAGGACAACCACAGTCAACAACAACCTCACTTACGCCATCACTCAAAGCCCTAAGTCCCTCACTCTTTTCTTGTCTCTTGCTCCTTCTTTCTCTCTCTCTCTCTCTCCCTTTGCTTTTCCTCTCTCTCCCCACCTCTGCTCTGCCTCTGCTTCATTCTATTCTTAGCCACGTTTATTTATGGCAACATTTTGACAAGCTTTAAAATAAACGCAGCAAAATCCGCTGAACTTTGATCGCAGCTGCCTTGCCGAATCTCCAGGGCAGTGGCGTGGCAGCAGAGGGGGTGGTGAGAGGGTTAGCACGTGCTGCGCACCTGCTGAGCCAAAGGGAGAGGAGGGGAGGGACCTTAGCAAATGCAGCGTGACAGTCGCGGCTAAAATGTGTGCCACATGTGGTGGCAGGTAGCTGAGGTAGAGTCAAGGGGAGTAGGGCGCTGGGAGCTGTACCTCCTACTCGCATTGGTCGCATCAACGCGCTGCGTTTCAGAATTCAATAAAAATCTTTTGTTTTCCCCCATTGAAAACTTTGAGCCAAGGTTTTTCGGCTGACGGGGCGCATGACTTACGGGCATGACTTACCCGACTACCCTCTAGCCTGCTACCCTCTAACCTGTTACCCGACAACCTTCTACCTACAACCTTCATTCATCTACCCCCTAACCAGCTACAGTCTACTCGCAGCCTCGTTGTCTCTCTTTCAACTCTTGCAACCTCTGCTTCAACTAACTTCCTCTACCCAGCTACCCTGCTAACCTCTTCCCCGCACCCTCTACCACCCTACTCAGCTACCTCTCCTCTCCTTCCTTTCCTCCACAACCTCTTTCGTCAACTACTTGCGGTAAATTTACACGTACGCTGCATTTTTACGCTGCGCATTCAAGCAACATTTTCTTTTTCACAGTGTAGAGGGGCAGGAGCGAGAATAAGGGGGGGGGTGCTGTCACACGTGTGCGTTGTCTATACAATTTTAAATGATTCGCTGCGTGTGCGCGTCTTTTCATTAAACCCGAATCCCAATCCGTAACCTGAGCGAGATCAACGAAGGCTTTAAAGTTTCTGCGCCATGGCAGGAGAGCGGGGGAAGGGGGCAGGGAAGGTAAAATCGATTACCGAAGTTGAGTTGAGTTACAGTAAAACGAGCAAGAAGCGAAGCAGAGAGAACAGAGCGGATATTTTAAGAACAAAGCTAATTAATTCCCCACGCGCGGAAGAAGTGGAGCTTGAGACTGGCGAGGGAGCTTGTAGGGTGGGGGAGAGAGCAAGGGGTGGGAAAATGAAATGAAAAGCATAGGTTAAGGTATATATGATATATATATGACATTTATAGGTACAATTCATGTAACAAAAAGAAAGCCCAGATTGACTCATGCATGTTTATTGTTTTAAAGCCATTTTTATGGCCAAATTTAGCTTTTTGTCTGTATGAACACTTATATCTCGGACAGCATAAGAGCTAGAGCTGCCAAATTTGGTGGCAATATGCTTGAGTACTACCCCTAGCTAAAGCATGTTCCATAATTTAGCCACGCCCCTTTACACCCACATAAATCGAGAAAAACCATTTGCTGGCGTAATTATAAATGGTTAATTTATCTTGGCATCATACTTCCATTCATAAGAGCTTATGCAGAGTTTGGGCATTCATAGTCAGTTGTTTTATCTTCTACTATATCTACAGTACAAGTTCCTCTCACATGTCAATCGATCTCATCTTTTATTTCCTCAACTTCATAAATCGTTCCACATAAACATCTCAGCGCACAAGCGCAGCTGCTGCAGTTACCTTTGCATTTGGTTGGCTAATCCCAGGTGTATCTTATTTGTTAGCTTACCCCTCTCCTTCCTCTCTCTACCTCTCTATGCTCCATCTTCTGCTTCTGTGTCGGATAATATTTAATATGATTGGATCGGGGAAATAAAGCAATGTTTGGGTCTTACTGAGTTGCGAGCTCAGGCTCGGGCTCAGCTGCAGCTGTGTTCTTCAGCGGGTTTGTCCATCTCCCACACCTCACACAAGCTCCCAAAGACACCTCTCCCCCCACCCACACTCCCCTCGCACTCCCTCTTCCTCACTCGCTGTGACACGCTCAGCGGCTTGTATCGCATTGTGTTTGTTCATTGGTTTTGCTACCTTTATTCTTTATGTGTATTGATTTGAAATGAATCTCCCTGTAAGCTGTCCAGACGCAGCATCCTCTACTCCACCTCCTTCTCAATGCCACGCCCCCTGGCTGCCCTTGGTTTATCACGCTAGCTGGCGCCACTACAAATTGCAATGTTTGTTTTCCTTTTCCCGATTCCATTTCCTAGCCGGGTTTAGCATATAACTTACTGTCATATTTTCATCTTTGAGGGAGCGGGGGGGGGGAGCTGTGTGCTGTGTTCCGCTACTGTAAGTCCTACCTTCCCTACCCCCCGCCCTCCTCTCGGCTTTTGTTATTATTGTGCATTCGATGCTTCTTTCGCATTACTCGCAAAAGTTCTTTTCTTTTTGTTCTTCGATGTGTTTGGCCCGCTCCGCTTTGAGGCTCTTTCGGGTACTTTTGCTTCTGGATTTCGTTAACTTTGTTATTTCTGCTTTACAGCTACGTTTGCTTTCCCTCTCCCTCCGTCTATCTTTCTCTCCATGTCTCTCTCTCTTCGTTGCTTTTCAATTTTCAATAAAATATGCAAATTTATACCGCATCTCGTTGTTGTGCTGGCGCTGCCGGGAGAGCGCTGCCTCTTATCTCGGCCGTTTCTCATCGACAACATTTGATAGCTACAAGTTATGGCCAGGCAGAGCTCCTCTTCCTCCCCCCCCCTCTCTCTCTCTCTCTCTTTCTCTCTGTCTCGCTCTAAGCAGCAAAGTATGTTATTAATTTGTAATTTGTTTACGGTTATTTGTGCACAAATCAAAGGGCAAAGATTGAAACTTTGACTGCCCCAGAGAGAGAGAGAGAGAGAGACAGAGGAGAAGAGGGAGACAGAGAGGAAGAGGAAGAGAAGAGCGAGAAGGGGAGGTAGGAAGAGGAGTAGATGGAGGCACACAAGACTAGCGAGCAATCATTGCCGTGGAACAAACTTTATGCTGATGGTTCTCGCTCTCTATCTCCATCTCCATCTCTCGCTCTCTCTCTCTCTCTCTTAGGGCTTTTGGCTAGTTTAGTGGGTTGCCAAACACTTCAATTCCCCAATGACAACTTGACTGGGTTGCCGCCTGTCCTGTTTTTTTTTTTTTTTTTTGGGAGGGAAAACAGAAAAACAGATTTGTTTGAAGATAGTTGAAACACTTTTGGGGTACTTTCGGCCCAGCATTGGGCAGCTCTGGTTTCCCAGATACTTTCTAGTTGAAAATAAAGTTTAAGCAGGAGACTCCAATGTGATTATGTGGGTAAATAGAGTACGGTTTCGATGCTCAAGTTATTGGTCATTGTGGGGTTAAGAGGACAAAAACAGAGATCAAATCTCTGGGCACAAGTTGCAGTCATTATTATCATAGGACAAAGAACAATGAACGTAGAAAATGAAACATAGAGTTGAGAATGAGGAATGTAGAGTGAAAAACATAGAAATGTAGAAATGGAATAAAGAAAATCAAAAAATAAGAACATAGAAAAATAGAAACTTAAATAAGAGGACATTAAAACATAGAACATGGAATAAAGAAACGTAGAACATAGAAACATCTTAAAAAAACATAGAAAAAGATGAAATCTCAATAGAAACTGAACAAAATTGATTCATTGATAATGAATTGTCAAACAGCGAACCACTGTGCCACTGTGCCCCTGCCCACTACTCCCGAACCACTGTGCCCCGCAATCAATCATTTAACTTGAATAGTCCTGCCCAGAGTCCGGGGCACAGTGAAGTAAGTCAAGCAATGAACTATAGTAAAATGGATGGCAATCGCAATGGGATTGTCAGGCCTGTTTCGGCTCTCATCATTTGCCTGCCTGTCCGTCTGTCTATCTCTCTGTCTGTCCGTCTCGCTGTTCCTTTTGTTGGTTATGTACTTGTATTTTGTATTTGACTTTTGCATTTTTCAAACAACGCATTCACCCATCGCCCTCGGCCTCAGTCACTCATTCACTCATTCACTCACCCACTCACTCGCCCACTCACTCATTCATTGTCATTCGCTCAGTGTGTATTTATTCATGCATTTGTTTGCTTTCTGACGCATGTTTCCGAAAAATTATGTGCAAACAAACTTGAATTAAAACAAAAAGGAAGAAGCGAAATAAAAGTAAAACAAAAATGATAAAAAATATAAAACGCAAAACAAAAAACAAAAATGTCAAATAAGCGCAAAGTCAAACAAAAGCGATGGGGGGAAGCAGAGAGAGAGTGGGAGAGTGGAGAGAAGGAGAGAGAGAGAAATAACATGCAAAAGCAATTTAATTGCGTGGCCAACAACAAAGGGAAACTGGCATTGTTTGCTATTCGCATTGTTGTTGTCAATGTTAATTTTGCTGACGGAGAACAAGTTCATAAATAAGTATGCATATAATTTCTTCTTTTATTTCTCCCGCTGTTGCTTTGTAGCTGTAGCTGTATCTGTGTATCTGCTAGACCCACTCCACGTGGCGCAGTCAGGGCATGCAAAAGGCAGTCTGGGAAGCTCTCAAGTTCTGTTCCACTTACTAAAACAAAAGTTAATTAGAATGCCTCATCATAATGCGAGGCCAACGCAGAGCTGAGTCGAGTCGAGTCGAGCCGAGTCGAGGCAGAGCAGCAGCGCACAAAAGTTGCAGGCAGTAAATTAGATTAGCAACAACAGCAGCTACACGAGTAGCAGCAGCAACAACAACAACAACAACAACAACAACAACGTTGACAAACAACAACAGACAACAAAAAGAGAGAGAGAGAGGAAGAGAGAGGCAATTAAAAATGTAAAATTTTTGTCGGCGCCCGAAAATTTTTGCGCCATTTTTAGCTGTTTTCCCGACAGATCTAGTTTGTGCGAGTTGGGAGTTAAATTGAGCATTGCATGCTTTTAGGTGCTGCGCTTTTGCTGCCAACACTTGGCAAGCAGTGCTGCGCCTTGTATTGTCTGCTGCTGTTAAGTTTAACAGCGCCAAGCAATTAATTTGCACTGCTTAACAGAAAAGGTGATCGGCTGTTTGATGTAAACAAAAACTGTTATCGATTAAATGACTCTGCAATTAATACATTGTTATGGCTATCGATTTGTTTGGCAAATAAATTACAAATTTGATTATCAATACATTCGATCTATTTAGGCTGCAGTACACTCCGGGGTAGTTATATACTGCAGCGGAAATGTATATTGATTTCAAATTTGTATACAATGAACCAGCTAAGCTCATTGTAGATTCCTTTTACATATACTCCAGAGTAATTAAATACTGCAACTACTCTGTAGATCGATTTATTATTTTATTTTTATGTATGTATTTAACCTGCAGTACACTCCGGCGCATGCAAATACAGCAGCAAAACTTTTTTTTTATTTTTTTTTTTTTTTTTTATTTAAACTTTATTAAGGCATACGGGGTAGCTGAGAACCCCTTTGTCACCTTGGTCGCTATTAATTCAGCCCTTGCAGGCGCGCCGGCTAACTAAGGTTAGCTGTAACATAAACAAAAGTACAAAAATAACAATTTACAAAATAACAAAAATGAGATCATCATCATCTCCTGGCTCTCGTCAAGGGGGATCGTAGGATGAGGTCCCTCGGAGCAGCAAAACTGTCGATCGATTTATAATTTGTTGAAATAAAAAGTTAAGCTCATTGTACACTTCTGTTGCATACACCACGGGGTAATTAAATGCTGCAGCAACTGTTTATCGATTATATGTTGTGTCTTTGGAGATGTACAATAATATATCAACTTTTAACTAACCATAATTTATGATGCTCCTTCGTACAACTTTTTGCGGTTCTCCCCAAACACTTTGAGGACGCACATTTGTGCCTGTTTTTCTAGTTTTAGTTTCAGTTCCATTTGTTGCTGTTGTTGCTGTTGTTGTTGTGGCTGCGTGTCCATGTCTTAAGCTATTTTTAAATGTGCCTCAACGCAAAGTTTCCAGCGGCATTTCTGGCATTTTGACAAATTTGCAGCGAGCCCAAGCCAAACAGACTGTAAACTGTTGTTGCCCACTGTCCGCAATGATAGTCGAGAAGTTGTTGCAACTAACAGTGGCAATGGGTTTTTAATGAAGCTGCAAACAGATTTACGGGACGCGACTTAAAGTCAACACAGGGAGAGAGAGAGAGAGAGAGAGAGAGTTAGCTTTAAAGCTAGAAACACTTTAGCCATATTTTCGACACGGTTGCAAAATAAATAACAGGACAAACTTTTAAATAAATAAAATTAAAAACTTTTTCTGTTCTGTGCGCTACGGTCAAAAGTTGCTGGCAAAGAGGGCGTGGCAGGCAGGGGGGCAGGCTGGGGAGGCGTCGCCTGTTTCGAGTTGAGCTGTGCAAACAAACCGAAGCCGGATGAACTAAAAAGCAAGCGAAAGGCAGTAGAAGCAGAGAGGGGGTGGGTGAAGGGGAAGAGTGGATAGGAAGGGGGTGGGGACGGGGTATATAGGCGCTCAAACAAACGCCAATTGACCGTAAAAATGTATATCTAGCAGTTAAGCGGAATGCCTACGGACACTGAGCAAAGGCAGACTGCAGAAAGGAAGCAGCGAAAGGGGGGGGAAGAGAAGGGAGAGTAGGAGTAACTGCTTGAGCCGATGCCGTGGCTATAGTTGAGCAATTGAAGCGCTTGAGGTTCGAAAACAATCACCTTGACAGGGCAGTCGAGGCGCGCCGCTTGGTCAGTAGCACATGGAATTCCATTTACGTTTGCAGGCCACGAAAAAAGTTTTCTACCTCCCTCCATGCACTGCTTTGCCGGCTTGGCCAATCAGTTGGGCAACTGAGTCAACTGCGGGTCGCGACGCGTCGCGGAGGGGGCGACTAAATCAACTGAAACTTGGTGCGAAGAAAAACAAAATCAGATTCGTGAATGGCAAAGAAAATGGAGAGAGAGAGAGGGAGGGCAGAGAGAGTGTAGAAAGAGAAGAGAGCAAGCGGAGCAAGAAGAGTAGAAATAGAGAGAGGGAGTAAAGGGAGACGACGGATGCTGTGTGAAGTGCGCAAAATGAATTGGTCAAGTGGAAAAAATTGGCAGCGCGAGCAAAGTACGAGGGGAAGTGAGCGGGGGGTGAAGGGGGTGCCAAAAGTATTGAAATACATTTAATGAAAAAGTTAGACGCGGGTCTCTTGGGGGGCAGAGGGGGTAGTCAATCGAAGGACGCAGCAATTGAGCAAACACAGCAAAGTTGATGTGATTTTGTTGTAAGCAACACACACACACACACACGCACTCACACACACGGAAGTAGAAACAAGACAGCAACAAGAGTAACAGCAACAGTAACAAGCACAGCAACAACAAAGTGAACACTGCTAAACGCTGATTGCGTTTTAATGCCAGTTATGGATGAATAGACGAGGAGTGACGCACAAAAAGACAGAGAGAGAAGAAGAACCTTAAAGAGAACAGCTTTAAATAAGGTGACCAATTGAGTAGGAGTCTGTTACTACAGAGTCTGTGAAATGCAGAACTATGTTAAGTGCTACCATCGATGTCTGTTAGGAGAAGAAGAAGGAGAAGAAGAACAGGTGCAACAGCAACAGTCATTAAAAGAGCACAGACTAAGATAAACAATGTGTGTGTGTGTCACTGTGAGTGCATGGCAGATAGCAACATTAAATATCTGAGAGAGAGACAGAGAGCGTAAGACAACAGTGAAAAGAAGGCTCTGTGCAGAACAGTGCTAAGAAACAGAGAAACGAAGAAAGTGCTGTTGCTAACAGAGCCATGTTAAACGCTGCTATTGATCTGCTTATGCTCTTTTCCTTCTCTGTTAACAGCTGATTAAATGTAAGCCACCAGCAGCAACAACAGGAGAAGCAGCAGCAGCAGCAAAGTTAACAGAGACGAAAACAGAGCGCTGTGTGCGTGTATTAATGAGAGCATTTTTAAATATGGCGACCAATTGATTAGGAGAGTTAGAAAGTGCTCAACCACTAAGCACTGAACACATAGAGAACTCAAAGAGGGGGTAAATTTGTTTTTGTCAGTTTTCGATCGAAGTACTCCAGAGCCCGAAGCATTGAGAGTAGAGACTTCGGCTGCACGCTCGGCTGGGGTACTTCGATGTTCTGCTTCAGTCGCACAACGACAGCGGAACGATAAGCATGCGTGTACTTCTTTGCGCTGTGCGATCGTTACAATTTGTGCGTGTCTATATGCACATGCTGGCATGTGTTCAGTGCTTAGTGGCTCAACTAAACTAGCATTGTACTGCCATAGGTTGGGAGAGGCAGTGTTAACAAACATTCTTAACAGCAGTGTCATGTTAAACGCTGCTATTGATCTGCTTATACTCTTGTCCTGCTCTGTCAATAACAGGTGGAACTGCAGAAGCAGCAACAAAGTTAACATAGGCAAGAACTGAACAGTGCGTGTGCATTAATGAGAGTCTTTTTAAATATGGCGACCAATTGATTGTGAGAAGCAACTGAACTAGCACTGTTCTATTGCAGAGTGTGAGAGGCAGTGTTAACTAACACAGCAGTGCCATTTTAAATTCAACTGTTGATCTGCTAATGCTATTTTCCATCAGCTGAGCACAGTAAACCGGCAGCGCATCGCTGTTATCGATCTGGCAGCACTGCCAGCGCAATTGTCAACTGTCATGTTGCTCAGCTCTGATAAGCGCAAGTGCTTGCTGTCTCTCTCCCCCCCCTTTTTCTTTCTTTTTCTTCTACCCCTCCCCTTCCTCACTCTCTTTCCCTGCTTTAACTTTGCAGAGTATCATCGTTTCGCACTTGCTTTTCAACTTCTCCCCCTCCTCCTCTTGCTCACCCCTCTGCTGACCTCTATCCGCACTTTGCTTAAGCTTTGCTGTGCTGATAACAAATGGGGCAGCAGCTTCTGTTCTCCTTCTCCTTCTCCTGCTGCTGCTGCTGCTGCGGCGCCAGCCATACAGATATTCTCATTTTTAACTGCTTGGCATTTGCAAACTGCAGCGTCATTTAAACTTTTCTCATTTGCTGGCAGCGCAGCAGCAGAGGCAGCAGTAGCAGAGACGGGAAGAAGGCTGGAGAAGTTTGTCCTACATTGTCAGCGGTCGGCGACGGCGGAAGTGACTATAAGATGTTGAGCAAGGCAAGAGAGAGGGGTGAGGAAGGGGAGGGGGAAGGGTGTTGCAGCCACTCGATGCAGCGCCTTGATGCAGCTCGTCATTGTTTGGCTAAACATTTTTAATATGCGACTAATTTTCTGGCAGAAGTCGACGCACTGCGACAAGGATGACGCAGCTCTGCCCGTACCTGTAGTTGTTGTTGTAGCTGTAGTTGTTGTTGTAGTTGCTGCTGTCGCTGTGCAGGACTTGGTGCATTGCATTTGAGTTGGGTCCCGTGACAGGGGCTATTGTTTAAATTCAATTCCCGTCTTTGTCGTCTCAACTACTTTGGAAAGTTTCACCGGTTTTCCAATGAGTTTCCACTGAGCAGCGGCACAGGCAGAGGCAGCAGCAGCGACGCCTCTGTTTGAGTTGAAGTCTCGAATGATTTACCTTACAAGATAAACAGTCAACGGCAGCAGCAGAGCAGCGGCAGAGCAGCAAGCAGGCTTTGAGCTTTTGTCTGAGCAGCGCAAGTTTGACTTTTGTCTTTTGTGTGTTGCTCTCTTCCTCTTGCTCTCTTTGTGCACCACTGTGTATGCGAGTGTGTGTGTGTATGTGTGAGAGTGAGAGCTCTGGGGCCTGGCCTGGCAATGCAATTTAAACTCTTTGATAACTCCGAAAAGTGCATTTGGCTGACGAAGGCACCTCCTCCCTCCCTCTCTTTCACTCCCTGTCTGTCTGTGCGCGTTATCAGCGGACAACGCAGGGATGTGGGAGGCAGATGGAGATGAAGAGAGAGTGAGCACAGAAGACACATGAAAACACAATAGCCAAAGTTTGATATGAAACTGCAGCAGAGAAGAGCAGAGCAGCGCAGCGCAGCCCGCGCTCGCGTCGCGTATTGCAAAACTTTTCAATTGTAATCTTTTCTTTCTTTCCTCCTCCTCTTCTTTTTTTTATTCTGTTGTTTTTCCCAGCAAGCTGCCTGCTCGTTTTATTATATCTAACCAGTACCCCCCAGTACCCTCCTTCCCCCCACTCCTCCCACGTTCTTCACTTGTGTTGAATTTTGAACGATGCCTGGTCGATAAATAGACCAGGATTTGCATTCTCTGCAAAGCTCTACACGCGCTTTGGGCTAAAAACTTTTCATAAAAGATTCGAAATGCAGAAAGCCGAAATGAATTTCCATTTCTACAATATATGCAAAAATACTCGCATGTATTTAGTGCATTTAATGTTAAGTTGCAGACGTTAAAGTGCGATTGTTTACAGTATGTTAATAGAAAGAAATAGAAAAAGAAGAAGGAAAAAATTACATAGGAAATATATATTGACAATATTACTACGCGGAAAAAAACTACCAATATGTTGTTTTAATGCCAGGCAGTATATATACAGATAGTATATCGATCCGATTCAATAGGAATAAGAATAATGTATGCCAAGTTAAATCAGCGCCAATCTCGGGCGTCATTGAGGCAACGTCAGATATTTGGCACTAACACTGATTGTAACAGCTCTACTGTAAAGAGATCCAACTTGGGAACTGCCTTACCAGCACTGTAAATTTTATCTGTCGAAACCTTAGCCTCTTGCTTCAAAGAGAATGTAGACAATTTAAGAGTAACTCTAGTTGATCGTATGCAGGAATAAACAAGAAAGGGCTATCGCGGAAGCAATAAAGGTTTCCCATTTCATTTAATTATAATTATTATATTTATTAATGGAGATTCAAGGGTATATAATCCCTTAATTTTTTAATTAAATTATAAAATAATTCTTATTTTTATATCTTTAATATACATGTGCAAAGAATTAGGTGTATTAATAGTTTTTTACTTTTTAACAGTCGATTGACCATAGTTCGAATTGCAATTGAATTAAATTATAGATTCAATTAAAATTCAATACAACAATCAACTTGCCCAAAGCGAAGCTGTAACCATCAATCGTTTCTTCTGTCTTCTTTTAGTTGAGCTTACATTGAGGTTAAGCTACATTGATAGCTCACTGTTACCTTGCTGTTACTTAACATACCAATTTGTCTCTAGTATGTTTTATTTACATTTGCAGCCTCATCAAGTCTGTCAAATGTAAACCACATCGCTGTCATCACATCAGTTTACCTCGCACTCTCTCCCTCCTACTCCCTCTCTCTTTCTCCTGCACGCTGTGCAATTTTGCTGACTCATTCCAGTCGTGGCTGGCATCAAGTTAAAGCTGAGCAGCAGCAAACGATTGCTCTGCCAGAGAATGTGTCACGTTCTTCGATGTCCGTCGCCGAGTTGCCAATAACTGCAGGGACACATGTTCCAGTTCCAGTTGCTGCTGCTGCTGCTGTTGTTGCTTTTGTGGCTGCCTTGCTGTCGTCACCTTTCACGCCATGACACACACACACACATCCCCCCTGCCTCTTCTCTTCCTCCCCTTTGTCCGTCCGTTGTCCAATCCAAAACTTGTCACTTTTTACGCGCAGCTGCAGTTTATTTTAAGATTGGCCGCGCACTTTGTCGCCTTGTTTTGGCGTCGTTGATGCTTGGCTTACTTTCCGCTTCTCTCGAGCAGTTGTCGCTGTTCTTATTCTTGTTGTTGTTCGTATTCTTGTTGTTGTTGTTGTCCCCGCTGTGTCCTTTGGCTGGCCGAAAAGTTTTCGCCGCGGGGTCACCTCCTGCTGCCCCGTTTGGTCTTAACACTTGTCGCTACTTTTTAGCTATTTTGATTTTTAAGAAACAAAAACTGAAAACTTTTGTTGCTGATTTCTTTTGCAATTTTCCACGAGCAGCCAGAGAGGGGACGAAGAGGGGCAGGGGCAGGGGCAGGGGAGAGGGGGAGGTGGCAACGTCTGCGTCATGTGCGAAATAAGTTTCACACTTAACGACATAACAAGTTTTCGAGAGTGCGCTCAGGCAACATGAGCGTCGTCCAGGGTTGTCAACACATTTGCCGAAGCGTAGCAAATATCGATTGCCAGCAACTCGTTTAATCAGATAGTACAGAAGGAGTAGTGAGCAAGTATCAATGAAGATTGATTAGGCAGAAGAGTTTACATTTGTAATTAGAAGTTATTGTAGCCCTGGTTTGATTTAAGATATTTCGTATGGAGGGAATTCCTTTAAGAATTCAAGTTAGATTTCTTTCTTTATTTTTTGGTATTGTCAAGATTTTTAAAAAAATATTTGTATGAAACTACAATATTTGATTGATAGTTGCAAAAGCTTTCAATGATTAACTAAATTTAATTTAAATAACTATGAATTTAAATAAGCATAAATAAATGTAAAGAAATTGGAAAAAATATAGATAAGTAAAATAAATAAAAATAAATATAATTGAATTAAAATAAATATAAATAAATATGAATAAATTTATATAAAATTAACAGCATAAAATAGTTTGGATTTCATTTAAATATTTAAAAATTTATATTTGTTAAAGTAAAGGAATAATTTAATAGTTTTTCTCCGATTAAATATTTCCTTTTCAATTATATTGACATACTTTATATTAGGAGCAGTAACAATAGAAGTTTTGTACAAGGGCCTTCAAGAGTGTCGCTACGGGCCTGATTAAGAGTATAGATATTTAAGTATGCGAACATGCACAATAAGGCTTCTTCCTCTTGACTAAGAATCTTAACAAGTTTTTTTGGTTGAAATACTAATGATCTTTTATTTATGTTCATTCTCTTTAACAACAATTTTTTATCAACAGTCTTCTCTCAGATTTAATGAGCACTTCACAATTTTATCGTTAATTTTGTATATTAATTCACAGTAATCACACGACTTTTTATTGTAATTATCGGTACTTTTACTGCAGTTCTGGCTTACCAGATTGATTGCAGCAGGCACATTGCATTGCCAATACACTGATTAATCGCACTAGCACAAAGATACCTCCAATTGCCTTGCTGTGTAGCCCTGGTTTGTCCTGAACTCATTGCCAAAATGGTTATGGTCATTCAGATTGTGATGCCCTGCTGCAGCTAATGAATACGACAAGTGCAGCTGCTTGCATATTTCGCAACTGTTGCGTTGCAGTCGACGTTGCCGTCGCCGTCACCGTCAGCGGCGGCCATCGGCAGCGGTATAATATGTAATTTAATTTCATGCATTGCGTGGCTAATGCGCTGGGGCGCTGCAAAGTATGCTATAAGTAAGGAAAGTGCGCAAATGTGCTTAACAAAAAATAAAAGTTTTCGTTGGCAACAGTGTGAGGGAGACAGAGAGCGGGGCAGGAGGGAAGTGAAAGACGGAGGCACGCCTCGTTTGTGCCGCTGCCCCACTGCCCCCGATTGCTGCTAGTGTCGCAAGGCAGCGGCCTGGAAACAATGCGCGACATTCAGGCGACATTGTTGCCAAAGCTTTTTACAACTCACATGAGTCCCCTCACAGTTGCCTCGGCTTTCTTCTCCCCTCCTTCTCTTGCTTTCCCTTCTCTTCCCCTCTCTCTGGTGCCTTCTCAGCCTCGCCTGCCTCGCCTGCTTTCGTCTACTTACTCCCATTGTCATTTGTTTGCGGCGCAGCAGTTGTAGCATATTATCTAAATGTGTTGCATGCGTGTTAGTGTGCGTGTGCGTGTGTGTGCCTGTGTGTGTGTGTGTGTACGCTTTAGCATTCTATGATTTGTTGTTGTAATGTGCTTTAATGTGAAAACTTTTTAATGCTTAAGCTGCGCGTCGCCGTTGACGTCGCTGCTTTACTCGCGCTTAAACCAAAGAGCAACTCGTGGGGCGCCTGAAGACGCCACTCATAGAGCCACTCACACACACACACAGGAATACACCCACCAACACTCCCACACACACACACACACACATGCAGTTATTTTCTTTGCTCAGTTGCTGCGTTAGTTGGCAACTTTTATTTGTGGTTTTTTTATGTAAATGCGCCCAAGTGATAAGGCAACTTTTTGGCTACTGCAGAGTTGACTAAGGGAGGAGAGAGTTCACCAAAGAGAGAGAGAGGGAGAGAGCGAGGGAGCAACTGACAACTGCCAGAGGGGGGAGAGAGGGGGGCTGCGACTGTTGCTGTCATGTTTCTAAGAGCAGCAACATGAACATGTTGCCAAATGCCATTCTAGTTGCTATTGTTGCTACTGTTGTTGTTGCTACTCTTGTTGTTGTTGTTGCTGTTGTTGTTGCTACTCTTGTTGCTGTTGTTGTTGCTGTTGTTGTTGCTGTTGTTGTTGCTGTTGTTGTTGCTGCCGCTGAGCCAGTTGTTATTGCTGTTGTCGTTGCCTGGAAATTAAATTTCAGTGACTTTGTTGTTTATTTGCAGCCTCGTCAAGGGACTCCGCAATGGGAGGCAATGAGATTGCAAACGAACGGGTATTATGACTTTCAAATTGGCCTAGGCAAAGGGGCGTGGCATTGGGGCGTGTCCAAAGGATATGCCTCTTTATCGAAATAGTGTGGCGCTAATGCTGACCAGGCGACTATTTTTGGAAAACAAACAACTCATTGAGTATTTACTTCCAGTTGAGTTTTCATTTGTACTGCGAATAGTTCTTGTTGGACTTCATTATGTGAACAATATTTATAAATATTCTAATTACAAAAGGTTGCTTGATGTTTCATGTTTTTTTAAGCAATATAAGCTAATGTTCATATAGCTCTAATCTTATTTAGAAGTTAGCTAGACAAATTTAATTAGATTACAGCAAGTAAAACGGGAATTAAGTATATATTGTACTTACTCTTTTATTCACTGTATAAATTTGAAAGAAAATTTCTTATGCAGTTAAAGAATTTGACAAAAAGAGGTACTGCAAAAAAACAGAGAAAAACTTTATTCCTCAACTCATTGTGCAATAATAGTGGGAAATATTCAATATTTTGCTGTAAAGTAGACAGAAATATTTAATATATTGCTGTTAAGTAGTTTGAAATATTTTTAATCTAAATACAATTTTATTTAAAAATATATTTAAATTACTAAGCCTAATAATGTAATTTAACCTTGATATGATATACGATATATATGTTTTTACTTTACCTTATCATATGAATATAATGATCAGCAATTAATGCGAATGATAAGGAACTAATAAGAGTAAAATAAACTAGGCAAAGAGTTAAAAATATTATTAAAATGATCTGCAGTTAATAAGAATATAATAAACTCGACAAAGTGTTGTTCCACAACATTAATCATACGTACATAAATGAATTTGTTCTTGGAAATGAAACAATAATAATTGGATATAATATATAATAATATTAATTTATTTATAGCTTTTTATTTTATCTACTTACAACCAGTTCGACGTCATATTTTACTGTAATATAAAATGCAAAATTTGGAAATTAGGATGAAACTCTATAAAAATATAGATCCTCCAATGCTTTAATCAATTTATGTAGTCAATATAAACAAATATGTTAGACATCATTTATTAGTGTTATATTATTATTAGTGTTTTATTATATTTAATTATAATATTAAAAGTCAACAAAATTTTGCTTTATCTTTATAATGAAATATAGAAAACTTGCAGTAAACTTTACAACAAATGTTCTACAAAGGCACTATCAATAGTCTTATTGTCCTTCAATCATTTTAGCGCTAAAGAGCATTCTCAGTTCGTTGTTTACCTTCTAAGTACTGTATGTGATGCTCCCTACATCTTTATTTCTTTCTGCATCTCTTTTTCTTTATCTCCCTCTCAATGTCTCTCTCTCCTTTTCTCTGTCAGTGTCTGCCTGTCATGTGTGTGTGTAAATTAAAGAAATTTACGTTTATTATTATTTTTAGTGCGACTCGCTCGTCATAGCTAGCAAAGTACCCCCTCTCTTTCTCCCTCTCTCTCTTGCTCCCTCTCCCTCTCCCTCTCTCTGTCTCTCCCCTTACTGCTCCCTCTTTCACCGCCTGCCTGTGTGTTTCAGCCATTGTGTCGAGGGCTCATCCCGACTCATCTGCCTGGCCATCTGTGTTATATTTATGTTTTCAACTACAGCTCTATCTGCCTCTCCCTCCCCCCTTCTCTCTGTCTCCCTCTCTCTCTCTCGCTCTCTCTCTTTCGGCTCTCGGCACTCGTCGCCTTTTGTGTTTGCCGCTCATGTGTGGACAGAGATAACGGGACAAGCGATGCAATGTGCTGGGACTGTGCTGTGACTCTAGCTGGGGAACTCCCACTGGCAGTGCCACTGAAGTGGGCAGTGGGCGGGAGGTGGGCGTGGCCAGAGACAGCTTTGAATATGAGATGCGAGTGCAAGTTTGGACGCTGCGTGATAATTATGGGCGCTGCAGGCGATAATTGCCCACTAAACGCGCCGTTGTGTGGCCAGAGTATGAGAGAGAGGGAGAGTGAGAGAGGGAGAGAGAGGGTTAGAGAGAGGGAGGGAGAGAGAGGGGGAGAGAGAGGGGGAGAGAACCTAAACTGTTACCAAAGCTGGCAAATTTGCTGGCAAAACTTTTGCGCTGAGGCCTATGAAAAAGCTATTTAAACTGCGGATGCGGATGCGGACGCGGATGCGGATACGGATGTGAATGAGGTTGCCAGGCTGGTCAGAAATTATTCATGGAGTCAACTTCAGCTGCATGTTTAATTGCCCAGCGCTGTCATTAAGAGAGCGAGCGAGAGCGCCGCCCACGACAATATAAAAGATATTACAAAATGTTGCGAACAGTTGAGCAAGGATCCCTGCAGTACTAAAGAGTGAAGAGAGAGGGGGGAGTGGGGTAGTTGGATAGTGCCTGAAGCACCTTGCTCATTTTTATTTGAGCCTCAAGTTGGCGGTTTTTATGTCTCGGGCAACAAAATGCTTCAGCCTCCACACGCCACGCCGTAAACTATTTTTCCCGCATTTACGTGACGAGGCCCAGAGAGAGAGAGAGAGAGAGGGGGAGAGAGGGAGGGGGAGAGGGTGCTGTAGAGTTACCACAAATGCGAAAAATATTATGCCTTATCCTTTTTAATAGTCAATCGTTTTGCCATTTTGCAAACAAGAGAAACAAAAACAAAAAAGGCGAATTAATTTTATTTTAATGCTCGCCGCGCTTTGTTTGGGCTTTGCGAAGGGTTGCCAGATCTGCTGCTGCTACCTTATCAGCGATGCAGATGGCAGCGCGGGCTACGGGCTACGTGGTAATCGGACGGGTGTCGTAGGTGTTGTCAGGTGTGTCTCGCCTGTCTTGCCACCTTTCTGCGTTATTTATTGCAGTTTAAGTGAGTTGTCAGCCTGGTACTGGCCGTACACAAGGAGTGGCTACCCCTGCAGGAGAGGGGGGAAAGGGGGTAACCCACAGCCAGGCACATCGCACACTTGACATGAGGACAGCTTTGCCAGCGTTGCTCACACGCGCAGCACGGCAGATAATGCGTTTTTAATTGAAAGTTAAGGCAATTTGGAACCGCAGCAAGGACAAAACCGAGTGGGCGGACAAAGAGAGAGAGAGAAAGAGAGGGGGGAGAGAGAGAGAGTTGCAGGTAGCACAGGGTAGATCATCAAGGAGGGACTTTAAGAGCCACTGACGTAGCACTGTGTTTAAGGTATTGCGGGAAATGTATACTAGACTAGTATGAACTATAGTCAAAGAGCTGAGCATATACATAGATAGAGGAAAGAAATTAAAGAGAAGTTGAACACAGTGAGAAAGAATAAGGTAATAAAAGGCGACAGTTGATTTTAAATTAAGATGTGTAGACTAGGTAGGCAGAAGAGCGGACATTTAGATTAGGAGGAAGAAAGTGGTAGACGAAAGACAAAGAAGAATTAAAATGTGTAGAGAAAGCTAATGAATTAGAGAGAGAGAGAGTAATCCCTAGGAGAACAGTGAGTACAGAAAAGCATATAGAGTTGGAATTAAATAGAAAGAAGAGAATAAGGGTGATAGAACCAAGGAAGAATAGAGTGATATTCAAAAAGAAAATTACCTAACAGAATAGTTATTAAATTTAATTTATAAAAGCAATTAGTTAAGCTAATTATTTGTAAGTATTGAATTACACATATAAAAATACGAAACATTTTAAACTAAAGGTAAAAGCTTAAGCGAGACAAAATGAATTAATTAAAATGTAATTTGGGATAAAAAATAAATGCTTGATTAAACATTTGTTCTAAAGGATTAGAGAAAATGCAGAAAAAGCTTATCAGAGCAGGCATAGAAAGAGAGAAGTCGATTTTCAGCTGCAGTATGACAGAAAGAAAGCAAAGAAGAGGCGAAAAGAATGAAAGAAAAAGTATATAAAATCAATCAGAAAAGTTAGAACGGAAGCATAAAAATTGAAGAGAAAGAGGAGACACTTCATATAGATATCTCATCTCTCCACAACATTGCTATTATTGGCTTTGAGAATCTTGAGTTCCATTGAGTTCCCTTTCCAGTAGAGTTGTTCTTAGGATATACATAATTCTATCAGCACCGGTCGACTTTATCACACTAACTCTGAGAAGGTGCATGTCCAGAAATCCCCCTTACTCAGTTAGCCAAAGAACTTTTTTCTTATTTCGTTGCTACGAGGGTCGTTTGATAAGTCCGTGACTTTTTGTATTTGCCGCGCACCTGCTCTAAATACAACACTGCTCCTGTCAGCAGTTATCGATTAACAGCTGACTGTAAAATTTTGAGAAAGCTGCGTTTTTTGGTTTGCGTTTTATAGGCATTGAAAGCAGACGATCTCGTGAATTTTAACGAAAATGGAAAAAAGTGAATTTCGTGTCAGCATGGCGAAATTTCATAAATTGGGCTACGAACTGCTACCCCATCCAGCATATTCTCCAGATTTAGCCCCCTGTGACTATTTTTTGTTTCCAAACATGAAGAAATGGCTCGGCGGTAAGAGATTCGGGTCAAATGAAGAGAAACACAGAAACAAACGACTATTTTGAGGGCCTTGAGAAAACCTATTATTTGGAAGGAATAAAAAAATTGGAAAAACGCTGGACTAAATGTATATAGCTAAAAGGAGATTATGTTGAGAAATAAAACGCTTCTTTGACGAAAAAAATATATTTTATTCAAAAAGTCACGGACTTATCAAACGACCCTCGTATATTTTAACCCTGCTTATACAATCGATATTTATATAATCTCTTATGGATTAAACAGTCGACTGCATACCCCCTTAAAACACTTACAGCACACTTTATACAGTATATACACTCAAATACCTCCTTTCCTCTTCCCTCTCCACTATTCAACTCGTTCCCTCATTCCCTTCCAGCCTCGTAAATCATAAGCTGAGCGAATTCAAATTCGCAAGAGGAGCCTGTCGCGCCTGTTCCCACTCCCCCTTTACCCCCTAAGGCTTGTGGCACTTACCACTTACCACTTACCCCACTCAGTCTGCCTACTGTCTGCCTATACATCCATCTCTCCATCTCAGCGTGTCTGCTTCTCATTCTCATTCCCATTCTCCTTGTGCTTCCTCTTGTTACAGGCTCAAGTGCTGCTGTTAAGCTGTTGCTGCTACTGTCTTGGCCCAACAGGAGGGAGGTGAGGGGAGCATGGCTGGTGTCTTGTTTCGGTTCTGCTTTTGGCCGCGCGAGGCCTTTGTGTGTGTCAGGTACTACTTGGCTCAGGGCTCTGGGCTCAGGCTCGGTCTCAGTCTGGGGCTCCGCCTTGGCCAACACTTTTCACGTTGCGCGAAATTTATCATGATTCCATTACATAATTAAATCCGTTTTAATAGAAACTTTGCGCATCTTTGTTGCCTCCCCTCGCTGCTGTTGTTCTCGTTGTTGTTGCTGTTGTTGTTGCTGCTGTTGTCTCTGCTGCTTTTGAGATGTATTTGGTAAAGTTTTCGCCCCAGCGAAATTGAAAAACAAAACAGCGACAGCGACGACGGCGACGGCAGGCAGCAAAGTTGGCGTCGCAGTTGGCGTCGCTGTCGCGGCGCAAATGAAATTAAGAAAGTAACCAAAGAAGAGAAGAGCTCGCCAAAGTTGGCAGCACCAGCCACGCCCCCCTCCCTCTCTCTTTCCCCTCTTTTCGCGCCTTGATGTCCGCCCTCTCTACCTATGCGAGTGGCTGCTGAAATGCTTTGCTTTATCTGCTGCTGCCATCTCTATCTCTCAATCTTCCATCTCTCTTACACTCCCCCTCTCTCTCTCTCTTTCTCTCTCCCTCACACTTCTGCTGCCCCTCTTCGCCTGTCGCAGCTTTTTGTCTTGATAAATTACCCCGTCCTTGGCTGCGACGCCGGCGACACAGTAAAGTGATATTTTTATTTGCCCGTCCGCCACCCTGTGCAGCCAGCTACACCCCGTACACCCTGTACCCGCGATGCTCTGCCACCCTGTGCCCCTTTTGTCGACATTTTTAAATCTTGCCAAATTGTTAACGATGTGAAAGTTGCCACCGTAGCAAGTAGGCAAGTAAAGGATGAGGGGCTGCCTAGTTGGAGGGAGTGTGGAAGGGATAGAAGGAGGAAGGGGAGGAGGGCTGCCTCGAAAGGGAAAAGTTTAGTAAATGAAAATAATTTGCAGTTGGAAAATTATTTAAAGTAGTTCATTAAGTGGCAGCATTTTTAGACAAGTCAAAACTATGCGCCAAACTATTTTCCATTCTGTTTTTTTGCGGTTAACATTGCAATTCCAACATGAAGAACATGAAGGACATGCGAGAAGGTGCAGGGAGAGGAGTAAGGGGAGAGGGAAGAGGAGAGAAGGGGTCCATGGGGAGGTGCCTTGACAATGCAGTAGACCAATGAATGCCTTGTCTTTGATATGCTTGTGGCAGATATGATAGAGATTGAGGCGATGTTGACCAATTAGGTCGGAAGTTAGGGTAGTTAAGGTTAGGATTAGGGTTAGAATTTGATAAGGTAGTTAGGGTAAAGTTGGGAGTGTATACATGTTTATACTTATCGAACAGTTAAGGTGCAGTAGTGTTCTAAATTGTAAACAGATTAAGGTTCTTTCAGCCAGTTAGGTGGGCAGTTAGGGTAGTTAGGGTAAGGGTTAGGGCTACTAAGGTTAGTAAGGTTAGTTAGGTTATTTAGGTTAGTTAGGTTAGTAAGGTCAGCAAGGTTATTGGATAGTTTGGTTAATTAGGCTAGTAAGGTTACTTAGGTTACTTAGCTATGTTAGGTTAGTTAGGTTAGAGAGGCTAGAAAGGTTAGGTACATATGAATATTACTTATGAACAATTTAAAGTAGAACGTGCTTTCAGAATAGGTAGATTACTTTGACTTTAATGAAGATTTGTGTCTTTTGATTTAGTTGCACCAAATGCAATCTCTTTTTGCACAGCTGCAATCTGTCATGCGTTAATGAACACTGCATTTTAATGAAGCTGCAATAAAAAAGTAGTATTGGTTGTTGAGATAAAAGTGAAAAGGTTTTAGTGTGCTTGGGATGAGGGTGACCTTATTGAAAGGCAAGTAAGGATTCCTGAATGAAAGAGAGCTTTCAATCCGCAGTCTATATATTTAACCAACTAAATATTGCCTGCAATATATCTGCCCAGTTTAATTTTAAAGATTTCGCATCATGTTGAGTGTATCTTCATTTGGTATTTATATACCACACACTTGGCAAAGGTAACTTACCTATTATGTAGTGCATTCCTCTGACTTCTAGTCTTTGTTACCTGTTTCTAATTGCCTTTCTCATTTGTTTCTCATCTGCAGTTTTTTGCAGCTCTTCGTGGCCTTAGACATCAATCCCCCCACTGACCACCTCTTTAACCATGGCTCTATCTCCTTGTTTCCCTGTGAAGAGGGTTCTCATTGCAACCTGCAATTCTTGTGCGGTTTTTATTCCAGTTCAGTTTCGGTTTTTGCTATTGTCATTAAAGGCTGCCTAACAGACCAGACACCCACCTAGCCTCCATCTCCTAACCTTACTCTACTCCCGCTCTGCACTACCTTCGCTCTACCCCCTCTTTACTCCTCTCTTTAGCTGCCCTCTATCCACCTTCACTCTGTCATTGTATGCGCAAGAGTTGGCCAGCTCAGCTGCTTTCGCACATTGCATAAATTTGGTCGCTTAATAACATTTTAATTGTTGTTGTGGGCCTTGACCAGAGAAAGAGAGAGAGACAGAGTGAGAGAGGGAGAGAGAGCACAGTTAAGGGGGTACTCCCTTACCGAAATATTTTGTGTGGCGCTTCTTCCTCATCTCCACTGCATTATTATTATCATAATGAGTGTGCGGTCGAGTTGGCGATCTCCAGGGGGAGAAGAGGGCGTGCCAAAGGGTGCCCAGAAGGTACTGCTCCCCCCTCTCTTTCTCTCTCTCTATGTGTGTGTTGCAAGGAATGTTGCATAATGTTGCTGCCCCGCCGCAAAGCATTCGAAATTATGCATGCTGCGGTTTTTTTCACCCGCCATTGTTTTTTTGCCGTACGTTGTTGATTTCTTTCCCATTCTAGTTGTTGTTGTTGTACTCCTCCATCCCTTGCTCTCTTGTCGTTGTTGTTGTTGTTGCCCTTCTCTGCGTTTTTGTTTCATCGTTGAAATAAAATAAATTCCAAGTTGGCTGCGGAGTCTATTTAGATTTAAAATAGCGCCACGCCTCGCTGACTTTATTACCGTTAGGCGAGTTTAAAGCGCTGCTGAGAACTGCGCCACCGCTTATCAACTTGCTATTAAATCTCCCCAAGAAGCCGGCACAAACTTTGCCTACCTAGTCTGAGTCTCCGACTCCTTCTCAGTCTCCTTCTCCGCCCCCCTTGCCCCGGCACGCCTTGCTGATAAGCAAATTTCACTGTTTCGCTGCAAATTTATTTGATGTCTTTTATTGTGCTGTTAAATTTCGCGTGGCGCCCCATGCAAAATGCCACAACTCACCGTACCCCTACCCCTTAGTACCAGTTCCCCCCTCCCCCCTGCATACATTGTCATGCTCTTCAGCTTGCTTGGCTCGCATCACGCTGGGCCGTTTATCATTTGCAGCGAGAACTCTCGACTCGCATTTCTCAGTCGCCACTCGCCTTGTTCACCTGCCTCATCTGTCTCGCTCTCTCCCTCTCTCTCTTCATCTCTCTCTCTTGCTGTCTCTGTCTCACTCTCTGTCTGTCCAACTGTCAGCGAAGTTCATTAAGAACAAGCTGGCATTGGGAACTGTTCTTGTGTGGCTTCCAAATTCTCTTGCAGTTTGTAAACAGCTTGTTAGCTTGCTTTCTATGCTTTTTTTGCGGCTATATCTCGCCGTTTTATGCCTCATTTCCGAGAGGTAAATTTCGGGAATAGGCGCGAATGAAATATTTGAAAGCTGATTTCATAAAGATTTCAAGTTGAAGATGCATGAAATGTTTTAAGATGATATCTTGGGAATTTAAATTGAATATATTTTGTATTAGGGATTTAATTTAATGATGACTTGCGCATGAGTTAATTGTCTTTCAGCCTATTTTTGAGGCACTGCCTGAAAGTATGCAATACGAAATACCAATTGAGGCATATCATTTGCACAAATGTGCAAATGTTACATTTACTAACCGGATAAGCAGTTGCCTTCCTGTTTCACTTAAAGGAAGGGTGCTTGATCATAAATCTTCTTACAAATACCTTGGAGTGATTCTCGATAGAAGCTTAACCTTCGGAAGGCATGTTACGGCGATACAGCACTCTTTTAAGAAAAAGGTTTCTCAGATGTCATGGCTAATTGCTGCTTCCAACAAACTCTCACTCTCTAACAAGATTAGAATTTATAAAAGTATTTTAGCGCCTGGCCTATTTTACGCTATACAAGTGTATGGAATCGCTGCCAAAACGCACCTTAATAAAATTCGAGTCCTCCAGGCTAAAACTTTAAGGAAGATCACGGGTGCCCCTTGGTATATGAGGACAAGAGATATTGAACGTGACTTGAAGGTGCCAAAAATTGGAGACAAAATTCTGGTGATAGCGAAAAAGTATAACGAGCGACTACAATCTCATCCAAATACCCTAGCCAAGCGACTTAGCATGGCCGCTGAGAGTTATGCCAGTCAAAGAAACAGAAAGAGAAGACTAAAACGACACCACCCTCAAGACCTAGTTGAACGGCTCTTGACATAACAGAGTTCCTTGCAAATATATAATACACATATTAGTCCATAAACATTCCACCTCCCTAATACACTTACCAAATAATCTCTGTGAATTCCACAGAACTCAATAACACATTTATACATACAGATTAGGTTAAGTTGCCCAATTGGGTAATAGTGTACTAGTCAAATAAAAAATTAATATTTTAAAAAAAAAAAAAAAAAAAAAAAAACATAATTGGATTCGATTGGAGTTAATGTAAATAGAATATCATATTCAGTTAAAGTGTATAAAATAATATATTCATAATGATTGATTGATTCTTTAAACTCTAACTGTTTAAATACAGCAATAACTGAATATTAAATTGAAACAATATATTGCCTTTAAATCTCTGCCTAGTCTAACTCCCACTGCCGCAGGCACAATTGAAGTCAGTTTGCCTTAAGCTGCATTTGTCGTGAACACACTCGCACACACACGCGCACACACGCTCAGCATAGGTGGCACTATCAACAGGCAGAGCAGAGAAGCCAAAAATGCAGCTGCCCGTTGGCGGGATTATCGTTTATTGCGTTTATTTTTATGCGATGAACGCGCGTCGATTAGAAACTAAAAGTGTATTTCTTATTTCCCATTTCGCATTCCGAATTCACCAGCTTGTTGTGTGTGTGTGTGTGTGTGTGTTGAGTGGCACAACGAGCGAGCGAGGCGAAATGCAATAAAAGTGGAAGAGGTAGAAGCAGAGGGAGGGAGAAAGAGGGGAAGAGGCAGCGCGTAACGAGCAGTAGAGCAAATGGCAATCGCATTTGGCGCATTGCATTGCCAAGCAGCAACGGCAGCAGTGGCAGTGGCAGCAACAGCAGTGGCAGTGGCAGCAATCGGCAGCAACCATCAGCAGTTAACAACAATATTGGCACCTTAGCTTGGCTTGCTGCCGGGCTGCCTCTCTCTCTCTCTCTCACTCTCGTCTGCCTGGCTAACTGTGAAATTGTGGCCATAAAACGTGGCGCATTACAAGTGCAAAAGGCGCCACAAAGTAGCTGAGGCAAGCAACAACTCTAGACACGGCAGCAGCATGGCAACTCTGGCTCCGCATTCCTGTGGCAATTGCTCAGCAGACACACAGAAATCTTGTGCGGCCACACGCGGCGTATACGTGTTAATTTGGGCTCAGCGATTAGACAGGTCAGCCAGGCACAGGCAGCCAGGCAGGCAACTCGTTCGGGCAGCTCCTCAGGCAGTTACGCTTCGTCTGTCCGTCTGTCTGTCAGTCAGTCAGTTAGCCAGTTCAGTCACTGTGCTGCGCTCACTTAGCCAGGCTAAATTGAAGCCTCGCTCGTTCTCCTTCTCTCTCTCTCTCTCTCTCTCTCTCTCTCTATAAATTCTGCGGCTGTCAGGCAGCAATCCTCCTGCTTCCCCTTGAGCGATACGTTAAGTGCATTCTCTCTGAGCCATTTTCAATAAATAAATAAATAAATAAATAAATTCTTTGGCTTTGCTTTTCCATCAATTGATTCTTTTTAAAATCAATTTATTCAGCTAATTCATCAGCCAATAATACTGAGCTCAGTTTTCACTGTACAACATTGAACACTTTGAGCACAATAAATTGTATATAAATTCTTTTTTTTCTCGTTGAAGGTTTTACCTTGTATTTTATTCTTATTTTTATAATTATATAACATTATTAATATTATATAATTAAAAATTTACAAGCAATTTGATTTATTTATTATCTTTGCTGACGACTGACGCTTGTTCGACTTTTTATTAAATTGAATTAACATTAAAACTTAAATAAGGCAAAACAACAATACTCATTCACATATATTAACATCTGTATTCAATGATGGAACCTTTTTTTAATGTTTTCATATAAATCTCTTATATATTAAATTCCTTTTCATATAAATCACTTTTTTTCTAATCAACCTAATTCATCGGTTCATTTTCCTATTGGTAATCTTATCTTCTCTCTCTATTATCCGTACATTTTTCATTTATTTTATCTGCCTTTGTTTGTGTTATACGAACCTTACCTAGCGAATGTATTTAATTAAACTCGCTCTGATTTTTTTATATAATTTTTCTCTTTTATTGATATTTACTCTTACTTATACGTTTGAACTATGACGGTTAGTTCATACATTACATCTCTCTCTTATTTATCTCATGTTTCGTCAGAAGTATTCTTATTTGCTAATTTACATATCTCATCTCAGTTTCAATTCTAAACTTCTTTATTAATTAAACTATAACATCTCGCTCATCTAACTTATTTACCATATACACCACACACCCCTCCAGTACCTTAGCTAGAGAGTATCTCAAGTGCAACTACCCACTGCATTCTTCTCTCAACTTTTCCTTGTTTGTTGCTGTTGCTAAGAAAATTTGCTTGGCATGCACTTTGGGCATACATTTTGATGAGCGGGGCATGAAGAGGAGCAGGAGGTGGAGGGGGATAGCACGGTTCGGGTTTCCCTAGTTGGTTGTTTGGCTAGATAGTTTAGTCTTGTTGGCCAGCCTGATAAATTGTTTCCGCCGCTCAAGGAGGCGCCGAGCGATGCACGTAATTGCTGGCGGATCGATGAAAAGTGGCTTAAAGCCTTTAGCCAAGTTAAGATCCCGACGAGTTGCCGTCGCTGCCGTTGCTGCAACCGTTGCTGTTGCTGTTGCTGACTGTGACAAGGCCAACTAATTTGTACACTTCATTTCGGGAGAGAAAAAGCAAACGACAGTTGCCAAAATAAGACAATCCCACAGCATGCGGGGATGTTGCTGTTGTGGTTGCTGCCAGTACTGTTGCTGCTGCTGTTGATGTTGTTGGTGTTGCTGCGACTACTGTTGTTGTTGCTGCTGCTGCCGTTGGCTGTGTGAAATGTAATGCAATTTCATGTCAAAAACTAACAGAGCGACAGGCAGCAGAACGAAACTTTAAAGTGATATTTTTGTGTCGGTTAGTGCGGCGCACCTGTCGAGTAGCTTCACTAGCTACCGTTGTTGTTGTTGTTGTTAGTGTTGCTGTTGCTATTGCTGGAGTTGCTGCTGTCTTGGTTTTTGCTGTCACTGCAGCAGAGGCAGCACTAGTGCAGCGGCAGAGGCAAATGCCAGTCATGCGCCGCAAGAAAACAAACTTTTCCTGCTGCCGTTGCTGCTCCCGTTGTCCTTCGCCGTCGCCGTCGGCTGCGCGTCCGCCTGCTGCCTGCTCCTTGCAGCCTGCTGCTTGCTCTGCTCTTGCAACCGCAGCAACACGACGCTTACTTCCGCTTTTGAGTGTTAAGCAACGCACACACACCAGCGCACACAGACACACACAGACACAGACACAGAGACAGTCAGTCGTTGTCGCTGTCCTTTGACATGCATGTCTCGGTCTTTAGTCGTTTAAGGCCTCACCTCCCCTTCCCCCTACGCCCTCTTCTAGTTGTCTCTTTGCCTCAGTGCGCGCGTCTCTCAGCTGTCTGTGCTGTTTTGTCAATGCCTGCCCCACTGCCTGTTCCTGCCCCACAGCCTGCCTCAGCCTGTCTTGCCTGGCAGAAGCAGCCACTGAAGTTATGACAAGACTGCATAGACCTGCCACGCCCCCGCCTCTCCCGCTCTGACGCCTTCGTCTGCTGCACTTGGCACTTGCTTACGCTTTGCCACTTGCCACACGGCTGCGAGAGGCAGCTGAAAGTGCAAAAGGAAGCGTTAAAGGTGATTCACTTGTTTGTTGCTTGTTTGTTTGCAATTTGTTGTCATAATTTGTTGCTGCTGCTGCTGTTGTTGTTGTTGCTGCTGTTGTTGCTACTGTTGTTGTTGTTGTTGCTGCTCATGTTGCTACTGTTGTCTTGCATTTGGGTGTCGGATCGGACTTACTGTGCAAATTGTTATGGCAACAATGAATCGCACTATGTGCTGCAATGTGTGTGCGGTGGAGTAGAAGGAGAGAGAGAGGGAGAGAGAGAAAGAGAGAGAGAGAGGGGGAAGAGGCAAGAGAAGGGAGTGGGTGAGCTAGGGTTAGAGGGAGTTAGAAAGAAGATAGAGTGAATGCGAATAGTCAAAGGCACAAAGGGAAAGTATGATGAGAGTGAGCAGGTGGGATGTAAGGGTACTGGGTTGTTAGGCGCCAAGGTGGTTAGGGTTATTTCAAAAGAATGGGTACCTATTTACAGTATTATTTATTTATATTACTATATATATGTGGAAATGATCTGGCAACGCTGAGTCCGATGGCCTAAGTAAGACTCGACGTACTGGCAACAAAGTAGATGTAAAAGAAGAAGAGCGGAGATTTCACGTTGACGACGAAAAGAATGAAGACATTACAGAGCAAGGTTGACGCTCAATTAATCAATAAATGATGATCATATGAGAGAATTAAAAGATTAGCTACTACGACTAAGCTAAAGAACTCATTTATCTTAAGACACGTACATTGAAGAATTATTAAATAAAATCACTTATTTTAGTATTAAAATAATCGTCTATTATACGCAACAACTATGACTTGAACCTTGATAGAACAGCTTATGCTCAAGAAGAAATACCTTTAAAATCGTGTTTAATTTCGTTGTTTTTCTTTAAGTGAATCTTAAAACTGCTTTAGAATCACGTTTCGATTGAGTATTCAACTCATAATTAGGCATTATGTGCAAGTCTTAATTCGTATAGCATTTTCAAAGTGATCCTTACAATACATAAGATCATGTGTAAGCGATTTATTGATATCAAATCATTGTTTAGTAAAAACAAACGCAAAAGCTACAGTCGAGTGTGATAGACGGTAATATACTCGCAACACACCTAAACAAAACGAGTCCTTCTATTCATATAGAATGTGTTGCGTATTTTGTGTTGCATACTTTCCAGCATGGGCTTCGAAATCAATAGTAAGAATTTCTTAAATATTGCAAATTCAATCTTTTGACTGTTCATAGTTATTTAATGATCTATGCTGCATTTGGCACAAAGTTCTTGTACCCTTCTACCTTATGGGTTGTGAACAATACAAGAATCCAATACAAAACTGATTGATTTTCTGGCAGAGTTATAAAGCTCAGCCTATAAGCTGAGTCAACTATGTTTCTTTTTGATCATATTGCTAAACGAAAAGAGAAAGTTTAGTTAGTTGCACTACCTACAATCTGAAGCCTTTACCCTTTTTGCTTTAGCATTAAAAACGAAACGAGTTAGAGGAGAGAGAGAGGGGGATGAAAGAGAGTAAGACAGCTGAAGATATTGTGGCAGTAAACTCGTGTGTCGTGTTTACTACTTGCTAGTGTCGTATAATATCCCGTTCTGATGGCCATATCAATTTTGTTTCTGGCTCGCATTATCGTTAAAATTGTATTGGGTCAAAAGGGGTAGACCGAGGGGCGTAGGAGGAAGGGGGCTGCCGTTTGCCCGGCTTCCGACTGTGCAGAGAGTCCATTGTGACTCTCCAGGTCCAGCTTCAGTTCCAGTTCCATCTTGCTCTGCTTATTGTAGTTCTCCCTCCTTCTCTCTCTGTGTGTGTGTGTGTGTTTGTGTGTGTTTATAGATTTTCTGTTATGGCCACACGAAACTCTTCTTAAAATGCGATTTTCAAGATTTCTTTTGCTTTGCTTCACAGGCGGGGCTGGGAGGCAGAGAGAGGGTCCGAGGGGGCACTGCCTCGTTTTGGCTATCGTCTTTTCAGCCTGGCACGTTGTAGTTGCCTTTGACGCTGATTTTAAGCTGCCACTAGCATGGCTCTGCCTCTCTCTTTCACTCCCCTTCTCTCTCTCTTGCTTCCTCTTTACTTGCTTTCGTTTTGCTGGCTCCTTTACCCCTTTTGTGCCCTGCTCCTCCCCGGCTCCCTTGCTTGCATGTGTCAAAAGGTATTTTTATGTTCAGTTTCGTGTTTTCCAACATTTTCCAGCGTTTTATTTTGCTTTCTTTGGCCCCTCGCATGGTTTGCTGCTGAAGCAGCCAGGTCACCCGCAGGGCAGCCAGGCAGGGGGATGGAGGGGGGGGAGGGTGGCTAGGGGCAGTCGGTCGAGTCGAGTTGAGTCCCGTCTTGTGTGCAGGTAATGTGGCACTTGGCTAAAATGGTGTGTGAAATTTTATGCGAAATGGCTTAAGATGTTGTTGTAGTTGTAGTAGTAGTAGTAGTAGTTGTTGTTGTTGTTGTTGTTGTTGCTGTTGCTGCTGTTGTTGCAGTTGTTGTTATAGTTCTTGCCGTGCTTGTTGTGCTGATATTTCTGGAACGGAACACAATCATTCTGCTATGTTGCACATAAAAAGTTACGTTGAGTGGCACTATACGACTCTCCCTCTGCCTCCCCCTCTTCCTCTGCAAGTGTGTGTGTGGCCAGATTCGTAGAGGATGCAATGGATCGGATTGTTAGTGCTTGTGTAGGGATTGAGGTTGAGTCTGATTCTGGCTCTGGCTCTGGCTCTGGCTCGGGGTCTGGGTCTGGGCAGCTGCCGTTGGCTTTGCGGGCCAAGCTGCTGATGATGACATTTTCGTTTGGGTCTCCTTCGATTTGCCATTGGCCAAAAAAGGAAAAAAAAAAGCGAAATGTGCAAAAAAGGATTAGTTAGTTTTCGTTAGCTTGGGCACACCTTCTCCCCGCTCTGCCCCTTCTGCATGTTGTTAGGTTAGGTTTTGTGTGGGAGGTTCCTGGATTCGATTCGATTTTCAACTGCTTTTTGCACATGCATTTCCATTGTCCGTCAGCTTCTAGTTATTGTTGCTGTTGTTTTGTGCGGACAGGGGTTTTAAGTTAGCAGTTAATGGGCATCTCTCTTTCTCTCCCTCCCTCTCTTTAATGTAAAATTGATATTTTCTACTGTATGCAGACTTAGCTTGGTTTTACTATGCAAACATAATAAGCATCGTCAGATTGAAGGTGCATAAGCTGTTAAGTTGTGGCATATTCGAGTAGGAGAGTGCATTTCACTAAACATAATCTCAATTTAACATAATTATATAACCTCAATTATGAACTGCTGATGAAAATAGCTTGCTTTAAATCGAATTAGTCTCATCACAAACATAGTTTTGGTATTTTAAAGTTGCAATTGTTCTTTTGCTAATCTAATTATCAGTTTGTGTGGCTAAGTTGATTAAGCTTTAATATTTGTAATATTTTGATTGTATTACTCAATTTTTGTATTTAAAGTAAGAATTTAACTATGTAACAATTCACTTTGATATTTAAAACTCGTTTACAACCCCTTTTTATTGATTTAAATTTTATGAAAAGGTTGTGTTGAGGTTATTTTGAGTTTGCTTTAGAGGTAGACTATGCTTTGAAGTTTTTAAAGTAATGTGTCATACACATATATCAACTGCATTTTAAGAATGTTGTATTTGTTGAGTGACATTAGTTAGACGACAGTGAGAATAAAGCACCTAGGAATGCTTTTTGCTTTTTCTGTATTTAAGAAATCAAATAAGCTCTATAATAATGACTCTATAAGAATTTAGTAGTAAATTAGCACTAATTGATGCCTTGAAATAGACATAAAGGAACTACATTATTCTCCTTTATTTTACTCTTTAATTTTAGTCAAATTCTAGATGCCTTTTTTTCTATTTATTTTAACTATCGATTACAACTAGTGTTGCCACATAGTTATATTTGAGCTTAATCTAACAAGGTTACCAGTTAACTAGGATATCTTAGACAAAAATGTTAATTAAATATATAATATTATAGTTTTAGTATAGTATGAATAAACGGTTGTGTTGTATTAAATATTACTAGTTGATCAGACTAATTAAGGCCTCTCTCCTCATAGCACCAATGAAAAGTAATTTAATTAACACAAATTTCAAATACTTCTCATGAAATTATTCAACTCGAGGTATACTTACTATATACATATATTGTACAATACAATAGACCAGTCATTCTCCCATTATCATCTCGGGAAGTTCCCTTCTGTGACTGCTGTACAGCTAATGGATAGAAGAGGCACACCGAGAGCACCCTCTAATTCAGCGTCCGCGCTACTTAATCACTTAGCCAAATTACATGAAGCTGCCCTTGTCTGCTGCAGATAGTGCCCATATATACATGCTGTACCTATACTAAATTATATATATGGCAACAAAGAGAGGGAGACAGAGAGAGAGAGAGAGAGAGAGAGAGAGAGAGGGAGAGAGAGGGAGAGAGGAAGGGAGGATTGACAGAGTAAACAAAACAGCGTCAACTCTCTGTCACATCACACTGCGCTGCCTGTGCATTTGATACGTTCCACTACTATATATACTATATATGTATACTATATATACCATATACCACATACCATATAGAGTTGTGGAGCGTCGCAACAAAAG
This sequence comes from Zaprionus indianus, assembly GCA_018904595.1. Lineage (NCBI taxonomy): Eukaryota > Metazoa > Arthropoda > Insecta > Diptera > Drosophilidae > Zaprionus > Zaprionus indianus. Next base: position 6,767,951 of record JAEIHA010000905.1, read on the forward strand.
CACAAAATGATTTTTATTTAATTTTCGCACCTGTTTTCAGGGCAAATAAGTTTCGTATTTTGCGTCTCATTTGAATTTTACATGCATTTCAATTTGTTTTGGCATTTTTTGCGAGTGTCGAGTGTGCCTTGTAGAATTTCGGCTTATTTTTTTTGTTTTTGCTGCTTTTTCGATTTTTTTTGTACTCTCTATCTCTCTCCCTGTCTCACTCTGTCTCTTTTTTCGATATGCATTCCACGGCGTGTGTTTTACATGTCAAAGGAATTTCGCGCCAGCAACTCGTGCATTCAAGTTGAAAGTGTTCCGTTACAGTCAGTGCCAGCGCAGGGGGGCGTGTAGGGGGGTGTGGGCGTGGCAGTTTGTCTAAAGGGCTCGTAATATTTTTTTGATGTTTCAATTGTAAATGCTGCGCGGAGGTTAACAATTAAAGCAGCAGCAAAAAAGTGATACACAACGCTGCTCTAAAGGCCGATGATGATGACGATGATGATCATCCCATTGTTCTTCATTATTTACATGATTATCATGCTGCACAGACATGCTGCTGCCGCCTGTCTGTCATCGCCATCGTCATCGTCGTCATCATATTTTGCAAATTGCTCGTAAAAATGACTTTTAATTGCACGTGTAAAAAGGGTTCGCTTTAAATGTACCCAACACTCGTTCGCACAGTGGGCTACCTTCCCCACTGTGCGCACAGCCTGCCCCACCCTTCACCTTCTACTCCCCTTCTCTGCTGTTTGAAATTCAAATGCTGGCGAGATTAATTCAATTAACCTACGCCAAAGCGACGAAATCTGAGTGAGAATTTCATGGGTGAAAAGCATTTTAAAGGTCGTCGCCCCCGTCTCCAGCTCCTCCCCTCGCTACGGCCCTGAGGCAGTGCTTCTGCTGCTGCTGCTTTTGACACTTTTAATTGGTAGGCGTAGCAAATCATTAATTATATTTCGAGACCAAAATGCATGTCACTCAGCCCCGAAAGCGGATCAGCAGAGCAGTACAGGCGGAGGTTAGAAAGAGATGGCATGTCAAAGTTAAAAAATGTAAATAAAATCCAAGCTGATAATTAATTTAAGCCAAGCTAATTTGGGCAAAGCTAAAAAACGCTAAACAAATTTGTCACTTCCGTTTTTTCGGCTAAAAAATATGCATATTTCGTTGGTTCTCTTTTTTAGCCGGAAGCACGTGGAGGGAGGAACTCAGATTGATACTAGGTATATAATCATCATATTTGATGTGCGCCATAAATGAATTTGAGCAGGATTCTGCTGAGGCAATTAAGTATTGATAAAGTTAAGCCATGTTACAGCAACGACTAAAAAAATGGCGCAGCTTGTATAAGCTGATGGGTAACTCGTGTAGTTGCTGCTTCAAGACTACTTCCTAGTAGTTACAGTACATCTATTTTACTTCTCTATATGAATGAGCACAAGGATGTTATTCTTCTGTTCTGCTACTGTTAACTAACAGTCCCACCTCCTACTGCACTATCCTTATTTAAAGTGTTGCATACTTTTCAGGATATTTATTGCGTCTTTTAGGCAGTTGCTTGAAGGTTTGCCTCAGTTACCTATGCCCTCTGCTGTTCACTTTCTACTTTCTCTCTTCCTCTTCTCACAATGTAGTGTATAATTTCCCGTTGACTGTGCCCCTCTAAAACCCTCCCCCCTCCCTCTTTCACTGAACTTGACAGAGTTTCAGATTGGAATACAAGCAGCATATGACCTGAAGCCAAACCCACGACAAGTTTGGCCGAAGAATCACTTGAACCATGCCGCATGCAAGTTGCTCCTGTTCTGCTGCTTCCCTTCCCCTGCTTTTCCTCCTACTTCCCTACTGCTCTTGTTGCCAGCACCGTCTGCAATCCTCTCTGCTATTTGCTGTGTTGTGTTCTGCGGTTTTATTGGTTGTGCATTTGCACATTCCATTTGCAAAATGATTGGAATTTATGCTTACAGATTAGATGCAGTAACCCCCCCTCCTCCCAGAGGCTACCCTTTTCACCCCCTTCTGCCCACTATTTCTCGGTTCTCTCCTGCTGTCACTGCACTCCCTGCTGACTTTCGCCCACTTTCACTGGCTGCAGGGCACTGCGGCTATTGCCCTCTGTCGCTCCCCCCCCTCTCAATGTCCAGGCCGTTGCACATGCATATTCACATGCACCGCAGCGACAACCCTCCACCCACCTCCCCCTCTCTCCTGGCTTGTTACCAGATTCCTGTTTTGCGTCTGTTATTGTTTCGTGTCCCTGGACATTTGCTTTGTGCGGTGTGTGCTGGCATGTGTCTTCTCTCTGCTCTCTGCTCTCTGTTCTTTTCCACCCTGTCTACCACACACCCCCCCATTCCCTACTCTTCCCTCTTCTTCTGCCCTGCAGCCTTGTATCCTTTTCGGCACCCTCCCTCTGGCTCTGTTTCCGCCTCTCAAATGTTGCATTTTTGATTCGACATTCGGTCAGTTTTTGCGTGACGAGCAACCGCTTTGAGCCTGCCCAGCTACAACTACAATAACCACATGCCACCAGATATGTATGCCATATACCGTATACCGTATACCATATGCCAGCTGCCAGTTGCCCGATGACGTCCGCCTTATGTCGCTGGCAGCCTTCGTGCTGCCACGTCAAAGTCGCCACGCCGTGCGCTGTGCAAATTAAATAATATCCGACCTGGCGGTACTGCCACTATGCACTTCATTCCAGCTTTAAGTCGGTCTACAGCACCAGCGACAAGTTGCGAAGGGAAAGTAGAGAGGGAGATGAGAAAGTCTCGGCAGGTTTATGCGGTGGGAAAGTTCATGCAAAGTAGAGTTGCTGCAAAGTAATGTAAGATTGATAAACTAAGAGGAGAGAAGTGAAGATGTGTTACTGTGCTATTGTAAGCCAATAAATTGATTATTTAATTGAAAATCATGTTAAATTAAATCAGTTTAGGCTTCAATATTAATAGATACAACTATCGAGAGTTGTTGTAGTTCAATTTAAAGTAAATGGAACATGAATACGATTATATAATAAATATATATACAAGTATATTGGGTTGACCGAAAAGAAACCGGTGATCATACGATGATTGCGGTAATTTGACTTCTCTTTAATCTCACGCTCACTTACATGACGATCTGATTCGATTTAAGCCTTTAGAACGTCATCTTCCCCAACGGAATTTGGCAAACCAACTTTGACACTGTCTTCCTTTTAAGGCTTCATCACCATACACATCTCATAACTTTTTAGCAACCTGAGCAGCATTTCCTTTACCGAAATAAAAAGTAAAAAATGACTTAAATGCTCCTATGTGGGCTCCCTATTAAAATTGCCGCCAAACAAACAAATATAAACAAAATTACACCCGCTTTTTTTCTAAAGCAAGCTAAAAGTGCCAACTGATAACAGATAACAAAAGACAAAATGCAATTACAGAGTCATAAACCGCAGAATATTGTCAAAAAATATGTTCATATTACTTGATATCATAAAATTAAGTTGATTTCTTCTGCATGTTTAACTAGCATATAAGTATTTACAGCAGTTTTACTGGAAGATCAAAAATTTAATTTAAAACGTATTATATTTTAAACAAATGCAAATGTTAAGGTACACTTATAAATAAAGTATTTAATTTATCCTTACTCTCTCTTTCTTTTTATACCTAATTAGAACTTTACGACCGCATTTGGCGAAAAAAAAAGTGCTGTTCCATCAGGACAATACACGGGTGCACACGTGTGTAGTCAGCATGGCAAAATTTCATAAATTGGGCTACGAACTGCTACCCCATCCAGCATATTCTCCAGATTTAGCCCCCTGTGACTATTTTTTGTTTCCAAACATGAAGAAATGGCTCGGCGGTAAGAGATTCGGGTCATCACAGAAACAAACGACTATTTTGAGGGCCTTGAGAAAACCTATTATTTGGAAGGAATAAAAAAATTGGAAAAACGCTGGACTAAATGTATAGAGCTAAAAGGAGATTATGTTGAGAAATAAAACGCTTCTTTGACGAAAAAAATATATTTTATTCAAAAAGTCACGGACTTATCAAACGACCCTCGTATAATATACTCTATAACGCAGTTATCAGCAAGAGCAGGTTGCGCATGAACTGGCAGCGCAGCAAGGCACTCAAATACAGGTGCATACGCACACACTCTCTCTCTCTACCCTTCTCTCTCTTTCTCTCCCCCTCTCTGCCCCTCTCTCTCTCTCTCTCTCTCCCTCTCTCTCCCTCTCTCTCAGTCTCCCGCTTTCTCTGCTTGACGTACGCACTACTACGTCGCCGGCTACGTAGCTGGCTGCTCGCATAAGGTTACACACACATTTTTTAAGCCAATTTTACAGGCCACTGCCTAACAAGGACATTAATTGGTAGCTGCAGCAACAGAGGCAGAGGCAGCAGGCAGAGGCAGCAGACAGAGGCAGCAAGCAGGGGCAGCAAGCAGGGGCAGCGGACGGAGGCAGAGGCAGCTCGCTGGCAAATTCCCTCTGCCAGTTGCTGCTTTGGCTGGCTGCCTCTGCCTGCCACGCCCACCTGCAGTACGCCCACTTTGCGCGACATAGCCAAAAGCTGCGTTAGCTACGTGTGTGTGTGTATTACACCTGTGTGTGTGTGTGTGTGTGTGTGTGTTTCTCCTGCTCTGCTTGCTGTGTTTTTTGCCAACTGGCTACGTTTTTCATGCTTTTTATTCACTTCAATATTTACTTAACCCTTTTTTAGCAGAAAAGTTGCCATTGCCGCTGCCCGTTGCCAAAGGCAGCAGCAACAGCAACAGCAACACAGCAGCAACAGCAACACAGCAGCAACAACACGAGCAACAACACTCGCAACAGCAACAATTTTAGTGTTGTTTTTGCTCTTATGATTAAACATGCCTTTCGCTTTTGTTTAAGCTCGGCCAACTTGCCTTAAATATTGTATGTGTGAGCTAGCAAAGGGGGGAAATAGGTAAACGGCAACCCGGGGGAGGAGAAAGGGGAGAGGGGAGAGGGGGTCACTTTGTACCTGCGGCCTGTTAATTAGTTGGGGCTGCCGACTTTTGACGCTGCTCGACATATTTCGTTTTAGGGTTCAAGTATTTCTCGGCCAGCACATGGGTTGGACACACTTCGAGAGGGAGCCCAAGGGGGAAGGGGTAGAGAAGAGGGAAAAGAAGAGAGAGAAGAAGAGGGAGAAGAAGAGAGAGAAGGCAAGAGAGCAGTACTGAATGCTAGAGAGGGAGAGGTAGCATAAGCTGAAGTCTTGGACTTGGTTGAGGTTCTGCGACTGTTGCTGGCATGTAAAAGTGCGATTATAGTCGCATAATTATCACGCTGACATGCCCACACACAAGCAGAGAGAAGAAGGAAAAAGAGAGAGAGGAGCAGAAAAAGTGAGAGAGAGGGAGAAAGCAGAGAAGGAGGCAGGCAGGCAACTAGCGAGGGGGGGAGGCAACTGCTGCTCAGAGCAAATGCCAGAATGTAATTACCCAGCAAACAAACCGCAATTTCTCGGTACACACACAGCCAGCAGCACTCACATACACACCTATGCACACACACACACCTGTACACACACACTCGCACACTCACACACCGACTGCAGAGTGGAAAATGGAAGTGAAAGTGGACACGCAACAAGCGCAAAACTGGGCACCAAGCCAAATGCCAGCGCACCTGGCCGAGCAAACCCTCGAGCAGGCAAGGCTCCCCCTACTCCTACACCATAGCAACTGCAAAGCACTTCCCCCTGAGGGGGGAGGGGAGTGGGGGGTGTTGGTTTGTCATTGAAGGGTTTGCGTGTTTGACATGCGGCTTGCTTAAAGTTGCCTCCTTGTCGTTAGGTCGGCAGTTTGAAGGCGATATCGTTAATGTTGCCGTTGATTGTGCCCAACACTCGCAGTGCCACACACTCACGCACACATACACTCGCACTCACTCACACCCACACATACAGCTACAAACTCTGCTTGTGGCAGAAAAGGTTGCCGGGTTTAGTTTTTTTTAGGCTGTAAAATTCGTAATTTATTTGGCAATTGGCAGCCGTTTGGCGCTTCACCTTCACAGCACCACAACACACCTCTGCGCACCCCTACACACCTCTCTGCACCCCACCACACCTCTGCTCACCTCTCCCCTGCCCTTCTCACCACATTACAGCCGAGCTCACCACACGAATGCAATTTTAACTCGCCTGCTAAGCGTATTTTGGGCTCTACAACATCAACAGCACTAACAACATAATTCCAGCATAAACAATAACAACAACAGGCCCCTAACCAACAATAACAACAGCAACAACAACAACAACAGCTGACAACAACAACAACAGTGACACTGGCAACAGCAGCAGCAGCTGTTGACCAACACTGACAGCGGACAGGGCAACCTGCTGGGGATGAGCAGGCAGAGGATGAAGGAGGCAGGCAGGCAGTAGGGGATGTCATATTGAGAGGGGGAAAGGATTATTCCATGTAACAGACTGGGCATAAAGGGAGTTGGAAATCTGTACTGATTAATGGCCAAATTGGCACTTCGATGAGGCCTATTAAGAATAGGGGAACTTGCTATCTTCAGTATTCATTTTTATGAATTGGCCGAAGGGTATCTTAAGTTGATAGCACTCATACATGGAAAATGCTCACAAAGGGTATACTAACTTTGTGCGAATGCATACAGCAGGCAGAGCAAGGCGTGGTAGTACCCATAGATTATATATACTTGAGCAGGAATAATAGTTGAGTCGATTAAGTCATGACTGTCCGCGTCTGTCTGCCTGCCTGTCTGTTTGTTTTAACGTCCAGATCTCAACTATTATAAAAACTAGGGACACCAAATTTGGCATGAAGGTTTCTGTATATGCTGAACAGAATAAGTATATTTCGTATGTTGGCTACCATACACACTTGACCTCGCTAATCAATAAATTATAATTTAATGCTTAATTTTTAGGCGACGTAGATAATCTTGAATCTATTGACTTCGACATTAACTTAGCTCATTATTATATTTACCTTTCCTGCAAGTTTCAATCTGTTCGGTTATTTAACATAGAAGATATTCGAGTCACATTAGTGCTCGAAGTACAGTGCAAGCCTTAGTGTCCTTAACTGCACATGTGTGTGTAAGACTGAGAAGGCCATAGGCGACTAAAGACTTTGTCTTTAAAATTTGTAGTATATCACACACGGCGATTCAATACGTCTTCTTTATTTAACATGCCAACATACACTACCGCTCTCAGAAAGAACTGCTAACATAATCGCAATCTTATTGGTAGTTTCCATAGGTTTAATATAGTCCTCGTATTATATAAGTCTCGATATATCAGTGTGGCCCTCTACCAGCCAACTACATTAGTGTACTACAAAGCCTTGCGAAGGATATCTAACTGTAAGAATCTCCGCACTTTTATGCTATATATTGTGAATAACATAAACATGCATATATACAAAACATTCAACACTTATTGTTAAGTATATTTGCATTATACTCCCAGCATCCAATTACGACTTCATTTTCTACAATGTTCCAAATGAAGTCAAGTAGCACAACTAACGATGTGTTATCGATAGTATCAAGAGCTCTTTCTCCCGCTTCTTCCCCCCCCCCTTCTTTCCACCCCCTCCAACCACAGCTTAGTTCCCTCCAGTATTGCCAACAGCCTGCTCGATCATTTTCAGTTACTGGCAGCGAAACGCAACGTGTCAACTGCTCGTTACGCGCAACTTTCTGCATCGCTCTCCTCCTTCTGCTTGCAACGCGAAACTTGCCACGCAGTTTATTTTCGGCTTTGCCCCGTTGGCTTTATTGGCCGCATCAGCTCGGCCGGGCTGGACGACTGTTTATGTAGTCAGTGCTGGTGACGGCGATGGCGACGGCGACAGCGTTGCCCATAACCGGACCTCGATGGCGCCTGCAGCGTTGTCATTACCAGTAAAATTGGCGCTGCATCGCACGCTCTGTGTGCGCCACATGCAGCAGGGTAGAGAGAGGGGGGGCAAGGGAGTGCAGAGGGGCGGCTGGGCAGAGGGTGTCGAGTGGCAACTGTGGCGGCAGCTTTATGCCGATTGTTAACAATTCTGCGGTGCATGCTCGTTGACGTTTATGATGTGTTGCTGGCACAGATGGGTGCAAGTGAGGAAGAATGGGGATGGGCAGGGCAGGCAGAGGCAGGGGGGCAAACAGAGGGGGCAGGAGAAGAGAACAAGCAGCAGGGAGAAGAGCAGAAAGTGTTGGGGAAAGGCGCGCGAGCTGGAAGAAACGCGCAAGTTGGCGTATCGCAATGTTGTTCTTTTGCACTCACTGTTGCTGCTGTTGTTATGCCCTGTAATTATGATGCAGAAGGGTATATAATATATTTTAGCTGGAATAGTCAAGTTTATAGCTAAATCTGTCTGTATGAACAGCTTTAACTTGAGGACTATAAGAGCTAGTACTACCAAATTGTATGGCAATGTGTATTATAAAAGCAGGCAGCTATAAAATGTTTTAGAATTTGACCACGCCCTCTTACGTCTACGTAAATCAATAAAAAAGGGCATTGCAAGTATAGTTTTAGACATAGAAAGATTATTTTTATTGTGTACAACTGTTATCACAGTGCTTTATATGATATATATTAAAAACAATTATAGGTATTATATATATGCTCAAAATCTGATTGATTGGGTTGGGATAATGTACATGAAAGTTACCTATTAATTAGTATATCACAGTCGCACACTCATGACTATTGCTTAAAGTTCTTCCTGCTTCTGCTGTCTTCCTGTCGTTGCTGTTGTTGTTGCCGCTGTCACTGCTGCTGCTGCTGCTGCTGTTGTTGTAGTTGTTGCTTTAGTTGTTTCTACCCCTCGCCTTCGCTTTGTTCCTGCCTTGCTGACTGTGTGACTGTGTGTGTTTGTGTGTGTGTTGCGTGTTCTATCATTAAGTGTCGAAAATTTCATCAAACACTTCAAAGCGCACCACGTGCTGCCCCCATTCCTGCACACCCCTCCCCCTCCCATCCCTCTGCCCCCTCTTCTAACTTCCCCCTGCCTTGTTTCAGTTTCAGTTTATGATTCTATTATTTTCACAGCAAATAAAAGAGAAAATGCGTATCATGGCCGAGTGCTAAATGGGCGTCAGGAAAATTGCAAAATTTTCCTTTTTTTTCAAAGCTTTCTTTTATTTTTTTTTTTTTTTTTGCCAGAGCAGCCAAATTTCCAATGAGCAGCGGGGGAAGGGGGCGGGCGATACGAGGTAGAAGCGATGTGGCAGCTGAGCACGTAAAAAGCGTTGAACCGGAACCTTGTGGGCAACATCTGCAAGGCAAAGTGTGTAAGTTGCTAGCTATATGAGAGAGAGAGGGAGAGAGAGAGAGAGAGAGAGTGTGTGGTGTGTGTGTGTGTTGTGGGGTGTGCGTAAGGCCAAGGAAAACGAATTTTCAACGAGCGCGCGCGCCACGCAAAGTTTGCGCCATGAATCAAAGTTTAGTGTAGCATACTTTTAGGTGCGATTTATATATTTCAAAATAAAATAAATGAAGGGCGAATCGACGCGTCGCCCTGTTCTCTCTCCCTTCTGCTGCTTGCCTTGCCTAGGCTGCTCTCCGTTTGCTTCTTCGCTTCTTGCCTTGTCTTACCTCTGCCTCCTTCTCCCTTCTCTTTGCCTCCAGTCGCCTCTTTTTTGCTTTCTACTCTCTCGCCTCGTCTCGCCTGCCTGCCGAAAAGACAAAGCAGCACTGTGGTTCAAGTGTAAAGCGAGGCAAGGCAGGAAGCTCAGGGCAGGGGCAGGGCAAGGTGGGACAGGGGTAGGGTCAGGGGTGGTAGGGGTAGGGTGTCTGCCTGCCCGTTTGATTTAACTTTGGCTCTTTTAGCTGCAAATTCAAATTCTCCGTTTTATTTCAGCGCGCTGCAGAAATTCACACTTGGTTAGCTGATTGATGAATGCATAAATGAAGCGTACACATGCGTTGCCAGAAGGAGAAGGGAGAGGTGCAGGCAGGTGCAGGAAGGCATGTCAAACAGGGAGGGGGGGGGGATAAACCAAAATTGTTGCTGCAAGTTGAGCAATTTGAAAACTGTCGAAGCAGCAGCAGCAGGTAAAATGCTTTCCCATATGAGGCGACTAAGTCGATTTACTTTTCCCCCTTTCCTCCCCTCCCCCCTTTATACCCCTGCCGCATTACCTGTTCCCCTGCTTACAGCACAAGTCATTGATTTTCTTATTGTTATGCGCAGAATATGCAAATGTGATTTTTAACTCAAGGCCCGATTTAGCAAATTAACTTTATTTATGCCACAATGATTTCGGGGGCGCACGCTGCGTATGAGTAATGTGAGAGCTTTGCCCTCTGTGTGCGCGGGAGCAGGGGGTGCGTAGGGCAGTCGCTTAATTAGGGTGCCTCTATCTGTGCATGATTTGTACGCATAATTCTGTTTAGCGAACATAAAGTCAAATTTATGGCCAACGAGATTTGCGGCTAGAAAAATGGCCAAGGCAGACACGACGACGGAGTAATCTGCGGGCGGGTTATGTGAGATAGAGAGAGAGAGGGGGAGAGGGGAGAGGTAAAGAGACAGAGACAGGCCTCTCTGCTGTCCAGCGTATGCCAAAAATGAGGCGAAATTACTTTTAATATGCACAGGCAGGCCAAAGATAAGCGAAAGGCAGAGGAAGAGGGGGAGCCAAGAGAGGGGAGAGGGCGCTGCCAAGGCCGTTGTCAAGGCAACATGTATCTCTATATCGCTGTGTGTGTGTGTGTGTGTCTCGACAACATAATTTCGTAATTAATTTGCCAAAACACGAATGTAATTTAATAAAATTGCGCATACGCCGCGTTGCCCAGCCAAGCTCAGCCAAGCTCATTGTGTGTAGCAACACAGCAGCATCTTCATTTGCTGGCAAAACATTTAAGTAATTTATGCAGGGCCCAAAGACAACTTGCGGCAAGAAAGAGGGAGAGGGGGAGAGAGAGACGGCACGAGGCAACTGCTTCGACTGCTTCTTCAACTGCCTCTGCCTCTTCTACTTTCCCCTCCCACTACCTCTACAACTGCTTCTCCCCGCGACGTGTAAGCGACGCTTATTTATGTGCTATTTTTGAGCATGCCACTAATTATGCCGCCACTTGAGCCCAGCCACAGGCAGAGCCACAGCCGCGTTGCCAACCAGCTCGAGGCAGCGAGTCTCCAATTACTTGACGCAAATAAATCAGAGGCGCCAATTGCGCCAGCCACGAATCGATATCAGTAACAGCTCTATATATAGCCCATTATATATAGTATATATAGCACTGCCTGCCAATTTTTAATCAGTTGCCAAACTATGCGAGACTTCCCTAACCCCGTTCCCCGCCTTCCCCCTTCTTCTGCCTCTCTCTATTTGCCTTCTTGCTTCCCTAACTTCTTGGCTTGCCCGCTGGCGCTTAAATCAATTGCCTCAATTTGATAATATTTCAGCGGGGAATGATTATGAGCGCGCATCCCAAGTGGCTAAGCTGGTGGCTCACTCATTCCACACACCACCCCTCTCCCCTCCCTTTCTTGCCTGCTCTTGTTGGCCTGCCCAGTCCGCGTGGCGTTTTGTTGACATTTCCGTTGCCGCTTCCGTTGAAAAAGTTTGTTTTTCTTAGTCTCCCCTTGGCTTCAATACTTCCCGTGTACCCCTGCCTTGTCTACACTCTTTAGCCTCTCCCTACTTTCTCCCCTCTTTTCTCTCTCTCTCCTCTATCTACCTCCCCCCTCTTGCAATTCATCCGCTTCACCACATGGCCGCCTTGTCTCGTTTGGCGCGTCCTTGGGCCACGTAAAAAGGATTTGGGGCAACGCATTTCGAATGCCTAAATGCCAAAAGACGTCGCATAAACATGGCCACGCCCACAGTCAACGCCTTCTTCCCCTGCTCCTTCCCCTGCCCCTGCATAGCAACCTATAACGTCTTTGAATTACATTCCAGTTCGGGCAAAGAAAACCGCGCAGGACAGCACAAAATATAATTTTTTCTTCGCCTGCCCCGCCCCCTACGCCTTCTGCTGCCCCTTCTCCACTTCCTCCTGCTTCTCCTTCTCCTTCCTCTGCTTATTTTTCTTTGGTTTTTTGTTGTTGTTTGCCGCTTTGCCGGTTTTTCTGCGGTTCGCTCTCTCTCTCTCTCTCTAGCTTTTTTTTCGTCGCTTCGGGTTGTGTGCGCATTTGGCGGTTTTTATGAAAAATTACCATGTTTTCTTCGCACTCATTCGCAGCTGCACCCCCTGCCCCTCCTCTCCCCTGCACCTCTTCCAGCCCACTTGCTGTGGCATTTCTTCTTCTTATTTTTCTTTTGCCGCTTGGCAATTTCGGTATTTGACTTTTTTACGTCAGGCACTTGAGACGGCTAGCAGAGGAGTGGGTGAAGGGGGTGAGCAGGGTGTGGTAAGGGGTGCATATGTGTGTGTGTGTGTGAGTTTGGTGTGGGGCCGCCAGCAGTCAAGCAGTGTGTGCCACACACACTTCCTCTAATGATGCCACTTATGTCGTGACGAAATTATTTATATATGCATGCATATATATCGCGAATACCCTGTAAATGGCGGAGAGAGCGTGAGGGGTAGGTGTGCAGTTCAGACAGTTCAAATTCAGTGTAGTTTAAAGGTTCGGTGAAGTATTGATAGCAAAATTAATTGAGTTAACTTGCCCTTTTAAGTAGAATGCATGAATAGCAAGGGAGGTTAAGACTAAGACTAAAGTGAGGTTAGGTTGTAAGAGATTTATCACACTTAATTTACAATAACTGGTGAATAACTAGTGCAACAATGTAAATTTCAGTTCAACAGCAATGTAAACTTCACTTCTACAACAATGTAAATTTCACTTTTAGTACAAGGTATACTGCAGTAAGTTTGCTTTGATGCATTTTCATTCTTCGTAGATAAGACTAAGATATTTTTCTGCTCTCTCAAGCAAGAATAAATCAAAAAAATAATTATTGCAGGGTATACTTAACCCAGGGTATAGGAATATACATACCATATACAGAGTATACTATATACAGCTCACATGCATATAAGTATTACTTACTTTCTGCGCTTAATGTATGTTTCAGGCAACTTAACTAATACTAAACAGTACAGCAGTGATGTTTGCTGTACCATTACAGGGTATACAGTAGTCGGGCTGACACTATGTGCGTTAATTCGAAGTATTTGCTGAGTTCAGCAGTTCTAATGACTGCTAGCCAATACATCAATCAATAATAATGTTCATCTGCTTCAATACAGGGTATATTGTAGTCGCGTTGGCACTACGTCCAACATATATGAGTATTGCTAGAGCTCTCACAGATCTTATGAATACTAGTCAGCACATCAATCAATAACAACACTTTTATGTACTACTACAGGGTATACTTGCAGTCGTGCAGCCAGCAGCGTCTTCCATTCAGCGTGTTTTTTATGGGCGTTGCCTTTTGTTGGCGCTTCTTGCATGGATTTCCGTCGCGCTTTTTGCCTATTTTTGGGCACATTTTCATTCGCTTTTCTGCAGTTTTTTTTTAGGTTTTTCTTTCGTTTCATTTTTGTCGTTTTGCGTAGTATTTCCTTTCCGAATTGCGTGCAAAAATTTGGAACTGCTAATTGGCAGCACATAATTTACGTGCTTATGCCAATTTTCATTTCCTTTCTGGCTTTCTATTTTCGGAGCCCGCAGACGAAGCGTATCCTGCTGGCGACTCGCCTTCGAGCATGTGTGTGGGCCCTCTGTGTGTGCCATTGTGTGTGTGTGTGTGTGTGTGTGTGGGGGATGCGCAAATGCAATTACCATCTATGCAGAGTGCCGGCCCAGAGTGCAGCCCGGGGGCACTTACAGATTTGATTAACTGCTTCCGTGCGTCATCAAATTCGTTTTTAGATTCCCCCTCGGAGAGAAGGTGCTCGTAGTGCTGAAAGGGGTGTACGTAGCGACTACTCAATAAAACTCATTAGTGGTGTTTTGTCGAGCTGCAGATGCAGGTCCATGTGCAGGTCGAGGTGCTGCTGCTGGTCCTGCCACTGACTTGCTGCCAGCTCCAGCGCCAGCTCCAGCTCCAGCCTGGCAATTATCACCAGCTCCGTCCCCATTGACTTTGGCAATTGATTGCAGCCGTTGTCGCCGCCAACGACGACGACGACGCTGACAATGCCGCGAGCAGCCTCATCGCACTAGCCCCCCTCTTCTACTCCTTCTCATTCTCCTGCTGCTGATTCTCTGTGGAGTGCTCTGGCTGGCGCTGCCGGCGACAGCATCAAAAGTGCCGATAAAAATTTATAGCAAACTGATTTGAAAGTCAATTATCCTGCGAGCTGGCTTGCCACGCCTCCTCCACCTTTCTCTCTACCACTTCTTCTGCTGTGACTCTCTCTCCACACCCTCTTCCTCTCCCCTTTGCTGACAGTCTAGTCAACTATTCCACGCAGTCTACGACACTGGCATCGCTGGCAACGGCGTGCAAATGGGTTTCGCATGCAAACTACATCAGCATCAGCTGTCTGCCATTACTCCCCCTTCCCCTCCAACCCCCCCTCTTTCCCTGGGGACTCCTCGACGCCTACCTTTTTTATGTTTTACGTTTAGTTTTTGCTGCCTTTCTTCTGCTCCTTGCCTGGCTCCGCTTGAGCAAAAACTATGCCCAGTCTCGAGTGGATTGCTCGAGTGTTGCTAATGAAGACGCCGCTTCATTTGTCGATCATTTGTTGCAGTCGTTAAAGGTGAGTACCCACCCCTCCCCTCTCTTCACTCTTCTCCTGCCTGCACCTGACATCGTGCTGCCTGCCTTTCTTTCTCCTCCCCCACACTTGTCTGTTTATTTCGCCTGTTTAGCTGTTTATGTTGCTCTCCTTGTCGACTGACGGGGTGTCTATCAATGGGCTCTGTCTGCAGCCCCCTTTCTCCCCACTACCCCCTGCTGTCTCGTGCCTGTGCATCTGTGTGCAGTTAATGAGTTTAATGGCGGGCATCGAATTTGAATTGCTAATGCAGCAGCTGGAAAAGCAGCAACAGCAACAAGAGCAACAACAGCAACAACAGCAGGAAAACGGAAATGGAAATACGATTGGAAAAGCAATAGACAGCAGGGAAATTCGTGGGAAAGCGCGAGTGCAGGCTTATGACTGTTGTCATGTTGTGCTCGTACCATGTTTTTCTCCCCCCCCCCAACCTCTCTCCCCCCTTCTCTGTCCCGCCTACAATTTCAAAGTGGAAATTAGGTGTTCATGAAAATAGAGCGCAGTAATTGCAGCCATTGAGGTCGAAATTAACAAGGTCTGTTCTCGATTCAACAATTCCCAATTCCCAATTCCCAATACCCGATGCCCGACTCCCGATGCCCAATTGCGAGATCTGTTAAACAAATTCCCCTGGAGTGACAGCTTTCGCGTTGTTCGAATAAGCTGAAATCGAAAATTACCAAGCTAAAAAGATTGGCATTGTCTGCATTGAGCTCGTGCTGTCAGTTATGATTTGAACTTGACGAAGATATTCCTAGACTAATGTGATGGATTTCTATTTCGATCTACGCTAAACTCTTTGACACTGTAACAAATTGTTATCTTTTTGATTTGCAGTGAGGAGAAACCAACAGCAAAGAGACTTGCCTTACTATATTTGATGAACATTCCTACTTCAGAGAATCCTTTAAGAAGTTGGAAGAAGGAATAGAAATATGTACATCGCAATCATATATACTAATGTTTATGTGCACTTTATTCAGTGCATTCTTAAATCTTCACTTTATGTTGACTTACTTTATTGTAGAGAAAGAGATGTATTGCTGAGTAGTGAAGTTGATGTTGATGCAATAAATGCAAAATGTAAAGTGGCTCAGGAGATTCAAGTCTGAATTATCAGCTGAGGCATATAGATTAAAATCATCATATTGCATTAGATTGTTTCTAAAGTATTGTATTGAAAGCAAAAGTGATAATTGTCCAACATATTTGCTGATGTTTCCTTTATCACTGACAGACTGCTCTACAAATTAACAAAACCAGCTCAGTAATAAATGCCTGAAGAGACCTAAAATTAAGTAACTGAACAGCCGTAGACATAGCTTCCTAAACATATCTAGCCATAGGTACTTAGACAGATATAGATATACGAGTAAGTACCTAAACTGACCTACACAGACCTAAATAGACCTAGACCTAGGAACCTAGACAGATGTGAACATAGGAACCTAAGCAGACCTATAAAGAAGTATCTTAACTAAGCTAGGCAGACCAACGAAAATGAACTTAAACAGAGCTAGATATAGGAACCTAAATAGACGTAAGCAGACCTAGGCAGACCTGCACATGGCTACGTTTACCTTGATATAGATGCCTAACCTGACCTAGAAATAGGTACTTAAACGGACTAACAAAGATCTAAACAGACTTGTTTATACAAGTAGGTACCCAAATTATTTGGGCCAAATAGAGCCTAGATATAGATACCTTAATAGACCTAAAGAGACCTAAACATAGCAACCTAAACAGACTAAACAGTTTTAGACAGACATAAGTACTAGACTAGGTACCATTACAGACCAAGACAGAGGCACTTTAACAGACCTAGAGATAGGTACCTTAAATAGACCTACACAGACCTAAGCAGACCCAAACACAGGAACCTAAACAGACCCCAGCCGTGTAACCTCTTCCGGCTAGTCAATCCTAATAACACTCCCCTCACTCTGTACACATGCTCCTCATTCTGCGTGTGCTGCCTAATCATATTGTATGGCTTAAGCTTATTAAACGTTTTGTTAGGTGACATTTTAATAAACGTTTAGTAGACTTCGCATACAAACATGTTGCCCTGACGAGTTATTTGACCCTATGCCACGATTTGACCCTGTGACGAGACCCGATGTTATCTAAAACGTGAACTGCCCATTGGCCTCCCTTCACTGCCTCCTCGCAGTGATAGCTTTGTACACTAACACTATTTTTTGCCTCATTCCCTTCCCCTGCCTGCCTTGACCTCTGCCCGCATGTGAGCACACACACATGTTGGGCCATTGTTGTTGCTGTTGCACACAGGCTAATGGCGGGCAGTGGCCAGAGCATTACAGGTAATTTTGCGATACGCATCTCACACAATTGTTGTGCAAAGTGGTCAACAGGGGGAGGGAGAGAGAGAGGGGAGAGGGAGAGGGAGGAGCGGCAGCTGAACTGTCTGCTGAGCTGGCAAATAATTTAAATTAAATTTGAAGTAATGTTATTGTTAGCATTACGGTAACTGTTATTGTTATTGTTATCATTTTTTGCCAGGCAGTAACAGGAATAACAATAGAGACAACAACAGAGAGAAAAGGAGAGGGAGATAGAGAGAGAGAGTGGGAGAACCGCAGCGTTGCTTTTGGTTTATTGTTTTTCCATTTGCCCATTGAAAATCAGCTTGAAGAGAGCCTTGAGCTGTTTGCATGCTCGCCTACGCGCGCTCTCTCGCTCACTCACTCTCTCTCTATCTCTCTCTCCAGCTCCTTCTCTTTGCCTCCTCCTGCACTGCTTGCCCTGCTTGCTGGCTGGCAGCTTGTGCGCTTGATTTACGATTTCATTGCATAGTTTTAGGCGCATTCATCAAATCCGCCAAGCGAATTTCTTCTCATTGTTGTTGCTGTTGCTGTTGCTGCCGCCGTCTTCAGGGCATCATAAAATTAAATTAAACACACAAATTATTTTCGTTTTAATTTTCATTAAATTTTTATGGCCCTTGCATTGTTCTTGTTGCTGTTCTTGTTGCTGTCGTTATCTCTCTGCGGGCTTGTACTGCCTTTTTTTTGTGTCGCCGCAATTACGGCAAACAAATAAAAAGCAACAACAGCAACACACGCGCACACACACTCGTACTCACACACACACAAGAGGCGGCAATAATAATGTCACAGGTAAAATGGCGGCGCGCACAGGGCAGAATTTATGGGTCCATTGCCAGTGTTGCAGTGCTGCGTGGCAAAAAAAAAAAAAGGGAGGTGGAGGCAAATATTTAACGATTTGTGTAATTTTCTTGTTGCTACAAATAGCCAACATATGTTTTAACTACAGCAACAACAACAGCAGCAGCAGCAGCAGAGCAACAGTGGAGTGTGGCAAATGCAAATGCACATACAACAATAACAATTTAATGGGCTTAAACGGGTTAAGCCGCGCCCACAACTGACCTGAACTGAGGGGGGGTTGAGGCTTCTCTCAATTGATGTGCTACCAAATCTATATACGAGTGAGTTGCAGCAAATGGCTGTGCAGGTGTGTGTGCGTGTGTTTGTTGTGTGTGTTTATGTCTGTGCAATTATATCTGCCTAATTGAACCCCAATGGGGCTGCGTGTGCTCATCCTCATCATTTTGCTGCTGCTCATAATCAGCTCATGGCAATGCCGGCAATCCGAACTGGACACCTTGTTAAGTATTTTTGCACTCGGCTTATCTTACTAATTGCTGCACTCAACTGCCTGCAGATTTCTCGCATTTCTCTCATTTCTATTTATCAGCTCTTTGCTATGAAGCTGTTCAGCTGAGACAGACTGACAAACTGCGATTAACTGATTGACAGCAGCTATTTGCACGCAGTCACTCTTTGCCTGGTTCAATATTTTTTCTTCTTCTTCAATATTTGTTCCTATTTAAAACTTAGCTATTGCATATGGATCTTTCTTCTTTTCTTTCTTCTTCTGCCTTTCTTAGGTAGTCTTAGACTTGCCTTCCTTTTATTTAAATTTCCTTCTCCATCTGTATACTTATTCAAATCTTATTTCTTTCTTGCATCAACATTTTTTTAAGTATGTGGAGACTATCCTTATGCTGCACCATAGTTCATAGCCAGGGCCGTAGGAATGGTCTCAGGGTCCTTCTGCGACATTTTTCGGAGTCCCGACGCGTGGCTGCTGTTATAAAGAACTAGGAGTATTCAATTTAGCACTAATAAATTCTTTGAAATATGACTTATGTAAATCAAAATGTCTTCATAATCAACTCCACCAAATATTAAGGAAAAATAGAAAGAAGATATGTGTAAGATTTATTGCAGTACTAAGATGAATATATGTTGAAAACCTCATATTATTTATAGTTACTTGATTTGAATTTAGTTCATAAAACATTTTATTAAATAAAGATACTTAATACTACATAGGGTAGAAGGACCAATTGCACCTTTAGCATGCGAGACCCTTGCACCTTACACCCTGCAAACGCCTAGTGATGATCATGAGTGTAAAACACCTTAAGGAACATTTCCAATCCAACAACTACTCTTCTTCTCGGCACAAGAGTGAATGTAAACTTGATCAACTAATGTTCAATGTTTATTGTGCAATCGCAATGTAAGATTTCAAGAGAGCTGCATATTGATCAAGTTGTAATCCATGTCATGCCTCGCGTACTTCAATTCCAACTCGAGCTCTTCTTCGGCAGGCTATCAATGCAGTTCGGGGGTATGCCCACCTTATGGAGTGCCTTGTAATCGGACCCGTCGAGATTATCGTTGTAATAGGTAACGGCATCCCAGCACATGTCCTTCAACTTGGGTATAGTCAGCCACATCTTGTGCACATTGGTGTTCACTTGCACCCTCATCTCGTCGGTGATGGTGCTGCCACCGTAGATGTACATGCAACCGTTCTCGGTGTGTCCCGCCGAATGGGAATGCACACGAGTCGGCAGGCTGCTTGTCTGTATCAGCTTCCATTGCATGGTGCGCATATTCAGCTTCCAGATATCCGATAGTTGGTTCTCAAATATTCCCTACAAGTGAACGAAACAAAAGGAGTTAGAACAGACTAATTTATGGATGTTCTTCCACTTTCTTACCTGCTGAGAGCCGCCTGTGATGAAGGCCTCAATGTCGCCATTGTCGGCCGTATGCTGAGCAGAGGAGAACTTATAGCGACGCTGCGGGTAACCCTTGCACCCATCGGGCAGTGTGTCAAAGAAATCCCAAGTGTGGGTTTCCAGATTGAAGGCCACAATTTGCTTGAGATTACAAAACGAGAAGCTGGTGCCGTTGCCGAGCACAAAGATGTGATTGCCATCGTAGACGACCTCGTTGCGAAAGAGATCGTGCTGGTATCTTTGTATCTGCAGTTCGCATTCGAAGATCTTCTCCCAGACCATTGTACACAAATTCAAGCGGTACACATCGCTAATGCCTTCGATGGTCTTTGGTTGACCAATCGAATAGAGATGCTTGTTGTGAATGACAGTTCCCTGGCCGTAATCTGCTTGAGGCATATCTCCAGTCATCCTAAAGCGCTCCAGCCTACCGGGAACTCTTCTGGGCGCATCTTCCTCAGCCTTGGCAACAGGTTCGCTAGTGCGAAACACATACAATTCGTTCGTTATCTCGTTTACTTCGGGTGTCATCATGAGGCCACCGAATAACTGCAAACAGAAGAAGATATTTAGTATCTATACATTCCTTAGATATCTCTTTATCATACTTACCAACAGCATACTATTGAAAGGCACTATCGCACTTATAAAGAACGATTCGGGAAAGCCCACATTGTCCGAGTCGAGTTCCTGTTTCCAGCGTTTGGTGGCCAAGTTAAAGCTCCAGAGCTCTTGAAAGTTGCGAAACATGTTGTCAAGAGGCACATGATTCAACGCGTTGTAGCCGCCCAAGACGTAGAGATGCGAATTGGTTGCCACAATGCGTTGACAAGTGCGTGGATATGCATTGGCCTTGTGCTTCTGCTTGAAGTGACACTGCACCAAACGTCCCGGCTGGCAGGTGTAGATCGGAAGACGTCGAGATGGAGATGCAGGCGATGGCTCAGCTTGCCCATTCCTCCGACGTTCATTGGCTATTTCGTTCTTTATCTTTATCAATTCCATTAGTTTCATCATTAGATCAAATTCTTCCATATTCATGTTGTTTAATTTATATATTTATTGTTCCTCTTTGAGAGCAGAAATTAACAATGACTGTGTCGAGCACCACTGATGATAGTTGAGTTATTGTTAAGGGAGAGAACACTGTGCACACTTTGATTGTACAAAATGCACTGATATGCAGATCGAGTAGAGCACGCATATTATATACTCTATATGCAGCAGGTGTCCCTACTACCTACGCTAATCCGGGGTACTTAAGTTGACCATATGCTGTTCCAGGTATATTTTATGACACGTACCTAAGCACTCTCGGCGAGGGAAACTACGCGGATTAAGCCGCTGAGGGTTTTGGGTTGTGCATATTTTGCACAAGGAACTTTTGACCCGGCGGATTATTCTGAGACTGTTAGGTATAGATTTAGCTGTGTATCTTAATTCTTGCTTTCTATCTCTGCTGTCTGTCTTGTATGTTCTTCGTATATGTTCTTCTCTTGACTTCATCTCTTCTGCAGTCAGTCTTAACCTACTCTACTTCACTGCTTGCCCTACCTCTCTTTCTCACTACTTCCCACCCTCTTTTTCCTTCAACTTCCTCTTCCTCCCTCTAACACCCTCTCTCTCTACTTCCCATTCTCCTTCCCCTTCTCTCGCTCACATTCCTCACTTAATTAAAGCATTTTTTCTGCCCCGTCTGCACCGTCGACTCTGTTTGCCAAAGACAATTAAGAGTTAACCTTATCGTCGGGCTTAAAGCGCATTGCCTGCTCGAGTGTGGGAGCTAGAAAGGGGTAGAGGGTGTTTGGGTACTGAATGATGGCAAATATTCGCATTGCAATGAAGTTTCTGGCAGGCTGCACTCGAAAGAAGCGCCAAATTGCAAATGGCTTTTCATAAAGCAAACGGAAATGCCCCCGCACACTTTCCAACACTGAGAACACTAAAAATATGTGAGTGGCAACAAAAACCAACACACACACACATACAGACACACATGGACAGGCAGACATAAACTAGTGTGTGTGTGTGAGTGTGTGTGTGTGTGCCATGAAGTGGCAGAAAATTTGCACTGGCACTTAAGTTCTACAACATTCAAAGATGTTCTTTGTCCGCGACAGACAACGGCCATAAATTCAGCGACCTACTGCCAACTATAGAAATGCCATAGGCTCTGTTGGTCCCTTGCCGAAGGGGGGAGAGCGGGGGAAAGGGGGTGCATGTGTGTGCTGTGCTTACTTACCCGGCGAACGATGGCGGCGTCTTGCAGCAATAGTTTTGGCACATGCTCAACTAATAATTTGCCGTGTGCCAAGCAGAAGCAGCAGCAGGAAGAAGAGGAGGTAAAGGAGGAGGTAAGGAGGCAAGGAAGGAGGCAGGGCAAGAAAGTGAGGCAGCTAGAGAGGGAGAACGATGAAGAGAAAGCAGCAGGAGTAGAGCACAGACAAGGTAAGGGAGAAGATGCAGGAAAGGTTGTGTTGGAAAGACTAGAGAAAGAAATAAGGAAAGGCACAGAGAGGAAGTTCCAGAGAGAGGGAAAAGAGCAATGAAAGGTGAAGAGAAGAGAGGAAGCTAGAGTAAGAGAAGTACCCAAAGAAGCAGCAGCAAAAAAGAGAGTAGACAGTGGACTGAAGCTACAACGATTCCTATCCAAGGCAATTCAACTATGCTTTGGTTTATGCCCTGCTTGGGCAAAGGGTGCAATGGGTGAACTGGGTGAAATGAGCATATTAACTTGCCATAAATCTGTGGACACTTGGCGAACCCAGAGAGCCAAGGCAGAGACAAAGTGAATGCTGGAGTAATTGAAAGGTGCATTAAATGGCCATCAAAGAGGTCGCATATGCAAATGTGACCTGGCAACACGACCTGGCAACTTGCTTCCCAAAGGCGCCTTAACCATTAACTATTATCGGTTTTGGTTAGCAACAAGCAGTAAACGAGAGTGAGAGATTTAGAGAGTGGCTTAGCCATTTTGCACAACGAAGCCAGGGAATATTTTTGTTGGTATCTCATTTGTAGATAAACACAGTGAGACCAGATTTTTGCAGCAAAACAGGGATGATTTTACTAAGGTGAAACCTGTTTACACTGATCAAATCAGCTGAGACAGACTTTCTCTTCTAAACCAAGCCAAAAAATGAAGGCATTGTTTTAGGTATTTTCGTTTTCTCTCGTTGAGATTTATGAGCATCATCTTCAGATCTTGGCGCCTCAGACCATTACAGCTAAGCATTTGCCTTCGAATTTAGAGTTTTTCTCATCTAAAATAAGCCAAAAAAGAAGAATTTGTATTTAGTATTTTCTACTTATATCGTCGAGATTAATGAGGATCAATCTACAGATCTTGGGAACTGCAGACGTGGCAGAAATAATATTTGACAAGCAATTTAAGTAGTAAATTTAGAAGAGCACTTTGTTGAACTCTAAAGAACAGTTTCTATGTTATCTAGATGTATTCTATTTAAGATTTATCTTCGTTATTTAAGATTTATTAACTAAGTTTCTCTCATCTCTGAATATATTTCAAGGAAAGTAGAAAATTCTAAAAAGAACACTCTTTTCCTCCTTAAAACAAACCCCAAAAACATAAGTACAATCATATTGTTCAATCATTCCATTTATTAAATCATTACACTCGCTTAAAATCAAATTAACGAGCGTTGAATTTCTTCGGATCAGTCTATTTATCCAACGCAGAGTTGTTTTTGATGGCAATGACACACTCCTCGTTGCAGGCCTTCATCACGGTGCACAACAGGTCTTTGCCATTGTTGAAATCATCGCGCAACTGGGTGCCCACTGTTCCCTCGGGCACCTTCAGATCCTCACGAATGTCTCCGCTGTCCGACATGAGAGTCAGGTAGCCGTCATCGCTAACATCGGTTAGCTGATAGTCTTCTCGCTTCACGTGGGGTACATCCATGTTGTGCGTGGAAGGACAGATATCCTCGTACTTCTTCTGGTTGAATATATCGATGCCCACAAGATGCACCTTGGCGTGCCCGTGCTTGCCTGTCTTCGAGGTAGACATGTCCACAATTTTGCAAGGACGCCCCTTTAGCATTACGTAGCCATTTTTTCGCAATGCCGAGCACTGCATGGGGTAAGTCTCCGCTGCACCAGAATCTCCGGTCTCGAAATGGTCTTCATGGTCACTCATTTTCAAATAAAATTGAAATGAAAGTAAATCAAATAAAATAAAAGTAAATGAGTGAATCGAACTTAAGACGCGACACGTTCCCGATGAAATACGCGGTAGGATTGAGCTCGGTCAATGTTTGAGCAAGAACGAAGAATGCTCTTTGTTATCGATATGTTGTGTACGATTATTCGTATGATGCAACTATGTTGTGTAATAACATAACATGAACAGCTCATGTTATTAACATGATAATTGCTAAACTAATAAGCAGAACTCTACTTAACATGTATGTATCTAGTATATATATAACTTATGCTAGAGATTAGTTAAAATAATATACGTATATGTGCATACACATGTCTGCCGAAGTATGTATGTATCTATCTACTTTAGCACACGCACAGTCAAACAAAGAAATCATTTTTGAGAACAAACAGCTGATGCAGAAAAGTATATTGAAGCTGAAGATGGACGAATATATTATATAATATATGTATGTATATAAATTCTCGGTGTATGCAATATGCATATAATCAGTTATACCTGTAGATTGTATTCAATACATTAACTATACCTACTAGCAATCCCTCCTTAAAAGAATATTTGTAAGTCGCTCAAACATAGAGATCAATTGTAGGAACAAACAGCTGATGCACAAAAAGTATATTGAAAACGTAGAAGGATGAATATATGTATATAAATTATTGGGTTATGCATATGTTTAGTTAGGTCTGTATATATTATATATATCTTAAAATATGAAGTGATTAGTTGTGTTTAAGATTTCATTTCAATGATAAATGATTTACTTATCTATGCCTGGTCACTCTCACTGAATCTTACTCTAGTTGTCTGTTCACACTTTCCTTTCTCATGTATACACCTCTGTGTCTCCCTCTCTCTCTCTCTCTCTCCCTTTGCCTCTCTGTCTCTCTCCCTTCTTCTGTTTTCTTACCCCCTCTTCTCTTCTTCATCTCACTACTTCTCAGTTTCCCATCTCTTCTGTTGCTCAATTCCCATTCGCGAAATGAAATACGCATTGGGCTGCACTTGCCACGCAACTACGCTGGAATTATGGCGGCGCATCTGTTTGCCTTCGCTGGGGGCAGCAGCAGCAACAACTGTGGAAGCAGCAACAGTGGCAGCCACAGCAACAACTGCATATTGGCTAAGGGGACTCTGCGACGTTGGCTGCCGACTTCATTGGACATTTGGCTGACGGGTGTAGGCAGAGCAGTAGGCAAGAGTCTCTTTGTTGCTGTGTCTGTGGCAGTGTTGCATGTGGTTGTTGCATGCGTTGTTTGCCTCGTGTGTTTGCGAATCAAATTCAATGAAAAAACCAAACGCAACAGCGAATGCAAATGGAAATGAGAAAGGAGAAACGCAGAGAAAAAAGCGACGATGCTCGCCAAGATTTATGGGCAGTTTTGCGCGTTCTTCATGTGTGAAAATCATTTGGCGGCAGGCGGAAGGGACAGGCAGGGAGAAGGGAGGGGAACTGGTAGGGAAGGGAGTGAGAGAAGAGTCAGCCCAGCTGCCTTAGGCAGCCGCAACGTCGAGTTTATTTGAAAATAATGCTGCATTATTTATGGCCGAGGCGACTTCGGAGGCAACAAAAGGAATCTGTGTGCATCCGCAGGACCAAGAAGCTGCTGCTGCATGTGGGTGGTGCAGGGTGCAGGGGGGGAGGAGTGGGGTTGCTTGGTTGGATTTTCAATTTTTGTTTCTGTGCATTTTCACATTTTCACAGTTTGCGGTATGCGGCAGCCGCACGAGGCGAAAACAATCAACTGCAACAAACTGAGGCCGACACCGTGCAAGGAGCGTGCACGGGCAGAACGGGGGGAGGGGGGAATGGAGGTTGGCATGCAATAAATGCAGCCCCACAAGCGTTGGCAATGTTTGCTTGGCCCATGCCACGTTGTGTTGCATGCAAATGCGGCATGTGGCGCCGCTCTTGATGCCGTGCAACATTGTGGCAACAAGTCAGCGGGAGGCAGGCAAGCAGAGCTCGCATCGAGTGGCCAGTGTGGCCAGAGGGGCAGGCAACTAAGAGTGGAGGGAATATAGGGGTAGTGAAGGGAGAAACTGGAAAGGAGAGGAAGGAGGGGAAGGGGGAGGAACGAGGCTAGGAACTCGTTAAATATTTACCATAAAATTGGCAGAAGAAAACATGTTAATCACTTACTAATTTTAGCCGGCCTTGTTAGCCGTTTAAAGCTAAGTAAACTAAGTAAACCTTTGCACATTTCTTTACTTAATTTCTCTCAGTGCACTGCTACGATTTAATGAGCCCACATCGCCACAGCTGCCCCTTAGCAAATTGTCTAGATGAATCGAAGCGGCGCACGTGGCGTATGAGTAGCAGCAAGCCAACGTTGGAGGCCACAGGCCGACGCACAGCTGACGCCTCTGCCAGACACACACACGCACACACACACACACACACACACACATGTGCTGCAAGCCAATGTGGGCTTATTAATGCGTGCCTGCTCGGAGACAAAGGACGTAGGTGCCGCAGAGTGCTGCCTTGCTGAAGTTATAATCGTAGCCAGTGCGAATTCATTTCCGTCTGTTGTTTTATTGGCCCCGACTAGGTGCGTGTGGCAGGCACACACACACACACACACACAGATAGAGACAGGCAGGGGTAGAGGTGGAAAAGGAGAAAGAGGCAGAAGCAGAGAAAGAGAAACAGAAAAGGAGGCAGAGAAAGAGGCACAGCAGGTGTTTATGTTTTGTGCTTTTAATTAAAAGCAATTTACAATTTTCCCTTCATGGAAATCACAGCAACAACAACAACAGCTATGATAACGCATCCTCACTAGACCACACACACCCCAGCACACCCCCTCACACACCTTCCCCTCCTCCCGCACACACACACTCTTTGCCCAGGCAGCAGTCGCCTTGGATTAGCTCTGCCTGCCTGTCTGCCTTAGCCTTGGCGCGTAACTGATGAATGCGCTGCAATTAGAGGTCTCAGATTGCACATTTAGCATGCAAGGGGTAGCCAGAGGGGGCAGGGGGGGAGAGAAGAGGGGAAACTCCTTCGCTTAACTATTTCAAGTTATTGGCAACTTTGGGGCAGAGTTGGGAGCTGCCATTTAGAGTAATCGCTGGCAATAAAAGGCGCACGCAGCACACGCTGTGAAGACTTCTATCAATACGTAATCGGAGTTATATTAAGAGAAAGAGAGAAGGCAGACCAGGGTTGCCACGCTGGGCAATTATTTGCCAGCAAACTTATTATATATAAACAATAATTATTGTTTGCTTATCTTTTGCACTGTGTGGATTGGAAAGGCATAAGAAAGGAGACTGAAGATGGGCGTGGCAATTTAAACATTAAACTTATTTCAATTTTTGTTTTTTTTATGAAAGGTTCTACTACATTAATGTGCAGATCTCTGCTATGAGAAGAGTTAGATATAGCAAATTTGATAGGTAGCTTCTTCATTACATTAGGCAACTGAAGATTACTTCAAACCCAAAGTGCCACGCCCACATCCACTGCAATTCAGCCTTATAGTAGTATCCGCATAACTACTTTATAAAAACAGCTAGACACATCAAATTTGCTCGTCAGCTGCTGCTATATATAAAGCAACTATGGGTTCTATCAAATTTCAGCTTGCCACGCCCACAGCCCCCTGCACATTAGTGTTTTCTTTTGGCTGTTTTAAAGCTAGAACCAGCCTGATGCGGCATAATCAAGCACTCTAGTTTGGCTTTCTTTAGCTATTTTACCTTACGCTTTAACGCGCTCAGCATTGGCTTTGACTTGCACCCCCCTCCCCCCTTTCTCACGACCCTCCCCTTTCTCCACTCTTGCCTAGTTCTGCTGCAAATACCTTTGGCAATCTCTAGCTGTGATTTTATGTGCTGTTTTCGGTTTCGGTATCCGCAAATTTATTTGCCTGCAGTGCGCAGAGCGAAGCAAAACTTTTTCCTCGCCTTGGCTAGGTGTGTGTCAGTGTGTGTGTGTGTGTGCTAGTGTGTGTGTGTGTGTGTGTGTGTTAGTGTGTGTGCCAATCTGCCAGCCTCAAGCTGCCAGCCTTGCCTGACAGCGACCCCATTCCCAATTTCCCCCCACCCTCCCTCTCTGCTCTAGCAAGTGGAACTCCCTTCTGGCTTGGCCTTGCCACCCTTTGCTGCTCGTTTGGCGCGTTCGTTCGCCTTTGCCACACAGTCAAACACACTTGCACACACACACACAGTGGCAGCATTTATGCGACGTGCAACAAATTTTAATGCGTTTCTCGCCAAAATGTTAAAAAATGTGTGGCACAACTTGGAATGCCAGCAACAACAGCAACAACAACAAAGCTGAGCTGCCATTTGCAATGCCCCAGTGTGTGTGCCTGCATGTGTGTGCGTGTGTTGGTGTGTGTGCGTGCTGGAGTTTTGTCTGGCCTGGTCTAAGCCCGTCGCTTTGCTTATGATGGCTGCCACGCAGAGAAAGAGAGAGGGGTGGGGAAGGGGGGCAGTTCGCAACTGTTGCCTGGAAAACTCCATGGCCAACAAAAGGCATCACGTAGTTGGCAAATCGCACATTTCACGTGTGTGTGTGTGAGAGTGTGTGTGTTTTTATTTGTGGCCTATGCGTGAGTGTGTGTGAGTATGTATATTTATGTGTGTGTGTTTGTGTGTCTGTTTGTGCCTTATCAGTCGACACTCATCGTGTTTTGCGCTGCTTATCATTGCTCGGCCCAAATTTGATTAGAAATGTCAGCGCTGCGGCGCTGCACATTAGTGCGACAAGCGTTTTTACACTTTTTCCACACTGCCAAGCAGGCTCTCCCCCCCCCCTGCTCCTCATCCACCTCCCCCTCTGGCTGATTGCAGTTTCGATTCGTTACGCAAGACGCGCGCGCAGTTAGTTTATGTAATATGAATAAGCTGCCGCTGCAAACATGCAGAAAACAAAAACAAACAGTGCCAGGCAGCAGCCAGCAGACACAACACACAGAGAGAGAGAGAGAGAGAGAGAGAGAGAGACAGAGAGAGAGAGAGAGGGAGGATGCACACATGACACATACCCAGGCAGGACACTAAGGACTCAACTCGCCGACTGCAATTGCATAACAAACAGTTGCCTGTTGTAACGACAAATATGCGACGCATGCAAATGACTGACTTACAGCCGGGAAAGAGACAGCAACTGAGTGCGAGAGAGAGACAGAGAGAGAAGGAGATGCGGATAGATGTGCAGCTGCAGCTGTCTGCACTGCGAACTACTGTGCACACTGGTCACAAGTCGAAGCCGAGGCTGACAATTGCAACAAAAATATTCAAGTGTTTTGCAAGGCACAAAAATGAATTTAATAAATTTAATGATTGAGGGAGAGAAAGGAGGAGAAGAGGGGAGAGATGGAGAGATTGAGAGACATTGACCATTGTTGGACAGCAAAAAACTTGAAGTCGCGAGCTGTAAATGAAATACATTTTTAATTGGTTAAAAATAAATACAGTATAATTCGCTTAGCTGCATCGATAGTTAGCTGCATCGGCAAGATATCTGCATTATTTTTCCATTTTTTTGTGTGAATAGTGAAAAAATTTGTGTGAAAAAAAATTAAGTTAGCTGCATTTTTAAGTTACCTGCATCGAGGCATTGTGCAAAGTACTCGAGGCAGCTAAGCGAATTATACTGTAATAAATAAATAAAATAAGTAAAATAATATTAATAACAACAAATATTGACTTTACTTTTCTTCATATATTAATGCGATGAATATCGGTTAGATGTTGGTTTTTAGATATTTACTTAAATCGATGTTTAATTTCCAATGTTCGATATATCAGCTACCTCCCAACACTGGAACTACTTAAAAGATTTTGTTCACGAACAAAAATGAATGATTTTTTATTTTATTTATTTCATGGAATCCAATATTCGACAGGCACAAAATTTACTTAGCTTGTTCTTCTGTAATTGATTTGAATTTTAAAAACGTTTACTTACTTTTAAAGACTCGGAAACAAAGTTAAAAAAAATCATCTCTGATATATTGATACATCGCTTTTGTTCCAACAAATCTAAATAAATATGTATTCTTTTATCTGACGAACCTACAAATCTTATGTATCGTATGGATTTCAATTACAAATGGATAAACATTTCCATTTCTACGATCTCTTTATTTAGGCCTCTCTTTATACTCTTATTTAGTTCCAATAACTTCAAAACTGTCTCAAGAATAAAACACTTACATGTATCCCTCTCAACAATTCTTCCGCATTTCATCGCACTGTGCACCACTGTGCCGCTGCTGGTGCTGCAGGTTATGCCAGCGTCGTCTCCGTCGTCGCCACATTCCGATAAAATGCAAATCCGGGATTACTTTGTCGTTTTGCTTCGAGAGAGCTGGCCCCCAGTGGCAGCAGCACCAGCAGCAGCAGTTGCCACTCCCCTGGCGCCTTCCTCCACCTCTTCTACCCCTGCCCCTTGCTCAGTCTGCGCAGCGCATTCGTATGCAATTCGTTTTGCCACAATTGATCCTTTTCATGTCGCTAGGATATAAGTACATATGCGAAATTGCATATCTTTGTCGCTGCCTGCCTTTGCTGCCTCGTTGCTCCTTTAGTGCAGCTTGGGTCCCACATGAACCAAGTGGCAAGGGAGGGAAGCAGGGAGGGGGAGGAGCGCAGGGGGATCGCGTGCAAGGACGATGCCGTCGCTTCGTTTGCATTGTTTGGCCCAAATATTAAAATGCTTGACTTACAAATTTAATGGCGCAATAATGGTGCGCACGTCGCATATCCGGAGCGAGTTACCCCTCCCGCCCACCTCCCTCCCTCGCCTTGCCACACTCCCTGCGGGCCACGCCCCAAAGCTGGCACACATGGAGCACGTTTGCAACACGAGAAAAACATGAGAAAACAACGTTGGAACAGTTGATTTTAAATTTAATAAAGCCACGCTCGACCTTGACTCGGCGTCTATCCGCTCCCCTTCCCCTCCTCTCTCCCGTTAGAGTCTCTGTGAAATAATTTAGCATATTTTTCATAATCGTACGAGCTGCGTTTATAAATCGCATGTCCTGCTGCGGCACAGCCCGCGCACTTAACCCCAGTCCCCCGTCTTCCTCTCCCTGCCTTTTTCATTTGAGCAGCCTTTGCTCTTGGCCATAAATTCTCTGACTGCTTATGGTGTCTGTGTGTGTGTGGTGTGTGTTTGTGTGTGTGTGTGTGTTGCCTGGCAAAAGCGAGGCGATTATTGTCATTAGTCTGCCATTATGTGCTGGCCATCAACTTCAGATGCCGTCAATGAGACCGACAACGACCACGACAATGATGATAGAGAAGCAGCAGAGAGAGAGGGATAAGGGCAGGGGTAGGGGGAGGAGCAAGCACAGGCACAGAGGCAGAGACAGGCAGGCAGTCGAGCTCTTTGCTGCCGCCTGCGTTGAGCTCTGTTTGGTGGCCAAGTTTCTATGGCCATTGATTGTGCTGCCGCGACCAAAATTATTGTTAGATTTGTGCACAATGCGCTAAGGGAAAGTGGCTTTAAAACGGCTAAAGGCTGACCACACACACGCACACGCACAGACACACGCAGACACTCGCGAAATCGGTCTATAATAGTAATTGTAAGTGGGCTTTGTGCAGCTTTGCTTTCAACTGGTTGCTCTACAAGACAATCGGTGGCTCCGAGGCGGATAAGGGACTTCACTTGGTGGGAACTGCTTAGGTAGTTGAGGCTGCAAGGTAAGGCTTACTAGAATGGGCAGAAGAACTAGTATTGAAATACGTTAAACATAGAGAAAGTAAGCAAAATGAAACTATTTAGTATATAAATATATGTATATAAGTATATATGGTCTTGTTCATGAAGAACTTAAAGGTAGAAAACTTGTCAAGCTTCTTTTATGTACTGGAAACTGCAAGTAAAAGTCAATAAAAATTGATGACTGACATGTTTTATATTACTAACATTTATCTGCATACAATA
This sequence comes from Zaprionus indianus, assembly GCA_018904595.1. NCBI lineage: Eukaryota > Metazoa > Arthropoda > Insecta > Diptera > Drosophilidae > Zaprionus > Zaprionus indianus. Next base: position 6,799,828 of record JAEIHA010000905.1, read on the forward strand.
TATTCATATATTTATATATATTCTTGTTCATAATAAGTTGAGACTAGATACCTAGTCTCCCTTGTCTACTCTGTTCCAATGTTTCACTACTCAGACAGCTAAGTAACTTCAAATTAATTTGATTCGAAATGATAAACACACAAAATATATATATTGAGTAAACCTATAGTGTGCTATATGTGTATGTATTTATGGGTAGATATTCTTGTTCACACACAATTAATTTATAATGAATTGGCAACCTATTGCTGACTATCTGTTCCCTGCCAAGCTGCGAACTCCAAAAGTAATGAGTCTGTTAACATTTTAATTCGCATTTATCTTCTATATACATTTAATATATAACATATATATTCCTGTTCTCCTTAAAGACTTGCATTTCAACTGCAACAAAAGTGGAGGAAATATTTTCATTAAATTTGGCTTTAATTTGGCAAAGATAGAGAAGCCGTCGCTCAATCAATATGTGTTTGCAACTAACCTAAAAACGAAAATATATTCATATCAAAGAAACTGAGGAAAATATAATTGTTAAACTAGAACAAAGTTGATTATTATTCTCACTCCCTCCCTCTCTCTCCCTCTCTCTCTTTGTCTCTCTCTATATCTTTCTCTGTCTCTCCCTCTCTGTCTCTCTTGGATGTTTTTCCTCTGTGTTCTCTTGATGCAAATGAAAAACACTCCTTTTATTTGTTTTAGGACTTAATTGAAAATGAATATTTTGCGGCATGTTCTGTGCATAACGACACGATGATTATTCTTTTCTACCCTCACTCCCTCCCTCCCTGCATCCCCTGTCTCCTGCTCTGACAAATACGTTGCGATTTATGATTAAACAAAAATCCATTGACAAGCAAAGCATAACCGATTTCGAGAAGCCCATCCATTTCCAGCTCCATTTCCATTTGCAGTTTCGCTTCCCGATCCCCTTTATCGTAATGAGAAATATGATTAATGTGCTGGCTATAAGGTTGGTATGTGCTATAGGGTATATTCTACATATATATATGGATTATATGTGGAGCAGTTAAGCGCCACTAAATCCTGGCTAAATGCTCTGCTAACTGACATGGCTTATAGCCAGCTGCAAATAATTGCGCTTTAATGCGGCTCATTGCCGTTTTTACAATCAATTATGCCAGCCAGGATAGCGAGGGGTGGACCGAGGGGGGAGGTGTGGGCGTGGCTGGCAAACATTTATATGAATTAGCATATGTCAATATTTGTTAAATTGAATTAACGACAAGTGCGGCGGCTCCTGCTCGCTATCTCTCTCTCTCTCTCTCTGTCTCTATCTTCCTGTCTCTGTCTGTCTGTAATTGCGACAGGCAGGAGCGTCTGCGGGTTGGGCGCACTGTTGCTTGAGGGGCTCCACCCCATTTGTTATCATTAATTAAACGACAACGCATTGAAATTTATTACACGCGTAGTTGACTATAGAGCCGCCCACATGTGTGAATGAGAGAGAGGCAGAGAGAGAGGGAGAGAGTGAGAGAGGGAGACAGAGAGTGAGGTAGAGCGAGAGGGAGAGAGAGCTGTGTGTAGACGATGCCTGCAGAAGTTGCGCCTTGGAAGTTTGAGACATAAATTGAGGCAATTGTTAAAACTAAAACCCGCAACGAATGAAAATTTGCGTTCTCTGCACGAGTTGAGTTGCGAACTGTTGTAGAAAAACTCAAGAGCGGGAGGGAAAGAGAGAGGGAAAGAGTGAGGGAAAGAGAGAGGGAAAGAGAGAGAATGTGCGAGAGAGAGAGGGGGCTCGCTTGTGTATGCTGGTGTGCGTACTCATGCGTGATTCCCACAATCAAAAACTTAACTGTCTTACCATAATTGCGTGCACTTGTCTGTGCGAGTGTGTGTGCGAGTGTGTGTGTATATGTATGTGCGTGTGTTGCTGTGTTTAATGAAATTTTATTCGAGCATTCCAACTATGCCTGCTTCCCCTCTAGCACTCTCCCCTCTCTCTCACTCTGCTCTCTAGCACTTTCAATCCCAGTCAGCCGCTACTTTCATTTGCTGTGGTTACACCACGCCCCCCGCCTGCTACCCCGTCTGCAGCGCCCCCGCAGTCCGCAACATTTTGAGGAGCAACTTTTGTGTACATGCCACACACACACACACACACTCACACACACGCACACACTTCGGCATTTCCATACGTGGTTGCCCTCGACCCGCTCCTGCCTCAAGTGCGACCTGCGGCGTGTGTCGTCCTTCTGCTTGGTCTACTTAGCTCGCTAGGTGAGAGGTCTCTTTGTGGCACCGGGAGGGTGATGCGGGGGGGGAGGGTGGCCCAGGCTAGTGTCAAGGGTTACGCTTACGTTTACGGTTATGTGGCACACGCTGCGGCGCAACTTTTGCAGCTCAATTAATAAAGCAAGTCGAGAGGAAGCTGCTAATTGTGTGTGCCGAGCGGCAACTTGAGAAAAACTTGCCTCAACCCTTCTTACCACCCCCCCCCCAGCTGCAGCTGTCAACAGGCGACAGATACGCAGACTTTACAGCGATTTGTAGTAGTATTTGTTTTGCTGCCACCCTCGCACCCTCCTCGCCTCCTCCTTGGAGTGTTTACTTGTTCGAGGGTCACGTTGACTCGATTTTCGGCACAGTTTATCGCGCTTTACTGTCAAATAATGAAATTGTCTGACTGATTTATTTGTTGACAGCGCAGATGTTTCTTTTATTTTCAATTTTGATGGCATGTCCAGTTGCCACTTCCCCCGCTCCCTGCTCCCTTGGCCACAACAATGCGATAACAACAAATCAATTCGAGGCAAGCTGCCTCAACTAATAAAAAGTCCCCAGCAGAACCAACTGGAGCAGGCACTGCAGCCCGTCCCCCCTCCAAAAAATAGTAGTGCGACACTGTCGCTGTCTAAGGGGGGAGGGGTAGAGGGGTGTGTGTCAGGAAGGCGTGTGGCAGTTAGACGCCCCCTCGTGCCGCGCTGCACAAATATTTTGCCATTGAAAACAAATAAAGTTGTTGACGATTTCATAAAAGCCTCGCGACGAGGCCGCCTGCCCTCATGTACATGGTGTGTGGGGAAGAGGGGGCGTGGCGTGGCAATGGGTAGCCTCCATGTGCTGTTGTTGTTGTGGCACGAAAAAAGAAAAAAGTTCTTGAAGCATTTTATAGTCAGCATTGTCGAGTTTGATTAGATTGCGATTTATAGCGAGCTCGCTTTGCTTTTTAGGTGCCCTACGAAATGTGTTGAGGGAGAGGGGTGGGTTCGGGGAAGGATGAAGGGGGAAGGGTATAGAAAGAGAAAGAAGCAAGGTAGGAACAGGACAAGGTTGGAACAGCTTAGGAACCTTCACAATGCCATCGTAGAGCAAAGCAAATCAGTCGAAAGCTCCATCAATAAACACGCTCAGCTCTAATAAACTGACACCTCTGCACCCCCTTCCTCCCCCGCCACTCTGCTACACCCTGTCACAGCTCAACAGACTGTGTGTTGTCAGTCATTTTAATTATGCCGTGTTAATCAATTTCCCCGAACGCTCGCACAGGAATGCAGCGAATAAATTCCAAGAACAGCATGAAATACCCTGCAAAACAACACATCCGAAGACAATATCCTCGCAGTGCCTTTTGTTCCACGCATGTCAAGGAATGTCTTTCTGGCTTCACTTTAATTAAAAGCTGATTGCAAACGACAGAAAAAAAAAACCAATCGAATGAAGCAGAAATACTGAAGTGGAAATGTTTATTGGTATTTTATTCATTCAATTAAATTCTATTCCAATTTTTAATCAAAGAAGTAGGAAATAATAAAAGCCAGTATGTAATCGACTAGAATATACTCACTTGAGGAGGCTTCCCTAATTGGAAATATCATTGAAAATACCATTCTGTACTCTAATTAATATTAATTATGTTTTAAGCAATCAGTTAAATGATGCTTATCATATTGCTTGCCAAAACTCATTGTCATATCTTTAAAATTCATCACTTAATATTTTTTCTTTATTTTGAGAGAACGTGAGGGGGCGTGGCGAAATGCTAGGTAGCTTTTTTTGTTTGTGCATCAATTAGTTATATGGTCAACAAGTTTGGGCTTCCTAGCTTTTATAGTTTCCGAGTTATAAGTGTTCATACGAACAAAAAGTCTGAAATGACACATTGGCTTAGGTTTATAAATATAAAATACTTTAAACCATATTATACTATTCTATATATTGTACTATACCATACTTAATACTATACAATTCTACTTTAAATACTGTATTATACTATACCATATACTATACTATACTATATACTATATTCTCTCACAGTTATAGGGTATGGCATCTCAGTGTGATGTCTTGCAAACGTTTGTCATAGCGACTGAGTTTAAAGAGACATATATATTATACATTTACAGTATTAATAGATATGCACATACTTGCATAGCGTATACGCAATATGGTACAGCAAATATTGCCTAAGAGGAACCTATGAAACGTAAAAAATATATATTGTTGTACCTAACAAATATTTTTAGGTAGTTGAAACTGGTTAGAGCCACAAAAAGCATTAATTTCTGAAATATTAAATGTGTGTATATAATTTGTATATAATATTTGCATGTAATATATGTATGCGAGCTGTTTTTTTATGGCCAATACAGACTGTACTGACTACAGTTTGCACGCCCGTTCGCAGTTTCGCTTAAATGTTATTAAAACCTGAAGATTTCTTCACGTAGATAATTTCGCATACAAATTTGCATTTAAATGCGTATTAAATCGCACAGAAAATGCAATGAGAGAGGAGACACACACGCACACTCCCTGATACACACACACACACACCCTGACACATACGTGGCCACACCTACAAACAAAGTATGTCGTGTGAGTGAGACAGTAGCAGCTGAAGTGGAAAAGAGTCGTGCAGAGAAAGCATATGCAAAAGAGAAGCAGAAAGAGACAGAGGGGAGAGAGAGAAGGATGGCAAGTGAGCATGCAGTAAGTACATGTGTGTGTGTGTGTGTGTGTGTGTGTGTGTGTGTGTGTGTGTGTGTGTCTGGGGCGAAAGATTAAACGCATGCTTTGCTGTGCATAATTGTTGCATAATGAAGTGAAGGATATGAAGGATCCGTACCCCGCCCATGCCACGCCCCGTCCCCTGCACGCACTCTCGACTCACTGGATATTTATGCGCCTGCTGAGACTCGGCGACCCGAGTCCGGCCCTGGACAACAACAACAACAACAAAAATGTGCAGCGACGTTAATTAAATTGCATTGCATATGCAAGTTGGTTGCATTTTAATTGAATCGGATTTAAGTATAATGCCCAAAGTCAGCAGGCAGAGCAGTCCGGGCAGTGGAGCTGGAGCAGCTTGTGGCTGCCATGGTTCGTGTGAGTGCCCCCTGGGAGGGAAGGCGGGGCGGGGGCGTGTGCAGGCCAAACTTTTTCTGCCTTAAGTCCGGCAAGAAAGTTTTTTGGGTTCATCTCGAGGGAGCTGCCACATTGCCAGAGCCCTTCTCTCCCTCCCCTCTCTTCTACTGCCCGCCCCCTTCTAACTTCGAGTAGTAATGCAGCTGGGGAATCGCCAAAAGATTTAGTTAACCCTGAGCTAGTGAGACAAATAAATTGAATTGGCAATGCTTTGAGTCCATTTCCAGTTCAGTCTGACTTCTCCTGCGCCTGCTCGGGCCCAGGACTAATGTGGTTACGTAAGCTGCCGCAGCAGGTTGGTTTGATTGCGAATGTAAATAGTGTTGCCAGTGTTGCCCTGGGGGCCGTGTTAATACTAACAGGGATTATGGCCAGTTTCAGCTTTAATCCAATCCACTGTCCACAGTCCACAATCCACAATCCGCGCTGTGCCTTTAAAGCTTCGTGCGCTTCATTTTGTTTGCCATTCACGCCATTTTAATTTTATTATCCACTCACACACTCGGACACACACTCGCACACACACACACTCCTGTTTGCTCTCGCAGGAATTAACTGCGTGCCGGGGGGAAGAGGGGAAGGGGGTGTGTTCGCCCGTTTAAATCGCAGTCAATTGACTGCCTCGCGGCCTATGCAGAATTTGCATTTCCAACCTGTAAACAAATCGAAAAGCAATTAAATTATTTAAATAAAAACAATAGACGATGCTTGCACACGGCACAAGTGGAGGAAGGGGGCAGTTATGCACGGAGAGTTGGGGGAGGGGAGAGGGGGCACAGCCGCACAATCAGCGTGCGGGAGCTCAACATAATGAGAATTGTGAATTAATAATGGCACCGAACCCGTTGACATTTCCGCAGTCGCATTGTGAATGCAAACTAGAGATGGACGCGATGAGGGCGTGAACTTGTTGACAACTATCGGAACTATCGTGTGTGGGGGTTTTTTATTGGGAGTCACTGTAAGGTCAACAGGTTTCTAAGCAAAGAGAAATAAGAAGGAAGCTGAATTCTTTTGAGAATTGTGATAAATAGAAATATAATGTGATTAAATCTAACGATAATATTATTTAATATAATATATTTATTGTATAATGATAAATGTATCGAAAAAATATAATATAGATATTCCGGGAGGAAGAACTGTATCAATAGATAGTTGACAAGGCAGCAAAGAGTACGGTAGGTCGACAGATACAAATAGATATACTACGATTGGATTGTTATAACTAATATAAAAACCGATAAATAGCGCTAAGAGAAATTAAAGAACGATAGCTGACTTGATACAGAAATAGATAAACACAGAAATCGCATAAGAGGAAAAGTATTTGATGACTAGATATGTATAAATTGCTTAAGGGATATAAACATGTATTAGACATATTTGTAAGACAAAGAGTAGTTAAATATATCGATAGAAAGATGCATTATTAAATAGATAGAAAGCTATAATGAGAGTTTAATAAATAGTTTGATAGCTTAAAAGCTAAATAGATAGACTAATGGGATGGTAGATATGTAAGAAAATGTAATCAATAAACCATAACGACAACGATTGACAGATCGAATGCAAAGGTTTATACACCTCTTAGAGGTGCAGAAACTTTCATGTTAGCTAAAGTTTTTCATACGTTAATCGATGTTTATCTATAAAACATCAATGTTTCCGACCTCTGATATACTAACTTAAAATATACATCAAATCAGAAGCATTGAGATATCGACTATCAAAGTTTATTAGGAGAAAGTTCATTTCATGGATATTTGTATTTGTATATTAAGTCTATCATCGAATGATGAATGAATCTTCTTGAATACAGTAGGTTTAACATATTGATAGACTGATGGAATGGTAAATATATATTTATACAAAGATGATAAATAGACTATGGTAGGTAGTTAGATCCTTTATTAGATAAAAAGGTACTTAAAAACCTTCACATAATTAAGAGATTTGCATATATACACTAAAAATTCTTGAGTCGGTAGTTCATTTCTTTTGAATCTATTCTCAAGTGCATATATGTATATAATATTATTCATATAATAATATAATATAAATTTTCTATATACACCTTATAAAATATAAAGTCATTTAAGCCTTCCTGCTCAAGCCATTCTTCCTCTCCAATTGACTTCGATCTCCCATCCAAGCATAATTCAGGTGAGTTTAATTAGCGCATAATTAGTTCAGATCTAATGCAAATATTTCGGTCAAAGCGGAAGCAAGGAAGGGAAAGAGGGGATGGAGGGAAAGGAGGAGAGCAGATAAAGGTTGAATGCCCTGTGGCAAGTGCATGCTCTATGATAATGAGCCCAGCACGGGGAATGTGAATGTGAATTGCTGCGCTGCTGCTGCTGCTGCCTTGAGTTGTCGTTAATATCACTCATACGCCCAGTTGGCCAATCAATGTCGATGTCTCCCATGCTGCAGCACTCAGTATGCGCTGCACGCACACAATGGAATGCACAAACACACATACACTCGCTGGCGTATAGAGACATACATAATCCTTATCAATTGTATTACTTCCGGTCAATACTAAACACCGACATATCCTATTAATTTCATAAGCAATTGAGTGCAAAACTGTAAAGCGTACAGGAGAAGTGGAGTGGGGGGGGGGGAGGCAGGAACGTAGCTGACTGCGTACGTGACTCTTTTTGATGCGATTGAGCGCACTCGCCGGGACATTTCGCTGTCCAAGGACGAGAAAAGGAAAGCGAAGCGCAAAAAAAAGAACAGCTTGGCCAGAGAGTGAAGAGCCAATCCGAGCTAAATCGAAAATGGCACATTGTTCACGTGCCAGCAAGGAGTGGAGCTTCCTCCCACAACCCCTCCACCTACTCCTCTGTACTCCTTCTCTTCCTACACCTTTTACCCTTTCCCCTTTGGTTCTTCTCGCGCGCTTACTGCAAACTCTCGTTATTACAAACGGAAGCCCGGAAATGAAGTGGCTCACAGTATTGCCTGTCCCTTTCTCTCTACCCCTCTCTCTCCCTCTCTCTCCACTATTCCCTCCCTGCTCTCTCTCTCCCTCTCTCTCTTTCTATCCCCTTCTCATATCGATAACTAAGCAAATTGTTTGGGCAACGCGCCGCACAGACAAATACTTTAAATTCCGTTCCCGCTGCTGCTGCCTCTGCCTCTGCTGCTGCTAATGTTGTTTTAGCGCAACTTTTTTAATCTGCTCAGGCGCCGCTGCTGCCACTGCTGTTGCCACTGCCACCGTATGCTGCTGCTGTTGCTGCTGCCGCTGACAGAACCAATTAAGCGCAACCAAATACAGCCAGAAACAAGGTTGAAATTCCAACAATTTCGCTGCGCATCGCTTGGCCAAGCATTTCATTTCGCTGCCAACTGACATTGGCCATGGCCAGCATGGCTGCTCAGCTGTTAACCCCCTTCCCCCCACCCCCTACCACTCCCTAGTGAGCTGCTGCCCCCGCATCAGCTTCAGCTCTTGCCCTTTTAGTGCTGCTGCTGCTGCTGCTGCTGTCCGCAATCAGCGAGGCACGCGAAACTCAACTGGCCCCAGTTGTAGTTCGCACGTGTGTGTGTATGCCTGGGTGTGTGTGTGTGCGTGCCTGTGCCCTCTGCACTGTTGTAAAACGTCAAAAGCGTTAAACGTAATTGAGCTGCGCGCTCAAATACAAATAAATAAATACCGTGAGAGACTTTGTTGTTGCTGCCAGAGAAAGAGAGAGGGAAAGAGGGACAGAGAGGGGAAGAGAGAGTGAAAAGGAGAGAGAGGGGGCAAGGAAGAGAGAGGCAGCAAGAACAAAGCGGGGCGTGGTAGGTTCCACATTGTCTGCTTGCCCGAAAGTTGAAATGTTATTTGAAATGTAGCAACAGCAGCAGCAGCAGCAACAGCAGATGTTGCTCGCGTTGCTGCTGCTGCTGCTGCTGTGTAACAAACAACAACAACACGTCGAGCTGGCCAAAAATTGCTATTTAATTTCCAACTGCAACTCGCTGTCCACAGAGGGACGAATCAATCAGCGACGTCGACGCCGCTGCCGGGCAGCAATTTGCCCACATTCCACAAAGAGTGCAAGGCGGGGTGGGGTTGAAAAAGCAATAAGCGAGGGGGATGGGGAGGGGGAGGGCAGTGTTGGTGCTGACGCTGCAAGCGATCATCTTGGGGGTGCGGACAACCAGAGATGCAATCCACATGGAAGACACACACGTTTTAGTCACTGCAGGCGATCATCACGGCGTTGCAGCAGCACATAGGTGCAGCACGAGTAAGCCAGACAGAATCCACATACGTTCCATAGGCTTTACACTGTGATCCACACTATCAGTGTTTCATTTTGCTTTTGCTTTGTGTTGTAAACTCACTCAGCAGTCAGTTCATTTACAAATGATATACAGTCCACATGCGAGGGACATAAGTTACAAATACAATCATCGAACCACATGGGATCCTCATAAAATGTGTTCACTTTCCTCACGCAATCCATCCGCCATCCACACGAACATGTAATCCACATTCAATCTACAAGAACATGTAATCCACATTCAATCTACATATAATCCGCATACAATCCACATGCAATACACACACAATCCACATACAATCCACATACAATCCACATACAATCCACATACAATCCACATACAATCAATAAACAATCAATGTATGTTGATACATTTATTTACAAGCATTCTGCAACCAATCCACTCATAATCCACACTTCATTTCCACACTCAATCCACATAAAATTCACACACAATCTATATACACTCCACAATCCATGTACAGTACAAACATAGTCCAAGTGCAGTACACATTAAATTGATTTTCATACAATCTGTGAATTAACTTCTCATAATCTACAGTTCATCTGCATACAATCCACACGCATTGCAGAAACAATCCACACACAATTCCAATGCAGTCCATATATGATTTATAAAAAACATGCATGCAATGAATTCGCAATCGGCACTTTATTTCCATACGTTCCACAATCCACATGGAGTCTACACAAAATTCAATCACAATCCACACTTCATCTCCACACAATCTACGATATAATCAATATATCGTACAATCAACAAACAATTCACACTGAGTCCGCACACACGATCCACCTACAGTCCACAGGCACTGCATTCATACAATTCACATACAGTCCACATACTTATCCCTTGCAATCTAAACACGTTCCACATGTGTATAGCACACGTTACACATATGTTCCGCCTGCAGTCCACATACATTCAACCCTCCATAATTGCATCCACTCTACCCCTGTCAATAGTTTCAACATCTCTCGCGTCATCTCACTCTCGCTTCCTTTCCTCTCTCCCCTCTCTCCCCCTTCCCCACTCTCCCTCTCTCCCCTCTCTCCCCTCGCTCTCTCTTTCTGTCTTTGTTCATTTGATTTCATGTTTTTCATTTAATTTGCCTATTTTAGGCAACATGCAGCGTAGAGTGTAGATGCTTTTTGTGGCTCCCTATCCTCCTTCCCCTTTTCCCTCTGTCTCTCTCTATCTTCTCCTCCCCCCTCCCTGTTCCCATGACACCACCCAGCTAATCATTTATGCAAATAACTCATACAATTTCGATTAGGCAGCACTTAATCAAGCTGCTAAGCGGGCTCAACAACATGTTCGGCATATCCTGCCAATGCAATTTTGTTGCTGCTGCCTCTGCTGCTGCCTCCTCTGCTGCTGCTGCCTGCGCCTGCAATAACAATAACAGTAAACCAAGCCACAGCAAGGATAACAATGAGGGGAGAGCAGTACCCCCCTCCTCCTTTCTCCCTCCACTCTCCCTTCCCGGCATTGCCTGCTGGGCGTATTTAAGTGGAAAATAATGCATAAATTACGCCCCAAAGACACTCGAGAATACTCGTATATCTGCTCTCTCTCTCTCTCTGCCCAAGTTTAGCATAACTTATCGCATATCCTATTTAGATGACAACACATTTAAACACACCAGCACACACACATATATATTAAGGCACAGACTAACGCTTATTTAATTAAATATAAATCGCTGAGCTGCTGCACATAAATTTTAAACAAAACAAGACGAGGCACGTCGGCAAAGCTTCCACCAGGCAGACTATTTGATACCCTAGAAAAATGTGAATATTTTTAAAATATTTGTGGAGTGTCTGGACTGTTATTGGCAGAGTTGCAAGACGTTAGCAAAAGGTTGTCTTTAATAATTATTATTTTTTTAAAGCCTTTAATAATTTAGAAAAAAAACTATGGGAAGTTGAATCGTTTTCTTTTCTTAAACTTTAAGCGCATATATTATATTATTGACCTATATATAATGTCTGCACTTCATTACAAATACATTTTAAATGCTGAAAAATAATTTAAATTTTCTTTCGTTGACCAACACTGTTTAAAGTGTCTCACCAAAGTCACAAACAAAATCTTAAATAATCTTTAAAATATAAAACTTGTTCACTTTCTCATTTGACTCTTTCAACGCTTATATTTCATTGTTTAATGCACATAACTTATAACAAATAATATTTAAATTCTAGCAAAAATAGTCTTTAAAGTCCCACACATTAACCAACACTGTCAGCAATACTCTCGAGCAAAGTCAAAGATTCAACTTACGTGACCAAACAAAAGAAAATTGCGAACAATTCGAATTCATTGCGTAGCGAAATAAATAAAAGCGCCGCCAACGCCGCATTCCCCAGCCAGACTTGCCCCATGCCACAACACTCACACACATACACCCCAACACACACACGCATACACTCACACACACATTCAAACACAATGCAGCAATTAATCATTGCGTTAAAGCAAGTGGAAATCAGATTGTTTACTTGCATTACGATTACGTGGCGTATGCGCAATGCCAAATAAATTATCATTTAGGCAGAGGTAGGAGAGGGTGTGCACGGGGGGGGGAGGTGTGTCACTAGAGCCTGCCTTTGAGCAGCTGCCATAGCTCTTCATATGCCTGTCTTGGCTGCACTAACTCGTTGCGGAAGTGGAATTTGCAGCCTGCTAATCCCTTCCCCCTTAATTCGCAACGACTGCTTAAATCGGTCTGCATAGGTTGTTTATATATAGAATATATATGCATGTATGTGTAGGGTATATTTGGGGCTACATATGTAGGGTATTTGTGCGCTCTCTTTCATTATTTATGCTGCATAATCAATCAATATGCTGCTTGATTTTATTATTTCTTTATTTTCATTTGCTCTCGCCATGATTGCTGACGGGTCCCTTAGATGGCGATGGCGACGGCGCCCATCCTTATACCTCCCTCGCCTGTCTCCTTCCCACCATCCCCCCCTCTGCCGCATCGCTGGCCTTGCGCTGCTCTCGCGCTGTAATTCGCGTTAGTCGCTCCAGCAATTTATATCAATACAGATCCAATCGCGTGTCCTTCATGCCCCTCCTCCTCCGCCCTCTTCTGTGTGTATGTGTGTGTGTGTGTGTGTGCTGATTTGATGTTTTTCTTTTTGTCTTTGATTGAGCTTGTTATGTGTCGCCCCCGCCCACTTTGCCGCCGCCCTGCTGCTGCCCCTTCTTCCTCCTTCTTCTGCTCATTGTATTTGTCTATCTAACTGCAGCGCTGCCATCAGTCATGGTCGCGCCACGCCCCCCTCCAGCGCACTGCTGCTGCTGCCTTCATCTTCATTGAACTCACTTTGCCTGCCTGTGTATGTGTGTGTGTGTGTGCCTGCGTGTGTGTGTGTGAATTGGATTCGCATTCAGCTTGAGCTTGAGCTTGTGTGCCTCTTTTGATTTGATGATGTGCCTGACGCACTCGACTAACTGCCGCAGCGCTATTTAAATGTCACGCATCCTGTCGCCTGCCTGCCCCCAGGTGGCGCCACAGAGCACGCACACACACAAACACACACGCATACGCTTTAAAGACGCGCCCTCTGACCTCGCTGAGACTGTCAATATTTGTTATTGATTTGCCATAATAACATTCCCAGTGCGTCGATAAATTTCGAATAACGCATTCACCTTGCGGCCAACACACTTGCCCCAAGAGAGAGAGGGGGTGCAGGAGGGGGTAAAGAGAGTAGGAGGGTGGGGGCAGCGCAGTTCCTTGCACTGCTTTGCCTGCAGGCGACGCTGATAAATCTCGACCGAAAAATTCGCGTCCCCTCTGCCTATGGGCGTAAATGGTGGCCAGCCACGCCCCCTTAGACAAAAGTAAGTGCACATTAGCGCACAATAATTACAAGGAGTTACAGCAATGACACTCTTGCCCTAGCAGGGGGCGTGGCAGCGAGACCTACAAAGAGGAGCAAGCGCTGAAGCAAGCTGAGCTCGCGCGCAACCGGATCGAGTTGCTAATTAGAAAGCGTTTTCGGGGCTGCAGCGCTGTCAGCTCAGCTCAGTGCGGAGCAGAGCAGGAAACCGCAAGCAGCGTGTGATGCGATGCGAGCAGGAGGAGGAGCAGGAGGGGGAGAGGAGAGAGGAAGCAGGAGGTGAAGGTTGTCGTGGCAACTTTTAATCGGCTCTGCGTCGCGTAGTTGCTCAGCACGGGGGCAAATGTGGCAGCAGCGGGGCAGTGGCAGGCAGTGTGGGTAGAGAGGGGAGGGGGAAGTAGAGGGAGAGGGAGAAGGAGGGAGGGGGTGTAGTCGTGCTGTAACTGAGGCAACGCGGCAATCCGCGTGCGACGCTTGTCAGCGCGATGCGTCAAACTGAAATTCGCATTTGCATACGCTCATCAGTCAGGAGTCGCAGCGACAGGCAGGCAGATGTGCCTGCACTTATACGCACACACACACACGCAGCACACACACACACACACACACATGAGCTGAGAGCTGCTTTGGCTGCCTGCCTGTGCACATTCGTCTTGTAAACATGAAGTTAAGCGCCATTAATTTACTCTGCTTCCTGCTGCTCCGGCTCCCCCTCCTCTGGCTCCTTCTACTGCTCCTTTGCCTTCTTTTAAGCCTCCACCTTGCTGTTCATCTCGCTTGCAGCCTCTTCTCTTTTCGTACTTTTCTCTGACTGCCTTCTCCTTCCACTTTACGCGTTAAAATCACTTTGGTCGTCGTATTAGTGACGAGCACGTGACGCCTCCACCTTCGGCTTTTTCTTTACTTCCCTACCTTCTTAGTACCCCCACCCCTCTTTGACTCCATCTTTGTCTGCCTCATTGCCCCTTTCCTCATTCCATTTTTCTTCTTAGTTTGCATCCTTTTCTTCCTCTTTTTCAGCCTCTGCGCCTGCAGCTCTGTCTTCGTCTCTGCCTTCTTCTGCGCTGCCTTCTTTCAGCCTTCTTTCTACACCTTCGCCTTGGTATCCCTCTGTGCCTCCTTCTGCCCCTTCTTCTCTGCCTTTCTTTATTCCTTCTTCTTCTCCACAACCTCTGCTTCCATCCTCCTTCCTCCTCCTTCTTCTGCTATCTTCCCTGTCTACACTTCCTCCTCAAGCTTCTCTTCTGCAATTGCCTCTACCACAGCCTCATCTTCTTTCTCTACCCCTCTCTCTCTTTTCTCCTTCTCTGCCTCGCTCTCTCCCTGCCTCTCTCCTTCCCTTCTTCCCCTCTCCTTCCCTATCTCTCTTCACCACCATTCTTTACTCTCACTCTCCCTTAAAACTTACTTCCTCCACACTCTCAGTCTCTTCTCACTCAACACGTTCGCTGCATATTTCTCATTCTTCCCCTCCTTCTCCTCTCCCACCCCGCCTCTCAAACTTTATCCTCCTATTCGATTTCTGCTTTTTTGCAGGCACTGTTAAAAAATGCTTAAGTGAATTTCGGCATGTGCAGCTTACGCACCGCACACCACCAGCTCCAAAGGCAATGCTCCCAATCCTCCACTCGCCTCAATCCTCATTCCACTTCCATTTGCTCTTCTCAAATCCAACACCCCCCCCTCCACCACCTTCTTGTGATTTACGCAATGCTGCGCAAGTTTTAATTTAATTCACTTTGATGCGATTACTGCGCGCGCTCTGGCTGAGCTGTCTGCAGCACGCTGCGTATGCGCAATATCGATGCTTATTAGCCAAAGCCAAAGGCAGGCGAAACATTTCCCCAGTGTATTCTGTGTTGACACAACTAAAGGACGCACCTGAACGCAGGCGACACCTGGCCACCAGCTAGACTGTTTAGTCAGACAGTGGCAAAGAAGGGGGCGTGGCAATGGGAGGGGGGGGAGAAGGGTAGCCGGCTGGGTTTGTCGTCTCAAGAGGCTGCCCAATGTTGATCCCTATTAGTAGCACAAACAAGTTGCTTGGCTAGCCGGGGATATGTGCAGATGTTATCTGGCATGGGTAGAGAGGGGGAGGGGAAAGAGGGGAGGGGGGTTTGTGGCATGCAACCAGTGCCAGCTTCGCATTGTCCATTCGGCTTAACCGCAAATCCTTTTTAACATATAAAAAGTAACGTTTTGCGGCAGAAAGTGTGTGTGCGTGTGCGAGTGCGAGTGTATGGGTGTATGCGTATGAGTGTGTTTGTGTGCGTGTATGTGCTTGTGTGTGTGTGCGTGTGTCACTACATTGTGTGTGCGTGTGTGTATTCCCATTGCTGTTGTCAACACCATTTTATACCAACGACGCTGTCCTGGCTTAACTGCACTGTCCCTTGTCCAGCCTCTGCCCATGTTCTGCCTCCCCCCCCCCCTTCCTTACTGCCCCTGGCTCTGTGCTGTGTGCGTTGCGTTCAATTGAATTTGCGATATGTGAATATTTAAGCACTGTGCAGGGACACACGCAGCTCCCGCACCAGTTGCCAGTGCCGGCTTCGACTTTCAGCTCCTGCTTTTGCTTGTTATTGCTGGAGCTGCCTCGGCTGCCTTGTAGTTTGTTGTATCCACATAACTATCATTGCTTTTGTGTCCTAGCCAGGGCAGGCAGGGCAGTCTAGAGAGGAGGGAGGGGGGAGCGAAGCAGGTGGCGGCGATTGCTGGATGCGATTGAATTTTTATTGCATGATAAAAGCGAGCGACAGAAGTCGAACAGGTGAGCTAAGACGAATAGCAGCACAACAGTGGGAAAAAGAGAGAGAGGGAAGAGAAAAGAAGGTAAGGAGACAGAGGTAAAGAGAGGGAGAGAGAGGGAGGAGGGGCTGCTTGTCTGCAAACATTGTAAACATTGCAAAATATTTGCTCGAAGATTTCTGCTAAACCACTGGAAAAGTTTATTGATTCCTCGCCTCACTTTGCATATGGCGCACACAGCAGGACAATGGCACAGTGGGGCAAGTGGACAGAGAGGGAATGTGGTGGACAGTGTAGGGACAGCGGATAGCGGACGCTAAACTGACAGCACTTGCGAAATGACACACGTAACGAGACAGCAAGAGGAATGTGCGAGGGAGAAGGCGTTGCAGGCGAAATTTTACTGTGCAGCAGACAGCAAAGTTGAGGCCGGAAGAATGCAGTGTTAAAGTGATGGGGAAGAGGGGAAGGGAGTGGGAAGAAGAAGGAAAGAGAGCAGGAAGTACAGTAGACAGAGAACAAAGACAGGAGAGAGGGGAAGAGAGAGGGGGTAAAGAGACAGTGAGATGTAGAACAACAAAATAATTTTAAGAGCTGTCTGACATTTTGGCAATGACTTAAAATGGAAATTGATTAAAAATACGTTTGTAGTATTTAATAAATAACAAGAAGAAAATGTGAGGACAGCTCACTAGGAAGAGGAGTAAAAAAGAGCGGGGGAGGTGGAGAAAAAGAAGAGTGGGCAGAAATAGATTGAGAGACGAAGGAAGAAATTGAGATATGTCCGGAAGGAGAAAAAAAAGAAAAGACAGAGAGGGAAAAATAAAGCTTGAGAAAGTCCATAAAGTCGTACAATTTATGTTCAAAACGTGTTTAAGTATTTTCAGTATTTTAATCTAAGGAAAATACTTTTAGTATTTTATAAATACAGTTTGTACTTTAAAAACACCAGCAATGCTATATAAATAAAGTTTTTTTCAAGATTTAAACGACTTAAGAATCGTGTAGATAAGCTTTGGTATTTAAAAATGTATTCAATTTATTAAATGCAATTCATTTAAATACGATATCAGCATTAAATATATAAAATAATAACTAAGTAGATAGATACATACAGTATTAAATACATACTTACAACACTGTACTTAAATACAAGAGGTAAAATCTGTATTTAATGTGAATTTATTCAAATTACACGTGCAGTTTTAAATAAATACTTACAGAAATGAGTTAATAAATACAGTTAATATTAATTCCAATTTTGTTGAAATAAAAAACAAATAATAAGACCTTTAAAGAGAGTATTTTATGGAAATTAAATTTAAATATGCATGCAGTATTTAATAAATAAAGTGGTGAAAGTGAGGGGATAAATTATGAGGGGGTAAAGTATGAAGGAGGTACAGTGGGCACAGTCTTCAAAGCTAGTACAATATGTTTTAAATTCCATGAAATTGGAATTTATTCAACATTAACAGTGTTTAAAAAGTATTGCATACTTTGGGGCAGTGGACGTGGTGCATTTCGAAGAAATTATAAATATCTAAAGAACATCTACAAAGCTCAATGAACATGCGGAGACACTGCGTGGGCGAATACAGATAACAGGGTATTGAACAGCTTACATTACTCACACTGCTCACCTCCCAGCCAGGGTATTATCTCGTACTTGTTTTTTATTGTCGCTTGTCTGCGTTTTTTTGATGGGAGAAGGAAGAAGAGAAGAACTTGCTGGGCCAAGTCAATTTCGGGCAAGAAACTTTTTAGAAAATTGAACCGAATTTACAGCGCATACGAACAGCGACTGGAGGGAGAGAGAGAGAGAGAGAGAGAGGGGGAGAGAGATAGTGACGCGTTGAAGCAATGCGACCCGCATGACCAGAAAGGACATTTGCCCAGATGCTTTACGCTGCGCCTGTTTATGTTTACGTTTATGTTTATGCGTGTATGCTCGGCCGAGTGTGTGTACAAGTGTATGTGCGAGTGTGTCTGTGTGTTTTTGTGTGTGTAAGCGTGTGTGGCAAGCAAAGGTTTTACTGTCTGTGATTTGATGTTTACAATAGCAAAGGATGCGGCCAAGACAGGGACAGCGAAAGAGACAGAGACAGCAGAGTAGAGGAACAGAGACAGGAACAGGGACAGGGCGACTGCAGCATGAAGGACGACAACGACGACGACGACGACGCCAGCGCAGGCAGCGACGCAGTGAGCGACGACGCATTTGAGGCAGCAGCAAGTGATTTCAATAAATTTGATGGTTTTCCATTTGCAACCCAAACTCAATCGTCTATTCGCAGTAAAAAATTTCGAATTACGCTGAGAGCGAAAAAGCGCAAGAGCCGAGCAGATTGTGAGGGGGGAGTGGCAGAAGGGGGACAGTAGGGGGGCGGCACTGGGTCGAGCTGTAGCTGTAGCTGGAAATCCTGCCTTACTCAAATGACTAATACAAGCAAAGTTATTGACATGGCAGCGGGTTTTAGCTGTGCCCTCGAACGAGGGTAGCTTGTAGTTCTTCACACACACACGCACACACATACACACGCACACTCACGCACACACACTAGCAGACACTCGCGAGAAGTATGCCCCAATTCGGGCTGCGTATAACTTCAAAATGACTGCTTTATGTAAATCCCACGGATAACGTTTTGCAAATTGAATTTTTAGCATTCTATTTTATTTATTTTTCACATTTTTTCTTTCGCCCCGTCGCGTCGCTGTCACCAGGCAGAGATAGAGTGAGTTGGAGAGGGGAAGGGGGGGAGTGGAGACCGACAGTCCTTGGCCCAGTGCTATCGGTTGCCTCTCATCCGCATCCTCATTTCTCGCATTTACTTCAATCGCCTCATAGATACTTTTCCCTCTTTACTGTAGTTGCATGACAGTTAAGCCGCACCCGGATAAGGCAGCAGCGCCAGCACTACCGACTGCGACGGCAACGGCAACGGCGACGGCGACGTCAGCAGCGAACCCTACGCCGACACCAACTGTCAGACATTGATATTAACAGCGAAGAAGCGAAGATGGGCTGCCTGTTTAAATGGGTTCGCTGTCGAGCCTAAAGCTCATGTTAGCCCCCTCTTTCTTTCCTTATCTCTGTCTCTTTCTCTCTCCTTCTTCCTTCTTCTCTCTCCTTCTCTTCCTTTTCGCCACGCCCCCTTGGCAAGGGGTAGCCAACTCTGACGTGAGACACTAATTTAATATGCGTGTGCTTGGCGCATATTCACTGACTGACTGATGGATCATTGATAGGCGATTATATAAAGAAAGCACTTGCTGTATCCCGATTCTAAGAATTGGGAGAAGCATCTGTGTATATATATACATATATATATATATATATATATATATATATATATATATATATATATAGATTCTACATAGTTAGGACACTCGATTCTGGTGAAAAGAGTTTATATAAAATATTTATAAAGTGCATAAGTTAAAAGCGTTAATGTTGTTCAAGAATAAATACGCTTAAAAGCCCTTCAATAAATCTAAATCGTTGCTATTCTACTTGCTGTTCCAGAATATATGTATATATAAAATATATAATTACCTTCAATATATTACTTTCAAATCTGTTTCTAATGCAAATTTACTGAGGAAAAAAATATAATAAATGATTCCAAAATAGTAAATAAATAATAATGTATTAATCGTTAATAATGAACAGGAATATATATGCTTTATAGTTCCATATATAACTCAATATGCCTAGTTAATCTCTTACTGCCATTTACATAAAAAGATGAAAAGCAATACTTCATCAACCAATTCCCTTCAAACACCTTTGGCTAATTAATCAGATTAATTTCAACTGTGTTAATTTATTTAAAATAACAAATAGTTGCCACATAAAAATCTCAATTTCACTGCAAAAAAAAAAAAAAAAAAAACTGGCTCCTATGTTTTATATGGAAACAATGCAAATCATGTATTGTTAATTAATAACCGGAGCTTGTTAAACCAGATTTCTTGTGGCTTTTTTTTGCCCTCTGGCTACCCGATCAATAAACTGATTTGTAAGTGTTTTCATTCAATTACTCGCATTCCCCTTCAGGCCATAATCTTTGCTATTTATTACAATGAGAAGCAATTAAAAAACACACACACACACACACACACACCGAAAAAAGAAATTGTTGCTCTCCCTTTTTTTCGGGACTCCGTTAAATGTTGTCGTTCTCTCATTCACAATTCTTGTGCGCTGCATTTCAATATTGATTGCTGCGTGATGAAATAAATGTGAAAATTGTTTTTTTCTTCATTTAAATCATCTCGATGAATGTCATAATTAATAAAGTAAAGTGAAAAAAGTACATGTGGGACAATAAGGTGAAGCAATGCACCAAATGATACTCTGTTTTTCAATTTAATAGTAGAAATAAATGATTTAAATAGATTTCCAAAGTAGTTTAAAGTGCGAAGAAATATTTGCAGCATACTTTAGTTGTGCCTAGCTTTAATTAAGCTATTTACTAAATTTGATACGGTTAGCTATTGTCTTACAGGAGATCTTGGTGTTCATACAGACAGGGAAACTAAGGAACATAACTAATACATATGTTTGTTGAACTGTTTGCTCTGTCACTCTCCTCATCAAATGCTAAACAGAACCTCTTTCATTTCTATTTAATGCGTACAGGGTATACAAATAATTGATTACAATTAAAACGACTACAAATTATTCGCACTTTAACTCTAAGTGTCGATTAATATTTGCAAAGCAGTAACATGGGAGAAATACAGAAAGGGAAAGAGTGGTAAGAGGCGGAGACAGAAGCTAGAGAAAATAGAAAAGAGATGCAGACAAAGAGGAAGCTTGAGAGTGGGAGGTATGTTAGGGTATTTTCTGTTGCTCTGTAGTCAATCGATATAAAAAAGTTTATGTATTGAATCGAATATATTAAATGCCGAGAACTTTCACAAGATTTCTAAGCAAGCTTCTTATTAAATGCAATAGAGGAAAGGAAATGGAGAATAAGGGAGGCTGCATTTCAAAGCGTTCTGTGATCAATCGATAACATGTAGTTAGTCTCATAACTATATTCGATTATTTCTTTCAATATTGGTCTTATGAGACTTCTTAAAGTTATGCTAGAAGGCAACTTATCAAAACAGAGACAGAAGTAGAGAGAGAGAGTGATACAAAAAGAAGCAGTCTGCATTTCCATGTGCTTTGTGTTCAATCGATAACGTGTAAACATATTCGATATACTTTCATTATTCCTTTGATTACCCTTGTTTGAAGTTACGCTATAAAGAAACTTATCAAAGCAGTGAAAGATATAGAAGTGATACAAAGGAAAGCAGCCTACATTTCCAAGTGCTTTGTATTCAATCGATAACGTGTAAACATATTCGATTAATGCTATCATTATGCGCTCTTCTTGTTATTAAAGCTTCTCCAGAGAGAGAGAGAGAAGAGGAGATTAATGTGTACGCAAATTCATGTGCTGTGTGCTCAACTATTTTCTTTCATTGGGCATACTTTTTATGCTTTTTCCAGAAGGGCACTTATAGAGAGAAGGGCACAGAGGCAGAGAGAGTAAAGCTGAATAAAGAAGCCTGCATTTTCATGTGCTCTGTGTACAATCGATAATTTGTAACTAAATTCGATACATTTTTATGCACTTTACTTGTAATTATGCGAGGCCAGTCTCCTTTTGCCTTGTTTATGTGCCTGGTAACGTGACTCATAAAGCAGGTTGACCTACCTATCAATTAAGTTTCATTTCCATTTCGATTTCCCATTTCCATTTTCCCCTCCCCCATTTCTGTGTTGTTGTTGTTGTGGCTGCTGCTGCTACTGCTATCGGTTATCATTGTTTTTATTGCGGGTCATTTGATTTCGTTTCAGTTTGGTTGGGTAAGTCATTATTATGGTTGCTCTCTGAAGTTGCTGTTGCTGTTGTTGTTGTCATCGATTGTTGTTGCTGTTTGTTGTGGCCATCCACTGTTGTTGCCTATTGTAGTTGTTGCTGCTGTTTGTTGTTGTTGCCTTGTCATTTGGCCAGCGACTAATGAGTTTTGTGATTTCTCATTTATTCATTGAATTTTTTAATTAGTCTCGCATTGCTTTTTATGTGCCACCAAATTGTTGTAGCTGCCCTCGTTATTGCTCTTGTTGTTGCTGCAGTTGTTGTTGTTATTGTTGTTGTTGTTGTTGTTGCTGCTGCTGTCCTTGCTGACGGGATAAATGTCGTAATTGAAAAATAAATGAGGCAATCAACTTTCTGACCTGTCATGTAGCGAATATTTTAGCTATTGACCTCGCACAGCGCGCACTGCACGCTGCTGTCATCGCACCACCCTGTACAGCACTCTCTCTGTGTGTGTGTGTGTGTGTGGTGTGCCTGGGCCACCCTGTGGCCAACACATCAAAATTACAATGTTGTGGCTGCCGCTGCCGCCGCCAACGTTGACAACCCTGCCGCCCTCCGGAAAGGTAATTATGGCCGGACTGACTGACGGCCTGGACGAGCTACAATCCTTGCCCGCTGCCTGGCTGCCCCTTGCAACCCCTCTGCACCCTCTCTGCTACCACTCTGCTGCCCCTCTTCAATGGTTTCATTTAGCATGTTGAGCTTTTTTGATTGTAATTGTTGTCGATTGTCATTACAGTCTCGCCCCCTGTGACCCCTCTCTGACCACCGCCTGACCCCTTGGCCCGCCATGCAATTGTTGCATTTTTGTTGCCTCTTGCGCCTGCCTCGTTTTGTTGCGGCCTTGTTGCGCGGTTTGTTTGTTGGCTGCATCGCATCGCATCGCGCCGCCGCCGCTGTCAACACAATTGTTGAGCCTGACGGGGCGACCTGCAGCTGCAGCCTGACCACAGCTCTGTGTGTTGCATCAGCATCAGCATTTGCAGGGGCAGGGGGAGGGAAAATTAACGAGAATTGAGTTGTAAGCTTTGGTTGGAGCTGCGATTCATTTGCCTCCACCCAATGGATTATGGGCTAATTTAGCAGGCGCTGCTTTCTGCTCGGCCAGCGGGCAAGGCCAGAGAAAGAGAAAGAGAGAGAGAGAGCGAGAGAGTGTGGGCATCTCTTTAGGGTAAATGAAACATTTAGCTGCACCCTGTCACTGCCACACCCCCCTCTCACACACCCCTCTTCTACTCCCTCTTCATATCAAAGTTCTCGGCAAAGATTTTGAGAATTTTGAGCACGTTTGCGACGTTCAAAAGAGATTAAAAGCGAATAATTGTCGCCTTAGCAGGCGAGAACAAGCAACGTGAGGGGAATGATGAAGGAGAGAGGGGGAGGGGGGGAGCGAGGGGAGTGTGCCTTTGCCTTGTAAAGTTGTGCGAAGTTTTTCTGGTGGGTGGTGCTTCCTTGCTTGGCTGCTTGTTTTTTTGCTTCCTCGCTGGGCTGTCGGGCATGATTTAGGCAAAGAGCCTTCGCCAGCCACGACGACGACGACGACGACGAGGACGAGGCCGAAGCAAATTTAATTTCCGTGACAGAAATAAGTTTTGCGCTCAAATGCACAGCAGACCAAAGTGTTCTAGCGTCGAGCGCCTCGTGCTCTTCATCGTTATATTGTGCCCAAGTTTCATTATCCTGCCATGGGGCTGCCCCTTTTCCGTCTCATCTTTGTCTTTGCTTCGCTTCCTTCACCTTGATATTGCTGCTTCCTGCGCCTTCATTCTTCTTTCTCCTTGTTACTTCTCCTTACTCCTTCCTCCGTGTTCCTCCACGTTCTTCCTCCTCGTTGTTCCTTCTCCTCGTTCATTCTTCTCGTTTCTACTCCTCGTTCTTTCTCCTTCTTCCTCCTCGTTCCTCCTAGTTCTTCCTGCTTTTTCTTACTTCTTTCTTTCACTACCTTCCTCTTTCTCTGGCTCCACCTAGCTATCTTTCTCTTCCTAACCACCTCTACTGTCCTCCTTCTCTCATTTGATCCCTACTGATCCCTCGTCCGCTCTACACCTCCTACTCAGCTTTTCTTCCCTTCCTTGCTTCATCAAGTCTTAAATTTTGACTCTCTTTTCTTCCTTTCTGCTTCCTGATTTCCTCGTTTCCTTTGGCTTTCTTCATACCTCCTTCTAACTTCCTTTATTACTTCATTTCTTCTTACTCTTTTCTTGGTTACTTCATGTTTTTCGTTTTTTCTACTCTCTTTCACCTCTTTACCTTTATTGTTTCCCTTTCAACATTGTCTTTCTTCTTCCTTATTCTTCTTTCACAGCTGCTCTCATTTCTCCTTCTGCTCATTCTCTTTCTTCTCCTTTCTGGCATCTTAATCCACTTAAGTCCCAATTCCATTCTAAGTTTTACCTTCTTCTATCTCCTTAGACTTGCTTCTGCCTTCTTTTGCTTTCTACTACTTCCATCTGTATCCTCCTCCTTCCTGCTGATTCCTCCTGCTTTCTGCTACTTTTTCCTTCTCGCTCCTCCATCCTTCTACTTCCTCCTACTGTCTCTGTCTCCCTCCTACACCTCTTCTTCCTGTGCCTTAGCAAAGCGTGCGTGCCTACACCAGTCAAGTCACTCTGTCTCTCCCTCCCTCTCTCTCTCTCCCTCTCTCTCTTTCATCTCTCCCTCTTCTCTCTCCCTCTTTCTCCCCCTCCCCATCTCTGCTTGTGTGCCACATCGAACAAGTTGCAGCTAGACTTTTATTAAAAGCTCATTAGGCCAAAACGCGAAACTTTTGCTGGCTCTGCTCATAAAGCCAAAGCGAATCTCTGCTTCACCGATGACGCTGCGTCAATCTCTGCTGCTCCCACTCTCCACACTCTTTCCCTCTCTCTCTCTCTCTTTCTCCCGCCTCTTTAACTCTCTTTCTCTGTCTAGTTAGGCGCACCTCATGCCCCATCACAGGGTGCTGCGTTGCGGGCCAGTTTCGGCAAGTCAGTCATCATTAGGCTGGTGACATCATCATTATGAGCACTTGGGCTCACCTTGACGGCGACGTGATGCGCTTCACGACGTGCCAAGCCGGCTACCCCAAGCCCCCCCCCCCTACCCCTTCGGAAAGTAGCAGGCAATTTTTCAAAAAACGCCCCTCGACCAAAGCAAGAAAAATTGTGCGGTCCAAGCAGAAATATATTTCACTGCTGCGTGCCCAGTTCCAGTTCGAGACCAGGAGGAGTTGGTGGAGGTACCTCCCCTCCTTCGCTCATCCATCGGTTCCAACTGGCTGCCTTTGTTAGTCACCTTCTTGAGCTAAATCAAAATGGCAGCGCGTCTGAGACTGAAGCTGGAGTGATTTACTTCAGCCTGAGAAAGAGAGGGAGAGAGAGGGGGAGAGAAGAGAGAAAAGGAGGGAGAGTGAGGGCACTCCTTTAGGCGCCGCCTTACTTGGCATTCATGACCACGAGCCTAGTGGGTCCTTGGCCCCCATCTCTCCGGCTCTGCTGCTCCAGTTTGAAGGACGCGTCGCGCCTTAAATTGCTGCGTCGCCTTCGGTTGAGGCTGCGCTCGTGCGCAAAAATCGCTCGGCAATTCTCACATGTGAGAGGCGAGTGTTGGGTCTGCTGCAAATTAACTTGAAACCGAATCATAATAAAGTCATGGTCAGCACAAAAGTGCAGAGGGGGAGGGGGAGGGAGGTAGGGAAGTGGCCTTTGGACTTGGCTTGGTCAAGTGCTGTGCCTCGGGGCATGCTTGGAACATCGTTATGAGCGAATTATTTGTAACCATTCAAGAAACCCAAACATCAATCTTGAGCTGCACATGGGGAGGGGGGAGGGGGTGTGGCTGGGAGTGAGGCGTGGGGGGCGTGGCAGTTGCTGAAGGAAGTGTCAGGCAGTTTGAGTACAAGATTGCGACTCATTAAATTACATTGCGAATGTCATTGTAAAGTGAGTAAAATGAGGCTGGCAGCAGGCAGAAGGAATCACTCAGCAGCTGCTGGGCAAGGGGGGAGAGAGGAGAAGGAGGGAGAGAGGGGGGCACTCGTTGCGTATACGTAACATTCATTTATTTATATATTACAGGCGACGCCGCCGCTCCGTCTCTCTCTCTCCTGCTACCTTTAGGGCACTGCTTGCCTCTCTCTCTCTCTCTTTCACCGCTTTGCTAGCTACTGCTGTCTCGCTCTCTCTCTTTCTTCACTTTAGCTCTCTCTTTCTCTCTCTCTCTTCCTTTCTCGCTCTGAGAGCAATTTAAAATGATAATTTACGCAAATGCGTTTAAATAAATAAAACGCAGTAGCAAGCGAGCACAATGAGAGCGAGAAAGAGGCAGAGGGAAAGAGAAAGAGACAGAGTGAGGGAGACCAAGAGGGAGGGTAGAGGCAGGGGAGGGAAGGCGTGGCTGGGCGCGGGGCTGCTGCTGACGCACATTTTGTCAGCAACAAAACTTCCGGCGACACCTTCCACCCTGCACCTTCCTCCCTACACCTTCCTCCGTACACCTTCCTCCCTCCACCTCTCCCAACCCCTCCCTACCCTGCCCCTCCCCTCACCCCTCACAATGTTGCCTCTGTTAGGTGTCGGCTACAATTGTCCTTAAATCACGCGTAATGAAGTTGTCGCTGTGCGCCTCGCTTGCCTCGCTTGTTACTCTTGCGTAACTGTTTGTTGTTGTTGTTACTGCTGTTGTTGTTGCAGCTTGTCGCCAGTTGAACTGCCTACTCACCTCCTCTATGCCTCCCCCTCCTTCTCCTCCATCCCCTGCATTTCTTCGTCAGCTTCTGCTTTTTATTGTTTTTGCATTTTATTGTCGCGCATTTATTTTTGCATCTCAATGTCGAAGCTGTCGCCCATTAAGAAGCAACTTAGTGGACAGTTATGGTGACCACATGCCAAGCCACCCATGATCCATTAAGGCAGCTTACAGTGCTCCATGCCAGTTGAAATAAATATTATATTAAAAAGTGTGGAGGGATCATGACATCCCAGTCTAAATGGTTGATAAATAAAAAGAAAGGCTACCTTCGGCCTGCCAAGGGTTCTATACAGGTTGCAGGCTCGAATATGCTCTGATCGTTCCAATATAATATATATAACTGTATATTTGTATATGTATATTAATATGTATATTAATAATTATGTTTAAAATTATATCTCTCTTTGATAGGCACAGATAAATTGAGATTTATTACACCAAAGAGATTAATCTCTTACTTTTATTTTTTCCTCATATTTTCAGCAGATCTTTCTTATCAATACAAACATTGGAAATCTATATTTATATAGCTTTTTTATGTTTCTCTGGCATTTCAAGTCTTTAACTTCTCATTGGCTAAAACCAAAACTGCAATGATTGCTGGCTAAGTCTCACTATTAGTTCCATTGGTTCCGCCCAAAACATTTATATTTCTCTATATAATTTCCGCAATTTTGTTCAATTTCGTATTTATCAGTTGCAAAACTGTTTTTCTGCTCATTCGACCGACGGCCACGTGCCAATTTCCCGTTAAATGCGGCCATTTGTCTTGCGCTCACCTGACCGGGTTCCATTCACACCTCCCCTCTTTCTCTCTCCCTCTCTCTCTTCTCTTCTCTTGCCATTAAGTGTCATGCAAACAAATGTTCAACTGCGACTGTTCAGCTCGCTTTCACCTTGCACTGTCTCCTGCTCCAGCTAAGTTCCCTCTTCTCCCTCCTCCTTTTCCTCATTCTCTCCCTCCTCTCCCTCCTCCTCTCCCTTCTTCTCTTCCTCCTCCTTCCCCCTTTCCCTTACCCTCTTTTGGCCACAACCAAGCAGCTGCGTGTGCAATACGCGCTGCAGGGTCAGCACCGTCGTTGACAGGTTACCCACCACATATCCGCTGCAGCAGCGAAGGTTGCCCACTTCCCCTCTATCCTCTTCCGTCTCCTCTCTCATAGTTGGTGACCCTGCTGCAAATTACATGTTTACAGCGGGCAAAGCCAAATGTAAACGTAAACACACATTAACTTGGCCAGCACACAATATTTTTCACTCAAGGCTCTGTGCTTACTCCTGTTCCTGCTCGCACTCTTCCTCCTGCTCCTGCTCCTGCTTGGCTTGCTTGACTGCCACCTGTTTTCTTCTGCTGTTTATGCTTTTTCACTTTCTTCTGCTGCGCTTGCGGGCTTGACCCTCTTTCTGTTACTCCTTGTACTCTCGCTCCTCGTTTTTTCACTCCTCGTTCTTCTCTTGCAGGTTGCTTCTTCCCTTCAGGCTTCTTCTGCTGCTGCTCCCTTTCTGCATTCTTTGCTCGCTCTTCTGATATTACTTGTTTCCTTCTCTTCTTCACCTGCTGTACCTCTTTCTTCTCTTATTAACTCTCTTTCTCGCCCCATCGCTGTTTCTTCCACTTCTAGTTAAGCTTCTAAGGAGAAGAAACTCTTTCTTCTACTTTGCTTAAGTCCCTTACCTTTTGACCCATTTCCTTTGCCTCCATCTATTTATGTTCTTCTTACCCTCTACCTCTTTTCTCTCTGCTTCTTCTCCTTCCCCTTTCCTCTCTCCTTCCTCTTTCTCCCTCTTTCTGCAGTTAGAAAGTGCCAGCCCTAGGCGCTTGCATATCCTGCAGCTTGGCTCTGGAAAAACACATGTACGCGGTAGCTTGTGTTGCCCCTCCTCTCCCTCCTCCTCTTCTCCCTCCTCCCCTTCTTCCTCCCCTCTCCCTTCTTCTCTTCACCCCCTCTTCAACACTCCCTCATCCCTTTCTCCTACCTCACTTGTTACCAACAAACTAAACAATGAGACGAAACCACATTCGTTTTCGGCTGCTGCCCCTTCTCTCCCTTCTACTTCCCTCCCCTACCTTACTACAATTTTTTCAAAACAATTTTCCATTTATTTTTGCTGCGGCTAGATAAGTGCAGCATGACAGAGGCGTGCAGTAGTGGGGGGCTAGGAAGTAAGGGAAAGAAGCTGCATCCTGCAAGAGCATCTTGGCAAAATATGAAACACGCTGCTTCCTCTTGGCTTCCTCTTGGCCAGCGCCAGATACCGCTCGTGCTGCTGCTGCTGCACAAGTTGCTGCGGGTTATTGCAACAAAATGTCAACTGGGGCCATAAATTGCGTCAGTCTGGCAAATTTGTGTTGCCAGCGTTGCCAGCTCCGTCGTCGTCGTTCATTGTTGACATATTCGAGCAACTATTCGAAGGTGAGCGACAAACTTTGATTTCGTTTTCAACGTCCTGCGGGGGGGAGCCAGAAGGAGCAGAAGGTAACAAGGCAACAAGGCAAACAGGGCAAATAATAAATAAGCACAGCAGCAACAACAACAACACGTGTTGCTGGTTTAAGTGGTTGCTGCCAGAGAGAGAGCGAGAGGGGGGGGGAGTATTGCCAGTTTATCCAGCACTTTCGCTGGGAAAACTTCTCCTTCTCCTCCTTGTCTTGTGCCTCGTCTTGTGGCACGCTTCGATTGCTTCGCGCTACGCCTGTCGCATATTTTAAATCCCCCGTTGAGTGGCAATCAAGCAAACTCACTAAACCACCCTCGCTGAGACCCTCAGCCACGTCTCCATTGCCTGCGCCGTCTTTGGCTTAATTAAACAAGCGAAGCGACCAAGCAACTTTTAAAAATGATAATCATTTTCAGCCAGACAATGAACAGCGAGAGAGGCACATAGACAAGAAGAGGGAGAGAGAAAGGGAGAGTGAGAAAGGGAGAGGGGGAGGAGAAAAAGAGAGGTAGAGGGGGACAGAGTGAGAAGGGTGGCGGGCGCTGCCCTTTGTTTCTGTCTTGCGCTGACACTTTGCTCTTGCGGCTGCTTTGCCTCCGTCTCCCCCTCTCTCTCTCCTCTCTATCTCCCTCTCAAGACCACTGTGGGACCACGCAATGTACAACGTCTCCATTTTGTTATGGCCATAATTATATTTGACTGCCGTTACCGTTAGCCAACAAGAGGCGACACCAGGCAACACCAGCAGCGGACATCGTTGGCCATTGCCATTCCAGCTAATCCAGGTGGCCATTGTCGTCTTGGTCGCCTTTGTCGCTGTTTTATTTAATTTCCATTTTCATTGCAATTGCCAAAATGGGGGAAGGGACCGGGAAGGGGTGTCACCATGGCAATTTTGAAGAGCAGGCAGCCTCGTCCCGCGCACAATTGCTTTATAAGTTATAAAGCATCGTCACTTTGCTCAACTCAAGTGCCAAATCATTGCCTTTTCTCACTGAATTGTTGTGCAGGTTCCTCTACATCTCCCTCTTTCTCTTGCTGTCCCTCTTCCTCTCTCTGTTGTTGCAGTAGCACGGCCAATTGCACGCTCAAGTGGCGAATCAGTCGCCATCAAAGCATCAAAGCTGAGGCAGTTGCATATTAGCACGTCGATAGGTCGATGCGCCTTTGTGTAATGGCGGCAACCCTGCCTGCGTGCAAGCTTATCACCTAGGCAACCCTGCCAACGGTCACGTGCGTTTCACTTCATTGGCTTCTCTCTCGCTCCCTCACTCTCCCCTCTCTTTGTCTGTCTCGCACTGCAATCAGACAAATAAAAGTTGAAGATCCCCAAGGATTATTGGCATTAGCTGCTGCCAATCAGTGTTGGCAAATAACTTAAAGGGCTAGGGTTACCAGACTGTCTGTGAAATTTAAGTCCTTTAACTTCAAAGTACAGTCTGCAAGAGAGAAATAAACGTTTAACATGTGCCTTGAGCGTGGCACTGCCAATTTAAAAGTTTCTCTAGCTACCCTCGGTACTGCAGCACTTTCCTGCCAAATTTGGCATCTCTGGCACCCGTAATAGCCGAGCTCTGCGCGTTCATACGAACAGGCAAACACGAATTGCTTGAAATACCATAAGAGCGCAGCTTAAAATGGCGGGCAAAATTAAATACAGTTGCACTGGACAATTGTCCTTGCACCTTCGCGCGAATTGCGATACTTTTTTCAAGTTCGGCAAACAAATTTAATTTATTCCAGGCTTCGTTTATTTTTCGAGTCGCAGCTCTGTTCGTGGCCGCAGCAGACAGCTTCAAGTTGCACTCCGGTGCTGCTGATGACTGTGTCCAGCCTGCCTGGTGTCCTGCTGCCCTCCTGCTGGAGTGTCCTTCGCTCCTCCTCGTGCCTACCCAGCAGCAGCATGTAAGCGTCATCGCGACGCCAATTTATTTATTTCTGGCTGTCTGTTTTTAGTTTGCACTGCGAAAGACCGAAAAAAGCAGTATAATAGTCAAACATTTCTAGGGCTTATATGCCGTAGTATATACCCTGTAAAAGTGTCTTGGGGGGAAAGGTTGCCAGCAAGTTGAAGAGATGAGTTGAAATGAGTTGAAAATGGGAAAAGAGCTGAAGGCAGAAGGTTCTTGCCATGGAAGGTACTTCCTTTACAAGGCACTCCTTCTGCTTGAACTACCCCACTTACAGTAGCTGCTGCGTGGGATTAAAATCACTTGATGCGTTGAAACGGCGTTGCCAGACCGTCGAGAGTTGAGTCGGTCGCAGAGCGCGTTAAAATTTCGTTATTATGTTGACAGCATTTTTGCTATTTTTACTTGAAAGCTTAACCAAGCGCGCACACACACACCAACACACACACACACATGTACACACTGGCACACACACTGACACACACACTGACACACACACTGGCACACACATGAGCATCCCCTGGTGTTATTTTGGTGTTTCCCCGAGCTTGTTTTTTGGTTGGCTGGCCTCGGCCTCGTCCTCACCTTCTCCCCCTGCTCCCTTTGCCTCGTCATCGCCTGTCACGGCAAACTCGTCGCACTCGCCATATAAAACATTTCCAGGCTATGAGCCAACTGCAGCCAGTGCCCACACCTCGTTCCCCTTAGCCCCTGCCCACAACTTCCCTTCTCTTCACGCTGACTGCAGGCAACTGAGCTATTTTGTGGCAATAAGCATGAAATTTAAATGAGCGTACCCCCGCTACACCCCCTCCCACTTCTCTCTCTTGCTTACTCTCAACTGCACACTCGTCCACTTACGCTCGTCCAAATCCCAAGGGGGAGGGAGGGGGTGTGGGGGGGTGATATTCATGTCTATCTCGGCCCTTGCGTATGCGGCGAATTTGAAAGCAACGCGTGCAATTAGTGAGCTCGTCTGTGAAGCAGATACCCAGCTAGAGAGAGAGATAGAGAGATAGAAAGAGAAAAAATGAGAGAGAGAGAGAGAGAGAGAGAGAGAGAGAGAGAGAGAGACAGGGGAGAGAAGGAGCCCTGCTGTATGAATATTGAGCATTTATTCTATACATAAATTTATAACGCACCCGCACTGTGAATGGATTTATGCAACTCAATCAAATAATTGTTCAAGTGGCAAGCGCAAAAACTAAACCTGAAACGTGCAGCAAAAAAGCAAAAGGGAATTAAGTGAAAAATTACTCAAAATATACATTTCGGATTAAGCCAAGCAGACTATGCATTCCCCTACCGAGGCACTTGTGAAACACTTGAGATGATTGTTTTGCCATTGTTGGGGCAATTTAACTGGGGCCAAAAATTATTGCAAATCTCTCTAGCATACAAAAATACCAAAAAAATACCATAAAAATACTGTGAGTATCGCTTACAAGTAAATAGAAATATTTGTTTGAGAAGGAAAATTGTGACTAAAATAGAAAATCCGTTTGCAAATCTTGCAGCTCATCCTTTATTCAAGTTAAGCTTTGCATTCATTTATTTATTTCATAGAGATAAGTGTGTATAATATATTGAATATACCGCATGTTTGTTTAAATACCGAACAGGAACAGTGCCCTCAACCCGACCGGATGTCAATTAAGTAGAGTATACTCTGGCATAGAAGTAAACAAAGTGCAACAAAACTTGACCATTGAAATCGAAACAAAAGCGCATTTAAGCATATCAAATGTTTCCTGATTCCGATCCACAAAAAAACAACACAAACCTCCACACACACACACACACATTTTCTGTTTGCAATGGCATCAAACAAAT
Source organism: Zaprionus indianus (assembly GCA_018904595.1). NCBI lineage: Eukaryota > Metazoa > Arthropoda > Insecta > Diptera > Drosophilidae > Zaprionus > Zaprionus indianus. The sequence goes on from JAEIHA010000905.1 coordinate 6,832,933, forward strand.
GCAATTCCCAAAAAGAAGGAGAGAAGCAACTGCAGCTGCAACAAAGGAGACTGTATGAAAATGTGCGATAGTATGCGATAGTATCGGCCACAGTTCAATACCCTGTGGCAGTGCATGCAATTTTCATCAGCATTGCTGATATTAAAACAAAACTCCGAGGCTGAAAAGAGCAACGAGAGGAAGTTCGTTTAGCTACTTTATTTATTTATAACATTTAAAGCAAACGTTAGTTAATGGTTTTACTCCAGACGAAGCACGAGCTCCAGCTAGGGTTGTGTGTGCAGCGTAAATGCGCTTAGGGTTGTTGTACGCTCGTAATGCGCGATGCCCTGCCCTGCCCTGCCCTGCCCTGCTTGGGGTTCCGGTCGCTGGCAGAGTGCAGGAAGCGCAGAGGGGTTGAAAGAGGGGTGGGAATGGAGGGGGGATGCGCTTACACAAATTTCTGGTATTATGTTGCATACTTCTCGGAGTAATTTATGATTTCGACGCACATTTGTGTGGGAATACCACGAATCAGAATGAAAATGCGATTGCGAACGGGAATCCAAATGAGCACAAGCGGAGGGTGAAATAGAGCGTAAGAAATTCCCCTGTCGAGCAGCAGCAGCAACATCTGTCTGTAAAACAAAACCAACAACAGAAGAAGCTCTGGAAAATAAAAGAAAACCCTCTACCGGAGCTGAACAAATGATGTTAAGTGACGCGCAGCTTTTGTGGAAATGAAAGCCAAGTTCGATTCTCAAGATGCATGAGATAAGATAAATAGAGAACAGTACGTGGCGAGGGTGGAACGTGGAGGTTGCTGAATTATGCTGCGGACACGTGCAGTCAATCAAGGTTGTTGCTACGTGGCGGGGAGGGGGGAAGGTGAATTTTATACCGATCTAAAATAAACATAACCTAAAAATAGTCAAGCATAAAAATAAAATCAAATCTGGCCCAGACAATCGATAGAAATATTTTGCTATAATAAAATGTATTTATTTATTCCAGCACTTGCCTCTTTTTCTCTCTCTCTAGGATTCATTCGTCTGCCACAAGTTTTGTCTAGTGGGAGGAGGAGTCTTGCCGGGGCTAAGCCATGTCAAAGTGCTTTGGACAATCCTTTTGTGGCAGTGCGAAATCCTTTCGGTTTCTATTTCAATCAGAGCTCACACGCTGGCCTTGCCATGGCTTCCATCGCTGATGAACTTGACGACTCTTGTGCATTATTTACACATAGCCAACGTAATACGAGTAGCTAAAGCGGATGAGCAAGACGGGGAGAGAGAGAGGGAGGCGGGGAGAGTGCGCTGAAGTGGAGCTGTAACAGTTGCTGAAGTTGCTCGGATCAGAGAGCAGAGCAATTAATGCGCCCTCTTTGGCTTCTTCATCGACTGCCAGCGAAGCTTCATTAAAAAATCCCATCAAATGGCAGTAAGATTGCTTCGCACTTTACCACCTACCCTCCCCCTCTCTCAGACGTACTTGCTCAGCCCCCTCTCTCACCCTCTCTCTCCTTGCCAGCACTCAGTGTGCATATTTATGACGACGAGCAAATCAAAAATGCAAATAAATTTCAATTTTCTAACTCTGAGTTGACATGAGGCGGCAACATGACAGTTACAATTACAGTTACAACAAGCAGAGCAGGCTCCATTTGAGTGTATGCGAATGTTAAATACTCTGTAAAAATAAATTAGAATTTTCTATATGTATTTCATTCAATCTTTGTGGTTTTTTATTTGTTTAAAGAATTTTTAAAGCACAAAACAAAAATTGAGTTTTTATTTTTTATTTTTGTAACAAAAGAAGTTCAACTGTTCAGTTTTATTAGAAAGAAGAGGTAGGGTATGGTATACACTTAATCATAATATAATCAATTTAAATAATTTAAGCCAGCTACTGTCTGTGAATAGATCTTGAACTAATTTGAAAATGCTTTTTGTTATATAAGAAACATATCAGTTCTCAAATTTTGAATTCTTGAATCTTTTATTGCAGATATTTGGAATATACCTAACTCAATTTTTATTTTATTAATTTATATTTTATTATTTATATATTTTTATATAGTATATATATATTTTTAGTACATTTTAATAAGATCTTTAAAACATTTATTTTTTATAATAATTTAAAGACAAATCCTTAAATATTCTTTCGCATTATTGAAACAACTATCCACATTTATAAAAACTGCATGTACCCGATTTAAGTCATGGCCTTTGACTACAGGGTATACACAGCCCATTTACAGAGAGAGAAAAAGAGAGAGGTAGAGAAGACAGCACCACAAGTCACATGCAGACCAGAGAAAGACTCAGAGGAAGAGCGAGACAGCAAAGTGTTCAACTCCAATGTGGCATGCATATTTATGAAAAGTGCAGTGGCATCTTGTCAGGGTCGGGACTGGAACTGGAACTGGAACTAGAACTGAAGCTGGAGAGCTGTCCATGACAATTGTTATTAAATAATCATTTTGCTGCAATAAATTTCAATTTGCGTCAGTGTCGCCAGTGAGTGGCAGCTTAATTTGAAAACGAGTTGAGACCTAATTTACCCGAATTCCAATTTCCAATTTCCAGACAGACACACTAAATATACGTACAGCGTATATGCATTCAAATCATACTTGTATATACTGTTGTAAGTGTGTGTGATGCAGCATTTGTTGTTGTCCGATGCTGTTAAATATTTACGCAGCAAAGTGAATTAGCTTCGCTTTTCACGGAAACTACAACTACAAAACTACTTTGCGAAAAACCCAATGAAAATGTAATTAAGTTTGCATGGCAAATGACTCGAGTGGTTTGCCATCGCAGAGAAACAACAAAAAATGCCTGCTAAAAATTTGTTTAAATATTGACGCAAATTTACAAGCTCAACAGCAGTTTCCCAGTTCGCCTGGGGATACAGGGGCAGGCAGGAGAAAGAGACAGAGAGAGGTAGGGAGAAGGAGAGAGGAAAAGCTTTTCGAAATTGGCTTGGCAAACGAATTTCGCAATCGACTCGCCTCGACTCGCCTCGCACATTGAAATCGAGCCAAAAGTTAAATTTTAAACCAATTGTAGCCAGTCCAGAGCCTGCTCCTGCTGCTGCTCCAACTGTGGGCCTGTGGCCACACCTGGGAATGTGCATAGCATCAAGTCCAGTTGAGCTAAGGCATTTGCATCAAATGCCAAACAGAGCAGGAGAGAGCGAAGGCAGCCCTCTGATTGAAATGCTCAGAATGCTGTTCCTTCTTGTGACATGGTCAACTAGCAGAAGGATTAGGGGCAGCAGAGGGTGTCATAAGGGGGTCTAAGCGGAGTTACAGTTAGCCAACTGTGTCTGTCTGATTTTTTTTGCCGCACAGCTGATGGTCTCTGTTGGTCTGTGTGGGCGTGACGGCGACACCAGTACACGAAGTGGGCGAGTGGGAGATCTCTGAATTCAAGTCTGATAATCACATGAGCTGCTTGTAAAAACCTTGCTGTATATCGACACAAAGGGAGATGGCATATGCGATATATAAAACTCTACTTTTATAAAGACTAAAGGTAGTATGTGTGGATGGAATGATTGGGATAAATGAGAGATAAAGGGTATAGAGAAAGTACATACAGAAAAGACTACATGCGTTAATGTATACTGGGTAAATCTGACTATATAATTGATAGCCTTTATTGTCTTATAGCGTTTTCAAAAGAAACTTTTCTTATAACATCTATTCAGCATGCTTCAATTTCGTTTAAGATGTAAGAATATATTTAAAGTACGAAAAGCAAATACTTCTCTCTTTCATTTAGTAAAAAATTTGCCTGTAAGCTTTTTGAATGTGTTTCCCTAATCACAAGTTGTTGTTAGTATCAAAGAACTGGTACATGGTGTTCTATTTTGGTTTATCCCGGATTAAATCGAATTTAATATAATGAAATTTAAATTGAATTTAAATTTAATTAACTTAACATTACTTCAAAATCAAATACATTTCTAAATTCTAAATTCTAAATTATGCTCAATTATTCTAAATTGATTGTTATAAATGATTAATTGTATTAATATCTCATTTCTAATTCAGTCGCCTACATTTACTCGACTTTAAGTAATATTTAATAAATGGTACATTCTGTTGTAGTACAAACATTAACTTCAAAGAGTAATGTGTCTACATGTTATGTTTCAATTCTCCGAAATATGTTGTTCAATTTGATTTAAATTATGTAAATTATATCTATATATATATATGTATATAAATAAAAATAAATGAGTTTAGCTCAAAGGCACAAATTCCTAGTAAAAACTCATCTTTATCCGCGTCAAAAGTTCTTGTTAAACGTTGAATGATAAGCAAAAAGACAAAATACTTCAAATAAACAGTACGAGTATTCTGGTGAAACCGATACCCGGAGTGTTCCCTCTTAAATCGATTATACTGTATATCGATGCGCCAAATTAACGGTTCCATCTCAAGTATAAACAACTTATACACACTCTCACACACACCCACACGAACTTGCAGTTGTTGTTAATGTGTCTAGGGGAGACAAGCACACGCATGTCTAATCTCCGCTGCTTCCCGATAGTCCCCCCTCCCCCTCCCTCCCTCTTGATCGCTTTAAGCAGAGTAAACACAATTATTTTTCAAAATACATTTACAAACGCGCGCGTGTGTGTGTGTGTACATGTGTATGCAACAGAAATCCCCTTAAGTTCTTATCACACACACACGCTCAATCGTCCCATCCCCATCTCCGAATTTTTGTTTGTTTTTGTATCGAATTTTCTCAATTTTTTCCTTAACGAGATGCAAAAGGAAGACCAAAGTCAATGCATGAAGGAGGGAAGAGGGGGGGGAGGGGGAAAGGCATGTGACAGGCGGCTGTTTCTCTGGAAAATTATGCAAATGATTGGGCAAATTATGTCCAAAAGTATGCGTTCCTCTGCCAGCTGACCTGTGACCTTACCCCTCCCCCCTCTTCCCTAGAAGCAGACCATTACCATACTTCAAAACTTCCAAAAAACAACAACAACAACAGCATCATAATAATCGAGAAATTCTCCTCTCCTGATTGGGTATCCCCAATCTCAACTTGTTGTTGTCCCTGGCAGCAAATCTCGTCAATTGAAAATTTTTGTAAATAAAATAAAATAAAAATGCTGAAGAGGAAATAAATAAGTGAAATAATTTCTGGTCGACATTTGACAGGGAAGAGAAACAAAAAAAAAAACAATATTTAGCTTCGTTTTGCTTTTGTTTCTCCAGCGTGAACGTAGGCGTGTTTGGGGGGCGGCATTAACAATATTTCTTTGCCTCCAACGAAGCATAAGCAGCGAGAAGAAGGAAGAGAGAGATGAGAAGACGAGGAGCAAATGAAGTTCACGAAGGTTGCAAAGTTTTCAGTACAAACACTTTAATATGGTAATTATTATTTACCTGGAATAATCTAAATAGATAAAGATGAAGAAAACTTAAAAGTTTTGGAGAGATGGAAGAGGAAAAATAAAGTAAAAAAGGTGGAAAACATAATGAAATACTTATTGTAGTAAGACAATATTTACTAAAGAAGAGGACGATGAAGTTTTTGAGAGACAGCGAGTTATATTTCACAGAGTAGAATTAAATGAATATAGAAAATATTGTATTGTAGGTATATATGAAAATTATATATCATGGCAAACGAGCGTTATTATCTAAGCAATCATAAGTACTAGAGACACCAAATTTGACATGAACACTAACGAATACCTTACACAGGAAAAGCTAACTTAAAAGGTTGGGTGCCTCGCCTACCGCCTTTGCAAAGGAATATTTCATTTTGTTAATTCTATTTGTGAGCGATAGGGTGCAGTACTGCAGTGGTTAAGGTTATTTTGGTTTCTTCATATGTTACACAATATCAAACTTGAAATTCAGTACCTCAACCCCTCTTAAAAATAGATAATCACATCACAATTAGGATAATGTCATTTCTAATGCGAATTAAGTGGACATTTGTATTGATTACCCAATTGGGCAGTCCCAATTGAGATGCCATTGCCGACTTTTATTGCCAGCATATGCACGAGTATATCGCGAATGCACAGTGCATCGTCGATTATATGGTATATTATTGCATTATGGCTGTCGAATATCATTTGCAACTGTAATTTGCGTGGCAATATGCGCTAATTGAAACGTGTTGACAGTCCACACAAGAACCCACTCAGCAATGGTATGAATCCTCAAATCACGCGAGAGGGGGATGACAATCGAAGAGGGGGAGGTTGGTGGAGATACTGGAGGGTTCCAGGCGACCGCACTAGAACGCATAATGTTTTACAATTTGTATTTTATTTATATTTTATTTATTTATATTTCTCGCAGTCAGTTCACAGTTTTTTGTTGCATATTTCAATTTGTATAATGCGCAGCGGCGGCAACTTTTGTTGCAAATTAATTTGGCAGCAAAGTTGATTCTCCACGAAATATGGCAGAGAAACTGTGAGAAAGAGAGAGAGTGAGTGGGGGAAAGGGACAGCAAGTCAGCGATGCAACAAGCCGCAGTCGCTGTCGCCGTTGCCGTTGCCGTCGCTGCAGCTGAGCACGCACGTGTAAAGCCCTCGTACCTCTGTCGTAATAACCGCAAGTTAGTTAACTAAACAAGCTGACAGGCTGCCAGGGACATGGATGGGGAGCAGGGGGAGTATAAGGAAGGGGGGGGGCGTGGCCGTGAAGCGTACAATTGTTGCATCTCGCTCGCTCGCTCTCTGAAGGAAATTGCAAACAAAATTGCAACTTCCTGTCAGCGACAAAAACTTTTGCTGTGGCGCCAATGTTGCCACTTCCGTTTAGAGCAGAGTCGTATGTGTGTGTGTAAGTGTGTGCGTGTGTGTGTGTGTGTGCTAAGTGCTGTCGGTTATTCATATGCAAACGCTATGGCTGAAGGCAGCCGGAGCCAGAGCCAGAGCAGCGCCATGTTTGGCAATCAAAATATTTCACTAAATTGCTGAGCCAAAGCGAACAAAGCCAAGCAACAGCAGCAGCAGCAGCACAACCAGCGGGCAGCGGGCAGTGGCAACATGGGGGGAGGGGAGCATAGTCAGCAACAGAGCAGCAGGCAGAGCCGGCGCCGACAGCGACTGCTACCAGCAACAACAATTTGACTACAACGGCCGCACCACAGGAAGAATAAAATATTAAATAAATTTTTGCAAAATTTTACAAACGTGACCAGAACCGGAGAGTGAGCGAGAGAGAGAGAGAGGATACAGCAGGCAAAGAAATAGTGCAGAAGAGGTGGGAAGGGGGTAAGAAGAGGGGCAAAGAAAAAGTGGGTGGAGAAAGAGGTGCAGTGAGGTAAAGACGAGCAAATCCTGGAGGCGTTGGCATATGTAAAACGTTTATGGAGGCTCAGCATAGGCACAGAGAGAGAAGGACAGCTAGAGAAAGAGAGGAGAGATAGAGAGAAAGAAAGAGAAGAGAGAGAGAAGGGAGAGAGAAGGGAGAAAAGGGGAGAGAAGGATTTCTAGCGGTCTGTGGAGGTTGCCAGGCAAGAGAGGGAAAGGGAAGCTGCCACGGTGCGTGGCCACAGAGCAAGTGTAAAATTAAATAAGAAATACACAGCAAACTGACCGCAGGCACCCCAGGCTGCTCCTTAAACACCCTGACCAGCACCCCTCACCTTCTCCTCCTTTCCCACTCCCCGCACAGTGCCATTTCAGCTTCAGCGACGTTCTAATTCTGCCAACTTTCTCGCTTTTACTCTACACAGTTTACGACTTTTTTATTTGCACTACGCAACTTGCCCCACGTTGGGCGCCCCTCCCCTTGAAGTATGCCATGCAGAAGTTGTGACCTGCTCTGGATCGAGCTGGAGATAAGACAGGGACATGTTGCCTGAGATGAGCCATGGCCAGCGGCGCTTCCAGCTTGGGTCAGCTTCAGCTGCAGCTGCCACTTTAAACTTGCCACACTGCTCAAATGAAGCGAGGCTCGGGAATTAAAAGAAATAATTACATAAGAAAACAACAGTCACTGTAAAAATAACAGTTACAGTTACTTTTACATCGCTGTATTTGCTTTGGGCTCTTTTATGTTGCTCATTTTGTTGTCAGCGTGAGGTTTTCTTGAGGTCGAATAATAAAGAACTTGAAGCACTATGTTAAATGTTTAAGTTGGACAAGGTATGTTAAGGGCGGAAGAACCTGTATATAGCCTATATAGGTTAGGCAAGGATTACAGTTTTTCTGCAGAAGTTATGTTTGCAATGCACTCTAGAAGATATCTCTAACCTTGCCAAATATAAAGTATAACTCATGTGTATTCTCAATCATCATCACCATAGCAGTCGAAATCAGGTCTTCCTGATTGTCTGTTTTTCTAAATGTCTGTTTGTACGTCCATCCAGCTGTTCGTCTGTCCATTAATTTTTGTCTGCAGGTCTTTCTGTCAGCCTGTCCGTTAATCCATCCGTCCGTATGTCTGTTTATCTGACTATCTCTCGGTCTGTCTGTGTGTGCGTCTGTCTGTCCGTCTGTCTGTTCCTCTGTCTGTCCGTCTGTCTGTCCCTCTGTCTTTCCGTCTGTCTGTCCATCTGTCTGTCTGTCCGTCTGTTCCTCTGTCTGTCCGTCTGTCTGTCCTTTGTCTGTCCGTCTGTCTGTCTGTCTGTCTGTCTGTCTGTCCGTCTGTCTGTTCCTCTGTCTGTCCGTCTGTCTGTCTGTCTGTCTGTTCCTCTGTCTGTCCGTCTGTTTGTTCCTCTGTCTATCTGTCCGTCTGTCTGTTCCTCTGTCTGTCCGTCTGTCTGTCCCTCTGTCTTTCCGTCTGTCTGTCCATCTGTCTGTCTGTCCGTCTGTTCCTCTGTCTGTCCGTCTGTCTGTCCTTTGTCTGTCCGTCTGTCTGTCTGTCTGTCTGTCTGTCTGTCTGTCTGTCTGTCCGTCTGTCTGTTCCTCTGTCTGTCCGTCTGTCTGTCTGTCTGTCTGTTCCTCTGTCTGTCCGTCTGTTTGTTCCTCTGTCTATCTGTCCGTCTGTCTGTTCCTCTGTCTGTCCGTCTGTCTGTCCATCTGCCTGTCCATCTGTTTGTCTCTCTGCCTTCTGTCTAGTTGTCTGTCTCTCAGTGTGTGTCCCAGTCTAGTCTTCGGTCTGTCTCTCTGTATCTCCGTCTGCACGTCTATCTGTCTGTCTCTTCATGTGTCCGTCTGTCTGTCCGTCTGTCCGTTTGTCTGTCTTTTGCAACGCAAAACACCCTCTCAAGTTTATACCTATCTCAATGAAACTTGGCACCTATGCTTCCTATTGCTGCACGCTGCATATAAGTCGGAACGAGGAAATCAGTCACATTCTAAGGGATTTTAAAGGATTCCCAGTAAATATAGTTTTTAATTTACATTACGAACAAAAGTTGAGTGACTTAAACAGTATGTAGAACATAATTGTATCAATTTATCTGCTGTATATATACATATAATTCATTTTAATAGTTTCAGGTTCTTCATCAAATTACATCTGAAAGTGTCGAGTCTTGTCGCATCCAATAACAATGCCAGCTTAATTAAACATAAATCTTTCAACATCAACAGGTTGTATTCAAAGTAAAACACACACTCACTCACACACACACACACATACATACACATATAAAGGCAGATACGTATGCATGCTCATTGTATGCGGTTTCACGCGTATTGTCATTCTCGGGCCTATTACGTCAATCATATTTAACGACATCGCACGTGGCTCGTTGATTGACAAATTTACAGGGGAATCAAAACAAACAGAAACTGAGAAGAAAAACACAAGCACACACAGGCGACACACACACACAGCAGACACACCCACACACACACTCAGAATGAATACAGACTTGTGCGGAGACATCTTCCGCAGTCGTCCTCAGTCGATTCTCAGTCCATTTGAAAAACCGCGCATTAAATTTGTGATTAAATATTTAACAATGCGTGCGAAGAAGCCACGCGCGGCAACACCTTGAGCAGGTAATGCGAAGCTGCCGCAGCTGCCGAGGCCCCAAAAAAGGCTTCACATGAGCACAGGGTGCACCTCCATATGTGTGTGTGTGTGTGTCTCTGTGTGTGCCTGCGAGTGAGTGCGTATTAACGGCCAAATTATGATGAAGCTCACTTGACAGACGCCAGTCGCCTTCGCCTTTGCCTTCGTCACTTGCCTTTGCACTAGGAAGCGCACCCTGTTTCGTCTCAGTCTGAGCCTGCCTGTCTCTCTCGCTCTCTCTATCTGTTTCATTTCCATTTGTTTCGTTTGCAAGAGAGCGCAAGGCCGAAGCCACTCTTGCGCTCTTTCTGTTTCTCTCTCTCTGGCTGAATACGCCGCATGTTGCTTGACGAAACGGTTGTGCAACATTTGGCAGCAAAATAAATAAATATAAATAAATCTGTAGCTTGCTTCCCTTTGGGGCCGCGGGCTGAGGCAGATAGCCTGCCTGGTTGCCTGCCCCACTGCCTCTGGCGATGAGCAAATCTTTGATTAATTGTGCGCCATCTGACATGACATACCATTTACAACGGGGCCCACGTGCTCTTTAAATATTAATGCCAATGCACAGACACACATTCACACATATATATATATACACACATATATACACATATATATAGCTTGTTTATCTATATATAGTATATCAATCATGGCAGTCCGTCGCACAATTACAACAACAAATTGGCAGCTACTTGATACAATTGACAAAGCAAATTTCAACGCCGCCACTGGCCGCCAGAGCGCGCCACTTGCACCCACCCTTCTTCACTCTACCTCTCTCTCTCTTTTCTTCTTTCTCCCTCTCTCACTCACACACACAGTCGCACATTAAATTTGATTTGGTCACGTTTCCAAGCTTTGTTCCACTTATGGCTCATTTTGCTGAGGCCTCGCAGCACAAGTCCAGCCTGGCCCAGAGTGATCCATGTCCAACTGGCAATGCAATCACAGCAACTCACTCCCCCCTACCCCTCTTCCCCCCTCTGCCTCTACACTGCCTTAATAGACGCATCGCTGTCATAAAATAATCGCAGCCGACAATAAATGTAACTGGCCTGGCCTGGCGTTCGTCCTTTCACCTTGCCAAGGCTTGGGGGGGCTGATCATAAAAGCAGGCAGGGTTAACAATTGCAGAGCAGTACCTCTTCCTCTCTCCCTCACTCTTCTACTCTCCCTCTCTCTCTCTCCTACTCACCAGGCAGCTGCTTTAGCGCATTCCTGCATACAAAATGCCGACTGCATTGAAAGATCGGGCAACATCTCCGGCCAAAGCCTGCCACAAAGGATGCCGCTGTCGCTGCCGATGCCAGTTGCCACTGTCCCTCTTCCCTGCCTCTCCTCCCAGCACCTCTCTCCCCTACCTTCAGCCAGTTGGCATCGCCCAATCCGTTGGCCGATTGACAGTTGCGAAGACAAAGGAATTTATAAGCAGCAGCTTGGAACGTTTATCTGCCGATTGAGACAAAGCTCGTGCAGCTGCTGCTCCTGCTTTCGGTTTGACTTAATGGGCAGCAACTCTGTCGCAGCTTAGGGTTACTCTTCCCACTTCCTTCCCTTCTCCCTCTCTCTCTTTCTTGTTTTTTTGTGGGTCTTAAATCAACGGCATGCTAGGGAACTGTCAGCGGCCTTTGATGCGTCTTTAATGATGTTTGCTGACAGAGTCGAATATCAAAGAGCTCCTTGAGCACCTCAGCCTGCCTGGTTGCAACTGGATTGCCACTGGATTGGGCTTCGAATTGTTGGGGAACTTTTGCATAAGTAGTTCGCTGTAACTGCGAATGACTTGACGGCCATGAAATCGAAGTGGGGTGGAAGGTTTACTTAAGGACTTTTTTGATGGTTCATGCAGGTGGGTAGATGTGATGGGATATGTATGGTATGGATTGCAGGCATAGGGTCGATCGTATTAGGGACATCTGTATAGTCGGAGGATACAGCTGCCAGATATGTCATCATGAAGAGAATATCATGACTATTTAGAAGAGAATAGCCTCACTATGTTCCACAGAATCTCTTACTCAGCTCAAATACTTTCCTACTACAAATATAATATGATTATTGTGTGTTGATGACATTATCTGTGCTGAGTTCCTGTCCCCGAAGTTTAATAGTAAAGTTTTAGTGCCAAAGCAGGTATCTTTCATTGTTGCAACCAGTAATCCACGCACTATTCAAACCCTAGCCTCAAAGGAAGTTGCACTGATAGAATGGTCACTTTGTTCCATTGGTAATGCTTCTCTTTGCACTCACACTTGATTAGACAGTCTGTATAGAAGGTGTAGATGGCTTGAGAGGAAATTGGCTCAACTGGTCCTTGAGCCTTATATGAGATAGTTTCGTTTTTCTTCAATTCCAGCCATAACTTGTTCGTATCTATCAGAATTTATGTGTAGAATTAGCTTTTATCTAGACGAACTTTAAGATAGAGACTTATGTTTCATTTTTTGATACATGTTTACAATAAACGGAATTTATTTATTTAATTATATATATTTATGATTCATGCACGAGTAACTTAATTATGTTATTTTACATTACATAATGCTTTACCAGAACAGCTGATTTACTCGTATGCTAAATCACATTGCAGATCAAGACATACACATTTATTCCACAATACAAACAATACTCTTCACTTAGACACTTTTGAATAAGTCGAATGACCTGAGATGGCACTTATGTAAACAACAGAAGAGACTTTAGCTTAACCTCAAAAAGATTATACGACAAACTTACCTCTAAAAGAAATATCACATGATTTATTCTACCAATATATTAGGTCTTTAATTAAATACATATTTCGTACTTTCTGTCTTATTCTTACGATTCAATGTTGTCTCAAATATGTTGAAAGTTATTTAAAGAAATCAAAATGCCTTAAGTCGAAGAGACATTGAAGCCACACATCGTACTTTGGCTCATTCAATAAACTGTACTATAGTTTATCCATCTTCACAGTAAAAACACCTTGGTAAACCTGATTCCATACGTATATTTCCTCCTGCCTACGCCGTGACTTACTATACTTTGGCAATTTCCGTTTTGTGCATATTCAAAAGGGAGAATTGAAATTTTAATTCTTGGGCACATAAAGGCAACATTGCAATTGACACATGACAAGGCGACACAGACGTAGCACACATGACGAGCAAGGAAGTGAAGAGAAGAGAGGGAAGAGAGGGAAGAGAGCTGAGGAAGGAGGAGTGAGGTAGGCGACAAGTTTGCCAGCAAATTGAAATGCATGAAGGATGGAAAATAAACTACGATTGCGAAGAATACAAATTGATCAAATACAAAAAGCAGCAACATCATCATAAAACTGAAGCGGCACGCGAATGTCAGACAGAGAGGGGTAGACAAAGGAGGGAGCAGGAGGAGGGGGGGCAGAGACAGTGCGCAAAGCCCAAAAGCACTCAACTAACGCAACCGAGTCCCAGTCGGGGAATGGCCAGACCAGAAACAGTACCCGTGCTGGGCCTAGGCCAGACGGAAGGCAGCCACGCGCCGCCAACAAACAAGGTGGGGAAGGGGGAGGGGGAGGAGGAGAAGGGAGGTGCAGGGAAGAGCTGCGGAGTTGGCAGCTGCCAGAATCCATTCGAATAGTGAGCTCATCATGGGGAATTCGACTGGCGAGCAATTTATTTGATGTGTCGATACGTGTCGCCATATTCAGCTCCCTCGCAGCACCCTCTCTCTCCCTCCACTCCCCTCCCCTGCCTCTCTTGGCTGACGAAATCTGCAAATCAAATTACAAAAATCATCGCGCTGAATTTTCACACGGCAATGCAATGGGGAGTTGGTTAGGTACCCCCTTTCCTACTCCTAACCAAACCCAACGCAACCGGCCGGCAAATTGTCAGACGTCAAATGATGAAATGAAATCAAACAGAAACAGCCCCAGGAGCAGCGCTGGGAAGAGCTGGGCAGCTGCTGAACAAAGTGTCGGATGCCAGCCAACTAGCTATGCATGTCCATGTCTCTGTCCTGGTCCCTGTCCCTGTCCCAGTCCCTGTCCATGTCCGCATCCATGTTTGACGAGCGACTAACTACAGCTGCAATGGATCGTTCAATGCTGCCACTGCTCCTGCTCCTGCTCCTACTCCAGCTGGACACTCGTCGAGGGACTGTGCCAATCTGCGAAAATTTGAATTTGAAATTTTTATTTATTTACACACACACACACACACACACACACGCACACACACACACATTCACACATGTGCTGGGCAAGTGTGAAATCAGAAAAGTTGCGGGCAAAATGGATAAACTTGCTGTTTAAACAAATGAAGTGCCGGCACTTTCGCCAGCTAACCAACCGACTAACCTCCTCCCTTCTCCCTTCTCCCTTCCCCCTTCCCCCCTTCGCCCTTGGTTACCCCTTCTGGGATGCGCACTTTTTCGTTTTTCCTATGCAAAACTATCTATAATTGATATTGCAACTTTTTGTTGAAGAACGAATGCCCAAGTGCTTTATAATTGATATTGACGTTTGCCGAGCTCTTGAATAACTAGTTTACTTTATGGCTACACACTCATATGCATTCACATTCGCATTCGAATATATTCATATTGAAATGAAAAGTTATTCATTCTGAGATGGAAAGACATACTCGTATATACATACCTATATTGTCTTTAATAAATCCTATATAAATATGAAAGATACCTATGTCTGCGTATAGATATTTAACTTTAAGTATATATACCCTCTGAGTATAACCTACCTTCAAGCTCCTTGAAAATTGTTAAAAAAGATTATATATAAGGCTTATACAAATAGGGCAGGAGGCAGCAGAAGGCGTGTCGAAAACAAAGTATGAACGTCCGTCTATATAAACGCACAGATCTCAGCTATTATAAAATCTAGTTATACCAAATTTGTCATGAAGACAATAGTTGGTAGTAGAATTTTGTGAATTTTGCTGTTGGAAATTCTAAGCTCAACAATTGATCATAAATACCCAAAAAGTATCTTACAGTCGTGCTTGCCTTACTTTTAATTTCATTACATAGTTTGTCTTAGTAATATTATTAATTTATTATATTATTACTATTATTAATTTACTTATTATTTATAATACATATTTCTACTTCACTTATCAATGTCCTTTCGCCACAATTTGATTTCATTTTGTTTTTATTATTTTTTAAGCATTCGATTTCCATTTTTTCTCTCCCTTCTCTCACATTCCCAATTAATTTGGTGGCGGACGTGGCCCCGTGTGACGTCATGCAAAGCAACTTACGCTAATTAAAATTCCCATTTAATTGGCATCAGCTCTTGTTGTTGTTTGTCTTTTGGGGCAATTGCCCAGTCAGACGCAGCTCCCCTTTCCCTCTCTCTTCTCCTTTTGCTCTTATACTTCGCAGTGTTGTTGTTTGATTTTTTTGCTTTTTTTGTAGCTGTCTCTGCATGTTTATTCAATTAAAATACGCATGCGGCAAGGCAAGGAATGACAGATGCAAGCACGATTCCAGTTGCAAATGCAGGTTGCAGCAGAAGCGGCAGCAGCAGGTTGCAGGCTGAGGCCTGCCGAGGCAGCGCATCAAGCCGCATGTCAACGTGGCCAATGAATGAGCCACCGAAATCAATTTAAACGGCATCATTCAACGCCTTCGACCACATACGGCAACACATCCACACACACACAAACACACACAAACATGCACACACACATTGACATGAACACAAATTGACAGTTTATTAACTAACCGACCAAGCACGAAATATGCCTGACAGCCACCGCCTCCACCTCCGCCCCGCTCCAGCCCTCGCCCAGCATCGTCGGATGCATCCATCGTCCATTATATCGCCACATTAATTAGTTGGCATTGAGCTGCAGTTGTTGCAGGCGCCCTGACAACAGCAACATCAGGAGCAGGAGGAGGAGGAGAAGGAGAAGGAGCAGGAGGAGAGACATCATCAGTGGCATTCCCCTATTCCCAGTGGGTCTCCGGCGACGACAACTGCCACTGCAGCCGGCAGAGGAGAAGGACCACACACACCACACAGTGCCACGTTCCTCAAAGAGCTGCGTCTTTTGAAGGAGGTAGGAGTAAAAGGGTTCGCCAGTCTCATCTGCATTCAATTTTGGCATAATTCGTATAACTTTCAATTAAAATATAAAATTAAAGCACATAACGTTAAAATGTGAAATAACCTTAATAAATATAACCTCAAATGTATGTATAAAATTAAATAACACAACCTTGGGTGAAGTGAACATAACCTTAAATATATGTATAACCTCAAAGAAAATAAAGAGAAATTGAAATAGACTGTCAAAGAACATAAACATAAATTGAAATCTAACGTCAATGAACATAACCTAAAATTGAATTATAAACTCACAGTAAAGTAAGTCAAACATAACCTCAAAGTGAAAGGAGGTTATTTTAATATAGTTAAAGTTTTCTCTTGTTTAATTAAATAATGCGAACTATTTCTTTTAACTTTACGAATTTTGATTAAATAATAAACAAATTATATACATTAGCTTTCTTAATAATATTGAACAAATTAAGAAAATAATAAACTTGATTTTACAAAATAAAATTCGTGAATAAACAAATATTTTAGTATTTTAACTTCTTATGTGTTTTTCTTTATTCGTTCTTTTTCTTTAAATAATCTTAACATACTTATTTTATGAACCAATTTTATATTAAGATCGATATTTTTTCAAAAGCAAAGCTATGAATAAATAAATACCTTAAATACATTATTTTCAAACCGAGAATAATATTATATAATATAAATGGAAAAACATAAATTAATGCGATAACGCGAAAGGAAATTTCTTTTGTACCTATCCCTTCTCCGAAAGAAATTTAATTTTTATTATTTTATCGTAGATTTATTTATTAGTTTTCTTTAAAGCTGCCCTGTTACAAATAAACCACCAACAACTTGTAAATTCAATGGTCATTTTCCTTTCATTAAATTTGTATAGTATAATTTGGTTGTAATATAAAGCAACCACAAAAAGGTTCAATATAATAATTGATTCGAATAAAATGTGTAAATAATTACGTGGATAATAAAGCACGTGAATTTTCCATGCTTTGAAATTGATTTTTAATTGGGTCACTTACGGCATAATAACTGAATAATTTTAATATTTAACAAGGTATTGTATAGCAAAGTGCAGTTCTTTCTCCAAACGAGGTTGAATTGCCCTATATATGCGAGCTGTAATCATTAAAGAGTACACGGTAGGTTCCTTTTTGGGAGGGTGCTGAGGTGAAGGTTCCTTTGGTTAATTCACTGTCTGCTCTGCGTTTTAGTTCGCTTGGATGAAAAGGAAAATCGCATTTAATTTAGTGGAAATCAAAAGGAGTCGAGTATTTATGCGCCTTGTCCTATGCCATAAAAAGTAATGCGCCGCCAGAGGGCGCACCTGTTGTTGTGGCGCCCTCCTCCGAACAGGTGTCTGGCTGTGATCGAAAGCTAGAGAGTTTTGCGGACAAAGCCGCTAACAAGGCCGACAACAAGAAGCAAGAAGGAGGAGAAGGAGGCAGAGGGAGGTGTGAAAAGGTGAAGGGAGAGTAGGTGAGGGAGGTGGTGGAAAGTGAAAAGCGCGACGAGCCACAAAAACAAACAGGTGCTAATCGAAATATAATGTTTCAGCAGCGGTCGCACATAAAAAATGATACGCCAATAAAATTTAATAATTTAAAAATGAAACAACAAAGGGAAAGTGAGAGATGCTGCTAAGAGAGAGATAGAGAGAGCGGGAGAGAAAGGTAGAGAGAGACGGGTGTGCTGTAAAGCCGGAAAAACATAATAAAAAATTCATGAGCTTGACGAGAAACGCGAACGTGGAAGAAAGCCGAAACAAAAAGTGCAAATAATGAATGACGAACGGACCAGGAGAATGCGGAGCAGGAGGGGGGCGTGGCAAAGGGGCTGTCGATGGGGACAAGCAACGACAGCGAAATGACATAAAAATGAATCGTTTGCCTACTTAAAGGCGCATAAAAAGCAATTTCCGGTCTTAAAGCCGTAAAGCATGCACTGATATCGCCTCCAGGCACAGTCGTGGGCTTATTGATTTGCCAGCACAGGGTGATGCGAGGTCACTGCCAGACAGGGTGCCTGTCAGACTGACAGGGTGACTTGCCGTCAGACTCACTGACTGACTGACTGACTGACTGACTGACTGTCGAGTCTGGTACAAAGCACTTAAGCAAACAGCAAATATTTAGTATCGCAATGATAATTACAATGCCAACACGCCAGGTGGGTGACAGAGCATACAGTGAGTGGTAGGGGCACGGGGGAGGGGTGGGGAAGGTGCAAGCACGTGTGTGTGTAGCAGGTGGAGCTGGTGACACCGACATATATCCTTGATATATGCCTTTGTATTTACACATTTTGTGTTTACCTTTGCATGACCAGTCCGTCACTTTGACAATCATAATGAGGCAGTCCAGCAAAGACCAACAACAACAACAACCAGAGCAACAACAACATCAACAGCAATGTCCTGCACACTAAAATGGCTGACAGCAGCAAAGCTGACTGCAGGACGCCACAACAATTGAGGCAGCTAGAGATGGACAGAGTCCAAGTTGCAGCTGTGATTGCCTAGAAGGAAACTAATGTTCTGATCAAACTTAAGAGATTTTGCATAGTTGCTGGGCATTAAAGCCTATGTTCTTAAGGTTAGGTTCCTTAGGTTCTTTGCTCAAGGGATAAGGGCAGTAGAAAGGAAATTTGGCTCATATCAAGCAACGAAACGAACCTTTTTTACTTTCGATTATCACAGAAATAGAAAATGAGCAATAGAAGCATTTGTTAGATACTGTAGAGTGAATGCGAAGAGCTGAAAACTTGCCTTGAAACATTTCTTTAAGATTTGATTCCTTCACAAGGCTACACTCTCACGCACATCTCTAGCGCGCGACTTATGCAACTATTGTCAGTTAGACAAGGATCAATTAAGGAATGCTTATGATACTAAAATTATTAAGCAACTAACTCTGATTGGTCAAGAATATCTTCATTCAGAACCTTACCTTTAGCCGATACCACACATGCAAACGATATTTGACTCACGCTCATCTCTACAATTTGACACGATCGTCAAGTTATTGAAGTTGTCGCCAAGTGATCAAAAAGATCGTCAAGAGTTGGTAAGAGTGTCAGCCATGCTATGTTCTGTCTGCCAGCGAAACTCCTTAAGATTACTCTCACTCCTCTCGTGACTCACGCAACCATCGCTAAAGCACAAAGAGGTCGTCGGTCTGGCAGCAGGTCCAGTTGCGGCCCGCCGCGTGTCTCATTGGGTTTGTCCGTTGTACGTTCTAACGATGATGGCTTACATGTTGCGCAGCGTTGTTGTTGCTGCTGCTGTTGCTGTTGCTGCTGCTGCTACTGTTATATTGTTGTTTACCTGGGCAGAAAGCACAGGTAAGCAAGCAAGGCAAGCCGAGCAGTTGGGGCAGCCTGGACAGCCTGGACAGGCTGGCTGACTGGCAAGCAAATCTATGTTCCTTGTTGACTTTTGCTTTTATTTAATTTTGTGGCAAGGCGGAGCGACTATAAATACGCATGCATACACACAGACAGCACACAAACACACACATGTAAAGGATACACACACACACTAGACACTTACATAGAAGACACACACACACAGGCACCACACACAGAAAGAGACGGAAGCAGAGACACCTTACTGCATAGTTCACTGTAGAAGTCTAGTAGGAAATGCGTGTCGCTCTCTTCCTCCCCCTCTCTCTCTTCCCTTCTCTCTCCCCCTCTCTCTCTTGTGTGTGTGTGTGTGGGCGCAGCAAATAAACTTTAATTGTTGCAACCACAGCGTGTCCTGACGTGTCTGTGCGTGTTCGTGTTCGTGTCTCCGTGTGCGACGCTGTGAATTGTTGCCGTACTTGTTGTTGTTGTTGTTGTTCCTCTCTTGTTGTAATGCTTAACTTAATGCGCTGTTATCCTTTAACTGCCTGGGCCGAGCAGCCACACACACACATAGAGAGAGAGAGAGAGAATGTGTGAGAGAGAGTGAGAGAGGGGACTGTCACACTAATACATATTCATGTTAATGTCAGCGCATAAATCTTGCAAAGTCTTCTAACACCTGTCAGCCATTTTACAAGGTGTTTCCACTTAATACATCGACAGAGACACACACGAGCCCAGCAATAGAGCAAGAAAGGGGCAGAGAAAGAGATAGGGAGAGAGGAAGAGTGAGGGAGAGTGAGGTGGAGCGTGTGCTTTGTGAGCATGTCCTTTGCCTTTGTACGCCATGTGTCAATGTGTCGTTCATGTGTCCAGCGCTGCGTGTGATATTGACAGAGCCAGAGAGAGAGAAAGGAAGAGAGAGAACAGAAGAGAGCGGAAGAGATGACAGGGGGAAGAAGGAAAGTAGGCGTGCCACGTGGGCGTAATCGGCCAGTGAACGTACCAATTGCTGCCAACCGAAAAAGGAACTAAGCCGCTTCCGCACGGCAGCTGGAAAAACTCCTGTCCAACAGTCGCTGGAAAATTATGTTAGGTAAATGTGATGGCGGTTGCCCCAGGTTGCCAAAAACGTGGCACCGAGAAGAGGCATGCAGCAACAGTCGTCGTCGTCGTCGTCGTCGTCGTCAAAAGCGAGAGCAAAGCGAAGCTGGCCGGGATCAGGCGGCAGGATGACAACGACGTCGTTTGACATTGATTGAACGTTGTCCACAACAAACACACACACACACACACACACACAGCGCCACAGCGAGCACACAATGAGCGATGGGCAATTGCGGCTGGACAGAGTGGCAGAAAGAGAAAGAACGAGAGTGAGAGGGGGGAGAGAGGAGCAGAGAGGGATAGGCAGCCCCGTGCGGGTTGTAAGTCGCACCGTGTTGATTGTTATGCCCTGACTATAATTGGGTATAACGAATGACGGCAATAAGTTAATCCCTGTTAGGCGATAAGTTGTCGCCGTGCTGGACGGCATTGGCTCAAGAATGTCAATGCAACAGGGTGTGATATATCGATAGTTTTTAATTGTTAGGCAAAGGGCTGCTTACATCGAGATAAGTGTTTATATAGTAGAGATATAGAAAGAGATAAAGGTATATAGTAGCTCCAACTTCCTATTAAAGTGTTCCACATGCATAATGAAGCTTAACAGGTGACAACATAGTTGTTTGATGCATTTGAATTTGTTATCGATAGTTTAAGACAGTTTTAGATAGTTTTAGATAGTTAAAATTCTACAAAACACTTTTATCTACGTTGTATAAGAAGAAAAACATATATCAATATAAAAGCTTTTTGAAAACTAGCCATCTGTAATCGATATACATATATCGATAGCTTAAAATTGTTAATCGAAAAAAATGTTTGCTCTAAATTAATCATAAATGTCGGTTTCATGAGTAACTTCTTGATAATTACAAACAGATATCGCAAGATTCTTTAATATATCGATAGTTTGTAATCATCAATCGATAAGAAAATAGTTTTTCGATTATTGGATATGTTAAGTCTTATTTCGTTTTAAATTATTCTTTTTATGTTTATATTACATTCCAATTATAAATATTTACCTATCGATAGTCATCGATGTTACAAATTAATCAAACTAGATTTAATATCGTTGGGTGGCGTTCCTGAAGAACTCTACTAATAGATGCCTTGTTATTTTAGACCTATTCGATATCCCTACCTATCGATGGTAATATCGATAACTGCCTATCGATAGAAATATTCATAAGTAATATTAAAGAATCAAGTTTTTCAGCATCACAAGACTCTTTTCTCTTCTGCTGTTCGTTAACGGATATTTCAATACCTCTTCATTGCCTATCGATAGACAGATGTGCACAGGAATGCCTGTTAATTGCCTATCGGAACACTGAAATGCATATGAATGCCAATTAAATCCTCTTCAAAGTCAGCTGAAAGCGTATGTAAGCTTCGATTCATGTGCAGGAAACAAGGCAAAATCCATTTTCAGCTCTTGTGGTTGCTTCTGCTGCTCGTCTTCTTGCTCTGTTTGTTGTTATTGTTGTTGCTGCTATTGTTGTTGCTGCTTTTGTTGTTGCTGTTGCTGCTGTTGTTGTGTAGTTTGAGTTGCGCATGCCGCTTTGGGTGTTTGGTTTATTTTAATTGCCTGGACTCTTTAATTGTTGAAATATTTAAATTAGTTTGCTGTGAGCTGTCGTCGCCGATTTGAGTGAGCAGGTGATTCACTTCTCTGTATTTGTATGTGTGTGTGGTGGGTGTGTGTATGTGTGGCGGGTGTGTGTGTTGCTTTGCCGGGGCTTAACTTTCCGACTTACTGTAATGCCTCAGCTTGTGTGTGCGTGTGTGTGTGTGTGTGGCCTGACCGTTGCTAGCCATTAAATTACATTGAACCGCACCCGAAAACAGGATACTTTGTAGCAAACACACACACACACTGTCACACACACACACACACTGGTAACACTGTCACATACACACACTCCCAAGCAGGCAGCGGCAGCAAGCAGGTTTTCGTATTTAAGACGAAATAAATTGGATTAGAAACCGCAAAAATCCAATTGTCTATTGTGGTGCGGGCTGAAGATGCCGCTGTCCCACCTTCTGCTACTCCCCCCCTCTCTCTCTGTCACTCTCTCTCTCCTTCTCTCTCTACTGCCTGCTCTCCATCAACATCCGCCTGCCCAGCTGCGTCTGCTATCGCCTTTAGATGTTTGTAACCTGCCCGAGTTCGTCTCTGATTCCGATTCAGTTGCCGAATGTGGGTCTTAAAATATTTAGCAAGAAATGTTGCGACTTTCCTTCTCTGTCTGTCCGTCCATCTGTCTGTTTGTCTCTGTTTGTTTATCGTTTGTCGTTGGTTGTGTCTGCCACACCCCCTCCCCTCCCTCCCGCCTTGCACCTTGCATGTTTGTGTGCTTGTATGCAAATCAAAGACTAATTGGATTTTTAAGCTCAAACTGTCAATGCCGCTACACGGCGCCTCCACCTCCGCCTTCAGCTCCAGCTCCACCTGCTGTGCCTGCTCTAGCTTAGCATTCGAATCGGTAGCAACAACTTCTTCTACTCCTCCTCCCCCCGGGCTGCCTGTGTTTGTGCACCTGGCTAAAAGGCAAAAACCGTTGACAAAGCCAAAACGAAATGTCGTCGACCGTCGCCAGAGTCGCCTGCTTCTCGCGGCTGCCCCTCTCTCAGTCGCAGTCTGCCTCACAGTTCGTCTATCTGTCTCTTTGTCTGTCTGTCTTTCTATCTTTCTGTCCCTCCATCTGTCCCTTCTCCCCTCTGTGCTTAGTCGGATTTATGTTTTCGGTAAGCGTTTTAAGCTGCACAGCAAACAATCCGCAACGATTCCTCATGCAGCCACAATGCGCGTACATTGAACCTAGTCTCCTACCTCTCCTCCCTCTCCACTTCTATCGCTGCTCCCACGCAAGCCCAAATCAGCGGGGCGTGCCGCAGAGAAAGGAGGCTCAGCTCAGCTTGCCTAGCCTCGGCTGGCCAGGCCTTGCCTCCTAAATGGGCGCACTAATTTGATTCTATTTAAATCTCGTTGCGGACATCTCAGGCGACTTGGCTTAAACGCCCACTGATGGCCCCTTCGGTTAGCCTATCTACCTCCCTCTGTCTTCCCTCTCCCTCCCTCTTCAGTTCTCTACTCTCACTCAGTTGCCTGTCGAATGCTTCCTGTGCTGCTGCGCTGCGATTGCGGTTTTTCGTTGCCCGCATGACGCGCACTCATCACGTAACAGTTGCCTCTTGCTATCTCCCTCTCCCCCCCTCTCTCTCTCTCTGTCTCTGTCTGTCTGTGTGCGTGCGTTGTCCAAATGAGTGCCTTGAGTATCTTTTCTATTTGCGTGAACGCAGCTGCCAGCCAAACAGCGTCTGCAGCCTACAAACATGTCCTTGCCAGCAACAGCCACAATCCACGCCCCCCGCCCCCCTCCTTTCCTTCCCTCATTTGCTGCTGTTCCAGCCTCCGCGTCAGATAACAAACACTCGAGTTGTGGGCTCAGCTAGTCCGTGGCAGCAGCAGTAGCGGCAGCAGCAGCAGCATGTGTGCTTGGCCAGTGCAGGCTATCGAGTCGGGTATGCACGCTGGACAAACATCAGAGCAAGGTTGGCTCTTACCTTACCTTTACCCAAGGGAGTAGGGCTAATGGGGTTGAGATACTGTGTTGCTTTAGCTAATTAGTTATGCACTTTTCAGGGTATCACAAGTGTGAAGTGTTGGCCTTTCTTTTTACAGACCAGACTGCCTGGCTCTATGAATAAGTTCCTTGAAGAAACCATGCTGAGAGTACTTTGATCTCTGTTGCAAAGGCAGTTAGAAAAAAAACTTTTGTGGCAGCACTACCTCACCATAGCCTCCTTTGAGGATCTATGTTAAGCCCGAAAAGAATCTAGTACACCTTTCTTTTAGGCAAACGACGATCTACTACATGAAGGACTTCAAGAAGAACGCCTCGCTGAGTGTTCTTTCACCTCTGCTACATTTTTCAATGACAGACAAACTAACAAGGTGGCAGTAGTCTGTCAAGCAAGCATACACACTACGGAAAAGCTGCCAAATTAAAGATCATAGCTAAGACCCTATGATCTCTGCTACTTTTCTCATCTTAAATTATTACTCGACTTTCTTTCTTCTTCAAGAAGAAAATTCGCAAGAAGAACCTATCCAAAAAGATCCTTTCATAAAGGAGATTTTCCAAAAAGAAACTATGCACAAAGGACTTATGCAAATAGAACCTACACGTACCTAAAAAGAAGCTATGCAAAAATAACCTTTCTAAAAAAAAAAACTATCCCAAAAAAGAAGCAATGCAAAAAGAACCTTTTCAAGAAGAAAATTCCCAAAAAGAACCTTTCTAAAAAGAACCTATCCTAAAAGAACCTTTTCAATAGGAGCCTATCCAAGAACCTATTCAAATGTCTTCCACAACCTCACTTCTACTTCTTCTTCCTCCTTCCAGGGTATACATAGTCTATCATACAAATTTAACAGATACTGGCTAACTAGACAACTTCTCTAACATCACCCACTACCTCATCAATATCCATCTCTGCCATTCTCCCCATATCGTACAACCCTCTTATCCAGGGTATGCATAGTCCAACATGCCCACCACCGCACTGCCATTGTATCTGCATGCTGTTTGTTGTCGTTGTTCCAAATCGTCGAGTGTGACAGTGACACACTTGGAGCACAACACACTCGCCTCGCTTTGCCTTGTCTTGCCTCGCTTTGGCTTGCTTTGGCTTTGGCTTTGGCTATTTTCGGCTGCCGCACAAGGACATCTGTCGCACTTGTGAGCAGGGCAGTCAGTGGAGAGGGGGGTGGGGACTCCCCGCATTTTATGGCACACTAGTCGAGTATTGGGCTGGTCGCATGAGAATGCGTTAAATAATACAATGGACACCTTCGTATCAAAGACTTTACGAGCCTAGCATTCATCATACGCCGCGTGGGCCGCCTTACATAACACATACATACACATGCAGGCTATATATCTGGCGTATAGTGTATAGTGTATAGTGTGTGCTACGTGCTGCAGTCTATTAATTACACATGTTGCGTCAAACTGAAATCGCTTTCCATTTATTTTTATGCCTTGCTCTCAACAGTTTGTCAAGTATCGCAAAGGAACAGAGCGAGAGAAGGAGATAGAAAGAGAGAGAGAGGGAGGGAGAGGGGGGGAGGTGAAGGTTATTTCGCCTTGGGCCTTGGGTCGATTTCTGTTTTTACACAACGATTTTTCAAGTAAGTTATGACCAGGCCGAGAGAGAGAGAGAGACCATAAAAATAGCCAGTCAAAGGATTTGGCCGATGGCCTTGCCCTCGGCGCGGCGCGGGTCGTCTCTCTCTGGGGGGATGTGTCGATGTCGTTGGGCTTTAAAATAAAAAGCATCAAATGGGCGACGAAAAATATGAGAGGGGAGTGCAGAGAAAAGGGGTAGAGACAGTGCGAAGAGAGAGAGAGAGAGAGGGTAGAAAGAGTGTGAGAGTGGGAGAGTGCTTAATAAAGTCGCCAGTTGGATGAAATATATATCCCAGTAGCGACACATGTGCTGCCATTCCAGCCAGCTCATCGCATTAGGCCTTTCTTCGCTGCCTCCCCTTGCTTCCTCCCTCTCGATTGTGGCACAACTGTCGCCGATAGTCGATAACAGTTTTTGCCAGCATTATTTCTTTCTTTTTTTTCTGGCTGGGATCACGTGCCATGTGCCAGCTGCATTAGCCACGTTGTCCAGGAGGCAGACGCTAATTGCAAGTGAATTTCATTCATTTAGTTCCATACCCCGCAACCCATACCCCCTTTCCTCCCTCTCTCTCTCTGTCTCTCAAATTGAAATTCCCTCGAAATGGAGACGAAACCGAGAGCAGCCGCAAAATTAACTTGGCCAAGGCAACTGGGCAGAGGCTTAACGCTTGAATGACCCACACCACAAGCAGAAGCAGCAGCAGCACCAGCAGAGGCACCACAACAACATCAACAACAACAGCAACAACAACAGCAACAGCAACAACATTGTCGATTTTGACAGGAAATTAAATTCGATGTATCGCACTGGACGAAGCTGAAGTCGAGACTGAGCCGAGACCTCACTTTGCCTTGGCTTTTGTTTTATGCACCTTCTTCACAGTCTGCTGCTGCTGCTGCTGCTTCTTCTTCTTCTTGGGGCTCACAATTGGAAATTCATGCGGCTTCAGTTTTTATTTCAGTGCCCTCTCTCTCTCGCTCTGTCTGTCGGTAAATAAACCGGAGATGACTTTGCGGTTTTCATTGTGCGCCCAGAGAAATAGAAGGAGCTTCGTGCTGAAGACTGACATGGAGTCGTAACTGGGCTGGTTGCCTGGCCTGGCCTGGTCTGGTTGGTTATTATAATTACTGCTCCCTGGGATACACTTACCAGCCTGCAGCGTCATGAATCCCCAAGACAGGATGTGCAACGGCGTGGCCCGCAGGAAATCTGCGGCTAAAGTTGAGAAGGGAGCAGCAGCAGAAGAAGGCGATGGAATTGGAGATGGAGAAGTATTTAGAGTGGCTGAAGCTGAAGTTAGGAAAGAGTGAGGAGAAGGAGATGAAATTGATGAGGGAGAGCAGAAGTGGCAGATGAAGTTAGAGCAGCAGAAGGAGATAGAAGGAGAGGTGGCAGATGAAGTTCGAGTTGGTGTTGAAGTTAGGGGCCTGAGCTGCCAAAATTGCTGGCGTTGTCTCTCAAGTGACCTTCGCTGCGGCTGGTTCAACTTGAGTTCGAGCGAAATGAATTGATTTACATGCAATATTTGCCCACATGCGAACCGAAGGCAGCCCACGCTGGAGCTGAAGCTGAAGCGAACAAGAAAGGCCACTTTGCGAAAAGAATTGCCAATGAAGCAGGCAGACAGAGAGAGGCTCCCTACTCTGTGCCTTCCCTTGTCTGTCCCTTGTCTGTCCCAGCTCGGGCTGTGCTGTGCCTTGGCCTGGCTGCGACAATAAGTCATTGTCAAGGTGCTGAAACGACGACGACTGCGACTGCGACAGGCAACAACAGGCAAAGGCTTTGCATGTGGGCAGCGAGGGGTGCCACGATAGTTGCCTGCCTGCCTGTGCCTGGCAATGAAGTTAATTAAATAAAAATAAAGCGACAGCAAACTGAATTGCCCGCACATGGCACATGGCACACTGTTCAAGTTGAAGAAGAAGGTGCGCCTGGCAGAGGACGCCCACGTTTGGACAGGCAGCTAGCCAAGTTGGAGTTGATGTCGAGCACAGAGAGAGAGAGAGCGACAGAGAGATGCATCTTGCCGTTGCCATGTAGATCACACAGTGTCTTTGGCAATGCCACTCCTGCCCAGACGCCCACAATGTCGTCGCAGCCTAGCCTCGAGATGAGCAAGATAACTCGACTCTGCCAACGACGAAGAGGATGTAGATAATGATAATGTTGATGATGATGATGATGATGTGCTTGGAATGCTGGCAAGGTTGGCGACTGGCAACATTATCGCATAACAAGCAACGCCCACGGAGCTGCTCAGCAGTTGAGTGGGCTCTCAAGACAAGCCGAAAGACAATCGAAAATGCAACTCGAGGGAGTGCAAACACGCATGATAGATGACTTATGCAAATTGTCCCATGCTATCTATGCGCATTTTCCCATTAAATATCTCGCTTATCTCCTATCAATTCACGATTTGCATTGGTTTTCCTCTCAACTCTTCAACTTTTCGCTCCATTTTTGCTTTGTTTAACCTGAGTGTCATAGTAATTAAAAGCATTTCTATATTAATCCAACTGCAAATGGAACTGTTGCTAGAGGCTGGTTAAATTAGTTCTAAGAAGCGGATTCATGAATTGTTATTGACCTTTTTCCGGTTAATTATCTCCAGTTCAGTTTGTGCCTTGCTTAGTTTGACTTAACATTGAATAAATAATATTCTTGGAATGAGGTCGGGATTCCTAAGAAAGGAAGCTTAAGCTGCCCACATAGCTGGTAAAAGGTTAAAGTATGAACCATCTTAGTTGCTATGTTTCTCTCTTTTTTCACTTTGATCCCCCTGGATCTTTCCCTAATTATTGCCTTAGGTTCTATCTTGTTGCTCTAGTTGTTTCTGTCTTTCTCTCAGTTATGACTCTTTAGTGTCTTTAAGTCATTTTAAGGCTTACTCAGACTTAGTTCCTTTCTCTGAACATCGATTTACCTCTTTCTGAATCTTTCTACGAGTCCGTGTCTAGTTCTATTTTATACTTCTCCCCATTTGTCTCTCGTATCTTTTCTTTCATTCATTCCCTCATACTTTTAAATTTTTCCCTTTCTCACATGGGGTAAGCACTTCGATCTCTTCCTCATGTTCTAAGTGTTTACCCCTTTAGACCTAAGTAAGTACGTTAGACTTAAAGTAAAAACCTTTTAATACTCTTAACTTAGCTAGGACATGAACTGTATCTGTATCACATTTTATACTAAAATTGGAAATAAACCACCCAAAAATAAAACAAATATGCGCTGGAAATCTTCCGAATGTATATGTATGATTTGATTGAGCTAATGTTCCCCTTTACCTTCCCTTGTTTCTCTACCCATGTCTAGGCTAATGAGAAAGAGTTGTGTAACAGATTGATTGCTTATCGCTGTTGGCATTGTTTGTCATTCGCTGCCACCGCCGACACTCGCAAGTAGCTATTAATGTCAACTCGCGTGTCTAATCAACAAAAAAGCCGCTTAAAAAGATGACAACGCTCGGCGAATGTCATAAAATACGCTTCGAATGGCGCGTCGAAAGCGTTAGGAAAAAGGAGAAAAAAGGTTCCGAAGCCAAAAACTTTTGACAACGGTGACAATGACACGGACTCCAAGGAGTACCCTCCTCTGCCCAGCTCCACCCTCCTCTACCCTTCGCTACCTCAATGGCAACCCTAATCAGCGCTCGGCGCACTTGTGTTCGACGTAGACGTCAATTAAGTGGCGTCGGGTACCTCGTCCCGAAATCCGTCAGAGTTATCAACAAAAATCCGTGGAAAGAGTGCGAAGTCAGAAAAAAGGCACAAAGCGTGACGAAAATTTGCATCAATAAATGACAAAACCATACGCAGCTGCCAATGTAATAAGTGCCAGGCGAGTATGCTCCATCAAACAGACGAGGAGGGATCCCTGCTCGAGGAACCTTCTGCATTTGCATGTCGTGCGCAGATGTTCCACAATTAAAGCTGCCAATGGGTTTGCATTTCCAGGCACAGTGACAGTGTGTGGAGCTGGGAGTGAGGAGAGTGTAGTTGCCTCCGGGTTTGGGTCTTCGAGGGTATCCGTATCGGGAGCGAACCATTGAAACAACATTTTGACAAAGTGGCTGCTTAATTTTTCAATTGAACGAGCCACGTTGTTGCTGGGAGCAGGAAGGCGAGCGCCGTCTAAAGCTGGAGGAGCCGTCATGGCGCCATCTGTGAGCTACAGTTTTGTTAGTGTGTGCGTGTGTGTGTGCATAAGCGGACATGTGTGTGTGTGTGAGGAATGGGTAGATGGTTGAATGGGTAGATTGGTGGATGGGGAATGTGGAAAGGTCGCATCAAGTGTCGAGTGCTACCACAGAGCGCTGTCACAATGTGTGCAAGGGTGTGTGTGTGTGTGTGCGAGTGTGTGTGAGTGTGCGACTGTGTGTGAGTGCAAGAGCTACCCGTAAAGTGTGCTCTTGACTTTCACACGCTCTTCAAAAACTGCACACTCGATCTGGTGTCACCAACAGCAGCGGCAGAGAACTTAATGATATATGAACACACACACACACAAATACAGCCATAAAAGTATAGGGTAGTCTAGCTGCTACGACTTAAAAATGCTCTATCAACTACTAAAGGTACTTGCTCGTGTTAAAGGAAGAATTAAAACAAAAAAACTCAAACTAACTAAAAAACTCAAATTCTTCTCGAGAAGAAACCCTATGACCAAAGGAACCTAATGAAACATGACCTTAAAATTTTCTAATTCACTTTTTTACTTCTAATTCTCCACACAATAATCTTCATTTCCTTTCTGCTTAGTGAAACAACCCCACAGCAATGATATGAAAACATAATGATACAATAAACTCAAAGTTCTCTTCAGCTCAAGTGATTGTATTGCCTGTAAATGACTTCCATACACTCTCGAGTGCCTTTGCCGGCCCCACTCGACGTTGCATTAATAAATTATCGAAGTTTTGCATGATTCGATAAATTTTTCAAATAACATTTTAAAAAGCCCCATGAATTGCCATCACAATCTCTTTTATGTGTGTTAGGGTATCTCTTTATAAGTGTTGCCAAAACAGTTTAGAGCACAAACAAAAAGTACAATTGAGAGTGAGAAAGAGAGAGAGAGAGGCACACAAATTGTACCGAATGGCAGTAACAACTTTATAACTGACCCCGCCACGGATACACTCGGGCAGCTCATAATGTTAATCTTTCTATAGAGAGAGAGAGAAGGAGAGAGAGTGAGTGCGAGTGAGAGTGAGTTGGGGGCTCTCGACAATCGCCGCACGCTGATCAAATTAAGCGCGCATTTTAAAGTGACTTCTATATGGGCAAAAGTTTTTCGATTAGAGTTTAAGTGTCCATTTCGTTCACGAGGTGCCGACAACGACGACGGCGAAGGCGAAGGCGACGGAGTTGCCAGTGTTGGAAACTTGTAAAAAAGTTGATTTTTGCATTTGGCCGCACAATTAACTTGAACGAGGCGACGGTAGCGGTACCAGCCAGCCAGCTGAACAGCTGTCCGTTTTCCGAAAAACAGTTGCCGTTAACTGCTCAAAGTCAGCTCAGGAAAGGAAGAGAAGGAGTGAGAAGAGAGAGGAAAGGGGAGAGATAGAGAGAGAGATGGATTCGGGAATGGGTTTGGTAATGGAAATGGGAACGGGTGAATGGCAACCGCTGAGCGACTGTCGCTTTGGCTTCGGGAACAAGAGGACAGTGGGAGAGATGTGCGATGCTTTATGCAGCAGGATGTGGCACAGGGTTGCCGTACTATTTTTGGAAGCAGGCTGCTGTCGTGACTCATAGTTTTGCTTATCTTTGCATAACTTTTGCATAATAAACCAGCCAGAAATGGGAGACCCCAACAGCTGTAGGGGAGTATAAGCGGGGGGCAGCATGTCTACGGTTCCACAAAATGCGTTCTTTGTCATTATTCGTGTGTGTGTGTGTGAGTGAGTGTGGTAGGGTCTTCTCTGTTCTCCTGTTGTTTGCCATTGTTTATGTATGCGCCAACACATATGCATACCACAACACGGCGCAGGGAGCAGCGAAAGGGACCACTTCGGTTGGGGGCACTCCATGAGCAGACCGGGAATACATTCATATGCGTCGCCGAGTCAACAACACAAAAATTCCGCAAGTGAATGCACGAAAATCCAAACAAAACAGCGAAAAAAGCCACTAACAAAATGCGAAAAAACAAGAAAAACAAAACAAAAACCGATCAAAAAGAACCTTGGAGAACCTATGGATTTGGTATACCCAGCACATCCTGCGTGTGGGGAAAATAGGCCAAGGCGAAAGCCAGCGAAAGTGTAAGGAGTGGGAAGAAGGGTGCCTGTATTATCATATCATATATATCCTCTACTCTTAAGATTTCAGTAATCGATTATAAAGGTGTTTATGATAGTACCTATGTTATTAAGTTTGCTAGTACCTTCGAAGGCACCTATTCAAGAACCTATGCTAGAATTAACCCTATGTATATACCTATGCTAGTACCTTTGCTAGTACCTCTGCTAGTACCGTTGCCAGTACCTATGCCAGAACCTATTTCAGTACCTTGGCTATTACCTTTGATAGTACCTATGCTACTATTATACCTATGCTAGTGCCTATCCTAGAACCTATGCTTTGCTAGTACCTTTTGCTAGTACCTCCTGCTAGTACCTATACCAGTAACTATGCCAGTAGCTTTGCTAGTACCTATGCCAGTAACTATGCCAGTACCTTTGCTAGTACCTATGCCAGTACCCATACTAGTACCCATACCAGTACCTTTGCTAGTACCTTTGCTAGTACCTATGCAGATATCTAGGCCAGTACCTATGCTAGTACCTTTATCTAGTACCTATGTCAGTTTCTATTCCAGTACCTATGCAAGTACCTATGCTAGTACCTTTCCTAGTACCTTTGCCAGTACCTATGCCAGTACCTTTGTCAGTACCACTGTTAGTGCCTATGCCAAAATACATCTAGTACCTTTGCTAGTAACTCTGCTAGTACCTCTGATACTATCTAGGCTAGTTCTTGTCACAAATATGTAGGTAGTTAACATCTTTATGCCTATAACTTCCTTCTCTCCTCTATAATATCTGCTAGTCTGGACAACTCCCCGGATGCCATGATCATCTATGGTTTGTTTCCACTTTTTGTTGTGCACTCTTGCGGGCCTGGTCGAGGGATTTGCCTGCATGGGTTTTTCGGGTTTGGGGTTTGGCTTTAATTTGGCATCCCCCGGCGCTGTTGTTGCGCTCTTCTGCTCATCTACTCGCTGTCCCTCAGCCCCTTTACTCCTCCCCCCCTCGCTCAGTTGTTCATCTCATGGCGCTGCAGTTTGCGGTCGCTGCTTATGTAAATTATTTGGCATGGCGCTCTGATGGAGCAGTGAAGCTTCAGCTACAGAGCATCAACTCCAGGCAAGGTTGACACCACACAGTGGAGTTGGGACAGCGTGGAGTGGCTCCAAGTGGAGTGGAGTGGAGAGGAGTGGAGTGTAGTGGCAATGCCTCCAGTCAACAGCAGACTGATGATTTAATGCGAACCGCAGACTTTTGTCGAGCTAAGCATTTAATTGTTTCGCAGCGCGCACATTCAGCACGCAGCTTAGCCAGGAATGGAGTTGAAGGGGGGGATGGGGGAAGGGTGCAGGGAGAAGGGTTAGTTCTCATCAGTAGTTGAGGGAAAGACTAGAAAGTCGCAGCTTGGGGAAAGTTTTCAAAGTAGTTAATAGAATGAAAAAGTTAATGGTCTATATGTTCTTCAATTGCTGCAATCCATTAACTTGAAACTGTTTTCTAACTCTATTCCAAATTGTAAAATACTTCACTTGTTTGCTATGAAAAACAACCTAAATGCGAAATAGGTTAGCTGTATTTTTATGGCTTTTTTAGTGGATTTTAAAAGTAGTTATACTTCTTGAGATATTAAAATTATATTTAAAGTTATTTATTTTTATTTACTTAAAGCTCTTCAAGTGTTTTAGTTGTTGAAAGTATTTAAGTTCTTTAATTTGAATAAGAACCTGAATTAAAAATGAAGTTTTTTTCCAATATAAGTATAAATGTTGAATAAAAATGTCCAAGTTGCATTGAACTTTCTTTTAACCCCAGAGAACATTTCCAACTAACGAATTTCATTTAGCTTGCATTTTTCGTTTTCTATTAACATTTTTCTCTCAATAAATTTACCTGCACTGAGAAAACTATTGACAGAATATGTGCAATTTTTTTTCAAGAGTTTCTCTTTTATTTTAAGTACTGCTCGACTATGAGATATCCTAGCATTTAAGTGTGTAAACTTCTAAGCCACAACTTGAGCTTAAATCTGAAATTGAGAAGTTAGTATTGTAGCTAAGCATGTTTAAAAAGCACTTCACATAGGCACTGTTGTAGAGGGAGAAAGGAAAGGAGAAGCGAAAGAGAAGGGTATAGAGGGAGAGAGACCCCTGACAAGTTAATTACTTTCATGTTCCCAGGCAACTTGCAGGATGCCCAGCATATTTCCTTGTTCCTTGTTTATTTACATTTGTTTTAGGATATACATCGGAGCTGGCCAGAGTGAACCCTTTTGCTAATAAGCCTATTCATTGCAGCAGCTAACTGGCTCTTTCTCACTTCCTCTCTCCCCCTCTCTCTCTCGCTCTGTCTCACTCTGTCACACACATGCTTAGCTGATCATGAGGATGGTCAAAATAACATCAAACAAACTATTCATCATCACTTTTGACGCGGCAAACTAACAGGATACATCGCACACACACACACACACACACACACACACACGTACGCACAGCATATGGTACAGTTACTAGTTGATGTGCTTTTAAGTGTGTGTGTGCAAGGGGGTGGGGGAGGGCGAACTAATGGAAAATTGGCATGAAAGACGACGCTGCTATGGAAATTTAATCACATTCGCATCTCACACAATACATCATCATCATTGTGTGTGCGTCGTGGGTGTGTGTGAACAGCACTTAAGACTGCTTCACGTATACTTCTATGTTTGTCCTGCAAGTGTGTGTGCGTATGTGCGTGGGAGGGGGCGAGGGGGGTTGGTAGGGTCTGGAGAGTGTGTGTGCCTTGTATTTCCGCAAGTTTGTTAACTGCATTAGTGTGCGCTGCTGTGTTTGATTATGCCTTCAGGGTGTCCCACACACGCACACTAGCGCACTAGGCTCTTCTCTCTATCTCTCTCTATCTCTCTCTCTCTCTCGCACACGCTGTGGCTCTACTGTGATGTCTACTGTTTGCTCTCACACGTAAATGAATGGGGATAAAGTTTTTAGATTTTGATTGCTTGATTGTGTGTGTCAACACGCACACTAGTGTACTGTCTGTGTGTGTGTGTGTGTGTGTGTGCACACACAATAGCTGTATTTATGCATAAAGATTTTGGGTATACATAAATGCGGATTTTAAAGTTTGCTCTGTCATTGTCCACACACATCGAACTGACTTTGTGGCACAGATTGACAGCACAGGACCTTGTCGGCACGCTCCTCTCCTTTCTGTCCCTCTCTTCTCCTGTTTCCCTGTTCTACTCTTTCTCTCTCCCTCTCCCTCCCTCTCTCTCTCTTTCTTATTCCTTCCCTTTCTTAGTTGCCTTTGTCTCATTTGACGTTCCCTAATTATGTTGTATCATTTACGGCAATCGTGGCTGAGTTTTATGTAAGCAAAACCAAAGACAGCGACAACTCTGGCGCAGCCAAGCGAAACAGAGCGAGCAGAAGAGAGAGAGAGGGGGCAGAGGAGAGAATGAAAGGTATAGTCTAGGAGGGGAGGGGAGAAAAGAAAGCAGTAGTAGGAAGCAGCATTGGAATTGGCATCGACAAAGGCAACGGATTCAAATTCAGAGCTGCAAGAGGGGCAGGCATAGAAGGCAGCTAGAAGGGGGAAAAGGTGGGAGGTAGAGGGGGAAGGTATAGTAAACAGTTAGAGGTAACATATGCAGAGGGGGAGGGTGTAGGTCTGCGCCGTCAGGTAATCACAGTGCCGCTTCCATGCACTGTGACAAAATTTTACGCTAAATTTGTCATGCACTGCAAGACGCAGAAAAAGAAGGAGAGAAGGAAAGAGTGAGGAAGTGAGGGAAAAGGGGAAAGAGAGAGGAAAGGGAAAAGTAGTTAGAGAAGCAGAGTGAAGAGGGAGAGCTGCATACACAGCTAGAGGAGGCAAGAAAGAGAGAGAGAAAAGGGAAGGGAGGTAGAAGACACCAATTTATCAACGGTACAACGACGGCCGCTCGTCGTGCTTGGGCTGCGGCAGCGACTTTAATTCCAGCTTGGAATTAAATATGTTAGATAACAAGCCAAAAGTAGCGGGAAAACTAAAAAACGCAACTGAGGAAAATGAGCAAAAAGCGCGACAAACTCCAAAGCAGCAAAATGCAGCCAGCTGAGGAGATGAGGAGGCTGAATTAAAAGCGCCGTTGGCCTTCAAAAAAACAACAAGAATAGCACTGAAGAGGGAGAAGAAAGAAGGAGGGACAACTCTGCAACTAAACGACTATGTAAAGGCTGAACAACAAGAAGAACAACGGCAGAAGGCGGCAAAGAGAACTGAAGTGAACAAGAGAACAGCGGAAAAACGTCGCACTTTTATTCTAATGCCACTTCACGCTCTGAATGGGAGGGCCAAGTAGAAGACAGGGGGAGAAGGAAAGAGGGAAGAAGGGAAGAGGAGAAGAGAGAGGAAGAGGGAAAAGAGAGAGAAGAAGAGGAGCAAAGCAGAGGCAAAGAGTGAGCAAAGTGACCAAGCAGCATGTTGCAACTGCAAACAGCCGCAGGTCAAGCCAGCAAACATGTGTAAAGCATAGAAGAAGTTGCACACAAACACACACACAAACACACATATATACATACTATATAGCCCAGATCTGTGCCGGGCGCAATTAATTACACGCTAAGAAACTGCAGACAAGGTTTTTAGCCAGCAAAATTAGCGGGAAATTTATGTTACTTAGCTGGCAGCTGTTTTTCGCTCGCACAATGCTAACTAATATGCCCAAAGGGCAGAGAGCTCACAGGGTATGTGCATGTGCGGCAAAACCGCAACAAACTGGACTACAGGGGCTGCTGCTCACCCGCTGGGCAGCAGCAGCAGCAACAACAATACAGGAGCAACAGCAACAACAACAGAAACAGCAGCAACTAGAGCGGGAGTTGCGACAACAACAACAGAGGCAGCAGAGCAGGCAAGCCTTCTATCGAGCAGTGCTCTACCAAGTACTCATCCGCCACCCCCTCTCTCCTTCCTCTTCCCCTTTCCCCTTCCTGCTCTGCACCCTCGTCCAGTGGCGACTTTTGCAATTTTTAGTGCAACTAATTCTTTCTGAAGTATCTCATTGTTGCCGAGCAAAGCCGCAATTTTGTGTGGCGTGTGGCGAGTGCGGAGAGTGCGTCCAGTGGCGCCCCCTGTTGTCTCCCGCTGTGCAGCTTAAGCACAGCACAGCTGCCGCTTTCTCTCTCTCTCTCTGTTCGTGTGTGTGTGCGTGCCGCAGGAAGTCAAAAGTATCGCGGCAGCTTAAGCACAGAACTGGGCCTGCTACACAGAACCCCCTCTGCCTACCCCCTCTGCCCTCTTGGCTGCTGCTAGGCCAAGCCCAGCGGAGTTTATTTCCCAGTTGATTGTCACAGTTGCCGGCCAAGTGTGGCAACTCTAGTCGGCATCCTCCTCCTCCTCCTGTTCGTGGTTGTGCTAGTTGCACTTGTCGTTGCACTCTTGAAAACAAATGGCCATAATAAGTTTGTTATGTACTCGCAGTCTCACTGTGGACTGGAGCAGGTGGAGGGGAATTGGGGACAAGGGAATCTCAGTCCAGTCCTGCCCAGACTTGTGCCTGACACTCGAGTAAGCTAAGATTGTGCTTAGAAACTGAAATATGCCTGCCCTGCCTGGCTGCAGCAGAGGAATGTCGCCGGGTAATTGGATTGATGGCTATCGAGTGTGCCTCAGTGCATTTATCGCGGCATCGCAAGAAGTATTTGCAGACAAACTAAGAAGAATAATATATATAAAACTGGTAGATCAGTTAGTGATAAACCAGAAAGAATTGAAGAATTTAATTGAATTCAAGAATTGAAAGAAGGTTGAACGAGAATTGAAGTGAATGGAAGCGGAGAGAATTTTGACAACTTGAGATTATTTCAGCAATCAAATCGATAACTTATCTTTTCGATAACTAATATAATGATAATATATAACAACATTATTTACATTTATCTAGTTGATCTTATACTTATCTAAATCATTCCCACAACAACCAGTCTCTCTTTCAAAAAGGGTTCTTGAAGGGTTGAAGCGGCTCCAAGCTGAGAGTATCTTTACATCTTGGGATTTATGTAATCAACCAATTGATAACTAATCATTTCGATAACAAATTAAATGATAACATATATCACATCACTTACTTACATATATGCAGTTGCTTTATACTTATCTAAATCATTTCCACCACAAGCAATGTTTCTTTTAGAAACAATTCTTTGTCTTTGTTGATTAAGATTGATCGTCATCAAATTTTAGATAGTTGATAGTTTATCTCGATATCTTTGGATTTATTGATTAAAAGAGAAGAGAAGAAGGGAAGTATGATAAGAGAATGGGCTAAGTAAGGACTTGGAAACTACAAGTCCTTAACAGTCATGGCATCTCAGCTATTTATCTTGTGATCTCTTGATTTAAACAAAAGCTATCAAAACCTGTTCGACCATTTGCAGTCTCTCTTTTGTTCCTTTGGAATGTCTACTGTTTGTTTATCTAGACATACGACTCATTTGTCTATGTAGAGTTTTGCCAGTAAACAGCGTACTTCAGAGTATTTTACACTCAGTTATTAGCTCTGATTCCTCTACAAAAGAGAAACCCATCTAAAGTGAACCGATTGAGTCGTTCTGCTTGGCCACGTTGCCTCTTGGAACTCCTCCCCGACTCGAGTTGACTGTGAGTTGTGTTTATTGAACAACTCTTTCGGGGCTTGCGACACGCATCAGTGGCATTTATGCGGCACACCGACAATTGAACTATGTACTGTGCCTCTAATCTCCTTTCCCCTCTCTTCTCTCTTTGCTCTTCTCACTTCTGACTCACTCGAAGCTGTCTTGACGAAAATAGCCAAAACGGAAATGAACAATTGGAGCGTGAAAAAGGCATAATTACTTCTAATTTCCAGTTGGGTTACACTTATGAATATTCTCGATAAGACGCCAACTGTGACGTTGACTACGACGCCGACTGCGACTGCGACGCGGACTGCGAGTGGCGTCTAATGAGTGGCAGAGTTTAATTAAAACTTCTCGCAATTGTTTCTAATGGGAGTCGTTAAAGCGTTTAACTGTGGCGTGTAAATCACAGAGGCTGCTCCCCAGCATAGGTGAGTGTGTGGCAGACACACACACACACGCACACACAAGCACACATTGTAGATACATAAACACACATAATATAGATACTTAAGTAGATGTATCTGCAGCTATCTGGCCACTTCCGTTTGCCAAACACGTAGCCATAAAGGGCACCAAACACACACACACTGACAGACGCACACTCACACACACACACACATATATATATACTGCAGCACACACACTCCTGTACGGGCAACTTATGTGTTTAGCAGTTAGCAGATTGAGGCAGCAGCAGAAGAAGGTGGAGAAGGAGTGAGAAGGAGGCACGTTATCAGCTCGTGGCACCGCAAAGATTTAGCAGTCCGACACGTGGAAACGTGGCAAGCTTATGGCCAAGCTGTGCAGCAGCTCCTTCTTCATCATCATCCCCCCCTCCTCCCCTGTCTTGTAGTTTTTTCTTTGCAGCTACTTTCACTGGCCTATTGCCTCTTAATGCTAATGAAAAATATTTCCAACTGTGCGCGGATTAGGACGCTGCGTTTATTACCCCCAACAAGAGTTGAGAGAGCAGTCCAACATCCTTCCATCCCCTCCTCCTCCTCCTCCTCCTCCTCCTCCGCCACTCCTCAATAAGTGGCATAAAAGCCAAACCCAGCAGCGACGCCAGCGCCGACGCTTTTATTATGTCGATGGCGACGTTTAATATTTAGTTGAAGATTTAACGCCTCCCCACACTTCGCAGCGCAACTATGATAAGCCCGGCCCGATGGCTGCCTGAATTACATAATGAGTTGCCAGCACCTTCCACCTAACAGGCTCTGTCCCGCCCACTGCCCAGCTACACCCTCTCTCTGCCTCCTTCCGTCCCTGTCTCTTGGTTACTGGAAAAGAGGCTCTTGAAAAATTATGACCAACGTTTTAGGGGCACGTCTTGAGGCCGCTTGGACTGTGGCTGTACATTTTAATTAACGCAGGAGAGAGAGACAGAGAAGAGAGAGACGGAGGGAGAGTGGAAAATTAGAGGGAGACAGCATATAAGTAGCAGACAGAGAGAGAGAGAGCTGAGCACATACGCAACATATTTCAATAAGTTCTATAAAAGTTTCCACATGAAAATGCCTGAGCAAATTAAATGCACAGAAAGAGACAGCACGAGAGCGAGACAGAGAGAGAGAGAGAGCGAGCGAGAGATTTATTTTTGGCAATTGAAATTTAAATGAAACTACGTGCGCCAGTGAACATCAAAATGCTCAAACAGGCAAAGCAAAGGAAGCCACTGAGGAGAGCAAGAAAATAAGTAGGAGGAGGAGAAGAAGTAAGAGAAGTAGGAGGAGGAGCAGGGGGGAAGCACCTTCTCGCAGTTAAGAGCATGCCCAGAGGAGTCACACAACTCATTCATGCAGAAATCCATTGACATTTAATAGCCCCGGCGCGCTCTAAATACTCCTTACCTGCTCCGCAGAGCTTTGGCTTTAGGTCTTCTTCAGGTGTCTCCCTTGTGACCAGACCCGGTGGTCAGACCTCTGGCCTGCCCTCAGCTCGTCTGTCGTCTGCCCACCCCCCTCCCCCCTCTCTCTGTGTCTCCCTCAAGTGTTGTCGCTGTGCGCAAAGTCTAGTTAAACCTGAATTTTGGTATCTGTATCTTTTGGTCGAGTGTGCGGCGTGTTCTTGTTGTTGTGTCTCTGCCTCTCTCTCTTTCCCCCTCTTTCTGTTCTTCCAGCACTGCATTCTGCACACAGGATGTGCCCAGACACAGGTGCACATGTCCAAGGCTGTCGATGGAGGGAAGGAGGGAGGAGAGCAGGACCGTACTTGACTTGAAGCACGTAACGCATAAATCATAGAAAATTAAAGGGCTGCCCGAGGGCGAAGGCGAAGGCGACGGCGATGGCGAAGGCAGCTGGAATGAAACTTCCGCTCGAAATAAAATCAATTAAAGACGGCACAGAGCCAGAGCGATAAAAGTAATGCGAGAGAAAACAGCAACAACGATGAGAGCTCACTTGAGTTGAGTTGAGAGCAAGAACTTGATTTCTTATAGCACATACCTGCATAAATTATGCAGTTCGCAATCAGGTGCAGCCTCGGATCTCGGATCTCGTTTGGGCTGAAGGATCTGGCAGTAACTGGTCAGAGATAGGGATCTGTAGAGGGTTAAACGTGTTTCCAAGCTGCATTTATTATCGGATTCGGGAATT
Source organism: Zaprionus indianus (assembly GCA_018904595.1). NCBI lineage: Eukaryota > Metazoa > Arthropoda > Insecta > Diptera > Drosophilidae > Zaprionus > Zaprionus indianus. Next base: position 6,874,106 of record JAEIHA010000905.1, read on the forward strand.
TATAGTGTTGTATGGTATGGAATGGTATTGTATGGTATAGTATGGTTAAGTATGGTTAAGTATGGTACAGAAAGGCATAGTATGGTAAAGTATGGTATAGTATGACATAGTATGGTACGGTAACATTTAGTATTATGGTAAAGTATGGCACAGTATGGCATAGTTTGATAAGGTATGGTATGGTATGTCATAATATGGTTAAGTATGGTACAATATAATATAGAATGGTGTATTATGGCACAGTATTATGGTTTAGTATGGCACAGTATGGCATAGTATGGTAAAGTATGGTATAGTATGGTTTAGTATGGCACAGTATGGCATAGTATGGTAAAGTATGGTATAGTATGGTATAGTATGGCATGGAATGGTATTGTATGGTATAATATGGCATAGTATGGAGTAGTATAGTTAAGTGTGGTACAGTATTTGGGTTTGGTATGGTACAGTACAGCATAGTATGGTAAAGTATGGTATGATATGTCATAATATGGCATAGTATGGTAAAATATAATATAGTATGGTATAGTATGACGTATTATGGTTTAGTATGGTAAAGTATGGCATATAAATATAAAGTTTCATTTAAAATCGGCTATGGTAAGGTAAAATATGATAAATCATGCAGGTATGAATTATTGTATATAATATATAATTTTATATTCTAATGAAGTCTGAAGTGTTTAAATAAGATAGCCAAGTAGAGTTTTCTACAGTACAATGTAAAAACAATTAGGTTAAAAATCATATATGTTACAATGTAGTGACATATCATAGGTAGAAAATGATAAAGTAATGAGGATGATCTTATTGGGCTTAGAGGGTTTATAAGGTATAGTGTATTATAGAAACTATGGTATATTAAAGTAAACTATTGTATGGTATAGTAAAGTCTAGTCTGTCACACCTAATGCGCTTCGCGTATTTGGAGGCCCAAACTAATCCCGTCTGTGGCTGCCTATGTGAAGCAATAGTCCGAAATTCGCACGGCGTAATACCCTAAGCCGCTTAAGTGTTGTTTGAGCTTCTGCTCGGGTCTTTCGTAAATCGGAGCAGAACAACGTGAACATAATACAGCTAACTTTATAGGGTCTCCATGAGCTGCTAGCTGGAACTGCTTATCGATTGGCATAATTATAATGTTCTATCCGATACACATATATCTATATATTTGAGATACGTATATCACACTCATTAGCAATTGGAGGCGCAGCTAATCGTTCCTGAATGTGCGCTGCAACCTCTCAACCCATTTTGACCCATTAAGTTGCCACATGAAGAGGTCAATTTTACAGACCAAGCCGCGTGTTGCGGTCGCGACGCTGTCCGTCTCTCTGTCCCTCTCTTTCCCTCTCCGTCCGTCTGTGCCTCGTACAATGAGCTGATTAGACAAACAATTAATTGCGCCAAGTTGTGGGTGGCTCGGGGTCGCTTAGGTTCGCCTGAAAACTGGAAACCACTTAAACTCGATTTGATTGAAAAGCTTAAAACGACGACGACCCCCACACCTTCTACCGTATCCCCCTCTTGCCCTCTCTTGCAGGCGGCTTTGCCGACAATTTGACATAAATCCAAACTAAACAAGCTGGAGACGGAGCTGGAGATGGCCCAGAGCTGGTGGAGTCTGTGCTGGAGTGGAGTGTAGCCAAGTGGAGCCTGTTGACTCGTGTTTTGGTTGCTGTTATTGTTGGTACTGCCTCCTCTGCTGGTGCTGCTCCTGCTCCTGTTCCTGGTACGGGAGAAGGCCCCGGGACTACTTCATTAATCAAGGCCGCAAACAAGCGAGTCGCGGGGCAGGACTCGACCCGTGGGGACGATGACAACGCAGCCCGAAATGCAATGCGGGAAGGAGACAAAGAAAGGCACACGCATACAAGCAGAGAGGGGAGAGGGAGACAGAGCAGGGGAGAGAGAGAGAGAGGCAAACACATAAACATAAATAATTAGCCTGATTCTTTAAAGGGCAATTACCTAATTTGGACGCTTTGAATAATTGCCACGCGCTTCTCAGCCAAGGGGCAACTGTGGCCAAATCAGTTTAAATGCAAACAGCAGAAGCTGGAGGAGAAGGAGCAGCAAGTGGCAGAGCCTTCTCTCTCTCACTCTCTCTCTCTCTCTCTCTCTTTTGCTCTCTCTCCACAAACAGGACACCACGACAACGACGACTGCACTAAGCGGCTTAATGCTCAAATGAAGATAAAGCGCTTTCTGCCAGCATCTCCGGCTGCTCTTCTCCTGCCTTCTTCTGCTCATGCCTCCTCCTTCCCTGCTGTTCTTGCTCCTACTCCAACTGGACTTGTACTTGTGCTGGGCCGACCTACACTGCGACTGCATCGCCTGAGAGACATTTAAATCTCGACAGTTAGAAAATAATTAGAGCGTTTAGTGCCTGCCTAGGACACTGTTGGACTTGGACTAGGTTGTGGAGTTGGAGTTGGAGATGGAGATGGAACTGGCTTGCCTCCGGTTGTGGCCAAATGATGCAGGCTTGTTAATAGCCATAATGAACCTGTGGCACACCTCAGCTTGCTCTTCATTTGATATAATGTGTGAAGATCTGGAGTATACTGAGTTAATTCTAAGGGAAACTAATAGAGACTGAATGAGAAGTTAGTTATAAAGAATTTATAATGATTTTTTAGCAAATTCATCAATAACTCAATGATTTATTTAAAGTACTCCCAAGTCTAAAGGTCTTCGAAGAAAACCTTAGTAAAATAAATGAATATTTCCCTGACAGTCTAATTTAAGTTTCTGCTATAGGTAACATTATAAGATTGCTCAATAAGTATGTCAGGTTTATCATTTATATTCATGTTAACAATACGCTAAAGTTCCTTAGACTACTTCCTTAGATACTTTCCTTAATGTTCCTTTACGCTCATACTCCACTCTGACCCAACAATGTTTGCCTTACTTTCTCTCTCTCTCTCTTCACTCAAATGTATTTTTAAAGACTTAAGCTGTGAATGAGTAAACAATTGCTGTTGACTTTAAAGCCCAACAAAAATTCCAATATATGCAAAATTGCCGCTTGGAGGTTTTATTGTTGCAACCGAAAACAATAATAACCCCAGAGATATTAGATTAATTGTTATAAACGCAACACTCAAAGACTTTGATTGAATTTGATTATTGATTTTAGTTTTCATTTTAAGACACACTGAAAAGCAAACATGAAGTCTTTAAGGCATTAAGAGTAAAGTTCATTGGGTTAGATTGCATTTGAATTTATTACATGAGAATATCTGAGCACGAGAACATATAGCTTAAATTTGCATTATTATTGGAGTGGTATTGGTAGAATTCTCTAATTGGTATGCAAATTTATGGGTGGAAACTTAATCAAGGTAATATTCTGGACTATTTGTAGTTGAATCTGCAAGATAATAAAATTTTGAGGGAGTTACATTGTTGGAAATTTTTGAGATTTGCTTAGACAAAGTTTAATCAATTGAAAGTGACATATTTTTTGATTTACTTGTGTTAAATTTAGTCAGATTTGATAATTATTACTTATGATTAAAATATTATACTTTAAGGAACATGACTTTTGTTCTTTTAGCTCTGAATATGTTTAACAAACGAACAACATTCAACTTGGAAATTTATTTAAAAATGTTTGATGCACAAAAAGAAACTTGATATTTGTGGAAATTATGAGAACTACAATTTGATGTGAGGTGTTGGGATTTTCTGAGGAAGACTCACAGTTTTATGTAGTTAGCAAGTGATGTAATATAAATCTTCAGAGAAAACTCAAAGCAAGTGAATGCTTGAAGAGTTATTATATTCAATTTGAAGGTGTTGAAAGGTTTGGGAATGTGTTGCAAGTTGAGATGAGCTGAGGAAACCATTGAAGAGGCTAAGAATATAATATAATTAAATATTAAATGCTTGTAGAAGTGAAGACAGGTGTCTTTCTATGATAAGACCGTGAAAGAAGGAAAGAGAACTAAACGTGCTATGAGTGAGAGTGGGAAAGAGAACGAAACGTGATAGAACAGCTGCTGAATGAAATCACAGAAAATCAATTGGAAATCATCTTTCTGTCATGACTCGTGCTTTCTTCCATTTTCTTTCTTTTCTTTGCTCTCCGGCGATGTCGAATGCCGTGAATAGTTGTTAATTAATTGCTGCGCACAATAATTATTTCTTGCAGATGAGTTTTAATTTGCTTCCGTTATTGCTTTATAGATATCGTATAATTTCTGCACTGCGAGGCTAATCAGGCGAAACGAGGGCGAAGGGAGAGAAGTGAGCGCTGACTGTCTGTGCAGGCAGACAAGCGTGAAGGAGGGGAGAAGGAACAAAGAGAAAGAGAGACGGAGATTGGGAGATGCATAGACAGTGAGGCAGATAGTGGGAGTGAGAGGGAGTCACTGAGGCAACCGGTCAGCCGCTCAAAGGACACGCAGCGGCGTCTCCAAAGTGAACCCTTGACGCGGCGCCCGCTCTGGGGACTTCCCCGGCGTGGGCACAGCTTGAAGTTAAATAAATTAAGGGCAATTAGGCGCTGAATTACGGGCACAAAGGTCAAAAGCAGGCGGCAGTAGGGATGCCCAGCGGCGTCAGGTGATTTTCGCCTATCTGCAAATTATGTTCGCAAATATTTGTTTGAAGAATTTGCCACGCGATTTTTTCTTTATAATTACAGCATGTTCCAGTACAAATTTTACAGTTGCTTCCTCTCAGCGGAAGTTGTAATCCCTCCCTCTCTCTTCCTCCCTCCCACTCTCTCTCTCTTTCTCTGAAGATTAGCGGTAAGTTGCCAGGTGCAGAAAGCGTAGCGCAAAAGCACTTTGGCCAATTAACTGCGGCTAATTGTTGCGCGTACAAAGCCATAAAGCAGTGAGAGAGCGACGAGAAGAAGAGGAAACTGAGGAAAAAGGGGAAGCAGAGGAACCAGGGGAAGAAGGGGAAGCAGAAGAATAAGATAAATCTACAGGCAAATGTGAAAGCCAAGGCAAATTGTAAAAGAAGCAGCGCATTGCCGCGTGTGCGAGCGCGAAGACTGAAGACTGCAGTGGGCGGCAAACAGCAGAAAGACAGAGAGAAAGAGAGAAAAAAAGAGTGAGAAAGAGAGAGAGACATATATGTAACCAACTAGCGCATGCAAAAACTGAACACGAACAAAAAGGTAATATGAAATAAACAACAATCATAAAGCCGTCAGCGATTTCTCGCCAACTTCCGCTGCGAGTCTTGTAGATTTGCATTGTAATCGAGTTCTACTTTCGCTTGGCTCATCGCAAAAGAAACAACGAAAACAAAAACTTAAAGAATTTTGTTTGCTTTCCCAAGCTGATGTGAAATATGAACTATTAGTAGAGGCGAAGGCATGTGGAGGAGAGTGTGAGTCGACTTTTTTATACCCTGTTAAGTGTTGGTTTGAATTTAATGAAGAATTTGAAGTGTAAAGTGTCTTCTCTTGCGAAGTAGACATAGCAGACATTCTTTCAAATATATATATAGAGAACTATGATAAAAAACTATCCATATACCAAACTTTATAACTTTTTCTCTAAAAACTAGTAGGTTTCAGAGGAAAAAACTTGTTATTATGCCTAGTAGGCGTGGCAGAAACTCCTAAAGAACAGCATATGGATAAGGTAGGGGGCTACACAAATGCCAACATTCGCGACTCTCCCTTATACAATAGCAGAGTTATGGAGTAAAAACAAGTTATCTTGTTAGGTGGGCGTGGCACAGAATCTTGTAAATAAAAAGTATCTAAGTATGGTATAGAGCTACTATCATGCAAAGTTTTAAAACTCTACCTCCCATAACAACAGAGATCCGCAAGTTTTTTCAATTTTAAAAGATATTTGCATGTTATTTTTTCAATTTCAAATAAAAACAAGCTGCAAAAAGTATAGAGCTATGCACATTAAAATTTTCATCACCATAACACTTATAATAGCATAGAGCTGCAAGTTAATTCAAATTCCAAGAGCGATCTGCTAGTTTATTTGAATACCAAGAGAGATCTGTAATTTTATTTGAATTTCAAACGAAAATTAACTTGGTAGAGCATTTAATAAGTGTCTTGCCAAATTTAATGACAGTACCTCACACAATAGCCGAGATCTGCGCTCTGACAGGCCGACATGACTTGACAAAGACTTAATATACCTAAACAAAAATGAGGAAAACATGAAAAGAAACAGAGAGAACTACAATATTTCATCACAGTCAAAATTAGTCTCATTCAGCAGAAGAAAGACAGACAGGCATAGAGAGAGAGGAAGAGGGGGAGAGAGAGAGAGAGGTAGAGAGAGGGGGAAGACTGGGGAGGAGACTGAGGAAGAGCGAAGATAATGTTGCTTTTTATGCTTGGGTAGCTCGTGTACTGAGCGAGGGATTTCACTTTTCGGCAATCAAAACTGACCTTAATCAATGTCTACAATGTTGTGTGTGGGTGTGTGTCTGTTGCACACACTCATTGTTAGCGGGTGGAAGTTGTTGTTGTTGTTGTTGTTCGTGTTGCTTAAGCTAAACAAGAAGAAAAAGTATCTTTTGCATAGGCAATCAAAAGCTACTCTAACTAAACTGACAACAAGGGCGGGGGGAAGAACAGCAGGAGTGGTGAGGAGGGGGAAGAGGTGAAGGAGGAGAGGTGGTGCAGTAGGAGGGAGAGGGGGAGGGGAGGAAGACAGAGACGAAGACGCGCAAGTTGCGTGCAAACAAGTTTGCTGCGAAAACTTCTCAGCGTAGCTCGCATGCAGTTGGCTACAAGCAACAAACGCACACACACACACAGAATCATCACACACACCACACACACATTATACACACACACGCACACACATCTCACACACACACTGAGCAGCTGCGACGACGTTGCAATTTTCATTCATATGCAATAAACACAGAAGACATCAACGCGGACATCTGTGTCGACAGGGGAATGGCAGAGAGGGGAGGGCGAGCGGAGGGAGAGAGGGCAGCGAGGGAGCAAGAGGAGGGAGTGGGGAATTGGCGAACAGATTGCGTCGGCTACACGGCGAGCGTTTCCTGTCTGGCCAACAACATCATGAGATATCATGTGCCGCCTTCTACCTTGCCCCGCCGACATAACCAGCGCAGCTGCCGCAGCAGCAACAGCAGCAACAACAACAATAATAACAAGCAAAAAACAGCAACAACAACGAAAGCAGCAACAACAACGCGAGCGAGCCAACTACCTGCACTGAAGAGGGCCGCAGGTGAAGTAACTTATATGAGACGCTGCCACAGCCGCCTCGAGGTAATTAGTTTAGCGCGAGCAGAGCTGCCCCCCACCCTCCTTCTCTTGCTTCCCTTCCCCCTTCTTCTGCTGTTAGCTCTGCTCTGCTGTGGTCTCTTGCTTAGTTCAGCCTCAGTCTCTGCTTCTGCCTCTGTTCCTCTGCCTCTGCCCCTACTTCTGCTCTTGCCTCTTCTACTGCTTCAGCTTCTACCTCTACCTCTGCGACTGCCTCTCCCCCTCCTACTGTCTCTCCCATGCTTCTATCTCTGTCTCAGATACAGCCGCAGCCCCTTCAGCGACCCCTTCACAGCTAACCCTCGGCCTGTGCTGCTGTTCCTGAACCTCTCCCGATTATACTAGTGTCTCTGCCTCAGCAGATCTTTTCCTCAGTTTTATTCAAAGTTTCACTGTCTATCTCGCGCTCTCTTTTTCCCTTCTCTGCTGTCCCAGTCTCTTTCAATATTCCCTATCTCTTCTTCTCCCTCTTTTTAACCATCTACATTTCCATATGCCTTGGCTACTTCACCTCTCTCTGCCTCCTCTTCGGACACCTCTTTTGAGGGAGAAGAGAGGGTGAACTCTCCTTTACTCCCTTCTCTACTCCCTTCTCTTCTCCCTCCTCTTCTCCCTACACTTCTTCCTCCTCTTCTAACTCCCCTCTACATCTCGCTTCTCTTTCTCCTTCTAATAACTCTCGTCTTTTCACTTCCCTTATCCCTTCCCTCCTTTCCTCGCTTCTCTTTCTTATATGTCCTAGTCTCCAACCACCTTTTATCTTCTCTTCTCCCTCTTCCTCTTCTGCCTCCTCCTCTTTTGCCTCTTTCTCTTCTCCCTCCTCCTCTTCATTTGCTTGTAGCCTCATCACATCATTAAAAGCCTTGTCCGCCTTGTTCTCCCCCCTATCCCTCTCCTTTCCTCCTCCCCTTCCCAATTGCCTTCTGTCTTGCCAGCCTTATCTTCATTCCCATCTGCAACTTCATTCCGATCTTCATCTCCATCTTCAGCTGCCTCCGTCTCTCTCCCTTCTCTTTCTAAATCTCTTTTTCTTTTTTGTGCGATCTTCTTCGGTCTGCAGATCTAACAACTTTTTTTTCTGGCTCTAGTCAAGGTGGCTTCTTTTTAAGCTACCCAGAATTGTCCCAGGCACACACACACACACAGACACACAAACACCTATACGTACATATACATTTATATCTCTCTCTTTATCTCTCTATCTCTCTCACTGTAAACTGATCTTAAGCCTTCGTCTGCTCGCAATAATTGTGAAATTCAACTCACGTTGCACTCACAAATGCAGCAAATGAATGAAGCACTCACACACACTCACACTCGCACATTCGTACTTCGCCTTCGCGTCTCGGACGGATGTGACTCATCCACAGTCGAAATACTCGAGACGAGTCCAACAAGAACTTCTCCCTCTCTTTTTGTCTCCCTCTCTGTTTATTTACTTTGCATGTTCTTTCATGCTCGAGTAGGTCGTCGATGATTGCTTTGCGCATTCGAATTTCACAAGATCATTCAACATATTCGTATTAATGAGTCTCATTCACTAATTAAATAAACTCTGCAGCTAATGAAGGTGTTAAGAAAGTTTGATATATCGATTAACCCGCAAACAAAGGTAGTGAAATTTTAAATTATAAAACATTTTATTTATATTTTAAACATTTTTGAATATAAAAAAAAAAGAAAAAGTTGCAAAAGTGTCTTAATTATTAAATAAAACTCAGAAAATCAAAATACACTTCTTATTTTCCTCTACTCCGCTGCCTTAGCAACATGTTGCGCATTTCAAATGTTGCTAAGCAATCGCCTTACTTAGCGAAACGGTTAAAGCAACACAAGCTTTACCGCAGATAGAGAGAGAGCGCGAGAGAACGCAGCCAGTAATGTGCACTGTGCACGCTCTCTTCAGCGCCAGCGCCACCCCCCGCCCGAACGAAGCGACGAGACTTGCGAAGCCCGACCAAGCGAACGCACGCACACACGAAGGCTGAAGCCGAAGCCGAAATCAGAGCCGACGACAACGAAACGTAACGAAACGAAACGAAACGAGTCGCTGCTGTTGCTGCTGGCGTTGGCTTTGGCTTTCGCAACGCAGTCGGCGCTCAGTCCATGTCGATGTTTGCTGGCGAACGGTTGCGTCGTTGCTCAATCGCGTGCTGCGTGTGTGACTCCCCACCAAAAGTGTGAGAGAGTGAAAGAAAGAGAGAGAGAGAGAGAGAGAGAAGAGAGTGAAACCGTTACAAGTGAGTGAAGTGAAATGATTGCAACGCGCCGCTAAATGAGGCAGCCACACATAATCAGCCAGTGCCAGTTGCAGTGTGCAGTTGCACAGTGTGCGAATCGATGAATTTATGAATAAAACTCATCACGCGCACCTCGTGTGAAACACGCAGCATCGTGTTTGTGCCTGTCTGTCGTCGTGTGTGAACGAGCGAAGGCGAAGGCGAAGGCATCTGCGTGCCTGTGAGTGTGAGTGAGAGTGCGTTAGTGTGTGTGTCGAGCACGAGCCTGGCTGTGCCAGTGCCAGCCTGTCAGCCTGCCTGGCTGTCGTTCTAACGGTGTTGTGATTGCAGGACACACGACGAGAGACGTAACGGTAACACACAAACACAAAACACCAAAAAAAATATAAGAAGAACGCAAAGCGAAAAGGCAAAAAAAATACGTGAAACGCGAACGCGAATGCGAAGGCGAAGGCGAAACGTGAAACGCGATGAAAATTAAAGCTTTGCGTGGCTAAAATCGCTAAACGACACCAACAACAAATAAACATATATATACAGGGTATATACACACACACAGTTACCCTGTAGAGCAATAATAACAACAACAAGTGCAAGTTGCGTAAAAGTGAGGCTAAAAACGATTATCAGCTGCCAAAAGGCAGAAGGAGCTGCAGAAGAAGGGAGGAGCAGTAGGAGGAGCAGTAAGGAGGAGGACTAAGGAGGAGCACTAAGGTGGAGTAGTAGTAAGAGGAGCAGTGGGAGGAGCAGCAGTTACTCCTCTTATCTTGGCCGCGTTGCCAACTTGCTTTAAATAACGTCGCGCCAAGCGCCGCTAATTACGCCAAAACATGAAAATATTTACAACAACAAAAGCAGCCACAGCAACAACAATAACAACAATAGGAGCACGAAAACTTTGGCAATTAATCAATTTTCCGCTTGACCAATACAAAATAATAAATTCATTGCCAGCCAAGGCACTATTATCATAATTAAATCCGGAAGGAGAACTCCTTCTCCTGCAGGCAAGGGAAGTAGGAAGCAAGGTAGTCCCCACTACGCCTGGCATGCACTAGAGAGGATCGGAGACCCTACAGCACCCACACACACACACACCATGCCACATTTCAGGCTCATCAACAGGCTGCAGCTGTTGCTGCTGCTTCATCTGCTGCCGCAACTCCCTTTGCTCATTGAAGCTCATCGCTCAGCAGGAGGAGCCGGAGGATCGGGCAAGCACTACGCGCAGCAGACCTCCCAGCAGAACGAGGTCTACTCCATTGCGGACAGTCAACCCATGACCGATGATGGCTACATGGCAGGCTCACCTGCTCCACCACCACCCCCGCTGTACGACCTTGATCAAGGTGGCTCTGTGCAACAGCTGAGTAGTTGCCAGACTGTCTGCGCCTGCAAATGGAAGGGAGGCAAGCAGACCGTGGAGTGCATCGATCGACAACTCATACAGATCCCCGAGCACATCGATCCCAGCACGCAGGTGCTGGACATGTCGGGCAATAAGCTACAGACCTTGTCGAACGAGCAGTTCGTGCGAGCGAATCTGCTCAATCTGCAGAAGCTTTATCTGCGCAACTGCAAGATTGGAGAGATACAGCGAGAGACGTTCAAGGGGTTGACCAACCTGGTGGAACTGGATCTGTCGCATAATCTGCTGGTCACAGTGCCCAGTCTGGCACTGAGTTACATATCCTCACTGCGCGAACTGACACTCGCCTCCAATCACATACACAAGATCGAGGCACAGGCCTTCGCCTCCACTCCCTCGCTGCACAAGCTGGATTTGTCGCACTGTGACATACAAACCATATCGATGCAGGCATTCAGTGGCTTGCAGGGATTGATACTGCTCCGACTGAATGGCAACAAGTTGAGTGAGCTGCTACCCAAAACCATCGAGACTCTAAGCCGTCTGCATGGCATCGAACTGCACGATAATCCCTGGTTATGTGACTGTCGTCTGCGGGATGTCAAGCTGTGGCTAATGCAACGCAATATCCCCTACCCGGTGGCACCGGTGTGTGCCGGGGGACCTGAACGCATCATTGATCGCACATTCGCCGAGCTGCACGTGGATGATTTCGCCTGTCGCCCCGAGATGTTGCCCATATCGCACTACGTGGAGACAGCGATGGGGGAGAACGCATCGATTACCTGCCGTGCCCGAGCCGTGCCCGCTGCCAGCATTCATTGGTACTGGAATGGCAGACAACTGTCGAATAATAGCGCCTTCAGCGCGTATCAGCGGGTGCACATGTTCGAGCAGCTCGAGAATTCCAGTTTTGAGAAGCGCTCCAGGCTGGTGCTGACCAATGCACAGGAAACTGATTCCAGTGAGTTCTACTGTGTGGCCGAGAATCGTGCGGGCAGTGCGGAGGCGAACTTCACGCTCCATGTGAGCATGAGGGCAGCAGGAATGGCCTCACTGGGTAGTGGGCAAATTGTGGGATTGAGTGCTGCATTGGTGGCACTGATTGTATTCGCATTGGCTGCCATCATGTGCCTGCTGCTGCGCGTGAAGAGGCAGCCCTATGTGGACAGCAAGACTCCCAACAGTCACATGGAGGTGATCACCTCAGTGAATCATCAGAATTCCATAACGAACAAGACACAACCGGCGACTGGGAATGGCAGCATTGGTGGCATTGTGATAGCCAATGGAGCAGTGGCCAATTGCCTCGATGCAGGAGTGGGAGGTGGCGTCGGAGGAGTTGGGGTGGGGGTGGGAAGTGTAGCTGGCCTGGGAGGCGGAGGCACACTGGAGCGCAAAGGCAGCGCTGGGCCGAGCAGCTCATCGCTGGAGCCACAACGCAATCCTGCTAATCCTGTACAGAAACCACCGCGTCTCACCGACTTGCCCTACTCCACGCAGGGCTACGACAATGCTGGCAGCGTGCTCTCCACTGCCTCGTGCTTCATCTCGCCCAGTGCATCCTCGGCAACGGGACATGGCAATAATCCGGATCTGATCAATGATACAAAACGCTTTGGCAGCGATGAGTTTGCCGATCTCAAGCTGCCCGTGGTGATGCCCGGTGGCAGTGGGGAGTACAGTCGCGCCAATGGCTGCGATTCACTGTATCCCTCGGGGCTGTGGGAGCACACAACGGGAGCCAGTTCAGCCGATGATCTCTTCATGAAACGCTACACGGACAAGACGCCCATCATCGACTCCAGTCAGTTGTACGATCTGCACGAGGCACGCAATGTGGCAAGCGAATACTTTAGCAAAACCTTCCCCCGCGCGCATTGCAATGCGGCACTGCAGCAGGGAGGAGTGGCAGGAGGAGGCGCAGGAGCTGCTTCGACCACCTCCACAGCCACAACGAATCTGTCGAGCAGCGGCGGCAACGGCTCCTCGGGTTATCCCAATGACTACGGGCTGCCATTGGTGCCCGGCGCAGAGCATCAACACAATCATCAGCTGCAAATGCATCCACTGCAGCAGCTCCAGCAGCAGCTCAACTCCACGCTCAATCATCATCACCAGCAGCTCCAGCAGCAGCAGCAGCATCTCGGCTCCTCTAGCGGCGGTTCTGGCTCGACGCACAGCGGTAGTCCGCACTTTAGTAGCCGCACACTGCCACGCCTACACGATGGAGGAGGCAGCAGCAGCCATGGCTCTGCTAGCTCCAGCCCTACGCCCGCCCAGGCAGCCACAGGCAGCTCCAGTTCCTGCTCAATATTGCCCAATGGGCAACCTGTGAATGCCAAGACGATACGGGTCTGGCAGAAGGGGGGCGTGCCCGTCCTGCCACCAGTGACGGCGCTGAAGCGCGCTCTGATCAGCAGCAGCCGCAACTCGCCCGACGAGGGATACCAGGAGGGATGCGGCACCGATGTCTAAGCAGATGGAGGAGGAGCAGCAGAAGGAGGAGCAGGAGATTCCCCAAGCAGAACTGACTAAACTTAAACTTCAACTACAACACACACACACCCCCAACACACACACACACATAAAGAAAAGTATTTTGTATGGCGAATTGCGGGCGAATTTGCGGCGAATTACGTGCGAACTTCGCGGCAGAACTGTTTGTGATAGTGTCTGATTAAAAAGATATGGCGAATGACGATAATAACAGCAAAACAACAAGCGATCAATGCAAAACGAAAGCTAAACTAAAAATAAAACTCAAAAAAATGAAAAGAAAATCGAAAAAAAAAAACTTGAATAATCGAAGAACTTGAGAGGAATGCGAGTGAACAAAAAATGAAGTATACTTCTAGGCATAATCAAGCGAGAGAGTGAGCGAGGAAAAGGTAGAGAGAGAGAGTATAAAATCCAATGTTAAACTAATACATATACACACTCACACACACACATAAGCTTAGCAACTAAATAAGCAACCCTGTACATTTCCTGCAACCCTATCAAAGAGCCCAACTCGTTGTCAACTCTCGCAAATCCCCGCAAGTTATCGATATCAATGTAATCGAGTCGAACACAATAATTAAAATGCGTATAGGCACCCTGTAAATGTAATTAAACGAGCGAACTCTACTGTAACTAACTGTTAACCTAACTGTAAACCTAACGCTAACTCTAACTCTAACTGTAACCGTAAACTGAACGTTGTGTGTGCGTGTCTATGCGTGTTTGTGCCTGTCTGTGCGTGTCTGTGCGTGTGACTGTGAAGACTACCGCCAAAAGAAAAGCATAACGCCCCCTCTCGATATTATAGAAAACCTCCTCGACCCGCTACAGTTAGACAGAGAGGGAGGGAGAGAGAGAGAGTCCTACTAAATGGTATACTATACTATATACGATATATAGTGCATGGCAAGACCTAATCCATATTTGTGTAAACGAATAGTAAGAAAACAAAAAATAGCGAAAATTTATTAAAGAAATTAACTAAATGTGTGACAATTCTGTATGTGTAAATACCATAGATATATAGACGAGTATAACGAATATTATCAAATTCCGATTACACAACACAGTCGATAAAGAAATAAATGAAATGGCAGCGCCTAACTCAACCCAGAAAGGGAAAGAAGAAGGAATGAAAAGTAGCTAGTATAAAATGGATTTTGGTTTGGATTCAGTATTGAGTTCTTAGTCTCTTTTAGTTCCTTAAATAATATAACATAAAGTTTTTCTTTTAACCAGTTCCTTTTTTTATTCACAAATTCTAAATAAAGAGAACCTACCAGTTCCATTCAAAACCGACATTACTTGAGAAGTTAATATAAATAGTAATTACATTCACCTCCCTTACAGTTCTTAGTTTCGAAATTTCCAACTAATTACCTTATTTTCGGAGAAAAACTTAATAGTATTTCGTTTTCCCCAGTTGCCTTAATTATGATTTCTCGAGTGTTTCAGTATGTAGGTCAAAGTGCAATGAGCAAACGTTTTCATTTTCGTTGACGGTAAACGAATTTAAGAGCAGCAAGCAAGGTCAGCGCCAGTTGAGGTTTATTTTGGAACTGTATACATAGAATTCTATATGAACACGAGGTTGAGTTACCTAGACGAGGCACACAGAACACACACAGAACTTTGGAATTTGCAGTTGACATGAGAAGAAAAATGTGTGAAGAAAAGTAATCATAGCAAAGCAGAGAGAAAGAAACATAATCATCGATTCATATGTAAATGCCAGACAGGGTGCTACAAGTACTCACACACACACACACACACACACTCACACATCAGACATCACTCGACTCATTCACGAATGACAATTACAACAAGTATCCACAGATATTAATTGCCTGTACGAACTAAGCAAAAACGAAGAAAAAAAAGAAAGCAGAAAGAAAGAGAAACAAAACATAATTTAAGGTAAACCAAAGACTTTTTTCTTTGCATCTATATTCGAAGCGAGGGGAGTACGAAGAGAAGAATAACGAAACAACTCCCGCAACTCAAAAATAATAATGAGAGAAGAAACCAATGAACGATGAAGCAGAAGAACAGAAGAAAATAATCCTAACATTTAAGTTATACCTATGTATTGTATGATATACCTAAATACATATAAAGATAATACTATATATATATATATAAACTTAACATAGTAATAGCTATATGTACTTATCGTGTATGAGAAGAAAGCGAAGAAGGAGGAAAGAGTTGGAAGAAGGAGAGTCGGCATTGAATGCATGAAGAGCAGAGCAAATATATATATAAAACATATATGCATTAATATATATGTATATATATCGTATATATAAACTGAACATGGTGTACTCATTACTTCCACAGCCGGTAAAGGTAGGTACGGGACGTGGCTCGAGGGTCGAGAGGGGTGTGACCCAATTAGCTGCGAATCTCCACAGAGACAAAAGACAATCGAATTCCAATGCTGCTCCCGGCGCTGCTGTTGCTCGTGTTGCTGCTGCTGCTGCGCTTTTGTTGTTAACCGCTGTAGCGTTTGGCATATTAGGGCCAATCGTCTAATCGCCAATTATGCAGTTAACCTGCCACAACCTCGCCGACAGAGGCAGAGGCAGAGGCAGAGAAAGAGACAGCGGCGCGCAAATCGATAGAGAGCAGGAGAGAAGAAGGTGGAAAGCAAGCCACAAAATGATAGAGACACAAAGAGTGATAAAGGTAAAACAAGACAGCGAAGCGGGACAGAGAATAGAAGAGAAGAGAAGGGAGAAAGAGCTAAAGAGAAAGTCATGTCAAAGTTCGCCAAAGTTTAAGCAAGAATTGAAATTCAAGTGATTTACCTCAATCAACTTGGAATACGCTGAACAAAACTTGTGAAAATTGTAGAGAAATTAATGAACATTTTGGACATATAAAAAACAGAAAGAGAGAGAGATTAAGAGGGAGAGAGAAGGAGTAGGAGAAAGGTGGAGAAAACATTATAAAGAGAGTAAGCATAGTCTTAACTTGGAACTAGAATCCAAAAGGAGATTACTTGCAGCCTCACTTTAAAAAACCCTTGGAAAATTTGTGCTAACTTGAATAAAGCTTTTCATTTCACGCTACACTCATAGAAAGTGAGAAAAATCTTTGCGAAAATTAGGGAAAAACCTTTCCCACTTCCACTTTTGCACTTCTTTTGTCTGGCATAGAGCGAAACATTCGCAGTTTCTTGTTGTTGCTGCTGTCGCAATCAGACGATGCATGCAAATCGTATTATGCCACATCTAATTATAACTTTGCCTCAGCTTTGCTCGACGCACTGGATACCCTCGCCAGTGAGGTAGAGGAGACACGCATGTGTGGCACAAGTGGCAGGCAGGGGAGGCGAGCTGGCAAGGAGGCGGTAGTCGGGGGGGAAAAGCGCGTAATAAAAACGGCTGCCTTCCCTCGGAGATTATATCATGGCATGCAAGCAGAGAGAGAGAGAAGGAAGCGGGACAGACAGTCTGATTCGTTGTGCCGCAGGCAGCACCCAGTGGTCTTCCCTTCCCCCCTCTCCTTCTCCTTCTTCCCTCTGTCTGTCTGCGAATTCGTATCCCTCGCCTTATTGACGACGCGCAAAGTTTGCCAACTAAACAAGTTTTGTGCCTCAAATGAAATTTAGGTTGCAACTGAAGCCCAACAAAAGCCAAACAAAACAAAGCAACAACAACAACAACAGCAACAACAACAACAACGATGGCGGGCAGCAAAAAAATTAGAACTTTTGCGCTGCTGCTAAAGGAAAGTGAATTTTATTTGCTCAACTTTATTACGTATACGTGCCGTTGTTCCGCCTGTGTAAATAACCAAAATGCAAAACGTGCCCCAAGCCACCGGCGTCTGCACCCAAAACTTGCCTCAGATCTCGTTGTCTAATGAAGACAGCGTTGCCGCCAGGTGGCGCTCTCGCACTTTTATGTTCATGCATTGTGGACTGTTTAACGACGTACGACGCGCACGGGGTATGAGAAATTTATAAAAAACCATATAAGCCTCCGCTGTGTGTGGGTCAAACTAGTCAAGAGAGAAACGTGCTCAACAGGTGCATACCCTGCAGGGGGAAGTGGGGGAGGGAGGAGATGGTAGATAAAGAGGAGCTGAGCAGTAGCTCTTTCTCTGCTCTCTACTGCAGAGTACTCTATTTAGCTTGAGCATTTATTACAGGGTATCTTACAGTCCAATGCCTAAGCCTCAGTGCTGGCTCAGCTTGTTACACAGGGTATCTGTCAGTCAGGCATTACATGTACTTCAATTTCCTTATCTCAGTGCATCAACAGCTTCCACAAAGAAACGTCTCAACTGCCTCAGCTATTTAGCAACTTCAGCAACATCTCAAAGGTTGCTCCATCTACTTACCCTCTCTAACAACTACAGGGTATCCGGCAGTCCATAAGCCACAATCTCGCGCCCGCAGCAATCGCGCTCTCATATGCCTAAGCCAACAGACCGTAAATATTGTTGAAAACGGCAGTTTATTTTTGGGCATTCAATAGGACTCGAATCGCTGATGGATGTAAACAGCAACAGCAGCAGCAGCACCAGCGGAAGCAGCAGCAACTGGAACAACAGCAACAACCTTCACAAGGAGCAACAACGACAACAACACGATAAACAAGCAGCAGAAGCAGCAGCAGGAGACACACGTTTACAGATGCACAAAGAGCGAAGCGAATAATGTTAAAGGCTTTTCTTGGCCGCAGGGTAAATAAGAAGCAAGGAAGTTGTCGGGAAGAGAGATGACTAGCAGTTACTCTGTACGGTGATTGAAGTAGAGGATAAAGAATAAATACAAGCAGGGAAATAAGTTCAAAAATAAAAAAAAAAATTAATAAATAAATAAATAATCGCATAAAAATATTATGAAATAAAGAAATAAATAGTTAAATAAGAAAATGAGCAAATAATTAGATAGATAACTAAATAAATAAACTATAAATAAATATAACATGTTTAAGGTGTTTATTTTGAATTCACTTAATTTTTTTGTGTACATTTTTAGTTTAAACTTGGTCAAAATTGGTAAGTACCATGCCGCTGGATTTGGGTTTATTTGCTCTGAAGATGGTTGATATTTGCTCTGAACCGAAATCAAAATACATGAAAAGAAAATATAAAAATAACAAATTCATTCATTCATTATAAAACAAATAAAATATTTTGAAGAGTTAAATCGAGTAAATTTTTTACTATAGACAGTAAATAGCAAAAACTATATTTTTTCAGAAATCTAAAATTGTTCTAATGAATTCAACTGCATATTTAACATTACTTATTTTATTTGTATTATTTTTTTAATTTATACAGTAAAATAATTCATTATTTCTTTCTACTTTTATTTTAATGAATAATGTATTTATTTTGTTTGGTTGTTAATTATTTTTTGAACTAATGTATTTTATTTTTAATATAAATATGTGTATATTTTTTTTTATATGCTTCATATTTTTTATCGATTTGCAAACCTTTTCACATAAATATTTGCTTAAACATTTGGATATACCCCTTATTATGTAGTGTATCCATTTGAATTTACGAGGGTCGTTTGATAAGTCCGTGACTTTTTGAATAAAATATATTTTTTTCGTCAAAGAAGCGTTTTATTTCTCAACATAATCTCCTTTTAGCTCTATACATTTAGTCCAGCGTTTTTCCAATTTTTTTATTCCTTCCAAATAATAGGTTTTCTCAAGGTCCTCAAAATAGTCGTTTGTTTCTGTGATGACCCGAATCTCTTACCGCCGAGCCATTTCTTCATGTTTGGAAACAAAAAATAGTCACAGGGGGCTAAATCTGGAGAATATGCTGGATGGGGTAGCAGTTCGTAGCCCAATTTATGAAATTTTGCCATGCTGACACGAAATTCACTTTTTTCCATTTTCGTTAAAATTCACGAGATCGTCTGCTTTCAATGCCTATAAAACGCAAACCAAAAAACGCAGCTTTCTCAAAATTTTACAGTCAGCTGTTAATCGATAACTGCTGACAGGAGCAGTGTTGTATTTAGAGCAGGTGCGCGGCAAATACAAAAAGTCACGGACTTATCAAACGACCCTCGTATATAATTCAATGTGCATTTCTATGTAAATTATTAATTATTTATACATTTTTATGTAGTATACATTTTTTTTATCAAAAATGCAAATTTTCCTTCCGTGCAGCGCACAATTTTCCCACAGTATTTACAGTCCAGGCCAGTCCCCAGTTGCCCCCCTGGCGCCCTGCCTCCCCCTTCTGGCCGGATGTTGCTCAGACATAGCTCTGCTAATATACCCCGCAAACATGCTTCCTCTTCCTCCTGGCCCTGCCTACCCGTGCGCTGCCGCTGTTCCTCTACTTTCTCCCCCCTTCTGCTGCTGCTGCCTTTGCCAGCCATTTCATCTCGGCTTGGTTGGTTATAATGATGCACACACACGCACAACCACACACAGTCATAAATAGGGGCTCAACAAAGAGTTGTCATATGTGTGAGTGTGTGCACATGTGTGTGTGCGTCTGTGTGTGTGTGTTGTCTTTGCGTGTGTCGTCGTCCCTTTAGCGTCTTCAGCATTTAATGGCCTCATTAATTTTCTATGCTTGGCCTTAAATTATTTTACTAGTCCCGCCGTCGTCGTTGTCGTTGTCGTTGCTGTTGCTGTTGCACGCTGCTCAGCAATTCCATTAACTTGGCGTAGGCACTCGGCACTCAGCCAGGGCCCCATTCCCCCCTCTGCTACCCTACCCCGCCAAACTGCCCCTTGTTGAAGAGCGCACGCCAGGGCCAATGGCAAACTGTATGTCTCGTCTCGTCTCTGGCCTCAAAGTACCTCAGCTGGCTGTGCTCATCGACTGGTTGCGTTGTCGTTCATTTACATAAACTTAATTGTTTTATTTAATCAATAAAAATAATTAAATGCCATGTGCGTAAGTAATTAAAACAAATCGCTTTTACTGCACAACCAAATTGAAATTGCATAAACAGGCAAAGAGTGGGAGGAGCTACTAAACGAAATTCACATGCAACAGGGCAGGGGGAAGGGGTATGCGCTCTAATGATGTACTTCCCTAGCGTGTACGTGTGTGTGTGCGTGTGTGTGTGTGTGTCTGTGTAATTATGGCACATCAAACATTAATCAGGCTGGCAAAATGCGAATGTGGAAAACGCAACTGCATAAAATCAGCGGAGCCACAATGATAATTTTGTTGTTGCTGTTCTTGTTGGCACGACAGCAATGTGGCAGGGACAGCAACAACAGCTGTAATATCTATGGCAACAGCAGCTCGAATATCAGCAACGGCAATGAGTATAGCATTTGCAGCAATTGTTGCTGTAGAAACAACAGCTTACACCTCCACAGCAGCAGCAATGACTGCAGCAGCAACTACAACAAGAGTTGCAGCAGGTACAGCAACAGCAAGTACTTCAGCAACATCTACAAGAGCAGCAGCCACTTTTGTAGGTTAATTTGCAGCAGCAACATTAAGAAGTGCAACTAGGTCTATTTTAAAAAGGAAAAACTGCAGCAGCAACGAGAGAAGCAGCAACATGGGCTTCAAGAGCAACAACTATTGCAGCAGCAACATCAGCAGCAACTTCCAAAGCAGCAACGACACTAAGAAGAGCAACACAAACTGCATCAGCAACAGCAACTAAATAAGCAACAACAGCAGCAACAGTTGCAGAGGTAACAGCAACAACAATTGCAGCAGCAACTGCAGCAGCAACCGCAACAACAGCAACACTAACAGCAGAAAGACACATGACAACTAATGCAGCACTAACAACTGCAGCAGCAACTGCAACATCAACTACAGCAACAACTGCATCAAAAACTGTAACCATATTAACAGCAACAACTATAGAAAAACAACAGCAATAGCAACAACTACTACAACAGCAACATCAACAACAACTGCAACATCAACAACAACTGCACTATTAGCAACAACATAAACTGCAGCAACAACTTTAACAATATTAACAGCAACAACTGCAGCAACAGGAACTCAGTAACAGCAACTGCAGAAAAAAGAAAGTGCTGCACCAACAACAACAACAGCAACTAAAACAATTACTTGCTCAGCAACAACAATTAAATTATCAACAACTGCAACAGAGCAACAACAACATCGACGCCTCAACCGAATTGTTTTGCGACCACAGAGACAAAATCCAAAAACCAAATTACTTTATAAGCGCTCTACAGTTCCCCGCACAAGTTCACTTCCCCCCACTCTCCCCTCTTCTCCCTCCTTGCATACGAACAGAAATTTTCAATTTTTCAGCATAATTTATGGCTCACAAAGCGTAAAAACCAAAAACCCCAGCAAATCAGTACGGAGAAATTATGCAAAAATATTTTGTGATGTACACCCCCCCCTCCCTTCCAACTGCCCTGCCTACGCCCCTGTCCGGTCATAATCTCTGTGGCTATCTCGCTCGCACTCACATATGCTGAGTGGACATAAACAATGCGTGGCGTGGCAACTCTGGCAACTCAGTCACAATTTGCAATAGGTAAAACGATTTAATGCCGAACACAAACAGGCAAACACACACACGCACACACACACATACAGAGAGACGCACACACACTGACAGCTATGCGATACAGTTAGAAATACAAATTAAACTAATGCCAGATAGATAGATAGATACATTTATATTGATCAGCAATTTAATGTAAATTATGCTGTCTATTTCGTGGTTCGCCCCCATTCGATGTTGTTATTCTTTCCATGTGTGTGTGTGTGTGTGTGTGTGTGTGAGCACATTATGCAAATCAGTATTTTGTAGAACTGTATCTGTTGCTTTTTATAGGCATTTGTTTTATTGCCATTTCACATGAGCAGCAGCAGCACCGATGGCAACAACAAATGACTTCAAAGCCATCAGCAGCAGCACAAAAGGCCCCTAAAAGTATGCCATACTCACACGAACACTCAGGCACACAAATGAATTGAATTCTAAACACACTTTTAAATTGCAGAAATACTGAAATCGTATTGCCATTTGCACATAAATCTGTGCAAATATATGTTATAAATGAGCTGAGATAGTCGCAACTTTGCCTCGATTATCCTGCTATCATAAGTTATGAGTTATGAATGAATACAAGTGTGGGGTATGTATTTTGAGGTTGGGTTTTTAATGTTGCTGTGAGTGTTTCGTGTTGTACAACATTAGAGCAGTCTGTTGAGATGTTTATTGAATTAATTGTGTAATTGTTATGACTTAAAATATAGGTATAATTGATATTTGACTGTGTTTTCTACATTTTAAATACATAATCTATACTTAAGACTGTTATAAAACATTTATATATAAAATAAAACATTCCTAGACATTTCTTAATTCTTTACAATTTCAGATAGAGATACAAATAGATGATATAGGGAATTTATAGAGAAAATCATGGCTAGATTTACAAAGAAACCTCATTTATTGACTGTATTAATGAATGAAGTAAAAAAACTATATGCAGAAAAGAGGAATAAACGAATTTATGTATCTACAGATGAATGGATATATATGTTTTTTAGAAAGATTTATTGATGAACACATAGAATAGCTTGCTTGAAAGGTTTACACAGGAAGATGTTTATGAATTTTCATAACAATTAAAGGTTTTGGCGACCTTTGTATATTATTCTCATGGTAACTGGCTCGGTAACCGTCTTCAGGGAGTTTTGCACGTCTGCGGGCGCGGAATTTTATTATAATCAGATACTCAGATGAATGCAAGCTGCAATACAGATAGATTTATTTGTCTTCTCATTGGAAATTGATAGGTACCTTAATTACAATAATGACTTATGTACTTATACACTCTTATACAAAGAGAAATAATATATGTACTATACTTAGGTAGCACATTCTCTGTATCGCGTCATTAAAGGGCTTGATTCCATCTTCAATCAATATAATCCATTGAAAACGCGTTTCAGACATAACCTCACGCAATAAAACACCTTTAAATTTATAAAAAAATACAAATACAGTATAATTCGCTTAGCTGCCTCGAGTACTTTGCACAATGCCTCGATGCAGGTAACTTAAAAATGCAGCTAACTTAACTAACTAACTAACTTAACTAACTTCTATTCACACAAAAAAATGGAAAAATAATGCAGATATCTTGCCGATGCAGCTAACTATCGATGCAGCTAAGCGAATTATACTGTAAAATTCTCAACTTACTAAGGCTGCCAAAGGCAAGTAAAAATTTGGTATACTTACGCGGAAATTCCTTGACCTTTTTACGGATTCAACGAGAAAAAAATCCGATGTGGCCTGTTTGGAAAACAGAAAACACTAACCAAAGACAGACTTATAAATAATATTGATATATTATTACAGGCGAGTGCGAGCGAGCCTGAAGAACTGTACCACCCATGCCTCCCTCCCCTCTGCTATGCTGTGGCAGCATTTGAATGCCAGCAATAACAAGTATACGCGGGGTAGACCTGCGCAAGATCTCAGCTTGTCTTATTAAAAATTCAATACAAAATACATTGCCAATGCCAAGTTGTTGTTGCTGTTGTTTTTTTTTTTCTTTTGTTGCCTGCCACGCCCCCAAACGACGATTACATTTCCATGCAAATCAAATTGGAAAACGAAGACATTGTACGCCAGGCCAAGAGACAGATAAGCCAAGCCGCGTCGAAATTATAAAAACAATTTGCAGTCATTCGACAAGTGAAACACAATAAAGATATCGCTAACCCCCCCCCCCCTTCCTCTCTCTCACTGTCCCTCTCTTCTACAATATTCGGCATGTTATGATAATTAGAAGCGTGTCGCAGGCAACCCGCGATAGATGCGATGCGTTGCGATAGCTCCTTTGCTTTTCTATTGATTCATCAAGTGCGACGCCCCCTTCTGACAGAGAGAGAGAGGGGGAGAGGGAGGGAGATAGACAGACAGGGAGTGAGCCTATTAAATAAGCGGAGTCCTTCCGTCTGTCTGTGCGTGTCTGGGCCGAGGCACGTGGCACGTGCATAAATTTATGACGTATCGATTGTTATTAATTCCAACGCCAGCCCCGATGTTTAGTCAATTTGTCAGACGGAAAGGAAAACCTTTTGCTCGATTTCAGCACTTCAGTGAATCGTTGCGGCGTGGGCCAACAAGGGGTTAATAATTCATTTGTGCAATGTGCTGTGGCGACCCCCAACAACAACAACAACAGCAACAACAGCAACAGCAACTTTCACTTACGTTTATCATCTGTCACACCTCATCAACGCGGTGCGTGCAGCTCAGCACCCGCTCTACGTGTCCCTCTCCCTTGCACCCTCTCTCTCTCTCTCTCTTCCTCTCTCTTTCAGTAATTACTCTCCCTGGCAATATTGTCAATAATTATCTCCATATTTCACGAAAAATTATAGACAAATGCGAGCCCGTTGGGCCGCCGTCCGCACTTCCCACTGTATGTGTGTCCCACTGTCCCAGAGTGTGTGTGTGTGTATGTCCCACTGTGTGTACGTCTGTCTGTCTGTCCGTCTGTCTGTCTCTTTGTCTGTCGCTTGTTTATTTGCCGCCTGCTGCTGCCATTGACAAATATGTGTTAATGGAAGCGAACGGAAGCGAGTGCAAAAGGGATGGCAAATGGATAGTCAGTGAGAGAGAAAGAGAGAGAAGGGGAGTGAGGAGTGCAGAGCGTCGCGCGTCCAGCTGAAGCTTGTTAATTGATATTGATACGACTCGTTGTGGCATCGAATGGCAACGCATAATGCGCCAGATGCTTATCAAATCTGGCCCTGAAGATGTCGCAGGCAATTTGCAGAGATTTTATTTATCGAACGCGCTTACGTGATATGTGGGCACGGAGATATATAGTAGAGGTTTAATGAAAAAGGTACGTATGATGAGTGAACAGGTAAGTGGATTAGTGAGTTGATTGAACTGAATGATGAGTTACCTCAAATCTTGTACAGTTCTAGAAGGAATAAGAATATATATAAAGAACAGAAACTAATATATGACAATTGTATAAGAGATGTATAAAAGATGTACAACTGAGGGTTTAGAGATGGATAACACATGTGTAACAGGTCTATATAATATGTATAACAGCTGTATAACAGATGTTCAACTGATGCATAGAAGATAAATAACAGATATATAGGAGATGTTTGGCAGATGTATAAGAAATGTCTAACAAGTGTATAACAAATGTACAACAGATTCATTAGAGAAGTATAACAGATGTATAACACATATATGTATAACAGATGTACAACGGAACCATAGAATATATATAACAGGTATATGAGATGTATAACAGATGCATAACAAACGTATTACAAATGTATTGAAGAAGTATAACATATGTATAACACATGTAAAAAAGCTGTAGAACAGTTGTATAACAGATATATAAAATATGAATAACAGATATATTAAATACGTATAACACATGTATACTATATGTGTATAATACATGTATAACAGAAGTACAACCGTAGCATAATAGATGTATAACAGGTACATATGTATATATGAAATGAAGCGGATGTGCGTATAACTGATGCAAACCGATGTATATCAAATGAATAACAGATCTATTAATGATGAAGCTTAAATAGTTTCTCTCAAAAAGAATAGAGCTACCTAGTGGATAATTTAAGAATATTGATGAATTTACACATGTCTGTATACCATATACGAAAGGAACAATGTATATAGTCAAGTACCGTCATTCCCAATATACATTTTCAATGCCAAGCAAGAGCTTTAAAATGTTGATAAGACTTCAGCTAATGGCTATAAAAATTAATCATTAAGCTGTTAAATAGCCACAGATTTATATATATATATGATACTCACATAAAGTGACGTCTACAGATATAACATATAAATTATGTATGTATATATGTGTTTCTTCCTACGACATCGTTGTCAACTTAATTATATAGTTGCCGCAATTCATGTCACAAGTATTACGCCTTTGCTTTCGGCACCCTCTGACATCACACATAGGGACAGAACAAAGACGTCATCCTATGCTACTATGCTATGCTTAAATACGTAATCGAACTGGAGGTGTTGACTGTGCAGACCCAAAATAAAGCCCCGAATCATAAATTAATCAAATACCGACCGCCCGCCCGCCCGCCTCCGCCGTGCGATGTGTGTGTGCGTCATTATCCTGCGAGTGGGTCAGGTCAGGCGAGTCTATGAATCTTTGAGGTAGCTGCACTTTTTAGCCTTTAAAGCACTGCGCCGATTCGGCTTCAGTTCAAATTGCCAAAGCCTGCCAGGAAATCCACCCCCCTCCCCCCCTCTGGCTCCGCCCATTCATCATTATTAAGGCCTTTAATTTATGGGGCCGCGTTGTCGTTTTTTATGGCGTGTGTTTTACATTGACTATAACATCGAGTCATATATGCTATACTACCAGCACTCGCATGTTGCGGGCCACGCCAGCTGCCGCAGTCGACGTCGCTGCTGGGTTCAAAGTACGCACAGGTAGCAGAGCCAGAGGCAGAGGCAGCGACAGAAGCAGAGGCAGCGACAGAGGCAGAGGCAGCTCCACATAAAATCGATAAATCTTAAAAATTCAATAACAGCCGCCATCGCCGCACGCGAATCGCAGGCAGTAGCAGCAGTAGCTACCCTCTGCTTGGGGTGGCACTACCACGAGGCACCTCCCTCTACACCTCTCCTCCACTCACTTCTCGACTGCCTTTCACGCATATTTCAAAATCAAAGGCGAGGGTCAATGGCAAATTGGATTGCTTCGGCTTTGCTGCTGTACTTGTATTTTGTACTTTAACTGCGCCCCTCTCTCCCTCTCTCTCTTCCACTCTCCCCTCTCTCCCTCTCTCTCTTATCTGTTTCTCTCCCTGTTGTAGTTGTGTGGAAATTAAAGATTTATCAAGTCGCATCAGGCTGGCTGGCATCATTTCTATCGTGGCGAAACTTTTAATTGGCGGCTTTAAGACATTATGAGCTATGGCTCAAGCTAAATACGCCACGCCCACTCGTTGACTGACTGACTGACGTACTGACTGACAGGCACACTCACTCTCGGCATAAGCCTTCATCGATGTCAGTGGAGCAACCGCTTCAACTGGCTGGAAAACATGGAAAACTTTTCGCTTTCATGTCGAGGCCGACGTGGAAAAACTTAAAGTGAATCTCATTATTGGCCTCCTTTCGTGCTTTAAAGCCAGGCAGAGTGGGGGCAGGCATGTCAGGTGGGCAACAAACAATTAATTATACACCAAAATAAGAGAAAGAGAGAGAGAGAGAGAGAGAGACGGAGCGAGACTGACCAGAGCAGGGCAGCAGGCAGCAGACCTGGCCTGGCAACAGGCGAGCGAGCAACACAAACGACGACGGATAACGGCATTTTTTATGATTTGCCACAAGGCTGCTCGTATTTATTTATGTGTATGTGCGACTCTCTTTCTCTGTGTGTGTGTGTGTGTGTGTGTGGGCGACTCGCATTTCGCAATATTTATTGCCCATTCTCACACACACACAGCAACAAAATATGTAAATGCATGTGATATTTGTTTATTTTCGGCGACGAGCCCGCCTCACTTCCCCTCTGCCACCTCCTCTCCCGGCCGGATACGGCAGCTGAGTGCCATCGTCTGCATTCCAGCAGCGTCTCAGCGGCACGCGAAGCGCCATTAAAGTTTCCAATTCAACATTTTTCGCATGACCAGCGAGAGTGGCGAGAGAGGAAGGAGAGGAAGATCGTGGAGTGGGTTCCTTGTTCGAGTGCATTCGCCGCGATAAGATACTTTGGTAACTCAATTAAGCCTCCACACTGATACGGGACACCCCTTAGCCGGGACAGACAGACGGACAGACAGGCTGGCAGCCAGGCCGCACTAGAATGCAAGCGGCACTTGATGCGATTGATTAAGCGCTTTTCACGCTAACCAGCGGGAAAAACTGTTGCAGTTAACTAACACAAATTAAAAGCGAATTTCATTTTCACAAATTTAACGAAGAGCAACAGCAACAACAATGTGAGCATAAATACATAAAGTATAAAAGAGGGCTGACTCTTCAGACTGTGCGAAGCTGAATACTGAACTGAACTTGAGAATTGAACGAGGAAGAACGAAAGATACCCACAGCAATGCCGAAGTCTCTATACCCTTTGCGGATTCATATATTATTCATTATTTAGTTATTTCCAAAGCTAAACTTGGACTTCATACTAAATGTTTCATTATATTACATATATGCAAAAAAATTAATTGTAGTAAATTTGGTTGCAATATCTGGACAGAAAACAAACATCGGCCGATAGTTTGTATGACAGCTATACGATATATCGGTGTGATCCAGCTCGGTTCCAACTAATTTACAGCGTGTAGCAATAAGAAGGCTGAATACCAAGTTTCATCAAGATAGCTCTAAAACTAAAAGACAAGTTTGTGTTGCAACAGATGAATGGACACGTACGGACATACGGACGGACTGACAGACATTTCTAGATCGATTCCCCTAGTAATGCCTGATAATACTTTTTGGGATCCTCATGCCAGTTACATACTTTTGCACATGGTTAGTTATACCCTTTTTTGACCAGAAGGGTATTGGAAGAACGGCTACAGTCACGGGTAACGAATGATCCTCTTATCGGAGCATTTTTTAAAGCACCACATGCGGAATGTCCATTAATTTTTTGGAGTAACGTAATCTTGTGGTAAATCTACGAACACTTGACCCATTAAACAGTTTTATCGAATTTTGTACGAAATTCTTAAGAATAATTATCCCATAAATTATTAATTCAGTCCCTCAAAAATGCCAATATCGACGCTTCAAAAATACTTATTTTCAGCTTCCTTAAAGAGCTTTCAATAATTGCGAAATCAGTTCAATGAAATCATTTGCTGTTAACACATTGACCAAAAACCTGAAAAATGTGGAAAATATTTTTTGGTTGTTTGTGCATATTTTTTAAAATAGGAAACCTTAGTGCGCAGAACTTAAACTTCTTTTGTTGTGATATCTATGAAATCGTCTTCATGCAGAAATGTATCTCAAGCCATGTTACCGAAAGCCTTAAGGACAACAATGCATTGCAAATAGAAAACAATACAGTAACTTTTCAATGCAATGGTGCACTAATCGAAGGAATAGTTTATGGATTCGTTGGATCGTTGAGGCCAATCAATCCGTATGATTTTAAGGAATGTATCCAAGAGCTGAACAGCACATATCGAAGCACTGTTACTGGTTCTGTTTTCCAAAATCATATTAAAAACAAACACGCAGTCTGCAAGCCGCAAGTTTATGTCTTGGGTATAGCTACAACAAACTCTACGACACTGTCCCAATTGAATACTATAGGACAACTAGCTCCGAACATAGAAGTACTGCGTTGGTCGATGTTTTCAAAAAGTTTTCAAGTTAATCAGTTCATTGGACAATTTGAAAAACTTCAGAATTTCACTTTATTCACTAAGACGGAGGATCTCATTGGGATTGAAGATATCACTTATAACAACGTTACTCAGCTTGCACGATTTGACCTTTATCTCGATTTCAATACTGACACAGTAAAGAATTTTACCTTACCTGCATTACTACGTGATATGAAGAGCCTTCAGCGTTTCTGGATGAAGTGCAATAAGAAGTAAGATGCATTTATAGGCCTTTCCCTCTAGTTTTACAATTAACCTTTCTTTTATTCGACAGTTCGTGTGGTAAAATGTGTGAGGTCAGTCTACACAAAGACATGTTTCGAGGCTCAACAAATTTGAAAAAAGTGGATATAAATGGGTGTAACTTTGACCGGATCACTGCAGCGAATTTCAAAGACCTGAAGCACTTAACCGCTCTGAAAATCGAAAACTCTGTATTCAACGATTTCGATTGGTTAAAGTAAGTAGTATTTTTATAATATTGTATATTAGTTATCATATTGTAGATTATTAAATGGTTTTTCTATAAAAGGGATTTACTTCTTCAAGGGAAACTAGATAGAACAAGGGAAACTTGGGCCGACTTACCATATGCTAGTTCAATATAGAGCATGTTATATCTGTTAATCATTCAAACATTCTATTCCATTTGCAGCTCTACAACTTTGGCAAATCACTTGACTTTCATGGAACTCTATTGGACAAAAAGAAAAGGGGACACCGAATATTTCAACAACTTTACACATTTTCTAGATTATAAAAACCTAAAGTTTATCGAAGTCGAGCCGGTGTATAATAATCCGCTCTGGATGCCAGCGAATAACATATTTCCATACATTTGCACCAGAGGTAACTGCAGCTTTTTTAAGGATAAAGATGGCAATAAGTGTCCCACTGGCTGCGAATGCATATTCCAACGTGATGGGGAGACTTTAGTAATCGATTGCAGGAACCCTTTAGCAGTAACAGAGTTCAAGGCACTTCCAAAGTCATATATTGGGGGCGCAGCTCTTTACTTGACTGGAAGAAATCTAACCAAATTGCCAAGCAGAGAGGTATCTGGATATTCCAGTTTACAGAAACTTTATGTTGATAGAAATCAACTTGATGATCTTACAATTTCCGAACTGCCAGAGAACTTAACATTTTTGAGTATAACCCATAATAATTTGAAGCTCTTAAGCACAGAAGTTTACGAATTTCTAGGGCAACGAAAAGACTTAAAGATTCGACTATCGGAAAACCCCTGGAGCTGTGGCTGTACAGCTGTAGACTATATGAAATTTATAAGTAGCTTCGAAGGAATTTTAGATGATTTCAAAGACATCAACTGTGAGGACGGCCCGAAAGTCATTTCAAAACTCGACGAATGCAGAGTGTTTGCAAATTACCTAGTGGGTGGTCTAGCGATTCTCCTCATTGTTGTCTGTCTAGTTGTTTTCTGGTTCTGGAAATCCATTCTAATGTGGCTCTACGAACGTGGCATACTTGTGCAATGTATTCGTCGTACAAACCATGAACTCGACCACAAATTTGATGCTTTTATTGCGTTTCCTCACGAGAACTTGGACCTAGTCAACGAGTACGTCGATCAACTCGAAAACGGACCATACGAGTATAAGTTGTGTTTCTATCACCGTGACTGGCTCATTGGCGAATCGATTCCGGCATGTATCCTTAAATCCATTGATGATTCGAAACGCACCATTGTGCTTATGACCAATGAGTTCCTTAGCTCCTCATGGGGTTCCTTTGAGTTCCGCACGGCCATCAGAGCAACCTCAGTGGATCCGAGCAAGCGTCTGATTGTAATCGTGTACCCCGAAGCGGAGGACTTCAGTAAACTGGACTCTGAGTTAAGGATCTATATGAAATATAATACGTATCTTAAGCGAGCTGATTCTCAATTCTGGCGGAAACTTTTCTATGCAATGCCGCACAAGAAAGTGAGCAAGCCCAAGAAAGCCAAGAAGAAAACGGGAGTTTAAAGATAGGTAATCTTTCTTTCTTTTTTCTGCACTCTTCATCTCTTTGACTTTACACAAAGAAGAGTTTCTTTGATTTTTTCTAGTTTATTCCTATACTGTTTCTCTCTTCTTTATTCCAGACTGCAGTTGGCCTAGTATACGCATCCATTAATCTGTCTATAAACTTTCAAACAGTTTCTTTAGCCATCAACAAATAGATTTGCATGAACACAATAGGTTAAGTAGGGTATTCAATTGTCGAGAATGACCATGGTTTCTTACTTCCTTAACTTAAGCTTTGCTTGTTGAATATACATATATGTATGTTTGCAGTCTGTAAATTAAAAAGAATCTTGCAAAAGAATATTACTTTTGACTTATTGAACATACGACAAAGTACGCCGATTTTGTGAGTGTTTTATTTATTTATTTATTTATAAGAACAGTAGTCCATTTGCGTCTGCTATTTATCCATTCAACAAATATAGAAAGATGACGATTGAATGAAATAATATAATTTCATAAACACACAGACAGACTGAAAGACAAACCAAACCAAGCCCTTCCGACGTATCTTTTGCTAAAGATCAAGAATATATTTCCTATATTGACAGTAATGTACATTGCAAGCAGCTGTCAGAAATTAATCTACTGTAATTAATGATATAATGAGCATTGTAAAACAAGTGGGCGGGGTAGGCTCAGTTGGCAACGGGACACACAGCTCATACATAGGCAATTTAAAACTGGTAAGTCGGAGATGAACTTGCAACGACGCCGACGACGACTCGACATTATTTGCGGCTTATCTGGCGAGTCGATTGCAGGCGACTCTTTTACTGTCAATGTTCGCTTTGTTGTCTTCGTTTGTTGTTATTGTTGTTGTGGCAGTTATTGTTGTGGCTGCTGCTGTTGTTGTTGCTGCTATTGTTGTTGTTGTTGTTGTTGCTTGTGCCTAACAATTAAACCATTTGCAGTTTATAACCATGGCGTGCCATTAAACAGAATTAAGTCAGTCCAGCAAGCGATCCCAGGCCACAAAATTCTCTTCAGGCACAGCCCAACCACTCCTCCTATTTCTCTTCTCTTCTCCCTGCCCCGTCCTTCCTCACACGGCAAGCAAAACAGTCAGTCAAGCGCGACGCCGTCGCCGTCGCCGAACTCTCGAGTAGCGATTCAAGTGGGGAGCTGCTGTGCCATAAATCGCTTATCACGCGACATTAAAACAACAACCAGAACAGTAACAACACAACAGCAGCAGCAACAACAAGTTAAGAAACAACAACAACAACAATGGGACGGCTGTTGCCCGCAGCCAAATGCCAAAAATTGCCGCACACAAAAACAATACGAAAACGAAGAGCGAGAAAATGTAACGGCCAACGAGTTTTAATGTACTACCCCAAGCCACTCCCCCCACGCCCCCACACCCCGCTCATGCCCCTTGCCCCTTTTGAGAAAACCTTGAAAAATGGCAAGAGCAGATTAAGCGCATAAAATGGTTTGGCCCAGCAGCATGCCGGCTGTGGGTGGCAACCCTGGCTGAAATTGGATTTCGGAGCAACCAACGCAGGCGAGGGCCAAATAAAAATTAAGACGTCATCAAAATGCAATTAAAAGAGTAGGTAAAAATGAGAATAGCCGCAGATTTATTTAAGCCCAGAGAGACAGAGAAAGAGAGAGAGACAGAAAGAGTGAGCGAGAGAAACCCTCTCCACTGGCGCCTTGGGGCATCTGGCAGCACTTCCGGTCTAAGAACAACAAATAGATTTATTGTTGATGGCATTATTAAATTTTCTTGATTTTCGCTTTTTGTTTCGTGTCATAATAAAAATGGCCGAGCAAAAGAGAGTCTGATGATAGCCCTCCCGGCTGGGCAGACTCCTACATCCCCCCCTTCTCTTCTCCCTTCCTTCCGCCCTCTGGGGGCGTTAAGCAGCGGCGAGCATATTGAAGCAACGCGCTAACGATGAGCGCTCTGCATAAAGATAGAGAGTGAAAGGGAGGAGGAGGGAGCAGATGCTGGAGAGAATGTGGGTGAATGGGGAGCCATGTCAGCGCACGACAACATCACGCCCCCGGAGCGACAGCAGCAACAACAACAACAACTACAACAACAATGGGAGAACGAACTAAAATAAAAACAAAAGAGACAAAAAAGCAGCGCGGATGTTGTAAAATGTTGGCCTTGAAATTAATGGCGAAGTTGACAAAACACTATGCAAAATTGACCTTGAATGGGACACTAAATTATAATAATAATAATGGACGCAATTCGAAAACAACTTTAAAGTGGGCAACTATAAGATTTAATAGAGATAAGCTAGCTGAAAATGGAAACAGATGGAAGTGAAAGCAGACAAAGCAGTTTGGAAGGGATATTTAATTTTAAAGTTAAAGCAGTTCGTGCTGATCAGGAATAATAATGGCTTATACAATATATTAGATAGAAAGTGGAACCTAATGAAGACTGTATTACTATAAAGAATTAGAAACAGAGACAATAAAAGAAAGCTACTTCATCTATATTCCAACACAAAATTACTTCTTGTTTATTCATTTATTTGTTTATTTATAAAGTTACTTTTTATTGTAGAAGTATATTAAAATTCATATTGAAGTAACCTCCATATGTTATCTTATAAATATATGTTATTTGATATAAAAATGTGAACTTTATAAATATTTTAAGTAAATTTTTATTTCTTATATCATTTACTAAAGGTAGCCAGAGTAAATCTCTAAACAGACAAACAGAAAAGACAGTGAAACTTAACTTCATATACTTTTAAAGAATGTATGTTTGTGTTTAGATATATGTATTTCCTATTTTAATTTTTAATAGGAATTGAACTAGTTTATTTTCTGCTATATAACATACAAGTGGTCAACAATTTTCGCACTGTCGCTTCCTATAAAAAAATTGATTTAAAGTCAAAAAAGTCAAATTAAGAAGAGCAAAGGCAATGTTTCTTATATTTCAGAATATGAATCATGCATGTAAAACAATTAAATCATAAATTTTTAAACAATACAATTAATTATGATATACATTTAGTCTATAATAGATGCTAATCTGAAACAAGATCATGTATATTAGTGCTGTAAAATGCAATAAGAACTTATCTAGTTCACCATAAACATGTCAATATTCTAATATAATAATTATTATTATTTTGTTTTCCCTTTTTTTTTCGTTTTTAGCTGAACTTAAAACATAATAAATGTGTATTAAGAAATAAATTAAAAGTACAGAATAATACAATAATATTAATTGTCTCCTTAGCCTAACTAAAAGCTCATTCAACTTAAATTAGTCATAATACGAAACTGTCTTATGCATTTTCCCTTTGATTCCCTTTGGTTTATACGCACAACTCCGTTTAGCCATTAGCTGATCAATTGGGGCCATTAAAGCATTGGGTGTTATTCCTGCTTGTCGATATCAGGACGACAGCAAAGCTGTTTTCATTATCAGAAGCCATTGAGAAGGATGAGCATGATAGAAAGGGGAATCAGAGGGAGAGAGAGACACTGCGACAGCAGAGGGCTGACAGCAATCACAGTGCCGATAAGAACGTAACACACACAACAGCTACAGCTACACGCATGTCACAAGGCAGGGAGATAAAGAGAGGGGGAGAGGGAGAAAGGAGGAGCAAATGAGAGAATGAGAAGCTGTTGCAATCACAGTGGGCTGCTAAGCTGGCTGAGTGCGTAAGTAATCTCGATGCCGAGATTGCATTAAAGACAAACAATATTTAAAAACATTTTACTCATTAGCCACGCCCCCCCCCTGCTGCTGCTGCTCTCTGCTGATACCCCAGACACATAACTGTAATTACAAGAGTACACGACGAGTCGCGCTTTGCTGGTGCCGCCACTGCTGCAGCGTCTGCTGCGGAAATGCCGCAAGCAGCCAAATCGAAAATACAACGAGGAGAGCAGCAGAGAAAAGTAAATTAAAAAACGAAGCATGAAATAAGAAAATTTATCAAGAGAAATACAGCCAAAGCCAAAGCCAGACGCAGCCAGGAATGCAGCGGAGGCAGAGGCAGCAGGCAGGCGGAGACTGTGGCAGCGACTGAGGCAGCGACTAAGGCAACAGGCAGTGGCAGCTTCTCGCCAAGCTGCCAGGTGGGCACAATTTAATTTCTCAAGTTGTGCCTCTAATCAAAAGGATTTTTATCGCCTTGGCAACGACGACGAAGACGACGTCGCGCCTTTGACAGCATTTTTATACAGTCTGCAAAACGCTGACAGGCAGAGCTGCAGCAGCAGGAGCAGCTCCAACTTCGACTTCGACTCCAACTTGAGCTCAGACTCCGTGTGCGACTGAGGCTAACTGAGTCACTGTGACAAGGACACGACATGAGGCGCAGGCAGAAGCTTGCATGCAACACGCAGTGAGGCGCAGGCAGAGCCAGCAGCCCAGTGGAATGGCAAGTGGAGTAAGCCAGGCAGGAGCAGAGGATGGGGTAGAGGAAGGGGTAGAGGAAGGGGTATGGAAAGGGGTAGAGGAACAGACAGAGTAGCAGACGAGGGAGTCTGGGAAACAGGCTGAGCCAGGCAGGAACAGTCAGTGGAACAAGGAGCAGGCAGCCAGAGCTGACTAAGGCAGGCAGTCTGAGCCAGGCAGTAGCAACCAGGAGCAGGCCAGGAGCTGCCTGCCTGCCTGACTGAAGTGTGTGTCACAAACATGACAGGGCGACGTCAACCGCCGCCAGCTCAGAAGGAAGCAGCACAGAAAAAAAAAACACAGCAAGATGCAAAGAAAAACTGAGTAAATCATTTGGCCAAGCCACGCGAAAAGCTGAGTTTTCCTCACTCTCCTTGCCCCCCTCTCCCTTCCTCCCTCTCTCTCTTCTTCCCTCTCACTCCCTCTCTCTGTCTCTCTGTCTCTATGCTGTTTTGATTTTTCTTGCGGAGGCGACAACTAATTAAATTAGGCAATGCTTGCGCAATCCTTTTCGGCTGCTGCTGCGGCTGCAAAACATAAATAAACTGAGCAGCGATGCCGGCGTCGCAGTCAAGGCAAACGTCGCCGTCGTCGCCGTCGTCGCCGCCGTCATTGCCTTCCGCTTCCGTGCCGGAAACCATTTTGGCGTGAACTCAGCCAAGTTTTCTGAGAGTTTCTCATTTGCAGCGCATTTCGCTTGAATTTTGCATTAGCCCGGCAAGGAGGCGCGGGTAGGGGGCCTGGGGGCCGGCGCTAAGTGCAGGCTCGTTTCAAATAAATATGCCGCAAAGCAAACAAACAATCAGCAGCCCGAAGGGAACTGTGTGCAGGCGTGGGGAACGGGGGGCGGCCACAAAGCAAACGACGCGTCCAACACAGCCAGCAGGAACCGTTAGCCGCCAGCAAAGCCGTGTACCCAGAGCAGCTAGAAGTCAGCACCTCCACCGGCAGCAGTTAGCAGTCACCAGAAGCCGTTAGCCGCGAGCCGTAAGCCCGCTGGAAGCCAGTCAGGCAGCGACGCAGCTCCCCTCGATTGTTGAATGGCAGCTGTACCTGCCTCTGATGGCCTCACTTCCGTCGCCATCAGTTGGCAAACGACGTCAACGGCCGCCATTTGCAATTCAATTGCAAAAGCGCCACCTTTTGACGAGCGCCGGAAATCGCTTACTATGCTGCTAAGCGGCACCGAAGCAAGAGCTAAAGGTTTACCCATACTTACCACCAACCCCCTTCCCTGCCTAACTACCAACTTAAGTCGAGAGTCGCAGCCAGAAATTGCACAATAAAATGGCAACATTTCGCCAGCGACAAGAACTAATATCATATATAAATATAGAGTATATATATAGACTGTGTATACACTTAAGTGTGTGTGTGTTTGTGTGTGTATTAAGGAGACTGCAGTGCGAACGTTCAATGAGGGTCCAAGGTAAGTGTCGGAGATGGACGTGAGAGAAGGCGTGATCACGAGCTGAGTGGCGTGTTTTATACTAAAGTTTACTTGAAATCCCATGAAGAAACCCTTCAGTATGCCAAAGATAAACTTAAACACTACCA
Source organism: Zaprionus indianus (assembly GCA_018904595.1). Classification (NCBI taxonomy): domain Eukaryota; kingdom Metazoa; phylum Arthropoda; class Insecta; order Diptera; family Drosophilidae; genus Zaprionus; species Zaprionus indianus. The sequence goes on from JAEIHA010000905.1 coordinate 6,911,817, forward strand.
GAAGTAACCCTATAGGAACTTTATATTATACTTATATTAACCCTAAAATAACTCTGTAGTTACCCTATAGTGAACCAAAGAACCCTACATTAGCCTATACTTGTATAGTAATGACCCTTCATTAACCCTATGGTTAACCTAAAGTAGACCTATAATAACCCTACATTAGCCTTATAGTTACCATAATACCCTATAGTAACCATAAAATAACCTTAAAGTTACCCTATCTTCACTCTATATTAGCCCTTCTGTAATCCTAAAGTAACCCCTTATTAACTTTAAAGTAACCTTAGGGTAACCCAATAAGAACTCTATGGTAACCCTATAAGAGCAGTCTAATGGCCATATTTTAGTGCTAAAGTAAACCTATAGTAACCTTAAAGGTAAAAGTAGTATGGCTAAAGAAAATCTAAAATAACTGCAAAGTAACCTTCAAGTAACTCTGAAGTAAATAAGTAATAAACCACTTAAGTTAGAAGTACGCCTGAAGTAGGTCCTCAACAATCCTGAAATAACAAACCAATAACTTAAAAGGTACCCCTTAAATTACCTTATATTTACATCCAAATAACATCCTAAATAACTCAACCTATTTCCATTCGGTCTAGAAAACTCTTTATGCCTGCCTTTTGCATCTTACCCAAATGTTAACAGTACCTATTGCAAATTCCCATAAACCATACTGAAAAAAAATATAAAACACCTGAAATGTTTGTGCTTTTAAAACGATAATAGTTTCTGGCATATTTTCACTTCAATTTACATTGCATTTCACTTTCACCAAAAGTAGTTTCCTGCATGAAAACCTCAGCAGCAGAAAGCAAATACGTTTGAAACAAATTGTACTAATCTTTGTAGAGAATTCTGCTCTGTTCTTCACCACATCGATGCAATGTGGGATTAAACAAGGCATGTGAAATCTTATGAAACTGTAAGGTCAACTCAAATTTAAAACGAATGTGAGAACTGTAGGATTTGCTTAACAACACTGCCTTAGCGTACCTTTAGTACAAGTCTAGTTGAGCCAGAGTAGAGGTTCTCTTCACAGTCTTCAAAACTGATTAGTTTCTGTTACAAAACAGGATATGTATGAAATAGATTACCTGAGAAATAAGTTAGATCTTTTAAAAGCCACATTACGCAAGCCCAAAGAAGAGAACACTGATATCGACAGCGCGAGAGTCACGCGACCATCTCTAGGGGTCATTACTAAGGCAATCGCTGAGCAAAAATGCAAGTCAATTAAGTAGCAAACGGTTGGATGGCAACAGAGCAAACAATCGCAGCGAGAAGCATTTCAAGCATCTTCTGCATAAATCGAGAGCAAATTGAGCCAATTCCTGGATAAATACTACGCACTAACGAGATGAAAGATGAGAAGCAATGAGATGGGATGAGTTCCAGTTAAAGGAGGAGAATGAGATGAAGAAGATGCAAGAGGAGGAGGAGGAGGCTGCAGTACCGGAGAGGAGGCTGCAAAGATGAGAGCCGGCGCATTACCAGCAAAAGTGCCATAAAAATGTGTATTAAAATGAGTAAAAACATTTATTTGCATAAAGTCGGCCACGAGCGAATGCGACAGCAATTGACAGAGAAAGAAAGAGAAGGAGCAAGAGAAGGCCAAAGGGGCAGAGTGCGAAGCTCTACAATACTATACCATATATATATATATAATATATATATAGAAAGCTGCACTGCGAGTGGGGAGCAAAAACTATTTGGAGTGGCAAAAGTTTTAGCTGCGTACACTTTTAGCCCGACTCGAGCTCTCTCGAGGATGCACTCGAGTCACGCATAAGTTGCAGCAAGCAGGTCGAAGCTGGCAACACCAACAAATGACAGCGACGCATGAGGAGGACGAGGGAAGTGGAAGTGGAAGTGGAGAAGGAGGTAGATGCATCAAGGAGCGCCAGCAAATTGTAAGTGAAGCCAAAAGGTCACACACACACTCGTGCACACTGCAGCGAAGTGCGTTTCAGGGCTGCAGCACCATTGGGCGCCCAACGTGCGCAGCATTGCAACTGCATGCATTTGGCCACCCATCTATAGTCCCTGCAATTGGACTCGAGTTAATGCTGAATCAGTCTGAATTTATTGCATCCACTTACGCACACTGCAACACAATTGGAACTTAAGGTTACCACGCTCTTGGGCGCCCAACGTGGCCAAATCAATAGTGTCCTTCTGCTTCTTTAATATGACACTTTGTCTTAGTGTTGCTTTATAATATTATATATGAAATGATTACTGCATTATGCGTGCAAGTAGAAGAGTGGGCGCCCAACGTGGTCTCCACCTTTTTCTTTAATTTAACATTTTCCCTTAGTTTTGAATTAAAATATATTATTTAATATTATTAATGCATTATGCCTGCAATCAGAAGAGTGGGCGCCCAACGTGGGCATACGGTTTGAGCGCTTTTGGACAGTTTATTGTAAGTATCACTTTGTTTGACTATTCGGTTAGAGCTCAGTAAACAAATAATAATGAAGAATATACACAATACTGTGGGAAGTTCAATATTAACGAATCAATTGATGCACTACCTTGAGCAGATAGGCAACCCAAGTTTCAATTATGGCTATACACACACACACACACACAACTTTCAGGGACTGTAAACCAATGTTCTTGTTGCCTTTCGGTCAAATCAATTCTCTCCCTTTATTTAGCATATTCGGAATGTTGTTTAAACCTCACAAACAGCTCTCGAAATGCACCTTGATTATGCATAACTAACCACTAAGGTTTCTCCTGTGGCCTGTTGTTATTGTTGCTGACACATACTTCAAATGCTGCGTATCATGGCAAAGGACACAAGCTCTCACGGAGGCTCTCACAGAGTCTCTTACTCATTCCGTTCCAGCTTGGAGAATGAACTTGGGCATTGCAGCAAAGCCCACAAAATGAAAATACACGCAATCAATTCTGTTTACCCCTTGCAGTCTCTCTATGTGGGGGAGTTACGCGTGGGCTGCACACGACGATGTGTAGCTGTATATGTGTGTGTGGGTGTGTGTGCGTATGTTATTCTCCATGTGTTGCCTGCTGCAAGTCAAAGTCAAAGTGCCGTCAAAGTCGTGAGGGCCGACGGCGATTAACTTAAGTCAAACATTGAGTGATTGTTTTGCACTGCCAGCGAAGCAGAGAAAGTGGTAGAGAGAGAGTTGTGGCAACTCTGGACAGTCGACTGGCTGATTAAGCCAGCTGCATTTGTTATCCACACGGATGTACAAATGGAGCCACAGGCGGATGGAGCTGGGACGCAGCAGGAGGCACGCAAAATGCGTCAACATCGACGTGGTGGCGGCAACTGAAGCTGAAGCCGAAGCTGGAGTAGTGGCAGCCACAGCACTGACAGGATTTCCGCGGCATCCGAACGGATAAAAATAAATTCAGAAATTGCTACCGCTTCTGCCTGCCTCACACCAGCAGCAGCAGAGGCAGAGGCAGCAGGAGCCACACTCGCAAGTGGCAACTTTTTCCCAAGTGTCGTTGCTGTTGTTCATCTTCCTTCTTCGTTTTCTTTCTATTCGCTCTTTTCTGCTTGGCATCCGCCGGGATACGTGTGCTTTAAGTCCTTCGTCGCTGGCTCTGCCAATCCAAGTACGAGAGTATGTCTGCAACTCTCTCTCCTCGTTGCAGATTCGATTTACGTCGCTTTAACTTTTGCCGTCGATTGCGTTTTGCATTCGCATTTTAATGCGCCCAACGCGACGTGGCTCAGTCCCCAAAGCATTTGAAGTTGATCCACTGCGTGACACGCATAACACACGCACACACAGTTAACAGGCAGTGTAGTGGGCGACAATCCATCAAAGTTTTGCACTTTCGCTAAGAAAATGAACATCAATTAGTCGCCATACAAAATTGATGTCAATCAGCTCGAAACGAGCTAAACAAATCCGCTGCAGCGACTCAATTTGCTCGACTGTCCGAAAAGGCCGAAAAGCAAATGAAAATGTTCCGGTTCGGCGTGGGGTGGGGGAAGAGGGGCATCTATTAGTTTTTCCAGCTGTCGTAATTATGGCGCGTGTCTCACAGTGCACAGCGTGTTAGGACTTGGGCTCAGTGCGATCTCTTCAGTTTGCCAAAGAGCTCAACTTGAGTGCGATGTCGCCGCAGTCTCAGCTTTAGTCTTAGCTCTCCCTCTCTCTCCCTCCCTCTCTCTCTCTCCCTCTCTCTCTTTGCTTCGCTAATGATAAATGGACATTGGGATTGGCGATGCGATAATGAGAGGGCACGTGCTCTCGCGCTATCCCTGTCCCTCTTCCTCTGTGTGTGTGTGTCTTTGCCTTTACATTAATCATAGCATACTTATGAGCGTCAAGTGTAATTGAAAGACATTACGAAAACTTGTTTAATGGCCTCCGCGTTGCTGTTATGGATTTATAACAGCACTTCTTTGCTGCCTCTACCCCTCCTCTTTCTTCTCTTTTCCCTTCTTTTCATGTTTTTGTTATTGTTGCTCTTTGCCAATGCATTATTGATTGTCAAACTTAGTCCATAACGCCGAAGACGTATCACTGCTCAAGCACACACCAGCTGCGAGCGCTAATTGCGAGTGTGCCACACAGCTCCCCCATCTCCATTGCCAACATTTAGGCCAGGGTCAGTCAGAGAGAGAGAGAGAGGGAGAGAGAGAGAAGCACGGCGCAGGGGGGCCTCATTAGGATAGATAGGCGCGCGCAGTATTTTGGTTTTTTTTTTCGGGCCTTGTGCTGCTTTGATCAGCTGCGCGGATAAATTAAAATAAAAACCACATTTGCATTTTACGCACACACACTCGCACACACACATACATATTGTGCTGCACGCGGATTTGCCGGTGGCTTGGTGCCTGGTTCGACAGATTCGGCCGCGTTGGACGTGTGGCTTTTGTGGCGCAGCTCTTTGATTGATAGAAACACAAGCTGCACAAATTGCGTTACTCGGGCACATTCAATATTTACAGCATTCTTTGCGGCGATGTTGGTGGCAGTGGCTTTAAGGGCAGCAACACTTTAAAAATATCAATGCAGACACAGGCAGCGACCTAGAAGTGGCTTCGAAAAAGTTATGCAAAATTGCAAAATATGCGCGCACAGACTCTCTCTTTCTCTCTCTCTCTCCCTCTTTCCCTCTCTTTCTCTTCTTCTTTCTTTCTCCCTCACTCACCCGCCCACAGCTAATAAAAGTTTATGCGTAGAATCAGCTCATAAAGCTGCCCTCTCAACTTTAGATATAATTAAATTTGGCCAACAATGTGCCGCACTGCCGACTGGCTGCTGCTGCCTGCTGCCTGCTGGCTGCTGGCTGCTGCTGTCCCCCACTGGCTGCTATATATGAGTATATATTTTCATATTCCATGGCAGATATAATTTGCCAAAGCTTTTCATTCTTTACGTTTCGTTTTTTTCGTTTTCTTGCCTGCTTTGCATAAAGTACAAAGGCGGCAGCAACTGTGAACAAGGCTAATATCTTTTTTAAATCATAACTTGCCTTATAAACGCAGGGCCAGGTACCGCCCCCCTTAGGCAGTATGCGTATTATGTAGAGGGAGAGGGAAGAGCAGGGTGCTGACTCCCTCTTTGCATAACGCGCAAGTTAAAGTTCCGTTGGCGTTTGAATAATTGTTTGACATTTTGAATAATTTAATTCAGCGACTGTTTCTAAGTGTTGCTCGAGTGCAAATGAAATTGAAAACCAGATTTACCCAGTGTGCTGCCACTCCCCTTCCCCCTTCCCTCCCTCTTCTGCAGCCCCTGTCCCTCGACCCCTCAGTCGAGTTGAAGTTCAAGATTATGGCTTTGGGAATTTCGTTGACGACGTCGGGCCACTTTTTATTATTTGTGCAACAAAGCGCCCACGGGGAGTGAGGGAGGTAGGTAGGTAGGCAGGGGGCGTGTCACTCCCTGGAGGCGGACATGGCGGCATGGCAGGCGAACTGTTCGCTAATCGAGCAATTAAACACGTCTCGCATTCGTAGCAGACCAGGCCAGCCAAGCGGGCAAACTGCCAAACAGCTAAACAAGCGACTCAACCAAGCCGACGCTAGTCGAGGCAGTCTCCGCAGGCTGCAGGTAAACTACACTCGCCTACAAAGCAGCTCAAGTTGACATTGTCTGCTAAATTATTTAGTCGCCTGTCCGCTGTCCACAGTCCGCTCAAGGCTCTCACTTGTCGGCTGCCATGACAACTAATTCGAGTCTGTGTAAATTAGAGAAGGAGAGAGAAACAGAGAGAGGGAGAGAAGAGGAGGTAGAGCGATGTAAAACATATTTAAAACAGAATTCCTAAATGCACTTCAAGCACAACTTACAGGCCAAGACTGCTGGAATACTTGAGCAGATTACCTTAGCGATTTCGTATAAATATTTTCATATGCAGGCGTTGAGGGATTTCTTTAATCTTTCATTTAAAGAGGCGAAGTCTTGAAACATTACGCTGGCTTTATATTTATGTTCATATGGTACTATACAAAAGTTTCTACTGTTTACACTGTGAAGCACGAAAGATTCTCATAAATGAATGACTAATGCATATTCACAAGAAGTGAAGAAAGGCAACTCAGAGTGTGAACAAACTCCCCATTAACATAAAATACTTAATCGATAAATGCAGTGTTTTGCAATGATTTAATTGTAGTAGAATAGTTATATTTCCAACGAGACTTTCCCAAAGTTAATTAGCTAGTGAAATGTTTATTGGAAAATGTTCTATGACAAAGTTATGAAGCCCTGCAACTGAAAGCTAAACTGAGTTTCAAGAATTATCTTGTACAAGACAAAAAATTATTTACTTTACTGCTGACCTTGAAGAGCTGCTCCCCCTCCCCCTTAGTCTATTTGCCTCACAGTTACTATTTTTAGCCAGGCCTCATTCTGTGTGAAATCCTCCATAAGACTTTGCTGCCATTACAAAATAATCCCCCATTTCAATGTGACAGGAGCCTTGTTGCGCAGTGTACGGCATTGTTGTGGGTGACCAGTTGTTGCTGCTGTGCTTGCTCTTGTTGTTGTTGCTCCTGCTGTTGTTGTTGCTGTTGTTTCGGCACTCAGCTCGTTGCCACCTGCTGCAACTTCAAAGCGACGCACGACGACGACGACGACGTCGAAAAAACTAAAACAGTTTAAGTGGCACTTTTATGGCATTGCCGAGAGGCCGACGTCGCAGTCGACGTCACAGTCAACGTCGATGCCTTGCCCTGATAATTGCCAGCTGACAAAGAGTTGGAGGAGAAGGTGCTTACCTGAGGCCGAAGACATTTGCAGTGGCTTAGGCCGGGCATATTAATAGCCCAAGGCAGAGCCGTCTATGCCAATTAAAGACGTAGCCAGGAAATGGATAAAGCGCTTATTAATTCGGCGCTTTAATTTCTTCATTTACCTGTTCACAAAAACAAAGCAGTCTCTCTTTCTCTCTCTCTCTCTCTCTCTGTCTCTCCCTCTCTCTCAGTGCCTGCCCCATTGGCCATGCAAAGCCAATTGTGTGACTAAATGTGCTCCATTTCCAGGCCCATTTGCGCTGTCTCCTTTACAGTATACGGCTCCCTTTCCCCCTCTCCCCCTCTCTCTCTCTCTCTGTGTCTCTGTGTCTCTGTGTCTCTCTGTTAGTGTCTCTTTCTCTGTGCGCTTTTCCAACTGTCGCACATTTGACTAATGCACAACAAAAGTGGAGTGTTACAGGATATGCATAATACATCGGGTACACTTGTAAGTGAGACAATAATAGAAGAAGAAAAAGCGCTTCGTCGCACACAGACAGCGACAGGCTCAAGCTGGCAGCAGCAGCAGCCTGCTGTCGGATAGAACACACACACACACACACATACACATACACAGAGACACAGGCACAGAGACAAAGTGGGCAAAGCAAAGCGCAGAGAACGAGAAGACAAAAAACGAAACGGCAAAAGGATGACAATACAAACTGGCGTTGCTCGGCTCGCACGCAGTCGCTAGGCCAGGCTGAGTGTGCGGCTCGACGGCGACAGTATGCCACAAGAACGCACACACACACACACACACATGCAAACACACATAGGCACACTGGCAACTGGCAGCAAGAGTGCAAAAACGGACACCGACAATCGGCAGAGTCAGCTTTAAAGCATGACCTGCTACTGCGCTGCCTCTGCCTCCGTTCGTGTCGCTGCTCCTGCCACTGCCCCCCACTCCTGCTCCAACTCTAACTCTGCTCTTCACACGCACACATCATTTTTTAACCAACTGGCAGAACTGGCACAATGAGCATGTTACGCAAAGCGCTAAGCCCCAAGGCGTCCCTCTTCACCTCTTTTGCAGCTCCTCTCCACTTTGTTCCTCTCCTGCTTGACCCATATCCATCCATGCTATGCGCACCTAATAAGCATGCACGTTGACCTTTGTAGCAAAGAGTGGTGGGGGGGGGGGGAAACAAAAACACACACGAGCGTGAAAGCGTGTGAAAGCTAATTAAAGTGGCCCACACGGCGTATGCGCAATATAAGTGAAAATCAACTGCATATGCAACTGCACATAAGTTGGCCATAGCTATGCACAAACACACACACACACACGAGCGATTTAAATATAAATGAATGTTCATTATGCCAGGCACTTTTTAAGCTCGCCAGTAACAACAACAACAACGACAACTAACTTAATAAACGACAAATTTGCATATTAGCAACGTCACAACAAATATGAAAAATGCAAATAAAACGAGAAATGAAAAACTGTTGCGAATTGAAATCTCATTTCATAATTTTGGATTATTTTTTACACACACTGCAGCTTAAAATTGCCACACGATGTGTAAATATTAATTTACTGGCTACATTCGTATCAAATTTCGCAATAATAATAATAAAACCAGAAAGAAAGGCTAATTTCGGCATATCGATAATTTAATACCCTTGCAGGTTCTTAGCTCCTTTGACCCTTGCTCTAATAGTTATTTATAATAATAGTTACATACAATTAAAAAATAAATTTGTGTGTATTCAATGGCAGCTTTAATTATTCCTATCATTGTACAAAGTATAACAGTTTCTTTTGAAATTCTCTATATCCTACTGATTTTTTCTATGGCAGCTATATGATATACTTGTCTGATTTTGTTGAAATTTTTTATTCATATTCTTTATATAGGAAATGATCGATGCAGTAATTTTGGTTGCATTATCTTCTAAAATAACAAAGATCAGCCGATAGTTTGTGTGGTAGCTATACGATATATCGGTCTGATTCTCATTTGGACTTTTTTACAGCGTGCAGTTATAAAAAGAGTGAATATCAAGTTTCAGCAAGATAGAGAGAGACTAAGTAGTTTACGCTGCGAGAGACAGACAGGCAGAGAGACAGAGAGACAGATAGACAGGCAGAGAGATATGGCTAGCTTAATTCCTCTGCTCATCTTTATTCAGAATACATATTCCCTTATGAGCTCGGAGATATGTCTTAAAGTGCGTTGCAAATTTTTGCCCGAAATAAATATTCCTCCTGCAGTGTATAATTATATAGAAGAAATTTTGTTTGATAAACCTAAAAAAAAGTTACCCTCTAAAGCCAGAGCAAACAAGTATAAATATTTCCCAGGGTAAAGAGTATATACCATATATAAACGAGACATCATATAGATAAGTATCTTTCTTCGATGTCTTTCTCTGTAACCGGGCAATTTGCAATTTCTGAGAAACTCATAGCACTTTTAAGCTTAAAGCTACACAATATTCCCGTTGAGTTTAGTCATCCGTTGCAAACAAATGTAATTCAAGCTCTTCGAAATGCTCGCACAGGATGTCAGGCGCAAAATTGTGAATGACAGGTAACTATGCAAATATTCAATTTGCACAAAGGGCTTACTGGCACCTGTAAGGCAATAACATAATTGGACTTTTCCCACTCATTAATTACGAGCCGAGGCAACAGAAACAAAAATTCCAGCATGGCAAATAGAATCGTTTTGTTCATTTTAGAGATTTTTTAAAATAGTTGCAGGCACTGTGGGGAAAAGATTCTTATATTTAAATTATATTAAATTGTTTTACATCGCAGTGTATATATTATATTTTATTATATTGTATTATCATTTGTAAGTTCTACATTCCCTTTCATGTTGGCAAATAGTGAAGCAATCGTCAAAATAAACAATGTCTCTCTCTTAATTTGCATCCGATCGAACAATAAACGCAGAAGTTATTCATGAAGAGCTAACAATAACTAAACAATTCTTTTTTCTTTTCAAAATCAAAACCAAATACATATTCAGTTAGTTATTCGCAACCTTCTTCTACAACTAACACTTTTAGGTCACCTGATTCTGCAAGAAGTAGGTTCAAAATTCAAGATTACCCGCTAATCTATTCTATTGTGGAGTCCCGTTTATAGAGTGACTCAAGTGAGAAGCTATCATAGCGTGATAAAGAGTATTTTCATTTTGTTTTAAGTCATTTTAGATTACTCGCTATCAATCACACAAGTGATATAGATAAGCTGATGCTGATCAGTTAGATAATTATGTCCCCCCCATTGGTGCTTCGGTTCATGCAAACTTTATGGCTGACTGTGAAAATTGATGAGGCTAGTAGATTTATTATTAATAATCTAGCAATAGATAAGACTAGAGTGTTCGGTATACGAGTATATAATAGAGCATTGTCGCCTTTGGTCTTAACATGAGAAACCATATGATAAGGAAATAAATCAAATGTTTGAACAGTCGCCGTCGAAACATTGAATCGTGCAGAAGTCTTTTGTGTGCCAAGGAAGATGAATGTCCAATATGATAGTAAGGCGAAAATCTGGAGTACTCCCAAGCAGAAATCCATTTACAGCAAGGATGTTTCTGTCGGCAAAATCATATTCAATACCATGAAAAATTGGCCCAAGAATGTGTGCCAGGTGAGGAAGATGAGTCGGAATTCCCATGGAGTCTTTGTGTTTTATTGGAATTTCTTTCACAGATTTCCGACACTGATGGCATTGTGGTGACCAGTGGAGAGGCCATCACCTGGGCCATACGCATAGCACAGCACTTCAAGCAGCGCGGATTGGATCATCGCGACGTCATCGGAATTGTGGCACGCAACACTACATACATATTGTCCTTGGGCGTGGCTTGCCTCTTGAACGGCACTCCGTTCCATGCAGTCAACCCGATATTCGATGAAGGTCCGCTTCGACGAAGAGATAAACTCTTCGATTGTTGTCAAGCAACTAACTAGCTACGCTTTCGTTTATCACGCAGAGAGTCTGAAGTACATGTACTCGATAACCAAGCCGAAGGTTGTGTTCTGTGATGGTCAAGACTACGAGAAGGTGCGCGCAGCAACTAAAGATTGGCAGCCAGAAATCATTACGGCGAGTGAATCGGTGCCTGGCGTGCTTGGCATTGAGACTCTTCTGGAGGAAACAAAAACCGAACAATTCTATCAGTAAGTTAGCAAAAGCAACCACTCGAACTTTGAGAAGTAATCTTTGATCTTCACCTGATTAGGCCGGAACCACTTAAGGACGGTCCCGATCAAACTGTGGCCATACTTTGCTCCTCTGGCACCACGGGCATGCCCAAGGCCGTTTGCATATCCAACCATGTGCTCGTTCAGGAAAGAATGTGAGTCTCAAGGGGCAGTCGACGGCCGATTGCAGAGTTCTCAAGTGCCGCGTTATCTCTATCTTTTCGCAGGTTGATGAGCAGTGAGACGGTGTTCTTTATCACCAGCACCTTAGACTGGATTACGGGTTTGTGGGCGTTCATGTTCAGCGCCTTCATTGGCAGCACTCGCATCATTACGAGTAAACCCTTCTCGGCGGAGTACTTTGTGCACTTGGTGAAGAAGTACAAGATCAACCTAACCACATTGGCACCGGTTCATCTGGCAGCTCTGGTTGCCTGCAAAGACGCGACACCCTTTGCCTTGTCTTCGCTACGTAATCTGAACTATGGCGGAGGCATCTTATCCAAGGCCACTTTGCAGAAGGCCCAAGAGCTGGCCAAGAATGCCGTCATGAATTCAGCGTATGCCATGACCGAGGTGGGACCCATCACCATCAGCTATGGCATTAACAATTCGACGAGTGCTGGCAAGCCTGTGCCTGGCAATCGTATTCGAATTGTCGACGAGGCTGGCAACAATCTGGGACCCAACGAGACGGGAGAGATCTATGTGCACACCGGAGAGAAGTGGAACGGGTACTATGGCAATCCGGTGGCCACACGCCAGATACAGGACTTTGAGGGTTGGATCCACACGGGAGATCTGGGTTACTTCGATGAGGAGAATCAGCTGTATGTGGTCGATCGCAAGAAGGAGACACTCAAGTACATGGGCACTCACTATTGGCCCACCGAAATCGAACATGCCATTCGTGAGTTACCCCAGGTGAAGGAGACTTGTGTGGTGGGCGTGCCCAATGAACTGCTGGGCGATGCAGCCGGTGCTTTGGTTGTCCGCAGCGAAGGCAGCAACATAACCGAAAAGGAAATCATCGATTATGTGGCACAGCGTCTGCCCGTCGTCACCAAGCAGCTGCACTCTGGGGTTAAGTTCGTGGAGAGGCTGCCCTACAATACGAATGGAAAGACTGTGAGGAAGAAGGCACTCGAGATGTTTGTGGCTGCAAATTGAGTTATTAATAAAAATACAAACTAAAACTATTCAAATTTTGTTTTATTCGATTGGGCTAAGAAGACAAATAATCTTGATTATTGAAAGGTACCTTTATAAACCTATTCAGGTGAATAGCCACTTGAAGGGTAACTATGTAAGAAACGCATTCAAGGCAACTTTGCCAAGATAAACAGTTCGGGCCCACAAACCTACTGCTATGCGAAGTTATCTATTCGAAGTAGATAACCAAGGGCAGATAACCTTTTGAAAGGCAAGCTCTTCAAGGTACCTTTAACGCGGAACACCTTAATGAAAAGGGAAACTCGTCGTTGATAGCCTAGACAATGCAATCTAGCGGAAGTAAACCAGCTAATGTAACCTAGCCAGGCCAGTAAACCTAAGCAAGAGACCTTACCCAACTTAGGAGACCTAAAGCATCCAAGAGACCTAAGCTATTCAAGAGATATCTCCAAAAAACCTAACCCAAGTTGCTTGCTGTTTAGGCCTAGTCAAAATAATCTAGTAGAAGCAAACAAGCCAAGGTATTGCTGTACTATATCAGAAAATCTAGCCAAGAAACCTTACCTAACCCAACCAAGAGACCTAACCTATTCAAGAAACATCTGCAAAAGACCTAACCCAAGTTGCTAACGAGTTAGAACCTAAATGAACACCCAATAACTTATTTGATAAACTACTTTCAGAGTTGTTAGATCTAAGCCCGGAGCACACATGAAGCAATCGAGTTTTATGGCGTAATTGGGCAAATTCAGTTTTGGTAAAGGGACTAAGTGAGCTCCGTTGACACCTCAACACCAGTGTCAGACCAGTATCGGCCATCAGTGATTAACCTATTCGCACAAATTGAGCATAAACTGTGCGACGAATGCACACAAAGCATTTGCAAGTACAGGTATGTAAATGTTGTTTGCATATATGCAAATGCCCTATATACGATTATGTATATGCTGTATCTACTGCTGTTTCCGATCACATTGAAGAGCGTGTTAAAGGCACGTAATTCGATCATGCTACACATGCCCACGGTAGGCAGGCGACACAACAAATCCTTTGCCCACACACGCATACACACACACACACACTCCAATCCCTTTATGTGCAGTTGAGGCTTTTCAGGCCTAACCCCCTCAACAAGAACAACCCGCTGAGTAACAACCTGAGCACGACGCAAATGTGTCTTAAAAAGAAGCAATGCAAAAGGTTTACCAAAGTTATGTGCTGCCTACCTCAAGCACTGCTTTCCCCCTGCTGCCCTCCCTCTCTCTCTCTACCTCTTTCTTACCCTTTTCCTTGGCTGGGCTTGGCGCACTTGTCAGCCAAGGCAGGCAGGCAGGCAGGCAGGCAAAAATGCAAATATTTGTAAAATATATGCGTGTAAAAATTGTTGTGCTCCATTATCCTTTTAACTGGATATGGCGAGCACATGCGGGACTCAAGGCGAACACAAATACCAGGAGCCATCAGCTAAGCAGGCAGATAACAGCACCAGAAGCAGCAGGTAAAGTGAAGAAGAGAGAGTGAGGGTTGGTGGCTCTGCCAAGTTGAAGGGTTTTTTGAGCCATGTCGATGCGTGCGATTTGCCAAGCTTGGGCGCCAGGACAACCGACGGGACAGGTGCCCGTCTACCGTCTAGCTAAGTAAGTGGGTTGTCAAAGCAAACAGCAACAATACCAACAACAACAGGGAGTAACAACAACAGCAACAACAGCAACAACAGCAATAACAACAACAACAGCTTGCTGCAAATAATAATAAAGTAAAAAAGGCAGCCAAGTGCCGCGTAACGAGGCAGCAAAGCGCCAAAGCGACAGCGGCCGCAACATGACACTTTAAACGTTTTACTGTCCCGATTGAGGGAGAAGCTATTGCTTACCCCCCTACCCCCTGCTGCTTATCTCCCGTGTTCCCCTCTTGCCGTTGGTGTTGCCGACGCCACTGATTGACGGAGAGGAACATTAAATTACTCACGCACTTGTAATCAATTGAAGTTATTGCATAATTTCGACATTGATAGAGTACGAAAGTCATTTCGATTTGATTTAATACACATACACACGCACACACACACGAACACACACACTAACTGCAGTCGGCACAAAGATACAGATACATCTATAGACACAGATACATCTACATCTACATTTACAGAGGCAGAGACAGTTATACGCCTCGTCGCATAATGTGTCACATTTCATTTGTTACGCTCTGCTGGCTTCGCAGTCGCCGCCTATGCTGACTGCGACGGCGACGTTGGCAGCGAGTGTGCATATGAATGCCGCAGCATTTCGATTGAGCTTTGGCGACATCATTTCTATTGCTCTCTCTCTCTCTCTCTCGCCCTTGCTTGCCTGCTATCTGTCATTCTTCCTTGTCTCTTTCGATTACAATAAATGCACGTAGTACTACTAACACACATTCACACACACACACACACACACAGATATATATTCAATATCACACACATGCCTTGTATAAGTACCACGTTTGTAGGTTTATAGGTTTTGCCCCACAGTGCGTCCGTCCGTCTGCTCCGGCAGTGACAGTAGTCAATCAGATGCTGCGATTGCCAGTCGTCGTCGTCGTCATCATACTCGACGTCGATGTCGCGAATGATTTATGACTCACTTCTTGTTGTTATACTTGTCCTGGTTGCTCTTCTTGTTGTTATTGTTGTTGTTGCTATTGTTGTAATATTCCCTTTGTGCTCGACTCGCCTTTTTGCCCCTATTTGCCCCACTGTGCCCCGCACGGCGCTTGTCGCTCCTCGCCCGTGAGAAAGAAATTGAACTGTCATACTCCCTTTGGCGAATAATCGGTTAATTCCGTGAACTGTCAAGTGAAGAAAATCAAATGATTCCCGTTAGGTATCAGTCTAAATTGAAAAGCACCGATTTTGTTCAGTTATTAATAGATAAAGATATAGATATTATAATTAATGCATGCATAATTGTGGGTCGGATGGGATGTGGTTAAATATATAGAAGGATAATTCCGGTTTTATAAAGTTTGATGGTTTGCTGGCTATTATTGACTCTAACTGCTATACTGGTATACTGCACCTACAAAGTGAAGAAGGATATGTGCAACTTTTATACAGCTGTAATCTCAAACTGTTATAATATTATATCCTAAAACTGTAATACTGTTATACTAATTATACAAAGAGAAGATGAGAAGGTAAAACTTTAATACAGCTGTAATCTCAAACTGTTATAATATAATATTGTCAAACTGTAATACTGTTATACTACTTATACAAAGTAAAGCTGAAAATTTTAAATTTTTATGCTGCTGTAATGTCAAACTGTTGAAATGTTATATCGTCAACTGTTATACTGTTATACTATTGCTACAAAGTCAAGATGAAAATGTCTAACTTTTATACATTTATAAAGTCAAACTATTATAATATCATATCGCTAAACTGTTATACCCTTATACTGTTATACAACTTCTACACATTGAAGATGAAAATTTTCAACTTTACTGCAGCTGTAATCTCAAACTGTTATAATATTATGTAGTCAAACTGTTATACTACCTCTACGAAGCCAAGATGGAAATGTACAACTTATATGCAGTTGTAATGCCAACTGTTATAAAATTATGTCGTCAAACTGTTATACTGTTATATTACTTCTACCAAGTTTAAATGAAAGTCTTTATACAGACTTTTATACAGCTGTAATCTCAAACTCGTATAATATTATATTGTCAAACTGTTCTACAACTTCTACAAAGTGTAGATGCTGTTCATTTCGTTAAGTTCATTCGCGACAGAGCGACACCAAAATGAACTGTCACACGCTGCCAATGCACAATGGAAAGTCGCGATTATTCCGTTCATTATGCCATGAAATTGCGCAGAAATGCTGAAATTGTGGAAATGTGCAAATGGAAGCAGAGTCTAGTATACGCATTCAGTTATTCGATAACTTTACGTTATTCCACAACTCAATGTGATGTGAAATTCGCGTTTCAGCGTCGCATTTAAAGCAACGCGCCGAGCTTAATCGGATTTTGCCACATTCAGTGCGAGAGAGCTGGACAACAAATCCTGCTCCTCCTGCTGCCGTGTAATTGCTGCCACGTACAGACCTTTATGTTGACCCCAGGCAGAGCACACAGCATCTCGCTGCGATTTACCACTAACCCCAGAGCCGACTAAGGCCCCTCCCCCCCTACGCGTGCAGTGGGCATATTAGCCATTCATTGAGCGCGTTTATAGCGCGCTTTTGTGAGCCCACACACACACACACACACACAACACACACACACACACAGACACAATACAACACACGTTGAGTGAAAGCAGGAACCTTTGCATTCAAAGCGAAAGGAAGGTCCTTTGGCGGATTTACTGATTGATGGCTATTAATTTATTTGTTGAGTGCTCCTCCACCACTCTGCCTGCTCCTCCTCCTCCTGCTCCTGCTCCTCTTGTGTGCCAGCAACTTGACAGAGTACATAGTTGAGCGGGCGACGACTCCACAAAATAGTCGAATTAATAAAGATTTAGACATTGTTCGCGCCATTCATTGTTGTGTCCGCTGCCTCCTTCCCCCACCCTTCGAGCCATTGAAAGCGCAGAAGAAGACTCGGCACAAAGAAACACAACGTAGACAGAATCATCGATGGCTGCCTGGAGACCCCCTTGGATTGGGGGAGTGAGTAGTAGTTTGTGCGCTGTTCAATTATTCATTCACTATTCAGCATTATTATCCAGAAATTTGATCTACTTGTTCAAGTTCCCTAAATTAATCAGTGCCTTGTGCTATAAATATATAACTTGATAGCTTATCAAGTTGAGTAAATATGCTCAAATTAGATACACACTCAGCCTGTGGCTAATTTAAAGTAATCGGTTAAATTTAGAATTTGCGCATAAACATATTTTGCACACTCTCTCTTTCTTTTATTCACTCTCTCTCTCTCCATTTCTCTGAGGAAGTATCCTTGAACCACTTGCGGCACTGGGCCACTTTAAAGGTCATGCCAGACGCTGCGCTAATTACAACTTGGCATGTGACTTATGACCTTAAATCCACGCAAATTTGGGTGTGCCACCACAGCCGAGCCATTATCAAGCCAAGTGCTAGCCAAATTATAGCCAAATGCAAGCTAAATCGCTGAAAATTTGACGAGCGAACATGCAAAATTACCCAAAGTCATAAATATTTGCATTGATTAAAGAAATCCATTGAATGAGGGGGCGTTATGAAACACAGTGACAACAACAACAAGAAGGAGAGGTGTGTGGGAGGAAGAGAGAAAGAGGGAGGAAGATAGAGAGAGAGGAGGAACAGCAAGAACAAGGCGCAAATGAGCAACACCCACTCGGAAGAACTGACGACGGCGTCGGCAACAACGTGACTTACTTCTGGGCGTGTTTCGCTGCTGTTATGTGTATATGTATGTGTGTGTGTATGTGTATATATGTGTGTGTGTGTGTGTGTCTGTGTGTGGCCATAGATAATCAAATTTGGCACTAATTCACAGCAGACACGCAAAGCATAAATAAACTTGCCACAGTCCTTTTTTCACTCTTTCTTTTTTTTTATTTGTGTGCGCCCTGTCGATTTTCACGGGGGGAACCACAAACGAGTTTGCAACCACAGCACCCAATAGTGGCAACAAAATAAAAGGGGCACCTTCTATCTTTCCGACTCACTTGATACACTCAATGCTGAGATAGTTCCGTCGTCGTCGTCGTCAGCAGAGCTTATCAGGCAATCACACGATCGCACACCGCACACACAGGTGGCGTCGCGGAAGAGATCAGAGAAGATTTACGGCACACGACGATAAGTTGGCTTAGACGTGCTCAATAATGAAGTGCAGATAAGGCAGGGGGGATACGAGTATATCCCGCAAGAATAGTCCGCATGTCCGATTAACAATCACAGCTGGCATTGTGACCATTGTGCTTATCTGTTGAATGCGCCACTTCAGCTGATAAACACGCTAAAATCAAGGCGCATTCTTTGGTAGCCAATAGAGCGAGAGGGAGGGGGTACTTACTGAGGGGAGCGGGGGGTCTATCGGATACCCAAGAAGACGCACTTGAATTTGCTGAAATGATAAGCGGATGCGACAAGGTGCAAAGTCCATGCTAGATTCGGCATGCTGCTACGTGCTCTCTCTGCTGCTCTGCCTGCTGTCTTCCCCCCCCCCTCCTCCCTCTCCCACTCTATCACCTGCTGTCGTTGCATGATAACGACAACGATAGTTGGTCGAGCTGGCTGCCTCCCAAATTGAAAACGGCTGCAACGCAAAAAGTGTTTGGCATACCATATGCGCCATGGCATGTCTATTTGCGGGGCATGTCGTGGCTCATTTGATTTGAAAGTGCACGGGGCGTATGAGTAACATACTCCAAATAGCTCAACAACAACAGCGGGCCGCAGAACTGCAGAATTATGCGCAAAATATCCGACACAAAACATAACAATAATTTGCTGCCAGCGAAGCGAAGCATAAAATAACAACTGCAGGCAGGGGGGTAAAGAGGGGGAAGAGGGGAAGGTTCGCCCGCTCATACGCCCCGTTGTCCGTCTGGCTGACATGGTGGTTTATTGACTTTAGCAAATAGTTGCCAGCACAGGTAATAACATCAATGCAGTTGCCATTTTTTGCTCACCTGCCACTAAAACCAGTACCCCCCCCTCCTTCCTCCTCTTCCCCCTGTCTACTTTTTTCTATGCGTTGCACTATTTACTGCCCCGCCCCGCCCCGCCCCTGCTGCCTTGTGCCCTGCCATATACTGGGCATTGCATTTTATTAGCAACTATTACACGTCCTCGGAGACCGCAAAGGCCTCCGGCCAGAGGACTGCGGCCCCATAAAGCCAAGAATTATTATAATGTGATTATTATTATGATTATGCGATCGTTATCGTAAATAATTTTCAATGCGCCGCGTGTGCTCAGACTTAGATGTGGAGTAGAAAAACCCGAGCAGGCAGTCAGGCAGGCAGGCTTATGGAAATGTTCGCTACTTAAGTTCTTTTTTGTGCCTGCATCACTTTTGCCGCAATCCCCGCATCAAAATTGTCGTCTGGCGGAACAAAAACATGAAAATGAATCTAGTACGACTAGCACGGCTAGCGAAATTATCACATAGTAAGTCAGCTAGTTAGACGCGGCAAGTGTATGCAACAGTTCATAAACCATGACGCTGCCTTATGGCACAGGGGAGGAGGGGAGTAGGGGAGTAGGGGAACGACAGCAACGGCAGCAGGAACTCATCATATTTTCCACTGGCCACAAAGAACGAAAACGGAGCAAGCAACGACAGAAAGGAAACTATGCAAATGCAAATTAGATGAACATAAAAATGAGAATGAGACAAAGAAATGCGATGCGCAAGTGGGCAAAGGAGCTAGAGCTGCAAAGGCAGGAGTGAGAGGAGGAGGTGCTGCTGCAGGGAAGGGTGGCAAAAAATAAATGAGTCTACTCGTACCGTGTACGGCTAAGAGCAAAGTAAAGATTGGATGGAGATAAGACCAGATCAAAAGATTCAACAAAGCAAGCGCTGCATGAGCAAACTAGATGAATGAGTGAAAAGCCCAGAGAGAACAGTGAAGAGAATGAGAGACAAAGTTGTAAGGGACTGAAAAGAATTGACATGCCGGCAAATTGAATGAATCAAATAAGTGGAATAAGGTACTGCAACAACAGAGCTCTAACCAGGCTCCCACTCTGTGTGTCTAGTCTGCTGACGTGAAAATCAGATTGGGAATGAATTTCTGAGAACGGAAAGAAGCATTTCCAGGGCGTATAAGTGTGGACTTAACTTAAGGCAAGCACTGCTGGAATATATATGAATTATATACACATAATATATAATTTATATAAAGGGAATATTTATAGAAAAACTTAAGTCAATAGCACATTAATAGGAGTCAAATTAAGTGATACAAAAGTAGATTTAATATATACAAAATAGAATAAAATAAAATATATAAGCACAAAAAAAATATTAATTAAATAAATGGAGTAAATATAGAATAAAACAAGTTATTATCACATAAATTCTACGTTATCTAAAATGATTTATTTATATTTTTTTAGTTTGTTTCTCTTTCTTCTCGTGTTCTTGTTCTTTTTCTTAACCTTACTCAAAAGTTTATATTTCTTTTGCTCTCCCTTCTATTTTTTTAGAGTGTAGCCTTGAAGAAATAAGAACTTTTGCGCCTTGTAATGCGACACACACTCCCTCACTCTGACTGGACACCCTTGTTCACATTAGAACTCTGTCCCACTCGGGACACACAGCGAGGAGCATCGCCAGTGCCAACTAATCGCCTAATGGTCACTTTGCAGATAATTACCAAGGCTTATTGTTGCTTGTAGGATTAGGCAGCGCGGCGAAAAGGAAAACAGCAATGGCAACGGCAATGGCAATGGCAACGGGAACTCCCAGCAATGGGCTTCGTCTTGACAGAGCAACAAGCTGCAGATGGAACCGCTCGCCCGCACATATCAAAAGGGCCATATCTAGTGGGGCAAAAAAGAAGTGGCAACTGAAAGCCGACTAGCTGAATGGAGCAAACTAAATGTGTATCTCTGTGTGTGTGCGTGTGTGTGTGTAGCGCGTAACGTAGTGTTTAACTCGGTTCCTATAGGAACACACTCTGCCAGCTGGCGGCTGTATCCAATTAGGTCACATTAGGATTTGCGTGGTTTAATTAACTAATATTGGCTGCAGTCTATGCAAAAGTAGAACACGCCTCCACACTCCCTACTCCACACATTCCCCTCTTCCCCCTCGCGCACACTGATGATGAATGAGGTAGTTGGACGATAAGTATGTAATGCGAGTTGAAAGATACGCTCAGTCCCTCTGTCCTCTGTCCTCTATCTGCCTGCCTGTCAGTCGCTGTTGCTGTGCGCAAATTCATCTGTGAAAGGCTGACAAAGAGATAATTGCTCTCGACTTCAACTGTCGAGTTAATTAGTTTAAGTCAAATGCATTTGCCACATGACATATGGAAATTAAATAAACAGCCAACTTGGCGAAAATGTTGCCAGTACATGCAGTTACCCTGTTGGCACGAGTGAAGGGTAACTTAGAGAGACGGAGTAAAGAATGAAGTCTAAAAACTAAAAGTCGTGGAGTCGATGCAGACTTTGTCAAGGTATTTCATTAAAAAACTACCAAGTTGCTATTGATAACAAATACAAATTGTTACTAAGTTGAAGTTCGATATGCAGACTTTTCTTTGAATTTAAACTATAATGAAACAAATTAACAATGATCTCTAAAGTTAATTTATAATATAAATAATATTCTACGTATTGTGCATTTCATTGGGTTTTTGAATCTACAATTCTGTTGATAACCTAATAAGTATCTCGTGAAATTGCTTCCGCAAGGTAGTTGAAGTGAACAAGTATGTATGAAGCCCAGAGCTGAGTGCTCTCGACAGTCACCCATTCAAAAATCATGTTTAAACTGATAAAGCTGCCACTAAAGACAGTACAACACTGATTTGGAATCCAAACCAAACAAAAATAACTAGGGAAGTATAATTTCATATTTGTAACCCCAATCTGTTGCATACTTTCTTGCGAAAGCTGTTGGCGAATTTGAATGACTTCTGTAATAACGTGTGCATACTTTGTGTTGCATACTTTACAGCGCTGGTCTGTTAATTCACCGATGAAACTCAACTCATCCTACTAAATAGTTGTTTTGAAGTCAACGATATATATATGATATATCTTAACAAATCTTTAGATAAATTAAGAACTTTCCCTTGAATGCAACTTCAATTCTCTTTCCCATAACCTGTTTAACTCATCTTTCATTTAGTTCTCATCCAAGTCAGTCAACATCATTTTCCCCACTTTGTTAACCATTCTCTCCACATTGCTGTCTACCTTATTGCATTATTTGATAATTCTCTCTATCTACCGAATCTTCAGAGTCTTCGGTAAGACACAATTTGGAGCATCAGCCTCCTGGCCCTTGGATGACCTGGCACAGTGGAGCCCACGGCAATTGTAGATGTTTTTGAACTTTGAATTGTGCCAAACTGGTTTCACATTCCTTATGCCATCGAGGGACTTAAGATGCTAGCGAGAGGGTGAGCGGCACCTGCTGGCATGCTACATGGCAACAAAAAAAAAATGTAAAAACCCCAAGCCACAGACTTGTGGCACGAGGCAAGAGGCACGAGGCACACGCAGCAGCAGCCCCGAAAAAGCGCCATGGCAAACTACTCGAAAACAACTGTGCAAAGTGGACTTGAAAAAGTTCGAGCACTTGAGCGGCAGCATGTGTAATAAAGGTTATTTATGTATATTTTATCGCCACGCCCACCGCCCCCCACCCTCCTCATCTTCATTCGCATTGCCAGCGATCAGTGGCAACTTGAGCGAGAACTTTGTCGAGTAGTTTGAGTCAAGATTTATTTTGGGCAGCGCAATTAGAAGAATGAAAAGTGGCCGCGGCTCGTCTAAATGCAAATTGTCCACGCCCCTTTTCACTCCTGCCCCTTTCTGACTTGCATTTGGATGCGTTGAAAAACTCATTACACGCTGCGGCGAATTAAAATGCAAAAGGTGACAGAAATTAAACAAGTCAAGCGGGGGGAGGGGGGGAGGTGAGGCGTGGCAAGTCGAGTGTCACAAACGGAAGTAATAAGTGATAAAACGGAAGACAAAGCAACATGCGGAATGAACGTAACGCCCCCGTCCGGATGCCGTTGCGGATGCGGATGCGAACACGGATGAGGTAGGTAGTGCATGCAGAGAGGGGTAGAGAAAGGGAGGGAGGGGGGAGAACAACTTCTATTGCCAGGCTAATCGTGGCGTAACGTGACGAGCCGACGTAGCTTGGCGCCTTTTGAGGGCCAACATTTCGTTCCAATTGACATGCAGCTATCGACCTTTATTAAAAAGTTTTCCACGTTCTCCAAGTTGCTCACACTACTATCCTACTCCCCCGCACCCCCTGCATTCCTCCCTCTCTTTCTTTTTACTTTACCTCCTTCTTCAGCTGCTGCTGCTCCTTTTTTTTGTTTCTTGGCCCTTGGCTCGCAAAAGAAGCCGCGCCCAAGACGCAATATATGGACGCCCACCTCCTGCTCCGTCTTCCCTCCCTCTCAGCATTTGCACTGCCCGCAGGGCTGGCAACTGGCATCCAATAGCCAAATGTTTGTGTTTGTGGCACAGCAGCAGCCGGTGCTGGCACTGACACTCGTCCTGGAACTGTTCCTGGCTGCCGCTTCTAGCACTTGCGATGACAAAAGCTTATTGACAGATTATTCAACCGTTGGCACATATTGCCGCCATAGTTTGGCGCCAACGAGCAACAATAACGAAAGAAACAACAACAAGAACAACAAGAACAATCGAGGGTCGAGCCACAAACAATGGGGGGGGGGGGCAACAAATCAACAGAAAAGTCGAACAAATCGAGAAGCGTTTCAAGCAAATAATTAAAAAAGTTGCCAATATTAAAACCCGACGAGCGACGAGCGACGACGAAGTGTTGCCAAATGTCCTTGTGGAGTAATGGGGGAGTAGTTCAATACTAGCCCTGCAAGTGGCAGGGCACTGTGGAGTATACCCTGCAAGGGGCAAAAGATACAAATGTATCTTAGAGTGACTTGGCAAACCTATTGTAACTTAGATATATAATTTAAGTCTATTAGTTCAGTCAGTTAACTTTGAAGTAGTTTTAGTTATGCTATAGATACAAATGTATCTTTCAGATACTTTTTTTCCCATTTTTCTTAGTTCTTATGTAAAAACTATGGAATAAAATCCATTTCAGATATGAAGTGCGCGGAATAAAAGCTAAAGATATTTTATGAACTCAACAAGTTAATGTATTTATCTTAATCTATGATAATGCAAATGTAGCTCAGACATGATTTCAAAGAAACACTCGCATTACATGGAAATGTATCTTACAGATACTTACTTAAAGTATCTTAGAGATACTTAGTAAAAGTATACCAATGTCTTCTTTACCTTACCTCATGAGTTTAAGTGGAATTTGACCTCCTCTTCCCAACCCTTACAGGGTATTCCCTCAGCGACTACCCACAGCAGCCGCCCTCCCTCTCTCCCTCCCACTCTTTGTGCCTCCCCCTGCCCTTGCCCCTCTCCCATGCATCATTCTCCCCGCTTATTGTTATGGCGCTGTGCTATAATCGGTCAATTGCTGCGGCCAGAAGCGCCAATCGCCTTTACACTAGACGACACGAAGAGTGGGAGTGTTGAGTGGGAGGCAAGGACAGAGGAGGGGAGTGGGGTATCTATCAGATTGAATGCTTTATGCTGCCAGCCAGCCACCCACGTGGGCCAAAGGAAAACGAGCCAAAAATTCTGGTAACGCCGACGTTTTTATTGCTTGCAAGGTTCAACTTATTTTCGCTCGACCAAATAAAAACAGACGACGCCACGAGCCACAACTATAGTGGCATACATAAGTATGTGCACACACACACGCACACACACACAGAGAGAGAGGGAAATGCCATACATATATTATATTTCATTGCACGATGTTTGTTTTTACTTTTCGCCGATATATATCGTGGTTTGTTTGGCATATTGCGCAATCTGCTCGCTCGCACGTAGATGCAACTGCAGCAGGCACTGTGAGTGCAGTCACTGTTTGCACAGTGGGAGTGTAGAGCGGGGAGTGTGGTGGAGGGGAAGGGAGGGGAGAGGCCACTTGGCATATGCTGCTTCAGCAGCTGCCAACAGCTCGAGGAAGACGTGGACCTAGGCAAGGTGAGGTTGAGGGCACTACTGTCCAGAGTGGGCAGTCAGTTTTGCAACTCGGGCTTGATTCATGAGCCAAATCTAATAAGCATTAGGCACAGCCAGAGAGAGGGGGGAGGGGGAAAAGAAGAGAGAGAAAGGGAGAGAAGCAGGGGGGAGCTGCAGCAGGAAGGATCATCACCAAAAAGCCATAGACAGCCACAAAGAAGACAGAAGCAGATGCAGCAGCAGCACCGGCAGCAGAGATTGAGCGGCGCCAGCAGTGCAAATGTAACTGAGCAGAGTGCTGAGCGTGCTGCCACTTCGCTCTGACCCCAACTAACAACCCCAGCCAAGGCAAACCAAACCGAGAACGTAGCAAACCGAACCTAGAGAGACCAAGCCAACTCAGGCCAGTGAAAAACAAATCAAGTTGAAGTTTTCTCATTTCCATAACTAATGCAAAAATCCAATTTCTTATGCAAACATAAAATTTTCCACTAGCAATGCTCACAGGCGACAGTGTCAGGCAAGGGGTAGCAGCAGGGGGGAAGGGGAGAGAGAAGAAGAGACAGTAGGAAGGGGCGGGGGGGGCGTGCATGCATACTATAAAATTCAGGTCAAGCAAACCATAAAATCATTCATCATTTTCGTGTAAGTGTTGCCACACGTACACACACACACACACAGACACACAGTCAGGCAGACAGACAGTTCCTTGCCGAGCCTTCGTTATGTGTCTGTCAGTGTGTGTGTTGGTGTGTGTGTGTGTGTGGTCTGTGGAAGGTTCTGTGGTGGCTTTAAAAACGGCCGACGTTCGCATTCTTGCAATAAAAATCAAGAAAGCAACGAGCAACAACAACTAGAAGCAGAGGAAGAACAGCAACAACAACAACAAGCACACATACGAGCATAAAACAAAATAAAAATAATAATAATAATAATAATGAAGCACAAACCGAATGAAATGGCTCGCTGCGTGCGAGAGAGAGAGGGAGACAGGTGACACGCCGCCCGCCCTAGCCACATTTGCATATTAAGTTCTCCCGCAGAAGCCTACCCAGCACTAAGGTCCCTGGCACGAAGAGCCACAGAGGGGGAGGAATGCAGGGAGGGTGCTCATGGCAAGGGATAAGTGTCAAAAGAATTTGACAATGCGCTCGGTTTCGGTTTGTTGTTCTATATATTTATTGTGGTTCCTACGGTTCCATCTTCCTGTTTCTGTTTTCACTCCTCTTCCTTCTTCTCCTCCTCCTCTTGCTCATCATCAGCCTCCTGCCACGACCTCTGTCCGTGTGTTTTTTTATGCATCGAGAAATGTTTTGTGCGTGTGTTTGTTTTAATGGTCTATTTGGCAAGGGCGGGAGGGAAGGTAATCTCTTGCTGCCTTTAAGTCTGCCCTGCCCTGCCCGGTCTGCGTGGGCAATTTAAGCTTTGCTGACTCGACCAACAAGCGGTTTTTTTTATGCCCAACACCACTCCCTCTCCCTCCTCTCCTTCCCCACCCCCTGTTGGCTGTTTATCACAATTTATTGTTGTCTACCTCAGCGCATAGATAAAAAGCAAGCAAGCAAGTTCAATTTGAATTCGACTCCAAGTGAGGCATCATCATTCTCGCCCCGATTTCCATTTCGATTCCAGGGCGATTCCAGTTCTTCCATCTTAATTGCCTACAAAGTTAATATCGCACGCAAATTTATTGGCAAATAAATTTCAATCGAGCTGCAGATATAGAGGCCAATTGTAATGGTATATATAAATAAATGGTGCTATACGATGTATGTGCCATTAACATTTTACTAAGTTCGGATGAGAAGAACTAAATGGCATATTCAATTAGGGAGAAATCTCCCCTGGACTTGGACTGCTTCTTTCTTATGCATCTTAATATCATTGAACATATTTACATATAAATACGCTATAGGTATAATGTATTTAAAGATATATAATGCATTATAATACTATTTATTGCATTTTAATTTATATTAATCTTAATTTTAGCATAGGGCTTATTGAAATCAAAAAGACTACACGGAAGTTGAATGATAAATAGAATAACAATAACACTATGAAGAGTTTATCGTTCCATTTCGTTCATAGTTGGTATTCCAGTGATCAAATCATAAGAATCACTTATATAGTAAGCTTAAATAAATTAAATGATTAAATGATAAGTTAGGTAAGTCAAAATCTTATTAAAGCCTTACAGAACTTTAGTCAGTTTATGTTTCTTCTTTGCCCTTATCAGTTTCATTATTATATTTCGAATAACGTAATAATTCATTAATAACCAAAGAACTACTTCCATTTTCCTTCCTTATATCTACTCAACCTATTATACTTTCGAATTCCATATATATTTATACCACACGATATATAAGCCTCTTTCAATTTCTATTCAACTTTCCACACTACATATTCCTTCGCTTCCGAAGCGCAAATCACCTTTCCCACCTTCCCTCTCCCCCTTCCCCATCAGCAACCCTCTCTCATCACATCAAACTTTTCAAAAATGTACACTCCTTGCCAACTAGCAGGCTATTACCACGTGATTCTAGGCTGCACGGCAAGCTAGGCTAATTGCGGGCGGATGACTTTCAACTACATATCACGTATACGCACGTCTACCGCATGGCCGCAATTCAATTATTTTATTAGAGCAAAGAGGCCTAGGCGGCAATTGCTTTGATTGCTGCCGTAGCTAACCACAAGGCACTCTCTTGCTGCCCCTTTCCCCTACAGTCTCTTTTCCCCTGCGTCCCCCCTCTCTTGGAAGAAGCAAACCGCAGCCAAGGCGAAGATGGCAAAAATGCGTTAAATATGAAACGAATTGAAATGCTCGACAGACTCTAAACAGCTTGGCTAGCAACCGGAGCAACCCTTTGCATTGTGAGAAGGGTGAGGAGGGTTGCGTCGATCTCAAAAATTTAACCGCGCTGCGCTGATGATGGCAGCAATTAAACCGGCAAAATGCCTGGCCAGAAATTCTCGAGAATTTGTGGTACAAAAATTCAATTAATTTTGGGCGATGCGCGTCGTCCTGAGGACAAAGCATGGAATAAGATGCCCACAGCATGGCAGAGGGGAGAAGAGGGGCTATAAGAGTGGTAAGGGGAGGAGAGAAGAGTGCTGTTCTAGTGGGAGCCAAACGATGCGGCATTGTCATGTGTCTTGCTTGTGGTTGGGAAAACTATAATAAATTATGCTACGACATTCGCTTGTTTTGGTCTCTCCTGCCTCTTGATTAGCATAGCAACAGCTTAGTCTTGCCAGCCACTCCCTCTCCCCTCTCTCTCTCTCTTTTCTGCCTCTTCTATCCCCTTGCCAGCGCTCTGTTTGCTAAACAAAAAATGCTGTGCAAAATTAAATAAATTACATTTTGCTAGCAGCTCACATTACCCACGGGATGCGATCACGGGGAGGGGGGAGGGGGAGAAACCAAGCTTGGAATGTTTCTACATTTTCCGTAAATAAGTTTACCCTCTCGCCCCCCTCTTCTCTGCTGACTCTCTCTGGAAAAATCACATGCTGCACACAGAGTTTCGTTATCGAAATGAAAATGCCGAAAATAAAGTTATCAAGTTGTCTGCGCACACTATAACCTAATTACTTTATTGGGTTACGCAATTATACGAAGAGCTCGTTGGGGCAGCTAGGGATGAGACATGCTAGCGATGTCGATAACTTGGTTAGTGATGATACTGTCTAGCGATGATATCGGCAAACTTCTAATGTCGACAACTCGGTAAGTTATTAGACAGTTAAGTTAATTTACTTTAATAGATGGATCTGTTAGTGATGAGACTGTTTAGAGATGTTATGGCCAAAATTATACTGTCGATAATTTAGTTAGTGATGAGATTGTTTAGCTGTATAATCGAAATACTCCTCTCTTCAGTGACTCAATTAATGATGAGACAGCCATGCAATAAAATCAGCCCACTTCGATAGTCGATAACTTGGTCAGTGATGAGACAGTCTAGCGTTGTTATCGGCATACTTTTGTTGTCTATAATTAGGTTAGAATATCTAGGTCTATCGTTGATAACACATTTAGGGTTGAGATATTCTCGCTAAATTATCAGCGAAAGCT
The DNA here is from genome assembly GCA_018904595.1 of Zaprionus indianus. NCBI lineage: Eukaryota > Metazoa > Arthropoda > Insecta > Diptera > Drosophilidae > Zaprionus > Zaprionus indianus. Next base: position 6,941,227 of record JAEIHA010000905.1, read on the forward strand.
CAGTTAATTAGATGACAGGTAAGCAATGATAAAGAATCGAACCATTAGGCGATGTCATCGTCATACTTTTTTATCGATAACATGTTAAGTAATAAGATAGTCGATCCATGTCATCGAAACAACTCAATCGTTGGCTGCTGCATTAGTGATGACATTCTAGCAATGTTATTGGCATACTTTAGATAACTTAACTAGTGATGACACAGTTGAGCAATATTATAGAAAAAATACATATAAAAATATATTAAAATTATTATCATTATTTGCCTTAACATTTATTAAGTTTTATAAATTTAATCGGATAAGAAAGAAATTTATTAATAATTCAACTCATTTTCCAACTGCTATCGAACCTCTGTAATTTTTCCTTTATTGTGCTCATGTTTCATATTAAATTCTTAAACACAGTATACTTTATGCGCACTCTTCTTCACGGCCAACAACTTTATATCGTAATACCCTGGCAAGAATAAGATTTAATTACAGAAGAAAAAGTTTTGATTGAAAACTTTGAATATTCTCGCATCTCTCTCTCTCGCTTTTCACACGATACTTTGGTGCTTTGGCAAAAAGTTTACATGAGACGCAAAACGCAAACCGAAATCAAGTAGTCTACGCCGCACACCCACTCCTCCCCCTTCTCTCTTTCCCTTCCCTTTCTCCCGCACTCGCTTTCCCCTTCCTCCCCTCTTCTTTTGCGTTAATTAGCAGGTTGCTCGGCCAAAATTTCACACTCGATTTCGAAGGTGTCTTTCAGGCCTGCGTGGCAAAACAAACTTGTCGACAAATTGGCACAGTGTGTGCAGGGAGTGTATAGAGAGAGGGGAAGTGGCAGGGGGGAGGGGAGATAAGTAGAGTGCAGAGTGCAAGGATTGCAACGTACTTAGTGCCTTGCATCGTCAACCGCCGTTTGAGGCCACTTGACGCATATGCAAAATATTTAAGTGCAGCCGGCAAAGCGCAAAGAAAGCAGTTACCCCGCTCTTCGCTCCCTCCCCCTGTGGCACTCAAAAATGTGAACCGTCTTATGCAGCAGCAGTAGCAGCTCACACACATTTCAAGTGCTGCACAAACATTTGCACAGTCAAACGGCGCGGCAGGCCTCAACACCCGCTCTCTCTCTCAGTCTCCCTCTCTGCCTGTCTTGCCCCAAAATGTATGCTGCATATAATTATTGATGGAGTGCGGCAACGCGATGAGTACGCCGTAGTACGTACGTAGTACTCCGGCGCAGCAGTCGTCACTTCACTATGCTAGTTAATGTTGTTAGCAGGTGCTCGAGACATTTGCATGCGCTTGCGGTTCATTGCGAGTGCGAATCCATTAAAATTAAGTGAAGTGCGCAGGCAGGGGAGAGAGGAAAGTAGAGAGATGCTACTCAGTAGTAGCTTGCCCCCGCCCACCTCATGCTTGTATCATTCGCTCATTAGTCGGGGGCAATTTTACGCTGCTGCAATAAATTGCGAACGATTGAAACATGGAAAACACAAACAGAAAGAAAGCGGGAAAAAAGTCAATATAAGGAAATTAATTTCCACACTGCCACACTGTGGATGGGCGGATGTGGTGACCAAGACATAAAATTCAATTAACCCGCACACACACTCACACACACACACACACACACAGGCAAGCACACAGATGCGCAGCACTCGGCAGGTTCACTTGAAGGAGTTGCTCGGACTTTGGTCGCCATTTCTGCTGCCTCTGCTGCTGCTGCTACTGCTGCTGCTGCACATAAAAGCAATTGAAAGAACATGCGAAAAACAATAAAAAGAAATTAAGGTAAAGTAGCTGCAAAGCGGGGAAAGGGAGAGAGAGAGGGAGGGGGAGCAGAGCAGTGTAAGGGCGCTGAGCAATGCGAGAGGAATCATTGAATCATTTAATTAGCGTTTAGATTGCGAACCAAGCACACACACACACACACACATACAGAGACAAAGACACACACATGGGTGTGTGTAGTTTATTGAATGTACATGCATATGTCCGCCCCTCTGTCTCTGCATGTGTGTGCGTGCGTGTGTGTGTGTGGGGGGAGACAACCACAAGCACAAGAAGCATTTTCAATTAGTTGCCGACCAATTTATGCGGCTAGCTGAGGCAGAGAATGTAGTCAGTGTCGGTGTGAGTGTGACTGTGTGTGTGTCTATGTGTGCCTGTGTGTGTTTGTGTGAGAAATAAATTCAATGCTTTCGTCACATTTGCACTTAAAGAGGCAGCAAGCAGCAAACCAGCTAGGCAGCCTCAGCCTCAGCTCCCATTCCCTCTCTCACTCTCTCCCTCTTCCACTAGAGCTTCAGCTTGAGCTGCTTCAGCAAGGATAAAACCACAAAACCTTCGCAACAAAAAAGGCCCAGCAGGCAATGTGGCCACGCCGGCAGTTGGGCCAAGCGGCTGTATCGATGCTGGGCGGGTCCTGGCAAGCGAAACCGCAACAAGCCAAATAAATGTGCTCCTTGTGCTTTTCTCTCTCATGGCTGCCTTTCTTCTTTTCCCGGCGCACAAAGAAGCCGCGGGCATTTAACAAAAAAAAAAACAAAAAAAACAAAGAAAGACGCAAAAAACATGAACAGTAGAGTACAAAATATTGATTTATCTGCAATGTCCTTTATAGCTCAATCACAGAGAAGCTGATCGGAGCCAGTTACAGAGGTAGGAAATATATTTCTACAAGGAAAGTAATTATTAAAGCGCAACTCAATTGGAATCAGATCTAGCGAAGGTTGAGATTAACTCATAAGGTGCGCAGTATTAAAGGGTATTCTAGACACTCAGTATTGTCAACATGAAATGGGAGAATTGTTTACAGAGTATCATAAATGTTGAGCAATATCTAAGACAGTTAACCATTTATTGTATTATTTATATTCCTTTATATATTCATTTATATACATATTTTAAATTATTAATATTTTATAATATATGTATATTCTATTGTATATATTCTATTATATATATTCTATGATATATATTCTTGTTCAAAGCTAAATCGGACAAGTGTCTTTGCTTCCTGGTGTAGAATAGTCGTAAGAAAGTACTTCAAAAATATTATTGATCACGAAAAGTGTAGACTGAGTTGCTGAGCCGTTTGAAGAAATATATCTTAAATATTCCTGATCATTATCGATATTAGCTGTACATTTTTAAGTACTCTCATTATATATAATAAATTTTAATGATCAAAAGAACCTTAATATATCTTAAGAGCTTCTGAATGTACTGATCTCTTTTATATTCATATTTTATATTTATTTTTTGAGACAAACAATCTAATTCTAACATTAACTATAAGTAAAGGAATAATACATTATAATAGTATAAATATAGATATTATCAAATTCGATATCATATACTCGTATATTATATATTTTAATACAAGATACAGTTAATACACATATCTTTATAGCAACCTATGCTGCTTAACACTTTGAATAACTTACAAAAAAAAAGGAAAGAAAGAAAAACCTTCATGCAATCGCAGCAATATCTCTTGCCCGCCTGTCTGGCGTCACTTCACTTTTCGATTTCACATTATAATTTCAGCTGGAATATTGTATTTCGATACTGTTGCAACCCTGGCCGTCATCATTCAACACACCTGTCAACGGCTGCAGGAAGCTTGTCAAGCATAAAACATGCAAAAGACGCGCCACGCCGTCGAGCAACTTACAAGTGTAGCGAGTGCGAGTATACATATATATATATATCTATATATCTATATATATTCCCATACAGCACTCACACTTTCGCTGACTAGAAAAGTCTGTTTGTCAACACCCGACAATGATTACAGCAGCAACAACAATGACAAGCTGGGGGAGTGGAGGGCAGCCTGTCAGCGACGTTGCATATTTTCACACTTCCGGTTTGATTTCATATTGCAAACAAAATGGCCGACAGACGTGTTTCCGCCATGGCGCCGTGGCACCTGCCTGCCTGCCTCTGTCTGAATAGAGCGACCGACCTACTGCCTATATATGTATGAATATACATATGTATGTGTGTGTATTGTATTTGTATAGTGCTCTGCTGTATGGCTGCGTAATATGCGTAAGCCAATTGACGAGGGACCTTCTCGCGCTCATAACTGGTTTATGATCGGCCACGCCCACTCGCACGCCTACCATAATCAATGCGAATAGTTTTGTGACACGCTGTGCAGGCTTTATTCGATATATATGTATTTATTTTACGGATTCGATGCCTCCTCACGTCGCTTAACTCTTTAATCTTGCAGCCTTTTTCGGGTAGGTTTTCTTTTTCTTTTTTTTTCTTTTTTTTTTGATGCTGGGTCTGCACAGTCGACATAAAAAATTTACCAGTTGATTTTATGCTGGATTAAGCTTAAACTTTATACTAAAAGGAACTAAGCAAGCGTAAATGGAGCTGCAGCTCTTTTTTTACCCCTTTTTGTAAGGCTTTGTTGTTGTTGTTGTTGTTGGCTGTCTTAACATTCGTTGCTGCTTTTGGGCCCTTGTTATACCCGGCAGGCATGGGAAGTGCTGTAAAGGAGTGTTTACATTCATAGAAAAGAGAGCTAAAGAGGCGTGGCAACTCATGCGAAGTCTGCAGTTGCCTCAATAAGTTTTTTAGCCGTTTTTTGTTCGTATGAACGCAGTAAACTCTGTTGTAATAAGAGCTAGAAAGATGAAATTTGGCTTGAAGTTGGCTGTTTATCTGAGGAAGCTAAAGTAGACTTGAAATATGTGTTGCCACGCCCACTTATGGCATAAATCAAAAATTATACTTTAAAATGACATAATTTATCTTTTAATCAGGCAGGGTATTTGCTAGTCGAGTGTTCCCCACTCTAGCTTACTCGGCTTGTTAAAATAGCTTTATTGTGCGGCCCTTCGACTCCGTATTCAGCCTAGCGTGCCTGGCCCATTGGTTTGCCCTTTTTCATGTGTGTGTGTAGTGTGGGCGGGGCAGTGGCAGGGGCAGTTCGTGAGTTCTAGTGTGTGTGTACGTGTGTGTGTGAGCGGGTTGAAGGACGCTCTCAAGCAACATCTGACTGATGCCGACGCATTTGCGAGCCTACCCATTGGCCCGAAGCCTCCCTGCCTCACCTCCCCTCCCCCTGATATATATTCGCCGTGACAGTTTGGGGCCCGTTGGTTTCTGCAGATAATTCGATGCGTTTGCGAATCGAAAGTCTATCAAGCAAGTGGAAATTGCGGCAGTGGTTTATGGGCTTATACACATACCATTCCCAGTATCACTCTCTCTCTCTCTCCCACTGGATAATAGTTCCATTATATAATTATTGTGCATTATTGTCTCGTGCCGTGTCACGTCTCTCACGTACTCTCACCAGGTATCGTCGTGGTCTGGTTGCGTGATTTTTATTGGGTAGAAGCTGCTCGTTTGCCACATTACATTAATTTTCTCCATATCAACGCGGCCAACTACGTTGAAAGGCAATAAAAATTTGTGTCATTCAACTGGCACGATGCGACCCTGCCTCACCTGCCACACCAACCTTACCTGCCTCATTTCGACGACTGACCATCGATATGGCATGTCATGCTGAAGCCGAGGCCGAGGCCGAGCCCGGGCCGAGCTGAGTCCTCTGACAGAATCCAATTTCATTTCAATTGACCAGGCTATGCATATATAATGCTATATAGCATATGATTTGCAATCACCTCGACACGACGCCTCGTCCGAGCTAAGTGTTGACATTATTTATTATGTAGCGACCGCGTGCACGATTCTTATTTACATGACTAACAATATATATCGTACGATTGTACAATACTATTCCATATACACACACACACACACACACACACACACACACATCACATATGCTCTGTTTGAGTATGAATTATTTTTAGTCCGTGCGCACTTTTTCACATTTGAAACGACCTAAGCGAAATTGAGCAAAGATAAAAACAATAATATAAATAAACTATCATAGTTTGTTGAAATAACTTTTAATTAAATTCGAATATATGGCAAACAACATTTGCAATAAATCAGCAGAACATATCGATTGTTTGACAATAAATGAGTTTGATGGGAACGGACATATAATAAAGATATAACTGACTAAATGAATGGGGAGTGTTATGGGAAAGTTTTTAAGAAACTGAGTTTGGTTCGTTTGGCATTAAAATAATATATTGAATGAGTATCATTCGTGTTATTTTTATATGTACATCTTCATATGGTATTTATAATCTTCAAGTTATATTTAAGTATAGATATTTGAGTATGATTTACTTATTAATTATTAAGTATTTATTTATTTATTTTGCCATTAATTATCTCAGCAATCACAGTTAAAGCTCGATGATGAGAATATTTATTTTTCTTGCAGTTAATTATTCTTAATGATTATTGAATCAATTGAGATACTTTAAGTATTTCATTGGTTAAAGTATACATTTATAGCTAACATATTATTCCAATTTCCAAGCACCCTAAGCAGCTTTAGTTTGAAAATCTTCCTAATCTTTTCTAGGTTTATTATCTCGTCATAAATCATAGCTGACTCAGTCTCATCAATCGCTTTGAGCAACTCCACAAAGACATTTACTAACCAAATCTGACCCATAGCACACCTTGCAGTGTGCTTACCTCCCTCCCTCTCCCTTGCTCCTCCCCCTTCTCCATTTCCCTCCCCTTTCCCCCATCTACCACTGACACAAGTAAAAATAATTCCATTGCGTCTCTCTCTCTCTCTCTCTCTCTTGAACGCATCGCACAAAAACACTTTCGACTTTGCTCCATTGATCTATGCAGCTGCTGCTGTTGCTGTTCTTCCTTCTGCCCTCTTTCCCCTTCCTTCTGTCCATCTGCATCCCCCTCGCCCTTGTCCATCCGTTGAAGAGGCGCCAAAAGTTTGTCCTGACATCATTTTGCTGCCTTTGCTTCTTGCCTGCTTTGCCATTATAAACTGATTTATTGGTTCATTTCCAGCGCCTGAGTAAAGTGGAGTAAGTGCAGCGCAGTCGAGACCAAAGTAACCTAGCACTCCCCCTCTCTCTCTCTCTCGTTCCCTCTTGCATACCTAGTGCTTTCTCCCCCCTTCTCAGGCTCCACTTTGGGTTAAACTAGTTGTTACTTGTTGGCCACCTTTGGAGGCGACCCTCAAAGATGTTGCCTGGCTACTCCAAATTGGATTTGCCACGGCCTGATGATGATGCATGCGACAAGTGACTTCAATTTACTTCCAGTTAGTTAGGGCGTGCGTTGGAGGGGGCGTGGCAATTGGTAGTGGGGGAGAAGTGGTTGTAGGCAAAAACCTATGGCAAGTAGGAACAACTTTAAGCTGATATCAAATCTTTCAATAATTAATATTGTAGTTGCACACACACACAGGCACACACAGGCACACAAATGCACACACCTACACACATACAGGCACAACCTCACACACGGTCACCAAACCTGTGCTCATAAATAAGCAGGCAGCGAGCGTCGAGCAGCGCCAACTCAGCTGCTAAAGTTTTGCCAAGCTCAGGTAACGCACACACCCATTACAAGACACACACACACACACACCAATACACACACTACCACTTACACACACACTGGCTCGACAAGCACGTGTTCATTTCCGGCTATAGCATTTACCATGCATATCCTGCCACAGTCAGGCAACTACGCTTGGCAGCATCCTTGCCTCGCCTGCCTCGTCCTGTAATTGTAGCCTGCCTCACTGTGGCGCCTCCTGCTCCTTCTCCTCCTGTTGCTGCTGCCTAAGCTGCGCGCCGTCGATACACAAGAAGCTTTCAGATTTAATTTTAATTAGCTGCTATTGAATTTATAAATTTTTCAACTGCTGCTGCCGCTGCTCGTAAAACTTTTGCCCCGATTGAAAGTTGCCACCGCTGCGGGTAGCCAGCCAGCTCCACATAGCCTGTTGCCTCTGCCTCTGCTGCTGTTGCTGCTGCTGTTGCTGCTGCCTGACACTAATAACAATAATCGCAAATTATATTTCCATGAATTTGCAACTCGTAATTACTGATATTTTCTATATCAAGTATTTGTGAGGCCCCTATTCGAGGCTGGCAGCATAATTAAAATTTGTGTTGTCCCTCGAGAGAGTTTTGCGGGCAGCTGCTGCAACCTGTGTATTGTAAGGGGAGGGGTAGGGGCAGGGCAGGGCAGGCAGTGCAGACAATTGTTGTATCAGGGGGGAAACTGCGAACATTACAATGAATAACAATGTACATTAATTTTGTTTATTAATTGTATGTTTACGTCGACTGCATAGTAACATTTTGAGCTAATCAATATCAGCGCTTCTCCTTCTTCTAACCTAAAGAAGACTTCAAGGTATTTATTTTTCTTTAATTTAACATATTTAAATATTTGTCACTTTGTTTCTTTACTCAATTTTTGAACAATCAAATTCATTATATTTTATACATAAATGATATAACAACTATAACAAAGTCATTGTATAAATGTTTGGAAAATCAGAAATCAAAATTTGTCGTAGCTTCACGATAGTGAAGTAAATCCACGGGGAACATTCTGCAAGAATGTTGTATAAAGGATGCCTGCTGCTGCTCTTACTCCTTGGACTGAGTCTGACGCTGACTGAGGGTTGTCATTGTTATCCTAGGAATGCGCAACCTTTATGCATGCGAATAAACTGTGAAGATCGTGTGTATGTGCACGGATATTACTGGGTGTTCTACTACTTTATACGCGATTGTCATGGCTATATGCGATGTTGCACAACGGTCACGTATTGCAGGCACTGTGACTATTGCACGCACTGTGACTATTGCAGGCACTGTTACGAGGACAATGTGATGCCAATCGAGAAGAGCTGGAGAGCACCCGATGATTGCTTTGAGCCCAATCTGCAAGGGGAACTCTCTAATCCGGAACACGAATATGAACAGCAATGGGCCAGTTTCCATATCTATTTCTTATTGTTCAAGCACATGCCCGGCGAAGCTTCGAAGGAGCAGCGGCGTGTGGATTTCAGAGGTGCAGCTCCCAAGTCATTTGAACCACCCTATAATCTGCCATACCCTATCAATGTGGATCGTGATATGGCCAGGGATAGATCGCTGACACAAAATATGGAAATCTCTGTCGTGGAACTCTATCCATTGCCGTATCTGGACAATAGATTCATGCCTATGCTTTGCTGTAATGCGCATCAAATGCAGCACAACCAATACACTGAGCTCTCCTTAGTAACTCATATACCCGATACGATAGCCATTCTGCAGTATCTACTTTATAAAGGCAACGCGATCATCTGTCATAGCTATACCTATTCATGGTGTCCGCGGATTCACACTTTCGTCCCAACAGCTCATTACATTAGTGTTTTCCACCACACAGTAAACAAGTATTGGATCCCGATCTACACACAAACACTCAATGATCCACCATACAATGATCGTATGAGGGATAAAATAAGCCAGATCTCCGCGCTTAGTGATCTCTACTTAGTGTGCTACGATTTTCACACGTTGGAGAGCCAATTTCTGTTCCAAAGCCCGCAAAAAAAGAAGAAAATAATAATTTTTCATATAAAATGTTCCTTGGCAAATTATAAGAAATTTCCAAAGCTCATTTCAACTAAATATGTAGAGAAATTTCGAAAAAAGTCCAACTGCACATGCGATTAGCATCTATTGTGTCTTTTATATAACATACTATACAAATATAATATCTATGCACTTTTATACCTTGTCACACCTTGTACCACTGATATAATAAAGGTACTGAACATATCACTACAATATTATAGTATATCAGCTACTTACTTCTTTCTATAGGTGATGATTTCTAGAAGTTAAAAAAAAATCGTGTCTCTTATTTATCGTTAGTATTGAACATAATCCTATTACTCGCAGTAAAGTTTCTACATCCATCTTTGATAAGTAAAAATTAAATAAGTAGGAAACTATCGTATATTATCGGATACTATCGTATGTAGTTATTAAGCATTTTTATACTTTGTCACACAATGTATGCTCACATAAATGCATTGAAAATTATACTACTATACCATATTATATCTTCTCCAACCATTTTGATGTGATTAATAAAAGATGTTAGAAACTATCGTGTTTTTTATAAATCGCATTTAGTTTCTAGGCACTTTTTTTCTTTGCCAGACAATATATGATTCATGATATACGAGGGTCGTTTGATAAGTCCGTGACTTTTTGTATTTGCCGCGCACCTGCTCTAAATACAACACTGCTCCTGTCAGCAGTTATCGATTAACAGCTGACTGTAAAATTTTGAGAAAGCTGCGTTTTTTGGTTTGCGTTTTATAGGCATTGAAAGCAGACGATCTCGTGAATTTTAACGAAAATGGAAAAAAGTGAATTTCGTGTCAGCATGGCAAAATTTCATAAATTGGGCTACGAACTGCTACCCCATCCAGCATATTCTCCAGATTTAGCCCCCTGTGACTATTTTTTGTTTCCAAACATGAAGAAATGGCTCGGCGGTAAGAGATTCGGGTCAAATGAAGAGAAACACAGAAACAAACGACTATTTTGAGGGCCTTGAGAAAACCTATTATTTGGAAGGAATAAAAAAATTGGAAAAACGCTGGACTAAATGTATAGAGCTAAAAGGAGATTATGTTGAGAAATAAAACGCTTCTTTGACGAAAAAAATATATTTCATTCAAAAAGTCACGGACTTATCAAACGACCCTCGTATCATATTATATTTTCTCCAACCGTTTTCAAAGTTATAATTTCAAGAAGTTAGAAACTATTGTGTCTTTTATATATTGTATGTATTTCCTTTTCACTTTATCTTTTATTTATAATATGTTATTTCTTAGTCACACAATACAAGTACAGAATATACCACTGCAATATCAAAGTATATCTTCTCGATCTATCTGTTAATAAATTGATAAATTCAAGTAGCCAATTTGTTCTGCTTAGGGTTGTACAAGTTAACAAATACGCCAATTATGTCGTTGCAAACTCATTACCGGACTGACCAAATGTTGTTTACGCGATGTAGCATGTTAGTTATATGGCCGCACATATCGGATGCATCGTGTTATCTTATTTATGCGGGGCTTTAACAACAATTACAACCACATCAAATATCGTAAAATATGAACTGCAAACCTAAATAAATATTTATTGTTTGCGCTCGACCATGTCAGGGGGGGTGGGAGACAACTGTTTGCCACGCCCCCAACTACTAGTTGTTTGCACTGTGCACGACGAGAGAGAGAGAGAGAGAGAGAGAGAGAGATAGGATAAGGGCGTGGCGGGGGCGTTGTGCTGGCATAATTGAATATCAATTCATTTCGAATGCGTGCGCCATGTGGAGGGGGAAGCCCAGTGGATGTTAGGAGGTAACCCCCCTCCTCCGTGCCTCCCCCGCGACCAATTGCCACTGCAGGCTAAACCTCAAATTATGGATATGATTGTGGCAAATGGGGGAATGCATGTTGCATGAGCAGCAGCAGCGTGGGAGCGAGGGGGAGGGGAGGGGGCTGGGCGAAACAGGAGATTGTGCAATATTTATAACATAAATTATTAGCATGCAAAATGCAATTGATGCCCTCTAGTGATTAATTAAATTGTTTCACAGCACATATAAATTCATATTGTTTATGGCGATATATGGCACGATGAATGGCGAAACGGACGCAATTTCGGCGAGGTCAAGCCGAGAGTCACAGTGCAAAAAAAAAACAATAGCAAAAACGAAGCAGAGTGGAGAAGCGCGCGTCCTGGACAGTAGCAGTTCAGGCATCCGTCCGGCTCAGACTGATGCTGTCGCCATGACATGGCAACTTGGCGAAACAAAGTGAGACGAAAAGTTTTGGGGACAAGAGACAAATGACGCTTAAAGTTAAAACTAACAGTGACTAAATGGAGACAGCAGTAGCAGCATTAGAAGCAGCAAAAACTCGAAGAAGATGAGGCAGCAGCAAGGAGCACATGAAATCCTTTAATTGCTGGCAGCAGTAGCCAAGCAAGCGAGGCATCTCCATTTGTCTTGCAGTCAACTGCTCTGCTAAAGGGAGAAGAGAGGCAGGCAGGCAGAAACAGAGATAGTCCCTCTCTGTTTCTCTCTCGCGTGAAATTGCAAAACTGTTTCACCTGAATGCATGTGGACTGCTCCCTTCCTGCAGCAAGGGAGTGCTAAACAAGAAACAATAATACAATGGAATACATAAAGAACCAGTCCAGATCCCAGTTGCCTGCACCCTCCCGCCCACAATCGAGAGAGAGAATAGTGCCAGCTGATGCTGAAATAAGAATTAATAGTGGGCACAATCCTCTCACATTGGGATACCCTAGAAAAAAAACAGAAATAAAAACAGTCAAACATTGGGTCAATGCAGCCGTCAAAGTGAGCGATTGTTTGCCAGCACAAGTGGACAATGGACAATGCACAATGGACAATGGATGCACAGTCAATACTAGAAGAAACAAACAGAGAAAGAGTGAGCTAGAGAGAGAGACTAAACGAACGATTTGGGATTATAACATACACATATGGAAAAGCTGTTGAAATCCGCATAGGAAGCAGCATTTGCATTTGTGTGCGTGTGTGTGGTCAGCCTGAAAAGTGCTCCATCAATTTTCAATTTGCCTATGCAAAGACTGACTAAGACTGACACTTTTGCAAAGGATTCCATTGAAAGAATGACGCGAAAGACTTCGTCATCAAAGAGCTCTTTAGCGAGAGAGCAAACAAGGCACAATAAAGTGTCTTACACTATAGTGTGTCTCTGTAAGATAGATAGATATAGTACATACATACATACATGGCTGGCGTCTTGGGGAAATTGTAATTTTGATGTCAAACAGCGATTAAAAGAAACGAGATTACCTGCTGCATATTGCATGAGTGCATTACCTGCTTGCCTCGCATGGTGTCTTCCAAGACGGGCCTGGGTAAATATTGACAGGCCTCCGGGTGTAAAGGTGTGTGTGTGCGAGGGTGTGTGTGTGAGGATGCTAGTTCATTTGCACTTTAACGCGTGGTGGCCTGCAACTGATGGCAATGATGACGTTAACGACTGCTATAACTGTTGTTCTGTTCGATGCAAATAAGCAGCGAATGACAGCGACCAAAACTGGCTCTACTGAATGTAGAGGAGGCTGTAGAGGGGGTAGAGCAGCAGAGGGTAGAGGAGCTGGGAGTAGAGGGGACAGGAGCAGGAAGTAGGAAGAGGCATAGGAAGCTGGCAGTAGAAGAGTAGTGGAGAAGGGAAGAAGAGAAGAGTTCGGGCAGGAGCTAGACAAACACACGCCTGACCGAGTGACCAACAGATCGACTGTGCAGTGCAGTGCGTCCGTCACGTCTGTCACGGGCACTCAGCGCATAGGTAGCAACAACAGCAGCACCAGCCGCAGCAGCAGAGAGAAGAGCGGCTTTTGGCCAACCGCAATATAGAAAAGCCGCACACGCAAAAATCTGTTAAAATTTCATCATAGAGACAAGCGGGTGAGCAGGAAGTGATGAGCAACGACCACCACAGTGCAATAGGCGCTTAAAAAAGCTAATGGAACGTACGCCAATGACGGGCGGAGAGCAGCGAGCACACGGAGCACGGCTCAGTGCTGGCTGGCCAGTTCACATGTCCTGTCCAGCTTTCCAACTGTCCAGCCGGCCTGGCAGCCCCCAGAGCACAAGCACAAATAGAACTAGTATCAGTGTGGCAGAGAGACAGAAGGAGAGGGAGAGAGAGGGGGAGATGGGCAATGCTGCCCCCAAGCCAAACCGCCCACTCATGCACTCTCCACGTACAATTTCCGGTTGAACACATTTTGTGGTCGGGCGCAAATGCATTTATATTTGAGCAGCAACAACAACAACAGTAACAACAACAACTGTGGAACAGACGCTTTGCACAAAGCTTAAGCCATTTCATTTTTGGTTCGTTGGTGCTAGCATTTGCTATTTTGCACTGTTCCAGCACAGTTTTTATGACCACATCGATAGGGAGGGAGAGTGGGGTGACCGTCAGAGTGGCTGTGGGAGTTGCACCACGCCACGGAACGCTCATATTTCTTAGACCTCATATAAACACTCACAAAAACTAATAGAAAGCAAGCGCAAGCTGTATAACCATTGCAAGAACAAAACTCTTGGACAACCAACAACAGCAACAACAGCAGCAAGGAATGTCGAAACTTCAGTTTAGTTCGCAAGTACTTTCCTCAAAATAATAAATAACAACAACAACAGAAATAAAGTAAAAATATTTTGTGTGCTTGTGCAAGAATACTATAGCATCGTGATATATAGTATATTAGCTGTGGAATAGGTTGGAAAATGTAAACAAATATTAGAAATAAAACTGTGCCAAGTGAAATGAGTGCAAAAATTGAGTTAACTAGAGCTGGCAAAGCACTTATCGATATTTTGATTGGTATTTTTGGTATCAAGAAAGTGATCGAGCTGAAATTAAATATGCTAGTGTTGGCAAATTATTCAATGTGAGGCATATTGATATATCGAATGGTATATTTAATAGATAAATACCAACGCACGAGTTAACTAGTGCTTTTTCGTTTAAGACAATGTGTACACACTGCTCTGTGGTTGTACCATTAAGCAGCACTAGTTGCAAGTTGCAACGGACTCTCCATAAAAAGCGAAAATCTTCTCAAGAGATTTGCCTCATATTCAAGAGATTGTATCGATCCAGGCGTGTGGCTGAAATACAATTTCATTTCTCTATATATACTTTATGTCATTTGGGCTTAAATGCCAGTTAGGGTGTTCGAGTTGCAAGTTCATTTGTAATTTATTAAACGCAGCCATAAACAAATCGAAAGCGAGTGGCCGCAATGGCCGCATGAATTTCGTTGTAGGCCCCTTCAACTGGACTGGGCCTTCAATATATGTATGCATGTGTGTGTGTGTGTGTGTTTGTATGTATACATAGCTCCAATGGCTCCCGATGGCTTGGCGAGAGTCACTAAGTCAGTTGGTCGGTCTGGAGGCCGACAGCTTCTGCAATGGCAATGGAATTGTGGCGCGTATTTGTGGGCTGCAGGCACGCACTGATCCCCCTCTCCAACACACACTCACACACACACGCACACACACAACATCATCGACGTGAGTGTATGCCGCGTGGAGAAGGCAATACATACATAAATAGCATGCGGCAGCCTGCTTTCCAATGGGCACTAGGCTAATTTACTTCCCATATAAGCCAAACAAAACCGAACATCCACACGCACACAAAGAGTGAGAGAGACACACACACACACGCACACATAACAGGCAGGAGTGATTTTCTGTGTCATTTGGTTGTAATCGTGTCTGTAGTTTGTTACTTATTACTATGCGAGTGTGCCAAATGGCGTGTTTTTTTTTTTTTTTTTATATATACATAATCGGAGGAAACTAATAAAAAAATCTTCGTAAGATACCACCTAGGTGGCATGCACGATTCATAGCCCTACTGATAATACAGATAGGGTTACGCCTACGTACTAAAAAGAAAAACCTCCGTACGCTCAACAGTCCTTAAAGCGCTCACCGGAACTGCCGGCTAAGGTAATACTTCGGTGAGCAGGATGTGATGCCAGGTCGCACTCCCACTTAGAATGCGTAGCATAAAGCGCGCCCCTTTACGAGTATAAGTTATTCTTAACTCATCAACTCATTAACTCTTTAGTCGCCTTTTACGACAAGCCGAGCACGCTGAAGTGGAATTCTAGCCCCGCCACCACACAGGGTCTAAGCTCCTAACTTATTATCTACCTATTTATCTAGCTGATCTGTTCAGCTCCTCATCGGCTCGAACCCTCTTCATCATTTTAATGATGATTCCATGCCCCAGTTCCCATGCGGCTTTGTCCGCCAACATGGCAGAGAACAGGGCCCTTGGGCTGAGCGGCACTCCAGACAGAGATCCTAGCTGATCTCTCTCCAGTGAGAAACGGGAACAATGCATAAGGACATGTTCCGCTGTTTCAGCAGCGTCGATGCAGTAAAGACACTGAGCTGAGTCTACATGGCGAAACCGAAATAGGTAGGCCCGGAAACAGCCGTGGTCGGTGAGGAATTGGGTCAGGTGGTAGTCCACTATTTTGTGTTGACACTCTGCCCATTCCGCTAGCACTGGGATGAGCTGGTAGGTCCATCGCCCCAGGTGTGACGCTTGCCATCTAGCTTGCCACTCTCTCATCAACCACTCTTGGGACTCAACCCGAGAAACGCCATCTCGGGTTAAGCCCAGTGCCTTGATCTCCAGGTCTATAGGCGGCGTGCCTGCCAGAGCAAGTGATGCGGCTTCGGATATGGTCCTAAATCCTCTAATGAGCCTGAGGGCCATAGTCCGCATCACTGATCGAGCGCATTTAATGTATGACTCTTTGTTGGTGGCTTTGCTCCAAATAGGAGCAGCATAAAGGACAGTGGATTTTGCCACCGCCACTAACAGCTTGCGAGCCGGCATCCTGGGACCACCTACGTTGGGCATGAGTCTAGCCAGGGAAGCAGATGTGATCCCAGCCTTCCTACTCGCATACATCGCGTGATCCTTAAAGGAGAGCCTGTGGTCTATAAGGACACCCAGGTACTTTAATGATCTCGCTGAAGTCACCTGGAAACCATTAACGGTGACCTGCAAGGTCTCCACGGATTTCCTGCTGCTCAACAGGACAGCCTCGGTTTTATGAGCCGCAATTTGCAGGCCGACATTTCCCAACCAGCCGATAGTTGAGCTAATCGTCGCGTTGCATTTTGCCTGTAGCTCTGACAGTGTCTTGGCGACCGCTGTTATTGCAACATCATCTGCAAAGCAGTGCAATTCTGCTCCTATTGGTTTGCTGATGCCCAATATCCCATTGTACATGATGTTCCACAGGATCGGACCAAGTACCGATCCTTGGGGAACACCTGACGAAACTCGGTAGCTTCTCGGGCCAGCTTCCGTGTCGAACCAAAGGACACGGTCCCTGAAGTAACTACCTACAGCGATCCTCAGATACTCTGGGATGCCCATGTTGTGCATGGCCCCTAAAATCGTGGGCCATCTTGCGGTGTTAAAGGCGTTCTTGACGTCCAGCGTGACGATAGCGCAGTACTCCTTCCTACCGCCAAGCCATCTGTCACCGTCGAGAGCGTTTTTTGCGATGTCTACGACAGCCGAGAGGGCGTCAAGCGTACTTTTTCCCTTCCGGAAGCCGTATTGCTGACTACTCAGGCCGTTGGGGCTCTCTGTTATTGCTTCTATGCGAGCATACAGGATACGCTCGAATAGCTTACCTACTATATCCAACAGACATAGTGGGCGGAAGTTGCATGCACCATGTGCCTGCCCCTTACCTTTCGGCAATAAGACCAGTTTTTGGCTTTTCCAACGCTTGGGAAAGACCCCGTCAATGAGACACTGCTGGAAAGTGTCCCTGAAAATTTCGGGTCTGGCCAGCGCCACAGCCTTAATCACTGCTCCCGGAATCCCATCCAGACCAGAAGCTTTGTTAGCCTTTATGCGCCTAGCTGCCTCGACTACTTCCCTTACTGAAACGCAAGGGAAGGGAGACGCAGGGGCATTTTCTAATGGCTGCCATAGCGTGGTCTGCACAGGGAAAAGCTCCGCCACGATATTGGTCAACTCAGTGGGTTCCGATGGAGCCCCCTCCCTTTTCCTTAACTTATTGCTAACGAGTTTGTAGGCGAGTCCCCAGGGATCATCGTCTACGCTCTCTAGCAGGTCCTTAAAAGAGCGCGCTTTGGCAGCCGATATTCCTTTTTGAGCTCTGCACGCTTGGCCTTGTAGACCAGAAGGTGTTCTGCGTGGCTAGGGGCTCCTCTGGTTCGTTGCGCAAGTCTCCTAGTCCTATGGCATTCCTGCCGAAGCTGGTGCAAGGATTCGTTCCACCAGTGGACAGGACTCTTACGCTTTAGCTTGCTTTTTCTAGGCATCGTAGCATCGCAAGTCGATACCAATAGCTTCATAAGATTGGCCGCCATTGTCTCCGCATGACTGCTTGAGATTGATAGGGACTCGATTTGATATGCCAGCATATCATTATCGATCTTTCTAGCATCCCAAGCCTGACCGAGTGTCTTCCTCCTCTGCAAACTGCGCACCGTTCCCATTGGACGCACGCAAAAGGTAATCAGAGCATGGTCGCTCAGCGTTACCTCATCGGAGACCGTCCAGTTTGCGTTGGCTACTAAGCCTCTGCTGACGAAGGTGACATCAATATACGACGTACCCCTATCGTTGTTGAATGTCGGCTTATGGCCATCATTCAGCAGTACTAGGTCTAGCAGGAACATGGCGTCGGTCACAGTTCGCCCTCTGGAGTTGGAGACACGGCTGCCCCATTCGGTCGCCCAGGCATTGAAGTCTCCTGCAATGATCGTCGGCCTGCGCCCTCTCGCGTGGCTTACGAGGAGATCGATCATCTCTTCAAATTGCTCTGGGCTGTCGCTCGGTGGCGCATAGCAGCTGTAGATATGCACACCTTTAATCAGCGCGTATGCAATGCCACGCATTGCAACGGCCGGCCGATCCTGAATATGAACTGGGCTGCAAAGCTTGATAGCCGCCTTGCCCGACTCATCCAGGATCATGTCTGAGTTAGTGCTGCCATAGATATATGGTTCACTGAGGAGCATGATGTCAACATTGCGCTCCACCGCTGTCTGAGCAAGAAGACTCTGAGCAGCAGCGCAGTGATTGACATTGAGCTGAATAATGTTTATTTGATTAAACATTATTGTGGCTCTTAGCTCCTTTTAGGCTCGCCTTAAAGGTCGGGCACGCGAAACCGCCCGTCGTGTGGTTCCTGTCCACCTCACTGCTGCATATCATGCATTTTGGTGAAGCATGGCAACCCTTTGCCTTATGCCCGCGTTCGCCGCAACGCAAGCAGCAGTCAGACCGATCAGTCGCCTTGCAACTGGACGCTCGATGGCCGTAGCATAGACACCTATAGCATCTTGTCGGTCGTACATCCTGGATGATGCGGCAACGTGACCAGCCAACGGTCACCGTGCCCGCTTTCAAGACAGTGATCGCATCATTTATGCTGAGCATCACCGTCGCAATCTGGGTTCCATCCCGCATTTTACGCAGACCGCGCACTGCATCTGGATTAACCACGATACCCTGGAACTGGGAGGCTAGACAGCCGAGGAGTTCCTCTGCTACGCCAAATGGCGTGTGTGTGGCTGTGTGCGTGTCTGTGTGTGCGTGTGCGTATGCAGTTTGACTTGTCTTAATGGTCATGTTAAACAAATGTTTATCAAGCCATGCAGCTGCTGCTGTTGCTTGTGTTGCTGCAACTGCACCAACAGCAACAACAACAGCAACGCCCAGGTCCCGGCCAGGCCCATTAGTCATTTTGCTCGCTTTGCTGCCCCTGCTCCACTTCCTGTTGTTGTTCTTGTTGTAATATGGCATTAGCCACTCTCTGCGCGTGTGTGTGTGTGTGTGTGCGAAACGACTAATGCAAAATGCAGTCTGCATAAGCTGCGTAGATATGGCTAAGGTTAAGGTTAAGCGGTTTGTCAAATGTGAAAGGCCACAGCAGACAGAGCTGCAGCAGCGGCGGCAAGAAGTATCTTCCCATCTTTGGATGAAATATCTGACAAATTTGCTGTGCAAAGATAACCAGAACCTGCAGCATATTGTGGCAAAGATTCACAATGAGCCAGTTCGGCATGTAGTTGAGACCAACTGCATTTAATTAGTAAATTAACCGTTTTGTACAGAGCTCTGGATAACATCTTGTTTATTGTAAATATTAATTACAGTTATCGGTTATCGATTCGACCAACTTGCAAATTGCATGTACATATTAATCACATTTAGCAATTATCTTTGCCGCCATCTGGCCCGATTAATTACTTGTATCTGTTATCGATATGGTTATTTAGCTTTTTGTGAATGATATTCATCTTCATCGATGCATTTACGATTCCCCAGTTCTCTGTTTCATTATTGGATACTCTTACAAGGCAAACCTTTGTAATAAGAGCTGCCATATCCATAAAGTGCATAAGTGAACAGACAAACATGTTCCATAAATGCAAATGAAAACATATGTACGTATGTATATTTAATTATGCACGTGCTTACTTGTTAAGGATTTATTGCACATGCACTAGAGTTGAGAAACTATCGAAAGTTGCATCAAAAACAAAACAATTCTTAAATACTTTACAATAAAATACTATTGGTTTGGGAATTTATTTTCATTTTTATTGATTTATAATTTATTCCACTTTATTATTAAGTTAACAACTTAAAAAATAGTATATATTTCAGATATTAACTTAATATTGTCCCTAGATATATATTTATTCAACTTTCCGTCGTCAGCACGACTTTTTACATTAATATAATAACCATTACCATTAAAACTACTTTTCTTCAACACAAAGTTGTAATATATCGAAACTATCGTGAGTGATTGTCTCAGCTCTAACACATGCATTCACACACTACGAAATATGAAGTCTTTGAAATTGCAGTGCTCTGATTTTCCATGTGTTACTAAATTGCCATGTTTTAGTTTTATTGCCTCGAAGGCAGCAATAGCAACAACAACAACAACAACAACTCACACGTCAAGTGCACTTACAGCAATTTCATAATTTGCATTTTGAAACTTAAACACTTCCACATGCCCAGCAACAAAAGCAACTCAAGTGAAATAACAATAATAATTGCAATTTGCAATAACAGTCGTAAGCACAAGTCTGCAGTAAACGGAGTTGCCAATCTAATGCAATAAAACGACGATCTTGGCAGTACTGATAAGCCAGTGCATAAGTTTCCAAACACTTGCTTGCATATCGATAATAATATCGATGAATAATAACTGACTGCTTGTTGTTGTTTGCTGTGTTGCCGTGATTCAAATCAAACTCGTGCACACAAACGGAAGCTAAATGCTATAAAAGCGTCGTCAGCCAACATGGCTGCTCCTCTGCCACCGCTGCTGCTGCTCCTGCTGTTGCTCCTTCGTCGTTTCAGTTGAAAGGCAAAATTAACAATATGCAAAATTCATGTTAAAATATCGGAAAAATATATTTCTTTCCTGCGCAAGCAATCCTTTTCCCATCGCATACGCTTCGCAGCCCTTTTATTTGGAGGCAGCAAAAAGTTTTCCACATGCGAAAGGATTCGCCAGCGAAGGGATGTGTGTGCCACACTGACTGTATGTGTGTGTGTGTGTCTGTGTGTGTTGGCGGTACTTTCATATGCTCCATGCCAAGCTATAAAAATGTAGCTTCTGCATGTTGTTGTTGTTGTTCAAGTTGTTGTTGCCTTTGCTGCTGCTCCTCTGTTGAATGAATGAAAGCGTCGACCCGTCGACGACTCCACGATGATGCGAAATCGAATCTCGAATGCTTTTGCCCGGCAAAGTGAGCGGCTCGCTGTATTAGTAGGCTAGAGAGCATGTGTGCGTGTGTGTGCGAGTGTGTGTGCGAGTGTGTGTGCATATAAAAATACAGTTATCTGTTCTATTTGCGCATTTATAAATATTTGTTTGCTACAGTTCTGGCCATGCACATTACACAGACCCCGCCTGAATGACACTGTGTGTGTGTGTGTGCGGGTGTGTGTTCTTGTGTGTGTGTATGTAAGTTATTGAATGGAGCCATGCCTGCCTCAGCCGGTTGCCGACCTTTTGGCTGCCCCAGAGAGACAGAATGGATACGCTTGCCGCAGCACGACACCCTGCTCCTCCCCTGCACCTCCCGCATCCTTACCTCCCACTTCTCGCTGCTCTTTTGTTTAGTTTCGGTGCGGCAAAAAGGGCTATTTTATTTGAGTTGTAAGTACAGATCTGTCAAACCTCGAGCTCGTTGCGGAAGTGCATAAAGGGCGCCAAAGTATCTTGTGGATGCCTTTTTTAAAGACATCTGAGCAGTCGGTGGAGGCGGCAAAGCTCAAAGGATTCAATAGGTAAGCGACCGAACGACCTATGTGGCACAGACAATGTGCTGAAAGTGATTACAGATTATTTATGTGTGTGTGTGAGCGTGTGTGTGTGTGTGGGGCATAGTGAGTTGCCAGCAGAAATAAATAACTGTGCATATTTCCATATATATATTATAAATGATATTTTATTTATACGAAACATACATGCTTTGCTTCGGAGAAATTGTTGACCGTAGGGAAAAATATCTCTAATCTTTATTAATCTATTTTTACGACTTACGGCTGCAGATCTTTTTTTATTTATTTAGGAAATCATAGACATTTATTATTTGCATGTGTGTCTGTATATATATATATATATATGTGTGTGTGTGTTTAAATAAGAATATATTTAAACAATTATTTACTATGCGCTCTGCCAAAAGTATTTGGCTTGAAAACCACAAAGAAGACAAGGTAAATGCATTCAAATTATTTATAAAGATTGAAGAGATTGTACAAACTTTGATATCAGCTAAAAGAATGTGACTTAAAAAGAACTAAACATTTGAGAAATATTAAATTTAATATGATTTCCTTAAGATCTGCGAATTTCTTATTAAAGGAATAAACAGAACGTGAGATATTCATCCCTTAAATATACTAACAGTATGTCTTTATTAAAAGAAAAACACATTTAGCTGGAAAACAGCTAGGAAACATATTATATTAAATATTTCACCTTATTTCTGTAGAAATTTCAAATATTTTTTTTTTTCAATTTAATATAATGTCTTTAAGATCTTCAAACATTTTCTTAAAAGAATAAACAGAACGTGAGATATCCATTTTTAAAGTGTTATAACAGCTTCAACTTCATCAATCTTCATTTACAGAAATATTATTGTATTCCATCATATTTTTCCATAAATTTTAAAGGAATTTTCAATTTAATATAATTACTTTAAAATCTTCAAATCTTTTTATAAAAGAATGAACAGAACGTAAGATATTCATGAAGTCATCAGAATCTTGAAATATAATACCGGCTCAAAGACTTAACTTCATTAATCTTTATTTATAGAAATAAGGTAAGCTGGAAAACTGCTAAAAAACACAATATTTCACCTTATAGCTTCGGCAATTTTAAATATTTACGAAAAGAAAAAAATTTATCTTGAAAACTACTAAGAAACATAATATTTCACATTATTTCTTCTGCAATTTGAAGTCTTTTTAAAGCAGCCCGAGTGTGCCTCGAGTTATGCGCATATCTAGATTGCATGTACAATACTTATAGTTTGTAGGGCGCGCTGTTTCAACTAGTCAAGGTCGACGTGCGATGAATGGCTGCAGGAATAAAAGTGCTGTGCGAAAATTTCATTTCCAAATTGCACCCCAGTGACACATTTGGGGAAACCAATCCAGGACATCCTCCAGCACACCCCATTCCACCTTGGAGCTTGCTGTCCCAAGACAATCGGAAAACTTTTCTGCAGCGACTTTTCCGCATTTCCATTGCGAGCGAGAGCGAATAAGACTGTGCCAGTGCGAGTGAGATAGACAGACAAAGAGAGAGAGAGAGAGAGAGAGAGAGGGAGGGAGAGAGAGTTTTCATTGTTTTTCTTACGACTCATTTCACGTTTTAATTCCTCTTAGGTTGCTCTGCTCGGCGACTTTCTGCATCATTTGACACGACAAATTTGCGCGCTGCGCTCCAAGAAACCAGCTGGGCGTTCGATAACGCAATGCCAGAAATGGGCGTGGCCCCATCAAGGGGTGTGTCAAGGAAGAGTTGCGTGCCACAGCGAAGGCACAGCGCGATTTTAAATATTTGCCTTGGCGCACTAAAACCAAATTGCCTGGCCCACTAAGTGTTCAATTACCGCACACTACGCAAGGCAGCCACTCCTTCCCTCCCTCCCCCTCTTCCTAACACCCTGCTGGTCTGATGATAAAGATGATGGGCGTGAGAGGAAGCACTCCACTAACGGCTGCCTCGATGATGGCCCACATTGATAGCAGCTGCGATTGATGGATGTCGGCTTTTGGGGCATGCGGAGCTGTAGCTGGTCTCGATCCTGGGCTAGGATACCAACTGCTCATCCGGTGTCCGGCAATTGGTTTAAATTTTATTTATGAGCTGCCATCAAATCAGCATAAGTAGGTTAAACGCAAATGTCAATCGTAAATTCGCGCTGACTTTGCTGGGCCAAATAAATTAAATTGTCGCGTTTCACAGCTGAGCTGAAATGCTAACCAAAGTACGTGCCCAGGCCAAGGCATCCGCAGTGGCAGCCCCCCCGTTCCCTCCATCTGCATCCCAGCTAGGCCTATCTAGAAAATAAAAGTGTGTGCCGCAATATTTCATAAACCTCAAGGCGTGGCCACGCAGAGGGAGAGAGGGGGGGGGGGGAGAAGTAGCCCAGGCAGGAGTAGGGAGCCCCTTGAATTAGCTAATGCTGACATAGATACAATGAATGGCATAATCCCAGGACGGCGTTTGCTTAGACTAAGTGCCAGGGCGACGCCATGCCACCTCACGTTGTGCGGCCGGATGGGGCATGCTAATGGGGCAAGCTGGACCACAAACAATTTCGTCTGCCACTCAGGCACTTCTTGACTTCCGTTTCGAACATAATTGCTGGATAATGTTATTAGCTGCCATTGGATATGCTTCGATTTTGTGCGGGGTTTTTTACATATATTTAAAAATATTTATAATTTCATAACATAACAATTTAAAATTACAAATAATTATAATATTAATAATAATATGAGCCAAACCTAACCTCAAAGAGACTTTATACACATCATTCACTACCCAAAAATTGAATAATTACGAAACCTTCAAGAGGAACTATACGATAGAAAAGTACAAGATTAGTCTTCGACTACATATATAAACAAGAAAAAACCCAGTCATGATAAACCTATTAAGTATTCAAGAATAAGTTCTTTATTTTTGTTTGAGCCTGCATTATAAAATACCTCTAAAATCTCTTATTATTACGAGTATATAAAGCGACCTTTCTATTTATAAAAAAAGTATAGAACTGATATAAGAATTGGTCATAAACTGCAATTTAGTTTTTGTCATTTTAATAAAAGTATTCCGATATAATGTCTTTATATATATTTGAAGTATACTCAGGTAACCAAAGCTACAATGCTCGACATCCTAATATATCAGCTTCTACCTCGCCAAGCTTTATAATGAAGCTCTTAAATAACTGAAAACAATACGTATATATATTAAAAGCCAGCATATCCTGTGCAACATACAATTGTTACTCTTTCATCTCATTAAATTCACTTAAATATCTGCAAGCTTCATCTCGAAATGCCTTAGTATCAAAAAATAGATTCTATATATAGCAAGGAACTGCCCTGCTAGGCAGGGCCATCGCTCGTCACTTGCCAACTCAATAGATTTGCTTCAATCTCCCACGGCTTAAGCACTCTCAGGCAGTGCCACACCATGCCACACCATGCTGTTGTTGGAATTCAAAGGGCACCGCATGCAATTAGAAGCATTAGAATTTGTGTACGATTCCAAGTGATAATTTTGAGATTGTGCTGGGCGAATGTAAATAATAAGCATTTAATTATAAGAACATCTCATTATGGGCTGCCATTGTTGTGCCCCGGCATGGTGGATTGTCCTGGCAACAGACAGCATCAAGGACGTTGCCACAGGAAAATCATCATCATCGTCATCATCATCATCGCAATGAGGCTGAGGCAGCGTCAAGTATCCACTTGGTGAGCTTTAACTTTAGTCGACTCGCAAGGCTCTTAAACCCGACACGGCATTGCTATGGCAACGAATGGGCTGGGGGAGAGGAGAATGGGAAGGGAACTGGAGCTGGTATCAGCCAAATCAATCGAACAGTGACGATTCAAGCATTGCTCACTAATGATGAGGGAGATGCGATGAGGGAGCAGGGATGGGGAGGGGAAACGTAGCTGACACTCATGTCAGACTTGTCCTTAGCTTGGTTAAACCTGTTAACGTTAAGTTTCCCTCGTTGTGGTGCTTGTTGGTCCATAAATTGACTGGTCGGAGCAGCAGCAGCAGCTCAGCCGTGCGCACTACTTGACCACACATTGGCGCATTGTCACGCGCGCGCGTTGCCTGCCCCTGCAACACCCCTCCACCCCCCTCCGCCTGGCCAGCATATTCATCAATGAGGAGGAGAAGAGGCGAAGCTGGTTGCTGCCTTGTCGAGTTGGGTTAACAAAAAATCTGTTAAAATAAATCACAACAATTTGTACATTTTCGCCTCGTTGGTCAGGCCGAAGACGTTGGAGACGTTGTAGGTGACGATGATGGCGAAGGCGACACATGGCACATGCTGCCGGAGCAGGGCTAACCAGCCCCCGTCACCAAAAAAGGACAATGTCTGCTTGGGTGCTTGGTTTTTTGGGCTATTAAGTTGTCATTTGGCTGCGGGTGTGTGTGTGCGGGTGTGTGTGCGGGTGTGTGTGCGGGTGTGTGTGTGAGTGTGTTTGAACGTGACCTCAGTTAACAGTCTGGCAGGATGCGAGGGCGTTGCCAACTTATGACAACTTTGATTGCAGTCAATTTATTAGCGGCTTGGCAAATGTTGTTGCTGCGACGCGCCAGGTGGCGCATGTGGCACGTGGCACGTAGCAGGCGGCAGCTGCCATCGGACAGAAGCTGAGCGATTACAAAACTGCCTGACATAATTGTTTGACGCCATTTCATCTTCTCTTTTTTTTTAATTAGCCAAAACGAAACATAAACGAAAACAAAAACGAAACGTAACATAAAACATAAACAACGAACGAGCAAATCTAAACGGGGAAGTGCAAACAAAGCGACACATGACAAACGGCGCGTCGGACGCGTAACTGTAAAAAGCTGCGAATGTTTGCTCGGATATGCTTAAAACCCTATTACCATGGTAATCCTTTTGACAAATGAATTTTAACATGCCCTCACACTCACACACACACGCACACAAACACAGTCACCTCGGCATAGACAGCGCCAACTCACCGTCACTTGGCGTTGCCCGCGAAAGTATGCTATAAAAATGTGAATGTCCCCAACGCATATGTGTTTGCTTGTATGCGAGACTACGTGTGTGTGCGTGTGTGTGTGTGTGCGCTCGTGCGCGTATGTCTTGCTTATGCATGTAACTGTAAGTGGCAGGCAGCGCATAGCTCTGGCTACATTTGCCAGCCGGAAATCAGGTAAACTTTAACTGTGATTCGTGATTCGATGCCAAGCGGCCAAGCGAAGGCAATTCTAATGCTCGTATAACACTTTAGCATTTAAAATAATATAATCCGCTTGATGCTGCACGAAAAAAGAGCTCCTAAGCCGTCGGCTTACACGTGAAGTGGTCTACCTTGGTAATTGCTTGAAATTTTAATGATTCTAACTAACGAACTAACTACGAAGTGACCTGCATGCTCTACCCAAAATAATAGTAGGAGTGGAAATAGAAGTAGTTGTAGTAGTAATAGTGGTAAGAGTAGTTGTAGTAGGAGTAGTAGTAGTAGCAGTTGTAGGAGTTGTATTAGTAGGATTAGAAGTAGAAGTATAGGAGTATTAGAAGAAGTTGAAGAAGTAGTAGTAAGAGTAGTAGTAGTAGTAGTAGTAGTAGTAGTAGTAGTAGTAGAAGTAGTAATAGGAGAAGTAGGAGTAGTAGCAGGAATAGTAGTCATAGTAGTAGTAGGAATAGTAGTAGTAGAAATAGTAGTAGTAGTAGTAATAGTAGAAGTATTAGTAGGAAAAGTAGGATTAGTAGTGGGAATAGTAGTAGTAGTAGTAGTAGTAGTAGTAGTAGTAATAGTAGTAGTAGGAGAAGTAGTAGTAGTAGTAGTAGTAGTAGTAGTAGGAATAGTAGTAGTAGTAGTAGTAGTAGTAGTAGTAGTAGTAGAAGTAGTAGTAGGAGTAGTAGCAGGAATAGTAGGAATAGTAGGAATAGTAGGAATAGTAGTAGTAGAAATAGTAGTAGTAGTAGTAGTAGTAGAAGTAGTAGTAGGAAAAGTAGGAGTAGTAGTAGGAAATGTAGTAGTAGTAGTAGTAGTAGTAGTAGTAGTAGTAGTAGAAGTAGTAGTAGGAAAAGTAGGAGTAGTAGTAGGAAATGTAGTAGTAGTAGTAGTAGTAGTAGTAGTAGTAGTAGTAGTAGTAGTAGTAGTAGTAGGAGAAGTAGTAGTAGTAGAAATAGTAGTAGTAGGAATAGTAGTAGTAGGAGTAGTATTAACAGTAGGAGTGGTAGTAGTAGTAGTAGGAGCAGAAGTGTTACCAGTAGTAGTAGTAGTAGTAGTAGTAGTAGTAGTAGTAGGAGGAGTAGTATTAATAGTAGTAGTAGTAAAAAGCAGTAGCAGTAGTATTAGTAATAGTAGTAGAATTAGAAGTAGTAGTATGAGTAGTAGTAGTAAAAGTAGTAGTAGTAGTAGTAGTTAGAGCGGTAGTAATAATAGTAGAAGGAGAAGTAGCAGTAGCAGTAGAGGTAGTAGCAGTAGTAGGAGTAGGAGTATTTACAGATCGTGCTGATATAGCCATGTCCTACTTTTCTGTCCACATGAAGCCCTAGTTCTCAGTGCCTTAGACTTCGGCTTAGATTATTATTTTTAGTATTATTGTTGGTTATACGACTATTGTCTGCATTATTAAACAACTTTATATGCACTCATATTATTATTATTCGAGTATTTTCTATTAGTATATAAAAGATTTAACACATTAAAACTTCCTCATCATATATAAACATTCCATTTACTTTAACTGCAATCTTTGCCATGCCTCCTTCCGTCACTTGGGAGTACTCCCCTTCCATATGAGAACGCAGGAGCTTTGCTGTTGAGGACCTGCTCGAACACTCCTTTGATAACGCAACCCGCTGAAAGATTCAGCACGCTCAGGCATCATCGACATCATCAATTTTGGTGCTTAGTTTTCGCTTGGCACGCACTTCTGCGCGCGCTCCCATTGCGACGATATTGTAGAATATAACCCGAAAATGCACACAGCGGGAAGCCAATTTCGGGAGCCCTGCCCGCCCCGCCTCCAACTCCCTCTTACTGGTCTCGATTCCCGCTCAAGGCGAATGGCAATAAAATATTCATTTACTTGACATTTGTTGTGCCTGCCACTTACTAACAAAGAGAGAGCGAGAGAGAGAGAGAGGGAGAGAGAGATGCATCATTCAGGGCGCAGTCCACCTGACAAGGCAGAGGGGGAGGATACTTGCCACACCCGCCAACCAAGAGGCAACAGTCAACTTGGCACCCTTCATAAAAAATGTAATTTTCAAAAACATTTGGAAATTTCAAATTGAATTTGCCGCACGCTTGAAGTTGCCTCTTCCTCACCTTGCCACACGAGCCTGCTGCGACTGTTGTATGCAAAGCGTCTTGAAGATTACGCCCAGATCCGAACAGAAGCAGCGCCGGCCCCGCATATTCCTGCAAGGGCTCCTCACATACACATAAAAGCCAAGCTCCAAGTGCGGGCTACAGAATAGACTGAGAGACGTGAAGAAAGAGGGGGGGGTGCAAGGGGGCAAAGGGCAGCTCGACCTCCTCCGATGTCGACGACGACGTTTCAGACATGTGAAAAGTGTAAGTGACATGAAAGGCCTCGCCTTGCCTTGCCTTGCCACGGCACAAAGCGCAAAAACCTTTAATAACTTTACGCTTTTTGTTTTCAAGTGCACTTGGGTGTGTGTGCGTGTGTGTGTGTGTGTCAGCCACGCCCCTACTGAGCATAGCGCCCTCGAAATCACCGCACGACAATAAACCCAGGCTGGAGCAAAGGCTGCGCAACTTCCGCTTTGAAGTTACTTCCTGCGTCTTACACGAAGGGCAAACTACACTACACCGCAACAGAGGACACTGAGTTGGTGCTCTAAAATACACTGTCCATACAGTACAGTCACTGTATGCCACGCCCCCCTCCCCCCGACACTGGCTTGTGTAATTTATGACCTATTTATTGTCAATAAATGCAGCCTCCGAGCGACCATTTTGCGCGCCGCGACTAAATAAAGACAAATGAAACATCGCTTTAGTGGCTGAATCGAGACACGCACGCACATGCACGCGCACACATACACACACCCTCACACAAATACACACTCACACACACAGATACACACTCAGTGGAAGTACTCATTAAATCGCTCACTGTCGAAATGGGGCAAGTCTTTGTTGTACTCGCAAATTTATAGCGCAAATTTATTACCTCATTTTTTTGCAGTTTAAAAATGCATAAGCCAGTCTATTTTGAATATATACAAACACAGTTTATATATACACAGATATTCTCTGGGAATATTTTTAGCAAATCGGATTACAAATTACAAAACTAGCGAGCAGTTTTGTGCATTTTTCACATTTTACATTTCACATTGCACTCTGCAAAATTGATAAACCTCTTTAAGACCTCTCCAAAATTTGTATCTAAAACTAGCTAGATGAAAGTGCATAACACCTGCAAATATATATAAAGCATTTACAGTAGCAGAGCTGGAAAAGAGCAAGGCAATCCATCAATTAGTCTCGTAACTGCCTTTGTATCTATGTATGTATACACAGTAACTATGCAATCTGTTTAGTTTTAATAAGCTTATACCTTGTGGAAGTGCTAGTTCGAAAGGGGTACACTTATATTGTATATTGTAGAATGTGGAAAGGCTTGTGGGAGGAATATAGAATGCATTATTTAATGCACAAACTTTAGTTACTTTTTTAAATCTGTGAGGTTTGCAGCACTAATGTTAGGAAAAATGTTATATATATAAAGTATACAAAAGGTTTTCATTCACAATAATGTTCCTTTATGAATATTATACTGCATTTTTAGCTAGATCTTCGAGCTTTTCAGACCTTAAGCTATGAAATTTTATTTAAAGCTAGTTTTATATTATATGATTCTCAAACTATTTTGAATTTGCAGATTTCTTTATTTTTACATGACTTTGTAAAGTTTTTTTTTATTTTATATTTATTTACATTTCATTTATGGTATATTATTTACTGGTTTTCAAATGCATATTTGGCTAGATCTCTGAGCTCTGCAGACCTAGAGCTATGAAATTTTATTTACAGCTAGTTTTATTCCTCATGTTGCTAAAGGTATTTTCAAAAAGCAGGTATCGTTCTTTCTTAAGACTTTTGATGAAGAATTTCTTTAGAATACAAGGCCTTTAATGCATATTTGGGTCAGTTCTCTGAGCTCTGCAGACATAGAACTGGACTTAAAACAAATATATCTAAAATGTATTTTAAATTCAAGACCTCTTCTTATTTGACTTGCTTTTGAAGGAAGTTTCTTTGTATTATCTAATTTAAATATCACTTATATTACTTCCACAAGGTTCTCAATGCATATTTATCTAGATCTCCAATTTATTTATACCATTTGTTGCCCAACATATTTTCAAATTACAGATATTTGCTGTTGTGGAAGTTTTCTCTGTATGGCATAGTTCAAATTTCATTGACATTTTCTACATTTCCGCATCACATGCCGGATTATCCATTTACCGGCAACTTACAAGCGATTGTTTAAGTTACCCACAATGTTGTGTCGTATCCCTGGCGCAGACGTGATCTACAACACCTTCAAGTGTGCGTGTGTTTGTGAGTGTGTGTGTGTGTGTTTGGCTCTACAGAAAGTTAAAATATCCCTTTAAACGGTGCCGCTGCTCGATGCGTGTAAGTAGAATGGCATCAAATATAATAACGACCACAACAATGCGTGACGTGCATGGGAAATTCGCTGCCAAAGAGCCTCACAGAGTGTGCATTAGCCGGCTCTGTATGTGGGTGTGTGTGTGTGTGTGCGAGAGTGTGTGTTTGCAAGGGTGTTTGTGTTGAGAGTGTGTAATATTTTACATATGCGCCAAATCACTTTCTAAATGCAATGCCAATAAAAAAGCAAGCCAAAAGTGTTGAAATATATAAATAGATATATGTATGCGTGTGTGCGTGGTGTATGTGTATGCGTGGTGTATACTCAGATATAATTTGTTGTCGCTGACAGTAGCGGGTCATCACCAGGAAGCCGGAGGGAGACCAAAGAAGAGAGAAATGGACGCGCTACGTGACAATAACAGCACGATGAGATGACGAGGCTAAAAAGGCCTACAGAACTTTGCCTAAATATAGCCAACTTTTGAGCTAAGCCTGATGCTATAATCAATTCACTTTATTAATTAAAACGACGCTCTGGCATAGATACATACATACATATATAGAGGGGAAGCAAGCCCGGGTCTATTGTCTTTCAATTGAAATTCCTTGATGCTAAAGAACAACGAAAAACAAATTAAATTCAAGAGTTAACTTTTACTAACTTAAAGTTTGATATAGATTAAAAAACATTGTAGTTACACTGAAACTAACAAGGAGGCCTCAATCGACTCGTCTAATGATTCTGTGCATGAATATATATACTCTTTGCGGCTTCCCACGCCTTCTCCCGCTTTTCGTTTACCCTTTTTCAATAGTCGAAGGCTATAAAAACAATCGAAACCTCTAAAACTCCCGAATTTCCCGAGAAAAACAAATAAAAATTGCTCGTTGAAATTTATATTCAGCATAAACAAACGCCCTCTGGCGGGTAAAGACGGAAGGCACGAAAGCTTTCAAGAAAAAGCTTCGACATTCAAGGTGCACATTGTCTGGAATGGGGCAAAGCTTTTTGTGTTTGTTGGTTGTTCGTTTGTACTTAACAGTTACGTGTGTTTTGTTTTTTAGGGTTCGAGTTCAACTTAAACTAAAAGAAACAGTTTGAAAAGGTTTACACAACTGTACTTAAGAAAGGCACTTATCATACAACGAATGTGCCCAATGTACAACTAGATTGGGACTACACCGCTTCGTCAGGTTCCGTAGGCTTGGCGGCCTCCACTTCAACTTCGTTCAGTTCCGGCACTTCGTTGGGCGTCGGCTTCTTTATCTACGTGGGTGCGATAATAGTTTTTAGACCATTATTAGTGAGAACACAATTTCTCTATGCTATTTCACTCCTTTTGGATGCACAGCTAGGTACTTATCAGATCATGTAGGTCGATTTGGTTGGGTCATGCCTTGTTTAGAGTTACCATGCACTTAGGGTTACAATTTAGATTTAGTATTTATTTACTTAGGACTAGGTTAGCTTTAATAATAAAAACATTGGGTGGACTTTACCATAGCTTATAAATCGAGTATGGATTCACTTAAACTTAGACCAGAGCGAAGCGAGGCGAGAGGCGAAAGAGAATTTTGTGACACACCCACAATAACAATATCACATACAAAATGGCCACCCTCAGTTTCTTTTCAGTATTTGTTTTTTTCCTTTTTTTTTTTTTTTGCTTGATTTCGTTGATTCGGTTTGGTTAGTTATGAAATTAGTTTCAATGACTTTTCAGCGCTTTGTTATTGTTCTGTGATGATTTCCCAGCTGAATCTCGGCGATATTTTCTTACTTTGAAGCAGCGAATATTGAAATGATCGCACATTTCCGTAACCTAGAGAGGAGGAGAGCAAAAAACACAATCAAAATTACTGAAAATCGAATCTAATTTAGAGTTTACAATACTTACAACTCCATAGCCATAATGCCAGTGCGCTATTGTTGAAAATATAGTCAGTCCCTGCACAATCCAACGCTCGTATTCCGCCGACAGATCTGAGCCGAAGAAATTCTCATACCAGGGGAAACAGCAGACGCCCACCGTGGCTGCCAGTGGCCACATGAGTATATTGAAGCCATCGCAGCGCGTGTCCGACATCTGTGCCACAATCAGACGGCACTAAAGAAAGGTATTAATTATATTAGAAGATAATAAAATCCCATTTCTCTAACTCTCTCTTACGGCTATATTGGAGAAGATGGTGCCGTAGAGTATCCACAGCACTCGCGGCTCCAGGTTGATCACATTATTGCGGGAGTACAGAGACCAGATCAGCGTGATCACAAAGAGCCAAAGGAAAGCAAAGAAGGGACGCAGCATTTCCATCATGGGACGCATCTTGCCGGTCTTATTTTTGTACGATCTAAAGAGAGAGAGCTCTTTATATCGAGTAAGCACTTAGGATAACCAAAATACAAACAGATATATGTTCCTGATGATGATGGGATGACTAGACAACAGTGCGGAAGCGATTAGACCAAATTCGAAGACGTTCGCTACGGTTATGCCGTAAAAGCTCGATCGGTAGATTTCAGGACCCAACAACGTGGCCACAAACATCATTATGCTGACACCCTGGAGAAAAAGAAGGTATATTACTGAAGAATTAAACAGCAGATGGAACTTTAAAGTATAAGGAAACTATTAAAATGAAAGGAGTATTGAAAACTTCAACATATGGTAATTAGATAGCTAAATTTTAGATAATTCATGAATGTGGAAGGTCTTGAAACAACGGTACCTACCCACATGGTAAAATCGTAGCCCCAAGGCAAGAACATGACGCCCGTGTTGTACTTTTCGACATGCGTGAAATAGAAATTGAGAAAGACGTTCCAAATAACGAAGAACATGCGAATCGGTGGCAGATCATTTGTGCCAAACAGTGAGAATATATAGATGGGTATAAGGGCAGCCGAATACGAGTCCAAACCATGATCGAAGAGCTCGCCCAGTGGACCACTTGTCCCCGTACGACGCGCCTGCTTGCCATCCATGCCATCTGCAATACATAAGAAACATTGGTTTAGGGTTGCATAGTAAGTTGGGGGTAAACTACCTCACACTCACCCAAGTTGTAGTAGATAATTATATTTATTGCCGCCACTGTCCACACCCAGCCGGGCACTGTGTTTCCGATTTCCTTATTATTAGCCGCTGTGAAGTCCCAATCGTAGTAGGATATCAGTATAAAGTTCACCACCGTCATGAGAAAACCCACAAATGTCAGTAAGTTGGGCGCCAGCCACATGGGTAAATACTGCAGCAGTAAATAAAAACCTTATTAATAAGTGGTAAGGGGCTAACACCTGGCTCTGTACTCTGTACTCACCTTCACGCAAACATTCCAAAATGGATGCATTACATAGACACTCAGCCAACTTGTGTCTATGCTGTTGTACTGTGGGCGAAATAAGTTTGGGAATAGTTTATTAATATAATATTGGGTAAAAACAAGTAAAGGAAAAGTCCTTAAAATAAAAATTTCTTTTTATTTAAGTTCGAAAAAGAAGGTTGATTGCAGACGTTTCGTTTTTTTTTCTTTGTTTAATGAAATCAAGGATTAACTTTTAAATCTATATTTACGGACAGAAACTATTACTTCAACAGATATAATATAAAAAAATTGTGTTGCATACTTCCAGGAAGCTACTTCGAAATCAGTGCATGTTAATTATTTCTCAAATAACTTTTATGTTAATTATCCGAGCGCAAACAAATCTTAAGAAAACATTTGAAGATTAGTCGTTATTGTGTTTAACCAAAATTAACTGTCTAGTATTAAAATTACCTGTGAAATTCGGTTGGTGGGCGTGGTCGAATTAAAAAATGAACTTCAAATGCGTGCAATAATAAAACATATATGTATACTTGTACCAAATTTTGGTAGCTCTACATATTATAATCCCCGAGATCTAAGTTTTACACAGACGGAAGGACAGAAAGACGAATATGGCTATAGTGACTAGGCTGTTGATGCTTCTTCTGCCTTTTACGTATATTTTTGGTTTGGCACAACCTTCAACCTAATGGACATGGGCCTTTGTGCCCTTCACACCCCGCACACACTTAGCTACGGGCCTGTAGTTGTAGTATAACAGTAGAACACACTCGATTGAAGTATTCATAATTGTTATAAATAATAATACTCATATTTAAAGTAATGGATAAGGTCAGCAACTATTCTTGTACGATACTTTCATTAATATTTTATTACTTCAAGTTTAATTTGTTAATTTCTTGTTTCCCGCACAACTAAGAGATTTACATATGTAAAGCATTATCTCAGCTCTCTTCTCTCTCTCAGCTAATCTTCTCAGTACAAATTCCAGTGTGCATATTTGCCAACTATCTCTGTCCCCCATCCCCCCTCATTCTCCACATCTTTGTTATAGTAGCACATGCTACTCTCTCGCAGTTCAATGCCTTCTGTGGGATTTACGAAACACACACATTTGTTCGATTATGATCATCCATCCGGTGTTATATTTATGACCCTAGGCCTAGTCATCAGCTTGGCCGGTAATTTGATAAGGCCAGACAAGCAGTGTATGTACACACGACAATGAAATCTTCCTATCATTGCCCAATTACGAGCACTACGAGAGAGAGAGAGAGAGGGAGAGAGAGATAGTCTGAGAGAGTCTCGCATGTTCAGAACCGGAACTTGTCGTAATGCGAGTTATCAGAAACTATAATGAATCTGTTTGATTGGCTGGTGTAGTCGCCTTAAATATGCATGAACATTGATTTTTATGGTACCAGTTGCAGGTGGTACCAACTTTCGTAACCCCTCTTCCACTCTTCCCCCCTTGACCACCCCGCTTAAAAAAAAGAGGCGTTTCGTACTCACCTTGTAGCGCTCGAAGCCCCGCAAATGTGTCTCCGTCAAATAGCGCATGCCACTCATTTTGCTATTGTTTGTTTTTGTTTTTTTCCCTTTATTGCAATTGCAAACTTTGTTGTTGTTGTTGATGGTGATGCTGTTGTTGTTGTTGTGCAGTGATAACAGCTGAGAGGAACTTTGACTCCGATTAAAACGTGTTCGCACACATTGTACGAGCAGCACAAACTATTAACTGTAATTAATCTCCCTCTCTCTCTCTCGCACTCAATTAACTATTTTTAGTATTTATCTAGTATTTATTGCCCTTCGTGAAGTTGCGCCGGCAGCACGGACGCACTTTCGTTCACTAAGCCGACTGAATCGTTCTTCTACGAATGACAGTCAATTAAATAATCGCATGCAGACACGCACACACACACATGCACACACAGACAGACACGATTGCGAGAGCACTCTCTCTCACACGGATGCGAGCCTCGCTGTCTCTCTTGTTTGTTCTTTGTGTTCTTGTTTTGCACTCCACCTACTGCTTCGCACGCAAACAACCGTTACTTCACAAGGCACTTGAGACGTCGTCAACCTGCGACTGTGACTGCGACTGGCACTGCGAGTGCGACTGGCTCGGGACTATTATCAAGACTGAAGACGAACTGTGCTGCCGACGCCAGCGCGCTGCTCGAAAAGCCGAAAAGCGCTTAATTTACAACGTCAACTGCGACTGCGACAGCAGCTGAGCTGTCGGCGCCGTGCTCGCGCACTGCTTGCACACATCCCCACACGCACACATACATACATGTATACATATGTATATGTAAATACATTGTTTTCGCCTCTTTCTCTCCCACGTTATGTTTCTGATTCGGATTTTTGCATTTGAATGAATTAAAAATTGTAAAACTTAAACAAGTGCCACAAGCAGCTGCGACGTCGACGTCGACGCCGGCTGAGGTTATTGGTTATCGCTGCGTTTGCCGCAAGGTTTAATTAAACTGTCGCTGATAGCCTCAATCTCTTGGACAAACTATTCCACACAGACAGACACACACACACACACTTACACATACCGAGAAATGAGGTGTTGTTTAGGGGTAATTTCAATAGCACCCACTTTAAAGCACACACATTAAATAATCCCAACCCAAATCCGAACCAGATACGAACCAGAATCCGATTGGCACACCCGAGAGACCTAATCAGGTGACTCTGTGGGAACTAGCGGGACTTGCACTTGAACTAAATTTAGATCGGATTAGTAACTTGTTGTACACAACGGGTGCTACTATATGGGTAAAGTATTCCGAACAACAGTAGTTCAAGTTCGCAACGATAACCCCGAGAATTTGAAACGAGTTGCACAAGTTGCCATGTGCCGGTACTGACTGTATTCGAAATAGGTTCATTCAATGAGCACAGTACTGAGCGCGAACAAGAGAGCCTTCTTCCGACTGTATGTTTATTGTAATGTAGTTAATAAATAAATAATTATAGCATGTTAGACACAAACTTTTATTGAAGACATGGGAAAACAAACGGTTCTCGAGTAACCATAATTTACTGAGAATATTTTGTGACTTCATAGACCCGTACCGGTAGTCTTTCTATATATAGTATGTAAGAATATAAGCATTTGTAAATAACAAGATATTATCAGGCTTTCAATGATATGACAAGAGTCTTATCTTTGCAGAACTAACAGGGTGTCCCAGGGCACAGATAAAAACAATATTCGACAACTATTCCTCCAAATTACCGAGTTGATACATCTGGAGATCGCTGTAGCGAAGGGTCTCTGAACAAAGACTTAGCCATATGGTACGATAGATTTCTGATAAAAACGGTTCTCTTGTTCTATTTTATTAACTATTGAAAAGATTTTCAAACAAATTAGATTTACGAGTATTTATTCTCTTCGACCACTGAAAATAATTATTTGATTTGGTGATTAAATATAAAAGACTTACTTATAGTAAGATTCAAAGAGTCAAAACGTGAACTAATGGACCTCTGAATAAATAATTTAATTTCTGGGCAATAATACTCTACTGTACTGAATACTCATTACTCACTACACAGTCATCAATCAAAGCGAGTACACTTTTAAGAAAGGAGTTTTATATTAATTGTCAAAAAGGTAACAAGTCAATGATCAATATGGTTCAAATCTTTTTCCTCCTTTGCGATTAATATAATTAAGTTCATAGTATTTTAAGATCATAGTATTTTAAAAACACTTTTCAACGAATGCCAGCTGATGACTAACACAGTTTGCAATTCGAGCAGATAAAAGACCTAATGGGCGATATGATAGACGTTTCGACGACCTAATTTTGGCTGGAAAACTCAAAGGTAAAGACGTACTACACAAATTATCAACACATACGTGTATGAAACTCAAATTAAACGATTTCAATAAGTGCACCAAAAACAGCAATTTGAAATTGTAACAGGTACAGTCAGTAATAAAAGAGTCATAGAAAGATGAACCGTACCCAAGCAAAAAAGTTTGAGAAAAAAATAATTACTTATTCATTTCATTTCCAGTTGGTTTGGAGGGTAGCAAAGCACGCTAGCTTAGCTAGTTCTATTAAAAAATATTAACTAATTACAAAGCTGTGCCATCTATACATTATGTGCCACATTATTAAAAATTAATTCCTTCTCTTACTCTTATTTAATTTAATTTATTCACATACCAGTGACTACATAGAATGTGAGTTTATACAGAATGCTTTGAAATAATTCGCAATTGATCGGAAAAAGGGCGGATCGCTGATCATATACAAGATAAGATCGCGCGAACTTGAAATTACTCGTGGCGATCTTATGACGCTTAAGGGCGACATAAGTTCGCCGGCGTCGAAATAGTGTCGTTTTTATCTAGGCGAACTTATGGCGTCCTTAAGCGTCATAAGATCGTGCGATATTATGACGTTTTGGCGCAGCGGAATTACAGCGTCATAATTCCGCCATCATTTCGCCCAGTACATTTGGTCCGCGAAATTATGGCGGCGGAATTATGACGCTATCGCGCGATCTTATGACGCTTAAGGATGCCATAAGTTCGCCGGCGGCGAAATAGTGTCGTTTTTATCTTGGCGAACTTATGGCGTCCTTAAACGTCATAAGATCGCGCGAACTTATGATCTTAAAATAAGTTGACATTATTGCGATTGATTTTCTCGGTGGGCGTGGCAGAATAAAACTTAATTGGTATTGTCACAATGAGTTAACAGACATTTTCATTTTTGTTCAATAACAATTTCTTTATAATTTTCCGTAAGCAACTATACAGACTATTTGACCGGAGTCAGTTTACTGTTTTGTACAAAACTATAATCATAAGTACATATCATACATACAAATAGGTATACAGATAACAGTGCAGTCTTATCTACGTTTTTAGAGGTTGACCGAAAAAACAAATGTATAAATAGAAAATAAGAAGAATTAACAAGAAAACTGGTTGCAGCGCACATAAAGCTGCAGGGAACAAGTAGCAAAAACCTTCAGTCACTCGGTAGGTCTAACGACTTAGTTAAGCCACCTGGAAGTCTCCGTGGCAGTTAGACCTTCGGAACGCAGGCGCTGCAACATGGGACGATAGATGTCTGGTGTGAAGGGCAGTAGAACTCCGCGTTCTTGGATTTCGCCTGTATAAAGAACCGAAAATTAGTTAACGACGAACATGAATAAGGTCCTCATAGAACTTACCATCTAAAATCATTTTGGTTGCAATCGCTGCAGGTTTGCCCACTGTCATTGCCATGGCGGAATGTCCCTGAGGTTGTCCGTACACGACAAAGTTGATGCCACGCTCCTCGCGACGACCGTCAGGCCAACGGATGCCCACCTCATGACGCAGCACTACCAGGTCGCGTTCATCACGTTCTGCAAGGACATAAAATCGAAAGGTTCAAGCATTGCATGTAATAGAATTTCCTCTGGAAGAACCTACCGAAGGCCAATCGCTTGGACAGATAATGACTTAGTGTGTCTAGTGGCGAGTTAAGCTTCACCACGGGTGTCTCGTCCAACAGACCCAAGCTCTCGATGCCATCGACATCGCCAATGCGCTCGACCAGCTTCTGCTTTAGGTTCTCGTAGAAGATGCTTGTATCGGACATGCCCATCAAATGGGTAACCAACTGACGCCATGTGACCTCTGGGCCACTGGGATGCAGCAATGCATGCGGCTCTGGGTCAATCAATCCCAACAGCTGCATGGGTTTAATGGACTCCGAGAAGCCCTTGTAGCGAATGGTACCGCGCAGCAAGGTGTGCACATCCCTGCCCAGGCCATAGAGAGTGCCGTACTTGGTGGAATCCCGATTGGGAAAACCTTCGAGTGCAAAGCCCGGCAAAAAGTCTAAGCTACGACGTGTGGACATCAAATCGCCGCCTCCAGAGATCTCGACAATCTGTCCCTGGCTCAGATACTTCGCTGCCGACAGTGTGTTCAGCAGTACTCCACGTGGCGACCAAGAGAACTTGTAGCGCAAAGCATTGTTCGAGTGCTCCGGAGCGGGTAGACCACCGCAGTAACTGACAAAGGATTCGATGACGGCACCCTTCTCCTGCACCTCGTGAATGCACTCCAGCGCCAGCAGATGATCAATTCCTGGGTCCAGACCCACTTCGTTCATGATGGTCACTCCGTTGGCGCGTGCCTGGTCATGCAACTCGGAGATCTCATCGTTCAGGTAACTAGCGGTGACCATGTGCGTTCGTTCCGCAACACAATAGCGAGCGATCATGCCGTGCAGGCTGTAGGGCAATAAAGACACGACCACATCAGCCTTGCCGCACATCTCCTGCAGATGACCGGTGCTCTCGTTCACATCCAGATAGACACTGTCTACACCGGCATACTGCTGTGCCAGGCGATCGGCCTCCTCCTTCACCTGCGAGCACACTGTAATGCTGACATCCTTCTCGCGATGCAACCACTCAACGAGAGGAGCTGAGACCATACCGGCGCCCAGCACCAGCACCTTCTTGTGCGACTCGGAACGACCTTCGATCTTGTGGCGCGAGCGATTGCTCTGTGAGTCGCGCAGCTCTTGGATGTACTGGAAACCTTCGGTCAGTGAGCCGTTGCTTGCAATGATGGCCTGAGTGAGGAAGAGGGAGAAAGAGTCAGGTTTGTGTAATGAATAGAGAGATAGGTTCCCTTGTGCTACTCACCGATTGAATAGGGTAGCTGAACTGTTCTTCGTGCAGTGGTTTCTTGGCATCACTCTTGATGATGTCGTGCACGTGTGGTGATAGTAGTTCTCCAAACAGATCTGTCGACTCTCGCGGCAGCTGCGTGGGCATGTTGTCGATGGAGCAGACCAACACACCGGGTCCCTTAAAGCTCTTTGTGTCTTTGTTACGATCGGCATCGTAAAGACAGAAGGGTGTATCGATTGTGGTGCACTCGTTCATGAACTCAATTGAGCCGCCAGGATCGGCGGATATGTCGCAAATGGCGAGCATACGATGAGGCAGGGCGGGACTACCCTTGCTGGTGGGCAACCAGGGAGTGTTGGCCGGACGCAAGAGGTTCTTGGCATCCGGAATACTGATCAACTTGGGGCTACCCACAGCCCAGTAGATGCCATTGACGATCACCGAGGCATAGGGTGCAATTTTCTGATTGAATGTGGAGATGTATCGCTCGGGGTACTCGTCATATTCCTTTGCATCGAAGCCACCGCCCTCGCGACGTTCCAGATGGTCCGATCGGCTCACTTCGCAACCGTAGAGCTTGTTTTGATCTACAAACAAATTGAGAGGTTATGCATCATGGTCCAAGATAACTTAGATATTGTGATACTTACTGCCATGTTCAGCGACCTTGCGTAGCATCTCTGGCGGTACATACTCTATGGGCAGCTCGGAGAACACCTCCTGCGCACCCTGGGATACGTTTCCAGAGCCAGTGAATACAAAAGTGAGTGGACC
Source organism: Zaprionus indianus (assembly GCA_018904595.1). Taxonomy (NCBI): domain Eukaryota; kingdom Metazoa; phylum Arthropoda; class Insecta; order Diptera; family Drosophilidae; genus Zaprionus; species Zaprionus indianus. The sequence continues at coordinate 6,983,516 of JAEIHA010000905.1, forward strand.
AATCGATTTGGGCATCATTCCCAGTGAGATCTCGTAGCCACAATCTCTAATCGCTTGGCGAGCCATTGATGAATTGCGATAGTTGTGAGCAGGACCGATGTGCATGAAGGGTGTGTGATGACCCAAGGCCAATAGACGCAAACCGATGCCGTGAAGGATGTTGACCATACCGGCGACACCAGCGTATTTACCGAAAGCAACCATACGAGAGCCACGTTCATCAATGATGCGTTCATAGTCGATAAGGCGGATTTTCTGCAAGGTAAACATTTAAATTTAAATACTTGGCTACCTTCTTCGTGAAGGGTCTTACCTTCTCGAGTATGGCATCTAGCAGGGGCATGTTCGACTCCTGCGCCTTGATCGTGTGCGAGAAGAAGCAGTAAGTCTTGCCCGGTATGAGCGCATCGATGGGCACCTGCTTGACTCCAAAGATAACCGATGCATCACTGATATCTTCCTGTATCTGAGCACCCGCATGCATGTAGGCCTGAAGGTAAAGAAAGATTTCGTTGGGTTAGCAGACTTGTAATAAAACAAAACAAACGTATCATAAATTATAGAACTTACAGCTAATACCTTTCATTCTTATCGATCAACTACATGAGCTACATTTGAATTTCTCTTCACTAATTAATCGAGAAGATTTAGAGCACGGAAAGCTTTAAATCGATTAATATTTCGCACACTTAATCGTACGATTCTTGTCGGTGCTCTCCATCTTGTTCCTTAGCAACTAATCAAATCGTAATCTTCGATTTCCGTATGCTTTATAAATACACTTTTGTTTTGGGAAATGTTAATCAGAAACTTGTTTTTGTTTTTTTTTAGAAGCACGATTATAGTTGTTTATCTGGTGTTGAGTACAATGAAAATGCAAGTATAAACAACAAATTTTGGTGGCCGATAACAGACTCGAGTTTTGGCGGGATTCAAGGCCAACAACTGCCAAAATTTATGATCTATAAGTAGAGGGGCTTATCTACCTGAACAATTTTACGATGCAACATACGTTATAAATATGATTCGATCATGCTTAGCAACGCGTTGATTAGGATTTAAATGGACATGAAAATGAATATATGTATAAATAAATTCTAGACACGAGACGCTATAAATACAAGTATGTTTCAAATATGTTTGATTAAGATTAAAGTAGTTTTTATTCCAATTTCTACACTGAACATGAATATATATCGTATTCTGGACACTTATTTGCATGTCATGCTATGAAGAATCCTCAAACAAAGAGTTATTTAAGACTTTAATGATTTCTCTTCCAATTTTTACACTGAACATGAATATATATAATAGTTCTGAACACTTATCTGCATGTCATGCTTTAAAGTATCCTCAAATAAAGAATTCATCACGATTTTAATGACTTCTCTTCCGATTTTCACACTGAACATGAATATATATAGTAGATTTGGGCACTCACCTGCATGGGATAGGCACGTCTATTCGAGGGCTGCACTATGACCTTGACACCCTGCTTGACCAGCTTCTGCACGTGCGTGGGCCCAAACGGAGCACGTCTTTCCCAGACCGATTGATCTTCCCGCCGTATGGCAATCACGGGACCATGCTGGAATTAAAGTGACACCTCCATCAGTTGCAAATATGTTTCAGATGACGCCCCCTACACACACACACACACACACTTACATGACGTTGTCGGGTAAGAGCAGGCGCGATTGTCGAGCGCAATTGAAGCAGCTTCCACATTCTTTGTTGCTGTTGTTGTTCTTGTTTGTCCGATTAAGATGAGTGCGAGTCGAGCCGGAGAGTATTTTAAAATATCGTTTAATTTTCAGTGATGCCAATGTTGATGCCGATGCACCATCCGTCAACTCTGAGCACTGGCAGCGTTCTAACCCGGAGCAGCGTCGACACGCCCCTATCAGGCAGCAGCAGACCGAACGGACAGCGGACAGACGGACGAACGGACAACGCACATGCGGACGGACAATCTGAAGGCGATAAGCCGCCGTCGCAGCAGCAGCAGATCGTCTCCCTAATCAGGAACGAGAGAGAGAGGCACATTCAGATCAGTGCTGCCAAATTTTGATAATTGAAAGAATAGCCGGTTTTAGCGGAAAAAAGCCAAAATATATTACCATAAAAAGCACAACATTGATAATATATTTATATATTCCACAAAAAACTAAAAATATAAAATAAGAAACAGCATTAACCTTTTTTAAAGCTAAACAAAAATATTTATATAAAGGCGACGTTCTCTTTTTTTTTACCATAAACTAGCTAAACTAAACTATTGACTGTTCTAACACCTAACAATGAAATAACATAAATTTTATAGTAATTAAATTATGTAAATTTTGTACTAATAAAATAATATAAATTTTATAGCAACAAAATACTGTAGTTTTAATATTAAATGTTTCCAACACCACAAAAAAATCAAGAAAATTCCAGAATCAATACGCGCCTATGGAAAAACAGCGTGGTTTTGGCGGGAAAAGAGCTAAAAAGGCAGCACTGTTTAAGAGTTCTTGTTTAAGATTGAGCATGTGTGTGTGCGTGTGTGTTTGCTCGATCCTTACTCGCATAGTGAAAGTGCGACTCAGTTTCAAACAGAAAAAAAAAATTCCATTCACAAAAATTTTCCATTGAGGAAAATTCAAGAGGTCAGTGCCGAAACGTGTCAACCCAATGAGGTGAAGATTTTCCGCTGTGTTTGGTGTGTTTAAAGCATAGTTTTATTTATATAATTGCAAATCATCGATTCCACAGTTTCGTCTACTTCACAAGCAGTGTGTAGTATTATATTATTCACATCGAAAACAAAAATATATTCTTATCGCTAACAATCACTAAAGCTACGCTGGGGGGCTATACAGTCGACGCTCCCGCCCAGACGACAAAGAGAGATACATACATATATAGTACATATGTTTATATATATATATAAATAATCATAAGTTCGTTTTAATAGCTAGAAAAACAGATATTGCAGAAATTCAGGTATGCAAAATATAAGATAACATTCATCAATCCATGATGATTGGGTACCAAACGAGGCCAGGACAGGATCTCTCTCTGGTCTCTTTTCGTTCCTCCTCCTCGTCTCGTCTTACAGCGCCGGCGCCTCGGGCAGCAGCGATGTGAAGAAGGTTATGACAAAGGTGCGCACAATGGAAATCACAGAGTTGGTATTGGCATTTGCTGGTTCTGCCACGGCTACAGCTTCGGCAGCAGCGGCAGCGGCATCGGTTTGATCAGCACCGCTAGCCGCCGGTGCTACAGCAGCAGCAGCAGCCGCAGCTGCAGCAACATCATGTGCTGGAGCAGCAGCAGCAACAGCGGGGGCAACTGGTGGTTCTTCCGCCGCCGCCGCTACCGCCTGAGGATTATTGTCCTGTTGTTCAACAGCATCCATCATGCGTTGTATTTGTTGCACTGCCGCAAAGGCGGCAACCTCATTGCCAGCATTGTTATTGCGATTGATGTTGTTGTTGTTGCGCTCGCGGCGACGACGCAGCACGCCAATGTGGTAGCTGTAAAGGAGGGGGAGTATAACAATTAGCCATCAAATTGAAAGAGCTCTTTGTTAGGCTTTACTACTCACAGATAGATCACACTGGCTATGAACATGACCAGCAGACAGCGCAGCGGCGATGAGTTGAAGTACAAAACAGTTACAAAAATTGCCAGGCGCGTAAAGCTAAAGAAATTGTCCAGCCAGTCTTGCATCTCCGGCTCCTCCTGGATGTTAGGAAAGTTGGGACCATTTGCCACTTGCCGATTATTGTCAGCAGCCTGCTGCACCTGCTGCTGCTGTTGCTGCTGCTGTGCTGCAATAACGGGTGCATCATTGGGGGCGGCGGCGGCGGCTGCTGGTACCATCGGTTGTGGCACCATAAAAGGCACACTCATATTGTTGGCTATCACAGGCAAACCTTGCAACAGTGGATGCAGCATGGGCGCAGCTGTGGCCTCAGCAGTGTTCTCAGTGCCAGTTGGACTGCAAAGGGAGAAGAAGAAGGATTAAGAGCTGTTGCACTGCACTGTCAGGTGGGCAACTCACCGCTGCATCATTTGTTGCATATACGCCGCATACCACTGCTGTACCCAAGCATTGTACATCATCGCCTGTTGTTGTTGCTGCTGCTGGAAAGCCAAGTGGTGTGCACTGTTGGCTGCCACTTGTTGCGGCCCGGTAGGCTGAAGAAACTGCATCCAAGAGTAAGCGGCATTTGCATGCTGTGACAACTGTGGCAACTGTTGCTGTTGCTGCTGATAAGGCAACTGTGCAGTAGCAGCAGCGGCGGCAGCGGCAGACGCCACATGACGCTGTCTAAGCTCATTATCATTGGTATTGGTCTCCACGCCGCCTTGAGGCGTGTTGGCGGTGGCGTTGGCGTTGGCGTTGGTCTCCTTCACTGGCACCGTCGTCGTCGTTGTCATCTTGTGCGGCGTCTTTGTTATATTCTTGTTGGCACACACCAAATGGAAGATGTGATGCTGCTGATAGACATCCTTGTAGCTGCGTATCACCTCCGACAGCTTCTGTTCGTCGCTCAGCAGTTTTCCCGAATATATCAGCTTTTGGTCATTGATTTCCTGGAGGAGAGTGGAAGATGCAAGGAAGATTAGATACGTAGAATAATGTAGTAATATGAATTCTGTGAAGTGCTGATGATAATGTTCCCATAATAGACATCTAATTAGATAGAATATGTAGTACATTCCCACAATTTATATATAAGTATAATCATCAACAATCATCAGTATCTGTGAACTACTTTCAATAAGTTCAGTTTACAGGGCATTAATTAGTTCACAACTGTTAATTTGCCTACTTATCAAGCGCTTAATATGTACACTCGATACATTAGAACTCAACAATTATACAGAATACATCAAAATATTAAACCTAAACAAAGAACTATCTTTGAAAAGTTCTTGAAATTGCCAAAGACCTTCTCTCTGAGGTGCGAACAAAAATATTTGAACAGCTGTTTGTCGTTTCTGATAAGGGGTTTCTCTAGTAATCTTTCGGATATAGGGTAACCTATTATGATAAGAAAAATGTTTTAACCTGTTTTCAGCGTTTTTCCGTATAGCAAACATATAATATTTTCAACTGCTGTTCTGTTATAATGACAAGAACTTTCCTTAGTAATTTTTAGGATAGAATGTAACCAATTTGTTATTATGATAAGGTGGAATTTCTTTAGTCAACCTACTGAAGGCATTTGAAACCTCTATCACGTACCGTCCCTTAGAACTGCCTTAGAATAACGAATTTGCATTCGTTATAGGCAATTCAAGTTGTGTATCTGGAAGAATTGCGTGACGTGTACTTGGAAAGTGAACGGCAATTAAGACGCAATTGCAAAACTTGGACTCGTGTCTCGCGCACGGGGGAGATAAAGAGAGCGACAAAATAAACTGAAGATTGAGCAGAAGCTCTGATAAGATACGCCCCAACTAAATCGGGAAGACTGACGTCAATGAATGCAAAGTTTATGTTGATTTATGTATGCTGATTTGTGTGTGTGTGTGTATATATATGCATGTGTGTATGTTGGTGGGTGCACCTACCGGCTTGCCGGGATACACCAGAGACAGCTGCTTCTTGAGGCGCTCCACTGTCCAGCATAGATCACTCTCGATGTTCATGTCATCATATTGCTGATTCGACGATTTAATTAGAAGTCTAACGCTGCTGACGCTTTTGCTGTTCGCTGCTGCTGCTGCTGCCGCTGCAGAGGCCGCGACGTTGCTGTTGCCGATGTTGTTGTTGTTTTTTGTTTGTTGTTTGTCGCGCGCAGCTTCGTAGCCAGCAGCGGTGGCTGTCGCTGTTGATGGCGACGGCGTTGTGGCTGTGCTATCATCCATTGTGAATTACCCCTCACCTCCTCCTCCTCCTGTGGACACTTTCTATGATTTTGCTAATTGCTAGACACGATTTCGAATTGAAAATTCGATGACGACGACTCGACAACACTCGGAGAAGCAACAACAATCGCAGCGACAAGTGTTTCTCGGCTTGCGTGTGTGTGTGTATGATTGTGTGAGTGTGTGTGTGTGTTCGTCAGCGGGTGCAGCAGTTTGCAGGGGGCGGTGGTGCAGCAGAGCGGGCAGCGCAGGGCGTAAGTAGAGATGATGATTTTCCTCTATAGTTGTACGAGTGTGTGTGTGTGTGTGCACGACGAGTGAGTACTTGTTGTTGCTGTTTCTGTTATTTTTTTGTTGTTGTATACACTTCCACGGTCACTTCCTCCTCTCCAACCCACTGGAATGATTTTCCTTGACAATAAATTTTGGTTTTCCAGATTGAGTGTTGTTGTTGTTAATTGTACTATACTGAAAACGTATCTGCTGCTCTGTTTTGATTCGTCCCGTGGATTAAGTTGTGAACTATATTATTGTTGATTATGAAACGAATCTGCTGCAGATGGAACCGAGCTGAGCGAAATACATAAATAATCAAAGTCCCTTTCGTCTACAGCAACACTTGTTTTAATTCGCTAACAGAGTTGCCTTGGATAATGAGCCGCGTTGCCACTCTTGCTAAACATGACGTGTAACAACAAGTAAGATAAATAATCGCATTTATCGCTTAGTTTTAGAAAAGAAGTAAATTTTTGTGAAAAGAAAAAGTAAATTAATTAAAAGTAAAAGTAAAACAGGCTTTGCTTACTTTAGTGAGACTAAAAAGTAGTGGGGCAAATTTAGTACATTTTACCTTACGCACAGCTGGCAGCACTGGCAGTGTCAAACAATTTTAAAGCCGAAAGAGAGCAATAACTCAAATTTTACATATATATATAAATATATATAAAGTTGAATTTCGTGATCTGTGTCAAGTCGGGTGAAGTTCAATTGCATATATTCTTGCCAATGGAAAATAAGTCATCCGTGTCAGCGCTACAGGAGTATTGTGCCCAAACCAAAACGGGCGTTCCTGTCTACGATTACATTGACGGCGAAGACGGAGGATACGTTTGCAAAGTAGTTCTAATGGATGTCGAAGCATATGGCAATGGTAAGGATGATCCTCCAATCATATATGCAGTCTATATAAAACACCGCCTTGCAGGTCGTTCCAAGCGCGATGCCAAACATCTGGCGGCAGCCAACATAATGCGTAAACTGAGTAAGCTGCCAGGATTCAGCAGTTTGGCTACCGATGCTGTCCGTAAGGATGAGGCAGCAGCCAGTGGTGTGGTAGATGAGATGACGAACATTAATCGAGATATGCTGAAGGAACTGCGCGACTATTGTGTACGCCACGACATGCCATTGCCCACCATTGAGATTGTGCAACAAAGCGGCACCCCCAATGCACCCGAATTTGTTGCCTGCTGTTCGGTGGCATCCATAAAACGTTATGGCAAGTCCGACAAGAAGAAAGATGCACGTCAACGTGCTGCCATTGAAATGCTATGGGTTATATCCAATGATTCAGACACATCAAAGCCAGATAATCAGTTGGTCAGCACAAAACCACCACAAGGAGGCGCTGCTGCAGGTGCAGTTGATCTGGAATCCAGTTTCGAGGATGTTGAGACGGAGCGCAGGCGCAAGTTCAAAACATATCGTGAATTAACCGATGCCGGCGTAGAGGATAGTGGATCAACCAAGCTGTGCGATCGTCACAACTACTTCAAGACATACTTTCCCCATCTCAAGGAGGAGGCCTTCAAGGCCCTGCGAGCCGATGATGATTACGAAACACCCAAGCAACAAATGATGGCAGTACTATCTGCCCTAAAGCTCACCCCTCGCATTACCCAACTGGAGGCTAAGTCCATGGAACCCATGCTGCAGATTGAACTCAACTGCGATTACGACTGTCTCTTCATGGGCCTGGAGAGTCAAATCTATAGTGATATGAAGAACTACTTTATGGTTATGCTAGTTTAAGACTGAAGAAGAGATGAGGAATGAATTGTGGATGCATTTGCGTTTCGAAATGAATGTATTTCAACTAATACTTAAAACTAAATAAACGTGTTATATACAGGAGTCAGGAAGTAATGCACATCAATCTTTATATCTAATATATAAATGTATAATAATATAACTATCGTCTCATTACCTAAATATAATAAACATTGTTTTATAATAAAATACGTTAGTTTTTCCCATAAGGTCATTTCATTTACAATCTTTGTTGTTAACTTTCTACACAGTTTTATATTAATCATTATTATGTTTACAGCAAGTTTCTCGACGAAGGAACGAAACCGCATTATCATCGTGCTAAAGTACAGAAATTGGTCGTGACTCGATGTATTATGACTGACGTACATGTGTAAAGTAATAAGGGACTTCCCCCTCCATTAAAATATCTCTTATCTGGGGCAATACACTTACTCTATTGGTAGCATAGTACACATACATATGTATATATAGATAATACTACCTTGCCAGATACTAAATCTTGATACGCCTGCAGTTAACGGAGAAAATTCGGTTTGTCATAAAGTTTCTTATCGTCAGAGAAGTATATCTATCGATTTTTACTATCGATGTTGTATTTTTTGCATAGTTTTTTAGATTTCCATCGATAATATCGATAGCTCGTTTCATTTTCTATTTATCGCGCTTTCACAGTTTATCAAAGGCAAATCGTTTATCGAACTGCGGTTTCATTCCCCATTCTCTTCGCTTACACGATCGATAAACACAACAAGCCACAATTATTTTGTTTATAATGTGTGGGCTACCTGTAAATTTTACTATTCCTTTAAAAACTATATAAAAAAAAATATTTTCGTTTACAAAAAATGAATAGCAACAATAACAATTGCAGCAGTTGCGCCTCCGATTCGAGCTTCAGCTACAGATTCAGGTCCTTCTTCAGCTTCAGCACCTTTTCCAGCTTCAGGGCGTAGCTCCTGCTCCAGCTATAGATACAGCCCCTGCTGCTCGTGGCGTCCTCTTCTAGTAGCTAATCTTCTTGCGCAGCTTCAGATGCTGCTGCTGCTGAGAATGGCCATGATGATGATGCGACGACGAAGACTCCCTCTCCCTATCGCTGCTCAGTCGACTGGCGCCGCGTGTCACTGGCTGCTGCCACTGTGGATTGGTGGGCGGGGCAGTGGGCGTAGGTATGCCTGAATTGGAGGCTGATGTGGAAGCCGATGATGCCGATTCAGCGAAGATGCGACGCGAGAGACGAAAGCTGCCGCCAACGATGCCACTGTTGTTGCTACCATTGTTGCTGCCGTTGCCGTTGTTGTTGCTGTTGCTGCTGCTGTTGTTGTTGTTGCTCTTATTCATTGCTGCAGCAGCTGCAGCTGCAGCGGCAGCAACACTCGTCTTCCTCAACAGCTTCGTATTGTATTCATCGCATTTGTCCTTCTCGATGCGTGTGGAGCTCAGTGAACGCTTGTTCCGCTTGCTGCTGCCCAAACTGAAGCTGCTGCTGCTGCTCATCATCTGCTGGTGCTGCTGCTGATGATCCTCGCCAGAAATGAGGCCCATGCTAAGCCGGCTTGTGTCTAGGGAAGGTGTAGAAGAATGCGAATTACTCAATGTGCAGTTGTTGTTGTTGTGATTGTTGTTGTTGTTCATATGGGGTATCTTTGACTTGACCACGGAGGATGCTGTTGTTGTAGTTGTTGCTGTTGTTGTGGTGTTGCTGTTGCTTGCTGGCAGCGGATTAGAGTTCAAATCAAGCGTTGCAGACGAAGAGCGTGTTGCAATACCGTAGCCAGACCCAGCAGCAGCAGCAGCAGCATTGCCCAGCGACGTGGACGAACCGCAGATGTTGGTATGGCTGCTGCTGCTGCTAGTGGTGGGTATCGCGGACACATCCCGATAATAACGTGCTGTTGCCATGGTGCAAGCCTGCTGCTGCTGCTGCTGACCACTTGTTGCCCCTGCCCCTGCCCCTGTCTGCTCCCCGCCCGGTCGCTGATAGCGTATGCGAGAGCGTCCGCGCAGCGTCATGTGATGATGCGAGCTACGTGCGGCACTGCTACGTATAGGCGGTATTGTGGCAGAGCTACCCGCACAGCCAACACCAATGGGTATCTTACTCTCGCTGATCGTTGCGTAGGGTTTTAACTGTTTATCGATAACAGCGGCTATCGCCGAGGCAGCAACAGGTTGCTCATGTTGCTGTTGTTGTTCCGCTTTGCGTAAATGTTTCAACTCCATTCTGGGATGTTGTTGTTGGTGTTGGGATTGGGTGAGAGAGAGAGAGAGTGAGAGTGGAGCCCACAGCCAAGCACAAGAGAGAGAGACAAAGAGAAATAGAAATAGAGTTGGTGTAGAGAGGGGGCCACACTGAGCAGTAAACAGACAATTTGCACTCAAATCGATAATAAAAACCAATATCGATAACACTAGGGAGCAACAACAAACATAAACAAGTATGCCAAAAGAGTGGGAGGGAGAAAGGTAAGGGGTGGTGGTAACAACAAAATAAAAGCAAGCTTGAAATAAATTTTGGGGTTTTTATTTTTTTTTTTTTTTTTTGTAATTTGGCATGCACAAACAAAATGTAAAACTAATAATAAAAAGAAATAAAAGTAGTAAGTACAAACTCGCAAAACGACAATACAAAATAAATTAGCAGTTACATTAGTGTTGCCAATGCGTCAAAAGCAAAAAGTGCTGCCAATAATTGGCAGTGCCATTCGCCCCTTGGCGCTGCAGCAACGATCAACACAGCCATCGATAACTATCGATGACCGCATACGTTAGTTGCGCCATATTGTTAAATTAATTTTTGTGCCAAAACGGTTAGACGGCGGAAAATAATAAAAATACGTTTGTTTGTGTGTGTGTGTGTGTATGCTACAAACTAAATTAAATTTAAGTTATATATGCTTACAAAATATTTACAATTGCCGAACTGAGGTGCAAAACTGGGCGAGAAGGAGAAATCAGAAAATTGAACAGGGGGAGGAGGGGGAGTACAACAAAAACACTAAACGAAAATACAAAAGCCGCCACGGCACAGTACGCAGAACTCAAATCAAATCAAATCAAATCAAAGTGTGTGTGTATGTGTGTGTGTGTGACGGGGGACGTTGAATGGGAGGATTCGATTGCAACTTACCTCTTGCTGTAGATGGCCAAGCTGCGTGTGCGACTGGCCAAATTGGTCTGCACATTGTTGTTGTTGTTGTTGTTGCTGTTGTTGTTAGTGCTATTATTGTTACAGTTATGCAAGTTGTTGTTGCTGCTTAGATTATTCAAGTTGCTGTTGTTGCTATTGCTATTATTGTTGTTGTTGTTGTTGCTATTGCTGTTAATAAGGTTATGTACAACTGCAGTTGTTGTTGTGGGCGCCGTGGAAAGGCAACTGCTGCCAGCCTTGATGCCCAGCGGCATTGTGGACATCTGCACCAGATTGTTGTTGTTCCTAAATGGCTGCGAACGTGCGCGTGTATGTCGCAAATTGGCATCGCTAGATTCACTGCAGGATTGGGAAACATTAGTAACAGAATATAGTAAACTTTCCCTCCCCCTTTTTCTCACCTATTGCTGTTGCCGGAGCGCGAATGATGGCGCCGCAGTGCCTTAATCTGATTGAGTTTATCACCCTGCGTCTGCGACTGCTTCTTCTCCAGCGCCGTCTGTGTCATGCGCACCGAGGAAGCAATTGTGTGTCGTGCTGCCTCAAAGGCACTTGGCTTGCGCAGTTTCTTCTCCGTGCAACTGCCCGTTGCAGCATCCACAATGCCTCCACTGTTTGGACTACTACTGCGTGCTGCAGTGGGATTGACCAGACGACGCAGAGAGTGCGCTATTATGGTTGGCTTATTGGCGCTTGACGGCGACTTGCGACGTCGTGTAGAGATTGTGTAGGTGGTGGAGCTGCTGCTCAATTGCTGCTCTGCTGGTGCACTGGCTGTGTCCGTATCATTGTCACTGCCATTGCAATTGGCATCGTCGGTGGACAAGTCATGCTCCAGCTCTCGCAGCTGCTCCCGCTGCTGCTGTTGCTCCGATAGCTCATCATCGGTTTGCTCGGCATCCACCGTGTCACGATCGTACAGATGCATTGTATCCACACGTTGTGAGATGCCTTTGACACGTGTCAACAGCAGATCCACATTCTCGTAGGTATCCGATGCCAACTTATCTTGCTGCAGCTGCTGCTCGTTTTCGGCCAGTTTGGTCTTTAGCTCCAGGCTATAGATGCCATACTTATGCTGCAGCACGGGCAGTGAGCTGCGACGTCGCATGCGTTCACCCTCGTTCCACAGCCAGCTCTGTTTACTGCAGTAGAGAAGAGAAATTAAAGGATTAGCTCAATGAGTTCTTCATAATACTCCTTATCCGATCACTTACTCCTCCATCCATTGCTGCTGATGACCAATTACCGAACCAGGTCGGCACAATCTCAGCCATGCGATGGCTTCCAGTGCAGTGAATCCATAATGCTTCATTATGTATGCTCCTATAAGGCTTCCAGTGCGTCCCAATCCCGCCTTGCAGTGCACCGCAATGGCACCTTTAGTCGTCTCACAGATAGACAGGAATTTCTTCAGTATAATATCACTTGGTGTGCTGCCATCGATGAAGAACAGATCCTTATGCTCAAAGCCAGCATTCTCGAACGAGGAGGCATGATAGACCTTCGCATTCAACCTTATCACGGTGGTCACAAAATTATCCCTGAAATATGTAAAGTAACGTTCCGGCGCATGACATGGATATCCGTTGGGCAGCGTCTTCGACTTCTGATGTGGCCCACAAAAGGCGATAAACTTTTGCGGCACTATCCAATTGAAATCTCCATTCTCTACACGCTCAAAGTACTCGTACTCTTCTGCATCAAAGTCATTGAAATTTACGAAACCCGCCTGCAGGCCCTTGTGGATGGCATTGAGGCAGTCGAGCAGTGAGATTTTGAAATTACTCGGGCCGTAGCTGGCATCACAGAAACGCGTATACGCGGGTATATCCGCGGCAGCGAGTAGTTTATACGTCTCCTCTGGAGTTTTGTTCAGGTATATTATCTGCAAGAAGAGAAGGGATTGTGTAAGTTAAAATATTCCAAAAAAAACCTTTATCATATAAAAAGAAGACCTAAAGGTTATCTTCGGCTTACCGAAGATTTTATACCCTGAGAGCTTTTGGCTTCAGTTTGCAGTTTTCGGATTATTCTTTTACTTGTTATATATACATATACATATTTTTTAACATTCTTTTTTAGATACTCTGATAAATATATAAATATTATATTTCTTGTATGAAAATCCTTATTTCCAACTGATAATTTCTATGCAAACTTTTTTGTTTGTATAGGAAATGTATGTATAGGTGATTTAACTTGAAAAATAAGTTTGAAACTATACCTATATCGGTCTAATCGAACTCGTTCCGTTTTATTTAAAGCAATAAGAAGATTATGAGCTAAGTTGTATCATGATATCTCAAAACAGAGTGACAAAATTTGTGTTATAACAGACGGACAAAGCTAGTTTGACTTCCCGATTAATGCTGGTACAGAATATACATATATACTTTATAGAGTCAAACTTGTGCACAAAATAAATATACTCTCTGCAAGGGTATTTATTCAATTATACGCCCCTCGCATATCAACCAAGAAAGGTCACACTTACTGCATACGAACCAATCAGGTAGGCCGCATTTAGCCGCTTGGCCGGATTCATGGAGGTGTAATGCACGATTTTCTTGTTCGCGTGACTCTTGGCACTCAGTTTGGTGTTAAGCTTCATGCAGTAACGATATAGTATGCATATATTCAGGGGCCCGAAATCATTGTAAAAGTTCTCATACACGAACTCCTCATCGATGTTAAAATAATGCGTATGCGCCGTATTCTTTGGCTTGATATTCTTCTTGAAGACCACGAAATATAGGCGGTCTATATAGAGATAAAGATAAGGATCAAGATAAAGTTCAATAACATCACACACACACACAACTTTACCTGGTTGGATTGTTGTGGCACAGACAAGCATATCGGAATTATCATCGTCCAGCATCATGTTTGATGTCTCTTAGCGACTGTAAATAATAAAGAGAAGATATGTATATATATGTATAAGTATATGATATAAAGGTATTGAAATCTTGTGCCGTAATCTTTAGCAAACAAGATACGAGTGAGTGCAGCCCACGTATACCTGCTCTATAACGCTTCCGCTTCTTTTCGTAATAAATAACAATTTTTCAACTTTCAGCTAATAAATTTCGCCCACTCTCAACCACAAGACGACTTTGCCATATTGGGCCCAGCGTAAATGCTGTTTTCCGCAAAAGGTGTATTATATATTATATAAAGTCTACATATATCTATCTGTATATAGTCGTAAAATACATATGTATGTTCAATTCAATATACGAATTGTCCTCCTTCTTTAAGCACCATGCGGCAATTTCCCTTTTTCTGTGCCACTTTCCCACCAAGCCACGCCACATAGAGTAGGCTGGCCCTGTATGTAGGTGATGGCTATATTGATATGCATATAACCATCAAACAGACAGAGAGACTGACAGACAGACAGTCAGTCCGCACGTCAGGCAGTCATTTGCCGACATCCGCATCCTAATAAACTACAGAGAAGGACTATAAAAACCCCCACCCAGTGCAAAGCGAATAGCAAATGCTCTTTCGAATCAATCGATATAGAAATCATAAATCTCAGCAAATTGTGGATAAACATACTATAAACATGCTATACTATATATAGAGCAAGCATAAAAGTATTATATCAGATTATGTCATACATATTTGTAAACTTTTTTATTACTTTAGCTTAGTTAGTTGAGGCATGTGTGTTCAGTAGTATCGATTCGACGTAAACTTCTTGACACAGAACTTGCAACTAGTTAAGTGTGTGTTCGCTCTTTCAGCATTCAAAACGATTCTCATGAGGGTCTCGTCTCTCACACACCACACCTTCCCCCCCCCCCTCGAAAAGTTTATGATACCCTGGTCGAGGAAAGTGTGTCGTTCGCACACACTTACGCACACTCTCACACACACTCGCACACACACACAAGTAGTCCTGTGTGGTATTGTATTATAATATTCGATTTTATGCAAATTTTTAACCTTTTGCCTCTAGTCACACACCAAAGAGCAGTAGTGGCGTGCCGATAGGGAATTCTAGCCTAGGGATCACTACACCACTACAACTATATATACGTTTTCCGGATTTAAAGTTTAAAAGTCGAGAAGGAGCCGCACCTTTTATGGCGTATTTGCATGTCTTGCCAGATCTAAAGATAGATTGAAATCAGAGCACTAAAATGGATGAAGAAGGTATGTATAGTACACATTATGTGTGGCACGTAGCACGCGGTAACGGGATTGTTAGGAAATGGAGAAATGTGTTTCTTAGTTAGGTAATTCGTAGTGCTAGGTTTTATGCCAAAGATAAATCAGTCGTTTTTTTTTTTGAAGTTTTCTTGCTTTGGGTCTAATGAAGCACGAAATTCTTAGTTTTTACTTGACTCGAGTGTTATATACCCATTAGTTCGTGACTTGTACGCCTAGTAAAATTGTTTCTTATAATACTTTAAGGTGAGTTCTAACAAACAAATTTGCAGATGCTGATAAGGATAAATAAATGAGGATAAATATTGACCACATATAAAATGAAAGTTCTATCTTTAAAATTGCACTTTCAATTGGATTTTGTCGAGACGAAGGAAGGCGTGTTCAATTTCTAAAACAACCTTTTACTGCGTGGAACTGTATGGCACATGTTCATCAAATTTGATAGCTCTAGCTCTCTTTGTCTCTGAGATTTAGTTGTTTATACAGACAGACAAGCCTATTGCAACTCGGTTGATGATGCTGAACAAGAAAATGTACATATTTATATAAACTAAACTGGGTTGGGAGAAGTTTCTTTCTGCCAATTTTATACATTTCCCATTGTCACAAAAGTAATATCATTTTTAAATCCCCCGACAAACAGAATTTAATTAGCGAACCACGAAACAAACAAAAGCAAACCCACGAATATATAGTGTACAAATTTGGCTAAATTAACTGGAGAATTGAAATGTGGAACAAAAGAGCTGACAAGCGGCTAAATGAGAAACTTGCAATCAAAAGTTTTTACAAACCGTGAGGCGGCACTTGTACGAAGTATATGTATATGTATGTACAAATATATGTGTGTATTTGTGGCATTCCACAACGCGCCAAAACAAAACAGACACACACATACATAAGTATATGGAAATACATGTATGTATGCATGTGGCCACTGCACATATGCTAGTGTTCGTGTGTGTGTGTGAGTGCTCCACGTGACGACAACAAAACATATCACCAAAAACAATCACACACACACACGCATACACATACATACTCTCACACTACGCTTATCGCTGCATAGAGCGCGTAAACATTGAAAAGGGGGAAGAGGCAAATGAAGAAAACTAACTGTACAGCATTGAAAAAAGTCGGATCAGTGTAGGTTGGTTCAACTATTGTTAGACAATAGATTTTAAAACAAGTTTTTAAATATAGCCACAGCTAGTGACGTCACCAATCCACTCACACACCACACACACACACACACACACACAATACCTTCGTTAAGAACAACAACGAAACAACAATAAACTCTCTGTTGTCAGCAAATAGCGATGGCGATGTCGACGTCGATGTCGATGGGCGAAGGCGATGTTCGGGCTGCGTTTCAAAGTTAGTTGTCACTTTTTCAAAACGAAACGCCGCGCTGCCGGCGTCGACAGCGACGGCGACCAAGTCAGAGATTTTGCCGCGCGCATACCGCACAATCACACACACACACACAGGAGCAATTCACAACGATAACCAGCAGCAGCAGCAAGAGCAACAGCTCCTCTCCAACTGTTCCTCCACCCACCTCATCCCACCCGCTACCCGTTTGCCCACTACACTGCGCATACTCTCTCTCTCGCTCTGCCGCGCTCTCTCCCTTTGCCTCTTTCTCTCTCTCGCTCTGAAAAGCTGATGCTATGCTTGCGCGCGCTCTCCCTCATTTACACTTGTTCGCTTGTATGTGTGTTTGTGTGTATGTGTGTGCGTGTGTATTGGTGTTGTATTAATAAAAGCAACCAACGCACTTTTCTTTCAAATCCAACACAAAATGAAACTGAAAGAAGAACTTGGCTGTGCTACTGCGTAATCATTTTTAGGGTATACGAAGCAGGGAAAGGGGGACGAGAATGGGAGCAAAGACTGGACTATTTTCGTGTTAATAGTGTGTGTGTGTGTGGGGAGGAAGGAAGGAAGTAGGGTAACAGTTGCACTGTTGGCAGGGCAGGTAAGTTCGTTTGCTGCCTCTGCCTGCGACTCACCTAAATTATTTTGGGTATTTGTGGTGTATAGATATGCACAACACGATGGGGCAGCAACTGCAGCCGTAAACACACCATGGAACTAAGAATTTGGCTATGACAAAAATTTTACTCAGCATAACACGGGCACCACACAAATTAACTGTATTTTTTTTTGGGTTTTTCTGTTTTTCGTGTATTATGAATTTTGAACACACTTAGAATTTAGTAAACAACATTCTCAATGTAACAATGTTATTGTTTGGTTCCGTACATACATACATATATATTTTATTATATTTAGTATGTTTTTTTTTTTTTGTAAATCGTAATGATCACACAAGAAAAAGGCGCTCGGCTCGAGTTTAAATGCGATCGACTGCTCTAAGCGAGCTCCCACAGTGAACTAACAATTCAATGCGGCGTTGGCGCTTTTTCCGTTGCACTTTGTGCTCTCTTTCGTTTTACATTTACTGCGTGTGCATGTGTGTGAGAGAGAGCAGTGTTTGTCCCCATACGAAAGCCATGTTGGCGCTTTGAAATCACCAACACTTAGATAACCGTTTCAGTTCTCCCTTGCTCTCTCTCTCTCTTTACTTACTGGCAGGGTTGCATTAATACTTATATCGCGTTGACAACTATTTGAATTGCCAGCGTTGCCAACCACGACTGTGTTTTTGGCGTTACAATTGAATTTTATCACAATTTTAATAAATACTTCATTTTAATTTGGAGAATTATGTAGCAAGTATATCTATGTTTTATATTTTGAATAATTGTATTAAAAATAACATGGTTAGCAATAATGTTTTTATTAGTGAGTGTGTGTGTGTGAGTGCGTACGTGATTGCGTTTTTGGTCTAATGAAGTCCACAAAACATAACGGACCCAGCATACAAGACAGGTAGAGAACAAATGTTCCACACTCCTCACACATATACAGATGCGCACACAGATGTCCATTCACTTGTTGCAGCATGACGTGAGAGCGAACTGATGCTCTTAACAAAAACAGTTTCTCTCTGTGTTGTGATTTGTTTATTCCTAGAAATAGTTTAATTTAAACTATGTAAATTTAACTAATTAAATTAATATGGAAATATTAATAATTTTATGTTAAACATTATTTATGATTAAATTACACAAGTCACAAAAGCGCGCTAAGTACGAATTTGAAATTTATCAAGCACTTCAATCTCAGTTAACTCTCTCTTCCTTTTGCTCTTCGCTCTTTGATTCTCTCTCACTTAGGAGTATCTGTGGAATATCTGTTGTAGGCAGGCGACCGATCGTGTCGCAGCGCTCAGTAACGAGTGTGGATCTTAGCCGAACGGACGGGTTTTCGGTGATCCAGAGTTTTCTTTCCGATCGTGTTCCTCCTCCGATTGTCTTCTTGGGGAAAATATCTTCTCAGTGTGTGAGTGCAAGTGTGTATGTGAGCGCTGTGTGTGCTCCCTTCAAGTTTATAAAAAGAAGTCAAAAAGTGTTTGCTGCGGCAACAGAAACCACAACAACAACTGTATAGAGTGTTTGTTGTTTTTGTGTATAACAGAAAATGTTTTTTGGAAACTGCGCGGAGTAGGAGCTGCAGCTCCGCATGGTAAGAAAATAAAAAAAAAAAAAAAAAAAAAAAACAAAGGCAGATTGTGAATTTGAAATTTTTCTCAGCCGAGTTAAGTTGGGGGCGGCAGCCTGGCGCAAGGCGGCGCAGCTGTTATCGGTTTTCTTGTCCCGTTTGTTGTTCCCACCTACTTCTTACTACGCTGCATCCGTTGTTTCTCCGCCGTTGTTGTTGTTGTTGTTAGTTTTATCTCGCTTGCTTGCTGTGATAGTTTCTTCTGACTACTTTGAAATGATTTCATATTTGTCACATGAAAAGTTTACATTGCAAAGCACAAGAACTCTTTCACACACACATGCAAAGGTATGTTCTGTCTGTGTGTGTGTGGGTAACTTGATACCTCAAGCCAAAACCCATTTGAGAATGCCTTGCCTTGCATATGCAGCAAACATGTGTGCATGTGTATGCTTGTATGTGTGCATGTGCATTGAAACCGACGAGGGTGGCTCAAGCAGTGTTCGAACTGCCAAAAATTTCACTTACAATGTTGATAAGCGGATAAATAGAATTAAAAGAATATACATTTGTTGTTAAATTGATATGAGTTGAGCATTAATGCAGAAAAATGAGAATATTAACATAATTCGAATATGTATATATACTATATGTATGTATAATAATTGTTCTATAATATATTAATTGTAATGAAATTAAAAACGTTAAATGGTGCCAAATACATTTTCTAGACTTGTTATGATATTCTTACCATTTATTCCGAATTTGTAAAAAATACTGTTTTAAAAAGTGTTTAAGGCTAAAATAAAAGTAGAACTGAACAGACAAAGAATTAAACTTTCTTATTACAAACATGAAAAAAGTGTAAGATCATTGGAAATACATATAAGAATATATATATATATACTTTGCCTAAACAATTTTATAATGATAATTCCGAAGAGAATGGGAAGGAGTTAATATGAAAGATCTCTCTGCAATTATTTCCCTAATAAGCGCACTCACTTCGCTCTACTTATCCAACTAAAATCACTTGAACCACCCTCGCAAACTGCATACCTTCACCGAGTTGTTGTATCTGTGTGGGTGTGCATTGTAGCGGGCAGGAATAGCGCATCATATAAAGAATGCAATACTGCATAGCTAAGCAAATTGTCGCAAGGCAAAACGAGGCACAACTAATTAAGAATTTTAAGCTAAGCTTGACCCTGGCATGTGCATCCAAGAGATACAAAGATGCATCTACAGTTCTAGAGATCTATTTGCCGCACATCGTGGGCAGGACTTAGTTCAAGTTCTTAAAATAGTCTCTTGTCCGCCGTATGCTGATCTCATTCCATCTTGCGCTCGGGGGCTGCACACATGTTGCCCAGAAGCGAAACAGTTCCAGCTAAGCAAGAGGATGAAGAGGAGGTGAAGGAGGAGGTGGAGGAGGATGTGATGCGGTCAATTTTCTAGCGCGATTTGATGGAATTGAAAATATAAACATGGCAAAGCTAAGAAAACATCATATGCATGTGTGCACGACGTTTGTACAATGAGCAATTTTATGAACTTCCAGATACATATACGGAATGAAGTCATACGAACATATATAATATATAAGTATATGAAGACACCCAGAGATATGTACACAAGGAACACAAACATAGAGCACATGCCACAGAATGAAGTCGAAATCGGTTTGCGTTGCCTGCTGCTGCTCCAGTGCTGGCTGGCTTCATTTTTGTATACCCTGTAACTATCTAGCTAGCAAGCAGGCATATTTTCTGTTTCAGTCATCGGTTTCAACAGTTTAAAAGGTATTGTGTGCTTGTGGAAGAAAACTGATAATAATCGGAGATTGTATCTCGTTTATTAAGTTAGTTTGGTAAAAAAAAGTATTTTTTTTTTTTTTTTTTGAGACTATTTTCATATATCGTCGTTAAATTTAGTTTCCTCATAACAAAGTAGTGGTAATTAAATTTGTCTGCACATTAAAGACACTTCGGCTATGTGACTATCGATTAATGCATCTCTGCAAAAAATATCCCCAGAAATAACCTTATAATTTATTAACATCCTTATAATGTCTTTAAGAATCTATGAAAGAACTTCAAGAACAAAAATTTGATTTAAAAATCTTTTCTATTACATACATTCAACCAGAAACTAGGGTATCCACAGCATAAGCTATAAAGTGTAAGTACTAACACAAACAAACAATATATCACACGCACTCACACCCGCACGCACAGGGTATCTGCAGGTCAAGCTTTGATTGCCATCGCTGGGCACTTGTTTACCCATACAAATTCATAAAAACAAACACAACGCTCTCGACGTACAGTGTGTGTGTGTGTGTCAATGTGTCTGTGTGCTTGGTAAATTAACGTTTTGTTTAGTTCCTTCCTTGCTTATTTGTTTATTTGCCATTCCCCCGTCTACGCATTGTGCTTTTTTCTCCTTTTTTTTGCCTGCGCCCAAATGAAATTGAAATTAACAGCGCCAAAATGAACAACGAAGAAGTCTTCAGCAATTAGAAAAAGAACTAATGCGAAGGTTGACGATCAGTAAATACCCTAGGTAAACATTATTTTTTTTAAATTATTCGATGATTCTGTAATTTATAAATGTATGATTCAAATCAGTTTAAGGTATTTCATATTACTTTCCGTTGTTTTAACTTTTTGATACCACAGATTTGGATTTGAATCCTTATTTTTATTTATTTAAAATTAATCTGCAGATGTTTTAAATATTTCCTTATATTATCTATCTAAATGTGGAATAATTATAAAAAGATCTTTAAGGCTTCAATGAAAATATGTCTCTTTTTGTCTCATTGTTTGCAGCAAGCCTAAAATACCCTTTCGCTGTGTGTAAAATTCTTAAAAGACTCTCGCAACACACACACACATGCAAACACGCTGAACACATATAAACATACAAATATTATGTGGCACATAAGTCGCATCTGTGAATGAACTCTTATCGGGCCATGCCGGGCTCGAAATTACGAAATACTTGAGAAAGCCGAGAGAGAGAACGAGGGACAGAGAGAGAAAGAGAGTGCGGCACGCCGCTGATGCGATTCTCAGTTCCCAGTTCCAATTTCGTTGGTGATCCCAACCCAAATCCTAGCCGTATCATCGTCCACATCTTGAGCATATGCCGCCTCTTATCGTTGGCCTCTGCCGCAGCACAGTTTTTTTTATGCCGTAGTTGCTTAGGTCGTTGCGTGTCTAAATGAAACAGGACTGATAAGACTTAGACCCAGATTTAGAATGGAAGCTATAATAAACATAATTAAAGTAGATAGAGAATTGACTTGATGAGACTGCAACCGGTTCGAAATATGTACATAATTCAAAGGCAAACAAACCATTTAATGCACTGTTTGTGAATTTTAGTGAATGAACCTTAAATACAGAAAAATAATATAATAATAATAATTATATTATCATAATTATTTATAGTGGGATAAACCTTCAAACTTCCCATGTCATTAGAGGTTCTTTTGTATATAGTGAAGAGATAAAAAATTAACCTAATTTTAATACGATATTAATAATGTGATCGAAATACTAATAATATATGATAATAATAATGATTTGAGAAAAAAATAATAATAATAATAGGATGATAATAAAAATAATAATTATATGTTATCAATAAAATGAATATAATAATATTAATATAAAGCAAAACTAACAAATTACTTCCTAAGTCATAAAAGGTTCCCTTTCAGATTTACGGCGTAAAGAACATGATACTCATAAAAAGCCTGTTTATGAGTACTTCAAACACTTTCTTAGTGTTGGCTAGCGCAATTTACGAGCTTTAGTTTTTGGCATGATGAGATCATGAGATCATATGTACAACTCTTTCCCCGACACTCTTTCGTCGTTATTGTTTTGAGTGCGAGTGTCTAAAAATAATCATCGTCTTGACGAAGGAGAGAGAGGGAGAGAGAGAGAGGGAGAGCGAGCGCATTTAGTACAAGTCTTGAAGCTGATAAACCAAGCAAACCGAAACGCACCAAGCAACAACGGATTAAACATTGTACTTAGCATATTGTTTATCGCCCTATAGAGTGTGAGTCGAACTTATGTCGGGCCTACGTCGCTTCATTCACATCTCCGCTCAGTTTGTGCGTAAGAGTCGTTCGGTGCAGACGTCTCTCTCTGGGGTTTTTTTTCTCTGGTCTGCGGTGGGTTTCCGTTTCTTGGGGTACACAAAATCTGGATTATACATATAGCTAATTGATATGCCGATAAGAAAGCACTTTATAAATATTGTATATAATGTCAAATATCTAATTGGATTTCTTGTTTGTTTTGCAGTTATTCGATTTGAAGGCGCAGCATGAGACTAAGAAGTTGCTAGAGCAGGAGCAAAGCCAGAAGAAGAAGGAGAAAGAGCAGGAGAAGTAGGTAAGATCAGGAATATGTATATATACTTTATAAAGATAGTAACTAACAGTTTTTTTCGACTTTAGCTGATCCTTTGGAAGGGAACTTCTACACGTGTTCGACGATCAACGATCATTTCATCTTTCCAAAAGGAAACTGTGAACAAACGAGCACTGATTATAAAGCTGGGCCGGAAACGCTCTAGTGGGACACGACCCCAAAGCGACAGACAGCGTGAGCGAAAGAACGAAAGAGAGAGTGAGAGAGAGGGAGCGAGCGAGGGAGATAGGTAGACGCGATGTCGCTTCGCAGCGGCCTTATCGCGGTTTTCTTTGTGCTCGCCGTGCTCAGCGATGCCCAGCGAGCGCCGCAGACACAGCAGCCACAGCATGGACGGCCCGATCGACCCCGCAATCCACCGCGTCAGTACGTGAAGGCGCATCCGTGCGAGCGTTCATCATGTTATCCGGCAACGGGTAATTTGCTCATTGGACGCGAGAATCGTTTGACCGCAAGCTCAACTTGTGGCCTGCAGTCACCAGAAAGATTCTGTATATTGTCGCATCTGCAAGATAAGAAGTGTTTTCTGTGCGATTCACGCGAAGGCACACGCAACGATCCCTACAAGAATCATCGCATTGGACAGATCATCTACAAGACTAAGCCAGGCACTAACATACCCACCTGGTGGCAGTCGGAGAATGGCAAAGAGAACGTGACCATACAGTTGGATCTGGAGGCGGAATTTCATTTCACTCATTTGATTATTACCTTCACCACCTTCCGCCCGGCGGCGATGTACATTGAGCGTAGTTTCGACTTTGGTGAGACATGGCATGTGTATCGTTACTTCGCCTACAACTGCCAGCAATCGTTCCCCGGTGTGCCCACTGTGCTGCACAACATCACAGACGTCATGTGCACCTCACGTTATTCCTATGTGGAGCCATCGAGGAATGGTGAAGTAATCTTCCGTGTGTTGCCACCAAACATCAATGTGTCCGATCCGTATGCAGAGCATGTGCAGAATCAACTGAAGATGACCAATCTGCGTATACACATGACAGAGCTGCACAAGTTGGGTGACAATTTGCTCGATAATCGAAGGGAGAATGAGGAGAAATACTACTATGGTATCTCCAACATGGTGGTGCGTGGTTCATGTTCTTGCTATGGCCACGCCTCGCAGTGTCTACCTCTGGACAATGTGGGTACACAGGACTTTGAGATGGTGCACGGACGTTGCGATTGTACGCACAACACGAAGGGTTTAAATTGCGAGACTTGCGAGGATTTTTACAATGATTTGCCGTGGAAACCAGCGTTTGGCAAGCAGACGAATGCGTGCAAGAAATGCGAGTGTAATGGACACGCCTTCAGTTGCCACTTCGATGAGAAGGTCTTTGTCGCTTCGGGACATGTTTCGGGTGGTGTTTGCGATGGTTGTCTGCACAATACACAGGGTCAACATTGTCAGGAGTGTATGCCCTTCTTCTATCGCGATCCCCTGGAGGATTTGAGCAGTCCCTATGTATGCAAGGCTTGTGATTGCGATCCTCGTGGCTCGTTGGACGAAGGAATCTGTGATTCTGTGAATGATCCCGATAATGGCATCGTAGCCGGCGCCTGTCACTGCAAACCGAATGTTAAGGGACGTGGCTGCGATCAGTGCAAAGATGGTTTCTGGAATCTCGATCCCAACAATCCAGAGGGTTGTGAATCCTGTACCTGCAACACGCTGGGCACAGTCAACAATTCTGGCTGCAATATGAACACTGGCGAATGTCTTTGCAAACGTCTCGTCACGGGCAAAGACTGTAATCAATGTCAGCCTGAGACTTTTGGTCTCTCTGAATCTGAGGATGGTTGCACGCTCTGTAACTGCGATTCAGGTGGCTCCTACGATAACTACTGTGATGTGTTGACGGGTCAATGTCGTTGCCGTTCGCACATGACAGGACGCACCTGCTCGCAACCTAAGCAGAATTACTTTATACCCGATCTGCATGTGGTGCATGACGCTGAGGTGGCAGACATGTGCATCTCGTACAGTAACAATGGCAACTGCAGCACTGTACTGCAACCGATTCCCAGCAATCAGGATCCTCATGAGGCGGACTTTACTGGCATTGGATTTACGCGAGTGCCCGAGAACTCGGAGCTCATCATTACCGTGGACGATGTGCCACGTTCGATGCCCTATGATGTTGTAATACGTTATCAGTCTGCATCGCGTGGTGACTGGGAGGATGCGTACATTACATTGGTGCGTCCAGATCAGATCGATCCAGAAGGCGAGTGCGCAGAGCTGACGCAGTCCACTCCAACGGAAGCACGTGTGCCCTTCTCGCTGCCCGAACGTGATCGTCAGGTTATCGCACTGCATGATGTCTGCCTGGAGGCGGGCAAGGCTTACAAGTTCAAGATCTTCTTCGAGCGTCGTCGCCACAACGAGGACAGCCCCACGGCAACGATACTCATTGATTCACTGACACTGATACCACGCATCGAAGTGACTCCGATCTTCACGGGCTCTCCCGTGGCTGATCTACGTCTGCGCGAATACATTAATCAGAACTGTAATCAGTCACTGTACGATATACGCTACAAGGGACATGTCTCATCGATTTGCCGTGACCTGGAGCAGGATGCCAGCAAGTATATCTACGATGGTGCCAGCATGTGTAACTGCAACCCGACGGGATCGCTCAGTAAGGAATGCGATGCCGATGGCGGCTTCTGTCAGTGCAAACCGAATGTGGTGGGTCGCCAGTGCGATCAGTGTGCGCCGGGTACCTATGGCTTTGGACCGGAGGGTTGCAAGGCCTGCGATTGTAATAGTATCGGTAGCAAGGACAACAATTGTGATCTGCTGACGGGTCAGTGTGCCTGTCATCCGAATACCTATGGCAGGGAGTGCAATCAATGCCAGCCTGGTTACTGGAACTTCCCCGCGTGCCGTGTCTGCGAGTGTAATGGACATGCGGCACACTGTGATCCCCTCACTGGGCAATGTCTTAACTGTCAGGACTCGACCACAGGCTTTGGCTGCGATGCCTGCCTGGATGGCTACTATGGTAATCCTCTGCTGGGTAATGAGATCGGTTGCCGTGCCTGTCGCTGTCCCGATACCTTTGCCAGTGGCAATTCGCATGCCGAGGGTTGCTCTCTGGACACACGCGATAACAACATGTTGTGTCACTGCCAGGAGGGTTATGCGGGTGCACGTTGCGAGATCTGTGCGGACAATCACTACGGTTCTCCCGAGGACGGTGGCAGCTGCAGCAAGTGCGAGTGCAGCAACAACATTGACATCTACGATGCGGGCAACTGTGATCGCCAGACGGGTGCATGCCTCAAGTGTCTGTACGACACGACGGGCGATCATTGTGAGCTTTGTCGCGATGGCTTCTTTGGCGATGCACTGCAGCAGAATTGCCGTCAATGCGAGTGTGATTTCCTGGGCACCAACAAGACCGTATCGCACTGCAATCGCTTCACTGGACAATGTCCTTGTCTGCCAAATGTGGAGGGTCTGCACTGCAATCAGTGTGCACTGAATCACTGGAAGATCGGCTCGGGCGAGGGTTGTGAGGCGTGCAATTGTGATGCCATTGGTGCCGTGCAGGAGCAGTGTCATCCCTTCACCGGACAGTGCGAATGCAAGCCAGGCTTTGGCGGCAGAGCGTGCAATCAGTGCCAGGAACACTACTGGGGAAATCCCAACGAGAAGTGTCAGCCCTGTGAGTGCGATCAGTTTGGAGCAGCGGACTTCCAGTGCGATCGTGAGTCGGGTCAGTGCGTGTGCCATGAGGGCATCGGTGGTTACAAGTGTAACGAATGTGCTCGCGGCTATCTGGGACAATTCCCGCACTGTGCACCCTGTGGCGAGTGCTTCAACAATTGGGATCTTATACTCACCGCCCTGGACGAGTCCACACAGGCGACCATTCAACGGGCCAAGGAAATCAAACAGGTTGGCGCCACAGGTGCCTACACTGCGGAGTTCAGTGAGCTGGACAAGAAGTTGCAACATATACGCGACCTACTGCAGAATACCACGGTCAGTTTGAAGGATATCGATCAGTTGGATGCAGAGGCCAATGCACTGAAGAACCAATTGGTTGCCTCGCATGAGCGTCTAAGTGAAACTGAGATTAAACTCGATGAGATTTACAATCTGCTCAGTTTGTCGGCAGTCGAGTTGGAAGGATTGCAGAATCATTCACGTCTCGTACAGCAGTTGTCCAAGGAGCTCAAGGAGAACGGCATTCAGTTGCAGGAATCCAACATTGAGGGTGCATTGAATCTAACGCGTCACGCCTACGAAAGGGTTAGCGGTCTGTCCGCACTCAAGGATGAGGCGAGAGAGCTGGCCTCGAACACCGATCGCAACTGCAAGCGTGTCGAAACGTTGTCGAACAAGATCAAGGATGAGACACCTGCCATTGCCAACAATGATCAGACCATATCCGATTATCGTGCCGAGTTGAACACACTCGCATCGCAGATACCCGATCTGAATAATCAGGTGTGTGGCAAACCGGGTGATCCCTGCGACAATCTTTGCGGAGGTGCTGGCTGTGGCAAGTGCGGTGGCTTCCTGTCATGCGAGCACGGTGCACGCGCTCATTCCGAGGAAGCACTGAAGATGGCCAAGGAAACGGAGCAGGCAATAACCAGAAAGAAGGACGAGGCAGATCAAACCATACGTGCCCTCACACAGGCCAAGTTGAATGCCTCGGAGGCGTATCAAAAGTCCAAGGCTGGTTTCGAGCAATCCGAGCGGTATCTGAATCAAACCGAGGAGGCCATCAAGTTGGCCACCAATCTGATCACAGCTGTCAATGATTTCCAGAACAACAAGACTGCGTTGCCGAGCGAAAGCAAACAGTTGGCACAGGATACCCTGTTGCTTGATCTAACACTGGACCCCAAGGAGATCGATACGTTGGGTGTGAAGATTAATGAGGCTGTGGCTTCGCTGAAGAACGTCGAGGCGATTATTCAAAACACACGACCAGATCTCGATGCTGTCAATATACTGCAGAGCACGGCCAATAGCACCAAGGAGACGGCCAACAGCATCTTGGAAACAGCCAATTCTGTGGTGGCCAATCTGGCATCCGCTGATGAATCACAAACACTGGCACAGAAGGCCATTCAGTTGGCCAATAGTAACATTGAACTGGCCGATAATGATCTCGAGCAGATCGATCTGGAGACCAAAGAGGCGGAATCGCCAGCCAATGCGACGGCACAACAGGTTGAGGATCTGGCGCGTAAGGTGCAGGGCCTGCAAAAGAGTATATTGAAGAACAATCTGGATGCCAATGAGATCACCAAGGAGGCGAACCAAGTGAAGCTCGAGGCACTGCGGGCACGCGGTGAGGCCAGCAACCTGCAATCTTCGACCAGTGCCACTAATCAGACACTCACCGATCGTGCCACTCGCTCGGAGAAGGCTCGCGAACGTGCCAAGTTACTGCTGCAACGTGCATCCAAGCTGACCGTCGATACCAACGAGAAGCTTAACGAGCTCAATTTACTGCAGGAAACTTATCTGGATAAGAATCAGCAACTTGCACGTCTTCAGGAACTTATACAGCCGCTCAACGATGAGCTCAATCTGTATCTGCGCAATATCCAGGATAATGCCGATCGCTATAGACAATGCACAGTCTAGAGGAAAAGAGAGAGACAGAGAGAGTGAGAGGTGAGTAAACTCAATAAAAGGAATAATTTCATAAATTAATCAAACCTTTTTCTTGCAGCTCCTCTGCGGTCGGTTACCCCCCACCCTAACCCTCATTGCCATATTTTATGAACAAATGCGAATAGAGCAACAACAACAACGAAAGCAAAAGGCAAAAGTTATTTCTGTTAAGTGTACCGTTACGTTTTGTAATCATAAGCAATCAATGTTAACTGCAATGTTCACCTTTCAATTTATGCCATTTTTTCATAGTGTGTACACAGTGTACGAAGTTTTCTATTTCTATCGAAGCAAACGCACAAGAATTAATTAAGTAAACGGAACAAAACACTACTAAATACAAATATAAATACAAATACAATAAATATAATTAATATACTACTTAAAAATTGTTGTAGTCTTTTCATTTCACTGCGAGAGCTAGACAGTTGGGAGGAAATTGTCAAATGAGCGAACATCCCTTCGCAAATGGGTTTATTTAAATAAATCTTGACACTTTCAAAACACACACAGTTGCAATTGCATGTGATGCGCAATGGCAAAGCATAATAAATAATACTATATAGTCAAGTACAATATCAAGATGCTGCCAGTTGGCGGTTTGTCATTTCGTTTTGTTGTTGCAGTTCTTCTTTAACGTCGCGTGCAGCGCTTGTTATGCTTTTTGTTTATTCAATATTTGTATGCATAAACATTGTGTGTTAGTTTTATTTAATAGAAAATGGTAGAAAACTTATTTTGTTTATAACTGCACATAATGGACCGACGATATAAGCATGCAATGCGCAGCTCAGCAGGTATTATATATTTTCATATTGAAGGTTTATCGTAAGTATTAATAAAAACAAACAGTTGACCCTCTGAAATAGTTTACAAACTGAACTTCCAATAGCAATATCTGTGTATTCCATCCATCACATAACGCGTCCTCTTCACACTTTAAGGGGGAATTGTTTAATTTTCTAAATACTGGCGTTGTACATGCGAAAGTATTAGTTTTGTTACTGTTTTTATATTATACTCCATTTCAACAAAATTCTCTCAATAAAAAATTAAATCAAATTAACGGAACACCCCTAAGCAGCCGCGTTATTTTTAGCTCAAAACTATCGAAAGTGAAAAGTACTGACGTTATCGATATAAAAGTACTCTTGCAACCCTGGTTAATTGGCGATGTGCCTTACAGCTGTGCTCGAATAAAGCGAACACTGCCAAAACAAAACACAATCAAACGTACACATATGAGTGTGCTTTTGCTAAATATTCATATTACTATACGATTTTCATTATACCAACAATATTTGTGGGGTCGGTACACTTATATCGCTTAAATTTGACAATGTCCTGTGTAATTTTGGTAAAATAAGTATATATGCCGGTACGCTAATTGGAACACGTTAGTGAGTCTGCACTGTAGAAATACGTACATGTGTTAACATATGTATGTATTTACGCATAGCACTCACACACACACATGCGAATTGGCGGATGTTGTTCTTGTTTTTGTTTTATGCAAGCAACAGAGGCTATTAATAAGAATATTCTGAAATAATATAATGCCACACAAAAAAGACGGCCGAATCTGCCTGTGCAATAATACGTCAAAAATAATGAGAACGACACAAAGCAAAAGTCTATAAGGAAAACAGAATAAATACGAAGCAAAAAAAGGGACGGATTGACTGAAACGAAAACAGTGCGCAAATTAATAATAAAACCCAAAAACAAAACGGAATTTTCAATTTCAATTTTTTGAATCAAGTGTTTTTTTGGGCTCACTGCTCTCGGATTGTGCTGTGCCGTGGGACTGTGTGCTTTACGAAACCGATTTGTTCCGTCGATTAACTTACTATATATACCAAACGAGACATACATACATAAATACATACATATATATATATAGTACATATAAACCTCATAGCAAATAGAGCGTTACGAACGAAGTCCAACTTCAAATGGATGATGAATTGGAAGACAAGATCTTCTATCAGACATACGTATCACACATGAAAATCCTGTCGAAATTCGCGGTGGGTTTCTCGTCCATCAACTCGCCCCTGGCCTATTTATGGAAACTATGCCGCCTGTACGTGCTGCGGCCCGAGGTCATATTCTGCGGCATCATTCTGTTTGTATTGTTATTGTATTTGCAAGCGGTTGATGTCTGGAGTCGCAGCATCTTGGGTCGCATACAAGCGACACTGGGACGCCAGAAGGCAGCGTCGCGTGTGATGGACATGTCGGGCAGTGCGGGCGATCATCAGTGCTGGGAGGAGGTGCGTCAACAGAGCGCTGCCTTCGCTGTGCTCGGACGTAGGCCGCACATGGAGGACAGGTGAGTTGGACGATGATGAGATGAGATGAGCATAGCTTCCATTACTTACTCATGCTCCCCCTTACAGATTCATTATCGAGGAGAACATCAACAACAACACGGACATCTCTTTCTTTGCCGTCTTCGATGGACATGGTGGCGAGTTTGCCGCTGACTTTGCTCGCGATGTGCTGGTCAAGCACATCTACAGCAAAATCATTGAGGCCAGCAAGCTGCTCAAGACGGAGCCACAGTCTGGTGACACTGGGGGCTATGAGAAGAGTCCCTACTTGACGCGCAAGCAGAGCCGCAACGATGGCAACAAGGAGAACTCGGAGCCAGTGGCGAGACGCGATAGTTTGCGGAAGGCACACAGCACCACAGCCGATTGCAGTGTGATCAAGCAAAAGACAACGGAGGCTTCCATTGCGGATTTCTATACTGCACAGCTGAGCAGCGCCATGCGCGCCAATAGTGGCAACAATAATGTGCTGAAGGATCCACTCTTCAACAACAACAACAATGGACAGAAAACTGGCGGCGACTCAGGCGCAGCACCGCCAACCTTTGAGGCCAAATGCTACATCGAACATGGGCGCATCAATTTCGGCAAACTGATTACAGATGAGATACTCTCCGCGGATCACAAACTGGTGCAACAGGCCAAGCAGGCGGTGAGTGAAGGGTTAATACTTAGAGCTAGAGAATCCATTGACTAATCTTGCTTCTCTTGCAGACCAACATAGCTGGCACCACAGCACTGATTGCCATACTACAGGGCAGCAAGCTGATCGTGGCCAACGTGGGTGACTCACGTGGCGTCATGTTCGATGCACGTGGCATTGCCATCCCATTGTCCTTCGACCATAAGCCGCAACAGGTGCGCGAACGTAAGCGTATTCACGATGCTGGCGGCTTTATAGCCTTTCGCGGCGTTTGGCGCGTGGCTGGCGTCTTGGCCACGTCACGAGCACTGGGTGATTATCCCCTCAAAGATAAGGTATGTGGCGTGATGATGATGTTGAGATGAGTAAATCATTCAGAAAATCTATAGCTAATCAGCCCACTCACGTTTTATATATTCTACAGAATCTGGTCATAGCTACGCCGGACATATTGACCTTCGAGCTAAACGATCACAAGTGAGTAGCGTAAAGATGCCCCCTGGTTAATGACCCCTTACTGCAACGACGTCATTACATTCATCTCACGTTCTCTCTCTATCTAGGCCACGATTTCTGATACTTGCCTCCGATGGGCTCTGGGATACGTTCAGCAACGAGGAGGCGTGCAGTTTTGTGCAGGAGCATCTTAAGGAGGCGGACTTTGGTGCCAAGTCGCTTGCCATGGAATCATATAAACGTGGCTCGGTGGACAACATCACTGTGCTCATTATAGCCTTTAAGAATGATGTCTATAAGATTAGCAGTGCCTCCTCGTCCTCCTCCGCAGCTGGTGCTGCTCCTCCAGCTGCTGTTAAAACCCCTTCGGTATCTGCTGCTGCTGCTGTCCAGCGCTCGAATTCGATTAAAACCAAGTAAGGGGACAGTCTTCTCCACGTTCCCCTTGCTTCATAGTGTGCAGCTAGCTCGCCGAGCCCAGCCCCCAAATAAAAGTGCCCAAATATTTCTACGCATTCGCGATGCTTTTTTGCGCGCAGAAAATTGAATCTATTTGGTTTCGATATATACATATATTATATGCATAAGATTTGTTTTTAGAATTTGTTGTTTTGTACAAATTGTTTAGCCATCACCATCGCTCATACGTCATGCATTCTGTTTACCACCCTCACAGTAGCGCCTTCCCCTCGATCCTCTCTATCCCTACATAAACGTTCATACATCACATTCATCAATATTTATTTATTTATTTTGTTATGCACTTATATTTGTGAAAGAAAAACAAAAACAAACCAAACTTTTTTAACTTATGAACGCGTTTACAAATAAATATTCGAAAACTATTTAAAACAATTACGTTTTATTAATGTTGACTTGAGATTTCTAGACATTAATAACTAAGCTCTTAAAAACTCTTGAGGTTTGTGTCCACTTACATTCTTACTAGGAGAAATGAACCCATATCGAATGGTGTTTTTTTCAACTATCGTATTGTTTAGTATGAACTATTTATTCCCATATATGAACATAGTCTAGATTATAATGATTTTGAGTGGATTTCTACAATTTAAATGTATGGCAAGATATGGAATCGAGCTGATAATCAAAGCACCCAATTAAGATTATATGGAGTGCCTACTCGAAACGAATCAACAGAATCAAAATTGTTTAATGAAAAGTCAACCAGACAACCCCGATAAAACACAATTTGATCTGTGTATGCATAGCTTTATGTTTTATTATATTGTTTCTTTCCTATACGTTATCTAAAGATTACTAGGTATATCTAAACTAGTACTATTTCAAACTTAATCTATTTAAAATCTGAGAAATCATAAATCCCAAAAGAATTAATATTCTCAAGATCGAAAACCTTCATCATAAAGTGTGTTAAATACGACTCAATTTAAAATTCCACGGCGTGTCTGTCTTGCTAGCGGGAACATATCCGAATCGAATCTATTTTTAGAAATTCGCATTCCCAAATCATAATATAGTAAAAATACTAATCAAGTAGTAAAAATACGTTTTTATTTTTTATCTGTGTAGGCGTCGCTTCATGTTTTATTCTAGCATAAAAATATGTCAATTTGCAACCGATTTACACATGCTATATGTCCAATATATATAGATAATGCAATCCGTAGTTTAGTGAGCTGATACAGACACTTGCCAGACACGGATGGTTTTGTCGGAGTAACCGGCAAACAGGGTCTGTCCATCGGTGGACCAGGCCAGGGAGAGGCACTGGGGCTGTTCGGCCTTCGAGTTGGGGGAGACGACCTCAGGGCGCAGCTCCTCGACGGTCTTCTTGCATGCCAGATCCCAGATCTTGATCGATGGACCGTAGGCAACGCACAGCCAGTAACGGTTGGGCGAGAAGCACAGGGCATTGATGATGTCGTTGTGCTCCAGAGTGTACAGGTTCTTGCCGTCATTGAGATCCCACAGCAAGGCCTTGGAGTCCTTGCCACCGGAGGTGCAGAGCGAACCGTCGGGTGAGACAGTCACGGTGTTCAGGTAGCCATTGTGGCCGTGGTGGTTGTTCTTCAGCTTGCAGTTAGCCAAGTTCCAGACCTTGACGGTACGATCCCAGCCGCAAGACACAATGATTGGGTTGGAGTGGTTGGGCGAGAAACGCACGCACGACACCCAGTCAGTGTGGCCATCCTCCTGGATGGTGAACTTGCACTCGGCCAGAGTGTTCCACAGCTTGATGGTCTTGTCCCGAGAGCCAGAGACGATCTGACGGTTATCAGCCGAGAAGGCAACCGACAGCACATCCTGCAAAGCCAAAACAAGATTAGTAATAGCACTAAAAGATTTTAATTTTTTAAAATAATAAGAGCAGTTGGAATTTATTCATGTTGCCTACTTACGAGAGAGATTCACGCAAAAGTACGTTGACTCAGGCGTAGAACACACAAAACACGTACAGATGTCAACCAGAAATTCTGCCTCGCATAGGCGCAACATATTGTATTGGTATTGGTGACTGCCTAACTAAACCTAACCTTACTCTATGGGTCGCTGCACCAATACCATTTTGGGGTAAGGGGTAATGATATTCAAATCAATTGCAATTCTAATCCCTGTGCTCAAAACATTTGGAAACTTATCCCACCTTGGTGTGTCCCTCGAAGCGGCGAGTGGTCTTGCCGGCAGCCAAATCCCACAGACGCAGAGTCTGATCCCAGGAACCGGACAGAGCGTAGTTACCGTCGGACGACAGCACAACGTCGCTGATGAAGTGCGAGTGTCCGTACAGACGCTTCTGGGGGTAACCGTAGTTGGTATCCTCATCGCGGGTCAACTTCCAGACAATCAGAGTCTTGTCTACAAACGAAGAGAGATATTAAAATATTTGTTCACTAATATATAAACATGGTCAATTGATGGTTTAGATATTTGGAGATTAAACCCAATCTTACCTAACCTCACAATGGGTCTAGTACTGCAGTGCATACTTACCACGGGAAGCCGAGATGATGGTGTCGGGATCCTTGGGGTTGGTGGCGATCTGGGTGACCCAGCCATTGTGGCCGATCAAAGTTCCACGCAATTGCAATGTCTCAGACATACTTAATAATTTTTAATAAATTGCAACGGGAGCGCAATTGAAACACGTCCAAAGGCGCTGCAAGCTGGCAGAAAAAGAGGCGGAAACGCACAGGGTTGTGTGGCAGAAACAATCGAAGATACTTGAAATTAGGACTGCCAACTGGAGCAAGTAAAGCTGACAAATTGTTTTAAACTGTGATTCAAACGGAGTACTGGGATTCAAGGTTTTCCTTTTTGCTACGGATTTTATTAAATTATAATAGAATTGCAAATTCCCCACTGGAGAGGATAATAATGTCTGTTTTAGTTACCACTTCGATATATCGATACACCATATATTTAGTACCATCACCATGGTACCATATTTAGGTATTGTTGTGAGCGTTACACACGGTCACACTTTGTTACAGCATTGGGTCAAAGTAGTCTCTGGATATACTGAATCCTCCCACACACTCAACATGAGCTTAGAACAACAACAGAGTGCCGGGACCAATCCCCGGAATCCCCATGGTCTTGGTAAAGTAAAAAAGGAGATATACCTCTAACGGATAATAACCTTATTGCCGGTATTGCAGGTGATCCCAATGACACAACGTTGCGCAAGGTGGAACGGGAGGTGCTTATACCGAAAATAATGAGGGATAAAGCGCGAGATGAACTGTGCAACAAGGAAGTGGCCGATTTCGAGGAGTGCTGCAAGGCGAGCAGCGTCTTCATGGTAGCCACCTGTCGCAAACAGAACTCCGCCCTCAAGTCATGCCTTTCTCGCTGGTATCAGGACGAGGGCTTCAAGGAGGAATGCAAGAAAATATATCTGCAGGAGCGTGCGGATTACCGCAGCACAGGCATACCCAAGAAACACCGAGTTGAGAAAGTCTAGCTTAGCTTCGTTTTTGTGTATTATTGTTTTTGTTTACTTTGCACAAAAGATGTGTAGTTAAAACGCCGTATCACAGTCTCATCAATGGTCAGGGATTCCAGTGATTCCGGTGTGGCTAGCGTGGCATCAAGGTCCTCGTCAGACTGCTGTACTACAAGCAGAAGCACATCCTTGTCCGAGGTCTCTGCTACGCGTTGAACTCCCTTTAGATTCTTGGGAGTATAATGCGAATCTTGTTGCTGTTTAGGTACTTGCACAATTACCAGGAAACTTGCATGATACTGGGACGGGCCCTGCTTGTAGATGACTACAAAATGGAAACACAAATAAAACATATTCTGTATGGCTTTCAACACAACTTACGAAAATCGCCACCGAATTTAATGCCGCTTTTAATGATCCAATTTTTTGATTTGAGATAAATATATGCAGCGAGTTTATGCACGAAATCCTCATCGTATTCCAGCGCCGCTTGTAGATATGTTTGCCATGTCATTTCAGCACCCGACATATCCCTAATTTGTAAGACCTTTATATAGAAGGCCAGCAAACATGCCTCCTCTAGTCCAAGCAACAGAGTTTCACTTGGATTCCCGGACATGGGTCCGCCCCGCGAGAGGCTTCCTTTGCCATAGCAACCATTGTCGTGTAGAGTTCTTATGGGAGTCTGTTCATCGTCCGTTACCTCCACACACAGTCCTGTGAACACGCCATGGTAGTGTTGTCCCCCCTCACATGGTGGAAATGGTGCATTTTTCAAATTTAATTGAGATGTTTTTCTCTTGCGCTTAAACTGTGCTGTGAATTCCATTTTCAATTTGCCATTCACTGTTTATTGTCGAATGACACTTGTTGACGGCAAAAGAAGCGAACTAAGACAGCGTTTCGCGTTATTTGCAGGAAGTACTTATTAATTATTCATTTATGTGCTTACAATATTTAACTATTTTTTTGACATTATTCATATTCCATATTAAATTATTTTATTTATGTTTTGTGTATTTCACAAGTGTCATCATTGCACACAATTTGCCATTCACAGTAGTGTGCAAACAGACACCATAACACAAGCAGGTGGCAACGCTGGAGCACGGCGAACACGGCGAATAAGTCACAAGACCAGTCAGCTGAATTTCGGTGCTGTCGCATTAGTGTGAAAAGACACTCGTAATTTTCTAATAAATTATATATTTTTCTTTAGATTTTGCTTGAAATTGTGTGCATAGGCGCGCAACACTTTTACACTTAACACCAAAAGTAAACAGCCAACAGCAAAATGACTACCGCACTGTATCTGCCCGAGGAAAACATTGGTAAGCCAACGACAAAGCGAACAAGGGGGCGAATGAGGCAGCTGACCTCTGTGAAAAATCGAAGTGATGCCAGTGCAGCACCACCCCCAGACATTCCACCCATCCAGAGAGTGGCACGATGATGTCTGAGTGAAAATGCATTTGTATTCGTTTCGTTGCAGACATGATTGCTGCCACATCGGTGCTGCAACAGCAGGCTGCCGATATACGCACCCGTACAATCAACTGGGCCTCGTACATGCAATCCCAGATGATCAGCCAGGAGGATTATCAGTCGATTAGCGCATTGGACAAATCACGCGCTGCTTACCTTGCTCAGAATCCCGTACAAACGGTGAAGACTTTGCTGAATCTGGTCTCGCATCTGTCCAAGGACGCGACTATTCAATATATACTTGTGCTGCTCGACGATTTGATGCAGGAGGATCGCTCGCGTGTGGATCTATTCCACGAGACATCCGCCAAGATCAAGCAGTGTGTCTGGGGTCCATTCCTCAATCTGCTGAACCGTCAGGATGGCTTCATTGTCAACATGGCATCGCGCATTTTGGCCAAGTTCGCCTGCTGGGGTCACGAGACCATGCCCAAGTCCGATCTTAACTTCTACTTGCAGTTCCTCAAGGATCAGTTGGCCGCCAATGTAAGTAGGACGCAGCACCAACCCTTTTTTCAATTAAGTCCACACCCTCACTCCCCCCAAACTTTCCCGATTTGCATGTCTATGTTGTATATATACAATATCTGAGGTGGGAAGCACCTATATCCAAGTGTGAATAGCATGCAGCATGTTGAATTCTTTAATTCTAAAAAAGTATCTAAAGTTTTTTACGTTGATATTCTCTGACTACGTAACATCTCGTAGTTCCCCTGATAAGCTACTGTGGTTTCACTTTCTAGAGATGATCTAAGCATATAGATCACGCTATAATCAACTGATTGGATCATCAGCTGTTAATCTATAAAATGATTTCTATATTCTTTAACTATTTTAAAGCTATATTTTAAATATTTCTATAGATTCTACAGATTAAAATTGTTTTTTAGAATCTTCTCAGATTTCGTATTTCTATAAACTTATTTAGGAGCATGATTTGAGTGCATGTTACATTGTTTTGTAAAAAGAATATTATTTATAAAGATTGTACAATGAGTTGCTGAAGAAGCCACAACAATACCGAACGTTTTAATAGCCCAATATATTTTATTTCCTATTTAACAGTCTATTTTAAACACCATTATAATACAATCCCCAGTTTAGATCCCCTACCTATCGAATCTTGTTGGTTTTGTTTAGTTAGGGTTGCATTTACTGTGATTAATTTCAAATATTCTGCACGCTTTTTCTAGTTTTGCTTGCTTTACTTTATGTGCACTAAAAAAAAACACCTATTAATATTAATTAATATTCCTAAAAACCTAATCGTGAAAACTCTACAAATGAGACGTAATATAACCCTGGTTACACTGAGGGCAGGCAAACACAGTTCTAAATAGTTATTTTTGCCTGTCTGAATTTCTTTATGTCTCTCTTTGTCTCTATTACATGAGCTCACATTAAATCACGCACCAAAAAATTTGTCACTATTTGGAAACAATATGTTAAACTTTCCACAAATGATGTTCGTATAACCGTTGAGAAAATTCAAAATTTGTACTCGTTCTTGTCAATCACACCGCACCACCGCATCCTCAACACACAAAATATGAGACGAGAAATGTCTAAACAATCGTTTCAGATCTCTCTCTCTCTATATATACCTTTATATATATCTTGATCTGTCTTTATAATTCTGTGTATCTCGTCAAAGTCAACTGTAAAATGCACATTTTCTATGAATCCAACATATTTTCTTGTATGTATTTTAATTTTATTGCAATTTACAATCCCTCCGTACCCCAACCGAACAACAACAACTACAACAACAACTCAATCAAATGTTGAAACACCGAAAAAAACAAAAAACGCATAATGCAAAATGAAAAAAACCGAAAACCGACTGCAAACTGATCCCCACTGAATCCCGCACTCAGAGCACTGCCTATTTGCAAGAGATGGCCCAGCTGGCCAAGCGGGCGCAAACGATCATTGTGCACTCGCATGGACAGCATGGTAAAGATCATCACGGCAACCAGTACAGTCCCAGTGTGGCGCAGCTGCAGCAACGCCATGATCTGGCCAATGAGAGTTATCGGGAGGTGCGATCCCCCTCCGATGCCCAGCAGCAGCAGGATGGCAAATGTGTTATACCGGTATTCCAACTGTAGCTCCATAAAAAAAGAGCTGACAATCTCAATCACCCACCCAACAACACAACAACAACGCACAATACACTCAATAAACAAATACACACACACGAGAGGAAACACACACAAACACAACAAATCGAAGATACTTACACACCCACACACACGAAAGTAACACACGCACACACACGCGAGTTGAGCAGTTATTATCGTCATTGAAGATATAAATTTCATTCCTCGTGATCTGCAAAAAGTTCTATAAACATAACAAAGAAAGAATCGACTTTTCGGCTAGCCGTAGATTATATACCCTTGCAGCTTTGTCTTCACATATTATTCCTATGCAAATTATATTCTTCGGATTATATATAATGACATAAATATTCCTTACATTGTTTGTTCAAAACTAAAGGAGTTCTTATGACCTTAAACATATACATTTTTCCCGAAAGTCTTTAGTCCGAATGTTAATTACTGTGAAATCTAAGATATACTCGTCCGATTTTGATAAAAGTATATAGGAATTACTGAATAACTTTATTATTTATATTTAATGGTATTGATATTATGCGTAATTTTAAATTAAAATACAGTTTTTTAAACAAAAACCCTTAAGACGATAGTAATGATCCGGTTTTATAGTTCTATACTTTGAGAATGCCTGATGTGCTAAGTTTGGTCGCAATATCTTTGTAAGAAATGAAAATCGACCTATAGGATCTATATATATCGTTACGCCTCGGTTTGTACCAACTTATTTACAGTGTGCAAAATCAAGAAGTTCGTGAGCAGAGTTTTATTTAAAACTAATAGAAACAATATACATCATAGGAACGGGTATATCTTCTGCGATAGGCTGCAAACTTATTGCCAATGTTATAAAACCATAACAAAATTTAACAACTTGTATATATTGGGTGTGGAAACCTTTCTAGCCACAAGATCATTTTCACTTTATCGTATTGAAAATGATGTGGTATAAGGTAAAGTTGCTTATCTAACACCTTGACTGATAACAAAGAGAATATGACAAGAAGCCAAAGATACTTATGATAATAATCCAATCACGCACACAATCGTGTTGTGTGTGTGTGTGCGTGTGTTTACAGACTAAATACCTAACTGTTTCTACTAACCCCACTAAATACCATCACGATTTGATCTAAAAAAAAAACAGAGAAAAGCGAGCAACAGAAAGATATGCGAGTAATACGAGTGTGTATGGTAAAGGTAAAGGTGATATTTGAATAACGGTGACGGTGTCGAAACGAATGAAAACGGAAACGGAATTCTACTTCTTCTCATCTTGGACTCCTCTCTCTCTCTCTCTTGGCAGAATTTGCGACTGCGTCTTCCTTTGTCCACCATTTGTAGCGATTTTATTTAGAGCACACTTTCCTCTGTATTTCTACTTTCTCTATTTCACTCTCTCTCTCTCACTCTGTAACTGTAGCTGTAGTAACTGTTGTGTTGCTGTTGTTGTAGCGCATAGAACAGCATATTAGAAAATCAAAAAAAAAGAAAACCATAAAAATTCTGCAAAAAAAAAAAACTAGAAACTGTCATAACTAACTCGCTACTAAAACAAAAGAATTCCCAAAGAATTCGCATAGTAATTGATTCTCTTCCGATCTTCACAGAACAACGAGTACATTCAGTCGGTGGCACGTTGCCTGCAGATGATGCTGCGTGTGGACGAGTACCGTTTCGCCTTCGTCAATGTCGATGGCATTAGCACGCTGATCCGCATCCTTTCGACACGTGTGAACTTCCAGGTGAGTTTGAAATTGAAATGTGTAAAT
The DNA here is from genome assembly GCA_018904595.1 of Zaprionus indianus. Lineage (NCBI taxonomy): Eukaryota > Metazoa > Arthropoda > Insecta > Diptera > Drosophilidae > Zaprionus > Zaprionus indianus. The sequence goes on from JAEIHA010000905.1 coordinate 7,025,195, forward strand.
TGTTTGGTACAATTTAAATTCGATTTCTTATTCATAGGTGCAATACCAATTGGTCTTCTGCCTGTGGGTGCTCACCTTCAATCCCCTGCTGGCCGCCAAGATGAATAAGTTCAGTGTGATTCCCATCTTGGCTGATATACTAAGTGATTGTGCCAAAGAGAAGGTCACGCGCATCATTTTGGCTGTCTTCCGTAATCTGATCGAGAAACCTGAAGATTCATCGGTGGCCAAGGATCATTGCATTGCCATGGTCCAGTGCAAGGTGTTGAAGCAGTTGTCGATATTGGAGCAGCGTCGCTTCGATGATGAGGACATCACCGCTGATGTCGAGTATCTGAGCGAGAAGCTGCAGAACTCTGTGCAGGACCTCAGCTCCTTTGATGAGTATGCAACAGAAGTGCGCAGCGGTCGCCTGGAATGGTCGCCAGTCCACAAATCTGCCAAATTCTGGCGTGAGAATGCTCAGCGTCTCAACGAGAAGAACTATGAATTACTGCGCATTCTTGTCCATCTGCTGGAAACCTCCAAGGATGCCATCATTCTGTCCGTGGCCTGTTTCGATATTGGAGAGTACGTGCGTCACTATCCTCGCGGCAAGCAGTAAGTTCGAGTTGGAACTAATCGTCTGCATGTGCCCTAAATTGATTTCTGTTACTTCCTCTTTGCAGCGTGCTGGAGCAGCTGGGTGGCAAACAGATTGTCATGCAGCACTTGGGCCACGAGGATCCCAATGTGCGTTACGAGGCCCTGCTGGCTGTGCAGAAACTGATGGTACACAACTGGTTAGTATGCGTACTGCGATTATCTTGTCTTATACCCCCTATCGCTCACTCAGGTGCCGCTCAATACGCACACTTACGTACCTCCACCAAAATCAGTCGAAAATTAGTTCAAGTCATTGCCCCATTAAATTCAAATGTATCATTATTATATCAATCAAAATTTATCGCAATTCAATTTTGTATTTTTTATCTTTCCTAACTCTAAAAGGGAATACCTTGGCAAGCAGCTGGAGAAGGAGAACGAGAACCAGAAACAAGGCGCTGCACCCATCGCTGGCAAGGCCTAAGCGACCAACACACACCCCAAACACACACACACACAAACACACCTAACATCGCACAGCTACCATGTACAACCGAGGGTCGCCAGTTGCCATCGTAACTTAACTAACAATAAGAGCCGCAGGGGGAGGACGAGGAGGAGGTTGGAGAAGGATCGATCTACTCCATGCCGCCCCCCTACTGGACTCCTCTTACATCATCGTTAATTGTTTACTTCTTCTTCTACTTGGTACCCATTAAGCGCATGTGTTTTTTCTTTCCTAATCTTTAAACTTTAAGTTCCAATTTTTTGGTGCCAGAGCATTCTAAAAAACTGTTTTTGAATTGTTGCTCTTTGCTTGGCATTCCGAACCATCCACAACACCAGAGAGAGAGATAATACAGTGAGAGACAACACCAAGTTGATGAAAATACACCGAAAACAAAAATCTATATACATTATTATCGTCTATGTTTTGTTGTTATTATTACTGTTTATTTGTTTATAAACTATGCGTGTGCGTTGCCTTTGCACAGCTGTACAGAGTTTGTCCCACGATTTCTGCAAGTCTATATTAAAATTTGTATTATATATTCGCATTGGCGCACATGCAAAAAAAAAAAAAAATGAAAAACCTATAAAGTATTTCTTTAAAAGCAAATTATATAAATAAATCAAACGAATAAATAAAATGCAATATTATTGTAAATGTTATTATCGCGTGTGGAATAAATGCCAGTTCATTTAATCGACCATCAAAAAATAAAATTCAGTCAGTTGTTATATAAAGAAAGTGTATAATAAATTTTTAAAAATAAAAAGTACATAAATTTAAAATAAAAGTGAAGTATTTTTGGGTCGGTTAGGGTTTTTACCCCGGTATAAAATAAAGAAAATAAAATATCCATAGAGTAGAATGGAATGTTCGATACTATAGAGAATACGTATTCTTGATCAGTTACATCTACAGAACTACTAGATCTCATTTACTATAAGAGCAAGAGCTTACAAAATTAATTACCTTATGTCATATATGTTAATTGCAGATAAACTTTCATTTCTAATTTACCCACGCCTCTAAAGCATGTACGATGCTACAGAGAGTAGATATTTTCAATCAGTCATATCTACAGAACTCATAGAGCTAGAGCTTTCTTATATGTCAATTGCCAGATTAATTTTCAATTTGGCCACGCCCCCTATGAGACCAAAGGGTCTAAAAAGGAGAATTGCAAACGAAATATTAAAGCTATAACGATCTTGGTATGTCCAATAAACTTTATCATTCAAAAAGTTTCTCAACATTTTGTTATAATCGGATAATAAATCATGATGCTTCCAAGAAATTGTTTTTAATGAAGGGAAGGGTTTTTTCACATATCATATTGTTATATAAATTATTCGAGCTAATCGATTGTAGCTTTCTCAATTGAACTTGAAAATAAATAAAAATTACATCAATGTAAAATGAAACTGGAATGCCTTGCATGCAAGCAGGGTAATCCCCAAAGCTTCAGCAAGCTTTTCTCGTACACGCAAAGCTTTTTCACGCCACTTTTTGAGTGGGTGTTTCCCTCTCCCATCGTTCTCAAGAGGCTTCTCTTTCGTATCAATAAGAAAACAGTAGATTTGTTGTTGTTTAAATTATTTAATTTCTGTTGTTCTTCCATTCGTGGTCATTACAATTATGCGATTTTAAATTATTTAGTATTTCCACTTTTAAAATTAAATAATGTAATTGTCCTATTTAAACTTTAAATTAATATAATTGTAGTTTAATTTCTGGCTGTATTTGTTGCTGTTCATTTTCCACTATTGTGACCGGAACACACATGGCATTGTCAAGATTGATTGCCACGTAGCACCCCTTCGTCATATCGACCATAATACAGAGTTGGAGCTAGTTGCGTCTATGTGTGTGTTGTGTGTTTGAGGTGGAGTGGTATTCGGGATTTACTTGGTGGCCGACTTCAGGTAGGCAATCAGATCGCCACGCTCGTTGGGCTTCTTCAGACCGGCGAAGATCATCTTGGTGCCGGGGATGTACTTCTTGGGGTTCTCCAGGTACTCGAACAGAGTATCCTCGTTCCAGGTAATGCCCTTGGCCTTGTTGGCATCTGTGTAGGCGAAACCTGCAGCCTGTCCGGTCTTGCGACCGATCAGACCATGCAGATTGGGACCAACCTTGTGCTTGCCACCGGCCTCCACAGTGTGGCACTGTGCGCAACGCTGCACGAACAGCTTCTTGCCCTTCTCAACATCACCAGCTGGCACGCCCATTATAGCTTATATGTATTTGATGTGTTAACACCGACTCGACTGCAACAAATGAGGGAAGATCGAAAGAAAAATCAACAATTAGCACAAATATTTTAATCAAGTGTTACGTAAACAAATAATATATAACAGAATGGCTAACGTGAGCAGTGCGGCTCGATTGTTATCAGTTTGTCGCACTGATAAGGCCAAAACAATTATTAGTAATGCACCTTGGGACAATCGGTTTTTTAACTCTATTATCTAACGCCGTTTTGCAGCCTAATCTGCGTCCGCTCAGAGTTCATTCATTCGTCGCACACTCTTCACACACGCGTAAGAGAGCAGCTACGTCACCAGACAAACGCGTACATACACACACACACACACACCTACATACGTGAGTTGATCACATGTTGTCGTCGCGTTTTTCGCTGCCGCACAGCAACAGGCAACAAAAAATTCCAGACAGAGAGAACCCACTCAGGGTCTTTGCTAATGTTGTGACTAACGGAATTGCGTGCAGTTGCGCGAACTTGAATCTGTATTGCATGTGACTGCAGTCAGTTAGTCACACACACACAGAGAGCCATTAAAGAGAGTGAGAGCTAGGCTGAGTGTGGAACGTATTACATAAAAAGTGACAATGTCGTCTAGCGGCGGCCTTGATGAGATCTAAATTCACTTTGCATTGGAAGATGGCCAAAGAGTGTACAAATACATATACACATGCAAGTGTGTGTGTGTATGTGTGTGAGTGTGCATCGTAGTGGGAGAATGCGTGAAATTGTGCCAGTCTTCACGCAAAAATCTGACCCACTTACATAATCGACCTCTAACATATTTAAAGAGAAAAACGCAATTTGGGGCGTTAAAGAGAAGTTGCAACTTGTCCAACAACCACGTGGCGCGTGCGAAAATGGAGCTTCAACTTCGCTCGAAAGAGAGAGATAGAAAATGATCGAGCTGACATTGTTGTTTTTGGTTTGCTCATGTAATCGACTCGCGCTCTTTTCAATGCCAATGTGACTTTTCACGCATATCAAGGCAAATATGCATATGTATGTAATATAGATCATTCATCTATATTTGCTAACTTTAGCACCTTTGTTCACTAAACACTCACATAACACTTGCGTATACATATATAGATACACACACACACACCCACACACATAGGCAACTATAGGAAACATCACACGTTTATGTAACGCAAACAACCCCCAAAAAATGATTTGCATCGATAATTTGCCTGAGGACGCGCTCACAACATTCAGATCATTTTTAATGCGTTTAACTTTCAAGGTTTCTCACACAAAACTATCATTTAATTTTAATAGCACTTAGTCAATATTCAGAGATTTTTTTTTACAATTTTATACACTTATATTTACGTCATTGCAAAAATCCCGCTACTTACATTGAACACAAACCGTCGTTTACTGCGAACAGTTAGCTAGCGAATGAGACAAAAGATCCCAATTGGCAAGTCAGATATTTTATGTTATCGATAACAGCAATGCGAATTAGTTGCGGTATGCTGTTTAAGCTACAAATGGGTTTTAAAAGGTTTTACATTTTATATTTCAAAAACACTTTATATAAATAAACAAGGTTAATTGTAAATTAAAAGAAAGGTAATTATATATTTTAATGTTTATATTTCGCCAAACAATTAATCGATATATCGATACATTATTGCATTTTTGTTAATGTTTTATGTATAAATTATATGACTCGTGTTTCAAATAAATACAGCATTAGAGCCAGTGCTCAGCTGTTCTGTTAAAATACATGGTGTCGCATTCTTAAAGCTGGTTGCTATGCCACTCCATTAACGTTGGCACAAAAATTTGAATTGCTAACCGACGTCACAGATATGAAACTTTTTTTTAGCTGAAAAAAGCGTAATCTTTTTTGAATTTTATAGAGGTTTGATTTGACAATTAATTCAATTCAATTTGCTTTCTGTCCAATCTTTTATTTATTTATTAAATTTGTATTCGTCTCTTTTATTTTCCACGCTTGAGGAAGGCAATCAAATCGTCGCGGTCTTGGGCTTTCTTAAGCCCCGGGAAAACCATCTTAGTTCCAGGAATATATTTCTTTGGATCCTTTAGGTATTCATCCAGATTGGCTTCGGTCCAGTTGATGCCCTTTTTGATATTGGCATCAGTATATTTGAAGCCTGGTGCAGTGCCGCATTTACGTCCCACAATGCCGCCCAGATTGGGTCCCTGCTTGTGGGGGCCACCAGATTCGTATGTGTGGCATTGCGCGCATTTCTGAACGAAGATTTTCTTACCATTATCCGCATCGGCTCCCATATTTTAGGCTGTGAATTGCCTGAAAAGGTCGAAGGAAGATTTGATCATTTAATTTGTATTTGGATTCCGATGGTTTTCCTTTTGGATTAGTTTAACTATAATATAAACTACTTAATATTTAGTTCTTAAAATAATTATTATAAAAATAAGTTAAAACGCGTCGCACTAGGTTTTTTAATAAACAAAAACACATAAATCCTTCTTGCCAAAAAATAAAAACAGAAAGCCTCACGTGGCCTTCTGCTCACGCCTCAAGGACATTGCTGACATGAAGGGGGCCCATAGATGGGTGAATTGGTGGATTGGGTTGGGTTGGGTTGGGTTGAGTGTGCTAAGTGCTGCTTCTGCTGTTATGTCACGACAACGGCGGCCCGAGCCTGAGCCACGCAGTCTGCCATGTTAATTGCCTTGTTAGGAGTGGGTATGGGTGTGGGTGGGAATGTGGGTCGTTATGTCGTGCGTGCGAGGCAAATGTGGGAAACGTGGCTAACTGCAGTTGGCGTTCACTCCTCATATGCAGAAAATAGAAGTTGCCGTCATAACCAAGAAAACAACGCACACACACACATACAACTACATGTATGTATGTGCAATAAATTTTTGGCATATTCACTTGGCTGTTTTGCGTTCTATACATAGTCATTGTCTTTGGCTCTCTCTGCCACAATTAAATTGCCCACTGTGCGTGCGCTTGTGTGCATGTGTGTGTGTGTGAGTGTGTTTGCGTGCACTTAAATTGAATTAAATATGTATCGATGATGACAGGCCACGATGACAAATGCACGTTCTCTTAGACTGTGTTGTTGTTTGTGTTCGCGCTGCAGCAGAGAGAGGCTGAGTGAGAGAGGGAGAGCGCAAGAGAGCACGCCGCTGCTGCTGCGGGCAATTGGAATTGGGTCAGCCAAATGAAAATGGAATAAAGAAGAACAAGAAGGAGAAGTAGAAGAAGAAGCAGAACATGGCGCACGACTTTTGCGTCGTTGTCTAATGCCAAAAGTAAAGATAATTACAAGCATATAAATGTGTAAGTAGTGTGCGTGTGCATGTGTGTGTGTGTGTGTGAGTACATAATTCAATTAGCAGTCCAGCCCCTTCGCTCTTTGAACATTTCCTTTCAATTAAAACGCATTTTACGGGAAGAGAAAACCAGATGCCGCCAAACAAACAAAAACAACAACAAACCAGAACAGGAAATAGTTGAAAGGGCAGCGGCAAAGTTGTTGTTGCTATCGTTATTGCTGTTGCTTTTGCGGTTCTCTGGATTATCTATAGACACAGTCTCCCCCGCGTCATCAGGTGCTTTGGTCTAGCCTGCTGCTGCTGCTACTGCTGCTGCTGACCTAACCCAATTTGTGCCAACCATAAATCTTGCACAGACAACTTTGGAAGAGGGGACGAGGAGGAGGAGGAACTGAACTGCGGTTGCGGCTTCTCCTGACCGATGGCCACTATAAATAAATGGCGCTTGGAATTGAATTACGCCTGAGCAAACATTTGTGTAGCGCAGAGAGGGAGGGAGGGGAGTAAACCTGATGGGGTCAATTATTGTCTGAAGAGATGCATTGCTGCGGCAGTGTCCATAAAGGGTGCCGGATTAAGGTCGCCAGTTTAATCAAATGTGAAAAACTTGAAGAGAAATGAGAAAAAGTTGCAGGTAGAAAGGAACAACAATAACAACAACAATAATAAACTACGCATTTGCTCACGTGGCCCCACACGAAGGTTCTTTTTCCATTTTTTTTGTTTTTGTTGCCGTTTCTGTTGCGCAATTTCGTTTTGGTCGCTTTGATGTCGCCCCACTCACCACCCACAGCAATCGTCACCCGCTGTTTATAGACCCGCTGTGTGGCTGCATAGGCGAGAGAGGAGGAGAGAGAGAGAGAAAAGAAAACCCTACGTTTTCATTGTATATCTTCCTGCTGCCTCTGCTGCTGCCTTTTTTCTAGAACGAGGTCGCTGACTGCCCTTCAGCGCTGCCTGAGACGTAGACGTTACATAAGCAGCGCAGCAGCAGCAGCAGCACCGCTAGTTGGCTTTGGCTTTGGATTTTTATGCTGTTAAATTTCCCCAATTTACATTCACATGCAGCGCAGCCAGAGAGAGAAAGATTTAGAGAGCGCACTCACCAAGAGAGAGCATGTCCCGCAATGCAGCGCGTGGGAAAAGTGAATGAAAAATAGCGCTACAAATTTTTATCAAACATCAGTGTTTTTTGTTGTTTTGTTTGTTTCTCTCAGCCTCCTCTTCTCTCTACCCCCCCACTCTCTTTGACTGCATGCGACTGCAGTTCGTGTAGGTTTTACCTGCTTGACGGCTCTCTTGTTGTGCTTGTTGCTCTGCCTCCCACTATTTTTCGTTTCAGCGCCTAGCTTCGTGCTCTCCCACTCTCTTCGCTGCTCTTACGTTCGTGCTGCTGCTGCTGCTTCTGCTGTTGCTGCTGCTGCTGTTGCTGTTGGCGTCGTGCTGCTGCTTTTGCTGCGTGCGTTTTCATTCAGTCAGCTGAGTTCGCGGCGTAAGGTTCTCGTTTGCTCTGGCACAATAATTCTCAACTGGTTCGTTCGCTAATTTCGTTTGCAGCCTCAACAAACACACGCGACGTGCGAGAGAGACAGAGTTCGATATATATGTATAAAAACAATAAAAATATATTCAAATTGTCGTCAATTTTGTTCTAGAATACGATAATTTAGTTTGTTGTCGAAAGCCAGCTGGGCTCTGCTTGATTTCGTATCATTTACACCAACACACACAGAGAAATTAATCTTCCAGCGCCTACTAAGGGGAAACTAACTAACTAAAGTCGTAGCAGCCTTAAAAAGAAGCTGCTAACTCCTTATTTAACGGTAAGTTGCCACTCTGAGCCAGTGCTCTATAACAGTATTATGCATGTGATGAGTGTTGTGTAATGCCATTCTGTCTGTCTAAGCGTCACTTGATTCATGTCCTTGGGTCCTAGACGTGTCCTTGAAATCGTAAACCCAAAGTGACTGTCTTCTTTTTCGGTTGTCTGTCTATATGTACGACTGTGTGTGTCTGAGTGTGTGTGTGTGTAGCACGCATTTTACGTAATACGAACGAGACTTTCAGTCGAGCGTAAATCAGGTCTCGTTTTTCATTTGTTTTTATGACCCTATTTAAAGTTCGCCTCGCAATTCGAGCATAAATTCCATAGAGAACTTCCAGCTAAGCCATAACCTTAGAATACAGTGGGTTTACATATGGGTTTACATACCCCCCTCCCCAGTAAACACCTCATATCGTATGTAACTTTTGAGTTATGTTTTAAACCGGATTTCCCTTTAAAGTAAACAAAAGCAATGCCAAGTTTATCCAAGACAAATGCGCATTATATTTTCTTTTGCCAAACTTTTGCCAGGGTTCTTGAGGGGGAGAGGAAGACACACGAGTCTCATGTGTAAAGTTAGGGAGTTCTTTTTATGGTAACGGGTCCTTTTTTATTGTGCTGCTACCCGCTCATGAGGCATTATCATCATTATGCCAATTACTTTGTTGCCCCACTGTGTGTCTCAGCCACGTTTATATGGGCCACTAAGCATTATGGGAGACAGTCATTCAATTTGCGACCAGCTGTTGTTATCATTTCATTATAAAAGTGCATAATTACGAGGGTCGTTTGATAAGTCCGTGACTTTTTGTATTTGCCGCGCACCTGCTCTAAATACAACACTGCTCCTGTCAGCAGTTATCGATTAACAGCTGACTGTAAAATTTTGAGAAAGCTGCGTTTTTTGGTTTGCGTTTTATAGGCATTGAAAGCAGACGATCTCGTGAATTTTAACGAAAATGGAAAAAAGTGAATTTCGTGTCAGCATGGCAAAATTTCATAAATTGGGCTACGAACTGCTACCCCATCCAGCATATTCTCCAGATTTAGCCCCCTGTGACTATTTTTTGTTTCCAAACATGAAGAAATGGCTCGGCGGTAAGAGATTCGGGTCATCACAGAAACAAACGACTATTTTGAGGGCCTTGAGAAAACCTATTATTTGGAAGGAATAAAAAATTGGAAAAACGCTGGACTAAATGTATAGAGCTAAAAGGAGATTATGTTGAGAAATAAAATGCTTCTTTGACGAAAAAAATATATTTTATTCAAAAAGTCACGGACTTATCAAACGACCCTCGTATTGTGATTTAATAACGTGACACACTCACACACACACACCCCTTGGCATCATTCACTCCATCATCGCGTTCAATTTATTGGCATTTAACGTTTAATTGAACGTTATTCTCAAGCACACAACACGACTTGAATCTAGGACGTCACAGTTCTTATATAGTCTCTCTGTATATGTTGCATACATGTATTTGCTTATGTGGTAGATACGTATGTCCGTTATGTGCTTACCCAGCTGTGCTTCGCTTTGCGCTCTATTTGGGTCAACTTTATTGTTGGCCACATTGCCCAATCTTTTATGTGCTCCGCACTTTTATCATATCGTTAAATGCACTTGGCTCCCAAAACCAAAAATAAAAAAAAAACTATTCCCGAAATACACGTACATCATGGAGTACCCCCGATAAACATACTCGAGCTTATCGCACTGTTATCGCTTTTGGTTACATGTACTTACAACGAGAGAGAGGGAGAGTGAGAGTGAGAGAGAGGGAGGGAGAGTGCTCTCCCTTTTGCAGGAAATCAATATTTGTGTCCCAAATAGTTCTAATAAAACATGCCAACTGTAAGGCAAAACCCAAAAGCAGAAACTCATTAAGCAGATTATATCGCTATGAGTTCTCTTGAGTTTCTCATAGGGGGAGGCGTGCGAAGACTTGGGCGATAAGACTGTTTCCCCAAACATTTTGTTCTTTGCCTATTGCAATGGCTCAGCCCCATAATCCAATGTAATCAGCATGGAAATTGAGAATAAGCTGCAAGCTGTTGCGTTCTGAGGGAAATTGTTGAAGAAAAGAGAATGTTTATTATATACAATATCAATATATTATATATAGAATATATAGAACTTTCATTAAGAATCAATCTTAGTTTCAAAATATTCCCCAAATGATATTTTGGATGAATATCTAAAGATTTTAGGTGCTTGAAAAGGGGATTGGGACCTTACAATTCGATAGAAGACACCATAGAAAATGTAATAAAATTTTTTTTAGTTATATAAAGTTGTAATTTAAAATCTCGATCAATCTTGATACTATAGAAAAGTGAGTTATTTGCTAAATAAATAAAATATCCATACAATTTCTTCATTATTTTTTAAAAACCTTTACTTGAATGCTTAAGTGGCATTAAACATGAAAAATTCTTATTCTATATAAATATTTTGTTTCCTAACTAAACAACCTAAACAGTTTCCTATGTAATTTATAAGAAAAACATTAATCTCTTTGTTTTATCTGCTTCTCTACGAAACCTTTTTGATTAAGCTGTTCTAGGGAAATGCTTTGAACTTGAAACAGTTGAGTTATTACATTGAAATGATATTGGGTGTGGGCGCTTTCTTAACGAATGTGAAGGGATTTGGCAAGGGGCCATTGACGAATTGCGATTAGGCTCTGAATAAATGACCGAACCTGACCCAACTGCAAGAAACTTAAGTCCATGCCAAAGCATAAACAAGCTGAGCAGAGGAAGTGGAAGCAGCTGATGACGATGGAAGCATAAATAATGCGAGGAAGAAGAAATAAACATGAAACAGGCATAGCAGAAGCACATGGAAGCAGGATTGGGAGGGAGGAGAGCAGTCAAGAAAATTCATTAAATTCTTCAGCCATGCAATCAGTTGACAGACAGAGCTGGGCGTGATTGTGGTGGGAGCTGGAGGAGCTGCTGGTCAGCACTTCTGACAGGCCTTGCCAATTAGAGATAATCGAAAATCAATGGAAAATGCGCAAAGACAAAAGGTCAAAGGGCCGAAAGGGTAAAAAAGCGTTGATCAAATATGCAAATGTGTGTGTGTGTGTGCAGGTGTGGCTCAGGTGTGCTTGTGTGTGGTCCGCCATAAAACGAAAGTCATCTCTGTTTACCCAAAGCAAAAGAAATGAGAGAAGAGAGAGATAGAGAGAGAGGAAAACTAAACACTTCAACACGCACGGCTTGTTTTTATACCCTACGAACAAAAAGGGTTTATCTTGTGTGTGCAAATATGTGTAACAGACAGATGTAGGCGTGAAAGATTCTAGAAAATATATAGATTCTTGATCAGGTGCAATTGAGCCATGTCTGTCTTCTGTCTGGCCGTCTGCCTGGCCGTCTGTCTGTCTCTTTGCCTGTTCTTTCGCCTGTTCTTCTGCTTATTCTTCTGATAGCTCCTCTTCTGTTCTTCTGTCTGTCCCTCTGCCTGGACGTCTGTCTGTTCTACTGCCAGTTCTTCTGTCTGTTCTTCTGTCTGTTCATTTGGCAGAAGGGTATCTTACTGTCAGACATACTACAATGTAGCATTGCTGTCTGTTTCTCTCTCGCTCTTTACCAAACTTTAATTTAAATTTTTATTGCCTTTTTCTGTGTGTTAATTAATTAAAGACACGTCGCCGTCGTCGTCGCAGTTTTACGAGCTTGAAATGATGCTGAAAAACTGTTTACAAACTGCTGCTCCCAATGAGGAGGCCCATTAGTCGCGCTGCTTTTTATCAGGCAACGAAAACAAAACAGTTTCCCATCATTATGCAATACGTTACTCCTACCCCCCCTTCCCTCTGTTAACCAGTAGGGGCAGGGTAAGGGGGAATTCTCTTGCTAAGCTAATGAGCTGAGCAGCGACAGCGACGGCGACGGCGACGTCGCAATTTCTTGTGGCCAACTTTGAACTTCAGGTTTTTCCTCATTCAGTTTGCTTTTTTATTGATTTTCTCTTGCTTTGTTTTGTTTATTGTTTATTGCCTTTAGCGCCTGAATTTTATGCGCAATAATGATTAAATATTTGCATTTGTAGTTTTCACGGGGCGTATGCGTAATATTGGCCAAGCAGGAAATGAACACAACGTGGCCAAAGACTCATTATTGCGCCTTGAGAGAGTGAGACAAAGAGGGAGGTGGAGGGCGGTGTAAATTAGTCAGTCAGTGTCTGGGTCAGTCTGTGTTTGCGGCATAAAAACAATATACAATACAACTGACCAAACTGATTTTCCGTTTTTCGAATTCTTCTTCTGGGCAAAAGAATGATTTAATAGTTTTACAAATAGTAAACAAATTATCACTGACAATGCAATTGAATAATGTTGTTGATAAACAAATGTGGAATATATTTGTTCATTATCAACGTAATGCCTAGTTTATGTGGATTATTATTGGATAAAAAGAAAGGAAATTAGTAGAGGGAATCTATTCAAATATATGCGATTATGAGCTCTGTAAGTTTTTAAATGATAGTTGTAAATTATATTCAATATCATTTAAGTAGTTTCTGGTCTACAAAGATTAAAAATAAATAAAGAAATATTTGATCAATATTGGTTGAAAAATTAGACAAAAATTAGCTCTATGTAGACTGAATACTTAGGGAATATTTTATAAATATCAATGATAAGTATTAAAGTTGCTTCTGTTCTTTAGAAAGAAATATTTGATCATTAACAATGACATTTATAATTAAATATATTTTAAATGTCATGGGACTTCTTTATGGTTCCGGAAGTTTGAATAGCCAAGAAAATATATATTTGATTATTATTAATGATTTCTTGAATTTAAGTAGTATCTGTTCTTTAGAAATATCTGATCATTAGCTTAGATATTTATAGTTTTTAGTGGTTGTTGTGGTCTAAGTAGTTTTTTTATCTTTCAAATCGAGTTGAATACTTCTTGGCAGGAATCAAATAATAAGTTTTAAATTATATATATTTATTGCACATTTTATGCTGCATATATTTATATAAAATTGAATTTAACTCTTTTTAGTTTAATTCTTCTTTGGTACTTTAGTTTAGCAATAAACTAGTAATCGCTATCTGCTGATAGTTGAACCTGAAGAAAGACAAATAAAGTAGTTACCTCTGGTTGTGTAATTGAATTCTTGCCATTTTCTTGAGCTGTTTTCTCCGACCAGCTGACATCGTACATGGCATGTACTAGACCATTGTCTAACTTATAGAGACAGAGAACAGCAGGAGGAGGTGTAGGGGCAACTGTCTTTCATTATGTTTGTATTTCTCAGGCGACGTTCTCTGTTTGTTCAGTTGAGAGAGAGAGAAAAAAAAGATCTACGGGGCCAGTTACGGCAAAGGTACATAGCATTTTTGGTTAATTTACATGACAACACGTTTCGAAAGTCAGTCAGCCAACAACAACAACAACAACAGCAACAACAACGACATCAAAGTAGGGGAAACGACAACAAGATACAGCTATGCGGACTGGGGATTGTTGTAAGTAACTTGCAGATACATTTCGTTCAGCAAGTTAACTAGACTGTTACAACTGTTTGCCATAGTTGGCAAAGGGTGAGAGAGGGGAGGGCAGGAGAAGGTTGGGAGGAGAGTAGGAACAGCCCTAGGGCACTTGCTGTCGCTTGCGGTTTTGCGGCCCAATGCTGTTCTGGGGCAATACACAATGCGGCGCATCTATCAGATACACAGCGTTGTCTTCTCGTTGTGAGACTTTTCGCAGACGACGCGTCTCTCGTTTACAGTTACAGCAACAGCAACAACAACAATAACAATGGAAGGCGAAATTAGCATTGTTTTGAATATTAATGTGATTTTCCAGCTCTGCCTCCTTTTCTCTCTCTCTCTCGCACTGTCTTTCTCTCTGTGATTATCGACTGCATGTTGTAAATATTTATGAGCTGCTGCCAATTCAAGTTGAACTGGAAACTGGTCGCAAACATTGTCTCACATGATGTCATATTGTGTGAATTGCTGAGCTGAGCTCATGGCGCGCCCAAAAGAGGCGACGCAAAAGATCGTGGAGATCACCGTCAGATGGTTTGTAATAGAGAGTGAGAGGGGAGTTAAGCAGAGGCGGGGGAGGTCGTTGGAAAAGCTCTGTCAAGGCACTCAAGTTCAACATATTTGGTGGATTTACTTCGTCAGCCCAATTAGATGTTGTGTAGTACAGTGTAAGGTCGTTAAAGTTGCTGAATAAATAAATTGAATAAGTAAATAATCGATATTTATCGAATTCAGAAAAATACTGTGAAAGAAATAGATATTGAGCCCCTTATTGAGCCCCTTATACATATATCGATTAATCGAATAAATTAATTGCATCGATTTATTGAATGTTCAAAATAATGAGCACCATCAACTCACTAATCGACTACTATAGAATCATGTATTAATTGAAAATAATAAATTTATCGATTTCTCGAAAACTATCGACTAATAAAATTTATTTAAATAAAAAATTGGAATATTTAAAGTAATAAGCAATTTAATTACTATCAATTCACTTTACTAATGAAAGTTTGTAAAATAATCTATAAATCGAACATAATGAAATTATCGAATAAATAAATTAATTAGCCAGTTACTCTAAAGTACTCTCTCTCTCTCTTTGCTGTGCTAACTGATTGATTATCCACTTTGCACATCGAAAATAAATGAACTATCGAACAATCGAAAGGTATCGAATTATCGAATAGGCAAATCAATTGGTACACTCCTTACTTTGCTGTTCCACATTGTCCAGCACCCACTGTACCAAATTCAATCATCAATCATCGCACAGCTCCACTGTCGTTTACAGTTGAGAACATTTGACAAGTGATATTGAAGCCTCATTAAGACGCATGTAACAGCAAGATTGTGTGCGAGCGAGAGGCGTCTATAAGTGTGTACATGTGTGTGTTTGTGTGTGTGTTAGGTTATGTCAGTCAGGGACGCGCTCAGCTGGCACGCTTTGATAACAAAAGAGGGGCGGCGACACAGGCACAGGCAGCAGACGCATTTCAAATGCAATTGGAACCGCAAGCGACAGCGCCAGATATGAGACACACACATGCACACGCACACACACATACATACATATGTCACTGGCTTGCCCTCAACAATTACAACAACAACAGCAGCAGCAAGTCAACCCATTGCCGTTCATTCTTCTACAACAATAACAACAACAACAACAGCAGCACCTCACTCTCTTACACACTCTCTGCGCCCCCCACTCTCACGTGCGCGCTCTGCTGCTGCTGCTGTCAATTGAACAAATGCGGCGCACGTCTTAGGCAATTGCGAATAGATGAAATAGAGACAGAAGATGAACGTGGCAGAGGGAGCAGCAGAGCTAGAGGCAGAGGGATCGCAGTAGGCAGCGACAGAGCAGGGAGAGTAGTAGGCAGTGCGAGAGGTAGCGACATTGGGAACGCAGTAGGCAGTGACAGAGGGCAGAGGAAGAGCGTAGTAGGCAGTGACAGAGGGAACAGCAGAGCTAGCGGCAGAGGGAGTAAAAGAGTTGGCGGCAGAGGGAGCGCAGTAGACAGCGACAGAGGGCAGAGGAAGAGCAGAGGGAGCAAAAGAGTTAGGGGCAGAGGCAGCGCAGTAGGCTGCGAGAGAGGAAGAACGCAGTACGCAGTGACAGAGGGAACAGCTGAGCTAGCGGCAGAGGGAGCTCAGTAAGATAGGCAGCGAACCAGGATAGAAAAAGAGCAAAGTAGACAATGGAAGAAGGAACAGCAGAGCTCGCGACAGAGGGAGCGCAGTGAACAGTGGTAGAGGTAGCGAGGTAAACAGCGACAGAGGACAAAAGAAGAGCACAGCAAGCTGAGGCAGAGTTAGGCGCAATAGAATCAAAAGCAGCAGCTGCGGCAGCGACTGCAATTGCGACCGCACAAATAAAATATGTGCGAGAAATGAAAAGCGCAAATTGATAATTGAGTTTGGCACAGGCTCAAAACTGCACGAAAGCAGCTGAGGCAGAAGCAGCAGCAGCAGCAACGGTGGCAGAGGCAGCGACAGCGGCTCGAGAGGTGCCAAGTGGGTCAATGTGAGCATGTGACACGACGCGGCAGCCGTGTCGTGTGTGTGGCTGTGTATGTGCGTGCCAGAGGTTACCAGATTCAGTCAGTCATTCACGTATGGAAGAGAAGATGCAGCCAGAAATTTACATATTGAGTTATACATAGAAATAATTGCGCTAGAACTGAAAGTTCTCGAAGGGGAATAGAGACAGAAGAGAGATACATATATTTATGATGGATATACATAGATAATTGAAAATATATTAAATATTTTTAGGCCCTAGCATATATATATTATATTTATATTTATTGCGTAGAGGAGTTTGCAGGAGACATCTTCGACCATAGGAATATATATTCTCATAATTATTTCTTCTTCTTTTAAATAAAGCCCGAATTCCCGATTTTTTCCTACTTGACATACTATTGAACCTTAAAAATTGTTTTCACATTTCAAGACATACTTTCTGCTATAATCCGTGAATATAAAGATCAATAACTTAAAGAAAGCATCCCCACATACCCCGCCTGCCTGGCCATATTTATGGTATCCACAAATTAATATGGCCTACAAGTCTAATCATTCGATTCGTTATTGGCATTCGTCGCTGGGCACTCATAAATATCCCGAGCTGGCGCCGCAACCTTCGCTCTCCTCCTTCCCTTTGGGGCACGTCAGGAGGTGACGACTAAGCTACACATCTTTAGCAGCATCTACATGTGCGATGACATCTTCTTCTCGTCTTGTCTCGTCTCGTCACGGGATCTTTTAATTTAGATGGTAATAAAAACATCACGTATACGCCCCGCAGGCTAACGGAGCAATGCAATAAAATTGAATGCATGCCCCCGCTGCGGGGGCAGAGCTAGGCACGGGGAACGAAAGCTTATTCATTTGTTTGCACGTCGCGCCGACAAAGTGTCAACCAGGAAAGGGGGAGGGGGGATGGTGGAGAGGGGGACTGGCGGCAGCGTGGGCAGCGACAGCGATAGTAGCAGCTGCTGCATCAAAAGATTAAAGCGCAACACGAAACCATCAACTTCACCTCTCCCCTTGCCACCTTCTCCATTGCCCCTTCCCTTCTCCATCTCCATTTTCGAAATATCTATGCCAAAGCAGAAAACGGAATGGAAACCGTTTGCAGGCCAAGAAATTTTTCAACCGAATTCAAATGACAAGTCGAGAAAAATTAGAGTATACCGACTAATATATACTCTGTAAGTCAAAGAGGAAAAAGTGTAAACATTGTTTAGATAAGCAAATACGTTTCACAACTTGTCGATGGTGTCATGGCTATTTCTTTGTAACGTCTTCAAGATACCCTGTAAAAGAAATGAATTGAGTTAACAGTATCATCAAGATCAAAGCTGTTTTTTTCTTCTTCATACAACGTCTGTCTTAAAGCTAGGCGCAACTGACACATACCCTGTAAACGCATAGCAACAACAAGAATTTAAGTTGATCAAAATTGTTGGTGGGAAATACGTCGCACAATGTGTTGAAACTGTAACGTATAATTCCATAAACAGATACCCTGTTAAATAAATAAGTTAAATTAACAGTTTGATAAATATGAAAACTTATTGCTCAGCATATACGTGGCAGATACCCTGTAAATGAAATGAGTCAAGTGATATATTTAAAATTTGTTCAAAAAGAATTGTTAATAAATACCTAATAAATAATTAAGCAAACACATTTCACAACCTATCGGATACAGCCTCCATTCATGCCACACTCAATTTTGTAGAGGGTATAAAAAGGTTAAGAAATTGCGCAGGCGTTTAAGTTTCGAAAGCACAACAAAACACACAGATCTACAATATCTATGTGTGTGTGTGTGGAAATGTATCTACAAAATAATTTCGGTTTTTTTACTGTTCGAGCAACAGCAACAAATTTGCTTTGTACATAAATAAAACGTTGTCGCGTGGTCCGACACATTCAGCTGTTGCATTTCGTATGCTTTGCCTGTTGTTGTTGTTTTGTATTTTGCTTGTTCTTGTTTGTCAGCTGTCTGCGCTGCTGCTGACGCCGACTTCGACGCGTCAAAAAGCGCTGAGATTGTAAAATATTTAAATGAGAATTGAAATTAATTTGTTGTTGCTGCTGCAAGGCGAACGTGACGTGGGCAGCGCAGTAGCCAGCGTGAAAGAGAGAGAGAGAGTGCAGTGGAGTGGACTGTAAGAGAGGAGTGGGCTGCATGCAGTGCTTGTGGATTGCATTGCGTAATTGCAAGTGACGTAGAACGTTTTGTTCGACAGGATTTCGTTTAATTTGCGCGCACGTGTGCGCGCGTGTGTGTGTGCTACACATGCAAGCCACTTAGGCATTCGCTCTCTCCCTCTCTCTCACACACGTGTAATGAACCGTTATGTTCTGCTTTGTGCTGCCGAACATTGGCTCAATACAAGCCAAAACTGGAGCAGGCCGCACAAATTCGGGCACAGCAAGGTCGTCCATAGAACTTAGCAAGTGAGGGAGAAAAGAGAGAAGAGAGAGGGGAGTGGGCGGGAAGGGGGTGTAGGCATAGCCAATGGAGCATTAACAAAGTTTTGCGTACACTGTCAGCAATTTCCTCTGCCTTTCGACCGTTCAAATGTCACGCTCCATAAAACTCACAATATCCACTGCCAATTCCCCCAATTTCCCGCGGCCTTCATCCACTCCTGCTGCTTACATCGAGTGGCTTTTGTGCGTTGAGTTGCTCTTGACAGCCGACACTCGACACTTGACTCGACTGTGTGTGTGTGTGTGCATGTGTGTATATGAATGTGTAACTGTATCTATGTATCTCTAATCCTAATTCCCGTTTCTTTTCTCTTCACTTGCAGCACGTGCGTCTCTCGTTTTTTTCGCTTCCCCTAACGTTGCCACGCCCCATTGCGGCGTGCGCCCCCACAGCCGTCAAGACGACTTACTCCATTATGAAGATGAGCTCGCCCAGGATAATGCAGCAGAAGCGCAGCAGTAAATCCTCCAATTCGTCGCGGGTCTCGATGACCACATCGACGGCGGAGGAGAATCTCATCGAGTCGAAGCTCTTTAGTTGGATGCGACTCTTTCGCTTCGCCTCGCTGCTCTGTCGCGCCGAGTAGAGACAGAGAGAGAGAGACAATGACGGAGACAGCGAGAGGGGGCCCCTAACCTAATAAGATAATGGAAATGCATTCAAAACAGATAAAAAGTAACAGCAAAAACGTAAAAGATACTCGAACTAGTTGCCGCTTTCGATTCAAGTTTTCCTATTATGATAAACAAAAAATAATACAAAAAAAAGAAAAACAAAAAACACTTTAAAGATTCTGCAATGTAGAGCGTAAGAAGAAGAATTGGAAATTTCGTTATGTCGATTTTCGTTTTAACATTTTCACAATTAAGTCAATTTTTAGTGTAAATTTCGCCCGCAGCGAGATTTGTCGCGCCTTTCGTACCTTTTGTATTGTAATAAGAAATAAAAAACATACGTACTCGCTTACGTAGTACCGAATTACGTATCCGTATATCGTAAAATGTATGGCAAATAAATCGTTTATTCGATTATTTAAGTTCGATAACAACAACAGCAAACCACAGCAACAACAACAACAGCAGTAGCCAGTAGCAACCACAAACAACAACAAGCAAATCGAAATATATTTTTGTAATTTACAACACTGTTTTTGCGTGTCACAAAATGAGAAAAAGTGCAACAGAAAAGTTTACGCGAAGCGAATATAGTTGAAATTGACAAAAACTAATGCTAGAAATGCAATATTAAACAATAATAATACAATGTATACATATATATAGAGGATATATTTACAGATCTACTAATGAAACTCGATGCGAGCAAAATGCGCTTACACACACACGGACACAGACACACAGATTTGCATATACTGCATCTGCACACAGGCCAATTAATACGATATATGATTTCCACCCACAAACACACACACAGACAGACATACAGTAATTGTAAATTGCATTTAATCCAAAGATGTTGCCAATCAAGCGTAGTTTAGATTAGCCAACCAAAAGCAAAGTACACAAACTAAATCGAAAAATGCAATATTGTTTGAAACATGATAGAAAAATATACAAACTTAGAAATATATAGAGAGAGTACATACCAATTTGAATTCAATATAACCTCAACATGACAGCAACAATTGCAACTGCAACATGACAACAACAACAACAAACAAACAACAACAACAAATATCATAAATACATTTTCGAAACTAATTTTAAATATTAATTAGTTAGTAAGCAATCTATATATATACATATAAATAACAAGAGCAAACAAAACACTGTACTAAATAAACAAATCTATGGCAAAAACAATGCAAAACAGCAGAAAAATGTTTAAGAAGTAAGACGGAGAATAAATACAATGCAATAAATCGATATCGATAAATAAATAAAGTCTTTAAGCATGTTGTGTGTTCAATGCAAATAAAATAAAACTCTTCTCTTCTACTTGGGGGGGTATTTAAATTCAAATTTTAGTTCGTTTTTATTTCATTTGAAGTTTCGAACGCTAGATGGCGCTTTGCCTCTTTCAGGTCTGCGCAATGCTAGCTGACAAGAGCTAATTGGCACGACCGAGCTCAAAAGTATGCAACGGATTTGTTTACAATGGAATCTTACAAACGGTTTCCCAAGACTTGAACCCATCGTGTCCAGGATGTGTTTGATCATAATGCAGTATGTGGACTGCTTCGTTGCTTAATTGTGGACTGCATTTAATTAGGGCACGGTATGGTACGGTACGGAATATGTTTTTTGGAAAGAGGGCCAACAAAATAAAGAGCAAATAAAATTAAATTATTGTGAATTATAAAATTTGGTATATTTAATCAATTACTGTGTTGGAATAATCTTACATAATGAATATTTTCTTACATAATTGAATATTATCTGGGAACAGTTTGTACCATATATGAAAAGTAGACACACTACAAAACACTACAAGAACACACGTTCCACATATAGATTCCTCGGCATTTTCGCTTGCTTTTTTTATGTTTGCTGGCAAATCCAATTGCCATATTGCTTCACCTTGTCATTCTGTTTAGAAAGAGATGTGTAAACAAAGAACCGAGGAGCAGCGCCGCCCAAAGATCTCTCAATTTCCCTTGGGGCATGCGCCCTACGCGGTGCCGGCAATGCGGAGAAAGAGAGGGAGAGCACTAAGTGGGAAAATGATGAGACTCAGTCGGGCCCCGAAGAAAATGCGAAGATGCTTCGTGACGCATCTTCTTCCCTCAATTTTCCCCCTCCTCAACATCCCCTCGTTACTCAGCTGCCTTAAGATCGGCGCACAGGCACCTCCTGGCAGTCGCAGTGCGCTTGGCGAGATTCAGTTAGTGTTTCGTGCTCGTCGAGTGTTGTTCTCGGTTTTTCCTCAACAATATCATCGAAAGTTTTTCTTCTGCCACACACACACACACGCACATATATTCGCCTATATATACCAGTGCATATATATATAGAAATCGAAATAGAAATTGGAATTGTTCCGTAGTTGAATCGAAACCGATTTTGCTGTGTAGTGTGTGAGATCAAAGATAAAAAAATCAAATCAAATTCAAAAGTTAATTCAATATCGTGCTTTGTTCCCTGAATGGTGGGTTTAATTATCCGTTTTGGCATCTCTCGCGAATGGATTACATAATCGCAGCATTGTTTTCGAATTCGAAATAAAAACGAAGGAAAGAGCGAGAGAAAAACGTGGCCGAACACGTTTTCCACTTGAGTTCAGTTTTGAGATACCCAAAGAGAGAGTATCCGATTAACACTTAGGGAAATTACATGGAAAATACCGTTAAACGGCGACTGGATCGGTCTAGAGACTCTTAGAGAATCGTACCCGTAGCCTGCTGCATTTCCCGTATTCGTCGTACTCACACACTCGGAGAACTCGCGCAGCATGATTTTTCCGAGCAAAAGTTTAACGAACTGAGTTCATTTCTATTTTTGAATAATTCGAAAGCACCCAACGCAACGCGGCCACAAAAGTGAAAAGTCTGCATGGTTTTTCCACCCCCGCCCCCCTCACACTGATGTGTGGACTGATCTATAAGACGCCTACACTGTGCAAATTTTCAGTTTCGACTGGACATAAAACGAGAAAATGAATGCAGATTGGGAACAGCTGACAGACGTTAAAGAATCATGAAAAAGAACTCTTCTGTGCACAGTGGAAACTATCGGTAGAGGAACTTAATGAAACTTATAGGCAGTAGATCTGATGTGTTATAGGCTGAGAATTTCGATGTTTCAAGAAACTTTCTTATTTGAGAGAGTTGTTTGTATGCTTTAGTAATCAATAGTAAAAAAGATATTCTAAAGTTTTATTTATATCCAAACCTAAGATATTGTTAGGCAATAAAGTTAGTCTTATAGCCAAACTGCTACGATAATTATCGATAGTTTGTATGCAAGTTTAATTTAATTCGAGATCCAAAAGTCTAGAGATGGTAGAGGTGGAGATATTTCAAATATATCGCTAAAGAAATCTGTACAACTTTTACGAAATTTATCGATACTTAGAAGTAGTTTTTCTAGAAGTTTACGCATGTTTCTCACACTGAGTGCCCACTGTAGTTGCAAAATAATGAGCAGACACTGTCTGTGCTAATTTCGAAATTGCTTTCATTTCAGTAATTTCACTTTCATATGTTGCGAATTATAGTATTCTAGTATTATTCCATATTCACTTGAATTGCAATTTATTTCGAAATCTCTTTATTTTTTTGTGAAAGTCATTACCGAACGCAGAATTTCAGTCTGCCTATGTTTATGAATGATATCAGTGTTGTCCTTGTACATACACATATCGTACAAATCGCACATATATAGTGGACATATATCATAACGTATCTGCGTCTGCTGCTGAGGCCTTCAAACTGTGACAGCGGCTAATCTGCGTACGCTTTCGCATCGTGAGGCATTGTAAATTATCTCAAAACATACTACTACTAAAGTATATATGCAGATATGATGATGATATTTTTTAGAATATTTCGAATATTAGATGTGACAGTTAACTAAAATAAATGTTCGAATTGGCAACTCGAATGGGGGATGGCGTCAGCGCCAGAATTAAAAGAAAAGAAAAGGTGGCGAATCGAGTCGAATAAACATTTTAGCCCACTTCCGTTTGAAAATAGCGCTAAGTATCTATACTATATGGTAGATATATAGGTATATACAGTCGGGAAAAGCAAAAGCAATTTCACCAGACTCGAGAATAGGTCATGATTTATTTGTGTTTGACATAATTGGGTTGAGCATGTTCAGGTGATTGTCGCTAGCTAATATAATGAGTAGCAAATTGTGATTGATGTTTTCAACAGCCTATGGCATATATCAGACTGTATAGTTGGGGCTGTAGACACGACTCAGAATGAAACGAAATCGAAAGCTAGAACTATGTACTCCGTATCTTTTCTGAAACTGTTCAAAATTGTAATCCTTCACGAGAGATAAGCCAATTCTTTGTTCGGCACCGATTTGCCTTGAGATCAAGTGATATATCGTCTCTGTTCTTTGTATCCGCAGTGTAATATGTTAAATTGAAGTGCCATCGTATTCCCAACGTCGTATCCTGTTCAAGTAAAATAAAATATCGAAAATAGAACCCACAATATAATAAACGCGTCTAGCTAAAAAAAAAGTCTGTGAGAGCTGCTTGAAGATGTCCGGGCCGCCGCCGTTTGGCAATGGGCCACGTGGCTGGAATCCACGTGCACCGAATCCCGCTTCGCCGTCGCCATCGTCTTTCTTGTACCGTCCGCCATCGCCGTGGACTACAGCGCCTAGCCCACCACCGATTATATCCGGACCACGTGCTTACCCCGGGCATGCCATGTCGCCGGCACCGCAACTGCGTGGGCAGCGACCAAGTGTTAGCAACAATACCAATAATATGCCGCATCCGCGACCACAATGGCCAACCGGAAATCAATCTCCAGCGCCATATCAGCCGCAGCTGTACGACTCGTCGCCGGTATATGCACCAGCGCCGCCCGCTCCGCGTCCCTATCGACCGGCACCGTTGCAGCATCAGAACTCATACGGAGCCCAGGTGCATCCGACCAGCTCATTTCAATTGTCGCCGACGCCATCGCCCATTGTCTGCGGTACCCCAAGTTCGGACTTCACCTACAGCAGCCGACAGACGCCGCTGTCGCATCAGCATCCGCTGAGCCAGCAATATCCGCAACCGGCACCGCCGCCACAATATCTGCGCCAAGCAGGCGCTCCTCCACTGCCACCACAACCGAGACAACACGGACAGGATCACATTGATTTCGTCGGTGTGCCACTGGAGCCGCCGCAGCCCAAGTCCTATGTCATCTACGATGACGAGGAGGAGTTCGGGCCATCGACTGCCGAAATCATTGCGAACCAGTCGCAGGACTATATCGACGAGAAGCTCGCCGAATACCAGATGACAATATTGCAGCTGCAGGGTAAGTTTAGACACTTCTTACTCTAACATCTACTATGTAGTCTTATATTATATGTATAAATTTTATAATATTTTTATTAAAGAAATCGTTTTGGTTAGGTGTTATAGTCGAGTTCACTCGACGTTACGTCTTGTGTTTGTTGTGATTTGTTATTGTTTAATACACTATATATTGAAGTCCATTTCATTATATGTTATATTCTGCAGCCTATATTATATTTTCGCATCGATTAAAAACAGTTCCTGAGTTTCTGTTCCTTGACTTTCTTAGTTTCTATAAATATCGGAGGAATCACTTATATAGATATTATTTTCTTTATATATGTATTTATCTATATTTTTTATATATTACTTTGAGTGAATAAGATCTTTGAGGGAGCTTTCCATTCAGTTTCTATAAGACTTTCCTGATGAAATGTATAAAATCATTTTGTTTGTACTAATAAATTCTAGTAGAATTGTCTCTTTGGGACCTATAAATACTGGAGAATTAGTACGTATGATATTATTTAGTTTACATTAACAGCTTCTTACCTCATATGAGCTGAAAATTCAATATCCTTAACGGATCCCAATGTTAAGCTGGCTTGACTCGTGTAAAGAAGTGTTTTAATAAGTGTATATATGCTTGATATAATAATTCTTGACTAGATTTTATATTTTATCACTTCAAAAGTTAATATGTCACTTTAGAGTCTCAGGAACATCTGGAAAATCAGTTGGATAGACGTTATTTTTCTCATAAGAAAAGTTCCTTACCATTTCCGAGCAGACAAATCAAAATCTTCAATGTAATTTTAAGTTCGGCTGGGTTGCATAGAATTCTTCTTAAAATATTGGAATAATTATTTTATAAATATTCATGTTCTTGTAAACATTCGTAATACTGAATATTTCATTTAAAAACGACTATGACTTTATCAAAACTTAGCTTAGCTCCATTTTTTACTTGGGTGATACGATCTCAATCATTGAATTCGATAGTGTGATATAGTCGAGTATATCGAGCAGTTTGTTTATGTCCTGAATGGATGTGACTGCGTCGGGAGCTCCATTCAGATTGACGTGCTTACCATCGATGTTGACGGTAAAATATTTGTTCTTGAAGATCACGATCCTATCGTAGGGAACATGACACTTGCTGCGTTCGCCCTGCGACGAGGCTGCACTGCGTCGAAAGATCACACACGACGGTTGATACTTATGACGATCCTTTTCGGGTATTTTGTGTACCTTCAGGTCCCCAGTGAATACGGTTAGTGTGTGTCGTTGCAGCACAGCAGGCATCACTTTGTACAGCGTGACCTTGGTGCTCCATTGGGGCGAGGGCAGCTTCATGTGGGCTGCGGTATTGGCCAGCTTCACTAGGGGCAACTGAAGACAATTACGCTGTTGATGACGAGGTTCGTTGGGCAGCTCGGGGGGTCTTATCACATACCAGGTGTCATAGATGGTCACCTTTTTGACCACCTGACCTATGCAATTGGATTGTGTGCTTCGTTTGGATTGACCTGTCTCGTTCTTCCTCGAACTTCTGTTCAAAATGTAGTTCTCTTTATTTCCAACGGAAGCATCTTCCTTCTTGATATTGTGAGCTTTATACCCATTAGGAGGGATGTGCGGAGTATTATCTGTCTTTTCGAGTAGCACGCGTTTGTTAGGGGTGTCGCCCGAGTCAGCTACAGTCAACTGCAAGTCATCCTCCTTAACAATGTCATCCACAAATAATTGGTGCAGTTTTCTTTGTCTTTTAGTCGTTTGCCTTGTATTCATACTGCCTTCTCTTCTCTTTTGGCTATGTCAAAGTTTAAATCCTGCTTCGATTTGTGCAGATCACCTGAGTCACGTTGGAAATTGTTTTTTTGTTCTTCACTTTTCTGCAGATTTAATTCTTTGACACTTTCGGCGCTTTAACGATGCGTTAGAGGCGAATGTCGATATTTCATATGAGTCGCTATTGCAAGCTATCGACTTTTCGATATACTAATTGAAAACTGTTAGAATCGATATTTTGAGACGCTTTTATAGCTAACAGCTTATTGTACAGCTCATCAGCATTTAATCCAATTGGTGTTTTCTGCATTAGTTATTGGTATTGTGAATTGTCAGCGGTATTCCCTAAAATAAATATGGCGTAATTCGAAAATTACATATTTCTAATTTTTATTATCTAATGCAGTTCAGTTTTATTGATCGTTGTCCGTTCGTTGTAAAGAAAGATGCATGTTTCTATATACATACATATGTTTCTCTTAGTCTGCCTTTTATTCTTGGCAATGCTCTGAAAATTGTTGAATCAGCTTCTTGGGGCCGGCAAATGTGTCACCTGAACTTGACCCAGTCGCCCACGTCGCTCATCGATGGTGCTTGTTTTTTAGCGCCCAGTATAAAAAGTAGACAACTCATAAATTTCTGTTATTTCTTTTACATTTTAGAAAATGTAAATGCTTGCATTTGTTTATACCCTGTTAATTTTTTTATATGTTCATTAAATGTATGAACATATAGAATGTTTACACAGGGTATCCCTTTGGTCTGGTATACTTCTAAGCAGCATTCATTGATTTATTTGTGGCATTGGCGCAGAATCTAGAAATACGTTGTGCATCGAATGTCAACGAAACTATAAATTCTTCTGTTCTTGGTCATCTTTTATACAGATACACGGTATATGTAGGGCATATACATATGTACATTTGTATGGGGTGTATAGGAACGAATCATACGGTGAATTCAGTATAAATCGTTATCTTTTCAACAATGTTGAATTTGTTACTAATTATATTGATATTTATTACGAATACAGTATTCTAAATTATAGTTAATTGTATATTAATTATATGTATTCACAAAAATAGGATATATAGGGCTTTATAAGTAGCTCAGCTCTTTGATAGCGACATTGAGCTGGCCACACTGACACACTCCGTGCGGGTGCCGTCCTCAATCTGATCTAGAGTTTCAACTGACTGGGATACGGTTCCATTCGGACTTAGTTCCTGGTTAAGGGCGTGCATGTTATAGCAGAGTACCAGGCGTGTGTTGAGTCCTTCAAAAATACTGGCCACGCTGGGTTTGAGGTTAAAGAAGATGATTTTTTGCCGCATGCGACGAAAATCACCCACCATGGAGGAGATGACTTTGGCGGCAGTATAGTCTGCCGCATAGATATATGTGCAGTCGAGGACAACAGGCAGGGAGGATTTGCTGCCCGATTTGAGCACCATGTTCCGCACAAACTCCACTGAGGGGAAGATCAAGCAACGATCGGGCGTAATCTTTATGAACTTGACACCCTGCTCTGTCTCCAGCTGCTCCAGTGTGATCTTTGGTCGAGCCGAGTGGTAGAGAATGAACAACTGATTGGCCGCAATGGCCACCAGAATGCCCACCTCCAGCGGGAAGACGAGGCACAGCACGAAGGCAAGTAGACCAGGCACCAGATCCGAACCTGCAAGGGAAGGGGAGAGAAAGGATCAGTAGGGAGTGCACCATCAAGACAATCTCATTTAGACTTACGTTTACTGCGCCACATGGGTAATATTATCTGGTACTGCACTTGGAAGATCACCGCCGAAATGAGAATCGCGGCCAGCACAGCACGTGGTATAAAGCTGAAATATTCGGTGAGGAAGCTGAGGGCCAAGACAACGACGAGGCCAATATAAAGATTGGACATGCTAGTGCGGCATCCACTTGCATTGTTGATGGCCGATCGGGCCAAGCCACTGTTACTGCGATAGCCACTGAACAGGGAGTTGGCTATATTGGCCACGCCCGTGGCGATTATCTCCTGCGTCACATCGATCTGTTTGCCCTTAGCGAATGCCTTGCAAACAGAGACATTCTCCAGCAGAGCTATAAGAGGAACTATGATCAAACCATAGCCCAGACTTTGCACCATCTCGAGGAAACTCTCGCCGGGCACGGGCGCAATGCCTGCCGTTACATTTCCCGGCTGTGCTTCAATGGAGAATGGCGGCAGAGACAGTGAGGGTAGACCAGGTGGTATGTAACCAGTCAACACAAAGGGATTTCTTCCCATCGCGTCCAGTTGCATGGCCAACACTGTAGTGGCCACGACAACTGTTGCATTACGTGAGATGCCCATAAAACGGATGAGACGATTAAGGAACCGCTGCCACCTGCTCTGTTCGGATGGTTCCGTCGGTCCCACACGCAACCTGCCCAAGCTACGCATGCACAGCAACACCACAACACAAGCCAATCCCAGACAGCTGTCTGCCAGTCGTATGTTCCCAATGTCACTTATCATGCTTATCCAACGCTGCAGGAAGGAGGCTCCATCACTATTCACTCCCAGGATGTACTTCATCTGCGATGTGCACACAATCAAGGCAACAGCACTGGTGAAGCCTGCACTCACTGGACCCGAGACGAATTCTACCAAAGATCCCAACTTTAAGGCAGCCATAAGAAGCTCTATGAATCCTGTTAGAAATGTCAGCAAGACCGAACGTTGCCACGAGCCTTTGGCGAACTGATATGTCATCAGAGAGGCCACTGCGGTGCTGCCCACTGTGCAGTCCTTGCAGGTGCCCAGCAACACGTACACAAAGCAGCCCATAAAGGAGCCATAGAGACCGTACTGTGAAGAAGGAAGAGAATGGGGATATATTAGCTTAAGTGCATTATTTTTTGGGTATTTTTTGGTATATATTGCTAGGTATATTGCGGGAAAAAAATTCAAATCTTTTTAGAAACTCAACGATACTTTTTAAGGTAATTTTAAAATTATGTTATTATAATTTATATTATATAAATAGACAAAAAGTGTACAATCGAGTGAGGAAAATAGTAAAGATTATAATCTTTTTATATTTATATTATGATGTTAATAATAAAGATATATTGTAGGTAAGTATATCCTAATTGAAGTTAAGATTTTTGGGAAGAAGTATAATATAACTATATAGCGACCATATAAATACATACTATATCTATGTTTATAATATATTGATCATATAAACTATGCATGAATCCCTCTCATGAAATTCTGGATTATTAACCAAATTTTGTATTAATTATTTAATTTGTATGCCAGATCTAAAATAGATCATTATTACGTATATGCGTAAAATACTAAAAATACTGTTCACAAGCAGCCCAGCTACTTGTTTGTAGGTGCTATGTACACAGATATATCTCTCTCTTTTTCTCATCTGTCGCTTTACCTCCCTATCTACGAAATCGTCTTAAATTCTGCTACTTCCTGGGATTGTGATTAATTAGGTCATATAATAGAGATAACTCTCTAAACAGAACTACGTATATGTATTCAACTCGTTCTCACCTGAGCAGGCAATCCAACAACGCCCGAATAGGCCAGACCTTGGGGAATGACAGTGAGGCCCACTGTCAGACCCGCTATAAGGTCGCCAAGGGCATCGTTGCGACTATAGCGGGGCAACCACTTGAGTATGGGAAGCCTTCTCTTCAGGGTCTTTATGCTGCAGAGACTGCTAGCATATTGACTACAACGGGTTGCGATATTGGATTCATTTTCCTCCAATCGCTCAAGACTTTTACACTTCGAGGTGCGATGATCGGTGATCAGTATGTAATCTGTAGAGGTGCTACGAAATTGCGCCTCCAAATTCTGATTAAGTTCCTTCTGCCGGCGAAACGTTACTTCGTTCTCGAGCGTTGACATTGTCACTTGTGCAAGATCTCTAACTGAAGTAGACCGATCTCAGACCGGGACTGATATAACCGCCAAGATGCTGCGCAGCTTCTGCCTCTGCTACTGCGATACGTGTGGCGCTTATCATAATAGCACCACACGCGCTGTTTATACAGCCAATGGCGTAGATGTGGGAGCGGGATATAGGTTGTATGTTTCAGTTTCAGTGCGGGCTTCAGTTATCTCGGCCGTGCAGCGATCATATAAGCTCACACTCTTGACAATGACAATGACCAGCCCCCTTGGTAGGTCTGCTTGTTAGCTCTGCTCCAAATTTTCCATTTCTTAGTGATTTTATTTTTTTTTTTCGATTTGATTGGGTGTACAAATATTGATGCATACCGATTTCTATTGTTGCCAACTGCGTTATAGCTAGACCACATGATCAAATTATTTATCTTAGCTGGAATATTTCAACTATATAATTTAGTTATGTTTCCAAAGATCCATTTCACAATTCATGGAAATATAGTAACCTATCCTACAGTCATGTGAACGATTTCCTGCCCAAAATGTAACTACTGACATGAAGAAATTTGACTCGCCAAGACGTTAAGAAATAATAATTCTTGCCTGCAAAGTTTGTGAAGGTCATAAGAAAACGTTCTTTAAACTTATTTTACCTATTAAAATATATATACCAGATGTCTAAATTATTTTTTAAATCGAACTACCCAATAGATTAACCCGAAATAAACCTTCTTTAACAATTATTTGTTGAACGATTTTCAATTAAACTAGAATATACAATATGTACATGGTAAATGATTTTCTTTTCAAAGAACTGACCCAATTAGTTTCCTTTTCAAATAGAGTGTCATAGTAATTGTCTGTAGATAAAACATTCACGCGGCACAAGTCAATTCTATAGTATAAAGCGAAACTGAATAAAATGTGATCACACTTTGTGTTGACAAGGCTTACTGGCTTTCAAAAAGCCTTTTGTCGGCCAACAACAACAGGCAATGAGATCACTGTTTTTCGCATTGAGACACGGCTTGTTGTTGTGTGAGTTTCTATGTGTGTGTGTTTTGAAAAGTCGTTTATAGGTAGACAATGCGCTTGGGGAATTAAATCGCTGATGCTGGTGCTGATGTCACAGTGGAAATGCCTTCATTCTGTTATTTATAAACTGCATTTGCCTTGCCTTGCCTTGCTTTGCACCTTATTGTTGTCTCGTTAGGCAACGAAAGTGACCAAAGAGAGATGGAAAAAAAAAACTGCTGTCTCATTTTCTTGTTTCTCGTTTCTCAGTTTATTTTTATACATTTCTCATGTTTGGTATAAAATGTCGCAAGGGATTCTCGTCGACTAGGATCGACGCTAATTATTTATAGACTTTAATTTTTTCGGGCGCCCTGTATTTCTGGCTATTTTCAATTTTAGCCGTTTTTCACTTTGCTCGAACTTGTCTTGTCACGCCGCGAAAGTGATTAAAAATAGAGTTTCAACAATTTGGGCATGTGTTGGGGTTTTATCTGGGGCTTTTCTTGTTCAAATCTATTTATTTTCAAAGTATTTTTTGGGTTTTTTGTTGGTCTCTTTATTTGAAAATAAAACAAGTTGGGAACTGCAGAATAGAATAGTCTAATATATGTTCTTATATTAGACTTTAAGGTTAAATCATTCAAATTTAATGTAGTATTTTAAAATTTCTTACTTAAAACAATTGTTTTGTCAAAATCATATTTGAAACTAAGGACTCACAAATGATATATTTTTTAAAAATTATGTGATTTTTATACTTTTCTAAAATCGATTTAACAAACTCCCTTTTTTTACTTTTACACCAATTTTCATGCTATAAGTTCTATTCAGTAAATCAGAGTATGTTTTAGTTTTGAGTTTAGTTTATTACATTTAAAACTAGATTGCAGGGTATCTAATTATCTTGTATGCACATCAAGAAATTTCTTAAACTGTCAGTTGTGATTAATTGCTCTGTAAATATTTTTTTTGTGGTGTGGGAAATGTGGGATTCGTTTATTTTGAGCAGGGTAATTAAAGTATAATGAATGAGATTCATAGTGCCCACTCCACCGCATTAAAGTCTTTATATTTAAGCACTTGATCTTCCATAACACAATAGTTGTATCCATAATGGCGCTATAAGCATGGTTGTATTGCATTAAAATTTCAAAATTTAGCAATATATATCGCATGATTTGCAACTGTAAAGATCTCAACGCAACGCCCACAAAGCCAAATGGCAAACGAATGAAATCTACATCTATAAATAGGTATTTCGAAACTAATTTTAATATTTTTCGCACGTAAAATCGAGACGGAACGATCATTTCTCGACATATGCAAATGCCGCAAGTCGAACAAATCAAAACGCTGACAGTTCTTGCAGCGAATTTTAATTGCTTTTTTATGTACCTACATATAGAGACACATATCTATTAGAGGACTGGCCATACAACAAAAAAAACAATTATGTCTAATAGTTTCAACAATTTACATAGCTTAATTTAAGTCAAATATTTTGGTCACTCTTTTGAGTGAAATCGAAGAAGATTTGCCTTGGTTTCTTTTAATTGACTTTGTCGATTTTCGATTGTTTGTACACGAAACTGGATGAATATTTATATATATACAAAGCGCTCTTAGCGCTTAAGTCAATATTTGAAGAATTAAACAGAAATGGAGAACCACATTTGTCTATCCATTAAAGTGGCCAACTTTATGGTTAGCTGCGAAATGAATAATGAAAATAGAAAACAAAAACCCAAAGCAAAATTTATTTTTAG
Organism: Zaprionus indianus; assembly: GCA_018904595.1. Classification (NCBI taxonomy): domain Eukaryota; kingdom Metazoa; phylum Arthropoda; class Insecta; order Diptera; family Drosophilidae; genus Zaprionus; species Zaprionus indianus. The sequence continues at coordinate 7,058,624 of JAEIHA010000905.1, forward strand.
CGAAAAATATTCTGAATAGTGCTGAAAGTTCGATCTTAGGGAGGAAACATTTGTTTATGCGAAAAATTTTTTTTCAATTCGCTAACAGTGAAAAACAAATATTGCAAATTGATGGAAGTACCCCTAAATATAGTCTGCAGTCAGCGACCATATAGAAAGCCAGTGGGAAGTCTACTTATATCTCTTGTATACCTTTTTTTTAAATTGAAGGAACTATTGTTTTCATTCAAGATTTATTTAACATAGTTAAGGTTTGGTTTTTAATTTATATTCAATTATACAATTCTATGTTTTCTTTAAGCAACCAAATAGTGCATGATATATTGAGAATACTCTACTGAATTAATTGGATAGTAATTTAACTGGAAAACGCATAATTTCATAGACATAAATCTAGTTTTCTTGAACCACGGCTAGACAGACAAGGCACTCATGTTGTGGCCTCTGTTATCATTAGCATTACAGAGGGCTATTAATAACAGCGGGCTGGCCTGTCGAGTGCCGCCGACACTTAACATTTTACAGCCGTTCCGAGGTAGGCAGCACTCACTTCGTAAACAAAATTGGGCCATAAAATTTACATGAACAACGCAGTTTGTTGTTGTTGTTGCTGTGGGGCTTGTTGAGACCATTGTTTACTTCCGAATTAATTCATGTGTTCTTTGCTGTTTAATGGGTTTAAGTGCTTGTTTTTATAGCATTACGAGACGAGAAATTGTTCAAGTGTTGCATGAGAATCGAAATGGATGCTCTGTTAATAAATATCATTAGCGGCGCCAGTTAACAGCTGTTAAACTTAACATTTGTGTACTCTGAGTTTGCTTGCGATCTTTGGAGATTGCAAACAATTATAAAAACATTAGACTACGACCTTAGGTACAAATTGGAAAAGCGAATTAGAATATAGGTGTCTATGCATATATAACTAATGTGCTGAGTGGCAACTTCGCGCTGTAAGGTCAACTGGGAATGCAATCACCAATGCGTGACGTCATTAGTTCCATGTAAGTGTGTGTGTGTGTGTTTACAATCAAACGTAGGTTCGAAACTTGTTTGGGCAAAGTGTTAAACACAACTCAAACACACACACACACACACACACGATTATGTAAGCTAAAAACAAACATTTATTTTCGCTCTTGTCGCTCACTCACGATCACATTCATGAATGGGTTTCATTAACTGCTGCGAGCATTATTAAACACTGACCCACATCGGTTGAAACGGGCGCAAACTGCACAGTGTGCTGGAACTTTATAATTGCTTTGTGTGCGAGCTCATCCCGAGGGCTGCCACACACACACACTTAAACACAGACGAGAGCACACTGTAATGCCTGTAATTGATATTTTCTCACGGTTATGATGTCACACGCAACAAGGCGCAAAAGGAACAACAATAACAGCAGCAGGCGAGGCGCAATAAGAAGTTCGTAAATGTCAAAGCGTGCACACAGTATAGAAGGGCAGAAAGTGAGAGGCCGATTACGACGAGCGAGGGAGAACTACGACAACAGCGTCAGTATGAATGAGTTACACGAGAGAGGGAGAGAGAGCGGGAGAGAGAGAGTGCAGTTAAAGTGAGAGCGTCATTTACAGTGCCTTGCGCTGCATTCCGAAATTAACCACCCAAAAGCTTTGCTGCGTATCGGTATGTTTACACGGGCGTAGAGCAAAAGCTGTTAGGTTATTTTTTAGGGATGGTGATGGATTCCTGTAGAATTTGATAAAATAAAACAAAAAGGTTTAGTGAAATTTTTTAATATCTCTCTTAGTTTGCGAGTTATAGCTTCTTGAAGTTCTTAGCACAGTTTCGTTTATCGAAGATTTTTTTATTATTATTTATTTATTCATTTTTTATTTAAAAATTGTTAAATAACACCGGGGATGTTGATGATTGAGATAACAAGGAGAAAAGGTTGAATAAAATCTATAAATACATTTCACAGCTTGATGAACTGTTTTGAAGATTCATCTATAACAATTTATTTATCTTGTGTTGTACATTTTTATATAATTCCGGGAGATATTGATTTATTTCTATAGAATTTGGCGAAAAAAGACGAAAAGGTTTAATCTCTCACAAAGTTGTCGATATATAGCCTTGGTATTTTTTCAGTATAACAAATACCTTCATCAGCGAAATATCCCGATAAAACTGGATCTAAGTAGGCGCTGCAAACTGCAAAAAATAAATGTCATTAATAGTTAAATTAAGAAAAAAGTTCGTAATTTTCTTAAAAAAACCGCGCAACAATCTACGATTATTTGTACATTCCCACCCCCTTTGTAAACAACGCAAACTGCGCCTCTGGCTAGAGATAACACAAGCTCACTCGGTTCAAAGGTAGTACGTGCTGCCGAACGGAGTAGGTAAACATACATCAAAATGCGTAAATAACATAAATGTGCTTGCTCTCCCTCTCTCTCGACAACGGCAGACACTCTCACTTGTGGGGCTCTCGTTACTCTCTTGCGCTCTCGTGCTTGAGCTTTACTACGATTACTACTGTGCTCTCCCACTGGGCTGCTGTTGTTGCTCTTGCTCTCGTGTTATCTCTCTCACAACAGTAACAGTGCCTTGTGCCTCTCTCTTGGGCTGTGCTCGCACATTGGACGAATCAGTATCGAACCGGCTTTCTACAACAGCGGATTGGAAACGGAGTAAACGAGACTTGAGCTCGGCTGAAATGTGAATGTGTCTGCCTGCCGAAGGCACGCCATATAGTTATATGAGAGTGTATTAGTAGAGCCCCTAGTATTATTACTATTATTGTGTGCGTGTGTGGGGGGAGCAGCAGTGGAGGAGAATCTTGAATTTGCCCGAAAAAACTAATTAGAATTTGTTAAAGGCAACAATAAGGCACAATACGAGATAGAAACTCGTCTCACATCTTACGTTGAACGTGTGATGTGTTGTTGTTGATTGTGTCATAAAAAAGGCGAAAAATCTAAAATAAAAGCTCCCTGTGCCGGTGATTAAAAGTGTCCGTGTGTGCGAGTGAGTGTGTGTGTGTGCTTTTAAGCAAATTAAAGTCGAATTACGCGAGGAAGCCGAGGCCCAAAAGTGAAGGCCACTCGGGGGTTGTTGAGACACGGACACGTACAGGGACACGGACACGGAAAACTCCATTCCGTGCTCTTGTTGTTGTTGTTGGTTGCGTGAGAAAAATCAATTTCGTACGCAAGCTGCCAAGAGAGAGAGAGAAAGAGAGAGAGAAAGGCAGTTAAAAGAGACACAGAAACAGAAATAGAAGAAAAAGGACTAAAGCACAACCCGATGACATTTTGGCCTAAGGACAAGCGAATTAAAGAACCGATGCTATCATGGCTGATAGCACAGATCCAGGCAGGCACAAGGATCCAACCATAGAGACCGGCGACGGCGGAGGCAATGGGCCTCCAGCATGCGAGGACGTGCCCCCAATCCCAGCTGTTCGACGTCGTCATGCGCAAGCGCAGAAAACTGTTGAGCAGGCTGTCGAGCAGGAGGAGGGCAAGGAAACCAAACAGCTGGAGACTTCGACAGTGACACGGACGTATATGAAAACCATCACCACGTCACTGACCACCTCGAGCAGCAGCAGCAGCAGCCAGGTTGCTGAGCATGCCTCCTCTGTTGAGATTCCCACGCAACGTTTACGTCAGAAGGTTGCGCAGTACGAGAAGGTCTGGTCCGATGGAGCGTGCAAGCGTCCCGCAGAGCAGTGTGCCGATGAACTGCGTCAAGAGCAGCAACAGGCAGACGACTTTGATGCTGAGAATCCCTTTGAAATTGATGTGCATGAAATCGAGCGACGTTTGCGGGAGGAGCGACAACGCGGACTCGCCGAGGCGGAGGCAGCTAAGTTGGCTTTCCAGCAGGTTCATTTGCGTCATACACCGCGATCGTCACCGCGACGCGTTGAGGTGACCAGCGAGCAGATACCCAGTCCCTTCAATGTGACCTTGAAGACCACTAGCCGTATGAGTCCCGGTGCTGAGTTGGGCAATGTGGAGGATCAACTTGCGTCGCCGTTCAATGTCACCTTGCGCACCACACGACGCACTGTGAAGAGCAGCGAGAACCGTAAAAAGGAACTGGAACGTTTCCTTGACGGCGAACGTCTGGTGCGTGAGGTGCAGGCTGCCGATGGAGTGCGCACCATTATAACCTCGTCCATGACCAGTGATGGCGGCTATGCCGAGGAGAAGATCTATCGTCATGGCGAGGGTTATGTTTCACCACGTGATTCACCTTCGTGGTCACGTTCGAGTGTGTCCAGTGAACGTTCGAGTGTCACGTCGCCGCATAGCGTCGATATGACAGCCGGAGGTAGAAGGATTCTTATCAAGCTGGAGGATGAAATGGACACAATGCGTGCGGGTGCCTGTGAGCACGAACAGCAACGCGATGAAACTGATGGTTCGGTGCGCGCACGCATAAGGCAGTTTGGTGGACAGGACGAGCTGGTGGATGCCATGGCAACTGGTAACATTGACATTACCGTGGGTAGCAACCCCCGCAGGCGGCGTTTGTACCAGCAAACAACAGTGCAAGTGGGTGGCAACAGCGAGACAGCGACGCCACAACAGCAACAGCAACAGCAACATGAACCACGACCAGTGCGTCCAAGTGAACTGTCATGGCAAACGGGTAAATCAACAACAACAAAAACAACTAAAACAAGAACAACCACGAAGACAATGCTAACATCGACGCCGATTGGCACGAAGGAGCAACCGCAAACAGCAACGCCAGTGGACGACGACCATGACGAGGCGTTAGTTAGTCCAGTTGCAACGTGCCAATTGCGCGGTTCTTCGACGGAAGAATCCCGAAAAATTGTAAGCCACAAAACGATAACCAGCACAACGACAAAATCATCCTCCTCCGCCTCCGCCACCGGTTCCACCTCCGCTTCGCGCAAATCCATTGCTCTGGTTGCAGTTAACCCTCCACACTCCGTTGATAACTCGTTTACCGCAACGCAAATTCGCATCGGCGACAACGCGAACGCGAACGTGAACGCGAACGTCATCGCCGACGACGCCGACGACGACGATTCCGATACTGAGGGTGTGCCGGCCAGCAGCCTAGTGATTGTGTCCACGCCCACGCGCACCATAACGCCCACACCCACGCCAACGAGCACAACTACATCGCCGTGTACGCCGCACATGCTAAGCGGCGTCGGTACTTTTAGCAAGAGTCTGCGTCAGGATTATCAGACTCAAGCAGCACAAAGTAGCCGCGGCAACGAACAGGAACAGGAAATTCAGGAATTCCAATCCACAATGGCGTCGATCAACTTCGCACGCAGCAATTCCCAGTACGACAGTCACATTAAGGAGAAACGAGGTAAACTAATGGCAAAGAAAAAGAAAATCTACATAACTATGTAAAGAACTCTCCAAAAATGTTGTTACAAACTAAAAACAATGGTATCGATAGTATATCGATAACCTAACTATTGTTGTTGTATTAGTTGCACTTTGTTATGCTGACTGAGCTCGATCGATCATCGCGTATTAATTTCATTAGGTTGCTATGTGTCCCCCAGTCCTGATTAAGGCCAAAGAAATCGAAAATCTATACAGAACTAATTGGAAATATTGTTAGAATGTTATTGATACTATATCGATAGAAAAACTGAGTTAGTTGCATTTTGCTATGCTGACTGAGCTCGATCGAGCATCGCGTATTAATTTCATGAGGCTTCTACAATATGTTATGCTAAAGAAAACGAAAATCTTCATAACTATTGTATATAAAAGAACTGCTTGAAAATGTTGTTACAATCTAAAAACAAAGCTATCGATAGTATATAACTTAACTAAACTATGTTTGTTGCACTTTGTTATGCTGACTGGATTCGATCGATCATCGCGTATTAATTTCATTAGGTTGCTATGTGTCCCCCGCATTTCTGATTAGCTCAGTTTCTGTCATATCATTTCTCCATACTTGCCTTATCGCGATTGTGGCTTATATAATATAATCCATTGGCAAAATTATTTTTGCAATGAATTATTTTTTGGCAGTAGATATCGAAGCATTGTATTAATAGATTAATGTACATAACAACACAAATATAGAAACAGTGCACAAATAGATTAAAATAGAGTAAACCGCTAAATATAGAGGTTACGTGTATTTCAACACCTTTGCACTTAATCTGCGGATTAATTTTATAACAAAACAGCATGAGAAAGTAAGGAATTCCGAAAATCACTTATTAAATCGTTTAATTTGGCAATTACAAGCAATTAGCTGGGATACTTTGTATGATGATTATGAGAAATGGCAGATAACGAGTCGGCATGTCGGATTACCCACTTTATAATCTGATCTTTGCATTCCATTATTACTCATTTGAGCAGTTTAATTTGTTTCATCAGCGAATCATTAAGATGTTTGCAGATTTTCTAGAAAATTTCAAACCATTTCTAGCTGTGAAATAAAAATAGAGAATTATCAACCTCATAATGATATTTCTGGCAATATTCTTTTGTTTATTTGCTTCAATATGGCAAATTAAAGACGTGCCCAATTCTGAGTCAACTCTCGTATGTCAAGGTCAATTCGCTAGGGGTCAGTTTGTGCTACATTTGAAGTGCGTATTTCGATGAAATCGATAAAACTCTGCCCAAAACATGACATCATCACCATCATCACCACCATCAGCTGCAGCCGGTTTAGCCAGCTCTATAGTCGTATATATACTATACACCTGCGCCTGTACACATAATAAACAGACTGTTTTTTTCATATTATAAGTCGGTCTGTTGGTCGCGCGGTGTTGAACTTTTACTTGGCAATTTCTATTATTTATATGCTCGCACAGTGCGTTTGTTATGTATTCACCCTTCGTCAAACTGTTGGCAAGCAGCGCACGCCGTCGTACCTCGTCTTACCTCTTTTTCTTTCCCGTTCACAACAATTTATTGGCAGCCACAACACTCGAACAACCACCCAAGAGAGCGTGACAGCGCAGGGGGGGAGAGTGTGTGTGGCACAAGGGGAGTCCCCTAAGTGCGTCTACGTCTCCTTTGACTGTTATGTGACCTCCTCGGTGCGCTGTTATTATGTTAAATACAACAAGCAATTAAGTGCCCGATTCTCTCACTTGTTGTCGTTCATTATATCTTTTTCAATTGCCCCCGTAATATATTTCTTGGCTGCACTTGATCAGGCACAAAATATGTATATGACATTACGCTTTAGAGGTGCTAATATTCAGCAGTATCTATTATTAAGATGTCTACCTATCTGTCTATATATGATAGTTGTGTGCCCAAGACTGCGTCAGTTGCAGTGTTCTACTTTTACGGGGTCATTTTGCAGCTAATGCACTTTATTGCAGTGTCTATCGATCGAAAGGAGGCACTTGTCTTTAATTGATATATACCTTGCTTAGTAAACTTTTATGAACGTAAATTTCATTATAATTTTATAACATTTTTAAAGCAAAAATAAAAAAAAAACGAGCAGTTAAAAACTGAATTTTTAAAGGCTCAAAGATTTAATTATACAGCTGAGTAATTATATAGAAGAGATAATTATATATGATACCCCTGAGATAGATAAATATATGCCTATAATAGGAAAAATATAATATGGCAATGAAGTAACAAAAATTAGCAATATATTAAACAAAAATTTAACTGAAACATAACTAATATTATAATAAAATGGATCAATAAATACCAAAAAGAACTATACTATATTTTACTATACTATATATCGTATTTAAAGTCCCTATACCCATCAAAATTGGTTGTTCAGTTAGCGCATTAGTCAATCTAATACGACAATTAGTTTGCCATAAATAGTTGGCGTGCCTTCTTGGCTTTCTTGTCTGGATGTTCAGACATTTATGCTGTTGTTGTTGTTCGTCTTCTTCATAGTTTGTTGTTAAAATACAACAATATGCTACCCATATACCAAGTTGCGTGTTTTGGCCACTTTTAGCTTTGTTTGCTTCAATAAATTTGCCTAGAAATGTTTGATTTTTGCCATGATTGAGTGTTATAGACCTGCATATCGGAGGAGTCTTGCCTTTACAATGTATTGCGTGTAGAAGCGAAGCTCTTAACAGAAATGTAGTATAAACCGTATGTCATGGCATGTCAAGCGCATGCTAATTGACAAGCCTCGCAGTAAGTTAGTATAAGAAACTATCGATTAGTTGGTTGCCTGGTTGCCTTTTCATCGTCTTTGGAGTGGCACCATTATCGACGACAATGTCCATATTCAGGTCAATCAAGTGTTGGCCTAATGCAGTTTTAATAGTTGATTGATTGCTCTGCGAAATATTTCGCATATGCCGAATATCAGTTACTGTGTCAACGGTTCCCACAAAATCACCAACAAAACTTTCGTTTGGAATTTAAATTTGAATAGCATAAGCTATGTTTGTTTGTGTTGACAGATATTCAATTCCGGGCTCAATGCTATTGTACATGAACGAATCGAAATCGAAAATAAACAAACAACAGTTGAAATAACAATACTCACATAGCGTTATCTATCTTTTAAATCTGTCTGTCAAATGTCCAGAACGAGCAGCGAAGCAAGCCGTACAACTGTCCGTCCGTCTATCTGTCTGTCTGTCTGTCTGTCTGTTTCTCTCGGTTTCTCTGAGATCATCGTTGAATAATTTATTGATGCTGTTGCCAGTCTCTATACGACAACTTTAGCGTCGTTTAATTGATGCCTAAAATGTGGTTACGATCGAGAGGGAGAGAGAGACAGAGAGATGGAGGCGAAGTTGTGTTATTGAAATTTGAACTGCGATTTGTAAAATTAGATGCGAAACAAGTTTATCCAATTGAATTCAAGTGCGAACAATGTTTGCACACTTTTCTAAACTTTTTCCCATGATAAATCATCTACTTAACCCATAAAATGTACTGGAACTTTACTAAGATCTTCAAAGCGGAGACAAACGCCCACATGAGATGAGATGAGGGACTGTCTTGCCGACAGCTGTTGCGCATGTGGCATAGAAATCTCATTCTCATCCATAGTTTTCTTTTGGGCAACTCATTGAACTATGCAAAAAACTACTGTGCTTGTTTGCTTCTTCTCCATAAATCAGCCAACCCCGTGCTCGTGGGCTGCCTTTTGAAATCTTTTTATGGCAGCCTCTTTCTTTGGGACTTTGAGGTTTCAAAAAACAAAATGACCACATCAATTTTTGGTTCGGCTGCTTAATCATTTATTTGCTTGCTCGCTATCGCTATCTGCTCTGGGTTTAGTGAATGATATTAATAGAAAAGATAAATAAACTTAAACGCATTTTATTGGAATCCATGTACACGTACTTGTGTGTACTAGCTATAGCAATGACGCAATATGTACATAGCTATAGCTTTGTGTATATATTTATAGATAGTATAAAGGGGTATCTATCCAGCGTATCTGTTTGCATACAATATTTTCAAGTAGCTGCGAAATCGCTGTTGTAGCTGTTGTGCCCAGCGAAGCGTCAAATGTGCCATATCTGTTGATAGCAATTTATGCACACACTTTCTTGGGCACTGATCACCTGTTAACCACCCACACACCCGTCACAGGTGCGAGAAGAGGCAGGACACACCTCAGTGAGCTCAGCTGGAAAAGAATTCGAACTTTTTGTCGGTTAGGAAGTAGTTTTATAGCTATATATGTACTATACATATACTTTATAAAACCCTTTCTTATATAAAACATAACCCAAGTCATGTGTCATCTTGTGAATCAATTAACTGTCATTGTATATTGCCAATAAATATCAGAGTCTACCGTAACTGTCTAATTGGGTAAAACATTAATGCAATTGAAGAGAATTGACATTTATTCGCTGCACTCGACTTGAGATATCACTAGGAAATTATATTATAAATACGAAAAACTAGTCATAACTTGTTTGTTGAAAGTACCTTAAGTTATAACGATTATAATGAATGATACTTTTTGAAATTTCATTAATTACTTCGGCTTCTAATTTACACAAATAAACGGTTGCTGAAATCTCATTTGCATATTCCTCACACTGTTCGATTTTATTCGATATTACATGCTCGGGAAAATGCTCTCAGCGCTGCTCTTAGACAAATAAACAACTTTATATATAGTTGGATAGTGTTGGTATTACGGAAACACGTACGCACAACATTTCCGTTGTATAGATCGTCGCGGCATATGGTAAATTTCTTCCAATATGGAACTTACAACTGCTCGCTTGGACCCGCCTCGGGGGGTCATTTATAATATGTTCGACAACGGTTTGTTTATGCAAATCAAAAGAAGAGGGAGGGGCGATTTTATTGGGGGAAACCCAAACAATTACATGTACGTAAATAGACTATTTTTACAGCACATTCCTGATGTGTTGCTGCTTGCAGTATCTTTTCTATTTCTGTGTGCAACTAGGTCGACCCAGACAACGAGGAGACACTAAGGGAAACTTTTACTTACTTCCTCTCTCCCATTCATACATATTTGCATTGTTATTATGTATCGTTTACATATATACTTTATATCATTTAAAGTTCGTCGAGTGCAATTCACAACTTTTGAAGCACTTTTCACGCTCAATAAAATAGAACGAAATTGTAAAGTAACTTAACATTTCTCTTCCATCTGTTCATTAAAGTGGCAACAAGCGTAGATAATTATTAAGAGCCGCATCATTATAATTATCATCATTAACTTACTGACTGACTGACTGACTGGCTGCCTGAACTATCCATCGAAATGAAAGAGAACTACAACTTTTATGTTTCTTCCTCTTCTTCTTTTTGTCTGTGAATAATTTATGTTTGTTTGGCCTTTTTCCACACTGCCTGAGGGTTTTTTGTATTTTTGGTTTTCGCATCCGTTGAGCATTTCCAGCTGGTTCTTTGTGTGTTCATTATAGAAATTGAAATTTACTAGGTATCCAAAGTCATTCAACCTAAACGATTCATTCGATCGCACGGACTACATGTTTATAGGGCTTGACCTGCTTGGCTCCGTTAATTGTTCTTTAGCTTTTCGTTACGCTTTGTGTGTGGTTCGAGCTCTGAGCTTTTACTTTTAATTGGAGTTTTGTGAAAGGGGTAGTCAATGATCTGTATTCATGAAAAACTTGACATTTTCTATAATTTGTTTAAAGTCTGCAAGTAAACTTCTTTCAGCCGTCAGCAAAAAATAAATGCTGCTCATATATTTTTCAATTCCTGAAAAGAACGTTCGATTTTTGCACAAAATTCCATCAAAATCTGTTTGCTTTGAGTGCAATTGTCAAGTTTGACAGTTGATATATATATATATATGATATATATATATATTTGTATAGACACGTCTCGGAGCCGTTAGTTGAGCTATTTTGCGAGGTTTGACATTGTGTTCCCATTTACTTATTTTGACTTTATTTATAAACCTAGTACGTAATATATGTTTACATATAGATTGAGCCTTATCTAATACAATTTTCAAGTGCATTTTATCTCTTATCTTTGCACAATTAGCGAAAGTATTTGCTGATTAGTTATAATGCTTGAATGTATACACACACAGAAGAAACAAAAAACACTTATCAACAATTAACAATTCGCATGTGTCTAAGGCGTATAAATTTATTTTTGGACAATACAAAGACAAATAAAAAATCTCACTTCATATATGAAATGTTGTGTGTGCATATAAGTAAACAAACTTAATTGATAACTAGTTTTCAAATTTGAAAAACTTGAAAATACCAAAAATAAACAACAAACGTTGCGACTGCCTTTAATTTATTCCCGTTCCGTCAATTTCGGAGTCAAAAATCAGGTTTAATATATTTTGAAAAACGAGTAGGAGGCTAACCAAAGACAACTTTGGCAAAAAAGTTGTCGGTAGAAAAATCTTAATATGTTTTCAGTCAAACAATGATGAAGTATCCGCTTGAGGCTGAACTGCAAGTAATATATCAAAGTAATTATGTTATATAGGTAGTTTCTTGTGCGACTTCCTTATTGGCAGACAAAATAAAGATCTAATAAATGAAACAGTTTCTCAAGTTAAGCTCTATCAAGTTAAGCATTTTATTTTCTCAAAATATTTGAACAAATTGTTAATTATAGGGCTTAATATATAAAATACTTACAAACCATTAGAAAACTTTTAAATTGTCACAAGCAAATACATAAATTTTTCTTCTTTTTTGTTATTTTTTTCGCCTTGTGCCAAGTTCATTTTGTTGCTTTATCTTTTAAGAGATATGCATGGTGGATTTCGTTTTAGTCTAAAATACAAGATAAAATATTATGCGATTTTCGTTTGCTTGCAAATTGTGCGACCTTGACTTAATTTCTATTTAAATAATCTTTTCGCAGTCCGCAAGCTAAAGAGCCAAACAAATTATGTCATAAAAGAGCAAACAAATTGAAATCTTATTTAACAATTCTATATAGAGTTAATTGTAAACTTATGTTTGTAAATTTTACTAACAATTAGCTTACAATTTGACGTTTCAGTATGTCTAATTTCATGACATTATTTATTTTATGTAATATTATTTCCACGCGTTCTACAAAGAAATTTTCCATTTAAAAAAAAATGTGGTATTTATTACGGGAAACCTATTTTCGGTCTATAATATATAGCATCGTTTTGGCCAATTGCCAGAGCGCAAGAAACCACGCACTGTTCCATCCAAGAAAAGAGGAAGATGTGCTCGGACAGCTGTTGTTTTATGACTTATGACTGGGCAAGAATCCATTCGACTGTCCGTACGAGCCTCATCATCATCCCCATCAGAATCGTTGCACTCATACACAATGAATCACATGCCACATGTCTTTCAGTTTGACAATTATTTACAAATTGAATGATTTTTTAACGGATTGTTTATTATTTGAATTTTGTATGCCCGAAATTAAATGGAAGTAATCAAACAAGATCTTTAAAAGTCAAGTAAATATTTATACTAACGAAGGTTGAACAACACTTATTGAAAATATTTTCTGGATGAGTTGAAGATCTTTGCCAGCAAATACTTTGATATTATCAGCAAGAAGGCAGTGATTTAGATAAGTTAGGACCGTACTCATAAAGATACATACAACATGATGTCATCGTGTTAATTTTGCCGACACAAACTGATAATTCAATTAATGCAAACATAAGCTACATGCGTGCACAGAAACAGGTATTCACTTAGTGGGAAATGTATCTTATCGGCTGCCTTTGAAGACGGTATCTTTCTTTATTTGCAGTCAGCTGCAGCGTCATTGGCCTGCTTTATCTGCACTTGTCTCACATTCAATTACACGATATTCTATACACAATTTTCTTATGTTCCTTCTTTCGTATCGTCTTTTTCTTTGCAGAGGAGCAAGAACGTGTGCAGAAGAAGACTTTCACTAATTGGATTAATTCATACCTATCGAAGGTGAGTTCCTTGTCGATTCAATGTTCTTCTATCTATCTATCTATCTATCTATGTATGTATCTTTCTATCGGATTTCAATCGATTCGCCATTGAAATTTGCATATCAAGACGTGAGACATTATTTTTTCACAGTTTTGCTAATTGAAGGCAGTGCGGGGCGTGACCATGAAGTGGATATTGTATATATCTTAAACGTGGATGAAGTGCATGAAATTGTTAATTAGCAAATTAATTCTGTTAGAGAGATATTGAAGATATTCTTTGAGTTGCTGGGAGATTGTCAACTGCAGAGCAATTTGCGACTCATGGACTGACTAACTGTCTTCTAGCCCACTTTCACATTGCCATAGCTGACACATCCTTTCTAATTTAAGCACCTCACAGCGTCAATTTTGCGTGCATCCAACCATTCACTTTGGTAATTGCGAGACAACAGTTGACAGCTAGCAGACAAGTCACTATCGGAGGTGGATCATTATAGAGCAATTTGTGAGAAAAAAGTGATTAAAAGTGAGCTACAAGTTGATTACTTTTCGAGCAGTTTTGATGATTGAAATTTGTCAAGAGACTAAGAAGAAATTTGCAAGAGTTTAATCACTTTAAACATAACGATACAACATCAAATAAACCTCTACTCTTCTATAGTATCATGCAGTGCTCTACTTGATCAAGATACGAGTATCCAAATTCCTGTATGATATCATATTATATGTAGATGTTTATAACTTCAACTTCAACTTCAACTTCAACTTGACCTTGCGCAAATTAGCAAAGGAAAGTAAGTCTGAGGTAGCATCAAACTGCAAGTCAGAGATATAAATCTCTCGCGGCAAAAGGCACACCCATTAATGTCAGATATAGCGAGTCATACTCGTTGAGTCCGCCCGCTGCTATTGAGCTGTCAGCCCCGGGGCCAGAGACAATAAACAGACAGAGACAGTGAGAGACGGAGAGAGAGATTCGCAGCCCGAAATTCGGCATCCGACAAACACGATAGGCGTGAGATGAACACGATAGTTCCATTGTTATTGTTATGTTATTGTTCGCATGAATTAGTTAATAAATTTTAATCAAATTCTATGCCCAGACCCATTCGGGTCGCCAACTTATATAACTGATGGCACGAATCGAGTGAGCAACTTGTTTGACTGACGTAACTGGTTCACCTTGAACTAAAATAGTTATAGGCTGTAAAAGTTGAAGCATCCGAAAGTTGTATTTTATTTTGCAATGTATCTAGATACAATTTGGCATGGAAATTGAAGAGAAACGTAAAATTGACAGCTCTCTGACAAATGCTCAATAAACAAGTACAAATTAAATAAATTACTTTTGATTTGCACGTTGTGCTGGCTTTTGAGTGTGTGTGTGAATGTGTGTTTAGTACGCTAATGAAGTGTTTGTTGTTGTGCAATTGTGCAGAATCCAACGAATTGCCGTGTCATTATGAACGGTAAATGAGTCATTTGCATATTGCATAACCAGGGCCCAAGTTTGAATATATATGCCTTCAATCAACGGAGCTCTTATGAACTGCCCACGCCTTAAAAAAGTATCCATGCAGACAGACAGATACACATACATATTCTCATATATCTTGTATCTTTAGTTATATTTGTGGAACTCCTTTTATTGCCGCAGTCGACAGGGGCACGTGAGAGCTTTACGACGCGTCGTTCTCTGCAGTTTGAAGCCAGTCAAACTGGTTTCACACTCTGCCGGCCGGCTAAATTCCAATTCGAATCGAGAAATGCGCCGACTCATGTCTGCAGATTGCAGTTGTATTAAAAGATAACACATTAGACACACAGACAGAAAGAGAGAGAGAGGAGGAAGCACGATCGAGCCTCTTTGAGTGCTCTGGGGAAAAGTGCATTAAATCAACGTTCAAGGTAAAAGTAAGTCAGTGGGTGTATTGTCCGTGCCGTTGCATTGCGTGGGTTGCATTGCTCCCGTGGGGCAATCGCACAGCTGCAACTGGGACCACACAAGAAACGGAACCAACTGACTATGAACTTGGCTCACACACTCGTCTGCCCTGTCTGGCCGTTTGTCTCTTTTTTTCCATGTTGCCATGGCCATGGAATGACACTCGCATTGTCGTATTCCAAAGACGTCTCTGTCTCCGGTGCGTGCGTCGTGCAATGAGCTCAAGTTATTCTTAGAACCAACACGCAGCAGACGATTGCAAAGAGCTTAAGCAAATGCAAAAACCTCTCGTTCCTCGTTGCCATGATGGAATGCAGAGTAAATCAGTCAGACAAAGATTCATAGATACTCGTACATAAATGAATTTCTGCAGATCCTAAAAAGCACTTGAATTCAAGAAGATACATAAACTTTAAGGTGTGAAAGAATTCTATATTAAGTTGCATTTATATAGCAGTTGCTGAACTGAAAGACTTCTTTATAAAGTGGGAAAGGGACTAGCGTAGATTGAGGTACCTTGTTCTACAGCCTTCTTCCAGTGCCCTCCCGTGGTACTGCTCTATAGTGTGCAGATTGTAATCCTTAGATACCCAGCAATCGCTCAAACAACTTATGTCAGTACGTAACAACATAAAAATGTTAAACATTGCAAGACAAAAAGCTGTTTCGAAAAGTTTGACACAATTGCTAGACAGCACGGTCTGTAGAGCACGAGGGAAACGGGGCGTATGCTTGCTAAGAAAGAAAAGACAGGAAACACAGAAATTGATTTCGCATTGTAAGTAGCATAGTTCTCTGAAGTTGCATTAACACAAAACGCAGAAGTTTTGCGAGACCGAACTTTGCCGTCATTTGCATGTCCGCAACAGTTGAACAAAGTTTATACCCCTCTCCCCCTCTTGGTATATATAGAGCAGGCTACCCACAACTGCTGTCTGAGTCTATTCGTACCGACTGCAGTCATAGTCTGACTCTATCGCAATTAAGCAATACACTGGGAATTGTTGGTGCCACTTGCGAGGCAAGTAATGACATTAACTTAAATCGTAATCTTTGGCTTAAATGCCTGCGCGTGTCATTCGCCAATTTGTCTATATAATGAAGAGAGAGGGGGGAGGGAGAAGCAACAAAACAAATTATCGCCAAACGATTTAAACTATTTTAATTGATATAATGTAGTAAGGTGGTTGTTCTGCTTCCTTTGAAAATTCACTCATCACTCTCTCAATAAACTATATCGATTGAGTCGTCTGTGTGTTTTGCATATATTGTTCAGTTTTTTTTTCTACATGCATTATGCACTCACTTAATGGCGCCATAAAAATGCCGTTACGAGCTGCTGCTGCAGGCACATCAAAGTCGCCTTTGCTGACTGCTCATTTGGCTTTATTGGCCATTAACTAACTCGGATGTGCCGTCCGATATGTGTATATATCTATGAATATCATATACTATATATTCACAGAGTGTTAACTTTTTAACTGTTTTCATTGTTGTTTGTTAATCAACTTGCATTAACTTTAGGCGCTCTTTAACTACGTGATTGAAATCGGTTTTATTATCTTTTTTGCGGAAATTGAGGTATAACTAAAACTTTAAGTTTAAGCTTGGTTTGTAATGTTTAACGGTTTAACGAAAAAGACTATTTGATATAAATCCTTTTTATAGCATAGTGAAAGTTTATGGAATTAAAAATAAAATAAATATAGATGGTCTAAGCAGTGAATTTAATGATTATTAGAAAGCTATCGATAATTGCTGTCATCATAGCTTTAAGTATTTTTTACAATCAGCTAGACTGGTCACATTTAAAAAGCGACGCCATATTAAGTCGCGCAAATAAATTGAAATGATGTGACATTTTAAAGTGAGGACTTTACACTAGAAACAAATACTATAATTAAATATCACTGTGCATTGATGCAATTATTAACGTTAACAGTACTATACAGCCAAGCTGATGATCTCAATATGTTTTTATATAACCTTTACAACTGTAGCTTGACGTTACTTTTCGCTGGAAGAAGTATAAATAGCTTTATTAGGGACTTCAAGTTTTAATAAAAATTAACTTGTATGTGTATCTGTATTTTTTGAAGAATAGAACTGTACAGCTAAGATCTAATGACTCCATTAATTTAACGACATTATTTTTTATTTTTATCTACATTTACAGCGTGTTCCACCGCTTCGCATCGATGATTTAATCAATGATTTACGCGATGGTACTAAACTCATTGCATTGCTCGAAGTGTTGTCCGGCGAACGTCTGCCCGTGGAGAAGGGTCGCGTTCTGAGACGTCCACATTTTCTCAGCAATGCCAATACGGCTCTACAATTTCTGGCCAGCAAACGAATCAAATTGGTCAATATTAATCCCGCAGATCTGGTGGATGGGAGACCACCAGTTGTGTTGGGTCTGATATGGACGATCATATTGTACTTCCAGGTAAGATGGTATCAAAAAAAAAAAAAATCATTGCTTTCACTCATTATTATGGAGCACCGTCTCCCTCACAAATTGGCACTACCACAAGAACAAACCCGAATTGGAAGCTAGCTGAACACCATTTTGGCACCTTGAGTTTAGTCCAGCAACCTTTAACTATAACAACTATAAAGCACCAAATAGCTTTCCACAAACTGTCATTTTAATCAGCGTAATTAACCCTCTATCTATATCTTTTCTGTACTTTATTTATAAAAAAAAAAACAAAACTTAATACGAAAAATTCAAAACAATAACGAAACACAAGCTTCGTAAAAAGAGGCGGAAAAACTTAGTTGTAGTTATAAATTATGCGCCACAGGTAGGTCGAAGTCGATGTAATCAGTTGTTGGTGTTGTATTCGTATTCGTATATCAATCATTTTGGTAGTAGAAACTCTTCAGTTTGGAAGTAGTTCTAATTATGAAAAGCACCGTGATTTTGATTTACCCATCTCATGTCAGTCCCTTGGCAAAGTGAATCATGTTTCAAAACTAATGCAACTACTATCAATTTCAACAGATCGAGGAGAATAGCCGCAACCTTGAATATTTGGGTCATGGTATTGGCGGTTCGGTTAGCTCACTCGACAGTGTTGGCAACCACAAGGCCGGTGGTGATTTGAGGGCTGAGAAATGGAAGCAAGGTGCCAAGAAAACGCTACTCAACTGGGTGACAAATGCCTTGCCAAAGTAAGTATAGAATTCATATGTTATATTTTATCGGATCTTGATACGATTGTTGCTCTTGCAGAGACATTGGTGTGGAGGTTAAAGATTTCGGCGCTAGCTGGAGAGATGGCGTCGCTTTCCTCGCACTTATCGATGCAATCAAAGCGAATCTGGTCAACTTGGCTGAGCTTAAGAAGACTAGCAATCGTCAGCGTTTGGAGACTGCCTTCGATGTGGCCGAAAGCAAGCTCGGAATTGCCAAAATTTTGGACGCTGAGGATGTGGACGTAGCTAAACCGGATGAGAAGAGTATAATGACATATGTGGCGCAATTCTTGCACAAGTATCCCGAACCAAAGGTGAGTGTCAATCGATAGTAAGTAATCTCCTTCATAAACTTACTGTCTTCTCTTTTCCAGGGTGCATCCCGCGACGAGTCGCATGTGCAGCAGGAAGTCGACGAATTGCGTCGTTTCCTGTTGGAGAAGACCACCGAATATGAACCGATGGTCAGGATGAATACGTTCCCGCGTGATTTCGGTGAATATCTACTGGCACGTTCTGAGGTAGATGCACATCTGCCTGCCTATAACCGCATCAAGCAGCTCATCGAGAGCCAGAGCGGTTTCCTGCAGGTCTCACGTCAATCGTGGGATGAAATAAACGAACTGTGGCAGCGTCTTCAATACCAGATGATGTACTGGCTCTGGCTATTGGATGCTGAGCTGCCCGGCGAATTCGGCATTGTGGGCAAATGGCTTGCCGAGGCCGAGAAACTGTTGATGGACAACGATATACCCAATGCAATGAACGAGGAGACAGCTGCTGTGATCAGTAGAAAGCTGGAGGAGCATAAGCTGTTCTTCGCAGATCTGCCACGTTATGTGGCAATGTTTGAGAATGCCAAGCGATCGCCCCTGGCCCAACAGCTGCCACTGGAGCAGCTGCGCAACATGGAACGTCGCCTGCAAGAGGTTGGGCCCAAGGCAGCTGAGCGTAGAATACGCCTCAAGTTCCTGGAGCACAAGTGCTGTCTGATTGCCTTCCTCAATCTGGTGGAGAACAAGATGCGTGGCTGGACTGGCAAATATGGGCACGAAGAGAAGGTTGCCCAACAACTGGAGCAGTATAAGAACTTTGTGTCACGCAACAAGATCTTCCAGGAGTTCCAGAAGGCTTTCGTCGACATGCAACAGGTTGTCGATGAGTACAAGCGTGATGGCAATGTTGCCCGCAAAGATATCAATGAAATCGATCGCTTTATGTACGACACCGAGGAGCGCTGGAAGCGTGTCTCCATGGAGCTGAAGTGCTGCCAGAATTCGCTGGAGGAGGTTGTCAATTGCTGGCGCAACTGGAACCAGTTGGCACCCAACTGCGAGGAGTGGCTATCGTTGGCCGAACAGAAACTCAATCAGAGTGAAGATGATCGTCTGGAGTTCTTCCAGGATATAACTGTATGGAAGGATAAATTTGATGCCCTAGGCAGTGCTGCCAACTATCTGATTGCCTCTTGCGAGGAACCGATTGCCCAACAATTGCGTCAGCGTCATGGTGCACTGGCCGAACGCTTCGAGCGTCTGTTTGCCAACACTAAGCAGTATATGCATGCTGGAGACATTATCCGCTCCCGTCAGGAGTACAAGTCCGGCATCGAGCGGCTTTCGAAGTGGCTGCGTGGCGCCGAGAGTGTGCTGGATCAGCGTCAGGTGCTGGGCAACAGCGAGCAGATCCGTCGCTATGGCGAACAACTGCAGCAATTGGCTAGCGAGATCGATGACAACGAGGAGTTGTTCAAGAACATTAGCCGCACCTTCCAGTCACTCATTCAGGACTTGTCCCGAGATGAAGTCGATAAGATGATGAAGTTGCTGAAGCAGGAGAAGGAATCACTAGTGCGCATACGCGCTCAACTTCCCGCCAAGCTGCATCTGTTCCATCAGTTGCAAATCCAACAGGAGTCACTCGAGGCTGGCCAGAAGGAAATCCATCAATGGTTGAGCGATGCCGAGCAGCTGCTGGGCACGCACAATCTATCCGGCGGTCGCGATGCTCTCAACGAGCAACTGCATAAGCACAAGACATATTTCTCGCGTACGGTCTACTACCGTTCCATGTTGGAGAGCAAGAACAAGGTGTTCCAAAACTTGGTTAAGGCTGTGGCCACCGATGACAAGATCGACACGGCACCTGCTGCGCAACAAATGCAGCAGCTGAACGAGCGCTTCAACTATGTCATTCAGAATGCTGGCAAATGGGAGCAACGTTTGAGCGATGCTGCTGGTGGCTGGAGTAACTTCAAGGAGAACGAACGTGTCGTCACCGAATGGTTAACTCAGGCCGAATCCATGCTCGTCGAGAAGCACATTGAGTCCAAGACAACAATTGAGACACAGAAATATTTCTTCGATCAGGTCAACGATCGCTGGATGAATGACCTGGTGCAGTCGGCTCAACAGTTGTTGAACACCTTGCCCGCCCAGGAGCAACCTGCGGTGGTGCAGAGTGTTGAACAGCTGCAATCGCGCTGGAAGAATGTGCTCGCCCAGGCACCACAGCATCTAGTGAAGCTCGAGTTCCGTCTGGACGAGAATGCCTTCTATCAATCACTAAAGGATGTTGAAAAAGAGTTGCAACTGGAGCAGCAGGCGCTGAATCGCAATGAGGATGTAGAATCCATCTTGCAGCGTAATCAGCAATTCTTGTTGCAACAGGATGCAGTGCCTCGCCTGG
This sequence comes from Zaprionus indianus, assembly GCA_018904595.1. Classification (NCBI taxonomy): domain Eukaryota; kingdom Metazoa; phylum Arthropoda; class Insecta; order Diptera; family Drosophilidae; genus Zaprionus; species Zaprionus indianus. The sequence continues at coordinate 7,079,829 of JAEIHA010000905.1, forward strand.
AGAGATGCCTGCAGAACATGCAGCGCCTCGCACAGGCACACAGGCAGCATCAACCTGGTGACATTAGCCTGGATCAAGCCTACGATAATGCCAAGGCACAATGGCAACAGATGTCCAATCGTCTGGCCGATATGCGTCAAACTCTACAGCAGATACCCGCCCAATGGGACGGCTATCATCAGAAATTCAACGAGATGATCAACTGGATGAACAGTGTCGATCAGAGCCTTAAGAACATTGTCAATGAGGTTAACACCATGGAGGAGTTCGAGAAGGAGAAGGTTGTTTTCCAGGTAAGTCAACGTCCAAAATCCCTAACCATCTACTCATAATCACACTTAACTTCTTTGCTAACATCCATAATGCTTACATCCAGCTGAGGGAATTAGTGGTAATTTTCCTACTTTCTGCGCATCACTTCCTTAGTTGAACTACAATTTCGAATCAAAGCAAAATGAATATCTTTTCTTCTATATGAAGTTCACAGTTTATTCGAAATTGTTGTTCAGCAGAATCATCTATATATTCTCTATATCACTTACTTATAACGCATTTTTCTATTCATAGAAAATCTGCCAAGATGCAGATAACAAACGTGAGGACATGAAGTGGCTGGTCAAGACACTGGATTCCCTGCTCAGCTATGCCACCGAAGACGAGGCTAATCTGGAGCAAAAGAAACTGGAAGATCTGATCGCCCGCTATAAGAACCTGATACCCACCATCGAGATTACAATGGTCAAGACGGAGGTGTTCTCCAAGTGCTACACCTATCGTCGTGAGGTGCACGAAGTGGTTTGTCTGTTGACCAAGGTTAAGGATCAGACAGCAAATATACCAGCACCCGATAGCCTGGACCGTGTTAATCGTCTGATTGAGGAGCAGCAATATGCTATCAATCAGCTCGATCATCAGCGGCCACACATCATGTCCATGCTACAACGTGGACGTGATCTTAGCAAGGATGTACATGCTCCGGCGTTTGTTAATACCGAAGTCAAGAACCTGGAGACTGGCTGGAATCAGGCCTACACAGAATCCTCCGATAAGCTGCAGGCACTGAAGGGCACTCAAGCTGTATGGAGTGAGTTTGTCGACCAGAAGAACGACATCTTCTCCATGCTGCAGACGGCAGAGACGGAACTGCGTGCCCTGACGCCACTTCAGACAGATCCCAAGAACGTTAGCCAAGATCTGAAATCTAAACGTGATCTGAACGTGCAACTGCAGCAGGCTTCACATCAACTGCTGCCCAAGTTGCATGCCTTGAAGTCAGAGCTGGCACCACTTGCCGCTGCTGACAAGCGCCCCATACTCGAGAAGGAGGTAACCGAAGTGGAGAAGATGTTCTTCAATACCATGGAACATGTGAAAGATCGTGTGGGCTACTTGGAGGACTACAGTGCCAAGTGGAACAACTACAAGACACGTCTAGCCGAACTCCAGGAGTGGGCCAACAAGGTGGCGCCCAAGAACATTGAAGCACTGCAATCGGAGGATCTGACGCCGGAGGAACGTGTCGTTAAGGTACAAGCCTTCAAGCGTGTACTGGGTGAACGTATGAAGCAATTGGATCTACTGGCCGCTGATGCATCCGAACTGGCACCCAAGGAGGGTAACGTTGCCGAGGCGAAGCGTCTGAAGGGTGAAATCTCCAAGTTGCAAGAGGTACTCAGCGCCATCAATCGCAATGTGGACCATCAGTCACAGGCTGTGCAGGAGGATCTTGTGAACTGGCAACAATTCCAGGCTGGACTACAACAGATCAAGCCCGCTGTGGAGCAAAGCGAAGTCAAGGTAAATAATATAGTTCCTAAACCCATCACACTTGAAGAAGCCGTTGCCATGCAACAAAATGCCAAACAATTTGAATCACAATGCCTGGAGCAGTTGGACAAACTCCATGGCATATCAAACATCAGTCATAAAATGTTATGCAAAACCAATGCCCCCGATGAGTTAGATGCCATGCACTCCCGTTGGACGGCAGTCCATGAAAATGCTAAACAGGCGAGCGGCAAGCTCGAGAAGCTTGTCGCCAATTGGAAGTCCTTCGATGGCGATACAGCCAAATTGGAGGACTGGATCAATCAGGGTGAACAGCAGATGGGTAAGCGTCCGACTGTTCTGAATACACCGCACATTGATAAGCTCGAAAAGGAGCTGGTCAAATTGAAGTCGTTCAACAATGAGATATCCCAGCAACAGGCTAAGTTAGTTGCCCTTGGTCAAAATGCCGATCAAATTAGTTTGCATTTGGCCCCAGAGGGTGCTGCTGCTGTCAAGGATCGTGTGAATAACATGAAGGCGAAATTGCATAAGCTCTCGGAGATTACACGTGGAAACATCAACGAGGTGTCCGATGCCATAATATCGCGACAGGATTTCAATGCCAAGCTTGTTAACTTCTCGAATTGGATGGAACAGTTGCGTAACCAGGTCACACAGGTGGAAGAGATCAATCCCGAACGTGTGGAGAACAGTTTGCATGTTATACACGCTCTGCTGCAAGAGCACGCCGACAAGAAGCCCAGTTTCAATGCCATCTATGATGAGGTCAAGCAGTTGGCTTTGGGTGCTACGCCCGAGGAGTCCAATGCCTTGAATGATGCCTACACTGCGCTGGTGGTTAACTATCAGAATCTTGAATCGAATATGCTGCAGAAGAAGGCCGCTCTGGAGAAATGGACTGAGCTGTTGGGCTGGAAACATGACACTGAATCGCACTTGAACTACCTGAAGCATCAGTTGGATAAGCCCGAAGGACCTGCAGTCGAGGAGTTGACAAAGGTTGCCGAGGAGATCGATAATCTTGGTCAGGGTCTTCCCTACTGGAAGGGTCAAGCCAAGGAGATCGACGAGAATCCAGCCATACAATTGCGTGATGCACTCTCTCGTCGTCCGTTGATCGCCACACAGATTGTCAATGATGTGGAGAACAAGTTGGAGAATCTTAAGCTGCGTTCGCAGAACCAGCAACAGCAGCTGCAACAGATGACCGTGCGCAAGGATAAGTTCCATGCTCTGGAACACAACTTTGGTCAGGCACTGCAGGAGAACCGCGCGAAGCTGGACCAAATTCTGAAACAGCATCCCACTTTTAATAACATTGATCAGATTATTGCCGATCTGGTTGCTCTCAACGATGCACTTAAATATCAGGCAGATCTCAAGAATCGCATTCACGACGAGGGATCTCTTCTGATGCGCGAAGATATTGCCAGCATGCCGGCAATACAGGAAAGTCTTCTGGTGCTGGACAAGAACTATGATTCGTTGCAGAACGAAATTGCCGATCGCATACAGAAATACAATCTCATCAGCCAGGCTCTGCGTGAGTACGCCGAGTCTAAGGATAAGTTCTCCAAGGAACTGAAGAAGGCTGAGGATCTGTTCAATACCATACCACAACAGCCAGGTGATGAGACCGAACTGCATCAGGCTTCGGAGAAGACTCGCAAGACTATGGAACAGTTGCGCAAGTCAAAGATGAATCTTGATGAGTTGGAGCGTCGTGGTAACAACGTTTGCAAGTTGTTCAGTGCCATAGGGGAGACTGTGCCCCAAGAGGTGCCACAAGAAGTGGCAACTGCCAAGCAGCATTGGCAGGATCTGCACGATAAGACCGCCAAGAATGCACATGTCTATGAAACCGAAGCAGTTATCTGGTCCCAGATCGAGGATGCCAAGAAGGATCTGTTGCCTTGGCTATCGGAAACCAATCAGGGACTTTGCGATGCCGCTGATAACTCTATCGAGATCGAATTCGGTCCTATGCGCTTGAGCAAATACCGCACAGAGTTGCCCTCTTATGTGGCCCTTAAAGATACCATTGCCGAGAAGACAAACGATTTGGTGAAGACAAATAATGGTGCAGAAATTCCTGCCCTGACTGCCCTCAATAAGCTGCTCGACGAGCAATTCGCTGAGGTCAGCAACAATGCTGATCGATTGAGTGCTGTCACCACATCCTTTAATGATCAGGAACAGGAGCTACGCAGACGTACAAAGGTCGCTGGCGAGCAGGTTAGCAAGCTGCGTGAACAGCTCATCAAATGCGATGATATGTCCGGCGACAACAACAAGATCATGGAGCGACTTTTGCAGTGTCGTGCTCTACGTGGTCAGCTGGAGAACAGTGGCAACGAAATCGAGAACATCAAGCAAAATGTTGATGAACTGCGCAATCTTTATCCCACATTCAATGAGTCCATAATACCCAAGGAGCTGAACAATGTGCAGAAACGTTATGAGGGAGTCGATCTCTATGCCAAGAAGATCGAAAGCTCTTTGCTGCAATTCCTTAAGAAGTTCCATGCCGATAAGGTGGGCATGTTGAAGCGCATCATTGCCACGCAGCGTGAGAAGGTCGCATGGTGTCAACCAGAATCAACAAGCGATAAATATAACCTGGATGTGAAGAAGTCCTCTTTGCAGGAGGTGAGCAAGAGCATCGACGACTGCAAGCAGCGACATGCAGAGACCCTGAAGTCATTGGAAATGCTGAAGGCTGTCGAGTCGCCACAGAATCTGGCCGAGCTCACGAACGATGCTCAGCTGCTGGATAAGGAAATGAAGGCGCTGCAGGATAGCTTTGACAACATTAAGGGTATTCTCGATGAGAATGTTGACTTGTGGTCACAGTATGAGCAATCGAATGAGCAAATTTCAAACTGGTTGCGTGACGTTGAGGGTCGCATCAAGTCGGAGACAAGCAACCAGGTTAACCTGCCAGAGGTGCCACAGAAACTACAGGAATTGGCCATACTGCAACAGGATGTGCTGGCACATGAACCGATCATCAATAGTTTGGAGCAGACATCGCAGCAGCTTATCGCCAAGAATCCTGAGGCGCGTATTGGACAGTTTGTCAGCCATCTGGTACAGCGTTATCAGACCGTTGCCAAGAGTCTTGCTGCGCACATCGATAAGATACGCGGTGCACAAGCGTCGAATGCTAACTTCGCCAAGGCATCGAAGGACTTTAACGAATGGTTCGGTGATGCCAAGATCGAGTTCCAGGAATTGGCTCGCATGGGCTCGCCCGGCTCATCTTCAGCTACAGCGCAGCAATTACAGACCATCAAGAACTACATTGGAACCTTCGATAATGGTCAAGTGTTACTGAACAATGCCGTCGACATTGGTGAAGCACTGTACCCAGTTGTATCACCCGAAAATCGTGAACGTATTCGCGCCGATCTTCGTCAAATGCGTGAGAAATATGATTACCTTCGTGACGAGGCGAATGCTCTGTTGCAACAGGTTGAAGGAGTGCTTATCCAGAAGACATCCATCGAGGAGAGCTACACTCAGGTGTCGCACTATCTTAACGAATCCAAGGCTAAGGTGTCCGCCGGTGATGAACTGTATCCCACATTGGCTACCAAGAAGGCTGCGCTGCAGAACTACAAGACGCAGCTGCAGGAGATCACTCTGCACAAGAATGCACTGAAGCAACTGCACGACAAGGCTGTGACCCTCTGTGATGATGAGTCAGAGCGTAAAACAGATGAATCCATTCAGGAATACAATACGCTGTCTAAGCAGATCACCGATCGCATCAACACTGTGGGCAATCATGTCGTGAAACATGAAGCCTACGATCAAGTGTTGGAGAAGGCACAGGATTGGTTGAACACCATCAAGTCAGAGGCTATCGACATTCTCAACGAGACTACGTTCGAGAAAGAAGGTGCTGAGGAGAAATTGATTGTGGTGGAGAATCTGTTGCAGCACAAACCAGAGGGTGACTCCATCTTCGATACGTGCCACAAGTTGTTGGAGACTGTGCTCACACAAACCCATCCATCTGGTCATCCAGCACTGTTGAAGGGCTTCGAGGAACCCAAACATGCCTGGGAAGAATTTATGACTCTCTGTGAGGATTCGTTGGTTAAACTCAAGCAGCTCTGCTCGAAATGGGATGAGTTCGACTCGATCATCGAGGAGCTCGACAACTGGATGAAGAATGTTGAAGCCGTTGTGAAGAATCAGAACCTGAAGAGCACTGCTGAGGCTAAGAATGCACATCTGAAGCAGCTGCAAGAAAGTGCCAAGGACATTGAGCGTCGTGGTGCAGCGATTAACCAGCTAATGGATCAGGGTCGTGAAATTGAAGGTGAAACCGATCTGAACTTGAAACTATCTCGTTTGAACACTCGCTACCAGACACTTAAGAATCTCTGCAAAGAATCAATTGCCAAGTACGTCAACTACGTCAAGGATCATGATAGCTTCGACAAGGACTACGAACAGTTCAAGCAAGATCTGCAAGCCTGTGTGAATGAGTTGGCCAAGACGAATGAAATTGTTGGTGACCAGAGCAAATTGCAAGATCAACAGAACAAACTACGTGAGATGTCCGATAAACGCATCACAGATTCGACTGTCTTTGAGAGTCTGATTGATCGTGGCGAGAAGCTCTACGGACACACTAGTCCCGATGGTCGTGAGATCATTCGCCAACAGTTGCGCAATTTGCGCACACTGTGGGATAACTACACAGATGATCTGAACTCGGCAACACATAAGATTGATCAGTGTCTACTGCAGTTCAATGAGTTCAGCATTGCTCAAGATCAGTTGACCAAATGGCTGAAGGATGTTGATAAGGCCATGCAGAGTCATACGGAGCCGAAGACGACGCTGCAGGAGAAACGTGCCCAGTTGCAGAATCACAAGTTGCTGCACCAGGAGATCACCACGCACAATGTGCTTGTGGATAACGTGTGCGATAAGGCACAGATTCTGGTCGATCAAATCAAGGACAACTCACTGAATGTTTATCTGCAATCGATCAAGCAACTCTTCCAGAATATTGTACAAAAGTCCGATGAAATTCTACACAATCTCGAGAACTGTGTGCAGAAGCATAGCGAACTCAACAACGCCCTCAATGGAGCAAAGACCTGGATATCGAACGAGAAGGCAAAACTGTTGGAATGTGACGATGCTTATGGCGAGAAGGCAGATATTAAGCGCAAGATCGAAACTCTGGGTCAATTGGCTCAGAACAAACCGCAGGCCATGAGTCTAATAAGCGATATTCGAGCTCAGTTTGATAATGTGAAGCCTGCGACCTCGGAGAAGGGTATTGAAGTGCTTGAGAAGGAAATCGATGAACTGGAGACCACCATGAAGAGTCACTTCGATGACATCGAAGGCATTGAAGGCAAGCAAAAGGATGTGCTTGCCCAGTGGGACAAGTTCGAGCACAACTTGGAGGAACTTACCAAATGGTGCCGCAATGCTGAGGCTGTCTTCCGTGATCAGCAGTTGAAGTCGACTCTTCACGAGAAGGTCGAGCAGATGGACAAGTACAAGATACAGCGTGAACTCATATTGCAGAAGGAAAAGGAGATCGATGCCTTTGGAGATATGGCACACGCATTGCTGAACAACAGCGGCGCCGATCGCCTGAAGACGCTGACTACGCAAATCACAAATCGTTATCAGCTGCTGCAAGTGCTGAGCAAGGAGGTGGTCAATCGGTGGTCCAATCTGGTGGATGATCATCAGTTCTATCAGGACAAATACAACGAGGTTGACTTGTGGTTGCAGCCAATTGAAACGCAATTGGAGAAGGTGCTGAAGGATGAGCCCACACAGAGTTCAAATATTCTGCAGGTGCTGCTGTCCGAGAAGGAGCAGGCCGAGAGCTTGTTCGCAGCCCTGAATGCAGCTGGCGAAAAGGCATTGCCAGAAACCTCCACGCAGGGTAGAGAAAAGATACGCAAGGATTTGCGTGACATACGTGATCGCTGGGACAAACTCGACGAGGGTATTCGCAACCTGGAGAAGCGTCAAGAGGCTCAGACTGTGCAGCTCTCCAGCTACCAGGACATCTTGGGTCAGACAGTTAACTGGCTAGATCAGGTCGAGAAGTTGATTCACAATGAGAATCCTGCCACCTGGACAAGCGCACAAGAAATCCGTTCCAAGATCTACAAGTACAAGGCAACCAATCAGGACATCAACTCGCACAAACGCATTGTGGAGGCCGTCAACGAGAAGGCAGCAACTCTGCTCGCAAGTGCAGCTCCTGCAAATGCCGATGAAATCTCGAAATCAGTTGCTGAAGTGAACAAGCGGTACGAGCAGGTTGGAAAGGATTGTGCCAAGTTGGTAGCTGATCTGGATGCTGCTTTCGATGTGTATCAACAGTTCAGTGAGCACCAGAAGGCACAGCAGGATTATCAGAAGAACCTGTGGGATCGTCTTACTGGCTACTCCGATTACTCGGGCAACAAGGCGGCACTACAGGCACGTCTGCAAAAGATCAATGAAATTCAAGATGCGCTGCCCGAGGGTGTTGCTAAGCTGAAGGCTCTGGAGGAGCATATCGAGCAACACGCCAGCAATATTCCAGCTCGCTCCAAGGAAGCAATGACCCGCGATTTGGCCAACTTGCATGCCGATTTCGAGAAGTTCAGCGGTTCATTGTCCGATGTGAAGAGTGGCCTGGAGAATCGTCTGCAGCAGTGGAATGACTACGAAGTCGACTTGGATCGCCTGATCAATTGGCTGGGCGAAGCCGAGAATGCACTGAAGAACTACAACCTTAAGTCATCGTTCGAAGAGAAGGAAGATCAGTTGAATCGTTTCCAGTCTCTCACGCAGTCTCTGCGTCAAAATGAAGCAGACTTTGAGAAAATGAAGGATGATACTTCGGAGTTGGTGCAAAGTTCGGGCGAAACAAGGATTGCTGTCAATGTCCAACAGGTGTCCTCGCGTTTCCAGTCCATTCAGGCTACGGCTAAGGAGATCCTGAAGAAGTGCGAACAAGCAGTACAGGATCATGGCCACTTCAACGAGAAGTACAAGCAATGCGCCGATTGGTTGGCAAATGCACAGGCCAAATACGATGATTGCAGTGATCTATCAACGGTTGCATCACGCGATGATCTGCTGAAGAAACAGTTGGTCATACAGGAACTGTTGGCACAACAACCAACAGCTACACAACTATTGAACAGCACCGTGGAGCTGGGTGAGAAGTGCTACAGCTCAACAGCCACCGAGGGACGCGAAGCTATTCGCAGTCAGCTAGAGGATTTGACATTTGATCAGCTGTTCGATAACATTGCAAGCACAGCACGCAAGATTCAGGACAAGATCTCCAAGTGGTCCGGATTCGATGATACTGCTGACAATCTCAAGACATGGTTGGATGCCGTCGAGCAGGAATTGCCTGCTGAAATTGAATTGAAAACCACGTTGGATGAGAAGCGCAATAGACTGCAAGCCTATCGCGATGTACTCAACGACATCAACAATCATCAGGTTGAAGTTGGAAATCTGCAAGAGATCGCTGCCAATTTGCCTGAAAAAACAGAGCATGTGGATCAGATACTTAAGGATATAACCGATCGATTTGGCAAGCTGCAAAAGCGTGCTCAGAGCTATGTTGAGCGCTATGAGGGCATTGTGAGTGCCCATCAGCAGTACTCGAAGGCGGTCATGGATGCTCAGGAGTTCATTGATGCCACAACAAATACAGTGCATTACTGGGGTGATCTTGATTTGGAACAGACCTCATTGCACACGAACTTGGATCGTCTTAAGAACTTGAAGGCAAGTCTCGCCGATGAGTTCCCTCGCGTGGATCAAGTGCGTGCGCTGGGTGAAAAGGTTATACCCGGTACCGTTGATGTGGGACAAGTGAACATAAAGTCCCAGATCGATACAACGCAACAGGAATGGGAAGGTCTTCTGGCGGCAATTAGTTCAACCATTGAGGCCATTGAGGCACGTCTGCAGCAATGGTCTGAGTATGAGCAACTGCGTGATCAGTGCCTGGCTTGGATTCGCGATACCGACAACGATCTGCATGCCATCGATCTGAAGGAGGATCTGCCCAAAAAGCGTGCACAGTTGGACGCTCTCAAGGCACTGCAGGGTGATGTGCGTGCCAAGGAATTGGAAGTGGATAATGTGACCGAAAAGGCACAGACTCTGCTGAAGGGAGCCACATCGACGAGAGCATCTGGACCCGAATTGGTCACGAAATACCAACAGATCTTCCATAAGGTCAAGGATCTAAACAATCGCTGGCAACAGTATGTCACCTCGCACGAGGACTTCGATAACTCCATCTCAGAGTGTGCATCGTGGATCAACAATATTAAGGAGAAACTAGACTACTGCTCCGACATGTCCTCGATGAGCCAGAAGGAACTGGACAAGAAACTGGCAACCATACAGGATGTTATTCTACTCAAGGATGAAGGTTCTGCACGCGTGCTTAAGATCTTGGAGCAGGCTCAGCATGTGCTAGCCAATACTGCACCTGCTGGCCACGAAGCCATCAACAAGGAGCTCTCAGAGCTGCAAGATCTTTGGTCTGGCATAGCGTTGCGCATCATGGATGTGAAATCTAACCTGGATGATTCAATTACCCAATGGTCTGGCTTCTTGGATCAGGTGCAGAATGTGCGCAAGTTCAACGAAAGATTGGAGACTCTACTTAAGGAATTGGGTGAACATCAAACCACCATGACAGAGAAACGTGCACAGCTCGATCGCGTTAAGTCCACCGAAGAGAAGGTGCGTGTGGAGAAGATCGATGTGGATTCATTGAAGGTACAAGCAAAGGAAATGATTGCCAGTGGCCAACAGAGTCAGGCTGCATTCCAGGCACAAAAAGTACTGGACACATTCGATGAACTGTTTGGAAAGACACAGAAACTGTTGTCCGACCGTCAGGATCAGTACAGAGATCATCGTCTCTTCAAAGAGGCATATGATGATCTTGTCAGCTGGATAAGCCGTGCTCGCGAGAAGTTCCCGGCACTGAAACAGAGCAGCCTCAGCGATAAGCTGGCCATCGAGAATGCCGTACAGGCCACCGAAGCCCTGCTGAATAAGCAAGCTCAGGGTGAACTCCTTGTGGAGCATTTGGTGCACACCGGTGAAGTTGTTCTGGCAAGTACGTCGACGCAAGGCCAAGAGATCATACGCAATGATATACGCGCACTACGTGATAGCTTCGAAAGTTTGTTCCGCGAGATCAATCAGCAGAAAGAGAACTTGGAAGTTACCATGGTGCAATGGCGCGCATATAAAGAGGAGTATGAACGTCTCATGGAATGGCTGCAGCAGATCGATATACTTGTTAAGAATCACAAACTTAACCTATGCCCAAATCTGCCCGACAAGGAGAAGCAAGTGGCCGATATGCGTGATGTGATGGGACGCCTGGTGAAGGGCAAGGATGATATTGACAAGTTTAATGCCTCAGCGGCTGGACTACTCAAGTCTCATTTGGATAGCTATGTGAACAATCAGCTTAGACATCTGGGCTCCATGTATCAAGTCCAAGTGAACTTGGCCAAGGACGTGTTGAAGAAGGTTGAAACTAATCGCGATCAGCATCGTGAATACGATGCCAACATGAAGTCGGCCAAGGAATGGATTGCCAATGCCAAGCAGACTATTCAATCTGCCGGCGAGGGAGCTGGCTCGAAGGAAGCTCTACAGCGTCGCCTCGAACAAATCCAGGACTTGATCCGTAATCGCGAACTGGGACAGAACCTGGTACACACTGCCATCAACAATGGCGAAAAGATCATTCGCAACACGCGCTCCGATGGTCGCGATGCCATCAACAATGAGATGAAGGAATTGCAGACCGATTGGGATCGTCTGGTGAAGAAAATGTCCACTGCCAAGGTGCAGCTGGAGACAAATCTGCTGCAATGGGCCGACTACAGCTCCAGTTACTCACAGTTGCAGCAATGGATCACCGACAGGGAAGCCAAGCTTCAGCAAGCCTGTGAGCAGAAGATCATTAAATCACAACGTGGTCAACCTGGCCTTAGCAGTGGCCTCAGCGAGCGTAAAGCCAATCTACGCCAGACTAACAACATTGTTCAGGATATTGTCTCGTTTGAACCAATGATACAGTCAGTGACCTCAAAGGCCTCTGACTTGCAACAGGGTGCACCAGCTACAGAAATATCCGACAAGTACGAGAATCTCACCAAGCAAGCCAAGGATCTGTATGCCAAACAGAAGAATACGATCGATAGTTATCAGGCATTGATTGATGCTGGCAATGAGTTTGCCACTTGGTTGCGTAACGCCAAGGAGCGGTTAAGCAAGTGCTCTGAGCCGACAGGTGATAAGCAGGCACTGGCCGAGAAGACGCATCAGTTGAAGATTCTGCAGGGTGAAGTACCTGAGGGTGCAACCAAACTACAAAGTGCCTTGGCACAGGGTGAGATTGCCTGCCGCACGGCTGAACCCGAGGATTGTGCGATAATCGAAGAGGAGGTTGCACTGCTGCAGGAGGAATTCGATACATATGTTGAGGCTCTCAACAAGGCAAAGGATTACCTGGAAGTGGGCATTGTTAAGTGGTCCGACTACCAGGATCAGTACACCGAAGCGTTGGAGTGGTTAACGAAAACCGAAGCTTTGGTGCAATCGTACAACAAACTGCAAGATAGTCTCACACAAAAGAAGGTTGTACTGGAGCAATTCCAGGGACATCTGCAAACCCTCTTCGATTGGCAGAAAACACTAGATCATCTGAACATGAAGGCCCAAGTGCTTTTGGAGACATGCTCCGATACGCGCATCAGCAATGCAATCATGCAATTGACAACCAAATATAACGCACTGTTGACTCTCGCCAAGGAGGTAATGCGTCGTCTGGAACTGCACTACCAGGAGCACCAGCAGCATCATACGCTGTATGAGGAGTGTCAATCGTGGATTGAGAACACGCGTGAGAAGCTTGCGGATTGCGAACAGATTCCTGGCACATTGAACGAGGTGCAAATCAAGCTGAACACAGTAAAGAACTTGCGTCAAGGCTTCGAAACTGGTCAGAACAAATTGCGCTATTTGCTCGAGCTGAAGGAGAAGGTGATCATGAATACCGAACAGAATGGTGCAGCCAAGATTCAAGAGGATACCGAAGCCCTGAAGCAGGACTTTGATAAACTGTTGATCGATCTGAACGATGTGCGTCAGAAGTTGGCGAATCGCCTGGCACAGCTCGAGGAGATCTTCAAGCTCTATAAGATTCTGCTTGAATGGCTGGAGGATGTTGAGCCAAGTGTTAAGGCCAGCGATGAGTACCTTAATGACTTGAGTGAGAAACGTGCAGCACTGGAAAAATTCCGTGTTACCCAACGTGACATCAACGGCCACAACGACATTGTGGAGAAGATCAATGTGCGTTTGCGTGAAGACAACAGTCTCGATAAGAACGATTTCCAGCCAGGTCTAAGCAAGTTCGAGGATCTGCAAGGTCAAGTGAATAAGATCATTGAGTCGTTGGAGAATCAAGTCAACAATCACGAGAAGTACAAGCAAGCCTACAACGAATTGCAAGATTGGTTACGTCGTACCCGCATCGAGGTGGAACAATGCGCCGATTGTCATGGTGAGAAGGATCAGGTGGAAGATCGTCTGAATCGCCTTGGCGATATACAGGCCACATCACTGGAGGGTAAATCACTGCTAGATGCATGCGAAGAGCTAAGCCAGGCAGTGATTGCAACCAGTGGCAGTGAGGGACAGGACAATGTTGCGCAAGATATCAAGCACCTGAACGCCGAGTGGGAAGCACTGCAGGCGCTGTCACGTGATGCACGCAGCGGTCTCGAGACCTGCCTGGCCGCCTGGCAGACTTTCCTACAAAAATTCAACAAAATCCATTTGTGGATCGATACCATGAGCAAGCGCGTTGCCAAATCTCAGGAAGCCGAGAACAAAGCACCCGAAGATTTGGTCAATGCCAAGGTAAGCCATACACGTCAAGTCTCTTCTCTCTCACAAAAACCGCGCACTCTATCTCACGCAACGCTAACCAAAATAGTAATACAACTTAAAAACCGCTAAAACAGAGTGCACCCACGTAGTACCAACTACTAAATTACTAATCAGACTTGCTAACTTTTCAGCTAATCACCCAATCACAATTGCAGCTAATCATTTTACACAGACTAATGCCTAATATGCTTTATGTAACATTATTCTTGCACCTTATCGAACCAATTGATTAACTTATCACTCTCTCTTTCCCTAGAAACTGTTGGATGAGGTGCTGGCTGAGAAGGAGAATGTGGAGGATCTTAACGACAACTGTGAACTGTTGATGGAACAGAGCGCCTGCACTCGCATTCGTGATCAAACCATTGAAACTCAAGCCAACTACACTAAGCTATTGACAGCTGCTCAGGGTCTGGTTGCCAAGATCGAAAAGAATCTGTCCGACCACACTGAGTTCCTTAACTACAAGAAGGAAATGGACGCGTGGATTGAGAAGGCACAGCAAGTGCTCAACGATTGTAGCGTCGTTGGAGATGCCGCTGTCATTGCGCAGAAGTTGGAGACTGTCAATGTAAGTGTAGCTTATAGTTAATCAATTAACCCTCTTAACAATTGTTTTCTTCTTTAGTCTCTTGCTTCCCACCTGCCCGAGGGTCAACACTTGTTGGCCATGGTGCAGGATGCCTACTCGAAGGCTTCGAACATTACGCCCGAGGATAAGCAGGAGAAACTGCGTGAACTGATGACCAAGGTGCGTGAGGATTGGGATGCTTTAGGTTTGGCTGTCAAAGAGAAGTTGAGCGACCTTAAGCAGGCCCAGAATCGTTGGAACGACTTTGCTGCCAACAAAGAGCGCCTGGACAAATGGCTCATTGCCACAGAGAAAACGATGAAGACAGCGCCAGAGACCAAGGGTGAACTGAGCGAAATGAAGACACTGTTGGAGCGTTACAAGACGCTGGCCAATGAGATCAAGCAGAAGGGTAGCGATCTGGATCATTTGTTGTCGGAGGCACGCGATTTGGGCACCGAAGTTGATGCCGTCAACCGATTGCAATCACGTTGCGACAAACTGAAGAACGATTGTGCTGCTTACATCAAGGATCTGGAGCAGGAGATGCTTGACTACAATGCCTACCATCAGAGTCTACAGGATGTGGAGAAATGGTTGCTACAGATCTCCTTCCAGTTGATGGCTCACAACTCGCTTTTCATCTCGAATCGTGAACAGACACAGGAGCAAATCAAACAGCATGAGGCACTGCTTACGGAAATCCAGAAATATCAGACCAACTTGGACGATCTGAATGCCAAGGGACAAGCCCAAATTAAGCGTTACGAGCCCACAACTCGTGAGATTCGTCCAACTGTAGAATCCCAGCTGAAGAACATTCAGGACAGTTACAATTCTCTACTCCAGACATCGGTACAGATCAAGAACCGTCTACTTGAATCGCTTGCCAAGTTCCAGGAATATGAAGATACTCTCGAGAATATTATGCACAATCTGGAAGCTTACGAGCCAATCATTCAGACGGAACTCGATGCACCAGCTACCAGTTTGGAGCTGGCTCAGAATCAGTTGAAGTGCGCTCAGGACATGCAGAACAAGCTGAACAATGAGAAATCAAGACTCGCAGCCGCTGTTCAGGCATGTGAGGCAGCAACTGCATCGATTAGTCGTCCAAGCTCTCCATTGGAGACCGCAATGCATGCCATACCCGAACGTGAGCTTATGGTGCGCGCCAAACTTGAAGATCTGCTGGATCAGGTGGGTTATAAATGAAGTTGATATACAAATAACATATGTAGATTGTTTGCCAAGCTTGTAGTTGATTTCAGTCTCAAATCTTTAATTACCTAAGGACTCTTTCGATTTCCTTTAAAGAAAAAGGTAGATCGGTTGAGACCTTACGTTTAATTATAATTTGATTAATCCTATCAACCCCAGACTTTTTATTTGCTAACCCAACGATTTTCTTATGATTTTCTTTCGATTTACTTTTATTTCTAACCCGATTACACCAAACCTACCCAACCAACACCGCTCTAACCTTTGTTGACTTGCCGCACCGTAATTGTTCGTTGTTGTACTACCGCACTACCATGCCACGCCTACTATTACCCACCTGCCTGCCAATCTGCTATGCTTGAATGAATGATATCAATCAAAAGCCGCCGTCAAAGACTCGCCGTAGCTCAACGGACAATGTCGACGATGTCGACGACGATCTAAACGTTGAGCTGGCCGAGGTGCACGAGGCATTGTCGGATCCGATTGCTCACGAGCGTATTAGCAACTATCGTCGCATAGTACGCTTGAATAGTGCCCACGTGAGCAAGCTGAATGCACTTCTCACTAAGGTAAGCGTCAGAGGAGTTCTATTTCCCACTGGTGGCGGCTTGACCCTATATCTTAATATGAAACTAGTTTCGCTGAGTTGATACTAATCCTAACTGAACGGGTAACTTGAGACTGTAAATTGATTGCTTATTTGTCTGTTTTAGGTGCAATCCCACTTGGGTGGTTTGACTGCATCCGTTAGTGAATTGGAGCAACAGCAGAAACAGCGCGCCGAGCTGCAGGATTGGGTTAAGAAGCAGCAGAGCTCAGTCTCGGATTGGCTAATGCGTCCATGCAAGCTGCGTTCCGAGGCGGCTCAGCAGGAGTTGGTGGCAATGAACGATCTGCTCAACTCCATTGGAGACAAGCGATCGCAGCTGATGCTCGAGATGACTGGTTCATGTAAGTATTGGAACAACTAGATGCCTTATTCATTTAACACTCCATTTCCCTTTTCTTCCATCTCTACAGTGGGTGATGAGGACACTGACTTGGATGACAACATTGACAAACTGGAATCCGAGCTGATGGATGCCATTGCCAAGAAGCAGGCGGGTCAGAATGTTATCGATGGCTATCGCCAGGGTATGCAGGATGTGCAGAACTGGTTCGATACGCTAATCAAGCGCATGGATGTCTTGGATCGCGGCTCAGGATTGAATTGTGCCCAGAAGATGGCGGCGATCAATGAGATCAAGAACGAATATGAACTGCAGGGTCATCCGAAGATACAAGAGCTGAAGGGCAAGGCTGCTCAGGTGGCTGAAGTTATCAGCAATCTTGATGGTCAGCAGGTTGAGGAGCAAATGAAATCATTGGATCGCCGTTTTGCTGATCTTGGCAAGCGCATTGATCGCAAGGCACAGTTGTTGGATGTTACCAACAAGGGAGTCGATGGTGCCAAGGGTGAAATCGATCAATTGCAGCAATGGGTGAAACAGCAAATCGATGAGCTGCAGGCACCTGCTGCACTTGGCTTCTCACCCAAAGACGCCGAGGCGCGTCAACAGAAGATCAAGAGCCTGATGAAGGATGCCGAGGCTAAGCAGTCGTTGGCCGATGTGCTTGAGAAGCGTATTGCCAACATGCAGCCCGAGCTCGAGTCAGCGGAATATGCCCAACTGGAGTCAGCATTGCGTAATCTCAATAGCGAGAATCGCAATTTGTCTGGCGTCCTAAAGGCCGAACTGGATCGTGCATTGGAAGCGAGCAAGGCACGCAAAGCACTGGAGAATGATCTGGACAAGGCGCGTCAATGGTTGAAGACTAAAATCTCTGAAGTACGCAAGTTGCCAGTCTATCATCCGTTGACCTCCGCAGAGATCGAAAAGAAGATCCAGGAGAACAAGAAATACGATGATGATGCAAAGCAGTTCAATGACAGCGTTCTCAGTGATGTGCAGCGTCAAGCGGCGAACATCATGAAAGATTGCGGTGATGCCGACAAGGCTGCATTGCAGAAGATATTAGATGAAATCGCAGCCGACTATCAGACTCTGAAGGATGAGAGCGGCAAGCGTGGCAAGTCATTGGATGATCTACTCCAGGGACGCAAGGCTTTCGAGGATTCAATGAAGAAAATGGGCGATTGGTTGAACGAAATGGAAACTGCTACCGAGGGTGATTTACGCACCACCAGCCTGCCTGTGTTGGAGGAGCAGTTGGCGCACTACAAGAAGCTGCTGCAGAATGCCGACAACATGGGTGGCCTTATCAACGATGTCTCGGAGCAGGGCAAGAGCATTCTGCCCACGCTGAGCAATGCAGACAAGCTGAAGCTCAACGATGACATCAAGAACATGAAGGATCGCTATGGCCGCATCAAGCAGACCATTGATGATCGTGTGAATACACTGGGTGATCACATCAAGAAGTACAAGGATGCCAAGAACAGATTGGCCGATTGCAGTCAATTCCTGGGCACAATTCAGCAACGTTTGCGTGAATTGAATCGTCCCATCGGCTCAAGGATCGAGGATGTACAAGATCTGCTTGGTGCCTATGAGGGCATCTTGAAGGAGCTGAAGGACAGCAAGAACAAAATGGGTGACATGCAAATGGATGATCTGCCAGAGCTGCAGAGCATCTTGGCACAGCAGGACGACATGATCAAGTTGATTGAGGATCAGTTGGCACATCTGCGTCAACTGTTGCTGCTGCGTGAACAGTTCATTGCACTGATCAACGAGATTATCGCATTCATTATGAAGTATACCGATGTCATAATCGATATCGAGAATTCACCCGATAGTCTTGAAGACAAGATCAACAAATACGACAATGTTATTGTGAAGATTCAGGAGTGCGAAGGTCTCTTGGCCTCGGCCAACGATAAGGGCCAAAAGATTGCCTCCGAGGGTAATGCCGCAGACAAGAATAGCATCACCGAGCAATTGCAATCACTGAAGAATCAGCTACAGAATCTGCGCAAGGCTGTGGAATCGCAGCGTCAGAAGCATCAACTGCAACTGGAATCGCACAAGAAGATGGCCGCTGATCTGAGTGACATCCTGGACTGGCTCCACGATAACGAAGCAGCCGCCAAGTCCCGTCCTCTGCTTGATCGTGATCCCGAGTCTGTGGAACGTGAACTGCAAAAGCATCACACACTGAGCCAGGATATCGACTCTCATCTGCAGAAGTTCAACAAGATCAATGACAGTGTCAAGACTGAATTGGGCATGCCCAGTTCGTTGCTTGAGATGCTCTCAGAGGGTCGTTCCCTTGTCGCCTCACTGCCGCATGAGTTGGAGGAGCGCGAGAAATATTTGAAGAATAATCGCGACTCTCGTCTGGAGTACATGCAATTGGTGGCCAAGTTTAACGATTGGGTGCACGAGGCTGAGCTGCGTTTGCAGAACAGTCAGCATGGCATCAACTACGAGCATCTGGTGCAGGATCTGGACGAGCACAAGATCTTCTTTGGCAACGAGGCACCCATACGCAATCTGGTGCACAAACAAATCCAGGAGGCATCCGATAAGATTTGGCCCTCACTCAACAACTACGAACAGTCTGAGCTCTCCTCGGAAGTCTCTCAGTTCCAAACGAAACTGGCAAACACTTTGGCCAATGCCAAGACCCAACAGAGCGAACTGGAAAAGGAGGCCGAACGCTGGCGTGAATACCAACAGTCTATCGATCGCGTCAAGGCCACCATC
Organism: Zaprionus indianus; assembly: GCA_018904595.1. Lineage (NCBI taxonomy): Eukaryota > Metazoa > Arthropoda > Insecta > Diptera > Drosophilidae > Zaprionus > Zaprionus indianus. The sequence goes on from JAEIHA010000905.1 coordinate 7,099,119, forward strand.
GAGCGTACCAAGTTTATCGATGAGCCTGTCCAGAATTTGGCCGGAGTTCACTTTAATATTCAAAAGTTGTCGCACGCCATCGGAAATGTACAGGTGAGTGAAGCTATCAAGAAGAAATTTAACGATTTTTTCACTTTACATACCACACACACCATCATACACTTCGAAACAACCTGACTAACTGTTTAAATATTGAACTAAAAACTTTTGCGATAAATAATGAAAATGAAACTTTACTTTGGGATTTCTAGCAATTTGAATATGAAAACAATTTTATGATATCATAATGAATTATACTAAAAATATTCCTTGACAGAGAAACGTGTGTTTCGGATTGTCGTAAAGTGGATTATAATATTAAAACCTAAAAGTAAACTAGAATAAGTTCTAGTCACGGAATCCAACAGATTTGTTTAACGGCTTCGGTCCGGTTTGATTCTCTGTTTCTACTCAATTAAGCAAATCTAAGTATCTAAATCTAAAGACTGAGATAAATGCAATTAAATTGTTTAGGCGAAAAGGTTGATAAACTATATAAACTGCAATTTGTTCCAAATATAATTGGATATCATATTAAACTTCAATTAGAAAAGAAAGACAAGAATAGTCTTTATACTTTCGCAGTAAAATAGATAAATAAATGCAAAAATAAAAGTACTTAAGAGTTAAAGTTTGGTTTGGTTTATCGAGTGATTGCAAAGAGAACTATACTAATCAATAGATCGTTAAGTCTGGCTTATAGTCCATCTAAGAAGAATAAATTGAACCTTGAAGTTTGCTAAGAAATAGTTTAAAGAACGTAGAATGCTCTATAACTTTTAGCTAACCTCGGCAACTGCTTTTAGGATCCTCAGACAACATTATAATGTGTATATGCAAATCTTCATATGATATACATGCATATGTATCACTTGTTATGTATGTGAATGTATGTTGAGTGCCAGCCTGGAAGACCTGTTTCGTTTTGGAGTGTGACACAACGCGAGACTTTCGAAAAGTCGTCGCCACTCGAGAAACTGCACAGCGCAGCAAAAAAGAACAACAACAACAAAATGTATCTGCAACATTTGTGTGCGAATTAATCTGCAGACTGCGGGCTGCATTCGCCTACCCCGAGTGCGCCGAGTGCAGTTTGCCGGCCGGCAAAACCAAAGCGAGAATTGTCTCTTAAACAGACACGCTCTTCCTCTCTCTCTCTCCCTTTCTCTTTGGTTGTTGCACTCTCTTGTCCAGCACTTTTCATAGTTGTTTACGTTCAGGCATCGCCTGTCAATTTGTTAGCGGTGTCTCTGTCTATATGTTTTTACCTTGAAAACTCATTAAACTATTAATCTACCTCTGCCCCCGACGCGGCTTATCAAACATTGCCCAATGCTCTCAGACAGCAGAGCACGCATATTTTGTATTTATTGCTCAGTGCCAGCTGTTTTTGTTGTTGTCGTACGTTGTCATTGACGCTGAGCCCCCATGACATCATCAGCAGCGGGGCAGCTAAAACCTGTTTTGTACTGAGAATTGAGAATTAAAGTCTTCTTCGATTATTTAGCACAATTTCGAGCATGTTTCATAGATAATTGAAGAATTAAATATTTTCTTTTCAAAACAGTTTAAATAATATAATTAATTTCTAAATCAATTTGCCACTGTGCCTCATCCCTTTAGGCATCCCAAGCACGTTGTTGTTGTTGTTGTTGGGCGAACACATGTTTAACAGCTTTTTGAACGAGAGCTTTAAGAGAGTAAAAGAGAGAGAGAGAGAGCGCACTGTGCAGAGAGTCCACAGCTGTTTGTTGTTGTTGTTGGCTTGCCGGCTTACATACTCACACAGACAATGACGACGGTGGCGTATGTGTGATGTTGTCTATGTATTTGGTGGGTAGTGTGACCTAGTCGAGTAACTTATTGGTGGAAGTGTGCCTCTCTACTCTACTGCCCACGCCTACGCCCACCCACCACAGCACAACATACCTCACCTCACTCCACCTCTCACTCCACTGCTGCCATGTGGACCGACATGAAGAAACGTGTTCGTTGGAGCGACATTTTTTTCGCCATTCCGGTTGCCAACTCTCGCTCCTTCTCTCGCTCTCTCTGCCTCTGTTGCGCTCTTTTGTACTCAAGTGCGCTCTCTTGCCGCTTTTTGCGCTCTCACTCAGTCTCTCTCTTTGGTTCTAACTCGTGCTTGGGCACTGTGGCGTGTATTTTTTGTGAAATTCACTTCTAGTTGAGACGTTTATCTGTGCGGTTGCCCGTTTCTGCGTTACATGCGGCTTTTTTATACATATTGTGACGAAGCACAAGGCAAAGCAAAGCAAAGCAAAGCAAACCAAAAAGCAAGGCGAAACGAAGCGAAGAGAAGAGCAGAAGAAACTAGTGTTATTTTGTTTCAGTGTTTCAATTTGAATTACCCGTTTCGTTCGTTCGCACATGTGCTTGAATTAAAAAGAGAAGAAGAAGAGGCTGAAACGCAGACAGCAAACGCAAGAACAAATTTAAAGCTAACGTCATCTTCAACAAAAGAAATACGTATACGCATACACACACACACACACAGTTAAATATATAGAGAAGAGCAGGAAATCTATTAAATACACAAACACACACACACACAGAAGAAAAGAAAATATATATAAAATACTTTTAAGTGCTACAATTAGCAAGTGTGCTCGACGCGCGCGTGTGTGAGTGAGTTCTACGTGCGACCCTCGCGTGTGTGAGACCTTTCTAGGTGAGCCACAGACACACAACCCCCCTTACCAGCACCCCCTGCCCCCGTGACATGCATACATATGTCAAAGTTGACCGAGTGTGGAACTTAGAAGGCGCTGCCAAAACAAACTTCAAGCAAACCAAACAAATCTCTAGGGAGTGTTCAATGCAAATTCTATATATATATATCCTACATATACATATACATACATAGTCTTTTATACCTATACAAATCGTACATACTACATAACATCTGTGTGCATATTGCTTAAAGCTGTTGCCGTGGGCAGCTCCAAAATTTTTCTATAGACAAAATCGGTTTTTTTTTACCCATTAACCTCGTTCAATTCACCCTCACCCACACTTACACCCATTCTTAATCACATCTCTGACTGACTGTGACATCTTATCTCTTCCTCTATCTCTCTCTCTCGCTGTTTCCGTTGTTCCTGTTGTTGATGCAGAGCCAGAACAGCGATCTTGGACTAGTGAATCAGCAGGCACAATCGCTCATCCGTCAAGCGGACGCACGCAATCGTCAGCTAATCGAACAGGATAACGCCGCATTGAATCGTGAGTGGCAGGATCTGGTGCGCAGCTTGGAACAGCGACGTGAACATCTGCAACAGTTGGCCGAACATTGGGATAGCTTTGAGAACAGCTTGCACGGCTGGGAGAAGGCATTAGGTCGCTTGGAGGATAAGTTCCGCAATGTCGACCCGACTGTAAGGTCGCGACGTCACTTGGAAGATACAAAGAATGCCATTCAGGTGAGTAGTGGGGGAGGTACATATACATTTATATCGAGGGCTGCCACAGCAGTTGTCCAAAGCATGCGTCCCCCAATGAGCTCATGGGGCTGCGGGTTTAATTGATTTATTATTGTACTATACACATAGATACACACACACATGCTGTGTACGAAAATTCATTCATACAGTGGGCCGAACCCCCCTAACTGTGCAGCAATTGTTTTAACCGATACGTACTATATAGTTATCTATATGTGTGTGTGGGGGTTCGTCCGTCAGTCTGTCTGTATACGGCGAAAAAACAACGCCGCCGTCAAGTTCATGGTCATGCCGCGTTGACAGAGAGAGGGAGAGCGACAGAGAGGGAGCTTCCGCTCTCTTAGCAAGCAGGCTTGCGCTCTGAAGAAGCTGCTCTCTCTCTCTCTGTCTCTCTTCCTCTCTCTCACCCTTTCGAGCTTTAGCAGCTGTCCAAACTATTTTGTTAATTATGTTTCTTGTGTAGAATGTAAAAACAAAGTCAACACGAAAAATCTTAACTTTCAGTTTCTTTAGACTATAAATAGATACGAATTTGAGGGATAGCAGGGGGTTAAATTTAATTACAGCTTTAAGCTTCGTATTATTTACATGCAAATTGAGTTTCCATTGCTTAACCAACTGAAAGAGCCGATTAGGTCGACGTCTTGACGGGTTTGTTGTCACGTTGTTGTTTTTCTTTTATCAACAATACCTGGCATGATTTGTTGTTGTTATTGGCGCTAAGATGACCTCATAGCGATAATTACTGTGATTGTGAGTGAGAAATAAACGAACTTATCAACAAAGCTAAAAATAGCTAGAAATAGTTACACGTTCCGCTAAAATCGGCACTAAAATGTAAAAGCGGTAAACGAATCGTAACTTCAGGGATATTGTAAATAAATTAAGTTTGCAGTTGGAATTTGACAAGGCGAAAAGCGCCCTAATTAATAATAATTGTAAAAGGAATTTGAGAATTCTCAATCAATTTAAATGAGTGACAATATCTGCCTACCATATTGAGGAGCCTACATTGAGCCTAGGCTGCTATATATTATATATTCATGATGTTGTCATGCAAGCACCATAAACAGTTCGAGAATATATGTCCAGCCCCAACGCCAGGCGCTGCTTCTACATAAGTTAAAAGTTGCTGTCTTTTATTTATGTGAATGAATTTAAAGTTTTTTGTTGTTGTTATTTTTAGTTTCTTTTATTCGAGATCGTGTTTTGCTTACCGCAAATATTTCACGTTGTCTCTCTATTCCTTAGCTTCTCTTTTGAACTCCATTCGCAGTTAACGTTTTTTTTTTTGGTTTTTGTTACTTTTTGGTGCTGACCTTCGTGTTCAGTTTGTTGAGAGAGGCCCCAAAAACAAAAAAAACAAAAAAAAACTGGAATCGAATTAAAACCGATCGATCGTCAAGGCGATCGCGATTGTTTTGCTTACACTACTTGGCAATACTAATATAAAATATATTTATTATTTTATTTTTGGAACAGGAATTGCGTGAAGAATCAAATGAACTTAAATCATCACATAAAGAAATCGAGGCGCTCTCAAAATCCATCCTCACATTCCTTGGGGAAGTACACAAACCCTCGGCGGAGGCCATACAGGCCAAAGTGGATAAGTTAGTTGAACAGCAATCAAAGTGAGTACCCCCAAAACAATTCTTTATCATCACCCCCTTTCCTCCCCAACTTTCCACTATTGCGAAACTCAACAAGTGCAGGGGCCAAACCAAATTGGGTTCGGGACCCACTATACAGTGTGTTTAATTGTGCGTGACGTTTAGTCAATTTATCGCTAAATGTTTTGCCGGAAATCGAATTCGTCGCAAGTTCTCTAAAATTGATTTGCGTTTAATGGAAATTTATTTATGTGGCTAAATTAACCAGTTACCGGTTGATGCTATAAATCAGTAACGGGTTCTCTATTCCGATGTTTTTGCAATGTAGAATTGTCGTATAAAGAGACTGCTCTGTGACATCAGAGACAGAGACAACTTTATTTCTGGCGCTTCTCGTTCGCTTGAGCAACTCGAAAGGCCCTCGAAATACTATGCCAGCACTAGCTGACGTCATTGGCAACGGTTACGCTCGGTTTGCGGCTTACATAAGCCGCAGCCAAGACAGACTTCTGCGTAAGAAGGGGCCTCGAGAGTACTACGGGCAACGAGCATTATAAAGTCGAGTTCCGAGAATGGTAAATCATTAAATTTGATAGACATAAGCAGGTACTGCTCATTGCACTGCCAAGAGTTGGTTCTATATACATATATAATCGTATACATTGTAATACCTATGGAGGCTAGCTACTCACCTACATATATGGGCCATATCAACAACTGATACCACAGCGGGCATGCCCGGCAAACTGTGCCAAACTGTGTCGGCCTTATCAGTCGGAGAGCGCCTTAGAGACATTTTACTTACGATAATAGACAAAACGTAGTGGCAGTAAATTTCTTATAGTGTATACATACAAACGTATAATATACATATACACGTTTCTATATATAATATATTGATAACATTCTAAAGTCTATTTTTGCTTGTTTTTTGCGGAAATTCTTTTCACTGGCGCTAGCAGAATAAAAACAAAAACAAACAAGCCAAAACGTTTGCCAATTTTGCCAATTAGCTTGGCTACTTATGAGTTGAATACAATAGTGGTCTAAATAATAGGTACACGTTGTGTATGAGCTTAGTTTATTGTGAAAATAATGAATATAAATATTATAAAACTCACTTTTACTATGCAAACATTTCCAAGAGTATAAAAAATATTCAATAAAATCAATTTTCAATTCATATTTAAAGAAAACAAGCTGTAAACATGTACAACTGAATAAATGTACCTATTGTTGTGCCCACTAATGTATTTTTATGTATACAGAACGTGCATGTTGAGCAACAAGTTGCTGGCAACATTTCTGTTAACAGCGCATTAACAGCGTGACTCGCGTGTGTCTGCGATCACGTAAACAATTTCGGCAGGGAAAGAAAGGCAAGGGAAGGGGGAATGGAAAGAAACTAAGAAACAAAAGGAAAACATGCCACAGCGTGGCCTTTCTTAATGCAGCACTGACACAATTTTCAACCAAGAGAGAAAGACACATGTGTGTATATTTTCAGCAACGTCAATTTTTATTTTATTTTTATACACAATTTCGTTTCTTTTCTGTTTCATCCGGCTATTTGCCTGACAGCCGCCTCAATCTCGCGCCTTGTTTATGAGAAACGAGAGCAGCAGCTGCGATTATACGATTTTTTTTTCTGAATGTCGGGAAACAATCTTTATGACGTTTTCAGAACATGCAGCATAATTAGCATAGATCATTTCTATTGGTTAATGAAATATTAAGGTTTTAATAACATGAGATTTGAATTGTTATTTTAATAGATCGCATACCTTTATATCTCGAAAGGTCTTGACCTCTCTGAATTGTGTGTGGCTAACCGTTGACAGCTGTATTTGTTATTATTGTAGAGTTTATTAGCCGACCCCTGCGATCCCCACCAAACAGGTGTAACTCGTTTAAATGAACACTTGCTTAGTTTGTTTAATGTGCTCCCCCCATTTACTTTAATGCCTTTTTCTTTCACTTTAAACAGCTGTCAAAAATATGTGCTCCAGTGTAATTTCTTTCCATATTCCATTTGTGAGGCAGTGTACAGTTCTTTGTAAGATCTCTACCCAATTTACATGCTGACCAAATCTTTTCGCTTCGTTCATGTTATGCATGAATCGACTGTGAATGCCATCATCAAAGCAAAAATGATCTAATACTCGAATGCTTTGTCATCGACAATTATACACCCCGAAAACTATAATGTGTGTATATTTTTATATATTTCGAACTGCGACGCAAAATTCCAATGCAATTTCGACTTTGTGAGATTTACTTTTTTGTGTTGTGTTGAACATGCAAAAATCTAATCAACATTTGCTTCTAAGCTCTGAAATCAGAATATTCCCTCACGATATATTGCGTAAGCTTCGAGTATTTCAAAAGTATTTTCGTGTCTTTGCGCTTGCGTTATAGATAAATATTAAACTTCATTAGCGCAATTTTGGCATTCAAATTATTATATTTATTTTGCAATGAGGCGAAAGCGAAAACAGTGCGAAACATGATCATCAGCGAGTTCGACTGTTAAATACTCTGCACATGAAAAATACATTATGTATGATGATATTTGTTGATTAATGTATAATAAGCAGCAGGAATATTCTTTATTTCATTACTCATTTGAATGAGGTCAACATTTTATTATATATACAATTTTAGAGAAGAAATAATACTTCCAATATTTTAATTGTTTTCAAATCTATAACAACTTTGAGAGAGTTAAATATGCAGCAAGTGATGATATAAAGAAACAGTTAAAAATATTTAACCCCCCATCGCATTTATTTACAGTGGGTATAGTATAATAAAAAGTAAATAAAATAAAACGGCAGGTAAACTGAAATCAGTAAATCGCATTGCTGACTTCATCGGCTTCATTGTGCAAACAGACGCGATCGGCAACAGAATGAGAAAAAACGTAGCTATATTAAGCAAGCCCCCCTCCCTGTATACAATACAATGCAGGGCATTACGATAAGCTGCCGAAACAAAACGTAGGAATTTCGGCTAAAATATAAATAAAACAGCGCCTTTAATTGCCTCGGAGGAACAACAAGTAAACAAAATAAAACGGGAAATACGTAGAGAAATACGTATACGTATAAAACTGTCAGGGCATCATCTGCATTGACAAATTGTCATTATGCATAAAAAAAAACAGAGAGCGAGTGAGAGAGAATGAAGCGAATAACAATAACAATGAAGCGCAAAACGTTGCCCAAATGAGGTAATCGCGTAATTATAAATTTATTTTTGCCTTGGCTCACACTGTTAACCGGTTAACAGAGCGCTGTTAACACGGCATGTTGCCGAGTTGTTTCAACTCAAAGGGTACGCAAAGTCGTGCGCCGCTCTCTCCCTCTCTCTCTGTGTGTGTGTGTGTGTCATGCACAGCCGGCTAACTTGCTTGCCGCCTTATCTATACCGGCAAAATGATTTGTTTCTTTTTGCTTATCTTTTTGCCACAACGTGCAACAACAACAGCAACATAATAATTTGCAAAAATGTTGCAAATTTGTGCCTTATTTTGTGGGATTACTGCAACATTGTTTCGGCATTTTCGTGTTAAGCAAACCTCGTTTTCAATGCCGCCTGCCTTTCTCTTTCACTCTCTCGCTCTAGTTTCCTGTGCGTGTTGCGCTCTTCTCTCTGCACACTTGAAACTCTCTCTGTCTTTGCATTTGTGTGCGTGGTGTGCTGCTCTCTTCTGGTAGCAGTTTTCGTTCTTTTATTTCCGTCTCGCATTGCCACTGTTAACGATCGCTCGCACGAACGAACAGTGAAGGCGACGTCGAAGTCGACTGCGACGGCGACGCTGGCAGCGCTAGCTTTTTGGCAATTTTTTGCGCTGAGAATATTTTAGTTTTCACTTAGAGTTAGTTGCAAGCGGACGTGTTTTTTTTAACTGGATGGCTGGAAACCAAATACGACTAAGAAGCGAACGCACACGCCCGAGCATAGGAATACGCATACATATAGAGAGACGCATATTTTTAAATCAAATAAAATTTAACTTAATTAAGAAGCAGTAGAAATAGAAGCAGCAAAACCAAACACACACACACGACGAGAGAAGAAAAGAAAAGAAGCAGCAGAAGTGGATGCCAAAGAGAAACGCTAGAAAAGTATAAAAAGAACTACGAATAACTGTGCTTCCGTTAGCGCAAACTTAATGATTATATGTTTTTTCTTTTATTATACTTTCATGATATTCTCTTGCATGTTGCACTTGAAAACGTAACGCCGCTTTGTGGATTACCAGGCGTATACGCAACACGTTAACAGCAGCTGAATTTCGCAAGAAATTCTTAGGCAGCTGAAGAGAGTTAACAAGGCAGTTAAAACAAGTAAAGCACACGTCACGCCTCCCCGTTTTGAAGGCGGGAGGTGCGACTGTTGTCGCTAACAAGAACAAGAAGCAGCAGCGAATAACAAGAGAAAGAAGGCGATAGAAGAAGCGAATGCTAATTGCTAACACGCACTCTCTAAAAACGTCGTCAAAAGCAAAAGGTGAATGTTTGTAAGGCACTTGACTCAGCTCAGCGCGACGCGACACGTTAAAACTTGACTAAAGACTCTTTAAGAAATGATTAAGTCATCGCTAGAGACAGAGAGAGAGACAGAGGGAGAGCAGCATATAAAATGCAAAAATCAGCCTCAATCTTGGGGTGGAGAGTCCGGTCTGCAGTGCGAGGTCGTCAGGTGTTGTTGCTTATGTTTGTCGATGACGTCGGAAAACATAAAGAGGAAAAAAAACAATAACAAAGCGGCAAAAGAAACTCGAAATGTGCCGCTTATCGATAGACTGATTACAATAATTGATCAAACTAGCAACTGTCAGCTGGTTGTTATAGCACACACAAACACACACTCACATACACACACGTGTGTGTTTGCTACTTTCGCTTTTCTTTGCGCATCGCGCGCTCGCATTTCTCGCATACTTTGGCCATTTAAATCTTGAGTTATGCACTAAATTTAATACGACTAATTTGTTCACACACACACACACACAAACATAGGAAAATACCACTGAAAATAGCAAAAGAAAAAAGACATTAGCAAAACAAACGAAACAAGCGCAAAGTCAAAGCAAAATGTGCGAGCCTTAATTTCTTTGCCTTTCGAAAGATTTCTTTCATTTCTTTTCTTGCCAACCGGCAAATTGTGTTTCTTTTACGCGGTATCTACGCGTCGCTTATGCCTTGCTTGTTTCACAATTAAAATGTCCGAAAAACATTTACGAAAATGTGTTTCGGCCGTTTTTCAAATTGGCCACAAGCCAAATGCGAGTTGACTTGGCCTCATCACGGCACGTTGCTCTTCCGTTTTAATGTTATAAAGGGCAGACGACGATGGTGACGACGGCGTCCTTCATCGCAGCAGCTCCCTGCAGTCACGACTTTTTTGAAACACACTTGTTGGCATCAATTGCTTTAAATATTTGTTATTTAGTTGTGCCACTTCGCGCCCACATGGCGTATGAGTTATATGCGTCACGGCCTGGAATTAATAAGGCAATTTTTCTGGTCTAGCAGTGTGGCAAATGGAAAATTGCATTGCCATCTCTCTCACACTCTCTCTGATTCACACTCAGCACCGAGTGCAGCACACACGCGGCCGATGACGTCAGCTGCAGTTTTTCTCAGACTTTTCGCGGACTGTGAAAAATAAATAAACATCATAAAAAGAATACGAAAATGTTAAATATAAATGCGAAGCATAAAAATAAACGCACAGGCGGCGGCGCTGTGTGCGAGTTAAGCAGGCCAAACATTAATAATAATACTGCGCGATAATAATATGTAATAATAATACTAAAAGAAGAAGAGAACGAAATGAAGGCAGACAAAGCGAAACGAAATTTCGAACAATTTTTGTACTCGTGCGAGAGTTCTCTCTCTCTCTCTCTCTTTCTGAAGCAGTTCAAGGTGTATTCGAATTCGATATCGAAAAAATAATGATATTCTTGGGGGCCTGCTAGCGCAAAATGTTGAACATGGGATCTCATTTAGAAAACTCTCTTGTAGCGCAAAGGCAGCACACGCAGCATTTTCACGGAAATCTTCGCAAGGCCAAGCAACCCTGAAAATCTTGACCAGTGGAAAATACATATAATATATATGGGATTTTTCGAATACTAAAAGAAAGAACTTCAGCACAGTTTTTCTTTGTATAATATATCGCATATATTATACATATAAAGGATATACATATATCATCATCGTGTTCTATAGAGACATTGCAGCACGCGTTGCTGTGTTCTATTCTAGAGCAAAAGACGACCGCGTGGTCTCGCACACAAACACACACTGTTAACCCCCTCTATAGGCATATACTATATTGTCTACGTCATACTCACGCCCCGGGCAACAATTTTCTTTTGTTCTTCTCTTTCTCTTATTTGCAGATTGAACGACACTCTACGCGATAAGGACCAACAAGTTAGCAAGGATCTCGAAGAGATCGAACAAGTTTTCCGTCGCATCTCACAGCTGCAGGATAAATTGAACGCATTGCACGATCAATTGCAATCGGTGCACGTTTACGACGAACATATTGCCCAAACCGAACAGGTTCTCATCCAATTGAACGGACAAGTGAAGCAGGCAGCCGAAGAGAGTCGTGCTCTGGTAGCACAGACCCAGTCACTGTACCAGGCTAAACAGAATCTGTTGCCCAGTGATATTGCACAAGAGTTTACCGCACTCGAGTTACTCGCGGAACGTGTTCAGGTGGCCATGGAGACCAAAGAGAAGGATTTCAAGCGCGCCAAGACGGTGCGCACCGAATATATTGCCGGTGTGGATGAGATCCAACGCTGGCTGTTGCAGGCTGAGGTGCAGGTGCAGGAACGCACACTGGAACCCACACAGATGAAGGAACTATTGCAACGTATTAACCATGAAATCGGAGCCATTTACGAACGCTTCACACTGGTCAAGACCAATGGACAGTTGATCATTGAGAATTGCCGCAACAGTGAGGAGAAGACACTGGTGCAGACAACGATCGATCAATTGGCCGCTCAATTGGCTCAAGTGCGTGGCTGGTTGGATGAGAAGAAACAGGCAGTCGGTGATAGTTTGGATGCATGGACACGCTTCATGAATCTGTACCAGATTGTGATGTCGTGGGTTGCCGATAAACGTGCCTTCATCGATCAGACCATCGAGCTGCGTACTCTGCCCGAGGCACGTAACAAACTTAGCGATTATGCGGCGGCTGTGAAGAGTATTAAACCGATAGTGAAGCATTTGAGCGAAATGGACAAAGAACTGGAACACATTGGTCAAGTGACGACTGTGGGCGATCTCAAGGATAAACTGCAGGAGGCCGAGGATGCGAAGATTGCCGTGGAAGCGGTGCTGCTGGAGAGGGTAAAGTTATCCTCATTCTTTAGTGGAATCACATTAATGATTTCTTCTCTCTTTCCTGTCTTTTCTCCTTCTCTTTTGTAGAACTCGCTACTGCAAGAGGCTTGTGAAGAATGGGATCAATGTGAACGCAAAATTAAGGATATTCGCGTGTGGCACGAAAAGACCAAACAGACCCTGGAATCCTCACCACAGCAGAAGAAGCCGCTGCGCGATCAGCTGGGCTACTGCGAAAAGACTCTGGCCGACATTAACGTGCAAAAGACCAAACTGAGATTGTCTATCGAGAAACTGGAGGTAAGTGGAGGACAAGCAGCTAACTTGGAAACCCTTTTCCATACTGATCATTGCTTGCAGGTACATTTCCGCAACGGCATGGGTGGTGATCCACGCCTGAGCGAGAATGTTGATGATTTGGTGCGTTTGCTTGACGGTCTCGGCGAGGTGGTTAAAACCAAATCGCAGAGCCTCGAGCAGACATTAGCCCAAATCGATGTATATCAACAGCAAATGCAAACGCTGCGACAGCGTATTATACAGGAGGAACAGCAGCTGCGTCTAGTCATGGCGCCGACGTACTTGCCTCACGATCGTGAGCGCGCATTAGCCGAGCAACAGGTACGTAAAGCTGCCCGAACTGTTTCGAATATATATCTCTGAAACTGAGTCGAGTTTATGTAGAGCACCCCAGTTAGCAGTTGATACCTACCTCAAGCTAGCAGTTTCAATCAGGTCTTAAGTATATCCCAGTTTAGGAGACCCCACACTCTATCGAACTATCTATCTCTCTATCTCTCTGTCTCTGTCTCTAAATATATGCATATGTCTATATAAAGTAGCTCGTAAATAACAGCAACTTTAGGCTAAGCGAGATCATCGAACGATCGATCGTCCCCGTCTCCTGAGATAGCATCCCCTTTCGAACCATTTATCATACTATATCATGCTATATACTAGAATTGAACGATTCTTTTGCTATGCCAACAGTTGACAGAACAACTTGTTTGATGGCCCCCAAAAAAAAGTTATTAACCAACCTAAAGTAACCAAATACTATATCTAGTCCACAAGAATTCAGTTTCAATTAATACCTTAAACTATAATATATATATAATATCATATTATATTGTGCGATTAGGTCCGAAATGAAAAGCGAAGCAAAAGTTGCACGGTGGCTGCGTATTTAATTTATTTTACATTTTTCGTTTTGTACAATCTTTTCGTTCTTTTCTATCTTTTTTTCATTTTCCTTTTGTTTTCAAGTGCGCAATTATTAAAATTTAGTATATTCTTTTTTGGTTTTTATTCTTCTATGCGGCATATTATTTCTTTTGATTTGCTCAGCGAAAAATTACGTTTTTATTATTTTCGAATTCGATTTATGCCATCCACATTTCATAAACATCAAGCAAACATTCATATCCACATTTTCAGACATTCATACATTCATATACTCATCCATCCAAATTGGAACCGCTTTCATCTTTGTGCTTTCTTTCATTTCCCCTTTCATTTTGCGATTCGCTTGTATCGTGCCACACACCAACCGTGCAGCTCTCCATCTCTCTCTCATTCTAGTCTGTATGTATTCATGCCCTGTCGTCATACTATTCCATCATACATTATACATATTCATTATGCTCGACCCATCATTGTTTTGTCTGCCACATCGAACATTTGTTGTGTCTGTAAAAACAAGAACCGTTTCATTGTCACGTGCCGTGAAAACCATGAATATATATACTATATATATGCAAGAGAATTTCCGAATAACATAGGTTCGTTCTTGTTGCCGGGGGTAGCCCACCAACGATAATCATCATCACGAATTCCTTCTCCAGTCCGATTATTCAGCAAGCTATTTATAGGCAAACAGCGCGAATTCAGCAACGCCTTAGACAATACATATCGTATTTATGTACATACTATAAACATATATAAGTAGGGCGCGATTTTCATAGAATTCTAGAATTAAACAAAATTCGTTTTAAGTTTACATTGCGAATTGCAGTGTCGGCGGTAAGTGGCAAAAAACATTAACATGTTACGAATTTTAACCACAATTTCTATATAATTTGTTAGTATGAGATTTATCCTTTATCGAAAGTAGCTACAATTTTGGGGCAACTCTCTCTGTCTCTCCTGCTAAAAGAACTTATTTTTCTTGCCGAATCATAAGCTCACACGTACAGCAGCTGTTTGCATATGTATTCGAAAGTACAGTCAACAAATCACTTCACTTCACCTCCGTTCACCCCACTTCACCTCACTTCACCACACTTCACCCCACATCTCACTATTTTTTGGCACCATTACAACACATTATGCTTTCGCTTAGACATTCTTTCTATTTATGATTTCCTAATTTCTTACTTAGTTAGCTTTATGGCCGGGCAGACATTCTCTCTCTCTACCTCTCTCGATTTACCTATCTCTATCTTTATCTTACTCTCGTACCGTAATAGCGCTCTCTCAGTTATCTTTTAGTTACAAGTAATGGTTACGGTTTTCATTTGACTTATATATTTTATTTTTGACATTTTTTGTATTTCTTTTTATCTTTTCTTGAAAATACGAAAAAAACAAATCTGGTGTCGTTGCGCTATCAAAAAAACATACAAATTCTATTCACACAACATTCTAAACAACTGTTTTAAAACTCTTAATATATATAATAATAATAATATATATCTAACTGGTTTAATTGGGCTTTTGCTCGCTTGCGCCTCTTGTGCTACTTGCTAAACTACTAAACCAAACATGTGACTAACCCATCCAAACATGAATCGATAATGCTGCTTCTACTATAATTCAATGATCCTCAATGTAACCTTGCTACAATACACTCCCAACGCCCTCCGCCCCCCACACTCACACACAAACACACACACACTCGATCATACACATGGGTATTGCGTACTTCTCAAACAACAACAACAACAAAATAAACCTGGTATATGGTTGCTTTCCCAAATGGCATATTATGCTCGCTGCCAAATAAATATTATCGTAAACGATTCTATATGCTGACCTTTTTGTATCTCTTCTCTATATGCTCACGCCAAACATTCTCTTTCTCTCTCTCTCTATCTCTCTGTCTGAAACAATTGCACCAAAACGCATAAACGATCTCTATATATATATACACGCAACTCGATCTATCTTGATCTATATCAAATAGGCATGTCGTGAACGTGTCAAAAATTTGCATTCGAAAATAACCGCACGTAATGAGCGCATCAAATTGTTAATACATCGCGGCACGCCGGACGATGCTAGGCTAGAGATTTAGAGATGCCGCTAAGGCTATGGCAAACAGTACTTATAAGTAATAAAAATGAAAAGAAAGTAGGGGATCTCCCATGCCCCATCCACACACAAACACACACAAAACTAGGAATAGATCGCCAAAGATAATGAAAACCAAACCAAAGCCAAGCTAAAGCAGCCACCGCAGCGTCCTCTGTTTGCTTGGCGGCAGTCATGTCCGTGTCCACAGTCTCCCAATGTGGACATCGGGTGCACCGCCATAGCTTCCAGAGGGGCATACTTATTTAATTTACTACAATACTTATTATATTTATCATATACACATGACCCATGCTTAAGAAAATACCAAAAAAAAAAAGAAGATTAACTATTAAATTATATTTTTAAAATGAAACCCAAAGAGTATTATTATTATTATTTTTTTGACTAGGCAACAGATTGCCCCTTAGACAGAGTCGTTCGTTAGGTAGAGTTATTTTAGGCCCTTTGAAACTTTCAAAACCGAATGAAAGCTAACCTTTTTTGGCAAATCTTCCCCCCTATCTCTCTCTCTCTCTCTCTCGATCGATCACTCCAACAATTACTGAACGCGCAGGCAATGCGACAATCAATCGATGGCATGCAGCAAACCTACGACGCAACCGCCGCCCAATCCTATGCTCTGGATCCACATTCAGTGGTAACCACTTCATCGACTGTCTCGTTGCTTATGAAGCCAACGGCAGTAGGTCTAACCTATGCTGAAGTGTTATCAGGACATGCGAGTCCGGTAAGCGGTAATGAAACGGCGACGACGGTATCAAGACAAGAAAAACGTACTACCCACGAACGAAACCCAGACACGACAACAGCAACGACAACAACAACAACTACGACAAGGCAACAACAACAACAACAACCACACGAACCAACCAACCAAGAAACAATCACAACCGTTACAACAACCACACTGACAACAACAACACGCACGCACCAGGAAGAGCAATCTGAACCCACTACGGTGGTCTATGAAGTCCGAGAACAACATGTTACACCACCAACAACTGCGAGCAGCAACAGCTCCTTGGTCTATGAACACACAATCGAACAACCGCGAATTGAAACCATCGTTACCACCAGCAGAAGCAGCAGCAGTACAGCACAACAACAGCAACAACAACACGTTTCTAGCACAAACGATCAGATCAATCAATTTATCGAACATGAGCAAAATCAAAATCGGGTTAATCAAACGGGTAAGAAACTGCAGGCATCGCGGCCCGAGCGTCGTGGACGTTCGCCGCGACGTAGGCGAGAGCCACACGCAGCAACAGGTTTTCAGGTGGAGAGCACTCAACTGGAGCACAATACTCAACAATATCAGCAACCACAACAACAGCAACATCATCAGCAACAACTTTTCATACCTCAAGAGGATCGTGCACGTTCACGCAGCCCCATGTGGGTGCCCGGTTCGACATCCTACGCGGAGGTACTTCGTGGCCAGGAATTGGAACGATTGAGGGTCGAAGAATTGGCCAGACAAGCAGCCCAACAACCACGTACGGATCTTACCATCCAAGATGTGGTTGATGCAGCAGCAGCTGCAGCGGCAACCAACATTTATGTACCTCAATCTGAACCCGAACAGCATCCACAGTTGGTGGAGCAGTTTGTGGTCAGTGAGGCGCCTACCACGACGGAGCTCAGCTATATTCAGCAGCAACCACAGCTGGATCAGAAGCAACAACTACTCAGCTACGAAGCACCGATGAGCGCCGAGGAGATTACGGCCACTTACTTACAACCGGATCCACAGCTGTATAAGACCATGTATGAGAATGTGGCCGACAGTGGACAGTGGGCCTATGTAACCGAGACGAGTTCCGATCCGCAACAGCAACAGGTGCTGACGCAGAACTACTATGACCAGATGATGCAGATGCAGTATCCCATACAGTATCAGCCTGTGGCGGTACCACCTGCGGCGACGCAGTATCAACTGTTGACCGGATATTATCAACCAGTTGCACAGGCAGAAACCTTCCCAGCGGCTTACACCACAGAGCCGGCGTCACAAATCTATTACACACAGCAAACGCCGGAATACACGCAAGAGTATCAACAGCCACAACAACTGCCGGAAGTGAACCCTGAAGTGTCCGCATATCCGGTAGAAAACGTTGATCAGGCCTATCTCTTGGAACCATATCGTACGGAGGTTAATCTCGTCGAGAGCTCGACAACCGGCAACAGTGTACTCGACCGTGTGGTAACCACACTGGCATCTATGGTGCAACAGAGTGCCGAGCCGCTGACCACTAGCACGCAGCAAATTCAACCAACGGTGGTCTCGCAACTTGTCGAATTGGAGCAAGAGCAAGTGCCTCCACAGCAGGTATACATTGAGGAACATGTGCAGATGTTGCGCCCAGTGGAACCGCAAGATTTTGAAATCAATGAACCGCGCCCGGACATTACCTTTGGTCAGTTCGAAGTCGACGCCATTGCGACCATACCCATTGACGTACCTCAGGCTCAACTGCAACAACAACCACAACCACTACCCCAACAGCAACCTCAACCCCAAGCACAGCCACAACAACCGGCGAACGTAACCACAACTAGCTATGTAGAGGAAACGATAATCTCGCAACAAGTACAGCCAACTGTGATAGCACAAAAGACTCAGGAAGTCGTTGCAACTCCCGTCGTCCGTCCCCAAGTGCAACAGCCCACGCAGAATGTCTATCAGCAAGCAGCAACAAGTCAAGATTCAAGTACTGGCAGCACCTACGCCGAAGTGCTCTTTGGTCAACAACACA
Source organism: Zaprionus indianus (assembly GCA_018904595.1). Classification (NCBI taxonomy): domain Eukaryota; kingdom Metazoa; phylum Arthropoda; class Insecta; order Diptera; family Drosophilidae; genus Zaprionus; species Zaprionus indianus. The sequence goes on from JAEIHA010000905.1 coordinate 7,117,688, forward strand.
GAGCGCATCCAGTTTTCCAGCCATCCAGTCAACAACTGATTCCAGTACGTGTCGCGGAACCAGTGCCGCAACCCCGCAATGCTGAACAACAAACATCAACAAGACATACTACCACAACAACTACAACAAGCACTACAACAACAAAGAGTCAACAGGGCCGACGACCGGAAAAGAACGATGATAACGAAGCGAAGATTCCGAGACCTAAACGGCAAAGGCATGAACCACAACCAGAGCCATTGCCAATTAAAGTGGTTAGTCGAAAGGATTCCCGAACAACCAGAAAGAACAAGTCACCCGACACAAATGGAGCATCACTTGTGCATCCAGAGAAAACAACCATTGTCGAAGAGGTTGCAGTTAAAGTCAACTTGCCGGAAGAGCCGATAAGACACCCGGAACCAAAACCAAGGAAATCCAAGAAGAACAAGAAGACTACTGAACCTGCGGTCACATCAGAAACCGATAAGGTTGTTGAATCAGTCACTGCAACAAATGTTGTGGAAACTACAACAATCACAAAGACAATCGTAAAGCCTGCTGAAGAAATCACAATCGTGAAGGAAACTACTCCAGCGTCTGAACCTGAAGCTGTGACCACGGAGACCGTGCCCACAAAGAAGGAGAGAAAGAAGAACACCAGTGCTGTGGATATTGTGACGAAGAAAACAGTTGAAGAAGAAAGCAAACCAGTGGAAGTTGCTCCAATTGCAAAGCCAACTGTGGAGGTTTCACCCGTACCTGCCAAGAAAGACAAAAAGAAGTCGAAGACTGTGGTAGAAACAACTACAACATCAAAGAAATTAGTTGAACCAGTTAAGGAACTTGTTACACAGATAGAGACAATATCTGTAGTTGAACCAACCGTCGAACCAACAGTCAAACCTGCTGCTACCGTTCCGGCTGTCTCCAAAAAGGACAAGAAAAGAACTACAATCGTAGTGGAAACAACGACCATCACAAAAGATACTTCTGCAGTTCCTGAAAAAACAATTGAAGAAGTGAAGCCTTCAACCAATGTTGAATCTGTTATTGAAACGAAATTAGATTTCATACCAGCAGAAAAGTCTTCTACTGAAATTGTCAATGATGAAGAAATTAAGGAAGTTTTAAAATCTGACATTAAAACAATAGAACCAACTACAGAAATCATTAACGGAAAGGAAGTTACAGAAGATGTTAAACCTGTAGTTGAACCGGTTGTTAGCAAGGCTCCCTCGAAGAAGGAAAAGAAGCGAGGCAAGGTCGCGGAGGTGGTACCCCAGCAAACAGTGCAGCCCCAGGAATCGACAGAGCAGAAATCGGTTGAATTTATTCAACAAATTTCCACTTCGGAACCAAATGTTGCCGAGGCACCTAAGCCAGAGGCTATCGTGGAAGTTCCTCAGGTAGTTGAATTCACTACACTACCCGAATCATCTACTACTACGGAAATAAACGAAACAATAACAGAAGGCGAGCCCACGGTAACAACATCGACTAACACAATTTCTACGGAGAGTGGCACAACCACAATCACCACTAGAACTATTACGAAACACATCACAAAGCGCATAGTTAAGCGCATTGTAGATGGAAGGGAAGAGATTGTTGAGGAAGATGTTATCGATGACTTGCCCGAGGAAAATATATCTGTTGAGCAATTCGATATACCTGCAGTTGAAACGACAAGCACTACTTTGCCCGGCAGCATAATTGTTCCTGGACTTACTTCAACTCAAGATACAACAGTTGTTCAAGGCGGTTCTATTACGAAAACGACAATTACAAAAACGAAGCGAATTCTTAAGCGCATCACTGCTGATGGCGAAGAAGTTGTTGAGGAGTATTTCGAAGATGAACCAGAGGTGGAACGCGATGTTACTTTACTTCCAACCACAGTGCTAACTTCGTCAAATGTGACAACTCGTGAGCAACCATCTCAAGAGTCTATTCTTGATGTGGCTCAACAGGCTGTTGAGGAAATTGTGGAAAAGGCTGAGCAAATAATCTTGCCAGAACCGGAAAAACCATTGCGTAAGGACAAAAAGAAACCAGAGTCTTCGATTGTGAAGGAAACTGTAGATTTCATTGCCGCCGAAGCTGAGCAACAGCTACAAAAGCCTAGTCGCAAGGATAAGAAGAAACAACAAACGAAGCCGAAGAGCGAGGAAGTTAAACCAAACATTGATGCCATAGAAATACCAATTATGCAAAACGTAGCCGAAATTATCGAGCCGCAAATACCATTAGAAACCACAGAGCCCCTGAATACAACAAGTGCAACTACAACTGATGAAAATCAAACTCAGTCAACTGAAGGATCTGTTATCAGCGATGATGGCAGCTTAATCAAAACAACTGTTATTCGTACAACTAAAATTGTGAAGAAGATCAATCAACAGGAAAATCAAGAACTATCAACATCAACTTACTCGGATGTACAGTCAATGGATTCTTTCGAAATCGCCGATGAAGCTACAGAAGAACCCAATGTTGAGAAATCTGAAATGAACAGTCGCGAAGTCAGCGATGAAGGCGTTGTTAAAACAACCAAAACAACAACAATTCGGACAATTAAGAATGCCAGGACTGAAGCCGAGAAGGATACTGCCACTGAGCCAATTATTGAGGCTCAAGTTTTACCCGAAACAAAATCTTCTGAGGAATCTGTACAATCCGAAGATGGCTCTGTTCTGAAAACAACAATTGTACGCACAACAAAAATTGTGAAAAAAATATGTCAGGATAGTGAAAACATCAGTGAAACCAGTAGTGTCTCGGAAACAGAATTGCCATCTCTTGAAAGCATAATTCAGGATGCTCCAGTTGTTGCCGAATCCGTTACTACTGAATCGAACAATAAGGGTATTACGAAAACTGTCACCTCGCGTACCACAAAGGCTGTAACGGAAGTTGTAAATGAACCTGAGGAGATAGCCACCCCATCAGTTCCTGATCAAAAAATTATTTTCGAACAAAATCCAGAAAAGTTGCTTATTGCTCCGTCTAGTGAGGGTAAAAATATTAAATCAACTACCCTCGATTTCATTGCCTCGGAGCAACAAAGTGCTGCAGCGAAACCCGACGTAAAGCCCAGAAAGTCAAAGAAACACTCGAAAACTCAGTTGACCGAAGCTCCACTTACAGAAGAGCCAATAACTGTACAACATACTCCTGCTACCCCAGTCATTACAGAGCAACTTCCAGTTGCAGAACCAGAGCGGGAGGTTAAAGTTGATGAGGTAACGGTTACTGAGCCTACGTCTGCTAATGCTGGTAACGATGTTGTTAAGACCACAATTGTGCGAACAACAAAGGTTGTTAAGAAAATTTCACAAAATGTTGATACTCAGAACGTCAGTGAAACTATCAGTTCTACTGATAAGAAAATTGAGAAACCCGAAAAGCCTGAACCCATTGCTGAAGAGCCAACGACAACTGAAAGTAATGGTGGTGTAACAAAAACTACAACTGTGCGTACAACGAAAATTGTGAAAAAACTGAATGAAGATGGTGAAACAACAACAGAGGAAAGTAGCACAATCAGTGATCCTGTTACCGTGCGCGAAGGATCGCCAACCATTTCGGAAATACCAAGCGAATCTTCAACAGTATCTAGCCAAATAGATGGCGCCATCATCAAGACAACCACAATTCGCACGATGCGAATCACCAAGCGAATTACAAACGACGGACGTATAGTTATAACCGAGAGTGACGCCCCAAGTGATGTTATCGTAACATCCAGTATTGAAATGCCCGATCAAAGACCAGTTAGTCCAGTGGTATCTTCGCGTACAGCATCACCTGTTGTCACGCCTAGCAATGCAGCTAATGTAGAAAATGTTGGTGTCAATATTGATTTGGCTCTGAACGAGCCGCTTAGCAGATCAGGCATTAAGGTCCTAGACATTGAGACAACGGAGTTACCGAATGTACAAACAAATGAGACAAACACTTCAACGAATGGGTCTGTTACTGAGACAAAGACATTTGCCACTTCTACTACAACTACCAAAAATACGATTCTTACGACAACCCAACGACGTAGCTTCGAAACCGAAGATGGCACAAATGTTCTTTTCGTGGGAGAAGGCATTGACGGAGCCTATCCACCAGGTACAGTTCAGAAAATCTCTCTCATTACTCATGAAGAGAAATTGAAGACTCCAATAGTGAAAATGCATTTAGATTTTCCAGAGGTTAGTCTTCGTGTGACCGAGACTGTGACTGAAAACGTAGAGTCCCTTCAAAGAACTGCTGAAAGCAGCGAAACTCATTCTGTTGAGTTGACTGGAGTGCCAGAAATAGTAGAATCACTTGAGCCATCAGTAACTAGTGTAGAACAAAAACTTGAAGACCAAGTGACAAAGACGGTAGCGGTAGAGCAGGTTGAAAAGCCAATCGACAATAATAAGGTCAGCGAGCCTGTACTTTCTGAGTTGAGTCCCGAAGAGCAAGTCCTATTCGAAGACATTCAAAAGAAATTGTCTAAGAAAGATAAGAAGAAGCGACCTGCAATTCCTGAAGAGTTTATCAAACAAGAAACAATTCAGATCCTTGTAGAAGAAACAAAGAGCAATGACCCGTTAGGTAAGACTTCTGTAGATGAAAAGCATTCTGTTATTGATATTCCTGAACCCACCAATAAACCAGCACAATTAGTTGAGAATATCGCGCTAGATGCTACGTTGATTCAAAAGGCGAAAACAATCGAGCATGCCAAAGCTGATACACTTTATCATGAGAAAGTTCAAGAAACACCAGTTGTTCCTTCTGATAAAACTCAAATTGAAACGCAACAAGATATTCCATGTGAGGTTCAGTTACTCCCAGATCCTACTAATACCGCTAATCAAACTGTTCCTGCCAAACCAAGCGCATTAATTGCTGAAGCATTTGTTGCTAACATGGTAAGCACTTTAAATATCACTAATATTCAAAATATTTGCCCCTATGACAGAATTTATGAAATTCCAAAATACAATATATCACAATTTAAATTAGCCGAGGGTAACTATCACATTGTTAATTCCAAACCAAGTCCTATAGAACCTTCTATACCATATGAACAGCCCCCAGTTGAAGAGGTATCACCGATTGTAAGTACGGTTGATTCTTCTGCTCCAACAAAGTTGGTTGTTATTTCTCCTGAACTTATAAACGTCCCGAAAGAAAATAAGATATACGAAATACCCAATTATGACATTTCTACACTGAGAACAGCTGAAGGTAATTATCACACAATAAATTCCAAGGCAATTCATGTAGAACAAACACCAATTGAGAAATTAGAGCAAATCGAAAAACGTGAAAGTCCTACTGAATTCGAAAAATCTCTTCATGTTGAAACTGAAACAACGGCCGATAAGCCAATAGAAATTGTTCCTTCCAAACCGGAAAGAATATATGAAATTCCCAAATACAACACAATCATTTTGGATGCAGCTGAGGCTAATTATCAGAAAAATAAGGTGCCAGAAAAATCAACGAATGAACTACAACCAAACGACGTCAAGAGTTTACAAATTGAAAGTGAAACTCGCACTTCTTCGACAACGACCGCTACCGCCACAACTGTCAGTACAAATGTGTCTAAAACAGTGGATACATCTATAACAATCGAAGCAAAGAAAGATTTGAAGGAAGAACAACAACCCTTCTATTACTTTGAGGTTCCAAAATACAACATTACCGCACAACAATCCGCTGAAAATAGCTTTAGGGAATACCTTTCAACCCAAACAATCAGCGAGGCCGCCAAGCCTGCAGAAGAAAGTATCATAACAACTGAGGCTGTGATCACCGAATCTCCACTTTCTGAGGACAGCAAGACAACAGTGACAACCACCACAACTACCACTGTCACTGAAACTGTGAAGGAGTCTGTAATTCCGGAACAACCAAAGGGTGTGGAACCTGAAAAGAAACCCGAGGAGCCCAAGAAAGCAGCTTATGCTGGCCTGCCTGTTGATGACTCCACCAGTTCATGGATGGACGTGTTGGATGAACCCATGACATTCTCCGATGAAGAGGAAGAAGCTCCTGTTGAACCCGCAAAGGAAGTTGCAGTGGTTGTCGAACCAACGAAAGAAGTACCTCTTACAACTATCCAGTCGAAGGAGGTAATCGAATCTTCGATCTCTGAGGACAGCAAGACAACAGTGACAACCACCACAACAACCACTGTCACTGATACTGTTAAGGAGTCTGTAATTCCGGAACAACCAAAGGCTGTGGAACCCGAAAAGAAACCCGAGGAACCCAAGAAAGCAGCTTATGCTGGCCTGCCTGTTGATGACTCCACTAGTTCTTGGATAGACGTGTTGGATGAGCCTATGACGTTCTCCGATGAAGAAGAAGAAACTCCTGTTGAACCCGCAAAGGAAGTTGTAGTTGTCGAGCCAACGAAAGAAGTACCTGTCGCACCTGTGGAGCCGAAGGAGGTTATCGAATCATCGATCTCTGAGGACAGCAAGACAACAGTGACAACCACCACAACTACCACTGTGACTGAAACTGTCAAGGAGTCTGTAATTCCGGAACAACCAAAGGCTGTGGAACCCGAAAAGAAACCCGAGGAACCCAAGAAAGCAGCTTATGCTGGCCTGCCTGTTGATGACTCCACTAGTTCTTGGATGGACGTGTTGGATGAGCCCATGACGTTCTCCGACGAAGAAGAAGAAACTCCTGTTGAACCCGCAAAGGAAGTTGCAGTCGTTGCCGAAACAACAAAGGTAGTCAAACCAACGAAAGATGTGCCTGTTGTGCCCGTTGAGCCGAAAGAGGTTATCGAATCTTCGATATCTGAAGACAGCAAGACAACTGTGACAGTAACCACAACCACAACTGTGACTGAAACTACCAACGAGTCTGTGATTCCTGTGGAACCCGAAAAGAAACCCGAGGAACCCAAGAAAGCAGCTTATGCCGGCCTACCTGTTGATGACTCCACTAGTTCTTGGATGGACGTGTTGGATGAGCCCATGACATTCTCCGACGAAGAGGAAGAATCTCCTGTTGAACCCGCAAAGGAAGGTGCAGTCGTTGTGGAAACAATAAAGGAAATACCTGTTGTCGAACCAACGAAAGAAATACCTGTTGAGCCGAAGGAGGTTATCGAATCATCAACTTCTGAGGACAGCAAGACAACAGTGACAACCACCACAACTACCACTGTGACTGAAACTGTCAAGGAGTCTGTCATTCCGGAAAAACCAAAGGCTGTGGAACCCGAAAAGAAACCCGAAGAACCCAAGAAAGCAGCTTATGCCGGCTTACCTGTTGATGACTCCACTAGTTCTTGGATGGACGTGTTGGATGAACCCATGACGTTCTCCGATGAAGAGGAAGAAGCTCCTGTTGAACCCGCAAAGGAAATTGTTGTAGTTGTCGAGCCAACGAAAGAAGTACCTGTCGAGCCGAAGGAGGTTATCGAATCTTCAATTTCTGAGGACAGCAAGACAACAGTGACAACCACCACAACTACCACTGTCACTGAAACCGTCAATGAGACTGTGATTCCGAAACAGCCAAACACCGAAGAAACTGACAAGACAACCAGCGCTGACCTGCCAATTTACGGTGGTTTGACACTCGAAGGACCAATTGACACCTGGTCAAGTGTTTTGGAGGAATCATTGCCCCAAGCAGGAAATACTTTTACGTCCACCCTGTCAGCAGATGCACCGGAATTCACTCCCTCGTATTTAAGAAATGCTTATTCTGATCAAACAAACACATTCCTTGCTAATGAAAGAGTTTACAATGAATTCATTCCACGGAACAGGGCTGAGCAAACAATACCATTACAAAAGAAGCCAAAGAAGACGAAAGCAGCAAAGAAGCAAAAGAAACAAGCAGTTGAGTCCGAGGATATTAAAGAAACCACTGCCGCAGCTCCTATATTTGTCTTGGAATCAGATCAGACTGTCGAGCAAAGTGTCTGGGAAAACAATCGTGATGGAAAGTCGTATGCGGATGTTTTGTTTAGTTCTGGTGATACTGATGAAAAAGAAGTTATCGAGACCGTTCAGCAACAGAAACCAATTGCAATCGAGCCATTGCATAAACCAGAGAAGGCCAAGGAGAATGTGAAAAAACCAAAGCCCGTTGCCGTCGAGCCATCGCCTAAACCGGAAAAAGCTAAGGAGCAAGTGAAAAAGCAGAAGCCAGTTAAAACGAAGCCTGTAAAACAAATTGTTGACACTGAGACATCTAAACCTTCCACAGAAAGCTCCAAAGAAACATCATCTGACGAGCGAGATGTTTCCAAGACAGAGTTTAGTTGGTCGGCTTTAGTTCGAAGGCCCGGAGAATGGACAGATAATACAGCTGTTAAGAAGGAATCGCCGCAGCCTGAAATTAAGAAGGAAGAAAAGAAACCGAAAGTAGAAGAAAAGGATGAACGTAAACCTTCCAAAACTAAGAAGTCAAAGAAGGTAAAGAAACCGGTAGTTGAACCTGTTTCCACAACTTCTGAGGATGAAAAGCCTGAAGCTGGCGAACCATCTTATGTTCACACAGAAGCGCCCGAGACAAAACCGACTGAACTTGTAACTATTACCGACAAAAATGATCAACCAGAATCCACTGGATTTTCCTGGGCTTCGCTTGTCAAAAGGCCAGGAGAATGGGTTGATACAACTCTTACACATATCAAGAGTGCAGTTACTACTTCGACGGATAAGCCAGAACCTGTACGCAAAGAGCATGAAAAGCCGAAGAAGGTTCGGGCGCAAAAGAAAACGGTGCGATCTGAAACTAAACCTCAAGTTTTGGAAGAAGTTGAGCCAACTCCTGAACCCGCCACTAAGCCAATTATTCCAGTTGAAAGTGAACCAGAAAATATTGTCAATGTTGAAGTCGCTGAAAGCAATACTCCGTTATTCTCTTGGGCTTCCTTGGTTAAGAAGCCTGGCGACTGGGTAGATGATATTGCTGATCGCAAAAAACAAATTCCCAAGAGTGAACCTAAGCCCGAAGCAAAACCAGATGCAAAGTCAGAGCCCAAGAACCGCAAGGAAAGGAAAGCCACCAAGAAAGAACGTATTGCTGTTGAACTGGATAATAGAAAAGAAAGTAAGGGCAAAATAGTGGAGCAACACAGTGAAGCAACGACAACAACCACAACAGATGAAAGCGATGTGCCAGTCTCGTCATCGTCTCCCACCCATGATGACTCAATAATTACATGGGCTAAGATTGCTAGTCAAATAGATTCCATGGCGGACTTACCACCAAAAGAACTTGATGTCAAACGTAAGCCACTAGAACCGACCCATTCGAAAAAAGAACACAAGAAAAAAGAAACTTCAAAGGAAAACATTCGACACACAGATCAGAAATTAAGTCCTTGGGCATCTGCAGTCAGCCAGCAAACTGTTGAATTTATAGAAACTGAAAAGGTTATACCAAAGGTTGTTTCTGTTAAGAAACCAGAGCCCGTTAAGTCCCAAGATATTAACAATGCCACAGTACCTAAATCTTCAGATGAATTCAAATGGTCTAATATTGTTGAACAATCTGAAGAGAAACCACATAAGTCTTGGGCTGAAATGATTGATGATGGTGGTGACGAAGTTGTTGTTGAACACAAATCATGGAAAGAACTAATTGAAGACGAGATTGAAATACCACTTCTTCCTGAAAATGGTGATGAAGCTAACATAAATAAAATAATCGAAACAATTCAAGATATGAAGTCTGAGGAAACTGTAACAACAAAGGAGATACCTGTTGTTCCCATCGAGACAAAAGAGGTTATTGAATCTTCAGTATCTGAAGACAGCAGGACAACTGTGACAGTCACAACAAACACAACCGTGACTAAAACCATCAACGAGACTGTGATTCCGGAACAATCAAAGACTGTGGAACCCGAAAAGAAACCCGAGGAACCCAAGGAAGCAGCTAGTGCTCCTGTTAAACCCTCAAGGGAAGTCGCAGTCATTGTCGAACCAACGGAAGAAATACCTGTTGCACCTGTCGAGCCAAAGGAGGTTATCGAATCTTCGATTTCTGAGGACAGCAAGACAACAGTGACAACAACCACAACTACCACTGTGACTGAAACTGTCAAGGAGTCTGTCATTCCGGAACAACCAAAGGCTGTGGAACCCGAAAAGAAACTCGAGGAGCCCAAGAAAGCAGCTTATGCTGGCCTGCCTGTTGATGACTCCACCAGTTCTTGGATGGACGTGTTGGATGAACCCATGACGTTCTCCGACGAAGAGGAAGAATCTCCAGTTGAACCAGTAAAGGAAGTCCCAGTCGCTGTCGAGCCAACGAAAGAAGTACCTGTTGCACCTGTCGAGCCAAAGGAGGTTATTGAATCTTCAATTTCTGAGGACAGCAAGACAACAGTGACAACAACCACAACTACCACTGTGACTGAAACTGTCAAGGAGTCTGTAATTCCGGAACAACCAAAGGCAGTGGAACCCGAAAAGAAACCCGAGGAACCCAAGAAAGCAGCTTATGCTGGCCTGCCTGTTGATGACTCCACTAGTTCTTGGATGGACGTGTTGGATGAGCCCATGACGTTCTCCGATGAAGAAGAAGAAACTCCTGTTGAACCCGCAAAGGAAGTTGTTGTAGTTGTCGAGCCAACGAAAGAAGTACCTGTCGCACCTGAGGAGCCGAAGGAGGTTATCGAATCTTCGATTTCTGAGGACAGCAAGACAACAGTGACAACAACCACAACTACCACTGTGACTGAAACTGTCAAGGAGTCTGTCATTCCGGAACAACCAAAGGCTGTGGAACCCGAAAAGAAACCCGAAGAACCTAAGAAAGCAGCTTATGCCGGCCTACCTGTTGATGACTCCACTAGTTCTTGGATGGACGTGTTGGATGAACCCATGACGTTCTCCGACGAAGAGGAAGAATCCCCAGTTGAACCAGCAAAGGAAGTCCCAGTCGTTGTCAAGCCAACGAAAGAAGTACCTGTTGCTGCTGTTGAGCCAAAGGAGGTTATTGAATCTTCGATTTTTGAGGACAGCAAGACAACAGTGACAACAACCACAACTACCACTGTGACTGAAACTGTCAAGGAGTCTGTCATTCCGGAACAACCAAAGGCTGTGGAACCCGAAAAGAAACCCGAGGAACCAAAGAAAGCAGCTTATGCCGGTCTGCCTGTTGATGACTCCACCAGTTCTTGGATGGACGTGTTGGATGAACCCATGACATTCTCCGACGAAGAGGAAGAATCTCCAGTTGAGCCAGCAAAGGAAGTCCCAGTCGTTGTCGAACCAACGAAAGAAGTGCCTGTTGTGCCCGTTGAGCCGAAAGAGGTTATCGAATCTTCGATTTCTGAAGACAGCAAGACAACAGTGACAGTCACCACAACTGTGACTGAAACTACCAAAGTGTCTGTGATTCCTGAGGAACCCGAAAAGAAACCCGAGGAACCCAAGAAAGCAGCTTATGCCGGCCTACCTGTTGATGACTCCACTAGTTCTTGGATGGACGTGTTGGATGAACCCATGACATTCTCCGACGAAGAGGAAGAATCTCCAGTTGAACCAGCAAAGGAAGTCCCAGTCGTTGTCGAGCCAACGAAAGAAGTACCTGTTGCTGCTGTCGAGCCAAAGGAATCTTCGATTTCTGAAGACAGCAAGACAACTGTGACAGTCACCACAACCACAACTGTGACAGAAACTACCAACGAGTCTGTGATTCCTGTGGAACCTGTAAAGAAACCCGAGGAACCCAAGAAAGCAGCTTATGCTGGCCTGCCTGTTGATGACTCAACCAGTTCTTGGATGGAAGTGTTGGATGAACCCATGACGTTCTCCGACGAAGATGAAGAAGCTCCTATCGAACCCGTAAAGGAAGTTGCAGTCGTCGAACCAACGGAAGAAGTACCTGTTGCCCCTGTCGAGCCGAAGGAGGTTATCGAGTCTTCGGTCTCTGAGGACAGCAAGACAACAGTGACAACCACCACAACTACTACTGTCACTGAAACTGTCAAGGAGTCTGTCATTCCGGAACAACCACAGGCTGTGAAACCCGAAAAGAAACCCGAAGAACCCAAGAAAGCAGCTTATGCTGGCCTGCCTGTTGATGACTCCACCAGTTCTTGGATGGACGTGTTAGATGAGCCCATGACGTTCTCCGACGAAGAGGAAGAATCTCCAGTTGAACCAGCAAAGGAAGTCTCAGTCGTTGTCGAGCCAACGAAAGAAGTACCTGTTGCACCTGTCGAGCCAAAGGAGGTTGTCGAATCTTCAATTTCTGAGGACAGCAAGACAACAGTGACAACAACCACAACTACCACTGTGACTGAAACTGTCAAGGAGTCTGTCATTCCGGAACAACCAAAGGCTGTGGAACCCGAAAAGAAACCCGAGGAACCAAAGAAAGCAGATTATGCCGGTCTGCCTGTTGATGACTCCACCAGTTCTTGGATGGACGTGTTGGATGAACCCATGACATTCTCCGACGAAGAGGAAGAATCTCCAGTTGAGCCAGCAAAGGAAGTCCCAGTCGTTGTCGAACCAACGAAAGAAGTACCTGTTGCTGCTGTCGAGCCAAAGGAGGTTATCGAATCTTCGATTTCTGAGGACAGCAAGACAACAGTGACAACAACCACAACTACCACTGTGACTGAAACTGTCAAGGAGTCTGTCATTCCGGAACAACCAAAGGCTGTGGAACCCGAAAAGAAACCCGAGGAACCAAAGAAAGCAGCTTATGCTGGTCTGCCTGTTGATGACTCCACCAGTTCTTGGATGGACGTGTTGGATGAACCCATGACATTCTCAGACGAAGAGGAAGAAACTCCTGTTAAACCAGCAAAGGAAGTTGCAGTCGTTGTCAAAACAACAAAGGTAGTCGAACCAACGAAAGAAGTACCTGTTGCTCCTGTCGAGCTGAAGGAGGTAATCGAATCTTCGATTTCTGAGGATAGCAAGACAACAGTGACAACCACCACAACTACAACTGTAACTGAAACTGTCAGTGAGTCTGTAATTCCAGAGGAAACGAAATCAAAATTAGGGAAAGATAACAAAACTGCTAATGTTTGGGCGCAAAGTTCTTCGTACGCCGATGTGCTGAAACACACATTAAATTTCATAGATGGCGAGAAGAGAAACGTCGAACGGGTTGCTGAAATTAGCGCTGAAACAATACCTGATATTAGAAGTTCAGAAGTGGTGGAGCATGTTTCTAAAAAGTCAAAACCAAAGAAGGACAAAAAACAGAAAAAGGTTGAAAAGACAGAAACTGAATTCGATGTTTCGGAGAATTCTAAAACAACTGAGAGGGAAGTTCTATCCCCCAAATCGCAAACCGTTGTAGAAGTCACCACATCCAGTATAGATTCAGTTCAAAAAGAAACCGAAGAAGTTTTGAAGCCCCAAAAGTGGTCTGAAATGGTTGAAGATGAAGTAAACAAGGTTGAACAGCCTCAGGCAGTTTCTCAACCAGGAACTGTGTTCTCTTGGTCATCTATAGTGCGTCAAGGAACCGAAGAGCCTTTCACAAAGATTACTCAAAATGTTCCTGAAGATACCGATCCTTTGGACGCAATAACAACGCGTGTAACTGAAAATATATCCGAAATCTTACGGGATCCAGTTAAAGATGAGAAACCTAAAAAACAAAAGGCGAAGAAGACAAAGAAATCATCAACTGTACCTATTGAACCAGAGACCACACGTCCGGTTGAAGAACCTGTTAACGATGATCAAAGCGTTCCTCAAGAAGAGCTTTCATCTCAATCTCAGCTGTGGTCATCGATTGTAACACAAACTAGTGCGGAACCAATAGAAACCGAACAAACCGTAATCTCAACTCAGGACATCAAGGATAAGGAAGATAAGCCAAAACGAAATAAAAAAGAAAAGAAATCACCCAAGGTTGAACATTCTCAGGAGCCAGCAGTTGAAGTTGAAGTTGTAAGCGTAATTGAAAAGCCAGACGAACATAAAGAAACCGAAACAACGGAAACCATTCAAGGCCAATCATGGTCGTCTATTGTATCCCAAACGATTGAAGTTTTACCAATCCAAACCAATACTCTTCCGGCAGACTCCAAGACCTCTTCAAGTGATGTACAGGATTTCATTCACATGGAACAGAAGTTTTCGACTGCTGTCAACGATAAGCAAAAGAAGCAAAAGGCAAAGAAGGAAAAGAAACAGCCAGTGGAGCATCATCCAGAACCCGTTGTTGAGCAACCGGTCGTTGTTGAAGAGCCTAAAGAAGTTGTCGAACAGAAATCACCAGTTACATCTGATACATCACCTTTACCCACTCAACCTTCAGCGCAATCATGGTCGTCAATTGTTTCGCAAACAACCATTATCGAAACTCCAGTTGTACAGATAGCAACTGATGTTGTTCCTTCCCCACAAGCCGATAAGCCGAAGAAACAAAAAGCTAAGAAGGAGAAGAAGAAGCTAATCGAACACATTGTTGTAGAGCCAGTTGTTGAGGAACAGATTGTTGTTGTAGAGTCTGAAGAAATTATCGAACCAAAACCACAAGAAGTTCCAGATTCTCAACCTTCGCATGTATCATGGTCTTCTATTGTTTCGCAAGCCAGTGAAGTCTCGCCTACAACGGTCGAGCCTTCTGTTATCCAGGGAACAGTTGATGTTGTACCTTCATCCCAAGACGTTCAGGACTTCATTCACAATGAGCAGAAATTCTCAAAGACTGTGAACGATAAGCCGAAGAAGCAAAAGGCTAAGAAGGAGAAGAAGCAGCCTACCGAAAACTTAGTTGTCGAGCCAGTTGTTGAAGAACAGATGGTTGTCGAAGAGTCCAAAGAAATTGTCGAACCGGAAGCACCAGAAGTTGTACACTCTCAACCCGCACCAATGTCGTGGTCGTCCATTGTTTCTCAGGCCAGTGATATCGTATCCACAGCTGTGGAGACAGTCAAGACTACTGTTGTCTCGATAACTACTGACGTCATTTCTTCACCTCAAGGCACTCAGGAGATCATCCACAGTGAGGAAAAAATCTCGACTTCTGTGAATGATAAACCGAAAAAGCAAAAGGCCAAGAAGGAAAAGAAGAAGCCAATCGAACCAATTGTGACAGAGCCAGCTGTTGAGGAACAGATTGTTCTTGTAGAGTCTAAAGAAATTGCCGTGCCAAAGGAACCCGAAGTTGTGGATTCTCAACCTCCATCTCAATCGTGGTCTTCAATTGTTTCACAGGACAGTGAAGTTTTGCCTACAACTGTCGAGACTTCTGTTGTCCAGGAAACAGTTAATGTTGTTCCTTCACCTCAAGGCATTCAGGACTTTATTCACAATGAGCAGCAATTCTCCACATCTGTGAACGATAAGCCGAAGAAGCAAAAGCCCAAAAAGGAGAAGAAACAACCAACCGAACCTATTGTTGTTGAGCCAGTTGTTCTGGATGAGATTGTTGTAGAAAAGTCTCAAGAAATCGTTGAACCGAAAGCCCCAGAAGTTGCAGATTCTCAACCCCCAGCAATGTCATGGTCGTCAATTGTTTCACAAACAACTGAAACTATTGATACTTCTAATGTCCAGGTAACAACTGATGTTGTTTCTACATCTCACGACATTCAGGACTTCATTCAAAACGAACAGAAATTCTCCACAACTGTCAACGATAAGCCGAAGAAGGAAAAGGCGAAGAAGGAGAAGAAAAAGTCAACCGAACCCATTGTAGTAGAGCCAGTTGTTGAGGAGCAAATAATAGTAGCAGAGTCAAATGAAGTTGTCGAGCCAGAGGCACCAGAAATTGCAGTTTCTCAACCTTCACCTCTATCCTGGTCTTCAATTGTTTCACAAGCTACTGAAATACTGCCTGCAACTGTCGAATCAGTCAGGACTTCTGTTGTCCAGATAACAACAGCCGACGTTCTTCCACCGCAGGGCGATCAGGACATCATCCACAGTGAAGAAAAAATCTCTACTACTATAATCGATAAGTCGAAGAAGGAAAAGCCCAAAAAGGTGAAGAAGCAGCTGACAGAAAACATAGTTGCCGAGCCGGTTGTTCAGGAACAGATTGTTGTCGAAGAGTCTAAAGAAATTGTCGAACCGAAAGTACCAGAAGTTGCAGATTCTAAACCTTCATCTCAATCGTGGTCCTCAATCGTTTCGCAAGACATTGAAGTCTTGCCTACAACTGTCGAACCTTCTGTTGAACATGTAACAGTTGATGTTGTTCCTCCCCCTCAAAACGTTCAGGACTTCATTCACAATGAGCAGAAATTCTCAACGACTGTGAACGAAAAGCCGAAAAAGCAAAAGGCCAAGAAGGAAAAGAAACAGCCTACCGAACACGTTGTAGAGCCAGTTGTTGAGGAACAGATTGTTGTCGAAGAGTCTAAAGAAATTGTCGAACCGAAAGCACCAGAAGTTGCAGATTCCCAACCCTCAGCAATGTCGTGGTCTTCAATCGTTTCACAAGAAATTGAAGTCTTGCCTACTGTCGAGACTTCTGTTGTCCAAGAAACAGTTGATGTTGTTCCTTCATCTCATGACGTTCAGGACTTCATTCACAATGAGCAGAAATTCTCCACGTCTGTGAATGATAAGCCGAAGAAGCAAAAAGCCAAAAAGGAGAAGAAACAACCAAGCGAACACATTGTTATTGAGCCAGTTGTTCAGGAACAGGTTGTTGTCGAAGAATCTAAAGAAATAATTGAACCCTCAAAACCAGACGAGTTGAAAACTGAAGACAAACAGGTGCCTGACACCAAATTGGAAGAGATTCCACCGCAAACTTTGTCGTGGTCGTCAATTGTTTCCCAGACCATTGAAAGTACTCCAACAGTGGTAGAGATTTCTCAAACTGAGCCAGAACCTGACGTAACTTTATCATCAAGTCAAGTTGTTATCGAAAAGCCTAAAAAGCATAAGTCAAAGAAGGAATCTAAGGTGCAAAAGACGGAAAATGTACCCCATCATGTTGTTGAACAAACTGCTGTCGATGAGGTATTGACACAAGAGCCGGAGCCAACTCCAATTACAGCCGAGATACCAGATCAAACACATTCTTGGTCGTCAATTGTTTCACAAACAACTGAAGAATATCCAGTGACAGAGATAACGGAAATTGTGACAACAACTCAAGACATCCAGGACTTCAGTCATAAAGAACAAAATAATAAAACCAAAAAGCAAAAAACTAAGAAAGATAAGAAACCTTCCCAACCAGAAATAGACATTAAACCGATTGTGACGGAAACCGTTGAGCCAGTTAAGGAATTGATTAAGGAGGATGAACCGCAATCAATTGAACCAACTCCGACTCTGTCATGGTCAACAATAGTATCGCAAACACTTGATGTTTCTCCAGTGGTAACCGAAACTGAATCAGTTGTTGAAATAGTTCCTTCCAATTCTGAAGTTCCCTCCGAATCTCACGTTAGTGAGAAAACCAAGAAACCCAAGGCGCCGAAGGAGAAAAAATTACCCAAACCAGAGCATCCAGCACAACCTGAGGTTGATATTCGACAAGTTGAAAAACATGAAGTAAAATCCGATCCTATTGAACCAAAGATAGAGGCTCCAAAAACAATTTCATGGTCTTCAATTGTTTCACAAACAGCAGAGGTTTCACCAATATCCTCAAGGAATGATGATATAAAGAAATTCATTTCTGAAGAACAAAAGGTATTGCCGGCTGTCAAAGAAATCCCTGAGAAAACCAAGAAAGCTAAGTCTCCTAAAGCAGAAGTGGACACACCTACTGCCATTGAAGAATCGACACCAGAAGACAAGCCTTTGCCAACGGAGGTGACTGTTACAGAAACTACTATCACACAGACTACGGAATTCACTGAAACCGAAAAGGCCAAAAAGGCAAAGCCCAAGAAGGAAAAGAAGCAGACAAAGGTTGAGCGAACACCAAAATCAACTGTTGTTCATGATGTGACTAAGGTGGAACCTGTGCCTGTTCATCGCGAGACGCCAGAACCAACGGTATCTGAGTTCAATATTCAGATACCGAAACCACAACCATCTGTGTGGTCTCTATCTGAGACTTATGCTGAAGTCGTTAGGAAATCAGGTTACGCAGACAACACGAGTATTCGATACCAGGACAGCGGTTCGGAAACCCACAGTGTCACTGACAACATTGAGCATGAATCTACTTCTAAGCCTAGTTTGGTGATAGAGCGACCTCAAAGTTCAGCTGTTGTCATCACTACAGAGTTCCCAGATCCAGTGATTCCGCCAACTACTGAGGATGAACCTGTTGACTTCGACATACCACAGAAATCATCCGGTTTGTCGTGGAAGGAATTAATGGACGAAGAAATAAATCCAGATGAAATACCTTCATGGTCTTCAGTTGCACAAACTTGGGACTCTAAGGTAACGGAAGAACCAATTGCTAAAGAGCCGACACCAGAAAGATCTTCACGAACAATCGCTCGCCCGGTTATACAAGTCACGGAGGTAACTAAAGCCGAAGAAAAGTTGCAACCACAAGAGGATAACGGTTTTCTGGAAATTACTTCGAAAAAGAGAATTCGTTCTCGTTCCCGTTCTCAACAGTCGCAAAGTTCACATGTTGAGGAAAAACCGAAAAAGAAGAAATCCAAAAAGCCAAAGGAATCAACTCAAGTTAAACCTTCAAGGACACCCATTGAACAGCCAATTGCAATTGATGAACCCTCCACCACTGTTCAATCTGAATTACCAGAGGAGACTCCAAAGACGGTCCCTGTTTCGATACCAATCACCTCAGGCATGTCATGGGCTGCCATCGCAGCACATAATGTTCCAGAGCCGGTACAGCAAATACGACAACTGCAGATCGAAACAAAAGAACCAACTTTCGATGACGTTAAGACACCAACAATAGACAAGAAGGTTAGCATACCAATTAAATTGGAAACCGAACCAAAAACAAAGAAGCCAAAACAGAAATCCAAGAAAAAGCATGCTACAGACATCGTTGACTTTATCAATGCGGAAAAAGAAAGTTCCCAAAAGTCAAAGGTAATTGAGCAAAAGCCGGTGCCGGAGCCACTGCCAGTTCAGGAAGAACAGCCCCATTCTTTGGACAGCTCCGCAGACAGCACAGAAGAAAACACAACGCTGCAAGTGGACATCTCAAAGTCAATAAAGACTCCCAAAGAAAGTTCGAAGATTACAAAACCATCGGTTGCCGAGAAAACACCTTTGATGCCATTTGAGACTGTTGAGAGTGTTCCCATTACAAAGAAGGAAACGGTCATAACCGAAACAACCGTAACCGAGAAGGAAACTCCCTCAGTTGAAACTACAGTTACACAAGAAGCAATTGTGGACAGTAAAGAACCAGAGAAATTGGTTGAGGAAGTAACTCCTTTGGCTCCATTTAAGCCAATCGAAGAACCCACCCAAACAATTGTAGAAATCACATCCGAAGTTGTAATTGAAAAGGTTCCCGAAACTCTAACCGAAGAGAACGTCACTCCCAAAGAAAGTTCAAAGATTACGAAACCATCAATTAAGGAAAAAACACCTTTGATGCCATTCGAAACGGTTGTTGAGAGTGTTCCCATTACACAGAAGGAAACGGTCATAACTGAAACAACTGTAACCGAGAAGAAAACTCCGACAATTGAAACTACAGTTACACAAGAGGAAACAACAACGATTGAAACAATTGTGGACAGTAAGGAACCAGAGAAATTGGTTGAGGAAGTAACTCCTTTGGCTCCATTTAAGCCAATCGAGGAACCCACTCAAACAATTGTAGAAACCACATCCCAAGTTGTAACTGAAATAGTGCCGGAAACTGTAACTGATAAGAATGTGACAATCGAAGCGGAACCCAAGGAAATAGTCGAGGAATCGGAAATCAAACCTGTAGCTGCTGCTGAATCAGTTCCGGAGAACTTAGTTGAAGAGCATGTGACGCCGCTAGCTCCATTCAAACCAGTAGAAGAGCCCAGTGATGTCGATTCATTTATATGCGAGACATCGTACTGGTCGGCCACACTAAAACCAGGTCAGAAACCAACTACTTTGGAAACAGAAAAGATCATTGACGTCAAGCCTAAGGAAGAGCCATCAATCACTGTTGAAATACCAGCTGATGATACACTCCCTGAAGTTGCAGTTCAGTCACCAGTCGATCAACCAACAACGTGGTCAGCCATAGTTCAAACTGAGACTAAGGTATTCCCGTCGCCAGTAGAAAAAGAGCAGTCTGAAGTGCCTGCTTGGTCGACAGTTGTTGTAAGCAAGACAACCGATTTCCAAGAACCTAAACAACAATTGGATCTTGATGATGAAACTTCAACAACTACAAAGACGACAACCACAACCTATGTGACAACAACAGTAACAACACACAAGGATGTAACAACTACTGAGCATGTGGAAAAGGAGCCAACTTCGTACGTGTCAACAATAGTGACATCTCATACCAACGATCTGGAAATTAAACCTAAAACAGACAAACTTAAAGAAACTTCTGCACCATCAAAATTGGAAACACTTAAGGAAAATCTACAACTTGAAACAAATCTACAATATCCACGGTATAGTATCTATGAAACACAATACGAAATATTGAATGCCAAAACGCCAAAACAAACTGAGCAAATCATCGTAGCGGAGAAACCGGAAACACCAAAGGAGGAAACCTTATTGGAAGATTATGTGATAATTGAACCCGAAGCTGTGCCCCAACTTAACTTCGAAATTCTCACTTCCAATTTGTACCTTGATAGAAACTCTTTGTTGCGTCCCCTGCCCAATAGTGCGCTTAATCAGTTGCATTTAGTTAAAGTAGGAAAGACCACGGAACCCGTTGCACAGACAGAAACTCAGGTTGTGGAAACAGTTTCAGAGATTGAGTTGAAACAACCTGAAGAGAAGCCTGTCGAGTCTATTGTAGAACCAGAAGTGGCTAGGCCTGTTGAAGAGACTAAGGTTGAAGAACCTTTAGTTCCAGAATCTGAGGTTCAAGAAGTTGTCTCAACAACAGAATTTGTCGAACCTGCAGCTGTAGTAGAGCCAAAAACTAAAATCCAACAGATTGTCTCAGAAGTTGTAACTGAAACAGTTACCATCGCTCAGCCAGATACTAAGGTTGAGGAAATTGTCCCAGAAGTTGAGATTGTTCAACCTGCTACTAACGATAAAACCGAACCTACATCAAAGCAAACAATACTCGTAGAAAAGTCGCTGGAACCGACGAGTACTACTCCTGTAGTAGAACTCAAAAAGACCAGCGAACTACTCTGGTACCTCAGTCAAGACAACTTTTCGAAACTAATCAATCATTATAAACAGTCGACAGATAACGCATACGCGTTGTACAAGACGATCACCACAGACTCGACAACTCCGACTAAGACGACGGACGCAGTTACGGAAAAAACTCAGGAAACCCAAGACGATAAGCATAAGACTGACATCATTACTGAAACTGTAGTGAAAACGACTACGATTACAGAATCAAGAGAATTGATAGCTGAAAACGTTGTAGATAAGACTGAAACAGAAGCATCGTCAATTGAACACATTCCTACTGTGGAAGTGGCTCCAACGGCACCGCCTCGCAACCTCGAAGACTGGCGTCTAAATCTGTACTTGGACGATTGGAAATCCTCCATCTCCGAAGCAGATTTACACGAAGGCATCGATAGACTGAAGCGTGCTGATGTTGTTGACACTGAAACAAAACTTGACAAAGACAAGAAACTCGATGATGTTATCAAAAAACCAGACAACCAGGACAAGGATATTGACAAGAAAGACGATAAGAATGACAATGATGACGACGACGACGACGATGATGATGATGATGACGATGGAGATAAACTGACTGTACCTGAAATTCGCAAGCCGCATGACGACGACGATAAACCAAACGACCGCGATCCCGGTAGTGGTAGTAGTGGCAATGCGACACCAACACCCGAACACGATTCCGCGCAGTACGAACAGAATCGCAGTTGCTCATCGGAGTACATGTCGACAGATTTACCAGGCGGCGTAGGTCACTGGAGGGACCAAAGTACTTACTTGGCTTTAGAAGCCGAACCTCAGGGTAAAGTAGAATTGACACAAACAACAACAACAACATCAACAATAACCGAAGTTGAGGGTAAAAATGTTCTAACCGAAACTAAACCAATTGAATTGACACCTTCAGTGTCTTCTGTTGAACACAACCCCACACCTCCACCCACCCCTGAAACAAGCCCCGTACCCCAACAAGTTGCTACAATCAGCCCAACTAACGTTGCAAACGCACTAATCCAATTGGCGAGCGCCACAACTCACACACTGTCCGCCGCTGCCAATGCGGCGGCAGCAGCAACACAAACGACAACCCTGGCAGCAACCAGTGCAATCCTGCCGGTTGCCAGTGCCGTCATCAGTAAGCTGACGGCGCAATCAACACCAACACCAACACCGACAACGACAACATCAGCGGAGACAACAACCCCCCAGCCCGAACCCGAGCCACAGCCAGAACCAGAACCAGAGCCAGTGCAGCAGCAGCAGCTGCCGGAGATCACAGCGCCAGTTGTTGAGGCGCCTGTAGTTGCTGCTGTCACATTGCCAGCAACATCGACAACAACAACCACGGGCAGCGTGTCCGAGGAGCTGCCACGCGAGATTGCTCCGCAGCCGGACAATGCGAATATCGTAAAGCGCACTGTGGTCACAACTACAACGGTGACAACGACAACAACCACCGAAGAGGCACCTGCAGACACGGCGCGTAGTTCGACAATAACAACAACTACAACAACCAATAGCAGTGACTTCCAACTGCAACAACAACAACAACAACTTCAACGCCAGAAGGTGAACATCACATTGAGCCTTCGTTTATTCATAATTCTAATATTTGCAGCTTTTGTGTGTGGTTTTGGTATTTGTTCATGGCTTTTATACGGCAATAATTGCTCTTGTGGTTGTTGTTGTTACGGCGCTCCGGCCACATGCTGCCCCCTGTCCCCGGCTGCGGCAGCAAATCCCAACAATGGCCCACAGTAAGGTCGCCCTGGGATTCTGTTGCCGGCAGTTGAGTGGATCTGTTGTGTGGCTGGCGCCGAAGCAGCAGTAGCAGAAATTCAAAAGACAAGAGAATTAACTATAATATAATACTAACTTAACTCTATATATATATATATTGTGAATCCTTATATCGTATGATTATTTGTTTTTCCTTATGATTTTTATTTTGATTTCTTAAGTTTTTCTTTTGTATTTGTATTCAATTTAATCGCTGTTTTCCTTAATGCATCCTAGCTAGTGTTCTAGTTCTTTAGACTATAAGTATAATCGTAATATTTGATTGATTTGAGTTTATATACATGCTACACATACATACACATATATATTTCCAACTATTCTTATAATACTCGATAGTTTTTGCATTGCTTATGTTCCTTACTAATTGATTAATTAACCTATGTAAACTGCAGTAACTACTAATGGCAGTATCCCCTTTATGATACGTACTAAATAAAGCTAAATATTAAAATAAAATACTGATTAACCGATTTGCACGTTTTAATATCGGAATTATCTATATATTATAGAATATTATCTTCGCACAGTTCTTTATCTCTCGAGTAGGCGCAGCACAACCAATCGAACACTCGCATTCGCACACACTCCTTCATAAACACATGCGTACGCACGCACACACACAACAAGGGCACCTGCACTTGCACACAGTGCGGCTGAAAACTGTTCACACACAGAAACAGAGACACACACAGTTTCCTAGCACCTTAATATGCCCATTTTAGTGTATCAAATAGTGTGTATACTTATGAGTTCATTGCCTTTTCTGCCGCCCTGCAGCCCTCGCCAAAATCAAAAGAATTTTTTGCAGTATTCTGCTAAAAATAAACTCAGCGTCTCGCAACATATTGTGAGATACATGCACATGTTCTCAAGATCCATGCGATGCATCCCGAATTACATTCTCAAAACTTGTATCCGAGTGCGCCACTCAGTAGGTATTTTGCATTCAGTATTTAGTCGAGATAGTGAATTCAGTGCGAATAGTTTGTCGATCCACACAGAAAGTATTCGGGAAAACTGTGGAATAAAAAAATTATGAGTTATAGTATTGAAAAATGAGTGATAGTTAAAAGAAGACAGTGAAAAGAATTTAGAATTTCTTGCAGCTCTCGGAAGAGCTTGATTGAACGAACATACTTTGCAACCTGGAAGTCTCTTTGTGGAGCTGAAAAGTAGAGCAATCCAAGCTATTGCTACTTGAAGTTTCTATATTAAAAGTAAATATAGATACTCAGTGTATATATGTACATTACTTTCGATATTCTTAGAGTAGCCAAGATATTATATCTAGCATACATTTAAGTTAAATTTAGCTCATTATCTCCTATATTTCTCTATTCGAACTCTAATTATTCCATCATGTTTTCAACTCTAGTCAGGGATAATTTTGCATTCGGTGCCTTTGTCTATCTGCTGTCTACACGCAAAATCTCATATATTGCTGCCCATTATAATCTTAAGATATTATTAAATTTATATACATATATTCTATTCGCATGCGTTACTTTTTAATGCAGTTCTCTTTGTATACCTAAGTTATATATAGAGTTAAAGCCGTGCATTGCCTACCCTTACATACGGCTGTGCATCCATTTTGCATCCATTTTTCAAATGTTATAAAACTTTGTTTCATGTAAATATATGTTGTAAGTGTATAGAAGCCGGCAACAAATATTTACAATGCTAATTTAGCTGCTCATCATCTAGCTAAAAAATCTAGCAATGTTTATTATTATTAACCTGTTTATTAATATTTCCCCACAAAAAAAACAAAAACCATTGCACAAATACGACACAATGCAATATATAGGATACTATAACGCAAGAACTCGACGTATTGCTACAATCGCTCTCGACTGTCGAGGATGGCATTGGGAACATGAACTACGGCAGCCTGGAGGGCATGATACAGGGACTGAAGGTAACAAGATCTTTACTCT
This sequence comes from Zaprionus indianus, assembly GCA_018904595.1. Classification (NCBI taxonomy): domain Eukaryota; kingdom Metazoa; phylum Arthropoda; class Insecta; order Diptera; family Drosophilidae; genus Zaprionus; species Zaprionus indianus. The sequence goes on from JAEIHA010000905.1 coordinate 7,142,610, forward strand.
ATATATCCTATATTAACTATATTATACGTATAACACAAGCAAGAGTTTACACTGCCTGGCCACTCGTAACACGTAGATACATAATTAGTACTCACACTGTATGTACTGTATATATAGATATATATTTTATATTTAATTATAATCAAATAAACGATTTTTGGATGCTGGCGTGTGTCACACAAACTTAATAACACAATCGCATCATTCCATAAACAATCGTACATTCAATACTCTTAGATTATTCAGTTAGAAGAAGAACATAGAACTAGATTTTATAGTCTCTTGAGTACATATTTTTGTAAACTTTTTATTTATAGTAGTCCAAGTTTTTTCCATCTGAGTTTTACTTTTATACAGAATTTTGTTACAAATAAAAGTTTTATAGAAGTATTTAGTTTAATGAATTTTTTTTTGTAATCTGTACAGCTAATCCAAACCAATTTAGAAGTACACGAGAGGGAAGCGCACAATCTAAAGCAACAAGCGAAGGCATTACCAACGGACCCATCTACTGAACGTCTCCTAAACGAGACAACGGATCGCATTGATTTACTTTTGCGACGCACACAGCAGGGCATCACCATGATCGCCGTGAGTCAAGCCCTTGGGCTCTTAAATCTGATTGAACGTTTATTAATATCTTGTTTGTTCCACAGAACGCCATGCATGGCCAGAAGAAACGCGAGCAGGAGATTGACGGTTATCAGCAGCATTTGCTGGAACTGGAACGCTGGATCAACGAAGTATCCGCCGAGTTGGCCTCTTATGAGACGACTCCGGATAGCAGTACCGACGAGCAGGTGCTCAAGACGCAGGTTGAACGCAGTCAGCAATTGTTGCGCACTCTGAAGGAGCGACAACAGTCCATGGACGATTTGGTTGAACAGACACATCAATTGCAATCGCAGCCCGATGTGGCACCCCTTGCCGACACCCTGATGGAGCAACTCCAGAGCATCATTATCATATTACGCGAACAGATCACTGTGGCCACCACACGCATTTTTACCATCGAGAAACGCATCGTGGAGCTGCGCAAGGCCAAGAGCGATGATGCACAGCGGCAGCGCGTGCTGGAGGATGCAAAGATTCAGCCACCGGTCAGTGCCAGTGCACCGGAATCTATTGATGAGAACACCATCGATTCCAGTTCCATGCCTGAGGAGGAGATCAAGCCAACGGGCGTTTATGTGGAGACACAGACATCGCTCAGCTTGCAGCAACCACAGACGCAACCTCAGCCGGAACAGCCTCAGGTTGTCACCAGCACTGTGGAGGCGCAGACAAGCTTCAGCGAGCCAGCCCCTGTGGCTCCGGTAGAAACTGCTGAGGTGGCTTTGCAAACCCTGAAGGAACGTCCACCGACCGAGAATATAATGGTCACCCAAACACTGCAACATGGCCAGGAGACGATACAGATTGACACGACGCTGAATAAACCCACAGATGAGCCGCCAGCAGATGTTGAAATCGAAGCACGCTACCATCAGAAGCCCCAGGGTGACATAGACCGTGCCACCGAACTGATACTGAAGAATGTGCCACAGGCATTCGAGACGACATTTGTGGAGCCAGATGAGAGCACAACCGAAGTGGTTGTCGGTCCAGATGGCACCAAACACATTGTCGTGAAGAAGATCTCACGCACACGTCAACAGATTGTGCAGCAACAGCAAATCAGTTCCATTGAGACGGTTAGCGATGGCGATGGCAACATCGAAGTCAAGTCGACGGGCCAAATCAATGTTGAGAATGTGCACACAACCGATACCGTCCCAGATCCTGAGAAGAGTGGATACACTCAAACGGTGGTCACTCAGCAGACACGCGGCTCAGTTGTGGATGGTTCGCAGCCAGAGAAGGTGATTGTGAGTGAATTCGAAACGGAACCGGTGGTCGAAATGTACGAACAGTTGCTTAGTCCCGATCACGAAGGCAAGATGCAACCATTCCGAGCGGCAGCTGGAGAGTCTTTTGTTGAGTCTCAGGGCAGCATACGTACTGTGACCCAGCAGATTACTCGCAAGCTGATCCGTAAGACGCGCAAGATTATCAAGCACATAACCATTATTGATGGCAAGGAACATATAACGGAGGAAATTGTTGAGGAACCGGAGGAAATTGAGGTGACCGAAGAGGAATTGGCGCCGCAGGTGAATGTCAATATTGTGCGAACAGTGAACGGTAAAGTGGTGAGCGAGGAGGAGTTCCAGCGCATGATACAGGAACCTGGCGTTGTCATTGAAGAAGTTGCAACGGATCTGTCCCAGACGACAGAAGAACCGCAGCAACAGGTATTTGATATTGAGTCTATCAACATCAGCACCACAACTCTAACACCACAACAAGAACAACAAGAACAACCACCTCAACTCGATATACAGACACCACTCGAAACAGCAACTACCACAAGAACAACAACAACTGTAACAACAACAACAACAACAGAAACGACTAAAAAAGAAGCACCTGTAGAATTGCGAGCACCTCAAGTAGACATTGAAGAACCCGTAGAACCAGTTGCTCCTACCAGTCCCGTTCATGTTACAGCTGCGGAAGTAGCTGAACCAATTGCCACCAGCCCCATAACAACTACTCCACAAGCAATCCAGACAACGACAACTACAACAACAACAACAACAACAGCTGTAGAAGAGATTCCGCCTGTGGTAGAGAACATTGAAGCCATTTGGCCCATCGAACATCATCTCAATCCGACAAACATTGAATTCTCACAACATGAAGAAGCCCCCATAGCACAACAAGTTACAACCATCACAGACACCACAATGCCAGCTGAGAGTATTTGGCCAACAAGTCCCGACACCGGCAACTCCGTCTCATTGGAATCCTATGACTTTGAGCCACAGATTGAGATTGAAGAGTTACCCGAGGCACCCAAAGAGACTGAAGAGTTACCCGAGGCACCCAAAGAGACTGAAGAGTTACCCGAGGCACCCAAAGAGACTGAACCAGTAGCAGAGCAGCCTGCAGTGAAACCAAAGACTGATGTGGAAACCTTCCTGGAAAGCGAGAAAGCACAATCTCAGCCTATTGCTGAGCTGCCAGTTGCAGCCAAAGAGAAAGAGTCTGCACCAGTTGTGGTAGAGCAGCAGCAACCTGTTGTGCCTGATGATAAATCAGAGTCTCAGAAAGACATTCGTGTTACGACGCAACTCTTCATTTCCGAAGAGGCAGCACAATTGGATGCGCCGGGTAAAAACTTCCAGATTACTGCACCATCAGTTGAGACAACTGGAGCTGGCGTACTGAAGGTTGCCATTGGTGCACCCGCAACGGTCGAAGATATCTCTGAGCAAGCCAATCCCAACAAGGTTTCCATGACCATTGTTGAGACCGTCAGCACGCGAAGTCGAAAGAAAAAGAAGAGAAGAGATGCTGAAGAAGCTACCCCAGAAGATATTCCTGAACAACAAGCACCAGCAGAGCCCGAGCCAGTGCCTTCCCCAGTAGCAGGTGAACCAGCTACCAATAGTGAAGCGCAGTCTGTGCATGAAACTGGCTATGAAGCAGAGAAGACAGTTGCCGAAGATGACAACTCCGCCGACTCGAAGAAGAAGCGCCGCAAGAAGAAGAAACAAAAGGAAAGGGAACAGGAAGAGGACTCGCATGTGCCCATCTCATCGGACCAATCACCACGCAGTCAATCCGATAGCATTGCATCCGAGGGTGTAGTGCACTTCGAATCGATTGGTGAAATCAGTGCCGAAAGTGATCTTTCGAGTATGGATCTTGGACAGCCCACTGTGAAGGTGGTGGAGGATGCAGTTATCTCGCCACCCTCAGAGTCGCCACGTGATCCAATAGTCGAACTGGTCATACCAACTGAGGTCGTTGAGCTGGCACTGGTCGAGGATGTGGAACAGCAAACGACGCCACGTGCGCCCACACCGACAGATGTGGTGTCACCAGTCGAGCAGGACATCAAATCTGTGCAGACTTCGCCGCAACATCAGCCTCAGCTGGATGAGTTGGGAATACAAACGAGCATAGAAGAACCTCATCCCGATATTCAGGAGACTGAGTCGCAAACATTGATTGTGGAGATTGCCGAGACGGAAGCTCAGACAACGCCACGTGAGAGCGAAGAGCCACAGAAAGTCATTGAGAGATCCACAACGGAAATGCAAACTGATGTAAGTGGCCAACCCCCGACAACAAGTGAGTTCTCTAGCCAGACCCAAGTGACGACAACCACTGAGAAGGAGCTGCAAACTACGCCCAAAGAGTCACCACGTGATGCTGAACCCAAGAGCGATGAGGTGGTGACGACATCCCTTGTCGAAGACATAGTGAAAGATATGACAATCGATTTGCCTGTCCCGACAAGAAATCAGTCCACAATCACCTTGGTAACTACCACAACGGAAAGTCATATGCAAACCACAACACCAGAGCCTAAGGAGGAACAAGAAGTGACCATCCCCGAGCCGACAGAGGTGAGCGATGTGTTGGTGCAGACAAGTCCACGTGATGAAGTGCAAGAAGAACGTTCCATTTCGCCATTGACTTCCACGTCCGAGCCGTATGAATTGGAGGTGCGAACCACTGTGGCGATACCGCCCGATTCGGATGCTTCACTAGTGGAGCCCACGCTGTATGAGTACACGCAGACCATGCCGTTGCCCAAGCCCCGAAAGGATAAGAAGCAGCAGAAGCAGTCAAATGCAACTGTTGCACCAGATGTGGATCCACAGATCAGTGTGACAGTTGAAATTGCACCTGAACTGCTCTCCGAATCGGGAATTGTTGTCTCAACCAATCAGGAAATCGAGGAGGTGCCACATGTACCACCCACTGCACAGACTGTTGTGGAGCAGCAACTACCCTCGTCCGATGTGGATACACAGAGACCGCAGCGTGTGCAGCTGCAGATCACCAAGACAACCGTCTACGACGAGTATCCTGATCTGCCTGTGCACATTGTGGAGCAGAACAAGGTGAGCATTGCCTCGCAACAGCAGAAGCCACGCACTGGACCCACTTCCTCGGTAACCATCGAAGAGGTTGGTTCACCCACAGAGGAACTGATTGTGCCCATCACACCTGGGCCCGATAATGTGCAGGAGCAGAACGTTTGGGTTGCACCAACAGCGAGTGTTGTGAGCATCGCCAAGTCACCTGCACAATCCTCTGAGGCGTTGATCATGAGCGAGAGCCTGCAACTGTATCCTGGCAAGCAACCGCAGCAACAAGGACAGCCAAAACCCACTTGGACAGAGACCAAGCAGATCATCGACAATCGCATCAAGCAACTGAAGCAGACTCAATCCTCGCCCCAGCACCAGACGCCATTAACCGATGTGCTGCACTTGGCCACACTCTCCGAGCAAATCAAGCAGGTGCCCAGCGCCGAACGTTTGCGAGAGGTGAACAACGATCTGGACACACTGGATGAGGCTATACAAAATGGCAATCAGACAGTGATACGCACCACGGTGGTCACGATCATCGAGAAGGTATCAACATGGCTGGAAACGATCGAGTATCGTGTTTATCTCATCAGACAAAACTCCAACGAAGGCCCCTCGAAACAGAAGCTGGACAACTACAATCAGCTAAACGAGGAGCTGCACACTATCAAGGATAATGTGAACAAACTGGAGGGACAGCTGAACAGGTGCGATAAGCCAACGTCATCAGAGTTGGTGCAATGCGTGGATACACTCAAGGAACATGTCGATGCGGTGGAACAAGTGACTCATCAGAATCAGATCCAAGAGAGCAAAGATCTAGACAAGTGGAACAACTTTGAGTTGCTCTACAAAGAAGTCACCATCACACTGGAGATGCTGCAGGAACGCTTCGATCAGGCAATCAATCATGATCATCCGCTCTCGGTGAAAATGGCCATGCTGAAGGAGCTGGAACTACAACACGCTAACTCGCAGGAACAGTTGGATAAGCTGATGCAGAGTGCACGCTACTTCCAGCGCGATTATCCGGGCAAGAAGATGCCACAGGAAGTGTACAGCGCCTACGAGAATAGCAAGAACTTGGGCAACAGCATCGAAGCCGAACGTGATCGCCTACAGCAGTTGGAATCCTTGGCCGAAGAATATGAACAGACACTGAAGGAATTCACCAACATCACCGTGTTGGCTGACAAAATGATGGAAAGTCCCATTGTGTCCAGTTCCCTGGAACAGCTGAACAACGAGGTGCAGAAGCAACGCAAGTTCTTTGTCAATCTGAGCCACTGTCGCGCCATGTTGGAGTCGCTGGAGGAGAACATTGACAGCGAGACACGTGAGAAGCACTCGGAGCTGCACAAGGAGCTCTATCAGCGTGCCACGCAGTTACTGGAGCGTGCATCCGAACGATCCTCGAAACTGGTGCAGGCCGCTTCACGCTGGACTGTGCTGGAGCGAGGAATGCGCGATGAGCTGCAATGGCTGCAGGTGGCACAGCAACGTGTGCCGGACTTGTCCGCTGTCACCTCGGCCGATTATGATCAATATGCCACGCTCTATCAGTCGCTGAGCAATGACATCTCGCATCATTATGTGAAGATGACACAGCTCTCGGGCATTGCCAACAAGTTGCAGCTACTGGTGCAGGCACCCAACTTGGTCGAGGAGACCAATGAAGCACTCATTGTGTTGCTGAAACTTCGCGAAGAGGTTGCCCTCTACTTGCATCGCCTGCTGATCTTCAAGGAGATCTGGGTGCAGTATGAGCAACAGACTGACAAAATGGAGGCATTCGTGCGTGAAGCCGAGCAGGAGTTGCGCCAAATACAGATACCAACCATGCCCACTGAGGAACCTATTCCCCACATGCGCGAATTCTGGGAGATCAAGGCACGTTTCGAGCTGCACAACAACATACGCAACGATGCCGGTCACAGTCTGGAGAAATCTCTGAAGGTCATCCCCCTTGCGGACGAGATGCTGCAGCGACAGTTCCAAGCGCAGCTTGAGGATCGTTGGCAGGCAATCGCCCAAGCCATTGAGCACATACAGCACAGCATTGTGAGGTGCCTGTCCTCGGAGGATGTGCCGGCCGACGAGAAACTAAAGCTTGTCGAGCGGGAACTGCAAGAGATCTATCTGACCATGACCAGCATGAAGGGTGTCATCAAGAACGAGGAGGAGCTCTGCCTGTATATCGAGAGGGTGCAAGTGCTGCGCACTCGCGTTGGCTTCATCTGCAACGAACTGGGCCGCATTGGCCTGCAGGAACCGCCCGTTGAACCCGAGAAGGTTGGCGAACTCTTTGCCCTATCGCACAAGATCACCACACAGATATCCGAAGAGCTAGAGTTCGCCTCCGTGCTGCGGGATCAGCTGCAGGCCATACACGAAGGCATCAGCAATCAGCGCAAGCATCAGGCCAAGATCTCAGTGATACTCGATGAATGCGAGGCCGCCGAACGTCAGGGAGCCGATGTCATCGAGAAGGCTGTTGCCGATTGCCAGGCAGCCGGTGAAGAGCTCGTTTCCAGCTGGCAAGAGATTATGCGCATCCGTCAGATGCTGCACACACTCCCGATGCGCCTGAAGATGTCTGTGTCACCAGTGAAGCTGGAGCGGGATATTTCCCAGCTGCAGGATGATCATGCCTTCCTCGAGAGCAAGTGCACCAACATCATGAGCATACTACGCAATCGTCTGGCCCTCTGGCTGCGCTATGAGCGCCAATTGGAGCTGGTGCATGGCTCCGTGCAGGAGACTGACTTCATGATGGAACTGATACGTGTCCATGGACAGGTTGATTACGAGCGCCTGCGTAAGGCCACCGAGAGATTGGAGGTAAGTTCGAAATGTGAATAAAAAACGCGCGCGGTTTGGCATGTAGTTAATAGTCGCGTGCGGCTTTAGTATGCGTTAAGGAAACGCGCGCGCTTTTACTATGCATTAAAGAAACGCAAGCGGTTTTAATATGCATTAAAGAAACGCACGCGGTTTTAGTATGAATTTAAGAAACGCGCGCGGTTTTAGTATCATTAAAGAAACGCGCGCGGTTTTAGTATGAGTTTAGAAAACTCGTTTTGTTTTAGTCTGCAGTTGAAAAACGCGCGCGATTTTAATCTGCAGTTAAGAAACGCGTGCTTCAAACACAATATAAACTGCCTACCCGTTATTTTATAATATGTTTACATATTCTACTTTGTTTACATTTTCTTTCCATAAATATTTATGATGTGAACAACAAATTCGCGACCCTTATCTCCAAGTGGAGGAGGGTTCAATTCGAAATCGCCATAAAACCGCATGCAGGTTCTGCTCACTGTCTGAGCTACCTGCTAAACATCCTTCAATAAACTATGCATGCACAAACAAGTGCAGGTACCCCTATTCGCGACCTTTCTTATCAGCCTCAGTTCTTACCGCTGCCCTTCCATTTGTGAAACGCTATAAAAACGCATGCGTTTTTCCGCCCTCGTCTCAGTAAAACGCGCGCATTCAAATCAACCACAACAACACACGGACCGTTACTCAATAGAACAAGCAAAAAGCTTTCGAGTGTCAGAAAAAGCTTTTGTCTGAAGAGAAGCTTTCGCGTTACAACACTTCGCTTCAGGTTGTGGCCACAGTTGACGTTAGCTTCGAAACGCGCGCACATGTCGCGTGAATTGTCGCGGTTTATTAACATTTTGCCGCTTTCTCTCCCTCTCTTAAACTCACGCGCTAACTCGCGCTCTTTTGGCGCTCTCTCTCTCTCTTCGTACAACAACAACAACAGGGTCTTGCGGGCGATCTACACAATCGTGAGCAACTTCTGGACGAGCTTAAGGGTGCTGCGAAACCGTTAATCGAGAGCTGCGATGTACAAATTGTCGAGCAAATCGAGTCAGCTGTACAGGATGCGGTAGTCGCCTGGAATGATACCACGGAAAATCTGCAACAGCTGTGCACACGCTATCAGCGAGCCGTGGAGCTCTGGGATAAATATCGTAACGCATCGGCGGCGGTGAAGAACAGCATTGAACAGCAAATGGATACCGTTAAATCCTTGGAGCAACCCTTGGACACCATACAACATGCCAAGGTAAGTGGACAGTGCATTTCCGTAATTCATATTCCTTATAGTGAGGGCACTCTATAAAAGGCACGTGTGGGTGTTCATTTAATTACAATATGTTGTTGGCCTGACCGCGCTGTAATTACATTGATTTTGCGCCCCTGTAACACTCAGCCCCATCAATTTTGGGCGCGTCACTGTAATCGCTGGTAATAGCTCCTCAGGTAGATTTGCACAGACATACAAACACACACATACATGGCGGGTTACGTTGTGTGCCTAGAAGTAGGCTTCCCCCACATTGTGTACAGTGGAACAATGCAGAACATTTTGTTGTAAAAATAAATATTTATTAAAATTATTAGAAACTATAAAATATGTAAATAAAAAATAAGAGTGTAATGTTAAAGGCTTTCGTGGAATTAATAATTTAAATTATGAAATGTTTGAATACGGAACAGAACTTTAAACTTAACTAAAACTAAAAATTTTAAGGTCAACTATCGAACGATAATGCTTCTAGGTTGATTCAAGTTTGTCAAAATATTGTACCCACATATTTTGCAAACCACAACCACTGCACACTGACCGAAATTGTCGGCATAAATTTAAAAATTCGTTTTAAATTATAGTAATTAACAATATAACAAAATACATTATGCATTTTTAGGGATTCAAAAAAAATTTTTAAATTTATTTTTGCACCAACCGGACATTCTTTAGAAGCTCTACAAGATTGACCTTTTGTTCGTTCTGTATTTCTACACTGTTGTTGCTGTCAAAATTGTATCTGCAACTTTTGCAATCCACAACCACTGTACAATTACCTACATGATGTTGTAGGTTGTTTGTGTCATAAATTATTTTGTTTGACACGAATCGAAGGGACTGACTGAAACTGAGATTGGGCGCTAAGTTGTCTTCGTTCGACTTCGACAACGACGTCGACGTCGACAGCGACTTCGAGTTCGTTTCGATTTTTGTTTTATTTGCTTTAAAAATTAACGCATAGTTTGTTATTTATGTTTATTGATCATTAGGGTCATTATAGAGGCCGTCAGGCAAAGGCAGCCCAGTGTTGTCTCTATTGTCAGTGTGAGTGTGTTTGTGTAATTATTATTTCTGTCCACTTTGGGAAATCGGCCCAACTGTCACTTCACATGGCGAAGTTTATCAACCCGGCGCGAGTCGCGTAAGCGCTTGTCGTGTTGTGTTGTGTTTATATAGCTGCTTTATCTGAGCAGTCGAAAAAAAAGTAAAGCATATAGGAATTCCTATATATTGTATATGTATATGTGTGTGCCTTGAGCCATTCCGGGCTGAAGATAAATGTGAAAATATTTCTTAATTCTGGACTGTGTTGTAGCTGAAGGTCAGCGGCGCCTCAAGCTTACTTACTTGTTTGTTGTGATAAAGCATAGCTGAATATTTCACAGATGATATCATAGGGCACCACAGCAAGCACACACACTCTTGTAGAGCCGGCATAGAGCATGAGCATGCTCGTGCCCTTTAAATCGACAGTGTGAGTGTAGCCCGCTCCGTTATTTAAATAGCCCGTTGATAGCTGCACTACGTTGCAGTACTCTCTCCCTCTCATTCACTCGCGCATACTCTGCCTCTCTCTCTCTGCGGGGTGACCTGTTTTCTAAATTGAAACTGAAAATGAGCCTCAAAATGAAAATTGAAAGTGCTCACGAGCTAATTACGCAGCATTAGCGATAGAAGACTGTCTGACGGTCTGGCTGACCCGGCAAGCTTAAGCTAAATACCTAAATTTCCCTAGCTAAATATAAACTGTGTGGCATTTTCTATCTCTGAGAGATAAAAGACATTTATGAGATAGTTGCAGCTCGTTTAAGATAGAAATAATAATACAAACCTAGACCAAATTAAACTGATAAAAAGTTAAGATTATCAGAAATCTTTAAAACTAGAATGAATCTTATAATACTTAGCATAATTTGCCTATTTCTCAGCTTTAGCAAAAAGTCCCTTCAAAACATTAGTAATAAAGCTCAACTTAATCAAACTGTAAATAACAGAAACAATAATTACCAGAGATAATGAAAAACATTACGAATTCTAATTTACTTGTAGAATAAAGTTAAAATGATTCTCAATTTCAATGAAATCTTTGCGAAATGTTTTAGCTTTACTCAGTCCCTTCTCACAGGTAGATTGAAATATAAATCTCTCTTTATATAGTAAAATATATTATTGATAATCAGGTAAACTTGATGTTGGGAAAAACTGATGTTATAGTGAGTTTTTTAAGCTACCTTTGCCTTTTGTAAATCCAACCTTATCCATATCGTTTAATATTATAACTTTACTAATTGCCTATCTCTACTCTCTTCGCAGGTCTGTCAGGACAACCTCAGCACACAGAACGAACGTCTCTTGGAACTGCGCGACACTGTGGCGAAAATAGCCGCATGTGTGGGTCTGGATGCGTCGTCACTGATGCAAGGCGAATTGGATGCACTCGGTCAACGTTTGGCCGAATGCAAAGATGCCATAACCACGTTGGCCAATGTGGCCGAAACGCAAGACAAGGAGCGCAAAGAGCTGGACAGGGAGGTGACACAGGCCAAGGCGTACTTCAACAATGTGCAGCAGGTGAGTGCAGACCTCAAACTGAACGGAGCACGTTGAACAGAGTTGCGATGCGTTGCTGACGGATCGATTAAAACAACAACAACAACAACGGACAACTGCCACAAGGTGTGGGTGGTGGAGTAGAGGCGAGCGAGGGAGTAGGCTACTTGCATGCGTTAGAAGTGGCGTGTGGCAATTCCCACACTCGTAGCAGCGGCAGCAACAGCAATAACAACAACATTGAACGGACATCAGTGCCGGAAATGCTCCTGGCTTGGTTGTTTTTGTTATTGTGTTGACTCGGCTGTTGTTATGGGTTAATCCAATACGAAGGACATGCTATTTTAAGTGGGTTAAAAGTTGAAAAACTTTCCCTCTCATGCAAGTGTATGTGTGTGTTTTAGTGTGTGTGTGTATCTGACAGTGGTGTAGTTAGCTGCTTCATTATGGGCATTATTGATTGACATGGAGGCGTCAATATACGGACGTCATGGTGGCCACTGCTACTGCTTGCTGCATTCGTATTAAATTTTCATTCACAAATAAATGACAAAGCTGACATCGACAACTTCGTGAATAATTCAAAATGCGATTCTCCAGGGCAGCCTTTTTAAGTTGCAACCGATATGACGAAAACATTTTCAATTTATATGGAAATTCATCCCGTTTTTGCTTTCTCAAACTAATAATTTAAATTTTTAAATTTTACCATCGAACAGTTCTTAAAATCGACATGCCACCACATAATTACTGATGATTTTAAATGTATCGATCTTATAATCGTAACTCAACCACGTAATTAGATGCTAATCGATATGCCGGCTTATCGATTTGTGGTCTATCAGCTTTCAATAAGTTTTAAATAACAAAGAGTGTTGTCGCTTTAATTCGTTTTTTTTTTCTGTGTGTTGCTGGCAACACTTCGCAACTGCAACTGTTGCACTCTCCGTCAGTTTGCTCAATTTTGCACAACATCGTGCCACTGTGCGAAGCATTTGCAATACACATGCTAAACAATCGCATGTCTCGCCTGCCCCTGCCTTGCCTCAGACACCGTCATGCCTTTAAATGGTGTGTCGTATGTTTGGTTGGTTGCATGAGGTCATTGCCAGTTGGCAGAGAAAGAGTTGCCGCCGCCGTTGCAAGGTTTTGGCCCGTTACGAAGCCGCGTGCACAGTGGTAACTCGAGACTGACAGTCAAAGCAGCCTGAGTTGGCTATTAGGGTCACGCCAATTAGCCATGCACAAGGCGTTGCACTGACCAGACCTGACCAGACAAGTTGCACAGTTCTTATTCTCGCTTACTTACCTCTTACTCACTCCTCTCTCTCTCGTTTTGCAGGAAATTGCACGCGTCGAACCGCAGACTGCCAAGGAGAGCGAAGAGCAACTGGCTGCACTGCGTGCCCATTTGCAGACACTCGCCCGCACTGAGGAGCAACTGCGTCAGTTGCGCGAGCGACAGCAGCAGAACAACAGCAGCAACAACAATGGCGAACTTGCATCCACAATCGGAAGCGCCGCCGTTGCTGCGGCTGCCGATGACAGCATTCTGGAGGTGCTGGCACTGTGGCAGAAAATATTCCAGGATACGTTCCAAGAGTATCATCGTCTGTCCACGCGCCTGGCACGCACCCAGAACAGCTCGGAGGCTTTGCGACTGTGGCGTCAATACCTGCAGCATGTGCAATCCTTCCTGGCCTGCGCCATACCCGAGGACTACAGCAGTCTGCGGGAGCAGCAGCAGCTGTGTGCGATCCATCAGAATCTTCTCATCTCGCAACAGAGCGTGCTCTCAGAGACGCCGCTGGAATCGGAACTCTCTGAGCAATACAAGGCACTGACGAATCTGCACAACGAGACACTGTCGCGCATCATGCAGCGCAACGATGAACTGGAGCGCCGTGTGAGCAACTGGAACGCATACCGTCAACAGCTGGCGGCGCTGCTCGAATGGCTGCGCCAGCGTGAGGTTGAACGCAATGCGCTACAGCTGCGCTACATTCACCTGCGCCGTGTGCCACATCTGAAGGCACGTCTAGACAGTCTGCTGCTGCAGCTGACACTTGGCGAGCAGCAAAGCGAGGCACTGCGGGAACAGCAGCAGGAGCTGCTGAAATACTGCGACGATGCTTTGGCCACATCCATGCGCATGGAGCAGGCGAGCGTCAGCCAGCGAATCAACAACCTGCGTGCCGCCCTCGAGACGTGGCAGAACTTCCTGAAGCGCATCAAGCAGCTCCACGAATCCTACGATGCACGTGTGCAGCAGCTACAGACGAAGTTCGCTCAGACGCAGCAGCTGCTCGACGAGAACGGCAATGATGCGTCGCTTACCTCGGCGGAAATTGAACAACGTTTGGGCGCACTGCGTGCCCAACGTGTCCAGTTGGCCGCCCAAGGACCCGAGCTGGAGAGTCTCACAGTGAGCCAGGAGGAGCTCAAGGAATGCATCAGTCCGCACGACATGAAAGCCATACGCCAACGAGGATTCCTGCTACAGCAGCAGCACGCGGATCTGGACTATCAGCTCGCTGCTCTGATCAATGCCATCGAGGAACGGCTGTTGCTGCATTCCAACTACCAAGCGCGATATGCACGCATCTCACAGTGGCTGCGTGGCCTGGAGGAGCGTGTGGAACGCGATGCCGATGTCACATCAATGGCCAATCCGGAACAGGCAGCCAAGCAACTGGAGCAGCAGATCAATGGTGAACTGCAGCTGCGCGACAAGGAACGCGAATGGCTTCTCTCCACCAGTCGTGAACTGCTCTCCCTTTACGCCGATGGCACGCCCCAATCTGTGGGTGTGCGTGGGCAGGTGCAGCAGCAGAGCGATGAACTGATCGATCGCTGGAATCGTTTGCGATTCCTGTGCAAGCAACGTGCCACAAAGATTGGTGAACTGAAGCAGACACTGCTGCGTCTGGAGGAGCGCATCGCACTGATACGTGCATGGCTCTTCGAGGTGGAGTCGCAACTCGAGCAACCGATCAATTTCGAGGGCTACACACCGAATGTAATCAAGGCAAAGTTGCGCGATCACGAGGAAATCCAACGTTCCATCGAGAATCACAGCAGCAATGTGGGTGAAGTGCTCAACCTGGTGGAAATGTTGCTCAACGATGCAGACAGTTGGCGCACTCAGGTCAATACGACAGGCCTGGCGTCGTCCGCTCAGAATCTCGAGCAACGCTGGAAGAATGTCTGCAGTCAGTCGGTGGATCGCAAGCAGCGTATACTAACCACATGGAATCTGCTGCAGGAACTGATTAAACTGACCACCGAACAGAAGCATTGGGTGGCGCAGCAAGAGTCGCAACTCAGTGGGTTCGAGCGGGATCAGAAGTTCTCGAACAAGCAGCGAGAGGAGCAGCGCAAGCATCTGCTACGCGCCAAGCTGGACGAACTGGATGCCCAATCGTCCAATCTGCGTCTACTGGATCAGACCTACGCCAAGCTGGCGATGAGTCCTGGCGTGGAGCCAGAGAACATACAGAAACTGACGCTGCCCACCAAGGTGCTGCTGAGCAAGTGGCGCCAATTGACGCCGCGCTGCCAAGTGATGCTGGAGGCCATCGATAAGGATGCCAAGGTATTGCGAGAATTCAATGCATCACAACTGGAGCTGGTGAAATCACTGACGGGCATACAGAAGGCACTGGAAGAGGTGCCCAATGCTGAGGATCAGAAGGCCGCAGCACTTGTGGAACCCAATACGGTGCTGCAGCGATTAGATGAGCTGGAAAGCAAACTGCAACAGGCTGAGCAACAGGTACAGCGTGCCGATGCACTTGGTAAGGATCTGGAGTCTCGCAACAAGGAGCAGCCGACGAAGACCAAGCAGATACTGCACCTAATCACCGAATACACAATGCTGTGGAAGACGGTGCAGCAGACGCTGATCAAGCAGAAGACCAAATGGTTGGCCCGTGCCACCAAGGAGGTAGCAGCGGATCTTCTGCCGGTGAACGAGACCAATGCCGCTGTCCAGGTGAATACGCTGTCGCAGCGCAAGTTACGGCAGGCGACACTGCAGCGTGAGACCTCCATAACGGCCAAGGATGCGTACATCATGGAACTGCAGACGGCGATAGCCGAATGCAAGAACAATCTGGATGAACTGCAGCGAACAATTGCGGACAAGACACGCAAGCCGGGACCTCAGAAGATTGCCAAGCTGCTGGGTAATGCACAGTCCTCGACGGAGCTGGTGAAGCATCTCAGTCATCTGCTGCTCACCGAATGCCAGGCAGATAACCAGGCCGCGCAAGTGGACACTGTGTCAGAGTTGACTCTGCGCTTCGAGACGCTGCAGTCGCAGTGGAAGGCGCGCCAACAGCACGATCAAAATGCAAGGTAGGTTCAGCAAGATCACTTCATCCTATAATATATATTCCCTTAAAGAGATCACCTCTTATACTAATGTTCCAATGTACTACTTGCAAACTGCGATTATCCAGCTCGAATTCGATTCTATCCGTGTTATTGTTCGAAGCTATGCTCAATCTATGATCAATTAGAATAATCGGGGAATATACTAACTGAATACCCTAACTGAGTTGAAGTTTCTCTCTTATGTTACCGTTAACGTTCGAAGATGTGGCACAACATATATGGCGGGAGATTAGTTTCAAGTCGATTCCTTTATCAAATTTATTTTCATCTTGTTTTTTTGTAAATGTTTTTTGTACGCTTTTATAGTATAATTATAAATCTGTACTTACATATTGTGTGATCTTGTGTGTATTTACTTGAAATCGGTTTATAGATATATATTCATTCGATTTGGATTCCCCTCTCAGTTTGCAAGTATATATTCCTCCCCATCTTTGCTATCTGTTTTGGTGTTTTGGGCTAACAAATTGTTTTATTGCTCTATGCTTATCTCTCGCTCTGGCTCACTTACATACTCACACACAACCTGACACACACACACACACTCTCTCAACTGCTTCACTGACGCCTCATGACCACCAGGTGCCTGCTACCTGCGACCAATAAATACACCTGCATACAGTAAGTAACCGTCTCTCTCCTTCTATCATGCCTGCTCTGTTTCACTAACCCCCAAGAAGCACCTTCCCGACAAGCTCCAACTGTGCCTCCTCTGTTCTGTGTGCTCCTCCACCAGACAAAAGCTGACAAAGATCGCCTTAGTTCGACTGTCAGTCTCCAGCGTGGAGCATAGCAAGAAGTTGGAGCTTGCCTTGAAGGTTAACCCTCGATCATGTTTCATTCCACAGAGCTTGATCGGGTTGGCATGATCAGCTAACACACAGATACATTTGCATACCTTCTTAAGCTCCCTCCACGTACCTTTGCTAATGAGTTCGTTGTTATATTCTCTCTATACAGCGAGGTCGGCCGCCTGACATGTCCGCTCTGCACGCAACGCAACTGGCAGCAGATCGACAATGATCTGTGGCGCCTGGAGCAGTGGCTACAGTTTGCCGAGAGCACGCAGAAATCGCAATCGACACCGCCATCGAATATCGAATTGCTTGAGGATGTCACGCAGGATCATCGCGAATTCCTCTTGGATCTAGAGAGTCACAAGTCGATCATCTCTTCGCTGAATGTGGTTGGTGATCATCTCGCGACACACACTCTGGACACGGAGAAGGCACGACAACTGCGTGCCCGCCTCGAGGCCGACAATGAGCGCTGGAACAATGTGTGCATCAATGCCACCAAATGGCAGGGTCTGTTGCAGACAGCGCTCATGGGCAACAGCGAATTCCATCAGACCATCGATGAGCTGGTGGACTGGCTGAAGCGCACCGAGAAGAACATTAAGGCCTCAGAGCCTGTCGATCTCACCGAGGAGCGTAGCGTGCTGGAGTCCAAATTCAACAAGTTCAAGGATCTGCGTGCCGAACTGGAACGCTGTGAGCCACGTGTGGTCAGTCTACAAGATGCGGCAGATCAACTGTTGCGTGCTGTCGAAGGATCCGAGGAACAGTCCCAGCAAACCTATGAAAGGTACGTGTTGAAGGCACCAGTGCCGAGGGCGGAACGAAATAAATGCGTGGGTGCCGCTTGTGCTAGTCAGCAATGTCAATGTGATATATATATATAGATGATCTTACTATATAGATATGGGGGGAGGGGAAAACAAGTTTTGTTTTAGCTGGGCGGCGTTTATGATTTCTAATTCTATTTTATCTGTAGTTTGTTTTTCGATCTCAACTTGATCTACATGTAGAAACCTTTAGATAAACTTTTCCCTACATAAAATTTTTATTTTTTATTCTCTTGTATCTGTAGTTTGTTTTTCACTTAGATACCTTTAGTTAGTTCTTTCCATATGTTCAACTTGTTTCTAAATCTTCGCAATCGTCATATTTGGCTTGCCCTCCTGACTATATACATCCCATATTCTATTTAATGCCTTCCTCTATTTAAGATTACTTTCATTGAATCAAAATTTTACTAAAAATGCTCCTAAGAGCATCTTCTGTTCGGCCTTACCACACACTCTCCACTCTCTTTCTCCTACCCTACACAACGTAGCTTGTTTGTAGCCAATTCTCATAAAAAATAGCTAGAGAATTTGTTTTTGCTTTATTATTTTTGCTTTATTTATTTTGTGTTTGCTCTGTTTTTGTTGCGTATTTGTTGATTTCTATGTTTTTTGGTACTACAAAATTTTTTCGTCCGCCCATTCTAACACTTCATCAAAACTGACACCGCCAAGAGCCGCCAACAAATGTTTTAAATATTCTAGAACCCTTTCCAGGTTGACAGATCTACGACTACGTCTGCAATCGCTGCGACGTCTCTCCGGCATCTACATTGTCAAACTGGGCGCCGTCCTTGGCTATGAGGGGGACAATCTGGGCGTGCCGCTGCACATGTTGTCATCTGAGGTGAGTACAGTGGGAAGAAATGTGTTGAAACGTTGTCGCAGTTAAACGAGATTTTGTCCCAAAAACAAAATTTTATTTTAATTTCTTTTATGAACGCACCGAAGTAAGTGAAATATTTGATAATTGGCAAACAAAAAAAAAAGAACAAAAATAATGATAATGTGATTGAATTGGAATTGATGAGAGCAAAAACCTTTTTTACTTTTCTTATCTCCCATTTTGATTTTGATTTAATTTATTTTTATTTCTCTTTTTTTATTTTCCGTATGGCATTTCTAGCTTTTGGATAATACTACATTATCAACCTCTTCTATGCAGGCCGCCGCACCCAACACAGAAAATGCAAAGTAAATATTCATAGAAATTTGTTTAATTTTGATCCATCATATCGTAGTCTAGTTTAGTTTTAGCTTATCATTTCGAAATGCAACAATCTGCACACTTGTACGATGATCTCTATGACTCGCACTCGTATCTGTATCTGTAGATATGTCGTTTGTTGCATGTCTTATCTTCATTGCTATGGCATTTCTCTAATCTCTCTCTTAATTATCTCTACAGCCTACTCAGCCACGATGGCGATGCTGCCGATGGCGATGTCATCAATACCACGGTTCTGGCGCGCGGTGCACGATTCCTCGGGCGCGTTGCACGTGCCTCCCTGCCCATACAAGCGCTAATGTTGCTGCTTTTAGGTGTGGCAACACTGGTGCCCCACGGTGAGGACTACACCTGCATGTTCTCCAACACCTTCGCCCGCAGTCTCGAGCCAATGTTATCGTATCCCCACGGACCACCGCCAACGTAGAGTTGCAAATGGATTAGTGCAAAATAAATTTACAGTGAAAGCACTCAATCCCAAACCCAAACCCCGACCCTGACCCTGACCCTGACCCCCACCCTGACCCAAATACACACCCAAAGTATAAATAAAACTCTGCACACCCGAACAGTAATATAATAAATTGCTGGACAACAAGAATATGCCTTTGATAAAACCTCTAAACATACATACAATCCACAATAACAACAACAAATATGCATATGATTGTAAGCAAAATTCTTGTACAATATGTCAGAGTACGTAAATTGTTATATTTTTCCAGAATTTGCAAAGTTGTATTTTCATTTATATAGCTAGACAAACAAAACAATATAACATAGAGACAAACATACTAAATATGTAAATACTTGATGATTTAAACTCGACGAGCAGAAACACTAAACTTGAATCAAAAGAGAACATGAAACTAACGACAAGTAACGAAAAACAATTTTACAAACCTTATATTAACGATATATACATTATACATATATATTTGCACAGCAAACATTTATATATAACCTATGCCCAAACTATAGAGCCCAACATTTTGTATATAAATAACTAAGCTGAAGCTGACGAAAGCAAAAACAAAAACAAAAACTAAAACAAACAAAAAAATTGAATATACGCACACATACGAAATCTATTTACTCCGTTGCGCATGTTCGTGATCCATCCAGTAATCGCATAGAAAGATCAGACAGAGATAGCAACGAGATAACTCAAATTTCGTGGAACATTTTTGAGTTATCTTGTTGCTGTATCTGCCTGCAGCTTTCCTCTAGCTGACTCTCTAACCACAAGACAAACCATGACCCACATAGACCAAATGTCCAGAGTGTTGTCCAAAACTCAACGCGCCTTTTGCTCGTCTGCACTTCTATCTCCCAAAACTCAAGATGCTGCAGTTGGGCAAGGCGAGTTTGAATTTTGGACATTGCACTGGACGCTAGACAGCCAAATGCAGCCAGAGAACAGGGGGATTGTCCAAGCCAAGCTCTCTCCCACGGCACATGGACAACAACAGCCCCTTTGAGATTAGCCCACCAGCCACAGGTGTCGGCACTAAGTCATCTACCGTTCACAATCTACACCAACCGGCAGCATTGGTTCTCACACCTTGAAGCATTCCTGAACTCATTTCCAAAATTTCGTACCATAGACAAAGTAAAACTTAAGAGAGTCCAACTGGAATCAGCGATTTCTGGAGCGAACGTGCGCCACGAGAGGCGATTGAACAAAATACGAAGCAAGTGTCCTATGCCGGTGCTAAACCAAACTGTAACAATTTTTCCAGAAAAGAAAATTGAGAAAAAAGATGCGTATAAAAAACTTGGAAAAAATTATAAACGATAAAAATGTTAAAAATTTTTGCATATAGGAAATGGAAAAAGTTATCCATCCAGTTTAAAGAGAAATCTAAACATAAAACTTTTGTTGTTAATATTTTTTGATAATCATTACTCTATACTACACATATATATTTGCCTTATGAAATATATTTTTTATTATTTAACGCCTTGAGCAATTCTTGAAGAAATACATATTTATTTATTAAGTTTACACGATACATACTATATTTTAATTAAGTTGAATTAAATGTTACATTTTTGTGTGTTTTGCTGCTTCTCTACTTTATAAGATTTCCTTTCTTGTGAACAACTGTACCTTTACGCATATATTAAAAGAATATTATGAAAAATAACTCTGAAATCTTTTATTCAACAATGGGGAAACGGGTGACATAGGGAACCCTTGGAAAAACGAAATAAAAAACCAAGGTTTAACTAAATACTAATGAATCGAATAGTTTTATTGAGTATATAATTCTGATATTTTGATTTCAAATAAAATATAGAAGTAAAAATCTATTCAGCGAATCCATTCTTTGATGATCTCCGCTTCCTTTTGACGTGCGTCGATGATTGATGGCGGATCTAATGGGTTGCTCTCACGTAAATCCACATGATGGGCACCCTCGGGCAAGATGATAACGTGTATTTTATCATTTGGAGACTGAAGAACACCACCTCCGCTCCAGGGATCAAGGAGCCCGTTGCTGAAGATTATATTGCTGGCAGCCACAATATTCCTGCCACCATAGCGGAGTTCAATGTCGTACGGCTTGGGCATGAGATGGAACCTCTTGTAGCACTTCTCCGAGAACGCCTTTAGATCCCATGCGGTTGTGCGGTACATGGTGTCGCTACTGTTGGCACAGAAGGGCATAACCATTTGGTTGCAGGTCTGTATGTCCCAGCCATAGTTGTCGTAATTGGCGCTGGATTGGCTGTGCTTGTAGTCCACACACTTTGCAGTGCCAGTGTAGTTGGTATAGACACCCAGGGCACTGGCCATGCTGCTCACCAGTTCAGCATCGTTTGGGTGCAGATCCTTTAGGTAGAAGCAAAACTGGCGCACTGGATATGCTGGGAGAGGAGCAAGGAATGACGCGTTGTACGGATAATTTGCCATAGCCATGTTGCCGTACACCTCCTCTAGGTAATCGAAGAACTTATTTAGATCATCACTACTCTTGATGGGATCGCACAGACGAAAGATGTCGCCGAGCTGCTTCTTGCCCGCATCATTGGCGGCCAGTGTCTCAAAAGCTTTCCAAGATTTGGCAATGTTTATGCTGCAATTGGCATTGTAGGCATTCTCGTAAACCGATGTGGTAATCCTGTTGAAGATCTCACAAGGTGTCAGTCCCGAAAACTGTAGAATTGGTGCCGATGCTGCCAGTGCCCCGATCACCATATGTGGATATTTCATACGGAACCAGGCCGCGAGCATGCCACCGTAAGAGCCACCGAATGCAACCACTGGCAACTGGACTCCCTTGCGCAGGTAATCGATCAGCATTGCATAGTCCTCCAGGGTCTGCTCCACTGTGAAGTATGCCAGATGTTCCGGCTTGCTGGTGTTGAATGTATCACTGCCAAAGGGCAGAGATTTACCGTAGTAGCGATGCTCAGCGAAGATAACCAATGCATTTAACTGTGCGGCCAATTCCCACATGAATCCCGTGTTCTGCGCAAACCACTCAATGTCACCTTCGTTGCCGGTGTAAAAGAAGATTGGGTACATGGTGTCACCGTTCCTCACATAGGAATCGTTGTACAGATAGCGTATGGTAAAATTATCATTGCTCAGGAAACTGAAGTGATCCAGAGGAACAGAAAATTCTTTTACGGCATATTGGAATTTTCCTTGACCCGCAGCACTTGCGCCTGACTTATAAGCCGACAACAATAAAACGGCGCACAGAATGCCGAACATATTGTTCTCCACACAATAACACTTTTTCTATGCGATTATATTTTGTTCTAGTCAGCCTCGAATTGCCTTTGTTCGTCGCAATTAATGATTAAGCCGGCTTTAGCGACCTTTACTATCAAAAGTGCAAAGCAGTGTTGTAAAACACGCGTTGCTTAGCTGCTGTTATGTTTAAAATGTCTCTTTGAGTATAACAGTGGCGTGACCGTTACATTTCGGATTGAAAATGGATAGTTAACAGAACACTGTTGTAGCACTGTTAAGCCAAGTTGCGTACCAGGGCTGCCACGTCAGCCTTTTTCCGGACGTCGTCTCCAATAATACGTTTTTCTACAACACTTTTATTTTCAACTATTTTATATTATTACTTTCAGAAACATCGTAAATATATTAAGATCCATGTGGCGAGAACTATGACATTATAAATACATCTTGAAAAATAAAATATTAATATAAAATATTTGAGTTTTTTTATACCAAAAAACTAATATTCGGTCTTCAGTTCACTTTTTCAGTTAAATGATTTCTTAGTGTCATTGTCATTTGTGTCAACAATTTGAAAAACGTCAGTTCAAATGAAATTCGAATTTCGATTTTCGAAAGCGAAGTAAAAACGATTTTAAAAGCCTAATCCTCCAGCAGCATCTAACAAAGATGACCAAATGCACCAGCCTTTTCGCAAAGCCTCCGTGTATGTTTGTCTGCTGCTAATACTTGAAGCATTAACTGGGCTAGTTATTATAATCACTACTGCAGTTTATCAATCAATCCTGTCTAGCTACTTGGATGATATTGAATACCGCATGGTTGTCAGTTACTTTGTCAACGTTTACATCTTTGGAGCCCAGCTGGTGGTGACATTTATCTGTAGCATCTCCCTGTGGAATCGCTTGTGGAAGAGACGTTGCACCCCCAACGTCCGTTTGATGGTGGCTCTGTGGCTCTTCTATTCCTGCGTTATCATAGCGTCTGGCTTTGGAACGACGTGGAATATCTATTACAACATGGATGTACTGGAGAATGCAGCGGAAACATCTCTTTTACGTGGCATTGACGAGTATTACTCTTCACCAGACTGGAAGCTCCTTTGGGATGGTCTACAAATCCGCAAGCAGTGCTGCGGAGTTAATAGCTATAAGGATTGGATGGAAGCCGATTGGATGCCATGTACTCAGAAACACGGCGGCGAAAAGTGTGATAAACCTATTTTGGCTCCCATTGCCTGTACAAAAAAATCCTCTGAGCCCAATATACCCAACTATATGTTGACAGGTGAAGATTATGCGCGGAAGAATACAAAACGAACAATGTTCCCAAAGCTTACGCTCGATATGATCAATGCGAATGGATGTCTTCCCATTTTTATGAGTGTTATATGGAGATACTTTTATATACTCTTGTTTCTTGTACTAATAGCGTTAAAATTCCTAGTAAGTTAACCGAACTCCGAGCAAGGGATGACAGGATTACTCTGATATTGCATTTTCTTCAGATTTTTATGTGTTGTCTAACGAAGTTTATACTTCAACGCCAGAATACAGGCGATTCCTCTGAAAACGCTGGTTTCACCGACGAAGAAGGACGCCCTCTGGTCATGGTGAAGTATCCGCGCAGTGTAAGATGTGTTTTTGTGAACGAGGATGATATGGCGTCTGATATGGCTCCCGATGGTGTCTACTGTAATTGTCAAGAAGGCGATGCGCACGAATGTTGTGGAAATTGAGAACCCTAGCAATTCATGCATATTTATATATATTTTTATGTACATCGTAATGCTATTTATAATTTATTTTTATAATATATTACTATCGTATTTTCATTTGTATTTATACTATGCAGAATTCCATGGATAATCGTATTGAAACCTAACCAAAACGCAAATCGATTAAAATCAATGAAATTAAAATCGATTATCGATTAAAAGATTTTCTGAAGCCATTTCTCTTTGCAACTCTGTTGTTGAAAATAACGCCTGGTTCGTAAAAACTTTTTTTGCCTGCAATACAAAATTGCAACTGCGTAGAAACGTCATGTGAGTGATATTTAATATTATTTATATTACCAATTTGTAACTCTAAAACTCATACAGGCCTTTTTTACCGATTGTGCCACATATTGTGGGAGACGACGACGAATCGAATGAAGTGAATGAGCAAGCAGATGTGTCAAATGGGTAAATATTTTTATAAGTTCGTATAGAAGAGTTATATTTACATGTGGTGCACTATATATACGCTACTAGATCATCACGGATCTCGGCGCGCAGGGCTAGTTCTCGGAGCGTGAAGACAATCGACTCAGAGTCATCGGATGATGAATCGGAATCCTCTTTTGACGACAATACCGAGGCTGAGTATGTTTTAAATGAGTGGTTTGCTTGTTCAGTTGGTGCTTTAATCTCCAACAGCAGCGAAGACTCCAAGGGCAGTACGGCAGACGAGGAGGACTGGTCCAATAACATCTCGTACATAGTTCGAACACCGTAAGACTTGCAACTTTACCATTATTGCAGTCTAATCTGACTTTCAACTCACAGAGAACATGAATCCGAGCTCGATAGTACAATGACTGTGAGTGCACCCATTAAGTCTGAAGATGTGGAGATTTCTGTAGATTTGGTTGATGAGAATTCAACTGATAACTTGCAACCTGATCACAATCAGCCAATTGATTTAAGCGCTGACTTCAAAGAAACCCAATCGTCTGTGGACAGTGCCAGCAATCAAACGAACTCGGAGCTTGTGGAGTCCAAAGAGTTAAGCTCTCCAATGGATGACGACGAGCACGTTAGCGATGCTGTACCCCCTTCACCGTCTTCGATGATATCATCGGTGGACAATGACTCCCAAAAAGACGAGAAGACAACCCGTCGCAAATCATTGCGTTCGGCATACCGAACAACCCTGGTCAAATCTGTGCTACTCTCCAAGAAGTCTGCAACAGGTCGTCAGCGCAATTCGGGCAATAATAATGAGAAAATGTCAGATTCATCAATTGCAGCGCGTGTTGCCAAGCGCTTTAGGAGCTCTGTCGTTCTCAATAGGTCTCCGATTGCCAAGAAATCCTGTGAGTTGGCCAGACCCCTGGAGATGACAGAGTACTTTACCAAAATATCTGCCACGCTGGTCAGGCATCGCGTACATTTGTTGCCCTTTTTGCACATGCGCAAGCGCATCGATCGCATGGTGGGCGAAGCAATTGCCAAGACAAAGATAAGCAAGAAAATGCAGATCAAGTAGAGAACAGGGATCAACAAGAAGTTGCAGAACAATCAAAAGAATTGTGTTCATATTATTTGCTAATAAAGGCTCAGCCTCGGCAGGGATTACATGTCTAATGAATGATCGTGTTCGTGCTGGCTGCTCAGGTGGTTGTGGCTCGAGGAGGTATCGGATACAGCAGCACTGCTGGTGCTGATCAACAGCTGACTGGGCATTTCGCCAATGGACGGCAAAGTGCTGTGCTCACTTATGGTCGACAGCGTGCCGATATCATCGCAACTAAATCCGGAGTCAGAGTCGTGATGGGATATTGGTGTGGCGTCCCCTTCTGCCGCCTGCGGATTTCCTCCATCCACTGCTACTGCCTGATGCGGACGCTTTGAGTTTAGCTCGATGTTGACTGCGCTGGCCTCACGTTTAAGTGGGCGTCCAGCGTGGTTGGTGGGACTCCAGTTAAGTTCGTGATGAACGATTGCTTGCACCTGCATATGAATTGGATTGGTCGGAGGACTATCGCAGTCTCGCTCGAAATTGCCTGCATTCTCATCGACAACTTCGACAGGCGGCGACGACATCGGCCGCTGAACAATCATTGTAGAGTTGACCATCATCTGGAAATCTATTTCGCTTTCCTGTAAGTGGAGTTCAATTATTTGTCGATTACTATTCAGAATGTTTATACTTTACTAACCAAAAGAGCGCGCTCGATATGGGATGTTTCCGCGCTGTCGAACGATACTGAGGACATTTCAATGGCGTGCGCCACCTGACGCATTTCTTCTACTTCCATGCCGTCCTCGTACAGCCCAGCGCCTTTAAGTATCTCAATCAATTTTTTATTTCTGGTTCCGCGCGTTTCCATCTTTTCAAAACAATTAATTCTTCTGTTTTGTTTGCATGTATGTATGAAAGCGCCGTTATTTCTTTACCCGCGGTGCAGGGTTGCATTGATGATCATGAACTTTTTAAATAGACAAATATCGATATACAATAGAACAATATATTTCTCCAATTCGATCACTGTTTTCATAATACAAAATACATTTGAAAGTCACATATTGTGACTGATTTTATTTATTTTTATTTTCACGAGAAAATAAATATAAAATTATTCGAGCGTCTATTGCGCCCTAAAAATCCCAAAATCCCTTGTCAATTTTAGCTAAGTTCAACACCACAATGGTTGTACAGCATTTAGCTTCTGTCACTGAAATGAGTTCTGTTAAGTTTGCACACAACGTGTCCCATGACACATACCCATGTTGTGCTACAGCGAACTTACAGTAAAATGTTAAAAATGTTTTTTTCGCAGCCCGGCCCCCTTTAGACGATTTAAAAAGGTAGATAAGGAAAAACGGACTGCTTAAAAGAATGTCTTCTATCTCTTCTATTTTAAATTGAAAATTGCCGTTTTCTCGTTAACACAGTTCTGTTTCCCAAGACACGATCCGGTTTGTGTCCTGGATGTGTTTGATCTAGTAAGCCGTGCCAATACTAAGCACTGTTTGGTAGTCTATTCGTATATATCGAAATATTGATATATCGAAAGATATTGAGGGGGGTTTTTAAAGAACACATTGTCATTGCATTTCAAAATTTAACTTAAAATCTTAAAATCATATAAATATATTTTATCGCAGTCAGGTGCTTTCTTAAAACACTTTTTGAGAGCTTTCTGCTTATACATTTCAAATTCGTTCATTTTAGGTAGGTAAATAGGTGATAAACTCTAGCCAAAGGTAAAATAGCCTTGCCCTTGATTTGTAGTGGTACTTTGCGGTTAATGCTCGTCTTTTGTCCGGTTTTTAAACAAACATTGTCGCCTGCTGCACTTCATGTGCGGAAGCTTAATGCATTTTATTTTAACATTTGATTTGTGAAACACGAAAAAAACTACCGCAGAGCGGCTAAAAAAACGGTTATTCACAAATATTTTCATAGTTTTTTGCAGCTTCCTTGGTCTAAATCCTCGTGTGCTGGGCATAAATTGTACATAGTATAAATTTGCTTGGCAATTTACACGCAAACATTAAAAAAATGCGACCACCCGCTTTTGTGGTAAAAATTATGCTATAATTCAAAAACAGCGCCGTGCCACACACACACACACACATTCACATTTACACGGAGTGGGACACACATATAGGCGTCGTTCATTAGCACAAAACCCACACATTAATTTTATGCATGTATGTGTGTGTGTGCGATATTGCTCTGCTAATCTTGAGGGAGTGAAACTCACACATACGAAAGGAGATCTACACTTGTGAGGGTGTCTGAGTCTGTCTCTGTGTCTATGTTTGTGTCTGTGTGTGCGAGTGTTTGCTTTGTCACCATAAAAGACATAAGCCATGTTTTTACTGCATGTGAGTGGGGGAGTGAGACAGAGAGAGTGAGAGAGAGAGAGAGAGAGCAATGCAGCAAGACTGCGTGGGTGTGAGTGACTTCATGTAGCGACATTGCTGCAACAAAAAAAGTGCAAGCTTGCCCCATGCCCGTCGTACCCGCTCTCCTCCCCTGCACCCCTTGCAGCATCCGGCTGGGTTAGTTGCCCAGCTAAGCAACGGAGGAGCGAGCAACCGAAAACGACAAGCCAACCAGGCCAATTTCAGTTTCGGTGATAAATTTCGTATAATAAAGAAGACATTAAGCAAACGCCGGCGAGAACGACAGCGACAACGACGAGGAGGACAGCAGCCAGAAAGAGAGAGAGAGAGAGAGAGAGATGAGTGAGGGGGGAGGAGGAATCGGAGGCACAACAAGGATCGCCTGCTGCGCACGTTTTACACCTTGCAACGGAACGTGGATAGCAGTAAAAATAATATTATGCTCGCTTTTAAAAATGTATTTTTTGGCGTGTAAACGCTTTAACGCTTAGTTTTCTCTGTGCTTCTGTGTGTGTGCGAGAGAGATACATAGATAGAGAGAGAGAGAGTGAGACTGCACTGCAGTCTTTAATTTGCCTGGACGGGGGCTTAGGCCGTGCTGCATGCATATTCAATGTGTCCATTGAACCGAATTAAGGAGCCCCAAATTGCAGTCAGCCGAAATGCGATGAAAAGTAAATACAATTTGATATTTATGCAAATTTATTATTGATTGCGATTACCGGGCGATGCGCCGCGCTGCACCTGCAACAAGCGCCCGAAGCGAACTCGCGCGGCGCAAGCTGTGAAAACATAACTAAAACGCGCATTGCAAATTCAACTGTGCAACCATTTGTTGTTGTTTTTGTTTTCCGACTGCCCGCAATTATGTTATTAACTTTTGCAAAGTGCAGTTCCATTCATAATAACTTATTTAGGCAAATGTACGCGATTTTACAGTGCATTATTGCCGATGTGTGTTAGACAGGGATGCCACCAATACTCCACATATAAACTAAAAGATCGATAGCTTGGGATAGCGATTTGTAAACAAAAGATGTGGTGGTACGACGATAGAACGATGACAAAGAACTATTGAATAATAATCATTAAGGTGATGTGGTGGTATGTCGATTCAAATCACGATTTATTTTTGACTGCACTTCAACCTTGTATTGTAATCAATATGTACATGAAGAAGTTTCCATAGTTTTAATTTTAATTTAAACTGACGCGAAACTTGGGTACCAGTAGAAAAGTGCTGCCTCCGCGCTGCAAAGCTTAAGCGGTAAAACAAGGCATAAAGCTGGAACAACATAACTGACAGCTCTCAGCTGGACATGCTCGAAATACGCAATGTCAACTTAAGTACCTGGTTCTGGCCGAGAAGGCTGTCATCCCTATGCCGCCTGCTACGTGCAACTTGTAGGCACTTGTGTCTGACACTTTGTGTGGCAAGGCAGCAAGGCGGCGGCGGACAATCAAAGTGCCCCGGGACCGAAACTTAAAAATGGCATGCACATAAAAGCAACAAACTAGCAGACGTCCGACAGCAGGAAGCAAAGACGTGAGGCGGGCAGGGAGGCGGAGGTGTTCAGCTAGTACCCAGGTGTGGTCAGACGTATACAACAACCACAAGCCGAACAAGCGGACAACAGCAACATTGTTTGTCTGCCTTGTTCGCAGTGAAATTTGCATTTCCGCTGTGACTGCTAAACGTGGATGTGGCGTTACTACTTTCAGCTGCAAAGCATTAACATACTTGTTACTTTACCTAACAAATTAATATTATTTAAAAAAAATAAGTAAAACTATTGAATATTTAAATGGCAGCATAGCTATGTCGATATATCGATGTAACAATGAGAGTTAATCATCGATAGCATTAGCTCTAACTCTCACTTTGTATATCGATAGGTGAATTGATCTTCGAATGGTAACGTTTTGTCATCTCTTCTAATCTCGCATTAGGGTCCGAATAAGTCGTTGCTTTTGTTGTTGGTAGCTTTGTCTTGCGGCACACACGAATTTCACAATTACGTATGCAATGCCAAACAAAAGACAAAAGCAAGGCGCGCGCGCCAGAATTAAGCGAAACAGGGAAAAAGAGCAAGTGGGGAAAAAATTGGCATAAAATGCAAAAATGAAATGCAACAAGCAAAAAAAGATTGCGCTTCGTTAAGTTTTTAGCGTGCATGTGAAAACATCAACAGCAACAACAATAATGTGTTAATGTACACACACACTTGCACATGAAAACGCACACACACACACACACGCATGCACTGAGAGAACATTGCCATTGGCAAATACTCAGCC
The DNA here is from genome assembly GCA_018904595.1 of Zaprionus indianus. Taxonomy (NCBI): domain Eukaryota; kingdom Metazoa; phylum Arthropoda; class Insecta; order Diptera; family Drosophilidae; genus Zaprionus; species Zaprionus indianus. Next base: position 7,173,082 of record JAEIHA010000905.1, read on the forward strand.
ACACACACACAAACGCATGTGTAAACGCAACCGCAGAAAATGCAAAACACATGCGAAGCGAATGTGAGTGCAGTGGGAGGCGAGAGAGGTAGAGAGAGAGAGAGGAAGCAGGACGGAAGAAAGAACTTTGTCGAAGGAACGTTTCAGTATGGAACGGTGGAAGGAGTCAAAGAGTGGGATAGGGAGCATGTGAATGGGAATGTGGCAGAGGAAAGGAAGGGAGCGAGCGGAACAAAACGAATGGAGACGTTGCCGTTGTCGAATGCAAATGCAATAAAATAAAATAAGAAACGCGCTGCGAGCAAAGCAAAATGCGAATGCGACTGCGAATATGTGGCAAATTTAATGCAAAGTGTTGCGTGGTGGGAGAGATGCGAATTTGAAGAGGAAAGCAACTGAGGAAGGCGGCAGCAGAGGCTGCATTCAATGGGATTCGGATTCGGGTGCAGGTTAAATTGTGCAGACTCGCGGGTGCAGTTCGCCTTTGATTACGATAGGTTGCGGTTCTTTGAACTGTGATACGATGCCAGACGATGACTTTGCGAATGAAACGCTTTGCTTATCTCGAGCATTTTGTGTTTGCTTTGCTTTCATTGAAATTTAGTAATGCTTTCAATATAAAGCACATCTGCCAGTTTAACATGCCCGTTCCCCACTCCTCCTCTCTTCCTCTTTCTGTCTCCCTGCCACTCCCTCGCTATATAGGCTAATTAACACGCCCAGGCGCAACACGAAAGAAAACTAATTCCCGAATGTTGCGCTGCGGGCAACAAAATAAGCACGAATTCAACTTGCAACAATGCGGCTGCGAATCGACATAAGTATGTACCGTTATTGCATACACACACACTCACATGTACATGCACACATATACATACATATGTTTAAACGTATGTATATAACTTATTCATACAAGCACAACTACGGGTGCCACAAGGGCTTTTGCCACAACACACACACACTTACATCATTTGCTAGATTTTTATTTCTTGCCGCTTTTCATTTTTATTTTCGCTCACTTTTCACTGTTAGTTATGTCTGCTTGCGGGCTGTTCTTTGCATGTTGTTTAGGTTTTTTACTGACTGCATGCATTTTGTTTGTGTTTTTTTCTATTAGGCAAAAGAACTAACAACAAATAGAAAAATCCAAAACAAATTCGTGTTTTTTGTGCACTGTGCACAAAGCAGCTGCAGGATTTGCGTTAAGTGTAGCATACTTTGCAGCGCCGCGGGGCCAGAGTGTGTGTGTGTGTGTGGCAGTGCAAGAGTGTTGCTGTTGTTGTTGCTGCTGGCTGGCAAATTAGTAAACAAATGCACATAATGTTCCGAATTAGAGAGAAGGAAAGAAAGGAAGAAGGGGGGAGTACAGCTTAAGCGCAGCGCAAAAGGCAAGTTCTTTGAACTCAACGAAAAGACACTACAGCTATCCCTCTCCCTCACTCAACTAAATATTTTCAGCGCTTTAATGGCTATGTACAGTTAATGGCAATTAAAGTCGGTTGATGTTCTTAATTTGTATTATTAAATTAGTTAGTGTTCTCATTGCGTGGCTAGTTTTATTTGTATTATATATTTACAAATATATTTGTATTTATTCACAGGATATTCATTGCACCTTGCATTCATTGATATTTAAAACTTACCCAACACTTATTGTTAATCAATGATTTATTGAAAGTGGCGGGAGGCCGATAAGTATCGACTTTTTCCTAAGAGCTATTAAACTTAAAATATTAATAAAAATGTATATAACTGTAAGTAATAGTGACTAAAATGGATGAATTTCACTTCTCCCATTATTGTTTCACTTTGTGTTCAAATCATTGGGTCTTAGCACCCGTATTAGGCACTCAAAAAGCTTTGGTTTCATCTCGTAACCGACAATTAACGGATGATGAGGGCAGTATTACATACATATGTATGTAGGGTATGGGAAAGGGAGTGTTGTAGTATTGTAGTGGGATCAGATGGTGAAAATCGGCTTACAGACCAATGCAAATGTTGCATCTGTGGCTCGATTTCAACACAAGCCAACACCGCCCACTTATGCAGGCCAATAGGGTGAAAGCGAACCAGTGAAATTAATGCCAGTTATATTATAAACTAATCACATCATCTATTGAAATGGACGCTTTCAACTAGGGGAGCCGTATGCATGGCGCATTTAAAGCATTAAGTTTTGTTTATATTTCCTGGGGATTGTGAAATCTGCGCACGTTGTAAATGCAAATTATGCGTAAATATCGTATTGTACTTCAGGCAAGATGATTAAATAACTTGTGGTCGGCCCACTCACTGATTCCGACAGATGCCGAGGCAATCAGTTGAGATGCCTCTGAGGTAGCCACAACAGAAGGAGGAGAATAAAAAGAAGAAGAAGAGGCAGCGGCAGCAACAGAAGTAGCAGCAACAATAGCAACAGCACAACAACGACGGGCTACACTTTTCGTCGAGTTGCAGTAAAATATTGTGTAGTTTTTTCTTTCTCTCCTTCTTCCACTTCCCCCTTTCGAACATGTTTTCCATGTTGCCCACTCCATCTGCACAATTTTCTATCCGTTTTGTGCTATTTATTTGCATTTCCCATTTGTATATGTACACACAGCAAGCTGCCACTCTCTCCCTCTCTTTATGTATGTATGTGTATGTGTGTGTGTGTGTGTGTTGAATTTGTCCCTTAGTCATGTTTGATTTGCAATTTCGCACAATCAATGTTGAAGCTCAGTCGGCAAATCCCCGAAATTGCCAATAAATTTGTCCTATTGACTGTGTCTGACTGCAAATTTGCTGCTGCTGCCGTTGCTGCTGCTTCAAGATGGAAAACGACTCCAAACAGAACTCGACTCGAAAAGTGGAAAAGCGCCGTCGATTCTCATTTCGCTTTTCCGATATTCTTTCGCCCCTTCTCTCTGATTAGCAAAGCAAGTGCGCCTATTACGCAGCTTCTCCTCCTATTGAATACTGGGGGCATATTTGATTAGCGAATGCCACAGCGCGCCGCCTTTACGTTTTATGTTTTCATCCAGCGAAAGGATTTGCCATTAAATCGGCCTGCCTGGCTGCTGCTTTCCACCACATTAGGCAGCTGTTATTTGGCTAATTTTGCATCTTTTGGTAATATAATTTACACAAAATAACACACGACTGCGCACACACTCACACGCATTGGCCACACCCCACAGAACCCGTGCAATTGAAGGCCCAGAACAGGCCACAAGGAGGCTTAACCCGCGCAGCACTCATACGCCACATTGCACAGCCAGTAGCAGGTGTGGGTGGCCGTGGCAGAGAGTGGGGCAAGTGGCAGTGAGTGGGCGCTGTTAATCAATGATTTGGAAATACCTTACGCAACATTAATTTCATCCAACACATTTTTGCCTCGTGCAATTGGTTTCATTTTCGTTTTGAAAAGCGAATCGACTTGCGCGATAAGAAAACTATAAAATACGTAGATGTAGCATGGCATATACATTTTGAGGAAGAGGTAATTTAATTTAATATAATTATTTTTCCTTTTCAATTATTTATTTTTCTCTTCGTTCCTTATTCAGTGCTGCAGTATTGTTTCATATCGATTGAGTTATCGATAGCTTGATTCATTTTAAGTAACGATAGTGTATTAGCTATGGTCACACTACGACTCAACATGTCAGGCAACTTTAGGACGTTTTTCACTTGAATCGAATAGAAAGTGAAAACAGTTACATTTACATACCCCAACATGATTTAGCATGTTTTGCAATACTAGAATTCTTTGGGTGCAGGGAAAGCACCTTTCAAATAGATGCGAATACATTTGAAGCGACAGAGAGAGCGCGCCTCAAAGAAAGTTGGCTCAAAGTGCTTGCAATTTGCCTAAAGAGCCCAAAAGGACTTGCAACACGGGTTTGTGCAGATAAGCGGAACGGCAGCTGTTGCCCGGCAGAGGGAGTCAAAGTGGTAGACGGTGGGCGGAGAAGAGGGCGTGCATTCTTAACTTTGTGCCGTTGTACACGAGCAACAACAACAACAGCGAGCGCAACAATGCTGCAGCTGCAGCTCCCTTGTGCCTCCCCCTCAGCTCGTGGAACTATTTCAACCGTCATTTGTGGAGTTTTTTCGCTTTTGGCTTTTTGCTGCTGCGTGTACTGTCTGTTCAATTGCCACGCGCGCGACTTCTGTACGCATGTCGCTGTTTTTTCGGCGCCTCGCCCTGTGCAAATTGAATTTGCATGCCTGGAAGGTGAAGACCAGATGCAGGCCAGGACCAGCAGCAAAACAAGTCGCAGTCCGAGTCGGAGCTGGTGCTGGAGAAGGAGCTGACAATTGTCGCTCAACGGTTAAATGGAATTGCGTATAATTTTTTCCTGCCTTGACTCTGCTCTGTGCTCTCCAGCATGCTCCTGCTGCAGCTTCTCTTCCAGCTTGATGCGAGTTTTCGGCAACTTGGCTGCAATCACTTTCCCATTTTGAGGCAATTAAGCGAATCTGAGCTTGCCTTTCCCTGCCAGGTGTAGCTGGGGCAGCTAAGCGGCGCATTGAGATAAGCCTGGCAAAGCGTCGAACAGCTGCCACATGCCACATGGCCATGTGGCAGTTGCATTGTTAACCTTTGTCTCCTGCCCGCAATCTAAGTGCAAATAAATTGCGGCTGCCTCTTTTCCTCCCACTCTCTTTCTCTCTGGGACTTGCTGCATGTAAATGACATGCAACAAAAGGCAACAGCAGCAGCTGTAGTAGCTGCATAAAAGAACAGAACGCAAAGTAGCAGGAGAAGCAGAAAGAGGAACAGGAAAAGCAGCGGCAGCGGCAGCTACGCTGACAAGCGGCGCGATAAACCGACACAAGCATGTCAAAGAAAACATTTCACTTGGTTAGTTTTTCACTGGACTGCAACGACAAATGATGATGAGCAGCCCAGTCACGGGATTTAGATGTGACCGGCAGGAATGAATGAAGTCACTTAGAGGAAGTTAGTTCCGACAGTAGCTTAGGTATGGATGTTATTAATTCATATATTTAAAATAAAAATTTTAAATAAACTACTACTAATCAACTCAACTATTATTCAATTATTATTGGTACAATTATTTTGTTGAAAATAAATTAGTTTAGTCAGAAGTTTATTGAAGTTATTCAACACTTTCTCTTATAATGATTTACCGAATGTGGCGGTAGGCCGATAACAGTGAAGTCCTAATAAAGTAATTTGATTAGTTGATGTTGACCCTATTCAACACTTACTTTGAGACTGGATCGATGACTTATCGAAAATGGGGGTATGCCGATAATTATGAAGTGATTCTAAATCTAACAATTGGTAGCTGTAAATAGTTAATAAATAAAAACCTTAAAAAACAGGTTAAAAGGATCGGACTACCACCTCCTCAGTTATGGAGGATTGGTCATAAAAGATCATTTGTGTAAGATCTGCAAGATACAGGAAACCACGGAAAACACTTGCTAACTTTGGCAGCCCAAGCAAGCATGTCGGAGATTTCCCTCATCGTAAACCGAGATTTGCATATAAGTCGCGCATCTCTGGCCAGGAGCCCAAGCGGGGATCACTTGAGTGGCTAACTGGCCAAATCCCCTGTGGTGTGGTGGGACAGCACAGCACAGGACAGGACAGTAAGCCAGCCAAGCAAACGACTTGACGCTTCGCTTAACTTAAGCGATTTTTTATGCGCTCTCCAAGCACAAGAAAAACGAGAAATGAACAGAGACTGAAAGATAGAGAGCGAGAAAGATGGAGATACAAAGTGGGAGTGCAGGAAGATGGCTACGATTCGGTTTGTGTAAGCGTGTTTCTCTCTGAGTTGAGCAGCCTGGAAATCTGCTCGCAGCTAATTAGCAGCGCAGTGCAGCGCAACGCTGAGTGGCAAATGTCGACATCATGTATACGCCCCGTAACACGAGCCAAGCAAATTGCATTCCACACTGCAAGCAGGTCACTTTTCTGTCGCACTCTCTGCTCTTTTTCAAGCACCTTCAGAATGTTTTTTTTTTTTTTTTGGGGGGTGAAATTGCATTAAGCTGCATCGAAAGTAAACGGCGTCGTCCTTGTGAACGCAGGCAGAACAGGACAGGCACAACTTGGTGGAACTGCAAGAGAACTTTCCAATTTGCCAGTGCATTTTCTTGTGCCAGGAATTTATGTGCACACTTCGACGCACCTCCTCCTGCCCAGGCCAGCACCGAACAGAGTCTTACTCACTCGAGAAGGACTAATGAAATATTATCGATATATATTACGGAGCTTACATGTGGCACAATGTGCTCGCCAAGCTGCAACATATGGGGGCCATCATTGAGTGAGTGCAAGAGCTGGGCAGGAGGAAGTGGCAATTCCAGTTGCGCTGGCATCGTTTAAGCACTTCGGCAATTTAAGACGCAGCGCTGTAAAAGAAGTTTACATGATCAATGTGCGATATAGATGGGGGAATTCCAAGGGACCTTTTTGCCATTTTTTTGCCAGGGTATTTTTTGGCCAAAGATGAGCAAAGTGTGAGGACAGCACAAGGGTATTCTCTTCTGCTAGAAGAGGAGAAGTTAGGCAGATCTCTATAACTGGTGTTGGTATAGATGCAGTTCTTTCAGTTATATCTTTAAACACCATTCCCAACATGACTTTAAAGAGATGGCCTTGCACTCCTTGCAGCAGCAAATCAGTTAGCCCGAAGCCCGCGATTCAATCGGTTTCAAAGTTGTCCGCAATGGGCACGCCGCACTCCACGCTGCTGTTCCACTGTGGGCCACTTTTAATGGGTTCGATACGAAAGCTTTCGCTTTTATGTGCGTGGCAGCAGCAGCAGCACCGGCACTGGCACAAGCATGCAATGGGCGTGACACGACTACGCACTTTAAGGAGCGCCGGGCTTAATTGGCCGCTCAGCTGTAAATTCACTGGACTGCATCAAAGATTTACAGCTTGGCTGGAGCTGGCCGAACATTAGAAATGGGAAGAGGAACAGGAACGAGGGGCATCGCCATGCTAGTTGGGCAGATGTTTTGGTCTCTGCGAGCGGTTTGCATTTGGCATTTATTGCCGCTTTGTTGTGCTTGGTCGGGACTGGACTGGGCTGGGTTCCTGCTGCTGCTGCTGCTGCTGTTTGCTTGGCCATTGAGCAGCTGCACTTGGCCGGCACATTGTTTGCTATTTGTTCGTGGCACACTAAGCCGGCAAATTCGCATGTGCCTGTGCAAGCGAGGGGAGCGGGCCATGAGGTATGGCCTTCTGTCAGGGCCATAAGCTGGTCTGTTATAGAGGGGTGGGGGGAATGGAGGAACCCGCCAGGTTTCAATTAAATAATGCGGCATTGTAACAGGCGCATGAAGTCCCTTACCCCCTTCTGTGGAGACCGTTCAACTGTGAATTTGTATTCAATTAAAAATAATTTCTTTGTCAATTATTCATTCATTGTGCAGTCGGACAGCGGGACAGACAGATAGACAACTGGGCCCGCTGCTCAGTTTTGTCAGGCAGCAAGTCAGGCAGAGAACGAGCAAAGCGAGAAATAAAAATCAATTTATTTATATATCGTACAAAAACTGTATAAACACAAAAACAGTCACACAAGGAGAGAGAGACACGTGTATTTATTATATTTTTAAATTTCATTGTTAGCTTGTGCTACCCCTGTCACTCTCTCCGTCCCCTTTGCATTTTGCCACTCTGTTTTTTGCCACCTCGCGGCATAAATCAAAATAGTTGTTAATCAATACAAACGAGGCCAAAAAGCAAAGCTGAAATAACAGTAAATATGTAACGAATTGGCTTGCGCTTGAGCGCAGATCATAATGCTATATATGCACATATATTTATTGGTGTTGCCAGCAGTTCTACCCAAAAAAAGCTAAAATTTTAATAGTGTGTACATTCTGATGAAGTTTATAACTGTTGGGCAGCATATATATTTAAGATGATTATATATTTAAGACGTTTCGAAATCAGGTATATTAAGCTACTATTGTTATAACTTTTATTCATAAACTTTATTAAACTTCTTAAATTTAATAATTAGCAACTAACTGAAGCTCGATAGGCTGCAAAGCGAAATTCTGCGATAGCAATTTGTGTACTAATTGGAGCTCGATAGGCTGCAATCGAAATACTGCGATAGAAATTTGTGTACAAATTAAGTGGCGGCACGTCGATTAACTTTTTAAATAAAATCATCGTTTTAGAATGTCGAAAGTGGTGGCGCGCCGATTTTAAAAACGATAAAATGTAACTGAAAGTTATTTGTTCAACTTAAGCAGAAAGGACAAATCTATCAGGAAAAAGGCTAACCTGACAACACTGATAAATATAGAGATTCATATTCATATTTATGCAGATTTATTGCGCCAGCACATATGATATTCATGTGGCATTTCAGCTGAGCCGCTTAAGCTCAGTTCTGATAGAGGCAGAGTGGAAAAAAGAAGCTTCTACCGAACAAAAACTGAAGAGGCTTAATTAATGACATCATTGGAGTTGCACCCTATAAAAAAGGAGCGCCTGGTCGCCAGCAACTTTTGCCATTTGTCCATTAGAAAAAGCAAGACAAGTTCGATAAATAATTGATAAAGCGCGGCTGCACAAACTGCTGTTTGTGGCCATAGTCCAGTTGAGTCTGGCGAGGATGGGGCTATGATAAGGGAGGTGAGGAAGGGAATGTGGATGCAGCCGCACACAATGTTGGCTAATTACTCAACGGGGCTCATTAAGTGCGCGCTGCATTTTCACTTTTCAACGCTTTGCAGCTCGCACCTCGCGACTAATGAAGATTTATGAAGGTCCTGAAGGGGGTGGGGCAGCAAGGAGAAGGGGGAGCAGGGAGCCAAGAGTAGGATCCTTAAGCTTGAAGCTGGAATTGTTGCTGAAAGTTTAATGTGTTTTTTAGGTTTTCTGTTCGCTCGGGCTAATTATAAGGCAAACTGCAATGAATTATGCAGCAACAGCGACTGAAGACGCAGACGGAGATGGAGACGGAGCTGGCGAGCATTGTCTGCCTTCGTCTGCCTTGTCTTCTTTTGCAGAAAACTTTAATCAAGTTCTGCATATCGAAGCCAAGGCAGAGGAGGGGGAGGAAGAGGGACAAGGCAAACATTCTTAATTCAGCATAATTCAAATTCAAATACGCCAAAACGTTTGTAGCGAATTCGAAGCGAAAGCGAAGGAAAAAAAAAGGAGACAAACAAAATACACAAGCAGAAGAAGCAACGATGGGGGAGGGGGGGTAGTGGGGGGAGGAGGACATTGTGTTACATTTTTATTTAATTTTGCTATCTGCCAAGCAGCTCCCTGTCCACTGCAGCAATCCCCGCCAGCTTGATCCTCTTCCTGTTCCTCCTGCTGCTCCTTGTCGGCTTTGTACGCTGCCTGCTAAAAAATGCGCAAGCAAAAGCAATTTGAAAGCTGCGCTGAATACGTAAAAACAATACGAGTTTTGTGGCCCGTGCCACAGCACTCAGTCTCCCCCATCTTCCCCCTGGCTCACTCAGCTGCTTATGGCCACCTTGGAGTCGACTCGGACTCGGACTTGGCCAAGAAGAAATTTAGAAAAATGAACTGAAAAGAAAACTCAGCGGTCCGTTCACTGCGGAGGGAGTGTGCGTGAATATCTTTGTGTGTATGTGTGTGTGTGTGTGTGGGGATGTCTGTGTGTGTGTGTGTGTGCTGTTGTGGCAGCTAATTTTCATTATTCTTTCAAAATGCAATCAAGAAATGTTGCGCTTGCTTTCGCTTTTGCTGCTCATGTTGCTGTTGCTAATGTTGTTGCTGTTGTTGTTGCTGTTGCTGCCTCTTTCCGGCTGCTGCAATTGCAGGAAAACGCTTGAGCAAAGCGGTTATGGCCAACACTAGCCCAGGTGGCCCAAGTCCATTGCCAGCGCACATTACCGAGCTGAGAGGCGCATCTGGGGATCGAGATGAAGATGGGCAACTGAGTCGGACACGGATGCGAGCATCTGCACGCTTGGCAGCAAATGAGCAGCAGTGGCAGCACCAGCAGCATGACTGGCAACTTGCCCAAGAACTTGTTGTGCGCGCTGCATTTAAATGCAACAAATTGAGACGGAAAATAATTAATAAAGCGCTAATTTTTCTATACTTTTCTCGAAACTCAACGAGATGAATTTTAAAGTAAGGAGAGAAGGTTTTTTAGGTGTGTATAAGAAAATGAAATTTAAATCACTAAAGAGGACTATTATCGATAACAATCGTGGTAACACAATAATTAGAGCTGCGGCCAACTTCATTTGGTACTAAAATAAAGAAAAGGGTAATTTAAAGGAAATTCTTCTAAGGAGAAATTTTTATTAGAACGTAACTTATGTTTCTTCTGAATTTTTTAAGATCAGTACAGCCTTGTGATATAAGATTTATTTGAATTTATTTATTTAACTACCTATACTCATTACAGATTAATGATATGATTTAATATAAAAATTCCCTTGGCCTCGTCATGTTTTTTGAGCCAATAACGTAAACAACCAAAGGAATAAGTGTAATTCAAAAGAAATTTATTATAAAGTTTTCTCTAGATTTTTTCCAGCTAAATCAATATCAACTTGATTTTTCACCCATTTCTTTTTCTTTTGAAAGCTGCTCAGCACACTTACTTTTCGTATTCATTCCTTCGAACAATGACCTCACTGCAGCAGCTCGTTCTAAGAAGGCAGCACAGTTCTTTCAGCTCTTGGCAATCAGAAGGCACTATCCCATTGTACCTGGCGCAGGTAAATTCAATTAGACAACGTCTTGTGCTCTTCCCCACCACGTCTCCACATGCCATTAGGTGCAGCCTGCTGCGAACAATCAAGTTTTTGCAGGGCATTCTCAATGGATAACTCAATTTGACAGTCAATCAAGCATAGAATACAACTGTGATTATATATGCAAGCACACACATCCACATGCACAGCACACATGTGAGTGTGAGTATGTGTGTGATGCCTTGGCTTAGCCCAGCGAATCGTGCAAACAATGCGGCAAATGGCAACAAAAGGAACCTAACTGAGCCGAAACTGCACTTCATCTATATTTATGGCTAGGAAAAAGCCACGCCCACAAAACAAAGAGGGAGCAGTGGGCGACCAAGAAGAAGCAGCAACCAAAGACGCAGAAGAAGAATACAATGAGTAGCCGTAGGCAAACATTAACTGTTATTAAATGCAAAGCAGCGCAGCAAACAAACGATAGCAATGGCTGCCACCAAAAAGTTTCGATGGGCCAAAAACTTGCGCAGTTTACAGCGATAAGATCGCAGCGACTTACAATACCCTGCAGAGTTATTTGAATTAGTAGTATACTCGTATTCATGCTGAAATTTCCCTTTAAAGTAAAATTTGCGCTTTAAGGGAATATTTTCGAATTATGTAGGTACTTTTTAGAAATTGCTACTAAATGAAGTTGGCTGCGCCAGTGACTAAAAAGGGAAAACGTTCAAATTAGGACTTTTTTGATTTTCATATAAAATGAACTTGGCTGCGCTGCTAACTGAAAAGGGAAATTGTTAAAATAAGGTGTTTGTTAATTTTAATACCAAATAAAGTTGGCTGCGCTTCTTAAGAACCTAAAACTGGTATACCCAATTTGTGCAAGGGTGCCAGGGGTATAACTAATTTGGCAGTGGAAAATCACGACCGGCTACATCAACAATGGCAGCCGCATCGACTTGAGGCTGCAGTCGACTGGCGGCGGCACCGACTGGAATTGTGTCAGCCACATTCGTGCAAACACACACAGACACACACAAACTCACTAGCCACGACGAGCTAACTAATTTAAATGGCACCATTGTGCGCCATAACCCAGAAACAAAGGGGCCAAGCGGAAGCTAACATGCAGCGTGCTACGATAGAATGCGTGTTGGGAAGGGGAGTGCGGAGTGGGAGAGGGGGACGCGCAGTGTCGGCAATGGCAGCGATAAAGACAGGAACATAACAGCCTGCCAGGCTGGATCTGGACGGCGTGCGACTGCGACTCTCGACGAATTAATGCCACTTTCAAGTGCTTGCGAGTGTGTATGTGTAAGTGAGAGTGTGCTGTGTATGTGTGCCTGTGACTGTGTGCACTTCTGAATTACCAAATTTATAACAATGCGAGGGAGAAGCGCGCCTCGCGGGCGCAAAGTGGCCGAAACGGAAGCGTTGCAGTTTGCTATCAGCAGCCACTCGCATTGAAATATGTTCGGGGTGTGGAGCAAAAGTACCTGCGGGCATTTTATAGATAATAGACATTTGGGGCACACACACCCACACGCAGCACTACACCCACATCACAGTGTTGGGGAAAACTTGCAAGAAAATTCCAGGCAGACGCCATGGGAAACGCAGCCAATTTTCGAACACGCGAGCATATTGTAAAAGTTGCCAGGCATATGCTGCCCGGGCCAGACAATGGTGTGGGAGGGCGATGTGGAGGGGTGAACTCGCCTGATTTGCATAGTTTGGACGCTGCTGCGGCTGCCAACACGCTGCTTGGCTGTTGCATTTATAATGCAGCAACAGCAGCAACAAAAAGAATGCAACACGATGCATGCAGTTTGCGAGGTGAACAACGATAGAACCTCGTCAGGCATGTGAAGGCGAAAACGAATACGTAAACGTATACCCCCCAAATCCACCGCCACGCCCCCTTTCTTGCCCACGCAAATGTTTTTCGTTGCTGCATTTTAAGTAGCTGCGCGGCAAGTCAAACAAATATTTCGCGTTGACAGCAGTTAGAGAAGTGCTAAACGCACTCGAGATATATCGATATAAAAACAGTGTTAAGTAATGTTAAGCACATTATCAGAATATATCGATGCAGTTGGTGACAGTTAAACACAATCGAAATATACCAAACAGTGGCAGATATGTTAAACACAGTCGATGATATCGATAACACCGTTAGGTCAATTTTAAACATTTGTGGGATATATCGATGCTATAAGAGCAATGTAATCTTAACACTTGGTGTCATGTTAAACTGATTTAATATTAATAATATATATAGAATAAATGTATCGACTATATCTTAAATTGTAATATATCATATTTCTTCTATAAAACCCAATTCAATATTTTCATAAGAATTTTGCCAGTGCTGCAAGTCATATAAATGAAATATACAAAGTTTCCGCTGCCATTTTTCATGCCGTTGGCTAAGCCAGAAACGAGCTAAATTTAAGAACGTTGCTTTAACGTCTTGTCTCGCACTTTTGATGTGTTTGGCATGTGGTTCGTATGCGCGCATGTGGGTACACTGTACAGTGTGTGGGTGGTCGAGTACCCCGAGTAGTGTGGTTAGTCTCGAGTGGGTGAGTGAGTGTCAGTGGGAAGGGGGTAGATGGAAGGTGGTTCGTGGTTGATGCGTGCTGTTTGCTTAGCATGCAAAGCTTTAGAAAAGTGCCAAAAGTAACGAAGATTAAGGATGGGCGAGTGGCACGTGCTGACCTCAAGGCGAGCATGAGAGAGACAGAAAGTGAGAGAGAGGGAGACAAAAAGAGAGGGGGACAGAGCGAGTTGTGAAATATTCTACGTGCCAGCGCGGCATTGGCTCGCCATTGATTTATGCCACTTGAGTGGGCGCTTCAAAGTGTCAATACCGGACTTGGCTGATTTCAAGTTGCATTTTAGCCAAATTGCTTATAGCAAAAGGGCAGAGAGAGAGAGAGAGAGAGGGGAGGGAGGTGGAGTGCGAGCTGCTGCTTCCGGTATTGTTGAGTGCGCTGGCACTTAAGAAAAATATAATAGCCTCAGCTCAAGTAAACTTTGTAACTAAATACGAGCGCACATCCCTGCCCAGGCCCAGTCGCTATATAAGACCGTAATTCCATTAAAGTCCATTACACGAAATGCTCTCGCACTCGCACTCGCCTCGCAAAAAGCGCAGTCCGGCAAAGGCGACGACGGCAGCTCGAAAGAAAATTTCGCCCTTTCACTTGGCAGCTCTTGTTGTTGTTGCTGTTGCAACTGGTTTGTCCTTGGCAGCAGCGTTGCATTGCAGCACCAAAAATAATAACTTAAGTAATGTCATTAAAAGGCGAAAATGGATTAGATCTGCCCCAGTGGCAGTAGCAGCAATAGCCATCCACAGGCATCTCAAGCACATGAAACTCTCTGCAGCCCAAAATCGTTAGCTTTAATATCGAAAGGGTTCTATTTGAGTGGCTTATGATGCTATGGATCAGACTTGATTATAAAATAACTGGATAATTTCGTAGTATTGATATTGTTAATGATAACAATGCGTAATCCTTGAGTATACCACATACAACATGTAAAATAGAGCTAAATAAAAAGGAATATTTCTTGTATGAAAACAGCCTCCTCTGGCTTTTCCCTTAACTAAAGAAAACTGTAGCAATTCTTCAATTAAATCGTTTTAAATGCTGATTTGTTCTACCCATATTATGTTAGAGATATTGAAACCGTTGCACTAATTAGTGGCACAAGATGCCTGCACTTGCCACAGGAGGTTGCTGCAATGTGAGTGCACTTAGCGCGGCCACACTCAGATCGATGTACAGCGCTGGCATCCAATGAATTTCGACATTTGCAATGCAAAAGTGCTGAAGTGCCTCATCTGGCAAGTCTGCTGGGTGAGGGAGAGGGGTAGGGAGTCAGAGGGAGAGAGGGGGAGAAGCTGGCGCCGGGCAATAAAAGAACCGCAGTGTAAAACATGTACAATAACAAAACGGAAAACGAATCAAACCGAAACGCAATGCATGCTGGCAGACTGAAGATGTGTGTGCGTAAGAGGGAAAACGAGAGAGAGAGAGCGAGATGGAGAGAGGGAGAAAGATAAAGGGCGGGAGAGATATGTTGTTAAGTGGGCTGGTTTTCCGCTTGGGCTTCGGCTTGGGGTTTGCGGCTTGGCAGCCAGCGTCGTCATCGTTATCCTTGCTGAGTTTATAATGAATCGCCGCTAGCTTGTATTTCGGTTGGCCAAAAAGCCTGTTGCTGGCATCGACCTACGATACGCACACACACACACACACACAACAATACACAAATACATATTCACACACACAGGCGCTGCAATGACGATGGCATAACATGTTAGCATACTTTGCGGCGCACTCGTGAGCCAAACGTGACGATTATATGATGAATGGTGACACGTCTCTGCTGCTCGCCTCCCCCCTCTCTCCCTCTCTCTCTTTCTCTTCTTCTTTCTCTTTATACGTTTCCCTGTCTGTGTGTGTGTGTGTATCAATCATGCGGGACTAGTTGTTGATTGTCTTGGAAATAGCTCTTCGCAGGCCGTCATTTGGTTAGTTTTATGTCGCACGACTTCGACATCCACTCAAATCAGCAGTCGATTTCCATTATGAGCATGCACTGCTATTATGTGTGCGAGGGCTGCAACAGTAGTTTGCTGTGATTGGATACAAAGTAAACAGAAATTATAAGAAGTTGGACATTTTAGGATATTTCTTTAGTAGATTGAAGAAACGATGAAGATGAAGTAGCCTCTTTAATTCTTCTTCATATTGAGCATTCTTTAAGCAACTTCCCCTGACTTTACTCAATTTAAAGCTTACAGTCTTCATTACATTTGCGTGCTGCCTTTAAGCAGCTCCTCGTGTCTTAATCAAGTGCGACACATTAAAAATTCCAAAACAATTTCGAGTGGAATTAATTTTGTTTCGCGCAATCTTTAAGATACTTTGCGCATGATATTCCTTTGAGGCTTCCCTCGTTATTATCGCTTTGTAGATGCTGTTTACAATCCTTGCAGCTGTCTGAAGCCCCCATCGGACTAAAAAAATTCAAGCTGTGCCAGTGGCGACTGGCGCGTTGGCTTGTTATGCGCGTCGCCCGCCAAATGTAGCACAAGCTTATGAAATATTTCACGCCATGTGCGACGTCAGTCACATTTTACGACATGCCAATGATGCCGCCATAAAAGCGAGAGAGTATGAGAGAGAGGAGCGTGTGGGAGTAGGAGAGATACAAAGATGTCGACGGGCACAAGCGAAGTTGTAAATCAACCGCAGTGGAGACGATTTTCTACTGCTCCGCTCCTCTGCTCTCTTCCCTTCCCTCCTGGCGTATACACTTTTATATGGCTAATTGGCTTCAGTGCAGCATACCGCAATTGTGGGGCACTTGAATGGCTTAAGTCGGCGCAGTTGCTTTGGGGCAAGTGAAAAATATGGCTGCCGGACAGTTATGCTTATGCCGGAAGCTGTCACGCAGCGCAGAAATGGCGCAACTTCCGCACGAACATGTCGCCAATGTCAGTTCCGCGCAACACACTCAGACAGCCGAGACGACAAGGAGGCAAAGAGAAGAAGAGAGGGAGAGAGAGGTTAGAGGGGGGTAGACAGGACAGCCATTGAGCAAGACGATGCAGAGTGGATGAGACTGGGCGACTGGCCGCCTGATTTATTGCACTTTAAATTCGGCGACATTTTTTGTATGTCGTTTATCTTCATTGCGTATGCCAAGAACTAAAGCAAAGTGCACCGGCCATAAATAAAGCACGCAAATATATGCAAAGGCGCACAAACACACGCACATACACACACACACAAACACATACACATTGCATATGCGAGAATGTACGTCTGAATGCACATAAAGCAGACAACGGCCGCCCCGAAAATACTTGACTTGTAATTTTCTAAAAGCTTACTTCAACATTTCTGCATATTTTTGGCATGCAAAGTGCAAGCAACGACTGCAGCTCAGACGCAGTTGAGTCTTTGTAGTCCTTCGAGGTCCTTGCCACTGGATGAGGTTAAGGCTGACTCTGCTCTCTGCTCAGCTCTGCTCTGCTCTGCTCTGCTGGCCGGCCTGCTCAAGTGCCCTACAATTGGTTAGCTTTGGCGAACCCTATCGGTCACAATGCTCGACTTGAGTACGCCAGAAATCTTCAGTTCTGCCTCTTGCGGTGGAATTTGTAATAAAAAGCGGAAGTTATGGTTGGATTTATAGCAATTAACATCTTCGTTATAATTACGGCTGTTTGCTGTAATTATTTAAAATTATAAATATGTAGCATATTTCTAAATAAATGCCTTTTCTTATTCTTTTATTTTTATTTATTTAATTTCGGTATGAAGAGGAGTAACTTATCTGTACGATTGCTTAACCATTAATCAATGTATTTCTATGTTAATGTTATGTAGCTGTAAGCGTAATGTTAATGTTATTCAATAATCGATTAATCGCTGTTAGGCCCCTATCACTGTAAACGAAATGTTAGTGACAGTTAAATATGGAAGCATCACTGTTAGTCTTATGTTAATGTTGCATGGCTGTTAGGTAAATGTTAATGTTATTAGTTCAACGATGAATCGATATATCAGTGTTGAACTGCTGCCTGTTAATTATTAATTAATAAATGTCTGTTTGTTAAATGTCAATAACGGAAAAAATCTCCCACCTTTGTTGCGCCTGTGCAGTGTATTTCATGGTTCGGCTTTACATCGTAAATTTTCACTTGCATCTCCCACTGAGCTCTGCTTGCAAGTTATAGTATGCTGGCTAGCAAATTTTCTTTGCTTCGCACTGGCAACAAACTAATATTTTGAACTTTTGCCTTGAGCTTCCCGGGGCCGAGGCCGGGCCAAGACGGGGTCGTGTGTGCGGGACTTTTATGGCTTCCATAAAGAACACTTAATTAAGTTTCACACAAATTTCAGGTGGAGAACGCAATGTGCAATAAAATAAATTATTTGCAAAAAGCTGCATGTGTTTATTTGATAAGAGAGAGAGATATGAAATACGGCTGAGGCAAAACGGTGGAGTGGGCGGGAGTCAAAATGTCGATTAGGCGAGCAAGCCATGCATTAGGCAAATTAAAGATATACGAGCTGTATGCCATGTCTATATATATTGTGACTAATGCACAATAGACGATAACGATGCCGGCTTTAATGAGCGATAGTCAGGCGATGTCTGGGATTGGCAAATAAGCAAGCAAGAATGAGCATACCTTAGTGCTTTTTTGCCGTGTCTGCATTTGGCTGCATGCAGATTACTCATACGCCCCGTCGCGCAGCCGTGGCACACTTGGCGCACCTTTTCGGGTTGCACGGAACGAATAACGAAGCGCGAAAAGTGCCACCAAATGCCGTGCTAGCCAATAATTCAATAATTTTACGCTTAAATCATAGCAAATTAACCCATTTCCGGCGTAGACAGCGCCACATAAATTATGACAGCGACGTGCCGAAGCAAGCAGGCAGCCAGGCAGGTGGAGGAGGAGGAGGAGGAGTGTGCCACACCGGAACCGGAATCTGAGCTGTAGCCTGAGCCAACCAACAAGCGTCTCTATCGGTTTTTGGGGTCTCTTTTTTCTGTCGCTGGAAAAAAGCAAATTCAAAACGTCTTTTCGCCCGACGTCTTGTGCTTATCTTCGCAGGTCGCTTTGATAGTTGGCAGTAAAAGTTACTCTGCGCATTCGCGTGAGCGTGAAAATGGTTTTTCGTGATTCCACCAGGCAGCAACTACCTCCCACTACCCCCCTCTCACCCACCCCTGCCATCTATAGTTGCCTGCAGGCGTTGGGTTTGGGCGTTGGCTTTGTTGCGCTTCGCCGAAGACAAGCTGACAAATGCTGAAAAGTATCGTATGCCATCTATCATCGTGCATTAGAGCGACGGACGTCGGTCAGGCGTCGCTGCCCGTGCTTCCCCCTCCCTCCCCTCTCTCTCTCGTATGCTGCTCCTGCCTGCTGGTGACAGCAAGTTAAGTGCCCGTTCAATGGCCGGTTTTATGTTACAATGTTAATTTCCTCTTTCGTTTCGGTCGAGACTTTTACTAAAAAATTGATTGCTGCCCCGCGTTTTATGCGAGGTGTAGTTACAGCTCTCTCTCTCTCGCTTGCACCGTCTCCCTCTCACTTGCAGTCTGCCTCCACCTCTCACTTGCACCCCTCATGTTTCTCTCGCTCTCACTGTGTGTGCGGTGGATTTATGCGCCCGCGGTGCAATCATGTGGAATGCATGTTAATTACTGCAGCCTAGCCAGGCGCACCGAGTTAGCAACGCCCCGGCTGCGCCCCCTTCCCCGCTTCAGCCCCTCGCCTGGCGCGATGTTGTTGCAAATCAATTTGATGTTATTAGTTAATAATTACAACACCGCAATCGCAGTTAGCAAGCGTCACACTTAACCAGCCGCCGTCGCCGGCTCGGGGGTTAATGCATGCGACGTGTTTGAACTACAAATGAGGTAGAAATGTCAGCGGCGGGCGTTGCTACCTGGCAGGCGTCAGAGCTGTTCCTTGACAACCACCCTCGCACTATGCCTGCCTTTGCTGCTGACACTTTAAAGCATAGTCGGGCTGGGGATTTATGACCAACGAGTGCAAATGATGCCACTCAATGAATAACTTCGACTGCCAATTACAACAAAATGTAGTACAATAATTTGGAAACGCACGTGCCATGCCCCAACCAACAACCCTGCCCCACCTGTTCTGTGCTTCCGTTCCATTCCATGTTCCATTCCCGAGAGCCTCCTCTCACGTACCCAATTGCCCGGAAATGTTGCTGCGGCATAATTTGTCAATTGTGCGTGTTGATTTCTGAATTAGCTAATTTGGATTTTAGTTATTAGATGCTGATTACGCACTCTGCCACAGCCTTTCTGCCTGTCTGCGCGTGTGCGCGTGTGCGTGTGTGTGTGTGTGTGTGTGTGACATTAAAAATAGTTGCAGGGGGCACATTTTGGCAGCTAATGAGCTTTTAGGCCGCGACGCACTTGAAGCCGCAGCGACGCTGCTTATTTTGTTGCTGCGGTTGATTTTATGTTTCCCAAAATTTATTGTAATTTGTGCAATATGTTTGCACACACATTCTCTAAACTTTGCTTCTATTCAATTTGCTTTTTTACAACTCATTAAATTGTAGTTGTTTTTTTTTGCATTTCATTATTTATTTTGCTTTGCCATGTCGAAAATAATTTGCACTGCCTGGACATCTGCTTTAATTAATGTTAATTTTTTTTTGTGCGCCGTATTTACCTTACAACACTGACCTGACAGCGAGGCATGTGTGCTGTGTTTATTCAATTGCACGCGATGTTGATTGCAGATAGCTGCAGGTGACTTCCAACACTACTAGCAATTTAATGCATAACTATCGATGTACATTTAACAATCACGATGCTGATTAAAGATAACTGCAGGTGACTTGCAGCACTAATACAAATGTAATCTATTGATATATATTTTAATATCGTAATGCTGATTAAATATAGCTGCATGTGACTTACAGGAAATTAATGCATAACTATCGATATATATTTTTTAATTAACACATCAGAGAAATTCCCTTGACTGCAGTTCGTTGGTACACAATTCGTTGGTATTTCTAGTCCATGTTGGCATTTATAGTTAGTTAGTTTGTCACCACGTCGCAGGTTAATTATGCACATTGTATTCATGTTGGCCATGTTTGCCATACAAATAATTGACCGCATCTCCCGGGACGATGCGCTAAATAATGTTTAGAATGCAATTTATACAATTCGAAAATGAAAGTGAATTCATGTGGCTTTTGCAAACAACTTTTCGATAAATTTTCAAAACATATTTTAGCTGTATCGATTCCGTTATGCATTTGCTAATTTCTGCGGTCGGTTTTGCCAAATGCATCGAGTGCAATTATTTTATGGAAATATAATTAATTACGCAGCTGAATTAACAGCTGGAGAAAAGCGAAATATGTGTGGACTATTTATATAATCCAGTTTAATATCTGGTTATCATCAGGTCATATGGAATAATTCTACTTGCAAATGGAAAAACATATGTGGCTGTCAAAAGGATTGGCGATTTTTTGATTTAAAATAAATTTAACAAATTCCATTTTATAATTGCTTTCTCTACATTATAGACGACACAAACTAATTTGAGATCTTTTCAGAACTATTTCAGTTTCAAATTTATGAAAGCACTTAATGAAATGCGCTTTGCCTTATAATAATTTATATTCTCACATAATCAAGTGTTCCCACTTTTTTCATGCTCAACTTTTACTCTCCGTTGACTCTTATACTGTTTTTGAGTAAGTTGAAAGCTTTCGCTCCGAGAATGCCTCTTTCATACTCTTTTCTAAATATTATACAATAATGAAAGCTCTCGCCTGAAAGCTTTTAAAGCACCTCCCTACAACGCACCTCTTCTCATATTTTATTCATCGAGTGTGGCAGATACTCAAACTCACTGGCAATAATTATTGAGAATTTTGTGATTGAATATTTTTTATAATATACAAAAGTATCTGTATCTCCCGGTCAATTGAAGTATAAGGGTCTCTTATTTGTCAAGGCCTTGTACTTCCGAGAATATTTGAGACATTCAATTTCAAAAGGTCAATTGAATTCGATGCTTATCTATTATGTCTGATGTTGTCATTAAAGTCAGTGTATTCATAAACGAAATTCAATTGAGATGGGAGTAATTGTGACAAAAAATTTTAGGTTTTCTGCATGATCAAAGGTAGCTTTCGAGCTAGCCATATATTTCCTCAAAAATTTATTTTTGGCCACTGAAAGGAACAAAAGGAAATATTTATACTATGCCGCTGTTAAAAATATTTATACTAAGTAACATTGCTCACATCACTACTGCGATTAATTGGTGTTTCGATATGTACCGTATCAACATTGCAAACTGTCAAAAGTTTGCAGAATTCAAGGCCGACATAAGTTATGCGTATGTGTTAACAATGCAGAAACGGCGATCGCAGCATAAAGGCGAGATAAGGCTAATTATTCGGGAATATAGAGCGCTAGCACAATCGCACTTCGCAACATAAAATATCAATGTTGCCAATTTCAAAATTCTTGGGTAAATGTCCCTTATAATCAACCTGGTTATCCTACTTATCGATCTTATAAAAAGTGTTGGGTAATGTGGCATATAAAAGTATCGATGCCATTAATTATTTGCAAACAGCAATATATCGATGTTATAGCGCTGCAACTTCCATCACTATGGTGCAAGCATTTGCCGCCATTAAAATATATTTCATCAACAATTTTTTTACATATATCGAACAAACTGGGCAATTATTTATTGAAATATGCAAGCGCAGAACTAGAAGAGAAGCAAACCAATTGCACGAAATGGAAAACACTTTATTAGCAAATCGTGCAATATCTGGGATAACGGGCGTGGCAAACAGTTGTGTGTATTTACACACGCAATTGATGCAGAGCCGGGGCAATTGCGCTTAAAGTGTTGCATTATGTAACGGCTGGCATAAATATTTTGTCGGTTGGGCCATTTGCTAAAACTGCTGCGTCGGCATTTGCAGCGAATATTTTAAATGCGCGGCCGAGAGAAGGCGTGTGCACTGAAATGCCTTTAACACGCGCGGCAATAAAAACAGCCGCACTAGGCAAAGGCAACACCAACGTCAACAGTGGGTGACAGAGGGGGATGGGAAGACGTGGAGACAGAGAAGGAGAGGAGACGGAACAGGAGCAAAATAAAATGGTCTGGTGGCAGCGCATTTAAGTGCGCTTGCGAGCGCATTATTGGCTTTAAGAGATAAGATGAAAATAAACTACTTTTGCTGCATAACGACACACACAATCGCAATCAGAATCACACACACACACACACACACATACACAGTTGCAACAGCACGAGACCGCAAATTGACTAAAACCAAGGGGGAAAGGAGATGGGGGAGACGGACTGGGTCCGTGGCATGGCGGATGCAGCCGCACCGTGCTCGTGCTGTGAGCCGGCGCCGCTTCTGTAGTTTTCACTGTCTGTCACAAGACAATTTGTGCGCGCAAAACACAAAATAATACACACAAACACGGCCACTCACACTGATACGGTGTCCCTCCTCTCTGCACACCCCTTTCACACAGACACACACCACTAAGCATATGCATGGCACAGTTGTACAGCTGCTGCCTGGCAGCCTCTGGGTCTGTTGGTTTCTGTGTTACAGCGCGTATACGTAATGCCAGCAGCTACCCAGCACACACACTCACACACACAGAGCACATACATGTGTATGTATGTATCTACATGTGGACTGGCTGCACTGTAGAGATTTCAAGTGAATAACTTGTGCGGGTAAACATTTTAGATTTTGATAAATTGCAACTTATACGTTTTCTGTATAAATAAAAGATTTACGTAAATCGCCTGGTAAATGGCTGTAAGGAAAATGCGCTACGTACTCGCGGCGGCACTACCACACCCCCTCACTCCCCCAGCTACTCCCAGCCGAGGCCAACGACTTGTCCTTGTTGTTGTTCCTCTTGTTGTTGTTGTTGTTGTGTGTGGTGTGCATAACAAATGCTCAGCGACTTGCCTCAGACTGAGACTGCGAGACTGGTCTCTGGCCACTGAGCGGGCCAATGGCAACTGCTAAGTGTGCCTGGACAGCTCGCATCAGAGAAGGTAAACCATATCATGAATTCGGCTAGTTTCGCCCACTTCCAATGTATCCTTCAGTCTGAGCGTATTTTACACGGCTTCAAATCACTCAAGCGTGCGAGTAACCAAGCAAATAAAAATGTATAATCGGGCATGTTCGATTGTTAAATACCTCCTACTTTAATAGGTAAATTATGATTATTTTGTATTGCATACTTTGCAGATGATATAAGCAATTCTATCGCTTCACATGATTCATTTCTTAAATAACTTCTATGTTAGGCAGCCGTTTGGAATTAAATTTGTAGAAGTCATTTGAAGGGTGATAAATATTGTATATATTAAAATTGAACTTCCTAGTTTTATTGCTACGCTTGCAATACGATTTTTCTCACTTTACAGGAGCCACGGGGGGCGTAACCGAGTTTTAAAACATTTTGTATCTGCGTGCCATAGTAAGACACATTGAAAACAGATTTGGTAATTCTATCTCATATAGAGACTGAGATATAGCTGTTCATACGGACAAGATACTGTTCAAAAATACTTTTTGCGGTTGTAGAAACCTTCTTCTGCTCGTCATGCACACTTATGGTTGACACACAGTTATAATACCCTTCTACCACATGGAAAGAGGGTGTAGTAGGTGCAGTAGGTGTTGCAGCGGGCAATCCCCGCCGAGCATAAGCTCATTATGGATGCCTGCTTAGCTGGATCTACTGGCTTTAGAAGCATGCAGATCCACTGCTGACGACTTATTAAATATGATCAGCTTGGACGAGGGCTCACTGTGTCTGCGGCCGTCGCATTAACTAGCTGCAATTTTTTGTGCATTTAGATTCAATTTATTTGAAAGCCACTTGCAGAGCAGACTCTAACTGAGGACAGAGAGAGGGATAGAGAAAGAGAGAGACAGGAAAGGGTGCCACGCGTAAGCCCTGCTGCTGCTGCTGACGCAGTTGCAAGCGAGGCTAGAGCTGCTGCATGTGGAGTGCCTGCCTGTGGAGATTTGTGCCAGGCTGTGCCGGGTGAGCGGAGGCAGAAGGATGTGCGCGCGCGTGACCCTGGCGCCATTTAATCAACATTAGTGGCTGCTGCTGGCACGAGCTGGCTGCGCAAAGAGGGGATAACTCGCACACACACACACACACACAGAGTCGCACACCAAATGGCGTATTAATTGCTGTCAGTGTGTGTGTGTGGGGCCGTGCTGGGAAAAAAGTGCAACAAATGAACTTGAAAAAGGCGACGGCAAATGTGGCCAACATTTATGAATTGAGCCTCCTAATGGGCTTTTAAATGATTGCTTTTTGTCGTGCAACAGATTCCGCAATGGATTGATAGATTAGATAGATGCATGTCCACCATATATAGATTAATGTTCTATGCATTGTCCCCCCCCATTCCACTTTGCCACTGTGCCCCCTCAACTGTAATCGAAGCTGCCTCATTGCGTTCTTTCAACAGCGCTAACTGCCGTTCAGTTTCCAGTTGGATAACGCACAAGGTCAGGTCGAGGGATCCACTACAACTGCGCCAAAATGTTATTTACTACACATAAATTACAAGGGCTGCGGGAGGAGCAGTGCAGGTGCAAGGAGGGAGGATGTGCACAGCGAGAAAACTATCAAAAACTTTTGCTTTTTTTTCATAGCTCACCGCAGCGCAGTTGTTGATGGCAGAGGGCTGAGCGTGGGCAGCAGGGGAAGGAGAAGGGTAAGGGCGGGTTGAATCCAGTTTTAGGTCAAATATGCACATGGTACATTTGACCACAAAGTAAAACGGTTTTTGGTCGAGCGCAGCGCTCAGCAGCAGCGATACCAAATTGAAGTTGCAGTTGCAATAAGTGCGAATAAATGGACGACAACGACACGAATGGAAGCATGGATAGATTGGGGGAGAGTGGCAGAGGGGGGTGGAGGAGCATTCTGTAGCGTAGCTCAAGGTCGCTGTGCGAGGACAGTGCGCTGTTTTGGTGTCATTCAACATGGAACACACACTCACAAACAGTTGAAACTATCTTCAGACATTCAAGTGTCAGTTCCGATCTGTGGTAGGAAACTGGGGAACTAGTAAGGTATTAGTTATGATATAGGGGTAC
Organism: Zaprionus indianus; assembly: GCA_018904595.1. Taxonomy (NCBI): domain Eukaryota; kingdom Metazoa; phylum Arthropoda; class Insecta; order Diptera; family Drosophilidae; genus Zaprionus; species Zaprionus indianus. The sequence goes on from JAEIHA010000905.1 coordinate 7,198,497, forward strand.
TAACTGAGTAGATACGTATTAAAATAATCATTTGTGAGTATAAAGTAAACCGGTTTTCGTCTGATATGGATCCAAGATTGATATGTTTAAAAGGGGATAAATAGGTATTTATAACAAGGAGCTAAAAGTATAGAAAGAACTTTGATAAAGGAGGTAGTTGTAGGTTTTATATTATTATAGCTCTAAGTAATCATCTAGTATAATTCATCATCAGTATAATAATAATAATAGTTCATCATTAGTTTCCTTACCATTGTTCCTGTTTTGGTAAAGAGACTTTAGAAGTCGAATTGCTCTAGACCTTCAACCTTAAATAAAATCTTTATTTTTGAGTGATTGTTTTTTAAGGGCTATAGGAAATGTTGTTCGATATTGTAACAAGTAACAAGTATATTTGGCCGCATGTATATTTTTATAACCAAGTTTTAATAAGAATGAAGATAAACACGGCATAACACGCACATAATTCTACACCTGACGACTGTCTCAGGACTTAAGACACTCTAACAAGAGTGCTAAGGTGCCACATAAAGTGCCTTCTCTGCTTTCCAGAGTATAAATCATTACAACGATAGTGGGGAATCAATTAATTCATACCACGCTGCAGAACAACAAAAACACTTAACCCATTTGGTGGCAAGTTGTTAGGGCTCGTTTTCTGGGCCGTGGCAGGTATCCAGAAGCGAAGCTTGGCGAGCTCTTTACCTCGATGGGTCGACCACAAACTTGGCAGAACTATGCAAAGAACACTCGTAAATAAGTTCGACGACATTTTTAATTACATTTAAAGAAAGTTCTCTCGTTTCGTTTCGTTTGCCGGAGAAAGGGGGGTGGGGGGAGGTAGGAGGGCGAAGGCGCCCCATTAAAAGATCGATCGATGCGCGCGTTGCTGGTCATAAATAACTAATGCCAACAGCAGTGGCAACAACAATAGAGCAAACAAGAAACCGAACACGAACTACAACAAGGTGGGGCAGCAGGAGGGGGAAGGGAGAGGGGAGCGGGAGTGGGTGGGGTGGAGTGCAACGAGAAACTTAATTTCAAAATAATTTCGCCAGTTGCCGAAGATGTTTCCAAGTTTTTGCTTAGCTCTGCCCAAAGTGCAAGCAAAGTTTGCTGTCTTAGATTGGCGCTGAAGCCCCCTAGGATGCGCTGCTGTGCCGTTGCATGCCCCATGTCTCATGCCACTTGCCTCGCGGCAGTGTTTATGTTTTGCTTATGCCTTGTGAACGTACTAAATATTAATAGTTTGACGTTGTTAAGCACGCTAATGAAATGCACTCGCTCAAAGAGAGAGAGAGAGAGAGAGAGAGAGAGAGAGAGAGAGAGAGACTAAGGGGAATAAGAACCAGGCATGACCTTCTTAGCGGACTGTGCCGAGATAAATAACCATTGGATGAAGGCGGCGACCTGACCGAACAGCTTCGCACTTCCTTTGCCGCCTTTCCCAAAGGACACACGCCTGAAAAGTGCTTGCCGCAAGCATTTTGCTTGTTGCCGAAGCGTGCGTGCATGGGCAGCACGACAAACTGCAGCATTGCCAGAGTTACGTGGTGCCGGGCACCAGCACAGCCTGGTAGCTCCACTTCTGCTACTGCTCCTGCCCCGGTACTGCTGCTGCTGCTGGTACCCCCTTTTTGTTGGTTCGTGCTCGACAGTGTTTTGCTGCCCCAGCGAGTAGCATTAGATTTTTCAACAAGAATTTGCAGAGTTTGTGTATTTCTGTTTTCACTTGTACCCTGTAATCAGAAGAGGGTGAGAGAGTTTCATGCACTGCGAGGTAATTGCAGTGCGCAGTTTAAGTTAAAAAGTGTAGAATATAACCATTAAATCAATTAATTTTCTCTACCTTTACTTTTCCTTGAACTCTGTAAAGTCTCTTCGGGGTGAGAGCTTTTAGCAGACAGTTAGCAGTGCTGGTTCGCAGCTGTTAATCCTTGTTTTAATATCGATAGTAATTCATCGCTTGGTTATTTCAATTCTGTTAAACCATATTGAGTTAGCATAACATATGTATGTTAACCAAGTGTTTCAATTCTGTTAGTCCATTTTGAGTTAGCATAACATATGTATGTTAACTGAAGGGCAAATGGAATGAATGCTTTAATCCTTCTGCTTTCCACCGTTATTCGTAATAAGGGTACAGGCAAGTCTGTCATTCCCTTTTTGCTTAGTTTTTCTCCACTTCATTCAATACTGTGGGTGTTTTCTATTGCGTTTTTTGAACAAATTCAATTGTAGCACGTGTCGCCACCCATGTACACAGGAATATGTATGTGTGTGAGTGTGTAAGCCGTTCGCAAGCTTACGCTGGCACTCTCCATCCCTCTCGCTTTCCTTCTATGTTTTTCTGTCGTGCCCTCTCTCTCTTTCTCTGCATGTGTCTATGTTTATTGATAGTGTTGTTGGTATGTTAAAAGCAACTGACGCCAGCAGTTTCGGCACTGGACTCAAATCCCTCTACCCCCCATTTCTTTTTTTTCACCCTCTTCCATCTGCTTGTCCTCTCTCTTTTTCTCTGCCGCCCTTTATCGAGTTTATATTTGTGCAAAAGAAATGTCGCATGAGTGCAAAAAATGCATGGCACAACAAACTTGTTGGCCTCCCTTTTCATTTCCACCCCCCTCTCTTGCCCCAACCACGGCCTCGCCTAGTCGCGATAAGGCGACGGGGCTTAGCGGGGGCTCACGTAGTTGTCTGTGGCCACGAAAAAGTTGCATAAAGTCAACAACTTTCAGTGGTTTACTGATGCGAAAGTTGCTAAGCTGCCGCTCGAGCCCGAGCATCCGCTCACCTGCATCCTCACCCGCCACCCGCACTCTATGATGCTCTCAATGAGAGCTGCTATCGATGCCCCTAGCAGGTCAATTACACGTGATCTTGGGTTAAAAGCCGTGAAAAACGCACGCCCAGCGAAGGTCACAGGAAATGACTTAAAAATGTACTAAATAATTGCAAAGATATTGCAGATAAACTCTGGAGTATGCCAGAAATAAAGCTGGGGGGATTAGTGTAACTAATTTAGTAGTATCTGCATATAGCTTGGCTGCAAAGTGTACAGAAGTAGGAAGTAAATAAAGGTAATGCCAATAATCCCTATTTATATTTATCACGTTGAGCCTTAAAGTTCAATCACTTTAAACCTTTAAATTCAGTGCAACCTTTCTTCTATATCACTTGTGCTATTTCTCCTTTCCTTTTGCAGATATCTCAATCAAACTGAATATATCATTACTTTAATATGCACCACTTATACCCCACACAAATTTCCTGACAAGCCCAACAATTTGCGCTATGTAGATACCATATATACTCGACTAACTGTCGCTGTCATGGCACTGTCTAATATCAATCAAATAAAAATTGCTGCGGGCTAAAAAGAGAAAAGAGGTAGTAAGAGTAGAAGGGAGAATGCGAAGGAGGAAAAGAGAAGGGCAGAGGGAGACAGAAGGCGGTACAGCAATTGCGAATCAAATACAAAGTTGAAACTGGAGCATCAGGCAAATTAGCTGCAATTTGCGCTGCACTTGCATGGCCAGAGCCGCAATTTATCGAAATGCGGAATGTGCACAGCGAATGCTAACAATGTTGGCAACGGCTGATGGCAAAAACGGAAGAAGGGTGAAGAAGGGTGGGAGACGGGGTAGGGCAATGGCCGTTGGCAACTGGCTGGCTGGCTGGCAGCAAAGCGTTGCATACTTTTAGGCGCCCACTTTTTTGAGTGACTCAAATAAAATTTAATGCCATCGGCAGGCGCAGTTACACACAGTGGCGTAGGGAGGTAAAGAGTAGGGAGGGGGAATGCTGGTGTGTGTGTGTCAATGGGTGCACCGCGCATGTGGTGAAAATGTTTGCGGCACATAAACAAAAATTGTTGCCGCTGCCGCCGCGTGGAGCAACATGCTAAACCATTAACTAAACAGCGAAAGGAATAAAACAAAACAAGAACGGGAGAGAGGGGAACGGAGAGAGAAGGGGAGAGGGAGGGAAAGAGAGAGGGTGAAGCGTAGTTGGGGCAACACCGCGCTGCAAAGACCCTTTCTCTTTCATAACATGGTGTTTAGTTATTTTTTGCCTCTGTCAATTAATTAATTTGTCAATCTAATGTGAAGAGCTCAATAAAACTAAATTGAGGGAAGGCGGAGGGTGTTTTATTACACCCTCCTCATGGCATACACCCCCAACCACTTCCTTCTGTCCGACCCCCTCTTTTATTAATGAACTGCGCGCTTAAGTAGCCTAATTAAGTGCCGTTAATACGCACCCCAGCCATCAGCTGTTTGCCTACACACCCGTAGGAGTAATAAGGGGGTAGGGAGGCGTGGCACACACTGGCGTCATGTGCAGCGCTTGTAAAAATAGCTGTAACCCGAAAATGGCGGCACTTAATGAAATAAACGCATGGCGTAGCCACTCAAACCTCACTGGCCCACTCAACTCCACTCTCTCTCACTCACTTCCTCACTCCCCTTGCCACTCCTGCTTCTCTCCCTTCGCTCGTCACTTCTGCTTCCCTCTTCAGTGTCCAGGGGCGTCGTCTGTGCTGTCGACCCACATGTTGTCGAATGCATAAAACAATTTGCAGCGGAAATTGCAATAATTAACTTTAGTACCTGCTTGAGTGACATTGTGGCATTTTGTGCGCCTGTGCGTGTGTGTGTGTGTGTGCATGAGTGTGTGTTAGGGGGTAAGTGGTAGGGGGGAGTAGTAACAGCAAAACCAGCAACTGTGTTTGTAGTCTGCAGTTTCGTGTATGTTTTTCTAATTCAATTAAAATTGGCAGCCTGCTGCAGAAGCCTGCGTTGGCTCATTATGTCGTCTGCTTATGCAGAGGGACAGAGACGGGGAGAGAGTGAGAGAGAGAGAGTATACTGCCTGCCCTCTCTCCTCTCTCCCTCCCCCTCTCTCTTCCCCCTCTCCTCCAACTCTGCCTGGCCATGTAAGCAGCTGTTTACGCTTGTATTGGTGTTAATGTTAACTGTCAGTGCCCCCTCCACTTCCCCTACCTTTTACCACTACACGTTGCCTTGTTGTTTTAGTTTATCATGTAACTGTAAAAACAAGCCCCTATCTGCGTGTGTTCGTGAGTTTGCATTGTTGTAGATTTAGGCCAGACTGCAGACTGCAGTTGTTTCGTTCGTTGTTCGCGTGTCTTGTAAATAATTCGACACAATTCCCGCAATTTTCTACATAATCTGCGCGAGTTCGAGTTGCAGTTCGAGATCTACACGATATGACGTGCATTAGCCAAGCTTAACGAGGCCTCAGATAAGGCTAACCCAAATTGCTGGCAGAGGCAGAGAGTGAAGGAGAAAGAGACTTAAACTGAGTGGGAGGAAGTTGCTGTTGGAGTCGTTTCTTTGCTTGCTATATGCACACTATATACACACCATATATCGTGTCTGGCTAGGCCACAAATTGCGAGTGATAAACGTGCATAGAGCTGCACGTTTTGCTGCCCATAAATTGCACGCTGGTGCTGCGCATTATTAAACCCAATTGCAGGCTGCATTCAAGTGCGAGAGCATGTGGAAACTACCTAATTCTATTGCTGTCTCTCTCCAATATCCAGTTTTAATTAACGCACTTCATCATTTGGCAACAAAATGTCATTAGAGTCATTTGGCAGCGCGCACAACGCTGCGTATGCGTGATTTTGTATCTTATTTATACGCAAATATTTGAAAGAGTGCCACCAATTGGCAGCCTCGCACAAATTAAGCATGAAATATGCACACAGCGAGGGAGAGAGAGAGAGAGAGGGAGACAAAGTAGAATATATGTACGAGCAATTGAAACTAATTGTAGCCATGAAGTGCGGCTCATTGTGGGCTAATCACAAACGATGTTGTGCGAAGATACTGTGCAAATGTTAGCCCACTCATCGTATACTTAATCAAGATAAAAGTGGATAAAAGGACGAGCACGGCATGGCTGAGTGAGCAGATGAAAGATGTAATTTTCGAATTAGTTGAGTGTTTTGAGTCGACTAGAAATTATACTCGAAATTTATTCAAGCAATTCTAATAAACTAAGCACACACACATCGAGGATTTACCGTTATGTATATTTAGCCAGCTTTATGCAAATTTCAATAGTTTCACAGACAGTGGCTTCTGTCGTGAGGGGGAGATATGTTAATAGATTTCAGCGCGGCTCTTTATGAGTGAAGTGATTAATTATGGGTAATAAAGGGGAAAATCGCTACCGACTGCAAGATGATGTTGTGCGTGTGTGTGTGCGTCACAAAGATAGTTTGATGTGCTTGGCATACTTCAGAGTTGACAGCTTACACGCTCGACTTAATTTGCACAGAGAAAGGGAAAAGGAGACAAGGGTTAATCGGACATATCGTGTGCACTCGATGTCGACAGATATAAGCGATGATGCTAATAAGCACATAATCAATTAGCGTAATCTATTCTAACTATTTGATGTTTTAATAAATTATAAGGAAAAGATATAAATAGAAACATAAAATTCAAATTGTTAGTCACGCGTGCTTCTCTGCTTCCTTTGCTCTTCAAATGTTATTAACATTTTATGCTACTTCTGTTTTATGTTAACTCAAAAAGGACTGATAACATTTCAACGGGCAAGCATGTTATCGATGTTTACCAACTATCTCCATGTTATCATAATGTTATGTTAATGTTATGTTAACTGCAATCGGTGTTGTTTTATTTAAAAATTTAAAAAAGCTGCGCTTCATAGTTATCGATATCTTTACTCTACCTATCGGTCCGCTGCAAAATGTAACTGACAGGCGACTTTGCAGTGAATTGAAGTGAATCTACCCCATTGCTATGAGTCTTCTTCCTGCTCCCTCTCTCCAGCCTCTCCCCCTCCCTCTCTGCACATAATTCACGTGTAGCGTATAATTGAAATATCGTGACTCGACGCTACAGTGCCGCACATGAAATTTTATTAAAAGGCAAGTGAAAGATGAAGTGGGAGTTGGCGAGGGGGTAGAGGAGAGTCGGAACAATGGCAAACTAGACGCACAGCCATTATAACTTTAGACGTAATTTATGGTAGCACTTGCGGCATTTGCCCCCCTCATATCGCACACACACACACACACGAATATATATCTAGCATAACAGTATATATATCTGTACATATCTAAATTTTTTTCATCTTCTTTCAAGTTTGCGTGTCAGCAATATTAAATACAAAGCACGAAATGACGCTGCCTCTGCCTGAAAATGCCGCTAAATTTGCCAAAATGCTTGAATTGCCCAAGTGCCGCAAGAGACACGCGGCGTGGCATCGAGATACGCAGATACAAGATACAGATGCGCAATACAATTGCAGATACCGCAAAATACTTGGCGAGTTCTTGCGCCTGCTGTAATTGTAAGTCAAGTTTGCATGTGCCGCGTGTAGGTGTGAATGCTCTTATCGGTGTGTGGGTGTGTGTGGGGGGAGGGAGGTTGGTGTGTGTGTGCGGGGGTGTGCGAGTCGGAAGCGCGTGTGTTTTTAAATAACGATACACTTGTGCCTCGTCGGATGACGATTCTGATGCGACGGCGTCTCTTATCGAGCTTCGTAAATCACGGAAATACAATGTAACAGTTTGTCAAAAAGTTGGCAGCCTGCTCACACACACACACACACACACACGCACATTCGCGCCCATCGGCAGCAGATAAATTATATATCTTAATGATTTCCAACAACAAAAGGCAAATCTTATTTATTGTGCAGCTCACTTGTCTTGCTCTCGCACTTCCCCCTCTCACTCTCATTCCCTATCTATATCCCAGAGGTATCTCACATCTGCGCACACTTGGCGCAAACAAGTTCAATTATGACGTGAAATGTGAAATCAATATAGACAGTTAGAGATACAGTTATTTTGAAACTGACTAATTAAAAGCTCAACAGTTCAAGTTGTGTCAATGGGCAATCGATATATGTAAACACTTGGGCATATCAATGCGTCGTTATGATTTCTATATATATTTTAAAACGATTTGCCGCGGGTTTATTGAAAATGCTACAGTTCAAATTGAGAGGCTGGTCATGCGATTTGCATGAAGTGAAGGAGGAGGATTCTAATATCAACCATGTAAATACTGTATATACAGTTCACTCTACCATATTGTGTTCCCTCTGTAATCACAATTACCACAGTCATCACTCGATTAACTGGAACAATTTCGCAGTATATAGAATATATAATCTGCTTTTTTTTCAGTGAACCTTAACACAGCTGAAAGGCATTTCGCGAGATGAAGTTCGCAGCACTTTTGCTGTTCCTGGGCTTCGCAGCTGCTGGGAACCTTGGAGATCTAGATCAAGTAGTGCTAGGAGGTAAGAAAGATAAGTCAAAATATTAAGCGATGTAACTGTCTTCGATCAACTTCGAAGTTCTTTCCATTTACAATATCAAATCACAATATAATCAGTAAATAATCTCTTTTGTTCTCTAGAAATTTGTGCGAGCGCTGGTGAGAAAGGCAAATGCGATAGGAAGGGTACCTTCAACTATAACCCGGACACCAGAAAATGTCATGAGGTCAAGGAACATGAAGAATGCGGCTTCTTTTTGTACAAGAAAAAGTGCAAGCATTATTGCCGTTCAGTCGATCCGTTTAACATAAAGAAACGCGATAAATTGAAATCTGATTTTGATTAAATTCATAACCCCTCAACCTTTCAATTTTTAATGGGATTATTGATATATTTTCTGATGTGACAAGGAGAGAGTTTTTGTTGAAACATAATAAAAGAAACAGCAGTGGGGGCGAAGCTAATCAGTTTAATTCCGCCGATGCAATCGCTTTTATATTTACACACATATAAATGTAAGTATAAACTTTATAAAGTATAGTAGTACCTTCCCAACTCTGAGAGTCATTCGAACAGAGACAAACTTAAAGCACTCTGAATGAGCTCGTAACTTCTTTTCGACAGCAGTTTGGAATCTTGGTAGAGAGAAAAAGGGAGGGAGGAAGGGAAAGAGACAGCTAGAGTGGAGTATTGGCAGTCGATTGTGTGTCTTGTTTGTTGTCTGGTTTGTCGCTGTCGCTAATGAAACATACTTCTAGTACTTTCATTTCATTTGTTATCCTACGGCAACCACTCCGGCTCCAACTGCTGCTGTCTGCTGATTGCCTCGCCTTGTGGCAGTTGCCTCATTTTCGCCGTGGCACTCTTTCTCTCCTTGTGTCGTCTATTTTATTAGATTTTATTTGCTTAGCCTTTATTTGTCTTTTGCCGTCAGCCTCGTTCCGGCTGTAAGTGTCCAATTTTAGCTGGCCAGGCCTGTGCCGAGGGCAGTTAACAAAGGAGTGTGATAATTTTGCCATACCCAGTGGCAGTGCGAGAGCTGTGTAGGGAGTGAACTGCGAGGCAGTCCGTCAGGTGGTCTCAACATAACTCCTCTCTGGAGGGTATCTCGTGGTTCGCTTTTTGTACTCGCCTCCTCCTGCTGTTGCTGCTGCTGCTGCTGCATTCCTTTTGTGCCTTCGTTCGTGCTCGGCGCGCTCAGCTTCCTTTTATTTACTTTGGCCTTTTGTTTGTTAGTTTTGTATAAAAAGTTTGCTCGGCCAGGGAGCCTGGCAAGGGCACAGCCGACCTCGTATGCCAGCCTGTGTGTGGTTGTGTGTGTGTGTGTGTAAATTCGTCAAGTTTGTAAACACAAATTATGACAATTAAGTTGACTGTGCTGGCTTGTTTGAGTTGGCTTCTTGGCTACCGTCTGCAAACTGGGGATGCAATTTAAGCTGCAAATTGCATTAAATTCTCTTTCTCTCTCTCTCGCACTTTTAATGCACATTACGCATACGCCACGTGATGATGGAAAATTCGATTAAAAATTTTTTGCTTTGACACACGCCAGGGCAGGCAGGTCGACGACGCCTTTTTGCAAGATTTTCATTTCGAAATTTCTGTCAAAAGTTGAAGCTGCCAATTGCAGTTGGCCTCGGGACCCTACTCTCCTCTCCCATCCCCTCTCGGCTGTCGACCCCATGCAAGTGTTAAAGGTGGCGCATTCACAATTGTTCATTAGATTAGCAAGTTGCCAAAGTTTGCGGAGCTCAAATGCCACTTTCACGGCTGTTGACACACTCGACTTGAATCGGATTGGATTTCTCAGCTTCTGCTGCTCCTTCTTCTACTGCTCCTTCTCACTTCGCTTCCGTTTCTTCCTTTTTTTTTTGTGCTCTAATTCCAAGTATTTTATGAATTTTCTTATCAATGCAAGGGCGAAGACGACAAAAATTTACGTGCAAAGTGGCAAGTTGTGACAACGATAGGAAGAAGGCCACAGCGCTGGGAGGTGGGATGCCCCAGATGAAGTGTCAGGATGTGGCGGCAGGATGAGGTTGTATGACGCTGTGACTGTGGTGTGTTAGTGAGTGTGTGTGTGTGTTGTCTGTGGCAACTTTGGCGCGCACTTTGTGTCCTTGCCGCCGCCTTTCACAATTTGTCACTGAAGTTTCTGTCGGAGCCGGCGATAAGAAACTTTTGACTTGATATGAGAGCAAAATGCGGCGGTATTGATGGCCCAGGCAGCTGCAGACGATGCAGTCAGTCTCTTTAGTGCTCTTTTTCTTGTTCCAATAAATATTATTTTCGTATAGCAAGGCAAGTGAAAATAAATAATATATCATTGTATTTATTGCAAATACGTGAGGAAATGATGACGAGAGTTATGTGAGTTACATAAATTGTCAAGTTTCCAATGGAATTTTGAGACTGCGAACTGTAAAGCTGTTGGATGTTTATTTATTCCATTGTGCGCACTTTTTTTTTCCACGCAATATTGACATAATTGTTATCGGCGCACCGCCACTTTTGGTAAGTCATTGATCAAGTCTTGCAATACGTATTTAATTGTTATCGGCTTGCCACCACTTTCTAGGAAGTTCAAGTGATAACTACGGATATCGATTACTGACAAAGTGAGACCATTTTTTGTAAACAAATAAGTTACAAATAAAAAATATGTAATTATTTTAAATAACTAAATTTTATTTTGCTTAAAAAAAAAATTAAAAAATTAAAGAATGACAATAAATATTTTAGAGAACTTTAAGTCTCATATGAAGTAAATTAGGTCGTAAGCTGACTGTATGGTCTCTTGTTCACTTCAGTACTGTTTTTCTTTCTTTCCAGCGCATCCCAGTTGTTACCGAATCCAATGCATTATTTATTTTTAGTCGGGTTCAGCTGCTTAGCTGTCATCGATGGCGCTGCGCCAGGCAAATGCGATATCTGTTGGTCAGTCACTCGCTGAGTGTTGACTTGCCGAGGCAACACTTGCCATTTGGGATAAGTCGATGCCGCTGCCGCTGCCTCTGTCGACGCTGCCTCCTCACAAAAGGATACTGGATACACATGGATACTGGTGCAGCTGTTGCGGCCAATGGGGCCAAGCCGGCAAACAGAAACACAAACACCAACACAAAACACAAACAGTCCAACACCAACACAAGCGGCAAACGGAAACGGAAACAGCAGCAGTGGTAGGGGCAGAGGCAGAGGCGGAGGCAGAACGGGAGCAGCGCAACTGAAACTCTGGAAACGCTTTTGGGCTTGTCTATGCTTGTCCGTCTCCGTGCGCGACCTGCAAACTTGTTAAATGGCGCGAAATTCTTTTCAATTTCAATTTCAATTTCGAGCTGTAGGCTCCTAACATTTTGTGGTTGTTACTCGAGTTGCTTCTGCCAATGTTGTTGTTGTTGTTGGTGTGTGTGTGTGTGTGTGTTTGCTGGCTGCCTGCTGCTGTTGTCTGCGTTGTGCGAGTTGCCAAATATTTGCATTCGAACTCAATTGGTTGCGTTTTGTGTTTATTGCCTTTTGCTCGTTGCTGCCAGAATTGAAAACGCTGAACACTTTCGCAGGTTTTTTCAATATTTTCTATGAGTAGCGCAGCGCAGCTCTCCCTCAGCGTGCTGACAGAGCGGTCAGTCAGGTGAGCTGACCAGGTGAACTGTGCACATTGCCCTCTCTCTCTCTCTCTCTCTCGCTAACCGTCTCTTGTCCGTGTGCTACGCAAATGGAAATTCAAACGAGTTGCCAACCATTTGAACCCGTATGTCTAACGCCCTGGCAAACAAAAATTCAGGGCGTGGCCGCGCCTTGTTGTTTTTGTTTGGCCTCGCGGCAGGGCTCAGGCTTGTTTGCACAGCTGACATTTTTGGTCAAGTTTGCGCTGCATTAAAAAGGAAAAACCATTCAAAAAATTGCAAGCGATGAAAAAAGATGAGTACGAATTCATTGCGCATACGCCGCGTGGTGCAGTCGAACGATCAGCTTTGGCAAAACATGCCTGGCAAATGCGTTTAACCAATACAAATATGTGCATGCACATACTTGCACAAACATGCACAGAGACAGTGCCCATAAATTATTACCAAGCCTGGCCTAATGCATTCGGCCTCGTATTAATCAAAGTGTCTCCCGACTATGTCTGCGTTTTTTTTTTATTGTTGTAATTTATTTGCGTCGTGCGATTATTTGCATTTTATTTGGTTCTATGTTTATATTTTTTATGCCCTAACGATGCAACGAACGTAAATATAAATCAAACTGCTTTTGTTGCGTCGCGTCGAGCGCATCGATGATTTGCACTGCGGATTTGTTTATAAATCCGCAAACAGGCGATACTCTAAATAATAGTTTAGCGAATTTATATTGCTTTTTAATTGTTGCCTATTTGCACTGGCACTGTTCTTGTTGTTCTTGCTTATTCACCTTTTTGCAGGCATATGCTACGTGCGGTCGTTTAATTGCGTAACATTGTCAGAGCTGCCTGTATTTTATGGCTGCAATTTAAGAAATATCGAATTAATTGCTGGTAATATGCAATATATTAAGTATATTTATTTTTATTGCATTTAGATGCTCTTAATTGTCTCTTTAATTGATTCAAAAATTGTTACTGTGATGGACTCTTGCTGAACAAACATTGTCAGTATTTTATATCGATCTATCGATTATAATAATACTGTTTACATATTTCTGTTAATTTACATATTTGTTAGCATAGTCAGTTAAAATACTTATTTACACGTTTAGTTGAAGTTAATTTGTGAGAAATACATACATATTAAATTTACTTTCATTTTTGCAAACTCCACTCAGTGAAAAAACAATGTCCAACAATGTTGACCCAAATCAACCTTTTGAAATTCCATTTTACTGTCGCTTTCAACACTGGCAAATTACGTTACGATTACACGCAGTTTTCCATGTTTCTTGCTAGGAATTTAACGACACTTTTCGCTGCTTGTAAATCAAATGCAGATAATTTTCCAGAACGCTTCACACACAGCACGCACGACAGGTCGTACCGTCCAGATAATGAGGCTAGAGGGGGGAACCTTGACACACCTAGCCTGGTAACTACAGCACTCATAGAATATAATTGTTCAGTGGGAGCCACAAATTATAACAATTTTATGGCACTTTCTTTGTCAGTTCTCAGTCGTGGGCAGTAAATTTACATACTTCATGACGAGCTGCCTGCAGGCAACTTTACTTTATTTATGCCGAAATTCAAAGAGCCTTTCCCCGGCCCACTCACACACACACACCCGCACACACACACAAAGAGAGGCAAGGAAATCTCAAAAGTGGGCTGTGCGTGTAGATGAACACAATTGCGCGTCATAAATTTGAATTATTGTGCTTTTTGCATTTGACAACGACTTAAAAGCACTTGCAGCGATTTCGGCCAGTCAGGCAGTCAGCCACGAACACGTCCTTGAGACATGTACGCGTGCGAGTGAGAGCGGCAGAGACAGTGTGTGAGAGGGAGAGAGAGAGTAAGGGGGAAAGGGAGTGTGGCGACGCCGTTGTCCACGCCGGGTTTGTGCTATAAAATGCGCCTTTTGTGCTCTGCTTGGCTGCACAACGCCCACAAGGCACACGCTCGGACAGTCACAACTACAACAACAACAAACTGGCACACGAACAACAACAGCAGCAGCAGCAAAAGAGAACGAGCAACGGCAGAGACATTTTTAGTGGACATTTATTTAATGCTTCAAACGCATTGAAATCTGCGCCCCAGGCGGCGCCTTTGCTGCTGCCTCTGCCTCTGCTGCTGCTGTTGCTGCTGCTGCTGATGAAGTCGGTCAGGCTCGGGCGGCATTGTGCATAAATAAAGACGCTTTTGGTGTCGTTTAAAGTGCCGCACGGTCTCGGACTGCATCAGAATGCTGGAAATCTAATTAGCCACGCGACGAGGATTGAAGCAAAGCCTCGAACTGAAGCTCGGCATTCGGCCAGATTAATTAATTGGGGCTGTCTGAGCAACGATGTTGACAGCCCGAAATGGCCACAAATTAAGGCAAAACTTCAGCAGGAGCAGCAGCAGCAGAGCCAAAGGAGCGTAACTATTTCAAATGTGTTTTGCTTAGAGGCACAAGCCCCCCACCCGCCGTTCGCAATTCACAGTTCTGCCAATCATGTTAACAATAAAACGTTGACCACATTGACAAGCTATGCAACTGTAGAAGCGCCTTTGGGGCAGCAATAAAAATATACGAAACTCGCACAGCCACACAAACATACACCACGATATGTCTTTGTGTTCGTTCGATTGAACAGCAATTTGCTACGTAGTTTTTCATTCGTTGCGACAAATGCTGCACAAATGTTGCATAGAAATTGCTTTGTGTGTTCAATTTTTGGCATAACGGCAAACAAACAAACAAACAGGGAAACAAACAAACACAGAGGGAAACAGGAGACGACAGACGGTCAAGGAAAATGAACAAGTCTGCGCACAATTTGTGCAGCTGTCACGGCCAGAGGACAACATTTTTGGCCATCGCGCCTGGCAAGAGACGCACAAAGAACAACGCTGCCCAAGGTAATAGAAAACGCTTTGCTTTGCTTTTCTGCAGCTGCAGTAGCAACAATAAATGCGTTCTTGGTCAGAGCAAACAGCTCAATGCAACTTAGAGTGGCAGGAAAATGAATTTAATTTCAAATGCCTGCGATGCAAACACGCAATATTGCGACGTTGAAGTCTTCGTAAGATGTGCACGCTGCGTATACGTAATGTGTGTGAAGAATCGATAGTGAATTTGCAGCAAGGCTATTGAGAACTAACAAGAATAAGTTGTTAAGGTCTGTATACTATATATACTGCAATATTCTTATGTAACTACCAATATAATAACTGTTTTATATACTTTATCGTTTTCAAAATCATTTAACTTTGTTCTTATGAATATATAAAACTATATATATCAATATTATCTTACATAATTATCAAAATATTTTGTCTAATTTACATTTAAATACAAGTTTTGTCTTTTCCTTTTTATCGATTTGTTATTTCACAATTTTCGATAACATTGTCTCTTTTTCCAACCCTTTTTTTATGCGATAGTCTTGTAAACAACTATCGAAACTTATTTAATTACAACGAGTAATCGCTAAGTGCGTTTAAGTTAATGAGATTATAATACAGATACAATAAACACATTAACACTTGTAACACACAATTTATTTTATCGTTCTCAGAGTCTTGTTACCTTTATCAAACGCTCCTTTTGACTTACTCAAATTGGCTATATGATACGCACACCCCACAACACATTTCTAAGTAGTCAAAGTTCAAACGCTGACACTTAAACTTTACCCCAGGCTGCGAAAGATTCTGGAGAGGAGAGGAATAGCAACTCTTTTAATGTGTGTTCCGACTGGATTCCGATTAAAAATATAATTAATACACCCAGTTAAACAACATGGTCTAAACTACTCCATACGAACTCCATTCACAGGCAACATATTCACACATTATTCACTTGCTTGACTTAGATTCGTACTTGATCTTTATGCTGCATTTGCGTGTGCGGTAATTGACTCCAAGTCAAGACTCACTGCTTGGGCCATGGTGGCTGCAAGTGGCAGGCGGTATTTGGCAGCAGGCAGCTCGTAAACCTCAAGGCACAATTTAATGCGTCGACAGCTTCAATTCGCACCGACACTCGACATCTTCTCTGGCTCCAGAGCCAAGCCGAGGTACTTAGGCGGCTGCTCTCCCACATCAGAGTTGGACGCGCTCAGTTGACCGCATTGCCAATTATTATTGTTGTTCTCTGTTATTGTTGTTGCTGTTGTTGTTGTTGCTGTTGCTATTTTGGCACATTGTGTGGGGGAGGCGCGGGACGGGGATTGCCTGTGCACCGTGTCAGGGTCACATTTAATTGTGCGCCATGTTCAACAGGCCGTTGTACATGCGCATTAAACGTAATTAACTCATTATAAATGATAACGTGGCCGAAAGGAGTTGCGTCGCTGCCTGTCTTAAGCCGACTTTGTCGAGCTGAGTCGCAGTCGCAGCCAGACCAGAGCAGAGCAGGAGCAGAGCAGGAGCACGACTTGTCATCACAGCTAATTTAGCCGGGCAGGCAGCAGAACGTGTTATGTTTCCGCACAGTCACACGGGGGTCACGCAAAATGTGAAATTATCACCGGAAAAGGACAATGTGACACGCGGGCTATTATTCAGACCAGCCCGGTGAGCCAAGCCAGACCAGAGGACTCCTCTGGCCAGGTATCCTTGGTAAGTGCGAGCCATAAAAGCGCTTTTATGCGCTCAAGTGTGTGCTGATATTCGCATTCAGTTCGGCTTCTGTTTCTCTCTCTCTCTCTCTCTCTCTCTCTACTCTGTTTTCCGCTTTTGCTTTGTTTTATTTTATAGTTTGTCTCTCGCCTTATTTTCACGCTCTTCTGGTGCTGGAGCTCTTGTTAATTATGTAACACGCTCAAGTGTTTTGTTACGCACCTTGGCTGCTCGTTTTGGTAGAAAAACGCATTTGTATCCGGTATGTGCCCCTTGTGCGTCCTTCTCCTCTATCTCTTATTCCTTTGCCACGTCCACCCAGTTGCGTGTGCTCACATGCGGATTTAATTTAGATAAAGTGGAAATGTAGATTAGTATAATTGCTCGAGAAGCTGCGCTTGGCACCAGGCCAACAGGTCCGAGTTGCCTGTCCAATCGCATAAATTGTGACAAAGCTTTTTAATTTCTCTGCTTTTTTTTCAACGTCGCCCATTGCATATTTTATTCCAAGTTTCTGCGTGTTGCAATTGTCTTTAATATTTATTTGACCACACACAGTTTTATTCCGCAACTGAATTAACTATTTATTCGTTATTTTTTTTATTTATACTGTTGAAACAATAAATTCTAATAATTTATTTTTAATGCATTTAAATTTAGTGAACTGTGCTGGAAAACAGCCGTACTTACTCATAATGGCATTAGAATGGTATTTTTAAATATCGATGTTATTATCGATGTGCTTATCGATGTTAATTTGTGGTGCTTTCCAACACTTTAAGCAGCATTTAAAATTGCTTTTGTAATAATGTAAACAAGAACAAGAATATACGCTTTTGGAGATTATTCCAACAGTATCAGAAGATTCACTATGGCAAATGGTAAGCAAAATGGAAATGTTCATCGAATTAGCTTAATCCATTTTGATTTGATTGTTGTTTTGCCATTTAAATTGGTAAGCAGCGCGGTGCCGAGTGCCGGCAAATGCACAATTCGATGCTCCCGATGGACAGGCGAACTGACAACATAATTTCAGCATATGACATCTCTTCTAATGAGAAAAACTTTTCGAGCGCACACAGAGAGAAGGAAATCAACTGAGCCAAAGCCAAGCAATTTGCTTTGTGATTGTTTCTGATAGTCGTAGTTCGCGCATGCACATGTGTGTCTGTGTGTGTGTTTGTTTGTTTGTGGCTAGGACACTATCTACAAGTGGAACCATGGCTGACCCAAGCAAACTGTCAGAAGGCATCAGACTAGCATTTGTCGTCGGCTGACAAACACAGAAATGAGTAATGTAAATAGAAAATATGCATATGAAAACCGAATTTATTTTGCAGAAAGAAATAGCAACACATTGCACAGCTTATTGCCCTGAGTGGTTGAGTGCGTCCTGCGTTCTATTCTTCTCCGTTATCCTCGAGTAGGATCTTAAAGGAGAATGGCTCAAAGGCGTATCCAGCGCCCTCGTAGAACTTGCTCATGAACTCGACCCTGTTGAAAGAATTTCAGTTAGTCGAGTAAATGTGGAAAAGAGCGGAAGTGGGGTATCTTACCAGTGCAAACGGAGCGTGTGCAGGAAGGCCGAGAGACCCTCGATGAGTACTAGGATGCCCACAGTGAGGGCGGCCCAGACGGCAAAGATTAAGAAGACGAGAATGCAACCGATGTAGTTGGTCATGATGAAAGACTTGGAGAACACCATGTTCCACAGCACCTCAGACAGCTCTAATAGAAGAAGACGTTCAAATAAGTCAAACATCAAATGGAGAAAGCTATTTCTGCATTGACTTACGTGCATGGGCCAAGGAGAGAGCCCACAAACGCAGGTACGACGCGGTGTGGGACACTGTGCTCAGCACATACTCGATGGTGTGGATGGCTTGCTGAATGAACAGCTCGCCCGTGGAGTCATCGTCTCCACCGTGTCCACCGTGCGCTGCTGCAGACTGTGCTGGAGCATGTGTTGGTGGTGGCAAGTGCTTTGGTCGCTTGGACATTATGTACAAAGGCTTGCCGAGCAGCATCCAGGGAATGCAGATGAGAGCCACAACAACGAAGACCTGCTGCAGAGCCTCTTGTCCTTCGAACATGTATTCTTTGCAACCATCAAGTGGTTCCTGGTGTCCGAACAACATCATATTGATGAACAGAATGAGAATGGAAGGTGCACAGCCTGGTGAGAGCTCCTGTGAGTCATCCCAGTCGTTGTAGACGAACCACTTGAAGAACATCATGAAGACCATGTAGCCGAAGAGCAGCAGTAGGAAGAGAATCTGAGGCAGGAACTCGAGGAAGATGCTGGCGTACTTGCGGTAGTGCACGAAGTTGACGACCGACATGCAGACACCGAAGATCATGTGTATCACTCCAAAAATGATGGAAAGCTTCATCTTAAAGGTGTTCAGGAAGATGATCTTGTTGTCTGCCAGCTGCCAAATGGGATCCATGCCCAGAGGGTAAGTCTTATAGTTGCTGATGTTTGGTCTCATTGTCAGATAGTCAAGTCCGTTGTCGACCACTGTTGAAGTGTTGTACTGATTGACCCAACCGGAGCCGAAGATATTCATGGACTTGGAGAAGACATCATTGTAGATCAGACCAGTGTACAGGGAGAAGATGCCCATGAGCAAAATGATGTAGCGACCGCCGAAGAATATGGTGAAAATCTCCTCCTTAATGTGAGCCAGTTGCTTCTCCTTGATAATCAGCCACAAGGCGAAGGCTACCAGAATAAGACCGTGTCCCATGTCGCCAAACATGACGGCGAACAGGAAGGGGAACGTGATGCATGTGTACAGTGCCGGGTTCACCTCGCGATAGGACGCCATGCCGTAGGAGTCGATGAGGTTCTGGAATCCGCTGGTGAACTTGTTGGTGCGTGTGAACGTGGGCGGCTGTTCGTTGGTAGCAATGATGTTCATGAATGCTGGAATGCTGCTCTCCGAAATCTTAGAGCCGCGTGCCAGTGCCTGCTGCACAGTCGGCAGATCACGCCGAGGCACCCAACCCTCGCCAATGAGGCACTTGCCTGTTACATCGGGATTAAAGTAGTTGAGTATGTGATAGATGGCTTTCATTTTCTTGACCATGATGGACCAACGGGGCAAGTGCTTAGCAGCGGAGCTCAGCACACGACTGCGATGATCTGCGCTCTGGTTAAGCACCATTTTCAAATCTTCCAAGCGCGTGTTAA
The DNA here is from genome assembly GCA_018904595.1 of Zaprionus indianus. NCBI lineage: Eukaryota > Metazoa > Arthropoda > Insecta > Diptera > Drosophilidae > Zaprionus > Zaprionus indianus. The sequence goes on from JAEIHA010000905.1 coordinate 7,218,233, forward strand.
CGTCCCTGATCATCTCGGCCCGCTCGGCATGCGAACTGGGACAGGGATAGACGTCGGCGTGATAGCCGGTGCAGACTTTCTTGATGCGCTGCTTAAGCTGTTCGCCCTGGAAGAAGGCCACGAAGACTGTCTTCAGCACCTTGCGGCCTGTTTCTGGATCATCGCACAGTCCGGCAATGTCGTTGCGGCGCAGAAAGATGTTGCCACGCGAAATGCGCCACAACATGCGCTCGAAACTGAAGAAGCGCTCTAGCTTAATCACACCGGCCACAAAGGCAAGCTGACCACGCTGAGCTCCTGCCTGCACAGGATCATTGGGATCGATAATGCGATTCGAATCGAGATTAATCGCCTCCTGATCTGAGAAGAATCCCTCGGTGTTCTCCAGCACGCTCTTCAGTTCGTGCATGTGCCTGAAATTGGCATCCAAACTGGCTCCGTTGGCGGACATCTCGCGCAACTCGTTCTCCGTCTTCTCCAGCTGTGCTTCCAGATCGATGATCTCACGTGGATTAGGCGCAACAGGCTCTTGATCAGGACCTAATTCGGGCAGCTTGATCTCATCCTTGCGCAGCTCTCGCTCCACATAGCGCAGACGTCGCTCCATGTCATCGCAGCGACGCACTTCATTGACATATTTACGCTGGAATGAGTTCACCTGATCGTTCAGATCGCGGAACTGCACACAGCCGCTCTCGCCTAGCTCGGCAATGGATGCATAGGCAGCCTCAGGTTGTATGAACAACTGGCAGAGGTCCATCTGCTCGCTGCGGAACATATCGCCCATGGTGAAGCCGTAGTCGTCGTCGTCGTCGTCGCGTCGTCGGGGTTATCTACGAAAGGCGATAAATGAGTTGCCGATTACAATCTGATTACGCGCTGATTACATGGAGTGTTATTTATTAGCACTGTTAGTGCTGGCATCAGATGGCAGAGTGGGTATTAGATTCAAGGAGTTTAGAAATAGCCTGACTCTTTCTAGGTCGTAAATAAGTCATACGAACTAGAGTTCACTCACAGAATACTGGCATTTGAGTTAATTCGAACTGAGTTGAATTGACCAAATTAAATTGACTGAAACGAACCTACAAAAACATTTTTTTCAATTGAGAATTGAACATGGAATGGGAGAGTGGAGAGCAATGTTCAAAATCACGTTCTTTCCCAGTTCTATATTCCATTCATCCGGCTTATCCAAAAAGTGCTATTGATAGCCCCATTTTATAATGGACAGTTGCACTCTTATCGCATAGAACCCTTGGCCGTGTCAAAGTATCGCCGAAATAATCTACTTTGGACTCCTAAAGTGGATCCAAATTCAAAACCAGTAAAGCTTTTATGAGCCTTTAATGCAAATTCTTATCAGAATTCAAATATAAAAAGCTTATTTAAATTATAGTGCGATTACAGGCTAATTACTTTAGATTTTTATATCTACAGATTGGGGGCACTCAAGTCAATCAATTGATCGTCGTCATCAATTCGATTGAGTCCGATCAATCAAACCGCGTGTTGCTTTTAATTAGAAAATTACCGTAATTGTGGTTTATTTGTCAACAAAGTAGAACCCAATCTAAGCACGACTGACGCGCATTGTTTATGGTGCCCCACACACCACACCAGCAATCTCAATGCAATGTCCTCCAATCAATCACTTACGCTGTGGCACAGTTCTACACACAAGTATTTGTACACTCATGACTCGTTCGATTCTGATTAGATAGTCTCGGTTATAGCGCGTTTCGCTTTTAATCGTTAACCGTTAGCTTATCTGCGTCGGCAGTGCAGAGCGGGCGTGTTTATAATGTTGAAATTACGAACAATTACGGGACAATCAGAGTCACAACTCTTGCCAGGTGTTGGGTGGCAACCCTAACCTGTCTTGTGGCATGTAAATCATACTAAATTCCTTCATCCGTATTGCAGATTATGGTAAGTATTTATGGCGAACTCACAGTGCTTGGCTTTGATTTTGTCTTGCATGTCTGACCAATAAACATGATTAATTCGGCCAATTTGAAAGTGCTCCCGATAACGCACAGACACAGCGCGCTGTTTGATAATTGCCCATGCGATAGTTATCGGCTGGACTGGGGCTTAGGGTCTTCACACTCCTGATTTACCACAACAGGAAGACAAGCGTGATAGTGCTGCATTTCGAGTGGTTAAATAAATAATTCACAAATTCATTTATAATTTTTCTTTCTGAAGATCTGCACTAAGATTTTAAGCTTGCATGTCGATGACACAATTGCCAATTAATTGAATGGTGTGAATCCATTGTTATAGCAGACGTTACTGATATTCTAGCTTGGCGAATTCAATCAGATATGAGTCAATCTACAAAAATATATTGCCTGAAAGTATCGTGCATACGTGCTCCCGACATTAATGAATAAATCGTCTTTATAAACTTATCAGACTTTCGCTTTGTCGTAAATCTGCGCACGCGAATCCACATCGGATATGGCTGGCCCTGTTCAGCCCATCCTAGCTACCTAAACTTCTATTCAAACATTCCTTAGCTCCCGCCTTGCTGCAAGCTATTATTTTATGCCCGGTTCACGACTCTCTCCCTCCGTCCGTCTGCTCGGCTCATTAAGAAATCCGTTCACTGGCCGTAAAAGTATTATCGGTAACGTAATAATTTGTACACCCATTTAGGCGTGTGTGTGTTTGTGTGTATGTATGAGTGGGGCTTGGTTCCACATGATCCATCACGTGCTCTGACGTCACAAGCACATAAACCCGTCGATATAACATATGTATAAGTATTGTAGTTCTGCAGACGCTGCTCTCGGGCAAATCGAAGTCGCAGTCGCAGTCGCTTAACGTCGCTCGGGCAATTATCAAAAATCAATTAAGATACGTTATCGCAAAACATGTCGCTATTAAGATTAACGTAATTGTCTCGCATACACTCTCGGGGACCTGTGCTCTGAATAATTGCGCCCTACGGGGGGAGGCAGGGGAGGAGGTTGGCGGCACGAATGTGAATGGGCTTACGCGTCCTGGGGGTGAGTCTCGTCTGAGTCTGTGCAACTCGCCCCTGGACTATTGTAATTGCTTTGTTGGGGGTTGATTTTGTGTGGTCGGAAACGATGTCGAGCTTACTTTGATATCCCTGCTGAGGTTCATCAACGGTTCAAACGGATTTGTGGAATCTTACGAGAGTTTCATGTCCTTAGTGAGGAGTTTAACGTTTTATGGAATGCCATTTAAGCCGTCAAGATAACTTTATTAAGCACTAAGATCTTTAAGAGTTTGCTTGAATTTCAGGCGAAATCGAAGACACTGACGTAATTATTATATATAATTTTCTCTGCCAAACACTAAGTAAACTAATTAAGAATCCTTTGTTTCTGTGATAACCTAAGTTCGTTTTATACATTAAACTCTCAAATTAAAGCTATTATATCTTGTTTGTTTTTTTATTTTCTCTTCTTAGTCTTTGGAAACTAAGAAAGAATCTTCGGTGTCTTGGCTTATCTAAGAATACAGTTAGATAACCCCGTTTACTGCACTTGACCCGCATCGTGCGCAGATAAGTTAAGAAGAACTCAAGGTTGCACCAGGGAAAGCACTTTGGAAATGGGATCTAACTCGTTTCTGACTCATTCAGTCAACAATGTAACTACAAAACACTTCACAGTACATATGTATAACGAGCTCTTACATCTTGTTATAGAAGTCGGTTGGGTTTACTCGACTAGTTGCAACTGTTTCTATTGTTTCTTTCCCGTTTTGACTTGTTCGTTCTTCGCGACCTGCCAGCCCAATGGCGCTTTTGGTACTGTTCGATCACTTTAGCTCCGCAGAGCTGGTAGCTTTGGCCAATTAAACTACAGTTAATCTACACTTGGCTCACACGCACACACACACGCACAAATAATCTGTGCGCTATTTTATCTCGGTACAACAACGCAAACACTTTGCGATTTCTGTATGTGATTGCGTTGCCAAACAAGCGAACAACGCCTTTGATAGACATGCCGGGGAGGGAGGAGGGAGACTGGAGCTTATCGCAGGTGCCGCTGCGCTGCGCTTGGCATATGGATACGGCAATCGGCAACAGCAGAACAAAATATAACAACACTTCAGCCCGCTAACAGCCCTATCGATGGGATCAATGATTGAGCATTAGCACGGGTTTGTGGATCGTGTTGTTGCTCAATTGCAGTCATGACAGCGCTCTTTCCACAGTTAAAGGAGGGCTCTCGGACTCTGTGTTGCACTTACGACATCTTCTGGGTGTAGTTGATTGAGCAAGTATTAGATTAGCCTAGATCAAAGTATTACTAAGCTATTATTATGTTGTTCAACTTTATGTTTATATAGTTTCAGTAGTCACCTCTATTTATAGCCAGGCAATTCCACAATTAATCCCGAGTTAAGTCCACTTCAAATATAATTTTCTCACCGAAAACCTTTTATGCTCGTAATCATAATTCTAGATAATACCCCACTACAATCATCAGGGAGGTCTACGGGGAATAGTACACTGAGAGAAAGAAGAGAGAAAAATTAGCTTGAACCTAAAGACATAATATAAATCGAATTGTTTAACTTTCTCATTTATCGTGTTTGTGTTCAGCTCATGACCCTGCCTCTAAAAATATAAATACCTTATCTTTATTTATCCATAATTCGTGAATTAATTTACAAGCACATTATTTATGTAGATATAATCTAAAGTGGAAGTACGCCATGGTTTCATAATTTTAATGGCAATCCCATGATAAGACAATAAATACATTCGACGAGGTGTGGTGACAATTCAATTTTATGATTAATGGGAGTTTCCTAATCATGAGACATTCTGTGGGCTTATCTAATAATACGCTATATATACTTTATATATAATTTAAATTAATTAATAAGTCTTTAACAAGTCGAAGAACTTTTTAGATTATATTATAATTAATTTATAAAAGATATTGCAAAACTGTTTGAACAGATTTGGGCACTATTTCCATTCACATACTTTCGAACTGTCTTGCTGTAGTCTGCCAAGTTACTTAGGTAACTATTTTTATAGAGTTGGTCAGGGGCACTTGTCTCTGTACTTGGCAACATGTGAAGAAATTCTTATTTGTTTTATAAGCTCGTTTTGAATACTTCTCGAATAAGTTTTAAAACATTTGTTAACAACTTTTGCATTTGTTCACTGCGCCCTGGCATTGTCCATAGTTAACAACTGGAAATTTCGCCCGACTACCCTAAAATCAATGCAAACTAAAAGAAATCTATAAATTTGTGCCAACCCAATAGCCCCAGGCAACTGTCTCTCTTCCTCTCTTTCTCTCTCTGTCTGCGTTTGTTTTGTGGGAATTTTCCAACACGTGGACAGCAAATAGAGTAAGAAAAGTTCGATTGAAAAGTTTTTCATTTGTAGAAATAGCGAACAATGTGTGAAGAGTTTCTTGAGCAGCATCGAACCTTGAGAAACTGAAATTGTTTTAATTGTTTTATATTATTAAGCGATTTCATTCAAGGCGTATTGATTGCTAAAGTTCAATTTTTTTTATTGTATATAAGGTTATGCTCAAGTGTTTTCGACTCTATCTGGCTAATTATCTGAGTCTTATCTTGGCGATTAATTTGATTATTATTAAAGTAATTATTATTATAAGAAAATGAAAACTTAGCTAAGGTTCCTTCTATCTTTCCCTCTCTTTAAAAACTAGTGTCGCCAAAGGAGGTTGGACAGAGGCAGAGGTTCCTCGTTCCGCTTTCCCTTCCCCCTTTCAGTAGTGATTGCGCCATTAATACTCGTACTTGCAAAGTGTGTAATTCCCCAGGATTAGCATTAGTGTTCAGTTGTTTACGGCGCTCAGTTTGGGGCCGCTGCTGCGGCAGCTTTATGTCTGGCCAAGTGTGTTTTGCGGGTCTCAAGTGGCCCGTTTATCAGCATTGGGGAGGTGCTTTTGGCTTATCGTGCGTCACGTGCACTTGTCACCACGCCTCCACTTAAGGCGGCACACGGACAAACACACACACACACACACACATGTATGCATATTTCTTTGTATGTGTATGATTCACCTTGGCCATTTTCGCGCTAGTTCTAGCCGTAAGTTTTACAGGCGGCGCAATTGAAAGACAAACCACTTTGGGCGAACTTTGTTGCCATCTCGTGATTGGTTTATGACATCGTTGGAATGGTTCAATAACCATAACCACCGATGGCTGTTTATCGTTTATCGGGTGCTTGCGTCAATTGAGATTGGCTTGCAAAAAAAAAATCTGCAACTGGTTGCCCATTTACAGCTTCTGAGCCTCCCCCTCGCTGGCTCATGTGACGCAATTGCGCAGGAGTTTTAGCTGCCAGTTTGAGTGTCCACTTGAGTGATAAGCCGGCCACTGATAACACTGCTATAACGGTATATCATGCGCTTTTCACTTCGCTTGGCCATTAAAATTTTCCAGCTAATGAGCTTAAGCATCGTAAATTATGCTAATTAAATGAGTCGAGTGCGCCCTTACACGTAGGTGTGTGTGGGTGGGTGTGTTGCACATGTGTGTGTGAGTGACCACAAATAAATTGCATGCAACTTTTGGCACATAAAACTGTTGCAACTTGCTGCTAGTGTTGAGCTGGAGCTGGGACTGCGCTGGGCTGGCTGCGCCGCCGTCTGTCTGGCTGCTAATGCCACATAATGAAGCTGATAATGGGCAACAAAGGGAAAGGGAGAGGGGAAGGGTAAGGGGAAGAAGAGAGAGCAGTAGCTGTGGGCCGAAATTGCCTGGCGCCGAGTAGGATGAGCGAGTGAGGCAAGCACGTTCAACTTTTTGTTGGGCCACATTAAAAGCTGCCGCAGCACAGACAGATAGAGAAAAGCATGGAGAGGGGAAGAGGGAGGCAAAGGGGCGTGGCTGGCAGCTAATGCGCGTCACCATTTCGTCTGTATTTCGTGCAACAACAACTGCAGCTGCAACAGTTGCAAACGAAGGCCAGCCCGGCAACAATCGACGATGCTGCTCATTTTGTCTGGCCGTGTGGCCAATAACTAAGTTGTTGCGTGGCTTAGTCTAATGCCAATATGTTGCAACAACAACTACAACAACAACAACTACAACATCAACGTGCACCGTAAGTGGCTTTTAGTGGTGTGCAGCCAATCGGATTTTGATGTGTTTAGCGTGCAAAAGTGCACAGCATGTGCCACTTTTCTTTCCATTTGTTGGGGCACATCGCAGACTATTCCCCTCCCCTTCCACTCCCTTCGCTTTGCCATTGCCTTGCCACATTTCGGCGCTGCTAACTGCAGCAGCTTCATTACAGTTACTGCCAACAATATGCAGTCAGCTGGGGAAACGTTTCATTTACCGCGCTGCACTCATTATTATTGAATGAGATTTTAATCTTTTTAATATCCTGTCGAGGCGAAAACAGAATAGAATAAGGTGCTGGCGGGGTGTCAATAAGGAGATACCCTAGAAAACTAAAACTAAAATATTTTTTATTCTTAAGCTTGCAGAGTTTCTGTAGAAATTAGTGCTTAAATTGTCTATCGAATCTGTCAAATAATTGATTCGTTTATAGCCTCAAACTACTTTAAATTAATTAAACATATTGAATGACACGCAGTTAACCCACAGTTAACCCGCATGACCCAAATGTAAGCTAACTACCAATTAAATAAAAAGCCAATTTGTGAATTTATCAATTAATTGAATTATCATCGTGCATAACTGAAATTGCAAATTACAAATAAGCATTAAAAATTGATATCAGTTATTTAATCACTCGCACTAAGTGGCGGCCATAAAGCCGTCTGTCCCTGGCCGAAAGGCCATCGCAAGTAATATTACTTTCATTTTGTTTTCTTGTTTTTTTCTCTTTTTTGGTCTTCGGTTCTTTGTTATTTCAACACTCACCTGGCTACATTCGCTTTCAAGTTTCGGGGGCAAGTTAATGCGCTTTATAGCTCGTAAAATAAAAACGAATGTTTTATAAATAACAATGGGAAAATGAAATTAAAGAAAAGTTGCCCCGGGATCAACAAAGAAAACAACAAATACCTGCAACTACCAAAAAATAAGTCGGAAAGCGTCTGCCTTTCGACGGGGCAGCTTAAAAATTACAGCCCAAAAGTGTGCTACGTTAAATTTAACATTAACAGCAGCAGCAGCAACAACAGTAGCAGCAGCCAGTGTTGTCAATTTAGCTATTTATCCGACAAGTCTGGCGTTTTTTTTAACATTTTTACGGGACTAAATCAAAAACTTCTAACAATTTAGCTTGTTTATATAATGCAGCTTTTCTTCGCTCTAAAATTCTGGCAACACTGGCAGCAGCAGCAGCAACAACAACAACTACGGCGGCGACGTCATTTCGTATTTATTGTATTACCTTTGTCAGCATATCTAACATTATTTTGGTTATTGTAGTTGTTGGCACTGGCATTGTTGTTGTTGCCACTGTTGCTGGCGTTGTTATTTTTTGTGATGTTTAATGCTTGTTTATTATTTTTTGTTGCCTCTTTTACTGTTATTGCCGTGCTGCCGTGGTATGCGCTCATTGTTTTTCGTTACCATTCAAGATGAAAAATCCAATTTTCTGCTTTAAGCATTTCTGTAATGCGATCCCTTCCCCCCACACCCGTTGAAAGGGTTCACGAAATGCATAATACTCAAGCTGTCGTGTTCTTCTACTCCTTTTTGTGTCTCTTCTCCTCTCTTCTTGCTGTCTTTCGGTGTTTTCTTTATGCCACTATTTACATAGCTCGTGCGCTGTGCGGAAAGTGTGCGAAATGTTTTGGGAAAAACGCGCTAATATGCGACGCCATATGGAAAATGAATACGCTGACACGCCATGGATTTTATTTCTATCCAAACAGGAATGTTTATCTAGAATTAAGATACTTTCCAAGTTGCAGCAAGGGAATTCAACAATAGTAAAGTTGCAGAATCAGTATTATTTTAATTTTATTTATTTAATTTGTATTTCTTTAAATGCCGATATGCTTTTTAGATAAATTCAATTCGTTGGTATTTTTTCAATACATTTGCAACAAATTAAATTCATTGGTATTTTTAAATTCCGATAATTCTATCGATATTCTACCAACTGCTGAATGCAGCCGCAATGCGCACTAAAACAAAATATTTAGCGAATTATTTACGCGTGGTTTTTATTTAATTTAATTCAATTTATTTCTAAACGTTTTCAGCATTAGCCGCTTTGGTATTATGGGAAAGCGTATGTGCAGCCGTGGTTGGCTTTGAATATTTCAAATGAATTTTATGAAAAATACATACGCATACACACACATGCACACACACCCTCGTACACGCCAAATTATTAGCATGGCCCATTCGAATTACTCATACGCCGCGTTATGCGGCAGACCAGCTGCCACTGTGCATATCAGTTGAAAATGTCGCCCCAATCGACAATGCTTGCATATGTAAAACAAAGCGCCGTGCCACCGTCATGTCAACCATAAACGTCAACTGTTGCGGCAAGCCCCCTTTTCCCACCCACTGTTCACATTTCCATGTGCACATGTCCCCTTTACCTACCTCTAACCGAGCTGAGCTGCTGTAGCTCGCCTCAATTTGCTGCCACACTGCGTATGCGCAACTATATGATATGATATGATTATTTTTTATTCTCATTTTCATTGTTATGACTCGAGAGTGTTATGCGGCCAGCCTGTTGCTCCCGTGCAGCCAGCGTCGAAGCGAGCTCGGCTTAAATTGAATTGTAAAAAAAATATGCTTTACAATTGGCCCGCCCGGACGGATAGTCAGCAGATTACCCTGAATAATTGATATTTTTATGTTCGTGTATTAAGCACACATCTGCGACACAAATAAATGTACACATATTGTACATATATTTTGATTGACAGCGAATAAATATGAATAGTTTTTTATGGCAGCAATAAAATAATAAATTTACTTTCAATATTTAATCGGTTTTAGTGTGGAAATAAAAATGAAACTTTCTAGGTTACATGGCGAATAAAAATAAAAATGTATGTTTAGTCGTGCTCCAATTTAAGAACAATATGCAAATTTTGTTGCAAAATTTTAAGAGCGATCACTTGTATACATATCGATAGTTTTGTATGTGGCGGCAAGTCGATTGGCCACGATACATTATTAGCATAACTCATAACATTGGAATGTTAAGCAAATGTAAACACATTAGTCGCACATTTTATCCTTTTTTGATGATCTAAAAATTAAATTTGCCAAGAATATTGTTAAATATTGTTAAAGCTCTTGCTGCCCACACATGCGTTCAATTGTATATATGTATGTGTGTGTTTTTTAGCATGTGCGCGAACATTGCAATTGCCATTTTAAAATTAAATTTCCCTAGCGAAAATCTTCAAAAGCGACACTGATTCATGCCGCAGCAACAGCAGCAGCCCCTGCAGCCAATTTTGCGCTATGCCACGCGTCAAGCAACCCAGGGAAGCCTTGTGGGTCTGCATCCCTCTCCCTCCCTGCCTGCGATGCCAAGCAATCCGCCACTGAGCCGTCTGAAACGGCGCCAGCGTCGCTGTCAGCTGCGACACGTTGGCAACGCGCCGCGTATCCTTTTGGAGCCTCTTCTCCTCCCCCCTCTCCCCCCGCACAGACGGAAAAGGCAAAAACTTTGCGCCCTGCAGAAAGTTTTGGCCGCAAGGTCGCTAAAACCTAGCATAGCCAAAAGGTTACACACTGCAAGGCAGAGGGAGGCTGCAAGGCGGGTTACTTGCTTCAAATTGGTTTTATTCGAATTAAATTTTGTTTTATTTCATTTTGCGCTGCTGCTGCTGCGTTGCGTTTGGCCTTTTTGGCTTCAATTGAATTTGACTGCTGTCAATCACGCGCTGCATACGCTTCACTTGGCTCTAAAATTCAAATTTTATGCTAATTTTACGCAGAACGATCAACGTGACAGTGGGGCGTGGCACGAGGAGGGGCTACAAAGCCGCCTATGCCAGCAAAAAAGGGTTAAATGTGTTAAATATTGATTGGTTTAGCTATCGCTCGTTGATATGCTGCAAGGCGGGTCAGCAATGCCAGAGAAAGGGAGAGAGAGAGACAGTTAGATACATAGGGGGAGTGAGAGAGAGATAGTGAAAAAACACGACGTTCAAACGACGTTTTAAGCGCGCTCTTAAAAAGAGATTTGTCAACAGTTGCAACGCGACAGGCCCCGCTGGCCTAACCCTCTTCCCCCTCTCTGTCCACCCCTCTTCCCTTGGCTGGCAAAAAACTAAACCATGTCAGGGCAAGGCGAAGCGGTGTTAATTTGCTTTTGATTATGCCACGACAATGGAAATGTGCGACTAAACGCGCCGCGCAGTAGCAGCAACAACAACAGCAACATGAAGATAGGGTTAAGGGTTAAAGGCAAACTCGCGGAATACCTTCAGCTACTAGCTCAACTATCTGTCAGTTAAATTGACCAGGCGCAAGTATCTGTTTGCCCAAGTTGAAGTTGCTTTTCTTGGCTTCCCTTTTTTTTTTTAAATCGGCCCACCCTGCGTATGCGCTACTTCATTATCTATGCTTTTATCTGGCTTTTTATTGTGGTTCGGGTAATTTATAGTGCTGCTTGAGCTGATGTTGATAAATTGTTGACTGCCAGGGGTTAAGCCCGGCAGCCGGAGGCAGTTTTCTTTGTCAAGGTGTCTGTGTGTGTGAGTGTGTAGGGCCCAAGGTGTGTCTGTGTGTGGATGGGGAGTGTGTGCAGATAATCTACAATAATAAATTTATTGGCAAGCATTTTTGATTTATTATGCATATCAATAATATATATGCGCTATATATAATATAATAGCTACTCCACATGACACTAATGATGCGGGCGGGCGACGTTGACGTTTACCTTTTTTATGCCACGTGGAGATGGGAAAGAGAGTAAAAAAAGGTTTAAGTATGATTTAATATATATCATTTAGTCTGTGTTTCTTGGAATTGGATAGAAATGAAAACCTGAACAGTGGAAGAAATCATATTTCAAACTTGTCTACTGCTTCATCTCTCTTTACAAGGCATCTGCTAGTCGCCTACTTCTTCAGCTCCACCAACACCTTTTCATTTTTGACTTTTTGTTGGCCTTTTCTTTTTGTTTTGATTCCGCGCGTGTCCGACCACACAAAGCAACTGGAGAAACCCGAGAATATAATGCCAAAGTTTACAGCGCATACCTCGAGCTCGAGCGGGCTGACCCGGGACAGGCCATTGACGCGCGCCTGGCCACGTCGTGGCGCTAGTTACCCTTTTCCGGGATCTCTGCCACGCCCTGCATTGTTAATATTATTAACATGGATTTTTACAAGCCATAAACCCATATTTGGTCGGGGCCAAGCCTTTTGTGTTGCCACATAAAATGCCAAGGCGCCCAGCTGTGTGTGTGAGGCCACCCTTTCCCAACTCTTTCTCCAACTCCCACTGACTCACTTCGACAATCACAAACACTCACACAGAGACACACACGCGGTCTTCGTGCTGCCATTTTATTAGCGTGTAAAGTTTGCCTTTCATGCCGTCACCGGGCCTGGTACTGATCCTGGTCCTGGTCCCGGTCTCGGTCGCTTTAAGTGGCCCGACTTGGCATGCACGTTTTCAATATATATCTCATATTGTTTGACCGTGCGGCGAGCGTGTTTATTTGCTCTCTGGTATTTATACACGGCATGTGGAGTCCGCTGCTGCTGCTGCTTATGCGGCTTATGCATAAGAAATTGAAAGGCGAAACTACTTGGGAGCAGCGAGTGTTATTAATAACGTGGCTCAGTTTTATTATAGATATTCCGCTGGAAGGAGAATTAAGGTGCAGCTTGACGGTAAATCTTTAATGCGCCGGATATGCTTCAGTGTGTCTGTGTGTGTGGGAGTGGGGGTGTGTGTGCGTGCACATGCTGACAGTGACAGTCGTAAAAATGTCGACGAGGTGTGGTCCCAAACACATTGCTTCGACAGAGTTTTTCTTGCTGGGCACTGATTAAAAATACATAATTCATTTGTAAACATCGAGTCTATGAAATTGATTAACTAAAACTAAAACTAGCGATAAACATTTTGATGGCTCTTAGTGTAATTAAGTCATCAATTTGCGTCACGAAGCAGTCGTTAAAAGTTCATAAAAAGTCAAGGGTTAAATGTTGTTGCACGCAAGTTATTAATAACAATAATTGACAAATTAATTAATTTGAAATTTAGTTAATTAACTTAAATAAGTGTTTCTGTTTCCCGTGTATTTATTGCAATTGATTGTTTACTCATTAAAGCGCTTCTACCACTAAGCACTGAACACATGGAGACCTCAAAAAGGGGGTAATCTGTTATTGCTAGTTTTTCGATCGAAGTACACCAGAGATTGAAGCATTGAGAGTAGAGAATTCGGCTGCATTTGTATCTTTAAGATTCATTTGTACCGCAACCCGATTTTTAGTTATTGAGAAATTTGCATGCTTAAGATACATTTGTATCTTTCAGATACATTTGTACCGCAACCCGATTTTTTGTTTTTGAGAAATTTGCAAGCATAAGATACATTTGTATCTTTAAGATACATTTGTACCGCAACCCGATTTTTAGTTATTGAGAAATTTGCATGCTAAAGATACATTTGTATCTTTAAGATACATTTGTACCGCAACCCGATTTTTGGTTTTTGAGAATTTTGTATGCTAAAGATACATTTGTATCTTTCAGATACATTTGTACCGCAACCCGATTTTTAGTTCTTGAGAATTTTGTATGCTTAAGATACATTTGTATCTTTAAGATACATTTGTAACGCAACCCGATTTTTAGTTTTTGAGAAATTTGTATGCATAAGATACATTTGTATCTTTAAGATACATTTGTACCGCAACCCGATTTTTAGTTATTGAGAAATTTGTATGCTAAAGATACATTTGTATCTTTAAGATACATTTGCAGCCGAAGTCTCTACTCTCAATGCTTCGAGCTCTGGGGTACTTCGATCGAAAAACTAGCAATAACAGATTTACCCCCTGTTTGAGGTCTATATGTGTTCAGTGGTTAGTGCTTCTACACAACAGCCCTTATCGATAACAATCGATTGAAGACAATAACATAGTTTCAGTCGCAGCCAACTTCATTAAGTTACAGATGTGTTTAAATGGCAAGCAATGCAAAGTTACTAAAAAAATTGTTAAAAAAAAGAAAATATATATATGAAATAAATGTTAAAATGCATGTTGGCATCTCTTTCTCACTTGCGTCTGCTGCTGCGTGGAACAAAATCCTTGCCTACTATTTGGGCAACTAATCAAAGCGGCCGCTTTCCGCCGCAGTCGCCATCAACTTTTTGGTCGAAATCAAGAAACATTGCTCATCGCTCTGAGTCCATTTCAGAACCGACAGCGACAGCAGCAGCAACAGCAGAAAAAAGCATGAAAAGTCACATAAATTTTCCATCGCTAACCGCAAACGTGCGACAACAACGAGCGCAGCAATGCAGCACAGTGTACGTACGTGTGTGTGTGTGTGCTGCTCTCTAATAAAATGAGTTGTCGAAAGCGGTGCACAACAAGCAAGCTGCAAATATATTGACTGACAGCCTGGCGGGCGGGGAGAGCAGGAATCACATGGACGAGAACGACGACGACGACTTTTGAACGTTGACTTGGATATTGACTGAGTGCCCAGTTTGGCAGTGTGTGTGTGTGGTTGTGCGAGTGAGTAAATGACTTTGCAAATGGACATGCCAAAAAAATGTAAAGCAGTCACATGTGGCCTGTGGAGCGGGCACTGCAAGTCCAATCATGGCCGCAGTCGAGAAGGAGAGAGAGAGAGGAAGAGCGAGGCTGCAAAATGCAAGTGGAATTCGGCTCTTACAGTGCGCTCTCCCTCTCTGTTTCTCGGTCTCTCCCTCTCTCTGTCTGTTTTGGTTAACAAATGTGCCGGCAACAGTTACACGCTGTGCCTGGAGCTGAGCTAGAACTACAAGAGCAACTGTCTTGCCGGCGTGTGAGTGTGTCTGTCCCCCTCGCACTCAGTCTGCCCATCTGTCTGTCTGTCTGTCCGTGTCTGTGTGCGTTATATTTTCAAACCCACAACAAAGCGGAAACGTATTGACAACGAAGGAAATGGACTTAAGCCATGATTTATAGTTTACGGATTTTCCATTTAAGTTTATTGGTTTTCTGCAAATGCAACTGGCAAAAAAAGACAGAGGGGTCTTAGAAAGAGAGACAGAGAGAAAGGCATGTGCATGGCAAGTGGCCTGCAACATAAGCTCATCCCGCCTCCGCTGCTACTTCCCCTCGCATTTGTGTGTATTTTTACAAAGTTGTGTCTGAAGTTTAGTTTAGTTTTCGCATTTCGGGCTTGTTAACTGGTTGTCTGCTTGGCTGCTTTGCTTTTTGCCCATTTGCTGGCTGCGTGGCAGTGGGGGGTGCGGGGGGTGCTTGCAATTTATGCCTTTTTGTGCACTCCTACTTTGGGAAATTGGCCATGTTTCACGCATTGCTCTCGCACTCGCCTGCAAGTTGTGCGCAAAATGGATTTCTCAGCTCAGCTCGGCTCGGCTGGGCCTCTTGGGTCTGTATACATATTGTATATGTGTGCACGTATGTTATGTATTTATGCATGAACATATAAAATGCAAATCTGTAAAGTTTCACTTTCACTGCCAGCTGAAACAATGAGGCAACTTGTGTGTGTGTGTGTTTGCTTCAATGAACTCTCTGCAATTGTCGGGATTAGTTTTGCAGCATATTGAAAATGGGTTAAAAATACAATGTAATATGCAGCAGGTAGTCGAAAATGGACCAGCGCGTAAACAACGTATATGTATGTTCTTGTTTGCCTCTAACAGATAAAACAATTTGCAAAAGTGTCTGTATGAACAATGAACACTCAGCTAGAGTAGTAACTGAAGAGCTTAAATTTAGTAGGTAAATTTATCACTAGAATATCATGACTCTTAAGTCGTATCAGCACTTTCAACAGTCGCTACTTTGTTAAAAAAAAGGCAATTTTCCTTTAAAATGTCCTACTGCTTATGGTTAAAACTCTTTCCCGCGTTTTTTAATATTTCCTCAAAGTCAAAGACTAAAGTTAAGTCTTTAATCTATAAAAGAAGTCACAGATGCAGTTTGTCT
Source organism: Zaprionus indianus (assembly GCA_018904595.1). Taxonomy (NCBI): domain Eukaryota; kingdom Metazoa; phylum Arthropoda; class Insecta; order Diptera; family Drosophilidae; genus Zaprionus; species Zaprionus indianus. Next base: position 7,234,321 of record JAEIHA010000905.1, read on the forward strand.
ATTCATATCAAGTCAAATTTGACTATATTCAGGTAACATCCGCACCTGGTGACGTTCTTGACAGATGATATGTGCATGCACCTGTGAAGGATTAGGTCGACAAGGTATTTAGGCAATTTATGCACTAAGAACTCTTTGAAAGTGTCCCCCAACTGTGTAAATGGGGGAACTCACCACAGAAATATTGGTCAAGAGCACATTTGGTTTAGGGCTTGTGCCGGCTCGACATACTCGAGCAGCCGCCGCAACACGCACCCAATCGAAAAGTGATTGAATGTTGTCAAGTTAGACCGAAAATGCAGGCCGGCCGTTGGTAACGAGTCGGGCAATATGCCAGAGGTAAGGCTCGGAAGGGAAGAAGGGATGATTCGACCACATTGATATGTATCTGCTGGTGTGCCAAAGGTGAAAATTCAAAATCAGCAACAATAAGTGCAGTCAGCAACGGCAGGCAACAGTCTGCTCACTTCTGCCCCTGACAACCACCTTGCCGCACATTTGCCGCTGTGGCTAAGCAAACATGCAGCAAATCAGCTAAGGAAAGCTAGGGAAAGCTCTGCACTTACCAAGTGCCAAGGCGCTGTCAGCATAAAGTTAAGCCCGGGCTAAGCAGCTGCCCAAGGACAGGGTGATGGAAATGGGGAAGGTACGAGGAAAGGGAAGGGGGGAGGGAAGCAAGTGCGGATGAGCCGCAGACAGCAGACAGCAGCAGGAGCTGGAACTGAAGCTGAAGGAAGTCGAGAGCAAAAGCCGTAGCACCTCTCTGGATGCGACTGCGGCTGCTACGGCTACACATCATCAATCTTCTTAGACAGCCGCACTCGTTGGGACTGCATCAGTTGTGTGTACAGAACGTGCTGCCATTTCCTGGAACAGTCCCAGTTCGCCTCAGCCTCTGCCTTCCTCCCTTCTTCCTGCTGTTGCTGCTGCTCCCTCTCACAATTTTGTCGTCGCATGCTGCCAACGTTTTTGAGTTATGCTGCCCCTTGCCAAGTTGCCAAGTTGCCAAGTTGCCCGTTGCCATGTTGTGGTCGTCGACAGTCGTTGACTTCTTGTGCTGCATCTGCTTATCGAGAGTGAGTGCGGTGAGTTCAACTGAGGCTGAGACTACTCCCTGAACCCCGCTGCACTTTGTTATTAATGCGCATTTAAGTTTTTTCCTTCGCGACACGACTTCACCTTTTTGGCTGCCGTTACTGCCACTCCTCCTCCTCCTTCAGCTCTTCTTGCTGCTCTGCTTTGTGTGCCTTCTAATTGAGGAAACATTAAAAGTCAAGTTCTGCTGCCGCATTGTTATAACCCAGAAAAACACGAGTGCATTGCAGTAGTCGATGCCATCAGCCTGTCGCAGTCAGTCATCTAACCCCCTCCCACCTTTGGTAGAGCATTGGCATCTGTAATGAAGTTTTGGCTCGGATTAGCCCTGGCTTTGCGGGATTCTTGTGAGGTTTTTATGCCCTTCGAGCTTGGAAAAAAGGACAATAAAGGATATATTCTCTAAGTATGGGCAGATGGGTAGGACGAGATCTTAAAAAGTGCATATAATCGTGTTCATTATCAGTTCGATAGTTCAATAGTTATAACCACCAAATTAGGCTTGAGGGCTCTTTGTATACCCCTATCAATCCTGGTCTCAATGACTACTATTTCATCATATTCAAACAGAATATTTAATCACTTCAAACTTTATTTATTATTAACCTATATAAATGATAAACACATTCCTTTCTTAAGACTAAGCATCACATTTTTCTCGTGGTCGAATCATCATCTTAGTGCTTTTAAGAGTGTAAGTGTGATCCCAAAAATCAGCATCTGGATTGCGAGACTTCTGCTGATAGTATTTTCCATCAGGGTTGCTAAATCGATAACAAATAACTTTCAATTAATTTCAAAGATACTAAGTACAATCCAGTGCTCACTTACCAAGAGTATAAAGTAAGTATATCGTACCACCAGCCACCATTACGACGTGACACACAATGCAGAAAGTCCTTAACGTCTTCCTCACGATCCAAAGAAGAGTGTTTGTGTTCATGCCAAATCATACCGTCCTCGGCTGCATTCCCAGAGTACAAGCCCAGTGTAATCAACCTGTACTTATCATCTTCTCCAGCAATTCGGAAGTTGCTGTAATGTGCAAAGAAAGTATCTCCATCATAATCCTCCATATGTATGTAGAGTTCGTGAGGCTTATCGCTTGTCAGACGATGAATTTTCTCCAGGCCGATGAACATGTCGCCTTCGAAGTCGCCAAAACCATTCTTATACTCTTCCCAATCTCTTTGCTCATCCGCTCCACCATTTGTCCACTGTTGTATAACGGTCCAACCTGGACCAGCTATATCATTCTCATGCAGCACCTTAAAAGTGCCAAAGTCGGGTATTGTAACGTCATGAAGATTTCTGTTGATGCTCTGTAAAGGCAACAAAGGCATTGACATCTTTATCTTATCAGTGTTGTTGAATGAAGAGGGGCTTTACAAATTTACAGCACTCATGGCTGATTAAATTTATACACTATAAAGTTTTCACCATACCTCATTGTAATCTACTTCGTCGAGACTCATAATGACCCGCTTCGATTTACTTTGCAACTGAACTTGAAGACGATCAGAACAAGACTGAATTCATATTCTGATTGCGCAAGGAAAGAATGTTCATGTGAAACAGAATATACATATAAATTACAGTGAGTAAGTAAAGTTTCACTGAACCCGACTATTTATAAATCTTGGATTATTTAAATGCCTTGCGAGTTGAAGGTTATACTATATATACTTCCGCACGTGCGGATGGACGGTCAGTCGAAACAAAGGATAGCTTGACTAACCTGTAGACGCTGATTCAGTATATATTTTCGTTATTAGGTAGCTACTTAAGGAGCTTTACAATTATGTAAGCAAAACTAATAAACCCACTTCAAAGGAATAATAACATAGACACAAAAATAATACTCTAAACACTCATTTATAGTAGCTTGCTGCGTGTTCTATTTGATTTCATTTAGGCTTTTGGAACTCAGAAAGTACTCAATGCATTCTTAATCAGTAAAAGCAGACGTCATGAGGCAGACTCGATACTAACTACACTGAATATGGAGCTCTTTACATGACTCATGATTAACTAATAAAAACAAACCTATTTGGTGAAATATTTTTATTTATAAATATGTTGGTTCCTTCGTATATTTCAGTCTGGTATTTCCCACAACTTCTAATCATAATACGTGTTTTTTTTTTATAAAAATTATGTTTGGAACTTCTTTTCTCAGTTTCACTTTGCACACTCATGTCCGTCCGGCCATCTGTCTCTCTGCATGTCTGTCTGTCTGTTTGTCTGTCTGTCTTTCTGTCTCTCTGTCTGTATGTCTGCATATCTGTATGTTTGTCTGTCTGTCTCACCATCTGTCTGCCTGCCTCTCCGTCTCTTTGAGTTTGGGTATCTCAGTAACTACGATTTCCAATTTTAGATGTCACGAACAACTAAAGACATAACTGTCTGCTACGTCATATATGTATGTTACATATGTAGGTGAATACTATATGACTCTATCTGCCTGCTTTGACATATACAAAGTTGAATACTTTATGAGTCTATCCGCTTAATTGAATGAAAGCGGAGAATAAACACAGATGTTGAATTGTATCTTTCGCTACCTGCTTGACATGCGCCCGAGCTGCAGTTCAAAGCCACCGCTAAGGCGAGTCAAAAGACGCATCAAGCGCTCAATTAACTCGTTACAACTGGGAAGCATTCCAAGGTGGACCTGACCTGCCCTGGCCGACCTGGCACATTAATCATTTTTGCATACAATAAGAGCTGTTATTGTTGCTGTTGCTGTTGTTGCTGGGCAACAGACGAGGTGGGGGGCTGGACTGCAGCTAACCAACTCGCTAACGAGCCAGCTAAGCAACTCCTGACAACTTCAAGCCCGGCTACAGCTAGTGCTTCTCTTCGGCTTCTTATTGTTCCGCCATTTCAAATGGCCAGCGATTATGCGAGTTTATAATAAAGCCAACAAGCGGAGGGCAGCAGGAGTGTTTTCCACGCTGTGACTTGAGCTCGCCGCTATTGTCTACAGCCAGACGAGCGAACTACTTGTGCTCGTCTTGGCAGAGTTGGTGGAGGGTGGAGGGGTAAGCGGGGGTGGCTGCTTGCCAGCCATTTGTCAAAAGTAGTTCGCTGGCGGGTCGGCAGTTGCTTTATCACTATCTCTCATTCAGACACACAAGTCATTTATCATTTATGCATTGCATCATATACGTAGTGCGCGGAGCACATATCGAGGTCGACGTCGTCGAAGGGGACGAGGCACACTCATCGTCGGGTTTCGGATGCGGATGCGTGCCAAACGACAGTGACACTCCTTTGAGCGACGAGGCGTGGCGAGCCTTCATCTAAGCCTGAGTTGATTTGCAAAGCTGCCAGAGGAGAATTGTGGGGTAAAAGAGCCACGAGGTAAAGGAGGAGAGGAGAATGTCCACACTGAACTGTTTGATATTACCACACAGCGTACACATATGACATTTGAGATTGTGAAGGACATCCTGTACCTCAGTTGTTGCCTCCGCCTGTGCCGCTGCCTGTGCTGCATGGCTTAAGTTTTGACAGCCCGCCTCGCCACGCGTGTCACACGAAATTTATCAATACGTGAGTGAGTCGTCATATGTCCGTCTGTCTGTCTGTCTGTCGCTGCGTATGTGAGACTGTTATCGAGCAAGTTTTGTGTGCCAGCGAAATGAAATATGGTTGGCAGTTAATAAGGACACTCGCTGCTCGCAGCTTTACATGTCTATTAGAGCCACTAGAGAAACTGACCCTCTGCCCGTCTCCTCCTGCTCTTTGCGTAAGTAAGTTAGGGGCAGAACTTGATTGATAGACAAGAAAATGAATTTTTCATATTACCATCATGTCGCACTGGTTTCAGCGTATCCCTCATCCCTCTAATGTTCACACAGCCAGTGTACTCAATGCGAGTCGATTGATGTTTGTTTTTGCTCATGCAATGGCACGTGCAACTTACACACACACACACGCACACTTTGTCGAATACTCGCATGGTACACAATTATGCTTTCTGCTTGCTTAGGTATAGCTGTGTAACAAAGACGTTTGCCAAATTAATTTTGGTTATAAGTGTTCACTGAGAGGTCAATGGCAAATCCATTCAAAGGCTTATTCACTAAAATGCACAAAATGAAGATAATCTGCTAAATTTCCCACCAATAAATTTATCTGTAATTGCGAAATTTCCTTCTTACTGGTACTTTTAATATCCCCATCAGCACTGCCTAATTTCCCTACAAACCGATACTGTTACCGATAAAATCACCTTGGGAAATTAGCTTTAAATACTTTAAAGTACCTTGTGGCATTTTGCAACATTAGTTTAAGTAATCGATAGATATAGTATATTTTCGATATAAATGCCTTGCTGCCAATAGCGAACACTACAATGGCAGCCGATGCGCCACAGGGCGCTGTGTTTGCAGACGTGTGTGTTTGTGAGTGTGTGTGCGTGCAAGTTTATGGAGCGGAAGCCAGTTTATGGTATTTGTGTATCGCATCAGTACTTACACAGCAGCCAGTTGTAGTTGCTCTTGCCGTTGTTGTTGTTGTTGCTGCTTTGGCTTTAGTATTTGCTTGTTAAATGTGTTAATAGATTTGCACATATGCCGCAGACATCGCACACGGCATACACACAAGTGACACTCACACACATGCACACTTGCACGGACATTCAAATGCCCTTAACAAATTATAGCGCATTATGCGTATATTGAAGTATGTTTTAACAATATGCCTGGCCTTTCTAGACGTATTTAATTGGCATGTGCATTGGCATTTCCTTTGCATGTGTTTCCACGTGTAATTAGACTCCTTGAGCTTACTTCCTCGACTATTGACATCGCCTACGGTTCATTTGCCTGTTTAAACTACTCCGAATTATGACACAGCAGACACTCAATCAGTTGAATTTTGGTTATTGAGTAGATGAATGATCCAATAAAGTTAAATTCATTTTTGTGTGTGTTGAAGTGCGGCTAGGCAAAGCAAAGATTGCGCCAGATAGTGCATTTTCGTGTTAGAAGAACTCACTGTACCCTATAATAATAGATATGGAAACAAAGGAAGATTTCCTAAGACTGAATAAAGTATTTTTGATTCCAACTAGATCTTATAAGTTATTAATCATAATTTTATTAACTCAAAGGCAATAACTTGATTAATATTTTCTCTGAGTTTCTTTATTTTGATGATCTTTTTCTTCTAAAGAGCCTTAAGTGTTTACCAAACAATCTCTTGCTTCCGTACAGGGTATTTATTCCTAGTACCAGCGGCATCTACCCGTTTTTATTGGTTTTTATAATTCTGCGCAACGAGTTTGCTCTTGATTTGGTCAACAGTGCTTGGCAAATGAAAAACCGAGAGTAAGTGAAAGAGAAATACAGAGAAAGTGAGTGGGTGAAGGGAAGAGCGAAGCTTCGCCAACGGCTTAAATAAATTCAATTACAATTGTCGGCAGGTGCAAATAATTGACATTCGCGTGGTTGGTTCAATTATCAATTTCACCGTAGCAAACATTGTGCGTTGGCTTGAGCAATTACACGGACACACGGCCAGAGGGACGGACGGACAGACACAGGACTAACAAACGCAGACCCTTGAGTACACACTGGCAGCAGGCAAAAAACACAGCGCAGTTTTACGGAAATCGAGCAAATTCAATAGCTGAAACTAAAGACTTCAATCGAGTCCGACCATCGTCGGCACTGGCTAAAAATTACCTTTGAAAATGGCCAAAAAAAAAGGAAGAGAACAGGGCCAAGCCAAACCAAAAGGATTTCATTTGCGTTTGTCGTTCGTAGTTCGTCGGTTCGCTTTTTCTGCCCTCATTGTGCATAACGCGATATTGAAAGTCAGCACGGCACGGAGCGCCCTCCACACGCCGCCGGAAAGCCAGGCTGGTGCACGGCCAGCCGTTTCCCCTAGCCCTGTATACCATTCCCAGTGCCAGTCAGCGCATTATTTATGCATGCGATGCTCTTTGAGTCTGCCGCAGTTATTGGCGAACGTCCGATAGGTTTATGTCGCGCGGCGCACTGCAGAGCGCACCTTCAATTCGGACCAGCACATTTTATTGAACTTCAATGGAGTCATTGATCTTTTTGCCAGACTTTGTTTATTGCACGGGCTGCCAGACCAGCCCCCTTCCGACTAACTCGCTTAAAGCCCATTAAATTTAAAGCATGCAGCATATAAATCTGCTGCGGGTGCTGGTTCAACGTTCCCATAAGTCATGCTGATTGTTTAATGTTGTCAGCAGCTGCCCGCACACACAAGTGCAAAGTGTTGTGCCTTCCCGCGTGTCTGTCTCTCCTTGCTCCCTCTTTCACTCCCTCTCTCTGTGCCTCCCTTTGCCGCCAAGCAAACCGCCAACAATAACAATAATTTATAAGAATTGATTATGCTGAGTCTGCAATCATAAATCGTCGCCTGCTCACGCAGATAAGGAGACAACACAGCCCTTTGGCCTCCTCCCTCTGCTTCTCTCCTCTTCTCTCTCCCTTTCTCAACTCGCTTCTTAGCGAAACATACTCCATTTAAAGCCGTTTTGTGGCTTGGCAAAGTTTAAATAAATGTTATTGCATACTTTCTTTCCACTTCCTCTTCCCTACTCTACCCTACTCTTCTCTGCTCTGTTCTCTAGCGTCTCTGGGCTTCACGAAAGTTTCGCTTTAATCGTTTTCAATAAAAGTTTTTATGCCACGCAGATTTAATTAGAGCTATCAATCAGTTTCTACAGTCGGCAGCAAATAATCCTCGCGCGTCAGCATCATTAGTAGTTGCCTTTTCTACGCTCTTTTACTGCGCTTTTTATGGCAATGCCCGATTATTTGACAAAACTACGAATGTTTGCGGGTGATTATGGTGAAGGCAGTAAGCCAACAAGGAACTGGCATTAAATAAAAGACCAGAAACTTGGGAATATTTTAAATATATTTAAAAGTTAGAATTGAAGCAAAATGCAAAGCAGAAAATACGAAACTAAGTAAATAACAGAGGGCAAAGGATGCAAGAAACTTAAATATATTCAAACTAATTTAAATGCAGCTAAAAAATACCTTCAATTAACAGGGAAATTTTAACAGAGCTTGCACAAAAATAACAAACCTTCAACATTACAGAGTGTGCAGGTTACATACTATGTTCATTAACAGAATAATTAACAATGTTGCCACATCACTTATGCAAAAAGCTGTTCTGCAGGAATTCAAATTTAAAAATAAATATCCATTGAATCTCGAAAGAAATTTCTGTGTAAAAATGCAAATTGTTTAAATTTTATGAAATAATGCGGTTTGCACTTTTGCAACGTTCGACAAACGTGCGAAATAAACCAGCGTTCGCAATTTAAATTTATAGATTTTGTATACACACATTCGCATTCGCCATGAAATTGCTACATTGCTGCAAAATCCATTACACAAAATACATTGCGCAGCGTGTGAAGGACGTTTTAGGTGCACGGGCTTTGTTTAACCCAAATCATCGCAGCCTTTACCACAAACTGCTGACTTTGGCAACGTAATCAATAATCAGAAACTGCTGGTCAACGCGATAAAAGTGCGCACACGTGTCGGGCATCAAAATAAATTCATCAAAATACAAAGATGACTTGCACAAAATGTTCATAATACTGTTGCACAACTATCGATAACATTTCAATTGCTTTAATAACAGAGAAAAATATAAGTGACCTTCTCTACGTGTCCTTAATAGGGTTGCCCCACTATCGATAACATTTCACTCTCTTCAATTGCAGGAAAAGAGATGATTGACTTTAAGTTCCCCAACTCTTCAATTTGCTAGTTCTAATCTTCATAATAGGCTTCTTATCGTGCAAAATAAGAAGTTGATCCCGCATATAAAAGCACTCTGCCAGATAACCAGATAATAAACAGAGCCAAGTGCTCTCAAATACATAAAAGGGGAGGCCAGGAGCCAAGGCAGCACATTTATTTTAAATATTCTGACACACCGAGCCCCTCCACTCCACCTTAGGCCCGTTCCTAAGCCGTCTTCGCCAACATAATACATCAAAAGCTTTGCCCACTATTCGCCAGGGTAGAGCAACCACCCCAGAGTGAGACTGTAAAATATGCTCACGTTTTGCACGGCGCACTGGAAAATCAAACTCATAAAACCAAATCATGTCCGGGCTGGGAGCATCCTGCCTAAGTAGAGAAGTCAAGGCGTTTTATTGATGTGCAAAATGCATGAAATTAGAATTTAAAGTGTGCCCAAAATGGGCGAAATATCTAGCCCCCGCCTCCCTTGATTGAGGTTTGTCAAATAGTGACATGCGGATTGTGTGAGAGTGCTAATGGAAGAGCCAAATGATTATTATAAAGCCAACTCAATTACCAAGCCACGAACCGATAAAGAAATGCTAATTGAAAGCCCGTCTAGCAGCCGCAGCTAACTCAATAAAAAGGCAATTTGTGTGTGTGCAGTGCGTTTCCATTTAGCTCGTACATAGTACCAAATGCAGCACAAATCATTTTAAAATAATTAAATTAAGGAAAAAGCCATAGCTATGCTATGCAGCATAAAGGATCATATGTGTGCATGTGTGTGTTTGTGTGTGTGTATGGGAAAGCGCCAAATAAAAACCATAATTCGTCTATAAAAATATCGTAAAAAAGTCAGCGCACAAACACACACACACACACACACACACAAAGAGTCGAAGGAGCGAGGAGGGAGGCATGACAGGAGCGCAGCAGCAGCAGCTCCGGCTTGGGCCCTGGCTCTGCCCCGGGGCGGGCACTTCTGTTTTTCATGTTGCGGCTGCTGTAAACCGAGCCACTTAATGACTTCCGCCATAAACTATTTTCGGTTCAGCTAAATTCCAACAACTTTATTGCCGCCGCACAAAAAGGCAAGCCAAAGGCACAGTGAAACGACAAAAATTGGCAATGTGCGAGTGCGCACACAAATACAGACATACATGCACTATATATATACATATATATAGTACATACTTACGTATTTGGGTTCTGCTTATGTATCGCACATAAAGGGGAGAAATGAGAGGAATTTTATGTTTGCACAACATAAACAACATTATTTCTTATGGTCGAAACGAGCGAGTCAAGACGAGCCAGGGACCCAACCTTGCTGGCACCTACACGAGCGTGAACGGAACCGAGAAATTAATGACGCATAAGCATCCAAGAAATACCTACAATATATACCTATATATTTATATATATCTCCGTATATAAATCTGACTTGCGCTCATTGTTGATTTCTTGTGAATTACGCACAGCATATTAAAATAAATAAATATATATAAAAAAAAGTATTTCTTTATATTCTATAAATATTATTATTTATATATAAACAATATGTGGTTGGCGAAATCGAAATTGAGAACACGCTGGCCGTGAGAAGCGCCGAGAGAGGCCGCCACTGCAGCCGCCTTTTAATTGTCTTCGTCAGGCTTTTTGATGGCTCGGCACTGCAGTTAATCAGCTAGAAACGCGGCGAAATCAGACACAAATATGGCCCACACACACACACACGCACACCTGGCAGGACATCCGTGCTGCAGGATGCTGCTGTTCTTTTAATTCGTGATTAAAAATTTAATTTGTAATTTCACAAGGACATAAACAGCTTTCAGGTAAATAAATGAAATTAAGCTGCAGAAGCAGCAGCAGCCAAAGACGCTAGAGGAGATCAAAAGGAGAGGAGGAGAAGGAACGGAGCTGGCAACGTCCCACGCACATGTCCTTGGCCAGAGTAAGAAGGAACAGTGCGTAACGTGCACGTTCATGCTCGCGTTCTACTTCTGTCACATCCTTGATTCGACTACTGTTGTTGCTGCTTGTTGTTGTTGTTGTTGTTGTTGTTGTTTAGAGATGCTTTGGCAACAGGAAGTTCCTCCTTAACTGTGTCGCAATGCTGTGTTTGCTTTTCCGGTTTGTTTAAGTTGCACGCGCTCTCCGCCACTGCAAGCGTTTTAAGTTTAAATTGCTCGGATTTTGTGCTAGCTCCAAAACTGACAGTGGAGGCAGCAACTGCTAAACGCAGCGCAGGCCAAGTACCACCAGCAACACTAGCACCACCCCAGTGGGAGCAGCTGGAGCAGCTGGCAAGCTCGGGCGGGACTGCGCTGGGCTGGGCCCTTTTCTGTCGCTTTTGCGCTGATTGAATTATTCCGCTACACGCCATAAGGCGCGCGCTGCAAAAAAATAAGCAGAGCGAGGCAGAGCACACAGAAAATTCGGTTGCTACTGCTGGAAGTTCGTATACCCTGTAGGAATTGAAAGAAAGCCGAAAAGAGTTCGTTGAGCTTCCTCTGGGAAGCAAACTTAACAGAAAATGTATAATGCAGTTTAAAAGATAAAATAATAAACAATAAATGAATAAAATAATTTTAAAATGTTCAATAATATCTAATGAATGTTTCTGAAAGGTAATTGAGAAACAAATATAAATACACATAAAACAAATTCAATATATTAAATTATTTTTTTAAATCTAACAATTTTTCAGAGGTTTTATAAAACATTTTAAATATTATAGATTTCATTATACTTTCCATCAAATATATTTCAATTTACTAATATATTTCTATGTGTATTTATTCATAAATATTTGTATATTATAATATATTTTTTAATTAGAATATTTAGGACAATTCTTTCTCAGGTTTTTCTTAGAGTAAAGTTACTTCAAATAGCAAAACTCCCCTCATAACTTACTCTCATTTATCACTACAAAGTATTCTTCAGTCGCGCATACCCCGCCTGTCTCTTGCCTTAGTTGTTTTATTTATATTATTACAACGTCAGTTTCGTGCGAGTTTTTATTTCATTTTCGACAGTATGTCTGTATGTGTCCATATGTGTGAGTGTGTGCGTGTGTGTGTGTGTCTGAGTGTGGCAACTTCTCTTGGTGCAGATTGCACTTCTGTTTATCTTCAAGGAGTGCAAATTCGATCAAATTGCGTTCTGTTATTGATGTCATTGTGGAATCTGTTCACGTGTCACCTGCCAATCGAAGCAGCTTCAAAAACAGTTCACAGCCCCCAAATAAATTAGCTCGAATTTAAAGTTGATCATGCGAACGAAATAAACCATCAAATTATTCAAATGTCATAAATGTCTCCATTGTGAGAAATAAACAATATCTTATCTCTGTCTGCGCACAGTGGAGCATGTGATACATCAATATACTTTATTATATTCACTTTCTTCACTTTTATTTGCCTTGCGCATTCCACAATTAAATTTATTACATGTTTCTGTGAATCTCTTTCATTTTTGTTTTGATTCGTTTGAGTGACAATTAAACGCATGATTTGATTTGATTTATGGTTTGATTATTGAGAATGATTCGTAAAATTAATGATGCAGTCAGGTAAACTACATTAGGAATTCTTTATTGCAAATTCCATTTGCAATTGTTAGCTGCAATCAATCTGTTTCTTTTTTAATTTCACAATTCATAACGTTGTCAATAGTTCTCGCATTTTGGTTTGCATTTGTAATTAATTTTGCTGCAATATAAAGTTCAACTTTGTTTAATTTTCACAACTTGTAAAATCAATTTTATATTTAATTTATAATCAGTTTAAGTTCAAGCTTTAAGTTTGTGCACTACTTATTAGATATAAGAAAGTGTCATGATTTTGGTCAGAGGTTACTTTTAATTATTTTTTTTTTTGTGGTAATGAGCGCAAGCAGCAAAAGCCACAATCAAGTGCCAAACAACAAGAAAAGATTCGCCCAATTATGAATAGCCAATGCGTAAATGAGTCTCTTGTAATTATCATCAACTTGCCAGGATAGCACTGAAGATAGCAGAGAAAGAAGTTCAGCTCCGGTAGTTCTTCATTGGAAATTCTACCCCAGATTCTGAGTTATTTATGTACATAATACGAGCTGATTGTTAACTGTGCCCCGGCAACAGCAGCAGGCTGCCTGAATCTCTCTCTCTCCTTCATTCTCTCTCTCCTCCTCAGCTGAAACAAAAGCAGAAAGAAAGAAATGTATATGCATGAATTTCATTTATTAAATAAACATTTCCTCGGCTCGGTTATCAATCAAAAAGCATTTTTCATGTCAACTGGCAAAGTTCCCTCAGACGTTGTCAGACACTGCAGTCAGCCCGAGCGAGTGTGTGCGTGTGTGTATGTGTGTGTGGAGTGTAAACGATATGGCGGGCAAGTTTTCGGCGAGGAAACTAGGCCTGGGAAATGCAGCAGCTGTGCAGCCTGCTGCCTTAAGTGCTGCCAACGAAACCAAATCAAATAAAAACAGACGGAGCAGCGTCTGCATTTTAATACACGCTTTATGCGGCTGGCAAGGGGTGTGGCAAAGAAGGGGGCAGTAGGGAGCGGGGCTCTGCCACAAGTCAATTTGGCATAACTCAATTTGCGCCAAAAGGCACAGAACACGAGCTTTTGTAATCTTAATAAGCAGCCGGGGAGCGGCAGCGGCAGCACAGCTAGCATGTCACCAAAAGCATAATAAAGGCAGCAACAACATAGCAACAGCAACAACAGTAGCAACAACAACAACAACAACAACTACAACAGCAGCAACAACTCTTCATACAACAACAACTCTTGGAACAAACATAACAATGCAAACAAAATGCTTAAAGATAATTTTCTTAAATTCCGAACGACTCTCGTTTGGTAACTTTGGCAACCAGCAACACGCACACACACACACACACACACACACACACACACAAACAGTCGCACGCACAGACATAACACCCAGCACATTGCGAGCAAAAGTAGCGCCAACTTTGATAAGATAACATAATTTCTGTCGTTTGTCACTTGCTGAAACTGACAATTAGAAAAGTTTATCATACGATGCCAACTCTGCTTACGGGGGGAGGGAGAGGGATAAAGAGAGGGGGGAAGGGGAAGCCGTAGGGTGCGCGCGCGAGCTGATATCGTGAGGGCGTGAGTCTCTGTCTTACAACAATGGGCGTGCCTGGCAGTCGTCGACAGTCAGTCGTATCATGTCTGCATATAAAGCGACGAGGGGAGACACTGAGCGACATCGTGCCCGGCCAGGCCAACTGTTTGCGCCTCAATAAGTTTCGAACCGACGAAGTTTATCTCGCTGGCACAAACGACAAGCGTCAGTCAAAGTTCCTCTCGTTCGTGTGCTTTGAAAAATTGGCCAGCCCTGCTTCGGTTCCCTCCGTCTCCTCGGCTTAAAGTTGGCTGCGCGCGCGTTTGCGGCTTTAATGATGCCAACTTGCCTTAACTTGTCAGCTAGTGCATTTTTTTTTTCGTTTGTTTTCTTCTCTTCTAGTTGGCATGGCAAATGATTTGTTTGAAATAAATGACTTTAACCATTTGCGAATGCAAAAAGCCGCAGCGTTGGTGCAGCACTTCAGCGCTGGAAAGTAGGCAGCGCTTTTTTCAAGTAGCCTCTACCAAAAACAGAGGCGACTCTGCCTTGCTCCTCCTCCTCTAACTGACTGCCTCCCTGCGTGCCTGTGTGCCTGCCTGCCTGCCTGTGTGCCTGACTGACTGACGGCTGCATTTCCACTGCAGTCATTCACTCAATTTTGACGATGGCGGCTTTTTTGGCTGGCCAAAACAAATTTCGCGTTCAGCCAGGCACAAAACTATATAGTCAAAAGTGTGTGCCGTTAGTATAACTGCCAAGGCATATAAAGAAATGTACCACAGAAATTAAAAAGTGCAGCCAGCTGCAGCTGGCATAGGCGTCTATCGAGTACACTTCGAGCAGAGCTAATAATAATAATTAATATAGTAATAATAATATCAATTTTATCATGTTTGATTGAGAGACCTTTAGGCAGTTCTCTCTAATTTTAACCCTTTATGGCATCGCTCTTTAAGCTCAAGCCTGCCTGAGCATACCCGTTATATACTCTCAGTTTATGGAAAATAAAAATAAAGCTAAGCTGCGCGTTTCATGCGCTAAAATACGTGGAAACATGGTCAAATGGCTGGCGTTGGGTTGGTTGAAGTGCGCGTACTGCCGCGCACGAAGGGTTCGAGTGGCGGCGCTTGCGGTTGGGTTTTATGCAAATAATGAATCGTCATTTCTATGGTGCGGCCTCCACGTCGTGGGCTCTCAGGTATACGGTTTTATTAGGCCTCCAAGTGGCCGCTGTGAGCAAACATGCAGCAGGCGTGTGGTAACAACAATTACATTAATTAATTTTCACAACATAAAATGCACAAAAGGGACAGAGCAATGAAGGGAGAGAGGGATGCTCGGGGCAGGGGCCGTGTGAAAAAATGTCGTCAGATTAATATGCGCTGTCAACGGTGTTTGGCGAAGAAACGGGTTTAATTGAATATTTTATTTTATTTTTATTTCGGCTGCAACAGCTCTCTTTCCCCCGCCTCCCCTCGCTTCGCTAGTAATTTTACATCAAGTGCTTATCCCGCCGGAATATAAATGACGTCATTTAAATGCGTACAGCGCAAGCACAAAGTCCTTGCACACACACACACACACACACACAAAGCAACTGTTAAATTGGGTGAAATAATTGCGCACAATTATTTAAAAACTACAGCGAGAGCAACAACACAACAACAACAAGAAGGGGGGAAAGCAGCCATCGCAGCGGCGACAGCAAATAAAATTAAATTAAGTAGCAAGCAAACGGATTGCGTTGCATTAATGAAACAATTAAGAAGTTTCGCCTGCCACGAGCGACTAATGAAGCCTTAGCGAACGACCCAAACAACCAAAGCAGCCCAAACAACCCGAGCAGGCAAATGAATGAACCGAAGTTGGGAGATCTGTCGACATACACGAAATGACACGCACGAACTGCCGCGAAATGAATGCAATTAATATTTGCGGCATTGAGTTAATTAATTCGCTGATTTCTCGCGAAAACCAAAGCTCATCAACTTTGAATTTCGCCATGCTTCATTCGACTGGTAGGCGAACAAAAAGAGATTATTTATAAATCTGGATTTCATTGTGATTCCATTCCAAAGAGATCCATTCTTGATAGAATTCAATTGAAAGTGTGAAAGAGTTTTATATAGTGCATTTTCAATTGCAATTATTGGCAGCGCTTACTGCAGCTAGAGCACAGAATTTTGTTTATTTTATAGTTTTACATATTTGTTTATAAAATTGCAGTAATTTTTTGTCAATTTATAATTTATTTCCTTGAAATCAATCTTCAAAAAAGTCGTATGCTCGTTATACAATACTTCGTTTTAAAGTGTCAGCTTAAAAGTAGGCAGTAATTTTAAAGCACCTGACGCTTTTACCATAAACACAAAAGTATGCTACAATTTGAATTTAACTCATTTCCATTTGATATGACAGTGCTGCCAGCAATTTTCAGCTGCAAAAAAGCCAAAATAAAAAGCTGATATTCGAGACTTGTGAAACTGCTGTCAACGGTTTTCGTGGGTACTCGTGGAAAAAAAAAGCCAGTTTTCACGGGAAAAAGCTAGCCAGCCGCATTTCTTTTATTTTCGCCCGTATGCCCGCATATATAATAGTTTGTTTTTTTTTTCTTTCGCAATCGCACTGCACTCATTTCATTAAAATTATTTTAATTAATCACAGCTTAAGTGCTTAACGTATATGTATATTTTTATAAAGAAAGCGATCACTGCAAGCTTATCAATAAACGCAATGAACAATTAAATCAACTCCCATTCAAGTTCAACCATTTCGCACAACTGCTCTGCAACGGCGACCAACTTTGATTTGGGTACTTAATGACGCCCTACAATAATAGCAACAACAACAACAACAACTAACTAAAGTAACCACGAAAACAACAACAATGAAGGCGACGACGTCGCGACAGCTGCAAGCACATCGACAGCCACCGCAGCCGCACACACACATGTTGTGGTCGATTCGGCGAGGCTCCCTCCGGACGCGGAGAGAGTTCGCTGTGACTCCGACTGGGTCTCCGGCTGAGCCGAAAACCCTAATCACGCCGTTTGCCCTGTCTACGTGACCCGCCTGCCAGTGCCTGAATTATGCAAAGAGCCCGACGATGCGCCCGAAGCTGACTCGAAATATGCGCCCGGCATGGAAATGGCTCGACTTAGTGGGCAAATAATTAATTACGCAGCGTTTCGCCCTAAAATTGAGGTGTACACACACACAACCATACACACACACACACTGATAAGCCTTGATTCCAATTTTCGCTCTGCACTTTAAGACCGCTCAAGGCCAATGCAGTCTGTCGACCTGGCCTTAAAGAACAGCCCAAATTGAATGTGAATGCGATATACATTCAATACATTCAAATATTTGTGAGTTATTCGCATGGAATTTGCGAGAGAATTCTCTGTGACAATTTGACATGCATTCCTATTGAGTCAAAAGCAACGCAAATTGCTGAAATTCTTGAATAACAAAAAGCAAAATTTGCTTTATACTTGTATTTAAAACTATTTGAAGAGAGTCCTCAACTGTTGAGATGCAATGTTGAAATGTTGTTTAAAATATATTCAGAAAAACTGTTATAACTGTTTATATCAACTTTCTAGTTTTCATTTCCGAATTCCTAAGAAAATAGAAAACTGCACTTCAATTTCAATCAGAGCTATTTATAGACATCTCTCGAGCAGCTCTTCCCTTGTTCTCTTGCTGCAGCATAATGCATAATTGAATTATGTTGGGAGCAGATTACGTGCCTTAACCGTTACCTTCTTCGGACTTTATTATTTTCCTGCTTCTATTTTCCTTACAATTCAGTTTGTTCTTCTTATTCTCGCCGTATTTACGTTTTTAATTTACTTAGTAAGTGCCTTCCGTTCTCTGCCTTCCCAGCCCGATTTTCCTTTCTTTGCACTGTTAATTGCTTTCTGCTCATCAAAGTTTTCTTGCACGTAATCCCACTTTAAAGCCCCCTTAAAGCCCTCTTCGATTTATGAGCATGCCAGAGCGCAGAGTGCGCCGTGGACAGCTCCATGATAGACATGCCATACGGGGCGTATGTGGAATGGCAGCAAATCTAATAACTGCGAGCTGTAAATAACATGGCGGTTTCTCAAAAACGTCAGTGAAAGAATCAGGCTTGGACTCGGGCTTCGAAAAAGACTGACAGGGACGCACAGCGCAGCGCACTTGCCTCCTCGTGCGGCAGACAACGCCAGTCTCACACACACACACACACACATACACACACATGCTCGTGCTGCTCTTATAACTCTGTGGGCACATGTACACGTCAAAGGCAGTTGCCAAACAACACCTCAGCTCGTGTAATGTCAACACTTAGAAGTTCAAGTAGAAGCTTAACCTGCTGCCGTCGGCGACATGACTGACTGACTGACTGTGCAGGCAGGCAGACGGAGCACGGCAAGACAGGGGAGTGGGCTGGCAACAAACCCTTCGTCCTATGAAGCAAGAGTAAATTAAAACCGCAGACAAAACATACACTCAGAGAAATGAGCGACAGCCGGAGTGCTCGGGCTCAAAGGCTTTGGCGGTTGGCGGTTTCGCAGTACACTTAATGAGCACGCCCGATGCTGCTGCCCCTCCTCCTTCTCCTTCATTGCTGGTAAATGGGCCAAATCTGTGCCAGGCACATCTCGCCAAAACGTGTAGAGGGGGGGGGGGATGGAGAGAAATGTAATATTATTTTATTATGGCGTGTAAGTTGCGCATAACTAATGCGCTCACGACTCGACTAAAATTTCACTCAGCTGCTCATTTGGGACGCCGCGACTCACACACACGCAGAGACTACATGAATTTGTTTTATGGGTCAGCCTGGTTACGTATACGCACGGTTGGCCAGCGAGCTAAACTTTATTCACATCCTCGGACTGTAAACTGCACGATGGCACTGCCAGAGCCACAGAGCCTAATGTGCTGCACGTGCTGTCCAAAAAAAGAAAAAGAAGGAAGCCCTTCCTCTCTCAAAAAAATAGAAATAAGTACCCCAACTGTATCTAAATGTATCGCACAATGAAATGATAAACCGAATGTGTTGATTATGCGCCTCGTCTAGTTCAAACACGCTGCGAAACGATTCCGGTCCTTGGGTCCCATGATAAATGATGCCATAGCGAGCCACAACTTGCTCCTGCTACTGCTCCTGGTCCGACGAAATGCGGCTTGTCCTGCAAGTAGATTAGCATTGAATTTGAATGGAAAATGAAAATGAAAATGTTTCACACACAGACGAGAACAGAGCAGAACAAAATGGCCAGCTCATTGACGCAGCACGGCTGATGGGTTCCTGCATGGGTTGGCTTGCCCGAGAGTGCTCTGCCTGCCCAGCCCCGACCAGCTTCAGTGTGTTCAGTGGCAATAATCAAATGAACTAGATTGTCATAAATCAAAGTTTGTTGGATGTTCCTGGTTCGGGTCTGGGTTAAAGGCACAGATAAAATTTCGGCGCGCACACACAAAAACGTTTCGATTACCGGCAAGGGATGTTGGGCATTTTGAGTGTGGCCATCTTGATGGTCGGCTATTTGTCAGAGCACTGCCCAGAGAGGGAGAGAGAGAAAGAGGGGGAGGGAGAGTGCATGGCACGGTGTGGCAGCTGCCTCAATGAATGGAAAATATTTCTAAGGCTGTGCTCAAATACAAATCAGATAAGACAAATATCTGAAGAGGCTCTATTTAACTTTAAGTTCTTATCGAGGTAAATACGCAACGACCTTGGGGAGTCAGAAGAAAACTGTTAAGAACCTTGGGGAGTAAAAAGAAGAGTATTAAGAATGTCAAAAGATATTATGAAATGTATAATATGCAAACTACAAGTTCACTTTACAACACTTACAAATATCATTCACAAGGCTTAAGGCAAGGAAAGAAATTGGCAAATATATTTAATACATATTAATCATTTATTTTTATAATAAATAACTATAAATGTACACAGAAATAAATATAAACATAATAAATGAGTTTAACAATTTTAAAACTAACTTGATTATAATTTTTGCAGTTTTACGTCTTTATTGTGAACCACTAAGAAAATTAACATACTGTTGCTCGACTGTTATTTAAACGTACCGACCTGTTCATCTAAAATTTTGTATTGCATATTTAGATGCGCTGCAAGTTCTGTATGTGCAAAAAAATTGTTTCTTTTATACCTTTTTTGATAATCATCCGTTTGCAATCAAATTTGTAGTTATCATTTGAACGATGATAGTTATAGTCTACACTAAAACGGAAGGCTGCGTTGTCAAATCTGCGTATAAATAATAAAATATACAGTCGTTAAACTGAAAGTCCTTGCTTTCACAGATTCTGAAATAAATTTTATTACATCTTGAAACTATTTAATAACATTTCTCATCGAATATTTCTTAATTATGTTGCTCTTCACTTTGCCCAAATTTACCAAAAATCTTTATGTCAAACTTGATTTATGAGCTGGACTCGAACATATTGTTCCAGCTGCAGCTGCAGCTGTTTGCATTTATTATTCAGATATGTGTGCCAGGCTAATGGTGCTTATTAAATTTAATTATAAATGTCAGACTATATTGACCTCTTTCTTGAGAAATTGCATTTGCAATGTGCAATTGTAGCTCGCCCAGTTGAGGCCCTTTTGAGTTACATAATAGTTCCATCTGCTTCAGCTTTGTTCTCCCTCCCTCCCTCTCTCTCACTGTTTCACTCTCCCTCTCTTTTGGGGCAGGCATTTTGCAGTGAGTTGCAAATTATGCTGGGCTTGACCAGGTTATTTAGCAACATATTATGAAGCCAATTTGTGCACTTCAGACTCAATAGGAAAAGTGGCCGGCAGCAGGCAGCACACACCGAACATCAAGTTAGCAACAGCAACAATAACAACAACAACACAAGAACAAAGCACTAAACAACACAGGACAACACAATACGACAGGGCAATGGAACAGAAAAGAGCTCGAGCTGAGTCGAGCTGACTCACATACCTAATTGAGCAATTTGAGGGTGGAGCGGGAAGCAGGGAGGGGAGCGGGGCGGCACTTACAACTACCAAATTGTGTCTAAACACTTTACATTGCAATTAGTCAGGCAGCTGCTGCTGCAGCAGGTGCAAGACGCAGACGGACGAGGCAAGCAAGGCATGGCAAGGCCGTTCTACACGAGACGACAGAGCAGATGCCACTTGCCACTTGCAACTTGCCTACTCCTCCCCCCAACTGCAGTCTAATTTTTTGCTTGCCTACTCATTGCGTTGTACTGCAACGCACTTAAGTGTTTTATTTGTGTGTGTGGCAGGGGCAGGTGCTGGGTAAGAGAGGAGCTGTTGCAAAGAGCTAAATTTAAATTGCGACACGTGTTTGAACTGTTGCCAAGGTGCTCAAGTGTGGGATAAGATACGAATCGCTTTTCAATGCACAGGGAGAAGGAGAGAGCATAGAAGCATGTAAGGAATGGATAGGTAGACAGATATATGTTTATAGAAAGAGAGAGAGATAAAGAAACAGTCGGTAGAAGAGATTGCCAAAAGGAGATAAAGCACGCCTGCAGTCAATTTGCTTGAACCCTTTAAGGCGGGTTGATTAACCGCGCCGCGGGCTGTGCATTAAATAAAAACAGAGATAGCTAGCATAAAGTTTTTAATTGAACAAAGGCGACGGCGGAACGGCAACGGCAGCGGCGGCGGTGGCTGCGGGCGAGTCAACGACTTTTATACCTTTTCTGCCCGTTGGCCATTCATAATTACCGAAAGGAAAGCAAGAAAGACTGCGATGCTGTTGCTGTTGCTGCATCGAATAAAAGCGACTGCAGGCAGTCCGAAAACTCACGCACACACTGACGCACACACAGAGACAGACAGACGCGCACACACACTGACACACACAGAACTGTAGGTAACAAAGCAAAGTTGGCGCCGGGCGCCTTTTCATGGCGTGTCTGTTGCGGGTGCACTGAACCTCTATAGAAAGAGAAGACGAGGTAGAAAATTGTTAAAATGATTTCCTGCATGGCACGCTACAAAAACTTTAAATGCACAACATGCAACAACAACAAAAGCAGCAACAACAACAACAACAACAAGCTGCAGTTCGTTAGGACTACAACATCCTGAACCACCGTCGGCAGCAACAGCAGCAACAACAACAGCAGCAGAGAAGTTCGCGAAGCAGAACTTGCGAAACTTATAAAGCTGCCCCCTTCCGCACAGCCAGCGCTCCTTACAGTTGATTATGCGCAGCGAGTCTAATTAAAAGCAGTTAATGTTTCCATATTGGATCCCTTTTCGCCATTTCGCACAGCTCTTAAAGCCTTGCTGCCGAGTCAAAGTGTAATTTACGCTTAAATATTAAATACAGTTCGTTATTGAGGTTCTTCATTGAGTCTTGTTGATTGCATTGCAAGTGACTGACATATCAACTGATGTGTGAATACAATCAAAGACACACACAGGATAATCCGAAACGGTCACATGTCTGGACAAGCAGACGGAGGCAGAAGCCATGAGAGATATACGAATCCTTACCACAAGTGAATGATGACAGCTCAACGAATAAGAAAACAGATGGCAACGAAACCAACTATCGATAGGCTGCAATCGATATCAGCCATGCTTACCAACACTGCCTAATTTGGTATTTTTTGACGTAAATGAAGATAGTACGTTTATCGATATATTTTGTTGCGATTCGATAAGTACCTTAAATAATTTCTCTTTTCAAGCAGTATTTTTATGGTATTTGCCTTGATAGCAGTATAAATGTATCAATAAATAATTGAAATGGATTCCCTTTTAAAGCAATTAAATATCCGTTTATGAGAATCCATTGTGGGGACATTCCCGCCCAACTGACACTGTGTGTTTGTGTTTAAACAAACAAATGGGGGCATCGTACTTGACAGAACAATGTGAAGTATGCGATGGGAATGTACTATTTAATCACAAACCGGCAACGTAATTGCACAGGGCAATAAAATTAATCAAAAATGCTGGCAGAAAAACAAAAATTTACGGTAAATTAAACAGGACAGATGGCAGCAATTCTCAATGGCAATGGCAATGGTAATGGCAAACAAGGAATAGGGCAGGGGAGAGGGGCACGCCGCCGCTGCCGCCATTCGCCTGAAGCGAGAGTCGCAGAGACTCGACTGTGTGAGTACAAATCGAACAATAGCAAAAGTAATGCTAATCAATTATGAATCAATGTGAGCGAGCGCAAAGAAAGCAAAAGGCGAAAAAAGGAAAACACGACATTGCACGCCAGAAATTGTACAATTGTGCGGAAAGAGGCTTTGAGATTGGGCCTCGTCGATACACAGACTCCGTTGTGTTGTGCGTACATGTATGTGAACACACACACACACACACACACACGTGCGCGCATACATGTGTCGTCATTACGGTCGCATTGTGTTTGTTTTAATCAGCGGCAGCGGCGAATGTTTGCAGCACAGCCGAAGGGGCACGAAGCAAGGGGTGGGGAAAATGCGGCATAGGGGCGTGGTAAACGGCTGGCAAAAAACTGCGTCAAGCAAATCAAACCAGAAAAAGACCAACTGGTTTGGCCTGCGTGTGTCTGTGTGCGTCTCTGTACGTATGTTTGGATGTGCGGCTTTTATCGTTTTATCGCTGTAGCGCTGCTTTGCCTTTCATTTCAATTTTACTTCAACTTCTCAACTGCGCGCTCGCCTGAGCCTCGCTGTGCCTGCCTGCCTAGCTGGCTGGCTGGCTGGCTCAGTGGCTTTCTGCCGCCATTTTTATTTCCAATTGGGAAGCAATAAATGTGCGCGTGCGTTGGCAACACTAGCCCCACAATCGGTCGCCGCGACATCCCTAGCACACCAACCAAACAATGAAAAAGACAAACAATCAGCAATCATGCCAAAATTTGTTTTCATTTTTGTGGCGCTCGCAAACACACACACGCACAAACACACACACTCACATTGATAGATGCAGATACAGATAGACGCACGCACTCGTTGTATGTGATTGCCGGCAGGGCCATTTGGCATTGATTGAAGTGTATTTGTTATGTTGCTCGTCCCCTCCTCCTCCTCCTGCAACTCTTCCTCGTTCTCGTCATCGTCGTCTACTCAGGCCCAACAACAAATTACCTTAACTATTACTCGGGCGGCAGTCAAATTCGACAATTGCGCCCATCGCTTAACTATCGAAGGCAATCTATTGCCCATCGTTATCGGTGCTCACGTTGGCTGCAAGTTACGCTCTGTGCATAGCATTGTTGTTGCGGGTTAGAATATTTTTACTGGTTTAAATTTGTTCTGCAGAGTAGTATTTGCACCCACTGTGCGCTATTTATGTACATATTTTTATATTGTTTAATAATATCCCAGTAAAATTCCCTCCCACGCTTAAAAAGTCCCACCTGCAACTTCCCACTTAAAAATCCCACCCGCAGTCAAAAGTTATTACCCTTTCCGATAGTTTTTTTCCTTCGATATCGATTAATTCCCATAGAAATTGAATGAGTATAAATATTGCCGTTGTTTGCATAAGCAGTTTAAACATCTGGCACAGCATGTTGTGGTTGCGCTGTGTACCTTATTACACACACACACACAAACTCACACAGACACACCTCTGGCCAGACATATGGATAAACTATAATTTTAGTGCCGCCTGGCACGACAACCGCAAATTTTAGAATTATGACATGAACATTCCAGTTGCAAGCAAGCACAGACATGCCCATTTAGTTGCATATATTTTTTCATTTTCCATGACATTTGCACGCTACCCATCCCCTCGAGGCAGCGGGAATAAATACACGCTGAAAGCTGAAAACATAAACAAACAATTTCAAAAACATTAAGGGGAAATTTAACTGACTTACGATAACTCTTATAGAGAGAGAGTGATACTTTCAATCGATACTTTAAATATTGCCATAATAATACGATACTTGCTTGTGAAAAGAGTTTTATGGGAGAAAAAGCTAATCCTGGATCGCTTTCTCTGCATTGAAACTGCCCACAATAAAACTTTGGCCCGTAAGAGCCCTCGTAAAAGTTAATCCCTTCTATCAAGATAAAGCGCAAACTTTTTACGACAAGTGCCATATATAGTTGAGTTCTATGTGCTTTTGATTGGGTAGTTTTAATCACATTTGTTCCCCAGACCCTAGTACCATTTATAACAATTCTGGCAGCTAACTGGCTGCTAAAATATTCGCAGCAAGTGCCAAAAATCCCCGATAAATGGCGTCGAGCACGAAAAGAAGCCATTAATGGAGCCAAACCAGAACGAAGAGAGATGAAGAAGGGAAGAGAGAGCTGATAACAAATAATAACATTTAGATAGACACGCAAGGAAACGCTTTGCATTTGCCATTTGCCATTTCCCGTTTCCCGCGGTAAAACCCGACTGCACGCAACAGACAAACGCAATTCGGACTTGACGCAAAAGTCAAGCAAACGAATCTATTTGGCAATTGAAAATATCGCACGGACTGCCACAATCTCTCTCTATGTGTGTGTGTGTGTGTGGGTGTGTGTGAGTGTGCGAATCTACGCATGGAGGCACGCGCGTGTGCAAGTCCACTGAAGCCGGTTGGGTTCATAAGGAAATTCTCATAAATAACACATGGCGATTGGGCTGCTAAGCCCTCGTGCTGCCGCTGCTGCCCTTGTTCCAAGTGAAGCGTATCGATGGCATTGATAGAAGATAACGGTAAAGATAATTCACAAGAGTGTAGACTAGCTAAATAAGTTGAATGCTCCAAGTTATTGTAGGCAGCTCTATTGCTTTGTTTACCTCTTGTGCAGGGTATTTCGTAGTCTTGCCAGTGTTAACTTGTTTTGTTGTTTCTACTTTTTGGCTTTTTGCGTAGCTTTTGCCACTAAATTCCGTTCCAGTCGCTTGTCTGAGCCTCAGCGGAGGTTGTCGCTGTGGCTGCGACAATGCTAGCGAGGGAGGGGGAGGTGGAACTCGTCGACGTCGACAGGGCCAAAGTGAAAATCACACTATATTTCAATTTCATGCGGCAATGCACAGTGCGGCGGCGCGTCGGCAGATTTATGACTAAATTCGCATACAAGCAGCGGCTAATAAAATGCCGAGCTAAGCATTTGCTTTTGCTTTCGCTGTTGCTGCGTGCTTTAAAAACGAAAAACTATTTTGGCAAATGTTTGCCCAAGCTGATTGCGTATACGCAGCGTGCGCCCTCAAATTTTATAGGCGCTCTTTGTCGCCGGCTACGCTGCTGGTTTTTTCTTTTCTTGCTTCATCTACTCTTTCTCCTTCTCTCTCTCACTCTCTCCCTCCTTCGCCGGCAATCTCTTTTCCTAAAATATTTCTTGTGTCAGCGTTAAAATTTCACTGAAGTGCCTGTCGCCTGTGCAAACATGGCAGCCTCCTCTTTTTGCGCTCCTCCATATACTCAAGGGTGTTGCAAAGAATTTATGCTGCTGCCGCCTCCTCACTGTGTGTGTGAGCGCGAGTAGGTGCCTGTGAGTGTATGTGTGTGTGAGCATTTCAAAACTTTGATCCCTTAATGCCAATAAAACGTTCGCATGTCTTTCAGGCGTGTTGCGTCAGTTTTTATGCGTCCCGAGTTTTGCATACTTCAATGCATGTGATGAACTGTCTGTCCTTCTGTCCCTCTCTCTGTCTGTCTGTTCGTCTGCCCGCCTGATAAGCAGCAGGCGGCAATTTTGACGGCTTACTGCCAAATAGGCTTCCAGCCCGCCGCCAGTTTCTTTCTGCGCCCAGCATGACAATCCTACTAAAAAGGGCGGCAAATGAGAAGGACCATCTACCTCCGGTGTCTCCACCTATTCCCCTCCCCTTCCCTCGCTTCCCTCACTGAAGCGCGCTAATTATGGCGCGTGCAAAGTTACGACGTCCCGTTTAGTCCGAGCGAACGCTTACGCAGCCCTTTAGCCGACGTGATGCAGCAACAATGACGCGTTAATTGCAGAAATAATTAATAATAATATCGCCAGGCCAGTCAAGCAGAGTGCAGAGCACACACACAGTTCACACACACACACACACACATGGAGGGCTAATGTACAAGAAACTTTATCTTACATGGAATGGAATATAATGCGCGATAATTCAATAGAATGTGTGCTGACCTTGACGGCGCGTGTGTTAACAAAATTAATGCATAAATGCTACATGCAACTCTGACAATTTGATTAGTTATAGAAGAACTTTGTATGTAAAGGAAATGTAACCTAATTGCCCCAGGGGAATTAATTTGAAATTTACTCATGGTAAGTATTAGAAAGGGACATTAAAGTTCCTTCTTCAATGCTTCCCTGCAACTCTGGCAATCCGATTAGTTATCGAACAACTTTGTATGTATGTAAGGGAAATGTTTCTAAAATGTCCCAGGAGAATATATTTGAAATTAATTAAAAACGGACATTTAAGTAAACTTTTAAATGCTACTTACAACTCTGGCAACTCGTTTAGTTACCTTACAGACTAAGTAATAACAAGGGACATTTGAGTAATAGGAAGGGAAATTTAAATTACCTTCTTGTAAAAATGGAAATTTGTAAAGGACATTTAAAGTTACCTTTCGTGCTTGTGGAATTTATAGGGGAATTTATAAAAATTAATTTGAAAATACTAAACTCAAAAGGAAATCAGTGATAAAAATGGCTTATTGCAAATAAACTAAAAGATTTTACCACAGCAGCAAAATTGAAAAAACCTAATTGCATATCTGTTAAGAACGTTTAGACACATCTCCATTTTATGCAGCCGCTTGTGATTTCCCTTTGAGAGTTCCACAAAAAACTCAACTGAAATCAATTGTCTAAGCTCGATAAAAAGGAGAAAAAAACTCAGTATTATTTTCTAGCCTGCGCCCAGTACAGTGCAACCCCCTTGTCAGTGCTTGAGTGTGCTATGAGATGTGAGAGCAGGGTCTTTGGGGTCGGTCGGGACTGTCAAGTGCCTTTCATGTGTCAGCTGCTGTGGTTGCTATCGCAGAACGCATCTTTTGGCGAGATGCTTTTGGCATTTTGACATGTCGCTTATGTTGTGCGAGCTTGCTTAGAATGCGTTCGTTGTCAAAGTGCTGTCAGCTTTGTGTCAGTCTGAGGAGCGCAAGTCTGGCGCGTTGCCTCATTGCACATACGCCCTGTGGGCTCGCAACGAAGAAAGCCAAATGAGCAGGGAACAGAGACACGCAAAGAAGAAGAGCGAAGGCAGACTGAGGCTGGGCTTTAATTAATATTGATGCCGCATTAACAATGTGCTCTATTTCGGGGCCACTGATTAAATGTGACTAATGATTTTTGATAGGGTCCAAAACAAAACTGGCTTTGGCTTTGTTGCCAGTCTAATTAAGCTCGCTCGTGGCCGAAACAAATGCGCATTGTGCCTGCGGTTTAATTACGACGACTTCATTCAGGCCGTTCAGTGTTTTGTTTAAACTTTCACTATGCCCCATGCTGAGACTCAACTCAGCTCAGCTCAACTGGGGTCGGGAAAGAGATACTGCCTCTTGTTGCCTGAGATTATTGAAACCGTTTTCTAATCAGCCCAAAGTGCTTCCGCTTGGGTACTGCTTCTGTTTGGCCACTGCTGCTGCTGTTCCCTGCCCCCCTCCCATAAACTTGACTACTTGACTTGGCCAATGCAAGAATGCGAGGCTAGAGGCAATCCCGAGCGGAGCGGAGCAGAGCAGACCAGATTCAAGCAGACTCTGTAGAGTTGTCACAATGACACCAACATCAACAGCAGGTCAGCAACAGCAACAGCAACAGTGGCAGCAGCAGCAAGTTGCCCAGGATAGGAATGTGTTTTGCTATTTGCTCTTTGTTGTTGTCCAGCGCCACTCGTCGCATGTATCTGCAATGAGTGTGTGGGGTGTGAGTAGCGTCGTCATCGTGCGCCTCGTGCGAGCATGCGGTCAAGCCAAAATTCATTACACTGAAAGCATTTTTATTTCCAGTGCAGAGTGCAGACATTATGGCAGCACCAGCAGCACCAACAGCAGCGGCAGCAGCTCGCAGCTAGTTTGGCATCTGAATGTGGCCAGAGGTTTGTTTGATTTCTGCTTCAATCACTGAGCAAGCCACCTGCCGATGTGGCTTAGCAGCTGCCCCTGCGTGCCATCCCACTCTCTATCCCCAGCATGTTTCAATTAAAACTGCGTCAATCAGTCTGTCAGCTGCTGCTGCACTTTCACATCTGTTTTCAGCACTTCATCCAGAGCGAAGAAAATGCAAACGAAATATTCCTAATGCAGAGATAAATTAATTACTTTTAATTTCATAGAAAGAGAGAAACTTGTGGCCAAAACCCACAAAAGCAGCAGCTGAAGGATGCAATCACAATCACAATTACATCGTTCACTGAGTACCTACAGAACAAATAGGGAAACAAAACAGGGTTCTCTCAAGGTCGAAGATGATAATAAAACCTGCCGGCTAAGTAAGAAGTGCAGCAGCAAAAGCCCAAACAAAGGCAGAGAGGAGTGGGAAGACGGAGGCAGGCGTACAAAGGGCAAGGATTGCGTCAAATGAAGCGCACATTGTTGTCTCGTTGCAGGCTTTAATTTTGATAGGGCAACTCTCGTACCACGCTACGTATACGCAATGCGCTGCCAACGCATTGAACAGGAGTGGCAACAATGCGAATTGTTAAGATGCACTCAAGCGTTGAATTTCAATTAACTAAGGCAGACAACGGCAGCCGATCTATAGCTGAATAATAAAACCATAAGCCACAGCTGACGTCGTCAAGGGCCGCCAGATAAGCCAATGAATGCTTCTGTTGTCTAAACTTGAACTTAAACTCTACTATGTATAGTCTATACTGCAGCTTCAATCTCTATTGCAACCTTAATTAAATTTATTTATCAAGTTTATAATGAGGCTCTTGGAAAACAATAAAGTGAAATCAAGAGTTTGACGCCCGAAGAATTTTGTTAGGAAAATAAACTTGAACTTTGAACAGTGGGGAATATGTTTAAAATTAGGTAATAAGGGAAATTTAAGTTCCTTTTAAAATGCTTATTGCAACTCTGGCATTTCGATAAGTTATCGAAGTGAATTAAAATTAACAAGGGAGATTTAAGTTACCATTCAGTAAAAGGGAAATTTTTAAAAAACCAAGGGAAATTAAAAGTACATTTCTTATACTTGTGGAGATCATTATTCCGTTTAAAATAGAGAACTCTACAATATAAAGTATTTACTGCAGCTTTAATCTCCATTGAAACTTTAATTGCATTTATTTATTATGCGCCTCTCAGATAACAACGGAGTTGATCGGCGGAGAAAGTTTGCAGGGGCGCATTAAAGGCGACACGTGCTGCACTTGGCGAATCAAGAACTTTGCGCCCGGAAGGGCAGAATACACAACACACACACACACACAGGCAAACACACGCACGCAACACACACACGCACTTGCACACATCAGACCTCCTCCCTCCCACACTCACTTGCCACAACAATTACAGGCAACATCACGTTTGCAACAACAGCACAACATTTTAATACGAAAGAGGTAGCGAAGAGTGTTTTTAATTTGTGCAACACAAGCGGCAGTAGCAACCCACGTTGCGTATACGCTACACAGCGATGATGTACGTGTGAGCACAAAACACGGCTACGTGTGTGTGACCCAAAATCATTAGCAATATGAGCAGCAGTTTGTATTAAAAACAATGCCAGAGCCACGGCATGAGCCGAGCTGAACTCAGCTGAGCTGAGATATGCAAAAAAAAAAAACACACACACAAAAACGGGCGAAAAATCCTGTGTCTGCCCTTTTCCGTGTGTGGCTGTGGGAGAAGTTGTTGTAGCTGCTGCTGTGCCGGGCAAAAGGTTAAATTAAATGGCTAAATGATAAGCATTTGGGTTAAATTGCTGGCTGTCTACACGAGAGCGTGGAAAGGGGAAGGGGGGAGGAAGAACAACTCCTTTTTTTGAATGCGTGTGCAGTCGCGTCTAATGTTTTTAATAGCAAAAGTTATAATGAATTTGTTAAACAACAAAAAGCACAGCAACAACAACTGGCAACTGGCAACGGTGGCAACAACAATAAACGAACGGATCTGTGCTTCTGTTTTGATTCCTTTAGTGAATTACGAATTTTGTCAGCGTTGCCAGTCGAGCTGTGTGTGTGGGAGTGTGTGTGTGTGTCTTTTTGCTTTGTTAGGCAGGCAATCAGCGCTGGCAGCGCAGGGCTTAATTTTATTTTTAGTGAGCTCTCTTTGTGGCCTTGTGGACAAGCCTGTCAGCATTAAGTATCTCTCCCCCCATCCCCTTATTTTTTATTGTGTATGCGCTGCGCATTTTGAGCAAACATTCCGCTGCTGTGTTGCTGTTGTCATCTTTATGGCGTTTGTGTTTTATTTTAATCACGCAGAATATTGTGCATATACTTAATTAAGTGCTTGTTAACATTATTTGCGCTGAGCGTAATGTGCGGCCAGCGGTTTGTCGCATGCAGATTAGAAGCCCCATCGTCAGTCAGGGGTGGGCATTGGGAACGGGGTCTCTTTTTGTTTGGCAATCCCTCGCGCATTGTCTGAATTTCCAATTTCTGTTTGCAGTTGATTGTCCGAGCGGACAATGTTAGTTTTGTGTTCCTTTAAATTTGAAACAATCGGACAATGTTGTCATTTAGTTTTTTGGTTGGTTCTCCAGGGATTTCAAATTTGTAGAGCACTCGCTGTAATGGAAAGTGGACTTAAGTATCAATTTGTATATACATAGAATATAATTTGATATTCGAGCAACACCTTATGAGCGCTCTGTTGACACCGCTTACGTAATCGCCGAGCAGGTGCTGCTGAATAAAGATTGTGTAGGCCGAAGAGTTGTCCTCGGGTTGAGCTGCTGCTAAAACTACCCACAATTTATTTTCAGATATGACAGAGTTTGCGGTCTTCAAGCAAACAACTCGTTAGGCTAATGAAATTTTCGCAGCACTCTCTGCAGCTGCCCCACACGCACACATACACACACACACAGCCCCAGCAGGTATTCTGATGAAGCGTAGCCCGCAGGTTATCAGAGCATCAGCCGCATCAACAAGCTGCATAGAAAATTCAATTTGGATGCACTAATTGAATGGTTTATTTTGACAAGGTGGGTCTCGTGTTCGCAGATAAGCCGCAAGGGTAAATGGCTGCACGACACACACACACGCACACACACATATCGTCGAAACTACCGCAGATGTGCGAAAAGTCCGATGAGCCGCAATTTAATATTGAGGCAACAGAATTGTTGGTCCACATTGTTGCAAGCGAGTTATGGCCGCAAGGAGAACGCCAACACACCAATTACGGAGCAGGCGCACACACTTACAACATGAAAAGAAGTTTGCATAAATTATAAACAAGTTGTGTAGTGCTGACAAAAACAACGATATATATTCATATCGATATATCGGCGTGCTTGGCAGTTCAACAGCAATTCATCGATGTGTAGATGGAATCACGACATCGATACTTATAAGGAACACATATCGACTGCCAGCAGATCGAACACGACATCGGCATTTAATCATCGACACTAGTAAACAACACGATTCTGACTTATCTGCCACCACTAATATTTAACTAAAGTTCAATTGGAGTGTTAATCCATTAAAAAGTAATCAATTTACGCGCACCCCAAGCATTTAAACAATGTTGATGGGTACCTATGGTTAAACAAATGTTCTTAGAATTCAAAGCTACAGATCATGGCATTCCAACAATGCCAAATGAGCAGACATCCCAGCTGCCGGGGGCAAAGTGCAAACTACCAGCTAGCGGGGTCATTGGCAGCTAGCAGCGAGAATAGCTGCTGAAATCGGTGGCATTCCACTCCCGCCTCCCTGTCGGAGCATGTGCTATCTTTTATGCATGCCGTGGGGCGTGCATCAGTTTATCTTTTTGTTTGTGCTCTGGCAAAGTGCTGGCGACTGGCAACTGCATCTTCCACTTGTTGTGGCATTAACAAAGTCGTTGATCAGCCACTCCTCCGGCCACAGTTGCTGCTCCTGTTGTGGTTGTTGCTAGTGTAGTACTTCTTGTTGCTGGTATGTGTTGGCAGCTTGGCTCTAATTGAAATATTTTATTGCCAGTTGCAAGACTGCAGTCCATCCCTTTGGGGCACATTAATATTCATTAGGGGCTGCAAGGGGCAACTGCATTAGAAAATTGTTGCGGCAAACTCTGCAGATAAATATGGACAAAATACCGGCGGGCAATGTGTTAATGCTTTAAACTGGAACCGACTTGAAGAGAGCATTTCATTTGCGGAAGTCATTAAGTGGCTCGTCTGGCCGCAGGCGGAAATGCGCTCGACACAATCTCATGGCTTGGCACTTTCCTTCTATCTCTCACTTTCTCTTGCACAAAGTCACTCTGTCGCCATCTCTCTCGCGCTCTCTCTCTTTCTCTGTCTGTCGGTGTCGCCAGTTAAATTCGAGTTACTTATTGCGGTTGAGGGAATCTTAAGTTTAATTTCGCTTTTTCTTGCGAGTTTCGCAAAATATTACGTATACGCCTACGCAGCACTTGCAGCCGCAGCATGCAAATTTCGCAATTTGTTGGCGCTTTTCTTGCACAGGAAATGAAGTTGAAGCAGCAGCAGAAGCTGAAGTCGCTGTATTACCACAAAAGGCGACGTTGCAACTGGCGACGTCGACGCTATGACACTGTGGTGGAATTCGGTTTCCAGTTTAATTTAGCAAACGTTTGCTGCTTTATTTTCGGGGTTCGCAAACCCAACCCCTGCGTGGGCAGGTCGGAGGCGGAGGCCATTAGGCGGGGCGGGACTGTTGAGGCTAGCAGTGGAGACATTTCTTGGATGCTGCGGCTTTTGCTCTGACATTTTTCGGCTGCAAGTTTCGAGTGGGGTCGCTTTGTCGTGGACAGTTGTTGGGTTTTAGTTTGGTGCGAGCTTTGTTCCCGCTTAATCGTTGTTCTTAAAGTGCACTTCTCTGCGGGGCAAAGAGATAAAGTGGAATTTATTATTTAACGAGCTGCGACATTTCGAAGGTTTTATCTCTTAACAGTTAATTAAAATGCTCGGTTAAATAATAAATTATTTAAGATTAATGAATCTAAACGGTTGACAAAATGAGGTAAATAGGATGAATGTTTGTAGTCTGATATTTCTCACACACAAAACACTATGCAGCTTTAAATCAAATCAAAACTTTGGCAAAGTTTGTTCAAAAGCAGATTCAATTTGTTGATTGGGGGCAAACTGCACTCGCAAATTCAGAAAACTAAAACAAAACTTGGTATTTATATGATATTATTTTTAAGAGGATTCCCCACAGGCAGACTCACACAGATGTAGACAGGAAGAGAGAGAGAGAGAGCTTGAAGAGCTATAAAGTTGGCTCTCTTTTATGAAGTTGACTCTTCTATTGCGTAAGTACAGACTAAGCAGGGATTATACAAGATTTTACAATTGATGCAAACTATTGAATGAAACTTTATTACGAGTATTCCATAAGTAGGGGCAAAAGTGAAGGCCAACTTCAACTACGAAATTATTCACCAAATATTGTTCACAGTTATGTTGTTTGCGGAAAATTGTGGGAAGAACGGTCAAACGTTTACAATAGAAAGCGAGTTTGCATAAACAATAAACATGTTGATAGTGAGAGAAAAAGGAACGATGTACGATGAATCGACGTGCTCAACAGGTTATGAGCAATATATCGATACCCATCGATACTTGTTGGCAGCACGAGTCTGAACTTTTAACCACCACTAGTATTTATCAAATAACATTATTTAGTGTAAAAAGTTGAATAAAAATATTAAACTTACGTGCTCTCCAAGAGTTTAATTTATAGTTAATAATAGTTTAAATAATAATTATTGAGAACTCTTGAATGCAACGTTATTACGAGTTCTCTATGTGCGGGTGAGTAAAAGTGGGGTTATGTTGAAATTAGTCACTAAAAATTGTACAAATTTCTATTGTTTTAAAATGTAGACAGTGCTGGCGGTATATTCTCATTACATGCCGAATTCAGTTACGCTCTGACCACAGTTGGGGTTGATTGCAATCAAGGGATAATTATTAAAAGGGCCGACATCGTCGTGTCGGCGAATCGTGGCCAACAATCAACTTTATTTGTGCGACAAATCAGAGTTCATCGGGCGGTACATTAATTTGATGCGCTAAACATTCAATTACATAGTTTGGCAGCCTCCCAGCGGCCCCAAAGCGATGGCAATTAAACGCAGGCGGGCTTAGAGATGGGAAAGAGGGAGTCCGCTTGGCAGATTGACCCATTTCGCAGAGGATACTTTGTGTGTGTGCAAGGATACGGACAGGGATCGTACGTATTGGCAATGTGCAGTCATTTGTTCATTAGCGCAGCGCATAAAACTCATCAAAGGCAATTAACATTAACACAGGCAATCAGCGAGCCAGCCCAGGAGCGAGCTCCTGCTCTCCACTCTCTCTCTCTCTCTCTCTCTCTCTCGCTGACGCGTCTTGGTGGAGGTACGCACTCCCACGACATTAATTATCTGACTCTGACTGGCCTACATAGTCGGCAAAGTGGCAATATTTGAAAGTCTATTAAACGCTGTGCCTCGCCTGATTTGATTGGCCGGCTGCTTATGTGTGCGTGTGTAGCTTGGGTCAAGGCACAGACGGTCCTGCCCTGCTGGCAAATATTGTCCGGGCATGGGCAAATTATTGAACATGAAATTGAATATGAGGCGGGGATGGGGTGATGTGGGTGAGGAAGACCTGCGTGAAATCAAAGCCACAAAAGAAAATCCCAGTTTGCATATTAACAGCAGCTGCTGCCCCACAACGCCTCGATCGAGTGAGATTGCATGCCAGGGAACAGCCCGGGATAGTTAGCTGGACATAGGTGGGCCTGGTGCCCGGCGCCTGGTGGCCGGCATAGTCCTACATATCCTTTGTCAAGCTGAAAATGCAAATTGCCATGACATGCCCTTAACCATTTACCGCACAGCGTCGAGCCAAGCCTCGTTCGTTTTTGCTCTCTTTTCTTTCTTTTTTTTTGTACTTCTTCCATTCCACTCCATGTCCGAGTATAAAGCAAAACGCAGAAAGAAATCAGCAGCGAACAAGGAGCAAGTTTTGTGCGCCTCTCGAATCTCGTCCAAAGTAGACTAGCAGATGCGCTATCTGCAATTGGAAAGATGATGCATGATAATCTTATGTTTTAAATTGAAACTAACAGAGAGAGGATTTTTCGGATTCGTTTGCCTTTCTTCTTTCTCATTTCTTCTCAGTTATGCCTTGCTTATTTTGTTTCTTTATGTTTTGCCTTATCCAATTCCTTTGCACTGGCCCGTTCCCACATACCCTTTAATTGGCTAGAGAAAACTTTGCAAAAGAAATCGGTTTCTCTTTTCACCTTTTTTCGTAGAGCTCTGCAAAAAACATGAGCCAATTCTCGAGGGCTTTTTGACCATACGTCTGCGGTTAAGTTTGCACTGACCCCAGCGCACAGACCAACCCTCCCCATTTCCATCACATCCGTCCCATTAGATCATCAGACCAGGGCCAGCGTCACAAAAACTTCGTGCCCAGGTCCGAGCAACACAAATTGTTTGGGACGTTCTCCATGTTCTCCTCCTCCTCCTACTCCACGTCGTCGGTTCGTCCTGCGTGAAGCAATGCAAATTTTTCCCTCAGGTAACCTTCGTGCTTTGATTGATTGATGGGCGGGCGCTGGCGTCGTCGTCGTCGCGGTGGCTACCTGCTCCTCCTGCCCCAATTGGGCGGTGTCTCCTTCCCCTGTTGAAGGGTCTCTAGTGTGGCTGCGGGGAAATTGAATTTAATTTGTAGACGCCACGCATAGCCCCGGCCTTATGCAAATGCTACCTTTTTTTTTTTGCTTTGCATTGCCCACCTGGTCCTTGTACATTCAGTCCCCTTCCCCGCTGATTGGTCAGCCAAGCTTGTCCCTCGCTGGGCAGCGCATTAAGCACTTTTGACATTGTTTTAGATTTCTGGGGAAATCAAAGACGCCATCGAAATCCGCAAAAACCCAAACTCCAAACGAATCCCAAATTGGAAAAGGCTCATCAAGTAGTTAAAGGGAGCGAGGGAGGTGGGTCAACGGGGTCAGCGAAATCTCTCTTCCGATGCGCGTTCAATCAAACTGTCAAAAGCGTCGCCAGTCGTCAGTGAGATTTATTGTCAAAATTAATTAAAAATTGTAATGAGTTCTGACTGAGGCCTAAAATAGAATTAAGATTGGCGTTTGGCGTCAATTAATTTGCTTTCTGGCATTTGGCAGTTTTATTTGAAAAACAGGGGAAGGAACAGTGAACACGGCCATGAGATACCCTGCTGGGAGACAGGGGAACCAGGGTTGGATCATAAGAATGGCAGGAGAACCATCAAATGAATATAGAATAGATTTGTATGTGTAAAAAACTATTTTATCTGTGAGAAAATTTGTGTATAGAAGGAGATATGTTACTTTTGATACTTATAATATACTGAAGATACTTTAAATAATACCGTTAGCTTTAAGCTTTTGTTATGTCTCTGGGATTGTATGTTTGACATCCTTTTTCCATTGAGATCTTTTTGACTAACCTCTTGCGCCAAATTATTTTGTATCTGAGTATGTTTTCATAGATAAATTTTTACACAAATCAATCTTTTGTTTGTTTGTTATTATTATGACAACCAAATCCAACCAAGTCAAACTCCCTTTGCAACTGTATACACCCTCGAACGTGTATTTTTAATCACTACAGGGTATAATTAAGCCGCGCACTGGCGTGAATTTCAATTAGATTGAGGCCTGTTTTCTCACTACTCCCCCTACCTCCCCTTACCCGCTGCAGTTGCATGTGGCTGCGGCCGTTTTATGCCAATTTGATTGGCTTGTTCGCTTGTCAGTTCCCAATGCAGCCACAGCAACAACACCAACAACAACAACAGAGATAGCAATAGCAATAACAACTCGCAATCACTTGTTATCAGAGTCGAATTTCGTACAATTGGCATTTTATTTGGCCGCATTGCAAACACGTTTAAATTGTTTTGGCCTCGCTGCGCAATTCCATTCGATAACGGCTTAAATTTTTTGGCAAAAATATTCACAAAATTGTGTTGCAACCCGGAAGGGGGTCCGAGTGGGTGCTGGTGGTGGTGCTAGTGCTGTTAGGGTCGCATGTCACACGGCCAAATGAAAAGGCATTTACACAGTTGTTCATTTGTCTCACTCACCCTATCACTGTCTCTCTCCCTCTCCCTTCCTCTGCCTGCTGTGCTCTGCTCACTTATTGCAGTTCACTTGATATGCAATACATTTTTTGGAGCACAACGAGTTGGACGACAAGTGCAAAAACGTGTTAACTTAGTGGGCTGGACAAGACGTGGCAGGGGTAGAAACTACTAGTACTACGTATACTGGTGTTGTTGTTGTTTTGCTGATGAAACTGACCAGCAGCAGCAGAAATTCTGAATTCGGGCATGATGACATATGAAAATATGCATTGTGCGAAGGTTGCCTGGCCAGAATTCCAGAGATTTTCCCTTAACAAAGGGCAGCTGCTACTCTTACTTTGCATAATCAAGGGAACAACTGGCAAAGGATCTTTTGGAAGTGAGTAACATTTTAGAGTCCCAGTCTTGTGTGTCTTTAAGTATTTAAGGTATTCAAAGTAAGTTGAAATATCCTTACAACAACTAACAATTTCTACTTGCTGATACCCCTTGTTTTAAGTGAAATCTAAAAGTAGTTACCTACATCAAAATCGATTGCAAACTCATCCATCTAGTTGATTAGAAAGCTCATCCATCAAAGCTATACTAAACTCCCCACTTTATACGCTTTTCAGGACTCCTTTTGATATTACCTATCGAGCCACCCTCGTGTTTGGACAGTCACACTGCAAGTGCTGACAAGCTGACCCCTCAGTTCGACAAGTTAAATGTAAAATATTGTCGCACCAGTGAAATGTGCATGAAATAAAAGTACAAATCGCCTTGCCTCGCTTCGACTCGACTCGCCAGCAAATACTACAATAGAATAGAAAACCCTGGAAATCGACAGACAGAAAGACAACGAGAGAGAGCATGTGTTTGCCGGACGAGCAACTGGACGGAGAATTCAATATTTTTCTTAAAATGTTTCTCGCAAAAGAGTATTATATATCTCAAGCAGGCAATAGAACCAACAAAGTAGAAATACACTTAAGGAGCATAGCGAAAAGTCCTTCTGTTTGTGTGTAAGATTTGTTTAGGTTTGCTTCAGTAAATACTGAAATATTTGGAATTAGAGAAATAAAAATGAAACCCTCTTGGAGTGTTGCTGGTTGAGTGTGAATAAGTCTTTAGCTTGTGCGAAAATCTACAGGAAACTCAGGAATAATAAAATTGAATTTATTATAAATACTCTGATGAAATTTCATGACTCACTATAAAACGGAATATAAAGGTTTTTACTATAGTTATCTGTGATTTTATCTGCACAGATTCACATACTCACTTCTTGCTCAACCTCTATTCATGGTCTATCGAACCTTACACACACATTCGAACATTATCGGGCATTTATCTTTAATTAGCCGCACTAAGCCAACTCTCGACAGACTTTTAATTTTGTAAATTATTTCAAATATTTGTCGATTAGCAGGTGGAGAAAGGAATCGCTTTTCGTGAAGCGGAGTAAACTTTTTCAATTAATTTGGCACCACAATTGCTTGTGGTAAATTCGTTTACCTTAATGTGGAACAGCACTGCCCCCATTCTGCCTTCTTTTCCTTCGCTCTTCTCTTGCCCCAATCGAAGGGCTGCAATTGTGGTGGCGATTTGACAAATTGTTCAAGTGAGGAAGTGAGGACCCTTTTGTTTTGCAAGTAGTATTGTTCGCCCTGCTCCTTCCTGCCGGCCTGCTCCATCCACTTGACTTGCCCTTGGCTTCATTTGTAATTTCGGTTTCGCTGTTGCTGTGGTTCACCTGGCCGAGAAACAAGAACCGCTGCCTGCTGCAGGTGATAAATGGCGAAAAGAGTCCGAAATAATGGAAAAACATTTGCTGGTCCGGCATAAGGGCATAAATTGGGGTTTCTTTTTCTTTTCTCTCTTTTTGCCCCCATCTCCTTCTGCAGCCCTGACCACCCATTTTACCCGTCCCCGATTTAAGTTGATTTCGTTTTGTCGGGCCGACATTAAGATGGATATATGCATAATGCGTGGAACGCGTTGCGTGGCGACATATTTAATTTAATAAGCATTTGCATTACGGCTTTATGTCTATAACTCAGTCAGAGACAAAGTCGCTCCAGTGCTCCCTTCCCCTCTCTCTCTCTCTCTCTCTCTCTCTCTCGCTGTCTTGTTCTATGTGGGAACACATGCGAGCATATGCGACAAGCCTTGTAAGCAATTACGGACACTCGCATCCTCCTAATTAAGTAAATTAATGTGTTGAATTTACACATGCGCCGACAACAAAGTGAAACAGCCGCTGCGACACTAATTGCGAACAAAGCGTGAGTGAGTGTGTGTATGACTGTCGCGTTTGTGAGCAGCAGCGAAGCACATTCCTTAGACACATCGAGCGTGTATCAAGCGTAGAGCTACAGTGAAGTTCAAATAATCAAGAAGCCCTGTCAATGCAATGGATTTTCAGTCTCAACCATGCAGTTATTTGTCATTAACTTTAAAAGTATCAAATGTATTTAACTTGTTCGTTATGGTCTCACTTATTTTATAATCGATAAATTACATTTTCCTTCCAAGCAATCGAAGACTCGATAAGTGACTTTTCTAAAGTGGCGCCGTGCCAATAATATTCGTTGTAAGTTATCGAAAACTTGATCGGTAGCTTAAAAAGTGGCGGTAAGCCGATAGGTCGATAATAACGCTCAATAAATAGTATTATTCGCAATAATACCTAAAGCAGTAACTTAAATAAACTCCTATCAGCGCCGTATATATAAAATATGCCTTGAATTGTTCTGCCAATTAAGCTTAATTATTCTACGATCCCAAAAGTCAATTCGAATTACACGAAAACCGAAAGACTGCCGCAATAATTTACTGAAAACTCCCATCGGCCACAGGACTATACACATGCACATATCGGGTCGCAGTCCACTTAAGCAATTTGCACTGTATTTTTCACTGTATTTTGCGCCTTTATGCACACGTCAACAAGTATCCTATGGCTTTTTATTGCCCCGCTCGCACCACAAATAAATTTTATTTTATTTGATGGCGGCGTTTTTTTTATTCAGCTCGCCAAATGATGTTGACAGCGAAACAAAAGAGAGGGAGGGAGAGCGAAAGCAGGAGAGGGAGACTGCAAGAGAAAGAGCTGTAATTAACGGGGAAAATACACACACACGTACACGCGTGCAGTAAGAGAATGGGGGACAGCTGCGTGACAGCGGCAACTGGCGAGCTGGTGACGGTAGTTACATAAGTATTTGGTTTATTTCATGTAATTAAAATGAATTTGCGTGAAGTGTATTAATTAGGAGTTAAATGGGTTAAACATGAAAAGTGCAGCGACAACAACGGCAGGGACATGCAACGTGCTGCGACAGTTCTGCAGGAGTTGACGAATGCGTCGGTCATTAATCTGGAGAAATTTCGGCAGAGACGAATCGAAATGATTAAGAGAAAATTATGTTGTGCACTCGGTCTCTTTCTAAGGGGTTGTTACGTTCTCTCTTTCCCTTAAGATATCGTATATATATTTTTATATCGTATATTTTTCCCTTTTCCATGTTTTCACCTTTCTCTATATCCATTCTTAGATTCCTCTCGAGCTTCCCGTTTATCTTTCTATTTACCTCTATGTATTTCTATTTCTAACTTCATTTCTTTTTCTATTTCCGTCTCTTTCCATTGCCATTTTTAGATTTATTTTCGCTTAGTTTTCGTGTGAAGCAATTTACTCGAATGGACTCGACTCGAGCTTGCATTTCACTTGGTTCAACTTAAATGTAGCGCGAATTTGCATAAATTTGTGCAACTTGCACTGGAATCTTACCCCCCTTAGCTGCCCCCACTTCCTTTCGCTCTTCTGCCCTGCCCAATTCAATGGAGAATTCGAGCGAAACTTTAAAGTTGTTGAGAACTCTTATTGGGGCAAAGTGTACTCTGGCCAACATGTCGCATGCTTATTATTGACTGCCACCAGCGCGCCATGTTGGCCCATTTGGGCCATCAACTAATGTTGTTTGCCAACTTGGTCCTGACTGGCTGCAGACTTAACTTCCCATGCTCGTCCCTTCCCTCTTTGCTCCTTCACAACTTTATCTGCGCCTCTCCTTGGCCCCTCGCAATAGTTTGCCTTGTAGAAACTACATAGTTTTTTGCCTGTTTCGCTTTGTTGTTGTAGTCCAGCTCTCGCGCTGACACTTTTCGTTTCTTCTCGACCATTTGCAGTTACATTTTATCTGTGTTCCTTTCTTGCGCACTCTTTCGCCTTGCCTTTAGCAAGTTTTTCTTTATCGCTTGACCGTCGGACGAGCCTCGAGGCAGGCGCAAGCAGTCAGAAGGCCGTCTTTGGCTTACGGCTGACTTGTTCGACTTGTCCAACTTTCTTTCTTTTTTTTTGGCTACAACTAATGCGCTAGTCAGCTTGCGTACGCGTGTGAGTGTGCGTGCTTGTCCTTCCAGTTGATAGTTGGATCTCAGTTTTCTGGCCCCGAGTTTTGCATAATGTGAACATTTTAAATATGCTCGCTGTCACTCTCTCGTTCTGTCTTCCACTCCCTCTCGCTCTCTCTGTCTTTATCTCCTGCGCTATTTTAATTTAAACTTTTACCCGCTATGGGGTATTGATTGTATGGACTGTGCCGGGGCGGACCGTCATCCTCTGCATAAGCCATATTAATTAGCACTGTGGCAAATTATGAACACGCCACGAGACGGAGGCGACGCAGCGCAGCGGAACAGCAACAGTAAATAAGAAAATGAATACAATACGCAGCAGCTGATCGAAAGGAGGATGACCCTAGAAACAGTAGAAAATTAAAATATTTATGTATATGTAATAATAAAAATAAAATGTATATTATTAAATGTCTTTTATGATTCATCGATCGATAGCTGTAACTATTCTTTGAACTTTACAAACACTGTTCCAGGTGATTGAAGACTCGATAAGTGATATATAGAATGTGGCGGTGAGTCAATAACATAATAAGTTATCGCAAAATCGATAGGTGAGTTGCAGTGGCGGCAAGCCGATAAATAATTCGATACTCAAGAAATCTAGGCTAACAAGGTGGAAAAGGCGTAATAAAAACATAACAATGATGTCCTGATGAAATATTTATTACAGTCAATACTACCCTTGTTTTGGACAGCTGCTAATGCTTACAGGGTACAACGCTGCAAATGTAAAAGGCAATCTGCTGGAGAAAAAATCAAAGCACCCACACACACACACACATAATATACGCCAGCACAAAGCGCTGCCGCTCCCTGGAGACGCGCACGGAGTAAAGTGGCGAAATTAATTAGCCCCTAGTGCGGCAGCCTGATTGCGCTGCGCGAATTCGCCGGAGAGTCAGTTAGTGAGAGAGAGAGAGAGAAAGAGAGGGAGAGTGCCTGCCACCCCGTACCCCTTTTCCCCTTCCCCAATGCGTGCGCTGAGCGCGAATTATATTTATAACGCGAATTTATCTTTCTCGCTCTGATTACGCGCGTAATTTTAATTGCAAGCAACTTAATAACACGCCTTAAATGAAACGTCGTGGTGGGCGGGCACGGGGGTGTGCGTCGTGCGCACAGTGTAAAATATGCCAGGCACACCTTTGCTACATTTTACAGGTGTGACGGTGTGTGTGTGTGTGTGTGTGTGCAGATACAAAGCTTGTTAGTGCTGCATTGTCCTGGCCTGGCCCAAGCCCTAGCCCGACGCATCACCTCGCTGCCTTCGCTTGGCAGCAGCTCATTTAATATTGCGTATACGCAACGTTTGCACAATGCGCACACAACGCCGTGTAGAATATTGAATTTAGTGCAGCGCTGTATTGATTAATATTACAGATGCCCAGCCGCAGGTTCAGTCCAGACTGATTGAATCGATGTAGCACTGTTATTAACTAAAATTGAAAGCCTCGTACTCTGCCACGCCTACCCCTGCAAGGCACTGTGAACACTGCAGTAATAAATATGCAGATAATGCACAACTGCAACTGCAATATGGAATTAGAGAAAGAGAAAACTCGGACTACCTGCTCGAGTTGCTCAAGAACTCATCGACTCGTCTCGGACATTTGATTTGATTTGCCGCCGCCTCCTTTCCCGCTGCACACTCCAAACTGGATGTGGGTCTCATGTGTATTGGCTGTGCCCAAAACTGACAGCTACGCAAATGGAAACAGTCTGCAGCAAACAACAACAAAAAACACCAACGCACCGGCGGAGATAGCATCGAGATTTACGAGCTGCCTGTCAGACGCTATCATAGCCCAAGATTGATGACCAACCGGACAACGTCCAGGTAGCGGCCGCAACGTGCTGAAACAAAGGTGTCTGTTTAACGGTAAAAAATGAACTGCCCACCACCGATTACGGGCATCGATTTGCGTTCGCCGAGCACACGAGAAACATTTGTCCCGCAGTCCGCTCATCAAATCGGCAATTACAACAATGAATGTCAACAGCTGTTGGGTTGTCTAGCGGAGTGTACAGTGGGAAGTACAGTGGACTGTACAGCAAAG
Source organism: Zaprionus indianus (assembly GCA_018904595.1). Lineage (NCBI taxonomy): Eukaryota > Metazoa > Arthropoda > Insecta > Diptera > Drosophilidae > Zaprionus > Zaprionus indianus. The sequence goes on from JAEIHA010000905.1 coordinate 7,278,920, forward strand.
TGTCCTGCGAATAGAAAAGGTAAACTGAGTGCAATTGTAATCAATTCGATAAGTAATATATATATATCGATAGTGATGCGTCGATTACTAATTATTGTTATGTAAAACCAATTTAATTAATCAACTTTTTGGTAACATACAAACAGGATCCGATTGTGAGTAGCTTGCACTTTGCAAGGCGATGATGATTTGACGATTAATCCTTATAGATCTCGAAAAGATAGGGCGAAATAAATAAGTAAATTTTTCAGTATAATTTAGGAGATTTAGCCTCCGATAAGTCCCGAATTCCTGTACAAATTCTGGAGTACGCTGTGTCGCTTAAGTAAAATGACTTGCTTACTTTCATTCTGCATAAATATACATATAAGTAATATACAAAAATATTATTATATACATATAGAATAAATTGGTTTACCTCTATGAACACTTCAAGCCCTCGCAACTTTGCAAAATCAGCGCATCATTGCTCATCTACAATACCGTTTTGTTTATGGTTCAATGTTTCGGATTGATAGATATACGGCACCTAAATCATTTTTTCTCCAACAGTTTTGGGCAAAAACTTTTTAATTTGTGTCACACAAACCATGAAATTGCTACCCCCTACTCCCTGACATTGGAAATCAGTTCCGGTGGAGGCAACTGTCAGCAGTTTATGGCCAAAAACAGACGGCGTTGCGTTGCCATAAGTCGCATTTAATGAGCAGCAGAGAAAAGAAGGTGACTTTGCATTGCCGGAAATGCGTATACGCAATGTGGAACGACCTTCAAGAGGGGGAAGCAGAAGGTGGGGGGGAGTGGGAAACGGTAACTGGCACAAGGAACTGCAAAAATGTTATAAATTATTTCCAAGCTATTGCGCAAATTGAAGGTTGCTCTCAGCCGGGCTCTTTCTCTTAGCATATAGATTGGATTCGAGCCAGACGGAGAGTCAAAGACGCAGTTGGAGCCCGCGGCTGCAGTGCGTTGTGTCATTAAAATCGAACTCGCTGTGCGCTGAGTGCATTCGCTGTATAAATCAGAAATTGTGTGTGATGTGTGGCAAGAAAGAGGCAACAAAATTGCTGCAATTACGGTCTATAAATTGCACGTGAGTGGGCAAGGACAGACCCTCCTCCGCTTCCCCATCCGCATATCCCTATTAACCTTGCGCTTGTGCTTCTTTACCGCAAGTGCGATGCATCATTAACTTTGACTCGCCGTTCTTGCCCGACAAAGTAAACATTTCAGCACCTCAACTAACCACAAAACTAACACATACACACACCCAGCACACACACACACACACACACACTCACCAGCAGCCTTGACGCGGGCGTCGTGGGCTACCGCAAGAACCACGTGTGCAGCTGGTCAATCTGCTGTGTGCTAAATAAATAATTATGATTGTCTGCTGGCCACTTGACCGGAAATTAATGACCGCACATCTTCAGGCCGCCCACTGCCTATGCCACGCCCCCCGTGTGCCACACCCTGCCCGGCCAGCCACTTGACAATTAATATCAAAAATAGTTTCGGCTGCCATTTCTCAATTGTGCACACACTCGACTGGCCCCAACGCAGTTGTCTTTGAGTTATTTATGGCTAACACACACTCGCACACACACACACACATGCGTAAACGGGTTGTCTTCAGAATGAATTACACTCAAACTCATTCACGTATTCATTCGAAATTGTGTGTGACAATTATTGTGTGTATTCGGCAACTGATTCGAATTAAATCATTTGCATTAAGACTGAGACTATTTTTGGGGCTTGTGGTATTCCAATTGGAAAAGGATTTAGTTGGTTTAAGCTTCTATTTTCATAACGGTAATTTATTTGGCTTTAAAACTGCCCAGTTTAATGGTTAAGCTAGCGAGATTATGCTTTTCTTCATCAAAATACCTCTAAGACAGAGAGACCTGTTTGCATGTCCATATAGATCGCCTGGTGATGCAGATTCAAAATAAATGTATAAAGGGATCTAAAATATTTCATAAGTATAATTTATTATTTCATAATACTTTTGCTTCCATTTTAGGTAGTTACTCATATGTTGTTAATTATAAAACCTAAATCTATTAAGGATCTTAGAAAATGCAGCAGGATGTTTCACTCATGTCCCTTCACTCTCGTTCCTCTACCAGAACTACGTCAGCGGCCCTGTCCAATTGCCAAATAGAATTCCGGCTCATTTAGCCAACTGAATGCGACAGTGTCAGCAGCTACGTCGTACAAGCATTTCGGCTCATAAATAATAAATGCAAAGCATAGGCCAGGGCAATCCTTGACACTATGTCGCTCCCTCGACCGCTCCACATCAAGTTCATCAATTCTAATCAAGTTGGTTGAGCGAAATCTACGCTGAAAATTAACCACAATAAAACGAAGAAACCCGGGACAGAAACAGGGCTGGGCAGGACAGGGCAAGGTTGTCCACGACCCAAGTGTGCTGGGTCAGTGGTAATCCCCGGACCGGGCTCACAATTACAATGTCATTCCCTTGCTCCTTTTGGGACAAGAGACTCACGCAAGGCAAATTTATCCTAGGCACGACTGGGTCGAAGGAGTCGAGGCGAGCCGAGCCGAGCCGAGCCTAGCGATCCCAACACGCATATGTATAATTCATAATGAATCCTTTCTATTAGTCAAACGTAAAATGAAATGGTTTTTGCGTATTAGTAACGCATATTGGCTGTAAAGCCGCACACGGCACAGGACCACGAGGCCAGCAGAGATGCCTGAGCCGACGACTTTGCCTTTGGTCTTAGAGACCAAAAACTCTTAAGCTGTGGCGTCAAACTTTGTGGCATTGTTGTGTGTCCTTGGAGAATAACGCTGACAGCCACAGGAGCAGCAGCAGCAACAGCAACAACAAACAGAAGGATAACAGCAACAACAACTACAACAGGGACGAGGACAATAGGCAAGCACAACTACAAATGTGAGGCAAGTTGCGATGCTGAAATCAAAGATATGCAAATTGAAACAGATACTCCTGCTTTGGCAAGGCAACTCAACGATTCTCCCTCTCTCTTGCTCCCTCAGCTGGCGCTATTACGACATTTCCCAGACGTAACCGACTTGCCTCAAATACAATAATAAAATATTTAATAAATAACACAAATGCTTCGGGGAAATGATTTATGTGTGGCCGAAAAAAGAACTTCTTTTTGCTCTTTGCAATTTTGCGCAAATAGTTAAAGCGCTTCCGCACGCCACTTGGGCCACGCCCCCTCTACCCCGTATTGCCTGTTCGGCCCCTTTTAAAATACCCATTGCTGGCTTAACAAATTACGCTCGCCCGTCGGCTTCGGGGCTTGGGGCAACATAAATTCGCACGCATGAGAAATGTCATTGAATGAACTCTTGCCATCCGTAAGAGAGTCCGTCCTGGAGTCCGTCTCTCTCTTTCGTTCTGGCCGCGGGGTCGGGCGTTATATTGTTATGGACGCAGCTGGAATTGCGAAATTGCCACGCATGACTTGTCTTATATTCGGCAGTGCTATGCCACGCCCCACGCCGAAGCCACCGCCCACGCTTCATCAACACTTTCACTGCCCTCTGTGACCCTGCCCAGTTTTGGGTTAATTATGCCAAGAAACCCATTAAGCCTGCCTGCCTCCACAAAGGGCTGGCATTGACTTTGTCATGCCCTTTGCCAGCGACGGGTACAGCGAAAATTACACTCACAAAGAATGAGGTTATGCATGATTTAAAACGGTATTCGATATTGGTAGGAGCTGAATTCCTCAGATATTCTTCTTCAATTGTTTTATTTTAATTTGCTTAAATTTATAAAGATTTTGCCAATATTATTTGTTAACATTTACCTCAAATCTTAGTTGTCAGGGTATTTGCCTTTTGCAGTGTTCCGTTATTTAACAAATATTTTTCTTTCTTGCTTATGCTCCTTTCATACGCCACTCTTTACGCATGTGTGCATTTCGAGTTTTCTACGTTTTTCTGTTGTTGGTATTTTTTAGAATTCTATAAATATTTTTGCGGTTGCCTTTTGTACACACAATTTTTCGCTTTCGCTCGGCACTCTTGCTTCCATTTCTTGCTTGAGTTTGCATTGCAGTCACATTCGCAGTGAAAGCCAAAGTGGAGGTGGTTAGGGCTGGCAAAATATCGATAGCTGTTTGACACGATACTTTTAATGTTTTAAGCACTGTCGCTTACCGTACTTATTGAAAATTCGATTGTGTAGCTCAAATTTAGTTCGATATATCGATACTATCGTGAGGGATTCTCCCAGCTCTAACTCGCACCTGACTTGCATTTGCCACATGCAAGTTGGCATTTCTGCTGCTCATATTTTCAACGTTTTATTGCGACTTTTGGCAATTTTCCGCAGACAAACTTTGTCGCGCAGTGAAAGAAAGACAGAGAGAGTGTGAGAGTGAGCAAGTCTATCCTCGGGCTCACACATTAATAAACATAAATTAGAGCGGAGCGCAAAATTAGTAATTCAATTACGCTAAACAGCTACTTAAGATGGCGACTTTAGCTCTGCCTTTGACTCCGGATTATTGGCAGTAGCAGCAGGAGCTTGCAGCTGGCAGCAGAAGGCATCAAATCGCAGCTCAATTGGCCAATCAGCCATCGCAGGCGGCCAGACGTTGCTCAAGGCACAAGGCGCATGCATAATTCGCATTGCCAATGAACGCCGCAGCTGGCGATAATAACGCCAATGAACTGACCGCCATAACTGGATGACTTCCCCTCTGCCTCCCCACACGCACCGTACGCATTGGTACAGCTCAACCTCAAGTCCAACCACGGAGCCTAACTCGTTACTTGGAGATGGAAGCGGAAGGGGCATAAAGGCTGTGCCGTATCAGCTTCAATTGACCATGACAGCTGGCTCAACCTAACGCTGCTACGTTACCGCGCTGCCATTGCAAAATCAAAGGGATATGGGCGGAGCACACATAATTACGTCGGATACGTTAGAAACTACGCAATTCTGATTAGCCTCAGAGTGCACGTCGTGCAGCCAGTCGGGATGTAATGGGCCCTTTTAGCTGACCTTCCTGCTGCTTCATCGCCCTCATTATGATCATTATAAATGGCCCAAAATTGGTACCAGCTCGTGGCATATGTTGAGGGCATCCAAGATGATGCTAATTAATACAGCGAGTCGATGAGCCGAATTGCTTCATTTGGCTTGTCAATCGTAACTCGTAAGTGATACGTAAAGTTCGAAACGAGATCTTAGAGTAGTTGAGTGGGGAAATTAGGTATGATAGTTCCTGGATTAAGGTAAGGCACCTAACATATACTAAGTTTATTTGCAACCCTTCAATTATTTGCTGGCATGGCTAAAAATTATAGACTGCAGTAAGAACAGTAGGATAGATAAGTCTCTTATAAATAGAGTATGAAATTCAAGTAAGATAGTTCCTGCACATCTTAAGTTAAGTAGTTTAAGTAAGAAAATAATTGGAGTTCTCTTCATACAGTTCTCTTCATACACTTCCCTTCTCTTAATAGACTATTCAAATATTAAAAATCTTAACAAACAGCTTGTTTCCCCTGGACTGCAGGATCTAGGGACAGCAAATTGTGAATGATAACTACTTCATAATCAACAGATATTCAGCTCATTGCAAACTTTCAAAAATATAAACCTCTTCTACCATACACAATATTTCCTTTATATTCGAGCTAACAATAACCATTATGATAAAGACAATGTACAACTAAAATGTAGAAGCAGTAAGGGAAGGAGAAGACGAAGCAGGAACATCAAGCGAAGTAGAGTCTGCTTGTTTGAAGTGTCAACTGACTTAAGGTTAATTTCTTGAGACCCTGCGATGCTTATTAAAGCGCAAGCAGATTGTGGCTAAGGGAGGAAGAGAAGGGGAGCTGCGTTAATGAAGCGGGCAATCGCAGACGGCGAGAAATACCAAAAGCAGTTGCAATTAAAAAATCATCAGCTGGAACAAAGACAACGCGCCAAGGAAAGTTGTAAAACTTGCAAAGTTGCTTGTCAACCGACGACAGACAGAGAGGAAGACTGAGAAAGAGAGAGATAGAGAGTGAGACACATCCGCAGTGGCAGTGGCAGTTGCAGTTGCATGTGCTGCATGTGGCTGTGGCGGTGCCTGTGGTGTGTTGTCAGTGGTGCGAGTGGTGCTGCTGCTACTGTTGCTGCTGTTGGTCTTGGCCAAGCGGAGTAACCCCCCAACCTCTCCCGCTACTTAACACCCCACACTCCCACACAGTGCTGCCAAAAAGGAATTGCAAGTAGCAAACGGAAGCCACAAAACGGACCGCAATTGACGTACAGTTGCCACCGCAGCCAGCAGCAAATCCTGTCAGTTGCCACTATGCCAGCATAGACCGGATGAGGAAGAACAGTTGCGAGGAGATGTGGCTGGGGGCGACCTACAAGCAAAGTCATATGCACAAACAAAGCAAAATCAGAAGCTAAACAAAACAATGCCGGGCGACAAGGACAACAATTTTGCATAGTTATGCGAATGTTGTCGTCGCTGTCGTCGTCGTCGGGGTGCCAAAATGAGCGCTGGCAAAAGGATGTGCGGCCATTTTGTTTTATATAGACCACAGACCGAAAAGCAAGTAAAGTCGCTGCCACAGCGCCAGCTTCAGCTCCAACTCCTGCTTCAGCTTCAGCTCCGGTTTTTGGTTGCTGCTGCTGATGTTGTTGTTGTTGTTGTTGATGTTTTTGTTGTAGTTTTCATAATAACAATAAAAACTTTTTTTTTACAATTTGCGGAAAACTTGAAATGATTGTTATGCAATTGTTGGTAACGCAATTTTGTCGTTGCTTCCCCCCACAACCGCCTCTCCCCCGCTTGATACCCTCTGTTTTCAAACGACGACAGTCAGTGTCAGTGTCTTTGTCGACTGCACAAGTGTGGGTGTGTGCGTGTGGGAAGTGTATATGTGTGAGTGTTGCCCGACTGTGTGTGTGCATGTTTACACTATAAATTCGCATTAAGTAGCACAAAAGTTTTATTGACTTCGTGTTCGTTCAGTTGCTACGCTTGATTTTCATGCCACGCTGCCGGCAGAGACAGCAGCAGCAGCAGCAGCAAAACAGATAAACAAACAGTAAACTTTAATTGCAAAAATTTGTGGTAAAATTAATGAACGTACCAACACAGGATGCAATGACCTCGTCCCCCTCACTGCGAATCCACTCCAGCTGCCCCTGCCCAGCTGTCACTCAGGATCTGTCTCTGCCTGTCTGTGTGTGTGTGTGTTTGTGTGTTTGTGTTGTGCTGCTGTTGACACTGCTGACCAAAAGTCAAATTGCCAAAGTGTTTGCTCGCCAGCTGCAATTGAAGCTCGATGGAAGGGTGCATCTAGGATCCATTGGAGCAGGGCGTATACTCCAGCTCTAAATGACTTGTTAAATTTGTTTGACTTTGGCATCGAGGCGATCCACCCAAACGCACACACACCCACACACAGAGAGCGAGACTGTTACTCATCTCTGCCCAGCATAATTAGAGATCCATTACGATAAGGCTCTCTATTTTCGCCATTTGGCGCATTAATCATTGATCCTATACATATTATGGCTGGCTGGCCTTATATCTGATGTCGATTTAATGCATTTTAATTAAAAATTAAATATCGCACTGGGCAAATGAAATAAATTTCAAATATGTTGCCACACCAAAAGCTATCGCTAATTTTTCGGGCTCTAAGATTATAATTACACAGAATAGAAATTTATTGGTTATACAAGTGCGCTGAGAGTGCCATAAATATTGGACTGAATTCATTGCATTCCGAACCATTTGAACAATATTTTTGTTGGCATTTGTGATATTAATTAGGAGTTTTGAATAATTAGCATTTTATTCTAGCTGTTTGTAATTGCATTTTATCTTTACTTTTAAAATCGGTAACCTTTTTTTTCCTGACGTCCAGCTTTGATTAACTTCATTAGTATCGGCAAACCGCCACTTTCAACAAAACTCAGATGAAGTCGATTATAAAGTGTTGAGTAAGTTACAAATATCAAAAATGTTAGTGCACGAACTTCATTTACATCGGGCCACCGCCACTTGCGATAAATCAATGATCAAGTCGATAAATCAGTGCTGAGTAATTTACAAATATCAGCTACAACACTTCAGACTCTGAATTTTGTACTCAATTTAACAGTTTTTAACAAAGTTTGGCCACCAACTAGCTATTTATTTTCTCTTTTTAAAATATTTTCAGTATTTTCTAAAATTCTCTTTGCCAAAATGTGCTGATGTTTCTGGCACAATAATAATACCACACTCACCATTTTCGCCATAAAGCAAATTTAAATCATATCAATATTCATGACTAGCATTCGGTAGCCATAAAACAGTTGCCAACAATTTTCGTAAATACCTAGTGTGGAAAAATAAAGCCCATTTGCTGTAATTATTTTTAAGTCTCAATCAATTTGACTGGCAGTGTCGACGTTTTTCATTTGTTTCCCTACTTAAGCGAGTAATTACTAGGAAATTGTAAATAACACACACACACACACATACACATTTATCGTAATCCCCCCTGAAGTGTTTAAAACGGAATCGAAATCGGGTTCGCAATTTTGCAATGTTTGTTTGCCAGCTTGCACTTTCAATTAATTATTCGCCGATCTGCGTCGTCTTTTCAATAAAATTAATTCACCTGGCGCCGCTCGACTGCCTCACTATACATACATACATATGAGTGAGTGTGTGTGGCTTGTTGTGTTTTGGAGCCCGACTGAGTTTCGGAAATATTCGTAATATTGTCAACTTTGCTGCGCTTCAATTAAACTTGCAAACAACTCGAAGCTGCTTCGACTGCGGCGGCAGCGTATGGCATCATGTGCATCATGTGAGCTGCCTGGCAAAACTTAACTAGATCCGTTTTTAATTAAACTCAACTGCAAACAAAGTCATTCAAAAGTCGCCTGCCAGACAGTGAGGCAGCAGCTCGCCTTGCCTCGCCAGCCAGCCGAGTGCCTTGTAGACGCCTTAGCGCTTCTGACACGCAGATGAGGTTGCGCCGCTGTCGCTGGCACTCTCTCTCTCTCTCTCTCTCTCTCTCTCTCTCTCTCTCTCTGCCACTTAGACTCCCTGCTCGGCAGCTTGGGAGGTCCTACTCGTCTCCAAGTTGTTTGCACCTATGTAAGCTGTGCCCAAAATGCCATTCACCCCTTCCGGATGAGCTCCTAACCCTCATAACCTCCCCTCCCTTCCACCTCCTGCCTATTTCCATGTTATTCTGTGCGCCTGCCAAGGTTGCGTCAACGTTGCGTTTGGGATTATGCCAAAATGCAATTTGCATTTGCCACGCGGCTTCCTTGAGACTCCTCCGTCTGGTAAGACAGCGACAGTTGCAGCTCCTCGTTCTCGGTCCTCACTCCTGCTCCGCAGCAGCTGCAGCGACATGCGCGCATTAATTTTAAATTGACTGTGAAATCACAATGAGCGTTTTGTGTATCCGGCTGCGTCCTTGCTGCAATGCGCCGACTTTGCTGCGTGGATTAATTATGTGTCCATAGATCTGCTAAGCTCCAATTTGAACAGTTTCCAAGTTCATAAATTATATATCTATACCCTGGAATTCTGAAACAATTTGATATTTTCAACAAAATATGGATGATAAAATCTAAAAAATAAGATAAATAATATATTTTCTTTTTCTTTTAGATGATATGCTATTATACCATAAAATATAATACGCAATTATATAATAAACTGTTATGTACAATTATAAAATATAAAGATAGTCTGATAAGCTATACTATATTTTATGAAACGATAAACATCGAAAAGAACTTACTTTAAAAATTTTAACTAAATTTCGAAATGGTTTTTATATATGTATATTCATTTCATTTTGCTATTTGTGATACATGTATGTAGAATATGTTCAATACATTCCCAACTTATTGACTACCATAGTTTTGTCTTTTTTATTGCATTGAACTTTTTTTTTGAGATGATTTCTTGATTTTCAAACCGTGCTCGTGGCGATTAATGAATTCGTGATTCGTTTATACTTTCAGCAACGCGATTTATTAATCAAAAATGCAGTCATATTTGAAATTCATGTTTTCAAGTTGTTTTTTGCCATCGTGCTGCAGCGTTTGTTATGGTTGCCTCTGTTTGGACAGCGTAAACAGACTAATGACAGACAATGGACCCACAGGGTGCCCATACATGTCGTAATATTTTGCTGTTCTCTCCATGATTTCCATTGAAATCAGAATTGTTTTTTCCGATACGTAAAAGAGTGTTTTTTCTTGCACTTCTCAATTAATTTAAATCAAATATGTTCGGTTATTGGTGTCGTAAAAAATGTAGTGTGGCCAATGTGCGTAAAAAACAATGCATGGCGATGGTTCGATAAGCAAACAAGTCGATACTGCAGGTGAAGTCAACCCCACACCCCACATAGTGTATGCGCCTCGTAGTACGCCTCAGTTGGGACTCGAAGGAATGTCACGCCGACAATTTTTCCCCGTCGGAAAATCTTGATTGTGGCATTTTCTTTGGCTTTCCCTGGCTTCGCTTAGATATTTTCATTGCATTCACTCGAACGAGTCTCTGCTTTCTGGCTCGCCCAAGTGCCGCAGGGCGGGAGTTACCCAATGACATACATTTAGCCGCTAGTAACAATAATTTTTATTATTATGGCACCACCTACAGCTCGCTGCTGCCATGTAGATGAGCTGCAGCCGCTGTAGCACGATTTCCACCCCACACCGCTCCTCTCGCGGGACCACTTCCTACGACTTTCCATTGATGACTCGCAGTTAGCAAAGAGAGCATTTTCACACGACACTGGAGACGGGCGGGGCGGAGGCGAACAGGCTGGGGCGGGGGGTGGCCAGTCAATAAAATCGAACAACTGCCATTAAAATCATTTAAATGTTATTGTCTCTGTGCCCTGCCGCAAGTTATTTCTACTTTGGTGCTTCTGCGGCATGCCATCTCGCCCTCGCCCCGTGTGTCCACCCATTGCTTTCTGCTGACTCAGTCACAGAGAAGCTCTACAGCTTCGACTCCAACTCCAACTGCTCCGGCTCCGGCTCCGTGCTGCTGCTTCTGACTGCCGGCAGGACTCACTTTTGCTTTTGGCCGTAAACGTAGTCACCATAGCCGTAGTTGTAGCCGTAGCAAAATATGTGCCTGTCAGCAAGTTGCAGTAGAATAATACCCCGGGGTGTAATTGCTTTAAATGTCTTTGTATGAATGCGAAATGCGGAGCAAGCTACCCGGGCTGGCTTCCATCGAACAACTCTTTAAGACTTCCCGTCGGGCAGGCATCGAGTGCTTTAAAGTTCTGTAGACTGTCAAGTTTAGCTCCAAATATTGGCTATAATGGATTCAATTACAATAATGCCGATTAAATGGATTAATAGCTCGAGAGAGTTGAGCTGCAATTCAGCTGGGTGTAGCTCTGTTTTATGACTTAATTTGCACTGTTAGTGCTAATTGAATTGTTTTATAATGGATTTAATTAAACAATACAAGAAAAGTATAGTAAATTATTGGTTTATGTGGGTTGATTGAAATTGACACAACAAGAATGCTTGTGTTGTTGTGTTGAAGTACTGCAGTGTGACCATAGTTAATACACCATAAGTTAAATCATTAAGCACCGAACATATAGGGTGCTCAAACAGCAAAAAGTACTCGTCTGAATGTTTTCAATGCTTAGTGGTTACATGTGTTAAGTGTTGCATAATTTGTGAAAATTTTGAAATATTTAAATTTATACACTATCGATAGTCATTAGCTTAGGATATCGATTTGATTGTTTTACAGCACTTGAAGAGGGACTGACTCAATACTGTTTTAATGTTTATCAATATTATAAATATGGTGAAACAAAAAGAACTGTTAAAATCTTTATAAAGTAAAATGAAATCAAACAAACAAAAACTGTATCATTTTAACACCACTTTATTTATTTATTCACCATAAAAAACATTGAGCAATTGATGAAAAGTCTACATATAATTATCTTAATTGAAGGTTTAAATGTTGGTAGTAATTACAAATTTATTAGAACATTTTGCTTTGTTTCCTATATTATCTTACTTTATTAATATTGTATTTTATTTTCTTTCAGGACTAATTTATTATTTCTATTATCTGTGATTGCCTGTGTAAATTGAACTTGGATTAAAAATTTGTTTTATTTGTTAATGAGTTTTCTTTTGCACAATTACTTAATGCCCGCCTCTTCTTACTTTCCACCCCATCCTTTTCTCTCAGTGTGCATTAGCCTAAGCCCATTCAAGACGAGTGAAGTCTTTCGAGTTTCGCGCACACAAAATAAACACATATTACGTCTTTTAACGACTGGCAAACCTCTGCGCAGGCAATGCGCATAAATAATTTACCAACTTTTCAAAAGGGAGCACAGTAAGAGAGAGGGAGTGTGAGTGAGAAAGAGGGGAAGCGGGAGAACGCTGCAACTTTAAGACAAATCACAAAGCGAGGCAAGGCGAGGTGACTGAGACATGCACATTGTAAAGAGGAGCAAGGCTGCTTAGGGCGAAACATGGGCAGGCAGGATAATCCAACACATGAGCTTGCCAAGCTTGCTTGTTAATTAAGAATGTGAAACAAAGTCATAAAGGAGACGACAAGAACAACAGCAGCAGCAGCGGAAGCAGAGGCAGTGGCAGAGGCAGTAGGAGCAGCAGCGACAGCTTCAGGTACAAGCGACATAAAAGAAGAAACGTGCGCAAAGACGCGACTAACAAATACATGCATAAATACATAAATATGCTTGTGTGTGTACGTGTGTGTGTGTGTGAGAGAGAGAGAGAGGGGCATGCTTCGTTTATTAAAATAAGAATGTAAGTACTTCTTTCTTTTCTTACCCCACAATCATATTCTTATTCATTTGCAGCCAGCTGCCGATGGCGTTGTCTGCTTAAAGCTCGCCCCCGATATCGTGTGCATGGATATAGTAGCTCCGTCAGCTCGGCCATTTTAATGAGCAAATTCGATTTCATTGTCACGCAGTGCCGACCCACAGCAGCAGCAGCAGCAGGAGCAGCGGGCCCAGCTTGGCCGGCCTGGCTCGACCGCATTTGCAAAAATTACGCATACGCCGCGTGTGACGAGAGCGCGGGCACACGCCGCAAACGTGTCTGGGAATCGCGCGAGCATCTCGGCCCGAATTTATTAATATATGCGTGACGCGTTGCCGTGGCCAGTGCCGAGGCACTGCTGAGCCGCCGGCGCAGCCTGTGATTATTTATGTGTGTGTGTGTGTGTGCGTGTGTGTGTGTGTGGGCGTGGCCTCCCTTTGCATGTGTACTCAAATTAAATGAAGCGAGCTCGACGATTCCTCGATTTACCTCGCGTTCAAGGCAGCAGAGGCAACTGCTGACCAGTGTTGGTTAACAATTAACGGCACACCTTACTCAGCACTGCTTTGAAGTCTATTTTTCTGGCACGGACAAACTAATCAGCATATTTGGGTCGAGATGTTAATCTCGTCTCGGAAAAAAGCATGACAAAGGACTTGAAAAACATTCCAGAGCGCCCGCGTCTTTGTGTGTGTGTGTGTGTGTGTGGCATATCTGCAGCCTCTTTCAGCTGACGTTGTCTGCAGCCGCACACACACAAACACACATGCACACCCCTGCACACATTCGAGCAACAACAAAAACTGCATATGCAAATTTAATTTTTTTCCAATGCGGCACACACACGACTATTTGCCAATCTCCTCTACCCCCGCCACACCCAGACTGCTGCTCCTTCACCACCTTGCGCTTCTTCGATCTGACAGTAAACAGCTTCTTTATCTCTAACCCGTTTTGCACTGCCTCGTAGAAATTTTCAGTTTTAAGTAGAGCGGAAAATTAAAAACAAATTTGCCGTTCACATTTCACTTTGTGTGCGCGTCGCTTCGCTTTCTTTTGCTCTCTCCATATTCCTCTCTTTCTCCCTCCCCCGTCTTTCGCATCCTTAACTATTTTTCATTCTTTTCGTATCATATTTTCGTACCTGCAATCTGCATTCAGCATTGCTCGAGTTTATTTAAGACTGTTCAACAGTCACTGTTGTATATTTATTGCAGTCTCCTGCAAAGAAAACGTTTCTAGCCCAAACATATTCGAAGAGTTCAAACTAGAGCTGCAATTAAAAACGGTTTAGTATCAATACATCGGTGTCTTTCGATATTGGTAAATATCGATATTAATTTTTTTTCACTAAGTATCGATGTTCGATGCTTAGTGCCGAAAGCATCGGGCGAGTATTTTGTGCTGTTTGAGTACTCTTTATGTTCGATGCTTAATGATTGGATTTATTAGGTGCGTCCATCCCTGAGAAAAACAGCGAAAGAGCCAAGGAAGTGACATTGGTCACGAAGAAAAACTATCGCTTGTTGTTAATTTTATTATAAATTTCATAATTATTTTGTTTAATACTATGAAAAAAAATTTGTGTGTGATTATTAGAATATCTTCCCTCTTTTGAAGACTTAGAAATAAATTTTAATACTAATTTTCGATACATCGTTGTTTTACGCCATGAAACATCGATGAACGCAAGTATCGGGTTTTCTCCACCTCTAGTTCAAAGTTCAAATCAAGCTGGAAATGAAGTCAACTTAACGGTACTTTGTGCTAGGCTCAGCAGTTTGCAAATTGGTCCTGGTTCGTGCTTCAAACACGCTGCACATTCCCAGCCAATTTTGGTAGCTGATATCGAATTTTTATTTGCTGCTTCTGCTGCTGCTGCTCCTGGTTTTGCCGCCCACCTTGGTCCACCTTAATTACAAGCAATTATGCGCTCAAAAGCATAAATGATGGCCAGGCACAGGTAGAGCAGGCTGCCGTTCGGCCTGCCAAACGGTTATGACTTTGAGCGGCAGCTGACCAAATTGCAGCACATTTGTGCCAATCGGTTTAGGCCTTTGCAGGCACCGAAAACTTTTACGACCTGACTCGGCACTTTTCCGTTGCAGGGAAGGGGTGGTGGAAGGGGACGGACTGAAGCAAACTTTTATTTTATTTGCACAGGGCTGGTAATTAAGTTAAGCAAGTGCAGATTTGCCGCTGTCGTCAATGGAGCCTGCCTGGTGCAGCGTGGCGTGGCGTGGCGTGTCGTAGCGTCTCCTTAGTCCGTTGTCTGTAATTTCAGTAAGCTGATTTACGCAAAAATTGCCAAGCAAAGCGGATAAGTTGTCTACAAAAGTTTTGTCGTGCAAAAAGCAATATGCAAATAGAGCGACGCCGACGTGGACGAGGAGGTTGAGTTAAGCTGCAATCAATATTCAAATCCACTTAGCATTCGAATTTGACGTAATCAAATTTGCGATTTTTGACTTGGACTTGCCAAGGAGTGGGGGAGAAGTAGCCGCCTCAGCTGGGGTTAAGCAACCATTTTGGGCAACTGGGCAGGACTTGTACACTTCTATTTATTCTAATCTCACACAGTTGTAATTTGCAGCATCACTCAAGCGTGCCGAGATGGAGCTGGAGCCGGAGACTAGAAATTGAAATGGCCGGCCAGGCGGACAATTCAGATTCGTTCATCCACTTGAAATGAAATGCAAATCCTTTAGAAAAGCTCAGCCCAGCCTGGGCTCACCTAAAGTCACTCAGGGATACTCTCGCCTGCACCCTCTCATCCCCCCCACCCCCTCGCAGTTCATTATTATGCCAGGATATAACCTTTGTCTCGAATTAATTAAAATGGATTTACATGAGCTCAAAATGTCGCAAGCGCGCCACGCGGGGCCAAACCTAACAAAGGCACCTTTACACCGCAGCAGCACTTCCTGGCCCTCACTCCGCCTACTGCCGCTGCTCATCTCCATTTCACAGCGACACTTGGTCCCAGTTCCTGGCACTATTTTGCATGCAGTACTCCAGGTTCAGCTTGGTATCTCCCTCTCCCTCTCACTCTGTCTCCACGTCAAGCCCGCACCGCAGATAAATATTTATATTTCGCTTTTTAATCTTTTGTAATTTTAAGTCGCGCCATACTTTCTCACTTCTTCTCTCTCTAATTTACTCACTCCTCTCTCTCTCTCTCTCTCTGACTTTCTCTGCCACTCCCCCTCCCTCTCTCTCTGCTCACAACTTTTGCTATTTGCTGTTTTCGCTATTTGGCTATGCTTTCTGTTGACTTTTCAATTTGAAAGTTGAAAGCACTTAGGGTTATTAGAATGAGAAGCGTGAAGGCATCCCGAGTCCAAAGTCAGCCATTCTGCGAGTCCTTAGTCTGTCCAGAGTTCGCATCGACTGGCTTTTCCAGCAAGTGCACGCAAATGCCGGATTTCCGCATTATATTTGGACTGGATTTGATCATTTGCAGTAATTTCGAGAATAACTAAGCTCCCCTTCAGTCTGTCTGGCTGTCCTCTTTTTCCCTGTTCCGTGCTGTATCGTGTTGCTGCTGTATCGTGTTCTGAGTGCGTTCGAGCAATGTCGTGAGTGTGTTTCTCGTGAATCTCTTGAATTCGCGTCAGTTTGCAAAAGCAGCTTTTGTTTTTCTCTTTTCTATTTGATTTGTTGTGCAAAATGCATTGCTTTTATCTTTTGCATTTCTCAGCAGCTCCGTTTTCACTGGAAGTCCTCGAAGCACATGAGCTTAGGCAACAGAGGATGCATCATTCCTGCAGCGAATAACTGAGTGGGAGTATTTCGCGGTAATACCTTTTGTGTTTATCCACCTTTAATATAATCTTTTGCTATCGTATCGACTGAAGCAATTCTTATGAGGGAGAATTATTTCCAAGATGATAGTTTGCTTATCTTGCTGGAAAGTCGTCTTAATATAAATCGATAAAATTGTTATCATAGTCAAAAATAAACAGCCTCTAAATAACATTTCATTTAAGCCACATTTCCTTTCATTTCAGATTCTTTCATAAGTAATTAACTAGTTACCCTTTCTGAGGTTCAATTCAGGTACAAAAAAACCCAAAGACTTCAAGTGCTTAAGCTTTTTTATTCATTTGTAGTTTCTAATTATTTATATTCTTGTAGAGGGTATATTAGTTTGGCCAGCAATTTGCAACACTCCCAAGAATACATCTGCGAACCTTATGAGGTTTATATATTCTGAATCAACAGAGTTCCAATTAAGTCATGACTGTTTGTTCACCATATAATGTATGTAAGTATACGAAACTTTCGGTGTCTCGTAAAGATTTAGTTTTTTCTTTTCCATTTCAGTGTATTTCCTCATCCTCTGTAACAATTCTCTCTCTGCAATTTAAGGCTTAAGATAAACACTTGTGTTAATGTTATTGTTCTTAACGCGAAACTACCGTATGCGCATTAAAAATGCAACAATCGCCCTCCTCGCACTGCTCGTGTAGCACATAAAGTGCCTGTCAGATGTCAAATTCATCAATATACAAAAAAAAGGAAGGAACAAACTGACAATGGCTGCGACGAGGACATTGGGTGAGGCTTCAGCTACAGCTTCATCTACAGCTTCAGCTTGGACTACAGCTATGGCTGCTTTTGGGAGCACTTCAAAGGCTGAACAATAACTGAACCGGGGGACATTACCCACATCAAACCGACCGCGTCATGCCACGTTGGCCATGGCCATTTTGTGCCTTTGCTCAAGCAGAATTAATTTCAATTTACATTTAAATGCAGTCGCCTGTCGACTGTCGCGTGGTGGGGGGGTCAGGGGTTTCTACGGGTGGCAACATTTGACCTGACCTTGCTGCGCCTCAAGTCGCCATCGCCGCCGCGGCGTGGTGCACAATATTTTATGCCTTCAACTTTACGTTGTGTTCGCTTCTTTTTTTAATACCATAATTGGCTTACTGATGAAGGTTAGCGGGGAGAAATGCGAGAAAAAAAATACATACAAAAAAGGAGATGGAGAAGGAGAAGGCGGAGAAGGAGAGGAATACCGTAAGGCAGGCAGGACACAAATTATTCAAGAAATATTTTTGACAGGCCGCGCATTTCTTCTTGGCACTTGAAAGGACAACCTTGAAATGAATTTGCGATTGCAAGAAAGCGAGAAAAAAAGCGTGAATAAAAGTGGAAAAAAGGTTCGTTTCGTATTAAAGATTTATTAGCTAAGTGCACTCGCGGTGCGTCGAGCCGTGCCCAGCTGCCACTTGGCCGTGTTTCAATTGCCCCAATGACGTAAATAACGATATGGTAGTTGCTCGATAAGGCCAGTCAAGGTTGTAGGGAGGGAAGGTTAAATATCGCAATCAAACAAGCGAACAACATGGCGCATGCTTAATATTTATTTAATTTCGTCTGCTTGGCATTTTATCTCTCTCTACCTCTCTCTCTCTCTCTTGGTTCATCTGCATCATCGTCTTTTGCGGCTTAGTGCGCTTTTCGCTCCCTTGAACTATTTCCATTTTGTCATCAAGTTCATTTGCTGCCTCCTCCAGCCCTACGTGCCCTCCCCTTGCTTGCTGTGCTCTGCTACATCAATTTTATTGACTTTTCCCATCGTTCCACTCGATTGAATGCACAATTTCATTAGCAGGCGTGCCACATGCAGCTGTCTCTCTATCTGCAGCAGACTCCCGAACTCAGCTCCGGCTGCAGTTCGAGCATTGTTCGTGCATAATCCTGGTGCGGCACGCCGTCTTTGGGCAGCAATCGATAGTTTTCGGTGGCACAAATTGCTGTCATAACTTGCCAATGAACATGGGCGTAGTTCGACCCCCCCTCCCCCCTTTTGGGATAATCACATTAACAACTCGCCTGACACCAGCAGAAGAGCCAAAAGTTTTAATTTAATAAAGCCAGTCACAGGCAGCAGCGTTGCAAATTGTAACAATATAGCAGCATCTTAATAAACTTTAATTCCCCAAACAACAACAGCTACGTCATGATTATGAACTCAGGCTCAGTCGAAAACTTTTAATTAGCGAGCGAAAGGGGGAGAAAGCTAACGAGACTAGGCAAAGTTTTTCAATTATTGCCACCTGCACCACCAGCGACAAACCCTTCGTGCCCCCTAATGACCAACCGAATAGGCTCAATTGGATTTTAAATCAACAGTCAATAGCTTGAACAGAAGGGGAGGGGAAGTTAGCTGCTGGCTAATCGTTCGTTTGGGGCGTGGCAACGGGTTAATTAGCGACAAGGCGAAGCGGAGAGTGTTCAACTTGATCGGGGAACCTATAAATAATTATAGATGCGAGCTGCGCCTTGCACAACCTTTCTTCCACTCCCCCATAGAGTCCCTTACTCCCTCACCTACTCTTTACTCCTACCCTGTCCCTCCTCCAACCCCTTCCTCTTCCACTGGCTTAACAAATGTAGCTCCGCCTGCATGACAAATGTCGTCTAGACGCTGGCGAAAGCAGCGCAGCCATGCCTACATTTTCCATTGATAACTGCAGTGGAAGCAGTAGCTGACACTCTCTCCCGCCCCCCTGACCACTCCCAGCCGTACCTACTTTTCCTATTTCTGCTGCCACTGCTGCTGACATTCGATTTGGCCGTTTGGCAACTAAATCCGTTTCAGTTTTTGACTGCCACCAGCGAACAATGACAATGGAACTCATGGACTCATGGACGCTATCGCCCTCCCCTTCCGCCAGGAGTAGGGACCTCCTGCTAGGTGCTGGCCTTTTTTTATGCGCTCTGCATGATGCCAGCAAGAAGAACTGGTGAGCTCGAGAGCCAGCCCTGGTCTGGTTAACTGCTTATGGCATTCGTTGGGGGTTGCGCTTTGGGGCTAAATGTGCCACCATTATGATATTTGCACTGCCCATTGGCCTCATGAAGCTTGGAACGAATCTCAAATGTGGTGGGGAATGATGGAATTGTCCCAGAAGGCAGAAATAACAGGCAGAGAGGATTTTCTGTTACTTATTGGGAAGGCTTCTGTGTCGTCAATGAATTGATTAGAATGGCAATGTGATGGATATAATGAGTAGTACTGTAGGAGAAAGAGTAGTAGAGGAACATAACCTCATTTAGGACCTAACCCAAATGACACTAAGAATCGACAGAGTATTGCTTATATTTAATGAATCTGCTAAATTACTTAACTGGAATTTGATATTTTTTCAAATATAATATCCTTATATTATTATCATTATTTTCTAAAGAATAACGTAACACAAAAGAATGATGTAATACAAACCTTTCGTATAATCCTTTTTGGCCAATAACACAAATTGTTTATTTATTTTCCTACTTTATACTCAACGTATGAATTTCATAGCAGTTCAAGTCTTTTCAGTGTCACTTTCAATTCAAACGTTATAGTATTACATTCCTAACTTTATTTTAAAAGCTTACGACGCAGTCTTGGCGTAAAGCTTTACCAAACACTTAAATTGCATTGTAGTAAAATCTTTATTTATTTAACTATCATTTATTTTTAAATTTGTAAGTGATATATTACAATAAAACCTAACTTAGGTATAACATGTTTTAAGCGGTTCATAACAAAATATTTAAATGCCGTAGATAGTAAAGTTTTCTCAAGTCGCCTCTCAATTCTGCAGATATCTTAGCTTTATCATCGTACTTAATATAATTCTTATTCCAGCTCAAGCAGTCTGAGTCACTCACTTCAGTTTGTTAGCTCGTAAACGCCACTGAAAATTCTCATAAAGCTAAAATGATGCAGTTTTCTGCGACTTCGTATAGTTGCCGCCTTAATGACGATGATGAAGTCTTTGAAGATACATTTATGTGAATGAAATTCGCGCTTTGTACGCATGCAATCACTTGGGTCGGGGAATAGTGTGGCATAGTGTGCCATATATGCCGTGGCATACTATATAAATTATATATATTCAAGTTGCATTCGCATTGCTCTCTCGTAAATTATTAACTTCTTTCTTGTCGTTGTTGCAGCTCTCTTTGTGCAGTCGCACGCCACGCACACGCACTCACTTCAGATTTCTATGACGGCTCACATAGAAAGCCGCCGCATAATGAGCTGCCATAACAACAGGCAAAAGCCACCAACAGGCAGCGCACCCGGCAGCGACGCTGCAACTGCAACGGGCACGGCAACGGCAACGTCTACTTTGCAAATTACTTTCACGCTTTCACATCTCCATTTCCACACGCTGAGCGACGTCAGCCCCAAAGGCAGCCCGCAGCCAGCGAGAGAGCGTTCAATATAGCAAGGAATAAGGGGAAAGGAGGTAGGTGGTAAGGGGAAGGGAAGGTAGCTGGGGAGAAAGTGTCGCATGCGGGTGTGGAGTGCTAAGCACTTGTGACATGTCGTGTCGCATGCATATGCAACATTTGTTTTCGCTGCGCCGACATAATTTGCACCAAAGTGCTGCAAGCAAGTGTTGGTGTGTGTGTGTGTGTGTGTGTGTGAGACAGCTGTGTGTGTGCAGCTGGAAAAAAGGTGAAATAATAACGGAATTCCTTTAATTTTCGCACCACAAGTGCAGGTAGCAGGCAGGCAACAGTCCTCAGCAGACACAGAGCGAGATAGAGAGAGGTAGAGAGAGAGGGAGAGGAGGAGGGTCTAGGAGATGGGGAACAAGAGACATTGACGACAGCGGCCCAGAGGCAACTGCTGGCAAGCTCTGTAGGTAGGTAAAGCTGGAGCTCCCAGACCGACAACTTGAACGGTTAAGTACTCCGCACTCGCAGCGCAAGTCCCAGTCAAGTCAACTGAAAACGTGACAGGATATCCTGCCCGGGTGGGCTGCTCCAACTGGCGCTGTTGCTACTCCGGCTCCGACTCCTGCTCCTATTGCTGCTGCTGCCGGGGACTGTTCCTTCAGTAACTCTGACTATTTCTCATGCTCCCTTTTCCTTTACTGCTGTTCCTCTTCCCGCTGTCGCTGGTGATTACATTGCCCACAGCTCCGGCAGCTCATGCAAATGATAAAGCAAATGAGAACGTGGCACTTAATGTGCGTCACATTATAATTTGGCAGCTGAGTGGCCCAACAACAAGAGCAGCAGCAGCAATGCCAGCGCATCAATATTTCATTCTATTTCGAATGCGTCCCGCTAACTCCTCTCTCCTCTCCTCACCCAGTACACTCACACAGGCACACACAATGCAAATCACTTTAATGCAGTCAATTAGCTTGATAATTTATTTATAAGCAGCCACGCCCCCAGCCCAAATGCCTCCCTCTATACTCGAAAAAATGCGCGCAGCTAAAACTCATTTAATGAGCTGCCACGCAATCCTTGCTTGTCCTTGACTCCCGCCAGACAAAGTTATATAAATATATATGCATATGTGTGTAATTGACTGTGTGAGTGTGTGTGTGTGTGTGTGCGTGGGTGTACTATTTATAAGTCAACATTTGCATAAAAGTTGTGACAAGCCAGTGAGATGAGAATGCTTAAACAGGAATTAAAGGTTTGCTTGCACAAGACGAAGGTTTTTTACCCTCGTGGCTTGTGGCAAAAAAACTTAACCAACTATTCCTATACTTATTATGTGTTATACAATAAATATATATATATTTTTTTATTTTTAATACTATTCCGTTTAGATAAGAATTACTAGGTTTAGTACTAAAAACTTCTCTTCAGAACACTTCGACTCAGAGATTTGTCTACTTTACAACTGTCTCTATAGTTAATCTACTCTCTGCATAGTTATAGTTAATCTACCCACTGCAAGGGTATTATAATGCACACGAAGTGACACTGACATTTTCCGTGGGGAACTTTCAGTTGCCTGTGCAGGCTGCAAAAGTTTAAAGTTTTCCACAGCTTTTCAGTGCAATTTGCTTGGATTAGCGAGGGAGGAATAATCAGGGCAGAGAAATAGTGAATTACTCTAAAAATAATAATGATAATAAAAATAAAGCTAAATGCGGCTTTGTTGAAGCTGCATTTGGGCTTGCGGTAAGGTGAGCCGTGTCTGCTCCGCTCTGCTCTGCTCCTGCTCCTGCTCCGACGCTGTCAGACAAATGAAATTTATGTGCAACTGCGGTTCCCAGTCAGGCTTGTGGCAGCCTCCAGCCATGGCAACCAAATGCAACAGCAACAACAACAACAACAAACTATGATCATATAGAAAAGTAACTATTATCACGCCCGTACCTTCTATTGACTTAAATTTTTGTTGGCCAAATATTTGTTTGCTTTTGAAGCCTGCGTTTGGTAAGGAGATGATGACGATGATGACTCATTGCATGGAAGTGCAAATACATAATTGTTTTTATGGTGTTTATTTAAATCTCAATTGTCATTTATATAAATATTCTCATGATTTTCAATGCATTTTGTTTTATATTTACTTACGCCTCATAATTAGAAATGCAAATTTGAAATTTGCCCATAATGCACACAAAATAAATGCAAGGACTTTTACATAATGGATTTTCAAAAAACTATAAGAGGTATCACTTTTTCAACCTATTTTTCAATTAATCATTTTTCTGTATTTTTAACAGTTTTATAAACAAATTGAAAGCAACAGTTGGGAAGGAACAAAGAAGCGCACTTTACTGGAAAATACTTTATAATTTAATTATTTATATAGAGCTTTATTGAGAAATGTGATTACAATTTTCTATATTAATTTTCAACTTATAAAATAATAAAATATATTTAAAATCGAACATGTTTAAGCCCACATACAAACTTTAGTTGGAATCTAACCTAACAATGCATACGCGACTATATAATCAAAATTCGGAAACATTATTAAGTTGCAGACACATGGAACACGCACATTGAAATGAATAGAAATATACATTTATACGAGAGTAGACTAATTCATTAGTATTATTAAACACAGACAATGCTGATGCGAAGCCTTGTTCATATTTCTAAAATGTTATAACTATAGTACCCACAGTTTCAGAGATCAACTCGCCTGTTTAATTTCACTGACAGACTGTGAAGTGTTGTCTATGCTAAACAAATATTTTCATTGAAAATATTTACAGAAATTTGCCGCTCAGCCAGTTACAAATTCACACGCGCTTACTGCAGGGTATTATAAACAATAATCAAATGTAAAACTGATTATAATCTGTGGTTTTCGTTCATTAAAAGTATAATTTAAGCCACGCTGGCTACACACATGCGAATTGAAAACATGGAAAATTCACAATCATTATGTTAATATTTAGCCGTGGCTGCAATCGAAAATTGAAATTGTCCTTGAAGCGTGAACGAGAGCGTGAGAGGGAGACCGAGAATAGGGAATAAAACGAAAAGCATAAACAAAAACAATTATAATATTAATATAATTTGTGTTTATTTAGGCATAAATTATGTTTAGCTGACGCAAAAATTACTCTCGGCTCGGCTGCCGATTTCAATTAAACGGCGACGGCAAAATTGAAAAACATTCAGCATGCAGTTTGCAGTTGATTCTCGATAAATCCACATTCATACATATATCGCTTGCTATAAACCGAAGGCACAATGTACAAATTTATGGCAGAGTTTTAGTCCAAGCCCAAAAATGCCACTTTTGGCCCAATGTCCTTGACACACAATATTTATTGCATACGTATTTGGTACATGGAGTCGTATACGTAATATGGAATTCAAGCTTATGCTCCTCAGGCCAGTAGCAGCTAACCCATTTGCCCATTGCCCATTTCCACGATTTCCCATTGCCCATTGGCCATGTCCTTTCAGTTCAGTTCAGTTATTGTTATTTTCGCTCGACTCTCCTCCTGTGTATGCATGTGTGTGTGTGTGTGTGTGTGTGTGTGTGTGTGTACTCCATTTGTTTTCATTTACAAGTATTTCACTTTGAAATTTATTTGCCCTGCACATTTTTATGGCTTGGCCTGACTTTGTGTCGCCCAGTCTTTTAAATTATGTATATGTGCCAGCCGAAATTAAAATTTATCTTCCATTGCCATTTCTCTGTGTGTGTGTGTGTGCGAGTATTTGTGAGCTTTATAGCTTATCCCATAAAAAATAAAATCGCAGCATATGCTTTGCATGCTACACTGTGCCACACTGTGTTTCAGGGACTCGCTTCAAGTTCTACGTGATTTCCGCTATCTAACAAATGACAAGTGACGGCGCACTTCCGCCGTTGCCATTTCCGTTTCCGCTGACGCTTTAATTGGCAATCCTCTTGAGCTGCCACGTCGCGGCTCAAAGAGTTAATAAAATGCCGAATGGCACGCCGATTTCATTGTTTCCGCCGCGCTGTCGCTCTGGAACTCACCTTTTTTAATGCCTAAAAGTTTCGCATTTAATTCCATTTTGCAGTTTCCAGTTGGGGCAACAGTTTGCCGTGCAATAAAAGCATCAATGGAGGCTGCTGTTGCGTCGCGCTTTGGCCGGCATTCTTAAGCGTCGTCTTAAGGCACCCATTATGGCCAAAAGCGGCAGCCATGTTGTTGCCAGTTGTTTTTTGGGCTTTTCTTTTCATTTTTCCTTTGCAACTGTCTTCTGCTTCCCTGAAATGAAATGGCAGCGTCGCGTCGACGACGAGTACAAAATCCTTCTCGTGCTCTCAAAATCCTTTCGCTTAAGCTTCCCTTTGCATGACTGACTATCTGTGTGTGCGGGTGTGTCTCCGTTGGTGTGTGTGTGTGTGTGCTTTATTGTGCAATTGTATTTCGTGCTCATGAGGAATTGTGTGTGCGTGCAAAGACGCTTAAAACTTTTACTTCACTTTATTCCGTGATAAGAGCTTTGCCCCCTTCGCCTTCGCCTCCGTCACCGACTGCATTCGAGCCAAGGCAAGACGAGGCGAGGGGATGCTTCTGCATTGTTTGTCTGCTGAATGTTGTTGCCAGCTTAAAACTTGCCTGCATTTCGATTTGAATTCTTAATGCATTTACAGCGCTGCCTTGTTGCCACTTGCAGCTGTAGTTGCCCGCTGCACTTGCTTCATTCTCATGCAGACCGCAGAGTCTGCAGCTGCAGTGTGAGATGCGAAAGTGTTTTCGAATTGCAGCTGCAATTTAAAGCACAATCAGAGTCAAGTGAAACAATTCGTTTTGATTTCCGAGCAGGCATAAAAAGCGTTTACAATCGAAAGCTGTTGATACGCGACGGACAGATACCGCACTCCGAGATGGCAAAGTGGTTGCCGATACAGAAACGTACTTATTATATACATATAATATATGCATATAATATATACATATAATATATACATATATATATATAATATATACATATAATATACTCATATATATTAAATACATATAATATATATACATATTATTTCATTTAATACTTATTAAT
Organism: Zaprionus indianus; assembly: GCA_018904595.1. Lineage (NCBI taxonomy): Eukaryota > Metazoa > Arthropoda > Insecta > Diptera > Drosophilidae > Zaprionus > Zaprionus indianus. Next base: position 7,305,024 of record JAEIHA010000905.1, read on the forward strand.
TAATTTGATATTTATTCTACTTCATTTAATACCAAGTTAAAACTAAAAACTTAACTAAAATTTAGCTTGGGGCCATCAGCTAAATTTGTACAAGCATCTTAAACAAGTAAGATATTTACAAAGTTGTATTATTATTATTTACAATTGTTGTATATTTTATTGTATGTTATCTATATATTTATATTTTTGTTAGCATTTTTAGAAGGTCTTTGCTTTAGGGGGTTGATAGATCTCTTTGGATAGTTCATCATTAAACTCTAAGAACTCCAACTCAACATATCTCGTTGAGCTTTGCTCACGGGGTATAAAACTGAGTTTTCTTTCTCTAATTTACATTACAAATTGCACAATTTGAAGTTTATAGGTGTATAAAATCCTGTTTTTTAAATGCAAAGACATTTTCAATTGTTTTGGTCTTGAGGAGTAACAGTTGTAACAATTGTAAAGTGTTTAGCCATCTGTGGACATGCCTTATGTCATGACTTGTCATAGAGCCAAGTGAGGAGCAGCTTCTTTCTGACTTATTCTAGGAATGTCAGTTAGTTGTATTTGCTGCACTCTTTTGTTTTACACATTATATTTTTTTAGATGCTTGGCTATTTAGCTTGTGCCAGCCGAACGAAACAAAGAACGAGCTGCAAAAAAGCAAGAAAAAACACTGGGGAAAATTCAAGAAAATGAAATTGAAGTTGTCGACGAAAACAGAATGTCTGACTCCATTTAGATGTCCAATTTAATAAGCAGACGTGCAATTTGAAACCCCATTTTGTTGCCAGGTGACAGGTTAGAGAAGGAGAAAGCAAGAGACAACTAGCGTGAGACACGCGAGACAGTTCCAGGGGACAGACAGTAAGTGACTTAATTACCATAGTGGGGATTGAGTGATATAATTGCCGACTCGATGGTACCGCAAATTAGTTGCGATTTCGCTGTCTGTAAATATTTTGAGAGCTGGCGTTTTTAGCGCCTCGCCGTTGTAGGAAACAATAAATAAACCGTCTAGTTGGCTACACTAGACGACAGTGTTTCTCCCCCTCACCCCTAAGCCGAAGCAGACAACAACAGCAGAAACATTATAAAGCAACGTCGACATTTGCCAAACCGAAACCGTAAAAATGTCCAACATTTGCCTGTGACTAGCTGTGGCAGAAGTAGCAACAACAAGTACAGCCCGAAGAAGAGCGACTAACACGACTAACAGCTACAAAAACTGCGAGCTATTTACAGGGATTGTCGTTGTTGTGGTTTTAGCTTATTTTGCCCTGGACTCGCCGAGTCGGTTCTCTTTCTCTTTCCCTTTGTCGTTGTCGTTGTCGTTGTCGTTGTCATTGCTGCTTTGCACTTCCGTTTCCGCAACAGCAAGGCACTGGCAGCGTCAGAGACAGTGAAACAGACAGACGGCAGGCAACGGCGACGCGTCGTCTGCTGTCAGTGTCAGCTTCGTCGTCAGCGTCGACGTCGGCGCCAGCGTCGTCAGAGCGTCGCGTCGCGTCGCATTGGTCAGGTCGTGTGCTTTCTGTATTTCGCTAACATTAAATCAATATTTCTTGCCGGAATCATTTGCAGACTAACCCAACCGCAAGCCCAAAGACAGCGACAACGTCAAGCCAGCCACGAACTTAACCTCTTGGAGCCGGCACAAATATTAACTAAGCCTCAAGTCACTGGCAGCCGCGCGCTGCATGAATTACTTGGGCTCTTGCAACTTGCCATTTGCACGGGCTAAGTGTGCGCTGCCACCTCTTACTCCCTGCCAGCACTATCCTCCCCTACAACTAGCGCTCAAACTGTACTCATTAACAGCTGTTGTCTTTAGTTCTCGCTCGGTAAGATTCTGTTTACTTTTTAGAAAGTTAATTATATTTGAGGATGAAGCTGCCTCTTCTCCCTCCCAACACTTGCCAGCCCCTTCTCATTCTGTGTTTTTTTTATCCTTTCCTTGCCCAGCCAATTGGCTTTTACTATTTATTCTACAATTAGTTTGCCGCCCTAGATGTAGCGAGAAATTATTAATTTCGCTTTCGAAAGGCAGCCCTACTTCGCAATTCCCCCCTTAGTTACCCCTTTGGCGCACGTAGAAAAAATATAACTGAAAATATGTAGATGGAAACGAGCTGGAAAAAAATTGTTTTGTATTCGCTGTGCAAATTAGTTTGAAGTATACGAAACTTTTCATAGAAGCGAGCAGTGGAAATTGTGAGGACCCCAACGTAAGTGGCTGGGTGTGAGGAAGCTTAAAACTCTTTAAGAAATGTGAAAATCAACTGAAAATAATAACGGAGCTTACAAGTAGTCGAATTCCCAACTAGTTCGAGCTTTCACTGTGTTTTTGTCTTTTAGATTTAATTTCAACGGTATTTCAATTATCAAATCATCAATTGGGAATGAGCCTTATCAATGTAAGAAGTTGATTATCTATTTCAGAGTGTGCCAATGTATTTCTTTTTCCTCTAGTGCATCCCTTCTGCACATTACGCATACGTATTACGTATTCGTTATGTTGCACATTTTCGGTCGTTATTTTTTTCCATTCCATTTCATTTCTCACGTTTTCATTGTTTGCTGCACACACATAATGAGAAAAGAAATGAAATTTTTAATTAACAATGCAAGCAGTCAGCGCCAGCTGACCTACAAAGTCTTCGATGAGTGCCTCGGACCGGGAAATATGTATACTCTCCACTGTTACTTATACAAATAGCAATATATGTACAGTACGTTCCAGTTGGGGCCACTTTGCATGGGCAAACTTGAAAGAACCCAGCTTCAAGCTACTTATGTATATAGATTGTTTTTATGTTTTTTATTTTTTGTATTTATTATGCGCAGTTTCTCCAGTTACTTCCACGGGGCAAATGCATTTTCGGTGCAGCAAAGTTCTGCATTTTAAAGCTCATTAAGCGCATTTGCAAAACGCAGCGATGCGATTAAAAACGCAGCCGACATTAAGCGACATTATACAAATAAATCGTATAACCCAATTGCATTAAATTAATATTGGATTTAGCTATTTTTTGCTCATTTTCCAATTCTACTTTTTATAGAACTTAACTGCATTGCCGGGCAGGGGCGTTGCAAGTTGCTGGTGAATAATGATCATTTTATTCTTTGAAGTAAGTGAATCACAACTAAATAAGCTTCATTTGATCAACTTTGTTCATTCCTTTTTAATAGCTGCTTATGTGTATATTTTATAGCCTTTATTTTGTTGAAGTACCCTTTTAAAATGCTGCTAGCGTACGCCTCTGTCGGGCGTGTATAATTTACAGTTATGGAAAAGTCAAATAACACAGCAACATAAATGATTAATTTAATCAAGGCATGGCAGGGCTTGCGCTTCAACGCTTTGCTGGATTAAAACATCAGGCTTATTGTTGTTCGATAAATACCATAAATAATTATTGAATGCATGTGCAGCAGAGAGAGAGTTTAAACAAATGCACTACAATTTTAAAGATTTTCAAACATCTCATTTTTCCAATTTAATGCTGACGACATTCATTTCATTTCCTCTCTCTCTCTCTCTTGCTTTCAAATAAAATATCTGCCAACCAATATCCTTTTAATCATAAGAATGTTCGATGGACTGTCCAAGAAAATACCTTTTCATGGGCATTTTAAATGCACGTTCGTCCTTGGTTGCACTTGGAGAGTATTAAAATAATTTGAGATATTTGCAATTTCATATTATTTGTCATTTTTTCCCATTGGCATTGTGAAATGAGCTTATTATGTGCGCATTATTGAATATTCACTATTCGGCGTCATATTGTTCGTTACTCGCATTCGTTATTCGCTACACGAGTACACAGGCATTTCACAATTGAAATCGCCGCGTTGTAGCTCGCGTTGCACAATGGTGTGCAAATTTAAATTGAGTAAATGGCAAATTGCACACAAAGATAAATACAGTACAAAAACAGCTCACGTGTCTAGCTCCATTTGCCAGTGCTCTCCCATTTCTCTTGCATCTTTCTCCTTAGCCCAGTTGACAGTGCGCACCAGATGCCTTCGCCATCTGCAAGTTGAAAGAGCCGAGGCTGCCATTGTTGTGCAGCACATACAAACAGGCATACGTACAGACATACATCTTGCTCCATTCAGTGTATTATTTCGTTGCCTTTCTGCAGCGAGCGAACGTGTGAGAGCATAAATGAAAGGATATCTGATATATGCACCTACACAGCAGCAACACGAGCAGCAGCAGCACAGCCGTTGCCAACTCATTCAAGTGGCATTATAATAAACTAAGTTAAGGCGACAATTTCCACGTACCTTATTGCTTGTTTGTTTGCATTCGTCGTCGTGCAAATCGAAGCCAACACTGCAGCGAAGCGTCTCTCAGCGCCTTTCTCTCCCCTCCTACTGCTCCTTCTTCTCGAGCTGCTGCTCCTTCCTGCCTGCCTGCCTGCCAACTGGTAACTAGCAACTGCAGCTGAGCAAACAGTACTTGCTCTGTGCCGCACAAGTACCCTCCGCCGTGCACTTATTTTTGTACATATTACTCCAACTCTGTTTGCCTGTGGACGCAGCGCTTTGTGCGACGGATCCATTTGTGCGAATCCAGGGGCACTTAGTGTGCCGTTACTCTGGATCCCTTGCATCTTATTCGAAAAAAACAATATATATGTACATGCTTGTGGTTAATTTCAATTCGAAAGGCGTCGAACGGCAACAATGTAGTATTCTTCGTGTTTAACATAGAATAAAGCAACATTAAGTGATGTAGATTATGAACAATTTATTTATACCCAAAGCTCAGAACAGTGTTGTCAACTCAAGCTATTCCTCGTCGAAACTTTGTTTTCTATAAATTTCATATCTATGTTTTTAATACCAAAACGTTATAAACTTATTTTTATATTGCATCATTCTTATCACATTATTTTATTTTGTCTTTAAATCATTCCAAACTTCTGGCAACGCTTGTTGAGAATGTTCAATTGTCAATCGATAAAAGAATTTGGTATTTAAATCGTTTTTATTATCGATACTATTTTTGTTGCTTCGGCGATGCATCAATGAAGCGTGTAAAATATTTGATAGTAAACGGTGAACCTGATTTTTATATTTATGGCATTATTGAGTAAAGCTTATGAACAATACACATAAGTTAAGAACAACAGGTAAGTAGTTTTTCTATTCATTTGTATGTACATTGTAAGACTATGTACATCGCTTCTAGGATCTTTGGCGTCTGCTTCTTTTACGCACTTAATTATGCAGCGCTTAAAACTATAAGTACTAGCTTGCCGCCATTGTCACCATAATGACAACTTTTTTAATACCCACAAAGCGACGCAGTGCCCGCAGAAACGATGGAGGGGACAAGGGAAGAACAATTTACAATATTCTGCAAAGAAAACATTAAAAACTCAAGAGGCTTAAAAACGGTTAATTAATTGTTCAGCGAACGCACAAGTGGACCATGAATCGCTGGGGAGGGGGGAGAATCCGACGAGGCATTTGACAATTTGCACACATATTATTCCCCGCAAGCCGACTAATTGGCCATTGTCTGACAGACGCAAAAATCAAAGTACTTCACAGCGTCTGAGCGACGATTAAAATGCATTAATCATACGACGCATCGCCGTGACTTGAGCAGAAGGAGAGCGACGTGAATCAGCCCACAGTTGAACGACTTGTCAACGGTGTCTCAGCTGCTGGTGGTGCAAGTGTTGTTGTCTCTGCATTATCCTAATTATGATATGTTTGGCGCTGTTTGTACAGATTGGCACGTGTACATAATACTTACATGGCCCGAGTGCAGCTAATGAGGATGCTGACAAAGTGATTGATCGGGTTCATGGGGCCCAAATCACCTAATGGCTCACTGTGCCCCCATTCCATGCAGTGCCAAGGCGGACACAAGGATGATTGAACGCAAACAGAGACAACATAAATGGCAATTGCTAGAAATAGAATCCTATGCCCGAGGATTCATTTACACCTTAAGCACAGCTTTAATACGTCTTTTACTTCTATGCAATTTATTCAATTGAAATGATTTCTGCGTGATATAATGCGGTTTGGCAAAGATTATTTAAATCTCTTTTGAGATTTTCGCAACGAGTTTGCTGAGTGAAAATGAATCAAGCAAACAGAACTTTTGTCCAACTTTTAAAGCCAAATGCAAATAATTTTGCAATTTTAATAGGCTTAAAATTTAAATTGGAATTTGTCAATCTCTAAGCTTCACATCTGGAACATGCATAGACAACACAGCTGCACGAGCAGCAATGATGTGATTATGCAATTATGACGACATTGGAGACAGCCCCGATTGGAGCGTCATTTGTCGGGGCTATTTACATATGCGAACACAGCTGGAGAGGCCTTCTCGACTGGACTCGAAGTCGAGGCAAGGAAATTTCATATGCAAGGCACATCATTACATTGTCCAAGGGGAGGCCCGAGAGCTGACAAAGCATTCGGGCAGCTTTGTCGACTTGCGACAGACTGTTCGAACGAGCAACTGCTGGACGGACCGGGCGACAGACAGCCAATAAATGTCACTTTATCAGCGTTTAAGTGTGAAGATTGGACCGAGTCGTCATTAATCCCTCCTATCCACCTACCTAAGCGAAGGACAACGCCTGTGAGCTCTCCAAAGTGCCAGTTTATAAAGTCGAACTGGCATGTCACAAATAATTGACAACGATGAGCTGATGAAATTGAAACAGACAGTTGGATGGATACCGCCTAGCACAGAAACCTAGGCTACGCACGTACATGGATGAGTTGACTCAACCAACACTCCTACTGAGGAGTGCCTGCCTGGAGGACAACGGAAGCGTAACTGCAATTTCACGTGAAACGGATGTTTGCGAAAAAGACGCTCATAGAGTCAAGTAAATTTGAATGTCGCAGTTGATGTCTCATGCATGGTTTATTTCATTTTAAAAAATATTCGGGGAAAATTTAATAATTGCGAAAATGTCAGAAATGAAGAAATAGACACTTGAAGATGAAAGAAAACTTGCTCTTATTATACCTGACGAACTTCGCTTTATCAGCTCGACTGTTGATGCTGATTAAGAATATATATGTATATGTATATGTATATGTCATGCCTTCTACTACTGCCCGTTTTGGGTAGCCCTCATTATTAGTATACCCTTTTTTCCATTTTCAATGGTTGAAGTGTAAAAATACGTAATGATTCTTTACTTTTAAGGTGATAACTTTTATAACTTTCTTATTGTTAGTGCTGAATCTAATTTATAACATACTTTAATTTAACCATATCATAAATTCAAATACGAAATTGATAAGAAAGTAATTTATTATATTAAAAAAAAGACTGGTCTTAGTAAATAAATAATTTACTTATGTTGTTTTTTTTAAAGGAGAACAAGTGCTTTAATTTTAATCCTGTTATATACTTCGTCACACTTTACTAACTTCCAAGGTCAAAGGGTATGCAAACTATGAGGAATGTTTTTTACAGGGAGGCTCTCGTTTATTTTGTAAACTCTCTAGTCGTGTCAATAGTTCAAGAGAGACCCCCCTGTTATATTACCATATTTTTCTCATTAATTGAAGCTCTTTGCTGAGCCCAAATCGGCTGTCACTAACTATAAATCTCTCGCCTCGCAACAATAGAAAAACAATATCATTTAGCTTGGGGATTGGCAATAAATCCGTTTTCCATTTTCGAAAGCACATTATTACAACTTGTCGTCGTCTGGCTTTGTTTGTTGTACGGATTCTCGTTGCCACATTGCCAGTCCGAGCGACGCACAATATCGAAATCGGGTTCATGCCGAGTCAGAAGTCTAGACACTTGACATGTCGAGCGCGCGGCTCGGATGTGGGTACCAGACTCGAGTGTCGATGAGGTCGTTCAGTTTGTGTATACATATATAGTATATATATATGCGATGGAGACTGACCGATATTGCAGCGCAAGTGATGAGCTGACACGTGCGCGACTCGCCTCGCATGCAACATTCACGCGTTAAAGCGCCGACATGGCATCGCAGGAGACTGCAGAGAGAAAGAAAGAGAGCGCAGGAGGAGGCAACAGGACTTGGCTGGGCACTGCAGAAAGCCAAATATTAGCACTGCCTGCTGCGAGCGTTTTCAATTAATTTCGCCGAATGCATCTTCAATCGTGCATTAAAATGAAAATGTAATCAAGACAGCGACAACAGCGCAACCGCCCAAGCGACCTCATCTCCACATCCACGTCATGCTGCACGTCCTGCACGACCCTCGCCTTGCCCGCAAGATGCGCCCGAGGAGTTCCGTGTACGTTTTACCAAGAAATATGTAATTAAATTCTTCCTTCCTTTGCCGTGACGATGACGATGACGGAAGGCGGAGAGTGCGAGAGAGAGAGTACTGGGAAGTAAAGATGACCCGGTTGAACGTTTTTCATTATTTTAAAATGTTGGATATATATTTGCTTATCGTGCCAGAGTATATATACATACACAATGGTACATATGTATTGCAGTGTGGATTCTTCACACACGCAAGCGACCACACGATTTCTGCCACTGATAGAAGAGAACGGCCAAATGCCAGATGAATAATACGAATGGATAAAACATTCACTTACAACGGCCTCAGTAGCCGGCTCAGTTTGCTGTCGCTGCAGTTGCTCAATGTCCCTCATGTCTCTGTCGCTTCTTATCTCTGTGTGTGCTGCGCTGCACTGCGTCTCGCTATGCTGCGCTGCGCTGCCTGCATTTATATTTAAATGTATTTAAACGACCGACAATTTGAGAGCGTCCTCGTCGAGCATTGTCAGTGGCAGGACCATGCACACTCATTCATTGTCTTGCCCGGACCCGGAACTTCTTCGCTTCGCTGCCAGAGCAGAGGGCGAACGAGGAGAACAAGGGAGCGACCGACAAACCCATTTGTTTGTGCGTATTTGGCTTTGGCTGCCGGCGCTGAGATAAAAATAAATATGTGGCATTGGTTAAAGCTGGCGGTTTTATTTTGCCAGAATTTGCAACTCGGCCTCGTTCTTCTGCCTGCTCCTTGCTCGGACTGCGGTTTTCCAGCCCTTTGGCACCCTTTGCTGCATAATTTTAATTTATTTTCGCCACTTTTGGGTTTTTTTTTATTGAATTTGCCTCGTCGCGTGGCAGCAATTTGATTATATTTTTGGGCGTCAAGTGTCTGGAAGAAGTGTCTCTAGAAGAAAACGAGATTTCCTTTTCCCTTAACTTATTCACATACATATCCAATTATCGTTTAAAATAAACAGCCAGCTGTAAAAACAAGCATAATTTAAATACGTGTTCATATAAATGTATATATTGTATGCCAGGCATTAAATATGGACAAACCAGAGTACTCTTCCCATTTGTTTGGTCGGGCGCTGCAGCTGTTGACGGACGTCACGCGCCGCATCCCACCCACCCATTTGTCTGCATTTGCGCCAACACTTACTTCATTTAGCAACCCGTCGACGCACAGGTGCATCAGCTGCACAAAGAGGAAGAACGAGTTGTGCATGTGTGAGCAAGTGCAAATGCCGCCGGCTGCGGGTTAAGGACCTCCTTTTGAACTTTAAAATGTTTGCTTACGGCCATGTGTGGGTGACAAAGCCAGCGCCCAGTCATATTTGCTACTGCCACTGTGCGACTTGTTGAATGCCCTATGAGCAAAGAGTGCGGGAGTGGGTATGCCAGAAATATGTAGAACTAAATACAGCATTAAAAGTTCAGTTTCCTTTATTAATCTTATTTATAATAAGTAAACAATAGGACAGTGCTGGAAATGTCAGTGTAAACCTGAATTAAATATCGATATTTTTATTCCGATACAAGGTGATCAGCAGAAAGGTAAACAGCAGAATGGTGTTGAAAAAGACAATTTAAATTTGAATTTAATATCGATGTTTAGCCGATATACTGAAGATGATCAGCTAATAAATATGGATGTGAAAATTTTCAACACTGGTTTTTAAAAAGTAAAATTGTCACCAAATTCAAGGGGTATTTAACAACGACCCTTCATCCGCTCTACTCTTTATTTATTCTTCTTTTTGTCTCTGCGTCCGTTGCGCTGTGTTTGTGCTTATATTTGCTTTGTGGGCTTAACATAGTCTCCAGCCCATGCGCCGCTTTTAATCTTAAGCGCATTTCATTTACCGCAATGGCCATTAAAATTGTCTAGGAAGTCTCGCCCACACACACACACACACGCGTCGAGAATGGCACAGATTGTATATTGCCAACTGTGGGGGAAACTGTTGCCAACTTAATATTTTTTTATGCCTTACCTGCTCGACTTTCGGTGAGCTTAAGCGCTTCCAAACCAATTAAAAGGGCAAAATGGAAAGGCAACTTGCCGTACTGGGACATTGGCTACGAATTAATTTCAAAGGATTAGGTCCTGCTGCAGATCGGAAAGATTTACGAAAGTAGAATTTACAATTTAATAGGCCAAGCAACGTTGGGATTTATTTAGTTCTAATGGAGTGTAAAATAAGTCTTTGAATGCGTATGTATCAATTACATTAGACAAATCAATTCAATTCCATGTAATGTGGACTGCTCCTTCGGCTCCTTATCCATAGTGTGCAGTCGAATGCGTCGTCGGCGTTCGACACTCTGCTCAGGATTGAGGCCAGCAAAGCTCGGACGCGAACGTGCGGGTGTTTCATTGCGACAGGCTGTCATCGGAGCTGGTGCGGGAAAGTTCTCATGCTTGCTCTGCCTCTGCTTGCGCTCAACACTTTGTATGGGATTAAGCCGTCCGAAGGGCTGCGGTGTCATCGGGTCATCTGTCTCGCTGCTCGAAGACTCTGACGATTCCTGATGCAGCTGTTGGAACAAGCCAGACTCACGGTCCCGCCGACGTTGACGAAGCAGCACATCCATCACGATTTGGTGATTCTTGAATTTGGAAGCGCACCAGAGTAGTATTATCAGCGTAATGAATATGAAGGCAAGCAGATGCAAATCTTCAAGCACTTTAAAACGTTGCAAAAACGGCACCGTTGATAATAATGTGGTGGCATTGACCATTTCGATTAATCGATAATACACTCGTTAGCTCAAGTATCTTGCTTTACCTTCTCTAGCAACAGATATTGCCAAAAATGGGTAAAATGTTGCCAACTTAAAATAATAATAGAATCGACAATATGTTGCTTACTTCGATTAATCGATTACACACTTCTTTGTCGGAATATTCTACTTTCTCTTCTCTAGCAAAAAATAGCTACAAAATTGCTCGACAATTTGCCTTTTGCCTTTTTTTACTCAGCTTTGAAGTGAGGTGGGGCGCAGGGCCTGTTATGACTATGATTTCAATCGAGAAATTTATCACTTGGAAAAGTATGCACACGGCCACAGACATACAAATCCCAGTGTCGCACACGTTCTCAAGTGGGAAAACAAAAGAGAAAAGAGAAAACGAGACACTGGCAAGAAGAATGAATTGTGCCCAGGGATGGGCTGTCGGACAGGGATGCAGACTGTGTGTGTGTGTGTGTGTGACTGCTTGACCGGATCTCAAGGGTTCAAAAAGGCTCTTAACCCGCTGCTCGGGGCTGTGGCTAAAATTGCAGCATGCAGCAAAGTGGCAAGAAAATAAATTAAAAATGTGTGAAGCTTAAACGCACACACAGGCGCACACATAAACAAACACACACGCACACACACATACGCACGCTTGCAGACATATTAAGAAACGTGACTTGCCAGCCTGCTGCTAAGTACAATTGTCTACGTGCGTGCGTGTGTGTGTGTGTGTGTGTGTGTGTGTGTGTGTGTCTGTCCATATTTAGCATGTTATGAAAAATGTATACAGTGTCGGCTCGACAGGGGCATGTGCGGCGTCTCGACTGCCTCGCCTTTGTCTGTTCGGCACGTCTCGGCAGCAGCTGCAAGAGGTGTGGGCAGAGGCAGAGCAAATGAGTGCGAGGGAGGGCAGTCAGCCTCTCTCTCTCTCTCCCTAATGACAAAAGTTGCGAGGACAAATGACTCAGTTGACTTTCACTAACAAATCAGAGCGACAATATTCGCAACGGGACTATGAATCATTTCTCGCGTTGATTTTCCATTGCACGCGCTGATTTTTCCATTTGTCAACTATGTTAATTGTTAATTTAAATGGAGGCGAACATAAAAAACAATTACATAATTACACAGGTATGTTTATAGCAGTATACATATTATACAATATTATATTATTGTATATACATACATATATACATATATGTATTTGCTTGTAAATAGCATTTGATAATCAAGTGAATTGAAACAGAGTTTTGAATTCAATTAAACTCGCGTTTAAATATGCAAATGAGCGCACGATGCTTCCCACTGTGCTTTATCATAATCGTCGCTAAATTGCAACAGTTTGTTACATAATGAACCCGGCGATAATGTTACATAATCATCCACACACATACTTACACAATTCGGCAGAGAAAATTGCAGTTTTTGCTCGTGTCAAATTAATTAATTACATTATTACATTATGGATGAGTGAAGGGACGGGGTGTGGCAGCTGCAAGTGGTAAGCCTAATTATCAGAGTCTCGTTGCACTTAAATTTAATTAGTAGCCACAGCCAATTTTGGCCAACTGGCAAAGCGCAAACAAAACACAGAGCCAAGTCGACGCCTTGCGACCAAAGCAAATAAACTGCTTAACTTGGCCATAAAGCTGTTGGCCATAAATTAAGATAATATTACGGCACTTGCTGCCGCCAAACGCACAATCGCCTGTCAATATTTGTGCTCGCATGCAAATCGCAGTGCAATAATAAATTTCCCCCCCACCACCAACACCACCCAAGCTCGACTCGACTTGAACTGAACTAATAATAATTGCTGAGTAAATCAACAGACAACTTGACAACCCTGCCGGGCATTTTGTGTGTGCCCAGTGAGCTTGTCTTGAAATTTATGATTTCATTTATAGGCAATAAAGGCAGGCTCACACACACACACACACACACACATGCACACTCACACACACACACACACTTGAACATTATTTACTGGCGCACAAGCCGAAGGCGAAAATGTGCCACAAAATGGGCCAACGGCCTAGCGTTAATTCAATTTTATTACGCATACGCAGCGTGTGCGCCCCACAAAGACATGCAGTAAGTAAATTTCAAGTGCATGTTGACTATTCTCTGCGTGTGAGTGTGTGTGTAAATCTGCATTGCAGCAGCTTTAAGTGTTGCAGTGCAGGCTGTAAGTGTTTATTGCATGTGGATACGCCCTCGAACAAACACTGTGACCCTCACACACGCACAGCCTGATGCAGCAATTAATTAGTTTATTCTCAATTGCTTATCTATTGCCAGTGCACTCAAGTCGACACAGGCACAATGGGCCCGAATTAAAAGAGTCTCAATTAGTTGGGCGCAAGTAAGAGGTGGGCGCATGATTAAATGCTACCCATGGGCGAATATCGAGTAACTTAACTCGTTAACGGCTGAAATCGATAACAGTTATCTACATAGAATCTGTATAAACGGGATGAAATTGAAAGTCGATTAAAGCTCTAATATATCGATTGCAAATTCAATTTTTTAAATTTTATATTTAAAACTTGAGCGATGTGACCAGCATGATTTTTTTTTAAATACTTAGAACTGCATTGCTTACACATCGATACCATATAATTATTTTTGTTATTAATGCTGTTTACTCGAAGTACATTCATGTCTGTGTTCATGAAAATATTGAAAATGTAAATTACAAGTTTTTCAATTAGACATTTCAAGAGTACTCGATAGCTTTTCATCGATTGCAAAGGTGTGGGAGTTAGCCAACACCTCTTTCGATTTGCATGCATATTTCGGTTTTTACATTTACAGGCATCGTGCTTATAGGCCCCACCATGGCAAACTGCACTGACAATGCGAAGAGTTGGCGCGGGGGAGCGGGGTTCGGTGTTGCCGCCACTTTGCTTTGTGCAATTGCTTTTGCCGGATATTGTTGTTAGTTTTTACTTTGGAGTTTGCATTGTGCGGCTCTTTTGTTTTACACGGCCTGCATTGAGATTGCTTTCGCTGTTCTTGTTGTTGTTATTGCTGGTGCTGTTTGTTGTTGGCTGCTGCCGTGTCCTATTTGTATCCTGTCGGCTACACGGCACCTCGCACACATTTATGTCTATTGGCGCGCGTCCATTTCCATTTCATTTCCGTTATTGCAAAACTTTTCGTATTAAATATATTTTTCTCTGTTTTGTTCGCATGCCACGCTGCGATTGTTTCATTTCGATGCCTTTGTTGTTGTGTTGCTGCTGCTGCTGCTGCTGCTGCTGTTGTTCTTGGTGGTTTTTGCACTTTGCCAAAGTTGTTTGTTGCCATTATTTCTGGTACTTTATACGCCCGCTGCCATTATTGCACTTGTTTCCTTTATGGCACCGGCAAGCATAAAAATGTTTGCATTTGCATATAAACAAAAGCCACAGACAACATACATACATACATATGTATGTGCGTAGGCGGCCTACTTTTCCCGCTGGAGCAGGAGGTGAGCTGCTGATTGACATGCAATTCGCACTGATGATAGTCCGCACCGCCACCCGCTGCCTTCCACTAAGGTGACTCAGCCAAAAACCTGACCCTGATTAGCCAACAAGTGACCAATTTGTCGTTGTTCTTGTTCCCTGCTTGTGCCGCCATTGTTACTGTTGTTAGTGCTGCAATTAGCATGTTGCGTTGCCATAAATAAAATTAACCACAATTCTCCAAACAACATGGTCAACAATGTTGCACCGAAAAACTAGTTTTCCGCGTCAAGAGCGCTACTATTGTATAATACCCTCAAATTAGAATGGCTAATCAAGTTATTGATTCGATTTGCTATCGTGTTAAATATTTTAAATTAATTTCCTCCTGGTTCAGTGTTGGACAATAATAACGAAAAAATACTAAATATCATCTAAAAGTATCGATGTTCACAGAGGCAAATTTATCGAAAATTGTAATTAACTGTATTCTTCCTTTTGAAAATATAAAATATCGTCCAATGTGACATTAATGGCTTACTTTTCTACTTTTGTTTTTAATGTTTTTGCTTTTAAATAAAAACGCATTTTTATGAAAGAAACTCGTAGAAAAAACCTCTTCATGCTGTGTTCCTCATTAAATCTGCAACAAATTTGTGCAGAAGCATATTTGAAGTTTATCATGACCCGGATAATTTCGCTGACGCCTTTTTAGTGAGTTCCTGTGCAAATTAAACAAATGTTTGTGCATATTTTATGACCCAACGCATTGCGCCCGCTGCACAAGCCACAGCTGACCGCAAAATGTAGCGCATTTAAATTAATGATACGAAATGTCAGCAGAACACCGAACCGCAAATCATGTTTAAAACAATTTTTTTTTTTATTTGTGTGCTCGTTTAGGATTTCCAATGTAGGCTACAAGCAAATATTTATTTTACGTTTAGACGTCTTCACTATGTCCATTATTAAAAGAAGTATTTAGTATGTATTTAGTCAAGATAGCTGCATTTATGGAAACTTTTGAATTATGGAGGAGCAAATTTGAATAGGCTATAATCAGCAGGATTAGGAGAGCACTGCGTCCTTGAACCAGAGGGAAATGCGGTCCTCGCGGCACCTCTTCAATGGTTCGGTATTTGTGTACTGATGGATGAGGCTACTAAACCGATTGTGATTGTGTTCGTTGCCAGCCCTTAAACGGTTGCCCAGCGAAACTGCCTTCTCATACAGCGCCTTCGTGGAGGTCATAGAACCTCTCAGTTCTTTTTGAATCTCTTCAGTCATTTCTCTTACCGATTGCCTGGGCTTTGCTTTGTTTTCCATCTGAGATTTTTTCGAGGCGAGCGAAACATTGTCACCCTCTTTTTTAGTTTCTTCTTCATTATCTCTTTTGGATTTCGTAGAGATTTGCGACTTATTATCCGCTGGTTGATCAACTTTTGTTGAGATTCGGGAAACGTTATCACCTTGCTGATCATTCTTTTTTGACCTTGTTGAGACATGAGAGACATTATCAGCCATATTACTTTTTTGGGACTTCGTAGAGATATGCGACTTATTATCCGCTTGTTGATCTTCATTTTTGGACCTTATAGAAATGCGCGAAACGTTGTCCATTTGCGGATCGTCCCGTCTTGATCTTATAGACATGCGCGACACGTTGTCCAGCTGTTGATTATCATTACCAGATCTCTTAGACATGCGCGAAATGTTGTCAGGTTGAGGATCTTGCATTGTGGATCGTATAGACATCTGCGAAATATTATCCGGCGGCTGAACATCTATGGTTGACCTTATATAGACATTGGATACGTTGTCCGCCTGCTGTTCATCCCTTGTGGATCTCATAGAGACCTTGGAAACATTACCTGCCTGCTGATCACCAGCTCTTGACCTTAGAGAGATGCGCGAAACGTTGTCTTGCTGATCATCCGCTTTGGACCTCATTGAGTACCGCGAGATATTGTCATCCAAATGATTAGGTGACATGTTTTCTTCCGAGCTCTCTTCACCTGCTCGGTTCCTTTCGCGGGAACGATGCGAAGAGCGCGAGGCGTTATCAGCATGGCTAGACCCTCTGCTTGCCGCAGATCGAACACTGCTAGTTCTTTGAAGGCTAGGGTCAATCATGTCACGATCCCTGGCCGATTCCCTTAACTTCCTCTGTGGCTTCATGTGGTTGTTGCTGCTCTTCAATGTGGTGGTTGAATCGTTCTTCTTACTTTTCTGCGAATGAATGCTCATTCTTGAGTCAAAGTTGCTGCCGGAGTCCGATCGGTGAGCACGGATAGGCAATAATGTTAATGTTTCGTCGCCCTGCGCGCCCATCGAGGACCTCGAGTCACCTCTCGACACTCGGCCGGCATTGATGCGTTCCTCCTCTTCAGCTGCATGTCGCTTGGCGGCTGCCATCTCCTCTTTGATTGCTTTGGAGAATGTCATTTCACCCATTTGAGACTGTTTCACTCCGGCAGCCCTATTTGCCTCCCGCTGCCTCTCCGCCAGCAGAGTGCCCTGCGAGACAGATTTATTGGTGTGCTCCTTTGGTGGTGGCCATGTGGCAAATACGGGCGGCGGATATGTCGGTGTCCGGGGTATTGAGAAATCGTGCCTCAACCCATTGTTGTTCGGGCCAATGTGGAACGGATTAAAAGCTTCGCCACTGTCATCCAACATTTTGTCTAAAAATAAAAGCTATAGGTGTTCTACAAGTTTATTTGTTATTTCTAGCTATTATTTTTGTTTTCTTGCTATGCTATGCACATCCAAAAATAATTTTGTATTTTTCGAATTTCAATGTATTTTCATTGTCCTGCAGCAGTGTAGACTTTCATTGAAAATCGAAAACGAACTAAAGATTCCATGATGACGATATTTGTGCTCAAAGCAAACAGCAAAGCATACTTTGTTAGTCAGCTTGAATATTCCAATAAGTAAAACAAAACTATTTTACTCCGTACACAAAGAGTTTGATGCACATTTCGGATAAAAGCTTGCAAAAAATAGGTTGATATATTCAATAGAATATTTTATGTTTAGAAAAACTGCACATTTCTAATGGTGAATTTCAATGCTCAAATGCAGTGTTGTATAACAAAGACCGATACAGGTGTGTATGGGCTCTGTATCAAGCTAGAATCGATATCGATGCAGTGCTGTAAATTGTATGATAAAGGCAAAATATCGATTTAATAGCAAGCAAGAATCGATATGCAGTGCTATAAATTGAATGATAAAGATCTATTTCCGAACAACGCAGTGTTGGCATCTAGAAGAGAATCTGTAATCAAGCAGCCTGTTTAACGTTTTCCAGTTTTCCTGGAGATTTATTTGAAATTCGTTGCCAGTCTTATTTTTAGATTACTTTCAGTCGTATTAAAGTGATCAACAAATTCAGGTTCGAATTGAGTACAAAATCAATTATGTCTAGACTCCAAAAGCCTAATAAAACACCAAACATTCCGCCGGATTTATTCGATAAAACGGTCATTTATGGCGATGGCCTCATATTAGGTGGCCAATCGAATCAGCTTATGGTCGACGGCTTGCAATTACAGTCGATGACACATCAGATGCCGTATATGATGGGTGGCTACAATGGACACCAGAGATGGCAACAGCCCGCCCAAGCGCAGCAGCAGCAGCAGCTAATGCCAGTTCAGCAACAGCAGTCTGGCCAATTGCAGCAGCAGAGCTTTCCAGTGCAACAGCAGCGCATGCCACTGCAGCAGCAGCACGTACGAATGCCGCAGCAGCTGTCGCAGGTGCAGCGGAAACCCGCGCAACTGCAGCAGCGGCAGCAGCAACGACAATCAACGTCGGTGCAGCAGACCTCACGTCATGAAAGGCAACAACAGCAGCCGCGCAGGCGTGCAAATCCCACAACAAATGTCCAAAAATCATCTGCGAAACAGCAGCAGCAGCAACAGCCACAGCCACAACAGTTGCAACAACAGCATGTGCAACACCAGCAGCAACAACAACAACAACAACAACAGCCCATGCAGCAGGCTCAACAGCAGATGTATGGCGGCATGGGGCAAGCTAGTAATCAACAGTCAATGTATAATAATAATCCATGTGGCAACTATGAAAACTATTTCTTCGGCTATATGCCGGCCATATACCCGACCATGTGGTCTGATTATGGCAACAGAATCGGAGCTATGGATACCTCGCATGCAAACAGATTTGGCATGTCTTAGGACAACACGCTGTAGACGGCGGGACGCTCCACTTGATTTGGCAATTTGGAAACAAGAAACAAATTTGGAAAGTGGTCAGTGAATAAATGACGTCTGAAAGTCATTGCGCATTTTTCGTTCTCTCTCTTTCCCTTCCCTTCTCATTACTACTCTCTCCATCGATCCCATGCTCTTTTCCTCATTCTTCTGCATTTATCATGCGCTTATTTTCACTTAAGGCATATTCCTTTTTCTGGAAAAACTTCAGGGAAAAATTACAACTGTAACTTTACTGCCTTGCAGTCTTTAGCTCACAGCAAGGGGGAGAAGGGTTGACAATGGGGAGGAACTTTAGTGCGGGCACGGAGTGTCGAGCGTCATTTAGTGGTAAATTTCCGTCTTAGTTACCCAACGAATGTCATACGTGACATTTTGCGAATTCCGTTTTTAGCATTCCGTAATCGCCATTCGCGTGCAACCTTGTATGTGTGTGTGTGTGTGTAACTATGGTCAGCAGAGGATAATGACTGTCTGCATGCACCTGCCAGTCTTGCAGTGGTTTCCTCCACGCCTTCATACCATTCACCTAGTGTGTATTCAGTGTGTATTCTCCGCTCGTGCTCTGTAGATTTTTCTAATTACTTCGTTGGGCTTTGAGCCAGTATTTTCATTGCAAAACTAACGTTTTGATAGCGGGCAGATTTCATTTTTCTTGTATGCTTGCCCGCTCTCAGCTGTAATCTCGTTATGATAATATTTTCCAACCGTAAACATTTCAATCAAGCAATTAATTTTTGCACTTTACGTTTAAAATTCTCCAAAAGCGAAAAGTTCTCGAAAAGTCTTCAACGGTTTTATCTATGCAGATGGCAGCGCTTGTTGTCAAGTGCTTGGCACAATGCACTTCAACCGCAGCTTGCAGCGTCGTCTCTCACACACACACACACACACCCACGCAGAGGAACTGGCTCTAATGATGATCCCCAAAGTCAACTTGCTAAAGTAACAAGAGCTTGCACAGTGGGGAAGGAGAAAGGGGCGCGCAGCGAGGCGCCTTGCATAAGCACACAATGGTATTAACGCCATAATTCGTAAGTTACAACAGCTACACACACGCGCACACGCATGCATGCTTGCACAATGGGACCGCAAACGGATTAAGTTATATTAAAGTTGTGAACGTTGCATTTTAAGTAACTTGTGAGCGGTTTGCCCAGCCTCCTTTCCCTGCCCCTGCGTTTGACAGTTGCAACGAAAAAACGTTGCATCTTTTAGGATTTGTTTAGTACATCTTTCATAAATTTGTTTAGTACATCTGTATATGCAGTGTTTCCAGAAGATCTAAAAAAATAAAGAAAAAATTATATTTACAACACTTAAAATTGATTTATAATTGATACACTATTGCAAGTTGAATTGACTCTGATATCGATAGTCCTATCACCAACTCTACCGATAGGAGTGTTGGAAAAAGCGAACGTCGCCATCGTTGCCACTTGATTTGACAGAAAAGAAGTTAAGTTGGCAGCACTGGTCATATGTCAAGTTGCTTAATGCGAACGTGGGCGAATTTTAGTTGCAGTTGCACTTTCATTTGCATTTACTTTTCTGGCGTATAAATAACACAATGTCTTGGTACAGTCAATGTCCTGTGCTGCATGGAGCCAAGTTGCAGGTCAAGTGTGAATTACTCTCATTTCGCTCTCTCTGTCTCTCTCTCTCTCTTGCTTCATTTGCGCCAACCGGACATCATATTTATGTAGAAAGTTTTGCTGAAAGTTTAATTTAAAAATATGCATAATGCTCGGCTTTGACCAACAAACTGAGCAAAGAGAAGTTGAATCAAATAAATTGCAAACTCTCTTCAGTCAGTTTTGTGCTTTAAGTTTGAGCCTCGAGTTTATACCCCACCCTAGATCTTAATTGTTTATTTCTCACACTAGAATTTGCATATAATATTTTCGTTGACTTTTTTCAATCTGAAAAGTGCCATATAACATTTTAGGATATCCTTAGCAAATTGCAAATCGTGTCTTTCCAGCACTCTTCATGGCTCTTCCGTGTCCAATAAAACTTACACAGACGGCAGTGTGTGAGTGCGTGTGTCGGGTAGCTATAAAAATATAAAACAAGCCTCTCTCGCAGCACATAAATGCGGTCGTCTTCAAAACGACTTTACTTTGGCCTTAAAACACAACTTGTTGAAGTGTTTACTGTGTGCGCACAATCTCTCCCCTGTCGTCCGCTGAATACATAAAATATCTCCTAAGCACACAGATACAACAAATATACATACGTGCTCATCTACCTTTGCTTAACTATCGAATTAAATATGTTTTCTTTGGAAATTCATAAAATTTCATGATGAACTTCTGTGCAAACACAGTTTTTCTAGTTTTACGATAAGAATTTCATACATAAATTATTTAAACAAACAACAATTTGGCATATGCTAAATATTTATGACACAAGTAATTACGTTTTCAGTTGTAATTTTTTGTTGTTAAGTTTATTTGCGGAGGTTCGTCCTTCGACAGCGGTTTGCAATCATCGTCGACTAATAAACAGACATGGGAGTAACTGACTTTATCCAGTTCCTCATAGATTCGGTAATTCAAGCGGGTTTCCGGATACTGTAAGCAGTAAATCAAATTAAAACAGTGTTTTTAATGCCACGAAAGGAAAACCCACCTTTTTGGCAATTTTCCAACACTCCAAGGCGATCTGATTACGCTGCAGTCGCAAGTTGATCAGGGCCAAATAACCCCACGGATCGGCCATGTAGACTTCATTATCTGTAGTCCGTGCTATGTAATGAAGTGCTTCCTTCAGTTGACCTTCCTGTTAGACGCATTCATTGTATTATATATATTATATATTAAGACCAAACACTTACATAATACAGTGTCAATCCCATGCTATAGTTGGCGATAAAATTTCTTCGCTCCTTGCTGCAGGCTACACACAATTTGTAGGCCTGCGATGCGGTATCGTAGTCTTTAATGTCGAAGCATAGATGACCTAGACGCAAAAGGCTTATATAGAAATGCGGCAGTATTTCAATATCATCAGTGGTTAGAGTCAGCAGGTGCTTGAAATGACTGATTGCCCAATCAAACCGACGACGCATGTATTCTACATTGCCGTGAATGTGAAATAGATAGTAGTTCTAGTGGGTAAAACAACTCCCTTGGATTAAATATAGTAGACAATCGGGGAAATAATTTGGCTTACCAGCAACTTGCCTTGTTCACTTTCCCCAACTGACGGATTTTGGAATTCGAAACTATCGTCGATTTTGCCCTGCAACATGTTTAAAGTCGTGTTTATCAAATATCGCTCAATTTCAAGGAATTCCCCTGCGATTTCCTGAAATACAACCTGAGCAAACCCATAGGCGCCTAGCTCAGCGAATGTCCTGAAGACTGCATAGAACTTTGCAGCGTACATCGTTCGCGGATTTGGCTCAAATTTTGCGAGCATAAAACATTTGTACAAGCTGCTCGGTATGGGAGGTATTGCCCTCTCGCGTATTTTATATAGATTCTCGTACTTCCAGCGTGTGAACTCCATGCCAGACAAATACATCTTCTGCTTGTAATAACAATATAGCAATATCCAAACTTCTCGATCCAGATTGTTTTGGGCCGCAAATTGACGCAGTTGTTCCATCATATTGCTAAAAGCTTCGCCTTCTTCGCCCTCTTCACCCTCTTCAGCCGCTTCCTGCTCCAATCTCAGCTCCCGTTGGTAGTCAATATAAAGCTTGAGCAGTGCACTGCAAGAGAAAAGAGGCAAGAAATAGATTACAACTGGTTTTAAGTATAGAATTTGTGAAGCCTTGGCTCCTACACAAAGTAAGCGCCATGCCAATTGCCGTCCTTCTCGGTGAGCACATAATTTGCCGCCAGATCGAAATTAAGATTCTCTACAGCGTTCAGGAACAAGTAGAAATAAAACAGGAGCTTATTACTGCTGCCTGCATTGATCTCTTCATAGAGCTGTTTGGCCAACACACACTCGCCAAGTAGACACATGTTGCGATACTCCACCAATAGGCGACGGGTTCGCATGTCTTCGGTCTCAAAGTTGACTATGCAATGGGTTTGACTATCATAATGGCAACATATAACCAGGTTCTCGATCCGATCCATTAGATCCTTGTGCATGTGCGTGAGCATTTCCTGTGTAACATTTAAATCGTATCAGTTATTAATGTTACAGTTGCAGAATTTATTCACACACATACACGAAACTCAATATTGGTCTTGGTCGGAGTTTTCGCATTGAAATCGGCTCCGCATATGTCCACCAGTAGATTTCTTAAATTGCCCAAATGGCAACAGAATGCGCCATGATGCTCACTGACGTCGTTCACCTCGTTCTTCACAATAAACCCAATCAATTCCCTAATCTGTTCGTCAAAGGCTCGATACAACTCCTTGAGTATATCGCCACTTGGTACGTAATCGATGATACATCCCATATCTGCGCAGCGACGCAGCCGGCAAGTGTGCTGCATGTTCTCATTATACGCATCCAACGAATCGTTGTGTTTGGTCAGAGGTTGAAAAAAGCATATCTTGAGTACGGCAAACATGGTAGCATCCCCACCAAGCTTGTAGCTCAATCTAAAAGACTTTCGGGACCTGCGTGTCATGGGGGAAAAAGCGCAGGCGAAACGGCAGCTGTTCACTATAAAGAAAATTAAGAGATCAGGGTTAAACATGAATATAAAGAAGAACAGTTATATGCCTTACCATCGGGATAGCCGAAAATACTCGGATTGATGAAGCCTTCGTAAAGCACATTCTCAGGTATCTCGTCGTACAACTGCAAGAGTATCACATAGTCGTTGTGATGCACAGCCGACTCGAGTATTTTACGCATATCGCTTGTTAGCACATACCGATGCATCGAGTTGTTGATCAGCGCTCGATCATTGATAATATCGATCGAATCAACATTTAAGTTGACATCCCCTGGCGTTAGCAGCTGGCGAAAGAGATGAGGTAACTTTATGCGGGCACTTGTACCCATTTGATTATTGCTAAAGTTGCAGGTACCGAATACATTGTTCAGCAAATCTCGTTTCATGTTCTCCCACACAACGATGGTGTTCTGTGCGCTAATTATCTGTGAGACAAAGCAATAGAATGTGCACAGCGGAATTGTCTTGTAGCGGTCATTCTGATCCGGACGAGTGGAACGAATCAAGATCCTTATGCCTAGATGGCCAGCACGGTTGTGCAACTCCTCGGGTGCATTGTAAATCGATTCGAGTGTAAAAAATGCAAGATTGCAGAAATTGAAATTCTTCAGCATCGGTATGATCGAGTACATGTGCCACTTTGTGGTTGTCGTAATCTTCTGGCTGGTGAGCGTCTGCAGTTTCCGCTCATATTCCGGATAGAGCATTATAGAAATGTTGCGGATAAAGCGTTTACGCTGAAATAGTTGCAACAAATCGCAGTGACCACGCGATATAAACTCCAACGTCTCATCCTCGTAATCTTCATCTTCACAAGAACCAATAGACGCAGACGTTGATTTTATAGATTTCATTTGATCGTCTTGCACTACTGTATAATTTGAGACTTGAGAACGCACATCTCCGACGGTCTTAAGATCGCACCTGCGATGCTGTGGAATACGCTGATATAGAGATACCACCAAGGGGTTATCACTGAATATATTCATGTCCTCGATGTCGTCCTGCCAAATGGCCAAAGCAAATACAGGTTTGGCCAAATGGAACTCATCCTCGTAGATGATTGTATCCTTGGTGTAGTGCTCTGACAATTTTTGCAGCGTGTTCTTTGTATGATACATATGCAACTCCAGGGGATATGATACCTTTGGCAAATTGAGAATATCATTCAGTTGCATATAGAGATAAACGCGTTGTTGGAATTCTCGTGGTTGTCGCGTAATAGTCGCGGTGGGTGCTGCTCCCCCTCTGGTCTTGGATTTACGCCTCGGACTTGATTTGCTAGATGCATCCATTGTAGTTATTTAGATTATATATTGTACAGATCAAAAAACTTTGCGCAATCTGACAGTTGTGTCAACGTGCTGCTGTGTGTGGTAAGTAAACAGTTTGGGAGAGTCAAACATGGGTAAACTTATATATTACAAACCAGGCAAGGATACACGAAAGTCGGGTTCTTCAAGGTACGGGCATGTTGCATTAGCTCAAGTGTCTGCAAAATACATGTGTTTCGTGTTAATGAAAATTAAATATGTATGCAAACACCTATACATATGTTTACACTTACCTGCATCTAAATGAATGCGGCATTTTCGGGGGAGTATTACATCAGGTCGGCTCGTCCAAGCTCTTCAAGCACGCACTTGTCAAAAATGTAACCGCAAAACAGCAACATCAACAACACGTACAAAACAGCAGTGGCAGCAACAATGCATTTTGGCCAAGGCCAAACCAACAACAGGCTGCAACAACAACTAACGAGACACGTACTTGAACCTTGTTGCCTCTCCCCCACACGACAGGTGTTTGTAGTTGTAGTTTTCATCAGCGCATATGATATAGGGTAGCATAACGTAGTCCATTGCGCTAAGAAATCAGCAAATCACTTTGTAACAAATTTATTATTACTATTTATGTAAATTATTAATTGTAAGCCACTCTTATTATAACCGCTACTTTCAGGTTGCTCAACACTTATAATTAGACTTGATAAATGATTTATCGAAAGTGGCGGTAAACCGATTTTATTTAAGCTGCAGCCTACTTAACACTAATCGTTGTACTTGATAAGTAGCTTGTCGAAAGTGGTGGCAAGTCGATATTAATTATGTTGATAGCCATTTATCGAAACTAGGGAACATAAAATAATTAATACCTATTACATTTAAATGTGTGCTAGTTGTCTCAGCTCCACTGTCTCATAGAAAGCGCATGCACAATTCGTCGCTACCCTAGTGCGATTTTCGTCATGCTTATGGCTGTTTGTTTTTGTATGTTTTGTTTGCCTAGCAGCGAGTGCTCTAAAATCCGCTTTGACAGCTCGCCTGTCAGCTGAGCCCGGCCAAAACGGTTGCCTGTGGTGTGGTGGTGGGGCCGGTGTTACGATGTGGTGGTGCGCTGCTCTGCGGGGTTGTCTGTCTTTGCTGGTTGTTGTTTACTGTTTTGTTGCAACTCCAACAACATATGCTAATGACTAGGCAGGCCCGGGGACGCACTAATTCCATAGCAGGGAGCCGGAAAAGGCCACTCAACTGCCTCCATCCAAAGAGAGAGAGAGAGAGTGGAGTGGAGGACCACTACTAGTTTAAGGCCAAGTTTGGTCACTCGCACACACACAAACACAACCATTAGCTTCATCAAAATGAAATTTGCACATACACGCAGGCATGCAAAGCATAAAACTACTTGGCAGGTAACTGGAACGCATGTTCGTTATGCTCAAAGGCTTTAAAATGCGCTTTAGTTGCACAACTTGTTCGGACTCCACATATGCAAATCAATGCTGTGACCCCACTGTCACTGGACAAGCAACCAAGCAAGGCTTCCCCAGCCAAAAACACGCATACGCCGTGTGCGCCCGGGCGCTGCACAGGCTTTTGCGCCTGACGCAACAAAATCAATTAGACACTTGCAAATACATAAGTACATACGGGCATTACCAGCCGCACAATAACTATAACAAAAGCAACAACAACTACAATAGCTAGTGCAGAAGTTGCCCAATAACAATTGCAGTTTAATGTGGACAGCATTGCCTGCTAATGATAATGTTGTTATGTGCCTATTATGCTCGGTTGTCTCTGCTCTATTTCTGCCTTTGCTCCTGCTCCTCCTCTTTGTAACTGTTGCAGCTGCTGCTCCTGCTGCTGCTGCTGTGCCCCATGCTGCACATATCATTTGCATTTCAATGCGGAACGTCTGTTGGCAATGTGTCCATGTGGGGACAGCTTTGCGAGCCCCAGTTGAATCACTGGCTTTAGTTGGGTATTAGGATCTGCAAGTGAACATGAAACTTAACATTTAATCATAACAATTTACTACTCTATGGATACTCCAAAATGTTGCCTCGTTAGTCATCACAATTGTATCGAATTTGGCCCGAAGTTGACCCAATTCTATATCGATTGTACATAAAGAACCAGCTAAAAGGCAGCGGACAAGCCACAGCAATTCCTTAGCTGCTATAAAACGTGCACAGACATGCACAGCACTGCTATACTACATAAAAATGCCGAGAGAGAGCTGCACAAAGAAGCTCAAGTTAATACCAAAATAGCTGAGCTTAGCGGAAAACAGCGAAAAAGCCACAATAACCACACATAACTCGACGCAGCAAGCTAATCACAGGGACACACACACACGCGCACATATGCACACACACACATGTGCTGGCGAAAATGAGCAAAAATGTACTTGATAATATGCTGAGAGCGGAAACTAACTGTATCCAGCTCCCTGTGGGCTAGCGTCGAAAGTATGCAAAAGATTTTGGCGTGGCCAAAAGTGAAAAACGAATTTCGACAAAGCAAATGCAAAATTTACACCACACGGGAAGAGAGAGAGAGGGGGGAAGAGGGAAAGAGGGGGAGAGATACGCAAGCCGGTAACGGGATTCTGGCTGGGATTGGGGACTGGATTTTGATGCTGGCAACATGAAAATTTCATTTGAAATTGAATATGAAAAAAGCGTAGCATATCTCGTGGCGCGCCGCGTTGTACCGCGCTGTGCCGTGCGACGACAGCTGCCGACTGCAATTGACAATTATTATTATTGTCAGTGCGAATGAAAAGCCGCACCCAGGCAGGGATCAGGCATCCCGGCCAGACAGACAGACATCTGGCAGTCAGGCAGGCAGGCATATTGAGTGCCGGCACCAGGGCTTGGTATTCATACGATGGCCATGTAGCTCATAACAAAACTCCAAACTGCCGCGTTGGCTTCAATAAAATCCAATGTACGCATTAAAATCATTTAAATTCTATTGTTTTTCTTTACGTTTCGCTTCGTTTCGCATTTGCATTGTTTTTGTGTGTCTCGTCGCACACACAAACATAAAGAGCAGCCGCGGGGGCCAAAGCCAACCGTTGCCGTCTGCCGTCTGCCACGTAAGCTGTTTTCGTTACGGCTTTCTGGTGATATCAGTAAATGCATATTTAATGGCTTACGCGGCGTATGAGCAATGAGCGCACGCGATTCGATACGCGATACGCTTGTTTGCCAAACATTTAATGCCTCTGAAAGCGCCATAACTCACTGCGCTAAGTAATGCAATTGCCTTCCAAGTGTTGAAAGTCTCGATGACAGATCAATTAAGTAGCACGAGTTATCTCAGAGTCGAATATAAAATATCTTACATGTTATGATATATGTATAAGTGTGACCAAAGTAAACGCGTCAAGTTAAATTAACTCAGTTATCGATAACCCTATCGACAAGGGCGCAGTGTTGGAAGATGAGAGAACCATCGGCGAACGCACAGTGCTGACAATTTAGCCATTTTCCCACAAGATCTGTCGTGTAACTTGCACATGCGGGATAAATTTTTAAAAGGCCGCTAGCGGGGATTATGGTTTTTTTTGCTATAATTTTATTTTTTTTATAAATATCTTGCAGATTAGTGTACTTTTACAATGAACTTAAATATTTTTCCTCTATTATTGAATAATCGAAAAATTCATCAAATATATAGAAGATTACAAAGAACATCTATGATTCCTTACCTCTAGAGAACTGACCTTCTAAAGTTAATCTGATTTGAATTATAAAAAAATTACTTTAAATACTAAATTCATATAATATAAAATCTCTAAACATTGTAGTTTCCATGCTTCCTTAAAGTGTGTGTAGAAATTTCCTTTCCTAGCATGTGCTGTGTAGTTCAACTTTGCGTTTCCTTTTCTTTTGCTGTCATCTTGGACTAAGGAGTATTGCAAACACTTTGCATTCCCCCGTTCCTCTTTGCACCACGAAAATTTTCACTTCTGTCGCGATTGAGCTGACTACATGCTGCAAGTCGAGCTTGTTTGCATAATGCCAAGCAGTCAACACACACACACACACACACACACACACACACCTCCGCACACACGGTGCTCCTTCCTCGTGGCATAAAAGTGCTGCGGTTTTATTTCACAATTCCATACGTTGTACTTTGCATAGCCAACAGGAATTTTCCGCTGACAGCAGCCAAATCGTTTTGTAAGCGAAGAACGATAAAAAACAAGAGAGAAAGGATTTCTCGCTCGCTGTGCTCCTGTTGTTATCCTGAATCTTTTGCTGCGTTGATTTGTTTGTTGATTTGCGTAAAGGCGATGCGAGGTGAGCTCGATTTTTGTGTTGTCGTCCGCGGGGTACGGGGGGTCAAAAAGGGTTGCTTGGTTAAACAAAAGTTAAGGCACACAAATCCTTGTGAATGCCATGTCGCAACTTTATTGCCAAGTTTTTCATTTGTCGCATTTATAAATTATTTAAAGTGTCGCCCCTTGATGTATGTGTGAGACGCCACTCTTGTCTGGGCCGCAGGCTCTGCGTCATCCACACACACACCAAAAACACATACATAAACAGAGGGGCAACTAGTGTATGGCTGTGTATCATTGACCTGGTGACCTCAAAAGTGCCATCGCCACACACATTCAACATTCACAATTCAGCATTCATAGGAGACGAGCAAGCAGGACCAGTGACATGACAAAACCATAAACAGTGGCTAAACAAGGTGCTTAAATTATGCCACAAGATCTGAAAACTGGCTGTAAATAACAAGCCAGAGAGAAGCTACCGGGTACCGGGTCGCCACTAGGCCCCCTAGGTCGCCATTCATATTTATGGGCGGTAGGATGAGTGTGTGTGTCTGTGTACTTCCCCACACACGATGGACATGTGGCGCCTGCCACAAAATGTAGCCACTCTCGTGTCCTCCACATCCTACTGCTTTTCCAGCTGCTCACCCTCCTCCTTCTCCGCGTCCTGGTTACGTCTTGATGCCCTGGCATGTTGCTAGTTGTTGGTCTCACGCTTGGCTGGCTTTGGTTTTGAGCAATCAACGCGCGAGTGCTTGTGTGTGTGTGCGTGTGTGTGTGCAAGTCTGGCAGGGGTTGGCTAGTTGTATATGTTTACTTAGCGCTATTCAGCTGCCAGCTGTTTATTCCCACATATGAATATCAATGGTGGCTCTGGCGTTGGTGCCCCTGATGCAGTCAACGCGATGCAAAGTTCGTTCTTTAATGGCCAAAGTCGAAAAATAAATGAATGAAAATATGTAGATTAAGATTAGACAGGAATAGAGCGAAAGCTCACGGGCGCTCCCCCAAACTGAAAGTATCACTTGTAATACGTAAGGTTATGTAGTCTAAGCTGAGCTTAATGAATGTGTTACTCAATTCCGTAAACTTAAATTCCAGATGACAGTATTAAAAAAATTTTGGGGACGAAATGAGAAAACTAAACAGATAAAGAGCTTACATACGAACGCTGAAGATCAGCTTGGAATATCTTAGTACTCTACTATTACTATTACATGATCAAATTTGTAACAAAGTAGCCGATCCAACATTTGCTGCAGAAGATTGAGGAAAACCCTGAAGCCCCCAACCAGTTATAAATAAGATAAAAGATGGTAAGTCTATACCAGATACCCAATTACGAAGCTTCGTAGATACGAGGGTCGTTTGATAAGTCCGTGACTTTTTGTATTTGCCGCGCACCTGCTCTAAATACAACACTGCTCCTGTCAGCAGTTATCGATTAACAGCTGACTGTAAAATTTTGAGAAAGCTGCGTTTTTTGGTTTGCGTTTTATAGGCATTGAAAGCAGACGATCTCGTGAATTTTAACGAATATGGAAAAAAGTGAATTTCGTGTCAGCATGGCAAAATTTCATAAATTGGGCTACGAACTGCTACCCCATCCAGCATATTCTCCAGATTTAGCCCCCTGTGACTATTTTTTGTTTCCAAACATGAAGAAATGGCTCGGCGGTAAGAGATTCGGGTCATCACAGAAACAAACGACTATTTTGAGGGCCTTGAGAAAACCTATTATTTGGAAGGAATAAAAAAATTGGAAAAACGCTGGACTAAATGTATAGAGCTAAAAGGAGATTATGTTGAGAAATAAAACGCTTCTTTGACGAAAAAAATATATTTTATTCAAAAAGTCACGGACTTATCAAACGACCCTCGTATTGTGTAAACGCAGAACCATATTCAAGAATCGGGCAAACAAGAGAAGTATACAACAACTCAGTCGTAGAGTGCTTAGTTAATTCTTTAACCAATCCTTTGATGAAGCCAAGAGTCCGAGAAATCCATATGTGAATATGCTGCATCTGCATCCTTTCTACTTATTCCAATCATAAATTATTACTCCAGTTTTTAATTCCACTGGAATTGCCTCAATTCGCACCTTGTGCCAGAAAACTCTGCAAAAACTTGGACAGTTTTAAATGTTCAACAACTTTGGCATTAGGTAGTTAGGCAGATGTAGCAACTTACCCCGCCCACGGCAGGCAGGCACAGCAAGGGCAGATTCGAAAGTTGTTGTATGCCTGGCGTCATCATTGGGCAGGTCGGCTACGGTCCGGGAATGTTCACCCGCCTCTCTCTGCTTTCCGTTCTGATTGCCGGTTTGTGTTTTGTTTACCTGGCTGGCCAACTTGTTTCCTTCCTGTCAATGACATGCCACGTAGACACACATACAACAACACAGACGATTTTAATTAAAATCGGATTTGGCATCGACGATTTCCGAGAATTTAATTGCATGTGGTCTGACATTCGTTCACACTTTGACGTTGATGTTGGGGCGTCACTTCGTTGTAGCAGGAAGAAGATTCCTCTTCTTCAAACAAATTTTGTCTTTGAACTTGAGTCATAGTTGTCAGCGCTTTGCACTGCCAAATCAAAATTGTAGGAGAACATAAGATGTCACTAAAAATAAAAAAAATAAAAAAATTCATAAATAAATGCATGAGCGCGTCTTGACACACGGATGCAGAACACCGGATGTGTGCATGAGAGTGAGTGTGTGTGTATGTTAGAATTTTTGCGAGAACATTCTTGGAACTGTCGTCAGGAAATATGTGAGACTGTGAAGGTGTCTTTTGTACTGTAATAACAAGAACTCGGCTGATTTATCATATATCTGTATCCAGCGTTACTTGGTTATTTTGGGACGGAAGTCAGATGTAGCTAATTTTAGAACTGTAACCCAATCAGACTTTAAGATCCTCACAAATATATGTAATGTAAAAGATTTCAGCTTATCTTTCATGCTTATTTAAAGCCTTAAGATGACCCGACCGATCTAACTGCTATTATGTGTTTATAAAATTATACTCTCAAAGAAACCATAAAATAAACATATATCTTCTTTAAATACCCTAGTCAACTTTAACAAAAAAAGAAAAACCCTTTCGCTTTTACTTTATCTAATTAAATGATACAAGCCAGAGTCCATAGATTTGAATGCGACCATTTAAAGTCAAGATTGAAGAGAAACCCGCGTAAAGGCGTCTGCTGTCCTGTCTGTCTGTCTGCCGTTCTGTCCGTCGGTCTCTGTCAGTTTCACACATCCGTATCCTTTTCCGTTTGAAGCAATAATAAACAGTTTCCGTCAGTTGTTTGACATATCTACAAGCCGAAATCAGTTTGTGTGTGCCTAATGATATGTATAAACCTTGCTCAAACACAACGACGAACCCTTTTGGCGTACCGACTGACCGCCCTTTGCGTCGCGCATTTGCAAGTGTGTGCCTCTGTGTGTGTGTGTGACAGTGTGTGGGAAACACAATGACAGACTCACTGGTCAAATATAAAACGTGGCTGTGGTTATTGCTTGATTAATTTCCGGTCAAATGGCTAGAGACACTAATGACTATTTAATGTTACAATTTACACTATATTGATTTGGAAACCCGCGTTCCCTTGTTTGCTAAGTGTGTGGGAGTGTGTGTTCTATTTGTTGTGCCTGTCTTGTTGTCAGCATAAAGGGGGCATTATGTCAAGTTGTCAGACGCAGGCTTTAAATTGACTCGGAATGATTCACTGCGCTTATGCTTTTCGTTTCTACATGTAGCATAAAATATACATAAATTTAAAAGACTTTAAGGCTATTCTTTGAGAAACTAGCTTAATTTTTCGTATTTTCAACAGCTCACAAAATGTCTTTTCCTTACTTATTCTTAGTAACAAAACTAATTTATCAATATGGCTTTATTGATTTCATTTAATTTATGAAAAGTTATTGAACATTAAAAAAAAAACTAACTAAAGCTCGAATGAGATGATATTCCTGAACAAAATCAAATGATTTTTGACAAAGTTCTTACTACCTAACGAAGTAAATATATTTTACTTTGTACAACTGAGAACAGAGATTTGAAGCGAATTATATGCATGTCATAGCACCGACTCTCATCTGACACACATCTCCCAGGAATGGAGGGAGAGAAGCTGGTGTCTTTCCGTTGGTCCGTCATAAAATTGCAGCCAGAAAAATAAGTTTTTCAGAAAAGTTTATAGTGTTCTCTCTCCTCTTTCAGCCTGGGGTCAGTTTGAAGCATTCATATAGCAAAGTAGGGCAGCAATCATTTTGGGAGTCCTATCTCATCATATTTTAGAGCGCAAATGCCGTGCAGTGCAGCTCTGTGCTCCCCTTTTTGTGCATTCCCAGAGGACTCGAAACATGCAAATAAACGCTCTCTGCCTCAACATGAGGATAACAAGTCAACTTAGTACAGTGGAATGGGTGGAGGGGAAACTGGCACTGGGATTGACTGCGGCTGGCTGCTAATTCAGAAGAAATGTTATGGAATTATATATGTTGTAGATGTGTGTTGTGGCCTCCTTCTGCCTCGTCTCGCTTATGTGGCCCTCTTAACTTATCTGTGGCAGGGCAGATAGCTCAGACACAGCGCATAGTTCATCATGTTGAGCTGATTTGGCTTTCATATCACGTATTTTATTACATCGTTATTCATGACATTCGGCTCTGAAGGAGTATGAATTCCAGTAAGTGGCAAGTTTTCCAGCGCCTCCACACGATGCTCAGGGTACTTTGGCATATTCAAAATGCAGTTCAATAGATTTCGTTGCCATAAAATAAACATAAAGACGCTTAAGCAGTCAGAAGGCAATGCTCTCCCTCACTCACTAGTTGCTACGTTTTTCTAGTGCGTGTAGCTGCTCGTAGAACATAATTAAATTGATTTCTACGGGTTAATATTCCTGATTTATGAGCATATAACCAAAAATGATTGCGCTAAATTGAAAAAGATGCGCGAACGAAAAAGGGGAAGGCGATTTGAAATGTAGCACAAATGGCAGCATAAATTGTCCATACATAAAATATGTGCAAAAATTGAAACGGCTCGAAAATACTACTAAAAGACTTGTTCGAAAGAAATTGAGCCAAAGTTGAGGTTTTTTGAGTATCTGCACTAGAGTAGTGTAAGCAATAAAGCCCCTCCCAACACATGGCACTGAGTCTATCCGACTCAACTCAAACTTATTAACTATGCGCTTTTAGTGAGCTTTCCCCTCCCCATGTGTATGTGAATGTTTGTGCAACGCCAGCTCACTGCACGTGTTCTACATAAATACATTTTGATTTTGATTTAAATCATTTAGTAAATAGTGACAATACAAGTTCAAGTTCAGTGAAGGTTTAATATAAAGAGGTGTAGCGAAATTACTTTTCGTACCAGTTACGTCTCGTTTGTATCGGAGCTCTGCACACTTTATCCGCATCGGAAAAAGCTACGCCTTTGAAAGGGATGTCATTGCGGTATTTTTTTTTTTGACTGAATTTGAGTGAACCAAAGGATACAAAATGGAGAAACTGGAATCCGAAATAATCCCGTTCTACAAAAACAAAACCATATTTTTAACCGGTGGCAGTGGATTCGTAGGCAAAGTTTTTATTGAGAAACTTCTTCGTGTGACGGAGGTGCTCTGCATCTATGTGTTAATGCGACCCAAGCGTGGTAAGGAGATACAGGATCGTATTGCCGCCTGGAAAAGTGATTTGCTCTTTGAGAGACTGCTTAAGTCGCGCCCTAATGCACTGCAGAAAATTGTCCCCATTGCTGGCGATTGTCAAGAGCCTGATCTTGGCATTAGTTTGAAGGATCGCCAACTACTGACGGAGAAAGTACAGCTGGTGGTGCACAGTGCGGCCTCAGTGCGCTTTAACGAGCCTTTGCACGTGGCACTGGACATAAACACGCGTGCAACACGCCTTATTCTGCAGTTGGCCAAAGAAATAAAGCACCTGGAGGCATTTTTATACGTATCCACAGCCTTTTCCAATTGCGTCACCCAACACATAGAAGAAAAATATTATCCAAACCACCTTAACTGCAGCGTGGATAAAGTTCTAAAGATAAGGGAAATTTTGGATGAAAAAGTGTTGGATGACTTTACACCAGCTCTGCTGGATAAATTCCCGAACACTTATGTATACACAAAAGCTCTAAGCGAGCAGATCATCCAGACAGAGTCGGGCCAGTTGCCGGTTTGCGTATTCCGCCCTGGGGCAAGTAAGTGAAGTGACTTAGAGTTAAATTTGTAGACTAATTGTAATTTCAAATTATTGTAGTTGTTTCAACCGATAAGGAGCCCGTTTCTGGGTATGTTGATAACCTATATGGACCTGTTGCTTTAATCTACGGCGTCGCAAAAGGTTTTCTACGGTTAGTGCCATACAATCGGAAAGTTGCGAATCATAGTATTCCCGTGGACTTGTGTGTAAACCTTATGATAAGCTGCATTTGGAAAACTGCTCAGATGGCAGCCCATGGCACTCGTCAAACACCTCCAGCCATCTACAATCTTGTGCCCCACCCAAATAATCTATTGAGCTCAGAAGATTTTAGTAAATACACAGGGAGTCGATTAATGAAAACTTCATTGCAAAAAACCCTTTGGTATCCTTTCATGATAACCATCAGCAATCCCTGGCTGTATAAGTTTGGAATCATATTTTACCATCTTCTGCCCGCCTACGTAATAGATTTGTTATTACGCCTGCAAGGAAAAAAACCCCGACTCGTCGAACTGTATAAAAAGGTCCACAAGAACGTGGATGTACTCAGCTTCTTTATTCTAACCCATTTTATAATCGATGTGGCCAACACTGATAGGCTTTGGAAGTCATTGTCAGATATAGATCAACAGATCTTTCCATTCGATATAGAGTTTTTCGATTGGGATAGCTATTTTGATCGCACACTTCTCGGCATGCGCGTCTACTTGGCCAAGGACGATAATAGTGAAGAGGCATTAGAAAGAGCGCGCAAGCGGGTCAGACGGTATGTTATTGATGTGTATAAATTCAATTGAAATACTTCTATTTAATTGATTTAATTCGTAGTCTACGAATACTCCACTGGTTGCTGCAGATCAGTCTTGCCTGCATTCTATTTGCTGTTGGTCGTTGGCTTTTTCTACTGTGGCAATAAATATTGGTGAACTCGTTACTATTTCTAGATCCTAGCACGGCGAGTTAACAAGGAGTTTATGTAGAGAAATAATAAATCAATATATATTTCTGTTGAAATTTGTAAAACCATATTTATATAAATTAATGATTTTAAGTGTTTCATTCGAAATAAAATTGAGAAGAGTAAGTGACAAGAAGTTTCGAGTAGGTCCACAAGAAACAGAGAAGTGTAAGCGGCCAGACGTGTCATAATGTTGCTATATCTACTTGGTTAGCGTTATTTAAGCAAGCATTATGATTGGCTAGGGAAAGTAATAAAAGTCTAATGTCTTAATGTTCGCAGGCTTCGTATTTAAGAATTAATCGAAAAAGTAACATATGGTCAAACTCTTAATAAGCCGTAATAGAAATAAGTTCAAAAAACATAGGCTTTCGGTCCAAATTAAATCGCGGATCACCAACTAAATTAATTCTACAATTCACGGCACAACCGCAAAAGACTGTATGATATGTATTTAAGAATGCCTTGTGTGAATGCTATTCAGGTCTAGTTGCATTAGTTCTGTGAAAATTTGCTCAGAGTCGGTTCATTGATTCGGTCGAACATGTTGCAAAAGTGGTTTGACATCATTTTCAACTTGCTTGTTTGTGGTTGCGCTTCGTTAAGTTCTTGCATATGCATATGACGTAAGTAAAGTATACATCAATTAAGCTGATTAAGTCCTATTTAACAAACAGTAATGAACCGAATAACGCATTCTTGACATTGATATTTAAACATTTAATATTTATAAACTTTTTGAGACCAAGTCGAGGCACATCAACCTTGGCAACAACAGTTGTTGGGTAATCCTAGTTCAATTTGCGGAATAAGTTCGTTCGTTCGTTTAAAATCAATAAACTAGGTCGTTCATTTAGCTCAATCGTTCTTTTTTTAAACTTGCTTAAAGGTGCTTCAAAAAAAAAAAAAAAATCGTTATGAATTCATTTCATACAATGCTGTCATTGAAAAATATTATTATTTATTCAATTTATGTCAAAAACACTTATACATAATAATAATAAGAAATAATAAAGAGTTTACAAACAGATAATATAGTAATTTGAACTATATTGAACTATAAAGACAGATCTAGTTCGTTCGTTCAGTTTGGTGAATACTTGAATTTAGTTCGTTCGTTCACGAACGACACAACACTACAACAACCTCATTAACTTTGCGCTTTCGGTGAGCTTTTCCCTCTGTGAGCTGAAACAGACTGAATGCATTATAAAGGGTTTATCATAAATGCATACTGATTATACCCGTCGACTATTGGGAATGCTCAAAAAAGGGGAATACTAACATTGTGCAAATGTATGTAGTAGCCAGAAGCAGGCGAGCCAAACTACACAAAGTACAATATATAATATATAAATTCTTGTTCAGGATCAGTAGCCCACTCGATGAAGCGATCTCTGTCTGTTTGTCCAGATGACCGTCTGTCTTTTTGTCCAGAATAAAAACACAGCTTTTACAAAAGCTGAAAATACAAAATTTGGCAAGAAAGTTGCTGGGTACCATAAGCAAATCCAGATTATTTCAAATGCCCAACGACCCCGCAAATCAATAATACTATTTTTTAGCTTGATTTGTAAGCGACGTATGAAACATAAAACTTTTTAACTTTTACATATACTACGCTGATTGAAATGTCTACGTCAATCCAATCTACAATAAACTCAAAAGTTAAAAAAAAAAAAATAATGTGTCAGTTAACAAGGGAGGCTGGCAACCACCAGCTCGATCTTTCGAGAAAAAAGTACGTATTCATGCATATGTGATTGATTGATCTAGACTGGAACACAGTGCGCAGGGTATTCTTATGTTGAGCGCGCTCGATTGTTCTTTTCGTTTTAATTTAATCATTTTGTGATTTGCAAGTGTCAAGTTCAGTGAAGGTTTTTATATAAAGAGGTATAGCGGAAATAACTTACCCTGTCATTCCCATTCAGTTGCTTTGGAATGAGCTACGCCTTTGAAAGTCGGATGTCATTGCGGTTTTTTTTTTTTTTGACTGAATTTGAGTGAACCAAAGGATACAAAATGGAGAAACTGGAATCCGAAATAATCCCGTTCTACAAAAACAAAACCATATTTTTAACCGGTGGCAGTGGATTCGTAGGCAAAGTTTTTATTGAGAAACTTCTTCGTGTGACGGAGGTGCTCTGCATCTATGTGTTAATGCGACCCAAGCGTGGTAAGGAGATACAGGATCGTATTGCCGCCTGGAAAAGTGATTTGCTCTTTGAGAGACTGCTTAAGTCGCGCCCTAATGCACTGCAGAAAATTGTCCCCATTGCTGGCGATTGTCAAGAGCCTGATCTTGGCGTTAGTTTGAAGGATCGCCAACTACTGACGGAGAAAGTACAGCTGGTGGTGCACAGTGCGGCCTCAGTGCGCTTTAACGAGCCTTTGCACGTGGCACTGGACATAAACACGCGTGCAACACGCCTTATTCTGCAGTTGGCCAAAGAAATAAAGCACCTGGAGGCATTTTTATATGTATCCACAGCCTTTTCCAATTGCGTCACCCAACACATAGAAGAAAAATATTATCCAAGCCACCTTAACTGCAGCGTGGATAAAGTTCTAAAGATAAGGGAAATTTTGGATGAAAAAGTGTTGGATGACTTTACACCAGCTCTGCTGGATAAATTCCCGAACACTTATGTATACACAAAAGCTCTAAGCGAGCAGATCATCCAGACAGAGTCGGGCCAGTTGCCGGTTTGCGTATTCCGCCCTGGGGCAAGTAAGTGAAGTGACTTAGAGTTAAATTTGTAGACTAATTGTAATTTCAAATTATTGTAGTTTTTTCAACCGATAAGGAGCCCGTTTCTGGGTATGTTGATAACCTATATGGACCTGTTGCTTTAATCTACGGCGTCGCAAAAGGTTTTCTACGGTTAGTGCCATACAATCGGAAAGTTGCGAATCATAGTATTCCCGTGGACTTGTGTGTAAACCTTATGATAAGCTGCATTTGGAAAACTGCTCAGATGGCAGCCCATGGCACTCGTCAAACACCTCCAGCCATCTACAATCTTGTGCCCCACCCAAATAATCTATTGAGCTCAGAAGATTTTAGTAAATACACAGGGAGTCGATTAATGAAAACTTCATTGCAAAAAACCCTTTGGTATCCTTTCATGATAACCATCAGCAATCCCTGGCTGTATAAGTTTGGAATCATATTTTACCATCTTCTGCCCGCCTACGTAATAGATTTGTTATTACGCCTGCAAGGAAAAAAACCCCGACTCGTCGAACTGTATAAAAAGGTCCACAAGAACGTGGATGTACTCAGCTTCTTTATTCTAACCCATTTTATAATCGATGTGGCCAACACTGATAGGCTTTGGAAGTCATTGTCAGATATAGATCAACAGATCTTTCCATTCGATATAGAGTTTTTCGATTGGGATAGCTATTTTGATCGCACACTTCTCGGCATGCGCGTCTACTTGGCCAAGGACGATAATAGTGAAGAGGCATTAGAAAGAGCGCGCAAGCGGGTCAGACGGTATGTTATTGATGTGTATAAATTCAATTGAAATACTTCTATTTAATTGATTTAATTCTTAGTCTACGAATACTCCATTGGCTGCTGCAGATCAGTCTTGCCTGCATTCTATTTGCCGTTGGTCGTTGGCTTTTTCTACTGTGGCAATAAATATTGGTGAATTCGTTACTATTTCTAGATCATAGCACGGCGAGTTTAAAAGGAGTTTATGTAGAGAAATAACAAATAAAATGTTTAGAAAACAATACAGCTTATTTGCAATGTTTCACAAATGGCAGCATTAATTGTCCATACATAAATTATGTGCAAAAATGAAAACGGGACGAAAATACTACTGAAAGACTTGTGCAAAAGTTATTGAGCCAAAGTTAAGGCATTTTAAGTATTTGCACTAGAACAGTGTATGCTCTTATTCCCTCCCATAACATCGCACATGGCACCGAGTGTACCCGACATAGTTCAGCACAAACTTATAAACTATGCGCTTTCAGTGAGTTTTCCTCACTTATGTGTGTTTGTGTGACTGTGTTTGAGCATGCGTGAGCTGACTTTGCTTGCCTCAAAGTCCGCTGACAGCAAAAACTTCATCCCGAAATACCAAAGCAAATATTTACATATAATCCATGTGTGTGTGCGTGCGTGTTTGCAAAACGAGACTCGACAACAAAACTGAACTTAAGTCAGAAGAACACAACACACACCTCGAAATATAAAAGTACGACAAAACGCAACAACAACAAGAATACTAAAGGAAGCAAAGAGAGAATTCTAATAGAAATTATTTCTGGCATTTTAATAAACAACATGAGCCACAAAAATATGCTGCAAAACATTCTAATAGGTTTTGTTTTATATACATTTTCAAGTGCTTCGCATATTTTTTATACCCTGTGCGCAGGGTACCATGCATAAGGGGTAGCCACAACTTATACGAAATGCACTTTAGATGCTGCATGTTGAACTTTTCGTAAGTTTAAATATTTCTCAAAAAGAAGCATTGCTATAAAAATTTCTCTTTACGGGGTATCGCACAGAGCGTGACCTCCCGACCTGCGATTGCAACCGCTCTTTAGGGGTTTCCATCTGCCTCAGGTAGCAAAGCTCAAGGCACGAACCTTGGCAGCAGCTTGGTTGGCTTGTCTTGACTCTCTCACCTTGTGAGTACAATTTTAAAATCAATTTAAATTCATGAAAATGAACAATCAAAAAGTAACCAGAAAACGTTGAGACCGAAGAGTTTTTTAATTCAATTATATCAAAATTTTAGTACTTCGAACACTTTGGGGTTTCGCCAAAGAGAATAAGCCAAAAGTTTTAAAACTAAGCTTGTGCAGCAGCAGCCGCAAAAACGTGCTGGTAATAATGAAATCTATTATATAATAAACTCGAGTTTTTAGGTGTTTTTAATTTAAAGAAACTATGCAAAAATTGCCAAACTAGAAGAAAACTAATTTAACTAGGCAAATCTTAAAACTTCCGGATGATTTGTTTAAGCCGAGGCAATATAAAAACTTTTTCCTGCAAATCGAGCAAATAAATTAGAAATCTTAAGCAATCTACGATTCAATAGGGGGCACAGCGAGTAAGGCTCAACTTGGGCATGCAATTTGCGGCTAATTTGGAACGTCATTTAAAACTGAAGAGCTTAAATTCCAGCAACAGTAACAACAGCTAATTATAAGTCGACCCAATTCTATGCTAAAGTGCGAGAAAAACGAGGAAAAAATGCTACCTTCGGCATGCCGAATGTTTTATACCCTTGAACGTTCTTATCTCCTTCGATCTGATAAGTTAGGTTACTTCTAAAACCAGATCTGGAACTCCCCTGGTGAGGTTGATTCAGAATATACATCATATATAACTTTTGAAGTCTGATACGTCTGCTAAGGTGCGTCCCAAAGTTCTGGTCAACATTAATAAACCCTCTGCAAGGGTATAAAAAGAGAAAACTGAACAAGAAACGTAACGAAACGAAACTGTAGCCAAGTTTGGACGAGGCGTCAATAAATGGCAACGAGGCCAAGCACCTCGAGAGCAAACACAAACACGGAACCACAGGGAAATGTGCTGCGCTGTATATATATGTGTGTGTGTGTGAGTGTTGTGCGAGTGTGTTTGTCGGTATGCTTGTTTTTTGCTAATTAGCGAATAACCGTGTTTAGATTGCAAACACTCATGCCAGGGAAAGAAATAACAGACACCGGCAAATTAATTGCCAAACAAGTGAGTGCAGAGTTGGCAAGTGGAAATTGCCGTCCCGACCAAGCCAAAAGAGAGAGGCCTAATACCATCACACACACACACGCACACCGAAAGAGATACACACGCAAAACACACCTACACACACGTCCGAAACACCAACACACAGGCACTGCAGTACGCATTTCTGCAGCAGCGCGGAAAAAATCCTGACCCTCAGCAATGGCAGTGGACAGGACGCG
This sequence comes from Zaprionus indianus, assembly GCA_018904595.1. Taxonomy (NCBI): domain Eukaryota; kingdom Metazoa; phylum Arthropoda; class Insecta; order Diptera; family Drosophilidae; genus Zaprionus; species Zaprionus indianus. The sequence continues at coordinate 7,347,099 of JAEIHA010000905.1, forward strand.
GCAGCGTCGGTGGCGACATTGTCAGAGTGGCGCTTAGTTAATTAGTTTAGCATCATGCGAGCGTGTGTGTCCGTGGGCGTGTGTGCTTGTGTGTGTCTGTGTGTGTGCGTGTGCGTGTGGTGCCTCTCTCTGTCTGTGCCTGTCATTTGGCATCCCGGTTTCGGGGTAGACCCTTAGTCCCGGCGCGCGTTGCGTGTGTTTGCTGTCAGCGACGCATCAGCGACCGCCTCGCAATTTCGGACTCTACTCCGGCTTGGTAAATGGGAGCTTCAATTACAGCTGAACAAATGCCCACAGTAGCTGCTCTACTGCAACTACAACTCGGCTACAGACACTGCGACGGGCCACTGCCGAAAACTGAGCCATTATTTACTGCGGACCTTGCTGCTCATCGGATTGGCAACTTTAAAGCCGCTTAGTATGCGTGTTGTACAAAGCCGACGAACAGATTTATTCCGTGTGTCAACCGAGGACGTTAATTAGGATACGCCAACATGAAACTGGCCGCCTGGCCTGCTGCCATAGCCCGTGTGGCTAATGGAAGGGAGAATGTAAACGAAAGGTCAAACGAGATTCAAATCAGCGACAAACAACCTTTTAATAAACTCACGGACATGTGTACACTCGGGGGATACTCACATTAAATATTTGTATTTAAAATGTTTCATAATACATCTCTTTCTACTTTACCTGTTGCAACTACGCCATTTAATTTTGCACTAATTGAACATCGATGTCTAGTGTTGCAGGTTGTTAAAGTTATCGAAAATACTAAACCACTTGAATCTTCTAACGGAAAATACTAGCAATCGTTTAAATTAATACAAATTAACAAAAAATAAAATATAAATAATAATATTATTCAGAATAAAGGTTTGATTTTTATTTCTTGTATTTAATTATTGTATATTATATATCTATATGTTATAGAAAATATTTTGTAAATTCCTATTGCAAATAAATCGGAACAAAATCGTACCATGTAAGGCGCCCCAATCAATGAGGCTCATCTCTGCCGTTGGACGTCGATAACTAAACAAAAAGCAACTAAGACATTTTTGGAAATTCATGATGAAATTAAGTTTGAATTTGATTATTTTACAACGCTTGTGAATAATCCAGAACGCTTGTGAATAATCCAGCATGTTAACAGCAATTTTAAATTTAATTTTTAAAGCTTTTTCCAAAAGCAATTCAACTTCAACACTCCAACACACAGCAAACACAGCTAAAGTGTAGCAACAACAACAATGAAGGCTCATAGTGTGAAACTTTTATGTGTTGCGAAAACATTACCTAAAGCCCATTTGCAGCCGCCCACGCCCACAAAACCAACAGCAGCAGCAGCAGAAGCAGCAGCACTGGCAGCAGGGACTAAACAATTCCCTGGGGTGTATTTTGAAGAGCAGCAGCAGCTAGCTTGGCAGCAGAGACCAGTGGCAGGACCACAGCCCCGTCCAGGACTCCAAGTTGCCTAAGATGCCCCACTTCATGCGCAGCCTTCACTGAGTAAGCATTAAAAATTGATGAGTTCTTAATTTGTGTTGCGCTGCCACTGCCGTAGCAAGCTCCTCCCATCCTCCTCAGCATTCTGCGTTCCCCCCCGTGACCATATTTGCACTTCCATTGCCATATTGAAAATAGATTAAGTTCTATTATTTGCAGTCATGATGTGGATTAGCACGGACACTTGAGGAAAAGGAGCAAAGTTTCGCCATTGCTTCGAGTTTTGCCCGAGAGGAGCTGCCTTGATAAACGTCATCATTAATCATGCTGACAAGGGCTGTACGGATTTTCATTTTATGTTTTGCCAACATTGCCAAAGCCCGTGAACAACATTTTCTGTTTGCCTTTTGCAAGAGTTTGCTTGCTTAATTTATGTGTGTCTAACTTACGCACAGTCCTGGCCAAAACTGGTCAGAACACAAACCAAACCAAACCGAACGATACGAACGAGCCATTTTTAAGTTATTTATGCGCAGCGCGCATCTAATTGCAATTTCCGCACAGAGTCGCAAAATGTTGCAGAATTTATTGCGTCCACTAACCCGAGCCAGTTTTTTTTTTCCAATTCGTAACTCAATAAAATTTTCCAGCGTGCAATGCACACAGATACACACACACCCACGCACAAATACGCATTCACAAGTATTGACAAATTTCGGACGAAAACAGCGACTAAAATGGATTTTCCACGTCGTTTTCAGTACAAGGTGGAAGGTATAAATTGAGATACCCTGGAATATATGTATTATTTATAACTTAACTGGAAGATATAATTTATATCTAGATATCATTAAAAATTTTCATAATAACTGAAAGATATCATTTATAAACCTGGATAACTGGAGGATATCATATATAACTTGTAATTTTGGTAAGTAGGTTGTGTATCAAATAATAGATCTCTTACTTTGCTTTAAATAACAATAGTTCTTTATATGCAGATATATACGAAAATATCAGGAAAACTTAGCAATTCTACAACACAACATTCTACTGCTGATCGGATATAGTTCCATACAGTTCAGCCTCACCTCATGCATCACATCTTCAAAGACCTTTATCCCAAACATATTGGATTCACTTCTTATAGTAATCTCACCAACAGGGTGTGCTTCACGTCTGTATCAATTGGCAAGCTCTTCTTTCTTGTTTATGGTAATTTCGTCAGCAGCCACTGGCCATGCCGGACGCATGCAGTCCAATGCATTCATCAAATTCATCAAATTTGGGCTGGCATTTTGTCAGAATTTGCACATGGTAAATTTAACAGATCGGCCCTGATTTGACATTTGTGTGCTGCAAGAAGATTTGTCGCTGCATTAGTCTGGCCATCGGTTTCCATCCGTTTCCGGCTGTAACAGGCATATTCGAAAATTTAATTAAGAATTTTATTTCGCTTTTATTGACTTCCTCGCACTCGTCCAGCTAATTATCCAATTTGAATGAGAGCTGTCTATAGCAATAACTTTTTGCTCGCTTTCTCGCCTCCTCGTCTCCGTTGTTGTTTTTGCATTTTTATTCAATAATATTTTTGTAATTAGCTTGGCACGCATTTAATTTTGAAATTTAATTAGTGCAAACAAGAATGCGGTTTGTTTATGAATTCGTAATGTGGCACTGTTTGTTGTTGTTTTTGTTTGTTGGTCGGTGCGGGGGTTTTTTTTATCGCATCGTATTTGCATTGGGGTTTTTTATCGGGGCCTAATTATGAGCGACATAATGCGCTTGTCGTGCCGCTTGTTATTAGTCTGTAATTTTTTAATGTCGTTTATTGATTTTGTAAATAACTATTTGAATAATTTATTAGTCACTTGGCAATGGGTAATTGGCAAGCGAGGCTATTTGTCGGCCTTGTCTCTGTCCATTATATATGTATGTGTTTATGTACATATAATCTACAAAATGCATTCAAAACCGACACCGGCGCTGAGTAAATATATCTGCTGAAGTTGCCATAAACATTTGCATTCGTATTAACATAAATTGATTGTTATTTTAGCTTTCTAAACAGTATTTATAACGATGAATAATAAGTTATCGATAGTTGGTGAGCAACGTAGTTTTAAGTATTCAAAGAACAAACAAAGCTGGTCACATTATAAAAACCGAATCAAGAGTATTGCGTAAACCAATTTGACAATACACTCCAATTCGAAAAAATAAAAAATACAAATATGAAAAACAGACAGTATGAATACGTTTAGATATTGCAGCTGCTTTTACGGACTGCTCTGCTATTAATGAATCATTTCAATTATTTATTTGCCGAAAGAAGAGAAGAAATGTTCCGTAATTAGTCCGCCGCGAAAGACTTCCTGGTTTTCTGGCTCCGACTTGGAGGCAACACAATAAATGTCGAAAACTTTCAACGCCGCAATGAGGCATTGCTGCGTGTGGTATAAGCCTTATTTATTTGCCGGCCATAAATAACGCTTAACGCATCTAAATCTTTAACTTTGTGCGAATGTGCTGGCTGACTGGACTCCTTTGGTGCCGAGTTTGAGTTGTTTACCCGGCTAAGGCTAACTCGACAAGACTTAAATTGTGGACATGAATGCCCCCTTCTGTTCTCACTTCAATTCGGAAGTTAAAAGTTAGAAAACAATACAAAAATTGTACTGGCTACTGCTTTTGGTTTCTTTTCTCTTTTTTAGCTGGCCGAGATTTATGAGCAGCTCTTTTTGCGCTCCTTTGAACGGTAACGTTTTATAAAACGCGTTTTTTTATAGCGTTTGATATCCTGTAAAGGGAATGTTGTCAGTTGGAAGAGAAGTGCAACTTAAGGTCAGAACAAAGAATCGATGCTAAGTAGTTCTATGTTTAGAGTGATAACTTACGATAATGACATAATGCATTGCTTTGATTTTATCGATAGATCCATCCAAGTGTTTGAACTTCAAATTATAAATTCAAACTAAGTTTTGAAATCAATAAATCCATTGAATCTATCGATAGTTCAATTGATTACTTGTTCTGTATTTCTGCTTCTTTTATTCATCTCTGCTCCCATCTTAATCGCAGCCCTCATTATAGGGTATCTCGACGCTGATCAAATCTCTTTTTCAGCAACCCCCCACAGTCGCATTTAGTTGATCTTTTGTGGCTGTTTGCAGTTGTTGCCGATTGTTTTGGGTAGTTGTGGTTGCCTGCCTGGGCGCGGCTGTTGCTGCAAGAATGCACACACTCTGTAAACACACCCACAACCACACACACACACACACACACCTACACCCATATAGTACCGTATGCTTGGTTCAGACGCCTCTTATGCTGTCATGCTGTTTTGCCAAGGCTGAAGGCTGCCAGATGCCAACCAAAAAGTTGTGCCACCCACGCAGCGATACATTCACACAGTGTATACGCACACCCCCACACACATACATACAGATACAGATAAGTGCAAACAGAACAGCACACATTGCCTTAACCTTAACCAATGTCAGTTTTGGCACCTACAACGTTTTTGTTTTGCGCCCTTCGCATATTTTTGTTTGGCCAAAAACCGGGGCCTAGGGGGACGCTTGCGGCCAGTTTTGACACGCCCAGTGCCCCCGGTATATATGTATGTATGTGCGCCTCTCACATCCTGCATGTGTATGTGTGTGTGTGTGTGTACTTTGCTCACAAATTAACATATAAATTGATTTTGCACAAGGCAAAGTGTTGAGCTGCTGTGGATTGTCAATGCGTTGCGGTTCGGATTCGGTTGGTCCCTAGTCCTGGAGAACGTACTACGAAGTGCGTGAATGGGCCTCAAATTGCATTGCCATGTTCGGGTGTGTGTCTCGAAAACTATTTGTCGGTTTTTGGGTCAATTAAAGAGAAGAGCACACACTCAGATACGCAAAAATCGTTCGATATATGCAAACACACTTACACACACACATCGTAGCTTCTGCAATTGTCAAATAAAACATTTTTGAGGCCGTGCGAGAAACGGATGAGCTGAAAAGTATTGCTGTATTTTATTGCTGAGCAGTTTAATTATTTTTAGCAACGTTTAGAGTTTCGTGATTGGATTCCATTTGCGACCCAAACTCCTTCCTCCGCTCACTCTATCTGTCTCTCTTTCCTCTCGCTCTAGCTAGTGGCCAGGCATTTGGCAAATTGTTTAGCCTGTAAATCCTTTTTGCGCCCAGTCCCAATCCCAATCCGAGGCCGAGGCAGTGCCCGCACAGGCCAGTGTGCCAGCTTGGGAGCTCTTGGTGAAACTAGGTCAAGTGGAAATTGTATCCATGTACATTACGTACATATACCGGAAAAACAGGCAAGCCAGCAGGCAGCTTAGACTTATTATTGTTGAGATAAGGCTGTAATAGTTATCTTTAAAATAACCACAAAATCTATTTGAATTATACAACAAAAGCAGGAAGCAGCAACGGGCAACGAGTAGTGTGTAGTAATACAGCTGCTCCAAAGCCTTGGCCAAGTTAATTACACTTAATACGTTAGGTAAAGGTGGCAGTATGCAATAGGGATGGGTGCATCGACACGAAAATATCGATTTGATAGCTACAAAAAATACCACATAAACAAATTCATATTGTTAAATATCGCTATCGGTGAGAAAATATCGATGTTGATATTTTAACAAAATACAACATTGAATAAATTTTATGTTAAAAACATCGACTATATTGCAATGAATAAAGTCGAGTATAAGAGTGATCCATCCCTGGCCTAGTCTCTCTGTGTGTGTGCGTGGCAGTGTGACCATGCGTGTACGTGTGTGTGTGTGTATTTGTGGCCGCTTGTTTGAGCATTTGTGTGCAGCAGCTGCCCCAAGAAACTGACAGCTTGTTTGCTTGTGGATTTCAATGCAGCAGGTGTCGTTTCCCTGGTTGCCGGTCTTAAATACCTTGCCAAATATTTAAGAGTAATCATCGGTCATTGGTCAGCAAAGTGTTTGACAGCAGCTGTAAATTATTTTCCAATGAGGGAAACGTAGGAAAACAAATTTTAAATTCTATCAAAATAGTGAGAATTTCTGCCAATCGAAATCCAATCAATGCAGGACGCGCCAAGTTGGTCTTTTGTGACCCGTCGTAGCCGTCGAAAGATGTTGCCAGGGCATTGAAATTGATTTATCAGGCAGTCCACATTAAAAATTGACAAGCAAACAAATTGAAGCTGGCACAACACGTGTATATTCATCGGGGATGCCAACGGCATAAGCCCCACGACATTATCCCTTGCCCGGGCCGGGACACACTTCTGACTCGCTCTGTCTCTCTCTCTCTTCCTTTCTTTCGGCGCTTTATTATCAATATTTTATGAGTCTGAATTAATTTTAAAACATTTCGACAGCTGGCACACTCCAATCTAACTTTTCGTTGCCATTTAAGTTATCTAGTTTGACATATTTCGCATTCTTCTTGTTGCCAAAAACTTTTTGTCCCTCTCGCTCTCTCTCTCTCCGTCTCTTTCGCTCTACTTGGAACATTTTATTAGTTATGCAAATTAATGTGCGTCCATGCGTAAATGGACGTGTGTGCATACTTAATTTTTAATATGTTCGCTATGGTTTGCTGTGCCGTCTGTGCTTTTTTACCCAAAACTAACTGGCTGTCTCCTTTTCTTCCTTCTCTCCTCACTGTCTTCCTGCAAGTAATGAATCAAATAATTGGGTTCTTAAGTTCGTTATGTGAATGGCACTTCTGTGTGTACGAGCTCAGAAGCAACTTAACCAGATCGGATAATTGGATAAGTTTTGAATGTTTATGAATGGCAGAAGTTCGTCGAAGCGATGCTATCAATATTTAAATAAAGAGCAGACAAAAGGATTACAGCTTGCAATTTGCATAAACTAGATTTGATTATGTAAGCTCCAAGACGTAAGAAGGTTGTGCATTTTGAATGAATATAAAAGAAATTTCCATGCATTTTAGATGCTTGTCGTATGTAGATATAAATTTTCTTTCTTTGAATTGTTAACAATGTGACCTGCTTAGCTAATGTTTAAAATACTAAGAAAGTCAGCAAATACAGTATTTTACTATTGGCGAATATCGACAACATATAGCACTGTTTGCAGACAAAAGCTGATTAGCTTGAAGAATGCTTAATTCATTTTATTGATGAATCTTTTACTTGTTATTTATATAAATTACTTTCAGATTTCGATTTGAAGCTAAATTGCTTCAGGTTCATCCATCAGCAGGACGAATCAAGCAATCGATTCACTATATATATGTGAGCAATTTCGTAACTAATTCGCCAATAAATCAACAAACAAATTCATGCGAGAGTCGAGAGCAGAGCACGTCCGTCGGGTCCCATTCCGAAATGGGTCAATAATTAAGCAGACAGGTCTCGCTCTCTCTGTCTTCCCCTTTCTCTATCTCTCTCTCTCTCTTTCACTTGCCTTAAGTCTTCATTTAATGCACAGTCATTTCCTAAATACATACGAAAATTTTATAACAAGCATTAATTTTGGTTAATAACTTTATAAGGGAAACTAATGCATGACCTAGGCCAGCTTACGCACACATAAGCATATCAAATTCTTACGCACACATCCGCTCTGGACAGGGAAGGGAGTGGGAGAGAGGGAGGGAGATGGCCTTGGGCTTACCATTTTTCACACAATGTTCGGGGCAACGCCTAGCAGCTAAGACCGGGACTAGGACTAGCCCAAGACAGTGGGGTCGTTAGGCATAAAATAGAATTGAAATAACCATACGATAAGCTCAATTTGTGCGCAGCTTTAGTGGCGCATTAGCCATACATAAAGCAAAGATAGACGCCATATAAACACACAGTCTATAGCATGTCTGTGTGTGTGTGTGTGTGTGTGTGTTTAGGGGGTGTGTGTGCGTTGATGTGTGCGTCACTTCCGCTTGTAATTGTAGTTACAATGTCACAATCAGCAGACCGTATAAACGCAGGCAAACAACATCGAAGCAGGACCAAGACGTCAACAACACACACACATACATGCACACACACAGGCATAAACAACTGGCACACACACTCGCTGATATGGTCTAGTCCTAGTCCTAGTCCTGGTACTGGTGCTGGTGCAGGTCCTTGCTCGTCCTGCTGCTGGCTTTTGTGTGCGCTTTTAAGTGGCGCAAACTCGCTCGCCCACTTGGGCGCTTTATTAGCAAAGTGAAACTTAGACAATGCCAGGCACACACACACACACACTCTCGGCATGCTCAAGCTTCAAGTCCAAGTCTCATCCTCGACTTTGTAAGTAGCCTCAGCCACACACACTCTCACACACACGCGCACACACTCGCAGCACTCTCAGCCGCAGCATTGCCTTGGCAATATTTACAAGTCACTTGTTTTTATGCCTACATTAATTATGCGCGCTTTCGCCTGTCTCTCTCTTGATATCCCTCTCTCTCCCACACTCTCTCTCTCTCTATGTCTCTCTTGCCGTCTCGTGTCTTTTTGGTTTTTGGTAACTTTGCGCTTGTCTTTGATTTTGATGCCGTTGCCACAATTCCTAGAAGGCTTTGGTTTTTGGTTGCTGCTGCTGCGTGGTTGCTCTCCCTTCTTCTTTCTCTCTCTCCCTCTCTATCTCTCTTTCTCTCTGCTCTTGCCCCTGTCTTTCACTTGCCTGTCAACGCCTGCTAGTCGACTTTACTCGTATTTTTCTTCAGATTGTGGGTTACCCAATAAATTTGGCACCCATCGCACTGAGAGTATCTATCTATGTGTGTCTGCGTGTGTGTGTGTGTGTGTGTGCCAGTGTGTGTATTTCAGTTTCTTTAAAAGAACTCGCATCTTAATTGGATGCTGTTCAAGTTTGTCGCACCGCTCGCTGCTCATAAATGTCAGCCAGGTCGACCTGCATAAACTGACCCAGTTGAGCTCTATCCAGCTCCCTTCCCCCCTCCCCCTTCCTTTTCTCTTTCTCTGGGCTGCCTTTAATGGGATTATTGCGCAGTGAAACGTGTAATGCGTCAGCCTCGACACTCTGTAACTTTTGCACTTCTTCTTCTGCTGCTGCACACTGTCCTTGGCGTCATGTGCGCTTTTTGGCAGACACTGCGTATGCGTAATGTGTGCACGTTCTAACAGAGCTAAGTGTCATTCTGTCTACAGAGTGTGTGAGTGTGTGTGCGCGTCATGATTGCATGAATTATGCAACGCGATTGCTTTAAATGAATTTTTAAAGTCCGTGCCGCCCTTCGTTGCAAATTCCACAAATCACTTTCCATTCGCCTCCGCATGCCATGGCTCATTTCATTTTCTCAGCGATTTTTGCCTACTTGACGATGCATTTGCACATTTCGCACCGTCATGGGCCATTTGCATATTTGCAGCATTTTTCTGCTGCTGCACTTCGCACAAAAGGGGGTATTCCTATTAACATATTTCCACCCTGCGGGCGAAATTAAAAATGCATTATTTAATTTTTATTAAATTCTTTGGTTTAATGCGTTTTATTTGGTTTCTCATTTTCTTCTTATGCTTTTTACAATTTGCCGTTATTAATTTTAGTTTTTTTTTCTCCTTTCACTTCTCTTTCTCAGAACTTAGAAAATAATTACGACTAAATTCCGTTTCTGTTCGTATTCTCTCTTTCTCTCGATTATTAATGCTCATTGTTGTTGTTGTTGTTGTTGTTGTTTTCTGTTTTCATATTTTTGCTTTGTTCATAAACTTGTTGTTGTATTATTATTATTATTATCTACATACTGCCTAGCTTAATGTATAATTCTGTTTTTACATTCTAAAATAGTTCTGTAAGTTATGGGCGTATTTTAAAAGTTTTTGGGGATTTTTTTGGTTTAGGTTTTTGTCGTTTATTTTCTCGCTGCAAATTCTTTATTGAGTATTTGTTGTTGTTGTTGTTGTTGTATATTGGATTCAAATTTCCATTTGCTATGCTAAAACATTTTCATTTTCTTTTTTGCAGTTTCTCATTGTTTGTTTTTTGTATTTTTTTTTTTTTCGGTGCACATTGCCAACTATCTCACTTGGTGAATTTAAAATTAAACAATTTGCTATATACGCAACTGTGTCAATGTGTGTGTGTGTTGGTGTGTCTGTGTTTGCTTGTGTACAGTTTATACAGCTAATGATTTATTTATTCCATTTACAATATTCAGTAGAGTGCTTAAATGATTGCTTTCTGCGTTCTCAGAATGTTCTATGCAGTTTTCTCTCCTCCGTCTTGTTGCTATTGCTACATTTTCTTTTAGTTTTTACAACTTTGAAATTTGCTTTCCATTTTCGCTTTCGACTTTTCCTTTTTCTTTTTCACCTTCATCGTTATGGGTTTCAATCTTTTCATATTTACACGAAGAAATTTGTGAAAGTTTTTAAAATAACTAAAAGGGAAAATAAATATTTAATGAGTGCAAGCAAATTCAAATATGAATAAAAGTTTAAATCTGTTTGCAAATGATTTATTTATTATGAAAGTTATGGTCTCACTCTGTTTTTGAGCGAAAATTGAACTAATAATTTAAATTTATTTAGCACTTATTGTAAGTTATCGAAACTCAATCAACTAAAGTGGCGGTAAACCGATAGTGTGGAAATCGATATCGTAGAAAATATAAGAGCATAGTTCAGTCAGAACTTGTTCAACACTACAGGTAGAAAGTTATCAAACACTTGATCATTGATGCATCAAATGTGGCGGTGAGCCGATACCAAAAACGATAATGAAGTTAGTTATCGAAAATATTGCATAAAAGAACATAAAGACGATTAAACCTGGATAACATTTAAAAACATGATTGGAATCTCTTAAAAGCTGCCTCTACTTAACCTTTCGCTCGTCCCTTTTTGTTATATCTAGTTTACATACAGCTTTAACTTTTATTTATGTTTAATGTTTGTTAAAATAATGCGATTAGTTCTTAGATCTTTATATTAAGTACTCGTATATTGTGGCTACTTTGTTTTTTTGATACCTACGGTTTTATTTTTCTTTTGTATTACCCGGAAACACTTGTGCTGTGAAGTTGCTTGTGTGTTCTCTTCTGTTGAGTGCCCTCTCGCTGGTGGTTGGGAGAGTCAAGGAAGGCGAAAGACGAAAGGAAACGCTTTGTGTCACAGTCAAAATAAATACAATAAATTATTTAAATGGAAGCCCGCTAGAACCCCACTCTGTAAAGTCGGCAAAATTAAAATTTCATAAACTAGAGCAGAATACAAAGGAAAACCCTTAATGCCACTCGCTATTTGGGGAACCGGAACTCTGGCGATGTTGTGGGCGTCTCCTTCATCTGCGTCTAAGATTCAACAAGCGTGTAGCGCATGGGCCACTTGAGCCCATTCCCTGGACCAAATCCTTTGTGTCACCAGGCAGGTGTCGTCAAGGCAACAACAGCATGCGAGATACTCGAGTCTGGAGTGCGCGACTGAGACAGTGGGAGTGGCTGTGGGAGGGTTTTGTGTATGTGTTTGTGGCATGTGAGCAGTGGCGAGTCAATTGTCAGCTTACAACGCCGCCAAAAGCGACTCAATCGGCAGGCAAACAAACCCGCAAACACAGAGGAATGACCGGGGGGAGCAGAAGTGTAACCCACACACACACACACAGCAACAGACTCACTCAACAATAGTCCGCATAGGCCTGACATTTCTTTTGCTCGGCTTCTAAACATTTTTTTGCTGCTGCTGCCCTTTTTTTATGGCTCGAGAGCGGAGGCAAAAGACGCTGAAAAGTTTATATTAAATGAAAAACTTTTTCAATTACATCAACGGAAATAAAATGCTGCCAGCTTGCCACTCGAGGCACGCATAGGCAACGGCAACGCCAACGTGGCTGCCCAACAGAAAGGGGCAGCACGAAATGTTGGCAGAATGGAAATGGGAGAGGGGGAGAGCGACTGGCGGCGAATCGCAGTAACGACAAACACAACGACAACAATAACAACTGCCAAAGATGGAGTCGGTGCTGGGATCCTTTGTTTAGCGACGCGTCTTTGTTTTTCGGCTTTATTAGGTTAGGTCGCCCCTGCCCTTTTTGGGATACTCTTACAGAGCGTCGCTGAGATTTGTCAGCAAGTTTGTCGAGCCATAAATAGAATTAAATGCTCGTGTTTGAAATAATTGAAATTAAAATTTTTATTTGTCATAAGTAATGAATAATAACCTTAAGTACATAAATAATGTATTAAAACATATAAAGGCAATGTTAATCCCTATACAGTTCTATGACAACCTCAGATACGATAAACGAAATGCATAAATAGTGATTAAAACTATAAAGAAAAGCAATATGATAGCTTAAAAGAGTTGTACAAAAGGATTGTATAAATGCTTAATTATTATAAAAAGTTTCATTAAATAGGAATCGGGCAATATAAAAGTGCCAACATTATAAAAGATTTAAAAGAAGAAAATTATGTGTCCTGAATTGAGTTTGACATGATATATAATATATCTATCAATATATTATAATTATTATTACACAAAAAAAAAACATAAACCATAATTGTTAAATCAATTAAAATAATTTGTTAATATTCATTAAAAACGATTTTCTTTGGGCAGTAACGGTTAAATATCGTTTGGTATTATCCGAATGTTAATATCGATAAATAAAGGTATTAAAAAACTATTGTGAGCTGCGGCAACAATGGTTAAATATTGTTTGGTATTTAATCGATGTAAATATCGATATTTCAAAATGGCAGCAGTTGAGAGTGGGAAAAATAAACTGCAACTTGGCTTAAATTAAAGAAATTATTATAAAATAAATACAAAATCTGCAACATCAACAAGCGCTGTAAGTGTATCTTGGGTTCTTTGAGATCCCTCATCATTTCAGTTTCTTTCTTGTGCGACTCTGTTCGACTTTCTTTTTAGGGTTTGTTGGGCCTGTTCTATTGTTTGACTGAGTGCACATTCTTTTTCGCCTTCGTCTTTTGTTTTTGTTTTCGTCTTAGATGCGTTGTGGGCAACTCAAGGAGGAGAAACGAACACAAACCAAACATATATATGTCTGTGAAAAGTGGAGTGTCTTGTATGAGTCAGTGTGTGTGTGTGTGTGTCTAAGTTGTGTCATCAGCTCGTCTATTTACAGAGCCACTGAATCTGAGTCTAAGGCAGCGTCCTGGCTGGCGTCGTGGCCGCCGCGTTGTCAAATGTCGCTCGTCTCCTGCGCATCGCCCACGTAACCCTCGTCGGGGCTATCCGCCAGGGGCCCATTAAGCTGCTTCAGCTTGGCGGCATCCGAAGTTGATTCACCGGCACTGTTGCTGCTGCTGGCGGCACACTCCGCATCCGCTGTCGACGTCGCTGCCGCCGACATGGCCGCGTTGGAGCCACTTGGTGATGTCTCGCTCTCGTCCAGCTCGGGTATGGTGGAGGTGCCGTTGGCATTGCTGCTCTCCAGCGTAGGTGCTGGCGTCGCTGCTGTCGTTGCTGCTGCTGCTGCCGTTGCTACCACTGGTGTCTGCTGCGTCGTGGGCGACTGTGCCAGGCCGTAGCGCAGTTGAGGTTGCGCATGGTAGCCAGGCAGGCAGCTAGGCCACTGCTGGAACGCTGGCAACGGCACCGGCAGATCGCTGCTCTTGTAACCCTCTGGCGGCGAGGGAAATTGCTGCTGCAGCTGCAACTGTTGCTGCTGCTGCTGTTGTTGTTGTTGTTGCTGTTGGGGATATCCCTCGGCAGTGAAGCGCACGTTGGGCAACTGATACTTCTCGTAGCCCACAATGGGTGCACGCTGCACGAACTCCGCCTCGAGGCTGTAGCGCAGGTTGGCATTCTGTGCCGCTGCAGCTGCAGCCGCCGCGAACTGTTGTTGCTGCTGCTTGTGGGCGCGATTGTGGGGCAAGGTGCGATAGAAGTTCTGCGGCGGCGCTGCAACCTGCTGCAGTTGCTGCTGAGACTGTTGTTGTTGTTGCTGTTGCTGCTGCTGCGGCGTCGCTGCTGCCACTTGCTGCACCAGATGCGCGCTGCTATAGTCATAGGCATAGCCATCCTGGCCAAGAAAACAAACCGGATTCAGATGCACATCCACCTGATGCGGCGATGTGGCTGCCTGTGCAGCTGCTGCCGAGCTGAGCACCGACTTCAGCTGCATGCCGCGTGGCAGCGTCGTCATGGCGGCAGCAAAGCGTGATCCCATGCCCAGCATAGTGTGCGGATGGGGCGCGGCCGTGGTCAGTTGATAGCAACCTTCGTACTGGCCACAATCGCTGGCCGTCTCGTAGTCCCCAGCGCCGTCCAGGGAGACTGCCGTCTTCAGTTTATGCTTGACGCTCTCGGCATCGTTGACCAGATCGGGATTCTTCTCCGGGTAATTGCGCAGCGAGGCAGGAGGCGAGCAATAGGCGGCGGCCAACCCATTGCTGAGCAGCAGCGGCGGCGAACCTGCTCCGTTCATCATGTTTACATTCAGTTGCAGCTGCTGCTGCTGTTGCTGTTGGGCGTGGGCGTGTGCATGCGGATTGGGCGTGGCATATAGCAGAAGATTCTGTTTCATTTGTCCGCCGAGTATGAGACCACCGCCGCTGCCAACATTGATGCCGACACCGCTGCCGACGCCACCTCCACCAATGCCAACACCTCCTCCACCTGGTCCTCCGCCTGCTCCGCCCGCTGAGCCATTGCCCGCCTTGGTGGGCGTTAGATTCTCGCTGAGCAGCAAACCAGCGCCACCATTCAAGCTATCCCCATCGTTCAGTATGGAGGCACACTTCATCATGCCCGTATCCTGGCTGCTGCCATTGGTGGAGTCGGTGGTGCCGGCGATGCTGGTGACCTGTTCGCATTTCTTGCGCTTCGCCGGTTCCGTGGTGCGTTTGCACTTCACCACAATGGTGCAGAGCAGCACCACAAAGATGATGCCCCCACCCGCGCTGCTGGCCACAATGTAGTTCATGTAATCCCGCGGAAACGATACCTCATTCACCACAGGTGGTTCCTTGATGATCACACGCAGTGTATAGTTGCTGAACGTGGTTCCCGCAATATTCTGGCCAACGCACGAGAAGGTGCCATTGTCCTCGGCACCCACATTGTAGATGAAGATCTCGCTGCGCTTCTCCTCGGCACCACTGCCACCGCTCTCGTCGATATAGTAATACATGTGCAGATTGTCCAGCAGGCTGTCGTTGCTCATCACCTGCCCGTTGAAGAGCCACAGCACCTTGGGCTCTGGTATGGCCCGCACCAGACACGTTATGGACATGTTGCGTCCCTCGCTGACCTCCGTGTAACTGGACTGGGGACTCACCTCGGGCAGGCAGGCCAACTGTGTGCGCTGCAGCCCCTTGATCACTTGCCCCTTCAGCCGCGCCGGCTCCATGCACTTGGGCTCCTCTGCCAGCGGCGTATTGTGATTGACTAGCCACCCGTAGATGTCCAGCAGGCGGCAATCGCAGTTCCAGCGATTGCTGTGCAGGCTAATGCCATGCAGGGATTTGGGCAAGATATGTGCGCCCTGGATGAAGGCAATGCGATTGCCATCGAGACGCAGCCACTCCAGATTATCCATGCCCACAAAGGCTTCGTTCTCGATCCGTTCGATCTGGCAGTTCGATAGCTCCAGTGTGGTGAGGAACGACAAGTGACGAAAAGCGGAGGTCTTCAGTTCTCGTATGGGATTGCCACTGAGCGAGAGACGCATCAAGGAGCTGTAATCCTGAAACGTTTCGCTCGGCACATGCTGCAGCGCATTCTCGCTCAGGTCGAGCTCCACCAGGTTCGTCAGTCCTCGGAAGGCCTTCTCATGTATGCGTATCAATTGATTGCGCGACAAGTAGATCTTCTGCAGATTCAGCAGATCCATGCGCAGAAAGCGTTCGCTCTGCAGCACCTGCAATCCGTTGCCACTGAAATTGAGCACCTGCGTGCCCGGATCCATGCCCTCGGGGAGCACAGAAAGCTGCTGTCCGCCGCACTCGACTGTCTGCTTGCCGCCCTTCCATTTGCAGACGCATACTTCGGGCGGACAGCCGAGGCCAGGCTGGATGAGCAGCAGCAGCAGCAGCAGGAGTGGGAGCAGGAGCAGTGGGTGTTGGAATGGGAGTGCTTGCAGTGGGCGTGGCATTATGTTAACTCTTTGTTTCCCTTTGGCGGGACTCGTGTCTGTCTGTCTGTGTTTTTGTCTTGCTGTTTATCTTACTCTCTCTCTCTGTCTTTCTGTGTGACTCTTTAAAGGTTTCCTTCTCGCCTCTCGGTCACGTGCGCATCACGTGCGCACTGGGAGTTCACTTCCGCGTCACGCAGATATCATTAGCGACATCTAAAATGGTTGAAACGTTGCGACAGTGGCAGTCTCAGCTTCAGCTTCAGCTGCAGCTTGAGCTTGAGCCTTAGCACAGCGGGGCCTACTCGAGTGTCAGGCAATAAAAGTGCTTCCCAGCCTTCTGTGGGAAGGGGTGAACGCTGCCCGTCGTCATTGTGTCCACGTCGTGGCTGTCATTGCTGTTGGCGGTACTGATGACGATAATGATGATGATCCCCTTCCCTTTCCTTTCCTTTCCCCTTCTTGGCTTGGCTAACCCTCTTGCTGTCGCGCCTTTTGTATTAATTTCATAAAAATGTCGCTCGCTTGATTTTTGCCTGGCAGCAGCCCCTGTAAGTAGGCAACGCCTTTTGTTACTCTGTCGCCTCTCGCTCTTTTCTTATTCCTCTGTTTCTTCAGCTGCTATCGCTGTTCTTGTTATTGTTGTTGTTGTTGTTGCTTTTGTTGCTGCCAGTAAAGGCTTTTGTCCTTAATGAAATTATAACGCAATTCATGTGTTGCTGTTTGGCGTTGTGTATACGACACGTGTACGAATTCCTTCCTTTGTGCTGCTTTGGTTGTTGCTCTTCTTCTTATTGGATGCTGCAAGTAACAAAATCAAAGCGAGAGTGAAACTGAATTAGTTAAATACTTGATGAAAATGTAAATTTAAGAATAGTTATAGTAGTTAATAAATATAATAAAAAGGGATGTTGCAATGGTACAAAATGTCCTTGCTTATCTTTTAAATCCACACAGAAGTGTTGCAACATTTTTCCCCATTTGTTTGTCATTTGTATACTCGCCTCATTTTGAAAAAGGATATATCGGTTTTGTGAAAATGCATTTTGTACAAGTACGGTTACTCATTTTTAATTGTAATCGTCTACATCGTTATCGTTTTACCGCCACTTTCGATCTAGTTAAACAATTAGTGTTAAAAAAGGACATAATATACCGCCACTTTTGACTGATCGAATTTTCGATAACTAACAGGGTAAACAACCATCAAGTTCTCTCGTAACCTCATTTTTTCTTTGCGATATTTAATTTTTAATTAAATTGCCAACGGATTAACGAATATACGTGCACTCACATTCATTCGTTCGCTATCCCATCTACAGATTTATTTTTAATAACTTTTTCATAGAGGACACTGTGGGGGCGAGTGCGGTCAGCTGGCAAGTATTTCAACGCCTGAACTTAATTATTAATGTACTCGGCGGGCGTATTAATGCATAATGATTATGCCGGATCGATGGCGAGTGGAAAGTGAAATCGGAAACATCAGCAAGCAAATTATGGCAGCGTATCCTCCTATCGCACAATATGCAAATATCGGACACACGGACAAGTATATGTTATATGTTATATGAGTATGTGTGTTTATCGTGTCAGCTGAAATGAAAGCGAAGCCGAAAGCAATTGCAGGCACATTGTTTTCTTTAATTGCGTTTCGTATTTTGTTAAAGCGGAAACGGCGTAAACAAAGTGAGAGGGAGAGAGTGAAATGTGTCAACAACAACCAAAGTGTGATATACGGAAAGGGGCAGATAATGAGGCGTGTGTTTGTTTACTTGTATTACTGCAATCCGTGCTGATTGCTGTCTCATTATGGCCTTTATTTCATTTGATATATGTCCTGGTGTGGGTGTGTGCGTATGTGTGTGTGTGTGTGTGTGTGTGCTGTCACCTTGGCCATTTGCCGGACACACCCGACTGCCATTTATATTTGTCCAAATTAATCAAAGCACATTAAAATGCCGAAAAGACAAAGGCAAAATGACAGTCAAACCGGAATGTAAATAAGCAGCCGGAAGAGCGCAACGGACGGAAGAAGGTTGGACAGGCGAAATAAACAAGGTGAGGGTGCAGAGGCGGGCATCGCCACAAAGATGAGCCGGCTATAAATCATGCAACACATTGCAGCGTAGCCACTTTGGGTAAATAACATATAAATTACACTGAAATTGAGCCAAGTGCAGCCCCCTTTGCCCTGCCCACCACCACTTGCCCTTCGTCATTCTCTTTGCCTGCCGCACAATGAAATCGCACGAAAAACAAGCTTAACTAAGCTGAAAACACAGAAATTGAGTAATTCGATAGGGCAGTTAAGCAGAAGCAGGGGAAAGCGACTGAGGTGAGTGAAAATGGCAGACAGAGAGTGAGAAAAGATGGGCTAAGAGGCAGAGAGATCCTGAAGGAAGGAGAGATGTATAGAGAGAGAGAGAGAGAGACAGAGAGAGAGAAACTAAGGCATAAATATAAAGAGATAGATCACTTAAACACAGTGCTGTCGATTTACTTGTAGTTTCTTTTTATAAACCAACTATGGTAAAATTTAATGAATTTGTGAGAGTTATAGAGTTTTTGAGAATGAAGTTAACTTTTTTACGGTTATTTATGCAAACATTTTTCTAGACATGGTACCCTAACTTACATTATTTCATCAAGAACTTCCAAGTTCAAACGGGAGGAAGCATTCTTAAACATTTCTGATTAATTTGCTTTATGCTATACATTTTTTAGCTTTGGATAAAATACAATTTTTATTGACCTTTCCATCGCTTCTTATTAAAAACAACTTATTTTGTAAGTCAAACGTTCTCTGCACTGTTGAAAAAAACAAACCACGCGGCTCAATAGCTACCCACCACGAACGAAACTTAGCAACAGACAAGTCAACTGACACAGTGACTGAGAGACTGACGAATCGACTTATAGGCAGACAAATCGACTGACAGACAATGGAGATGGCCCATCGACCTGCCGACCGAGTTTCTCGCCGAGTGGCGCCAATGCAAATGCGTAATGGATACGACTTGGGTGCGCCATCATTTTGCTTGGCTAACAAATTGACTTGATTTGCTTTGGGTATGCTTTGCCATGGCAGCAGTAGCAGCAGCAGCAGCAGCAGAGGCAGCCACCTGAAGTGTATTTTCGTCATTATTAATAACCCCGGCATTAATCTTGCCAATGTCCTGTTGTCTATGCCACAGCTGGCAGCTGTTTTTGGGGGGTCGCCTGGCGCTTAACTTGTAATTGTAGCCGAGATTGCCGCCGAGGCTAAACAGGTGAACGTGTTCGGACTGGCTTGACGTGGCTTGGCTTACTGCGTGGAATTCATGAACTGTATAATTAATAGCAGACTACTTTGGTAATTATTGAAAGAGAGCGGGAGAGAGAGAGACCAGAGAGGGAGTAAGAAGGCAGTCCAATATGAATTTAATATTCAATTCATCTTCACTGTCGACAAATCTTGAAATTCAATTTGTCTGCCCAATAAAATCTCTTAAATATGCATAAACTGAGCATGAGCATTCGCAAATTTGTTTTAGCTACAAAGTAAACATACCATATATCATATATGGTATACTCGTACTCTGTATGTTTGTTATTATATTTCTGTATCTCTGCAAAAGAAAATCTAATTTAATTTATGCTCTACACAGACGAAACGAAACGAAACGTTTTCACATTTCTCACACATCTCTGACATTTTCATTTGTCAGTTATGAAGAGGCTTCTCCTGCCATGGGCAGCACACGGAAGTCGGTGTGCGTGCGTCCTGTTATGTTGTATCCTTATCACAAAATGATTTGACAGTCGAGACCAAACGCCAGTTGAGCCGGGTATGTGCCTGAGTGTGGGTCTGTCTCTGTCTGTCTCTTTTTTGTACTTGCAAATCTCTACGATTTGGTTGAGTTGAAAATTTTTCTACATTTCGCTGATAAACATTTATTTTATTTAGAAACAGGAAAACACTTGACACGTCTTCAAGAATGGCTGTCATTGCGTTTAATTTCAATCAAATCAATTGAATGTCGCAGTACTGCTCAGCGCAGCGTATACGTATTGTGTGTGTTTCTGTATTCAAATTGGTTCAAGTAGCCTGTTGCGTATTTTCTCCGAGTAAATAGGAATGCGCTTCTCTAAAAGCTTAACGATGTATCGATATGTAGCGGCATTCGATAACTATTGTAGGTGGGAAAAATAAATAAAATACTTAAACCGATATATGGATGTGCAGCATAATTTCGATGGCAATCGATGATTGTGAAATAAACATACCAACAATGTATCGATACTTTGTTTTAGATCAACACCATTTGATTAGTGTTGTAGGCGACGCGCATTTGAATTTGTACAAACGTATTCACACGAGATAATAGCATTACCAGCACGCCCGATGCGGCAAATACATATGTATTTAGCTACACATATGTATCAGTGTATTTTGTAGCTGTATTTAATTTGCCTCTCGTTGGGCCAACTTCAGACTTTGCGGTGCGAATTGTCTTTCTCCAAAGTGCCTGCTAATGCGCTTAAAACTTAATTAAAAACTTATCAACAGCTGCTACCTTGTTCCCTTTTGCCAACCTGGCCGCAGTGCGAGAGAGTGAGCGAGATAGGGCGAACTGTTTGTCGCGCTTAAAGTGCTCATTAAATTGATTGCCCAAAGTGCGCCGTGGTTTAGAATTCTTTGGTGCTTTTCATTCTTTGTTATCCTGGCAAATAACTTGAGTTTGCTTTTTTACTCCAGGTGCACGCGGACGTAGCTGCGGAATGCTGCATAAACTAGTTCGTTGTTGTGGAAAAAGGAGGAGGAGGAGGAGCAGTGGCAGGAGGCGGAGTGGCAGGAGGAGGAGGAGCAGTGGCAGCAGGAGGAGGTAGCAGCAGCAGGTTGGCTGCGTTGGCAACTTCAAAGTGGCGTTGCAAACATGTCATAACATGTGAAAATTAAAATGTACATGACAACTTAAGCGGCGAACGGGCCAGGGCGAGAGTTGCCCCTTGACCCAGCTGCAGCTTTTCTCCCCCGCCCCCCCTCTCACTATGTAGCTGGAGCACTTAATTTGGCATGTTGCCTACTGCTGCTGGAGCTAGTCGTGGCCAAGGTAGCGTGACAACAGCAGCACAAACAACACAAATAGCAACAACAATAGCAAGAACAACGACACGCGAGGAACACAAACAACCGCAGGTGCAGCCACTGTGGCGACGGCACAACTGCAAGCAGGGCGGGCAGGTGGAATGGAGGAGAGGAGAGGAGCGGGTGTGCTCGGACGGACCACAACGAGTGCCATTTTGTAGCGTGCATAAATTTTTTACTACCTTCGAAAAAAGCGCAACGATGGCCATAAAACTTATACTACCTGCCACGAACTATGCGACGCCCCCGTGTCGCACCGCCCCCCTCACCCGTCTCACCTGCAGCAGCGAAAAAGAGACGAAAAAAGGGCGCGAGACGGCAAATAAAATTACGCATGCAATGGCAAAATAAAATATGCATAAAAAATAAGCTGCAGCAAAAATCTGGCAGAAAAGAAAACAAAAAAGAGGAATCACAAAAAACATAAAGCCGCTATGCAGGGTAGACTGGCAGATACTCTGTGAGAAAAGTTCAAAAATAATTAAAATGCGATCTACAGTCTTGCATAATGTGACATAAAGTTTCAAGTGTTTGTATACCCTGTAAATTATCTGCACTTCACATTATTATGACTTGTATATGACCGCGCAAATTGCCAATATCACTTCATAATCACTTACCCAATTTTATTACTTGCTGGCGCACAGGGTATTAAGTAGTCAAGCACATTTCTCAGGAAACGACGTCGTTAAAGCGCAAATAAAATGCCACCACGCCATGCCCCCCGCTTCAGCTCCTCCTGCTCGCCTCGCATTCGCTTTATGTTAATTTCTCTCAGCTCTCGCACACACAAACACAGAGAGAATGAATATGAATTTGAATGCGTTTTGCCTCAAACATTTCGACAAAGCGCAAACACGACGCGCAACGCGCGAGTTTTTCACTTGAAATTATGTTTACAACAGCATAAGCAGCAGCTGCTAAAAGCTTTAAGCGAGGACGCGCATCTGCTTAAAAGAAATCAGCTAATTTTCATTTTATACTGTGCGAATGGCGACCAAAAAGCAGTAGCACTAAAAGCTATTTGAAGTGCACGACAATTTGAATACCCTGGCGGAAGTGAGGATATTGTTTCTTAGGATAATCCGATTGTGAACGAGGACTATGGATTTCTTAAGCCTCCAGAGAAACACTACCATTAGGAACTAGTTATGTAAGCTTAAGGTTATACGTTTTATTTGTACTTATGTGAGTCATAGATTGTTTGTAATGCTTTGAGTTTAGAAAACTTGGGATCTTACTACACAATTCTATGATTTAGGTTAGTAATAATCGTGTAATCCTGTCTTTATATGTTAAATACTCATAATTGAATGAGTATAGAAGAATTGCATTGTAAATCTCTAGAAAATTCTAATCATACTAAAATTTCATAGACCTTTTAGAGGTCTTAGGTTAATAATGATAATATCTTCACATTTTGAAATGCCCAATATAAATCAGTGAAATTGAAACAAGAATTTTCTAGAGAAACCAAATCAATACAAAATTACCGAGTACTTTTAGTTATCCCAAGTTTACTAATTATATTTATATAATTAATCTATAATACATAAATATTTTAATATATAGAAATATATTAATTAGAAATATATTTATATTATATGATATATTATTATATTATAGAAATATATTAATTAGATGATTAAGACAATAGAGCAATAAGACAATTTATTATAAGACAACTTATTCAATATTTAAATTTTTCTTTTTCGTGGCAAACTTGTAATACCCTTTGCAATAGCACAAGAGTGCAGAAAAGAAATTATATAATATTCGCATTTTGCAGGCACCACACACACACACACACACTGTGGAAGAACCTCTAAAATTTTAATAGCTCACACATTATAAACGCAAATAAACGCCAAACGCCTCGACGAGGACGACGACGACGACGAGTCAGCTGCCATTTTGTTTGCTACTCTCTCAAAGGCACTTTGGACATGCTTTCAGCGAGTATTTAATGTGTGTGTGTGTGTGCCCCTTTTCTCCTTACCACCCTCTCTCTGTGTATTTTTTTTTATTTGCCTAGCAGCTCAAGTCGTTGGCGAACGCGTTCACTTAAAGTAAAAAGTTCTCGCAGTGTTGCGGTGCTGTGTCCGGTGCTCGTAGTTCTTGCGCCTGGTACGCCTCTTAAAGGCCCTAAAGTTGCAGAAAATTAAGCATACTTTAGGCACTCACCGGCATATTATGATTATCGTTATACAGCAAGCTGCGGCACCACCTTGGCTGGCCCTAATGTTGTTATGCATTTTGTGGCACAGCTGCTGCTCGAAATTCTGTTTCGTAGCCCAAGGTGTGTGCCGCTCTAAAAGTTTCTTCATAGAGTCTTCTACAAAATAAAGAAACGAAACAAAATCATGACATTGCAAAAAACTTTTTAATTGCTTTATAAGTTACCATGTACTTGCCGCCAGGGGGCGTTATATTTAGTTAAGCTAGTGCAAGCTGTGTCTATCGGATAAAACAAGTCGATTGCGGTAAACGATTCTCTGATATGAACGTAATGATAATATGTAAAGTAATATCGGAAATTTGAATTTCGATAATTCAAATTTATTAAATAACGATACAGTACGGTAATAAACTGAAGAGAACGAACAATACAACTTTAGTTTAAACTGAACTAAAAACAATTTACTACTCTTTTGATAAATAACAAAACTTTAAAATGAAATAACATCAAATTTCAATATTTTAAAATCCTGAGGAAGTATAAAATAAAGTAATCCTAAGTTATTCATAGTCTCACAAAGCGCATCTTTCTTGGGACATAAGGCAGCTTCCTCGGGATCTTGAATGCCGTTCAATGATTTCCTTTTTTTTATTACCCCATCGTCTAATGTTTAATTATACGCGGACTGATGATGTCTGATGGGTTTTTTTCTTCTTGGCGCATAAACATAACGCAGTTTATATTTTATTTATTTTGCGTGTTGCTTTTTTTTGCAGTCCTCCTTCGTTTTTTGTTGCCCCTTTTCGAGGGGGTTTCGGCTGAAAACCAATCATAAAACCCTCTGGTAACGCAGGCTGCCAAACGTTTTTATTACATGACAGACATACACACACACAGAGATAGGCACACATATGTAAGGCACACACACACACACTGTTGCACACACTCATATGCGGCTGTGTAATTTGCCATAAAAAAGTGGAGCACGGGCTCGTAAGTATTTGTGCAATTTCAGAGAAATTGTCAATTTGCGCCCCAAGCTCGTAAGTCTAAGCCAAACGACTGAGTCCGTAGATAAGGCAGGCAATGCAAGAGGGGGGCCGGGTTAGCTGGCACAGGCAAATACGCGTTGATATTTTTATGACAGTGTGTGGGAGTGTGAGCGTGTGTGTGTGTGTGTGTGTCTGGTTGCAAAATCGACTGTTAACATTTAACGCTGCGAATTTAACCGCATTTATGTATTTGGGTTGCTCCGGTTTATTTGATTTTCATTTAATTTGGCTAGCAGGCGGCATCGTCGCCTTCAAAAATTGGCATAACAATTACGCCGGAAACGGACAACGAAACGAGTGCCGGACGAGGCAGGCGGAGACGAATCCGAACGGATCCGGATCCAAGGCTTCAACTCAACCCATTCGAGCCTCAGCTGCAATCTGTAGCGCTGACAATGAAACTTCAATGGAGGATAATTGCTGTGCACACACACAGGGAGTAGGTGGCGCGGGTGGGGTGCAGGGCGTGGCTGTGTGGGCGTACAGTGCATGCTGAATGCTGAACGCTTGGCCATTGTGCACTGCACACTGCAACATATCCTTGCAACTAACGCTTCCGTTTCCGCAGCGCCAAGGCGAGGAATCTCCAATCCCCTAGCCCACCCTCTCCCTCTGCGACTCTTCCGTTTGTTGTTGTTGTTTCTGTTGCCGTTAGAGGCCACTTCTGGCCGCCTTTGTTGCCCGAATGGCGTGTGAATGAGCGCAATTAACAGCGCCAGTTGCACTCGTTTGTTAGTGCAGCACAGACGGGAAGGGGGAGGGAAGACAGCACAGGGTTGGGAGGTGGCACAGGGAATCTCAGCTCAGTTCTGCAAGCCACGTCGAACGATTCACCGTAAGGGTAGAATTAAAAACTAATTGCTCTGTGTCGCAATTGTAATTGCGCTTTGTCCGCGCAATCGGCTTATGCAACAGCATATTGTCACTGCGCATACCCTGTAATTGTATACCTCTTCACATGCATTCCTAAGTGGGTTTTCTTGTCTAGCGGAAATAAAATATTTTCTTTATATTTGTCTTCAAGTATTTCAACAACTTTTCTCATCGCATAAAAAGCGCTCTCAAATTTAAGAATGAATACTTCTTAATTTACCCTTAAAAAGTTCTTGCGTATTTCAAGCATTAAGCATTGTCATCCCCAAGGGCTTATATAAAATTACATAAATGAAATTTCTACCGCGCAGAGCATTTACTTGGATTATTTCTTTGCTTTTATCGCATTGAAAGTGAGTGCTAAAATTCGTTCAGCATTTCAATTTTTCCCCCATTGATATTTATATTTTGATTGTATTGAATTTCGTACGCATGACGAAATTTTGATTAAAATTATATAGATACATATTTTGGGTCGAATCGGGTGCGTTGGTTACTGTTTTTTGTTGTTTTTTGAAGTACCTTTCCGCAGTACCAATGTTATTCCGGCCAAGCCATAAAAAAGTAAAAAAAAAAGCCGAAGCTGAAGTTTAAAATGTGAATAGTCGTTTGTGTCACGATTCCTTTTTCTTTTTTTCGCTTCCCAACCCTGGCATTGTCTTGAAATTTCCGCCTCCTTAAGCACTTTGCGCTCACCTTTTGCCACATAAACCGAAACCGCTTTGGCCTTTTGGGCTTCTTTGCTAACTTAATTTGACCTACTCGACCGCGCCAAGGACTTGATGGATTGTTTAACTAATTAATTCTAACCGAAATTTTGAAAATTGCATTTGCTTATTAAATTCTCGAATGTGTCTTTAAGGATGACGAAGAGACGTTCTGAACGAAGCTTGGCTTCAATCTGTTTAGCATTTAAAGTGCTTTTAATGTGGATTTTCCCTTAACGCAATTAGCTTTTTTCTCTTTTCGCAGTTCTTCTTTGAGGTTCGCGCTCGTCCTTCTTTCTATGCCATTCAATGGCATCTCTTTTTTGTGCTCTCCATGCGCTGGCATTCCTCTTGGCACATGATAAATTTGCACTCAATTATTTCGCCATTGATAATTAGTGCAGGCTCTTTTTTTTGCCTTTCTCCAACGAATCGATTTGCACTGCTTTTGGCCTCGTTAACTATGGCAAGTGCCACTTTGATGCCGATTTTGCCTTTAATCGAATCTTGATTGTGCATTTGCGTTCTCATTCAAGGCATCTACTGCCTCGAAACAAAAAATAGATCTTCAAGACTTCTTATTAAGACCTTTTATTCATCGAGCTTATTGTATAATGGAATAAGTACGTTTGTGAAATGTCTTCGTTTGAAAATGCACGATAAGTGTTGAAAAATAAATAAATATATATAAAAATAATATCGATAGGTCAAGTCACGACTTTCGGTATAAAAACCGATAAAAAAAAACTGAAGCATCGAAATATCGTTTGAAAACGCACGAGTAGTGTTGAATATTGTAGCATAAACATCGAGACGTCACATCGATATATCGATGCAAGCAAGTACTGTCTCTTAACATCAATAACTTACATAATTACAGTGCTTAAAATAAATGCATGACTTTGCAGCGCAGCCAGGACATAAATTGTATATTAAAGTTAGCTCAGCAGAAAGCTGCAAGCCACCGCAGCGACACTCCAATACATTTGCGCCAGCAGAGAGTTATCTTCTCAACTGTCACCCACTTACGCCACGCTCTACAGAAAGGGCAGCTGCGCATCCCGTATGCTTGCGCTGCGTTCGTTCGTTCGTTTACCGCCATCAGCTGTGCTGTTTTTGCCTGTTCTATTGCCGTAACAAATCCATTTTACCTGTCAGCTTTAACGCGTAAGCAAATGTCAAAACGGCTGCCGACTGCCAAGGCTAGAGATGCTTCCAGAGCACGAGGGCTCTGGTGCTGGCCCCAAAGATACGGGACGCTGTTAAGCAGACACATGTGTGTCTCTGTGTGTGTGTGTGTGCCAGGTAGGGAGCACGACATGGGGGGCTGATATATTGCCAGGTCGCAATTAGAGCGCAGACCGCAGAATTGGAAGCTGCGACTGGCATGCAAACAAGCTGATGTGGTTGCAGTCGAGGAAATGTCACAAAAACAAACAAAAAACCCAAGCAAAATTTCGCGCATATCAAATCGGGGGGAAAACCCTAGAAACTCTTGCATGGAACACATACCTTGCCAGGCCACGCTTTCCGTGGTATTTGGCAAAGGAGACGCATTGAATCCACAACGGAATGAAACGATTTGTGTATGCGGCCGTGACTTATTTGTCCAAAACTGAAATTTGCCCGGCATGTTCCGCTGTCAGTTCGCGATTTTGCCTCTGTCGCCGTCACGCTGCTGCACTGCGTCCTGTTACGTGCCGCTCGCCAGCTAATTAAACGCATGTGCAGCGCCGTAACAGTCGACTGACTTCTTATACGTTGCGACGCTAATTAGTCGCTGTATGTGGCATCCGCGTCCGAGTACTACACCCTCGTCGACAGTGCCTGACAATTGCCTGGGGGAGGAGTGCAGATCAAACGGGCACGACTTTCGATTCCGCCGACGTGGAATTTTTAACGGTGCACCCGACTCGGACCCCAATGGGGAGCTGTAACTCAAGTTGCGAAGTTCGCATGAAATTCTCTGTTTCAATTGGATTTTATCTTTGTCTTTTTCTCATCATCCTTCCCCAAAGGAAGGAATAATGGATTCATGATCTAACTTTGTGCATTTCGTATAGAACTGGACGTATTCCTGCCTTATCATTTCTGCAGTTATGTAAGTTCCGATTTTGCAATTACATTTGCAGAGTTATTTGGCATTTCCTCGCTGCACTGGGTTCTCCTTCGGGTGTTGCAATTGTTAATTGTTGTGCCACACAAAAGACCAGCAAACACCGTGGCAAATGAGAGTTTGAGCAATGTTATGCTGGAAATAATATTGCGAGTCGAAAGTATGTGATAGTGCCACGCCCACATGGCATAAACAGCAGCCCAACACACATTTGAATAATGAGCGTCGAGCGCGTTGTGCACAGTCTCTCAGTTTTTCGAAGCTGACTCCCCCCTCACTTGCATTCCCTTTAACCTCTTTGCTGGATCCCTTGGTAACCCCCAGTTGGTAGCTGTCTACCGCCCACTGACATTTTGGGATTTTGTGCGCAAATTTGAGTTTCAGTTTATGCATGCACTTGGTTTTAGTGGAACCGCACAGCCCACAACCAGAACCGGAGCCGGAGCCAAGTAAAATGGCATAGGGCAGCGTAGCAGCTGCTCAGTGAGCCAAGCTCGTGTTCCGTTTCGTCGGGCTGAACTGCAAAAGTTTGCTACCCCAGTGCTAATTATGCCGTCCGGACCTGAGGTCGTCGGGTCGTTGTAATGCTTGCAGATGCTGCTGCTGCTGCAGATACAGACGGCAGACACTGGCTGTTTCCCACTGTCTCGTCTGGCAGCTCATTTTTGGCAGCTGTCAGCAATGCGCACATAAATCTCTCAAAGTCAACAGCATTTCACCCAAGTGGCACATCAATTCGCGTGCTTGTCAGCCGCACTACACTCACTGCATACGCTTGCCCCAACTGCTGCCTGCCTCCGCCTGTGGCACACATCATATTGCAATCGTCAGTTGTGTCACCGCATGCAACGTCGCTTATCGCTCAGCTCTGTAATGATTGCAACACTCGCATCAGCCCCCAATCGCATGTCTCTTATGCATTTTTCATAACACAATTCATGTTATTCGTGTGCCACCGACAAGCAGCAGGCAACTCCCCTTCCTTTGGGGGTAGACGCACAGTGGGCGAAAAGTTGTTGAAAAATTAACAAGTTAATACAGTCGAAAATGCCTGGAGTCGGTTTGAAATTGCAAATTATGCGTGAAGTCACAACGTGTACATAAGGCTTGAATATCGATAACGATTAAAGCCGTTTACATCGTTATGTTAATAAAAGAAAATATGAAGACTGTTAATGTCAATAAACATCGTTATGTTATTGGAACGAAACATCGTTATGTTAGTGCACGTAAGTATCGATACTTTAGAGCGAATAACCATCGGTATTTTACCTGCACTAAATATGCTTGTTTTTGCTATTTATTTTTTATTTAAAAATTTATTAATAACTTGCCCGGCTGTCTTGCGCCACTGTGCGTGAACGGAAAAAATTGTCTCATTAATCATCACACCACATGCCGTTCGTGTTATGTTATTTTTGTATTCTTGTATTTTTATGATGGCGCGCAGGAAACACGAACTTAGTGTGAAAATCCCAAGCAAAATCCGTCGAGCAATTAAATTGGCTGCTGTGCGATGCGTCGATGCAACTCATATAGCAGCGAGGCGCGACGCACTCACCCTTCGTGTTGAACAAGTGCAGGGCGCATAAATCAAAGAGAGAGAGACCCCCAGAGTACCCACTGCCACAGACATTAGGCAAAGTCTCACGCGCCGCCCCAAAAGAAATTCCTCACGAGGGGGGATTATTTTTAACACACTCCCGACGCCGACTCTGACGACGAGCACACCCAGTCTGCCACCGTCGGGCAGGCGTGAGATGTTAAATCGACTGCGCCGTATTTAAAACGGCAACAAATTAATTTATTCCTTCACGCCGTTCGCTGGAAGTGCGCATTAATAAACAATTAAGTGTGCTTAATTGCAGCTGCCCCGACTGCTGCCTGCTGCAAGAGGTTCGGATTCGGATTCTGAGAGTCGACTATGACAGCTTATGGTATTAGTTTTCTTTTTTTGCCTCGATGAGTTTCCTATGAAACTCGTTACATGTTTTTCTTTTTCGGCAAAAAGTCGACCTTCGTCTGTCAGCTTGGAGGCTGTGTGTGCCGCATCCCATTTGCGAGTCACAACAGCTCGTTGGCACTTTAAGCGCACAGCCTAAGCCGCTTATCCCTGTACTAGTGGAGGTGGGGAAATCCGCTTGGCAATTCCTCCAATAATGCCATGGATAGGCGTGCAAATTAGCTTCGTATTCTGTGCACATGTGTTTGTCTGTGTGTGTGACTGGGAGTGCGACATTGCTTTGGCACAAGGCGCAAATAAATTATGCAACATCTAGGCTCGGCCTTGGAGAACTGTCTTCTTCCTCTCTTGTCATAATCTCAGCCGTATATTGAGCTTACTGTCCATGAGGCAGAACAAATAATGAGCATAATATAATTAAGGTATGTATGTTTAATACATATCATTATTTCAATACCCAATGGGGCAGTAATATTCACAAAGTTATGGTGCATAATGCAATCGCAATTTGAGGAATAATAATGAACAATCATAGGGAACAAACCTTTTAATAAAAAAGTGTCGGGTAAGTTGAGAGATTTCTGTAAATAAAAGAAGGTAAGTTGTGGTTAGATGAGTTGTATTACTTAAAAGTTTCATATTATTTTAAGGTCATATAGGACTCATGAAAAGCCACAAGATTCTACTGGAAATTGTACGAGGGTCGTTTGATAAGTCCGTGACTTTTTGTATTTGCCGCGCACCTGCTCTAAATACAACACTGCTCCTGTCAGCAGTTATCGATTAACAGCTGACTGTAAAATTTTGAGAAAGCTGCGTTTTTTGGTTTGCGTTTTATAGGCATTGAAAGCAGACGATCTCGTGAATTTTAACGAAAATGGAAAAAAGTGAATTTCGTGTCAGCATGGCAAAATTTCATAAATTGGGCTACGAACTGCTACCCCATCCAGCATATTCTCCAGATTTAGCCCCCTGTGACTATTTTTTGTTTCCAAACATGAAGAAATGGCTCGGCGGTAAGAGATTCGGGTCATCACAGAAACAAACGACTATTTTGAGGGCCTTGAGAAAACCTATTATTTGGAAGGAATAAAAAAATTGGAAAAACGCTGGACTAAATGTATAGAGCTAAAAGAAGATTATGTTGAGAAATAAAACGCTTCTTTGACGAAAAAAATATATTTTATTCAAAAAGTCACGGACTTATCAAACGACCCTCGTACCTTACTTGCAAAAAACAAAACATAAGCTGCTCTATAAAAAAAAAAATGCTTCCACATGAATTCCCCGAGCGAGGCGACCTACAACGAGTCAAGGCTTGTCGGATGCTGTTTTTCGGGTCAAATCGAGTGGCAAGTTAATAGTGCTTCGCCTACACGACACGAGAGTCGATGCGAGTACATGAAACTCATCAACTGATAGAGGGCAGCTGATAGAGGAATGCCACATTAAGCAGGCTCGAGCGAAGTTGATGTGCAGCAAGAAAGAAGGCGACTGTCTCGGAAAAACACACACACACACAACATACACACAGAGACAACAACAGAAGGCGCAGTGAAGGATGACAGCGGAAGAGGAGTGAAAGGAGGAGCAGGAGAAGGATGAGCAGATGACAAGAGACAGACATTGAACACGAAAAGGGAAACTAGAGCGAAGACATTAGCCCGAAATGACAGCAACAAGATGCAAGATGGATTCTCGGCTTATAGCTCTATTTTCCAACTGTATCAGCAAAAACAGGCAGCGTATAAACAAGAAAAAAGCCAACAACAAATGACAGTCCCTCTGGCAAAAGTATGCAAACAGCAACAACAGTGAATGAAAGATTGACAGAGGAGGAGAAGGAGGTGAAGGAGAAGAAAGCGAAGAAGACCCTGTGCCCATTTAAAGCCGTGCGAAGAAGAAGTTAGGGCTGACAGTGCCAACATGCTGTTACTCTTCTATTGAAAATCGTTTTTCTCGCCCCCAAGGACAGCTGGGCCACATTCGCATCCACATCCACGACATGCATACACCTCTCCTCATTCTTCCTTTCTACTCGCATCCACTCATCACTCACTCACTCATTCGGCATCTGGCAGATTCGAGCTGAGAGCCGCGAGCAACTCAACTCTGCAATATGCATTGGGGAGAATGGAAAAGTGGGCAACTGGCTTAAAATAAGAGAACTCCTCCGTCTTGGCCTGACTGCCAGCGAGCCAGCCAGCCTGCCTGCCAGCTGGCATGGCTTTTATTTTCCATCCTCAAAGCGGAACTTGGCCAAATGCTTTTTGCTCTCTCTCGTTGCCGAGGCCAATGCCGCAGTTTAAATATTTATGTAAGCGCGCCATTTTATGAGAAATATTTTGCAATTGCTGCACAAGTATTTTGCTTTTATTATTATTGAAATAGGCCAAGCAAACGAGCTTATGCTAAGCGCGTAGCGAAGCGAATCCCTTTCCCAGGTCTCTCTGCATTCTGTGCACTCTGGCAATGAAAACATTGCGCCCATGGCTCGAGGAGTTGAGGCAGAGCAAGGCAGGGGAAAGGAATTTACGAGCTTGTTTAGTTCTTCTGAAATCGGCGATAATGAAACTGCCAGCCAGATGCACTGCAAGCCAAGCGAGCTTTATATGAATTCCAAATGTGAAGAGAATAATGAAATGGAATAGTGCAAAAAAAAAAAAAAATGGAGAAAATAATAAGGTAGCTGTATATGGAGGCAACACATCAACAGTTTATTGAAATGGTTACTAAGCATCTTTAAAAATTACTGGCAATATCATGAAGGACTTAGAAAAAACATTATATGAAATCAAATAAGATATAAGTAGGTATATCTTATTAGATCTAAAGGAAAAATGGTTTAGGAATGTAAGAAGTTCCAGAAGAGAAGTTGTTTATTATATTTATAATATATCTAATTAGATTTGGAAGAAACTTGTCTATCTAAACCAAAACAAGTAATTGAAAAATGTAACAACTCCAAGAAGAGAAACTGTTAAATATATTTGGTATATCATTCAAATAATTTCGGTTTAAATCTCAGAATTTCGGGTTAAGCTTGACTTTGTAACCTCGTGCTGTGGTCCGGCCTATTTATTTATGCGTTTCGCTTATGTCGTAATGCGAGAAGGTTCTGGACAATAAGTCAGGAGAAATGTAGCGTACGCAGAAGGGAGAAATGCGAAAAGAAGGGGAGAAAGCAGAGATGGACAGAAGGACGAGAGAGAAAAGCGTTACGAGTCACAACCGAAAAACTCAATTGCGCATGGAACGGCTCAAAGGGCTTAAGTGCGTATAACATTCAATTTGTGTTAATGACATTAAATAAAGTCACACGCACACATACGCACGCACGCACAGGTGGCTCAGTTACACCTTGGCAAACGCACTCACCCTCTCATTGGCTGGCCACTTAAAAAAAGGTTGCCCCCCAAACGGACTTAAGCCAAGGGGAGATGCCGCACCCTCTCTCTCTCTCTCCCTCTCTTTTTGTTCCTTCCTCTCGACTGAGAATAAAATAAAATAACATGCCATAAAGGAAACAAAGGGAACACAAACTGTGCACTGACCTCTGCTCTGATATTCTTAAATGGCATTAAAAATCATTGGCACATGTTACGGATAGGTTTGTAGAGAGAGAGTGAGAGGGGGGAAGGGAAAACTACTGCGCAACAACAGTTTCATTTTCAGCTTAAATCGGGGTAAAAACTTACCGAACAACAACGAAATTTACCCACAGCAAAGGCAGCTCAGTGCTCCGTTTGGGTGTGGCAACAAATCAGGCAAAAAACAGGAAACCGCTTTGCCAGAGGAAGGGGCCGAGGGTGAGCAAGGTGTGAGAGGAAGGGGAAGGAGTGGCAAAAGTTGTACTTTAGATAAAGTTGCTGATGCTGCCGGTTGCTGTTGCCTGCTGTTTTTGCCAAACATTCGACATGCAGTGCACGTAGCGGTACAGCACACACACCCCAATTCTCTCCCGTCCTCCCCCCTCTCACACCTGCTCCTAGCCCGACCTACACCTGGAAAAAGTTTACTGTGATAGTCGCATTGTTTGTTGTTTCTTAATATTTTTGGCCCGATTTCTTGAGCTTCTGAGCGATGCGTTTTGCTTTCTTCTTTTGTGTGTTGTTGAGTTGTTGCTTGTTGCGCAAAGTTTATAAAAACTACACAAGAGTATTACATGCATTTAGCTACACACACACACACACACACACACAAAGACGCCCCCCCCCCTTTCCCTTGGGGAAGGCGACGAAGTGTGGCATACTTTCAGGCAAGGCCGTAGCAAGATTTGTGTTTAACTTGCATTTGCCTGTGTAAATTACACACACATACACCCGCACACGCAATCACACACACGAGCGCACACACTTGCTGCCAGAAACAGACACGAACACAGTCGCATAAAATAAAACACAAAACTTGGCAGCGTCTTTCACTTGGACTCCGCCTCCACTTGGTCTGCTCCTCCATTGCATACTCTGTACTCTGCTGTTCTCTGCTCCGTTTATGTCTGTTGTCTGTTTTCCCAGTCTCACTGCAGTAATAATAATAAAGGGAATTGTTATTGTTTTCTATTAATTTGCCTTTGTTATTTGTGTTGTTGCTGTTGTTGTTGGTCTGCAGTTGATTTGATTTGCTTTTTGCTCGCATCTTCAGCAGCTTTTACAAAGCACCAGTTCGAATAAAAATATTGGAACGAGGGGGAAATGTGTTGTCGGACTGGCCTTCGGACTCTCAGACTGAGATTCAATGTAAACAGCAATATCACTAAGCATCGATACTCTTGTGTTAACTGAACCGATGTATCGAATTGCGTAACGTGCACGTTGAAAAAATACTATGAATAGCTATCGATATGTAGCACGTAAACAGATGTAAAATACTAAACAGATATGTATTAATAGATTATTTAATTGGCATTTAATGCTGATATTGTTAAATTAAATATTCAAAATATCACTTGGGACTCTGCCTTCCACAAATGTTACTCAAGTTAGCTCTATTTCGGGCTTGTATTGGTTACTTTAGGTTAGGCAATGAACGTCAATTACAAGTTATCCCACCTTAAAATAGCTCTTCGTCCTTGCCGGACTCAAGTTTCGATATTCCTCCCCCCTTTTCTAGGATTGTGCGACTAATTAATGCGCCCGGTCAACTTTTGATGAAGATTAATTTCGATTTAATATCGGCCAAAAGTTTCGTTTCGTGGCGGGGCAACAGCTGTCGGCCCCGTCTGAATATTTTAAAGTCGAGAGTTTTGCATATATAAAAATGTAAAAGAAAATGTTGAATAATCTAGAATACAAGCCGCGGCGCCATATTGGGCAGAGAGAAAACTATGGCAGCGAAAACTTTCGATGAGGCCATTGACTTGGCCAATACTTGCAAACTTCTCGGCAAAACTCGAATAAATTTCTATCTGAAGGGGGAAATGAAAATGAAATATAGTATAGAAAATAAATGTAGGAAAATACTAGGAAAATTATGAAATATTTAAAGCACACAACGGGACCAAGCAATACATGAAATGCAACCATTAAATCTCAAGATCTATTGAATTGCTTTGCTTGCCTCCACCCCTGCAGGCAAAGAGTTATGGACTTGTAGATAAGCCTGTGCAGGATGTGGCGCATCTGCATCCGAATTTGTAGTTGTAGGTGGCTGGGTGGTCACAACATTCATTCATTCCGAATTTAAGCAG
Organism: Zaprionus indianus; assembly: GCA_018904595.1. NCBI lineage: Eukaryota > Metazoa > Arthropoda > Insecta > Diptera > Drosophilidae > Zaprionus > Zaprionus indianus. The sequence goes on from JAEIHA010000905.1 coordinate 7,383,268, forward strand.
CTGCAAATTCCACTAACATTCACTCACTCTCCTCCCTCCCTCTCTCTCTCTCTCTCTCTCTCTCTAAGCCGAGCACGCGTTCACAAATAGTGGCACCTCCCCTCCTCCTCTGCTGTATGTGATCCGCATAAGCTGCACATTAAGTGCAAGCCCATGAGGAACTCGAAAGTAAGCCAAGACCGAATGTGGATATAATGAAAACTAGCTCATCTCATCTCATTCACGTTTTTCTATGGGCCACTCTCGGGCCATAGACAACTCGTATTTTTGTCTCTCTCGCCAAGCACGCCAAGGACAACGACGCTGCCATTGCCAACACTTTGTCGCAAAGACCCCCCCCCCACTCTCTCACTCTCTCTCCTTCGACCACACCAGCAGCCCATTACAACTACTTAAGGTATGTAAATAACGCGATGTGCGCGACGCTCAAAATAAGCCAAGGCAAATCATAAGAAAGCAGCAGTAGCTAACCCCATCTTAGCTTCCCTTTCAACCCCCACGCCTGCCCTACCCCAGCTGGTCCCTGCCGGCGCCTGCAGAGAGCATTAGCATAATCGTTATGGTTATGCGCGACGTGTGCATAATGGCAAACTTGCCAGGGAGTGTTGATGTGGCAGAGGATGAAGCGGGGGGAACTGGGTAAGCTCGAAACCTGCGACACGCACATATAAACTATGTTAAGTGCGCTGACATTCTGATATATAGTGTTTGTTACCCTCACTACGGTAGGGTAACGCGGATTACCAAAGGATTTTGACAGAAAAAGAATGAAAAGAAGTGCCTAGAAAAGTTCCAACTAAATTACCTCACGCATATAAGTTGAAATAACTGAAATCAACTCAAGATTACCATGCACATTAGGCCTGAACTGCAGTTATTTTAGTTCTTGAGAGGATGACTTCGCTGGGGCTGCAGAAATGTCTATGAAAAGAAGGAATATGTGGGGGTAATATGTCTCTAACTTGTCTGCAAGATGATTGTCTCTAACTGGCACCTAAATTTCACGAAGAATCATATATTAAAATGTGGTATATTCTTTTTCTAGTACAACTTTCTTCATGTATACGAAAAAATAATACAAATTAAGGTCTCTCCTTCACCCACACTCCTCTTCGAACTTCCCCCTATCGAATTACAGCTATGATGCTTTTATGCAGCTATTTGAGAACTCAAGAAGAACACAATCTAAATAACAGTTATCAAATTACAGGGTATTTCTTTCGGCACAGCACTAAGTGCGGCTCTTAAGCTCTTCATGCTGATTACTTTTTATTTGGCTTTGCTTGCCAAGTGTAGCTCGAGTGCGTCGTGGTGTGCCTTACTCGGGCTCGGACGTGGCGTTGTGTTTGCTCAGGTGCGCATATTAAGTAGCGGACGCATGTGTGAGTGCGACGAAGAGAGAGAGAGAGAGAGAGGTAGGGAGAGTGAGTCCTTGCCTGCTGTTTGGGGCAGGCTATTAGCGGCAACCAAAATACGAGCACATACGCAGAGATTGAGAGCAGCGCACACACACTCACGTACACACACGCACACACACACTCGTATAAACATAATAAATTACCCCGCAATAGTAAGAGGAACAACAACAACAAGTCGTAGCACATCTACTCGATGGCAGCTTAGGAAATCAGGAGCCTGGCAACCGTTGTCGTCGTCTAGGGAAGATCTCTATGTGGCGCGTTTAAGATTCAGCACGCATAACTTATAAAATAAAAATTAAAATTCCAATTGCAAACCTCAATAATAAAACACTTTTAAGTGCCGTCGCAGCCGCAGACAGCGAGAGCAGGGCGCACAAAAAGGTAGCCTAGAGGAGGAGCAGGCTGTGAAGAAGGTCGTCGTCGACGTCGTCGTCAAACTGTGCACTGTGTGTGTGTGCGGGTCTCTTTTGGTATCTGCAGGTCTCCCTCTGTGTCTGTGTTTGTGTGTGTGTGGGAGCCTGTCTCAAGGAGCCGCCGCACACAAGTTTATTAAAAATTTCGCCAAAAGGCATCTATCAGTTATGAGAGCCGCCCCGCGTCGACAGTGCGCGACTCATTTCAATGAGTTTCGTGCTGCGTTTTCCTTCTGCCCCAAAGCGCTCAATATAACTGTCTGCCTCCCTCCCTCTCTCTTTCTCTCTTTGTCCCTCTCGTTCTTGTTCTGTGGTCGCCACATCTTGTAATTGGCATTCCACACGCTGACCGAAATGAAAATGCTACGTGCTTTCATTTCACGTTCCGGCATCGGCATCGACAGCGTCCAGGATAAGTCAGGCAAGTCCAGAAAACACTCCGCACGCTCCATTGACCGCGCAGGAACCACGAACAGAAACGGCATCAGGAATGGGAATGGGAATGGGAAAGGCAACTGCGAACTGCGAACTGAAACGGAAACTGGCCGAAATGAAGCTTATTTATAGCGTGAGGCTTTTAAATTTTTCGGTTTTTCCTCTGCTCTTTCTTTCTTAAAGTCAATCACATCAGAGGAGGCGCACAGCAGGAGGGCCTTTCTACGCGATTCTCAAGACGTGGCAAAGGATGCGCGACCCTTGGCAGGATTCGCGAAAATCGATTGCCACGCAATATTGAACTGCTGTCAGCCCTCATCTGCGCTGCGTTGCGTAATGCATATTCAACGCGGCACATATAAATATGCCATGACATATATATATGGTACTTCATATACACCATGTACCATATATTGTATATGTACTTGTATGTACATACGTGTGTGCATGTATTTCTTTCTCTTTTTTTTTGGCTCGCCTGAAGCTGACAGCCAGCAAATTTCGTTGTCAGCCTGTTTGGTGCGCGTCTTTCGATTGTTTGCATTGTGTGCTGCGGCTTCGTCGCTTCCCTTTTTACCTTTTGATGTGGCATAGGTGAAAATACCACGTACCTCCCTCTGATGTGATCCCTCTCCCTGTCCCGCTCTCTCTCTTCCCGCTCTATCGATCACCCTCTTGAGCTGAGTTAAAAGAGCCAAGAAATTGTATGCTTTGTTGTCGCAGTCGAACGATTTTACACACTCTGCTGATGGATAAATATGCATGTGTGTGTGTGAGTATATTGTGCCAGTGTGTGAATGTATTTACACGTTTTCAATTGAAGCTTTGGCAATGGTAAATAAAATGTTTTTGGAATCAGCAGATGAAAGATAGCTCAGAGCTCGTTTTTCGTTTATTTGCCAATGCAGTTGGAGAGGTAGAATTTATAAAATATATTGCAGCCATTTATTTGCCATTTACTTTTGTTGTAATCCATTTATTTGCTGTGCACGTTATGGTCACACTTTGCTTATAAGCGATATCTGTAATTTTTATTTGAGCTTAATCAACACTTATTGCAAGTTATCGAAAACTCGAAATTTGAAGTGGCGGCAAGTCGATGTCAAGTAAGTCGATAGTCGTAATTATACGTAAATATTTTATGTAAATAATAAAATCAAAATTATAATAATAAAATCAAACTGTAATTTATGTTTTTTAACTTTTTCTGCAGATATTTTGGGGCTTTTTAGAATTTTGAGTTTGAAATTTATATATAAATTAATATACCCGTTCTACTTTATCCATTTCCAAGAATCGCATCCTGTAATCAATTAACCAAATTCACAACTCACCAAACTGTAAAAGCATAAAAAATAACATAACCAAAAACCCTTTAATTCCGTACTTCATCTTTAATATCAACCCAACTTCGCATGCCATTCAAGTTTATTTATTTACCCATTTACTTCCCCTAATAGAATGCAAATAATTGATACGGTCCCCTTTTAACACCCAACCAAATTGTCAGGATTCTGCATGAACACGATTTCAGGTTTTCACAGCACATTTATCATGCCCTGCCCCCCGCTCTCTCGCTCTCTCTCTTTTATTCTGTTGCTCTTCCCTTTCCACATGCTGTCTCTTTCAGTTTGTTCGCCATATATCATGGCGAACTGTCGCAGATCTTTCATACGCCCATTTCGTAAGCACCCAAAAGACACTTGTGAAATTTTAAAGTATTTCACGCAAATAGGCGTATGTGACGATGGAGTGGGAGTGGCAGGGGCAGGGGGCAGTACAGGCACACTCGGTGGTCGTCAAATTTATGAGCACTCGTCGCACTAACTCATAAAAATGGCATCTATAAAGCGACGTTCCGTGGGGAAAGGAGGCAAGTGGAGCCTGCGTGAGACGACACTTTGCATGCAAAAGGGCTTTAGGCGTTGCACGTTCCCGCAGGCAATCGAGGGGGTGGGGAAGGGGGGTAGACAGCATCTAGGGGTGCCTTAAGACTCGGCCGTAAGCCCGATTCGGCTGGCTGCCAAATCCGACCACGCACTTAAGCGCCGTTCTTCCGGTTGCCTACACAAACCGAAAGAGAAACAGAAACAGAAACAGAGAAACAATACAGAGCCGGGTTCAGGACTCTGGATGTGCAGAGCAGAAGAGCTATTTACTCGACTTAGAAGGCAATAATATATCATCTACAGTTTATCATCGCTATGACGCCAGACTGAAATTATTATCCAGCGAATTTATTGCCAAACAATAAACGCGAAGTGCATGTGGGGTGGAGCCTCTTGTTGTGCGACATCGCATGGTTTGTGTATCAACAACAACAACAAGAGTATAACAACAACAACAACAACAGGAGGAGGAGAATAACAACAATAACAACTAGAACAGCGTCCGCACACACACACTCGACAACAACATTTAGAATGACAGCCATTTTGACGAGCCTCAATGGAAACAAACAGAAACCAGCAAACAAATAGAAAAACACACACAAAAAGAGAAACAGAGCAAGACAGAGCGACGAGGAGGAGAGAGTGAGAGCAAGTCAGCTGGAAAACGAGAGCAATGGAGGCAGTGCAGCATAATGACTGACTTGATTCTACTCTGTAAAGACTGTTAGAATATGTAATATATGAAGAAACAGTTATGCCAGAATTTGAAACATGTTTAACATACATAAATTGCATTAAAGTTTTCTTTAAAACAACATTTCAAATGTTTGTGTGCAAGAGACGCAGAAACATTAATTATAAAATCGATGTTATCGATGTATTCGAAGCTAAGTGTATTTATGTCACTAAGCATCGATGCTCATATTGTCGATGCTTAATGCTAATGTTAATGTAAAGTTATGTTACTTTACATATTATGTTAATGTACATTTTATGTAACTGAACATGCTAGTTACTGTTAATGTTAGCTAGCTTGGCTTTACATCACAGCTTATGATAAAGAGAGGATCAACTTATCGGGGGTTTTATATTATATTAAGTATATTATATTGAAAAGCGGTACTTATCGGAGGCTATATCTCCTAAACTAAGCGGAAAACGTTAAATTTTAACTTCATATTTTCGTTTTGTCTCGTCGATATAAAGCTAGATTAGATTTTATAAATGTTTAAATTAAAAATCTCATTGATTTTGAGATCATTTAGTTAACATATATTTATTACCTTTACAATTACAATTACATGGTTCTAACTCGTTCAAAAATACATCTAATTGATAAAAAATACTACATCATCATAAAGAAATATCTGTAAAGCATGTTCAACGTATCTAAGCAATGAATTTCCCATGTACAGAGCATCATTTTTGGGCAACAATTCATATTTTAATATATTTAGCTGTGCCTCCGCACACACGCACAGCAAGATAGGCGTATTGTTATACACACATCAAATGTATATGTATATGTATATGTATGTATGCATGGCTATGTGTGAGTAGTATGAGTTCTGAGCTCATATATTCATGGCAATCTCGAGAGCTGTCACAGACTGCGTCGAAGTTGACGCGCGCTCAAACTGTTTTTTTTTTTTTTTTTTTTACTATTGGCCAAGGCAAATGGAACGAATTTGTCAGCGCCAGACGAACAGGCAGACAGACAGACAGACAGGCAGGCAGATAGTAGTGTGGGCGGGGGGCGTGGCAGCTAAGGACGAAATCAAATTGCTGCTGTCCTGTCAACTTTTTGCGTAACAATTTCGTTCTTTTTATTTTATTTTGCATACTGCGTGGGCAAATAACACAAGTTTGGCCAAAGTTGGCTAGCGCTGCCTGTTCATGTTCATGTTCATTTGCCATTTGCACATATCCATATCCAATTCCGCATCTATTCCATCTACCATATACTTCCTAGTGTATTCTCCAACACTTTATGTTGTTGTACTCGCATGTTCAACCCTTTCAGTGTGTGTGTGTGTGTGTGTGTGTGTGAGCATGGAGGTTTTTATGACAAGCGCTCTCAAACGTTCCTCACATAGTTTACCAGCTTGAGTCAAGGCATGCGCAGGGGTGGAGGTGGGGGGTAAACGAAGGGGTTTTCTCTATGTTGGTCGGAGCAAAATTGCCAAACATTTTGCGCATAAATGACAAATGCCTTTGATGGCATAAAATATGACTTTGGAAATTGTTTTGCAGCATATAAAAAGGCGTTGGCCTTGTTGACATGCTCCCCCGCATTTCTCTGCACCGCCACCCCTTACCCCTCTCCCCCTCGCACCACATCAGGCTTATGAGCAGTGACCGATGGGGGCTATTTTTCGAAAATGTGTTGATGGATGCGAATAGTTGTGAGTGCAGTCCAACGAAATGACGACACGATTTATGTGGCCACGCCCCCAACAGGCAAGAGTAGATCCCAAAAAAGAAAACTATTTTTAGATAACAAATATTAGAACTGGCTACGTATTATGATGATGTATTATAATGGTAAGGTTGATGAGATTTTCTGATAGTGATTTGATCACAGGGAGTAATGGAAAGAAAAAGAGAGATTAAAAATGAGCTTAAGCTAAAAAAAACATATTCTGAAAAATTATCGATAGTTTTAGCGACAAGAATCGTTTAGTTTATAATAAAATATCAACATTAAATAAAATGAGGATATATTATATTTGTTGATATTTCGTGCATTTAAATGAGTAAAAAAAGGAAGTTAAGTTAAGTTAAGCTAGAATAAATCAAGCAATAAACACTTTGTAACTGTTATCGATAGTTGTAGCGATAGTATGACGTTTTATAGGTTATGTTGTTTTATGTACAACTTGAGTGGCATATAAAACATAGTATATGGTTTATAAGTACGGGAAGTAAAGGAGCTTTACTCCTTCAGAGCTCACCCCCATCAGTTCACTTACATTAACGCATATTATATGTGAATATTATAATATTTTTTGGGGGATAAAGTGCTTAACCCTCGTTGCATTGAAAGGTGCTTTGCATTTTTAATGATCTGCGAGTTGGCTGTCAATCATCAAATTTAACTACACACTTCAATTTCAATTTCGCATCGATTCGAATCGCATTTTAATTCCAATTTACTTTGCCACACACGTGGCGGGCGTGTCTCGCATTCATTTTAATGTGTGAAGGTGACTTTGAGGCTCTTGTTTGTCTACCGCTGTATCCTCATACCCCTCCCCCATCTCTTCTTCACCTCTCCCTTGAAATTGACTGACAATTGACTTGTCAAAGTATCAATTATATTCGACAGCAACTCATTCCCCGAGCGCGTCGTGAACAGCAAAAGCCATTTACGCGTACTCAGCCTCCCTTTGAGTGTGAGTGTGTGTGTGTGAGTGTGTGTGAGTACTTATGGCATATTGAATTTGAGAAACATTGCCCAATAAATGTGCTTGCAAATGGGCACATTAAATATTCAATGTGGAAAATGCTAATCACTTATTGGGCGCAAAATTCATTAGCAGCGCGACTCGCTCAGAGACCTCAAACCAACCTCCCTCCCTCCCTCTCTCTCTCTCCCCCCCCCCCACCTAGCACCCTCTCTAAAAAGACCCGCAAACCAAACCAGCACCAGCCAAAAAGCCGAAAACTAAGGGAGGGGGGGGGGGGGAGGGAACCCTCGGTGTGGCACGTGCCCTTTCCTTTCCACCTGCTGCCTCGGTGGGTAAACAAACATTACACAATTTTGATTGTATTTCCGTTTCGTATGCGAAACAACAACAACAACAACAACTGTAACAAGAACAGCAACGACAGCGAACAGCAACAGGAAGTTGCGCTTATTTCCGTTTGTTTACCTTTACGCTGTGCCTTGATTAAATGTCAGCGCGTGGCGGGGGTGGGGCAGCGGGCAGAGGGCGCAAACGGGCAACGAACGGCGCCGGATTTTCCGTGGTTGCTGCCACTCAACGCGGATCGGCTGGATTTCATTTCAGTTCGGTTTGTTGCGACCAGGGTCTCAGTCTGGTAATTTAATGCGGAAAATGCGAACAGAAGCCGACAAAGAGATGATGAGCTAGAATTCTGCTGGACTCTTTTATACCCTGCAAGTCAATTTAAAATGCTTGAAATATTGTTAAGAATATACTTTCTTATATTTCGTAATTAAATAATTAATATTAAAAATTAGAAAGTTTATTTTATTTAAAATTTCAAGCATTCTAATTTCCTTGCAGGGAATATATTTATTTATTTGACATATTATTTTTGGCCAGGAGTTTGCAACGTACCTTAGGAGACTTCGTGAACTTCTTCCTCGCTTATAATATCATTGTATGCAAAAAGTGTATGATTATTGGCAAAGTTAGGATATTTATATAATATATATATATATAATCAATATAAGTAAGACAGTCAAGTTTTAGAAAGATCTCTTTTAAATCTTCCCTCAAAACATTATAATTCACAGTAAATAAGTACAATCAATTATTAAAATCCAATTTCCATGAGCAACTTAATAAGGCACAAATTTCAAAGAAACAATATATTATATAAAATTAAAATTAACAATATATTATATAAAAAATACAATTTAAATTATTCCTTATATGTTTCTGCCTGCCATCGATTTATAACTGAGCCCAATGGAATCTGCCTGGCTGGCTTCGCTGGTAAATTGATCAGGGCAATTTAAAACTTGTTTATGACAACAAATTGACTTTATTGTCATTTAAATGTCATTTCAAAAAGGGCTTCGCAAATGAAAAGATAGGCAGCCAGTAGGGATATATTGTATGTGTATGTGTGTGTGTAGATATACTTGAATATTGCATGTGGTTTATATGACAATCGAAATTCAGTTGAGCTGTGTAAGTCGGCAAAGGTTTTTATTTTAATTTTTTGAAGCTTCATTTGTAGCTCAAAGTTTGAAGGGAAAGATTTTTGTATATTGTGGAATTTAATTTTATTTTAAATAATAATTTAAATAATATTTATTTCCTAGTCTTTAGTGATGACAGGGCGGGCAACGCCGCGCAATTTGCAGTGAGCAGAACTCAATTTACACATAAAGTAGTAAGCCACAGCGGCAGCGACCTTGCATATGAAATATGAATACGACACTTGGTCAATTTTGCACGAGTGTGTGTGTGTGTGTGTGTGACTGCACATAAACGAGTATTTATTTATTTATTATTAACTGCATTTTATCGCTTCTGCAATGTTTTATATAAGAAACAGCAGAAGTGTGGAGGGGGGGAGGGGTAAGAATTCTTAAAGCATTGCTCAGTGTTTAAATTACCGTTATACTGAACTTGCAGCGACGCGTCGCGCTGTTTGCTGTCGCGTGCGACTAATTAATGACCGGCAATTTGCAAGGGACGCGCCCTCAAAAGTATGCTACGAAAACTGTGCGACGGCCATTTGTAGGTCAGCAGCAGCAGAGAAAGAAAGATAGGGAGACGGGTAGAGAGAGTGAGGTAGAGAGAGAAAGGGAGTGAAAGAGACAGCGCTATCATATTGCTGTTTCGTTGTTGGTGTCGACGCATGCCGCAGCATAATTTATGTCGCCAAATTCGGCATATTTTTGTATTCTTTATTGTTTTACTACTGTGCTTCTTCTTTCTCTTCTTCTTCTTCTTGTTATTGTTGTTGTAATTCTTTTGCTTTTGTTTTCAATTTGCGCTGCGTTTGCATTTAAAAGCGACGCCCCGTTGCGGCTTGTTCTATTTGCCATTGCCGTATTTACATGTCTAGCAATTGTTAACACACATTTGCATAATTCACACACACACATACACACATACAGAGAGACAGAGAGAGAGAGGGCAAGACAGACACGCTGTATTTGCCGCGCCATTGGCTTGCAATTTCTCGATATTAGCGCAACGTTTGTTCATATTTTATTTATGCTTTCAACATTGATAATTTATAACCCAAAAAGCATACATACAAACACATACATCCATACATAAATATAAATACACACTCATACATACATGCATTAAACATATCAATGTGTAGTATTTCCGTCCGATTTCAAGCTAGATATCATAAATATTCATAAATAAATCGCAGAGTTAGTTTTGTCACATCAACTTTAAGTGCCACAAAAAATGTGAAAAGCCTCGCGAATTATTTAGGCGCATTTTCCAATTTTCTATAATTTCCATTAGGCAGCATGAAAAAATTAGCATTTGGCAGCAGTTTAATCGTTAAATCATCTTTTGCCTGCCCCAGGCACTAATACATTGTTAGAGGCGCATAAATGCTCATTCGAGCGTTTCATAATGGAAAAATATATGTTGGCTATAGATGAGTGTATGTATATGTGTATATGGGTGCCTATATGTGTGACTATGTCTCTGTGTATGTCTATATGTCTATGTGTGTCTGCCTATGCCTGTGTGTGCTTCTGTGTGTGTGGCACAACACATTTGCCTTGGCTGTTCAACTCATTTTCGCATTAAAGGACGCCAATGTGGCGCACTGGCAAAATGCCAAAAATGTGCCTAGATAGTACAAGTACACACACACACACACACATACTAGAAATCCCGCACACATATAGAGAGACTTGCCCAGTACATATGTGTGCCCTATAGAGCCATCGAGCAGCTCGAGAGAGCGACTAAATTATCACTAATATGCGCAGCGCCTGGGCATAAAAGTAAAGCTCTGTAGCAGAGTGTACAGCTGTATGTGAGTGTGTGGTTGTGTGTGTGTGGGCGTGGCAAAGAAACACATCAGCTAAAATGCTTTTTACTTAAATTAACAACACCAAGAGCAGCTTGCACGATTTTAGTCGGCACACAACTAACGGCAAGTCATTAACTTTGAGTGTGTGTGTATGAGGGAGATGTGGAGAGGGGGAGAGAGAGGGAGAGTGAGGGAAAGAGAGGGAGGAAGAGAGAGAGAGAGTGAATAAGGGAGAGAGGGAGGGAAAGAGAGGCAGAATCGGAGTGTATTAGTAAGGAGTTTCAAAAAAAGCGGCAGCAAAATCAATAAAAAGGAAGTTTAACAAATAAAAAGTTACAATCAAATACTCATGACTGATAACATACCCATTACACAACTGATCATGCAGTGCAACTGCTGTGCTTAGTAAATTTTATACTGCATACTTATAGGCTTGTTGCTTAGTGCATCCACTAAATTTCTTTCTTTAATAACTTCTATGCTAACTATCCGTTCTGAACCGAATTGAAAGTGATCATTTGCACGATGATAATTATTGTGCAAACATAAAAATAATTTCTCTTGTCTTTAAATTAAGCCTGCAATTCGATTTTTATGAATTTACTAGAGCGTAAGGATGGATAATTTTGCTTTATCGACTATGCTGTTAATGCTGTTCAATAATATATGTATGCTATATAACTTTTAGGGCTTGCCACGCCTTCTTTAACCCGTTAAATACTCTTCTACTTGGATTAGAAATAAAACAGAAAGAAAGACTGAGAAATCGCAGTCAACAAACTTTAGCTTTATAGCAAGTGTATAACTGGGGATGTATATATGTAAGTGTTATATATGTATATGCATATATTGCACATGTGTATGTGTTGTTTATGAGTGTATGTGTGTAAGTGCTCCACTTGCATAAATTCGATTAGTTTTCTCCGCCATTTCGAAGCTGTTTCTACTGCCAATTTGGTAAATTTCGTTTCAAATTGTTTTATAGCCAAGTGCAATGTGTAATGGAAACATAACCATATCAGAGACGCAGAGTACCCTTTTTGCCTCCTTACGGCAGGGTATAAAACTCGCCCCTGATCCCTTACAGTGCCCCACCTCCATCCCTGCTGCCCTTCTGCTTCTGCTGCTTTGGCATACTTAAGCAATCGGAGCAAATGTTTTATCGTCACTTTGCCACACACTTACACGCACACATGCACCTACAAAGACATTCACATATGTACATACATATACTTATTGCTGCGTGTGTGTATGTGTGTGTGTGTGCTTGGCATACAAAGTAGCGTCAGTTTCCTTTTGCTTTTGCTTTCGCCTCAATCTCAATCGTCTCGAATGCCTATCAATGGCTGGTTTTGGATGAAGAGAGGAAGGGGAGAGAGGATTGGGAAAGGGGGTAGCAAGAGGGAGGAAGCAGAAGGCAAAGGAAAGAAGAGAGCAGCAGCGGGGTAGCGGGGGAATCGATTAGGCAGGGGGCAAAAGGGAACCTTGCACACTCTCCTCTCTGGCGGCTTAACACGGCCCTGCGCCATTGTGAATTTAATAAAGACTTGAGGGAAAAATCAAAAATCTGGCAATTTGATGGTTACATAATTACCGCAGCCAGGCAACGGGTTCAAGCAGGAGTGAGAGAGGGGGGTGTGCAGGGGGGCAAACGGGTCCAATGGCTGGCAAAACAAACAAATAAATTCAATGCAAAAGAGCAAAACTTTTGCGCAAACACAAAGGCACAAAGCAGACACAACACACACACAGACAGAAGACACACACACAGGCATAAGACATACACAAAGCCTAAAACACACACACACACATATATTACTAACTCACGCACACACACAATAGCCTAACACACACACAGTCACGCACAACGAAAGTTTACAATGCGCAACTGAAGCCGCAGGCTAAACGAAATTGAGGCCGTCTCCGGGCACCCAAGGCGCAAGCTGTGCGGGTGGCAGGGCAGTCGAGGGGGGTGGGGGTGGTGAAGAGAAAGCTGGCATAGCTGCGGGCATGGGAATAGTCAAAGTCAAAGCCGCGCGTTGGCAACAAAAGGCTCAAAAGGCGCCGCCGCCGTCGCCATCTTCTAAATTGCCACAAAATTTATTATTATTGTTTTATATAAACAGCAAATGCGCGAAAATAAAACAGACTAAATGCCGCGCAGGGGCATGGGGCAAAGGGGGGTGGCTTAGGGGTGTGGCAAGCGCAAGTCTTCATGCCACTAGCAATTGAGTAAATGCCTCAGCTCTCTCTCTGTGCGCTGGCTTATTTATTTAGCTTTTTGTAGAGTGTTTATACAGCGTAGACACGCCCACAGCCGCCCTGCTCTTTCTCCATCTCCTTTAAAGCGAGTGCAATCCGTCCGCAAATATCTGTTTGCCACTGTTATTCGACGTGCGCTTCGATTTTGCTGCCAAAAGTTTTTTTTTTTTCGTTAGCAAAACGCGCAACGATTTTCATTTTCCCGATTTTTGCAAACATTTCACTTGCGGTTTGCTTTGTGCGATAACAAAATGTAAACTAATGCACAGTGTGTTACATTGTTACATTGTTTTAAAGATAAAATTGCAAAAATATTTTCAATCAACTCGATAAAGCGGCAAAGCAGCGGAAAACACATGTTCGCCGAAATTGGAAAAACTTGTCAAATATTTGGCAATTCCAAAATGAAAATAAACATAAAAATTTAAAATATATATAGAGTAGAAGGGTATTAAATGAAATGAAAGTGCGTGTGATAAGCAAAAGGAGGCGTGGCAGAGAGCATAAAATGTTATGTTTATTATTGTTCTTCCATCTTTGTGTCCGTATGAACACCTAGAAATCAGTTAAGATAATAGCTAGAGATATCAAATTTACTGGCAATATGTCTTATTACTGCACTCTGGCAATAGTTATTTTAACTTTTTGTCACGCCCCCTTACCTGCCAGTAAATCAATATAAATCGAATTGTAAGCGTCATTTAAAAGCTATAACACTTATTTTTTAGTGTGCACAATATTTATCAGCATTCAAATGATTATTGTAAATTTGATTGAAAACGGTTAATTAACATAGAAGTTATGGATGAATTAACTTTGCTGATTGCCATCTCCCAAAAGTATGCAATAAAGACAGAAAGATAAAAGAAACTGTAGTTATAATTTTGGTAGACAATCAACTATGTACTGGGTATATAACAGTCGAGCAGTCGAATTTCTTGTTAGTACAATTTTTTCAAAATATTTTTAAAAAATATTTAAAATTTTTTGATATTCCAACTGTTTTTAAGGGTGTATTGACTAATTGAGGCATTCAAATTTATTCATTGATGAATAATAGTGAGCAATAGTTGCAGTTGTATACGCAGGGCGTGGCAGGGGCGGCGGCGGGAAGACATTCATAAACACTTGAATCGATTTATATTTATTGCTTTCGATTGGCAGCAGCTGAATGGAATAAAAGATGGACAAACAGACACATATACAATGAGCACACATAAACACACACACATACACACACACACATGCACACGCACACACACACTCGTGCAGCTGCTGTCCATCAAAATGTAAATGAAACTGTAAATAAAATAAGCAACGAATTGCGTTTTACATTAAATCAATTCACTTTGACTTGCGGGCAGACCACAAAAAACTGAGAGGAGGGAGAGGGAGGTAAAGGGAGTACAACATAAACTGATGTATGTCTATACGTGTATGTATGTGTGTGTGTGTGCGTGCATATGGATTTATATATTTAATTAGAAAAGCAGACAATGTTCGTCAAGCGCAGCCAACGATTGGTTTCATGGGCAGGCTTAGTCAACTTAAGTAAATTAAATGTCATGAACCCACCCTCCCCCCTCCAAACTCCCCCCTTTACCCATTCCCCTGCTCCATCACTCCAAGTCATGCTCGATAAAACGCTCAAAATGCTCTTTAAACTGGTGAGAGAGCAATGAATGTTGAGCGGAGTGAGTGTTGGAAGGGTGTGTTAGCAGTGGCGCAGGGTGCTGGGTTAAAGGGGGGTTAGCTGAAAGAAATTTGCATATTTTAAATAACTTGCGGGCTGCACTAGAGACAGGAGGGGAGAGGGGAAGCAGGGGGAGGGGAAAACGACGCCAAGGACAACTCCAATTTATTTGCAATTTGTTTGAAATTTATATCAAAGACACGCAGAGCGAGACACACAGACAGGGGCACACACAGGAGACACACACACACATACAGACAGGCACACACCACTACACATACAGGCACACACTCATTCAGCGAGTCAGTCCCACACTCATTCTCCTAGCCACGCCCACTGTTGCCCCATAATTGCAGTCATAAAATGCCAGCACAGCTCAGCGCCTTCTCAGAACTCACCTCCCCTCCCCCCCCTTCCTTATTCTGCTTCTGCATCTCCCCTGAGCTGCACACACACACACACGCACACACACACAGACAAACAAACAAATTATGTGCTCATTTGAATACGCATTCTAATGCGAATCACGTTGACAAAAAAAATTCATTGGAGCGCAAACGTAACGCAGCTTCCGTCCCTTACTCTCCACTCTGTCTCTCTCTCTCTCGAGTGCTGCTACCTTGACTTTTCATCTGTGTCTCGCAGGGCATCCAATCAAGCAAGGAAGGGAGAGAGGGAGGGAGGTAAGGAAAGGTTAGGAAGATGGAGGTAAACGGAGAGAACTTCTTGCCTCGCTCTATATTTGTATTCTCTTCTCTTGCTCTGTCTATCTCTGTGTCTTCCCCTGCCTCTCTCTCTCTGAAGAGACGGACTTTTTCTCGAGTATATTCCCTTCTCTTTCTTAGTGTCTTTCCCGGTCTACGTCGCTGTGTTTTTCCCTCTTTCTCTCTGAATCTTTCCCTCTCTCTAACTTTCTGTGTCTTCCTCTCTCGCTCGCAGTTTGTTCCTCTCTCTTCATCTCTGTTTATGCGTGGCCCTCTTCCTTCCCCTCTCTGTTTCTCCCTCTCTACCTCTCCCTCTCTTCCCCCCTCTCTCTACCTACTCCTCTCCTCAATTTATTTCGGCATACGCAGTCGATACCCAGTTAATCTATCAGGACATGGCACAATGTGTAGAAAATTAAATGTGCCTCCTCGCAGCTTCCCTCCCCCCCCCCTTTGCTTCCACAGTCAGTCATGCGTGTGCCTGTTCCCGACTGTGTGTGTGCATGTGTGTATGTATGCTGCGTGTTTAATGTAAATGCAAACTAAATACACAACAGGCTGAAGCATTAAGTCGATTGCTTCAAGGACCTTCTTCGCACAGAGAGAGAGAGAGAGAGAGAGAGAGAGAGAGAGATGATGCCAGCAGCAGCAACCACATTGCGCCAACATCCGCCACAGCAACTGTGACTGCGACAGCAACAGCAACATTGGCGCCTTGTCATTACGTCCCCCCTTCTCCCCGACTTCAACTCATCCTCCCCTTCCCCCGCTCATGTGTTGTCTGTGGCTCCTACTCACTTAATTTTCGCTTTTGCTGCCACTTGAAGTGAAAATGAGTGGCTCACTCCCACGCCTAGACAGGCCCGCATCCCTCCTTAACCACCCTTGGTGACTACGTCTATGTATCTTTGTGTGTAAACGCTGAGGCTGCTTTTTAATAAGCAATTTACTTTTAGCTTAACAACGCTCAAGTGCTGTCGCCTGTAATGAAATACGCGCGCGCTCTAAGCGGGCGGCTTACACAAGCGTGAGCAGGAGCGCGACCGAAGGGGGCTAAGGGGGAGTAGTGAAGGGAGGTAACTCATTGAAGAAGCCGCGACAGGCTTGCAAAGATTTTTTTTGCCGCGTGTTTGCCAGCGATAATTAATTTTTTTTGCAGCGACTTTTAATGCATTAAAAATAAATTACATTCTTTTCTATTAACATGGCACAATATATTCATAAATATATATAAAGCTATATCTATATAAACTCTAGACATATACATATCTGGCTGAAACTCTGGCATTAATTTAATTATTATGAAACATTTGAGGACATGCCAAAATTAGCCCTATTAACAGCTTAATTAACTTGGCGCACGCAGAGTACATTGCTTCATTTAAATTTAAATTGTGTAAAGAAGAGGAAATAAAATAAGGAAAGAAATTAACGATGATACACAATATTTATTTATTATTTAATGCAATTAATGTTGCAACTTAAATCACTCTCCTGAACGCTAGTATCGCTCGCTCCTGCTTCTCGCATTACCCAACACTTTCCCTCCACTCAAAAGAGTTGTCGATAGGCATATCGATACCTGCGTATGTTTTACATACGATAGTGCAATGACAAGCAGTATGTTAATATTTGGGCGCGCGGGTAGCGGGTCCGTGCCCTTCGTCACTGCCTTTTGCCATAATGATAGTTATCTTCGGTCTATTCTTCTCTTTCGGCTCCCTCTCGAACCTCTCATTTCTTCAGTGCATGAATTAAATAATCACCCAATCCGATTAACTTAATATTATCTTTTACTTTTATTCATTTTAATTTAAAAATGTGCTTTACATTCTATCTTTAATAATATCTTTTTTCCAAAATATATATATTTATACATATATATAATCCTTGGCAAATACTCAACAATTTCCTCCTCCACTTTTGGGCCGGAATTCGTTGCCCACTCAAGGATTGCGTGTCCAAAGTGAATCAGAGTGAAGCAATTTGGCCGCAAATCATTTTAAGTTGGCTTTTTTATTGGCCCCGCCGTCCAGCCGGATGTGAATGTGTCCACATTTGAGCACCTGCTGGGAGGCTTTTCCTCCTCACTCCTCCCCCGGCCCCTCTCATGCCAAGGACACTTGTCAGGCGTGTTGACAAAAAGTGCGCTTCATTTTTATATGGCCACAATGGCGGCGTTAACATGGCAGAAATGTTTAAGCTGTTCATAAATCAAACCGGGTTTTTTATTGCCCTCAGCCGGTTCCCTTGCCCCCTCTGCTCCTACCCCTTTCCGGCCATTTGTCGAGCCCTTTACATCGAAGTTAATAAACCAAAATCGAAATTCTGTTTGTGCTGCGCATCGCAGGAGTGCATAAATATTATTTTAAAATCTCAATGAAATATGGCAAACGATTTTGACGAATGGCCGCATTTACCCCACCCGTACCCCCTTCTCACGCACACCCACACATGCATGAGTAATTCTTATAAATAAATAAATAAATTGAATGGGAAATGCAAAGAGAAAGCCTGAGCAGGTAAAACAAACAGACAGTTGGACAGATATGTACATATTTATGTGTGCCAAATTAAAAGTTACTTCAAAGTCTTGATTTGCATTTTTAATGCCATTTGCATAACCACTTTCCCTATTAGGTGAGGGGGGAGTAATGTGGAAAAGGTATAACGAATTGTGATGGGTATCTCTGGGTCGATCATTACAAACCATCTCATTTAACTTGGCACATACCTTTATCGCTTTAATCAGCCTCGGCTTAGTCGTCCTGTGTGTGTGTAACCTGGAAAAGCACAAAAAGGGTTTCATATAACAGTTGTTTTTAACTTTTTGCTCTCTCTTTCTTTCTCTCATTTCTCTTTTTTTCTCATTTACTTTGAGCTTAAATTTTTGGAAAAGTAAAATGAACAATATGCAAATATGTCCTCGGGATGCTCTCGGAATTTAAATTTGAAGCTGTAAGCCCCGCAATATGCGACCCTCTCAGGCAGGGTCTATGGCAGCGACAGAGGCGGGCGGGGCTGACCCTTTGCGTGACGTATTTTCCGGCAAGGACACGCAGGCGAAAGTCGACGGCGACGGCGACAACAATAAAATTAAATATTCTATTTAATGGTGTTGTAGTATGCGTGAGCCAGACGCGAGTCGGTGTCGAGTCGTGTATCCTGTGTGGGCGCCAACGTCCTCTTGAAATATTAGAGGTTCTTTGAAAGCGAAAGCTCTATTGTGAATGCCAAACATCGTCAGTTAATCTTGGCAACCCTTGCATAGTGCTGGCAAAACAGCAACGATGTTTCTATTCACATACAAGTATCGATACCTGCTTTAGTTCTGTATCGCTTAAGTTTTGACGTGTTGCCTTTAGAAAATACATTAAAAACAGTGCATATTTAATTAAATAAATTATTTGAGTACTTCAGTAGTGGAAAAGTTGTTAAAAATACTATTGCATGCATTGAGCACATATATCGACTAATTTATATTTATTGAAACTCAAAGGGCACTGTTAATCCGATTTGTCATTGGTATTTTTTTGCATTTTTCTGTGCTGAAAAATAAAAGGTAAGGAGAGACGTTGATGTTTCGCATCGATGTGTCTTCCACTAACTTGAATAGAATTGGTGGGTGAGAGAATTTAAAATGAACACAACATAATATCTCTCGGCCAGCACGGATTTGAGATTTTAATAAGAAGTCCAGCAAATTGCAATCGCATTATATGGAATTTTATTGCCGAACCCTCTGTCCTGGGGAGCTATAATTCCCGCACCGATATGCGTATCCTTGCCGTGAGCAGGCGGATAAAATATAAAAAAGATTTTATTGACGGTCTCTCGGCAGGTCTTTGGCAACGGTTTGGCCAGCGGTATCCCTTTATTCTAATTTTTGTCTCGCTTTTGCGTATCGTTTTTTTTTTTTTTTTTCGTTTTGTTGGGCTTATCTTTTTTCCACCGCCCCAGTCAAATCATGAACTGAAGCCGTGGTATCTGGCAGCCGCCATTTTTTTGTTTCACACAAATTAAGCAGATTAAATAAATTAGATAGCGCAGGGTACACGGGCACGTGTGTGTCTGTGTGTCAGGTAAATAGGAAAACAGACTGCGAAGGCAAATTCAAAAGGCAATCGTTGGTAGCTCCTTCCCGACACACGCAGCCGCCTTCAAGAAGATGTTGAAGCTAACGCCTACGCCAAGGCGAACCAATCGATGACACAAATAATACCTCAATTAAGCCCCAAAAATTTCGCTGGGCCAGCGAATCGCTGGAAAACATAATGAAAAACAAGCAACATTTTGGGCGAGCAGCACAGTCAGCCTCGATTTATGCCACAATATTCTTCTACTCAATAGATATTTAATACTCAGCAATTTTTCGTTCGACAAAAAGAGAAAAGGAAAAGCGGAAAATTGAGCGCAAGAGGCAACCGCAAGCGGTGGCGGCCGCGTTGGCAAACAGAGTGAACTTTTCCTTCGTTTTTTCCGCAACGAAGGTCGTAATGAGTGGCTGCTGGCAGGGGGAAAGTTCCGGGGATGGGGAAGCACGGTAGGCAGTTGCTCCGTCGTCCCGCATTTGTTTGCATAATATTTTCATGTATATTTTGCAGCTTGTACATATTTTTTAATGATTTTTTTTTGTCGGACCGCTTTGGCGAAGTTTTAAAGGCGCCGCCTGCTCTACGCGGCGTATTACAACTCACTTGTCGAATTGGCAAAGGCGAAAGGGGGTGGTGCAGGAGGAGGAGAAAACGTGTTGGGGGCATGTGGCTTTGCTGTTGGCTGGTTGCGGGTTTGGGGTCTCACAAAGCGGCAGCATAATTGCGCTGGGGCGGCACAGACCGACTGGCAGCTCGCAACTTGCCTGGGTTCGACTCCTGGGCCAAACAAATGAAAAACGCCTGGCAATATTGAAGCATGCGAACTTTTCAAGTGTAAGAAATTTAATTTCGAAATGTAGGTTTAACGAACGGAAATTGCTTTCGCTGCCTCAAAATGGAGTAAGCCCCGACCTGGTGTTGTGTATTGTTCTCTATACATTCCTCTTCCTGCAGCTATTCTTGCTCTTGTTTCCATTTTCTCTCTCACTGTTTTTGTTGCTGAAGGCGTAGAACAACAGGCAAGTGAAGAACAGAAGTAAAATGCAAAATAAAAAATATATTTGGCTTTTTGCTGGTTTGTTTTCATTCTGCAATTTGTTTGCTTAACTTTCTGATTGAGCTGGTGCCGCATTACGCTGAAAGAAAATGAAATTATTTAATGTTTTACATTTGTACGTTGGCCCCAACGATCTTCGCCCTTGGCCCACCTCCCTCCCTTTTCCCATTCGTGGTGGCACGCACCCCTGCGTTGGCCTGTTGGCCTCGTTTTCACTCTCTACGGCAGTCCGGCGCGTAATTGCGACTGATTTGTTTGGCATTTTGCACGGCCATTTATTTTCGTCATGGTCAGCTTGAGGCTGGCCAGGATGTGGGCAAGGATGTGGTGCCGACGCGCACATTGATTGCGCCCATTGGGAGTCAACGTAATGACAGACTGGAAATGAGAAAGCAAGTGCAATTTGATGGCAGGACTAATGAAATATTTTTACTTATTGTATGCGGAAGTTTTAAATAATATTCTTGAGCACTTTAATAACATTTAAACATTAATAATAATTGATTAATGCTACAGTTTTTTATATGATTGTTTTTTAGTTTAATTTTCTGCCCAAACAGCTGTTTAACGGGTAAAGTCGGCTGCGCTGGCAACGATGAATGGTAAATTTACTCGATGCATCGATTGAACGCTCTCCGATAACTATTGCATTGTGCTGTCACATTAAATAATTCATCGATTTCTTTTGCTTACAAAATTGTGGTTAAACCAAACCCACATTTAATTATTAATCAAAAGTTTATTCAGCTGAGGCTGCAATGGTTCAATTTAAGTTTAATGAAGCTGTTGGCATTTGTTTTTGTTTATTTGCATGTGGCAGTTGCAAATAACTTATTTATTTAAGCTCGTTCACCACGTCTTTATTTAAACATTTTAAAAACTCGTTTGATGGCATTTTAATATTTCAAGCACAATTAATTAAAGAGCCCGCAAAACTTTTGCCATCGTCGTATGGACAAGGCCGCAAAATGCAACTAGGCCGAGCCGCACTTCTATTCGCCGCAGCTTTCCAATTTGCAAAACCAACTGCCAAGGTTAAGCCGTGCACTCTCGGCCCACTTTTGACTTATTAAGTATCCGCAGAGACCGCTCAGCCCCCCTCCCCCTTTCAGCACTCTCCTCTCTCGTTCAGCTGCAGTTCGCGTATTTTCAAATGCAAAAGGCCATAGAAGCCAGAAGGCAGCATATTTAAGTCTGTTCCATTACCAACTCTCGGACTCGGCAACCCGAAAGGTAGCATATAAAATACACTCTCAAAACACTAACACACACACACACACCCACTCTCCTCTCACATGATTTGCATCAGCTGCAAATCGGCAACTTTTCAAAAAATAAACCCGAAACTTTGCCTGGAAATAGAACAAACGTTGACAAAGCAGACCAAACCGGTGGCTTCGATAAGCCCCAGACAAGCTTATATAAAAACATTAATAACATTAGCCCTAACCCGCACACACACTCCCACACACACACATACAAACATGCAAAGCAAACTAATCAAACTTTGACTAGAAAAAAGAAACAACTGGAAAATGCGCAGAACAAATTGCTTTATTTTCTAATATTGCTACAACTTCTACAGCAGGCAGGACCTGCTGCCGTTGCTACTGTTTCCTCGATATTTTAGAATATTAACCCAGAAAACGTGCGGCGCCGAGTCGCCAGCAGCAGACGCCCCGGTGCCTCCCTTCCATCCTTCCCTGCTCTGCTCGCAAAAGAAAAAAATCGAAAATCAATTTTGGTTAATGTGCTCGGGCAACTTGTCTGCCCTGGGCAGCACTGCCAGCAGCAGTAGCACGCACGCACCACGTATGTGGCAGCAACTCCTGCACCCCCCCCAATCTCTCCCTGCTTACTCCCAAACTGGGGTTAAATCTGGATGCGTTGCCTGCTGCTGTTGCTGCTGCTGTCGAGCTGTCTGGCTGTCGGTGTCCATGGCATATTTTTGCATAGTATTTTAGTTTATGCAAACATTTTTACTCGCAGCCCGCATAAATTACGTCGCTTGCTTCGTACTTCACAGCAGTAAGAGCAAGGAGGGGGCTTGGGGGTGGATCAGGGAGGAACTGTCTCGGCCATAAAATTAGACCGTATCTAAAGGGTGCGCACAGAAAGTGGCCCGGCAATCGCTGTTTGCTCTGCATGTCATTTGCAGGGATAAAAGCCCTAGGCAGAGTGTGAGAACTCGGGAGTGTTACGATATACATATACGGATAAGTATGTTACATGCATATGCTGCATGTTCTCTTTTGATACTCCTCAAGCTCTTTCTAACACACTTGCTGGTGCACAGAGATTGACATATCAATTGGACTATAACAATCTGTGGAAACACTGATTCCTGGCTGGACTGGTTGACGGAAAGTGATAACTGATGGTCTCATAGCACCCACGTACGTGTAGCTTTAAGTTTCTTTACTGAGATCAGTTTCTTATATAGCAAAGCAGGGTATTTCGTAGTTTACTTGCTCTGCAACATTTCCTTTGCACGTTTTTCAATTGAAATTAATGGATATTTAAGCTTGGCGAAGTTATTTCTAAAATGCAATTTTCATGAAGAAGAAAAATATATAAGGCAGCTCCATGTTTCGACGAAGCTCTTAAGCTCTGTTGTCTTTAAAATGTTTAGGGGTAAAGTGTTGGGAAGAAAATATGTAGAGGATGAATAGTGGGTTGAGGAGTCGAAAGCGGGGAATGAGGTAGTGTAGAGTGGATGATAGATGGCTGTAGTAAGGTTATGATGGGGAAGTCCACAAATGGTGTATCCGATAAAAAAAAGGTGCTCGCTTGTTTGCCATAAGAAGCTAATATAAGAATTTATAAATAGAAGAATAAATGTAATTTAATTTTATTCCTGTTAAATCACAAGCTGTGTTTAGCTTCTCAACAAGTTAAGTTAGTTGCGCTTGCAGCGATGTATCGCATATTTACTCAATACATCGCACATTCAATACTCGATACTTCGTTGCATCGTACGAAAGCATCGATACATTTGGTTTTACATTTGAAGCAATCGATTTCTTTTTAATTCAGAATTGAGCTTAAAATAAAAACACATTAATAAATATCAACATTAATTAAAATTTAATTAACTTGGTCTGCAACAGTTCCTCTGAAATGTGTAGAAACTGTTTGCAAATTCTGTTTATTAAATGGTTATCTAATTTACGATAAGTCTTCAACTTTAATAACCATAAGCACACTTAGTGAGCTGCTGCTAATCCTTTCAAGGACCTAATTCAAATTTACTTATGCGTGCATCAACTCAACTGAACCATAACCCACTATATCTATAGGACCTAAGCTCTGTGTAGATCACAGTTTGCAAACTGTTTCCACTTGCCTGTTTGGTTAACCAAAGGGCGCTGCCAGGCAAACCTGACTCTGTGAACTCACAACAGCAGCAGCAAGAGCAGCACTCGTAGCTGCTTCCGTTTCCGGTTTAGTTTTCGTGTGCGGTGCGCCACCATCTTTGTCCGCACATGCTGTTGCTACACGCACGTCGGTTTCAGTGGCTGCCCCACTCGACAGCGGGCAGCGGGACAAGGCTGGAGTCACTCCAAACAACACTCACTACCTTGGGCGCACCTTGGGGCACAAACACACACACGCACACACACTCCTGCGCCTACTCTCTATTTCGCCCACAATCTGTGTTTATTTTATTGTACAAGTACATTTGCTGTCGAGCCGTGAACGGCGTGTCATCACCATCAGGAGGCGCCGCATCAGTCGCATTATCATGATGTTAATCATCATCAGAGCAGTATCATCACCATCATCAGCCGTGCTGCTTTCATATGTAACCAACCAAGAGACAGCAGCAGGAGGCCTGTTTCCATTTTTGGCTTGTCTTCTGGTTTGCCTTTTTAACGTGCAAAAGCGAGAGGGGGAGAGCACTCTCCCTGTCACTCTTACATGTTATTTACTTAACAATTTACTGAATAATTTAAACGACTTTGCCACTGCCCGCCTTTGGTGGTTGTTGTTGTTGTTGTTGCTATTACTCGCACACTTCCTGTTTGCACATGTACACTATTCTTTTTTTCTCCCAGTGTAGTTAACGCAGTGTGGGTGATAGTTGTGCTGCCACACACACTCACACACTCACACAGGCACACTTTCCCTACTCTTGCTGACATTTAATGCGGTTGCCATATGCCTTGCTGTGTGGCACGAGGAGGGAGAGGGAGGAAGGTAGGTGAGAGGGCGCTGAGAGGACGCTGCCTTTGTGTTGATAATGTGCATAATAAGCCTTAATTAATGTTAAATAATGAATTTTCTCATTTACACGCCACCAATGCCGGAAAAGCCAATGCCCCGGGAAACTCTCCCTCGCTCACTCTCCCTCTCTCTCACTCTATCGTGTCTGCTGAAGCTTTTCTTATTACCAGTATAAGTTTTCTGTTTTCCGTGGCCTCACAAATATTTGCAGGTGCCGGTTACATTGCCATTTGCCATTCACCGTACACCGTGCCACGTTTACCGTTCACCGCTCACCGTTCGCCGGCAGCCCAAAGAGCACTTCAGATATCACCGCATCCTTTTGGCGCCCCAAGTGCGGGCGGCCGCTTTTGTTGTGGTTGATCTTCTTCGGGGCGTTCGCCTCGTTTCGCTCTTAAATTCGCACAGCCGCAACAAAAACATTTAAAAGTGCGCAAGTTTTTTACCCCACGCGTGTGTGTGTGTGTGTGGGTGAGTGTGTTTGGCTTGTTGTTAATTAAATTTGCTATGAAAAGGGTTTTTGTTTGTTTGCTTTTAATTGGGCAGCCTGAATGACTTTCATCCTGTTGTGCTCCTTCCTTCCTGCTAAGGTAGGTTAAAAAACCCAAGGTAACTGTGAATTGAGCCAGGAAGCTCATGATAGGACTGACAATTGTATAAACAGGTGTGATAAAGGGGGGAAGTGGGGCAGGTAATCTGTCAGAAATACAAATGAATGCATGTTTATAAGTTTTGGGTGGGGTTGCGGGTTTGGGGATTGTGATGTTGCAGATAGTTAAACAGTTCTGGAGTATCATATTAGAAAGGGTTGAGATAAAGAAGGTACTCAGTCTTGAGAACTTAGTCGGAGATTTTGAGTGAACTTATCTACTGATGATGGTGATATCGCTACAGCCAAGACTTGTTTAAGACTTAGTTGGTCTAACATTGTGTGAAGTCGGGCTCTATAAACCTTTTAACATGTAGATAACCTTGTGCTTATACGATACGGTTAAGGGTAAGGGGATTTCAAACGATGTGATAGAGTTTTCACACGTAAAAGGA
The DNA here is from genome assembly GCA_018904595.1 of Zaprionus indianus. Lineage (NCBI taxonomy): Eukaryota > Metazoa > Arthropoda > Insecta > Diptera > Drosophilidae > Zaprionus > Zaprionus indianus. Next base: position 7,409,224 of record JAEIHA010000905.1, read on the forward strand.
TTCAACATAATCTCGAAATATACCTTTAGATCAAATCCAGACTTGGTAAAGCTGTTGAAGTTCCAAAGAGATATACAAAGGTGCTTGGTACCTTATAAGGAATGCTATATAAAGTTCTAATAGCCAGAAAAACAATCAAAAATGGTTTATACATTAGAAATTTTATTATATTCTTATGAAAATAAAGAACTTTACTTCCCATTTTATGTAAGAAATATGCCGCCAAAAACATGACTGGTATAACATGCTTTCGAAAAGATTTTTCTGGAAGATAACCCCAAACCAAAGTGACTTCTTATACAGATAATGCAGTGCTAAAAATATATTATCTATCAAGTCTGTTGGTCTTATCTGCTTGATGCCACTGTGCAAATCGAAAAATTGTACAAATATTTTATGGCATTAAATGTTTTTTATACTTTATTTGTGCTTTTTAAAGAAATATTTGCAGCTTTAGCCTTGCATGATTGTGGTACAATATATATTAAATATTAAGTTATTATAAAAAATATATATTATATATAAAACTTTTATTATAGCTTAATGTGTGATACATATGTATTGAGGATTTGTCTAGTTTTATATCCCATCTTATGCTGTTCTATATGAATGAATGTCTCCCGCATGAAGACCATTTTATAGCTAGCCAAACTAGCTTCCCTTCTTATCTGATCTTGCAATGAATAAATGGCAACAAATGAGGACTGTGACTGCTTCAATTTGTGGCAAGCCAAAATAGCTGACTGAGTAAGTTATACGAAATTGCTCTGAGCTGATAAACATCTTGACAAGGAGACAATAGACAAACGACAATTGTAATGCCAATTCGGAAGGTCAATAAACCAAAAATACGTTATTCAATAAGCTCCAAATGGAGCTGGCATTCAACATTTACGAGCACTCGACGCAATTAAGTTGAATCGAGTTGAATCGAGTCGAGACAGAGTCCAACTTGCAACATTATGGAAAAGGTTGCGCATAAAAAGTTCATCGAGAGTTTTGCAACTCTCCATTAGTAATAATAGTGGGCAGAAATTAGAAATAACATACCCAGTAAAAGTTGCTCCTGCTACAGCTATTCCTTCTACTTCTCCCCCTGCTCCTCCTGTTCCTGCTCCTTCTACTCCTGCTTCTGCTCTTTTCTCTTGTTGTTGTTGATCCACTTTGTTGATGTCACATTTGGACATTTGCTGCTCTGCGCAGCAAAATCAATGCGGGAATATTTTATCCTTTTTATATGGCGGCACACACGCACACACAGTTGTTACACTCACACACACAGACACACGCACACACACTTCATGCAGGGCCCGACAGCGACACAAAAAAAGGCAAAGAATCCAAAGAAAAGTTGCTTAGCTCGACGATTTCTGCTTTCTTTATCGCACAACTCTCTTTCTTTCTTTATATATCTCCCTCTCTCTCTCTCTCTCTCACTCGTAGTTGATTAGCCGGCGCTGATATACTCGTATGTATTTTTATTATTGCAATTCTAACTTATATGCCGCACTACAGTACCGGCTTTATTGCGATTTGCTGCGTTTATGTTTTTCCGATATTTTCCGATATTTAATAGACTTTTCCGCTGACAAGCATCAAATGTCGCGCACTCTTCACTTTGTTCACTTTGTTTTTGAGTAGTTTCTTAAAGTACTTCTTCTGGGTGGGCCGCACTGAGTGCCTGAGTGCCTGCTGTCAATCAAAATCAATCAAAATTCCGTTACACTTGCCCTGCACGAGGCATTTACACATGTTCCACGTTCCACGTTGCCTCGCCCCCTCTCTCTCTTGGCTTGCACGTGCGTGTCACTTCACCTCACGCGTGATTTATTCACTGCCTTGCACTTTGTTTTGTTACGTTTTTGACCCACTGTGCACTGGGTACACTGGGGGGACTTTGCTTTGCTGCACTTGAAATTGCATCGACTGCGCCGATTGCGACTGCGACTGCGAGTGCGACTGCAATGCACGACGCGCGTCCAACTCCCCGTCTCCGTGTCCGTGTACGGGAATAGGGGCCCGCTGTGTCTGTCGTTAACGGCGTTCGCTTTGAGACTGCTTGGCCGCAACGCTCCGACGACTTTCAGCAGGCGGTCCCATCGCATGCCGGCAGCGTCAGCATCGACGTCGTTGACGTCGGCTTCGTCTTCGCTGCTGCTGTGCTGTCATCGTATCGACTCGCCTCGTGTCGTTGCTGTTATACTGTTATACTGTGTGCAGCGCGCACACCCTGGCAGTGAGAGAGCGCGCGTGCTGTCGTTGGCACAGCAATGGAGAGAGAGAGTGACGCATTGCTCTCTTGCGCTCACTGGCGCTCTCTGGCTGCTCTGCCTCTGTCACTGCCGCTGCCTTTGCTCTGCTCCGTCTCTGCTCTGCCTCTGCTCGTTTGTTTTCGTTTTCGTTAGCATTTTTATTTAATTTTTATTTTTAGTGCGTTATGCGGCATGTGATTTATTCCTTGTCATTAAAATACATAATAAATGCGGGTGATCAAATTAAAATTAAACAACTACAACGGGCAAATTCACCTCGAGAATTGTTGCTAAATTATGCGACATAAATATTTATTGCTAGTTTTACGATCGCTGCAATCCATCAAATGGGAGTATAACCAATAACTAATATAGCAAGCTGATTATCAGAAAAGATTGCAAATCATATTTAAATATTAATTACATTTTTTGTGCATATTTGCAATGATTTGTTGCTTTAATTCATGTGATTTGCACACTCCATAAATGGCAATAAATTATTTTGTGACTCCTCTGGCAATGTCGATTCATTATCACCAACTCTTCTCACTTGCACTCAAGGCAGCAGATGTGCCTGTGTGTGTGCGTGTGTGTTTGTGTGATTTTTTAACAGCTCAACATGATAAGCACTATCAATGGCTTTTTGTTTACATGTTTTGTTTCCGCCTTTCCCAACCACAAAACACTTCAGCTCAAGCTTCGGCTCAGCTGGCAGTATAAGAGAGAGAATAGCAGAGTTGCAACTGTTCCCAGTATAACAGCAGTAGTAGGCACACAGTGTGTGCTCGACTAACTGTGCTAAACTTCGCTCTCTCACTCAACTCTGTTTTTCTCCTTGTGGACTCTCTGGCAGTGACAAACTCACCACGCAGCTGACCGAAACTTCACCACAGTGCACGGCTAGCGAGATTAGGCTGCAGCCACGAGGAGGAGGCCTGGAAATCTCGAGTCCAAGAAAGCAAGCGCTGCAGGCAGAGGCTCAAAGGGAGGAGGAAAAGGGGGAAAGGCGGATAAAAGGACAAAAAAGGCGAAAAATATCGATTCGATGCGATGCGATTCGATTCGATTCGATTGTTGCGGTTTGCCTGTTTGGCTTGTTGTTGTTGTTGATGGGCAGATGGGAGTAAGGGAGAAGGGGTTGGGCTGCCTTTGGCTTCTGCCAGTCTCTCGCAGACTATATATATATTGCTTTATAAGCAGCGTGTCTGTCTTGGCTTCTTCCTTTTTAAAATGCTCTTCTTCTTCAATTTGAGGCTGCGCTGTTTTTCTTGTTTGCCGCAGAAAAAGCAAATAACCAATGAAGCAGATAGTAATGTTTATTGTTATTTCTTGCCAGCCGCCCCTGCGGCCATTCAAATCAATTCGCCAGCCTCTGTCACTGTATCTGTAACTGTGTCTGTATCTGTATCTGTATCTGCTTTTTTATTGTATCTGCCACTGTAACTGTATCTGTATCTTTATTTAAATTTCAAACCGCTGTCAAATATGCTGCAGGAAGTGCCGGGCAGGGTTGCCACCCTACACTTACACTAATCGCTTGCTGGGCACATTAAGTATACGCACTGTCAGCCAGCTACCGCATAGTGCACGTGCCACGCCCGCCTGCATATTTGGGGCGAATTAAAACTATTTAAGTTTTTAATGCCCTAACAGCAATGATCTTGTGCGCGGCATATAAATTACTGAGATGCCTAAGACGCAGCCCCCTCCCCCCTGTTCCCTTCTGCCTCTTGTCTTGTGCTTTGAGATGAGTTGAGGCAACTTCAAAGGCCTCGCACGTCGTTGTCAATGGCGACGGCGAGACGGGGCACGGGGCGCGACAAGCATGAGGATAAGAACGTGCAGGTCTGCAAGAGCGCAACGGGGAAGAGAAAGACAGAGAAAGAGGGAGAGGGGTGGGGGGCACTGCAAAGACGTTGAGCACTTTGCCAAAGTTTTTACTTGGCTCGTTGGCAATTTTTTACTTTGTTGCTTTATCGGGATTTATGTTTAATCGGCCAAAGGTTGCGCACTTACACACACACACGCAGCTATGTTGAAAGCTCTTTTGTTTCGCCAGCTAAACAGAGATAGAGAGGAAGCGAGAGAGACAGAGGAAGAGAGAGGAGAGCAAACAAAGCGCGCTCGACATGCAATGCCAACGTGGCTGAGAAATGATTTTGGCCCTTGTGCATATCGCGCCGCAACGTGTGAAACGTTGATAAACATTTAGAGGACTTGAATGGATTGCTTGCGACTTTATAGGGGCGGGGGAGGAGAGGTAGAAGAAAGTACAAAGCGAGCTAATGTAACATATGTATGTATGTCTTATAAGGTTCAAGAGTTGCCAACTATACAGCCATTGAAATAAAACTACTTAATCCAACTTAAGCGATATCGGATAACATTAATTAATAAAAGTATGCATAATCAAAAAGTTTTTCAAAATAATACTTCAACTGAATAAGTTGTTAAACCAATGTACAATTAAATAAATAACTGTTACGATAGTTTAAAGTACCATCTCAATTATAATACGTTGTAAAATATAACTAAATCATTGTTATCGATAGTTATGAGTATCATACCAATTAAAACCAACTGCTAACCAATGCTCCAGGTGCTGTTAAGCTAAGACGGTTAACATAATGTTAACAACACTGCGTCTCTAGCTGTTAAGGCTTCTTAATGGTAAACCTTAACTCAAAATTGAAATTAAACAATAAATCCAAATGGTTTTCACAATATCCAAACTAAATAAGAAGATTTAAACTCTAAATTAACTACGTAGTCAATATTGAACCCTCTTTACTATACTTCCATCAGCGATTTCTCTTTAACAAAATTAGAATCAGGCTTAAGCAACTTTCAACTGCTCTTTTCTGACTTATTTCGCTTTTATTTGTCGCTCTATAGTATAATCAAAATGCTTAAGCAACTTTCACCTGCTGCTTCGCTACAGATTTCTCTTTTATTTGTCGCACTCTTTGCTCTCTCAGCTAATTGACTTTATTTCCGCCAGTTAGCCTTCTGGCTTGACCCTTTGCACAAATACGCCAAATTTGCAGTGACTTTAATTAACCGAATCGGGTGTACATACAACGAACAGCGAAAAGCAACAGCAGCAGCAGGAATTGAAAGAACTGTGGGCAGTCGAAATGAAAACACGCGCCTTGCAAAAGCTTGTTAATTGAAGTCGCAGCCCCAAGACTTGGATACATGTCGAACTGCAGCTGCTCCAATTGGCCACCTCGAGCTGCTTTCGGCTAACCGAGCAAACTGCCAATCGAGCAACCTTTGCAACCTGCCAAAGAGACGACGACGACGACGACGACGGGCATGGGGCCGTGTCCATGGCCTGCCCTGCCCTGCCCTGCCCTAATCTACTCTGTGCTGCCCTTACTTGCCTGGCAACTAACCCAACATTGATTGTGCCAGCGCGCTTTGAGCACGTGTAACAAACTGTAGCATACAATTTGGCGCAGTCCTTTGATTTGCGTCTAGACAATTGTTTGGACAACAACAACAACAACAGCAGCAGCGACAACAAAAATTGAAGAAGAAAAGAAAATTGCAAAAATAGCGAAGAAAAACTGAGTCGGTTTTCTCCTTGTGGCATTTCATAGTCAAGTCAAAAGTTTCTCGAAGATGTTCGCCATCTTTTTGTCTGGCGCCATTTTGTGTGCTCTTTGACGATGCCAGAATTTTAATTTCCGCACGTGAACGTCAGGGGGGTAAACCCCTTACTCAGCCTTAGGTAGACTTTGCTCTCTTCTTGTCTAGGAAATGTCTAACTATAATGTTACATAACAGAAATGTTGAATATGTTTAATTAGCAGCTAACTAAGTTTTTGCATAACAGGAATGTTGACTGTGCTTGATTAACAGCTGTTAAAGTCATGTTAAAATGTAGAATTTCACTTTCAAAATACTGTTTTTTTAATGAAAATACTTTTGCAACTAACGTTTTAAATTGACTTTAATTATTTGCGTTTTAATAAATATTATTTTCTAATATCTTTTTAAAACTCACAGTATGAATTGTCATCTGTTATATATTTCCATAGCTTACGTAATATTATGCAGATATAACTTCTTCGCAAGCTAGCACAAAGATGTTGCGCAAGTCTATAAATTATAGTCAGGAATGTTGCTTATCAGCTTAGTAAAGAACTGAAGGGTTCTATTGCCTTATTGGTTAGTTCTTTTGTCTTCTTATGTAAAGCAACAATAAAAAAAAGATAGTGCAGTACTTGCCCAGAAATGAATAACAAAAGAATTAAGAACGTTCGTTACTCAGTTATTATACAATAGATAAACTTTCAAGAAATAAATAGCAATTTGTCTAGAACTTAAAAATAACGAAAGAATTCTCCAAGATAACTTAATATTATTCATGCATATTTCAATGGCTTTACGTAATAAGATTTCGCCTTGGCTCACTATATAAATCCGCCAAGAAGCTACTGCTAACCATATTCCAACGGCTAACATGTCGCTGAACAAGTCACTTTCATTCCTCCTCTTAAGCTTTTTGGCCACGCTTGGAGTCAGTCAAGTGGAGCGAGTTCGCTACGATAATTATCGACTGTACAAGGCCAGTGCAGAGAATGCAGCTCAGCTGGCAATGCTGAAGGAGCTGGAAAGATCTTCGGATTCCATTATCTTTCTTGATGACCTGCACAAACTGGGCTCTGATATCCAGTTGGTTGTGGCACCACACAAGGTGCCCGATGTGCTGCAGCTGCTGGGCCAAGCGAAGATCAAGTATGAGCTGCAGACCAAGGACTTTCAGAAATCAATGGATGATATCCATGAGCAAGTGGACATCAAGGAACGTGCCAGCAATGAGTACAACTGGCATGACTATGCCAAGCTGGACGAAACCTACGCATGGCTGAAGGGTTTGGCCAAGAAATATCCACGAGATGTAAGCGTAATCAAAGGTGGCGAGACCTACGAAAGACGTTCTATACTGGGTGTGAAGATCTCCAAAGGGGGTAAAGAAAGACCTGGAATCTTTATCGAAGCGGGCATTCATGCGCGCGAATGGATTTCTCCTGCTGCAGCAACCTTCGTAATCAATCAGTTACTAACTTCCAAGGTGGACTCTGTCAGGCAACTGGCCAACAACTACAACTGGTTCATCTTCCCCCATATCAATCCCGATGGTTACGTTTTCACCCAGGTTAATCGTTTGTGGCGCAAGACCCGCAAACCTTTTGGACCCTGCATCGGCGTTGATCCCAACCGTAACTGGAACTTCCACTGGATGGAGCAAGACTCCTCCTCATACCCCTGCGCTGACACCTTTGCTGGTCCTTCAGCCTTCTCTGAGATTGAAATTCTTTCGCTGTCCAACTATATTGCCTCCATCAGGCACAAGATTCAACTGTATATCTCCCTGCATTCTTTCAGCCAATTTCTGTTGTATCCTTATGGCTTTACGACAGATTTGGCCGATAATGCTAAGGACTTGGAACAAGTTATGAATGCATCAGTTGCCGCCATTTCCAAGCGTTACAACACCAAGTATATTGGAGGAAGCATTTCCGAAACATTGGAACCTGTTTCTGGCAGCAGCATTGACTGGGTATACGGAACCCAGGGAATCCGCATGGCTTTTGTCTATGAACTGCGTCCGCGATCAGGTGGATGGCCTAGTTTCGTACTGAGTCCTGAGGAAATCATTCCCACCAGCGAAGAGCTACTTGACTCTCTGATTGCCATGACTGCTGAGGTTCGGAAGTTGGGTTACTTTAATGTCTGATTCAATAAACTGAAGAACTTGACTTGATATTCCTGTTGTTTGATAAGGTATGGAAAGTATAGAGCAGGTGCTTCCCTGTAACTGTTTCTGCACTTAACCCTCCGTTAGTCTAATTGAAAGTCAGCCAGACATCACTAATCCGACCTTGATGGGATGCTGCGATACAATCGAGTCGCAAAACTAATCGAAAACTTGTTTTGAGTGCATGAGAATAGTTCGAATGAATGCTAACGCATTGTTCAATGCACTTCAAATATTTCCACAAACATTTGTCGGCATTTGTCCCCCTCTCTCTCTCCCCCTCCTTCTGTTCCTGTTGTAAGCGTTATTGTTTTACAACTTTCCATGCAAAATATTCAACGGAAGGGACTCCCATCGCCCATTCCCAAATAAAGAGCCCCTTTGGCAGGAAGCCATGAGGCGTGAGGCTGCAAACCGTTTGGCAACCCATTTATTTGCAGCCTTTGTTTCGATCCCTGGCCTGCTATTACCAAACTTTCTATGCACTGCATGTACATACTATATATATATATATATATGTGAGTGTATAGGTCCATCAGTTGCATGGGGGGCGCAGTGCAACTCGAGCTGCGGGCGAATGTGTAAAATTTCATATTGTTTTATAGGTTTGCATATTCTAAATGAATTCTTGTATATGGCAGTTATAACAGTTTAGAAAGCTTTTGTTCAGCTATAAATCATACATTATCCGCTTTCATTTGCCAGGGGAAAGGGGAAAGAGAGAGAGAGAGAGAGAGAGAGAGAGAGAGAGAGCAGGATAGAGCATCTTGCAGTCACTTGGAAAATTTGCAAGTTTTCCTTCCTGATTAATACTTAAAACTGCCTGAGTTGTCAGCTCGTGATTTGTCTGACTGCAGTCGAGTGTGCGTCTGTGTGTGTATGTGCTCAGCTTGCCTTGGTAAATGGGCGTGGCTCATGGTAGGCATATCCTGGACATTTGTCCGTGGTGACAGTGCATTGAGCAGATCTTTTTAACGTGCGCAGTAAAGCTTTAAGGCTGAAGGAATGCATTCAAGTTATTGTAGTATGGGGAAGTTGCAGTTGATTATTAAATGCGAAAGAACTAAGTTTAAAACTTTGTATTTGCTTTATATTAATTATTATTATTTGTTATATTATATTTTATTTATAATATTGAAATTTTAATTTATATTTGAATAAATTTCAACTGTTTTTCCTCCACTCATCATAAGAATATCGATTTACATATTTATGTTATCGACCTGCCGCCACTTTCGTTGTAGTATCGTGTTGAACAAGATCAAATAATACTAACAGATATCGATAGTCAAATTATTTTTCCACCACGCCGCATGAGAATATCGGTTCACATATTTATTATCGACTTGCCGCCACTTTCGTTGTAGTATAGTGTTGAACAAGTTAAAATTATACTAACAGGTATCGATAATCAGACAAGTGAGAGCACAAGATTAAGTTGAGTAAATTGGGTTACTGGTATTGTTGGTTGTTTAGACTTTGAATGTTGTTTCTTGGTATGAAGTAAATCCAAATTCCCCTTCCTTTAATTGCACTTCATGCCAGAAAACTGTGCTCAACTCGAAAGTTGCCCTCTTATCAGCAACCCGCAAGTTTCTTTACTTAACTTACTTATTTTACCGCAGCCAATTAAGCAGAACAACTTTGAATTAACATATTATATATACGTATATACAAAGCTCTGTTGTCTGTGCTGAAATTGAGATTTTTCTCTCGTTTCATTTGGCAACTGGAAGGGTAAAGCCACATCAAGTGCAGGCAGTAAGGCTACTTAAATAATTTTTGACTTTGTTTATCATCTGTAACTTTCGCCCTGAGTGCGGATTCAAGTGTGCAATTAGCAAGCTCGACCTGGCAAGTTAAACGACTTAGGCAGAAATAAAACTGCAGCTAATTGCGGCCAATTGAGGAGCTCCCACAGCAAAGGGGACAGAGAAAGACAGAGAGTGAAAGAGAAATAGAAAGAGAGAGGAGTGCCGAGTGCAACTTGAAGGCGCTGAGACGGACTGGAAAAACTTGCAACTTGCAACTCTCTGCGACTCAAGTGGCAACAGTAAATGCAACTGCAACGTTTCAATAGGCAACCATTAAAGGCACTCTCACACACACGCACACTCATGCACACACACACACACACGCATACTCACATGTGCAGAGGGTTGCACTTGAGCTGAAATATAATTTGAAGATTTTCACAAGTGGCCTCAGAACTGCCAAAAAGACATGAAGGTTAATTGCGTTTGTGCACAGCCAGAAGCTGCATTCCTATCTGCATTTGGGCACAACACAAGGAGGGAGGGGAAGAAGAGAGAGAGAGAGAGGAAGGCAGAGAGAGAGTGTGGGTGTCTGGGAAAATAAATTACACTTGTGCTGGCTGCCAAGAAAATTGAAAAATACTATTTGAACTGTTAGGCAATCGGTTTGCAGTCACAGTCACTGCTACAGACGCAGTTAGAGTCATGGTAAATGTCGCAGTTACAGTCACGTTAACTGACACAAACACTAGTACAGTTACAGTAACAGTCCCTGCTACAGTCACGGTAACAGTTACAAATATTGAAACGGTTACAGTAATGACGACAGTAACAGTTATAGTCACTGTTAAGCGCAGTTACAGTCACAGTTACAGACATAGTCACGGTTACAATAAAAATGAAAGGCCCAGTCACGGTTACATCCTCAGATACAATGACTTTCACAGCTACAACTACTGTCAAAGTTACAATAACAGTTACTGTCAAATTCACAGTTACAATTGCAAACACAGCAAAGTTCACAATTTCAGCAGAAGTCGCAGTTACTTTCAGAGTAAATCAACAATGGCTGAAGCAGTCACTCTTACATTACTAGCAACAGGAGCAGTCACAGTTCCCATCACATTCACAGTTACAATTATATACAAATAACAGTTACAGTCACGCTCGCAGTTGCAAATTCAGTCAGATCCCTTCAGTATCAGTCACAATTTAAGTCAGACTCGCATTCACTGCTGCAAAAGCTGTCACAGTCACACTTACCGTCACACACACACACCCGCAATCAAACTTACAGCCCTAGAAAACTGTCGACGTTTCACATTTCGCATGAATGCAACTTGCATTCTCAGTACTCTCAACTTCTGCTGCCTCAACCGCCTCCACTGCCCCTCATCATCATGTTATGAATGCATTCATTTATTCATTCGCAAGAAAATACGTGTACAATTGCAATTGACTTTCCGAATTCTGAATTTCAAATTAATTTCAAATGTGAATTGATTAAATCTTATATGCACGCGTGCCCTCTCTCCCTCTCTCTCCCCTTCTCTCCTTCTCTCTCTCTGTGTCGTTGACTAACGGTACACCAGATTTATGATGAACTACTAAACATATATAACAAATTTGCAGTAATTATATGCTGCATAAATGAACCTTTGAAGAATTATGTTCAAATCAGTAGAGTCAGTTTGAAATTAAATTACGTATACGCACAGTTATATGATATGTGTGTGTTGTTAAACCAAAAATATGTGTTTGTATGTATGTATGTATGTACATTTGTCTCCTCCCAATGTGTAACTAAAGCTTCTGCACAGTCTTGTTCAGAGGGCAGCTGGACGGTCGGACGGACTCAGGGCATATTAAAGTCGCCTAGTTGCGCATTTCCTAACTGATTAGAGTCAAAGATGCCTCTTAATTGGTGAATATAGTTCATATTTACTGCAAGTAATATTTGTGTTATTATCTTTAATAATTCTGTTGTTATTGCTATAAACTTAAACAACCAATAGCAAGTTTTATACCTGAAGAGATTCAGCTTTAATCGAAGAATAATAAGAATAATAATAATAAACATATTCATTTATTTGAATTTAATTTATTTATTTTTTTGTTTAATATTCACATATGTTTTCATAATTAAATTAGCATGTTATGAATTACATATGCTTATAATTTGTTTATGCACAAAAAAGAGCAGTTGGAAAATTTGCATTTTTGCTAATGCACCGAAAACGAGGAAGAAAGACTAACTGCGGCATGCAGAAGGTTTTATACCCTTGCAGGTTAATAGTATTAATAGTTATATAAAATGGTGCAGAATTTATTGTCGGAGATGTCTTAGAAGGAAGTTTGCAAACTCCTGGTCAAATTTAATATACTCTTTGCAAAGTTATGAAGCGCAAAAATATGAAATAAATGTGTTCAGACCGTGCTATTAATTAGAAAGAATTTCTGAACCACATTAAACTATTTCAAAGTGATTAATAAAATTAGTAAATACATAAATGAATAACAAAACAATATTATTAATTAACTTTTACACTGATTTAGCTACTAGTGATTTTTTCAAGATTTCTTTCGCAAGAAATAAACAACATTTCCAATGAAATACTTTGTGGGTTAAAGAACTCTTTTGCTAGTGAAAAATCCCGGGGCTTTATCTGACACATGGAACAAGCATCTTGTGGCAGAGTGGATATATTTTGGAGCGATGTGGAATGCATTGTTTCAAGACCCCATTCGCATGCAGCACATAAATTATACTTAGCAGATACTACTTGCCTTGCGGGTAGGAGAAGGAGCAGGGGGAGGAGCAGTGGCAGGGGCAGCTGCAGCGTGTTGTTGCCACTCAGAGCGTACCTCTCGCTTGCTGTTGCATGCTGCATGTTGCACGTCGTCGCTTTCGCCGGCCACCGGGGCAACTATTCTGCACTTTGCACTTTGCACTTCGCACTTTGTACAGTTTGTGCTGCACGGCGCCAAAGTTTTATGCCACTTTTATCTGGCAACGCGTAAATATTCGTTAAAAGTTGAAATTTAATTTTATACCAGCGCCAAGTTGCCTCACACACACACACACACATACACAGACACCCTGCCCACGCCCACGGCGTGTCTGCAACTGCAACTGCAACTGCGGCCGCCATTTCGTCAAGTGCAGCATCGAAAAGCAAAAAGGGAGATAAAGATGCTGCTGCAGTCAAATAAATTTCGCGAGCGCACCTTGGCGCAGCCTTTTGGGGCCCGCAGGGAGTGGGGAAGTGAGAGGGAGGGTGGGTGTGGGTATGGGGGCGTGAACGGGGCGCAGCTGCTTGGGCTTCCTTGTTAGCATTAAATTTATGTCTCAACATAAATAAAGCTTTTCTAAACAGTTTGCGTTCTACGTGTACTGCGTGCCATATAAGGGCGTAGCAGGGAAGGGGCAAGGGGAGGGTGAGAAAGGGAGGGGGTAGAAGCAAGTGCTGGATTAGTTTGTCCAGGCGGCGCATCTTCATTTCATGGCTTGGCCGGCAACTGCGAATTATAAAAGCGCAAGGAGTAATTTCGGGACACGCAATTGAATCCAAGATTACGTCGTTTAGATAATTTCGCCCAGATAAATTCAGCAGTGGCAGAGGAGGCAGCAGCAGCAGCAGAGGGGGCAGCAGAGGCAGAGGCAGCTGTAATGGCATTTAATATTTATTATTATTATTAATCCGCATGCGCCGACATCGTATTAGTTCAGTGTCCGACTTCCTCAAGCTGTCCCTCGACACTCTCACTTCCTACTTTTCTTTCAGGCATATTCTATGCTCGGTTCAATGACTTCATCCCTATTGTGACCCCTCACCCAACCCCTCTGCTCTCTTCCTGCTCTTCTTTGCCTTTGTCAGTCTGCAGCGAAATAGCATTTTATTATTGATGTCTTCATGTTGTTTATGTGTCAACAACAAGCGAATTCGCATAAGCAGAAATTTCATTAAGTACATAATAAAAATTGCTTAGCAGTATAATGGCGACAACATGCCCCCACCCCCCTCCCACATAGCTTGTCGCGCTGACAGGAAACTAGCATAAGCAAATATTGCTGGAACTTCGTTCGCGAGGCTTTAAGACACTTCGCCTTCGTATATGGTAGGCCGAAAGTTTCTCTGACTTGCCAAGGCAAAGTTGTGTGCGGCAACTTTCGCAATTGTGATATACATATAAAAGTTGTTCGCGTATTCATCTTTAATCCGGCGAACTGAGTGTATATGTTTATAACTTAGAGCGTCTATCTGATGAAACTTTTCACTGAAACTATTTTTGGGTAATGCCGGAAATGTGAAGACTTCAAAAGGGGAATTCGAATGGAGAATACGTTTCTAATTTTTTTTCTAAATTTAGATTATCCTTTGTTTATAAACATATACATACATACTAATTATATGTGTGCATGGCCTTTCATTAAATTAAGAATTAAATGAAATGAGATATAAACTAAATGAAATATTTAAATGCGCCTCTCTCAGAGAGAACCGCTAACATACTCTCAATCCTAATGTTAGTTTACATAGGTTTAACATAGCCTTCGTTTTATTTATAATAAAGTATCGATATATCGGTGTGACCCCCTGTGACCAGGCTACTAATACTAAGCATCGAACATATAGAGTACTCGAACAGCAGAAAGTACTCCCCTGTTCAATGCTTAGTGCTACTACATTATTTAATTACAAACTTGTTAAAATATAAATTGTTTAAAAATGTTAGATTCAAGAATAGAACTGAGTCTTTAAAATACGATTTTAATACTCTATATAGTTTACATTCTCTCAAAAATATCCAACTTCAAACAATCCTTAGCTTTGAGGTTACATCTCCTCTTCCTTTAACTTACCCTACTAATCTAAAAACAATTTCCTTAATTCCCAACAATTTCGAACATGTCATTTAAGCCGTTTAAGTGTTTTGGCCCGAAACAATTAGCTTAAGCACTTGCACGATATTTTGATAATCTTTCGATTCTCTCATTATTGCTTAAATAATGGATAATGTGCTTTCGGTTTAAGTCGGTTAATTTAACCGGCGATAATTATGTGTCACTCACTTTTCCACTGCCGCGTGCGTTCTTGCGCTAATTATATGTATGTCTGTATACATGTACATATATCTGTATATACGCTATATATATATATATATATAATTGTATGTGAGTGCGCACAGTTCAGGTTAATTATGGATCGGCCACAAGCTGTGTGATTTAATCGAAAATTGCCACAGTTGATTGTCATTTTGTTGATTCCCGCGTTAATGTGAATAAAACATTGCGACAGTTCCCGGAAAAGTTGCGCGGTTTCGAAAAGGAGAGGGTACGGAATGAGAAGGGGGAGGATTGATTGGTTTTAGGGCTGCATTGAATTTCAAGTGTCGCCAATTAATATTAAAAACAACTGGCAACTGTTCGAGCTGTCAAAACTTGTGCAATTTATATTAAATTACGATCCGTAGCATAAGTAAAAATCAATTAGAAAATATTCCCCATAAAGGCGGCTGGCCGCAATTTCCGTACTCTCACTATTTGTATTGGCAGACGCTAATGAATGCCCCTGGCCGTCAGAGGGCGCCAGTAGTAAATTATTGTGTGCTTTGTTGTTGTTCGGGGGAAGGTGCAAGGCATTTTTCAAAGCCCTCAACAGCAATAACAACAACAAAAACAACCAGTGCAAGGCCAACAAACAAGTACAGAAATATTTTTATAATTTACAGTTGACAGCTACAACAACAGCCCAACACAGACTCGAAAATGTTTCGAAGAAGCTCACGACGCGGCAACGGCGGCGGCGGTTGCGCTGCCAGCAAAATAAATAGTTGTGCAGGTGGTGTTAATTGAAAAACTTTTGCAACACTAATTAAAAGTTTCTAAACAAAATTGCCATGACTATGGATACTCGGGTACTCAGGATACTGCGGATACCGGAAACCTGCGTATGGCGCCGAAAGCCATCGTCGTTGTCGTGCTCAGCTTCTGCCGCAATCCTCCAACTCGTTGCCGTGCATCGCGTGTAGCAACTTGGCAGCGGATCAGTTGCGCTTTTTCAGCACCTCAACAAGTAACAAACAACAATAACAAAACAATGCGGCTCGTTGTTGTTATTTCGCTGCTGAAATGTCAAATGCCGCAAAAATGAAATCGATTTGAGCTGCTTAAAATGTTCTCGGCTTAATTAGAGATTGGCAACTGCAATCGATATGTATTCAAATATTTGAAATGACAGTTATCGATGCGCATTTAAATTCGTGCAATTATTGCAGCTACAATCGATAAGCACTGCAGCTAATATCGATTCACATTTAAATGTTAGCGATTGCCATTCACATGTCACGTTGACTCTGTTATCAGTTTCCTTTATTGCGAATACATAACATTACAGAGCTACACGTAGTTATGTTAGCGCACAGAAACCTGTTAAGTAAACAAATTTTAAAAGCATTTTTAATGTCTTACTTAAATTACTTCTGCTGTGGTTACGTGTTATTTAATTAGCAAACCACCAACTGCATAAATCATTTTCTCTCTCTCTCTTTCTCACACACTCTCTATCAGCCCGAAATCTCATCAAGCCAGAAATCCCATCAGCAGGTTTTGGATAAAAAAAAAGAAACTTAAACGGTGCTTACAATGCGTTTAATTTCCGTGACAACATCCTGCACCTGGCCGCACATCCTTCAGCCACTCGTTCGCCAATCCCTCCATCCTGCTTCCCCTCCTCTGCTCCTTCCTCGAGCTGTTTTGGTCAGTCTCGCTGAGCTGTCATATTTTGCATAGCAATCCAGCAACTGGCAGCTCATTTTGCCACGAGACAACAAGTCACTGACACCAATACACACACCAACCTACACACACATGCGCACAGCAGGTAAAAATCGAGCTGAGAAAAATGAATCATTAGAAAAAATGGTAAAAATATTTTGCAGCAAGTGGCTACGCTGTCCGTGACCCACGTTTGAAATTTAAAATAGCTCAAGAGACTTGAAACAAGTGACTTGTTATACTTGTTGTAGCTGTTGTTGTAGCTGTTGTAGCTGTTGTTGTTCACTGCCATTGTTGCTGGCACGCTGACAGGCGCTACGTCACGCCGGAAGTCTTTGGCAATAATAGAAAACACACCCAATTTACGGTGAAAATAATTCACTGGGCGAAACAAAACAGCAGCTGCTCAGCTTTCCATCATCTTCCTGTTACCAGCGCAGTGCCTCCCTCCCTCTCTCTCCTCCCACCCTCTTCTCTCTCTGTGCCTCACCTGCTTCCTGTGGGTCCCGTGTGGAAATTTACCTTTGGCATCCTGGACGGCTGCGGCCCCTTGTCGCTTTATTTTGTCAACTTTTGTTGTGGCGCGCACACAACAAGTCACAATAAAGCGAAGTGAAAAGCAACAACAACGACAACAACAACAAAAGAAGCTGCAAATTTACTTGGCGCGTGCGAACGATGGCAAAAGAAATTTCCATGGCCAGCGAAATTCAAATGATAATCTGGATAATGGACAGGCCGTTTGGCCGGAAATGACTTAGTGTTTGTTGCAAATTAAATGGCACAGCTGATGAGCAGGCAAGTGGTCAGCAGAGGGGAGTGGAGGGGGAGGAGGGAGGGTGGCTGGCCCACTCGGAAGAAGGTGTAATGAATTTAATTGGAAAATGCGTGTCGCAGTGTGTACCGGAAATGGGAAAGCATTTTCGAGGCTCAATGGAAAACTTGCTAGTGCCAAAAATTGTGGCAAGAACACACACACTGGGGAGTCATTTTTATGGCACAACAAGGCTAAGGCAAGTGCTTAACTACATGTGAAGCCAAGGAAATCGATAAATATCGATATAGTCAATATTTGCGATGTAATTAATTAAACAAACTCGCGATGACAAGTTCCCAAACACAGAGGGAAAGAAAGAGGAACTAGAGAAGGAAAGGGAGAAAAAAAGAGAGAAAGAAAGTATGTGAGAGAGAGCACGAGACAGAGGGAGTAAAAGACAGCAAGTAAACGTCCTTGAGCCTTCCACAGACAGACAGACAGCAGCGAGTACATGCTCCGATATAGTTCCCTCGAGTGCCATTTGGGGCGTTTAACATGTGCGATAAATGGGACAGGCGCCTTGCTAATACATTCCTATTAATAATAGACTGCGGCAATGCCATTTGTCATGCAACCAGAAGCGGGAAGCAGCTCAAGCCGTACCCAAGCAAACTTCCATTTGCAGAGACAGTGACCGAGCATCGGTAAGATGAGGCGGGGAGAAAGGGGAGTCGGGCTGATTGCCTCGAGGTAAACAGCTTCATAACTCTCCATAGATTGTCGATATCGGAGAGCGCTGTGTGTGACATTCGGATGAAAAATTGCCCAACAAGTACATGAAATTATGAGAGTAAATTTTGATAAATTATTGCTTGATCAATTTTATGGGAATTATTACTTCAGTACTTTGAAGCAGAGTGTGCCATTAGTGCGAGGCAAGTGCATAATATTACGGAGGAAAGGGAAATAAATATAAACTGGCTAAACAGGAATGATTTGTCTATAAGTTTATTGCATAAATAAGGAATGTATTCTACAATTTCATGTCAACACCTTCTCTCCTTTATGCCTTCACTATATTTCTTTAACTTTTCTTCTTAGATTTCTTTAAAGTTATTAGGTGTTTCCCCGCTTTGTAATGTACTCTAGCGAGCGAGAAGAATGCAATGGCAGAAACATACGCATTGTATAAGTATACCCCCGTCCCGCCCCTTTAGTTGCATTCAATTTGTCGACGAGTCGCAGGTGCCACTGAGCGTATACTTAATATGCCATTTATATTGGCCCAAGCCAAGGCTAAGCAAACGGCGCAGTCGAGCACATGCGACACGTCCCCACACACACACACACACACACACACACACAGACACATACTTACTCAGGCTTTAGAGTATACTATATATAGGGATATATTGGCAGACTGCAGAAGTTCACAGACTGCGCAGCGCCTGCATTTGTTTGCCTTTTGTCGTCTTCGGCTGCTGCCGTTGCCGTTGCCGCTGCTCGAGTCTCGAGGTGCTGTTGAGAATCAATTTGGCAAAAGTCATTGCATTCAATTGTTACTTGACAAAGGACAAATGGTGTTGATGCAGACCAGCGCACACACACACATGCACGCACACACATACTTACAGTCAGCTGCAGCTTCCGGCGATTATTTATTTTGGACACATGTATTTTGAATTTCCACTCGGAGTCGCCGTAAATTGTTGCCATTGCGTTTGCCAGAGCGTTTAAAAAGTTATTGGCCAAGTGGCTCTGGTTGAAACAAGTTTTCAATTGCTTGCCAAAATGCCAGCCCCCTGCCCCCTGTCCAACAGACAGACAGGCCGACCGGGGGACGGGGGGACAAAAGATGGGCAGACAGTCGGACTGGTCCAGTCGCAGTGAGCGTGGTCCATAACATAAATTTGCAAAGTGGTGGCATCGGTTAGTGCATAACTTTTGTGGCATGCCAAAAGCCGCAAAAAGCAAAAGCATTGCTGCCATGAAAAACAACACACACACACACACACGCACACACTTACACACAGGCACAGGCACACTCACTCACTTACCAACACTTCAAAGGCATTTCACTACGATATGTGTGGCATACTTTTGTGCGCCGTCGAATGAGTGAAAAAAAAAATAACTATCGTCAGCCAATGACGGCGCCAACAGTAGAGGAGGCTCTACATTTCACCCAGTTGCACTTGATAAGTGAGTGACACATACACTCTCTCTCACTCAAACTTACATACATGTACATATAACAGCATTCATTCAAGTCCTTTTTGGGTCAGCGTCGAGTGCGTTGACCTCGACAAAAGCCAATTAATAAGGCATTCCGCAAAAGTTTGACCACAAAAGCCGCAAATAGAAATGTAAATATGTCGATTGTCAGCTTTATGTTTAGGAGATGGAATGCAATAAAAAATATATAAATGGATGTATGATGAGATTTCTAAGAAGAGGCAAGACAGGTGACTTTGAGATGCCCTTCTTGGCGAGAAAGTAAGAAGCCCAAATAAACTGTAAATTTAATATTTATTAGCTTAACCATTTGCAGAACTTTGCAACTTTGATTGTTATTAAATATTTATGTTGCTGCTATCACTTAAAATGGGTTGGAGGTGGTTACTTCAATCTTGTTTTGTGTACATTTATTACAATTAAATATAAGTATTAAAAATAATATTTAATTTGAAACAACAATCAGCGACCCACCACTAACAATTTAAAAGTGGCAATGCGAGTGTTGCCAAATGAACAAGCTTTTTATCGCCAAGCCACCATTGATAGCTACAACATCGCTTGATAAATTTCACCAACAGCCTTTTTTATCGACCCACCGCCACATTTTTAAAACTAACAAATATCGATTGATTGATTGCGCAAACAGCTTATTCTATCGACGCACCGCCACACTTTGCTTTAAATATCGATAGATTCATTGCGCAAACAGCCTAATTTATCGACCCGCAACACATTGAAAAGTTACAAATGCAAAAATGAAAACTAAGTATAAAATATTACTTCACTTTAGCTTTATCTTGCGACAAAATCAGTTTTTATCTTTAACAGTTAAATCAATGTGTATAAAAACACACGCACGTTAGAAAAGGAAAGTCTGTTGCCCCATTGAGCTGGAAGTGCATTAATACCATTAAATGTACTCACTGTACTCATATTTCCCATCAAATATCTAAAAGCAGGATGTTAATAGACAACAAGCCACACGACACTGTCTCTCGCAGACACCGCACAGATGTCGGCCAAGTGAGCTACAGCTGTTGCTGCCACTGTAGCTGCGACTGCAATTGTGTTGGGCCCCAGCCACAGATGCCAGCAGACATACATACATTCGCCTGGAACATCCCACATCCAGCATAGCAGCAGCCATTCTCTTGGCCCAAAGCCCTGCAAGGCATAAGCGCTTAATGAAATTGTGCAACCAATCGAGCGTGACGATGAGAGAAGTCAGCAGAAATTGAGGTTGCGCTGATGTGCAGCGTTATGATGTTATGATGCTCGGGTTCTCTAGTGGTTCCTCTTCTTGTTGTTGCTGTTGTTGTGTCGTTGTTATGATGATGTTTGTGGCGCTCTCGCACTTCAATGTCAGCGCACGCTGTCATACTTTTTGCTGCCGCCTGGCGGCACAAATTAACGTCAACGACGTTAAACTGCTATCGCAGAGCGCATAAAGTGCACAGGTGTGCGGCTAGGGGGTGTGGCAAGGGTATGGGGGAATGGTGTCGAGATGGTGGTTAGCAGGCATCGGGAATCAGGGATTTTGAATTAGACCAGGGAGGGGGAAATTGAGCAGGCAGTCAGCCAGCTGCGCGGATGAGCAGCCAAATGCCGGTGCTGCTGCTGGTGCTGTTGCCAACATAAAATTTTGTTTAATGCCCGCATGGCGTTTCGCAGCCAGAAATCTACCCCGATCCGCATCAGTGCTCCCATCCCTCAACTCGTATCCTCCATGGCGCGGCCAATGTGATTTTGAATATTTAGCGTATTAGCCAAATGGCGCGCTTTTTACTTGGCGCATCCGTTGCAGCCAAAGTGGAGTATGGCTTTCATGCAGTTTGCATACGGACCATGAGGATGCGGATGAAGATGAGCACAAGTACGAGCACGAGGACATCGTGGACGGGGACGTCGTGCTGTTTTTAAATGGCATTTTGGATTTTAACGACCATAAATGCAAGCTTATCTTAAATGCTCTTTTACGGCTGAATTTATGTTTTGGCTGCTCCTTTGCTTCTACCTCCCTCTCTCTCGCTCCCTCTCTCTCTCTTGACCTGCTTTGCTGCCAAACAAGCCAAGATTATGAGTTTCAATTACCTCCACAGAGTCACAGTCACAGCTTTCTCGACTTCGTGCCCGTGCATACCCAATGCGAGCTAGTACCAGGGTACAACTCATTGAATTGTCCACTTGTTGAGACGAAAAAAAAGCGCTTTGTTTTGATGGTACTCGGAAAGTCGTTGAAAAAAGTGCTACAAGTGGATATTGAAACAATAATGAGTCTGCAATTATTATTCCATTAACAGTTTTTTCGGATGCAAAAAGTCCTTACTGTTAATGTAATGTTAAACTTAATCGCACACTGTGGGGTGAGTCGAAACTGTGTATCGATACCTTGGACGCTGGCTTTGCTTTTGCAAACTGAGTACCGAACTTCAGAATTTTATGTTCACAATAGATTTGTTATCGAGTTTTAAATTAAAATTGAACCGAAATAAATGCAATACGAAATATATAAATAATGTTTATTATTCTTGTGAATATATAAGTATTATTATTATGAATATTCCACAATAGTTTTACTCTAAACTGTTTGTTGACTAAGTAAAGTGATAGCACAAATTGCTGTGTCGTAAATCGCGCAGTTTGCCTTCGCTAAGCCGTGGCAAAGTTGATTTACGGCGGGGCGTACTCTACGGGGACTATGCAACAAGATCTTCCACTTTCCAATGTACGCGTATAGGAGTCATAAAATTTCGAGCTCAGTTAACGACACCAGATCTTAAGCAAACACCCACGCACGCACACGAGCGCCTGAAAGTAGACTGCAGTTCGCATCGCTTGCTTCAACTGCGACCTTCAAACAGCCTCTTGGCAGTTGGCAGTTGGCAGTTGGCAGCTAGGTAGTTCAGGTAGTAGTCGTTGGCGCTTTCTCACCTCGTCATTAACGGGTGCATAAATATTTACAAGGCACATAAAACACACACACACACACACACACACCCACAGCGACGCGTCTTGGTGCACATGCGAGCAGGAGCTGCAGCCACCGTGGGGCAAACACTTGCGCTCATAAATTGAGAGCCTGCCTCGTTGCCTAGGCAGCTCGCGGGGCACGTGTCCCCTTTGAGATTTTAATTTCAACATGAGTTATCATCACGTCTAATCGCGTTAATTAAACAACTTGTTACCTTGACGGCGCCGGTAAGAACAGCAACTACAACTACACTCGACGAAATTTCGTCTTCGTTCGTAATTGCAGTCGGAAGTGCGATGTGGCCCTCTGCCACTTGCCAGTCACTCCTTCGACTGTCTATTTTGAGTCACGACATCTTGAGATATAATTAAGATGGCAGCCAAGGCCACGCCCACGGGACAGCCTATGAGTGGGAGGTGTGGGAGCAGGCGTCAAGTTGACTTTGTTGTGGTTTCTAATTGATGTCGCCCACACACGCGGCAGATATTTGATAATTTCGAAAGCATTTATTAATTGATTTGCGGTTTGACTTAAAGACAATGTGCGAACATATTTAACAGTAATTTAACAGTTATTTTCCAGTTATTTATGCATCAATTATTTAATTAGTTTCCCGTTCTGTTTGCGCTACCTTTGACTGGCTTTGAGCCCCGTTCAAGTGGCTCCAACTGACTGCAGCGCAAATACTTCTAAGTGCCCTTTGAGGGGCCCGACATTAACAAGAGTTGACAAGCTGCAACATTGCCTCTGCCCTCCATTACCACCTCCCCCTGCCCTGCTCAGCTGTTTCATTGCGGGCCACCATCCTCATTAACTTCACTTAGCCTGCAGCATAAGCCAAGCATCCAGCACGATGAGCACCCAGTCGCCTCCTCCTCGTCCTTCCTCCCTTCCCTTTCGTTATTGTTAATCCTCAGCGGCCTAATGTTCAAATGTTGGAAAATTGAGCAGGCAGCGGGAGTAGGAAGACGACGGAGGGAGGTAGGGGAGTCTGTGATGGGCTGGTAGGCTGAAAAAAGGAAACTTTTGAGTGATGCTTGCTGCGCGATAAGCGGCCCCAGCTATGAAGCTGCTGAACTCCCAAAGCGCCGCCTGCGCTTTTGCTTTTGAATTTTCCGTACACTGTACAGCATGTTTTCGGTTCATCAATTACACTTATAGAACTTTCACGCAGATTACAAGTGTAATCCGTTAAGTTCAAGGCAATTATTTATAAAAATATTGGATTTTTAAGCCGATGCAGGGGGTGGAAAAAGCTAGTTCAGCGCTTCTATGAAAAAAGCCATGAAGGAGGCTTTATTAAGTTGTATCTGCGGTTTTTTTTTAATTTAAAATAACCACAAGGTATTATTTATTTACAGGCGGTGTTTATTATTTAATTGTAATAAGAAAATTAACATTTATTTTACAATTCATTCTCATTGCCACATTATATGTATTTAATTTCCTTCAATTGATTTGCCACTTGTTCTTTGCTTAAGTAACAGTGTTGCCAACTCATCCTTTTTCCTGTTAAATAATAATATTTGTATGGCATAACATCGGTACAAAATCAAAAATATATTGGTATCCTTGCTACTTTAAATTCCATCCTTTTAGCCTTTTTTGTCTTTCAACCTTTGACAGTTCAGCCTTTTTATTGAAACGAACTAAGATTTTCTTTGGTCAAAAGGTCTACCAACACTTGTATGAGTGTTACCGTGTTTGTTAACTGCTAACTTCAGATCTGGCTTATATCGACAACTACTGAGCTAATAAAACATCGTTTCATCGATATCTTACAAAGCTAAAAAACATCGTTGCATCGATATCTAACAAAGGTTATTAATAAAACGAAAGCTCAAGCCCACAGGACAAAATAATTATTATATCGCTTTCATTGCAAGCAAACTGTGGTCACAACTTTGTTGCCCAGTGTCGTTAAGAGCTAAGGAGTCTGAGGGGGCCAGTGTCGAGTTTACTGGGGTCGGGGGTCACCACTTTGCTAGTCCAGGACAAGCGGCACAAAAGTTTGTTTGTTCATTTGATGGTAATTATTGTAAATGGCGGCTGCGGCGCAGGTGGAGTTTCGGTGCTTTGATAAAAATGTAGCGCGAGCAGGAGCAAAGCAAAAGCAAAAGCGAAAGCGCTTTGGGCGCTGATTGAGCAACCAAATAAATGCGCCAAACTTTGACAATAGCTGATGATGTTGATAATAGCACGACGATGCTGCCACTGCTGCCACTGTGGCTACTGATGATGATGATGGTGCTGCCGCATTCATGCCAGGCTTAACTCCCCTGCTCGGGGCCCCTTCCCGTGATGAGGATGCTCTGGCCCAGCTTGGTGTTTATTGTGTTGCGGCTGCGGCGTCGCTCGTTACGCTGCTGAGGTGTGCCCCATTGCTGGACCTGTCTGTGAGCCCAACGGCTACAATGTGAAAAGTTGTCGCTACCAACTAGTTAATGGCGTTTGTCTGTTGCTCCTCTCGCTCGGCCGCCCCAATCAGTGTGTCTAGGTCCCAGTTGGTGTGGGCATTCTGTTGTCTTCGGCGGTTACCCCTATCCTCCTCCAGCTAGTTGAATGCTGTTTCTGTCTGCCTAACATATTATTCTAATGCTCGAGAGCTGCCAACTTGGAAATACGCCTTGAACTAATGCTAATTATAGTGACAGCTGACAGTTGGGACGACCAGAATGATCGAGCTGTCGTTGAAAGTTGTTTATTGATTATGTCTTAAGTTCAATACGCACAGATAGCTTGTTATCTATAATTGATAACAGATGGCAAATGGTCTTTTGTTTAAATTGTGTTGAATTTAAACATGTTTTATATATAGTTTCTTTTTATTCTGCTTAGTTCTGTTTACTTTGAGATGGTTGCTTTGCGTGCCTTCGTTTTGATAAATGCAACGAAGCTATATCGATACATTGTGCTCACATCGATAAGTCAACTAATGGAGTGCGTGTAGCAAACATCGTATACAAGCATCGATACTTTTAAGCCGATGCTCCGTGTTGTTACTGTTACTCACACAAGCTGAATTGAAATAATAGTTATAATTTGTAAACAATAGTAAATGTTTTCCAACAGTTTAAATAACATATGTACACAACAATTATATTGTGTAGAATTGTGTGAATTAGTTTATGTGCACGTGATATGTGTGAGTGTATTTACATTTGAGGCCAGTAATGAATTCCTACAATTCTAATTTGATTATTTCAACTAAATTACAGAATGCTTTGACAAGGTCCGCAAGGCAAAGGCAATAAAAAGCCATAATTTAATAAGCAAATAAATTAAAAAGAAGACCGCACCAAACCCAGGCCAGACAAGTCGCCTCTGTCGGCCAAGCTGCCATCGATTGGCATGCATGGAAGTTGTGTCTGTGTGTGTGTGGATGGATGGAGAGGGAGGGGGAAGGATATTCAAGGAAAGGGTTTTTTAATTTAGTCAAGATGCCTAAGGGTAGTTGGCCTGTGAAAGGAGTTCCTGTGGCAGACCCACCTATGCAAAGGAAAATCACGTTTACATATCACATTAGGCAGAGGGCTTAAGGGGAGGATGATGACATTAGGACAACAACAACAGCTACAACAACAACAACAAGAGCAGTAACAACAACGAGCCTTGGAACTCAATCAATTTTTGTTGCACAAAACGAAAGAATGGAAAAGAAATCTTTACTGGACATTATAATTTTATAAGAAAATTGCAGTATTTGCTGGCGGCGGCGGCAGCAGGACGAGCACAGCAAAATAACAACTACAACAACTCATTGAAAGCCATTCAAGCGAGCTATAGACAGGCTAAAGTATGGCCACAATAAAGAACAAGGAGACTGGAAAAAGTGCGCCTCAGTGCAG
This sequence comes from Zaprionus indianus, assembly GCA_018904595.1. Taxonomy (NCBI): domain Eukaryota; kingdom Metazoa; phylum Arthropoda; class Insecta; order Diptera; family Drosophilidae; genus Zaprionus; species Zaprionus indianus. The sequence continues at coordinate 7,435,592 of JAEIHA010000905.1, forward strand.
AGTCGACGCTGGGATACTCAGCTAGAGCGGGATTTAAATTTTCAGTTTAATTTTTGTCGTAAAAGTGATGGCAGTTTAAAAAAATAATAATATTTATATTGGAATATTATATTCTACTTAAAACGAATGCATCTTTGGTTAATGCTACAAGAATCGACTGAATAGTTTTAAGATCTTATAAGATTCCATCTGTAGCCGTTGAAAGGTGATCAGTAACAGATCCATGTACTTAATGATCGTTTCCGTGGCCTTCAAGGCAGTACCCTTCAAATAGTTTATACTCTTTGCAAGGGTATCCAAACTCCGCTTGGTCATGTGCGCTTTGTGTGTGTGTGTTTGTGTGCACGAGCTTTGTGACTTGTGCTTTGTGTTTTTTTTTTCCTTTCCACTGGACTCGCTTCGGCTTTCAAGTGCTACACAAATACGGGCGCCACATGAGGCAGGGTAGCAGGCGCACGAGCCGTGGTGACGCGGGAGAGGCAGTTGGCACACTCTCGACTCTGGCCCCGGTCCAGTTTAAACCTGGCTGCAGATATACTACTACCATATATAGGCAGCGAAGCTGTGTCAGAGAGCCACTTCTATGGTTTTATATTTTCATTTCCGCTATTGTTACTCATAAATGAAAAATATGACTTCCGCCTTGTAGAACGTTATGTTTTTTTTATACCCTGTGACCATTGAAAAGGTTGAAAAATAGGGTATACTAACACACTAAAGCCCACACAAAGTATATATATATATGTTCTTGATCAGAACCAATAGCCTTGTCGATTGTGCCATGTCTGCCTGTCCATCTGATTGCACGTCAAAATCTCTGCTTTTACAAGAACTAGAGATTTCGCAGATTAAGTTTTTATAAGTTATACATATATACAACGGCATAGACAGACACACATGTACATAGGTCCCAGGGTATCCTACTGTCAAGTACGCATCTGATTTTAGTTCTTAAAAGTTTGTTTCTTTATTTTTGACTTAATAAAAGCGACAAAAAATAGTGCAAACACTTTTCATTTTGAAGGTGAAATGAAAGACTCCAGCCAAGTGTGTGTTTGTGTGTGTGCGTGTCTGTGTGCGGTCATTGCATTGCAATTCTAGCTAAAACCCATGGCCAGAAGTCAGACACATCATTTTGGATTAGCCGTAAATACTCCACAAAGTGCGACCAAGAGTGTGTCTGTGTGTGCAGGTATTTTCGGTATAGTTGCTCTTCTCTATATGCATTGTCTTCTTCATTCATTTTCCGAACTGTTAGCTTTTCTGAGTAGTTTTCCGCTGGGGTGTGCAATGTTTATGGAATTAAGTGCACGGCGGACACTCCCCTCCACACCGCACCCCGCTGCCCGCCCCTTCAATTCCACACACACTGGAGGTGAATGGCATCTGCAGTTGACCGAAAATACTTGGGCGATGTGGCCGTAATGAGATACGCTTCACTAGCTTTAAGTACGCGTGATTTGTTTGATTGTCGCATAAAGTGCTGCAGCTATCCCAAATGGGTGCAGTACCTCCCCTCCCCTCTCCTCACCCATTCCTTCTCGCATAAGCGGCTCGATTAAGGATTTGTGATGTCGTAAAAAAAAGTTTTTACTCTTTGGAACTTGTGCAACGTTGATGATGACACCAGTTATATTGATTTACGAAAATATTATTGCAACTCTTATTCCAGATATCGAGGATTTTAATACGCCTGCATAAAGTGTCATTGCATTTTGGCAGTGTGCCTAAAAGTTATGTGAATGAATGTTTTCTTGAATCAGGCGATGCAATCACTCTCCATAAAGAGTATCTGCAGTTCTGTTAAAGCTGAATAAATAAAGGTTCCTTTAATGTCTGAATAACAGCCCTATGTTAAGTAACAGTTCATATTATGATGATTGACAGACCGCCACTTAAGTATCGATACTTTACTCAAAGTTGAACAAGGCTTCATGAATTACAAAATTCTTGCAATTTTTATGCATTTATGGGGGATTGGGGGATATAATATGACTGCATAAACTACCATTGGATTTTGGCAGTGTGCCTAAAAGTTATGTGATTGAATGTTTCCTAGAATCAGGGTATGCAAACACTCGTAATAACACAATATTTTTCTATATAACCTTAAGAAATTTCTGCAGCTCGTTTAAAGCTTTATAAGTAAAGGTTCGCTTTCATGTCTCGTATCAAAAGATTCACTTGAATCAGCTCATAGTTCATCCTCTACAAAACTTTCAACTGAAAGTGTTTTTCTTGACCTTTTTCACGCTGTTGCTTTTGTAACATATTACTAAACCTATATCACAGAAAAGAAAACTCAAAGCAAACGTAAGAGAAACCTAACTTATTTTTGTCAATTTCCTCTTCTTGTTCTTTATGCACATATATTTTCTGAAATTACTTTCAACTTTAAAAGAGACCTGTCTCTGCGGGGTCATTAAATCTATAGAGTAGTTGATATGCAGCATCACTCCTATTATTTTAATTAATTCAGTTGCACTCTTTCCCGCAACAATTTTCCATTCGCAACTTTTCACACTTTTTGGTTTTATTCGTCGAGTGCACAAAAAAAAGAATAACCACAGGAAACTGTCTGCACTTTGCATTAATCATATTTAGGGGAAATATTTTTTGGCACGTGGCTTGGCACAGCCGACAATGGGGCTATATCTATCGGTAATGCATGAGGCAAGTTTTTAATGTGATAAAATGGAAACGCCCAAAATTAAATTAAAACTTTTTTTTGGCACAAACAAAAGTCAAACAGACATCGAATCCGCATAAAGCCGTTTGGACTTGGAGAGGGGGGGAAGCAAATAAATGTATTAAATCAATAGAAGTTGAGTTGGGATAGTCGAGGGAGGGATTACGGCGTGTGCGGGGGATTGTGTGTGGGTGGCAAGAGTCCAGAGTCGGGAATCGGGAAGCCCGAAATCAAAAGTGATAAATCTAAACTGGACGTGTGTGCGCCGGCAGTCAACACTCACAGAAATTGAAATACGAGAGAGAGAAAGAGAGGGAAAGAGAAGCGCAACCAAACTCGAAATGAAAATGAAAAGGACATGCGAGAGTGGCAATAAGGAGCTGGAATAAACAGCTCGACCAAAGCGATGCCGAGAAACTATAAATTTTATTTCGTTTGAGGGGATGCCAATTTCAATGACACTTTAATTTAAATTCGCTCAAACGCAATTGCTGGCCAAACGCACAGCACCCGTCCAAGCCCGTCCAAGCCCGTCCCGTTGTCGCCATCGTCATCGTCATCGCCATCGACGCCTTCGCTTGACAATCAAAGCAACTAAGAGCAGCAGTAGCTGTAGCAGCCTGCGATGCCGGAACGACACCCCGTAACCCCTGGGGGACTACATGGCAATCCCAATTCGGGACACCATTGAGCAAGTTGTCAAATTGTTTGAATTTATTTATTGACTTGCTAGGGCGACATTTGCATTCCAGCTGAGAGATTTTTGGACTCAATGCCTTGCAGCAGCGGATGTGTAAGCTCTTCTTGCCTTTAGTCTGCATAATGAAAGGCAAGTGCAGCCAGCCGACACTCAGGCATTATCAGGCGGGGGAACAGTGGCACCAGCTACGGCTTTTTGTGGGAGAAAGTAACAATTTTTATATATGTATTGAAAAGAAAAACAATCGATTACAGAATCTTGCACGTCGTATTATTACTATTATTTACATTAACATATTTGTTATTTAAATAATGTATTGTGCGTTAACATTTGCCACTTATGTTAGACTGCATCTTTACATTTAAATGTTAGAACGGATAACAGCATTATGTTAAGCCACAGTAATGTAATGATCGACAGACCGCCACTAAGTACCATTATATCGATATGCAATTTAAAACTACTCCAAATGGAATGTAGCTTTTAAATAAATAAATGATCGACTGGCCGCCACTCAAAAATCGATACTCAAATTAAAAGTACTCAAAATTTAATAAAATTTAAATTAATTTGCACACATGTAATTGTTTTGGCGAGCGAACAATAAGTATGATTTATATTAACATTTATACGAGGGTCGTTTGATAAGTCCGTGACTTTTTGAATAAAATATATTTTTTTCGTCAAAGAAGCGTTTTATTTCTCAACATAATCTCCTTTTAGCTCTATACATTTAGTCCAGCGTTTTTCCAATTTTTTTATTCCTTCCAAATAATAGGTTTTCTCAAGGCCCTCAAAATAGTCGTTTGTTTCTGTGATGACCCGAATCTCTTACCGCCGAGCCATTTCTTCATGTTTGGAAACAAAAAATAGTCACAGGGGGCTAAATCTGGAGAATATGCTGGATGGGGTAGCAGTTCGTAGCCCAATTTATGAAATTTTGCCATGCTGACACGAAATTCACTTTTTTCCATTTTCGTTAAAATTCACGAGATCGTCTGCTTTCAATGCCTATAAAACGCAAACCAAAAAACGCAGCTTTCTCAAAATTTTACAGTCAGCTGTTAATCGATAACTGCTGACAGGAGCAGTGTTGTATTTAGAGCAGGTGCGCGGCAAATACAAAAAGTCACGGACTTATCAAACGACCCTCGTAATATAATTTCTCCACCGATATCCACTGTTCGAATTACACGCACTCCTTGTGCAATTGAATGGCAAGCGGAAAAGTGAACACAGTTGCGGATGCTGCCTTCCACAGTGCCGGCGCGCACACTGTTCGCAAGCGTCCAAGTAAAACACGCCCAAGAAGCTGTCGGCCAGGGCGAAGGGTCAGGCGGTGTCATAGTCGCATAGTTGCTGTTGAAATTGGGTGTGCGTGTGTGAGTGTGTGTGTGTGCGGTGCGGGTGCAGAAGTTCCCGTAGAGAGTGAGAAACTGTTCTTAACTTAACTTTTTCGCATGCTTTCAAGAACATGTACTGACGTGCATGTGTGTGTGTGTGACTGTGTGCTTGCATGTTGAGCTCCCTGGCATTTGTGTGTGTGTCACGCACGCCCCCCTCCGCTGTTGCCTTTGTTGAGGCGGGTGTTGGTTTCAGTTGACTATTTAATAAATCCCAGTTTTGTGGTCAGCATACCAAATTAATGCGATTTACTGCACGCACACGGGGCAGGGGTGTCCTCTCCCGGAGAGGAGAGAGAGAGGGAAGCTGGGCCAAAAGGCAAAGACTGCCAATCGCACGAGTCGAAGAAAAATTCATTTCATTTATTCTAAAGATTAGCCATTCATTTCCAGTTTCCCCAGCCAGCAAAGGGAACGTCTCTCTCTTTCTTCCTCTCTCTGTGGGAAAGGGAGGCGTCAGTGTGGGCGTGTGAGTATCGGAAGTGAATTGTTACACCCATCGGACGCTGCTGCAGGCACCAAGTCCAAATGGACCGGAGCCAGTTAGCAGGTGTGCCGTCTGCCCAAAGTTCTGCCAACTTCTCGCCTCCTTCCCTGCCTGAGTCATTTTTCCCTGCGTTGCCAACTGGCGGCACGTGTTTGACTTATACGCCGCGTCCATACGCAAAGTTTAAACTTTGCCCAACACCAGGGCTACAAAAATGCCGGTAGAACTGATATAACAGCTCACATACATTCAAACACATAAAGAGAGACATATATACATATTAAATCAGAACGCAGCGCAGCAAAGTTTAAGCCCAGCACCGACACCGGACATTAAAGACCCGGCAAGTACTTGGCAGCAGGTCAAAAACTTGAACGATCTTGGGGGAGTAGAAGGAGGGGCGGTGAGAAGTCAAGTGCCCCAGCACAATATGCTAATTTCTGTGAATGCTTTACATATTTATTCTATTTATTGTTTGTTTGTTTATTCTTTCCTTTTGTGTTACGTTTGTTTCCACTTCCAAGTTCTCGTTGAAAAGAAGTACCAAAAAGTATTTAGAGAGACAGCAAGAGGGGAGCTCTGGACAGGACAACCTCCCCGTCCGACTTAGGTAGTCTGTACTCTTTGTGACTTTCATTTATACTTTGTTCTGTCCGGCTTCGAGGACGTTGTAAGGAGCGCTCTTTGCAGTTGTCAAATGAAATATTAAAACAAAAGTTTGACAAATATTATTTCTCGTGGTCTCTAGATTTCAATTTCAGAAAAATAAATAAATGCGAGCAAGTATTATCTTAAAGAAACAATATTAGCGTTGTGTAATCACTAGAGGTTCCTAACGAAGCTCAAAAAAATAAAAAGGAAACATTGAAGGCTCTAAGATGACGTGCTTGAATTGATTTCCCAAAGACCTAACTCCTTTCGTGATGAGAAAAGGGAGATGGGTTACATTATTTCTTTGCATCTTTGTTAATGTGCTGTGCCAAGTAAATATCTTTATATGTTCTGTATTATCATCAGACCATGCTTAATTGCAATGTAATAACTCAATATTGTGGTAGCTTAATTAATTCACACACGACGTTGCATCACTTCTTATTTATTGGTCATGATTTCGTCTGGCTGTCATCAAAATCGTCACCATGTTCATGTTGGATGGGTTAATACCAGCCCCATCGGGAGTCGCTATCTGACTGAAGCTGTCTGCAGTTGGAGTGCCCCAACTCTTGTTGAGCTCAGCCTGAGCCAAGGCCAACTGGATGTCGAGCACAACAAATCAATTAAAATGCCACACACACACACACACACATACAATTACACACACGCACACACACTCATCAACTCACACTCAGTCACACATTCAAAGACAGGCCGCTTAAGCTGTGGACAAAGTCGGCCTAAAGTCCACTTCAATCAAACTATTACATAATTAAATCACAGGACCTTCCACTGCACACACATGCACACCCACACTCACACACACACACACACACAAAGACAGCATGAAGAAAATGTTAAGATGCGTAAAACTTGTAATAAATGGTGGATTATGTTAATCAAGCAGAAAAACAGAGACACGCAACTTGAGAGGCAAATGAGAGAGAGAGACGGAAAAAGAGAGATAAAGCGAGAGAGATAGTGACAGACAGAGAGAGAGTGGGGAACTGCCAGACAGCCAGCTAGTGAGAGCGAGATAGCGCACACAATATAAATGAATGAAACATTTTATTAATGGTTTATTTTTTATGCTGGGCCCCGCAGTTGAAACGGCAAAACTTTCGGGCCGGCAAGCGAGAAAAACACACTTAAAAAATTGTGCGAAAACAAAATAAGTCAGAGGCAAAGGAAAAAGTTATAAACACAGTCGCTGTCGCCGTCTCAGTTGGCCTTAACTTTGCTTAAATAATTCATTAAATTAAGTATACAGAACAATCAATCAAAGCGCATTTAGTGCTCATCAATGGCATGAAATGTTAATGAAATACTGTTGAGATTTTCTTTGATTTCCCACACACACACAGGACTCACAGTCACACACACACGCAGTTGACATAGCATTGCAGAACATTTTTCTCATCTTTCTAGTTGTTTGTCTCGTTATTTTTTTCTACGAGTGTTTACATTTCTTACGGGAACAAAACTTAAAGCGAAGGCGGAACTGCCCACTTTATGATGAAGATGGAGATTGAGAGAGGGAAAGAGAGAGAGAGGGGAAGAGAGAGAGGGAAAGAGACAAATAGAAACAGCAAATATGTTTGCACGACAGTCTAAGGCGAAATGTGTTCTGTGGCGGCAGCCAGCAGGTTACGCCAGCCCTGGGGAATGTCGTCAGTCAACAACAGCAACAACAACAACAACACAACAACAACAACAACAACAACGTCGCCAAGCTCAAGGCAATTATGGCAAGAAGCTGCAGCCCCTGCAGCCTTTGCAGAGCTCAGCTGAGAACAACAACAAAAAAAAAAAAATAGAAAAAGAAAAAATATGCAGAAATGAAACTGAAAACATTTGGAAACTATGTATTTTTTTGCCATACTCTCTGAAGGATGCCAGAGAGCATATGCCTGATATTGTGTTGGGGGAAAACTTTGCGCATAAAGTCGGGGAGGGAACAATGCCAAGTGGAATCTGACCTCGGTGGAGTTTTTATTTGAGATTATGTGGGGATAATGCGCTATTTATTCGCTGCAGAACTGCTGTGAAGTTGCAGAAATGGATAAATAAAGTCGGGCTATAATGGGATATAGTAGCTACCATATGCACACTTTTAAGAACTATTCAAACATGTTAATGCTACATTTAACAATTTTACGTTTAATAATTATAATATACAGTATAATTCGCTTAGCTGCATCGATAGTTAGCTGCATCGGCAAGATATCTGCATTATTTTTCCATTTTTTTGTGTGAATAGAAAATAGAAAATAGAAAAAAAAAATTAAGTTAGCTGCATTTTTAAGTTACCTGCATCGAGGCATTGTGCAAAGTACTCGAGGCAGCTAAGCGAATTATACTGTAATTACAAACAATAGATAGTGTAGTGTATTGCAAGGATATATTGAAAGGACACCTAATTAGCTTAGTTTCAAAAACATTTTTTGATCATTTTTATTGATAGTAACAAATAGTTAAGCAATATTGATAATAAGTAAAAATAAATCTGGAGATAGCGTATATTAACCATAAATTTAAGCAACAATTTTCGTCGATAGTAAAATACAATGCAATAAAAAAAAATAAATCGGTATTTAGACAGTATCGATATATTGGAACATATTTGGATACAGGTATACCATGTACAATTACTTGCAGTAAAGATGTAGGCCGAAAGTAAACTTTTATAATACACGATAGTGATGCAAGACTATCGCATATAAGTATCGCAAATATTGCAGTGTAGTTCATTTACTTTATTTTATAAGTATTACTTGACCATTTTTATCAATTGTAAAATACATTTCAACCTAGATAGTTAACTAACAGTATTTTATCGCTTCTAGGAATTCGTTTCTATTTTACATTGAACATACGAGGGTCGTTTGATAAGTCCGTGACTTTTTGTATTTGCCGCGCACCTGCTCTAAATACAACACTGCTCCTGTCAGCAGTTATCGATTAACAGCTGACTGTAAAATTTTGAGAAAGCTGCGTTTTTTGGTTTGCGTTTTATAGGCATTGAAAGCAGACGATCTCGTGAATTTTAACGAAAATGGAAAAAAGTGAATTTCGTGTGCTAATTAAGCATTATTTTTTGCGTAAAAAATCCATCACCGAAACCAAGGAAAGACTTGATAAATATTATGGGGACTCTGCACCATCAATTTCAATGGTTAAGAAATGGTTTACTGAGTTCCGTTGTGGTCGTACCAGTACAAGTGATGCCGAACGTTCAGGTCGCCCAAAAGAGGTCGTCATGCCAGAAATCGTCGACAAAATCCATGGAATGATATTGGATGATCTGAGAATGAAAGTGCGTGAGGTAGCTGAGGCTGTAGGCATCTCAACTGAACGGGTACATCACATTTTACATGAATATTTGGACATGAAAAAGCTTTCCGCGCGATGGGTGCCGCGATTGCTCACACACGACCATAAGCGCAACCGTGTGACCATTTCAAAGGAGTGTTTGGCGATGTTCAACCGCAATCCAAACGAATTTTTGCGCCGTTTCGTTACCGTAGACGAAACATGGATCCACCACACCACACCAGAGACCAAAGAACAATCAAGACAGTGGGTTTCTCCGGGTGAACGTGCACCAAAGAAGGCCAAGGTGGGTCTGTCGGCCAACAAGGTCATGGCCACAGTTTTTTGGGATGCACAAGGTATCATTCACATCGATTACCTTGAAAAGGGTAAAACGATCACCGGCGAATATTATTCAGAGCTTTTGGACAGATTCGATATTGATTTGAAGCAGAAACGACCGCATTTGGCGAAAAAAAAAGTTTTGTTCCATCAGGACAATGCACGGGTGCACACGTGTGTAGTCAGCATGGCAAAATTTCATAAATTGGGCTACGAACTGCTACCCCATCCAGCATATTCTCCAGATTTAGCCCCCTGTGACTATTTTTTGTTTCCAAACATGAAGAAATGGCTCGGCGGTAAGAGATTCGGGTCAAATGAAGAGGTCATCACAGAAACAAACGACTATTTTGAGGGCCTTGAGAAAACCTATTATTTGGAAGGAATAAAAAAATTGGAAAAACGCTGGACTAAATGTATAGAGCTAAAAGGAGATTATGTTGAGAAATAAAACGCTTCTTTGACGAAAAAAATATATTTTATTCAAAAAGTCACGGACTTATCAAACGACCCTCGTATTAAGATTTACAAAAAGTATATTATCTACAATTACAATATTTAAGCCAATAGCAAACTTTTAAAACGAACGATAGTGATGCAATACTATCGTTACGCGCACACAAGCTCAACAATATCGATAGTATTGCAGATGTTGAAGTGCGTCTGTTTACCTTAATTTTAAAAGCATTACTTTACTCTTTTATTGACAGTTAAATACATTTTAACATCGATAGTCCACCGATAGTATTGTAGCATTAAGTGTAACGCAAGACTATCGTCGCTTTTAAACATTAAAGGTTGCAAGAATGATAGCATTCCCTACTCAACGTTGACAGTCTTATATCATAAAGAAACTCCCTGCACTGGGCTCTGCAAGTACAGGGTATAAGTATGCTAATATGCCCAATTATTGCACTGCAAAAAGGAAGCTACACTGTCAAGCTACACTCAGCTTCCAGTGATGCACTTGTGGCAACCTTAACCTGGCCCGTTGCAACAGCCGCATGTGTGTAGCGTAGCGCAGTGCAGCATGAAAATGCGCATAAAAACTTGCACATTTTTGTAGCACTTGCGACGGCTTCCCCCGACAAAAAGTCGCTAGAATTTTTGATAAACCGAGTGAACGAGACAGCAACAGTAGCAGCAGCAGCAGCAGCAGCAGCAGCAGGCTTTGTCTTCCGCTCTAGTGTGTCTCGTGTGCTCTCCTCATTGCCTGCTGCAGTTGCCGCACCGTTGGATCAACTCGTCCTCGTGCTTGGGGCTCGTCTCATAAGCAGTTGCATGTTATTGACGCAAGATTTCCCCTGACGCTGCGCGAGAGGGGGAGGAGGTGGACGTTCAAGGCGAGTGCCCAAGGCAGTAGCATAGCTACCCCCCTCTCGTTTTTCAAGCAACTCCCCCCAGAAGTGTGCTCAAAGAAGCCGAAAAAGGAATATGTATGTGGCGTAAATGTTTGCCTTGTGTTGCAATTTTGAGCAACATTTTTACAAAAATAATGTTTACAACTGCATTTTAGCGAGCGTTTCGCTCTGCTTTTCAACAACAAACCTCCCTTCCCCCGCTACCTTCCCCTTCAACACAAAGTTTAGCTTAGTTGCTGGCAGTACAGTGAGGCCAACAAATAGTTGCCCCTTCGCCTTCTGCTTCCCTTCTACTTCGTGGCCAGGGTGATTTTTCAGCAAACTTATTTACTGAGCAAATAGTTTTATAGTTAGTTAGTCAGTCAGTTAGTCGAGAGTGCCAGACCTTTCAACCCCCGCCCCCTAAGCATGCCCAGCATTTTTCGTGGCCTTTTGCCTTTGAGCTTTAACTGAGATCTCCCCTCTCTCCCCTTCGGCAGCTCGAAATTTCCTTCAGATTGTTCATTTTTCGCCATAATAACAATAGTTTGTTGATTTTAAAAGCGTTTTTAAAGCACCTCGCAGCATTCGCAGCCCGATGGCCTGCAGCACGTGCTCGTTGGCCCGCGGTCTCCTTTCATTCTTCCCCGCCACGCCTTCTCTTCTCTTCCAGTTCGCCTCTGCCAGTCTTTCAATTATGTAAGGTCTTTATAATCGAATAATTAAAAATGAAAAATTAACGCATGAAAAATGCATTTTCAGCCCGAATTTACAGAGGCAGCTGCAGGTTGCAGTTGCTGTTGCAGCTGCAGTTGCAAGTGGATGGGAAGGGGCGTGGCGGGAACTGAAGCTGACCTACGCTTCGCTGGCTTCCAGGCACACTCCATCCGGTCAATTCGCTGAGAATTTGTAGACAAATATTTTTTTAGCAGGGTATACCAAATGTATAACAGATTTATAGGAGATTCATAGCAGGTTTATATAAGATTTATAGCAGATTTATAGCAAATTTATAGCAGATGTTTGGCAGATTTATAGCAGGTTTTTATCAGATTGATTGCAGATTTATAGCAAATTTATAGCAGATTTATAGCAGTTTTATACCAGATGTTTGGCAGATTTTTAGCAGGTATTTAGCAGATTCATTGCAGATTTGTAGCAAATTTATAGCAGATTTTTAACAGATTTATAGCAGATGTGTAGCATATTTATATAAAATGTATATCATATGACTACCATATGCATATCAAAAGTATACCAGGATATATAACAGATGTATGAAAGATGTATACCAAAGAAAGAAGTATAGCAGAAGTATATCTGATGTAAGGCAGTTTTATAGCAAATATGCCTAACAGACTTACAGCTGTTGATTGGCCGATGTATAGCAGATATACCACAAGTTTATAGCAGATTTAAAGCAACTTTAAAGAAGATGGATACCGGTTATACAGCATGTATATAGCAGATTTATACCAGATGTTTACAAGGTGTAAACAAGATGTATACCTTATATATAACACATGTATGCCAGCTGTACAGCAGATCTTTTTGCAGATGTCTAGCATATGTATGTATAAAAGATTATATTAAATGTATAAGTGATGTATTAGAAATGTATACCAAGATTTATTATTGAAATAGGAAACATGTATCCCACATGTATAGCGGATTTATTGTAAATATAGATCTGATTTTTGGCAGACGGTAGCAGATGTATAGCAGATTTATACCGGACGCATTCAAAATGTTCTCCTAGGAAGTATAACAGATGTATAACAGAATTCTATCAGATGTTTATCAGCTACACAGGGTATTTCTCTGTCGACTCCCGTTTATTGTCTGTGCACTCGCTTGTTGTACTTGCCCCGCCCGCGCTTTTTGCATTGGCAAACACTTTGAGCTCATATGCAAATATAATTGCAAGATATTGCGCTTACTTTATGGTCGGAACGAGAAGGCGAAAGGCCGAAGCCGGGCACGGCCACGATGGCGCTGCTGCGATCAGTGGGAACCCACGAGTTGAGCGTTTAATGAAAACTGTCTGAGTAATTAAATACATGATGACAAAAGTATGCGTGCACAAACAGGCACAGACATGCACAGACGTGCAGGCAGGCGAGAGTTAAGCCGAAATTTATTTATTTAAATTACATACATGCACAGATAGAGCCAGGAGCAGCGAAATATGTGAATTATTTATGGCATTCATCGATGGCGACAACAGAGAGAGGGACAGAGAGAGGGAGAGAGACAGAGAGAGAGAGAAAGAGCGGGCTCTTTGTGGCATTTTCACGCCCCTTTTTGGTGGAAATTATGGCTCGCTTTGCGGCGCCTTGTGCCAGTAAAGCGCATCCCCGGGTGCAGCTAATGCGTTAAAGAGTTGAGCTCATTAAGGCGCCGCGGCAAGGGATCTTCGCCTGGATCCGCAGGGACAAACTATTAACGTTCTTTGTTTGTGTGCTGGGCCAACACTTTTAGTGCAAATAATTTACAGGGATTCCGCCAAATGGCCCGAATGTTGAGCCGGAAAGAGGGACGAAGAGAGAGAGAGAGAGGGAGAGAAAGTGTTCAGTGCATAAGAAAAATGTCCAACAAAACTTAATTACTTGCCCGAAGAAGTTCGTGGAGGTTACTTTGGGGGAGTGGGAGGGGGGAGTGGAAACAAATTGGCCAAATTTGCTTGACTTGCTGCCGCGTTTTGTTGTTTGTATTTCGCATTTTGTATTTGTTGTCGCTGTTGTTCTTGTTGTACTTTGTTTATATTAACTGAGCGAGGGTGACACTTCGTTCTCCCCATTCCCCCTTTCCCACTGCCCCTTTTCAGTTGCTTTAATGAGGGTTTAAGCATTATTTGCTCAAGGGTTGCCTTTGCCCTTTTGTTTAACGACGTCCGAGCAGCAGCGCAATACCTTGTCACCCCCCTTCCAAACTCCCCACTCCCCTCTGCAGTAAGAAGCCAGAAAAAACAGGCAGTTAAAAAACCAAAACAAAAACAAAAGCGAAATGTTTATTTGAATTGCATGCAATAATTTTTAATTTTAATTTTAGTTCGCTGCGGCCAAAACTTTGGCATTTTTTGCCTGCCTAAAAGGGGCACAAAGTGAGTGAGAGAGGAAGAGTGAGAGAGAGAGGTGGAGAGGGCACAATGCTAATGACAAATCAGAGACAAAAATTGGTGCTTGGCGGCTGCGAGATAAGCGACTGACCAAGGACGCTGATATAGCACACAACATGAAAGGGTTGCAGCACAAATGGTGCCAAAAGGAAGGGGGAGGAGCTAATTACAATCGCAATTATGGTCAACTTCCTAGGGGAAGTACGTTCTAGTTTAAATTTATGGAAGTTGAACAGAATTTGATGTGGAATCAGCCAATAGTTTGTTTGAACTTACATTAAAAACTAACCTAGAAACCTAGTCTAGAAATTTAACCTAGAAACCTAACCTAGAAACCTAACCTAGAAACCTAACCTAAAAACCTAACCTAAAAGCGTAACCTAGAAATTCTGCATGCAAAACGTACCTACAAAGCCTTATGTAGATAACTAACCTAAAAGGCTACAGAACCTTATCTAGAAACCTAACCTAAAAACCTAACCTATAAACCTTATCTAGAAACCTAATCTGGAAAATTTACCTAGAAAACTAAACTACAAGGCCTTATCTAGATAGTTAACCTAAAAGCTGGATCTAGAAACAAACCTACAAAGCCTTGCCTAGAAAACTAACATAAAAACCTAACTTAAACATATAACTTGGAATCCAGAATTCCTTATGCAATGACTTATCAAGTGTATTCATTTTCTTTGTGCTCTTCAGCGCTGTAACTTATATTTATTATGTGCCACATCGCGCTCAAGCAAAGTATTAATCGGTTAAAAGATTCAACCTGACCTTAAATACTAAACCAAAGCATTAGAAACTTATTCCCCGAATCTAATAAGGCTGTAAATACAGAAAACGAATCCTTTTACTTGTTCGATGTATTTCTCTTATATGTAACATATATTTCAGCTCTCCAGCAATTTTTATTTTTACTCTAGAACCTAACCTAGAAACCTAACCTAGAAATCTAACCTAAAACCTAAAAATGCAACATAACCTCAAATAAATTATGGCACGTTTATGAAAGCTATTTCTCTTCAACACTTATCCTCATATAACCCACAACTCTGCAGCTATTCCCGTGAGGAATCTCATTTCTCAGTCAATTTACTCGTTCCATAATTACAATGGAATCACTTTCTAGCTCTTTATCTCTGCTCTCAGCTCAAGTTGATTGCGCCTCTCGATTTACGCCCGCACACTCCCTATAATTATCAATTTAATAATGAAATCGAACCCATCGAGAGACTGCGCTGCCAGCCTGCCCTGTTGACATCGAGGCCAGCGCGAGACATGGAAATGAATTCCATTTTTTATTAATTGCGCGTTTTCTTTGCATCGCTTTTTTTACGGCATTGCATGAGCTGCCCCACCCCTGCGCCCCCGCATCACTTGACTGATGTCAATGATGAAGGCGCTGACAATGGTAGAGTCCGGCTCAAGGCACGGCTGTCGGATGCGGATGGCGAATGGCGGATGCGGCTGGCCAGTCGAGTGCAGGGACCCATTGAAACACTGTCGCCGAGTCATCGTCATCGTCATCGTCATCGCCATCGTCGTGACTGGAGTCGCCTGTCAAGTGCAGGAGGCGTGCATCAAGGGCTCGTTGCAGCAATTGCAGCAGCTTCAATAATTTGTGTGCTTTAATGAGACGTGGCTAGGGTAGGCGCCAGGGGCGTGGCAGAGGCGCGGGCGTAGTTAAAATAATTTTAAATCAGCTGCGTATTTGCACAAAGCTTTATTTGATTTTAATTGATTTTTTTGTGAGCTGCAGCTATTTGCTTTTAATTTACCAACACACAGTCACACACACACACAGGCGCACGCATACACGTGCACGTGCTGTCGATTGTGAACTCGATTCATTGCGTTTGGCGGCGTCTCAGCTGCTGCACGGCAACTTAATGCGAGGGAGTGTGGCTGCTGCTGCTGCTACTGCTGTGTGTGTATGTTGTGCAATTGTGTGTGTGTGTGTGCGTGTGTATTTTGCCATAATTCGACTGTTTGATCTGTTGAAAAAATATGCGCGTATTTTAATTTTATTTGCTTTTTAAATGAAGCAGCATCAGCCCCAAGCCACACAGCTGATTGCCTCTCCGCCTCCGGCATACACAATCAGTTGGCCAATCCCCCCAACTGAAGTTCCCCCCTGCTCTCCCCCCCGCTCTCTCTTCCCCTCTCTTTTTCTGTTTGTGCCCTCGCCACCTTTGCAGAGCGAACCTTGCCCAAAAAAGAGAGCTACAGAAATTAACCTCAATGCAAGCAGTGCGTATGCTACCTAAACACACACACAAACGCATACAAATATATACTCGCTCTCACACACACACACACACAAAGAGCGCGCACAGCATAAAAATGAAATGAAATTTTATTTACGTTGTTTCTGTGCGCTTGGCCCGCGGCTAGTTAAGTTTTTGGCTTGTCGTTTGTTGTGTGTATCGTAAAATATTTGCGTTATTATGCTAGTTATTTTTTGCAATGTTCGGTTAGCTTGGCAGCAGCCCCCATCCCCTACTTCCCCTGCCTTTGCGTGCTAGGGTTGCGCCATCACAGTTCGCTAGCTCATTTTTATTTCAGCGCCTCAGGCAGGGATGACAAAATCGGAGGAGCACATTGCATGTGAGGAACTTGCGTTCCCTTTTCGCAATAAAATGTCAAGTATTTGCTGGCAGCAGCAGCACAAAATACTGCTCTGCTAATAAAACTAAACCGACTGAAGGCAACTGAAGCATGCTTTCTTTTTTTGCAAGGGGGAGGAGGGTTGACGAAATTGTTAGCTTGTGGTTGCTTGGTCGAGCGAACGACAGCTGCGTCCCAGGAGGCCAAAGCTCACACACACAGTCTGCTCCTGCTGGTCGAGCCAATTAGCAGGGCTTCAAAATTTGTTTAAGCCGGATGCAAAACTCTATAAACACAGGCGGGCAGACATTTTAATGGCCTTCGACTTGGACAATCTGTCGAGAATGGCAACAACAAACGGGGCGTTAACGGATATTGGCTTAAAATGTCATAAAAAATGTTACAAGAATCGCAAGTGAAGGGTGTGGAAATGTTGCGGGGGTGGGGGAAACATTTATTGGTAAATAAAGTTCCGATTCCGGCCATGGCATAAAAGTTAATAATAAATTGAAACAATGAAGCCAAATTGTTGATCTTTGAGAGAGAGAGAGAGAGAGAACGAGCGAACGTAAACCAAAACTCAAGTTTATAGCCTGAGCTACGTAATAAAATTCTAATGGGCTCGCCGCCGAGGGCATATGAAAGCAGCTAGACAAAGCAAGTATCAGTGGATTTAATTAATTTTACGATACAATTTGCAACTGAAGAATAAACGTGATATATCTTGGTTTCTTTTCGCTTTACCTGCGAGTCAAAGTTTTAAAGGCGAATTGACATGAGAAGAAATTGCAAGAAAGCTTAAAGAATTTTATGGTAAATCGATACAATTTAGGAATTTTAAATTCCCTTTTTAAAGTATTTTTTTGGATACAATTTAACAGCCAGTGCCATTTGAGCAGCTGTTCTTAACTGTTAACTGACGATAGTTTTAGCTGTTTTCATGATCGATAACTTTAATATTTTAAAATTTCAAATTGCGAGTGCACTTTTAAGCTGTACTGTTGTAGTGCAATGTAAGCGAAAGGAACAGAACAAATTCTAGCCGCACTGTTGAGAAGAACTGTTAAATTCTAGTCTCGCTGTTAAATTTAACACCCCAAGGCTGGAGTACCCTTATTTAAACAGTATTTATTTAAGTACATGTTAACAGCTCCCGCCATGTTAACAGCTTGCACTATGTTAACAGCTTTTCTAAACTGTTAAATGGTTGATAGTTTTCAGTTTTTATGATCGATAACTTCTCAAACGGCACTGTTAAACTCTGCACTGCAAGAGTGCAATGCAAGCGAAATGTAAACTGCTGGGAAGAACTGTTAAATTCTAGTAGAGCTGTTAAATTTTACCGCCCAAGGCAGGAGTGCCTTCTTTACATTTAAATTACTTGCCATTTCCGGCAAATTAACTTATCTATACAACGTTGTTTCCAAAGCGAGCATATCAAACGTGTGAATTGCCTGTGAGTGTGTGCTGTATGTACAATGAATTTTTAATTAGGCAGCTCTCTGTTATGCACAAAAGAAAGGAAAGCAAAGCAAAAAATTAGAGAGTCAACTTGAAGGCTTATGTGACGCAACCCGAAAATGTTGGGGAATATCAAACGCAGCTAATTAATAATTAATACGCATTGTCAATTAAAGGCCGGCACGTGGAATCTTCGGCAACATTTTTTATGCATGTCACAACATTTTGTCATAAAGTGATAAAGGTAAGAAATCAAAAGGCTGCCAGGCTCGCATCGGCCTGCTTGCTTGTGTCCCATCTTCCTTCTTCTTCCTCTCCTGGCATAGATGGCAATCTTGCTGGCGTCGTGTGTCGAGATTGTTATGTTTGGGCCCTCCAGCTGGCAAGACGACAAAGACGACGATGAGGAAGACGACGAAGAAAATGAAGATGGAAATGAAGATGGAGATGCCGCACGCATGTGGCATAATTGAAAGCGACATGGCTGCCATGTAGCAAGACAACAGCACGAGCAGAGGGGAGGAAGGGGCAAGGCGAGACGAGGCAGAGCGTGGGCGTGGTGTGTCTCGGGACAGGTGCACGTTTAACTTTTGCTGTCTGCCTGGCTTCCAATAGCAGATTATAATGTACGAATTGCTTAATTCAAATGCTGTAAATATTCACACACACACACACACACACACTCACTCGCACACGCAGACTCTGCGTCGACTTTGTCTATGGCAAATTGAATCAACGGCAGCTGGTGCTGCTGCTGCTGCTGCTGTGTAGCGAGGCGGCGATAACAGGGCTTGCGTGTTTTAAAAATTAAACGAAATAACTAAATTAGCATAAATAAGGAGCGCTAATAGGATTCTGCTTGTAATTATCAAATTGGTAACGTTAAAAAATACCAAAAACAATTGCAGCAAATTAAAGAGAGATGCCCCGTCGCGAGCGAGAGAGAGAGAGAAAGAGAGCTTTGCTTTAAGCCTGTCCCCGCCCCATTCCCGACTTATCCCCCTTCATACGTATACGTGATATTTATTGAGCGAGCGCAAATTAAACACGCGCACGTCGACACCTTTTTTAATTTTTATTTATTTATTTATTTGCCTCGTTCTTTTCTCTGTGGAATATATTTGAAACCTGCATTTGGTTTGTGCCGAATTTATTGGCTGGCTCGCCAAATCGATTTCGCATTATTTGTGTGTATCAATGCAGCTGCTAATTTGCTTAAAAGCATAATTAACAACAGCACACACACACACACACACACACACATACACAGACACGTGCAGCGCAAAAGAGACAGGGCAATGCCAAATGCGCCATTTTATTGCTCCACGCGAGTCGTAAAAAACAAATACGCAAGGTGTAAAAAATGCAGAAAAAACACTGTAAATCAGCGCAATGAAAGAGCAACGTACAGACACTCTCACACATAACACACACATACAGCAATGCAAGCCAGCAGGAGCATAGTAAAAACGGGGATAATACACAATAACAACAACAAAGCAAAGTGGCGCGTCAGACTCCGCGTATACGTAATGTATTTTTTCGTATGTTTTGTTTGGATGTTTTGCGGTTTATTGTGTCGAGTGTGAAATTTTGTGAAGAAGAAAAAACACATTGCGCGACATTCGATTGGCATGTGGTGGGCACTCTCTATACACGTTTATCGATTAATCAGGCAGTGCTTAAGGCTGCTACGTAATGGGAATGAAACTCGATAAGCCCGCTACGTAAGCCCGATCACGTAAGCACTCGTAACTTCGTTAAATATAAAGGGATTAGTTGCTGAGGATGTTGTTTTGTTGGTGGTACTTATTGATTGGGTGTTCATAGATTTATGATAATGTAATCAATTCAATTATGATTTAACATTTAAATTATTTTCCTCATTTATAAGTTCACTTTACACTACACTAATTTGTGCAACCGTCTTGCTTTCAAATAAATAAAAATCAATTCCACTAGGCAAGGGTTTGAAACAATAATACAATCAACGATCAGTAAACATTTAGAGATTTATCAGAAGACCTAACTGCTGTTTAGCATAAGCACTTAACAGCTTAACTTAACAGCTGCCCAGCAGAAGACTTAACAGCTGCTTAGCACAAGACTTAACAGCACTAAGCATCGAACATATAGAGTACTCAAATAGCGAAAAGTACTCGCCTGAATGCTTTCGGATTATTATGACCCCAGGACCCGAATGGTTTCACGAGTGAGCGATCGGCTCTCTTTGGTGAACGACCGCAAAGCAGCGAACAGCGGCATCAACTCAGACTGCTATTTAGCAGAAGACTTAACAGCTGCTTAGCACAAGAGTTAACAGCTGCTCACAACATAGATTAAAACAGCTGATTCTAGTTGATATGGCAACCTTAAGCATTAAAATAGTGTCATTATAAATAATAAATATTTTAATTCAGCAGTGATCTGCCGCGAACAATCATTATCTTTATTTTTGTCATTCTTTTATATTTTATATTTACAGCTTATGGCAGCAAGATATCGCCTTACACAGTTACTACATTATCTTATATATATTTTATTGTCCGTTTTAGGAGACATTTCGCCGTCTTCTTCTTCTTCGTCAGCCTCTTCTTCGCCAACAATTTGGGCTCTTATAAATTACGCACTTAGGCAACTTTTGACGCTACTTTAACAACACAATTTAATATTTTAATAGCCGACATAACTTTAAGAACCCGACGGGCGAACAGACTCCCAGAAATACGTCCCCAGGAGGGTGGGGGGTGGTTCAGTGAAAAGGGAAAAAGGTTTTCGAAGTTGGTCGCGCGTTTTTCATTTCCATAATTCGCCTTGTGCACCAATTAAAAGTGATTAGTTTCATATTGCGCCATTTATATAATTCTTATTTCGCATTTTCTTTTATTTCTTATTGCGAATTTTGTTTTGTTCGCGTCGCGTAATGCGAAGCCAAAGCGTAGCGAAACCTTTTAAATTCCCGGGGTAATTAATTGGTGGGCTATGCAAATGGGCTTCTACTTGCTCAGGCTTGCGGGCGGCAATTCAACAAAAGTTCCCCTGCCCCCTCTCTCTTATGCTTTCTTACTCTCCTGTCTCTCTCTCTCTCCCTCTTCTCACGTCTTGTATCGCGTGCCGATGCACGTAAACGTTTACCTATAATTTTATGACTTTCCAAGCGACGGCTTCGGCGGTAAACAAAGTTTTCTACCTCCCCCCACTCCCTCTGCCTTTGCCCTTCCCCTCTTTGCTGCCCTCCTGCTCAGCGGGTGGGTGAAAAAAGAACTTTTCTAATTATAATCTACATAACTTAAAATGCGAGCAGGACGCGAGGGCAAAGTTTAACGCCAGCAACGCATGAGAAATTAAATTATAGCCGTACATGTGTGTGTCTGTGTGTGTGTGCTAGTGTGCGAGTGTGTGCGTGTGTGGCAAAACAAAAAACAGCTGTTGAAATGAAAAACAAATACGCATACGTAAAGCAAAAGGCGGCGCAGGGCGTGGCACAGACTGCAGCTGAAGCGAGTGCAAAACTTGAGCCGTCGTCGAGGCGACCGTCAAAATTAAATTTACAATTTTTATTGATGGCTTCATTTGCATGGCAAAGGCACAAATACGCACACACACACACCAGCACGTGTGTTCGTTTGTGCGACAAGGCACAGCAAAGCAAAGTGCCTCACAACTTGCCGCGTTTATCCTGAAAAATCATCTAATCTGAGCTAGACTTCATATTTTTCTTGTTGCTAAGCTGCCTGCCATATATGAATATGTGTTGTATTGTAACAAGGGCGTATTCCACAAACTGATTTCACACTGAATTCGCATAACTAGAGAGAGATGTTACAGTGGAGAGTGTGACTTGACTGTAATATACCCACTACGCAGCAGATCATTTATTAATAAATATACAATTTCTATGGTTACTTTTAAAAGAAGGCACTTGTCTAATCTTGTTAATCAGTATTTAATAAACAACTTCCTGTAATATATTCTGTATGTGTAAAATATATATATAAATATATTAAATCATAGGAGCGTATACTTAAATAAGAAGTAATCTCAAAGAGAAGCATTACACACGAGATTCTCATTAAGTTAAAGATAAAAAATAATGTAGCATACTTCGAATTGCATTCGAAAAATAATATAGAATAATAATTTTGTGTCGCATACTTTTCAGCTGGAGGTTAAGTCAATCAGTTTGCAGCCAAATTTACAGAGATCATTAGATGGATAAAGAGATTGTGTTTAGAATTAATACATAAATTCTAGCATTAAAATTGCAATTGATTTTTAGGGGCGGAAGTGGGCGTGGCAAATTGTAAAATACCTTTGATCTGCGTGCAATATCAGCCCCTATATT
Source organism: Zaprionus indianus (assembly GCA_018904595.1). Lineage (NCBI taxonomy): Eukaryota > Metazoa > Arthropoda > Insecta > Diptera > Drosophilidae > Zaprionus > Zaprionus indianus. Next base: position 7,458,053 of record JAEIHA010000905.1, read on the forward strand.
CTCGAGAATTCTAGGTGCTCTCACTAAAACAAACAGACGAACAAGGCTATATTGACTCGATTGAATAGTCAAGATGATATATATTTTGTGGATACTGCCACGCCTTCTGCTGCCTGCAGGTAAAGACGAAGTTATAATACTCTTCTATCCCCCCAAAATGCATTGTGTGTGAGGAAACTTTGACTTTCCAATTTTCGAATGAGATTTCCGGATTGCGCTGATTTCTAGTGTGTGTGCCATGTATGTGTGTGTATGCCGTGCATGTGTGTGAGTTCCATGTATGTCTGTGTGTGTGTGTGCAGCTAATGCTTTTTCACTTTGGGGCCGAGAGCTGTGTCAAGTTTTTGGCCAAACACCCTGGGGCATATTTTAGAGGCTCATGTGACAAATTGCCAGGGCACGTGTATTGCATGCTTATTTCCACAATTTCGCTCAGCCCGGCTCTGGTCTGCTTTTTCTGCCATGTTTCGTTTGTCTGACTACAGACCAACCACACTGCCTCCCTCAACTGCCACAGTCCCTTTCCTGCCACCTACATTGCCGTGTGCAATGCCGCTGACAAATCCAATTCATTTCGTGCCGTCCTACGTGGCGTATGCGTAATGTGGCCTCACAACTAAAGCTAATGGCAGCGCGCCTCAGCTTGCAGGTGAAGCGCGTAATGAGGAGCGCGTACTGCGCGTACTGCGAGGTGCGTCCCCATAATCATTTCTAGAAATCGACGCACACTTCAATCATTTTTTATGGCCGCGCTCAAGTGAAAAGCCAATCAAAAAGTTGCGCTTCGCAACAAAATGTTCAATGAAAAGGCAATGCCAGCAAGCTCTTCACTCCACAGTCTGACCTCGGCAGTCCTGCCACGCTCCCTTCATCCCTCCAGCTCCCTCTTGTGTGCCCTCTTCAACGAGTGAACAACAACGAGTGCTGTGATGTGTGCACTCGCCTGCCTTTTTTGCCCTGACGCATCAATATCAGGCTGCAACTGGCAACAATTACGCGCAGCCTTAATTGCCACACACACTCGTTAACAAGCCAATGCAGGGGGAAGAGGAGAGTGCGGGGGTAGACCAGCTGACCCCTTGCACGCAGTCTGTGCCGGGCAGGAAATCAAAATCATCGGTGTGAAAATAAACTAATTGAAGAAAAATTTCATTTCAGGCTGGCAAACGCAGCACGGACACGTAGACGGACACGGACATGTGCCCCATCTTGTTGCATTTGACCCGAGGTCAAGTTTTACCGCACCGCATGTGCCATGTGCTATCGGAGACAGACCAAACGAGGAAGAGAGAGGGGACTGTGACGTCCCGTGCTTATTTATCAGTTAAGCCAATGCCAATGTCCCCCCGTCTGGATGCCGCAGGAGGAGGCAGAGGGGCAGAGATCGAGGCTGAGGCAACAGGAGGAGTCAGCGACAGTGGCAGCAATATTTTCTGCTGCCTGCTGCCTGCTGCCGGACGGGACTATCAAAATGAATGCATGAAAAACTACGAAATGGTAATGTGCCGTTGCCATGCAGCAACAGAACGATGAGAGCAACAAGAGACGCAGCAACAGGAGGAGCAGCAACGGGCAGCGTGCAACTGTTGCAACACAAGAACTGCAGCCCGTTGAGCCGTGCAACGTTGTAGGCAACACTTTTTGCCAGCCCTTTGGGCGTGTCCTTGTCTGTTTATCTACCGGTTCGGTAGCTGCCTCCGAGAGCCGCTTATGCGTTTTCATTGCTCTCGTGCCGCCAGCAACAGTTGCTGGTGCTGCTGCTGCTGTTGTTGTCAGTGTTTGCCGTTGCCATTGCCCTTGCAACTCTTGTTGCGTGTGTAAAATTGATGGACATATGTACTGGCCGCAGGCGGCGCAACGACAGCGCCAGCTGCTCTGGCTGCCCCCCTCCCCCTCTCATCACCCAGGCACAACTGTGAGACTGGGAAATTGGGTAAAACGTGGAAAAACTGAAAGACTATCGGCTCGTGCGAGTTTCCAATTTCTCACCTAATTGGCGGCAAGTCCATTGTATTTCAAGTGCAGCTGCCCGAACATAGCCTAGCAAAAACACTTTACTCTTAAGGGGTATCCACTCTTCGCAATATGCAGCTAGATACGAGGGGGAAATGCGGCAGAAACATGGATATAAAGGCGGGAATGAAGCGAATACATGTTACCATTTTGTATTTCTCTGATGCATAAAATATGTACAATATCATATTAATTTATTAGGTTTATATAATATAGATGTACGAGTACATGTTCCTTTCATTAATTTATTATTCATTACACTCTTCGACCATTGAAAACATTCAGAAAAGAGTAGAGCAACTCTGTGACATGCAGAAGGAGGCACAGCAGATCCCGCACAGTATATAGGAATCTTGATCACTAGCTAAGTCGATTAAGCTATGTCTGTCTGTAAGTCAGCCAGTCGGACTGTCTATCTGTTTGTTTGTCTGTCTGTCTGTCTGCTTTTCTGCCTCTTTGTGTGTTTGCCCATTTATCTGTATGTCTCTCCATCTGTCTATCTTTATGTCTGTTTGTCCGTCGGTCTGTTCATCTGTCTGTCTCTCTGTCTGCCTGTCTTTTCGTCTCTTTTTCTGTCTTTTAGTCTATCTGACCGTCCGTCTGTCTGTCTGTTTGTCCGCCTACCTACCTACTGTCTGCTTATTTGTCTGTCAGTCTGTCTGTTTAAACGTGCAATTCTCAGCTATAATAAAAGTTACAGACACCAAATTTGGCATGTTAATTTATAATAAGTGTAGGAGGACACGCCCACCGGCAATGCGAGCTAATAATCGAAATTTCCAATTTGTTTTTAAGCAACGTATAATAGATAAAACTATCAGACCTTCATATTTACTTAGCCGACTTTAGAATCTACATCACCTTCAAATTTCAGTCCAATCGGTCAATAAACCCTGAAGTTAATCAAGTTATCCCCATAGTTCTGAACAGCGATGTCTGCCCCTGCAGGTATGCTGTAGTTAGTTGTAGTTAGACTCACTGTAGTTTAGTACAGTGACTCTATTTCGTCTATTTGTATTATATTCTTATTGTGGGGTAGTTTGCTGTCTGTTTTGACATCTCTTCTTCCTCTTCTTTACCATTTACTCCACATACCCGCGCTTTACTTGTAATCTTAATATATACCATAAACTTATAAGTACAATACTCCAAAAGCTAACGAAAATAACTATAACAAACTGACTATCTGATCTTTTCCTCCATTTATGGGATTCCCTTGTTTTGGCGCTGCCATAAACTAATTTGTTTTGCGCTGCGGCCTGAATTATGGTTCTTTAATTGCCCAGCCAAGTGAGCCAGGCACACAATTTGCATGAATCGTGCGCGCTCTCTCTCTCTCTTTCACTCTCTCTCTCTCTCTCTCTGTCTTTTTCTTTTTCGCGAGAAGGGGGCGAGGGAGACTGGCACAATGTGGCTTTTCATTAAAATCTAAAAACATAAATCTAAAAAGTCAAACCGGGCAACAATGCCAGCTGGGTCGATGTCCTGCCCCCGCTCCCCTCCCCCTGCCTTCCTCCCCCTGCCCCTTGCACCCTCACCGTGCATTCCCAATGCCTTCAACTTTCTTTCGATTCCTTTGCTGTGCCTTTCTCCGTCCAAATGTCTGCAAGCTAATTGAATTCTGAAATTCAAGTCGAAATTAAAAAATTACGAGCTGACGTCGCTGTCGACGTCGTAGCAAGCAGCGGGCAGCGGGCAGAGCAGTGCATAAATAAACTGTAACTGTAAAACGGAAAAGTATTCGACAGGTGGAAATTGAAACTGATTGAATTGTAAAATGGAGCATAAAATGCCTTAGCTCTCCTCTTCTCCTGCCTCTGCTTCTTCGTCACGTTTATTAATGTTTATGCCACGCAGCTGCTGCCACGCCCCCTTCGGCAGGCATAAACAACATCATCTTCCCACGCATCCCATGATAATTTATATTTTCTGATTTTAATTTGCGCAATTTTGGCGCTCGCGTATTTTATGTTTGTCCCGTTTTTGCATATTTCTTTCGCCTGTTGTTTGTCACTAAAAAGGCGAGAATTATTATCGCATAGCGAGGGTGGCTCGACAAGTTGCTGGGAATTTATGAACATATTTTGATTGAAGGTTATTTTGTGGCTATTTTCTTATAACTAATAATAAACTAGCTTCTTTGAACCTTGAATCAGTTAATCTAACATATGTTTCTATGTTATTTAGCATCATTCATTATCATTCCTGTTGAGCATTAAAACATATACACAGTTTCTTTTGAAATGTTGTTTGAGCTTTTTATTCGAACTATTCCTTATTAAAATAAAAGTTTCTTCTTTTTTCTATCAAAACTAAACTAAATCAATCTTTTATGCCTGTTCAGCATCATTAAAAGAGTCTACCTGTCTACAGTTCAGTATGTCTACGCACTTATATATCTGTCTGTATGAACACAGAGATCTCAGTTATTATAAAAGTTAGAATCATTAAATTCTGCATAAACCTTCTTCTTGCTTTTCAGCAGCAATAGACAATATGAAATGGCTATGTCTAACTGTCTACAGTCTTCTACATCTATGCCTTAATCCTTCTATCTGCATGAACATTGAGTTCTTAGTTATTATAGAGAACATCTCTTCCTCGTCGCACCGAGCTGCTCTCGGCTTTGCCCTTTTCTAGGCATGTATTTTTATTAGAGACGTAATTGAAGTTTAACTGCGCATGTAATAAAGGCAATTCGAGCTATTTTCAACGCATTAGCGGCATAAATAATACAAGTCGAAAGTGCGACATAAAGACGCGCGATATGCTTGGCCATTTCTCATGAGAAGAAAGCAAGAGAGAGTGAGCGAGAGAGCGAGCGAGAGAGCGTAACGCGTATTTCAAATGAAGAGAAAGAAATCCGAAACGAAATGGACGAAATGCGATATAGGCAAAGGCGCAAAGCATTACAAACGTGCCGCATTACCAATTGCCAGCGACAAGGGAGTGAGCGAAAGGCAGTGTGTGTGTGTCAGTGTGTGTACTCATATGGCAACTCGCTACTGCCGCTCCCCCTCTACTCTCTGGAGTCTGTGCCCGCAGCGCGACGCCCACAAACAAACGACGGCGACTTATTCATTGCGCTAGCCATTAAGGTGGCTCTCTGCTTGGGCTGTGATATATAACACGCTCATAATTGGTCATAAATCTGACAAATGTAATTTGTCATCACTCAGGCAGCCAGTCGGGGGGGCGGGGCAAAACGAATTGAGGCAGACAGAGTCAAGGCATGTGAAATGGCGGACTTGGTGCTCTGTACTCGGTTCTGATTCTGGACGACGCTTTGTGCCGAGTGCCAAAATGAAAAAGGTGCTTGACACAAAATGTCAGCTGGATATTTTTTATTGCACAATCACAACACGCACACACACACACATCAACACCGGCACACACACAGGCAGAGCACGCACCGACAGCAGCGTACGCGCTCGCATAGAAACGACTTTCTCGAGGCGCCTAAAAGTATGCTCGAGCTCTTGAGCTTGTCACACACACTTGCACTCGCACTCACACACACACACAGAGAGACAGAGCCGCAAATAGACTGAGTACCGTTAGGTGGCGCACAGACAGCACACGTAAGCCACAAAGTAGTTACTTTTTATGCCTGCCATTGTTTTTGCTTCGGCTTTGGTCACTTGGGCTCGTAAATATTTTACAAGTTCTTCTCGGCCTAGCTGACAACTCTGCTCTCTCTTCTCTATCCACTCTCCTTTCACTTTTTTCTCTCTCTTCTCTTTCCATTCTCTCTATTCTCTCTCCTTTCTTCTTCTCTCAACTAATTTTTGCTCTCATAGATGACGTACGACTTATTTGGGTGCAGGTTCAACATCTACATTTCATTATAAATGACTTTGAAAATGGCCTCAACACTTACCCAGGCTACAGCACGTCCCCCTGCCTCCCTCCTCCTCTGCCACTCGATTCTAATGATGCCACTTGGGCGGCAATCAATAAACCGTTGCAAATTTATGGGAATTAAGTTGCCGCATAATGAGTAAACAGGCCCAGACCCAGACCCATTGACAAAATTATATATATATATTATATATGTTTAGTTCCCTCGGGGAAAGGTGCAAATATGATAAATAGTCTATGCAAATTTTATTAACCAAACTGGAAAATGGGCCGAGGGTAACAGGAGTGGCATAAATAAATCACAGTTGGAGTCTTTCATATACATATATACAAATATCTATAGATATATTCCGCTTCCATCAAACTCTTTATTTCATTTAGCCAGCCCAAATTTCTTCATGAATTCTGACTTTGCTTTTATTCCAAGAAATCCAATCGGGCTGAAGCGTATTTTGGCTCAGACGAGCTTAAGTCTCTGCTGCTGCACGTGTCGCACAAGTTTCCGTCGTCAAGTTCGAGATTGAATCAATCGATTGGGGGTATCCGAATATTCGATGAAGTCCTAAGTAATTTAACTCTTTCCTAGTTTCTAAAAATTGTTGGAAGAAGTAACCAAAGGAACCTCACAGATCAAGAGATTCTTGGCATTTAAAGACTCAGTTTACCAGACATGAAAGTAAATTGCTATGCATTGAAATTCTTGAAGAATCAGCTTTGTCAAGCATGAGAGAAAATTCTTATTCCCAAATAATCTACATATGAATACCTGATGGAACCTATAAAATAAAGAGCATAGGTACATACCATGTCACATATTCTCAGGAGGTTCTTAGCAAATACTCCCCAGGCATGAAAGTAAGTGCTTATTCTTATATATTCTATCCCTGAATCACTTATGGGACCTAAAAAATATAGAGCATAGGTACCTATTATGCTAACATAGTGATAACAGATTCCCCAGTCGTGAAAGTCAACCCCTGTCTCTTCAAATAGTTTCTTAGTTTATGCATAAGTTTCATCTAATCAACGTTGCAATGAAGAGTTTCTTAGCACTTTGAGATAATATGGTACATGAAAGTAAATAGAAAGATTGATATTGATTGCCTGCAACGACCTCAGTGAGCTTTCAAGGCATTGTCGCAGTCAGCGATGCATTTTTCCATTTTCATTTACAAAGTTTCTCAAAGTGAATTCACGGTCCCGCCGTCGTGCCCGGCAAATGGGTCAGCCTATTGAGGGACGAGCGTGGAATTGTACGTGACGATCCCCGCATAGCAAGTGCGCATTATCCACAGATCTTCAATCGACCACGACATGGAATCATCCATCTTGCTTGCACTTACTATTCAGATAGAAAGATGAAATAGTATATAGTACTATAATACTGCCTTCAGTTTGATGCGGCACATTTGGCAAATTGGCGCTTAGCGATGCCTAAAGATATCATGGATATGGATAGCATAGTATTTTTCACTTTTTCTCTTTTTTTACATTCCCCTCTTTGTTGTTTTTATTTGTTGCTGTTGTTGTTGTTGTTTATGCTGCTCGAGAAAATCCGAGAATTTGAGTGCGACTCAATTAGAGGCAATTGAATTATTACACGACGGCACTCATTCAATTTTCTCTGAAATGGACACGAGTGTATCATGTGTGTGTGTATGTGTGTGTGCACGCATGCATGTGTGCCTGTGTGTGTGGGTGTGTATTTGTCTGAATTTCAGTAGCTCGCAAAGCTGTCAAACACAAATTGTGTGATAAGTAAAATGATTTGGCATTTCGCCTGGTGGAAGCCATCGAATTAATGCCCTTCCTTAGGGATGCGCCAGTGTTGTGCAACGCATTTATATTATATTTAATTTATCTGCTGAAGGAGTTTTTCAAGTGCTTTTATATCCGATTTTCAATAGCATTTAAATTGTATAAAATATTTAAAAATAAACAATAAGAAATTATTTTGAATAAAATTAAAACTTTTAGAAAACCTAAAATACTAAATATTTTAATATGTAAGATCACTGTGATAAGACCTACACCCAAAACTATTAGAAAAAAAAAATAAATAAAAAATTAACGTATATTCAACCCAAAATTTAACTTTATTTTACTTACAATATTTGTTTTCCATCTAATAAACTTAATAATTGCATATAATTTTGATATCAAAATAAATTAAACCTATTTACGGTTAAGAATAATGAAAACTGAGCACAATTAGAAAAGATTTTACTTATTTTTAATTAAATATATATTTTGTTAATAATTTTGATTGTTATAAATGGAATCGACCCAAACCTATGCAAGGTCAACACTCACATAGACATTTTAGACACACCTCTCCTAATCCAAGACAAAGACTGCAATGAAGTCGACTATGCCCCACCTGTGATAGGGTAATGCAGGGGCCCACGCATTTATCACTTCTCCTGGATATAGGCGCCGACACGCTGGCCCCAGGTCCCCAGTTCAAGCGTGTCTATTGTTGGATACGGTTGCGATACCCAGAGAACCAGAATGAAACTATCGCACACTCAGCCCTGTGTGCTGCTGTTGCTGCTCATGATCTGCTGCGCCTGCCTGATACGGCCGGGCGAGGCACGCGGTGGCCGTGGACGTGGTGGCGGCTCATTTGGTGGCCTCTTCGGTGGCTGGCGCAGTAAATATGGCAGCAAATCTTCGTCATCAGGAGGCGGACGACGCGTGATCAGTGGCTCCCCCATGCACACGGCCATGAATGTGCCCAAGGTGCCGCCGCCACCACCGCCACCGCCAAAGCCAATGCCAAAGCCACAGATACCCAGCTACCCGCGACAGCAACTGCCACCGGGCTACAGCTATGCAGCTCCTCCAGCTGCAGGCACCTACTATGCGAATGCGCAGGCGCTGCCCGCTGGCGCTGTGTACTATGCGCAACCTCCCAGCTCCATGGGATCAGGTGAGTGAGTCGAGAGCTTGTTAGGATAAGGCGGAACTGACCACAGGTAATTGTTTTCTGCAGGTGCAAGTGGTTTTCTCACCGGCATGTTGGCTGGCCGCCTCATGGACAGTGTGCTCTTTGGCCATCGCCACCACGTGACGCATGTGTATCACCAGAATCCGCAAGGTGAAGCTGCTGCGGCGGCAAATGGACGCGAGATTATTGTTATTAACAATGGACAGCAGCAGCAGCAGCAGGAGGGAGCTGCCACAGAGGTAACCCTTAATGAACCACTAAGCCCGCAGACAGGCGAGGACGCATCTTCCTCGCAGCAACATGAAACGGCGGACTTAAGTGCGGACTCCAAAGAGTCCACTGCGCCGCCAGAGTTGCCTGCCGGCAGTGGTGGCATTATATGCTTTCCCATCAAACTCAACGAAACAGATCCCCAGCAACCGGAGGTGCAACGTGAGGTGGAGCGCATCGTCTGCTTTCCCGCACCCAACCCGGCCGATTGTCAGAATAATCCCGAATGCCTACACATGTTGGGCATCACCACCACCAGCACCGAGCCCCCAATTGTTGCTGGCGATATTGGCGGCTCTCTGGAGGATGAAAGCTCGGACAACCCGGAGGTCAGCAGCGCTGTACCCGATGTCAATGGGAAATTAGATTATGGTACTGAATAAATTAGGTTTACTTCTTGCGTTTTGTAAAGTTCTTTAATAAAAAAAATTACAAAAAAAATAAAACTAAAAAAAAATTAATAAAATATACTGATATTTTCTATTGGAAACGTTCCATTATAATAATAATAATAACAATATGTAATAAGGTGAAATTGATTCGATTTTGATCTGTCAAAAATCAATCACAGATCTTTATTCGATTTACAAAATATTGACTAAATGCATAAGTACTAAGTGAACTTGTTATTCTTGTTCATTTAATTTTCAATTCATATTTCAGTTATGCTGATTAATTCGTGTTATTTAGCTTACACTAGATTACAATAAAGTTGATATAATATTGTTATATTATGTTGAGATTGATTTTTCAATATATTTTAACGAATTTGTTTATGATCTGCCAATCATCTTTGTTCAATTTCGAGAATTTTACGATTATAAAAGATCCATGTTGATGCTGAGCAAACAAAAGTATATTGGTTCTTTTCATCTAATATTCTTCCTTATAAGTCATCTCTAACCCAATCTTTATCTGTGTGTTTCCTAAGCACGTGTTCATTTTAAATAAGATGAACTCGATCAAATAACATTCACCTTATGAATATGTAAGTTCAATTTGTTTAATTAACTTGTTATTCCCGTTCAATTCATCTTCAATTTCGAAGCCCAGTTTTACTAATTAATTTGTATTATAAGGTATAAGATTTACAAAGTAGGTTTAACGCACTGTTGATATACATACAATACATTTATGAATCTTATTTCTGATACACAAACAGATTAAAACAACAAGTCCTAAGAAAATGAAGAATTTTAAGGAATTTTAATTGAGTGCAGATTAGTTAAATCGTTCAGCTTTTGTTAAAGAACAGAAAGAAAAGCTCAAGTTTTTATTCGCGAATTGAACTTTAAAGCTCTTCGGTTGAAGCTGCCTTTTGCTGTTTTGTCTTCTTATTCGCTTTTCCTTCGCCTCCCCCTTCCCTTGTTACTCCTTCCAGTGCGTGTCGCGGACCCACATCAAACTTGTTGGCACTACGTCAGAAATGTTGAAAGCTGTTACTGGACAGTTACAGCAACAATAACAACAACAGCAGAATCAACAACACAATTAAAACAACAAAGGCAAGGCTGAGCACAGGAGTCGAAAAAAACAACAACAACAATAGCGTCGCCCCAGCACAAAGCAAACACCTCGTGAACTGACGCAGCGGCGTTGCCAACATTGACGCCAGTTTTGACGTTGACAACGGCCCAAAAAACATGTTTACATGCGTGTGTGTGTGTGTTTATGCTCCAATACATATATTATTACATTAATACACATGTAAAGTGAACAACGACAGCAACAATACTAAATCAGCATTTGTGTGTGTGTGTGTGTGCGATGATCCAAGACATCGAATCGAGCTCGCATGGCGCTCATTAATCGGGCAATAACAAGGCGAACAGCGCGAAAAGAGGCGAATGGCAAACGAAAACAAAATTGCGACGTTCTCAGCTCTGCTATCGGACTGACTGCATCTGAGCAAATCATTCACATTATCTCATTTAGCGGCGTAAATGTCAAAAGTTCAACTTTTAACTCAATAAGGCATTAATGATCATACATATGTGTGTATATGCCTATACACACACATACATATATTATTATGTTATATTATCAGCAACTGCTTTACTCTTATCATTTTAATTAAACACCCATCTTCATAGATTATACCAACTTTATAGCTCATTTAAATATAACTACAGTAAACACACATTAAAACGGGCACGATATGCTTTGTTAACTTTATCTAAGTGATTTTTTAATAAAACATTTTAATTTATATACCCATTACATATTTTTTATAATTATTGTTAAACTTTCGACTATCAGTAAATGATATAATAAACTAATGCATAAGCTCATCCGTTTCTCATGTTCATCTCCAGCGCCACCTACACCCGCGACTCCCCCACGTCCCGTCAAACAGTAAAAACTGAATTTAATATAAAAACGCGGCAACAAAACAACTCTCATGAGACATTAAGAGCGCAGACACACACGAACGCACACATACATAAAATATACTTTGTATGTTTACTTGTGCATTTGGGAGAGCAGCTGTGACGTAGGCAAAGAGATGACAAAAACAAAGTAAAACAATAAAGAGTATAATATCTAGTAAGCCGAAGATGGGATACACTATCAATACATAAACGTAATCAATGCGAAAAATATATATTAAATAGTGCAATAAAAGCCCATTTTAAATAGTTGCTAATAAAATCTGTGAAGTTTACTGAGTTTCTCAAGGAATGCAGAAAATATATCGACGAAAATATATCGAATAAATTATACCGAACATATGAAGATGCTGCTCTCCCCTCTTAAATGCGTGACAAAATCACTGAGAAAATTTAAATACTCTGCTAAAGAGAGCGCCTACAGTAGTAGTAGCCGCCGCAAAAACAACAACAGGTTGCACTCACCGCTACAGTTGTCTATACTCTTCACTCTCCACACTCGACTCTCTGTTCGCGGTGAGCGAGCACTAAAGTGAAAATTTTCAAACGTATTTTAGTTGTTTGAGAAACTCTGAACGGAACTAAAGCTAAATTCGAGCGCGGCTACGAAACGCAAACAGAATTAACAACAAATTCAAGTAAATACAACAGAAACATTTGCTATAATTTATAAATAATTTTAAAAAGCCTGCAAGAAATTGTAAAACACATGTTGAGTGCAAATTGTGGTAGCTTTTAAGAACCGGTCTTTTAATTGAACTTTATTTCTGCATAAATTGAACGACCAATTGAATTCTCTTTGTTTTGCGAGTCTGACAAATACGAAATTTGAACGAACCCAAGGTCAAACAAAATGTTTAAAAAATAACTCAAAATGCATACAGAATTTAAATACATGTTACACACGAAAAATATATGCGTCTAACGTTAATAAGCTGTCAGTCTAGAAAAAACACATTCCCAATAAAAAGGCACTCAGAATCCAAAATCAATTTAATTTTAAAATTCCTAGCTATCAATTGAATATTGCCTTCAATTATGTATATAAAAAAGACATATGTTTAAAAACCACTTTTTTAAAATTGTTTATTCCCGAAATTGCGTTGTTTTCGGGACGCATCGGTGCACAGTGGTTCAAAACACGTTTAAGTTGTGTATTACTCAAGAAGAATATAAAATTTACTTTTAATAGTTTTAAAACCACTACATCTCTTATATCTATACATCTCAGAAATTATCACGACTTTAGTTGGCATATTTCTAAAGGGGAAGCAACAACATAGATATACGAGTATGTTTACATATTCCTATATAGGAATGCGTAAAAATGTCAACTGGAATAAAATATTTTTATTTATTACGGTTTTTACGTTTTTTATGGACTCGCACATCGTCGATGTTTTATTAAAAGTTCTCACTTAAAATGGTTTCGTTTTTCATGCATTCAACAGGCTCGTTTTCGTTTGTGCATTCTAAATCTATTTATATTCTTGTTCCCCTCCATTGTTGTCGCTAACCAAATTTTTTAAAGTGGAGGAATTAAGGGCATAAAAATATATGTATATACGAAATTATCAAAATATTGACTCTGAAAGCGGCAAACGAAATTTATTTCGGACTCTGACTTTTGACATCGAATGCATGTGGAGTTATTTTGGGTTTTATTATACCTTTAAAGTCGCTGAAACAGTACAGACCTAACATATATAGATGTTTGTTTAAGTTTAACACCATATAAATTCGCATACCTAACATAGTGTTTCATAATAAATTTTGACTAGGCCAAGCCAATGACAGTTATCCATATATGGTTTTCAAGATCTCCCACATAATGCGCTATTTCGCATCGCTGATTTCGTGGTATTGTCATGTATGTAACTGAGGCCTGGACGGGAAACCGGTGTTGCGTATTATCCGAATTCCACAAAACATAAGCAAGCACAATTGTTATTTACATATTTAGCTAGCTTTATTATTTATTTTATATGCTATATTATTTGAAAAATACATAAATACATGAATACATTCTTATCTGTTCGTGCTTGACATCTTTAACTCTACGGATGATAAGAATGAGAGTATATAGCATGTTTTAATTCGCTATTTTACACATTATTTCAGTGATTGAACCTATTTCTTGAATTCAACGAATTTAATATACATTAAATTTACTGAGATTATACATTTGAAATTTTGTAGAATTAAATGAAATTCGTAGTACGATTGGCAGTTCAGGCCCACAGATGCTTCGACTAATACATATAGTATACATGCAATGACGTCAACGGTTAATCAGATATTATGCTATGACTCATAATCACAACCGTTGATTGTTTTGTGCAGCACGCAAATGCAATATATTTCAATAACAAACCAGCCTCGGTGTTAGCTGTGTTTAGGTTGCAATTGTGGTTTAGTCATGTGCCACATACAGACAAATGTACCTTTTGTATTGTATGTATGTAAGTAAAGGTTTATCTTCCGAGTGTTATGCAAGTACATAAGAGCAGAGAGCAGATACTCAATTATAGAACGTAATTTCCAGGAATTTCACAAATTTTTTCTCATCCAATGAACATTTACATTTACTTTCAAGTTAATAATAATAATATGCACAATTAAATAATGAATTCGAAATTTTTTCTCATTGAGACTTAAGAGCTCAAAGATTAGCAATATACGGGTTCTAGGGAGAACATCAAACTCAAAACAAACCTGTTTATTCAACGCATTTTTGACCCCTTATTCATAATTGAATTTCAGTCGAGTACAGACTAAATTTGATGACGTTTTTCTTAAATTTGCTGAACCGTTTGTAGTACAATAAATTGCTAAGCCTTATCAGTCGTAGACAGATATGATTAGTAAGTTTATGAATATTTTGTTTATGTACTTGATGAAAAACAACTTTCAAAAGATCTCTTCAGTAATCAATACTGGGAATTCCAGTTGGAATACAATGACAAATGAGACAATTTCAATTTCTTAGTGATTTACATTGAAACAGATGTTGAGAAACATGCATATATGTACATATATGTACTATATATTATATGTTCGGATAAAGAATTAATCACCAAATGTAATTTCTCGTACATGAAATTACCATTGCTGATCTTTCCTCTTAGAATCAAAGCAAAGTGACGATCTATTCCATTGCAGCTTTCAGCTAGGAGGTGAATCATTTTTTTCGTTTGTTTTCCTATATTATTTCATATTCAATCTAAAGTAATACTCCCGTTTTTTCCGTAAACATGTGTGAGGCGACCCACATAAAATATATTTAGCGTCTTTTATGGACCCAAAATATCCCAGAAAGCTCTCGAAGCCTACCTGCTTAAGCCTCTTCAAGGAACAGTATGAAACATGTGCCTGACCGAAATCTATACTGTTTCCGCTAACCTTGTCTCTCAGACTTGACCTTTCGTGTAATTTCCTAATGTCTGGGTGTGTGTCTATTAAAACGAGCATTTCTACAATATTAATTTCGATGGGCGCGTGCACTCTCGCAAAGCAAATGTCAGCCCCCCGCCTTTAGACAATGTTCTATTTGAAGAAGTCCTCGAGCCAAAAGGCAATGGAGTGTAGCCACGCGACAAGCCGAGCAAATCGCCAAGTTAATTATCATCACGGGTAACGCGCCCCAAATTCGTGGCAGACGACACCAGAAGTGGCAGCCAGGGCGTGACATTGCGTCAGCATCAGCTAGGGCTGGGCTGCTTCGTCTTCGACTATGACGCGAATATGGAAAATCAATTAGAGCTGCAAACTTGAAGCTTGCTTCGCATTTTGCTGAATGCGAGAACATATTCGACAGAGTACATACATATTTATGTCGGTCTGCAGTCCAACGGGAACTTGGGGTTCCGCCACAGTGTGAGTCGAGCCCCAGAGTGAGTGTTCCCGGGTATTATTAGCACAAATTGAATCAATTGTTTGTACCAACAACAAATTAGTTTGTCCAGAGGCGAATTAAGACTGACATTCGTGAATCGCAACGGAACACTGCGGGCTGTTTTAGCTTGGGGTACAATCCAGAATTCTAGCTTTAGACTCTCATCAGTAAAATATTTCTAAGTCTCTTGATAATACAATTTAGCAACCGGTCTAGGCGAATTTAAAATTTAAAGCAAAAAGGTTGAAACCGCTCTTGTCCACAATTTGCAAAAAGTGTTACCACTTCATGCAGGTAGTTTTAATTTAATATTTGCAAGATCAACCAGTGTTGCCAATTTAAAAGGTAGGAAAACCTTTTTTAAAATAGTAGCCAATAAATAAATACATAAAATAATATAAATAATAAAATTCATAAAATAAACTAAAAATAGATGCCAAAATAATTGAATAAATTTAAATATGTGTGGACGTACTGTTCATTATAAATGATTGATTGAAAAATGTGTACCATACCTATAAAACAGAAAAATCTAAGTTAAATTATGAATAATAAATCGGGAAATCCGGCAATATCAATTTCCAAAAAGGCAGGTTTGAGGGGAAAACAGCGAAATGGGCAGCACTATTCGATAATTTCAGGGATATTTTTAATATCCCAAGCCTTAAGGATGCTCGATAGCAGTAGCAACAAGTTAAGCAATCGAATATCGATAATGTTACCCACCTAACGCTTAAATAGCACAACAAAGTGGACATTTTATTTGCAGTAAACAAACAAATTAATCATTGCGAGACTGTTTTCCAAAAAATGTCGAGCTCGTGCGTTTAGTACAGACTAGGCTATAGTTGCTCTCGATTTAAATCGTTGATATTACTCGCCTTCCCTCTCTGAAAATCTCGAAATACGTAATAACATATGTATGTATGTATATGTATACGAGGGTCGTTTGATAAGTCCGTGACTTTTTGAATAAAATATATTTTTTTCGTCAAAGAAGCGTTTTATTTCTCAACATAATCTCCTTTTAGCTCTATACATTTAGTCCAGCGTTTTTCCAATTTTTTTATTCCTTCCAAATAATAGGTTTTCTCAAGGCCCTCAAAATAGTCGTTTGTTTCTGTGATGACCCGAATCTCTTACCGCCGAGCCATTTCTTCATGTTTGGAAACAAAAAATAGTCACAGGGGGCTAAATCTGGAGAATATGCTGGATGGGGTAGCAGTTCGTAGCCCAATTTATGAAATTTTGCCATTAGCACACGAAATTCACTTTTTTCCATTTTCGTTAAAATTCACGAGATCGTCTGCTTTCAATGCCTATAAAACGCAAACCAAAAAACGCAGCTTTCTCAAAATTTTACAGTCAGCTGTTAATCGATAACTGCTGACAGGAGCAGTGTTGTATTTAGAGCAGGTGCGCGGAAAATACAAAAAGTCACGGACTTATCAAACGACCCTCGTAGCATACCAACGATTCGGGGTATTTTTTTAATCACAGTTTCTAAAATTTAAATCAAGCTCTGTTGATAAGCAAAATCAAGTATAAAGCTTATATAGCGTTGCGACTGCGACAGAGAGCTCAGTTCGAGTCGAGCAGGCTACGCTATAAAAACGATAATAACTTTAACTCGGCAATCTCTGCATACTCAATCAATTAAGTGATCTTCTATTGCAGCATGTCGTACACTCCCGCACGGGTGAGTAGGCAGGCCCTTGTTGTGGCACTACTTGTTCTGCTGCTGGTCACCCAAGATGTTCAAGGCAAGCGCTGGGGCAGCAGCAGTGGTCGGAGCTCCAGCAGCAGTAGCGGCACAAGGCGTACCTCTTCGGGAGGATCCTCGGGTGGATCGCATAGTTACGGAGGTTCGTCATCACACACCTTCGGAGGCTCGTCGGGAGGACACCATGATAACACACGTCTAAGCTACCCTAGTTATTCCGCACCGAAGACTACCTACACTGCACCGAAACCCGCGTACACTGCGCCGGTTCACACCGCGCCAGTTCATACTTCGCCAGTGCACTCGTCGCCCAGTCACACTGCATCCAGTCAGCACAACCCTCCGGCCGTTGGTTGGAATGTGCCCAAGCAGCAGGGACCGCCGCCGGCGTACTCTGCCACCAATCCAGCAGGCGGTGCACGCACCAACATCCATGAGCCGCCGCCAGCTTATAATCCTGCGTACAAGGCAACTGCACCGGTCCAAAATAACGCAGCGTCTAGCAGCATCAATCGCCAATCCAGCGGAAACACCCACTACACTCCGGCTTCGGTTTATAGGCCACGCATGAACTCAACAGGTGGAGGCGGATATCATACTCCAATCACGGCCACCAATACTCATGGCGTGCAGTCCAGTTATCCCGGCGCAACGTACCACAGTCCCGGTCAACTGCCCGCTGGAGCCACTTACCATCCAGCAGGTCAACTGCCCGCAGGTGCCACCTACCACAGTGCAGGTTCGTTGCCCGCAGGTGCTACCTACCACAGTGCTGGTTCGTTGCCCCCAGGTGCCACTTTCCATAGTGCTCTGCCAGCTGGTGCTACATATCATAGTCCCGGACACTTGCCTGCCGGCGCCACATACCATCCCAGCGGCTATACTCCACCTGGCGCAACCTATCATGCACCAGGTCAGATTCCCGCCGGTGCTTCGTACTATCCCACTGGAGGAGTTCCCCATGGTGCCACCTACTATCCTCAGCAGCCTGTTTCCGCAGTGCCTGCTGGCGCAACTTTCCTACCAGCCGGCGCTGCCATTCCCTCCGGAGCTGTCTACTACCCACAGGCGCCGAAGACATCATCAGGTCCAGGATTGGGTAAATTTTCATTTGAATTGAGATGATCCTTCTGAATATTAATCAACTCTGTCCTTTGCTAGGTACGGGCCTTATTGCTGGTGCTCTTGGTGGCGCTATTTTGGGCCACGTCCTTACCCCCACACAAACTCGTGTGATTGATCATGGTTCCTCCTACAGCGGAGGCGGCGGTGGTGGTGGCGGCAACTACAACAGCGGAAGCAGCGGTAACGACGATAAGATCATCATCATCAACAACGGTCCACCTGGATCTGTCACAACGACCGACACTGGACATGGCACCACTGTCATCAACACTGGAACAGCTCAGGCCGCTCCAGCTCCAGTTCCCACTTATGTTCAACCACCAGCGCAGGCACCAGCAGTGGCTCCTGCACCTGCCGCAGCTCCCTTACCAGCAGCTGCTCCTGAACCTGCGGCTGCTCCCGTACCGGCCGCTGCTCCTGTGCCTGGTGCTACTCCCGCACCAGGCGGTACTCCGCTTGCCCCGATCGCACCTGTCTCTGCTGATGGCGCAGTTGCCAACGCGGCCCCATTACAACCTGCAGCTGCCCCTGCCCCCGCTGATCCCAATGTAACACCAGCTCCAGGCAGCATCATCTGTGTGCCCATCCGTGTACCTCAGCCGGATCCCAAGGACCCCACCAAGACCATTGAGGTAGATCAGATTGCTTGCTACCCAGCGCCACCACCAGAGCCGGAGGTGAATGGTACCACAACAGTGGCACCAGCAGTTCCAGCAGCTGGCTCGACTGCTGCGCCAGTAAATGTAACACCTTCGCCTGGTTCTGTGCCCCTCGCTGCATTCCAGCCGACACCGGTGACTGTACCCGAAGGATCTGTGCCCCTGGCACCTCTGCAAGCGGGTGCCCAGCCAGACATCATGCGTATGCCTGGCCAGACGCATGCACGTCTCTCGGCCGAGTCGGGACTTCATGACGCCCATAGCGGAGCAAAGGCCGTGTCCCAATGGAGTACCTGGTCAGCGCTGCTCACGATACTGGTGGCCTACTGTCTGCACTAACACCTATCGATCCGAGAGGTGCAACTCTTACCAAATAGTCAGCGAGTTTCCATCTCATACATTTAACTACCAGACGAATGTTTAATATATATTTCTTAAATCCAGAGAATTTTCACTCGTGCCTCTGCTAGATTCATACAATAAAAGCATAATCGCATTATCGTTTAAAGATCTTCTGTATTTATTAATGTATTGACTTAAAAATGTATATTCAACGTTGTATTAATTGAATTCACTGTGCTAAATGTACTTTGGCCAGTACTCATCCGTTACGTTGATGATTTTCTGTTGATTGTTGGCGAGGAAACTCAGCTTCCAATCCCCAGTGCGACAGCCATCTTTGCAGTCGCATCCAAAGGCATTGCAGTCTTTTTTTCCGCAGTAGAAGTACATCTTGGGCTTGCCATCGGCACAGATGGTCACCTCACAGCCACTGCCACTGTCTCTTCGATGTCCACCAACATCGGCGCAGTTGCCGTTCTGAACATTATAGTAGAGCTTCAGTGATGTACGACAGCACTCTGCTTGGGCCCCTCCAAAGTACGCCAAGACACAGGCAAATGCCAAGAGGAAAATAGTGACTTGTCCCATCGTCGACTGTGATCGCTAGACTGACAAAAAGCATTGTTGAATTGGCATATATAGACACATGTATATGCGATCACTTTAGTTATCAACATTAAATCTCATTCTGTTGGTGAGTAAAAATTCAAAAGAAATTCAAAGTTGCTCAGTTCACATACATACATACTTATGAAGTGATAAAGAATTTTACTCAAATGACTAAATATGAGTAAAGTATTTCACTCAAACGCACAAAGAATAATACAAACAAATAACGAGCGAGAACGCGACAGGGAGATACGCTTCGCACAATTCTGAAAACCCATCACAAACACATAAGGTAAATAATACCAATCAAGATAATGTTAATGAAAACAACTAAAATGTTTAAAGCCACCAAATATCGATTTTCATGGGCCTTGGGTGTGGCATACAATATTTCAAATTAACTTGATCTTTATACGGTATTCAGGAATCATCATCTCAAATTTGCTGCTCATTGCTCTAATAATGATAATTGAGATTACCGCATACATACAGACAGCCGCGTTCAACGAACATGACTCATATGTATGTTTTATTGCTTAGGATCAGTAGCCGAGTCAATTGATAGCTGTCAGTCCGCATGTCCGGAATACCAGATAAGCAAACATATCTCAACTAATCTAAAATCTGAATGAATTATCTA
Organism: Zaprionus indianus; assembly: GCA_018904595.1. Classification (NCBI taxonomy): domain Eukaryota; kingdom Metazoa; phylum Arthropoda; class Insecta; order Diptera; family Drosophilidae; genus Zaprionus; species Zaprionus indianus. The sequence goes on from JAEIHA010000905.1 coordinate 7,478,530, forward strand.
CGTATCCTCTTAATTACAATCCGATCGGACGATAAACGTAGAATTAATTCAAGAACTTATAAGAATAACAAAAAAGTTGTTTTGCCAGCTAACTAGGTAGTAAGGCGAGCGCCATCTGTCGAGAATAATTAGAAAACACGTACATATGTTTACACCGAAACATAAGTCCACTAAGTATCGAACATAAAGAGTACTCAAACAGCGAAAAGTACTCGCCGGAATGGGTTCGGGTTATTATGACTCTAGGACCCGAAGTCTTGCACGAGTAAGTAATCGGCTCTATTAAGAAACAGCGGCGTCAACTCAGTCGCACAACGACAGCGAACCGATGAGCATCAGCGTTATCTACAATTTACGCACACATTGAAACAATCGCATTGCGGAAAAAATTACGCAGGTTCTCATCGTGGGTTCGGCTCGCTGTCGTTGTGCGACTGAGTTGATGCCGCTGTTTCTCACTTAAGAGAGTCGCTCACTCACTCGTGAAATCCTTCGGGTCCTGCGGTCATGATAATCCGCAAGCATTCAGGCGAGTACTTTTCGCTGTATGAGTATTTTATATGTTCGATGCTTAGTCCCCAAAGTAAATGCATTAAACCTATTCAATAGTTTCGAGTATCGAGTCCAACAAACAGATGTCTCCTAAGGGGCGTTGCAAACTTCTGGCCAACATTAAAATACCCTATGCCAGCAAGGGTATAATAGCTGCATTGTCGTTAAAATGATTTTTTACTTATTTTTAAAAATAAATAAATGGCTTATTTTTTGTAAAGCTTTGATAAACTTAGTAAATAAAGGGTTTCAACGTGTAATGGGCTGAAAGTGGCCCGTTACACAGATTATTATTTTTGATTTTCCATCAGTTGCAGCCCACCGTGCCTCTCCATTACACTCCATGAGAGGGCGACCCACTATCTGAAGCAATATGTGCAGCAATCGAATATTGAAAATTATACATAGTTATCAAACAAACAAATAAATCATCGCGAGATTGTTTTCCCAAAAATGTTCAGCGCTTGCGGTTAGAACAGATTACGTCATAATTGTTTTCAATTCAAATTTTGTCCTTCAATATCGTAAATATCTCGAAATACGTATTTGGGGTATTTTTTAACCCATTTCCAAATTCAATTTGAGTTCTGTTGATAAGAAAAACAGCTTATATAGCGTTGCAACTGTGGCAGAGTACTCAGTTCGAGTCGAGCAGGCTACACGATAAAAACGATAATAACTTCTACTCGGCAATCTCAGCATACTCCATCCAGTGATCTTCTGTTGCAGCATGTCGCATACTCCCGCACGGGTTAGTAGACAGGCCCTTGTTGTGGCACTACTTGTTCTGCTGCTGGCCACCCAAGATGTTCACGGCAAGGACTCGAGGGTCAATAAGAATCGCATCGGTGGCGGCTCCAAAACCCCGAAGCTTATCTGGTCGAGAGGACATCATGATAAATTACGTCGAAGCTACTCTAGTTACACCATACCGAAGCCCACCTACACCGCACCGAAACCCGGTAAGACTGCGCAGTTTCACAATGCGCCAGTTCATACGTCGCCCAGTCAGCAATACCCTCCGGCCTTGGGTTGGAACGTGCCGAAGCAGCAAGGCCCGCCGCCGACGTACTCTAATACCCGCGGCCCGCCCCCAGCTTACCATCTTGCGAGTAAGGCAACTGCACCGGTTACAAATAACAGATCGTCTAACAACATCAATCGCCAATCCAACGGAAGCACCTCTGTTCCTAGGCCACGCATGAACTCAACAGGTGGAGGCGGATATCATCCTCCAGTCACGGCCACCAATTCTTATGGTGCGCAGTCTAGTTATCCCGGCGCAACGCTTCCAACTGCACCCAGTCTGTCAAACCCTTCGGCCGTGGGTCGGAACGTGCCGCAGCGGCAGGGCCCGCCGCCGCCAGCTAACAATCCTGCGAACAAGGCAACTCCAGCGATTACAAATAACGGACAGTCTATTCCCGTCAATCGCCAATCCAGTGGAAGCACCCAAAACACTCCGGAATCTGTGTCTAGGCCAAGAATGAACTCAACAGGTGGAGGCGGGTTTCATACTCCAATCACCAATACTCATGGTGCGCAGTCCAGTTATCCCAGCGCAAACTATCCCAACAACCCATCGCCGACGTCGAAGACATCATCAGTTCTAGGATTCGGTTAGTTTTTATTCAAATTGTGATGATCATTCAGTAGTTTATCAATTCTAACCTTTGCTAGGTGCGGGTCTTATTGCTGGTGCTTTCCATGGCGCCCTTTCGGGTCACGCCCTTACATCTACGCAAAATCGTAAGACTGACGATGGTTCCTCTCTTAGCGGAGGCGGCGGTGGTAGTAAATATAACAACAGAAACGACGACAAGGGTCCACCTGGATCTGTCACAACGACCAACTCTAAAAAAGACACCACTGTCCACAACACTGGAACAGCTGAGGTTGCGCCAGCTCAGACACCAGCAGTTGCTCCTGTATCCGCCGCACCTCTCCAACCGGCCACTGCCGTACCGGCTCCCGTGTCTGCTGCTGCTCCTGTTTCAACAGTAAACGTTACTCATTATCACATTTCGGTGCCCCTTGCACCTCTACATGACGCTCACAGCGGAGCAAAGGCCGTGTCCCAATGGAGTACCCTTTCAGCGCTGCTCACAATACTGGTGGCCTACTGTCTGCACTAACAGCCATCGATTCGAGGAGTGAAAGCCCCTCGAAGTGCAAATCTTACCAAATAGTCAGCGAGTTTACATCTCATACATTTAACTACCAAACGAATGTTTAATATATATTTTTAATCGAGGGAATTTTTACTCGTACCTCTGCTAGATTCATACAATAAAAACATATTTGCATTATCGCTTAAATGTTTAATGATCTTCTGTGTTTAGTAATGTCTTGACTAAAAATACATATTTAACCTTGTTTTATTAACCTATCTAAATGTACTTTGGCCAGTACTCATCCGTTACGTTGATGATTTTCTGGTGATTGTTGGCGAGGAAACTCAGCTTCCAATCCCCAGTGCGACAGCCATCTTTGCAGTCGCATCCAAAGGCATTGCAGTCTTTTTTTCCGCAGTAGAAGTACATCTTAGGCTTGCCATCGGCACAGATGGTCACCTCACACCCGCTGCCACTGTCTCTGCGATGTCCACCGACATCGGCACAGTTGCCGTTCTGAACATTATAGTAGAGCTTCAGTGATGTACGACAGCACTCTGCTTGGGCCCCTCCAAAGTACGCCAAGACACAGGCAAATGCCAAGAGGAAAATAGTGACTTGTCTCATCGTCGACTGTGATCGCTAGACTGACAAAAAGCATTGTTGAATTGGCGTATTTAGGAATACATGGGGTCATTGTAGTTATCAACATTAAATCCCAGTCAGCTGGTACGACGAAAGTCAAAAGAAAGATGCTCAGCTCACATACTTATAAAGTGATAAGGAATTTCACTCAAATAAGTAAATCTGAGTGAAGCATTTCACTCAAGCGCACAAAGAATATTACTCGTACAACGACGGTGAAATACTCTTCGCATAATTTTGGAAACCCTTTATAGCCAAGTTAAAATTAACAATACCTATCAAGATTTTTTTATTTATTTATTTAAACCCAGCAATTATCGATTTTAATGGGCAATCAACGCATGAACCCTCATGCGTCACTTCAAATTTGGTGTTCAATGCTTTAATAATGACTCAATCGACTTGACAAGTAATCCTCATCGACAATGTGGGGTCTAACACGACTCCTTCAACTTGTAATATACATATTCAAGGTCGTTTTGCATGAACAAAGGGAGTATGGAAATAGCGTTTCTTATTTTAAAGAGATTCTTAGTAAAATTATAAATAGTTGCGTTGCATTCATATATTTATTAAATAAGAACTCTGTTGCGTACAGGGGTCAGTCCAAGAGGAGTCGCCCACGCAATAAAAACGACAATAACAAAAACACATTAGTTAAGTGATCCTCTGTTGAAGCATGTCGCATAGGCGAACCCTTGCTGTGGGTTTACTTCTCCTGCTGCTTGCCAACCAAGATGCTTGTGGAAGGAAATTAACTCGTGGCAAAACTAAGTTCAGTAAACCCAAGACTCATTCAGTAGCATCGAGTGTGCAGACTAAACTGAAGGGTCCTGCGAAAAATACCACCAATCTAAGAGGATCGTTGTCCAGTGTATTCTCCACTAAGCCCAGAAACAACATGTCCCGGAATAGATCATCAGCTTTAGGTTTTAGTAAGTTCTCATTCGAATGGTGGTGATCTGATTTTAATCTATTCTTCTCTTGTCTAGTAAAAGATATTATAGTTGACAGTATGGTCGCGGTGAGCAAAGATATGAGAAACCAATCTGCGCACACGACGTCTGTGATCGGCAATGTGAACAGTGGAGCAAATATCCTGTTTCAGTGGAGTTCCCACTCAGTGCTGATTACGCTTCTGATGGCCCTATGCCAGCACTAACGACAACACTCTAATACATTTATAAATTATGTTAAATCAGTGCGTTCTGTTAAATATAATACAACAATATTGGTTGCTGTGATCATTTTCTGTTTATTTTGGAAAAGATAACTTCTCTTTTAATTTCCAGTACGGCAGCTTCCCCATTGTTGTTGCATCCCACTGTCTGTTCGATAGGGAAACGGCACAAAAGTTCTAAGGCATTAGGCGGTTAACTAAGGTTTCGCTGAAAGTATGCAACAGAAAATATTGTATACCAAGCAAAATTCCCAATACTATTCTGAAATCCGATTTCTTGTGAAGCACGAAAATAATATTCACTGTAGGCAGAGCAGTAGAGCCAACAGGTTCAAAAGAAGGCAATATTGCGCTGAAAACAATATATTTATATAATAACATATATATTAAATGTATGTATAAATGTGCCTTAACTGCTTGATACCCAGCTCCACCATAGGGACTTTTTGGCAACTTATCGCAGCTGGGGGCAATAAAGGAACGTATTCACACCATTATGCCCGAACCTATCAAGTGAAAACAACGATAAGACCAAATAAATTAGAAATTTTGGCTTGCCACCCATGAATTTACTGACTGTACCTCACAATATATGTACTTTATCATTATATTATTTTATATTATATTTATTATATGGTACATATATAATAACAACTTATGATCCAAATTCTATTTTTAGCAGCGCCACTAAATAATAACAAAATAATTTTATCAGAGTTCCCTAGGGGGTACGAGGGTCGTTTGATAAGTCCGTGACTTTTTGAATAAAATATATTTTTTTCGTCAAAGAAGCGTTTTATTTCTCAACATAATCTTCTTTTAGCTCTATACATTTAGTCCAGCGTTTTTCCAATTTTTTTATTCCTTCCAAATAATAGGTTTTCTCAAGGCCCTCAAAATAGTCGTTTGTTTCTGTGATGACCCGAATCTCTTACCGCCGAGCCATTTCTTCATGTTTGGAAACAAAAAATAGTCACAGGGGGCTAAATCTGGAGAATATGCTGGATGGGGTAGCAGTTCGTAGCCCAATTTATGAAATTTTGCCATGCTGACACGAAATTCACTTTTTTCCATTTTCGTTAAAATTCACGAGATCGTCTGCTTTCAATGCCTATAAAACGCAAACCAAAAAACGCAGCTTTCTCAAAATTTTACAGTCAGCTGTTAATCGATAACTGCTGACAGGAGCAGTGTTGTATTTAGAGCAGGTGCGCGGCAAATACAAAAAGTCACGGACTTATCAAACGACCCTCGTATTTAAAAAAGCAACTCGTGATTGTTTTTCTTACTTTCTACCCGTTACCAATAGCATGAAAGGGTATATAACTTTAACAGTTAGAAGAAGGTTTATATTGCACATACTTGATAAGAGTCCGCCCCACCAGGTTGTTATCTGTATGAACGCCAAAATCTCAGAGGGCTAAGGCAATCATGAGTATTGCAGTGCCTTAAAATTTGTTTTAGTTTTCTCTTTATTAATATAAACTGATAAAGAAGCAATATTTTTAAGCCAAAATCTTTATTCTTACTATTTACAATATTATGTACACCTAGGGCGCATAAGTAGAGTTCGGGTAAATAACAGTCGGATACTTCTTACTGTAGCTTACCTACTTGGACTGAATAAAAGTCGGTGTCGACTGCGTACTGAGCTCAGTTCAAGTCGTGCCTTCTACACAGTTGTAACTTCGAAAATACCCTTTGCAAACCCTCAATAAACTCATTTATCCCTTCTGGAAGCATGTCGCATACTTCCGCAAGGATGACTAGGCTGGCCTTTGTAGTGGGACTACTCCTTGTTGTACTGGCCGTCCAAGATGTTCAGGGCAAGCGCTGGAGTCTGCCCAAGTTCAAGATCAGTGGCAGACGTCCTCCTTCGCCTCCTATTCATCGTCCTCCGCCGATGCCCAGACACTACGCTCCAAAATACCCACCGCTGAATCGTCCTCCGTCGAATCCAGGTGGCTCTATTGGATGGAGGGTGCCAGATCAGAGTCCGCAGTGGAGACCGCCACCCCGGTTGATTCCGGAAACGCTCCCTCCTACTCTTCCTAAGGGTGGTGGGCGCACAGGTAAACACGGGAAGCGGCCACATGGCAACAACTCCGGTCGACGCTATGGAAGACTCGGCAGGAGACATCGACATCGCACCACGGCCGCCAACACTGCAAAGAATCAGACTACTACTACTCCAACTCCTTTTCTATCGGAAACACAAAACTTTCCTGAAGCTTTCAATACCGGACTAAGCGCCAATATACAACCACCCGGCTCTGTTTCTGCACCCAACGCGGCTTCTCCACCAGACGCTTTTTCTGCACTAAGCTCTGATTTACTTGGCTATGTTTCAGGCGTTGCTCTTCCACATGGTGCTGCTCCTGCTCAAGGTGCTCCTCCTGCACAAGGTGCTGGTCCTACACAAGGTGCTGTTCCTGCACATGGTGCTTCTCCAGCACAAGGTCCTGTTCCTGCAAACGTTGCTGCCCATACACACGGAACTGCTCCTGCACAAGGTTCTGCTCCTGCAGAAGAGGCTGATCCTGAACTAGAGTCTGACTCTGTGGACTGGTAAATTTCTCAAGGAACACCTCCATCAATTTTTTTTAAAGCAACAGTTGCTAAGAACAACTATCAGCTACGCTGTCGTTCCAATGCAACTCTCCCGTGTCGCTTCTTCAGCTGTTAAATCTTCACTATATTCTGTAAAACTGACCATTTTTCTATGTGGTTCTGTTAGTTCCAAATAATAAAATCATAACTGCAAAATCATTAGATTGATTCACTTCTATAATTAAAGTCCGATTTACAGCGAATATTGCAAAAAGAAGTTCGCAACGCACTAAAGAAAAGATCTTCAGCTATAAAGTGTATGTATATAGATTCCTAATCAGCAATAACAGGAGTCTTTTTCTTACTTCTTCTTACCTTGATATTTCAACCAAGATTAAAACCTCGCTCTATATTTACACGTATTAAATAAATCATACACTAAAATGTCCTCAAAATATGGAATCTTCTGTTCAAAATAATCTAGTGAACAGTCTTTGCTTGGCTGAATTTCCATTATACATATGTTGGTTACATCAGATTAAAGAAAGATATAAGGTCAGCCCAAAATTTTATTATCAGCACCAACTACACGTGTACAATTTTACATAACCGCCTAAAAACCGACGCTGCAGATGATATGCAGGTGCACTGCTTTCTTAAGCAGATAGGCGACAGGGTACGGTTCATACGTACCTAAATCAGCAGTGACCCTTTACTGATATGCACTGACCCTCGCTGATGTGCATACGGACACAACATACAGATAATGACTTTTATCTTTATGCATGCAGATGCACGATTTCGCAGCATCTGTATGCCATAAATCAGCAGATATTATTGACCTACAATAGATAAGTAACATTTGTCTAACCTAAGTAAATATTGTACCTAGCTTGTAAGTATCATAAGTATAAGACGAAAATAAAATAAGTATGAAAAGTAAGCCCAATTTGTTTTTGTACCTATTGGGGCAAGCAAAATTAATATGAAGCAAAACGGAAAGAAACCGTCCCGGTTTTTCGAACTGAGTACTACTATTCGGTACTCTTCTAACACTGCCTCGGCTGCAACTGTTTATCGCCCGACCACCACATGTTATCGCCAGACGAAAACACCAAACACGCTTAGCTGCGGTCACACTTATAGGGAGGCATCTTGTTTTTGTTTTTAAAGAATTTATTTTACTTTTTAATTGTATATTCAACTAAATAGTGACAAAATGTCGACATTATTACGTTACAGTTTTCTGCTGCTTTCGCTTGCCGTATGCGGTAAGTTGTAAAAACCACGTTAAACGAATGATTTCAGGAATTGGGTGTGGCTGCTCTCTGACTGTTTACTAATTGAAATTGTTTTGTTTGATTACGCACCCAACAACAACAGGCACTTTAGCCATACGCTGCTACCAATGCTCGTCGGATCAGGATCGTAAAGGATACGACAGCTGTGGAGCCTACAAGCGTTTCAATCGCACCGAACACATCGCCATCGAGTGCAACAGTGACGAGTCGCACATGCCTGGCTCGTTCTGTATGAAGGTGGTTCAGCAGGGACCACGAGGCTTCATCTGTGCGTAACTACACACAAAAATACTAAGACGATCACATTGTTGACAAGTTTGTTGTTTCACCCTACAGGGGACGGTCGCTGGCGACAGGTAATACGACGCTGTGCATCTGTCTCGGACACGGGCGTCACAGGTGTCTGTAACTGGGGTGTCTACGAGAACGGTGTGTACTGGGAGGAGTGCTACTGCTCAAGCGATAGCTGCAACGGCGCCAGCCTGCAGAACATGCACAAATCTTTGCAACTCCTGCTAGGATTCATTCTCATGGCCGGTACAGCCAGGTTTATGCGCAGCTAGAAGATCGCAATTGAATGTTCCACTTCCCAGCAAACGAAAGACAAAGTGCCTTATAAACTGCGCAAACGACAATTAGATCTTAGGCGAATCTCAATTATTTTTGACAGACAATTCCATCTCACATACATTCCACGAATTCCGTCCACAAATTTAAATTTAAGCTGATAAAGTTTTTCTACACCGAATCTCGCAAATGGATAAGTTGTTGCATATCGAAATATATATATATAGACAATAGTTCACAATCAAAATTACGAGTTCTCCATTTGTTCTACCAATTTTTTCAAGCCACCGTCCACCCAACCAGCCGAGGGATCATTCGCGACCGCCGAATAGATCATGGTCGAGCCGTCATCAAAGTGTTTCATGGCCAAATACGATTGACCATCTTCCAGCCAGACATGGACTTCATTCTGTGAAGGTGGATCCGAGGATGTGTTGTGGCATGCATCGCCAAACTGCAAATCGCATATATCTTGGATTACTCTTTCTCCACTTTCCCTCACTTCACTTACCCATTTCTTGTACACCAACATGGGCTGGTTGACCTGCGTCCAGCGCAGCGCCTTTAAGTAGAATTTCAAATATGTATGCACATAATGTTTAATTTGTGTGCACTCCGATCTATTGAACATTGTGAGATCATGCAGTGTTTGGCGGCACAGCACCCGATCCTTGGGCCGTCCCAATGTCTGGCACATGGACCGCGCAGTGCGATGCAGGCAGTCGAACGTCTCGTCCAACAGTTTTATGTTCGCAATCGGTTCGTATTCCTCACTGTGGTTCGTTTTTTTTGACGACGACATAAATGGCATCTTGATCAAATTGGCAGGCAAAATTGGTAGCAAATCTTAGATAATAATGGAATTTAAGTATCTGACATTTGGCGTTTTGCATGCTTTAAATTTATTCTGAAATACAAAAAGAATTAACAAAACTTTCATATGTTTTGAAATCGCTGACATTGATAGATCATAACATATCGATAACAAATCTTGCGTGCAGGAGTATTTCCGACAGTGCTTTAAAGTATGCAACAGTGGGCAACACCCGCCAATTGAAAAGTCGTTTCCCAAGACACGAACCTTTTGTGTCCCGGATGACAAGCACAAGGCAAGCAGTACAATGTTTGCTCCTGCTTGCTTTTTCTCACTTCTGGAATTGCGGGGTATATTAATTTTGGCCAGCAGCTTGCACGCACCTTACTTAGGAGCAATTTCTGAAAATGAAAATTATATATATTCAGAATCAGAATCAACAGGGAAGTCGATCCGTCCCTCCTCTCTGAATTGCCGTTTGATTCTCGTATTGTTTTATTACGAAAATATAAAGAACATTTATTAAACTATTATTGTAAATTTTCTCTGCTGCCATAGATTTTAACAACAATTTATTTCTAATAATTTTAATAATTTTTATTTTAATATATTTGCAATAGTTAAGATGATTAATACGAAAATTTAATTCTCTGTGCGTTGAGAGATAAAAATTTGACAAACCGTCCGAAATTTACATGAGGCGCAATATTTCAGACGTTGGGGTTCTCATTGGCTGCCATGCGCCGCCAGCTACGCATATACATATGTATGTATGTATGTATATACTATATAGATATGTGAACTGATGTGTGAATAACTGCACACGTGTGTGTGTGTTTGTGTGTGCGTATATCGCACGCTGAGGGGGCGATTCTTTCGAACTGCGCAGTTACGAGTATAAGAAATCTATTTTTCCCCCTTCTGCCGTCGGTTTCTTAAATCCGACCTGAGTGTGTTCTCGAATGTGGGTTATGAACCAGTGCCACGCGCTGAGCACCACAGCCCCACTCCCCACTGATTGTTGTTGTTCTTGTCTCTAGTCTAATATTTGGCAGACATGTGTGCCGGCCGGTATTTCCAGCAGTTCAACAAACCCCAAAACACACAGATGGCTGGAACACCCCAGTCAAGGTGATTAGAGCCAAATTTGCGAAACAATCATTGCGAACCAGGCTAACATGCGCCTCGCGGTTCATCAGCTGATAAAACAATCAGATTGCATATTATTTACTTTTTATTGCATTGCTTAACCACTAAATACTATAAAAACCATAATCGAAAAACAAGTTCAGTCAATATGATTGAACAATCGTCTCTCTGGACGGGAAGAACTAAAAACTTATTGTCTATTTGAGAAATTAAGTGGGAATCGGTGAAATTTGATGAAGATCAGTAATACAACTAGGCTAATGAGTTTTGGCAGTAGCTGCTTGGAATAGTGATCCCTTTAGAAACACTTTGACTATTTACAGTTCCAACTGGAACTGTTCCTGATCCTCTATTTTCAGCGATTGTGTTTTCTTCACCAGTTCCGTTGGGACGGGAACACACTTGCGGAAGGGAGTGCGTGGAGTACCGCGCAACAGGCAGCTGGGGATGTTGCTGGGTGGCGTCTGACTCAAAGGTGAACCACGCAGATTCTTCATGAAGGTGCGTTCATAGATCAACTTGGTGCCTGAAAGAATAAAGAAATGAACTATTAGTCGGAGTCCCATTGCATCAGCCTTCGAGCAGGTGATAAGACAGCTGTGCAAGCACATTGTGTGCTGTGACTGAGTCATGCACATGTGCGGAAAACTCATTGCGAGACAGTCTTATCACGGGTCTTTCTACTGATTCACTTCAGCCAAAATATTTGTCAACTTACCGCCAGGGGTGGTGGAGTACAGGGTGCCGCCGGGTGTAGACGAGTACACCTCGGGCATCTGGATGGGGTCCGAGATGACGATCTTCTTGGTCTTCGACATGGTCACGACGGGCATCATGTGGGAGATGGCTTGGCGAGCAGTGGGGGATGCAGACATCTTTGAGGTTATGTAGTAGTTTTTCTTTATATGAATTGCACTTGCACTTGTTGTAAATCGTAATCGAACGACTTTTGTTTGTTTGCACGAATTGCGTTGTTTGGAATTCTCCCTTTGACTGCGCTTTATCAGCTGTTGCTGTTTCTGCTGCTGAGTACGTTCTCGGTTCGCTTTGCGAGCACAATTGACATTCAAAGGCAGAAGGCAGCGGTATTTATACCCAATGCGACGCTGTTTGCTGGCGCGCAGCGCGTAAAAAAAACAAAACAAAAACACACACACACACACTAACATTTTACACACACGTGGCTCAATGGCGTAACTGCATTGCGCTCGCTCTCTCACTCTCTGTGAGTGCTTCCGTTCGTTCGCATGCCCCTCTCTCGTTATTTCGCTCTCTCTCACTCTTCCTCTCTGTCTTTGATGACGCTACTGCGCGTTTTCTGTCAATAAGAACATTTTTCAATAGGAATTTTTATTCAGATTCGTCTTAAGGGACGCAAATACATACACACACATGCATGGGACATACATATGTATGTACATAAATGGATGTGTGTGTACTAACATACATATGTACTTTATAAATGCAACCTGTTTAAAGCGATAGCACTCGTGTAGGGTTGCCCATACACAAACAAATATGTAAAGGAATGCGTATTTTGATGATGTTGTTTTTGTTGTTGTTGTTTTTAACTCTGCAAAAAAGGGGGCTTGGCTCAAAAAGTAAATAAACAAACGTTAGTCATTACTGCAGTGTTGCCAGAATGAAAAAAACGCTAAATTGCTTGGACTTGCAATAAAAAGGCTGACTGTAAGCAGTTTTCGGGGCTCAAAATAAACTATATAGGTCAACATTGAATGAGAAAAGATTCTACGGGAAAAAGCAGAATTAACAACACTACAATAGTTTTTCTGTATGTATAATATAACAGTAAAGCAGTGGGACACTATCTAAGTACATATGTTTATCTAATGCAATCTATTGAATAACACTAAATGGGCTACCTTCCGTATATAATAACCAATTTAGAGTTATTTAATAGATTGCATTTGATAAACATACTTACATAGATTTATACCCTATGCAGGCTAGACTCAACAAAGCAAGTTATAAATTCTTTATACTATAATCATTCAATCAATAAACTCTGTCATAAATACATCTATCTCAACTATTTACTTTTGATATGCACTTTTACTTATACGAGATAAACAAATATACATGTGCACTTATTGTTGTTTACAATCTTGTGTATCAAATTTATTCAGAAATTTGCGCAGCAATTTGTGAAAGAAATTAGAAGCATTCATATAATACAATAATATCTATATATAGCCATGATATTTGGTAAATATTTAGTAAAATGGTTTTCTTTATATATGTACCTAAATTTATCCTGAAAACCACGCGACAATAAAAACACAGCAGTTATTCCCGGGGAAGGGAGAGTAAGGGTGTTTTATTTATATTGCCTACGGGAATTGCGCAGTTTTTAGTTTCAAAACGCAATTTCGTCTTCCCGTGGAAGAAAACCGCCCGGTCTAGCCCGGAAAGTTCATCAAACCCCGAAAATACATATTTAAGTACTTGTATTGGAGAAGCCTCCCTTCAAGGTGAACTGACAATCGCTTAAACCAATTTCTGATAACTCGTTCATTAGAAAGCACCCCTCAAGGCTGATCGGCTGATAAAACAATCAAGAGTCGTTGATGAATTCAGATTATTTTCATTATTTACGTTTTATTGCTTAACAACTAATACTATATAAAACATAATCAAAGAACAAGTTCAGTCAATATGACTGAGAACTAAACAATCGTCCCTCTGGACGGGAAGAACTAAGACCTTATAGTCTATATGAGAAATTAAGTGGGAATCGGTGAAATGTGATGCAGAATTATGGCTGGAAGATCAGTTCAATATGCAGGTGTAATACAACTAGGTTGATGGCTAATGAGTTTTGGCAGTAGCTGCTTGGAATAGGAATCCCCTTGGAGGTACTTTGGCCGTTTACAGCTCCAGCTGGAACTGTTCGTGATCCTCAATTTTCAGCGATTGCGTCTTCTTCACCAGTTCCGTTGGGACGGGAACACACTTGCGGAAGGGAGTGCGGGGGGTACCACGCAGCAGGCAGCTGGGGATGTTGCTGGGTGGCGTCTGACTCAAGGGTGAACCACGCAGATTCTTCATGAAGGTGCGTTCATAGATCAACTTGGTGCCTGAAAGAATAAAGAAGAAATGAACTATTAGTCGGAGTCCCATTGCATCAGCCTTCGAGCAGGTGATAAGACAGCTGTGCAAGCACATTGTGGGGTGTTACTGAGTCATGCACATGTGCGGGAAACAGTCTTATCACGGGTCTTTCTACTGATTCACTCTACCCAAAATATTTGTCAACTTACCGCCAGGGGTGGTGGAGTACAGGGTGCCGCCGGGTGTAGACGAGTACACCTCGGGCATCTGGATGGGGTCCGAGATGACGATCTTCTTGGTCTTCGACATGGTCACGACAGGCATCATGTGGGAGATGGCTTGGCGAGCAGTGGGGGATGCAGACATCTTTGAGGCTATGTTGATTTTCTTTATATGAATTGCACTTGTTGTAAATCGTAATCGAACGACTTTTGTTTGTTTGCACGAATTGCGTTGTTTTGAATTCTCCCTTTGACTGTGCTTTATCAGCTGTTGCTGCTTCTGCTGCTGAGTACGTTCTCGGTTCGCTTTGCGAGTCGAATTGTCACCCAGAGGCCGCTCGCAGCGCTATTTATACTGCCCACGCTCTCGTTCAAACTCTCTCCGCGCGCTCGCTCTCTCTCTCTCTTCTCTCTTTTGACATAGCGGTCTGCTGGTGTGTTTTGTTTTGCTTGTTTTGTTTTCACAGAATTTCTGCGTAGTACAAACTGAATGATTTTGCCTTAGTATTAATTATTGTTGTTTTTGCTTTGTTGTTTTCAATATCTTAACCGGGCCGCTTGCTGCAGGTCCCCCACAGACTGTTCGAGACTCATTTTCAGCCTTGAATCGTCTTGTTGACCGGTTCTAATCTGTTTATCTTTACCGTTTGTATTTATTGGTAAACACAAGAGTTATTCAAGAGTTATTGAGAAATAGCTGGAGCAGCAAGCAAGATCGATTCGCACGGCGTATCGATAACGTAGCAGATCCCTGTAGGTGAGTCAGGCCGGCAATCGATAGGTGGCGTCGCATAAATGTGTACACACGAAATTAGCATAACGACACGTTGCCGGCTAATTGGCTGACGTACTTCGCAGACCCAGCAGCATATCAATTAAATTGAGCGGCACGAGTTGTGGGGGCGACGCTGACGACACAGCACGATCAACGCATGTAACGTACGTGTGCGGCGTAGTATCGATAGTTTGTTTGTTTTAATTATCGTTTTTTGTTGGCCCATCGCCAGAGCCTGTGAACTTGTAATGGCGCCACGTGTAGGACCCTCAATTAAAAAGGTGATTTAAAATTAGCCACAAACGATTTTTGGCACACTACGCGGCCGCCCACGATCTAAGAATATATCTGTGGAACAAGGTCGCGCATACCGGCCACGTGCTCTAGTTTATTATATTAAAGATCAGACCTTGAATGGAAATGGGAATCGTGCGAGATAGCACGGCCTGGACACGTGTAATTAACCCCATTGTGCCTGTAATGGGGGGATGCCTGCATATTATCCATATCTGTGGACTAAGTGCTGGCCCCGAAAATCGGGTGATAAACATAAACAGCGCAGGCCTAAGGCGTACGAGTTTTTCTGCCGTGTCATGCCGCACGTAGCCCACAACATAGAACTGCCCTACGTGCGGGTGTCGGCCTATGCGAGATTTTCTCGTGCTCATTCTAACACTCTCCCTCGCTCTCTCTCTTTCTGTCTCTGCCCTTATCAACCCCTCTGCCTTTAGGGAAACCAGTTTTGTGCTTGTTGCACGCTTATTTGTACCTGCGCAGTGGACAGCGTTTCTGGGGGTTGGGGAAATGCGTCTTGGGAAAATGTTTGAAAATGGGTCACAGGTAAGGTCGACACAATGCCACCTGCCCCACCCCTCTGATCCCTTCCTCTGCCACCCATTGATGCGCTGCCAGACACTCGCAATGTGTTTTTCGTTTTGTTTGTTTCTGTTTTTCGGCACTGGCTGATGAAATTGCACAATTCATTTACGGCAGATCTAGCTGAGGAATAGCTATACTATCTATCTATATATACATATATACATACAGATGTACATATAACATTAGCATCTTTATTTCGCTAATTCGTATGCGTCGCACGTTGATAGTTTGTTATGAATGAAGCGCGCTCTGGCGTCAAAAACCAGAATAGAGCAAAAGCGGCATGCACACCGAATGCTGTATACCCTCTCCAGATATGTATTCTACTATACGATCTGTCTAACTGGGAAATTCACTTATTCACGTGCTAAAAATATCGGGTGTTTCACCCGTAAAAATTTGCCCACTTAATATGTATGCACCTACTACTTGTACTTATCAATTCAGACGAAATTCGTCTGCTCGTTCCATTCACATTTGTCATATATAGCGAAAGAGAGAGAGAGAGAGGCTGATAAGCTTCATAAACAAATACGTAGCTCTAGTGAACCGAGTAACGTAAACATTTCTATATCTACTAGACTAGCGAGATAATGTTGATG
The DNA here is from genome assembly GCA_018904595.1 of Zaprionus indianus. Lineage (NCBI taxonomy): Eukaryota > Metazoa > Arthropoda > Insecta > Diptera > Drosophilidae > Zaprionus > Zaprionus indianus. The sequence continues at coordinate 7,494,951 of JAEIHA010000905.1, forward strand.
GGACGTTTACCTATGTTATACTATGTGAAACGAGTTCTTTTTTTTATAGAAACACTTGCTAAAGTAGCCACGTGTTTTATAAAACTTCATATACATATCATATTTTATATTATATATACAGACGGTTATACAGACATATTCCAAAGAGAGATTTCCGAATTTTCTTAACAATTCCAGATGATGCAATCTCTTTACGAATTTGCTCAGCCTCTCGTCAAGCCAAGCTCGACTGTCAAGGTACTTCGCATTTGAAGTGTAGCAAATTCGTTTCTACGGCGACGTCGATGACCCACATACGCATACACACAAATATAAGGTAGGTATATATACATATGTAGCTATAAGGCAGCAGATTTATAGCTTGAAGATGATGCCGAATCAGTTGACGTTGTTTATTTGGAATATGAAAAACAAAAACGGATGAAAAACAAAATGAGAATATCGTTGACAAAAGAAAGGAGCAATAGAAAAGTACCTCCGAATTAATGCAGCTATAAATCACTCGGAGATATTGCAATGTGTTAGAGATCTGTGAACTTTTCTGATGCGCCCTTTTGATCCGTTCCAGACGGCGTGGCGCAGTGTCAATTGCCCACAGTGAGAAACGTTCAATAGTCGCAAAGGAAGATAAGGAATACACTTTGAATTATTCCAAAATATATATTTTATGTATTATTGCCAAAAAATGATTTGTACTTTTGCCTCCCCAGTCGCGTGTCATCAATGATGCATGGGAATCTCGGGAATCAGGCTGGAAAAGGGAAGTTAAAGACGTCACATCAATGGAAATTTTTATTTTTTCTCATCGAACGAACTTGAAACCTTCGCAAGGAACAATGAACTTATCCAACGCACAGGTTCAGGTTCCTGAACTTTTCGGACTGATCTGTTTTCAGATTCGATGACTAATTCTTGCAGAAATAGTTTCATCAGATATTTTATTTTTGCGATATTGATTATAATGAACATCTTGATTATATGGATTCTTTCACTCTGCAGATACGATTTGCTGATAAATAATATTTTCCCACATTATGCCAACAATTAATTAGACTGACTATTTGCTAAGATTGATCGACAAACAAAAGTTCTCTAAACAAAGTTTCCGCATGTTTTACCGCAAGTGAAACTCGAGTAGTTTACATAAGAAAAACTACCCGTAGATATCGTTATCACCATGCCCGAGGCGAAGCAACATTTGCGTAATTGCAACGTGATAAAGTGGGGGAAACGAGCCTCCAAACAGGTGTAAGTGTGAATTATTTATATTTACAGTAACAGGATCTAAAAGAATGCGCTACCAAGAAAGTTTTTTTCACGATTCAGTGATTCCCCCAAATTTATGAGCAATTTAATGCCAATTCACGTACTTCATTTTGAGTGCAACCAGTGAAACTCGGTTTCAAATTTGCGCGCCTTGAGCTAGCGCCATCTGGCGTCAGAAAGATAACGAAAACCATCGTAATAAAATATATCGTGACGATTTGCGTGAGTACCTCATCCAGCGCATTGATTAATATATCGATAACGTTGCGCTGCAGTGTTAAGTTCATCGATCGTAATTATTTATTTTGGCGGGAGGTGTGCACACTCTTCGCTTCGTGAAAGGAATTGAAAATTTGTTTAAAATAGTAATAATATTTAATCAATTAAAATAGTTATGGATCTTAACGATGCCGTGCTAACGTGCGCGGTGAATATACACTGGACAAATGCGGTGGGCGTGACGGGGCGTAAACTGGCGTACAAGACGGCAACGTTGCGATTGGTTCGCAACGATTTGCGTGAAATGTTCGTCGAGGTGACGCCTGAGAAGCTGAAGCCGCTGAAGTTCAAGCTAAAGGATATTATGGTGCACAAGAAGTTCATGTCGGAGGGCAAGGCGACATTCAACTTCAAGGCGGAACAGTGCACGCTCTACCTATCAAATGCTCCGCCTGGCACGCTGATGCTCTTCCTACGCACAATATTTGTAAAAATGAATGGATCAGGGCAGGATGAGGGCGCCATGGATGAGGGTGCCATGCAGAAGAAAATACGTGAACATATGCTATCGGGTAAGCCCAGCAGCTTCGAAGATATCTCACCCGTGACCACGGCCGAGATGGTTTTGGCGCGAAAAAAAGCTGGTCTTATCCCGCGTGGCACAACAACAACGCCATCGCCGCAGGCGGCCAAAAAGCGGCGCTTCGAGGAACTCAAGACTGGGGCCGATGTGCCCGCTGCCAAGAAGCTATATCAATCATCGCCACTGGCTGACACAGAGGACTCGCTGCGCCTGAGTGCTGAGCAAATGGAAGTGTTGCGCGCCTGCACATCGGGCAAGAATGTGTTCTTCACCGGCTCTGCGGGTACTGGTAAGAGTTTTCTGCTGCGCAAGATCATTTCAGCACTGCCACCAGATGGCACTGTGGCCACGGCGTCGACGGGCGTGGCAGCCTGCCTGATTGGTGGCACCACGTTGCACGCATTCGCCGGCATTGGCGGCGGTGATGCGACCATGCAACGTTGCTTTGAACTTGCATCGCGTCCGGCAAGTGCGCAGACCTGGCGCAAGTGCAAGCGACTTATCATCGATGAGATCTCCATGGTGGATGGACAGTTCTTTGAGGTGAGTTAACTCGTGTGGATCCACACTTAAATTAAGCTAATCTATTCTTGCTCTCCTTTTCTGCAGAAAATTGAGGCTGTGGCACGTCACATACGACGTAACGAGCGTCCATTTGGTGGCATTCAATTGATACTCTGCGGCGACTTCCTGCAACTGCCACCTGTGCTGAAGGGGGAGCAGGGCGGAGCAGCGCATCAGCGCTTCTGCTTCCAGTCAAGTGCCTGGGAGACATGCATCCAGTGTGTCTTCGAACTGAAGCAGGTGCATCGTCAATCCGATCCAGAATTTGTGAAAATACTCAATCACCTGCGCATTGGACATGTGAATGAGCAGATAACCGCCCGCTTGGTGACCACTGCTAAGCAGAAGATCGAAGGCAACGGGATTCTGGCCACACAGCTCTGTTCACACACCAACGATGCCAACTCTATCAATGAGTCCAAGTTGGAGAATCTCTCGGGGGATAAAGTTCTCTTTCGTGCCGAGGATTCGGATGCAAGTGTCAGCAAACAATTGGATCAACAGCTGCAGGCACCTTCGCAGTTATATCTAAAGATCAATGCGCAGGTGATGCTGCTGAAGAACATCAACATTGCCAACGGGCTGGTCAATGGAGCACGTGGTGTTGTGGTGCGCATCGAGAAGGGTCTGCCTGTGGTGCGGTTCAAGAACAATCAGGAATACGTTTGTCGCCACGAGAAATGGATCATCAAGACGGCTACGGGTGGCGTGCTGACACGTCGCCAAGTGCCCCTCAAGTTGGCCTGGGCATTCTCCATACACAAGAGTCAGGGTCTCACACTAGACTGTGTGGAGATGTCGCTCTCCAAAGTGTTCGAGGCGGGTCAGGCTTATGTGGCACTCTCGCGCGCGAAATCTTTACAGTCTGTTCGCATTCTGGACTTCGATGCCAAACAGGTTTGGGCCAATCCGCAAGTGTTGCAATTCTACAAGAACTTCCGGCGACGTCTCATCGACACCAGCATGATACCCCTTGGACCCAAAAACAAAGACAAGAAGCCTGGCGGTGATGCCAAGGCAAGCAGCGCTCTGGCTAAACTCAAGAAGAGCCTCATGAACAAACCTCTCGTATCGATAAGCTAGTTTCGAATCATGACTAGTTCCAATTTAAGGAAACTAAAGTATTCTATAGACAATGACTGAAATCGAATAAGGCTTTCCAGCTTGAAGCGCCCGCCATGCTGGAGGCGCTTTAAGTTCGCAACCCTTGTGGAAATCCCTAGCAACTTTTTACCTCTAGACTTATTAACAGAATCTTAACATTCTTACTGCAATAAAACACTGCCTACAAAGATTGAAGAATAGAGTTTCTATTGATGGTGGTGGGAGAAGGAGGAAACTTAGTTTACAACTCTATTTTTTTCTTGGATCTTAAGTTTACCACGGGGGTAAAGATTAATGGAGACTTTTCTGTTGAAGAAGTCGCGGGAAAAGGGGAAAATTAACGTTCAAAGTAGGGATAGGTATGTCGTTTCTCCTTAGTAAGGGTCTCGACTTACAGCTTCGATCTTAAGATTTGTTTTGATGAACAATGAAGACACTTGCGTTTGAAATGGAGGAAGAAGGTAAGTCTACAAGATTAACAGTTTGTCTCTTTAAATTGACAAGGGAAGGCGATAAAGACTTCTATAGATGAAGTTAAAGTTTAAGGAAGTAACTTGAGCTTCAAGTGGAGTAACCTGAACTGAGTTAGGAACCAGATGCACAGCTTATATCTTATCTTAACCAATGGGAAGTGTCTATTCATTCTTAAAGCCACCATTCCGTTTGTCGTTGGTTTCCAACTAATTTCACTACAATTTGTATATATTTTATGTTTAATCCTCGTAACAGACTTCGAACAATTGTGGTTTCACTTGAATTAAAGCAGATGTTTCTCTCTTTAATGATCCTCGGATGCCTGATCCTCGCCCTTCATGCCACTGCCGACGGGGCCGTGACGACGCTCCCAGATAAGACGATGCTTCTGCTTCATGTAGCAAGTTTTGGCATTGGCATAACCCCCAAGATCACCATCTGCAAAGGGTAAGGAATGATTAACATATAATGTCTATAGAAGTTATTCAAGAGATTCCCGGCTTACACTTGGTGAACCAGTTCTCGGCCGCCTTCTGGTATGTGTCCATGAGGGGCGTGCACTTGGCGATGTGATCGGGTGCCTCATAGAGCATGCAATCCTCGAAACGTTGACGCAGAATGTTTAGGACTTCGTTGTCGACCATGCGATCGCGTCGGAATTGCTGATCGGCCTCAAAGCGACAGACGGCATCGTCCGTATAGCATTCATCTATGGTTGGGACGCGACGGAAGCGCTGGTGATACCAATTCGACTTCTGTTGGTTCGGCTCGACAATGGACTCTGTGCAAAGAAGAATTTAATGAGAATCTTCATGTAAACAAACAAAAACAAAGCCGCAAAACGCCATGATTTGAGGTTATGTCATTATGTAATTGCAAAAATTGTTATTAAAGGGGATAAACTGTGTAAGCCAGAACAATTGCTATGCCCGCAGTGGAATATCACTTGTTGTGGAGTATCCATTATTATTTGCAATTTTATTAACAAATTCTTACCGCGAAACCAGGTAACTGGTCCATCAATTGCGTCCTGTACAGATTGTACGAAGCGACCCATTGGGCTGCGCGGCTCCGGCATTTTCCTGTTATCTTCTCAGCACGTACTGCAAAAGGAACGGAATTAAATGTTAGTTGTATTTTCTGCCGTTCTCTGCTAGTTTTAAATGCAAAAAATTACTGCAAACTAAATTTTACCCCAAATTAAAAGCAGCAGCAGCTAAACACAATAAACAGCTGTGTGCTGTGGAAAGAGACGCAATATTTGTATGTGAGAAGAGTATAAAAATAATTGCATACAGTTGGCAGCTCGTTGATTCTCATTTTTGCGCACAGCCAACTTCACGTGTACAATCGATTAGTGCCTATCGATTGCGCGTTTCTTCGTTTAAATTAACGTATATCGAAAGCATCGCATTATGTTGCCTCAACATTGTGCAGCATGTGCAACATGTGACAGCATTTGCAACATTGCTCTCCGGGTGGGTTGTTTGCAAAGTTGCGGCTTCTATATATGTACAAACACTATGTTTTATGCACAATTATGTAGCTTATGCTTAAAACGGAACTAAAGTCTTTGTTGAACTTTTGCAATTAATTAGTTATTCAAGTAGAAAACGTAAATATTTATATTTTGCCAACTGATCTGCCCAAAGGCCAAAACGAGTTTTTGGCAATTCCCTCGCTCTCTCACTCTCTCTCTCGTTATGCTTTGTTCTCTCGGCATTCTCGTGCCGCCAAAATAAAAATAACAACAAAAGCACGCAGACAAAGAGAGCTTCAGAGAAAATGGTGGTTGCTGAGCGCACGAACGTGAGAGTGAGAGAGAGATGGGAGGGCGTACTCGTGCTATTCGTACACGAACTTGCAAAGTATCTGAAAGATTCGAAAGAGAACTGAATGTGGCGACTTTGCGGCTCATTCTCTTTCCATTTGCCGCGTCGAACGGACGTTTCAGGCAGTTTTGTGGCGGTCGTCAGAAAGCTCGCACGTGCGAACGCGTCGTCAAAAGAAGCACAAAACAAAACAACAACAGCAACAACAACAACAACACAAATAAAAGAAAAACAAAACGAATACGAAAAAGCGAAAACGCCGTGTATTGTATTGTATTGTATTGTGGCAGAGTGCAGCCTTTTTCGCGAGTGTGTGTGTGTGTGCGTGTGTGTTTAGTGTGTTTTAAAAAGAAGAGCAAAGAGCAAAAATTCTTAATAAATATTCAACAGCGACAAAAAAGCGAATCGTTCAAAGAATGCAAAAATATTTGCAAGCACAACAAGCATATTAAGAAGCAGGCAAAGAGAGCAAGAAGAAGAGCAGCGTAAAATATAACAACAACAACAAAATAAAATTAAAATTGTATAAAAAAAGTTTATAAATAGTGCACAAACAAGAGCCGCATTAAGAATTGTCAGGCGACGTCGTCGCCAGCGGCGACAGCAGCAGCAGCAGCAACAGCGACATCGGCGTTTGCGTCTGTGCCTCTGTGCCCCCTTCCGCGCGCCCTCTGTCTGTCTGTCTGTCTGAGGCGCGCTCGTGTGCGTCTGTGTGCCTGTGCGTGCGTGCTTTGCACACGTGTGTGTGTGTGCGTGTCTGCCTGCTCTCGTGCGTGTGTGTGCGTGTCCGGCCGAGCCGGTGTGGTGTCCCCGTGTCTGTGTCTGCCGGCCTGCGTCTCCGTCAGCGTCGCTGCCAGCGTCTGGCGCAGCGTATTCCCGTCGGTTTCTCAGTCTCGGCATTCGTAGCAGCGCTGCGTCGTCGTGCGGTTTTTGCAGCGCCAAGATAAAAGTTCAAGACGAAGAAGAAGAAATACAAATGCGAAATTCTATTGCGACGCCCAAGTGGAAATTAATTTATGGCACAAAATCTAATAAGTGAATGACAACAACAACAACAGCAGCAACAACAGCAGCAACAACAGCAGCAAGAAGAACGCAGCAAACAGCATCAGTTGTCGCAGTCGCGTCGCAGTCTCGTTGTCAAAGTGCGCACAAGTTTTAAATTTAGAAAGAAGACAAATTTAAGTATTGCTGCGCTTGCTGCAACGCTGACGCCGGCAGAGCAGTAGCAGCAGCCGCAGCAGCAGCATCAGCAGGCAACACGCGCGCCAATACAAAAGCTCTCATAGAGAGAGACAAAGAGAGGAGACAGACGTAAAGAGAGTGTAAGAGAACGGACGTCGACAGCGCAGCGCCGTCGGCAAATGAAATGAAAGAATAAAAATACGACGCGAAGCAGCGTACAAAGTGCCAAATTGTTAACATGTATTCAAAATAATAATAATATTAATAATAATTAATTAATCACATAAATAAATGCAATTCAAAGTGAACGAAAAAAATGCTGTCGACACCGACGCCGAGTGGCAATTTTAACGAAAGCGAAAGAAATGCGCGAAATTGTTAACGAAAGGATGATGTTGTTGTTGCCGACTTGAGAAACCGTTAGAAATTCGAAAAGAAAGCAAATCAAAAACAAAACAAAGCAAGCCAACAAATTTGAAGCACGACATAGCAACAGAGAGTGCGAGTGAGACAATTGAGAGAGCGAGACAGAGAGTGCAGTGTTGTATAATGACCGAGTACGTGACGCCAAACATCAGCAGCGTGCTGAAAAACTTTCAGACGAGCGCTACGAAAAGCCTGCAGGGTCCCGCCGTAGCGCTGATCAAAAAGGAAATACTCAGCTCGCCGGAGCCGCACGAGCTGCATCATCACCATCCGCATCCACATCATTCGCATCCGCATCACCAGCACCAGCATCACCTGCACCATCACCAGCAGCATCTGCTGCAGCAGCAACGGGAGCAGCAGCAGCATCCGCATGAGGGCAGCAACGGCAGCAGCAACGGTGGCAGCGGCAGCAACAGCAACGGCAGCAGCAGCAATGGCAGCACCGGCTGCAGCAGCATTGCCGGCGGCATTGGCAGCGGCAGCACACCTTCCTCTGCTGCCACCATTTATGTGGCACCGCCATTGCCCTTGCCACCGGAACTATCGCAACCAATACTATCGCAACCGGATTCGAGCTGCGGCGAACTGTATGAGACGCGACTGGAGGGCAAGACAATTGGATGCTTCTCTGTCGGTGGCGAGATGCGTCTCTGCCTGCCACAGTTTCTCAACAATGTGTTGAACGACTTCACACTGGATCAGATCAATCGCATATTCGACGAGCTGGGCATCTCGTGCTCGCAGTGTACACCCGATCAGTTGGTGGAGTTCAAGGCCGCCAAGATATTGCCGTCGGATGTCAAGGGCAGTGGGCTGATAACGCGCACCGATGCCGAGCGCCTGTGTGCCGCATTGTTGCATCGCTCGGATCGAAATAGTTATGTGCCGGTGGAGAGTCTGGCCAAGGGTGCTTTAAGCTTTCAGGTGTATCACAAGTGCTTTGGCAAATGCGAGGGTATCTGCACGCCGGACATGTACTCGTATCAGAAACCCACGTGCATCAAGTGCCTCCAGTGCGAGGGTTGGTTCTCACCACAGAAATTCGTCGGTCATGTACATCGTAAGTTCGAGAATCGCACTTGCCATTGGGGCTTCGATTCGAGGAATTGGCACGACTATCTTCATGTCGCGCTCGATGTGGAGAATCGAGAGAAATATCAACGTATCCTGGATCAGCTCAGGGAGGTTGAAGTCAAGGAGATGCACAAGTGTGAATTGGATCACAAGAAACGAAAGGTGAGTCTGATTTTCATAATATTTTTGATTCAAATAAGCGTGCGCTAAAAGAATTTTAGGTTTCAGTAAAGTAAGGAGAGGTTTTTATTCTATGTGATAAGTTTTGAAGTAATTAAATAACGTATGTTTTAGTTTACTAATTTTACATGTATGATGCCCAACCGAGATTAGTTTCTTTATTGAATAGAACTCAAATAATGCAGATCAGGGCTGCCAGGTCATTCTTTTACCAGAGATGTCTGTCCTTTAATTTTTTCGTCTAGCATAAAAGAAATTCTAAATCTTTCAGTCCGAAAATCTGACCTTTTTAATTGCTTAAATATGTCGTATTTTTGATGATTTCAATGAAATCGTTCTTTAAATTGATGATTTCAGTCATAAATATTAACATGGCGAAGGATATATTAATTATGTTTTTATAAAATATATGTTAATCTTGCCATATTTCGTTCATTTTCACATATAAAGAACGTTTACTATATTATTAATTAAGCATGCAAAAATAAAAATACACAAATTTTCAAATATTTGATATGTTAGCTTTATTTTTTAAATCAAAAACCTCGTGTCCTGTTTTTGTCTTCTTTTCCTCTTGTCTATCCGTTATTTTCATCTTAATTTCTTTGAGGAATAACTTACAGTTATTAAGAAATAAAAAAAAAACCCTCTGCAATAGTATAAAGATTATCGCTGGTTTCATTTTTACAATGAACATTAGTTATTTCCACTGTGAATTGTTGTTGTTTCTCAAATGAGATTTGTAGAACAGAAAAAAAGAAATAAACTTTGAGAGGTTAATAACAATTTAACGATCTTTCCAGTGAGTAGCTTTCATTTTATTCACAATTAATTGAAACTCGCCTTGTCCATACTCGCATCATTCATTCACTCATTCATATTCATTCATATTTAATGCGTGATTTTTGAGTGCTTTACGACGCGTTTTATTGGCCTGCGCCATACGACGCTGCTTTGCTCCTCGGACTCATCGACATGCATTAATAAGTACAACAACAACAGTCATCGTACATCATGCGTAGTTAGCTAGTTTCGTTAAGTTTTAGTGCGTTGCGCAGCAAGTTGGCATCCCGCTGCGCCGTTAACTGCGCCCTAGCGACGACGCAAGCAGCGCAGCAGACGTAGCAGAGCAAAGGCGCCGCCGTCGGCTTTTGCACACCTCCAACAGCGGCAGCAGCAGCAACAGAAGCGGCGCCCACAAGCGTCGACTGAGGCGGCGCCATATTTGGTTGTCGTTATTGTTGTTGTTGTTGTCTTCTCATTCTCATTCACTTTTCGCATTCGCAGTCAATTCGATCTTCTTTAACGACATTTCGTTGCTGTGCGCGCACACAAAAAACAAACAAGAACAACAACAAGAAATATAAAAAAGGCAAGTCAAGCGCGCTGACAGAGATAGCTAGATAGGCAGCGGCGCAGCAACAGAGCGACAGCGCCGAGCAACATTTAAAATTTATAATACACATTTTTATAATTTTATTATTTATTTGTTTTTGTTGCTGCCTTTGTCTTTGTTGTTGTCTGTGTGTGTGGTTGCTATGCGTCTATTGAAATGTCAACTGCAATTTGCCGCCGCTTTGCATATGTCTCAATTGTCGTCTCTTTTACACCCGCAATAAGCACAGAACAGCAGCAGAGGCAGTGACAGCGGCAGCGACGATAGCAGCAGCAGCAAGAACGAACAACAACAACAGTGCTGCTCTTGACTATTTTTTATAGCTGTTTTATTTATTTAAACTACTTAATTTTATGCTTAAACAGCGCACTCGCCTTTTTTGTTGTTGTTTATTTTGATTACAATAAATACCAGCGTTTTTTTTGTGTTTGGCCCAAAGCTTTTTTGCAGTTGTTGCGTGCGTACTGCGCAGCCAGCGCGTCTGCTGTGGCCATGGCCGAAGCAACCGATCGACGCTTCGACGCCGGCAGTCAAGTCAACGTCGACGACAACTTGTCTCTGCTGACGTCTGTTTGCTGGCAAGCAACGACAACAACAACAATAGCGTTTATTATTTTTAGTATAGCGCACTGTCAATTTTTTGATACAAATCGAACGAAATCAATCGATAGGATTGTTGCCAAGCCAATCGTTCAATCGATTTGCATTTTTCTCTGCACAATTTATCGTCGCTGTCAACTTTTTGCCTGTCATTGTCGCGACATCGACTGCGCAGCTTCAATGTTAAAATCTACAGCAAATACTTTGTAATACGAGGGTCGTTTGATAAGTCCGTGACTTTTTGTATTTGCCGCGCACCTGCTCTAAATACAACACTGCTCCTGTCAGCAGTTATCGATTAACAGCTGACTGTAAAATTTTGAGAAAGCTGCGTTTTTTGGTTTGCGTTTTATAGGCATTGAAAGCAGACGATCTCGTGAATTTTAACGAAAATGGAAAAAAGTGAATTTCGTGTCAGCATGGCAAAATTTCATAAATTGGGCTACGAACTGCTACCCCATCCAGCATATTCTCCAGATTTAGCCCCCTGTGACTATTTTTTGTTTCCAAACATGAAGAAATGGCTCGGCGGTAAGAGATTCGGGTCATCACAGAAACAAACGACTATTTTGAGGGCCTTGAGAAAACCTATTATTTGGAAGGAATAAAAAAATTGGAAAAACGCTGGACTAAATGTATAGAGCTAAAAGGAGATTATGTTGAGAAATAAAACGCTTCTTTGACGAAAAAAATATATTTTATTCAAAAAGTCACGGACTTATCAAACGATCCTCGTAATATAATGAGCAGTAAAAAGGGCGTGTGGGGCATGGCCAGAGGGCGCAGTACAGGGGGCAGCGGCGCCGACGTTGCCTGAGCAAGGGCAAAAATAAATCGCAAAAAACCGGTTAGCTTTTGTCTGTCTGCTGTCTGCTGCTGCGCTGCTCTCCCTCTGCGCTCTACTCCTGGTCTCCCTCTCGCTCTCTGCCTCTCTCTCTCTTTTGTGCTCTCTCTTTGAGTGCGCTGCTTTTGTCTGGGGCGCCGCGCAGTCGCAGCCAGCGGTGTTTGTTGCGCAAAAAGGGAACACACAAACTTAGTACATACAGAGATAAAACAATAACAAGCAGCGACGCAGACGCAGCAGCAGCAGCAGCGCAGGCAGTTGCCAGCAGACAGCGACAGTGTGCAAGAGAATGAGTGGAAGAGAGAGGTAGGGAGAGCGCAGCATGCAAACAAAACTCAGCTTTGAAATGCCAATGAACGTGATAGACGACGACGGCGACGACGACGACAACAACAACAAAAACAATAACGTCGACGACGACGACGAAGCTGACGTTGTCACGAGGCGCAGACTTTGACTGAGCAGTCGGCAGACCTATTGTGTTGTTGTTTTGCCTGTGCCTGTGCCTCCTATGCGTGTGCATGTGTGTGTGTGCCCTTCGCAATTGTTGTTGCTAGGCTTTTTCTCTTATTTTCTTATTGTTTTTGCTTGTCCGCCTATTTGTGACTAATCAAGTTGGCAGCCCTCGCAGCCGACGCCAGAGTTGACTTTCGCTGCTCGCAGCCAGTGCTGCCAGAATAGCCAAATTATATAAAAAAGCTGTTTGTATGGAGCTAGTATGAAAAAAAGCTAGAAAGAGCCATATTTGAATTCTGTGCTGCAATTGAGCTTAGAAAAAAGCCAAAGTTGGCAGCACTGCTCGCAGTTCTTATTGTTATCTCTCTATTTATTTCTCTCACCCGCCTCCCACAAGTGTTTCTTACATAAACCGCAAATTAGAATCATTTTGAGACGCAAAACGTTCCGATTGGAATTTCATAAATATATTTGTTTTCTTTATTTTTTTTCAACACAAACAAAAACGTTATCAACGGGTTTTGCTTATCGCTCATAATATTAACCAAAATTTACATAAAATACTTAAATCTTCTTAGTATGCTCGAAAGTATATATACTCGTACAAAACAGACTTGATTCGTCTTGACTTTTGGTTGCTTTTTGTTTATCCGTCCGTCCGTCGTGTTTTTCTGGTTGTATGCATGAAATTACAAATCGAAAAGCGAACGCACAGCACGTCCCAAGCAGCGTCAAGTCGAGAGAGTTGTTGTAATCCATTGGACACTCTCGTTTATCTTATCTGCTCCCCAGGGCAGGCTGATAAAGTCAGCGAAAATATATTCGCTGACCACGTTTTAAATTGCCAAAAAAATAAAGCAGCAAAACACAGAAACACATTCACACTCTCACACACACGCAGTCAGGGTTACGTTTAATCAGCCGATCCGTAAAGCACAGTTGATAATATCGCTTGACTCTCTCAGAATCTTTAAATATGTCGCATAGAGTAGCTTCCTCTCGCTCTCACTCTCTCTCTCTCTCTCGTTCTTCCTCTTTCGGTTCATTAAACATCTGGCATTATAATTTGATTAGTGATCAGAGCTAATTGGATTGTCATGCTAAAGTCACATTAAATAGCCTTGGAATTTCCGAAACATATTTTGAGGTTAACTGTTTTAAAAGTGTTCTAAAGTAAACTAACATTAATTAACAAGAAAAATATAAAAATACTCTTAAGTACCCCAAATGTATTAGAAACTTTGTATCTTTAATATCGTATACGTATCATTAACTCTACAAGTAACTTATCCTGCAGATCTCTCTAAACTGCCTTGGGCAAGTGTTGTGCGCCCCGCTCCAATGACTGTTGTTGTACTTAGTATAATATAAAACTTAAATATATTTACATATATTATATACATAGAATATATTCTACGTATACATATTTTAATACTCTATGTACTCCACATGTGTGTGGCTGATTATTAACCGCAGGGATTTGCTTCGGTGAGCTCGTTTGTTGTTGGGAGAGCTGACAGTTGGCGATGTGATAAGCGCGATAAGCCGTCGAGCGCTTTTTTTGCGCCATAAGCTCTTGCTCAGGACCCCTCCCCCCGTCCCGCTCTGCTAATACCACTCGTTGATCTAAGTATGCAGTAGGCAAAAAGCCCGCTGGCCAGTCTCGAGACCTCCTCGCGCATCATCATGTCATGTGATGTTCGCTTTGCAGTTTCTATTTTTTGCTCTCTATGGTTTTATACCCAGCTTTATATGTGAAAAGGGTATTATTTGTTGTAACTAAGCTTTATGAAGAGGCACAGACTTTTTGACAGCTATATGTATTGTATCAGATAAGATCTATGGATTAATTTGACATATAAAAGAAACTTTTTTCGGTTTGGTTATCTTTTGTTATTTTTTAAAGTTTGATCAGATTAATTTGACTTGAGTGAATTATGAACCTAAGAATTTCAGTTTTTCGGCGCTTGCCAACACTAAAATAGTATTAGTAGACTAAATATGCTACTAACTATATAATGCTTAAAAAATCATTTGTTAAATTATTGTTGTTTCATTTTTTTGAAGACTTAAACGAATTTAAATAGATCAAAAAAAAAAAAAGGAAAACTTTTGGCTCTAAACAATTTATAAAACATAATTATCCTATACAGTTTTGGTTAATCAGTGCGGGGTATCTAACAGTGGAGTATGCTTGCCTGTTGTTTTCCTTACTGTGTGTTTTTTTTGCGCTAATACTTAAGTCCTAAACGAAGCGAACCAAAGGCAAAGTCTCTCTAGGTGTGGCCTGCTCTTGGCCCCACTGTACTTACTGCTTGCCATGTTCTGAGTACTTTTGCATACGTTGTTGCTGTTGTTGTTGCTGTTGTTGCTATTGCAGTTGTTGCTTGTTGTTGGGACAGGTGTGTGTCTGCCTGGCTGAAGCTCTCTCTTGCTCTCCCTCCCTGCTTCTTCTTCCGTTCCCGTCGAGTTTTATGCGTCGTTTATCGTCCGATCTTAAATCTAAATAGTTTGCTTGTTGTTGCAGTTTCATTGGTGGCCCCCCAGGGAAACGAGAGAGACAGAGAGAGAGTCAGACCCAGACACAGACCTAGAGCCAGACTCGAGACGCCGACAACGTCGTGAACCTGTCCCCACACACACACACACACTCACACATCATACACACTTCACAAGCGCACTCGCTCTCTCCTCGCGTCTCTCTCCACTTAGCAAATGTTTAAAAATCATTCTCGTGTTTATTTTAATTAAGCCCAACGATTAAATTCGAATGTTCGATTTTTGTTGCCTAATGATATTGGCGTTTCTTGCTGTTGTTGTTGCTGTTACGGTCTGTTGTTGTTCTTGTTGGGTATCGTTTTTCAATTGACTTGAGAAATTCGTATTTATTTTTTTTTTATTCGCACACAGAGATTTGTGAAAATATTTAAATAACCACCGAAACGTGTTTCAACATTTTTATTTCATTTGATTTTCGTTCGATATTTTCTCTTTTTTTTTGTTTGCATCTCTTTGCTAAGGTGCAAATTATAATGTAAATATTTTGTCAACGATTTGAGCGATTGTTGTTGTTATTATTAGTATTTTTAGGGACTCATGATTATTTAGAATTACAATACATAAATCAGGCAGTGAAAAAATGCTTTGAAGATTTGTTTACATATTTGATTAGCTTTATTTGTTTTAGATTTTTAGAGAATTAAGCTAAGCAGAGTTTGCGAAGAATCTCAATAATTGTGTAAATTTCCTAATAATAATTTATATTTTTAATGTTTGAATATTTTTGTTTCTTGAGACTTTTAATACTTAGCTTGAGGCTTTTATTAGATCTTTAAGATGATCTTTATAGTAACCGCAAATATCTCGATACCTCTTTTTTTTATTTAGATTTTTTTTTATTTTTTACTTTTATTGTTTTGTATAGTTTGTGTTTATTGCCTTGAAAATACAACTTCCGTGTTTTGAATTTTGTAGTTTTACAGCTTTGTTTTGATTTTTTTTTTTTTTTTACTTTCTCCGTTTCTGGTAGAGCATTACGCATTCGCCACGTTGCTGTTGACATTGCACTCTGGAATTTGTATTTATTTTTCGCGCAATTTGCTAATAGGCAATGACCTCGTTTTGCCTTGTAGTTGTCTCTGTTGTTGTTGTTGTTGTTGTAGCTAGTGTTCGACTTTAAATGTGTTACAAATGCCTCAACTAAGTTGTGTATATAGTAGGTATTATGCATATGGTACTATATAGTGTAGTATATTGAGTATTTGGTATATATACTGTGTGTGCACAATCAAAGTTGATAACGACGTAAGAAACTTGCGCCTTATCACATCGCGGGGTCTCGCTCGTCTCTTGGCAATATGATTATCAGGCTTTAAGAAAAATAGTGCTTATCTCTCTCTCTTGGTGGCGTATCCATATCTTTCCGGACTGCGGCAGAGGCACCTTTAGCACCACGTCTAAGCGTCGTCTTCCGTGGCAGACGTGACAGAATTTGCATGCGGCGATTAAAAGAGCGACGCGTATCGCAAATCTTCTTGGGGCCGACTCTGCCCAGTCTTCGTCTTCTCCCTCTCTCTCTTGACAACGACGATGGTGCTGAAGATGATGATGATGACGTTGATAATAATGGCCATTTCACACACAAACACAAACACACAACCACACACACACAGAGACTTGCATCGAGCGAGTTGTTTACAAGCGATTTCCTAGTGTCATTTCCCATGTTCGCGCTGGCCAACGTTTCCGTCAGGCGTCGCCCCGGCCTCCCTACCCCCCCCTGCCTTACCCCCCCTCCCCTGCCTTACCCCCGTTCCCCTCTTCTCGTGCTTGTCTCCTCCTCCTCCTTGAGAACTGACAGTTTACACCTGGCACAGGTGACGGTCTATGACGGCGCTGCAGCGACTTGCTTCACTGGTTCAGGTTCAGTTACTGGTTCTGCCTCTGCTTCTGGTTCTGGTTCTGCTGCTGCTGCTGCTGCTTCTCCTCCTGGTCTGCTTTCGCACCAAGTTTGTTTCCTTCCTATTTGCCTAACGGTTGCGTATCGCATTGAGCGGAAATTTGCGAGAGGCAAAGGGGTGTAGGGAGGTACTACAACTGTAGTTACAGCCCCCTATTTAAACCTAGTTAAAAGGTGCTTCTCCCTCCTTCTCTCTCTCTCTCTCTGTCTCTGTACCAACTACAACACAATCATCTTTCTAATTGACAGTCAATAAGAAACTCTGCACAACAATAAGATTTCCCATAATGGTTGGCAATTAGCCATTAAATGATATGAATTTTGGTTTCCCATTCAATTTTTTATCAATTTGCAAAAAAGCAAGACTGGAATGGAATGAAAAAAGAAGTAATACCCATAGGTATTTTCTCTCGTTCTTTATACTGATTGCTTTGCTCCGGCGATAACAAACGATAATTTTCTTTGATGATTAAAACTTTGTTACATTCTGCCAACTTGTTGCGTTGAAGGGGAGAAGAGCAGGGCGAAAGAGTGTGCAAATAGTTTGCGAATGTTGACATAAAAGTGAAGTAAATTATGAATAGAATGAAGATTGGCAACTCAATTGAGGTTAGTTTAGTGAGAGGAAAATTTGGCAACTCAATTGAGGTTAGCTTAGTTGGTAGACCAATGTTTGAAGACTTAGTCAAGATTAGGCTAGTTACTTAGAAAGAAGAGTGTAGCTTGAAGTCTTAAGGTTAGTTGAAGTTCAGAAGAAAAGCGGAAGAGTTCAAATTGAAGCGAATTTCCGCCTGGAGTCAGAAGAAGAAAGTAGTAAAGAGCATCGATTAAGGTTGAGTGTTGTTTAAGATTTTTAATGTAAAATTTTGCAGAAAAGTATAATGTATCAATGAAGAATTATATTTAATGACTCTATTGTAATGAGGTACCATTTTTTGGAGAAGTTACAAAGTTGTTTGAATCATAAAAAATAGATGAAAGAAGTTAAGAGCATCGATTGAGGTTCGGTTAGTTTTATTGAAGAGCTTTTACAAATATTTTTAAACATATTAAGAGAAAGTTTGTGAAAATTGGTAGAAAACTATAATGAATGAAGAAAGAATCGTGTTTAAAGACTTCATTGTGATAAGACAAGGTTCTACTTAGGTTCCTTAACTTTAACGAACTCTCCCCGCTCTCTTTGCTTATCAATGTTTATTTGCATTTGGAAATCTGCACTGAAATACGCAACTTGCAATGCAGACAAACCCCATTCTATCCCTCTCTTTCCCTCTCCCTTGTTGTCTCTTGCTCTTGCTGGTAACCTTGTTGCAATTGCAATGGTTTCAGTTTCTAAACGGTTTTTGGTTACACCTTTTGCACTTGTCAGGCACCAAATTGATTGACAGCAATTGTAATTGGAGCAGCAACAATTGCAGTCAGTGTACGCTTTATGCAACTAACTGGAGAATCGCCCCGAGCCCAATTGATATGTCTGCCAACCTCTGTCTCCCTCTCTCTCTCTCTCGCTCTCGCTCTTTAACTAGGCGTGGCAAGTGATAAGAATCTTGTAGGTAAATCCCGATAACTGTCGTGTCTGACTGGAACTATCTGCCAAGTACTTTCACAAGTGACAGCAACAGTAACAACAACAACAACAACAACAACAACAACAACAACAACAACAACAACAACAACAACAACAACAACAACAACAACAACAACAACAACAGCAACAAAGTTGTGTTAGTTTTGCGTGCTGCAGCTGCCTTTATTGTTAATGTTGCTGCTGTCGCTGTTGTTGGGTGGGTGTTTTGAATTTCAACGGCTACTCGTGTTGAGCATCGAGCCAAAAGCCGTCAAGAGAAATTCTAGACGTTTTACACGTCAAATGTGGCTGCTGCTGTTGTTGTTGCTGCTGCTGTTGTTGTTGCTGCTGCTGCTGCCGCCTGTCAGTGCGCATGAGTGAACATTGAGCCGAGTGTCTAGCTATGTTAGAGCAAAAAAAAAAAATAAAACCAAAACAAAACAAACAATAACAGCCGCGGCAGCAACAGCAACAACAACAACAACAACGTCGACAACAACGTCAATTGTAAATTTCGCGCGACATGGCGGCAAATGCAACAGCAACAGCAGCAGCCCCCAAAGCGCAATAACACCCCAGTCGAACCTCCCAGCTACCTCTGCCCCTGCCACCTTCTCGCTTAGTACAACACGTCAACGGCATTTGTTCGTTGTAAATGATATTGTCGTCACACGAACACACACATACACTCAACTTGGCTGCAAGTTTGGTTGGTGCTGCGAGGATGCCACAATACTTAGGCCTCAATGTGCGCAATGACGTCGTCGTCGCCTCGATACACTAACAAACATTTGCATTAGGCTCGTTACTTAGGCACCCTACACAGGCTTTAGGGCATATGCACAGTGCACAGGCAGTTTGAAACAGGTTAGACTTGAAGAAACCAGAGTTGAAATCAATTTAGAAATATTTTCAATTGAATAAGTTGCGGAAACTGTTATAAAATAAATAAATATAATAAATATTATAAATAAATATAATAAATAAATATAATTAATAAATATAATAAATAAATATAATTAATAAATATAATAAACTAAGTATGTTATTAAGGTATGGAAGATATTTATTAAAGTATTTAAAAAAAGGAAAAATTGAGTGATCGAGTTTCATAAATTTATTATATGTATTTATAAAATTTATGTATATTACTTAAAGTATAGCAAAATGGAGTAGAAATTAATAAAATAAATAGCAGACTTCTTAATACATATAAATATAAATATACTTCTTTAAATTTGAAATTTTCCCAAGGATAACTAGGCCAAATATCAATAAAATTATTTATAATAATTATAAGATGATTTTTTGTATAGAAAAAACTGATTTTTTTTGAATAATATGTTATTATTGAGCAGTTTCCATAGTTAACCGTAGAAGGTTCAGACAGATTTTAAATATATAACTTACTTTTGAATTATTTTAGTTAAACCAAAACTATTTTTCTTTCTTTCTCCATCTCACTCTCTTTCCTTACTCACTAACACTCAATCGCACTCTTTGCTTTACCTAATTTCCAATTGCAGTTCCTTGTAGCGCACCTGAGAGTCGTTGCAATTCATTGTTCCACTCATCCTCATAATTTTAGGTGTCTTGCCTTGCCCAACGTTGTTGTTGTTGTCGCAGGCAACTGAACTATAAAAAACGCGGCCAGTTTGCATTGTTGTCATGAGCCGCCCTGCTCCCCTTCCCCTCTACTTCCTCCTCCCTTTCCAAATGTAATGCAACCCTCGACAACAGCAGCAGCTTTACTGCTGCCTCCCTCCCTCACTGCAGACGTCGCTTTTGGGTTCGTTTTAATTGGCGCACGCAAATTGCGCGCACATAACCTCAAAGACTGAATGTGCCAGCGTCACCTCCCTCTCTACCCCGCCTGCCTCCTCTTCCACATTGCCCCCGCTGACTGTTGTTGCTGTTGTTGTTGATGACGTCGGGCAGGCACGCGACTTGGGCTAATGAAACATTAGAAGCTGACAAGGCGTCGTCGAAGACGCTACTTGTCTGTGGGAGGGGGGTTAGAGGGAAGAGGAGGGGGAGGGGGAGGAGGTTCGTCTACTTGGGGGTGTAATTATAACGTAACGTGCATTTAACAATTCTGGG
The DNA here is from genome assembly GCA_018904595.1 of Zaprionus indianus. Classification (NCBI taxonomy): domain Eukaryota; kingdom Metazoa; phylum Arthropoda; class Insecta; order Diptera; family Drosophilidae; genus Zaprionus; species Zaprionus indianus. The sequence goes on from JAEIHA010000905.1 coordinate 7,515,283, forward strand.
CTAACGTTGTTGCTGTGTTCTTGCAATCAACGAAATGTTTGACTGACGCGCAGTCATTCTATCTCCGTCTCTCTCTCCCTCTCTTTCGCTCGCTTTTGCGCTGTTGTTTACGGAAATATTGACGCAACAAAGCAAAGCAAAGCGAGCGACCTCTTTATTGCCCCCCCGCGCCGACCACTACAGCCCCTCGTCCCTTACCCCATCTTGTGGCTTACCTGGCGCACTTGACGCCGCATTGTGCAATCTATTGACTTTTTACACGTGACAGGCGACTTGAGAAGTCCCATTCTCTCTTTCTCTCTCTCTCTCTGTCTCTGTCGGCTCTGGTCAAGTGTCTGCGGCGTCTTAGCCACGACGTAGTTGTTGTTGTAGTTACCCGTCTAGCCGAGTGCGCCCTTTGCGGCTTATGTAAACGGCCAATGCGGCGCAATGCGTCAACTGTTGCGCCTTGTCGTGGCAATCCCTGTCTTATCAGCCGCAAAAGTGCTACAACTGCAACAGAACAACAACAGCAACAACAACAACATCATCATTATCAGTCACATCATCATAGAATTTAAAGATAGTATATACTTGGAGAGGGTGCATATTGTTTTGGTGACTCATCAATCATTTCATCAGTAGGTTAAAAGTGGAAAATGAAATAAAAAAAATGAATTTCAAAAAGTAAAATATATAAATCTGCATATATAAGTATATTCTCGATCAGTGGCTTAGTTTTAAATATATTTTAATGAAACTTGGTTTAATAAATTTCTTATTAAGACACTTTGTTGTACATTTAAAATATAAACTTATTGACTTGGCGCTGATCATGAATTTATATACATAGTTCTTGAGTTAGTTTAGTTCTTCTTCTGTTTTTTATATACATGATTGATTATAAAATCCTTTTTGGGATAGACTGAATACATATGAAAAACTGTAGTATTTAAAAAAATAAACATCAACGTGAGTTGAATTAAGTGCTGTAATTAATAATAATCTGATTACTACCAAACAATTGCTACATTCCATTATTAAATCTGCCACTACCTCTTCACAAGTCATGTCAAAATTAAATTTTATTAAATTTAGTTATATACGAACAATCAGTGAAGTCTTATGCCATAAACTGCTAGAGTATAAAACCTTCGATATATAGTAGTCAATTTTTCTGTCTCGTCATTATCATCCTCGTCTGCTGCTTCTTCTCCTCTTCTTGGTCAGTCATATGTAAGTGTTGCGAGGGGTCTCTAATCAAATTGCAGTTTTGAACTTGATTCGAGCAAAAAAAAAAAAAAACAGACTCAACCCAACTCGTAGTCTGTTGGCAATTATTTGGGCCGCATAAACCGGTTGCCAATTGCCAATTGCGCCAACTGCGCGTTGCCAATTGCGAGTTGCCAACAGCAGCAGCAGCGGCGGCGGCGACGGCGGCAGCAATAGGCCAAAAATGTTGGCCAAAACACAAATTTGTGGGCCAATGTTGCCGCTGCAATTGTTGTAAGTGGCAGTTGAGGAGAGAGAGAGATTTTCGAGTAGAAAAATTGGAAATTTATTAAAGAGAAAATAGTTCGAAATTTGAGGAAAATAAGTAGAAATTATGTTGATGATTGAATTCATTATTATACAATAAAATGAAAATTACTTACATATCTAGTTTATGATATGCATTAAGTAAGATACGAGTAAATTGTGTTAGTTAAATTATTATTATTAATATACAATGAAACTTACCAGGCAAACTAAAAAAAAAAAAAAAAATAAAAAAAAAAATTATAATAACAATTTATTGAAGTTCCTGTAAAGCCCAAAAAAAAACGGCAAGCAAAACTACTCAAGCTGCATTAATTGTTGCATGCAACAATTTTTTTGGGCCTGCTGCTCCTGCTCTTTTTTTTTGTTGCCGTTGCACGTTGTAATTGCAACTGCAACAAGTTGTTGCCATTGCCATTTAAACCAATTGCTGCCACTGCCGACGACGACGACGATGTCGACACGCCCCCATTGCCACTGCCGCCTACTTGCGCCTCAATTATGCCAATTGCAGTTGCGCCGCCATGACCTTAAAAAGGCAACATGGAAATGTCTGCCTCACCTGCCCCACATGCCGTGGCAACTGCGACTCGGCGACATCGTCGTCTTCGTCGCAGTCTCGAGTTATGCAATTCTTCAGGCGGCAGCCGTTTTTTGGCTAAAAATATTTTAAGTGGTTTTGGCCAACATTTAGCTAAGGTTGTCGCGCTTCGCATTTGACCCACTCAGCTGCAGCAGCAGCAGCAGCGGCGTCGCCTTTAACTGCCAATGGCAATTTTCCATTTGCCATTTTCCATTTATTCCGTTCTTTCAGTGCGCGCATTTTCCAGTTAATTATGCCGCACATTGTTGCCAGTTGTGTCGAGTTGTCGAACAGCCGGCAACCTTGTCCAGTTCTGTGGTCAGGAACTCGCCGAACTGCCCTTTCTCCCACACCCACCTCAGACGGTAAAAGGCCAAGCAGCTCATGTGAAATTCTCGCGAAATTCTCATGAAATTCGTTTAAATTATTCATATTTTCCTGGCGGTTTTTCTTATTCAGTTTTTCCCAAAATGAAAATATTTTGTTCATTAACAAAAAAAAGAGGCGACAGAAAAAAAAGTCGAGAAAAAATTTGCGCAGACATTCAATGTGAATGTGGGCGTGGTCCACCGCGCCGACGACAAACAATTTTGACTGCCAAAGAGAGAGAGAGAGAGAGAGAGAAAAAGAAAGAGTGAGCGAGCGGGTGAAATAATTTTTGAGAAAATATGCCGAAAGTGCAAACAAGCATAATATTTAAAATTTATGGGAATTTCGCTTGACTGTCTCTATATAACTCGGGGCACATTAGCTAAGGGGAAACTTGCACAGCTTAAAAAAATTTAAGCCAAAAATTTAACCTAATTTTTAAAAAAAATATATTATCGATATTGAAATGGAAATTTGGTTAAACTAGAAATCAACATGTGAAGAAGTCGAGGAAACTTATACTTTGTGTTTGTAGTTCTTTTATTAAATGAAATTAAGCTTCAATTTAAACCTATTTCGATTAAAATTAAACCTATTTAACCTAAGTAAAGGAATAATTAATTTAATTTAACCTATTGAACCTAAGTGAAGGACTCGAGGATACTTATAGAATAGATTTCAAACGAAATTTTCTTAAATCTTTCTACATTTTTGCTTTCTCTAGTCTATTTCTTAGTACATTCCTTCTGTGGCATACTTTCTCTCCCTCTGTCGCTCTTTCTCTTTCGCTCTGTGAAGATTCTCTATATCTTTTAGGTCTATGCCTTGCCCATTTTCATGTCATGTCAGCAACAATTAGCCATCGTCTTCATCGTCGTCTTTGCTGTTATAAATAGCCAGTAAAATAAATCAAATTTATGTGTGAAATGGTAAAATTGAGAAAACAAGACAGAGAGAGAGAGAGAGAGAGAGAGATAGAGAGAGACAGCGGCAAGATAGGCACAAGGAATGAGCACTTAAACTATAAAGTTCTAAATGCGTATCTAACAATATTATCAACGTATACGTAATAATAGTTTAATATGCCTTGTGTTCTATTCTTTTAATGACTACATTCGACCCGCTTGAGTACCCCTCTACACACATATATGTATGTATTTAGTATCTCTTGATCTCGATTTATCCTTTATCTGCGGCAATTTGACCGTCTCTATCGCCGTGCATTAATCTCAAGCGAAAAACGCAATTAAACCGTGTGTGCAATGGGCCCCTTTTGCTTTGCCTCCTCAGGCAGTGCTAATTTTTAATGATGGTTTTATCTTGTGCACCCTCTTTCTCCTCTCTCTCTCTCTCTGTGTCTTTCCTCTCTTTTTAAATTTTTAATTGCAACGCATGGCAAATATTGACGAAAGTGCGTGACGCCCCAACCAGTTTGGACCTAAGACAAGTAGCATAGGTAACAAGAAGTAGTAGATGATGAAGAAGAAGAAGACGTGACAGGACAACCCCTGCGCAAATGGTTCTTCTATCTGCTTTTGCTCCTTCTACTTCTTCGCAGCACACACAAAAGCCACAAAAGGCAACCCCAAAAGACAAAAGTAAATTGCGTTGCCTTTCAGTATTGTAGAGAAGAAGAAAAATGCGTAGCATGCGAAACAAAGCAACACCTTGGAACCTTCTGGTACTGGAGGGTTGCTGCACAGAACTATAGAATGAATGTATATGTATGCATATAGTAAATGTGTTGTTTGCTTGTGTGCGTAAGTAACTTGGGGTTGATCGTTAGGTAACATTAAAAGCTTGACATAACTTAAGCGATTTGACAGGTTTATGGAAGACTCTTGTTAAGGAATCTAGATCAGAGTTATGTTGAAGAGTGTTTGCGGAAGAGATCCTAATAATTAAGATTCCTTAAAATCTAATAACAATCTAGATCAGAGTTGTCTAGTCAATTTTATTATAGAAGTTTGGGTTCCGAAAGCATTTCAAAATCTTAGATTAAAAATTATTATAATTCAAAAATAATCTATGAACTCTATAAATTTGATGGAATAAAACAATTCTTTTTTGATGATATATAATCTTCTCTAGTTTTAAAGCGCTAATTGTAGTTATATCTTCATTTATGAATCTCATAGATCAAAGATAAGTTTCATTGAGAACAAAAGCAATACCTTACTATACATATATAATCTTAACTTACTTTTAATACTCCCCTCGCCTTGAAAATTGCCATTTGAAACTTGTCTATACTAACAAAAAGTTATGACTATTATGATTATGTTCTCATACTTTTAAAGCGTCCCTCGCAAAGCAGTTTAGCATTTATATCATTTCTTTATAGACTCAGCTTAGCTGAGGGCATTTGCTTTGTTATTGTTTTGTTTGTAGTTTGGGGCAGCAGGAGTCGCCTTCTCAGGTAGCTGCCCAACGCAGTGCGTTACGCAATGTGCCGAGTAGAAGGCGACTTCTCCGTTTCTCTCTCTCTTTTTCTCCCTCTTTTTCTGTTTCTTTGGTTTCTCCCTTCCGTTTGCTGCCAGAGTTCATCAACTTTTGTGCGGCACTTTTGTGCTCCCCCTCGGAGCAAAGTTGAATTTATTAGATTTTTGCACTCGTCTCTGGGTTTATCCTGACATAAGATCTGCACACACACACACACACACACACACACAGAGAACACATACAAACACAGATACACGTACACACACACACTTTGACGATCCCCCAAGCAATGCTTTTGGTCTTCCTTCCCTTCAACAAACATCGCCAGTTGTTAGACCAATGTTCAATAAATGCGACTTGGCAATGTCTAGAAAATCCTTGAAAGGTTAAAGACTCTGTCCCAAGCAGGACACCCAGCAGATGACGTCGTCGGGGTCGCAGTCGTCAGAGCTAAACTCGGTTAGCTAACCTGCTGCGGTCGCTGCCCCTGGCCGCCTTCTGCTCTTGCTGTCTTTGCTGGCTTTTGCTTTGTTAGCCGGCGCTCTGTTCACGTCTCTGTCTCCGTCGCTGTCGCTGTCGGCAGCGCTGTCAGCGTTGCATTGCATTGTTGTTGCGCTTCTGCTTCCTGCTCTCGCCCAGCTCTCAAGTTCCTTTCAATGACAATGCGTGCCCTCTCTCTCCCTCTCTCTCTGTGCCAATTGAGCGGGGCAACATGTCGTCGCCGTCGTCATCGTTTGTGCTCCTCTTTCTCTTACTCTTTTCACTGCTGCACCTTCTCCTGCTCCACTTTCTGTTCTCCCCTCTTTCCTTGGTGCGTTGTACTCATCTGCTGCAGCTTTAACTCCTTTTGCTCCCGGCTTGGCTTTCATTAGAAACTCGCTTCTTCTGCTTCTTTCCATCTGCAATTGTTAGGTTATGTACGCTCGGGCACTTTACAGTTAGGGGACGCACAGCTGCAGCAGCAGCAGCATCTAACTCCTCCCTACTCCTGCTTAACTGTCATTAGAGATGGGCACGTGACAGAAATCATACTTGGATCATAAAAGTGCGCTGTCATTTTCGCTTTTGTGCGCTGCAAATTGAGTTTTACAAACAATTTATTGGCAGTTCGGAACGTGATTTTCAGTGGTAATTTCCTTATGCTGGTAACACTTATAGCACTTTTAGTTAAGGTTAAGGATTTGCGCAGGAATATGGGGCTTATGGCGAACAAGAGCTTTAACAGGTTTTCTACTGAATGATAAACAATGGCTTAGAGGCTTCCAAAATTTATTAAGATTGTGATTTTTTGTTTGTTAAATTTACATATTTAATAAAGTTAATGGTTAGTGATGATAAGAGAATGATAATACGATGAAGAACATGAGTTCGATAAACAAAATATATATTCATATCTATGTAAATGAATATATTAAGACAAGTGTGATTGCCAGATGATCTTGGGATTATTGAGGAATATTATGATATTTATTATTATAATTATCATCTTGGTTTTGACCGTCTAAATGAATGTGTTATGCAGAATGTATTTATTAAATTTATAAAACAAATATTTCGTGGCTCTATTTAACTATTTACTTTCGCTTTTTTTTTTGCAATATTTCAATTACACAATAATTTTCAGTATTTTAATCATCTTATAACAACTTTAAAGTGAGATTTCTGCCGAATACATAGTAAAAATATAAAAAAAAGTTAGGATATTGCTCTTAAGTTACTTATCTAAACTAACTTAGGTTAAAAATTTTCTTCGCTTAAGCCACTGTACCTTTTAAATAAATTGTAAATTTCAATACTTATAATCTATGAAATGTGACTGACTCATCTTATACTATACAATGGTCCGATTAACGTAAAGAAAATGTTGGAAAATACGATGACTCATCTGCAGAGCTGCTAACGACCGTTATTATTTGGAAAATTGTTTACTAACACAAAGAATTCTCAATTCTTAATTTTCCTACGTAAGAGAAACGTCAAAATCTTCATGAATATTGACAGAAACATGTTTTATGCATGTGCTGAGTGCGAAACACTGCGTAAATACTTGAGATACTGCTACGACTGCTACGGGCACACTCCGTTTATCCGTTAGATGCGTATCTGCGTATCTGTGAGATACTTAGGCCAGCTGTGAATTAGTGTCGACTATGTCGACGCGTCGTCGTCGCCTGCGAATTAATGCCGCCAACATAAATTATAAATTAAGACAATTTTTAATTAAAACATTTCGCTGGGTTTTTTCAACTAGCCTTGGCGGGACAGAGACGCACAGCTAGGGAGCCCGAGACTCAGAAAGAGTAAGAGAGAGAGAGAGGGAGAAAGAGAGAGGGAGAGAGCGCGTGCAGGCGAGTGAGACTTTGGTTCTGTTGTTGTCTGGTCTTTGGGTTTTGCGTCTCATTCGCTTTGCTCTATTTGCATTTCGACTGGGTATATAGGCAAATATACAGACGGTTCTATAGGTATATAGAGAGAGATCTGTATATCTGCATATTTATGAATATTATTGTATGTATCTCTCTCGGTCTCTGTTGCTGTTGCTGTTGCTGTTGCTGCTGTCGCCAGTTGTTGCGGACAATTGGCTAAGCGCCAATGATTTTTGATACACTTTTTCTACTGTCATTCGCCTCACGTTTCGTTGCGCTATATCTCGGATTTAGCGAACATAAGGACAGATTATTAAATGCATTTTATTTAATATATATAACTGGAATATATGTTAGATATATTACATAAGAATCGTAGCATAAGGAAAAAGGGCAAACAAAGATATTTTTTTTTATATTTTTTAATTGATTTTAAAGGTTATGTAGGAGTTAAATTGGAATTTAATTGGGGTATAATATATTTTATTATCATAAACAGATTCCTAAGCTTTAACCCTCAGAGTATCTACTTGTTCTTACTTTACTCGTATTCTTCCTCAATAAAGATCTACACTTTGTTAGGGTATTTGTCGTTCGTTGCATTAGCTTAGTTTTCCCTCTCTAGTTATTGTTATTATTATTTGTACAATATATTTGTGTCTTCTCACTCTTTTCTCTTATATTTTTTTTTTTTTGCTACTTTGCGGCTGTTTCTATTCGTTTTATTTGTTTTTCGCTTATCGCTAAATTTTTATTTTTGTCGGCTCGTCGCGACATCGTCGCCAATTTTGATTATTTTTTTGAGTTATTTTTCTGTGCTTTGCTCTAATATTATTACTATTTTTTTCGCTCTGCGCTCTTTGCTTGATAAGAAAATTAATGCCATATCTGGGAGAATACTCCCATTGTTGTTGTTGTTGTTCGTGTTGCTGATAAGATTCGCTCGAGTTGTTTGCTGTTGCATTAGTCGGAAGAGACTTACGACAGACGTTGACTGCCTTCAAGCCATCCACATTTGTTAAGGCAATCCAAATAGTATAGCATACTATATATATATTTCTATATGTATATGGATTATATACTTGTAGTTCCACATTTCATTGAGAAAAGCCGCCCGCCGCGGCTGAAGGTCAATGCGACGCGCTGTCATCACTTGACACTCTTTGCTCGCTGCTGCCAAATGGGCCGCATCAACATCGCTGTTTCCCACTCTCTACCACTTCCACTGCTCTCCCCTTCCCACGTTTTTTTCCCCCTTCTAAATCTTCCTCATCGCTGGTGTCTTTCTTCTACATTCAAAAAACTAATTATGCGTATCGTGTAGAGGGAGGCGTTAAATATCAATGGGCAGAAGTATTAAATATATGTGCCGTTATGACCTTAAGGTCAGCTTATCTATATATGCATGTGATGGGGTAGTCTCATTGGCAGTCACCCTGTAAATTTCTAATTGAAATTGCAACGTCAAATGCGGTTGGCAATAAAAAGTGTTTTGCTTATCAGCGAACTTTGAAATTTGTTGAGTGAGAGGGCTAGTGAAAAAAGAGAGAAACAGAGTGAGGGAAAGAGAGAGAGAGGGAGAAAGGGAGAGAGAAGAAGAGTGAGAGAGGGGGAGAGAGCGAAGCAGAAGATAGTGGGTATATGTATTTTATTGCTTGTCAAAATTGTGAATAGCTCTCGAGAGACCACTTGGCTTGCCCTACAAAACATTAAAGATTAGTTAGTATATAGTATAGTAGTATAGCTCATAGTGTAGTTTAGTATAGTTTTGGGGTATCTGAAACTATGAAAGCTAATGTTTAGGCACTTAAAATAGTATTTAATTTCGTACCATTTGTTTATTTGTTATGTTGACAGTATTTATTAGCACTTTTCTTACGCAATGTTTAGGGCGAGAGATTTGTTCATCTATTACTCCTGATGAGCATGACAAGCTGAATTTGAATAGTCATATACATACATAACATTATTATATACTATAAGCACATACATACTTAAGCTTCATTCTGCGATCTGTATATCTTCGCTGTTACCAAGCGAATTACTTGTGGTCTGAGCATAATCAAGTTGCTTTATCAGTTCTCTGTGAGAAAAATGTGTGAAATATTTATGCGGATATATCACAGAAATTGTAAAATATAATAATGTGATAAATTGAGTAATATAACGAGACTTGTTCTTAAGGTTAATATTTAATTAAGTTGCCAGCTCAACTTGAGTGGGGAATCTCATCTTCTTCCTGCAGCTAATCCATGAGGGTTCTTAGACAACTGTTTAAGTATAGCCTTGGCTTGACTGCGCCTTCTGCCAGGCAGCTCAATGCTACAATTCATCAGGCAGACTGCGTCTTTGTCTTCATCTCATGCTACTTCTCCCTCTCCTACAGCGGCTCTTTCTGCATTTGCTGTTTCATCTTCCTCTTATTCTTCTGCTCCATTTCTAGCTGCAGCTCCTTCTCCATCTCTGGCTTTAGCCTTAACTCCCGCTGCATCTGCTGTTCCATCTTCCTCTCCTTCAGCATCTACCTCTACCTCCCATTGCTCATTTTCCTTCCATCTTTCTTTCATTTTCTGCTCCAGCAACTTCTTTTCGGAGTCAAAGCTCTGTCTCGGTCTCTGTCCGCGTGTCATTTGCACAAAATGACAGTTGCCTGCTACATTTCCGGTTCTAAATGCGTAAGTCTAGTCAAATTAAGGCAAAACTTGCGTTTGCCTCCATCGACCAAGTGAAAGATAAAAGTCGCGAGCGGCTTAAGGCAGCATCCTCCTGGTCTATAGCTGTCCAGCTGTCCAGTTGTCTGGCCATTGCCATTGCCATTGCTCGTCTGACATGGCTGGCACTTAGTGCAAAACACCTGCTCATCTTGCAGCATGAAGTTGCATGGCTGCCTGCCTGCCTGCCAGTCTTGTTGCATGGAAAATGTTGCAATTAGATAAGCAGAAATTGTTATGTTGACATTAAAAAATAAACGTCAAGCAGAGGCTGCAACATTGTCATTGCCACGCCTCGCTACCACAGCAGGCCAATCTGAGCGTTATTCTAATTCGTGTTGGCAGCGTGTGGCTGCCACTTGCAAGTTGCAACAACATCCACAACTGATGATCCCCAAGTGCAAGATGTCGTGTGCCGTCAACTTGCAGATCATGATCTCTGCCTCTCTACCTCTCTTCTTCCCCTTCTTTCTGCCTCTTCTCCCCTCCATTTCCACCTCTTTCCCCTCTCTCTCTCCCCCTCTCTCACTCTTCCCGCATTTGCAATTAGTTTGCAATTGGGCCGTGAGACTGAGCGCATAAAAAAAAGTCGCCAGCTCATTAAGCCCGACACCAGCGCAGAGCAAACGCCAGCGGGCCACAACAACAACAACATTAGCAGCAACAACTATAACTCATAAAAGCAACAGCAACAGCAACAACAACTACAACAACGTGACAGCTCGCTAAACGTGAAATACACGAAATGAAATTACAAGTTCCGCTTTTTGGCTTCGGTTTTTGGTTTCGGTTTTTTTTTTATTCGGGCAGCTTGCGGGCGCTACGACAATTTCGTCGCCGCTTTGCTGTTTTAGTAACCCAAATGTTGTTGTTATTTTTTGCCATTGTTGTTAGTGTTGTTGCTGCCCGCCTGAGCTTTGCCCGCGGCTAGCCGCATGTGTCTTAAAGTACCCCGCAAAAGCGCGTTGATGGTTTCTGCTGATGATCATAAACAAACGCGATTATGACACTGTGCGCACAGTGGTTTGAAGTGATAAATTATCTGCAAAGATTGTGTTTATTTTAAACAGAGGTTTAACATGTACTGAGGAAGATTGTTTCATTCACATTGACATTCACATATTTATGTTTGGACAATACATATATTCTTGATTTTTATGTTTGTACAATATATATTCTTGATTCATCTGTTTATCAAGTAGTATATATTGTATAAATTGCAGCATACTTAAAACTAGTGGAAATAATTCGAATGTAAAAATATTGTAATATAAAAATATGAAATATTGTTGTTGTCAACATATCAGAACCAAACGGATCAGTTTAAAAATTTAAGGAATATCTTAACAAAATTTCGGAACTATAACATTTAGTTTTTATAGGCTTAACCATATAATAATGAAGGAATGAATGAAAAATTTCAAAGTGCAATAAATAGCATTCCTTTTTAAGCAAAGTTGAATACCCTTATATATTAAACATATTAATATACGAGGGTCGTTTGATAAGTCCGTGACTTTTTGTATTTGCCGCGCACCTGCTCTAAATACAACACTGCTCCTGTCAGCAGTTATCGATTAACAGCTGACTGTAAAATTTTGAGAAAGCTGCGTTTTTTGGTTTGCGTTTTATGGGCATTGAAAGCAGACGATCTCGTGAATTTTAACGAAAATGGAAAAAAGTGAATTTCGTGTCAGCATGGCAAAATTTCATAAATTGGGCTACGAACTGCTACCCCATCCAGCATATTCTCCAGATTTAGCCCCCTGTGACTATTTTTTGTTTCCAAACATGAAGAAATGGCTCGGCGGTAAGAGATTCGGGTCATCACAGAAACAAACGACTATTTTGAGGGCCTTGAGAAAACCTATTATTTGGAAGGAATAAAAAAATTGGAAAAACGCTGGACTAAATGTATAGAGCTAAAAGGAGATTATGTTGAGAAATAAAACGCTTCTTTGACGAAAAAAATATATTTTATTCAAAAAGTCACGGACTTATCAAACGACCCTCGTATAATACGTGCAGATAAGATATATATAGGTTGCATGGGAACAATCGGTCAAGACTTTTTATAAAGGGAAGTCTCTAAATAGTTTAGCATACTGTAGCCAAGTTTCATTTTCTTCTTTCCACTTTGTCTAAATATTCTTAACTTGCGCTTGCAAATTTTGCGGCTGTTTCACACACTGCTGTCCCACTGTGCCGCCTGACGTGCAGCTTGGACAATTGGCGACGCCGTTTGGCGGTCGCTGCGTGTGGCTCTTTCAAAAGCAGCGTTTAAATGTTAATAATTTTTATTGCCTGCCAGTTTGTGGTTCTTGCTGTTGTAGTTGTTGTTGTTGACGCTGGCATTGCCGTGAAGCGGGCCGAGAGAGCCCACGATGATAATGCTAATGGCGTTCGCTTGTGTTGTGCTGTGTTGTGCTGTGTTGCGCTGTGTTGCGCTGTGTTGTGTTGGGTCATTGTCTGGTCATTGGCCGCGACGTCAAAGTTTTGCACACATCAAGAGAAGGTGACGACGTCGATTCGCAATTCGCAACTGGCAACTGTCGAATTCGCGACATCGCAACGACGACATCGAAAACGTAGCGAGGAGGAGCATAGTTACAGCTTAAGGTGTTGCTTATTATGCTCGCCGCATGCCGCATGTGGCACGCCTCGTGAACCAAGTCCAAATCGAAAAATAAGAATTACGAATACGCTGCGTTGTCCCCGGCTGACATTGATGCCAGTTTCCGCACAATGCAAATGGCTTTTGGTTAATTAAAATATTTGCATATTCGCTGCAAACAGCAGTAGCAGCAACAACAACAACTGCAGCAACAACAACTGCAGCAACAACAACTCAATTCAGTGTGTCAATCAAAAGTTGCACTTGAAACAGCAACTGCGCAGAGTCGCCGAGTGTGTAATTAACAAATAGAAGCAAAGAGACAGCGCAGCCACAGCTAGCGATGTGTATTGGCAGAGCAAATATATCGATAAACATTTACTTATTCACTTATTTATTGTTTATTCATTTCATTTGTGTATAAGTGACAGAGAATCGATCTTGATTTTGTTTACATTCATCATGATATCGATAGTAACGCAAAATATCGAACAATTTTGTATAGGCTACAAACATTTTCATATGAGGTGAGAAAATATTTAGTATATATCATTGTATTACCTTAAAATATAGTGTAAAGGTGCATCGATAGACATTTATTTATTTAGTAATTATTAATCTCTAATATCTTTACTATTTATCGTTATTAGTAGTGGATGCTTGGAAATATATTTATATGGTAAATCTTATTTAAGAAAATCATCGCATCTTATGGTATTCATATATCGGATTTATTCTTTTAAATGTATATCGATAAAATCAAAAATTTTCACACATTAGAGATGAGAAACTAATCAATATTCCGTACAAAATATCGTGCTAAGCCAACATAATATCGATAACCATGCCTAGCGACAGCTACAGAGCATAGATACATTTATAACTTTTCCACTGCAGCTGTAGCTGTATGTGCAAATTAGCGTTACAATTATCAATCGTCTGTGCTGGCAGCTGTCTGACTGAGCTGACCAAATGCTCCAGTCATTCAGTCAGTCTCTCTCTCCCCGCTCGCTGTCTTTATTCATTCAGTTTGCCGCAAACTTCATTGTCGGCTACGGTTTCGGCTCGTGCTTGATAAATGGCCTAGCAGCACAAGAGAGGAGTCTGTTCTGCTCGTAGTAGTAGTACATTCATCTAATGTACAGTTTCATTCTTAAGACTCAACTTCAAGTCGACTTGAATCGTTCTCGCATTCGCATTCTCGTCCGCTTAAAGCTTTCATTGATTTCAAGTTCAGTTTATCATCAATCAATGCGTGACAAGTCGACAATGCTATACAGCAGCCGTAGGTATGCTCTATATGGAACACTATGCTAACATCTTATGACATCAAATTAACCTTTTGCAACTTTTACGATACTCGCGAAACTTGTCGAGTTATTGGGGGAAGATAAAATTGAATTTGGTTTCTATTTTTGGCAGGTATTTTTGAGAGTCTGCTATAAAGCTTTAAATTGAGTATTATTAACTTTATATGTACTTGTCATAAAAAGACAAGAGACAGTTTATGATTGATTGAAATGGAACTGGAAAAAGCTATAAATAAATGGGTGTGAGAGTAATGGATGAGTTGCCTTAGTCAAGGGAATTTGCACTTTGATTTGTTGAGGGGAAATATTTATTGGGGTGTATTGAAAGAAGTTAATTAGATCAAAGAGGGTTTAAATTAGATGCACACAAATGACTATAAAAAAAAACAACTTAATCTCAAACCATTGCATCATATTTATTGGTAGTTATCTAATTGATATTAAATTAATTAAAAGAGAAATAAAAAAGACATTTATGGGAATTTTTAAGGCATAAAATATATATAAAATATAGTCAATATTATCCGACTTATCTACTTATATTGATTGCTATAAAACTACCGCCTTATCCAATTATAGTTACGCATAATATAAGATGTAACAAACCGATTAACGTAGTGGATGTAACCTTATTGATTTATAACAAGAAATCAAGCGCGTGCAAGTGTTGTTTATGTATATTTTGATCGGGCTATGAACCTAGTAGGGGCAGTAGTAACACGTGGAGTGGGAGAGGGTACCGAGGGGCGGCCGCTGTCAGCTTATTCCGCAGCACGTCTGGCGCGTAAAAAGTGCTCGACGCCAGACACTAGAAATGTTTGCTAAACTATCGTAATGTGCAAAGATACAGATACAGATACAGATACAGATACAGATACAGATACAGATACAGATACAGAGACAACTATAGATACAGATACAACGAGAACTACAGCTACGATCTACGGACAACGGCTACTCATAGATAGTTGCTTGGATAGCTCGGACAGGGGGGGACGGACGGACGATTGGACAAACAGAGAGATATGTAAACATCAAAGCATCTGTCTGGGGCTTGGGGTCTGGGGTCTGCCTCGATGTCTGATCGGAATCGATGCGATCGCCGCTACGTTAAGATCGACAACTCGACTGAGTTCTATCTCTCTCTCTCTCTCTCTGTCTCTCTCTGGCTCCTCTTTGTGCTTTTTTTCTTGTTGTTGTTTGATTTGTTGCCTCTTCTTTTGGCGCAGTTTTCCATCAAAGTGCAAAAATAAACAAAAGCATGTGCGAGACAGACGACAGAGAGGAGCAGGGACAAAGGGAGACAGAGAGAGAGAGAGAGAGAGAGAGACTGTGGACAATGAGCTGCCTTTCTACCGAGTTTTGTTTCTGTTTCTTTAGCTTTTACGTTTTCGTTCTTCAGTTTTTTTTTGTTTCGCTTGTTTGCTTTGCTAATTTATTTTCGAATATGATGTAGAGCTTTTAAAATAAACAAGAAGCGGGCACAGAAAAAAAAAACTTTGACAGCGACAAGGAACAGACAGAGCGAGCAGAAGAAGCAGTAGCAATGAAAGGGATGGCAAGAGTCAAAGGTGGGGGGAGCTGTTGTTGCTCTGCTGCGTTGATTAGATCGACGAATTGACGTGCATTGCGCATACGCCGCGTTGACCGATAACAAAACCCAAAACTGCCAAGGTCAACTCGCATATTTCGCTCAACTATTTTGGCCATTTTGTCTCTTCACTGTTTGCGTTGTTCAAGGTACTTTTCCATGCAATAAACGAGAATAATCCGTAGTCTCCCCCTCTACCCCCCCTCTACCCCCCTGCTTGGTATTTCAGGTGCTAACAATGGCGCTAATGAATGACACGTTTCCCAAATGCCGCAACTCCAGTTTCAGTTTTGCAGACATGCAACAAGCGCGTGGTCAAGCCAAAGAATTCCGCAAAGGGGAACCGGAGCAGGGCACAAAAGGAAATCGGCAGCAAAATAAAGCGACCAAGAGACAGACAGTCAGACTGAGGCACAAACAGATGGTTAATGACCAAAACCCAATTCGAGTGACATTCTTTTTCGTTGCGGGACTTGCGCTACTCCAAAGTAGTGTTTGCGAAAGCCTCAAGGTATTATCGGGAGTACTGTATAAGATGTAAGAAAATATGAGGAGCCTATAAGTAGATGTATTTTTTATTACTGGCAATAAATTTTCCATTGTACTTGTAATGAAATACATAATGACATTCATATAATTCATGCGAGCTATCGATAGTTTATGTTAGATATCGTAATTATTACAACATTTTTATGATGGCTCAAAATTCTCTTACTAAGCCCACATTCACTAATCGTATTTTGTGCCAATATATCGATATTTAGTTATCGATATATTTATCGATCACATCAATTAATCGATAGCCCGATAATATATGCTAATGGTAACATATTAGTATGAAATTATCCATAAAATATCAATATATATTTATCGATAACATGCCAATATACATCTATCGATAATTGATCGATTCTGACTTGTACATTTTTTAAGGATTAACAAAATAACTAAACAAATTTAATTACATATTCAAGAAATTTGTGTCCACGAAGCACTTAATAGTTTACTAACTTAAAAACCAATATTTATCGTTTAGTGTCACTGTTTTGCAATCGAATTCAGATAGAGGTCAAAAACTTGCCATGCTTAAATGCTTTTTAATGTCATCCATATACTGTGCTCTCTTTATAATTCAATAGTTGAATATTTATATACAACGATTGTTATCGATACGCGATTAATTAATCTCTCTTTAATCAAAATAACTAAAATTCCATGAACACACATTTTCTATTGCCCTCATGCCACTGTGCCTCCCCCGGCACACTTGGCCTTCTCCGTCCCTCTGTCTCTCTCTTTGTTATCTACGCGATGCGATATATGCGATAATCAATCAACAGGCGATGACGTCACACAGTTGCGGGTCATAATGCCAGGGCTCCCGCCGCTAGATGGCGCCTCTGTCTAGACATTGTTGTGACTTGTCTGTGTTCGTGTGTGTGTGTGTGTGTGTGACGATGCTTTATGTTAAACCTGCTAATTGATAGCGTAGCTGCTTGCTGTTTCTGTTGTTGTTGCTGTTGTTGTTGTTGTTGCTGTTGTTGTCTCTGTTGTTGTATCTGTTGTTGTTGTTTTTGTTGTTTGTGCCTTTTGTTTAATTTGAAAATTGCAGTGGCCTTAGCAGCAGTTGTTGCTGCTGCAATTTGCTTGCCTCCACACGCACATTCTAACAGTAAACGACAAGAGCAGCGACGTTCTGTCTGCCAACATCAGCAAAAACGGGGCGTGGCACATTGACAGGGGGTGTAAGGAGAGAAGGAGGAGTGTGGGGGCGTGCAACGAACTTGCAGCCCCAGCATGAATATGAAAACGTATGCAAAATGAGAGGGAAATGCGTGCAACTTTTGCAATTTACAGATTGCGCCTGTCAAGGGGAAGTGTCTAGGCGAGGGGGGAGAGGGGAGGGAGAGAGGGTTGCGGGAGCTGGCTTGAGGGTTTAGCTGTGGCAGCGCGAGGGTTTTGTATTCGCTCTTTTTTCATGGCATTGGCTCATTGTTGTTGTTGCCTTTGCTTTATTTATTTGTTCAACATTTTGTGCCCCGTTGCAACAACTTCAAATTAATTGGCAAATGCGCGCAGCATAGCAGCAGCAGCAGCAGCAGCCCCCGATTGTCATTAGAGGCGTGGCAGGCAGAACGCCTACGCCCACAACACAATACATGTGCAAATATGCATATGTATCTGTAGCTGTATCTGTATCCGCATCTGTATCTGTGTAAACATTTTTCATCATTTTCTGCTGTTGCATGCAGCACATTCTGTTGCATGTTGCAACGGCAGCTGCAGCAGCATTGACGCATCGCTTTGCTGTCTATCGCTATCTCTTTTTCACACTCTCACTGCGCCGTCTAAGCGCGCGTGTGTGTTTCTGTGTGTGTGTGTGTGTGTGTGTGTGCTTTGCCCTGGGGCACTTTTCTTATTTATTTGCGTTATTTATTTCTTGGCGCTGCTTTCGCTTTTGGCAGCGCCAGACGCCAGCGTTGTTGTTGCTACTCTTGTTGTTGTTGCTGCTGTTGTTGTTGTTGTTGTTGCTGTTGTTGTTGTTGTTGTTGCTGTTGTTGTTGTTGTTGTTGCTGTTTGCATTTTGTGACAAAAATAAATGCGCTGGCATTAATTTGCCGTCTGCAATTTGCCAGTGACCAGCGCAGTCCCTTCTGGCACCCCTTTCCCTCCTTCCCCATCCTGTCTGCCTCTCACTCATCTCTCTCCCTTTCTCTCTCTCTCTCTCTCTCTCTCTCTCTCGCTCTCTCTTGCTCTTCCTGCTCTTGCTGCAATCAGAAATTCAAGCGAAATGCAAATGTTTGACAACGAACTTTTCCCCAATTCTCTCACTGCTGCTGCTCTTGTTCTTGTTCTTCTTCTTCTTGTTGCTGTTGTTGTTATTGTTTTTCTTGTTGTTGTTGCTCTTCTTCTTGCTGTTGTTGTTGCTCTGGGCTGAGTCAGCGTCGCACAGTGCATTGAGTAACCATTAATACGCAAGAAGCTTTCTTAAACTAGACAAAATAGACTGCGCTTACAGTGGAACGTGAATGTACTTTGATTGCACACAAATAAACAGGGGGGTGGAAGATGGAGGAAAGTCAGGAAAATAGTAAGAAAATGCAGCTGAAAAGGGTGAAGAAAGACTTGGTGGATTATCTTATTCCTCTTAAGCAAATCTAAATGATTGAAGAGAGTTCTATTCATATAATTATTCATGGCAAATGTGATTGAAATACCCTTAAAATAAATTAAAATTGATCTACATTATTTAAGTTACTTATTTAAGATGATATGTATATAAGAACATGTAGCAATTTCGAATGGTATTTTCTGTAACATAACTACAATTAAATAACTTCGATCTGAACCTTTTCTAGTTCGTTATTCTTTTTCCCTGCAAATCTCTTTTTAAATTGCAGTTCCAAATCTTCTTCAACTTTTCCCACTTGCAATATGCAAATGCCGAGCAAAGACAAAGACATATAGAGTAGTCACCTTTATGCGCATTGTATATAGTATAATCAGAATCGACTTAGCTTTGGCGCCAAAGGGAAATGCGGAAAAAAGGCGCCTGGCACTTGCTTTGAGCCTTTGACCTGGCACAAAGTTTGCACGGCGGCGTTTGCGACTTGCCAAAGGTGTCAGCGAAGCAAACAAATTTGCCACACAAATGTGCGGCATGTGGTGGCAGCTGGCAGCTGGCAGTTGCAGCTAACGGGGCGGGGCCATTACCTGCGCAAACAGGTGTAAAGTCAAAGCAACAGAGAGAGAGGGAGAGGAAGACAATGAGAGAAAGAGCGAAACGTAGCAAGGCAAAGCGAGGCAATTAAATCAAAAGCAAACAAAGCAAACCGAAGTCAAAGCAAAGTGAACTAAGCCAAACAATCACAAAGAGACCAAGAGACATGCGTATGCATCAGTCAGTCAGTCATTGCCTCAATCAGTCAGTCAGTCAATCAGTCAGTCAGTTACTACGTTGGTTAATCAGACATCTGCTTCAGTCATTAGAGGTGGGAGGGGGCAACGATATTGTAGAGAGGCTGCCAGGCGATAGTTATTTGATATTTCCTAGAACCATCGATATTTGGTTCGATATATTAGAAAATACTCTCTGCTGTGATGTTTTGTCCTTTCTCTTCATTAAGACAAGAGATTGTACGATATTGTAGGTTGTTATCGATCGCTATCGATCCTTATTCAATTGCAATTTGTTTGATTTATGATATGTTATTTTATTATGATATATTTCTACATGATAATTTACATTTTATCACACACAAATAATAAATAAACAAATATATTTTTATACTGTTGATATTTTTATTTTATTTGATATCAATATCGATAGTTTTTTGCTCGCTCCCCTCTCATCTCTAATCGGTGCCATCATCTCTGTGCATAATTCTCGCTGATATGCAATAATTATAGATCGCATCGTGTTGTTCATAAAAAACAATAACAACCAAAGGAACAACAACAATCAACTTCATAATAAGTAATATTGTCGTTAGTGGTAATCATGGGGCTTATCGTCTGTGTGTACCTATACTCATTACGAGCACACTCACACACACACATGCATATAGATATATGTACAGCTCCATGACTTGGCAATTCTAATCTCTAATGAGCTTTCTGCATGTCCGTCAGGTACTGCGGGTCATACTTGTAGCTAATCAGTTCACAGAGTGTTTACGAGTTAATTTGAAACTGAAGGGGGTCGATAATCGATTTAATACTAAAATACATATATATTTTATACTATCGATAGACGCACATTATGGAAATAGATATGATAAATAAATAAATGATTAAAATAAATGTTAAACGTAATATTTATCATTATTTTGTTGGGAAATCTTTAATAATTTACACAGAACAATACATGGAACAATAATATATAGATATTTTACAATTAATATATTATACTAAAGGTGTTCCAAATGGAAATCCGCATAATGAAAATATATATAAAGTAATATAAACGAATTAAAAGGAATTTTATAAGAATGAATGCAGCATTTTAAATAATGTTTCAGTCATGTTTCAAGTACATACAGGTATGAGTTTTATAGGTATTTATGTGTATATATATATACATATATGTGTATTGCTTAATGTGTGCACAATTGTTGGTATCTATGCGGGTGCTGTTGTTCGCTGGCTCTTGCATTACGTATACGCCCCGCATGGACGCTTGCCGTCAAGAGTCAACGAAAATTTATGAGATTTTTACGAACTGCATGAAATGCGAAATATGTGCGGGGGCGACAAGAGAGAAAGAGAAATATATAGCAAGAGAGAAAAGGAGAGAAAGGGAGGGAAAGAGAGAGGAAGGCAGGACAGACAGTTAGCGAGGGAGCGAGATAGCAGGAGGCTGCTGCGACAGCTGATACCGTTGCTGGCTCCCACGTGGACTTAGCACAGGACACTGCCATGTGCTGTGTGCGTCAGTGTGTGTGCGTGTATGTGTGTGTGTGTTGCAGTTGTGTTTGACAAAATTTATGAAAAATAGCGTACAGACAGCGACAGCCTCAGAGCAGAGCAGGCCAGGCCAGGTGGCGGTCCAATGAATGCGTTGGCAATTAAAACTGAAGTTTTGCACGCTACATTTAAAGCGGCAACTGCAGCTACAACAACTGCAACAACAACAACAACAACTGTTGCAACAATGTGAAAATGCAAACGGCGGCGGTCATAAAAATTGTGGCAAATTGTGCTGCCGCCGACGCCAACGTCGACAGGCCTCAGTCAGAAGAAGGAGAAGAAGAGGCATGCAACGTGGCGGCGGCGGCCTCAACTCATGTGGAATTGATGTGCCATGCCTCGTCTGTCTGTCAGTCAGTCAGTCAGACCCCCTCCTCTCGCCCCCCCCTCCCCATCTCCCTTATTCCGTTTGTCTCCCTCTTTCTGGCTTTGTTTGAACTTTGTTTTCAATGTTGCAGAGCGCAACGTGTTGCGGCTTTTTGCTGCACAGTTATGCGCCTCTGTACGGGCCCCGCCCCCACCTCCTCCCTGCCTTAACCTTCGTTTCATCGGCAGCAGATTTGCAATTAAAAACTAAACACGTTTTCGCAACGATGACGCGGGCCCACCCACAATGCTGCAGGCGATAGTCGTCGATAGACGATAGATTGTCGATAGTTATTGTTGTTGTTGTTGTGGCTGCAGCTTAAGTTGCCACATCAGCAAGCCAAGGCCAACAACACGTGCTCGTGCTCGTACTTGGAGTCCCACATGAGCATAGCCTCGTCAACGTACCGAAGATGCCGAAGCGCTTCAAAGCGGCAACATTCATCGTTGCCACAACGTCGTTGATGTCTGGTCTGGTCTGCGTTAGAGATGAGCGCGTGATAGCACCATAAACACAAAATTAAATTTAATAAATTATTCTGTTTTTGCTCTAAAATAAAATATAAATTGCTTTGCATGAAAGTGAAAATAAATCTAACTAGCGCCAAAACTATTCATCGAGATCAGCACGCGTGACACGTGTCCATCTCTAGTGGAGACATCTCTTCTCAGTTTTGGCTGCAAGTACAACATGTGTGTGTGTGTGTGTGTGTTTGTCTGTGTGTGCCGCATTGGCATTTGCATTGGCATTACATTTGGAGTTGCCCGTCGTCGTTGTTGATTATCAGAGACTCAATGCCATTGTTGCCTTCATTGTTGTTGTTGCTGTTGCTTTTGTTGCAGGCAATTGCTTTGTTATTGTTGCTGTTTAGCCGAGCGATTTGTCTACAGAATGCAGAGCGCAAATGTCAATGCGACAAGGTAGACAGAAATCAAGTCAAAAGCCAAAGCCAAAACGTGAGCTGGCAATTAAGCAATGTCGACAGAGGGAGAAGGCAATAGGGTGGAGGAGGGGGAGAGAGAGGTATAGCCTGACCGAAGCGATCCTGCGCTGCCACATGTCACAAACTTGGCAAATATTTGAATTTAGGAGGGGGTACACCCGCGCCCCCGTGCGTCAAGCTTGCCTTATAAGACACTCCTAACCCCCTCTCTCTCTCTCTCTCTCTCTCTCTCTCTCTCTCTCTCTCTCTCTTAGCTTGCCTTATAAGCTCATCTCAGCTTCAGGTAACATTTGCGCGCCACATTTTGCGGCTGATTAGTTTTCCAGTTCTCAGAGAGATTTTCTTGAGTTATGCCAAGTGCTGCTCAGCTCAGTTTTCCCTATTGCTGATGATGAGAATGCGCTGCAATCTGTTTGAACAGCGCTGTAACGAATAGCAGGTAGCATGCAGCATGCAGCAGGTTGCAGGCAGCGGTGGCAAGTTGCACAATCTACTGCTGCTGCTGCTGCTGGCAGCTCTCTGCTGTGGCCAATTTGTGTACAGTTTACCATTTCCGTTTCTGCCAATGCGGAAAATGAGTGAAAAGCGCGAGTGTGCGCGCGCGAAAATTGTGTGAGAATTTTCCAAGAAGAGGAATGATTGATTGATTGACTGACTGACTGGCTGACGCACTGACTGATGGCATATTGAGTGAATGATGTGTGGTGGGTAACGTGTTGCCTTCTTGGGGGACACTCCAATCTCTCACGTACCTCTCTACCTCTCCTCCTCCTCCTCTGTCACTCTTCTAACCTCTGCGACAACTCTTCTACTTTTCTTCTACTACTCTTCTACTTCTACTTCTTCAATTCTAAGCCTCTACTTCTACTGTAATACTTCTTGCCACAAGAAATTCTATTTCTCTACTTAGTCTCTACTTCTACTCCAGTTCTCCTACTACTCTCCAAGAGAACTTCTATTGATTGACTGCCTGGAGAATTTATAGTGATTCGTAGTATTTCTCCACACACTCTCTTGTCTGCACCTTCTCTCTGAATCTTCCCCTTTTCTCTCTTCTCCCTCTTTTGATTGACAGACTAACTCAATGAATGAATGAATGATTTTAAGCAGAGCGTTGAGCTTAGTTTCTCTACCTTTTCCATTGCTCTGTATGAATTCTGAGTGATCAGGCTTAGGTCTCTCTCTCTTTCCCTTCTTTTCCACCTTTGATCTGCTTTTTCCCCCTCTCTCTTTCCCTGCATTTTCCTCTATCTTCCCCTCGTACTGCACGCATAACTCTCTTTGGCGATCTTAATCATTTAATTAAAGTCTGCATTCGCAATTAGTTCAACGGAAAAATGGTTAATCCCCCAATTGGAGTAGGGCGGGCGTTGGTTGCGTTCGCTCACGCAATTTGTAAATTTCACATTTAATTACAGTGAAACCACAGTATGAACAACGTCGCTGTACTGTCTGCAGTTTATCATTGTATTTTGGTTTAGGACGCGCACGCAATCTGAGCGCATTTTCAGCTAGTAAATCTGCAGAGAAAGAGAAGGAGAGAGAGAGTGTGTGAGAGGGAGAGAGAGAGAGAGAGAGAGAAGGAGAGAGAGTGGCGTATAATACCGATAAAGATAGAAATGTATCTTGTATCTTGTATCTGCCGCCGCCAACGGCAGCAGCTGCAATTACAACTTGTTTTATTGTGCGAATTGTGTGCGGCCATTTACATCAATCAAATTGCTGTCTGCAGTTGCTGTTGTTGTTGCTGTGGTTGCTTGTGCTGCTGCTGCTGCTGCTGGGCAGCGATGCGCATTGGCACGACCACGCCCACTTTAGACCGAAAGCCGAAGGTCGCAACATTGAGCGTGAGTGTTGCAAAAGTCTTTAGCTAATTGAGCCTATGAACATTTTGAGGGAATATTGTTGTACTAGATCAGAGTTGCCTTGTTTATCTATTGGAGATCAAAACTCTTATTTATTGTTATTAAAAATAACTTTCACTCTTGTTTCATTTTTATTTTTATATGAAAATTGTTGCAAATATTTTTTAAACTTTGTGCAAATTTATGTAACAGGCAGGAGGAGGTGTGTCTGTCTGTATGTCTCTTGTTTTTAAATCGATTATCTTATATTTTTTTTTTTTTTTTCAAGATTATTCTAAGACTAGTTCTCTTCTTTGCTCCTCCGCTCTTCTTCTCTTCAACAATTTAGAAATTTTGTGAAATTCTTAAAATACTTTCATATGAATTATGCACTTCAAATTAGGTTTACAAACAAATTGCAGAATATTTGCAAAAAACATTTATTTACTTCTGACTATTTTCTCTTTCTCTTTCATTCAAAAAATTCAAGTAAATTAAAATATTTGTAGAGCTATCGAAGTGCGTGCACACTGTCCACAATCTTCCCAAGCCTCTGCAGCCTGCTTCAAATCTCTGCTCGACCTTCCTTCTATGTTTTGGTCAACACATTGTTGGTTGCATGGCTGGACACAAATGAATATTGTCAGTGTGTTGGGTGCAGGAGGAACAGAGAGAAGGGGCAATGGAGCTGGCCAGACAGGCAGGCAGTGTGGGAGATTAGATAGATGGGGGTTTGGAACATGCCACAGTTTGGCATGTCCTGTGGCCAGGCAGCAACAAACAAAACACACACATAACTCTGTGACCACAGACATGAGTGCAGTGGGAGCAGGAGTGAGAGCAGGAGTGAGAGCAGGAGTAGCTCTGCCGGCTCCTGTGGCCACTTGGCTACGTTGCCATGCTCGTTCACCCAGCCAGGATTATTTCCGTGCCAGCAAGACATAGTTGTCTGTTTATATTCATCAACATTTTCTTCCTCTCTTTGTCTCTCTCTCTCACTCTTTCCTTCCCATTACCACTGTCCTTGTCTGCCGCTCTGTCTGTTCCACTTTGCTCTAACATGTCCCTGTGCCATTTGCATGATGATAACGTGTTTATAATTTTGACCCAGTTCCAGCCAAGGCGCAGTCAGACACGGCGGGAGACAGTGCAGCAGCAGCAGGCAGAGCAGGGAGCAGGGAGCAGGGCAGGGGAAGGGGGAAGCTGTGCTCTGGCCAGGCTTGGGTGCCCACTTCATTGTTGCGCTGGCACAGATTTTCCAGTCATGTAGGCAGTAGTCAGCCTGCTGCATGCTGTATTTTTCCATTTTTGGGGCATGCCTCGTTCTCTTCCTGGTACTCCCCCCTCTCAGTGCCTGCCCCTGTTCTTCCCACTTGCGATGTCCTTAATTGCTGCGGGCTGCGTTGTCCTTGTTAGGCAGTTGCGGTTGAGATTAACATGGCCAACTTTGCTGCAGACTCAACTCAACTCGACTCGACTCGTCTTGACGCGAGACTGATTGCATTTACCCCTGCTCCCCTTCCCCTACTTTGCCCCTCTCTGCATTTTTATTTGACTTGGGCGCTAATTAATATTTCACTGCGCCGCCAAGCAGCACAAACAAAACAATCAGCTGAGCTCTGGCAGACAAGTGTGCAGTGAGAAGCGGATGGAGGGAGGGGGAGGTAAGGGGCGTGTCACTTGCCATATTCACTGTTTATTTTCGCTAAGAATTTTTCCTTGGCGCGCATTAATTGCAAATCTTCTACGCCACATTTTGCAAAAATCGCCGCGTTTTTTCGCCTTTTTTCTTTTGGTTTATTATTCTTTTTGGTTTGTGTGTGTGTGTTTTCCTTTTTGCCATTTGACGTTTCTGTTTGTTTGTTTTTGTTAGTTTGTTGTCGCCGCTTGGGTTTTTCACAAGTTGATGGAAAACTGAAGGCGACTCTCTTGAGGGTTTTGCGCCCTCGGGGTTTTTCCCGATTTTTGTCGCAAAGAAAGACAAGGCTATAATTTAAATTAATCAGATGATATTTTATTAAGGGAAAGACATTTAGTTGGGGACGCAAATCATAAATTAAAAGTGGATTGCAGTGGCAGGGGGAAAAGGAAAGCAGGCAACAGGAAGAACGCGAGGGGTATGGAGGAGGAGAGGGGTTCGGTTGGGGGCATTCCTGGGCTGAGTAAGACGTGCAATGTGCGGAGATTCAAGAAATGCTAATTTATACAAGGGTCACCCAACTGGAAATGCGAGTTACAATGGGGTAGAAAAAAATCTCAGAGGACGAGAAGATACTTTGAATAGTATTGGAATTTTCATTGAAATTTGAAAAGATTTATTTTATCTTAAATATATAGTTTAATCTAATTAATCTTTATTTCTTCTCCTGTTGGTGTACAGTTAACAATATATTTGTTTTAAATATTTTGTCAGCTTTCTTAATCGATAATTATTGAGCGTTATCGAACCATATCGATAGTTATCGATTTTATTGATTAACAACCATAAAAAATATGTATAATTTTTTGTCAATGTTCAATTAACTAATACTACATATTTTTAATTTATCGAAATTAATAAATCTTGATCGCTATCGGTTGTTAACGAAACATATTGATTGTTATCGATAAGAATTGGTATAACTTACAACTTGGGCAATCAATTCACACATAATGTTAAAATAATGAATATTTTTCTGCTGTCGTTATCGATAATTATTTGCTTTTATCGAAGTGTATCGCATTTTATCGACAAATATTGTTCGTTATCGATATCAATGCCAATTCTCATTGAGTTACAAATATGTAACATATTGTATTTATTGTTATCGATAATTTACTATCGATATTTTACTTATGGATTGTAAAAACTATCCTTGCAGAGGTGTTTGGGGCAATGTCTTTTTAGTCAGCGTATCTTGCGGGCATCGCAAACTCATTACAATAAATTATGCAAAATGGACGAGAGAGACAAAAAGAGAGGGAGAGAGAAGAAGAGAGTGAGGTGGCAGGAATGGGTGCACACTGCTCCGCGGGCGATGGTGACATGCAGCGGCGACAACGACGCGATGTCGGCGAACGAGTTGTAATTAGAAGCCATTTTCAAGCCAACTACACTTTGATGTGGCCTGGCAACCCTGTTTGTCGGTTTAGAACAACATAACATTTGCCCACGCCAGAGCGCGCTCTATCTCTTTCATTTTGTTTCCTACTCACAAACTCTCCTCTCTCTCTGTCACACGCTGCCCTGCCGTACTCCCACTGTGGTCTGTGGCAAGAGTTGCTCTTGTTGTAGTTGTTGCTGTTGTAGTTGTTGCTGTTGTTCTTGGCGCTTGTTGCTCTTGTTGTCGTGGTCATAATTAGCTCACTTTGCATGCACCACAAGCAGGGGTAGCGAGAAAGAGAAGGAGAGGGGTTGTGTGAGAGAGAGAAAGAGCTACAAAAAAGTTGCACCTGTCGCACAGTTGTTGTTGGCATTGCTTGTTGCACGCTGCATGTGATTTATTGTTATAATGCAACGGACAACAGTTGCAGCAGCTCAGTTCCTTCTGCTGCTTCGCTTCTGGCTCCTCATTTTTCCTTCTCTTCTTCTGATTTCTTCCCCTCTTCCCACAACTGTCTCTTCATCTCTATCGCCGCCTCTAGCTTCCCTTCTAGTTGCCCCTTTAGCTGCCCCTCTAGCTACCCCCTCTAGCTGCCCCTTCTGGAGCACCTTCTGCACCCCTCTACACTTTCTTCTTCTAGTTGCTCCTTCACCTACTTAAGCTGCTTATTCTCTTGCTACCCTTTCTTGTCCTGCAGTTGACCCTCCTCTCTCTTGCTCTAGCTGCCTCTGCTGCTGCTTCTTCTTCATCTTTTTAACTCCCACTTCTCTGCTTCTTCTTCTTCAGCTGCGCTGCTTCATCAGCTCCTGCAGCGCATTAGTTGTGTAGTAACCTGAGCAACTAACTGAATGCGCATTCCGAACTTTGGCTTATAATTTATATTTCTCTGCACATTGTTAAATTATGTTCACACTCGGCTTCTTAACTCTTACCTCTCTCTCACTCTTTCTTTACTCATCTTGCTCTTCTCTCTTTCTCTTGCTCAAACATTAAATCAAAACTGTACTTCTTTTTGTGGCGATTAAGATGTCCTGGCTGCCAGCCCGACTGTCCCCAGTTGGCTCTGCTCTTTCCCCCTCTCTTTCTCCTCTTATCTCCCCTCGCTTCTTCCCTCTCTTTCTTATACTCTTACACTCTCTCTCTTGCTCCTTCTCTCTGTGCTTCTTTTTGGGGCAATTAGCTGGCCACCGCACAAGTGACTAATGCGCCGCGTGCGACGTCGACGTTGCCGTCTGTCTGTCTGTGTGTCTCTCTCTATGTGTGCGAGTGTGTGTATGTGTGTGTGTGGATGCCACCGCGACTGGCGGCACAGGCGACACGCAATAAATTAGCGTAAATTTACAACATTTGCTAAATTAAAAATGGCAAAAAGCGCAAGGGGAGAGAGTGGGGCAGAGACAGAGAAAGCGAGAGAGAGAGAGGGAGGGAGAGGGAGAGGGAGAGGGAGTGTGTGTGTCCCATGATCAGCGTGTGCTGTTGTTGTTATGTGGCACCGACTAGCATACACACATTCTTGCCACATTAGAGTCGCATTAGTGTGTGCACGCCCTGCTTCTCTTTCCTTTCTCTCTTCCCCTCACTCTCCCTTTCCCTATTGCTCCCTTGCCCGCTTTGCTCGTTTATCGTTGCTGTCAGTCAGCTCAAAGGGGGCAATTAACGCGCCCAGTCGCAGCAGCAGCAGCAACAACAACAGCAGCAACAACAGCAACAACGCACTGCAGGCGCAGGCAAAATAGTTTTCTGTGCAGAGTTTGGGATCGACGACGTCGCCGCCGTCGCTGCCGCCATATTGGCGACGCCATTTTGACGCGACGCACGCAAAGGACAATCGACGACGGCGGCAGCAGCAGCAACAACAACAACAGCAACAAAGGCAACGTCTCGCCGCGGCGACTGGCGACACAAACAAAACTGTCGCCAATTCGCCTTTGCCCGCCGCGTCGCGCTCCTTTGTCTTGCACTCCACACATTCGCCCCATAGTTCACCCCACAACACTTCCCCTCCCCCTATCGCATGCCATAGCGCGTTGACATTTTTGTTCTATTTTTTATTTTTTTCAATGAATTTATTGCGTTAATTTATAGCGTTTTGCCCATCAAAGCAGTCAACGCAATTTGCATATTATTGCAGGCATTTCGTATAATTTATCACCCCCTGCCGCGCGACACGCAGCACCCCTTTCAAAAAATGGAGCAAAAGCTACGCCCATGAAAGTGTGTAGCAAGTACAGTTTGTACTATCGATTAATATGCTTGTGTACTATCGATAGTTGTTGAAATTTTCTGTTTTAATCCAAGAAAAGTTAAGTGAACTGTATGAATAACTGTTTAATCGATATTCATACTATCAGTCATAGTATCGATAGTTTTTGAATGTATATAACTCGCTTTAGCTACAAGAACCATAGAAATATTTGTTTTTATTTTGTAAAGATATTTATTCGATAGTATCGAGTTTTAGAAATATTTTTTATCATATAAGTAGTTTGTATTTTCGATTAATATGCTAGTCTTCTATCGATAGTTGTTAAATAATAGGAAAATCGATATTCAAAGCCATAGTATCGATAGTCTATCGTTGTATGAGACTAAATTATTTCGTATGAAACTTTTCATGCTATAAAATTATTAGTTTATCATATAATGAGATTGTTTCATCGATTTTTTTTAAGAAACTGAAAGGAATATCGAAATCTTAAAGCAAAAGATATATGGGATAATGATAAAAATAATAAATATTTATTCTTATCATGACATTCGCTAACAGTCTCTGCCATCTGTACAAACATTAATACGTTACCACTACTATACTACAAAAATAATATTGAAATATATAGAATATATTAATTATAGTGGAAAACTGATTCTGAAACAAAGATATTTATGGCGAGCAAAGACATCTGGAACAATATTTGCAGCATGTCTATTGTCTGTGTAAATTAAACACATGTTACTAGTTCAACACAAAGATGTGTGGCATGGCAAGCACTTAGACAAATATTTCCCCAACAAATAGGCAAATATTTTTATGAAGTTAATGAAGAAGAAAAAAGTATTCAATACTTGAAGAAATATGAAAATGTTTTTGTGAAAAGCAAAACAGGAATAACTTGAAATTTTTAAGATGCAAACAATTATTTTGGACACACGAGACGTGTCTGTAGAACGAGTTGAGATGCAAATGTACAATAATAATTCTAAAATGAAAGAGAAAGGAAAGCATGGTAAATAAAGGGGAGGGATAAAGAGGGGGAGGCGGTGAGACAGAAACAGGCACGAGGCACTTTGGGACTGCAACAAAAATTGCAAATTATTTGCCGGGCCGCTAGTCAAACAATCTATAAGGCTAGGCCAAAAAGTAGTGAAGGGGGGGGAGGGGGAAAGATACATATAACTATATATACACATATGGGTATGTGCGTGTGTGTGTGTGTGAGGCCTTTTTGGCTGGCTCTGTTGGCATGCGGCACAACATAAATCTTTGGCACAAAAGTCAAGCGGGCCAATGCCCAGAAAAGTGCACACACTAAGAATCCCTTTCACATTTTCCAACACTCCACCCCTCCCCACCCCCTTCCACACCCTTCACATAGTTCCCCCAGTTTTGGCATCGTCTAATGCAATTTTGCTTCTCTTTCGCTAAAAGCCAAATGAATTTTATTGACAAATTAATTGCAAGCGATGTTGCAATTAAAATTTCTTTTGCTGCCGCGTAAAATTTGTTGTGCAACAACAACAACAACAACTTAGAAATGGAAGATATACTCTATACGATATATATATGCATTGGTATTGGTATTGCTGCTCGTGTACGTGCTCGTGAAATCGTCTTATAAATCAGTTTTTATTTCATTTCATTGATACATTTTTCTGATATTTCTTTTCTCTCATTTTTACCTTCTCTTTTTTGCAGGTGAGTCTCAATCTATTTCAATTGTTGCGGCCGTTAGTAACAGCAACACGATAACAGCTACGCGGAGTGAGCTAAATGAGTTGTGATGGACTGTAATATACCCTGGGTGTAGAAGGTGCAAAAGTAAGAACTTCAAAATTTTTATGCATTTTCTTATATGTATTTGTTTTGGGATAAATTAGAAAAATGAAGTGAAGGGTATGTGGAAGATAGTTATTAAATTATATTAGGGGTACTACGTAGAAATGTTAAAAAAAGCATATTTTTAATGCCTCTTTAAGTTAAAAGTCGAAAGATGAGCTTCACTTGCATATTTGACGGAGCCTGTTCCAAATTCAGAGAGGGTCATTTTTTTAAGGGAATAAATAATGAATATTTAATGATAAATATTGAATGATCAACATTGAATGATAAACTTTGAATGAAAAGAAAGGTAATACCTTTATTCGTTTGCATTGAATATCGTCATAAAGAACTTTGTTGTGATCCGAAACTGTTTGTTTATTTGTAACTTAACGATGCGATTGTAATGCTGATTGTAATATCGATAGCACATCGAATTGGCTCTTTTTGCTTCAGCTATTACACGTGTTATCAGCGTGACTTTGTCGTGCGCGCACAGCTTATTGCGTAATATCGTATATCGGACAGTGAGCATGAATAGTATGCGCCTGCCTTCATCTATAAGCATCGAGAGCGTGGCAACAATAATGTACGATTGATTCATTTATAATGCTCATAACAAGCCGGAACGCCAATCGAATTCGTTAGGTACTTTTCGGGTTTTTCTCTTTGTATCTCCCTCTCTCTCTATCTCTCTCTCTCTCTCCCTCCTCGTCGCTCTCTTTGCGGGTATTATTTATTTCTTTTTGTCAGATTACAAACAATTAGAGCAAACTTTATGCGTGGTGCAAAGTTTCAATTGAATTCGAATACGATGCGATTTTCTGTCTCTTTTTTGGGCTCCATAACTAGTTTGCTATTGTTGTTGTTGTTGTCGCACCTGTTTACACCTTTGTGCGTGTGTGTGTGTGTGTATCATTGCGTGTTTGTGTCTGTGTGTGACCGTAAATCATTAAGCCGAACCAAAAAGAGTTGACAGCAACACGTGTCGAAGTGTCTGCGCCAAACCTGAACAGCAACAACACAAGCAACAACAACAACAGCAACAACAATTGCAATTAATGTAGCAACAACAAGATGAAGTGTATTACCAACAACAAGCACGTGGGCCTCTATAAGACTGAAGTCTCTTTCGATTTATTATATTGAAATGGAAAAAGAAAATGAAAAGAATTGACACCATTTCCAGCTCGGAGGGCGAAACTTGAGACACCAGCTGCAGGCTGAAGGGAGAAGGATGTGGATGAAGGGGGGGGGAGAGGGACCTCTCTCGACGGGTCAGCAGTCAAATATATTTATGTGCACAGCCTCCTTGGCCTCCCACTCGTCGATATCGATAAATTGAAAGCGAGTGGCAAAAAAAAAAATACAAGGAAGTGGGGCGGGCGCAATTCGAGATGATTCAGCCTACATTGAGGGCTTGAGGGCACTGGAGCAAAGAAATTGCAGAGAAATAATAAGAATAAGAAGATGAGAAATACGAAGAGAAGGACAATGTTTAAGTGGAAGTATGCGACTCAGTTATACCCTGTAAAAATCTCGATAAAATGTGGAATTTGTAAAAGATTAATAATAAGATGGAAAGAAAGAAGTAATGAACGATAAAGTTGAACTAGAAAATGACTCAGTGAGGAGTTGATAAAATGTAGAATTGTAAGAATATACAATAATAATCGATATATAATACGAAGGCTGCACAAGAAGTTATTTATGTGTATAATAAATATATAAAATATTAGTTGTTCCCTAAGATTTAAAATATTTTAAGTCTATAGTAAAAAGACAAATAAATTCTACGCAGAAACATATAGCTGCAGTATACTCACGTCAATAGCAAAGAAAAAAATTTTGAAAGGATTATATTAATTGTAAATAATATAATTTCACTCTAAACTTCTCAAAGATACCCTGTAACTCCAGCTAAAGTTATGTTCCTGTCTCATACAGTCGCTTTTTCTGGCATATCTCACATTTTTCTGTATTTCCCATATCTACAGGGTATATGCACAAATAAGTCATTGAAATGCGCATAAAACATGCATATCTCTCTTCGCTTTTTCTAATATTTACATGGTATTGCAAGCAACATCCCCTTGGGATGCTGATAAACAAAATATGAGAACAAAAATGTCATTTCAAGGCGCAAAAGGAGCAACGCCAAGAAAAGTCGCCCAAGACGGGCAAAAACTTTTATACGAAAGGGGAGAGAGAGAGAGAGCAAGAGAGAGAAAATGAGAGAGGTGGTTGGGGAGGGGGTGGTGTTCGCTTGTGCTTGTGTGAGTCAGCAGCGGAGGCACACACAGACAGCGCGATAACTTTCAACGTTTTTTTCTTTACTTATTTTTTTTTGTCTGCCCAGCCGTCTGACGCTTGCTGAGCACGCAACGCCAAGGGAGGCAGCAAGAAAGAAAGAAGTGGTAGAAGGAAAAGTAGGAGAAGAAGCAATCAGTGTGTGTGTCTGCGAGTGCAAGTGAGACAGCATGAAGTGAAGGCATCGTCACGCGCCCTCAGACAAATTTTGTTGCTGTAGGTTCTGGAGTTGCCCTCGCTGTGTGTGTGTGTGTGTGTGCTTGTGTGATTGCCTATGTCTGTGTGTGTGCCTGTATGTGTGTGTGGGAGTTTGGCTGGGCTGGGTCACGGCTTACTTAATTGGGTGGCGGCTGGGCAGCGTCTGCCGAGACAAAGGGAAATTGCTTATTTCTTTTTTTTTCGGTTCGTTTTGCTCTGCGAGCTGCGGCTGAGCTTCGTAAGTGTGTCGGTCGGACGGCACGACGTGTTCGTCGGGTCAGTCGGGCAGTCGATTGTGCTTGGCTTGTGTGTGTAGGGGGGGGAAGGAGTGGGAGGAGGGGTTTGCTGGGAGTGTGAGTGTGTGTGTGCGTGTCTGACGCCGTCTGCCTTAGCTTGCGTTACTAGACGCGCCTGCTGCCTCTCACTCGCCCGCTTTGGGCTGCTTGGGTCTCTCTCTTTCTCTTGCTCTGCCCTCTCTGCCTTCTAAGTCTGTCTCTTT
The DNA here is from genome assembly GCA_018904595.1 of Zaprionus indianus. Taxonomy (NCBI): domain Eukaryota; kingdom Metazoa; phylum Arthropoda; class Insecta; order Diptera; family Drosophilidae; genus Zaprionus; species Zaprionus indianus. Next base: position 7,549,536 of record JAEIHA010000905.1, read on the forward strand.
CTCTTTTTAACTGTACCTCTCTTTGCCTTTTATGTCTCTCTATGTCCTTCCTCTCTTTCTCCATCTGTCTTTTCCTCCTTGTACCTCCATCTCCGTTTATTTCTCTCCACTCACTTGCTGCCTCTGCCTCTTACTGCCCATCCTTCTCTTATACTCCTCTTTCTTCCCTCTTCTCCTCATCTCCCACTCTTTCTCCTTCTATCTCTGTGCCTTTCCCTGCCTCCCTGTCTCTCTCTTCCTTCCCGTCTGCGACACAGTTCTCTTGACTAAAACTTTGTTGTGTGCTTTTCTGTGCCAAATGTCGCTCGTTTTCACTGCCTCTGTGTGCGTGCGAGACTGTGTATATCTGTGTCTATGTATGTCTGTGTGTCTGTGTGAGTGTATGTCTGCCTGTCTGTGTCTGAAACTTTGGCGCGTGTTTGGCATTAGTGACAGTCATGTCAGCAAAAGTTTGAGGCACATTCAACATTCCAAGTTTATGTCGTCGTTGCCGCTGCCTCTGTCTCTGCCGCTGCCATTGCCACTGCTGCTGCTGCTGCTGCCTTTGGGCGTGGCACCTTGTGGGCGTTGGCAGACATGTTTTACGTTCTATATCCGTCGTGGCCTGCTTCTACTTCAGGTTCCTTGTGGCACATTAAAGCGCCTTAAAGCCTTGGCCAATATTTCAGCAAATAATTTAGATAAGGATTCGTTTTGGCCTGGATTGAAACTCTTAGAGAACGGAGGGGGGGGATTGGGGAATACTTGACTTCTGACTGCAATCTGTGCATAGTTTGTGGTAAAGTTAAATGAGTTGTGCGAGCTGGGGCGATTTTTGTCACTTGGAGATCGCATGATTTGCTCATTTGTAGTCAGTTTGTGTGCCGAGGAAGGACAACACTGACGGGATGGTGGGGGAAAACAGAGATAAAGAGGGAGAAAGGGAGAGGGAGAGAGTGCAGGCAAATTGAGCTAAGCAGAGTCTCAGTTGGTTGATTAGTTTGATATGAGTAGGAAATTAAGATTCTGTTTAGTATTAAACAAATCAAACAACTTTACTAGTAAGGAAGCTAGAGTTGACTTAGTTATACCCACTACTCATTTTCCTAATTCTATGCATAACATATTTTTTGTTGCATACTTTATAGGGAGTAGCGTGGAAATCAGCATCTCTTTAATATTATTTCTTTAATAACTTCTATGCTGATTATCCGTTCTCAATCCATTTTTTTGGGCTCACCAAAAATTAATTGTTATATATCGACTCGGCCTTTAATATGGCTAAAAAAAAAGTTTGTGTGTATTAAAAGACAGTACAAACTTAAGATCCTTTTAAATAAGAGGTGAATTGAATATAAGTAAAACTTACTACAGGTTTTTAATCTAGGAATTGCTTATAAAATTATTTAGAGCAACTTTCAGTTTTCTCCGTCTCTAGTAGTTATATTCAATAATTATCTTATTGTTTATCTCTTTACTCACTGAACTAGTTTGGAACTTAATTAGCAACTATATTTCTTTTCCGATTTGTTTCAACTGAAATTTTTCCATTCATTTTCCCTTTTCTACTAAAGTTTTTCCTGCCAAGTTGCTTAGGGAGGCGTCTTCGCCACCAATCCAAGTTCATAACTGTCACTGCTTCCCACGTTGCGTCAATGAAGACATTCAACAACAACAACAAGAAGAACAACAAACTAAAATATTTTTGGAGTCATAAATTATTAGCGGAGTTTCCTTTCCTTTTCATTTTCTTGCCACAGTGTCAACTCAATTTGTTGTCCTTGCTTGGGTCACGCAGAATACGCGCGTGCGACTTGCTCGCGTTTTGTGTGCGTTTTTAAACGCGACCAGACGAACCTAGCCTTGGTGAGCCTTTGCTTGCTTTGGTGCCCGCCTAGTGAACCAGTTTCAACCAAGATGCCTATCAATTTGTTGAAATCATTTCCGCAATTTTATTGGCAGGCAGGCAGGCAGGCAGCAGCTCGTGCCATGGAGGCGTGGCATGGGGGCGGCAACATGGAGAGCAGACTGGCGCGAGCTATAACTCTTCTTTCTGGCTCAGCTGGCTGCGATTTCGCCTGTACTCACTCGGTCTATGCGAGCGATGTCTAAATTCCATGGCCAGGTCAAGTTTTTGGGGCCTTTTAACTGGGCCTGAACACGAGCCGAACGTTGAGGTAATAACTTGTTAGGCTGCCGCTGCTGCTGTTGCCGATGTTGCTGCTGTTTTGTAGCTGCCAAATGGATTTTTGCATTACAATGTCAGATTAATCAAAACGAGCAAGCAGCGAACAGCAGCAACGGCAATAACTAGGGATGGGTAGCAAGGAAGGAAAATATCGATATATTATTAAATATCATAGATAATAAAAGTAAACAACAATTTTATATACAATATGATATCAAAAAATATCGCGTATATAAAAAAATAAAACTATTTCAGGAATAAATCACTAAAATCCAATCCGATATTGATAAATCGTTAGATATCGTATTGTATTGTTCAATATCATAAATTATTTTAAATATTTACACTGAATATATAATTAAAAATTAATTAATATATCGAAAAATTATATATATTTAATAATTGTCACTAATATTTCGTCAGATCCCCACGGAAATCGAAAATATCGTACAATATTGTTAAATATCGTAGAAAATATTGTAGATATCTATGCGGAACAATCAAAATGGATTAATATATCGGAAAATGCCGAATATTTAATACTATTTCGGATATATTCCTACAAACCCATATTCAAATCGATAATATTATTAAGTATCGTGCCTTAAGAAATAGAAGATGTATATTAAACGTATCAGGGTAAAGTATGTCAATACATCAACGAAAAATATCGGTTGAATATCGTCATACCGGCATCGCCATTTCCAAACCCATCCCTAGCAAAATGCAGCCACAAAAAAACGTTAGAGAAAACCGACAATTGTTTAGAGAAGCAGCCGGCAGAGGCAGGGGCAGAGGTAGGAGGCGGATCAGTCGGCAGAGGGGTAGGGGGTAGAGGAGGTGGGGGGCGGTTCTTGTGCGCTTCACAAGAAATACGAATGCATAAAATTTTATGTTTTTCTGCTACTTGACGTGGTGGCAACAAGTGGGCCAAGCCAGCAGCAGTACAAAGCAGCCATGGCCACAACCGCAGCAGATGATTATCGGTCGGCAACAACAGCAGCAGCAGCGGCAGCAGCAACTACAACAACAACTGCAACTGCCACTGCATTAGTTTTTATTGAGGCAGTTGGCTGAGCTGACGGCGTGGCAGACAAAGCGGCGTTGCAACTGCAACTGCCACAGCAACATTTTCATTACCATTCATCACCTGGCGACGACGGCGGCGACGACGATGGCGACGGCCACTGCCGACAAGACACCCAAAGCAGCAACTGCAACAAGCTTTGCCACTGCAGCAAACCTTGTGCCAAAGACACAGGCCAAGACAGCAACAACAACAACAACAACAACTGCAATAACAGCAGCGCAAAAGACCTCGACTTCCTTTGGGTCGCCGATGACGAGGCAGACCTTGTTGCAGTTGCAGTTTGTTCGTTGCAGTTGCATCTCTCGCATTGGCCGCGCCTGGCGGCCATGAAAAGCTAAAGCTGTAGCTGTTTGCTGATTTTTCCGACGAGTTATGGACCCTTGTCAGAGTGCCATATGCCATATGAGCGCCATAAGAAGAAGAGTTTATAATATTGCCTGTTTCGCGACTGTTGCTGTGGACTGCATCGAGAGATACCATGCGAGAAACAGTTAGCAAAAAACGGGAATATTTTAGAAGAAAAAAATAATTAAAATAGAAGTAGAAAAGATTATAAAACATGCACCTTTTATGATAAATAGCATAAATAATAGAGATAAGGTTGTTTTTAAGACTTGTCTCGTTTCTTAAACGAATTTTTACAAGAAAATCTTTAAGAAAGCAGAACAATCTCAATATAATATACTTATTTATTGGCAAAACATATATCCAAAATAATCCCTAAGTCTCGCAACAACTATTCTAAAATTTTGCAGACAAACTATAAATATTGCAAACTCAAATATAACACACCATAGAAAGCTATAATAACTATGCCTAATCTACGATATCATTTACTCTCAGTCTCTCCCCTCCCCTCTTTCTCTGGGAGTATCTCACGTGTTGTGTGTTTTCCTTGCGCCCTCATTAGCAACTCGTTGCAAATGAGTTTTGATTAGTTAGAAGCCCCCGCGCACGATTAGCTTCAGTTTTGTTGAGTCGAGTTCGAGGCAGATTTTAAATTGCGGAACATTAACAAATTGACGTTAATTTTACGCGAAATATTTTGCCAAGAGTAGAAAACAATTTGGCACACGATTTATGCGCTATTTATTCATTTGTTGTGTTTACTCAGTTCTCTATTACTTTATCCTTTGTTTTTTGGGGTCGCACGCGCGAAAATTGTTTTGCCGTTGCGGGATAATTCGCCATAAGGATTGTGGGCAGGGATTACGCAATTGCCGAGCTGAGCTGGTAATGAGATTCCGCACGAATTAGCGCGCCTGTCCCAGTTCCTGTTCCTGTCCAGACACTCGCCCAAAAATGTACAACGAAAAGAGGGAATGGGAATGTGAAAGGAATGTGTCCTTATGCCCTTGTCCAGTTATGGTATATACGCAGTATATATATTGTAGTGTGTTCAGTATATTGTCGGACAGCTCGTCCGTTTGTGTGAGAAGAAGGCACAACAAAAGCAAAACAGAATGGCGTCCAGACAGTTGCGACCTTTCCCGACCCCTCAGAAAGGACTCAGACTCTACGCCAGACCCAGACCGAGACCCAGACCCAGACCCAGTCGCAGACCGGAACCCCGCAACAGACCCCAAAAACCTTTGCCTCACGCAGTCATTTTCGCTCGGAATTGTAATTGCTTAGGGTATCGGTGAATGTTAAGGTATTTCCACTGTGTGAAGCAGTTTGTAGAAATATTTCAATTATTATTCTTGAATACTTTTTAATACTGATACTCTAATCACTCCCTTAAGTTTTTTCTTCTACTAAAACTTCGACCACTACTTATACTTCTACTACAATACTATCAATTTCACTACTACTAATTTAACTACTTCTCCTTTCACTTCAATCATTTCTACTACGGTGTATATTGCTACTTCTACTTCTACTACGACTTATACTACTTCTACTACTACGACTTATACTACTTCTACTACTACTATTACTGGTACTTCTACTACTACTATTACTAGTACTTTTACTACTACTACTACTAGTATTACTACTTCTACTTATACTACAACTACTATTTTTATCAATTACTAATACTACTTCTACTACTTTTACTACTACTACTAATAATAATACTACTTCTACTAATACTTCTACTACTACTTCTACTACTACAACTTCTACTTCTACTACTTCTACTAATACTTCTACTACTACTTCTACTACTACAACTTCTACTTCTACTACTACTACTACTTATACGACTTCTACTACTACAACTTCTACTTCTACTACTACTACTACTTATACGACTTCTACTACTACTTCTACTACTTATACGACTTCTACTACTACTTCTACTACTACAACTTCTACTACTACTTCTACTACTACTTCTACTACTACTTCTACTACTACTTCTACTACTACTTCTACTACTACTTCTACTACTACTTCTACTACTACTTCTACTACTACTTCTACTACTACTTCTACTACTACTTCTACTACTACTTCTACTACTACTTCTACTACTACTTCTACTACTACTTCTACTACTACTTCTACTACTACTTCTACTACTAATACTACTACTACTACTACTACTACTACTACTTCTACTACTACTTATACTACTACTACTACTACTCTTACTACTACTTATACTACTATTACTTATAGCACTACTTATACTACTTCTACTACTGCTACTTCTACTACTACTACTACTTCTACTACTACTACTTCTACTACTACTACTTCTTATACTACTACTACTACTACTACTACTACTACTACTACTACTACTACTACTTCTACTACTACTACTACTACTTGTACTACTACTTCAACAACTACTATTTCTACTACTATTTCACATGTTGTCAGAGTAAAAAAACTTCGTTGCTTGTTCCAAATTTGTATATTTCACTCGAGCTGTCCCTGCTGCCCTTTCGCCTGTTTTTATGACATGTCGTGGAGGACCCACACAGCGACAACATCAGCAACAACAACAGTAGCAGCAGCAGCAGCAGCAGCAACAACAACAAACATTTGCTTTTAATAGCATAAAAGGAATCAAACTAACAAACAAACAGACGAAAGGACGCAACGAGGCAGTCACAGCTGGCCCTTGTAAAGGAAGAGGTGTAAGGCGGGAGAAGACGGGGAGGGCGAGTGGTAAAAGGATGAGTTACAGACTGGGCCATTTGGTTCATAAATGCGACAAGGCAGCAGCAACAACAACAAAGGCATCGATAAGCAACGCAAGCGGGCGGCACAATGGACAACAGGCTGACCCAGCAACAGCTAAAGGACGTGCCCGCACACACACACAGTCACAGAAATACACTCCCACACACATGTACATGCAAACTCATACACACACAGCACACAGCTCACACACACACAGCACACAGCTCACACACACACACAAACCCACAGGCGACGACATCCTTTTTCCTGTCTACCCATTTTGCCCCGTCTGCCTGTGTATCTGTGTGTGTGTGTTTGTGTGTGTGTGAGGCAGCTTCCTCTGTATTGGTGCGCGTGTCTGCCGCGTCCTCTGCGTCGCAGCCGGGACTTCGCCCGTCGCCCGACGTCGGCAGAGCCTGTCGAAAATGTTTTCCTTTTCAGTTAGCAAATTATGTCGGCGTCGGCGTCGGCAAAGAAGACGACGGCAAAATAAATGAAAAACTCAGACGCGACGCAGTTGCCAGCGGGAGCAATACAGAGAGAGAGAGAGAGAGAGGGAGGGAGGAGGAAGCGGGAGGCAGAGACAGAGCGTGTGGCAGCAATGGGGCACGTTTTTATGACATGGAAAGGACACACAAAAAGAAAGCGAGGCAAAAGTAAAAGAGGAGAAGTAGATGGAGGCAAAAGCAAAAAGGAAACAAATAACAAAATGTTGCGACCATTTTTATTTCCCTTCACACAGGCTCCTTCCCTCTCTGTCTCTCTCTAGTCCCTCTCTCTGTCTCTCTTGGCACTTGGCTTTTATGGTCGCCAGCGACGCGTTCCGCTTGAATTACGCGTCCAGCGAGCCGTGCCACAGCGGGGCAGCAACGGCGACGCAAATAAAGTTGCAGTAACAACAAAAATTCAAGATGATTGCAAGGGGAGGGGGCAGGGTTTGGCACTGGTACGCCATTTTGAAAACAGACTGCTGGCAATCATTGTGTCATCGATGATAAAGTTTAAACGAGGCGTGAGGAGGCAAAAAGGGGTTGCAGCACGCCCTAACCCCCCCCCCCACTTCTTCAGCTTCGTTCTGTAACAAAAGCAACTGCAATTCCATTGTAAATACTCATGCACTCGACATACACTCACACACACACACACACACTCGCACACTTGGACTGAGTGCTTGCCACACTTGGTTGTATTTTGTGTTCTCGCTTTGCTCTCCATTATGTGGTGCAAAAAAATCCCAGTGCTGTGCCTTGCCTATGTGTGCGTTTGTATGTACTGTATGTGTGTGTGTGTGTGTGTGTGTGTGGTTGGGCAAAGTGGTACAAAGTGCTGGGCTGCGCTAGGACTCTCTGCTGCTGGTTTCTCATTACAAGCAAAGCGACGACGACCTTCAACTCACCACCACGCCTCCACAGCGCCACGCCCCCACCCAGCATTCGGGCAACTGCAGAAAGTAGTGCTGAATCAGGTCATGCGGGTGGTGGTGGGCGGCAGGGCGTGGCTAAAACCGAATTGTAACTAACAACTTTGTGAGGTCTGAGCAAGTTGAGTTGTGTCGCTTTTGCATTTGCAATCCACAGCAAATACATTTGCCACACTCACACACACACTCGAACACACACACATACAAGAAGAGAAACACTCACATGCACACACACATGTTCACCCACACCCACAGACAACTGCAAACAAGCGCAGAGCAACCACATGAAGCTGGTTGAATTGAGAGCTGCCAGCACAGCTCAAGCAGACAAACTCGTCAGACTAACTGCCAGACAGAGCGTCAGACGTTGCGTCAGACAGTGTGTCAGACAGTTGGAGAACTTTTTGTGGCTTAGTTTTGGCCAAACTTAAGTTTTGCCAAGGGAAATTGCACAATTCGAAGAAGTTTCGACTACTCTTCTGCGCCCACACTGCGTATGCGCAATTTTTATTAATACACATACACACACACACACACACAAGTCTAAGCAATTAGCAACTGCAAGTGGGGATTTATTTATAATACTTTAATTACATATGCCAAGCTAATTGTCGGGCAACTTGAGGGTAGCTTAGCTTGTCTGCTGATGTGCCACGCCAGACAATATGATTGACAGCTAAGTGGGAATCGATAAAGTGTGCAGTGCATGTTGTTGTTGTTGCGGTTTTTGTTTAAGAATAGAAGGTAAATTCAAATGCTTAAGAATGCGATTTAAATTAAAAAGAATCTGATATAGGTGGGGCTACTAACTAGATTTATAATTTTATATAGAATGATTTATTTTACTTTAAAGAATGCCATTCATACGATTAACCCCAATCTTCCCTAGCAGCACTTTTTCGTTAGCTATCTCCCTCTCTGTATATATTCGTAGTCTCCTGTTTTCATACTCCCTTCGTTTCTTTTTCTCTCTTTCTGTTCTTTCCTATAATCATTTCTTCCACTCCCTCTGTCTCTCCCTTCTCTATCACATTCTCACTTCACTACAAAAGCTTTTATCGTTAATTTTTCTGTGAAATTTTGTTTGCTTTTGGGGTCTCTCTGGATTCTATAGTTCTTTTGCTTCTATTCGCATAATGGAGTAGTCCACACAATAAAGATAGACAGAGACAGTAAGAGAGGGAGCGGGAGAGAGAACCTTTTGGAATGCGAAGTGAAGAACAAACAAAGCGAACGACAATTTTCCATGCAACGCATTGCAGGCGACACAGCGACAGCGGCAACAACAATGCGACTGACAGCAGCGACAACAGCGTGCCACCTGACCCACTGACACTGCCCTTACCCCAGCCATGCAGCCATTCAAACCCACCCACCTTGCTGCCCTCCCTGCCCCACTTGCTCCCTTCCAGTGCAGGTCACCTCCCAGTTGGGCTGTCAAATCATATTTCCGTTTTTGTCGCCCCCACTTGGTGTGCTGCCGGTGCCGATGCTGCCACCCGTCTGTCATTCCGGCTCCGGACTGTGTCCGGCATTTTGCAATGACTTGCAGCGGCAACGTCATCAACTGCATCGCCAGCATCATCATCAGCCGTCGGCAATCATCATTATCACCCGCTCATGAATGTTAATCGTCATCTGTCAGACGCGTTTTGCGGTCGCTGGCAAATTGAATGTAGGTCGCAGCTTCCCTCCTCCACCTCAACGCTGCCTCTGCCCCTGGCTCTGCCTGTGCGCTGCTCTGCTCTGCTGACGTTGTCGCTGCGGTTTGCCATTCGCGTGACCGCAACGCGTCATCGATCAGACAGCAGGGCGCAGGAAAGAGGCTGCTGGAGGCAGGCAGACGAGGAGGGGTAGGGAGACTCAGTCAGACGATGCGGGCTGCTGCACGACTGATTGGCCGCCAGCATGTCTGCTGTTGCGTCGTGCTGCTGCTGTGTCGCTTTGCGGTCGCCATCCACGCCCAATTAACGTGCCTGACTGCGGTGGGCATTGTCGTAGGTTGCATGCCCCACGCTTGCTTGCTTGGCTTGCTCCACTTGCGGCCAGCTTGCCACTTGCATAACCTATATATTAGTGGTGCACTCACACACACACACACTCACTCACCACGTGCTCTTAGTCATGTGCCTTACGGCTGCAGCGCTCATAAGTAGGCAACAGTTTTTGTTCTCGAAGTTTACCTTGTATTTTAAAGTCTTTAAATGCCGCTGGGAGTGCCAGCTGCAGGGCGAGCAGGCAAGATAACTTACTAAGGAGAGGGGGGGGGGTGTATTGCCAGTGCCTGGCAGCCATTAGAACATTGTTGGTTTTACGAGCGTCTCTGCCGTGCCTCGCCTCGTCTGTTTGTCTGTCTGCGCCACTCGCGCTGTCTGTCTGCCAGCCATTAAAATTCACATAACAGCACACATACACACACACAGCCCATCCACAGTCAGGTATACACCCGCACACACAGTCGCGCTTAGCTACAGCTCTATATAGCTGCATGTGCGCTCAAATGTATGCTACACTTTTTGGCGCAGCTGCTGTTTCTACTCCCCCTCCCCACGCTCTGCGACGTTGTTTGTGTTGTTGTCTCGTCTCTAGAGCAGACACTCCTTTTGCGCAAACACAGCAGCACACACACAGGCAAACACACACACACACAGGCACACAGGCAGTCAGTCAGTCGGCTAACTGATTTTTAGGTCGCTGGCGCAAACGTCAGAGCGACAGAACGTTTGGCTGGCTGGCTGGCTGGGTGGCTGTCTCATCGTTAGCTCACACATACACAGGCACACACACACATATACACGTACAAGCAGCAACTGGCAGACAGCGCCAGCAACAGCAACAACAAGAACATCCTCATCATCATCATCATCATCATCATCGTCGTCGCGCTCAGCTTCAGCCGCAGTCTCTTCTTTCTCTGCTCTTCCCCCTGTCCCCACCAACGATAAAGCTCCCAAAAATGCCGCAACACTGGCACAAACACAGCCACCCCCTCTGCTCTGTTCACCCTCCTTTGCTCCCTCTCCCCTGCCCCTTCTCTACTCAGCTGGTTAGACATGAACCAGTTTTGCTGCCATTTTTATTCCTTTTAGTTTTATTTTTACTTTTCGCCAACATTTTTGCGCGCACGCTCTTGCTCTCCCTCCCTCATTCTCTATCCTTCTCCCTCTCTGCTTCGCTCTTTCTCCGTTGTTTGCACTGTTTTAGTGCTGCTAGCTGCCGCCAGATGGCGCGCTCTACTTTTATTTTTCCCTCCTATATATTTACCCAAAATATTTTACTTGTATATAGTGGCTTGTCTGCGTGTGTGTGTGTGTCGGGGAGTCTTTGTCTGTGTGTGTGAGCGTGCTGTTGTGTGTGCTGGCATTTACTGCACGCACACATAGCCTTTTTTTCATTCAGCTGCAGCGCAGACAGGCGTCTGCTTTGGCTCTCCGTGTGGACTTTTGGTTCGTGAATTGTTTGTCGAGCTTTGTCGTGTTTCCCTCCCCCTTTCTTCTCTTCCCTTTACACGTTGTGTGTTTCCTTGCTACCCTTTTCACTTTTTGCCTGCCTGCCGTCTCCTTCTTTTTTGGCGCATAAAGTTGCCAGTCAGCCACACGCCGCGTGCGCTCAACGTGGCCCGCATTGTGCCCGCCTGGTGCGGCTGTCGCATCTCCCAAACCTCCTCTCTCTCTCTCTCTCTGTCTCTCTTCATCCCTCTCCTGCACCTGCCCCTGCTCAACGTGCGCTCGTTTTGGCCAGAACTTTTGTTGCTTTTGTCTGCTTTGGTATTTATTCCTGCCACATACACTGCCAGCCAGGCAGCCTCCCCTTGCCGCCATCTTTCTGCCTCCCTCCCTGTGAAATTTTCCTCTGACTGGTTTTGTGTTGCAGCTTTTGCTTGCTTTTTGGCACGTCGCCGACGACGACGACGACAACGACAACAGCGAAATGGTGGAGTGTTTTTCAGAGTAGCAGCAGCAGAGTGGGCGTGCGGGGGCGGGGCAGCAGTGGCCGACGTTGTCGTCGTCTAAGCTGGGAATTTATGTGCCATGTGCGTTTCATATTTTTACGTTGCTATGTGGTCTAAGCTGCCGCTGGCTCCCGCGGGCTCTGCACACACACACACACACACACACAGAGCGACACCCTGTGCTGCTTTGTAACTTAAACTGAGCAAAGGAATTTAATAAATATTTATGTATTGAAAAATGGCTGCGAAAAGTTTGGCTTGTCTGAATTTTCACATGAAATGCATTTGTTTGCCGCACTTGAAATTGACAGTGCCATCAGTGCAGGTTATTATGTTACTAAAGTTGGTCAATGTGGCGTATGCGTAATGTGTTTGCAAGTTTGCAGTTGAATGAGGTAATTTGCTATGAATGGAATTTTGTGACTGCTGCTGGTGCTTAAAATATGTCACAGTAAGTGGAGAAGGGCGTAAATTCCATATTATTCAACTTTATGTTATTGTATTATATTATGATGCTAACTTTTTATGGAGTTTATTCTATATAATTTGTAGTCGGATCACTCTTTTACGACTACCTCGAATATACTTCAATATTCTTCTATATTTACTAGTTATATATACTATATATGTTAGATATATTTGTGCATAAACACCTACAAATCTCTTCTTTATCTAGACTGACTTTTAGCTATAAATATAGCTATATTTTTAGCTCGAAATATATTTCTCTGTATGCAGCTGACTTTCTCTTGAATTTCCTTTACTCCCCTCCCCTTTTACTATATCTAGTCTGCCCCAATATGCATCTATATCCACAATAATGTCTTTAGCTTCTTAGCGCTATAACTAAGTAAAATTGTGGCCTACTTTTGGGCGTTGTCTGCCTGCCTCAAACTTCTGCAAGCGCCTTCTTTTGAGTGAGTTAACTCCCTTGGGGCATTAGCAAGTTTATGTGAAGTGTGGAGAGAGGTAAGCAGGGAGTGAGTGTTTCACGAGCTAAGGAGTTTCCTGTCACGTCGGGAGCCCCTCCTTACCCTTCTCCCCCCTTCTTCAGCTGTCTCGACGTGGGCAAGTGTCAAAACTTTGGCTTAACTTTCGCACGCGCCTTGTGTGTTTGAGTGTGGTGCGAAGCGGACACACAGCCACAGTCAACTTGTGAACTAAGCGCACACGCACAGCCAAACACACAGTATACTCACACACACTCACAGACACACCCCACACACACGCACTCTCTCGCTCCTTTAGGCAATTGCCTTTGCGGGCTGCGTTGATTATGCCTCGCAACCTTAATGTGTATCCCTTTCGCTTTTTTGGGGAAATTTTCACGCTCCCTGCCCCCGCTGCCCTCTCCCGCCTTGGCGTCGCCTTTTCGTGCTTGCGTCATTCGACTGTGCCTTGTCTGTCGTCTGTCTCCGTCTCCGTCCCCGCTTTGGGTGGGGAATGCTTATGGGTCGTCTTGTGCCTTGTGAATTGTGTCTTATGCCTTGTGCCGTTCCTCTTGACTTGACAGCCGTCGCTTCCGCTGTGTACGCTGCCTGCTGCGTCCTGCGTCGCCTTACTGCGCTCTCTGCCTGCCCCCCACCCAGCACTAATCATTAAGCAAAGACGTCGTCGTCGTCGTCGTCATCGTCGCAGTCTCCGTCGCCGTCTCCGTCTTCGTTGCCTTGACTCTGCTCTGACATTTGTATAACTGTCTGCCTGGCAGCCTCTTTGGCTGTCTCGCTGTCTGTGCGTCTCTCTGTCTCGTTGTCTGTCTATCAGGCAGCTTCCTTCTTAAGCCCAAGCACAGTGGGTCACAGGCGGTTGAAATGTGCTTGTAGTATTTATAAGTATTTTTTATTATTTGACAAAAGCATTAAAAAAACAATTTTTCATTATCATAAAGAGAAACTTTTTGTTTTTTTGTTTTGTTCATTTTCTATGTTCTTTATGTTTCCACATTTCTCTGCAGTTTGCCACACTTGTGTTCCACTGTGCACTGTCTGTCTTGCGGCTTACACACGCAGACACCTGCACACTTCCCCCCTCCCGTTGCCTACTTTGCTCTGCCTGCCCAGCAAGTTGTGCATGTGCTCGTCCCCTTGTGGATTATTTCGGCACAATTTGCATATTCAATGAGCCTTCGACGATGAGTAGAGAGCTCGCTTTGACCCACTCCCCCTCGCTCTCACTCTTCCTTTCTCTCCTGCTCTCCCATTCTCTCTCTCTATCTCGCTCTCTTGTTCGCTCGCATGTTGTATCTCCTTTTTGGGGCTGGCAGACGTCGCAACGCACGTGTTACATAAGTTCTGCAACGTCCCCTCTCCGCTCCCCCCCTCTCTCTCTCTCTCTCGGTGTGTCCCTCTCCTTGTCTCGCTTTGCACGTGTCGAAATTGTTTCGTCGTCAGTAAATGAAATTTGTTTGCCTATTGCGGCGTCTGCCCCGCCTCCCCCCCTACCCGCATTCGACTGCGGCTCGTCCTTCCCGCAGGCTTGGCTACCGAAAATGCCAGCACGTGGTTGCCATTTGTGTGTACCACGCTCTGTGTGCGTGTGTATGTGTGTGTGCATGCATATTTTATTGATTACTTTCTCTCTCGCTTGCACTAACTGTGTGTGTCTGCCGAATGCGTAGGCAGCTTTCCATTTTGTTGATAATTGTCTGGCAATGGCGGCGCTTTAAAGCCGCCAAATTTAAAGTGCGTTGATTGACTGACTGACTGACTGCTCGAGTGATTGACAGAAAGAGTGCTGGATTGACGAACTGATTGACAGACAGCGCAATTGACTGACTGACTCACTGACTGGCTGCCAGACAGACTGCGAGTCATGTCTGCCTGCGCATTGCGTATACGCCGCATCTGCTTCAAGGTCAATGCGGCGCGTGTAGCATCTGTATGTTTGTGTGTGTGTGAGAGTGCTGTCTGTGTTTGTGTGCGAGCCATTTTAATGCTACAAATTGCCGACAAATATTTATTGGACGCTCTGCGCTCTGGACGTATACGTGATATTTTTCAGACAGTTGCTTAAACAGAGGCAGATAAACGAACAGCACACACACACTCTCATGTTAGCAACTACTTAAGCGCAAATCCTGCGCCTAGTTGGCAACATGAGCAGCAGCAATAACAACAACAACAGCAGCAGCAGCAACAACAACTTTGTCAAGCTAATCTAGTGCCGCGTCAGCAACACATTTCCTGTCTCCTTCTACTTCAGAGCTGCTACTTCCTTTCTCTCCTCTGCTCCCCTCACAGCTACTTTGCCAAACAACTTCAAAGTGGCTGCTTGTGTGATGGCAACGTGACGTGCAGATACCACGTAGTTTTGAAAAATATGTAAAAGGCGAATTAAATCAATTAAAATACATATTCGAGTAATAAATACATATAGAATATTACTATAAATAGCAATAAGAAAATACTGATGTAAAAAAAAAATAATAACAAGCATTAAAAAATATTTTATAACATAATAATTAATAAAATATTACAGTCAAAAATTATCATAAATTATAAACAAGTTTTCTATTTATAAGAAAAAGTCGTTGCCGAAAACTTTTCCGCAATTTCCCCGCCACCCACTGCGCCCGTCATTCTACAGGGTATGCAGCACAAGCATAAGTAGCAGTCATCATTGAGTGATGGTTGTGAGGGGGGTGAGGGCGTGGCAAAATGAGAGAAGACAGCAGGCAGGCAAGAGAGAAATTGTAAAAAAAAATGTCACAGGCAAAAAGGTCTGCGCACGTTTTGCACATTTCACTTTACTTCAGCGGCTGCTGGGGAAAACCTTAGCAACAACTACAACAACAACAAATCTACAATAAGTACAACAACAACAATAACTGGCAACGAAGGCTGGCAATGGCTAATAATGAATGCGACTCTGGCGGGGATGCTCGACTTGATTTTGAGTGGCAGCCTCAGCGTTGCCTTAGCTTGTTGTTGCCATTGTTGTTGCCTTTGTTGTTGTAGTCACTGTTGTTGTAGCTACTGTTGTTGTAGCTACTGTTGTTGTAGCTACTGTTGTTGTAGCTACTGTTGTAGTTGTTGTTACTGCTGCTGCTATTTGCTTTGACAATGACATGGAAATGAAGACGAGCAAGCCTAGACTGAAGTTGACTTGAACTCGGACTCGTGGCAGGAACTCATCCTGCACTCCCCACCCACTTCTTCACTTGCAACCCTCGCTGTGACATGTGACTGCATTAATCATCTGTCACAGTGATAAGGCAGCAAAGGGTTAAGGGCGGGGGAAGGGGAAGACAGATGGCAGGCGCCTTGCAACTGGCCGCCTCATTAGAAGCACTGCGGCCCGACTGTGTCGACTTCATTTGCGGCATGCAACATGCATGAGGTTTTTACTTTTTTGCGCTTTTGTTGATGAGTGAACAAGAGAGACGAAGGGAGGCTGCGCGGAGAGTGAGAGTGAGAGAGGGAGAGGCGAGGAGGGAGAAGGACAAAGCGAGCGCAAAAATGTACCACATTCAGCGCGCCTTGTTTCCCTTTTGCGTAATTTATTTTACTTGCAACCCACACACACACATACACACACACACAAATGCACGTGTGCACAGCTTGCCACGCCCACTGGCAGGTAAGCCCTGCCTGGCACTCAACAAAACAAATAGCGTCCGCGTCTATACACAAAATCAGACGCTCAAGGACTCTTCAGCTCGAGCCCAGCCCAGTCGGGCGAGGCAGCCTCGCTTCTCTATACGTAGGTGCTGCCAGCCCCTTCATATGCACACACACACACACACACACACACTGGCAGCTACACCCACTTGAAAATGCCGTGCAATGAAAGTAATTTCGCCAAATAGACTTCGTCCTGCTGCCGCTGCCGCCGTTGCTGCTGGCATTGCTTGCTGCGTTTCTGCACGCTTCGCTGAGTCCTTGCTTTACTGACGGACGGACAGACGGACAATGAAGGGGACAAACTGGCTACTGGAAAATGATTTTTACTCTGCTGTGCAACATCGTTGCGTTGAATGAGTTGCAGCCTATGGCAGTGGCAGAGAGGGGGAGCTCAGCCCTCGCCTGTGGCGGCCCCTTTTAAAGTCAACTTTGGTTACTTAACGCTGCTGCTTAAGTAAATCTCTGCGTGATTGTTTTATTTGGAAGGGAAGTTTACATACACATGTGGGAGAAGAAGGGGGGGAGCGGATCTATAGGAGCACTCAGGCTTTATTGTTTCATTTAACGAAGTAAGAGAAAGTGCGTAAAAACATTGGAAATAAACGATCAATTGGGAAAGATTGTGTATTAAATTAAATTTATCGATAATTTTAACTCAAAATATCGTATTAGTCAGTTACGATATAAGAAAATCAATAACTGATAAATGTTTAATTAATAAAATGATATATTCGATAAATATCAATAAATTTTAATGGATACATACGTTTCACAAAAGATGAAATTGTATATTCGATTATTATCGATGCTTTTTCGATAAATACATACGTTTTTATTTGAAAATATATTAGATTCGATAAATTTTGATCCATTTCTATTGGTATATTGTACTTTATTATATGATAAATTTATATATTCGATGAATATCGATATATTTTCAATACATACATAAAATTTTGAATGGTACAATTATATTTAAATGATGCACCTACATACTCGATATATATCGATACATTATCAATCGATGTACACGTTTCTAAATGATACAATAATATATTCGATAAATTTTGATTCACTTTCGATAGATATAAACGTTTGTAATCAATAAAATTATGTATTCGATAAGTATCGATAAGTTCCCAATCGATATTTACCTTTCGTACTGATCAGATTGGCTTGTTTTCAAAACTCTAGCTGTCTCTTAAAGTTCTTTAGCGCATCTAGTCACGCTTTAAATTTTAACAGACTAGTTTGGAAAGTTGAGTTAGCTTTCATATATTTCAGATATCATAATGCATATAAATTTTCATTTGCAAGCCAGAAACTTTATTTGGCAACGCCGAAGAACTTGTTAAATAGACGAGACCAAAAATGATGAAAGTAATCGAAACTTTTGAAACAAAACACAAACTGAAGTAGTACACCCCTTTCCCCTCTCCCAACACTGAGTGTCTCTCTCGAGTACGAGTCTGCCTATCGTTAATGGAGGGGACTTTTGTAACTTTAAACGGAAATGATATTAATTAGAAAACTTTACTCAACTCTTTGTGCCTGAGCACAATTCAAAAGTTTCCGCCTTGGGGCACGAAAGAAGAGTTTGATGAGGCGTCTCGCTTCTTTTCAGCCAGAGATATGCACGTGTGTGTGAATGTCTGTGTTCCTTTATATAGATACAACTAGTCAAATTTAGCAGAACCGAGAGGGGGTTAGGTGGAGCAAGGGGGGCGGCGGGGCTGTGCCACGACAGTCGTCAGCTCTAATTGCTTTTCATGGCAATGTCACAACAACAATGCAAGAGAGGAAAATCTCTTTAGGGTATCCCGCTGTGAGCCGCATTTGGCATTTTGCGTTTGCCTTTGCTCTATTAAAGTTTCTAGACCCACTGCTCCCCTTTCCCCACCTCCTCCTTCTTGCCTTCCTCAACACTCCTGTCAGGCACCAAAAAAGTTGGTACTTCCCTTTCTGCATCATCAGCCTGGCTTGTCCCTTTTGGTGGCCCCCCACGGAAAGTCTGTCTCGCTTTCTGGCTCGTTCTCTGTCTCTCTCATTCTCTATCTATGTTGGTCTCTTTGTCTCTCTCTCTTTCTTTCTCTTACTCCCTTTCTTTTTGTTTCCCTACCCCTCTTTCCTTAGCATACTCTCTCTGCTTCTTTCCAACTTGAAACCGAAAAGCGCAAAAAGTTTTTCATGCGGCTTCGGCTCTTTTCAAATTCCCTGGCGTTCCCTCCTTTCACTCCTCTCTTCCGACTCTGCCACTTGCCCCTGCTTCCCTCTCTCTGCGTCGACAATCATTGGCATTTTCTATGGTTTTATAAGCAGCGAAGGGAAAGCGCAGGCGAGGCGGGGGCCAAAAAGCTGAAATTCTTAGAAAAGAAGCTGACTTGCAATGCGCTCTCCCTCCCCCCTTCTCCCCGCTGTCTGTCTAACAGTCTGTCTGTCTGTCTGTCAGTCAGTCAGGGCTGGGATTTTTGGGGAGTGTGGGTAGCGGAGCTTTGGTGGAATTCTTGGTCTGTTGGTCTGGGCAATATATCTACGTCTGCGTCAACGTCTGCTGTCTTCTTCCTCTTCAGCCTCCACCTCTGCTGCTTTGCAGCTCATTTCTAACTGTTCGCTGTCGGTTTGTCTGTTGTCTGTCTCACTGCTCACCCTCCCCCCACCTCCACTCACTCACTGCTCCCTCGCCTAGCTGTCTGTCTGTATGTCTCTGTATGTCTCTGTCTGTCTGACTGTCTGTCCGTCTCTCAGTTTGTCTATTTGGCCGCTTTATTTGCCTGCTTCTATTCAGTTTGTTCTGGTTTTTTTCTCTCTCTCTTTCTCGCTCTCTCTCGGTTTTTTTGTTGCCAGTTTTTGCACTTCCTCTCCTTCCCCCTCCACCGCTTCACTCGCATTATTCCGCCTGGCAACTTTACATTTTCATGCTCGTGTTCCCATTTCACAGCTTTCGCTTCCTTCTCAGTTGCCTGCCCAGTTTTTCTCCTCTTTCCTCCCCCTCTTCAACTGTGTCCCGCCTAGCGCCACCCACTTCCGTTCTATTTTCATCTACTTGAGTGGAATTTTTATTTGTCTGCTGCCATTTCTCGTTCGTCATCGTCATCGAGCCAGGAGATGTTGCCATAATACCCTGTTCAGCTTCAGTTCAGCTGCAGCTTGATGTGAGCTTGACATAGAAGGAGGGACTTCAATCGAAAGCTTGCTGGGTTTAAAGTGAGGCAAGGTAGTTGAGCTATATGAAAAATATTTTTAGAATTCTTCAAATACTTCAAAATTAATAAAAGTCAACTCGTTCTATAAAGAAGTATTTCTGAACTCATATAGCGTAAGCTAGCTCAAATCCCAGGTTAGCCAAGTTCGAATTCCACTTACCCCAATGATGTGGAGGTTTTCCAGCTGAAAGAACTGAGGCAGCTTAAACTCAACCATAGATACCTCTGGAATGTTTACCATGTTATTCCTTAAATGCTTGAACTAGGTCTTAGACCCTTTAAGGTATTTCGAGTTAGTTTTGGACTACGCACAAAGAGAGGGCGGCTTTCTAGACTGTCAGAACTGAGCGTAACCCAAGTTCATTGCAAAACATTTATATTATCTTTATTTTATAGAATTTTTTTGAAATTTACCTTAACTGGTCAACCTCCTTGAGATCAACTAAGTTTGTATTGTGCTTACTCCATAATTGAGTAGTTTTTTGCATGGAAAATGAGTTCAAATTCTAAAGGAACTCAGAGACCTCAGGCTCTACAATATTAACCTCTGAAATCTGTAGTTTACTTTCACTAAGCGTGCCTTATTTTTGGGCTAATCCCTTCTTGGCTCTGCCTCTCTATAGGTAGCCTAATCCAATAACAAGATGTAGTTCACATCTTAGTTATATAGTTATCTATAGACTTGCGCTTAATCAATCACTGCTTTAAGGTATTTCAAGTTCGAGTTGCGCTTACTCAGCTCTTTCTCTTTTATATGTCTTATGCTTCTTTCCCATAGACATTACCTTTGGGTAATCAACGTTGCTTTCACTGACGCACGCGCTCCCGGGAATCCTTTGTGATGTGTCCTGAGCGCTGTGAAGGTGTCTGTGTGTATGTGTGTGTATGAAAGAGATAAAGAATCTTTTTTAAATACTTTTAATTTCGATTCCCTAGAAGCAAATTCATTAGGAGTTTGAACTTCTGAAAGAGAAGATAAAGAAGGAAATGGGTTGAGATAGAGTAAGGCTAGTTACCCCCCTTGAATAGAGATAGAGTTAGGCTAGTTACCCCGCTCCTCTCTCTCTATCAGTCTCTAACTGACCCTACAAAGCCATCAATTGCGATGTCTTCGTTGCGGCTACTTCAGTAGCTTCTCAACTGTTGCCTTTGCCCGGCAGCCGCTTCGACTACATCATGTCCATGGCTTAGCCACGCCCCTTGAGCGACGTGCGCCCAGCTACGATTTATCTTAAGTGGCCGCACTGTGAATTACGACAAATTTCTATAATAAAGCAGACAAAATCTTTTGCAAATGGACAAACCGAACGGGCTGGCAATGCTCTGAAACGGGGCTGGGGGCCGGAGGCTCGTCCCAGAAACCGCTAGACGTAAGTCGCTAGACTTGGCCATGGCCAAGACCAGGCGCAGATAACAATGTCTGCCAGTGGTTATAGTTGATGTAGTTGTAGCTGTAGTTGTTGTTGTTGTCGATCATCTTGTTGTTGTTGTTGTTTGTTGCTTGATTTCACCATGAAAAATCGGCGAGGCAGAAAAAAAAAACAGCGGAGCAAATAAAAAGTTGCCTAATCAATAAATTTGACGTTCGTGGGGGTATTATGTGATAAGGTAGCAAAGGTTGTGGCTGCATGGTAGAAGAAGGGGTGGAACGGGGAAGAGCGGTAGTTGCTGTTACTGTGTCGCCTTATCGCCTAAGCAAATTGCGTGGTCCGCTTGGGGCTTGTAAACAAAACAAAACAATCAACATCAGCATGCGCCGCAAAGCAGATAAGCAAACCGAGGCGACCTTTGATTGAAGCAGAGCAAAGAGAGAGAGAAAAGAGATGAGAGGAGAGTTGAGGAGAGAATAGTGAAAGAGTGTGCTGTCTACCCTTTGCCGTCTTTCTGCTCTTCAACTCTCTCTTTCGCCTCTCTTTCTTTCACTACACACGCTGTCAGTGCGTGTCGCACTTGCTGCGAGTCATCGCGATGGCAATAAATGTATCGAGAGGAGGAGATGTGGGATTGGGGGAGGGGGAGGTATAGAGATGGAGCAACTGATGGGCTCTACAGCAACTGAGGCACCTGTTCAGCCGTGTGGCCAACAGCAAACCGGCAAACTTATCAGCATCTGTACGACAGCCAAGTGGCCAAGTGGCTACTGCTGCTGCTGCTGCTGCTGTTTGCCTTCCTTCTCTGCCTCCCTCTTCCTCTGTTGCTTACCTCTTGCTTCTCTGCTGCTGCCACAACGTGTCGTTCACTTTGCAAACGAGCAGCAGGCGCTGCCCTGTTGCCATCGATATCGTCTATTGCCTTCAGCCTGCTGCCTGCTGCCTTCTGCCTGCCGAGCTACCTTGCTGCCTTGCTGCCTGTTGCCGCCGCCTTATGAACTCATTTTGTGCCGGTGCACAGTGGGCTCAGCAGTGTGAACTTCACTTTAAGAAACTGTTGATAAATTTGAGGCAATATAAGCTGAGGTTTTTTTTTGGGAAGTTTTAAATGTTAAAAATTTATTAATTTATTTAGAATCTGTTAGTTACTAAATAATAAGAAATTTTTTGAAAATTGATACGATGACTTGCACTATTAATGCATGGAAAAATTTCAAGCGGATTCTCTTGATCGTCAAATCAAATCAAATTATAAATAAATTCCACTGTTCCTTTAATAAATTAAGAAATGAATAAAAATAACGAAAAAAATAATTAAATAATATAAAAATACAGAAAGAAATATAAAATCAAATAAAATAAACAAAGGGAGTTACTTCATTAAATAAAATTTAAATGACTAAAAAAAAACAAATAAAAATTAATTAAATACAAACAATAAATATATGAGTAAATTGTATTTAACTTTATCAAACTTTAGTTAACTTAATTTATTTATATGTATATATTAATAAATTAAAATCCCACTTTACCGTACGTTTGCACCACTGTGCAGTAGCTACAAGTTGGCAGCGACACCAGCTTGCACTGAGTGGAGTGCATGGTCTGGTGTGGCACACGGCAAACAGAACTGGGTGTGCTGCTTCCCCTTGACTGCAACACCCTCTCCTGCCCCCCTCCACCTTCCACCTTCAGCTCACCTGAGCAGCCCCGCCCTGCACTGTGCAGCGTGGCCTGGCATGCGGCTCCTCCACGCTTGTTCATAATCAAAATTAATGATTGAAATTATCTAGCAGCTAAAGTAGGCAGCAACAGCAGCAGCAGCAATAGCAGCAACAGTTGCAGTTGCAGTTGCAACTGGCAGTGGCAGTCGCATTGCACGAGCAACGTCAACAACATCATCGACAGCAGCCTGGCCGAGAGAGACTGGCCTGGCCGGGACTGGCGTGGCCCACTGATGCCAGCACTTAGACAAGGCTATCAGCACCCAAGCAGAGCTAGCCGTGGCAGTGGCAGTGGCAGAGTGGGCCGTGGCAGTGGCAGTGGCAGCCAAAGTTGGCCAACAATTTCATATTAAATTGCCAAGTATTAAATGGGCAAAGTAGAAGTAGAAGGAGGAGGGGCAGGAGCTGCAGGGGGAGGGGCAACTAAAACTGACCGTTTTACTTCCTTGTTCGGCAAGGTGCTTTGGCTGCGGATTAGCAGCAAACTGTGGCAGCAACTGTGGCAGCAGCGGCAGAAGCAGGCAGCGGCAACTCCTCCTCGTTGCCTGCAAGGGCTAATTTGTGCAGCGCGCGCGCTAAGCCTCCCTGCATCCTCTCTACTTGCTGCTCCTGCTCTTGCTCTCCTTTTCCTCTTTCTGCTCTCTTTTTCTACTACGTTTCTAGCCCATCTTCTGCCCCTCTGCTGACCCTCTTCTGCCCCTCTTCTGCCCGTCTTCTACTGCTCTTGCTGCTGCTACTTCTGTTCTTCCTACTTCATCTATATCTGTTCCTCTTCCTTCTACCAAAGCTCCTTCTACCCCAACTCCTTCTGCTCCACCTCCTGCTGTCTATGCACTCCTTTCTTACTGCACTTATTGCACCTTCTTCTGCAGCCCCCCTCCCTTTTATCTATTGTACACCTTCCTCTCCTGCTTCTCTCTCCCCTTTGCTGCTGCTTTCTTTTACTTTTTTTATTTGCTGGACGCGGCGCAATAAAAACTAATTATGCCGCGCAGCTGAGCGAGACCCCTAGCGCAACCTCAGACTGATAATAATCTGGCATAATGATAACAATACCCAAGTGGAGCAGGCGCAGGGGCAGTGGCAGTGGCAGCAACCGTTGCAAGCTGCAGGGCAGCATTTAGCAGCGCTTAGCTGCCACTTGCAGCTCGTTGCAGGCTGGTTGGCTGGCAATCACAGCAAACTGCAACTGCAACTGCAATTCGGACTGTGGCAAGTGGCAAGTAGTGGCAACCGTGTGGCAAGTGGCAAGTAGCCCAGCTTGATTGGCAGCTGCGCTTCGAGCGCGTTTTATGAACTGCGTCCGAAACTCAATTATTTTAATTAGCAGATTCGCCAATTGGCTTTTTTCGCACGCTCTCTCGAGTGCGGCGTGGCAACGTGCGGCAAGTGGCCAACTGGCTGCGAGTGGCAAGTGGCAAGTGCCAATTAAAATGTAAACAGCTTGAGACAATCCCCGGAATGTTCGATCGGTCACTGAGCCGAGGCTGCTTCTTCCTGTTTGCCAACTGCGCCGGCGACAATTCCTAGCGCTGCTTAGCTGCTCCCTCCCCTCCTTCCTCACTCCCTTCCCCTCCCTCTCTCTCTCTCTCTGTGCTCTCTTTCAGCTGCCTTTTTCCAGCTGCCCCATTGACAGGCGATTTCCGCTCTCGGCGTCTTTGAGCCAAGTCTGGCGCCAGCTAAGGCTTTGGCAGCGCAGCCACGCGCCGGCAGCGCAGCTGGCGCCAAGGCGCCACTCAAATTTGCCTACGCTAATGGGCTAGACAGGGAGAAGGGGTTGGGATGTGGTGGGGTGGGGTGGCCTGCTGGCTAGCAAAGTTCACGACGCCGTTTATTAAATCGATGCATAAACGTTACGATCGCCCCACGGCACAGGGAACTCGCCTCAATGCTGGCGAGAGTGTAAGGGAGTGAGGAAGGGTGTGGAACGCGGGGTGGAGGGGGTAGCGGTGCATACTGCAGCATGCTAATGATGATGTGCCGCATGTGGCGGCCTGCTGGCGGCAGGTGAGCAGCAAGTGGGCCATCAAATTGCGGCACCATCGATGCGGCTAATCACAGACGCCGCCGTCGCCGTTGGCGGCGCAGCAAAGATGCCATAGTTGCCACATGTCTGCTGCCGGTGCTGCCCCCCCTGCTCCTACCGTGCTATCAACCTTCTGCTTTCTCCCCTTCTGCCTTCTACTCCCACTTATTCTTCTTCTTTTAAAGAACCATCCTTGCTGCTCTTCGCTCGACAAATTCCTCGACTAACTCTTCAACTATCTGCTCCTCTTCCTCCTCCTCTTGCTCCTCCTCTCCCTTCGCCTCTTCTTTCTCCTCTTCGTCCTTCTCTTTTTTTCCTCTTCGTGCTTCTCCTCTTTTTCCATCTCCTTCTCTTCATTCTCCCCTTCCTTCACTAACTACTTCTCCAGCTTCTTCTCTTCCTCCTCCCACTTCTTCTCCTGCATGCTCCTTCTCTTCCTCCTTCTCTCTTCTCCTGTCCTGTCCTGGCCTTTTAGTATTTACTTTAATTAGCATTTCCGCACTTCGAGTCGAGTGGCGAGCGGAGAGTGGAGAGTGACCATTGGAGATATTCCGCATCGATAAATAACATTAATTAAGTTGTTCACTTGGCACTGGGCCGCGCCCAGACCGCCCACCAATGCAGCTGCACATTTTAATTAGCCATTTATGCCCCGCTCTCGCTCTCCCAATCTCCCTCTCTCTCTCTCTCTCTCTGCATCTCTGCATATTCTCTTAGCCAATTGTTGTTATTGTTCATGGCCCCGAAGCAAGTTCTATCGCTCCATTCTATTGCAGAAGGGAAGTGAGGTGCAGTTGGAGGTGGAGTTAAAGCTTCTCTAAGCCGCTTAGCATAACAACAACTGCAGCAACAACAATGAGTTGCACGTCCGCGTTGTCTACAGGGTATTACGCTTAATACCCTCGCGCTATCTGAGTGTGCATACGTCGTGGAGGCTTTTCAGTATCTGCAAATCGCGCTTTTTTAATTCTGTTCTCCATGTTTACTCACACTCGGAATCATGCTTAGTTGATGCCAACTTAATCCGTTTAATCTCTCGCTAATAGTATCAATATTATGTCTATTAGATGTGATTAAAAGTTGTGATTTACTTGATATGGAACTGTGCAAGGCAAGTAGATACCCTGTTCTGTGCTGCGCTGATTGAGTTGTAAATGAGAGTGGAAGGTTATAGTATAAGCAAGAAAGCCACACTTGAGTGTGCTCTACTGTGATATACCTCCTACCCCCTCAACTAAAATTACAAGTATATCATAAATCTTTCACTTCTGTGTTTAGTGTATTTTCTGTTGTATACTTTGCAGGGAACGGCGTGGAAATTAGTTACTGCTTAAAAATCAACACTTCTTTTCTTTTTCTTTGACCTTTCAACACATTTCTGCACTTGATTTTTATATCCGAATCTAATGCGCTGAGCTTTAATCGAACTGCCTTATCTAAGATATCCACAACCCCAACAACTTATTTAAGCAGGTGAAACAGCTGCACAAAGCTAGGAGAAAGGGGAAGGGAGAGGGGCACAGTCAGGTGGGTCAGCGCTTGGCTGCTCTTCGAGTGGGTCGACGTTTTGGTCGAGCAAGAGCGACTCGCTTTGTCATTAGATCGCTGAGAGATCGACAATCGATAAAGAGGCGGGGGCGGAGGCGTACACATGGACAGAGACACAGAGAGACGGACAGACTGACGTTCTACGTGCTGCAAATGATCGTAAATAAGCGCTGAAAACTTTATAAATGCAACATCGCATAAACTTGGCCAAAGAGCGAGCTGAAAACTTGGCGTGTTTACGAGGCGGCAACCACAATGGTGGTCACGATCAAAAGCGGTCAACACAACAACAGCAACAGCAACAGCAACAACAAGCAAGCAAGCAGTTGTAACGGTGGCGGCGCTGGTGGCACATTGTCGTCGTCGTCGTGTGACAATCGCCGGTCACAACGTGCTCAGAACATGGTCTGCACACTGCGATCATGGGCAGCAGTTGGAACTGTCCAGTAGTTTGTAGACTGTGTCGCCATTGTGGCTGCCTGAGAACATTCCTGAGAACTAGGGGAACTATCGAGAAATATGGGCGAATTGTGTGTGTGGATTGAACTTTGGCATGGTTAGTAAGAGGTGGAATAACTAGGTGGATATGCAATAATAAAAAAGTATATGAAGTATCACAAAGTTTAAAGAAAGATAAAAAGTAACAAAAAGAACAGAGTCAAAAATAATTAAAAAGTTTGCTTGGTAATTTAAGAATTTCGTAGCAAATGGGCGTGGCATCTAAATTTAAATGTACAATTTAGCTGCATATAGTGTAAAGCAATCTCCCTGCTAACTTTGGTGACTCTAGCTTGTATAGTTACAGAGTTTAACGCGTTCATACAGACAAATTAATGGACAGATAAGGCAAAACTGACTAAATTGAAGTTTCTATATTTATGCAGAACGGAGAACAATGGAAATACAAAAAATAAATTAATTCAGTTCTATAAGGCTATCAACTTCCACCTTATATACCCCACCCTATACAATTTACAGGGTATCATTGCATTGTCATAGTTATTAATCAGCTTTGTGGGCGACTGGACGAACATTTGCATGAACGACCGCCTTTGATCTTGTCCGCCGTGCCAAGCAGAGAGAGAGAGGGAGAACGAAAGAGAGAGAGGGAGGAAGAGAGAGAGTGCAGTCTTGTCATCATTAGGGGAAGGGGCGTGGCAGGGCATAAATTGCTAAATAGAGAGCTGCTGCACTTGCCAGTTGCAGTTGGAAGTTGTTGTTGTCGATGTTGTTGCTGCCGTTGCCGTTGTCTAATTGCGGCAGCTGCCACCAGCGTTGACTTGTTCTATGACACATGCCAGCTCCCGCTCACTCCATCCCCCCCCTCTCTCTCTCTCTCCCACTGTTTAACTCCCTGCAGCATTTGCTTTCGCTCGCTGCTGTTCCTCATTTAAATCGCACAATTTGTACGCGTCATCTTGATTGTCACCCCCTCTGCCCCCCCTCCCTCGTGACTCCCCTACGCAATGGCAACAATTCAAGAAACCAACATTCAACTTGCAACATTCAACATGCCACTTCCACATCTGCATCTGCATCTGCATCTCCTCCTCGAGCTCTGCCATAGCTGGCAGCTAATTTCGAACAAAAATTAACTCCCCAGTGTAATTTTTCATTTCTTGGAATGGGTTTACTTCTGCTTCTACTGCAGCAGCGGCAAACACAAGTTGCTTATAGAGTGCACCACCCCACCCACCCCTTACTCTACTTTGCCACTCTCTAGTCCCCCCCCTCCCTCTTCTCTCTCTCTCTGTCTTGCTCTTTCTTGTCGAGTTCTGCCTGTGGAATTGTAGCAAAGACATTGCTACACTTCTTTGCTGTTGTTTTAGCTTTCTATGCACTGAAAGAAATTTATAGTAATGTTTAACTGATTGGTAACATGAGTTGCAGTTCAATTTTGTATGAAATAGTCTTACTTTGTAGTAAATAAAAGAGAAAGGAAATCACTTAGTGACTATACTTCAGTATAAACAATATAAACCATTAACTTCATCAATTTTCTGTCTTCATTATAGTTAATTTCTATGACTTTTTTCAATTCATCGTATCTAAAACATTCTATCATGTAATTCGTTAATACCTTGTCATTTATCTATTTTAGAACCTAATAAATTGTCATTCGAATTTGAGAAATACTTGTACAGGATCTCACAAATAAAATTACCAATTTCATATGCTTATTTTCTTGCAATTCAGTATGATTTTAATACCAAGTCTTTTATCGTAAATAAATACGACTTTGATCCTTACAAAAAAATATGAATCCAATATAAGATACAAATTTACAGTATTCTTTATTTAAATACCAAATCGTTATTCGTATATTTCTAACTTATTGCTCCCAAACTGTTCATTAAACTCAGCTCACTACAGCACCTCATTTGTTTTCTCTCAGTGCATGCGCTGCATAAGAATAAACATATGTATGTTTACTATGTATATACTATATATGCATATGTAAATATTGGCTTAGGTTATATCATTTGCAAAAATCTGTGGCCAGCCAAGCAGGCAGCATAGCGCTTTGACTTCTCTTCCCCTCTCTCTCTCTCTGCCTCCCACCCTCTCGCTCTTTCTCGCTCCCAAAATGCGGAAGTTTAGACAAAAACAGAAACAGCAAGTAGGGAAAGGGTGTGGGGGGAGGTGGGGTGGCGAGGGAAAGTGAAGTGGGCGTGGAGTTGGGGGTGTGTTTATGTTGTTTGTGTGTGTGCGCTTTGTGTTGCATGATGCAGAATCTCTTGCAACATTTGCAACTGTCAACGCGACAACGGCAATTCGGCCTGCTCTGCTGCTTGCCAATTTGGACTAGGGCCAATAATGTGGCAGCAACTGTGGCAGCAACTGTGGCAGCAACTGTGGCAACTGCAATGGAAGAAGTTGCCTATTATTAATTTTTGACAGTTCACAGAGCTCGTAGAAGTAATGTGAAGAGCTTATCGGAAGAGGGTATATAAGCTATTTGTAAATATACAGAATACGTAGGGTTTATATACAAATAAATTATATAGAACTCTTGGATTTTCCATATATTTAAATCTGAAATAATAAATATTTCCCTTCCTTCATTTCTCTACTTCAATTCCCTCCCCAAGATATATCCTAAACAGTCTGTCCGCACTGCGAACTTGCCTGTCCCAGCTGTCAATGACATGAGTTGCAACCACAGCAACAACAACTGCAACAACAACAGCAATACGACAGGCAGCAATGCGCCACAAGCTGAAAAGCAAAGCCAAAACCTCAAGCCAAACCAGACGAAGCTGTGACTGGCCACATGTGCCACATGCCGCCAAATCAAAACGTCAAATTATAATTGTCTGCGCCGTGTTGCTATTGTTGTTGCTGTTGCAGTTGCTCGTGCCACAGCAACAACAGTTAGAGCGCACGACAGCAATGCGGGCCAAGCCCCAAACAGAGAAAAAAACAGAGAGAAATAACTAAGACAGACGCCCACGCCAAGGCGACGTCGACGTCGACGGCGGCGATGTTTGGCAGGAAACCCAAACTGAGACTCAAAGTCAAGTCGGCCAAAGCGGCCAAGCGCAACGGGGGCGCGCCACAGGCCTCCAAAAAAAAAAAAACAGAAGAAATATACAACGGCAACATAGACTACAACAACAACAACACCAGCAGCAACAACAACTGGAGAGAAGTCTCCACTTTGACTCTGGTCTGGCATTGGACTCGCATATGTGTCCCGCTCTGTCTCCCTCCCTCTCTCTCTCTCTCTCTCTCTCTCTCTCTCTCTCTCTCTCTCTCTCTCTCTCTCTCTAGGTCCCCTTCTACTCCACTCCCCCTTCTACTACACCCACCCCCTGCTATGACCACTCCTCTCCTTGCCCTCCTCCTCTGCCTTAACTAGGCTATGTCGAGGTCAGTTCGCTCTGCATAGCCAATGAGTAACTGCCCCATGAGTTTGGCCAGCTTCGACGTCGTCAAACAGTCTGCAAGTTGTTGTTGTTGCTGTTGTTGTGGCTGATGTTGTTGTTGCTGTTGTGGGAGCAGTTGTTGCTGTAGTTTCTTTTGCAATTAGCTTCGTTTCGTACGTTTCGCAGAGTTCGCGGCACAGAAAGCAATTCGACATTTGCCTCATTGCTCGATTGTTCAATGCGGTTAATTGGTTCTGATTGTTTTCGAGGCGTGTGTCTTGCAGAGAGCGAGGGGTGAAATCAATCCGAGGGGGATTGAAAATGCGGGGATGGAAAGTGAGAGGGAAGCCATAAAGTTTCTAAAATGCTATGCTAACTTCTGAAATGCTTAGGATGCTAGGAACTGTGAGAAATTTAAATTGTTGCAATATTTTATATAAATAAATGCAAAAATATATTATAACATTTAATGTTTCGGAATAATTAAAATATATTTTTTGTAGACAATCTTACTTAATCAAAACTCTATAAATGATATAAATTATATTAAATAAAACCTTATTAAGGTTTGAAAATTAAAGAAAAATCGACGAATAAATTGAAAAAATGAAACCTTCTTGTTGTGTCTTCACAATATCATTAACAATCTACAAAATGTTTGGTAACTCTGCAAACCTTCACATTAAAATATTGCCCACTTATAGGGTATCTCGTGGTTCGCTATAATTAACTCTGCTTTATAGCATATTATGTATACCTTTCAAGCGCTATAAAAACCTAATTGGCTGTCGTTGGTTCTAATCGCAGTTGCAGTTGTTGTTCTTGTTGTTGCTGTTGCTGTTGCAGTGGTCGTTGTTGTTGATTGGTAAATTATGCATTTTAGTTTTGTCTTTTTCGCAGCAATTTGCATTTGCGATGATTGTTGCAATTGTTGTTGTTACTGTAGTTGTTGCGACTCTTTGGGGAGGGTGATTAACTCGTTTCATTCTTGATTCTTTTCGGTTTGCAATTGCACTGCTGACTAATGCACAAATAATTAAACTACATATATAAACTGTAAACTATAATTAACTTGATTCTTTTTTTCTATTCTTTTCATTGCAGGTAAGCAACACAAAACATGTTGATGCCACAAGGTTGCACAGGTTGCGCAGACAATTTGACTATTTGGCAGTAAGTGAAGGGGTTGGGAAAAGGGAAGGGGTTAGAGAAGGGGTTGGAAAAGGGGTAGGGGATGGGAAGCATGAGGTGTGAGGGGTGTGGGGTTGCGGGCACAGCATGTAAAACAACAGCAAATTATCGCGTTGTCTCACGTGGGTGTGACCCACGCGTCGATGTTGCTGCTGCTGCTGCTGTCGTTGACATTGCATGCAAAGTGGCCACAGCCCACACAATTGCAACAACAACAACAACCATTGCAGGTACACCAACAACAACAACAAGCGCAGCAGCGACAACTTGTAGCATTTCCATCAACGTCGTGCCGTTGGCAATTATATTTCAAGCAAACTATAAATTAATTAAGTGGAAAATCGTGCGCTGTCTCTTTGTCGCTTTGCCCCTCTATCCTCTCTTTCCCACTCTCCCCTCCTTCTCTCTCTCTCTCTCCTGTGTTAGCCAGGTTCTTAAGAGATCGACAAAAGAAGCCGAGCTTGAAATGTTTGTAACTTTAATTGCTCAAATGCGACTGCCAAATACGGCAACAACAACAACAACTGACAGCAAGTGCGCAACAGCAGTCAGCAACAGTTGCTGCTCATGTTAATGTCTTTGTTCAGCTCCAACTTAAACTTATGCTTTAACTAACTTAGTCACTGACTAATTTCAGCGCCAGCAACTTCCTCTTTTAGTTGCCGTTGTTGCTGTTGTTGTTCCCTACTTCACGTTTCGGGGCCCATTTCTAAATGTTTTCTTCTAATTTTTGCTGTCAATTAACCAATAACTTAAAAATTCCGCATCATGTTGCCAGAGTTTGTGGATGTTGCTACTGTAATCGCTACTACTGTTGCTGTCGTCATGCAGCCGCTCCTCTGCTGTTGCTGGTGACAGTTGTCAACATTGTTGCTGGCAACAAAAGTGCTAGCTCACCTGACAGACTGATGAACTCTTTTGGAAGTTGCAGTTGCCAAAATGAGAAATATTAAAAAGCAACTATGGAAACTAGTTTTTATAACATTTCAAAATTAATGGAAATATTTGAAACAATATTTCAAACATTTTAAATATTTCATAATATTTTATATAATTTGTGAAGATATAGAAAATAATTTAATCTGTAATATCATATATTATATTTGAAACAAAATTTTAAGACTTTCAATATATTGCAAATTTTTTTTGGTCTATTCTGCGTGAGTAGAATTTATTTTATATTTGCATTCTCTTAAAAACATTTTTCAATATAATGAAAACTAACTACTAGGGGCTCTTATAATTTTTTAAACAATTTAGAACATATGCAAAAACATAAAACGTGTTTTAAATAATTAAAAAAAAATTTCTTAGATCTTTTTTATAATTTTTAGAACATCTTAGAATATTTATAATTTGAAATTCTAGAAAAGAAAATCTAAAGGAACGTTTTCTAAAACTGACTTAAGTCTTCACATTTTCTACCCTAATTTTTTCACACCCCCTCCTTCTTCTTCCTCTCTTTTCAACTCAGTTTTACTGTACTTAATGCAGTACATTAGGCATTCGCTAAGTTGAACTTTAACTGAAGACCACAAAAGGGAAGGAGCATTTTATATTTAATTACCCGCCCAGTGCACTCGAGCACTGGCTGACCACTCGACACACTCTCCCATACACACACGCACACACACACTCAGGCACACACACGCTTCAGACACACACACTTGCAGACACTCACAGGCAGATTTGGCTTTTGTTTGTGCTTTGCGCTTTGTGCATGCCAAAATACTCGTGAAAAGGCTGAGCAAAGTCGAGTGGGACGGGCAGA
This sequence comes from Zaprionus indianus, assembly GCA_018904595.1. Lineage (NCBI taxonomy): Eukaryota > Metazoa > Arthropoda > Insecta > Diptera > Drosophilidae > Zaprionus > Zaprionus indianus. The sequence goes on from JAEIHA010000905.1 coordinate 7,582,630, forward strand.
GGAGGAGGGTGTGAGGGGGGTGGGAAGACAGGCAGTAGGGGAGGAAGAGGGAGGAGTAGGCAGGGCGTTGCTGAAACACATTTGGCGGGGGCGTTGCGCCAGCGCTGGGCAGTTTGGGCCTCAAACGAAGTTGAGTTTGACGAACAGGCTGGACAGTCTGACATGCCCATTTCGTATGCTGTCTCTGTGTCAGTGTGTGTCTCTATGTGTGTGTGTGTGTGTGTGTGCGCGCGTTTTGTTTACGCTGCCCCACCCCCTATGCCACACTCGCTTAGCTCGCCTGCCTTTTCTTGTTCTCCTCTCTCTTCTCGTTTTTTTTTTTGGCCTTTTTGCAATTTGTTTATATTACTTGTCGCCCCGCATTGTTGCCCCACCGCGTGGCAAACGAGCCGACAACTTCAATCAGCATCAAAGGCGGCGCCGACTGACATGCCACGCCCCATCGCAGGCGCAGCACATTCGAAGCTTTTGGGGGTAATTGGAGCAACATTTTGCCGTCTCGCATTGCAATTTGTGGGTGTTGACAAACGTCTCCGCTGCCGCCGCCGCCGCCGCCGCCACGCATGATATGGATGGGACAGGGGTCAGAGGGGGAGGGACAGTGAGGGGTGAGTGACAGTGGGGGAAGGGCAGCTAATTGTTGCCGGCATATTTGAGCAACATGTTTCAAGCATGACTTCATCTTGACCTCGTCGACGTTGTCGGCAGCCCACACAAAAATGCCGACGACTGTCTCAAGTTGCATGTGTGTGTTTATCTGTGTGTGCGTGTGTGTGTTTGAATGCTGCACAGACAGTTTGTCTGGCGCGACTGCTGGCGTCGGCGTCGGCGCATTAAAAGCTATTTTTATTGATGAAGCGTAGCAAAGAAACAAACCCGAACCGAAACCGGCAGCAACAACAACAACTGCCCCAAGCAGCTTATCAACATTGTTGAGCAACAATGTTGCGTGCACTCATTGAGAATTGATGGCAACAAAGTTACAGGCGATTGCAGCGCAAACGATTACAGCAACGATTAATCGATTAATTGCAGTTCAAAAAAAATGTTTGAAAGTTTATTGAAATAAAATAAAATAAAATAAAATAAGAAAATTTATATATATTTATTTATTATATTATAAACTTATTTAAACAATATAAACATAAATATTAAAAACCTTTTTAAACCTTTTACTGCAAGCCGCATGCACCTCTGCCTTGTCTTCTCTTTGTGCTTATCTCTCCCTCTCTCTCTCTTTCTTGTGTTGCAAGGCAGCTGGACAACAATGTTGCCACACTTACTGCGGTCTTAAAGAATATTTGATTGCTTTAAGTGTGGAATATCAGCTTAATCAATGCTATAAACTTTGATTTATTGAGGTGAAAACCAAACTTCGCCTCAAGTTCTTCGGATTTTTCTGTGTTGCCAGTGCAACGCATGTTGCTGCAACATTGTTGCACTGCTGCTGACAATGACAAACGGTCAGTGCGATTGATTGCTGTTGTTGTTGTTGTTGCTGCATCTGCTGCTGTTGTTTTTGCTGCATGTTGTTGCTGCTGTTGTTGTTGTTGTTGCTGCTGTTGATCGCTGTGTGTGGTCTGCGCGTTTTTATCATCCTCGCCATTTAAGCTTGAGTGCCTTTTCTAATTCACACTTTTTTGTTGCTGCCGTTGCTGCTGTTGTTGTTGTTGTTGTCCGCATGTGACGACGTTTGTGTTTTTATGCGTCCGCTCAGCAGAGCAAAAGCAGAGCAAAGCAAAGCAAAGCGAACCGAAGACCACACACAGTTATATCGTCACATCGTCACATAGTCACATTGCCATCGCCAGGTCTAGGTCCGCGTCCAAGTGCAGAGTTTTGCTGTCGGACGTGATGAATGAACAGAGCGACGACAGGCAGCGGGGCAAGCACAGCAACGCACAACGTCATCGTGCTGCTGATCATCATCAACATCATCATCATAGCGATCTTCATCATTATGAACATCATAAGTTGCCTGTCCGAGTCCGAGCCGGAGTCTCTCTCGTCGCACGACCCGCGCTGTCAGCTTTGTGTGACTTTGTCGCCGCCGCTTGTCATCGTTACCAACGGCGTCGCCGACATCGATGTGGAATTCGCGCTGCGCTGCGTCTGCCTCCTCACCTCATCTCGCCATCATTTCTGGCGGCGCACACGTTTAATTTGCAAATGAGCTTTGCTTGAGAAGCTCAGCCAGGCGACTGACAGTAGGCGGCAAATCGCTGCACATGCCATGGAATGTGTCGCAGCGGGTAGAGAGGGGAGATTGAAGATGTGGGTTGCGCGGTGACTAGCCACGTGACTGGTCAAATGCAGTTCTGGAGCAGCAGCTTTTTCTCCTCCTCCACCTCCACCTCCGCCTTCATCTCCAACATTTACAGCTGCAACTAACTGTGCAAGCGACTTAGTCAACTAGGAGGATATACCGCCACCGCCGATTGGCCAAGCTCCGCCTTGGACAGATCTTTACCGAAATCTTCTTCACTCGCTAACAGTGCTGCCAGTTCAGCTTTTTTTCCGTCAAATTGTCTTAAAGATATTGAATTTGTTCCGCAGTTTCAACAATTTTCCAATATTACTTTGTTTAAACGATTATAAATCGATTAATATCGGTTTTAATTGCCAAAGACGTTCATAGTTTTATTTTCAAAGCATTTCAACATTATTTAACCGATGATATATCGATATTTATCGCCTATTATTGCAAAGGTGGGCAATATTTTGACTTTTTCTCTCTCAAACTAACTTTACAATCATTTATCGATCGAAATGAACCGTTATTTTTCGATTTTGAATACTATATATAAACGATAATAAATCGACAATTATCGGTTTTTATTGTTAAGGTGGCCAATATCTTCAACAGATTATTCATTGAAGCTAAGCGATAGTTATCGATTAAAAATTGCAAAGGCGGGCAAAATTTTAAACTCTAAAAATATTTCAATTAACATTTTTTAGCTGTAATTTAATTGATAATTGTCTTCCATAAATTGCATTACTTCTAGCTACTCTAAGTTGTTTGAATAGAAAGATATTGATATTATTTCATCATTTTCCGTTAAAAGCAGATGTTATCGATACTCATCGCAAAGTTCCCTAATGAGAAGTATTTATGAAATCTGTCTCCTCCTTCTCTTTCTCTTCTGCTGCTTCCTGTGCTTTGACCATGTCCATGTCTATGTTGTGAAGCTTTCAGATTCCATTCCCGGAATTGTTTGTCTTTTGTTTTCGTCTTCGTCTGGAGCATCTTCCTCGTCGTCGTCGTCTCGTTGTTGTTTTCGCATTTTGGCGCTGTGAATTGAATTTCTTGGCGCGCTGCTGGCGCAGCATAAAAACCCAAACAACAACAAAAGGCATAAGTAGTAGTAATAATAATAATAATAATAATGACAATGCCAAATGGCCACACACAGCTGGAGAGGGAGAGAGAGAGAGAGAGAGAGAGGCTGGCTTTGGTTGTTCCTGGAAACGAGACGGAGACAGACGAAGCTATTCATTCATAGAGCCACCGATCCGATTGTCGATTGAATTACAGCGCACTGAGGGGGAGAGACAGAGAATGGGATGGGAAGAGAGGGTAGAGGGGGCAGTTTTGTAGGCGGATGCTGCAAAAGGTTTCCAAGATACCCCGTTTCGCGGAAGTAGGTCGCTCAGCCGCTTTGAAGCGAAGAAGAAGAGCTGCAAAGGTATGGGGGAAAGGGAGGGGGGAGAGCGAGGTTGCCTAGGGAATCTGCCCGAAACTGACCCAGTTTGTTCCCCGAACTCAGCTCGTAAATAACCCAATGCATACGGTGCCTACGAGAAATATTGTCAACCTCCCCGATGATATATCGTACAGTGCTACGATATGTGTCGTAAAATCGTAAAACCATCAGATGATATGTGTCAAAAATGTTCCCAACTCACAATTTCCCGTGCGGGAAACACCTCTGCACACTTTGATTTTGATTTTGATTTTGATTTGTTGTGCCCCCATTCGAATTCGATTTTCAGTTTTCGGTTTTCGGTTTTCACATTTCAGATTTGTTTCTACATTAATGCTAATCAGCCTCCCACATGGCCAGACACAGCAAGAAAGAGAGAGAGATAAAATACCAAACTTGTCTGGCCAAAAATAAAATATCATGCGGCCTTTTTACTGCCACATTTGGTTGTGCCTCTGTCTCTGTCTCTGTCTCTATCTCTGTATGAGTGCGAGAGTGTCTTCATTTATTTCGGTTATTAATAGAGTCGCGTAATTTGTAGTGACAAGTTGGGCATCTCATTAGAATCGCATTAGCAGTCTCAAATCCCCCGATATCACAGCTCGTTTTCATTTCATAGAGGGCACTACTGCTGTTCTACATTGTACTAAGTCTCTGGAAGTTAACTGACCATATAAAGTTTATGAAGCTTCTTAAGCCATAAAGAATTGGGGAGAGAGAGAGAGAGGAAGAGGGAACCTTGTTGCCACACACAGCGTGGCGTCGCAAGTTTTTACTAACTTGCGAGACAAAGATTTAGTGAATGGCTATCGGTAGTTGTAATGATATTTATGGCACTTGAAAGACCCTAAGTTACTTGCAGTTCTTGAGAATATGGCATTAAGTATGTTGAGGTTTAAATTAGATATTATAATGAAGTATACAATACTGTAGCATTTGAATTTATGAAGATAATCCTCATTGTTAAGACAGTTCAGTTCATTTTGCATTTTTTCAAAAGTAGAGTGTTTCTATTTGTATGCTTAGTATTAAAACAATCACAAGTTCCTCTGCAAATATATTCACATTCTTATGAATTCATCAGAAATGAGGAAATAGATACTTATGGTATTTATAAGGTAGATTTATTAGAGTTTTATATGAAATCAAAACTTCAAATGAATTGTACAATATGGACAATGATTTCTTTTATTTGTATGATACATACTCTCAGGGTTAAGTTCTCTGCCTGTTCTCATCCATAACTCTGGAGCCATTTTCTCTCCCAGTCTAATATATCTCTATATAATTTATTTGTCTCTGTCTCCTTATCTTACTGTGCTTATATCACTTCCTTGACTCTTTTCCCTTGCTTTGAATTTTGTCTTGATTTTCTTTTTATCGTTTTCTATTTCCTACTACATCTCACTTGTTTATGATTTCTCTCTTTGTTCTTTTTTACTCCTACTACTTTTTCTTACTCTTTCTTGGTTTTTTCTTACTCCTCTTACTTATCCACTACTTCTTATAAACTAGCTGCTTCTCGTTCTTCTCCTTTTATCTGTTCTAAGTTTCATTGCTTATCATTGCCTCTTCTTATCTCTTATCAATTTCGTATTTTCTCTTTCTCTCACGCCCTGTCTCTCTTTCTCTCTCTCTCCCTATCTCTATCTCACTTTTTCTCTCTATCTCTCCCTCTCCAATCGATTCCTCTATATGTGGCATTTATTAGTCACTCATTTAGTAAACTATTGAATAACATTCGCACTTCTCCGACTCGAGTTCTGTTGTTGATAGATTCGCGCGTTGCCTCTTTGAAGTTGTCGCACGCAGGCAGCAGGTGCCGCTGTCTAAGCAGAACGTGGAGTAGAGTGGAGGGAAGGGGCAGGAAAAGGGCGTGCGGAGTGGCTAACGGGAAAACGGGGCAAAGTTAAAGGGCAGCGACGAGACGCCAACGCAGACAACGCTCAAGCAGATGAGCAAAGTCATCGAGAGACAGACAGTGAGTGAGAGAAAGAGAGGGGGAAAGAGATGGAGAGGGGAGAGGGAGAAAGAGAGAGCAAGGAAATGTGTGTGCTGCAGTGTAAGTGAGATGGAGACATGTTGCCTTGCCACATAAATTAGCAAAAGGCAAAGAGAAAAGGAAAAAAAATGTCTTTTACGATGTTGTTGTTGCTGTTGTTGCTGCTGCCGCAGCTGATGTTGTTGTTTTTGTTGCTGTTGTTGTTGCAGTTGTTGCTGGCTGCAGTTTTTGCCATTTGCCGTTTTGCAGTTGGACTCGAAGTTGGAGTTGGAGACGGAGTCGAAGTCGCCGTCGCCGTCGCCGTCGCCGTCGCCGTCGGGTTCCTGCGCTGGCCCTGCAACTGGATGAGGGAGGAGAGAGGGCGTGCCGGGGGCGGGGCGAGGCACTTAAAGGTGCAGCGCGTGTGCCGACGCACAGCAAGCACAGTTGGGGCAAGTAGGGAGTGTGGCACGAGGAGGGAGTGGGGGAGGGGAGGTGCAGCCGAGTGAGGCAAAGCAAAATAAGCGGAAAGCACAAAACACAATGTTGTGCAAAGAACGTTGAACTCTCTGGCCTGGCCTGGAGTGGAGCAGAGCGAGTGCCAGCTCAAGTGGAGTGAGAGTTGATGTGCGTGTGTGTGTGTGTGCCAGCTGTGTGTGTGTGTGTGTTAGCTGTGTGTGTTTGTATGATTTTTCATAATTTTTCATTTTCACGCACTGTTGGGACATTTGAAAAACTCTCGTGCAGATTTGTTGCCAGCTCCCGTTGCACTTGTTGTTGTTGTTGCAGCGACTGCTGTTGTTGTTGTTCTTGTTGTTGCTGTTGTTGTTGCTGTGGTTGTTGTTGTTGTTGTTGTTGTTGTTGCAGCTACCCCCTAAAGCATTTTGCACTTAGCTTAATTAGGGGGGAAAGATGCAGGCAAACGAACTGGAAATCAAACAGCCTCAGTAGCGCAGCATCCCTCCCCTCTGCCACTCCCCCACACAGCAAACACAGTTTGACAGTGACTGCAAAAAAGTACCACAACTGTGTGCGTGTGTGTGTGCGTGTGTAGAACTGTTGCCTGCTGTCATAACTTGAGGATAATGCGGCTTGAAATCATTTTGTTGCTGTAATTCGCATAAGAGTCTCTAAGTCTAAAAAGCATTTATTATTTCGACTTGGCCAACAGATCAGCTAGAGCGGGAGAGAGTAGAGAGGAGGGAAGAGAGATAGGGAAAGAGAATAAAATGGGGAGATGCAGCAGACGATGCTGTCTGAATGCGCTGAGCCTTTAAGCCACAACTCAAAGATAGAAGAAATGTAGGAAGACTTAATAAAAACACACTGAGAACTCGTTGAATTCGTTTTAAATACTCTTAAAATTGTGTGAATAAATGGAGAGTGTAGTGTAAATGATGTAAAGAACTTAAAAAATAACTATTTATTTTAAATGAACAGTGTTATATTTATAGGATGATACATTAATCATAAAATATGAATACACAATATAAATATTTATTAATATAAGTTCATATTGTTCTACAGTACATTATTATTAATTATAATTTGATCATATTATCTGCAAAGCCACATATCCTCATTTCATTGGTTGTGAGTAAGACTTAAAAGGTTTAACTAATGTTTATTAAATTCAAATAAGTTTTAACAATATAGTATTCCATTTATATTATTGTATTTTATTAACATCTTTATCTGCAACCACTTTATAAATTATTTATATTATATTATCATTTATCTCTTTGTCTCTATTACTATCAAAGATAGTTACACAACAGTCTTTTATTCAACTTCGTTTGTCGTTATCATTTTCTCTCTCTCTCTATCCCTCCTTCCCTCTTTCTTCTTTTGTTGCATTTTGTGCTTCATCTTTTCAATTTTTACGTTTGCTCTGCTTTTCTTTCGCTGTTTTTTTTTGCTGATATTTTCAGCTTCTTCTTTTCTTCTTTTGTTCATTTTGCTGCTCTTTGTTTTGCGCTTTGATTTTTCTCGAGGACGTTGCCTGAAAACCTGATTTTGCTGTTTAATCTGGTTTGCCTTGGCAACGGGTTGAGGCAGCGCGGCGGCAGCAGCGACGGCGACAGCGACGGCAGCAGCAGCTTTGCCTTTCAGACATCTGTGCGGCATTTCAAGGTCTGACTCAGCCAACAAGGAAGGAGACCGTCGCGACGTGGACGTGAACGTGGACGTCGTGGACCGCACTCGTCCGGCAGCACGTTGTGCCCTTTCGGAACGCACGTCTGCTGCTGTTGCTGCTGCCTGGGCCTGAGCCACATTCCAGTTATGGCGTGGCCTTTGCGCCCAGACACACCTAGTTTCGGTCTCCCATTCCCATTCCCATTCCCGTTTGCCATTGCCTTCTTCATCGCATTCGCATTTGGTTTTTGCCTTTTTGCTTTTGGATTTTGGCTTTGCATTTGGATTGTGTGCTTGCTCTGCCCTGCTCCCTGCTCTCTTCTGCCTGCTGCCTTCCTTCCCTTCTCCCTCTCTTCCCTGCCTGCCTGCTCTTAGCTCTGCTCTGCCTACTCCCTGCTGCTGTTTGCTGTTCCCTCTTTGTTTGCCTGCCTCCCACCTCTGCTCTGCTCCTGCTCTGCTGCTCTCTGCTGTGTCTACTGTTGGCCACTTTCTGTCCAGGAGTATATTGAACTCTTCGCGTGGCTGCTCTGGGCTGACCCTTTCAGCGAGGCACAGTTGTTAATCACACATGGTTTGGCTTGAACACTGCTGCAGCGGCAAGCGCATATCAAATATCGGCAGCAGCCCCCGCCACATCCTCCACTCCCCCACTGTCCCTCTTCCTCCTCTCTCTTTCCTCCCCTCTCTCTCCCCCTCCCCCTGTCTTCCTGGTCACTTCAAAGGCAGCGCCGACACCGCATGACATTACCAGCAAAAGTCAACAACAAAAGTGAAATAATTTAGTTTGATTTACCCCGCAACAACAGCGGGTAAGCAGGCCTACCCCTTCACCTGCCCCTGCTCTGTTCACCCCCTCCCCCCTCTTCTCTCCTCCTCCCTCTCCTCTGTGCTGCTTCTCTTTGTTTTTTTGCGCTCCTTTTGCAAGTGAAGTATTTAAATTATAAACTGGCAGCACATCAAAGCGTTGGCGCGCTGTCAATGACCTCAGTCCCCCTCACCCCCCCTGCTCTGTCCTGCCCTGTGCTGTCCTGCCCTGCTCTGTCCCTCTGCAGACTCCTTCTCTGCCTCCTTAGCTGCGGCTTGAATTACGTGCTAGGCAAAAACAACACGCAGCACAGAGAGCAAAGAACAAAAAGCCACTTGTGAGTGAGTTAAGAGAGGGGTAGAGAGAGGGGAAAGAGAGGGGGGGGAGGGGATTGACTGAGGCCGGCTAAGAGTCCTTTGTGGTGGAACCGAAAACTCAACTCTTGCTGCGGCTAAAAAGGTTTCAATTACGCCAACAGAGAGAGAGAGGCACAAAACAAAAGCCGACAAGGCGTCGTCAAGTGCTGCAGCAAGTAAGGGGAAGAAGTGGGTAAAGGGAGAAGGGGGTGCTGCACAGTGGCGCCTTATTGCACAAAATTCTATTGACCATTTCGGCTTGGCGCCACCCGCTGGCAATAAACATGGCAAATTAATTGTAAACGCATTCGCAACGCACGCGTCGAAGGTGCCACAAAAATGCGACCACTTGCCCCCCTCCTTCATTCCTCACTCTCTCTCTCTCCCCCTTTCGCTCTCTGCATTTTATGAGCGCAAAGTCCAAAACGCAAATTCCTAAAACGAATTGGCATTCGATGCGAGGCATTTCACTGCGGCCACGCCCCATTTGGGAGCTTGCTATGCCGACGAGGGCGAATGTGGCGCGCATAACTCATACGCAGCATGTGACGCCAGCCAAGTGAGCCATAAAAACAATTCCCAATGCAATGGACAGGGGTGAAGGCGGAGGGGAGGGGCAAGAGCGAGTGTAAGCAGCAGCGTAATAGATTGAAGAATAAGCGCATTTAAAGAAGAATGAAAATATGCATGGCAATTGTCCTGAATGAAATAGAGAGAAAGAGAAAGAGAGAGAAAGAGGGAGAGGGATTAAGAGAGAGAGGGGGGATAGGTGCAGAGAGAAGTGAGAAATGGTAAATTGGAAAATGAAAAAATGCAATTGGTATAGGAAATATATAAAAACGATATACATATATTCTTGCCTTGCCTTGTTATCGAGAACTGCCCAATGTTAACTTGATAAACTCTATTGGTAAACAAACCGATGATTGATTTGTGCAATTTTCGAACTCTTATGCAGTTATCGATAACATGACATAAACGATATATATTCATAAAGTATAATAAGGTGTTGATGTGATTAGGCGTCTATTGATATTGATATATTTTTATACACTTGCATTTGCTACATCGATAAATTATCGAACTTATTGATTATAGTGTCAGTTTTCAAGAATTTTCGCTGCACTTACGCCTGTTTATCAACATTTACCATGTGCATACAGCTATCGATATATAAACTTATCGATATACACTTGTGGGTAAACTATCGATCTAACTATCGATATTACTTGTAGAAGTCAACATTTGCGAATTATGTAAAATGTGTAGTTAGTTATCGATAAATCAACCTATCGATATACATTCAATGTAGACTATAGATAGTATTTTCTATATTTATTACTTGTAGTAGACTGGATTGGCAAAAGTTTCACTATTGTGATGTTAACTATCGACATACTATCGATATATCATCATAGTAATCCCTAGCAACATTTCAACTATCGCAAACTTCTTTCTCTCTCTCTGCTATTGATTTCCCGTATTTAATCATTCGTCTGCCTTCGTCTTCAAATGGATTACAAACTGTCCGTTTAGTCACGATATTTGTCACGCGGGGATCGCTCAATCAAAACGCCGACGAGCTCAGTTCCCCTTCTTTCTCCTCTGCTCCCCTCTTTCCCTCCTCCCTCTTTTTGTTGCCCCTAAACGTTGCAATCGCTTTTCGCCTACATTTTTCAAACTGGCCGCATTTGCCACAGGCCACGACACGCCTCTCTTGCTCCCTGCCCCCACTGCCACTGACTGATGAGTTGGGAGGGAGGCCCAGTCTGCTCCCACCTCCCACAATCAATCAGCGGCTGCAACAGCAGCAGCGCAGTCGACGTTGCCGGCCGCAGACTGTGGCGCATCACTTGCCGCAAGGCAGTTGGCTACTGCAACTGCCACTGCCACTGCTGGTGGTGCTGCCACCGCTGCCAGTTGTCAGTTGCGGCTGCAATCGCGGCGAACGTGGCAATTAACTCTTTGATGGATTTACTGCATCAGCTCCGGCAACGGCTCCAGCCTCAGCTCCGGCAGCAACTCCGGCTGCGACTGCAACTACGACTGCGACTATTAAAAATAGCCACGAAATGCGTTTTCGACTGCGCCGGATGCGTTGGCCGAACTGCAGCTCCAGCTCCAACTCCACAATTATAAAATAACCATCATTTATAATGGTCGCCGTTGCCGTCGTCGTCGTTGTCTGTGTCTGCCGGCGGCGCAGCGGAAACGCAGCGACGCGTCGACTGCGACGGCAACGCCAACGGGGACTGCAACTGCAACAACTGCGTGTGCATTTGAAATATTCAGCCAGACATTTAGCGGCGCTTTTGGCTAGAAAAAAAAATACGCGCAGAAAGAAACACAAAACCAACGACGCTGCCCTCCCTCTGCCCCCACTTCCCTTCTGCCGTGCCCCTTTCCCCCCTTGGCAGTTTTTCCGAGTCAGAGAAGCGTTTCAAATTACAGACACCAAATAAGCCGCCGCTTCGCGCTCGGCAGTTGCTGCTAAAGACCTAAAGATTATGTGGTTTCCCTGCACCTTCCCCTGCCCCTCCCCCTGCTACTAGAGCCACCCGCCGCCCTCTGCCAACCCCCAACTACGCCGTCGACAATAAAATGCGTGCAAAATGCAATTGAGAAATTAATTTCTCCCATTCAGACATTCGCATTTGCGCTATAATTAAAACTAATTTGTGTATGCGGCGAATAACAGCAACAATTACAACAACAACACTTGCAGCAGCAACAACAACAACACTTGCAGCAGCAACAACAACAGTGCCCCGAACAAACGCCCCAAACAGACACTTTGCTTTGTCTCGCCCCGTTGCCACTTGCCGCACACAGAGACATGCTCTGTCTCCTTCTCTCCCTCTATCTACTGCACACTTCTACCTGTTCCCCTCTAACACCCTCTCTAGCTCTAAGAGACCTTAACATATGATATGATGTTGAACCTCTTCTTCCACTTCTATTTAGTTCTTCAAACCTCTTAGCAGGTTTAAGGAACTTCCATGTTGAGGTTAATGGAGCAGCAAACAACAAACACTCAAAGACTCGAACAATTTCATTGAGTGCACAAGCAGCAACTTAACTCAACTTAACTTAACTTAATTAACTAACTTAATGCGCCTCTACACTGTCATTTATCGAAATAAAACATATTGTGAATGAGGAATGAAGAGACCTAAAGGAGGAAATTAGTGGCTAGTTATAGAGAACTAGAACTATCATATTGTGCAATTAATTCATCTGCATAATATGCAAATTATATATATAGTAGAGAGTATTCAAGATTTACCAGGTTTTAACTTAGTTTTTCTGAGTTAAATAGAGTTCTTAAGGGAATAGATAGAACAATCAGTTATATGTTTTATGATGTTAACCGATTACTTCTTAAGAAGTGGAGTGGAAGTTCAACTTCCTCATTACCTCAACAGCTCTAAAGTATTGTTAAATTGAATTCATAATATTATATTTTCATTGGAGTATATTAGGAATTTTCTTAATGTTGGGAATAATTTTCTTGAGATTTCTTTAAGATTTTCTTTGAGGTTTTATGAGATAAATCATTTGAAAACATTTTTCTCGTGATTCTCCATACAACGTGGCAGCTCAGTTTGCATGACACTTATGTACTTAGTTCTTAAGTATCGTGAAGGGAGTATATATTCTATAACATATAATTCTTATTGCTAGTATCTGTGTATTTTTCAAAATATAATTCGTCTTGCAATATAGAGAAGCTCTGTGCTCTCGTAATCTTAAGATCATGTAGGCATTTCTACTTGTATTTAAATAATTATTGGTTTTATTGTGATATATAATAAAAAGCTGAAGTAAAATCTATAGTATATATAGTATATCAGTTTAAAGCATTCTTATTAAGTGGTAAAGTTTATACAAATTAAAATTGTAAATTTACCTATCAAAGCAATTGCCAGAAAATCCCATAAATTATAAATTTGCTGCCAACTCGATAATAGTTTTCTCTTCAACTCTCTCTATCTCTGCCTCCTTCCCTTTCTCTCCTTGTTACCCTAGCACAATCATGCGATAGTTAGTTTTATTTTTCTAATCCTCGCTCAATGAGAGAAACTACTGGTCGAGAATGACGAATGGCGAACCGCAATTCAAACAGTTTCGCTTGAATATATCTCGAGGAGCGCACTCGAAGTCGCCGTGGGGGAACCCAATTAAAAATCGCAATTGAAAAACAAAACGAAGCGAAACCGAGTCGAGTCGAGTACGCATCTCTCACTCTCTCGCATTGCGGACAGGACGAACTGCTGCTCTACTGAACCGTGCTAATGAGCGCGCCAGGATGTGCCCTGGGACAGGCCTGGGACGAGATGGGTCGCCATGGAGCCTCTCCAGGCCTAGGCCCGGTCTCGGGCGCAGGCAAATGAAGTGCCAGAAATGTGAAGCGAAATTGCATAAACCTCTCGGCGGATGAAAAATCAACTCGAGTGCAGTAAAGAGGAGATGATGAGGGGGGGTTGGGGAAGGGGAGTGGGGAGGGACAGCGAGCATTGCGGCAAGTAAATAGAAAAAAAGAAAAGTTAACTCTTTTTTTTTTTAATGCGGCTCTGAGTTCATTAACATCAGCTGAAAAACGCTGCCAGGTGCCCAGTGACTCTCAAACTGTGGTGGCTCCCCGAGCGCCTACTTATGCTGTGGCAGGGGTGCGGGGCAGGGGATGCAAGGGTTGCCATGGCTGCTGCCATATCTACCCCAAGCAGTGGTAAAATCTAAATGACTTTATTACTTTTTTTTGCACTTGCTGCTCGACATATTTGTGGATTTCTTTTTTCCTTCTTATTCTTGCTGTTCTCTTCTGCCCTCTTCTTCTTCTTGCCATTCCACTCCAGTGCAAACTTTCATTTCAAATCCCGCAAGGATACAGCAGCGGAAAATCAGGGATTGGGTAGAGAGATGGAAAAACAAGTGAAAAGAGAAAGAAAAGAGAAAACAAGTGAAGGATTGCAGCAGCAGGCAATGCAAATACGCGCTGCTAGTGAGGTAATATGAAAGGTAGTCGCACTCAGAGATGCCCTGTATCTGTTGCTCTAACTTGGACGTAAATATCTAGGAAAGGGATTCCTATAAGATTATAAATATTAGAACTTTTAAAGACTAAAGAACTCTAACTAAAATTCAGCTTTAATTCGTATGCTTTGCATTGAATTCCAATGCAATTTTTAGGATACATTTATCAACGATATATCTGATATATTCTGTCAAATATCAGAGTTGAAACTTTGATAGACAGTTTAAAATTTATTTCCGAAAAATTAAATTAAATAATAATGTATAAAAGTAGAGCTAAGAAGAACGTAAACACAATTTGTGATAGTTTTCCTTCTTAAAGTCTTCAATCTGCACTCTGCCCAACTCTTGTGCACCCTGTTATATTTTAACACCTTCGCCTTACAGGGTATTGCGAGTGAAAAGTCTATATAATATTTAAATATGAATGTTATATGTATTACTTGCTGCTGCTTGCTGCAAGTGGTGGGCGCTGTAGGCGTGCCTTGCCGCAGGGTTGCCTTTAAATGCCAGCACGGATTGCAGGCGGCCGGAAAAATTTAATTAGACAACTGAGCGAGAAGAAGAAGACGACGACGACGAGGAGAATGGGAAATCATGAGCGCGCAAAAGTTGCGGTTTACCGAGAATTCTTCTTGGCTTCGACTGTGCTGTGCTGTGGCATGTGGCAGTTGTGGCAGCTGTGTGGCGTGTGGCGTGTGGGCAAGTCGAGCCGAAGGATATTGTGAAGTGTGCATTGTGCATGTCGTTTCAAGGGTAAGCAGCGAAGCGAAAGGGAGAGGGGGAAGGGAAGGGAGGGAGGAAGAGATAGGGAGGAAACGGGAGCTTGCCATTGTTTGCGCCGGCAGCAACGCGGCACTGCTTAGGGGGCAGCCTGGGCAAACAGCGGGGCACATTAATTGCATTGCATACTTTCGGGGGCGACTGGGGGCGCAGCAAAACACTGCAAAATCAACTCCAAACAGACGCCTCGCCCCTCCCTCTCACTGCCTGGCCCATGTGCTGGCCCATTATTAATGAATTAAACTTGACTTTCGGTTCGTTGCACGCCCCAACAACAACAACAAGAACAACAACAATAACAACGATTTGCATAGAGCTGCGTGGAAAAAGGTCGAAGTTGAAATGCTCTAGAAAAGGTTTGAGATAGGGAAAGGCGCTGGGTATGTAGTGGGGGAAAGTGGTTGAAGCACCTACATCTTGCGTTTTATAAAAGAAAAGAAGCTTTTGCATTTTATTCTTGAAACAAAAACATATTTAGTACGCGTATTTAGGTTTGGTTTAGTCTTTTAAATAAGAAATCTTAATTGTATAAATGTTACTGTATTTGATTCTCCTAAGTAATTTAGCTTGTTTTAGATTATTTCATTATATAAAGGATTTTAAAAGGATTAATTTATATTATTTTTATAGAAATTGTATTTCATAACATCAGTTCACTTCAGTATGAATTTCAAGATTTTAAAAGGATTACAAAAAGGATAAAGGATTATAAAATGACTTCTTGTAAATCTATTGCCTTATAAAATATCTCAGTTCGATTTTAGTTCATTTAGTTCAAAATATTCTGAAAATTAATATTAATTATTCTTATTATTTTCTTTAATTTATTTACTTTTTTTTATATTTCATTATAAACTGCAATACACAGATTTCTGTGTTTAAGCAATCTTTAGTTCTTGATTAATAATATATTATATTATATTATATCCTTGCACAATTCCTCTACACACCAAGTACATGTCACATCCATAGTGGGTATGTCCTCCAGCCAAATCTTTTGCTGTTAATCATGAAAGAAAGTGGGGAGTCAGGGAGTCTGTGCAGCAGAACGTAGGGACTAGGGCGTTGGGTGACGGAGTTGGAGTTGGACTTGTGTTACTGCTGCAGCATAAAATTTTGCTTAAAATGTAGTGAGATAGAGTGAGTGGAGCAGTATAAGAGAAAGAGAGAAAGCGTTTCTTTTTTGTTTTCTCATTTCATTTTATTTTATTCGGTTTACTCGGCTTGGCCTGCAGCACATTTTATATTGCGACAACGCTGGCTGTGCGCAGGTTCAATGACTTTGCGGCAGCTCAAGCCATCAAATGAGATTCCACTTGGTGTGCAATGACGCAACAACAACAACAGCAACAACAAAGAGAACAACAAGTGAAGTTTGGCACGCCCCAATGCAAAACCCGCAGCATCATTGCCATGGCTACTCTAAAGATCGTTTGGGATAAGCAGGCAGTGCGCACACTCTTCCCTTCCCCTCTCTCTTGCCTCTCTTTCTCTACTTATCTCTTTCCCTCCTTTTCTCTACTTCTGTCTCTCTCTCTCCCTCTTACCCGTTTTCTAATTAAGCCGCCTGCTCGCCTCACACAATTAAGATGCCAGCGCCGAGTTGTCCTCATCCTCATCCTCATCCGCATCCACGTACCCACATGATTTGGCTTGACTGCCAATTGGCCGCAGCTCCGGCAGCTGCCTCTGTAGAGATCAGTGCTCGATCTGTGCTCGTCGAACCGATCGTAAAGTTTTAGAACGGGGCCCCCAACGATCTATTGTGACCATCTTTGGCCACTTGAGGAGACATTCAGCTCGAACGCTCTCTCTCTCTCTCTCTGTGTGTGCCCGGCTAAATAAATAAATCGCAGCAGCAGCAGCGGCAGCAAAGCTATAGAAGGACATGAGGACTGTGACTTGGACCTCTGGACATGGAGCATGTACATGGAGCATGGACGGTGGTTCGAACATTTTCATAAATCGCTGCAGAACCGTTCGGTTTATGGCATTTTTGTGCAAAGCGTTTGTTGCTTTTGGTTGCTGCTGCCATTCTAACTGTACTTTCTAGTTGCAGGCAGCGGCAGCGGGTCAAGTGGTCAAGTGGTCAACTGCAATGCGTGTGCTCTGCGCGTGTGTGTGTGCGTGTGTGTGCGAACAATGCGTTGCCAACTGCCAAACACCTTCAAGAGCGCGCAGGCCGCAGGGTCACGAGTCTGCTGTCTCCCGTCTAACGTAGCCAGTCTCCAATCTACACTCGAACCAAACTGACAGTTTGACAAACATTGCAAGAGCTCTCCAGCTTCCTGCGCTGTCTCTGTCTCTCTACCTCTCTCTCACTCCCTCCTCTCTTTCTCTCCCTTTTGTCTGTCATGTCTGTGCGTCTCAAACTGCCTGACAACTTTGACTAAGTCAAAACTCAAGAATCTATAGCATATATCATACTACACTTAGTCAAGCTTCCTCTCCCCTCCCTCCTACTCTCTCTTTCTCTTCTCCTGCCATTTCAAGCTGTCAGTTTTTGCCCAGGAGGGGGGTGGGGGGCAGCGGGGCGTGGCTATTTGCTGCAAACTGTTCGTAGCAGAAAGTTTCTCTAATTTTTCGTGCTTTGGTTAAACTTTTTAATTTAAATGACAAGCCAACAGCAACACACAGCCCGACCACGCCCCCCATGCCACATTTGATGGGCAGTGGGCGTGGCAAGGCAACGGACTCGATCTTTGTGTATGCCAGGCAAAGATTTTCATTAGGCCAAAAGAACAACAAACCGTATCGCAAGTTATCAGCAGCCTGCCTTTTCCCCCTTTCCCCAGTGGCAATTTACCGTTGCACTCTTCTCCTTCTCTCTCTGTCGCTCTGCGTGTCCCTGTCAAAATCATAAATTTTACTGGCCCAATTGTCGGGCCAATTATGCAGCAAACAAATGGCCCATAATGAAGCCGCTCTCCAAGTCTGCCCCAACGAACTGGCAAAGTCAACATTTATCTTTCCCATATACGAGACGAGACCATCATGAGCAACAGGAGCTGCAAAAACAGAGCGATGGAAAAGCTAAATAATAAAGGAGTAGTGCACTCGATACGGGTACTTCTAACAGAAAGAGAGGGAGGAAGGCAGAGTGAGAGATAGAAAGATAGTAATATGATCTTATACACTACAGAAGAAGGGGGGAATGTGCTACGAAAAATGCTTAAAACAATATTATGATAATTTTAATTTTTATTTTTTTAATATAATAAATATTAATTTATAATTTATTTTGAAGATTTTCCTTTATTTTTTAAACATTAAAAAAATAAAAACAAACTAGTTCAAGGTAAAAATTTTTACATATAATATAAGTTTTGATTCGCGCAGATCTCTGTTATTATAAATGCAAGAGATATCAAATTTGCTATGAAGGTTTCTGTAAATCAAACGCTTCTGAAGCTTTTATCAAATATGATATGCCACGCCCACTTTGCACGGAAATCGTATTCAATTGTTCCAATTCAATACAACCTTTACTCGTTACTTTTCAACTAACTCTAGCGAACATTCAGTTCCCAAAGGAACCTTTAATGTTTCCGCTCATATATTCTTGTTTCTAAACATTCAAGGTTAAGAACCTTAGCACTATAAAATTAGTTATATTCCTTGTTAAATTTTATAATAACAATTATATCTAAAACTATAATCACAGTTTGCTGTTAATAAGCAAACTTCTCTTTGCTGATAGTGCCAGGTACCGTTGCACCCTCCACACAGTAATTCACATGGACTGTAATAAGACCTAATCAGCTGAGATTAACTTTAATGGACCTTAAATACTAGACATGGCCAGCATAGGTTCAGGTAGAATGGAAAGAAATGCGGAGAATGCTTTGCAGACTGCGGCGCACCTTGATTCTGCTTACGCAAATGCAGCGACACCGTAATATCGATAATGCTAGGGTATAGTTGAGGCCTGGGTACAATGTTGCAACTGCCACAAATAAATTCTCAAGCCCCCGTTGGCCTAGGCCAGAGATGGACGAGCGGACAATCGATGCTGCTGCCGAGGCTGCCTTAATTGCCATGTTGCGGCAACATGTTGCCGATCAATAAAAGCCACAATCGGTGGCAGTGGCACTGGCACTGGCAGTGGCAGTGGCAGTGGCAGTGGACGTTGCACTGTGTGTGCACTGTGGACGGTGGCAGCGTGCCCCATCAAAGCCATGACCAATGATAATGACAATGCAGTTTCTTTTGGAGGCCCAAAAGGAGCCTGAAAGGCTCCGCCAGAATCCATGATTAATGACAATAAATTTTGATTTTTCAAGGGGGGGGACAGACAATGGACTTGCTTGATTAACAGCCTAAGCATGGTAGGGGGGGGGAGCAGAAGAGTGGCAGGGGAAACTCGCGTTAGTTGGCTAAATGCGGCCAAGTCGTAAATATTGTGCGATGCAGGCTGTCATAAAAAATTGCAATGCGGCTGCAATTTGTTGCACTGCCTGAGATTAACATAAACGCAAGCACAAGCAGAGGCTGGGGCAGGGGCAGAGGAGAATGGGGAGGGGGGCACCGCGACCCTTGCGAGCATCTTGCAACTGCAACGGCAAACTGCGCGCATTGTCTGACTGACGGTCATCATTCAAAACGTCGCACACTAATTGGACAGTAAAATTGCCCTAGCAGGCCAGGGGCGTAGAAGAGGGGGTGCAGGCAGTCATGTGCGTGTGTGCGAGAGAGAAGTGGGGAGAGAAGGAGAGAGAGAGAGACCCCACGGCAATGATTTAGTGCGCAAAACATTAGCTTTTTATTTATTTTACGCGCGGTTTCAGTTTCATTTTGTCCGCAGCGAGTTCTTTCCCCCCCACTGTCCACTCTCCCCTTGCACCCCTCCCTTCTCCACGCCATTTATTAATTATGCAGCGGCTCCAAAACATAAACAAAAATGCAGTCAGCGTGGCGCAGAATGTGCAAGAGGGGGGTCGGGGCAGAGTCGGGGGTGGGCGGCACAATGGAATTTGTTTTCGACTTCATTAAAGTTGATTTAAATAATTTTCTAAATGCGTTTGCCGGCGATGCACAGAATTCGCTTCTCCCTCTTTGCTTCTCCTTCTCGCGCTTTTTATCTTCCCTTCTCTCTCTCATTCTCCCTGTCTCCCTCTTGCTCTTCGGCTTCCGTTTATAGTTTGAATTTTACAGTTTTAATTTAATTGCATTCGGTTTTTTATAGTTTTATAACGTTCTCCCTCTCTCTCCCTCTCTCTCTCTCTGTCTCGCTTTGCCCTATAATTAAATCGGGGCATTAATCTAGGTATTCCCATTTGTATTTCTATTCCGATTCGGCACTTCCATTATGATCGCAAGACTGGGAGCACTCTTTGGATGCGGTTCCCATTTCACATGAGCCCGAGGTGCCATAAAGCGGCTAATGAGTTAACAAGTTATGGCCAAGTCGGAAGCAGAAAAACTTCAGCTGGGAAATTGAGAAAAGTGCGAGAGGTTTTTATTGTATTTGGCAAGGGGGGAAGAACTTGCAGAAAAAAGATTCTAAGGTAGAAACTATCGATAGAATGTATAGAGTAAGTAGATTGCGATCAATGCATATGAACAAGTGTAAAAGTTTCTTATTTTATGAGTATCTGCAATGATGGCGACAGTAGAACATTATGCATGAAGTTTTACAAAGCAATAATTGCGTACAAATACTATCGATAGTAATAGGGAAACTATCGATTGAAATCTAGCTGATTTTAAATGCTCCTAAATTAGTTATAGTGCAATTAAGTTCAATAATTTATCGATAGTTTTCATTACGGGCAGTAAGGTATCGAGAAGGAATGAACTATCGCTACTAGCGATATATATCGTAAACTATTTATCAATTAAACTAACTTTCAGTTATCAATTGTAGATATAGTAAATCATTATCAATTGAAATTAGCAACTATCGATATTTAAGTGTAATTTCCCATATAGTATCGATAAGTTGAGTTTGCCTGCTTTGCATGTCAAGCTGTTTCAGATTTCTTCTTCTTTATTTCTTGACTACTGATACCCCTCCTACCCCTCTGGCTGGCTGAATGCATCGACAAGATCAGCAACAACAACAGCAACAACACGAATTAAAATTGTAAATGTCGCGACTTCTTTGGGGCTGGCAATATCATCGGTGCGATGTTGCGACGGCCAAACAAGTTTACGCGACGACACTGGACTCGAGACGGGTGGTGGGTAGAGGAGGGGGGGGGAGGGGAGTGGGGCGCAGACAGCGAGCAAAGACTGCGACGAAGTCACTGAAAACGGACGCCATGAAATGCAGATGAAGCTGCGGCAGACGTTGACTTTGGCTTTGGCGCTGTCTTTCCTCCTCTGCCTCTCTCACTCTTTCTCTTCCCCTCTCTCGCTCTTTCCTTGTCTGTCTCGCTCTCGCTCTGTCTGTCTGCCCCCATCTCTCCTGAAGCTGTGTTGCATATGGGTCGCTGCTCCATTTTGCATGGCGCAGCATGGCACATCCTCATCAATTGGCGAGCAGCGCATGCAACATGCCACATGCAACATGCGACAATTGCAAAGCGTGCAGTAAGCCCCGCTCTCCCCCCTGTCTGCCCCTCGCTGCCCCCGTCGCTGCATAATTGCCAGCCGATGTTTGCTGTTGTTGTTGTTGCCGTTGCCAATCCTCGCTTGCTGCATACAGACACATGTGTCAAGCCTCATTGTCAACGCGCCATCTGCCGGCCGTCTGCCGGTCGCGTCGATCGTCAATATTTGCCATGATCTTATCGCGTCGGCGAAGTCATGTCGCCTGCCAAGTCGTTTCGGCTTTCAGCAGCAGCAACAACAACAACAGCAACAATAACAACAGCAGCAGCAGCGCCACTTGGGCGCAATTATTTTATTTAACACTTGCAAACGGGGACAACACTGGCAAACTGGGCTCATGAGCACAGCTTCAAGGTGTGTTACGCTTCTCTCCTCATGTGCCTTGCACTCTTTAACCCTCTCTTCCTCTCCCTGCCCCTCTTTAGCCTGCTCTTGCCCTTCCTTCCACTGCCCGCCCATCCCCTATTTGAAAATCAAAGTCATTGGCTTGTTAGCCATTGCAGGAAAGAGCAGACTGTCAGTTATGGCTTAAAGTACAGGGTATATGCACAGACAAGGCACTGACAAGCAATGACAGATTGTAGAAGAATATATATATTGCATGACATATATCTCTCTCTATATAATATATAGTGTAGTAAGTGGCGAACATTATCACAGACCGTTTGCTTTAACTCTTTCTAACTCAATCATAGCGATCCTTTCGAGTACATCTTGTATATTTGATAATATTTATCAGATATTCCTATGTATATATATTATATATATTCATATATACCTTCACAGCTGACACCTTTAAGAAGTTTCCTTTTAAATATCCCCAGCATAGTGTATAACGTATTCGTTACTCTTGTCATTATCTGCGAGTGTTGAGTTATGGTAAAGACCTTGGACTGTACACTGCACACAGCGATCGGCTGCGGGTGCGCATCTGCACCCAGCACCACATACCCCTCCCTCTCTCCCAACCCATCCCTCTCTGATCCTCTTACCCGCTTCCCCCCACACCTAAACCACTGTGCAACGTCTCAGTCGTCTTTGGCAATTTGTCACTGCGACGTCAGCGAGACAACGACGACGACGACGACGACGAGAGGCGTGCGCCACAGACTCAGCAGGCTACCAGTAGCCACTTCCCCCTCCTTGCTCTTCCCCTACCCCCTCTCTGCTGCTGCTACTGCCACCCACCTCTGCCAGACTGGCGACGGCATCTATCGCTGCCTGCCATCTGTGAACAGTTAAAGAGCGTCGACGGCGTCGTCGTCTTGAGCTGCTGCTGCTGCTCCTGCTGCGACGATGGCCATGCCGCTGGCGATTGCCAGACCAGGCGACCGTGGACTATGCGAAGATTGGAGACTGTGGACTGTGGATTGGCTGCCTGGTGACTGTCTTGGCTGCGACTTTGGAGACGCGCGGCGGCGCTCCTTCGACGACTTCTTTATGGCTCTTGATTTTTATGATTTTGCTGTTTAATGGTTCATTTGTGTGCGCCCCCCGCTCCCCCTTCCCATCTCCTGCTGCCCGCACTGACTAGCTTCCAGTTTTGTTATCGCTGCGTCTATATCTTTCAGCTTTTGTCTTCTGCTGCTGCTGCTCCTACTCCTCCTGCTTCCCTCGCCTTGCCTTGTTTACCCGCAACGTCGCCAGCTTGGCTTAAGTGTGTCTTGCTCTGCTTGGTCTCCTCCCACTCCCACTTCCACTCACCTCCCCTGGCTTAATCTCTGTTCCAACATTTTTCGAGCATGGTCGCCGCTGCGTCGCCAGCTACGGTTTTGGGCCAACTTGTTTACCCATCGTTTTGGCCAAGTTACGGCCAAGCGCGACGCTGCTTAACAGCATTGTTTGTTTTTGTCTTTTGTTCCCCTCCATCTCTCTGTTGTTGTTGCTTTCTTTTTTGTGTGGCTCCACTGATCGGCAAATTTATGTTGCATACTTTGTGGCCAACGAGCTTATGGCTTGTTTTTTAGCTCGCCACTCGAAAAGTTACTGTTGTCTATATAAAAGAAAGGTTTGTTTGGTAGTTAAGGCAGATAATTAATGACTTAGTTAGATGAAAATGCTCTGGGAGCTCCAGATCAGCCAAGAATATGTTCCAGCTGAGTATTGCGAAGTATATTTAACCGTTTACCAACACTCTACGATTCCATTTCCAATAAAAAATGAAATTTCAAGTGTTTTATCAACTTGACATCTTGAAACATCTCTGTCTCGCACAAACTCTATTGAAAACTATTAAAACCTAAAAAAATAGGTCTTAATTCCTATATAATTGGCAAACTATCATTTACCAACACTATTATTGCCTTGGTATCATCTCTGATGCATAAAAACCTTCCTTAAAACTTCATCAGCTTGTCATCTTAGTAAAAACAACAAAAGTTTTAAGTAAAGTGTCTTAATTCTTATACTATCGGTAAACTATCGCTTATCAACAGTTTGTTATCGACTTAGTACCATCTCTAATGCCTCTGCACAATATTTGAATAAGAACAAAAAAGCCTTCATGATCTTAAGTCCCAACTCTATTTGGTCGCTAAATTATCAGTTACCCACACTTTGTAATCGCCTTAAGGTGTCATCTCTAGCACATTAAAGCAACAGGTAGTCAGCAAATATTTTAGCTATAAGCCATCGGGATAATCCTGCGGAATGTTCCATTTATTCAGCTGAATTATGCACCATCGATCCCAATGGCTTCATCTTTAATGTAATCTCTGTTTATCTCTCATGTCAATTACCTTCTCTCTGCATCTCCTCGGCTTCTAATGGGCTGCGACTGCTGCGCCGTGGCCAATGACACCTCATCAGCTTAACCTGCGATTAGCTGCCTTGTAAATTTTACAGCTCCCCTTGCACCATGTTGCCCCGTACACCCCCCTGCTGGGAGCCATTAGCTGCTTATTGGCATCTTTGGCTGACCATTTGCTCAACTGCCGCTGCGACACCTTCCGCAATGGGGCAACATAAAGTCCAACCACAACAGCGACTTCTGCTGAGGCTCAGGCTGAACAGAGAAGGGGGAGGAATGGGAAGGGGGAGCTAGCTGAGGTACGGAGGTCCGTGGCGCCGCCTCCATTTAAAATCACTTTATGGCCGAGTCGTCGCGACCATAATTGGCCGCGGTGCCAATCATTTTAACAGCTAGGCAAACACGCAACCCAAAGCAAGCCGAAAGAAAGAAGCCAAAAGGAGGAGAACAGCAGGCAGAAGAACAGAGGAGCAGGGGAGAGAAGAAACCAGTCGCCAACCAAGTGCATGTTCCATGTTCCATGTCCACGGCGAACCGCCGCCAATGTCGCTCTGATGATAATGCAAAATATGCAGCCAAAGACGCTACCAGTTGTGTGCACTGAGAGAAAGGGTATAAGCAAATAGCACTATTGATCTGATGAGAAGAAGATATTCAAGCTAAAAGAAAAATATACATTTTTCTTTTCGTTGAATGAGATAGAATCCTTATCCTCATAGATGGGCTTTATCTTGGACTTTTTAAAAAATCCCTAAATATATACAGAAAATTTAATTTAGAAGGATATTCCTTTGATGCCAAGAGGGCTTGTGTTGTCTTTATAATATATATATATATGTTATTTGTTGATTATTTTAAGTTATTTAATCTTTATGACCAATTTATTAAATTCTGATGAAATCCCTAATGACACTTGATTTAAATTTAAAAAAAACTATCGCAATTCTTGGAAAATTTCTCAAAAATACGTTAGTTGTGTTGTCTCATTATTTCTTTCTTCATGTTAATTGGACTTACTGTCTATCTCCCTCTTTTACTCTTTGGAATCTTTCTAAATGTTCTGCTCTCTTGTATGTCCTGTTCTTTCTCTGCCTCATCTTGTCTTTCTCCCTCCCTCTTTCTTTGTCTGTCTGTCGTCGAGTTTTCTTTGTAGATAGATAGATAGATCTGTCATATCTATCTTTGTTTATATTTGTACTACTCTGTCTCTTTCTTCTGTCTTCTCTATCCTTCTGCCTCGCTTATTTTCTCTCTCTCTTTTTTCTCTATGACTCCTTATTTCAATATTCTTTTCATTCCCTCAGCTGTTACCACTCCAATTTCTTGCAGTGTAGTCACCGCAGTTAGTCGACCGTCTGTCTCAATGACAATTGGCGCCATAACCGCGGGGCGTTGTGATTGAGGAGGATCGAAAGATCGCAAGATCGCCAGATCGAAGGAAGAGAAGGATAGGGAAGGGGGATTGGGAATGAGGCACTGCCTGGCAGTGGACTGTGATCCTACCGGGTAGTTGTTTGTTTATAATTAGCCACTCAAAAACAGAGAGGGGAAGGGGAAGGGGGTCGGCAGGGGGGCGGGCAATTCAAATTAATGGCAGGGGCTACTGGTTTTCCAGCATCTATTTTTATGGCCGATCAATTTTCTAATAACCACGCACAGACATGTCCAGACAAGCACTAACACGCAGCATCTCTCTCTCTCTCTCTCTCTAGCAGATGGAGGACACACTGCTGGGACTGGTGGCGCCGCAGCCGCCGTCAGCGCTGCAAACGCTGCCGGCGAGCCTGAAGCAGCAGCATCTGCTGCATCCGCTGGAGCTGTCCGCCGGGAAGGGGAAGGCGGCGTCGCTGAAGGCGCCGCAGGCAGCCGGACTGGATGCGTATCATCCGCTGAACATACAGCGCTACCAGCTGATGTACGCCCACTGCATACAGCAGCAGCAGCAACAGCAGCAGCAGCGCGAGCGGGAGCGCGAGAGGGAGCGAGAGCGGGAGCGGGAGCGCGAGCGAGAACGAGTCACTGTGGCGGGGCAACAGTTGGCGGTGGCCAGCAGCGCCTTTCAGCCTTGGCGCGCAGTGCACGCCTACAACACGCTCTCGTACGCCTGCCAGGAGCCGCCGGAGCTGCAGCATCCGGAGCGTGTAGTGCGCAGCACGGATCGGGAGCGTTTCGAGCGCACGTTTCAGCCGAACGTGGCGCTGGCGCCGCGCAAGAACATACTCAGCAAGGAGCGCGAGAAGGAGCGCGAACGGGAGCGGGAAAGAGAGCGCGAGCTGGAGCGACAGCGGCAGCAGCAGGTGCAGGAGCCGCTGCAGATCAAGCAGGAGCGTGCTGCAACGCCGCCACCAGCAACGGCAGCAACAGCAGCAACAATAACTGCAGCGACAGCAGCGGCAGAGGCAGCGCACGTCGGCAGCAACAGCAATCACAGCAGCGGCGGCAGCAGCAGCTGCGGCAGCAATCACAGCAACAGCTCCAACAGCAGCTCGCCAATGCCCAAGCCAGCTCCCGCCCACCTGCCCGCGCCACCACCGCCCGCCCTGCCCACAGCAGCAACAGCAGCAACAGTTGCAGCAGTAACGCCTCCTGTAGCGCGTCATGTGCCACGCAGTCCCGCCGAGGAGTTCTCTGCGGGCAGCAATGAGATTACCTCCTCCACGTCGCCAGTGCCGGCAGCAGCAGCAGCAGCAACGGCGGCGGCAGCAGCAGCCTCCGCCAGCAGCGGCAGCATCAGCAACTCGCACGTGATTGCCACCGTCAACCAGCATGCCAAGCTGCTGCCCACCAGCAGCAACCACCACCATCATAGCAACCACCACCAGCAGAGCGAGCCGAGTCGGATCAGGATCAACAAGAATCTGATGAGCCAAACCCAAGTGGGAGCAACATTGCAGCCGCTGCTGCTGCAGCCATTGCTGCCGCATGCGACGGCAACAGTTGGCGGCAGCATCCACTACAAGACGCCACCCTCGGCTGGCTACTCGCCCACGCAGTCTTCCAGCGCTGGCCTCAACCTCAGCACGCACTCCTCCAACGTGGTCAGCTCGCCTCATGCCAAACTGCAGCACCACCACCAGCACCAACACCACCAACAGCAGCAACAGTTGCCGCTGGGCAATGGCAATGGCAATGGGAAGCCGCATCTGGGCAGCGAGTTCGAGCTGTCCACGGACACGGATGACGACAGCCTCAATGGGGAGCCGGACAGCAGCGCCATGTTGCCGCCGTGGGAGCAGGCTGTGGAGGCGTTGCGCGAGACGCGGCCCAAGGATCGGGAGCGTGTGCTGCATCTGCTGCAGCGACTGTTGCAGGAGAACCAGCAGTATCGCTACAACAATGTGCAGCTCAGCGAGGTGTGCCACAAGCAGGAGGCGCACATTGCCGAGCTGCGCGATCAGCTGCAGCGCTGTCGGCGTCAGTTGGAGGCCTACGACAAGCTGCGTGTGGTGCCATTGAAGACGCCGCGGCAGACGCAGCTAGAAGAGGTGGAGGAGGAGGATCAGCAGGAGGAGGAGGAGGATGACGAGGAGGAGCAGCAGCAGCAGCAGCACCAACGAGAGCAGGAACATCTGCTGGATGCAGACAGCAATGAGACGCTCACACAAGATCAGGCCAACAACAATAACAACAACAATAACAATGGGGAGCTGAAGCCGCAGGTGAATGGACTGCGTCGCAGTCCAACGCCGCTCAAGGATGAGGCAGAGGCGGAGCCGCAGCAAATGGCACCTGCCTGCAAGCGCATCAAGCTGCAGCCTGCGGAGGATGACAAGTGCTCCGGCATGGCGAATGGGCATGCCAAGAGTCCAAGTCCAAGTGCCGCCAGTCACGAGAGCGAACCAGAGGAGGAGGAGGATGAAGAAGCGGAGCATGAGCAGGAGCCGGAGGAAGAGGACATGGAGCTGGAGCCTGATGAGGCGGACATGGATGAGGATCGCTTGGAGAGATCGGCGCAGACGCCGCCCACAGCGACCACGCCTCGTTCGCCAGACTCCGCCGCGACGGCGGGGCGACTCTTCGACAGCAGCAACAGCAGCGATGAGGCATCCCTGAAGAAGGCACAGCTCTCAGCCTGCCAAGCGCTGGCCAAGATACACACCAGCAGCAACAGCAGCAGCAACAACAACAGCAACAACAGCAGCAGCAACAACAACAGCAACAACGATCAGGTGGCAATAAAGGCGGCTAGGGATGAAGATGAGGAGACGGAGGAGGAGGACGAGGACGAGGAGGAGCAAACGGAGGCAGATGAGGAGCGACAGCAGGCGGAGGAGGATTCGGACGATGATGAGATGCCCTTGCAGCAGCGCCAGCAACAGCAGCAGCGACGTCAGCGATGCGACACGGCAACAACAGTAGCAACAGCAGCAGCAGCAGAAACAACAACAATTGCAGCTACAACGACGCCAGCAGCGGCAGCAGCGGCGCCGCCCGTTTTGATGGCGACAAAGGCGAGTAAGAAGCAGACGCCACCAACGCCGCCGACGCCAATGGCAACAACACCAACAACAACTCCAACACCAACAACAACAACGAACTGCGAATTACAAATTAAAAAGGAAATTGCCTAAGCAGCTGCCCCACCCCCCGCAAGCCCCTCCATTGATCGCATTAGCCAGTATAGATCATAGCGTTGTCTCTTTCTCGCACACAGTAAACTAGCTAAGGCGTTTTGCTAATTAGTTTTAAGCTACGTCCCGCTCTGACCAACTCCCTCCCTCCCACAGCCAGTCTTTCTCCATCTCTCTCACTCCAACTCTCTTTAACTTGAACGCTCAACATGAAGACGCACAATTGGAAGAAGAAGAAGAAAGAGAAGAAGAAGAAGGAAAAGAATACGAAGAAGAAGAAGCGACCTTTCTATGGACACCTTTAGCTTGTTTTGATCTCACGTATAACACAAAATTTGTTAGGCTTCCAATTCGCTATAAAGAAACATATATGAATATAATATATATTATATATGTTCTGTACCAATCTATCTATATATAATTTCTGTATTTCATCGACTTTGCTGCAGAGATATTATCAACATTGAAACCAAAGCTTTAAAAACATAACAAGAAAAGAAAAACGAAAAAAAGAAATGAAATGAAAAACGAAAACAAAAACATTGAGAAATCACATTTTATGCGTGTGTTTTATGATTATATTATTATCATTATGATTATTATAATTAAACCTTACAGATTACTCTAATTCTACCGACTAATTCTAATGCTAATTCTAATTAGTGATTATACTTTATAAGGTTAAGGCATGAAACCACCACAAATGAACGAAAACTTCGAAGACATTTAAAAGAGAAAACCAACTCAAAGCGAGGCTTTAAAAACACACACACACATACACATACAAACTTAACACACACATACACACACACAATTTCCCTTTCTTCTTCCCAAAGCTTCTTCAACATCGCCTGCCCCGCCCCTTTACCAACACATTCTTCCGCCCTTTTTCACTTATATTGTAACTATTTTAAATTAGCTTAGGTTTCTACACACAAGAGCAGTGTAGAACAGTGCGAAAGTGAGAGCAAGGAGGAGAGCAGTGAAGAGAAGAGAAGATGAAATGAACACACAAAATGAACCCACCACTGAGAAAACAACAAAACAAATAACAAGTTGCTATACAAAAAAAATCCAATATAAATAAAAGGAAAGTAAACGTTATTACTAAAAACATTTTACAACACTGGCGAGTTGCAGCGTTAAAGCGATCGAGTTTATACAATACGAAATAGGAAAATACAAATACAGCGCATAAATATAATAAACTTATGGATAATGCAAGCATATTTACATGTATTCACACACACACATACACATACATTAATATTTATTGTAGCGCCTAATTCAACAATTTGATTAACCGTAGATTCTTCTGTTTCCCTTGTAAGCTTTGCTTTTTGTAGGCATTTAGTTGAATAGTTTTAAACAACCAACAAACAAACAAAACAAAACAGACATATATCTAGTATTTAAATAATACTGAGACACACACATACATACAAACGCTAGAGTAGTTCGTAAGGTAATCCTCTCTGTCTTTGTACCATGTGAATGGCAAATACTCGTCGTTTGTTTTCTGTAAATATCATTTCTGTCGATAGGCATGCATGTATCGATACCTCGATATGTTCTATACTCGTATTCGTAGCGTACGTTTTGATTTTGTTGCCAACACTTTGTGAACTTTTATGAATTTTATTTTTTGGAAATACAAAATGAAATGAAAGAGGAAGGAAAGTGGAATGAGGATGTTGATAGTAGGTCCCCCAAGCCAAGAGAGATTTCAAAAATCTATAAACTTTTTGTTAAACATATTTCATAAAAATTATTTACGCCTGTGTGTTTTGTACTTTCTAAAAGAACACGAGAACGATAATCCCCCGTTTCGTTTATTGCCCTAAGTGAATTTCGAAATTAAAAAGAAAAAAACAAGAAAAACAACATAAGAAAAACAACTTCAAACCAAAATTCAACTAGTTCTTAAGATTCGCCAGCGGAAAATGTGTAAAATTGTATAAAAAATATGATAAATTAATGAAAAGCCCAACAAGAATTAATTATATATATATTATTAAATATATATGTATATGTATACATACGTTTAATGATTAACAACTTAAATTGTGTGAGAGTAAGCGAAAAAACATAAACAATTGTTATTCAAATTTAAAAAGTTATATAAATTATACGCAACAAAAAGAAAACAAAAACAAACAAAAAGCGAATTACAAATTGCTATGCAAAAGTAAACAAAAATTTAAAATAAAAATAAAAAATTGAAAAAAAAACAATATACAAATTATTGTGCATTAATTTTGTGTTGATTTTGTGTTTCATTTATGATATTTACGATTTCTACCACACCCCAGAACCAGAAACTGAAATTGAAACAGAACCAGAACGAAAAGTAACCCATACAAATAGCTAATAAACAGACCCTACCTTATAAAGAGAGAGACAGAGAGTTGAGAAACATCAACAACAACTTGAAGGTTAATCAAAAAGGTTTTCAGCAATTTTATATTAATGGCCAAATTTTACATCCGATCCGAAGGGAATTTGCAGTTTTTTCTATGATTTTTTTGGTAACAACCCCAAAGAGAAAGAACGAGATAAACAAAAACAATCATTTTATTGAAAAAATAAAAACAAATACTATATTTAACAAACTTTTATATTGCGCCGCCTGCGAGAGAATAATAATAATGCTTACAAAACGACTTGAAATTGTTACAACTTATTACAAATTTAAATGTGCAAAGGCTAAGAAACAGCAACAACAACAACAAAACAGCAACAACAAATAATGGCATTAATTATTACCGAATAAGCTAAACATTTACATAAATAGCGTTAACTTATGACAACAACAACAACAACAAATCCACGTCTTGTCAAACATTATGATTATTACTATTATTATCGATTACCGATTTTCGATCATTATTTATTTATGTGACATTCAGAATGCAAATAAAATGTACAAATTGTGGAGCAAAATGCGTAGATTATGAGTAAAAGTAGTAGAAGAAGAAGTAGACGAAGACGAAGGAGAAGAAGAAGACGATAACAAACCGGAAGCGAAATGCACCCACAAAGCGAATAAAAAGTTTAATTCAATTAAACCGTTAATGAACAAAGCAAACAACATTTGACTTCAACGTTTCATATTTAAGTAGTGCAGAAACAAATAAAACAAAAGAACATTTCGAAAAAAGAACGAAAACATTATTACGTATGTAATGTCGAGGCAGAAAGAAAAAAAAAACAAACGGTAAATATTATGCATAAATAAATATTTGAAAAACATAAGCAACAATTTGTTTTTTTCGGATTCCTCGCATTGCTACCCATTCAGATATTTTCCCATTAGATCTTTTGTTAAATAAATAACAAGTACAATGGGCGTGTTTCTAGCTTTTTAAAAACGTCTAGTAACGGTAAGTTAATGTTTTTTTTTTTGTGGTATTGTTTTCACGTCGATTAGCCGATAAATCCGAGACACATCATATCGAAGCAGAGTACTGCTTAATGCTGTCATCCGAATCGCAAATGGGATCGTGTCTTGGGAAACAGACTCTTGTTGCGAAAAGGCAAGCAGTTTTTCATTTCAAGGCGTAACGACATTTTTTTCGTTTTCTTTTCGAAATGTCGGGCATACTCAACGAGATACTTGCTGCTTTACCAAACAGATGGCGCCACAAATATTCAAATAGTTTCTAGGTATTGTAGAATCGCATGCATTCAAACCTAGATGGCAGCAGGATAAATTTAGTACAAATTTAGTACAGTTGAATTTAATTCAACAACAAATGTTCAACTGTAATGACAATGCCTCTGCGGACTACATAATACCAACAGATGGCGCCAAAGCAGAATCACCTATAGTTAGACAAGCAGTGCACTGCTTGCATTGTAGTAAAATCCCAAGACACAAACCTATATGCACACCCGGGGGACAATGGACTAAAATAGTTGTATGGCGGTTAAAAAATCTCATAGATGCTGTCAGCAACCAACCACAGAGTGAGCCACTGGCCCTCTGCCTGCACTACTATGAGAGTTGCGGGCACTCCTTTTATAAGTTTTACAATTAATCGCTGTAAAGTAAGGCTTATCGATGAATGAGACACACGTTCATTGATAAAGCTGGCGTTCTTTTAAAATAGCCAAGGCATCGCTTACATATCAATCAACATTTTCATTATTTTTATTCGCTGCGTCAGGAAAACAATAATCATATAGTAAATATGAAACATGAAATTAAGATTTCGAACCGAGAGAACTTATAACTATAGAAGAGAACTATGAATAAGACGATCGTTAAGTACTATCAATGGGCTGCGTGCGCTGACTGCGCCTGTGCCGCCGCTGCCGCATGGTGCAGATGATGATGATGGTGGTGGTGGTAGGTGAGTGTAGGCGTCGCAGTTGCCACACCGCCAGCCATAGCGCCGACACCGACGCCGGCGCCAGCAGCGGCAAAACCAGCGCCAGCTACCGCCATCTGTTGTTCATAGTTGGCATAATGATCGTAGTAGCTGCCGTAGCTGCTGCTCTGCTCGAGATTAGCTGCGCTGCCGCTGCCACTGCCACTGGCGCCATCGACGTTGCCAGTCGTTGTGCCCGTGTCGAAGTAGCTGACGCCGCCGTAGCCATTCGCGGCTTCGTAATAATGTCCGGCGCCGGCGGCAGCGGCGTGTCCATTGAACTGTTGCAGCTCGTAGTCCGCCTTGGACTCCCTTGGATTGTAGTAATACTCGTAGTTCTCCTCCCCATACCCCGCCAACGGTTGCGTCTCCACGGTGGCGTTGTATTTGATTGTGGGCGTGGCTGCGTCGCTTTTGCAGCCCAGCTCGCCGCCCAAATGCTTGATCTGCGAATAGTTGATGAACTCCGGCTCCGGCGTGGCCAGCTGAGAGCCGGAGTCGTAGCCCAACTGGCAACTCGATGCAGTGCCGTAGCTCGAATGATTCTGATGCGTCGACTGCGCCGACAGCGACAGCGACTGCGGCAGTGACAGAGACTGTGGCTGGTGATATGCGCCAGTCAACTCGGAGGAGATGCATGTGTAGGGCAAACTGGGCGACTTGCTGGGCGCGGCTGTTGCTGCTGTGGGCGTGGCATGGTAAATGGGATAGTTGTACGTGATGTGCTGGTGGTTCACGGTGAACACATTTGCTCCCGGCTCGCAGGCACTCGCCGCCGCTGCCGCCTCCACGCCACTTGGTGTGCCCAGAGGCCACGAGTTGCCCACGTAGCCACCAGAGGAGGATTGACTCAGCTGCTGCGCACGCGTCGTGTCCTCCAGGTAACTGCACGTGCAGTGGCTGTACGTCGTGCACTTGCCACAGGCTGCAGGGGAGAAAGAGAAAGCGATAGTAGGGATGGATGATAATAATTCATTTATGATTTAAATGTGTCACTTTAATAAGATTTAATCTGATTGTCGGATCTATAAGGAAAGATGAATTGATTTCATTTTAAGAAAATTAAATTGGGGAAGATCTACAATACGAGGGTCGTTTGATAAGTCCGTGACTTTTTGAATAAAATATATTTTTTTCGTCAAAGAAGCGTTTTATTTCTCAACATAATCTCCTTTTAGCTCTATACATTTAGTCCAGCGTTTTTCCAATTTTTTTATTCCTTCCAAATAATAGGTTTTCTCAAGGCCCTCAAAATAGTCGTTTGTTTCTGTGATGACCCGAATCTCTTACCGCCGAGCCATTTCTTCATGTTTGGAAACAAAAAATAGTCACAGGGGGCTAAATCTGGAGAATATGCTGGATGGGGTAGCAGTTCGTAGCCCAATTTATGAAATTTTGCCATGCTGACACGAAATTCACTTTTTTCCATTTTCGTTAAAATTCACGAGATCGTCTGCTTTCAATGCCTATAAAACGCAAACCAAAAAACGCAGCTTTCTCAAAATTTTACGGTCAGCTGTTAATCGATAACTGCTGACAGGAGCAGTGTTGTATTTAGAGCAGGTGCGCGGCAAATACAAAAAGTCACGGACTTATCAAACGACCCTCGTATAATAATGAATGAGCTGTTGACGACTGTACCATATATGAGATTATGGACTGAATTTTCAATAAGATGTTGAGATATTGGCGTTCTAATAATGTGATAATAACATATATACCTATGTATCTTATACAAGAAGATGGTTCTATTTTCATTCAGATTATTATATATTTAGTTAAGATTTATATTAAATCTTAATTAATAAATCTCTTTAAATAGAAACTCACCATTAAACTGATATATCTCCAGAGCGGAATGTGCCAGTGGATTGTTGGCAGTGCTGCGTTTGAGAACCTTTCCCATGAGATTCTGCTGCTGCTTGAGGAGTTTGAAGAGAGCTTAGGATAATTGCAACTACTTCCTTGGCTTGTTCAACTCACCTTCACTTGCTTGACCAATCCGGCAATGACTGACTTCTTGGAGGTGCCACCCGCTCGCGCAGAGGCCGTTGTTGCCTTACTCGATCCCAGCGAGACACGACCGAAAGCGCGTTTGGAGACACTCGAATTCTTGGGATCGGGACGCAGATGATCGTGCACGCCCTTGGCCTGAAAGAAGATGGCATTGCCCGAGTGCCGCCAGAAGTGGGTGACCGGGTAGCCACAGTGTCCGCGACAGGGCTTAATCTCCAGTCGCCCGCCGCGGCAACTTTTGTTGGGACACGCCTTGCCCTCCTGTTTGCGACGCGCCTTGTCGCAGATGGCCGGACGCAGATTGATCTTGGTGCCGTTGGGCAGGGTGCAGTGCTGCGAGCAGACCAGCACGCCCAGGCAGCTCTTCTTCAGGATGTTCACATTGTGGTTGTTCGTGTTGCGCATGGCCCAACCGGAGATGTGCTTCTTGGCCTCCTCGTTGTGCACCGAGTAGACCAGACGCACATGACCGTCGCTCCACTCGCTGAACTCATCGAACTCAATGTCTGCCACATGGGGCACAATCGCATCGTTGATGTCCCAATCCCGTTTGGACTTGAGCGACGACGTCATGCCTCCGCCTGTGCCGGCTGTGCACGGCAAATAGCTTGGCTGACTCGGCTGCTGCTGTTGCTGGAGAGGATGAGGCTGAGTGGGATGCGGTATGTGCTGCTCTGACTGATGTTGCGACAGTTGTGGGTAGTGCGCCTTGAAAGTGTAGCCATTTCTGGGGATTGAAAAGAGATCGGGAGAGATTCATAAGAGAATATCATGCTGTATTTGATAACAATGATGTAAGGATACAAATAAATATAAAAAGTCTATGTGCTTAAACTTCGATTCACAGCGAACCTATTTATATTTCGTAAAATAAAATATATTTTAACTAAAATTCTAACTGAGTTATTCACTTCACGCTGTGATTCATCGTATAAAATATCGCTAAGAGCAGTATCGAGATTAATTAACCGAACTCAAACAAACTGTTCAACAAGTCAATAATTGTAGGTCAGAGCTTTCGCTGTGGATGCGGGTAACCACAGATTTAATCTAAATGCTTCTTTTTATTGGGCACTACTTCGTTTAAAAGGTGCTCCTCAACCTAACCTAACATAGCAGCAGAGTAGTGCACTTGAGAATGCCAGTGCATAGAGAGAAAAGTCATTCCAGTCAACTACTTTTTAAGATATTCAAGAACAATGGAGGTTGTTTTTGAACATAAACTTAACTGGTTATATCTTTATATATTATTTCACAGATAGAAATTTAACCAAAATTCCGTAAAGATTAATAGTTTTCTGCGATCTTTTCCTAAAATCTGATATACGAGGGTCGTTTGATAAGTCCGTGACTTTTTGAATAAAATATATTTTTTTCGTCAAAGAAGCGTTTTATTTCTCAACATAATCTCCTTTTAGCTCTATACATTTAGTCCAGCGTTTTTCCAATTTTTTTATTCCTTCCAAATAATAGGTTTTCTCAAGGCCCTCAAAATAGTCGTTTGTTTCTGTGATGACCCGAATCTCTTACCGCCGAGCCATTTCTTCATGTTTGGAAACAAAAAATAGTCACAGGGGGCTAAATCTGGAGAATATGCTGGATGGGGTAGCAGTTCGTAGCCCAATTTATGAAATTTTGCCATGCTGACACGAAATTCACTTTTTTCCATTTTCGTTAAAATTCACGAGATCGTCTGCTTTCAATGCCTATAAAACGCAAACCAAAAAACGCAGCTTTCTCAAAATTTTACAGTCAGCTGTTAATCGATAACTGCTGACAGGAGCAGTGTTGTATTTAGAGCAGGTGCGCGGCAAATACAAAAAGTCACGGACTTATCAAACGACCCTCGTACCATAAACTGAGCTTCAATCCAAAATAACTCCATTGATGTTCTCTTGATTCGTATAGTTTGTTTCTTATCTTAGTATACTTTACTATGCTATACATTATTTATATTCAGTCAAAAACGAAATAATATGACGTTCTTAACACCTCCATGACGTTTTTAGCTTCACACAATGACGTTGCCATGCCTCCCCCTGGGATTTAAACCTGTATCCATGCTTACGTAACTATGAGTCAACACATTTATATTTGATCCGAATAGGCTGTTGACGTAATCAATAAAGCTAATAATGATATCTCAAAATTAGCATGTGCATAAAATAATTATTTCTATTTCTGGGAAGAAGGAAGGAATCATAAATCTTGCACTTTAAATTGCCTAAATACTTTCTGTTCCCCACTGTAATTATAGTCTCTTTAAACTATTTTTTCCCTACCCAACACTGCATTTGACCAAATACAACACACCCAAAATGGTAATACGCCCATCTTAATTAGCCATCTAAACGATTCCGAGTGAACTTTATGATACTCTGTGTGGGCTGCGTGAGACAATCAAATGAAATGTTTCTGTCGCTTTTATGTCATGTCATGGAACGCATAACTCAGCTGTGATTGTGGTACCGTTAACCCTATTGGTATTAGTCTAGTAAGAATCAGGCTGATGTAATTTAAGCGCCAGAATTATTGACACTTAAGCGTGGCACGAGACTGAGATGCTGAGTCAGCCTAGAGACGAATCGACAGGAGAGAGACGGAGAGGCGGAGAGGCGATCGTAGAAGCAGACACAGACCGAGAGGCGATCGTAGAGACAGACAGACGATTCGATCTTCTGCTGTCTGTGTGGGAGCTTTGCTTCGCTTGAGATTTATGCGTGAAACGTTTAGGCGATCGGAGCGATCACTACGATCGCTCTGCAATTAGCAATAAATTTGTCCGGCACAGCGTCTCATTAGGCCGGGCGCCCTGGAGAGGGGCCCAAGTAGAGGGCGCTACATATGTGGCTAGTTCTGTTCCACTCGAACTGTGTGTTCTTTATTTTTTATGTGCGTACTGGGAAAAGTCAGCAGGCCACTGAAGCGCGTTACCTGCGCGATCAGGTTGGTGGTCCACAAGATCGAAATGAACCTGTTGCACGACGCGGCGTCGTCGTTAGTCGTTTGTCGGTTGTCGCTTTGTTTTGGGTTCGTAAATTGACCGCTTGACACTTCGTAGTGCTTATCTGAGATCTGGCGATAGCGCATCGTTGTGGCTCGTTGTGTCTCTTTCGCCCCGCGCTGTGTTTATAATAACTTTGTCACCTACAAAATATGTCTCTATATGGACCCTTTCACTGACCCCCGCTCCAGATTGATCGGCCCCCGCGTTGGCCCTTTGCGTGTGTGGTCCATGACGATTCCCCCCGCGGCTTTTTTCGAGTACCATTAACCCAGGTCTATCCCATGGCGCTGCCCCTCCCTCCTTCTCTTTCTCGCAATCTCTCTCTGGCTCTGGGATGGGCTCGAACTAATTTGAATATTTTTGGTTTCGTTTATTTTTTCTTTTATTGCGCTGGGTTTTTTTTTTGCGATTCGCATTGTTTCTTATCCTAATCTTTTATCACGAAGTAAGCTGGAATTCTACAGTGCATGATTTCTTGAAAATGTTATACAAACAATCCATGAATTATTTAAAAATTGTTTGGCTTTTCCAGCAGACTCTCAAGATCAATCAGAATTTCTTATCTTAATTTCGGGAACAAACTTTTGTAGTTGTATTTCTTTCGGTTTCTTATCTCTTGATTAAAATCAAAATAAATAAATTATATTACTCGGGGGTATTATACGAGGGTCGTTTGATAAGTCCGTGACTTTTTGTATTTGCCGCGCACCTGCTCTAAATTCAACACTGCTCCTGTCAGCAGTTATCGATTAACAGCTGACTGTAAAATTTTGAGAAAGCTGCGTTTTTTGGTTTGCGTTTTATAGGCATTGAAAGCAGACGATCTCATGAATTTTAACGAAAATGGAAAAAAGTGAATTTCGTGTCAGCATGGCAAAATTTCATAAATTGGGCTACGAACTGCTACCCCATCCAGCATATTCTCCAGATTTAGC
Organism: Zaprionus indianus; assembly: GCA_018904595.1. Taxonomy (NCBI): domain Eukaryota; kingdom Metazoa; phylum Arthropoda; class Insecta; order Diptera; family Drosophilidae; genus Zaprionus; species Zaprionus indianus. The sequence goes on from JAEIHA010000905.1 coordinate 7,621,638, forward strand.
CCCTTGAGAAAACCTATTATTTGGAAGGAATAAAAAAATTGGAAAAACGCTGGACTAAATGTATAGAGCTAAAAGGAGATTATGTTGAGAAATAAAACGCTTCTTTGACGAAAAAAATATATTTTATTCAAAAAGTCACGGACTTATCAAACGACCCTCGTATCTTCGGACTCTATATATATATATGCGTTGTTCTCTGTTCCAGTGTTCTTGATATTTATGGATTTTTATAATATACGCAAGCGAAATTCTTTTTTTTTCATTATATTGCAATTCAAGTTATAAAAAATTAATATTTTTTTTACTGTAGTAATTAAGATTAGATGTGTATATGGCGTGACTTATAAGAAATACAAAAGTTGTATAAGGAAACTTCTGAGTATAAGAACACAATATAGAGGGAACTTTTGATTCTTATACAAATAATTCTGTTCAAGTTCGGAAGAAATGGAAATGGAATTAATGAAATTTTATGGAGAAGTGATTAATAATTATTAATTATAATTCTTCACAGTTCTTCAGATAACATACAACAAACAGTATGATTCTCAAGAACTCAACTAAAATACATAAATTTTGTTCGATTTTGAGATTCTTTCCTGGATAATATCGTACTATATATGTACGTGTACGCATGTTGATATAACATTTGCGGTATACTGTTTTATCGCATGTAAATATTATTGAAAAAGCCAATTTTTTATTAATTTCCAATGCATTGCGTTATCTTAAATCAGGGTACACTTGTTCAGAATGTTCTCAGCATATTGCTTTAACTTGATTTTACCCGCACTCTGGAACCTCTTAACCGCAACAAGTACTTGTTTAATACTATAAATAAAACAGGGTTCTGCTAAGGCTCAAAAATGTGTATTATTAATTCCACATGGCGCAATGCTATAGCTAAGTAATATAAAGTAATTCGATTTACTCGGAATCGTCGTTTCTGCTCTGTGTCATGAACGGAAAATTTGAAAAAGAAATAAAGTTGTGAATCGAAAAAATCTTGAAATAATAGAATACATATACTATATATAAATATAAAAATTATAATACTATTTAAAATTACTTTCTATTTGGAAAAAGGTACTGATTGTGTAATATTAACCTATTTATAAAACTGGTAATTATGTTTTAATACCTATTTTTCGTTTAACGACTACGATAACATCTCTGTTAATATATATAGTTTTTTTATGTATATTTCACCTAAAGTTGTGAAATTTAGGCCTAAATAATATTTTGTAGCTTCAGTGCACTCGAAGAATGCTATCAAGTTCTAAGAACCCATTTGCTTTATAAGGTTTTGACGTCGAGAATTGTTACCCTAGAAAAGGAGCATCAAATGATGGGGTATGACAAGTCGAAGAGAGAGCAGAGAGAGAATTAGAATAGAGGCAAATTTATAGAAATAGTTTTTAGGATTTTTCTAAGGTTTTTCATATGAATCTAAATATGTTATATTCTTTCTATTATATTTATCGAATTTTTAGCAAAATAAAGGCTTAGACTTATTCAAAATTGTTTGTGAAAGTGGAACAAAGAGAATGATATCAACAGTAGCTCATGATGTGTTTTATTCCAATAGGTACCATAAATGTTGAGTAATTAAGGTTGGAATGTATTTGTTTTCTTATTTCAGTCAGAAGGTGAAAAGAGTTTTTAAATTCCGAATGAAAATAAGATGAAAAGAAAGATTTAAAAATCTGTTGACTTTCTCGGCAAGTGAAATCGCTATATAAGAGGTATAAACACAATCGATCCTCAACTTATTGGGGGTTTTCTGTTGTTGTTTCTTTTTTTTAAAAATCATGTTTCGCAGCTGTTTTTATCGCCTGTGTGTGTCAGGGGACTTGAGTCGGTTGAGCTCCAGATCGACTGGCTGTGAGGAGAGTCTGCGATCGATCAGAACTTACAAAACAACCATATTCCACAAGAATGAAGGCGATTAATCCCAGAGCGTGTGTGCGGTAAGTCTGCGTGTGTGTGTCTGCGTTTGTGTGTGTGTTTGTGAGTGTGTTTGTGTGTGGTTTATCCAATTGCTGAGCTGCGACACGAACTTGTCAAACTGTTTACACTTCACACACGACACAAATCATCTTATCGAATTGTGAATTTGAAATTAGAATTGCCCGAGAGTTGTAGCTGTATCTGTATCTTTTGTTCAGCTGTATCTGATGGATAGACGCGTATCCGTCGCTAGTTAACGCTCACGCACGATATAGACGACGACGACGACGACCTTTCACTGCGGCAACCTGTGCGCGGTCTGTGTGTCTTTGCAGCAGGGCGAAATTCACGTATCTGCCAGATACAAAACGGAAAACAACAAACCAAAAATCCAAAAACAAAAAGAACGACATCAGATGAGGAAAAATGAGACAAAAACCCAACGACGCTGCCTGCGTTTTTGTCAACAATGCGAATGAGACTCTGTGTGAGTGTGTGTGTGCCTGGCTCCACCTACAATAGAGATACAACAGCAACAACAACAACACACACTCACACACGATGGGACAGTTAGCGGGAGCTATCGTACACCCGCATAAATTTGGCAAAAACTCCTCCGACGTCGGCGCATAATCAACGCAGCCAACAACTCCAAGAGCAATTTGGGAGCAGCGAGCAGACACAGCTGCCACTGCCACAGCCACTGCCACTGCCACAGCCACAGCCGCTGCTTCGGTCGCTGTCGCTGCCTCTGCCGAACGCTCTCAGCTACGACTGGCGTTGTGTGCGTGAGTGTGTGTTTATCAGGCACTTCCACGGCTCTTCCAGTCGCAGCTGATTGGTCGGATAACAACGAGTCTCACACACACACACGCACACACAGACGCACACGCACGCTGTGTGAGTCGTGTGCTCTCTGAAGTGAGTCGACATTGCTCATTATCTGCGCGCAAGTGTGCGTGTGTGTGTGTTGAGAGAGTTTTTAAGTGCTGGAGCGGGAGAGGGGTGGAGAGGGGTGAACGGGTGCCTTGTGTCTCTCGCCTGATAAATATCATTGAAAATTTAATTACGTACTTATTATGCGCGCTTATCGCTCACTTTGTGCATTGTTTTATGCCAGCAAAGGCTGAGCGAGAGAGAAAGAGAGAGATAGCAAGGGAGGGAGAGAAAGGGAGTGAGTCCCTTCGCCCACCCACACTGGCTGGAGAGATATTGTCCATATGTCTGCCATAATCGATCAATATTTGATTTGAGTTTCAAGGCAAATGGAAGTTGGCCTTCTGGAAAATTTCCTTAAATTTTGGTTAGAGGTTTAAAGGTTTAAGAAAATGTTTAAGAGAATGTGGCATTGAAAATATAATTAATATACATTTTTATTACTATGACAGATAATTTATATTTACCATATTATTTCTTATTGTATAAAATTGCAAAGTTTTTTTTATGATTTTACTCAAAGAAATGTATATTTTTATTATTATAATATATTAATGATTGATTGTATGTATACTTATGTTTATTTTCAAGACTTTTTCTAAGATAGTGTTGTAAAATACATAAGAAAATATGCAAAATTATTTTATTCAGATAAATCTATCATTACTAAAACTATTATAACAATTTAGAACACCTCTTTATAAATAAAATTTCAATCATCCTTGATATTTTTGACTTCATTTCTTAATATTTTGGACGTGTATACTGTATTTATTGAACCGATTCTGGATCATCATTTTAATTTAATTTAAATAAAATTGAAATTTCTTTAATTTAACCTTTTATGAATCAGTAATGTTCTACATTATATTTGAATATAATTTTCACATTTGTACAATTTCCTTATGTATATAGCAGAAAATATAACTCTCAACCTTAAGTTTTCTCTCTCAAAAATACATTCCCATATCCATTCCCCTTCGTATTTGTTTTTCAAAACGCAGACCGATTTCTCCTCAGAAGCACTCTTCTTTATCTCTTTGCCAGCCTGCAATTACATTTCTCATTTTCTTTATTTTCATTTCCCCGAAAATTTACTTCAACAAACATTTCGATCACTTTTGTTATCAATTTTTCCGTTGGGGACTGCCCACAGTTGCTAGCGATATAATTAGAGCCGATATACTGGGAACATACAGTGGGCTCTCATTAGTCGATTCTTATCGGGGGACCCTAATCACGGCGCAAAAGTCAACACGGCGCAGGCAGAGAGCGATTTCTTGTGCCAATAATTCGCACACGCTTCTCTTGAGAAACTTTGATTAAATGGGAGGCCAGGAATCGCCAAGGGGCTGCTATAAATGACATAATTATGGAATTGCCAATAAAAGGACTTGCCACAAAATATGCGAGTGAAGAGAGAAGAGTGAAAAGTAACTGTAAGTGTACAAAATAAGCGCAAACAAATGAAGAATAATAATATGCCCCAGAGAGATGAAAGAGAAGTCTCGAGAGGGTCTCTCGCGGCTGTCGGGGCTCTCGGGTTTCTTGGTCTTTCACCTGATCGGCCCGCATCGCCATTTAGGCCAGAAGTAACAAACAAAACAAATGAAAATAAAACAAATTTATGCGTCCAGTTGCAGTTGGGCAACAATTAAGAGGCCGATGGCACTAGACCAGTGCGGGGAATGGGTAGAGAGGCGGGCGGGGAAAGCACTTGGCAAATAGGCGTTAAAGTGAAAATTGACAGGAAATGCTAAAGAAATGCGACTTCTCTGTGCTCATCGACTGTGACCCATAATTAAAAGGGGCAGCAACAGAGTCGCGGAGTCAGCGCAGTCAACTGGGCTGATTATACGGGATTGGGCCTCAAGATGTGTGTACTACCAATACGGTTAACAGCCACTGTGAGTGGCTACCCACTCCTCTCTCCACTTCTCTGCTCACTCACCTTTCCTCTCTCTCGCTCTGACTCTCTCTCTTTCTCGGTCTGGGCCTGTTGGCAGCGTTGTTGTCGCTTTAACGCTCCACTCGGCAAATTATACGGGTGACAAAAACATATTTCAACGCAACAAAAATGGTAGAAGCACACACATATACTCACAGACACTCAGATGTACACACACACACTCGTACATTAGTTTACAACTCGTAAATGTTTAGTTTGTTGCAGCTGCGCACGCTTCGCTTGACTTTTCGCAATTAATTGCTCAACATTATTATAATCAGGCCTTGTTTAATGTAGATACGCGCTCTCTCGGTGTGGTCTCCCCTTCCCCTTTCTCTTTCCCATCCCCGCTCACTTTCAGCCTCTCCTACACACTCTCCAGGTGCGACTCCAGCAGCGTCTCCCGGCTGTGCTCTAATGAACGCGTGCTCTACGACTCCAATAAGCTCAAGCTGTTCCCCCAAAAAGGGCCTGTCATTGAGGAGACCACGGAACCACAACGTAGTCGCAATAAATGCCAAATATTCATTGTTTCCGATACCCTTTAAAATGGGGTGCTCAGATTGAAACATGAAATGTTAATAAAGATAAAAATATGATAATATAACTAAGAACATTTTTTTAATTTTGTTGAAAAGAAATATTGAGAAGTTTTAAGACGTTATAAAGGTATAAGGTACTCTTGAACACGGTGGCCAAATTATTTTGAATTAGGTATCAAGAGTCCAAGATTCTAACTGTATTTTAGCCCCAACAATATATAGAGTATTTAGCAGTATATCATTCCTTTACATCCATCCATTTCTGTTCGCTTTTTAGCGCAACAAATTAATCATTTTGCTGTTAAAATAAATAAAAATTGGTATAGTTTGAAATGGATTTCTAACGCTTTTGAGCAGATATATTATTAATTAATTAACTCTTTAATGCACTGCGAGAAAAGCGGGCAGAACTTATGATTAATCAATTACACGATAAGCCAAATGAAAGAACAATCAGCGTTATAGATACTTTAGCAGTATAAAATATAATTTACTTTTAAAATTCAATATTTGCCAATATTATCTCTCCATTCTTTTTATTTTGTTCTTATTACAAAGTCAATACCAAATGTTTTTTCCTTACATAACCTCAAATCAATAGCTTCGTATTTCTTCGAGTGTAAATTTTGGTCTTAAGCTCAACTTTGGGGCATACTCCAAGTGCGACTTGTGGCACCCAACACAGACAAAGACCAAAGGCAATTTTTCCATTTACGCAATTAATTGGTCGTCTCACTGGGCGGTCCACTAATAGATCAAGGGAAACAACAACAACAACAACAACAACACAACAATATCTTGAATGCGGATTAACATTTTGCCCATTGACTGATTAATATTTAACACAGATCGAACGAGAAGAGAGACGCCTTCACCCACAACGAACGAATGAACCTTTTTGACAAATGTCTTTCCAAAGGTTGAGGCTAATGATGTTCCCCAAAGATAGAGTGGGGATTAGGGGGGTAAGGTGGAGACCTCTTGCTAGTGGGGGAATCGTAAATGAGCGCGATTAGAACCCAATTATAAAGATGACTTGTACTCGGCTCAAATGAGCCTCTACTTACGCTTTAAAACAAAAGGCTTTTTGATTATAAAAATTACGGCTCATAAATTTAATTTTATGACTTCTTTCGACATGATCGCGATTATAAGAGTTATACTAAGGTGGGGTGGTCTCTGAGTTACTCAGTACTTAAAATTTGATTCAATTTATAAAGGTGTTTTTGTTTATATATGTAAATGATGCTATTTCGGTAAAATTTGGTTGGGGAAAAGATTATATTGTATTTTCATTCGCAATCTGAAGATATGGTGACTTATCTATCTTTAAATATCTCAATTGCCTGCTTATCGTCTCGTGTATTCACTCATATTCAGCATACCTCACTACCCTCTCAATTGCTGGGTATAAGAAAGGCAGAAGGTGCCAAAATTACACCTCCTCATGGACTGTAATTTCGTCGCTGCAGCTTAAAGAGCGCTCCTTTCTGCCGCGGGTTCGGGTTCAGGTTTGAAGTCCATACATTTCTTCATCAAGGAAAATTGGGCAAGAGGGTATCGGAGTGCATTGAAGGTGCCACACAGTTGTAATCAGTTAAATGAACTGTTGAAAATTTGCCACATTTGCGATATAATGATTTTAATGACGGGGGCTCATTCGATGCCCGAATCTCGCTGCTTGGCCACGCGTTCTGTCGCGCCTGTTTAAACAATAAGCAGGCAGCCGATCTTGGGCAGGTCCCAGGTCTCGAGGTGCTTCTTCTTGTGGCCAAAAACCCATTTGACACTAATGTGTTTTCGGGGCCCCGAAACATTTGATTATCGCACATGCGAGTCAAGGAACTTGCCTTAAATACAGTACTTGATGAGGAAATCAACCGGGTACGATCATCATTCGGGCATTCTTGGGCTCTCTTCTCCCCCTCTCTCTCCCCCCTTCTCTACCTCTCTCTCTGTCTCTCACTCTCTCTCTGTCTCTCAAAATGCAGTTAGACGCCCGAGGAACATTGACATCGTTTCGTCGCTGGAATCTTTTGCACATTTTATTGCCGGTTCCTTTACCCTGACCTTGCTCTTGACCAGGTTGCTTAACCCTTTTCTGTTTTTCTCCTTGTTCAATCTTCATTTCTGCTCTTTGTTGTGTCTCTTCTGTTCATTGAGCCTTATCGCAAGTGCATTAATTAAATTCCTTTCCACAGTGTAGAGGAGTTGCGTCCAGCCGAGATACCCTGATAAGATTAGCCAAGTTGTTTGACTACTGGGTGGCGTTGCGGACTGAGCTTCTCCTCTAAATGGACTGACTGTGGTATATTGATTATGACACACGATTAGATGCGACTCGATGAGTGAAGATCATCTGAAGTAATATTTTTGAGAATATCTATAAGGGTTTTGTAAATATGTTCATGTGTCATAGACGTCTATTTATTTTTGTTCATTTGCCATAAATCTCAGTATTATATTCCCACATTATAATATGAATTATAACAAATTTGTTTGAAGTTTTTATGTTCTAGATTTAAGATCATATTATTAATTATTATAATTTGTAGAAAAGTATGTTTAATCCTAAATTTAAACTTGTTATATTCTAAACATTTTCTAATATATTTTATATATATTTAAAAGTAGGTTGAACAAATAAAAAACAAAGTTTACTTTATAAATCATAATAATAAATCTACACTTAAATTTTCTAAAAATAGCTAGTTTATTTCTAGCTAGTTTATGCTATTTCCGTAGAATAAACACATCGCGTTGACTTAAGCGATTTGCGCGGGCAGAGATCACGCTGTTTTTTTGGCATTAATGATGTCTTTACGACACGATCGTCGTCGTCGTCGTGGTCATCAGCTGTCAGTCGTGGTCGATCTGGCTCGACGCACTCGTTAAGTCCAATTGCGAGTCCGAGTCGGGGCCAATCAGGCCCGAGATGTGCGCAATGTGGACGCAGCAATTGCCTTCATCCCGCATAAAAATCAATGCAATCAAGTCGAGAGAGTAAACCGAGAAGTAGCGTAGCGCCAGTTCGCCAAGGTGCGACCTGGGCAGATGCACGCATGACCTACGACAAGCAGGAGGCGGGGGCAGCACAGTGGGACGGCTAAAGGAACGGGGGGCAGGGGACAGTGGGACACGGCAGCCGGTTAAGCAGACGCCAGAGAAGTGGAACTGGAACGGTTGTTCATACAGAGACGTTTAACTTAATTACGATTATGATTACGATTACGATGACGATTACGATTACGATTGCGATAACGATTACGTTGATGATTATGTTGGCTCAGGAGTCGAAGGCGATTATAGAAATGAAAAGTGCTGAGGCAAAATCAAAGGATTCCACACAATTTATTAATATTCAATTAATGTGCCACAAACAGGTGCAACAAAGAGAGAGAGAGAGGGAGTGCGAGAGGGAAGGCGTGTGTGGGGCAGGTAAGTAAATAATAACAACAATTAATTTAGTTCGCTGTCGTCGAGGATCGTCGCGACGCTGCGCACGTAGACGGCACGGGCTAAATTCTTAATTCGATTGCCGATTCCGATTCTCAAGCAGACCACGAAAAGGAAGTGGCAAAGACTGTGGCAAGCCGCCAACGGCTGCCACAGACGCTCAGCTGCAACAGCTGCACATCGCCTTATGCAGGCGGTTGTTGTTGTTGTTGCTGTTGCTGTGTTGCTTTTGTTGTTGCTGTATTGCCTGTCGACTGTGTTGGCTGCTGCAACTGCTGCAAGTGGCACAAACAGATTTACATGCTAGGCAGCAACTCTCGAGGCTGCCTCGTGTGGCACGTGCTTCGCCTGGCAACGCTTCTTCTCCTCAAGGTGCAAAGCGTGAAACTCCCACGTTCATTTAGCCCACTCCAAATTGATGAACGACTAGCAGACTCCCTCCTCCTTCCCTGCCCCTACTCCCCCTCTGCTGCAGCTCATCATATGATCAATCATCAGTTACCCTGTCTGTCTGTCTGTCAGTTTGTTGTGCCTCCTCGCACAAAGCCGGCGTCGATTGCCTTTGACAGTTTTTACCGTTTTCCTCAATTGTTGTTTATGTATCGCGCCTGATTATTTGCCAGGGGTAGGATTATCTGTCTGGCCCGGAGTGTGTATGTGTGTGAGTGTGTGTCTCTACATTTTGCATATGCTCATCTGATTGATACCTCCTCTTCAGCAGCTGCTCAAGTACCATTACAATCCCATTGACTGCACTCGATTGCCATTAATGACATTTCGGGATTTTCGGGAATATTTTCTGTGCGAAAATTGGATTTGAAAATCAAAAGACAATGTTAAGTAGGGAAGAAAATAATAGATAAATAAATAAATATGCTTTATTTTGAAATTTCATTGCGTTCATATCGTTGTTTATACAATTTTCAATAATAATATATAAAATAATAAAATAACTCGTTACAATTGGAGATTGAAATTTAATAGGACAAAATTATTTTACTTTAATTTTATAAAAATGTTTAATTGTTTTCTTATAAATAGTGTCCTACCTATAATTTTATATATCGTTCTTTGTTTTTCGTACGAATCTGATTTTTTTTCTACGAGGGTCGTTTGATAAGTCCGTGACTTTTTGAATAAAATATATTTTTTTCGTCAAAGAAGCGTTTTATTTCTCAACATAATCTCCTTTTAGCTCTATACATTTAGTCCAGCGTTTTTCCAATTTTTTTATTCCTTCCAAATAATAGGTTTTCTCAAGGCCCTCAAAATAGTCGTTTGTTTCTGTGTTTCTCTTCATTTGACCCGAATCTCTTACCGCCGAGCCATTTCTTCATGTTTGGAAACAAAAAATAGTCACAGGGGGCTAAATCTGGAGAATATGCTGGATGGGGTAGCAGTTCGTAGCCCAATTTATGAAATTTTGCCATGCTGACACGAAATTCACTTTTTTCCATTTTCGTTAAAATTCACGAGATCGTCTGCTTTCAATGCCTATAAAACGCAAACCAAAAAACGCAGCTTTCTCAAAATTTTACAGTCAGCTGTTAATCGATAACTGCTGACAGGAGCAGTGTTGTATTTAGAGCAGGTGCGCGGCAAATACAAAAAGTCACGGACTTATCAAACGACCCTCGTAAATATTCATTTACGTCCTCGCACCCATATTCATATGTATTCACGCTTGTCAGTCTGCCATGCAATGTTGGCAATAAATTTCCAGTGACATCGCGCCCCCCGCCTGGCGATATCTATTGTGGAACACCTTTGTCGCGTGGCCATACGAGGCACACTCCACACCACGCTCCATAAAACCAACCAAAAATCATCAGAAATCAGAGACCATAAAAACCCGACAAACAAATCCAACTAATTAGCCAGCATTGCTCTCTCGATTCGCGGGCGTATTATCAAATGCAAATTGGCATAAAACAGAAACAGGGACAGCGACAGGGACAGAACGGAGGCAAAATCAAATAGAGGAAAACAAATGAAAAACATGAATAGTCCACGAATAGTTTAGGTAGTTTTTGGGTGGCAAACCATAAACAAAAGCCACGAGATTTTGTGGCCCATAAATAATGAGAATCATTTGGCCCAGAACGACCTCAGAGCGGGACACACTCGAAACGGAGAACGGAAAAAAAGTAGAAAGGAAAATGGCAATCGAAAACGAATCGCCAAAAATTGCATTAGTCAATGTGCAGTTAAGGTTGCATGCAGCGAGGGGTGGTGGCAGGCAACGGAGGGATGATGATGATGCGACGAGGGGTTGCCAAATAGAATGGAATGCTAATTTCGCTGACTTTCCTCTCCCTCTACCTTTCTCTCTCTAATGATTATTCGCAATAAATTATTTATTTTGACACTCTCGTGTCTTTCCAAGAACATCATTGATTGATATCTAATAGATTTGGCACTTAGATAATGATAGAGACAGGTCGCCGTGGACCCTCCACACACAGAACACCCTGTGCGTGTTTACATGTGCCAACTAATTAAACCCAAATGAGAGAACACAATTTTTTAATAGGAAAAACCCACAAAATCACCGCGGGGCAGCGTCTTGAGGCGCGGCAGGAGTCATAAAATCAAACACACACATACAGACACAGTCGCACTCCAGTACAAGACACTTCACACCCAGTGACAACGTTGCAGACGCATCCTGTGGCGCATTGGCACCGCGTCCGTCTGGTCATTAGTGTCGCCACAGCATCAGCAGCACCGGAGGCGTCTGCGTCTGCGTCTGCGCTCTGGTGTCACCTGCCGAGCTCGTGCTCGTGCCTGGGCTGGTGAAGATGTTACAATTATACCTGGTAATACCTTGGGCACGACGACGACCACAGAATGTCTAACAACAACGGCACAGCTTGTGCCATTTGTGCCGTGTGCCACGTCCACTTGGGTGTGGCAAGAGTGCAGTGCAAGAGCATCAATTATGAGGAGAGGGAGAGGTGAGAGGGGGGAGAAAAGAATGACTGCAGAGAACGATAGTTGTAACTCTTTGCCTTTATTTGTTAATATTAAGCCACCAAAACACGTTCATTAACAACTTCTGGTCATTTATTTATGTATTTTAATTATTCATGCAATGTGATATTTATTTAATTGTGACTGAATTAATGAAATCCACACGCAGCTGTGATTAGTCAGCCTATAAGATGCACACACACGCATACATGCAAGTACGCAAAGCCTGCTTAGAATACACATCGAAGTGGATCACATATCTCCAGTGGAACCTGTGCAAATGCACTGCGCTGTCACAATACACAAAACATGTGGATCAAAAGCGGCTTTCCTATTTGGGCATCTGCACATATGCACACATACGTACATGCACACTTACTTAAGTATGCTCTCATTCGGATAACCATCCACTCTAACACACATTCATACATATATTGATTTCGCGCCTAGAGTGGACCTTCATTCTCTCTGGCTATGCTAATCGTCCATCTCCCCTCCTCTCACTTAATAAGAACTCATAAGGCACACATGTATACTTTTGTGTAAGTATTGCACGTGCAGTGGAAATCGTTTTGGCTCACCTACGTGCCGACAGCAGTGTGGACATTATTGAATTCTCTTTTGCACACACGCACTACACAGTTCATTGCGCTCTTTATGCAATCCACATTGATTCGCATTACTAATAAAGCGCCGATGACTAACCTTTTCTTTTTATTTCATGTGCGTAATTGTTTTGCAATTTTTGTTGATAAAATATTGAATCAATAATAAAAACTGCTTGGCTTGGTTGATAAATTCCTGCTGGGCTACCCTAAGCCGTTGGTTCCCATCGAAAACACTTCAGAGAGAACATTATAAGATTGATATATACGTATGAGACGAAGCCCCTCTTGGTCCTGCTGTCGTACTACCCACAATAATTGTTCACACTGTGAAGGAAGTGAAGAAGCTGCTACCAACTTGGGTTCTTCCACAATAGCTCAATATAAATCCAATTAGCACGCTTTTGTCTGTCTGCACAAAACGAATGAAAGGAAGGGAAGAAAGGAAGCGCAAACGGAAGAAGAAGTGCACAAAGAAACACTTAAGGCTCTCCCTCTCTCGCTCTGTCCTGTCCTGTCTCTCTTCGGGTTCGACTCGTGTGGATGGTGAGAGAGTGAGAGAGGGGTGTGTCGTCCACATCATCTTGCGGTGCGCTCGAAAACTTTATGACTTGTGCTCACCTTTCGTGCTCAGCCATTAAACGCTATTAGCGACCATTTAAGGATCGTTTTTCACTTCGTCTCGTTGTTGTTTTTTCGGGTTTTTGGGTAGGTCACAGAGTTAACCTCGCCGAGTCCCGAGGGTAGGGTGTCTAAATGCGGCGTTAATCTAATAAGCCGCAAACACGCGAACAAGTTCACGTGGGAAAATTGGAGCAATAACAAATTGATAGACAATGCAATAACGGTAATACCCGAGTAAGAGCGTGGGCCGATGGCAAGGCCCGACAACGTCGGCAAGCGAAAGGCGTGTGTGGGAAGATCTTCTTCGGACAAGACGCGACGACTCCGCGAACTATTTGTTATTTATGGACCCCCCACACCAGGGACAAGGGCGTAGCCAGGACGGGAAGTGTTGGGAATTGATGTTGCAAGTGAGACTAATCAAAGATGATCTAGAGGAAGGGAATTGTAAGTAGAGTTGAGAAAGTCAGTATGTGTCTCTATATAGTTACTATATTATTATTCATTAACTTATAAATGCATTATCGTCATCTTCTTCAATATTTCTTGAATATTATGATTTATCAACTTAATAAAACATATTAAAATGTAATAATACTATTTGAATAAAGTTAAAAAATATATTTTGATCAATTGAGTAAGAAATTTAATAAAGTAAAATTAAATCAAATAATAGTTAATAAGTTTTATTATCATTATCTATATGACTAAAATATTATATAGAATTTTACCTTAATTTTGTTGAAATTTAGAAACTTAATAAATGGTTGATTAATATTCTTAATTGTTCCAAAATAAATTGTTCAAATATTCGTAATTCTAAGAAAGATTTTATCTTACCTTCAAACTCAGAAGACTTAACCCAACTCATCTTTAATTTGGTTCCCCCCAAAAAAATTTTGCTCTGAGCCTCTGCGCATCACCAGACAATTGGAATGATGAGGAATGAAGGCCATTCCAGAACAAGGAAGCGAATCAGCCCAAGCCAGACCAGGCCAGGCCAACGCCCACGTCCATCTGCAGCGAGAATCTCATCAATTTGGATATTTTATGCGACGTAATCCCGCTCCTCCAACTGGAGGGCTATAAAAGCCACGAGCTGGCGACTCAGCCTGCACAGTCTTGTGAAAATGTGGAGCCTGCTTGGACAGATGCAGCTGCTCCTTCTGCTGTTGTTGCCGTCACTAGTTTACAGCCAAAACAGCAGCGAATTGGCCAAAATCTTGGACGATGACGATGTGCCTATAGGCAGCGATAAGGAACTATCGGATCTAGTGATTACCACAGCGCTGGGCAAGATCAGAGGCACCATTCTGCCCTCGCAGGTGGGACGCAATTTTTATGCCTTCCGCGGTATACCCTATGCCAAGCCTCCCGTGGACAATCTTCGCTTCAAGCCGCCCGAGCCAATCGAGCAGTGGTTCGACATACTGGATGCCACCTTCGACGGACCCAAGTGCCCCCAACCGGGCCTGTTCAGCGACGATGTGAACGAGGATTGTCTACAACTGAATATATACACACGCGAGCTACCCAGCGAGGCACAGCCCAATCCCAAGAAGCCTGTCATCGTGTTTATTCATCCAGGAGGCTTCTACTCCCTCTCTGGGCAGAGCAAGAACTTTGCAGGCCCACAGTACTTCATGGATCGCAATCTGGTGCTGGTAACCTTCAATTATCGCCTGGGCACACTTGGTTTTCTGGCTACGGGCACGGAACAGGCCCCCGGCAATATGGGATTGAAGGATCAGGTGCAGCTGCTGCGATGGGTTAAGTTGCACATAACTCGCTTTGGCGGCGACTCCAATGCAATCACGCTGCTCGGCTATGGAGCGGGTGCTCTGGCCGTTACTCTCCATATGGTATCGCCTATGTCGCAGGGTCTCTTCCATCGAGCCATTGTGATGAGTGGCGCCGCAACGGGCCAGTGGTCGCTGCCACAGCATCAAATGGACGTGGCCAAGAAGCAGGCCGCCTTGCTGCAGTGCAACACGGAGGATCTCAACGATATGTTGCACTGTCTGCGCGGTGTAAGTTGATGGACGATCATAACTTTGATCCAGCTAAGTTCATTTCTCAAAAGATTCTAGAGTTGAGTTATATATCAGTCCAATCTCAAGGTTAATTATTCTCTTTCCTTCTAGAAACACTATCTAGAGTATGCGAATAGTCTACCACGCATGTTTGACTTTGGACACAACAATCCCTTGATGCTGTGGAAGCCCGTAGTTGAGCCGGACTTTGGACAGGAACGTTTTCTCGTCGAGGATCCCGTGCGCAGTTATCAGAACGGCGATTTCATGAAGATACCCATTATAACGGGCATGACCAAGGATGAGTTTGTGGGACCAGCGATATGTGAGTTACTGTCAAAGAATTTCGTGTTATAATCCACGATATATGATATAATATATATTATATTCATTAAAAATCTAACACATATTCTCTACTCTATACGCCAGCTATACTACAAAGTCCCGCTCTGTTGACAGCCTTCAATGAAAACTTCGATGCACTGGCGCCCATCTGCTTCCTCTACAATGCGAGTAATCCTCGTGCCCAGAACATCAGTCGGGAGCTGTACGCACATTATTTCGGAGGGCTGCCTCTGCAGGCGAATAGTTCTCTTCAAGCTCTGGCCACACTCTTTTCGGATGCTCTCACAGGATTTGGTGTACATCGCTTTGTCCATCTGGCCGCTCGCTCCACCAAGGTTTACTACTATCGTTTTTCCTATCAGGGCAAACGCAGTCACATCCACTTCCCGAAAGATGCACCCTACGGTGTCGTGCATCACGATGATCTTATGTATCTATTTGTAGAGCCCTCCGTTAGTCGCATGTTCACCGAAGACGACGAAGAATTTCGCATGGTGGATATTATGACCAGAATGTTCTCTGCTTTTGCCTACAAGGGGTGAGTGAAAGGGGAAATCTTTAAACTATCGTATAATTAGGAACAAAACTATCGGATTAAAATTGAACTCACATAAATAAGGTTAAATTGTATTATGGGGTTAATTTGTATTTTGTAACTATGCAGAACTATGGTTCTCCCTTAGTGAACTTAATATTTTGACCATGAAAATAATATATACTCCCAACTCCCCCACAGGGATCCCAACAAACCGAGCGATGAGCAGCTTCGTAACATACGCTGGAGACCTTTTGGCTTCAAGAAGCGATACTATCTGGACATTGGAAAGGAACTGTTGCTGGAAGAGGGTCTCAATGCCGCACGTTATGAGATCTGGAAGCGTCTCTTTCCACTCAACTGGCGGCGTCCGGCCAGGGAATATTGGCTCTGAGAAGAACTGGCCACCCCTTGGGCTCTACTGTACTTGCGTGCGATTCGAGTGCAATTTGTAACTCTTTTTTCGTGACGATTAAAATTCGTACAATTTGGCATTTTAAATTCGTTTTTCTGTTTCCCTCCCTTGACTTGTTGTTGTTTTCTCCCTCCACGTTGCCAGTTGCCAACGTGATAAACCAATTGGCATAATTTCCCATTTTCAGTTCCAATTCGATGTTTTGTCTCCCCGCAAGTTGTGCAATTTGTTTATGTTTTGTTTTTGTTGTTCCTCCTTTTGCTCTGCGTGTCATCGCTGTGTGGGTGCATATATTAAGGCGCGTCGATAGCATTGGTACGTGTCGAGCCACCGATCGCGTGCCATGGTATGCACTGAAAGAAACGGGGAACGAGCGAGGTACAATTGAAGGCTGATTTATATTTAATAGAATACAAAAATAATTCAATATTTTAAAATTTGCAACTACTGATTAGCTTAAAGCTTAAAATCATTTTTTGCTAATTTTAAAATATCATTTGTTTTAATGTTAGAATCTTAAATAAATGAGCAAAATTAAAAGATTTTAATATACATATATTCATGCAGATATTAAGGGCTTAAGAGTTTTTTTCGCGCGATCTTATGGCGCTTAAGGGCGACATAAGTTCGCCGGCGGCGAAATAGTGGTGTTTTTATCTTGGCGAACTTATGGCGTCCTTGAGCGTCATAAGATCGCTCAAAGTAATTTTTGAACGACATAACTTCGCGCGATCTTATGACACTTAGAAACGACATAAGCTCGCTGAAAAAAAACGCCATAATTTCGCGGACAAAATGTACTGGGCGAAATTATGACGGCGGAATTATGTCGCTATGCCTTATTATATTATATTTTTCTTGCTTCTCTATTTCTCTGAAATTTCTTTCAGTGTGCAACTCTCGCTCAATGCCAACTCACACACACACACGCACGCTCCTTCTCGCACAGATGTTGCTCGCTGCGGAAAAGCTGCCTTAGTTGTTGCCGCTTCTGTTGCTGTTGTTGTTGTTGTTGTTGTTCGCAACCTATTTTCATTTTTATTGCTCTTATCGGAGTTACGCTTGACAGCATGACAATGTCAAAAGCCGATCGTATTGGAGTGGATGGTGTCCTGAGCGAAGGGAGAGAGAGAGGGGGAGGGAGAAGGTAGAGAGGGAGTTGCCTCATTAGCATAGGGCATAAGGCAACACATGACGCGTGGTCCTCATCCAATTGGCAACTCAGAATTCCAACACGTTGATGATGAGTCACGCCATAGCATCATCACTTACTGCGTCCTGCCAGCGAGGCGAGGCGAGGGTGTCTCCAGCCACCCAGTCGGACTCATCATACCCTGCACTTTAATATATTAATTTATGCAAATTGCCAGGGCAATGCGGTTTGCTTGACGCTATCTGTAGGCAATAGATCTCTACATATGTGTAACGGGGTCGCTCATTTTGATCGTTTCCACTTTAGTTTTAATTGTTTTCCCTGTCAGCGCAGCATATGCCACATGTCTGTCCATCTCCCTCTGTCTGTCTCCCTCTGCACGTTTCCATAATTTGTTAGAAGTCTGGCCAGGCAGAGACTGGACAGGGTGGACGGAGGAAAACTTGTATTTGGCATTCCAATTTCCAGCGAAATATTTCGACGTGCAGATTTCGATTTCCTTTTCCACGAAATGCAAAGCAAATAAAGTTGTGTGAGGCACCTACAGTGGGGCAGGAAGGGAGGGGAGTTCGGCCAGTCTAGCTGAGACTTACCTCCTCCTCCTGCTATCAGATGCAACTCGCCTGCTGTGTCCACACACAAACACACACACACTGAGTGCACACGAGCTTCGCCTTCGACGGTGCCGCAGTTTTTATTGACTGATGGAAATCGCTCAAGAGTCGCAGCGAATGGCGTGAAAAGGCTATTGAAATTTCGCAGCGCCTTTTGGCCACAAAATCTAATTAGATTTCGCCGCCAGGCACCAAAAACTCTCTGTCTGTCTTCGCATTTGGAGCAGGCAGGCGTGCAAGACGAACCGCAGGCGACTTGAGGGTGACTTCCTTCTGTGGTTTCGCCTCGGAGGACGTCAGTCTTCAGCTGAAGATGACAGCGTGCACAGAGTGGAAATGTTAGGTCAAATAAAGTACTAAAAACTATATGTTAACACTTAATATCTGAAGAAATATAAACGTTTATTGGGGTAAGGGTATAAAAACATAAATAATTAAAGCAATTTGAAACAACGTGAACTTAGAATAAATTAATAATGAATAAACAGCCTTGATATACAAAAATTAACTTTTCTTCTTAAAAAAAATGCAAAACTATTAAATAATAATGCATTAAATTTTATTGTAAAATAAATGAAATACTTTTTCAAAAATAATAAAAGGCAAAACAAACCATTTTAGTAAAAACCCATTGAAAAATGGTCCAATTACTGTGTTATAACTAATTCTTTATTGGGATATTTTAAAGACTCGGGCTTAAAGACTTTTACGTCATGTAAAACAATAATTATAATTTTCATAATAAAAATATAAGAGTAGACTGGCAGTACTTAGAAAAAATACTGTAAAATATTGAAGTGCAATAAAAATATTCATCTATTAGATAATTTACTGCTTATGTTACTATATTGTAGGGTATATTCCAGTCACATACAAAATTCTTTTCATTTTCATTCCGCTAACATTTCAAATGGAGTGCAGCAAACGAGCTTTTGTATACTCGCGTGTCACGAGTGGCCCAACACGATCCACGCAATCCACACACACACACACTAACACACACATGCAGACAGAGAGTGCCGTCGCGTCGGCAGCGCAGCGAACTCCTGCTGTCAACATCAATGCGCAGCAATCTCAGGCTTACAATGAAGTTGTCTGCGCAATTGACGTGCGATAAGAGCGCGCAGAGCGCAGAGCACAGAGCACAAGTTCAACTAAGCTAAGAAAAACAAAGAGGAGACTTCACTTACATAGAAAAATTTGCAGAAACATCACAAAACTCATAAATAACACAACAGCAGCAGAGGCAACAAATGCAACTCCAACAACAACAACACCTACAACAGCAACAACTGCAATTGAGATGCCAAACTGTTGGGCAGAAAGTGTCCACAGCAGGCGCAACTCTTTGACTCGTTTTGCTATCTCGCTCTGACAATAATGTGCATTGCAATTCACAATTTATGACTCAACTGCGCGCCTCTCTTCGTCTCTCTCTCTCTCTCTCGCTCTCTTCGTCTCGCCTGCTCTCTCTCTCTTTCTTTGCTATGCCAGCTATTTATTGGGTTAAGCGCGACTCTTGAGCTTAGATGATCGCTGGCTTCGCGTGGGTGTGGGAAATGTTGTGTGTGCTAAATTTAAGTGGGTTAGATCTGTAGAAAGAAGGAAAGAGATAACTAGGAAAAAGAAGAAGGAAACAAGGAGAGAAGAGAAAAGTAGAGAAATTCCCCCACCTTGATTCATAGCACTTTTTGAACTCAACTCTACTCTATTCGTCACCAGCAATCTCTGGTGGGTACGTGCCGGAATCGTCGGCCTTATCGAGGAACCGCAGGCGACCCACATGCCAAATTATATACTATGTGTGCTACTTCGTTTAGTTTTCGAGTAATTTGGAGTCGGGTATATTACACGAACTCATGGTGCATGGCGAGGGTTGGAAAACGGAAAACGAAAAATGGAAAATGACTTTTCCTCTCTATTTTCTAATTAGCATAGGAAAGTGCGTG
The DNA here is from genome assembly GCA_018904595.1 of Zaprionus indianus. Taxonomy (NCBI): domain Eukaryota; kingdom Metazoa; phylum Arthropoda; class Insecta; order Diptera; family Drosophilidae; genus Zaprionus; species Zaprionus indianus. Next base: position 7,641,716 of record JAEIHA010000905.1, read on the forward strand.
TGGCACGTGGGTGCGATAAGCTCTGCGCGAGAAAACCATTAACAACTGCAACATCATTTTGGGTTTTAATAACTGATGAGTTCCTGCAGCGTTGCATATTGAAAAAAATAGTTGAAGTGGGCAGCGGCAGAGGCAGCAGCTTTATGTTTGTCGCGTGCCGATCGCAAGCTGAGCTGCGGCAACTCATCTCATCTCATCTCATGCTGTGGGCTGTCTGGCGTTGATCTGTCAGTCAAACTGCCTTATGACTCCTGTCTCTCCTGCCTGCTGCTAGCTCTCTGCTACCTCCTGTTGTCCCCTTGTCGCAATGCGATCTTCCTCTTTCGCTGCCTGCCTCCCTCTTTGTCTATGCCTTGTTTTGTCTGTTGTCATCGCGCATCGTATTTCAGTAATAGTTCGTCCTCCTCCTCCTTGTTGTTTGCCTACAGCTTTCAACTCAACTGATGATGGATCATGTTGCACGGTGTCGCTTATTGACTAACTGATGGTTGCAAGCGCCGGAGGGGTGCCTTCGCTATGAGGAGTGCTCAGACAGCCTGCTGCAAATACTTGTGAAGTTTTTATCGAAGCAAAGCAAATATATTAGCAGAGAGTAATCATCATATCCATTTAACAGGCATTTCCGATATTTACCTAAGTTTTCTGTTATTTGTTTCTTAACTGCAGAAGTGAAATTCTGAGGCTGGAAAAACCTTATAGTAAGTAACTTATTTATATTGTTTAAAATTAATATTATTTCACTTTTATTCGCAATATTTATTTTATTGTCATTATAATTGTATCATATTCTTAAAATATACCAACTTAGGGCCTTAGACTTTTTGACTTCTAATTTAAAAATGTTAGGGTTCAAATAATATCCTAATGAATGTATGTCTATTTTTTTTTAATTAACATTTTTATATTTATTATCAAAGTTCGAGTGCTTTAATATATATCAACTTTTTTCTTTCGTAACTCCTGTGCTTACATTTCGCTTCGAGTACTATTATGTTATGGTTGAAGTAACAAGATTGTACATAGTTTATACTATATGCACATATATTTTAATCTAAATTTAAACAAATGCTGGCCTTGAAATTTATCCACTTGATAAAGAGCAGTTTTCAATTGCGTTCTGACTTGCGGTTTATTGCGACTCGCCTGTGACTCAAAATATAAAATCAATAACTCAAATCTTGCAAATGGGACTGTTTTCCAGATGTAAAAAATATGCTTATAAAATGCATGTAAATTATATAGTTTAGAATAATGAAAGAGAAGAGTCTGATAATATTGTACTTGCATTTAGCAAGGATATAAGGATATTTATTTATAAATAATATATCAATAAATGTTTAGATAATGTTTGTATAAACTAGGAAGATGGAAGAATCGAATGGAAGACTTACTGTCATTCCGAAATACATTTTATTTGTTTTATAGATATACTGCACTGTATGTACTGTATACAACACGATTAAACACTCAAAGTTGTTCATCAATTTTCAAACGAAGTATAAACCTCCAGCTAAGCGTGCCCAGGAATTTGTGGCTATCAGCGACCGTTTATCCCCGTGGACAGCCCTCGCATTCCTGGGCCCACGAGCTATTTGTTTTACCTTAGTGACTCGTCGCAGTCGCTGATAGTGGGGGATCTATGAGGAAGCTGCTTATAGCTTGGAAGTGGTAGATGGGGGAAGGCAACTCTAATGAGCTTGTCAAAAATTCTACTGGTGGTCGATCGTCATCGTCGCCGAGGGATCCCAACGAAAAATCACATATGTATCATGAGATGAACGAGCGCTGACAAATTGTTCTGCCATGTGAAAGTTGCACTCCAAAAAAATGATTGATTTATGGAGAGAAGGAAAAACGTAAGTTGGAAAACCAATTGATAAAACGTTAACTGTCAACGGCCACTTAACTAATTGCTCAATAAGGCTCGAGCCGAGCCGAGCCGAGTTGGGGCAACTCTCATTAGAACAAGTGCAACATGCAACAAAGGTGCTCCCCTTGCGGCATTTCTCAGGCTGCCTGCGATGGCGCAAACTATTAATCAACGGCCAGAAAAGCAGATACAAAACTATAACTAAGCTAAAACCAAAACTGTAGCGTAGCGTACAAGTACAACAACAACGAGTAACAACAACAATTTCATTAATTTGTGTGCAGAGGGAAAACCACACCCGCATGCCGTTTTAGAGAGTTTCCCACGGAATGCCACGGTGGCCGCGACAGCAGCTCATCATGTTGACCAAGGCCCGGGGTGCGATCCGACCCCATCGGACCACAGAGACAGAGTGAGAGAGAGAAAGAGAGATCCCAACCGACCTGGCCCGGAGTGGAGAGCTGGCGCTACTATTAGCGAAACGTGCGAGTGGAAACGGGGCTCAGGTGGCAGCCACAGTGTATTAGCCAGTCGAGGCACGTAGTAGCTACACTTGAGTGCTTTCGACTGCAAGATACCCTGCAGGAAATTCTATTGAAGACTGGCATAATCAGTTTAAATAAACTATATGTTTTAGATTTATTATAATATTGTAAAAAAAAAACATTATAATTCTTTTTTTGCTTAAACTGTTTTTGGATTTCCATTGAAATGGGCATGGTAATACAAATTTTAAAAACTATTCCAGATGCATGACATACCAAGCTACCTCCATACCAAACTTCATAGCTCTAGCGGCTATAACAACTAGGATCCAAAGGAAACAAACTCATTTGACTGAACTTTATATAAAGACAATAATAAATTTTCCACTACCTTACAAAATGCTCCCTACCTTGTCTAAGCACCTACATAATATGCCAGTTAAGTGGCATCTTCAATGAGTACTGCCTACAACATCCACCAGTTCCAGTTAAAGTTGAAAATGAAGTTGAACTCGGAGTTGGAGTTGGAGGCGGAGAGCGCGAGTATCGCGGCTGCAGTTCACGTGAAGACAGCTGCCGATTCCACGGCAGCAACATGCGCCCTCATATTGCAACTCGAACAGCAGAAGCAGCAGCAGCAACAACAACAACAGCCGCAGCAGCAGCAGCAGCTTCAACGACAACCACGTAATCAACTTACAGCACATCAAGCCTGCGTGGCGCTCTGCCAGCCGCGTCCGTCCTTCCAAAATAGTAAACATCCCTTTGTAGCGGAGAAATGAAAAACAAAAAAAAATTGCAACACTTTTGTCGAGGCAGACAGGCACTACCCCCGGCTATGCCGAACCAGAGACCGAACCAGAACCAGAAACATATTGAGGGTGCCAGCTCGCTCTAATGTTTGGTTTCATTAGTCCTAAGCGACAAATCAAACAGTTTGTGGCAGTTTTTTGTTGCCGCTTCCTTCTTTGTTTTCCCAGCATGCGGCACAGTGGGCTAAGCCAGCTCCAAATAGAAGTCAAATTTGAAAAATTAAAATTTAAGGGAATTTTTAAGATTTGATATTGACAATGATTTGTTTATAGAATTTATTTATTAAACAGAATTTAGAAAATAAAGAAACTGATACGTAAGGTCTAAGTAAAGTTTTAGTTTTTTTATTATTTATGAATATATTAAAACAACATTTCATAATTAAATACGAGGGTCGTTTGATAAGTCCGTGACTTTTTGTATTTGCCGCGCACCTGCTCTAAATACAACACTGCTCCTGTCAGCAGTTATCGATTAACAGCTGACTGTAAAATTTTGAGAAAGCTGCGTTTTTTGGTTTGCGTTTTATAGGCATTGAAAGCAGACGATCTCGTGAATTTTAACGAAAATGGAAAAAAGTGAATTTCGTGTCAGCATGGCAAAATTTCATAAATTGGGCTACGAACTGCTACCCCATCCAGCATATTCTCCAGATTTAGCCCCCTGTGACTATTTTTTGTTTCCAAACATGAAGAAATGGCTCGGCGGTAAGAGATTCGGGTCATCACAGAAACAAACGACTATTTTGAGGGCCTTGAGAAAACCTATTATTTGGAAGGAATAAAAAAATTGGAAAAACGCTGGACTAAATGTATAGAGCTAAAAGGAGATTATGTTGAGAAATAAAACGCTTCTTTGACGAAAAAAATATATTTTATTCAAAAAGTCACGGACTTATCAAACGACCCTCGTACTTGACAAATATACACAAATACTTATTTTTATAAATTTTGGAGTCTTTAAACATATTAATCAATAGTAACAAGTTTTATTGGACTTATATTAAAAATGTAAGTATTTTTGAACTTAAATAATTATATAGTTTTGTATTTATTTTCTCAAAAAAAAAAACAAAAATAGAGTAATGAAAAAATAATTAATAAAATAATAATAATTGGAATTTAAAGCGATTAAAAAATATATATCACTACTTTAAATTCTAGAATTCCAAGCCTGCGACCCACTGTGCGTTGTTTACACTCATTAGTTGGGTTCCACGGATTGTCACACCCTCCGGCAAGACAACTAGCATACGTTCGAGTCCTTGAGCTCTGAGATTGGGTTGAGAGTGCGATGCCAAAGCTGATGCTATTGAGTTATGGGTGTGGGGTGCAGGGGTGCTGCATGTAGGGTGGGGTTGTTGCCATTAATAATCACATTTGACAACAACAACAACAACAACAAGAGAAACAATATTGACAGGAGTCGCATTGGCAAACAAATCCGAGTGTTTGCACAGGGTGTTGCGAGGTATCCGGCAGTCGGAAGGTTTAGGCACTTAACACGCCTGTAATTATTGGGCCATTTCCCCGGACGCGTTTTGTGGTGTTGTCGATGATTGCGCTTTTTATGGGTTTTCAATTGGGTTCGGGAGATTATCAGCTAAAAGAACGAGTGTGTGGGCGTTGCACTGTTATTGACTCTCTACTCCGAGATCTAATTGGCCCGCGGTGATTCAGCTAAGAGTCCAAATCTGAGTGGCATTGATTCTATTACTGAACTAGGGTGAAGTAGGTTTATAACACCAGAATCTTGAAAGTAATCGATAAGTTGCTGATTAAGTTCAAGTTTCAAGCTAAATTTTATATAATAAATATTTTGCAGGGACGCACTAGGAAAATCTGTAGGTATGGTGGCATAGGGGATTTTTTGAATTATCAACAAAGCCGTCTTATGTTTATACAATACTTTTAAGATTAAATAAGCTATTGATAAGCTTTCTAGAAATACTGATGATTGGTATTATTTTTCAAAGAAAACTTACAAATAAGTTTTAAACTTGATTAATTGCTGACGGGTTTCTGGAAAGTGCGTAGATTGTTAGGAAATTTTACGTAAACCGTATACTTAGAAGTCACATAGCCCGCAGAGCTCTGTGAAATATTATAAACAAATAATATATATCCTTAATATACATACGTGTACTTACCAAAAAGGTAATACAATTTTTTCGGAAAGAAATGTCTTTTCAAATACTTTGTTATTATTTATTTATTTATTTCCATACAAGAGAATCTCGTGACTTCTTTGAGCATTCAATTCTTTCTCAAATCCTTTGTATGTGATGCTATAAATATCGCTGTGATTTAAGTTCAATCTTCGAATGGGGAACCCAATGCGAGGGTGGTCCGAGCTGTTCTCATCAGCATAAACATTAACGCCATTATTAACAAGGTCCCAAAACAAGAAACATGCATAATTATGATTGGGTCGCGGGTTCCCCAAACAGCACAATCGAGTTGTTCTTGTTGTTGTCGATGTCTGTCGCCGGGGCTTCAAACAAAAGCGACGATATCAGAGCGAGTGAACAACAAAAGACACTCAAACGGCGACCACACACAACTGAGATACACACACTCACACACACACAACATATCATGGAGTAGCCAACGTTGTGGCCTGTGACAGACAGCGAGACAATGGCGCAAGAAAAGGGGGGAGAGAGTTCTCGGGGGCAGGCCAGAGAGACACACATGTGAGGCGCGAGTGTGTGTGTATGTGTGTGTGCCTGCGAGTGTTTATTTGTTTATCGAATACACGTAATCAAATTGTTTATCGAGCTCAACTAAAACGTGAAAAAAGGCAAAACAATTAATCTGAGGCCGCTTTTGATGTATGAACACTTTCACCCAGCGCTGGGACGAGGACGAGACAAAAGGAAAAGGGAGAGAAAGCAGCCGAGCGGAGTGTCCTTTCTGCTGTAAATTCTCTGTTTGATCTTCGACTTTGAGTGCCTGTGTGTATGTGTGTGCGTGTGTGGGAGCCTGGGAGTCACTGCAAGTGCGCAACGAGGACAATCATTAATCAAGGCGATTCACAATCTGAGGAAAATTTGTATAAATATTTAATTAAGAGATTCGATTTGGGTCTCTTTTTGTTGCTGTCAGTTTTGGGATTCTCTGTCAGTTTTTTAGGCGCCAGACAAGTTAATTAATTGAATCGAAAGGGAAATTCTGATTTACCAGGAAAGGCATTCATATGATCCTTCAAGGTGGCGCTACGAATGACGAAAATTTCTTTGGGTTTTCAATAAACAGAAATTTCTAGATAATATTAAACGTTCAACGTTCAAGCTAGGTATCATTTTATAGAATATAGACATCTTATTAATGTTACGAGCTACCTTTATCATTCCAGAACCTACTTGCCAAATTTAAAGTAGTTGACACCTACATTTCCAGAGCTACAGAACAGCACAGACTGAGCCAGTGACTCACCATCAATATCTTCTTATAGGCAAAGCTTCTCGCCAGCCCTTCCACGAATATCAATCAATTGCCTCAGGGTGGCCATGGCGTACAACCCCAAACATGGAGTGGGGGTAGGGGAATAAACGGAATTCACTTAAAATGCCAAACAAATACGAAAATGTGGTTTAACAAATTTTGTAAGCACGCTCCGCCGGCTGTTCGTAGGCTTCCCAGAAAACCAACAAAGCGCACGATCGAACGAGCGCTCACTCCCTCTCTCTCTCTTACACACACACGGGCTCTTTCTCGCTCACACTCAATTTGTATTGTCATTAGCGATTATGGGCCTGTTTTTGGTCCTTGGGCGTAATACGATATGTTGACAAAACGCATAAAAGGACGAGCAGACAGACAGGCAGACGGACGAACGGACAGACGGACAGACGGACAGGCTCTACTCGATCGCTGACAAGCCTATAAAACATTTTCGAACGGCGCTACTTCAAAATGTTTACTCCTTTTGCCTCCTGTCCTGCGCTCCCCTGCGTCCTTTGTGTGCACTCCATAAATACGTAATCAAAACCACAAAAAATAAAAGAGAGAAAACAAGGAAAACAGACGTGAACGTGAACGTGAAAAGAACAACGATCGCGATCGAGAAACCACACGGTTTTTCAACTGAAATATCTGGCGTAACGAAAGTGAAATCGAGACCGAGTCCTGGTCCTGGTCGAGGAGGCAGCTGGAACACCTTCGCATTCGTATGCCCAACATCATCGTCGTCATCGTCATCCTCATCGCATCCTCATCATCATCATCATTCCGTCTGCGTGTCCTTTGTTTGAAAGTCAAAAGGGGCACGCGCTCTCGACTTGCACTTCAACCCCGCAAACGGATCGAGCAGCCCTTAGAGAAACAGAGAGAGACCCCCAACCCTTAGCCCCTGCGCCCTGGACACACTAATCCATTGCTGGCACGTCTAGACGAGAGAACACAAGTTTAATAGACTTATTGTAATTGAGTCACAATCGAGTCACTCGATATCCGATCGCAACTCTTTCACATTTCCCACACGTTTTCCACAATTTTTCAGCTGCCGTTGAATGCAATTTTACATGTCATTTTTCAACGGTTTCTCTTGTCGTATTTTAATTAAAAATTTCGCAAATCTGTTAGGGGTTTTTCTTGCTTTGTCTATGCTTTCTTTCTCACCTTTCCTCTCCTCTTTCCTTCTCTTTTCTTCCCTTCTCGCTGCTGCCTCGTCATGCGTTTTGTCAAGTTGACTTGCCCACCTTTTTGTGGCCTTTTGTCCCAAAAGAGAATGCGTATAGTTAAATGTTTGCTCATGCCCCACAACACACACACTCGCACACACTCTCACGCACACCCATATAATTTCCCATGTGGTTGCCGGCCAGGCTAACAAGTTAATTTTCCATATTTTCTTTGGCAAAACTTTGCACGAACTCTACATCAAAGTCATTATGTGGTCGAGAGTGGGCTGTATGTGTGTAAGAGAGAGGGGAGGAAGAGGGGGAAAGAGAGGAAGGGAGAGGCCATTACGTGTGTGTGTGCGTGTGTGGTTTACTTGGGTTCTCCAGCAGCAGCCTTGATAAGAAAAGCTGAAAAAACGTTGTGTAAATTGTAGAAGCACCAAAGGCTAAAACCAAACAAAAGCTTAGATTATCCTCATCCGATTTTAATCCTTTAGTTGGGAATTTTAATTACTACTTCATTTACAGAAAAGAGAAGAAAAGATTTAAAGTCCAGATAAGGGATCTATGGTAATTATATTATTTATGCACTTATGTAAAAGGTTCTACAAAAAGAAATTCACATTTAATTGAAGCAGAATTTTCTTGCTTGATAATTTAAATCTTGATATCTTTAATTCTTTAACTGGGCAATAATAAATATCGTAAGAATATTAAATACACATTAAATTCGCACACATATTTACAAAAAATCTTTATTAATTTTTTTAACATTCAATTTTCATATTCCTCATGATCAAAGAATACTTTCTCTATTAAAGATTAAATTTAATCTTATGTGTTGCTTAAATACTTAATTTATTGAATGCACATTTGCAACACTGTATAAAATGTTAATATCATAATTTTAAATTTTATTAAAACAACAATTTATTATTATATTATTATTTATTATTACAGATATGTTGTCAATTTCCAGCGCAGATAATCAAATTCTCATTCTAAGGAAACTCTGTTAAAATAGTTGTTTACATTTTATTCACATCAAATGTCGCCAAACTGACAGTGTGAGTAAGGCGACAACCCTGGTAATGTGGCAAACTGCGCTCCCCTTGGGCGGGGGCTGTTAATCCTTTTGTAGCCCATTCACCCTGACTGAGATTTTCACGCAAGAACAAACCGCTTAAGTGCTGCCAATCTCAAATGTCAATAACAGGGCAAAGGGACTGTGCCGCTGTGGGGTGAGGACTCACGAGGAGCAGGAGGGGGGGATGGGTTGCTGCTGTAAAGCTTTTGACATGTGCAAACCTGACAATTACAATGGAATTTATCGCACAATTACGGCCATTTGAGGCAACGGAAAAAGGTCAGCACTTTGTTTGGTCTTGGAGCCCATTTAAAGAGAAATTAATGTATATTTAAGCTGCTCCTCTGCGCCAGCCCCCTGACCCTTCCTTCTTCTCCTCCCTCCACTGCCGAGAAGACTAATTGCTCCAAGGCGCACAAGAAAACACACTCACAAACACACACGCGCAGAGACGGGAAAAATCTCACGCCTGTGTTGATTAATTAATCAAAGTAAAATCGCTGCACGGCGAGGAGAAGGTGGAGAAGAAGAAGATGCAGGAGGAGGAGGCGGCGTTGGCGCAGCGTCGTCATTAGGCTTATCTAAACGGCCCATTGATAAGCTGCACGCTGCCACGCCCCTCCCTACATTAGCCTGGTCAGCAAGCCGAGCAGCAGCAGCAGCAACACTGGCAGCAGTTGGCCCCCTCGGGTGATGCCAGCCTGGCCCGACGGCTTGGGAAACAGCTTGTCCCAGACAGCGTATCGTTCCATGTAGGCAGGGAAACCCAAGTTGGCGACACGATTGTTGTACAACAGCTGCATGTATGTGGCGTTGCAGGGCGGCCATGCCTCGGACTCATTCAAGGACTGCCTAAAAGAGTTATTATTATTTTAGAACACTCCCTCTCTTTTTTTCTTCCCCCACAACTTACCCCGTTTTGGCAAAGTGCGTGAACAAGGCTGTCATGCGCTCCATCATGAAGAGATCCGTGTGATTGCGGTCCATCAGAGAGCCATACCACAGACTGGGCATTATGTACTGCAAGTCATCGGCATGTCCCACTCCGACGGGTCTCTGATATTGCCCCATTGGCGCCGACACGCTCCTCTGGCCCACATAATCCATGCGCGCATAGTACACGGGGGTAAATCTACGTGCCATATCCACAAGCCGATGAACTCCATGTCCAATAATCGCATCCGAAAACATGAGTCCAAAATCCTCAATGTCAACGGGCACCAATTCGTTCACCCCAAAGCCAAAATAGAAATTCTTGAGTCTTTTACTCTTCAGCGGATCATAGTCAAAGAGAAACAATTCCGGCGCATAATCGTGAAAGTTCGCATTGATGTCGTGCAACAGCAGATCGTTGTCCTTTTGAGCTAAAGAGGTGGCGGAAAATCGAAGAGGTTATGGTGAATAAGAGTTGTTAAGTTTTGCAATGAGTTTGCCTTTCTACTGGATAAAAAATATATAATTTACGAAGTCGGCTGTCTTCTTTGAGACTCAGAATCAAAATCAATATACCCTCCCCAAGGGTAAAAATATTTCCAATTTTATAGAGTACTTAAGCAACGTATAGCTTTGATTTTCATATCAAATACCCTAGAAAATCGAACTCATAGATAAGAACTCAAGAAAGCGCCCCTTTAACTCTAATCTGTGATAAGATCTACAGCTATTTTTATGCCTGACAAGAGCTTATCTCTTTCAAGTTCGACTAATCTGCTTGTTACGCACCTAGTGGAGAGTAGTCCAGCTCATTTTGAGTGAAGGTGACCAGCAGAGGCACCCGATTGAACTCGCCCTTGTCTATGCGGGTGGTGGGATGTCGCGGCATAAAGTTCCCGTCGATCTCGTAGTTCCACTTCATGTTGACGAACTTGTACTGCTCCCAATCGGCGCAGACCTCCACAATGCGCTGCCAGCTGACATTGCGCAAGCACTGGGTCATGTCGAAGCTATCGTACATTGGACACCCTACCTGGCGGGCCAGCAATCGCGTCCAGAACATGTTGTGGATGCTGAAGTGGTTCGTGGCCGAGCCACTCATCAGAATGGCGCGATGAAAGAGTCCAGTCGAGAGGGGCGACGCCAGGTGCAGACTCACAGCCATGGAGCCGGCACTCATGCCTAGCAATGTGACCACATCAGGATCCCCGCCGAAGTCCGAAATGTGCAATTTCACCCACTCGAGGGTCATGACCTGATCCAGATAGCCATAATTGCCGCCACTGAGGAACCCCAAGGCGCCCAGGCGATAGTTAATGGCAACCAGAACTACATCATGATCGAGCAGGTACTCGGGACCCGCTTCGTAGACGCTGTGCCCGCTGCCCAGCACATTGGCTCCGCCGTGTATGTAAACCATCACGGGCGACTTCGCGGTCAGGTTGTGCGAAAAAATGTTCAGCTTGAGGCAATCCTCGCTCATCAACTGTGTCAGGCCACGTTGCGGACAGATCAGGGAATCCTCGAGAGCGAGCAGTACCTGCTTACCCCACGACTTCACTGCCCTGGGTTGCTCGAAGCGCAAATTTCCCACCGGCGGCTCTGCATAGGGTATGCCGCGAAACGCGTAGATCGGTCTCCCGAGAAAACTACGCATAACCGTACCCTGAATTTGACCCAGGCTCGTGCTCACGAAGGGTGCCTCCACCTCCTCCTCCGGACTTGCAGCAGTACCTTGCACCAGCTGCACTACCAGCAGCAGCAGCAGTGGCAATGCTCGTTGCAGTTCTCGATTCATTTTCTCTTCGTATTCGATGTGAAAATTTTGATTTGACTTTAGATATTTCGCATCGATCGCAAGTCCCTCGGTGCGTGAGTCCGCTCCTTCTTTCCTGCTGGGTGGTGGTGGTGCACGGCACCCGCATCTAAGATCTCCGACGACGACTGCCTGTCGAGCTCGAAATAAACTTCAACCGTTACCTTCACACGGGGTCCGTTCGCTATCGCATTGGTAGCTGCTTGCGATGATAAGCGCTCTCCGCCTTGTTCCCGATAAGCCTTAATACGATTACGAATTGTCGATAAACCAATAAAATCAATATCAAAATAAACAAAATAACACTATTGAAAACACATATTGAAAATTTTTTAACAACTTTTTTAAATTAGTTACTTGAACAGCTTACTGAGATCTTATAATGATATTTTCAAAGTATTTAATTACTTGAAGAAATCCTAAGTTCATCATATAAGTGTTCTGTTTGTTTGTATATTATATAATAACTTTTCCAGTTCTAATAAATCAATTTGGGGATTATTCCAAAAATAACTAAATATTTCATCATCAAATGAAAATACAGTAACAGAAAGTTTGTTTTACTTTTATTGAGATTTCTTGAGATTTTGGCAAACCTTTAATTGGAATTTGAATAATTTAATTTTAATATTTATTTGGTGCAACCCAAAGTAAGTTCATCTCTTAAATATAATATTTATCACGTTTTACAATACTGAATTCTTTTTTAAAGTCGATATTAAAGTATAAGTTGCCTTAAAAAATATTCACAGTTTCTCAGTGCCCATTCTCCTTATACCATAGATCATCTAATTTCCAACTCCCACCATTTGCTTGTCAGTTTATAGTTTGACCTTGGAGTAGCGAACCCATTTCAATTGAAACTTATTGCTTCATTTTCAAGTACTCGATCGGTTCGCATGAGATGAGTTTTAATTTCGCAGGCGTTAGAGCCGCCTCCTTCCACAAAGTGCAGATCCTACGCCCGCAGAATTTTTTAGACTTTCATTCGGTTGTTTTTCTCATGGGTTTGGGTTTTGGACTGAGATTTAAATTGATTTCCTTATTAGTGCACATCCCTCTTGTGATATTCAATTAAAACTACCCACGAGGCGGTCGTAATTGTAAGTATTACTGTGTATGTGTGTGTCTGTAGTATAGTGTAATGTCTATAGCTGCACATTGATTGATATAAGCCGAGTGGTAATTACTCGGGACCCTGACACTTTTCCTCACCCTGGCTGCACTTTGATTTCTTCGTGAAAATTATGGCGGTGCTCTGATCTCAGTCTCAATTCCCCTCTCCAAAGTCTCTCTCTTTCACAGTGTGTGAGGAGCTGACAATGACCTTAGTTAAGTAAATTGAATTAATTATGAACTGTTTTTGATGCAATTGTGGGAGATTTCGGCAATGAACCAACAAAGATCGGGCCGAATCGAATAATTAAGTATTCAAATAGCACATTGGAAATAAGTAAAATAATAATGGAGTGCGACAAACGTTTTTATGTTTAAATTAATGTATACTGATCAAAGTTGGTAGAAGCCTTAATGCATCACTATTGGATTATTTTATATTCATTTTATATACATTAACTTAAAAAAGCCTTCCCAAATACTTTGATAAAGAACATTCTGAACAACTTATAATATATTAAATCTTTATATTAACCTCAAAAAATCATGTTTATTTCTGCTCCAATATTTTCTTAATATTTTAATATATTTGGATCTTCACTTTTTTAATTAAAAATTTCTCTATCTCTTCCCCCTACAACCTTTTTATTAAAAATACTAAAGAGGGTTTATGAAAACTAAGCGACATTTTTTTACACATCGCCGACTTGCAACTTTTCACTCCAGCAAATTGAAACAGTCTGCTGCGAATATCGTATGAGAGAGAGAAAGAAAGATAGAGAGTGAGGGAAGGAGTGAAAGAGGGAGAGCGCTGTAGAGCTTATCGCAATATGCGGTACTTGAGAGTTCAACCGCGCACCGCAGCGCCGCAGGAGCCGACGCGGTAGACGAAGCGACGCGGCAACCACCCGGTACTGCTGCCGGGTGCCTCTTCAGTTGTTGCAACTATATGAGTGGCCTCTTGACAGACATAGTTGCGTCGTCGTCGTCGTCGTCGCAGTCGTTGCCCAAGCTCAAACCAAGCTCAAACTGTGCCCCTCGAGTGGCGAAATGTGTATTGTTTGCGGCAGCGCCGCACCATATCGAAGCTTCCTGTGGCTTGATGACGTCGACGCACCACAAAATTCTCACGCATCGTTTGCAGATGTTGCATGGAATTGAAAGATCGCAGAGAGAGAGAGAGAGAGAGACTGCCAGAGAATATGAACAAAGTAAAGGAGGTAGAAGCAGCATCGCAGAATTGAGGGTGGAAATGATGAGCCAGGAAATTGTTCTCGAAATTTGTAGACAACCCAAAAATATTTCTTATACACAATATTTAATCTGTGTATAAGTTTATATAGTCAGCATTTCTAATTTTATATCAGCAATTGATAACAACAATATTCCTTAAAGTGCCCCAACGTGAGGGCGTGTCGAGCTCGTCGAATTGTTTTCATTTTGTGCCTCTGGAATATGTCGCAATCTTGAGACGCGCCCCGAAGTCACGACCTTTCAGAACGGACGCTACTTAGCATAAGCCACGCCTCTGGTGGCCTCAGCTATCGATTTCACTTATGTCACATGTGACAGCTGTCGTTGCTGCTACATTGATTGTATGTAGGTCCTAGAGAAGGCATGTGCAGCCATGCAAATTTCAAGATATTAGAATAATGTTGTGGAGTCTTTGACGCGACTATTCAAATGACCCGAAAGGAAACAGAGCCAGAGGCAACTCTCAAGTGACCAACATGCTGGGCCCTGAATGCTGGAACAAAGAGAAAGAAAAAGAAAAGAAAAAGGAAATTCCCGAACAACAATCACGAATACGATAAAACCACTTGAGTAATCAATCAAAGCGATATACAACGAAAAACGAAAACCCCCCGAGCCCTTGTAATGAATATTTAAAGACGAGAATTATCGCAATGGTATCGTGTTGAGCTCGGGTTCAAATCTGAAGGGGGGTAGGGGGACGGGCCGCAACATAGGCCGCAACATTTTGCATAAATGTTAGGCGAAACAATAGACCAATATCCCAAAGCCTGAGCGATAATTTGAGCACAAAAGTGGGCACACACACACAGCATATTGCGCCTAATCTGTGCAAGACTGAATATGATTATGGAGAGAACATATAGTTCTGATATTCTGGTAATCAATACGCGAGGCATGAAGGGCTGCTTTGAAGATCAGCGATCCTTCGCTCAAGTGAGCAAAACGCACAAAATGTGAAACAAATAACAAAAAGAGAGAAGAAGTAGAATGAAGAAGAAGAAGAAAGGAGAACTTCTGGCAGGGGTTGTAAGGCCCCTTGCCATTGTGATACATATTGTAATGAGCGTGACGTCTTATTATGGCCAGACAAGGCAGGGGCAGGAGGAGAGCCTCGAAGGAGAGACTCGACCGCAGCACGAAGGGTCGCGGCATCTTGAGTGTCCTTTCCCCTTTGCCGCAGACAATGTGGCAAGAGTTTCACACCACTGCACAAACACACACACACATACGCACACTCGCACACATACGCATTGTTGTGTAAATAGGGCCTAATCTCATTCCTACTTGTTGGTTCTCTGTGCTCAAGTGTTCCAATCAAAAGCTTTGTGCGAAGATTTGCACACCACTTGGCTGCCTGAGCAGGGGAGGATTGCCCCTTGCGGTTGTCCCTCATACCCCTCTCGTGTAATTTCCCATATAATGCGACTATCGCTGATGCATTTTGCAAATTATGATGAATAATTTATGCAGAAATTCGATAATGTTCCGTGGAAATACATGATATTTCTTACTGCTAACTTAGTCAATATAAATTATATGCAAAATAAATTAAATAAATAAATAAATTATCTGTTTCCTCTCTAATAATTTTACTTAAAAAGTTTATATATTAATTATACAATCACTAAGTCATTTTTTAGGAATTTTTTAAATGCTGTAAAAGTATTTTACACTCCATAAAAGAAGGTTCAAGCCGTAAAATTACTTTTGCAAATAGTTTCTTTCGCTACTTTTTTAATTTAAAAAGGCGTTGGGGGCGTGACCAAGTTCTTGAACAAATTAGATATGCCCTAGTTCTTATAGTCTTTGAGATAAAGGTGTTCATACAGACGGAAAGACGAACATGGCTGTATAGATGAAAATATTTCCTTATATACTAATCTACTCTATGAGTGTCGAGTATAAAAGTTTATTTTAACTCATTATCTTCTACAATATGATCCCAAGCAAATGTAAGTTTCTCACACGACTATTTTCCATTTAATTTTCGAGAGTTTTTACTGCACGCGGCATACGAATTTTTGTTTTCATCGGCTTAACAAATAAATTTATGCCCTAACATGCCAATAAAGTTGATGCTTCAACATTTACAACTCCAATTGCCAAGTTATACAATGGGAATTAATGTGCCCAGGGCCTAACTCTCAATTGGTAGAACGAACGCCCCCTTTTCCCCCTTCTACACACGAAAAAGGGCTGAACCCTAAAAACATAATAAAAACTTTCCAAAACTCGAGAAACTTCGTCTCAGCGTCGCATTTTCGCCACTTAATTGAGATTAATTGAAGTTATGCCTTCGTCCGATCTGAATAAACAACATTGTCGGCCATTTTATGTGCACAATGACAGAGCAATGCTTACTACTACTACTGCTAGTATTATTATTATTATTATTGATAATAATTAGAAAAGGGCACCCCGAAAATAGAAGCGAGGGTTCCCTTCCGAAATGTTTATTAAATTCAATTGAGTGTGGCGGAGTTGAATGCGGATGCGAGATATAAGTTCAAAATGTATCTGTAGCTGCAAGAAACAACATGCACATGCATGCAAATCAAATACGCTGCGAGGTGAATGCACTCGCCGCTCGTTACGGATACATTTCGAATGTGCGAGTGAGTGTGTGAGTATTTGTGAGTGCGGCCCTTAATTGGTCTATTGGCCTGTGCGTCTGCTTGGCCGAGCTGTTAATAGTTTTTGGTTGCTTTGTAAGTCAAAACTAACAATTTAACTTAATTGACATTCAAATGCAGTTGAATAAACTGTGACTGCGACTGTGAATGACGCGTGAGTGGTGAATACACTCACATACTTAAATAGATCGGTTTATTGTCTGTCTACTGCAGCAGGAAGCAGTTAGTATTAGATGCACAATTAACTAGATATTATACTATACGATTCTTAGGCTGAAGTGGGAATATGAAAATTACTTAAGATTGAAAAAGCCTTTGTGAATCCATATAAGAAACTTCACGGCTCTAAGTTGTATGGTTGTCAGGATCCAGACGAAACAGCAATAAACATTTTTTTAGTTAGGCTGCCTTAAAGAATTTTCTAATAATAAAAGATTTGCATGTGGAATTGTGTTTTACTCTCACCTATCTCACACTTAGGTGTTGTATTATTGTTAATACTAGTACTTTAAACCAAATTTATTCAAAAACCAACCATAAATAGCTTAGTTATATCAAGAAGTCATTCATCAGGCCATTTATAATGTTCTTTGTCCTTGAATAACCATCAGTATGCTGTACCAGTCGCTATATTCCCCCCTTTCTCTCTCCCAAGTCAATTCAGTTAAAAATTTACCCACAGGATCATTTATCATCTTTGGTAACTTTAAAATTCGCGCCCATCATTTATAAATTGGCCGATCGAGCGAGCAAACGCTTGAGTAAATCCATTTAATTGCCGTCTACGTGTCCGGGACTTGCGACTGATGTCCGTGTAATGTTCCGGGCGGCACCCCGTTCACTCCAGATGTGTTCGCACTCGTGTAAACATGCGTTTGTCATTAGACACACCGGAAATATTCGTCGCGATTCGACACGCGGCACTCGAGTGGCAGAAAGACAGAGAGAGAGAGAGAAAGAGAGAGGACATGCCACTTTATGTGGCAGTTGATTTTTAAAATCACAATTCGCGAAATTTCCCATTTGGCAAAATTTCTAAAAAACGTTGTCCTTGCGCTTGAGTGAGCAGCGAGAGAGAGGGAAGAGAGCAGAGGGGGGAGGGTTGTTCGCCTTATCGAGGGGCGTGCGCGCGTGTGTCCTTTGTTCGACGCATCCTTGTGTGTTGTGCTCAAGTGTCGTCACCATGTCCAATTCCCGAATGGAAGTACCTGAAATTTTACAGTTTCACAATTTCACTTTCGGTTTTCTCGATTCTCCTGCAGTTGTTCTTCAATTGTCTTTCTACCTTTTTATCTTTTGGGGTTTCTATTGAGTTTACTAATTAGATTTTATTGCGTAGCGCGAATCGCTTTGTCTCTGGAGGCAAGTGTGCATAATTCGCTTTTTTATGGTGAGAATCATCCTCAGTTTTTTATTTTTTAGCGTTTTTGTTAAAAAACCGCCAACATTTTGCGGAAGATTGTGCTACGCATTAAAAATGAATTTTTATTGTGATCGATATTTAATACACACGAAATATTTCAATTGAATAACAGTATATATAAATAGAATAAAAGTACAGTAAAAGGATTATTTTAAGTATTTTGTTTTTCAATCACAAATATCCAATCTTCTTTTTTCTTGTTTCTAGTAAAAAATTCAACTTTTACCAAGATCGAAGTACACGTAAACCTACAGTATGTGGGTAATTCCTATGAAAATAAACTAACACAAAAAACTGGAATGCTAAGTAGGTATGTTAGAAAAACAAGCAAAAGATCTATAGTCGAGTAAGGTCGACCGTAATATACCCACCACCAACCTGAACAAAACGATTTTTGGGATCTTATATCTTCTTCTTGCGAGAGCAGATAAGTAAGCATATTGATTATTAATAATATTGATATGCCATTTTACTTATTTACAATTTGTATTGTGTAATACATACCCTTTAGCCTTCTACAAATTATATCTTAAAAACTTCCACCTTAATTTATACTGATTAAGAATATGTGTATATATAAATTATATATTTATTTAGTTTGACACAAAGTAACTCCACCCTTCTTCCCTATGTGTAGCGGGTATATTCTAAAAAACCTGATAAGCTTTCTAGGCGTCTAAATAAATCAAATAAAATTGAAATAAGTATTTTTGAAGAATTTTAGAATTTCAAAAAAGTCCGTCCACAGCTTCTGTAATTGCCACGCGCTTACGCGGAAAGAGAATCTCTCTTGCTCTTTCTCTCCCTTCCTCTCCCACTCTATACATCGATGGGAACGGTGATTCGGACGCATTACGATTAGGCAATGCGGGTACTGATAGAACCCTTCAAATTGTGGGAGTATTTTGTATATAAAACATTGTAATCCAATGCGGCAATTTCAACAGAACCAAACACAAATAATATGCACGATAAATGCAAAAAAAAAAAGATGAGAAAAACGCACAAAAGATGCGCGTGGGAAATTATGAAAATATTTCACAAATATTACGAACATATTTAAAAATATTTCACAAAATACTTTACACACATTTTACTAATCCGTGTTATCCCAATTGTACCAACTGCCACAATGGAATATGAGTCCTAAGCCCATTAGCTGATGATCGGACTATCTGGTGATTTGTTTGGACATTCGGATTAGTCGTCCGAGCTACTTAGCAGCCACTTGTCCGAGCGATCGAGGTCGCAGCTACCCTGTCCAGCTCTACCCCCACCCCGAGCCGAACCACAACCTGAACCTCAGAGTGGAAACTCAAACTCAGGCTAAACATTTCAATTCTCTGGCTCGAGATCCTATCGTGGGTCAGCGATCTTGTCCCTGTGCACCGCAGGACGCACGAGCTCACGCAGAGTGTGAAAGGTATTATCAGTTTGACTCGATCTGAGCTGTATCGCATATGTATTTTCTCAGCTGAACAATGGAAAATTATGAGACTTGCTTTAAATCATTTACCATCGATCCTAAGTCCAATCAGTCGGACCAGCCCTGTCGCAGGGTTGTTTTAACTTCCTCAATCACCTTATCGCACCAAGAGGATCTCTCTCTTACTCTCTCCCGCGTCTAATACGGATATATTCATGTTGCCAAATGAATGATTTCCTATATGCGGTTTTAATTGCGGCCGACAGAGTTGATTTCGGTAATGAAAAGTACAGTTAATTAACTGTGAATTGTTGTTCGCATGTTTTCCGGAGATGCCTCTGCTAAGATAAGCCACAAAATCGTTGAAACTTGCGATTGATAGCTGCCGGAAAAGTGTTTGAATAGGAAAGAGCAGGGAGTGGTAAAGGAAAATGTTGTGATCTGATGAAGCGGGAAAATGTTTAGGTAAGTTTGTATATGATGAATATAATGTATGGTATTTTAAATATTATACGTACTTGGATTCTAATGTAAAATATATACGAGGGTCGTTTGATAAGTCCGTGACTTTTTGAATAAAATATATTTTTTTCGTCAAAGAAGCGTTTTATTTCTCAACATAATCTCCTTTTAGCTCTATACATTTAGTCCAGCGTTTTTCCAATTTTTTTATTCCTTCCAAATAATAGGTTTTCTCAAGGCCCTCAAAATAGTCGTTTGTTTCTGTGATGACCCGAATCTCTTACCGCCGAGCCATTTCTTCATGTTTGGAAACAAAAAATAGTCACAGGGGGCTAAATCTGGAGAATATGCTGGATGGGGTAGCAGTTCGTAGCCCAATTTATGAAATTTTGCCATGCTGACACGAAATTCACTTTTTTCCATTTTCGTTAAAATTCACGAGATCGTCTGCTTTTAATGCCTATAAAACGCAAACCAAAAAACGCAGCTTTCTCAAAATTTTACAGTCAGCTGTTAATCGATAACTGCTGACAGGAGCAGTGTTGTATTTAGAGCAGGTGCGCGGCAAATACAAAAAGTCACGGACTTATCAAACGACCCTCGTATATATAAATAAATTCTCATCTCTTTTACAAACTAAGAAAGGATTCAGTAAACATTTAAAAAAGAGTTTAGTGGACATTAAAATTTTTATTATGTTTTTAATCAAGCGTTATTTAGTCTAAAATATTGTTTTCCAATCAAATTTATAAATAAATTTATGGTTAAATTATGCAATGGGTTCAAGTGAAAGAAATTATAATTGACCGTTGCAAACCCGCTTATTTAAAATTTCCACTAACTGCTCTTGCGAATGGAAAGTACGTGAAAGTGAATTAAGCAGAAAACCGTTAGTAAGCAGTACTCACTATAGAGTATATGGTACCCCATTGGATAAATGATTCCCATAGTAATCGATTTCAGTTTGGGGCGTCGAATTTACGATGACATTTATGCGTAAGATCTGGTCTAAATTTCATCAGAGAACGCAAAAGAGTTTCCGATCCTCCCCGGGGAGAGTGTCAAATAAATTTGACTCTCGTAATTGTGTTGCAATTGTGAAGAGATGAGAGCGAAAGAGCGGTGAGCGGAACAGTTAATTTGAGGCATCATTAAAGTGCCACACCCACTTTGCGCACTGGCACTGCCAGTCAGGTAGGCAGCGCAGCAGAGTGCGAGGCAAAAGTTCTCACTCGCAATGAATATGCAGAGTCATGACTCTCGGCAGTCAACGCCTTCCGTAATCCTCAATCCTTTAAGGGTCCTCCGAGTGAGGCCTATCGCGTGCGAGGCGTCTCAATCTATTGAGGCGCCGCGGGTTGCCTTTCTTTCACTTCCTATGCTTCCTTTTCTTCTCTTGTTCTTCGCCTCACGAGTTGTGACGTGTCATAATTGCATGGTTTTCCTCTGCCTCTTCCTCGGCGTTGCCTCATAGAGAAGTGTGAAAATTATGGGGTTTACCCTTCCTGGCTGCCGTGCAACCCTTCGACGTGCGCACTTAATGATTATATTTGTTTTTCTTTATCTCCTCTCGAGGATCGGCTCGACAATTTGTTTGCCAACTTTGCCGCATATGCCTGAGTTATGGCACGGCTCGGCCTCTTTCACGGCATCTCACTCGGGTTTTCATGCTATATCCTTGTTGGGTTTTCTGTTTTTTTTCCTTGGGGGTTGCTTCCGCGTCTCCTCCTTTCACGATCTTGCGTGATTTTCTTGTAGATAGCGTCAGAGTTATGTTCCGTCTGCGTGTTTCTTTTTCTTCCTCCTATTTTTTTTTTTGCAAACATTTAAAGCTTATCTCCGGGCAGATCGTGAGAAGTAATGCCGTTAGGCTTGCTAACGGGATACGTCATGCAATCAGTTTTTAAAGAGCATCGCTTAAAGTAAACTGTTTTAACAACTTTTTATGACTCGCTTTATTAAGTGTGTTTGGCTTTCATTGTTTTACCCGCACCTTAAAATTAAGGGAAACATTTATGAGTATTTATTGATTTTAAAGCTGTTAATTCTTATGAACATTTTCCTTTTTATATCGAAGAATTTATGCAAAGTTTTATTATTGATTATTTAATGTTTTCTAGACTTGAGTTTCTTATGAAATTTATTAACAAATAATTAAATTACTATATAAAAATATTTTATTTTATGTGTTGAATATATTTGGTATTCAATTTTAATTATTATTGTATAGTTATTGTTTATTAAAGAAAAACTTCTCTCGTTAACTGCTTACTACACTCATGTTCAAAATAATAGGTGTGTTTTATAAAATCTTAAAAGAAAGTATGCTATGAAAACTATTTCCCTAAAATATCAAAATTTTCATTTTTGTCGCTGTTTTCATGCTTCTAAGTTGGTAAAACGATCTATTTGTTTTTTATACAAGTCTTTATAGGCTTAGAAAACTACGAGTATTCTACATCTCTCACTCTTTCCTGCCCCTACATATCTCTCCCCCCCTCTGTCTTCCTTCATCCTTTGGGCGCCAACTTCAATACAAAACTTAACCACAAACGACACAGCTGCTGCGCCGGCTGCCACTGCTGCTGCAACTGCTCCTCCTCCTGCTCCAACTCCTGCTCTTGCAACTCCTCCCGCACTTCCTGCTGCTCCTCCGCCAGCTCCTGTTGCTGCTGCTGCTGCTGCTGCTGCCTTCGCCAGGTGCTCCGCAAGTCGCAATTGTTGTAACAGTTCGTTGGTTTTTTTGCTTTGCTTTGAGCTGCGACTTAATTAGCTTTGACTGGCTGCTATAATAAAATTACCCCGGTCTTTACGTCCCCCCCTGCCCCCCTCCCCGCTTCCCACTCCCCAATCCTTCTCTCCATCTCGCTCTCTCACTCACTCTCTCTGCTTGCACTCCACTACTGCTGGCAGCAAACGACGCGTGCTGCCTGGGCAATGCTTTGGAGTGGAAAGGGAGCTGTTGGAAAGAAGCAGGGGGCGAGGGGAGTTGCAGCGCAGGTGTGGCAATGCTGGAGCAGAGCTACTGTTTGTCCAATCAAACGCAAGCAGCGACGCTGTGCAGCGGCAGCAGCGGCAAAGAGAGCGTGCGCGTCGAGTGTCTGTGCTCGAACGGATAATAAACGGATAAAGCGGATAAACCGGATAAACTGGAAGGCTGAGCCAATGAGAGCGCAACAACCACCACCACCACCACCAAGAGCAGCAGCAGCAGCAGCAGCAGCAGCAGTGGCAGAGGCAGAGCAAATGCGACGCTGCCGTCGTAGTCGCTTCGTTGAAAAGGGACTTAACGCGCTGCTCGCCGCAGCCAGAGACAGTCAACATTGCGCAGTCGTTGTGAACGGACGTGTCCATCCAAACGTCGCGTGGCCGAAAACGAAACGAAAGAAAAGTGCGAAAGAAAAACCCAAAAGAAAACAGACACGAATATCATACACACAATAATACAAATACACAGAAAGAAAGAAAGACAGCGATAGTGACAAGATGGTGCTCAACGCGTGCCTGCCATTGCCGCTGGCCAGTCCGCCGGCAAGCAAATCACGTGTGCAGATCGAGTGGGATATCAACGACACTGTGGTGCCGACGGTGCACGAGTTCGATGAGTTCAACGACTGGGCGAACGGACATTGCCGCCTGGTCTATGCCGGGCAGAGCGAGGATGCCAAGAAGCATGCCAGCGGCTGGGCAATGCGCAACACAAACAATCACAATGTGAACATACTGAAGAAGAGCTGCCTGGGCGTGCTCCTCTGCAGCGCCAAGTGCCGCCTGCCCAACGGCGCCAGCGTGCATCTGCGTCCGGCCATCTGCGACAAGGCGCGACGCAAGCAACAGGGCAAACAGTGTCCCAATAGGTAAGTGTCAGAAAGACAGACAGAGTTGTCCACTTGGAGTAGCCAACTAACATTATCCCTTCACCTTCTCTAGAAACTGCACTGGCCGCCTGGAGATACAGCCCTGTCGGGGCCACTGCGGCTACCCCGTGACGCACTTCTGGCGCCGCGCCGGCAACGCCATCTACTTCCAGGCCAAGGGCACACACGATCATCCCCGGCCCGAGGCCAAGGGCTCCACAGAGGCGCGTCGTCTGCTCGCCGGAGGCAGACGTGTGCGGAGTCTGGCCATGATGCTGGCCAGGGATGCGGCACTCAGTGACAAACTGTCCAGTCTGCGCCCGACAAAGCGGCAGACGGCAGAAAAGAAGAGGAAACTAAGCACAGCAACCAACTCGACGGGATCAGCGCAACTGGAGCTGCTGCAGCAAAGCCAACAGCAGTTGGTGGACTTCCAGGCCAGCCAAGCTGCTGTTCCCACTGCAGCCACTGCTGGCGTCTTTGGCCAGACACAGAGCTACATGCCACAGCAATGGACGGCGACGACGGCGGAGAACTCTGCCTACGCCTACGCAGGGCAAGATGCCTCCAACTTGGGCTACAGCTATGGCTACGATATGCTGCACTCGCCGCTCTCCTCCAACAGTTCCACGAACAGCTACGCGGGCTATGCGACAGAGCAGCAGCAGCAGCAACAGCAGCAGCAATTGCAGACACAGCAGCAGGAACAGTTGCCGCTGCAGACTAACGCAGGCAACACAGACTACGCCGGCTACCAGGCCGGTCTGCAGCTGTACGAGAGCTGCGACGACACCTCCAGCCTGACCGGCAGCAGCTCCGGCTACAGCTCCGAGGACTACGGCTACTTCAATGGCTACGTGTCGCAGGGACTCGACATTAGCGCAGGCAGTTCCAGCGGCAGTCCCGATAGCTTCTACACGCCCAACTCGGAGATCTTCAGTGTCTTCGATCCGAACATCAACGGCGGAGCAGTCAGCACAGTGGAGCTGATGTACGATGAGGCAACTGCCTATCAGCAGCAGGCAATGCAGCAGCAACAGCAGCAACCCTACGCTGTGCCCTACCAGCAACAGCAACAACAACAACAACACCAACAACAGACTGCGGATTATTATTACAGCAACTCGGGCGTGGATAACGTTTGGAATATTCAAATGGACGCGACTGTAGCAGCGACGCCAGCAGCAGCAGCAGCAGGCTCAGCATATCACAGCGTCGACTCCACTGTGGGCGTCTTCTGCTAATCACCTTAACCTATTCCCAGCGAGGATCTCACACACACACACACACAGACACACTCAAGCGTTGTTCTAGTCTCTAGTTGATTGCACCTTCAAGTTATGTTCCCCCACCCCCCAACCCATTCCCCGTTTCCCCTTTTCCTTCTCTTCCTTGTTGTGTTTTTGTCTTCAATTTGTACACAAATGTTTCCAATGTTTCCCATGTTTCCCCAAGCTCCCCAGGTCGGGACACACTTGTTTCCCCCTCAGCTATTCCAAAGTTGTAACCTAAGTCCTAATTCCTAGATAAGTTTTGTATCTAATTTGTAGCATAGTGTTAAGCATCGAAAGATAAGCCCACCTATTTATGAATTTTTGTAATAAACTCGAGAATTTTTGATTGAAAATGAAATGATGTATTAATATTTTTATAACATTATTTGTTATTTGTACTTTGGGATTTCTATTCAAGGAATCAATCTGGAGATCGACTCCCAGAGATTTTGCAATGGAAATATAACATCGCAAGCCTTTTACGATATTCTATAAAACTCAAACCGCAGATATCTTATGGTTTATCTCAATCCTAGAGGCAATATCCAAACGAATTTGAAACAAGCTTTGTATAATATAATTAGCAGATATTTAAAGAGAATTACTCATTCGCAAAATGCCTGATATATGGATTGTATAATTTATATATAATATATTTAATAATATATTTAACTCTATTGAATTGAAAAAATTCTTCAAGTTTATCGATCATTATTCAGATCAATTGTAAAATTGCAATATAAAAAAAAATTGGTGGAAATTATGGCGACTCGAATTAACTCATTAAACTCTTTGACAAACCTGCGCTATAAGCGAAACAAAACACATATATTTTATGCATATATTACCAATACAAAATTCGACATTCCCCTCACCCGATTCCCCAAGAAATCGAAAACCAAACATGTGTTGCGTAGGGTATTTATTAACCGACGCAGTCGCTGAACTTACGTCTCATTGGGCGGATCACAGATCGGACTTTCGCTTAATAGGTTGCGGACGTGTTTAAATATATCCACATTCGATCCTCCCGAGTCCACCTCGGTCTGTGGCGATATGCTGCACTCCATCAGTGACGATTCATGTGACGGCAAATTGATTTCTTGGAACGGCGTTACACCAAACAATCGGCAATCGGCCAAGCCGTTGCGTATGTGATTGAATATATTATTTGGATCCGACAGCTCCATCCGATTCATATTGTTATCGTCGTTCCACGAGTATGTGCCACCGTTCATGCCCCTTTGGGTGGAGCCTGTAAGACTTGAGGTTTCGGATTCATCTCGCAGCGGGCGGGGCTGACAATACATTTCGATAGGAGCTCCAAGGGCTTCGAGTAATATCTGCTGCGAGGCACGAGAATTATAATCGCGTTCTATGGATGATGCACTCGTCTTCTGTCCCAGAGTGGCCAGGCTAAGTAGCAGTCTATTGGGCAATAAGGGTTTACACATGGGATTATGCACTGTGACTGGACGACGTCGAGAGCGCTGCGGTTTCTGTCTGGTCTTCGCCCGCTTTGGTAGCTTTTGACGACCAGAGGCTGCGCTGCCTTTCTGACGTGACTGGAGTGGCGGCACCTTGGTCGCTCTGTTGCGCCACTGCTC
Organism: Zaprionus indianus; assembly: GCA_018904595.1. Taxonomy (NCBI): domain Eukaryota; kingdom Metazoa; phylum Arthropoda; class Insecta; order Diptera; family Drosophilidae; genus Zaprionus; species Zaprionus indianus. The sequence goes on from JAEIHA010000905.1 coordinate 7,668,399, forward strand.
ACAGATGCGAAGCGGCAAGTCGGAGTTCACTTCAGTCAAACTCTTCAGCAGCGCTTCGCACATTTTGCTCTCGCACTTGATGACCAACGGTATGGAGACTTCCTTTTCGATCTTGCGTCGTGTCCTCCTGACAACCGGTTTTGGTGCCTCTCCCTCAACTGGTGCGGCTGGCACTCGTCGACGTGCCATTCTAAAATTTGAAAAAAATAAACTTTTGTAAAAATACTGAAAAGTTTTATTTTTTCACTAGCCAAATTTAAATTATTGTTGGAAAAATAAAAGTATTAATCGTGTGTTCTTTATTGTCTTATGAACTGAATTCAAATGAAAATTCTGATAGAAACTGGATAAAACTTGTGTATGACAACATATTCCAGTATTTAAAACTAACTCGATCTAGATTTAGCCAACTTCATATAAAAATTTTACATTTCATCAGCCTTTTTCTATCATGATGGTTCCTATAAGGCTTAATAACCATAATTAAAACTACATAATAGTCAATTTCGATTAGTTTGGTTGCGGTATCCTTTAAGTGGCGGATTTCGCACTAAAACTCTTATTATTAATGAAATTTTACTATCATATTATTTACAGATGAAATACGTAGCTAATGTACTTAGTTCGGTTGCAATATCTATAAAAATAGAAAGCATTTTCAGTTATTATATAAATATTTATTAAGGACATATAGGACATATTGTACTCCTACTAAGCTTTGAATTTCATTATCAGTTCAGTTTTCTTATGAGTTCTATTATTTTTCCGAGCCTGATTAACCTTTATATCAGATAAAACATATATTTCCCCTATCAGGGAATACTACAGACGAACATAAGTTCCTCGACTGTCCCTTTTCTACTATATTATACTCTGAATATCGATTCTACTACATAGAATATACGAATTTTCCTTTCAATAAATTTTATTACCTTCTTGTTTTTTTTATTGTCCATCAAATGCATGGAACAGCCCTTTTAAATCTACGTAAATTTAACACAAGATACATCGAATAACGCGATCATAAAGCTAAATAATGGTTGAACTCAACTTCAGCGAAGACATCCGCTCCCTAACCAATATAGCCCCATAAACATCAGAAGACAACATGTAGGTGACATCTACGTGGCAGTGGAGCCATTGTCCGACTCGCCAACGACGGTGCTGCGCTCCTCTTCGCCCATCCCGAAGACCACAGCCAGGATGCCATTCACCTGGTTGACGGCATCCAAGTCTTGTCCGTGCACCACAATATCGACAATGTCATCGCCAAAAGTAGGCGATATACCGGCCCTGACGCCCCCTTGATCCATTTCAAGGGGCAACGGGGTGGCAGTCTCCGGGTGACGCCGCATAAGCTCGTTCAGCGTCTGGTCAGTCTCCTCGCCACGATGCTCAGCTACAAAGCGAACACTGGCCATCAGTTCCGGCAGTTCAGAGTTGGGCAACTGCTGTTCGGTGATGTGGCGACTCTCGTTTAACAACTCCTGCAACTCGTGATGTAACGCATCGTTAAACTGTTGGTAATGTAGCTCCTCCTCCGGAAGAGGTTTGTCATCGTCCTTGACCAGGTGCTCCACCAGGTCGGACAATTTGCCGCGCTGCTGATGACACTCGATCAGGTTGCGCTCACATTGGAGTAGATATTCACGCAATATGTCTAGACTTTCGCGCGATGTGCGCCACCCACGCGATACTTCTTCACGCCGATTATTGCGTCGATTAATGCGTCCGCCGGAGCTCACATCTACGGGATTGCGAAGTCGTGATCTGCGCCCAGTTATGCGCGCGGTTCCATTTTCCTGTCCAGGTCCACGCTCAACGCTGGCAGAGCCAATGCTCGAGGTTGTGGCCGGTACCAGGACCCGTGGACGACGCCCACGAGTAGCCGGCACCGATCGTGGCACATCTCCCAAGATGGGGGCAGAGGATGCCGAATTGCTACGACGATTATTCGTCCTCTGCCTCCTTCGCGTAGGCGGCATCAAACAAATGGCTAATCTTTTGGAAAATAAACTTAAGAAAGTAAAAATTTTTTGTAAATATTTATGTTATGTAAATATGGAAAATTTGTGGAGTTTTGATCGGGTGTTGTCGAATCTCGACACTGACTAAAATACAGCACAGCAAACACTATATAGAAAAGGAAATTTCCTAAGCCCAGTTGACTGAGTTCACTGTAATTTTGAAGGGGTACAAATTAGGTAATGTTCATTAACAGAGTAGTGCACTCGACTAGAATATACCCTGTCCCACGCGTTAAGCAGAGAGCTGTGTATATAATTTATTATCAATATAATATTAGTAAAGGGGTACCTTTTGGTATCTTAGAAATATATATAATATAGAAATTTTATTAATGTTCTCCCTACTCAAGTGAAAAAAATTGTTTCTTAATCGATAACTTAAAAAAATTCTTTCAAATTCAGTAACTGCATCCGAATCTGAAGACCATAATATGCTAATCGAATAAAGAAATCAAATCGATAACGAACAGCTTTATTAGCTGCAAAAACCTTTGCAAAAAAGGTACCATTAACAAATTGCGAGGGAAATTCGCATTGAATTAGCCTGGCAAATTTGCATTAACTCAAGTCCAACCCCCGTTCCCGGGTTACCTTCTGGCAACCGCAGTGCAAAAAGATCATTTTCGCGCGAATATTGAATTACAAAAGGTGAGCAGCGGGAAGAGAAGAGGTGTAGAGGGATCAGGGGCAAGTAATTTGCATAATAGTCATAGTCATAGTCATCAACAAAAAGGGATAACAGAAAGCGCAGTCGCAAAAGTCAGGAGGACAAATCATGTAATTCCTCCGTCCCCCTAGATACATAAATACCCGACAGGAAGCACACGTTTCGCTCTCTCTCTCTATTCTACTGATTTATGGCTGAAAATTAACATAAATGAAATCACAACATTACGAAATGTTTTCATTTGCACAGGGTGGCATGCATCCTATATGCAAATATGATTTTAAAATGCTCCAGACAAAGTCATCTGAAAACATCCTGCGAAGGTCGCATGCGCACGCGTCGCACAGCGCACGCACACACGTACACGGGGTACACACGCAACGTTGGGCGTTCCGTTTAATGGTCACCCTCAGCGACCCTCATTTAGGGGCGTAAGCTCTTCCCCTTTTTGGTTACCCTTCCTCTTGCTTTGGTTGTTGTTGTTCGTTTTTTTAATTATTTATAATCAGCTTAGGCAAAAAAACCGAAAATAGTTGAGTGGCGCCTGACAGGCTTTAATTGTGCATAAAAAATGCATTCCGTATGACACTTAAGTGGTTTAAATTATTCGGGATTATGGCAACACCAACCAACAACAGAAAAAAAACAAAAAAACCGTTTATATCTTTATTATGTTACTAAGCGCATTGAGTATTTCAACATTTATCGCATACATGTTAAGTATGTTTGTATAGTTATATAAACTAATTCATATATTTTCTAAAAATGTCTAATAACATATATAAATCTATTAACCTATTTATTTACATAGTATGATATAATATTTAAAATTTATACCTATAGTTATTTAACCTACATGTACATATACATATGTACCTAAATCAAATGACTATGTATAATAGGTACAATATGTAGCTCATGTTATACAACAATATCTTTACATCTCCGCCAAGTAACATTTTCTCTATTTTTGCTTTGTTTTGATTTTGTCGATGTGATTTTCACGCTGACCCACCCGGCCACCGGGGCGTTAACGTAAGAACACTCGTGTTTTTCCATTCCATTCATTGCCTGACACGGATGTCAAACGAGATCGTTTCCAGGTCATTTCGGCGCATGCGCATCCGCATTGATGTGCGCATTACGTTCGCCTCATTTGGCTCCGGGCGTGTCCTTTGAAGTGTCCAAATTGTGGTCTAATAGCTTCTCAACGAGCCCGACATTGTTTAGGTCATTGTTGTAGGTCGTCAGTTCGTCACTGTCGCAATAGGTTCTGATTTTGTCACGTATTATAAATCGCATAGTTAATAGTTTTTTTCCTGACAGTTTTCGAAACCGAAGTCGAGATCAAAATCAAATTTAGAATCGGGACCAAAGAAAAAGTCACACTTGAGTTTGACGGACAATTGGCTGGCAATTCGAAAAATGCTGGTCCCAACAATAGGACTACTTCTTTTTTAATTTCGATTTGAAGTCAAATTCCGCGGACGATTCTTTCATTTGCAATTTGAAACTTTAACAACGATTTGATAATAGAAAACACTAAATCATAAATTTTTATACTCAAATATTCGTTACACAAACTTATTTTTTAATTTATCAATATGAAGTTTAAATTTAAATTCCAATAAGAAATGCGGATATGAATTTGGTACAAAACGATTGTACCATTTTATTCTATTACAGTATCTAAAAAATACCAACTGCATGTACAAAATGGAAACCACCACTTGATTAGGAATTGTGGTGGCTAACCGATAAGACCTACCGGCTTTTATTTTTTATTTAATACTACTTAAATAGATGCCGAACCCATGTTATTAGTATTAATAGAAATTATAGTTTATTAATTTATTAGTAATTCATGAACATTCTCCTTTCTTTCTTTTTAAAATGTATAAAATACAACTACAAACACAATCGATAAATTGTTCACCAAACATTCTGCATGCAACAAGTCAACTTAAAGTGGCGGCTTGTCGATAAGTTGTTATGCGCGTTTTTATCGATGTATGCTGACTGTCGTTGTGGAAGACTGCAGTGTGCAACAAGTCAATTAGTTTCCTCATATATTTTTTTACAATAAATTATTATTTTTGTTAAGCATAAAGTGCCCATAACAATAGTTAATTATAAGTTTATTGCTAATTAACGAATTGTGTTCGAATAAAACTCAGCGGAATGTCGGCATCGAGAATTTTAAGTGCAATCGGCCAAATATCTAGACAGCAATTGCTGCAAAATAAATGCATTCGAGGTAATCGGTCATAAATAGATTTTATATCTTTGAAATATCATTAAAATCATTACACACACTCAATATAGTATCAAATAGTAGGCTTTTCCAATTCAAATATGTATATTTCAACTGTCACAGAGATCGATGTTCGCATAAGTGGACTTTGAACTTTGTACTCCCCCGACCTGCAATATGAGATAATAGAAACGAATTTGATTGTGTATTCCTAATCTTACTATTGTAATTGATGTCCATCAATGTTCTTTAGCCCATCCTGCGACAGTGGTTCAACTGCAACGCCGTCTAATGACTACGAAACCGGCACCGGCCGTCGCTACTTCAGCTGCCTCCCCCAACAAACATTTGCACACGAAGGTGGTAAATGGTGTGCTGGTCATAAAAATAGATTCACCCAATGCCAAGGTGAACTCACTGGGCTCCGAAGTGAGCGATGAATTCGACCGGGTGATCAAGGATTTGGAAACGAATCCTGCGGTCAAGTCGGCAGTACTTATCTCCGGTAAACCTGGTTGCTTTGTGGCCGGCGCCGACATTGGCATGCTGGAGGCATGTCAAACTGCCGAGGAGGCGACACTGATATCCCACGGAGCTCAGATTATGTTCGATCGCATCGAACGCAGTCGCAAGCCCATTGTCGCCGCCATCAGTGGTGTGTGTCTGGGCGGTGGTCTAGAGCTGGCTCTTGCCTGTCATTACCGCATAGCGACCAAGGATAATAAAACTAAGCTGGGCTTGCCAGAAGTTATGCTCGGTCTCCTGCCCGGCGGTGGTGGCACTGTGCGCCTGCCTAAGCTAACTTCGGTGCCCACCGCATTGGATTTGGAACTGACTGGCAAGCAAGTGCGTGCCGATCGTGCCAAGCGCCTCGGCATTGTCGATTTGCTCGTCGATACTCTGGGACCTGGTCTACAGCCAGCTGAAAAAAACACTATCGAGTATCTGGAGAAGACAGCGGTGCAAGTGGCCAACGATTTGGCCAGCGGTAAACTACGTGTAAGTTGCAACAATGACAAGAAATCAACTTGGTTCTGAATCATAGCTTTGCTTGATAGGTGAAGCGTGAGAAAACTGGCGTGGCCAACAAACTGCAATCTCTCATCATGGACACTGACTTCGTGAAGAACAAAATCTTCGATACGGCGCGCAAGCAGGTGATGAAGGCATCCGGCGGTCTCTACCCTGCGCCCCTTAAGGTGAGTTTGAAGGAACAAATTTTCTCCAAGCAGTTGCAACATTTCCTTTACTTAACAGATTCTCGATGTGATTCGCACGGGAGTGGACAAGGGTGCCGATGCTGGCTACGAGGCCGAACGCAAGGGATTCGGCGAGCTGTCGGCTACACCTGAATCGAAGGGACTCATCAGTCTGTTCCGTGGACAGACTGAGTGCAAAAAGAATCGCTTTGGCAAGCCCGAGCGTCCCGTCAAGACTGTAGGCGTTCTGGGAGCTGGTCTCATGGGTGCCGGCATTGTTCAGGTATCTGTGGACAAGGGCTATGAGGTTGTCATGAAAGATGCCACCGATGCGGGTCTGGCACGCGGTATTGGGCAAGTGCAAAAGGGTCTGGAGACGGCGCTGAAGCGTAAACGCATCACAGCCCTGGAACGCGATCAGACACTTTCGCATTTGCTACCCACTTTGGACTACAACGATTTCAAGTCGGCAGACATTGTGATCGAAGCTGTCTTCGAGGATATCAATATAAAGCATAAGGTTATTAAGGAACTGGAGGCTGTTGTCCCCCCGCATTGCGTCATTGCCACCAACACCAGCGCAATTCCCATAACAAAGATTGCAGCTGGAAGCTCAAGGCCCGATAAGGTAGTGGGCATGCATTACTTCTCGCCTGTCGACAAGATGCAGTTGCTGGAGATTATCACACACCCGGGAACATCGAAGGACACCATTGCACAGGCTGTCGCTGTTGGCCTCAAGCAGGGCAAGGTTGTGATCACTGTGGGCGATGGTCCTGGTTTCTATACCACGCGCATTTTGGCCACCATGTTGTCAGAGGCAATTAGGTAAATCTAGCTGACTTTCTCTGGCTTCTTTTCGCATGCTAATCCCCTTATTTTATTTAGACTGCTGCAGGAGGGCGTGGATGCCAAGGAACTGGATCAGTTCACCAAGAAGTTTGGTTTTCCCGTTGGTGCTGCCACCCTGGCCGATGAGGTTGGCATTGATGTGGGTGCCCACATTGCTGTGGACTTGGCCAAGGCATTTGGCGACCGTTTCAGCGGCGGTAATCTGCAAGTCATGCAGGATCTGGTGCTGGCCGGTTTCCTCGGCCGCAAGTCCGGCAAGGGCATCTTCCTGTACGATGGCCAGAGCAAGGGCAGCCGTCCCATCAATACAGATGCTGTGGAAATTGTAAAGCAAAAGTATGCTCTAGTCTCGAAGGGTGCCAACACCCCCGAGGATCTGACACTTCGTTTGGTGTCGCGTTTCGTCAACGAGGCAGTGCTCTGTCTGGAAGAGAAGATTCTCGACAGTCCGTTGGAGGGTGATGTTGGTGCCGTATTCGGTCTTGGCTTCCCACCATTCACTGGCGGCCCATTCCGCTGGGTGGATCTGTACGGAGCTGGCAAATTGGTTAGCAAAATGCAATCATATGCCGAACTCTATGGAGCACCATTCAAGCCCGCCCAGACTCTGCTGGACATGGCCAAGGATCCAGCCAAGAAATTCTACCCCAAGACTGGTGCATCCAAGTTGTAAGGAGTCTCTACAGCAGCTACAACAACTGTCGACATTTAGCTTTAAAAACCTTCAACCCTTTTTGTAGCAATTTGCATTTTTCTCACCCGATCCGATCGCCGAATAATTGTTGATCTAATCTTTAGGCGACTATTGTTAACAATAAATAAATATACGATATCATCTACTATTTTCATACATCCATTTATATATGTTTTCTTTATATATTTGACACGACTTTGAGCGACTTTAGGAATTGCTCGCTCTTTATCTTAACGATTCTTTGTACATCGATTCTATATCTCTTAACCTATTTGTATATGCGTAACATTCATGTCTATGTACAAAGCGTCTTATACACGATATAAACATATACTATATATAGGTAGATATATATGTAAACAACAATTAGTTACAAGTAGTTTTACCTTATGATCTAGAACTAACACATTGAGCACACAACACATGGACAGACGCATGCCACGAGAGCTGGAAAGCTATAGAGGAAATCTGTAGTGTCAGAAAAATAAAGCAGGAGGAAATAAAAACTCCTTTTGAACAAGTAAAAAGCTACAATCGGATATACTAGCTGAAATCATTTTTAAAATAACCTTAATTAGTTCGCAACTAAAATTCCAGAAATGTTTTGGATCAAAATCAAAGTCCGCTTATTAACTAACATAATATTCCCCTAAGTTCTTTTTGGTATTTCTCCACAGGATTCCCACAGTATTCCAAACATCTTTCCAGCTCGTGAGGCACACGCACTTTTTACTTTCGTCTATATACTAATTTAAATTGTTAACTCATTTACTTGCGCCAATCCCGTGCAGAATTATGACGCTGACGACGGCCTGAAGTGGTGCTGCTGCCTCCTGCAGCAGTAGCGCCAACTCCCGTTACCGTTGTGGCACTGCCGCCACTGCTGCTGCCAGCTGCGCTGCCGTTGAGCATGGCGCTGCCATTGTAACGCTCCTGGGATGGATAACGCTCGACCACATCATCGATGAGCTCCAGTATGCCGATCTTAAACTTGCGACGCTGTTGCGGAGTCAGTGCAGCGATATCCGGCAGAATGCTGCGAAAGAACTCCATGTCGGTGTGCTCCACGACACTGAGGCCGCCAAAGTAGGCGACGTCACCGCTTGTCGTCGTTGTGGCTTCGCATTCCGTCTTGATGCGCTTAGCACTACCCGGCTCGAAGTGGGATTGCTGGTGGAGCTGCTGCTGCTGCTGTTGTTGCTGGTGATGATGATTGAGGGAATGGGCTGACTGATGATGATGATGATGCTGCGGACGCATTGGAGTAGATGTTGTATCATCATAAATCAGATCCTGTCCAGACTCGGCCAGTTGGACGTCGGGTATGAAATTCTGTAGACTACTCGCACTTGCCGTCTCACTCTGAGCAGGAGAAGCGGGCGGAATGGGGTTCTCCACAGTTCGATGCAGGCCCAGGCTAGCAGCTATGGCCGGATCAAAGGCATCGATGGTCTCCTCGTCATCGTTCTCTGACATCGAATGCTTCAGTTCCATATTTTCATTTTTGATATTGTTGTTGTTGGTCGTGTTTAGGTTGTTGTTGTTGTTGCAATATAAATGCTCCTGCTGATGCTGCTGGTGTTGTTGCAGCTGTTGCAACTGCTGCTGATGTTGCAACTGCAAATGCTGCTGCGAGAACTGATAGAGACTCGCCAAGCTGTTGTTGCCATCCAGCGAGTTGCGCGTCGACTTGAGGAAGGGGAGAAGGAACGCCATGTGCTCGGTCAGGTAGTATGGTTTGTGCTGCGGCTCCGATCCGCTCTGCTGCTTGATGTAGCGCGAGAGGCAGGCACGAAGATTGCGCCATCGCTCCTTGCAGTGTATGACTAGAGAATGGGAACATATTAGTTTCTGTGTGCAAGTATGTACAGACTATCGGTTACTCACCACTCTCACAGGTCTCTGTCGAAATAAGCGCCCAGGCTTTCTCCTGGTTATCTCTGCAATGTTTCAAAGAAAAACATTAAATTGTTATCACCAATGCATTGGTTTGAAAAATCAGCGTGACCAGTCGTGGTAGACGAGAGTTTACAGATGTCAGTTTATCGATGAAAATGATTGTAAGCCAGTGTTGTGAGTAACATTAAAAAGGACATTTAAATATTGTTATCGTTCTCGGCGCAGGGCTCTTTATATACTGACAATATTTCTAATAAAACCTTTATTTGAAATTGTTCCTTGGTCGTGTAAATTGTTACAATTGACAACTAGCCAAAGCTCGATTATTATTTGTTTTATAAATTAAATTAAACTTGATAGACGAATTGGTATGACGGGAAAACGAAATGCATACAAATTCTGGTGGCATGTCGATTTTTAGGACTATTCAAAAATAAGAATATCGAAAAGGACAGATGTGTCTTAATAAAGCCCTGTCTGGCAACATTGCACTAAGTGATTACATTAATTTAATTTTATATTCGTATTTGTAGACGATTTCTGCACGACTCACGCCTCAATCACGCTGCCATCGCTGGCACTCACCTGTTGCGATACTCGGGCACTTTCTTGTCGTAGAGACAACGATGCGTGCGCACCAAATTAACAAATCGTATGTTGAAATCCTCGTCCGCTTGCATGACACGATTTGTGGATGTGGATCCTATGTGGGCTGCAGTTGTTGCACTCGAATTGTTGTCGTACAATGTTGCTGTTGCTGCCTCTGTTGCTGCACCTGCTGCAACGGCTAGTGCTGCTGCTGCACCAGCGGCGACAGCTGCTGCGGCTGCTGCCGATGTTGTTTGTCGATAATTGTTGTTGTTGCTACTGTGGCAATTGTTGCTGTTGTTGCATTTGATGCTGCTGGTGCTGCTGCTGCCACTGCTGTTGTTGCTGGGCGTTGAGGTGGTCATATTCGTTGCACAGCCTGTTGTTGTTGCTCGTTTTGTGTTGCCGCTGTTGCTGCTGCTGCCTGTTAATTACAGAATGTGCAATCAGTTTGCTGTTTAATGTTGCAATTTTGCTGCTGTCGTTGTTGTTGTTGTTATTATTGTCGACAGACACTGATAACAACGACGAGTGTTTTGCAAGCCAGCAATCGTTGCTGTTGTTGTAGTTGCTTTTCTTGTCGTCGTCGTTATTGTTGCTGCTCTTGTTGTTGTTGTTGTTGGTGTTGTTATTGCTTGCAAAGTCAGAACAACAAGCAAGAAACGTTTGCTCAATTCGCTTCGTTACGTTTCGTTCCGTGAGCTGCTGCTGCTGCGTCGGCAAAGACAACAACAACAAAAGCAGCAGCCGCAGCAGCAACGTCGAGTGACGACAGCAGAGCTTTTTGCAGCTGTTGTTGTTGCTGCTGCTGCTGCTGCTGCTGTTGTCATAACTATGTATATTTTATAGCTGCTGTTGTTGTTGTTGTTGTTGCTGCTGCTATTATTATTTCGCTGAACAGTTTCGTGACAAAGACAGCGGCAACATTGTTTATTTTACGTATTATTATAGCCGCAATTCCAGCGACAACAACAGCAACAGCAACAACAACAAATCATAATAAATAACTGGCAATTTGACTATAGTTGTTGTTTGTGTTGTTGTTGTTGCTGCCTTTATTGTAACAAGTTCCTGCCAGGTTCTTGCGCTATTGTTGATAACAACAGCAGCAACAGCAACAGTAGCTCTGCCAGCAACTGAGTGAGTATATTGAGTATATTCATATTCACTTGCCAAACGAATCATTTAATGATTCGTTGCTTGTTGCAACAGCTCAGTCTGCTACGGTTGTTGTTGTTATTGCGACTACCTGTTTTGATTCTAATCAACCCACTCAGTTATGCACTGTCTGCCTCCTTTGCTCTGTCTCTGTTTCTCTCCCTCTCTTTTGCTCGCCTGCTCTTTGTGTGCCCTCTCTTTCTCACTCTCCCTCTCTCTGTCGCTCTCTCTCACTTTGACTGTCGCTCAAATCTTTAACAAATTTTTCCCGCCACTTTCAGCACCTTGCGCTAAGCCCAGAGCAGCAGTTTGGCACAAAAACAACGTGCGCACAGTGGTACAAGTATGATTGGTTATTGGATTTGAATGAGTGTTTTATAGAAATATAACTGGATATTATTATTTATGAAGTCATCATATGATAGTTATTTATTTACGATAGAATGAATTTAAATTGACTAATTTTTTAAATATATTTTTTATTTACTTATTGATAAAATGACTGAGAGTTTTGATTAAGTAGTTTAAGTTTTTATAATATTGAGTTGATTTTTTTAAATTAACTTATGTGAAATGACATTGTTGTTAATTATTCAATTGTTATTTAATTCAAATATAATGAGAAAAGTGGAATTTTTTTTTTGAGAAATCAATGTAAATTTATATGAGTTTTTGATTTATATATCAGTTTTCCCCACAAAAGAATTACTGTACACGTATTCTCAATGTTGTAGGTTATGTTCTTATGTTTATTGCCTTGTTTTTTCATATCTCCTATACAACGATATTGTTTGTACCAGGCACATGCTGTGCTGGCTGTGCTGCTGTTCTTGTGCCCACTGTGTCGCAGTTGTTATGTTGTTTTTGTCGTCATCATTATTATCAACATTGCCAACATCATTATCATCATCTACGCTGCGCGCGTGTTTCGGTTCTGGTTGCTGTTGTTGCTGCTGCTGCTGCTGCTGTCGCTATTGTTGTTGTTTTTGTTAGCGTTGCTTTTGTTATTGCCATAGCGCTGCTGCTGCTGCTGCTGTCGTCGTCGTCGTCGTCGTCGCTGTCGTCGTTGTCGCTGTCGTATGTTCTGTATTATTCGTCATTTGTTTTTGTTGTTTTCGTTAGTTTTGTTTGTTCGCCTTTAACAGTTGCCAGCGTCGCTGACGCAGCAGCAGCAGCCGTCGACGGCGACAGCAGCAGCAGAGCAGCGCGTTATATTGTTTTGTTATTGTAGTTTCTGCTGCTGCTTGCTGTTTTCTGTGCCTGTTGTTGTTGTTGTTGCTGCTGTTGTTATTGTAGTTGTGCCGCCTGCGCAACTGTTCATATTGTTGCTGCTGCTGCTGCTGTTGTTGTTGTTGTTGGGGAGAGGGCAAACAGTAAACTAGCTGGCGATATTAATTGTATTTTGTCTATTAACATAAAATACATGTGCGCGATTGCCTCTGTGTGTGTGTGTGTGTGTGTGTGTAAGCATATTTGTACAGCCACAACAACAACAGAAAGAGCAACAACAACTTGAGCAGCAAACAGCACACAGAAAGTACAGCAACGTGCAAAACAAGAAACGACAAAAACACAGCAGCAGAACAACAACAACAACAGCAAAGTCGAGAACAACAACAAAAACAGAATATTTCTAAAGCTAACAAAACAGACAGACAAAACTTGCAGAAATGCCCGGCCCCCTTCTGTCCTCCCTCGCCCCCTTCTTCGCCCACTCTACCTCTCCCTCTCGCACCACAACACCTCCCTCAGCCACAGCTACAGCAGCAGCGGCGCAGGCAGCGGCAGAGGCAATAACTTTGTTAGATAGAACAAGAACAACAACAACAGCAACAACAACAACAAGCATGACAGCAGCAGCAGCAGCAACAAAAGGCACAACACACACTCACACACACACGTGCGTCTGCACACACATACACACACACATGCACACACAGGCAGACAGGCAGAGAGACATACGAACAGTTACACTATGGCATATAGAATTGTTCTTGTTGTTGTTGCTTATCTGGCCAAGGCATTGTTGTTGTTGCCGTGGCTGTTGTTGTTGTTGTTGCTCGGGTGGTTTTTGTTTTATTTTTATGTATTTCGAAAACATTTTCTTGCAAATTTCGTTGCCATTGTTTACTTTACCTGTGTGTTCTATCTCTCTCCCTCCCTCTCTGTCTCTCTCTCTCTTGTGTTCCTTCGTTGGGTTTTCAAAAAACCGTTTTCCTTTTTCAAATTCGCGCTTATTTTTTCGCACGGAAAACGGCGCCAAAAATGTTCACTGTGACAACGACGGCGATGACGACTGCGGCAGCGACGGCTCGACAAACGAACAAATGGACGAACTGACGTAACGTACAACAAAAAGTTGCAGTTTCAATTTCAATTTCGATTTCAATTTCAGTTTCAATAATATTCGCGTTTTTCACACTGTCGCGTATGTTTCACGTTTCAAGCGACGAAAGCGACTAAACACACAGATACTCAGTATCTATCGGCTACAGTAGAACACAACACAATAACAACAACAGCGTCAGCAGTAGCAGCAGGCGGCAGCAGCAAGCAGGCAGCGGCAACGACGCACAGTGGGCCACGCGTGGTATTGAGGTGCTGACTATTTTGCGGTTTGACTTCGGAACAATTTATTTATAAATATTTTGTTTAGGTATTTTTTTATTAGCAACAATCTAATTTTGTGATGCACTGTAACAGCTGAATTCTCATAAAAGTTGCAAGTTTTATATGTTGAGAAAAGTGTTGAATAAACTTTAAAATAAAATAAATATCTTATATATTACAATCGAGGTATATTTAAAAACATTTTATACATTGTTAACATGAGTGGAGTTTATAGAACACATGAACGTATTTGTTGTCTTTCAAACTTTTAATTATCACTCTAAAACCTTATGTTTTTTAAATTACATTATTTAATTTTCAATTGCATACAAAATATATTTAATTTTAATCATTTCATTTCATTTTAGGACTTTTCTAACATATTTCCAGTGCATAATTAATTGCGAATAGTTTACGTTGAATGTACCACTGTGCATCGACTACAGCAAACAGAGAACAACGCACAAAACGCTGCTCTCTTGCTCTCTGCCAACACACACGCACGCACATGCATACGGACACGCATACACACACACACTCACTCACGCTCACACAGCTGGCAACAACAAGAGCACAAAATTTATTGTTGTTGCTGCTGACGAACAACAAATAATACAAACAATACAGACAGACACACATACACACACTCACTCACACAGCGGCAGCGCAGCAGCAGAGCAACGGCAACTGCGCGCTACAAAATGCAAAGAGACAGAGACACAAAGCAGAAACGACGAACCAGACGACGACGACAACGACACAGCAACAAAAGTTTCCTTCACTGTGGTCCCAGTGGCAAAATAATTGTTGATTAAATTGTTTATTTTATGAGAAACCTGAAGATATTCCAAAACATAAATAAATGAATAATAATAAATAAATAAATGAATAATTATAAATAAATAAATAAATAAAAAAATAAATAATAAATTATAACAACCTGTTTACATTCTTGGAAAACTTTCATACATTTACAATATTAAAAATACATATATTTTGAATATTTTTCTAATAAATTATCCTTTCATCCATAAATAAGTCGCATTTTCATGCTCGAAAGTACTGAAAATTCCTTCCATATGTTTCTAATCTCACTCCTATAAAACGTAGCCCAAGGTGCATTGTTGTCTATGTGTGTGTGTGAGTGCGCATCCACCCGAAATGAATTTCTAACTCTCAGCGAACATTGAAACAGCGCTAGTTCGCATTACTCGTGTGCTCTCATCCTGTCTCGCTCGCACTGAGAATAAACAAAGCGATAAAGCAAACAGAAATACACGCGAAAATGCTGTTGTTGTTGTTGCTGCTGTACGAAAAGCTCGTGTGGCTCTGCACAAAGTTTGTTATCATTATTGCTATGTTAATGCTCATTGCATGAATCGGCGCAAAAGCTCCTTTTGTTGTTTACCTTTCGTTGAGGGAGAAAAGCTTGTGAAAGCTTTGACAGACAAGGCGCCATTAGAAACCGTTGCGCTTTTGAAACTGCAGTGTGGCAACGATTTTATTACAGCTCGATAAGATATTATCGGCAGCAGGATGCACCCGCACAGTTATCGAATATGCTTCTTTTATCATTTTTCTTAGCGTCGCACTTGTGCCCGTTGGTGATCGTACTTGGAACTGCGATAACACTTCTTCGATTAAAAGTTATTCGTTACTCACAAATCGAGAGTTTGCATAC
Organism: Zaprionus indianus; assembly: GCA_018904595.1. NCBI lineage: Eukaryota > Metazoa > Arthropoda > Insecta > Diptera > Drosophilidae > Zaprionus > Zaprionus indianus. Next base: position 7,684,028 of record JAEIHA010000905.1, read on the forward strand.
GAAGTTATCGCTTAACTTCCATTCTCTCATTTTATTTACTCTAACGAGCAATAAGCTCAATTAACTTAGAATATTAAATGTCTTTGGCGAGCTTTTGCAGCGCCTACCCCAACCAAGAACATAAGCTGACAAAGCCAACCTAATGATTTGTTTACAACTTAGTTGCGGCTTTGACTGTCAGCGTGCCTCTCTTTCCATCTTCCTTTCTCTCCTATGATGGCCCACTGAAAGCTCATCACGGAAAATTCAATAAAAAGGAGGCTCGTTTCTGTTTTGGCCTACATGCAAGGCACGAGTCTAGCCGAGTGGCCATGCCGAGTCGAGCCGATGGTAACTTGGTCAGCGGTGGCAGAAGCTTCAAGTGCAATCCTCGAGGACGCTTTAAAGCTGACGAACTTTCGAGTCGTGTCCTCAGTTGGCAAAGGACAGTCGAGAGTGGCGCAAGTCCTGCCTACGCGCGCCCCCGAAAGCACACAACACTTTTTTAGCTCGTCGCCCGTGTCAGTTACGCGCTGTGCTGGTGTTAGTGCGTGTCGGTGTGTGTGCATTCAAATATTCGTCATGAATTATTAAAAGCAATGTGGAAAATGGAAAATTTTTAAGTGAATACTGGCAAAGACGAGCCGCAAAATGTAAGCAAAAGTGTGGCAGGAAAACTTGATTTGCCCAAGACTTTTTATTGCACTCGCCGCAGCAGCAGTAGCAGCAGGAACGAAATGCATTTATAAAGCGCATTTAACGCGCTTTCTCTCACTTGCTCTCTCTCTCTGTCTTTCTTTGTTGCTCTCTTGAGACTGCTCTCGGCAATTCTCTACTCTCTCTCTCTCTCGTGTAGAGTTTCGATTTCGTTGGCAAATCGAAGCGAAGCAGAGCGAAACGAAACGAGTACCGGGAGGGGTGTGGGGGCGGGGGCACAGCGATTATTGTGGGTGCCGTTGCTGCGGCTACCTGTAGATGCCACTCTCGACTCCATGTGTGTGCGTGTGAGTTGATGTGCGAGTGTGTGTGTGTGTGTGTGACAGTGGCCTGGCGAGTCCTTGAACAGGGTTTTTATTGTTAAAACATCATTGCGTCGCGTTTGCCCTTGTCGTCTTGCTCTCTCTCTCTCTCTCTCTCTCTCTTTGTCTCCTTGTCTCCCTCTTTCGCCCACCATTTCCGACTCTAATTAATCTATAATTCAAGGTCCAATGAGTCCGTCACGAAGGTTAAACATGACGAACTGCTGCTCCTCGAGACATTATGAGCTTTTCTATCTAGTATATACTAGAATTCTAGCATATACTTTCATCCGTATCAGGGGGCATTGCAGGGCATTCGGAATTAATGGGATTGCCTTCGGTAAGACAATCAGCTTAAAAACTTTTTCCGAATTGACATTGCGCTTAGGAGCAAAGTTGCCTCGAGGCTGGCAAAATCAAACAAGTTACTGCTCGTTTGCAGTTCGAAATAATCCTGCTGTCAATATTGACTTACACAGAGTTTAATCATTTTACAATTAAGCAAAGAAATTTGTTGAAAATAGTGTAAGGAAAATGCTTCTTGAGTTATGATGTCATTGAAGAATATTTATTCTTGATCTGAACATAATAAGCTTAGCAGTAGCTTAGTGTGTTTGTTTGTTTCATTGTCTGTAGGATATTCAAATAAACTGAACCTTGTATATGAGTCGAAAATAGTCAGAGCGATCATTATTATCATTGCTGTAAATCGATAATTTTGTTCTTTCCAGATGTTGCTTCTAAGGTAAAGATATCTTAGTTATCCATACTAGATATTTATTCCATATTGTTATATTTCGTCGAAACTGGATCACAACAAGTCTAAGATCTATTAAATTCTTGTTGAAATCTAATTTATTGAAACTTATTAAATATTCGTTTAATAATCTACTGAAAATAGAAAACTGTAGAGTAAAGTTTTTGCAATAATTATAATAATTTGGTCTTCATTTTATAATCTGATTTTTATTTAATAAAACTGAAGAACGTGTAGATATATATATATAGATAAATAGTACCTAAAACACTTTTCTTCTTTTATTTTATTTAGGAATTCGTTTACTCAGTCTATCGCATATCTATTCAAAGTTGTTTGTATATTTTAAACATTTTCAATTTCATTATTAGTTGAAGAATTTACATATTGGCTGATCTTGTATAAATGAAAGTATACCATATGAAAAAATATTCTTAGATTCCATAAGTACTACAAAATATGCCACCAAGAAGTTTACTTTCCCCTTTACAGAGATATTTTTCTTGGAATAAGAAATAATTTTAAGTAGACAAAAAATGTCACGCCTGAGAATTTTGTTTTGTTATTCAACGCCAGGATTTCTTTTTGGGACACATGGCACAATGTAATTGGGATCCGTACTGTGCCTCCTTCCACTCGAGACTCGGCCACATAAATTGCCAGCTACAATATTTAAATTCCTGACGCGGCGTCGAGGATAAATCCCGTTCTCCGCAGACAGAACCGCAACTAAGAACGCGAAGCATTAGTGAAACGGCCAACGAAAACTGCTTCACACACACACACACTCACTAATACAGACAGAGGCACAACGAGTGTAATACTTGACGTTTTAAAGAACCGCATTACGCATACGCCACGTTGCCGTTGAGGCAGTCTGGCAACTTCGGCGTGCGCCATAACAAAAACAAACAAACAAACAAAGAGCCGAAGAAGAAAAAAGCTTTTCATTGCTGGCCATTAGCACTCACAGTGCTCTCTCTCCCTCACTCACTCTGCCACTCAAACTCAGCTGTGTCCCCTTAGCTCTCTCACTCTCTCTCCCCCATTGCGCCTGCTGTCCCTCTCTCTTGCACTCACACTCTCTATTTTGTTCGCTCTCTACTTGCAGTTTGAAAAAACACGAGAGTGTGCGTTATTTTTTTCGGGGTTTTTCCTGCGCTGCGTCGCCGTCGCTGTCGCCGCAGACAAAAACATTTTCGCTTGAGTAGAAAATTTCAATGATTTTCATTTTCCGTCAGTGTGAAACGAACCAAGAACCCAAACGAAACGAACGCGCGCGCACAAACCACAACACAAGAAAGAAAGCCAAGAAACAACACAGCAACAGCAACAACTAGAATAACGCACACAATTAACACCAACACCCCTTGACCTCCCGCCCCCTGCGCACACTAAATACTTGTACTTATACGTGTCTTATAAACAATAATCATTTCATTATACCGAAAATTAACAATAAATAAGCGAAGGAAATTCTCGAGAGCAACAAAGGAATCCACAAGTAGCCGACGCAGAGCAGAGCCCCGACATATAAATAAACAGCCCGAGAAATACCTAAATATACGCTATACTTGTAGTATGTGCCCCAAGAGCATACATAGTCTATATAGTATATAGACGACAACTGCATTGCATTTGACATTGGATGAGCTCTCGGGGAAAACGTGTATCGAATCGGAATATTTATCGCTTTTCGTGCGGACTCTTTTGGAATGATTCTTCTCGTTTGATTTGGCGGCATTCTCCTCATCGGGATCAATTTGCGATGTGAGTGCGAATATGAATATATACATATATGTATTTATATTGTATAAATGAGTAACCAGTTGAATGTTCTCTTTAGATTAATTACTTAGCATTTATAAACATCGATCATTTTTAATCATTTCCACTCGAAAATATAAATAATGTTTTCGCGTACTTATTTTTTATGATATGTGGATTGATTGCTGAACATATAAAGCATATATATCTGAGAATGATTTCTGAATATTTATTTCCCTTCAAACTAAAGCAAATTCTTTAATTAATTGTAAGAATTTTGCTATGAAAAGTGATTATGATTGATCGTTCACTGAATTATTCTGAAATATTATTTAAAAGATACATCTGTTGATATGCCAAAGATTTGTTTATATGTTATTGAAATAATTGTAAAGGATGAATTAAAAACTATATTTTATTTATATCGTTATGAAATCATTTAAACAAATGTATTGTAGATTAATTATGATCGCCCATCCAACTTGAACTCGTCTGCCTGCCTTTGGCTCATTAAAACATAATTCCCATTGTAATTACTTAGTATTTTTACTTACGTATTCGATCTATTTTTGTACCTTATTCATTTATGATTCATAACGCGTCATACCTTAGGCTATATATAAATCGCAGCGTCTGTTTCCTTAACCCCCCACAGCCACACGTGGAAGTCAGCAATCTTTGTTTTATGAATATTTGATCAAATTAGCTTCGTGCTCTGATAAAGAAATCGAAATAACAAACATTTTCCGAATCGAAAACACCTGCGTCACACACATGAATCCCCCCCTCCCCTTCCATCTGCTGCCCAAGGGGTGCAGCCTTTTTCCAATTGCTACTTACCTGCACTCTTCTTATTTGTTGCATATGCTTGTTATACCCAGAGGGAGAGGAGTGAACAAAAGGGGTGTATTCAGTGTGGGAATAGGATACATTCAGTTTGGCATTACTTTACAGTTTGTTTTGCAAGGATCTTGAGAAATATATGAGTTGCAGACGTTAAATTTGGATTGAAGTTTACTGAACGTTAGATGTATATGAAGTTCATATCAAATTGGAGATATAACATATCTTCATGTTCTTTAAGATATTCAGCAATTATTCGAACTTTAATTTTGTTTTTTCTTCTAAACTAATCAATTGTAGACTACACAAGATTGTAAGCTGTCTTATTACAGGGTATCTCCCAGTTGCCTCTGTTGCTTCTTGGAACTTATTGCTGCCACGGGGCGTATGAGTGTTATATACGCTTTTATGCCCCAGTCGCACTCACACAAGTCACACAATCAACCGGCTGTGTCTCTCTATATTTCTCCCTCTCCCGCATCCTTACTCCCCCTATTCCTCTCTCCTTCTCCCTCTCTCTCTCCCTCTCTCTATATTTTTGTTTGGCTGTCAATTTCAATTTCGCACAGGTGTATGAGTGAAGGAGAAGGGTGGAGAGAGACAGAGAACGATAGAGCACCGGAAGCAACTGCAAACTGCGCTTCATTGCAACAGACTTTCTGTGTGTGTGTGTGAGTGTGTGTGGGGCCTGTTTTTAGGACGGCACTTGTTAGAACGGAAACGGATATCCTGGTGTGCTCTCTGCACAGTTCGCTGGCGCTCGCTCAGCGCGCGCCTCCTGTTTGTCATTTCGTCAAAGCGTCCTTCAGCGCGCAGGAAATTTTAAATTGAATGTGCACCCAAACCTCCATCTCTCCCTCCCCCTTCCCACTATGAACTATCCCCTGTCATTCGTCATTCTCTTATTCTCGCTGTGTTTGTTTGTTAGCTTGTTTGTTCGCCTTTGTTGCACTCTCCTTTTCTCATGCCCCCTCAAGGGTCTACGTACGCGGCCTCTGGCCAAGATTTGTGGGCTTAAACTGAGGATTTGTGTGCTCAAGCCTTGTGGCTGATTGTCCACTAAGCGAGCAGCTAAGCGAGCACAGCATGCAAAGGGCATCAAGTGCAGGCAGGGGTCAGAGGTCAGAGGGCAGCAGGGAGAGAGGATAGCAGGCAGAAAACTGCTTTAAGAACTGCAGGCCAAAGCATAAAGTAGAAATGCTGCAATAAACATAAAAATGCTGGGGTTGCACGACTGTTAGATACCCTACTCTGTATATGAGGCATTATTCTTGTTATATTTACTTTCCATTTAGTTTCAATTTTGTTTGTATTTTGAAACACTCTTTATTACGAAAATTATATTCATATACATTATAGTTCATTTACTGAATCTGTTAAGGTTTTATTAATTTTAAAAAGAAGTTCAATAAGAGAGTGGACGTATCATCAACGTAATTCTTTTGAGCTGGCGATAGGGAGTCCAAAAACAAACATTGAGTTCACCACGAACCTCCTCCTTAAAGTATTTGCCATGCACATTGCTGAAATAAACAGAAAACCCATTAGAACAAATAGAATAATGTTTGAACAAGTTAAATACTTGCCAACCCCAACAATTCTTGTACCACCAGCCACCAGTTCCATCGGCACAATTGATGCCACATGCATCGTTGTCATTATCGTAAGTGGAGAACTGTTGGTTCACGTGATATCTCAGTCCGTCTCTGGCATTCCCAGAGAAGGATCCCACACTGAGCAACCTGTATTTATCCTCTTCTCCTGCAATGCTGAAGTTGTCGTAACGAGCATAGAGAGTGTTGCCAAACCATTCCTCCATGTGAACGTAGAGCTCATGGGGTTGATTACTAGTAAGACGATATATCTTCTCGAGGCCCAAAAAGAAGTCGCCGGAGTAGGAACCAAAGCCATTCTTATATGTTTCCCAGTCTCTGGTGAAATTCTCTTCTCCATTAATGCGCTGTTCTATGACCAACCAGCCAAGTCCGGCCAACTCACTATCACACAGTACTGTAAAGCCATCGAAATCGGGTAGTTTAACATTATATATTCCGTTCGTATCACCACAAGTAATGTAACGATTTGGTTCATTTTCATTCTGTTTTATTTGCTGTTTTAAGTAAGCGACTTCCTGTTCATATTGTTGAATACTTTCATTCTGTTTCGTTAGCAAAAGTTGATATTCATCAATTCTTTTTTTATATTTGTTTAAAGCTTCTTCTTTATTTAGTATTACTGCTGAAAGTTGACTAATCTTTGCAGTATTTTCTGCAATGGAGATATTTTTCAACTGCAACTGAATCTGCGTCTCATTCAATTTGAGTTTACAGCTCTTCAGAGATTTGTCTTCGACTTGCGCAGTATTTCCAAGAAAGTTCTTAGTTAGAGTCTCTAAATGATTCTCGAACTTGGTGTGCTGCTTTTCGAATGTTTCTTTTAATAGTGTTTTAAGTTGATGTAGTTCACTGTTAACTGATTCAACAACTTGTTTGAAGACACTATTGGCATTTTGCAGTTCAGCATTTATAGTCTGCAGGTCCTTGATATGAACGTCCTTGCTTAAGGCGGCAGTTCGTAGCGAAACTATAAGATCATCTTTCAATTTTCCCTCGGAGATTTTTAACTGTTCAATTTCTACACGCAAATTGGCTAGTTCCTGCTGTTTGAAAGAGATTGAAATAAAGTTAAAGAGATTAATACAAAGTAAAACTGATTATAATGTTCATATTAGAGATAATACAAATGTACATTAGGAAATAATAGATAAGGCAGCGTATCGATATAGTTGAGTTAAATTCATTTAAATCATAAATCAACTGTAACTTTCTTCAGTTTCTATATTAACATAGTTCTTCTTGAAGAAAGTCATCCTACCTGCTTATTGTCACTGGCAAATGCAGAAGAATTGACAATCAGGAGAAGAATCCAAAGGTAGACCATAGGAATATGCATTATGTCATACAATAACATATAAAATAATATATAGAATAACTGAACAGCACTCGACATGAACAATATTAAGACTGCGCAAGTGAAAGAAGATTCGTCTCTGACTGCGTGAGAGTGATAACGACTCAGGTCAAGTTCAATGCGTTCAAATTTCTCTGTTGATATTAAAAATTTATTTGGAATCAGAAAACAAACAAAACACTAGTAAATTGCGCTTTACGCTGTAAATAATATAGAGTTCAGCGTAGTATATATGTATGTAAAAGAAATACTTATGATACTTATTAGACCAGTTCTTAGTTAAATCCAATATGAAAATGTTAAAGAAAATCCTTGTTTAATTTAAGCTTTATTTAAGTTATATATATCTCCATGTTGTATATATCTCTATAAGCCACAGGGCTCCTAGGTCTTTCTAATACTTTCCCCAGCTGATTCTGCAGACTCTCTATTCAACTTTTATTGGCCGTTCGACCCCAACTGCATGCGTTATTTGCCTCCTGTTTTTATTTCCCATCAAGGAACTGTAAATTGTTCTTGTGCCTTGACAATTTTGTTGCTGTTGTTGCGCCCAATTTCAGCCTTGGGGCATGAAATGAATGTTCGTTGGCCTTCTTGGAGTTTACGTTTGCAGTGGCCTTTGACTCCGCTTGCTCTCTCCTTCCCCAGCTCTCTCTCTCCCCTCCTTTCTCGCCTGCTCGACCCCCCGGGGAAGTGATTCATGTGCGCGCCATGACTTCGCTGTCTGTTGTTTTTGTTGTTGCTGCTAGTGCGTGCCACCATGCTGCATATGCGTTCAGATTTATGTGTGTGCGTGTGTGCGCCGCACAACATTACACATGTTTTCTTCCCAGGGCCCTTTTATATAACCAGACTCGACTTCGACCCAATTTCACTTGCGCTGCTGTTTAAACAAATTTCGGCATGCGCCATGTCCCTGCACATCCGCAACCGCATCCGCAATGGCATTCGCATCCGCAACTGAATGACCTCGATTTGGGCATCTGATTTGGGACACAGCCGGGCGCTGCTTAGGATAATTCTCTAGCCAAAGCCTTTCGTCTAGCAAGTGCCTGCTCAAGTGTTGTTGTTGCTGTTGTAATCTCTAGACACACACACACAGACACACACACACACACACAGACACACACACACACACACACACACACACACACACACACACACACAGACACACACACACATAGCTTGCTCGCCTTATCCCGATAAACACTTAACGGCGCAAGTGTTGTCGATTTTCCTTGGCTTTTGTCTTGCGGCTTTTGTGCTTATCGCGGCAATCAGAGCGGACGACAGCGGGACAGTCCTAACTAAATATACATAAGAGACACACACACGCACACACACGCGCACTTGGAGCAGCTTCAAGTTGCTGTTCGTTGTTCTCGTTATTGTTATTATGCCGCCCGCCTGCAGTCAAGCGGCCCCTTAACGACTTTTCCCTCCCTCTCTTTCTCTCTCTGTGTGTGAGGCCTGCCTCTATGTGTGTGTGTGTTGCCTTTCAATCCTTTTGTATTTGACACAACAATAAAACGCTATACAAACACACTTCACACACACTCGCAGAGTTGCGTAAATATTTCATTATTTATATCGGATTTTTCCGTTTTCAAGTCAAGAAATCGCCGAGTTTGCAGCTTGGCCTGATTTCGAGTCGTTGATAGGAAATGCAGCTTGTGCTCTAGTGGGCAATTAGTGCAGCGATTGCACTCAATCGGGTAAATAAACACCCCCATTGTTAATTTATAATATATTCCATTGATGATCTACTGCTGAGCTAAACAAATCGGAATATTTAAGTGCTTCTCCTTCTTTCTTTTCTCGCTGGCGACTCGCTGGCGTATACGTAATATGAGTTAAGCTTCAGCTTCGCTTTGGGCTTTGTGCGTCTCTTAAGTTCTTAAATCAGCAGTCACAGACAACTTTCTTGTCTGCCAACATCGCATAAGTAGCTTATGTATCTCACTCCTAGCGGGAATGAGAGGCCTCTTGTTTGCCATTTGTTTCATTATCAATAAGTGAAACATTTCCTTGGCTTTTCCTCCCCCCCTCCCCCTCAAAGTATTTTCCATAAATTTCACATCAATCAAAAGCGTACAGCAACCTTCTGTATCATTCGCTATCATTTGCCAGGCAGGCACCAAAAGCTGCCACAGAATGACCTTTCATCTCGTACACTCATCATTGTCGGCTGATTGTTTCCAATACCCTGTAGGGGGGAGTGAGTACTGATGAGGTATATACGAAGCAAAGAAAAGTTTGCTTTGAGGTTGCCTTAAGTGCGCTAGGTCTTTATAAGGTAGTAGAGAGCTCAACTGAAACTCTTCAATATGATATTTCGTAATTAAACTCATTGAACTCGACAGTCAAAAGAGTTGGAACTGTAAAATTTGGAAAAGAGTTTTCTATAAGCTTTAAAAATGTAGTGAAAAGTGTCTTTAATTAACACAAAGAGAAAGCACCGTCAAATTTGGCATAGAGTGTGTCCAAAGCTTATTAAATATAATTGATCTAAAATCAAAACTAACCTCTTTGAACTCGGCAGTCAAAGAAGCTACAGCCGAGAAATTTGGCATGCAGCGTGGTTTTGAAAAGAATTCATTGATTAATCTCATTGAACTCAGGAACCCAATGAGGTAGCACCATTAAATTTGGCATATAGATTGTCTTAGGCTTATCGAATAAGATTATAAAGTATTTGAGAACAAATTCCAAACTCGGCAACCTAATAAGCCAGGGCTACTAAATTTGAAGAGAATAGCGATTACACAAACCTATACAAACTTCTGTATTAAATGATTTACCATATAAACAACTAAACAGATACTTTAATTAAGTATTTAAAAAAAGAAAGTCTGGCATTTCATGCAAGAGACTTAAGGGTATCTCAACGTCGACCCTTGCATGGGCCTGGCGAAATTCCTTTTCTCATGGTTTATTTACGTGTGATTCATGGAATTGAGACTGACGAAGTCGAAGATGAAGACGAAGACGAAGACGAGCAAGAAGACAAGAAAACAAATTAAACGTCTGCCGAAATGGCATGAAGGCAGATAGCGAAAGCATAGGAAGGAATGTAGCTGACATGAAAAGCGGAAAAGCCATCAAAATTAAATTATAAAAACGTTTAAATTCATAATTTGGCAGCAGGCAGAGGGCGCCAGTGCGACGCTAGCGACGAGGGCAAGTGGCAAAGGTTGAAAGGGGGAAACGCACTTGAGTTTCCAGGCACGTGGCGAGACGAAGGCCAACAACAGCAACAACAACAACAACAGCAACGGAGAACAAAGTAGAGAACTTTCTGCTCATATTCGATGTAGCTTATCGCATTTCCCCTCTCTCCCCCCTCCGTGCAGGCTGGCAGCCTAATTGAAACGCAAATTTGATATCCATTTCCCCATATTTCATTTCCCATTTCCCATTTGCCAATTAGCATTTTTCATATTCCATTTCCCTCAATTATAAATTCACTGAGAGTCAATTATGTAATGATGTTTATATGGCAAACGTACCGTACCAGCTGACACTTCCTGACAGACAGGGGGAGGAGAGGGGGCGAGGTGTGTGTGCTGGGTTTAAGGTTGGCAAGGCGGGTCAGCTGGGCTAGTCATTCTTCTTGGTAAGGCAACCTGGGCAGCCCACGCACGACTTTGGCAGACAGCGGACATTGACGCGCCCCAGAACTGGCGCCCACCCGCACACACACACACAGGCACACACTAACACACACACTCAGGCAAACACACACACACTCTCTAGCGCTTCTAGATCTATTTACCTAGCTCACATAGCAGCGTACATGGCCACATGCATTGGCCGGGCCAGCGGCAAAGCGCTGAAAGAGCGCAACAATCAACGCGCTCTCCTTCATTCGCTCTCTCTCCCTCTCTCACTCCTCCCCCTCTCTCTCTCACTCTGCTGCTGCATGTTGAGTGCGTGTCCACTCTCCGCACTGAGCAGCTGTCCGTCCTGTCCACCCTGCCTGCTGGGGAAAACAATGAAAACAATGCGAGCGCGAAGAAAATGAAATAAGCGGCAAAAGTCTTTGACAAGTGTGGGTTGTGACACAACCTGAATACCCTGCAACCAACTGTTGCATGTGATTAAAATAGAAATTTAGATAAATTTGAGTGTTTACTAAGCAGAAAGAAAGTAACATTTGCCGGTTGTTGCTGATCATGTACAATATTTAAAATCAATGTAATGCATTGAAGGCAGTCATGACAGTGTATGAGTGATGTTTATTAATCATTTTAGTTTTTGCTTATTTATAAGAATTTAATTTTAAAGATAGCTGTAGATAAATAGATTGAGTTGATTGTTATTTTTAACCCATCAAATTTATTCGAAGGTTTTTCTTCATCAACTTGTAATTCAAAGTTTGAGAATCTTGTGTAAAGAAATACTTAACTAAAAATTGATGTTAACTTCACAATTTTTCAGCTTGATGTTTTTATTCTCTGTAAAGTTCAACACGCCTTTATATTCCTGTCTTTATTCTGAAGGCTCTTGTAGCTAGTTATCATTACTTGCATAAGAACTATTATTTGTTTTTAGATTTAGTGTATAAAATAAATATAGAAGAAGTACCTTATCATTGATCCCTTACATCTACATTATCTTACTCATTATTCTTCAATTGTTCATTCCTTAAACCTTTACTTAAACGAGAAATCTGTTTAACTTATCTCTTTTAAAAAAAGTATTCATTTATCTCTCATATTCAATGTTTTCTACTACCATTACAAAGCATCTCACATAGCCAAGTGACCCGCAAGTTGCCTTTAAGAGCACGGAAACAGTGAAAGGGTGAGCCAAAGACAACAGAGCAGGAGACAGCACGGACAGGGGCAGGCAATATCGTGCTATATTGTCTTTATATACATTTGTTATTTAATTTAGAAATTGTATAACCTGATTACTCGAGAGCATTCCGGTTCCGTTGTCCGCCACATGCACTGTGCATCGGATCCCGGATCGCCCCATTGCGTGTCTTGTACTTGCTCTCCCTTACCCTTTTCCCTGAGGAGGAAGTTGCAAAGAGCGCGGAGCGGGGGCAGGGTGGCAAGTGAAAGTGCTATTAACGCTGTTTGTGGCTTACATTTTTAATAGCACACTTCAGCTGGCGACAGGAGATGGGGAAGGAGAAGGGGCAACAAGAGGTAATTGCATTACATGCGAGACGCGCTAAGTGGGTGATAAGCACTGTGGAATAAGTGTTGCCGTTATGTGGACACATAAATTCATCTGCATTTAAAACACACATCGATTCATGTTGGCCACACCCCATGGATGGGGGGGCAGAGCTCAGTTCGGTTCGGTTTCGAGTCTATGACTCAGTCCACCTGTCATTGGGCCAATTACCTGACGGCGGGGCAAACAAAGCGCCATAATGGCGCTGTATATATGTACCAAAATATATACTATATATGTACAAGTGTACACGGCATATAGCGGGGGCAGATCGGTGAATGCCACCGGCGATTCATTCATATTTTTATGTCTTTATTCTGTTCGAGTGGGCAAACTAATTTATGCCCAAAAATTGCCAACAGCTGTTCGAGAGAGTGGGAGAGAGTAAGGGAGAGAGAGTGGGAGAGAGGGAGTGTGTACTCTGCCACTTTCTCTCAACACTTACTGCTGCTCTCCCTCTCTCTCTCGCTCTCTCTTTGTGGCCGTGTCGCCTTGCAGCTTTGCCGCTTTCCAGTCGTCGATCGGATGAATTCAGCGCGTTGCAGCCCGTGAAAAACTGTTGCGCCAGCTCGTTGGGCATTTTCTTTTCGCCTTGCGAACGTTTCGCGTTTGGACGTGTGTCGCGCGTGTCGCTCGCATCGTTCGCAGCATACGCAGCGTCCATTTACTGCCACAAGTTAGTGTCCACCGGGCGTATACGTAACGCAACGCAACGCAACGCAGCACACAGCACGCATACGCCCCGTGCGCTGCCCAGGCAAAGCGAATAGCGCAACAACAAGCACGACAACAACAGCAAACAGCTGCCACTATTACTTCGTGATCGACGATCGCTTTCCCCATTTTCATTTTCCCATCGCCTCAGCCGCGACAGTCGCGCGCTCCGTTCCGTTCCGTTCGGTGTTCTCTCGCGCAGCTCGTCTTCCATCTGTCTTCCGTCTGCTGTCCGTCGGTTGTCGGTTGTCGTCTGCCGTCCGCCGTCTGTCGTCTGTCGGTTGTCGGCCTGTCGCCTTCGCTTGTTGTCTGCCGTTGTCATTTCCATTCGCTGGCGCACGCGTTGCCAGCTGTCAGCGCCGCGTTTGGAACTGAAAAACGTAAAAACGTTTCAAGGCACGGGATTTTCTTCTTCGGCATTTCGCTCTGCTATTTTTACCGTGTGTGTGTGTGCGTACGTGTGTGTGTGTGTGTGTGCGGCCAAACACACAGAAAAATTCACATTTTTTAACCATTTGCCCGAGTTTTTCTCTATCCATGTACGTAAAGCATCGTTGTGTGAGTGTCTTGTGAGTGTCTGTGTGTGTGGAAAATTTCGATGAGTTATAAAACAATATGAATCTAATCAAGAGAATCCCCAGCTCAATATCGATACCAAATAATTGCAAATCGTTTGAAATGCGCACACACACACAGGTGTATATCGCATAATATATATGCATGAGTACACACACACACACATATGAATGTGTGGTACATAGCTGAATAGCCGAATTGGCAGCTCAGTGGAAAATGGGAAAATGCAAAATGAACGTCTAGGCAGAATACATATGCAAAAACACACAGAAAGCGACGTATATGTTACACCTTGCTGAAACAAATTGCAAATTGAAAGCTGAAAAGATTAAACTAAATTAAAATGAAACTATAAATAACAATAAAATAACATAATAATATACATTATCATATAAATTAAAGTTCATGCGAATTTACTGCGAGATTTTTCACTGTTACTTATGCGATAAATTTGGCTTAGTAGTCAAAAAATATATTATAAACACTTGAAAAGATAAGCAGCCAATCTTCAATTTAACTCAAATTCAAAATTGTGAACTAAATTTACCTAAAACTTCATTAAATTGTAGTTTCAAATTTGGAAACTTTTCCAAGCAACTCATAAAAATAAAATATGCAACAAAAGTCAATTCGTTTATCTTCAATTTCATTTTTCTTTTTCTTGCAATTCAAATGTTTATCAAATAAATAAAATTCAATAAAAAATATCGTGAATTTTATTAAAAAATATACAAAAAATAATAATCAAATTGAAAACGAATAAAAAAACAATAATTTCCAAGTGAAACCTTACAGTTTTCTAAAATATTCTCTAGAATTGCAAATAAATAGTTGAAAATTATTTAAACAAACGGAAATAGTTGTCAACTGCTTTACTGAATTCCAAACAGGTAAATCTAAAGTAATCCTAAGCTGCAAGGGAAGTGTGGAAGATCCAAAATCGATCGATAGTCAGGCAGTAAGCGACAGAGAGAAAGAGGGAGAGAGAGTTGAGGTGTAACTACAGTAGCTGTTATACTGCTACTGTTGGGGTGTTAATACTTAATTTATGCGAACCTATAAATAATTTCGATTTAGAGAATGTGTTGCCTGCCAGAAGGCATACTATATAATACTATATAATACGATTATACGAATAGTGCGCGTTGTGCGAACAGAAATCTGCTAAAAATACCGACAAACTGAATGCTGCGTGTCGCTGTGCGAGTTTCTCTTCACGTGTGTGTGCGTGTGTGTGCGAGGTGTGTGTGCTAGTGTAGTGAAGATTGATTGAAATGCAGTCGCAAAAAGTAAATGCAAACGCACAAAACAAACAAAATTTGAAACGCACTCTAGATGAGGCGACACAACGACGTCGCAACCCTATAAGACACACAGGCAACCCTCTCCCAGCCCCCTTCTGCACTACCCTCAGCACAAAGGCGCTGCTAACTACGTCAGTCTGTTAGACTATTATTTAATTTTTCATCAGACAGAGAAACACAAACCGAAACAGAAACAGAACACATCGAAAAGACTCAGCCAAGGCAGGCAGAAAAAAAACACAGTTCAAGAAGAATATTGCGAGTATTTTCGCTTTTCTTCATTTCTTTATTTCTTCTTCAGCTTCTCTGCCTGCTCTGCGTTTGCGTATTTATTTTTTGCTGCGAATTTTATTTATTTTCCTTTTGGTCGTTGGCTGCCAAGCAGTTTTTAAAATAACAATGATACATGCTGCCTGCCACAGGCTGCTCGCTCTGTTTATAAATAAATGCGCATACGCAAATGCCTTTATCATATCAGAACAGAACAGCACAGCACAGCACAGCCCAGCTCGGGCCAGCTCTGTGATAAAGTGCCTGGGCAACTAAGAGGAGAGGAGAGGGGAACGGAGCGGCATACATAGGTGTTCTTTCTCCTTGTTCTTGCAGTGCAGAGCTATGCAGGCCGCTACCTGCTGAGCCAGTTTTTTTTATATTCAAAGAGATAACACTAATTTAGTTAGCATAAAAGGCTCTTAATCTTCATCTTTATAAAAGTAAATAGTATATAAAATTTATGACAATCCATATATCTTTATAATATTGAGCAATAATCTGAGATGCAGGGAAATAATCGTTTACTTCTTTATCTGGATACATATTTTCAATTAAAATTTTTCTAATAAAAACTTACTTACTTTTGGAAAATATTAGAAAACATATTTCAAATGATTACAGTAAAACACTGTAGTATGCTTTATTCGAATAATGAATAATGAATTATTGATGGATATATGTGTTGCGGTTAGTTACACAAATTAAGATACATAATTAGAAGGATTGAACTAAATGGAAACATAAACAGATAACTCAATAGATGGGTAAATAAATAAGTAAATAAAGAAATGGCTTATGCGTCAGAAAAAATATTCAAGATTGATCATAGTTAAAGGGACAGAGAAGTATTTTACCATACTTTCAGTTATGTTTATAATTTCTATTCTTTCCTAGATCATTTTCAAGATGGGAATATATTCATAAATTATTTTGCAATTTGATTTGAGCAAAGTTAATTTGCCTAAAAGATATTATTATTATTTTTCCTTTTTTGAAAATTGTTATTGATCAATTATACTTGAGATAGTCAGATTAATATAATATATATATAATATATCCATCTGTTTTCACAATGTCGAAAAAACTTCTGCAAATTTATTTGTTCCCCTCCTAATGAGTGTCATGGAAAATTCATAGCAAGCGCTTTATGAATGAAACAATTTGTTGTGCAGACGTAATTCGAATTACTCAAAACCAGTGCTGAAAATTGGAAAAGTTTTGCATAACATCAGGTGCATTGTGGCAATAAATTATGTCCAGTTCCGTTGTTTGCTGCTCTCCTTCGTTGGCTTCTTCTGCTTGTTACGCCGGCATAGTATTCAGATTTATGACTCTCATTCCGGAGAATTAGGAAGAACCAAGAAATTGCCTTTTGTGTTTTGGACTCTGCGATTTCTACAAATTTCTTTGGCATAAATAAATTTGTTTAAAACAAGCGTAGAATAAGAAACAAAAGAAGAAGAAGAAGTAGAAGAAGAAGACCACGAAGACAGGTTGCCCAAGTGCGAATACACGCGAAGGCACTGTAGTTGCGTGTGTTTTCATCATCATTAATGTTTAAACAAAATAACATTGGCAGCCAGCACAGCACGAGAGAGAGACAGCAACAGACGGCACATCACCTCACACCCCGCTCACCCCTCTCCCATTCCTCTGCTGTTAGTGCACGGTTCTCTGCTCTGCACGGTGTGTGTATTTTGCTATTAATAACAAAAGCTTTAGAAGAATTCAAATTCAAATTTGAATTTGAAATTCAATTTGAATTTTGTTTCGTTGCGTTTCGTTTCGTCTCTCGTTTTGTTTCTTCTCTTTGTGTTTCGTTTCGTTTGGTCGGCAACAGCAAGAGAACAATAAAACCGAATGCCAAAGGCGATAAGAAAAAGTATTTGGCCAAATATGTTTGCGGTCATTTAACGAGTCTCGAGAAGAGCAGAAAGACTCTTACTGCATACACTCGTCTCAAAGGGGTATTCTACATATATAAATAGAAAAAAAAAACAACAGATAAATAAATAATCTGAATTCGAGTAAATATCGCAATACGATTTCAAACAATGCCAAACTTCAAACGCGATCGATGCGCAACAGACTGATACGAGGCGTTTATTGCAGAAGATAAACAAATATTTTGAGTGGCAATAAATAGGAAAGATCTGCGAATCATTGATCATTTAAAACAAATAAAAAGTGTTACACACTTTAAAGTTGTTTTTCAAAAAAATAAATAAAGAAAATATTTGATATGAATGGAAATTTTTTTAATTCACATTTGCAGAAATCTTAAAAGAATTCATTATGGTTTTAAAAAAATTTGATTGCTTTTTAAAACGAGAATTTTCATTTATGTTGATTGAAGAGTTTTCAGGAATTATTGTATGAATGAATATATAATAGATTTATTTAACAAAGAACATGATTCTACGTAATTCCACGTTCAATTTAATTGAAATGCATTTCATTTGGACAAGAAACATGGTCAATTTCTTGGTATTCCTGGGCATCTTTCACATTGACTTCTCTTTTAGGGCCACTTGAAGATATCATCGAATTGTTATTCAAGCAACATTCCACACCAAATTTTATAGGAAAAACAAAATTAAATTGTTCGTTCTGCACTTAAAGCCAGCAGGTGGATTTTTCTCTGCACAAGAAGACACAAGCACACACACATACACAAATAGACACACATACATGTACATTTAACTTAACTGAACCATGTGATAAGCCTGCCACTGCACAGCATCCGCTCTGTTGCCATCTCTCTGCTCATTCCTCTTGCTTCTCCTTCTCTCTCTCACCCTGTTCGCACAATAAAACCGTAAATTATTTGCAACAGAGTGAAGAATTTCCAAATAAACAATTTCCGCTGGCAGTCGGCAACAGTCGGGAACTCTGGTTTAACCACCCTATCGATATCGCAATGTGGAAGTACAGTAAATACTTCAGCGCGACCACATGGCGTATACACAACGCGCGTTGAACGCACATTCCCCACTCCCTGCGCTAGTTGTTGCTGCTGTTGCGGGGGACCCCCCTCTCGTTTTCTCTCTCTCTCTCTGTCTGTCTCTGACACTGTGCTGTCATTGTTGCAAGTTGGCATATTTAATATACCCTATGTGTTTGATTAGGGGGTAGTATAGACTGAAAGTTAAGTTATATAATACATTATAAAGATTTTCATGCAATTTTCTAAGGTGTTTGACTATTCATACATATATACCTATATCAAAACAAACTACAACTATATCGTAATCATAGTCTTGTTCTACATGCAGAGTATCTGTGAGTCATCCCTTTCACTTCTTATTCTTTGTTGCACAGGAAATTTGAACAGGCAAACACAATGCTTGATAGACTTGACAAGAGACAATTTCATTTCACTTCTTGACAAATTTGGAATTCAATTTTCTTCTTCTCAAACTTTTTGATTCAAAATATAATTGAATTAAATTGTGCCTGGAAGTTCTTTAATATTATATATTGTTATATAAAATGGATAGTTTTTAGTTGTTTTTAAAATTAAAGCAATACTTTCCTTTTGAATATTTAAGAAGTACAATGAATTATAGGATGCTATAAATAATGATCGATCAATATTCAACAGTCTTTAAAATATAGTTTTCTCATCAAATTCCCCAAAACATTTCTGAAATAACACTAAGCAAGAAATACATTTATCAAGTTAAAGAAACAAATTGATTTAAATGTAGACTAAAGAACATTATAAATACTTTCAACACAATACTTTTTCATTGCGAAGCAACTCCCGAAACTTTTCCGAAATCGCATAACTCATATGAATCACACGCATGTTTTCAACAACAGATTCGCATTACTCATCTTTGTATTGTACCATACGTATGATGGTATATGGTACTAGATCACTGGGCACACAGGCACAACAATAGAGAATATGATCAACACATGGCCCGATGCGAACGAATTACAGATCTATTAAGGAATCGGGCGAGGGGGGCAGATGGACATAAATAATTACGAGGCAGTAAAAAAGAACTTGGCGAAAGCACGAACAAACCGCAGACAAATAGCCAATAGCGATAGCTAAAAAATACGATATAAAATCGACGATATACACGTAAGATCGACGATATACACGATCGAGTCGAGCACGATAAACAAAAGAGCGATGAGAACGCTGCAAGTGATGTGCGCGGCCTTTTTCTGCTACTACACGATCTTTCTAATATTTTACTACTATTATCGAGCATATGTGCAAACAACTAAAACAAAGTCCAGTCCGGCCTGAGCGTGTGTGAGTGTGTGTGTGTGTGTGAGTGCTGCCACCGGGCAACAGCTGAGCAGGCCGCCTCACGCCTCGCCCACTTCGACGCGCCATTGAGAACAATTTCGTGTCTTTGACGTTGCTCGCTGTATATACACATACATACATACACGAATACAAATCCGTATACACACGCAGGCACACATATGTACACATAGATAGAAGACGTGTGAGCCCGTTGAATATACAAACTGTTGCGTCTATAAATTTCAATTGGCCCGACATGAGAATCGCCTCTTGTTATTAACAAACAAATCGAGTTCAGTTAGCGCAGCATTATACAACTTTAGCAATGCCACAAACTACATATAACATCATCATCATCACCATCATCATCATCATCATTATTGCGAGGTACTTTCCCTCCCTTTTCCTTCTACAAACATTCTCCCAAACATTTTTCAATTTATCAACTTGGAATATGCAAAAATGAAAAGCCCAAGAAAATTAACTTAGTTGCATTTTGTATATCTTTTCTTTGGGGATTTCTCTCAAGTATTAATGCAATTTGTTTATATGGGCACTTTTATAGCGTCTAATTTACTAGAATAGTATGAATGGAAAGTGAATATATTCACTAGGTTGCGTAAGCGGAAAACATTTAAAACTTACTTCAAAAATTATTCTTTAAAATGTAAAATGTTTGTTTTGATTGAGGCAAATGAGACGATTTGGCAAATGTTTGTTTTCTTTTATATTGCTTACTATATATGTATATATAAATATGTATATGTACAGTATAATTCGCTTAGCTGCATCGATAGTTAGCTGCATCGGCAAGATATCTGCATTATTTTTCCATTTTTTTGTGTGAATAGAAAATAGAAAAAATTAAGTTAGCTGCATTTTTAAGTTACCTGCATCGAGGCATTGTGCAAAGTACTCGAGGCAGCTAAGCGAATTATACTGTATATGTATGATTTATTTCTTAGGATACTTGAAAGTTTGTTTAAATTTTTAAAAAATTATATTTCCATCTTCAATTATAAGCAAATATTACGTTTAATCAAAAAAACAAGTCACAGAATAAATATAGAATAATGTTGCATATGAATAATTTCAATATTACAGATATTTAGGCATATTTTCTTTTTTCAGAATCATAATATAGCATATTAGGATGCATAATAGATGTATAGACCAAATAAAGATTAGTATAAATTTTTAAACATAACTTTACATACAGGGTGCCTTTTTGCTCGACCTAAAATTAAATAAGTTTTAATATTAGTCGAGATAATTTTCTCAATTTTTTGTGATGGAGTGGGAGATATTTTAATTGCCCAACTAACTGATGCTTTTTCTTTTCTTGCAGCCTTTGCAGTCAATCCAATGATGGCCTACGACATTAGCATAAAGCACTGTAACTGTAACTGTCAGATCCTAGAGATAGAAACTTGATCGAATCGAAGACAAAACAAGGCAACAAGAGAGGGAGAACTAAAATCCAAAATCAAAAGCAAAACCAAACTAAGAGAAAAACTAAAACCTTAACATTTTGCAACTTTCGCGTTTCAGTGGAAAAACAAATAAAAAAAAAAACCAAAAGAAACTAAACAAAACTCCCCCCGCCCACAACTAACTTTAGACTAAGCAAAGCAACAGGAGAAGGAAGGAAAACAACAAGGAAAGGAACAACATAACTAATACAAAACGAAACTAAGCGAAACGAAAATTGAGGTTAGATTTAACTGAAACAAGAACAAATGCAAATGAGGCAGCAACAACAACAGCAACAAACACAACAGCAGCAGCAACGACAATTGAGCAGGAAATCAATGCGCAGCATACGAAAGCACAAAAAGCTCAAAGCGATAGCAGCAACAGCAACAGCAACAACAACAACATTTAGTAGTAACAATTAGTGAAAATACAACAAGAAAAGCCACAACAACAACAACAATAACAACAACAAGCATTGAGTATGCAACAAGCTGACCAACTCACGCAACAACAACAGCAGCAACTACAGCTACAGCAGCAGCAGCAACAACAACAGCAACAGCAGCAGCAGCAGCTGCAACAAAATGGCGCCGACATGGCCGCCTACGCCGCTGCCCAGGCTGCCGCCGGCGGCATCAAGCGCGCCCCGATGAGCGGCGGCCGCTTTGACTTCGAGGACGGTGGCACCTACTGCGGCGGCTGGGACGAGGGCAAGGCGCACGGACATGGCGTCTGCACGGGACCCAAGCATCAGGGTGCCTATGCGGGTGCTTGGAACTATGGCTTTGAGGTGTCCGGATCGTACATATGGCCCAGGTGAGTGAAGAGCGAATATAATAAACATCAAACAAGAAATGTTACGTTTTAGTTTTAAACGAGAGCAACAGTTCTGCGCCTGGTAAACAGAAACCTTCATGTCAAATAAGTTTTCTCGTTTTTTTCATCTGTTCATCCGGACATCCGGACAGACATAGCTTTATCGACTCGGCTAGTGATCCTGAGCAAGAATATATATACTTTGTGGGGTGTCCCACTCCTCCTTCTGCCTATTACATACATTTGCACAAAGTATACACTTTTTTGAACATTTTCAATGGTCGAAGGGTATAAAAATTTGTTTGTATGAACACCTTTATCTCAGAGACTGCAAGAGATGGGGCTATCAAATTTGGGGAAACAATTTCTTATTACTGCACGCAAAAAAAGTTTGCTGCAACATTTAGCCACGCCCTTTTGCGCCTTAGTTATTCAAAAAAATCAAATCAATAATGGTAGAAAATTAATAGTGGGTTATTTCATTTGTTTAAGGAGAAAGGGATTAGGCTATAAATATCTAAATTCTCTCTTTAATCGTTCAAATATTTTAATTCCAAATAGGAAAGGTTCCTTGAATTCATAATGACTTAACAGAATTTCTTCCAAGCTTCCATATTTGATTATTTAAAATATATATCCATATCAATATCAGAAAAATTCCAACACTGCTTTACGAACTAATAAAGCTTATTTGTTTACAATTTTTAATTTTACGATATATTTTGATTTTTATTTCATTCAAATCGAAGATGATTAATTGCTGATTCGTAGAAGAAAAGGTGCATGTGATTTGTTGATTGATTTTGCGAAACAGATCAAATAGATTAGGCGTGGGCGGTAATATAGTATAGAATATATATTGAGTTATAGATATGCATTGCGTCGAAAAGTTAATCGTATTCTATCCTCCATCTCACGTGCCTTCTCTCTTCCATTGCAGCGGATCACACTACGAGGGCCAATGGCAGAACGGACGTCGACATGGTTTGGGCGTGGAACAAATTGGTCGGCAGATTTATCGCGGCGAATGGTCCAAGGATGGTCACAAGGGGCGTTACGGAGTCAGGGAGAGCACTGTGTCTACGGCCAAGTACGAGGGCACCTGGAACGAGGGCTATCAGGATGGTTCCGGTTGCGAGACCTATGCGGATGGCGGTAAGCGTCTACGAGGCGTATACGTTACGTACGAGGCAAGGCATGAGATCATTATGGGGGTCTATCCTCAGGCCTCAAGTCAAAGTAGAAGAAGAGGAAGCTGCAGGGGGCGGGAAGGCGGTAGGCAGCTGAAATCCATTTGTAGTTTCCATTTTAATTTACTTTTTGACGTTTCTGTAATATTTCAGTTCGCTTCTGTTCGGGTTTTTTCTGTTCTGTTCTCTTTTATTTGCCTTGCCGGTAGGGTAAAATCATACACACACACAAACACACACACAGACGGACAGTGTATGACCAAAAACTGACGTCATATTTTCATTTCGCCGCGCGGTTCAATGATATTTTTCGTAGTTCTTTCACGTTTTTCTTTCGTTCCGAAGCATTTTTGCAACATGAGTGGGTTTTTTTCTGGGGAAATTCGGTTTGCACGACTCAAGCATATGGCTCTCTATAGGTATATATAATGTCTGTGGGTGTGTGTGTGTATATAGTTAGTCCCGTCCGAGATGCAGCTACCTATAATGTGTGCAAATATTAAAATAAATACTTTGCAGTTTACATTGTTCTAGCTAGATGTCATTGTGAATGAATGTCGAGTACTCATTGTTCGCGTATTGAGGTTATTATTCAGAAATATGCCTCATTGGCAGATTATGCTATAATATAATAATGTCAGTGTGGTGAGTTCTGCAGAGGGGATTAATAATCGAGTGAATAACGTGACGAGATGGGAACTGAGAATTTGAAACCTTAATACTTTCGATTCTCCATTCAAATTTACAATGGAAATGATATAGTTACTTCCTATAAGGTTTTCTTGTATTTTACCCGTTAACTTCAATATTTTTCGAATAGGTTAGTGAAATGAAATATACTTCTATCGATTAATTCGTTGTCCCCGACCTTTTCTGAACTTGTTATGGTCAACTGGCGAATAACTGCAGCAGTTACCGTTAATCCAGACGAGTTAACTATGCAAATGTTTGCCTGTCGCTCGAAGTGACTATAAATTGTCATTTGCTAAAGCCCCCTTATACTCTTTACTAATTAAATAACCCAACCTGCGACGACATTCCGCGCAAAAAACAAACAATGCGCATATAAATAGGCTTAGGGCTTAGGCTCATTCAGGACCCTCTTACACTCCCCACAACCTCTTAGCTTGTTGCTTTTATTAATACGCGTAGACAAGGCGTTTGAGCAGAAGTAGAGAAACATTCGTATTTGAAAGAAGCTAGCATATATACGACAAAGAAAGTAGTATAAGTGTCGAACGTAATACAAAATGTAGGAATACTTACAGCAAAGCGAAGTACCAGTAAAATTAGGAATAAAAGTAGGAGAAATAGTTGTTAAAAAAGACTTGCTATTTTAGTAATAGTTTAGAAGTATTAGTAGTAGTTGTAGAAGTAGTAGTAGTAGTAGTAGTAGTAGTAGTAGTAGTAGTAGTAGTAGTAGTAGTAGTAGTAGTAGTAGTAGTAGTAGTAGTAGTAGTAGTAGTAGTAGTAGTAGTAGTAGTAGTAGTAGTAGTAGTAGTAGTAGAATAGTAGTAGAATAGTAGTAGTAGTAGTAGTAGTAGTAGTAGTAGTAGTAGTAGTAGTAGTAGTAGTAGTAGTAGTAGTAGTAGTAGTAGTAGTAGTAGTAGTAGTAGTAGTAGTAGTAGTAGTAGTAGTAGTAGTAGTAGTAGTAGTAGTAGAAGTAGTAGTAGGAGGAGTTGTAGTAGAAGTAGTAGTAGTAGTAGTAGTAGGAGGAGTTGTAGTAGAAGTAGTAGTAGTAATAGTAGTAGAAGTAGTGGCAGTAGAATTAGTATTAGGAGGAGCTGTAGTATCTGTAGTAGTAGTATGAGAAATTAGCTTAGAAAGTATTGTATTTTCTCTCCCTGTAAGCTAACCAATACCAAAAGGTAATCCGTGGAAAGGATGAGCGGTGAGAGGAATGGGTTGAGGTTGGAAGGGGTTACACTCCAATGGATTTTCGCACTGCGGCTGCATTTGTAATTTGCATTTCAATGGCGCTTCTCTCTCTGCTTTGCAGGCAAGTACCAGGGCCAGTGGCAGGAGGGTAAGCGACATGGATACGGCATACGCACCTCGGCACCCTTCGGCCTGGCGTCGCATCATCGGCGCAAGAATCTGCATGCCTCACTGAGTTCGCTGCGCAGCGCGGAGAATGGAAATGCCGCCAAGGCCGCAGAAAAGACGGAGGAGGTGCGCGGCGGCTTTGTGCTGACTGCCAAGTCAGATAAGCTGCCAGTGCGACGCAACAGTCTCACGGAGAAGTCGAAGAAGGGATTTCTCATGGTAAGTGGGCTCCCGAAGAGACTCTTCTGAGTTGTTCTTATGCAAATCTGATCTTCTCTTGTGTGCAGGGTCTGAAGATGCGCAAGCAACGCAGCACTGGCGACCTGGAGAAACGCGGCACCATCGCCTCGGGCAGCATAAGATCCACCATGTCGTCGGCATCCTGGATTAGCACCGGCTCCGAGCAGTCCAACCTGACAACAAAGTGAGTATCGTGGCAGCGAAGATGAGGTGGAATGTGACCTAACTTGAACTCTTTCTGCACTGCTTACAGATCTGCGCACACGGAGTCCAATGCCAGCTTCACCATGGAGGATGAGCAGCTGGATCCGACGGTCGTAGAGACCTACATGGGCGAGTGGAAGAAGGACAAGCGCTGTGGACACGGCGTAGCCGAGCGCAGCGATGGCCTCAAGTGAGTACAAGGAAAGGTTCTCCTAATCGGAAGTGTGATCTTATCATCTTTCTGTCTCTCCTGCTTAGATACGAGGGAGAGTGGTATAACAATCGCAAGCACGGCTATGGCGTAACCACCTTCAGGGACGGCACCGTCGAGGAGGGCAAATACAAGAACAACATATTGATCACCAGCCAGAAGAAGAAGCATTTGTTCCTGGCGCGTTCGCGCAAATTCCGTGACCGCATCACGGCCGCGGTGAATGCCGCGCAACGCGCCCTCAAAATGGCCATGCAGCGCTCCGACATGGCCATCTCGCGCATGGCCACAGCGGCGGCAAAGGCCCAGAATGCCGATGTTGCTGCCGAGCAGGCGCGCATCGATTGCGAGAACGCAGTGCGCATGGCACGCGAATTCGCGCCAGATTTCAAGCCATCTGTGCTGGAGCGTTTCGAGAAGCTGCGCTATCGCGAGCGGGAACGTTTTCGTGGCAACACTGGCACCGCCCCCGCCGGCGCAGATCTGAGTCTGGGCATGGCGAATGCGACGGGCAAGGCCAACACGACGACGACGACAGCGGCGCAGCAGCAACAGCAATTCTCGCCGGCGAGCAGCGCTTCGGGCACAGATGCGTATGCCACGCAGGCACAGCGGCAGCAGCACTATCTCAACATGCAGCAGCAGCAACGTCGCATGTCGCAGCAGCAACAGGAGTCCGAGTGCCCTGTGCCGTCGTCCATGTACTCGCAACAGTTGCCCGTCTCGCCGCAGACAGATCTCACGGGTCTGGTCAGCCACGGGCAGCCGAGCCATGCGCAAGTGGTCAGCGCCATCAATCAAATGTATCACCAGCAGCAGCATCAGCAGCAACAGCAACAGCAGCAGCAGCAGCAGCATCAAATGCAGCACCAGCAGCAGCAGCAACAGTTGCAACACCAGCAGCAGCAGCAACAGCAGCAGCTGCAACAGCAACAACAGCTGCAGCAACAGCACAATCCACAAATGAATCCTGCATATCAGTTCCAGCAACAGCAGCCGCCCGGCAGCAACATCAATATGTCGCCGCAACAGCAGCAGCAGCTCTTGCAGCAGCAGCAGCAACAAAGACTCTACCAGCAGCAGCAGCAACAACAGCAACTGCAACAGCAGCAGCAACAACAGCAGCAGCAACAGTTGCCATTGCAGCAGCAACCCTCGCTGCACGCCTCGCCCAGTCACAATGCTGCCAGCCTGTTGCGTCGCGCCTCGCAGCAGCAGCAGCAACAGTTGTCCGAGGCGGCCATGGCTGCTGCCCAACAGCAGCAACAACTACAGCAGCAGCAGCAACAGCAGCGCGGCCAACGCCCACCCATGCTGGGCCAGATGGGTCAGCAGTCGTCCATCGACCACTTCGATCACTACAAGCGTCCGCCCAGCCGAGATTCCTCCATCGATCGCTATGCTCGCGCTGCCAGCCGCATGAGCGGCGCCTTTGCCGGTTCGCGTCAGGCATCGCTGGATCGCTCGGGGCTGGCGGAGACGCTGCCCAATGGTGGTGCTGGTGCCAGCACTCCCGACGGACGTCCGCGTGCCGGCTCAGTATTTCGAGGCACAACACCGGTGCCGACCACAGCAACAACAGCAACAACAACTGCCAATTCTCCATTGACGGGCAACGGTTCGTTGCCCTCGGGCACTGGTGTTGGCGGTGGACGGCTGTCGCGCGCTGGCACGCCCAGTCTGGGCGCTGGTGGACGTGCACCCAGCACGGAACCAATGTTCTCCTCGCCCAACCAGCCCTTCGAGGATGTGCTGCTGCGCCAGCGTACGCTCGGTCAGGATATCATTCCCTCGCCCTTGCAACCCAAACGCACCGAGAGCCTGTATCTGCCGGCCAAGCCTGCGACTCCGGTGGGCATGGCCATGGGCGGCAAAGGTGGAGGCGGCGGCGGCGGTGGAGGCGGCAAGAAAATGAAGGTGAGTCCAAGAAAATGGGAGAATTCAACGTAACAATCGATGAATAGAAAATAGGTTAGAAAAAGGTCAAAACTGGAGGAACTGGAGGAAATACTTAGTTTATACTAAACTCGATCAGTTAATCAGTTATTTAGAAATATTTTCCTTTAGTATTTCTTTTTATATTTAACTGTTTATTTTTCGACCTATTTTTAAAATGGAAAAAACCCTTTAGAATTCTTAGTCCCAAAAGTCTCAATCGAAAAATTAAACCTTTTCTTAATTTCCAACCTATTTGGGAAGGAAAGTATGTTGAGACGTTTATACAAGTATAAATATATAGATATATTCCTAAACTAATCACTAATTGAATTGAACACGTTGACAGTAAGATGTGTAGTAAAATTTACAAAGATTAATCAGCAAAAAACATAAGTTCTAGGTAAAATATAATGAATTTTTCTTAATAACAAAAGCTTATTTAAACAAGATCCGGGTAAATAATATTAAAATATGAAATACATTCATAAAACTTAAAGGAAAGAGAAACACTTAACAAAAATTCGAAAATGAAACTTTGCTTAACCTTTTCTGTTTATTATAAAAATATTTACAAGTTGTTCGAAAAGAAAAGATCGAAAAACAATGAAAGATTATCAAAAAAATTATATCTTCACAATTCTCGCTGCTGTTTGTTTTCGCAAAACAAAAAAAAAGTTGAAGGAATTTTGATTTCCATTTGATGTTGAAATACAAACACAAAATTTGAATAGATCTTTAAATTTGAAGTGCTTAACTTGATGTCTGGTCATTAATCCAGAGAATAGCAGCCGAAAATAAATCAACTCTTACTGTGCGAATGCCAATTTGATTCCTGCAGCTTTTCCCCAATCGGGAAACATTTGAGAATAATTTGCAATTAGATTTTTTATTGCTGCACTTCGGTGCGGGCCATAAAACTGCACGCGTCTCACGTCTGTGTCTATTCGAATTCCCGGGGACTCGCTCCGTTTCCCAAATATTTCATAACACACACAGTTAATCCGCAGCAATTAACTTAAATCGTGGCATATATATCTCTGCCACATATCGTGGGAGAGCCGCGTTCCATTTCTTGCTCCACATCTGTCTCTCTCTCTCTCTCTTTCTCAAGCTCTCTCGACGAACATGTGCCCATTCTCCGGCTATTAATAGGCCTGGCCACAGTGGAATGGTTCATCCTCTCTCTCTCAGTCTCTCTCTCTGTGCTGAATGTGATGAATCCATTCACAAGTGGCATTGGAAGACGTTGAAAGTGTCGCCGCGCTCAATTGTCGCGCTGCCTGGCGACACTTTTCCGAGTTTTCCGACTTTGCTGCAGCAACTTTGGTAGTACCGAATGCTGCGTTGATCTCGCCAGACCTCCGATTGTATCGATATACAAAAATATACTTTAAAATATTATAAGAAATCTTCATTATATATAAGATTTGTCGAGTGGATTCCGTTATTATTGTTGTTGTTGTTGTTGCCTTCCGTTCGGTTTGTTTTCGTTTTCGGTTTTTTTTTTGCTTTTCGTTGTTTTATTTTGTCTTTTTGGCTCATTGCCGTTGGCCATTGGACTATTTTTGGCCATTTGGCGACTCACTCGACTCACTTAAGAATTTTCGTCAAAAAACAAATCGAAGCGTCATGTAAAACCGCGTTAACAAGTTCGAAACAACGAATTTTGAGAGACTTATGCAAGCTGCGGCCAGTGGCTGCCAAACTGTTGTAAGCTGCAGCCAGTGGCTGTCCAACTGTGTTGCTAAATATCAAAAGCCATCATGGATTGGTATCCCGAAGAGGATGAGGAGGAGCTAATGTTCTCGCCGGCCCTGTTAGCCAGACGCGCCAGCGAGAGTTGGATTGTTGAGCCGCCGGTTGAGGTGCTTGTTGCATTGGGAAGGGGTGGAGGAAGCTGTTGCTATACCAATCTTATCACTCTCCTCTCTAAATCTTTTTTGCAGACGGTGCCCATCAATGTGACGCTGCAGCGCAAGAAGTCCATGCCGGACTTTCAGGAGCTGCCGCGTGCCACGGAGGCAATGAGTCGCGAGGAAGTCTCCGCTCTGGGCTCAGCACGTCGCGAGGCAGTGCGCCGACAGATTGAAGTCAACGAGCGCCTCAAGGCGAATCCCTTGCTGTATTTGGTTAGTCCGCAAGTTAAGGTGAGTGAACAGCAGAGGGTACAATATATCGTATAGAGATCCCTTATAAATTAGTTAGACTTGTATTAATAATAATAACTAATGTTCCCCTCTTTGTTTCTCTGCAGGATTGGTTTGTGCGCCAACAGCTGATGCTGCTGGTGTTGTTCGTCAATGTGCTGTTGGCGCTTTTGTTTGTCAAGATGCTTACCTAGCGCCGGGTGCGCCAGACCACACGGAAATGGATGCCGCCGACCAAAAACGACGACGACAGCAGCAGAGACAGCGGCAGCAAAACTTTTAGAATCACTTGGCTTAGCCCAGTGCAGTTTGCAAGCCATTGCGGTGGGTTTTGTGCTACAGTTTGAGAGGCGCGTGCCCGTTTCGTTTCGTGTGGTCCACAACTTTTTTGTGTGTTGGGGCTAAAGCTAACAATTTTTTAGCATTTGCAGTAAAAGAAGATTAAAAGAAAACAAATATATATATATATATAAATATATATACTACTTATATATATCTAAAATACTGTATGTATATTATCGAATTAAACACTAGACTGCAGCCAAAGTTGAAAAAGAAGAAAAAAAATATATAATGAAAAGTAAAATTACAAAACGCAGAACTGCAATGCACAAATCGTAGTAAATTAAATATTTAAATAATAATTTTTTGGTGGTGCATAAACCAAATTTGACAGGCCAGGCAAACAATTTTGTATTTGTGGCCAAGAAACGGAAACAGAAACAGAATATGAACAGAATAGAAAACTAAAAGCGAAAACCAAAAACTATATGCAAATCAATTTAACGAATTTTTCTACACATTTAATGTAAAAGTACTATACATATATATACATACATACAGACACGCATACATAATACATAAAGAGAAACCATTTAAAGTACACCCTAACATTATCAATGTTTCAACCATACAAACACACATACACAGAGAACACACATACGCACACGCACATGCATATATCTATATATAAATATATTTAAACCATGGCTATAATACCAGAGAAAAGCAAATTTTACACAAAGATAAACGGACAAAAACTATTTCCTATTCGCAATTGAATTTAAATTTAGTCAGCAAGCTAATCAAAAAGGCAACTAAATAATATTTATAAACAAAAAACAATTTGTAATAATAATTAGCGAAACTGTGTGGGACCCAAAACCGATAACAGCAAAGGTAAAATTGTTTAAACAATGCAAAAAAAAAAAAAATAATTAAGAATGAAAAAAATATGTTTTGGGCAAATGAAAATAGGAAAAGTTTTGGATATTCAACATGAACTACGATGAATTGAGATCGAGATTGTTGACGAATGAAGCTGTATATATAACTTTTAAATTTATCATATACACGTACATATAACTCTACAAGTATAACATTTAATTATCTTTCTCCATACGATTATATAATTATTTAATTTCATAGCTGAAATTTTGTCATTTTCGAAATGTTTGCAATTTATAGTTTTTCCGTTCCAAAAATCAGTTCAGATATATTATAATTATAATTATTTTGATTTTTAATTCTTTTCATTTGTTCTTTTTTATGCTGATATTATTTTAAAAATAAACAACAACAAAAACACATGAAATCTATTGCGTTCTTTATTTCTCCCCATACTTCCTTAATCTTATCTTATATTTACAAAATTATATTTATGAAAAAACTCTCAAGTGCAATTATATAAGCTGTAAAACTTTCTGCTTTCTTCAGCTGGTAAAGAAACGTTCAAGATTGGCAGATAACCTTACAAATCGAAAGACTTGAAACTGAAAATTGTTGGCTGATGTTTGATGATGGAAATTAAGTTTGTCGCGGTAAATTGGTAACAAAATAAAAAAAAATTTAAGAAAATTACACATATATACGAGTTTACGAAAACCAGCATACACAAATCAAGTAATCTATGTGTGTACATACATAACATATATGCCTATATATACTATATCAGATATCAGATGTGCTAGCGTATCCAACAAGAAACAAGCTGGCAAATTAACATACGAGAAAACAACAAACGATCAAATCTTATTAAATGTTATCAACAACAAAAGTGTATCAAAAGAACGCATAATGAAATGAACTTTTTCAAGGCTACAATAAAAGAAGAAAAAACATTAAAAAAAATTATACGTAAAATCGAGAAGAGACACTATTTTATTTGTTGGATAATTCTACATTTTTGGGAATTTGCAATTGAATTTTAAAGAGAACTTCAACTTCTCGTTTCCCTCGACATATTCCAATTGATCTTCAGCTCAACTCTCCCAAAAAAAGTGAAACATCTTTTTTTTGTATTCCAAACGCTTTATTATCTTTTTCATTTGCTTTAAGTTTTTTCTAGGCATTATCAAAAATTTTTGGGAGTACATAATTCGCGATTTCTTGCTGATGCTTTGCAGATATATATATTTACGTATAGTCGGATCAGCATTTTGCAACAATACGATGCACTACACAATTATCATTTGGCTGTCGCACATACATATACACATACAAGTATGTATGCTCTCAATGGTTGAGTGTGTATAAAAAATGTAAGTAAATTGCTAGCATATTGTTCTGTATAAAAAGGGCTGTATATAATTGTAAGTATGGTTCAAGGAGATGGCAAAAGAAACTACCTGGTTATATGTTAATATACATACACACAGATGCATATGTATGTATGTATATACATAAATTTATATGCGTATGCATGTGTATGTGTGGCTACATATGTTGTAGAACAAAGATCAACCTAATTGCGCCTTGCTTGCAGTCAAAACTATGAAAACGTTTAAAAAAAAAATAAAAATAAACAATGTGAAAGTTTTAAGATAAGAATTAATACAACAAATGACTAAGGAAATGGTTTTAATGGTTTTAAGCGCAAGCAAAGCGCCCAATTGAGGTAAAAAAAAGATGAAACAATTATGCAAAAGCTGTTAACAAGAAGAGGGACATAAAGGGGCCACGCCCACAATGTGAACGCCATGTGATGCGGCAGCTCATAATGCGCCTGGCTTCAAGGAAAACGATAACTTTGGTCTTGAATTATTTTTGCCTAATATGACCTTTTGTTCCTCCTTGACCCTCTTCTCCTGCTCTTTGCGCATACGCTGACGCTCCTCGTCCATCAGCCGTTGCTCCTCAATGATGGCCAAGCGCTCTTCGGCCTATAGAAATAGAGAGATATATAAGTTTCAATCATAATTAAATTTCCCTTGTCAATATCTTACCAATTTTCTTTGCGCCTCTTCGATTTTGCGATTATTTTCGGCCAAAATTTCTTCGAGCTCTTCGCGTTTTTGCTTTTCTTCCTCCTATAAAACCCAAATAAAATGGGGTATTAATAAATCGTGTTAAAGACCTCAGAGCTTGCTTAATGTCTAATCAGAATTATTATATAGAAACGGTTTCTTTAACATCGGCGATGCAGCAAATAGTTCTTGATTTGCTTTCTCTGTTTTTTTTTTTTTTTTTTTTGCTGGTAGGTAAAATTTAATTTAATGTTTTATATTATGTTACATAGAAGATTTTGGTAGAAAGTAAAGTAAAAAACATTTAGTAGTATCTAATAAAAATGTTGAAATGATATTTTGTTTTTGAATAAATTTCTTTTTTGTTTGTAACAATAAGAGCACACAACATTAACAAATGTACTAAAATTTAGATTGATTAATTGAATATGATCTGTTTTTTTTCTTGATTCTTGTTTGTTTTGTTTTCTTTTTTTTTTTCATTTGGTTTCTTTTTTTTTTTTTTTTTTTTTTTGCTACTTACTATTGAAATATATCATTTTTCCAGTTTAATGGCTAAAACATTTTGTTAATTTTTGGCTTTGCTGCGAATTTGCATTTTGATTTACGGTATCTCAGCTACATATAGTTGATTGTAATCGAAATGTTTACATCATGTTATCATGTTACGAAATCAAATGAAAATAATGATTTTCGAATAAATTGAACACAAAACGGGAAAATTCAAAGTTTCGAAAACAACGTGTTATACATAAATTAAAGTTGGCACGACAACAACAACAAGTACAGTCATACCCATTTGGAAAATGGTAAATCCGGCTTATGAGTTACGAGAGTTAACAATCTTAAGATCTGATTCAGCTTTTCTCATGTCGTATTCCTATTGAAGAATTGTTTCTATATAGAGATAGAGAGAGCGTTTCCTTGAGTCTGGTCTGTTCAGCATTTACGTGTTGTTTTTTTTTTTTCTTTTGTTATTTTGATTACACTTTACACACTTTCCTTTCGGTTTTATATCCATTGTCGTAGTTTAGAGGAACTCACTCACCCGTTTGGATCGTTTCGTGAATCGTTAGGCCGCTTTTTAGGGACAACACTTTCTGAGGCATGCTTCGTACAGTTGGAACTAAGCTAAGCTAGGCCCGTCCCCAAAAAAGAATCTAGACCAACTGTACTAACTAAGTTACTAACATATTAAGCCTAGATGACTCAAACTGCGCGATTCGAAATCGATCTGTATCGTTCAGTTTTGAGTGTGTGTTTTACGTGTGTTGTACGTTCTCCTAGGAGGAAGCTGTGTGACTCATCCTTGTCTTCAGAGCTGGAGGGGCTCGCCCAATGTGTCCGGCTTAGGTTTCGTGCGGAGGGGCGGGGCAAGGCAAGGCGGGACGAAGCACTACATACACCATATACATACATAATGCGGTACGTGGTATGTGGTACGCGGGCACATCAGTAATGCACGCAGTGTGTGTGTATATAGTAATTTGTTGTTCGTGACTCTCATTCTGACACACACACACACACATACACACAAGTAGACACACATACACCCACCACTCACAGGGTATTCGATTGAAGCATTATGCGCGAATTATTTATGTTACAACAACAACAACGAGAGAGTTACAGCAACAAATTAAAAGTTGAAAATTAAGATTAAAAATTAAAATAAAAATAATAGATGAAGCTAAAATTAATGACGTCAAAATTGCAAGGCACATTTTTGGCTTTAGTTTTTTTTTTTGGTTTTAAGATTTGTAGAAAAAAATAAATAATAATTACAAAATTATTTGGCAAGATAGTAGAAGAAGCGAAATGTGCAGCGACGTGTCTGGCTAGTGTGTTCCTGGTGTGTGTTTGTGGGTGTGTTGCAATTGCCAAACAGTGATAAATTGTTATGATGTTATGATATATAGAGGTTGACGTCAGCCTCGTTCTCAACTCGACCTTAGTTGTTGGCATAAGGCTTGCGGTTTCTTGATATGGAAATATTTCTGTAAAAGGTTTTATCAGCAAGAACAAGGCTTCGCCAGCTTTCCTTTTGAATGATAGATTAATAATGCCTTGGCGCACACACATTCAAACACACACATACACAGACACATAGGGATAATGAAAAGTTTGAAAAATATTTGAAACGTCGCTGCACAATTTCGTATAGAAAATTTGATCAAGACGACTGTTTGCAACTGCTGTTGGTTTGTAGTAGTAGTACGTGTGTGTGTTTCGGTAGGTATCGGATACGGAATCGGATTCGTTATTGTTAGAAATCGAAGGCAGTTGTTGTATTTTGTGCGTGTGATATATTCTTTGTTTTTTTGTATTGTGGTAGCAGCAGTCGTCCAGCGAAATCTGAATACGAGCACCTACCTCGCGACGGCGTTCGTCTTCGCGTATCTGTTCGCGCCGCTTCTCCAGCTCCAGCATCATTTCGCGTTCCATTTCCGCTTTGGCAGTATCGACACGGCGATTCACCTCCTGTTCGATCTCGTCGCGTCGCTTCTCGAGCTCCTCCTCGACACGTTTCTTGACAAGCATTTCAATGCGTTTCGCAGCTTGCTCCTCGATTGTTTTCTGTTCCGCTTCTTTTTGGCGGCGTTGCCTCTCCATTTCGGCCAACCTTTCCACCTGCAGTAAATTTTGCTGCAATTACCAGAGAGAGGATTAGTAAGCACTGTAACTAGACAGTAGCTGCCCTGGATGGGGCACTCACCTCATCGAGTTTCTTGAATCTCGCGCGCTTTTGTCGACTGCGTTGCGTCTCGTGGTCCGAGTACTGTTGGCTATCACTGCTCGACGAGCTGGAGCGCTTCCGTGACTTTGAGTGCGAGTGCCGTGAATGATAGTCGCGCTCTGTGTGTGAGTGCATGTGCGTATGCGTGTGTCTGTCGCTGCGATGCCTTTCCCGCTCTCGCCGACCATGCGGATCTCTAATCTCTGATGATTTTCCTCTATCCGTGCGGCTACTTCGTGTACAACTGCTGCGCCCGTGCTCGTGGTCTCTGTCTCGCTCCCTCTCCCGCTCCCTGTCGCGATTGTGTGACTTACTCTTGCTGCGTTTTTTATGTTTGCTCTTGTGTTGACGACGCTTTGCCGATGGACTGCGTGACCGTGAACCCATTGTGTATTTCTATTTCGGAGTTTATATAAATTTATATTATATTTTCAGTTTTCTAAATGCCTTGCTTAGTTTTCACAACAAAATCAATCTACAGATGCCTTAAAAACAGTGTTGCATAGCGTTAAAATGCAGTATTTTTACTGAAACGTCAAGCAGCACTAAATTTTTGGTATTTTTATTTACATTCGCATTTACTCTTATCCATATTTAAAATAATTTCATGGAATCGGTCAATCATATCCTGATTATCCTTAAAGCCAACACATTCCTTCGCTGCATCTTTGGGAAGCCATTTAAGATCCGTATGCTCTTCAGAAAGAATAGGCTCTTGATTGGGATTTCGTAACTCTGCTAGCCAATAGATAACAACCTTTGGTTTACCTTTGACCTGATAATTCAAAGTCAATGGGTTATCACGATAAATTATCAAGTCCTTTTCATCGTAGCTGCAGGAGATTTCAAAATTAACAAAAATAATTCTTATTGAGAATCTATACACTTACCCGGCTTCTTCCTTGGTCTCACGTAAGGCTGTAGTAAAGTCGTCTTCTCCGGGATCAACATGACCTTTGGGTGAACTCCAATGAAAGTCTCCATAAGAGGCTTTCAATAGCAAATATTCTATCTGCCCACATAGGCGTCGGAAAAGCACAAATCCTGCAGCCCGCTTTGCCATAATTCTTGTAAACAATCTAATTATTGTCAGTGTTGTTAAATATGTTTAAATCAGCTGTGATTGATAACAAATGTGATTATTCAAATCTTATTGTGAAATAAAAATAAATCGACGTTAAGTTCGAAATTCAATTATTAAGTCTTAAATCATATTACAATATAATAAATATAAAAAAATATTATTGAATTATATTTGATATTGTATAAATGTTATCCAAGTAACTGTTCTGTTCACGTTGTTAACGATATTTACTTTTCACGAAGAGTAACGCGTAGTAAGCTGTAGACTCTTTTGTTTAACAACACTGCTGCATTTATTTACGTTACTTGCGCGGTGCACGTTGTGGAAGTGAATTATATAAAAACATTAAAAAGCCTAACAGAAATGTACGCTCTATTGCGCCGCTTTGCGAGCGCCTCCATTACCAACAACAGCCCCAGCCATTTGAGATGCTATGCTTCCTTCACCGTTAGAGATGTGCTGCACGAGACATCGGATGAGACCGGCACTCTGCTCAGTCGATTCGCCAAGCACATTGCCGTGGAGCGCTACAAGTGCGAGGATCACGTGTTGCCGCCGACGAAAGTTCGCTATTCTGACTATTTTCCAATAACGGATCAAGGATATTTCCGCCGCTCGCTACAAAAGACGGACGCGGAGCAGTTACCGGCTCTGATAATACACGCCTCCAGTTATCGGTCTAATGCAGCACCTCCCATGTATGCCATGGCGTTGAACGCCCTAGATGCACATGCCTTGGCACAGTTGCCGAAAATGGGCACTACCATCGTGCTGGAAACACTCTATGCATTTTTGTTTCTGATACCCAATTGGCTTAGGCGCACCGATTTCTATTCGGCAGCCATGCGACGATTGACAGAGCAGGAAGAGTCCGATTGGAGCAAGGAACGGTTCCTACAGATCTGTTTCTATCTGGGGTTACATAAGCAATACCAACAGAACGATTTGGAGACGCTGTTGAACACACGGTTGGCCGAACATCTGCCCAATCTGAGTCCCTTGGAACTGGCATTGATAAGCAATGCTGCCTACAAAACGTCTACACTGGTGACTGGAGCTGTACGAGAGGCTTACGAAACAGCGCTTGTGGATGGAATATTAAACCTGAAATTGGATGCCAACAACTCTGCCGACGCCCTGTTTGTTTGCTATATAAAAGCTCTGCGTCTTCAAAGGGTTCGCGATGAACGCATCTGTCAATACCTGGAAAAGATTTGCCTTGAACCATCACAGCTTCAGCTGCTGGAACCTCGTGGCTTAGCTCATCTGTTCGCCTACTTCGCCGAGATGCAATGGGATCAGCCAGATTGCTTACAGGCGCTGGTGAACTGCCTAATGAAATTCAAACCCAGCGAATTGCGTGCCAAGGATCTTTCCACATTCCTCTGGTGTTGTGCCCAGCTGAATTGCTCTCTTAATCCCAACCAGCTTAAGCAACTAGAGCTCATTGCTTTCCGTAAACTTGACAATGGCGAATACGACCGTTTTGCCGATCAACTGGTGGACGCATGTCTCTCCCTTTGCATTCTGGGTCACCATTCCAAGCAGCTTTACGATGCAGCGGAGGAACTGAAGACAGCTCAACAGCAGCGGCAACGTCAACGTGCACAGCCTAAAGTAGACAGTCGTTTGATCACTCTACGCACTGCAGTAGCCATAGAGCAGCCCAGCTGGACGGATATTCAAACAGAGCAAGTCTTCAAGGAACTGACACCTGCCCCGGGTTACCTGCTGAAGCAGCGTGCGGATTTGACAGCCTATGCTAATCAGCTCTCTGCCGACTCTGAAGTTGAGGGTGTAGATCTCGTCTGTCCCTTGGCTGGCATCAATTTACCTAGTCTGCGGGTCCAGACGCAGGGGCAGAACCCTTCCGTTTACTTTGTGGAGTTACTAACTCCGCAGCAGTCATTGAAATTCAGCGGAGCAGCAACATCTCTGTTGCGTCTCAAGCGACGTTTGCTCGAGGCACTGGGACACCGTGTTGTGCTGGTTAGTTGTGCTAAATATGAACTTAAATAATTAACTAATATATATTTTACACTTTACTTCAGCTGAACTCAAGCGAGATGGCGTCCAATGCGCAGGCGCTACGACAGCTTTTCGAGCAGACAACAGACGCTCAACCTGAGGCGAGCCCTAAGGAACTAAAAGATGTGATATAGAGTCTACCTACCATAGCTTAAATCGGATCAAAAATTGTGTGTTAAGCGTAAAAGCATACAAAATAATTTAATAAAACCCTTTATAATATAATGAAGATACAAAAATTATTTTATATTATATTTCCTTGAGTCAAACCAATGGAAACTTCATACCAACAAAGATATGTACCTGGAATTGTTATTCCCAACCCATTAAGAAAAGCCTTGAACTTCCCATATCTTTAATTAACAAGTTTTTATTAAAATAATTAATTTAATAAATTTAAAAAAATAACACTAAACATAAAGTTCAACAATTTACACATAATACACAAGGGGGAGGGGGTACTGGCAAGCTATATAGTCGATGCTTATCTGATCGACTTCATCTTGGCCTTGAGCACAATGAAAGCGCCCGCTCGCAAGATGACCATTATTGCAACCAATGCAATAATATCTTTCCAGAACTGATCACCCCTCATGGTGATCTCCTCCAGAAACTTCTTTGGATATCTACATGCGGGAAATTCGTTAATCCTCGAAATACATTTTATTTTGAAGTGTTCACTTTACCTGTAGTGGCAGTAGGGAGCCTCGTCGCAAGCCAAGACGCCACGATCGAGTCCATAAATTGCGGCTATATAGCCCTCCAGACCGTAGCGTAAATGCGATATATGACTACCCCATTTGAGGTAACTGGGTAGATCGCGCAGCGTGACACCAAAGCCGGCGAACATCATCATTGGAATAGTCAGAACAGGTGCCAGGAAGGTACCGTTCACTACGTCGAACCAAGCGCCGATAATGAGACCAAAACTTTGGCCGACAAACACCACAAGTATACTGATCGCAAGGAACATCCAGAAGCGCACCCATTCCATCGGCTGGTAGCTCCAGAGATATATTATAATCGTAAAGAGAGTCGTACTAACGAGCTGTGTGTGTGAGAAGAAGTAGGTGGCATTAGTTAATACAGAATAGTTTCAATGATCATCGAATTGTATGTTTATAAAACTCACGGTTATAGGCAAATCAACCACCGTCATGGCAAAGTAGTAGGCTTTCAGGGAATACCAGCGATTGAAGTGTTCCTTTATCAATATCGTCATCTCAATGGGGACTGAAATTTAACAAATATATATTTTATAAAAACATTACTCAATGAAGAAGAAGACTCTTGCTGGAGTCAAGTTGATCAAGCCAAAATACATATAGCAAATTTAAATGTAGAAAACCTGAAGCTGAACAGGTTTATAAAGACA
The DNA here is from genome assembly GCA_018904595.1 of Zaprionus indianus. Taxonomy (NCBI): domain Eukaryota; kingdom Metazoa; phylum Arthropoda; class Insecta; order Diptera; family Drosophilidae; genus Zaprionus; species Zaprionus indianus. The sequence continues at coordinate 7,724,427 of JAEIHA010000905.1, forward strand.
GGCCAATAAAACAGCCTACCTATTAAAAACTATATATACATCTGGGATTTTACTCACATGTGAGGACTGTTAACATCATGGTCGTCATGGAGTGATGCATCAGTATGGCAAAGAGCAAATTGTAATTGTCGAGAACTCGCGAGCCCTCGCTACCGGAATGATCGTACATGGCACCGTAGACTATCGCCAAGGCAATGTTGACAATGATACGAAGATGCGTCATGGTTGTATCGCGTCGCGCCTTGATGTAGCCCCGTCGCAGCAGGACGGAGCATTGGTTCGTAAAACTCGTATTCTCTAGGGAGACGTTTTTGGTGCGTTTCGGTATGGGATGTTTGCGCATTAGGGCCTCGGCACGCAGTACCGCGGCGGGATTATTAAACCACGTCAGGCAGCTGCCGTTCTCCGTTGCGCTCTTCAATGTGTCGATCTTATCATAACCGTATTCCCCGCAAGCCAGCTCGATAACTGTAAAAGTTAAATCCTTAATATCTGTCTCTCTTTTCACTTTCTCTTATACTCACTGTAATCCGCTGGATTGTGGTACATGGGACATGGTAGATCCACCGATTGCAGGAAGGGTACCAGCTTTTGAGTACCTCCTTGGTAGACGCAATTTCCGGCTGATAAAACATAAACCTGATCGAAAATCTGGAACAATTTGGCAGTGGGCTGATGTATGGTACAAATTATAGTGCGACCCTGAGTCGTAAGTCGCTTGAGCAACTCCAGAACTTTGGTGCAGGAACTGCTGTCCAAGCCCCTGTTGAATAAAAGTGAATCAAATCATTTTAATGTTGTTAAAGACAAGGAACAATAGACTTATGAGCACTTACGTTGTTGGCTCGTCCAGAAACATCACAGTGGGATTATTAATCAACTCCATGGCAATGGATAGCCTCTTCTTCTGACCACCGGACAAACGCATCGTCAGTGTCTGATCGTGATCGTAAAGACCCAACAGCAATAGAATGTCCTCTATCTGTGAAAGGTAAATAAAATTATTGTATCACAATTTAAAATACAAAATAAACGAATTGACTCTTTGAAAGTTAGAATTGCTCTTTGAAGAAGTTCAGATTGTATGCTCTAACTTACCCTGCTTTCCTTTTCCTCGTAGCTGACATTCTCGCCCAGTTTCAGATCGGCTGCGATGTGCATATTTTCACTGACAGTGAGCAAAGGCTGCAGACGATCGTCCTGTGTAATGTAGCAGGACATACGACGGAATGCGGCTGTACAGAGAGTATGAAGTTCAATTCTTTTATTCGAGTGTCATTTCAATATGTTCAACTGCCTAACTTACGCAAATCTCGTCGTCGTCCATTAGTCAATATGGAACCATCGACTCCAGTTGTCTTAAAGCCTGAAAGCGCATCCAATAAGGTTGATTTACCAGCTCCAGATGGACCCATTATCGCAATCAATTGACTTCCCGGAAACTTTCCGCAGACATTATGTAAGATCTCTTTTTCACCTGTTTACCAATAACAAGATTGTAATAATAACAATGTAATTAGAATCAATTGGAGCAACCTTCTAATGCAAGCACGTCGTTCGATAGCTCTTGAATGCCTGTATCGTAGATTCATATATACACTAATTATTACACAACTAATTTAATGCTAAAGCTAGCTCAATTGTACTTTAAAGTAGACTTGTATATCTGAGAGATGGAGCTATTTATTGGCAGGTTTATTCTGATTGACTAATGACTTTTAATGACGTTTTGAACATTTATAATGACAGAATAAAAGATATGGTGTTTTTACTCTTAACATGTTAAAGGGATCTTATCTTTCTTTTTAAATTTTTTAATCTGTATTCTTAAATAATCTTAGTAAAATATTAAACAAATAATAAATTTGTTTAACCTTTGCTAGCATGCTCCAGCTAAATGATTATTGCTCCTAACTGGAAGATGACAGCTTAGCCTTAACTTAAAGTTAATGGGATTATATCTCGAATAAATGCAGTACACCTCGACATTAGCTTTCGACTTAAAGAAGGAGATTTATAGATGCCGAAAAAAGCATACGAAAAACGAACACAATTAAAGCCACGGGGTAACGTCAGCGCGCTTTAATAGAGTTACCAAGCACAAAACTGACCGACGATATCAAAGTATATGATAAATATTTATTATCTTGAACTTTGATATTAGAAGTGAACAGAAAGTTAAGCACCCGGTTGAAGCAAACGACACCGATTAGTTCTGTATAGAGCGAAATTATACAATGTAGAAATATCTTAATGTAAGTGCACTATGGTATTCTATATTTTACCTAACCGGTTTCTCTACTCTACTAGCATTTTCTTTTAGAATTTCTTGCCTGAATCAATAAAATAATTTTGTATAGTTTTCGTTATAAAAGCGTGTTTTATTATCGCTTTTATTACAACTATTAAACACGTAATGATGATCTTTGAGCTTTTTGCCAAGCTTTATGCTCTTCCATGCGAATGACTAATTGATAGGCCCGGAAGGGGAAGGGGGGCAGGGGCAGAAAAACGTCGGCAAGGGCAATGCCAACTTTATCTAATCAAAGGGGGAAACAAAGAAGAAACAAAGCCAGAAAGTAGTCGACGACATGAAGAAATGTTCGGGGTTATCAAAGCACACGATATAACACCTCGAAAGACACATGTGAATGGACATTATCTAGGATACCCTAGTACGGTAAATGTGTGTATAAAGTATACATACTTATTACAACTACTACTACCGATCGGCCAAACGACCGTTTTAAAATTGCCGCTGCTTTTTGGCCATAAAGTTGAACTGAGTTCTTTGTTTTTTTGGCAATCTTATCGTGGCATGTTTCGACTTATATTACCCCCGTCCATATCGTGGCAACTGAAGCTGATCGTAAATACTAAACACACGCCCCTATACTCACCACGATTGAAGCCCAATTTGACCGTGAGCGACAGCTCCTTGAACTCAATGTCCACAGGTTGGCGGGGCGGAAGATTGGATAACGCATCCGTATCGAAGTGTAGCTCCTCCTCGCCTTCACCCTCGCCCGCCTCGACGACAGGTTCCAATGGGGCCAACGGCGTCGCTGTTACACTGGGCGTGGCAACTGCACTGTTCGTCTGTCCTTTTGTCACGGCCACCGTGGTGGCATTGTAGACACCGCGTCCCGACTGCGAGGTGCTGACTTCACCGAGCTCGATGCCAAGTCCGATGCCGGCAGTGCCGACATCGCTGTTGAAGAACTGCTCCCGCGCTGATAACATTGTGGTCGATCAGCTGAAAGAACAAGAAGAGAATAGGATATAGTAGTAATTTTGCTCAGTATAGAGGTAAGAAAATATTACAGATACCATATTCAAATACTAAGAACAACATAGTGAATTGATTTATGGAGATCTGGCAACGCACATATTTGACAATCACAATATTCACAATAGATATTAATGTATTTGTATTATCGATATCCTTTTAACCATCGTGAAATCATTTCATAAACATGTTGAATAATAATAATAACAGCTATGTCATTAATTAAAATTCAAGCCAAGGCACAATTTTTTTTTCAAAAATGGGTATCTGAGAGTCTATCAGCAAGCAACATCTTTTAACTATTTTTAATCTTTATTTAGCTTCCAAGCCATTAAAACAGTCGCAGTTTTCGAACTCGTATTTCGAAATTCAAATTATCCAGCCCTGATGTAATGTTGATTGATCGCTTGATCGATTGCGTGGCAATGCTGCTGCAACGGACGTCATGCCCCAACGAGCTGTGCCACATTCGGGATGAGTGCAACAGCCGGTGATCGAAGTCCACATGGATTTGTCTACAAATTTTGGTTGAACTGGTTTCTGATTGCCATTTGTGGCATTTAGCAGCGCGTCGGGGGTATGTGTCATTCTGGCACTGACTGTTAACCGTGCACCTGCTAATTACTATGGCTATAACCCCGTCGCCTCCCCCCACCAGTCTTAAACGCTCAGCCGTGGCAAACCCCGTTGTATTAGGGCTCGTCTTTGTTTAGTCAACGCGTTTTAATTTTCATGTTCGGCTTGTTTTTGTGTCACATTTTTAATAACACAAATGCCGATTACACTTGACGTCACAATTATGCAAATATAAACAAATACACAATTATAAATGAATGCATGGTATACGTATTTATATGGTATATAATTGTGTATTTTCTGTTTACTTGCGAAGCGCACACAAATCAAAGTGCAACACACTCGAAATCTAAGTGGACGTTTCAACTACCGAAGTTAAGACGAACTATGCGGAAGTATCCAACGGGTGCGATTGGGAATTTACACTAGATATATCATATATTATATACCATATGTGTGTATGTATGGCTGTATGTCAACGCTGTGCCTGAATAGGGTTATTTGTTCTAAATGGTTGGGTTAGTTCTGCTTAGTTGAATTTAAATGGAGTCTATCTGAGATCTGTAATGCTTTGATTGAATGAATATTATTCACGTCTACAGATACACTAAAGGTTCGAATGATTATATGAGGGCGTAGCTTATCATCGAAATGGAATTGTAGATTTGAGATTTGTGCAGGTTTATACACATAAAGGTTAGTAAACATGAATGGTAGGTTCATCGCTTCAAGTTTTGTTTGTCTTCAAACTCAGATACCCATTATTCGTCATACTATTCATAATTTCTGTACATTTTAGGACATTTTAAATCAAAATTAAAGTACAGTATAATTCGCTTAGCTGCCTCGAGTACTTTGCACAATGCCTCGATGCAGGTAACTTAAAAATGCAGCTAACTTAATTTTTTTTCACACAAATTTTTTCACTATTCACACAAAAAAATGGAAAAATAATGCAGATATCTTGCCGATGCAGCTAACTATCGATGCAGCTAAGCGAATTATACTGTATCACCTTTCATTTTTAGTCCATAAAAATTGATAACAAGTGATACTTGATTACAAAGGGTGATCTCCCTGCTGAGATTCTTAAGAATGTTTCGGAGCCTTCAATACTTGGGAAATACCAAGACGCGTAAACCGTTTGTACACTTAAGTAATTAGCGTGCGACTTTCATCACATCTTCTACAAATGTATAAATGTATGTATGAACATTGTGACTCCGATATGAACAGCTGACGCAGTGCTTTCTGGGTTTACGGACTCGTAGAATGCACGTCGCGGTTGTTTCGAGTACACAAAATGTATTTCAATTATCTGCAACAACCTCAATAAAATATTTAATATAGCACGCAATTTACTCCACATTCGTTTCCACAGAGTGGTTGCAGGAGACCCTCTGCCCCCCTCGCAATGCATGAATATTAATTGAATAGAAAATTTATTCCGTAAGATCAAGGTACAGCTGTCATTATAGTATAAACGCCTAAGTGTACATTTATATACTAGATGCGTTTGTAAGCTCATTAATCCACACACAAACAACAAAAGCATTGTTTTTGCTGCATAGTACATGAATATATATGTACTATGTGTATATACTCTATATAGGCATCTGATAGGTTTAAGAACAGAGGCACTTGTCGTCGTTGGCTTATGACGAAGTCTTCTCAATGTGTCATTTTTAACCCGCAGAACGCAACGAGCTTATCTGCAGGGCATCTCGGTCTATCTCCATCAATCTCTATCTGTATCGTTATATAGAAGACTGATTCGACAGCCCAAAACTATAGGGCCCCATAGAAACAGTATACTATACTATTTGCTATATAGTAAAGCTATGTCAATGCCCTCTGGGGAAAAACTACGCCATTTCTCGCCGTAATTCTCTGACGTGCATCGTCGACTTTATCAGCTGAGATTTCCATACTGATTCCGACACATTTCGATCAAGTTCGACACCCGCACGACAAGAACTTCACCTTGAGCACAGATTTGGTTATGCCCAAAAATATTTCCAGTTTTTCTCTCTCTCATAATTTCTTCGGCTATTATATTATTATTATGTGGGCCTGCCCAATTATGTTATATGTTGTGTGTATCCGACTAGATCTCTGTGTGTATATGTTTTGTTTTGTTTACTCGACTCGGAAGTAAACCGGTTCACAGATCTCTGTCTCTCTCTCTCTCTCTTCCCCGCCAGTCTTGCTAGCTCTCTCTACCTACTGCGCAGGCTGCAACTGTAAGGTACTCCAAGAGAACAAGACAAAGAGAAAGAGAATAAGCAGCTGCTGAAGAAATCAAATCAAAGGAGACAGCAATCACAACAACAAATCGACACAAGCATGGCTTTTGTTTAATCAAATATACATAAGAAATCTTAATCTACATATAGCTTAATAACGTGCTAATTTCTTCAACTTATCAATATGTAAATATCGTGTTCGAAATCGAAAGATTGACATTGACTTTCATTGCCTAGCACTGGGATTTTCTTAACCTTTCTCTTTGAGGGGAATCTAGCAAAAGTTCATCTACCTTGTAATCTATCTCGAGCTTAGTACAAAGCAATCGTCACACGAAAATGACAGCTAATCAATCGGATGAGTTATCAGAATGCAAACTCAGCTGACATGCGGATAGGATCACATGGCAAACAGATGATGAGATGCGACGTGTGCAAGTTCGATCTGCACTAGAAATACCGTCGTGCGATTACGAAATAGTAACTAAGCTTTCTTTTCAATCTTTTTTAAAATATTTACATCATATTATATAATATATATGTATATGTACAACACCTTGAAATGTAAAGCTAGTGAAAACGATAATTTTTGTGCAAGGTATGCAAATAGTTGCTCGACAAGCAATTTTTTTGGGTTATTAATTTCTTGTAAGTTAATTTCTTATATCTCTGATTTTATTTATAAGTCTGAATTTAAGCTCATTTACATCATTGCTAATTTTTTTGTTTTATAAAGTATTATTTTTATTTTTTTTCGTAAAAATTATATTTCTCTTATTTTAATATTTTTTCAATTATAATTATTTCACGTAGCTCATATTTAGTTTATAATTTCCTTTTATTTTTGATGTTATTATTATTATTAATTTTTTTTTTGCATAACATTTAAATTTTTGAATATTGAATTTTGTTCATAACAATTTTCAAAAATGTACAATATTTAAATGACATTATTTCACTTCGATTTATTTTTAGAAATTATTTTGCATATTAAACATACTTAATGATTAAGGCTAATAAAAGAGTATTTTTCTTTGAGTTAATTTAAAATTCATTAGAATCTCGAATTAATTTATACCAATAGCATCTTTTGATAAAATACTAATTTGTGTATTTTGACACGAGTAGCGCTTAAACAGTTTGTTAACAATCACAATAATTAATTCTTTAGCTTAATTTCATTTATTTTTTTTTTTTTTTTTTGTTATTTATCTTTCTGTTCTATTATAAATTATTCTCTTTTTTTGGCGCACACTTCATTCAGGCCTAATTAAAATTAGATCCACACACTCGTCGGGCAATTATTTTCTGATTTCATACTTCTGGTTAGCTTGCCAATTCGCGGGCGAATTTATTTATCAAATGACACATGGGGAACTTGGCTATTCCTACAGGTAAATATCTCCTGCTCTTTAATTTTCTTATTGTCTTCTTTCGTTCCACAAACTGGTTGATTTGTTTCAGAAACTGAACGGAATTGTCGCCTTACCCGTGTTCGAAACGATCGCAATTAGGGTTAAACAATTGCGTATAGGAAGTACTTTTTTCTTTTGGAATCTTTTGTCTTCTTCGATATTTTCAACTACTTTACAGTTCGTGCGCACTTCACAAGACCGCGTTACGGCGTCTTCGATGTGACATCGGCGACTGGCGGCCAGCTAAGCAGCGATCCCTCAGAGTTCCCTCAGTCGGTAGAGTCGGAGCTAGCCGGTTAGCGATCGCGAGAGACGATCGAGTGTCTCAGCTGTTATACGACTGAGTGCGGGTGTGCATGTGTGAGTGCGATCGTGTGTGTGTGTATCTGTGTAGCTCTTTGTGTATCTGTGAAATGCAAGCTTTATCACGAAGTCCGTTCGGCTTATTATTGTAGCAAGAACGTCTCACTGTTTTGTTCGCTCTTCACATCGGTTATTGATGTTTTAGCGTCGTTATATTGTAGTTTTCCTTCATTGATAAGCTTCTCGCACATACATACAAACACCTGTATATCTTACCTGTTGACTACCTGCTGATTGGCGTTTGGGCGATCGCAAAATTCGCTCACTTGACAACGTCGACTGTGGTGTTCGGGTCAGAAGTCCATAACGAATTTCGTTCTTTCGTCGCCGACTCACATACGTAATACGGGGTTATAAAAGCACGAATTGCCCCGTTCTTTGTTGCTGCCATTTCTTTCTTCTTTTAATAATTATCATGCTATTTTATAGTGCTTCGGTGCGCACACATATGTATAAAGGTAGAGCGACAGCGAACTTGCCTGTTGACGGGTTTCGTGCTCTTTCGTGAATCACAGTTCATTCATTGAGTTATGCTCGAGTCGCGAAATCAATGGAATATACTATATATAGAGCACACACCTATTATATAGTTTTTGAACAGGTTTATAGTGCCTCAATTGGCAAGGAGAACTTCTATTTTCGGTATCGTCTGATATATTGTCTCGGAATTCCCATATTTCTGTGCATTTTAAAGCGTGATTATAGTTTTTGAGCCAATAAAATTTAAAAACAGCTAAGCGGTATTTTAAAACAAAGATTTAATTTATTTCAATAAATAAACGTTGTTAAGCATACAGTAAATTCTTTACTAACTATATTCGTAACCTATTATTACATTAAAAGCTTTTTTACGCTTTCGCTGAACTTAGTTTTTGGGAAATCCTAAGTTCTTTTTTAATTAAAGTTCGCTTGTACCTAAAACTCATGAAACTTATTTATATTATACATATATTTTCATTATATACAGAGAACACACTTCCTATCACATCAAGATTATTGGGATTATTTTAAATTTTCGATTTATAACAACAGGAAGTCTGCCGTTCTTTCTTATAAGTTTATTAGATAGCAAACATTTTAAACATTTGATTTCTGCGACCATAATAATCACACCATATAGGTACATATCTTATCCAACTACGATATTTTAGGCATTCCATTTTCCTTTATCGACTTCGCCGTATGATATATCAACCAAAACTTTTGTACCTTTCATAGAAATTTGGAGCTCTTATCGCGCAACAGGAAGCTAAGTATGAAGTAATTGTCATATCAGTGCATTATCTACTAATTTTTAGCACCATTTCCATAGTTAACAGATAATAATAACTGAGAATCGAACGGCAAGGCAAAGTTCAATTCAATTACACACTCGTTTTAATACTAAATAGAGCTTTGTCTAGTAATTTAATTGAACGCAATTCGAAGTCGAAGGCTCTCTACTTTAGTTTGAGCATGTGAGATTAGCATCATATGTACCCATTTATATGAGCACTCAAGTCTCAAATGAAAAGCCCCAACCGATCTGACTCATATCACAAAATTGTCCAAGAACAAAGCTCACTTTCCAACCACTTACTTGGTTATTATCGTTATTGTTGCCACACTTCCCTCGAATATCGCCCTAAGCTTTTCTACACTATGTAGGATGCCGCTTAGTATTATATCATTTTCATTGCCGGACTTTGGACTGCGTTTGATTTGAACGAAACAAAAGCAAATGGGGAACTAGTTTCGTATGGAATAAAGAATATATGTAAGTAAAATACAAAACAATTCAATTGTAATTAAAAGCTACGTCAGATCTCTCTTTGGACTTTAGCGGTTCCCGCAGGTCTGGGGCGCTGATTAGCAGATCGTAAGAAGTAGCGGGACCACTTACGATCTGCGACATGTTAATTACACCATGCTCTAAGCTACGGAAAGTAAAAATCTATAATTGTCGATTTACATAAGAGTTTGATAATCTACAATATCTACGAAAACAAGAATTCACCTCACATTTTCGATAAGATTAAAGTTCGTACGACACTAAATATAATATTTAAGCACATGGGCAGCAATTTATCAGTAGTACATTTTTGCTCTTTTCTTCAAGGCTAAAAAACTGAATGGTAGAATTAATGGAAATAATTATTTTCGCTTTAAATATTTAAATTATCAATAATAACCATTTGTCATATTGAAAAAATGAAGAAAGAATGAGAATATTTTATATTTTCTAGATGAAAAACTGATAAAACCTTTAGAATTTTACGGATTATACATATCTCAGAAATTATAAACGATCTTATATTCAAATTAATGTACATTTTGTAAATATTTGTCATGTACACGTGTATGTTTAAATTGGTTTTACTACGGCAAACCTGAGAGATTAAACAGATAAACGAAAATGATTTGTTCATCACGTTGCAGTTCTATGGAATGTAGAATATACATATATTTTTTATTTTGTTAAACATATTATATGATAGTGTAAAATCTCCTTCATCGCCCCTCACTATTTTCCATTTTTCTACCGTCACGTTTTATTCGAATACAAACCTCGTACTTATCGGGGATACGCTGACATGTCGCATGGGCAGCAAAGTCCAAATAATTGCGGCGTCTTTTGAGAACTTCCAACTCAGTGGCGATGTCAAAGTCGATGTCGGCATCGGCGTCAGCTTCGGCGTCGACGTTCTAGTGGGTGTTCTGCTCAGATTGATATGGTCTCAAAATGCATTTGTATTGTTTGCCTGTGCTTTGTTTATTTTGAGCTGATAACTGCGAATGAGAATTAGTAATTGTCATGGACTATTTCGTGGGGCAATTAAGGCATGTTGTCGAATCGAGAATCTTGTCGGAAACTGTGCGTCTCTGCATTCTTTATGACCGATGGCATTTATTGATGCCGATGGCGTGATTCCCATAGACTAATACTGCAAACCATCAATTTCAGGTTGTAGCCAGCGCTACTTAAACTATAGAAAATGCTTAAAATGCACATGACAAAAAGGAGCTTTCATAATTTTAGATTTGTTGTTTGCAAATAGACAGAAAGAAGCCTAAAGGTAGAAAGTACTGCTCTTAAGGGTATTCTCAACTGATAATTTTAATGGGTATATAAACCAGCTGACCTGAAACTAGAAATAGATGAAATCTGAATATATGTATCAAAATAATCAATTTAGTTATAGCAACTAATTTAGATCAGCTAATGGTAAATGATATTTAAATGAAACTGGTCAAGAATGAAGATTGGAAACTTGGAAACTCTGCTATATGTAAATTCCAAGCTTATAACCTTGTCCAATAATCCCCTCAAATATTTACTCTATATACTCACTGATTACAATGCTTTGCAACTTCCTCTTGTTAGCGTACTTCTTTCTTATTAAAATATTTAACACTTTGCGAACATTAAATCTCGACTGAAGATACCGCTGCAAATTTCTCACACACCTGAAATTTTGCTCAACCGGATTTGGTATTGTCAATTGTAACGGTTCAGCAAGATACAGGCGCGAATGAAAGATGCCGGCCGGATTGTGGAGCACTACAACTACAATATATTCCGAGAATGTAAGGATATCGGTGTAGGAATACTGACGATACCGCAACTATTCCTGGCAACGTGCCGGCGACGACTGATGCACAGACCGCAGCCAGAGCTGCTAGGTAGACTCCCGAAATGCCACTTGATCGACCAACTGAACTGAGCTAAACTAAACTAAACTTTTATATACAAAAAAAAACCACCTAGAGTTGACGTAGTTGCTGTTGTTGCTTTTCAGTCGGGGGAGTCGACATTAGAATTAGACTCGGGCTAACAAAAGGAACAACAAAGCCGGCGGGCTGCTTGGTTGGCTGACTGACATACGGCCACCTGGGACGGAGGGACGGACGCAGTGAGCGACTGGGTGGGTCACTCGCATGTTGCAACAACGGCGGCGCATGCTTTCTAAACGCCACTGTTGGCTTTACTATTGTGGGACGCACCTTACAAATGCAAACACTGGGGGTGGAAAAGAGACAGCAAGAGAGAGTGGGAGAGAGAAAGAGAGAGCGTTAGTCGGGGCGACAGCTGACACCAGCGAACGCGCCTTTTTAATGAGATGACCCCACCTAGTTACAGTGGCTGCGAGTATATGCTCACACCAAGCCGCGGGGGTGGGGAAGGTGTGTGTGTGCTCTGGTGTGTCTTCCCCCATGGGGTGGGGGTGGCTCGCGCATATAATGTAACCGTTTATCATTGGACAGACGTTCACTCTATGGTTATATCCTGTCATATCAATTTTAATGTCCTTAACTAAATGGGTTAATGACTCGACAAATGCATTCGTTGATTAAATTCACACATCACTTACATCGCTCGGGATGAAAAACCTTATCTATTCGACAGGATATTTGCATTATGTGTAAAGACAGAAGAGATAATTAGGCTTTAAGTTGGAAAACGAAAAAATTGTAATTCGTTTAAGTTTCTAAAATTTGTAGAAAGTTTTATAGAGCTAAACTTTATGCATTTAAATACATGATTTTAACTATTTATATTTATTTTCCGCAGGGGATTGAACTTATACGACTTTTAAAAAACGATGTATGTATAGGTGTGTGTTACTCAATATAAAGATTATAGTTGAACCAACTACACAAGCACTTCGTTTCTTCAGTAGACAAATTAGACAATAAACAAAAAATATAGTATAAAAATATATACATTTTTCTTTTTGATTGATGTTCATGAAATCTACCAGAATTACTTCATTTCATATTGTATAAGAATACGAATTGCTGTTAAAAGTCCTTTTTAGACCCTTGACAAGATTTGTCCTCATATTATATGGACAACACCAACGGCTTCTTTAAAGACACAATTTAAATAGTATGACATGCGATTTAAATATGCTTTAAATTAAACTAATATACGTGTAAATCCATGGTTTAAAACCGATGTTCAGTTAACATTTAGCCAACAGCCCCACAGGGAGTCGTTCGGGAACTGCTTAGCCATTTCCTAGCAATATTTATATGCCACTTTTGTGTGCCCAGCGAACGTTGCTCTGCAGCACACCTTGTTAAAAAGCCAATCCTTAAAGGATACATATATTCGTGTACATCAATGTATATACATAGATATATAAATATACATATACCTATCGGGACACACCCAGGGCACGACGACGTGCCAGTTTTCGCGCCCCACAAGTTGCCCTTTTTCTAGTTTTTCCAGCATTTCACTTCGTTTGGCTGCCTTATGCCAAATGGCCACGCAAGAGTCCTGGGTAGGGATGATCTGCGGTCGCTAAAAGGGCGCGTTCCGCATTAACACATAGCGGCAAATGTCAGTCTGGCAATGTGTTATAGCGACGAGAACTGGGCTCGGCCCCAGTTGAACTCCAGCTCTGCTAATTGAAAGGAATTCCCATTAGGGACTTGTGGCTATATTAAATGATCTATCGATGTGGATGATATAACCATAAAAATATGAAGATGTCCATATAAAGTCCTTTTCATAAACCACATTTAGGTGATATATAAAAATATTTAAAAATACTGACAATTCATTTATTCATTTTGTTGTTTTGACCAGATAATGAAACGTAGAGAAAAAGATATTTGCAACCCTAAAACTGCATCAGTTGTATTATAATTTAGTTATTACCTCAGGTACTATAAATTGCATTTAAAAAATATATTTATGCATTGAATAATTTCATATCTGACTGCAAAACTACCTTGATTATTTTTCCGCACGATTATCAGTCAATTACGTTACAGGTTCTCTACATGACGTAAGAAATGAAAAATTAACAGATCTATGTATGTAAAATGTACTTTTATGGTATTAGAAACAAATCATGCAATCAATTCTAAAACTAAACTATTGCCAAACAAGAAAATATAACTTAATATATGTTAAATAATTTTACTTATTTACATAGTTATAACATATCTTTCAAAAAACCTACCAAATGCCCCACATCCCTCAACAGGCGGGGGCAACAAAACTGGGCGTGCTGACCGCGTTGACCATTGGCTGGGCGTTGCTTATATACAATTAAGATATATGTATGAACACATATACCATATAACCGTGCACATACACAGGTATCATTCTACTGACAAAACAATTTAATCCAACCGTTTAGCTCGTCCACGTCGATGTCGCTTTGCCTCTTCTTTCTTTGTGTTGTCATTAAAATTGAGGCGAGGGTGTGTTGGCTGTTTGAACAGGGTTTACTATCAATGAAAGCCCCATTTGAATGTAGCTAACTAACGCTGTAACTGAATCTACAGCTAAATAATTAATTAAATTTACGCTGAGCATCGATTTGTTTGCATATAATTAAACAACAAAATCGCTGACTAATTAATCAGGCCGGGCAGACAGATACCAACATTATAATGATCGAACGGTAATTGAACAGATTCCCAAACTCAATTCTATTGTTTGAGAGGTCTGATACGTTTCCCTGTCAGCTTAACAAATCGAACTTAGTTTCTAAATTTTAAACTTAACCCTTCATAACAGTTAAACCAATCATTTAGTTTAAATTATAATCCATAAACTATATTACTTAGTAATTCAATAACAAACAATGCTCTAGTCTACAATCCTCATTAAAAAAGTAAACTACGCCAATTCAGCTGATTCAGGCACCTTCGTTTCTGGCTGCGCTTTGCTGGCTTTCGGCTGCGGCGTTCCCAACGCAATGGGCAAGCGATCGCCCCAGCGGCTTACCCTGGCACAACTGTAGGCAGCCCTGGAAAATCAAACAATGAATAAGAATCAAAAGAAAGACTTCTTAGCCCTGCCCACTTACTTTCCATGCTTGGATGCCGTAAAGATGACCTCCTGCAGTTTTCCGGCCTCTGTGCACATTCGACAGATCGAATGCTTCGAACGCACCAATGTTGGTCGCACAATACGTGGCCAATGTTGAGTGGCGTCTGTCAGTTGTCCCTTTTTCAATATGGCATAGCTATAGACAAAGTTCTTGCGATCGCCAGATGAATCGCTTGCCAGACGCAACGGCGCATAGGAAATTTCAAAATTGCAAGGCGTGCGGTCAGCCAAATCCGATAGGCGCGGGCAACGCAGATCGTGTGGGCACTGTAGTGAAAATAGTTGTAAAGTCTCGAATACACTTTATTTATAAATATTGACTTACCGGTGCTAGCGTATGTCCGGGATGCTCATCGCCACCCTCACGCAGAAGAAACCTTCTCGCCTCGTTGACTAGTTCGCTGCCGCGCCGGGTGCCTTCTTCTGCAATGACCATGTAGCCATCGCATTTGCGCCACAGTTTGAGCAGAATCTCCTCGCGTTGCTGTTTGTCTGCTAGCTCAAAGAGTGTGTGTGAAATTACGACCAAGTCGTATGTGGTATCGAGCGCCGGCAAAAATTGTCTGTAGAAAACATTGCGTAGCTCGACTTGTTTATTTTCCTGACCCTGCTGTAGTATCAGCTCAGACAGTTCGTTCATTTCTCGAGACTTGTCCACATTGTAATACTCAAAGATGCTGTCCCGCCACAGTTCACTGGCCACCCACATGCCAGTTCCGATGCCCGAGCCAAAGTCAATATAGCTGCGCGGCTTGAAGTGTTCATCACGCAGCTGCAGCTCGGAGAGCACTCGCTTCATAACCGCATACTCTTGGGCAGCTCTGGCCACGGCATAAACAATCGCCTCGTAGGGTCCATACTCGATGCGTTTCCAGGCATATGTGCGCTGCGCCAGACGCTTGTTGATCTCCTGCTCTCGTTTGCGTTGCCAACGTGCTTTCTCTTCATCGCTTAATGTTGCCAATCTGTCCAATGGCATCTTAGAATTAATCTCCTCAATAATCAGCTTCTTTTTGTTCTCTACTTCCAAAGGCGACGGTGGCGGGTGTCGAGATTTTATGTAACGATTAAGCAGCTCACCATCTCGTATTACTTTTCTCACGGGGTGGTCACCCACGATTCTCTTTAGTGTATCGCTTAGTTGTTTGGGCAGCTCCACATAGTTGGGTTTAATTATGCCAGGATGTTTACGCGGCTTAAATACTTCCTGTTCCAAATCTGCAAGCACAGCCGGCTCCACTTCAGCGCTGATTTTGCTCGTATACCGTTGAGACAGATGTATGCTTGGCATGAGAAAACGTGGACTTAACATCCAATGTCCTGTTGTGTTTAGTTGCTTAAAAAGTGAACCCATGTTCTGTTATTAATTTCACTTAAATTATACAATAAATAATAATAATAGGCAACGCATGTGGCGCCAGTTGCAACTAGTTGTGTACTTTGATACATTTTGCAACACATTTATCACGTTCTTCAACACTGGGATGGCCATTGAAGCTGAATTTGTGGTCTGATTGGTATTAAATGCAGTATTTTTGCATGCATTTGTTATCGATATATTATTTTAAATATTATTAAAGCTATTTTTAATAATAAATCCAGTAAAGAATCAATTGTTAACTTTAAATAAAAAAAATTTACTTCACAAAGTGGTGTACCGTTTAAGTGAACAGCGTATTAATCATAAGTTTTGCCAAAACATTACAGCTGGCATAAAAATCCTCTTGGAGAATATAAACAAAAAATGTTTTCACGGCTAGTACAACATGGAAGAATATGAAGCACAAGTGAGTTGTATGGAAAAAAGAAAACACTGTAATGAGGCAAACAATACAGAGATATGTAAAAATTTCAGTTACTGGTGGTCAAACAGGCATTGGAAGTGACCAAAGATGAGGAGCAACGAAGTGAACTACTTGCTCTAAAAACAAATTTGGAAGAACTGCTTGCTCTGACCAAAAACAGTGAAGATGAGACGAATCCCCCAGAGCAGGCGGAAACAGATAATCTTGATGACGAACTAAAGCGTTTTCAGAGCGAACTTAATGAACTGGAACAGCAGGAGGAGAACGTTAATGCCAGAGATGAGCAGCAGAAACTGGAAGAACTGCGAACAAAGTACAATGCCTTGTTGGGTGAAAAGTGTTCGGCACCACACGAACATAGTTGGGGCGCCAGAAGTTATCATAATGCACTCATTTGCGGCGTCGACGATGAGGTAGTTATGGATGACAATGGAGGTTTAGATGTAAGATTGCGTGTACTCTACACGAATCCAACGCATCGCGAGATGTTGCCCTGCAACTATTACCTGGAAGGAGAGTGTCGTTTCGACGAGACGCGTTGTCGTTTCTCTCACGGCGCTCTTGTACCTGGAGCTGCAATTAAGGATTACAATGCACCAGATTTCCACAGGCTGGCACGCAACTGCCCGGTACTAGCCAAGTTAAAGGACCGACTATGGCATCGGGGTCGTGTGCTGTGCGTGAATTTCATAGAGCAAAATTGCCGTGTGCGCCTGGACGGACAAGAGCACAAAGAACGAGAGAGGGACTTTGCGTTTGAAGAACTTTTTCCACTGATAACCGACCAGGATGAAGAGCTATCCAGCGATAGCAGCAGTGACTCTGGTGAAACAAATGCAAGCGAAGCAGCAAATGATTCCGATATGGATGACTATGAGGCATCGCGTCAGGCGCGAATGGTAGAGCTTAGTTTGTTTA
The DNA here is from genome assembly GCA_018904595.1 of Zaprionus indianus. Classification (NCBI taxonomy): domain Eukaryota; kingdom Metazoa; phylum Arthropoda; class Insecta; order Diptera; family Drosophilidae; genus Zaprionus; species Zaprionus indianus. The sequence goes on from JAEIHA010000905.1 coordinate 7,741,874, forward strand.
CCTTCAAGTCAACCGAAAGATTGGGTGCCTGGGAGCAATATACACGGGTAAATTTGTCGAGATAACGATTTGGTACATTTATTATTGTAATGTTACTCTTTTGTAGGGCATTGGCTCCAAGTTGATGGCCCAAATGGGTTACATACACGGCACAGGCCTGGGCTCAGATGGGCGTGGCATTGTGACGCCTGTGAGTGCTCAGATATTACCTCAGGGACGTTCCCTCGATGCCTGCATGGAGCTGCGTGAAGCGGCAAACGGAGACAAGGATTATTTCAGTGTGGAACGAAAACTGAAGCGTGCCAAGCGTCGCCAAGAGGCGGCAAATGAAAAGGCCTACGCCCGTGAGTCCCAACGTACAGATGTCTTCGCCTTCCTGAATGGCAACGTGCTGAGCAACGACAGGCAAGAGCAGCCTGAGAGCAGCTCCTCAAAGTCCAAGGGAAACGACCTGCAACAGCATTCGAACAAGACCCTAAATGTAGAGACAGTGCGAATTGCCGATGACATTCGACGGAAGCAGCGAGACATTGTGAAGGTTCAGCAATCATTGGCGCGGAATTCCACAGATGTGCAGCTGCAGAAGAGACTACGCGTTCAACTGGATACACAGCAGAAGGAACTAGCAAAGCTGCAGGCGCAAGAAAGCAGCCTCAGCAAGGAGCAGCAGACGCGCAAGAGTAAAAATAAAATGTTTGAATTCTGATCACGATTTGTGCTTAAATTAGGTTTATTTTACGTTTTGCCATTCTAAATAGTACCGAATGCTCCGGCTGTTAGTACAGCTGTCATATACTGCTCCAACAGAGCCTGCGCCAGATGCGCACCGTGCTCCACGGCTAGCGCATACGCTGTATCGCCGTTCTCATTGGTCGCACTAAAGTCCAGATCTCTCGATAGAAGCTCGTTACAGGTATGAGGATGGTTTCCGGCTGCGGCATACATCAGTGCCGTGTTGCCCACAATATCCATGTGTGTTGCACTGGCCCCGCGATCGAGAAGCAGACGCACTATTTCGTTGTGCCCTCCGGCAGCCGCAAGCAACAAAGGCGTTATCATATCTGGTGCCATACTATTCACATCAGCTCCGGCTGCGACAAGCAGTTGTACTGACACCATCTGGCCATAAGAGGCAGCCCAGTGCAGTGGGGTGAATCCATGTGCATCCTTGTAATCAATTTGCTGCTGTCGCTGTAGCTCAGCCTTTACTTGTTCTTCTGTAATTTCACCTTGTCCGGCACGCTCGTGGAAGGATAATGACACCTCCACCGGGCAGAACGTAGCCTCCGTGTTGCCACGTTGAAGATTTGTTAAAACTGTTGATTGGGGGCGATATGGCAGAAAGGCGCTTTTGCGCTTGGTATCCAGCAATATGCTCGAACCATGCAGCGAGGATGATGTGGGCGGATGTACATGGGCAGGACGAGAGGGCTCATCATCCTCGGAGTTAGTAGTGCTTTGCACTTTATTCGCAGGCGCCACCATTTGTTATCAACAGAAGTTTGGCATATGCTAATAAAATTACACAGTAAAAATCGAATGTTTTGATTTTGTTGTTAGACTATCGCAAAAGGAAATTACAAATTTCCCTGCTAAGCTCAAGATCAGCTGTTCGCTAACAACTGTTGTTCCAGCTGATGAAATACAGAGCAACAATTTGTTGATGCTGTCATTGACCGCACGCATTTACGACTTTTTTCTTTAAACAAGTTACATTATTAAAAAAAATGTGTATCTTAAAAAATGTGTATCTTATAAAACTATAACTTTAAGCTTGATCACTTACTGACAAACCTTTTTAAAACTTATCGATTACGAATTACCAAATACAAACAGCAAGTATATTTGTTGTGTTTTCTATTCATACATTATTATTATGGCTGCAAATACATTTCGTTAGCTAATAAATAATGCAATTAAAAACATAAAAAAAATGATAAGTTTGATTGTCTCAAAGCCAAAGGATTACATTTGAAAGTTGCCAGCGCGAAATATCGATAACAAAATTACCCAGCCATTGCCGATCGCATTTTACTTGTTTGTTTTTTTGATATTCTTTGATTAGCAAAATATATTATGTAAATATATTTAACTGATTCATTAGCACGTTGATCTTTGTGTGTATGTGTAGTACTGTGTTTCATAACTGGTTATTTGTTGATTGTTGCGTAGTTATACAAAAAATCTACCCTGCACCTGTTGTGCTGCGTTCTGTGCAAGCCTGCGTCTTGGGCCTTTTTCTTCGCCCCTTTAACATTGAGGAAATTTTTTTGCAATTCAATTGCGTCGAAGTTTGGACCTACGAACACACATAGATAGAGAGCGAAAAGCACGCAAAACAAACGCGAAAGAAAATGGGAAACAATGGGAGTACCAAGGCCGATGCCGATGGCAGCGAACCACCGCTGGATGGTGGGAAACATAAACAACAACATCACAAATCCAACACACAATTTTCTATCGGCAACAACAATGGCAGCGATGTTGTTGTCAATAACAGCAGCGCCAACGCCAGCGGCGGCAGCAATAACAGTCTCAAGGTGCAGTCACAAACGCAAACAATGACACGATCGGCGTCTGGTGCTGATGTGACGGAAAAATATCTGACACAGCTGGTGCCAGTGGAAAGGTTGGCCGAAATATTAAAGGAACAGACGAGTGCCAAGTGCAATGTCAACGGCATTGTCTCGGATGTTTTTGTGGTGAGTAATTGGTCAGTTTTTCAATTGCCTGATAACAGTTTCCCTGTTTCCCCTATAGAGTAAAGTTTTTCCACAATATACCGACCTGGGACATCGTCTCTTCAAGCTGATGCACACGAATTCGAAGGCAACCACAAAGCACTTGGGCACCGTTGCGTTTCGTCAGCAATGCGAAAGATTTCTGGGCATTATGGATGACAACAAAGTCCTGGAGAGTTACATAAAAATGTACGCGCAGGACGATAATCCCGATTTCATAGACAAAACAGGCGTTACCCGTCTGCTGCACATTTGCTACACAATTGCCATGCAGCATTCCGGCAATGCGGTACTCTGCACAGCCATAAACCGCACCTTTGGCTCGGTGACCAAGTCGATATTCTTCAGTCACGATAGCCTTAGTATTGGCTTCGTCTGCCGCTGGTTTGAGCAGAATCTGATACGCCTTGTGCTACTGGTGCACAAGTATTGCGTACACACGCTCTCCACAGCGTATCGCGGCTTGGAGCAACAGTCGCAATCCTGCGGCATTGAGCTGCAAACTCCAGTGCTGGAGCAACGCAATCCGTTTACGGATACTACGGATAACAGTGCTGGACATCTGGCAGTGAGTCACATTGAGTCGTTGATGCCTCTCTCGCAGGCATGGCTGCTTGCCGGAGCATTGCCGCCACTGTACTCCAAGCCTCAGACAATAACTCCGCCAAACAGTAGCAACAATAGCAGCGCCTCGTCTGCTGTGCAAATCTTTAAGGATAAGCTATCGATGATACCATCGCACTGGACACTGCTGTACGATTCCAATGAGCATGGTGTTGGTGCTAATCGTTTTTTGCATCATGTTCTCGGCTATCGTGGCCCGACTCTGGTACTGCTGCACACCAAGGACGAGCAGACTTATTGCATTGCTGCGCCCAGTGAGTGGAAGGAGACGCATCTGTTTGTTGGTGGTGAGGGAAGCTGCGTCATTCAACTATTGCCCAAGTGAGTAGACCAAAAGATACCATGTCAATAAGATACTCTACCTTTAAACTTTCTCTTCAGATTTGTGATACTGGAGAAGAAGCCGAATATTTTGTACCTTAACACCAGTATACGCGGCTATCCGAAGGGTCTGCGTGCCGGTGCCGATCCACGCAAGCCAATTCTTGCGGTCGATGAACATTTCGAGAATGTGGACTGCAAGGGCATTGCTGCAGGTCTCATGTCCATAGAGGTAAATCAAACAATCAATCAATCTTTAGATTTTCCAATTTAAATATTGTATATTTCTTGCTATATTTATATGCGCAATAAGCCTTAATCAACGTAGTATATATTTATATATGTGTATATGGTATAAAAATCCATGTACGTGTGTATGTGTGTATATATATGTATATCGCATATACGGCATAGTTTTCCAGTCTAAGCATTTAAAACAAAACACCTTTTGAGTCGCTGTTAAGTTTACGTCCTGTTAACGCCGCAAAGGCGTTGCCAGACTGCCGACTGACAAAGCCCGACTTAACAATGGCGCGAAAAGGTGCATTTCAATTTTAATTTAAGTCTACATTTCTCCCAATATAAATGATTACCAACAACAACAAATACACTTTTTTCCAGGTCTGGGGCTGCGGCGATAAATCATCACGCGAAGTGCAATTGGATATTAAGAAATGGCAAATCAAGGAAGCGGAACGTCAACGCACAGTCAAGTTAACGGCCGCCGACTGGATGGATCATCCGGATCGCTATCTGCTCGAGTTGGGCGGCCGACAGAATTACAACAACTAACAAAAAAAATTGTTGTTGTTTGTTGCGTGTATTAATTCGAAAGCAATCGGTGTTGTGCCTTGAACGCGGAAATTACGATTTTTGTAAAAATTAATCACAAATTGGAACTATTGGAATTAATTCATTAATTAATAATTCACATTGTTTTGCACGCAACACAAGCTGATTTATACACTGGACTGAATTTGTTTGTATTTGCACGTTGATCGATTACCGAATTTTCTTTTTGTAAAATCTTATTTTGTTCATTTAACCGCAATTTGGAATTGATTTGATTGATATTTTGTATTTTTAATGCCATTTTAATTAATTTGTTTATCGCGTATTTTGATATTTGATTATGTTTTTCCGTTTGCCTGTACTTAAAAGCCACACACCTCTTGTCCTTGTCGCCAGTTCTGTATTCTATTCTATTTCGTTAATCGTCCTCTGTCAAGTAATTTTCCATTTTTCCTTTCTGTTTGTTCTAATCTTAGACTGCAAGTATTATAAAAAGACATACGAAAATGCTTAAAATATAGAAGTAAAAACAAAAACAACTAATAAACATAATCAAATGTTGCTAAAAAGAAGAATGCGTTATATCTTTTTATGGTTTGGGGGCTCTGATTTCGTGGAATTGTTTCAGTAATTTTACGTGCCTTATCAGCTGAGTACTTTAACGGGTGCTCCAATATACAATGTACACAAGGCAATAATGTACGGATTTTATCTGTAAGCATAGGCTTGATAAAAATATATAATACTTTGTATTGTCAAGGGTGTTCCAAAAACGATATCGGAATAGGTGTATACGCAGATAAAATTTCAAAGATTTTTAAATCACAATTGGGTACGATTTTACTAAAGTCTCATTAAAAAGGAAAAATTTGTTTCGATCGGAAATGGGTTCGTCTGATGATTCGAGTATTTTCAAGTCTATATAGTAGATAAAGTTCGATGGCAGATAAAACATCTATAGACGCATAACTTGCCTATTATTCGAGTATATATATTCGATCTTCTATAAGAAATGCTATTGTCAGTAGTTTATGATTAGTAAAATGAATATGTTCTGAAAAGTCAACTAACTTCACTTGAGTCCAAAAAATATTCAAATATTTCAAGAGTTATAAAAAAAATCGAAAAAAAATCATTATAAATGAGTAAGATTAGCATGCCAATAATACAAGCAATTTAAAATGATAAAAACCGAAAAAAAAATACAGAATTTAAAAGATTTTGCATAATTATATTATTGAGAATTACATTAGTTTACAATATAGTTATGTTTCGTTTCGTTTTTGCCCTTTTCTGACCGGCAGTCACATAATTCACAATCGTTTGCTTTAAGGTTATGTATAAATTTCACTACTAATGCCGCATACGACGAGTGCGGGGATTATAACTAGCCTAATGATCATACATATATGTATATACCAACTACTACTGGCGGCCACATAGCAAATGTAAAGAGTATGTATGCATATGTATGCGTATTTATGTAGATAATTTATATAGAATTTTCTAAGATGTTCGGAGTTCGGAGTGTATAAAAAATACTAATTAAAACCTACATTATGAATATGTATGCATATATAAAATGAAAACTTTTGCATACATATAATGAAGATTCTTTGGAATTCTATATGTATATGTGCATAACATATAATATATGTATGTATGTACGTAAGTATATATACACATGTAGGTGTAGTTAAAATCAGTTATCGCTTTCGAAACTAAGGCCACACAATTTCGAGTTTAGCCCAATTTAATTGGATTGCCAGGAGAATAGTTGAGTATTTCGAAATGAACTGAGGGAATTTCGGATTGCCAATTCTACAAATATACGAAATAATAATTATAAATATCGCTGTGGTTCTATAGAATATAAATATATGCATATGTATGTGTATAGGTATAGGTATTATTGCTTGGATCTAAGTGATGTACTCTCGATCACGACGACGCCGCGTTGTGGAGGCGACAACCACAATCGGCATCTGTCCGACATTCTCTGAACTTTCTACTGCGCCAGCCTCATCGTCAACCTCATCGCCTTCGTCATCGTCATCGTCTTCTCCATCGTCATCGTCATCCTCGTCGTCGTCATCGTCATCGTCATTATCATCATCCCCGCCCGTTGAATTGGACCACTCGGATGCAGTTTGATTGCTGCACGTGGCGCTAAATTTTAGGCTACTCGACATGCCAAATGAAACGGATAACGATGCACTCAGTGATGAGGCATTCAAATTTTGACTAACATCAATATCGTCACCCCCGTCCTCAAGCTGGTGGTGCTGGTGATATTGCTGCTGGTGTTGTTGCTGATGGTGGTGATGATGATGATAATGCTGCTGCTGCTGATAACGTTGTCATCTGCCCGCGCCAAGCAGCAGAGCATAATCATCATTGGACTCGGGAATAGGTGCTGCCGCGGATGTGGCACCGGTGCGCGCCTGTAGGAAATTGCTACCAATGCCGCCGCCGCCAACGAAATGCTGTTGATCCCGTTCGCGCAGATGCTGATGTGGATCGCGTTGACGCGTTGTCGCTTGATGCAATTGACTTGAGCCCGGCAAGTGTAGTTGTTGTTGTTGGTAATTGTTGCTATTGCTACTATCAGCAACACCAGCCCCAGCCGCAACGGCGCCTGCTATGGGAAATCGAGATGGAGAATGAGTTAGATGTTCGCTTAAAGTGCCTAGCTGCCCCACATTGACGGGCACAATTAGACGGTTCGTTGTAGCGCCATATTTCGCACGGCTGTTACCTGCTTGAGTCGAGCTGCCATTGCTGCTGCCCCCAGCGCCTGCCCCTGCACCGACCATCATCTGTTGCTGCTCACCCGCATGTCGCTTGTCAATTAAGTACTCGGATTCGCCGCTCAAGCGACGTGGCCCCCGCGACAGTGGCTGATATGTGCTACGACCCTGAAAACGACGTGTTATTGAGCTGCCCACCACACCCAAATGTTCCGTGACATCCTCCTGCATGTCCGAGATGTCCATCATGGAAAGAAACGCGCGACACCAGCTGTGATTAGGATTATTCCAATACTGTGGAGAGTTGATGTGGAACGGGTGATGCGGGAAACTGTAAATGTGCGCGACGGCCGCAATAAACATTTCAATGCAGATTAGAAAGTTCTGAAAGAAAGAGAAAACCGCAAACAATGAATGAATGCACTGTGAACCCGTGGCAATATTTTACGCACTTGCAGCATGGAAGCCAAATTGGCATCGCCCACATCGGAGCCGAAGATATCCTTAATAATTTTATAGTACACCAGAAAATTGAGTAGCACTCCTTGACTGTAAATCATAATTATTATTAATCAATTTCATATTCAATTTACTAAACGACTTGCTACTTACAAGAATGAGAAGAACACCACCGCCTTTATGCAAAGGAACTTTGGTATGGGTTTCATTGGTTTCAAGTCCTCCCTGTTGGCCCGATAGAAGAGCACCAGGCAGTACATGGCCACAAACTGTGAGATGTTGTTGATGACCACAATGTAAGGAAAAGCAACATTCGCCGCAAATTCACCCTCGCCGTAAACGCCGCAGAGTTCGCAAATGCTGAATATGATACAAGTTTTTATATTACTTATTGATTTGGTTTTTTTCTCAGTGTAATATTCGCTATTTATGTTATGTTTTATTTTGAAGCTGTGATTCACACTCGTGCGTCACTTGAAAACGAACTTGGAGTATAAACCCAATTTGAGATATGCCACAGTTGAAGAAGAAGAAACCCTCAGGATCGTTTATGCATAGAGTAATTCAAATAAAGTGTTTGTATATACAAAGTATTATCAAACTTACACTGATATGAATGTGGTTATGGGTCGCACCACAGTGTACTGTAATATGCCGTGTTTGCAATTGTGAATGAACTCGCGCCCCATGACCCAGGGACGTACACAGCAGAGGGGAAAGAAGTGATAGACCTGCGGCTTGTATTGCATTGTTGCCTCCAGGTCCATTCCGAGATTCAGATAATGCAACAAGTAAACCATGAAATTATAGATTACATATGCCTCATAGCATTCACGTAGCGAATCCACGTAAATCGAATGCTTGGGGAACAACAAACCGATCCACTGTAAAAAGAAAATATAAATTATTATCAATCGAAGCGGTTCAAGCAGGTTCGATCTATTCATAGCTTTGTTAAACCATCTGAACCGAGGCGGTAAAATAAATCAAAGCATGTCGAAACTTAAACCGATGAAAACAAATACTTGAATGTTCGGCAAGCCAGGGAAACTATCGATAGCACTGTATTATAAGTATTATATCAAAGTTGATGCCATTTTTAAATTGTTTATCAAATTGAACTCGTTATCTTTGTTATGAAAAGATAATTTGTACACACTGGAGTTGCAAAAATTGTCCATATATGTACATATCTATACCCAACGTACGATAGTACTAACGATAGTTTTTATTTTGATTGCAAACAATTGCAAAAGCACCTCAAACGAGATTAGATTTCCATTGATTCGGTTTCGAATTCGATCGCCGCGTCTTCGACCACTTGACCCACTTACCGCATTCAATGCATAGATGGGCACCATCCACAGTATACGTATGATATGCTTCTGGAGAATCGGCTTGGTGAAATGTATGACGTGTTGTATGATGTGCCAAATGGAAATGGGCACAGCGGATAGCACAAATAGGCCGCCAATGAGAATTAGTTGATCGTTGCGCCCGAAGCCATCCTTAACGGAGTTCACGATGAGAAGGGGCACAACAATAATGGCAAATATCACGTAGGTTATTATCAAAAAGGGCCGTATCCAGATGCGCCACTCTTCGCAGAAGCGACGTATGTCAAGACGACACATCCTGCACATATGTTTGGAATTTTATTTTTTTTTTAGTTGTTTATTGAGAAACGTTTTGAGATTTGCTTTTGTCGAAAGACAAAGCCACAAGGCAGCAGCAGCAGCAGCAACAGTAACTGCGGCAAAAGCTACGTTGTTATCGTTGTTGTTATTGTTATATTTGTTGTTGCCGCCGCCCCCGTTATTGTTGGTTTCTTTTCGCTACGTTTAAGTTCTCTTTATATCTTTTACATTGCACGACACGGGTGTCCGCGCACCTTTAACAGGCACATTGCGCACATTTATGTACCATACTCCACAGCAACAAAGAGTTAGGTCAAGCAACAGCGGGAGTAAAATATTATTTATATATGCCAAGTTTTACGTCCGTTTTCTGTGTGGGCAGCGACAATCTTTTGATAAGGGGAAATTTACAACAGTTTGGCAACGCCAACATTTCGTAAGTGCTGAAAAATAATACGAGCATTTGGAACAACTTACAACACTGCACACACGCAGAGCTGCTTTGCAATAAAAAATGTCCCTCGCCAATAGAATTTTCCACGAGCTCTAAATAAAAGTCCCTCTTGGATATTATCTATTATGTATGTATTTTAATTACAGATTATAGATTAGCATACATATATGTATATATGCTTATGCGATACAGATAAAAACGTGATAAAAGCTATTCAAACATATATGGTATCCTTTATGCTGTTATTGCGATTCAGAAACAGTATCGCATCAATCTGATTTTGGCTGCCAGTTAGCATAAATCGCTTGTTATAATCGTAGATCTGTTCACGGAGAACCTTCTTGAAATTCAAATTTACCACGCCGGGCACACCCTGATACAGCGTCGCCAAGTCGCGCAATGTGCCATAGATATGACCCATTTTGTTCCACCATTCAATCGGTGACTCGTCCAACTGAACAATCACCTCGTTCCTGTAGCGTTTGAGATCAGTTTCCACTGTGCTATCAGCGTCCCTCTTTGGCGGACTGGGAATCTCTGCAACATCGAATAGCAGCTCCAATTCTAAATAAAATATGTCCGGCATTAGTTAAACCATTTCAGTTTTAATCAAACTAAAACTTACTTGACTTTTTGGCGCTGTTGGACGAGCCGCTGCCACCAGCTGCATTGCCCGACTTGACATTTGGTTCCGTTTTGATGGTCACCGTTGGCGTGCTGCTAACGGATGCTGTGGCTGCCACCTCAGCCGAATCTCCACTCTGGCTGTCCGTGCCAGCCGATCCACCGCCAAATGTCTTGTTGTATTTCTGTGTCAACATTCGCACACAACTGTCAAAGTTATCAATGGTGGTCAATCGATGGAAACGCGGATCCAGCAGAGCAGCACTGGTCAATGTATCGTTTGCAATGATATGTGTCTGCAGCACGGAGGCAATGGTACGCTTGATGTTTATCATAAGCGTCTCATCCTGCTCGGCAATGCCCAGTTTCTTGATCAATATCTTGGATGTAATGGGAGATAGCATGCTGCACAGGGGCATATCCTCACCGCGCAATGTGTCTAGAGCAATCTAAAGGAGTTCATCATTAATATGATATCGATGACATATTCCCTTAATCCTTTTAACACTTACCACCAAGGCACTCAATGCTTCGGTCACTGTTTTGGCTGTAATAACCAACTGATCCATGTCTTCGGACCAAGAAATGGATTCGGCAAAGAACTTGAGCAGCTCGTACAGAGTCCAAGGGAAGTGCTCATTGTAGGGTGGCAGCTCAGCCACCTTGGAGCTAATCTCAGCCGAGTGACGCTGTATGATGTCCTTAACCTGCTCCAGGGCGGTGGAAACATCTTCAAGCTCGAAGACGCGTCGCAGACACTTGTCAATAACCGATACATAGCAAAGTACAACGGGTATATCTGAAATGTATCGATTAAATGCCGTTAGGAGATAACGATTAGTTATTGCCGACTGATATAGCAAACATTTTGATTTAGTTATCAACTGATAAACAAAATTTAAATATTCCAAACTGTACAATACTTACTCTTTTCCTTCAGATAGGTCTGGAGCAAGTCCTCCTCGTCATCATAGTTCACAATGGCCAGAGTGCAATTGGGCAAGTAGAAGTCGGTGAGAAGATCATCGAACGAAATGTAATCAGTATACTCAATGGTCGCGTACATGACACTGCGGACGCACTGCGTCTCATCGCTCAGATAATGGTGATAAATGCTGAGGAATCGCCGCTGCTCCACATTCACCCACTGCTCAAAGGCCAGCGAAAAGGGCTTCTCGGCGGTGAAGTCACGCGTAAAGTCACCCATTTCCAAGAACTTGGATGCATGCTGCTCGTTAATGAGCTCGTCAATCTTTTGAGGCATCGGCAGCGAAGCCAAGTTGCCCATTGCGAGGCGTATGAACTCACTGATTCCCAGATCGTATAGGGTCTCTACGTTGCGCATATCGCGCACAACAATGTCGGCCAGAGACTCGGGTAAATTGGTTATGTAGCTGCGTCCCTGATGATGCAAATTGGCACCGGTAGTTCCCTCCTCGTGCTTGATGTTGGCGCGCGTAAAGTGCATAGTTCCCGACGCGGCTGTACTTTTGCGCTTGCGACCGAACTTTAGGTCACGCGGCTCAATGCTAATGGTGCGATCCTCCTCTTCTACAAGATTCTCGGCATCGTCATAGGTCAGTGGGACCATTGTCTCATAGAGCATGGTCTGGGAGGCATCATCTTCGGCCTGCATGGCAGCCGCCGCAACGGCAGCCTCGTCCATTTCTTCATCCTCGTCATTCTCGTGATGATTGCGATTGTTAATAAATTCCAATTTAACGCGGCGCGACGAGACGTTGCGCTTGGACAACGGCGGATGATTCAGATTGCGTGGCGTTTTGCGTGGCGGCACTTGGATATCATTCTCCTGGCACAGGGCCTTGAAGAGATCTTTGTGGCGATGTTGCAAATGGGCGCGCAAATTGGTAGTGTTGCCGTGATTGGTCAACACTTTGTGGCATTTGATGCAGACAACGTTTTGCTTGGTAATTACCTCGTCATTGTCGTTCGATGGAAAACCGAAATAGCGCCAATAGACGCTTTTCATTTTCGGCGAATAGAGCTTGGAAAAATTGAGCTGCGAGACATCCTCGTATTTGGCCTCAACAACCATGGGAGATGGAGCCACTTCGTCGTTCATATTTACTGGTTTTGATTGTTGATTGATATCTGATTACCGATGCCACACAAAAAAATAAGCGCGCAATTTCTCGATTATAGATAGTCAGTTCAATAGTCAATAGTTTTTATCTGTATCAGAAAGTACAGTTCAGAGTTGCCACGCGACAACGTAGTCAATCGATAAGGCAAATGCTTGTATTAAATGCAATGGGTGTGCACAAATTCTCAATTTAATATTTTTGACTTCTTTACAATTAATAATTATTAGGCGTTGTGAAGTTTTTTCAGCGTTGTGCCGCATTTAACTGTAAACTGAATGAAGTTTCTTGCTAACACTGATTGCATCACCAATCGATAGCTGGGGATATTTGTATGGCAACAGCATGGGAATTTTTTGATGAGGGAATTTTTTTACAATACTGCCTGCCCACGGCGTGAAGTTGGCTGCGATTTCCTTTTTGATTCGTTGTTGGGTAGCTAAAGGTGTGTAAATTTTTATAATGCATAAAATAATTCAATTTTACACTCAAATGGTGCAAAAAATAATGCCAATGGTCGCATTTGATATGCAGCAAATGTCAAGCTGTCAATTGACATAAAAATATATTGAGAAATATGTGAAAGTAGGGTGTAAAACATGAGAATTGACTGCAGCCACGTGGTGTTGTACTAACCCGCTGTTTGGTTATAAACTAAAAACATATGTGTGTGTGAATGATAGTAAATTTTACTATTTTTTCTATATATTGCAGAAAAAATAAGCCGCCAAAATGGGTAAGGGTAATAATATGATTCCAAACCAGCATTACCACAAGTGGTGGCAGCGACATGTGCGCACCTGGTTCAACCAGCCGGCGCGCAAGGTCCGCAGACACGAGAACCGCGTCAAGAAAGCCAAGGCTGTCTTCCCACGTCCTGCTAGCGGTCCCCTGCGTCCAGTTGTGCGTTGCCCCACCATCCGTTACCACACGAAATTGCGTGCTGGTCGTGGTTTCACCCTCGAGGAACTGAAGGTTTGTCTGATTGTTTAATATTTTGTGAATCCAATTGGACTAAATAAACTTTTTTGTTTATTACTAGGGTGCCGGTCTGAGCTACGGCTTCGCCAAGACCATCGGCATTGCTGTCGATCGTCGTCGCAAGAACAAGTCACTGGAGTCGCGTCAGCGCAACATTCAGCGCCTTAAGGAATACAGAAGCAAATTGATTCTGTTCCCCATCAACGAGAAGAAGATCCGCAAGGGTGAATCTACTGTTGAGGAGTGCAAGCTGGCCACACAGCTTAAGGGACCAGTCATGCCCCTCACGAAGGAGCAACCCCAGGTCGTTGAGTTCCGTGACGTCACCAAGGAAGAGAAGAAGTTCAAGGCCTTCGCCACTCTGCGCAAGGTACGTTTAATATTATTTTAAATTTTTGTAATATTTATCAATTATTAATTTAATTTTCGAATTGTTCTTTAGGCACGTACTGATGCTCGTTTGGTTGGCATTCGCGCTAAGCGCGCCAAGGAGGCCGCCGAGAGCGAGGAAGGCGCCAAGGGTGATGCCAAGAAGGCAAAGAAGTAAATTGCCAACTAAACCTGATTCTAATTCTGTCTACAACAACATCCAGAATAAATATTTAGTTTTTTCATAAACATGAATCCGTTAACAAAGTGTGCTCAATTGTAAACAACAAGATTTAGTTTCCCCCTCTCGCTTCTCGGTCAGCTGCTAAGTGTCAATTGGAAAATATTCGCTACTCTGGTCAAAAGTGGAAAATCTTTTATAAAAGATTTATAGAACATTCTCTAAGCGGATTCCCTTTCTATAGGGATTTCTCTTCCCTTTGGCGAACAATAGCCGAGTACCTTGGACAGCTGGATGTCAATAGAAAGATCTCGGTTTGTTTGCTGTGGGCTCTGTTTGTGTTTTTGTTTGTGTTTTCAACAGCAACATCCGTGCCAGTTCACGCAATGTCAGTTTAACAATAAAGAAGTCACAGTTGAAAGATCGAGAAAAATGAGATTTCAGTTTTCGCTCGTGTATGCGTACTCAGGTAGCAATTTTCTTTAAGAATGCAATGAAAATGGTGTCAACAATTTTTTTGTTTATAAATGTTTCCTCCCTAACAGTTATTAAACTTTCGATTGTGAAACTGTGTGATATTCTATCAACCGTTTGATATGGTGCTCCCTTTTTGATAACAAATATAAACAAAAAGACGATTTCGCTTTAAATTAACAAAGAATCAAAGTTTGTTTTTTGGAAAAGAGCCCAAAGATTTTCAAGCAAGGCCGTGAAGAGGATTTCAAGTCTGGATGGTAAACAACAATTCCAGGCCCTGTGACAATCCCATCTTCTCCGTCTTGTATGAGGTAGTAAGGTTATTCGACCTAGAAATTCAAATTGAACGACCTTGCTAGATGAGTTGCTCAAGTAATCCGATGACGCCAGGGAACTACACAGCGGGGTTTCAGTTGACCCTTGTGAGGCTAATAATCTTCTGAGCAGAAGATCATTTATAATTTTTGTTTGAATATGAGGTTGGTTTTCTAAAAATAAGACTTTCATTAGGTAGGTAGTCAGTTACAAGGTCTCTACATAGATCAGCATATACACACATTATACAAACACAATGCAAATTGATTAAATTGAGCAGGTTCTAACCCACAAATTGAGGGTTATCCAGAAGCAGTTGCACTTTTGGCCTTTGGCTTGGAACAGAAATCTCCTCTCAATGCGAACATATGACCACAATTCATGGAGAAATTATAATCAACAGATATCATACAAGATTTACGACTGCACACACACACACATGCAAAAACTTGCACGACATATGCAAAAGGAAAGCAATTGTTTTCTCTTGCTGGTAAAAAAGGGTTGCAACCCAATTCAATTATCCGGCTGAGGCTGCGGATGCTGTGTCTGCGATTGATGCTGTGCGGTAGGGTGCCGTCAGGGCATGGCAGGGCAACCCGCACCTTGAACCTTGTTTATGCATTTCCCCGATTTTTATTAGATTTAACCTTGTTTTCGGCACAGTTGCTTGTTTCGTGTCAAATGCATTCAAATTTTTATTATTGAAATTTATGAGCGCAAAAGTGATTTTCCTCATAGTTTTTCCCGGCGCGTCCCTTCTGGTTTTTTGTTTTGTTCTGTGTTCTGTTTTCCGTTTTTATGCTGGCTTAGGGTGTCGCCTGTCGTCGGGGGTTGACAGTAACGGTAAACAGGCGAGCTACCGTAATTGGCAATTGTTTTTCTCTTTACTTGTTCATCTGTGGCACCTTTTGCTGTCGAAACTTTTTGCTCGGTGTTTCCCTCTCTCCCTCGATCTCTCTATGACACACTCTCGCTTCTCTCTTCCACGTTTTTTGCAACATGTGCGAGGCCCATCAAATGCAGATCTCTGTCAAAGTGTTTGAGGTCGAGTTTGTGTTGGGTTTGGGTTTCTGCCTCATTTGAATGCGGTGCGGGAAAGTTGTTTTTGTTTTGATTTTGGTTACGGTTTTGGCCTTTTTGGCAACAAAACTTTTGGCTCAATTGAAAATTCATTTTAATTTCACACTTTGCGCCTTTAATGCACTTTAACTATGGAATCAATTTGCCATTGGAAACCAAATGCTTTTAAGCTATACATTTTCAACGCGTGGCCGTAATTCATGCCACACCAATAGCAACAACAACAGTAACTAACTGTTAAGATTGCCGATTAGTGTGGGGTGCGTGTCGTGACACGAACAACTAGGCGCGTTTACCGCACTTGGGACAAGTCAACCAAGTCTAGTTCGTTGATCTGCTTCGTTTGGTCCCTTACTAAAATAAAGGAAAATTCGGGATTTATTGCAATATTGGCCAATATCATAGAATCGATATCGATAGATGCAAAATTAAAAAGCCCATAGAACCCTGTGCCGATGAACAGCTTCTGTAAGTAACACGCACTCACGCGTGCATCACCCATGGCAACCTCGACGAGGCTAACCAGAACGCGCAGTCTGTGGGTTAATCTGCATACATGCACGCACACACACACACTCAAGTATAAACATACATGCGTACATGCATATGTGTGTCATATGTGCGCAATGCACAGAGCTAGTCAGGAAGGTACACACACGCGTTCACGCATACAATTATTGCGTGAGTGTGTGAGTGTCTGCAGCCTAAACGCAATCAGTGCTTAATGATCCATACAGCAATTGGATTAGTGTGTGTGTGGCAGGGGCAGGAACAGGAGCAGCAGCAGCAACATTAGCGGGAACTGAAGGACGCAATGAAAGTCTGTGGCCAAAACCAACAGGCGACATTACTCTGCAGTGATTTACATATGAAAGAGAGAGACAGAAAGTGAACTCGAGCTTAAGTCGATAACATCTGCACAATAATCGCTGTGATTGAGGTTAAGTTGATTGGCCAAGACTAAGGAAAGCATTTGTATGTATGTAAATACATGCATATGTAAGTATGTAAATGTTTGCAAGTGTGTGTAGCATTCTAGTACTATTATTCAATGTCAACCCCAATAACTATAACAAATTTGGCAAAAAACGCGCATCCCTCTTACCCACAATAAAATGCTTATTATTTTTCCATAAAAAACCACCCAAAACAGAGGCAAAAAAATATCAAATTAATGAAATATGCAAATAAGCAGGGGACACAAACAGAGCCCATCGAAAAACACTTACATACTTCGGCCTGGCCGCAGTAATTTGCGAGCATTCTGAATTTGCACGCATCATCTATCAGAAATTGGCGTGCCATAAAAAAGTGCCCAAAGGACCCTCATAAAAAAAAGAAACACCTCATCTGGCCCGGCAGTTGCCTTTTTTCCCCTGCTCTTCTCGTGGTGCCAATCAAAAGACAACAACTTCAGTTCGATTATGAGATCAATACTATACCCACTTGAGAGGGGGGTGCCAGCAGGGCTGGCAAAACAAATCGTAAAAAATGCAAATTGCAAGACGAATCGAATAAATGGGCGCGATATAACGCATTAGAATGAGCTGCGAAATGTTTCGCATATGCGAAATATAATTGGCGAAAAATATGCAAATGAGCTACAAGAACTCAATAGACATTGCCCGAAGGGGGAAGGGAAGTGCAGCAGCGTGAAATTTGTAAATCGTAAATTGCAAATTGAAAAGTCAAAATGGGAAAGGGGGGAATGGAAAACGGTTGCGTTAAAAACCTCAGCTTGGGCTCGGTTCATTGACCTTTTACAATGTTCTGGCACCGCCTATCCAAAAAGCCGAAATCAATTTGCATATGTGGGCGTGGCGCACACAAAAGTCGACCACATTTTCTGTTGATAGAGGGGGAGGAGGGGGGCAGGTGAAATGTGAGAAGCGTTGGTATAGGAAAATTACAAATTTCACTTGTCGCTGCACTCGGAAAACTCGAGAGCTTCAGATAATTAATGTGACACTCTAAGGAACCCAGCTATGCGACTATGTGTGTGCGTGGGTGTGTGTGTTTGTGAAGTGAAAGCATTTCATTGTGTACTTAAGGTCCTTTCCCCTGGACTTACCTGTCAACTTCAATTTGTGGAAGATCCTTGCAATGAGCAGATTGCTTTAATTGTATGCAAAAGGCACCTCAATTGAGGCACAATGGCATCAAATTATTGACATAGTTTGAATTTGTCAAGAATTTCAGCAATTTTCCTTGTCACGAATTTCAAGAAATCTCGTTGGTTGCTTAAATATATTCAATAATTGGTGTGGAATATATACCTATAGCTTAAACGTTGTTTAAAAACCCAAAAAGACTTTCCAAATAAAGTCATGAAAACTCTGTTTTCAATCTTTGAACCAGTTTTCCAATTGTAGAAGATTCTCATTCCTTCAGTCGGAGTGGACTTGTTTCATAAACTTATTGTGTTAGTTATATATATATTGCTAAAATGGAAACATGACTGAATCTATATACAGACAGCCCACTGGGAACTGTTTCAGGCCACTGGGCAGTTAGTTTTCGAAATGAAATTGAAGTACGCCAATTACACAACTGTCGAATTAGCAAGAAAAAGCGAAAGGCCAAGTTTATCGCATAATCAGAAACAGACAACAGATTTAAATTTTTACACTAAAAAACACATGTTCCAAAATTGTCCAGAGACCAAAGAAACCACCAACCCAGCAACCGGACGAGCAAACAAAACCAACCCAGATGAGCCCACAATCGAACAACAAGTGGAAACATTTGAATGTGGTGCGGCTTTAAACTCAAGTGTCTGTATGTAATGCGATATTTAAATTTTGTATAAAAAACGAACCAAACTGATATGATACGATACTATGCGATACAATATGATATGAGGGCTAGCCAGAGATTGGGTGGGTTGTTCCAAACCTGTTAATGTGAATACAATGGCGAGCTACTTGAGGGCGACCCTTGTGCAGGCGAAAAACGATCATTTAATCACGCCGTGGGCCGCGAACATAAGCAACCCTCGGGGTTGGGTTGGATTTTTATGAGATGGGTAGGGGGGAGGGTGTAGCTGTAGAAATAAAAGGTCGCCTGACTTTCAATTAATCAAATTATCGCGCCAGGGGGTTGATGAAGGCACCGCGGCGACACTCGAACTCATCGAAATCGCAGACGGGCAAACATTTGTCCACTTTTCGCAATTTGTACAGGTCAAAAATTTCGAACTGTCGCAACGTTGAATTTTTTCGCCTCCGTTTTTTGATTGTTTTCATTTGTCGCGCGCTCTGTGGAAACATCAATAAATTGTCAAAAGCTGTCAAAATTTTTAATGACTGTGTGACGCCTAATAACCGAAAATCGATTTGTTCGATTTTTTCGAGGCGCGTCATATACCCAACTTTTGTTAAATTTTCAGTTTGCCATTTTTTAGTTCCCCGACTTCGTTATTTTCTCATAATGGTACCGTGAACAGTTTTATGAATTGCTCGACGGAACAATTGGTCAATTTCTGTGGCTGATTTTGAGTTTTAAATGTCAGCTGAGCAATTTTTCAAGCTTCCTGAAAAATCGAGCATGTGGGCAATACGAAACATCGTATAGTATCGCAAGGTCCAAGGTCCATTTGTTTAATTTTATTTGGAAATGTATTAATCAATTTTTTAAAGTTTTTTATGTTTTCACTTTAAAACCTAAATGAATTTCTAAAATTGAAAACATTTAAACTTTTATGATAGTGGAAAAAATCTCTATTTGTTTTTACTTTAAGAATATATATTATATAAAATCTTTCATAAATATTATACTGCCCAAAATCATATAAAACTTTGTAAATATGATCTTGTAAGGATTAAATAAACTACTCACTGAAGATATATTTGTGAATTTTGAACACATAACATTTTAACATAACATAATGAATGAATGATCTTAAAGATAAAAGAAGCAAATACTAAATATAAAGAGAAAATCAAAGATATTCTCTTTTTTAACTATGGATATTACTTTAATAAGAATAGTTTATGGTTGTTTGAAAGCTTCTTGTTTCGAAACGGATTTCCGCCCAATCATTATGCAAGTGTCCAGAGAAGCCGCAAAGCTTGTGGATTCCCATGAAATCTCGTGATTTCAGCAAAGTGAGATGGACCTGAAGACAAGAGAAGATAGGAGGAGAGGAGGGTAGAGAAGAGAAGAGCAGAGTGTAGAACCAACCGCAGAGCTTGACACGTTTGCACCTGTGTTCAATGAGCGCCGACCGCAAGTGGAGTTTCGCCTTCGATGGGAAAACCACCCGATGTCGTATAATTTCTGGTCTAAAACATGGCAAAGTGCAAGTTGTGCTAACCCTTTAAAAAAAAAAAAAAAAACGGAACGTGACAATGGCGGCGGGACAAGTCAGTGGTAATATAACATGCATAAATTGTCGTAACTGTAACAGTCCGCACATATTTCACTTCATTAAGGGCCAGAGAACAGACAACCCCTGCCAGGGTTAACCCTTTCTGGACAGTCTCGTCCCGCGTCCTACGTCCCGTTGACTACGGCATATGCAAATAATGCCGCATCATTAGTGCGTGTGCAATCCGTATCCGATTTGAATTGAGAATCACAATCAAAATCAAGTGCAGTAGAACGAAAGGGTTGCGGTTGCTGGGCCCGACTCTGTTCGAGGAGCACGTGTCGGCCACCAACTCGGACCGAACAAACTGCACCATTAACGCATGTCGAGAACCTGCGAAACATTCAACCAACATACATACATACATATAAGGTCGAGTTTCTGTCGGCGATGTTGTTGCTTTTTCCCAGCATTTGCATATGTTGTTGTTCACAGCGTTATGTGCTCTGGGTTAGATTCTAAAAATTTGTTTCAATCGTTTTTTATTTTGAGTGTTTTGAGTCCGGAAAGGGTTGACAAAAAGGGAAACTCAACTTGGGAATAAAAATGCTGATATTTCTCTTGATTTACATGGGTTTTTTTTTGCATGCACTTTGTCTATTAGTTTTTAATAATGTTTGATTCAATTGTAAAATAATAAATTCCTGTTTTGAAAATGTTGACCTTTACTTCTCAACTATTTTGCTGAAAAGTTTGTAGAATTTAAAGTGTAAAATGTTAGAGAGAACTTTATTATGGGTTAGTTTTCTATTTAATATTGTTTATGAAATAATTGCAGTCTTTCTACTATCTACTTCTATTTCCATCGATATTTCTTCTTTTAAAGAAGAACTGTATCGATTGCATAATAAAAAATATATCGTTAAATAGAAGGTCTATTATAATACTTTTTTATGTGATACTATATTAATAAAAGTTTGTAGTCTATCTGGAAAAAGGAAGGGTTTCTCCAAAACAATTGGACAATCTTAAAGACCACCTCGAAATATGAGACAAAGTCGTAAGTCCTCTCATGCTTAGTGCGAGGTTTGGTTTTTATATTTACTGTTAATTGCGCTGTTATGATACTTTTTTGCATTGTATGGATTCTTCGCTTTCAAATATAAAAACAAAAAAAAAAAAAAAATCTGCAACTATTCCGAACACCATAAAATTCTCAATACTTCTTATGAATATAACTACATTATACAATAATAATCGCAATTCTTTTTTCTCCTTCACACAATCAAATCTCAAAGGAGGTGGAGGAGAAGGAGGAGCACATAAGGCCCAAGATAAACAATAAAACGACGGCGTGACTTATGAGTGGATTAAACACGGACGTGGATACCTGTTGGCTTGCAACGCGGATTCCCTTGCTTGCTCCCTTCTCTCCCTCCCCTCCCTCTCGCTCTCCTCTTCCCGCCTGTTTCCAGCACTTGCCATTGATCGGCTACAAAACCGCGAACTGAGGTAGGCAACTGCCTTGTCGACGCTTTTGGGTTATGTGAGCAGGTCATAAAACAATGCTGGGAATCTGCTCAGGCTCCTTGATTTTTTCCCGATGTTTTCTTATTTTTTTTTTCTTTTTGCCTTTCTGTTGCAAACAAAAACTTAACAAGGTCAAATTTGTTGTGGCTTAATTTGCCGTCTGTGTGTGTGGGAAAATAACCAAACTGAAGAAGAAGACAATGCAGATGAAGGAAGATTGTTTGGAGGCGTTTAACATATGATAGGGATAGAGATGGGAGCTCCAGAGAGGCAAAGTTAAGGGATTAGATTTCAGTTAAAGTTCAACTTGTAAGGGACAAAAGCTTACTCTCTCTCTCTCCCTCGATCTTTCTTTAACTTTGCTCTCTATGTATTTGTACATTCCTTTTAATTAAATCGCAACGTATCCCCAGCAAATCTCCCCAGACAATTTGTAGACTTCGCCCTCGCACTTGGAACGTTGCTTGACTAGCTACTTAGATGATTCGCAGCTTGAGGCCCTTTTGGAAGCTTTCTCACATCATGACACCATCTACAACACAATAACAACAACTACTACAACTACAATAACATGCGCTGCCCACAAGAAAGAAGATCTTGCGGACGCCGCCAAGTGCAAAAAGCAACCACAACAACAACAAGAAAAGTGATGAAAAAAGAGCAGCAAGAAACGAAGTTGGAGTAAAGGTAAAGGAGCAAGCAAAGTAAAGGCAAAGGTAAAGCTAAAGGAATCCCAGGCACGACGATCGCCTTCACCTTCGGCCAGGGCATATGCATACGATGATGCGACGATGTGATTGAAACAAAACATCTTATTATTAACAACAAGCGAAAGACCGACGGAACGAACAGGCCGTCCGAGCCGAACAGATCTTCCAAAAGAACGACCCCGTGCGACCTCGATGTGGACCGAGGAGCCGAGGCTGGACCTGTACTGGACGAAGCACAAAAGCAGAAAAAAAAAAACAGCGTGCAAAAAGAAATTCCCACGCTCAGAGGCTGCCTTTGTCGTCGTCGTCGTCGTGGTCGTCTTGGTTCGTCCCCATATAAGGCGCAATCTGGGAAACGTCCTTACCGCCCCCCATCGTAAGATTGTGCGAATAAAGTTCAACACATTGCCCAAAAATCTCTGTGGCTTTCTCGCTACGCCCCCCAAAACAAAAGTGTTTTTTTTTTGGCTTGTCTGTTGTTGTATTTTTAGTATTATTTCTTTAGTTTTTGTTGTAGTTGTTGTGATTGATTTCACTTGGGTTTTTGGTTTTGGGTCCGGCACATAATTTCTTGACTTTCACAGCTCGTTGGGTTCACTTTTCAGAATGTCGCTCACACGATGATGTGACCAGACCGCCAGACAGGAACACACACACACAAACACACACACACGCACATGCTCAGATCAAGGCACTCCCGAAATCGACAGGTATCAAGTGGTGAACGGTCATAATTATAGTATTTTGTGGTGCGTAAAATGTGATATTGCATTGTTGGTGTTGTCGTCGATATTTTGCAGTTTTAATGAGTAGGGGTAGTCACGAAGAGCATTAGCTAAAATTAGATCTAAAATAAAAGAAGCTTATTATATTTTGGCGACATTTTTTTTTAGTTTGTTATAATATTATTATAGTTTAGGTTACAGATAAGATAGACACAACATAACTTACAAATATATATAATTATTATTATATATATTAAAATTTATAAATAAGTTAATATTATATAGTTATTTTTTTTTTTTTTTTTTAATTTTTCATCCTCTTTTCTATGAAAATGAATAAAATATCTCTGTCAGTTTTACCCTCCATAAAATTAACTTATTATTCTTGAGACGATTGTATTTATTCTTTTTAGTCAAACTTTTTTTTTGTGTGTTATATTATTATTATAGTTTAGATTACAAATAAGGTAGACACAACATAAGAATATAAATAAATATAAGTGTATATTATAGTGATTTTCTTTTTTTATACACTTTTCCATGTAAAAGAATAAAATTGTCTCTGTCAATTTTACCCCTCATAAAATTTACTTATTATTCAGGGGATCGATTAAGAATGAAATAAAAATAAAAAAACCTCAAATATTTTTTAAAAAAAAAAAAGGAATGATATTTAATGTAAATAATGAAAAATAAATTAAAATTTGTTTTCTTAAATTTTCGCCTGACGCACCCTATGCCAAAATATTCGTACTCAATGAACGTAAAATATTATTTTCAATTTATTAATGCAGCGTAAAATCAAAGAGCATAATACTTGCACTTAAACTTAAGGCTGCAGCTCAATGAAAGCTGAGATGCGCAACGATCAGAGGAGGCAGCTGCTTGAGCAGCCTGGGAGTTCCACTCTCGATAGAGTCGGCTCGACTTGTATCAAGTTGTTGTTCTTCTTGTTGTTGTTGCTGCCCGTGAAATCAATGTTATTGATCATAGCTACATAATCAAGTTACAGACGCTTTTTCATTATGCTGCCAGTTGCCGAAAAAGCAGCGCAGCCTGTGCAACCACCACCAACAGCAGAGGCAGTGGCAGTAGCAGAGGCAGCGGCAGAGGCAGCATTAACAGCAACACCAGAGCCGTTACATTAACGATTACCACTACCACCACAGCTAACATACACCACACTCAACCTCAACAACGTCATTATCATCATCATCCTCATCATCAGCTGTAGAGTTCACCACCGTATGCTGACCAACAGGTTGCCCGTAATTCACCTTCACCGCGCGCGCGCCGAGGGATGGCACACGAACTCAACACACGCACGGCCACAGACAATGCTTGCGTTGGTGGTGTGGGCAGTTGCAGCTGCTGTCGCTGCCTCTGTTGCCGTCGCTGCTGTGGTGATGTTCGCCTTGGGCTGCAGCTGGTGAGTTTTCGTCCTCAACTTGTTCGTCATTCGCTCGCAATTCGCACTTGTGAACGGTTGTGTCATCGCGTCGAATCAAAACTGACTGAGATTGAGAAATCGGTTGGTAAATTCAAATAAAGAAGAACGTCGTGCAATTGAAATCAATTGAATGCAATTTGCAAGTGCTTACTGAACTCAAAATGTTTGCCTAAGACTATTTTCGCCATTCATTTGTCGCGTGTGCAAGTGTGCTGTGTGTGTGTGTTGCTTTGCTGTGCGTGAGCAAAGTAATCAGCGTCGATCCCAAGAACGAGCAAGAAGAAGAAGCACAAAACACATAAACATAAACAAAAGGCAACTCTAACACCATCCCGTTATATTCTTGTTCATCATCATCATGGCTGACGAAAGTTTGCACACAATGCCACTGGAGCACAATATAGACTACCATATAGTCACATTGTTTGAGCGCTTGGAGGCGATGCGCAAGGATTCCCACGGCAATGCCATCAACAATCGTCTCTCGAGCACCCTGCAGGTGCCCAAGCGCAGCATGCAGGCCGAGATTCGCACCTTAGAATTCTGGAGGTAAGTTCTCCGTCCACCTACCACCCCCGATTCTAGTTCTGTCACATAATCCCGCAAATCTCGTCGCTCTCTATTGTCCGCTTTGTTTATTGTTCTGCACTACGTCTAACTAAGTGAGATTTAAGTGTTTTTTGTTTTTATCTTCTAGAAATTTGATTGCTTTTCCTTATTTGTCTGAATTTGCTCGTGTGTTAATCGATCATTTATTCTCATAATCAATCAAATATACTCTATCAATCAAGTAAGGCTTTTTTTGGAGTTTTATTCTATTAAAGGGCCTTGAACAACTCACAAATTTTATAAATAACATTAAATTTTCCCTAACACTTGAAAATGCTTGCGTTAAAATATAAAGAAAATTTAATAATGTATTTCAAACAGTATATTATATTGTATATCTGTTTATATATAATAACAATATTATAATTTATATATAAATAGATATCGAATGGTTTTTTTTTCAATTTTGTCTCTTAGTATAAACGTGTTTACATTCTAAATGGTTTTAAATCACTTTGTATTATAACGTAGTTTCTAGTGTAATCAATTTACTGAGAAATAGATAATAAAGTTTTGAAATTATTCCACACTTTGCAAAAGTTAACCCGAAACTATTTTATGGCACCAAAGCGAAATCACTTTTTAACTTTTCTGTTTTCCTTTACGCTCTCTTTGAGAACTTTGAAATTTTCGCCCCAGCAAATTTGAGTATAGAAATTACCGTTAAGAGGCGGCTTTAAAAAGGGGGTACACAGTGCACAGTTTCATCATAACATAGTGCGTTATAAAGTAATAAAAGCCTGGGCATTTTTGTGCATATTTTTTTTATGAATTTTACCATAATTTCAATATATACAAAGCTTGCTTTAGTGATCTGCATGAACGGGGTCCTGAGCCGGGCAAGCGGTTTGTAACTAGTTGCAATTAAGAGAAGGCAATACGAGGAAGAGCAAGAGACAAGAACGAAATTTTATGGAAATTAACAAAATGCAAAAGTTGTGCAAGCAAAATGTGCAGCTGGCTCCATGGAGGGACAGAGGCGGTTAAAGGGATAGAGGGACAGTGGAGCACAGGCGGTTTGTTTGTTTGATTCTTCGTTATCGTTGGCAGGGTGTGGGTTAAGGGGCCGGGGATGAAGGGAGCTTGAAGAGAGTAGGGGCCGTTGTCCGTTGGCTTTTCATGTTTATATTCTTGTTGTCCAGCGACCTCTGGCTGCTTTGGTCTTGGTTACGGATTCGGAGTCATTTGGGGTTCGGAACTCTGGAACAGTGTGCACCCTCTGTGTGCATAATTGTCGTCAGGGCGGGGGAGAGAGGGACTGGGGAGGGGAACAAGAACAAGCCTGACATTGTGTGCAATTTGTAGCGCAACATAATTTCTGGAATATTTACTTTAATCATATGAAATGACATGCCCCAACCCAAGTCGTATCATCCCGCACGCCTAACTTACTCATGCTCTCTCTCTCTCTTACTCTTTTTCTCCTCCTGCAGATCCATCATCAGCGAGTGCTTAGCCTCGTTCCTGTATGTGTTCATCGTTTGCGGCGCAGCTGCGGGCGCCGGTGTTGGTGCCAGCGTCTCGTCCGTGCTCCTGGCCACAGCTCTGGCCTCCGGACTGGCGATGGCGACGTTGACGCAATGCTTTCTGCATATATCGGGTAAGGCGAAAACAAAAACAAACGTACAAGATTTAGGTTAGGAGTACGCGACTTAATAATACTCTGGAACTAATGAGGGTGCTGTTCCTTATGAAAATTTGAATTGTTCTCTTTAAGATATTCGTATTATATTTGGTATGTTTATTATTCTCTGTTCTTTATTAGTTAAATTGTTAAATGCTTTTTTTTAAAAACGACAAATTTGAAATTCTGTAGAAATGTATGTAAATTATCGAATAGGTTGAATTAACCTATAGTCGTATGTGAAATTATGAAGTTTCACCGAAAGGTTAAAACTTTCATTTGTTTTGCTTTTAATTTAAATTGTGGAGACTTTGGCGTTCAAATATCCAGCAAGGTTATTTACTACACTATAAACTCCCGCTTTCTGCAACTGCATCACCACTTCAACCTTTTCTCACTCCCAGTCAACAATATACCCTTCATTTGCAGTGTTTAATGCACTACAGGGTATACAAACAAACAAACAAACTGGCGACAAGTGTTGTTGCATGTTTTTCTTCTGCCTCAAATTGTTGTTTTTGTTGTTGTTGCGCTTGGTTGCGGCAGCGGCAGCGGCAGCGAAATTCCCACGCGCGTTTGTCTCCCCAACAACAAAGAGGAAGAAGAAAGAAGAGCCGGCAAAAAGAGACCCCATTTCACATACTACATGTATTTTGTCGTTTGGTTTTCATCTTATTCTCCTTTTTTTGTTATTTTGCGCCTCTTTCTTTTAATTTTCGAAAAGCCAACGCACTGCGGTTGTCATCCATGAGGGAGCACCCTCTCCATCAGCCCCCCCCTGCTCACACTCCTGCAGCTGGTGTTGCTGCTCCTCCTGGTAGATCTACTCCGACCTACTCCTTCTGTTATCTCTGCCAGCGCACTTGCAGTGGCGTAGCCTCCTGCTCGTGTCCTACCCCTCCTGCACCCACCTCTTCCTCCTTCTCCTCCTCCTCCCGCTATGCTGTTTGTGTTCTGTTCTGTTTTCTTGTGTATTTGTTCATCTGCGTTGACATTCGAGGCAATTAAATGTTTCCACAAAAACAGCATACTTCACCAGCCCGGCACCCGCCACACTCTCTGTCTTCCCAAGTCACCCACTGTCTTGCTCTCTCTCTCCCCCAATCTCCTGAGTTCCCTTGTGTTGGAGGAGGAAGGGGGAGGCAACATGTGCTCTTGATTTGCCTTTAAGTTTCGTTTTGTAGTTTCTTTTTCCGCCTTCTTCTCTTTATTTATTTTTCACAGCCAATTGGTTGAGCATTAAGTTATGATGTTATCTTTCTCCCTTCCTACGCTATCTCTCTCCCCCACTACTGAGTTATGTTTTTCCGCGAAAGTGTCAAAATGTTATTTAACGGCTTTTAGCAAGACCACAACGTAGTGCCTGCAGTAATTACACAGTGGGTGGTATAGTCAAGATTTCCAAGAAAATTTTGTGTAAAGGTATTTAGAGAGGCCTTGAAGGGATTCTTTAAAGTTAAAATCTTTTGTAATTTTCACCAAAGATAAAGGTTTTAATTTCTTTGTACTGTAGTTCAACTATTGCGCAAAGAACTGTATAATAAAATAACAATATATAAGTTCTACAATGTTGGGTATTTTAATAATCATAAAGTTCCATAATTCTATAAAATTTCTTTACTAATTCTGATCTTAACTAAGAAACTACATCACTTTTGTTAACTTTTGAGTCTTTCAAACTGTTTATTGATCCAGCTAACTGTACTTTTGTTTCGCTCCACAGGCGCTCACATCAATCCCGCCGTAACTCTGGCCTGCTGTGTGGTGCGTAGCATCTCCCCCATACGTGCTGCAATGTATATGACCGCCCAGTGTGGCGGAGGAATCGCAGGCGCCGCTCTGCTCTATGGGTAAGTCCAAAAAACATATAGTAATTAAGAGATGGAAGGCTTTATTAATAGAAGAGAAGTTGAAGGAAATTTATGATAACGTTAGAAAAAAGTATTATCTATTTCCCATCTATCTGTTCCCATTATACTTTGAATAGGTATCTGTTTTGAGTTGTATTCAGTTTTAAGACTCTTAAGTCCTCCCATCCTAACTTATTTGTATTTAACCTACCAACTGCGGGTGTGGTGTGTTACTGATTTCATTGCATTTTCGTTTGTGGTCAGTTTATTTTGCCAGTGTATACATAAACAATTGCAATACTTTGATGCAGTTTCTGGGAAATCGAATTCAAACTGTAAACAGCAATCAGCATGCAGCTTCCGAGTATTTCCATTTCTAATGAGACACGACATGAATCGCACTAAAGCTGTAAGGCGAGATATTCCTCCTCCTCCGCTATGTAGATGATGTATTGGTACTTCAACATCTCATTCTCGGGTCATGCAGGTTCCTAGCTGACACTGCTGGCATTGGAAAAGTTAATTGAGCGTGGAAATTCATTTGATTTCGATTTACGGACTTTTCTGCACTTCTCTCACTCACTCTCTCTCTCTCTGTGTGTCCTCGGACACGTTGCAGGGAAAGTTTTCCAATGTTAGAAGGCCAGTGCCTGGTGCTGACTGTACCAGGACAAACACTTTACCGTTCCACAGGAAATACGCAGTTTCATGTGCAAAACTACAGAAATCTGAGATAGTGTGTGTGTGCATAGGCTATGCAGGTAAATGTCGCACACACAGAAGGAGGGAGAGGGAGAGAGGCAGATAGATACAGCACCTGCTTGGCAGGTAGCTGGAAAGGACTCTAGGACTCGACCCACGTTTATCTACTAGAGAAAACATCTGCCGCAGCGAGTCGAGACGTGATTTCCCATTTTTGTCAGGACCGGATTCCTTTGTGTGTAAACTGCCTAGATACACGCACACACACACACACACGCACCGCCCTGTCAGCGTCTTTTGTGCGTAGATAGTGCGCAGGATATGCGTGTGGAATATCAAGAAGGAAGAGGGGAGAAAAGAATAAGAAGAAAATAAAACCTAAACGAAACAAAAATGTTGAAAAATATCTGCGCGCCTGCGCAGCATTTTTTTCAAAAACCAAATTTCGCTCCATTTTGATTGTGCGTTGAACTCCTTTTTCCTCCTTCTCTCTCTCTCCCTTTCTCGGTCTGTTCGACATCTGTTTCGCTGCCGATCTTTACCCCTGGCTCCCATTTTTTCTTCACTTCATCTGCTGCGTCTTCGTCTTGTTCTTCTTCTTCGTGCCACTTTCTAGAGCGAAACATGTTTCAGCTGCTGCCGTTGCGATCAGGTTCGTTTCGTATCTTCCTTCTTTTTTTGTCTTCCCGAAAAGCTGAACATATGTTTCCAAAACTGTCTTCACTCTGTGCCTGTGTGCCTGTGTGTGTGTGTGTGTGTGTTGATTAATTGCTTTAGATTTGGTAGCTGATCTTGCGGTCTCGCCGGATTATTAGTTTGCGCTTTGGTTTTGTCTGATTGATGGGTTCTAGGCACAGATTGCGGGCTATGGCCAATAATCAAGGCAGCTTAAATTTCATTTAAGCATGAAATTTATTTCGAGAAAAAAAAGATTCTCTTCGTTGTGGTTTCTACGACATGCGAATTCGAGTAGACTCAGAAATGGAATATTAAAAATTAATTTTGCTGGTTTAGTACTCGTAACACCATTCGAAAAGATACTTTACAGGGATATACATATAGAAGTTTTTTAAAACCTTTACAAAATGAAAATAATATAATTCAAGATATTCCCAGTTCAATATAGTTAATATTAACTAGCTAAACTAGATCTTGAAGTCGATACTGAACGTCTTTATATAGTTTTTATGGAATGTTGCACAGAAATTTATATGAAATTGATAAAACAATTATTCCTAAAATTCCCCTAATAAATACTAAGCCCAAATATTCAATATTCTTCTTAAGTTATAGACAGTGCAAATGTGCTTATGTTTTCAGCATTGAAAGCCAAGTTTCTATAAAGAAAATGTGGCTATTTCCCTGGATACAGTACCATTGTCATGTTTAATCTTAAGTTTTTACTTCATAGACTAGTTGAACTTCACTTATGAATTAAGAAGTAAACTTCTCAATTGATATGAGCTGCTGCTTCCTCAATAAAAGTGCTCTAAGCATGTTTTATATCGAATTTCAAGATCTACTACAGTTTTTACTAAGTGAGACCTGCAGCACTTGATCAGCCTATGCCACACACTCTCTCCCTTTCCCTCTCTGTGTCTCTTGCTCCCTTCCTGCCACGCTGTTGCTGTCACATATCAATTGTCACTCTACCCTAATTGTTGAGCATGCGGCACATGTGCCAAGGAGCGCAACTGTAGCTAGAATGCGTACTTAAGAGACCCGCTCACTTTATTATTTTTAATATTCTTCGTTTTTTTTTTTTTGAAATGCTAAAACTCTCGAGACCCGCAGCATATTTAAGTATCGATATCCGGCTGTGGCATATTTTAAGATCTTCTCGGCTTGGCTTAGTTTTATTGTTGTACTTCAAGCACATTCCCAATGAGAACGATTCGGTTTGTTTTTCACTTCGTTTCGTTTCGTGTTTTTTTCATCGTCTTTTGTTCTTCTGGTTCTGCTGCTGGTTCAGCGTGCGCCAAGCACGTTCCACAAAAATGCCAATGCAGCCTTTGAAAATGACGAAAGATAAAAATCAGGTAGAGGCCGCAGGGCCAGAGACGCATAATTAAGCATTGCCTCGACTTCGACTGCGCCTGCGCGCAGGATGTGCGGCCACAGTCGGAAACTTGAAATCAAACACGTGTCGCCGGAGCAGGCAATGCTCCTTTCTGGTTGGTCAACACGACCCGGCGAGGGCAGCTGGAACAAGCTGTGCATAAAAGAGCTCAGCTCAACGGACTGTAGACATGTAGGCAAGGAGGGACAGACGAAGACAACACACACCTGCCGCCCAAAATTACAGTAGTTTCACGCACAAACACACACAAGCAGAGAGACGAAAGAAGAGAAAAAAAGTGAAGAAAACAAAACAGGATTTTCGAGTTGAAATTTGAATTTTAAAAATGCTACAAAACAAAGCAAACTGCAGTCGAAAGGGACAGCGAAGGGTAACGGACGGTAGAGATGAGCGCGTGACACGACTTGGTTCGGGGATTGACAGCGTGCAGTAACGATAGAGGAAGGTCAAGAATGCTATGAAGGTTTACAGCCCAAAATAATTTAAAATAAAAAGGTTTTCATATCTTTTTAAGAGTTAAATTTGAATACAAAAAATATAATATAAATTCAAGAATTCTTTTCAAATTCATCTGAAGGAAATTAAAAAATATTTACTGCAGTTAGCTAAAAACTTTAAGGATTTTTTTAATTATTATATAATAAACTAATCGAAATCAAACAAAAAAATACCTTAATTACTTTCGAATATATACATATGTATTCCTTTTGCCTTTCGTATATCGCCTATCGATATTCACCACTGCCAATCTGTTGCCATCACTAAGTCAACTCACTGCAAGCCTGGCGGCAAGCGGCAAAACTTCAAATCGCGGCTAATAATGCCTTCATTAAGTAGTCGCCAAGGTTCAACGGACCAGGGTTGCCAGGTCTTCGCTTCTGGTGTCCCTGAGATTTGTATCTATGCACTTCCTGGCCAAAGAAGAGCGTGGAATCGATTTCGGAATTCTATTCGTGTCACATCGGCAATTGAATTACGGAATCTGCCTCGTTTATTTCATAGCAATTCGGGCTGCCTTCGGCTTATCGCCTGCGACATGAGGATGGCATCCTGTTGATGCTTCCGGTTGTTGCACCCTATCCACAAAAAAATAAGAAACCACACACACGTACAGAGCTGGTCCACTTGCAAGCACGTGTGTGTGTGCGACACACTAAGAAACTCATGCTGAATGAGTGTGTGTGTGTGTCTGCAACACACACGAGTTTGTGGCACATTCGACAAACGTTTTGAATGCAACACAATTTTGTGGCCACTCGAAAAGCAAAATATTTGTGCAAAATTGATAATTAATTGCTTTATGTCCGAATCGATAAATTGTCGATAAATTTATTGGGTATTTTAATTGTTCTTCATATGGGGAATTTGTAGTTTGCTCGCGATTATTCGGGAAATTTATTGTGACTTTTATTGCTTTTGTTTATTTTTTATCATTAAATCGAATTGAGAAATTCAGCTGAAATATCTTAATTAAGCACTTTAATGTTGTGCAAACGTAAATCAAATTAAAGATTGCCAGAAACTTTAAGTCACTTAAAATTTTAAATAAAATAACCTTTAACAACATTGTAAATTCAATTGAATTCACTTAAGGGGAATATTTAAAGCTTGAGATAATTGCTGAAAATTGCAATCTGGCTGTAAAATATTTGATTTTACATAATAAACATGGTTAGGAAAAAAAACACTAACACACACACAGACATACACAGAAAGTCGGAGTTCACGTCAGTTTACCAGTTTTGCTAGCTTCCTCGTTTTTGGCCCAGGGCAGGGGGACAATTCACACGCATCCCTGGGCTCAGGGCCAGACCACAGTCAGTCGAGCGTGTTGCACACATAACCTCACTTTCAATGCGGATGCGATGGCAACAAATGTGCGAGGAAATGTATATCCTTTTCTTCCGCCGCCTTCCTCAACTTGTTTCCCTAAACTTGGGCTATAGTTAGAGTTTGCAGTTTGCTGTAAGCTTTTTAATATATGTTTTTCTCCTTCTCCACGCTTTTCTTTATTTCCTGCTTTACTGTTCGCCCATTTCCTACTTTTCTTGTTTTTTTTTTCTTTCTTTTTCTAAGCTGAAAAGCTTAACGGCACATAAAGTTTCGACTATGTTTTGTTACTAAGTAGCCGGATGTTACTCGGTGTGTTGTCCTATAGAATTAGCACTATATATATATTTATATGTGTGTGTGAAGATCCACGAAAGAGAACAACAAAAAGCGGTTGTTTTTCTATGCAATCAAACTTTAATAAGCAGCCAGTCGAGTGAAAAATTGTTTTCCACAGCGGAATTAGACATGGAAGTGAAGGGGGAGGATTAGGGAAGGTTACAAATAAATATTTTAGAATTTTCGTGTGTTGCTTTTTAGGAAAACTTTTAGTAATTGTGCAGTGGCGTAGGAAAGTTGACATAATTTAATAATAAAATAATTACATTAAAAAAAATTAAATGAATATATGTACGAGGGTCGTTTGATAAGTCCGTGACTTTTTGTATTTGCCGCGCACCTGCTCTAAATACAACACTGCTCCTGTCAGCAGTTATCGATTAACAGCTGACTGTAAAATTTTGAGAAAGCTGCGTTTTTTGGTTTGCGTTTTATAGGCATTGAAAGCAGACGATCTCGTGAATTTTAACGAAAATGGAAAAAAGTGAATTTCGTGTGCTAATTAAGCATTATTTTTTGCGTAAAAAATCCATCACCGAGTGCAGAGTCCCCATAATATTTATCAAGTCTTTCCTTGGTTTCGGTAAGGAAAGACTTGATAAATATTATGGGGACTCTGCACCATCAATTTCAATGGTTAAGAAATGGTTTACTGAGTTCCGTTGTGGTCGTACCAGTACAAGTGATGCCGAACGTTCAGGTCGCCCAAAAGAGGTCGTCATGCCAGAAATCGTCGACAAAATCCATGGAATGATATTGGATGATCGGAGAATGAAAGTGCGTGAGGTAGCTGAGGCTGTAGGCATCTCAACTGAACGGGTACATCACATTTTACATGAATATTTGGACATGAAAAAGCTTTCCGCGCGATGGGTGCCGCGATTGCTCACACACGACCATAAGCGCAACCGTGTGACCATTTCAAAGGAGTGTTTGGCGATGTTCAACCGCAATCCAAACGAATTTTTGCGCCGTTTCGTTACCGTAGACGAAACATGGATCCACCACACCACACCAGAGACCAAAGAACAATCAAGACAGTGGGTTTCTCCGGGTGAACGTGCACCAAAGAAGGCCAAGGTGGGTCTGTCGGCCAACAAGGTCATGGCCACAGTTTTTTGGGATGCACAAGGTATCATTCACATCGATTACCTTGAAAAGGGTAAAACGATCACCGGCGAATATTATTCAGAGCTTTTGGACAGATTCGATATTGATTTGAAGCAGAAACGACCGCATTTGGCGAAAAAAAAGTGCTGTTCCATCAGGACAATGCACGGGTGCACACGTGTGTAGTCAGCATGGCAAAATTTCATAAATTGGGCTACGAACTGCTACCCCATCCAGCATATTCTCCAGATTTAGCCCCCTGTGACTATTTTTTGTTTCCAAACATGAAGAAATGGCTCGGCGGTAAGAGATTCGGGTCAAATGAAGAGGTCATCACAGAAACAAACGACTATTTTGAGGGCCTTGAGAAAACCTATTATTTGGAAGGAATAAAAAAATTGGAAAAACGCTGGACTAAATGTATAGAGCTAAAAGGAGATTATGTTGAGAAATAAAACGCTTCTTTGACGAAAAAAATATATTTTATTCAAAAAGTCACGGACTTATCAAACGACCCTCGTATATTCTTGGACTTCAGATTTAATTTTTTTTCATTTTGTTTTATTTTCATAAAAAATGCTTCCACATCGATATTAAAACTGATCTTGTAGATAAATATTTAACCAAGAGCTTATGCATCTCATACAAAATATTCGAGCATTTATCATACACATGTTCACCTTGCCCTCGCCGCCTTACCCCCTTTTGCCACGTCACTGTGCACTTTTGACCATTTTCGGGTGTGAAGCATTAAGCACACACACACACAGCCACAGACACACACTTGTCTGTCCAAACAGAGTTCGCTCTTGCTCTTCCGGCTTTCAAATACCACTAAGCTTTGCATTGGGGGTACTCACTTTATTGGCCCAACTATTTGCTCAGGCAAAGCTGTCGCTTATTGCCGCTAAGCCGACACGGATATTGCCCAACTTCGGCTTGCACACCTTTAGGCACTCCCCTCCTCCCCCGACTCACACACACAGACGCCTCCAACAAGGCATCCTTGTTGGCACTCACTCAATGTCATTTCCCATTTGGTAGCTACCTCCCGCCACGCCCCACTCCCACTTCCGCTCTATGCTCTATGTATTTGTTCAAGTACTTTTAAGTGCATTGGGAAAGCGTTTATTTTCCGGATTTTCCGCACTTACTCAATGCACTTCTCTGCTGCCAAAGGAGAGAATTCATAACGTGTGCAAAATCCATGTTTATTTTCACTCACTTTCTCACTTTTCTCCTCACTTGGCTGTGTTTGCTGTGCAATTTCAAGAAAATATTTGCGAAACAAGAATTTCATAAATTTCAATAGAGCAAGAAATTTTCTCTCGATGGAAGGCTAGAAATGTTTTGAAGATGTTTGGAGTTTGGAAAAAAAATATATCAGCTAGAAGTGAAGAAGATACTTGTGTAGAATAGGATAGATGGGAATTCTTATCCAATGAATTAGTTTGTCAATTGAATTAAAGTTTAATTTGAAAGAAAAATTAATTTAAACCAAGTTAGGCATATGTAAAACTCAAGAGTTTTCACTTCTAGAAGAAGAACATATGAGTTATAATATGAAAATTATACGAGGGTCGTTTGATAAGTCCGTGACTTTTTGAATAAAATATATTTTTTTCGTCAAAGAAGCGTTTTATTTCTCAACATAATCTCCTTTTAGCTCTATACATTTAGTCCAGCGTTTTTCCAATTTTTTTATTCCTTCCAAATAATAGGTTTTCTCAAGGCCCTCAAAATAGTCGTTTGTTTCTGTGATGACCCGAATCTCTTACCGCCGAGCCATTTCTTCATGTTTGGAAACAAAAAATAGTCACAGGGGGCTAAATCTGGAGAATATGCTGGATGGGGTAGCAGTTCGTAGCCCAATTTATGAAATTTTGCCATGCTGACACGAAATTCACTTTTTTCCATTTTCGTTAAAATTCACGAGATCGTCTGCTTTCAATGCCTATAAAACGCAAACCAAAAAACGCAGCTTTCTCAAAATTTTACAGTCAGCTGTTAATCGATAACTGCTGACAGGAGCAGTGTTGTATTTAGAGCAGGTGCGCGGCAAATACAAAAAGTCACGGACTTATCAAACGACCCTCGTATATATATTGTATTTGATGCTTTCTCTTTTTCTCTACCCCATTCAATTTACAAGATTTTATCATATTATCAGCAGCTGCATGTGGGTAAACTCATTAGCATTAGCAGCAAAGTTTAATTGTTCATGAATCATATAGGAAGCAGCTGAACACCCAAAAACATTCACACACACGCACACACACTCAATCTTTCTCTCTCCATGCGCGCCCAAAAATAGGCAACAACTTTTGTCACTTGGCAATTGAAACTTTGGCAATCTGAATTATGTGCTGCCAGCGAATACACTTACGCGTAACACACATATATCCACTCACTCACACTCACATCCACTTCCACATGTGCTGCTTGCAGCTGGGAAGTTTATCGCTTTGAAATATAGACCTTTCACAGGGTATTACTTGTACATAAATTACAATTGAGTGCGAAACTTTTGTCAAGCTGTAAACAGTAAAGAATTTCGCTGTGCTGTATACCCTGCAGTCAATCAAAGCTAGGGTATATTGGGCCTATGCTAATGCATTTAAAAATCAAACATATTATATAGATAGTCTTCGTAATCAAAGAGTATCTATAGTCGACTCTCAAATCAATCAATAAAAGTAGTAAAAGTAGCTTTTTCTTTAGAAAATAGTTTAAGCTTATGCAGGGTATTCAGCAGTAGTCTCTCAACTTATCCACAACACGTACTCATCTTGCTCTTCCCCACTCTTTCTCTCTCTCTCTCTTTTGCAGCGTCACCGTACCCGGCTACCAGGGCAATCTACAGTCCGCCATCTCGCACAGCGCTGCACTGGCCGCCTGGGAACGCTTTGGTGTGGAATTCATCCTGACTTTCGTCGTGGTGCTCTGCTACTTCGTCTCGACCGACGCCATCAGAAAGTTCATGGGCAACTCGTCGTTTGCCATCGGTGCCGCGTACAGCGCCTGCTGCTTTGTCTCGGTAAGTTTGACATTGATAATGACGATGCTCCAGGAATGCTACGCGATATAAACGAAAATCTCTCAAGTCTCAAGTGATGGAGAAAAAAACGCACCTGCCGTTTTGCGCATTTTTATGGTGCAAAAATCGCAGCGTGACAGCGCAACAGCAGCGACTCTTTAGCGGGGACCCTTCACAGCAGTCAGTGGAGCCGAGAGAGGGGAGATAATTAATTTAGGCGTGCTCAGAACTGGCGTTTCGCCTTCGAAAATCATAAGCAAATATTTAGCCACATTTTTTGTCAGCCTGTGACGGCACTAAAAATAGCAATTTATATGTCGTCTGGCGATAAACTTCGATCCAAAGAGGGTCGATGAACATGGAGGGTTTGCGGGATAAGTTAGGAGTTTTCTTAAAATGTAGAAAAAACCATATTTATCAGCCTTATAAGGTTTTTTTGCTTTTTAAGTGAAGTAATATATATTTTTAAATATATGAACTCTAGGAGTTATAAACTTAAACCTTTCATATAGTCAGTATTTTCTTTAGATAAGGTTTAAAACAGGGTGTATGTACCCTAGTCTATGTCACTGTATACGAGGGTCGTTTGATAAGTCCGTGACTTTTTGTATTTGCCGCGCACCTGCTCTAAATACAACACTGCTCCTGTCAGCAGTTATCGATTAACAGCTGACTGTAAAATTTTGAGAAAGCTGCGTTTTTTGGTTTGCGTTTTATAGGCATTGAAAGCAGACGATCTCGTGAATTTTAACGAAAATGGAAAAAAGTGAATTTCGTGTCAGCATGGCAAAATTTCATAAATTGGGCTACGAACTGCTACCCCATCCAGCATATTCTCCAGATTTAGCCCCCTGTGACTATTTTTTGTTTCCAAACATGAAGAAATGGCTCGGCGGTAAGAGATTCGGGTCATCACAGAAACAAACGACTATTTTGAGGGCCTTGAGAAAACCTATTATTTGGAAGGAATAAAAAAATTGGAAAAACGCTGGACTAAATGTATAGAGCTAAAAGGAGATTATGTTGAGAAATAAAACTCTTCTTTGACGAAAAAAATATATTTTATTCAAAAAGTCACGGACTTATCAAACGACCCTCGTAGTTAAATAAGCTGTAGTTTTTGTGCTAAGCTTAGAAAATTTTTAAAATGTTTCAAATTGAAGTATAAATCTTTTAGTCACTAAGAAAACAATATAAAAAAAGGCAATTTGTGGTATAAAGGTTTTTTCTCTCATTATTCGAGCATACTATAAATATAATACACATTTACCAGCTGATAATTCCTTTGCTATAAAACCTATACAAATGAAATTTTCACCATACAAAGCTATGTATATAATCCACCGATTCTGCTAGTTTTATTTGAATTGCAACTGCAGTCTTAGAATTATATGGGAAACAACAACATTGCAATGCCACTAACTAATCCATCACTCCCCTTTGCTTTCCTTACAGATGCCCTATCTGAATCCGGCACGCTCGCTGGGTCCTTCATTTGTGCTGA
This sequence comes from Zaprionus indianus, assembly GCA_018904595.1. NCBI lineage: Eukaryota > Metazoa > Arthropoda > Insecta > Diptera > Drosophilidae > Zaprionus > Zaprionus indianus. The sequence continues at coordinate 7,781,193 of JAEIHA010000905.1, forward strand.
ACAAATGGGACAACCATTGGGTCTACTGGTTCGGTCCGCTGGTGGGCGGCATGGCCTCCGGTCTGGTGTACGAGCACATTTTCAGCTCGCGTCGCAGTGTGCGTCACGGCAAGGGCAGCATCGACAACGACTCGAGCTCCATACACTCTGAGGATGAACTGAACTACGACATGGACATGGAGAAGCCGCAGAAGTATCAGCAATCACACGGCACTTATCCGCGACAATCGAATGGTGGCGGTGGCGTTGCTGGCGGCGCTGGCGGCGCAGCAGCAGCAACACAACATGCTGCTGCCAACATGGCACAGATGGGCGTGGTTGGTGCGGGCATTGGAGCTGGCAACTACTGCCAGAATTTGTACACTGCTCCGCCACTCTCCTCCAAATATGATCAGCAACAGCAGCAGCAGCAGGAACCGCTCTACGGTGGCACCCGCTCGCTCTACTGTCGCTCCCCGACCTTGACGCGCAGCAACCTGAACCGCTCGCAATCTGTCTACGCCAAGAGCAACACAGCCATCAATCGTGACATTGTGCCGCGTCCGGGTCCCTTGGTGCCTGCACAAAGTTTGTATCCAATGCGGACTCAGCAGCAGCAACAACATCAGCAGCAGCAACATCAGCAGCAGCAACAGCAACAGCAGCAACAACAGGCAGCTCAGTCATCGCATTTGCAGAACCAGAACGTGCAGAATCAGTTGCAGCAGCGCAGCGAGAGTATCTATGGCATGCGCGGCTCCATGCGCGGACAGCAGCAACCATTGCAACAGCAACAGCAGCAGCAACAACAGCAACCCGTTGCACTGCAGCAGCAGCAACAGCAACTGCAGCCACCGCCGCAACTCATGTCGGAGCAGCAGGCGCAGCAACCACAAGGCTTCCAGCCCGTCTACGGCTCAAGGAACAATCCCACGCCCCTGGACGGCAACCACAAGTTCGAGCGCCGCGACCCACAGCAGCAGCAACAGCAACAGCAGCAGCAGCTCTACGGCATGACCGGTCCACGTAATCGTGGCCAGTCTGCACAGTCGGATGACAGTTCGTATGGCTCGTATCATGGCTCGGCTGTCACTCCGCCAGCACGTCATCCCAGCGTGGAGCCATCACCACCACCACCACCGATGCTGATGTACGCTCCGCCTCCACAGCCAAATGCTGCGCATCCGCAGCCAATACGAACGCAGTCGGAGCGCAAGGTAAGCGCGCCCGTTGTGGTCTCGCAGCCGGCAGCTTGTGCAGTTACCTACACCACGTCGCAGATGCCCGCAACACAGGTGACAGCAGCAACAACGCAACAGCAACAACAGCAGCAGCAGCAGCAACAACAGCAGCAGTTGATGATGCAGCAGCAGCAACAGCAGCAACAGGCACATCAGCAGCATTATGGTATGCTGCCGTTGAGGCCCAACTGAAAGCGGCTGTCCTGGGGCCCCGTAACGACGCCGCCGCCAACAAGTCTTCAAACAGCCCTCGCCCTTCATCCCGCGGGCAGTATGACCCTGCACAGCTGCAGCCTGGCCAAGCAGAGCAGCCTGTTTTGAGTCGCCTCGCCGGGCATCCAAAGGAAACCTTGTACGCCAAGTTCTAGTTTAGTTAAAACTTAACCGACTTATAAGTTCACTATACTATATAGTCTAGACTCTAGTGCTTATCCACAGATATAACGAAACATAGCCGCATTGTATTATTAAACGACAGGAACTCGCACCTAGCAGCAGCATGCAACAACGATAGAGATAGAACCCTAACTCAGCATCGCAAACCTAGAATTATATATACATATGTAACAGATATTATACTATATAAAATACTATATAATATATAGATTATATATAGTACACATTATACTTACACAGATTCCACTTGGAACCACTGAAATCAATTTCGAAACTCAAACTGACAAATCTAAAAAAAATATATAAACAGATTACATATATTCCTAATATTGAATCATACTCATTACATAATATTCATGAAGTCTTCGCATTTTAATTATTTTTTTAATTTTCGTTGATTTGTTTGAATTTTAAATTTCATTATTTTTTTATGTTCTTGTTTTCCCATCTCATTTGACTTCCACCAATTTGATTTCACTTAAATCTAGATACGAATTTGTTTAACTTAAACTAATTATAGAGCTGTATATAGTACTTATGCATACGTAGTTTAAATGTTACGAATAACGATATTTATGTGTAAATTTTAGACCAATAAGCTTACAAGTCTCCACGTCTACATAGCATACTTATACAATAAATATATCGTACATATATCATAGAAAATAACTCGTAACCATTCAAATGTATTTGTATTAATATAAGGAGAGTATGCGCAATGTGAAACAAAGATATATCAAATACAAGAACTGTTCCCATAATTCACCAATAAAGTCTTCTTTTTGTTTATCTAATAATATTTAATAACTTCTTGGAAGAGCGCAAGTCACGTCAAATATTTACACAAAAGTTTCTCTAATTAAAAAGTTTTCGTTGTCCTTGAAAGGCTCTTCATGTCGCTTGGTAAATAAAGATTATAAAACTTTTTGATTCCAATTTAACTTTGAATTCGAAAATGTTAAGTGGATAGGTAAATAGAAGGTTCAATTTGTGTTTTTTTTATCATTGTCGAGTGAAAATCAAATTTTATAAAGCATTGCGAGTTTGAGTCAGAAAAAGCCAACAAAAAAATACATGCAATTGTTTTGTGTTTAAGAATTCAATAAAAAACAACTAGCAATGACCGCCAGATAATAAATTTTTGATATATATAGGCCTAACAATAAAATTTAAATAAATTCGGTGACGTAAACACTTTTTCAACCTTTACCTAAGCAATCATTATTTCTGCATAACTCCAATTGGAATTCATTTGATTTGCATAACAGTGTTGCGCAACGTTGCACCGCATAAAATGGCTGCCAGTCGAAAAAACTTAATGCGTTTCGCAGTACTCTTCAAGCGCTTTGCTTGTTGTTCAAATTCAGTAATTAAATTAAATTTCTTTAATTCGCAATGCAGAGCTGCCTCTTCAGGGAATGCCGTCTGTCGCCGAACGAGAGGCGGTCACGCATAGCCATTGCAACAGCGACGCCGACAGCTACACGAAAGTGTCACCGTGTCGTGCGCTTTGCCGAGGATCTGGAAAACACGTGCCACAGCCTGGATGACCAAGCGAATAAAGTGAATTTGTGCGGTCAATTTAATGGTTTCTATGACACAAATCCAAAACAGGATAATTCGACAAAGTTGCAGCTGTTGGAATTTCTAAAATTGGCCAAGAATAAATATATGCTCAAGGATTACGATGCCATGGAACTGTTGTCATTCTTCAAGAACAACCTTAGGGAGGCGTGTCGTCATCTCTCCTTCAACAACAATGGCAGCTCGCAGTCGAATATGCTTATTGATTTGGACATTCCTTGGCGGCTACAGGGTAAAACAATTCGCGAATCACCAGGCATAGAAGAAATGTCGGCGCACAAATTCTTCACGAACTGCAACCACATCTTTGTTCTCGATCCCAGCTACTCGGTCAATGTACTGCCCCATCAGCCAATGGCTGAGCAGTTTGCTGGACGTCATATTCGCATCCAACGCACCTACCATGGCGACAATCTGATGCAGGTCGGCTGTGTGCTGGCCAATAAGCATAAACCCTTTGAGGTAGCTTCTCTGCTGTTACATGCCTCGAACAAGAGGCAGCTACAGAACTGTGCCAAGATGGTGGATCAATTGGAAACGTATATGGCCCCATTGATCATGTGCACTAAATCGTGGCCCTCGAACGAGCGTATCTATCACAGTGCCATGTGGAAGGGCTTTCCCCAGGCAAAACATTCTAAGAACTTTTTCATTAAAACCGAAGAAATCGTTATGGAAGATCCCGAATCTATTGCACCTTTTTATAATAATTGAAAATCATGTTTATATATTATGTGAAAAGTTTCTCCTCCATCTATAATCTCTCCAAGCTAACCAAAATGACTTATGATCTTAATAAAACTTCAAGTTTTAAAATTTGATAAAAATACAGTTTTATTGAAAAATCAGGGAAGAATAATTTGACAATTTGATAAAAGAACAAGAAATACATTTTATATAATATCAGAAATACCGCAGTAAAAACTGTGTATAAAATAGAAAAAAAAATTACAAGCAATAAAAAGTATTGTATCGTTTAAGGAAAAAATATTTTAATAAAAGTCACTAATGCCGCCCCTTAAGTCGACGCGTTCTACATCCGGCAGATCGCTTTCATCATCCGCAGAAGGAAAGGAAGCGTCATTATCATATTCGTCCTGCTGCTTCTTTATATATTGATTTCGCTCGTAGCGCAACCAGTTAATGCGTGCCATGTCCTGTTTGGGCAACTGGCCCCGTTCCGTGTCGTAGATTAACCAGTGGCTATGTTGCTGCGCTGCCAGTGAACTGAGCAGTGTGGGCCAAAACATTGTTAGACCCTGCTTGGCCAGCTTCACGTGCAGCTGGTAACCGTGCTGCTTCTCCGATAATATGCTAACCTCCCCGAGCAGATTCAGTATACAACGCTGTGGCGGCGACGTCTCGTTGACCTGATAGATCAGCACATTGCGCTGATGCAGTAACTCGTACTGCGGTACCTGCTGCTCAAAGATCAACTCGATCTGCATGAGGTTCTGATGCCAGCGCACCTTCGGACGCACCGCATTGCCCGCCACAATGCCACAATAGATGGCATTACTTGGCTTGCTGCCTTGAGAGACAGTTGCCTCTTTTGAAGTCAGCTTTTCCTTCGTTTCACTAGAGGATTGTGCAGGCTTTGAGGGAGTCTCAGTGCCTAGTAGTTCCTGAACCATTTGCTTTGTGCTATCCTTGACAGTCTGTTCGGAAGTGCACAAATCCTGCAACAGTAGATCCAGAAACACTGATGTGCTGTCAACTTTCGAGGATTCCTCTTCAGTACCCTGTGTTTCTTCAGTTTGCTTTTTTACCTCCTTACTGGGTGTTTCTAATGGATCTGCAGCTTTCTCTGGTTCAACTTGAGAGGATTTTTCTTCTGTATTCTGAGGTTCTTCAGTTTTCTTCGTTGCCTCCTGGCTGGGTGTGTTTTTCAAAGGGGCCACTGTTGGATCTGCAGCTTTCTCTGGCTCAGCTTTGTTTTTTCTTAGCAAATAATCCTGCACAGCGCTCAGGAATTGTTTCATTTTGCCCGTCGCCGATGGTGGTGACGTCGTAACAGTATTTTCACTATCGAAAAAGATATCATCGCCTTCCGGATCGGTTTTCTCACTACTCTCCCTTTCTGTCCCATTTATTTCTTCGGAGATTCTTGTTGTTCCATTCTGTTTCGAGTGGTTCTCGTGATCCACCCATGTCTCTTGGGTTTTCTTAGTTTCCGCCTTCTTATTTTTCTCTTTCTCGCCTTTCAGTTTCCATTGATCGAAAAGTTTATAAAGTCTTCCTGTAATCTTCTCCTCGTGCCAAGCATATCCTCGTCGTATCAGTTCCTTACTTAGTTGCAACGTCTTTACAGAAGTCCTCATTGTGGGACATTCCTGTAGCACAGTCAATTCCTTAACGTATGCCACATGGAACATAGAGAATGCCACAGTAAGTTGCAGTTGTTGATGCTCCTGCAACCCGCTGAGTGCCTCATTAACCCACCTCGTAGCCTCCGCTTGCCACCTATCCCCACCGCCATCTGCCAACGCAGAAGACAATCCACAAACACGCACATCTACAGCCAGCGATGGGTCCACCTTGAATCGCTCCTCACACTCGAGTAGCTCTGCTGGCTTCACCCTCAGCTGCTTCGTGCTCTCGTCCATTAGTTGCACTGCAACCAGTCGTCTGTCAGACAGATCCAAGATGCGCACGCGTTGGTAACGCAAGCCACGTTGCAGCACACAGATATCGGAGATGTATAACTTCTGCTGCACTCTACGATTGTGCTGCAGACTCATGTGCATGTACAGTTCCGTGCTGAGCTTCCTTAGCTGGGACAAATTTGGTGCACTCTGCCAACTGATGCCATCACTGCTGTAGCTCTCTGGTATTACGACATAGTGCACCGGGCTGCAGATCTTTAATAGCTTGCAACGAACAAGCATTTGAGGTTGCCACAGTGCTCCACACGGATCATGTTGAAAGTCGCCATCGATGGCAAAGTGTCGCTTCGAGCAGGACATTTGCCGGATGCACGCGCCCTTGCTCAACAACTGAGGGCACATGGCACGATTCTGATCCGTCAGACGTCGACAATTGGCGACCATTTTATAGATCTGCTCGTCCAGCTTGATGTCGTGCTCGTGAAGGAACTCTACCAGTCGTGGAAACTCGTCGCTGTTGCTTTCGTCCATCATCACGTAGGACATAATCCGCTGCCTCTTTTCCGACACTTCCTCTGGGAACAAACAGTTGGCGATGTTGTTGCTGAAACCTTGGAAGCGCTGCGAGAACTTTGTCCATGTCTCGGGCAGACTGTAGTGCACCATTAGCTCCAGTTTACGGCAAGGCTGCGCATCTGTTAGCAGCAGCAATTGGTGCATTTGCTGTGGGCAAAGGATAGGGAGAAGATTATTAAACTACTTCAGTAACTTCTTGATCTGCACTTACCTGTTTAGCTGCATCACTAGCACCAATGCACTCCAGACCCGCTGCTGTCAATGCCTCTTTGAGAGTTGCCAACTCTGCCTCATGCTTGCAGTAGATTGCTGTGCGCCTCTGCGAACTGCTTTGCTCCTTTAAATAGCGAATAAGTTTGTCGATCTTTTGGTCCGAGGGCAGCAGCGCAATGTCCAGTTTAAGATTGCCATAGATCGCCGCCTTCAGGAAGTCCCCAAAGAGCAGCAAAGGATTGTTTGCCAGACGATTGATCAGCTCGGGGAAGACACGAGAATGCCACTGCTGAGCGACAAGCATGAGCTGCAGTCGATTGAGATTCAAGCCATGTAACAATGGAAGCAGCTCCGGCAACTCGCAGCGCATGCGATCGTAGTCATCCAATACAAAATACCTTAAGCGTCGTGGACTGATGAGCTGCAGGGCACCCGGCAACAGCAGTTGTTTTAGGTGCGTTGCTGTAGTGACCAAAATGCCGCAAGAGTTAAGCAGCATGAGCTGAACATCCTCCGTGGGGTATTCGTGCGTGTTGAGCACCTTGAGGAATTGTGTCTCGTAGAACTTCATCAAAGTCTTGCAGTGGTTTGCCAAAATTCCAGCTTGCTCCGCTGAATCTGCCAGCAGCAGTGCCAAGGGACCCAGACCAATGTCGACTGAGTCTCGCATGCTTCGCATTACCAGCGAACATAAAGCTGGCAAATAACACCAGGATCGACCATGTCCAGCATTGTCGACCAGCACAAATGAGTTGCCCAACATCAAATGCGGCCAGGCATAACGTTGCGTTGCCATCGGCAGCTGAAGATCCATTTCGATCATTACCTTCTGCACGTCCGGGCAGAGTAAGGACTCTGATACATGTTGAGCCATAGGCAGCACCTGCTCCGCTACACTGCTATGTGCCAACACCTGCAGCTGCGTATCGTTGCTGGCCACAGTCCTTAAGAGTTGAGCACGTGCTGTCTCTTGGTTAAGCTTGGGTTTATCCTGGTAAAGCTTGGACAGTTCCTCCAATTTTGATTTAGTTGGCACAGTTAGAGCTTGCTGAAGCACGGGTTCATCCTGAGACAGCTTAAATGGTGCCTTTCTGTTTGGATTAGCCTCCCGCAGAAGCTTCGTTACTTTCTCAGACATGGATGCAGTTTGAGATCGTTGTTGTTTTCGGTTTTGCTTGGGTTTTTCTAGGGATTTCTGGACTAATCCCTTTTCGATAGGCAACTTCGATTCTTCCAGTTTTGACTTGGGTAAGGCTGATTGGTCTTGGGCTGTCTTGGCTGTATTCTCTACTTTCTTTTGTGATTCCTTCTTGTTTGGAAGCCTAGATACTTTCTCAGATTTGCATTTAGCTGAGGCAGTTTGAGAACGTGGCTTATCTTTATTTAGTTTGTGGTTGTTCTGTCCATTCATGTGAGATTCCCTCTCGTTTGACACTTTTTCATTTTCTTTTCCAGTCGAGAGGTTATTAAACTCGTTATCTAGCGGTTTCCTTGGCGGTATTATGGGCTGCCTGTAAAGGTCTAGGACATTTCTAGTACTTCTTGGCGGTGGTTTCAGCTGCGCTTCTGCTGACTCAAAGCTGTCCGCAGAGCAGTTACTGCCATGACTCGTGCTTTTGCTGCTGCTGGCGGAGCTGTTGTTTTTGGAGCAGGCACTAAACAGCGCCGTGTCCACACTGGACTCGTTCCGATTCTTGACCACACTGAGACGCTGTGCTGATTGGGGTACACTCAACATTTTATGAGCCTGGAGCAGCGTATCCAGTCGACCCGGCTGCATTGAAAGATTGCTCGTAGGTTTCACCTTGGCGCTCAGTTTCTGATTGGAATTCTCTTGCTGCCTCCACATTAGTTGCAAAATGTATACAGCACGTTTGCTGGGTCTGATGTCTGCATCATTGAGCTCCGCCAGCTCCATATCATAGGCCAAGTGCAAGTTGCTGTTCAGCTCCTTGCTCTCCTGGCGTATGGCACAGTGTTTCATTACCAAGTAATTGGCAGCATCTAGCGTGGGCTCCACGTCGATCAACAGATCACCAAAGCTTTGCTGTGTTCCCGTGTTCCTGCTAATCCTGTAGTACAATTTGTTGCAATGTTCTAGAGGTTTATTAAGCATTCCCACTGCAAGTTTGCACCATTTTGTACCCTTTGAAGGTGCCACATCTGCCACGCCACCCCAGCTAATTTGGAGGATCTGCTCACAGAGACTTTCTGGCATTTTCCACATATCCTTAGCGCGACAATTGATAGTGAAACCATAGTCAATGGCCCAGACAAGATATTCGCCCCGCTGGTGCAGTTTAACCAATCCCCGCAGGAACTTATTCCTTTCCCAGGGCAGAAATCGCACTATAACAAACTCCTCCAGCGCATAGAGTTCCAGCTGCTGCTGCTGCGACTGGCAGTGTGGGATCAATTGTGCCTCCATTTGGTTAACCCAAGGGCCACGTGCCTCAAGCTGTTGCATTGTTATATAAGCAAACAACTCGGGATTCACATAGTGCGTGATGACAATCTCCTCCCCCTTCTTCACATCCTCCTTTCCATTCATTTGTAACTTCAATTTCTCTGCCATTTGCGGCATCCTCTGCTGCTGCTGCTGCTTCCTCTCCTGCTCCTCCTCCTTTCTCTGCTGCTGCCTTGGTTTCAGTTCCGTGCGCCCTGCAAGAATAAGGAAATTCAATTTCACATTTCAAAACTCCAGAAATAAATTAATAGCCAAAGCTTAAAGTTCAAATAATTTTCCACAGCGTCGGCGACAATCATTCATGCGGAAATTTCTGTGATTTCCACGCACGAGGAACTTTTATCGCCGCAGCAACAACAAGAACAGTAACACAAATATGAAAAAAAAAAAGAAATTTATTATATTCTTTTTGGCAGGCGGACAAGAGACTTGATTGAATCTATAGTATTGAACTTGGCAGATTGAAACCATACTAAATGTGATTTATGTACGTATATTAAATTTAATCTGTTTTAAACTTTCACTCAAATAAAAGTTAATCCTGCAACTGAAATGTTGTTGTTGTTGCTGCACACAAAGCTTTTGCTTATTGCAGCTTAAACAAAGCGTTTTGCTGCACTAAAGCGCAAAAGGGGGAAAAACAAAAGTGCCAAAAGCCGCAACTGGCGCGTCTACAGAAGGTCCTTGTGCCTCTTTGCCAATTGTTTGTGCTGCACTAGTTGCAACTGCATGCTCTCTCTCTCTCTCCCTCTTCGTCCCTCTTTCTCTCTCTCTCTCTTCAGCATTAGCCACTCTATCGACAGCAGTTGCTGCTGCCTACTTGAGTGAGTTGTTGTATTAACACTTTTGCTACGGCTTGCAGGCAAAAGTAAAGTCAACATGTTTAACCCATTGCTGGCTGTTAGTTAAAGATATTTAGTCATTATTTAAATTTACACTTTCTTATGCTAAAGTGTCCAACAATGGGTGAAGCCCAAGCAAAGATAACGACTCACAGCGATGATAATCGCCTTACACATGTTCCCTCCTCAGTATTTCACAGGGTGTGCAGGCTGCAAAAAAATTAAGCTATCACTTATCTCGCAAAAAAATATCATAAAAAAATCTACAAATAATTGAGCTACAGTAGCCGTTGCGACACGATTATGCAAATAACCAAGGGTTGATTACAACACGGCAGATCAATCAAATGTTGACTATTCAAGCGCATAAACCTAAGCTAATTAATTGATAAAAAATAAGGGGTGCACATACATTGGTCAAGTTGAATGTCGTTGCATGTTGCCATGATAGAAGAATTTGTGTAAAAATAACCCCAATTTATGCTAAAAAAAAATGCATTGAAAATCAAAATTGAGTGTAAATATAAGGTAGGCAAGATATTTTTAATTGATGTGTGCGTACGCAATTTGTTCTGTTTATAAATTTACATTATCGATATCGTTAAGGATTTTGCTTGAAAGTCTTTGGCAGGTCACAATATCAAGGCATGTATGCAAACACATAAATGTTTTTGACAGTTTTCATGTGCATGTATGAGTGGAGAGAGAAGCTCCCCCTCTCTCTCTGTCTTTCCCCTTTTCAGACATGTCAACTTACATTCGGAAAGCGAAAGTAAACAAAGTAATGTGTATATGTGTATGTTTGTATGTACATGCATAAATCGGCAGCCTCTCAAAATGCTACTATCAGCGTTTATTCTTTATACTCTCAAAGTGTGGCGTACACATGTGCATATGTATTTGTGATAGTATGTAAATATGTTTGTGTGTACAACGGACGAAGAGAAATAATACTTGAGCTCTGCTTGAAAACAGCTGATAACAACTGTATATTCTAGAATTAAATACACGTATTCACAACTTTTCAATCACTCACCTAATAAATGGCGGAAATATGTATTTATCATAAATAAATACTAAATTTGTTAATTTAATGAATCTTGACAAGCACGTTGCAAAATAGAAGAAACTGTTGCTCAAAACGAAACAAAATATATCAAGCGATTGCCACGCAAAGAAAAACTTCAATAACAGAAACGAATATTAAAGAGTGATTTCGCTACAAAATAAAATATGTAACTTTTAAAACATTCATTGCACTACACAAATATTATGTTTTAATTTAAACAAAATAAATATGGAAAGATTTACATACTTCGAACGACTCGAGTCAATAACGCGCTCCGATCGACTGAATGCTTAGAAAAAAACCACTTGTGTAGTTATACATATATATGCATGTACATATGTATATAAGGATTTTGTATGAAAATCTTTGACAGTTCACAATATGAAGAAAAACATATGAATGTATATGACAGTGTGAATGTATGAGTGGAGTGAGGAATTCCCTCATTCTCTCTCAACATACTTGAAGTTCACATGCAAAAAGCAAATGTAAACAAACTTATGGGTTGTTTGTACATATATTAATCGACGTCTTCTCAAAATGCATACAATCAGCATTTATATTTTTACCGGCAAAGTGTAGAATATGAGCAACATTACTTGAGCTTTACTTGAAACAGCTAATAAAATTGTATATTCCAGAATTAAAGACACGTACTCTCAACACCCCAAACACTCACCTAACAAAAGGCAAAAATATTTATCAGAAATAAATATTTCATTTGTTAATAAATAAATCCTAACAAACACGTTGCGAAATAGAAGAGAATGCTGCTCAATAAGGAAATAAAATATTAACCGTTTGAACCACGCGAAAAACTTCAAAAAATACGAATATATGTATGCTAGCAAATAAAATATAGAATTTTTCAAAAATTCATTGCACTAAGCTAATTTAGCGAAATATATCTGGTCAGATTTACTTTTAACGACTCGAGTCAACAACGCGCTCCGATCGACTGAATGCTTCAATTATTTAGCCCTGTACAAAATTTACTTATACATATGTATGTACTCTTGCATACATATGTACATAAGTTTCATTTCTTTACACTCCATTCACATATACACACATGCTTGCATATGTCAAGTGCCCCAGACTCGGGTGCCTGTGTGAGTGTCATTTCTTGCATGGTCATCAAATTTTGAATATCCCAAAGAGTCTGATATGCATAAATTATTTCCCAATAATATGCACAGTTTTTCCCCAGTATTGGTTGTTATCAGTTTCAATATTCCATCTGATTTAATTCAAATACCCTAGGAATTTACCCCTTCTCTGCGGCCAATTAAACGCACACATTATCCCCTATAAATCACTGGGCCCCTGCTCAACCCCTTTTCCTCGCTAATTGCAAAACAAAGTGTGAACAATTTATTTACCCTCAAAAATGTTGCGACTTTTGCCTATAGGAACTGCATAATTTCACCCTTTTTTGCGGCAACTTTCACTGTTTTGTTGGTTTTTTTACCATACTTTTTTTCGTTTTTTTATCAGCATCGGTCGGCTATAAAAAAGTTTTGTGCCACTGGGTCGAGCAGGGTCGTCTATCATCGTACGCACATGTACGAACCTCACCCCAGTTACACTTGTGTGGGTTTTTACTCCTTTTTTTTATTTGATGGTTTCATATTTATGAGGATTATGGTTTAGTGCTGAATGCTGTCTGCCCCGCCAAGTGCCCCGGCCTGCTACGTGTGGCAATTTATTTTGCGGTTAAGGACTCTTGTCTGGACTCGTACTGATGGATGCCAGACTGGCTTCTGCTTCGGCTTAAGTGAAAGTCTTTCGAATGCCAAATGGCGGCGCATTGTTTGCGAAATTGCCAAAAGGACTGAAGGTCGGACAGATCGTATGCACAAGATAAACACGGCAATTGTTTGCCAGAGAGTTACCGAGTTAAGTTACCAAGGGCCTCAATTGAATTTGAACATTTGCAATGCGCTTTGCGACTGCTTAATGTTTATTTAAACAAATCAGGTCGCTTGGGTTAAGAGTGAACGAGTTGTGCTTAAACTTGGTAGGATAAGGGTGGTATCTGTGTGCGTGTGTCGAATTGGCACGCACTCTTGTTTATTTTGCGAATCTGTATTATATGCGTTTGCATTATGGTAGCAGTTCGATTTATGGCAGATTATGCAGGTTGCTCAAAAATAATATTTTGTCAGTAAAGTAAATATTTGTATTTTCTATTTTCAAAACGTCATTGCAATAAATTTTAAAAAAAGTAGTAAGAAATACTTTGTATTCAAATTTAAAAATTAAAAGAAGAGGTTAAAAACCATAGGTATTAAATATGAAAAATGAATTTGAACAATCATTTAAAATATATTTTAGAATTTAAAGACCATTTCATACAAATCGAAATGCAGCTGTGCAAAACTCCCTTAGCTGGTCACATTTTTGTTTACATTTCCTACTGGTTCTCCAAGGGGCTGCCAACTTGTGAGAAAGAAAAAGTACCTAATTAATCGATATATATATACACGCATCACATGTCGGGCGCCATTTTAGTTTTCGATAAAAGTGCTTATCGACATACACAAAGCGCATCACACATACAAAGACAAAAAAAAATAAGCAGGCTGCGTACGGAAAATAGAAGAAAAATAATTAAAGGCTGCTCAACGACGGAATTTGTGCTTTAACAAATTAACCAATTAGTTTTTTGTGTGTGTGGCGTCCCAAAAACAGCAGCAAAATAACCAAGTTTAATATACGCCTAGATAACATCATGTCGAAAAATAAAAAATTGTCGCTGTCAGGCGACTCGACAGAGAAATTTATCTACAAGCCCAAGGATTTAATTTGGTAAGACTTCCGTATCTGCCAAACCGAAAACAAGTACAGTGTTCTTGAAATAAACAATAAAATACATTGTTTATCATCAATAGTACTTTGTGGCCATTGTGTGGCAAGAAAAAAAAGTGAAAACATACATAACCTCAAATGGCCGCTCCGTTGGGCAAGCGAAAAATTGTACATGAAAAAAGAAAACGATATAAAATGCCAACTAATGTAGAATTTTACAAATGTCAGATAAGAACATGAAATATATGTAAAAAAAAAACATTAAAAACGTTATGCATTGTTTTCGGTTTGATGATGACGCCGAGCCGACGTTGCGGCGACGTCGACGTCGTTGCGTTGGCGCTTTTTTCGCGCGCGCGCGCTATTTAATAGTCCATAGTTTATTTATTGTTCTGTAATTGTTATCAATTAATTGAACTTATGCATTCTTATTGTATTTCAGGGCCAAAATGAAGGGCTTCACACCTTGGCCTGGCATGGTAAGCAAAATAACTTATGCTGCTGTTGACGGCGACGCCGACGTCGCTGCTGCTGTCGCTGCCGTGTTTGTTTTTGACTGTACTTTTTTTATGCAGCAACGGGGCAGCGGCGTTGCGGCGTACGGCGCTGCTGTTGCTGCTACTGTGGCTGCTGCCGTCGACGTCATAACGCACTTTATGTATTTGTTGTAAATGAAGTGTTCATATATGTATTGTATGTATGAGTTTGTGGGTGGGAGTGTGTGTGTGCGTGCTTCAGTGTGGGAGGAGGAGGAGGAAGAAGCGTTGCTAACAACATCGGATAGTTGGAATTTGTGTTAACTTTAAATTTGTTAGATTTCTTTTATGTACAATGAGTAGAATGAACTTTGCCTGAGTGTGTGCATGTGAGTGTGTGTGTGCGCGTGAAGAATCGAGCGCATAACTGTAATTATTTGTTGCTTTTGATGCCATTTGCAGATTGTGGAGCCGCCGCTGGATCTGCTCAGTCAGCAGAGACGCGCCAATACAAAATGTGTCTTCTTCTTCGGAACGCGTAACTTGTGAGTAACAAATGAAATATTGTATATTAAAGAAAAATATAAAGTATTGCTTAAATATATTGTGTGCAGTGCATGGATCGAGGAGAACAATATTAAACCCTTTGAGGGTCCCTGGAAAAATGAACTGGCCAAGGTGAACAAACCGGCTACCTTTAGGACCGCCATGGCGGATATTGAGAAATATTTAGACAATCCTGCGGAAATCGATGAACAAATTGATGAGAACTGCGGCATGGGTGGCAATCATGCAACCGAAGCTGATTTCGATAAGATACGTGATGGGCTCGATAGCGATGAGAATCTTGATGCAGCCTCGGGAGCTGGAGCAGGAGGAGATGCCAACAATGGAATTGTGCCCCATGTTGTTGGCAGTCCAGATGAATCGGATGTACTGGCACCTGGAGTAGAGAACAAAGCAACGTCACCATCTGTGCCGACAACTCCAACTGCCAAGAGTCAATCGAAACGCACACCCAAAGCAAAATCCAGTGCGGCTGTCACCGTCAGCAGCAAACAAGCGAACAAAGCCGCATCGGCGAAGTCTGCAGCGGCACAAAAGCGGCGCATCTCGGCACAACATACGCCGACGGGTGGCTCGGCTAAACGCGGACGACGCGCTGCTTCAGGGGATGTGGATCGGTTCGAGAGTCCCGGCGCAGGAGGTACAGATTATGATGGTGCCAGTTCCTCATCGCTGGCTACACGGGCACGTATCGAAACAGAGGCCTTCTTGGGCACATTGACAAAGCGCACACCGAATGCAATTGCACTGCTGGATCGACCTGTCGTGACGCGGCCGGAAACACAGATAATCGACATGAATTCACGTTCAAATACGTTGGCCGATCGCGATATTGTGCCGTCAGATCAGACCTTCGGCTTTCTTGGTCTGGGCATAATGGGCTCGACCATTGTCAAGGATTTGATCTACACGGGGCACAAGGTTGTGGTCTGGAACCGCACCATAGATAAGGTATATATAGAAGATACTCTGCTGTTACTGCATACTAAAACTTGACTCCTCTCCTTTTGCAGTGTCAGCCCTTCGTAGAGGCTGGTGCCGAGGTAAAGGACACGCCCATGGATGTTGTGGAGGTTGCAGACATTATATTCTGTTGTGTATCAGACCCGAAGGGGGCCAAAGATGTAAGGTTCACAAACACCAATCTCCATGTGTATTTGTTTTTATATTTATGACTCTTTACTTCAGCTCGTTTTTGGCAACTGCGGCGTCCTGCAGCTTAAGGATTTACGCAATAAGGCATATGTGGAAATGTCCACCATTGATCCGGACACATCACTGGACATTGGAGAGGGCATTAAGCAATGCAATGGCCGCTATTTGGAGGCACAGATCCATGGCTCCCGGCAAGACGCCGCCGATGGCATGCTCATCATATTGGCCGGCGGTGATCGTTCAGTCTTCGAGGAGTGCCATTCCTGCTTTAAGACTATAGCCAAGAATACCTTCTTTTTGGGCAGTAAGTTGAGAAACCATCGGTGATCATTCTCATCCTGATGTGGAATATATGTAAATATTAAAATTCTCTATCGTTTTCATCTAGCAGATGTTGGCAATGCCTGTAAGGTGAACCTCATTTTGCAAACCATACTGGGCGTCAGTCTAGTAGGATTGGCAGAGGCGTTAGCTTTGGGTATGTATTAAATATAAGTTGAACTGATTGAACAATCTTATTGAATTTGATTTTTGTACTTTCAGCCGACCGTTTTTCCATTTCTTTAAAGGATATCATAGACATATTTGACTTGACTTCTATGAAATCTCCACTACTACTAGCCAAGGGAAAAGGTGAGTGAAGTAACTGACAAGCAGACTAATTTTCTTTGGAATAACTAATGTTGACTAATTGACTAACGCTTGGTTATGTTTATGAACCTTATATTTATATATTTAATACATTTCATTCCCTATTCTTCCACAGAAATGGCCAAGGGGGACTTCAATCCGCAGCAGCCGTTAAGTCATATGCAGCGCGATTTGCGTCTTGTGCTCAACATGGCTGAGAATCTGGATCAGTCGATGCCCGTGACGAGCATCACAAATGAGGTGTTTAAGCATACGAAACGCTTGGGTTATAGCGAGCACGATTCAAGCGCTGTATTCGTAAGATCCAGATTTTAACATTTAGTTAACACGACTACCATTTAAACTATACTTTATCATTTAGTTTAAAACACACACACCGTACACGAAAAAGAAAAAAAAAAAAACAAAACATAATAAACACACACACAGACAACAGACAGACGCGCACAACACTCATACATACACACATGCATTGGAAGCGCCAAGTGCAATACACGAACACATGCAAGCAATTTATTTGTTGCATCAATCGATGAACACTGCAACTCACAACATATGCAGTGCTATTGCAGCATGTCTTCTAATTTCGTTCATATTTTTCACTCCCCTCACTTACTCACTGCCCCACTCACCCATCCCCCACACACACACACACACACATGCACATCTCCTTCAACTGCATTCGCATACACAACTAGAGTAACTTCTATGCAGATCAAAGTCTAAAGCAAGAGTCGTCCAAACCTCTGATTGTGTCCAGTACGAGGACCGAAGAGATGTCAGTGCCGCATTGAGAGAAGAGAGGGAGGAGAATTAGGAAAGAAGAACAGAGAACAAAGAAGAAAGGGTAAAAGGAGAAAGAAAAGCAAATTTGGGCAGCATGCTCAACCCAACAAAGAAAGAGAGAGAGACAGATCAATGCAGCTCTTATATATATATCGTATATAGCCAGTTGATGATGATGTGTGTGTGAGCGGAGCGCTTTCATGCTTTGTGCATTATAAAATATATACACATAATTCGGATGTTGTTTTTAAATATCATTTATTATTATAATTATTATTGTTTTCGACTTACATTTTTTGCCCCGATGTCAGCTGTCGTCGTTGTGCGAGCAGGGATTGTAAAGGAATAAGAAATATTCATGTATCCTATGCATACATATGTATGTTTCTGTATGTGTAGAGAACATGAGAATAAAACTGTACAAACAATTGAATTTGATGACTACCATATTTATATTTCATTGTGAAATTCTGTTTTGCACGCGGCGTTGGCGTAAATTATATCATAAATAAATATAACGCAACCTGAAGTTTAAAGAGTAAACCTGCATTATACAGTTAGTTAGTTTATTTGTATTGCACATCGTATTTGGTATGCAAATTGCCCTATGCAAGAACTGCAACAACAACAACAATCATAACAGCATTATCCATTTTCGTTGTTCAGCAAATCATTAAACAACAACACGAACACACCCAACACACACACATATACACAAACTGGAACAGAAATAAAAATTGAAAATAAACAAAAAAAAAATACAAAATAGTGTAAACTTTTTAGAGCCAAGAGAGTTTCGAGGGATCTATATTAATAATAATAAGAATATAAATATATATATAAATAAATAAATATATTTTACTTATTATTTAGTCTGTATTTTGTTGTAAAACAAAAAAATAATAAAAACCTTAATTTTTAACTATAAAATGGGCGTTTGAAAAATACGATTTTAAGAATATTTTTATACATTTAACTAATGCTGATGAAACCTAATGTTCTACTCTATCCTATCTTGAGTTCTGCGTTTAATGGTGTAACTAAGTAATACGACTATATTACAATAAATTTATCAGAATTCCCTTGAGTATATTTTCAGAACTGTGATCCCATGTAAACATACAACATTGCTCTCTAGATATAAGAACACTTACACAGATCACTGACAGGTAAGTGATGGAATTGTAATTCAGCAACTAATTTGAATTAATTTTTCAGACCAAGATCAATTGCAAATGGAATTACGCATGGAATATGCATACCTCGTCTGGTTACTGTTTCTTTTCAGTTGTACCAATGCCAAAGTAGATGATGTGCGGGACTTGAAGCTGCAAGTGTACGTTAATCCAATTGTGCCATACGGAAAGAGGACTGCCGTAGTCCTTACTATGAGTAAAATGCCGGACTATCAAGTTCAATTGCGTCTGGGCACGCGATCATATTTATTGACATATTGTATAATCGGAACGGGTGCTCCAAAATTCCCGCTAATATTTTCTAAATGCGAAAGCATTCAAAGTAAGCTAACGCAGCTCGGCATGGTGCCCTACATCCTTGCAGACTATGAGAGCGGTTACCTTGCGAAGATAAATGCAGTTTTCTGGAATTTAAATGACACAGCGCTAAAACTAGAAGCAAAAGTTTTCAATCAACCCGATATCCATAGGGTAAAGGTCACATACAAGTTTGCTATCAAAAAGCCAGAAATGTGTGTGCCACAGATTAAAATTCAGTACTGTGATTCGCACGAATCTCCCATGGAAGCTGCCGTCGTGCGTCGTTTCTCAGCTAATGTGATCTTTCTGGCAAGTTGCAATGCTAAAGAAACATATCTAAAGTGGAGTCTCTATGATTTGGAAGAAAGAGGTAAGGTAAACGGAAACAAATCAGAGAATCTACAATAATTTTTATTTAACATTGTTATTCTTGTTATTTGTGCACAGTGGCGATGAGAACTTTTTCGTCTCGTAGACAACGTCTAGTTGTACAACGTAGTCAACTGAATTATTACACCAAATATGAACTTTGGCGCAATCAGTATCTGCTATTTGTTAAGGGTGAATGGAATGGCATCGAATATGCAGCACGTTGTTATATAAAAATAGCAAAGGAAGAGGTGAAGGCGGTCATTGTCGGGGGATCTGCACGGACTATGATGGCAAATAAGCCTTTGATCATGGATGGCTCGCAGAGTCGCGACTATTCTAAATTGCCGAAACAAAAGCAATTTAAATTTTATTACTGGAACTGTCAATCGAATACGGATCACAAGAATGATCACTGCATAAATAATATATCAACAGGTGATGCTCTGAAGAGTAAATAAGAAAGATATCTTGTTGTAATTCATTATTGAAAGATCTTATGATATTTTCTCATTGCTAATATCTCGACTTTTTTTAGCTATGCGATTCACAATTCCCGCCAATGTCTACAAAACGGGTTCCATCTATACTTTCACTCTCCGGGTCGTGTCCGACTATAATCCAAAGGTTTCCTCGCTTGCGAGACAAATGGTCACGATGCAAAAACAAGATCAACTCTCTGTGACGATCGAATGCATCAAAAACTGTGCTGAGAGAGTCTACAATCCGAATAAGCAAGTCCAGCTGGAGGCCAAGTGCCACAATTGTGGACAGCAAGGGACTGTACTGTACAAATGGCATGTGTATGGTAAATACGTAATGAGCAGCAAAATACTTACGATCCGTTGGAATAGTGATCAAGAAGGCTTGCAGGTCGAACTGCTGGCGCAGGCAACCGATGGACGAGTAGGTAGCGATGAACTGCTCTTGGAAAAACATATGCCACCGATTGGGGGCACTTGCACGGTAGAGCCAACAAGTGGCATCGAGGCAACAACCCTTTTTAGATTTTGCTGCCAGGATTTTATAACGAATACGCATCCGCTGAATTATTATTTCTACTCCAATCTGTTGCTTCTGACCAATTGTGCAAGTTGCGATTGTGAAACGTTTTTGCCTTTGGATGCGCAACGAATTAAGGTGTTAATATGTGGCGGCATGCTCACCTGTACAGAACTCCAATTACACGTAAATGTGGAGGCAATGAAAATTGGTACGCTACAAATGGCTAGATTAATCAATACCGAACCCATTCCGATGATACTAACACAAAAAACAAATGAAGATCGTTTCTTAATGATCGCTCAATCGATGGCTTCACGCATTAGGAATACTCACGATGCTCTAGCTTTGCTTTACACCTTCGAGAAAGTCTTTCCCCGTTCGGTTCTTTCACTCGGAAAAGTGGCCAATATGATGTTGACAATTGCCCATCGGTTGTCGCCAATTAATTATGCTGAGCATGAAGTTCTAACCAGATCGCTAACCATACTCAATGGAATATTCAAAAATATATACGAGGATGATATGCAAAGAATGTTGCTTCATCAGCCGTTTCATAACATATCTATTGCCTGTGTCACAATCTTTGATATGATGCAAATGCTTAATGAAGCACCAATACATACGCCGCAAAGTATTTACAAGCAATATGTGGAAGCCGTGAAGAGTAAATCGCTAACACAGAACATAATCGATAAACTGATTTATGAGGCCAAAAGCATTCCACATGAATTGGGTCGAGAAATATCGTTGTTGTGGTTGGATAGCATGTGGCAAACGGAACGACTTTATCGGTATCTGGGCGTGGTTCGACAACTTGAAGTCCAGCCAAGACGGACCAAGGTTAATCGGGTAACCTATGACTTCGATATACATTGCCTGGAAATAGAGCAGGATCGCCAATATCAATTTAACTCAATACATAATATGTATACAGTTTACTTTTCGCCCAAACTGTTGCAGAGCATGAAGGACCCCAAATCGAAAACGATTTGCCTTAAAATCATTTCTATTTATCGATTTTTAAATTGGTGGTATCCTATGGATAAAAAGCCCAGTGAGGTGCTGCTCTCTGTTCATATTTATACCCACAAGGATGATTTTAAAACCGAAGTTTACTTGTCGGACAGCGACATTACTTTCGAAATTCACATGGATGAGTACGAGCCGGGTGACAGATCAGCTCCCTATATGAAAAGTAAGTTGTGGGTCTGTGCCCAAAAACTATCACTTCCTAAATTATTGATCGTAATCCTTTTTATTTATTTTTTTTTGAGAGAATTACCCTCATGAAGAACCATTTCGCTAAGCCGCGAAACAGAACCAGAGACATTAATTATTTATTATTCTATAATCACTAGGAATCGTTCCGCTCCTTCTGGACTTAACCTAATGCGTAGCTTAAAAGATAATATTATGGGCAAAGTTAAAGTGGGGTGCCACTGGTCTACGTAATCACTTTTAGGTGCTGCACATTTGTTTACTTGGCTAATCGTAAATGATTACGAGCTGCAGCTGTCCGGAAAACGGTTAACCTTGTAACCGTGATGCACACACTAAATTAAAATTGAATTATTTGTCTTTTTAGGAATTGCGGGCCCCCAACCTCTCAAAATGAATAAACTCGTCAGACAAGAAGAACGCGATTTAGTCTTTCCCAGTGACTGTAAGTACTGTTTAAATCAAAAAGTATTTCAGTTAAAATAACAATTTGTTAAGATGAAAATTTGCTGGAAGAACGCACTGCTGATCGGAAAAATATAACAATAAGTAACGTTCTTTTAGAGCCAAGAAGCATGAATCTTTGGGGTATGTTTACTGAAATTAACTCAAGTTGTAAGTAACTAACAAATAACTCAATCATTATTTAAAGCCGATGAAAATGAGGATGAATATGGTGATTATGACGACGATGTCGGCGATCTGCATGACACTATCCCTCACCAGGTCCACGCTGAAATAAAGATCATGCAGAATGTGCAATTATATCGTGTTAAAATAATGGCACGCTCAATGATCGCCGTTAACTTTCAGGATGTCACGCACGATCTACATATTTATCTGACTGTCGGCAAACCCCCCGATGATCTTAGAGAAGCACTTGCAAAATCTAGATGCTTTGTGCTCGCCAGCTCAAAAAATAAAACAATGCTGATTCGAAATAACTGCGAGACTTTTGGTAATGTTTATATGGCGATACAAGTAAGTAATTTTTTGAATCTCAGTTGAGAATTATAGAAAATAATTACACATTTTCTTGGTCTTGATTTCAATGTATGTGAATCGATTATGGATTATTTTATTCTCTTTGGTTTTACATGGGGAATAAGATAAAAGGAGCTGAGAAGCATTACAACAAACCGGATTTGGTCCCATCTGGTCCTGCACGTTTCTCGTTCGTTTTCCAACTTCGGAACTGTGATCATTGGATATACGAGAAGAAAGAATGGGCAGAACATAATTGCGTTCCCGCATTGAAAAATTATGGCATGATGTGCACCTGTAATGTACTTGGAACATATACGGGCTATGTCTACAATATCCAGTCGACACGGGTGCCACTGTTGCAGAGGGTTGAAACACATATCAACTGGCTTCTAGTCACTATCGAGATAATAGTAATTACTTTGACTATTATTTGGCTTATCATTCTTTTTATTTGGTTCAACAAGCGACCCGGCACGACCGTTTTCTGTGATATGAGCATAAGGGAGGCGGATTTACATCGAGATCCGCATGATATATTAATATATCTGAAGACTGGTGGTCGCCAAAATTCCCAGACAACAGCAACAGTTCGTCTCGTCTTTCAGACAGTGCAGCACACAGAGTTACAGGTAGATGTCATGCAGAATCCTTCAGAACCGTTGCTAAAGAGAAATTCCACCTATGTGCTGTGGTTGCGTACTCGTAACATACGCATACCAACACGTATTGCCGTATCGCACAACAATGCCGGACGCTATCCGAGCTGGTTTTTACTTAGCATTGAGGTTGTCGACAACAATATGGGTTTGACGCAGGTTTTCATTGTAAACCGTTGGATACGCACCAAAATGTTGATACTCAGCTCTGCCATGGTTCTGCGTAGAGGCACGGCAGGTACTGTCGGGACTTGGTGTGAACGTTTCCGTACCGAATTCGAGCATCAGTGGATTAATTGGGGTATGTGGCGGCCTGTGACAGGGGAGTGGCGCGAGTCCAAGGATCAAATCGGAATGACACGCTTTGAAAGATGTTGTATTTTCGTTTGCAAAATCTATGCAAGTGTAACCGTAGTTATTGTCTATAAGGGACACACGACAATGGTCGATGAAGACGAAGGGAATGTTTTTGCCATTGGGATGTTATGGATGTTTGTTTATTCTGTTATCGCCACTATTATTATTCATATTATATTTTTAAATTTACCGCATGATAGGACAACGCCAAATGACCTAATTACAAAAAAGAGAAAAAGCATTGATAGACCATAAGTCACGGTAACTATTGTCTTAAATTGACAAATGTATTAAATTGCTCTAAGAACACCTAAAGTCGTTTATTATTTAATTAATTATAATTTCATTGTTCAACATTAATAAATATTATTTAAATTTAATTTGTGCGGGATTTGATTTTGTTTGCTAGCAAATTATCTGAGCCATGTATCGTGCTCCGCACAGTTTAAAATATGTAGGAAAAATCAGTATTTTTCTCGGTATTATTTAGTACATTTCGTATTTACTTTACACAATTGCATTCTTCTTCTTCCCGTGCACTAGTTGGTCGTGCGTGTGTGGCAGAAATATTGAAATACTTGAAATCAATTAATAAAAACCTTGCAGTTACGTAGTGCTTGACCAATAATGTCGGAAAAGAAACGAGCACGTCGTCGTAAGGATGTAAGTTTATGATAAAAGTCAATTTTCGCTAAATACCGAACGTCGCAAAAACCCTAAATTACCGTCTTGCGTGAGTGCCTCTGTGTGTGTGTTTTTGTGCGTGCATGTTTGTGTGTATGTATGGGTTCGTTGATGTACCACAGTCCAATTGGCATGCTCATTGTGTTTGTTTTTATTTTGATGGGTAGTACAAATGAAAATCTTTGCCGATTCATATAAAATACATAATGCTGATATCAAAGACATACATACGTACACCATATCAATGTTTCTAGGTAGGGGGCAAGTTCAAGATTAGTGAAACAAACGAGCCATGCGGCTAGTCTGTTGTGTTGTTTCTAAACGAGCATATGTATACATAAATATGTGTTTGTGTGTGTGTGTGGGTATACATATGCGTCCGGGCCTGCCTGTAAGAATATGCGCAAGTGCCCTCCTGCCTGCACCCGTCTATAATTAACTTGCAATTGTCCCTTTCATGTCATAATAGGCGCATTTTTACATTCTTTAGTGCAGTCAATATTTTTTTCTCATTTGAACAGCTTTATTTGCATAGGGGGCAACCCTTTTTCTAGCGACTCAAACAGCTGTGAGAGCTTGTACATGATCTGGCAACGCTCATAAAGGGAAAGCTTGAGTTGTAAAGCAACAGCAGAGACGACTCAAATGATCAGCAGCAATCAAAGGGCCGTAGTGACGGTCTCGAGGGCCCATAGGCAAAACTTTCCGGGGGCCGTTTGTTTAGTTTTCATTCTTTAAAACATTTTATGAGTTTTTCCATATCACAAAATGAAAAAATCTATTATCTTTCATGTTACGTATATTACTTTTATATTGGTAAAATCAACGATTGATCTTCAGAAATCTATATATCTAACCCTCTGGTTCTCGATTGACCATATTACCAATCCGCTCAACCATTTTTACTCCATCGTACTTCGCAGGAGACGTGGCAAACCCCGCAAAATATATGTATATATTCTTGTTCATTTCTTTTTTGGTAGCAGGGGGCCCCAGGCAGGCGCCTGATTGCGCGCCTGAGTAACGACAACAACAGCTTACATACATACATAGATGTCTGCATGTGTGTTGAAGCCATGTGTTCTCTTTTTGGGCTCTCTGCTCTCTCTTTAACTCTCTCGTGATGCACCTACTTATCAGCGGTTTTGGTTTGTATTCTTCAGCTGTAGTTGCTTTACGACTTGACGCTGTGTAGTTGGCTCAGGGAAAGTTTCTACCACGAACGAATGTGTATACCCACATGTGTGTGCAAGTATACACAAGTGCTACAAATACCTTTACATGTGTTGGTGTGTGTGTGTGTGTGTGTGTGTGGATCGCCAGTCGTTTGACCAGACAGCTGCCAGTTTAGTGCTGAGATTCAATACTTTCTAGACTTGCTTAGCGATTGTAACACGTAACCGAGATCGGGAAAAACAACCAAATACAATTAGAATAAACTTTAGTTATTCCCTCATTTGAACGATTAAAACATTCACCAAATATAATGAGTGAAGACGAGCGATACTCAGATAGAGAAGAACATCTTGAGGAGGAAGAGGAACAGGAAATCTTTGACGACGGATTGGTATTATTATTTTTTTTTTAGTTTGTTTCTCTGATTCTCTGGCGATACGTATGTTAATTGCACAGTGTGTCACAGTGTGACTAAATATGGAACTGGTGGCGTGGCCCAAATTCGTTGGTAGAAAAAAATAGAGTTGTAAATTGATACAATTTACTTTCAAATGCTCTGTTGTCTGAACAAATCCATTGCTGAAAACTGTAATTAATACAATATTTATTTGTGTTATCTAAATTTAAAACTTCAATTAAATAATTTATCTGAAACGGACAGAAAAAATTATAAATAATTTCTATAACATTCTGAATTTTCAATATTTCACAAGAATATTAAATAAGGTGACGCTCTGAACAAAATTTATGATACAGAATTTCGTTTATAATTAAAAAATATGCCAAAAATAAAGTGTACACGTTGGAATTTAACGTTTTCATATCTGTATTACAGGAATACTCTGAACCCGGACAACAGAAGGTTGACAAGCCATCGAAAGATGAAAAGAACGTGGCGAAATGGTTGAAGAAGAATGTGAAGACAAAGAAAACTAAATTTCTGAGTCACATTGTCGAGTACTTTACATCGTGCAAAGCAATCGATGCACTGATGAAGTCGAAATTTGCCGAGGGCGATAATCCTCTGTTCACTACACGGGAACAAGCAGTTGAGTTTTTGGACATAATGTTGGAGCATAAGTTTTTCCATCGGGCCAAGAAGGTGCCCGTCACACTGGACGAGTTGCGTAGCAAATCCGAAAAGAAGTCGGAGTCGAGCAAAGTGCAAGAAAAGGATAAAACAGATGCCTCTGCCGGTGGTAAAACAAATGCAAAGTCGTCTTCATCGTCAGACAAGAAAGACACGGATCCGGAGGTTGAAGGAGAAGCTGCACAGGCTGCAGCTGCCGAAAAGAAGGAGAAAAAGAAACGTAAAATACGTTTAGATATGCACCCAGAGCAGATCTTTGTTGACGGTTCGGAGGCATATGTATGGATCTATGATCCTATACCATTGCATTATTGGATCTTTGGTTTCATACTGCTGCTTGGCGCCGTTGGCATTTGCCTGTTCCCGCTGTGGCCGCCACTGCTGCGCAAGGGCGTATATTATTTGTCAGTTGCTGCAGCGGGTTTCCTGGTATTTATACTGGCCCTCACTGTGGTCCGTTTGATTATATTCACCATAGTTTGGGCACTTACTGCTGGCAAATTGCATTTCTGGATCTTTCCCAATCTTACCGAAGACGTCGGTTTCTTTGCTTCCTTCTGGCCACTATACGAGGTTGGTGCTTATTCACTTATTGTTTTGTATGGTAAACTGATCATACTTTTTTTCCGCAGAGCAACTATGTAAGCGATGCTTCCGCCTCCACATCTTCCTCAAAATCTGATAAAAAATCCAAATCCAAATCGAAGAAAAAGGATAAAGATAGCGATGCTGAGGAGGATACAGCTGTAGACGCTGATGGCGATGTAGATGGAGATGCTGATACGGTACCATTAGAGCCGGAGAAGATCGAGTTAATCAAAGAGCACGATGCAGACATGGAGGTCCGAAAGCGTCGTAAACTTGGTGCCGATGAGTACGAGGAAGATGATGCTGATGATGGTGCCGGTGCTGGTAGCGGTGCAGAGTCCAGCTCATCGCACAAGGATGCAGCAGCGCAGGCTAAGGATACCAAAGCTGGGTAAGCTGTGACGCATTTTAGAGATGTGACGTGAATCTCGTTTATTATGCATTTGCTCGAATTTTTAACATACGATCTGAACTGATCGCAATCTATATTTTTATTTGGTTTTGATTTCGTTTAATCGCAAGTCATACGATATCAACTGTAGTTGTTAATTGTGTATATTTTTGTTCCTTAATAAATTAAATATAAATATTGTGCTATGATTTCGATTTGCATTAAGATTTTCTTTGCGATTGTTTTTATTATTATTTGTTTTCATTTCATTTGAAGCATAACATTCATTCATAACTCATTCAATCGGTAGTTGGAGCTCGATTCTGTTGTATTCCATAATTGCGGTTGGCCAACGGTTGTTCCAAGTATTCCAAGTTCTGTTATAACTAAGCTCTAAACTTTTATAACAAAAGAAAATGCAACGGCTTAAAATAAATTGTTTATTTTACTTTTCATTTAATATGTATAAATAAAAAAAATAGATCTTCAATCGAAATCTCTTAAAATGTAAATTAAAATTACATTTCGATAAATGCAAAGTTTGGCCAACCTCTAATTTGTATATACATGTGTATATTGATTTCAAATCCCATGTGGAGCCTAATGGATTTGGCTCACACTCTATCCCCATAGTATACTAAATTGTATCATACAAACTCCATTTGCCATTTGCTATTTCCCATTTGAGACTCATTCAAGCAGCTCTATTGCAGTCTGTTCTGATTCCTTGAGTTTGAGCCGGTTTGGATATGTTTAATATCAAGAATTAATCCAAGCATTTACTGAGTAAGTTTTCGAAGTTTAATTTATCACAAACCAACAAAAAAAAAATCTAAACAAATAAAAAACCGATACATTCACACACACATGCACTTCCCACACACAATACACATTTTGGATTCTAGTTTGTTTATTGAATTTTATATTGTTCACTTATTTTATTTGCTATATAGAAAATTACTTTCCTTCGCTTATCATTTGTACTATAATTATATTAAAACTCATTTTCTCTTTTACAGTACGCCCCGCAACTCGGAATCTGACTCGGAGAGCTCCAGCAAAGATTACGAAATAATTAGTTCAAGTGAGGTGCAGAACGTTGCGGACAACTAAGGGGCAGAAAATCGACAAAATAAAACATGAAATAAAATAGAACAAGAAATCGAAAAAACAACTCAATCTATGCTTATTGTATTTGAACGAGAGAGACACACACATCCAAGATTCTAGCTAATTGATAAGGCAAACAGATATAGCAGTTTGTGTTTTTATATTCCACGCATGTGTCGGGTTTTTCCGCACATTGGGGAAACACTCTAGAAAATTTCCGATTCACAATTGATTGTTGTAGTAAAAAGTGTATTTGATGTAATTGTCGTTTGAACACTATTTCTGACTTTAAGATAAGCATATTTCAACACAATTGTGGCCCAATGGCATTTTGTTGTTTATATATTTTTCTTAGCTGTGTTTTTGTTTTATTAACATAAATATATTTTTAAATTTTTTTAAGAGTACATTGCAAAGATGTTTTTCGTGTTTTTATTATTTTAATTTGAGTGCAGGCAACGCTTGCAATTGATAATAATGTTTGCGATATGTTCATTATTATGTTTCAATATATACACGGCATTCATATTTTATACATTAATATATGTATACAAAATAGTTATATACACATACAATATATATGTATTTAATGTACGATCGATCATTTACTTTAAATGTAACTAAAGCAAATTAACATTGAAATTAGTAGCGTATAACATCTAATTAATTATTAAATAAATAAAACTAGGTAATTCTATTGTGAGAAATCAAAAATAAAAATGATTGTTTTCATTAAAATCAATTTCGATCCAAAAAAAAAAAAACTGTATTCTAAGGCAATATATATATCAACTATAATTCATCCTTAAACTGTCGCTCGGCGTGGTATTGGTTTAGCATGAGGTTCAGCCAGTACCATGTTCTTCGTGGAAACAAGAGACCCAACACGGTAGTCATACCTGCAATCTATCAAATAAGATATTTACCTGAGTATCAGATTATGTGCTATATGCCACTTCGATACTTACCACAATAAGACCTTGAGCAAGCCAATAGATCAGCCAAAAGAGTACGCTGGCACAGGAACCCAAAAAAGCAGCTAAAGGATTTCGATAATGAAACTGCATAAGTTTGTAGTCCATTGAAGCTTCTGGCATAGACATCTTCTGGAAAAACATCAAAGAACTACGCGAATAGAGTTGCGTTTTTATCTGGAATTACTTTATTTCTAAACTTTAGGCAGAGTGCCCTATACAAAATATATGTTATCTTTTTAATTAGTTTTATGATAATAATTTTATGGGTTTGGTCATCATTTCTTTGATTTGATTTTGTAACACATTATTTCCTATCCAACGACTGTTTCTCTTCTTTCTTCTTGTCTTATTCGTATCAGTACGGGGGTTTTCTACCTGAGCATTATCTGTACC
Organism: Zaprionus indianus; assembly: GCA_018904595.1. Classification (NCBI taxonomy): domain Eukaryota; kingdom Metazoa; phylum Arthropoda; class Insecta; order Diptera; family Drosophilidae; genus Zaprionus; species Zaprionus indianus. The sequence continues at coordinate 7,811,109 of JAEIHA010000905.1, forward strand.
GACTGTATAGGTTTGCTCAACTTGCGCTGCTTTATATTTAATGTGATGTTTTCGAATTCGAGACGGTTGAGCTGGCCACACCGGAAGCTGTTTCTTCTTTAACGATGTTTTTTGCACATCTGGTATCACAGTTTTTATCAGTTCACCGGATTTGCCGTTACTTAAGGACTCTGAGGTCACATCCCAAATATTCAAAATATTGATAGCATTTGATTCTGTCTTCTTCTTCTGTATATCTGGAGTTCGAAATTCGAGCAATTCCAAAGACTTAGCCGACTTAGGTTGTCTTAAATAATATGTATTAAGCTTTCCCACGAGAATTTCCTTAGAATATGTCATTTTGGGCTTTAATATTTCGCTGCATTCATATTGAACTAGTCCCACGAATCTAACAGTGTGAAAAACTTTCGGTAAACTTAGTTTAACTCCTTTCAACTGTTCCAAGAGTTCCTGAAGCTGTAGGTCTCTGCGTTCTTTACCGGGCTTTAAATTGGCATATTTATCCGATGGTCTAACAGTACCAAAGCAAGATTCGAAATTAGTGGAACTTGATTTATGAGTAGTTTCGATTTTTCTCCTACTTTTCTGTTCATTCGACTCTGTGATTCTATTCGATTTTGATTCTAGTTTATTATTCTGTACAATATTCCCAGTTACTATCGGACTATTGACCTTCTGCATTAAGATACCATCTTTAGATATGTTGTTTGGATTTTTCTTTAAATTTTCATATTTATCCTGTTTGATCTCATTTTTTTCAATTTGATTGTTTTCATCTTTAAGGTTTTTGTTTATAGGTTTTTGCGGATTATCGTTGACATTTTTTGGCGAAATGGTTCTGTGGCGTTTAGTTTTGTCTTTCTTTGATTCTTCCTCGGAATTCTTTACGATTCCTTTATTAGGTTTGCGTGTATTGGAATTGTCAATCACGTTAGATCTGCCGCTATATTCTTTCTTCGTTCTGCAGTCGGTTACATTTCGAACGTCTTCGAACAGTGTACAACCTTTTTCCTTCTGTCTTCTTGATGTGTCCTGGATGCAACCTGTGGGCTTTGGATTTTTTGTTTGATCATTGTACTGCTGACTGTGAGAAGCTGTTTGTGCTGTCTGATAAATACTGGATGCACTGTTACTCTCAGATGTAACGGTGTTACTCTTCGTTTGTTGGTTCTGTGGTTTATTTGTACACGTTTGCGACCGAATCCGGCCGCATTTCTGACAGTTGGAATGTAAATTGTTAAGTACTTTCGGAGCCATGCGTTGCTTACCCTGACATTTAGACGTGGCTGCCTCCTTTGGACTGCTTCTGTGGCCGTTTATAGCACCGTACTGTGATCGCTGGTCACCTTTCTGTCCTTGCAGTGGCTGCAATTCTTCGTTCCCAGCTGCTGCTGCTGCTGTTGGATCGGTGCGTTTCGTTCCGCTTCCGAAAAATCCGCTGATTATCGACCACATGGACGAGCTGCTGGTTGCGTTGCCCCCCACGCCGGACAAACCCTTGAGATACTGTGCATCGCCTGCTGATTTATTTGTCGAATTTAAATGCGTTTTGTTTGACATGTCATTGGAAGGGGAATTGGAATGGTGATCTATGTCTGGCGGAACAGCAGGATCAGTGGGATTCGGCTGTTGTGTTGCGGTCTGGCCACATTCTTGAGCTGTTGTTGTGAGTAGCGTCTCTTCAAGATTGCTTTGCATTAATTTTGTATCGATATGCAGACTTTCCATAAATTGCAGCAGACCCTTGACAGAATCCGTGTGCGGATCCCCCAAAAGATCCGGTGCCGGGTCGATTATCATGGGATGATCTGCAGCATTCGCCTCGGGCTTCTGTTCCATTAGCCAAATGATCTTTTCCATAATGGATATGTGAGAAAGGTCCGGCTCGACAGACTTTCCAAGCAGCAGTGGCTCCTCGCCGCCACGACTGCGTGGTGGCAAAGCGGAGCTGTCGCTCTTGTGACTGCTTAAGCTGTCCGTGCTGCTACTCGAGACGCTGCTGTCGGACAGAGCCGATTGGGCAACGGTCTTCATCATGTCGTGCAGTCGCAGCGGAGCACCCATTGTATAGCCATGACGTAGATTCTCAGTTGGCGGCGCTGAGGGCACATCGAACGGAGACGAAGAGGAGCAATCGCTGCTCGGCTCGGATTCAAAGCTCAAGAGTCGCGTATTGGGCAAATCATCTCGCTCGCCAATATGCAAAGCCTTCGGCTGGCGCAGCATCTGTCGGGCACTCTCCACTACGAGTGCATCCTCCGACGGTCCCTCGTAGCTGTCGAACGGCGAGAATTGTGTGGCCGAATGCGCCTCATCCACTTTGGGCGGCAGGCCTCCTCCCTTGGCACGTTGCTGTTGCTTCGACATAATCTGGGAGAGCACATGGGAGAGCGGCGGCAGCGGTTGACTGCAGTGCGAACGTCCGAAGATACGACGGCGCTTTGAGATCGCGCCACCAGTGGCATCCGTGATGGGTTTGTCCAAGGGTATCAAGTCGGAAACAAAGAGATTGTCATAGAAACTGGACTGACACTGGCGCATATGTAGCGGACGATTGAAGACCTCGTGGGCAAAGGCCACCAGGTTGGGCATATCCTCGGGTGTCTGCTCCCACAGCGATTCGCCGGCCGGCGGCGATGGGCTGGGCGGTGGTGGAGGCGCCGATGGTTGTGCTTCGGGCACGACCACTGCCTCAACTGCGTTGTGTCGCTTGGACGGTGATGCCAGGCTCAAGCGCTGCGGCTTGCGATAGCAGCCAAAGCGTCCAGTATATGTTTTTGACTTGTTGTTGTTGTTGTTGATGCCGTGATTGGTGTTGCTGTTATGATAGTTGTTGTTGCTGTGGTTCGATCTGAGTTGCGGTGCACAGACCATGCCAACCATACACTTGCTGCAGTGGGTCTTGCGTCGCGGCTTCGGCTTCTTGGCACTCATCGCAACCTTGACACGCACCAGTCCACGACGCGCCTCCTGTTCGTTGCGCCGCCGCTCGGCGAGCAGTTGCTGTCGCAGCTCCGCGGCACGCTCCTCCTCATCACTGGAGGAAGTGAGGCAGGCGCGCGGCCGACGTCGACGGCCGCAGACCTCGCACCAAACCTCCGGAGTCGGCGCAATGTGAAGTATGGAGCGCGGCAGTTTCTCGCACAGACACCAGCTGCTGGACATTTTCTTCAGATAGAGAGAATACAACTCGTAGAATCGGAACATCCAAGCAGAAAATTCAAATATTTTTCTCTATTTTCTCTACTGTGCGCATCAGGTTCAGCAGCACAGTTCGACTGGGGGGGCACACTTTCCCAGCTTCGACCTACCGTCGACGCTGCTCCAATAGCCTGCTTGTTTTTGTTGCCATAAATATATATATTTTTATATGTATATCTTAGCATATAAATATATTTCCTGCAAAAATAACTACGCACGTAGTTCCACGTATTTCAATTCCTTGTTAAACTAATTGCGCAATCTTTTTTTCAGTATTGTGTAACGCAAAAATCGTGACAAGTAGAAAAGTTTGCGTGCAGTGTTGAAAAAGGTCTAGCGAAAAGTAACCTGCACCAATGTTGTTAAATTTACACAGTTACAGGACAGTGCGTTTGCATTATTATTATTAATTTATATTATGTATATAATTTAAAGACGTTATTCATTTTGGCAGTTCTAAACCTCGAAAGGATACATTCATGACGCAGGACTAAAGCCACAAAATATATGTAAGCATGTATGTAAGTTGTGTATATATGCATGCATGACATATACATATATTGTTAATCTGCATCAGGATTCGAGTCGATTAACTCCTTTAAAAGATGATTTACAATACAAAATATGTACATTCTTGTAGTATACCAAACAACGATTTCGTCAAAGCTCTATGAAGTAATTTGCAATATTAACATACATATAAATATGTATTAAAGCTGTAACTCTTCTTTTCGACGCAGCTTTTTTTTTTTTTATCAATGTTTAATATCGAAGGTTGGCCTTGATAGTGATTATTTCTTTTGTTCTCACCATTAAATAGATAAATGCACATTTAATCTAATTTTTGTATATATTACTGCAATTAAATATTTTTAAAGTGATTTTTTTTTATTATAAAGCCACAAAACATTAAAGCAACTGAAAAATTCCGTTTGAATGCTTTTCGTTATTTACTGGGTTTCCCTACTTACACACAAACACACACGCACGCAATAATCGCGTGTTAATTCGAAGTGATTTTTCATGTAGTGTAATTAGACTAAACCAAAGCTGAGTTAACATGAATGAATCAACGCTTTTTTAGTTATTTAATGGGATTTGGTTTTTTTTAGTAAAAAGAAAATGTATAGCTATAGCCCAATAAATACTAATGGAACAGTATGGAGCACGTTAAAATCTAAATTAAAAAAATATATGTAAACAAACACAAGCCAAGTGTGATAATTATTCTCAATTAAATCAATCTCGTGCAACCTTTTTGAATTACTTTGATTGATCTGGATAGTTTCGTGTTCGCATTTTTGCTTCTAGTGGTTCTGTTTGAAGTCAAAGAACGCATTAAAAGCGCAATGGCCGCAGCGTCGTGTATTTCCGGCTCATTGGACGGCAAAAGGCGTTGCATACTTTGGCGGAACGAATTTATTGAAGGAACACGCTGTTGTAAAGCTATATGTGTGTGTAAATGTGTAGTGTGTTATGTGTGTGTATCCAAATCAAGCCTAACTATAAATTATAAAACAACTTGGAAGTAAGAGTTTCGGCAAACCGAATCTGAAATATGCTTTAAAGTGAAGTAATGTAGTGTTTTATATTTATTTTGTAGAATATAATAGAGATTTATTTAAGATAATCTAGTAGAGCTTAAACCATTTTACAAATTGAGTAATGCTTTATTTATATTTACCCTGTCTATCATGTATGTAGCATCTATCCTAATCTATCTTACTTCTCTTCCCTATCTATTTTATGTATGCTGCGTATTCTTTGTATTCTATATATCTAATCTATTCTAGTTTTCCTTTGTATCCTATGTATACTAACTATACTTTGTTTTGTATATATGTATGTATCGTATATATCCGAAGTATCCTCTATATCCTTTAACTCCTATTTTACCATCCTGCAGCTTCATAATATATTGTAGTTGATCCAATTGGCTTCACTGCTGTCATCATAAGCATACCCGCTAAGCTCCGCTCAGAGGGTATATGTATGTATTGTAAATGTGTATGTACGTATATATAATTCCTGGTAGAACGACTCGCCATGCACGTTCGAGCTTCCCACTTGAGTTAGGAGGCAACTGTCGGCGATTTATGGCAACTATTTGGCCATAAAAATGTGTATAATACGAATGATATTCGCATCCGCAGACGCAACGCCCCGATATTGTGCTCTCGCATTGGCGCCTAATTGTGCGCTGCTTTCTACTCTACTTCCGGTCGCAAAAGCCCTCCAACAACAAGCAATGAAGAAGAGAGATAGAGAGAGAGAGAGAGAGAGAGAGCTACGAAGTTAGTGGAAAAATGTACTCGGCATTTTAATGCATTTTCATTGCAATACTTTTAGTTTCCCTTTATTTTCGGCATTTTTCCTTTGCCCTGGAATTTTCAGTATATTTTCATTCTTTTTTTTCAACTGTTCCTGATGGTTTTTTGCTCTTCTGCCGGCCGGTCCAGCCGGGGCGTGGCTTTTAGTTGGCATTTATTGCATTTCCTCCCCACATTTAAAACGCCAACGTTGTACCGTAATTTAATGTGTGCCAACTATTTGGGGCACGCACAGAGGGCGTCGAAGGGGGACGTGCCAATGGGCAATGCATTTCGATGAATTTTCAATGGAATGAAAACTAACTGAAAGTAAGTGGAATAAATAAGTATAAGTATAAGTAAAAAATTATATAAATTTGAATTAAAGAAATTGAAAGAGGTAACTGTTAAATCATCAATCAAACCATCAAACTATTGATGGTGCGATGATTGTACAGTGGCTGCCACAATCCCAAGCACGTCAGCTATGCAAGTGTTCAAGTATTTTCACTTGAACTGTGACTGCCGCATACTTGCGACCACAACTGTGGCTGCAGCTCGAGGATTAGACAGAATTTTAATTGAAATTTCGTACTTCCGCCCAGGTTAATACAAAAACAATTTCCGCCGTCATTGTGGGTCTGCGATTCCATAAGGTATAGGTGTAGGGTATGTGTGTGTGTGTGTGCAAGTTTCGCTGGGTGCAGAGGGCGTGGCAATGCTCGGTCTGGTCGGTTATTTTTTTTTGTTAGTCTAGCTGGAAATTTAAAGCAAAAGTTAACTTTGCTACGTGACTCATGCGTGAGGATGGGGCTGCAACAGCGTGTGTGTGTGTTAAGGTGTGTGAGGTATGGGGTATGTAGCACATGCATCAGAGAGCAGCTGTTGCAAATGCTGCGACGCACCGAGTGTTTACTTATTTAACACAATTTGTACATTTCATAACTCTCGACGTTGTCGGCGGTCCAGACAGGTGCATATGTGAGTCAGTGTAAGTATTTATGTGTGTGTGTGTGTGTGTGTGTTGGTTTCTGCCACGCATGCGTAGCCTTGCCACGCCTCGGGGGCTTAGACATGTTTTGGGCGTTGCTTACTTAATGGAATTTTCTATGCAGTTTTTCTTCTCGCTTTCTTTAGCTTGTTTCCTTCGTTTTTCGGTTGCTGTCAACTGAAGTTTGTTTGGGTAAGTGGAAAGCGTTGTCAGCCAGCCTGGTGAACAGGTGAAAAGTGCTGGCTAGCGGGGTGTGCACAAAGGGGGATAGTTTCTACGGCAGCACTGACCCAAGTCTCAAAGCGATGTCGCACAGCCTTGAGAAGCACTCAACAAATAATGCCGAATACAGACACACATACAAATACACAAATCCACATGCCATACCCTATGCATTCTATTCACACACACACATATATGCACTGCTATTGTTCGAGGGACCTTTAGCCATAATTATGAAACTGACAACTTTCCTGAAACACTATCGAAGGAGATCACGTATCTCGTTCTCCCTATTCCACTTTGCCAGGCTTGCTTGGTTTTTTAGTGCATGAGAAACTCTTCAATTTGAAGTTGCAAATGAGTTCACTTCAAGTTGGTTTTAGAATATTTGGATATTCTCAAGGGGAATCAACGTTTCCTTGTGCTGTTTTGCTAATTTTGTTTAGTCACTCTTTAATTTGAAAACTTAAGATTACAGTGTTTATTATATTGAGGTAATTTAGAACCAAAGGAATAATAACAATATTATGTGTATTTTTATTGTCATATAATTTAATTATTCTTTTCTATTTTTGTAAAAATATATTTTTATGAATTGTAATTTATTTTCTTAAATTTTGTTCAAATTATCAGTTGTAATTACATAAACTTTCCTCTAGTTGTGCCTATCGATTAATTAATAGCAGTATAATGTTATTAACAGGATAATTTTATTGATACATAAACACTGTTGCCAATTTGGCACCATCCGTTAATGCAGAAAATTTGAAGTACAGGGAAAAAATGTTTGATATAATTTTGTAATATATTTCCCAATAAAACAAAATTAATAAATTCTGAAACTAGTAATACTTTGTTTCCATTCGAGGCTCGATTACTTAACAAGTTCGTTGGTACAAAATTGAATTTCTTCTTTCACTCCATTACTTAATTAACTGGAATTAGTTTATTTCGCTGCTTCATTATTTATCAAATGGGCCAAACAAGTGTACATGGCGTAATGGAGAAGACATCGTGATTGCACACAAAGTGCACGCTTAATAACCCCCCACTCCCCGTACCCCTTTTAGGGAATGCTTGACCATTGGGCGAGGCGAGTCGAGTTGAGGCTTTTCTGGTTGCCCAGATACTTCCGCTGGCATAAAAGCCTTGCCAAAGGTAATTGTTTAAAAATAAATTCCATTTTATTATGGCGCAGTAACGGGTACTCTCAAACACAGACACACACTCATATTCATACTCCGACACTCATACATATATAGATTGCCTGTCTAGTCGACTGTGTGTGAGTTTGAGTGTGTGATGCGTTTCAAACTCAGCCCGAAACTAACCGACAAAATTTGCTGCTGTTGCGGTTTATTTTGTGTTGCAAAAATATGCAGCAGACTTTCGCACTTGCCCCCCTCTACGCCACTGTACAATGGGGGTATGGTATGGTAGTTCTCTGTCTGACGCTTCCCGTTTATAGTGCGCCGTGGCGCATTGTCGAGCTTGACTTTTTGTGTCGGTCGCGCCTGGAATGCTGAGTTTGTTGTGCTCTGTTGGGCTCCGTTGTTGGCCTGGGTTGTTATTTTGGCCAAAAGCTGTTAAATTGCATGAAACAAAACAACGCCAAGTTTGCAAATGTGTGTGTGTGTGTGTGAGTGTGCGTGCCTAAAAGGTGGCTGCAAATGTGCATTTAGCTCGTGCAAACGACTTGACCAACTGCAAAGCATCCAACAAACATTCAACAACAACAATTCAAACAACAACAACTGCGCCCAGCATTACGCTATAAATATTAGAGCGGGTGTCAAAATGTGTAAAATGTTTGGGGTAAATTCCTCAGAAATGACTTGCGAAACACTGTGAAATTATATGGAGCAAATTTTGCAGCAGCTTAAGTTCAATACGTTTAATGGATTCACAACGAGCCGAAAAACGATTTGGGAGAACTTGAATGACCTTAAAGGGCTCTGCAGTTGGGCTTGCATATTGGAATTAAATAACTTTGAATGAAATTTGATAAGTTTCCAGAGTGCAATTGTTTATTGTATTCGATTTTATCAATGAAAAATCCTCTTTATAGAAATATTTCCTTCTTCACTTCATTAGCTTAGTTTATTCGAATTTCTGTTTTAACTTAATTTGAGTTTATTGAAAAGTTGTTTAACTTGATTAAAATTATAATTAATTTCTTCTTTGACAGTTTCCTTATATTGCTCTTTACCTTTTACAGGCAAATCAAGTTTTAAACATAATTAAAATATCTTTATGGCACGCATAAAACCAAAGTATAATAAATATTTTAATCAACTTGAGTGGGGAAGGAAAAAAACTACAATTCCCCAAAGGAATTGCCTGGTGTGTCTACGCGAGTGTGTGTATGTGTGTGTGTGAGATAGAGTGTAAAAGTTGCTTGCTTGAAAAAACATTTCTGAAGATGTGTTAAGAACTTGCGGCCGCCATTGAAACACGCGGCGTATACGCAATGTGCGAGTTTCTTTTACATTTTCTCTTTACTCTCTTTTTTTTTTTCCTTTCCTTTGAGCCTAACTTTTGGCTACTCAAAGTATCGAGCCGTGCTTATTTTTCAAGTGAACTTCAAGTGAGCAAAGGATGCACTCAGAGGAAAGGGGAAGCGGAAGGGGAGCGGGAAGAGGATGAAGAAGAAGAAGGAGCAAGAGTAACAGCAGCAGGCGTTGAGGTCTGTGAAAAGCTGCTCAAGTGCAGCCCTTTGACTTGGGGCAAAGGCAAGGTCTCTTGCTCTATCTACGGCTTTCCCCTTTCCCCAACTCCATAGTTATCAGTAGTTTATTTCCTCTGTGTGTGTGTGTGTGAGAGTGTGTGAGTGTGCGTGTTTACCACTACTTATGTAGCAGGAAGTTGTTGGCTTCCTAAACGGATATACTGACTTCGCAAATAATGTTTTTTTGTTCCCCACCTTTACTTGCTCCCACTGCATTCTTTTGTGCCACACTTTGTTGTTGTTGTTCTTTTCTGATGTGTAGCTCGTTTTCTCTTTCCTTCTTGTTGTTGTCGAGGTGCAGCCAAAGCTGGCAAGGACGACTTCTTTTCATTGCAAAGAGTAAAGGAAAGAAAGAGAGAGAGATAGAGAGTGATGTAAGTAAGTGAGATGGAGATGGGATGCACGTGCCGTAGGTATGTACAGTGGGCAAAAGCTTTGTATAAATTGATAAACTAACTATAACAATTTAATACTCTTTATTATACTCTTTATTATCATTTATGATTTTATACTGTTCTTTATTCTATTTTGGAATCATTTTATTTTCAATATTTTATTTTACTTAAATGTTTTCTTTAACATATTTAATTTGGGTAACTTCGACAACTCACAAAAGTCGCTGTTAACGTTTGAAATATTTACAGAGCAAACTGTCAACTTAACAGTTAAATTGGCGTTGCCATATTTAATTAAATGCAACTTTGTATAAGCTGCCTCGAATTTTTGCTTTACTCATCACTGTGCATAGAATTTTTGTTGTTGCTGTTGTGGGAGTTGTTGTTGCACTGGCAGCACCTTCGACACCGACATCAGCGTCGAACGGGTAACTGAGTACCTTGAAGTGTCTTGGGTCTTGTCTTCCCTCCGCCTCCGCCTTCACCGTCACCCCCGGTGGCAGCAGTTTACCGTCTTCGTTCCACTTAACTTGGCTGCTTCATATTTACCAACAGCCACTTGAAGCTTAACTTTCAGGCAACATATTTTAGCCACGGTCAGTCGAAGCTGCCCGTCGGGTAAAGTGCTTATCGCATTGGACTCGCCTCTTTCTCCCGCTTTAATGTGGCCTTTGATCTGGTCATTATGTGCACTTGGCTATGTGTGTGTATTGGAAAGTGCTCAATCTCTGCTGCCATAAATCATGTGCAACAACTTTCACCAGCACTAAAAGAACTTGAACAGCAGCAGCAGAGTCCACGCTGGGGAATAGATTACGGCAGAGCAGCGAGTGGAGAAGTGGATATGAAGGAGTGCAAGAACTTTTATTTGTAGCTTGAAAACGGCCATTTAGCATAATTAAAGCTAAAGCTTGAAAAAACGGGGGGAACCCAGAGCATGCACAATTATGCTGCTGTAGTAAAATTTCTCGTGCAATGTAAATTAATTTCGCTTATTACAACACGCAGTTGCAACACCGAAGACAAAGCCCCGGCTGCGGCGACGCGACATAATCACGCCCAGACCGAGACTAGCCCCACCTGTCCGCGAGGGTGAACCCTTCGTGCAAACCTCCCACTGCTTCCACTCCTTCCTCGCTGGCCCGCAACTGTTGGGCATTTAATCTCGACAACATTTCCTTTTGCCTCTGCCTGCGGTATGACATTTCCTCCCAGTGACCACTGTGCCACGCCTCCACCTCCGCCTCCGCCTGCAACTCGGGACCTTCCTCCGCACGGTGCCGCATGCTGTGCCAACGTCGACAGACTGCGACAGCCCTTTGCCGTTGTCGAAAACAAAAATTAGCCGTGCAGTAAAATGGCCAAAGGAAGTGGCAAGTAACTACCTTGCTGCAGTGCCTCGCCTCTGTCGCTGCCCGCACTCCCTCTCTCTCTTTCTCTCTCTTTCTGTCTCTCTTCCCCATTAGCCTCTGCCACATGCAGTAAAAATTCGTTAATGTGCAGCTAATTAAGTTCAAAGCATGGCTCCGGGCTTGGTCCGTTTGCAGTCCTCCACCACCAACACTAGTTCCATCTCCATTCTCCTGCGGCAGTTGCTTTTTTAGTGCAGCTACTTCCCTGCGCCCTCCCAGCTACCGTGCTGCATCTCTTAACTGGGTAACAGTTTCGTGCGTGTTGAGGTACTCAATTCAGGGTGCCTTCTTCTTCCCAATTAGCAGGCTGGTTTTGCAATTTACACAAATTATGTTCGTCTCTTCTCAGCAATATCGAAACGGGAGTTTAAATTTAAACGGAAAAGTGTGGCAAAGTAAATGTAAAGGCGCTGTTAAAGTTAAATGTGCAAATGTTCAAATATTCTTATTAAAACAGTTTATTAAAAGAAATAAATTAAATAGTTACTGCTTAATTAAAGTTATCGATAAAATTTTAAAAATATGTGAAGTTTAACGTAGCCTGCTGACGGCTGCTTCTGTTAAATCGAGGCTGCTAATCCTGCTCTGTTAATAAGTGCTGTTAAAGAAGATTAGTGCGTTGTACAGCACTGCTTAATAATATTTAAGACTTTTCTGTTCATGCAATGTAAGCAGCCATTTAAGTAGCTTGCATTTTGAGGAGATAATTATGAAGTCGGTTGAAAAACGCACAGCGAACTCGTTTCATCTTCTTTCCCACAATAAATCACAACTTTTCTCCCAAATGGTGCAACATTTTATTTATGGTCTTACAGTTTCGGCGCCATTAAAAATGCAAATATATTGCCTGTACATAGTATGCCCCGCACACACAATTCCTTCATCAGTCGAGTTAACAAAGTTGTGAGACCATTTTTACACTGTGCTTGCTATACAGCTTAAGCTAATTTAAATGCAGACTGTACTGTACTGCAAATCATGTACAAACTGTAGTTGAGTGTTGATTGAATACTCTTGCTCTTGGCCGATTTTTGAGTGCCACTTGATGAGGCCAGTTAGTAATAGGCAATTTTGCCAGTTCAGTGAAAACTTGACTCAAAGAAATTCCGTCTGCCTCTGGGAGACAACAACAACAATCATAGTGGTCTTTTATTTGCTGAGCAGTTGGATAAAACTCTGTTCCTAACTGTCATCGTCTGTGGACGACTGCAATTGCACTGGGTCCACAATCCCAGGCAAAGGAATGCCTAGTCCGTCCTCCCCGTCTTTGGCCATCGTCTGCAGCCGCATTGTCGTTTGTCTGATGAGTTTTTAAGTACGAACAATTACAAACGACAAATGCAACAGCAATGACAACAAGTAAGCAGAAAACTTGAATTGCTGTTAAAGGCTATACCCTGTATATTGATTTAAATTGGAAACAAGTTTTAGAAATGTTTAAAGTTTTCTTTTTGAAACTGTTGGAATTATCTGAAACAAAACATGTTTTTTTTCTTAGTTACCTTAGAATGTTGTGCTTTCTGCAGCTAAAATACAACCAATCAATTATGTCTCTTCTATCCACATTACAGGGTATCATAACAAATACAAATGCATAGCACAATACTCGAATCGTGCCACAGTCGCTTAGTTATTTAGCCAAGTCTGTGGACCTCGACGTTCTTGCGGTTATCACATTCTGTCGGGCAGTTTAGTTAGTTGTGTAATTGAATTAAATTTAATTTTGAAATGCAAATGCTTTTGATTTCGTTTCAACCAGTGTTCCCCACACCCTTATCCTCTTTGCTTTCAATTTAACCAAGTCTTAATTGCCATTTGTTTTGTCAGGTCTGACAAGTTTGATGCGGTACTTAGAATGCCTAAGGCGCGACGACTGTTTTGAAACCTGACAATACTCTTACTGAATTCGGTAACATATTTGGACTTTGGCGGAAAACTGTAAGCCCTAAATAGGCTTTCTACGCATTTCAGCATAATGAAATGCATTTGTTTACCAAACACTCTAAATTGGTATCGTTTTCATTTAGCTTTCACATTTACCTGCATGCACTGAAAGAAATCTTTTGAAGATATACATTTTGTGCGATTGCTGGTATTATATTAACTGGAGATTCTTAGATAATAGATGACTTAGTCATTACTTATGCTAAAAATTGTTTTTTTAAATATTGCATAAGCACGAAGGTTTTGAATACATTCAAATGTTTGTTTGTGACAACTTAAAATAACACAGAATCAGTTCCTCACATCATTCACATTTAAAACATATTATATATGTTCTGCTTGAATACTTGTACATTTAACTATCGATGTATAATATATAAACCCTAATCTTTCCTCTGTATAAGAATAAGTCATTTAATATCATCACCAAATTCTTCAAGTGTATGGAACAAATCGAAGGGGAGCAGCAAACCCAATTAAAAGTGCAGCTGCATGGTCCGCCAAGGGTCAAAAAGGGGACAAAACAAACAAAATAAATGCCAAACATGGCCAAAAATCCGCTTAGTTTCAGAATGTGCATTTTCCAGCGACGCGTATGCGGATGCGGACAGTGACACGGACACGAGGGGCGACGCAGCAGTTACAGGTATGTAACATCAATGACATGAGAAAATCTGCTGGCACGCAGTGCCGTTGCTCATTAATTAAAAATTGTAGAGCAGCAACAACAACGGCTGTAGCAACGACAACAACAAGCTGTTGCGACATTATGTGGCATGCAGCATGACAATGACACGCACGTGACACGTGTGTGAAACGGCGTTGACGCGACGTTCAGCACTTGCCACGGCCACTGACAGGCAGCGTGAGCTGCCGCAGATGCCGCCCGCAAAGCATTTCACCTGTTTCTGTCCCCTTTGCCCTTTTCCCTCTTTCCCCCGCTGCATCTTCATCCATCTCGTCGGCAGTTTATGTATTAAATCACTCGAGCGTATGACAGGATTATGCTTATAGATACCTGCATAAATCATGTCGAACAAATTTGCGAGGTTAACTCGTTGCGCTAATGGGATTGCTCTCGAGACAGTGTTGGAAAACGAGTGCCGGAATTTGGCTTGATTAAAAAGGGTGCGACATTGAAAAGTCACACAGTAATTGAAATAAATTTTAATAAATGCTGATAGAAATACTTATAAAACCGGTTTATATGGTTTATTACCGGTATATTCTTGTTGCAGATATTTGTTTATTGCTCAACAGTGTTGAAAAGTGAGAAAATATTAAGTAATATTTTGAAACTTCGTCGTTTCAGTGCAGTAAAAAGTTGTTCGAAAACATTTACAGTGCTGAAACTGAATTGATTCAAAATGTTGAAAGAATTACAATGCAAATACCTATTAACAACTTAAAGAGTGTTGTAAAACTCCGAAATAAACGATAAATGAATGTGACCCCACCCAAAAAAAAGCGATATCTAATTTAAATTTACAACTTTTGCGATTGCAATGACAATTTCTGGTGTGTTGAAAAACTTTGTTTGCAATTTGTGCGCCATTTTGTGACTGGCCATTAATTTAAATATATGATTCCATCTATTGAAGGCACTCGAGGCGCTGCAGGCTAATGACTGTGAAAACTTTTGCTGGCTGCAAAATTAACATTTGGTTTGACTTTAAAAAATGGCCAGCGATTTGTTTGGCAGATTCTCGCCCTCTCTGATGATTTTCCCCCGAGGGAGCAATGTTGCAAGCACAGCAGAAAAGTGCCCGATAATCGCCGGCTAATACAATGGACGAGCGAATGGACAAAACGCCCCACCGGATGCGGAACCATTCGCATTGCCATTAAATTCAATTACACGACAATAACGCGGCGCTTATGCTGCGGCAGATCGGTGGCGAGGAATTGAATATAAAAATAAAAATAAAGCTGCGAGCAGATAAAAACTGCATGCCAAAGCGAAACTAAAGCAAGAGTGAGAAAGAATATGACACAGAGTGGAAGAGAGACAGAGAGAGCCACACACACAGAGAAAGGGAGAAGGAGCGTAAGCAAGCGCGGCAAGAGAGAGCGAAATTATGATTAGCTTTTGGTAAAGTTTTTGGTCGCAGTCAGCAGGCACTTGAGCCCTGTTGCAGTTGCCAGTTGCCATTGAAGCGTGCACGAGGCAACCCTGCAGGCAACCCTAGAGCTAACACAATAGACGCAACATTTCTGCAACGTTTCGTTTCCAGTTTCGCTTTTGATCCGCATTGTGTAATCGCCGCACAATGCGCCTGAAATTATGCTAAGCTATTTTTCTATGCGGACTTAAGACTGAAGGATTATGGCGCTCGCAGGCAACAATGACAGTTCAGCTAAGGCATAAGCAGAAAAAACTGCAAAGAAAGCTTGACATCACATTAAAACTAGTTCGTAAATTGCAAGAAAGAAATAAATAGAAAGACAGACAAAATAAAGAGAAGCACAACGGGTTAAACAAATCACACGGTAAACGATAAGAAATAATAATAATATATTATAGATAGTTCTCTTTATTGTCCGATCAGAATATTGAGAGATTACTTGTCATCGCAACAAATGAAATTGATATACATATATTGACATTATCTATCATATATACATGTGTACATACATTTATTTTATTTATAAAAAAACAATTCATAAACAACGTTCAAGTCTCTGCTGATAACGCTGAGAATGTGGGAACTACAATTTTGCTGAGTTTGATTCGAGTCTGTTCAGTTTTCAGTTTTTTTTTCTCAAGTGCAGTTCGTTTTTACACAGAATAAAATAATATAGCTACCATAAACAGAACGGGACCATGAACACTCCGTTGCTCTATTTGTGGATTCTTGTTCTGAGTGGAGGCCTAATTGCCAATGCAACAGAGAACAATGACGTGAGTACCCCAACCTTTATTGGTACTGAATTGACATATTGATAGACAGTGTTGCTCATCGTACGCCTGAAAAGGAAAATTTTTGGATTACCGACGAATAAATGTATAAAGTTAATGTTGCATAAGTTTTCATCAGAGATAAGGTAACATCATCGACCCCATGCAATTTACTACGCAGCTTCAACCTGCAAGTCGAGCTAGCGTTGTGTGTTTTTAATTCACTCTACAAAGAAATTTAATCGGTATCAAAATATAAAACCTATTTTCCACTTTTGCCATTGAAACAATCGGTATGAATGTTTTGATTGGGTAATTGAAACTCACTATACATATACTGGGTTTTGCTAATAAGGTTCCATGTTCTTTTATCTTTTTACTGTGTTTTGTTAGCAGTGCAAAGTTTCCATAGAGATGGATGACCTGTGCGGACCGCACATGTTTCAGATAATAAAGCCCATCTTCACCTACGTAGATCAGCTGCAAACTGAGAACAACAAATGCGAAATCAAACAAGAAGAAGTGAACAAAATGCGTGAACAGATTCAACAATTGCAATTACAAGTAGCTGAGGGAAAATATAAAGATGTTTTAATAGTTACACAACAAGATCATACCAAAGACCTACAAGAGACATTAAGAAGAGAACTTACAAAAACCGATGTGCACATTTCCAAATTGCAGCTTTATGAGGATCAGCTAAAAAATAATAACAAAACTTTAGCTGCATATGCTGCACATATCAAGAATAAAGATGACACTCTAAAGAACCTTCAAAATGAAGTACAGGTATATAAAGATCAATTAGAGACTACAAAGAAAACTATTGCTGAGAATACTGCTCAGATTTCCCTGCTAACAGCTGAAATCAAGTTGAAGAGTGAATCTCTGAAGGAATCTCAAATAAAATTGAATGAGTATCGAAATACAATAATAAAACAGAACGAGACCATTCAAGTGCAGGTGAAGAATGAAGTGATTCCAAATAGTTGCGTTAGTTTTGGTGATTCTAACAGCGTTCACAATATTCAAATACCCAACTTCAAATCCTTTTCGGTATTGTGTAATAGCAAGATTGCCGGCCCAGGTTGGACTGTTATACAACAGCGAATTCACGGCAAAGAGGATTTTTATAGGGATTGGGAATCTTATAAAAGTGGCTTTGGCTCTTTGTCGGGCGACTTCTTTCTCGGGCTCGAGAAAATTTATCGCCTTACTCACGATCAGCCCCACGAACTCTATATGCATATGGAAAGGTTTAATGGCGAATCTATCTTTGCTCGTTACAATCACTTCGCAATTGCCGGAGAAGAAAATAAGTATAATTTGACCAGCTTGGGATCATATTCTGGAAATGCAAATCGTGATCAAATGAGATATCACGAGGGTAATGCCTTCTCTACTTTCGATAGTGACAACGATAAATGGAAAAATGGCAACTGTGCGAAAGGTAATCATGGAGGCTGGTGGTACAATGAGTGTTGCTACGTGTAAGTAATTTTTTTAAATAGCATTTAATTTAAATTAATTGAACGTCGTTTATACCTAGAAACCCAAATGGAAAATACTATACGGAAGAGAATTCTGAGGTCGATTCCATTTTGTGGAATCCGTGGCACGGTCTCAAAAAAATTGTTATGCTTATTCATCCACGTGCTATTGGGAATTAATTATTTTGCAATGATTAACTTACATACATACATACATTCCCATTAAAAACAATTGATATATTTGTATTTAAAAATATTACTAACCTTTTTAATTAATTTAAAAAATCAAATATGTAATTTATATTCTTTCTTTTCTTTTCTTTTGCTATTTAAATAAAGAGCTCAGTAGCTAAAAATTGCAATCTACGAAAAAAGGTATTGTTGAATTTATGTAATGTTATTATATATTATTATAATCATTCCACATCCGGTATCCTATAGTTTTTTTTTCATGCTTATTATTTTATTTAAATAAAGCAATCTTACAGAGATTTAAAGTTAATTTGCCATTAGTCCTGGAACATTTCGCTTGCTCAATTTACTCATAATCAGTTTTAATAGCATTACAATTTGCATATTGTCGGCGCAGCATTTAGGCAACAATTTGCTTACAAATATTGCGACAAATTTCTCAAATTGTGCTTTAAAAATGGGCTGCCTGGTGGAGGACATGGCAAGGAAAATAAGGCGGGGCGAGGAACGAAGGAGTCTGTGAATATGAAACAGGCAAATTTAGCACAAAAAGACAATTTGTCACAATCACAATTATTACACACACAAAATGACAGGCAAATGAAAACCCAAGCAGCTGGAAAACAAGTCAAGGCACCTGTGAAGAGAGGGGAGGAAGGGGGAGTGAAGATATTTCTGATGCTCTTGAAACACAGCTCGTCCGGCACATGATGATGCAGCAAACCTGGAGCTGGAAAAATATGTATGCACAAGACGTGAACAGGGTGGCCAAACAACAAATTTTGTCATATTTTTTAGTTAATTTCCAAAATGCAAATCATCAATGTAGGCAGCCGACCACGCCCACAATGGGTAGTGTTTGGTCGGGGCAAGACTCTCGGGAGCAGGGCCAAAACAGGCGCATATATCCTTTTGACAAATTTCACCAACATTGTTCATCGGCTGTGCACGCTCGTTAAAACTATGCAATATTTCATGGGCCGTTCCGTGTAGGATTTCCATTTGCCATTTTCCATTTTCTGCCAACATGCTTTCCCTGTTGATGTTCCTGCTGCTGTTGCTGCTGCTGTTGTTGCTGCTGTGTTTGGGGCCACTGTTCGTTGTTGTGGTCGTTAATGTTGGCAGAGTTGTTGTCTCTCCGTTTGATTTTTTAGCTATTTTTCAACGTGCTAAACAGAGTCAGCCAAACATTTTCCACTGTTGCTTTCATATCACCTGTTTTCATTTACCGTGAGCTTGCAGCGCCAAATTGGTATCGATAGTTGCATCACTTGACTGCTCAATGCGCTGTTAATAACAGCCTTTTATCGACTTGTAGCTGCACTTGCCTGTCTCGCCTGTTATCGATTCTCCACTGAAAATGCATTTTTATCTTTAAATAATGTAGACGTTTTCAACACTGCTCAATTATGAGTTTATTATAAAATTAGATATTAATAATAAAATAAAATAATCTAATTGATTCGTAAATCAAACATTTGTAAATTGTATTGCTTTCTATATTGATCAAATCGGTTTGGTTCGTATACATCCAATTTCCAACTGGGACGCAAGCAACTATTTAAGCTTTCCTAAAGCTTTCAAAGAGCTTATCGCGACGCCGCTCAAAGCCGGTTTTGTCAATTGCGCATGCGCCACCGACGCCGCCTGTCAAGATGCATTTTGCATAAAGTTGTGAACATATTTAACGTCGATTGTTGTCGGCTGTACTGTCGTTGTTGTTGTCGTTGTTGTTATTGTTGAAACTGGTTGCCGAGCACATTTAAAAAGTATTTTGTCCCAGTGCGCAGCGCACAGTTCACTCCGAAACGGCGACGCGTGCGCACGAAACTGACGAAACGGTAAATATTGCAATGCTACGCAGGTGAAACAAATGGAATTGAAACAGTGCAAAGTGACCGAGAAAAAGTGAACAATTGCCAAAGGCAATAAAATAAAACTAATGTACAAAGAAACCACTGAATATCGACAAATTAATAACATCGTGTTATTCGAAGAGAATTCCACTTGAATTAAACTAAAACTTCTCCTTCTACAGGTTCGAAAAACTGGTTACAAAATGGCGTTTATGAAAATTTGCATATTCGCCTTGCTTGCGGGTAAGTTTCCAATACGAAAAGGCAATAAAGCGCCTAATTGCACGCGCCAATTAATGAAACGCCAGCAAAACTAAGTAATTCTATTTAAATATTTATTGTTGCACCTATTTCGACATCACATTAATTTCGAGCATCAGCTGAACATTCAGTCCGAATATCGATGCCATATTCCTCTCGTAATTTAACTGTCGACACCAGAATGGTTTTCATTTTGCTGTTGTTTACCCATTTGTTTTTGTTGGCATTCAAAATGCAAATGTAAATAGTGCTCTCATTCGTGTCACAATTTATTATGATTATTATTTGACTAATGTCGCGATTCGCATAGTTTTTGGTTTTGCCATTCAAACTATGTGTTTAGTGCAGCTCATTATAATAATGTTGTGTGTGTAAACTCGTGTGTGAAAATATTTAAATTTGAAAGCGAAGGGCAGACAATTTACACATGAAAGGGCAACTAAAATCGAGTTTAATTCATTTTATATTATAGTTCAGTTTGTCAACTTTGATATTTTATAAATATCATTGTGGTTTAAGGTAAATTGTTCAATGTATTTTAATGATTTATAAATAGAGTTTACTTTTTTATGTTTAATCTCTATTTTTTTATTTTTCTGTATTAAGATCTACCCCTACAGGGTATTATTCAGTTGTCATCTGACTGTCCAACAACTTAAATTGATATGCAGCAGCTGGCGTATTTGTGTGGGTGTTAACATGTTTTGCAATTATGTTAAAATGGCCCTGAAAAATATCGTTGATTGTTTGCGTTCTTCTCCCGCCCTCAAAATGAGCAAATAATTTCATCGACTGTTAGTGTCAAAATGAAATTTTCGCCTAATTGCGGCCTGTTTTCGTTTACGGAATTCCAATTACACCGCAATAGAGTGCAATGCAAACATTTTGTTAATTTATGAAACTTGAATAATTGGCATGAATTCATTTTTTGTTGTTGATAAATTCAAAATAAACAGACAGATTTAATTAAAGATGCACAAAAAATTGTGTTTTTCATGCTCTGCTTTGAGGGAGTCTAGACAACTTGAAGAGCTTGTCATTGAGTCCGTTAATTCCCTTGAAATATTTCAACGCGCTTCAACTTGACTTGAAATTGTAAATAAAATGTTCTGCCTTAGCCAGTTTATTTTAAATCTATTCAATGTTCAATGAACTCAACACGCATGCACAACGCACATTTATTTCTTCGACACCCACCCAAATTATTTGAGTATTTTCTGTATGTGTGTGTGTGTGACTTGAATTCAATTTGACGACGAAAGCAAACAAGACACAAAAACTTTGATTTTTTCTTAACTTTTTTTTTCTATTTCAACACGATGTCAGAGCCGAGGCACTCAATTAATCTAGTTTAACCGGACTGAAAACCCAGTCAAAGAGGCCGGGTTGAGCTTGGAAACGGGGTCGGGGCCGGGTTCGACTCTGGATTCGTTTCTGCGTTCCGCTTCGGGTTCATTTGAAAGCGGCAGTTGCCGCAACCGAAACGGGACTCTATGACAAACATGTTGACAGAGTGTCAGATCGACGCTCGACAAGTCCAGAAAGTATGAGAAAAAAAACTCTTATCCAAACCGCAGCGACAAGTTGCCAAGGAAAAATTTATATTTTCTTGGCATTTTTGGAATACCCTAAAAACTTTAGAAATTAACTGAAATATTCAATCTACTTGCTGTTGCCTTACTTTATGTAGAATTTGTCATGTATTTTATATTTTATTCTCACTGTTTCTTTCATTATCTATCATTGATTTTTGCTAGTAAACAGTTTCTAAGAATTTTCCTCATTAAGTTAATCTATTCTCTTCTTTGACTTTAACGATTCCTCTCTTTAACAGCAGTAATCTGCTGTGGTTGAATCTCTTTAACAGCTGTAATCTATTGAGGTTAAATCCATTTAACATACTGTTTCTTAACATTTACAATAGAGAGTTTCTGTTAGATTGTACTTGCCTATGTTAATCATCTTAATATGTATTTCCCCTCAATGTATTAATCAAACAAAAGTACCCAGCAGCCTCGTTAGGGCATTCACAAAATCAACTACGAAAGTCACAGCGCCTTTTGCTGTTTTTTCAGTATATTTTCTGCTTTTTCTGACGTTTTTTTTTTTGCTTTTTGAGCAAGTCGTGTACGAAACGTGTTTCAATGACAAGCGGCAGCTGCAGTGCCAACAATAACAACAACAACAACAACAGCAGCAGCAGCAGCAACTACTTGTTTATTGTTGCTGCCGGCAGCGATGTTGGCGTCGCCGTTGGCGTTGACTTCGTTGTTGTCGCTGTCGTCGTCGTCGGCTTAAATGTTGGCTGACACTTTACGCACTAATTGCTCTGTGGAATTGTTTCTTTATTAACGTTTAATCGAATGTCAGGCTCTCCAGCAGCCCGAAAACCCGTCGAAATTGCTCTCTCTGTATGTGTATATGTGTGCTTGTGTGTGTGTGTTGTGCCTCGAAATTGAATTGAATTCACAATTCTTCGTGTTCTTCGTGTGGTTCGCTATATTTTGTTGCTTCTTTCTGTTTCTTTTAATTCCTTTTTGCGGTCACTTAAAGTGGTCCACCTTGAAGCGTTCGCACCGCTGCAACTTGTCGGAAGTGCATGCGTGGCCTTTGATTGATGATTGGCTCAATCAACGCCCCGATCAAGCTGTGCCTCAGCTGTTGCTGTTAAACAGCTGTTTTTTTTTTTCCTAGTGGAACTTTCACTTTTAAGGTCGCTTGTGTCGCAATTTCAGCCGGTCATAAACAACGCGTTAACTTACAAATTAAGTTTATACAGTAACAGGTTTTTCAGCGGCAAAACAGAGTATTTAAATACCAAAAAATACACTGTGAAAAATTAGAGACTATAGAAAAATCAAATCACATTCATTGGTGAAGAATTTTTCTTCAGATTTTAGACACAATTGCATGAATAAGTTAATTAATAAAAAATAACTTTTATATAAATTGAATACATTAGAATGTTAGACATTTAACATTTCAAATGTTCAGCAGTTAACATAAAATCTGAACAATAACAGCGGAGCTTTTCTGTTAATAAGCCTGGCCTTGGCTATAAGACATTAACAGTAGCTGATTTTAAAGCACATTTTAATGTTAGCACAACATAAATATTAATATATATTTTACATTTCAATCATAGCTCGAATAAGTCGCAGTTATTTCCCGATTTAATGCTATTATTTATTTTCTTTTAATATTTATTTATATCAATATGCTTCTGGCTGCAGTCGAAGTGTTTTACTCACATCTTTGCACATCATCTTTATCTGTCTCGTGCTCTGTTTCTCTTTGCCCACACAGGCAGCACACTTGCTCAGCGCGAACGTGGCAATTTCCGTGTGGGTCCAGGACATCCGCCATCCCAGCGCCATTTGCCGTCAAGAACGCGCGATCCCGTGGAGGAGGCAGCGGCGGCGCCGAAACGTAAACAGGCCCAAGCTACGCCGGAATACGAGCCCACCGAGCAGTGCCCGGAGGCGAATGGTTTCTATCCGGATAGCAAACAGTGCGATAAATACTATGCGTGCCTGTAAGTTGTCAATACACACACACACATACATACATACATAAGATAAATAAATTCAAATGTTAGTTAAGCCTAATGCGGCGTATGTGTAATGTTTGAAAGTAAAATTCAATTGAGAATCAAAGTGAAACAACTTTAGTAGCAGATATGAATATAACTTCGAATTTTTATCAATTTATCAACAAGACTTCTCACTAACTAATCTAAAAATCATTTCTATAAAACTGATACATTTTTTACAATATTTTATTAATGGTATTCTATTATTTAAAAACATTTATATTTCAACGAGATTGTTACAATATTTTACATATTACCAATTGTAAAAAACAGTTTTGATATTGGTTTTTATATATGCATAAAATGTTATACACAAATCCAATTTTTTAAAAATTTTTTTAAAATCCCTCATACGAAATGTGTCAAATGTTGGTTCTCTTGACAATGTGACACCTTGGGACAGATTTTCACCACCTTCGTGTGGCCAATGATGTGAATAAATGCGCTTTGCTCATCTCTCGCGCCATTGGAGCTCAAAGTGAGCGTAATCAATAATTCAGGCGTGGCACAAAGAAAAAAAGTGTTAAAATATGACTTGATTCCTCTGATGTGTTAGCTCATCAGAGAGACCCGACGGGGAAGGGTATGTTGGGGGCATATTGATTGCGATAAGTTGCCAGACTTGAAGGTACTTAGTGGCAGGTGATACAGAAGTTAGTCGTTTAGAATTTGTCTTTTAAAAAGTATTTAAGGTATTTTGCATTTTAAAATATAGTTTGCAATATTGTACAGTTGGATAATTTAACTTAAAACATATAATTAGATAAATAAGTGAATAAATAAGATTAATTACTTAAAACAAAAAGTTAGATAAATAAATGAATAAAATTATCAAGAAATAATTTTTACTCTTTATAAAAAGTAAATGAACATAATCTTAAACTTATTAAGATCATACCATATTCACACATAATAAACATATTTTTTGTATCCATATTCACATATAATAAATTTTTTTTTGTATCCTGTATTTAATCCTTCTTTTATGCCTTTTAATGTTCATTTAATTTTAGGGATGGCGTGCACACGGAACGCCTGTGCGCGGACGGGATGGTCTTCAATGATTACTCACCCATCGAGGAGAAGTGTGATTTGCCCTACAACATTGACTGCACCAAGCGATCCAAGCTGCGTGAGTACGCCTTGTAACGCATACTAGTATACTATATATAGCACACTATATACCTATGTGTGTGTGAGAAGAACAAAGAGCGCGGTTCTTAAATTATATTTTAAATATGCACAGCGTGTTGTGCACTGACAGAACGAAGCACAGGGCGCGGAATCTGCAGCTTTGGGCCATATTTAAACCTGGCCAAAATCAACGCATAAACGCGAGCCGTGCCCGCACTTATTTGCCCGTTACTTCATATATATAATATATATATAGATATGTATATAAGTAACTAATTTATTATGCAAGCAGCATGCGAAGCGGTTAACCCAAATTGTTGTCGTCAATAGGGTGCCCCCTTGTTTTGGTATTTTATTTTTATTGTTTAAGACGCGTTTTATTTGTGATTTTTATTATTTTATTTTGTCACGCTCTCAGTGGTTTAATGTGAGCATCGAGAGTGCGTAGACACGTGGCCCTTCCAGAGTTCCCTCTATATGTCGACAGTCTTCCGCGTGCCGTTTGACAGTTTGAAGTCTCAGCTCCGTTCAGTGTATTTTCCGTGTCTTTAAGATGTTTAAAAAAGGGTCTAGCAGTTGTTGTGACTTGAATTTCAATTCGATTTGGGTGGGAAGGATCTTAAATTCGCTATTGATTGATTCTTTCTGTGAACTAATAATTTTAATTCTGGAGTTTTTTTTATTATGAAACTATGTGGGATAATCTTAATAGATTTCTAAAAAATACATTTAAATCAAGTTTCCCCGCACTCAATTAATTTCTAATTATAAATTCTCTATTTCGATTTTACTCCTGGGACATTTTCTATATTCTTTTGACGTGTGTAAAATGTAAATAAATAATACAGCAGTTGGAGCACGTTATATTGGTCCATTTGAAATTTCAATTACCTTTGTCTGTGCTTTTTCATTCAAAACTGTCGCTCCCCTAGCATATGGAACCCTTCTATAATCTACTTAAGTCTGGCCAAAACGGTCATCATATGCAAAGGAAGTGACCAGTGGGCAACAGGATGTAGCCAGGCACAGGATACGGGTCTGCAGTACCCTACGACTCGTCTTCGCATTCTTGGCAAACTGCTGGAACGATAAACTCTTTGTCTGGGGCATAAACTAGTTGGGACACAGAATGTGGGGCTTGGCAGACTGCAGCAACAGGACCATCTATTCTTTCTAATGAAGCACACACAAAAGGGGAATAAAGTGTAGGAAATAAAGCACCTAAATAGTGAGAGCGAAGGAAAACTGCATATGTATGTAGATTGTACACAACAAATGGAAATTTCCCACAAATTAAAATAGGGTCCATACTTGAGGGAATCATTTATGAAAATGTAAAGTTTTACTTTGATAACAACAAAATTAAATGGCAAATGAATGAAATAGAAAGACAAAGGAGTAAAGCAAAATTGTAAGAATTATTTCAGTTTAATATAAACTAAATATATATACTATAATATAATGGTCACATTCTGTTATTTTTCATTACTTGCAACTGATATCACTGCTCTCTCTTCACAGAAACTCCGCAACCGTCGCAGCACTGTCCGCGTAAGAATGGCTATTTCGGCCACGAGAAGCCTGGCATATGCGATAAATTCTACTTTTGCGTTGATGGACAGTTCAATATGATCACCTGCCCGGTTGGACTGGTCTTTAATCCCAAAACTGGAATCTGCACTTGGCCCGATGAGGTGGGCGTCACCGGTTGCAAGTCGGAGGATATTTTCGAGTTCGAGTGCCCTAAAGTGAACGAAAGTATTGCTGTTACGCATCCACGTTATGCAGATCCCGATGACTGTCAGTTCTTCTATGTTTGTGTGAACGGTGATCTGCCACGTCGTAATGGCTGCAAACTGGGTCAGGTGTTCGACGATGAGAACAAAACCTGTGACTGGGCGCGTAAGGTGCCGGAATGGTAAGCACCAAATGATGCCAGATAATTCAACAGAAATTAATTAACTTTATTTTGCATTTCATTTGAAGCGCCGACTGGTATAAGGATCGCTTTTCCGACGCCGAGCTGGATGAGCTGGAGAATCCCAAGCCAAAGTCTACCACCACCAAGAGACCGACTCGTGTGCGTGGCTCATTGCGGCGCAAGCCACAGCCGAAGGTTGTGAAGGAGCCAGAGCCGGAGGAAGAGGAGGAGGAGGCCTAATCGCCGACTGTTTAGTCTTAAGTTCATCTTTCCTGATAAAAAACAGAAATAAATTTAAAAATTCGTAAAAGAAAATTGTATTTAAATGCGATAAAGTTTCAAATTATTAAATTTATAATTAAATTAATACAATTACTTTATGAAAGCGAATCGAACGGAAAACTTGGAACATCCCAGAAAGTTTCATATTTATTAGCAATGGAATTCTGTTGAAATTGCTGCTAGAGATTTCCAGATGACAAGTAGCGAATGTGTCTGGCCTTCTAATGCCACAGCGTGTTTTCCAGTCTGTTTCCCACAGACAACTTGCAACAAAACAGAACAGCATAACAAAAGCAACAGCAGAAATGTCTAGCATAAAAATATAAAATTATTGGAGAGCACAACTTGAGGCGCTGCCAAAATGACAGGATTTTTACGCGCATCCCGGCATGAATCTCATGGCAGCGAGAACGGGATAACCGATTTCTAGTCCTTTTCTAGTTTCATAGAACTAAATCAATGCATGAAGCGCCCCTCGCTACGCTTGTTCTGGTTCTCCTTTTCGCCTGCAGCGCATAAATTCAATTTACCGTAGAGCATGCACAAAAGTATGCAACAAAATTGTAACAAATACATACAAACAAGCACACGCGCACACACGCACACAAACTTGCTTTGGACATGTGCATGACGTTTGGCAGACAAGAAACATTCGATAAAACGCATCGAAATTTCATTGTGAAATTCTTGAAGCTGTTGAATGACGGGATTTACTGTCGATGGGAAAAGGAGAAGGGAAGGGGGAAGTGCAGTGTGGGGGATGCGGTCAAATTGCAAATTGTATTGTTTAAGTGGCAAAGTAAAATCTCAGATAACGATAAGCAGACAATTCACTTGGCATCGGTTTATATGCCTTGTGTGTGTGTGTGTGTGTTGAAGGGCAACGCTGCCAATTGCTAAGGGGATAAATTGATAACCCAATGAAGGGAGATGTTCAAGTTAAGGTAATGTGATCAGTAGCAGCAGCAGGGCCAGAACTTTGATTGCCGACTAAAGTGTTTGGGGCAACAAGGGTGCTTTAAATTGACTTTGATTGCTCTGCATGATGATGTGCATGATTTACGGTTTAACATACTGTAAAGTGCCAATGTTTGCAGTTAATATTCGATGAATCTGTATGTGAACTGCTAACAGTTTGCTGTTATCTTGACAGGCTGCACTACTGTTAACTTGACAGTCTGCACGCTAACAGCTGCCCTAGATAACTATCGATAACAATTATGTTATCAATATCGCTATTAACGCTCAAAGGGATCTGTTAAACTCGACTTAATTCGTACATTTAGCTCAGTTTAACATTCAATTGAGCTGCGAGCGACTGGACACATTGCTCTTCATTTAATTGACACACAAAGCTGTGTGTTGCCATTCAACAGTTCCATTTAACAATGTATCCCGATCTGCCCATGTGCAGGTCAACCAATTCACCCCAAGCATGGGAACGTGCTGTTGGACACGCACTGTCTGTGTCTTCCAGTTTGGTGTTAATGAACAACTCAAACTCAGCGGACACACACTCAAACTCAACTCAATTTAACTCCGCCCAGTGGCGACTTATGACGCGGTGCTGGTGACTGCCGCACGCACGAACTGCCCGCATGGGCGGAGAAGGGAACGGAGAGTGGACGAGTGGGAGACCTGTTGGGCCATTGGCTTTTGCGTCTAATTAATCAACCAACTCAGGCAGTCAGAGGGCAAAACTCGACGAGTCTCTGGACAACCTGGCGCCACGCTGTCAATAATTTGGCACGTTCACTGACCCACTTGACTTGACTGGAGCTGGACCCGGAGCACCTGCTGCTGCTGCTGTTGCTGCGGGAAGCCATCTAAAAAGCATTTCGTCGAACTCAGCGCCTACTTAATCAAGTGTAACATGGACATGTCCGAGCACACCTGGTGGCGGCTGACAAGTTGGGCCGCAGTGCTTCCTGTGCCGGGCCAACCCTCTGTGTACACTGGACACACACACACACACACTCAAACGCGTAAATGTGTGCTCTCGATTCCTCCCGCAGCTCGTATCAAATGTCAAATTTGACATAAACAAGTGTTTACGTAATGACAACAACAATTTGCGTAATTGGCGGGGACAACTTGGGATGGCAGTCGGGGAAGTCAGAAGTCCCAACACACATTACCCCCCATCGCATATCGCAACTTGTCTTCTTTATAAAGCATGTCTCCAGCGTTTGAGTTCTCCTTTTGTTTTCTTTGTTTCCTTTGCCATGTTGATTATCATATTGCATAATTAGTTGGCCGTCGTGAGTTGACTAATTGATGGAATGACCGAAAGGGAAATTGAGAGGTAGAAATAAACGTTGGAAGTGGGAAAGGTCAATTTACAAAGTATTTTCAGAATCATTAAATAATTAAAGCATACTTCAAGGAGAAATCGGAAAACAGAAGAAGAGGTAAAGAAAAAGTTGATACGAGGGTCGTTTGATAAGTCCGTGACTTTTTGAATAAAATATATTTTTTTCGTCAAAAAAGCGTTTTATTTCTCAACATAATCTCCTTTTAGCTCTATACATTTAGTCCAGCGTTTTTCCAATTTTTTTATTCCTTCCAAATAATAGGTTTTCTCAAGGCCCTCAAAATAGTCGTTTGTTTCTGTGTTTCTCTTCATTTGACCCGAATCTCTTACCGCCGAGCCATTTCTTCATGTTTGGAAACAAAAAATAGTCACAGGGGGCTAAATCTGGAGAATATGCTGGATGGGGTAGCAGTTCGTAGCCCAATTTATGAAATTTTGCCATTAGCACACGAAATTCACTTTTTTCCATTTTCGTTAAAATTCACGAGATCGTCTGCTTTCAATGCCTATAAAACGCAAACCAAAAAACGCAGCTTTCTCAAAATTTTACAGTCAGCTGTTAATCGATAACTGCTGACAGGAGCAGTGTTGTATTTAGAGCAGGTGCGCGGCAAATACAAAAAGTCACGGACTTATCAAACGACCCTCGTATTTTCAAAGGAAAGTTGAAATTTCATGTAAAATTCAATTTCATTATTAAATTTAACTCTTGGCAGCTCTAAACCATTTTTATGCTTCAACAAACAGGCAAATGCTTTGCTGGCCTTGCCCGAGTGATAATTTCCTTAAACTGCAAACACTTCTGCTACTCAGAAATCCAAAAATAAAGTCATTGTTTGCTCAAGTTGAGCCAGCATGCCTAGTCGAGGGTTACGTCTGCCTTGGTTCGTCGTTATGTGTGCACGTCCCTTCCAAAAAAAAGACGTAAGAGAAATAATAAGATGAGAGCACGGAGAGAGAGAGAGAGAGAGAGAGCGAGACAGCGTTAGTGAGAGTAAGCGAGATGCCATTGCCTTATGCCTGCCTGATGTCGGCCAGAAGTTGATTGTTTGCTCCTTGGGCTATTTGCTTTCTTGATGAAATAATTAAATGTCATTCATTGAGGTCCGTTTTGGTCGGCGGCAGCTGCCGTGGCTGCTGCTTCCCGTTTGTCTTCAGCCGGCGTAATTGTTGACCACTTTCGCATATCCCTTTTGGGCCGCTGCTTCTGCAACTAATTTGTGCAGATGCCTGTGGCAGAGCCCGCAGGCAAAGCGGGAGGAGGGCAAGCACTTTGATTTCGGTTATTGCAACTGTGTGAAGTCTCCCCTGGTCACGCCTTTTCTCTGACAAAGTTCATTAAACTTTCGTCGGAGGCTGCACATCGAGCCGAGCCTAATTAAGTGCTGCACAAACACTTTTTCCGTCGCGCCACTGGCCAAGTTTAATGAACCATCGCCAGTGCGTAATGTCACACCTGACAACGCCTGCGAGACGCACAATTTGCATATTCACAGCGCGGCAGTAGCAGTCTGCCTCGTTTAGATACGAGCAATTTGTCGCCAAAAGTTCGCACACTTTTTGTTATTATGCCAGACAATTTCGAAGTCGCATTTCGGACACTTTTCTCAAGTTCAACTTCTCTATAATTCTGTCTTGAATTAGCATGTTTTAATTAGAAATGCATCAAATATATAGCATAATTGCGAATTCTTATTGTTGCTGCCAGCCTGCCCAAAGCAGCTGAGTGAGCTGAAATTATTTTACATTACTTTTGGCCTGCTGCTGGCCAGGATTTGTCCGGAATTTACTGCCAGCAGTTGAAGTTGCTTTGAATTAACTGTCAGCTACAAAGTTTTATGCTGGCATTTGATGAGACTTTTGACAATTACCTTTTAAAAACTATTCCCAGTTGCCGAAAAATTTGCTGACTGATGCTTTAGAATTCTGTTTATACTAGTTTATAATTAAGTTCTTTAAAAAATGTAATTTAAGCCTTGCTAATTTAACAGCAATAGTAACAGCTGCTTTTAAAGCTGCTGCCATTTAACAGCGCTGCTAACTTAAAGCAACGGTTGGGAATGTTAAAGATAGATTTTAAATTTGTTTTTATCGATAACAACAACGATACTATGTGCAGTTAAGCCATTTAACAGTGCTGTTGGTATTTTAAAGCAACTAAAATACTTTTTTGGGAAATTTAAAAATGTTCTTATTCATAACTCAAATGCGAAACCCAAAACTGTCAAAAGTTATGAGTTTTCATGCCCCACAGAGCAGGAGAAAGAGATAGACATAGAGAGAGAGACAGAGAGGGCTTGCTGCAACTGCATTGCAATTAGAGAGGAGGCAATTTAAACTAGTACAGTGGCCGCAGCTGCTGGAAAAAAAATATTGCAGCTCGCTTTAGGCATGGCAAATAAATCACATAAATTTATTATGATGATGGCATAAATCATAGGAGCATATATAAAATTGCAGCATAGCTGCGTTGTTTTCCTTTTTATTATTTTTTAGACGACTTTTCGCCAGGGCATTGTTTTCGTTGTCTAAACGCCGCAAAATATGCAATGCAAGCAAGCTAGTTGACAACCCTAAACGGGAGTACGGCAACTGAAAACTGGTACCAACAAAGTGGACCCCTGTCAACGCTTAACCCACTCCTAAAATGCACCGCTGCGGCGTAAATTTTCGGACACTTTTCGCCTGCCTTTCTGGCAAAGCGGGCGACGGGCGACGGACCACGTGCAGGAGGGCAGAATGGCGGAAGGGAGAGGCGTTGCATGCCTGGCAACAGAGCGACCCCCTTTGGGTTCATTGCTCAAAAATCACTAAAAATTGTTGTGCTATGAAAATTATTTTCTTGTTTTTGTGTCCGGCAGCTTGCAGGCAACTCGTTGGCACTGCAGTTGTTGCTGTTGTTGTTGATGTTGTTGCTGCTGTCGGGTTGTTGTTGTCTGAACTCTGCTGGTTTCGCAATTTGTTTTTAGTATCCTGTTTGCATGACACCCTGTACTGCTAAGGGAATGAAATGTTGTGTTCACTTCTATGAAATAAACCGTACTTAAATAAGGTTATGGCAAATAAATATTTTATAAATATGAAAAAATAGCTAACTTACATTTACTAATAACAAATATACTTGTCATACAAAATAAAGAAACTGGTTCTTACCAAATATATTTTATAAAAAAGTGATAGGTATTAAAAAAACATATTAAATTTATATTTAGAAATAGTATAGAGCCTCATTATATAAAAGAAATTTATCACGGGGTATCTGTGCACCCGCAGCCGCAAGTTGTGCAGTTTGTTGCTGTTTTTGTTGTTAGTGCGGCGGTTGTCACTTTTCATTGGCCGCCATTTTCATAATTTCCATGTTAATTTTGCCCTTGAGTCATAATTCAGGAATGAAATTAACTCCGTTGCGCTTTGTCTGCTCCCCAAATGAAGCCAAATGAGCAGAGCTAAAACCAGAAACAGAAACAAAACAATGCAATAAAATCATGTTTGGTGCAATTGGCATTTGGGGACAGTAATGGGCTCAATATGGGCGTGGCCACGCCTGTAGTTTATAAATTTCGCAAGAAATTTTGTTTAGGGATTCAATAAAATTATTGTTGATTCCCAACAAAACCACATTGATGAATTGTTTATAGTTCAATTTATTAATTTATGCTGATTGCGTGTCGATTGAAAGGCCGCGAGACGTGACGACTGTACACAGACTTTAATTATGGCTGGCATGAAAATAGGCATAATTAGTGCTAAAATTTCACTAGGCATTAATGTAAAAACATCTGTAGTAAAATATTAAATTAATATTTAAGAATAAAAGGCATTGGCAACATTAAACTTCAGCTAAAGAGAGATATAATGCCTGCTCTGAAGCTCAGCACAGATGTCAGCTGTGATCTCTCTCTTTTTCTCTTTCTCAGAGATGCGCCTTTTTTAGATAAACGCGTTGTATGTGTGTGAGAGCGAGATGACTAATAACTCTTGAATTGTGTCTGCTTTTGCATAATTTAAACCTTAATAGCTGCACGTGTCATGTTCTTTAACTTTATAATAATAAGTGAATGAAAGTGTCACGGCTGTACTCAGTGAATATTTATGAACACAACTTTTCATATTGTTTATAAATTAATAACAACTTAAGCTGCACTGCATTTCTAACTTTTTCGTGCATTCAAAAGTTTGCCGACATGGGGAAATTTTTAAACTAATACATACACCTCACATCTGCATAAATGTACCTTGCGTGTATGTGTGTGTGTGTGTGCATAAATATTTTCTGTGATTGCCGCCTGTCTCGTTGTTGTTGTTGGTTTTGCGCCTGTGTTTTTGCGTTATTCAGTTTGCCGTACAATCGATAAATTATGCAATAATCCAGCATTTTGCCAGAGGGAGAGAGAGAATTCTTTGAATTCTGCTCTGCTAATTTTGCGAGGTACCTGGCAAATTGTTGCACTCTAATTGAATTTCGGGCGGCAAATATTAATTTTCCAGATTTTCCAAACGATGGCTAGCAGCAGCAGAGGAAATTTGCTTTCAATTTGCATCGATTTCCACATAAATCATTTACCGCCATGCAAAAGAAAAGAATACAAATTGGATTTAAAATTTTATAACATACTTAATATTAACGTGTGCTGATTTCACCTCATATTGTGATGAATTCAAATAAAGCAGACTCATAAGAAAACAATTTAAAATGTATTAAATATTTATTTATTTCGATCCACATTATAATTCAATATAAATTAAATCGAGCACAACAATGAAATACGTATTAATTCACTCAAGGCTTGTGGTATCAATTTGTTGGTATTTAAATTATCGAGTGCAAATAATTGTCTTATCGATAACATAATTAACATTAGAGAGAGGGGTAATAATTTGATAATTTCCCACTGCAAAAGTCCCCAAAAGAAATCAAGTCAACCAATCGAGATGTTCATTTAAGTGTACAGATCCGCTTGGGACTTTTACGCTTTATCCCTTTATCCCTTCTGCCGGCAAATCCGTCTACAGTTGGTTAGCTGCATTCGGCTTAGTGCGAGTGCTTAGCAGAAAGCGCCACCTGGCGCCGCCACTCGACACGGCATACTCTGCATATTTAAAGGCGACTAAGTGCCGGCAAAAAGTGCAGAGTGCGCGTTGTCAGACACATCATGCATGCTGTTTTGCCTCGCCTGATTGTTGCGACTGTCAACAACAACAACAAGTGTGAGGGAGGGAGACAGACAGAGAGAGAGAGAGAGTGAGAGAAAGGAAAGGAAGCATTGATTGCACGTCTGTCTGGCACGCCCATTCCCAACGCCCACGCCCATTTGAACAATGCTGCCGACGAACCCGGACGACACTTGCTAATGCCTAAAAATTTGTAGGGTCCTTGGACTTGGATGCCACTCGACGATGCCGGCGTCGACATCCTGTGGAGCAGGAACTGAATCTGGAGCAGGAAGCGTGACTGCAAATAGGGAGCAAATAGTCAAACAATGAGTCAGTTTGGGCAAGATGAGGCGCTCAATCGAACCTCCATTGTCGCGCTCTAGCTGCACTTGCAAATGTGCAAATATTGACGATGCTGCTGATATTGATTGGGTTGGTTGTTCTGAGTCTGCATCTGAGCATGAGTTCGAGTCTGTTTCAGGATTTAAGGATAACTGCACAACTGCTAAACAAGTGCCACGCCTGTCCCGCCTGTCAGAGTCATCGCACCTCATCAACTTGTTGACACTTTAACAGCTGCTCGCGTGGCCCACGCTGCGGATACGTGTTACGGCATACGTTGCGCGCAGTCGACGCGACACGTTGACACTAAACGGTCGTGGAGAACACACTGTGCAACATGGCGTAGCGACTAGAGAGGGGTTTAGGGGGGGAGTTGCTGTTTTATGAGCATGCAAAATATTTGATGCTGCACGTCGACGTTGTTTGACAGTGTAAAAATTGCTTTAATTAAAACACGCACACTGCAAAAATATCAACACGCGCCGCTAAACCGAACAAAAGACGAGCACAACTAACGGTTTTATGTGTTTGCTTTATCCACAAGTGCTAATGGAAATATCTAAAATATTTAAGCTTAAACTCTGCAGAAATTCATTGCAAGTTTCACTCGATATTCAAAATTTAATCAGATCTAAAAATTTATAATTTCATTTTCAAATAAAATTTAGTTTGGTTTATTTTCAATGTATTTCCATCAAATTTTTTGAAATCGTTTAGCTCCAATTTTGGAATAATTCTGGAATAAACTGGGAAACCTCAACTCAAATCTAAAACGTAACGATCGCTTGGGGTAAGGGTAACAACTTGTTAAATAATAACATTTTATTGTGTTTATTTATACAAAGCTTCTTAGCTCGATTGTTTGTCATTTGCCAAAAATCTGAGCTTCAACTTAGCTGATTATGATTGGAATCGAGAACGAGCTTGAAGCGTGTACGAAATCCGCTTAGCAACGTTATAATTAGCCCTCGTTGGGGTGAGTGTGGGAGTATAAGTGTGTGGGAGTGGCTGTGAGTGTGTGTGTGGGTATGTGTGTGTTTGTTTTTCAGACATCAAACACTCGTCATCGCTCATCGGGTTCTTTGGTCCCCTTTACGTTGCATAATCTTTAAAGCTGGCGACAAGAGACGACAATATATATATATATATTTATATCGGTATATATATTTATATATATAATGTGTATGGAGAACAATAATGCGCATATCTATAAATCAGTCAGAATCATGTAGAGCACTCGAAATTGATTTTGCTTGACGCCACTAGCATTGTGAAATTGATTATTTTCTTTGTTTGTTCAAAATTCTCGTTCGATTTTGATCGATTCATGCTTTGTGGGTGGCGTTTGAAGGAAGTTTGTTGCAGCTAATTGAGGGTATTAATAAAAGGAAGTGATATTTAAAAATAAGTGTGAGCTATGTAAAAAATTTGGTGGACTGTGTGGAAACTAATTCTACATTAAAGTAGAATCTTTATTCTCTGCTATTTGTTTTTCTACAATAAACTCAATGAACTTTATCTTAACTCTTTTGATAATTTAATTTCTAAAATGCATAAGGTATATCAACAAAACAAATCTCTCTCCTAAAAAGTAAAAGTTAATCAGGCACATTGATGATAAAGATCTTCTATCTCAACTAACTTGGAACTTTATAAAATAATTCAAGAGCATTGAACATTCAAAGAGTTCCGTATAGTCGCATAATCGTATCTGGATTTCCGTTTTTGATGGATTATTTTCGATTTGGCGACAAACAAATACAAATGTGTGTCGACTCAGAGTGTAGTCACAATATTCTTGTACACGTACCTGGGAGATTCGTCGCGGCTCGTTTGTCTCCATCGCGGTCTGCTTAACCCATTCATTCATTCATTCATTGAATGCGGAAAGGTGTTTATGAGTTCGCATTTGTCTGTCACAGTGAATGGTTGGGGGAACTTTGATCGATATCGCATTATATTAGCTATTTGCGCTAGCCGGATAATTGGCTTAAATTGTGTAAAGTAGATTTGGAACTGCTGCTCGTGCAGTTCCTGTTAGGAAAGTTCTTTGGCTTAAAGCTGAAAATACGCTAAATTCCACTAAAAGCGAGAGTACTGAATTCACGCTGCACTGCACTGAGAACTGAGAGATCCGAGAACCTTGACAGCATTTCCATTTCAATGCCTTGCTCGATGTCCTAGCACAGGCACACACACACACACCCACACACACAAAGAGACCTCCTCTTCATGCACCTTGCTCTTCCCACTTTTCCACCGCACACATAGAAAACGTTGCTGTATTTGTGTGTGTGTGTGTGATTTTTGTGTAAATTGTCTGTGGAACTGGCGTCTAGTGCATTTGCAAGTGCCGCCCACTTTGTATACCCCGTAGAGTTAGGTGAACAGTACTTTGAGTTCTTACAGTGCCTTAAAGTGTATTCGTGCTTCAGTGAACTCATGTATTTGTAGACTACTTTGTAATATCAGTATTTCAAGTAATTCCCTTATATACATTCAACGTTAATTCGTTGCCCATCTCTAGTACAGGGTGTTTTGCAGTCGCATCACAGGGCGGCACATTAACCTTAGCTGTTACCTTTTCATGGCACTTGCTGTGATTTGAGTATCTCGTTGGACCAACACTATCTGCTTTTCACTGTTACTCTCTGTCTCTTTCTCTTGCTCCCTTGCTGTCTCTCTCCGTCTTTGTCTCTCCTGCACACACGCTGCTCATTTCGCTAGCTAAAAATGCATTTCCTGTCAAGTGTAAAAAGGAAATGATGTGATGCTCTCCAGCTTTAACGTGCAATCAATCATTGCCGCCGTCCTCGTCGTATTTTTGCTATTTTACAGCCCGACACACAGCACCCTCACAGCACTCCCCCCCTGCCCTCTTTCCCTCACCGTCTCCCAATGCCGTTTCAGCAGTTCTTGGCGGCGTTATTCAATCTCTCACACACGCTTCCCCTTCTTCTGCCTCTCTCTGTTTCTCTTGTGGCGGCAATGTCAACGAAAACGGGTTTATTAAGCCAGGCAAATAGTGTTAAGTATTTGTCAAATGTCAAAGTGCACCCTGTGTGAGTGTGTGCGCGCGTGTGTGTGTGTGTGTGTGGGGGTGTGAGCTTGACTGTACTCACTTCGCACTCGTTACATTCCACTTTGATTCGTTGCATTTCCGTTACCGCAATTTCCGCAATTCTGCCGTTTGTCGTTTGCCTCTTTGCCGTTTACCCTGCCTAGTGCGAATCATTAACGGCAACTTCCTTTATATCCAATGAAAATAAACAAGATATAGAAAAGAATATAAAAGTTAGTTGTCGTTCGTTTTGTTGCAGATTTAAATAATCAACAGAGCAATGAACACAGATTGTGAATGGATCCTTACACTTTACTTGCTTTAATTATCAAATCTTTGAAGTGATGGGCAGCACTGTTTTCCTCTGCAGACTGCAGGGCATGTGAATTATCGAACTCAAATTAAACTAATCGAGAAGTTAAAATTTCTAGAGGTGGTAAACCAAGAAAACTGAAACGCTGCTCACGAGTATAAAAGAAACTTACATATTTTCTTTATTTTTTGAATTAAATATAAATAAGTAAGAACCAATCTGAAATTATTATATTATCTTATAAAAAACTCTGTATACTACAGGCCAGTCATTTGAAGCCTTCGACAATTCACTTTTTGTTGCCACCAATCGCCATCCATCTTCCAACCTTCTCTTTGCCCTGAACTTGCTCTGTGTCTGCCTACGCATCACGGGTCTGAGGGTACGTGCCTGGACGTAGTAATTGGTCTTTAATAGTCTTTCGAGCAGAATGCGTCAACCTCCGGACTCCAGAGTTGGAAGCAAACGCAAAACCGCCTTATAAACGCTTCACGCACTTTTAATTTTCGACCGAATGTGCTTGTTTGCCTTTTCGAGTGTTAACCCGTAAGAAATTAACACAAAAGGGCCACAAAAGAAAAGAAGGAAAAGAAGCAGAAATAAAAATAAAGATGCCTTGAACATTTTATATGAATAGGCTCGAAATTCCTTGAAAATTCTTTAATTACAACGATTTTGACCACAAAATGAGTTGACAAAATTTTTCCCACCCATTTGGGACTAGAAATACCTTTTTTCCTCTTTGAACAACCTTCAGTCTATTGTATTTAATGAAACCGATTTTTCAATTAATACTTGAGCCAATTAAGTTTGAATATTGCTGCTTAATTGTTAAGCCCTTGCGAAGGCAACAATAGTCGATGGAAGGAGGTCTTCTGTTCTAAGTGTACTAGGGTTTCCTTTTGAGTTTCATTAAACAATACAAAATTTTTTAATGTTTTTTGTAGGTCGCGTCTTAAAGATTTTGCTGGCAAACAAACGACATAATCACTCGTAATCCTCACTTATTTATATTTTTAAGCTATTTCAAGTAGTGTTTTGATTAATCCATTACCAATATTTATATTTATCTCTTTGCATTACATGTGGCATATCCGTGGAAGCGTGGTGAGCCAGACAATGCAACAATTAACAAGTCGACTAGTTCGTCGAAAATGAAGCCCCAACCAACGAAAACGAAACTGAAGCCGAAAACGAAGTTGTCAACGAGCCATAGCTGACATTTGGGGCATGGACACAATACGAAAATGGAACAAATGATAATACCACAAACACATTCTCCTCGAAAAGAAACAGAAATCGAAATTGAAACAGTTACTGAAACCGAACTGAAACTAAAACTCATGCAGCAAATGAAGCAAACCTCTCTGACATACAAATGGACCGTCGAAAAGTGGAGTGAAGCAGCCAAAAGAGGCAACGGTGTTGACAGACAGTACGCTGACAAATCACCTAACAACACACACAGAAAGGGCAGGTGTGAGGAGGGTAGTGGAAAACATTTGGGCACGGGTCGTGACAAAGCACGAGATAGCGAGGAAAAAAAAAAAAACATATTTATTAAGTTTGATTGAGTTTTCAATTGATTAACTTATTTCAGCAGCTACTTACATACTTTTCTTATTTATGTTTGAAAATTCTCTGAAAATAACGAATATTCTTTATTTTATAATTTATGTATTAGTCAAATAAATAAAATGTTTTTTTTTTTTTTTAAATAATCGAAGGTAATAAAACAAATTTTAATTTACCTTAGTATTTTTGGCTCATTGTCCACTCTCACTTTCGCACAAATATCTTCTGCAAAATATATCGAGCACGTGTCCATCGCTATTGGGTAAACAATTCCTCAATGGTTGGCAACGCGGCGACAACTGTGAACGCCATAAATTGATGGAATTTCAAGTGCAAAATGCGACAAAATGTGGTGTAATCGAGGATGATTGGCTGAAGAATTGGCTCGTCTTGGTCTGTCTCGAAATTTGGACACGGTACAATTATGGACATAATTAAATAATGGCCGAATAGGCCTACAAGGAAACGCGCCCAAAGAGTTGAACTTGAAAAAAAAACCGAAAATCAAAGTCGTCTAATCGGAATCGCTAAGCGAAACCGAACCGAAATTAAAACTGGTTTCGTTTGCAATTGTCGCAATTGTCAACGGGCATCTGTGAGATACTTTTGTATCTTTTGTACGTGTTACCGGTTTGGCACGGTGTTGTTGAGTATGTGTGGGTGCATGGGCAGGCAGAGCTGCCCATGCCCAGCGGCGGGTGGGCTCTGCTCTGCTAATTCTAGACTCGCACGCCCGATCCGATCCATATAAAGTGACATGCAGACAGAGCGAACCACATCATTACCGCAACGTCGCTCGCATCGTCGCCAAGTCTCGACTCTTGAGGACGAGAAAGAAATCCACGTCGCGTTCCGTCGCCAATCTACATAACCGAATTTGCATACCTGCCTTCGTGTGTGTGCGTGTGTGTGTCAATAACAATATCACCAAAATGGCAAGCCAAGTAAGTTCCCTGGATTAACGTTGAAAACAGGGATTATAAACAAGGGATTTAACGTTTCGGGTTCCAGTGCTTCTAGTTTCCATAATCCGATTAAAGTTGAATTAAAACTGTTTTTAAAAATTAATTGACTAAAAAAAGTTATTGCTTCACTTTTAAATTTAATGGTCAGCGTAACTTTTGAATAATTGGTCACAAAGTTTATAGTTTAATGCAAAATTCAAACATTTTTTTAAATTAGTCAAACGCGAGAAATAATTTACGATTTATATAATATGAAACCTAGTTTCTTTAGTTCTTCTTGAGCCTATCTTTGGATTCATATATCTTATTGCATATATAAAGTAAACTAGTTCATTATTGGAACGTGAACTTAAATTGGTATTTTGTCAAAACTTAAGTAGATTTCAAATTGAGCTTTTGCATATCTTGAGTCACTTTTTGGGATTTCATTATGAGATTTACTGGAACTGGTTCATAACTAGTTCATATTTTATTAATAAACAGTTGAGATAGAGCTATTTTATTTAAACTCTAAAACATTTAAATGAACTTTTGATAAAGTAAGATTATAAAAGGAGCTGGAACTAGTTCCTAACATAAAACTTACCTATTCAGATAGAACTGATATACAAACATATGTATGCAGACTGTTTTTTACCACTTTAATATCATTGGAACTACAATAGTTCTTAACTTCCAAGCGAGTAATATGATTTATTGAACAGGTTCACAATAGACTAATTTTTCCTGTATGACTCCATTAATTCCTTATGTTTTCCTCCATTATATTTCAACAGTTTTTGATTCCTCTGTCGTTGCTGGCGCTCACCGGCAGCAGCTTGGGCGGCTTTGCGGCCACCTACTCGGGCTTCCATCCTGGTTACGCCACCTACCATGCGGCACCAGCTCCGGCACTGTATCATGCGGCGCCCGCTGCTGCTGTTTACCATCAACAGGCGACGGCTCCCATCTACACCAAGTCGTATGCGCTGCCTGCACCCTACGTCAAGACCGTCGCACCAGTGGCTGCAGTGGCGCCTGTGGCTGCCGTTGCCCCAGTTGCCCGTGTTGCGGCACCTGTTGCTGTTGCTGCACCTGTGGTTAGCACATATGCCTCTCCCGCACCTGTGGCTGCAGTAGCGGCTGCGCCCGTAGCTGTCAAGCAGGTGGAGCTGGAATCCTCACCCCGCTACGACTTCTCCTACGGCGTGCACGACTCCCTCACCGGCGATATCAAGAGCCAAGTGGAGAGCCGGGACGGTGGCAATGTGGTTGGCTCCTACAGTGTCCTGGATGCCGATGGTTACAAGCGCACAGTTACCTACACCGCTGACGATGTGAACGGTTTTAACGCTGTGGTGCAACGTGAGCCTCTGGCAGTGGCCCGTGCCGCCGTTGCTGTGACACCTGCTGTGGCACCTGTTGTGACACCTGTTGCTGCTGCCCCTGTGGCATCTTCTGTGCTGCCCGCTCCCATCTACTACCCACAGCAGCAGCAGCACTTCTACCAGCCACAGCAGCTCCAGCAGCAGCAGTTCTTCCAGCAGCAGCCCCAGCAGGAGAGCGAAGTTGTTGAAGCACCTCAGCAGCCCGAGCAGGAGCCCACGCCCATTGACTACAACGAGGAGCAGCAGCAACAAGAACAGGAGCAGCAGCAACAGCAACAGCAGCAGCAGATCTACCCTCAGGATCAGCAGTTCCCTCCTTACCCATCTGCCTCGCCCGCTCCCGCCGTAGATGATTCCGACTCCGATGTGGTTGAGGCACGCTCTGCCCCACAGGACGCCAGCAGCACCACTGCTGCCCCCGCTTCGGACGCCAGCGAGGACAACAAGGAGCAGGAAAAGAAGTCGGCTTAGATTGTGATTGATTGGACACTCCCTAATACTCTAACTCTTTACTCCCCAAATAAAATCATTACAAATATAAAAGTACTTTGGTTTCATTTGTTTGTCTTATGCAAATGCGATGTTGCCAAATTTCAAACAATTCAATTAATTTCAAGTTTTTAATTTTAGAATGTCATGGAAGTACTTTCACATAGAAAATATTTTAAACAGTTAGTGAAACAAAAGAGTAAAATATTTAAGTTCGACTACAAATAACTGTCAAGAGGGAAATCTTTGAGCGCAGTAAGTCTTCAAATACCTTTAATTCTCTTCGCTCATCACGGCCGTAGAGAAAGAGGGGGAGAGGGGGGCCAGCTGCAATGCTTTGTTGGAGCC
The DNA here is from genome assembly GCA_018904595.1 of Zaprionus indianus. Lineage (NCBI taxonomy): Eukaryota > Metazoa > Arthropoda > Insecta > Diptera > Drosophilidae > Zaprionus > Zaprionus indianus. The sequence goes on from JAEIHA010000905.1 coordinate 7,853,866, forward strand.
CATTGGTCAGATAATCTTCCATGTGGTTTTTTTATTATATAGAGATCTCAGTTTTTCTGAACTATTTTCTAGTTTTATATCAATCAGTTAAAAACACGGTTTTACCCTAAAAGTGTAGAAATCTTTCAACATGTTTTATTATATTTAAATATAGTTAAATTTATAAGTTTCAATTACATTAATTATTGTATTGTAATTAATTCCCGCCGTTTTTGGCGGGAAGGAGTGGAGGAATAAAGCTGACAATGAGCATAGTTTGCAGATTCCGCCAATGTGGATGGTGTGTGTCTTGGCTGATTGCGTGTGGATTGTGTTTCGATTGTTGCGCGTAAACAGATTGTTAGTGTATTTGTAAGTTACAATTCGTAAGGTAAATTACAAATAAACTTCACTACACAGACCGTAAATGCTCTTATAAACAGAGTAACTAGGAAATATCTTTTTATAGATTTAATTTACATCTAATTATAAATTGTTATACGCCCTCTTCTGTATGATTTAGGCAAACTACATATTGATCGCAGTAAATGCCACCTACCGGATAAATGCAAACACTAACATACTGATCATATGTAATAACAGGGCTTTAGTGAGCTAGCTAATCATATCTTCCGCATATTTTATTTAGTAATTAAGCACAGTTTACTGCAAAAACTTAATTTTAATTGCATTTCAAATTCTCTACAGCAAAGTAAATTGTACAAATTTGGCAAAATATCGATATAGTCAGCTGATTGGGCGCAAAGGATTATCGGAAAATATAGAATATCGATACAATATTTAACGCAACCCTTGCAAAATCAAGCATCTTGTTTAAACTAAACGGAACTTTCTTTGCGCAAAGCAGGCTTTGAAACCGAACTCCGCTGCTAGCATAGTAATACATCAATACAGTTATTTGAGTTCATCCAGTTTTATTTCGATTTTAAACGTGTACACACGCTCAAAAATTTCTTTGTTCAGATAAAAATTTTAAATTATAGAAAATTGTTTGGATTTTTAGGCAAAATTTATTGAAAAACGAATTTTTCGCATCAATTCGGAATCATATTTTTTCATACATACAGCTAAAGTAAAAAGGTGAGTTCAGAAAAAGGCACCCGTATAAATAGCGGTCCTCCGATCTAGCGCGGTCTCCACTTGCACAGTTAAATGCAGCGCAGCTGTTGCTTTGTTGTTGTTGCTACTACTGCTGCTGCGACGGCGACGGCAACAGCGGCTGGTTTGGCCTTGTAAAGCCGGCTCTGCTGAGCGCGCAAAAGGTAGACGAAAAGGAATAAAGGCACACAAAGAAGTGGAAAAAGTACGCACACAAACACAATTTGAGCTCACATGCGTGCGTGCGCGTGTGTGTGTGTGTACGTCCTGTCTGTGTGCGTAGGGCAATCAAAGCAGCTCTTGACATCAGATAAATTCTCTATTTAAAATCATTTATTTCATTTTCATTAACACAGCTGTAAACTTGTAATCGGAGCAATAATAGAATTTTGTATTATCCGAAATATTTAAACATGAGTAAATCGGACGCTAGCGCACGCCAGGGCCACTACAAGGCTAACACACTCAATACCCAGGTAAGTTGGCGCGCGCGCGCACGCCTTTGTTCTCTCCTTCTTCCTTGCCCTTCTATCTTCCCTAACCTCACTTTGTGATTAACATTGGAACAGGACTCTCGGATGCGTCGTCATGAGGTTACGATTGAGTTGCGCAAATCCAAAAAGGAGGATCAGATGTTCAAGCGTCGCAACATCAACGATGAAGATCTAACCTCGCCCCTCAAGGAGCTCAATGGCCAATCGCCGGTGCAGTTGACCGTGGATGAGATTGTGGCGGCTATGAACAGCGAAGATCCCGATCGTCAGTTCCTGGGCATGCAGCAGGCACGCAAGATGCTCAGCCGCGAACGTAATCCGCCCATTGATCTGATGATCGGACATGGCATTGTGCCCATCTGCATACGGTTCCTCCAGAATTCCGGCAAGTAAGTGCACTCTATTCCCAACTCCAATTCGTGCCACTTTAATTCCTTGCGTTGTTTTGCGCAGCACAATGCTGCAATTTGAGGCAGCCTGGGCACTGACCAACATTGCTTCGGGCACATCGGAACAGACGCGTTGCGTCATCGAGCAGAACGCAGTGCCGCACTTTATAGCTCTGCTGCAGTCCAAGTCCATTAATTTGGCGGAACAGGCCGTCTGGGCATTGGGAAACATTGCCGGCGACGGTGCCGCGGCACGTGACATTGTCATTCAGCATAATGTCATCGATGGCATCTTGCGTCTGATCACCAACGAGACTCCACTCTCGTTTCTGCGCAACATTGTGTGGCTGATGTCGAATCTGTGCCGCAACAAGAATCCATCGCCACCATTTGACCAGGTGAAGCTGCTGTTGCCCGTGCTGTCAAAGTTGCTGCTTAGCACCGACTATCAGGTGCTGGCGGATGCCTGTTGGGCGCTCTCCTATGTGACTGACGATGACAACCACAAGATACAAGCCGTGGTTGATACGGATGCAGTGCCACGCCTGGTCAATCTTCTGCAAACGGATGAGCCAAGCATCATTGTGCCAGCATTGCGTAGTGTTGGCAATATTGTCACCGGAACGGATCAGCAGGTTAGTTCAAACAGATCAGTCAAGCTTTGCTACGCCTGTGGTTTACCAAACCGTCTTCCCCCTTCAATCTCTATTTACAGACTGACGTTGTCATTGCCGCCGGAGGTTTACCCAAGCTGGGCATGTTGCTGCAGCACTCCAAGGGTAACATAGTCAAGGAGGCTGCGTGGACAGTGAGCAACATAACGGCTGGCAATCAGAAACAGATACAGGCCGTCATTGATGCGGGCATATTTCATCAAATACGCCACGTGCTTGAGAAGGGAGATTTCAAGGCGCAAAAGGAGGCCGCTTGGGCTGTGACCAACACGACCACGTCTGGCACTCATGAACAGGTCGTCGATCTTATCGAGAAGTACAAGATACTAAAACCGTTCATTGATTTGCTAGATGCCAAGGATCCGCGTACCATTAAGGTAGTGCAAACAGGCCTTTCTAATCTCTTTGCTCTCGCCGAGAAATTGGGCAGCACCGAGAACTTCTGCTTGATGGTTGAAGAAATGGGTGGCCTGGATAAGCTAGAGGCACTGCAGCAGCATGAGAACGAGGAAGTGTACAAGAAGGCCTATGCCATCATTGACACATACTTCAATACCGGCGACGATGAGGCCGAACAGGAGCTGGCGCCAAAAGAAGTTAATGGTGCACTCGAATTCAATGCCACGCAGCCTAAGGCACCTGAGGGTGGTTATACCTTCTAATTAGCAGCGCATCAACCTTAAGAACATCCAACACACGAAGCTCCACCACCAACACCACCACCACACGGCAAACCATACAACTCATAGCATATTATGCGACCGCGCCTACACAATTAACCCATTACCACCACCGACTAAGACACATGTTGCAACATAGCGAAAGCGGAGGCAATGGCGGAGGCCAATTTGGCTACCAACTCTTGTCTCATTTGCCTATCGCTTTTGTCTTCAAACAATTTCGAGATAGTTTATTTTTTGTCGTCCACACCGTAGGCCATGAAAACGCATCTACAGCACGTTCCCCCACACATTCTCACCTTAATCGAGACCCGACACTGCAACAGCTACAAGAAGGAACCGCAACACCAGCTGTGCTGGCCAAGCACTTACCGGGAACGTCGCACGTTGCGTTCGCATGGCCAATGTGGACTCTGTTTTTAGTGTGAACTTTATAATCAATTTCAAAATGCGCCCGCGCCTCAACCAAATTTTTCGGATATGTATTTATGATACCCCCGTTTAGGATGTATTTAGTGTATTTATTGGAAACGTATATGTAATGTACTTTCGTTATTTCACACTTACCCACACTCGCTATACCTTAGAAACCCATCACCAATTAACATTTTATGCTATCCACAGTCCCAATCCTTGTTCCTCCTCGTACTATATAATAATAAAATTATGTTGAATTAAATTAAATCGCAATTTGTTAATTATGGTGCACTGCAGCTTGTGGGGATCTTCACCATCTTCTTCAATTATGAAGAGCTTACTTTAAACTATCGTGTTTCGAGTAACTGTTATGAAACCATTTTTTTTGAACATCAACTTACTGATTATTTCAAAAATTTTGAATGTGTTTTTATAAATTTTTGAGCCATGATAGTACTGTTAGTGGATTACAAAATAGTGTTTACCTTTTATCTATTCATTCTTATTTATTACATTATATTTTATAAGCTTTACTACTATGCATAAAACCTGTAAAAATTAATATTGTATAATTGAATTACTCGAAAAAACAGCACTGTAACTTCGAATGGGCAGCTGTTTTTGCTGATCCACTTCGGGCTGCGTATCTGCAGTGAGCACAACAATAGAGCGAAGACCCTAGTGTGCTAGATTAGATAGGCTGATTAAACAATAGAGCCGCGCGTAGTTACGTTTACGTGTTTGTATATATCTGTGTGTGCTACAAAAACAAAGCGTGACTCAGTTCAATCAAGCGACGCATCGTATAGCGTGCAGCATCCCCATCAGTTCCATCAGTGGCAATTCTAGTGGTTTATCATTCTCCCCGTTAGAACTTTGGAAGAGTCACCGATAGACAGCAGAGAGAAGAGTGTAGATCCAAAACTGAGAGAACGAGAGTCCGCAGTTGGCAGTGCGACGTCGCGACGTTCGTTCCGTTCTTCGCGATTGGGAATCGGGAGAGGAAGTTACAAAAATAGATTCAATTTGTAGTTTGCAGAAAATTCGAAAAAGCTTTCCGCGACTCGGCAATGTGTCGTCATCAATGGGGGAAGGGGCGGCCAATTAAATTAGCTTTGTTTTTCATCTCTTTTTTTTTTTTGCTTCGCTCTCAGCGCGTCTAATGAAAATGAACATCTAGTTTAGTCGTATTCTGTGCGAAGCTGCGTGCGGGCGTTGATTCTTCCGACTTCTCCTCGTGGTGCTCAGTCTCAGTCGGTTCCCTCGGTCTTTCGCCAAGTGTTTTATGTAATTTTTGTTGCTGTTTTTGTTTGTCGTGTTCGCAACGCATCGCGCAGCCAATTGGAATATTAATTTTTTTGGTGGACAGGAAATCTTTTATAGGTACATTTAGAATATGTGAAGTGTTTTCAATATATTCAAGAAATTTTTAATGCACAAATAGAAGAGATAAAATTTAAATTTAAACTTTGATATAGTATATTAGAGGGCAGGAAATGTTTCATTAAATTGGAAATGCACATCAATTTTATATTGAGTATTCGTAATATATTTCTGGATAGACAAATATTCATGCGCATAGTACAGATATGCATCTCTATATCTTTCTTAAGAGACCTTAGATCATTATTTGAAATAAATAAATAATAATAAAAATAAATACAAATAATTAACGTATATTAATGAACCTTTTATGTCATAATAAATGTGAAGAAAATACAAGAAACTCCTAATTTTCTAGGAAATTAAAAAAAAACGAAACACTCCGTTTTCAAATTGCCCTTATTATGATCGAAAATACATTTGACACAGTTCAATAATTACAATCTGTATAAACTCACAAATCAATCAAAAGCACATACGGATAATATATCCCCACCGACATGGCACATTATCATTATGATCGTGCTGATCACGATAATGATAATCGCCACCGAAAACGATTCTGTGACCTCATGTTTAGCCATTGAAAATCCCCCGAGCATTCACCATCTGCCACTTGCCAAGCAAAAGATCTCGGTTCTCTACACAGACACAATATACAAATGTATAGGTATAGCCACACTATATAGACAAATTTGCTCTACATCTTTCGCAAAATGCTCTCGAAGAGAGCAAAAGCGTTTCACACTTTTGACAAATTCATGATGTAATTAATTTCCAAAAGAAAACACAAAATTGGCACACTGAAAATAAACAATAAACAATGGGGGAGTGCGTACTATAGAAGTTGCGCTACTTAGAGAGGAAGGTGGGCGGCGACACACCTAATTGTGCATGAACTAGGTAATCACCCTGTAAAAGAGAATTATGGAATATGTTAAGATGATTTTAATGTCATCTTGGCTTATCTTGTCTCTTTGGACAGAGTATTTCGTAGTCTCTTCTATTAAAATTTGTGTAGGAGGCACCGAAACCCGCTAGAAATTTAAGTGAGATTGAAAGTTGCCGAAAATTCTACTTCTATGCTAGTGTATAAAACACTGTGTGTGCCTCTGTGTGTATCTGTGTGCACGATTGTGTTTTCTTTGCTGCGCGCAATGTCATAAAGTTTTTCCGTTTCGTGTTTTTTTGTGTACTTTTGTTGGCCAACCCCGAATAGTGTCAAGTTTTGTTGTTTCTATTGTGTTTTCACTGCCGCAATTGTCTCGGCCCATTGTTTTGCACTTTGTGATTCTTTAGCGGTATCCCTCCGATTATACCCTGTGAATGTGTGCAAAGGGTATGAAGAACTGAGATATGCAAATCTTTGGGGCAATCTTTACCTACCTAATTTACGTTGTTTTAGGGTATAAATGTGGTGGACCTTTTATTCTTGGAATATACATATATAAAATTAATTTAATATTTCTTAAAAGTTTTTTGAAACAATAATAAAATATATAATTTCTAATAATTTATAATAGAAAACATCACATTGATAAAATAATTTTCTCCGATTAAGAGGCAACAACAAGTCTAGCATGTCCTCCCCCCACTTCTTCTTCATTTTCATTAGGTTTTCCGCCGTCCGCCTAGTGAAACGGAAGAAATTGAAATTCAATGTTCTAATAAACAAACGCAGTTTTGAGGCCACGGCCAAAAATTTTGGCCATTGAAAATGTTCCCTTTTAATTGAACGGATTTAAGTAAAGCATTGAATTAAGCATCGCACTGTGCATGAGAGAATCGAAATATTAATAGTCTATTGTAGTATAGTATACCATATTGCAAGTATAGTATATTGCGATGTAGTACAATATATTGTAGAATCTTATTAGATTGTGAATTTTCGGCACATGTGTTTCGCATTATGCTGCAAGGGCGATAATCAAAAAATTCATATAATCTACACATGTCGACTATATCGTAAATAACAGCCAAAAATTCTGTTCAAGATGATATTAAGGAATTTATGTGCGTGCACTTAATTGTTAAATCAGATTCATAGGAAATTTTCCTAACTATATTATACTTATTTATATTTTATAATTTTGTAATTGCGCATATACTCAACTTAAAGGGTATTCTAAGTCGTATATCCGCTTACACTTACCATAATCACACTAAGATATTTCATACTTTCCCTTTCCTCTATTCCTATAGACACAATGAGTGCTGCACCAAATCCCAAGGCACCTGGGATACCGGAGGAGATTAAAATGGGTGCGGAGATCTTTCATAGCGTGGCCAGCACTGCGACAGATGAGAATGTGATTGTGTCGCCGCTTCTGTTGGAGGCGACGCTGGCGTTGCTTTTTCTGGGTTCCGATGGAGCCACAGCGGAGGAGCTGCAGCGCTTGCTGGAGCTGAAAAAACGCTTTGCCAGCAATGCCAAAATGGCTAATTTTTATGCAGCCGAGCTCAATGCAGCCACAAGTGATCCGGACACACGCATAGAGCTGCAGAACCGGCTGCTCATACAGCCCAGTACGGGATCACACATTGCCGATGATTTCCAGAAGATCGCTCAGACATATTTCCATGCGACGGCAGAGTGTGTGGATCTGCAGCAGGCAGAGAAGTTGCGGCGTCATGTGAGTGACAACATCCTGGCCAGTTTGGGTGGCGGCAATTGGAAGCAACAGTTGAGCGTTGAGGCTTCACAGTCTTTGCTGCTGCTGCTTGCTGCGCGGCTGCAGAGTAAATGGTTTCTGCCCTTCAGCGCCTACCGCACGGGCTTGTACGAGTTCCACAGCCACGCCTCCAAGTCAGTGCCCATGCTGTTCGATGACGATATGTTCGTGAAGTATGCCGAGCTGCGTGAACTCAATGCACGCGCCATTGAGTTGCCCTATGAACATGGCGAGGAGCTGGCGATGCTACTTATCCTGCCCAATCAGCGGGACGTCGCAGCTCTAACGGAACTGGAGAATCAAATACGTTCCTTGGACTTGGGTGCACTGCAGCAGCGCATGCAAATGGAGAGTGTACAGGTGCTGCTGCCCAAGTTTAGCATTGACTTTGAGTGCAGTCTGCGGCAGGCCTTGAAACAGGTGCGTAAATAAGCAATCGAAATGTTTTAAAATTTTAAAAAATTGCTTAATTCGGAAATGTTGGTGGCGTTGCCAACTACATGAATGAATTCGCGCGGGTACTGCCAACAATCTAATAAATATTATGCATGCGTTGCCAACTTAACATAAAAATATAAAATACTGGCTTGGGTATTAAGGTATTTTAGCTTGCCAAATGTATGGTCACACGTGCGCGTGGCGACTGTCTAACTTAACGAATGCATTTGAATTCATGCCTTTATAACTGTTATTTATAAACAGACCGAAGTAAATTTATTTTTTGTTGTTATATATCAAATTTATATTATTTCCTCTGTTTGCAGCTGGGCTTCGCGGAAATCTTTGGTTCCTCTGCCAACTTCAAGCATTTGCACACAGCCGCCAACCTGCCCATTGTTGATGTGCTGCACAAGCTGCGCATCAATTTGAACGAATCCGGCTCCGGCCCAGAGTCGCCACCGCCAGCAGCAGGTGTGTTTTTAGAAAATGAAATTGTTCGTATATATATTTCTATATAAAATCTACTTCTTTTAGGCTATAAACCGATTGTGATCAGCAATTCCTCGCGCCAAAAGTTCTTCCGTGCGGATCATCCGTTTTTCTTTGCCATACGTGGCGAGAATGTGACCCATTTTATGGGACATGTTGTTAGTTTTTGAAGAGTCAGAGAAATAATAATAATAAATATAATTATAATAATAATAAAATAATTTAACATAATCTAATCTGTACATGCTCGTTCGAACAATAAATAAAACTTGTTTTAGATTTTTTATAACAAGAGTCTTGAGTTTATTCAAAGATATATGTGTATGTATAATTTGTTTGTTACAGAAATAGTTCTGCTATGTTCTTTAGTTTTACAATTATTGTATTTTGTAGAGCATTTCATCATTTAACTTAATTACTTGTATCGTTTATTTTTTTTTTATTTATTTTGTTTAGTTTTCTTTTTATTTAGGTCTAGGAAAATTGTTTTTAAATGGAATCAAAAAGTTAAACACATTTATTTTGCTTTAATGTGTCCACACGATGAATAAACCTAGTATTAATTTATTTAGTTACTTGGTTTTGATGTTTTATTTGTAAGTCTAGCTAAAAAATTGCCGTTAGTTTAAATTCTTTCATTTTGCTTATTTGACACTAAATTTGATTTGATGTAGTTCGAATGATGTTTTTAAAATCACTTTACAGAGTTGTCATATTTGATTTGATGCCATGAATGTTAGTATGTATGTATGTTGTGTGTTTCGTATCGTAAGGACTCGAAGTTTATTCACACGAAATTTAATGACACAATCGAAGTCATACAAATATTTTTAATGTTTCTAAATGAAAACATTGAAATTGCAATGATACGGTTTTTAAATATTTTCAATACTAATATTTACAGCTATATTAATTTTCAAAGTATTTACACGGTTTTTAGAGACTATCTCTGGTCGACTATTCAGGGCTGGTATTTTTGGTATATTTTGCGAGAGTTATGGCATTACAATTTGCTGCTCTGCTGTTGTTGTGTCTCGTCACATTTCTTTTGCACCACGGCGGGGGGTGGTGGAGGAGGCGGTGTACCTGTGTCCACGTCGAGACTGCCTCGATTCAGCAAATAGTCCAAATCGTGTGTAATGCGATCCAGAGTTGCATCCCCCACCGAGCCTTTGCCACTGTCAACACCCGCCGTCTGCGTAGACGGCGTCACAGAGACGGTTGTGGTGGTCGTGCTTGTGGTGGAGACGACAGCAGCTACCATTGTGGGCAGCAGAGGGTCGAATGTGGTGCGTGATGTGGGCTCCAGTATGGTAACACGCTTCTGCGTCTTGGGAGTGGGCAATGTGGCACTGGAAATGATACCACCTCCACCCGTCGCAGCCGCACCCAAAACACTCAGATTGCCACTTATGGTGGGCGGCGGCGGCAGCGTCGGTGCCGCCGATACACTGAGTACAAAATCTACATACGGATTATGTTGCAGCGGCACGTAGTGCGGCGTGTTGCTCGTATGATGTATGCCAATGATGCTGTCTGCAAGTAAATATAGAAATACAAAAAAATATATTTTGTTCGTATTTTATCGATTACTTGGGAGGTGTTATTTACACAATTTAATTATACGTATACGAGGGTCGTTTGATAAGTCCGTGACTTTTTGAATAAAATATATTTTTTTCGTCAAAGAAGCGTTTTATTTCTCAACATAATCTCCTTTTAGCTCTATACATTTAGTCCAGCGTTTTTCCAATTTTTTTATTCCTTCCAAATAATAGGTTTTCTCAAGGCCCTCAAAATAGTCGTTTGTTTCTGTGATGACCCGAATCTCTTACCGCCGAGCCATTTCTTCATGTTTGGAAACAAAAAATAGTCACAGGGGGCTAAATCTGGAGAATATGCTGGATGGGGTAGCAGTTCGTAGCCCAATTTATGAAATTTTGCCATGCTGACACGAAATTCACTTTTTTCCATTTTCGTTAAAATTCACGAGATCGTCTGCTTTCAATGCCTATAAAACGCAAACCAAAAAACGCAGCTTTCTCAAAATTTTACAGTCAGCTGTTAATCGATAACTGCTGACAGGAGCAGTGTTGTATTTAGAGCAGGTGCGCGGCAAATACAAAAAGTCACGGACTTATCAAACGACCCTCGTATATACATTCTTCAAATGAAAGTTAGTCTTTTTGTGGTATTTTATCGACTACTTAATCGGTAGTCGAAAACAATGTGACTTAGGTGCTTCGACTGTATTGTCTTTTTCACGTACGTTTTGTACGTATTTGTCTTTTTCAAATTTATGTATGTCGTATTGAGCAATTATTATCGATTAATTAATCGATACCAGCTTTGGAAATGCAACTGAGTCTATGCATATATTAATCTTGTTTATATTTTTATGGATGCTCCTCATCTCTTTTCACCTCTTAAGATCACGAAATTTATTTTCTTTGTCCGTTTTCTTTATTGCTTACCTGCTGTCAATCCCTGCAGTATATCCAGTGTCTCCACACCGACGAAATCATCACACCCCGCCGTCGTATAATGTGTAGGCAGCATACGCCTGCCCAGACTCCCCGTAAGTCCACCCATTGTGTAGGCATCGTAGGCATAGCCCAAGGCGCTGGCCGCCTCAGCGTTGCCGCCACTGAGCAGCGCACAGCAGCGTGTGGCCGGCGACGCAGCAGCGCCCACCGTCAACGGCAGTTGTGCCTCCGCGCTGCTGACAACAGCAGCCGCCTGGCAGCGCGGCGCCGTCGAAATGATTGTCAACGGCAGCTGAACGCCAGCACCAGTCCCCGCTGTCACGGACAGCTCAAGTCCTTGCTTCGGCTGCAACGCTGCTGCGCCTGCCGAAGTGGCCGCAGCTGACGCCGCCGCCGCCGACGCTGCTGCTGATGATGTTGCCATACATTCGCTTTCCTTTTCCTTCTCATGGCTGGTGTAAACTGCAAGTGAATAAAGGTCAACGTGTCGACGTGAGGTTAGGGTGCAGATCTCTCCATTCTGGGCCAGTTCTTGGTACTTACAGCTCAGTGGGCTATTGATACTGGCCGTCGTAGTGGTGCAGTAGTTCTCGTCCAGACTCGTTTTGCTTGTGTTGAATTTGGTCTGCTTCAACGAGTTGTTCTGACTGCTGCCATTGCTACTCAGGAAAGGTGGTCCACGGAGCTGGCTCTCTGACTTGATCACAAAGCAGAATAGTATGGCAAAGCCCTGGAATAAAAGAACAAAATGGAAAAGAATAAATTTAAATAATTAAAGCATCATTAGATATGTTAATTATTTAAGGAAACAATATTATAATAGGGGGGTTTTCAGAGGTCCTTGACAAGGGTTTCAAACGAGGTTTGACTCATGCTTCTTTCGCCTTTAGAACAATTAACACCAAGGTCTTTTTGTCTGGAACTCATACCAGGCCAATTACTGTGTGTGGCAAATCTGTTCTCGTTTGCTTTCTACTAAAATCAAGCAATTAAAAGAACATTAAAAACTTAGACAAAAGAAAACGGTCTATCGTTTACTTTCGAAGCTCATTCCGATTCAGTTGTCTTCTGACAGAGGTAGCAAACACATTGATTTAATAATAAAAAAAAATTATAATAAAAATTAAGTCTTAATTTTTTTTATTAAAGCATTGTTATTATTTGTTTATATCGCAATTGAATTTCATTTTGATGAACTACTTATTCTTCTCTTAAAAAAACTATAAAATTTATTTTTAAAAATTTTTTACCCATATTTTTTTTGTAGTTTTTTATATTCACATTTTTTGTACCTATGTTACGTTAGTTTTTACTTGTATACTAACAATAAAATACATAAATTTATTCAAATTTAATTCGTTATTGGTTTTTTTTATTTAATTGTTAGTAGTAAAAAGTAATTGCAATTATTGAAACCATTTTTCCCTAAGATATCCTGCAGAAATTAAGAAGGAAGTTAGGCTGGAGCAAAATGTCTAAAACTGCTGTAACCTTTGACGATTTTCTGGGCCTGCCCGTCTACTTCTACAACACGATCGGAATCGAACCTTACGAGTCCAAGCACAACACCGTTGCCTGGAGGCGTTGGCTTTTGTTCAAGTTCCTATTTCTTATAGCCAATTTGAACTTTGTACTTGGGCTCGAGATCGCCTTTATAGTGCTGGCTTTCAATAACAGCGAACTCTTTGTGGAAGCATGTATGGTTATGGCCTACATAGGATTCGTTTGTGTCGGCGAGCTAAAGATGATCACTGTGTGGTGGCAAAAACCTAAGTTGACATTTTTGGTACAAGAAATGGAGTCGATCTTTCCAGAAACTGGGTTGGAAGTGCAGCAGCAATATCGGATTGAAACATATGCAAAGCGTTGTCATTTCTTCACCAGAGCCTTCGCATTTCTATATCTTTTTCTGGTTATCACCTACAATCTGTACGTGCTTATACCTTTTCTGGTGCACCGCTTCATACTCCATTCGCCAGACGTTAAGATGGTTATGCCATACACTCCGGTCTCTCCTTGGGATCTGGAGAAAGGTTGGGGTTTCTGTTTGATGTACTCGCTTCAGGCAATGGCCGGATACACTTGTACTGCCGGCAACATGTCCAGCGATATCCTAATCTTCTCGGTGGTCATTCAGGATATTATGCACTTTGACTATTTGGCAAAGTCATTAGAAGAATTCCATTTTCAGGGCGATGAAGTGCGTAACGGAAGGGACGAGGACCTTAAGCTTCTGCAGAAATTGGTTGCATATCATATCAGGCTGTTGGGGTAGCTCAGCATCCACTGGATTACTAAACATTTTATCTTAAAAAATCCTCTTTTATAGTCTAACGGATGTCATAAATAGAGTCTTTGGCTTTCCACTGCTCCTCAACTTTATGGCATCTTCTCTTTTGGTCTGTTTCGTGGGTTTTCAAATGACGATTGGACTAAGTCCGGAGCAAGTGTGTAAATTGGCTGTTCTTCTGGTTGCCGCCACATCCGAGATTTATCTGATTTGCTATTTTTCCGATCTTTTGATGACTGCAGTAAGTATTTTTCAAAACAAAAGGTTTTGTAAGGAGAGTACAATTTTCTTTTTATAGAGTGAACGTGTTGCTACGGCCGTATACGATATGCAATGGTTTCCTGCCGATCAACGGTTTAAGAGAATTCTCATTTTTACTGCTCAGCGCGCTCAGAGTCCCGTTTTCCTGAAGGCAACAATATTCTTGGATGTCACAATGCAGACCATGACTATGGTATGCACATTGGAATAATATGGAATTTTTTTAATCTAATATATCTCACTTTTCTAATTTAGTTCCTGCAAATGACATATAGGTTCTTTGCCGTAATACAAACCATGTATCAGTAAACCAAACAAAAACAATCCAAAAATTTTTCAGAATTTTTGAGATATATGTTATGTAGTAAACATTTTTAAAATTCACATTATGAGCAACAATTTAATAAAATTATAGCAAGGCACCTCTGCAACAAAATAAAAAATCAGATTTTCGTTAATACCTTTCTTTAATTTGGAGGTTTTGGGAAAATCTTCAATAGGTGAACGGTTTTTAAATTGGCCACAGGGTACACTAATGACTCTATTGGCAAAGTCAGGTCAACAAATCGTTGCCCGACGACAACTATAATTTGCAGAATGAATAATGCAAGAGCCCCAACCACAAGCAGGTCCTAACTATTGAGGCATACCCTGCCGTACTGGGCTTCGGCTTAAATAAAGCAAACTATGAGGTTTGCAGAGCTGTTTTTACTGCCAACTAGCTGAAGTATTGAAAGGCGATTTATTTTAATGAGAAATGTATCTTTATATTGTACATAATACATAAGAGATCTCCCTCTATAAAATGGTTGTAAAGAATAAAATTTGATTTGAAGTAAATTATTTTTAAATTTAAATTTTCCAATTTGAATCAGACTTTATTTTGAACATAATATGAAGTTATCAGTATTAGTTGTTGAATGCACTTGCGCTATCTTGTAAAGGCCTTCTTCCTTAGCAAATATTACATCTACCATCTGTTCATTCAATTTTTATGCACAAAAATACTTGAATAGCTGTGAAAACTATCCAATTAAAAGTCGATTACTATTCACCATTGCGCAATGCAAAGTTTTTCACGCCTTCTGTTATGAAATCCCTTCTGAATTCAGTTGACATTTGTCCGAGGTGTTAAACACATTGAACTCATTTTTAAAACAGCGAACAGAAGAACCTCAAAACTACGGGAAAGACTTGTAGAGAAAATTCATAATAATGCCTTCATTCTTAACTTTATTCGAAACACCAAGTGCGGCTATCACTTTTGAAGATTTTATGAGGTTGCCAGTGTTCTTCTGGCATACAGTCGGAGTGGATCCCTATGAAACTCTCCATGATAAGGCAAGCAAGCTCTGGCTCTACACAAAGTTCCTTTTTGTTGTGGTCAATCTGAACTTTGTTTTCGCCATGGAATTGGGTTACTTGTACGTCTCCTTTAAGAATGGAGAGAACTTCTTGGAGGCTACAATGGTTGCGGCCTACATATCGTTCGTCAGTGTGGGCGAATTGAAGATCTTAACCGTGTTTCGGCAGAAGAAGAGGCTAACGGCTTTGGTTAAGGAAATGGAGGCCATGTTTCCTTCGCCAAATGCAGAGGAACAGCAAAAATATCAAGTCAAGGAGTATCTAGAACGTTGTAATCGCATAACCAGAAAAATGGCCTATCTATTCATGTTGCTCGCTGCAGTCTACAATCTATTTGTGGTCCTTCAGTTCGTCATTAAGCAATATGTGTTTCACATGGAAGATGCAAAGATGGCTATGCCCTATACGGAAATGTCTCCTTGGAGTATCGAAAAGAAGTTCGGATTCGCTGTGATGTATGTGCTGCAGGCCGTGGCGGGTTACACCTGCATAACGGGACAGTTATCCAACGATATTCTTATCTACGGCATTGTTATCCAGGATATAATGCATTTTGATTATCTGTGCAAGACCCTCAGGGAGTTTCGGATGGAAACTGGAGTGACAGAGAATGGATATGAAAGAGATCTAAAACAGTTGCAGCAACTTATTGCTTATCACAATAAGCTTTTGGGGTAAATCAAATCAGATCGGATCCGATATACTTTCCTTTCTATATCTTTTCTCTCTTCTATATTTTTAGCATATCAGATGTCATCAATGAGGTTTTCGGCGTGACCTTACTCTTGAATTTTCTTTCCTCCTCGGTACTGGTTTGCTTTGTGGGCTTTCAGATGACCCTCGACCAAAGTCCCGAGATCGTTTGCAAACTGGCTGTATATCTTGTGGCGGCTACTGTGGAGATATATCTGCTCTGCTTCTTCAGTGATTGGCTTATTAGTGCCGTAAGTTCGGAACTCTACCATAGCTTAGATCTTGGATTACCTAATCCTTTTGCACAACCATACACAGAGTGAGGGTGTCGCTTCGGCTGTCTACGAAATGGATTGGTACGCAGCAGATCCACGGTTCAAGAAAATGCTCTTGATTATTGCTGTTCGTGCTCAGCAGCCGGTGTTCTTAAAGGCTACTGTCTTCTTGGACATATCTATGGCAACCATGACTATGGTGAGTTATTGAAAGGAGTCTAACTACTACTTAACGTTTCTCTGCTTTTCAGTTTCTGCAAATGAGTTATAGATTCTTCTGCGTCATTCGTACTATGTATCACTAGGCGAAAGCTGGAACAGATATTCTTTTTCTCTTACACCTTGCACTTAGTGGAACTAGTTTCACATTTATCATAGATGTCCACAACAATCTCTTACTCAGCTCTTTAATAAAGAATTTAATGTCGCTTACGCCTTTCTTAAATGGGTTGATTTGGAAGGGAACAGCTGAACGATTTCAGAAAGCCATTAAATATAGCGGAATCGGTCAGAGTAACCAATAAATAACTCTATTGGCAAAGCTGGCACAACAAATCGTTGCAGGCTAACGACAACTATAATTTGCGAATGAGTAATTCACGAAGCGCAACCACAAGAGGTTCCCAACTACCGATGCGTACGCGCTTTGTCCAGCTTTCTTAAACATAGGGGAAAACACATGTGGTTTTTTAAACACGGAAAGCTTTTACTCAATTTATGTATTTCTAATAAATCTTGCGGTTTGTTTCATTTTTTGGTGCTCGTTGGGGTCCGTAGGCCAAGTTTCAGAATGTTATTCCTTCAGTATCTTCTGAGAATTGAGCCGAAAATGTTTGGTAATCAGGTGGCCAAGGTCGAATCGGCCCAAAAATTTGTTACCTTCAATGACTTCATGAGTCTACCCTTATTCTTCTATCATGTGGTCGGAGTGGATCCCTACGAGTCGAGTCACTCCCAGTCTATATCCAGTCGTTGGCTCAATGTGAACTTTCTACTTCATGTCACGAACTTGGGATTTAGTTTCTTCTGCGAGTGCACCTACGTGTCGCTCCACTACAAGGACAGTGAGAGCATTGTGGATGTCTGCATGACCAGTTGCTACATTGGATTCGTAATTGTTAGTCAACTGAAGACGATCAGTGTGTGCCGTCAGAAGGCCAAGCTGAGTGCCCTTATACGTGAAATGGAATCGATCTTTCCACTGCCAACGCGTGAGGAGCAGGAAAAGTATCGAGCTGATTTCTATTTGCGACGTTGTCGCTTCTTCTTGCGCGGCTTCAGTGGTCTCTTCCTGGTGTTGGTGACCACATATAGCTTCTATATCTATGTACGATATGCCATACAGCACTGGCTGATGCACTCAGAGGAAGCGGTCAAGGGAATGCCGTTTTTCGCGCTCGCACCATGGAACTATCATGATAACTGGAGCTATTATCTGATGTACTTGCTGCAGGTGGTGGGTGGTTTCACCGCAACAACGGCAACTTTATCGGCGGACATATTGATTTACGCTGTCAATATGCAGATTGTCATGCACTTTGATTATCTCTCTAAAGCCCTGGAGGAGTTTCGCACGCAGACGGGGAAGGTGGCGCAAGGCTATGCCAAGGATCTGAAGTTGTTGCAGGATCTCATCACCTACCATAACAAGCTATTGGGGTAGGTCACATTTCTGAAGAAGAAGGGGATTATATATAATATATTTCCACATTCCATTTCAGTCTCTCGGACATTATGAACAGTGTCTTTGGTATTCCTTTGCTGTTGAACATCCTTACCTCTTCGGTTATGGTCTGCTTTGTGGGCTTTCAGATGACGCTGGGACTTAGCGCAGATCACATCATCAAACTGGCCCTTTTTCTCTTCTCCGCCGTATCGGAAATCTATTTGATTTGCTATTTTAGTGACTTGCTAATTGTGTCGGTGAGAGGTTTGTTTTGCTGGGAGATATTTTTGGTTTATTTATCATTCTTTTCAGAGTGAGGGTGTCTCTACTGCAGTTTATAGAATGCATTGGTTTGACGGCGATCCACGTTTCAACAAAATGCTTATTATCATAGCTACGCGAGCTCAGAAACCTGTTTGTTTGAAGGCAACTGTATTTCTAGATATCTCAATGGAGACCATGACAATGGTAAGTCAGATTCATAAACGAATTTTGTATCGAGTTTAATATTTTATTCATTTCATGCAGTTCTTGAAAATGTCCTATCGATTGTTCTGTGTGATACGTACAATGTATCAGTAAAGTATCTTGGAAACATTATCTATACCTCTTATCTTAGACTGCACTGTAGTGATTAACGACAGCATATGTACCTTATCTTTGGATCTGTGTAAAGTTATTCTGTTCTGCTATTTTAAATGATGAACTGGATTGGTTAAGAATGGCTGTGATAAGGGCCACCAACAATAGCTCAGTTTAGTCCATAGCATCCCTATCACTTCAATATAACTTTATCAATAAAATATACCGCAATTATATATCTATCTTATAGTACAAAAGGTATAAAGTCCCTTAAGTGGAAATGCACACAAACTGTGTGCTTCAAGACTCTCATTCGGAGACCTTGATAAGGAGCCCGTATACACATAAATCGATGCCAAGGAATATGCTTGCGCCTCTGTTCGACTCTCCTTAAGGATTTTCCCCTACTTGCCGGCCCAGCTCTCTCTTAATTACGGCGCACCGGCGACTTCAGGCAACGATTTCCAATGAAATTAATTACACAATTAGCGCTTAAGTCTACCATACATACAGAGAGACAACAACAGTGAGAGTAAGACGTACAAAGTGAGAGGGGAATAAACACACAGAGAGAGAGAGACAGAGAGAGAGAGAGAGACAAAGAGCTTTCGCTTGACCAAATGAAGCAATTGCATAATTATAATAATAGTGGAAACAGCATCTGCGGCTCCGGCTTTCTGAGTACTGTAGGCTACAGATTTAAGATGAGGCCCCTCCGGTACCTCATGTCTGTTCCGTCTGTATACTACGTGCGTGCGTGCTGTGGCCCTTTAAATGTTGTCCAATTAAGTGGGCTGCTTATAAATAATTAAACATGTGAGCACGAGTCTAGGCCCAATACGATGTCCAATCGATGGCCCCTTCTAATAGCCTTGAGTTGGCCAAATAACGTGGCACGTTGCCTGCGAATTGCATGGAACTTGTGACTGACTATGAAAACCCTTTAAAGAATGCGATGGTTTCGCAATTTTTAAGTTATATTTTTTAAGACATATTTTATCTTATGTGGAAGTTTTTCAGAGTTATTAAAAATCCTGTTATTATTTTTTTTTAATATTTATCATCTTATGATATTATTTGTACCATAAGTTGTGAAAGGGTATCTTGATGTGCTGTTTTCTATGCTGTTTTCAAGGTTTGCTTGTTTTTTTCGTACATTTTCATCATCAGTTATTCCGAGTGCTCGCCGAGACATCTTAAAGGTCTGGATAAATCTTTTGCCGTTGCTAAATTATTGCGATTACGTGTGCATGTCTGTGTGTGCACTTGACGTTCAATAAATTCAGTTTAGCCAATCCGAAGCATAAATTATAAAGTATGTTTCACACTACAATTTGTACATTAAGAACTTTAAGATAAGAAATACAGAAATTTATTTAAAAATAAAACAGATCTATATATAATATATTTAAATTTGATTAATTATTGTGCTTAATTGACTTAATTCTTCATTATAATTGTTGAAATTTCAGTAATCTGTTAACAGTGATCTGGCATCACTGCTTATCGAAATGTTAATTAACAGAACAGTTCTGCATAGTTTCGATAACACTTACTGCCAAGATTTTTAAGGTTATGTGTGCGCCTTTGAATGTAAATATTGTTGTTGATCATTCTAAAGTACAAGGAAGTGCAGATAATCCCTTCTTTCTTGTTCACCATTTATTATTTATGTGTTATTTATACATTTTATAGCAGAGCAACAGATTGGGCAACACACCTGGAGTGCGATTGCACCAAGATGCGAAAAATCAGGTGCTCTTATTTAATTTACACAGCAAATCAGTTGGAAAACAAAAAGGAAAGTAAACAGAAGGGAAAACCAAAGTGAAAGTCGAGTGGAAAGTCAACAGGAAAAAGGCTTCTTTGGCGGCACTTTGATGCGATGAAGATGGCAAGGTGAGCCAAAGGTAAAGGTTAATGCAGTGAGTGGTTTGTGAGGTCGGCTGGGAGGCACTGCTGCGGGAGGCGTGGCTAATGTTGCCCTAAGAGTCTTCGTTGATTTGGCATGCATAATTTGTGAGGCGGCAGGCGTAAAAATATGCAAGCTTTGCACTTTGATGAAATATGCGCGCGAATGGAAGGCACAAAGTGGAAGGAGGAAAATACAACAATTTTTCAAGAAAAACGAAAGAAAACATGATGGAGATTTGCATAAAATGCGAATCAGTTGCTTAATAGTTTTGTTGTTGACAAACTAATCCCAGCGGCGCGTAACTCAATCAGCATAAAAGGGACAAATGCCATAAAATCAAGCATACGCCGTGTGGCTCCCGCTTCACAACAACCATTATGCTTATGCGCTTAATTATATAGCAATTTATCTGGCGACTTACCAATACGATGCACGATACGCCGAAGGGATATGCCCATAAAGTATCCGGCGCTGAATTAACGTAGACTATAAAGCATCCGTCTGTGCAGAGTTTGAGCAGAAGCAGTCCGCCAGCTCGGTAAAGCAGTCCAAGTCTAGGAAGAGAGAGTGGAACATGAGTGTGGGCGAAGGAAATTAAAAGCGTGAGGGCCGATTTAATGGTTTATGTTTGTCTGGTCGCTGTTCCGCTTCCCTTTCCCCCCCGTTCTTCCTGTCATCCATCGCCAATTTTTCCTATTTTCATATTTTCAGCTTAGGCAGCACAAAAGGGAAATTAGTTTTTGCTCGCGAGCCAAGAATAACTTTCTGTTCTGTTTTGGGTCCGTTGACATATCGGCCGCATTATGGCATCAGTCCATAAAGCTAACGGTTCTCTGTTAACAGTTACGTCCTTCAATCTCTCCCCTCTTGGCATAATCAGTTTAAAGACAGCGCTGGTTTTTCATCTTTCACTTCGTCTTCATCGTTTTCTATTTTTATTGCATATCTTCGATTTCTCTTGTGGCCATTGAGCCCTTTTTTAGTCTTTTTCTACACTCCTCGACAAGTCGTTACGTTTCTTTGCTAGTTCCACTAGAGCGGAGCCCTTTCGAAACTTTTAAATTAGTTGTTTTAGAGTGAGTACTCGATAATACTATAAAATTATTGTCGAATACGATTGAATGTCATGTATGAAAGTGTAATCTATCGATTATATTCACTTGTATTTACCGATAAATTGTTATCTAGAATTGACTTCAAATGGTTTAGAGTAAAGTACTAGAATATGAAACTTCGATTGCTGTTTAATAAAAACATTCGATCACATGTTATAGCTACTATCGATATTTTTCCCTAAGCAAGCGATTGACAGCTTTGTTGACTAGTAATATAAAGCTCAAAACAATCTAAGATGTGAATGAAAATATCGATAATTAAATGAATTCTCATTAAAATCAAACGATAAGCAAAAGTAATTGCTGAACCTTTGTCGCGATTGCTTGCCTATCGATTGATAATATTATCGTTAGTTAGACCTGTTTATCAAGTCACCTATCGCATCCTCACGCTGCCATCGTCAGCCGATAGCCGCCTCTGGGCACACTTACCGTCTGCAGAGCGCCATATTGAATTTATCCAAGGGATGCGTGTGCACATTGCGATTCTTGTGCCACAACCACAAAAGTTTCTTCATTAAAATGACAAACAGCGCGAAGAAGAGCAGAATGAAAAGCAAATCGATGCAAATGAAGAGAATGAAGCTCAGCGATGGCGACGCCGCCCCAGTTGCTGATGTTCCGCCCACGCCGGATGTGAAAGCCGCTGCCTGCTCGTGGGCGGGTAAAGGGGCGCGGCTCCAGGCAACGGGCGGCGCCAGTTGCTGCTGCTGCTGCTGGTGCGGCCAAGTCGAAGCCGCAGCTGTCACAGGACTAAGATCGTGATTGAGACCGAGACCAAAACCGCCGCCGATGCTGTCGCTGGTGCTGGTGATTGATGTGAACACGGACGCAGATGCCTCCGTGGTGGGAGGGGACCGCCTGCTCGTTGCATTGCCAAGCAGCGTCTCCGACTCGAGCAGCAAATTGTCGCCGTTGAGTAGTGTGTGAGTGGCATAATACACATCCGCATCGAACTCCTCCTCTTGGTGTCCGTTTCCTGTGCCGCTGCCATTGCCTGTGCCTGCGCCGTCGTCATCCATTGTTGGCCTAGTCCAGAGCAGCTCGAGCCACCAGTGTCGCGGCCATTTGCCTATGATGCTGCAGATGAGCGGCGACGCAATGGCGAACAGCAACGGCAGCAGCCAACTAATGCCAATGGCGCCGCGTATGCCTGCCGCGCCGTGGCTGCTCGAGATACCGCCGCCACCGGTAGCAGCAACAGCGGCGGCATTGGCAGCCAGCTGACGACTGCGAGTACGATTGCCATTCGATGCACGCGAGCCTGGGCCAACTGCCTCCGGCGAGGGAACACTGCTGATGATATTGTTCACGCTCTCGCGCCGCTTTGTGGGCGTGCCCGACTTGCTGCCCATTTGCAGATACTTCTTGGGCACCACCTCCGTGTGGATGACCAGAGCAATCGCTATCAGTGTCGAGATGCTCAGCAGCAGCAGCGATGCCAGTGTGCTGCTGATTATTGCATGCCAGTTCTGCAAGAGAGAGAGAGGGAGACAGTGTGTGAGTGAGCGAGAACAGGAAGGAAATTATGCGGCACATTTATAATGCTCCAGTAAATGCCACATTGCTGTGCCGTGGCTACTGCAGATGCTGCATCATTATTTTTAATTAAATACTACATAAAAAACGTTGTCATCCGATTACAGCAACAACAACGACAGCAGCAGTGGCAGTGGGTGTGGCAGTGACATCCTGTATCCCTGGGCAGCCACTTTTCGCACCCGCCAAAGATGTCATCAAAATTTGACACGTGCCTCAGGCATAAATTATTTCATTGGCACTGCGCAAGTTCAGCGTCCGCTGTGGACATTGCTTATTAAAAAGTTATAAAACTCGCTCGACTCCAGCTCAAATATTATGCAATTTTTTTAGCACCCTCATCCCCTCCATTTCACTTTCTGTCTGTTTTCTCTGTCGCTTTTAATGTGCCCTAAGCCAAATTGTATCACATTTCGTCGGGCTGCTGCGAGGCGACAAATTCGTAATTGGTTTAGGCACTGGAGTCCAGTCCCGAGTTTATTATGATTTTTAGTATCTTTTTTTATACAGTTACATTGCTGCAGCTGCATAGATAATGCTTAAAGTTTACTTATTCATAAAGATTGTGTGTGATTTGACTAAAAACAGCTTTTAAATAATTGTAAATAATAACATTACTTATTGGAAATTAAAATTTTAAAGATATACATAATTCCGTGTGTCTTATGTTGCATACTTTGCGGCGCTGACAGCGAAATCTGTTAGTGAATTATATGTTTTTTAACCGATCGGAACTGAATTTAAAGTTATATTTTTAATGGTGATAATTATTAAACACAATAGAAATAAACTTTCTGGCTTTCAAAGTAAAGTTCCAAGCAAAGATTTATGCAATGAACTGCAAGATTTTCTACAGTTGTTCACACACTTTAAAATATTAAAGTTATCTACTCGTATTGAAATGCATTCACCTGGCTAAGCAGATGCCTCACTCTGAGCACAGCAAGACGCTGATTGAAAAGGTGTTTTTCCTTTTTGCTGCCTTTTCCTTTCAGCTTGTTGCATAAATCATGCGGCTTATTGAACTTTTGTTCATAACTGCAAACCGCAAGCAGATTTCACTCTCGGCTTGTGGCCATGTGGCAAGGTTGGCTAGGGGATGGAGGGGTAAACCAAGCCGGGGCAAGGAATCCGCCATTAACCAAATTGAAAGCTAATACATTTCAATTACACATACGGTTTACCCTGCAGCAGAGTCAATATGAGATTTGCAATACGAAAAGGAGAAGGAAAATGCGAAAAGGAATGGGGAATACGAAGATGGGAAGTTATTGTGGCTTTAATATGCCAGCCACACTTCATTACATTATCTGGCTTCCTACTTTGGGTTTTGCACTCACGGAATAAGCAAACACAAACACAGCAACATTAACACTGCAAACACACACGCACACACACGTGTATGAACATGTATGAACTGTTTGATCAAAAACTTTATAGATTTGTAATGAAAGTTCGTATTTTATCGATGCATTTTGGCTCATTTCCCATTCACAGCGGTAGCCTGAATATGAATGGTAAAAAATAATATTTTGTAATATATATATTGCCTTATATACCTTCTTTACCCTCTGCAGGTACACAAACAACGTCACACACTCAGTCAAGAAGATTCTCACACCGAAGGTCAACTTGAAGCCTCTTCGTCTTCTGTTTTATGTCTCGCCGCGTCTCAAGACGCCAACAAAATTTGGAAAACTTTTTTATTTTCAATTCTCACAGTGTATATATATTTTTCTTTAATGTTTTTTAATTTTTCTTATACTTATTTTACGTGTATTGTTTCGTTTCATTTACGAAAAAATTATGAGTTAAGTGCGCTTAAAAGCTTTCACCTTTCACTCGGCAGCCACGCGGCGTATGCGTTATTTATTTTATTCGCATATTATTTACGATGTGTTGTTGTTGTTGCTGCTGTTTCCCTTTGCTCTTGGTGGGGAAATTGCATTTATTTATTCACAAATTGCATGCAGTGAAATAAGTAAAACATATATTTATTTTAATTTTATTTGTTGTGTGTGCGTGAGTGTCAGGCGCCTCTGCAGCTGCGACACGTGTTTTAAACCATGCAATTTGCATATGTCTTTGCGGTCTGTCGCGCGTCCTTCTCCCTCTCTCTTGCTCTCTGTCTCTGTTTGTCTTTCCGTCTGCCTGTCCATTTGTCCGCGTGTCCTTTTGTCTTTTCCATATTTTAATAAAGTCCTTTGCATATTTGCATGCAATTAATGTGCCAGCAATAACAATATTTACGTGCGCCTCGCATTATTGAGTCAATCTGAGCGCATTGTGCAACACGCCACACGCCCGAGAGGCCGGCGCAACTTCTTACGTAAGTCGCTCATTAAAATATGGCTTAAAGTATTGTACACACACACGCACACACAGAGGAGTGTGGCACATGTGTGGCTCAGTTGTCTTTGAGAGGAGAAGCTTAGTTGCAGCACCCGCTGGAATTTCACTTGAGTCAAACGGAGAACCCTCTAGCGCAAGCTTCTCCTTGCCTGCACCTCTGCTTCCTCTCCGTCTTCCCCTTGCCTTGGGCTCCCCTTGCCAGCACTATCTACTGCCACAACTGGTCGCCTTTGCCTTTGACAATGCTTGAAATTCCCCCGACTCTTGTTGTCTTTACATTTTCAATTGCACAAACCTTTTTACCCTTCTTGCCACCCCCTCTGCAGCTTCGTTTCGGCTTTGTTGTCGCATTTTATTTGCCTTTCATTCATTTATTGCTCTGCTGTGCTTGTTTGCCACATCGGCCCAGTTTATTACTAATTCAAAAATGTTACATCTTGTTAGCAGCTTGCGAAATATTCGGGTCGTATTTTTTTTTGTTTGCTGTTGTTTTGTTTTTCGCGGCTTCCCTCTAGAGATTAAACTGCGAACAGTTTTATATTTTGTTTATACGCACTTCATTTTTTGTTTTATTATTTAAAAGATTTTGCCCTGGCCTTGATTCCTTTGGGGGATTTGCAGCGTTCTCTGGAATAAACCTTGTCGTATTTGCGCGAAATTGAAAATTTTGCGCGTTTATGTTAATATTAATTTCGACTTTGGCGATTTTCTCTGGAGAACTTTACCTCGCCTCGCCGCTCCTCGCCTGGCTTTGCTTTGTGTTGTTGACTTTTAATTTGCTTTACTTGCACTTGGCTGGCCAACAGGTGGGCTTGGCCAGGGGCGGGGACGGAAGAAGACTTTATAGTGCCAACGGGATTTGTATTTCATTTTCTCTGTATTTGCCTTCTCAGTGTGTGTGTGTGAGTTCTGCTTGGTCTGCTAACGTAAACTGCTAACTGTAAATTATAATATTTACAAATCCCGTCCGACTTTATTTGCCCGACGACAAGTTAATTTATTTTGACGACGTTGACGATTATTATTGTCTTTATTATTATTATTATTATAATGATTATTGTTTGAGCTGCTGCCTTCTTCTGTGGCTTTATTTATTTGAAAGCTTGCCCGAATACTTTCCCAAATTACTAATTATAATATTCCTGCTCGTCCCAAACAATTTGTTGATTATTATTTACCGTTTCAGGGGTCTCAAGTTCGCCTTGCGCCCTAATGGACTCGAGAAGAAACTTCTTTATTCGTCTGCAAGCTGCCTTACTCCAATCGCAGCTCAACGCTTGCAACACTTTTGTTTTTGTTAATTTTACTCTTTGTATTTTTATTTTATATATATTTGTCTGTACTGCCTTTTGCCTTTGGTATACGGTATCGGTTTCTTTTGCTATTGTTGGCACCGCCTCAATTTATTTGTGTATTTATTTTGCTGTAATTAAATTTTACGCTTTGGTTGCGTTCGCACTGTGGCAGGCTGGGAAGCGAATGGAAAGAAGGCGAGAGAGAAAGAGAAGTAGTCTGAACCGCATTCGAAATTGCAGCATCGTCTGAGGGTTCTACACCCATTAAGAGCAGCCTTTTTAAAGCGAAGCAATACAACTGTTGGAAGAATAATTGAAATGCTTACTAGAAACAGTATTTTGTTCTTCGTTTCTTAATAATTTTATTTTAATAAAGTTCCAAGTGGGGAAGCACTTTAAATTTAATTAATGCCGCTTAGAAGTATGCAGCATATTGCAATGAATGCTTTTGCATGTTCA
Organism: Zaprionus indianus; assembly: GCA_018904595.1. Taxonomy (NCBI): domain Eukaryota; kingdom Metazoa; phylum Arthropoda; class Insecta; order Diptera; family Drosophilidae; genus Zaprionus; species Zaprionus indianus. The sequence goes on from JAEIHA010000905.1 coordinate 7,880,896, forward strand.
TGCTTTTGCATGTGTCTCTTTTTAAATACTTTTGAAAGTAGAAGCTTTACTTTTACTAGTATACTAAATTGAAGAATCGTCATTTGTTATTATTAAATCCATTTCACACTTACCACCGGCAGCATTTTCATGAAACCAAGCAAATAAATGAGCATCACACTGGACGTGGATATGCAGAACTGCATCTTGAGGAAGGTTACTGCGCACTTGCGATTGCACCAGATGGGCAACAGGATGAGGAAGGCCGAGCCGCACTGCAGCAGGCAGCAGGCACAGCTGACGATCACAAAGATTGGACGCTGTGGGGCATTCGAGTGCGCCGACTGTGGAGAGAGAAAAGGGAGAAACCAGTTAAAATTTGTCGTAAATTAGCTCAAAAATAAAAGCGGGCAAGGTCGAACTAAATTCAACTGCAGCTGTTGCCAAGTTCAAAATAAAACTAATAAAAATGAAAGTCATGAAATTGCTCAAAGAAGCAGGAAGCCATAAATCAAGAGCATTTTCCACTTCCATACACATCAAATTAATGCCACTTACATTCGGTTGCTTTTTGGTCAGCATTACAACGTAGGTGCCCGAGAGCGGGCAAATGCAGCGGGTTATGTTCTCCATCAGGTGTTTCGTAATGCACAAATCCGAGCGCCACGTCGAGTCGAACGATGCCTTGTAGTCGTGGCTGAAAAGTTAAAGCAGAGCAGGAGAATTTGCTTAGAGAAAGGTTACTTAAACTGTTTCAGAGTGCGTTCTTACCCGCAGACTGCCACCCAGTCACCTGATTTGGGCACACTTTCATGCTGGAATATGATCTCCACGTGGCCAGCCTCGAATGACAAGTCGAGAGGCTCACGGAAGTTATCATTGGAGCGATTCGATTGAAACAGCCAGGTCTGTATGATGCGGGAGGCGAGCACGTAGTCGGAGTCTTTGGGATCGCTGGAGATTGGTAATAATAAGTATTATGTTAATTTAAATAGTTAATAAATTGATACAAATATGTATACTGTTCAGTTAGTAAATTAACATAAGCGTATTAAAAGCATTGCCTACTTTTTAGCGCGTGTTGCCACTATCCCCACTGAGAAGCATTGCGTGCTTTTGCGCGGAGCTTTAAACTAATTAAGGCTCTTAGTCTGCATTGATAGTGCTGCTGCACACAGTCAAAATGATTAGTTGCTAATACTTATTCTACTTATACAATGTAACATATCTAGGCACATGCAGTACATACGCATCTGTAACTGTATCGCACTGTGCCAAACAGCTGTTGCTGTCCTATTCTCACTAATCTCATCAACGCACACCACAACTAAGCGGACAACATGTTCATTAAGCCACTCACTCACTCACACACAGACGTAGACACATTGCATATGCATGTGATGCATGCATAAACATTTGTTTCTAATGAAATCAACATTTGTCGGCATATTGACAACTATTCCAGTGGCATTTCAAGGCAAAACAGTTGCCAAACAGAATCCGCTTCGGTTGGGCTCGGCCCTGGCTTTGGCTTTGCCATATGACCATGTTTGCTGCTTTCAGCATGCCGCATTCCATATTGGATATTCTATATTCAGCAGTTTGCATATTTGCATTTTGTTTACTGCCGTGTATAACTGTATAACTGTATGACAGTATTGCATTTTGTTGTTGTGCTCTTGCCACTTTCGCAGCTGCCTTAATGCGCTTACGTCGAGGGAGACAGAGACAGAATCCCATGTTATTAGGAATGCAGTAACAACACCGACAACAGTTGGCATTACACACAACACCCGAGGATATGCTACACTCTTTTGTGCAGAGATTTAGTTAGCACGAGCCGAGTAGATTATGAGGAAATTAAATGACGTTTTGAAAATGAAATTCTTTAAGCCTCTGCAGAGGGAACTTTAATCAAATAGTGTGGGGCTAAGTCTCAGCTGCAGTTCTCTACTCAATGCTGGTCAACATATTTTTCAATTATAACTGCAATATTTAAAATACGCTAAAGCTTTCTTCTTCTGTTATTCCACTCACCTGCCACGTGTGTAGTATGTTTTGGGCAGAAAACTTTTAAGATTCTTGTACGAGATCACAGAGGCGAATATTGTCGAGTTGGCCATGATATGCAGCAGACGTGAGGACAGTCCGATGTCCATATAGAGTTGGTCCGAGAATAGATCCTCGCTGCGTAGCAGAGAAATAGAAAAATAATCAAATTACCGTTAGTTCTGCCTGCAGTCAACGCACTTAATTAACTTAATTAGACACTTGACATAGTCAAGACTGGGCATGGGCCAAGGTAACTCGTGCGACTCGCGCAAAGTCCGTTAAGTTAAATTTTTATAGAACATTTTATAGTAAACGCGCGCGTCCGCCTGTTTTATGCATTTCTTCCACTTTTTTTTTTTCATTTTTCCATTTTCATTTTTATTTATGTTTGCTCATAAAGTAAAGTATGTTTTTCCATTAAAACTGAATGCAAAAAATAGCAGAAAAAAAGAGCTACCAAAGAAGAGCAGGGAAGGGAAAAAGAAGAGGGAACTGACTGGAAAGTAAAAGCTGCTGCGCCCTTGCCCGTGTATATTAATCAAGCGGCCATAAAAGCGAACTTTACTGTTTACTTGGGCAGCACAAGCATTTGCATTTTGCCTTTATTTCTAATTATGAAATTATGAAATTATGCAAAAGCGCTTGACATGTGCAAGACAGAGAGCGCTCTTAATGCTTGAGATGGCAAAGAATAGCTGTAGCATCTTGGAAGCGTAGAGGATATGACGGAATTTTAATTGGAAATAATAGTAAAATAAATTTTTTTCATTTATTTGTATGTGTTTAAAGTATTTTAAATCAATTTTATTGTTTTTTTACATGTATTTCTTTTGAATAAAAGCAAAACATAAGTTAAAGCAAGTCTATAAAATATTTGCTGCATACTTTTTAGCGCTATGCGAAATTCATTTAAACTCAGCCTACATTTATTTAACGAGAGCTACCGAACAAGTAAGCAAAACTATTTAAAGATATTTTTGTAATCCTTATTTAAGGCCAAATTCGTGTAGTTAATTCTCCCCTTAACCCGCGTGCACTTGCACGAATAAATTGAAAGAATTTTCCATTAATCGAACGCAACACAGAAGCAAATCGAGCAGAAGGGATTGTGATTATCTCATTTCCGCCTTGCTACCCGCTGACCTGCCATGCCCTCCAGCTCTCCACATTCCCCCCTCTTACCCGTAAATGCGTAAATTGAACGGCAACGTTTTCACAGAGGTCATGTAAATGCGTAACGAGTTGAGCCTGTCCAGCGACAGTGTGTCCTCGTCGACTGTCAAAATACTCGTGGCGCCACCGCCATCGACGTTGCTGTTGCTACGATTCGCCTGCAATTTCCCCGAAGCTCCACCGGTTCCGCCTGCTGCGTGGCTGCCTGTTGATGTGGGGCCGCTGCCTCCACCACTGCTCGATGCGGTCAAAGTTGTCGAGCTGTCACCAGACGTGGCCGATGAAGTTGCCTGACTGTTGCTCCCGCTGCCGCCCGTCGATGTGGCCAATTGTGATGCCGCAATTGTTTCGCGGTTCAAAGCGGCAGATTGCGTTAAAAGTTGCAACTTTTTAATTTGCTGCAAAGAGAAGCAGAAAATAATAAAATCAAATACGCATATTGAAGTCATTTGAACAAAAGGTCAAAGATCAAGTTCAGCTTAAAAACAACATACGAGTATGGTTGCCTGGGCAGCCACACTGCCCCCACTTCCGCGTTGCCATTGGCTTTGACATGTTTTGATCGATTTGTGCTTCAGCAATTTAAATCAATTTGTATACTTTGTGTTGTGCTCGTGGTTGCTTGCTTCCTCTTCTCCTTCTCTTTCTTTGCTTGCTGCTAAGCATAAACTCATTAGTGCCTCAACAAATTATGGCATCAAGTTTCAGGTAAATAACAACAGGTGGAGGCAGTGCTCGACTCGCTGATGCCCTGTTTGCTATTCTGTTATTCTCTCTCCTCTATGCTCTCTGTTCTTTCCTCTTTTCTTGTGCGTTGGATTGTTTCCCAGTGCTTGGCATACAAATCAAAAATCAATGGCCCAAAGAGTTGGCCAACTTGGCTCTTCAACAAACGGAACAACAACAATAAATGTGGCAATAAAATGCAGTCATTGAACCCGCATGAAATTACAAATTGTTGCATTTTCCCTGTCAGACTGCCCCAATACGCTCAAGAGCTGCAAAAGCATGAAAGGTCAACGAACGATGCGATTTCTCCCCTCAATTATTTTGCCGCTTCTCTCTTGCTGTTTAATCATTGCTTTTCCCTTTCCCTGTGCAAATCAAAAATTTTACATTGGTTCTTAGTACTTATGGCTTGGCAAATACTTAGAGATAAATGTATTTACGAGTAACGGGACTCTATGATTATATAGTCACTACTTCATCGTACATCGGCAATCGCGTAGGAAAACAATTTCGATTGGAAAAGTTTTGCGGGAGGGAAAACTTTAGCTTGAGCAACATCAGTCATTGGCCACGCCCAGTCGACGGTTTTCCCCACCTCAATGCCTATGCAAATTGTGGCAGCTTTTGATATGATTTCCTTTAAAGCCAAGCAAAGGTCGGAAAAGTCAATTCGACTCGAGTCGAGTTGAGTCGAGGAAAAAGTGCAGCAAAAAAGTTTCAAATGTGGAAATTCCGCTTAACTTTCGACCTGAACCACGTTTAACAGTTTACCGGCAAATCACAGGGGCGTACAACTGTTTGGGCGTGGCTACACGTGAGTGTCTGCATGTGTGTGTGGCACGCGTATGTGTGAAACTTTTTTGCTGATTTCGAAAGTTTCCCTGTGACTTTAGAACACGATTTTGTTGCCTCTTTTTGCCTCGTTTTGTTTTGCTTTTCTCTTTTTTTTTTTGCGTCCACTTTTTGTAAGTGATTTGTCGTGAACTTTGTGAATTTAATTTTTGAATAGCCTGCATACAAATACGTTTACTCGTAATGTGCAGTCTTAGCACAAGTTTTTCAGTCCAAACTGCAGGGGCGGCATTGCAACAGGAAAAGGGGGCCAAACTTGTGTGTGAAGTTGTCAATTAGGTAGGGAATGTGAAGGTTTTTAAGTTGGAAATTAAAAAAATAAATATGAAAGAATCATATTTAAATACAATATTTACATTACAAAACAACCTCATACAATAAAACGTATTCTAGTTAATCGAATTGGCGCCCAACGCTGACACTGGTCACTGATCCGTCCCTGGGCAGCGTAGTAACAGTGGGCACACTTGAAAGTAGGTCAACTAAGTTTGTTTGCCGTTTACTTTCGCTTGCCCCGTAATGAGTCAATAGGCATTGAGAGCCGAACTTGTTCACTATTTTAATAAACTTTTCCGTTCTCTAATATTGAGAAATATGCATCGAATGCAAACCAACGAGCGACTTTTATGTGCAACTTTAATGCCAAAACTTTTTCAATTGCATTATCCACAAAATGCCAAGCGAAATCAATGTTGAGCAGCGCAAATGAAATGAGAATCTGCTCAAAAAACATTTCACATTCACATTCGCATTCACGATTCGTAACGCAATCATAATTCTGCATTGTCAACAAACCAAACCAATTGATAACCGAAATTGAATTGCAGCTGAAATTCATTTAATTATATTCCCAACTGACCGAAAACTTTAGCGATATGGGCAATTTTATTGTGTTTTTATTAAAATAAATGTGTACGATGATATGCATAATGCGGGCGCCAAGTGATGTTCCCTTCGTTGCCCTTGGCATATAATTTAATGTAATTTTAAATACAACTCGTTCATTAAGCACGCGATAAGCGCAGAGACTAGCTGGTTCGCGCTGCAGAGAGTTTACTGTGGCAAGGAATTGTGTTCTTGCATAGTATTTTCATTCAATATTCATATTCACACTCTCAGCTAATGGCAACAGTGTGTGTAAACAAAAAACACATTAAGGTGTAGTGCGAATATTTAAAAGAACTTACTTAATTAAATAAAAATGCGCATTAACAATTCATCTGTCTTCGTCTCGAAGTTCCCCTCTTCGTGTTAAAACTCCTGCATTGGCTGGAAATTAATTGCAGCACTTATTTCAATCGGTTTCTTTTGCCATCGCTTATACCTTTATTTGCGCTAATTAAAAGTCCGTGCAATAAAACATTCCGTTGGCCCTGACTTAAAGTTTTTCGCTCGGCAGTCAATAAAAAAATGGGGGAATGTCCAACTATTTGGCAAGTTGAGAAAAGTTGAAAATGCTGGCATTAAATCGACCCAATTATGCTGCCAACTTGGCGTTGATTTCATTTCAGTTTTGTTTTCTCGATGGGAGGAACGAAAGCAAAGAAACAACAAAAAAAACTATGGGAAAAAGTTCGCGCCTCACATGGCGTATACTTAATATTGAAATGCCATAACTCAAGTGAACTTCGGGGCAAAGAAAATTAATATGAACGCATTAAAAACTTTACGTCGAGCCAGAACTATGCACTAAGCAGACGCCAGCGACGCAGGCGCAATAAAAACTTGCTTCATTTCCTTGCCGCGTGCAGCCCGAACGGAGATGAATATTAAAACGGGTGACACACGGGAGCTAATAGATTATGCCGTATAGTCGCAACGCTTATAAAGTTGATCCTTGACATTGAGACAGTGTGGAAAGATGGGCATAAGGAGAAAACTGAGTGGAGGCGGGCGACGCTTTAAAACCTGATGGAGTTTTCCTTTTTATGGCACAGGCAACCGACAGCTGCAATCAACACTCACATAAATTTGCATGGCAAAATTGAAGCCTGATGCAAGTGGCAAGAGCTGCTTACCAGCGTGCCACCGTGTTGCCTTCTGTACTGCGTGGTACTGTTACTTTTATGCCGCACTTCGCGAAAACAAAGTGTGCTCAAGGAATAAAACATGAGCCTCAGTAAACCCAAGTCAGCCTCCGTCCAAGTTTCCTCTCGCCTCCTCCTTCTGCTTTTCCTTCTCCTGTTTCATCTCCTGCTTTGAGCCTCTTTGTTGCCTTCTCCTTCTCCGCTTTCTTGCCGAGCCACTTAAAAACTTAAGCAAGTTGAGTGTGAGGCGCAACAACAACAACAACAACTACAGTGCAGCCGAGTGGAAAGAGACAACAAAATGTGGCACATCAGGGTGGGCAGGGTAAAACTGTAGGTGGAGTGGTGGCAACGGGTCCAAGGACACACGGCGGATACGCACTTTTCGCTAGCTTCACACCACGGAGTCGGGGTCACTTCCGTCTTTGTCTGCGGCCGGCCATAAGGAAGTGGTTATGGTTATCCGTAGGCCAGGTAACCCATCCGGCAGCCTTTCCCTTTTCCCTTTGAGGATGGCAACTGTTTCATTGTCACTCATTAGCAATAAGGGCGAGCCACTCCCCCACTCCGCAGCTCATGTGCGTTTTATTGGCCCTAAGTAAATTATGCGAAACGTAGTTAAAAGCCCGGCAAATTCAATTGGAAAGTGCTGAAGGTACTGTTGGAGTGGGTTGGAGAGGCTTTAAGTAGGCAATATGGAGTTAAGTGTGGCTAGTAAATGCTCAGAGAAGTTTCTATGGAGTATTCTGTAGGAATATATTGTAGACCTAGTGATTTACCTAGCTTAATCCTAGTTAGTTTCTTTTTCGTTAGACGCTTTGCACAAAGAGTGAACAAAAAACATCAAAGTGCAATTAAAACTCCATCAGAACTGTACTGTAATCTGTCACATGCTTTGCCATCACTGCAAAAAAAGGCTTAGCTGAAGATCATATCCGGCTCTCAATATTTTTGCACACATTCCCTTTGCTATTTGGGTCAACCCTCTCATGTCCTCATAACAGGGCGTCTCTTGAGTTTACTACTCCCTAATTGCATTCGAAATCATCTAACAACTAATTGATTTTATCATACACTCTCACAAGCCTTTTACTTGTCTGTTTAACACACATTTACTTCACATTTCCAACTCTCGCCGTCGCTTTAAGTGTGCCAAGAGGATGTGCCACTACAGAGCAGCTGTGCAACAAATCGAACCACAACTTCCTCGCCCTTCCCACGACATAGTATTGAACAACCACAAATACACAGATTCTATAGAGGGGTATTCATTACCGAACATCAATTCTGCGGCTGTTTTAGCACTCGAATTCGGCAGACAAATGCAAATTGCGGCGCAGCGACAGCCCAACAAGCTAAAACAAAGTCTGGGAAAACCAGTGAAAAATTGCAACTGGTTCCGCTTTTCCGCCCGGCCTCTGCTTGCCATATGTAATAAATCTGTGAAAGTAGAGTGAGAGAGAAGCAGAGCGAGAGACTGGCAAATATTGAATATGGCTGTGGGTTATAAATTACGACGCCCCGAATGCCCCACTGGGTTCACTTGGCTGCCTGCGCTGGCTGGGCATAATTTATGCCCAGACTGAGTACATCGCATCCACCTACCTACTCTATATGCATGAAGGGGTAACCTCTTGGCAACCAATAGTTGTCCATGCTGCTGCTGCTGCTTACCTGTTGACTGTTGAGCGATTGCGCATTCTGCATGACTTTATCCAGTATCCTGAGTATTATCTCCGCCGCCATCTCACGCTCCAGCTGAGTGCCCTTCAATTGCAAATAGGTGTCGAGCTGCGAAATAGTCAGAGGGAGAGCTGGTTAGAGAGTGCAGCCAAGTGCCAGAGAAGTGGCCGAAAAAAGGGCAGTAAAGTAAAAGAGGCAGCCCACCCCCCTCCTCCCGCATTTCAGGCTGCCGTTCGTTAGGCGGTAAAATTTGTGTGCGCATTAAAATGAAAAATTGTTGCCAAGCGGCCGTTGAGCAGAACTTTTCTTTGACTCTCTCTCTCTCAGTCTAGTTGCCTCTGAAAATTGTGTGAAATATTGCAAGACGAAGCACACTTTGCCATCTTTTTCATCCTATTTCGCTTGCCATTTTCCGGCTGCGTTCATTTGCGTGTAAAAATAGTTTTGCCTCACGCCGAGACACTCGAGAGTGTGTGCATAGAGTAGGAACAGGGATCCTTAGGTCGTGCTACGCAGGTAGTTTGTAACGCTTTGAGCCTGCAGCTTAAATGTGCTCAAGACTTTGCCCTGCGGTCGCTGCTAAAGTTTCCGGTTGCGATACTTGTTCAAAATTGAATTTGGGAATACGAGAATGAGACAGAGAGGGAGAGAGAGAGAAGGAAAGAGCAGCGAAAAAGTTTGCAAGCGGACAAAAGCAGCACTGAAGTGCCAATCACGAGAATCTCCGAGAAGGGCAGTACAAAAGTGCGAGCTTTGAGCTTTTTGACTGCCCCTAAGCAAAAACAATCGTTAACTTTTCAAGAGTTATGGAATTCTTCATGATTTGCGTAAATTATTGGGGTGGGCTGGGGAAGATGAGATTGAATGTAATTCTGATATCAAATGGCAGATGATATTTTATTGGGGAGGAAGTATAAACTTCGAAGGGTTTCTCAGTTTAATATTGTGCTTATTTGAAAGATTGAGGTTGAGATGAAAACTATGCATTAGTCCTAGTTAATCAGATACTTGTTGAGACCTTTGTTTGATTTTTGACTTATTAAAAAGTTCCTTTAACCAATGTTTAGTTTTGTTAAGATCTGTGCAGGAACTAAAGGAGTTAATCCTGAACCAATCCAGTTCCAACTACAAACGAACTAGCTCTGAACTTAATCTAGTGCAGTTTCTCCTTCCCATCCACTCACCTCGTGCAGCATATCAATCAGAAAGCTCGCCTCGCCGGGCAGAAAGCTTTGCCGGCGCTGAAGTGTATACTCAAAGCAGGCCTTCAGAATGTTGGACGAGTTGGTCTGCTGGAAGCCGGCACTCAGTGCCAGGAATCTGTTGTAGATGAGCAGCAGCTCGTCGCGCACACAGCTGGAAAAGTCAGGCAGCAGCCAGCTGGAGTTGCCCGCATCACGTTGCTCACAGATGCGTCGTGAATGACCCTCAAATCCACGCGGGCAATCAGTGATAATGGGCGCACCTGGTGCACTCGTTGGCCAGTGCACACCGTAGCTGGACTCTGCCAGGCAAACATGCGCCGCATTGCGTTCGATCACATTGATATAGACACTCCGAGAGACTGGACGTACACTGTTCGAGACGAGGCATGCGTACTCCGCGGACTTCTGAATGTTGTTGATCTTCAGTATGCTGCCATCTGGGTAAAGATCCTCCCACATTGCCGTCGCTGCGTCCGACTGAAAGAGCACCCCATTCCGTGTCCAGCTGTAGCCCAGTTGAGCGTAGCGTTTGATATCATCGTTGCCCGGCGAGAGGCAGCGCACGCGGAGGGAGTCGCCACGTTGCAGAGTCACGCTTGCCGGATCAACACGCAGCCGAGGTGGCGACTTGATGTGAATGTGGAGAGAACGACACTGCTCGACACCCCAGTCTGTGATCTGTAAGAAGAATGAAAGATGGCGTTGAGTGTGAGCTAAGTTTGAGGTTTAGGTAAGCTTGAAATTAAGGTTATGTTTAAATCGAAATTATTTTAAGGCGATCTTAAAGAGAAGTTACTTAAAAGGTGGTTTATCTTGAGTATAAGGTTATAAAGTTAATATGTAAGGTAGGTTAGGTTAGAAGTGATTTAACACATAGTAAGCGAGTAAGGTTAGTTTGAATGTGAGGTTAGGTTGAAGGTACGAAGTTCATATGTATGGGAAGTTAGGTTAGAAGTGATGTAGCGAATAGTAAGAAAGTATGGTTAGTTTGAATGTGAGGTTAGGTAGAAGTGAAGATAGAAAGTTTAAAAGAGCGCTTAGCTTTTAAATGAAGTTATATCACAAATTTGGTAGGTTTGTTCAGGTGACTTTGCTAGGTGTAAATAAGTTAGGTTATGAAAATTCAAGGTTACATTCAAATCTAAACATATAGTAGTGAGGTTATCTTGTGATCTACATTTTTTCTTCCGTAATTCAAAGCACCTTACTCTGTAGTCTGCTCAAATAACTTTCAAAACACAAAGAAATATAAAGGAAAATTAACCCAGCGCAACAACGACAAATAAGCAACTCAGCCAAAGCACAGTGGAACCAAAGGCAGTTAATACAATAAATAGCTGCATACAAATTGCAAGGTAACCTACATGACTGTGTGTGTGTGTGTGTGCACTTAAAACGCACACAGTCACCGATTTATCAATACAATCAGCTTCCACTGTGCTCCACTGTGCGCTCTGCATTGATAGCCCTGCAGGCAGCCGATAAATATCAGCTATAGCTACAGCAACGAAAACAACAACAAACAATAATGTTTGCACTTGGCACACGCACACAAACAAACACACACACACACACGCACAAATACACACGAGAAATGTGAGCTGCTCTTTTTGAATGCGTTGCTTGCCTTGCATCAACAAATGCTGCCCAACTGTGCAACTGTTCGACGGTTCGACGCAAGTACCTGCACTTAATGCGCTCCGCCCCTGTACCCCTTCCTGCTGCTTCCCCTTTCCACAATGGGTAGCAACCTGTGCCAATGTGCAGCGACGTTAGCCCGGCTAAAGCGCCGCTGATTGGATATGACTTTCGGCTGATTGTGGCGATGCTTGCAAAATGGACCCTAAGCCTTTGCAGGCATAATATGATATTGTTGCGCTCGGAGCTTGTGTGTGTGTAGCTACTTAAGGCTCAGCTGTCAGCTGAATGTGTATGTGTGTGGGTGTGTGTGGCACAAACATGTTGCACAAATGAAACGTACGAAAGCGTCGCAAAGCTTTGAGGCTTGAAGGGAATACAATGTGAGGCGAACGACAGGCATTAGTATAATGACGATAGCGCCAAAGGGGGAGGAAGAGCGCCATAATGATGACGATGATGACGTTGCACTTGACTGGGACTGAATGATAGAAAGAGAGATAGACGGGGAGAGTGAAGAGGCGAAGTCGAGGGTCCGGAGCTCGCACAGAGCGAATTTCCGTTTCAAATTTAAAAAGGCAGACAAACTAACGAGCAACGACACCAGGATCACACCTCTGTCAGCTCCGTGCATGTCTGCGCTTGTCTGTGCATGTCTGCACTTGTCTGCACTTGTCTGCCCCCATCGTAGTGTGTGGCACTTTGTTGCAAGCGAGCCGGAAACATTTGATAGACACCCGAAACCGATTCGTAGATTGTCAAGTTGCGACACCGAAAACATTTTTATGTCATTTCGTCGAGCCCGGTTCGACATCAGAACGAGAGTGCTCCTCCAAGCATCTCCTAGCTGGTTTAAATTCTCGCTGTAGCGCGTTGTCTTTCCACTTTTACGACCATTGCAACGTCAACACAAATCCTTGCCAGCCACAAAATCCAATTGGCAATTAACTCATTTAGCCGCATCGCACAACAATTTTTTTATGGCCAAATGTGATTTTATTGCCCAAGACTGAAGCGCAAAGTTGCGTCTCATTAACAGTCGAAGTCGTTAAAGAGAACATTGTGCGAGCAGTGCTAATGCTATTTGCTCACTCTCCCTCTCGCTTTCTCTCTCTCTCGCTCGCTGTCGCTGTGAGTTAGTCAATAAAATGGCGCAGCATTTGCAATGTTAATGACGTCGCTGCTCGAAAACGGTCGCCTCTTTTATGGTTGAACAGATAGAAGCCGAGGAAGAAGTCTTCCTAACGAACTGAGAAGTGCATGACACCAGGCGAGAATCGAGAGCAGCCCAAGGACGTTCGCCTCTAATAGATGTGGATACGATATGAGAAATGTGATACATACATTAATACATCGATGTGTGCCAAGGTTCTTTAGTTGGGCTCATTTTTAGCAGATTCTAATGCATTTATTAATGCATATCTATTAAGGAATTAAGAAATCTATTCAGTAATTTTAATTTATGTAGAAGGTAGTCAACAGCCGAAGAGGAAGCTGCATTCGTTTGCACTTGACTTCAATGCTCAATGACGTCAGCTTCATATGGTCAGCCCGATTGCCGTTGGTTATTTGCATCACTTGCCATGGCAGAGACATCTTTGGTTCGGGACAAATGAATCAATTGAACGTGCCGCAAATCAATTCGAGTGGATTAATAGGTAAAGCCGCTGCAAGTCGGAAATTTGACATTTCCCTGGAGCTAATGAACTAATTGCAGCCTAATATCAATAAATAAATAATGATTGCACGCCCTGCCCCTGGGTATATTCGTGTTTAACTTATGGACATGACGTGCCACAACTCCCTGGTGCATACTGGACAATGTTTGCACAAGCACACACACATAAACACACGAGAGCACACACAGTCTGCTTGTCGAGTGGGGAGTGTCGACTGTCGAACCTTGAGGCGAATCCTATTGAAAAGGATTTATGCTTTTCAGTTTCAAAGATGGCAAAAATCAACCTTTGGGGATTCTGCATTAAGCGGCTGGGTCCGTTGAGTAAAAAATGCTCAGCGCAGCACGTTGATTAACGTGAAGTTCCTGAAGCAGATGGCAAGCATTGTTGCCGCGAGTCTCCCTCCCTCCTGCTGTGCGGCACTTGCCTTTGATCTGATGGCGTCATTATGTGGACCACGACAGTAATAAGTGGAGGAGGAAAGAAGGAGCATAAGAGAAAGGGAGAGGGAGGGCGAGTGACGGGGCGTAGGCAAAGGCACAAAGCGAGAGCAGCCCCTAAAAAGTGTTGGGGGACTCATATAGAAGTAGAACGAAAGCAAGAAGAGCCCTGCGAGAATCCAGCGAGAACCCGGTGAAATCCCCTCGGAGTGTTCGGACAAGGCATTAAATACAATTGGTGTTGGGCTTTAAGAAAATGTTCGCTCGTTAGCTCTGCGGTCGACTGCAACAGGCAACAGCTGCTGCTGCTGCTGGTGCCGCTCTTTGCGGTCTTAAAGTGGGGAAATTTATAGCCAAGTCTTGGAATTGCGGCTCAAGGAACTGCAACCAGTGGCAACCTGCAGAAAACTGCATATTACGGCTTAAATTTTAAAGGAGCACGGAGTGGTGGGGCAGGTACTAAAGTATAATGAAGATAATCTGAATTAGTACCGAAGATAAATGGTTATAAATTCAAGAACTTTATAAAGCAGCACTCGGCACAAAGGTATAAATCAAAATCACGCGGAAGCGAAGTAAACTCAATCAAAATGATGTTAAAGCTCGCCAGGTGAAAGGGAATCCATTTGGACATTTATGCTGAACAAGAAAATATAGCTGTCTTTATATGCTAAGTATACCTTGATAACACGAAGCAGGAAAAAATATATTAGACGTTTTTAAATTTTATCTGTATCTGTTAAATTTACTTTGATACCGTGACGGAACAAGAAGATATAATTTTGTCTACAAGTATGAGTGAAGTAGACCTTGATAAGGTCATAAATAAATAGACAAATGTACATATCTTCAATCTATATGGTAGGTCATTCACTGCCTACAATTCACGTAGTTCAAAACACCACATGATAATCATTAAATAAACACAATTTTCACACCTACTTCCACAGAAATATAATGTGATATAATTCTATTCCCCATGCTCCACGTCTGATATTAACAAATCCAATTAAAATGCCATTTTAATTGTCCTGCGGTGCTTTGCGTAAGCTTTTCATGCCCTTCTCGCTGTTAATTCACTTTGGATTCGCTGTTAATTTTGGGAAATTCCATTGAAATTCTCGCCCGACTAATCAGTATAATTGCCATGCGTTAAGCTGCCATATCTACCTAGTCACAGTCGTTCCTCCAAATGGGCAGGGGCAGTTCGAGGGGGAGGTTTCTGCGAAACACAAACAGTGTGAAGTGCAAATAAAAATCGTCCTAAAATGCCACAAAATTACATTCAACTTTTCTCAGTTTCCTGTGCAGTTCTTCATTTGCGCTGTAAGGCGGCTTTTAATTAGCTTAATTAGAATACGCTTAAAAAAAGTGAGAACGAGCTGGAAGAGAGGGTGGTACGAAGGGTGGGTTAACCCCTTTAAAAGCGAATTTCTTTTTTTTTTGATTTGTGCGTGCCTTTGCGAGGGTTCCGGTTTCTTTTTTTTTTTTTAGTACGCAATTAAATTTTAATCTATGCGAGTTAAGCATTGAGTTCTGAGCTCTGGCTGAGGTTTTCCCACAAATAGCCTGTGGGGCTTAGT
Organism: Zaprionus indianus; assembly: GCA_018904595.1. Lineage (NCBI taxonomy): Eukaryota > Metazoa > Arthropoda > Insecta > Diptera > Drosophilidae > Zaprionus > Zaprionus indianus. Next base: position 7,895,936 of record JAEIHA010000905.1, read on the forward strand.
AGCACTTACTAAGTCTTTAAACTGTTCCAGACCATTAAATCTCAAATGCTGCAGGGCCGGCAACCGTTTTTGTTTATGGCTTGGCAAATAACAAATTACGCAAATGGCTTGTAAAAAATATTGACATGTAATGCTAGCAACAACAACAACGAGAGTAACACGAAGAAGAACCTCCGTTTTTTGGGAAACAGGAACTGGAACTGGAAGCCATCGTCGTAGATGTTGCATAGTACAAAGTATGAACAACATGTTTATGACTTTGAGGTAGGCTTTCAATGCCGGATGCTACGTTGAAACGAAGAAGGAAGAGAGGAACTCCACCCGCATGAGAGAAGTAAGTTATAAATCAGTCGGTAATTCGATTAGTAGGGTTAGCATCATTTTCATATGCCTGTAAATCAAATCAGTTGCAGGCACAGTTCACTTTTATTTTTATGACCGTAGTTTAATTCGCATGCCCATTAAACATGGCAAAGAATGGGTTCTAAAAATAGAACGTGTGTTGGTAATGTCAGAGTTTCTATTATTAAAAGAAAGCCTCACCAAATCAAATATTCAACTTAAGATTAACATTTCCTATGAGCTTAGTATTTTCTTATATCTCACCTTGCAGCTGTAGACGCCCTCATCAATGCGACTGGCCTTGGTGACGCCCAAAATTGCCGTGTAGACATCTTTCGTTTCCGGTGGCAAAACTGTTGTCCAGATTTCTCTGCAAGTGAATATTAATGAATAGAAGAATATTTATTTATTTCTTAAATATGATTCAATATTTGTTGGTCTAAAATTGATTGAAAATATTTAGAATTTTATAATTTATGGATTTAGGATGTACTGTAAAGACAATAAGCACTGTTATCAATAACATAACAGCATAATGCTATTAACATTTCCTTTAACATACTAATCGGTAGTCAGAGCGATAGCTAGATACTCAGTCATCGATATATCTAATCGCTGTTAGGTACTATTTATTTAATTAAAAATTGAATGTTTTTAAACATTTTATATAATCAATACAAATATAATTAAAATAATTTCATATTTGTGGAGCCAAACTTAGTCACCCACAAGTGCTTATCGTGGATAGTTCGTTCGCTTTTTGGCCTAATCATGTCTTACTTAGCGTGCTGAAGAGCGTACACCTGCCCAGGTATAGGTGGTTTTAGTCTGGCTAATTAACAGCTGCCACTTTCGCTTTTGCACTTGTGTCGGATTCACGTATTCACACATTTTCACACCCGATTCACAGAGACATCGTCGAGTGCAATGCGAGATGAATTGGAGCGCGTGCAGCTCCCCTGCTAATTGACCCACTAATAGCGGCTCACTTATCATTCCCAGGCTAAAAATGCACTCGTTATGTGGGTGTGTGCACGTGTGTGTGGATGTGCATGTGTTTGTGTGTGAGTGAGTGCGAAAAATCATGGCTAATGTGAAAACAATCGCGGATGCTGCGGTTCGAAGTCAATTAGCAGGCAACATGATTCATTTTCAAATGTTTTTCAAAATGTTTTCGCTGTTGCCACCACAGCCGCGTCAGTTGCATTGTTTGCCAGTAATCGAAAAGGGCCTCGCTTGCCTGCCTAAATGGGTCACACTGTCAGGGGGTCTGTGATTTGGTTGCACGGTTAGATAGTAACACGATCTACCCATGGAGCAGACAACATCATTATGGTAGGCACATACATATATAAGATTAATGATTTGATATACGATTATAGTGCATGGAAGGTGAAATGAGTTTGCAAATTTGAAGTGCGAAATAATACGAGGGTCGTTTGATAAGTCCGTGACTTTTTGTATTTGCCGCGCACCTGCTCTAAATACAACACTGCTCCTGTCAGCAGTTATCGATTAACAGCTGACTGTAAAATTTTGAGAAAGCTGCGTTTTTTGGTTTGCGTTTTATAGGCATTGAAAGCAGACGATCTCGTGAATTTTAACGAAAATGGAAAAAAGTGAATTTCGTGTCAGCATGGCAAAATTTCATAAATTGGGCTACGAACTGCTACCCCATCCAGCATATTCTCCAGATTTAGCCCCCTGTGACTATTTTTTGTTTCCAAACATGAAGAAATGGCTCGGCGATAAGAGATTCGGGTCATCACAGAAACAAACGACTATTTTGAGGGCCTTGAGAAAACCTATTATTTGGAAGGAATAAAAAAATTGGAAAAACGCTGGACTAAATGTATAGAGCTAAAAGGAGATTATGTTGAGAAATAAAACGCTTCTTTGACGAAAAAAATATATTTTATTCAAAAAGTCACGGACTTATCAAACGACCCTCGTATAATTAATAGATCAAATCGATGCAGGATTACTGCCTGTCATTAGCTTCCTTTCTCTACATCTGTAAATCTATCTTTCAGTCTGTCTTTCCATCTCTCTCTATGTCTCTATTTTCTTGTATTCCAATCGCTCTTCCCTTTCCTCTTCTACTTTCTATCTATCTCCCTCTCAATTCATTGCCTAACGACGCATTCGGCTGCACTCATAAGCATTTGATAAAGCTGCAATCAAGGTAAATAATTAAAATATGCTGAGCAGCGCCCACCTGCATTCAACTGCACCTTCATACCGCACCCTTCCCCCCCTCTCTCTCTCTCAAGCTGGCCCACTTGAGCACTTTGGCAATCCCGGAACGAAAGCCGAAACCAAAAACCAAAACTCTTGCAGTTGGCAACAACTTAAGTGCTGTTTGAGGTTTTTGGTAGCAAACAAACAGGCACCTCCCTCGCACCTCGCATCCCCGCACCCACTTCTCCTCTGCCCACTCTTCTAGTGCCTTCGCCTTTCACGGCTTATCCTGTCGGTGTGGCCGCAAGCTTAGTGGAGTGGAGAGTCGGTGCTGGTTGTTTGTGCAGCGCACTGAGAGTGCGGAGCAGGTTTCCACTAATAACTTTTACGCATGGATAACGTCGGCACAGCCCAAGGATAGTAAGGATAACAGCTTCATAACATTGGAAAAACGTAGCTGGAAAGCCGCACGAAACGAAAGTGCGGTTTAAATAGGAAGGGGTGGAGGGGTTTGGTCCCTTTCAGAAGCCACAAGCGGGCGATTGAGCTAACATGGAGCTGCAGGTGCATCGGTCGAAATTGCAAATAGCCTAGTGGAAGGTGGCCCAGATGGGGGGTTGGATTAATGGAGGCGTGGCGGAGCATTTGGCGAGCATACAAAGCACTTAACCTACAATTTGCTAATGGCCAACGGCGCAAGATTTCGCCAGTCGCAACGCACCTTCAAAATCAATTAAAAGGCAACGGAAGTAATAACATTCTGTGCAGGAAGTGCGTGGCGCTTAAATGCAGCGCCAGCACAGGAGCCGCATGAGTAGCGCCAGCAACCGCAAAAATAGCAAAGCTCGCTGTTCGTTTACAGCAAATGAGCAGCAGCAGCACCACCACCACTACCAACACCAAACAACAACAACAACGAGAATAACAAGTGCAACAACAATGAGCACCACAACAAGAGAGCTATGAAGCACAGGCACAGGCACAGGATGCCGGCAGTCTTAGCGCTATAGAGCGCTGGTTACTGCCTCGACTAATACAATTACAGAGCACTAAACTGCTGCACAAACACGCAAACGCATACGTACACACACGCACTCTTTCTCCCTCTTCCTCCTTTCCCCCTTCACCAGCACTGCAATGATAAAGCGAAGAACAGCAGCCGCAGCGTCAACAGTTAACAGCAGCCACCAGCAATAGAGAGGAGCACGTGAGCATGGGCAGAGCAGCGTGCCCAATAATGCTCTCCAATTGCAGCTGATCTCGTCGCACTTACACCAGAACAGAAGTGTGTGAGTGGAGAAGAGAGTAATCTGACTGTTATGCTCCCACTCCAGCTGATCTCTTCTTTCTCACGTCTGTTAATATTGCGAATGTAAAATAACATTTAAATGTTAAGTACTTCATAAGAGTATGCTGTTAAGTAACAGTTTGCATAACAGCTGTCAGTAGCAGTCTTACATATATCTGTCTGTTAAAAATATTCTGTAATCATATCGATAACTTTTTTTCAACGAATAGATTTCAACTATCGCACATCTCTGGCAGAAAAACCATTTACAGCGCATCGGCGGCTGTTGCATTTTTATACCTCGCAGCAATTGAAATTAGCTGGAAGAGGGCATGTTCAGTTTATAACAGACGAGCCAGAGCAAGGGTAGATTCTTGATATATATTTTAGAACTAGTAAACACTGTCAATTAATCCCTTAAAGTTCACTGCTCTCAAAAAATGGATTATCTCTAAACATACTGTGAATACTTCAATGCTGAGCTGTCAGTTGCAGTAGGGTATCTTGAAGTCGACTGCATTCGATTGTATTTTACATTCAATTTGTTGTTGTTGCAGTCGCTGCTGCTCTGCTGCTCTCAAACTGCATTTGAAAACTTGCAACAACTGTTGAGGCAGCGCCAACGATAACTGCATTGGCATTTGCTCTGCGTGTGTGCGTTAACCTATGTGTATGTGGTTCTATATATGTGTGAGTGCATGTGCGTGTGTGTATAAGAATGTGTGCGGCTGCTTACAGTTTTAGCCACACGTGCTGAGATGCTCTCTTGTCCTTGGATTCTTGCAAAACCATTTGGAAATTTGTGCACTTTTCACAGCTGCTGTGATTCTTGGTAGCTGCAGAGAACAGTTCATAAAATGTCATTTGGTCTTAGGGATGAGAGTGAAGCATTTGAAATGCACCAATCGCCTTTCAATTGGACGTTCATAACCTTATACAACTCAGCTGTATCATGGGCAGACCTTTTGCTTTATAATCCTGCGCAAAGTCGTATGTATTTTCTCAGTATTTTGCAAGAATTTTCCCACTCGATTTTTGTGTGTTGCATTTGAAGTGTTTTGGATTTGAAGTGTTTTGAATTTGAAGTGTTTTGAATTCCTGCAGGAAAGTTGTAAACTTGAAAACTGTCAATCAACACATAGAGTCTAAGCGAAAAGGTTTTTCAGTTGCTGTTAAGCTTTATGTTATTAACATTTGTCGTACTAATTGGCAAATGATTAAAGATATTAGGCTGCTGATTAGCATTAATAATAATGGTTTATTATCAAAAGTTGTTAAAAATATAAGAAATATTTTGTAAAAATGACAAAAAAAAAACCGAAATACCTAACTAAAATAAGTTAAGAATATTTTCTGTTCTTACATAAAGGAAAATATGTCTGTTTGTGAATCTTTTAAAGTGCATTAAGCAGGGTTGCCAGATAGTTAAGATTTTACAATCGAATAAACCGAGCAAACATATGAAAAATTAGATTTGTTGGCCACAAATAAATAATGCTACACATATGTGTGTACGTATATGTTGTGGTAGGACCGTAAAAATACAAAACAACAACAGCCCAGAGTGATCTATCTCTTTTCGTCTCTCACAAACTCTCTCGCTCCTTCTCTCTCTTCTGGCGAGTAGGAGTTAGAGAAGGATTGGATTTTTATGGGAGCGGACACCGCAAAAGCCTTCGGGCTGCGAAATAAGTACAAATCCATCGCAAACGGTTTTATGAGTTCATAAAACCGACGCGTAGGTGTTCACCCCGAGATCCGGATATACATGTGGGAAGCGGGGAGTCCTCTTTGCTCCCGAGTGGGAAATTGAAATTGTGAAGTTACTTTGCTGTTAAATGTTTTATGCGTTCCCCTGCAATGAGGCTCGTAAATATGAATAAATATGTTACGCGCCGTTAGCCTGGCAATGCATTAAGCGGCTGCAGGTTGGGATAATCGTAACTTGATTAGAAATACGATATTCCCTACGAGTGCTGCCCAAGCATGCACATATAGATACATATGTATGCTCATGCAAACATACACACAAACGAATTTGGGCCTATGTCTGTCCTTCTGGCATATAAAAACTTTATTAAACGCAACTAGGCATAAAAATAAAACGATGACAAAGTACGCGACTCTCTTCCAGTCGTTGTCCCTTTGCGTGACGCAGCGGTTTTTTCTTGTTTTTCTGGTATTTTTGGGCGCACAATTCACTTGAAGTTGTAACAAATTTCATTACAATCGTAACAAGAAAACGTGTCTCAACAGCTAAATTGCCAAAACGAAAGCAGAGTCAAGAATTGCACAAAACTAGGCGCTACCAAAACGTTGCGGAACGTGGAACCCTCTCCTTATCCGCGGTACCCTCGGCCAAAGGGCTTGATTGGCTTTTTACTGACCCTACCCACAGCCAAATTGAACTTTAACAGAGTGTGCTTTGGAGCGCGGAGGAAGAGTGCGAACTTTAACCTTTCTACATACAACTGAGTGTCTGTGTTTGTCTGTTAAAGATTATCTTTGTGTTCTAGAAGACTTAACAGTCTGTTGCAGTTGAAAATGTAAACTTTAACATATTTTAATTAACAGAACCAACATGGAAATGGAAACTGTAACAGACATATCTCTAATCAACAGCCCACTGTTGATGTAAAACTTTGTACAGTCTGTTAGCAGACTTACTTAACAGCCTGCAAAACTTTATCTGTAACAATTCTTTAGCAGAAAGGCTTTAACTAACAGTTCAGTGCAGAACGTTAAAGTGACATTCCGGCATCGAATTTCTGGTTACCGTAAAAACTACATCCATATGCCGTAAATAGCAAACGCCCCACAAATTTCAGGCAACCAGCAGCGGCCCAGACTCCTTGGAAGCTTCCCATATTCGACTTGCTGCCCTCCCATGCCTCGTCCCTTCAGGCATATTGCTGTCATACCATGGATTTTGTTATTGTTATCATGCTCCATTTTTTTTTTTGTTTGTTGCCTTTTTTCTTCGTTTAGGTCAAACCTGCAGCAGCATTTTCTTTCGTTTTTATTTTTTTGCTGACAAGCAGCTGCCTTTGCCGACTTTTCCATTTTTATTGATGTGCGTAAGGACAATGATAGAGGGAACAGGAAAAAAAGGGAAGGAAATGGGTATGAATGTAGGGACAGCAGCGGGGTTTGTTTGCCTGCGGGCGACGGCTTTGGGTGTTAGTGAATTTTATTCAAATTTGACGCTAATCAAATGGCACGTGACAGGGTTGTCGAGTGTCACAAGGAGGAAGCGTAAATGAAGGTGCCAAATGAGGAAAGAATGTACAAGTGGGAAACATGTGTGGAGTAGGGTGAGGTACAGAGAACATTATTTAAGGGAAGTCGAGGAAAGTAGGGAATACAGTTGATTCCAGTTGACTTTCGTATGTTATGAAAGCTAATTCCCACAACAGTTGCTCCCATTATAAGTCCTGCTTTTGGTGTGTGTTCATGATAAAGTCCTTTATTGGCATTAAGTGCAAGACATAAAACCTTAGGAACTAGTTACAGTTGAGCTATAGTTATAGTTAACGATTCTAGGGGCCATATTTGATAACGTTTTCAACAATTTCACTAGGTGTTTACAACGGCAGCTAATGAACGCAATTAACAATTAAGCTACGCGATAATTGGGATTATTAATTAGATTAGTGTGCGTGTGGGAGTGTGTGTGTGTGTGCCAAGGCTTTTTCAGGGCTGCCAACTACGCCGCAGACATGCATACTCTGCCTTTCTCAATGTGTCTTTCTCTTTTAGCTTCTTTCAAGCCGTACGACTGCCTCTGACGGCCTTGACGCGCCCCAGTAGGCGTCGCTTCCAGTCGCGCCCTGAGAAGCAACCCTTCCAGTTGCGCGCAACCGCCAGACGTCGCCAGCTTCATTTGTCCGTCGCTGTGCCAGCAGGATTCGCCTGGCCACCATCACCGGCATCGCCCGCCTCCCCTGCGGCCGCTTGCTCAATGGCCTTGGCCGCACTGGGATCGGAGATGCTGCCAAAGTAGTTGCCGGTGGGCTCAATGTCCACCACACGCTCCACATCGTCCAGTTTGGGTGGTGCTGGCACCGTCACCATGAGTATGCCGTCTGCCGAGAATGTGGCACGCGCCAGTGTGGCATCGTAGTGTCGCGGCAGCTTGTAGCAGCGTGTGAACTCGCGCGTTATGCACAGTTGACCCTGCTCGGCCCGATCGTCCGCCTGCTTGCCCTCCACACAGATCGTGTCGCTGTTCTTGGCCTTCACCGTCAGCTCGGCCAGCTGAAAGTGATGCACGTCCAGCACCACCTTGAAAGTGCCACGGCCCAGCGAGTCCGGCTCGTTGCCCGTCTCGATGACCACGCGCCCCACCAGGCACGAGCCATGGCACCACGCGCTGTCGTCCACTCGCAGATGGAACTCCCGCGCACACACGTCCATCTCGTGCGACAAATAGTACCTGCGCTGCCGACATCGCGGCTCCCCCGCTGACCAATGCCTTCGCGGTGGCCAATGGTAATGGGCGCCGCCGTGCTCGTGCTCGTGCTCCCAGTCCCAGTCCCAGTGTATGGGCATGACTCAGGGTATTCCTTAGCTACTGTTGAGTGTATCTATATGCGTGAGTATGTGTGTGTGTGTGAGTGTTTCTTGTGCTGTTTCGTTGCACACGGAGCAAACGCGTTGCTTTTTGGCTTGGGGCGCCAAAAAAACCGTTGTCCCTGCTCGACTCTTACTAACTAACTAACCAGGCTAACTGGCTAGCTAAACTGGCTAACTAGACGCGACCCGCCTCTTGCCTGCCTGCTCAAGATATGCGCACCGTACCGACTGGGGTAAGCTCGACTGTACCCGTGCCTGGGCCAGGTAGCAACTGCGCCAGCTGCCATTTGCCAAATCATTCCAATGGCCCGCATAAATATCGCAAGCTTCCCCCGTCACGCATAAATTTAGCCAAGGTGCAGTGCACAGTGGACGAGTTTTTTGATACTTAAGACAAACTCACAAAAGTATGCTATGGTTTTCATTCACTGAGTTGTTTTAGTGGGAATATTGAAAGTTTTCTTCTATAAATATATATTTTGGCTACGTTTTCTCTATTTGCCCCACTGTGCCATTTAGGAATAAGTAGAGCGACCCCAAGTCAAATTGTTTGATCAATATTTTTGTGCTACTGCAAGGGTTGCATCTATTTTTATGCACAAATGGCGCCAGCAAGGCAACACATAGAGATGGAGTGAGTGCAGGAGGAAAGAAAAGGGAAGGCAGCAAAAACAGTTATGCGATAATGCTTCAATAACATTATGAAGCTGCGTTGACGACTTCATGCAACTAATTGTGGCATTGTCGCCTCAGTAAAGCTGACAACTTGTCAGCAATGGTCGCCACTTTGTTTTCCTCTGTCTCTCTCTCTCTTTCTCTCTCTACGCATTGGTATAAACGCTACTTATGAAAATCGTGACCCCCATTCGGCACGTCGCTCATATGAGAAGGATAAAGACAATTGTACTGGGACTAATAATACAGGGTGCCGTCGTGCCATGAGAAATGGTTCGAGAGGGAATATGGATGGAAAGATTCATGATTAGACATGAGAACCAGGTATAAAATATGATGAAATCAAAGAAATATTGAAATGAATTTGCAATCTTGCTTTTTACTTTAAATTCCACTTTTCCAGGAACACCCTGTGTATTACTTATAAAAGAAAATACAAAGGATTCCACAACACAAAAAAAGCAAGCGTTACATTGCACTCTTTTCGCGTTGTCAAGAGATATTCGCTGCACTGTTGTTGCCGCTGGTATTTTTGCTACGCTATGTTGTCCCAAAGTCGAGCCAATTTGTAAAATAACGAAGTATATAGTATGTTTTTTTTTTTATTTGACGATATACATATACATATATAGCGTGCTGGGGGTCAGAGAACGTCCCAACTTGGTTGCAAAAATTGAATTTGCTGTTGTTAGCTGCGGGGTTTGACAAATTTGCCAGCAAACAAGCGAAAAGTGAATACAGCTTGACACTGCCAAGTGACAGACCATTGTCAACCCGAAAGAAACTGAAGAAACGGAGTGATGCGGAGAGGGGAGGGTGGAAAGTTGGATTGTTTTTATAAGATTGCTTACGGAACAGGAAGTTAAATGACGTTGAAGGGTTTGTCCGAAAGTTAAACGAGGGACAAAAGTTTCACAAAGAGCAAAAACAGTTCAATTAAGTTCATTAGGAGAGAATAGAGCAAAAGGTTGTGAAGCAGAAGAGGAAGAGCTAAAGTTAGCGATTTAATAATAGTTGGTGCAATTGTTAGAAAGAGTAATTTGAAAAGAAACCGGAACAGCAGAGAAAATACCTGTTTCTACTTGTCTCAAAAACTTGCCAATTCTCACGCCTGCACACAAAACTCTTTCTTCTGAATCCGTCACGTGATTCCGAAGTTATCATGGAACTGTGAGAAATATCTATGAGAACTAGACTTGAGATCATCTCAAAAGAGATCTTACAAGTGAATTTGCAAGACAAACTGCGCTTCAGTCTGCGGCGGTTAGTCAAAGTGAACACATCAGCTTCGTGCATCGCGAAAATTGTGTTGAAGTGAAGTGAATATACTTAGTGAACAGTCAGCGCTATAATGAATCCATTCAACTGAGTTATTTGCACTCCAGCCGAGGGAGATTAGGGCTCAATAGCCCATCTAAGCAGCTAAGTGAGTGTAAAGATTTGAAATCAATGAAATCAGAGTCCCCCCATCGAGTAGAGATACACGTTACTTCCTGCCACAAGTACCCTGGTTACCTTACATAATAATATTTATTAAACAGCGTTGGCAACCCTGGCGGTAATTGCTGAATAAACAGCGCTTGCAACACTTGATAAGGGATCCAATCATCGACTCCCCGCGCGGGTTAAACAGGCAATTAATGGCAGCCTGCTGCGGAGGGGAGGGGAAAACTATCGCTGGGTTTACTATGTTAATCAGAGTTGTGATAGCTGAGACGTGATTGGAAAGCAATTGCATTAATTACCTGAGTGAAGCGTCTGCTGAATTGGGCAGCTTTCGCGCTAAACAGGTATGCAAAGCAGCTCGTCTAGTCGCAGTCTCCTGTCGTCTCTCTCCCCCTTTCCCACACTTTCCTCTCTGGGCCCAACCAAGTGAAATCATGCATTACAAATTCACTTATTTCCGGTTATTTTAGTACGCAAAAGTCAAGTCAGCCAACTAACGAGTGGCCCCTTCGACTCGGACAATCGGACACTGCTCTCCTTCTCTCTCTTGCTCACTCTCTCTCTCTCTCACTCCATTGCTTTGGCTTACGATGTTTAGTCGGTTGTGTAATGCGAAGTTAGTAAATGTTCAAATGAATGACTTCACTTCACCCTAGTTAAAATATTTACTTATATTTTGCTGCCGTTGTTGGAACATGTGTTTGTGGTCCTCCCACTACAGCGATGATTACTCACGCATCAATGCCTGACGAGGGGGATCCCGCAGCCGAGCACGTGTAGTACTCGCCTGCGATAATCACAAGCTGCTATTAATAGAGTGGCAGCAGCAGGGGGAAGAGAAGAGAGGCAACCCTCACAGGCTGCTTCAAATTGATTTCAGCTGAGTTGAGCAAATTTTTGCGGCAGGAAATGAAAATCGTTTTAGGCTTGCTGAGATTTTTTACAGCATGATGAATGTTATTTGTGGCAACACTGTAATTTCATGCACTTTGTAACAGTTCTCATGCCTTAAATGAGAGGAAACATTTTGGAAAATAATCTTTATTATTGTTTAATTATATTTTAATAATATTTTATAACTGAACAACTGTTGACTTTTATTCATTTAATTTGAATTCCGTTTTATTTATAAGATTTTTTTATAAATCTCTTTGCCTTTATAAAGCAAGCGCGCGACAACTCGCACCACGCTCAAATCCGTTTGTTATGCTACCGCACGCTTTCCCCCTCTTCATCAGCTCAGCGAGTGGGGTGAATTGTCAAGGCTATATGGCCCGTTAGTTGCGGCTAAAGCTAAGCCCCTGGAAGTGCCCCTAGAAGACCCCCCATTGAAACAGGGTAGAGACCCAGCGAATAGCCAAAAGCTCACGAGAGAGTCGGGAATTCGTCTAAGTAACAACCCCTCGTTAGTTACGGCCATATGCTTTTTATGTAATACGCCGCAAAACAGATGAGCCAAGTGTGGGCAGGGGTGAAGAATGGGTGGGTGGAGGAGGAAAAGAGAGGCGAAGGAGTAAGACTGTTAGAAGGGCATCTGCACAAAGGTTTTTGCGAATACAGTTTTACACTCGCATGAGCTGTGTGGTTGTGTGAGCTCTTGTGTCTGTGTGTGAGTGATGCATACATGTGTGTGTGTGTGTGTTTGTCTGTGTGTGTCTGTGTGAGTGTCCCACAGCTGCGCCATAGCTGCCCCATTCTCGAGTTTATGATCAATCATTTGCCTTGGCTGACTGCGGTTAGGCTGGACCAGCACTCTTGCTCTCCTCTTTTCCCTCACTCACTATCTCTCTCTCTCTCACTTTCTCTCTCTCTGTGCCTCTCACTCCCACATACACTGAGGAAATGCGCGCGGACTTGTGACGCGTCTCTGACAAATCTTTATCTTTGCCCTGACTTATTTATCCTTTTTGGCCGTTTCATTTTTATTCTCCCTGTCTTTTTATGTCATGTTTATTGATGTGTAAAAGTCATAAAGTCAAATTGAACACTTGTGCTGGCAAGCACCACTCCCTGCACACCCGTCTCCCCTCCCCCTTATATCATGGCATATGAGTGAAAAACATGTTTGCCGCCCTCGCTTATGTCACGTCGATATAACAGTTTCAGTTTTTCGTTTTTTCATGCGAAATCTTTTCGATTTTATTTCGTTTTAATAAAATTTTTCAGCTCAACAAATTTGTGTACATCACAATACCCTGTAAAATCACTGGTTTGGTAAAGAAACTATTTTTGAACTCACAGAGAAGTTTGCTGAATATTTACAGGGTAAAAAAGGTAGTGTAAGTGAAATATGTTTCATTTCTTTAGTACAGGTTACCTTCTTGTCAGGGTGCTTTTTCTGTAACAGGGTATGTTTTAGTCGATCGTTATGTATCAGCATTTGTTTTATAGTTTTCCATATAAGTAGCCAGTCAGGAGAAGCAGCTGTGCCCCTCTGTGACACCCATTTAAGGCTATCCCGTAGGAGGCTTATCCCCTCGCTGTTTCTTTAAATGTGACCCATGTTGAACTTACCTCGTTGCCTTGGTTGCATTAACCGGGGCACCGTCTTTGAACCACTGGAAGTGCATGCGTGATGAGCCCTGGGCCGTGCAGGATATGATGAATTCGCTATCCTCGCGCACTGCTGCCTGTGGTTGATTGACGCTCAGGTCCTGTAATGAAAGAGAGAGAGGATGAGGGAGGTGTAAGTGAGCAACGCTGAAAGGAAGTGAATGCGGCACACAATATATACACTAATTAGATGTCCAGTCGGAGGCGTTTGAGGGTTACGCTCCCTCGACTCCTGTCATGCGTCGCGACTGAAAGGGGATGAGACGCGCTTTGAGGTTTCCGGCATGTCGGTTATGTTAATGCAACTTAATTGCAGGCAGCAACAGCTATGCGACGCCTGTCTTGCGACCCCCTGATGAGCCCGATTGTTCGTCTGCTTGCCACAATTAATAAATAATTATTCTCGTTGCCAAGTGGCAAGTGGCAAGTGCCAAGTGCCGCATTGTTGACATATTTATGTGCATATTTATTAACATTGCACTTGTCCGTCCATTCGCCATTTGTCCTGCCTCTCCCCTCCCTCCCCACCTCTATTGTTATTGGCACACGTGTGTGGCAACAGTAAATAAATTAATGTTTAATTTATGGCGGAAACAAAAGCCGAACGCGGACATCTATTTTACCGGCGTGTAATACACATAATAATTTCTGCAGCCTTTCCCCCTTTCCCTTTAGTGGTCTACATTTTATTAATAACAGGTAAATGAAGCAGGTAAAGCGACTACTTGTTACCCTTGGTTGCTTCTATTCTATGAAATTCCCACATAATATGGTAGGCAAGACTGTTACAATTTAAGGTTGATGGAATTTTGTCTCTTTGAACGATAGACGGGCAGATAATCGGGGGTAACAACAGAGATACCCTATGAAATAAAATCAAGAAGATCTCCAATGTTTCTTGTAAACTTCTTACTGGCTCATTTACTCAAAATCTGTATATCCTTTTCAGCCAGACTATTTTGTCTACGGGGTATAAAAGCAGTCCGAGTGCAGAAAGCAATGACAAAGTGCTTCGATTGATTGTTTCTCGGCACGTGGTACGCGCTATTAAATTTTTAAAATGTGTGAATTTGATGAGTGCCAACTGCATTTTTTGTAATTGCAAATTAATTGTTTGCCGTGAGAGAATATGAATAAAGGGGAATTAAAGCTGACTCTTTTAAAGAATTCATTGTTTGCAAGGCATATGAAGAGAATAAAATAGCAAGGTAATGTCATTCATGTGTTAGTCCGCTAACAGTGCGTATGAGGCATAAGGAACCCTTTGTTATGCTTAATATGTATTTTGCCAAGGGATATTTTACCAACTATCACATGTATTATTACTCACCAGCATATTCAACGGTGGATTCTCGTCAAAGTGATGATAATTCGAGACTAGCGTAAAGTTGCCAATCCGCCCTCGCTCGACCATGCGTGTAATGACATCGCGAATGCGCTGCGAGTCACCTTTGATGCCAAAGAAATGGAATGTGATGTCCAGACGATCGGTGGTATTTGAGATCAGTTCAAGATCACTTATCTTCGTGATGTTAAAGTTCCTTAGCACGCGCGTCAGCTGCAAGAAAGAAAGAACACAACTTGAATATAAAACCTTCTTTATTATTGATAAATTTGATATGTTTAAGAATAGAATGCTAAGCACTCGGACAGCCTATTAGGGAAAATCGAAAGCAGTTCGATTTGTGAGCACATCACATTGATTTTTATTACCCAACCAAGCCGTACCGAACCCAAAAAAAAACCTAGTGCAAAGCCAACCCGAGTTGCCTTGCGAAATGAATGATAATTTATTCCCGTGAATGGCCCCATCGAGCATTGGGCACGCATAAAAGTATAAGGAATACAATGTCACGGCGAAAGGTAAAAAGTTGCTAAAATACCATACACCAACTATGCCAGGCTAATGGGATACCCTAGGTAGAGTGTGGAGAACATGCAATCGAAGTAGAATGTTTATTTAACTAGAAATTCTAGTCCGTGAAAGAAGTCCAAAGCACTTTGAACTATTTTTCTTTTTATTTGATATTTATTCTAAATTTTTCTCAATCTTCTCTTAAAATGTATCCACATCTCGGTTAGCTGAGCTCGCCAGCATTTCAATCTTCTCTGTGTTTGCTTAGCACAGGATATGCACACTCCGTGGTACAGTTATGAAATGTGGAGAGTGTCCCTGCACACTGGGGAGCACTTAAAGTCTTCTTGCAGAGCTTCCCTCGGTTTCTTTTGGCTGCCTTCTTCTTATCTGGCCAACTTAAAGTCGAAAGTTTTTTCCTTGCCCACTGAAATTGGCTACCAAATGCAATTTCGCCTTTGCCTAGCGAAACTTTTCGACATATTCTATGGAGTGGCTTTTTTTTCATGGTGCCTCGTTGCAACGCCGTGTCGCATAATGTCGGAACAGGGGAATAAGAGGGATGCGGTGTGACTTGGCTTATCCTTATTTAAATGATTATGCATTATGTTTAAGTCCTTTGGCCGCTCTGCCGTGTTGGTCCCCGTCCGCTTGCTCCCATTCGGAGGGTCGCTGGTCGAAAGTTTTTTAGTTCCCGCTCCTCCCTGACTTATGCAGTGCTTGCTAAGCGGAAACTACAACAACGACAATGTAAAGGAGCAGCCGAAACAAGTCTCTACTTAAATATTAATATTATTGAGCTATTTCTTTCGCATGGCACAGGCTTTTGAAGTCAACGACTTCAGCCGACAGCGGCTGCGACAGCGACAGGCTATAAAGAGAGATGGAATTTGCCGAAAATACTCACAAGTTGCCTTTAAGCTGGCAACTGTCATTAAGAATACCGTTAACAGAGCAACTTTTTGGCCAATCTGGCAACGCTTCATTTGCCACCAGAGCAGCATAAAGCGGGCAGACGGATAGAGATGCATAGACAGACCCGAAAGCCAACTGAAATGCAATTTGAGGCATTTTTTGCCATAAAAAGAAAGAGAACAAGAAGAAAAGGAAAACGAAAAACTAATACGGAATGAGGAAAAATGCTCTTGGTCCGTTAAGGGCAGAGAAGGCGAGCACAAAAGCTACAAGCTAAACTATTTTTAGTCGGAAGGACTAAACTGTGCAAACTTCTGCACGAAAAAATTCGGAATAAAGGCATTTATTGTCATCCAAAGTAGGGAAAGGTTAACTCTGGATAGGCGGATTCCCTTAGCTTTAAGGGCAATTTCTATCTAGCCTTTAAAATGTTTTATTAGTATTTTCATAGGCATTTCAATCTTGTTTTACTATTTACATTTATAATTTTACTTGTTACATTAAGTTGATTTTAATCACAGCTAATATAATATTTATAAAAGTGAAAACTAACAAGGAGGGAGAGAATAAGGGAAGAACTTTAAGGCCTCATTTTGTATGCATGTGCAGACTTACAGCAAAAAGTTTACCTACAAGTTCCAGAACTTTAAAAGTTTTGTGTGAAATTAACAACTTAAATTCACACTAGTTACCACCCTCACATACACGCGAAAACTTGCACACAGTCCAGGCCAATTAGCGCTTTTAATTAACACAACATTAAAGCATTGGAAAATGTGGCAGCTGCCAAAAACACAAGGAGCACGGAATGAGTAGAACAAACCGGACTAGGAAATATCCTAGGAAATTTAAAACATAATTTAAGAAATTCGAAACTTTAGGTATCGACATTATAATATAATTTTGTATAATTCCTGTGAGGAAGAACATAAACTGTAAACACAGTAGTTTAACATTACTTTAATATTACTTCTGCAATCACTATAATTCTGGTACACTTATTCTGTTACTGAAACTGTATACCGTTTCAATGTTAGTACCTGTACTCTGTAAAGTTTAGCTTCTTCTGTTGTTAGACCCTCTGCACTTGGGTATTGTCCTAATACATTTTGTCTTATTTCTCTGACAGTCTCGATCTTCGTTCATCATACCCCGTATTTATCACTGCACAATTTCACAGGGTACGCAAGAAACTGAAACAAGTAGCAAAGCGTAAAATCAAAGCTGACAACACAAGTGAAATTGCCTTGACTGCCCTCGACCCAACTTCATGCGATTCAGAAGATGTGCAGGCAGTGGGTGCAAGAAAAACAGAGGCGTGACAAGTGCAGAGGGTAGAGTAGGGGCCAGAAGGGTTGAAACTAGAAACTATAAAAGACGTGGCGGCAATCAGCCTCTTATCGGTAGTTATTACAATATTTTTGTTCACGCCTTCGCGACGTGCCCGGCAGCCTGAAGGCACTTCTCTCTCTGTCTAACTTCCTTGGCTTTTCGGCTTATATAAACTACTGTTATAGTACACACAACATTCTTTCTTTCTTTGCTGCCTTGTGAACTTTGTAATTTTATAGCACTAGTGCAAAAGTAATGCAATTTTGTTTCTCTAATTAGTGAGAGTAAGTGAGCCACAGTGGCATGAAGGTGCAGCTGAAGACAGAGACAGAGATGGGGGCGGGCAGAATAACGGGAAAAAAAGTGCGAAACTGAAGTGTAAAGCAAAGCCTGCTACGGTTCCGGGCCTGCCATTCCCGCTTTTCCCTCTACCCAATTTTTGCAGTTTCACAGTTTCTGTGTTTCTTTCATTTTGCCTTTCACAAGCGACCCTCAATGTCGCCGACGTGGCCAAACTTCACTCAACTTATGCAAATATCTGGTGACGGAATTAATCAAAAAAGTGCACCGCAATAAGAGAAAACTAAATCGACAAAGAGAGAGGTTGGTCGACTAGAAGACACTCTACAGAGAGGTATATAAATATTATAAACGGGAAAATAAAACAATATAAAAAAATAGATTTCTTATTTAATTAATAAACCAAGCCCCTTTAAACTCGGCTTGTCTCAGAATCAATTGAAGAACAACTATGTTAGTTATGTTATGTTCACTTACTACTTTGTTGCCTCTTCATAATATCCAACTGCTTTAATTAACAGAGAGTACAGGGTATTGCACAGAGAAAGAATCCAAAAGCTACACAAACAACGAGGGCAACGCGAAGGAAAACAAATATTTTTGGTTAATATAACAGAATTTGTTGTTGTTCTTATTGCTCCTTCTGGTTTGCCACTGTGCATATTCTTCTTTTGTTTCGTTTTCCGTCTTTTTTTAGCTTTTTCTTTTTAATAAATATTCCGCAAAGTGCAAAACTTGAACGGGTGGAGAGCGAACGAAAAAATGTGCAACAGTCAATGTGCTAAAGAGTGGCGTCAAAAGTTTACAGACGAGCCTGCAGGAGGTGCCGACGAGCTTCAACCCAACAGAAAAGGCTGCTCCTGTTCCTGCAGTCGTCGTTCCTGGCAGGCAGAAGGTTTCTTCGTCCGTTGTTGGGTTGCCAAATGCTTTAACTAAAAGTGTGGCAAATGATATAAGCAGATTGTTTGCCTGAAACTGTGCACAGCATGACGACCAAGTTTGGCAAATAGCCGCAACGAGGCTCTCAAATTAAACTGACGATCAGCAGCGCGAACTAAATTGGCACTCAAACTATTCAAGTATTCAAAAAGGTGAATCATTGAGTTTGGGCACTTCAAATGTAAACAATAACAGGCTGTAAAGAAATGTTAGTCTTAATAGAGTGATGGAAGGTTTACTGTAAAAGTAAACTTATTTTATGGTATTAGTCTGAATATTATCGTAATGTTAGTATGTTTTCCTTAAGTAATTTTAAAGCACAAAGCACTGAACACATAGGGACCTCAAATAGGGGGTAAATCTGTTATTGCTAGTTTTTCGATTGAAGTACTCCAGAGCCCGAAGCATTTAGAGAAGTTTACATGCATGAGATACATTTGTATTTTTAAGATACATTTGTACCGCAACCCGATTTTCAGTTTTTGAGACATTTGTATGCTAAAGATACATTTGTATCTTTAAGATACATTTGTACCGCAACCCGATTTTTAGTTTTTGAGAAGTTTGCATGCATGAGATACATTTGTATCTTTAAGATACATATGTACCGCAACCCGATTTTCAGTTTTTGAGACATTTGTATGCTAAAGATACATTTGTATCTTTAAGATACATTTGTACCGCAACCCGATTTTTAGTTTTTGAGACATTTGTATGCTAAAGATACATTTGTATCTTTAAGATACATTTGTACCGCAACCCGATTTTTAGTTTTTGAGAAGTTTGCATGCATGACATATATTTGTATCTTTAAGATACATTTGTACCGCAACCCGATTTTTAGTTTTTGAGATATTTGTATGCTTAAGATACATTTGTATCTTTAAGATATATTTGTACCGCACCCCGATTTTTAATTTTTCAGAAATTTTCATTCTTAAGATACATTTGTATCTTTAAGATACATTTGTACCCCAACCCGATTTTCAGTTTTAGAGAAGTTTGCATGCATAAGATACATTTGTATCTTTAAGATACATATGTACCCCAACCCGATTTTTAGTTTTTGAGAAATTTATATGCTAAAGATACATTTGTATCTTTAAGATACATTTGTACCGCATCGCGATTTTTAATTTTTCAGAAATTTGCATTCTTAAGATACATTTGTATCTTTAAGATACATTTGTACCGCATCCCGATTTTTAATTTTTGAGAAGTTTGCGTGCTTAAGATACATTTGTATCTTTAAGATACATTTGTACCGCAACCCGATTTTTAGTTTTTCAGAAATTTGCATGCATGAGACTGTGTAAAACATCGAAGTACCCCAGCCGAGCGTGCAGCCGAAGTATCTACTCTCAATGCTTCGGGCTCTGAGGTGCTTCGATCGAAAAACTAGCAATAACAGATTTACCCCCTGTTTGAGATCTCTATGTGTTCAGTGCTTAGTGTTAAAAGAATCAGAACAGAGCTTGCTTTCGCTTTCATATTCAAACCTTTTTAAACATTAATTATTAACCTTAATTTCCAGAATTGAATCTGAAAAATTCATTCAGCTGACGATCATACTAATATAATTAGCACAGAGTCATCCCTGTTAATCAGCTACGACATGCTGCTCGGACCACACACACTCACACACCTTTTTTTGAACTCAAACTCTCTCTCGTTATCTCACTCCCACACAAGCACGTTCAGAATGTTAACTCGCTTAACCGCAGATAGAAGCGCATCTCTACTTCGCCTCCAGCCCTTCCCCTCTTCCTTTGGCAGTGACTGCCGTCGGTCCGTATCATCCGTTTATCTCAACTCTGTGCTAATGGCATTTTAATTTCAACATGCGAGAGAACGCGGAAAATCTTGAAGGCTTCGCTTTCCGTATGCTGCCGGCAGAGAGCTTTGCTTTTCTGCAGCGATAAGGGAAATTACCAATGAAAATATGCCAAGTTAAATAATTAAGAGAAGAGTGGAGAATCAGAAGTGTGCGGAGAGAACATAAAATGCATTTTTAAATACAAACGTTGGCTATTTTAATTAAGATATTTGCCATTTTTACTCAGTATTCTTTGAGTGGAATGCAGGAAAATTACTTCGTAAGTCTTTTTGGTCAGGGACGTTTGAAGTGAATTTTGATGGTGAACAACACGTGGCGTTTGATGCCGACTTTAACACAAAACAAAATGTAGTTCACATAACTTAATATTTATTTGGGAACTTTTTACTTGTAATAGTCTTGGTACGTCCTAAGCTACAGAATACCTAGCTGTTTACCTTATGTTAAGTTAGTTTAAATATTAATGACTAATAATAAGTCGGCCTAACTACAGCAGAAAACGTACTTGATATTCTCCATAAGATAAATATTTAAACAAATTAAGTAAATTTAGTTATAAATATCTTGACCTCATCTCACATATTAATTCCTTAAAGAACCCTCAATAGGCGGCACCTTAGAAAAGTGTTGACCACTTTTCGGTCCAAGAAACTTGAGAAGTTTCCGGTCTAGTCGACTTTTGGGCGCCTTTCCGTTGCGCCTTAACAAAAAACAATTCTGTATTCATTCTCTTTGCATTCTCGTTCACTTACAGCTGCTGTATTCTGCTGTGACTACCTCCCCTCACCCACTTAAGCAATTTGTATACTAAAATGGCCACTTTTCTACCTTTTGCCATTCACAGCTTTCCGAAGGGGTAACGAATTACTGTAACGGTAACGCCAACGACAAGGGCAACGGTAACGCAACTACAAAATGCCCGGAGTTGTCTTCCTAATCGTCGTGCCCACGGCAAACTTTGAGCGTGAGTTGATCTACGGTAAGTGGGTGAAAGGGATGGGGAAGAATTTGAAAATAGGCGCCGCGTGCTAATTAAATAGAAAGTTACAAATTGCGTTTGCCTCGCGCGTCTTGCACCCGTTCATGTTGCTACATGTTGCAGAACGTTGTGGCGGACTGCGCGTAATTATGTTGTTTAGTGGCGTTATTAATTATTTTATGACATCGTAAAAGTGTAAAACTGTTCGCCGCGCCTAAAAGCATGCCACGAATATGTTGCCCGCAACACACACACACACACGTAGTACAGGCGCTCTCGCTCGTTTAAAGAGCTCGCTGTCTAAAAATTGAATATTAAATTTTAATTAGCCCGAGAGTTGGCAGATAAAGGAGAGAGAGAGCGAGAGGGGAGGCAGACTGAGTTGGGTTAAGTGTTCGCATGTGGGGAGTTATGCGAAGGGGAGAAGTGAGAGAGAGTGTGAGAGGCAGTGTAGGATGCAGAGCTGTGGCATGTTTATTTACTCTGAGGCCGTCAGCTCGTGTAAACATGATGTGGGAATGGGAAAACAAGTTGAGACACACATAGAGAGAGAGAAAGAGACAGGGAGAGAGTGAGCAACGTCTTCAGGAAGGAGTGAAGCAACCCGCAGCGCAACTTAATCAAATTTGTTGGTCCTGCCTAAGCACATCAAGCTAATTTGTATTTACTCTGCCAGGCCCCTTCCCAAATTGCAATTTGTTCCGTTGCAAGTTGCAAACTTTGAGGAGTATTTTAAAAATAAACATATATTTCGGGCTGTGCCAACAAATGAGTTCCGGAAAGAAGCAAAGATATGAATATATGATAAATAATTTATCATAAGAAAGAAATCAAAGGAAATTAATACTCTACCCTGGCATAACTTTGTGCAATTAAGCTGCGATTAATTAAAGGGAACTGCCGATCAATTAAAAAGGAATTTGAAACAAGCTGAAGGGACATTTAATCCGCAAAAACTAACCCAATAAACAGTCATTAGGGAGGGAGAGAAAACTGGCCATTAATTTATCATAATCAAAGAAGCAAATGCCAAACAATAAAAACCTATCGAATACCATAATAATTTATGAACGGCAAAAATATGTCGTCCTATCATGTGTGTGTGTGTATGTGTGTGTCTTTGTTATTAATCAAATATTTATTTAAATACGAAGAAACACGTGAAGCGAAAAAGTGAAACAAGGCCAAAGCAAAGCAAAAGCGTCGATGAGAATCATCATTAATTTTCTATGTCGCCATGGTAGCCTCAAAAGCTGATAATGATAATGGCTTGGCGATGATGCAGAGATGGTAGGGGAGAAGGTGCTGGGCGTGAACAAAGTTGAAGTCAAAGTCAAAGTAAAATAAATGACTTTTTTGAGTCTAAAGGAGGGCAATAAACATGCGTAGGCAACGATGGAGAGAGAGAGAGAGGGGGAAGAGAGACTGTGACAGACTGAGGTTGAGGGCATAACTTGGGCCAGAAAAAACTTAACATATAGATACTTGTGTCAAGTCATTGAACAGACCCAACCGAGGTGCCACACATAAATCACGGGGCTCAATGCCAAAGCGTTTCTCCAAATTTGCGCATTCTTTCTCAAGTGGCCGCGCAAAGTATGAGAGAGAGGGGGGAACCTCAACTTGTGGCAATAGTAACTATGTGAGACAAAGACTCCTCTCGGAGGAGAGTTGCCTCTAAGCACATATAAGCTTTATTTTGGCATTTGTCAATGTGCTGGGATTTATGCAACATTTCGATGTCTTGCTTTCTCTCGCTCTGTCTGTGTGTGTGTGTGTTGGCATAATAAATTGTGATCCTTTGTGTGGTTTTCGTGTAGGCTTTGATTTGATTTTTGCCTGCCAATTTATTTATTTAGCACAAGTGGAGCTTGTCACTGCAAAGCTTTGTTAATTACGCTCGAAAAAAAAAAATCGCATAGAATTCCCTTAAATATGACAAAAAAAAAATCGCTGTTTGCCAACTTAAGCCATCAATTTAATTAAGGCAATTCGCAGCTGGCCGCGCTTAGTGGTCAATTGCCGTTTAAACAGGGCGACAAATGGCGAATCGCGGGCAAATATTTGCGAAATACTCGAGGAGGGAAATAGGGAGCGAAATGCGAACGAGTTTTCGCGCTAATTACTAAATAAATCGACTAAATTACGGTGTTAAATAAATAGCGCAAAATTAAATTGGTTATTTGGCCAAGTAATTATACTAAAATACAATTTGAATATCCAACTATCTGGATTTAAGCTGTGCCAGAAACAGAATTTAATACTTGGACGCCACCTAAAATGCTCTTGCAATGGAAATCATTTATTTATTTAATTTATGTAGTTTTTGTTGGCTGCTCAACCGTGCATAAAATACTCTTCATGTAAATAATAATAAAGATGCAATATCCTTAAGCAGATTTAGCTCAGTTGCAACAAAGGCATAAAAGTTTTGCATTCATATGAAAAGATTTTGTCAAAATATAATTGAAATGATTTAATTTATATGACAGTTATTTCTGGCGACAAATTTTATTTATTTTGAAGAGAATTCTCAGCTTGTTTAAATAAATTCAGAGCGTACGTAAAACAGTAAGGTGTGTTAAGACTTAAAATTTTGTTGGTCGGATAAAAATACCTGAAATAGTTTTAGATTTGATGACGTTTTAATCTAGAGTAAGTAACATTTTAATGTTTGAATATTTTTCTTTATCTACTGAATATAAACTTAAAGCACACGATGTGCTTCCTAAATTGAGCTGTGAAATGCTTAAACTTTGTTATACTTCCGCAACTCTTACAAATCAAAATCATCATTGAATTAATTTGATAAGAATTATAAGGTATAATCATGTATTTTAGTTCCTTCAAGCTGCCAGTCAGTAATTGTTTGTATTAATTAAACAGCCAATTAATTAATTAATAAAATAAACAACATCAAAGTGAATGACTTAATTTGCCAAAGGCAGAAGTCTTGTTGAAGAGAACTGTCATATTATTAAACAAACACACAAACAGACAAAGTATGTCTGGGTAATCCCAGCAGTCGCGTAAGTCTTTGCTTTCGACGCGTACATCACCTTTTCATTTACTTGTAGGCACTTCAAATAATGTGGTGCCCGGCGACGCGGGCGCGGGCGTGGGCGCTGGCCAGGGGCCGCATCTTGGTCATCCCGTGGCTGGCAATAATAATCTGAACATCAATCTTCCGGAAAATAACAACGCAATACTACGACTCGAAGTTGAATTACGTGACAAGAATGTGCCCAAGTATCGACGCGGTGTGGGCGGACCGGGGCGAGGTGCCGTTGCGGGGCGCGGAGCCGCAGCGGGAGCTGCCAAGAGGGGAGGAGCTGCAGGCGGCGTCGGTTTAGTTGGGACAGGAGCAGCGGCTAGAGGTGCTTTTACTGGAGCGGGTGGCGGAACGAAGGCTGTGCCACTGACGGACGGACGCAATTTGGTGGTGCCCCTTGAAAAGGTAAGTTCCAATAGGATGCATAATCGAAGGCCCCTTACGTCACTCTACTCACGCTGTTTTACTCTGCTTCTTTCTCTGCCATTGTCTAGGTACTTGAGGAGTTACTTGTCAAGCTTGAAATCGAGCACGTTACTTGGACAACAAGCAAGAAGGGATACTTCCATCACGTTGTCTTCCCGCTGCAGGCCGGCGCCCCCTGCGAGACGACGCTGCACTGCCTCACGGAGCTGGGCATTGGCACTAAATTGAATTCCAGTGTCAGGTAAGTTGAGACATTGAAAGGCGCCGCCGAACGGCTAACGGCGAAAGCCAAACGGCTAACGGCAAACGTGCCGGGCAAGCCAAGCCAGGCAGGGACGTGTAGCTAGACGCAACAGCTGCTGCCAGTTCCGACCGAGTTGCGACTCCGTTTTAATAAAAAATGCAACTGGCGGGCGAAGCTAAGCTCTGAGGAGGAGCAGCAAAAGGCAAGTGGGAGTGGTAGGGAAAGGAAGTGGGCTGCAGGTTTATATTTTGATTGCCTCGAGCAGTCAAAGCTGTTGCCATGGAAAGCAGTCGAGGGGGAGAGGGGTCATCATATTGATTTGGCTTGCAACAGCTGGACAGGAGTGGAGCAGGACACGATTTGAAAATTGAAAGCTTTTGTCAAGTGTAAGTGAAACTGAAGGCGATGAAGTGCCTGAAAGGCTGACTAGCAAGCCAAGGGATTCGTAAGAGAGAAAGAGAGAGAGGAAGGTGGGGATAAGACAGCCTTATGGCAGACTGATGATGTCGTTAGAATAATGCGCTGGAAATTCGAAGAGAAGGGAAACTAATTGACGAAAATTTAACGGAAAAACAAGCTACATTTTGAGGCTTATTTATGGCTTCTGTAATGAAATAATTTAGATTTGGAGCTACTTTTGATAAAGTGGGGAAAAAGAAGCTGCAGAGTTGACAAAGATAGCGAAATGTAAATATGCAAGAGATACAAAAAGTACTTGAATTTAACAACAAATTTGCTAATTTTGAGAGAGCAGTATCTTAAGCGAACACAAAAGATCTTCGAAGATGATGAAATGGAATCGAAGAGTACTTAAATTTTTACAGGTTTTTAATAAGCATTAAAGTTAAGACAGAAACTGAACTTGAAAGGGAAGAAATGAAAGTTGTTAAATCAAGGAGCAACACTGCTTGGCTGGCAACCTTATACTAAGTCCAAGCTTCCAAGCTTCTCTTAGCACAGATATAAAGTTGAAAGTATAAACTGATTTAGTTGCAGTCTAGCATGATATTTGAGCAAGTGTAATGAAAAGTAGTCTCACTTCTGAGCAACTCGAGTAAACTTGAAAGGAATCGCGCTCTCTGAAAAACAGATGAATGCGTTTTAAGTGGCAGAAGGAACTTCCAGCTGAAGAACTCCTGCAGGACACTTTCTTGCGAGTAAATTAAGAAGCATTAAGGCGAAACAATGCACCGTGTGCTAAGTAGCCCTACAAAATAAATGAAAGATGAACAGGCAGAGAGGGAGAGGAAGTCTGGCCGGAGGTTGAAGCAGGATAAGCAGGAAGGAGGTGGCGAGTCGGAGAAGGAAAGTGAGCAGGTGCGATAATCATTTAATGGCATTAAGGCGATGCATTAAAGTGCACCCGAAGGGGAACATGGCAGGAGCTGGTAATGGGGATGAGGCGCACAGATGAA
This sequence comes from Zaprionus indianus, assembly GCA_018904595.1. Taxonomy (NCBI): domain Eukaryota; kingdom Metazoa; phylum Arthropoda; class Insecta; order Diptera; family Drosophilidae; genus Zaprionus; species Zaprionus indianus. The sequence goes on from JAEIHA010000905.1 coordinate 7,922,290, forward strand.
GCAGCAGAGGAACAGCTGTTTGCCCGGTAAGGTTCAAACGGCACTTGGCATCAATGTGAAAAGCGATAATTAAGCTGTTTAATTTGCAACGAATGCAATTTTCATCTGGCCTCCGTTTGGCAACAGCTGCAGAAGGGGCGGAGTGGAGGGAGTGCCGGTTAGCAAGTTCTATCTGGCAATTGCCAAGTAAAGCTGCAGCTGGACAAGTCATGCAAGTCAACAAGGCACAAGTCTGCATGACTTGGCGACTGGCAAAACCGCACACACATTTCCATATTCAAATGCATCTATGCATCTCTCTCTCTATTTCTCTCTTTCTTTCTCTCTTTCATCTCTTTTATAGCGTTCTACCCTGCAGCGTCAGCTACGATGCCATTTCGGATGCGGCCAACATGCGAGACGATTACAGGTACGTAGCCTCATTCCCAGTCCCATATCCAGCCTCCTCATCCTCATTCCTTTTCATGCAGGAGTAGCAGCTTGTCACTCTGGGCTATAGCTGAAAGTAATCCCATTGTCAGAGCTCGGCACGTGTTTATAGTTTTAATTCGAGCACCTTTGTCAGTATCAGGCACATCATGCTGTGCCCTTTGACTCGACTTTCCCTCTTTGTCAGAAACTAATTTGAGCGGCGTCTTTGTTGCTGGAGGTGCAAAGCGTAGGCCTGCAGTTCTCCGAATGAGTCACTCATATGATTAGCCTTCACTAGCAGTCGCGACTTATCCCTCTCAGCATTATTCTCTCTCTCATCCTTTATCTCAGCTTGTCTCAATTTCAGTTTGTGTTTCATTCTGGGGATTTGGTATTGTTTGTTTTTTCTGGCCTCTGGCAATTTCACAAGTGAGACAAGTGGGTTGGTTGGCTTTTTCACACTTTTATTGTGTGTCGTCTATGCACGCGGGGGGTTCTCATCCAGACAGTAGGTAACGACTGTCAATGGAGAAGGAAACGTGTTAAGACACGAAAGCTAGACGCTTGATTTGTTGAGAATTGCTAAATGAATTAACTTTCCTTTGAGATTTTCCAGATAAAGTTTTAAACTTGCAGTTTGCTTAGATATTCTTCATCATACAGTTTCCTTGAGAACTGTCTATTTCAATTGATGTTGCAGAGAATCGAAGAAGCCTTCTTACTTTTTATAATATCTTTTTCTATGTTTGCCTTGTCTTAACTAATAAATTTACCTACATTTCTATACTCTCTCATAACACAACGTGCCTGCATGGCACTTTCTATCACGTTTCCATCCCTAGCTGGCAACATGCTTGACAAGCTCTGCGGGGCTTGGCCTACGCCCAAGTTAACTGTGGCTTTGGCAAGAGCAGCGCGTATTGTGCTAGATATTGTCTTTCAGCCCCTCCCCTCTTGTTCTCCTCTGGTCCCTCTCACTACGCTGTCGCTCTCTCTCGCTTTTCGCTCTTTGCCAGACGCTGTAAAAAAAGTGAAAATGTTGAAATTTACATGTGAAAGCTCTTGCGATTTAGTTGGATTAGCCCCATCAAAGGGTTAAATGCATTCGCCGAGTGCACATAATTTATGACTTTGCTTCGTTTCGCAGCGTGTCCCGAGAGCGGGCTGGATACTGGAGCTGAATTTAGATACAGCTAACATATTTCTGTCGCCCCTCTGGCCGTAATTGGCATTGTTGTGCGGAAAATTTGAGGTTATGTCGAGGTTCAGCTCAGACAGCTGAGGTTGCAGATTTATTACGCATACGCCGAGTGTGTGCGAGGTGAAAAATAGTTTTGCCTTTGACTTTCTGCTGCTGTGGCATTTCAAAGAAAGGTAATATGCATAAATTGAAGGCACTGGAAAAGGGTATAGTTGTTATAAAGAGAGAGAGAGAGAGAGACAAGTTTAAGAATTCTTAATTCCATTCAAACTTCTTCCTTGAAAACGACCCTGAGCAGCATGTCGGGCAATCGAAATGAATTAAGAATATTGCAGCAATTAGAGGTGAAAATACCACGAGAAAATTTCTTTTAATGCTTCTTATTTATTAAACTATTCGCAGCGACGACGCCGAGGAAGCTTCCAGGTGGAACAATTTCGTGGAATCGATTAAATCGAAACTGACCGTCAAGCAGGTGGTGGACGGAGTACGCGCCGGGGGCTCCTTGTCTTTCGACTATCTGCTGCTAATTGTGACCGCCGAGTGAGTACAGCAAATGCAGCACAGCAGACTGCAGGCAGCAAGCACTACTCCTCCCCCTCCCCCCTTCTCACTCACTCTCTCTCTCTCCTTGCAGCTCCCTGGCAGCTCTTGGGCTGGTGGAGAATAATGCACCGAATATTGTTGCGGCCATGTTGGTTTCGCCGCTTATGGGGCCCGTTATGTCGATTACATTTGGCGCAATTATCTCGGACAGACAGCTAATGGTAAGTGCAGCAGCAGCTGCTGCTGCTGCTTTCTAATGCCGCTGTTGCGGTTCACTGTGAATTCCCATTTCCATTTTCGCTGGGGCAGCCATAAAAAGTGCCCCAACATAGTCTGCCCGGTTACCGATTGATTTATGTATGAGAAACTGACAGATGAAAATAATAAAAGCCATGCGCTGAAAACTGTTTTGCCTATGAACAGAGATGGAGGCTCCTCTGTTGCTGCATTCTTCTCTCCTCCTCTGCCATTTTCCCTTTCTCTATGCAGCGTCGTTCTGTGCTCAACAAGGCGAGAGACAGACAAAATTTTTATGTGAATTTGTTGCATGTTCTCAACACTTTTGTGGCAAGTGCTGCAGCTGCTGTGGTTACTGTTGTTGTTTATTGAAATTTTGAGTATGTGGGCACAAAATGAAGAGCTCTACAAATATTCTTTGATTATTTTGTTGTTGCATAAGTCAGAAGTTTGCTAACTATGCTAAGTTCAATTGGGCAACTTGGTTCAACTATCGAGAGTTTGAAGCCTAATTTCCAAAATAGATATAAAAGATAGAAGAAAACACTTGTCAAAGAGTTCTAAACATAGTTACCATAGTTAAAGGGGGAGCTTCCATTGGGTTACTGACCTAACTAACAAAAATTCAAAAGTACTTGCGGATTAGTTTGAGCCTCGGCAAGCAAACCTGAGCTACGGCACTTAATAACTGAATTCGACTGTCTCGCCCACTTGCCGTGCTGAGTCTATAAATGGAACTCGAGCCGACAAGCACGACTTAAGCTACTTAAATTAAAAGAAAGAAGCACTCAAGGAATTATCGCGACTCGACGCCAAATACAATTTCTGCGCCAGCTGCAGCAGCAGTCGCGACTGGCTTCAATTGCGGTTGGGTCTGTACCTCATTTCCTGTTTCCTGTATAGAGATGCCGCCATAAATGTCAACGGAAACGAGGCAACGGCCAGGAGAATAGGCAAATTCTATGGCTGAGATAAGAATTCGGTTTCGTCTGTTGAGGAACTTGAAAAGAAACGCGTTAAGCCTCATAAATTTTGCAGGTGCGCTTTATGATAAATACAGAAATACATATACACACAAACACACGTGCTCAGGTGGCACGTGAATGAAGATAAATAGAGACTGACGAAAAGTGAAAAAAGGAAGAAAAAGAAATCAAAAATGTAAGGCAAGCATTTTGCTCCTAATGAGGATGAGATTTGGTTTGCTTTGCTCCACCTCTGGGCGGCAACGTGGCGGCGTCTGCTGACACAATTTCGTAAACTGCGCTCACACACACGCACCCAAATACACTCACACACACACACACTGGTGCCTTCACTGACTCACGTGTTGTACGTCTTGCCGGGTATTTGACATCTGCGGCGCATACTTCAATTAAATTTTAATTGAAATGAATATATTCCATGCCGTTTCATGTACTTGTTCTGCCCTGAAGTAGCCCTAGTCGAGTCGCAATCTATGCCACGTAGTAGGGTGCCTCACCAAACAAATCTACACGATGTTCTCGAAATTAAAAACGTGTCTTTAAAGGCAAAAATAAATTAGTTTATGAAATATCTTTGATTGTGGCAACGCAAATGTTGAAATACATTCAAAATTTAATATACAGAAAATTATAAAAAATGCGTCCATTAGTTTATTAAAAATGTTTGAAATCCCTTCGCATATTTTGTTTGTCAGTTTGTCATATGGGGATTTTACAACACTGTAGACCATTGCGCAATTTCAATATAAATATAATTTTAATTATCAAAGCAATGAAATGAATATGTATGGCATAAAAATTGAGAGCTGATAAAAAAACTGGTAAACTGAAGGGAGGGAACCCATTTTAGCGTGTTTGAGACTATAAGACACCCTGTAAACTTACTTATAATATAACTAATGTACAATCCTTATTTTATATGAAAGGAACAGAAAACCTTTTGTATCTCTGTCATTACTTTAGTTCATGAATTATAAATTTAAATTTCTTCTTCATAACCCATGTAATTTAATGTACCCTCCTTTTCACACTGTCAGTGGTAACAGGGTATAGGAATAGATATCAATAAAAAACAAAAAAAAAATCATTAAACTGCAAAGGGATAACTAAATGTTTTGGCTATGGATACATAAAGTAAATGTTTATGGCAGCATCTGTCAGCGGTCGTTAAATATTATTGAAATGCGCTTTTTTTGTGTGCAGCTCAAATACGAATATTGCGTATACGCAAGAGTGTCATAAACTATTTGCACGCCATTTAACGCTGATGCATCTGAACATTACTCATACGCACGATAATCCCCAAGCCTTTTTTCACCCCTAGCGAACGTGAGAGCAAAGAAAGAACAACGAAGCAGGAGAAACAAAAAGTGAACTTGAAACTCATCTTCTCACTTAACTTTAATGTCTGTTGGCAAATTGTTGCGGCGCTGACTCTTTAAACTGCATTTACCGCTGCACTTGGCAACTTATTTTCTGGCTAAGGAACTTAAACAGTTGTCAGCCAGTTGGGGTTTGCAATGGGTTGGGGTGAGACGAAGGCGGTTTACTTTCGTTCTGGGCACTAAGAAAAGCGACTTGGACGACAACGCCATCATCTGGCTGACATTAGAGCATTTTTCTTTTGTCTGCAGCTGCCAAAAGCAGTTTACACTGCGTGCCTGCAAATTTGGGTTAACATGTCACGCACCCACTCGCTTTTAGCTTCTGCTCTCTGCATCTTCTCTCTCTCTTGCTCGCTCCCCTTTCCCCAGTTGCCATCTCCTTCATCATATGTGCCTCGTTCCTCGCGCTCTGCGCTGCAAAGTATGCTACATTATCGCTCAAAGTGTCGCTGACTGGCGTCAGTTGGCATTCTCTATGCTAGTGCCGTCTCTCTCCTGCCCTTTCTATCTCTTTCCCTTCTTACTTAAGCTGCACACTGTCCTTGTCTCCGTTCCGAATCTGCTGCTTTATGCATATTTTTAATCAGCTTCGACAGCTGAGTCGAGGCTTATCGAATTGAAACCCGTAAGTAGCTTGCCCGAATTATGCAAGTTGCTAAAAATATCTCAAAAAATTTAACGCAACGTCAATTGTATTATATTCTATGGATTCTATAGGTGAATTTTGTGTATTTAAAATTTTGTGTCATTGAAAGTTGTTCTTCTTATTGAAAGAGAGATAATTCCCCTCTATATGCTCTTTAAATAAATGTTAGAATATTATTCAAAATCATCTGGCTAAAGCTGATATAGGGGAGATGAAATTTCGTGTGATTTCAACTGTTCAAATATTGAAATTCCAAGTTTGAAGAGCTCAACAAGTTGTTTGCAAGTGCAAACAGTTTTAGTTTTATGCAAATATAAACAACTTTATTTATAGCGTTAGTTTAACTAATACCCTGTAAATAAAACTAGTATTTACATGGGCATATAAACCATGTTTTCAATATGCCAATGATAATTGCTGGCAAACACTCAATATATTTCTCATGTAGACTTACTACAGGGTATTTAACAGTCTTCCACTTGCTGCTGTTTACATTCGCTTTGCTTACAATCTTTTCCAGCGCGTTGGCTTCATGTGCCTGGGGCTGGGCATGTTGATCTCTTGCGTGTTTGGCTTCGTATTTGGCCTGATTCTGGGCACCACCGAAATGCCCTGGGGACAGAACGCCGACTGGCCCACCGAGGAGATGCGTGGCAGGTGAGTCCAGTCAATTTCAATTTCAGTTTCAATTAATGCTAATCACCTGAACAATTGCGACAGATTGGAGCGCATTTGTCACGTTCACACACAAAACGAGACTGAATTGTGCTTCCAAGAATCACAATCCAGCTAGAAAGGCAAATTGAATTCTTGTGAATTTTTCATGAAGTTCATCAAGTCATCACAACTAAAAGTAAACAGTTGCTTTCGCTGAAATTAATCAAGTGTTATTCGAATTGCATTTAATTTGACACTCAAACGTGTCTTTGAAGTCTAGACTCAGCCAATTATTCTAGACCAATAGACAAGTCTATGAAGCTGCTCGCCAGCCAATGGCAACAGATTCGCAACAAGCTCTGCATTCAAATTGAATTAATCGAGTTGAATGTCAAGTTGGTAAATGTCGCCCAAGGTGCAATAACGGAAAGTGGAATAAACAAAGATTTCATGTTCAAAGAGACTGTTTGTGTCAGGAATAATCTGCACACAATATGGAAAATATTGTATAACTTTATTCAACTATAAACTCTTTGAATATGAATGTATAACAAAGAAAAAATATAACTTCTATTGTTCAATGAAGATAATTCTGAATGATAATCCATCTCTACTTATTCAAACACTTTTGTGAAAGATTTATTTAGTTGCATTTCATGCTCAACAACTTTTTGAAATTTGCTATTGAGAAACAATCAATATTCAATTATATATGTGCTTAAACTATCAAATGTCGAGGCATTATTATCAGTGATTTATTCAGTTTGCAATTCACATAACTATTATTAAATACAATTCGCAATGTTGAAGCGGACACAAGATAGGTTTCAATTCAACGTATTATTTCATTATTGCCGACATGCACCATAATTATTTGTGGTATTCAATTGAATTTCTGGTATTTTTCTGGTATTTTCGACCAAACAAATACCACTAATTCGACTGCCAATGACGATGCCATTTTCACGCGCCACGTGACACAATTACGCGTCGAACAGGAAGGGGAAGGGGAAGGGGAAGGGGAAAGGGAAGTTCTGGAATTTGAACAGGATGCTGACCATTAGGAACACACGCGCATCGCAGAGAGATATATGCGAATACTGCTGCCAGTGACTGTAAGTGCGAGTGCCAGTGCGTGTGCGTGTGGTGGTGTGAGTGTCACGCAATCAGAGCATAGAAAGGAGGCGGATTTCGTTATTATTATGATGATTTGTATGAGGCCATTGAGCATTGTTCGGCCGAGCGAGCAGAACTCAATAGAGATGCAGACACATTCGACTGTCAGATTTGGCAGCTCTGCTCAGCTCTCCCACTCTCTCTCTCTATCTCTGCTGTCTGTCTGTCCTTTGTGTTATTATTTTAACAATTTATTTTGCGCAATTAACACAATTGCCGACACACATTCATTACGCAGAACTTCCGGGTTGCTGCGCCTGAGCTTAATTTATTGTTGCTGCCGCTGAGTGGGCGCCAGAGAGGCATCACATGGAAGAGACAGTGTGTGTGTGTGTTGGTGAAGGGGGAAGAGGGAACCGAGTTTAGGCCTAAGCTTATTTGCCCCCGTTGGAGCAAGAGATTTACGCAGTCGGCGCGTGGCAACTTCAAGATTTTCGCATTGTGCGTCTTTCCAAGCTGACAAAAAACGATGCCGTAATAAATGTTTGCTCATATACCAAACCAAAAAGAGTCTATCCATTTCGGCAGGGTAGCAGATCTGGGGTGTCTGCCTAATGAGCACACGCCTCGCATTTCTGGGCAAACGGCGAACGGATCAGATTAGTTGAATTATTTGCAAGTAATTTATTATGTTACGTTCTCACTCATAGATTTTCCGACTGACTTAAAGTTGTAGCAAACTTTGGCACTTCTTTGAGCCGATGCGTAATTAACATACTTAATGGATTTACAATGCCAGCACATTCCATGCTGTCCTTCTAAACTCCTCTCTGATAAGAAAGGACTTTGTAATACACTCGACTCGATTTAAGGCGAGTCTTAAGTGAATTTTGATACGTTTTCCAAGGAAACTCTTGGGGATGTAAGCTGCTTTAAAGAATGCTGAGTTTATTTAAAATGCTGCTATTGCTTTATTGTCAAAATGAGGAAGGATTTGAAAGTGATTGGATTAAATTGATTACTTTGCAGCTTGAGACGACCCTCGTATCTTATACTCTAAGAGTATGACCGAACAAAGGTCTCTTCAAAATTAAAATAAATATAAATATTCTAGTTCCTACAATCTCAGCATTCACTTGAAATATTTCAAATAATTTCATAATGTCACAAAAACATCTAAATGCCTTAAACTTTGGCCTATTCTTGGCCCATTACAGCGCCATTTTGTACACGGATATGTCGCGTCCTTTGACAAAAGTTGAAATGGCGGCCATAAAATTATACACGAACTAATTTATGGGACTAACTCGCGAGTTCTTCAATAATTGAGCGCAAATTGCGGTGCATAATAAAGTTGTTGCCTGATAAAAAGTGAATGTAGATTTTTTCGCCGCCTAAAGAGAGTGTGAAAGGGAGTTGACTAAAAGCAGGGGGGAGGGGGGTAACTCTGGCGAAGAGTCAAGCGCCATTAATCAAGAAAAGTTGGGGCAAAGGTAAAAAGAGAAGTGCGAGCAAAAAGACGAGCACGAATTACCATGCAGGCACAGTGTGGGCGCAAATGAGGTGCATGAATCAGAATCAGAAAAGAGTGGGAGGGGAAGAGAGAGAGAGAGAGTGAGAGCGAGCACAATGAAAAGTTTGCAAACATTTTTCACAACCGGCGACAAGGTCGGTTTGCCGGAAGTGATAACAAAAGCCGCTGACACTTGACAAAGTTGTGAATTGCTCCACCAAAAAGAAAAAAAAAAGCCGAGAAGTGGCGCCACCTGGTGGCATGTCCAGCTGACAGGGCGTGGCTGAACAGCCGCGACTTTCATCCTAATTCAACTCAATTTGCACTGTGAAATCACGTGGCCATTTATCATCGCGCCTGCTGTTTTGTATTTGCCTCTGTTTTTCTTTTGATTTTTAATTAATTTTTCTTTTTGCTCGCATTCCATTTTCAATAAACCCCAATCTCTCGTTTGCAGAGGCAACGTACGCGCCCTGTGGATGGGCGTGCTTTGGGCCCTAACATCTGGCACTGGTGTGGCCGTCGCCCTGCTTCAAGGCTCCGCAGGGCCACTGATTGGCGTTGCCATATCCGCATCCCTGCTGCCCCCCGTCGTCAATTGTGTGAGTATGCAAATCCTGCTCCCCCTTCCCTCCCTCCAACTCTCTGCCAGTTTCCAAACCGGAAAAATTGTCCTTTAATTGGTGTGTCGAGTGCAATTCTACACGTCGATTGCCAACGGCAACGCTTATTGTTCGCTATTCCTCCTTACTCCCCCTCTTCCTTTTTTGGCAGCAGCTTCTTATTAATTGGGCGCGACCTTGAAAGCGGCCTTAGACACAAGTTTAAGGCCAATTTGCAAAACGGCGCAGTTGGAATTGTTTGCGCAGCTTGAGCCGCTTGAGAAATGGAGACTATGCAAATGTCGAACAGAACGAGACACCCTGCTGAGGAAGAGGGCAAAGGCTTATGAATTCTAGAACTAAACTGAATGAGGTATTAAGTAAGAGAATCATGCTGAAAGCCAAGCACTCGTTAATCGATTCAAGAAGAGTGTTAAATACTCAAAGAGACAAAGCTGCCTTAAAGAAGTGTGAGCAGCAAAGTGAGACAGCGAGTGAGAGTTGACTTTGCCTTGGCTGGCCAACACATAAATTAAACGAAAATACAATTTGCTGATTAATCTGAAGTGCAAGGCAGGGCACAAAAACTTTCTGGCCATAAATCCATGTGGCCGATTGCCTAGTTGCAACTTAGCTTCAGTCTCAGCTTCAGCTTCGGGCTCAAGCTGCCACTGCGGCCTAAGCCCCTCCAGCTGCGTCTCAGCTGTTTGCCTCGTATTGTGGCAGCTAACCGCAACGAGTGCATAAATTTCGACCCAATTTTCAAGTGCGAATGGCGGCGAGCAGCCGCCTCCTGCCTGCCACTCCTCCCCCGCTGCTGCTGCTGCTGCTATGCAAGCGGATGCTGCGTAGAATTATTAAGCAGACGCAGGAAGCGAGTCAGCATGCAAAAACTTGGCGAGCGGAAGGGGCGAAGGGGGGGCAAACAAACAGGCAAACAAACTCCCGGCGACACGAGGCTGGGCTGACATTTATCAATTGTGACAGAGAGACAATGCCGCAAGACGGCGAGGCAAGGCGCAGTCGGTCGACCGCAAGCATGACAAAATGATGCAGGAGAAGGGGGAGTGAGGGAACAGAGGGGGGAGGTTGACTGCTCCCTTTTGCAGATACCCTGCAAGGGTCTCTCGCTAACTGCATGTGCTGAAACAATGGCGCTGAGATCGCTTAATCATGCCCAGCATGTGTGTGTGCCCCAGTCTGACAGTGTGTGTGTGTGTGTATGCTAACCAGGCTGTAAGCCAGTTGAGCGCTCCACCGGCAGCTGCATAGTTTAGTTTTTTGGCTCCACTCGAATATGAGCCACATAAATCAGACGCACGCATTGAAACTCCGACGCTGTCAGCCCTGTCGGGCAGCACGTTGCACGTTTTTAGCCCGAAATCTGCTAACTGCATCGCCCCAAAACGGTGGTGCCACAATTAATTGCATGCACTTTAGTGCGACGGCCAGCGTAGCGTATGAGTAATTACATTTATTTGCTATTCATATTACTCATACGCAGCGTGTTGTCTGCCACGGAGTGGCAACACAAGAAAAGTGGCAACTGCACTGTCATATAAGAAAATTATTTAAATATCAGAAAATAAAATAGTGTTTTAATAATAAAAAGACAAGACTTTAATCTTGTCAAGTTCTAATGAATAAATATTACTTACATATAATACATTTATTTGGATGTATTCGTATGTGTTCGTGACTCTACCCTCGATTATTGTCTGAGCTTTATTTGTATTTATTGCAAGTTCTGTTTGGTAATCAGCATACATTTTACATTATTGTAATTTGAAAATCTCCCTCAGCCGTGCGTGCTGTTTCTTTCGCAATTGCCAAATAAATAATTTCAATTTTGTTTTCTAGCATATTAACATTTAATGGACTTTTCTTTTGCCTTGCAAAATAATTTGTCGTCTTTACTTTCGAATAAGAACAAGCAATAAGTTTGCCAAAATGGCCATAAATAGAATCCCAAAAAAAACTGTGTAAGAAGAAGGGCAAGAAAAACAGACACACACACACGGGCACACACTCACACATATGTGTCTGCTGAGGGCACGCACTTCCGCAGTCTGTGTGTATGTGTGTGTGTGTGGAGCACTGCGCTGAGTCATTATAATTTATAAGAGCAAAGCAAAGGCAAAAAGCGAACGAGAAAAGAAGAAGACAACGAGCAGACAATGTGACAATGAAGTTTTATCTATGTGCTCCATGGCTTGCAAGCATGTGTGTGTGGGTGTGCACGAGTGCGTGTGTGTGGTCTGTGTGTAAGCTGAAATTTATAACAATTCAAGGCCGGGATCACCACTTGGTATGCTAAAAGCGAAGCCGGTGCCGGTTTCAATTTCAATTTGGCGTTGTGCACGCGTCGACCTTATGACCTCAGCAGGCACTCCCAAAATCCTTAAATCTGGCCGGCTATCTTTCACTCTCCCTTTCTCGCTCCTTGACTATCTCTCTGTCTTCTACAGGGTCTTTTCTGGTCGCAGGCCTGCATATGGCTCATCTATCCGGAGAAGCGCATACCACACTTGAAGAACGAGGCCATGAACACGACCAGCGCGTATCCTTTCCTCTACACGGACTATCTGCCCACAGAGTTTCTGATCAACGGCATCGTCTCCGCCTGCCTGACCGTCATTAATGTCATTTGCATATTCATAACCGCAATCATAGTGCTGAAAATCAAGGAGGTCTCCGCCCCCTACACGGCCAGTCCGGATCTGAAGCGGTAAGTCGCAGTTCAACTCACTGTCCGATGTACCGATGTACCGAAGTGCGAGAGCACTTTCCATTCTGCTTATTATCTGCGGCAGCTGCGAGAAGTCTCTCGAACAGTTGTCGATGTTATTAATGAATAAGAGTTGAGAAATGAAAAAGTTAAGCTGGAAATCGACTCACAGGATTTTCAACTCAACCGAACGAAGACATAATCAATTGGGTTTAATTTGAAGGGCTTTCGTGATATTGAAATTATTAAGGAGTTTTAACGGAGAGAGTGGAAGAAAAGGAATGAAGGAAACAGATTATGTGCAGGCTTTTGTTGAGTCTTCTTGAAATTGAATATGAATGCGAAATGGAATTGAAGATTTCAGATAACAATCATAACATAACTGGTTCTTCAATAAATAATGATTTACTTTAGCATTTTCCACTAACATATTTATAAAATCCTTAGTTAACTTTAAACTACAGCAAAGTGACTTACTCGCGTGCACTTCATGGCTTACTGACGATGGTGTTTGATGGCTCATTTCATAAATTATATTTAATAAACCTAAGGACGGCAGCAACAACACCAACAAGTACAAGTTGACAAATCGCATAATTAACGGGCTTATTTCTTGAATTTCACAAGAAATTACTCATACGCCGAGTGGCCGAGACGGGCTAAATGAAAATAGATGAGTTTTATTGCCAGACCTAACATAATAAATAGGCAACTAAGACGGGAATAGACGACACTGTGTATCTTCCTTTTTCTTTCTCTCCCTCTGGCTGCCTCTTTTTCTTGTCTCTCTGTGCTAATGGGTGCCACTTGGCGACTGGCAGATGTCTGCAGGCAGAACTACCACGTCGACTTTAATCTCACAGAGTAGCTCAGTGCCAAGCTTAAAGCAGGCATTAAAGAATATTCTGCCTGAGTTTGAAGAGCATTGCTTACGGAATTCTAAGAAAGTTTGCTCATTGCGCACTAAGTCTCTTTCTATGGCAACAAACAACGTGAAAAGATGCATTAAATCGTTTTTAAATTTAAATTCAATTCTAATCGAAGAATCTAACGTGAGGAGTTTCTTTTTATTCATATTTGAATATTTTCAATAGTTTTAGAATTGTTTTTGTCAGTCTCTTTTGCATGCAGAGCAGTTTGTGGTCGCGTTCACTTGTTTTGCCAGTTTCGCCATATTTGTTTTTCCTTTTATCAGCGTATTTAACAGTTCTTTATGCAATGTTTGTGTTTGCGGAGCAGCAGCGGGTCGCGCATCTCTTCGAATAAGTGCCAGTTCAGTCGACAGTCACCAGATGGCTTTGAGCAATATTTTGTTTTCGTTTTGGTTTTTCATTGCGATTCGACGGATTTTTGCGATGCGCATAAAGTGCATGATTTCATATTTATTTGTTGTTAGTTTGTTTGCTCCGCTTTGGTGAATTGATTCGCTTGTGAAGTGCTTTTTTATGTGGGGAGTTGCAAATGAGGAGATTGTGGTTAGTGGGAATAGGGATTGCAGAATGTGAGAGAATGAAAACAGTCAAAGAAGTCACATGATAATAGGTAAATTTCAGGAAAACTCATCTGGTTTCCTTTTCTTTGAAAAATAGAGAACAAAAATAAAATATAATGAAAATGAAAACAATAATACAGTTGAAGTTGGAGAGTTCCTATGAAAACAGAGAGATAGTGAATCAAAAGAAGATTTATCTGGAAATGAGACTCACAAACAGAAGTATATTAATTAAATGCAAAGAAGGAATGAAAGGAATGTCATTGTATTATTGTTAGAATCGATTGTATTCCTAAAATCCTTATGTGATGGTAACCAATGACTTGTTTCACTTTTAGCCTCAACTAATTGCTCCACTTCTTATGTCTTTACAGTTTCTGGGAAACCGATTTGCGCACTGTACGCAAGACAAACCGGTCGACAATGAGACATCGTTCTGGAACGCTACGAGGAGGCAGTGTTGACAAGTTCATGAGGTAAGACCTGATACTGATTCCGATTTAGCCTCTCATATTCGGCTTTGTTTACGCTTTTGCAATTGTTGTTTGTTCTCCTTGTTGCGGTAATTGAGCGCATGTGTGATTCTAAGTCCGAGTGTGTGTGCGTGTGTGTGTTCACGACATTCCCTGAGGCCAACGCAATTTACTTCTTCCATGCGTCTGACTCAGCGGAAGGGGGGAGAGTGCGACGCATGGTTCAAAAACAATTTCAAGAGGTAAATAACAAAAGCATTTATACTTATATGGTTTCTGTAACCGCCGCACCCGCGCTCTCTCCCCTAAGAATTTACAGAACCCACACTGAGTGGGGATATAAATAATTTTGATGGAGGATGAAACGTACAAAATATATTTATCGCATAATTGAAATCGTTGCAAGCAATTTATGGCATTCTTTGCGCACTTTTACGATGCCGAAAATCGAAGGAGATTTCGATACCGAAAACCGATTCTTGTTGCGAATTCGATATTTGAATTGATTTCGCGTTAAAAAAAGATTAAAAAATACTTTCGAGTAGACTTTTTATTCGGCGCTAAATAATTTCTAGATGCGCCTGAAAGTATGCTTTAAATATTTCTGCAGAACTCGGAATTCATGCATAAAAAAATAGTAATTGATTTTTAGTGCTTGCAAATTAACTGCGCGTTTGTAAAGTATCTGAACAAAAAACTCAAATTGCACCCTAGTTAATTTTTGAAGAGCACTTTTTCCGCGCCGAGCAATTACCGCACCATAGAACGATGGCGAAAAAAAAAAACAATTGTTATAACGCACACACTCACACACGAATTGCATGCAACAAATTAGCAGCACAGCTGCTGGCGCTTTTAATTTAACGCCCACTGACCACGCCTATTATTTGAATTACAACTGTTTAAACAAAAAACGAAAATGTGCATGAAAGCTGCAAAAATATCTATGGGGAGTCTGAACAAAGCGTGAATTTCGGTCAGCAGTTTTTCATTTGAACACAAGTATTCAGTATTTTTCGAAAATAAGAAATGTTTACGTTACGAATGCAAATTTGAATTAGCAACTTCATATATTATTTAAATTAAACAGCTGCTCATTCCAAGCCAAAATTAATGCAGTTCGAGTTGATTTTAAACTTCCCTGCGATGATTGCAGGCAACCAAAGTTATGCTGGCATTAACATATGTTATGTTATCTCCAAATGTTGTGCATAACATTATGTGCGACTGTTATGTTAACATATTTGCACACAACTTTGCACAATATTTGGAAGATCACTCTTTGATTGATTAAATTTAAACTTAATTCATCATCAACATTAGTGTATTCCCCCTTCGTTGTTAAAAATTAAAGGTTTCTCTGCTTCTCTCCATGCTGAATAGCGGCACAGGCTTCCAGGGCCTAGACGAGGGACGCAATGCCAAAATGGACTCGGCATTGGAGCGCGCCTTAGCGCAGGCCGAGAGCGATGTGACCTTCAAAAAGGTCAAGCGCATGAGCTACTCGAGCAATGCGGCGGGTGAGGTAAGTGTTGAATTAACTGAAGGGCTTCTCTGTTAACCTAACCTACGTTTGTTATGCTATATGAGACTGTTAACTTCACATACATTTGCCATGTTAATGAACCTATGTTATAATTTGCTTTCACTTCATAGATCATATCATTATATTTTGAGTAATTTGTGAATGAGCACTGTCCATACATATATTTTTCGGATAATAATGGTTATAGATTCATTGTGATTACACGAGAATTGGACCTTTAGGCTGTCGAGATACTCGACATTATTTAAAACCTAAAGAACCGTCTTCTTCTCTCGGTTTCCTCGCCGCCACTTCGGATAAACCTACGATTTCCACGTCTTTCACCGCGTTCCCAGCGTTCACTGCGATTTCTGCGGTACCCGCCACCAGTTCCGTAAAATGTTGTCGTTAACTTCTTTCGGATGACTCTACGGATCCTACGCTTCTTCTTCACGCGGTTCTTACAACCACAATCCTTTTTTGCTTTAGTTCTGACCGTTGTGGTGGTCACAGTGGTTGATTCTGTAGTGGTTGATACTGTAGTTGTTGTTGTTGTTGTAGTTGCCGCCTCAGTTGTTGCCGTTTGCGCATTGTTGCATGGCAAGTAGGCCAGACAAACAACCAATATGACGATAGAGTCAAGGACAAGTGTTTTGACTCTCATTTTGGACGATCACCATCGACTGATAACATTTCGGAGGAACCACAACAGTTTTTATAGTCGCAATGCAATCGAGCTGTGAGAAGTTCGCCAGATTCGCAAGATTTTCCATAATTTGCACAGCTGCAAATTATATTGCTGCGGTATGCACAAAATAAATGAAATATTCAAATGGTTTTTCGTCTATTTAGTCAGTTGTCTGCTCCCTTTTATTTGCAGACATTTGAAATTAATTCCGAGTTAAGTAAATTATTTATAGAAGATTGTTATTATATAAATGTCTGCTTGATAATTCCAAATGTCTGTTGGCTTGAAGATGCTTTTAAACAAGTATAATCAAGCTTGACCAATAAAACCCTAATTATTTGTAAACACCTCAAGGATCACAGTGACAGCAGGAGTGACCAAAGAAGGAGCAGATATAGCAGGGGAGAAGGGAGCTGAAGCGCAGACAAGGAAAACAATTAGAATAACAATAAGTAATCGCTAATCGCATTTGTCAGGACTCTCGACATGAACCCGCTGGGAAGACAGCATTTAAGCGAAATTACCAGCAATTACGGGAGGGACAGCGAAAAGAAATACAGAACATAAGAGAGAGACAGACACACAGAATGGAGGGCAGACAGAAGCAAGTTGTGGGAGAGAGCAAACGAGTTCTGCGCTCATTAAGAACTGACCTCAATCATTTGTTGATAAGCGCGCCAAGAGTCGCGAGTAACAACTCCACTTGCAGCACACAGCCAGAAGCTGCCAGTCGCGACACCAGCAGGAAAACACATACAGAGAGAGAGAGAGAGAATAGGTGAGAGAGAGATAGAGAGAGGAGTGGATAATAAACCAAGTCGGACGGTCATAAATCAATGGCATTGCAGGGGGTAAGGAACAAGACTCGACCTCGACTTGTTCGTTCTTGTCGCACGAGCAAAAACTCGTGCAGTTCAAGTTTATAGCTGAGAATCGGGCAAGATTTATGGTAGAACACAGATGAAGCCATTGCTCACAAGAAACAACAAAAGCAACAACAACTGAAGAAACAATAGCAGACTTGCAGCAACTCTGGAGAGTGCTTAAGCGAAAGATGTTGAAAACAGGGAGGGAAACAAGTGAATCTGTTACTTTTTCTCACACCTTTCGCGACGTGAAGATTGACTTTGAGAATCGAAAATTGAGCGACAACTGATGCAGGGCATATGTCTGCAGGCAGATAAAGAATGAGATCGAAGAAGTTAAAGGAAGTTAGCGAACTTCTGTAGGTTTTCTACATCGATCACAATAGATTTCATCTAAAAGATGAACTGGAAAAACAAAACTATAATGAAAGCAAACAGATACTGCTCCTTCATAATTATCCGAGACACGCGCGTGAAGATATTTACCAGAGTGTAGAGGCAGGAAAAAGAACTTTGCTAATTTCCTGCACAGCCTCCAATTAAAAGTTATAGTGGAAAAGCTCAGTGGAAACTCAGCGAAGCGTCAATGGCCACAAATCAACTTTTACATTAATTCGTTTTCAGTTTCCAAAAAGAAGAAGCCGACACGATGGAAAGATGGAAACATGAAAGAGCGGATGTCGAGTGAGTGACACACAGCGTAGGCACAACATGGACGAAATATTTGGGGCGTGAGTTGAAGGCAGAGTGTGAAACAAACTTGCCAAGTGCTTGGGGAGCGGATGGAGGGGGGAGAAGAGAGGGGGGTTTCTGGGCTCAGCCTTAACGGCTTGTAATCTATTTAAAGTGAGTCGCGGCCACTAAAACTCAATTAACCCCGTTTGACGAAGCACAAGGCAATTGAAAAGGAAAGAGCCGGAGATAGATAGAAGAGAGAGGGAGAGAGAGAGAGAGAGAGAAGAAGAAAAAGAGAGGGCAACAGAGAGTGAGGGCGAATGAGAAGCCAAAAACAGAAAGAAATGCGAAATCAAGGCAAAGATTACAAACGGAAATGCCTGCCCATTGAGTGAGCAGAGACAGAGACAGAGTCGGAGGCAGAGAGAAAGAGACATGGAGAGGGGAATAGGAAAGTAAATGGTAGAGTTGTTGCAACATTTTTCACTTAAAACCGCATTGATACTCAATTACTGGTGGCGAGGAACGGGTTGCCAGGTTTCGAGGCTCCCAGGCTCACGTTTGCACGTTGCCACTCGAGCAGCAGCCACACAAAACAAACATCGGATGTGGAGCACAGGAAAGCGGAAGCACTTTGCAACGGAAATGAAACATCAATTAAAGTAGCACGCGAGAAGCGCTGGCAACCCTGGCACAGAGCGGCACGTTTCCCCCTCCATCTCCTCCTCCTCCGCCTCCTTCGTTGAGCAGGCCTGCGCCAGTACCCAAAATATATTGCTTTTCGTCCGAGGCCGCCAACAGCGTCCATTGTTAATCCTTGCAGCCACTCAGCCATGCTGTGCCTCATCTCCGCTTCACCCTCCCACGCAGCGGGCACTCGCCACTGAGTTCTGACTGTCGTTCTTCGGCCCCGTTGTAAGTCGTGCACAAATCTCACAACGGTTGAGCCCGTTTTTCGTTAGTTTACAGTTTAATTCTGATTGTGGCATGCTTCACTTGGTGGCACAACCACAGCCGGCTGCCATGTGCCGCAACAGAAATGCAACTTGCGAATATTTAAGACAAACTTTTGGCTCAACTGAGGGTTAAGTTTTCAGGAATAAAGCGGGCACCGAAAAGTAGGCAACACTATTAAGCTTTAGATCAACTTCAATTCTTTTCCAATGCAAATTTGATGAATCAATTTAAATTGGAGTATTAATAAATTTATATATCATATAATTAAATTCATGAATTCATTAATTAATTATTATATTTATTTTAATTACAAATTTATTTTTCTACACTGCTCCTCCTTTTCTTTTCCCCTCCAGCTCACTGAACGCCTGGCCAAAATTGCCGGGCTCAATAAGCGCCATGTGGACGATCCCATGCACACGAACTCGAGCAGCCTGGCGGGCAGCCGCATGAATTCTATACCGAATTCCCAGCTAAACGTGGACCTCAAGGCGTTGGACAAACTTGTGAGCAGCCTGTTGGAGCAGCATGCAGCTGGTGCCGGCAGCGGTAACAGCGTTGGCCCATCCAATCTGGAAGCCGGCAGCCGAACTCCACCTGTACAGCGTCAGGCGTCGAAGAAACTGAATCGCTGGCGACCGCTTTCGCGCTCTGCCCACAGCATAAATCGCGGGGACTATGCCGGCAGCAACTTTACCCAGCTGCAGGAGCGCAGCGAGATGCAACCAACGCTGGGACAGCACGGCATGCCCACCATCATGGAGAGCAGCGCAGGCAGCCCGACGCCCAACAACACGTTGCCCATGCAAAACCCATGGACCGCCTCGTTGGAACGTACACCGGGCGCAGTGCGCAACATGCTGCACTCCATTGGGCAGGCGGCTACGGTGCCGCTGACCAGTGCTGCCGGCGCTGTCGACGAGGATCAGCTCAATTTGACCCAGAATTATGTGGGTTAGTTTGAGTGAATGCAGTTGACATATATCCCTTAAAATCATATCAATTTATACTTTCTTTATCTTGCGTTTGTTTGACTTTGACAGATATAAATAAAAATTGCAGAGACAACAGTGCGTATGAGTAATGAATGTGTCGGGAAGTAATTAGTGAACGGAAGGCAAAAGTCTGAAAAGTTATTCAGGGTTTTATTCAGACATATTTCAATAAGTATTTCAAGACTGCACAGAATATTATGAAAGAACGATGGTTTCAAAGAATTCAGTGAAAGCTTTCATTTGAAAGATTATTAATGCTCTTTTAAAACAGTTTTTAAACTTCAAACATCTCTTAAAATATGTCTATTGTCATGTTCTTTCCAAATTAAAGGCAAGCAAAGTTTAGGAGCTCTCCGTTCTTTTCTTTCTTTACCACATTTAATTCAAATTTTCTTCGTTTTATTTTGCTCATTTGAATTTTTACCACCACAAAAATTGAAGTCAATCTTGACCGCTCGAGGGGCAACTGCTGTCGTTGACGCCTTCCCTTCACACTCGCCCCAGTAAAGATGTCAACTGAACAGTTACAGTTAATAATTTTTGTGGGCCAATTGCGAGGAGGCTGTTCGGGCCACTCAACGTTGACTGATGATGATTTTTGTGTTGGTGTTTGTAGCCTGTCATCAGCAGCAGAGATACGCTTCAGAGCATAGAGAAGTGTCTGTCCAGTCACGAGGTAGGGGAGGAGAAGGTACATGGGGACTGCTTGTACTGTGGGCTGAGCATAATAAAACTGCCTGCTGCCTGAAGTTGTCTGCCCGTTGCGGTTGTCGAGCAATAATGACGATAAAACTGCGAGGCCTAGGGATGCTAATGCAGCCAGCACAGAAAAGATAGAAAAATGTGCAGAAAAAAATCAAAAGTGTCTGGCATTTAGCTTGAAAGTGGCTGCTAATTAAAGTGAGTACAGCAACACTTGAGGGTTGTTGTTGTTAGGTGACAGTAAATTGGGGTATATTATAATTCAGAATATTAAATGAGATATTGGTGAAATTAAAAATATATGAACTGAATGAACTAAATGAATTATATATTTTATTATTTATAATTCAGTCTGTCTGTCAATGTAAGTATCAATACGTCAATTTATATTACAAGGCAGATACACAATACTAATACTTATCAATGTATCAATAGTATTTTCATGCTCCCATTCACTTATTCTGCACTTAATACTGTCTTTCTGACCTGTTACACTTGAAATCAAGTAACAATCTTCAACCGATAAGGATAAAGAACACTTTTCTACCCGTGGCAACATTTTCAGCTTCCATAATCACAAATTATTCCCACATTCGCAGCCAAATCGTAGATTACAGTCTAAAGAGGCACAACTGCACTGTGCATTGTGTGTGCGCACTGCGATGTAAGTCACGTAGCTGCCGGGGCAGAGGTCAGTCGTCGTAATGCAGTGCTTAACGTGCTTGCCGGCTACATCAAGTGGGTCTCAATTGATGCTCCCGCACACTCACCTGTCGCTCCATGACGCCGGCCAACTGCTCACGCTCCGAGTTGCGATAGTATCCCGTTAGATTGGCGCCCAGTCGCATGGTCACCTCGTAGCGCGTCTTGCCACTACGTGCCGCATTGCGACTTCCCTTTGCATTGAAGTAGCCGGAACTGGCGCTGTAGCTGGAACCGGAACCAGACACAGAGCCGTAACTGGAGCTGGAGCTAAAGCCAAAGAAGTTGTTGTCAAACTCGCAGGCACGATGGCAATTGCTGGCACTGGAATTTCCAATGCAACCTAACAAAAGGAAGAGAGAATAAAGAGGAGTAAAGTGGAAGATTTCAAATTCAATAAAATGTATTTTTCATTTTCAGTTTTAAATTTTTTTCTATATATGTCTTAAGTATTCAAATGCTAAGCATGCGAGAGAGGGGCGAATAATTCAATAATACAGGGAGAAATAAAGAAAAAAGGGCAGGGGTCGGGATCTAAGCTGCATTGTCTGTCCAATGTGAAGGGAGACCGCGTAATGTCCTTTGAAGAACCCTAAAAATGCAATAAAAGCGATTACAACGCAGCAGAAATGTGAGAAATATTTACGGCGACAAAACACCAAGAAGATGTCCCTCGTCTAGAAGGAGGACGGCAAGAACACTTCGCTTGTGACCCACATTTGCCATGCATTTCCCACCTGATCCCAGGAAAATGCTAGTGTCGAATTCGATGACATTGCCATTTTGTGGAGAGCATAGCGAGTGGACAGGAGGGGCGACACTTGAATGGATTATTGTGCTTATGACAGGCGCAACAGTCAATCTACAGTGGCATAGCAACAGTAAAGCTTTAAGAAAAGGGAGATTAACAAAAAAGACCTTCCGCTCTTAAAGTGAATTTGTTAATTCTCTTTAAAAAATCATTTTGATAAGACATCTTATTCAAGTGTTTTAAATAGTTTTCTACTAACCGTGTAAATATTAAAAAAATGTCTTACATTTTCAATTTATTTTTGCATAATAAACTGAAACATGCGCGGTCAAGTAGTGCCTCATTGTCGTGTGGCAACTGTCACCTGCTCTCATTGTTGCGGCTTCTGCAACAGTTGCACCTCTACTTGCACTTGACGCCCACACAAACGACAATAACAAAGTCGCCAATGGGGCGTGGCAGTGGGCGCGGCGCAACAACCTTTCCAATGATGCGACAGCGTCGCGTACAAAGGTTATCGCCCATGCTGCACTTGACAGTGCATAATACACTGGCCACGCCCACTGCCCACCTCCCATCGGCAATCGTGTTACACTTTGTGCGTGTGTTTTTCTGCCACTTCTTCACTCCTCTTCTCCCTGCCTTTCCTTCTTGGCGGCGGGCATTGAGTGCATTTTCAATGCTTAATTATTTCCTTAATTAAATTTACCCAGCTGCATTTTTATTTCTTTCTATTTTTCACTGCAGACTGTCCCCCATTTTCTCTTTCTCTCTCTCTCTCTCTCTCCTTCTTTTCGTCACGTTTCTCCTTTTCTTTTGCTTTAGGTTGAGTTTCCGTCTGTTGTTTTTGCCGCTTCGCATGCTTCATTTATTATTGCCCTTTAGCTCTGATTAAATTTTTCTTTTGCTTTACTTACCCTGCGTCGCCTCGTTTATTTCGGGTATTTCGCATTTGGTTCCTTTGTAGCCCGCCGGACAGTGGCAGGTTATGGCCGCATCCCCGATATGTCTGCAATCGAAATGCAATTTATCAATTGAGTTATAGTTAATTACGAAAAGCGTATAAAACGTGCGAAATTCTTCAAAGAAAACAAGAAAGAGAAAGTTCCATTCTACTTATTGCCTCTATGTCATTCTCTCACTCTTTCTCTCTCTGTGTCTGTCTTTGTTTGTTGTTCTAACTTAAGAAGCACAACTGTTTAAATATTGATTGATACGAGGGTCGTTTGATAAGTCCGTGACTTTTTGAATAAAATATATTTTTTTCGTCAAAGAAGCGTTTTATTTCTCAACATAATCTCCTTTTAGCTCTATACATTTAGTCCAGCGTTTTTCCAATTTTTTTATTCCTTCCAAATAATAGGTTTTCTCAAGGCCCTCAAAATAGTCGTTTGTTTCTGTGATGACCCGAATCTCTTACCGCCGAGCCATTTCTTCATGTTTGGAAACAAAAAATAGTCACAGGGGGCTAAATATGGAGAATATGCTGGATGGGGTAGCAGTTCGTAGCCCAATTTATGAAATTTTGCCATTAGCACACGAAATTCACTTTTTTCCATTTTCGTTAAAATTCACGAGATCGTCTGCTTTCAATGCCTATAAAACGCAAACCAAAAAACGCAGCTTTCTCAAAATTTTACAGTCAGCTGTTAATCGATAACTGCTGACAGGAGCAGTGTTGTATTTAGAGCAGGTGCGCGGCAAATACAAAAAGTCACGGACTTATCAAACGACCCTCGTATCATAAAATATGTTTATCTGAGCCAAGAGGTAAATATTTACCGACAGAGATTCGGCTAATTTCATTTAAGAATTTAGAGCACATTGAATAAGCCAGAACAGTTGTCTAAGTTGACCTGCTTTTGTTACTTATGTAAATTATTATTTAATAATAAATTACTTGATCTATAAAATGATATAAATTATTAAGAGATAATGATAATACTCTCTACTCAACTTCGAAAGTTGTGCTGCTAATGAAAGAAACTAGTACAACATATGGACAGAAAGTTCGACAATGATAACTTGACTTGATAATGACAATATTCTTACTAGCTTCCATCATACTTACTTGCATGTGCCGCCATTTTGGCAGATGTTCGTGTGAACGTCCGTGCAGAGGGGACCATGACCGCAGTCAGTGCCGCTGAAGCCGGCGAAGCAGGCGCATCCGTAGGAGCTGCAACAAGATGAGGACGCCCGATACGAATGTGATTCATTAGTATTTGTTTTGCTATTTACTTTTTGTCTAATTTGTTTTCTCTCTGCTTTTTTGGTATTTAGTATTTTCTAGTTTATTTCTACTCTCTGCTCTGTTGTTGACCGGACTTTGCCCTCTGTCAGAGATAAGCTGTCAGACAAGCGGAGAAGCTGAAGGTCCTTGGCACAGTTGTCAGCGCAGGATCCGCATTTGCTTATCGCTCGCTTTGCGGCTTGGCACCAGCCAAGCCGTGTCAGCTGGTTGGGGGCAGTTGATATAGTTGGTTTCTTTTCAAGGGGAGGGGGGGAAGTAGGAGCTGGCCAAGCAAATAAAGAGTTAGCCAGGCGCATTTTTCAGCCTCGACTTCAAGCTCATTAGAACTAAATGCTTAGGTCAAACACCCACACACCTCACCCCGGGCAATACTTTCGAACAAATCGGCGTCAAGGACACCACGGACTTGGTGACTTAAGAGTCACATGAAAGCCGACAGCCTTGAGAGAGCTTTGCAGCACTTATTAAGTTCAATTACGGCCAACAAGTGGGCGCAGGAGACGAGGTGGGGTCAGAGTGGACCTTGGGCCTGCTCACGTCTGTTCATTAACGTAGACAGTGTAAAAGCTTGAGGCGGAATTCCAGACGCACGCGAGTGCCCGCAAATGTCAAAAGTTGCTTCATAAAATGTTATTAAAACCAGCAAAGGTAACAACAACAACAAAAGAGATGCTTACAACGGTCGAATAGCTCGAAAACCGCTTGGGGCATTCATCAAAAAGAATAAAAGCAAATATGCCAAATAAATTATATTCAAATTTCCAAGGATGTGCGAGAATAAATCCTAATTCGTCAGTCTAAACGGTTTAATTAGATTTTTCCAGCTTGTCAATCCGCATAGCTAGTTGATATTTCCGACGGCAAATTGCTTTTCGGCCCTCGCTAAATCTCTGAAATTAATTCACGCTAACAAAATATTCGTGTTGACAATCTAATTGGGACTGTGCGTTTGGCTACAGTTGACAGGAAAAAGTGAAGTAGGAGATGGAATAAAGTGACGACTAAGAGATACTCTGTCAATGGGTCCAGTGAGTTTGCAACAGAAGTTTAAAAAGTTGGTTCAGTAGGGTAAGTTCTTCTTTCGTGTGTGATTGGGCAAGTTCTTTCTCTTGATTGGGCAAGTTTGAAAAGAATCTTAAGTAATACATTTATTTGGAAATTCTGTAAAGTATGCATATATTTTCAAGATTCAATCTCGACATATTTTGAATATTTAATTTATTGATTAAAAGTTCAATTTATCCTTAGTAACTGTAAAGCAAAGTTCCTATGAATCTCTTAACTGAGCTTTAAAACTAACATTTATTTTCTGTTCCTCATGTTTCAAATGTTTTGCAATCAAAATGAAACCATTTCTGTACATATTTATAAGCTTAATTTTGTCATACCCTCTTCCACCCACTCTTCATTTACAGGGTATAAAAAGGTTGCCAGTTGCGTGTAAAATAATGGCGCATCCTTTGCCATTTGTTCAACTGTCTGTTCGTCTGTCTGTCTGTCCGTCTATCCGTCTGTCTCGATGTCGCTCGTTTTTCAGTGGCAACAATCAAAATTGTTGTTGTTTATTTTCGTTGTTGCTATTGCCAAAGCAATTCGTTGCAGTTGTTGTTGTGCTGTTGTGCCATGCGTCGTTGACAGATGTCAAGAGAAATTAATTTTTAGACAAATTTTCAAATTATCTCTCACAGATTTGGCAGAATTTACACAGTTCGCTTGGCCAATGCATTGAATGGAAATGTTGATGTCTCCATTTCCGATATTTACTTGTCAGCACAACAACAACAACGTAATACATAGTACTTACCATAAGCTTAGCTTATGTTCACTATAATCCGACAGGGCATTTATGGTTAAAGTTTTCCGTGTTCACTTGCAAATTGACACTAAATATTAAGTTTGTTTGTCTGTCTGGGGGAGCAAAAGAAACAGCACAATGTGGCAGAGGTTGAGCGACTTCTAATTGATCTGTTATTAGGGCCATGGGCAATATACATTAGCCGATAGTCGCCCATGTCAATATGGAATGCATGTTAAGTATGCGCCGTGTTGGCCACAGGCAATAAACGTAGCCAAAGCGAAAAAGTTTCACATTTGTTCTCTTTACTTTTAGTTCTTCTCCTGCTCACTGCTCGTATGTCTGGCCTAAAACTTGTAACGAAAGAAATCAAAACGTGCCCAGGAGGGCGACAAAAAAATCAAACACATTGCAAACGGAAGCAAAAACTTTTGCTTTTCTTTTTTTGTCGTACTAACTTTCACTTGAAGTTTTCGTGTTCTTCGACTTTAATGGGCAGATTCCTGACTGCTGTCTCTGCACGGGACAAGCAATAAATATTTGTTGTATACCCAGATACCCAGTAGAGTTGAAAGAGGAGGGGGTATATGGGAATGTTAGCAGATAGGGAAATAAATAAAACTAAATAAAAAAAAATAAATAAATATAATAGATCCCACTTACTTTATATCTCTTTTTTCATTCTTTAAACTTCCCCCAATTGATAAGTAAAGAAAGCTCTGAAGTTATCTGAAGTATCTTCATCTGCAGGGTATCTTCAAGTCGAGCTGAGCGCATTCTTGACTTACATATTTATTTTCACTGCCCTTCACTTAAGGTGTTCGCTATTGGCTATAAATTAAAAGCACATTTGACCCCAAAATCGGAGTACGGCCTGCTTAAAGCGGCGCCTTTTGTTGTCTTAAGGTATTAATCATGCATACACACAATATCCCTATATGTTCCCATATAGTTCGTGACTATATGCAGAGGAGTGGCCATTGTTGGCCATTGTGGCCTTGCATTGACCTACTGCCTGTTGTTGTTCCTGGTGTTGTTGTTGCTGTATCTCAAGTATATAAGTAATTGCGCCTTTGTCTAGCGGAAATTAATTGCCTCTGTGTTCGGGCAGCTGGTCTGGCAGCGAGATTACAAGACTCGAGCACAACGTCCTTGCATGTCCTGCCGCCTGTGACGGAAGCATTTGGCCAAAACAAATGCCACGTGCCGAGCAGAGAAGCAGGAGAGAAGGCTTCATGTGGTAAAGCTATGCCACAAAAATGTGCGAAAATAAAAGTATTGTATGACGAGAAGGAGCGACCTTAATGCGACTTCCTTATACACTGCGTACCTCCAGGCTTTTGTTCTATTTTAGTTAAGGAGTATTTTTTAAAATACAGTTCGAAAATCCGCTGTACACATTCACGTCTCTGCGTATTTCTAGAGTATTAAGCGAGGCCATGCCGAATGGAATTCCTGCACTTCGCAGCGAGCTTTACATTTTTTAACGTTTGGACGAAATTCACCTGCAGCTGTTCAGCCGAATGCGGCAGTTTTCCGCATATTTTTAGCAGTTTTTCTGCAGCATCACAAACTTTTGCTGCACGAAATTTGCATTTTGGGCCGCTTTTTTGCAGATTTTCATTCGAGTTTCCTTTTTTTTTCGTCGAGTGAGATATTCCTTTTATTTGCACTTGCCTGGCGGCAGCGGCGTTCACTTGTAAATAAAAATTAAATACGTTGCGCATACGACATGTGGCACGTGAAGGCATTGTTTTGATTGTGCAATCGAGCTGCGCTGGCTGTGTAGTATACAGTGCGGGCCACAAGCTTATGGCAAGTGCGCTTTAAATTCATTTAAATTTCAAATGCCGCTCGGCAATTAAAACAGCGTGCCAAAAGCTGTTACAATTTCATTTTTATGCCCGACCACTCGAAAAATGCTGACAGCAAAGTGCCGCGTTGCGAGTACCCAGTCGAGTATCCAGTTGCCCCTCTCCCCGTTGCCCCCCTAGTCGAGGAGTAGCCCCAGTGCAGAGTGCACAGTGCAGACTGCAGTCGCTTGGCTGAGCTTTGTGAATCGCAGAAAGAACTAATAATTTCCATGGCACACACACTTGCTTGTTGTGTGCGTCCGTTAATGTGTGTGTGTGTGTGTGTGAGTGCCTTTGCCTGGCAGCCAATGGCGCGTGGATGCCATGAACATGTCATACTTGCTGCGCCAGCCAAGCTGCACTTACGAGTAACCGACAATAAGCAGACGCAGCAGCAGAGCCAAAGACAAGTTTGATGCCAATCCAACACTGAGAGAAACAGTTGAGTGCATTGGTAGATGCAGCCTAATCACCGAAACTGCATTGCGAACATGACAACTAAGAAGAATATAGTTCGTTATACTCCCAAAACATGTCCCCTTTCCGTTCAGTGTAGCAGCCTCTGGCTGACGGCCTGAGCTGATTTCTTCTTGACAAAAAGCCAAAAAGCATCGCATCGGGATAAGAGTCAGAGCAAATATGAACGGCGTCCAGTTGTAGCTCAAATGGATGCATGAAATTATGAAAAGCCAACTGAAGCGGCGACTCGGATCTCTCTCGGGCCGACAGCGGATAACATGTTGCCATCTATATAGTATATAGATACACATCTACATCTGCATACATCCGCACACATGTGTTGCCTATCTGCAGCAATATGTGGCACAGAATGCATTAAATTTGAATTACAAATAAGAAGAATAAATTCAAGGATTGCCGGCCTAATAACAATGTGCAAATGCTGTTTGAACAAGCTTTGCAATTTGACTTTGTTTGTACAAAAAGGTTCGGATTAAATGTGTAGAATTAAATAATTAGAAATATGGAAATTAAATTGGCTTATTAAATCTGTTGACAATGTTTTGTTAATTATATAAACTAGAAAATTGTATACAATATTTGTGAATTTAAGTTTGAAATGTAACAAAAATAAAATTGTAAATTAAAATTAATTAAAAATTCATCTTTAATAGAAACTTATATCATGGTTTGAAAATATTTAAGAGTTTCTTTTATTAAATTTTAGTTAAATTCCCCAAGCAATGATTTATTCAGTTATTAATTAAATTTTATTAAACTTAAATCGTTCCAAAAAAAAATAAAAGTAATATTATTACTATTTTGAAAATATTTTCGTTCTGCTTTACTTTCACTTAACAAGCTATCAAAACGTAAGAAATCATGTTTAGATCTAAAAAGAATTTTCTCCAGACAACTCGCAAATATTTAAAAGTATTTAATTTAAAAATTTGTCTACCGCTTAATCGATATACAGACGTACATATACCGGAACAGATCCATTTAAAAGCATTTAACTTGCGTAAATAAATTTTTACAAATTCTGAACAGCGGAAAAACAAACGCTTTTCCTGCCGGCAATGAAAAAAACACAATGAGAAGGAAGAGAAATGGCAAATTACAACAAATTGCGCTGCGTGTGGGTGTGCGTCTGTTTGTATATTGGTGTGCTTGTGTATGTGTCTGGCAGCAAATAAAATTTTAGCGCTCAAAAAAGAAAACCTGAAAAAGAGGAAAATGTTTTGCCGGTTATTCTATACATATTTCCAGTACTTTTTCTATTCACCTAATGTAATCAAATTAAATGCCATTAAATTTGATGTGCCTGTATGCGTGTGTGGGTATGAAGGTGTAAGTGCGTGGGTGTGGTGTGGGGTAAAGGGGTAGCGAGTGTGTGGCCTGCGGCTGGTTTTGCTTTCTCGTTTATGGCTCGAGAATCGTAAAAAAGCGCAGTTAAAAAATAAATTTGAATTTACATTTTTATGGTTTTATCTTTGGTAAATAAAAATTAATTTTCAGAAAATTTAAATTCGACAAACAAAGAACGAGGAAGACGAGGAGAAAACCGCAGTGACACGTGCGAATTCGACACAAAGAACAGCAGCCAATTATAACTGTAAAGTTGTCCCACTGCAATTCGAAAGCCGAGGAAAGTCGAGGAAAAGCTTGAGAAAAAAGCAAGTTTTCTTTCAATGAGGAAAAGGAAAAACACAGGCAGACAGACAGGAAAATTAAAGCTGAAAACTGTCACACGAGTTGGCAGGGACAACTTTTAATTGAGCGTGTGGCGGGGGCAGCAGGAACTGAAGGGGAGGAGAGAGAGGGAAAAGAGGAACGGGCCTGCTGCTTTCTGTTGCGAATGATGTGACAAAGACAGGTCAAAATTTTGGCCAAACAAAACTTAATTGCAATATGCAAAGCCCAAAAAGTTAGCTCATTCTCAGCCCTCCCCTTTCACCCCTTCCCCTCGCCTCTTCCTTCCCTGTCTCCTTTGGATAAATGACAATGTTTGACAAGGCAAACAACACACACTTTCTCCTCTGTGCGACTCGCTGCCATATGCGACTGACACTGACACAGTTCCCAGTTGCCCGTTGCCAACGGATGAGGCCCGAGTCATTGCACATGCGACGCCCACAACATTGTCAGCTTTAACCCCTTCCCTCCCTTCCCTTTCCTTCGCTTCCCTTCCTCTCTTTCTCTGCTCACCCGCACAGTTTGCGTTTCTCGCTTTGTTTGCTCTCTCTCTCAGTGAACCTGATCTCATTTAACGCACTCGGTTTGTTTGCTCAACTTGCAGTAGCATTGGCAGAGGTAGGAGAGGTTGCCAAGAGGGGGGAGGGGGCAGCATCAGCGGCGACTGAGGCTACGCTTTTTGTTATTAAATGCGAAAAATACGAAAACTCCGAGACGAAACATGCTGCACTGCATTGATTGCCGCAAGCGAGTCATGCCCGCACCACCCACACCCTCATCCACATTGACCCTTCTGCACGGCTTGCCTGCCCAGCCACGCCCCTCCTCCCCTTCCCCCTTCGTCGTGTGACACACAATTTGCCACCGCTTGAACGTGGCCTAATTTCAGTTTTTACCCTGATTGCTGCCCCGACAAGGTTCGCTTATAACGGGTTGCCTTTGACAGCTTGACAGCGTTTATTTGTACGCTGTAAAAGCAAGGGGTGCTCAAGCAACTAGTTAAAGAAATTAAATACACAGGTTTGTTATAGAGTTGTAGAAGGAAGACGAAATGAATCAGTTAATCTAAGAATTACAGGGTGCATTTAAATCTGTAAAGGATATAAACAAAATTGTCTTTGCCTTTGCTTATTTAGATGGTAATATATTATAAAAAAGAGGAGAAAAAATGTCGACTATATTTCCAGGGTATTTGCTAGTCAGTCAATCATATATTACTGCAACTGGCAGAGCTAAAC
The DNA here is from genome assembly GCA_018904595.1 of Zaprionus indianus. Lineage (NCBI taxonomy): Eukaryota > Metazoa > Arthropoda > Insecta > Diptera > Drosophilidae > Zaprionus > Zaprionus indianus. The sequence continues at coordinate 7,953,438 of JAEIHA010000905.1, forward strand.
GCTGCTGGCTTTGTAACTGGCCATTATGTTATACAATGTATGATGTCACAACTTTACTCAGGGGAAGCTCTTCTCCAATGTTTTTACTTATTTGCCAACTACCTGAGGGACAGTAATGCAATGAATGGAAATAAACCGAGTTACGTGTAACTGTACTTAACATGTAAGTAAGTTACAACTGCATTTATACTGCCAATGCCGCAAGCAGCTTAAGCCATCAAGCTTATCTGCCTTATACAACTCTTCATTACCTCTTTACCTTACTCTCTCTCCAAGGCAACTTTGAGTGAATGCATATTATTTTTCATCACCTCTTTGTGCGGCGCAAATTGGCGTTCATTAGCCAATCCCTTTACCAATTTGCGGCCCTTCAAAATTTATTCAATTTTTACTTTTGCAGTGCGCGGGCTGGAAAAGAAAATAACCCGCATCCGGTTCGATATGAAATCCTCTTTGTTTCGCCTCAAAGCGAAAAACTTTTTCAATTATACATTTCTTCTTAAAAACACAGACTCGCACCGAAGGGCTTTTGTATAAACCGGCAGGGAATGAATGCAGTGTAGCCACGACTTGCAGATACTCTACTACAAATACAGTATGCATCTAATATACCCAACTGGAATCAATTATTCCCCGCAAGAAGTCAAAGCCAAATGGTTTACAGAGCATACAAAACATTTCAACATTCCATATATTGTTTGCAGCCACATCGAAGTTTTGCGGTGAGCTGCAACAGATTTATGTAACCCCAAAAACTGATGCAGCACGCGAGTTGCACAAAACGAATGAAAAGTGAATAAAATAAACCCCTTTTCCCATTTCGTATTCCACTCTGTGTCGATGCAACAAGAATCGAAAATTAAAACGACGCCCAGTTGACTGGCCAATTGTTTATTGTTTATTGCATATTGCTTATGGCTTATTGTTCACTTCTCCAGTGGATTGTTTGCTGCCAAAGGACTGCAGGGTATCGGGAGTACCAGAAAGGAGTTCCCAAGTGCCACTTTATGCAAACTTTATTAGCAATAACAGCGACTTGGCTGGCACAGCATCGTAATGAGCTGAACAGGAAGAGCAGCACTTTACCACTGCAGTTCTATGGCACTTAAAAGGGGAAATGAAAAGGCTGTTGTAGAGCTATAAAGCCAAATTGGAACACTCCTCATAAGGAGAGAAAAGTGAACTCCCAATTGCTGTGGTCTGTTTCATTTCAAAATGCAGAAATAGATTTTTAAGCACTGTGATGGAGATTAGATAAGATCACAAGAGCTGTAACTTTGCTGTTATTAAAATGTTAAAAACTAAACAGAATAGTCTTCTTCATAGAGTTGCTATAAAGTTCTCTTTGCTTGCCTATGAAGAGTTTCTCTTCGTGAAGTGGCAACTCTTCAGTCGCGTTTATTAAAATATTTCCATTCATCTTCATTTATCAAGTTTGTTGCTGTTTTATGTACATGGGTGCATTCAAAGCGACGCATATGAGTGCACTCATTAAATCTCAGCTGAAACATTACCTCCCCTTATCCTTTTTCAACCCCTCGCCTCGCCTGCTTATTAAAAATTCAAGCACAAAGCCAAAATGAGTGCGGCAGTAAAAGTGAAATTAATAAAGAAAAGAAAGAGAGAAAGCGAGGGAGAGAGGGCAGTCAGAGTGAAAGAAGAAAGACTGTCAAGTATACGCACTGTGTGACGCGCACAAAGCCGCGCACCCTCGTTTCGCTGGCTTCTTATCTGACATTTGACATTTTGAAAACGTTATGCATTTTTTCGCACATTTGTTTAACAAAATGGCGTAGAAGGGGGAACAAGGGGAGTAGGAAGTAGAGAACAGAGAACAGAGCTTCAGCTGGCTGTCGTCGCCTCAAAACATTTAACAGTTCTCGCTGTTGTTCGCTTTGCTGTTTATGTTTATCTTTGCCACGTAGTCAGCGTCTGTGCCACCCTGCGTGGTGGTAATTAAGTTACTGCCACAGGGGAGAGGCGCTGCCTCGCGGGCAATATCTGTGCCCGACTGTGATACGTGACAGCGTAAGACTATCGGAAGCTGTCACTTTAATATTGCGTTTTCTAGCCAGCCCCATTTCGCTTTCATTTCGACATTAATATTAATATTCAATTAGTCAGCCAACACGCCCAGCACCCGATGCCCTAGGCCCGAGGCCTGTTCCTGGCTCTAATTAATGTTAATTATGCTAAGTAGCAGCCCACTTGCGTGTTGTTCCTATTTTCTTCGTGCCCATTTCCCTGATTGCCGCCAGAATGTTTCCATTTCTCTGCCATTTGGCCATTTCTTTCTTTATCATTCTGTCAGCCTCATAAATCCTGCTGCCCAAACGTATCGAATTGATTTGTCTCTTTTACTGTTTGCCTGCTTTGTTTTCGTTTCCCTCTTTCTCTTTGTCTCTCTGCTCTATTGTCTGGCAGTTAATTGCCTTTAAATTGTCAAATTTGTCGGGTGTTAAAACTCAAATTAACAAAGCAATTGAAAAAGTTCTTCGATTTGGCCCGCAGCTCGCTTTGTTTATTATGCTAATTGCGAGTCAGCCTCGCGGCTTTACGGGTATAATTTACTTCTCTCCCAGGAGGAATGGGGGAAAGTGACAAGGTTGTTAGGTAGTATAGGCCGAGAAGGTTCTCACTTTGTAATTAATTGTGTAGCATATCCAACAATGAAGTGGAGAAAGTCATTTCATTTCTTTCAAGATTCCTAACTTTCGATATCGTGAAGAGCAAGAAGTTCTTCTTCTTCTTCCTGGCAAATGGAACCTTGTAAATTCTTAAAACTTATCGAAATCATTTAACTTATCACTCTACAATTCTTGGTATTTGATTCCCAAACTAAACCTATTCTCACTCAACTTAAACTAACTTTATCTTTTTCTCAAAATGTTGTTAATGCGTCAATTTTATTTTCTTTTCATTCCCATTTCTATGTTGATGTGCTTTTACTTATTCTCCCTCCTCTTTTATTGTCTCTCCCCTTGCGGTTTCTTGGCGTCTTCTTTAAAGTGTGTTTTGACGAAGGTCTCATTAGTTTTATGACAAGCCTGGCAACTCTACGCAGAGCATTAGCGTTCCCATGGCAGTCGGTTCATTTGGACTCAAGCTGCTGTCTCGTTCTCTCTCCTTTTATCTCTCTCTAGCCCACACACGGCATTCGTTTAACCTTCATAATGTTGGCCAATGCCAAACAAAAGATATTGCTTTTAGCCAACTTGGCGCACATTAGCGCCTCTGCCTCCACCACGCCTGCCCCTTTCCCTCCCTCGCATTTATAAGTCATGCTCCAAGAACTGTAGCTATGCGAGTGCCACTACTACGTGGCAGCCGACGAGGACCGCAGGGAGAGAGAGAGAGAGAGAGAGACAGGGTGAAGGGGCAAGAGCGCGTGGGGCCTTAGGACCCAGCGGTGCCGTAGCAACTGCACCTGCGTCCGGGTGCCACGCATATTTAAGCATGCCGAAAACTTTTACGCCGCTCGACCTTTTGCACCGCCCCCGACCCCCTCTGCCACTGCTGGTGATTTCAAAATTGAGTTTCCTGTTTCTGTTCCTGTTCCGTTCCAGTTCGGTCAATACATGCACACAAACTGGGCCAATGGCGATGCCAATCCGCGCACAAAATCACAACCAGCTAACCATGCAAACTGTTAAATGTTTGCATATCAATCTTTAGGCGCCTTCGGATGCTGCCCCACCCCCTATATTCCTCCCCTCTACTCTCTTCTCTACCAATAGTGAATTCACATTTGGATTCGAACTTCGATTCAGACTTGGTTACTGGCAAGCGCTTCGCAGTCCAAGCCAAGTGGGAGTCATACATTTTAGAAGGTTCCCCACATCTCTCCCCCCTTGTTTACTTCGTTGTGCTCTGCATTTCCCATGTGGTGAAAAACCCACTTCTTCCCCCTGGAAACCCTAAACAATGAAAGGCGTTGCCAACACATGCGGAAAATGAAAACAAAGTTCTACTAAAAAATTGGTAGAGAACTTTTTGCACAGCGCCAAAAGTCAATTGAAAGGAGCCCCTCTTGCAACTCGCCACCTTCCTCTCCCCATGGACCCACTTACATACTATACAGGTGTGGTATTATGAATAAGCTCAACAATTGAACCAGACATGCAGAAGAATTTGTAAGCCCGCCACAGACGACTGACTTGGCTTGGCATAGGTCGAGACCTCGCGCTGCTTGTTTGCCCTGACTGCGCTGATTGATTGCTTAAACTTTTGGGGGGCCAATGGGGAAGAAAGAAGGGACTATCCCATGTAGAAATACGTGTAGCTGACTGTAGAATTATATAGACTGACATTTGGCAACACACTTTTATTCTTTATGCTTCACAACTTTAAAGAGAACTCTTCTTTGTGATATGAGAAAAGTTTCATACAAGTAGAACTGCTCTTGAAATGTTCCTTCGAATTTAATATAATACTAAATATAATTTCATGGAATCACTCTGTGGCAGTGCACACTCACCTGAAGTCTGCACTCGCATAGCAGTTGCCCAGGAAGCGACACTGCAGGGTGTTACACTGTGTCGCCTTGACCTCGTGCTGCACCTCGTACGTGATGTTGAAGCCGTAGACATCGAGCAGGCGATCGAGGGCTCGCAGGTGGGTGCCGTCCAGGCTGGCCATGGTGAAGCGCACTTCCAGGTACTGGCTGTTGAACTGCAACCAAGTGACCTGGGTGACGTCGTCCTCTGTGAGGCTGAAGACGCGGTGGGCAGGCACCTTGAAGTCATCGGAGTAGTACATGTACTCTGTGAACTTGAGTCCGCCCAGCACGTACAGCTGCGTCAGGTAGACCACGATGGAGACATTGCCCTGTGCCGTGGCGGGCAGCTCGGAGGCGTCGATTATCCAAACGCATTCGATGGGCGTGGCAAAGCGATGCGGGAAGTTCGGTGTCTGAATGAGACCGTAGCGCGACTTGAGCAGGCCGCCACAGCCGGAGGCGGCACCGGCAGCAGAGCTGGAACCGGAAACGGAACCCGAAACTGCATCGTTTGCATGCTCTGCCACTGCGAAGGCGTTCAGGGCAAAGTTGTGCTTGGAGGCGGGAAAGGGCGGCGGCGGCGGCAGCGGCACAGCTGGCAGCGAGAACTTCTGTTCCGCATTGCTCTCGCGCTTGAGGCGCTGCTTCAGTTCAAGTTGTTCCTCTTTTTGTTCTTTTTCTTGTTGTTGTTGTTGTTGTTGGCTTGTCCTTGCCAGGAGCAGCATAAACAGCAGCAATGTCGTCGATAAACTGACGATTGCCGGCAGCGGCGGCGACATTGACCTGGCTTTGCTTTCGCTTCTCTTTCGCTCTCACTTGATAACGGCTGCGTCTCCTTCTTGGGCGGCGCTGGGCTTATCATTTGGCCAACGATATGCATGCAGTGCCAGTTGCAGTATCTGTTGTTGTAGTTGTTGCTGTAGCAGTTGTTGTTGGTGCCACGTCAGAGCCACTCATTGACTTGATGCCGCCTGAAATGGCAAATAGAATGGGAAATTTTTAGCTAAAGCCATTTTGACAGCTGTCGTTTGCATTTGAATAACTGACTGACGCTGTCGTTTTATGCACACACCCCCTGCCACCCCCTCTCCCACACTCCTCTGCCCCACACTAACACTAGAAAATCGTAAACTGTCAGCGTGAAAAAGCAATTTGAAAATCCACTAAAAACGGAGCCCAGTGGCACGCATCAATCATGGCCCTCGCCATCGTCGCCGTCGTCGTCATCGTGAAGCGTGTCTGCTCATAAAACAAAGACCGTCTCCCCCAGTCAAAGTCCTCCTGCCCCTGCCCACTGTACCTTCTGCACCCGCCACCCCCCTCCCCATGTGGGAACTGCACAAAATGCTCGACACTCGAGCGCTTTTCTTTGTCAACTTTCAAATTGTTTTCCCATATTTTGTTGGACTTGTGTTTCCACTTTCAATCGGCCTCTGCCTCTGGCACTGGCTCACTTTTTTTCGGCTTTTTTCGGCCTCTTCTTTTTTTTGCGCCCAAGTCGCGGCCTGTTCTGTTATTTTTGCCAGTCGCAGTGCCAAATTGCTAAAGCTCTTCAACTGGTTGACTTTTGTAGTTTTTGCGAGGCTTTTGTGGCAGATTTGGCGCAGCAAAAGTGAGTAGCTCACAAAGCCACGGCCAACCAAAGTTCAGGTAGCTATGAAGGCTATGAACGAATTCCTTGAAGCGTTGCTTTAATTAAAGTGAAATTCACAGAAATGCTGAATACAAGAATATTTTTAATCGAATTAGAGAAGTCTTTTGCTGCCAGTCTGATGTGATTTACGTGTCAACACGAAACACCCGAGTGCAGTAATTTACTGAGGCAATCCAGAGGCTGAACTGTGTTATTTGGTCAGGGAATCAAATCAACAAGCGAACAGCAAATCTAATCACATTCTAATGGATTTGCCAGCGAATTATTGTACAATTATTGGCAGCAGAATGCCAAATGCGACAAATGCCCTGACTAAGTGCGACAAATTCGACTAACTGCGAGGACACAAAATCAAATTATAAATTACCAAAATACCAAAGTACCCAAATACCAAAATACCTGCTGCAAATGCCTTGTGGCTCGACTGTCAAGTGAACTTTATGAGTGTGTGCGAGTGTGTGTGTGTGCGCAGTTTGGGGCCATAAATTATTGACAAAATTGAGCCGAGCAGAGCCTAATAGGATTATGGTTTGAAGAGCAGAGAAGAGGGATACCAAACTGTCGGCTCGGGCGACAACTAGACCTTTTTTTTAGCCCGAATTCAAGTTGACTTAGGCGAGCACGCATCACGCATACGCCATGGCGTACACCTTTAAGACACACGCCAAAAGTTTGGCTGAAAAGCGGTAGAAAGTTTGCAGCTGCCACTGCCAACAAGTTTAATCAAATGACAATGTCGTAACACGTGCATACCCCCACAGCCATAGACGCCCCTTGGCTAACACAAGTTTCGCCTCCCACTTCTCCCCCTTTGGCACATGTGAGCACGCAAAGTCATAGCGAGCTCCCCGAACGTTTCGCATCTGCATAAGTGTGTGTGCGTGAGGGTGCGCGATCTTTACTTTCAAATTACTTTAGTTACGCATTTTAAGCATAATGAATAATTTTTTCGTTGGCTTCGGCATCTGAGTTTTGTGCCGGCAAAAAGTTAATTTACTCGCTCAGTCATATATTAAATCTCAAGAGAGTTTTACAAAGTTATTGCGCTGGATAATGATGGCGATAAGACAGATGCCTGTGTGTGTGTGTGTGTGAGTAGGCGCAGTTGGGTTACTGTAGACAAGCAGGTCGTGACGCATTCGGGTTTAAATTACACGACTTTTTGCTACGCATTTTTGTCTGCAGCACGAAAGTATGCTACACAGAAAAACAATTCCTGCAATCGGGTTGAATTTAAAGCAAGTATTAAAGCTAATTGAATTAATTAAATATTTTTTAGAATTCACTTGAATTTCACTTTTTTGTCTTTAATTAAAAAATGAATTGGTAATTTTATACCAGTTAATGCTTTTTTAAAGTTTGCAGCAGAAAAGTATGCAATCAAAAATAATTTTGGCAACTTGCTTAGTGCCAACAAAAGTTGTTGCATACTTCTGGAAAGCATGTGGATTAATAAATTTGGGAAAAAGAAATTTTTGAATATTAATAAAAAACTATTTTAACTTTAATACAGAAGAATATTGTTAAATGCTGTATTGAGAAGAGGCGAGTATATCAGTATGAAGCTTCCCTATCAAGAATGTTGTCAACTTTAACTAGGTAAAACATGTTAAGCCCTGTAAACCTTAGACGATCACTCACCATGGAGCTCCCTTACATTCAATCGCTTCTATATCAACTTATCAAGTACCTATATTTTGTGCAGTACCTAAATTCTCCCTTTACTTGAGCCAACAGTGACGTACTCACATTCATTACAGCAATTAGTCAATTTGAATCAGTGCAAATCCGATCAGCTAATCTATATTCAAATATGTTCGATAATATCGAGCGAGATAAGGCTTATCAGCGCGACTGCAACATCATCTGCTTCCACAGTGGTCATGGTTAATCAACCCCACCTGCCAGTTGGGCCATAAAAAGAATAAAAGTGTTTACAAAAATAAAGAGAAGATAAAACAGAGAAAGAGAACGAGAGAGAGAGAGAAAAGTAAAACATAGCAATGACGCGTTGCCCTGCACCTGTCCGAAGATAAGAGCAGCAGGTGGGGTGGAGTGCCGATGGGGTGGGGTGGGTGTGCGAGCGGGTGTGAAGGCGTTTAGCGTAGTGCTAGGCGGGCACTTCAGCCTCAACTGAGATACCGATAAAGAGCCCCAGGGCCCAGCCGGCAGCTCCGCTGCTCGGTTAACTGCGTCGACGTCTCTCTCTGCCAACGTTACTGTCGCCGCCGATGCGAGCAAATTGCCAATTTAAATTGGCCGCGGTAAATTAGTCGAGTTATCAGCCTCCACGGCGGCAGGTGTACGGGTAATAGTAGTTGCTGCGGATCGGCCCATTGGCAGCTCCACAACTTGTTGTTTTTGCCACCAAATTCGAATTGTGCAATACGCCTGAAGTTGTTTTTTGTGTGATGAGGCGGAAATCGTAACGTGTCTAATTGCGGAAATGCAAATGAATGGAATATGAGTAATGCGGGTACTCGTCACTTGTGTGCTACGGTTTTCCAGTGACTCGGCAGTGGTTCAGTGGTTCATCGGGGCATGAGGCCTCGGCGTGTCGGCCGTGTTTCGAGTGTGCGGAAAAGTGAATGAAGTGAATTCGACAAGAATTATAAGCGAATGAGTGTGAGTGGCAGTGGCAGTGCGAGTACCCGAACGAGCAGCTTATCGTGCTGTCCATGAAATTATAGAGCAAATCGAAATTCGATAAGAAGTTGTTTCTTTCGTTGTGTAGTCGCTCGGAACTTGGATCTGTGCTATCAACTGTTGTTGTTGTTGCTGTTGTTCTTGTTGTATTCTATATAACAAATTGAGCAAACTTTGCTACGAATCAATCACATTGTGCCTGATATGGATATCTAATCGAAAGACATAAACTGTTGTTTCGTGTTCACTTTTGTTTCTTCGAAACTTGGAACATTTACAAGTTCAATTTAAATATTAAACGGGCAGTTCTTTAGTGTTTCCCATAACTGGAGTAGTGTATGCTGTATTCAGTTTACATTTTAAAGTTCCACAAAGTATTTCGAACTAATCCGAGTGACTTAGTCACTTTACCTCGGCAATCAGTCTAATCAGCTTGCAGGCAAACCTTCTTTTGGCCATAAAGCACAAGAAGAATAAAAACAGAAAAGAAGACAAATATGCAGGGGAGAAAAACAATGTGAAAACTGTGAGAAAGCAACAAAGAAGTGCAAAGCAATGGAAAAACAAAAGAGAAATAAAGAAAAGAAAAACATTCTGCTGATAACTGCAAAACGAAATGTCAATAAAATAATATAAATGACGGACTCGTGACTGTGGTGGATCGCTTGTCAGCGTGTTGTTGTTGTTACTCCAATTGTTGTTGTTGCCAAGAAAAAGAGCGAAGCCAGCGCAGTGCAGTCATTGTTCTTATTATTGTTCTTGTTGTTGTCTTTTTCGATTTGCAATAAACAATTGTTGTGTTCACATCGGGCACGAGATGCGGCTATCTTCGGTAAAGGAAAGCGCCCGAGCGGACAAATGTAACTGATATAAACGGAGTAGCATATCGCGATGTTGTTCACATTGTTTCCGGGGGAAGGGGCTGGGGAATGAGCCCGAAAAGTTGGCAGTGTGCCGTGTGTCTTCTGACGGTTTCCTATTTGACCAAAAGTCTGCCGGGCCGATAAGATACAGCAAGGCGAGGCATGGTCAAAGTTGGCATTGTTGATTCACAGTTAAAAGCCCACAGGGTTTAACCTCCTGAGCAAACAATGAAATCTGAATTCGCTAATCCTCAATCCCAAACTACCCTCCTGCCCCCTTCTCCACCCGCATAAATAGAAAACAATTAAGCAGTGCAGGCGATAAGAGATGAAACGATTAAGCAGTAGAAATCGTTAGATGGGGATGGAGAGCTGTTCAAAAGGGGTTACCCCTGTTCGGGGCATAATTAGCCCTTCCTTTTGGCGATGCGTGAAATTTGCGAGGCTCACAACTTTTGCTTTTGCCGAGCTGAGCACTTAACTATCTTATGAAAAGGGAAATAAACAATAAGGTAGATAAAGCAGGTGGGCAGTTGAGCTTGGCTTGAAGTATTTTTCTTTAATTTCTCTATATTTTTAATTTTATTTTTATGGAATAAATGTTTCACAGTGGAAATGCGCCAACATTCAGTAACATTCGATAGTCTAATCGCAACAAATCAAATGTGCCGCAATAAATCTAATCAATTTGAAAAGAAAGTCACTCGCACACCCCATACACACACAACCCACACACACCCATTAGTACCTAAATGGCAATAAATGAGCGAGTTGCCGGCGCCGCAGATAAGAAGGGAAGCACTCACCGCCGAATCAAATCGATTCGTATATATAGCGCAGATATGCGTATTTATTCAAATCCAATCCGTGCTCATTAAATTAAATTGTGTGCCAAAAACAAACAGCAACAGAAACAACAACAGCAACAGTAACAGTTACAACAATTGCAACAAATTTACAGCCTCAATTAAATGCGCGATCGTAAATCACAACTCCGGCAAGGGTAATCAGTAGGCTAACACCCTCGGCTCTGCTCGCTTTTATTGGCGGAGCAGCAACAACAACAGCTGCAACAACAACAGCAGCAACAACAGCAATAAAGCAAACAACAAAAGATGTGCGATAAATATGCTAAAATAGTAGTTGACACTAACTAACCACAGCGCGTACAAAAGGCATCAACAGTCGAGCGTAGAGTGTAAACAATTGCCAACTATTTGGAGCCACCCTCGCAGCTGACCCCATCAACAGTCGAGTGTGCACACCCACCCACACACACACAGTCCCCTTCCATCTCTCCTCACACCCACAAAGATGGCCTGCTTTCCGCGGCTCTTTCATCATCGAAGCAAAAACAAATTCACGCCTGCTCAAGATGAGAACACCGACACGATACTCAACACACAAGACAGTCCCGTGGTGAGTTTCCTACGCTACACAACACTCACTCTCTGCCCCGAGAGAGTAGCCTATCTGAGCACAGCACACACACACACACACTGACAGATCGCTGTGTGTTGTTGCACCGATAAGCAGCACTGATAAGTTGATTAAGTGTTTAATTAAGTTAGGCGAGCGGGGTAAAAACATTGTTCGCATCGTAAATAATGCTTCACAGCCGAACCAGACGCGATTCGAGCCGAGCCGAGTCGATGCGAGTCGAGCGAATACTCAAAATGTGGCTAAAAGAGAAATGAGAAAGAGCAACAACATGTGCATTGGTAGCGCCACCTTGCTGTGCTTATCAACACTGTTGCTTGCCATGACGTAGGTACTTCTGGAGAACTCCAACCACGCGATGTAAAGAAAAGTCATGAGAAATTTACAAATTAATTGAATACATTTATAGGCAGTACATAGGGAGATATAGATAGATAAATACATAGAAATATATATATAATTAATTGCAACTGTATTCATGCAAGAAATACCAAGAGAAATACGAAAATAAATTATTATTAATTATTTAAAAACCACGCAAAGCTCAAGTTTGTTGCATAACAATTAATATTGCATGAAAGAGCCAAAAAGTAAAAGTTCTTTATGCAATGAAAATATTATCAAATTCATGGAAGAGTTCAGCTCACTATATAAGCAAAAACTATGCCTCATTTTAAAGCATAATAAACCAATATATACAGCTATTTATTCCTTTATATACATAATGCCTTCTAAGTATTTAAAATTAATTTGAATATGAATTTAAAAAAAAATGATCAATAGAACCAAATCAATAATGTTAAATGCAAATGAAGAACGATCCCTCTTCATTAGTTTATATGAACAAATAAATTACCGAAAGTAGAAGCTTGTTATACGCACATTATGTTTCCCTTATCAGTTCGCGCAAGGCACCAACTACTATTTTATCAATCGTCAGGGCAGACATCGTCATATCTATCACACCCGAAATGTAGTTCTGCTGTTAACACTTCACCTGCTGCTACCGATAATGAAAGTGCTTTGAAAGTCAGAACACATGAACTAGAAGAAAGCCTTTAAGTCCCTTTAAGTATAAAATGCTGGAAACACGGCAAGGAATTTGAAGCTCAAATTCAATAACCAAATTACCAATTTCTTTTTATCAATTTCGCTTTATGGGAATCTTCGTCAGCTGTTGGTGCTTTGCATATGTTCTTTTTTCATGTTCTAATTCAAATCCATCATGCAATAACCTTTGCTCCATACGGAAACGTCAGTTTCCACCATTTTCGCTGCTCCGCGAAATTGTTTACTCCAAATTGCCCGAAGACATAAAATGCGCCCTTCCCCACAAAATTTCGTAAATGGAATTCGAGTTGGAATCGCTGCAATCTCAGCAGTTTATCGATGAGCAACATAACACGACAGACAGACACTTGATATGCAAAAATATGATGAGCATGCATATGAATAGCACAGTGGGATGGAGGGAGAGGGGATGAGGTACCCATGCATAAGCTGAACTGAAATATATACGACTCACTTGTATATAAATATGCAGAATCCGAGATGCGCACATCGCTATCTATGATAATGTCTATAGGACCCTCTGTCCGTCCGTCTGTCTGTCGGGATGACAACGTGCTCGAGATCGAGACTGGATTGCTGCACGTTGAGGCCATATAAAATAACTGTGCATAGGCATCCACATTCGCATCGACACATCAAAGCCCGACAGAATCATGAGACAAACAACGCCCCCGGGAGGAATAAATGCAATGCGTGCGGCATTTGAAGGAGGCGCAAAGAAGACGAAGAAGAAGATGAGGAAAGGGAAACCAAACCGGAGAAAAACAGACTGTTTGTTTTTTTGCGCCTTGGCTTCTTGATATGTGCTTCGAACAGCGATTAAGACCCTGGATATACACCTTCAATCGCAACCACTATCACAGCATCATCTGCCCTGCGCTGCGCTGTGCTGCTTCCTCTAGCTCCTACGGTTTCCGTGGAAGAACGGAAAACCTGTCGAAAATGTCATCGTTTAGGGCTGATTAGCATATCAAAGCGGAGCAAACACGCGACCTGCATATTGACATGTGTTTATTGTGCGGCTTGTGGGCTGCCACACGACAACAACAACAGCAACAACAGCAACAGCGAACAAACCAAACGATGCTCTGGCCCAGAAAAAAGGTTTGAATATTTTATTGCCCACATGGCCGTCTGCCAATTGGGCGATAAGATACTTCAAGCGGACGCGGGGCGGTTCGAGGAGTATATGTGTGTGTGTGGGGTCGCAAAGCTTTTTAAAGTCAGGCCTAAGCTGAAAATGAATAAGTCACTAATCGCTGGTGCCAGCTCAAGCGAAACCTCTCTCAACAGTCTCCCTTCCAACAGTCAGGTCAAAACGACACGACTTAGGCAACACTCAAATTCCCTGAGCTGTTTTTGTCAACGGAAAGTGATAGGATGAGAAGTCATTGTATAATTTGTTGTGACACGAGTTTCTAAAGAACCTCAAGAGTGTTACAATTTTAAATGAAATTGAAAGCAAAGGCTATGAAAGGGAATGAAGAATAATTTAAATTAAGTATACGCAAATATATTCTTTATGTTAAAGGAGTTGGGAATATCTGATGTTGTGTTGGCTTGCCTATGTGTCTGCATAAAATCTAGTATTATCAATCGATTGAGCTTGTTAAATATGCCTAATTTTAGGAACTCACTGACTGTTGCAGCTTACATAATTTCTTGAGCAGCTTTAATATAAAATGTGATAAAGATTTTAACATATTCTTCATCTTAATTCTATACTTTCTATCTTCCATCATTCATTTTTCCACCATATTTCTTTTCTTGTCTTGCAATACTTTGTTAGAACAATAAATTGTTCATTTTCTCTCCGAAATACTTTAGATTGTTTTCCATGTGCATTTGTTTTCTTGTTGCAATGCATTTTCTCTTAAATAGAAAGCTTGTTCCTACTCTTATTGGCTTATTGCAGATGAAATTCAAAGAAAACAGAGTTCTCATTTATTTGTCTGCAACGAGAAGTGCTTTTTGCTGCCAAGTTAATAAACCAAACGAGTTCGCTACTTCTTTTAATATTTGTGTTTCTCTCTGTGCACAAAGCCAAGAAAACACGCTCATAACACGAGCTTATTGTAATCCCCGAGCAGCGATGTAGCTATACCCTATAAGAGTTTTGTCAAAATATTAAATATGTTATCGCAAGTCTTCAAGCTGCAAATCAGAATGGTTTAACAAAAATCCGTTCAATCTGATTTTATATTTTTGTAGACATTCAAAATCGATTTCTAGTCACAACATTCGTAGTCGAGGGTATTCCAGCCATAAAACCTCACGTATATATGCGTGTTTGGAAACATTCATTTATTATTTATACAGAACATCGTGCGTGTAAATAAGAACAGATAAATATAGAAACCGCAACAGATAAAGTTGTGGGCAAAGTTGGAGGCTAGATATCAAGAGTCAATATAAACGAGGTGGCTATGTATGTATGTGTGCGAGCAGCAGTAGCTGGTTGACTCATTCAAGTGGCTCAATGAATATGAATTTATACGTATGAATAATATTTTTTTAATTTTCATTCAAGTGAACTGAAATTGCAACGCACATTAAAAGATATATTGCTGCGGCGATATTTATGGCTGAGGGCTCAACAGACTACGGGCCTATCAATCCGATAAAGCCCTATGAAAATCCCCCGCCTGTCAAATAATCAAAAGTGTGGAAAGCCCCACTCACACACACACACTCGCAGATACACTGATTCATCAAGCGTTGTGAATAAGATTCAAACAAATGACAGTTCTGTATGCAATGATGGAGGGCAGAAAGAAGCTGAAAAGTATGAAAAATCCTTGCCACAATGTGTAGAAACATATTTATAAGATACCGCGCCACAGCACAATGCCCGTTTTTTGTACTTGCTGTTGTTGTTGTTTATCGAGGCTCAATGGATGGATAAACTGGCAACTTGCGAGTGTCGGGTGGGGCTGTGGGGGCAGTGGCAAATGGCGACTGTAGCGTCGGCAACATTAAACTGCAAAACTCCCCGCATTTATCAGCAGTGTCAGCAGCAGATTGATTTCAAAGCTAACGGAGAGACAGATAGACAGACGGACACACATACATCCAGCAAGCTCCCTCTTGCCACCATTCCCTTCCTCCCTCCTGTACCCCAAAGTGCCACCCTACTCTTTGTGGAGGCACCCGAGCGTCATTATTTGCTTACTTTCACAGATTGTTTGGGATTTCTTTTTTTCTCTCTCTCTCTCTTACACACATTTTCTCTCTCTCTCTTTTGTCATTGTTGTTTGCAATTGCTGAGTAGCAAAAGCAGCGACAGAATTTGTTGTTCTTTTCGCTGTCATATATTTATTTTATATTCGCTTCTTGACGGCGGCGACCTGTTGACGTTTGACGCGATTTGCCTTTCCATGGTGAATGAAGTTAAATTATGTTGGACATAAATTTCAACGACTGTCGAGAGTTAACGGCAGGTGCAGCAGGGGTCGGGTGAGCCGCAGCTCAGAAAGTATTTTCTCCTGTTTATTTATGGCAGTGTATCATGACACACGTATGCGTGTTATGCTATATAAAGATACATGTGTGTGACAGTTTGTGGGCTTGTCTTGTTATTCATAAAAGGATTTGAAGTCCGCTATGTGAGAGGAAGGTGTAAAGAGAAGAAAATGAGATAAGCAGCTCGGCTGTTCTGAGTGCTCTTATTGTGTTAGCTGTTAACTTAACATAAGCAGAGTTAACATATTAACATATGTTAATAACATCAACATAAAACTATTGCTTTGAATTCGTTCGGATGTTAATTCTAATGTTAGAATTCGTTTTAAGATTATAAATTGATGTGCTAAGCAATCAATATCATGTGCAGGCGCTTTCCATAGTCCTCACACTGTTCTCTACTTCTCGTACTCACTCTACACCAACAAGATTTTCATTATTTTCTTTTTCGATTAATCTCATTCTGTTCATTTGCAGCAAATTGGTCTCTACATACGACGGGAGGAGAAGCCAGTCTACACGCCCATCGTGACGCCCAATGCAAGCGAGGTGAGTGTGCAACAGTGTGCACCTGTTGCCAGGAAACAACCCCAACCCCCAGTCTAGACCCAAGTCCCAACCCCACCTGCAGCTCAAATACCTTCCCCCAGAAACAACTTTTCGCGTTCTCTCCACACTGCTGCTTGTCTTTGCCCAACTCAATTAATATTTGCACACATGTTTCTTATACTTTCAAACGAAACGATGCCAACACCAACAACAATTAAAACAACCACAACAACAACAACAACACTTGTAAATATGTACACAATACACACACAACAACAACAACAACAATAACAACACGAAATACACCGCAAACTATTCACACGGATCGCCCCACTTGCACCTCGCACTTTTGTTTGTCTTTCTAAATGCTTTGGGTGTGTGCACATGTGTGTGTGCCTGCGCGTGTGTGTATGGATGTGTGTGTGTATGTTGTGCCTCGCCTTGGGCGTTCAGGCGCAACTGCAGCGCCTAAGACAACAACAACAGCCCTCCAGCTCCGCAGTCCTACAGCAGCTCGAGGCAGTTGCCGAAAATGCCAGCGATGCCAGCAAGGTGCCCAACGGGCAGCCCAAGATGTTTCGCTCTCACCTCAGCCGTCTGCAGTCGCAGGAGGAGCGAGAGAGGGACAGGGACAGGGAGAGTGGCGGCGCAGTCAATGGCAGCGCAATTAATGTCACACGTAGCAACTCAAAGTTGAAGCCCGTCAAAGAGCGACGCCCCACGGCCCTACCCAGTGAGGCGCCCAACGTGGGCGCATCAGATACCGAGGAGGAGGCGGAGGTCAGGGTGAATGTGAATGGCATAATTGATGAGGCGGCGGCACCAGCGACACCAACAACACCAACAGCTGCAAAGGCGAATGTAAAATTTTTCATTGGTCACACACAGGAAGCAAACGCCTATGTCGATGCTGACGACACTCTGTCCAACCAGAGCAGTGATGCCAACAACAACAACAGCAACAACAACAGCAATAGCAACAGCAACGAGAAGCTAGCAAACGGCACATTACCCACAGCTGGCGAACAGGAGCAGCGTCTGGCGACGCTGACGTCGCCGACGGCAGCAACCGCAAAGAGCAGCAGCAATGTGTCACTCAATTATCTGAGAAGGTCCAGGAGCACCATGGGCATCAGCGCCGAGCCAGTGAGCCAGCCAGCTGCCGCCCAGCGGCGTCGGGTCTCCACAATGCCAGATATTAACATACCGCCGCCCCCGCCACCGCCGCCTGCCGAGCTCTTGAAGCCCGTGACGCCGCTTCATTTGTGCAAGAAGCGCAGTGCGGAGCGGCAGAGGGAGGAGCAGCAGCAGCAGCAACAGCTGGACACACCCCCAGCGCCCACGGCGGATGACTTGAACATGACCAGCAGTCAGGTAAGTACATGAAACCAAGCTCGAGTTTTGTGGTTAAAATGTTAACACACTGCGTTGTGAAAGTATGCGCACATGAAGAGTAATTAAGGCAGAGAAAGCGCTTTTAGTAATCCCTCAGGATGTGAAGGGTCTCTCGCATTATCTAAGGGTGTTTTGGTTGAAAGGTACTCTGAAAACATTCCAAAATACAGTTCTAAAGGGCGATTGCAGAGAAGTTGAGTGGAATTTTGTAGAAATTTACTTTTAAGGGATTAAGGATTAAATGAATGTGTCTGAGAAATGATTCATTTATTGCTGAAATTATTTACATTTGCATGTTTGTATCTTGTGATAGTTGACTGCCTGCATTGGCAACTCTACCAAGTTCCCTATAGGATTTTCTTGTTGTAACTTTCCTTCAACAATTTGAAAATAGAAGCAGACTCTCTGCACTCTCTGCTAGTGAAATAATCCAAACTTTGCAATCACATAAGCAATAACAAACAAATTCAAGAACTTCTGCAGAATACGAATGACTAAGGGATTCCCTTTAGCATCATCTCTTTGAAATAAAATTAATTAGATCACTAAATAAATAAATATAAATTTAACACACTCAGAAATTATTGTAATATCAAAGTTTATTCAGAATTAAACCTCTCCTAGCACATATGTTACTCTCCCTTCCCTACTTAGCTGCCCTACTCGCATTATATTACTTATGTTTCCCCGACAATGAAAGACAGCGACGCAGCTGAGCGAAAAAGTCTGTACATTATTGCAGTTAAAACAAGTTGGAGTATGTTGCGACGGGGCAGGAGCAGAGCCCCTCAACATGCTGCTAATTGTGACTACCCACGAAATGTTAATTGTTTCACAACAGACACGAACTCCAACTTTTGCCCTAACAAAAACAGGCAACAACTAAAACTAGTCTCTACACTCTCCTCACTATTTTTTCTCCTCTCTCTCTCTCTCTTTCTACATCTGTTTGTAGTTTATACAGTATATACGTGTATGTGTTTATCAGGCTGCTCTGCTCTGCTCAGTTGCAGCTGTTGCCCACTTTAGCGCTTTTACAGTCCGGCAACGTTATTCCAGCCGTTTACCTGTACCTACACTATTTTCTTCTTATCCCTTTTTCTTCTACCTTCCTCGCCAACGCGAAATTAAAACTGTTGCTGAGCCAGCAAATTATCCAACCCACAGACGGTATTTTGGCTGATGCTGCGACTTCTGCGCTATTCTAACGCATTCCCATCCCTTATCCCTTTACCTAGTTCTACGCCTGCACGTTCGGGACTTCATCTTGGACCGACTCCTTCCCCTCTGTGGGGGAAATGCTTATAATGGTTGCGTTTCCACTGTCTAAATGGAGGTAAATATTTAATCACAAGACTCCGCGGAAGGAGTAAGCCCCCCTGGGGGGCGACAGGACTCAGTTGTGTCCTGTCGCCGAGTGCATTGTTGTGGCTCGTAAAATCTTTAATTCGCCGAAATGCTGAATGTAAACTTTTGCGGCAAGTGGCAACTGGAAGCTGTCCCTGAGCTTCGGTTTGCCCAGCAAGTTAGAGCAAACAATCGACTCAGTTGCACGACTGCACTGAGAAAACCCGAGCAACGAACATTAATTGTTTCATTTGTGTATCAACTGATTCAGATTGAAGTCTGAGAAGAACATAGTGAAAGTCATAAAAGAAAGAAAACATTTGGTAAATTTAGTTTTGTAAAAGGTTAATTAAAAACAAAAGATAATCAAGTTTAGCTCATCAAGTTTTAACAACTTTTGTTTTAATCGCACTGTGATTTCTCTAAGTGCACTAAAAATCATAGCTCAGGGCAAACAGTCGTAAGACCAACTTGGCTGTGTGTCCACCACAGTCGCCAGACTTTCCATCCGTAAGTTAATCCTCAATCTGTCAACAATAACCACAAAACTCAGTTGAGCAATAAAAACATTGAACAGTCGACGAAAAACAAAGAGCTAAATAATTCGCTATTTGGTTTTATCATCCCCACCAACCAAAATCAACCACATCAATTAGGATGAGCTGGCCAAGCTGGACGATACGCCGACGGAGGAGGAGGCGGCAAGCTCGGCAACGAAGCTGCAGCGTGTGGAGGGCGGACTCATCTTCGTGCGACCCAATTTGCCCGTACCGCAGAGTTGCGAAATCGAATTTATTGCCAAGGACGAAGCGTAAGTGGAGAGTGAAAACAACACCGTAAATGATTTCCATTCAATCCGTTCCATTTCTGCATCTCTGCAGCACCCGCAATCTCATACTCAATGCCATCGAGCGCAACGACTTCCTGAACAACCTGATGGACAAGGAGCGCAAGGAGATGGTCATCAATGCGATGGCGCCGGCCAGCTACAGGAAAGATAGCTACATCATTAACGAGCATGACGAGGGCTCCGAGATCTTTGTTTCAGCCGAGGGTTACTACGATGTGATACAGGGGGGCAAGCGTGTGGGCAGCTTCGGGCCCGCAACCGTCTTCGGTGAACTGGCAATACTCTACAATGCACCGCGCAAGGCTACCATAAAGGGTAACACTGGGGAGAAAGATGTGTAGGGTATTTAATACAGAGAGTCTTCATCTCTTGCAGCTGCCACCGATGCGCGTGTCTGGAAGATCGCACGTGAGACCTTCCGCGCCATCATGCAAATATCGGGCTCGAGGGAGCGCGAGGAGAACCTGCAATTTCTGCGTTCAGCTCCATTTCTGCAAGAGCTGGAGGAGAGTCTGCTCTGCAAGGTGGTGGACCTACTACAGAGGGTGAGCAGACCTTTTATACAATATACATATATCGATTATTTACCGATTCAACTGCAGAAATTCTTCGAGACCGGCAGCTGCATAGTTCGAGAGGGCGAAGTGGGCAACGAGTTCTTCATCATACGCGGTGGCACAGTGACCATTAAGAAGAAGAACGAGCAGGGCGAGGAGCTGGTTGTGGCGAAGCGCAAGCGAGGCGATTACTTTGGAGAACAGGCCCTGATGAACGCCGATGTGCGCCAGGCCAGCGTCTATGCGGATGCGCCCGGCACAGAGGTGCTTAAGCTGGATCGGGAGTAAGGCAACGAACTGTCTTAGCAAACCAAATCTCTAAGTACCTCTCTGTCTTTCCCTCGTTAGGGCCTTCATTAGCTACCTGGGCACCATTCGGCAGCTGAGCGAGAAGCCCAGTGAACTGAGCAACGGCAACGGGCGATCGAGTAACAAGAGCGCCGAGTTCGACAACGAACACGCTCACATTGCCATCTCAGACCTGAAGAAGGTGGCAACTCTGGGTGCCGGTGCATTCGGTCGCGTCGATCTGGTAACCTATCAAAAGCAACCGTTCGCTCTAAAGATCATCAAGAAGATCGAGGTGATCAAGCAGGATCAGATCGAGCATGTCTACAACGAGAAGAACGTCATGATCAAGTGCCGTTCTTCACCCTTCATAGTGCAGTAAGTGCAACGTAACATGGAACACTACAAGGTCACCTAATTTTATCTTCTCTACCTTAGACTCTATCGCACGTACCGCAACGAGAAGTACGTCTACTTTCTTATGGAGGCCTGCATGGGCGGCGACGTCTGGACGGTCATGTCGAAGCGCCAGTACTTCGAGGACAAGACGGCCAAGTTCATAGCCGGCTGCGTGGTGGAGGCCTTTGACTTTCTCCACTCCCATCACTTCATCTATCGCGATCTGAAGCCGGAGAACCTGATGCTCACCAGCGATGGCTACTGCAAGTTGGTGAGTTGCTTACTCATCTCTTCATGGATTGCTTGCTATAGAAATTCTACTCCACAGGTTGACTTCGGCTTCGCCAAGTACGTGAGGCCCAATGAGAAGACCAACACCTTCGCCGGCACACCGGAGTATGTGGCCCCAGAGATCATTCTGGATCGAGGACACGATCGCGCCGTAGACTACTGGGCACTGGGCATACTGATCTACGAGCTGTTGGTGGGCAAGACGCCCTTCCGCGGCGTCAACCAGATCAAAATCTACCAGAATATACTCAGCGGCATCGACGTCATCCACATGCCCTCACGCATCCCCAAGCCAGCGCAGCATCTGATTCGTCATCTGTGCAAGCAGCTGCCAGCCGAGCGATTGGGCTACCAGCGCAAGGGCATTGCGGACATCAAGCGGCACAGCTGGTTCGACAGCCTGGACTGGACGAAGCTCAAGCAGAAGCAGCTGCAGTCGCCCATCAAGCGCAACCTGAAGAGTCTGACAGATGTGCAATACTTCATACACCTCGGCGGGGAGAGCGACTACGAGCCACCCGAGGAACTCAGCGGCTGGGACAAGGACTTTTAGTATTTACCCCTATCACTTACCATACCTCCCCTCCACCCCTTTGTATTCCCCATTGATATACTCTATGATGTAGCCTAAGTTTGGTTAAGTTTTCTCTATATTTTCTAAGTCTAAGTTGCACCATATAAATTGATATTTCAATTATCGAAACTCGCATTTTCGTTTGACTTTGCTGCTGGCGAGAAGTTGGACAGGGCAATCAGCTGGTTATTTGCTTGCTTATTTTCCACTTCAATTAAAAGCGCAAACTTGCTGTTTTTGTTGTTGTTGTTATCGATCCACACAGAAACAAACACTCTCACACAGTGAGTCAGTCACCCACACTCGAAAATAAATAAACATTTTCAATTAAGCCCTTGACGTCTGGGAAATGCTAACAACGTTGGAGCATCCAATACTATTTCGAAGCCCACAATGCAGTGAGAAAAATATTGTGAAATCAATTCATCATATTTCAAACAACTGAATAATGATGGAACATAAATTAAAGCAGGTGAAGTGCCGCTTGAACTCGTTGAATAATGAGTGATGATGGTTAAAAGGACGTTTTTTCTATATGATACTTCATTCATTGTGTAAAAAGGTGTTAAAATGAAAAAGTATTGGCACAAAATTATTTACAATATTAAAGGAAAGAAAGAGTAAGAAGTAGCCAATGAGTTCCAATGTTTACCTCATTTTCTTCAAATTTTTTTTACGATCTCCTCTGCCTGCAACAAGTTTATCTCTCAGTGCATTGCAGGCAACTTTAAGTGGCAGCAAGTGCCCGTTTGGAACTGTTTCTTTGGCCACTTTGTCTGTAGTCTAACTGTCGGGGCACCTGTCGTCTTATTGTCTACCTTGTCAGTTACTCTCTATTCAGCACTGTCTCTGCCTTTCTCTTCTCTTTAGTGTTCTTCTGTTCTATTCTGTCTGTAATGTTTTGTTCACTTCTGTTCTGAAAGCAGAACTGACAAAGCTGTCGTCATCATTATCAGGCGACAGTTGCCATTGCCCACATGCAGCTGACATTCATTTGCAACTCTCGAGCACTTGGCCCGAGACCGGAGACGGGAGATGAGAGACGGGAGTTGGAGACAAAGAGTTGCCTCCACCAATATAATTGCATTGTGTGGCTTTTCATGCAACGCTACGCAACGCAGCGTGCCACCCACGCAACACTTTCATGCAACATGGAAATGACACAAACTTTATTGTTTTTGAATGGAATTCTCGAGCAGAGCAGGTGCGTCTTTCCCCAGCAGCAGCAGCAGTAACTCTCCCCAAGCTAACGAGTGCTGTCTCTCCCATCCCAAGCTGTTTGTGTGTTTGCCTGCTGCTGCGTTGTGCATGCATGAAACGGAGTCAAGTGCAATTACGCGAACTTATTATGTCTATTCATGCGACACCAAGTACCACCTGGTTCGAGCAATTTATGAGCCGACAAATGTTGAACAAGTCACTGCGGAAAGTTCTACGGGTTGTCGATGTTTTCAGCATATGAGAGAGATATAAGGGAAGCAATGACGTATAAATATTATAATATAATTTAAGTAATGAGTGCTAGTTTTACTTGGAAATAAAATAAATGCCGAAAAATATTATAAAGTAGGTCATTTTACAGACAGTATAAGCTTTGTCCCAATTAAAAGTTCTGTGAAGTTTCTAGTTTGACGAGGTTCAGCTGTCTAAACACGAAGTCACCTTTGACTAACAAATAAACAACAGAGTTATTTGCATACATATTTATGCTAAATAAGAAAGTGGAATTTCAACTTAAGAATTCGAATTATTCATTGACAATTTTCTCTCTTGAACCGCAAGCATCGGTGGTTCAGTGGTAGAATGCTCGCCTGCCACGCGGGCGGCCCGGGTTCGATTCCCGGCCGATGCAAAGGTTTTTTTTTTGTTCTTTCTTTCTTTTTTTAAATTAAATAAATATGTATTTCTTTTTAGTTTGATTTACTTAGTTTTTTCCGGCTTCGGGCATAATGGCATCAATAGGAAATAAAAGCAATTTTCATTCAATCATCTCAAAAGGTAATCGCTCAAGCTCGCCGCCTTCGCATCTCGTTCTTTCTTTGTATTCGTCTCCAATGTTTTCTCTTTTCATTTTTTCAAACAGAACGAAAATAAATGCCAAAATGCGAAAACACAAACCGACGATGCACGAAAGAAGCAACAAAACAATAATAAATGATAATTGATAATAACGTTTTGCTACCTTCCTTCCGCTGGCGGAGCTGAAAGCAGCAGGAGGAGCAGCAGAAGGAGATGCAGAGGAAGCAGATCAAACCAAATAGAAGTAAGTTAGTATGTAAAGGAAATCAATAAAAATGATGGCGACAACATTTGGCCACAATTTCAATTTTGCGGCAGCCAAGCAAAACGGAGAAGCATTTCAACAATTTCCGTCCCACGGTTTGTCTCTCTGTCTCCCTCTTTCTCTCACTCTCTCTCTTTCTGTCCGTGGGCCAGAAGTGAAAATTTTCATTTTCTCAAACTGTCAGCAAATGTTTTCTATACATTTCCTCAGACACCTTCAGAGAACGCTGCCTGGCCCCGCATTTCTATGCAAATGCACACGCCGCGCGGCGACAAAGTTGGACGAAATGTCATCATTTCCGCTGGGAGTGCTGCGAGGGGCAGGGGTCGAGGAACAAGGAAGCGGGTGTGCCGTGAGCGAAACGCGCTCAAGCGTCAACGACGACAAGGATGACGTCTAGGAGCAGTCGACGGTTATCAGCAACAGCGACAGCGACGAGCGACGAGCGACGCCCGAAAAGGGTTAACTAAGAGAAAAGCCATGGAAATGCTTCTTTTGCTTCAATTTTCCGCAAAAAACTTCTGATGCAAAAGCTCCGAAAATGAAAGAAGTGGCAGAAATGCCACAAAATATATGTATATATGTATATATAGATGTGGGTGGGTGTATTTTTTGGGGTCGATGCGAGGACCCGGGGCCTCTCAATGCCGCTCACGGTTCTTAAACGAAGCGTGAAATTGTTAAATGAATGCGAACGTCAACGCGCCACTCCCATCTCTCTCTCCCTTTTCCCTCTCTTTATCTCGCTCTTTCACCATTTCCATTTGTGCTAAATTATTGATTAAGAAACTTTCTCGACATGCACGTTTGGCCGACTTCTTTTCGGCCAGATATTCTTCAATTCAATTCAATTCAATTCAATTCAATTCAATCGAATCGTATCGCATCGCCTCGAATGGAATCGAATTTGGCCCCGTATCGCTTTGAATGCCAATTGAGGCACCAAATTTGCTAGGCACAACCGAGTTGAATAAATATGTGAATGAAAAAGATTCAATCAAAAAGGGATCTCGAGAACGAGATTGATGCTAGGTAATCAGAAGGGCGCCAAAAAGGGGAAAGATTGAAAGAGTTGTAAGGAATTAAATATGTCTAATTGTGGAAAATATGAAAACAGTAAATAATGTATATTTAAATATTACAAAGGTTACTTACTTCTCCTACATTAAGTATCACTATCAGTAGCTTCGAGTTTTGCAATATTTCTCGATAAAAAAGAATAAGAATAAGACTTTGCACAAAATATTGCATGAATTTGTAAGCAACTTAGGCAACTCCCCCAAGCACTGACGATAGTTTCTGCATTTGAACTTTGTGCGCATTACGCATACGCAACGTGGTGCAGAGCTCATCATTAAGCAGCAAGAATATTTGCATGTTTCATCGTTATACAAACCACAAGCCGAGCTCGTTTGAAAAGCTCAGCGAAAACTCAACTTTTACATTCTCCGCAACCAATACAAT
Source organism: Zaprionus indianus (assembly GCA_018904595.1). Lineage (NCBI taxonomy): Eukaryota > Metazoa > Arthropoda > Insecta > Diptera > Drosophilidae > Zaprionus > Zaprionus indianus. Next base: position 7,979,070 of record JAEIHA010000905.1, read on the forward strand.
ACAGTCTATTGTGTGTGTGCGTGTGTGTGTGTGAGTATGTTTGTATGGGTGTAAGTTTGTCTTCGAAATCTTTTGAAACAAGCTGCCAAAGCAGGGCTAACAAGCAATTTACAACTTGTGTGTTTGCCTAGAAACACGAAGCGAAACGAGTGCAGAACAAAGAACCGAATTCTTTTACTACTTGGCCGAAACTATGAATAAGGCCACCAAGATAGGTCTAGGTATGGGCCTAATGTATGCAGAGTTGGCCTCGTGGGGGATGGGGCTCAAATTTTAAGTCGAAGTTAAAGGACATAACTTGCCGACACAATCTGATTGGGGCAATAAACTAAATTCGGACCCTAATCAATGCGACCATTGTGTGCCTGAACTTTCACAACATCAGCTGCCCTCATCCAATAAATATATACACTTTAGTACTCTATCTTAGCCCACTACTTCATTCCTGGCACAACATATGTGATTGTGTTTGGGTGTGTTTGTAGATGTGACAGTCAGTTTGGCTATCGCAGTCCATGAGATCTACTGAGATTAATGTTTATGACTTGTGTGGCTTTTTAGCGAAATTATGAATGTAAAAAAACTAAGTCAACTTTATTATTGCCTAATTTAAATGGTAAATAATAAATTAATATAATAAAAAAAAGTAAGTTGCAAAATCTAGAGATAAATATTATATTCAAACAATTAAATTGTAATTTAAAGCAACTTAATTTCAAGCTCTGCTAAGTCAACTTTTAATGCTCGCCATGCAGTCTCACTTGCCTCATTTGTTTTGGGAAAGCCTCAGAGTGACAAGCAGTCAATTTGCCAGCAATGAGTTCCATCATTTTATCATGTTCTCATGGGGACTTCGGTTATAAAGTGGATGGTTGGTCAGTTGGCGCTGGTGCGGTGGGATAACTTCCTCCGATTGGAGCACTTACATGCAGGCAAAAGTGCTGAACATCAACTAAAATGCTTGCTGGTTGCATTCACTGAATCACAAAACAAATCATCGCCGGCCACGCCCACAAGGCACGCAGCCCACAAAGGACGCTGCGCTGACCATTTACAGGCAAAGTACACAAACTGCCGCCCTGGGTGCAATTTCAAATTTGGGGCTTTCAATAACGATTTACACAAAGGGCACACACTCAAACGCACTAATACATACAAACATATGTGCGGGTGTGTGTGTGTGTGCCGGGCGAGCAAATAAGCTTTAAAATTTTACCATTAACAGGCGAGCGATGTTTACAAATGGCAGACGACAAGCAAAAGCAATGCAAAGTTGTTGTGCGTGTTTTTACCTCAATTGTAGTTGTTGCTGTTGTTCTTGTTGTTGCTGCTGCTGCTGCTGTTTTTGTTGGGCTGTTTTGAAAAGTGCGTTTAGCACGTAGAGATTTCTTGTATAGCAACAATCGATTGTCCTTTGCTTTTGCCCGACTCGGATTCAGATTCAGATTCGGATCTAATCAGCTTCGTTGCAAAAGAAGCTGTTAACAATATTGTCAATGCTGTGTCCAGTTGGAAGACAGAAGGACACCGAGACAGGGACAAAGAGACGCAGACAGGCAGAGAGGGGGGAGAGAGCAATAGATAGCGAGACAGCAGGCACACAGAGACTTAGCTAGTTTGTTTTTATGCTCAAGAAAAAAGTTAAATTTGCATATTTTTTGTGGCAGGTCCTTTTGCTGTCCCTCCGTTCGTCCCTCCGTCTGTCCCCGCTCTGCCCGTTTGTATGTGTGTCCCTACTGTCGGCTCAATTCTATGATGTTCATTTTGTGGGCGAGCCTCGGCGGCACTTGCCACATAAACACTTTCCTGCTGAACACTATGAATAATTAATGAGTTTCGTGTTGCTGTCGTTTACGGTCAACTTGTTGTTGTTTTACTCTCAATTGTTGTTGTTGCTGTTGTTGCCCTTGCTGCTGCTGGGAACTTTTAAGCAGGCGACACACAGTTGCTGTTTCTGTTGTTGTTTGCTTGCAAGCCTTGTCGTCGGCTCGCTTGGACAATAGGTTCGTGCAATATTTGTGCGGCATTTAAGGAGCTCAGCAGGACTTTGCCGGCGAAATTTGTTTGGCATCGGAAAGTGTGCCTATTGGCGACAAGTGGGCAGTTCTATGTAAAGGTGGCCTTTATTTTCCACCTAACACCTTATTCACAATATGTATTTTTGCAGCTGCCTAAAAGTATGCAGCATATTTTGATGCGCGCAAGATTTGATTTAACAAGAATTAAATTATTTGATTTATTTACAGAGGCCAGAACTCAAGGAAATTCAACAAGCAATCAAACACCCACGCGAGCACACACTTGCACACACTGCCTACACACGCACACACACATGGCCACAAATCACATTACCACATGCTCTTCTCTCGCCAGAATCAAATTATGTTATTTTCATGAGCAGCCCAAAAGTATGCAAATATTTGTTATGCACAAACATATGATTCGCCGCGCAAAGTCAACGTTTGCTCGCACAGCAGCAACAGCAACAGCATCAGCAACAACAATAACAATCACGACAACAACAGCAACAACATCAAGTGGAAGGGCTATGGGCAAAGGTTGCAAGCCGCCAGGCTGCCAGGCAGGCAAAAAAGGTCGTTAGATTGTTAACAAGTTCATAAAAAGACGCCGGCACACACACACTTTCGCATACTCCCACACACATGCAGGGGACAATTATAGGAGCAGGAAAGGCAGCTGTAGGAGACAGAGAGAGAGCAAAGGTGGTCGACTGAGACGGAGGCACTTTTGCCTGTCTAAATACTACACGACGCGACTCGTTGCGTATTTACAGAGCACTTTTTCCATTCCGCTGCTGCTGCTGCTGCCTCTGCCTGCGACTACTAGAAGCAGCGCAATGCAAACAGCACAAAAGTATGCTATGAAAATAAAGCTGAAGCTAGTCGGAAACGAGATGCGAGGGTCGCCGTCATCCGCCCCTTCTCCTGTTTGCATTGGGCAATTGACGTTTCTTACTATGTGTGTGTGTGTGGGCGTGGCTAGATTGCGGCAGCCAGCTGGCTGTGCTTTCGATTGCATATGCTAAACTAAATTAAAGCATAAACAAATACGCCGCAACAGAAAAAAGTGCAGGCAGGCGACAAACGCGACCAAGGCAAATCCGCTTTAATGCGACGCTGCCTTCTATTGCCGCCGCAAATGCAGCACAGGCGCAGCGCGTGTGTGTTTTTCTATCCTTATTTAATGCGTAGCTGAGCAACAACAACAGCAAAACGAGTCGTTTGTGCGGCGGCAACAATTAAAAGCAATTTGTAACCGCAGTGAAAAGCGCTTTAATTTTATTGCCACCGCTGGGCATATGTACATGTGTGTGTGCGTCGATGTATGTGTGTGTGTGTGTGTGGTATCTAGTAATTTTAAAATTTAAACAATGCCACATATTTGATATATGTTTGGCCAAATTAATTAAATTCCAATAAGGCTGACATTATTAATTACGAGGGTCGTTTGATAAGTCCGTGACTTTTTGAATAAAATATATTTTTTTCGTCAAAGAAGCGTTTTATTTCTCAACATAATCTCCTTTTAGCTCTATACATTTAGTCCAGCGTTTTTCCAATTTTTTTATTCCTTCCAAATAAAAGGTTTTCTCAAGGCCCTCAAAATAGTCGTTTGTTTCTGTGTTTCTCTTCATTTGACCCGAATCTCTTACCGCCGAGCCATTTCTTCATGTTTGGAAACAAAAAATAGTCACAGGGGGCTAAATCTGGAGAATATGCTGGATGGGGTAGCAGTTCGTAGCCCAATTTATGAAATTTTGCCATTAGCACACGAAATTCACTTTTTTCCATTTTCGTTAAAATTCACGAGATCGTCTGCTTTCAATGCCTATAAAACGCAAACCAAAAAACGCAGCTTTCTCAAAATTTTACAGTCAGCTGTTAATCGATAACTGCTGACAGGAGCAGTGTTGTATTTAGAGCAGGTGCGCGGCAAATACAAAAAGTCACGGACTTATCAAACGACCCTCGTACATTCAATACAAAAAACTGTTTGCTTTCTCACTCCCTCTCTGCCTCTCTGTCCGTCACATATTGATTATCTCTGCGCGTTTTATTAATTTAATTTTAATGCGCATTATTAGCCCAGTTTTACGATTTATTTACACATTATAAAATGTTTTCTAATTAAAAAGCCATTGTTGCCATTAGCTGCGGCATAATCAAGTCCCAAAACGAATTAACCTTTCACAGATGCTAGTGGTTTTTCACAAGAACTTCCCCTGAGCTTATCATCATTCAAACTACCAACTTCTTCGCAACTCAAACATATTATTTAAACATTATTTCTAACTTGTCTCACATGTTCGACAACTTTCTGCAGTCTAGTCTGCAATTTGTTTATGCAGCGTTTACCATAAAATCATTTCGAAACTCATGAGTTATGTACGAGTTGTGTGTGTGAACTCACCTTCAGTCATATTGCCCCCTCTCAGCGGGGGAGTCGGGGGCGTGGCACTTGCTGTGAGGTGTCTGCAATTAGAAGAGAGAAAAGAGAAAGTTTTAATTAAATGGGAATTTATTTATGCAGCATTTACGCAAAAGAAACGTAAAGAACACGCGAAATTGCTGTAAAATATTAAACAATTAGCTGGAACGCAATGTTGGCGCACAAGTGTTAATAATTGAAATACACGAACAGAACAAATAGGCGAACAAACTTTTTGCCTGCGGCCAATTAATAATAAATCGTCGGCAAAGGCCTCTCGCACTGGGAAGGAGGTGGAAATCAGAGTCGGGGCTGCCAACTAATGACGCTCTCTATTTGGGGCCAAGTCCACGTGCAACAACAAATTAGCACGCAGAAAGTTTTCTCTCTCCCCCACCCCCCTGGAACCACCAAAAGTCAAAAGGGGCCGCAGCGAAAGCGAGGGCGAATGGGAGAAGTGAAAACAGAAGAGATAAAAGGTGCAAAAGTGAAACTTTCGGCAAAGGGTCCTTCAGCGCTTTCCACGGCATCGAGTTGAGGGTTTCACGCCTGATTGAGCGCATCCAAATGCGCCCACTTTCGCGTCACGGACTGATTGATAAGGTAAAGTTGACCTCTGCCCGTTTCAGCAGGTCGTTGCGGCGAATTATGGACGTGGATGAGGACGAGGGCTTTTAATTTTAAGGGGTGAGGTGAGCCAAGTCATCTTAAATTAAATCAAGGCGTCGTGTTCCTTGTGGCCACATTCTATTAGCCAATTATGCCAGCCAAGGATGAGGTTCAGGCAAATTAATTGAGCTGGCTTTAATCAAAAGAATCCAGGGACACCTTCAATTTCGGGGGCGTCTCTTCCATCATGTCGATTTGCATGCTCCGAAAATGAATATTCTGAATTCCCAGAATGCTGACGGCGGCAATCCTCAATCCATCTCAAAATCAATTTTCAACAAGCCTGCCCTGCGTATACGTATTATAAGGTACACGAGGAAAGCTAATCAATCAAATGCGCAGCCTGTTTTTGGGTAATAAGCACGGCAACACCTCGCAGCAAGGAGAAAGAAGAGGAGAGAAAAATGCGATGCATAAATAAAAAATAAAAGCACAAAGCTGCGAAATAATATTAAACAGAAGCGAAGAGGGCAAATTGAGTTCGGTTCAAGATTAGCCGGGCCGCAGGCTCAGGCCCAGCCATCGCCTTCCCATTTTCAAATATCAAAACTCATTCTGACACGCATCAAAAGTGAAAATTGACAGCGCAAAGGGAAGCAATGCTAAGTCTTGTGGCCTGCGCCAAGTTTTCGCTGCATACCTCAAGGCGGCAGATTGACTCTGAATATTGTTGATGCGAGATGAAAGCGAGACTCGGCACAAGTCCAACTCGCAGATCGCTTAATCAATTGTGAATTGTTCAGCCAGAGAATGATGAAAGTCTAATTAGATTTTGACTCGTCGCAGACATCGAAGCGCAGCCGCAAAATTGACTTGGACTGATTTATTTGGCTCTGAATCTCAGGCCATGTGGACCTTGCGGACCTTCACAACTCGCTGCGTGTGCTAATAAATTACTTGTGCTAGATAAAAAACCAAAAGAGCAACAGCAGCAGGAACAGCAACAGCAAAACTCAAATAAATAAAAAACTTGCTCCGCATAAAAAACAACTCAACTCGCACTCGGCCTAAAGGCAAACCATGCTTTATTTCGTGTTCTTTATGCGAAAATTGTTTTTTCGCTTTCGTAGTGTTATGATTTATACACCGAACTGCCACGCCCCAGTGGTAATTTATGCCTGTGCCCCGCACATAAAGCACCACTGTGTGGCAAGCCCCGAAATACATTTGTTTAATTACTAATCCCATCAGTGGCAGGCGCGAATATCGCCTGAGTAATGTGCCCGTCGCGACATAAGAAGTCCCTAAGTCACCGCAAGTCGGTGAATTTTAAATGAAATACCCCAGAGAGTTATTGAAATGCAGCAAGAATAAGAACAATGAGCCAGAAAAGTGCTTTGAGTACTGCTTTTGTGGCCACATTTGTTGACTTACAGTGCGTTAACTTCTTATGCTGAGTGCCGGTTTCATTTCAAAACTAAGTCTTTTGCAAATAATATTAAAAACACATATTAAGCGAAAAAAATTGAATGCCTCAAACTGTTGTGACCCTATTGATTAACAGATACTTTAATTGAACCACTATACATATACAAAAATTTGAGGTAGGTAAATTAGAAATATTCCTTGTTCATCGAAAACGAGCAGCTGAATAAACATGCGAATTTTATAATAGGCCTCGCTTCACAAATATTTCTTGTTTACATTTACGCACCTCAATAAGCTGATGCCAAAATCGCAAAAACTGAAGTAGGATCTTCAAAAGCTGAGCAAACAACACGCACTATCGATAGAAAGTATAAAAACTGTAGAATCTTCAAAGAAAGTATCATTTAGTAGTCACTAGTTAATCGAAGCAAAGACGCAAAATGAGATCAAGCACAATCATTCTGGTGGGTGGCCTCCTGGCTGTTTGCATCTCCTACGTACCATCGACAGAGGGAGTTGCTTGTACAGCACCTGATACTCCAACTGGCTGCACAGACTGTTCCGACACCACAAACGCTACGGATCCCGACTGCACCACTACAGTGGCTGCAACCACCACAACAGAGGCAGGCACTGAAGCCACCACAACAGTGGCTTCTGACTCCTCTGCCACCACTACAACGTCAGCCAGCTCCACCGACACAACCACAACAAGCTCATCGGGCAAGGCCAAGAAGATCAGAAGGAAGAGCAAGTACAGGAGGGTTATCAAGCCTGGCAAGAAGATCATCAAGAGACATCGCAAAGGAGTAAAGAGCACGAGTAACTGGGGCTCCTTATTCTAAACGATGAACTGGAATTGACTATAGAAAACCTACCGCTGAGAACTGTTCAATCTATGGAAATAATCGTTGCCTTTTCATACTTATTTAGTTTTAAGACTTGTTAAATAGTGCACTATTAAAATAACATATTACCAAATTTATTGTGTATTTCTCTAGCTAATAATAAGGAAAGTTATGCAAAATAGTAATAACTGTTATATTATTTCTATAAATAATTTTTTAATGATATTCAGATTCTATGCAACATTAATCGGCATAAGAAGAGTCCATTTTTTATGTTGGTGATATTTCGGATAATAAAGGATAATATTCATACCTTTGCCTCATTTAAAATATTTGATGCCGCAATAATGACACATTAACTAATATTAAAAGATGTTGTTTATAGAAAACATTGTGATAAGGATTTTCAGGCCTATGAAATGTTACAAATATGATATTATACAAACCCAAAGAATAAAGATCTTAGAAGAAAAGAAACAGTAAGTTAGTTCTTTATATGAATACCATAATCAAAAGGAGTTTGATTAACATCTTGAAGTAACTGATCCACACCATAATCTAATTGTATACCGCTTCAGCTTTTCACCATTTAAATGAATGTATATAATGTGATTAAATACGTTCACATTGAACATACAAAGAAATACCACAGCTTAACTGTTTCAAATATATATTCATAATACGTATCTTAACTCGATAATGAACAAAAGAAATAAGCAGTGACAGCCAAAACTGCGTTGACAAAAAACTATACCACGTTAAGTACAATTGCAGAAACGTATAATGCAAATAGCAAAATATAATGCAACTTACAAGAAAAACTAACATGTTATATTATCATATTGTTTGATCGATAAACAAATACATAAATTGAACCACAATTGAACCAATATGATCCACAAAAAATATGGAAATATTAAAAATATTTTTTCAATTGGAATCAATCAGCTGAATAAATACGCGAATTTTATAATAGGCCTAGCAAACTTTCAAAAAAAAAAAGAATCCAACTTATTGTTTTCATTTACGCACCTTCTCAGGCAGATGGCAAAATTGCGAGTTCTATCGAGATCTTCAAAAGCTGAGCAAACAGCGCGCACTATTGATAGATAGTATAAAAACCGCTAAATCTTCAAAGAAAAGTATCATTCTGAAATCATCAATCGATTGAAGCATCATGAGATCAAGTACAATCTTTCTGGTCTGTGGCCTCCTGGCGATCAGCCTCTCCTACGTGCCATCGACTGAGGGAGCTGCCTGTACGGCTCCCGACACTCCAACTGGCTGTACAGACTGTTCCGACACAGCAAATGCTTCAGATCCTGACTGCACCACCACGGTGGCTGAAACCACCACAACAGAGGCAGCCACTGAAGCCACCACAACAGTGGCCTCTGACTCCTCTGTCACCACCACAACAACGGAAGCCAACTCCACCGAAACGACCACGAAGAGCTCCTCGAGCAAGGTTAAGAAGATCAGAAGGAAGCGCAAGTACAGGAGAGTTGTCAGGCCCGGAAAGAAGATTATCAGGAGGCGTCGTTCTGGTGCCAGGAGCAAAAGCAACTGGGTCAGAAGTGGGTAAACAAAAAAGTGAAAGTGGAAATTGGAAACTGGAATTGAAAATGAAAATGATTGGAACCAACGACTGTTTTAGAATAAGCTATAAGAATTTGTGATCAGTGCACATTAATTAAATTTCTTTACTAATCAATCAATTAATTTACTTATTTTCTTATTTCAATTTCACTGCAGTTCCTTTCCTTCTGTCAATCTTGGCAGAACTTTTCGTCTAGAACAGATTAAGCAAACTACGTAGGAATATATTAAAATATGTCTCTGTCTGAGCTTTTGCCGCAAAATAAAAAAAAAAAAAAAACAGTGGTGAATCACAGACATCTGCCTTGCTCCCCGCTCTCCTGCCTCCTCTTTCTTCCTAGAACTTCCCATGCAGCCGGGCAGGCTTGCATAATTAGAGCAACCTGTCTGCTGGAATGAATAAATTTTCGCCCCGAATGCGATTCACATGCGTTGTACACTTGAACATGAATGCGCAACTGAATGCGGTGCACAAAACATATATATATTCATGTATATGTGTCTGTTCGTCACCAGTATATATTTTTGCAGGTGGGAAACTCCAGGGATAAATGCAAAGAAATACATTCTACGTCAACAGCCTGTGCAAAAAAGGAATCCAGTTGTAAGTGCAACAAAAAGCGCATCTTAAAGTTGCAAACCTGAAATTTCATTTTATTCGAGAATGTCGACAAAAAAAATAACCATACAAACTGAAAACATATTTTCTTTTATTTTAAATTCCATTTAGTTTTCTATGAATGTTGTTGAAAATTCCGTATTGGTTTGGGTGCTTCAGCTACATATAATGTACATGTATTGAAATGTTTAATTTAATTAGATTTATATTCTGTTCATTTTTATTTTTGTATTACAACACAGTTATATTGCTGCCTAAAGCTCGACAAATAAGCCAACAGTTTTTCAGCATACCGTGTGCCACTAAAACTGTTGCAAGCACTCACAGACACACACAAACCTAAACACACTTGCACATAGACACCTAATTATGTATAATTATTTTTTACAACTCGCCATAAGCCATGAAATTTTGCGGTCTTTAGCCACGTGCTTAAAGCCCTGTTATGGCCACGTTTAGTGCAGCAGCGAAAAGGCGAAAGCGCTGTGAGCGCTAAACTGCGGACTGACAGATAACTGCGAGTGTTTGGTAGTATATGTGTGGGTGTGTGTGCGAGTGTTATCTGATTGCATCAGTTTATTATTTCGCACACACTCGAATGCGAGTTCAATTCGCAGTAGGTAATTGACAGGCCAACGGTGATTAAAACTCTTAATGCTTTGGCCAACAGCACGAGGCAAGAACTTTCTCCGATTAGCCCTCGCTCTTTCCCTTTCTCTCTCCTTGTCGTTTGTGCTGCTTTATTGAGTGATTATTGATATTTATGGCCTGCACGGCCGGACTTGGCCGGGCACTTAATATGTTTAGCCGAGCGGGAAATTTATGGCTTAGCCTAATGGCTAATTGTGCCACAGCCAAGTCGAGGCGATGCGGCTCGCCCCGAGTCAAGTGCGACAAGTGCCGCATAGTAAAGGAGTTTAATGGTCTCACTGTAGTTCAATAGAAACGGTAGCTTCATTTGGCTATTCATGTTATAGTGGAATAGAGGCAAGTAGCAAATTAATGATTTTATACATAAGAATCATTCATAGCCAGTGACTTATGGGCTTGCATCTGATATACGTCATCAGACAGAGATCAAATTTAATCTTTTACTTCGTGAATCCTAATCTACTTACAGGATATTTGACAGTCATTCTTCATATTATCTACTTTCCTCAATAAAACGTTTGTTTATTCTTCAATCTTAATAGCCTATGCTGAATCTGCATAGTTTATGTTACTGCAATTTAACAACAATCAACAACTTAATGAAAATTAACAGGGTATTCCATTTATTCATTCTCCACACCAACAAATTGCACTGTTCTTTGTTGTGGAATTTGCCACACGACGTGCAGCTTAATTTGCATGTGTAAAATAATTTCCATTATGAGTTATGCTAAAAGAATTAAATAATTTATGCAACAAATTAATTGAATTGCGACGAAAGTTATCTGTCTGCCCCTTCACCCTGTCTCTCCTTCTCCCTCTCTGTTCATTTAATGCGCTCACATAATAAACAGACGCAAGAGATTTTGTCAGTGAATGTTTATTAAATATCATCATTATCGTTTTTCAAAAATCTGTCTGTTAAAGTGTTCTTGCCACGGCGTCTGTTGTTGACGTTAATAGCCAATTAATTTGGCTGTAATATTGACGGCATTCAATAAATTAATAACAATAAATAATTGCACAACTTTGTAGACAGCCGAAAAATCTTCAAGAAACTTGGCCAGAAACAGAAAGGCAGAAGGTGCTGCGCGTTCTTGCTCTTGGATGCATGGGAAATACATACTTAAAAGAGTTTTTTGTTTTTTAAGGGCTTCCCAAAAATTATTCAAGAGTTTCTACCGATTCATATTAGATTTTTAATAGAATACTGGACAAAGCAGGAAAGATATTTCGCCAAAAAGTTCAAATGATGCTCGGGGGTCAAGCGTGCATGAAAAATGCCAAACATTTGAAGTCAACACATTAAGAAGAGAAAAAACACGGAGATAGAGAGAGAGAGAGACGAGAGATAGAGACTTGAGTAAATAAATTCACAATTCAACAAAGCGAAAAAGGGGCAAAAATCACTCATACGTACTGTCTAACAAACAGAAATACAGCAGCAGCAGCTAGAGAGAGAGAGTGAGCAAGAGAGTGTGAGATTAAGTGGAGGAAGACGCTGAACACACAAGTTTGTTTCCACTTCAATGCAATTATTTGGCATCTGCTTTGTGGGTGTGAGAGGGGTTTTGTTTCATTGTCATGCGCTCGCCTCCTGCTTCTCTCTGTCTTGCAGACTCCCATTCACCATCCTGCTGCTTATATCCTCCCAAATGCTGAGTAGTACGTGAGATCAAAGCATGCGTAAGAGCACAAACAAAAACAAAAACACAAACAAGTTATGTAACGCGTATATAGCACACACTCGCAGATGAATATAGGAAGCCAAAGCGCGCTCGAAACAAAAGTTTCGCTTTGCTTTGTTGTTGTTTGTTTATCAGTTTCTGTTGGCCCAGAGTCAATTTATGGTCTGGAGCTCGCATAATTTGATTTCGTTGTCTTTGGTCGGGATTTTTGTGCTGTGCCCATAAAAATTATGCCACATATTTGTGTGTTCATGCCTTAGTTTTTAATGTGTATGTTTGAAGGGTCTTGTATATTAAACAGCATAAAATAGAAACCATAATTAAAGTTATTTTTTATGGCGTTGGTTTAATGATGCCACCATTTTAAAATTATTTATATCGTGTTAATAAGAGATACTAAAACGAATTGAAACCAGCTCGATTCACTTTAATATAAAATGATCATCCATCGATAACAATTTTACTATTTTACCAATCCAATTGCTAACTTTCAATACATACATTAATATGGTCAGGTTCGATTAGTCAACTTTATCGTGCAGCTGCTGTTAATGCCAGTCGAATTTATTTGTATAAAAAGAAAACTAAGCAACTCTTTTTCACAGGCATTTGCTTTAATGGTTTTAGTTGCGCCATTCTCCCTTTTTATGACTTATCTATAAGGCTATTAGTTTTGATAAATGGCTGGGCCGATGCCCTCCTCTTCATCCCCTTTTTTGTCAACTTTGCAGTAGTTTACCTGCACAGTTTTTCCGCCTCGCTTTGCCCTTAAAGTGAGAGGAGTGAAAATAAAGAATATTTAACGCAAAGTGTACGAAAACATACAGAATCAAGTGAATTCAAGATTTATGACATCTTTCAACCCAATTCATCCACATTAACCTGATTATAAACCTCACAAATATAAATTGAGCTCGGATTACGGCTGTATGTCTTTTTTAATAAAGCCTATTTTTAGGCTTATACTTTTTTTCAATTGCGATACACTGAATGGTTAATTCACAATAACAAAAGTTGTACACCCTTTAGGTTTGTGACAATCGCCGTCACCAACTGTTTCATAAGCAAAATTGTAGACCCTTTTTGATTCTGGCATTGAAAAATATTTTTTTTTTCACAGCTTTTAACAATTTATTAAAAAGCAATTAAAGCTGTTTGTGACACGTTTGACATTTTGTATGTCTTTTTATTGTGACTGTATTACTATATGAATAAAAGTAAAATAAGATTACAAATAAATGAAACAGCTTTTTTAATTTTCAGGCCTTCGATCATTTGACTCCAAAAATTAAATAATAAAACTGTATGTGTATGGATAATTTCAGTCAAATTTTTCCTACAGCAGCTGTAGTTTTGAACAACTGAACAACTTTTTTGTATTGAAAGAATTGCAGACAATCGGATAGATATAGAATGTGTATAGTGAATGTGTGCAAGCTTCTGAACAACATTAATTTTTACTCAGCAAGGCTATTAAAAAGTGAATAAGAAAGATCTGGTTTTATATGTTGGCTTAGATAATTTTAATGTACACAGTTTAACATTTCTTACAACTAAATAAGTAGAAAACAACGGTAATTTTTCAAAGGTTTGTAAATAATCGGCGATTGGTTGTCGGTAGAGATATCAAGGACTAACTTGCTCCTTTCAGCCTCTAAAACAGAGAGTCTAATAGACTGCTGCCGCTGTTGTTGCTCTTGCGATGTCTCTTAATGATCTTCTTTCCACCCTTGATAACATTAATGTAATGATGCTTCCTCCTGATCTTCTTCTTCTTGCTCGACTCTGTTGTAGTCGTGGCTTCAGTAGTTGTGGTGGTGTCAGATGCCGATGTCGTTGTGTTGGTGGTAGTAGTGTCGGTGGTGGTTGTTGTCGTATTGGTGTCTGCACAGTGACCTGAAGGCATGTAGGACACGCAAATCGCCAAGGTGACACAGACCAGAAGGATAGTAGTTGATCTCATGTTGCTCAAATTGATTGGTGACTGAAGAATGATACATTTCTTGCGGCTTCAACGGGTTATATACTGTTTGCCGAAAGTGCGTATATGTTTGCTCAGCTTTTGTGATTGCCACCTTGCAAATTTAGGCCTATGCTTTGCAAAGTGCGTAACAATTGGAAACATAATGTTAGTTTTGCTATTATAAGATTCGCAAGTGTATTCAGCTGTGCACCCATATAAACAAAATACTATTCTTAATGTCTTCTTTTTTGAGTCTTCTAATAAAGGTAGTTTCCAACTAATCGGGTCACTTCTAAACGGTTTGCTCCAAATTGATTCTAATTAAATGAGTCATGATTTAAATTAGAATTTAAAATAACTGCAAAAAAATAGAAGTCAACATAAAAACGGGAAAACTTATTTTCAAAAAAAAAAACATATATTCCAAAATTAATATTATTTATTATATAGTAATACAAAACTAGTGATGAGGATTCGTTTTTTAAATAAAAAATAGATGTTATATTAACCAATACTGTTTTAAACTATTTGTTAAGAAACACACATTAAGAACATACTTTTTCTCAAAAATAACTGCCAATCCAAAACTTTTATTTAATAATTTATTTATTTAGCGTGAAATACAACAGATTCTTTGTACTACTGCAACTTTTTTTTAATGACTACCAAGACAATAAAAAAATTGGTGCCAAATTAAAATAATGTGAATGAAAGTAAATATTAGTTCTTTGCAGTCGTTTGTATTGTACCTTTTGTGTCATAAGCATTGCAGCCTTAACAGTTTATTAGAAACTTGAAGCAACCTAAACAAACATGTCTCGAAATTCGGCTTCATGTGTATATTACGAATTTTTAGTGTTTGCAAATAATTTGTTCAATTCGAATTTTATTTTTAAAATAAAGCATAATATTTGCTAAGCTTTATGTACTCAGTGTCTATAGAAATGAATACACCAAAGACAGTCAGCAAAGAATCAATAACAAAAGCAAACAATAACTGATTCCCATATCGTGATCAAATCGTGACATACCTAACATATCTGTAATCTTAAACGGAATTACATGTAGTTTATTTTTATCTGCAACATTCTAAGGGGTAAAACATAAATTATATGTCCTGCTTTTTTGTAAGACAAACAAATTAAATTCATTGGTAATGAAATTTTATTACTGTGCACTGTGTAGAAAATCTTAAAACTAATTCTGCAATCATATCGTATCTTTCATAGAGTTGCAATTTGTAATTTTACTTTTCATTTAGAAAAGACTGCTAAGGGAGCTTCTACTCCTTCTACTTCTGGCATTATTACGACGTTTCTTGATGATCTTCTTGCCTCCTCTCCTGCGCCTAATGTAGTGGCGCTTCCTCCTGATCTTCTTCTTCTTGCTCGAAGACGAAGAATCTGTGGTGGAAGTGGTGTCGGAGCTAGACTCAGTTGTAGTCGTGGCTTCAGTAGTTGTTGTGGTGTCAGATGCCGATGTCGTGGTGGTGGTAGCGTCGGTGGTGGTGGATGTCGTATCGTCGTCTGCGCAGAGACCTGATGGAAGGTAGGATACGCAAATCGCCAAGATGCCACAGACCAGAAGGATTGTAGTTGATCTCATTTTGCTCGATTGGTCAATCAAGAATGATACTTTTCTTGCGGCTTCAGGAGTTTTTATACTATTTGCCAAAAGTGCGTGCTGTTTGCTCAGCTTTTTTTCCCGAATTCGCGATTTATACTTCTGTTTTGCAAAGTGCGTACGAAATTTGAACGACATGGAAAATTTTTTAAGTTTATTATTAGATTGAAATATTTGTTCAGCTTAACTTCCAAAATTAGTAATATATTTTTGCCTAATTTTCTAGAAGCTTTCCTTTTGACCATTCACTTTGAAAGAAAATTGGATCAGTGGGTCAGGCCATGGGCTTGTAATAGTGTCGCAGAGCATGGTTCTGTAGTAAACACGTAAATACTGTTTTTAAATTATAAATTTGTACTAAAGAATGTGCATAGAACACATTGGCAAGCTTTGTATCCGATTACCAAATTTATCCGTCTCATATTAAAAAAACATAAAACTTTAAACATAAGAAATTGTGCTTAATAAAAAGAATATCATGGAAACATAAATTTCATTGAAACTAGGAAGAAAGGCGACCTTTAGTATGCTATTGCAGTTTCTCATATCGTCCGATCGTTCGAATTCAAGTTGGTGCAGATTTGAATGGTATTGTGTATATTCAATACAAGTATTATGTATAACTTCTTCCGAAATTCAAAACTGCTCTTCATATAAAAACCTGCATTTCAGCCGATTGGAAGCTTAGTGTATTGTTAGTATAGCGGCCATGTTTCATCGAGATAGCTCTGAAGCTGTAAGACTAGTTTGCGTTGCAACACACAGATAGACGAATATGAGGACAAATAGACGGACAGACAGACATGGCTAGACCGACTCCCCTTGTGATGCTTAAGGTATCGTACATGGCTTCTAAGCTGTGTCGCAATCTCCTGGGCCAAATGAATATGCCCCAGTGAGTATAAGCATCATTATCTAGTTGGTAAAATAATATCGACAAGTAACAAATGTTTAGAAACATATTAACAAAATTAATAAGGCAATCAAAATCCTAACTTTGATAGGATATTAAAAAGTCAGTTAAGGAGATACTCTATTGAATATTAAATGAATACGTGTATATAAACATTGTCCAAACAATAAGGGTTTCAGACTATTTGCAATATAATAACAATAGCCAAATTGAAATGTAACCTTCAGGAACACCCCCGAGAGCTTATAAAAAGAGTTAACTAACAACTTGCTTTTCGACCAAAAATGTCGACATTATGAATATTTTTGAAATCATATTATATTTTTTTGTAAAATGTATGCGATATGTGTAATGCACAAATGGATCCAATAAATACTTTAATTTAAAAAAAACAACGTATGGATTAAATGCTTAGATATATTTTATATTGTGCACAGTAAAACATTTCTTACAACTAAATAAGTAGAAAACAACGGTAATTTTTCAAAGGTTTAAAAACATTCAGCAATCGGTTGTCGGTTATTAAGGACCAGGTTAAACAAGCTATTAAAGACCTTTAAAACAATGATTCTAACAGGCTGCTGCCGCTGTTGTTGCTCTTTCGATGTCTCTTAATGATCTTTTTGCCACCCTTGATAACATTAATGTAATGATGCTTCCTCCTGATCTTCTTCTTCTTGCTCGACTCTGTTGTAGTCGTGGCTTCAGTAGTTGTGGTGGTGTCAGATGCCGATGTCGTTGTGTTGGTGGTAGTAGTGTCGGTGGTGGTTGTTGTCGTATTGGTGTCTGCGCAGTGACCTGAAGGCAGGTAGGACACGCAAATCGCCAAGGTGACACAGACCAGAAGGATAGTAGTTGATCTCATGTTGCTCAAATTGATTGGTGACTGAAGAATGATACATTTCGTGCGGCTTCAACGGGTTATATACTGTTTGCCGAAAGTGCGTGCTGTTTGCTCAGCTTTTGTGATTGTCATAAGAATTTGCAATTTAGGCCTCTGCTTTGATAAGTGCCTACGGTGAACAAGCTCTTTTAATAATTTGCTAAGTCTATCTGAATTTCCACTATTTATTCAGCTGAATGTGTCAAGATATTTAAATAATTCTAATTTGGAATTATCGCTTGAGTTTCTAATTAAAGGCATATTTAATCAATTAGGTTACAGCTCTATTGCTTTGTTTCGAATTGGTTCTTCAAATAGCAATCGACTATGAGTTTGGAATCGCATTTTTAGTATTGAATGTACAACTTTTTTGTCTTTAAAACTAAAGGACATAACCAACTAGGTGATATGAGTTCGTCGTCAAAGGAATTTCTCAAGTTCGATAAACAAAAAAAAAGACAATTCAAGTACATGTACTAATTTCGTAAAGTGATATACATATGTTTCCCAACATTTGTTTGATTTGTTTTTCTTAGAACATATCTATTAAATTGCAGTACACTGTTTCTCAAATTCGTTGTAAAATATGTAAAATAAATTAGCACAGAACCGTGATCGTTCCGATTTCAACGACTTATAAGTTAATTCCCAGCTTACACAGCTGTGCTTGTGGATTTTGGGTTATACACATGGTTGCCCTTTGCAGACACATCCGGATTATTTGTTAGATGTAAATATAGGCAGAATATACAAATTTTGCTCGACGATCGGCTTCAAAGTTGAACAACAATTTTGAAGTGTTTGCTTAGATCGAGTCATTGATGTTCAATTCAATTTTAATTCTTAAGTAAAGAATAATATTTGCTTAGCTTTATATACTCAGGGTCTATACAAATGAATACAAATAAAATATTCGAGTAAAGAATCGACTTGCAAAGGAAACAAATACAGACACTCATATATGTGAATATCATCGATTATTTACATTGTATATTTTGTTTCTCCCATTCGTATCGCTAAAACTCTTGTAAAACAAAGAAAGTAAATTCATTGCTAATAAAATTTTATTACTGTGCACTGTGTAGAAAATCTTAAAACTAATTCTGCAATCATATCGTATCTTTCATAGAGTTGCAATTTGTAATTTTACTTTTCATTTAGAAAAGACTGCTAAGGGAGCTTCTACTCCTTCTACTTCTGGCATTATTACGACGTCTCTTGATGATCTTCTTGCCTCCTCTCCTGCGCCTAATGTAGTGGCGCTTCCTCCTGATCTTCTTCTTCTTGCTCGAAGACGAAGAATCTGTGGTAGAGGTGGTGTCGGAGCTAGCCTCAGTTGTAGTCGTGGCTTCAGTAGTTGTTGTGGTGTCAGATGCCGATGTCGTGGTGGTGGTGGTAGCGTCGGTGGTGGTGGATGTCGTATCGTCGTCTGCGCAGAGACCTGATGGAAGGTAGGATACGCAAATCGCCAAGATGCCACAGACCAGAAGGATTGTAGTTGATCTCATGTTGCTCGATGTTGGTCAAGAATGATACTTTTCTTGCGGTCTCAGCGCTTTTTATACTATTTGCCAAAAGTGCGTGTTATTTGCTCAGCTTTTTGCATAAATTAGCAACTTAGGCCAATACTTTGTAAAGTGCGTAAGTATACAGAAATATATGGAAATTTTTATATCGCCATTGATATATTTATTCAGCTGAGTAACCCAAAATGAAATCGAATATCTTATTGGGTTTTCCTAGCTCAGATCATTTGTGTCATGTGCGCAATGATTCTATTTGATTTGGTGAAAATGTTTATAAGTAGGAGTGAATAAGACAAATTATTTTCACTTCAATTTATTACGTAGACCTATGTGTTGTAACTCACATATTTAGTTTAGTTTAAAATATGAATACTTACTTTTTAAACACGCCTCGTTTATGTCATTGATAAGGTGACACATTGATTGGAGAAAGGTTTCTTATAAATACTCAAAGTGCTTATAAAGGAAACTTCATGGTAAATGAAAGAAAAACCTTGTTTCATTTTCAACATAAACAAATATTTATTTAAAGTGCACCTAAAAATTATTTCCTATACTAAATAACCAGGTAAATAACAATGTCCATTGGATTCCGTTTCGTCTTGATAACTGATTATAGCTTAGCCACTTTTACTTTTTGATGATTTTCTCGAACTCTTCTTTCCCCTCCTTCCTTTCGATCCACGACGCGAGCCGCCCTTTCCGCTACTCCACTTGCCCTTCTTTGGTTTGCTCTTGCTTGAGCTACTGCTGCTACTGCCGAAGATCTTGTTCCATAACTTTTGCTTGGCAGATAGCTTCTTCCTTCTGTACCTCTTTTGAGAAGATTTTTTTGTCTGTACATAGTATCTTGTCGTTTTTCGAACTTTTCCACTGCTACAGCTTGATGACGAAGTGGTGGTGCTGGTGTCACTGGAACTTGTAGTAGACTCCGTTGTAGTGGCCTCAGTCGTCGTCGCCGCCTCGGTGGTGGTGGTAGTGTCTGCCGATGATGCAGTGGTAGTTGTTGCGGTTGAGGCGGCTTCAGTTGATGTATCGGTCTGGGCCTCGCTCAACGGCAGGCACGAGAGGTAGATGGCCAGGATAGCACAGCTAGAAATGATCGTTATAGATCTCATATTGTTGCAAATACTTGGTGACTGATGACTTTCTTGGAGCTTCAGTGCTCTTTTATAGTATTCAGGTCTTCTTAAAATTCGCAATGTTTACAAAGTTCTTCGCGAAATTTTAAACAATAGAGATATTTACTTTAAAATGATAAGTGGCACAGTTTGGCAACAAATGAGTTCTAGTAGACTCTGCAAACAGAACATTTTGCAATG
The DNA here is from genome assembly GCA_018904595.1 of Zaprionus indianus. Lineage (NCBI taxonomy): Eukaryota > Metazoa > Arthropoda > Insecta > Diptera > Drosophilidae > Zaprionus > Zaprionus indianus. The sequence goes on from JAEIHA010000905.1 coordinate 7,999,191, forward strand.
CAATTCGCAATGCTTCGCAATTCAAATTTCACTATTTATTCAGTTGGAAAGTGTGCCAATTTGACAGACGGGTAGACGTGGCTGGGAGGATGATCACAATCTATAATGAGTACATCAGTTATTTGTGAAGGTAAAGCCCAATCTTCCAATAATAAACTTGAATACCGAATTTTTTCATTAATACTAATAAAGGAACATTTTGTTATCCTGTTTCATATTGTTCCATTTTTTAAATTTGCAAAAAAACAGTCAACTTTCTTTGTGACAATGTTAGCAATGAGCAAATAATGGCTGTACCAGCTGGATATGACTGTTTTTCCGTCTGTCTTGCAGCTAAAAGAGTTAAAAAATCGTGTTTGGCATTTAGATCCCTTTGTACCATGCGCTCATCAAGTCATCAAGTCATCAAGCATGCAGAAACAAAGTGGTAACAGCGATCATGCGGCTTAAAGACAAAGACAGGCAAGGAAAGAGAGCTGGATCATCAATAAGGAAGGGCACAACACATTTCTTATAAAATGCAGATCTGTAAAGTCCAGTTCTTTTAGTTTGAAAAAAAAAAGTGATCAAAAACTCCAATTCATGTTGCTTTCCCAAATATCAAGAGTAGGTTGATGTGCTATATCAGCTTTGACAATATTAATTTTCATTTTATATAAAAACATATATATGGTATATATAAGATTTTGAAATTTCTATTTATAAACAAATAATACATTTTAAAATCAATGTTTCTTTGAGATTCGAAAGACAGCTATCTTGTTAAAATATTCATAGAGAGATTCGAAGGGTAGCAAGCTGACAAAAATACTCTGAGAGTCTGTAGTCTTTTATTGCAAACCTCAAGCACAAGTAAAACAAAATAATATATTTTATAAACGTAAACAATTGTTTATTTAAAGTGCACATTAAACAAAATTTTCTTAACTAAATAACCAGGTAAATAACAATGTCCAGTGGAATTCTTTGCTTGATTTCGATGACAGTTTAACCGCTCCTCTTTGATCTCTTCGGCTTGTTGGGTCTCTTAGACTTCGACTTCTTCGACTTGCTCGATTCGCTCGATGAACTACTGGAGCTTCCAGTTAGCTTATCGATAAGCTTCTGCTTGAGACTTTCATTCTTCTTTTTGTGGGTAGTCACAATAACAGAGGGTTTCCTAACAACATAGGTGGTCGTAGTTTTCTTGACTTTACTGCCACAGGATGATGACGCAGTGGTGGTGCTGGTGTCACTGGAACTAGTCGTAGACTCCGTTGTAGTGGCCTCAGTCGTCGTCGCCGCCTCGGTGGTGGTGGTAGTGTCTGCCGATGATGCAGTGGTAGTTGTTGCGGTTGAGGCGGCTTCAGTTGATGTATCGGTCTGGGCCTCGCTCAACGGCAGGCACGAGAGGTAGATGGCCAGGATAGCACAGCTAGAAATGATCGTTATAGATCTCATATTGTTGCAAGTTCCTAGTGACTGATACCAATTTGGCAACTCAAATGTCTTTTTATAGTAAGCAAAACTTCAATAAATTCGCAATGTTTGCACAATTCGCGAAATTGCGAATAACTTGAGCATTTGTTTTAATAACTGAATAAACATAGTTTGTTTATATATTTATTGTGCTCTCAATAATTTCAGACCAAATTAAATGAGGTACTGTGTTCTCTAAACTAATTATTAATAAATGTACATCATGAGACACAATTTCTGCTGAAAGGGTCGAAGGTAACCATTTGATTATTTTTTAATATGTAGTATGCAAGTACGAGTATATTCACATGAATAGGTTTTTATTGTTTTTATGATTTTTGTGTAGTTACACTTAAAATTAAAGGCTTTATGGATTACTTATAGTATTTATGCATTTTGATCTAGTATACATATAGTAAAAGAAATGTAAGTACATCTTCAGATTTTACTTTACAGTTAATGTGAATTAAACAGCCATAAGAATATAAAGTACGTTTGGAACCACATTTAGGGCAATGCCAGGGACAAAGAAAAGAAAAGGATACAGTGCCACAATCTCGTGTCCGAGCACTCGTGTGAATTTGCCGAGAAAAGCACCATATTTGCATGCACACGTGTGCCGCAACTTATGGCACTGCGGTGAAACGGTGGAATGGAACGAACCTGAAAGTATGCTGTGTTTTTAGTACATTACTCGTCGTACATGCGACGACGCTAATGTCTTTTAGATAATCGCTGGCATGCTGTGCTCTTGGCCGCCAGATGGCATATTAAACAAAATGGCATCGTCGACGAGCCAAACATACACACACAAGCCTACGAACACACACTATCAGCACACACACGCCACAAAAGGGCAGCAGCTAAGTAAAAACGAACGCCTCGAGCTACCAGTATGCTAACATTTTCATGCCATTTGATTTTACTCGACTTCGTTATCTCGCGACTGCTTCCTGGCAACACATGTCCTCGTAGTCGGGGCCCAGGCTATTAGGCTTATCGTTTTCATAATTTACTAAAAATAATAAGCAGCCCGGATTTGTCCGCGTGCGTCGTCATGTGCGTTCGCATTTGTATCGCCAACGGCAACGAATGCTAGGATTATGTGTGGAGATGAGACCGAATGACCACTAAGGCGAAGAAGGTGAAAATGAGGTCAAAGCGGGGCCATGGGTTATTGGGGAACACAAATTAATCCCCTGCCAATGCCAAAATCATAGAAATGAGCATTCCAATTGGTGGCATCATAGAAATATTTTTGACTTTTAGGACTTCCTCAGCAATGCCGTTATTCCTGCTAATGTCTAAATAAGCTAAATATTCCAATTTGACACATTTAATTTACTATTGATTTTACGAACCGAGATCAAAAACTTGTGTTTACCGAATTAGGTTAATTTATTCAAACTGAACTACAAACTGTGCCAATTCTAGTACGCAAATAGTCTGTTCGCAATTTCGCGAAGAACTGTGCAAACATTGCGAATTTTGAGAACACTTGCAATCTATAAAAAGACATCTGACTTCCAAAAAAGGTATCAGTCACCAAGTGCTTGCAACAATATGAGATCTATAACGATCATTTCTAGCTGTGCTATCCTGGCCATCTACCTCTCGTGCCTGCCGTTGAGCGAGGCCCAGACCGATACATCAACTGAAGCCGCCACAACCGCAACAACTACCACTGCATCATCGGCAGACACTACCACCACCACCGCGGCGGCGACGACGACTGAGGCCACTACAACGGAGTCTACTACTAGTTCCAGTGACACCAGCACCACCACTGCGTCATCATCCTGTGGCAGTAAAGTCAAGAAAACTACGACCACCTATGTTGTTAAGAAGCCCTCTGTTATTGTGACTACCTACAAAAAGAAGAACGAAAGTCTCAAGGAGCAGCTTATCAATAAGCTTACAGGCAATTCGGATAGTTCGTCGAGCGAGTCATGGCCGAGCAAGTCGAAGAGATCTAAGAGAAGCGGTTAATCTATCATCGAAATCATGAATGGAATTCCCCTCGACGTTATTTTTTACCTGATTCATTAGTTAAGGAAATTTTATTAATGTGCACCTTAAATATATAGTTATTTATATTTTACAGAAAAAAGTTAACTATTTTATTTTCATTTCCCTAATTTAAATGGAAAGAATATTAGAGGGCATTAAAATATAGCTTTAAATAGATTTAAGTTTATATTTCGATGGCCATTTGTCTATATAAAGTAGGACTAAAGTTGAGATTAAAGTACTTCTTAACTATCTAATCAAGCTAGCACAGATCGCAAGATATAAGCCTGATATACCCAATAATGTTTCTCTTAAGCTCTTCACTCAACATTACCAATATCTTTTACAGCACGTTTAATGTATTTTTCTATTAGACAGACGCCAACGAAGAAGGATTCATCACAAAGCAAAGAGTAAAAAGTTTCCATTACTTCTCGATAGGCATCAGACTATAAAACTGTTTAGTGAAGGCCACACGAAACATTCTCTTGCCCCTCTTGACAACGTTTTGAATTCCCAAATGTGTCTGCCCCCTCCCGGCTTGCTGCCGAAATGACTTTAATGCCTTTTGCTAACTGATTTTTCAAGGCAGCCGAATGTCAAAAAGGTCAAGTGGGATTAATTAGCTTTGCCGGTCGGCATCACATTTCCATTGTTCCGTCGTAGATTTTTTACAGTTTTCACTGATGCCTAACGGTTTTTTGCCCTTTCTCTTCTTTCCAAATTATCATGTCAGAGTTTCATTTGTGTTTGTCTTAAATTCTCATTAGACAAACGGATTTTTAAAGGCAAAAGTTTCTAAATTAGTTTTCTGCATTTCATTTTCTTATTCATCCCATATTCCTCTTAATAAATAAAAAAGAGTTTCCAGGATATTAAATGTTATTAATAGATCATTCTATATACTTGAAATATATCTGCAAATATTACGCTGCGTGCTTAATCAACATAATTTACGATTAGTAGAAACAGAGCCAGACGTAACATGGAACTCAAGTGCCGTCTGATGGGCCACTTAGACTGACTGGGATAATTCGAGTGCTGCCCACGTTGGGTTTACTAAATATTTTACAGTAATAAAGTGCAGCAATCTGAGCACTTACAGCTTCAGCTGGGAGAATGGAAAAAGGCAAAGCTTCAGAGAGAGCGAGAGGAAGAAGTGAGTGCACCCGGTGCCATGGGTCAATGAAATATGCATGACAGGTCCCAGGGCCCAGTGAAATCCTCAACAAAGCTGACATATAATATGCGTGGGGCGAGCACAGTTTTGAGCGAGTGTGAAAGGTATGCAGTGAGCCAAAGTCGCACCTACGCATACGTACGCATGCACACACACTCTCACATAAATGTATACAAAGCAGTCTGTTCAAATATTTATGAAGATAAAGCCAAAACCAAAGCAACATGTTTGGAGAGCGAATTAAATTACTGAAATTGCACAAGTGCGAAGCCAAAACACGCTGCTAATTTACCGTTAGGTGTTGCCACACTATCAAAAATCAGTTGGGTGAAATGAGTTATGGCCAAGGTGAAAAGGAGCTTACAGCAGCGCCACCAGCAGGCTTCATCGGGCGACTTAATGTCACCCATGTCCGACGGGGTATTATGCAAATAATCGTACGAGTGTGAGTGGGTGTGTGAGCTCTCGCACTTCTTTAACTGTAAATTTTTCAGCGGGTGCTTTTCATTTCACTTTGGCTTACATTTTTGGTTTATTTTTTTAGTTTTTAATTTAAAATATAATGTATTCTTAGTGTGTACAGCTAAATGTCCTAAAAAATTGGAAGTCTTATTTAAATTATATTTAACGTATGTAAAGCTGGCAATACAAATTTGTTTTATACAATACTTTCAGAAGTAGCTTATTGGCTTGTCTATTCCACAGTGTGGTGCATTTTCAAGTGCCAGCAGCTCATATGAATTGACAGTCGAATATGTAACCTCCTCAGTCAATTAAGCTTAGAAAGTGAACTTCTTTTAGGTCATAAACTGTGATTAGCTTTGTAAGCGCGCTGAGCTGGTGCAGAAAAACCACATGCTATAGTCGATTTGAATTACATTTTATTTCCACTTGACCATACAACAATACCTTATAGCCGCACACACACAAACACACACGTACATACACACACACACTGACAGTGGCACACTCAGCTGCGCAGCAAAGCCTGAACCGCATTTGCATAACCACACAAAAAACCATATCATGCTCTATTTACATAACCAAACTGTGCTTTGCACTCCATTGAAACTTTTGCCGTCCGGCCAGCAATGGCCAGCATCAAGTATACGCCATGTATACAACGAAAAGAGTGGAATAAAATAGCCACAAAAAGTGCAATAGAAAATAGAGAATAGCAAAGCAAGGCAACGAAGAAGAGTAGGAGAAAAAAAAACATACTAAAATGTTGCTAACGGCCATTAAGTGGAAATAGTTGAGCTGCAACTGAAGTACTGAATACAGTTTCGAAAACTTGTTTAAAAATACTTGAACATTCTGCCAAGCGGTTCACCCAAAATTCAAGTTGAAAGTTCGCCACGCAGTGAAGTTGCACTTTGCCAAAACTTTTGCCCAAACAGATAGAAAATATGTGAAGAGAAATTAGTATAAATGGGGGAAAAACTATGCCATAATTCGAAGCATTTTACACCACAGGAAAACACACACGCACACACTGAAAAACTTCTGTTGTCACTCAAACTGTTATCGAAAGTATTTATCAAATTCTTTCCTAATGATTTTTCACTTGAATAAAATATGCCAAATAAAATATTATCAAGCAAAAATTCAATCAACTGAATAAACTCAACGAAAAGCAAGAAACTTTGAGAATAACTCAAAGTTGTAAATGCGCAATTATTTTCATTCACATAGTATGAACTATTTAAATACTCCTAAACTCATAAATCTGTTTATTTTTAATAAACAAAATTGTGTTTTATTTTGAATACAATAAAAAACAAGCAACAAACTGAACAAATGTTCAAAAAATCAATTTTCAACAAATAAATCTTTAAAATATTTGAAATTTCCTTGCGGTTTGTTGTTTATCGATGTATTGAATCAGTAAACTTTAAATTCCCAACTACGAGTTGAACAACTCGGTGGAATAATTGTTGAACAATGCAACCGATATAAAAATAATAATAACAGATATATTTATTTTAATTTATTTGTGGTGAATCCAAGGGAAACATAGTTTAGTAAAGAACAAACTAAAGAGTTTGAAGTGTTCACCAAAATAATCAATGCTCAGTTAGTACGATTCCCTTGGTTGCCATCTCCCCTCGTTGCCTCTCGTTAATGACCCATAAACGGAGCGTAACGAATTAAGGCAAATGTCTGCATGGGTTTGAAGCTTGTGTGTTTTTAAAGGACGCTTTGATGAAAAGGTTCATCGACAACTTTTTCGACATGTTGCTTGACATGTCGAAAACTGTTTAACACGATGCGACGCACAAAGCACAAACTGAAGCCAAAAGCGACAAAGTTAAACTTCCTGTGAAAGCTGAATTTACTGTAATATGAGGAAAAGTTTAATTCAAGCAGATTTCCGGGTACTCTCATTCGTTTAGTCCAATTAAATTACGCATACGTCGTGTGTGACACAAATTAAATTTGCCAAAAATACAAACGCGAGCTGAGCACGAATAATGCGGCACACGATGTCGGGCGAGAATAAAAATTTACTTTTGGGCAATTTTTATTAGGCGTCGCTGCTGCTGCTTCTGCTTCTGCGGTTGCCTGCCTCAGTACTTCATACAAATTAATGTGTCTCAGTTTCTTCCAATTGTTTGTGTGTGTGTAGATACGTATGAGTGTTTGTGTATTGTGCATGTTGTGTTGTTTGTCCCTTTCTCCCTTTGCGGCACGCGTGTCCTTAAGGCTATTTGCTATGCTTTGTGCATTAATTTCATGCTTTAATGCCTCTACACACACGCACACACATACACACACACAAACACATAAACATGAGCAGCACAGGCTCTGGCTGGCTGGCGTCACAGTGTGTTGAGTATAATACAGACATGCCAAAGCATTGGCATCAAAACGATTTGTCGTCTAATTGCGGCAGATTTTCCCCACTCACAAGCACAAATTGCCACACAGATATGTTTACACACATACACGTATGCATGTGCACTAATAGAATTTGAATATTTCATAGAGAAGTGCGCTTGATTGCGCACAGTTAGCTGCACCACCAGATTAATGAAAATTAATTTAATTCTAGCCAAAAATGTAACTACACTCAGTGTGGCATCAACGACAAATTAAGTGGCATTTAAATGGCCGTGCAATGGCAGGTTATGTCCTTCTTTATCTCTCACTTTCGCTCTCTCAACGACTCTGTCGGCAAATCAACTCATCAAACTAAAGGCGAACTCATAAATGGCTTAACTCGGCCAAAAAGAAAACACCGTGAGCAAAGCATAAAAAGCAACAAAAAATATAAAAAAGAAAACGTGGCACGTAGAAAAAAAAATGACCAAGCCAAACAAAAGCATTGCGGAAATCCTAGCGCTAAGCCGATGGAAATCAAATTGTGCCCCAACAGCTGCCAGTGCTGAAATATAAATAAATACGTAAAAAGTATATAAAAATAAAATAAAGAGAATCACCCGACACATTGCACCGGCACAGTGGGCCAAATAGGTAAATATTGACTGGGAAAACAAGTGTTGTATAAAGGAAGGTGAATATACGTAATATTATGTTATTTGGTTTGGTTCGAACAATCTCCAGAAGCTTTGCAAGCGTAGTTTTCCAATCTATATATTATGAGCATTACAAAGATTATAGTACATTTAATTAGATAAATATTGGATATCATGAGTCTTATACGCTAAAATATATATTAATATTGCTTTTTAGGAAAAAGGTTTTCCTTGTTTCTTTATAAATAATATTATATTTTATCACAATTTATTTTTTCTTTATTTCTCTTCGAACACATAGACAATTTAAAGTTGCCTAGCCAACTGTATTTCGTTTCTAAGCCATTTTAATGAATCTATTCAATATCGTTGCTTGCGAAGTTATTTAACAGTTTTTGTGAAATCTGCTTAGTCCACTTTTAAGGCCCCGCGCCAATGTGCACTGCAGCTAAGCCTTAGCCACATGTACGTGTATGTCGCCTATCTGTATGTTTGTGTGTATTTTGTTGGTCAGTACGTTGATTTTATATGCAGGCGCTATGAATTTTATTATCGCATAAAAAACGCGCATATACTTTCAACAACAACAGTAACAGCAACAACAAGAATGAATAGAAAAATCGCGCGCTTCAAAAAAAATACAGTGGGGGAAAATGTCTATAGAGGGCTCGTTATCAGGCACTTTGTCTTGCCCGGCACGGGGGGTTTTTCTAAACTGCATTTTAACGACTCCCTGGACACGGCCAACAAATCGCAAACTCCAACACACACATACAACTCACACAGAGTCTCCACTAAACCTAACCTCCCCTTCCACACTACATCCGTCTCAAACACACACACACACAGACACACGTGATACAAAATATTTTTAACGACACAACTCGATTGACCCGAAGCAGTTTGAGCGTGTAATGAAAATTGATTTCATAAAATTAAATTTACTTTCAACTTGACCAATTTCCATTTGGGACTACGCATCTCTTTTTTGTAGCGTGTGTATAAATATAGCATATACTCGCATATAAAGATGTATGGGATATTTGCGAAAGTTCAAATGCGAAGGGATTCCTCAAGGAGTCTCCGCTTCTATGAGCACAATTTTCTATGCATTAATCATTCTGTTTTCTGTCCCCTGGCAGGGCGTATTATGCAGTATATCATTGAATTTGCCAGGCATGGTGCACTCAATAACATTATAATATAAGCAATTGGGTATTAAACTGAGAATTCAAAAGTCCATCGAGATTTATTTACTTTGAGCTAACATGTTCCATTACATAGTCACCATGACACTCTTTCATTCATATTTTACAGACTTTTGATTCGCCAGGGTATCTTCAAATCGATTGTTTCAAACTCGTTTTGTTTCTTATTTTTCCCCCGCACACTTTTGTGCGCTGGCCATGAGAAATGTTCGGGTCACTTTTAAATGTCGCAGTTGTCTTTTATGTTTCTCAGAATCGCCATTGAGTCAGCGGACACAATTCACTCGACTGTTACAAATTGGCTTCGAGTTGCTCGAGCTCGAGCGGAACCTAATGAATTGCACAAAAGGGTTCTCAATTCTTCTGAATCATAGCACATAATAAGCGCACAAAAATGATAAATACTTTTATTAATAAACAGATATTTATGCAGACAATAAATAATCAAATTGTTAACATATCGAAAAGGATTTTGAGTCCAGCCCGCCTCAAATGCCAATGATTAACAATAATTGCACGCTGATTATGACGCTTTGAGCGTGCTATATATAATAAATTCACAGCTTAATCGGAAAATAATTCATTTAGCAAAAATGCACAGCAAGCAAAAAATTAAATAAAAATATTTTTGTTGTCTCTACAGCCTTATTGTTTGTTAAGCAACAACTGCAATATAAAAACTCCTGTTAATTTCCATTAAAGTATTAAAAACAATTTATGGCGGCTTATGCGAATGCATCAGTCAGATCATTCAGAAAAAATGCCTTAGTATATTTTAAATGCAAGAATTATAAACAAACAAAGTGATAAATTACATAAAAACAAATGGTGTTTAAATGCTATAATCATATTTAACTTTTCAATTGATTTACTCGACATATTGCAGCAAAAACAGATGGAACAGATGAACAAATTCTAATAATTCAAATTAATTAATTAGTTGGGTCATTTTCAATTAATTTATACATACCAGAGTATATGGTGTGTAGTGCTTGCAATGTCTAAGTATATCTTGGGAAAATGAATATTAAATCTGCGGGCTGCGACTTGGACAATTATGCAGTCTCTACTTAGTCTGCCTTCATAGCAATCTGCATAAATTATACGAAAATCATTTTAAAACTTTTGCCACAAGGAGAAAAGTGCAGAGAAAGGAACTCTTCTTTTACTGTAAGAGCCGACATGCAAATGCCAGGGCCAAAAATTGTGCAAATATTTAAGCTGCCCCCGTCCCTTCCCTTGTCTCACAGGGATCAAGGCAAGGGATGCATGCAAGCGGATAATTCAATTACCAGCAAAAGCACCGGAAAACAGGCGAAACAAATGCCGAAAACTGGAAGAAAGCGCGAAATCAAAAAATTGCAGTGCCAGCCGCAGCGAAAAGTGAAACAAAACTGAACAAGACAAACAAAAATAATAATGTAGAAGTACAGAAGCGAGGAGGCGGCACAAAATGGGCAATATAAAACGCTTGGGCCACTTAAGCATATCATTGGCCGCCACCGAGCCTAAAGCGGCAACAATAACAAAGAAATCCGAGAAAGATGAGTAAGCCAAAAAGAAGCGAAAACCGAAACGATGAAAAAAAAAGAATGCGAAAGAAAACATCATAAGAATCGGGACGAACAATTGGGGAAACGCTGAGCTCAGCGTGGCCAGAGCTGGCCACAGCACGAAGGACATCGCCGACAGTCGCTGTCGACGCTGACGTGAGTCTGCCATATTTTCTATGTAAATAATTTAAAACGGAAATGACGTAGATTATGTGCCGGCCAGCGGAAGTGACTACGGCCTGGACCTTGTAGCGAGACTGTCTCCCCAGCGCCAGTGCTGCCCACTCCACAAGGCGCTGACTGTGACGAAACGGGACAAAACATGAATACAAATAATTTGCAAACAATGGCCCCCTTCACCCCCCACCCCCACAGACTAGATGAACAAAAAAAGAAGCAGGCAAAGTCGAGCAACATGACCAGAGCCAGGCAACGTTTTGCTGCTATTTGCATTTTGCTGGCCAACATCGTTTTTGCTTACCAAAAATAAATTCAAATTACATTGGCAAAAGTGGACAAGAAGAAGATAAAGAAATGGAAAAAGAGAAAGAGCAAAAAACAAGCACGAGTCGCCCGTTGCGCATTTCTTTTCTATTTTCTTTGGTCTTCATCTTTCTTTTTTTGCAGTTTGCCTAATTTAGGAAGAGAGAAAACTATTTCCCGGCTAAATCGAGGACTTCTGTAGAAGGTTTGCTCCACAAATGATGCAGAGTTAAAAGTGAAATGAAATTCCCAACAAACTTTTAGCATAGCCAAATGCATCTGCAATGTTTTTCAGTTATTTGCAAACTAAATATTTTATTAAACAATAAATTTGTTTTTCCAGTTGGTAAGTTCCATATGCAATTCACAGTGATGTGGCCTTGATTCGCTATGTTCACTTTTTTTGTCTGGCAAAACCTCAATTTAAATATTAGAACATTCAAAACAATTGAATGCTGTATTAATTGAACAAAAGAAACAGTGTTGGTAAACACAAATTAAAAAAAATCAGTAGAACATGAAAATAAAATTAAACATCTTTATGCTGTCACAGCTTCAGAACTATAAAACATTATTTCGACACAGGCAAATCTTAAATGGTTTTGCCATGTTAAAAGGCCATTTTCAACAGACGCTTAAAACGCAGCGAGAGCTGCAGGTTTTGTGTGTGTGCGTATGTGAGTGTGTGTTTGTGTGTATTGCAGACCAGATAAATTATGTTGGGACTTAATGTCCCCAGCTGGATGGCCCACATGCAAACGTACGTCGAGACACACTCATTCACACACACTTGTGCAGTTGGTAATTGCGAGGAAATTCAGACACTAAGTTTATTTATTTACCACCTAAAAGCCTGCTATGAAAAGCAATAAGCAATGCTGCCTCCCGAAAAACTGTCTATAAATCGGACTCTGCTGCAGTCATAAAGCAGCCGAAACAGCAGTAAAGGCATATGGGGAGTGTACGACGAGAGGATGTCCTATTGATTTTTAGTTTTAATGAGCTGAAGTTGGTTTTACTAATTATATATTATGCTGATTATTATCATGTGTTGTTTCAAGAAGAAGAACACAATTTACACTTCTGTTCTATATTGATCTTCTTTCGATTTATATTTTTACCTCGCCACCACTCATTCAACAGATTTCTGGCCATTAACCCCTCTACTTCCGTCTCAACTCTGCAACACACCCGACTGTCAAGACGACTCCCAACTCTCCTCCTTGGTACAGGGTATTCAAGCATATGACCTTGAGTCACATTCTTTTAAGCCGTATGGCGACAGCCTATGAAAATCGTATAAATATACAACGAAAACAACAACAATGCGCAAAAAATAAAGCACAATAAATACTCAGGGAGTGTAGAGCAGCGTCTGGACGAGGGGGAATCGACTGCGCATCGTGACCAAATGAGGCCTAACGGGCTATAAAAATTACGAGCTAAATGGCGACGACAACTGCCAACTGGCTGACTGGCAGAGCGACTGACTGGCTGCCAGACTGTCGCGCTGTAAGTCTGACCCTCTATACGTCCGTCCGTCTGTCTGTGTGTCCTGTATCCGCCTGGCCGGCGAATTCAATTTGCAGCAGAGGCGGAAAATTGATGTCAAAGGCGTAACGGGGCGAATTCATTGACACATAAATTTCTGGCAGTGAAAATCGCTTTAATGAACACAAGGCACGGCAAGCCACGGCGCCACAAAGCGAACTCCTCTCGACTTGACTTCCTGCAGTTCTCATTTGGATTCCTCCACGCCGGTCCAGCTATTCATTCATTTATTCATTGTCTGGCCCAGAGTCAACAGTCGCGTCCACTTCAAACGGCCGCGCAATCCGCAACCGATTTCCAAGGAAATCCGTAAAGTAGCGGAAACAATTTACTTAATAAACCTGCCTGCCTTGGGATAGTCCGAAATACCTTTGAAAATTATAGCAGAAAGGGAGAGGGAGAGGGAAAGAAAGGAAGGTAGGAACACGAAACTGAAACCGAAACCCTACGAAATGTTTGCCGTGGAACCTCCATAAATTATAAATATTACGCAAAAAGGCACCGCCTGTGCTGAGGGTCCCATTCACTACTTACAACTACACGAGAGTGTGCGAGTGTGTTTGTTGTCCTTTTGTGAATTGCCTAAAAGGATTTCGATAGAATAGCATTGCGGCACAACAATGCATTATAATTTCTCCAAATGGGGGTTGGATTTCGGTTCGGGATTAAGGATTGAGCATTGCGTGTGCGCTTCATTATCTGGGGCTGGGCTCACAGCGGATCACAAGCCAAAAGGCCCAATGCTAAAAATAATATTGAGACATTGCAAATTTCCGTTTGGTTGTGCGGATTATGTGCGCAAATATGTAAAAATTACAAATACCTGAAGAGCATAAATAGCCACAGGCTGCAGGCCATAACTGCCTTTAATATGTGAAGAGTGAAGTGGCAGGGGAGCAGCTGTGGCAAAGGGTTCATTTTAAGCGCCGTAATAGATGGTTAAAGTTATGAGAGGCGAATATTGGAAACTGTTTTTTGCAATCGCTCTGTCTGCTTTTTGCAGATGCTTTAAAGCTCATGTGAAACTTTAAATCGTAAAGAATGCCAGGTGAACTCGTGAACCTGCTCCATAAATTGGACTTATCGGATGCAGCTAATTGAATTATCACCCGAGGGTCATAAAACTAAATAAACAAGGGAATGGCAGGGCAGGGGACGGGGAGGTGAGGGGATTGAGTTACCTGTAGAGGGATATAAAAAGCGCAAGGATCACATTGAATTGTTCAGCTGTGCGTCGGGTCCGAGGACAGCAACAAAATGTACTTTTATTGCACACACAGACATATGTGAGTGTGTATGTGTGTGCGTGTAAGTCTGTAAGTGTGTGAATGTATGCGTGTGTCTGTGTGTGTGCGAGTGGCGTGTTTTGTTTTCATGCAAAGTTCTTTTGCACAAAACATTAAACTCGACTGCCGGAGGGTGGAAAGAAAGCGTAGCATACTTTTGTGCGCCGGCATAAAAATCATTTAAATGTCGCCCGCTCAATGCATGAATGTGTTCGTATGAATATTAATAATCAACATAAACATAAACACACTCGTAAATATAATACATGCGCCCCATAATGCTGCTAAATGTGAGTTCCCAGGCGCCCCCTAATACAGTCTCTTGCGGCCTGGACGCACAAAAACAAACGGAAACTGACGCAGGGGAAGGGGGAAGGGAGGCAACTTGGTCGTTGCACCGCAGAGCTGCGCTTAATATTAAATTATGACTCACTTTTCGCTTTTATGGCAAAACATTTACAATTGAAAAGATTTTCCCGCACTCTCAGTCGCCCATTTCCACTTTCTCGCATTCTCTTTCTATCTCTCTATGTCTCTCTGTCTCTTTGTCCCTCCTTGCGCGTGCCGGCCTACAAAAGTTCATTATGCTGCTCAAGGACATCGGCGAGGGCTTATGCAAAACATTGGCCAGCGCCATAAACTAAATTAATAGCCGCAAGCCGCGGCGAATTTTGACGCTGCCATTACCCAAAAACGAGTTGAGTTTTTTATTTATTCGCCCAGTGAATAAATCGCCTCGACTCAGCCACGACACAGGCTTTCAGGGCTAAAGGACCTCAGGCCGAGCCGATAAGCCGCTGGCCCAGCGACAGGCAATTATCTCAGCTTTGCTGTTGACTTTGGGCTGCGAATGATACCGAGTGCGATGCGCCCCCGGGGAAGAAGATTTCGCTGTGAAATTGAGCGGAAGCTGCGCCCGCGGGCAGATCATGAAATGTGGAAAATGGTTGTGTCTTTGCTTGAATGGAAGAGTTTATGAAATATTGAAGGAGCATTTGTCTCCAGAAGGTACAGAAAATCCTTTAAGTCAATAGATTTTCCTGGCACAATATTTGTGCAACCATAACAGATTGATTAGTTGACGTAGGTTATCATTTAATATTCAGCATTAAATAAGGTAAACGTTTCCTACCAATCATAAAACTTAAGATGTACTGATGGATAACCAAGATAACTTTAACTGTATAGGCCACTTCAGCTGCTGTATTAAATCTTCTGCATTGCTAACTTCTTGTCATCAAGAAGAAGAACTCTTCTATTTACAGAGTTTTCCAGAAAAAACCTGCAAGCAATTACCAAAAAGCTGTGAGGTCTTTAAAGCTCTACTTCCCACAGATATATAGACAGATTGTTGTGGTAGCAGCCAAACCTCACCCTCATAAACAGACAAGAGCGAGAAAGCACTTAGGCCAAGCTGTCAAACATTTTAGACGCCTTGCTGCGATTAGAAGCAGCCGCAATTGTTGTAACGTTTATTGTTTTGCCATATTTTTTGCACAGATACCGAAAAATGTTGCTAATGCGGGCAATGAGAACAACCCAAAAAAAAGAAACCACACAGAGAATGCTGTTAGTAGAACAGTCTAATGGAGTTTGGTATAAACCCAACCCACAAATTGAGATGCTGACAATGTGTTTGCACTGATAGAAATGCGTAAAAAACATAAGCAGGGAGGGCTTTGTTGTCAGGACGCGCTGAGGGCAGATACCTTGTTATTCGTTTATGCATAAGGTATATAGTGAATCCTTAGTTAGAAGAGCTCTTTCAATTATAATAAGTAAACTTGTAACTACAAATTTTTAAACTAAAAATCCTTCGTAGCCGAACTTTCTTGAGTTACTTATTCAAAATCAAACCAAAATTAGTTTTGGTTATATATATGCAGTAATTGTTTAAATGCCGAATTACATATATGGAATAGACGAATTTAAATTCGAAATTTCGTGTATGTTAGTTTTATATATTTAGAGAACTGTCTCTTTGAACAGGCTGGCATAAATAAATGAATTTGAATCTCTGATTTATTAAACCAACAAATGTTTCTGCTAAACTACCCTTCCTTACTAAATTGTTATGCGTACAGGGTATAAAAACAAAAAACTGTAATAACAGCATGCTGCAAAGCCGTAGCAGAAGCAGTGATTGGGGGAAGGGGCGCGTGGATGTAACACGGCAGGGGCATAGGCTATTGGCGTAGCACGAGTCGGGGCGAGGCGAGGCGAGGTGAGTCGAGTACATGCTACAAATACCAAATAACTTCACTTATTTATGCCCAAGAGCGTTCCGTGTTTCGTCTATACCGGTCAGAGGTGGAGGAGCTGCGGTAGTAGAGGATGAGGATTTAGACAGGAAGCCAGCAAGCAGAACAAGAGGAGCAGGAGAAGGAACAACACTTGTGTCAAATGGCGTAAACGCAAAGCAATCAGCGATGAGGCATCAATAATTCGCAACGCGTTTTCGACTTGGCGCTCTCTTCAAGTATTTCCCGCTGCTGCTGCTGCCGCTGCTGCTGCCTCATTTGCTGTGCCATTGTTATTGTTGTAGTTGTTGTGGCTGCTGCTCCTGTGCTGACTCGGAGCTCCTGCTGCTGATGTTGTTTTTCGAAAACCAAACTGGTCACATTAAAACTAAAATTGCTTTCAAGTTGCGCCATCGCCTTTGACTTGACTTTTGTTTGCGGTCGTCTCCCACTCGCTGTGGCCTGATTTATGGCGCCACTTGCAGCTGACAAGCGCCACAAAGTATGCCACTTTTTTTTGACTTCCTTTATACTCCAGCTACCTCTCCCAGTCTTACTATGTTTCGTTTTTTCTGCTTTCTTATGCTAAACGCGGCCTATTAAAGCGTACGACAACTCGTCTGTTGTCTATGCCACTCTCCCTCTCTCTCCCACTTTCTCTCTTTCTGCCCTTCCCTCTCTGTTTGCCTTTTCATTTGGCTCGCTTCGACTTTTTATATTTTATGTTTTCGCGGTCACGTTTTTATCTTCGAGCAACCAGGCCAAAGAACAAGGAACATGGAATTGAAAGAGAGGATATAGAATAGAGAACATGGCGAAGAGTACGCAAACAAATTGATGCTCGCTTTAATTTTGGTTACGCTCAAATATGAAGTTTAAAAGGTCACAGCATATGGTTTAAGTTATATGTATAACTATGTATACCCTGTAACTGCAAAGTAGTTCTAGGTTAAATTCATATCATTATCCAAAGTGGATAAGTAGTATATTTATATTATATTTATTATTATATTTAAGGTTAAGGTTAATTCGAAAAACCTTAAGGTTAGAGTCTTTCTTAGTCGATTAGCTCGCCTTCTCTCTCTATTCATATCTATAGCAACATTTGCCCGTCATTATTTATGGTTTGTTTTGGTAACCACCATAGTGATCGCTTGGCGGTTACAGCCTTGACTACTGACAGTATCAAAACACTGGACCAAACACTTTTGATGTTATGTATATAATATAATATATATAGAGAGAGGGAGAGAGAGGGAGCAAAAAAGAGAGAGAGTCTCGTGTGCGTAAGATTTATAGCCCAGTTTTAGGTGCGTTGTGCTTTGCAGAGTTGATTTACTGTGGAAATTCTGCAAAGCCCGCGCGATGCTCAACAACAAAAAGATGAATAAAATTTGAGTTTACTCACCAAACCGGATGACAGAGAGCCAAAAGAAAGGGATGGTGACAGAGAGAGGAGGAGAGTGAATAAAGTCAGAACGCATTGAAGGCAGATTCACCACAGGCACTCGAAACATTCTCAAATAAATAGGTGAATATCCATTCAGTACCAATATGAATACTCGCTATAGATGCGAAGCATATTCCGAAACGTCTTTGAAATGCTCTTGACTGCACTGTACTCAGGTTATGTGCGTGTGTCTCTGTGCAAGTGTGTGTGCGTGTGCATAGTTGTAATTGAAATTGAAAATTGTTGTGACGGCCAACTAAGAAAATAGCTTGTCTAGAAAACTCATTCTCCCCTCTAACTACCGTACGAAAACAAACTTGTTAAGACAGCTAGTTTTCAACTGGTTCGGCAATTGGCTAAAACTTCTGCTTTCCAAGTTTCTTCTCCGTAGGTCTCTTCTTCTTTTGCTTCACTGCTGTCATAGTCAGTGCAAGTCAAAAAGACTCTCGCAGTCGCCCACATTTCATATTTGCTCATAGTTTGCACAAGTTTTGCCAGAAAATCAAAAACGAAAAATGAAATTACAAATAAACTCGCCCGTAGTGGCCACAACATAATGTTTAAAAACGAATTAGTGTTCTAGAAAGCTCTAGCAAAATATTCTTCACTAACAGAAACCTGCAAAGAATACAAAGCCTCTGACTAGCTCGCAATCACCATGCTTTTTTTCCTCAATTATCCGCATAATCTTATAAGCCTTTTATTATTTAATATTCAGAATTTAATTTGATTACAAAGTTCATTGAATAGATAAGAGCAATCAGCGATAAAATTCTGCTGGATATAGTTCTTATTTTATTTTTATATTAAGTGCATAATACTCTCCACCTTGAAGAAGAGTATACAGTACTTTGCAAACACTGTTTTCAGTTGGTAAACAAATTTATTTGTGGATGTTAAATAAAATTTGAATGAAAATAGTAAAAAGCAAATATCTGTTTTTGTCTCGATAAAAACGCGTGTTCAAAACGTCTGTTCATGTATGTGTATTATGCATATACACATGAGTGAGGGAAAACAGTTTATCACAGTGTGATTTTCTAAAACATCGACAGCAGCAGCAGCAGCTGAGCTGCCTAAGGATGTCAAGGCCCGAAATGTCAAATGCATTTAAAATTCATATTTTTCGAGCAGGAATAATTGAACGGAGTGCAATGAGAGACAGGGAAAGGGAGAGAGAAGGAGAAAGAGAGAAAGCGATATAGAATAGCAGCCAGCTGAGCGATTCGCATTCATCTGGCGTGTCGCCTGATAAATTTCCACAAGCACGGGAAAAATTTAAATTTCCTTGGTAAACAACACAATTGCAAAATCGAAATCATCTTCTGATGCACACCACACACCCTGTACGCAATACCAGTTCAATAAAAGTGTGTTATTGATATTTGCATCGCTTTAAGTGGTATCTGACAGTCTTCAGTTCACTTGCCACGTAAACTAGACAAATTCGTATGCCATGCAGGCAATTTAATTAAAATTTATGCATGTTGCATGCGGCATAGATTACAATTCTCTCACACACACAAACGCAGGCACACTTAGCATGCGTGTGAGTGTTTCTTTAAAATCCGAAAGTAAAAAAAAAAAAAAAATAGAAAACAAAATCAATGTAAATTTTCTTTTGTGGGCAAATGTAAAGCCAAGGGCTAACATAAATTGTCAGCTGCAAATCCCTGACAAATCTGCTGCATTGAGTTCCCCTTCGTCTCGCTCCCTTCTCCGTCTGCGGCTCACGGCTTCTCGTCTTTTTTGGCGTACTTTTTAAGATAAATCTTTATTGCCTCATTTTGCTCAAAGCTGATTTCTTTCTGCCTCGCCTTGCCTTGCCTTGGCTAGCCGAACTTACTGACAATTTTCGTTGGCAAACTAACTGTGTCTGCGTCGCGCTGCCTCTCCTGTCTTGGTTCACTTCTCGTCACGCGAGTGTGGCCAAAAAGACAAAGGCTCAGAGATAACGTCGATGCTGCGAAAAGCCCGCATCGTGGCAAGAAAACCAGCAACAGCAACAGCAACAACAACAGCTGTAATATCAACAACAACTTGAGGAATAAAACGACAAAAGTTTGCAGCAATGAATGACAAATAAAAACGTAAAACATTTCAAATGGAAACCGAAAAACTTTTCCGCTTGGCCATTTTCTTGCCGCCGTCGTCCATTCACTTGCCTTTAATTTTTCCTTTTACGTTTATTTTCTTTTCAGCTGCCTCTCTCTCTGTCTCCCTCTCTCTCTATATCTCTCTATCGTTCTCTCTCAGTGTCTCTCCAAGTTAATAATTAATTTAGCTGCCTGCGCCGCTATCGAAGTTAAAGCTATGCGAACAATTATCGGCAGTGTCTGCCTGGCAGGCCTCTTAAGTTGGGGCTTCGATTTTATGGGCCAAGCTCAATATTAACACAAGGTCATGATATGATTGCTTAGATATATATGTTTATATGTGTCTGTGTGTGTATATGTGCGAGAAATGGGTCGAACAAAGTGAAAAATTGCCGAACATGATGCCTGACAAGGGTCCAGTTGGGCCATTTGGCTAATTTCGGCAGCTCAACAAATTGTGAGGCCGAGCCAAGCGCAGGCATGCAGTGCCCTTTACAGGTTGTACATAAATATAAATATAGTAGGTATATTGTTTATACCCTATATTTAAATACATTAAAGATGCACTGGAGTTACTCTACACAGCTTTGCTGCTACGTTTTCGTTTCGCTTTCTTGCAGGTTTGCGACAACTCGCAGTTCATTTTCAGCTCCTCCTCCACAAACAATTTCCAGCGCAATGTATAAACACTTTTGATTGCTTGTCTAAATTTCCCACTGGATTTTCCCAGTAGCAACAACACAAACAACAAGTGAAACATATTAAGTCAACACTCGCACAGAGAGCGAGTTACGCATTCGACTGTGAATGGGCGAATAAATAAGCTAACGTACCCATACTAAATCCATATCATGCCATATAAAGCGAAATAAAAAGTTGGTCTATTACTCACATTAAGCATACGCCGCACTGGCACGTTACGAATACGACACCGTCGCACACAAAGGCAAAACACAATCGTCGCTCAGCTCCTGTTCCTGCTGCTGCTGGTGCTCCTGCTGTTGCTGCGGCGCACCGCCAGTGAAATTTAAATACAAGCTGCAACTGTAATTATGAAGTACCCGTCGCACTGTGGACACCACGAAAAGTCACACACACTCGCGCGCACACACACTCAAACACACACACACACTCGCGTAGTCGTAACTTTGTGTTTGCTTAAACAGCAGCTGGCAGAGGCAGCGTCGCTCCGTCGCTCTGTCGCTTTGTTTGCTTTTCATATAAATTGTTTCGCACAATTTTCGCCACTGTTTTCCCCGTTATTTGTGTTTTATTTTTTGCCCACTTGTTTTATTTTTATTTCTTTTTTTTCTGGCCTTTTTTCCACTAGTTGTTGTTGCTGTTGCTGTTTTCGCGAGTTTGGCTCTTGTTTTAAATTTTCATACGAATTTCTGGCGTATTTTTCTTTGGCCCGCACGTATTTCATTTAATTTTTGTTACATTTGCGTTCCGCTCTGGGCCCGAGCTAAGCGTGTTTTAATAAGCTACGCATGTTGTTTGTACTTCCGTCCCCAGTGCCCACTGCCAGACGAGGAGCCTGGCCGCAGTTTAGGCTCGAGTCGAGTCGAGTCTTATTTACTGCGGGTCGCCTGCAAAAGACCACAGAGAAAAGTTGCATAGTTACAGTTATAGTTTGTTTTTATTTGGGTTCAGTTCTTCTTCATTCCATTCTATTTTATTTTATTTTTTTCTTTTTGCTTTTGGAAATAATGTATAGCTAGGACAATCCCAACAATTTGAACTTTCTGCAAGCCAGCACGCTGCAAACTTTGGGCAACAACATAAACAACAAACGGCACATTGGGCCGCAGTTTAAATAAATAAAAAATATATAAACATACATGTGTATACATATGAATACATACATACATTTATATGTGTACATTGTGCACATATGTATGTGTGCGTATTGATGTAGCACTGCGCGTGGTGGCAGCGACTTGAAAGTAAACCAGGTTAAGCGCCGGGCTACCCACGGCCAGGACATAAACAAGTAAACAGTGCGCGCAATTCAAGCGCATGCAGATACCCTGTAAGTACATTTACCGATTGGGGCATAAAGAGTGAAGAAGATATTTTGTAAACATAGTGCTACATTTTTAAAAACTGTTGCATAATTTAAGGCTGATATTAAAAGTCTCTCAAATCATTTCAGTTGGCGCGGAAAAGTATGCAGCAAAATGTAATTAATTTACCTAAACTGTTCAACCTAAAATGTGAAATTGTGAACATTAAATTGATAAACCAAGTTTATAAAAAATATAGGAATTAATTTTAAAAAATTTTAAAAAGTAATTTTTTATAAAAATAATCGTAGTAATATAATATAATTGAATTTGAGCTTCATACAATTAAATAACATTTTTTAAAATACGCATGACAATTTAAATAGCTTCGTATATGATAAAATAAATATAGGGTTTGGAAACTACTTCTTTCAACTTTCAACAACGCTCCCTCTCTCTTTCTTTTCTTCTATTTTACAAGGTATAAATGCGTTAAAACATTTTCAGTAACTTCCGCTTGAGAGAAATGACCAAATAAAAGTAACGGACCCTATAACTACATATGTTATATGTGAGTTTGTGCTACCTGCTACCCACAACTACCACGCAGGTGCAACCTGCGAACAAGTGTGTGCGGCATAAAACATTCCACCAACGCGTGCAACTGCAGACAGCTGCAACTGCAAATGCAACAGCCACAACAACAACAACTACTACTGCAAGGAAAGTTATGGCAAAACATTTGGAAATAAAGCAGAGCCAATGTGTGTTTAAGTCGACCCCCCCCCCTCCTTGCACAACTCAGACGACAAATCGAGAAGGAAAGAAGTCCCAACTTCATAATGTCCTCAGGGATTAAGCAAGGGGCGTGGGGCGAGTGGAGAACAGTGGGACAGAAACTGAAGCTGAAACTGAGCTTCCCTTCAAATTGCCTGCCAATTGGATTTGCTTTTGATTTCGATTTCCATTTCGATTTTGATTTTGATTCTGATTTAGCATGTATTCAAGCTGACTCGTAATCAATTGAACGCAATCAACGCAAATGTCCGAAGCTCGTAATATGCGACACGATGATGAAAATGTAATCAACTTATTGCAAGTGCAATTCGATTGGTTTTCATAAAGTGCGAGCACCAAGATACAAGAGATAGATTAGACAAATTGAGTGCAAATTGTACAAACAACGGCAAAGGAAAGTGTTTACTTGTTTCTCAAATTGATCAGAGAAAATGCATAAATAAAATGTAGGTAAGCATATTGCATGGATTAATTTAACTGAGTTTATGGTGCAGAAATTATTTATTAAAAATGTTTATTTATTTTTCAGAAAGCACAAACGACTTCCATGCTTTGAAGTCTACTGACTACTGTTGAAAGTTAATATTCTTTATGAATTTGTTTAAATAAATTGTTTTAAAAATGATTTCATTTATATTTAATCCAATTTTATAAATTTTTCTAAAGTTAATATCAATTTCTTTTTAATACAATTTTTTCAAAGAGATCAAATGATTTTGTCGGTTACTCATCAATTGTATACATAAGTTTTTTATCGTCCTTCAGAACTGAATAAAATCACAATACTCACTCAGTCATTGCTTTTCTCATTTTAAATGCACACTTTAAAAATGTATTCTCACAAATTATTTACACAATAACAATAAATTTCACTGACTGAGCTCAAATTTCACAACTTTCAGATGAGTTAAAAAAAAAGAAACGAACTTTCGCGGAACAAATTAACATTATTTGCAAGACAAAAAAGCCAAGCGTGATTGAAGCCTTTGTGACCATGTTGAGTAAAAAGATCGCTGAAAAAGGGGAAGAATGAAATATTACTGATAAATCAATTCTTTATATTGAAATGACACTACCAACGGCAAAAAGATTAAAAGGGTAATTTCATTTTATTTTTTTATCGACACACGCTTTGAGATTAACTGCAGTTCCTATAGAGACGCATTTTTGGGGCCTGAGCCGTAGAGTATTGAAAGAAATGCGCCACGAGATATATATATGCCACGCCCCAAAAACCCCAAATGAAGGCAACAGAACATTGAAAATATATAAAAAAGAAGCTGGCCCAAAAAGAAGGAAAAATAAAAATAAAGAAATACATTCTGTACAATTTTGTGAAAACTGTCTGAAAAATGCGAGCGTATATTTTTCAATGGTAAACCGATATGTTGCTGCGCCTGACAGCATGCAATAAAAAAGCACAAGCACACATACACAGCCATGCAGAGAAATACATAAAAGAGGGCGTGGGGCGGCAGGGCGCAAAGGCGGCCCAGAGGAGGCCTGGAAGTGCTCAAAACGCAGCACGCACCGAGCTTTGGCAAACCGCTGATGTGCAAACAATAAAGTTCAAGGATATAGCATGTGTGTCAGTGTGTGTGTGTATGTGAGTGTGTGTGAAAGAGAGGGAAAGCGCGAGCGCGTTGGCAGGCGCAATTTGTAATAGAGTTTGTTGCATACTTTGTGGTCGCATAGCCCGTGGGTCAAGTTGCGCCTGTGTTGACTTTAGTAGCCCAGTTAATAACACACACACACACAAGCACACCCAGTACACACACACTTGTGCGCTGAGTTTGCCGTCAGCTTGTTTGTTGAGTTTTAATTATGCTAATGCAAAGTGCAAGCAATACGCGTGCACACACACACACACACACTTAAACTCATATATACATAGTCTCACGCAAACACATAGACTCTCTAATGCCCGCTGCAGGTGTTGCGCCTCGAAGGCAACTGCAAAAGTTCTTTGACTTCTGCTGCGGCTTCCTTTGCCCTTTGAGCGCACAACCCGTTTGCTGGGGTCATTTTTAGGTCAAGTTTGGCAACAATGCGTTTTCCGCATTTGTTTATTTAGTGAATTAATTAGTGCGCTCTAACTCTCTCTCTCTTTCTCTGTCTCTCTTGCTTTCTCTCTGCTTTGCTCCACACATGACTTGCACAAAAGTTCACGCACACGTCTCCGCTTGTCTGTTTTGCTGCGCGTTGTTGATGCTTTTAATTAAAAATTCAAATTGTGTGGCTCGTAAAGGATGCTCTCACTCTCTCTCCTCTATTCCTCTCCTCCTCTCTCTCTCTCTCTCTCTGGCTTTATCTTCTTGGAGCACTTCTGCGTTGCATACTTGTGTGCGTATTTAATAACTTTTACTTTCGCGAGGCAAGAAGCCCAGCCAGCACATTCCACGAGAGCAGCTCCACCAATTGCCCCCTTGTACATCCTCCTCTCCATAACTCCCTCTCTTTCTCTCTCTCTTTTTCCCTGTCTCTTTACCCTTTCTGTCTCTCGATAATTTTCAAAGCACACAACTCTAATTAGTCGTAGATTAATGCTTAGTGCAGTTGATTGTTTAGCACTGGGGGAACTCATTCTTATCTGTCTCGTATAAGTTTCATTTCCTGGCAATATTAAGTGCATTTTGTAATGGGTAAATTTATAAAGAGCTTCTGCAATTAAATTATAGTTGTTTATTCATTTAAACTACAATTAAGTTGTTGATTCGAGCGGGCAATAATACAAATTGATAATGTAACCATATTTATTGCCTCATTGAAAAAGCTTCTTATATTTACTTTTCAAATTGTATACATAGCTTGATTAAAATTCACTTGCTTCGCTTTTATTTAAAATACAGATCTAAGATTTAAATAAACAGCGTTTTATTGACTTAGGTCTACAGCTCCTTCTGTAATTTTACCAATATATTTCAGCTTCTTTCTTAGTTTTGTTCATATTCCCCTCGAACTGTTGACAAAAGGCGAAGTACCTTTTCTATTAATATAATAAAATGCATAAGCAATTTATAAAGCCGCATTTTAATAAAAGCTGACAGCACAATAACGGGACAGACGGACGGAGCCCGAGCGATGGACAAGGCCAAGATGAAGAAGGTCTCAACGCGCCCCCCGTGGATTTGCGACTAATGAAGAGCGCTTATTGAAAAAGCTCAAGCTGAAGTGCTAAATCACGATGACAAATGATATTCTTATAAAGAAAGTATGTTTGTGTATATCTGTGTGTGTATATATATTTCAAACGCAATTATCAAGCACAACAGTGATAAATTTATTCATTATTTAGCAGTCGAAAGCGGTTCGAGTATCTCAAGTGCCAAGATATGATAAATAATGTATTCATATTCATAATGGGGCAGGCAAGCCAAGCTGTCAGTTAAAGTTGGGTGAATGAGTCCAAAAATATTTAAGCACTTTACTAATATCCTAACAATTTCCAAAAAATGGTAAGAAATATAATATATACTATATAAAAACAAAATTCAATTCAAGTTTCAACTGTAAACTTCTCTAATATTTTTGGTAAAAGTAAATGACAAAAAATTTTTTTGAACTTCACTAAATTAAAATCCATTTTAAAAGTGTAAAAGTGAACAGTTTAAAGTTTCATCAATTATGATTTATGTAATTTAGAGAAAACTTCGAAAAAGCCTTGCAAAATCGCAGTTAAAAGAGAATTTGATTTTTTGCAACACATTTTTGCAATAGTGGCTGCTCTGTTGGACTTATCTCTACCTGCTTTGGTTGCCTTGATTGGTTTCGGCTTATCACAATGCGCAAATCTGGGTGTGAAGTGAAGTCCCCAGCGGGCAGGTGAGCAGAGCAGAGGCAACACCTGCTGCCAAGCACGCACACGTCCCGCGCTTGAGCTAGGTCAAAGCCAGATTCAGATTCAGAGTCACAGTTACACAGTCAGAACGGTAAATGACGCGCGCGATAAGCAGGACGAGCCGCAATCCAAACTATTTGCATATGTAATTCTTTTCTTCATTTATTTTGGCGCAACACACGTGTACATACACACATACACACGCGGACAAACACGCGCACGCACACTGTTAATTGATATTGCGAACTCGGAAGTGAATGTTGAAAATCACGTGAAATTCACGCGTTGTCACACAGCTCGAGCAGCTGCGCCGCATGTGGCGACTATCGAACGCGTTGGCAGACACGAATAAACTGAAAGGCACAAGTCGGCGGGCCGATGCTGAGGCCCAAGCGCAACAGCATAAGCACGAGCCACAGACAGGGTTGTTACGCAGCCGAAGCCGAAGCTGAAGTCTCGTGCCCGGCAACTGCTCGGATGCTGTGCAGACGTCGCTCTCTTTCGGCCTTTGCAGATGCAGCGCGGCTCTCAGCGAATGGGTTCCACATTGAGATAGGCCGGCAAGTTGGCTTACTCGTTCACTGGGTCAACGCAGACAGTTGTAAGGGAATGTCTGTGTAAGTACACCATATGTATGTGTGTGTGTGCTCGTGTGTGTGTGTGTGAACTCTTTGCCGCATTTGGCCTGCCGGTTTTGTGGATTACTTTTTGATGCGAACTCCTTTTTTTTGGCTTGTTTGAGTATTTTTTTTCGGTTTTCCAGCTTTGACTTGGCTATCAAATTTATTTGCAGGCCGTTGCATACTTTTCGACTGCACTGTGCCTGCGGTTGCCCTTTAACTTCTTTTTAATGGCGCCGGCATCCCCCTCCCCCCCTATCTGCCCATCGCCTGTCGTCGAAAGCCGATCAATGCAGAGCGATATACGGCAATTTAAGCTACAAATTAAATCAATGTGTTTATGGGGAGTATCAACGGAATCATTCGACCAATAAAGCCCTGTTATCACGCACACACACACAAACACACACCCATCCGTACACCAGCAGATACACACACACACCTGTAGACCTGGCGAATAAATGCGCTGAGTTGCCATTTTCTCTCTCGCACACAAGATGCGAATTTGCCGCTTCAACAATTATAAAGACATCGTCTGATTATCATGTGTGCTGCCTGAGCCGCCTTTGCCGTCGATAATCAAGTTATGCTTGTCCTCCACTCTTAGCTTTTCCCTTTCATCTCGTTGTTCGGCTGAGAAGGCTGAGCTAAGCACGCAATCAGCAGCGAGGTCAGCATCGCAGAGGGAGGAGGTCAAGTTTCTTAAGTTGGCATTAAGTGGATTTCTATGGGACTTTTGTTGGGACATCGCTTAGGCGAATCTGACAAATATGCCAGATATATGGCACGCACAAATTGCAGCTCACTTTCAGAAAGCCCCCTTTGGCTTGTAAGGCAATTGGGTTTGTTGAATTTATGAGTTTCTAAATACAATACTAGTTGCTTATGTATATGAAGGGAGATTGTCTGCAATGAGGAATATATAAAAAAATAGTTTGGTGTTTATGTGTTTTTATCAATATATTTATTATGAATTCGCATCAAAATATATGAGATATTTTTGAGACGTTTCTGAGAATAGTTATAATATATACAATGGTCACCCTAATCTCATTTAAGAATGATTCAATAGTTTAATAAATTCGTAGCTGTTTAAAAGTGGCACCAAATTTGATATTTCTCTTTCTATTACGAAACCTACGCTCAAAAGGTAAGGGTGACCATAATACATAAGAAATATGTCCGTACACAACAAATTTAAATATTAAAATAATATTAAATATTCAGCAGATCTATATTTTCAACCTCAAGACACTTAAATGCAGAATATTCTGAGAAATTCGAAGAATCCACCAATGCACTTACTTTTATTTGAATCTAAGCGTAAATATTTTTTGCACAAACTTTATTAGAAAATTCCTGAAGAGCATAAAAATCTAATCGAAATGCGAGACTGAAACTAAAGTAAAATTCATTGAATTGTGAAATTTCAGTGGAACACACAATATGATTAGCTAACACGAGTCGCAGAGCGGGGCAAGAGGGCAATGGGGTTCAAGTCGAGTAAACAGTTACAAAACAGACGAAGACAATGGAAGGGGAAACGGGCAAGGCTAAGATGGAGACTTAGCTGGGAGCCAAGATAGCAGACAAACTGCTTGACGGGGCTGTGAAAGACATTTACGAGCGTTTGAATTTGACAGATTTCTTTTATTAAAGCGACTGAGACAGACAGAGCGAAAAGGATACCTCGACAAGCGAGCGAGCATATTAAGCTCGATTGCATTAGTGTGTGCTGTGTGCGATGTTCATGTGTGTATGTGTGTGATGTGTGTATAGATGTGCGTATGTGTGGAAAATTTAATAAAAACAAACCGCAATAGAGACGATAGTAGAGGCGATATAAAAAGAAAATCACATAAAGACGTCATAAAACACGTTGCGCACTTGAGCGCATTTCCAAAGCGACTTAGAACAGAC
The DNA here is from genome assembly GCA_018904595.1 of Zaprionus indianus. Classification (NCBI taxonomy): domain Eukaryota; kingdom Metazoa; phylum Arthropoda; class Insecta; order Diptera; family Drosophilidae; genus Zaprionus; species Zaprionus indianus. Next base: position 8,028,367 of record JAEIHA010000905.1, read on the forward strand.
TGACATGGGGTGAAGGAGGTAGGAGGGTAGGTGGGTAGGTGGGTAGAAAGGGGGCTGAACACGCCTCTGTCGATAGAGCAGCTGCTCGACTGGCAACCGACTGGCAGCCAACAGCACTTTCAACACTTTTGCAACGCGCTCGACATATCAATCAACTTCATCAGACTGTGCTTCTAATTAATGAAATAATTAACTTGCAACTTTTATTTTTGCCTAAGTGCTTTCCCAGCACTTTCTCGCTCACTTTCTTACATACACACACACACACACACGTGCACTCTCGCACACACGCAAACAATTAATTTCATGAGCAACAATGGGAAAAGTAAACAAAGGCTAGAAAAGAGCTAAATTGTAGCATACTTCGCTGCATAAACAATAAACTCCTTTGCTGGTCGAGGGAAACTTCGTGTGGGAAAACCCGGAAAAAAGGCTTCTTCATAATTAGGAATCAGTGTTAGAAAAACACAACTTCAAGCGAAATTGTATTTTTTGCTTAGTACGGAAAAAACTCTGAAGGACTTTCTCTTGGTTCTGAGCGCAGGTTCTTCTGGAGTCTCATGAATACTGGGATAATTCATGACGGAGTATTTGTGACTGAGTATCTTGAGTTATTATTATGAATACTTTTAATGTAGATATCTTTTTTGTTTTAGAAAAACAAGCTAAAATTCCTTTAGCACCAGAAAACTGATCAAATGCCTAGAACTTCCTCCAACAAAATCCAACAAACCTAAGCTCTCTCGCAAAATATAAGGGCACTTGTGTCAGAATCAATAGCTCTGTAAGACCCTATCGGTCGAGCTAAGCTGCTCAATGAAGACAGAGCATACGAGAAGCCATAATAAACTGAAGTAGAAATGCCTGAGCTGGCAAAAAAACACAAAAGAAGAAATGAAAACGCCCTTAAGAAAGAAAATACGAAAAAGAAGGCTAAAGCAAAGCTTGATGAGTGTGTCAGCATAAGCTGTTGTTGTAGGCACTCACACGTACGCACACATACATGCAAAGACGTAGAAGAAATAAATCAAGAAATCAAAGAACTTAACTAAGAAATAAACGAGTCTCGACGTGGCGCGCCGAGCACAATGAATTAACCAATGTACACATAGGTTAGTCGCGGCGACTAGACGGAGCGACATGCTACACATATGTCTGTGTGTATATATGTGTGAGTATATTGCGTATATATATTCTAAACATGCAAGATTGTAGCCTGACAGCGGACTGACTGATTAACAAGACTGACGAGGTGTGGGCAGAGGCAGCACGACAACAAGGCAAGAAACATGTTGAAGTAGGAGCAGAAGTTGGAGGGGGAAGGAAGGGGAAGTAGCGGGAGACAGATGGAGAGCGTGTGCTGCCCCTGCCAATTATGTGGATTAGCTCAATGGCGACGAAGACGACGACCAACTCGAAAGTTTTTGGCTGCGATTTGTGACGCGCTGCGGCAATTAGTCAAAAGCAGTTAACACGCCCTTAATGTGGTGAGAAAAGGAAAGACGAAGCGATGGGAATGTGACGAAATTGTGTAGAACACAGCATAATCTATCACTCAAGCACTTGAGAACGTAATTGCTAAGGTTATGTTTGCCATAAGGAGTCTACTTATCTAGTCAGTGATTTGAAAGGGACTTTAAGGTAGTAAAATAGAACATGAACATGTAGACTTAAGACTTTTTGTCCATTCTAGACATAAAGAATCAACTTTATTAATCAAAGAACAAAAATTCAAATTCAATAATGAATTAAGTTTACAGGTTACAAAACATCTGACTGATGAGCATAAGATTCGTTTTTAAGACTTTATTTGCTGGGCTTTTTTAATCATCAATATTTGATACAGCATTAATACTCATGTGATGTACAAGAACTAACCAATATTCTTTTATATTTCTGACTTTTATTAATGTTACCTACTGAAAACGAAGCTCATTTGCATCAATGTGAACTCCAAATCTGTCAATGAGCTCATTGCCCTCATTTTTACCTAACAAAAAGGAGCGAGAGCAGTACTAAAATATTCCAAACATATCGAAAAACGTTCGCTCTGCCACGTTTGCATATCAATTAACCCATTTCGACAGCATCGCAGCCAAATTGGCCGCACTTGAGAAAATCAAAGCAACTCGAAAAAAAATCAAACCTGAAAATCAAAAAATATGCTACACGGAGAATGAGAGGGAGAAAAAAGGGAGTTATATATATAAAAAAAAAAAGTACTTTCGCATTTGGTTTGGCCCTCATTGCCAATTAAGTTTAATTGCCTGGCAGGCACTGAATGGCCGCAGGCCCAACTACTTGAAAAATGCATATAAAGTGAACGCTTAAAATCGCAAAGTTGTCGCCCCCCTCTACGCCTCGTTGATGGACCCCAGCTGGGCCTGGGCAGGTCCATTTAACAATCAATTTATTCCACAATAATATTTTGCCTTTGTGTCCAGCACAAGAGCGCATGCTGGGCGAGGGACGTGTCGTAAGAGTGCAGATTCAGGCACATTCAGATTCAGGGGCCAGAGCACGTAAATTCATAAACGTTGTTGCCACATTTTGTTGCATATTCATTGCCCTGGCGATGGCGATGCGATTGCGATTCTAATTGGCCTGATTTAGATACCGAATCAAAGTGCTTGCTGAAATATTTCTGTTGTATTTCACAACTGTTGCCTGCTGAAAGTGCTGCAATTGATTGGCCTGATCGGAAAATAACAATTTACTGCACTTAACTTGTTACCGATACCCTGAATTGAAACTGGTGTAAAAAGGGCATGAGTGACTGTGAGTCGAGAAACGAATTAGCATAAAAAAGGTATATTTATTTATTTAATTTATTTAATTGCAGAATATTATTTTGTTAGCGAAACAGAAGAACATTCTTCAAGCTTCAATTATATATGCAAATTATGCAGCTTCAACTACAGGGTATCGTTCAGTTATGCCTTAGTAGCTTCTGCAGAGCAACAATAAGTTTGCATTTTGGAAACACTTATTAAAGCGAATCATACTCTGGTGTTGTGATAGCTCTATTAATTGCCTGGTTGTATGGACGCAACGAATCCGCTTAGTGAAGTAACATAATTGGTGTTTCAGTTTCTACACTTTTAAAATTTTATTGATTTTCAAGTTATTCATCCACAAATATTCAAACTTAATATCAAACTAAAAGCATTGCAATGCATTGAGTTCATAGAATAAAAATCAAAGCATACTTTTGAGCGTTGCGTGGAATCCGTCTAAGCACAAAGAGAAGAGTACTCCTTCTCGATCTCTCTTGGTGCCGCAAAGTGGTTCATCGAGCGCTTAAAGCACATGCAGATACAATACTTTGCTTAAGAATGCTACTCTTGAGCAGATTCCCAAGTCCCACGAAGTCCCGCACAGTCGACTAAAGTCACGTTCGCCCGCTGTGCAATTGCAGAGCTTCAGCTGCAGCTCCACACACACACACACACACTGACACTCGCACACAATCGAATGGCATACTTCCTCACTTTTATAAATGCATATGTACACACTCACACACAGCAAGCCAGATGTATTTACTCACACTGTTGCAAAAAATCAAATATCCGCAAGTGTGTATGTATGTGTGTGTGTGTGTGTGCGCACAAATCATATGGCTGTCAGATCGTTTGCGGCATGCTTATGGAACACACGCGTACGACGGTCATGTCTGCGTTAGTTCGTACGCCTCAGCGTATACGTAATGTCACGTGGTCACGTAGCGCATACGCACAGTTGCCGTCGCCGCATGCAGGGGAAATTTAATGTTTGCTCTCGACAACATTTCCTTTTATTATTAAGCATAAAAAAAATACTGCAAATTACACATAGTACAAAAAATATCGAATAAAATTGGTTTCTATACTATTTGGTATCAAGTACAATACATCCATATATAAAATATATAGAAAACATAAAATATAAATCACACACGAGCGCGCAATTACAAAGCATCGACTCCACACACACACATTCATACTCACATACACAAAAACACACACACACTGATTCTTTTTCGATGAACTTTGCTTTGAACTCGAACAATTATTATGATATAATTAAGTAATATTTTCACTCGAGATTCCATCGTGGACGATTCATTCGTTGCTCTGCTTTGGCATCTATGAGCTCTGTCCGGCCTTATGCAACAGAGCGTGAAACAAAGAACTTGCATCCTGCTGTAACTGCCTTGGGTTTCCGTCTTCAACGATGCGGCCCTGCTCCAGCACTATAATCCGTTCGTAATCCAGTATTGTACTTAAACGATGCTGTAAATAAAGAAACAGGTTACAAATACGTAAGAGGATGGGAAAAGAATGAATGGGAAATATGGAAAAGGAATACCCTTTCGGAAGTGGGTACAAAAATGAACTAAAGTATCAAATTAAAAACTGAGGTGAAGGTTGAATAAAGATAAGCAAATATCACTTTTCTTTTAAAAAAACTAATTGATCTAAATGTTTCTTGTAAGTATCTTGACAATGCATATATACGAGGGTCGTTTGATAAGTCCGTGACTTTTTGTATTTGCCGCGCACCTGCTCTAAATACAACACTGCTCCTGTCAGCAGTTATCGATTAACAGCTGACTGTAAAATTTTGAGAAAGCTGCGTTTTTTGGTTTGCGTTTTATAGGCATTGAAAGCAGACGATCTCGTGAATTTTAACGAAAATGGAAAAAAGTGAATTTCGTGTCAGCATGGCAAAATTTCATAAATTGGGCTACGAACTGCTACCCCATCCAGCATATTCTCCAGATTTAGCCCCCTGTGACTATTTTTTGTTTCCAAACATGAAGAAATGGCTCGGCGGTAAGAGATTCGGGTCAAATGAAGAGAAACACAGAAACAAACGACTATTTTGAGGGCCTTGAGAAAACCTATTATTTGGAAGGAATAAAAAAATTGGAAAAACGCTGGACTAAATGTATAGAGCTAAAAGGAGATTATGTTGAGAAATAAAACGCTTCTTTGACGAAAAAAATATATTTTATTCAAAAAGTCACGGACTTATCAAACGACCCTCGTATAAACAAAGTTTGATTTTCTAAAATCACAAAAGCCTTCCCCAAAAACGGAAAAGGAAACTGCAACGAAGGCAATAAGGGAACTCAACTCACGGCAATCGTTATAATTGTGCGACCCTGAAAAGCCTTGTCCGCAGCCTGCAGTAGAGCCCTCTCTGTACTGCTGTCCAGGGTACTTGTTGCTTCGTCCAGGACAAGGCACACCGAGCCGCGCAGTATGGCACGTGCCAGGCAGAGCAATTGCCGATGCCCGGCGCTGAAGCTGTAGCCGCCGTCCGTGATTTCAGTGTCTGCGCAGGAAACGGAAAGAAGAAAGAGAAACCAAAGAAAAAGAGAATCATGAGATAAGTAAAGGTATACGCGGCATTGAAAGTGCGCTACACACACACACACACACACAGACGCACACTTTCGCAATAAAAAGCTGTTTTAGTGCGTAATTAAAGTTGTATTTAATAAGCGTGACGTTCTGGCCGCCTGGCTAAGCACGCATTTAACCCCTAACGAGGCGTATTAAGCGCAGTCGTCCGGCCATTTGCCAGGACAACAATGCGTTGCCAAAGGGGCGTGGTACTGCGCTGCAAAGTACAGTAAGACTGACAGCGATTAATGCGATTGCACCGTAAATACAGCCCGGCATGTGCTTGTGTAATTGATTCAATTAAGCGGGGGATCAAGCCAGGAGAATTTTAAGACCAGTATGGAATAAAAAAAGTATATAAATAAGACGGAGCTACTTGAGAGTCTTTAACTGGAAGTACTGTCTGCTTTTAAACAAATAATTCTGCTAGAAGATTTCTTTTACTACTATTACTACTTCTTCTTCTCCAATAACTACTACTATTTGAAGTAGACTTCTAATACTTTTACTGCACATACTGCTACTAGTACTACTACTACTCCAAATTCTATCACTACTTCATTACTACGATTCTTAATGCCAGTGCTACTGCTACTATTCTAATGACTACTACTACTGCTACTTCTACTTCTGTTTCTACTTCAATTCTACTGCAAATTCTCCTCACAATACTACCTTTCTTTTGTTTCTACCACAACCTTCATCCTTTCTTTATAAAACTGCACTATACAGAAGCATCCATGTCTACTCACTTACTTTCGTGTGAACCCAGCTCGCAACTAGTCCCAACTACAATGTAACAAACTCAATATTTATAGATACATCTATCGACCAAAAGCGGTCGCAAATCCATCAACAACACTTAAACGCCATTTAGACACCAGTTTTTAACAGTTAAAAGGGGTCTATGAAGCTATGGTCAGTCAAATGCCTGTTATACAAGTATTTGTCAGTTCGTTTCGTCTGTTCAACCCAGTCATAGATATATGTCTATGTCTGTCCGTCTGCGCCGAGTGGCTAATCAAGTTGGATGCACGCAAATAGACTCGTACTTGATGGATACACATGTACGCGCAGATGCCACATGCGAGCCAATCAGCACAAAAAATCAAACATGCATGAACGTTATATCCAGCACTTTTTTTTGCTACCCCGCAAACATCAAACAGTCTGTCAAGGGGAGACTAAAAGGGGAGCAGTAGGAGCGGTAGTCGCTGGCGAGGCGGCCAATCCAAACGTCATGTTTGCTGCCAAAAATAAACATGATTTTTTCATAAGGCAAATACTCACACACACACACTCGCTCACACACACGCACTCACACATGCACAAGCACAAGCGGAGCTCAGCGAGCCGCAGTACCCAAAAAACTGACAGTCAGTTTGCTTGTTTACACAACATGAACAACAAAAAACGAGTAGGGTGAAGCTGTACTCGTGCGTAGTCGACTACAGATGCCCTGTAATTAGTTCAGGAGTGCTCAGTGACAATTCTATCTAACGAATATGAAGTCATTTATAGATACTAAACCATCTAATCAAAGGAACACTCAACATGACAACTTTAAATTATTCAGTTAAAAAATATTGCGTTTAATACGATCTGGACTCTGTAAGCTCCGTTAAAATAAATGTATTTTATATACTTGACAAAGCATACCCCATTCGAACTCTAAATACCCTCTGCTCTGGCAATACTGGTTATAGTGGCACACTAAAACGCGCAGATCTAAAACGAGGATTGCATTGTGGTGGGAATTGAACTTACCCAGACCCAACGGCAGCTGCACATTGACAAACTCCTTGAGCTGCGCCAATTCGAGGCAATTCCACAATTGTAAGTCTGCATAATAACCATGCGGATCGAGATTTTCACGTATTGTTGCATTGAACAAATGCACATCCTGTGGTATTATCGATAATCTGGTACGCAGCTCATCTGGGCGAATTTGCTCGATGTCCACATCATCGATGCGTATGTGGCCACTTGTCGTCTGTAGCACACCAAACAAGGAGAGCGCCAGCGAGGACTTGCCGCTGCCGGTGCGACCACAGATGCCAATCTGCAAAATATTGGAAGAGAAAGAGAGGGAGAGTGAGTAAGAGGTGTAGGGAGACACTGATAAAGAGACAGCAAATAGTCTGGACGGGTTATCATTTGCAATTGAAATTTAAATGGCTTTGCAGGTGCAGCATGCTATGTGGGACTATCATAATATATAAGGAATATAAAGAGAATATATCTGAAACTCAGTGTGATTGATGAGATGAATACTTTAGAAATTATATATCAGATTGTAATATCATAATTTGCCTAAATTAAGGCATGAGCTTTAGTCATGGCGCACTGTACCCATCAACAATTTACCTATTTGAATATATCTTGCATTCACTCTCATATATCTATGACCGTTAGCTGCGGAATCCAATTCAAATAGAATATGTTCAAATTTATGCAGCAGCATTAAAATATGCACTTTTCTACACTCTTAAAAGCTGTAGTTATCATTTTAAAGTACAGATAAACTAAGTGAATGAATGAAAAGTAAGATACTATTATAATAAAGATATTAAAAAATTAATGACCAGTTATATACTAATATCTGCAGAGATCTAAATAAAATCTTTTGATGTATTTAATCTTCAAATACCTAATTTCTTTGAGTGCAGCAACGTTTGCCTTAAAGCCAAATAGATACCGCCAAATGTAACCGCTTGTCAGCAGTTTTATGCATAAATTTAATCAATTCTCTCCTCCACAAATAAAAAATTAAGTTAACCTTTGCGAATTTAATTGAGTTTAAAAATTTCATAGACAAAATTTAATAACAGTTTCGACTTTGTTGTGGTCACAATTTATTATGATTTATTAATTTAATGTTCACTATTGAAATCGAGAGGAAATACCGCAGTAATATTTCTTGAACAGAAAAAGTTATTTGATCAGCTTGCACCGCATAAACAAGAAATATTTAATACAAGCTAATAGCGCATACACATGTTTTCGTGCCAAGTGCATATTTATTTATGTTTGCAAATTCTTTAGTTTTATTTGTCAGCCCATTGTTGTTAATGGTCACCTGACCACATTCCGATATGGAAAGTCCTTTTTTGTGCTATAATAATATACACAGGTTAAACAAACAACAGACAATGCATGACCTTTTGTATTTTAATTGTTTGAATACTTTCATTGGTTCTTTAGTAGTCGACTGTACCGATAATTTCAACTGTTCAAATATGCTCGTGTGCACTCGCAGTTGAGTGATTCGTAAGCACGTCTGTCTACATAATTCCACACAGCACTCTTTGTATTTGTTTTTGTATCTTTCTGCCTTCTTGTTGCTTTTGCTACAATTGTTGGTATGTTGGGGTCTCTTCATTCATGTCTTGAAATCGATCTATTTTATTTACAAATACTTGAGTAAATTTATAATATTTGTTGACACAGACACACGCAAGGAAATAGAACGACTGTGAGATACCCTATTACAAACTTAATAGGTTTGGTAGTACAAATATTCTTCTTGGATATAAGTTAAAAGATTCTTTAGCTATTCTGTGATATACGAAACAAGGAAAGTTTAGGGAAACATGTCTCACACATTATATTACGAGGGTCGTTTGATAAGTCCGTGACTTTTTGAATAAAATATATTTTTTTCGTCAAAGAAGCGTTTTATTTCTCAACATAATCTCCTTTTAGCTCTATACATTTAGTCCAGCGTTTTTCCAATTTTTTTATTCCTTCCAAATAATAGGTTTTCTTAAGGCCCTCAAAATAGTCGTTTGTTTCTGTGATGACCCGAATCTCTTACCGCCGAGCCATTTCTTCATGTTTGGAAACAAAAAATAGTCACAGGGGGCTAAATCTGGAGAATATGCTGGATGGGGTAGCAGTTCGTAGCCCAATTTATGAAATTTTGCCATGCTGACACGAAATTCACTTTTTTCCATTTTCGTTAAAATTCACGAGATCGTCTGCTTTCAATGCCTATAAAACGCAAACCAAAAAACGCAGCTTTCTCAAAATTTTACAGTCAGCTGTTAATCGATAACTGCTGACAGGAGCAGTGTTGTATTTAGAGCAGGTGCGCGGCAAATACAAAAAGTCACGGACTTATCAAACGACCCTCGTATTAGTAACCTATCTTTAAGTTATAATTTGTGTAGATACTCTTTACAACACTTGTTTTATTTACAGGGTATAGGAAATAACTCAGTCGTGGCTTTCAGACGATGTCTGTGCACTTTGCCATAATGTTAATGGAAGCCACCGTAGCTGTTCATGTTTGAGGATAAGTATATATACATACATGATGTATATATAGATATATATTTACACATGTCTACGTGTACGATATCATTGGCTGACTTTTCAATCAGCTGTTGACTTTTAACGCCATCTGCTGGAAACGTAGTACGGTTAGATTGGTTTAGCTTCGGTTGGATTGTGGTCGAAGTGCACTGTTTGTCTCGTTGCAACAGCGATTCTTGTTACACACAAACACACACAAATACATGCAATACGAACTGTGATTTAATTTATTGCCAACAGCAGCCACAGCACTTACCCTTTGACCGGCTGGTATCTTCAAGTTCAGCTGCCCGATAACATTCTGCCTTTGTCCTTCATAACGCAGACTGACATTTTCGAAGCTGATGTCGCCGCGCTGTGGCCAAGAGATAGGTACGTTTTGGTCTGCAAGAGATAAAGATAAAACAAGGATATTTGTAAACAAATGTTTAAAGACTCATTTTCAGAATCGACAGAGCATGAAAGTTGTGACCTTTACAACAGATTTATTTTGCACCCGCAACTGTCGGTGAATAAGTAAAAAATAAAAGAAAAAGCAGAAATTAACTCATCTAAGCAAAAACTGATGAGGGCAGCACACAAGCAAAAAGTTAATGAAAAGGGTCCAAAACGATTGTCGTGCCACTCGTTTAGCCAGGGCATTTGATAAGCACTAGTTCAGAAACTGTGGTCCTGTAATGCTCATTTAATTCTCTCCTCATCTCCCTTTCACAAAAAGCTCACTCAACCAATGCCGAGAACTTCAAATGTCAGAAATGATGTGCAAATTGTGGAAAGAGAATGTTATTTACTTTTAACTAAAATTGATTCAAACAGCAGTTTTTACATGTCGGAGTTTTATTACAACTCACTTAATCTTTATTTACAACAAGCCAAAATCAAGACACCATATTTATTATTTTTGTTTGTTTAAACTCCTTTTGAAACATCATAGTTTTTAGCTTTTAGGCAATCTGTTCCGTAGTTGTTATCAATTAAACCGGTTTCTCGGATCCTGCACTGCTATCACAGGAGCAAGTGGATCATATAAAACCATGAGTACAAAGAAGAGTGGAAAATAATTCATATTTACTGATTTAAGGTTTTCAGTGTTGCTTTGCTTTTATACTTTTCTCAAAAGACCGTTGCTAAACGACTCAGCAACGCCAAGTTGCATAAATCACCTTTACGAATTTCTAGAATTATAAAAGCTACCGATACGATACATGCATGTATGTATATAAAATATCGTTAATTGCTTCTCCCTACAAACCACTGATTTATCCAATTTACTTGAACAAAAACTAGAATGAAAACCTTGGAGTTATAACTAAATATATATTATATAATTATTATATTTCTTTCAAACAAATGACCAAAATATTAGCACTGCAATGAGATAAGGAATAAGAAAGCCACTATTACACTAATCTAACACCTAGCCGAACGATAGAAACCAAATATTCATAAATGAACAAGTGAAAGATTTTCTTTATTATTTTTGTTTATTTAAACTCCTTTTGAAACATGATAGTTTTCAGTTTTTAGGCAATCTGTTCCGTGGTTGTTATCAATAATGCAAGTTACTCTGATTCTGCATTTCAATCACAGGATAAAGTGGATTATGTAAAACCATGACGACAAAGAAGAGTGGCAAATAGTTCATATTTACTTATTTAAGACGTTCAGCGTTGCTTTGCTTTTATACTACTTTCAAAAGACCGTTGCTAAACGAATCAGCAACGCCAAGTTGCATAAGTCATTTTAACGAATTTCTCGAATTGTACCGTGGTTGACCTTACAAACTATATAATTTTTGAAACAGCAACAATAGCCGAGTCGAGAGAGTCATGTCCGTCTGTCGATCCGTCCGTATGAAAACTTTAAACTCAGAGACTAAGCGACCTAGGGCTACCAAATATGTGTTATTATTGTATTTATATGTTATTATTTCACGCAGATCAAGTTTGTTTTAGAATTTAGCCACTATCACCCGTTCTCTTGTCCCTTTTAGCTAAAAACACTGAGGTCCAGGCATAATTTAAATGCAGGATAGTTAATTTTTGATAAACACAATATGAATGAAAAGCCAAATAAATTCTTAAAATGTGATTGGTAGTTTAGGTAATTAAGAATTTTTAAAAAAAAAGTTTTCAGCACAGAACATAGAGCTACTGTATTAAAGAAATCATGCTTGCTGACATTTGATCTTCTTGTAACAGGTTACTTTGTTCAAATACAATAAACATGACAATATTCCCCAAGCATTTGAAATTTCATAAAATGTAATATAGCAGATCAAGCAGGCTATACAAAATACATCTAGTCACATTGAGTCTGAGTAATAATCATTTCCCAATCAACCCTTAACTGAATTGGAATCAATTTTCAAGATTTTTTTTTCTTTTTTTGAAGAATGTTGGACATGGCAATTGAGAAATATCCCGATTCGTTGCAGCTGCAAGAGCTGTGCGCCATTGAGGTGCTGGGAGTCTGTCGAAAAGATGACCTATTCATTTATCTGGTGCTATTCGATGATCAAAAGAATCGCCTCTTGAGCTCCGCTGAAGCACAGAAAATATGCGCGAGCAAAATAATCGAATTCTACACAAAGAACTGCTACTTGGAGGCTGGTAAAATATTTGTGCCAAGTGAATATGTAATTGGTTAGTATGGGGTGCATCCATCACAGTATAAACTTGTATAAATACAATACAATATATGTTTTTACTTTCCCATTATAGACGCAAATGAAACGGAATGAAGGTCTGTGGGTGCATTCATCAAAGTATAAAGTTGTATAAATACAATACAATATATACTTTTAATTTCCTATTATAGATGCAAATGAAACGGAACGAAGGTCTGTGGAAATACTCAAATGAATGACAAGAAGAGCGAACTGAAGGATGCATTCTATTTAGGTTGCAAGTTTCGACCTTTAAATAAATGAAAGCTTAACAACCCACCCACTTGAATAGATCATCTTATGATATGCAATTTTATTTTCATGATAGGCGCTAATGAACTGTTAAATATGCCCTGAAAATCGATGGCATATTAGGTGCTTGTACTCACAAATTTTGTTGCGCCTGGCGGGCTCATTAGATAAGGCGGCCTTGTCAGCTGCAGCAGCCGCCAGTTGCCTTTGCCTTCGTGCATCTTTAATCGTTGTCAAGTTTAAGTGATTCCTCTCCTCCTCAACATCCTTATCCTGCTCCTGTGCATTTAATTTAGCCGAATCTTCTTGCAGGGCAAGTGCGGTGACAGCTGACGTTGCGCTCGGGTAAACTTTGTCGACAGCGAGCGACCTATCGACTTCATTTCGTGAGTCGACATGCAGCAGCTCCTCCTGCTGTGGCTGCTCTTGTTCCTCCTGCTTCAGTTCCTCCTGCTCATGCTCCTGCTGCTGCTGTGTGTAGCCGGCAATGCGCTCAACGGAGCCCGCATACATCTCCATATCGGCAAAAAGTTTTACAACCCAATTAAGGTAAATCGGCACCAACAACGTGTAGTTTATGGCCAGCCCCACCAGCGAGGGTGTTGGCGTCAGCTCCTCGGCGTCGGCATCGACGCCCTTATTGATGACATAAGTTCCAAGGGACTGCGTTGCCTTTCTTGTGTAGCTGCTGCAGCTGAAACTGGCCGTTGCAAGGGCCGTCACAATGGCTACAAAAACAATGCAGCCGCCGAGGTAATCCTGCAATGAAAAGAGACAGATGGACAGCTAGAGAAGATGGTCAGTTGGTCATAGAGGGGAGCATGAGCTGAGAGATCCTGTGTTGGGCCATGATGAGTGCTTGTTAGTGTCGGCATTTTGGCAAGGAATGTTTCCACATGACTTTTTAATCAGCCCACGTGCGTGTGCATGTGGGTGTGTGTGTGCGAGTCTCGGCATTACTCCCATTTTTTGTTGTTACTCTTTCTGAAGTTGTTGTTGTTGTTGTTACTGTTGCCTGCCTGCCTAAAAACTCGGTAAAAGTTTCTACTCTCTTTCATCTTAATGAAAGTTTCACCAAGAAGGGAGCAGGGCAGAAGGGAAGGAAGCGAGGGTGGTGCCAACTGGCAAACCACAATTGAAAAGTTTTGTTTGCCATTTTGTGGGCTGCGTTCGTTTTGGGCTCGTTTGGTAGAGAGTTTGGACATGAGTTGAGTTTGAGTCGAGGTTTGATTGCTGCGAGCTGCTCTACACCCTAAACCACAAAGCTGTTGCATTTGTTGCCTAACTACCCTCCACTTCCATGCTCCAACATCCACCTTTTGACTTGTGTGTTCTACTTTCGAGTGCGTAGTTAGCTCGATATTCGTTCGATTTGCACAGTCAATTTGTTCACTAATTACAAACTAATAGATCACAGGCGGCTTCGCCTGTCTGCTCATGTGTTTCTCCTTGGGCTTTGAGTTGTCAATCAGTGTGTGCAGTTTGCTTAGCTTTCGATTTAGTTAGGGCAAAAGATTAATAAAGGAACTCAAAGAAACTCTATAAGCCGCAAGTTTATGCCACATATCGAACAGATCCATCAATATAAATAACCCAATTGGTGTATAATCAAATCTACTGCATTTATTTCACATATTCAGTCACTGTTGGGTACCTCAACCACATGTTGACTAACCGCACTGTCAATATAACCAATAAAGCAGGCTGTTGCCTGCTAGGCACGCCCTGCTCAGCTCTACTCTGCCGCCTACTTGCAGCTGGCAGAATCGCATACGTCAACACAATGTGCTGCAATTGGAGCACAATCAATGGACACTTAAACTCCGTAACAGACACTTGAACACTGAAAACTATACCCAGTAAACACGAGTAGGAAGGGGGAGTGGGGGAATAGGGAAGCCATAGTTGAGGGAGAGACAGTTGGACGAGTCAACTCGCTTTGCTGTGTGTGTGTGTGAAACTGGTCAGGTCCCCTAAGGGTCAGCTACCAGCACCTGCACCAATAAACAAAGACAGCACTACAGTTGCAATACCTTTAGATACCCTGTAAGCACAATAAATACTTGGGAAAGGTGCAAGTTAATAAGTTTAGTGATTATAGTAAAGAAAACCTTTCATACTTCAATATATATGTAGCTGGTAAGTTGTGCTAGCAATTGAACAACCCTTTTCTTGCCCGGCTTACTGGGTATATTGTGAAATTTACGTTCAGTCGCTGACGCGTCTGCGTCTAAGTGAGATGCCAATCGAGTTGAAATGTTCAAGTGCAGCGCACAAACAAAATAGACGTGTTTGCGCAAATCAAATGTGCATAGTTGGCATATTGACCGAAGCAGTCCAAGGGAGTCCACCACACAGACAGACAGACACGAGACACCCTCAAAGGACTTACCAAAGATATGCCCAGCCAGCGATTACTCGTATTCAATATGGTAAACGCAATCGTATTCGCCTCGAGGCGCTTGAACAGAATCTCGGTGAAACGTGCTTGCTGATTGTATGCACGTATTGTGGTCACACCCTGTATTGTCTCCGACAGATGCGATATAACCGGCGAGTTGGTCATGTTCTCGATGCGCTGCAGTTCACTGAAAATTGAAATGGAAAATTAATTAAAAGAAATAAATTTAAGAAAAGAAAATCAAGTTATTTAAAAGGTAGAAAACTTTCCTTGGAATATGAAGTTATTTAAATGTAATTTATAAATTAATAAAAAAATCCTACGCACTTTACATAAAACAAAACAAAAGATCAATTGGAGTAATCCCAAAATTCGATGGTAATTTCATAAATCTTCTTTAATATGTAAAGCAATAAAATTTGCCTTGAGTATAATTTTAAAATATGAAAATAAAATACTTGAAAAGTCAACAAAAAAGTTGTAAACAACTTTCAAGATGTGCTCATTCAAATTTGAAACTCATCCCTTTTAAGTAAACTCCTAAACTCCCAACTAATGGACCACAATAATTGTCAACTTTGTTGTTGTTGTTATTGTCTGTTCGTAGGACAATTATAAACCGCAAGTGCTGGCATAGGAATTGGCTAATGTTGCGCCACTCGCACTATCTGAACAATAGCAGACTGCGAAGCAGATCTTTTGTCGGACCGCTTCAACCAACTTTGACTGCTTATGGCCAAAAACTTTAGGCCAACAAATGTTGACAGCCATCAAGCTGCCAGCGGCCTCTCTTCCACTTCCCCTCTCCCACTTAGCTAACTATTTGATAAACTTTTCGCAAGAATTTACCCAAGCCAACACCCACAGACGAAAATATTCAAAGTCGACTTGTGGGCGTGGCAATTGCAAGTATATTCAAAATAAATGTGTGCGTATTTGTTACACTTAACTCGAGAGTTATGCAAGACGATTTGTCAACATTATGAGGCATACGTATGTATATGTGTGTGTAAATATCGAGGTACAACATGCAATCAACGTGCTTACCGCGCCGAACACCTGTAGAACTTCTGTATGGCATAGTAGGCACCGCAAATGGGCAGGGTGAGTAGCAGGAACCAGGGCGTAATGCTCACATTTATCAATATGGCCAGCAGGCAGAGCAGGCTGAACTGCAGCAGCCGCTGGCAGGTTGCGGCGATTTTCTGTAAATGAAAATATATATGTAGAAATATGTATGTTTTCCATGCATGACAGGCAGAGCAGAGACGTGGCGATAGGGGGGAAAAGAAATGTAATTAAAGTAAAGCGATTATTCTTTTATATCTTGGAAGTCTTATGATGTGATACATTTGAGTTGATTAGATGAACCCAATTCAAATATAAATCTGTATAAATCTAAGGCCCAATCAGCCTTTATAAGTTTACGAACTATGATTGAAAAGAATAATAATAAATAAATATTTCTCAGTAATGAACTCCATCTTTCAAACTAGTAAGACCAATTAAGACAAACATTTTCAAACATGACAACTCTCCTGCTCTTTAAACTTTACCTCAGTACATTGACTCCCCTTTTGCACGCCACTGTCATTGCAGTCGTGTGAATCGCTACATCTGACATGCGAATATGCAGAGAGGCGAAGTGGAACAAGTACAGGAACAGCAAGAGGAAGGGGAAGAGTAGGCAGGCCATCAGTTTGTGCGGCTTTTTGGTAGACATTTTTAAATGACTTTTGCTCGTTTGCGGTTGCAAATTGACAAATGACTAAATTTGTGTGTTTCCCTGCCTGCCTGCCTGCCTGATCGAAACGAACATGTAACCGCATATATAATATATATATACACACAACATATCGCACCGCAGTACAATGAGAGCTGGCAATACGTCGCACTCACGTGTTTGACAAATGCGACTCACAAAATGCTCAGCGAATGCGGCAATGTTTCATAATCAAATTTCGGTTGCGAGTCTGCAAAGTGCGAGCGTTTCTCCAAAGTGCAAAATAATTGAAGATTTATTTGGCACACGTTTGTTTCACAGTGTGTGTGTGTGATGGGGAATTGTGTGTCGTATACGCAATATTTCAGCCACAATTTCAAATGGTAACACATTAGCTAATGTAGCCAATTAAAATCCAACTAAAATCAGCTTAAATAACACTCAATTTGGGTTACTTTTAGTACATACGATCTATAGCTCTTTAACCATTCAGATTCTATAAATAACACACAAATACCTTGCTCAGAATAGGTCAAATCTCCATACACGAGTTAAACTTTCCTTATCAAATGTTCAATATATATTCACTATATTACAGATCAATCAAAGTTGTCAGTTCAATCAACACGCATTTACTCCCACACACGCACACTCAGCATAACAAAAGCTAGTAAAATTTGTATGTTGAAAGGTCAAACAGAGTGAAAACTATAATGAAAGCAACCCGAAAACTGGCGTCAACAAACTCATATATTACACACGCTCACTCACACACACACACACTTGGTACGTCAATGCATAATGCGTGCTTATCAGTGGAAAATCTGAAGCAGCACAACAACAACAACAACAACAGGCAGAAAGATGCTGCTCGTATTTTATGCGGCACAACACAAAAACCTAACTGAAAATGTTGCAGACATATGTGTGTGGCCTTTGGTGTACATGTATATGTACGTATATTGACTACAACAACAAGTTGACCGGAACAACACTGGGGTTAAGCTGGCATAATGTTAAACTATGTTCAGTGAGAGCCTTTAAATACCCTAGAATACAGGCAGAAATTTAAATAAATATATCATCATTTAAATAAATATCATACATCATCAAACAAAGTCTTTAAAATAGTGTATTATTTTTATAATATTATGAAATATTTTACCTATCTACAATATGTTAATAATCTTTCTTAAATGGAAACTGCATCAAAACTTGTTCAATTCTTTTCTGAATGGAAAAGCAATGTACTAAAACCTTTTCTTTCTTTCTCTCTAGCTACGCTTTAAAAGAGTTAAAGTATCAAACTTATCCAAAACTCACGAGTTGCCCATCTGAGAGATCTTGTTTCTTTAATACCAAAATATGACTATATCTGCAATACACATACAACATCTACACGTACTCATGTACGTACACTGTCTGCCTGCGAATGTGTGGCCATAACAAATCTCACCTTATCAATGATCGCCATATCGTTGCTGAAACAATTGACGATGCGTCCAAGCGGGGTCACTTGAAAAAAGTGCAGCGTTTTATGCAAAATCGTTTGCAAGAGTTTATCGTGCAAATTACGACAGGCATTACAGCCGGCCCATTGTCCGGCCGGTGTTGATATCATGGCCATTATAATGCAAACACACGAAATTGTTGCATACATGCGAAAATAGTACGTGACTTCGTCGCTGTCCATATCCGTATCCCCATCCACAGCCACCCGTGGTGCATCGTCGCTATCCCTCTCCCACTTCCACTGGGTCTCCTTCTGCTGCTGCTGCTGTTGCTGCTGTCTCTGTTGCACATGGTCGCTCCAGTGCTGCAGCCAAATGTCCGTGTAGACACGCAAAAATTGCCAAATTAGTGCGGTAATAAAAAACACAATGATTATGGGCAGACCGGAGGCGCGCATATATAGCAGATATATGTGATGCGATATTTGGCCATATTTGCGTTCGAGTGCACCTGACTGTTCTTTCAGTGCACGTTGTTCCTCCTCGCATTCTCCTCTATCCACTTTCGGTTGTGTGGACAGTGACGTCACGTCCGACACGTCATCCTCGTTGTCATCGTCATTGTTGTTGTTATTGTTGTTGTTATTGTTGCTTTTGTTGCGCGCATTTGTTGGCAAAGCTTTGTCGTCAATTTTAACATCTGCAAACGAAACAAAGTGGGGCGAAAAATGAATAAAAAAGTAAAGACTTTGTTGATGTTTTAAAATAAAATCAGTGAGATAAAGAATAAATCGAGCTGAAGTATTGGCAAACTACCGAATGTAGAACAGAATCAATTTAATCTTGTTTTAATTATAAATTTACTTTTTTCTTAAGCATAAAATAAAAAATACTACACCTTAATTTCAAAAATATAAATTTGAAAAATTTAAATATATAAGTTATTATTTTAATGATAAAAATAATGATATTAATATTGATAATATTAATGGAAAAAAATATAAAAAAATGAGAAGAATAATGATAATATTAATGAAAAAAAATATAAAAATAATGAGAAGAATAATGATAATAATATTCAAAGAAACAGTGATAATAATAATAATAAAAATATAAATGATAGTTATAATGAAAATAGTAATTGAAATAATAATGATAATATTATTGATATTAATTACAATAATGATAATAATGATCATGCCAATAATAATGATAATATTGATTGTTATAATAAATATTTGATTATAATAATGATCGTAATAAAGATAATTATTATAATAATATCATTCAAATTAATTATAATAAAGATAATAATAATTATTTTAATTAATAATAATGATAATTATGCTTATCAAAGTTTATAATTTTATTTGAAATCTAGAAAATTATTGGGTTTCATCACAAATCAAATTATGGTATATCCATTTACTTCTTGCCCTGCATATGAACTTCTCCTTTCATTGGTCATCCCAAAGACATCATACCCCTTCCACGATACCAGCAACAATAACGAAAGTAAGAGGTAAAATATTTGTGTTGTTTTTGCATCGATTGCCAGCACAAAAGTCCTTCGCCCGCTACCGTGCATCGTTCTGCACCTGTCTGGCTATCAATGCGCTTCTTTGCCGATGTTTGTACCAATAAAAATTCAATTTTATATGCACACACACACTCACAATCCCACACGCACGCACCCACACACACACACATACAAATACACGCACATGCAGCGAGCTGAAAAAATATATATTTTTTCATTATTCAATATCACTTTTCCCCCTTTCTGCACTTATTTTCGTTTTCTCTCTGTCTTATTTGTTCACATTTTTTTTATACAATGTGCAACGTGTTGCAAGCAACTCTCGTTGCGAATATCGAATATGTACCGCATGTTGCACAGTTGCAAATGGGCAATGTGAAAAAATGACTGATTGATGGCTGCTTAGAAAGGAAACTTTTTTTATTGTCATTGTGTTATATTACAGAAATATCTAAAAACCCTTCAGGTTTTCTTTTTAAAGTTTTTCTGTTTTCATTTAAATTACATACAAGTCTCTTATGAAGTGAGTCTTAAACTAACAAGAACTGCGAAACTACTTGAAAACTTAAGGCACACATATAAACAGTTCACACCCATATATCATCAATTCTCATTTCCCACTGATTGTCTGATCCAAATCAGATGCCCGCAACTGACTTTGAAATCAGTGCGCTGCAATTTCGCGTACTTCTGTGACATTTGCCCATCTGATTAAGTCGAAAGTTTTGCGCCCCCGCCAAGTTGTCAGACAAATATTGACAGCGCGGATAGGGTGGATAGATCAATGCATTAAGTCGGGGCCCAAACTTTTGCCGATTGCAATCCGCAAGTTTTCGGCGCGTTTGGGGAATTGAAAAGTTTGAGAATCCAAAAATTGATTTAAGTTTTGCTCAGGCACTTTTTTTGTGTCTGTGTTGAGTGCAGGCGAAGTGTAACCGGAATCCTGATGGATATGCCAATATTTTATTTTCAACAGCTCTCTGCATATTTATTGTATTGCAACGACAACAAGCCAAAGACGGTTCTAGTCGAAATAAACTCTACCTAATCAATATTCATTAAAACAAACTAAGCAGACAGCGTCGAAATGTATCAAAACACTTTTTATGTTGCAAGATTATTGCCTCAGACAGTTACTTTTTAATTAGTTTGGATGCAAATATCATTATATATTCTTTATCAGTTAATACTGAACAAGAATATATATTCCCTTTTTTCTGCGTCACACGTTCATGTGTTTTTAATCAAATACTCGCAAAGACGACTGCCAATCGACTTCCTACCCATATTCCCTGAAATACTCAACGAGCTGAAGAAGCAAACTCAAGCTACGCTGCAAACCTGCAGCTTTCAATGAAGGTAAAATGAATCCCATCGGAGTTTATAAAACAATAAACAGTTCGCATAAAATGTTTGCTTGTTGTGTGCCGGCAAAAGTGCTTAAAGCAGAAAATCACGTATGCGCACTGTCTGCCAGCATCGATTAAGTTGACCCATATTGTGCCACCAAGCAACTCCCAATGCATACAAATGTCGCGGCGGAAGCAGCGAAGGAACTCAGCGAAGGAGCAGCAGCTCAGCAACAGACGAGAGGACCAACTTTGGCCGCCAGTTGGCAACTAGAGAAAGACAGTTACAATATGCCAACTGCATAACTTACGCTTCACTGGAATAGTAGGAACGACAGCAACAGCAGCAGCAGGAGCGGGAGCAGGAGCAGCATCAGCCAGACTATCTGAAAGGGCGGCAGTTGATTGCAAGTTTGCTGCTGCTTCAATTTCTGTTTTGGCCTGCGGATTGGACGTGTCAACGCCAGGCGAGGATGGCCCCGAACTAAGTTCGACTGTGGGCAACAATTGGGTGGCGCTCGACTCCTCCGAGATGCTCCTGGGGAATGCAATGCGAGAGAATGATACTTAAATACTTGGCCAACCGCAGACAGTTTATTTAAACTGTTTGCCCATGTCCTGCTCCCTCTTCTCCTTCTACTCCATCACTTACCGTATGGAATTGGTTGCACTCAATGGACGATGGTGATGCTGCGGCTTGTTAGAACGTCGCATGGACATGCGTCGCAGGAATTGTTGAAAGCTGCCGCGCGTCTGTACCGCTGGCTGTGCTGCCGCCTCCGACACCCCCTCCGCGCCCACAGACGCCACCATTGCGGGTGGCGAGGAAGCATTTCGTGTGACGGGCGCATGCTGAGATTTCTTCGGTGCCGGCTGCCAGGATTGAGCACGTGGGCAGACCTCTGTAGCCAGCGGCGGTGGAGGCGGCGTAACTGTTCCTCCTACGGAATCAGTGCCATCATTGACGCTCTCAGCGTAGCTGCTGCAACTGGCGGTCAACACACTGCGACGCAACAAGTCGGCACTGTTCGTACTCGATGTGGAGGTGGCTGTCGCGGTGCTAAGACCACTCAACCGATGCCACGAGTTCCTTGACCTGGCACTGCTGTTGCGTCGTTGCAACGTGGCACGACGTCGCGGTCGCAGAATCACGTCATCTGTCTGGCACTCATCAATTGGCAGCGGCACGTCATAGATCAGGTGTCGTGACCCGTAGACACTGGAACGTTTGCGGTTTAGATGAAAGCTGCCCGCCGACTGCAGGCCACAGCTGCTGCCACTGGCCAGAGATAGGGACTAGGGAGATAGAGATACACAAAGATTAGATAAAGGACAAGTCGAAATCAAACGCTTAACTAATCTTGGCGAGTTTTAAGATTTGCTTGGATTAAATTTACTAATCAAAGAGTTTTTTAAGTAATACATAAAAGCTTTATTAAATATTAATCATTGACCTAAAACTTATTGTATTTATAATTTGAGCGAACTATTTAAAAAAATTTCAATATCACAAAGTTAACATCAGATTATGAGGAGGTCAAAATTAGCTCCTTTCAGAAAATAATTCTAATAATTTGTTCACATATACATTTCTGATATAAATCGTGTTAAAGTTTTTTTAAACATCTAACAAAATGAGGAAAGCTTTTAACTCAACAGCTTTGTAAGCTTAAAGCTTTTTGTTAAATTACCTTACTAAACTCTTTACAATTAAATTCAGACACTATTAAACTTAAGTAAACTAATTCTTTGAAAATTTCAAGAAATTATCGGTTCAGCAATTAAAAGTTTCATGATACATTGCCTAATGGGTTTGAACTCTCAAACGAACTGCAAACTCAATAAATAGAAAGGTGCAAATAGCTTTTAACTGCAGAGTGTTGAATAAAAGCTTGGCCAATGAGTTTTCGATTAACACTGTTCATCTTGCACACTCAGATTGTATATCATGACATGTTTGATTAGTAAACTTACCGTTGGTATATCATCATCCTCGTCATGTTCCTGCACAGCATTGCTAAGCATGTTGTGGCCAGACATCGAGTGGTTCCCATCAGTGGCATCCATGTCGGAGCCATTTCCCGCTTCAGATGTCACTGAAATCGATCGTTGCAAACCCAATTTGCTGACATTCTTGAAGAGTTTCCAACGTTCCCGAGCCGTACGCTCAGCAGAACTGAGAGGGAAGTAAATTAGAGAGAGACAAAGAAGGGTAGAAACACACAGACAAATAACTGTTCCAGTTGCATCTATGCAATGCTAATTGCTAACACAGACAACTGTCGCATTTTGCGTTTTCCTGTTCAAATTTCCAATTTCCTCGTAAACAGAAGCTCTAGAAGTAGAAGCACTGCCACAGTGCCACCTCAACAAAGCCCAAAGGAAACCGGCAAACGCAAAGGCAACTCAGTCAGTCTCATTATCTTAACTTTGTTTTCCATTCGCTTGCGCCTTAGTGCTGCCGGCGAAACTTTTCACCAAGAATGCTTTGTCATAAATGGAAATAAAAATCAGCTTTAATGGCAAATGCGAAAATCGAAGAGCGCACAAAAAGTGTGTGCGTAAAACTCAATGGAAAGGTTTTTTGTTACAGGAATTCTACTTCTTCTACTTCACTTTTTGCATTGCTGTAGTGAAAAGGATAAGCCGACGACAATGCTTACAAAGTCACACACTAATCTATGCCGTTGCAAAAGGAAAAACCAGAGTATTTTCTTTTACTTTTCCCATTCCTTTGCATGAACAGTGTTTTTCTTTTGCCTCATCTCCTCCTCGTACTCACTTGGATTGCTCCTGCGGGTTCTTTGCATTTGCGTTTGCTTTCGCAATTATCGAGTTCCATTTGGCGATTATTTGCGGCTGCTTCACCTCAATGTCCTTATAACTGCCACAAGCTTGCAGACGCCCATCTTTCATCACAATTAACTGAAGGCGAATGGAACGCAACGGAATGGCATGAAACGAAACGAGAGCAAAAGGAAACGAAAATAAATTGCAGACCAAGAAAAGAAAAAGGTGAAGAAAAGAAAAAGTTGAAGAAGGTTAGTGCAAGGGAAGAAGTATAGTAAAGATGGTAGACTCTCTCAGATACATTTGGTAAAGATATATCAAAATATATGGTAGAGAATAAAAGGTAGTAAATTAATTTTAAGAATAAATTATTGAGTTACCCCTTTATATTACACAAATCATTTATTAAAAAGTCTAGTTTCTTTTTTATGAAATTTAAATCTGTTTATAAATCAATTAAACAATTTTTTAAAGTAACTTCTGGATTATATTTCCCGTTTAGGCACTGTCAAGTGCAATTAAATAAAGTTTAAGTTAATTACTAAGCAAATTAATAAACTTTCTCTTTTTGCACAATTTCTCAGAGAATCATAATACTCTATTTGGGAACTATATCAAAATACTCAAGACTTGAGCATAAAAAAGAGGTGCAGCACAAAAGGCAATAAATTCAATTTCGAAATTTAAATTTGAAATTTTTCTCTGTCTGCATTTCCACTGCAAATAATTGTTAAAAGTGCGAGAGCAAGAGAGACAGAGAAGAAAAGAGTGGGAGAGTGGAAGAGTGGGGAGGAGAATGGTAGCCAGCAGACCGGCAACAAATGGTCTTTCCAGGCAATTGCATTTATGGCCAAAAGGCGATAAATGGGCCCGGCTTTTGGAGCGCAAAGTAACAAACGGATGCCAGGCCAAAAAGCAGAAAAGCACAAGTGCAAAGAAACGGTGAAAGAAATAGACAGAGAGAGAGACAGAGAGAGAGCGAGAGAAGAGCAACCGCAATTCAAGTCGACTAAACGTAACTCCACCAAAAAACCGGACAGTTAGTTGTCAGGCAGACAGTCAGACAGACAGACGAGCAGCAGGCAAGGGAAGCTGTGAAAATTTGAATATGAAATGCTGTCTGGCCAGAGGGCCACAACTGGCACATCGATTGGCACATCCCGATAGAACGACAGCCCGACAATCTGACAATCCGACAACCCAACGGCAACGGCACTTACATAATCCGCCTCCCTGATCAACTGTAATTGCTGCGTCACCAGGATGATGCTGCGGTTCGACTTGAGTAGCATCTGGCGCACACATTGCTCGAAAACGTGGCTGCCCACCTCATTGTCCAGCGATGACAGTGGATCGTCCTAGAAAAGAAAATTGCATTTCAATATGTCCAGCTGACAGTGGCTGTGGCATTTGCTGCCAATTGACATAGTTATGTATGTCATTGGAATTATTTTTAAATGGGATGAAGAGATAAATATGAGATGAGTTGTTCAATTGGATTATTTTCATAATTATGGACGGAGTTTGTTGAGTTTGTTCTTTGTTATTGTCATCAAACATGTGATTCAATACATAGTAATACTTTGGTAAGTAAATATATTTGAATATGTGTAAACTTTATGACTTTTAATTAATGTTTAATTGATGCAAATCTATTGAAAATCTAAAAATATATCCTATCTTTGGTTTTGGTACTTTTATTTATATAAAATATTGCTTTTTTATCTTATTTAAATATTACTTATAATTATATTAAACTGCTTTTCAGCCTTGAAGGTTTCTCTATACCATTATAAACCCCGCTTATCTATGTGCTTAACCACTGCACTTGGTGCTTAATTTACAACCTAATCACTTAGAAAATTCCAATTTATATAGCCTGCATTAAAAACTTTTCATATTCGCATGAGAAAAACAAGTCGTATTTTTGCTGCGTGCCATAAAACTGAACTCTTCCGCCACAATGTGTCGTCTTCATGTGCAGTTTTATGGCAACTTTGAACTTTAAACGCGCTGCGCACATTTTACGATCATCATCCGCCCACGCACGATGCAATCGCATCACATCGCATCGCATCGCACATAAAGCTCAACGAGGCGTCCGATTGGCATGCAGTTAATCCGCAACAATCGAACTAAAAACAGCATCACTGTCCTTGGCCTTGGCTTTATTGATGGAGAGTAGCTCTTAGAAGTACTTACCATAATGACCACATTGGCCGATGAATATATTGCACGTGCTATCGCAATGCGTTGCCTTTGTCCGCCGGACAGATTGATGCCACGCTCGCCGATTATCGTAAAGTCGCCGCTTGGCATTAGTTCAATATCCGGTTTAAGTGCGCAGGCATTCAGCACAAAGTCGTAACGCTTTGGTCGAAACGATTCGCCAAACAATATGTTCTCCCTGATGGTATCATTCAGTAGCCACGGTGTCTGTGGCACATACGAGATGGTGCAGTTTCTGCATTAATTAGAGGGGGGATAGATAAGAAGAATGCATTAAATTGAATTGATTTAATTAAACGGAATTAAATTACTTAGGGTTATGGTAAAGATCGTAAATAGTGCAAAAGAAATGGTGAATAAAATTGACAATTATGGCTGCTTCTGTGGTAAAGTTCTTCAGCACTATAGTAACTATATTTACTAAAGAGTTTTTGGTTCCAAACTAAGAGAGTTTCCAGTGAAACTCAACAGTTTTAAAGGCGAAGCAAAATTATATTTATAAAAAGGATTTGATATATAAAACTCATTCGTATTTTATCGTTTATATACTTGGATATAAAATCAAAACTAACAGTGTAATATATGGTAAAGATTCACATTACTTAGTGTAATTTTTTAGCAACAATATGTTCGCTTAGTCTTTGATGTAAAATAATATTTAATAAAAAAAAAACACTGATATAAATACAGTAATAAATTCCCTTTTAATATAATAATAAAAAACAATTATAGGAAGTATTCTGTTATATATTCTCGTTGTTATTTCTCCTAGTCACGTACACCCGCTTCCAAATGAACTCGTACCCATGCAAATACTCATACCAAGCACGAATTAGAACGCTTTGCCAACTAAACTTAGCTAAACTGTAGTTTAGTTCACATGTCCCTAGGCTATAAACTTTCACTGTTAATCAACACAGCAACACACACACACACACACACGCGCGCACAGAGAGCAGCTTTCGCTTTTACGTGACATCGCTAATTATCGCAAATGCGAATGACTTCAATTAATTAGCTGCAATTTGGTTAAGCAGCTTAAATGATAACTTTCGCTGCATAAACCGCAGAGCAAGGCATGCACAAGCACACACACACAATGAGCACACTTAACTACACTACAGCACACACACACTCGCGGCCTAATTAAGTGACTCGCGTGAGGTGCAGATAAAGTGATTGGTTTTCTTGGCAGACCACAGAGCGCGGCTGCAGACCACGGACTTGCGACCAGGCCCACTGTAATCGCTTGTCAAATTATTTCAAATACACACACGCACACACACAAATACAAAACGATAACCATAGGCAACTATAACGCTATTCACAAACTGTCATAATGATGGCTAATGCAGCCGCACTTCTGCGGTTTACGAGTTTCCTGAGTTAATTGAATTACCAATTGTTGCTCGAGATGCGAAACGAGATTTGTTTGATTTGCAGCCACTTTTGAGTGCCAGCAATGCATGATTGACAACACTATGAAGATTACCGATAGAAACTTTCAGTAGTGCTTACCAGCTTTAAGCCTTATAACAGAAAATTCAGTTAAGTATAACTTTGGGATTAGAATTATTCCTGCAATGCGGAACATAAGCATAGAATAATACAACTTCAAGGATTAATGTTAATGTTAAGAAGTAAGAGAAGAGAACTGGAAGTTAAAAGTGGAGAAGAAACAAAAGAATGGATAAAAGATATAGAAACAAGATAAAATACTCCGATGAAGGGATATGGAAAAACGTTAAAAATTATATCAATCTAAAACTTAAACCGCATAAATTTATTTTATTTGAAATGGGAAAATAATTTAGGAATACAACTCGAAGAATATGACAAACTATCGAGATAATATTATAACTCTACATATTAATCATAGTTCGAATAACCTGAATGATCGTCAATCAGTCTGTTTGCAGATTAACCAATCGATCTACTTATAATCTCTAGCAAACATCCACCCTAACATTTTGAAAATGCAACATAAAAGAAGTATGTTTTTTATTTAATTCAAAGTATTTTGATCGTATTTCAAAACGTACAGGTATTTAAATACAATTTTTAACTATACATTCTTCTTCAATCAGTCAAATCAAATTCAATTCATAAATATCTGAAACTAGAATTAAATTTCGTATAAACTTATTGCTTTTCAGTGACGAATGTGTTGAAATCTTGTCGAAATGATTAAGCTGCTTGTCAGTTTAAGTGAACTTTTGTTCACAGTGACCGCTTAACGCTGCGCGTCAGTCACATTACGTATGCGCCCCGTTGACCCGCTTAAGCAAAGCGCAGAGCAATTCACAGCGAGTCGTCACACACACCAAACACACTCACACACACGGGCCATTAAATCACACTTTGCACCTCATATCAAACAGAAGTTGGACGCAGTGAGCTTAGACATGGATACCACCTTGTACCTCCCCCTTTTCCTTTCCCCTTGTCCTTCCCCCTTGTCAAAGTCCCTTCTGCTTCCTCCTTGTCCCTCTCCCCTGTCCCTCGCTCCTGCCCTACCCCGTCTCCCTGCCTGGTATCGTTATATCGTCGTCTGGCAGCTGAAAATCACAAAAGCGCACACACTTAACAATCGTTAAGTTCACGTGGCTTCTGCAATCTATGCCACAGTCCGTGTGTGTGTGCAGCCCTACAATAAATTGCCAACCCAAAAACGACAGAGACGAAGAGAGAGACAAAGAGAGAGAGAGAGAGAGAGGCATGAGCGAGACAGCGCTCGAACAACACAGACATTTATTACAGTAATTGAAATTATTGCACATTTTGCGTTTGCCAAGGCGGAACGAATAAAGAAGAGAGGGGCAGCGGGGCAGCAGAGTAAAAATCAACAGGAGCAGCCAAGGCGCATCCTGGCTGCAGCTGCGGCTGCGGATGCGGCACACTCAGCTCCATTCGCCAGGCCGCTGCTGCTGTTGCTGCTGCCGTTGCTGCTGATGGTGTGTGCGATTTTTGCTTGTTAAATGCATTTTTATATGGCAAGCCACGCCTTCGCTTTGCTCGAGCACTTTGTTACAGGCGAAGTGTGTGCCCTTGCCCCCTTTCCTCCCCTCTGGCAACTTGCCTTTCTCAGCTTTTATTTTATGTGCAATAAAATTAACATATACAGACATTTTGTGATAAATTACCGCATCACGTGATGCGCCTGGAAACGACTGTAAAAATATGTTGAATGACTGCGGCGACGCTGACGCCGACGTCGACGCACCATTGACTTCGACGACTTCAGCGATTGGATGCATTTAATTTGTGCAATCCCAACAGAAGTTGGTCAGATTTTTTGGGTATATTTCGCTATAAAATAATGTTAATTTCTTCTGTTTTTAAATTTGTATTTAATTCAATTCAAATATTTCGAATTTCTCATGAATTCCCTTGCTCGCTTACAGCATATCTCGCTGTCGTTACAACCTGTCTTGCAAATTGTTGCGCATTTTACGCTCCACGTCGCTGGGCTGGTGGCATTAAGTGCCACAAGACGCATGCGGCCTGCAACATGCGGCATGCCACTGACGACTGACGCCAGAGTTGTCCCAGTTTTGTCCCGGGCTTCACCGTGGCGCATTAACTTTCGCGTTCATTCATTTAAATTTACACCAAGCCGCAAAAGGTGCAACGGTGCGTATGCGTGATGCCATGTGCCTCTCAATGGTTTTGTATGGCAGTGTGACTGTGTATTCTTACCGCAGTAAAATGCAAATTAACTTAGCTAATTGATTAGCAATAAATTAAATCGAAGAGAGAGTTTAAGCTGAATTTGATGGGAGAATTAATGTTCGTGGTCTCCATTTTCATTGCAACTGCAGAGACTACTTAAATGAAGTGCTTGTACTTGGCAAATTCTTTTAGTAAACAAATTTAAATTTAAATTAGGTAAATACAGTATATGTATAATAGTATAGATTAGATATATACATTTAAAAAAGCAATGAAAATTAAAAATAAACTATACTAAAGATCTGAAGAAATCAAACAAAATTATAAATGAATAGACAAGGTATTCTCGAAACAAAGTACAGATCTAAAAGGGGTACTTTATATAGAATTGATATTAAAAAACTCAACACCATATATAGTCCTTATTATGCTCAACTATTTTTAGCGCCCAAGCGTCATTTTAAACTTGCTTTTGCTTTACCATATTTCTCGCCTTCATTTTGCTGTTGCCGTTGTGCTGCTCATGTTCTCCTCATTTGACATTTTGCGCTGGCTTAGATTACGCACGTTTTGCCTCGTTGTGCCTGTTAGCCAAGTAGACGTGCAGGAGGTGATTGGGAGGGGAGAAGGAGGGGAGGGGGACAACTAACTACCGCTATGCTGACACGCCCCCAAGTAAATATTTGAATTATTTATGTACCATTTTCCGTTGTGTCAACAACAGCCTTGACTCCTGCCGCTGCTGCTGCTGATGCTGCAAGGACCTAAAGGAGGAGTAGGGCAGCTAGTGGGAGGCGTGAGCAGCAAGCTAGAGGCGAGAGGGGGGAGGCATGGCCTGCCCCTAGTTTGTTTGCTCATTTAACGGCATTTAATTGCATAATTTTTGCTCTACACTCAAATTAATTAGCCAACCTGTCCGCACTATTCACACTCACATTCATAAATTGGCCCCCACTGGCAGTTAGGCAGATGATTCAAGGTTAGAAAACTTTAATTGGAGCCGACATTTGTTTTAGCCACTCACTCGCTCAGCACTTGTATAAACAATGGGCCTCAAAACGCACCATGCAGCCAGGCATCACATTCGTCTGTTTTCACACTCGGTTACGTTTAATTAAAGTTTTCCAATTGTTCGTATGACCCCCCGCTGCTCTGTAACATCTTCCTTTTTGCATGCTGGCTGGCAATTTGGTTAAGCATACAAAGCAAGCTGGTTGCAAGTTTTCCCAGTTAAGTTCTAGTTCAGTTTTCGGTTTTCTTGGCCTTCAAGCAAAGCCATAAATAAAATGCAATAAGCTCGAACGCATCTCCTGCAGTTCCAATTTCAGTCACGCCCACCCATATTTTCTTTCCGACGCCTTTGGCAAACGTTTTCAATAAATTTCCTTACACTCACACGCACACACACACACATAAATAAACTTATACGTACACGTGTATTTGTGTAACATTTCGCATTGCGATTCACAAGTTGCGATTTCGTTTTCATTTTCGTTGCCTACTTTTAGGGCTTCCATAGAAATGCATTGGCATAATATGCGTTCAATATGCAACGCAGTGATGCCCCCGAACATGCCTATAGATGTAACTCCTGACTATGCTATATGCTATATACAACTCTGGCAGGCACATTAAGTGTTCAAAATTTATTGCCAGGCTGAGGAGGCATACGAGTTCCTGCTGTTTTCCCATTTATTTTCACATTTATTTATTGTACTACATTCAATTTGATTCGCAAATCAAGTGTATTGAAATGCACTTGGCATACCTGGTATGTTTTTTGGCATGTGAGAAGCACAATCGCCTGGGATTCTGTTTGAGAAAAAAGTAGAAAGTGTGAGCGCTCAAGATATCATAGTGAAAAATGAGGTTAGAACTAGGAAACATGAATAGACTCGGAGAGACAGAAGTGAAGTGGAGTGAGGCAGTTGAAAAAGAGACCTTTCATAGCGAGGTATCTAGACATAAATTCAGACGAGCAAGGAGTGAAGTCTATGGTGCACTCAAGTAGCAGAAAAAAACAGAGAGAAGCCTTAAAATTAATTAAAAATTAATTCCAGCGGCATAAGAAAACAGAAAATATAACAGAGGCAAAAGAAAGAGGAAATACTGTACTCACTTATGCCAGAACATATTCCCCGCCAGCAGCGGCATCTCCATGAGCAGCGCCGAGAGCAGCGACGTCTTGCCACTGCCGTTCTTGCCGACAATGATGGTCAGCCTGCCCTTGGGTATGGCCATCTCCGGCACATGCAGCTGCACCTGAGCCACGCTGCGCTGTGACTGCCAGGAAAAGAGACCGTCGTTGATCGAGACAGCAATGTCGTCGGGCATCTTCAGCAGCAACGAATCACGCCGCCAGCTATCCGAGTTGCGAGCACGCAGCACAGAGAACTCCAGTGGCTTCTCGGCGGTGCCGCCATACAATTTGGGTGGCCTTATAGCCACGTAGGGAGTATTGCGCAATAACTCACGACGCTGCTGCACCACCTGATGGTGACCCACAACGGGGTCAGCTTGCGACACTGCTGGCGGCGGCGGTGGCGGAGGCGGATGCGCTGCATCCTCTGCCGTCGGCTCGCCATTGGCCTGCAGCAGCGGTGTAATGGGCTCCGATTGAGCCAGCGGCGCCGGCGAGGCTGGCTCCTGTGGTATGCAGATACGCAATGCTTGACGCTGCTCATTGCGTCGATTCTCCGCCTGCGCTGTACGCAACGTCATGTTCGACTTCTCCTGCGTCTCGTACATGTCCAGCGAAGCATCGCTTTTGCTCAGTATACGTGCCATGTTGCGGATACCCTCGAACTGCTTCTGTATCTCGGGTGCATGCAGGAAACGCTCCAGACGACGCGTCGACACGCGTGCTGCTATAATGATCGGCACCGTGATGGGAAAGATGAGCAGCGGCACAGTAAGCTGCTGGAACAGCGCCAAGGCGGAGAACAGGTGACTGGCACTGAAGTCATGGCGTGTATTCTTCGGCAGGCAGACATAGACGGTCAGGGTCACAAAGGTCACCAGCACCGTGGAAATGTGCGTTAAGATGTCTAGAAAGAGCCAGTTGGAAAAGAGGTTAAAGAAATCGGATAATGAAACTAATAAATATTTTTTAATTTTTTGAGATTTCTCTCAATATAAAAGAAATAAAATGAAATCAGTTGCCAACTCACTCATCAAGGTCCAGAAGAAGGCATCCTTATAGAGATACTTCAATTCCTTCTTGCGTGCCGCTTGTATCTTCTTGAGAAACACATCATCCCAGGCATTGAGTTTGATTATCTTTATGCCTATCAACGCATCATGTATTTTCTTCAGACGTTCATCGGTGTATTTCTGTACAATATACATATGTATAATGTAGTAAATATATTCAATAAAATATTATTATATATAGAAATTGTTTGTATTGTATTGAAAGATTTGGCAACTAAGTTCACAACGTCAAGAATTACTAGTACCCTCTACATCATCCTCTTCAAACTTCACTGTAATCAAAATAATTCTTCATTCATTGCCGGCTTTGTGCTCATTTCAACCTAATAAAACGTACACACAGGAAACTGGCATTGGTCGTACGTAAGTAACTGGCCAGCAGCACGATCCGAAGCCGAACAGAACAGAACAGAACAGTTGGCCCAAAACCAGAAACCGAAATTCAATTAACTGAAGTTGACCAGCCTGGCAATAACTTTAAATTGACCACAAATCTGTTAACAGGAAACTTTTAATGAGCCGACAGCAACAACAACAGCTCAGCCAAAGTTCTACAGTGAGCAGGGCAGAGAGAGAGATGGTGAGAGGGGAGAGAAAGGGAGAGAATGCTCTGTATATCCCACAAACAAATTCAGAACTCGAGGCGAAATGGCAAACAAAACTGACCAGCACAATGCAAAAATCAAACAGCCTGTCCTTCTCACTCTTTCTAAAACCACTCCTCTCTCACTCTCTCTCCCACTCTCTCGCTCACTTAAATATCCTGCGTACCATTTCGTGCTCACCAAATCTGAGAATATTAAATGTATTTCAATGCTATTGTTTTGTGTCTTAATTAAATTCAATTTGATATTGGATTAAGTGCGACGACAGCCAGAGAGACACAGACACGGAAGATTTCACCCATCGATGGCATCATACTTACCGCTATCAAGTGACCATTGTTGGACATCGCCTTCCCGATGAGAAACTGCAGCGGGGTCATTATGAGTATGCACACAATGGCTCCAATCACTGCACTTATGCCCAGCTTCAGATACAGCAGATAGATGACGATGGCAATCTGCAAATGTAAATGCAAATGAAAGTGTAAATGTATATACTCCTATACAAACATATACATATTATATATGTATGTATATATCATATTATATATGAATGTATGTTGCTGGGGAACATGTCTGGCATCCAATTGATTTGTTTATGCAAATTTTGCAGACACTGCAAGCCCAAGAGATAATTAAGTTGTAAGTAAATTATTTGGTTATTTTACGTAATCCTTGAACTATGTAACACTCCCTTTCTCTCTCACACGCAAAATATATATACTGCTGTGGTCCTTTCATACAACTAAGTTGAGGCTGAGTCGAATTGCAATGCAATCCTGGACTAGGAGCAGCACATCAGGCATCTTGTGTAATTATTTGCAAGTGACAAATTTCTCTGCTATTTCTATTCAGGTCTATTGCTCTACGACAGTTAGAGATAACATTCAATAGAGAAAGAGCTTCAATCGAGCACATTCCATAATTAATAAACTATAAAGAATTGATTGTAATATCAAAACAGCTAAATTTAATTTACTTTCTGGCATTTAATAGACTGCAATATGACTACTATAGTATACAGGTCTGACTGTTCTATTATGAATTTTGAACATCAAGAGATGTTCATATTTACGTAGAGTTTTCAGTTATATTGAATGTTATTATAATACTGCATTAAACTTTAGAAAAACATCAAATTCCCCTATAAAACTAGACTAAATAAAACTTTTTCAGGCGAATCTAGTTCATTCATTTCATAGATGTTTTTGTTGAATATTTAAGCAATCATAACATAGTAGAAATTGTATTTTAATTCATATTTATTTGTATTATTGCATGAAATATCTCAAATGAGAAATGCTGAATGTACAATACATCTGTACATACAAGAGAAGACATTCTGACAATTCAATCATTGACAAATTCATGCTAGGTCCAAGTCCTACCTCATTGATGAGCTACGTACCCTCTACATTTGTGCGCTTATTGGCTGCCATTGTAATGTATAATCTCTTCGACAAATTCCAGTCGATTATGCTGCAAATCAGATATATCTTCCTCCGTTCACTATGCAACTAAAATGTTCATTAATTTTTTACGCAATAATGTCAAAATACAAATGCCCAGTCCACTTTGGTCATGGTCGTGACTCTGGCTTGGGCTTCACTCTGTGTTCACTGTTCTCCAGCAAATCCGATTGGAATCGAATTGCATACAAACGAGTAAATTATAATGCAGCTGTTGCCATTGGACAGTTCCACAGCACGCAAATCCTAAGCCTCTTGCCAAAGCATTCATTTCGAGACTCTGTCCAAGTGGGACCCTAAGTAAATACAACCTCATGGCTAATTATGCCAAGATGTGTACACACATGGGCCACACTCGGGCCACACTCGGACCACACTGGGGCACACAAGTCTGCACACACCTCCATTTAATGTGAATTAATTATGCGTTTATCTGTTGCTTGTGTGTGTGCGTATCATATATGATGATCCAATGGTCCTAATTGCATAAAACTATTATAAGAGGTGCAAATTATTGGGCAATATTTTATATTGTATATACATATACTACACGTACTTGGTAAAAGAAACAAAATTCTTTGATATGTTACAAAGAAGTAAAATAAGTAGAAATGATGCTTCATTCGTTGCAGTATGCTTAGGCGATGCTTCTAAAAATGAAGTACATCAGATAATTATCTTAGAACTCTACCTATTTATTTTAAATTGTTTACCTAAGAACTAACTCACTTATGTTGCAGTTTGTCAATATAAAATAAATACTTCATAATTTGTTCATCATTTTAATATATAATGCATACTTATTATATCTACCTTTTTATATACTCAAGTATATCTCATATCTTTTTCTTCACGTATCCTTTCTCATATTCCTGCACAGTGTCGCATATGTCCATCTGACAGTTTTAAACCTTAATGTATTTATATCACTTCATCACTTTGCAAATACAAAATAATTCTCTTAAGTCTCTACATACATATTTCAATACCTACTTCACACATACACACACACATGCCGAAGGCCTTTCCAAATATTTGTACAAAGCTTTGCAGTGACATTTAAATGCAAAGTGCAAATAAAATTGCAAATCGCTTTTCAGATTTGTTTGTAGTTTGTAAGAAATTGCGCAAATATAAAATACAAATCAAATGCACTTGCAATTTATAGACGACCAATTACGCCATGAGATAATAAATCTGCAGTCTACACTCTGATTAAAGCAGCAGCAGCACCAATGACAACAACACTAACAACAACAGCATTGTAAATAAATAAATAAGCTTTGAGTGAAAATTGTGCCAGCGAAAATGGCACACAAGATGCTCGTAAATAACTTTTAATTTTTGTGCATATCCCCCCTCTCCCCCTTCCTTGCCTGCCCGATACGAACCTTGAATGGAATGGCCCAGGCGTAGTGAGAGATCCAGAAGAATTGCATTATGTTGAGCGTATCCTCCGTCATGTGGTTCGTGATGGCGCCGATATCGTGAAGACCTTGAAGAAGTGCAGAAAGGGAAGTTATTTGTACGTAGGAAGCAGCTTTAAAAAGGTATGTTTTAAAAAAAAAACATTTATATATTGTATATATATACCTATATTATATATAATGCATTTAATGCATGAGCAATTCCCCATCTTCTACTCCATTTAAATCATCAATCAAAAAGTATAAGTTGCAAAATCAATCGAACAGTTTAGCTCAACTTTAAATTCAAAGAACAAACAGAAATGTATATAAAACTCGATATATATCGAATCATTTGCCCTGGCAGCTCGATAACAAAACTAACCTAACTCTAATCGCAATACCTTTACAAAAGTACTCAGACTGTCTAGTCCCAAATTGAATGAACCTAACTTTTATGCTGAACTGATTGAAATGAAGCCAATCTAGAGGAGAGAGGGCCGAATAATTCGATCATAAAAGCTCGTGTGGCGGCAGTAAACCCAAGAAGGGGAAGAGAAGGGGAGAGAGAGGGGGGAGAAAGCAGAGAGAGAAGAGGGGAGCGAGAGTTAAACGAGCTAAGCTGATCGAAAAGCAATTTGTCTTTACGGCAGACGAAAAATGCTCTAATCGTATCTAAAAACAAATGCTACATGTACTGCGACAACAACGACAAATGTGCCGGGGGTGAGCGGTGGAGGGGTGGTCAACAAATGGGCGCAGCCACGCCCATTTAAGCCAATTACACGTGGACACTTGGTGCGGTGTGTGCGCTAGGTGCGCTGGCCAAGCAAACACTTCGTCCGTAAAACTTTCAATTAACACCAAACGCACATTTGCCAGCAGCAGAGAGGGTAGGAGATTAGGGTAAAGAGGTAGAGGAGTGGGGAAGGAGCAGGAAAGAGAGAGGAGTGCGAGAGAGAGAGGGAGGGAGAGGGGGAGAGAGGGAGCAACAAAAAGCGTGTTATATAAAGCCAAACACTCACCGCCTGAACGCTCCGTTTGTTCTTGTGCATTGGGAGTCAACTTAATGTCGCCATTCTGTTGCACAACTCTGGCCGTAGGGTTGCCACTACCATCACCACTACCACCACCAGCGCCAGCAGCATCATCAGCGGCAGCAGCACCACCAAAACCAGCACTGCCGGCATTTAGAAGCAAACTTTTGCGATAAATTAGCCCCTGAAGCGATGTTTTAATCCTGATGCCCGTCATATTGAGCACATGCGTCGAGGCCTGCGACAATGCGGCCTGCGCCAGTGCGGCCAACAGCACCAGCCAAGCAATGCTCCAGCCATTTGTTAGCAAATCCGACCAGCTGGCATAGTAAATTCTCACGCTATGCTGCCCGATGCCAATCGCCAGACCAAAGGGCCCACCTCCGTTGTCAACATCAACATCATCATTATCATAGTAAACCGGGTTATCAGCATCAGCAGCATCGGCAGCAATGCCATTGACATCGACATCGACAGCATCTGTGGCCGCATTCGGGTTAGCACCGAATCCCGCTCCTCCGGCCTCCGCAACCTGTGCCCGTGCCTGGGCGTAGAGTCCCTCGATATATTGCACTATTTGCTGTATGGCAAGTGGACCAATCAATGCAAATAAATCACCGCACAACTTTAGAATGCCGCCCAGTGCAAACATGCGCCAACTGTTCTTTATATAACAGTACCACAGAGAGGGCGGGGAACTCGACTTTTTCTGCAAAAAAAAAAGAAGAGAACAGGAATCGATGATGCCAAATAAGTGACTGTGCAATAGTTTATACAATAAATCACATAATGAAACTGTTCTGATAATGTATGAAGTGAAGAGATGATGAAGAGAGTGTATCAATATAATAATAATAATATAATATTTATAATAATATAATATAAGAACCAGAAACTTTAATCTTATTTCATTGAATTTTAATTCTATCACAAACTTAATAAACAAATGAAAAATAAGTATATAAATAACTCTTCTCATATAAAATTAATAATTACTATATTGTATTCATTTTTTGAAAATACATTTAAATTGAAATGAGAGTTATAAGAAACAGGAAACAGATATCATTAAATATAAATACTTTGCAATTTTGTGCAATTTATAATTATTCGAAATATGTATTAAATAATACTTTTAAGTAAAAATAAATCAAAAAAAATTCTAATTTAAAATACAAATCTATATTTGTATTTATTTATAAGACTGAAATCTAAAAATATCTCTTCAAATTATATGTATACAGTTAATAAAAATATACTCCTTGCTATAAGCTGTTAAAAACCTCATCCTTCCTTTTCCGTATGCATTTAAAATATATGTATTAACATTACGTATACGCCATGCAGTTTGTATTAACTGTAATTAATAAGCACATTAATGCCAGACGCTTAATACGTTATTTGGCTGCTTCACACTTCGCTTTATCATAAAAATAGCACAATATTTCGCATATAAATAACCATTAAAAAGACCGACTTAAGTGTGCATTGTATCGACCTTATGATACTCTGCATGAATGATAAGCTGATTGAAAGTTGCTGACTTTAGCCTGTATACCCCTTATATAAATAATAAAATGGTTTTAATGTTTAGAGTATACATAACTCTATTTATAAAGGGTACCATTAAATTTTTGTTAGAAAACATTTCAATAAAAAAACATTTTTTATGTACTTAGCCTGAACTCTTTGAAACAGAATACGCAGTTCTTCGCTATTTCATCAAATATCCCTTGCCATCCTCTCTCTCCCACCTGTTTTCTGTTCCCCTCTTTCTCTATCTGTCTCTGTCTTTTTTACTGATAAGTACAGGGCATCAATAACAAACAATGACAAAACTTTCACTTTGTTATCAAGCAAAATGGCTGAGTCTCTCTTCAGCTTCATGGGCATCGTTTTTCACATTTCGTTGTACTCATTGTTACAGTTGTTGTTGTTGTTGTTCACATTGTTGTTGTTGTTATTTGCATTGATAATTTATTGCCGTTGGGCAACGACAGCATTGCATTTAAATAAATAATTAAGCAATTTGCTTGTTGTGCTTTTCGCAAATGAAATACAATATTTTCTTAATGGAAATTCAACAGAGCCCAATGCCAGCTCGTGCTTTTCCACATTCCATCCATTCGCTCTCTCTCCTTTTCTCTCTCTCTTTGCTCACCATGCAGACCTGAAGAGAAGACTCAATTGTAACTGGTTGTTTTTTTTTTATTTTTTGGCCAACAGCATTTAATTATTTATGCTTAAAATGTATGCTTTTTAATTAAATGACGCTTAATGCGTGAAGTTTGCGTTTAATACATTCAAATATGGGTTATTTGCCACAGTGAACACTACTGGTGACTGACAGCTTTCAGAATGCTGATGAGTGAAGCATATTTAAAATTCATTTAACACTTTCTGACACTGAATAAATAACTTCAATCATATTTATATTTATGCATATTTAACTGATTCCTTTTAAGACTGTCGTATGACTGATTTCTTTAGCCAGCGCATACTGTACTTATTTTAATCGAGTTTGGTTGCAAATTTATTGTCTTAAATTCTCCAAGTGAACGCTTCAGTGAAAATACTTAACTTTATTTACGACACACAAGTTTCTTTTAATATAAATTGAAATGCTTTTATTCCTTTCTTAAATAATTTTGGCTTGGCTTAAAGACTTTTTTCTTGCCACCTATTAATATAAATTATCATTTTATATATCATTATATTATATTTTAACTGAATCATAAATACTTTAGGATACATACTTCTTACTCCAAAAAATATAACATAAGAATAAGCCTCCACTTAAATCACTTTGAGTTTTATTTAATTAGGAAAGATTAATATTCTCTTTACTTTATCTTAACCTCTAAAAACTCACCACTTTCTCCGTGTAGATATACAAAAATCGATCATAATGCGCCCTTGCGCTATCCTCCAGTCGCATATGACCGAGATCCTCCAGTTCAAGGGGTTCCTTATACCCTAGCCAGAGCAGGGAGTTAAGCCACCAGAAGCAAGTCTTGGAGTAGAAGGTAGCCAGTGTGTGCTTATACCCAATGCGATCGTAGTCCTCCAAGTAATCGTCTCGATAGCGCTGCAAGTAATACATTATGTTATTTATATACATAAAGTATTATATCTTAATGCCCTACAGTTTCTTAAATTAAGTTTAAACAGAGTCCCAACAAACCACACATCTTGCAAACGTTTTTCTGGCGCATTTCAGGCACAACAAAGGCCGAACAAAAGCCCAGTCCAAAACTGGACCATAACTCAGTGGCAACTTAGCAACTGGTCTTTAGTTTTTCCAACAGATTTCATTTCACAATACAACCCTCCTTCTATTCTTTCCCTTCCTATCTACCGACTCTGGCTGACACTAGACTTGCGCCAACAAAAAGACAAGATGACACTTTGTAGCCTTGCTTGCATGTGTTACTGTCACTTGTAGTGAGCTACCCTATGAAGGGTTTATAAAGGGGAATTCAAAGAGTATATAGAGAAGAAAAGAACAGAGATTAATTGCAATATATTGGTACTTTTATCATGTGTATAGGGTATTTGGTGGTTTATCTACTTGAATGTGAAATAAGCATTCAATGAATGAAGTCAGAACTTCAAGTTTAACTTTGTCGAAGAGTATTGACAAATATTTGATTTGAATAAGGCAACTAGCTGAAGTAGAACTAACGAATGTACATAAATTAATTGTTAATATAAGTTTAAAGCTATGATCTTCTATACAAATTTAATACTTTATAGGGTATTTAATAGTCTACCTTTTATTTTAAATTAAATTTCAAACGGACCTTTTATATCAGTCAATCTTTATCAAGAATATATTCAAAAGATATGTTTGAAGGTATTTAAAACTCGTGTTGCTTAAGACAATGCTAAAAAATGCAGGGTATTAGCTAGTGTACCTTCAATCCCTCTACTACATATTCGTGTAGTTGTTGTTTTCGGCATGCAACACGTTTTGTATGCTGCTCAACGCCTTAACAATGGCACTTCGTCTGGACGGACGGACTGCTTGGCTTTTCTTTTGCCAGCCTTTTGTTCAGTTGCAGTTGTTGTTGTTGCTGCAGTTGTTGTTGCCAGCTTGGCAGTTGTTGTGGCATTTGTTGCACTTAAGCATCTCGTGTGGCTCGCAAGCTGTCGCTTTTGCGGCGCCCTGCCGCATGCGGTCAAGCACGCAACGCCTTGAAGCATGCAAACACTTTTGGCATAAATAAAATATTTGCCAAAATGCGCTTTGAAAGATAGAAAGAGAGAGAGAGGGGGAGAGGGGGGAGGGAGGAGTGGAGGCAAAGCAAATCTGCGCTTAACCTCAATTAAAATGTAAACATATTAAAATCCCAGTGCAGAGCTTACAATTGCGCCCCTATGCGACAAGCCCCTCCCCCTTTGCAACTACTCCTCCTACTCAGCTAATCCCCTGTTAAATTAAATAAACCTTTTGCATTGTCATCTCAGTCAGTCTCGCGTGCCGCTGCCTCTCTCTCTCCCTCTCTCTGCGACGTCAGTGCGGCTATTTGCTCAGCTAATTTTACGCGCTCTGCCAAAATGCAAATGCCTCCCATTCTCTCTCCCGGTCCCTCCTAGCAGCTCACTCTTTCTCTTCCGCTCAACATCCGTTTTTGAGCATCAGCAACAGCAACAACAACAACGGCGGCGACAACAACTGCAATAACAACAACAACAGCGCGACTCGTTTTCGCATGGCTTGATACCCTGCAAGCACAGGCAATGGGGTAGTAACGTTGCTTAATTGACCTACTTGTATATTATGCAGTTCAATTTGGAGTTTAACTTTTACAGCGCATCTGCTAGTCACGCATACCCAGCCATCAAACGGACGCAATCTTTGCAGTTGTTTGTATTTTCGGGTTTGTGCTCAACGTTGCATGGCATTATTTGCTCACGCCCCGCTCTTGCTGCCACGCCCACAGTCACGCCACCAACTTCCTTTATTAAAATTATGCACTGCATGGCGGCGCCCAAATTAGGTTGGTGCTGCCTCCGTCTCCCTCCTTCCCTCCCCCCTCCATTATTCACATTCTTTCTCGCTCTCTTCCACTGAAGCTTGTGTGGCAAGGCACGTGAAGCGGCATTTTGTCAGTGCCGCAGTTTCCGGTACTTCATCTTTATGAAAGTGGTTAAGAGGCAGAGAGAGAACGAGAGGAGGAAGTAGTACGAAGTGGAGGAGCTTGGTATGCATGTTGACAAATGCCCCACGCTCAATTGTATGCGAGAGTCTATGGCGATGCTTCCTATCGCAATGACATTCGCCTGCACTTGGCCCAACTTTTGCAATCACCTCAAAATGTATAGCATACTGCGGGGCGTCTTTCATGTGGGTACAGCAATTTGCATATGCCCCCAAATTCCCAAATGCACTTTCCCAGCTATAGCGATAGCGAAATCACTGCAATGGGAACTAGAAAGAAGTTTCTGATATATTTTATAAGATATTTCCGATTTCTTGGCTCTAACTTTCATTAAGGTCATATATGTTAACTTGGTTATTTTAAAATACTTTAAATAGTAGTTTAAAGTTAGTTCTCTATTTAAAATTATCTTGAAGAAATCACTAAGAAAACCTTATTTGGAACATCTTGAAATCCTTTTTCGTTGCCTTTTTTTGAAGTGGTTCCTTTTCCCAGCAAATCAACTAAAGTTTGGCTTCCCTTTTTGGCTTTTTTGTTGGCCTCAGCTGGCATTGATTTGATGTTTGAATATTACTCATACGACATGTGCATGAATATCTCAAAAGGAAACCCCGTAAGGGAGCAGCGCGGCTCTTGAGCACATGCCAGCACATACATTT
The DNA here is from genome assembly GCA_018904595.1 of Zaprionus indianus. NCBI lineage: Eukaryota > Metazoa > Arthropoda > Insecta > Diptera > Drosophilidae > Zaprionus > Zaprionus indianus. The sequence goes on from JAEIHA010000905.1 coordinate 8,071,703, forward strand.
AGCAGGGTACATTCGATGGGGCAGAGATGGAATAACCGATAAGTAAGCACGTTCTGCTCATGTTTGTGTCAAATTTTTAACTTACTGTTCAACTTGACTTTTGAAACTGTTCTGTAAATATTTGCGATTTCATTTACATAATATGCAATTAGGCAGAGAGTGCATTATTATCGCGGGCGTTGTATACAGGAAGAGAATTAAAGAGTATCTAGGCGAAAATTCAGTTCAATGCATCTCTAAATTCTCAATCAAAAAACTGTCAGAGAACGTTTTTGAAAACGAAATGTAATCATTCAAACGCTATAAAGCGGAACCCGAATTTAATTTATAAATAGTATAGTTTTTATAAAAAACAGTCCGTTGAAAACAAAGTTTTTCTTGAAGAGTTATGCCAGAAGGTGAAAAGGGTATTAAACCTACGACATGTGGATGTTTGTCTTTCTCAGTTGTTTCACTTTCAACTGGGCTGCAATGATTAATATTTGATATGCACATTTCTGTAGTAACACATACAAACAAACACATATGCCCGCACACTATGCACGTGTGTTTGTGTGGTGCACCTTAAAGTATGCAACAGCATTAGTGCATTTTGGCTGCTTAACAATGACGAGCACAAGTCGCAAGTCCAACTTCGGGAGCCGCTTAGCGGCTGTGTTTGTGTGTGTGTATTTGTGCGAGTATAAACAACCGTAAGTTGCACGTTTTATGCGCTGTCCGTGTTCTTTGTTTACCCCATTGCAAGCCCATCTGCTTCCCCTGCCACTCGGCCTGCTGCCTCCTTTCTTTGCATAGCCAAAAAGGTAAGCAACAAAATCGTCTAATGTAACTTTAATGTTTTTATTTGCTTTGCTACTTTGTGCTGCGCTTATTGCGCTGTGGCTCTTTTCTTTTTCCACTTTTCTTCTTCATCTTCTACTTATTACTGTTGCTCTGCTCTATCTTCGTTTGTGTGTGTGTGTGTGTGTGGCAAGGTCTGTGTGTCTGTGCGCCTCGTCCTGTGTGGCAACTTTGGATTTCCGGTCTCGAGCGGAAATAATGTCAAGCATGAGGAGACACAAGCACCAAGCAACGTTTCCATCGTCTTCTCCCTCTTCCACAGCCTCAACTGGCACTGCTTAAATATTTAACTAGTTCTCCAGGCAAGTTGTATGTTAATTCGATAACGGGATTTTGCATTCGGACAAGTTCAAAACTGGCGAAGCTCAGTGAAGGAAATCAAAATTAAGCTTTAAGTTGTCAGCAACAATTTATGTATTAATCCAAATGGAAAATTGTCATATTAAAGATTAATTTATCGATATTTAAAGGATGAAATAAATTGTTTTAAAGTAAAGATAGTAATGGGTACTTTAGAAGATCTATTTTATATTGATTAAGGGAAGAAATCAACTTAGATAAATCATTGAAATCTTCTTTAAAGTATTCCACTGAAATGCTTTCCTTAACTAACCTGCCATCTTTCATATTCCTTTCCTCACTCACCTCTTTATAGATGGTATATCCATCGAAGGCTGCCAGGGTAAGCAGACCGATGGCATTCACAGCAACCAGGCAGGTCTCCAGGCCCAAGGTATCGTCGTAATGAACCACGCCGGCAAGTTCGTCAAAGCGCAGCAGGAACAACACCAGCTCCACAGCGATGCTGCCATACAGGTAGACTGCAAAATCAAAAGGGCATCGGTTAATGCTGCTCCCAAATTAACACTCTCACACACACACACACACACTTCTATACGCACCTGTCACCTTTTTGCGTTCGAGCAGACGATGATAGGACATTAGCATAATTATCAAGAGGACAGCGGCCAAGGAGTTCCATACGGCGCCGGCACCAATGAAAATCAAAACATTTCGTTCCCTTGGCAACGAGTCGAACAGTTCGTTCAGCTGCTCTGCCCGACGCTGGGGCAGCAGACTCCTGGCCAGCTCGAGACTGTTAACGGCCAACAGGAGCAGCGAAACAGCTGCGCGCAAATTGTGAAATGCTAGCAAAGTTTTATGGCACCTGCAGCGGAAACGGAAATGGAAATGGAAACAGACAAACATAAACGTTAGTACAGTGAGAACAAAAAGTTCACAATCTTTGCAACTCTCTTTATAGATAAGGCAAAGATATTATGGCAAGTGGAGTTTCAGTGATTTCTTCTTTGATTATCTTGTTTATTTTGAATAAAAGATATCTAGGAATATATATTATAGTTAATTAATATTATTATGAATATGTTATGTTATAGATATTCTTCATCATATACTTATATTTAGTTCAGCTATAGACATTTTGTTCTACAAACTCCTGCCCAACTCCAGCTGAAAGCACTTGCAGCCAGGTAGACAGCCGACTGTGGCCTGTGCGTATACTGACACTGCTAACTGTGGACGGTAAGTAGCCTAAGTAGTGGGCCAAGCGGAGCGCATAAATATTACAATATCAACAATTTTGAGTTTAATTAAGTGAAGTGCCTGGCCAACCAGACAGCACGCCCTGTGTGGTGTATATATATGTGTGTGTGTGTGTGTGTGTATGTGTGGAAATGTCAGTGTGTTGTGTGCTTGTTCAAGTGTTCTTTGTAATTGCCACAATTATATTCAAGTGTTTATGCCGCTTCTGCTGCATGTTCTCCTTCCCCCCCTTGTCATCCGACTCTATCCATGTCCAGACTGAGCTTCACGAGCCACGTCTGCCTGGCCATAATCTTAAGTGTGATATATGGCGCCCACTTGACTGGCGCACTTTTTGATTGCATTGCAATAGTGGCGGCGTCGTATTCAAAAATAACCAACAAAGTTTTAATGGACAATGAAAGTGAGTCGAGATTTGAAGTTGAACACAAAACTGAGATAGAAATAAGCACTTTAAAAGTGAGAAGAATCTTCAGAAGGAAGAACGAATATATTTGAAAAATAAGCACCTGAAGAAACATTATAAAGTAATCTAAAAAAATGTTTCTAAAATTGAAAATGAGGCTAGAAAATAATAAGATAAATTGAAATATTATTGAAATATATTTTATTCCTCTACTGATATAGATATTGATTTTGAGTTTCCCCATATAATTCTAAAACATTTCCATTAAACTATGAAATGGAAACCGACAAATTGAAACCTTTTATTCAATTCTTCCTTGGTATTTGCAACTTTTCCCACAAAAATGATCTATTTAATGATGTGCAAAAATGTAGCATACTTTTTGGGAAGCACAACATGAACATTTGCACATTTGCACACGAAAATGCGGCAGAGGAAAGGGGAATGGGTAAAAGGTGCTACGTTGGCAGGGAAAAGCGCAAACAGTTAACTTGCGTCCGCAATGCCGTTGAAATATTATTTATTGCAAATGCTGTTGCATACTATTTGGCGCAGTGGCGGCTCATATGTGTTTGCAACAGGAATAACAACGGGAACGGTAAACTTCACCTTCCTCTCTCCCTATCTCTGTCTCTCCTTCTCGCCAATAAAAACAATTGTAGCTTGATTTTAATTTTTTAGCACGCCGCCAGTTCTTATTTATCTCTTTTTTCCCGACTGTCTATAAATTTTCAGAATGCACCCAGAAAAGAAGGAAGATAGAGGGAGATAGATAAATTTAAGAGGATGAGCGAGACAGATGTCAGACGATCCCTACATATTAATTACTTTTTTGACCGCTCTAAAAGTCCATGAATAATTGATTTCAATTTTTGCAAAAATGTGCACAATACACGTTTTTCGTTTTTCGAATTTCGTTTTGGCTTTCGATTTTAGACTTTTCGTTTTATTTTTCTTGTGTGAAATGAACGAATTTTATGGCCTTTTTTGTTGGCTCTCAGTCGAACAATGTGCATTTAAATGCAGCACACCAAAGAAAATAATAAAAAATGCAAACCTATTTGAAATTGTTTACTATTTGTAATGCCAAGGCGAGATTATCTATGGGGTATATAGATTTGTTTCCGTAGAAATATAACAATAACTTGTTATAAAACATTTGAGTATAATTCTATTTACTTTACCAAGTAAAGAAACAGTACGGAAAAAAAAACTTTAGAACATAATGTAAAGATAATTTCCTATCTACAGGGCATATATCTGTCGTGCAGAACACTCTCGAAAACTTTCCCTTTTTTTCAATGCACTTTCATTGTTCATTTTTAGGTTCAGGTGCAGTATTTTTTATTGATGGTCTGTTTGTTTGCACTTGTTGTATTTAAAATTAATAGTCGTTGATTGAAAAGTTTGGGCAAGTCTATAATTTCTACTATGACGGCTTTTTGTTGCTGCTGCGCGTATGTTTGAATTTTTATTTGCCAAATTGTTGTAGTACATCAAACGTTGATGAATGATAGATGATGAAAATTTAATTATTTTTCACTGGAAATGCTGCAATTTATCAAATTTCAATTACTAAATTCAAGGTTGAAAAAAATAGGTTTCAATTGTTAAAGGCAACAATGAAATATGTAATTGAAATTTAGGTATATACCATTAAAAGTTATTTGTAAAAGTTCTTAAATACTAAAGCCAAGGAAATTATAAATATTTGTATACTGCAATATATTGAACATTATTCAACACTTGCAATAAGTAATTGTATTTTCCTTTTCAAACACTTAAGCAAAGACCTTCAAGTGCCAATGGAAACATTGAGAGTCCAGCAAGTGCAAAACAAGTGAAAGCTAGCGAGACTACAACATCAAATACTAAACACCCTAGAAAATAAATTTTATATTGTAAAATCAATGTGATTTAATTTATTTTATTCAAATATATATATTGTAAAAGAATTTATTTAAAGCTGCATATTGATACATGCTTTCAATGACATTTCTAACTATCGGTTCTTTTAGGAGTATCGATATTAAGAGTGTGACCATATCCCTGTCCTACTGCAGTATTGAATTTTAAAATTATCAAAAATATCTAAGGGTATCGGACAGTTAGTCGAGTTACCCATTAGTTAGGGTATAATAATGCCCCAATTACAAATCAAGTCATGGCCAATCGTTTGTAGTGCAATTTATTGCCATCCCGATACAATGGAAATCGCACCAGATTTCCAATGTGTGAAAACCGAGCAGAAAACTTGTTCCCATCGCAATCCCACTCAAGCTCTCTCTTTCTCTCTTTGATTTAAATTTGTGCTTTGCAGTTTATGCAACGCAAATTAAGAAATCTAATAAAAGTTTCGAATTCGACTCAGAGTGAGCAGGAACTACACATGCAGTAGAAGGTAATATAGGTGGAAAAGGGACGGCGATGAAGTCGTGAGTGCATTCTTTTAGCGCTCACTGTTCGAAGTGGAGCAGGCGATTTGTTTATCCAAATGAGCCAAAAATAACTGCAAATTGCAGTTGCACTTGTTGTTGTAGCTCATGTTGTTTTTGTTGCCGTGCTACTTGTTGTTTTAGCTCCTGTTGCTGTTGTAGCCGTTGATGTTGTTGTTGCTACTGCTGCACTTGCATCTATCGCCTTCGCATGGGGCGCTATATCTCAAGTGCCGGATGTATTATGGTCATTTCGGGAGTTGATTTTTTATGAATGAAACGCGTGCAACGAGTGCACTCGTGAGTGCGCAGTGAATTGTATGTTTTGCTACCGTTGTTGTTGTTGTTGTTGTTGTTGCTGTTGTTGATGCATTTAATTCAAAGTGTTTATTGATGCGTTTTCCTCCTCGAAGGGGTGAATTATTTCGTACTTGCAGTTGCTCTCCGAGTTTCTATCGATTCCGGATATCAAAGATATTTTAAATGCATTCAAGTGGTTTAGGGCACTCACTGACTGAGTGAGTGTATGAGTGTGTGTGTGGCACAAGTGGTGAGTGGATTTATTTTCGGGTTTATAATTAATATTATTTCTCAATGAATTTGTAGCACATGTTGACTTAGAGCTCAAATAAATTAAAATTTATTGATGATAATAATGAAATACGGTATTGAATAGATGTATAAATAAATGAATAATAGATATCATATATAAACTATAGATAGTGAAATACTATACAGCAAATTTATACATATCTTTCTATGAAACAATTGTTGTTAGAAAAGTTTTGAGAAAAAGAAATTGGAGATTTTAGGGAAAAGACATTCCTCTGGTTAATTTTACAATAAACTTATACTTGAATATATTTATATATATAAAGGAAGTATACATACATATATAAATATAAAATATACCCTTTAATTTAAGGCAATAATCTTTTAAATTCCCAATAATTTTCAGTTTTCCTCCTTGTTCATTACGCTAATTTGAGTGACTGACAAATCACTGTGATCTATTTAAATTGATTGACAGAGTTAATATCTGGGTTGATATCATAAAAACCGCATCGTCATGCCGGAATGAATTCAAATCGATTAATTAATCCAAACATGTTGAAAGTCCGCAATTGAAATGCTGAAATATTTCAGTTGTTCTACATTCCTAGGCAGTTGAGTGCGGGTTAAATGAGTCACAAATGTCGAGGGAGGAAGAAGAGGTGACAAGAGATTGAAGATGGGGATGCAGAGGAGGGGGGGGATGGGATTGTGGTTCAATTAAGTTCATTACATTGACCGCAGATAAATACTTATGCGATGCACAAAATACTTGTGACAACAGGCTATTGAAATGACAATGCGGACAACTGTTTAAATGTTTTGCAGCCATCTGCCAGAGAGATGATAAAGATGACAAGCAGGGGAAGAGCGGGCTGGGGGAAGTGGGTGCAGAAGATGATGAAGATATATGTTTGTTATGTGTGCGCGCATATTGAATGACCAATGGATCCAATGATCCGATGCAATGCAAAACTCTGCGGTTCATTTCATCAACGAGAGAGCTGGTCAACGTCGGGTCGAGAGCACGATGATGACAAGACCGAATGACCAAAACGGAGCAAAACAGAAAGCGAACCACAGCCCGAACCTGAACCAGCAACAGCAGAGAAGAAGTGGAAGAAGGGGAAGGGGGGAAAACACGCCGCAGCCAAAACAGTTTCCAACGAAATTCCTATGAAAACTCGTGAGCCTCTTGATTACGAGTTTGTTTGTATGCAAACTGGAGTAAACTTTTATTAATTGAGCTGCGGCATATCATTTAAACATACATACACATACATACTTACATGTATGTACATGTTTCGATTTGAAAAGAAGACAACAACGATGACAACGCAGTGCAGCAACAACAACAACTAAAACAACATCGAGAGTAACAACAAGTGCAACTGCCACCTCTGAACCATGTTCGTTCACTGATCCATAAATGCGCAAGAAGTAATGTGCTATACCAGCAAATACCCTGTAGTTAGTTGGACCGAAACGATCTTTATTTTATTCATGTACAAATTTCCTCTTCTTTAATTCTATAAATCAATCTTATTTAATTTATCGAGACTTTTCTTTTACATTCAATTTCAACTTTTAAGATTTAGTTTTTCATGTTTCCAATGAATAAATTTTGTTTATTTAACACGCTTGTTTATTTTGTTAATGAATTAAAATTCTTAGCGTATCTTGTCGGCAACCTAAGCCACTAAAATTCATTTGAAAATATTTGGAATTTCTTTTATTTTTTTACTTATGTCACGGCTGTCAGTGAATAATTCAAATGATTTTGCAACTAGATTTAGATTTCATGTTCCCGACGACAGTCGGCGCTAAATGGAAATGTATCTTTTATACACAGCCAACTGACATACATATACATACATACACACTGATCTATATCTATCTATAAGAGATGTCTGTATGTATCTGCATCTGCATTTAGTCATTCAGACATTCGGTGCGGTCATTAGGCAAGTGTCTGGGGACTTATAAAAGGCTAGTCTCATCTGCCATGGGAATTTCACGCCAAAGAGAAACTGCGTGCATCCCTGAGATACTACTAAATACTGTACAACATTCAATTGGCAGAGGCATGTGTGGGGGAAAGTAATACTCGTACATTGAGCGATTTTTTTGGATTTCCATTTTCATTTCATTGTTGTTGTCTTGCCGCTCTCGGGGCCCGACACATTTAGTATTTCAACAGCTGGCCTAGCGCCACACATGACTAATATGTCTCCTGCCCCTCGCAACCTGCCACATCCCCCCCACCAGCCTGTCCCGCTTTCTACAATATACTGCGTCGGTTTCGCTGCCTTTGCATATTGTTTATAAACGCATGCGCTAAATTTAAACAAAAACTTTGTTTATCACAGCACCCGTTGAAATTCGTATGCTGTTGATCCACTTGCTCTACCGAACGAATTGCAGAATCAGTCGAAGAATCCAAAAGATACAAGTGATTATTAGCAACTCTTCTTTTAGTTTCTTTTTAAACTAATTTTCGAATATATATTTCAGCCATCTATACAGAGTTTTGTAGTTTTTCCAGAAGCACGTGTCACTTGGGCAACATGTGTATGATTAATTAGACTTGTCAGAAGAACAACGAGCGGCAAATTGTAGAATTGAAATGCTGCAAGTGGTTGTAGAAGTCATCTATGGTAAGAAGATGCTGACGAAAGTATACAGTAAAAAATAAGCTTCGGGACTTTCACTAAACATCTGAATTATCAGCCGGAACAAAGGTATCCTTTACTATATTTCATCGATCAAAAAATAAGGATATAGACTTAGTTTCTGCAACAAAAAAAAAAACATAATATAGTTAATCAATTTCAAATGCTTGGATATATATTTTACCAGGTCTGAAAAATTGTTGACTGTTCCATGTCGAAAATGCAGTTGGTGTCCTGCGAACAGCAGGAGCTGCTAAACAGGTTCTGGAACATCTCTGCAGATGCGAGAGATCACGACGAACTATCGGTGCTACATTGCGTATTATAACGGGTACAAAACCTCTAAAGACTCCACCCAACATTGTTATGATTTTTAAAAAAATTTTATTTTGTTTTAAATTTTAGTAACTGATTGATACATTGAACTGAGGCGTTTAGGTTCCCTGCTCTCTATTCGTAGAAAATGATTTGACAAAGGCATCTTTGATTGAAATTATTGAAAATTGTGCTCCACACTTCTTCTGCTTTTCCGCATTATCCAACCCCAAAGACTTGTTTGTCATCATAACAATTATGAGGGAAATATTCCCAACCCCAAACTGAACTTAATCAATTAGTCACGAAATTTTCCAATTTAAATTTTCGTTGCGTCATTAAAATAGCTTTTAATTTATAAATGGTTCTTCGATGAATATGAAAAAAAAAAATCATATACAAATTAAACTCTATATGTATGGGAGTGTATATCTATATATACATAACATATGTTTTGGGCAGATTTTTGATCAATGCGATATAAATTGTTTGCCCATCAAATAATAAGTAAACAAGGCCAAAAAAAAAGAATAATGGCTTTTCTATTTCCACATTAAAGTCATAAAAAACTTGATTAGGCTGATAGAGAAAAATCTGAAGAAATTTACATAGGAAAGTTATGAGCTATAAGAAAGATAAATTTAAGATTTGAACGAGAGAAATTAAAAAAACTACTTTTTTTTCATTATTACCTTTGTTTGCATATAAGAAATATGAATATTGACTTACTTTTTATATTTTCTCCAGATACAGATACATCCAATGATCAGCATGCATATGCAAAAACATGTTGAGATATATTTGAAGCGATCAATGCCGCAAATATCGGTCGGAAGATTGTCATATGTGGCACGTGCCTGGCCAGTTAACTGATCACAGCGTATGGTATTGAATATGTTGGCCATGTTTTTTGTGAAAAAGAATAGACACCCCTTTTCGATATCGCGCACTATAACGAGCTTAATTCAGCCAAGAAATTGCCTACATTTGACGATAAACTCGAGCACATTCTTTTCTTATTTATTTTTCGATTTTGATTCTCACGAACAACAGAACACAAAAGTCGAGAATTTAGAAAAACCACACTAAAGATTCGAAAATGTAAACAAATTATTTCGCAATTGCACAAATACTATGCGCGTCATGAATATAAAACACTTGTGTGTGTGTGTGTGTGTGCGTGTGTGTCTGTCTGTGTAAATGTATTTTCAAAACGAATTTTCGAATTGCGGACGCACGCACACGTTTTACTTTTAATTATGACTTTTTATCGCAATTATATCGAATATAAACAAAGTACGTACTGAGTGTACATACTACAACAACAACAAGAACAACTCACAGTGCGAGCGAAAATATGCGCACGTTTTGGCCGATACGAAGAATTGCCGAAATAACTTTACCGTTAGCAGCTGCCAACCGTCTGCAGCCGAGCGACGCAACGTACTGAAAGAAACGGTAAAAATTATCGAAATCCCAAAAAGAATTCTCGCCGAGAAGCTGTGCGTGCGTAGCCGACAAAGAGAGAGAGTGCGATGGAGAGCACGGGCGAAAGACAGCGCAAGAGAGAGCTAAGACGTGAGCGAAACGGGAGAGAGCGAATGACCGAGTAAGCGGACGTGCACGTGCAAGATCGTGCAAAAGTTCTCGCATGCTGTCTTGTTGTGACGATACCCTGTACGCTGTGCCAAACATGAGGGGTAGTAAGTGCGTGCAGAAATAAGAAATAAATAAAAATAAAAAATAAATAAGTTACATATGTATGTACATATAAACAATCAGTACATATGTCAGGAAACACTTTACACACAAAATAAAATATAACCTTTTTCTTTAAATAAGAAAATTAAAGACTTCCATGAATTTTTGTGTGTTTTTAATGATACAGAATATTGTTACATTAATCATGTATTTGTAAAACACTTTAATAATCGCTAGACAATTTAAATTATCAACATATTCATTAATCAATCTGTTGTTCCTTTGTTATAAACGGTACATGTTATAGTGGTCGATTTCAATGGAACTTACTTTTAGTATATTCAAAAATAACTATTTTGACTCGCCTGTTGATGCAAGAATATAAAAACAGAGTATTTCCTAGTTATCCAATCTGCAACACTTTCCGCTGACTTGTTATTACGCAAGTTTATTGTTGTTGTGATTGTTTTTTTCTTGCATATTTTTTTTTTGTTTACAAATGTTTGTTTGCCGGTTTTATTCTGGTCCGACAACGCTTTGAGAGCCACAGTGCGTATCAAACTGTATGCGAGGCGATTTAACCGGTTTGGATTTAAGTCACAAAAAAATAACGAATTGCAATTGCAGCGTGAATAAATTAAAAGCTTAATAAGGTGACGAAAGCAGGTAATAGTGTGAAAATTGCATACGATTAACGGCATGTCTATAATAGTGCATCAATTAAATGTGGTATGACTGCAGTTGTAGAGCCAGTGACTGTCAAACCATTGCGACCCGTGTCTAATTTACAAATCAGTTCAATTAGAGTGGGCCACAATTCTAATCTCTCGAAAGCTACCGTTAACAATCATTTAAAAGCAATTATGCTCGTTGATAACTTAATATTGTGGTTGATAGATAAGTTAATTTGTTTATTGTTCGTAGCTGTTATCAGCTCTTTGCCTCACAAATATGCAACTCTGATTATTATGGTTCAGAAAGCAACTATCTCCATTATAAGCAAATATATAAGTATCTATGTTATATAAATATTTAATGGTCTCTTTAATAACTACATATATGAATAATTCCCATATTCATTAGGCTTTTTAGATGTCCTCAAACTGTAATAAAGCTAACAGACGTCATAAATCATTTACAAATCAGTTCTTTAAACTCTATTCGAATGTTGCTTTAACATTTTTTTGTTCTCAAACTGTAATGAAAGCTTAAGTTTTAACTTTATTAAATCTTTGTTCTTCTAATTTTGATTAAGGGCAAATTCCGAACCAGCGCAACAATTGCCGTCAAACCCGTTTGATCACCGACACGTGTCGTTAGAATTTATAAGTGGTAGCATTATCGCCCCGACATCTAAGTTGATAGTGTCACAGGAGCCGAAATTTATAATGCCTATGGATTGTAACATGTAAAGTACATACCAGATGTACGAGGGTGGTCAGGTTGTTACGGACATTGATACAATAGATCAGAGTAGAAAAATGTTATAACTTTGTGCTGTATGAAATCGTAAATAACTAATAACTAGAGCTTCTCAATTTTGCTGTCATATGTTTGATTATAGCACGCAGATCAAGTTTGTTTTTCAATCTGTCCACGCCTCATTCCGCCTCCGAAAATCGACTAAATCCGGATTCCAAACATAGTTTTAATGCAGGTATATCAACGCCCAAATGATATCTGAAAATATTGGTTGAGATCGGACCCTCTTAAAAAAATAAATTAAGTAAAACTCTTCAAAATGTCTGTATACAAAAGGTTAGTCTCCTCATTTTATAAACCTTTCTATTCGTCAAGCTTTCTGAGAAAAACGAACTTACGTACTTGAAGTAAGTTCTGCTGAGTAAGAAAGGTGCTTAATAAATTTAAACCGCACTTCATGGTGTTTTGTAACACTTTAGCCAACCATCGTTAAGTGCGAAATCTCTCAGGCAACCCTCGTACTAAGAAGAATGATAACATAACAGGAAATAGGCGTTCAAACGATCTTCGCCCAAACTTCGTGACGTGATATTAGGTGTGTGGTGCGTGTGTGGTAATACACATACATATTCAATGACTGATTAATAAACGATTAATGTGCGTAAAATTCGATTAGAAAAACAGGCCTAAAGAAATCCTATAAATACGGCGTGTAGATTCGCTGATATCGAATTAAGCAAAAGAACTTTAGCAAAGATGCAGGTAAGTTAAGGGAAAGCCTGAAAAAGTAGCTAAGTAGTTGTTTAGATAGTAATTTAATATACATACTTAAATGAATATTTTATGATATTTTTCAGCCATCCAATTCAGAGAACAAGGAGGTAAGTTTAATCACCGCAGATGTAATTGAAATACCTTAAATATCCCCATAGACAGACAACGAATGCCGTGTGCCGCGATTTAAGCCCATTCTGATTGTGCAAGGTGGTGCTGACAACGTTTATGAGCAAGATATTCCAGCAGCCCAACGTGGCCTTAAAGCTGCATTGCAGCGAGGATATGAAGCGCTAATACGCACAGGTAGTGCAGTGGATGCTGTGGAGCAGGCGGTGAATACTTTCGAGACAGATGGCACCTTTAATGCCGGCTACGGAGCTGTGCTCACTACCGAGGGCAATGTGGAAATGGATGCCTCCATAATGAATGGTGCCACTTTGGATGCAGGTTGCGTTTCTCAGGCACGCGACATTGTCCATCCAGTATCGCTGGCTAGATGCATTATGGAGAAAACTCAGCATCTCTATATGGCCGGAGAGGGTGCGATGAAAATAGCTGAAAAAGAAGGATTCGATATACTGCCCAAGGGTGCACTGATAACGGCGGGTAGGCGCAAATCTCTTGACGATTTTAAGGCCGGTAAACGGGGTCGCAGTGGCTTCTATACTCCAACGGGCACTGTTGGCGCTGTGGCAATCGATGCGTACGGGAACTTAGCAGCAGCCACCTCCACTGGTGGCTTCACGGGAAAGCTGCCGGGTCGAATTGGCGACGCAACGACCCTGGGTGGGGGCACATACGCGGATAACGAGACTGCCGCCATTTCAACAACTGGCCATGGTGAGACTTCTGTCCGATACGGTTCCGCTGGGCGCATAACAGCACTGATTCGGCATAAGAATCTACCAATCCAGCAGGCAATAGAACAGGTTATAAATGAGATGACGGAGCGCTTCAAGAGTAGAACAGGCATCATCGCCATTGATTATCGTGGCGAGATAGGCATCTACTTCAACACCAAACAACTGTCCTGGGCCTATCGTCGCGACGGAGAGGTGCACTATGGCATCAACCCTGGGGAGCACTTTATAGAGCGTGTGGACGAATCATAAATGGTTTACAAACTACATGACAATTATATTTTCTTAAAACTGTACAAATACTTCAACTGGTCGCAGCCAGTCAATCAAATAAATTAAAATAAACAAGCGTCCACGAAAAAGTGAAGATATATCGGCTCAGACGGAGCAGCAATAATCACAGTTGCCGCAAATGCCGAAAAGGCGACGCGACGTCGTCTGGTCTTCAATGAAGAAGAGAAGCGCCTGGGTGCAGTTGACCTCATGCTCGTTGATACGCTGTTGAATCACTTGCTGTAACTGCTCCTTGTTGGCAGAATGCTCAAACTCCACGCCGCATTCACATTTGTAGATCGAAGATTGAACATGATGCAGCGGCTTCAACAAGCAAACTGGACAGATTATCGCAAGTTGCTCGGGATCCGTATCGGGTTCTGTGTAGAGTGCTTCAAGATGCTGCTCTTGCAGAGCATACCATTCATTTACATCGGACAGCAACTCCTCAAAGATGTGCTGCTCCAATTCCAAATCCTGGTCCAACTCGTTGAGCTCTGAGCGTAAAATTTCCTCCAGTTCAAACTGCAGAACAAGAATTCTTGTTTGATTTATTTATAGGTTTTTGTTACCCGCTTACCATTTGCATTTTTCGATTGCCATCGATATTGTTTTTGCGCGCATTTATAATACGTTGGCGACATTTCTATTCTCATAGGAAACAATGTTAAATTAATACACAAGATTTAAAGGTGTTTTCACACTTACGTCGCGCAGCAACTCACGTAAATTTGTTGTGCCCAAACGACGTTGTTTGGCCACATTTTTAGCATGTCGCTTCTGCTCAACGCTAGTGTTGTATACAGGGCTGTTGGGACATTGCATTGCAATAAATTTGCAGTTAATAATGCGAAAGAAAAATAAAACTTATTGTTAAAAGTGAAGTGTATCGGCGCGCTCTCTGTGCAAACACACAGCTGTTCGACTATCGATACAATTATTATTATTCAAACATCGTACATCTGTTCTGCTATCGATACAACTATTTATCGACACATCTTTTTAAATCAAGCAGCCAACTATTTCAAAATCAATCATAAAAATACGCATTCAAATATTTTTCTTATAATTCATACGGTGTATTCATATTTAAAATACTAAAGTTTACAATAAAACTTCAATTATTCTTTAGACACACTGCTTGTATTTATCGGAATACAGCCTTGCGATGAACATATTGCTCACCAACACTGTTAGACAGGGTTGCATTGAGCCTTGTTTGACACATGAAACATGGCGTACCTTGTGTTTCCGCTCTTTCTTTCCCTTTCTTTTACCAACGTGCATAGTGTCTAGTAAAAGGTTAGTGTTACATTTTCGATATTTTTCAAATAAAAACAGTGCTAAAATGTTGAAAATTTGTGCTTTAAACAGATGCCAGCCCCGGTCGCTAAGAAACCAGCAGCAAAAAAGCTGCCCGCTGTGCCGGAGTCCAAGCTGAAATTCAGCAAGAAACAAATCACCAAGCGTGTTGCTGAGACGAAACGTCGCCTGAAGAAGGCTGCCGTCATTGCTCTGCGCAAGAAGGAGAACCTGGTGCGTGCCGAGAAGTACCAAAACGAGTACATCAAGGCCGATCAACGCGAGATTAAACTGCGTCGTCTGGCTAAGAAACGTAACCAGTTCTACGTGCCTGCTGAAGCCAAATTGGCATTCGTCGTGCGTATCCGTGGGTGAGTTGTTGTTGTTAGCCTGTTGCGTTTAATGATTTTGATCTAATTGCAACAAATTGTTATCGGCTTGCAGTATCAACAAGGTTGCCCCCAAGGTCCGCAAGGTGCTGCAGCTGTTCCGTCTGCGCCAGATCAACAATGGTGTGTTTATCAAGCTGAACAAGGCCACCATCAACATGCTGCGCATTGCTGAGCCCTACATCACCTGGGGCTACCCCAACCTGAAGTCGGTCCGCGAGCTGATCTACAAGCGCGGCTATGTCAAGCACAACCGCCAGCGTGTGCCAATCACCGATAACTTTGTTATTGAGCGCAAATTGCGCAAGGCGCACAGCATTCAGTGCGTTGAGGATTTGGTGCATGAGATCTTCACCGTTGGACCCAACTTCAAGTACGCCTCCAACTTCCTCTGGCCGTTCAAACTGAACACCCCCACCGGAGGCTGGCGCAAGAAGGCCAACCACTACGTCAACGGTGGTGACTTCGGTAACCGCGAGGACAAGATCAACAGACTGCTGCGCAAGATGGTTTAAGTTCTGATTCTCAGTGCGGTTGAAATAGTTTAAAACAAACAAACAAGAAGAAAAAACGGTCTGGCGACTGCGAAAGAAATAAAATTAATTCTTTTTAAAATCACCAAAATACGCTCAACAACATGTTTTCACTCTTTAATGATGTTCTTGTAGTGAACAAACCTTTGGATTTCCCGGGAACAACATAAATTTATGAAGCCTTGCATTAAAATATGAAGGAAACATCAAGGATATCTATCAGACTTTATCACTATATCGACTTGTTTATGTTTAATTTAGTTCGTTTTGAAGTTCCCATCATTATGAAGGATTATGTTTAATGTTTAATCCTGCGTTCATTTAAATCCTTATAGGGTTTTAACAGTTTGTAATGAAACATCTAAAGCTCTTTTCTTGACAGTATTCAAAGGTTTTGTGTGGGGGATGGGTTCTCCATCCTGCCCAGATATGTTAGCTATATAACAGATAACTCATTCTTGACTATGTCGATAGAATATCAAAAAACTCATTTATTTATATTTTAACGGCAGTAAGCTGAAGTCCCGAACAGACTCGACAGGGGGATATCCATCGATCTTAGAAAGTATCTGACTATATGATATTTTCTACTCCTAAGTGGGTATGCATAAAGTCAGATATGCTGATACTCTTTGGACAAATTCCGATCAGATTGAAATTTGGAGACACCATATACATATAATCCATTGGTTACATATATCTCAAAGTGAGAAAGTTGTATATTTCATTCGTCAAAAACAAATCAAATTGAAAAAATAATGCATTTGTGTGGATTCAACATTTGAAATATACTTTACCTATATACATATAGTATACAGTATAAGTTCAGTTTTATAATAGCTGAGATCTGTGTTCATATGGTTAATCGGACAGACAGATTTGGCTCAATCGATTTGGGGTTTGAATCCTTATGTATATATTTATATTTTTTTGGGTCTGCTACGCCTCTCTGTTATATGCATTTTCAATGCTCAGAGTATAAATATCAGGAAATAAACAATAATCGATCAAGGGAAACACAGCAATAGACTTTGTTTTTAATGATATACGTATAATATATTTACATTCAATTAAAAAATACAAAATGTAAGGAACGACGACAAAAATTTTAAATTTCGAAAACGGTATACTGACTATGTTATCTTTTTCTCTATAGAGAACTTGCTCTTTAGAGAAAGTACAGGTAAAATATTCGTTGGAGATTAAAGGGAGTAACGATTAAACCGCCATTTCCATTTGAATAGTTGGATGCGGATTATAGCCAATAACTTCGATGTCTTCAATGGTGAAATCCTCGATATTTTTGACCTGCCGCTTGAACTGAAGCTTGGGAAACGGGCGTGGCTCGCGACTTAGTTGCTCCTTTAGTGGCTCCACATGATTCGAATAGACATGAGCATCTCCCAAGGTGTGCACAAAGTCACCAGGTTTGTACCCAGTGACATGGGCGATCATGTAGGTGAGCAGTGCATAGGATGCAATGTTGAAGGGAACGCCGAGTCCCATGTCCGCACTGCGCTGATACAGCTGACACGAGAGTTCACCACGAGACTGAGAGACATAAAACTGCGCCAGGCAGTGGCACGGCGGCAGAGCCATCTTGGGTATATCCACTGGATTCCATGCACTCATTATGATGCGTCGATCAGAGGGATTGTTGCGTATGGTGTCGATAACCTGTTGCAGTTGATCAATGCCCTCGCCGGTGTAATCATCATTGCAAGTACGATATTCGGCACCGAAATGACGCCATTGAAAACCATAAATGGGACCCAAATCACCTTCTATGGGATTCTCATGGCCGCTCTTCTTGAGGAACTCTACGGTGCTGTTTTTGTCCCAGATTTTCACGTTCTTGGCCTGCAACAGCTTGGCATCCGTCTTGCCGGCGATGAACCACATCAGCTCCTCGGCCACACCGCGAAAGAAGACACGCTTGGTGGTAAGCAACGGAAACGACTCGCGGAGATTGAATCGCATCTGGGCACCAAAAATGGATAGAGTGCCCACCTGAGTGCGATCCATGCGGGGATCTCCATTCTTGATGATCTGATCGATCAAATTCAAATACTGCTGTTCATCTGGATTCGGATTTGCTGCCAGCTGCAGTTCTTGGAGGTTCTTCTCCGGTGAATATTTCATCGTCAACTCCTTTCGTGGCGACGCTTTCATGACGGTGCTGCATTTCGCCGGCGACTTTTGCGTGTCCTTTTTGGGGCTGGCTACCATGTTTGTCGAACTATAAATGGAAAATACCTTTGTCAAAGTTTAACGACTGTAAGTTTGTTTAGCTTCAATAAAAAGAGCGGGAGCTTGTTGTATTTGCATGCCAAATTTTCGCGCGAATCGCAGTCAGTGTTGTATTTGTGTTGCTGGAACCCTGGCAAAATACCAACCAGAACTTTTCCATCATTGACAATGCTCTCAGAACGTAAACATTGACAAAAAAGCAATCAGCTGATTTTTATTTTTCATTTGCAATTTGATCATCGTTTATCGTTGGTTAAGAGCTGTCACAGAATTTTTCAGCCCTAACGGTTTGTTCTACGTTTGAAAGTTTTGCAGCCCCGCAAAATTTTGCGGTAACCACTAAGCATCGAACATACATAGTACCACCACTAGGCATCGAGCACATAGAGTATACTCAAACAGAGAATTTCACTCATTTGATGCTATGAAAAGATTGCGACCCCAGAGCCCGAAGCGTTTCCCGAGTGTGTGATCGGCTTTCTTTAGCGAGCAGGCCCGAAGAAACGAACAGCGGCATCAACTCAGTCGCTCACCGAATGAGCGGATGAGCATGGTTGTATTTGTTTGCGCTGTGCGTGTGCAACTGTTGCAAGCTCAACTGTTGCGAGCTCAACTGTTGCGTGCTCAACTGTTGCTTGCTCAACTGTTGCCAGCTCAACTGTTGCTAGCTCAACTGTTGCTTGCTCAACTGTTGCGAGCTCAACTGTTGCTTGCTCAACTGTTGCGAGCTCAACTGTTGCTTGCTCAACTGTTGCGAGCTCAACTGTTGCGTGTGCAACTGTTGCGAGCTCAACTGTTGCGTGTGCAACTGTTGCGAGCTCAACTGTTGCGTGTGCAACTGTTGCGAGCTCAACTGTTGCGTGTGCAACTGTTGCGAGCTCAACTGTTGCGTGTGCAACTGTTGCGAGCTCAACTGTTGCGAGCTCAACTGTTGCGAGCTCAACTGTTGCGAGCTCAACTGTTGCGAGCTCAACTGTTGCGAGCTCAACTGTTGCGAGCTCAACTGTTGCGAGCTCAACTGTTGCGAGCTCAACTGTTGCGTGCTCAACTGTTGCGAACTCAACTGTTGCGAGCTCAACTGTTGCGAGCTCAACTGTTGCGTGCTCAACTGTTGCGAACTCAACTGTTACGTGCTCAACTGTTGCGAGCTCAACTGTTGCGTGCTTTACTGTTGAGAGGTCAACTGTTGCGAGGTCAACTGTTGCGAGCTCAACTGTTGCGTGCTCAACTGTTGCGTGCTCAACTGTTGCGTGCTCAACTGTTGCGTGCTTAACAGTTGCGTGCTCAACACTTGCGTACTCAACTGTTGCGAGCCCAACTGTTGCGAGCTTAACTGTTACGAGCTCAACTGTTGCGTGCTCAACTGTTGTGAGCTCAACTGTTGCGTGTGCAACTGTTGCGAGCTCAACTGTTGCGTGTGCAACTGTTGCGAGCTCAACTGTTGCGTGTGCAACTGTTGCGAGCTCAACTGTTGCGTGTGCAACTGTTGCGAGCTCAACTGTTGCGAGCTCAACTGTTGCGAGCTCAGCTGTTGCGTGCTCAACTGTTGCGTGTGCAACTGTTGCGTGTCCATCTGTTGGGTGCTCAACTGTTGCGAGCTGTGTGCTCGTGTGCAGAATTCAGGCGAATATTCTCCGCTGTTAAGTACCCTGTTTTAGGTCTCTACATATGGGTTTAGTGCTTAGTGGTTGAATGTTAAATGATGCTGTAAACGCAAAATTGTTCAGTCATTACATCTCTTGATCGAGTAACATCTCCCCATCGATTTGCAACTGCTGCGTGTGTAACTCAACAGTTGCAAGTCAACAGTTGCATGTCAACAGTTGCAAGTCAACAGTTGCATGTCAACAGTTGCATGTCAACATATTGACTTCAGGCTGCCAGCACGCTGGCCGAAGCATTAGTCTTCTGACAAACTACACAAGCAACGCATACATTCAAATGTGTGCTTGTGCATGCATATACGCACATATTGAAACGATAGCACAGCGCAATAAATTACACCGGTGCTCATCGCGTCGCTGTCGTTGTCCGACTGAGCTAAAACCGCTGTTTGCTGCCTCTCGGCTGCTCACCAAAGAGAGCCGATCGCTCACTCGGGAAACCCTTCGGGTCCTGGGGGCATAATAATCCGACAGCATTCAGGCGAGTACTTTCCGCTGTTTGACCACTCTATATGTTCGATGCTTAGTGATAGTACATACATATGATTTTACTCATTTGATTGATTTGGCGAGTGATCGATCGGCTCTCTAGTATCCCCGAAGAAGCGTACATCAGCAACAGTATCATCATCATCATATAGCATCAAATGAGTAAAATCCGTATTTGAGTATGTATGTTTGATGCTTATTGGTGGAGACTCTTTATTACACTCACATTGGTACATTTCCAATTGGGGATAAAATAATTCAACGAATAATTAGTAATTATATGATAAATCAAGAACTTGAGCAAAACAGCTAGGAAATGCCATAATTGAAAATTGAATTCATGGGAAATGGGAAAGGCATTGGAAATCTAAAAGGAACTATAATAGTATAAGCTATAGCTAAAATAAAATTATGTTAATTGTAATATTAACTCACATTTTATTTTTGCTTGCTGTTTATTATCGTAATTAACATTAGAGAAGTAAGAATGCGAAAAGTTAAAGGGAATTTAAAAGAAATGCCACTAAAATACTGTAATTTTTAAGTTTTATTTATTTATTTGTATTTTCATCATAACTGCGTAACTACATAGCTTATACATTTGTCGCTTTGCATTCTGACCCTTGATCGCAATTTGCAGTTACTTTAGTTTAGAACTTGAAATTTGCATAAATATAGTATAGGTAATAATAGAGCTGTGTGATTTTGGATTCAGTTTGTTGTGTCAGCTGCGCGAAGTAGAAACACATGTTCAACGGAAAATCAATACATACATCCTTTCGGATCCCATAACAAAAAACAAATTTGCAATGTGTGGTACATTGTTTATTAATTAATTTTCGCGATATGCAAATAAGTATGGAATTCAGGGTTCTTTGCTGCGGTTCAATGGTCAATATAATTCACAAACAAGTAACAATTGTTGATATTCTTGTGTACAGGGTGTGCTGTTTAAAGTATTAATTTTGAAAAAAAAAAGAAAAACATTCATATGTATCTCTAAATATATATTTTTGCCTCACAGCTGGCAGTGTTTGCAATAAATTTTTATAAATTATGGAAACTTTAAGAATTAAACAAATGGAATAAACGAAAATTTATACAAATAATAAGTGGTCAAGTATTGTTGAAGCAGTATCCCGATTACATAGATATATATATATATGTCCATTACTGGTAATTGTCAAATCTTTGCGGTTTCCATAGCATTTTACACATACATATGTATACTTAATTTATATGCTAACGGTATTATGCGCCATTGTCCGTGTGTGTTTGTGTGTGTGTGGGTGTGATATAAGTTTAATTCAGATAAACTACTGATGAGTTGTAGTAACATGTATATTCTGCACCAGACGCTGGCCCCAATACTCCTCCAGATTAAATGGCTTGAAATTTTTCAATTGATTATCAGATTCATTGCAATAAATAACAGGTGTTCCCTGCTCGTTGACCTGAGAAAAAAAAGACAAAATATAGTTAAAATGGCGACCACCTACGCACACATACATTTGCATCTATTGGTGCACATATATGAATAAAAATTTTAAGCGACCTGCCACAAGGTGTTCCACGTTGTGGATGGACAGTGTCGCGTCTCCTCTTTGTATTTATCCGATACTTACTTTGTTCCATGCCTCGCGAATGTAACGGATTAATTCATCATGTTGCGATATGGGCACACTTTGCTGTTGTTGCTGCAATTGTTGTTGTTGTTGCTGCTGCGAAACTGTCGCCGCATAGAGCGTATTAGTGTTTGTTGTTGTTGCATTATTAATGCTATTATTGGAGTATTGTTGTGTGTTATGCGATGTGTTAGTAACTGATGCCGAAGACGATGAAGATGTCGAAGATGAAGCTCCCGACGACGAGTTCGCATTGTTATGGTGATGATGGCTGTGTGGTCCGTTGCCACTGCCCTGGCGGCGTATATAAGGGTAGCGTCTAAAACAACAACAATAATAATAAGATTATAGATTAGGTCCAATTAGTTTGGCGCAACAACAACAATCGCCAAGTTAATGTCGTCTAGTTTTTTTCTTTACAATACAGACACACATAAATACATATGTACATACTAAAACCCACATATACACCCTCACACAGGCGTACAGTGTGTTTACTTTTTTTCAGATTTGTATGCGTCATTAACTTCACTCGGTACAAACATGACATTTGTATATATTTAAATATTTAACTTACCCATTGTTGCGTTCCATTTTGTATTTTCGTTTATCAAAATATTCCTTTTATTTGTTTTGTTTGTTTATCACACAAATCCCAATGCTATTATTGGGAGTATTGTGAGCTATTTTTTTCTTTTCGTTGTTGCATTTGATGGAAATATCGATAACACACGTATACACAGTTATTATCGAGCTTACAGATGCGTTAGCAGCATGGCTGGCATTTATTTGAATCAATGTTAATTAACAGTAGTTGATTGCGAACGTTACCTGCACATATTTTAAAAGTATTAAAAATGCAATTTCTTTATTTTTACAATTCCGTTTTACGTTTATTTTCATAAAATGCATAACATATATATTTCTGCTCAACTGTTAATAATAAACGTAAAAATAGCGGCACATTTACACATATACAATCAATATATATAAAAAGGAAATGTAGAGAGTAATCATTTAAAAAATGCAATTTACAAAAGAATTTTTTACATCTACATATGTTTGTATAAACATCGTCTTCAAAAACGTAGTAGTTGTAGTAGTAGTATATAGTAGTATAACATAATCCTAGATGTCTTACTGAGCATTCTTAAACACAACACAATGTTCACCAATCGATCAATTTTGAACGATCTCTCATATGTATTTTGATAATAATAAAAACTACTTTGCTTTTCATTTTGCTTTTTGTCTTTTAACAGAATCTAAATTCTACAATCTGAGTTGCAAATTTGTCCGTAACATTTTGGCAGCACCATGGGGAGAGAGAGGATGGGAGGGAGGAAAATAACCGTCATTATGATACGGAGATTCTATAACTTACATACATACAATAAATTTATGTTTAGATTTAACGGTTAGATTTGTGCTAACAATTACATTTTTTCAAGTTTTCATTTCATTATTTTAAAAACTAATTTGGCTGCACTTTCTGATCTTACATATCGATAACTAATAAACAACAAAATTCTCATTTCTTTTATACACACATTTAAAACGTTTAGTCGCAATTAGTGCTGGGAATACATCGATCGATAATTTACTAATTAGGGGTAGTCAGTGTTTAGCACAGTAAAATTCACTTTTCAAATTGATCGATTGCTCAACAATAGTTCACCAACACACGCACACACACTTACAGATCATCATCGCCAATGCCCTCGAACGCCTCGTTGCGCACAGATGCTGCCGCTGAGTTATCATCGTTGCGAAAGAAAACCGCCGCAAAGGTGCGCGCCGTAGTCAGTTTATTTTGCTGCTGCTTGGAACGTTGCGCAAGAAACTGCACAGGCGGCGCTGCCGAAGTTGACGTCGTTGCTCTTGCCGTGCATGAAGAAGATGCCGATGCCGAACTGGGCGTCGAAGAGGCCGATGCCGATTCCGATGCGCCGCCACCGCTGCAGCCTCGTGATGTGCTCGCCTCGTGCTCATCATCGCTGCCAACACTGTCGCCCACTCCGCTATTGTTGTCATGGTGGAGCAGCTCATCGACCATCGCCTGCAGAGAGACGGACATGAGCATCGCCTGCTGGCTGTTGATCGTTATCCAGCGCAGCGTTTGCCTGGACATCAGATACTCGAACGACAACTGCAGCTGGGTGGGCGTATCCCTTGACTCGTAGGTGTTGTGCATGGCGCTGACCCGCCAGCAACGCATGCGGGTTACCCGAAACTTTGTCTCGTAGATTTTGGCACCACGCGCCGTGCGCAAGCTAAGCTCCCGATTGCCAATCGTTACCAGAGCGTTGGTATCCACTTCGGGATAATCCACCTGGGCGGCGCCGAACTGCAGGCAGCCATAGCTGGGCAACTGACGCACTTGCTCCAGATATTGCAGCGGGCGCGATTGCAGCTGTAAGCTATACAACTGTCGCCGCATCTCTGGCGTACAAATGATCCACTCCCGGGCCACATCGGCCAGCGTCTGATTGTAGAGCAGGCTCAGGGCGACACTGTTGCCCAGCAGCTTGGCATCCCAGCGCGGATTCCAGTAACAAGTGCGCAACAACAATTGACAGGGCTGCGCATGCAGGCGTGTAATGAATGGCGACTCAAAGTCCATTAGTCGACGCAGCAGCAGCACTGGAGGTGGCTCCTCCGGCGACGACGGCTCCTCGCCCTTCCGCATCAAATAGAGGCAAAAGTATTGCATCAGTTCTTGGGGCAGATGCAGCATGCGGCAGACAGACTGCAGCACAGCGCTGGCATTCTGTTGCACATGACAATTGACCAGCAATTGTGCACCACCACCATCTCCTCCCGCCGTTCCCGCTGCCGTGTACACCTCCACCTGCAGCTGCTGCTGATCGTTCTCATCCGTCACTGTGCACTCGGACAGCGCTGTGTCCAACTGGGCGCGCTGCAGGAAATGTTGCAAGAAGGTTAGACGTGCTATACGCGAATCCTGTCCAATGATCTGTAGATAGTGCTCCAGGGCAGCACGTCGTGTCTCCAGCTGACTGTTACTCAGTGGCAACAGACGTTTGGGGGGGAATGGCGGCAGGGCGGTGTCTGTGCAACGCCTACGCAGCTGTTCGTGCAGCGCATGCAGCTGCTTGTACCGCAGGCAGCAATGATAGTTGCCATTTATATATATATTGTATACAGTGTATGTGGGTGAACTGCTGAGTCCATTGCCATTCCCCACTCCTCTTCCACCATCCACAAAAAGTTCCTGTGTGTCTGGTATTGAAAAATGCATTGTTGTTGTTGCTGCTACTGCTGTTGCTGCTGCTGGTGTTATTGGATTATTGTGGGACGCTGCTGCCTTTACTCTTTCATTGCGTTCCACTTGTGCGTCATTGACGGTTTTTTGGCCGTGTTTTTTGGCCGGATTAGTCACTTGGATTTTTTTCGTACATGAGATAATTTTATTTAATTAAAAGTTGCGATTGTGCGTTTTTTCACCTACACGCTAGGGGTGAGCAACTATCGATTGCTGCGCTTCTATCGATTACTAATTCCTACTTTGCATTAATTTTTAATTTTAAACATTTAATTTCCTAAAAGAATATTTTATTTAAAAATAAAAAAAATATTAAAAGGTTTCACAATATTACATGTATAAATTGTTTATTTACATCAGTTTAAATCAAAAATTATATTGTTGGCCCTATAAGAAATTGCTGCGATAAGTATTTGAACTCTTTTAAGAATTTAATTTATTTATAAACAAATTTAATATACTTTTTTCACCTTCCTCTCTTGCATTGCTCTTGTGCTAAGAGTATATTAAAATTTTATAAATATTTTCTTTTACATATAAAAGATTTTGCAACTGTTATATTTGAAAACCGTTTCCCAGATGAATGACCAGCTGTTTTCGACAAGAAACAGCTGTATGTAAATCGCGAAAGGAAAACGTGCAGCAGAAACTGTAAACACATGAATATTAAGCAAAATATATTATAAATATATAGTATAATAAGCCATGCCGTCGGCAGAACAGAGACCTCATCATGATATTGCGGCGCTCTTTGCAGATGCCAAAGACTTTCTACGGATCAGTGCTCCGATGGTGCGCTACAGTAAACTGGAGTTCCGGAGATTGGTGCGCCAGAACGGCGTGCAGTTGGCATTCACTCCCATGATGATATCTGACTCGATAAACAACAGCGAGAAGGCGAGACAGAACGAGTTTACCACCGGACCTGATGATCAGCCTTTGATTGCTCAGTTTGCAGCAAAGGATGCAACGGAGTTCGTGACATCAGCACAGCTGATATACCCCTATGTCGATGGCGTCGACCTGAATTGTGGCTGCCCCCAGGGCTGGGCCATTGCCAAGGGCTACGGCTGTGGTCTGCTACGCCAGCCAGAGAAGGTACGTGATGTCGTACAGACACTGCGACGAACATTGCCCACAGACTTCAGTGTCTCGGTGAAAATGCGTCTGCTGCAGGCCAGCGATAATGAGGCGTCGCTGGGGAAAACTATTGAATTGGCACGGCAGCTGGAGCATTGTGGCGTCACATTCCTTACGCTGCATGGACGTACACCGGCACAAAAGCATTCCAAGGACACACTCAATGTGGAGGCTATGGCAGAAGTAGCCAAATCCCTGAAAATTCCCCTAATTGTCAATGGTAATGTGGAGACTTACCAAGATGCTGTCGAGCTCCATGCTCGCACTCAAGCAGCTGGCGTTATGGCTGCCCGAGGATTGCTGGCCAATCCGGCGCTATTCAACAGCGATTATCCACTGGCTACGAGGACACCCAAAGAGTGTGTGGCACAATGGTTGGACATTGCAGACGCCGCTGGCGATCATCTGCTGTTCCAATGCTTTCATCATCATCTTAGTTTCATGTGGAGCAACGAAATGAAACGTTCCCTGCGAGTTCAATTTAATTCCCTCAGTAACAAGTCGCAGGTGCTCGAGTTTCTCGCAGAACACTTTGATGTGCGTCCAAGCAATGTTGATCCTGCGATCTATACCGATTGTACTTACGACCACTTCACACCTCCCAAGCATGCGCGTCACCTTGCCGCCGAGGCGGAGGAAAGTCTGTGGGATTCCAAGAGTGATGGCAAATTCTTCACGGAATTTAAAACGCAGCAGCTTACCAGCGACAAGTCTGAGGACCTCGAATTGGGTGGTCTTTTTGGTGACGAAGAGTGATTTATATTCTAAGAACAAAGTTTTCTTTTTTTATAAAATAAATGAAATACACCAAAAACGGTTATTGTTTATTTGTTCTATAACCTTTCAGAATACGATTTTTATACCTTTCAAACTTGGAAAATGGTGGTATTTGATGAAAATGTACAGGGTATCATACTGTTACATGCTTGATTTCGTTTCATTTGACAATTAAATCGGAGTTCCTCGAAATGGATCGTCTTTTTGGCGAGAAAAAACGTTCAAATGTAAATTGTCAATAAACACAGTGAGACGATATCGCCATCCTGTGAGGTCAAAATATGAATAAAAAAGGTCAAATCTTTTGAAATTTGGACCAGTGTGATCATTTTAACTGAGAATTTAATTAAGAAATTTAAAACTTTTATTCTACATGTTCGATATCTATTAGGATTATTTCGAAATCTTGTCTGTTTAAAATGTTTCCCTTTAATAAACTAAAGTCTTTCTTGCAAAAAAAAATGCAACTTGGGCATCACTGACAACAGCTACGGCAATCGGTTAGAATTTTGTTTAACTCTACCGGTTACTGTTATTTAACAGCGTAAGTAAAGTTTACTTGGTATATTGCTGTAAAGTGGCTGTTAAAAAAATACTAGAGAGAAAAAAATGACATAAAATCAGATGGTCTATCTCCGGTAGGTTTCTCCAATATTACGTGTATTGCCTTGGCTTTCAATTTCGTTTTGACTGTTCAATCGCGCACAATAAGCGACCAGCAAGCGACTATCCGCGATAAGAAACCGGCACAACTAATAAATTAAGATAGAAACATAACATATTGATAAATATCCGGAAATGGCTGATTTAATTAAAAAAGGTGCTCTCTTCCTGATGAGCCAGAAGTGTTACGACAATTACGTGTTGGAACATAACTTTCTCGATGGTAAGTTATCTCGTATTTAGCTCCATCGACGACGTCAGCAATTACTAGTAAATCTATTGCTAATGGGTTCATTTTTTATCGCTTGCAGTGCCATGCTTCAAGGCGCTGTTGAGCAAAGGTCTTGGCATCGGAATTATTGCCGGTTCGGTGCTGGTTAAAGTGCCACAAGTGCTTAAGATTCACAACAGCAAATCTGGCGAAGGCATCAATCTGATGGGCGTCATGCTCGATCTGCTGGCCATAACATTCCATATGTCATACAATTTTATGAACGGCTACCCATTCAGTTCGTGGGGCGACAATACTTTCCTGGCCGCACAAACAGTGGCGATTGCCGCACTGGTTTTGTTCTATGGCGGACGCAAGCCACATTCCCTCATCTTTCTGCTCGCCTACGTCGGTCTCCTCTACGTGCTCAACTCGGGACTGACATCGATGAAAGCATTGCTGACCATACAGAGCTTTAATATACCCATTCTACTGGTGGGCAAGCTGTCGCAGGCTGTAACCAATTACCAGGCTGGTTCCACGGGTCAGCTGTCTGCGGCCACGGTGATCATGATGTTTGGCGGTTCAGTTGCTCGCATCTTTACCTCCATTCAGGAGACTGGCGACCAGATGATCATCATCACCTTTATCGCCTCCACATTTGCCAATGGTGTCATTCTCGCCCAGCTGCTCTACTATTGGAACAAACCAGCGGCGGGTGCCAAGGCGGTCAAGAAGGAGGCGACCAAGGCTAAGAAGCCGAAGAGCAAGAAGGATGACTAAGCACAGCATCGCATAGTCATTAGTTTCAACGTTTTCTCGACATGATAGAACAAATGATATCAAGTAAAACACTCTTTAAATAAATCTATTAGTTAATTAAGCACATATTGTCTATAGATTTTTATACCCTACAGGTATTTGGTATTATTTATAGTACATCTATAGGACAGTCTCCTAACACTGCTCGCTCTCAACAAACTTTCTGAGCAAATCTAACGCCTTGTAACGATGCGAGATTTTGTTCTTCTCTGCTTTGGCTATCTCTGCATAGGTCTGATCGTAGCCCGTGGGCTGGAAGACTGGATCCCTGTAAATATATTCATTTAGAAACTAAAGACTTCCCTTTATTTACTTCCTCTACGTACCAGCCAAAGTCGCGTGATCCTCGTGGCTCCACAATCTTGCCTTCGGTAATGCCCTGAAAGATTTTCGGCTGTGCTCCGTTGCCTTCACAGTAGGCAAATGTGCAGATGGCCCGCGCTGACTTATCCTCCCAGCCGTTGAGCAGACGATGCAGTCCCTCGGGTTGCAGTTTCTCGAGAAACCATTTAATATACGGTCCTGGCAGACCCTCGAGCGCATTAAAGCACAAGCTGGTGTCCTCAATCAGCACAGGTCCGTCTACTTGCCGTGCCGCCTCCTTGCACTTCTTGATCGCAATCTCTTCGATTTCCCCCTGCAGTTCCGGCAAATCCACCTTCTTGGAGACAATTGTACGGGGAAAGTTTGGCCCCAATATTGCAATCAATTCTTCCAGCTTCTTGGCGTTGCCCGTAACAAAAGTAATTGGTTTCGACATACTGTGTTGTCTATTGTTATCGCCAATTTAAACAAATTTCCTTGCCACTTGTCAACAAATCAGTGAGCGCGATTAGCTGCACGCCGCACACAGATGATTTCTTCTCTTGCGACATCAGCTGTTCGTGCCGGCGGCGAGCACCGCTGTAAAGACAGGGCTGTTATTCATATTTGAAATTTGAATTAATCGCAGAGTTGTCATATTATTTAAGGTATTTTTAGTATATTGCACACACACTGGAAAAAATATTTTTTAGCTGTTCTGTTTATAACGATCGATTAGCTGCAATCATATTTTGCAGCTATCGATTACTTACGAAATTGTGGTTAAATACGATTTCGAAACGGTTTTCACTTTAGTTTTAAATATTAATTGAAATGTAGCATATTTTAAGATATATTAATTTAAATAATGCTCTGATCTACTTATAACCCCACTAAAATTCGGAATAAATAAATTATATAAATTATAATAACAGAAAACACAGTTCTTAGGCTATAAAAATATTTAATCTTCAAAAAGTAACAAACTTAACCCAAATACATAAAAAATCCAAAATACTTGGAATATCTTCAGTTATTATAGAAAGGCGCCCCAGCCAATGTACATGACAGCCAGATTGTCCACCTTGGTGGCTTCGTTGATGAGGAAGTTGACCTGACCCTCTGTGGACAAGGGAATACTGCTTGCCTGTTGCCGTTTGACCTGCAAAGTAGGAAGAAATACATTAATGTAAACTACATATATATAGTACGATAATCACGTTGCTACTCACATGACCCTGAAGACGCTCGGCGATGCGTTGCACATCGTTGGTGACCTTGGGATCGGTGACTTCGGCGCCGATTTTATTCTTACTTGATGTGCTCGACGCAGTGAAGCGGCTCTGCACGCCAAGATCGTAGACAAAAGGACGCAACATGGACATTAGGGTCTTCGTCTCCTGCCTGAGCAGTCGCAGTGTAATCTCACAGCACTTGCGGAAGCTACCCTCCACACCCAACGGCCCCATGGCCGTTATCATGTTGTGGGTGAGACGGAAGGGCACCACTTCGGGGTAAGCGAAGGATTCGCCCTGATTGAACAGGCAATTAAAGTCCACATGGACAGCATCACCATTCCGCTCATCGAACAAGATATTCTCTCCATGACGATCGCCCAGGCCGAGTATATAGCCCACCATGGACATGACGGCCACAGTGCGTATGTACGAGTTGCGTGCCTCGTACCAGCTGTGTGGCATGGTAAAGCGCTGCAACAGCCACTCCTGAAAGACCGGCGGATGAGCCGGCATCAGTTGCTTGAGGAACACTTCACGTTTGCGTTCCAACGGATCCATTTGTGGCACAGCCAACTGTTGCAGCTGTCGCCCACCCATAACCTGGCCACGCTGCATGTAGAGGGCCATGCAGATGCTGCGATATGAGTTGAGATTGGGCAACCATTCAAGCAGACCACATTCCTCGTTGAACGGCAGCACCGCATAGGTGCGTATATGCAGACGACGTTGCCTTGCGCCCGCATCCTGATGTAGATAACGCTTCATTAGACCATTGAACTCCATGAGACGTGCATCCTTTCGCAAATCATCCTTGGGCTTGACCATCACATCATAGTCCTGTCCATCGCTACAACGTATGGTTAATTTCTTGGGTCGTGCTGCCGACCGCAGCACCAGCACCTTCTCCTGGAAGCCACTGATATAGATCTGTTGATAGGGAAAACAATTGCCAGCGGGCAATTTACTTGTGCCCGTCGCACCTGGCGACGGATTGTGCTCCTGTCCAGAGCTTATGCTAAATGTGGGCTGCATATACTTCTCGAAGGGCAGCAGAATGTTGGAGAAGTTCGTCTGACTGCAGAGCAACGTGAGACGCTTGTCCAGATCGCTCAGTTTGTAGCTGCGATCCAGGGTGACCTCCTTGTTGGTCACACCAATCAGTCGCTCTGTCAACGTATTGAAATCGGTGAGAAGACGTTGAAATGTTGGAGTCTGCAGACGTTCATCGGTCAGGATGAGTTTGCAACGCTTAATGCGATTCACTGCAGCCGACTTGAAGTGAGGCAGCAGCATCCACAGAGATTGCTGTGGATAATCCGTGATCAGTTTGATGATCACAGTGCGCAGCACAGCAAAGACCTCATTCGATGGATGGCACAGTCGGCTGAGCATCTGTGAGTAGGCAGTGTAGAACATTGCCGAGGGCAGTGCCGTGCTGCAGTTGCTCAGCAGATCGTTCATTTTGCGCACCAGCTCCGTGTGTGTTGTGCTGCTTGTGTTGGGTGTGGCCGCCGTGTCCAGCCAGAGACTGATGAGACGCGGCATCGATTGATAGACATGATCGTTACCATAACGCAGGGACTTGGCATAGTTAACCATGATCTGCAGCAACAGTTCCTCATCCTCACGCGTCTGCACTGAAGCAGCGCGTGCTTCACGCATTTTCTCCATAAACTGAGCCAACTGCACGTGGCAACGTTCCGATTGACGCTGCACTGCGATGGCCTCATGGAAATACTTCAGAATGGCTTCGGCACAGAGATTCATCGAGTCCGCATTGTAGGTGGCCTGCAGATACTTTCCTTCGAAGTAAAGTTGACGCTGCTCGGCGCTAAGTTGCTTCACATTGCCATCGCACTGCTGCTTAATGGCACTGAGCTGCTCCTCCAGATAGTTCATGGCCAGCACCTGATCGCCCTTCTGCCATAATAGCTTGGCACGCTCCACAAATAGTCCCAGCGGTTTGTACTCGGCTGCCTTCATTAGGTAGAGATGCGCTCGCTGCAATTGCCCCGCATTGCGATTGATGCGCGCGCTGTGTAGCCAAAGCTGCGCCAGTTGCGTCTGCAGTTGTTCCTGCAGTGGAGCACGCGTGGCCAGACGACGCTTAAGCTCCGCAATTATATTCCGGCGGAAGCTATAGATGGGCTCCAGCACACGCAGCTGAGGCTGCAGGATCTGCAGACGTGATTGCCAATCAGCAAAGTAGTTTCGCATCAGTTTCGACTCTTTCTCTTCAACCCCGTCGCCTTCACCTTGCTCGCTGAGCTGCTCCATCAGCTGCTGGCTGCACTGCAGCTCCTGCAGCATGTGTAGCTTGAGCACATCATCGTATGCATGGGCGTAAGAATGTTGCTGCATGGCCGAACAGCTGCGCAGTTGCTCCAGCACTGAAGCACGCATCGAGTCCAGCAACGTTGCGAATTGAGATTGGCTGGTCCCGGGTTGGCGCAGCGCCAGACAGGCCTGAGCACACTGAGCATGCCAATTGGGTTTGCAGCGACGCTGCTGCTCCTGCTCGCGCTGCAGTTGCTCCAGCTCGTCGTAGCTGCCAAGGCGCCAAAGCAGTTCAGCCTTGCACTCCCCGAAATACTGATCCGTTTGCGCATCCTGCAGCCGCTGCGAGAGTCCATCGGCTATCAGCAACGCTGTCTTGGGTGTATCCATGCGCAAGTAGGCATCGATCATGGCACGTATGTGCTCTGGCTGCAGTTGCTCCGTGCTCGACAGCAGTTGCTCATAGCAGGTGATCATATCTTGTTGCCGTTCCACCAAACGATTCACTAGAATCTCCTGTGTTACGCTCATGTCATAGCTGCGTGTCTGCACTGCGCCTTCCACCGAATCCGAGTCCATGAGGCGCCCGTAGAGTTCCACCAGGAAGGTGAACTGTTCCAGCAATTTGGTGGGCTTATCACCCTCCTCAATGTATGCCTCCAAATAACGCAAAGCACGCGCATTCTCGCCACAATTGTAACTGGCACGTGCCACACGCAACTTGTCCATGCGCTGCAGGAAATGATAGATGGCTCCATAGCTAGTGTCCACATCCTGTGGAGGTTTACCCGCAGTGCTCATGCCGTGCAAACGCTGCCATTCACGTAGCCAACGCTGCAGAAAGTCCAAGAGCTCGGCGCACAATTTACCCGCAAGCCGAGACTGATCCTCTGCTGTAGCCACAGTTTCTGGCTCCTCCTGTGCTGACTTGGTGGCGGCACCATATTTCTTTGACTCGAACACTTTGTACGCTGTTATCTGCATGGGTGCACCAAACTCCTTGACCTCCTTAGTTTTCTGCTTAGTCAGTTCATCATTGGCCTGCAACACTGCCTGAAACTCCTGCTCGATGTGTCCCCGCTGCTCTGCTGTGCACTCCAGCAGTGCATGCAACAGTATATAAGGATAGAATGTGCTCAACATTTCCGAATCCCTTCGTATACAAGGCTTGTACGAACTGAGCAGATGACGCGTCTCTGTTGACTGCACATAATCCACCAGGCGTGTGGCCCAAAGGAATGCCCACAGCTCATAGGAGTTCTGTGTATAGTGACTGCCATAGAGGGGCTGTTGCTTCAGGGTGCTGGCCCGCTGTGAGCACGTGTAGCATGAGTTGAGGAATGGTTCCATTATCTCACGCATGCGCAACGGCAATGATTGCCACAGTTGCAGCTTCTTTTGCTCCTTGGGTGCAATGCCAGCCACAGCCAATGTCTCTTGTATGGCCAGCGAGAAGCTATCGACATGTTTGGTCTTCTGTTGCGACTGATAGCCACGACAGAGCGCCGTCAATGCCAACACCGTGAAGTCATCGGTGAGCACGCTCAGTGGCAACTGTTGCGTATTGGCAAAATTATAGTTGGAGGGCAAATAGCTGGCATCGATGGCACCCAACTCTCCCAGGCACTTGGCAGATGCCAGCTGCAGTGAACGATCGTCGTGCTGGCAGCCAGACATAAGCACATTCACCACCTGCTCCATTAGCGGCTCCATGGGCAGTTCGTGTAGCAGCATTTGATTCATTTCCAAGCGACGACGATTGAAGAGCTCGGCAAGATGTTCCAGTCCATAGACACGCACCTGCAGGCACTCATTAGTGATCTGCTTGTGCAGAAAACGCAACTGATCCAGCAGTGGAGCCTGTTCCACACCAGCGCCGGTCGCACCCAGACAAAGATGTGCAGTGTGTCGCTGGATGCACTGTCGAATAGGCGCGGAAACATTCTCTAGGCGCTCCAGGAAGTACAGATCTGTAAGGTGAGGAATGTTATTAGTAAATATCAGATTGAGAAGAACCAAAGACTATTACTCAATCTTTATCAGATGAGGCGAGAATATATAAACTTCCTCCTTTTAACTGATATTTCCCTGCCCTCTTACCCTGTATATAGTTTCCCAGCATGGCGGCATTGCGTAGTATGACAAACTCGTAGAGTGCGTTAACTTGCTCCACGCTGTACTCCAGCATTGGCTGCAGCGTGGCCACAATGCGACCCAGAGAAGGTCCTAGTTCCTGTATGTTTACCACATGCAAGAAAATATGCCAAATCTTCAAGCAAATGCGCTGCAGATTCGGCTCATGCAGTGTGTGCACAAAGCTCAACATGGCGATAATCTTGAAACGAAACTGAGTCACGTGTGTGGGTCCAACAAAACGAAGTATCTGTCCCAGACTGTAGAGTGTCTCCTCCTTGAGTTGCTTCTCGAACGAAGGCTCCGATAGGCAACTCTCGAAATAGGTAATGACACCGAGTATACGCTCCGCTATAAATGTGGAGAATTGTGCATTGGCCACTTGGCTGGAGAGCTCCAGATCAGTGTCGGTGCAGCTAAGCTGTTGAAGGTTCTGAAACGAACGCATCACAAATGTCGGATTGCGATTGAAGTAGATGAGCAGCTCGGCCACAGTTTGCTGAAGAAGTGAGAGAAGAAAGTTAGAGAATGTCTATCAAAGTGGAATCTAATCCTATCACCTTCACATCCGCATTCATGAGCTGCTGCAGCGTGGACTGCGTGCATTTGACCACCAGGTCAATGCAACGATTCGCCAACTCTGGTTTTTCTGTGAGATTGATGTGCGTATAGAGACGAAGAAAGGATATGGAGAACAGGGAGGCCACTGGCTTCTTCAGCTGTTTGGCTATAAGCACAAAGACACCTTTACAGCGTGGCTCCTGTATGGCATAGGGCAGCACCAGTGTGGTCAACAGGCGATGATATTTACAAACAAACTCCTGTACGCAGTAGAAGCCCAACATCTTCGAGAGCTGCAAGAAAGGAGTTTCAGAATCAAGAGAAGTTCATAGTCAAAGAGCAACCCAAACTTACCGCTCTGAGGGAACGTGTAAAGCGGACTCCCTCATTTATATACGCTTGCAGTGCAATCTTGACAACCAGAGCAAGTGCGTCCCGTTTGTACCAGTTCCATAGTGTAATGGGCTGCACGCCATGTTTAGCACACATTTGACACGCGGTGAGTATCGCCTCCTGGGTCACAAGCGAATGTGTGTGCAGCAGAAAAAAGAATGTCATTTTGAACCAGTGGAAAAGCCAAATCTCTTCGATATCGGGATAGGCAGAGCAGAGCACCACGCGCAGCAACTGACGCTGTTCACACACAGATTGTTGCTCCAGTGGCTTCTCCAATGTGCCCACAATGCAGTCGTGCACATGACTGGCAAAGTCAAGCATAAAGTTGAAGGGTTGTGCCGCCATGTGGGACAGAAACTTGTCGAAGCTCCTTTCATTCAGATTCTGCAGATTGGGAGACTTCTTGAGCAGGCGTAGATAATGTGATGCTTCCAATTGTATTAGATCTAGGTGATGTGTAACAAAGTCGCAGCTAGGCTTGAACAGCACTGCGTCGGCCAGAGCAGGGTGGGAGATCAGAGACCTGCTCGGGGCTGCAACCTTGCAAGCACCCAAATAGAGACCAGGCAACGTGGCAGGCAGCGGTTCACACTTGCAGCAGTGCAACACGATTTGATCCTTAATCCGGAAAGCATGTGCCGAGCCAGACTGTGATTGGGTGCAGAGTAGGAGGCGCAGAACAGCGGCCAGCGTGTGTGCATCCTCGGTGGACTTCAGTTTGGGCAGTGCCAGCTGCAGTTGCGTTGCCTTTACATATCCCGCGGCGTAGAGCTGAGGAAGTTGCTCGCAGAAGAGTTGACTCAACTGGGAGTTGCTTGAATTGAGTAGCATCAGATGCTGCTGCGCAAAGAAGCTCTGGAGTTGTGTGTGGGCACTGGAGGGCGTCTCCAGACGCAGTGTGACCAAGCACTGTAGCCGCTGCAAGGGATCCTGTATTTGCTGAAGCACGCCTAGCAGTTGTTGCTGTGTATGCGGTTTCAGTTGCAGGCGTAGGCAACTCACTTGCAGGAGTAGCGTGCAGATTTCCACAAACTCTGGACAGGATGTGCATTGGGATTGCTCCACTAGCTGCAGACACAGCAGATTCCAATTACTGTTTGCATCGATGGCAGGCAGCGGCAGCTCAAAGTGATGGGGGAGTTGCGAGAGAAGCGATGCATTCAATGCCTCATCGCTGGCTGAACACATTTGCTGTTGCTTCTCCTGGAGCAGCTGCTGTTCCATTTGCTTAAGGGCGCGTAGCAATGCCAGCAACTCGGGTAGCTCAGCGGGCAACGGCTTGCGCAGCAGTTGCACGAGGCGTGGAGTCAAGCACTCGAGTATGTTGCCACATTCACTTGGCTGCGTAACTGCCACAGTGGCAAGCAGAGGCAGCAGTTGAGCAGGATGGCTCCGCCAGCGTCGCAGCAGCAGCTGCTTTGTATGCGTGGGTAGATCATGTCTGTCCAATTGATGTTGCAGGTACGCAATCAGTGTTCGCAGCAGTTCCCTATGCCAATCTGAGTTGCCTGGCAGTTGCAGCAGCTCTTGCAACACTTGACATATTATCAGGAAACATTCCGGTTCGTGCAGCGGTTGATCTCGTAGTGTCAGCAGCAGACGTTGTGTGTGCGTGGCTAGCAGTTCCAGTTGTGGCTGCGTCATGAGCTTGGCTTGCAACCAGCGATTAACCAAGGACCACATGATGGCCGCTGCCTGCAGCGTCAGTGCAGCAAAGTGTGGCACATCCCGGTTATTCTCCCAACTGTAGGGCGACTGTGCCTGGAGCACAGCATTACAGTATCCCAAGCTGGTCAACTTTGTGTCGATGTTGAACTCTTTGAGCGAGAGCAGTGCTTGCTCCATGCTGGCAGCGAAGACTTCGCTATGTGTGGCATGACAAACGCTGTGCGCCTGCTGCAGCACCAACAGCAAATACTTGGCAAACACATCTGTGTGCTCCAGTTGCAGTTGAATCATCTCGAAAGAGCAATTCTCATCGAACTCCTTCAACATGCTGACATCGCAGTGAAAGAGAGGCAAACTGAGACAGCGCAACTCATTTGTTTTGTTGGGATTGTTGTAATCGTAGGCGCTCGTCTTTTCGTTGAGCTGCTGGAGTGCATCCACATAGGCGCCGAGGAGGCGACCGAAGAGCATTACATGATTACCCCAGCAGGATGTGAGCAACTTCTGCTGCAGTTTCACGTTCTTGAGGCACTGTCTGCGTGGAAGGAACTATTTATTAGCATGTGTAGAGAGAGAGGAGGAACATATCAAGACTTACCCCTCATCCTGGCACCTACTGAGGCACGCCGCAAGTTTATTAATAAGCCACCGCAGAAAGACATCCTGGAATTCATTTCTTGTTTCCAGCAAAGAAGAACAGCAAATTAAACTCGGATCCTGGCAGAGTATATTGTCCACGACACTGTAGACAGCTGCCAGATTGGCTTGGTTGCGATTCACCATATTGTAAAGCACTTTCCACACATCCTTGCGCTGTTCCGACATTTTGCCGTAAGTTTACGAATTTAAATCGCAGCATGCGAGGGACATTAGTTGTGCGATGCGCCGCAGCGTTGCCAGATCAGCAAATACCAACTGTTGCTTGCGCTGCCAAGGCTGGTATGCACCTCGACTTTACTTATAATAGACAAAAACAACAGACTGTTTTATAAGTATCTTTATTTGTTATTTATGTTCTTATTTCCGAATTATTTACATACAAAATCAAATTCAATTAATTATTTAAAATTCAATATATGCCTTCAGTACATACATAATGTATAATTCTTTTACTTAATAAATACAAATATGATAGACCGTTTTAGATGTATCTGTATTTTCAATTAATATTCTTATTGTAATCCGAATTATTAACATATGTACAATCAACATAAAACACCATCAAATTCAAATAAATATTTACTTGTCATTCATTATGGTGTATTTACATTAATGAGTGTACATTCTTTCACTTGACTTAACAAAGCCCAAATAAAAGATCCTCTTTTTTTAGTTTCGATTTATTATTTTATTCTAGTATTATTTACAGACAAAATCAAATTTAATTATTAGTTTGTCATGCGAAATAGACATGGAATACCAAGGTATCTAAATATATAAATGTACATTCGCGTCACACAGATAACAAATATGAATGAGGGCATATAAATTATTACAATAGGTATCCGGTCTTTGTGCCGGACTGAGAGCTAACTGAAAACTCTGAATATATAAAGGTCTTATCATTTAGTTTGTGGCATACGTCATGTTATTTATGAATCTTGAATCTTGGTTTCTTTTCAATCTATATATTTAAACCTATGACCTCTTAAACTCTATATACACGATCGTTTTAATAAATAAGTAGTTTCCCCCCTTTGTGAAAATGGAAATCGTCTGGAGAATGTTAATAAATTACACAATTGCCTCGGCGGAGCCAAAGGCGAGGAATATAAACCAACCGACCAGATTAATGCCAGCTGCCGCACTAAAGACCATGGGCCAACTCTGGGTGAGCTCCAGAATGTGACCTGCCAAATACACGCCGAGAAAGCCGGGTATGGCGCCCACAGTGTTCATCAAACCGAATACACTCCCGGAGTGTAGTGGCGCCAGATCTTGAGGATTCACCGTGACCGCATTGTTATGGAAGCCCGTGCCGCCAATGATGATAGTCATACAGATCAGGGCCGTATGGAAATCTGTGGTGCGGCTCATCGCGAACAGTGCCACATTCTGGGCGGCAAAGCAACAGCTCTGGATGAGCTTCCGCACTGTCGTCACTGGCCATTCCCGCTCGATCAGCCGCGTTGTCAAATATTTGGCCAAGAAGGTGCACGGCGGCAATGCCAGCCATGGTATCATATTGACTACCCAACCTTTGGCATGCGGGAAGCCGTCGTGGAAATATGTGGGTAGCCAAGAGAGCAGCACAAAGAAACAGTTCATCTCGCAGGCGTGCGTCAGCACACAGGCCCAGAAGGAGAGACGACTAAAGTAGCGCAACCAGGGCACGGTTGTCTCCGCGGGCGTTTTGTTGGCACACAGACGAGCCGTTGTTGAGATGTTTATAATGCGATTCCTCTCCCCGGCCATGGCATAATATCGCAGGACCAGTGCCCAGGCAAAGCCCATGAGCCCAATCACACGGAACACATATGACCAGCCAAAGTAATCGAGCACAAACGAGCCCAAAATGCCCGTCAGCAGTGTACCCATGGCGGAGCCTGATGTGAGCAGTCCAAAGAAGCTACTGCGCTCGTTCTGGCAGAGATTCTACAAGAGAAAACAAAGAGTTTAGCACAAGATTAGGTGCAGTATATGCCATCGTGCTTACCTGACTGGTCAGACTAATCATGCTGGGAAAATGGACACCCTGCAGCGCTCCGTTCAATATGCGTATGGTGACTATAATGGGTATGGCATAGCTTTTGAAACTTGCCGCTGACCAGATTATGGTGGGCATCAGGAAGGTGATGAGCGACCAGCCGATCGCGGCAAGCAGAATGACACGTTGACCACCAAAGCGATCACTGAAATAGCCGCCCATCACTTGCGTCAACGTATAGCCCCAGAAGAAGGAGCTCAACACGGTGCCCGAGTCGGTTTTGCTCCACTTTTGTGCCGACGCCACTGCGGGCACCAGCAGCGGCATCGTTGTCCGTGTGGAGTACAGCATGCAGGTGCCCGTCAGCAGCGTGATGAACCAAACGCGCTTCTCATGTCTGCAAGTAATCGGGATATTGACAATTAAATGATATTTATAATAATGTAACTCTCTCACCTGGTCCAAATGCTTTGCGTGCTTTCGACCAATTCGCCGCGCAGCAGAGAATACTTCAGTTTCTCGTCCATGTTGTGCTTGTTGTGTGTCTCTTCTACTATCTTGATAGATTGTTATTTTCTAATACGACTCGCTGCTCACGCCACACATTGCGCCGCCTGCCGTTGGGCCATTTCTATTATCACAAAATATAAATGAGTTATGAATTATTTCTTTAATTTACACAAGTTTATTTTGTATTATTTACTTACATTTGTTTTGTGCTGGTCTTGCGGTTCTTTCTGTTCTTTACGTGGCCAATTTTTGGAATGGGATTAAATGGCATTTGTGGAACTCCAAAATATTAGTTGCAGTCTGGTCGAATTTTGTGTGCGCTACAGTCAGTACATTATGACATTAAGTTTGTCAGTCGTAGTAGTTATAGTCGTTTAAACAAATTGTGTATAATCATTCACGCAGTAACAATTATATATTTTGGAATGATTTTACTCTATTCCAATCATTCATCAAGTTCCAACTACATGTTTAATACCTTATGTAGGGTGTTTGGCCTTGCCATTAACAATAGTTGAAAACATATGTTTTAGCGTTGCCAGGTTTTCATATTTAACCGCGGTGGCAGTTTACTTGATGCTGCCATATAAAAAAATTATTTCAAATACCCAGTCTACTTACAACTTCATATTTAATACTTTGCAATCTTCAAATTTTTATAAACAATTTTAATAAACATTGTGATATTTAGTGAATAAAATATTTTGTTGTGTTTTCTACAGTCATCAGCAGCAAACATATGTAATGCTGCAGCGTTGCCACATGGTCATAATACTAAGTGTTGCTATACTTCATTTGGCGCGAAACTATGAATTTTTGGCATCTTTTCATTTGAAGTACGCAGTATGTTTTTTAACCTGTTTATTCAATAGTTATTCACTTATTATTAATTTAGCATATGTATTTAATTCATGTGGAGTAGTTGGAGAAGGGGAGCCGATGACAAATTACTTGAAATAAATATATGTATATATTTTAGAGCAAAACGCCGAATGTGAACACGATCTACTCGTCCAGCGTTAGGTGCACATTTGCGGAGGGATGCAACCCAAGTTCTTTGAGCGATGCATCATTGTGCTCCATTTCCAGCGACTTGCGTGGAAATGCACAGATCAACTTGTAGCCCTCCTGTGGTATGTGCTTGTGCGTTTGCCGTATATAGAGACGTAATATCTTCAGCTTGGTATCTGAGGGCCAACGCAGCTGGACGACCTCATCGCTGCCTGCGGCGTCAAGCAGACGCAGCTTCAGCGCGGTCAACTCGTCCAGTTGTGTGCCCAGTTGAGCTTCATATGAAATAGCGGCGGCCCCTTTTAGCTCCTCCTCGTCGAACTCCTCCAAGCTCTCACAATCACTGGCATTAGCAGTGGAATTGTTGCTGGCCTTTGATGTTCCTGCGCCGTTTCCCCCTCCGTTTTCATTCATGGAATTTTTGATGGCCAACGCCAGTTGCTCCTCCTCGCTGAGTTCCAGAAGTTTGGCACGCTTCTTGGGCGTACCAGCTGTCGATGATGAGCAGGATGCGGTGTCCTCTAGATCATCGTCATCCTCTATTTCAATGGCTGCACGTTTCGAGGTGCTCGCCTCCTCCAGCGAAAAGTCACGATGATCGCGCAGAAACTGCCTCAAGTCGGGCAACACGTTCTGCTGATTGGGCTCAGGACTGCGCCAGACTTCCTCACCAGTGCGTGGATCAATGACACACAAGTAGGGAAGCTTGGCGCAGTGATAGAAGGCGACGAAGCGTCGTCCCTCCGAGCTGTCATCGTCCACCTGCCAAAGGACAAACTGACGTCGTACCAGTTGCTTAAGCTCCTTGATGCTCCAGACATCTCGATTCATGGTCTGCGACTGGAAGTTGTCACTCTGCACGTTAACCAGAAGCCAACGCTCACGTTTGCTGGCGAATTCACGGGCCGCAGCCAGTGAGCCCGAGTAGAGTATATCTGTGGGCGGGCGAAAGAGATCACCAAGGCGGGATGTTGTGCTGCCAGTTGCGCGACTATGAAGCGCCATGGCTTGGCCAGCGACAACCATTTGGGCGGAGCGTTCACGGCGTCTGCGATGGGTCCCCGGATCGGAATAGAGTCCGGTGGCTTGGAGCTGTTCCTCCATTAGAGCACCTTCGCGCGCAAAATCCCTTAGAGGACATACCTTGACGCGCTGCGGCACGCGTGACATACGGCTGTTGCTGCTGCCCGACGCAAAGAAGTTGTCATCCTCGGGCATAAGCAGCTGTTCACGAACTGGTGCAATGGGGGCGCGCACCTCCTCCTCATCATGCAGTGCAGCTGGCCCTCCTCCTGCTGTGCCTGCTGCACTGGAAGTCGAGGCGCCATTGGGAGCAGCTCCACCGTTGCTACCTTGTTCGAAAAATAATGCAACGGCCGCGGCCACATCGTTGGAACAGGCGCCCAGGTAATGTTTGGCCTCCTCCGCAGTGCAGGCAGTGACTTCCACCACGCGCTCCACTAGTTCGTCCATTGCAGCCGCATCGCCACCCGACATAACGCTGCAGCCAGTCAAATGGATACGATTTGGATTTTAAAATTGATTGCTTCTGGTTTTGTACTTCTTGTCGCGGATAGCAAATAACAGGAGCTTCTACTTTTGTAATTTATGAAATACAGAGATCTGCAAACTTAGTGCTGTGTAGCAAACTAAACTGTTTAGTTTTTTAGCACTGAAAATTAACGCTGAAAATAAATGAGCACCCTGTGTTATCGATAAATTAAAACGCCACGCACAGCGGTTAAACTTTAAATTTTTAGTTAAAAAAAATATTTTAATTTATAATTATCTAATCAAAAAATCATATACTTTCATAAATGATAAATAAAATATTTGTTTATTATTATTTCAATAAGACTGATTTATTTTTTACGTATAAGTTTGGTGCGCCAAGATCTGACAAGATTGCTTCAAAAACTTTAAATAGAATCTCATGCCTTTTGAGTGTGTTAAATTTGTTGATTTCAGGCACTTCTTACCAGTTTCGCGTTAATCAGGCGATAAGCATAGATAAAATTAATGAAGTTGAGTCATCGTCATCGAAAGTGAGTGGGACTATCACTTCTCTTTTTTGTGAGATAAAATAAGTCTTTTTAGATAACAGCTGTGCTCTGTTAAAATTAGCCTAACTCATTCGGCACTGTTATATATTTGTTGGCTCGCCTTACCCGGAGCCAGCTGTTAATTCATTTTCATTCCCTGTTTTCCTTTCAAATAAGCTACTGGTCGCAAATCTTCCTTATCATATGGATATGTGTTTTATTCAAAATATTTTTACAAACATTCATTAGAGGAAAAATAAGTTCATTGAAAAACAGAAGTGCTTGCTGCTGATAACAGTGTAGCATAATGTTAAAATATGTTGTGGAATGTAATCGAAAGTAATCTGTACTCTGTTTGCACAAACCAGCTTGTTTTAGTTTTATTTACTTGTCGGCCTCAGATGTTGAGTGTGTGCTGCAAAAAATTAACCCACACTTCCATAAGTCACCACTAGTACCAAGTGACCTAAGCACATATTGATAAGACAATGCTCAATGTAAAGAAATTGCATTAATTATGACTAATGCGCACAATGCCAACAAAAGTGCTTGTATAACAAACGCCTGAACGGGGCATCCACACAACCAGTGTTCTAGCAAGTTTTCCAATAAGAATACACCAACAACAACAACAACAACAAAATTCCCAATAACAAAGCAAATGTGAAACAATCTCAACTGCTTCTTTGTGCCTCATCTAGTTTTACAAAAAAAAAAAAAAAAAAATGCTGATCGTACAGTAAACTATTGAAGGCGTCATCATCCGCATTGTTTGTTAGTAGGGCATCCCCACGGTATCTCCGCATCGCATCTCGTACTTCCGCC
The DNA here is from genome assembly GCA_018904595.1 of Zaprionus indianus. Classification (NCBI taxonomy): domain Eukaryota; kingdom Metazoa; phylum Arthropoda; class Insecta; order Diptera; family Drosophilidae; genus Zaprionus; species Zaprionus indianus. The sequence continues at coordinate 8,116,281 of JAEIHA010000905.1, forward strand.
CGCCTGTGCCCGCACCAACGCTGCTGACGTCGCAAAATGGTTTCGTTGTTAAAAAACCAATTGCTCAAACATTTGTCCAGGTAAGCGTTACCTTAAATGAATTATTATGATATTCAATTAAAAAAGCTGCCATGCTAATTAAGACCTCTGAACTGGCGCCAGTTTCTGCTGCTGCTGGGAAATTTAATTGATTTTTCCAAGCTCTGAGGTTGCTCTGTTTTAGTCGCTATTGCCAGTGCCCCCTTGTTGTTGTTGTTCTTGGTGGTGTCTCACAGTCGTTGTCTCAGTTCGTCTGCATTGGAGCTGGGCGCGTGACACGATACAACTAATCACGAGCACACCAAATTAACATTAAATACTTCTATTAAAGGGAATGTATTAGTTAACATTTTTAATAACATTTTTTAGATTAAATTTCACAACAATGTAGCTCATCTCTAATCGAAATGAGGAGGAATTTTTGCAGCTTCTCATCACCTTCACTGTTTGTTGTTTTTTCCTTTATCGTTTATCTGCCACCCCTACTTCGCTTCAGGAGTAACAAGTGGGCTCACTGACCCACACCCACACACAAACACACGGTACTTTTGCCTGTTTACGATGCTTTATCGAAATAAAAACAATTTAAATTTCAATTTCAATTTGATATCTAAAAGGGGCCGTCGCCCCTGGCGCTTTCTCTGCGTACGCAATTCAATTTTCCAAGATGATTTTCCTCACAATATGTTTTACTTGTATTTTTCGATACATCATCAACTTAGTTGCGTCTGTATGTGTGTTTGTGTGTGGCCTGCCAGCTGCATAAATAAAGGAGACATATACTGCACAGGCGCGGATACTTATATACACGGATTTAGGGCCTAAGCTTGACCTTTAAATTTAGTGCCAGCTAAAAAAGAAATATACACAAAAAATGTATTAAAGATGGTAATATAAGGAACATTTGTGGGATATGCGAACATTACGAAGCCAAAATAAATACAGACATAAAACATGTATGTATGAGATATGCTATCCCTCGAATTGCTAAGAGTCCCCTATATGAACTTCATGATTATCGATTCGCTTTCGCCGGTTCCCTCTTTTATCACACAAATAGCTGTACATATGTATGTATGTGGACATAAGTATATTTATATACTTGCCTATATGTACACAGAACTTTGTGTTTGCATTGCGTAGTGGGCCCGTGTTTAAGTCTTTCGTCTGTTCTGCTCCGTTGTGGGCCCCCCTTGCCAGGTTTTTCCACACAATTAAGCTGCAAACAAACTAACTTTCTAACAAGACTAAGAGTGTAAATGCAAAGCAAACTTGTTGCCTTTTATCCGTTGTCTGTCTCTTTATAGGGCCCTCCCTCTCGACCGAAATAACTAAAGAAAAGTAAAAGGGGAAGTTGCTCAAAAGTAAAAAGTTTTTCGTTTGCGTCCCAAAAGTTTCAATTAAATAAAGTTTTCATCACAACGAAGGAAATGCAATTTATATATAATATTAGATGGGACTTTGAAATAATAATAATAGCATTTAGTTGGACTTTGTTTAAAAAGGGTCCATTTTAAGGTTCAAGTCAAGAAAAACTAATTAATAATTAATTAAATTAATTGAGAAGTAAATAAGTGAATGAATGAATGATTCAAAGAACCTATAAGGCAATGAATGAATAAAGTAATCAACAAATACGCACTTGAAAGAAATTAAAACCAAGTTCTTTAGAAGATTGTGCTATGATAAGCTCATTCCTGGTTTAAAGAATTTCTTATCTGTATTAAGTCGGTTCTACTTTCAACCTTCGTAACCTTAAACTTCAAGTAGAAACGTCATATACTACCATGGTATTTAAGGCATCCAATCAATATGCAGACTTCAATTATGCATGCAGAACATTAACTAGAAATGGGTCAATTGATGGCAACTGACAGGTCGCCCATTGGCGCTGCCACTGGCGCCACTTGTTGTCCCAAATGAGCATTGACAGCCACTGCATTGGCATCATCAGCAACACACTCTGTGGGCAGTCAAGCTGAAATAAACAGCGGGTCGCAATTCCTAACTGTCATTTGTCTTGTATATGTATTTTATATCTCTATTCTGATTACTCAACAGATACACGAAGAACCTCTCGTCGGACAAAATCAATGTGAGCACATTTCGTGGCGAAGGGGAGCTACAGGATTTGGAGCTAGATGAGCGTGTGCTCACCGAACTGTTGGAGCTACCCAGTTGGTTGCGCCTTACATCGGCGTGGTGCAATCAAGTATTGTTTCGCATTGCCTGGACAAAGCTCAAGGCTGTGCCCATAGTGCTGGTAAGCTCAAGATTAACTAGAGTGCAACCAAATCAATCAATAATAAACATCTATATATATTTTATTATTCCATGCACAGACACTCGACCAGGTGCACATTACCATTGAGACATGCAATCCCACAACGCGTGATGCCAGCGGAGGAGGGCCGTCCACCACCGCAACTTTGCCACAAGGGGCTCAGGGTAAATACAGCTTCGTTGACAAAGTTATCGATGGCATCACCATTGTGGTGAACACGGTGAATGTGAATTTTGTCAGTCCCGCCTTTACTGCATCTGTGCAAATGTCTCGAATTCGTGTCGAGTCCAAGACACCGAGATGGGCCAATGGAGAATTGCGTTTGACACGCTTAAAAAATAACGCCTCAGGTATATTGTTGATTTTCAAAGAGCTCTCGTGGCAAACGGTGCGCATCGAAGCTAGCTCCACTCAGGATAAATCGCTTACTCCATTGCGATTGCTCACCAATCATGCCCGTTGTCGTATTACCATCCGCAAACGTATGTCTGATTGCACTTTGATGGCCTCACGTCTCGTTCTCATACTCGACGATCTGCTGTGGGTATTGACCGACTCGCAACTGAAGGCGGCACTGCATTTTGTTGACTCGCTGTCGGGCCTCATCAAGGCGGCAACGCATGCCACACAAAAGACCAAGGCGGCAAAGAAGTTGCAGGTAAGTTGCCTCTATTCATTCCTCTTCTTCTTCTTCATTCATGCCACTTTAATCCACTTACAGACAATACCCGAGTACCAGGAACAGGTGAAACAACAGGAGAGTCGCCTCTCGGATTCGAATAACAAAACGTCGGAACCGCGTATGTTCCAAATCTTCGATGTGCGCGAGACTTCGTATCATTTCTTTAGTCAACGCATTGATTTGCATTTGTGTGACGATGAGGGAGATGGACGTTCCAGTTATCCGGAGCTGGATAAAGGCGGTGCTCTGCAAGTGTCAATAACCGCATTCCAAGTGGATTACTATCCCTATCATTTGGCCAAATCAGATCGTTCACATTGGGCGAAGTATAAGGAAGCATCTGTGGCGCCAGCATTGTGGCTAAAGGAGTCGTTGAATGCCTTCCGTGAGGCTGTACTCAATCTCAGTCAACCCAATCGACCGGCCGCGCATGCACCGCTGGAACGTAGTGCCCCTGCCTCACCCATTATGTTGAATGCATCGCTTCTGGGCTCGCAATATGGCAACGGGGGATTGGGTTCCAATGGCAGCAGCACACCCACCGCAGCGGCTGGCGCTGCTGGAGGCTATGGTTCGGGAACTGCCTCAGCTGGTGGTTCGGGAAATGCCTCGGCCAGTAGCCAAGCCAATCAGCGTAGCACCCTGGAGAAGCTCTCTAAGTTGATGAGTTCCTGTGTCATATTGCGAATCGAGGATTTCACACTGTATCGTGTGACAACATCGGGTAAAAAGCAAATGCCCAAGGAGTTTATCTCAGGTATGCAGGGATTCGATCGCCTTATTCCATTACAATCAAACCAAATCCACAAAAGATATGGCTGAAAATGTACCAACTGCAGTGGCGCTCTTTTATTAACATTTCTGTCTGCTAATTAACATGCTGTTATTTGATATAAACATTAACATGTCAAAATTCACATACAACTTGAAAGTTCACACACACACACGGAGAGACATACACACATATAACACCCACGCTTCAACACATTCATTTGACTAATCAAAGTTTGTGTAATTCTCTTTTCCTCTTTCTCTCTCTCCTTCATTTGTTTTATTTCCCCTTTGTGTTTATCATGTCTTTGATTTGCCATCACAACATTCTCATCATCATTATCGCATTTGTCACATTTGTCTAACGCTTTTGTTGTTGTTTTGTTGTGCTTGTTCGATTTGTTCGTTGCTGTTCTTGTAGCACAACATAAAAGGAAAAGCAAATCCTCAGGTGAATATCATGCTCAAATACATTTAATATAGTGTATCTATTTTAAAGCTGGATGAGGCTTATAGTTTAATAAGCAAGAATGAATGGGAGTAATGGCATTCTATAAAAAAATTAAACATAAAATCTGAATCCTGTAAATAACATATCGATGAACTGTGAACTTAATGTTAACCGTTAACATATTTTAACTAAATGTTCATGATAACAGATTCTTCGTGAACTACGTTTTGCATTGTTTAACTTTTTACTTCATCATTTACAGGGGACAAGGATCGCTATTCATTTCCCGCCGAGATGCCGATTGTGCATGCCGAATACACGTATTTCTATTATCCCGGTGACTTTGTATTTCCACGTAAGTCCACCATACATTCTATGTTACACCAACATCAACTAATCTAAGCTCTTTTTACAGTACCGCCTTCAAAATTGTTTGTGCACGTTAATCCACTTCAAATGCACTTCGATCTCTGTTCGATATTGTGGCTCAATTCGTTTGGCTTAAGTCTGCACGAGAGTTTGCTACGCACCAGCGTCGGATCCCAGGCCACGTTGCAGCAGCCCCAACAGCAACAGAGCGCACGTGGCTCGATTGCCTCGAACACATCGAATGGCTCCAATGGCACACAGATGGCAGCTGCGTTGAACGTGGAACAGGAGCCAAATCTGATGTACATGGATGTCAAGGTGGAGGCTATTATGCCGCGCGTGGTCCTGGAAGCGGCGCTGGATGCACCAAATCAAAAGGATCGGCCGAAGACAATGCAAATACAAATCTCTAGATTTGCTCTAACCAACATACGTGAAATGGGCAGCTCACGTGCGGATTTGGCGCAGGCGTTGCATTCACTGCAGGAGGGTTCGCTGGTCTTTGGCACCGGCTTTCCCTCGGTTGAAGGTGACATGTGCATTGTTACGGATCGCATATTGTCGCATGTGGCCGCCTCCGATGTGAGCACGATGTCACCAACACAGTCACAGACACAGCTGCCACGATCTGCCTCATCGCAGTATCTGTCACGCTATGCCATGTGGTCGGAGCCGCGTGATGTTTGGTGCATTAAATTGGATCCGATTTGGGTTGATTTTCTGGGTGCACGCTCATTGGGTCCCAACAAGGCAATACCATTTGTGGATGCAGTCCCGATTACGCTCTGGATACACGCTGGTGAATCTTCAGAAGTGCAGGCAAAAGTCGAATTGGACAAAGCACGTCAGAACACGGCGAGTTCACAGATGGCGAGCATGGGATTGACGCCATTACCAACATTGCCGCCACTGCCACGTAATCCGTTCCTAAGTGCCGAAGATGTGCGTATGCCACAAGCAGAAGCCGAAGCAAGTGCCACGCCGCCTGCTGAACGTTGCGCCGATATTCATGTGATAGCGCATATCTCCAATCTGGTTAGCCTACAAATCGATCATTATCAATTGTTGTTCCTGCTGCGTCTGGCCGAGGAACTTAATGAAATGTCAACGTTTTTAAATTTAGATGCAGAGCGCATCTTGCAAAAGGTTGGTAATGGCTCCTTACCTAATCCTACTTCAATCTTCAACAATGTTTTTTTTTTTTTTTTATTAATGTTTCACCAGCAAAACCAACAAAAGTCCATTGTATTTGGCTGTGTTGTGCCGCAGATCGAGGTGACGCTTGTGATGCCATCGCCAACACCTGGTAAGGAATCGAGTGGTGGTGATGCTGAAAGTGTCTTACCCGATTCAGCTAGTTTGGGTGATGATTTACACATGAATAGTAAGGATTATATTTCTTTTGTTGTCTCTCTTTACCAAAAAACTCTTTAGTTCTAAAAGCAAACATATTAACAACTAAGTGTAACGAAAATAACCCAACAATCGACTCTCTCTTACTTAGTGAGCTTAAGATATAAGTTTTCACCCAAAAAGATTAAAAACTAACAAAATGTCTCACGTAGTTCTCACCGATTCGTGTTAATTAACACCGATCCCTTAATATAATAAGTATTAATAATTTCCTAGCTAGGAAAATTTTCCTTTGTTTTATATTTTATTAACTTTTGCTTTTTTCGCTGTAATTTGCTTTACTAACCCGAAACGTAGGCTGGTCACCTAGGAATTCAAGCCACTTGATTGTTAACTTGCCACAAAGAGGGGGGCGTGTTTTCTGATGATGAAATGAATATTAAGAAATAAATAAGAAAGCTGTAGTCGAGTGTGCCCGAATATATTGTACCCGCTACCTACCTTAAATATGTATGAAATATACGATATACTATATTGTATTGCATACTTACAGGCGTCACGGCGTCTAATCCTCCACTGAAAGTATTCCTTCAATAACTTAAATGTTGCTTATCCGTTCTAATTTAAATTTTGAGAAATCATTTTAATTATGATAACTTTTGTGCACACCAACAGTGAACGTTATAACTTTTAAACTACGCTGGCAATTTGATTTTGTCTTGGATCTTCTTTCCCCTAATAGGTAGCGGATATAAACATCTTTCATCACAATAGTTTTCTATCCAATCATATAAGAAGACACACCTCTCTCACTTAATTCGCATGTTTTCGTACTAACCAATCCTAGAGTCTTTTTAACATTGTAACATAAACGTGAAAGCTTCAAGTGTGAGCTCGTATAACCTGATGCTGTTAACTTCACAGGCGGCAACATAACGTGGCCCACACCGCCACCGTTGGAACAATTGAAGAGCAATACATTTGGCAGCGTTGAGTCGCCTTCGCCGGTGACCAATGAACCGCCCTATGATAGTGGCATTCATATATCTAATCCTAATACACATGGGTAAGTCCAGATTAACTTTTTTTAAAAAAAATCAATTAATTATATTCTCCTCTTTGTAGTTACAATGTGCAAATCCAGAGCACACCAACGATGGCTTCCTCAACGCCAAGTCAAGGTTCGAGACCTGATACTGGCATCTCCATGCAATCACAATCGATATCTTCGTCAGCCTCGAAGAGCTTGAAGAGCACCGCAGTGCAGAAGCCGAACCCCAGCGTCGACACTGTGCCCAGTTTGACAAAGGAGATCAATTCGAGCTTGATGTCGATGAAGAAGGGATTTAGCAATTTTATGACTTCCATTGACTCGGCCATCAAGTCGGGCACACCCAACGATGATGCCAGTGATACGTTCTCAGTGCAGAGTGACATGAGCTCCGATTCAGAGAATTATGCCATTTTGATGGGCGATACTAAGCCCATTGACTGCATGGATGTTATGTTCCGTTTGAATCCGTTTACCAATGATAACAATATGAAGACCTCGCCGGTCGAGGTAGCCAGTGAAGTGTATGAGGAGCCGAGCAGTTATAAAACCAATATGTCATCGCCCTCGGAACCGTCTGAAGGAAGCACCTGGCGACGACGCGATCTGGTATCGATGGCTACCTTTAGGTTACAATTGTACAGCGACATAATGACTGTACATGATGATTAATTGAACTATCTTTTTAGATTGACCACCGTGGAGGTAATACGCCAGCAGGAGGGTCCCAAGTCTTCTGTTCGTTTGCAGGTAGCTGCCGTTTCCTGTGACGAATGCGGCGCTATACCCTGGGATGAATTGCAGGTGGGAAACGGTTTTCAACTGTTCTACATGTTCTTAAATATTTTCATTTGACTTTTGATTAATTGAATTTGTGTTTTGTATATAAGCAATCAATTTTGTTGTCGTTTCTTTAAGTATCTTAATTGATTTCCTTACAAACTCTTTGCTGAAACTGAATTTAACTGTTTTTCGCTCAACTCTTCATAATCTTTCTGCATGTTTCGATAACTTCTATCTGAACATCTAACAATGCTTTCAATATTATTCAAAAAACAAAACAAAAAAATCTTTTTATAAATCTTGTTTTAGATATATTGTAAGATAACTTCTCATATAATCATTTTCTCATTATGTTTTCTCTCTTCTCTTAAAACCAAATATGTTTTCATAAAAAAAAAAAAAAAACATATATGATCTCAATGTGTGCTAATTAAACAAATATTGTGCTCAACGTTTAATTTACTCTTTAAACAACAACAACAACGAACACTTTGTAAATTGAATAACGACAACAATATGACACATATTAAAAAAAAACAACTACAACAACAACAACAAAACAAAAACAACACTCTTCTACAACAACAACAACTACAACAAAACAGATCGCGCATCAAGCGAACAAGGTATAAAAAAAAAACTCAACTACAAAATTGAAATTCCTTAAAAACTTTATTAACCAGCTAACTTGTTTTGGTTTTTCGCTGCTTTGTATATAAAGAAATATTTGATTTACTCATGGGTTCTAATTATTTTTTTTGCAATTTAGTAGTTAATTAACTTATAATTATTATGTTTTCGGCTTCAATTGCCAGCGCTGGTGCAGTTTGAAAGCGTTTTTGGCCACTAGTTGCGTAGTTAACCGAACTTAGTTAATTGATAATGTTAGCTTAAGTGAGTTTACAATATGTATTCATGATGATATTTGGGTTGTGATGAATAACCTAACTACAATATAACGAAACTAAATTTATTGTAGGCAGCTTTTTGAAATTGAAATTATGGTTTGGTTTTGAGCATGCCCTCCTCATGGCCCCTTCGCCCGTTCTGGCTGCCAGACGAGCCGATAATACTTAGTAAATATATACATAAAACATTTATAGTCTTTAATCAATAGATCCTAGAATATTTTATAGTAGTATCCACCCTTATGAGTTTGATTATGTTTCGTTTCGATTGATTTTCTTATCAATTTCGGTTGCTAATTGGCTTAATCATACGTACTACACTAAAGTTTGAAGGGCAAAACGACTACTACTTATTACTTATAACAATCACCACCACCACAACAACAACAGCAACAATAACAGATAACACACTAACTGGAACGGTATAAAAATGCCTAATAAGTTGGCGTTCTACCGAAGACTAAAACTCCAAAATAAATTTTCCTAAACTAAACTAAAAATTAACTCTTGCACACTTGTTAAACCATCACAAACACTCATATACACATTAACACACTTACACACACACACATACACTCAGCTGACTGCATGCGTGTGTCTGTTTGCTTTGCATGTGTTAGTAGTAGTTACTAACTAGTTGGCTTGACTAACCCCGCTTCACTGATGTTGTGAGATAAGCACTTGTTATGATTTTCTGTACTCACGTTCCTCTTGATGCACATTTGCAGACAAAGTTTGGAGCACGTTGCAAGGCTTGGAATCTTGCGCCATATAATCCTGAGGCACCGCCCTGTATTCGACTGCGTCTCGAGGAGACGCTGAACATGCCCAAAGATATTGAAGGCATTGTCGATCGCAAGCGCATTCAAAGGTTTGACAATAGTATACGAATTGATTTGCCTTTATTAACAAGTTCTTTATTTGCAGCTGGCTTACTCATCATGCTGAAATACGTGTTAAGGACGTTAGTCTGGATTTGTCCATGAGCACAGTCATTGGACTGGGTGACTTGGCTGAAGATGAAATCATTTCTGCGCCCATGCCAGTCACGGTAGATACTTTATAGATTTTCTTTTTATTTTTCATTAGGTGATTGATTTGTTTCGTGTATGACAGGTAACTCTTGAAAATGTACGCATTAATTTGCTGGAAGATCGTCCGCCCGTCAATATTACCTCACCGGGACCAGTGCCCATTAATCTGTGCATTGGTCGCATGCATTTGGAGCGTGACAAGAATGGTCTGCTCACCATACAGCCTATAGGTAAGCGGGGAATCATTTGTTCTTAATTCTATATATGATAAATAACAAATTTTGCAGAGTCCAATATGAGCACTGAGCAACAACAGGCTATGAGTGGTGCCTTATTTGGAGCACCACGTGATCGCGATCGTGAGGTGCTCTCCATGCAGCTGGTCATGCAGCAAATGAAATTGGACAATGAGCAGCTGCGTAAACAATTGATTGATACTAAAATCAACACAGACAGTTATAGGTGAGTGCGATGATTGAAATTATGGCATAATTTTGACTGAATTACTTAATTTATTCGACAGGCAAAAGACCAAACATGAATCGGATGTGTTGCGTTCGTATTTGAAGGCAGCACAGGATGATATCAGCATCTTGTTGGAGGAAAAGAAAGCTCTCCTGGATACTATTCGCTCCATGCAGGTGTGCATTAATTCGTTTGTGTTTGGCATTATCTTTTGCACAAACACTTATACACTTACTATCTTTCTATCTGTGTACACCTCTAAATGTTGTTTGTATGTTGTTCTTGCCACCTAACACGTTTTGTAATTGTTTGTTGTGCGTGAAGTTGAAACACCTTAGTATTAGAAACAGTACAAATAATAATGCAACGAAAAAAGGTCAGTTATTTAATGCACGCATGCAACTTGCTTAAGCTGAACACAAATACTTCATATGTGAACCTACACCTAAAAAAATTTTGCTTGTTGCCTATCGAAAATATCAACAAATTGAGACACTCTTACTAAATTATATCTTTCGTTTTGTAGCTACAAATGACCTCATCCAATATAAGCCGAAAGAATGATGGAAACAGGTAGCACAACTGCATGGACTGCATACAGTGCTGCGGCGAGAACAACAATGCCAGGGACTAGTATGCACCAGAGTCAAAGTCAAATTCAAACCCCGAAGTCAGCGGCACTGGGGGGCACAGATGTGAGACGTCCTTGAACTTTTGTCATTTCGCTTTTATTATCGTTATCATCGTTGCGTTGAGTTTAGCAGAAGACTGAGCCGTACTGAAAACGGACACCATTCACGTTGCCGTTCGTCATCATATACTTATAAACTTATACAATCTATATACTGTACTAAAATCTATCTTACACTAAACTATACAATACCATATACCAATGTTGTTCTATTGGTTTTTATTTTTAATTGTTTAAGCTAGCTATTGTTCCAAAGAAAATTTTTAAAACTGTATTTGGTTTTTATTGTTTTTCTGTATAGACTTTTGAAGCAGCAATTTTTTACAGCATATTTAAATATATATAGCACATTGTTAATAATGATTTGAAAAGAGAATATTTAAGAATATATATATATCTATACATATATGTATATGTAATGCTACCTGCATACGAAACTATTGTAATTCGTCATTGATATTACGCCCAACTAAAACCTTGTATATTCAATAGATATTGAGATAACATATTGTTGTGATTCATGATCATATCAAATACTAAATTCTAGTAACTATACGTATTACCTATTACAGTTATTATTATTACAATTATTATTCTGTGTATATGTGTATGCATTGTTGTTGTATCGAACTATATATGCTAACTAGCTAACAATTGGCCAAACCTAACTAATTAGGCTAACATTGAGGACTACATAAATGTTGGACTCAAATTTATTAAAATTTTGTATTCGAAACTCATTGCATTCCAATCAAATTGTTCATCGTTTGCTAGAACTTACTATATACACACATACACAAATATTTATACACACACACATACACAAAAACATTTACACACACAGAGTTAATCAAAATGTTCTACTTTCAACTAAATCAAAAGAAAACTCATGTAAGCAACGCGTATACAAATTTTTAATCAATAGTTTTCATATTTCAAATTCAAGTCAAGTATATATACAAAACAAATATACATACATATATAAAATATAGCATGATATACAAAAATATAGTGCGTTTACTGCTTTAATAATGTAAAAACGTAAAACGAAACATGTTTGTAATTAAACTATAAATGGATTTGCATTATATATTTAAAAGTCAATAAGAAAAGCATACAACAAAACAAATATTGATTGTTATACATGCATTATATGAAAGTTTTCATTTGTAGCTAGGAGAAACAAGTATAAGAAATTGAAATTACATTAAATATTAATAATTCTTGAAATATATTTTCTGTCTTTAACTGAAAGTTTTAATTTAAATTTTAAATTCCTGTCAATTTGCAAGTTACATTTCTTTGACAGTTTAAATGATATCGTTAGAAACGATTACCCTATCATGAAGTTTGACAACTGTCAAGTAACATGACTTGCGTTCCATATCCTATATAAAGGGCAAACTCTCAGAGACTTCCTTCTCATTCTTTTAAAGAAACGGTGATGAACAGTTCAAAATCTTCTAGAAATAAAAAATTCGTGAAAAAAGCTTTTTGTAAAATGGCAGAATGTAAAGTAGATAAAGCAGCAATTCTTCACATGTGGAGGCAAATGATTGATCAATTGGGAGTTGAAAAGTACACTTCCGAGCAGTGGCAAGTCCAATATGAGGACTTCTGTAGATGTATGCTATCCACTTCGGAGCCCTTCGTGGCGATTCAAAGTGTAATGTCAAAGTATAGCCTCAAAAGTCGAACTACGTTTTAAAACTACTTAAAACTTTTATTAGATTGAGGGGTTGCTACGGAATGCTGGCATTCCCCTTCAAGCACCGTTTCTGCCCAATGCAGCTTCTGCATCTGGCATTGCGAAGACATCGATGTCAGCTGGAGCTAAGGCTAAAAAACCGGTGCCCAATAAGGAGTTACTGGAGCAGCAGAGAGCCCAGCAACAGCAGATTTACCAGCAAGTTCATCAACAGCAGCAGGAGCAATTGAAGGTTGGTTAGAGTAATACTTTTTTATTATATACATATATGGTTCAATTTTGCAACTCTTAATTTCTGCAGAGTTATGATAAGAAAAACGTTCCAATTCTTCTGCAAAAATGTGTAAGTGCTACGCGTAAATTGCAACCACAAGGAAACCCCGAACAAGAAGTAACCCAAAATAATCCGAAATTGCAAGGTATCCAGAATTATCGCATACCTCGCAAAATTCAAGATATATCGCAAAAACCACTTCCAGTGAGTATATCTTCATATTTTCAAATATAACCATGCAACATCAATTTTCCCCATTTTTCTAGTCAAACTTGGTAAATGCCCTCAAAGGTTCAAAATATTCCGGTAAAGAGGAGAACGAGAAATCATATATTCCGGGTGCCCCAGAGATGGACAACATGCAGGGCGCTATGGGAGGGAAGACTCTTCCAGATGTTCAACCCGAAAATAAAATGCAGGAGAAATATGAAAAAGGAAAGGAAAATTGGTTCAAGAAGAACTCCAACGAGAAGATGTCAGCTGAAGTCAACCACGAGGTTTCCGATACTTCTGAGTTTCTCAACGATTCCCCTAGTCTTTCGAAATCCAAAGAGTCACGTAAAAAGAAGAAGAATAAGTCAAAGAAGCGTGACGACTAAGCAATACAAGTTCATTTTTTAACATATCTTGTTAATGAACAATGTGTTCTGGGGTTTTCTGCAAAATATCAACCGGGCAGCCGAATATAATATAAACATTTATAATAATAAATTCATTAATAATTCATTAATAAATTGATTATATTAAAGAAAGCACACTAAATATAGTATTTTTGGTATTTTGCTACTGGCACAACGGTCACATTGCCCGCATGGTAAATGATGCTTTAAAATCTGACAGCGACGCTTCTGAAGTTTATCAGAAACAAAAAATAAGTGAAATGAATAAAATGGAAAACTACGATTTGAAGAGCGAAGAAATTGAGAGATTGTGGAGTCAGATTGTATCACAAATGGGTATAACAAGATTCTCTCACACGGAATGGCAAAAAGCCTACGAAGACTTCAGGAAATGCATGTTACCCGAATCGAAGTGCCTTATTCAGATCCAAAGCGTAAATAATGCAGAAGAAATAAAAACATTATATTTGCTAATGATATATGTATATTTTCATTCATGTAGCTGGAAAAATTGATTGAACCCTTTGACCTACAATCGTTGGGGCAGCATCGGAAGAGGCGACAGTTGAAGACTGTGGCAAGGAAAGCGTCCAAGCAGAATAATAATATAAACTTGACAGGGAAGCCAGATGATAAGGCACATTTTAATTTTTACAATGAGAAGAAGGAGAATGTACCCCTCAAAAAGCTAAGGTGTCTATTGAAGCGTTCCATCGTTAATAACACTGAGCAGGCAGAAAGGTCTTCTATGCAATCCCATAAAGTAAAGTAATTTTGCATATATAACTTCATTCTCGTGCCTACACGAAGATCTCTCTCTCTCTCTTCACAGTTTTTCATTCCTTTAGCTGAGAAGAATCAAAAGATTGACAGCTTGAATGAATTTAGCAATATTCCTATAAAAAACGAAGATGTAGATTTGATGGCAATCGATAATTGGTTGGAGAATGGTAACGAAAAGACGGCAAGTGAAGATGATTTCGAAATTAACAATGGCTGTGAATTTATTGACTTTTTGGTCAATAAGAATCCTTTGAATATTGAGATAACATTTGAAAATAGCAGTGAGCATGACAAGTAAAACACAATACATAAGGGGTGCAAGAAAGGGTCACGGGTAAATGCAACAATTGTATACAACATCTTAAAATGAATGTCATGCAACTTTGACATTTCAAACTTATATCAAAACTTTTACAGCTTTATAAATGGTCAATTATTATAAAATAAATACAATAAATATGTAGTACATTTTTTATAGGTTTATATTATTTTTATAGGCTGTTCAGCAGTTGACAAGTCGCCAGTGCTGCCAGAAGTCGTCAGCGAAGAAAGGCTAGATTAGATAAAAGTAAATTTAAATGTATAAAAGAAAAAGCTAAAAAAACATAAGTTAATAATGCCAATGTTTTCGATTTTAAAAAGGCCATATTTAGCGGGAAAAGGCAAGTGGCAACACCGACTGGTGGTAAGCTTTTAACGGGATGCCAACTGCTTTCAGAAGCACTTGCCACAAGCAGTAAACGGAAACCTATGCAATTTTTGATGTGGTTCAAGCTGTAAAACTGTTAATTTAACAGTCTGTTCAAAGTGAACGGTTACAAACGGTTAAAACACTGCTTGTCCTCAACTAACAGTGCTCGTTTCCCTAGACACGGTCCCATTTGTGTCCTGGACGACAGTATATGACAAGCAGTACACTGCTCTGCTAGCATTACATTGCAATCTCGTTTTTCCAATTTCTGTGAAGACCGATCCCCATTCGTGTTTCGCAATTTTAATATTATTTTAATATTCTTTACTCTTTTTCGATTAATAGGTATTATTTTAATCGAACGAATGCGCGTTGCCCCTCCGTCTTTGCACCGTTCTTGCACTCGGCTATCCTCTTATTACACATCAGATATCAAAATATATTTTAAAAAACTTAAAATCTTCCACCAAATAAATAAACAAAAATTAAGAGGACCTCTCAAGGCTAGAATAATCTAATTTTTCTTTAAAAACCGCTTGCCGCTATTGCCACACTATAGATCTAGTGAGGAAAAAGTTAAATTGGCGGCACTGGTTTCGTAACCTTTACAAACGTAAAAGATCGTTTTTGCGGTAAAAGCCAAACAGCGCGTGTAAAACACTTCACATAAATTGCATTAAAAGCGCACACACACACACACATAGTATAACAGGCGACGCCAAATGGCAATTACAACAAAGACAGCAGCAACATCAGCAGCAGCTGCAGAAGCAGCAACAACAACAACTACAACAGAGCATCATAAACACATACAGTACAAAGCGTTGTAGGCTGCCAAACAAAATTGAATTTGCGGTTACAGCGTGTGGGCCAAGTTGCAGTTGCGGACCCGCACAAGTATCATCGGGTATCGGGCTCAGGTACACAAAACACGCCGGGGCAACGCAGCAAATAACTGTAAATGAAGCTAAAATGTGGTCAACAAATGCGGCAGCCACACAATAAATAAGAGCACAAAAAAACGGAAACAATTTGTGAGGTGAACTAGTAAATACCCTCGAAGTACTCAAAGTAATGATAGTTCAAACATATTTTAAAAAATTTGTTGGAAATCCCACGCAGTATACGCTATAGATATGATAATACTATCAGATCAGCTTTTCAATATCTTTGAAGTTAATTTTTGTAATTTTAAATGTCAAAAATAACTTGAAAAAATCAACTTTTTCTGTTTAATTACACCCTATTTCCTTCATACCAAAAGCAATTGCAAACTGAGATAAGCTCACTAAATTTCTCTTACTAATACTGAATTTCATATTCCCAACTAATTGACCCTCTAAGTTATAGTTTAAAGACATGATATCTATTGTGTTTCCTCCCACACACAGACACTCTTCTGGTCAGATGAAACGAAGCTGCAAACAGTTTGATAATGAGCTCGGACTTTACTGATAGCATGCCATTGAGACTTGCCTTATAGGCTGACAAGTTTCGATGCCTCAAATTGGATGCACACACACAGACACACACGAACACACAGACACCCACAGCAGGCCATCAACATGAGCCGAGGTCGAGTATAGTAACATTTACAGTGCCTGTCGGCAGTTTGCGCCTGGAAATGATGTGGTATGTGGTTAGTTGTGGCCATGCGCTGATGACTTGACTGGCTGACGGGCAAACTTTCTGCCCATTGCCAGTACCAGTACCAGTACCAGTTCCAGTCGAGTCCGAGTCCGAGTTGAATCCCTGGCAACCGGTTAAAGTTACCCAACAGCAGTAGGTCAGCATGGCCAGTCAGCATGGGCCGTGTTTAAATGAAATGCAGCCAGACACACAACCAGCAAACGTGCCAGCGGCATGTACAACATTCTCTCCTACAATAACACGGACTGAGACAGTTAGAGGAGCAGCAGGACCAGTGGCATAGGCAGGATATGGATATGCTGTACATAGAAGGACACTGTGGCAGGCCGTCAGGTTGTGGCGGCTGCTAGCGTAAGTGTGTGTGTGTGTGTTCGGGAATATTGTTCAAGTTGCGATTTACAACTTGTATTTGTATTTACAACATCGAACTAAGTTAGCTGGAAATTTGTATAATACTCTATGGCTTATGCTTCCAGTGCGTGTAGTAATCCCAATAATGGCATTGAGAGGTTTTGCGTTTGCTTGCCAAGAATTTCATTATACAGTTAAAAGGCTTTTATCTGGTCTGTATATGGTTTATATGATATTGAATTCCTATCTCAGGGAGAACCGCTAACATACCCTCCATCTTAATGTCAGATTACATAGGTATAACAGAGGCTTAACATATTCCTCGTGTTATGTATCGATAAATCAGTGTGACCATCTACCAGTCTACTTCAATATTTAAAAATAGCCAAAAGTACTTAAAACTTTGAATATAAATGAAAAACAAGATTGAAAACTTAAAAAAATTATGGAAACTATCTTTTTCTACTTGCCTTCGTTATCCGCCCAAAAATCGTGCTAGAAAAGTTTTTTGTAAAAAATGGCCACAGATTATAAAGTATTAACCCGATTACATTTATAAATTTTTTATTGACATACTTACTGAAACAGAAAATAAAAACTGACAGAGTTTATTACAGCGCTCACAGGGCAGCAATCATTGCAATCAACATCAAATAGTCGCACAGCGCTTCCTCATTGAGTTCGACTTGACCGCCGGCCATTACAGTGTCACTCACACACACACGCACACACACCTACAGACACTGGTAATACTCATACGCCTTGTTGCACAGTTGAGCCGAAGTTGACCAAGTTTTAATACCCCAAACGGGCCATGTTGCGCATGTGTAATCCCATTAAAATCCAATAAGTTAAATTATTTCCATTATTATTATGTGAGCGCACTTTGTCGCCGTCGTCGTCGTTGCCATCGTCGCCTCACCCAACCTCGGTGAGGGTGTTGCGAGTACTGCTTGATAGCTCTCGCTGTTGCTGCTGATGTTTGTGTTTATCTCTGAGTGTGTATATGTGTGTATATATGTGTGAGTTTGTGCGGCTTTTGTTGGCCAGCTCGGCGGCACTTTTGACCAATATCTGCAACACTTCAAACTCATTCCGGCCATTCTGTGGTTACGGCCATTGGCTTCTGTTGCCCATTAAATTGCATTACGGCTGCCGGCAATCATTGTGATGGTTGTTCTTGTTCTTGTTATTCTTGTGCCATGTAATTTCAGTAATTTCGTTGTCTGTTTTTGTCGTTTCGTTTTTAATTACTTTGCATTTTGATGCGTGCTAATGTTGAAGCCGAGTAAATGCTGCAAAAGCTGGCAAAATTATGCGAAACAGGCATTCTCAATGAGATCAGCTAGAGATCTTAATGAGACAAGGCAAACATTACTGTAAACTGTTGAAATAGCAAATATTATACGAGGGTCGTTTGATAAGTCCGTGACTTTTTGTATTTGCCGCGCACCTGCTCTAAATACAACACTGCTCCTGTCAGCAGTTATCGATTAACAGCTGACTGTAAAATTTTGAGAAAGCTGCGTTTTTTGGTTTGCGTTTTATAGGCATTGAAAGCAGACGATCTCGTGAATTTTAACGAAAATGGAAAAAAGTGAATTTCGTGTGCTAATGGCAAAATTTCATAAATTGGGCTACGAACTGCTACCCCATCCAGCATATTCTCCAGATTTAGCCCCCTGTGACTATTTTTTGTTTCCAAACATGAAGAAATGGCTCGGCGGTAAGAGATTCGGGTCAAATGAAGAGAAACACAGAAACAAACGACTATTTTGAGGGCCTTGAGAAAACCTATTATTTGGAAGGAATAAAAAAATTGGAAAAACGCTGGACTAAATGTATAGAGCTAAAAGGAGATTATGTTGAGAAATAAAACGCTTCTTTGACGAAAAAAATATATTTTATTCAAAAAGTCACGGACTTATCAAACGACCCTCGTATATGGTATGTATATATTTACCTCATTTCCAACTCCTCACCTATCTTATCTTACTCTTCAAAGGAAAATTCGCTGCCCAAAACCCTCAACGCACAAAAGTCACGTCAGCAAAACGTTCAAATCATTGTTAAATTTCACCTAAACGGAAAAAACACGTGCATAAGCAACGAAAATAACGGTAAAGCTATACTAAATATGCAGTACGGCAAATTTCCAACAAACTTCGAGCATCGTTTATATCTTTTCGCTGCCAAATGGTAGACAACAACAACAACAAGAACAACAACAGGCAGGACAGGCAACTTATAGTTTGGCACTATAAGATGCTTATAACACGCATACGCCGTGTATGCCAGCCAAAAGAGGGCAGCAAAATGAGCTGAAATTCAGGAAAATGCAAGAAGTGAGGATAGAGAGTGGGCGGGAGGGTGCTTGGTAAATGGTAGACGGCAATGGGAACAGCAATTTTTTGGTTCATGAACATGCGGCAAAAATTAGAAACGTAGCGAAGCGAACCGAACAGAACACAAAACATACAACTGACAACGGAAATTGTGCGAACGGCCAAAAGAAAAATCGACGCAAAAATAACACGGCTGCAACAACAACAACAGCAGTAGTAGCGACAACAATTACAATAACAACAACAAAATACGCAGCAAAAAACTTGTCTACTAAAATTACGCAACAACAACAAATGCCGGGTGTGTGTGCCAGTGTGTGTATCAGTATGTGTATGCCAGTGTGTGTGTGCCAGTGTGTGTGCTTAACAACTTGCCATTGACTGTTGTTGCGCGGCTTTTGGGGGCTGCTGGAAAAACAATTACATCGACATGTGCGGAAAATGCACTGATTACAGTTTGGAAAATTCTGTTACCCCTTTAATGCAAATTTCAAGGGCTTATGGAAAATTTTCTTTAATATTTCTGCAGTTTTTACAAAAACATTTTAAAGTTGAATTAATCAAAAACATTTGCAAAAAATATTATAAAGTATTTATTTAAAAAACATATCAAAAATATCCAATTCTAACTAATATAAAAGTGGTGAAAAAGTGACGTAATTAATATTGGCAATTAAGTAAAAAAATAATATAAATATTCTGCAACATTAAACCTAAAGTAAAATGTTAAAATTTGTAGAAGAGATAATAAATATTACATCAAAATAAGCAAACTAACTCAAAAGTAAACGAAAAAAAATGAAGATTTCATTTAATCAATATAGAAATAAAATTATTGAGTAAATTATATTCTAGAGTATTAAAGCTTAAACCAAACACACAGGTGCATCTCGAATTGCACTCTCCGCATAAAGCATTTGGCTTTTGCAATGAAAATATCAAATTACAAATTTTTTCCAACAAAATATTTCCATTTTTTGTTGCCCTTTTCTCGCGTGTGTCTGTTTGTGTGTCTGTGTATGTGTATTGTTCCCGGCGCATTGTGTAAATATTATCGAAAAACTACGCATGGTATTTTTCGTATATTCTTTGGTATGAAAATACTCGCATATGGTTGGATTTTAATTATCAAATGCAAAATGCAAAATGCAAAATACGAAATGCAAATACGTGCCCGACACACACACATACTCACACACGTGCTGCAATTGGTGTGGAAATGTGTGCGGGGAGGGGAAAAAAATACACAGAAACAAGTGGAATGAATGAAACTTAAGTAAAAGAAAATAAAAACAAAAACAAATTTGTGGACGAAAACTGTTAAGCTGCTTGTAAGCCGCAATGCAAATGCGGCTTTAATCAATTAAAAAATTTTACGCTATGCTTAAGTTTTTGTGTGTGTGTGTTTGTGTGTGTAGGTGGGTGTGGGTGTGTGGCTGCTGTGAAAATAACAATAAAGCAAATCAAACACACACACACACACATATATACACACGCAGCAGCAGGAACAACAATTGGGAGCAGAGCACACGGGGCGTATGAGCAACTTTTGTGGCCTGCCTGTCATGGCGAGGCGGCTTTGCCAAAAATGTTTTCCCAGCTACGTTGTTATTGTTGCTGCTGCTGTTGTTGTTGTTGTTTTGCGGTCTGTTGGCTCGACTTGACTTTTGGTTTTTCGCAGAGCCTTTTCGAAGCTCTCGTGGCTTTGTCCTTGCCTAATGTTGCCCATCATCTCGTTGTTGTTGTTGTTGTTGTCGCTTACTGCGCTGAGTCTTATTTATGCGACGTTGTTGCTGCTGTTGTTGTTGCTGTATGCAAAGATAATAAGATAAATGTTCTCAAAGGACTGCACGACACTGTGCGCCAGCGTTGCTTATGCAAAAGGACATTTGCGCAAATGTTTTGTGATAATAAATATAACTCTGTGTGGCAGCGGCAGCGCTGGTTAGTGTTACGCCACACTCCGTACCCCCAAGTAGCCTCTTTCCTCGCCCTCCCTCTTTCCCCTTCTCTTTTCAGATCACTCTCTTGTACAACTACAGTCGCATCCCACGTTCCGCTGACTGGAACTGCGGTTTGCAAAGTAAAGAATATATATATGTTTATATGTTTGCATGAAAAACCAAAAATGTATGAAAATATACTTATTGTTATATACATATGCTGAACTAGCAGTTACCCTAAAAAGAGAATTCGAGAAACTTGTGACGTTAAGAATAATATAAAGAAAAGTTTATTATTTATCGAATAGAAAACAACAAACCAGGGAGAACAGATCACGATTATTATGTATGTTAAATACGAGTATGGAAGGCTAACATAGCAATTCTGCGGAATTTATTTAAAATAATTGGTTTATTCAGTTTCAGTTTCAGTTTCTTCTATTTTGTTTAAGACCTTTTGACAATTATGTTTCTGCGTTGGCGACTTAGTTTCGATTACCATGATTTTATCTATCGACTTACCGCCACATTTTCGATACCTTTTTCATACAATCTAATGACAAGTGTTGAGTAAAATGCAAATAATTGGTATAAACAAAGTGAGACAGCTTACTAACAAAACAAATCAGTTGCAATTAATGACATTAATAATAGACTATTATTAATAGTATTAACTCTTTGTAAATAAAATAATAAAGAAATAAAATTATTATAAAATAAAATATTCTATCTTTCTATATAAAAATCTTTTCGCACTCAATTTTTTTACCCATTTAAGTAAATGATTTTTTTTCTTTTTCATTCCAAAATCATAGCTCTTCAATTTTTAACACAACCCACTTCCATCTTTTATACAAACAGGGTATTCAAATTCAGCATTTATTTCAGTTTCATGTCTGCGGCTTGGCAAATATTTTTGGTGATTGTAATTTATGTTAATTTCGTTCATATTTTATTTTTGGCGCGCTAATTGAAAAGTGCATTTACACACTGCAAATACTATACAGGAACTTCCATCTTCCCCCTCCCTCACTCTCTCTTTCTGTCTCTCTCTCTCTCTCTTTCTCTCTCTCTTATTAAAGAGCGAACTGTGTCTGACTGATACTTTTGGGCTATTTGGAACAAAGTTTTAACTTATCATTTTGTAGTTTTGCAGCGTTTCGCATAAATTTACCGAAAATCAAATTAAACAAACATTTTTGAGGGAGCGAGGGGATGTAGGGACGAAGGCAGGCATGGCTAGTTTTGTAATGAATTTATAACAACATTTCTAAACATTTGGCAGCCATAAAAGCGAAAAACGAATTTGCATAATTGACATGCCTGACCCGACCGAGGCGTGTTCGCTCGCTCCCGAGTCCCTGTCGAATTCGGGCAAAAATTATTTTTACATGGGCCGCAAATATTTTAGCCGCTTCTAGTTCATATTTTATGCTTGTTGTGCGAGTAGATTGTTCAATTTACGAGCTGCTACTTTAGTTGTACAGCGAACTATTTTGCATAATAAATTGGAAGGTGGTAAAGGAGGCAAACGAATCAAATAAATGTGAAAATGAAGAGTTTAAGAGTAAGTTTCAATTTTTTTAAGTTACTCAAACTCTCAGCAAGTGTCATTGAAGCGGTTCGGCGCCTTGAAGCGTCTTCAATCAAAGTTGAAAAAAAGATTTCCATCTGCTTTGCTGTCCAAGATGCGGAAGAGCTCGAGCAGCACAAGTTGAAAGACAATGAGCGAAGGAGACGAAGGAGGCATTTCCATTATTAAACGTACAACGCATAATGGCACCTTAATGGCTAATGAGTTTCAGCGGAGAGAGAGAGAAGGAGAAATCGTGTGGTGGGGAATGCACAGGAATTCCAACAGCATTTGCATTTCTTTTCATTTCCATCATGACGTGCAATGGAATTGAAAATTAAGTCATTAAGCTGAAGAAGAAACTGGGCAACGCTGCGTATACGTAGTGCGGGAAGAAAAAGAAAAACATCCGTCAAAGACAAATGATTCTTGTTTGCCGAGAATGAGAGAGAGAGAGAGAGAGAGAGAGAGGGAGGGGGAGCAAATTTGCATTACAATTATTTTCATATCAAGTCAAACGCGCCGTGAAAATGCTCGCGAGCAATGAATATGTGATTTGCTGTTGTGACAATTGTAATTTTTCACTCGCTTGATTTCATTGTTGTTATATTCAGTTAACGGTATCCATATCATGCTCATCTCATATCAGATCTCTCTGTGGCTCTCTCTCTCCTTCTCTCTCCCTCTGGCATTGTCTTTTGCGTGCATTTCATTTAAATGATTAAGGATTCTTCTTATTTCCGCATTCTTCTTCTTTTTTTGGGGGAGGGGAAACCATCACGTCAAGCATAAATTTTTCATTGTGCTCTCGCTTGTATTGACTTGAGTTCCCGAAACCAGGCGGTACTGTGCCGTCCTTTTGGGTATATTTTACACTTCATTGCCAGTGGGTCATGGGATGACCAATTGCTTTTATGGCTCGACTCGAGTCGTCTCGTCTCGACTTGGCTCGTTGCGAGCCGTCGCCAGGCGGCTCAGCTCACTCGGCTCTGTTTGTTTTTGTTTATTGTCTTTTTGTCTTTTTTTTTATTTTCTTATTTTCTTTATCTCTTTTACGAGCCCTTTCATTTCACTTCATTTTGTTAATCAATTTGCTTGAGAAGCTTTTGTTTACGGCCAGCATTCATAGCGACAGCGATAGCGTTTGTCGTTCCCAAAAGAAGAGTTTGTCAGTTTTCCAACTGCTTTTCTTAAGTGATCCACTTTAAGAGGCGACGAACTATGACGAGATCTTGCAGAAGGAGTACGGCTTATAGGCTGTAGGCTTAAGGGAGTAGTGGATTTTAAGCACTTTAAGGAACTTTATTCTTCAGAAACTCAAAAAAGAAAGCTGTAAGTAAACTCTTAAATGGAAAATTCATATCCTTGCGACTTAATTGGGTGCTCAGAGCTTTAAATGATTAAGCTTTAAGCTTAACTGATCTTGCAAGAACTTCTACTTACAATTTTAAATTAGAGCAAGAATTGAAAAGATTTTATTATGCATAAATAAATATAGTTTGATTAAAATTATAAAGGAAAAGATCCTATTCACGTTTTGTTTGTTATAAAAGCTTTTATTTTTTTATTTTAAATAAGTAAGTCTTAAAGTTTAAGCTCTTGATGAATCTACACTGACCACACAGAACTATTTCTTTAAAATTGTGCTTTTGAGTAAAAAAACCATTTTAAAGCTGTAATTGCCAACATTACTAATACAATGGCAAGCTTTCATTTTGCTCAACCTACGATACCTTCAGGTCTCTTAAAGTGTCTCAAGAGGCAATACTCACAAATTAAGCCACGTCTAACTCAGTCTTCGATTCTGCGAATTTAAGCAAAATCAACTTAGCATAATTTTGCTCATTGTCTACAGAGAAGTGGACGCGCTAAAGAGCATTTTCAAACGCTTTATGAGCAAATGAAATTTTCTGTTTTTTTCGCTTTGACTTCATTTTTTCCACAATATTTTTTGTTCTTCTTTTTTTCATCATCTTGTGGCGCGTAATTGAAAATGCGGTACGCCATTGATAAACTGCCAATGCACAAACGAACGAAGGATTCGTGATAAGTTTCTCTGACAGAGCCAATCATTTTGCTGCTGCCTCTGCCTCTGCCACTGCCACTGCCACTGCCACTGCTTCTGCTACGTGTTTCGCGTTGCAATTTTCAGCTGAGCTCATGTGCAAACGAACGAATATTGCTGGCAATCGAGTCGCGCCACATTGGGCGCAGTTTCTTTTGCCAAAAACCCGTCGAGTTGCAGCTGCAGCCCGTTGCAGCGTCCATTCAATCAATAATTTTCCGACTGCAATTGAATCAAATGCGATTTGTGCATGTTGCACGTTGCACGTTTCACGTTGCAAGTTGTACTACCGACTAGTCCCAGCACTGTATGTAGTACCCGCTTGTGGCTGGGCTTATTAATTTTCCAATTAGACGAGCCTAATTGCTGTCTTGTAAGCCGAGCTGTCTTTGATAAAGCAGCTTACAGCGTCGGGTCAACTATTCATGGACTTTGCGAAAGACTGGTTGGGCTTTGTGTTTGAGGGCTTTATGTTATGATATAATGCCATGGCAGCACTAGACAAGCCAGTTCCCCATTAGGCATAGTCAGAACTATTCAAATTTAAGCACTTTTTGATTTTGATTTAATCTTTTCTTTTAATAATAATAACAGTACATCTACCCATCATACGTTAGATAAAAGTGATAAATTCGCGGTGAGTGCAGTACAGTGACCTCAAAGCACAGATATACCCTGTAAACTAAAAGTACTGTTATACCCTGTAGGCAACTGCTGCTAAAAGAGTGTTAAAGAGATGGCGAACATTATTATGTTGCTCTCTCTTTCCAGATTGGTTAAATATGAACACTTTACTTGATTTACGAACAGATTTAAATATTGTTCTCTTCATAGATTTTATTTGAACATTTCTTGCACCTTTTATCTTCAGAACAAAGCTGA
Source organism: Zaprionus indianus (assembly GCA_018904595.1). Classification (NCBI taxonomy): domain Eukaryota; kingdom Metazoa; phylum Arthropoda; class Insecta; order Diptera; family Drosophilidae; genus Zaprionus; species Zaprionus indianus. Next base: position 8,142,047 of record JAEIHA010000905.1, read on the forward strand.
GAACGCCAGCAAATTGTGTGCCTTACTGCATTTAGAGGGTATATAACGGTTCGATGTGCTTTACTTGCCGCGCCCTCTTTTGTTTCAATGCTGAAGATGTATTCACATTACGCATACGCCGCATGGGACAACAGCGAGTGAAGGAGTGAGAGTGCCAGTGAAAGAGATAGCTTGTGAGTGCGAGTGAGATGCGTGCACGCTCTTAAGTATTTGTTCATAATATTATGGCAGGCGTTGCGGTTCATTTGGTTAATGCATGCTGCCAGAGCAGAGCCTATTATTCACGGCTGCATTGTGCCTGCGACTCGCGACTGGCAGCTGTGTGTGTGCTGTGTGTGTACTGTGTGTGTGTGTTGTGTTTGTTGTTGTGCTGTGCATGCATATGTTTCATGCAAAGCGGCCTTTTGTTTGCTTCGCGTTTTTGTCTATTTATGTATAAGAGAGACAACGCATTCGATAATGGTCTCACATTCTGCATTGCCCTGTCGAATATCTCCCGCGAGTATTCACGTAGTACTCATATATCGTCGTGCATCTGTCCACGACACTATTCATTGTCTTTCATTGCTTGCTGCAACAGCAACAAAGCTCTTGAAAGAGCTGTTCGGTAAGCACCTTAAAGAGTATCTGAAGGTGTTCAAGTTTCTCACACGATGTGATTGTGAGCAAAATAAACCGTGGTTAAATGATAGGAAAATATAAATTTATTTGAATATTGCAAACTATGTAAAGTATTATTAAATGTTTTATCATTTTAAAAGCTAAAACTCGAATTATATTTATATTTTCATATTTTCAATCTACAATATTTTCTCGTTTATTTCTAATTTTACTCCAAGCACTTACAGTTGAAATTCATTCGATTTGCAGTTGGAAGTTCTTTATTTATGATTATTATGACTCTCATATAATGCTAAAAGAAACAGATTAACGTTTCACACTGTTTAAATTGCTCATACCATTCATAAAAGTGTTATAAACATTTAAGTCTTTCGTTTATTCCATAAATCTAGGTCACATGTATGTACTAAAAAGTATCGATAAGTATCGATTCTTAAAGAAATTAGTGTTGTAAATAATAATATTTCTGATACTCCTTTTGCCACTGCTGTATAGCACTAGTGGAAAGAATTTAAATAAATAAACGACCAGTGCGAGTGAATAATTATGCATTAAAAAAATGGGCGAATGCAAAAAATTAACAATAATTTTTAATTAACGAAACGTGTGTGACGGCGACGACGACGACGCCGCCGAGGCCAAAGGCCAAAAGCTGCGTTGCTCAGGTGAAGGAGTACGGCAAGTGGAAATAATGCTGCAGCTGTGCATGTGTGTGTGTGTGTGTGTTTGTGGCACATGTGACCCGCTTATAATTGCACATTATGCAAATGAAGTTGAAAAATGCTGAAAGAGCGAGGGAAAATGTATTTAAACGATGCGAGACGAGGCGGAATGCAATTTGTGTGCACGCAAATCCAATTAAACTAAATATGCAGCAAAAGTAGGAAAATATTTAATATAAAAGTCAAGAGCTTTGCATTTGGCATTACCTGAGCTCTCGTAAATTGAAGTTGCAAGGCAGCTTGCAGCAGCCTCAAGCGCTTTTTCCTCCTCTGTGATGACGACAAAGGGCGGCGACTTTTGGCCCGTGATGCTCAAGCAGCACTTGCCAACAGTTGGCAAGGGGGCGTGTGGGGGCGTGGCCCGTCACTAATTTTATCTATTTCTTGCACTTTGGCCAAAGCAATTGTCTTAGACTTTTTCATCATGCAACGCAGCGGGAAAACGTTTCACCTCCACACTTCGTCTCGTTCTATCTCTCTCTCTCTCTGTCTCTCTCCCTCTTGCTTTCTTGCTCTCACTTATGCACTCGACTCGCACAAGTTTCTGCCCTTCACTCTGGGGCGCCACTTGAGCTTGTTGAAAATCAATTTCTTGCATCATTGTTTGCCAAGTGAAGTGCACTGGAAAATTTCCTCGAGCCATCAACCGGCAGCGTAGGAAACCTAGCTCTTTTACCCCCGCATTTCCTTCATCCCTTGCTCCTCCTCCCCTGCTCTGGCCGCTGCTGCGACGCCTCTGGTGTCTTGAAAATCAACGTCATATTGAGGAGATGTACTGCTGCTGCAGCTGCAGCTGCAGCTCAAATGAAAGCAATTAAGCCAAGCGTCGAGCGCAAGAAATTCATTTTCATTGCTGATTACGAGCACCCTGCAGCGCCCTACCGCCCCTCCGCACCCTGCTTGCCCCGGCCTGGCTTGGCCTGGCTTATGGGAAAGTGGAAAATGGCTATTGGCCAATTGTTTGGCAGGCCGCCGCTCTAACGAATCGTAATGAACGGAATTAGCCAAGCCGCCAGACCACACAACCTCGCTACCACGCAACCTCCCCAAATCGAAGCTTAATACACAGAGGCAGTTGCCTCTCCGCCCTCCACTCCTCCCTTCTCGCCAAGTGAGCTAAGCCGTGCGCGACCCGCCGACATTTTCGTGCACTAATTTTGGGTGCACAACGAGCGAGGAGGAGAACAACAGCAGGGGAAGGGTGCGGGTAATTTTGTTAGCATTCTTGGATCCTGGGGATTCTGGACAAAGTTGTAATTTTATTTTCGAAATTCGTTTAGTTCTCTGTTTGCACAGGAATCCGTTATTTTCTTTGTACCAGGTTTCTGCAGACAAGCCCGCACACCAATACAAACACACATGGAGACACACAAACAGGCACACACACACACACACCAAGACACACCCAAATGAAGTTGAAAAGTTTTTTAGTTTGGCCATGCGTAGCATGAGATCCCCAACTAGTACAACATAGACAGCGGGTCCTGTGCAAGGGGCAAGGCGGAAGAGGAAGCAGGGAGGGGTGGGGGCACGGGAAGAACGGGGACGGAGACGGGGGCATTCTCAGCGCCAGCATCAGAGCCGCCAACGTCGCCTCCACTGTCATGTCATCATGTTGATGAAGCAACCGGATGATGAATGGACGTGCGCCACAGTGGAGCTTCAATTGATGCAATCAGCGTAAAGTGACAGTCGCTATTTTTTTATTTTTTGCTGAACCTAACTCCCTTCCCCGTCCGCCTTTGTTATGCGGCTGTCGCGGGTGTCAGCTGTCAGTGTTGTTGGTCTTTCTGCTTTTTTATCATGGTTAGTTTTGAAGCAAGGTGGAAGAATAACTTAAAGGTCGCAGTGAGATAAGGAATGAAATATGTAAAACAAGGGCTTTTCATCGATAAGGTAAGATATTTTTATATAAAAGTATCGTTTGCAGAAAATTGAGTAAGCGGATATAAACGAAATAATTACTTAAAGTCTCGCACAAATCGAAAAACTAACAGAAAAGTATGCAGAATATGTATGTATCGATTGTTTGTATTGTTCAACAGTGATGTTAGGCCAATTTGAGTTAGCTTAACATTAGATTATGTTATAATCGATAAATTAAAATTACAAGTTAAATAATCAGCTCTGTATATCGACAGCTTATAATGTTCAACAGTAATGTTAGTCCAATTTGAGTTAACATAACATGAGTTTAACATTCATCAAATAAGCATAACATCACTTAGCAATGATAACATTATGCCACAGCTTCATTTTTATTGAGCACCCTGTGTTCTGTAAATATTTAACAGCAATGTAATGCATTAAATGCTTTAAATGTTTCATTTTCATTCTCTATCCTTGTCTTAATTTTCCCTACACCTCTTTTTATTTTATAAACGCTTTATCATTATATCTAGTTTCCCCAAATCGAATAAATCTAAATTGGATTCCATTTCATTTATTATTTATGTACCCTCAAAAAAACCAAGAACTGAATCACTTGTAATTTCCAATCAAGTGAATATTCAAGCAACTCGAATTGCAAATCTCAAAACTCGATTATCTGCAACTGCAGCAGAATGAGAACGAGAATGATATAATCGAGAAAATTTGATAAAATGCTGCGAAAACCTATTTGCCACAACAAATACAAATGGCAATTGTTGCAGCAGCACAGAGAAGGGAGAAAGGGGTGAACCCGGGGTCGAATCTATCTGCAACTCAACATATTCTGCCCCGGTTGCAAAATAAACTTTTCAGAGATATGCGCAAATAGAAATTGGTTTTTGGTCAAACAACTGGACACCCATGTCAGCAGCAGGCAACAACAAGAGTAACAACAACAATAAAGAAAAAGGAGCGGAAAGGGACAAACAAGAAATAGGCAGTACAGTGCGCAAGGGGAAATGTGAAATTAAGTTGCCACAAGGAGACGAAGACGACGAAGAATGTAACGTGCAACGGTATGTTTGTTTCGGATGATCTGTGCTTGCGGGGCACGTTTTAATTTTCCGGCACTAGCTCGTCGGCTTTGGGGGTGGAGGTCTTGCTTGGACAGATCCTATACCGGGTACACTTAATTATCATTAGTAAGACTAGAAAATACGTGCTGCGACAAATAAAGAAAAACTAGTTTAAATAACCGGAAGAGCTATTAAACGATCCAAAAATAAAAGAAGAGGAGAGAGAAGGGGAAAGTAGAAGATCGTAAAACAAAACGGACTGGAAAACTGGTAAAAGTGCAGCCACAGGTGTTGTTGTGGTCGCGAGTGCCCACCCTACCTACGGTCACCCACCTGAGAGCATGGCTCTGGTGACCCCTTTGCCCCCTACAACCGCGGAATCATCAGCATGAGCTCAAGTTAAAGTTAATTAACCGAACATCATCTCATCATAGATTCTGAGCGGCGTAAGGGAAGCAACGGCAGTCATCCATCAGGGGGTACCTGTAAACCGAACGAATATTCGGAAAAGTCTACAAAAAGAAAATGTGAGAAAGTATTACTTGGATAGAGAATCAGTCAATCATAATGGAGCTCTGGTATCTTTTCAAATCGCATTTAGTATATATCAAGGTATGAAACAAAATTTATGCTTAAAAGTAAAGTATAAAATGTATAGATTATATGTAGTAATTTCAATTCATTGCGTGACGTAGAGGGTATTAAGATATTTAATTTTAGAAAAAAAAATAATTTATATTCGCTTAAACGAATTAGTGAGCTTTAATTCTGAGCAAACATTCGCACTATTTCTATAATTGATTATTTCAAGAACTTTGATCCCTAATATGAGCTACTTATTGTAAAGTTTCATTTTTTTTCAATGTTGGTAAACTTCCGATAAATTCTAATTTTTTTGTTAACTGAAATAAACTAATATAAAACAAAACTTTTGCCTTTGTAAAACTAATTGAACTTTCTATTTTTCATGGATGGCTTTTTCTATTTTTTTTTCGTTATTTCACGCCAAATTTTGATTTCCTAATAACGTAGGGAGGGAATGGCTGCTCATATTATAAAAAAAATAAATATTCAAAAATAATGTGCAGGCACCGAAACCAAATAATAATATTTTATATAATGTTTATAAATGGAACGAACTCACCGCGTTATATTTCCATCGACGAAAGATCGATCTTCCGGATCCTGGAGTGTTGCGATGTTGATGCGTGTAGTTTGCTGCTGCTGACTTTATAATATTTCATTTTTCTTTTATATACATGAGCTGAGCACCTTTCCCTAACTAACTATTTCTTACTTTATTTCATTATAACCTAATTACAAAAATTTAAAAAGAAATGTCTGGACAAGAATATCTGCTCTTGCTCTGCCCTAAAAGCTCTTTTTACAAAACATATTTTTTTATTTAAGCTCCCTTCTGCACATGCAGGAACATTGGGCAGGCTTTTAGGCGCAGCTCATAAAAAATGAAATTTAGCGGTTGGTGGACAGGATTAATGCTGCATTATTTGATTTAAAGATGATTTGATCTTTTAGAGATGGATGATGTTTAAGAGTTGAAGATGAGTCCCACGTGTGCCTAGGTGGCTTCCTCCACGTGCGTCAATTAAATTTTTCCTTGTGGGTTAGGTCAATTTCGACCGGTGGCTAGGAGCACTTCGGCACTTTAGCCAAAGTCACTCCTATGGCGATATTTACACCGCAGTGCTCCCACGAGCACGAAGTGTGGGGCGGTGCTCCAATGGGCAAGAGCACAAGCACCACCGCCGAAAAGGGGCGGCAAAGGTACTCCTTTGGCCGGAGAAGCAAGGGGTGCTCCTATGGGCTTCCACTGACGTGCTTGGCTGGGAAGAAAATAAAGGTTCAGAACCTTGCTAGTTTGCTTGTATCGAGCCACACTACATACCTTGCCTACTCTTAGGGTGAGGGGGGAACAGTTTAAGGCGCCGATGCTGCTAACGCAAACGCAGCTCTGCTGTTATGTTAGCTGGACGGCCAACTCCTGTTCGAGCCGCAACCGATAGGTATTCTAGAGGTTTTTGTTTCGGTTATTATTATAGCCGTTTTTTTTTAGAGGAAAAATTTAAATTTTCTCACTTACGTGGGCAAAAGAAGCAGGGCCAGAAATATTATGATTTCCTATTAATTTTGTTTTTATTTGCACTTTATTTGCTTTAATTAATTATTGCAAAAAAATTTTCACTGCACTTGGGGTTATGAAATTTTCAACACGTGGATTTAAAAATTTTTTCAAGACTAGAGACGTCTTATCTCTTCGACGAACAGTTTAGAAAAGATCGCTGTGTGGAAAAAAAAGCTACGGCTAAACCATGAGGAGTGTGCTTTTCACGCCGATAATCGAAAAACTGCAACCATGAACCAGCTGATCATTTTATGGCTTTATCCTAAAGCTCAGCTTTGGATATTATCGGATCTCGGAACCTTCTATCCGAAGCCAGGCTTGCGATCCACAAAAGCACAAACAAATTTTTTATTGCCTACTTTCAGGCACCATTCATAAATATTTGTTATACGATTCAGGCGCCGCTACAAAGCCCCCCCCGGTAGAATCTGACTAGGGTATTTTCTCCAAGATACCCTAGACAGATACCGCCTGAAACGCTATCACTGCCGAATATCCTTGGCGTGATAATTACCCAGCGGTCGGCCTTGCATGTCTTCTAACTCGTAGTAAGCATTTCCAATCTTCTTTCTCACTCGAGCCTTTACAAAGGACGGACCAATTTTAGCGCTGTAACCGGTCGCAAAGCAACTTTGCTTAAAATTGCGTCTGAACACTTCTTGACCCTCGTTGAAGGTTATTTCCCGGGATCTAAAATTGTAGCGCTTTTCATTGTCATTATGCGCTTTTTGCATACACTTTTTAGCTTCAGCCCGAACTATTTCGAACGAGTCCTGCCGATCGAATACTATTGAACGGTCTTCTAGCAAGTTAAGTTTCCTCAAAAGAGAGTAAGTGTTGCCAGAGGTCACCATATGCTGACCGAAAGTCAAATAATACGGAGTCGTACCTATGCTCGAGTGTTTTGAAGAACGCAAAGCGCAACAGATTTTATTCAAATTTTCGTCCCAGTTTTTTTGGTCGGGATGCACATATGCGCGAATTGCTGATAGCACAGATCGATTGACTCGCTCGGAAGCATTCGCTTGCGGTGAATGAACAGCCGTCAGCGTATGTGTTATATCATATCGCTTCATGAGCTTTTGAAACGCCTCGGACCGGAACTGCGAACCGTTATCCGAAACCACGGTTTCAGGGACGCCAAATGTCATAAAGAGTTCGCCTTCGAGGTACTTCACCACAACTTCGGCATTGATTTTTCGCACGGGCTTTAAAAAGACAAACTTCGAAAAATGGTCTAAAACAATAAAAATGCCGATATTCCCACTTCTTGAGCGCGGATATGGGCCGAGAAAGTCAACGAATAGGCGCTGAAAAACTCGATGAGTTTCAACAGCTTTTCCCATGGGTGGTCGCAATACATGATTGGGAGCTTTGGTTGATTTGCAGACCTGACAAGCATTGATATATGCCTTAATGTCGTAAACTAAGTTGGGCCAAAAGTAATATCGTCTCACTCGTTCAATAGTCTTGTGTATGCCTCCGTGAGATGCCATAGGACTGTTATGCGCTCGTGAAATTACTAGTGATACCAATTCTTTGGGGACCCAAAGCTTCCACGCATATTCATCGTGTGTTCGCTCGCCGGTTAGATGTTCTGCGCGTCTATAGACATATCCTCCTTCGGTCTTTAAGTCGGGAAAGTTGGCGTTGTTGGCTTGCACTTTACAGACCCACTCCTTATATTCGGTGGATTTAAAGTGCTCAGAATTAAGGTCAATGAGCAAACCTTCTTCAATATCAATTGCTGCCACTTCGTCTTCATTTAATCGCGACAAGAAGTCGGGCACAACGTTAAGCGAACCTTTCCTGTGCTTAATTTCGAACTTAAATCTTTGCAGAGCTAAAGCCCACCGAGCCAAACGAGAATTGAGGTCGTGGTTGGACATCAACCATTTTAGAGATGCGTGATCGGTTATGATTGTGAATTCATGCCCTTCCACGTAAGCTCTGAAATGTTTTAGAGCTACAATTGCTGCTAGACATTCCTGCTCAGTAACAGTATAATTTCGCTGCGATTTGTTGAGCTTCTTTGAAATAAAGGCTACTGGTCGTTCATCTCCCTCTTCCGAAGTTTGAACTAACACTGCTCCTACTCCAGTTTTGCTTGCGTCGCAATGTATGGCAAAGGGCTTGGTGAAATCGGGGCTGCGCAATACGGGAGCCTTAGTGAGGCAAGATTTTAATTCTTCGAATGCTTTTATAGCAGCCTCAGTAAGAGAAAATCTTCTTTTGGTAGTCATGAGATCGGTCAAAGGGGAAGCCAGAGTTGCAAAGTTGGGTACAAACTTGCGGTACCACCCACACATTCCCATGAATCTTCTTAAACTGCGAAGAGTTTTTGGAATAGGAAATTGTGTGATTGCCGACACCTTCTCAGGATCTGTACGAATTCCACCCTCTCCAATAATGTGGCCTAAATACCTCACGCGACGCATGCAGAAATGACTTTTGCCAATATTGATTGTCAGTCCTGCGCGTTTTATGTGAAGCGCAATCTCTCTGAGGACTTCAATATGCCTCTCAAAACTGCAAGATACTACGAGCAAATCATCTAAATAAATAAAGACCTCATTTCTGAGGCTAAATGGAACTACTTTATCCATTAATCGCGACATGGTACTGGTGGCGTTGCACAAACCAAAAGGCATAACCTTGAATTGGTAAAGCGGCCTACCAGGTACAGTGAATGCTGTCTTATCACGTGATTGCGGTTCTAAGGGCACTTGCCAATAAGCGTCTTTCAGATCTAGGCTAGTGATATATTCAGCCTTTGGCAGACGGCTTAATATACCGCTTATTTGAGGCAGTGGGTAAGCGTCCTTTTCCGTAAAAGAATTGATCTTTCGGCAGTCCAAACAAATTCGAACCTTTCCTGGTTTTGTCACCATAACTATTGGTGAAGACCATGCGCTATCAGACTCTTCTATTACGTCAAGGCTCAACATCCTGTCAATTTCGGCGTACATTTCCTTTTCTACAGCTGGAGAAACCGGAAAATGTCTTTGCTTTACAGGTTTAGCGTTGCCTATATCAATTGAATGCGTTATCAGGTCAGTTTTTCCTAACCCTTCCTCAGCAAATGAGGGAAAACACCTGATCACAAGATTTAATTTCGACCGTTGATCTTGTGTTAAGGCGTGTTGTTCAACCTCAGGATTTTGACTGTCTTTCTCTTTGGAATTTAACTCGGCTATTTCTAGTTCTTTGGGGAATATGCCAAAAAGCCTCCAAAAATCCATGCCAAGATACAGTTCTTGTTGCAACGAAGGAACTATGTATAAATCCAGAGACTTTTCTTCGCTTCTATATTCTACATTTAATTTAAATTTTCCTATTATACGCTGTGAACTGCCATCAGCCGTAGAAGCAGTTGCTTTTATAGGTTTATAAACTACGTCTCCGTTAAGGACTTCCGCGGCCAAAGTACCTCCTATGCAGCTTATGGACGCTCCTGAATCTAGCAGTCCATACACCGTTCGATTCAGCAGCCGAATTGGCAAATAAGGACGAGGATCTGTAGGTTTGGCGGGTATTGCGCAAATGTGGCTTAATGCAATCTGACACTCTTTAACGCGTTTGTAAAACCTTTTTATCCTAATGGAACTTCTAGACGGCGAACGCCGTAATAAGGAAGTAGAAATACTTTCGAGGGAAGAATTTGCCGGTAAATGGTGAATTTTCCTATGAAGGAGAGTTAAGTCAGGGTTTATGGGTAAGTCCGGTGGTTTTGCTGATGTATCTAGAAGTACATCAATCCTTAATCTGTCATCGTTCCCTGATTGCGCTGCGCACTCGAAGCCTTCGGTTTGGGTGGCGACTTCGGCGTGCGGCCTTTCGAGTTTTTTGAGCATCTTCTGCAATCTGGCTTGTAGGTGTTGGGTGCACCACAACCGTAACAAAAGACTCGTCTTTCAGCTATACAATCTTGATACCTATGTCCCTCTTGGTTGCAGTTCCAACAAATTAAAGTAAACGCTTCGACTTCGATTACATGTGAATCTGAATCCGATTGTTCTTCTTCTGTGTTTTCTTTGATGAGTTCAGAAACTTCTCGTCGATAAGGTGTCCCTTTAACATATCCTTGCGAACGCTTCACATCTTCTAAAAAGTTCTCTCGTCTTCGACAAATGTCTCTCAATTCTGATACCGTTTTTATCTCAATGTTCAATAATTCATGCCTTATCTCGGGTCGCAGATTGTTTCTGAGAAGACGTACTATTTTCTGCGGTGACAAAGGATGCTGCAGTTGGTCTAACAGCGTAGATATGCTGTCAAAGAAGCAGTCAAAGTTTTCGCTATTCTTCTGTTTCCTACTTCTAATAAGCTCTTCAATGTCTGCATCATCTCTTTCTTGACGAAATTGCAATCTCAGAGCTACACACAACTGATTCCATTGAACCTCGTTTACCGACTTGTGATACCGCCAATAGAATTCATTGGCTTTGCCTTCGAAGAGAACACTGGCATTTTTGCATAACACCGAAAAATTTCCCTCCAATGTCTGTACGGTAAGTGCTTCTACTCTGTAGATAAAATTATCTACTGTTAAGAAGCCTGTTCCTGAGAACTTTAGTTTCCATCCATTTAAGATATGGACAACTTTGTCGGGACGATTAAGCAGATCAGTATTGTGGGATCTATTCGAAAAGGGGGATCCCGCGTTTTGGGTTCGTCGATGTTCTATTCCTGATACGGAACCTACTTCATGTGACGAGTTTTCTATTGGGGTTTGTGCTCGGGTATTATTTGAAGTCGACTGAGGAGGTGTTATCATGAGTCTTTGAACTGTTTCCACGACTGAATTCTGTATAATTTCACTCATTTTCTCAGACAGACTTGTTAAAAGCCTGCGCTCCATTGTAATTAAAGCGATAGCGTTCATAGCCTCACCAGGGTTTAATCTATCGCTGGCAGTTTCAATTGTTTTTGCAGCGTTCGCTGAAGTAGATGCTCTATCGTAATCTGAAGAATCACCGGGATTATCTGTAGGCAATCGACTTTTGGATTTTCCACGGGTAGTTACACCTAAAGCTTCAGGCAAACAGACGGCATTACATCTTGGACATTTATTGTCACTCTTGAAATGCGCTGCAATACATTTCCTATGAAAATCGTGATTGCACGATGTTTTATAAATCTCAGCAACTGAATTGATATGTGTTTCACAAATTGAACACACTAACTTTGACTGTGCGTCAGCACCTGTTTTCTCGGGAGATCGGTCGATCCCCATACTGTACACGATTTGTAACTGTTACTACTAAAACCAACTAACTCCAAACAGACCAAGCAATCAAAAGAAATGTAAAAAAATAAAAAAAATTAACAGAGGTATTTTCCAAAAAGCAAATTACTATCAAAAGTAATTTAACGTTTTATTTAATGCAGTTAATAATTAACGATAAAATCTCATAAACAAATTTTGAGCTCTATGCATGACTTTTCGCGCGATGTAGGAGGACTAATTTTAATTACCATTTATTTTGTTTTCCGAGAAGTTTTGTGGAAAGGATCAAAGACTTCGACCTAAGTTATATTTCTTTGATCGAATTAGGGAAATAGTTATGAATGCGCGCGGACAGTGGACTTTCGTGAACGTACGCATCTGTATTCCAGCTTGCTACATAACAAAGACAGGCTTAAAAAAAAAAATTGATTTTCGAACGCGGATAGAGCAATGCTCGGAAGCAGCGCAATTATTTTCCAGCGCTCGCATCTTCAATTTTTAATTTCAAGTAAGGGACAGATTCGCTAGCAAATGGTGTGGTATCTCAATTGGGACAAAAGGTCAACCTGAGTTTGACTTTCTATTGTATTTCCACTAACTGAATGATACCTGATCACCAAAGCATAGTATAGGAGATTTTTTTGCCTTAAACTGTTTATTGTGGACTTAATACAACTAAATGTTGCTCTTAATGTATTCCAACGCAAAAGAAAATAATAAAACAAAAGATCTAAATCGGGAATGGAAAACTTGAAAGAATTTGAAAAAGAAAAAAGTATACGAAAGAATATTTTGAATCTTTTAATAATGAGTCTCAATGAATAAGTTCTTTATTCAATGAGGCCCCACGTTGGGCGCCACTTTTCTTATTAATGATAATAACTACTAACTGTAACGTGCAACGGTATGTTTGTTTCGGATGATCTGTGTTTGCGGGGCACGTTTTAATTTTCCGGCACTAGCTCGTCGGCTTTGGGGGTGGAGGTCTTGCTTGGACAGATCCTATACCGGGTACACTTAATTATCATTAGTAAGACTAGAAAATACGTGCTGCGACAAATAAAGAAAAACTAGTTTAAAGAACCGGAAGAGCTATTAAACGATCCAAAAATAAAAGAAGAGGAGAGAGAAGGGGAAAGTAGAAGATCGTAAAACAAAACGGACTGGAAAACTGGTAAAAGTGCAGCCACAGGTGTTGTTGTGGTCGCGAGTGCCCACCCTACCTACGGTCACCCACCTGAGAGCATGGCTCTGGTGACCCCTTTGCCCCCTACAACCGCGGAATCATCAGCATGAGCTCAAGTTAAAGTTAATTAACCGAACATCATCTCATCATAGATTCTGAGCGGCGTAAGGGAAGCAACGGCAGTCATCCATCAGGGGGTACCTGTAAAACGAACGAATATTCGGAAAAGTCTACAAAAAGAAAATGTGAGAAAGTATTACTTGGATAGAGAATCAGTCAATCATAATGGAGCTCTGGTATCTTTTCAAATCGCATTTAGTATATATCAAGGTATGAAACAAAATTTATGCTTAAAAGTAAAGTATAAAATGTATAGATTATATGTAGTAATTTCAATTCATTGCGTGACGTAGAGGGTATTAAGATATTTAATTTTAAAAAAAAAATAATTTATATTCGCTTAAACGAATTAGTGAGCTTTAATTCTGAGCAAACATTCGCACTATTTCTATAATTGATTATTTCAAGAACTTTGATCCCTAATATGAGCTACTTATTGTAAAGTTTCATTTTTTTTTCAATGTTGGTAAACTTCCGATAAATTCTAATTTTTTGTTAACTGAAATAAACTAATATAAAACAAAACTTTTGCCTTTGTAAAACTAATTGAACTTTCTATTTTTCATGGATGGCGTTTTCTATTTTTTTCCGTTACTTCACGCCAAATTTTGATTTCCTAATAACGTAGGGAGGGAATGGCTGCTCATATTATAAAAAAAAATAAATATTCAAAAATAATGTGCAGGCACCGAAACCAAATAATAATATTTTATATAATGTTTATAAATGGAACGAACTCACCGCGTTATATTTCCATCGACGAAAGATCGATCTTCCGGATCCTGGAGTGTTGCGATGTTGATGCGTGTAGTTTGCTGCTGCTGACTTTATAATATTTCATTTTTCTTTTATATACATGAGCTGAGCACCTTTCCCTAACTAACTATTTCTTACTTTATTTCATTATAACCTAATTACAAAAATTTAAAAAAGAAATGTCTGGACAAGAATATCTGCTCTTGCTCTGCCCTAAAAGCTCTTTTTACAAAACATATTTTTTTATTTAAGCTCCCTTCTGCACATGCAGGAACATTGGGCAGGCTTTTAGGCGCAGCTCATAAAAAATGAAATTTAGCGGTTGGTGGACAGGATTAATGCTGCATTATTTGATTTAAAGATGATTTGATCTTTTAGAGATGGATGATGTTTAAGAGTTGAAGATGAGTCCCACGTGTGCCTAGGTGGCTTCCTCCACGTGCGTCAATTAAATTTTTCCTTGTGGGTTAGGTCAATTTCGACCGGTGGCTAGGAGCACTTCGGCACTTTAGCCAAAGTCACTCCTATGGCGATATTTACACCGCAGTGCTCCCACGAGCACGAAGTGTGGGGCGGTGCTCCAATGGGCAAGAGCACAAGCACCACCGCCGAAAAGGGGCGGCAAAGGTACTCCTTTGGCCGGAGAAGCAAGGGGTGCTCCTATGGGCTTCCACTGACGTGCTTGGCTGGGAAGAAAATAAAGGTTCAGAACCTTGCTAGTTTGCTTGTATCGAGCCACACTACATACCTTGCCTACTCTTAGGGTGAGGGGGGAACAGTTTAAGGCGCCGATGCTGCTAACGCAAACGCAGCTCTGCTGTTATGTTAGCTGGACGGCCAACTCCTGTTCGAGCCGCAACCGATAGGTATTCTAGAGGTTTTTGTTTCGGTTATTATTATAGCCGTTTTTTTTTAGAGGAAAAATTTAAATTTTCTCACTTACGTGGGCAAAAGAAGCAGGGCCAGAAATATTATGATTTCCTATTAATTTTGTTTTTATTTGCACTTTATTTGCTTTAATTAATTATTGCAAAAAAAATTTTCACTGCACTTGGGGTTATGAAATTTTCAACACGTGGATTTAAAAATTTTTTCAAGACTAGAGACGTCTTATCTCTTCGACGAACAGTTTAGAAAAGATCGCTGTGTGAAAAAAAAAGCTACGGCTAAACCATGAGGAGTGTGCTTTTCACGCCGATAATCGAAAAACTGCAACCATGAACCAGCTGATCATTTTATGGCTTTATCCTAAAGCTCAGCTTTGGATATTATCGGATCTCGGAACCTTCTATCCGAAGCCAGGCTTGCGATCCACAAAAGCACAAACAAATTTTTTATTGCCTACTTTCAGGCACCATTCATAAATATCTGTTATACGATTCAGGCGCCGCTACAAGAAGAAGCAGCAAAACTAAAAGATGCGAAGCGCTCGGCTGAATAAATGCACGAAATCAGCATAATGTAATGGAAACAATTTTTATGACAACGAACTCGTCGAGGTTTCAGGGCCTCTCAAGATGGTGGGGGGGGGGGTCAGTTACAGATCTATGCTACCGGAAGTGCCCAGCGAAGTCTGCTGCTGATTCCCGACCCAATGTCAGCCCTAAAACTGACAAATTAGCATTTTTTCCATTTCATCCGAACGCCCAACGCGTCCAACTAAATATTTGCCCCAGCGACCGCAGGACACACACAGCCACACACACACACACACACGCACACACACAGGCACACACAAAAAGCGCCTGCTAAAATAGTTGAGTTGTGGCGGGGCACAGCGAGGCTAGTCGAGGCCAGTCGAGGCGAGGCGAGTCAAGTTGAGTTATTTTTGCAGCTGACCTAATTTTATAATGGAAAACTTGCGATAAGTTGGTAGGAGAAAAAAAAAACCTCATAGCAAGAATGGAAAAAAATCTAAACGAAACGAAAAACGAAACCCACGACGATGATGGAGACGACGACGAGGACGACGCCGTCGATGCTTCAGGCAGATAAATAGCTTGGCCCCAATTCCCCTTTCCCTTTGAACCTGACGGTCATTTGGTTTATTCTATGCGTATATTCTAGCCAGTGGGTATATTGATTCGAGGGGGTAATGTGGTTCATAATAGAAAACGTTTTAAAGTAAATATAATAAAATGTCTTGGAATAATAAGTCTAAGAAATGTACTAAAACATCTCATGTGCGATAAAAGATTTTTATTTATATTTATATTTTATAATTATAATTAAGTATTATTATTATGTATTCTATATTTAAGACAAAGTAATACATTAATAAAACGCCTTAATTATTTCATTTATTTTCTTTTTTCTAATTTTCACTAGCTGCAACTACCCCAATGCCTTATTCTCACAGGGCATTCTTCTGTCGTCACACACACTTTAATTTATCCCTGTTTTCTGTTGTTTTTTTTTTTTTTTTTGCTTTAGTGTGTGTGCATCTTTACATTTCATTTCGCATAGATAGAGATTGAGAAGATGGCAGACAAATAAATCTCTTTTGTGTGGACCTGAATTTAATTTTCACATGCTCATGAATAATTTTCAAATTTCAAATTCAGTAAAACGTGAAGCGTATTTCCTGTCCCGGCGCAATGACAACGACTGTCGCAGTCTCAGTCTCAGCTTGTGCCTCTGCTGCTGCTGCTGCCTCAGCGGGAGGACATCAACGTTTTTGCCTCTTAGTCCCTTTTTGGTCCATTCGCATAAAAAGTTATGTCAGCAAAAGAAATATTGCCCATATTATGCCGAGCTCTACCGGGCCGAAAGTAACAGCTCACCTAGGTTCGTCTACTGCATTTTTGCACGTTCTTGCCACGCTCTGCCCCGCCCCAGTTGCCCTCATATTTCCACACCTCTTTCCCTCATCCCGTCATCCCCTCCGCTGACCTCGACCCTTGCTGAGATTTCCCCCTTAAAGTCCTTTTCATGACTTATTTGAGTCAGGGCGCCAAATGAAATCCAAACATTTTGGGCCTTTTAAACTCACATAAAAATCGCATGAAAGCTTTTCATCCATAAATTACGCACACTTACACATGCATGTATATATACATATGCATATAAGGAGGGAGAGTACTTATTCTGTGTGTGGGTGTGTGTGTGTGTGTATTTTTAATGGCTTTCAAACGCAGCGAGTTGGTTCATTTTAAAATGTTCCCTTTAATTAATACATATTAATGTCGTAAATTTTATTGCGATCTGCATAAGTTAAGTAAGCTGAAAGCCACACATTTGCATACCCTGTAGGCAGTAATAATGGGGTATATTATATGACAGCTAAGCACCAAACCAATGTAAACCATAATCTTAAACGTTTACATAAACATACTCTGTATGCTACTCGTACTATAAGCAACCATGCAACAAAGTATCGATGCTTAGTGACCATACTCTGTTAACATCAACATTAACATTAACATACTCTGTAATATAAAAATAAGATAAAGGAGTCTATTTTTGGCAATACGAGAAACGAGGCCCACAATTGAGTTTGAGGTTTGGCAGATTAATGACATATATCTTCATGAAGAGCATAGATTGATGTGTGATTTCCGCCCCTCTCAACACTATGTGTATTTCATTCCATAGCAATTCAATCCATATAAAATATAAGTGAATTAATCTGCTCATATCTATATAAATCTGTGCCATTGTTCCCCATTTTTTTTATTAGTTCAAAACAATATTACGTATACGTAATAACTATGCTGCGCAATGAAGTGAAATATTTATAAGCTGCTGACGTCAACAATCAGTTAAAGCCGCACACAAGCAGCCTCTGTAGGCAAACTGAAGAGGGGGGAGGTAGGGAATACAGTGGAGGGGCAGTGCATTTATTTGTGAATTTCATTTATCAGCGCATTCTTGAGAGAGTTGAAGAGAAGGAATGAAAGATACAGATAGAGGGAGAGAGAGGAGGAGGCGGGCACTTTTTGAGGTTCCCCCAGCGGCGTTGTCCAAACCGAATCAAGGACCGCGCTGCAGCTTATCGTAGCAAATCCTATTGTCGTCATATTGACATAACCGCAGAGCTCTTCGTAAGTCCTGCAACACCCCGTTCCCTTTCCCTTTACCATTCCCTTTCGCACTCTCTTGTCATCTTTCAAACCGAGCTCAGTTAGCCGCAGAGGAATTGCTCGGCATGTCCTTTGTGCTGCTGTCTTTGCGGTCGCTCGCTTGAAATGGAAGCTCGTAGTACCAATTGTTGTTGCTGTTGTTGTTGTTGTTATTGTGTATCTTACGCTTCAGTGGATTAAGTTTCGTACTTGGCACGACTTATCTTTTACACCGACTTGTTTGTAAAATGGCGAAATGAATGTGCGGTCAGCAGCTCCTCAACGATTTCTCTTACTGCTTCTTCAACTCAGTCTCCTTCTCTCTCTCTTTTCTCGTACCTCCATCCTTCATTTTCCATCTTCATCTGTGCCTCAGCTTTTCGTCAAGTTTACTTCACTGACATGCGAGTGACGTTCAGAGTGTTTTCTCGCAAACAGTTACACTCTCCTCCTACACACACACAAATAAACATCCCGCATAGAGCACAATGCGATGCCGTGCAGCGCGTCATAACTCAGCGTCAGTTTGCAGTTAGCAGTTACAAATGTTGCAACATGTATCAAATATGTAATCACTTAGATCTATCTAGTAGATATGTCGTTTTCTTCACGCACAATAGATATTTAATGCTTTCTTAACTTCGCCTGAAGTTGCAGCAAAGCAGTCGAAAAGGTTTTACTTCTGAATTAGTTGCATTATAAAGAGATTTAGAAAAGGTTTCGATTCTGTAAGACAGATAAAGTTGCATTTAATAAGATATTGGATATGCTTATGTGAAACTGTCATTTAGATCTATTTACAATATATCTTTCTTCTTCTCTCTAACTCTCTATAGATATCTGTTTATGGCAAGTGTATAAAATACGTGTAAATAATTAAGTATAATTGTGCTGTTACATTCAATAAGTGTTTGCAGTAGATAAATTAACATTAACAGGGGCTTAACAGCTGCTTCGAATTAGATTTAACAGGTACTTACATAGCATGAGACTTAACAGCTGCTTGAACATAAATTGCAGCAGCTGATTTCTATTGATATGGCAACCTTAGATATTACCTTTGAATGAAGAATAAATATATATGAATTTAGTATACTTGCCAGAACTTTATGCTTTACAGTGGCTTCAGTGAATTATAAACAGTTAAACTGGAATTTTAATGAAATGTTGGCTTGCCTAAGTAGCCCCGAATGGAGCTTCCTTTAAAAGCGCTGCCCAGAGCTGAGAAAAAGTGGCTGTGCACTGCAGGGTATTACCATAATCGAGTACAGGACATGCAAATTGATTGGTTTTTGGTGCTCGTTGCTCGTTTGACTTAACCCATTGATGACCCTACACTTTTTGCGCGCCCCGCAATTGCATATTGTATTTGCGGCCAGCCGCGCGCACTTTTAAACCGTGGCCAAATGCAAAATGTGCGCCATCATGTTGAGTAACGACTCACGGCCGCAGTGCGACCGCCTTGTCACCCCGATTGCCCTGACCCCAGCTTCCCTTTACCCTTGCACCAGCACCACCACCACCACCACCCACGTCTGGCCAGGCTTGTTCTGGCACAGGACATGGCCGCGCCGTAATTAGCAGTGCACAACGTTTCTGGCGATAATTAATGACGTTGGTCACGTTGGTTTCATGTCGATTTCATTTCATGACACGGCCGCAGGCAGCGTGCGCCGAGCGCTCTGTAGGAGCAGCAGCAACATCAACTCCTGCCTCCTGTCGTCCAGTGCGGTGATTTGTCAAGCGTTCGCATTCAATAAAGCACAAAAAGGAAGTAAAAACGTAGCAGAAAGCTGCCACGCCTTCGCCTGCATGTAAATCTACATTAAATTGAATTTCGTTTGCCAACCAAAAAGAGAGAAAGAGCACTGAGAAGAAAGCCAAGTTACAGTTGAGGAAGCTGCACAGGGCAAATACCCTGGAAAAGTTTGTTGAGTGAAATTTTATTCGTATTAAAAATGTTTTAAATAAAGAAAGTGATTCCTTTAATGTTCTAAGGTATGGAATCTACAAGTCGAATTATTTCTATTATATTTTATTTACAATTCTCTTCAATTTCAGTTTCAAGTTCCTAGCTCTTTTACTGACAGAGATCTAGCTGTTTCAAACTGAATTATGTCAGTTATTCTCTGTTGCCTGCACTTTTAAAATTACAGGGTATCAAAGTGAATTCTCTGCATTCTGCCCCTCTCTCTTTTTCTATTTGTTTCTGGACCATTTTGCAGCGGCTTCATTAAATGCTGCCCATTTTGAAATTCAATGCAATTTGAACTTTGGGGGCGAATTGGCGAATTTCAAATTTCGAATAATTGAATAATTTATTGGCGTAGCAAAGTTGCCTTTTGCCCGTTGGCCTGTCGCTCGCTTTGATCCAACTTTTTCTCTCAATTCCCGGCAACATCGACTTTACATTTCAATTGGATTATGCAATTTATTATACACACACTAACACCCGCACACACAGACGAACTTTAACCCGAGTTGGTCTTCGATTAAGTTAGATTTTCCACTTTTTTTGAGTCATTTTTGTGTGCAACTCACATTCTCTTATAATATTTACGTATTACTCGATGCAACTCCCGAAATCCTATGCCAATATCAATTAGAATAGTCGCAAAGTTTTGGGTATTTGAGTTGATTAGTGCACAGCATTCAATGTGGCTACTATTGCAGTTTGTTAACTAATTGAGTAGCCGATTTTGAGGGGGGCATGCAAGGGCATGGCATTCCCAAGGGTTTCTATGGAAATTAATTAAATCGGTTTTTGTTTGACATTCCGCGCGCCCGACAAACATGATTCAAACATGGCACATTACGATGGCCGATTCAATAATGCAAAATATTTGATGCACTTGTGCTCAATAAGTATTTGCACAGTTATCCAGCAAATATTTGAATATAATTCTCATACATTTGAGCAAAGATATGTCTGTATGTACATGTATGTGTGCGCATATTGTTTGCATTTCTGCAGAGAATACTTAAAGCACTTAAGCGAATCCATTTGGCAAGGCATTGCACAAATAGCAGCGATTTGAATCCGAAATCGAAGTGAATTAGGCGGGGTCAGTAAATGAACTCTCTGGAATGCGCAGGGCGGTAGAATGTGGCTTTTGGGGAGATGGCAAAATTATTTTAGCAAATCAAGTGGTTATTCTTTGATTCGCTGGTGCTTAAATGTTTACCTAATCAGTTAAAAAGGTTTGTTTAGTTTGATCTTCAAATCAAATTAACTTGCATACTTTTTTGGGCTAAATTATAAAAGAAATATTTTCAATTTTGATGGTTTATTTAATTTAAATTTGCAACACATTGCTAGCTTTTGTTTGTGAATTAATTTACTGTTTCTAATGAAACATTTTTAAGCAATTTTATTCATTTGTTCTTGTTTATATTTCAACATTTTTTTCCGGCATTTTTGCAGAGAAAACACTTAGTCAACTGCTTTGTGGTTCCATTTGTTAGCACATTTATTTATTTTTCACGCACTACACGCACTTTACATAAGTATTGCACTGTTGTTTGATTCTTGTTGGCATCAACCACTGCTACAGCTGGTTGAAGGGGACCAAATTCTTTGAAAAAACAGATCTGACCCGATGTCAACCAGCTACACACAGCGTTGCAAAGTGTTACACACACACATTACACACATGCTTACACCGTTGTTTGCATATTAATTGAATTCAATTGAGAATCGAATTGAAGCTGAAACGAATTGAATTCAATTGAATTTGCGCATTGTTTGTATTTCATTAAGCACGTTTGTTGCAACAGCAGGCCCCTTTGCAGCAGTAGTTTGCATCAGTTTTCATTAATGCTGCAACGCGGCAGATGCTGCTGCATAAATCAATTCTCACTAATTACGCCCCATTGTTGCGACACCATTCAAAAATAATATTAATTGAATTAAATATGCATAGCTCTATATGTACATGTATCTATCTGCAGTATATCTATGTATGTGTCTATATGCGTATTTATTATCTCTGCAGTAAATCACGCGCACAAGCTCAAAGCATGCCCAAAAAAGTATGCAATGAAAATTGCATTCGCAGTGTGATACTTACTGTGTTTGTTGAGGGCTTAACAGACATTACAGAGGAACAACAAAAGGTAGTACAAGCTGAAAATGTATTATTTGATATATGATATATAGTACAATATATTATATAAAAGCTTTTTCATCTGTACTGATAATGCAATATGTTTGTTCAATTGCAGAGTTTGCATACTATTTATACAAATTTTAATAATATTTTATTTGTACTCTAATTTCATTTAATATCATAAAAGCTTATACGCACTCTACAGGGTATTCAAATTTCAGTATTTTTGTTTTACTCTTCACATTAAAGTAATGCGTTGTTAGGTTTTAAACATGCAGCCCAGCCTGCGTTGCCTGCACTGCCAACCGCAAATCCTCACACTGCTCCACTTCCACTCAGCTTCTACACACTTCACTTTACACACACACACACACACACACACACTGCCACGCGTGGCATCGTTGTTGCCATTGTTGTTTATATGAGCCACATTAGCTTCATTTGTTCTATTGTTTTGATTATGATTTACAATGCCCAATGCGTTGCTTTTGTCTGCCTCGGAATGAGCTTGCGGCTGCGTGTGTGGTTGCTGTGTGTGTGCGTGTGGGTGTGGGTGTGTGGGAGTGTGTAACAAAGGATAACACATTTGCATGTGGGATGACCACAGCTACACACAATAAATTTCATTAAAATTGTGCACAACATTTTTCGCTTTTGTTTTTTTTTTTTGGTTTTTGCATTATGCAAATTGGCCAACTCGCCGCGCATTGTGATTAAGGCTCATTAGGTCTAGGACACACACTCACACACACACACCTCCCGCCAGTTATAAATAATGTGAGTTACCTGCTGGAAGCAGCAGTTTAGATATAGCTCATTTTTGGCCACAACAATTGGAGTTGGCTTTTAATTTGCATGATTAAAATTTTGGAATAAAAATGTGTCAGATGAACAATTTTGAAGCGCCTGGCCATCCTAAGTCTAGTCAAAAATAATGAGAAAACAGTTAGCGGCTTAGTCCAAGGCTGCTACTCCAGACCTTCGGAGGGTTTTGTCTTCTCGCCCGAGTCCCCTTTGGCATGTGGGTTCACTTTGCTGCGCTGTTGGTCACCACGCAGTGCATTCGCATTGGTTGGAAAGAAATGCTCCTCCAGTTCTCGCACACCCGTCGGCGTACTCAAGTCATAAGCAAATTTCAGATACTTATCAAAGAACATTTTGGTATTTTGACTCTGTGCCTTGGTGCGCACGGGACGATGCGGAGCATCCCCTTTCTCGGGTGACTTACGCTCCTTATGCACCTTCGTGGTGCTGGCCAAACCCTCAACGACAGCGGCACGCAAATCTTTCGACTTTGAGGTCGTTGCATCATCTTTCAATTTACGCGAATGCTTTAAGTGATGCATCTGGCTTTGCAGTTGTTGCTGCTGCTGCTGTTGCTGTTGTTGCTGCTGCTGTTGTGGCTCAATTTGTCGACTGGCAGCGAAATGACGTTCAACATTTTGGATTTTAATTGATCCAGCGGTTGCACGTGAAGGTTCTTTGATTTCGGCACGTTTGTATGATTGTTGCTGTTTGAGCTTTATCGGCATTGGCGGCTTCATTTTCTTCTCTTTGACATTGTTGTCCTTGTGCGAGTCTTTTGCATTCACACTAATCACAGGTGGCTGCTGTTGAAATTGCGATGGCAAGGGCATCGGCATGGCCAGCTTCATTGTCTTGTGGTGGCTCAGGCGACTGTTGGCTGCATTGCTTGTTGTTGTTGTAGTTGTTGTTGTTGCTGTCGTTGATTTATGACTTGCTGAATTGCTGTTATTCATGTCTGGTGTGAAGAACGTGGATATGACAAAAGCAAAATGTGTTTTGGTGAACGAGTCGAAAGAATACAAAGCAAATACAAAAACAATTGGAGTTTTGACCGATTGACCTAAATTTTATTTCGAGCGAAATGTTACTACGACTTAAAAGTTACAAACCATTTCTGTGTTGAAGCTACTTCTATACTTCTTACTATACTACTAATCAGAAAATTTGAAGCTGAATTACTAGTGAAATAATCTTGATAAGTCTAGCAAAGGTCGAATTTCAATGACAATTAGCACTTTGAATTTTATTGTAGCGCAATGGGACTTACCTGAAATGGGTTTAGGTTCTTAAATAAAAATATTTTTTACCAATACAACATTATGTTCTACCTTCTTGTACATTTGCCTAATGAATTATAAGACTTAACTCTTCTGTACAACCGCTTTGCTTTCTTCTTGAGTTCTTTGAATGACCAAACAAGTTTTAGGTTTAAATTAAATCTACAAAATTTTGTTTAATCTCTGTTCAGATCAGAATATGATCTACCTTCTTTAGTTTAATTTGCAAGCATTATCATTTCAGCAATCTACATGAACCCTGTCAACTCTAGAGTATTCACTGCCTTCTCCTCTTCAGTTATCTTGATGACAACCTTTGCTCGCCATGCATTTTTCACCTTTTGTCAGCAGCATATCTGAGGCAAATTAATGCCACAAATAGCTGCGCACACCCTAATATCCTTATCGTGTACGTACGTATATTTTATATAAGCGAATATATCTGATAAATTGTCTGTTGCCTGCCATCTACTCGAGTTTAATTTGCCTGTCATTTCACTTTGCCCGCGTCGAGAGCAGGCAGCCAGCAATGGGAGGACTAAGCTGACATTTACCGGTTGCCAGCTGCCAATTATAGCTTGCTCCACCACCCTCTAACACGATGTTCAACCCCTTATACGCTGTCCCCCCTACCCAACCGTCATTCATGGATTTGCTAAGCTGCGCACAATTTGTGAAGTGTAAGCGAAAAAAATTAACTTGCACAGGTTGTCAGTGAGTTGGGGAGGAGGGGCGGCAGCAGCGGGACCCAAAGGTGGTGTACAGCTCTATAGAAAGAGAGAGATACAGCTTGACCAAAATGAAACTAATTACTCGGGCGACTTTACACGCAGATAAGACTTAAATCACCCAAAAACGAAATGAAATTTCTTTTCCTAAAAGGGTTGGTGACTGATAAGAAAGCAGAAAAGAAAGTTAGCTGGACCAGAGTCACCAAGTAGAATAAGATTTCCCTTCATTTACTTTACTGCCACCCTGTGTGGCGACTCAACCGTCTACAGGGTATACAAATTAGGTCCACAAGGCGACCGCGAAGCATGCAAAATGTAATGTACAATACATATATAACGTCATTAGGCAGCAAACCCAACGAAGGCGAGAGCAGAGTGTGAAAGCCAAAAACGCGACCACGAAGCGGGTTAATTACGCAACAAACAATAAATTACTTTACGGAAATGCAGAGGCGAAACAAGAAGACAGGGCAAAGCCAAGGCAAAGATGAAAGCAGAGAGAGAGAGAAAGACACCTTCCCCTCTCTGCTCATGCATGCGACCCTAATCAGCTTAGAGAACGAGAGATGATTAAATTTTCGGCCTTTGAGGCAAATTGAATACGCGTGCGACACGTTTTTCGGGGAAAAAGCATTGAAAGCGCATTACGTATACGCCATGTGTTGCATTAGCAAACGCAACACGCCCACGTTTCTTTCTTTCTCTGAACCTTTCAGCATGTCGCACAATTTCGCTTGTCCAAAAACTTGTTCGCGTTTCCTCAGCTCTAAGGTTTTTTTCCCCTACTCATTTTTTCGCATTTTCTTCTTTATTACCTCTTTTGCTTTGTGTGCGTTTGTGTGTGTGTGTGTGTCTGCTTCTTCCATTTGTGCTGTCAGTGCTGTTGGCTGTTCGCTTGTCGCTTTTGGAATTTCCTTTTCGTCTGCTTGCTGTGTTTAGTTGTTTTCACTTAATTTCATTTGCTTCGCCTTTGTGTTTGTTTCTTTTTTGCTCAGCTCCTCCTCATCATGCTACAAAAGGAATTTTTTAATTATAAAATGTGTTTATCCGAAATTAATTGTTATTTTTGTGTCCCAACAGTGAGAGGGAGCAGAGGGGGGACGAGATGAACTGGACGAACGTCAAGTGTAGATAGATCAAGAGTCTAACAAAAAAATTAGCTTCTTCACTGACAAATTGCGCACATTTTTAGCTTGAGTTTTTGTGCGGCATTCAAATGGAAATGCCACTCGAAAAAAGGGGACTCCATGAAGCTGGGACTGGCCACTGCAGAGCTGAGTGCTTGTATTCCGTTCGCCAGTAGACTCTGTATACAATGATCTCACAATAACTTGGAGTCTGAAGGGACTTGACTGTCGGCAGGGCAGAAGGAATTGTGGCTTTAGGTTGTTTCTTTTTTTAATCAAAAGGAAATAAAACAAAAATTCTAGTTAGGTTCTTTATATGCAAATAACTTATTAAATAATAGAAAAATAACATAAGAAAATTCTTGGCATTTTCAAAAATATTATATTAACCTTTCTCAGCATAAAGAGAAATCTGCTAAAGTATTTAATAAAGCGCTCAAAAGGAACTTTAACCTACTGCAGCCTGTTGCCAATTGTGGCTTAAACAACAACACAGTTGCACTTCAAAGCACGTTGAATGGTAGCTAGAGTGTGTGCGTGTGTGTTTGTGTGTGTGCTGGACCCTAGAAAGCAGTGCAAGCATGCAAGTGCTCCACTTCAGCGCCATTGTGAGTGACAGTTCTTTGCTTTTATTTTCAACTGCAGCTTCTGTATAGACAATTTTCAAGCACTTGCTCTGCGCTGTGCTTGTATGTGTGTTTGTGTGTGTGTATTGCAATTTGTGCTCTTATAACTGTATATGTGTATTGCAAGCTGGCCGTCGCCATGCTGCACTTTTCAACGCGCCGTCGAGCCGTTTGCTTTCTCCAAGGCATTAACGTCAACAAATGTTTGCACTGTGGCCCCATCCCATTGGACACGCCCCCCGCCCTACACACCTCCCTTGGCACACTTGACTTTAGTGCTGCTGGGCTTATCGTAAGCACTCTGAGGGCATGTTGGCAGTCGACTGGCAGTCAATTTAAATTGGGTACCAGCTCGAATTGTTGTCCAAAAATATAAATTGCAACATAAATTATACGCAGCATGGTGCGGGCGGGGCGGGGACAGGCTTACATACGAGTATATGTGCTTAAGCGGAAATCATGTACAAAATAACCCCAAATATATAAACTGAAAATCTACCTAAACGCACAAACAGACACAGAGAGACAGACACACACACACACACACAGACACAGGCAGACAGACACTCGTTCGCTTTACAAAATGGCTGCCCTCAGCTGCAGTCGCCATTGCCGCCATTCGTTGCCGTTAACATTTCCGCTTTATTTGTCTGTCTGCCCTTTGCACTTTATCTGTCTCTCCCTCTCGCTCTCTCTGTTCCTGTCTCTGTCCCGCTCTGTCTCTGTCTATGTTACTGACTATCTCTCTGTCTATTCGTCTGTCTGTTTGTCTGTCTGTCTGTCCCTCTCTGTGTCTGTTCGTCTGCCTGTTTGTTGGTTGTTTGTTACCTACATTCAACTTGCTTCCTTCTGTCTATTTCTGCTCTCTCTCTCCCTTTCCCTCTGCGCCTCTTCTCCATTGTGCACTTTTAGTTTTTATCTCTCCGCTGCGCTGCGCTCGGCTTCGTTCTGTTTCGCTCTGTCTGCGTTGTTGTTTCCTAATGTTTTAAATATAAACTCAAATAACGTCGAAAATAATACATAAATCACCGCAAATATCGCTGCGAATTTCTTTTCAATCTACACTGCGCGAAAATTCTTTTCTTTCTGCCTTCTCTCTTTCTCTGTCTATCCCTAACAGAGTCGTAAACAATTTTGTTTGCTGTTCTGATTTGCAGCTATAAATTATAGCACCCTCGATCCACTTTGTCCCTCCCTTCCCCCTCCTCCGCAGTAAACCAAGTTTTTATCTATTAATTTGATAGCCTCGAATTGTTGTTGTTGTTGTTGCTGGCAAGGGAAAAGCCACATGAGGCATTGATGCGATTTGTTAGAGCTTAAGTGGAAAGCTTTGAAAAACTATTGCAGATATGCGTAAAGTTACTGTCTAGTTGGTGAGGGGGGAGGAAGGAGGGAAATTGCTGAGGGAAAGCTTGAAAGAATTCCACTTGATAAGACGGTGCGAGAAAGTTGCAAAAACGCTTAGAGTAGTGACAGAGCGTAGGGGTGTGGAAAGGGAGAACTTGAAGGGACTTACGAACATTTTTTTAATTCGAAAGTTTTCTTAGTTTGAGGATTAGTTAGTTTAAACTGCAAGGAATATTTCGAAAATTAATATTGAATTTTAACGAATATTTAAAACAACTTTTCATTAAAATCAAAATGAACTGATGTCTTTTCTATTTAATATGACATTTTGTTGAAAAAAATATTAAAAGTACATTACTAAAACTTATTTAATATTTTTCGGTAATATACTAACACTTAAGGAGTGTCTTTACATAACTCCAGAACGAAATAATAAATTTTGAAAAGTATTTTAAACTACCTTTTCAATCCATTTTAGATCAACTTTAACTCTTCCCAGTAAATTAACAGTTTACTGACAAAAAAATAAAGAGAACATAACCAAAAAATAAATTAATATTTTTGGAATATTTATTAATATTCAATAAATGTCTTTGCATAAGTGAAATATCCCTATGTACAGTCTAAAATTTTATAATATATTTTTAACTCTGTTTTTAATTAGTTCGAGAACAACCATAGTCTCTTTATGTAAAGTAACATTTTCTTGTTAAGAAAAAGTTAAAGTTTTCCTCATATTTATAAACCTTCAAGCACTGTCTTTGCATAAACAAAATATCTATATACAGTATTAAATATATTAACATTTTTTAAACTCTATTTGCAACCATCATTTCTGCTATAAGAAATTTCCTTTCTACCCATTTTCGAACTGCTTAGCGCACATAATCAGCAGCTTAATGCCGACTAAGTACAGTATCTGCGAATTCCGCTGGCACTGCTAGTAATGCCCAAATTACCCGACAGCTACTGGGCGGAGTGACAGTTAAATTTCCCGTTAGCTCGATCCATCAAATGCCATGTAAATTGTGCGCCACCAAGGACTCGACTTGAATTGGCTCGAGTTGGTGCTGCTGCTGTTGCTACTGTTACTGCAGGCAGCTCCACAGGCTGCTGTTGCTACTGTTGCTGTTGCTGCTGTGTCGCATATTGAAATGTGATTTTCGTCATATTTTGCCGAGCTGACAGGCAGGCACGTACCAAGGGGCCCAGGACAGGGCTGGACAGCTCGACAGACAGACAGGCAGCTAGGCAGGCTGGCAGACAGGCAGACAGGCTGCTCTCGCACGCTACACGAAACAGTTAATTAAATGATGAAAGCATTGACGTGTCGCCAGCAGCTAGAGAGATGGCGGGGAGGGGGGTTGGTGGAGTTAAGGGAGCAGCAGCTCAGCGACAGGTTGAGATGTGGCCAGGTGCTAGTCAGTGAAACTAACCGACTGCACCAAGGCTGACTACAAACTAGCTAAAAGTTGTGATGACAGGCTGAGTCCCCTTCCCGCCTCTCTCCATCCCTTGCCACGACCCTTCATCATCAGGGACCGAAGCTCGTCGAGTCGAGCATGCCGGGCACGCACGCCTCAGTTGCATGTCACACGCCGCTTGATTGGTTGCCTGATTCGTTGACTGGCTCACGTGACAACGACGACGACGCGCCACTGGCATTGTCCGAGTTCCTACACTGCTGACTGGTTGTGGTCTTCCACTTGGCCAAGTAACGCCCGAAACCGAGGCGCTGTCTAACGGTTGTCTGTCTCTGGGTGTGCGTGTGTCTGTTAAGGGGTGTGTGTGTGTCTGTGTTGATGTGCGCATTTTAATTTTCATTTCATTTCCTCGACTCGCTGCCTGCTCTAGCAACTTGACAACTTTGTGCAGTCAGTTGGCCATTTGTTGATTTGATTGATGGCCAACGCCTCGAGACTTGCGCTTGCCACTTACCGCATGCCACAAGCCTCGTGCAACTGCAACTACAGCTACAACAACAACAACTTGAACCCATTGACATTTAAACGCAACACTTTGCTAACCCGACTTGGGCTTTGCTAATGAACTTACATAAATGAAGCCATTAACAAGTTTAACATGTGGCCACGTGTATTCCCCTGACTAACTCTACAGCTCCCCTTCCCCTCTCTTTCCCTTCTTGCCGTCCCTTCTTCATGTAAAGTGCCCTGCAGCATGTTGTCTTTGAGTTTGCCATAACAAAATTTCCATGTTGCAAATGTTGTTTCATTTTGCACTTTCTCCAACTCCATCTCCTCCTTCTTCTCTCTCTCCTTTACTGCTTTTTTGTTTGCCAAGCTGACCAGTTAGGTAGGTGGGCGTGGTCGTTGTGCAAATGTTGCTAATTAGCAAAGTTCATAAATTTGAGCAGATTTCCACATATTAAGTGCCTGGCAGAGAAGTTTGCACTGCTGCTCCAATTCACCTGCGGCCACAACATGAGGTAAATATTGTTTTTGCCCTCTGTGTTTCTTTCGTTTTGCGTGTTGTGCTTGATTAATGGCACACCTGGAAATAGATGGAGAGAAAATGTTGAACATTTGATTAGAGCAGTGTTGTGAGAGTTGAAAAAGTATTGGGAATAAGGAACTGAAATTCATACAAGGTTGGTCTGCACTGAGCAATGAACTCAGTTTATTCATTTTCTCTCTTTGAAGAACAAAGTAACGCACTCCAAACTCCTAAAACAAAAGCTTTTCCTTCCCCATTTCCCCTCGTCTCATTTGCTTTTAACAATAATCCACTAACAACACTTCACAGAGGTCTCTCTTCCTTCCCCGCTTGGAAATTTGCAGTCAGTGTCCAAGAGAGCAGCAAACACTCGAGAAGTTTATCCAACAAAACGTTTGCTTATCTTGCACTCATCTTTATCAACTTAAGGCCACATGTGTGTGCATGTGTTTGTGTGTGTGTGTTTGTGTGTGAAGTGTACTTTGCCTTCTCTCTCTCCTTTCGACACTTGAACAAACAGTCGATAATTTTTGCTAACAGAATTGACCAAGAAAAACATTTTGGGGCCAAAGAGAAAAACATGCAAACAAATAAACTCATTGAATGTGAAGTGGGATTTGTGTGTGTATGTGCAAGGGAGGCGTGTGTGCGTGTGGATGCCCATTGATAACACAGCACAGCTGCAGATGGATCGATGTCCCTGCCATTAGATTCAGTTAGATGAAATCGAGAGAGAGACAAAAGTAAGTTGAAACAGTTTGAAGAGGCAGGCAACAGGAAGAGGAAGTCTTCCTGGTGTGGTCTTTGCATTATAAAGTTATTGAATTATGTTTGCCCTACTCGAAGTAAATGTTGAGTGGAAAATATAGCATACTTTTTTGGGCATGAAGAAGTTAGAAGAGTATGTAAGGCATTTTGTTGCTAACTTATGCTAGGGAACATTTGCAAGTTATGCATATGCATATACTATGTAGAGTATATTGTAGTCGTACATACCCTTTACCCCTTTGCTTGTTAGTTGTGTAAACCAGTCACAGTTCATCAGAAACTTGCTAGCGCTGACTACTTGACTGACAAGTGCATTTTTTATGCGACTTTCGGTTTGCAAGTTCAGTTTTTGCATTGCCAACGAGTTCAACAAGATGTAGCACAGGCTGACAAGGGGTAAAGGGGGAGTAAGAGCATTGCAGGAGTAGCTGCAGTTTTGGAAAGGGTTAGCAAGGCGGCGAGACAACATAAATCATGAACAGACAACGACAAATGCTCCGAAAACTGCAGGCGAAATGTGTGAAAAACGTTTAGAGCTGCCAACAACAAGACAAAGCGAGGGTAAGGGATGAAAGGGAGTTAGTAAGAGAGAGAGGGGGTGACATTTAGAAACTGGCACAGGAAGGAAATGCTTGCCACAAACAAGGCTGAGGGCGCCCATTGCCGTTGCTGGCGTCGCCGCAGCCGCCGCAAAGATGAAGAAGCAGCGACATGGCCAAATACGCTCTGCGGTTTTTTCCCCACTCTCCTTGTTTTCTATTTTTCCGTTTCTCTGCACTCCCCCTTCCCCCCACACCCTTTTGTGCCATTTCCCGCTTGTTACTTGCGCGTGGTAAACGCGCGAGTTCAACTTCCGGCGTAAATGTTCTTGGGACTTTTGTCTGCAATTGTGGCGGCGCGTGCTAAACTGGCTTTAAAAGGCCATCAAATGAAAGCCAAACGGGAAATCTAGGAACAACAACAACAGCAACAGCAACAACAACGACAACTGCAGCTTTGAGCCTGCTGATTTGCAGTAACTTTGCGGCAAGTTGCAGCAAGTTTGTTGCGGCAGCTGCAGTTTGTCTGCGCAAATTGCCAGTCACTCTTTGTGGTGCGATAAGCGATACGAGGCGACGAGGCAGCTGAATTGAAAACTGCTTTGCGCTCCAAAGTAGAGCATGGATTTGCCAATAGTTTGGCAGTCCAACTGCTCCATCTCCAGCTACAGCTGTCCGCCGGTCCGCACACAGTCCGCACTGCATTCTCGTTTTTTGCAAATAATTTTTGTTTCATTTCGCTTGTTTTGCTCGTCTATTTTTCTGTTTTCTGTTTTTTACTTTTGCCCTGCACATTTCCTGCACGCCAGGATGTCTGGCCAAAATTCAGGTCGATTGTGGCCTCCCTTCCACCCCGCCCCCCATTTCCCAGAGGTTATTCATTCGTAATACCGTTAGCGCTGCACATTTCATTTTATTTAATTTTCTGAGGATAGATAGTTTGTGAAATAGTTTGGTGAATTTGATTGAATTTGGTTAGATAATTTAAGAAGAGATGAAGAAAACAAACGAATCGCATTCTGTACTTTATTTAATACTTATAATTTTATTTGCCTTATTTATGTATTAAAATAATAGCTATTACTTTTTCGAAAGGAAGCGTGTTTGTGTTAACAAAAGCTTTTAAATTTGTTCAATGTCAGTCCTGTTTTAATTTGAAATGATTCCCTGCATTTACTCTTTGAACTATATCATATTGTAAATTGTACCTGCTCTTAATTATGAAAGCTCTAGAATTTCTTTTTATTTATTTAACTTCGTAGGACAAGTACAAATTTTCAAGCTAATTTTTCTCTCGAATTTCTATCTCAATTTATTTATATTACAGCTAATATTTGCAGAGAAATTTTCTCTTTTAATTGTTCAATTTGAACTTGTAGTAATTGAAACCTTTTCTGCCAATTTTCTCTAGAAATTTCACTTTATTTTATTCATCCAGGTAACCTTTGTCCTGGATGTCTTAATTTTTAAAAATATTCTCGTATATTTCTGCCAATAAGTCGGAGAAATTTCTCTCTCATTTGTCTTATTTATACTTTTAGTACAATTTAAAGTTTTCTCACTCACTCCCAGCACTTTTTCATAAATTTAAATCTGAATATAATCTCAAACAGTTGGAGATTTCTGACCATAATCAAATCTTTTGAAATGTTTTTTATGCTCGCATTTGTTGTTGGCTTTGCGTGATTTGGTTGGTGTTTTCATTTCGTTAAGTCCCCGAAAGAGGGTCGAAGTCAAGCGCTCTCGGCCCTTGTAATTATTGTGGTTCGTTGCGCTTTATTGATGTCTGTGTCGTGTGGTGTGCTATGATGTGGTGTAAATTTCCACAATTTTTGCTCCCTGCTGTGTCTGTGTTTTTGTGTGTGTGCGGCAAGGCGCTTTTATTGTGCTCATATTGGCCATGACGAGGACGTGCCACTAACTTGATTGCCATTTCAATTGACCGCAATTTTAGAATGCTTCTGCTTTTGCCCTCTGCCCTCCCCTGTTTCTCTGCTCCCCTATCCCAGTGACAGTTGCCTGTTTTTGCCCTTGGCTGTGGCTACTGTCGCCAGTTCTCTCTCTGGCTTTTGTATCGCAGCGGCCTTTTGTTAGCTTCCGCATCATTACGGGCTTTGCTTTTGGTCATTTTGTTGCCGAGCTTTTTTCAGATTTACCCGGAGAGCGACAAAGAGAGGGACAAATGAAGAGAAAGAGCGGCTAATCTGTTCGCTCATTGAATGAGCAACGAGTCAGTCGATGCCTTCGGTCAGGAGACTGTATGGTAGGCGGGGGAGGGGAAGATAGGGGGGATAGTGGGCTAGCATCCAAGCGGAAGCGGCCACTGCTGCCGGATGCATCGATAACCATTTGCCAGAAAGAGACTGGACTGGACTCGGCTCCTTCAAATGGAATCGAATTTTTGTGCTTCAGCTGCTTTTGGTAATCTGGAATTTCAATTAGCGTTGGCTTCAGTTTTCGCCGGCTTTTTCTCCGGGTCTTTCTCTGGGTTTTTCTCTGGTTTTTGCCTCCCCCTACTGTACTTCTTGTTTTTTGGTCACTTTAATTGCTAGAAAATCAATGAGCTGCTTTGGCATTCTTTCTCAGTAAATTTGCAGGAAATTCCATTTAAGTGTTGTATGCGCAATCTGATAAAGTTTGCTGGCTGCGTGTGAGTGTGTTTATGTGTGTGCTGCCCCGCCCCGCTCATTTGCAACCACACGAAAACAATAAAACAAAAAGCTGAGTAAAAAAAAAAACAAAATGCAATCGTTGCCTTGCAGTTTTTCCAACCCTTTCCACAGCCTTCTCTTTGACTTGGCTCGTAATTTAATGGGTAACGCCCCGTGCGGCCAGACCCTCTGCCCCTGCCCCTCCCCCCGCCCTATGGCCACTGCACTTTAAGTACTTTACAGGGTTTCTACTTCTTCGCTTTTTTTTTGCATTTTTAACGCCTTTTGTTTCGCTTCTCTTTCGCCTTTTGTTTGCCGCTCGCACGTATCACTGCACAAAGGCGCAGCGGCCATTACGTTCCTAGCGAAGTGTGTGCGTGTGAGTGAGGTATGTGTGAGTGTGTGCATGCAATAATGATTGGAAAGTTTCGCTTTGCAGTTGCGTTCAAAAATTTAGTGCATGCAGCCGACACCGCCGTCACCCCGCAGCCGTAAATATTTGGAAAGAGGCGAAGCGACCGCAGAAGCCAAAGCCAAAGCCGCTGCCGCCACAACGGCCCATTTACATAACAAAACTGCATGCGGAGGGGCCATTAAATAATTAGAAATGTCCCTGTGTGTGTGTGTGCGTGTGTGTGTAAAAGACTGAGTGTTGTGGTGTGTGTGCACTGGAAGAAACTTTGTGCAACGCCTTGGCCATTAAAGTGTAATCAACTCGCAACATCATCGGCGCCAGGCTGCCACTAAAAGTTGAAAATAATCGTCAATGAGTGATGATACGGTTCGATATGGTAATACCCTGTAATTGCAGTGGGTTAGAAGTGGGCTGTGGAAGTTTATGTTACACTTTGGTATAATTTCTTTATATTTTAAAACTTATTTTAAAAAGTTAAGAAAAGAAAACATACAAATATGAAAGATATTCTAAGTTTTCATGGGTAAAACGTAGGGCTTTCATTCCCAAACTTTCAAGTTTTGAAGTTATCAATTTCTGTGTTTTACTACACTTTAAATTGCAGTTAATTTACAATAAAAAGGAATAAAAATTTAACTCACTAGAGTAAGTAGAAAAAAGTACTGCATTTGTCAAAAACTACTACGTTTTACAACACTCTTAAACTGCTACTTCTTTTATGCAGTTTCATCAGCTTCTAACTCTCCCATTCGTCTGAATTCAACTGCCAATTGAAGCTTTATGCCGCAACAACTTGTTAGGCTTCTTTTTTTGCAAGTGAGAAGCCGCAGATCCCTTTATAGGACACAAAAAGTTGGCTCGTAAACGAAATGGTGCGCATTTTGAGGTTAGTTGCTGTCATAAATTTTTACTGACTCTGCCCTTTTTTTTGCTTTGGTCTGTTGTCGACGCCGGCAAGTTGCACAATTCTCGCATTTGCACAGTTATTCGCAGCAAAGTCGCGCATTGATTGTCCCGCTCTAATTGGCAGCATTTGATAAATGCAACTCAGAGGGAGAGAGAGGGGAGGGGATAGAGTGGGAGTGGGAGTGGCGGGTCATTTGCTTTGTTTCCTCGCAACAACCACAAATGGATTGGATTTAATTGATCGTTAAGTAGTTTTAATGCCGCTGGCTGAGTTGCATTGCAAGTTGCATTGGATCCATTAAAGCTGCAACAAATTGTGTGCTGTATGGTGGCTTGTTTGAAGCACGATTCAAGTCACGATGTTGCCAAACACCTTGGGGCATGGGGGGCGGGGGCCAAATACCAAGCCAGAAATCGTTGCAAAAAGAATGTCAAGCGACAACCGCAAGTCAAATTGACTCTGGCTTTGACACGTTGTGCCATACGATAAAGGTATTTGCGTGCCTGAGGGGCGTGGCATGTCACACAGAGACACACACACACACACACATGCACATGAACAGGCAGCGTATAGCTTACAGCGTTGTCACATGACATTTTCATCACAGTGGAACGAGCAGGAGGAGTCGAAGGGAAGCTTGTCGTGTTCGAGTGCCTCATGTCATTATGTATATTGAAACTGGTAGAAGAAGTAAAGGGAAAGACAGTGGAGAGGGTGGGGAGAAGCTGGGCTCTTTGGATTTGGCTTTGCTTACGCTGGGTTTCACACTGATTACACAAACGTGAGTTAGCTGCTTTCAGCAGCATCGCGTTCTGCATGCAAACATCACTTGCCGAACTTCAGTTTCCATCATCCTGCACTCTCTCCTTCCCCCTCTCTCTCGCTATCTTGCTCTGCTTTTCTTTGGGCTCATACATTTATTCATGTGTCTACATGAGCATCTGGGTGTGGGTGCTGGTGTGTGCGTGTGAGTGAGTGAGTGCCCATTCATTCGCTCATGCACTCATTCATTTTCATCATTTGTATGTTGTTAAGTCAGCAGAATTTAACGTACTTCGCTTCTCTGATTTGCACTTACTCATGCTCACTCTCTCCTCTTTACTTCTACCTTTCCCCCTCCTTTTCTCTCTCTTCATTTTTCCTTTCTTTTTTTCCGATACTTACCAAATTGAGTTGTGATTTCGTGCACCTTATCTCCGTGTGCGAGAGCGTTGTGTGGCTTTCAATGGATTTCCTTTTGGTTCGTCATGCCAAAAAAAGCAGCCACTCCCCCCACTTCCCCCCATTTTCATGGTATTTATTTTGGTATCCTTAAAAAGTTGTCGAGTAATTTTCGTATATGAGTCTCTTAATATTTTCAAGTGATTTAGCAAAATAAAGCTAACAGTTTATAATTGTCTCGGGTGGGAAAGTCCGTGGAGAGGCAGCAGCAAGAGGGGGCGGGGGGTTAGCCAAAGAATGATGGAGAAAGTTTTAGCGCAATATTTGCGCTAATTAAGAACGTCTTTTAAGAGATGGTTTCATGCTGCAGCAAACTTTTCTTGCTGTGTTTGCTAAATAACATTTTCCACATTTCCACACCACGACAACGAACTGAACTGGCAAACTCATATTATTTGCTCTGGTCTACTTGAAACTTTCTTAATTAGTTGAGTGCAGAGGCTGTTTTGAATATGTCAAAAATGCTTAACGAATTTTACAAATTCTTTGAAATTGAAATGAAGATTGAAATACCCGATGAAGGCGGGTATTTTAATGTGGCAGAGCCAACAAATTTATTTTTATTCTTTATATTCTTAATGCAAGCCCAGATCACAGAGAGTAGAGCTACCAATTTCGCTTTTATTATGTGGTATAATTGCACGCAGTTAAAATTTATTTAAGATTTTGGCCACGCCCCCTTTTGCCCACGTAAATCGATGAAAAGCAAACTGCTAACGTTATTTTAGTGCAGGAAACTATCGAAGATAAAATGATATCCTGAACATTAAATTCTCAACAGACAATTAACAAGCCGCTGCAAAGTATGCAACACAAAATACGCTAAACACTTAACAAGTAAGTTATTTAAGAAATCGTTCTAGTAAGGTGAATAGAGGGTATTTCACAGTCGAGCACACTCGACACACTTCTTTCAAGTGTAGAAGAACGATTAAACTGTTTACCGAGCACATTTGTTTGAGCTTTATCTGTGGCATTAGTCGGGAATCTTGTTTAGCTAACTAAGCACAGAGGCGTACCTTAAGGCGGCAAAAACAGAGAGAGACAGAGACAGAGAAAGAAAGAGAGAGACAGATAGGAAGATGAAGAGAGGAAGTGAGTGACAAAGAAAGAGAGAGAAGGAGAGCTGAAGAACATGGCTACGCCCTCTGGGCAGGCTGTCATCAGCGTTTTGCTTGTCTTCGCTCTGTCGGCGTTTTGTTCCATCACAATCTTGTGCAGCTGTTGCCACACTGCCACGCCCATTCGCCCACTGGGCTATGCAGTGGCAGAACTCAAGAGCTCCCTTGTCAATCAGTTGGGGCAACTTTGCTCGTGCTTTCTTCATGTTGCCTGCAGGCAGCTTATCAAGAAGGCGTAGACAGCAGAACGCGCTTTGAGTAGCCGCGCACACACACACACCGTCATGCATACACAGATACAGACACAGACACATACATACACAGACACATAAACAAGCGGCGCATTGTGTGCAGCATTGACATTTACGCAACATGTCCCTGTTGCATGTTTGCAATTTGCATTTGCAAATAGTTGCAAAAACGAACAACTAATGTGGCAAATGTGACACGATAGACGGAAGAAGAAGTGGCGCGGGGGTGGGGTGAATAGGGTGGTGCAGCTGCCAGTTTAGTGCACTGTTTGTAGGGTATTTGCGAGCTACGCTGCACCTCGACCCATTGCTGCAGCTGACTTTGTCCGCATCCACCCCCTAAAAAGTTTGTAAATATGCATGCAAATTTTTGCCACGCTCAACTCGTTGCACTGGCAATGCTTTCAATTTTGTTGCCACACACACATGCACTCACACACCCACATACAGTGACAGCTCTTGCCCCCCTCGCATGCGGCTGTCTTGCAGTTTTAGTTACAGTTTCGGTTTCATGTTTACCATGTTGCGGTTGCCCTGTTGTTGTTGTTGCTGCTGCTGCTGTTGTTGCATACTCCTTGTTGCCCCTTGTTGTTGCACCCCTGGTTGTTGCTGCCCCCCTCCTCTGCCTGCCTTGTTGTTGCTAGCCTTTATTGTTGTTGCCTCTCGTGGTTGCCCCCTGGCTTGAATTTTGATAGTTTTGGCCGCCTGCTGCCACAGTTGCATTTGCCGCATGCCCCTTGCCGCTTGCCACTTGCCGCTGTTGCATAATCGAACTTGCGATTTTCATAAATGCAGATACAACATCTATGCCAGATACACTTGATAGCCCCAATACACTGAGTGTCTGTCTGCCTACGCATGTTATGAATGAATTGGCCATGTTGCCTCATCCTCAGAGACGCATCTTTGGCTGCTGCCTCACATTTCCCACAGCACTTGCAGCGTCAGTTTTTCAATTTTTCTCTTCTCTTCTCTCTCCGATACTCTGCTTTTCGTTTTCCATTTTGCAGCTTTGAGTTTGCCATTTTCAGTTCTCATTTTTCACATTGTTTTGGCCTTTGGCATTTTTCATTTGAAAGTCGCATTTCTGTCTCCCTCTCTCTCTTTCCTTCTCTTTCTATTTCTCGCTGTGCCTGTCTCGATTTTCGACAGTATTCGCTTCGATTTTTGGGTGTTAATTTGCATGCCTCAAATGGCATCGGAGAGAATTCTCGTTTGTCTTTTACCATATTGGCAAACTGGAATTAGCATATCGAGCAGCGCTGCGAATAACTGAATCTGTTATAAGCCATGTTATTTTTCTATGCATACATTGTTTGCACTTCAATTAATGCACACAATTCCCCTCACTCCCTTGCCTCCCTACTCCCCTGCCTGCTGGCCACAAAATGTTTCAGTTTCGTCGAATTCAATTTGCATACGAGGGTCGTTTGATAAGTCCGTGACTTTTTGAATAAAATATATTTTTTTCGTCAAAGAAGCGTTTTATTTCTCAACATAATCTCCTTTTAGCTCTATACATTTAGTCCAGCGTTTTTCCAATTTTTTTATTCCTTCCAAATAATAGGTTTTCTCAAGGCCCTCAAAATAGTCGTTTGTTTCTGTGATGACCCGAATCTCTTACCGCCGAGCCATTTCTTCATGTTTGGAAACAAAAAATAGTCACAGGGGGCTAAATCTGGAGAATATGCTGGATGGGGTAGCAGTTCGTAGCCCAATTTATGAAATTTTGCCATGCTGACACGAAATTCACTTTTTTCCATTTTCGTTAAAATTCACGAGATCGTCTGCTTTCAATGCCTATAAAACGCAAACCAAAAAACGCAGCTTTCTCAAAATTTTACAGTCAGCTGTTAATAACTGCTGACAGGAGCAGTGTTGTATTTAGAGCAGGTGCGCGGCAAATACAAAAAGTCACGGACTTATCAAACGACCCTCGTATAACGCATTTCTTAAGGCTTTTCTCGCTTGTTTTACATTTTGGCCAAACATATTTTTTGGTATTCTAAGCATTTTTAATATGTTTTCATAATAGCTGAATATAATCGAAAAGGGTTACAGTATGCATAAATTACATACACATACATATATTTTACACACATTTTATTAGAACATTTTTCAGATATTAGAAATTTGTTTGCTGAAAATGTTTTCATTGTTGCACTTTAGATGTTTATGATGTTTGTTATTTTTGCAAACTGACTTTGCATATTATTTAAAGGTAATTAATGTTTGTTTAAATTGATGAATATTAGCTAATTTAATTTTGAATTGTGGAAGAGTGTGTTAATGTGCTTAGTACTTTGATTATCAATAAAATCAATTTGTTTTTTAGTCAAAAGTTTTAATTATTTCAAATTGAAGATAAAATTTAAAGAAATATTCCTTTTCAAGAGTATAACATACTGTAAATTTGGTTAGAATCCTTCTCCCTCCCTACTTTTCTCCCTTCTCTATCCAATCAGTCATACGGATATACGCAGCTTGTTATCAACGAAGCATGAGGCTTTTCCGCGTCGGGTTACGCACGTGCGAATTTGCGTCAATTTGAATGGGAATGGAATATTTTTCGTCAGGGCACGCGAAATTAGAAGCCTTCTAATTGCAGGCACACTCACATACACACACACATATGTTGGCTGTCAGCCTGCAAAACCCTTTCATCTGCCTACATTACTGTTTACTGACACACTCTCTCTCTCTCTTTCTGCCTAACTCTGACTCTCTCTGTCTTGCTCTATTGCGGGTATTTGGCGAAGCGTAACCGCAGTCGAGTTTTCCATTGACAAACCGAAAATACTGAAATTTATGTGCGACATTTTCGCTTGTGGTCCAGGGGGGAGGGAGTGGAGTGGGGGGGAGGGGACCTGCCACATACGTTTACGACTATTTACGACTCTGTGCGACCCGCAGATGTTATTCGCGTGCCAGTTTCTCGCTTTATCAGCACTTTGTTACGCCCTGTAAGTGTTTGACTGCGTATGCGTGTGCGTGTGTGTGTATAAGTGTATTTGTGTGGACGTGTGTGTGCCCTGCTGCTTGTGGATTTAATTTTTTTCTTGTGCTCTTGCTCCTCGGTCCAATATTTTATCTGCAGGCCATATATAAAATGAAATTTTTGTGCAAAAATTGAAATATTTATTTATGTTTCTTTTGCTTTTTATTTTCATTCTCTCCCACTCTCTCCCTCTTTGCCTCTCTGTCTTCTCTTCATC
Organism: Zaprionus indianus; assembly: GCA_018904595.1. Lineage (NCBI taxonomy): Eukaryota > Metazoa > Arthropoda > Insecta > Diptera > Drosophilidae > Zaprionus > Zaprionus indianus. Next base: position 8,183,400 of record JAEIHA010000905.1, read on the forward strand.
TCTTTGTGTGTGCGCATTTCACAGCCTGCCCGGCCCGCCTTGGCTCGTCGTTTGTTGTCGTTGTCGCCATTGTCCTTACGCTGTCCTTGCGTCAAGTGTCAAACGTTGCTGAGTGGCCAACGCCGTCGTCATCTTCTTTCACCGTCGCCGGCAGTTTCCTGCCTCTCCCCCATCATCCCCTACACACTCTACTTTGTCCACTTTTTCGGGGGGTTTATTTGCGTTGGCGGCAAAGTGTCTCGTCGCCTGGTGTTGCCCCTGCTTTTGTCCTTCCTCTCTCTCTCTCTCGACCTATCCCTCCCCTACTTCCACACTATCTTACTTTGCTACGTTTTCTGTTTGTTTTGCATTATTTGCTGCCTCTGTCCCGCCCCTCAACGCCCTGCCCTGCGGTAGCCCTGCTTCGTCTGCCCACAAATTTTACTTATATATATTCAGATATTTTCCAACGGCCTTTATTGTTGTTGTTGTGCATATCTTATGAAATTGTTTATTTTTCTGGTGGTATTTGCGTGTGAGTGTGTGTGTGTGGGGAGTGGGAGTAAGTGTGTGTGTGTTAGTAAAATGTTTCCATGCTGCCCAACTACTCAAACCTCTTCTTGATGCGGCAACACTCTTCAGGCTACACTCTGTTCCCACTCTCCATTCTTCCCTCTCTCTCTCTCTCACTCTCTCTCATTCCCCTCCACATCGTTTATGTTGAGTGCATAATGGTTGTTTACTTTTAGCCTTCCCTTCTTTTTTTTGCAGCTTTCTTTGAAGTCTGCTTCCATCGCCTTTTGCTCTCGATTGATGCTAACTAAACTCGAATGATTTTCACTTATTTTCCCTTTGCCTTCTTGTCAAGTCTTTGCTATTTTACAATTTCCATATCCCATTTGCAGAAGCAGCGGAGCAGAGTAGTTGCAATGTGAAGGAGATTCTTTGTGTCAGCTGATTCTAGTTGGATTAAAATGGTTATATGCATTGTGGGAAGTTGGATTAATCTACAAAGTTGTTACTGATTATAAAATTGTACATTTTAAATGAGCTCCTCTATTACTTAAAAATGATTTATTTTTTTTAAATAAATGTTGTCTTAAATGTGCTTTCAAAGCTTTATTATTTTGTTTAAGCGATAATATATAAGGCATTTTAGTTTTCCTATTTAAAGCTTTCATGTGCTTTTGAAATTTTTTAGCAATGCTTGATTAATCAAAAGCTTGCTGATTGTAATTTGATTAAAATGTTTTCACATAAGTAGATAGCTGGATTAATCTACAAAATGCGTTTATTTATTCGTGTTTAAGTTGTTTATTTAAAGATTTTTAAACTTTAATGTGATTTTATTGCATTATTTAGATTTATAAGGGATTGAAACTCTCTTCTTGAAAGTATTAACAAGCTTACATGTGCTTTTAAAATTTCTTAGCGATGTAAACCAAGATCCCTTCTACAATATTAAAATATATTTTCTTTCAACATATTCTCTCTCTCTCTCTTAAAAGGACCTTCTTGCCATATAATAGCACATTTCGCAAGAGTATCTACTCGTCAGCCATCCGTTTGTTAATATTCTGCACTTTGATTGGTTTTTTAGCCGAGAAGCTGCGACAAAAGGACGTCAAGAAAATGTTTTTAAAGTGGTCATCAAATGACAAACAGCAGGCTCCTTTGAAATAACAATGGCAGCTCCTGCTCCCGGTACTGCTGCTACCTCCATGCACGTTACTGCTTCCTGCCGCCCCTAATTCGTATGCAGGCGGGCGAATGTGTGTTAGACACTTGATGTGAGAACGTAAAAAGGTGTTGAATTCAACGCCTGAACATGCCCATTTTTGCCTGCCAAAGGGTGTGCCAGTGTGTAAGTGTGGGAGTTTGTGTGAGTGTGCTTTGAATTACAGACATTTGCAGTTTGCAGCTGCTAGTTGACAGTTTTGCCGTTAGCTGCAGCAGCAGCAGAAGTAGCATCAGCTAAGGGGATTTGCATAAGCTTTAAGTCTTTAAACAAAACAAGTTCCTGCTGCATGTCCAACAATGTCTCGGATGTACGAGCAGCAGCAACAGCAACAGCAGGCGGGCTCAGCCCAGCAGGCTACACTAATTGGTCGTGTCACAGTCACGTAGCCAGTGTCAGAGCCAGAGTAGCTGTGCTCCTGTAACTGTCAGTTGAGAGCTGGCCAGTAACTTGGCAGTGCCCCGAAAACTGGCCCCCGAAAATATTACGTATACGTAGCGTGGTTAGAACATGGGAATCAATGCCCAGGGCAAGGCACAGTCGTCTGTCGTCCACTTGGACAGCCTGTTGTTTGCCTCAAGGCTTTGTTCGACTCTTGTTTATTCAGCAGATACAAGCACAGATACATATATACATGAATATTTGTACATGTATTGTAGATGATTTATTTTATTTGGCATTTACTTTTTACGCTCATGCGAAAGTCAAAAGCTTTATATGCAAATACGCATACGCATTGGAACATGCCAAGCATATGCTAGGAATGTTTCTCTTTTGCGGGCGTATCTAAGACTGTTGTCAGTCCGTTTGACTGCCTCTCGGCCAAGGCTTATTAGCCTGTTTGTTTTCTGTCTTGCCCCCCTCTCCTTCTCTTCGTTTTCTTTTTGTGACAGCAGCACGGCTCTGACCTCATGTCTTGACCCGTTGCGGGCTTACATTTGTCTCCTGGTTTTGTTTAACATGCAACACATATTTATAATACAATATGCATGAGTTCTCTCAGTCCTCTTTCTCTTTCTTATTCCCTTTCTGCCTCTGTCTTTTTCCATGTTTTATACGCTCGAGATGCTGCAGAGCTGCAAACTTGACAAATCTCTCGACTTTTGTTTTGTTTGCTGTAGCTTAAAAATGTAAACCTTAACTTAAATGAATGTATCTCTTGCTCAATAGAGAATGCAATGCCAAGTGATTTATATCTTATAACATTTTGTAAGACGTTACCTTGGCTTACAGCACTAAAAGAACATTTTATTTTAGTTTAGGATGAAATCGTACAAAGGTTAGACTTGCAATCAAAGTGTTGTGGGCATTTCAATTAAAGAAATTATTGTAAAAATAATTTACAAAGTCATAACTCTCTCTTCAGGTGAATAAAGCAAATAAATAAAATTAAATTTCTTGCTTTAAATCCATTAAACAAATCAAATTGTACACAGAATCGATATCAAAACTTTTTTAAAGTGAAATTGTAGAAAACAAGTCGAATCTCTTATAACTTATAAGTTTCCATTTCTTGTAAATTTAAGTTCCTTTAACTCATACTAAACTCCTTTGACTTTAAGGTGTCTTCCTCTCACATTCGAAGACATTTAGTTACAGTCAGTGCCAGGTGTTTACGCAGAGAAACTCATTCTTGCCATGTCATCTGGGAACGAAGATAACTGCGTTTATCAAATATGTTGTTTTCCTTTTTTTTTTGTATGCACTCTGACGGAATTTAACTTGTCTTTCTGCTTGCCTGCCTTGTAATGCAATTAGAGCGAGTTACATTTGGATTCACTTCGGTCTCTTGATCTTTTCTCAGTGCAGCTTTTCAATTTACAGAAAAATGTTCTCATGAATAAATGCATTTTGTGGAGTGTCTTTCTCTCTCTCTCTCTCTCTCTCTGTCTGTATCTCTTTCTGTCTGTACGGTCAACACACACAGGGAGTCGCAAAGGAAGCTTTGTGTGCACAAATCCTTGGTAAATATGATAAAAGTCAAGGATTAAGGAGTGCAACATTTGCAGCATATGCAAGCTCTCAACATTTGTTAATATTTTACATTGCTTTCAGTGCCGAAATAAATGCAATATCTCAGTGAACCGAGCAAGAGTAAATACTTTAAGCTGTGGCTCTGCAACAGCAATCGGGGTGTGGGGGCTAAAGGGAAACAGGGTAGTAGGGAACTGCTTGAAGCTGTGGCTCCACGGAAAATATTTGCACGACGAAATGACAAATTAATTGTGAAAATTTTACGCTTGCCGCTTGCTTCACTTAAAGCGAAGTGCAAACAAATTTTTGGTGCAAACAAAAATCTGCACAGCGTGTGTCCCTCTCCTCCTCCCCCTCCCTTCCGCCCAGTCAGGGCTTCAGCAAGCAGTGCGCTACTTTCTCTCGGTTTTTTTATGGCTGCTGGTAAATTAAATTCCTTGCCCACGACAACGTTGTCCAAAGAGATCGAGCTGGCAGAGGGGAGCTTGGCAGGCTAAAAGGAAGCGTGAGCAGAGCGCCAACGTTAACGTTAGTTACATGAGCACAAAGTAAACAAAGATGTACGACAAATGCAATAACAACAACAGCAGCAACAACAACAACAGCAACAAAAAGTAGCTGATGATGCAGTGGGAGTGTATGTGGAAGTGCTGGGCGTGCCTCGCACAACAAACTGGCCGGAGGAGTCAACAACATTGAAGCGCTAGTTACATGCCACGTTGAACTCATAAAAGTAGCTTTAACTTCATTTGAGCCAAGTTGCCACGCGTTGCGTTGCCCTGATTGCGATCCACCAAGCGTCGCCTGCAAAGCTAGGTGGCAAAGACAAGCGGGGTCGCAGTCGCGTACTTCATCAACAGTCAGCAAAAGTGGCAGCTGAGTTGAAGTTCGCCTTTCAGGCATCATCTGTCAATGCAAACCTCATACTGGCTGCAGCATGCAACATTGTGCTCGCTAATCTGCATCATATTATATGGAAGTTGCTAAAGATAACTGACAACTTTGGCAGTCAAAGCGGATTGAAAGTTGGAAGCAAATGTAATGGCGAAGAGTTTCTTTGATGAGCTTTCGAAGGAATTAAAGAAAGAACATCTATTTATGTATAAGAACTTACAACTTGCTTGTTGTGAAACTAACTAGGAATATGGTTCAGTATAAGAACAAAAAAAAATTCAAGCACGAAAGTCCAGTGTGGTCTTCTGGAATATAACCACTAGCCAGCTGACCAACACGGTTTCTTATATAATCACCTTTTATGCTAAAAATATGTTGTGTTGCATACTTTAGGGAGCTGTTTGAAAATGAGTATCTCATAAAATTGTTTCTTAAATAACTTGTATATTAGTTGTCCCAACGCAACCAAATTTACAGAAATTATTTAGGTGTTGATAGTTATGACGTTTACTTGAACTGAGCTGTCTTGCATTTATATAACGCTTAATATAAGGTGTTTATTGATTTACGGGTTAGTTAGTAAACAGTTATAGTACCCTTGTAAGCAGTTTAAGCTTGAAAATGCAACCATAATTCGAGTTAAATTTTATTTGCCCACACAAACGCAATAAAGTTATCAAAATATGCTGAAATAAATACTAAAATGAATCAAAGCACTGACAAAATTCAACACAATGAGCACTGAAAATATAAGAGAATAATATCAATTAAAGAGACACCAAAATAGCAATTGGATACGCTTACAAACTCTGCTTATTCTCTGCATGGAATTCAATCAAATTTCCAATTAAAAGGGAAATATATTAACAGAAATATTTCGGTATTAAAACTGTCAATTCAATCAAATTACAAATGCGAGAAATTTCGTCAAATCATTTTCAAAGCACCCTCTCACTGTGTTTGTCTCTGTCTATCATTGAATTTGTCGTGTTGCATTCAAAAAACATTTGGCATTGGAGAATTTGGCAATTAATTTTCTGCTTCGACTGTTGCCAGTTTGTTGATTTGTGCGACATGTGCAGACAAACATGATGGCGATAGAGAAGGACAGAGAGAGAGGAAGTGAGAACAAGAGCGGTAGATCCACATCTGCGAGCTGTTTGTCGCTCTGCCTGTTTGTCACACTCTCTATTGACTTACTTTGAAGCTGGCGTAATTACATCTCGATATTGAAAAGGCAAGGGAGAGGAGCAGGACAGAGGAAAGCCTCGTGAAATGAGAATGCAATGCAGCTTGAAATGTTTGTTATACTAAGACCAGAAGGGATGGAGACGAGTGCAAGTATAGCGTCTTATGAAGCTGCTTTTGCCCACTTACCTTCAAAGCTTTTGCCCACTTGCACTTGTGTATGACAGTTGGTATTTTCCGCTTTAACGATCTGCAAATAGAAATGAAATATAGAGACAATAATTAATACACGCACATTTTCCAGGACAGCAAAATGAAATGAAATGCTTGAGCTGTTAAGCAGCTAAGCAATTTGTGCAAATAGAGAGACGACAAATACCATTTAAGTATAAAATACTGCAGCTATAATCTGCTCTTGATTATAAATATAACTGTTTGCTTGCATTTTTAATACCCTGTAGGTGTGGGCAGAGGCAGAAAGAGAGGGAGAAAGATATTTATTGCATTTCATTTGGACTTTGATAAGGTTTTATGCTGTTTTTGTTTGTATTCTCCCCGAATACTTTGAATATATCTACAGAAATCCATAAGGTTTTTATTTTTTGACATCTTACAGGGTATCTTGCTGTTGAATTTTCTCGAGTCTGGCTGTTTTCTCTTGCTCTATGATTGTTTTCATTTGGAAAATGCAAAATCAGCTATGCGAAAGCAAACAGATACCACAGCATGGCAAATGTTGCCTCTCTTGCCTATTTATAGTTCATTTCTACAGGCCGGAGGGTGGCGGCAGAGCGGAAAGAGGGGAAGGGGAGTCTATATCGAGGTACACTTGTGTCGCAACCAGACGTTGTAAAACCAAAACCGCTGTTTATTTTTTTCTTTCTCGCTCTTATTAGAAATTCAAAGAGAAAACAGCTGAAAGCAGTGCAGAGAACAAGATAGACTGAGAGAGAGAGGTAGAAAGAGAGGGGGTGGGGGTCGGGGCAACTCACTCGCTTTGTATAAATATTAATGAAGTAGGCCATAGAAGTGCCAGGCGAACCGTTGAGTGGGTCGTTCCAGTCGGTATTGAATGGCGCATTTGCAACAAGAAATCCTGGCCTATTTACAAGTTATACCATTGCCTGCCTTCCCCCCTCCTCCTCTGCCACGCCCACAAGTTGTAGTTTAACTTGTGTGTTTTGCTGTTATTTCAAATCGTATGCTCCTTTTGTTGTTGTTGTTTTTGTTGTGCTTGCCATTGTTTGTTGCTAGCTATTGTTGTTATTATTGCTGTTGTTGTTTATTTGCATAAGAACTCAATAAGCAGCACATAATGGAACCAGAAACGAGCAGGCTCTTCAGTTCAGCTCGTTATGCCCTGCCCGGTTTGCCCTGCGGTGCCCTCTCCCTCTCTCTCTCTCTCTCTCTCTTTCTGCCTCTCTACAGCCTCCGTTCTACACGCATAAACGCACCAAACATGACGCAGCAAATGGCGTGTGTATTTAGTGCGTAATTACTAAAACAGACCAGCACAGTGTCCCTTTCTCCTGCTCATCTCTTGCTCCTTTCCCATGTTCAACCCACAGCCAATGGCGCTTGTAATGATAATGCAGCCCTTGTGCGGTTGCTATTTGGCACCGACTTAATAAACCTGAAGCTTAGTTACCCAAAATTTTCAAAGTCAGGCAGAACTTCATTTTCGCCAAGGTAATTTACATTTAAGTCCACTCAATTAATGATTTTTGGTGTGGAAACGTGAGCTTAGGTTCGTTTAATTTATGGCAAAGTGTGTTCAATTATTTTGAGCAATTTTTCAAGCAATTGAATTCTTTGCAGAACTCTAAATACACTTTAAATGAAAGACATATTTAAAGACTTAAATAGAAGAATATAGGAAAAGAAGCTCTATCAATTTGTCTCTAACTCATTTGGCATACATCTAATTGTGACTGACATTTGGCAGACAGATGACAGGGTCGGAGAGGCAACTTGATTGCACACTCAGAGCTCATTAAGATGCCTGACAATGCAATTGCAGAGAGAGAGAGGAAAGCATTTGAAACATTCTTACGCATAAAACCTATATGGAAACACACTTGCTGTCAGACAAAAGCCTTGATTAGAGCGGCAAGACACCAGTGCGATGATGTAGTCCATTAAAATCCACTCAAGTGCACTTAAACGCTTCCGAGTGCTTTGCAGGGATGGAGCAACGAAGCTGCAGATGCGTTGCGAGGCGACTCAAGTTGCCTCCGTGTGAGCTCTAATGAGAGTTAAGACCTCGAGTAAGTACTTTGCGTATGCGTTTCCGTTTGACACCCCAGTAATGTTGAAAACGATTCAAAATCGAGTAAAATACAAAACGAAGTCAACACTTTATTAAGTTGTCTTTAATCCTAGAGGGGTATCTCCAGGTCTTGCTGCCACTAGGAATTGTCATGTGAATGCTGCACTTGGGGCACATTTTTGTGCTCTGTAATCAAGCAAAATTGCAATCCATTGCGTTCGTATTTCATTGCAGTCAACGTGATTTATGCCCTTAAAATGGCCATTATACTGCAACATCCATTAAGGCAAGCAACCGGTTGCATGCAACAGCCAACAAGAGGAGCAAGCTGCAACAGTGTCGAGGCCAGTTCTGTCCCAAATTGGTAACATAAAATGCCAGCAGGGGAGTGGAGGGAAGGGATCTCTCCCTGTTGAAACTTTTGCTGTGCTCTAATTAAATTCAAAACGTTTGCCAGTTGAGTGGCCAAAATGTTTATTATTTTAAAGATACATATATACTGTACACACTATATATGTATGTAGACCGCATAAAAAGTTTTCAAGATATGCCAAGTGGCTGCTTGATCCCCAGGAAGGCGCTTGCAGCAGCGTATTAAATGCAAAATGGCAGCTAAAACTTGAAAACCTTCGCCATCTCGATGGCCTCCTTTTTTATTTGGCTCTCCCTCGGCACGTCAGCACATTCGTTTTTATTGCCAGAGTACGCCACGTGTGTGTGTGTGTGTGTGTGTGTGAGTGTATTTGTGTATACCGTTGATTGTATTGTGCTCGTTGTGCTGTGTCCCTGTGCGGCGGACGCTAAGTCCCAACTAACGAGGCCATCAACAGGATGCGGCACCAGCACAAAAGCCGATTGCAGCCTGCTGTGTGATTAGAGATAGAGAGGGAGAAAGGGAGAGTAACGGAAGGGAGAGCCCAGAGGAAGCCAGTAGAGAGATGAAGGGAGAGAGAGAGGGGGGGGGGAGTGAGAGCACTGCCTTTAACTGTAATTGCCTCAGCTCCAGCCGAAGCTCTTTTACTCTGGCTGCACAAATTAGGCTTAAACGTCTGAGATGGCCCAATTCAGCTTTCCTTTCTACCTCATCTAGCCCCTTTTTCCTTTCTCCATTCCCTTTGTGTATCTTTCTCTTATTTAGCCCATAAGCAGGCAGGTTTAACAATCCGATTGGTTTTGTGCCTCAGGCTCAGTCGCACTGCCAGTCTCTTTGACAGTATCGGTCGAGCAGGTGAGAGGCTGCAGCTGCAAATTAGTCGAGAGGCTTTTCGAGTGGATTTCCAATTGCAGTTTTGCAATAAGCTGATAAACTTTTCTCTGCACGGACTTGTCAAGCCAGTCGTTCACTTGATTTCTTTTTAGTTTGCTTCCATTTAAATTACTTTTGCTTATCCAGCATGTTATCTAAAATATTTCCCGTCAACTTTAAGGCAAACTTTTCTCTCCTTTTCTTTTTTTGAGTCTGCCACGAGCATTTTACGTATTCGGGGCACGCCCATAAACAAGCGTTTTATGGCCTATAGGCAGCAGCTGTTGCCGACGAAAAAAGGCCGTCATCTAAATATTTACAGGTCAAAACATGTTAGTGCTAATGATAGCCGGCACCCTGTATTTAGGTGCATGTGCTAGTGGGGTGTAGTAAACTGGGAAGGTAGGAAATATTGCGTGAGAAATTTCTGAGAATGTGATGAAACTTTTCAAAAAGTTTGAGAGTTTGTTAGCCAAGTTTTTTCTTAAAAAGTTTACAATTTAAGTTGATTTAAGAAAAGTATTCTCTTTACTTATAACACTCTATAGATCAGGTCGTTAACCTATTCAGTTGGTATCTGCAAGTCGAGCTGTCTGCTCTGTACTCTCCTCAGTCTGCGCTTGGACATAAAATTAGCATTTTTATGCAGCTCTCTTGCCGACAGAAAGACAATTAGGAACAGTTTGGTGAGGGACAGCTATGGCTTGAGCTGACCAGCGACTCATCCATTTTTGTGTATTCAATGGGGAGGGGGGAGTGCGCTGTAAAATGGTGCACATAAAGTGAACTTTAATGGGCAGGTGAGGAAGCGGATGAGGCTGGAGATGGGACTGAGGCTGTCCGTCTCGTAGTTGGGCAATGTGCTCACATTTACATGCACATTAAATGACCAGACAGACAACTGACAGGCAGGGGAAGCGAAGGGAAGGCAAGGGCGGTGTTTGCTCCGTTGGGTCGATATGTTTTGGCTGCCCATGGTCATTACTTGGCAAACGTTTAAGTCGCCAGTTGGGCCGGCGGTCGGACGGGCGTAGCTGTAACTGAAACACTTCGAGTGTCGTTAAGAGCGGCGATAAAACTCAGCTGGGCCAAGTGCACATGCTGCTCGTTCGTCTGACTCCAGGCACCCCCTCTCCCCGCTGGTCCGCTCCCTTGCCAGCCAATGGGCTAACGGAAGCTGTGCGATGGTTGCGCCATTGGTTACGGTTACGTTAACGTTTACGGTTTTGTCTGCTGCCAAATGGCAATGCTGACCATTGGCTGCAATTAAACTCACACGCTCGACATGCACACACACACAGGCAGACACACACACAGATATACTATGGCGGCATTGAACTGTAAACGCCCCACGTCGCAGCGTCGCTCGCTGGCCGTGCAACGGGCGTGTTAATTGAGGTAAATTACGTCAGTTTCTCTTTTTTTGTTGTTGTTGCCTTTTGTGCCACGCCTATCCGCCCACCTTTGCGCTCTCTCTCATCCCAAATTGGTTTATGCGAGAATTTATTTGTTTAATTGCAATTCGTTTTTTTTTCCTTGCTGCGCCTCCACGTGCTGCCTGCACGCGCAAAAAAGTATGCAATAAAAATGTTTATTACCATCGCATAAGCCTGAAATTTATTTACATTGCCTTTTTTTTTGCCTAGGCGCGCTGCAGCTGCACTTAATGAAATTTGTAAAATATACGCTGCAATGATGCGTTGCTGCGTTATTTAATTATTTGCGAAAAGCGTTGGAAAACCGTGGGGAAAATGAGAAAACAGGACGAGCAACGCTAGTTAAGGCAATTTTGAGCTTTCTGAAGATAAGATATATGAATATATAGCAGAGGAGCTATAGAGCTATATATAAAATAGATACATACATCTATGCTATGTACATATACAATATAAATATATTTAAAAACACATTCAAAATATTACTCAAGGAATCACAAATCACTATTATTTTTTGTTAATTATTAGAATCATTATTAGAATTGTTAATTATTTTGAAGTGAAATCCTTGGACAAAAATTGTTTAAGTACGTAGTTAAGCTTAGAAAGTCTCTATTCTTGGTCATATTCATATTCCTTTACTGGGTATCTTTCAGCTCAACTTTCTTACTTATTCCTTTAACAGAACGCGTTGAAAGGTTTCAGCTTTAAGGCTAAAACTTGCAAGACGTGGCGACTGCATTAGAGTGGCAACACATGCACACACACTCAGCATACTTTATGTATGTTTGTGTGCGTCTGCTTGTTCTCGTTTTTTTTTTGTTGTATTTTGTTATTCTGCTGTGTAGCTGCAGCTGCTTTTCCCTTTGTTTTTGCTCGACTCTGCGTGCGCCCTGTGTTGTGCCAGCTTCCGTTTCCGCTGAACTCGCTCTTGCTCTTGCCAGCTCTCTCTCATTCTCTTTCTCTCTCTGTCTATCTGCTTAGCACTGTCTGTGTGTGTGTGTGTCTGTGTTTGTCTTCCTGTTTGCGCCTGAAAGTCTTTGAGCGCCTGCAGCCAGTAGCTTCATATTTCGCCTGCCTGCGTTTACTTTATAAAATTGTAAAATATTACACAAATAAATAGGAATTGTGTGCGGGGTGGGGTGCGCAGACGAGGGGCAGCTGTGGCAGCTACTTAGACAATGCCCCGGGGAGCTACAAAAGTTTAGAGCGCCTTTAATTTCCCTGCCCTCCCAGTGGCACCACAACTCACATTAAAGTCAAAAGTTGTCACAGCGAAATGTCTCTTTCTTTTTTAGCTTTTTTTTATTTTTTGGCGGGTCTGCGCTTAGCTATTTTTTGTTTTATTGCACTTTGAGCTGTAACTTCTTTCTCGGAGAGGAGAAGGGGGGGAAGAGAGAGTGAGCGAATGTTGGTCATTGCATTTTTGCAGCTGTTTTGTGTCGAAGTTTTTCGGGTTTTCTTCTGGCTAAATTTTTTTTGCCGCTTTGCTCGCCTGCTGATGACGTTCTGTCATGTTGTTTTTGCAGCTAACGCTGACTCTAACTATCTCGCTGTCCTGCTCACCCGATCTCCCTTTCTCATTCTCTCTCCCTCTGTCGTTTGCCCTGCCGTCTAATATCAACACTTTTGTGCTACGTAATTACTTTGAAATTAGTTTGCGTCGCAAACTTTGCACATTATGCGCATCCTTATGCCTGGCCCGGAGGTTTACACACACCAGCACACATCAGCACACACACACACACACGTACACACAACTACATGCTTAGTTGCCTTAAAACATTAAAGTTGCCATTAGTGTTGCGCTGTGTTGTTGTTGTTTGTCCCCCACTTCGCTCACTCCTTTTCGCTCGCTGCTTTTTGCTGTTTTGACGTTGTTCCCCGAACTTGTTTGTTATTTCATTAAATTAAATGTTCTGGGATTTTGGCGCTCAAGTGTGTGTCTGTGTGTGAGTGTATTTAAGCGCGAGCATGTCACAAATAAAATAAATATCATTTAATTGCTTTCAAAATACACACACACACGCACAACGCAGAGCAACGAGACGCACTTTGTTTCGCTAATGTCCCAGAACAAGGAGAACAAATTATTTGCGCGCTGGGGAGTCAAAGTGTGCGAATTATGTGGGGGAAAGAGGCAAGGAAAGAAGCAGAGTAAGATAGAGAGAAGAAGAGAAAGAAAGAGTAATATAGAGAGAGGGAATGTGAGAGGCAGAGAAAGAGAGAGACAGGGGGAAATACAGACAGACAGAAACAGATATCAGCAGTAGAAGCTTACTTCGAAATTCTTAGAAAGCTGCGCAAAAGTCAGTTCAATGATAGAAGTTCTGTTGTAACTACAGAAGTTCTACTTAGTATTGGTATAAAGTATATATATATAGAGTTTATTTGTTGAAGTTTAATTATTTCCAAGGAAATTATTAATTTTCACTATAAATCTCTCTTAACTTTAATTTTGAACTCATTTAGTTGTTGTCGGTTTCAACTGAGCGAAGCTCATTGAAATACTCAAGTTTGTTTAAAGTAAAAGTTCCTGGTATATTTCTTATTTAAGTGGGAGAAAATTTAAACTAAAATAATCTTTTATTACTGTACTACTGAATTATATAAATGTAAATTAACTTGGCTGCGTGCATATTACTTATGAAGCTCTATCAACTTTTAGTCAATGTTCATTCAATGAGAAAATTAGAGAAAAAGTTATTGCAATGATTGAAGTTTGTTTATATCTGTTGTTCTTAAGTTGTTATGTTTAGTGGTTAAGTATGGTTTAATATTTATTAAAACATAATTGAAATATATAGCTGTAATTGAAATAAGTGTTTGAATTTATTCTATTAAGTTTCTTTAACTAAACATAAAGTCGAATTCCTTGCAGCCTTTCTCAATGTGAACTAAACAAAAGTCATTGTAATAAGGAAAGTTGATTAATAGCAAGAATTGATCTACTAACTGTAGAATAAATGTGAATGAATATATAACCCAAGATCTTTCAACTATACATTTATATATATCTATAACTTTGCAGCTAGCACATTTCCCTATGCAGTTCTTCCTACTAGAAGTCACTGTGTCAATTGTATCGAACTCGACTTATAGTTATTACCGAACAACATTAAGTACAGTGAGTTTCCCAAATGATTTCCCACTGTCATGGCCAGAGAATGTTGCATGAATGAATCGCAATATTCTCATCAACAACATCATTTGTGTGCCGTGGAGTGGAAGGCAAACAAAAGCGTTGCTTGCGTTCGCTTTTGATTGCCGAAAAAGCAGAATGAGAATTTGCGGCGGCATTGCAAATAGCTGCTGCTGCTGCTGCTACAGTCGTTGCATGCAACAAAATACAAGAAGGCAAATAAAGAAATAAACAAACAAAGCGCAATGATAAACACACACACACACAGACACACACAGCTGCAGCAAATGAAAAGGGGGCACAGCGAAATGGGGCCAGCGCGTGGCTAATGGCAAAAATAATATTTAAATTGCAGCACAGATAAAGAGAGAGAGAAAGAGAGAGATGGAGAAAGAAAGCAAGAGAGAGATGACTGACTCTTGGAGGCGTGGCTGCTGCAGCGCTAATGCAATTGGAGCGCACGCTGCGTATGCGCAATATTAAATGCAGCCGCTGCAAATTATGTTGCGCATACGACGCGTTGTGCAAACTGCAATTAAAATCATGCAATTTTAATACGCAGCGTCAACACTTGCATAAGCAAATAAGCAGCACCAGTTGCCGTCGCAGCAGCAACAACAACAACGTGCCCACAGCTAAGCAAACATTTTAAAATATTTAAACAACGCGAGGAGCAACAAAAAGTTGACGTGTCGTTGCTGTTGTTGTTGTTATTACTCTTGTTGTTCCCATCGTCGTCGTCGTCGTTGTCGCTGGGTTAAGTGCCCGCCCTGCATTTTTATGCTTGATTGTGTTTTATGGGCGGACGTGGCACGGCTGTCTCATCCTCTTTTCGTGGCCTGTCAGCGCGTTCCCCGAAATGAAAGGGGGCGTAGCAAGGGGGAGGGGTAGGGAGGTGTGGCAAGGGCAACTGGTTGCACCATAAATACTGTGGCTTGTACTCGCATGTCCGTGTCGGCGGCACGCCCTGTACACACCGCCAGGCCACGTACCCAGCGAGGTTTCTTGACTGTCGGCCCAACACCCCCACTCCCTCTGCTGCCACTCGTGTTGCAACTGTGGTTGCAAGCAGTCGTGGCAGCAGCTGCTCGTGTGCTGCTCTTGCATTTTTTATGTTGCAACCGGGTTGCTCAAATAATGCACAAGCCAATGAAGCATGCATCAGACAGTTGCACCTTCCCAACTGGCACGCCCCCACTGACAGCACTGAACCGCCCACCCCCCCCCCGCTATTTGTGCAACGATTTTCCAACTTTGTGTGGTTATTTGCAGCACTAATGAAAAACGCCAAGGAAGAAGCGCAGGCAAAGGCGAAGTCCAATGCCAGCAAAGATAATAATGACTTGAGCTGCGGCAGCATAACTTGCACCAGATACAGCTGCAGCTATAGATACAGTTGAAGCTACAGCTGCAGCTATAGATACAGTTGGTCTGGCCCGTTACCACGCAATTATTGCGGGCCTATCGCCCGTGCGTGGGTGGAAATTAATTAAAATTCCTTTGAGCTGCTCAGCAAATTTGCAATGTGAATTTCTTCTTCGCTCTGCAAACGGAATGAAAAATTGCCATGGAATCCCCGACTTACTCAAAGGGCCTGAGCAGATAAGAACTGTGGCTGTTATTGTAGCTATGAAACTGTAAACAAGTTTGCTTTGCTTGAGTTTTCTTGGCCAACAGCTGCGTAAACTTGCTCTCAGTGCTTTCTCCAATGCTCCCCTTTCATTATGAACTGAGCTCCCCCCACTTATCTATATAAATAATTAATTAGACCTCTTGATACAAAATTAATATTTATTATAGATTCACAGCAATTACGCACTTGCTACACCTTGCTGCAGGCACTTCCCTTCCCCCTCCTTTATCCCTTTTCATGCCCCCTTTTTCTACGCAATAATTAATTACAATTTTTGGTGGCGAGCTCGTCAAATGTTTGGCCTGGCATTGACCTGCACTCGGCCAGAGACTTAACCCTGTTTCCCCAGCCTGACCGCTCTACTGTCTGTCTCTCCCCCTGCCCCCTGGCAATCCCCTACAGCTCTCACCCTTTGTGGCAACTCCATTAATTATTGTCAACATGGCGGCAAGAAAAGTTAACGAAAATCATTTATTATTTTAATTAAGCTGGGCCCACGTTGTTGGTCAGGTGAAAAATTGTGACCACAGCTGAGTGCGTTGGGCGAATTGTCGATTGCCGTCTGCTGCATGTGGGCGAGTGGGCGGCGGTGGGGCGTGGCAGCAACGTGTTGCTGACAGTTGTTCAATTTGCGTCAAAAAGTTATGCGCCTTATGGCACTTGTTGTTGTAGTGGCTCTCGTTGCTGCTGTTGGTGTTGTTGTTGCTGTTGTTGTTGCTGTTGCTGTTGTTGCTGCTTTGCAGCCGTAATTTTCACGTTAATTAATAATGAATTTCATTTATTGATGACTTTACAAAGTGAGCAATCAGTTTTACTTTGTTCGCTTTGCGGCTGCCGTTGTTGTTGCTGTTGTTGTTGTTGTTATTGCTATTTAAGCGCCGCCCTCGGGAGAAAGACAAAATGCTTTCAGTCATCAATTTGTGCGCATAATTTTATTAATTAACATTTCGCATGTGCTTTAAAATGAAGCGCGATGCACTATAGAGAAGTTTGCTTTAAATACGAATATATATGATATACATACGAATATATATCTCATATATATACTCGCTTCATGCATATGTATGATTTCGCACATTATCGCCTGGCAAGCGATGCCAATTTCAATGGAATCTTTGATTCGTTTTAATATTATTAAAAATTTCTTTGAATCGAATTATGCATTAATCAATGAAGAAACTTATCAGTCGCGTTGATTAACATATAATCAGTAATTATTGAGGCACAAAGAGTTTGCTTCAATGGGGGGAAGTTGAATATTAAAGTTAAAGTAAAAAATAAATTGAATTTTGTAGAGATCTGTTTGATATAAAGATTAAAGATCCCCAACTAAGATTTCTAGCACACCTCAAGCTAATCCCCCGTTGATTGTACTTAGAGTTCTCTCTTCATTACATATTTTCCTAGAATTTCTAGCTATTTCCATTCTTATTTGTCTGTCAGTCAATTTGCTATTCACGTAATTTACAAATGTATCTTTTCCCACTGGTTCTCTCTGTCTCTCTCTTTCTCTACTAGCCTTCAGACCATGATCAAGTGACTGCTTATTGCATATGGCAAGAAGAAGAACAGGAACAACAACATCGTTTCATATCACGCCAACTTTTCATCTGCCAAACGCCAAATTTGCGCTGACAACTTGACAACCAACAAAAAAAGAAAATCGCAAAAGAAGCCACGAAGAAAAGAAAGGGAAGAAAGGCAGAAAAGAAGAAGGAGAAGAGTGCGAAAAAAGTTTGAGCAAAGAATTCAGGTTTATGTTTTGTTCGGTATGCATAACAAATACTCGTGCTACAGATGCGTGCTGGCATTTCATCAGCTTTAGGAGGTACCCTAACAAGGTTAACAGTGTCACGCCTCCCCCCACACACCACTCCCCCATTTCCCTTTCATCACTGCTGTCCTTCATGGGCAGGAAAACTTCGCGACTGATCAACTTTTGTTCCTTATCGCCATCGTTGTTGTTGCTGATGTGTTGTTGTGCACTTAACACGCTGCCGCCGTGTTTATTATGTATGAAGCGTAGTCAACGAGTCGCACTCACGCACACACACATGGAGGGAGAGTGTGTGTGTGTGTGTGCGCTGTCAAAGTTGCTGAATAAGTTATATTTGCCTGCTGTGCGTTGTTGCTTGCGGCCCATTTAAGTTAGATTAGCCGAGAATAATATTAATCAATCACGCCTCAGGATTTTTGCCCAGGCATGCGAAGCCAGCAGCCCGCAGAGGAGCAGGAGCAGTAGGTGGAGGGAGGCGTGGCAGCTGCCGTTGGCCATTTTGTTGCTCCATTTGCCTAAGTCTGTTGAAATTTGCCGCTGGCATTGCCGGCTTTGCTTTTATCTCATCATTGCTGCCCCTCCTCCCCTCCCTTTCACTTCTGCCTGCCTGCTGCCCGTTCATGATGGGCTTCATCATGTTCATCTTGGCTGGCATCCACTGACAGCTGCTACTGCTGAGCAAACGAAACGAAACGAAACGAAAAACGTGTCGTGGCTTAGTTAACTTGCCAAGAAAAATTGCCGAAACCGTTCGAGGCACTGCCATTGTATATGATTGGCTGCTGTTGTCCTGCATGTTGTCCCCTCTCTGTGTGTGTGTCTGTGTGTGTGTGTCCCATCTCTGTGTGTGCTGTCAGCTTGCTCGCTCTCTGTCCAAGCTTTGTTTGTCTGTTATAACATCATTTATTTAACACTGCGGGCGCAATTTTTCGTTCGCTTGTTCTGTTTTATTTGAATTTATGCTGATAATTTGACAAAGAACAGAGAGAGAGTAGGAAAGAGAAACCTTAGGCAGACAATGTCAAATGCAGCCAGGTGAGTACGCACTACTTTTCCCACTCTCAACCTTCTGTATCGTCCTACCTGCTGTATGATTAATCTGCCGCAGGAAGACGATGCCGGCAACGCACTTCATCATCCTGCACAGCACAGAGAGCACTGTGCAAAGTGTATTAAATATTCATACCTTGCCAGCTGCGAAGCACACACACACATGCACAAAGTACACATATTTGTGACGCAATATTTGAAGTAAATATTGATGGCCAATAAGAGCAAGAGGAGCATGAAGCAGAGCAGGTGTAGAGGGAGGGGAAGTAGGAGTTGCAAAAAAGGTAACGAATTTTCGCACATTTGCCAGCAATTTATTCGGCTGACACCAAAACGTGTTTTCCATATATTTTACAAGCCCCGTCGCCAAAAAAAGTAGACAGCAGAGGGTGCGCTGACTATGAAGCTGCTCAACTGGCAGTTACTCTGTAATTAGCAAGTGAATGGGATGAAGAAAAATTAAAAAAGAAAGAAAAGTTGTGGAGAAAGTGTATTGCAACCTTGTTGATCTATTGTACTTTCTTCTGGGCTTATAGCTCCTTGTGCAGTCCATAATTTTGCGAAGATTAGTCAACTCTATCTTGATTACATAGAGAAGTTTCCTGCCTAACCCACCCCGGGCATACTTTCAATACTTTGAGGCTCCAACTGGCAGAATCGACAGAGACAGAGTTACTCTCATTAACCTTTCATTTTCACAGTGGTAAAACTTAAACAGCTTCTGCCTCTACTATTTCTCTCAGTGCAGGCATAATTTAACGCCTTAAAAGCTGCACTCGTTTGCTTTATTACCAATTTTGCATTTGATCCTCATGAATTTCAGCACATGCAAATCTTGAGCTGCCACTTTGTAGGGTATTAAAATGAGACTTTGATTTTGCTGCACAGCTGCTTGTTGCATGTGCTAGCTTCCCCCCTCCACTTTTGCTAGCATGTGCCATCATAAATTTATGGACGCGCGGCATCAACAGACGCACCCACATGCCAGCTGCTGCTCCCAGTTTCGAGCACTTCCCTCCTCCTTCTCCTCTCCTCATGCTCTGTTATAGGTGCAAATGTATCCGCTGCTGCTGCGTCGTCATCAAGTTTTATGCGCATATTTGTTTTACCGTAAAAGTAGCGTGTAAAAAAGCGAGAAAGTAGACATTCCCCCCAAAGGGGGCGTGGCAGAGAACGTTAAACAGATTGCACACAGCTTAATGTCTACTAAAAATCGAATTGTGATCCATCAACTATACTATATGCTGTATGGCAGTCATATATGAGCGCCAGGTCGAAGTGCCGCTACCAGTCAAAGTCAACGAGGCAAGGCGGAAAGAGAGAGAGATGAAGGGGGAGAGAGGGAGAGGGGAAGTGAGTGGGAGGTTGGAGGTGGGGCAAAAGTTGCTGTCGCTTGTCTGACGTGATTTTTGTAGCGCATTTATGTATAATTTTATATTTATGAGCTTGGCTGTTAAAAATGGCCACGAAGGAGAGTGCTCGTTGGAGGGGGAGCAAAAGGGGCTGATGTGTTTATGCCTTTAATGTTGATTTATGGCGCCAAGGCGAAAAAGCGTTAACTTTGTATATGTTTGTGTGTGTGTGAGTGTTGGACTTGAGGAAAAAGTGAAATTTGTATACAGACTAAACATTAATCAAACTTTAATGCTTGTCTAAAGAGCATAAAAAGGATTTTTAACCCTTTTTCCTTGAGCCGAGAAGAGGCTGGCAAAAACTGTTGCCTACTTTTCAGCGCACTTCATTATCAATGCACATAAAACGAGCGCCTCTGCCAGAACTACTTCAAGAACAACAACAACAAATGCTTTAAATAATAAATGCTGTTTGGGGAGTAGAAAGAGGGGGAGGGGGAGGGGACAGTAACAAAATTGCCCACAGTGCAGCAAGGAAAACGCAAAGCGCAGAGCAAAAAATGGCAACAGCTTGAAACTTGAGCAGCACTTGATGACTTGCCGCAGGGCAAAGCAAAGGGCGAGAGAAAGAGAGAAATGAGTAAGAAGCAGCATAGGGACAACCGCAAGTCCCAATAAGCCATTTAAAAAAGTTTATAATTAACAGCAGCAGCCGCTGCCGCCATTGAAAACAAGCGAAAAGAAAAATAAAATGTGGTAGAAAATAAGGAAATAATAAATTAAAAATTGCCTGCTGTGTTGTTTGGCTAAAAAGCCAAGCTTAGCGGCAGCTTCATTAGCCGAATGCATTAGAGGGGAAGAGAGGGGGAGATAGAAGGGAAGGAAAGAGTAGAGCCCCTCAGGGAGTTGCCTCATAAAAATGCGAGTCTTGTGCTCTCGTATTATTTTTAATCAATTAAGTTGTGTCAGTTGTGCCGCAAAAAGCTGCAACTAAAACTAAAATGATGAGCCGCACACGTGACATGTCTGCCAAATGTGCCCAGCCTGCACACGCACACAAGAGAGAGAGAGAGAGAGAGAGTGAGAGACACGTACACGCCAACACTCACACACTCAACGAGGATGGGACACAATGGGCCTGTCGTTATCTTTGGCCGTTTGGTCGCCTTTATATTTACTTATATGCAGTTAATAATTATGTCACTCCCCCAGCTCATGTGTGTGTGTGTTTGTGTGCGGCACCTCTCACGCCTGTTGTTATGGGAATACCCCTATTATATGCTCTGGTGCTTCTAATAATGCGCCCGTTGCTGTCATCTCTGGGCTGGGTGCCATAGACAAAAGCAACGACAACTTCCAGTTCCCATCCCCAAATGCTTCTAAAGATTCGCAAACAAAAGCGCAGCGGCACACACGTCCAGTCTCCCACCCCCTCCCACTCCCCTCCACTCTCTCCCACTCTCTTTTGCTCTCTCCTTCACTTTCTTCAGTCCCCTCTCTCTTGCTCTCTCTGCGTGCTTGTGTGAGTGTGTGTGACAGCTGTTGTTCTGTTGTCTGGCAAGCGGATGTGCGAGCATTGTGTTGGCACATCCGGTTACATTATGAAACTAACACACACAGACTTGCATGTACACACAACACACACACACTCGCACACACCAACTTGCATACCGACTATGCAGTAAACTTAAATGGTGCGTCCTTTTTTCCTGCGCCCCAACTCTACTTCCAGATGGCGTTGCCGTTGTGTGCTCTGCATTAAATATACTCGTTTACACACACACACACACCAGCACACACACACACACATACATAGGCGCACACACTGTTCTTAAGTGTAACTACAGGCAGGGCCACACGTTGCGGCCATAACTCATGGCCCGTTAGTGTATATGGGCATCAGGATGCTTTTACCAGGCTAGTTATAGATAGTACACTACTCAACATAGATAGCTAAATTATATGCTATAAATATTACACTGTGCAGCTCAGAGAAGTGATTTGGGGGAATAAATGTGGTGGAGATAGAGAGGTTTACAAATAAGAAACAAAATAGTTAAATTTGATAAAGAACTAAGTTTGGAGTAGCAAAACAAAGTAAAATGTCTTTTTAATCATATCGAGTTTTTGCTGTACGCTAATTTAATTATACTAAATAGATTAATTCAGAAAAAAATAATATATAATTTTTCTAAGATCTGAAAATTAATAAGCACCCGCTGAATTGTTCTTGCTTGACATCTTACAAATGTCTTAAGACAGCAAGTAAATTTAGTCTAGCAAAAAATTGTTGACTAGTGTAACTTGATATTACAACGCACAAGAATGTGTTTGTGCATGTGTGCCTGTGTGTGCGTGTGTATGTGCGTTGAGGACACATATTAAAGCCATCAGTTTGAGGCAGTTGCCCCAAGTGGGTTATCAGCACGCCGAAAATGGGCACAGACGGGGCGTGGAACCCTGTCGCAAGGCAGCCCCAAAAACATGTTTCACTGCCTCTCTCTCTCTCTCGTTCTCTCTCTTTCTGTCTTTGCCTTGCCATATCACCTTCCCCTTCGAGATGTTGTCGAGAATATTTTATGGCCCTGGCCGGGCACTTGGGTAAGCAGATAATTACATAAAAATGAATAATAATCTTTAATGATGCGCCAACGTCTGACATCGTCTCTGGGGGGTATTGACAACAGCTTATTGACAAAATATGTTAATGAATTTGCAAATTGAATTCACGCTGCGTGGAGTAGCGAGAGGGGAGGGGTTGGGAAGGTGTGGTATCGTCTTAAGCTGTGTCTGCTGTTGTGCAACAGGAAGTGGACGGCGGCAATCACCTGCAGGAGCAGCAGCAGCAGCAGCAGGATGGCAATCTAAATAGCCGGAAGTGGAAGTAGCTGTGGCTACCACTCAACTCGATACTGTAATCTCACTGCCTTTCTCTGTCTCTCTCTGTCTGCGTGTGTGTGTGTGCGAGTCGGAAGCTGCTTTTGATAAGGCACGGAAATGTCTGGCGCAAAGGGCCACAAGATTTGCCCATCTAATAACTTACAACTTCGAATATTGAAACGCTAAGCCAATAGACGATGAAACGCGCTAAGTGCAAGCACAGCATAAGCGCAAATGAAGGAGAGAAGGAGAAGAGAGGAGGAAGGAAGGGAGAACGAACGTTATTAGTTGGCGGGCACTAAGACAAATAGCGCATATAAATAAGCCATTCGCTGACAGCACTGCGCACCCAGAGCAGCATTCTCCGTCGGCTTCAGCTTCAGCTTCGGCTTTGTAAAGTAAATAGAAATGTAATAATGAGATAAGAACAATAAGCGCCATGTCTGCCATAAGATAAAGCTGAAAGGGAGCAAGGAAGATGAGCAGCCATTCGAGCCATTGATGGAACAGCTGCCCAATGTCCATTCTGTGTCCTTCAATATCCTTCATATTGATGTCTCGCTTGCCGGAGCGTGATTATGAGCAGCCTAAACGTATTAGAGACGAGTTGATTGGCTCGCTCCGAGCAGGCATCTGTCGATGGAGCATTAAAAATTGCGCTATTTGTTTGCTTAGCACGAGCTGAGCAGGAGCAGGAGCAGTGGAGGGTTGCTGCGTGATGTATTGAACAGACATATGGCCAGGCATAAGCTATATGAGCTAACAGATGCTTCACTCTCGGTCAGGCCTGGCCTTAATCTGTGCCAATCGCGCAATGGGCCGCACAGATAAGTACCCGAGTTCTCTTGGCCAAGACAATCGTTTTTATGGGGATTGGCTGCTTGTCAAATATTTGCGGAAACTTCCTCTGCAGCCCCATAAAGTATGCGCACTAGTTCTTTAGAATTTACTGCTGTGTAATTAGATTAACGAACATTATTTACAGGATTACGCTAAGACGGCGATCTATTAATCTACTTAATGCGATGAGCTTGGGGAGAGAAGAAGAGGAAGCTTAAGGATGTTGTAGTCTCTTCCGGATTTGAAACTATTTTGAAATCATAGGAAACTGTTTCAAAACTGAGCACCACCTGTCCCTTTGGCGCAGAGGATAGCGCGTTGGATTCCTAATCCAAAGGTCGCGGGTTCGACCCCCGCAAGGGATGTTTTGTAGAATAATTTACTTCATTTAGTTGAAAATTAAGTAAATTATTCATAAAATTTTTTTACATATTTAAATTTTATCAATTTTTACTAAAAAAACATGTTTTAAAACTAAAATCGAACAGTTCCAACTGAGTCCCTTTGCTAGCAAAAAACTGTTGCCTACTTTTATGCTTTCTTTTTAACTCATTCTTGCTCGCCTTGGCATATCTGGTAAATTGGAAAAAAGGGAACGAAAACTTGCTGCTGGCCCGGTTTAATCCTGTTCAGTCTCAGCTTAGACGTTGTTCTGCCACTTGCGGCCTTTGCGCAAACACAGGAAGAGCTGAGGATGTTGAGGATACTCAGCGAGTCCGGCTCGATAGCAAGTGGAAAGGCAGGCAAGCTGTCTGGCACAGCAGTGATGCCTCATTTTCAATTGATGCATCTACTCGTCCGCACAGGGAGCCACGCAAACCATGTTGGGGTTAGGTTAGCTCTTTAAGCTATGCAATCATCGATGCGCTTCGTGATCTTTGCTGCGCTGCCTGCCACGCGCAACGCGTATCCGCAGCTGCGATAGCTGATGCAGCACAGCAGGCAGCAGCAGGGACTGGCAGAAGTGGCAGGGAAAGAGTAGAAGTAGCAGCCGAGTCAACAACGCCATCGCTTCTAATGCGCCATTGCGAATGCAACAGACAGCACCGCACACACACACGCACACACACACGCACGCAGACTAAGCGATAGACAGCACTAATACCAACTCGCCAATCGGCAAGCGTCGTCATTATAAATTGAAAGACATTTCCAGCGCAACGTCCACTGGCCAAAGGCAAAGGGCGAGCGCGGAGGGAGACGGAGCTGCTGCCTTTACCTAACTGCATCCGGCGGAGCCCGACAGCGCGGCAGCTGATGCTCCTCCGGCTGCTGCTGCTGCTGCTGTCGACATGGACTCCGTCGCCATCTCCGTCTGCTTCTCTGTAACGCCGTAACATGTGTCGCTTCAAGGAAATTGAATTTTTATTAAAGGAAAACATTTTTATTGCAGATTATTTTCGTTTTATTTTCATTGTGGGCGGCAGGCAGGCGGGCAGAAGACGAGGTTAGCCAAAGCTGATTGAAATTTCAACATCCGCCGGGTTTGTCTGCAATTGAGTTACCCCGAAAAAGAAAATAACAAAAAACAAAATAAAGTATATAAACTTTTTCCGCTCAACTTTGACAGTTAACTTGCGAAATTAGACGAAAAACGTCTAATTAAATTTACGATAAGAAATTTTCAATAAAATTCGCTCAACTCAACTTTAACTTGTGCAACAATTGACAAAGTTTTCAGTGAGTATACCCTGGGAAGTTAAAGAAAAGGTTGAGGATTAACAGGAAATACGATTAGATTAGATTTTTCTTTGTCTTTAACTCATTTTAAAATTGAGTCTCGTTTGGTTTTTGATTCTTTCTGAACAATTCTTTCAATTCAGTTTTATTGGATGAGTGCAAAAGTTCATGCCCCATTCAGGGACATATTCAGGAGTATTTGGTTTGCTGGGTATTTCTTCGTCAATCACTTTCAGTCCTGCCAATCTTTTGTAGTTGCAAGTAAACATTATAAAGCCAACGAGCAGGCAGCGATGTTCGCATTTCGCTTTTCCGATTTTCCACTTGCACGCTCGATTTTGCTGCTGCTGCTGCTGCTGCTGCTGCTGTTTTCTCTTTTTCTCCCTCTCTCTCTCTTTCGCTTAGCTTGTTTACATGCCTTGAAAATTCAAGCTCGAGTTGTGCGCAATTTGGTTTACAGCCACGCCCATGTCTTAGCCTCACCCTCCTCCCAAATGGATTTTGTGGCTTTAAAATTATAGTTGGTTAGATCTGAAAGGATGTGGCGCAGTTGTTGCAGTTGCAGTGGCCGTTGTCGTTCCTGATTTCTGTTGACTGCTCGTAAAAAAGTCAGTCGGGTTAAATGTCGAAGAGACGTCGTTCTCCTTCTCTCTCTTTCTCCTTCGCACACGACAATGGCAGCCATTGAGTCATAAAATTTATAAAAGCATTTGCAATAAGCATTGCCAAAAGTATCCACAACTCTGCACTTAAAATGTTTGCGCAGAGAAAAAAGAGCGCTGAAGTAGATAAGGGCAGTCAGACTGGGTTGAGGAATGTGAATGGCAGAGAGTGGGAGGGGCTGCAAGGGGGGGCGGGGCAATAGGTATGCTGCATGAAATTCGCCAGCAAAGTACTTACCATTTTATTGATTTTCAGTGCTCGCCTCGTTTTGGCATTTGGCCTGGTCAGTCTGCGTCGAATGTTCTCCGCCTCCATCGACCTTAGAGATGTCCTTATCGTGCTGGTCGTCGTCGTCGTCGTCGTCGTAGTTGGTTATATCTGCAATGATGCACAAATATATGTTGGCCATTAAATTTGTTATGTGTTTTCGGCTCATTTGCATGCAAAAGCTGCTGCAAAAATGGAATATCGAATTGAAAAAGAAGACAAAGCAGCAGTACAAGCGATTGTTGGGGTATTTAAAATGTAAATTATTCAAATTGTTAAGTGAATCCTTTGCACAGCAGATTATTCTCGGTTTATAACTCACTTTGACAATATTTATTTGCAATTTATTAGTTGCACTTGTGCATTTTGTTTTCGTTTAGTTTGCACAGCTATAAAGCACATTATCAGCTGTAGATTTAAACTTAATCAAAATGTTATTTTGTGCTAAAAAGAATTAACATAATATAAACGCTGGCTCAACATCAATTTAACTCTGATCTTAATCCATAAAATTGTAGTTTCGCTGGAAATTCATTTAAATAAAACGGCAATTTAGCATAACACATATGCAACCTGCAGTCTTGTTGCCTTTTTCATGTTTATTTCATGAGGTGATTATTGCCATACTCTTCTAATGTGCAAGTGCCACTCATAGCGCTGTGCAACATGCAAACTGCAAATTTGCAAGTCAAAATTCTCGCGGAGCAACCTTTAAAGGCGGAAAAATTCACAACAAAATTAAAAAAAAAAAATTGTAAACACTACACGAAACTATGAGAATAATGAACAGGCTGCGAGAAGCAAAAGTGAAAAAATTCAGCAAAAAGAAACTAGAAACTGAAGCGAGCTCGGAGCTTCGAGGCTGGCCGTGTCCCACAAGGCAGCAAGGACAAAGGCAACTTTGCACTTTTGTTTGCCGTCACGTGCACTCAATAAACTTTGAACAAATTTGCATTTGCTACAGCTACGACAACAACACCCTCGCACGCACACACACACACACACTCAAAGAGACACTGCTGTTGCAGAGTTCTGGAGGGAACGCATCGAGTTTCAGCTGCAGCCGAAAAGCGGAAACAAAGTTGAGCACACAACGTCCATTTCCTGTTTTTGTTTGCTGCTGAACATTCGATTGAGCTCGATTTGCAACGGCTTTCTGCCACACACACTCGCAGTCAACCACACACAGATTGCAACTGCCGGTTGCAGGTTTCCGGCTCCAGCCATGTCCGACAAGCAGCTTAGGTCAATCTTCAATCTTGGCGCTTGAGTCTTAAAGCCGCAGCTCAGTTGCATGTGCCGTGCGCACAAACACACACACAGACACATAGATATATAGATACACACGGACACATAGACACCTTCGATATGGCGTACATTTTGTTGGCAATCAAGTGAAAAACTGAAAATGAAATGCAAATCGAAACAGCCAATGCGATTCGCTGGGTAATCAAGATGCTGGCAATCTTCAATCGACACAGACAGAGAGAAGGTAGGAGAAGGGAAGTGAGGCAGATAGAGTGGTCCGGGAAATGAGTCAACAAGAAGAGGGTCGGAAAAATGTGCAAGTAACCACGGCAGCAGCAGCAGCTGCCCGGATGTGGCCGGAACAACGAGTGACGACTCCCCAAGGAAGGCGGAACGCATCAACAACAAGACGGGCGCATAATCAACAGGGGAGTGTGGGGGCGTGCTGCATGCCACGTTGCACCTGCAGACGAAAGCGAGAAAATGACTTTTCTTCTTTTCGCCAGCAATTTTGTTGCTACTTGCAATTTATGCAAAAGTCAAATGTTGATTTGTGGCCAGCTACGGCAGGCAGCCTTCCCCAGCACACCCAGCATCTCTGGCAGTGCGAGGGGGAAGAGGGGCAAACATATATTGATTTAGTGCGGTCTCTGCCACGGTCCAAGGGTGTACATTTCATGTGCTTTGCCGGGGGTATACCCTGGAAAGGGAGTCTATATAGTAGCAAACTTTGCTTTGGTTTGTGTCTCTACAGGGTAGTGACTAGTTCAGCATTGCCACCGACTGCTGCTGCTTGTTGTTTTTTGTCTGCTGCTATTTTAAATTTGCTTCTATGTCTGCTTTTTAGGATTCAAGTCGAAGCACGAGTGCGAGTGCGAGTGCGAGTAGTTTGCCATTTGCATAATAATTGGTCTCATGAATGCGGGCAGGCCAACGAAGGAGAAGGAGAGGAAGAGGGAAGGGGGAAAAGTATAAAAAGAGCAGAGTCTATGGTTGTGGTAGCAACTGCAAAAAGGGCAAACAATTTGTGCTTTGCTATTGATGGAAGTGGATCAGATCATCAGCAGCCAAGACAGAGAGAGAGAGAGAGAGAGAAGGAGAAAGAGGGAGAACTAAGGATGAGGTCTGTGCTTATCTACTTGAAAAGCAATTTCAGCTCATTTCAAGCCAGTTATACATGTACAAGCTGCTTTCCCTAGCTGGTTTTTTTTTTAGTCCTACCTCCCTTGACCTTTTGCCAACTCGGCGTCGGTTATTAATAATGTTGTGTTGATTACAGCACGACAAATCTGCTGGAGCTTGAAATTAAGGCAGGCGACATAGTAGCTTCGCCTCGTCCTCGTTTCACTCTACTCTTCCCTACTCTGCTTGGCGACCTCTAACCCTACCTCAACCCTTGTAAGCGAAGGCATTAAATTGCCACTCTATGGCAAAATGATGTATTTGCCCGACGGTCTCCTCCTCCTCCCACTGCTCAGCAATTTGAATACTTTGCTCACAGCTGCCAAAGTTGCCGAGACCCGAACCCGAACCCAGCTCAAGTTGATCGAAAAGTTACTTTTTTTTCTGTGGGTTGTTCCTACCTCTGCGAAGGGTTTCATTTTAATAACATGCTGCGTTGGCAGCCAGCTGAGTTCAAACTGGAACTGGACACATTTGACTTGAGCATTTGCATGCCATTTAAAGAGTCGTCTGTATGAGTGTGTGTGTCTGTATGTGTGTGCCTTCGCTTGCATAGCTGAGCAGGCAAGTGAAATTCTTTTAATAGAATTGAGCAGGAATTTCATTAAGAGCAAAGGGTACTTGGCACGGTCTGTTCGAATTTATTAGCCAATTCATCATTATCTTGGAGTGGAAAATGTTTCTCGTTTGGACTTGAAACTGTTAAAGGAGAATAACGATTATCGATATGTTATCGATAGGTATATCTGGAGTGTTATTCGTTTTTAAGTATCAATTATGTGTCAGTTTGAATGTATATATATAAAAAAAAACCAATCTAAACTCACAATATACTTATCGATAGTAATGCCGATAGACTTCTTTGCTCTCTTGTTTAATCTGTGAGGGCACCTTCATCTTGTTGTCTCGGAATATCAGTCTTAATGTAAGAAAATAAAAGCTGTATAGATTAGCCTGTCAATATAAATTAACTAATCTACCTTGTTTATTGTACTATCGATAGTTTTGCTGATCAACTTTGGGGTCTAATTCGTCTTATTGTTTCCAATTACCAATGTCTAATCTATAAATTATCTTTTATTGCACATCTCAATAAATATCTCAAACTTTGCGTCAATATAAAGAGTGTATCAAGCTTAGCGATAGTTCTGTCGTTAGTCTTAGGTCCTCTTGAATGCATTCACTTTTTTATTGGCACCTTTTGTTCTTATTTCGTTTGTTATCGCACCTCGTGTAATATGAATTTATAATTGCAAAAGTTACACGCCACTTATACACACGCACACTCATAAACGCATAATACCCCCCGTTACCTGCCTCCCCCAACACCCCTCTTTCCCCTTTAGTCATGCCACGCGTTGATTGCCGCTTTACAACAGGAAATTGCTGGTTGAGGGCCATAAATTATAGCACACACTTTGGCTCAGCTCGCTTTTATTGTTGTCCCCTGCTAATGTCACTGGGAATCGGGTCGCTTGTAATTTATCGTGTGCCTTTAACTGGTTTATATATTTATTATACACACATTACATGGCCAGTTTTCTTTTTTTTTTATTTTAATGCTCTCGCAATTTATTTGCACCTGGCCAATAAATTACGATAATTAATTTCGTCAAAAAATGTGCAATAACAAAGCGGAAAAAAAATAAATGCGAAAACCGCACAAAAAAAATGGAAAACAATTTTCCATTTGAGTATTTGGTTTTTGTTCTATTATTGTTGGCAATTTAAATTTATAGTTGACGAATGTTTATTTTGCGTTAATTGAAATAAATTAAAAAGCTTTTCAAATAGTTGCTCAAAGAACAACAAAAAAGCACAGAACATAATTGCGTTTTCATTGTATAACTGTGCCAAGTTCTAAGCGGATTTGGGCAGACCATAAAAAAGCCAGTTAATAATTGTTTACTTTTTGACAAGAGTTTGCAGCGTCCGTTTAATATTGTATTTAATTAAATTGTAGTGAGTCATATGAAGTAAATGAACGGTTAAATATTTATAGCTTGTGATATTAACTAAGCACTTTACTTTAAATCAGAGAGAAGATAGATAGACATTTTATTAGTAGACAGAAGACTAAAGCAGATTCGATATCAAAAGCAGTGGCCGACAGCATTCTCTGTGTGAGGCGCATTGATTACACTGCACACTCAAGGGTTGAGACTCGAGAGTTCAGAGTTGACTCGGCAACCTCAGGCTGGCAAACAGACGGCATTTTCGAGTATCACATGTGCCGTGTGTGTGTGTGCGAAAGTATCTGTATCTGTGTCTGTGTCTGGGAAAACATCTAGTGATTTTTCCCCAGTCAAGCTCATCGTTTGCCAAATCTCTGTGTGCATTGGCAATCAGTGTTAAATAAACGAGCAGGCAGCAGGCAGCAGCTGCATAGACAGGGCAGGGCAGCAGAACGAAGGTGGTAACCGGAGTGGGACACAAGTTGACAAAGCATACAAAATGCAACACGAGTTGAGGCACTCGCTCAGCATTTATAAAACTTGCAACAGCACTGGCTGATTGATTTTCAAGTGGCAAACCCAAAAACTATGCTCTCATGGCCCTAAACCTGCGGCCTGTTGCCGGACCACAGCTTTCTGGCCAGATTTGTGCCAAACTTGTTATGAGCTGTAAGCCAGTTTAGGTGGGCATTATTGAGGCCACATCTAGAACAGGCGAACAGATACTTTAATTAGTTTTGCTGCCTTAATTAGTTTACTGTCAGTTTGGGCGGCGGCTGTGTGTGTGTGTGTGTGTGCTTGTCTTATCTACGCTGCACACTCGTTGTGTCCGAGTTGGCAAATATTAATAAACACTTTTGGCATTTCCACTAATTCCATTAATTGATTTGCATTGTGATTCCCCAGCAAGCTGCGTCTCAATTCATGGCATGTCGCTGCACGCATTATGCGATTATGTTAATTCTCACCCCTCCCCCACACACACACTCACAAACAAATACATATACACTTGCACAGCCTGGAGACATTTGTGTTTATCTGAAATGAAATTTATGCACCAAGCAAGTTTAAATCGTTCTAATGATCTCTCCGAGCCCAAACTCAATTGGGATTTCTGCCTGCTTGCCTGCAAATATTTTAGCAAATGTTCTTGCCATGTTGTTGTCTTGTTGTTGTTTCTGTACCTTATGCAATTTAATGGTGTTTTGAACAAGGCAAATAGTTGTTCTATTTATCTCTGAGAATTTGCAAGGAAGCTTAAGTGCTGCATAATAATTTGCCAAGAACTGCAGCTTAAATTATTAAGTTATGATGAATCTAGCACACAACTTCTCTATTAGTAGTTCAAGCTGTTACCCTGTAAGAATCTCTATCATTTTATTTCTCTCATGCCCTGGTAATAGACTGTTACAAGTTGAAGGCTGGCAGCAAAATGTCTCCCGGCTAATCAGTTGCTGAAGTTGCCGCACAAAGTCTACAAGCAAACTTGACACATTATCAAAACGTCTCGAGATAACTCTTGAGAGCAGGCGTTGCCTGTAGACTATCTACTTAACTTGATGATACCATTTTACGAGAACGGGCAACAGCTGCGAGGTTGAAGGAAGTGGGAGGCACGGGCACAAAGAGCTCTATCAATGACGGGGGAAAAATAATGGAAATTCCTTTTGTGTGTGCTCGACACCTCAACATAGAAAATGATGTGTCGAAAATCTAGCACAGCAGACTAAGCTCAGGCCAAGGCATTGACAAGATGATGCCTCAGCGATATGAGTGTGTGTAGGAGTGTGTGTGTGTGTGTCTAAGGTTAACTTGCAGCGAAAAAAAATGATACGACAGGAAGTGAGTGAAGCGACGAGCTGATTTATTACAAGCGTCGAGGCCGATGTCGATAAGCAGAAGCAGAAAGAGACAGAGGGAGTGCAAAAGGAAAGCAGCGGGAAAGGAAGTGGCAGCTGACAGGGCTAGTGGAAGACAGGATAAAGCGGGCAGCAGATAAGCCCCCGCCAAACAAATGCAATTGGCAGGAATTATGGAACCAGACGAAAGAGAGAGATGAGATCTTGCCGAGTAACCAAGTTGCGACTTCATCAAGCTGAGTGGCTGCACTTTTAATGAAATTTGCCAGCGACATGAATCAGAGAAGAGCCAAAAACGAATGGCTGCCACTGTCGGGGGCAACCTGAGCTTTAAAACTTACATATATATATATATATATGTATATTTACACATTTACATATTCCAAAAAAAAAAAGAGAAAAGAACGCTGGCAAAGGAAAATAGATTATAGCACGAGTCGTGCGCCAGAGCCTGAGCCAGCGTGGCCCGGGGAGGGAGAGAGAAAGCGAGACTCCATTAATATTGTGCGCTCAGGTGAGCGGGTGCCTCCTGATGGATGCTGTTTCCACTTCTACAGTTTTCCACCTGACGCTGCTGCCGTTGATAAGAAGAAAATGCACTCCCAGTGGCAGCTTTTCACAGTGCTTGTCATTTAGTTGAGCTGCCTTTTGCTTTTCTTACACTCTCCTCCGCCTTCGCCTTCTTGCTCTGCTTCTTTTTGCATCTTGCAGTTGTTGCTATTGCTATTCTTGTTGTTGTTGTTGTTGTTGACATTGCATATTTTAGGGCATTCGTTGGCTTTTTTAAGTTGACATTCGTTTTGGGTCCCGCAACGCTTGTCATGAATTATGAAAAATGTTACTAAATGCTGCCTCATGAAAAATTGCAGGGCGACACGCTGAAAAAATGCTTAGAAAATGCACAAGGGAATATCTGAGAAAATTCTTAAGCATTTCTGTTGCTTTTCTATGCAGTCTAGAGAATCGTTTTTTTGCGGGCGTAAAGCAAAATACGTTGTGTCGCTACGGTTATCCAAGGATTGCATTTTCGGTAGCTGTATTTGAAGTTGTTTTTAGAGGGTTGTAAAGTGCAATTTTATTCACTTTCTGGGTGATTGAAAATCAATAAACTGGTGGAGATTTTATAAAAATAGTTTTCTTTCCAAACAGATGAATAAAATTGAAATGGGAAAAGATGAGAGGCATCAGCTTGGTTCTGATTTTAAAATTCTTGCAGAAAGCTTAGAGTTCGCAAAGCACTCTGATATCTCCGACCCTATTTGGTATAAATATTCTGTATCAGTTCAAACAGAGGAATCCAACTGGGTATATCTGTCCTTCTACCTGATTTGTGCCTTCAAATGAACTACATTGGATCTTTTCTTTATGAAATATAAAATAAAATATACATATAAAATACCATCAACATCAACCACTATAAAATATAGCTGCCAAAGTTAAACAGGAATAAGAACAATCAAAGGAGCTTATAACCAGCAGCGTTCTAAAACCTACGGCATGCCGTTGTTAGATTTTCTATCTGGCCATCATAAAGTATTTGCAGATGACAACAGTGGAGCGCCCTTTAACTCATTACTTTGCAGATTTTTTCACACCATGCAACATAAACTGCCACAGATGCCACACATAGTCGTAACTTGTGTGTCCACTCCATCTAATTACGAAAGTTGGCCGTGATAAATGGCTGCAAAGTCGACGCGTTGCCTTTTTCAATATGTTGCATGCGTGCATAAACTAGACAAGGAGGGGAGGGGGATAGGGAACGGAGACAGCCACACCACAGCTGCAGCCACACAGGCAGCTGCTCCCGCTGCTGCTGACAGTTGAGGCCATTGTGGTCGTTACCTATTCGCAGGACAACAGGACGACAGGATGCTGGGACTGGTGGCTCGAGGCTGCTGTATGGAGGCGCCTGGGCAGCTGCGCTCGATACTCGCAGTTTGGTATAAAGTTTTAAAATTAATGGCGCAAAGTTTGTAATTAAATTACGGAATACTCTAATACACACGCGCGTAACTGACTGCCAGCATGTGTGTGTGTTGGTGTGACAGAGCGCTGAAAAGTATGCTGCATTGAATTGGTTTTGCCTTGAGCTTTGTTGTCATTTCTTTATTTCCAGCCACGTGTGTGTGTGCACTCATGTGTGCCACAGTGCGTGTGTGTGTGTGTGTGTGTGTGCGAGACATTATGCAGCGCCAGCTGCCGTAACAATATATTAAGCCGTTAAGTGAGGCGTTGCTTGCTGTCCTGGCACAGATTGTGAATCGTATAAATTGCGTATACGTAACGTGCGCTGATGAAGCTGCCACTGCAGCAACGAGAGCAACAACAACAACAACATGTTGACGATGCGTTGACATAATTACAATGTATTAAAGTTATGGCTGTTGGTTGTGGATCATCACAGGAATGCGAGAGCGACTGGGAATGGAAAGGAGAATGGGAATGGACCAACTACGCGTAGCTTTATGTGTGTGTGTTTGTCGAGAGCTATTTGCCAGAGAAACAGTAACAATAACAACAAGCAGAGAGCAATGCGATGCAGTTTTGTGTGCGACAATTATGAGTCTTGCGCTACAGTATCGCGTTGAATGCTTGACAGACAGCTGAAACGTTGCCAGGCAGGCAGAGTGTCTCTCCCGTTCGCCTGTCTGTGTGTCTTGCCATCAGTCAGTGAGTCAGTCAGTCAGGCAGTGAGTCAGTGAGTCAGTCATATATGAAGACATCAACGGAATGGCAATGGCAGCGCACAGCGGGCCTGTTGGCATTTTACATAAATACCATTGCAATGCTCCGTGTGAAACTGCAGAAAAGTTTGCGAAAGAAGGAGAGAGAGAGAGAGAGAGAGGGGAAGACGAGGAGGACGACAGAACGTGTTGCAAGCACGTTTCATATGGCTGCGGAAAATTATTATATCTCTCTATATATAGAGACAATGTCACGAGAAATTGCGCAGCAATTACAGTTAAAAGAATGCAGAAATTTAAATACAGCAGAGCTAGGGAAGATAATTGGGGGAGAACATCAAATGAAACTTCAAGGAAAATTTAACTAAACTTGCGAAACTTGCTGACGATATCTTTGGCAAAGTAATTAAAACTATCAAACTGTCAAACCCAGCTCAAGTCTGGATTACAGTTATTATTATTGTGTTGGCATTAAATACCTGAGCACATTAACAAATCAAATTGAATGACGGCACAGAACACGAAGAACGAGGGAGGAAACTAACTAAACGGATTTGATAAATGGCGCAGATATTACATGTTAGTCAGGGAGATGGAGAGATAGTAGGGATGGAGGAAGGTGTGTGTGCAAAGATATATGGCAAACATTCGAAAAGCCATTTGTAAATAACATAACCGAAAAGCATTAAAAGCTAATCCCGTTTTGAGCCAGCAGCCGCCAGCTGAACACGTTCCATTTCAGGAGGTAGGTAGGCGGGCACAACAACCATGTTGCTGCCGTTACTGTTGCTGCTGCTGTTGCTGTTTGTGGCATCAACGTAAAATCCATGGCACAAATCCACGTCACTCGCTGCTTAACCAAATATTTTTCCATTTTCGTTCAGCTTTCGCGTTGCATATTTATGTGATTTATTATGGAAAACTTCGCCCTCCTCTCCTGCCTGCTCATCTGCTTGGCAGACCAACCCTCAGTGACCCCTAAGCTCGGTCAACTGTCCCGTTGCGAGCGCTGGCCTAGAGCGACAGCCTGTACGACATTTCGCAAAGGTTAAAAACAAAAGCAGCAGCCCGAAAAAAGAAGAGCGAAGAGGAATACCGAAAATGTTCGGTTCAGAGTACCCCCTTTCCCTCCTTCCCCACTCTCTTCCCTTTGCTTGCCTTTGCCGAACTACCTTTAGGTATATGTGCAGGTAATCTGGCCCCGGTTCAACTGCCTTTGGCCTCGGCGCCTGTTTGATTATTAGCCACAGGCTTCCGCTGCTTCTCCCTCCAACTCTCTTTCCCCACTCTTTCTCCTCATTCTCTCTCTCTCATTCTACCCATCATTCCCCGCTGCTTATAAGTTCGCTTCCCTTTTTTTTGCGCTCCCTTTTTGGGTGTGTTCAATATGCCCGACACGGACACCCAACAAATCCTGTTTTAAGGCTTCTTTTACACTGACGATGTTCGTGTCTGTCGTGGCCAGCAGTAGCTCGTCTTGGCGCTCCTCCCTTCTGGCTCCTTTCTTGCTGCTTCTTTCCCATTCTTTGCTGTTGCCTTTTAAATGTTTATGCCAATATTTACATTCCTGAGGTTTGGCTGGGCGCCACAAAAATATATTTGATTTTAACACGAAAATAAATGTGAAAACTGTTTCACCATAACAGGGGATGTGGGGGTGTGCAGGTAGACGTGGGCGTGGCACGTTCACCGGCAATCCCGATAAGTGCGGGTGCCCGCTCTGATAGATGGTTCTAATGGCGCCCCCGAAACATCTTTTTCGACCTGCCAATCGATACGTGTTATCGTTGTTGTTGTTGTCAGTTTGTCTGCTGTTGTTGTTGGCATTTTAATTGAAAAGCGTGTGCGTGTGTCGGCGTGCAATACTTATAAATTGCGCAGTGCAAAAAGTGTGGCATACATTTTGGGCGAGCCCTTAGCAATTATTCGTTAGCATTAAATTTATTGCCAAAAATCAATATTCTGTTCAAGGAGTTCTCTAAATTCACTGTAAAGTGGTTCGAGCTGATTGAGCTTGCTTGAGGTTATGAGGGTGTAGAGGGATATACACAGAAATAAATAAATAT
This sequence comes from Zaprionus indianus, assembly GCA_018904595.1. NCBI lineage: Eukaryota > Metazoa > Arthropoda > Insecta > Diptera > Drosophilidae > Zaprionus > Zaprionus indianus. Next base: position 8,220,405 of record JAEIHA010000905.1, read on the forward strand.
TATAGAAATATTTATTACTGTAGATTTAAGTCTTTAATTCACATTGCCATTCCTTATGTCCCTCCACAAATTAGGTCAGTTGCTTGGCCTTCTTTGTACACGCTCATTAATTTCAATTAGCCACGTTCGCTAATTAGTCCATAATCAACTTGTCAGCTGTCAATTAAACACAAACTACAACAGGCAACACTGTGACTGCAAAACAATCTGCTGTGCTCTGCTGTGCGCACAAACTAGTTATGCAAATCTGGCAGCCCACAAAGCACTCGTTGTGTAGTGTATACATAATATTTTCCAGCTGCTTTTTGTACTGTCCCATTTCCATTTGCTCACTGCAGAAAGCGGCTTAAACGCGTCTTTGCTGCCATATACCTTAAGCTGCTAAGCTCCCTCTCTCTCCACAGCACTCACTTCGTCTCAGTCTCCCTCCCTCTCTCTCTCTCTCTGGGGGACTCTGCTCTTATCTTAACTATTTTCATTAATTAATTTACTTGCAATTGCTTTGCTGAGACGGCAAATCCTTGGCGAATCCGCAATCCTGACCAGCCACATAAATATTTGACTTGGCGAATGCCAAAACGCCTTTCCAGCAGCGCCAACAAGAACTCTTTCAATTTGCAGTCACTGCAGAATCTTAATGGAATGAGTGGCAGTCAGTCAGTCAGTTAGTCAGTCAGTCAGTCAGCCTTGGCTCGCTTGCCGCATACTAAGTACAATTAGATGTGGTTTTTGCCACAGCAGCTGCTTGCTGCAAGGATGCCGCATCTTATCGCGCTGCAGTCGCGCTGTTTGCTCTTGTGGCATGCAACTTGGCAGCAGCAAGTATAAAAAATTGCCAGCCTGAAACAACAATGCTCCCTGCGGCCCAGCAAAACTTTGCTTCCTTCTACGAGCAGCTGTCCCTTCCCTTCCCTCCCCTGCCAGACAACTTTTGAGAAATGAAACTCGCACTGGCCAAGAGACTGAGAGACCGAGAGACCAAGGGGAAATTTATGCGCAAGTTGTGTTTTGTAAATCTTACGGATTAATTATTACAACTTGGCAATGTTTACAATGAATTTTTAGCTGTTGTTTGGCCGCGCTTTGTTTACGCTTAAGTATCTTAACTTGCGAGAGGTTTTCCTAAGCTTCGCTTTGATAGTCAAGAAGTTCTAAGAAGTTTCTTGCAAGTAGATTGCAATCGGGTAAGCAGAGACATGAGCTATGTTGTGCCTCATTGGGAACTAAATTGAACGTACTGGAAACAATTAAAACACTCGCACAAACAGCACACTGTGTGGCGTGTGGCATGTGGCAAGTGGGCAGAGAGAGAGAGGAGAAGAGAGGCAGCTTACTGCCTCGACTTGTGCATGTGATGGAAATTTTTAATTAAAAACTAATGTTGCGAAAATATGAGACGAGCTCAGATGAGGAGTAGGAAAGGCAGAGGGAGAGGGAAGGGGAGAGGAAGGGAGCAGGCTGCTGAGCTACAGGAAGCCCCTTGACACACACAAAGTAAATTACGCCTAATTGCGAGTGTTTAATTATGCACTAGTTTAATTTGATGGCCTTGCGGTTAGGCCGGGCGACGAGTCGTTGAGTCCTTTTCGCAAAATATATGACAGACACACACACACGCACACAGATAAAGACATTAGACAAACAGGAAGTGGATGCGCCGCTCTGCTCTGGCCAGCCAAGCACACACACCCACACACACAGACACATAAACATTCATACATTCTCCCTGGTACGTGGGAATACGCAAAACGTTTGTATCAACATACGTTACGAGCTCTCATCCAAGGGGGTTGGCCAGGGAGATTGGTGGTTGCTTCTGCCGCTCTCGCTCGTGCTGTGCCTGGTGGTTTCCACTGATCCCCCAGCTCGGGCTTTAGCCAGCTTTAATTTACGCAAGCAAAGGCAACCGAAAGTAGCAAATAATTACGGACTACGTAAGCGTTGATAACATAAAAGGATTTCCAGCCGGAGCACAAACACATAAGGCGCCATTTACGACTGCTGCTGCTGCTGTTGTTACTGCAGCTAAAATTACTCTGCCACTGTGTTGTTGTTGTAGTTACATTTACTGCTACTGTTGTCCTTGTTATTGTAGTAGCTGTAACTGTTGTCGACCAGTTTGCTGAAGGGAGCACTCGACTCGAATGCGGCGTCGTCGGAGGCTTTTGCTATGCAATCAAAAGACTTCACTCAGCACTCGCACTAAGAAATTGTTTTCTAAATTGTTTTCGGCATAATGGAAAACGTATTTATGCCGCATAGCAGCACATAAACTAGTTGGGAATGAAGATAGGATGGAACAGGGAATGGGGTTCACTAGATAATCAAGTTGAGGTCTTTAAAGATAGTAAAGATCTCCTACTTCTGAGTTTTGCATGCCTTTCTACCTAAGTTCTATAAATAGAAAACATTTGAAAATACGAGGGTCGTTTGATAAGTCCGTGACTTTTTGAATAAAATATATTTTTTTCGTCAAAGAAGCGTTTTATTTCTCAACATAATCTCCTTTTAGCTCTATACATTTAGTCCAGCGTTTTTCCAATTTTTTTATTCCTTCCAAATAATAGGTTTTCTCAAGGCCCTCAAAATAGTCGTTTGTTTCTGTGATGACCTCTTCATTTGACCCGAATCTCTTACCGCCGAGCCATTTCTTCATGTTTGGAAACAAAAAATAGTCACAGGGGGCTAAATCTGGAGAATATGCTGGATGGGGTAGCAGTTCGTAGCCCAATTTATGAAATTTTGCCATGCTGACTACACACGTGTGCATCCGTGCATTGTCCTGATGGAACAGCACTTTTTTTTCGCCAAATGCGGTCGTTTCTGCTTCAAATCAATATCGAATCTGTCCAAAAGCTCTGAATAATATTCGCCGGTGATCGTTTTACCCTTTTCAAGGTAATCGATGTGAATGATACCTTGTGCATCCCAAAAAACTGTGGCCATGACCTTGTTGGCCGACAGACCCACCTTGGCCTTCTTTGGTGCACGTTCACCCGGAGAAACCCACTGTCTTGATTGTTCTTTGGTCTCTGGTGTGGTGTGGTGGATCCATGTTTCGTCTACGGTAACGAAACGGCGCAAAAATTCGTTTGGATTGCGGTTGAACATCGCCAAACACTCCTTTGAAATGGTCACACGGTTGCGCTTATGGTCGTGTGTGAGCAATCGCGGCACCCATCGCGCGGAAAGCTTTTTCATGTCCAAATATTCATGTAAAATGTGATGTACCCGTTCAGTTGAGATGCCTACAGCCTCAGCTACCTCACGCACTTTCGTTCTCCGATCATCCAATATCATTCCATGGATTTTGTCGACGATTTCTGGCATGACGACCTCTTTTGGGCGACCTGAACGTTCGGCATCACTTGTACTGGTACGACCACAACGGAACTCAGTAAACCATTTCTTAACCATTGAAATTGATGGTGCAGAGTCCCCATAATATTTATCAAGTCTTTCCTTGGTTTCGGTGATGGATTTTTTACGCAAAAAATAATGCTTAATTAGCACACGAAATTCACTTTTTTCCATTTTCGTTAAAATTCACGAGATCGTCTGCTTTCAATGCCTATAAAACGCAAGCCAAAAAACGCAGCTTTCTCAAAATTTTACAGTCAGCTGTTAATCGATAACTGCTGACAGGAGCAGTGTTGTATTTAGAGCAGGTGCGCGGCAAATACAGTCACGGACTTATCAAACGACCCTCGTATGTATAAATAGTTTTAAAATGCTGGCAAGGTATCTAAAAACGTTTGCTGGCCTATCTTTGCCATAGGCAAGTGGAGAAAGGGTTCTCAAACTTCAAGTGTAGCCAAGAAACACGCTAAAGTGTTTGCTTGTTCCAAAAATAACTGATCTGCAAAGTTAGCTAAACAAAGGGAAAATTGCTGCAGGCCACCTTGGCCATAGTTTACCTCTGGGACAGGCCACTTTTCAAAAACCAAGCCCCCGAACTTATAATGTGTGCAAATTGGCCAATAAAAAAATCATGTGTGTGAAACTGTGCTGCCAAATAGGCCTGGCTAGCTCTGTGTCCCGAGTCGAATCGCCTGGGTCGCATTTTCTTGAGAACTGAGCAGAGTGTGCGTTTTGTTTTTTCCCTTTTGCTGGTGACCTTTTGTGTGTGTGTGTGGTTTGCCCTGGGGAGGGACTTGCTTCAATTAGGCCCGAAAATAGATGGTGAAAACCTTTCGCTATCAACACCTTGTCTACGGCACTGGACAAATTGGACTTTCATTAACCGGGCCAACAAACAGGGCTGGCTAAGTAAACACAAACATACTTACGTGCGAGAGATAGAGAGAGAAAGAGGAGAAAGCTGGAGAGAGATAGAGAAAGAGAGAGAGAACTGGAGAGACAGAGAGCGCAGGCAACAAAGAGTTTTTTGCTTGTAATTTTTTTTTCTTTTTGGTTTTCGGGTTTGCTCAACTCTCAGACAATTTAAAATTAATTGGTTTCCATGTCTGGCAGGATGTGCAGGACCTTAGTCGTTTTGTCTCTCTCTCTCTGTCTTCTGCTTAGAAGGAGCAGCCCAAAGCGTCGGGCGAAAGGGAAAAAGGGCTGCAAATTGGTCAGCTTTTCGGGCTAGCCCAAACTTCTTGCATATCCTGTGTGCGGTTTTTCACGCAAAATGAAATCATTTGAAAGTGTTTGTCTGACCAGCCTGCCCCACTCCCCTTTCCCTCCTCTGCCCCACCCAGGCAGCTGTAAAAGGGAGCAGCATCATCAGAGAGCAAACAATAAAGCAGAATGGTTTCCTTTTCCGTTTTTACATACATACTTGTACATACAAATTTCTCTTCTTCTTTTTTTGCTTTTTATTCACAAAATTTGCCTAACCATCAAAGGGATGAGTTGGTCTGTGTGGTCGGAGAGGGAATGAAGAGGGGGAGAGGAGTGGGGGAAGGCACAGCAGCTGATGATGCGCTGCCTAATTAAATGAAAATTCATGGCGTATGCTGCAGAACTGAAACTTTTTGGCCATTTAATGTGCGTGCCGTTGTTGTTGTTGCCCGCCTGCCGGAAAGTATCTCAACAAAATTACAACAATGAGGCACTGTACGTGTCTCGCCTGTCTCTCTCTGTCTGTGTGCAGCAAAACATACAAAGTTGTTTTGTTAATAAGATACAATGTTGTTGTTGTTGCTGTTATTGTTGTTGTTGTTTGTTTATGCCTGTTTTTAAAAAGCCATTTTTGTTGCCTTTGCTGGCAGTTGTGCGAGCGTTGCCTGGCAATTATTTGAGTTGTACTACAACAAAGGCAGCTCGCAGACACAGATACCCGCACACACACACACAGACGCACCCACACACAGTCGCACAGGACTCCAGCACATGTGCATATAATTGTCGCTTTTTATTATTTTACACACATTCCGTTGCGTGTGCCCCTCTCTGTGTGTGTGTGTGTGTGTGTGCTGCCATCAGCTTTCGCTTTTCCAAACGTCTCTCAGCTTTTGTTTTATTTACATTTCAACACGCGTTTGCCAGGGCCTGCCTCGACTACCATCTAATTTCCTATGTAATGACAGGAAGACAGACAATCAGACAGCAACAGCGGCAACTACAACAAGGCCAACGAGGACTCTTTCCACAGCCGGAGAATGTGTTATAGTTACAGTCAGAGGCAGCTACTTTGCGCTAATATTTAATGACGTTGATTTTTATAATTAAATTGAAGCAGCAGCAAAGGCAGACACGAATAAGAGCAAAGGCAGTAGAAAAGAAAGAAAGAAGGAGAGTGAAAGAGTGAGCAACTACAGAGTAGACAATTTATATGCACAGACAACATGGAAGTTGGCGCAGTTTTACGGCGAAAGTCTTTCAGCACTTTGGCACATTTGTCACACCTGGCGTATGCGTAATATATTGTAATTTACCTCTCCTTTTTTTCTGCTCCCTTTTTCGGTCTCCGCTCCATTTTATTATCCTCAGTCTGAGCTGATTTATTTGCCAGTCTAATGAAATTTGTTTTGTGTGCAGCCAAGTGAAAGCAAAGAACGACTGCATTGCCAATCGAGACGGAAGCCGAGCTTAAAGCAGCCCACAGAACATTGAGTGCTTTAAGGCATTGCCAGAAAAAAAATGAATACATTGGGGCAAAAATCTGAAACAGACTTGAATGCAGACTTGAATAATTGAACGAAGTCATGCTTGATCTATTAAAGTCGCTTGCGAGACTCCTTAATTAATATTTTAAACTATAAAATTTATTGCAGTTCGAAAGTGCCAGCAAATAAATTGCCACATATATTTCTAAAGCAGCTTAAAATAAGTACAAAACTTTCTTAATATTTCATGCCACAATCACTGAGGCATTAACACACTAATCTGCCACAATTTTCAGCATATAAAATAGAAATTAACTGCAGCTCACTTACTATAAAACACTGCCCCGCACTTTGTCTAAATCGGCTCAATTATCAAGCTGCAACTCTGCACAACATTCTAGTCACATTTTGCACTGTAATTATATACGATTTTCCAGATCAAAAGCCAGACATAATCCACGCCCATCACCAGCAGCAGCAGCAGCAGCAGTGGCAGCAACAGTAGCCAGCATTATAATCGGCTATGCAGGCCACATAAAGTGGAAACCAAACTGAAGTGGTTGACCCAGCGATAGCCGCAAAAACGAAATCAAATTTACAAATCATTAAACAATTTTCACGCCAGAAATCTATGGAAAATAATTGAAATAATCGCATGAAAATGTTTTAGTTGCCGTAGCTGACCAAAGTGCAAACGTAATTAATTAAAATGCAATTCCGAAAAAACCGCAACGGCAAAAATCGAACGAACTAATAAGCAATATTTCAATTCGTATTCACAACGTATTCACAATGTATTCTCATCGTATTTCATTGTGATTGCAATGAGATAGATGATGATAGAAGTGGGCAAACTTACCGCAAAACTTGTTTGGATTTTGATTGGGTTTAAGGCGCTGCTTCAGTCAGTATTGAATACTTTGCACTTGAAGTGTTTTTGTTTCTTTCATTGTTGTTGTTGTTACGTTTTTGGTTGGATGGCGCACACGGCGTATGTGCAACGTGGAAGTGCTGTGTGGTGGCAAATTAAACACAGTCACGCACGCTCAACTCACTGGCCTGAGACATTTTAATTGACACACATGCTCGGCACTTGACACCTGACGGCTCAGTCGGCGTCGGGCGATGATTACGATGACGTTGATGAGGAGTCACAGGCCAGACAGGCTGACAGCCAGGCAGCCAGGCAGCCAGACAAGGCGGCCAGTCAATTCAAGTTCTGGCTAACGAGGCCAATTTTGACGAGTTATCTTGAATGTCAAAGGGAAACGGAAACTTAAACTCGAACTCGAACTCGAACAGAAACTTTAACTGAAAACAGAAACTAAAAACAGAAACTGAAACTGAACTGCTAAAGAAACTGGAAACACGCGTCACTTTGTTGCACTGCGTAACGCACTGAAACGAAGACTGAACGCGACGCGTCGCGTACGGCAATTGAAACTGAAGTTTGGGGGAGTCGTCGTCAACGTAGCAGCAACAGCAGTAGATGATGTGTGGCGGCAGCAGAGGTGGCATCTTGCTCAGTGTGGCAGCAACTGAGCAAATGTGGCAGGCAGCGCAGAGCAGAGCAGAGCAGACCAGACCACCTACAACACGCAACGACGACTGAACGAGCCGTTGCGAAAGGACCAAAAACATCACCAGTAAGCAGCAGGCAGCAGGCAGCGGGCAGCAGCAGCAGCAGCGCAGTCGCCGTCGTAGTCGGCAGCAGCTGAAAAAGACGAGCCACATTGGCGACTCACACGAACAGCAATCTCCAATCTCGGCACGAGAGTGCCAGAGACGAACAACGAGCGGGCTGGAACAGTTCGGGAATATTCACGAACCATTTAAGTGAAGCCTGCAATTTGCGTAGCGCATCGGCATTTTGTGTCACTGTTGTTGTTGTTGCTGCTGTTGTCGTCTCCTGTTGTTGCGTTGCATGGGTGTAAAATTGTTGCAGCAGCAGCAGCAGCCGCAGTAGCAATCACTGAGGCAGCAGCACCATCACCAGCTCCAGCGGCAGCACCAGCAACCATGCCCGCATTTCTCCTGCGACTTTCAGGTTGTTCTATGATTGGGTACGCCTGGAATCGAAACAGTTGTTGTTCCCTGCATGGGAATGTGGGTTATTCAAATATGTGTGCCAATGACTGTGAGGGAAATTCATTATTACGATTCCTTGTGGGGAAGAGTATTCGAAGGAGCTGCTTGAAATGGTTTATAAAGAATAGAAATAGATCAAAATTGATTGTAATTGTGTTAAGTAGTGTGCGCTGCTTCGAATAGTTAAGATAGTTATTTTTAATACTTAGAAATATATATTCAATTTAGTTAAATTTCTTCGTCAGTCCTGTTTTGTGTCGCATACTTTTGGCTACAGTTTCTAACTCTCAAAGATTACTTCTTGAATAACTTTTATGTTATTTATACATAAAAGAAACTTATATATTTCAAATTAGTTATCATTTGGTCGTTGATAGTTTAGAATACGGTTTATGTTAATGCCAAATTTTTATATTTTAATATTTATAATCTCTGAGATCACGGGCGGAGAGACAAACAGAGAGACAGACAAATGGAAACGGTCTGTTGATGCTGATTCAGAATATATAAAGTATGTAGGGTTTCCGATGCTTTCTTCTGCTTGTAACATTCATTTTCCGCTGGCAGCAAGTTATAATACCCTTTGACCTTATAGAAAGTGTGTATGATATACGGAAGTTTTCAAAATACACTTTTGAAAGTTGTTGGTACACCAGAGAGATATCCCTATTTAATAAGTAGAATATTAAGGGAACATTATATGAAGTGTTCAAAGTATATTTAAAATTTCATAGAGGGAACATTCAAATAATTTATGAGCACTCCACCTAATTAATATATATAAACAGAAATAAATATCCAAGCTTCCTACAGATGCTGAAATATCTAAATACTTACTACAACTTTCTATGCCAGCCTCACAACAACAGTGCCTTAACATACACTTAACAGAAGTCTTACAGTAAGTCTCTGAGCCCGGAACACTTTGGAATTGAAACAACAAGCGTCGTTCGCTGGCGGGACATTTTCTCTGCCTTGCAAGGCGCATGCGCTGCAACAGGAACAGCAACAACAACTGATGCCACGAAATTCCGACACAGTCGGCGACGTCGTCATCCTCATCGTCATCGTCGTCGCCGTCGTTGTTGCCGTCGTCGTCGTGACGACTTTGCCTTGTCGTTTGTGCTGCCGACGTCGACAGCAGCAGCGACTGCGACAGCGACAGCAACAGCGAACTTCCGAAGCGCCACACAAAGCGCAACTTGCTCCACATATTCTAGCCCTACTTACACAGCGACATACTCTCACACATTCGCACTCACACACACATACAAAGCGAATGGAGATTACAGAACGGCTGAGCCGATGCGTTGCCCATTAGCTGCTGCGCTGCTCGCGTCGCTGCTTTTATCAGCTAGGCTTTTGTTGCTGTTATCAGTGAACTTTTTTGGCCGCCACGCAGAGGCAGAGGCAGAAGAAGATTTCGCCGGGCTGCCACTGATAACGGAGCCAACAAAGTGGCAGGCAAAAGACATTAAAAGCGAACCAAAGACGACCCAATTTTTTGTCTCACGCAGGCGTGGGATGGGAGACGGTCAGAGTGCCGCCACCCCCTCCCTTGCTCACCTGCTTGTGGCAGGCAACGCCTTTAAATGACTCGAGCAGAAGAAGAGGCTGCCATTTAAATGAAGCGCCAAATACCTTGGGCTGCAGGCAATTCCTTTTTGCTGCTTGCTGTGTTTTTATTTTAATTCCTAAGTTTAACTTTGTATTTTGTCTTCCATCGCTCCCTCTCCCCCACCCCTCGACTTAATTAAATGTTGTTAGAAACGCTTTTCATTCAACTGCATAAATTACAAAGCAAAGTGCCACTTAGCAGGGGGCAATGGGCCGCGAGTTGGCGAGGGTAGAAGACTGGCTGGGAGGCAACTGAAGAAGTCTGGTAGTTGCCACGCCCCCGGGGCGAGTAAATTAGAAAGGGAGGAGCAGTTCGCTTTATGCTGAATTAAATAAGTATTCGCCCGATCTAGTTGCGTGTTTCGTTTAATCGAGAACAATTGCAGTTGTTGTAGGTTGAAAGTTAAGGAAGTTAGGCGGAAAGAGAAGGAAGAAGAGGGAGATAGGTAGATAGAAGGCAGCTCTGCTTTATATCAATATAACAATTGATCATCTGTTAGACTTATTAATGCGCACGTGCGCCGAAAAACCGCTAGATACTTAGTCATTGCTCTACCTTGCCTAACTTAGTTTATGTCTTTGGGTAATCCATATAAGTCATCTCTGGGCCCCCGCATGACCTTTCACATGTGCTCGTTAGTTGGTCATTTAAATGACATACTCCATGACGCTTCGGCAAACGCGGCGGGCACTTAATATGCACGACAAATCGCGCCGCAGGATACACTGCCCCATGGCGACAGTCGTCCAACCTCGTGCTCGCTCTAGTTCCCCTTCTCTTGGCCTAGCTCGTCTCTCAGGTCTCTAAGCTCCCTTCAGGCATCATTATTTTGAGGCGCATTAGTCAGCAGAAGCAGCAGCAGGAATAGCGGCGGCGGCAGCTTCAGTCCCGCATCAATTTGTTGTGCTAACATTTATTGTAATTTATGTGAAAAGCAGCGCTTTATGATTACTTTTGGCAACTGAGTTGTGATTTATATTATATCAGAGTCGGGGCCCAAAAAGGATTCGCCAGCTTTGAAGTGTGGCACTGGCCCCAGGACTTCAGGGCGAAGGCATTAACTCGCCCGGCAATGTCACACGGCTGCAAAAGTTTTCCCAAGTTGTGCAAAGTTTTTGAATTTCTTTTTGGTGTGTTTTGGTTTTTCTCTTATTTTCTGATTCTCCCGCCTCTTGTTTTGCTGCGTTTCGCGTTCAGTCTCTTTTCAGTTTCGCATTTCAAAGTTTTCCGATATTGTTGCAAGTATTTCGTAAAAAATGGCATACAATCTGTCAGCAAAATGTTGCTTCACCAAGTGTGCTGGCAGTCACAGAAATTGACGTTGGAGAAGAAGAGAGGGGGGTCACAGCTGCCCCGAGTAAAATCAATTGTAAATTGGCCCAAGTCTCAGGTGTTTATGGACGGCGCGACAGGCCAGCGGGGGACAGTGAAAAGTTTTTTTATTACAAATCCCGGCAAAATATCGCCAATGCAGCAAATGTCAATCGTAAGCCCCGACAAAGTAATGCCCCAAAATGAAGTTTTCTCGTTTGCAATGCCCTGTAATTGCTACAACTAACAAGTGGGGTAGTTTAGCAAGGTATAAATATAAAGAAACGAATTATAAGAGATTAATGTAAGGAGATCCAAGCAAAGTGACAGAGACTGAGTCTAAGACTAAGACTGAGACTGAGACTGAGACTGAGACTGAGACTGAGACTGAGACTGAGACTGAGACTGAGACTGAGACTGAGACTGAGACTGAGACTGAGACTGAGACTGAGACTGAGACTGAGACTGAGACTGAGACTGAGACTGAGACTGAGACTGAGACTGAGACTGAGACTGAGACTGAGACTGAGACTGAGACTGAGACTGAGACTGAGACTGAGACTGAGACCGAGACTGAAAATGAGACTGAGACTGAAACTGAGACTGAAAATGAGAATGAGAATGAGACTGAGACTGAGACTGAGACTGAGACTGAGACTGAGTCTGAGACTGAGACTGAGACTGAGACTGAGACTGAGACTGAGAATGAGAAAGAGAATGAGACTGAGACTGAGACTGAGACTGAGACTAAGACTGAGACTGAGACTGAGACTGAGACTGAGACTGAGATCAAGACTAAGACTGAGACTCAGACTTAATTAAAGTGAGACTGAGACTGCTTATAAGATATCTATCGATACTTACATACCCTGCAGTCTTCTTCCCCTCTCTGTCTTCTACTTCCCATACTCCCCAGTTTCCATACCCAGTAATCTGCCTTCCCCTCTCATTCTCTTCCTCATCCTACACTCCTCAACTTCTTCAATTCCTAGCGTATCAGACAATCAATCACGCTTGAACAAGACTCGCTTCACGCTTTGTTTTGCCTTGGCTTTGTTCAGTTCACAATTGGCAATTACATTGCCATTAGAGGAGTCGCTTCGCCCTCCACGCCCATGCCCACTCCCACTTCTATTCCTCATTTCGGACAATGCCCACCACATGAAATGCATATTTCATGTTCCATCATTTTTTACAATTTATTTTTACTTCAAAGAAAAAATAAAAAATAATGTTCAAAATGTGTTGCCTACCTTGCGGGGCGCGCGCGCGTGAGTGACTGACAGCTGCTGACCAGAACAAGGCTGTCTGTCGCCCGTACCTCTTAGTTCCCCTCTATGCTGTGCTGCTGCTGAGTGGGGGAAGGCGGATAAGGGGCGGGGCATGTGTCTCGTTCAGAATCTCATGTTGCGGCTGTGTTGTAGCTGTCATGGCCGCTTTCGTTCTTGTTGTTGCTGTTATTGTTGCCGCTGTCATTCCACGTAAAATGTCAAGCAAACAGCGCAAATTAGCCAAACGTTTTCTTTTATTTGGGGGATTTGCCGACGAGGCTGAAGCGGGAGGCGGGAGGCAGAAGGCGTCGGAGCGCGTGAATTGTGAAACTTTATTTTGACAGCTCTGGCCTCGGACACCTTGTGTCTGAAACATGCTCCAACAAGTGACGCTGGAGAGGGGCCGCCAACTGCCTCTGTCTGGGGTGGAAAACTTTCACTTTATACCTTGAAAATGCCTTAAAAAAATGTCGAGACACTTTTTTGTTTATACTTTCAAGGCTGTGTGCAAGAAGGAGCTTTGCTCAATGCACTCTTAATTTGTTTAGTGTTCGTGGAAATATTCACAGACAGGGGAACTGTTTAAAAGTAATAAGTTTGCTTATTTTTATTTTTACTTCCGACACTTATAACTTTATGAGAAATCATCCGATTAGTGAATATATATTTTTAATACTAAATGGAATGAAAAAAAAAGCAAAAACGGAAAATATGGAATGAGTAAGTCATGCAACTTTAAATAAGCAGTAAAATTATTTTGTTGCAATCAATAAATCAATTATTTATGAAATAAATAAAACAATTATTCATAAATCATTTGGACGTAATGGGTTTAAAAAAAATAAACTATCCCTTTGTGTAGCCAAATTAGTAGATCGAATTTAAATACATCTTTCTTGGCCCAAAATAATCCAACATCTTATGAGTATTTCATTCCTCACTTCGGCGTGCGACTTTCAACGTCTGCGTGTTCCCACGGGTGATTTCCGTAACTTCTTATTGCTCCCCCCCTGCCTTACGCTTTCCACTCAACCTTGACAACAACAAGCAGCCTATTTGCCAATTACTTGCCTGCACACAAAAACCATAATTAATTAAGCCTGAAAACTGCACAGCAACAACAGCAACAACAACTCGAGCCTAATCTGTGTTACCCTGCACACATTTCGGAGTGAAGTGACTTGTAATTACTTTTGGGCCACCCGATGAAATCAGCAGAAAATCACAATTCACAATTCTGGGAAATTAACTCATTTCCACATAAATTAGTTCCGAATGCCGGTCGATACTGCAAAATATGATGCGTCGATTATGATTAACGATCATGGCATGGGCATGGGCGTAGCCCGCGGGGGTCTGCATTGCTGATGAGGGGCATAAATAACTCAGCGGTGTGCGATGAGTGCGCACAAAATCGAACTGTGCCGCCCACTTAGTGTGCGAAAATGGGCGGCACATGAAAATGTACGCAAAGAATAAATGATGAAGAAGAAATGAATCTACTGTAAAAGAAATTATTCGTAATACTCTGTAGAATGCTTGACTGCGGGGTGAGTGGAACGGGCATAATTAGGCAGGTTGAATAAGAAATAAATTTATTACTGGAAAGAGAGGGAGACTTGAATGTCCCTAACATACAAATGAGAAGGAAGAAAATATGAAAATAAAAGTTAAACAGAAACATTCTTCTTTCATTATATTTATACAGAGTATTTTCAAGTTGAGCCTTACAGCTTCATCAATTTCTCGCCTATTTTATGTGTAATTTTTTCCATATTCAGTGAGTTTCATACCATTGGTTTTTTTCGCACACTGGCTAGAAATATTTATGAGTTGTGCACGCGAGGGTCGCCAGCGGCCAATTTTAAAGGACAAGACAGGAATTTAGTGCAGGACGTGGCAATTACGCGGGGCAGCTCCACCACATAAAATAAGCGCAAAGCGAACATTGCCGAAGTCATCGACGGAGCAAGGAATTTATGAATTATAAAGCAGAAAAGAGAGAGAGAGGTGGGAAAATCAGCAAGAGCTGCGCTGGGCTGGGCATATCAATGAATATGAGTTATTTGCACGCATAGCGAAGTTTTTCACTTTTCCAACTCATGAAAAATAGATTAAAGTGAAGCGAAAAATGTGGCGACTTCTTCGCCGCCACGCCTACTAAACCTCCAAGGCAGCAGCCTGATTCGGTAGTCATTAAAAATGAATTTGTGCCAAAGCGCAGCTAATGAATAAAGAAATGTACTTTCTATTCAAAGTGAGAGAGTGTAACAGACGGAGAGAAAGAGAGTTAAAGAGAGAGAGAGAGGCTGCTCTGTGTGTGTGAGTGTAATGTGTGTGCGTTGCTCCATGTGTGCGCTAGGGTCCTCTGCAATCAATCAGTTGCCCAATTTCTGCCTCACTTTACCCGAATGACCGAAGAGTCTGCTCGCTCATCTGTTTGTTTGTTTGTTCGTTTGTTTATTTGTTTGCCTTTCCCTTTGTGCCAGCGACATTCTCAAAAGCCCAGCTCAACGTCCACCACAGCCCCGTCTACTTTCGATTATACATTTGACATATTAGTGCAGGACGATAAAGAAATTGATTTCTGCCTTTCAGCAGCCACAGCCAGTCAACTTGACTCCCCCTTCTCCATCTTTGCAGCACAACTCTTAACTCTCAAGTGTCCAGACTCGAGATTTGTGGACTGAAATTGGGTGCTTCGGCTTTTTATAGAAAATTGAGTTATTGCGCATCGAAAGGTTGAAAAGGTTGTCGCTTGTGGGCTACACTTTATTTGCTTTTGATATATTCTTTAGCAATAATACCCTGTGAACATTAAAGTGTGCACAGAATGCAGGAGAGCCTGCTTGACTTGAATATTATGCTGTCTGCATTTGGATAAGGAATTGGGTTGGATTGATATAATGTTAAGATCGGCTTTAGTTGTACGATAATGTTGTTAACAGGGGGAAAGTTATAACAGCTTGGATTTTTATTATTGGTTTATATTCAAGGAATGTACTTTTATTAAATCTGTATAAAATTTATAAATATATTTCAATATTTATTGTATAGAAAGACTCTGTTATTATAAATATCCATTGCAAAAGTCTCTCCAAGCAACTCACAAGCCTCTTATTCATTCCTTAAACTCAAGTTCAATTAATATGTTATGTAAGCATTATTATTTTTGTTTTTATATGTTATTGCATTCATTTAGTCATATCAATAACAAATGCAAATCTTATATTAACATTTATATCTTCATCTCTTTACATATCTTTTATCGTTTGTCAATTTAAAATTTGATCTCTAAAATACCTCATCAATTACTCATTCACTTGGGAATCTCTCTCCCTCTCTCTTTCTCTCTTTTTCCTCAACATATTGTTGCTCTGCAGAATGTGCAACTTTTTAGATAAACATAAAAAAACTAAGGCAGGCAGACACGATGTCAAGCCGAAGCGCAAACAGACAAATCGGCAAGTGAAGAGCGTCGTCAATGTCAAGAAAACAGTTGGTTGCTTTATGAACATGTTCGCTAACAACGTTGTTTATATTGGTGACAGCCCGCCCCCTCCCACAATACCCCAAGGTTGTTACACTGACACACAAGCTGCAGCCCACACACATAGACACCCACACACACTCACGTAGAGTCGCAGGAGCAGCAACTAATGAAAAATCCCAAGGGATACGTCGATTGGGAGGCGGCTGTGATGAGGTCTACACAAACATTTGAGCAGTGCTGTCAACAACATGCCACACAGACAGCAGCGTGCAGTAGTGGGCAGCGAGGGGGGAATGAGGGGTGCAGGGGGACAGACAAGGCAAGCAGGACACAGCGTACAAGCCGCAGGACACATGGCAGACAGACGGACAGACAGTTGACGTATTTTGTTTATGTGCCATGCTGCGCACATTGATGACAGTCAAAATCTATCGGAAAGACAGCGCAGGGAATGATGGAGAGGAGGGGGGGGACGTCACTTGGCAGCACGTGATGTCATTAGCAGCGGCAGACAAAACGCATTTGTCATAAAGCAGCGAAATGCCCCAAAAAGTTCGCCCAGGGGCGCCAAGAGCAATGACAAGGGGGAACGGAGAGGGGATGGAGGAGAAGCGGAGTGTAGCCAGTTGAGGTGGCACTACAAATGGAATTGGAAGTCAGCGCAGCCGCAACCGCAACGCGCATCACGCACGCACGCCAATCATCGTCAGCCTGTCAGCAGATAAGCGAGACGACAAGGCGCAAGGGGGGAAGGAAAGAAGAAAAGGGGAGGGAGGGAGCAGCATCGATTGCAGTGGGAGATGCCAGCAGAGGCTGATCTATGCCATCGCTGGTCGTTTATTGAAATTCCTTAATGAGCAGCAACGTCGCCACCGCCGCGTCAAGTGCAATGCAATTTCCGCCTCGAGGCTGCAATTGCAATTTGCATGGGCAATTTGCGTGCAGTTCAATTAAAACGCACACACGCAGCCTGCCTGCCTGCCCCACTGTGCACTGTGCATCGAGTCCGAGTGCGAAAGAATCGTAATTGCAGCTTGCTCGCCGGCCAACGTGTCGTATGCGCAATCAGCAAAAGTGACAAATTGACTTTTGCGCCGCGTCGCCGCGTTACTTGTGCTTGTTTGTTTCTTTGCCCGTCCGGATAAGCGACTGTCTACTGTCTGCTGCCTGCTGCTCTCTGCACTGGCTGTTGCCAATTACCGCTAATGTTGCACAGTTGCCGCATCCACATAAAATTAATGATAAGCGCGCTATAAAAGAACTTTTACTGCTGCAACAGAGAGCAGAGAACGTGGAAGCAACAGCTGAGCCATATCCCGCGAGCAGCGCAAGAAAGGTTATGTCACAATAAAATTAAATCCAACAAGCGTGAAGTAGGTGAAGCAACACCCCCCATCCCCCCTCTCTTGACAGGTTTCTTGCGACAGCAAATTGAAAACTTTCGCTCGGGTTTACGACTTGTGCTGCGACAGCGAAGCGCCCCTGACTTTAACTAATTGCCTGGCATTTAATTTGTTGCTTAGCCCAGCGCCAGTGTCCGGTAGTTCCCCCCTCCCTCTCTCCTGCCTTATCGAGGCTGCAGCATCCGCAGCACATTAGCATATTTAGCTTTAATGCGCTGTGTAGTTGTTTATCTGGCGGTATAAGCGCACCAAATGCCTGAATATAAAAGTCTTATATCAATCTTGCGACAACTTGATGTCCCTTTTCGTTTTCCTTGTCGTTGTCACTGTCGCTCGAGCTGAGCTCAGCTCAGCCTCAGTCGCAGTCTTGGGGCAAAAACTTTGAAGAGTAGCAAACTGTGAAGTCAGTTCGGGGCGTGGCAGGGCTCGAGAGGGGGGCTAACTCTGTTTGCCAAGTCCAAGTCACCGGGCGACGCACCTTGGCTTCAGTCTCATTTCTTTCGTTCACTTCTTCGTTTTTTCATGAATAAATTGCGCAGAATTTATGTGCAAAGTTTTGTGTGTGCCAACGCCAAAGTCGGAGTCGCAGTTGCAGATGAAGCGGGACTAGGGAGGGAGGGAGCAATGAAAGTGGCTAGCGGAGTTTAGATGAATCTGTTTGGCTTAGTCTGATGAGTTATCTGCACAAATGCAGCAGGGAAGGGTGAGGAAACCTGGGGGGAAAGATGCTTTCCAGTAGGCGGTGGAATTGTTGAATTTATGGCTGAAATGTTAATTGAGCGCCGGGTGGGGCAGGGGCAGGTGGAGGCAGAGAAAGAGGCGTGGCAGGCGGCTGCAAAGTTGGAACGTTGCAGCAGCAACGCATCAAAGTTTTTTTGCAACTTCAAAAAAGTTGCAAGTGGCCGAGCAAAGTGGAAGAGCAGTGTGTAAGCGTAAGAGAGAGACTGAAAGAGAGGGAGAGAGAGAGTGAGGGAGAGTTGCAGTCGAGTGCGATGCGTGCGTCCAGCACGTACACACACACATAGTCACACACACTCACGCACTGCGAAGCCAGTCAAAGTTTCAATGAAAACATTGTTGTCAATTGAAAAACAAAAGTATTCAAATGTTTGCGGGCGCTTCAAACAGTTTTGTAGCAGGCAGCTTAGAGAACTGAATGTCTACATTTCTATATACTTTAACCATTAAAAAAGAGTGTATTAAATTTGTGCACATGCATGTAGCAAACAGAAATTGTTCCACAGGAAGAATCGCTTGTAATGAAGTTGTTTATATGAAGACCAACTTTGATTTAAGTAATAACTCAGCTTATCAGTGGCAATCAAATAAAGACAACATATTCTTCACCATTATAAATCACTATTATAGGAAGCACAAGAGCAAGCCATTCTTGCTGCCTTGGTACAACATTTTAGAACATTTTCGAAAGCATTAAAATCTCTGTGGGTTTTTGGTTGCACTGCAAACAGTTTCATAGCAATCAGCCAGCTGGGCACCGTTGCTATTGTTGCTTAGCATCGCGTTGGCAAGCGTGTAAGGATTAAGATTTACGCAGTGTCGTGCCAAATGGGAAGGAAGGGCCCAGAGAGGAAGGGACAGAGGAAGGGGAAGGAGCTGCTTGCCCAACGGCAGTGTGAGCCAGCTCTGACACATGGGCGCTTCATTTCCGACAATCCAAGGCTCAGGCGCAGCAAGGGGCGAAGGGTTTGGGGTGGGGGAGTGTAGGCTGTGGGCAGCCCGGCCACGCCCACATGCCCACAAAATGTTAACCGCAAGCCAAGAGCAAGTCACACGTTGCCATGGCACCCGCACCCGCACCCGCACTCGACATTGTGTCGTAGTCGACGTCTGCGACGACGTTGACGACGACGACGACAACGACGACAGCGACGACGACGACGGCGGCGCAGGCAACGCATTGTGGTCGCTACGTAATATTGCTGAAAACCGCAGAGAGACGCAGCAGTAGCACTACCAGCAGCAGAAGCAGCAGCAGCAGTGGCGGCAGCAACATTGCGTATACGTAATATTTCAGCATTTTGCGCTCAGGCAACAGCGCAGCACGCTTCGTTGCGCCAACTGCTGCTGCCGTCTCTGCTGGTGGCATCGTCGTCGTGGCCCCGGCTTCCTTCTCTGCTCTCTGCTCTCTGCGTGCCTCTGCGTGTGTGGTCTACCATTATCTGTCTGGGAAGCCATTAATTTTTCAAGATTGATCCGGTATGCAAATTACTTACACAGAATGTGTACGAGCGCCAGCAGCGCTTCCTTTACTACTTTGCTCCGCTCTCTATTGTGTCTTCTATGCCCGTGCCTGTCCCCTACTCCCCTCACTCCCTCGTCTCTTCTCCCTCTGTGTAGCTGTCTATCTCCCTGTGTGTGTGTGTTTGTGTGTTTGGGGGCACCAAATGTGCCTGCCTCAAAATTTGCTGGCTCGTTTTTCAGCATTTTCTTTTGCTATTTTACTTTTTCCCCACACTCCACATTGTTGTTGCTGTTGTTGGGCGTATCTAATTATGTGGGCGTGGCCTTAAAGGCGACGCAGAGTTTAACAGTTGTGCTTCCCCTCTCAACCTCTTCTACCATTGCATAATTATCGCATTGGCATTGATTTAATGCTCATAAATTGCTCGGCTGCATTCCGTTTTTAATTACACTTGAATGCACTTTTCGCGTCTGCCACCGCACAGTCGTTGCACGCACTTCATGCAACAATTTGCCGCACACTTTGCACCCGCCAAGTGGGGCAAACGCGCAACAAAATGGCACTCAAAACTCAAGTTAAACAGTCGCCAATTCGGGCAGTTTAAAGTTAGTTAAGTTTTTTAAATGTTGAAGATTGAAGGGAATATAATAGATAAGATACATATAGTTATATACTAAAAGTATCTTTGAGATATATGTAAATAAACAATATTGTGGCTTCCTAGATAAAAAGTAAATGCGGAAAAAGTTTGGCAAGTTACTGAATATTTTGCTTGCCTGCCATCTAATGCAACTGGAAATGTTTCTATATTTATTATTTATGTACTATTTATTTAGTTTATTTAAATTTATTATTTATTTATTTGAAATCTTAAGACAGAGTTTGATAAGATGCAAATAGGCAAAGATACACAGCATAGATCGGAAACAACAACAGGCTTGCAACAGGCGATGTCCCTCTTAGATTACTGAAATCTTAACAGGCTTAAACGGATGATAAAGCTGCACAAGAATCCAGTGAGCATCCTCACTTGCAATCCATTTTGGCAATCTAGACATAGAGAGTAATATACTTTACCAACTCTGGGAGTTAAAGCCCGAAAGACCAATCACGTTCTGGCAGCATGTCCGGCATTGGCTTTCAAAAAAGAATAACAGCTTCTCGGAGCAAACGAGATAAGGTCGAGCAGTCCAGGTTAAATTATGATGGATTTCCTTAAAATAACTGGCAGTTATAATCACAATCAAAGAGTACAATATCTTCCACACAAAAAATTATAAAAAAATAAGATGCGTTTTAAAGTTATCCTTCTTCAAGTCGACTGGCAAAGCATTATCTGCAGCTGGCAGCGTCTCTTAGGCGCAGGCACACTTCAGCTCAAGAGCCTGTGACGAGTCCCTCAGCGCGAGTGAGTCTTTGTGTGCCTGCCTGACTGTATGTGTGCTTGTGTGTGTGTGCTTGTAGCACCGAAATGACAAAGATCACTTAACGGTTGGGCAATGTTAAACAAAAGTCTGTGGCAACATACTAAATGCAATGTGGATGATAATGATTATGATGATGAGGGTGCTGTTTGCAGTTTGCTTACAAGGCAATACGAGCAGCATGTACACACACACACACACTCACACACACACACACCTAGACAGGGGCAAACACAACACGGGCAAACAAACAAAACGCGAAACTAGCAGCCGCAGTTCTCGTTAACACATCGTGATAACAATCAAAGCGAACAAAAGCCTAGCACAACAACAGCAACGACAGCAGCAACAACAACTAGAGCACAACAAACAGTTAACAGTAAACAGGGACAGGTACAGGATGACGGAGTGAGAGGGAGGAGAGAGAGAGAGAGGAGGAAGGTAAACGGAACATCATCAGCAGAGGCAACAACATGGTCAAAACTGGCAGGCTTTGTAGCTGCCGTTCAGGATATTTTTCGGTTGGAGGCGGACTGGTCTGGACAGTGGTTGGGCAGGGCAGGGAGAGAGGGGAAGTGGAGGGGAGTGGAGACTGCTGCAGGAAGCGACGCGCGTCGAGTGGAGCGCGACGAGCCGCAACGCGTTATCTTTGGCTCAGCTTTGCATAAATCAACGTGGCACACACAATTTTTTCTCTCCTCTCAAACCGAACTCAAGCGTTAAATTGGTCTCAATGTGTGTTGTTGTTGCTGTTTGCTATTCTCTGCGTGTGTATGTGTGTGTGTTGTTGTTTGTGTGTGTGCGTGTTGGACAAATTATCTAAGAAATGGCTCACGTAAAATGCCAAAACAAAATGAACTTTAGCCGCGGCTGGTGGCACGTGGGGGCACTTGGCAGTTGGCCGCTGGCGTGTGGCATGTGGCAAGTGGCAAGTGGAATGCGGCAGGCGTAGTGCAGAGAGGGAGGCAAGCGGCAACTATACAAAATCAGCGCTGCAGCAACAATAATCAACGGCAGAATACAAAACTGTACAGCAAACAAAACACGTCGGCGTCCATTTAATTGGTTTACCCACACACACACACACACACACACACACACACACACAGACACACACACACAGACACACACACACAAAACCCTCGGGATATGTACAGGTTTCTATCCGCGAGTCTATCTGTGTATGTGTGTGTGCATTGCATAAATTACATGAGATTTACAAATAAATTACGCGCATGCAAAAGGCAGCGCTCTTCACGTGCACATAGCCACGAGAGGGGCAGGGGGCAGCAGGGGGGCGTGGCTTTTGAATTTTGTAAGTACAACGAGTTAATTTCTTCTGTAATTGACTGTGGTCTGCCAGTGTAAGTGTGCCATGAAAAATATACGCAAAACAAAGGGGAATATTTGGTATTACATATACGCCGGGGAGGCGTTTGAAGATTGCGATATGGTGCGGCCTTTTCAACATGCAAACAATAGCTTGTTATAATTAATTGAAATCTGTTAACTCTGATGAAATGTTAAGATTAGTTTATTTATTAAAAGGTAAGGTGAGCCTTCTGCTTTCACTTCACCTTTAAATGCAGTTCATATATGCAAATGGCCGGAAAGGGGTTTTCTTTATTTTCCAAAATGTTTTGTTCCACAAAATCCATCACCTTCAACATCCTGCTGCTCTTGTCTATGCTCCTGGGGCCGATCTCGCTGCTGTTTCTCCTGCCTCTTCTTCCACAACGTCTCCAGGTGATGTTGCTCCAAATAATTCCTCATAGCATACTGCTGTCGCTCCTCTTTCAGTAGCTCCCTTAGATGGCGCTGCTCCTCCTCCTGCCGCTTCTTCTGCTCCATCCTCAATTGCTCAAGGTGAAGCTGCTCTAGTTGCTTCACCATTGGAGCATGCTGCTGCAGCGCATCTGGCATTACCTCCTTCTGTTGAAGCTCGTCCGGCTTCGGCTTAAGCTCGATGCGACTGTCGAAGTCTTCCTTTCCCAGCTCTTGTTGATGATTATCGGGGCCAAGCAACTCTTTGGATTCGGCCAATGCCACAGTGAGCAGCGCAATTTCGCTCAAAATAACAAACTGAAAGCATGATTAGAAAGCAGGAACAACTGGATTAGAGATGGAAACTATCAAGAATACCCTACAGTACCATGAAGTTCATGTTAACTTTATTTAATTGAGTTCACTTCTCACAGCTTTCCCTGAGAATGTTTATTCTACGGCAGCTGATCGTCAATTTATGCGATTTGTGTTTTGATTTTTTTTTTTTTCTGTTGTTCTACTTAATGTTCTCGCGGATTTTAGCCTATTGCGTCAAATTAATTGCCACAGTGGTGATACTGCAAAGTGTCCAACGACTATGTGTTGTGATAAGCCTGTGAAATCGCGGGCTGACATGCTCTTCAGATTAATCTCATTTCAACTGAAATGTGAGTCAAGAACTTGATGATAAGTTATCAAATTTGACTTGTTCCGATCTGAGTTCAGCATTGCACTCAAGGCAGATTGAAAGTGATTCAGAGTATTCTATTTTCATAATTTCTTGTAAAATTTTGAACAAGAATTCAAATCAGAGATCAGCAAAGGTTATCAAATTTTCCTTCAAGAGAGAATTTTGCTTATAGGGTTTCTTTATTTAATTAGATTAACATTTCATCACTGCCAAATGCTCTAGAGCTCTTAAAGATTAGAAAAAAATCCACAATCGCAACGCACTGAAGAGAAATCATTACGTGGGGATTCGTGCTACTCTGCAGCTCTTAAACATTAAAAAAATCCCTCGCAATTGCTTCAGCTGTAAATGCTCAACGCACTGGAAAAGCCCGAGAGTCTTAAATCAATTGAATCATCAATCAATGCGAGGGAAATTAGCTCAGTTTATGGGAATTTAGGTATTAGGCGCATTTGTTGCGGCGCACTGGAGGATTGATATGTCGGGGATTAAATTGTATATGACGATTGTGTGTTCCATTTAATATTTCAACCGCAAGACAATTGCTCTTAATAATCTTGGATAGGCGCATGTTATGAGTGCCGTCATCGAGGACACGCGGAGCGCAAATGTCGCTGAGTTTTAATTTATGCGCACTCGCAAAAACACACACACACCCACTGGGGTATCTATGTGCGTGAGTGTGTGTGTGTGTGAGTGTGTCGCGGGTTTTTCATCGACATTTAATTGAAAATAACTCAAGCGTGTCAGCAACGCGCGCGGTTAATGAGCGAGAAACTCGAATGTCTGTCGCGACTGCCATTGCCACCGTACTTTTCTCCACTTCACCCTCTCTATATCCCTCTTTCTCTTTCGCACTTGTTCGCCCTTAGCCAAGCATTCACCCTCTCTTTCGCACTATATATGGTACATGTCTGGCGACTGGGCGCTTTTTGCCAGCACGTGAATGACATCAATGACAGTGAAAAGGCGTTTTTCTGCACTTAATGAGCACGACTGGAGGGGATGGCGGAGTATAACAGACAGTCACACACACACACATACACGAACTTCTCACACACATAGACAGAAAACGCATTCACACCCGCTTCCCTTCGGGCAAAAGCTAACCAAGTTTTTTCTTTTGGCTTTTTATCTGCGTGTGACAAGTTTATTTATGTGTCTGAAAGGCAGCGAGATGAAGAAAAACTAAGAGAGAAGGAAAACGATGAAACTTAAAAGACATCATCCGGCATGGCACTGTATACATATATCTCTATACATTTTGTGTGTCATTACGTTACGAATTCAGGCTATGGCCATGGAAAGTTGGGCGAGGTGAAAGCGAAAAGAAGTGAGCAAAGCATGAGATCGGCTGCTGTCAAGCGAATCGAATTCCAAGCATATTTTCGGCATTCATTTTTCCGGCATGCCGTAATAAATAACCGTAAACTATGCAAATATTTATTGTATGCTCACAAAGACATCAAAGTCGCAATGGAATTAAGTAAATATACACTGCAAAAAAGGGTTGAACATGTGCTGAGGCTGAAGACGGCAAAGAATTACCTTATCATTATTCAACACTAACGATACTTATTACAGATTTATCAAATAAACAAAGGAATCGAACCGCTTGTCATGTGCACTATGGTTAATAGTTTAAAAGCGCCAGACGGAAAGTTGGCGACGTTTTTATGAACTCTTATTAAACCTAAACCAACCTTTACAACGCCTAATGGGCAGCGTTGGGTCATTGGCTGCCATTTTTTATCGCACTAGCATATCCATGATATCTTTCCCTCCTTTTCCACCGAACTGTGCCCACCTGAAAGTATGCAACGGAAAATTTCAAGCCATTTGCCTTTCTCGAGCTGCAACAAATCAAATGAAATGAAATAATTATTCAAATATTATACAGCCCACACAATTCATTAGCCACAAACACGCATGACACGCCCACACACATCAGTCTCACACACACACACAGTTTCAGTGAACATTCATCAGGGTAGTCAAGCGCCTGAACACGCTCGAATTGGGAACAATATTAAACTTTAGTTATTTATATTAAAATTTTGCTTTATTGATGTGGTTGTTTATATTTGGGGTTTTATTCTTTCTGTGCTTTTTTTATTAACGTGGCGGTTTAGTTTTTGCCAAGCTGTTGCCCGGTTTAATATAAGCGCACAAACACACTCACAACACACACTCGCACTGGGAACTAACTGTTCAGCCATATAAAGCATGTGGGGAATCGCATTTCGCATTTCTGTTCAGCTCAGCTTGACCTTTTCTACCCCCTGCCCCAGTTCGATTCCTCAATTTTAGCCTTGTTTTGTGCATGTGTTTGGCAATTTCCTGGACGACGAACGAGTTGACCACAAAAAAGAAGAAGAAGAAGAGGGCAGAAACGAAGCCAGAAATAAAAAGCAAATAGAAAAAAGCACAACGAGCTGCAAATAAAAACCAAACCCAAGCAATCAACAAATACATTTCAACAGCACCTTATAAAAGTATTTGAACCTTATGCTGACCAAATTTTATCGCATTTGACACACACACACGCGCGCACCCTCGCACACACACACACAGAGACAGCAACACTTTGGCATTGATTTTGGCTTTTATTAGCTTGAGCAGCCGCAGCACAGAAGAAGAAGTTACCAAGTCGCACTTGACTTGACTTCATCGTGGCCTCTCGTTGTTGCTCGTTTCGTTCCTCCTCCTCCCGCTCTTGCCACTTTCCGTCTACTGCTGCTTCTCTATTCTCTACTCTGCTCTTCTCTTCTCACCCCCCTCTCCATCCACACTTCAGCTTCAATTGCCCTAATCCATTGCAAAGTCGGCGTGGGATCACGTACAGCACTCACAGCGAGTATATCTTTTTAAAAACATTGTTAAAGTTTTTGCTTTGCTTTAGTTGTGCTGCTGCTGACCCCACCTCACCCCCCAACATGCCACCATTTATAGTTGTATGTGTGTATGTATATCTTTTTTATTATTGAATTCGAGTTCAATTTGTTTTTATTGATTTGCCATTTTGCACTAGCCCAGCGAGATGTGACGGAAATTGTCAATGTTTTACAATAGTTGCAGGCAGCACTCGTTACCGCTACCTCTTTCCCCTTCCCCCCCCTTCCTTCCCTGCCATGCGCGACATCATCATGGCTTTTTGAGTTTTATGTGCACTTGATAAAATTTCAATAGTGAAGCACGCTCGCCTCGCATCGTCGACTTGCCCTCTCCCCCTTGAGGGTGTGGGATCTGTTCTTTTTCGCGCCCGTTTGACTTTCTGGGCTGCCTTTAGTTTTATGTGATATTAAAATTGATAGCAAATCGCTGCTGATCCTGCTCCTGCTCCTCTTCCTGCTCCCCCTCCTCACTCCTACTGATGCACTTGAAGTGCGTGGAAGGGAAGAGACTTTGAAGAGTGGGCGGGGAAGATTGAGTTTTATGGTGCTCAGCAGCGTCCCGGCGCTTTGGCAAATTGATTTTCATGCGAGTTTCAATAAAGCCAATTCCATATTGCGCATACGCACTGTGTGAGCATGTACGTCATGGAATGCTTTATGCTCCATGCATGCTTGACATTGTTTGCGCATTTTCATAAATGCAACACACAAAAACGTAGTAGAAGAAAACAATATATGAAATAGCGAATAGTACAAGCAATATCAGTGCCAATGCAGGCGACAAGACGAACTAGCTCGAAAAGGGGACAAAGCAAACGAATAACAATGGCATTTATTGAAACCTAAATAAGGCGCGACTCATTGTGAGTTGGAGAATGCATTGTGTAGAACTATTTTTATAATATTTCAATAATGTTTTGATGCTATTTTAATAACATTTTCAACACTTTGAATACCCTTTAATAGAGTATATTTATGTTGGCCATAATTCTGTTTGTATTGGTTATAAATTTAACTT
Organism: Zaprionus indianus; assembly: GCA_018904595.1. Lineage (NCBI taxonomy): Eukaryota > Metazoa > Arthropoda > Insecta > Diptera > Drosophilidae > Zaprionus > Zaprionus indianus. Next base: position 8,247,636 of record JAEIHA010000905.1, read on the forward strand.
ATCAGTTTCAAGCAAAGTTGGGCAGTAGTCGAGGTTTTTTTTTTCCAATTTCACTAAGTCGTATATTCGACTATATATTCTATATTCATGTAGGCAGCCTCTCGTACTGGCATAATACTATTTTAGCTGAATTAAAGTCGTGTTTTTCTCGCTACTTATTTGCGAGCTGCGAGCTGACAAACGCATTTAGCGACTGTGTTGTTTGGTTTGAACTCGTCGCAGGGTGTCATAGCGGGGCAGCAACACCAACGCGCAACAACAGAGGCAACAACAATAACGAGCTGAACAAGACAAGTGACACAAACGCGACTAATGCAATAAAACGCAGACAATGTGTGAAGTTGAGCGTTCGAATTTCCAAGTGCATTTTCCATTTTCCACACATTTCCACATTTCCATACATGCAGCCCTGCAACGCTGATGCACAACTGCAGCGTCCTGCTGCCGGCTGGCAGAACAAAGAAGCAGCTCACAAACACACACACACATCCCCCGCACACACACCTCCTCCACACACACTCACAGTGGCGCGAACAAAAGCCAAACCTCGACAAACGCGTCCGTGTGGGCGGCCTTATAGGCGTGGCAGCGTGTATAATTTGCGATTTATGAGCGCCATGTTGACAGTGAGAGGAAGAGGTGGGAGAGAGGGGCGGACAGTGGGATGGGCAAGCAACTGTAGCACGTGCTGTGCATCGTCTAATGCGGCTGACAAACACCTACGCACACACACACATACTCATTGACTCGCACACACACGCAGTTAAGCACGCAGCGGAACTTGCACAATGTGTCAAATGTCATATATGTGTCGCGTTAATAAATTCACTCAAATGTTTCAATGCGCCCGCTGGCATAATAAAATGCTCCGGCACCAGCAAACAACAAATCTATAGCCAGCCCCCTTTCCCCCTCTTTCCTCTCTACTCTTTCTGTCTGCCATCTCGCATTTCTTTCACATGATTTGCCTCCACACACCCTACTCCATCTCTGCTGCTGCTGCTGCTCTCATTCAATTGTCATTGACAAATACCAGACAAATCCCATTGGAGTCGAGAATTGCCAACATGTTCGGCTTGAATTTCATTTGTATCGATTCCCCCATGCACCGAGGCCAGCAGGGAGTGACGTTGGAGCGATCTTGGCTAATTGTGAATGGAGCTAAGAAGTAAAGTCATTTGCATGAATTAAAAGTGGGGAGAGAGAGAGGAAGAGAGTGGAGTGAAAGGAGCGTAGTGTGTGCAGGAACAGAATGGAAAAAACATATGTTGTTTAATTGGTTTTAAATTGGAATAAATTATAGATAATTAGAATGTATACTTGTTCATATTTGAAATCGTAAAAATTAGTGCAGCCCCTAATCAATTTTAAACTTCAACATAATATTAAAATATGTTGGGTTAATTTCTACATATGTACATATATGTTATTCCATATATGTTATAATATATATATCTTATTCCAAAAGAAAATAATATTTTTCCAGGTTTTTATCCGTTTGAACATTTTCATTACTCTTTTCTTATGCTTGTTTTATTCAAAAAAATAAAAAAAGGATTTTTTTATTACTAAATTAATTAATAAATTATTTCGCAAAATTTTTCTGCAAATATAAATTGTTTCTCCAAAATAAATGCTTGATTTAATCACCCATTTCAGCCTTTACCTTTTTGACAGCAAGCATTTCTCACTCCATTTGTTAACCTTCATTTTCCCTTTTGACCTTTCCACTGCCATCATATCAAGCGATTTATTGAGCATTATAATTGTTATACAATTGCAATAATGCGAAACAAAGGCGCAGTCAAATGACTTAAGCCATTTGGAAATTACAAAGCCCATTAAGTGCATACAATGGACGCCAATCATAATGTTCAAGGCGATGTCAGGGCGTAATGATACACAAAAATAGCCAATAAATGGCCCATTATGCTGCGAACAAGCTATGTAAAACTGCCTGGCCATTATAAGGAAAACAACTGCAGAGACTACAGATACATTATACACTGAGAGGAAGGGAGAGGGAGAGAGGAAGGGAGCGAGAGTAGAGCCTACTCTTGATACTTATTGCAAGGGGCTGGCCAAATGAACTGCAAATAATGCCGAAGGCGGCATATAAATAGTCGATAAAATATATAGAGGACCATGCCCATTGCAGATGTGCATGAATTTGTCATTGAACTCGCTCGTTTACTCAGTCTCCCTCCCTTCCTCTCCCCCTCTCTCTTTCTCTTAGTCACACGACTTAAGGAATAACTTTGGGTCGACTCAATTCCGCCTTCGTTCCACCTTCCCGGGCAAATCTATTTAATTGCAAAATCACAGCCAACACTGGGCAAAACGTTTTGTTTGCTCATGTGCGAATGTCAGTGTGTGTGTGAGTTTGTTTTCCTTTAGCTGATTTTTCTTGGCTTTGAAGCATTCTGCGGTGCCTTGCCAAGTTTCAGGCAAACGCGGCGAACCTGAGCCGGATGCAAGCGAAATGAACCAATGGCAATGGCCAAGCGGCAGAGCAGAGTGGGGCAGGGTGTCGTCGTCAGTGCCATCATCATCATCATCATCTTCATCAGCATCGGGCCAACTGCTCGGCTCGGCTTGGCACACTGGCTAAGCAAGCCAGCAGCACACTACAACAAAAGTGCATAAATTTAATGCGGATTTTGGCAAGCGCTGCGACAACGTCGATTCACGTGCCAAAGTTGGCTTCCTCAGCACCCCAGCAGCAGCAGCAGAGGCAGCAAGGAATCCCAGTGCCAAGTCGCGGCCCCGCCAGCAGACAAGTTCAACACACGAATGCGAATTCGGGCGACGGATTTGGACTCGGACACGGCACTTGGAACGTGGGACATATCTGCAGGCGGGAGCTCCATGAAATTCTATGCATTTCCGTGTTGGCATTTGTCGCTGCCACATGGAGGAGAGGCGCACAGTGGGACAAGTTCGTGAGAAAGTAGAACGGATGAATTAAATAGATAATAATTAAAAATTGTAAATTAATTGAAATAAGATTAAAATTAAATCAAAATGTTCATTTGTTGTATACATGAATTCATTTAATCTATGCATGTAATCTAGCTTAATGTTTATCTAGTTATGTTTTATAAATTTTGTTATCAATTATAAACAAAGTTACCCAATGTTCCTTTAATACTTTCATCAATCGATTTATGAAAGAAAAGAAGCATTAGGAATAATCACAGTTGGCCTGTCTTGTGACAACAAAAAAACTTCTATAATTGTGTTGTCAGTTCAAAGATTTCTTCTAGAGTAATAATGTGCCATACAATACTATTGATGCAGATGAATCCACGTGCAGAATCGCGTATTTTCTTTGAGTACGAGACCATTGAGGACTGCATGAACTCCATTTGTCGCATCTATGTGAAAAGTCAACAGTGCTGCGATGAGGAAGACTGCGGAATCGACATACTAGAACTGTATAACTTTCTTGATGACTTCAAGGACATTGTCTGCCTGGTGCAGGCGAAGGAGAGCAATACCTATGTGCCCCACAACAAGAAGTGGATCAAGGAGGAACTCTACAAGCTGCTTGTGCCGAGAGAATGTGTATAAGTTGTGAAAATATAGACTGTACTTCGCTCATACAAATTACCAACTTGTGTAGCAATGTGTCCACTGTGCGGGGCTGGCTTAGCAAAGGCCTATCCACTCAACGCCGCTGTTGCATGCTCTCTCTCTCCCAATCCCTCCCTCTCACTCGCTCACTCTCTTTTAGTGTGCACTCGTTTCTCTCTTTGTCTGCCCCCCTTCGTCATTTGCTCAGCGTGTGCATTATAATTTGAGTGGCATGTTGAGAGTGGCTTTTGTTTTGCTTTTAATTAGATTTACATTGGCCACTTTTCAGTTGCGGATGCCACGCTCCCAGCTCCAGCTCCTCTCTCTCTCTCTGTCTCTCTCTTTCTGTATCTTGCTCGCTCTTTCATCAGCCTAACAATCGCAGCGCTTTGTTTATTTTGGCGCCTTCTGCACTCTTTGTGCACCTCGCTCTCCCCTCGAATGCAGCACGTTGCACATAGACAACAACTGCCACCACAGCACCCTGTGCTCTGCCTTGCACCCTCCCCACCCCCTTCTCTCTTGGTCCTGCTGTGATTGCCTGTTCTTTTCTTGTTTTTCGTTTTCTGTTTCGTCGAGTTATTTTCAACAGCTTCACTTTTTGCACTTCCGCTTTGTGTGTCACTAATTGCTTTTGTGTTTCAGTATTTACAATTGTTTTGATTCATTTCTGGTTCGGTGTATCTCCCTGCCTGCCTGCCACGCCCTCCCTCCCCTTCCCTGCCTCCCCAGGCAGGACTGCACTGCGTGCTTAATTAAATGCACTTTGAGTGTCGTCGAGTCTCTGCACCATTGTCCAGACACATCCATCGCCTCTAGGCCTTCGTCTCATGTTCTGCCCGCCCTTCCTCCCTCTCTCTCTCTCTCTTGCTATCTGTCTTTTTCTCTCTCTGGGTCTAACTAATTTCATTCTCTAATGAAATTATACGAAACTACAGTGCATTTTCACGCTGCATTCCTAATTGGTACAAACACAAAACATGCACAAATTCACATTTTATTGATTCTGCTTGCAGCCCAATTAGTTATGACCCCGAGCTGGTCACAAGGAATATGACAAACAGTGCGACTAATTGGCCTCAGCCTATCATATTTCCCTTTATGGGTTGCATGAAACTGCATACAATCTGCAGATAGTTTATTAAATATTTCGCCAATCTACGGCACTTCCGATCTCTGTCCTATTTGAGCAGCAAATGAGCAGACGAGCTCGGGCAAAGTTGAGAAGAATAATATCGCGTAATGCTGCTGATGATGCTGCTAATTCAAAACCGGAAAAGCTTTTAACCAATTTACATAATTCGCTAAAGAGTTCCATGGCTCGAGACTCATCCAACTTCTCAGCGCATCCCAATCGCGTCCAAGTCGCCGTCCAAGTTGCGTCCAAGTCGCTTACTCGAGTCATTTTTCTTTCGCCGCAGAAGGAGAAGGACGAGAAGCAGCGCAAGAGCGAAGGACATTTTTAAAGAAATTAATTAATGAAATGTTGATTAACTTTTGCCAGCCAGTCGAGCCAGGCTGAGTCGAGTTGAGTCGACTTGGTTGCCTGGCACCGGGGGCGCCTGGCTGACCAGCGGCCCTGGCAGCCCCCTAGCCCCGGGTTGTGGCGCCTCAAGGGGTGGCAGCGCTGCGGCGTCTGAGATTTATGTCGCGGCATTTGTCATGGCAAAGAGTAAACAAGCGCTGGGCGTAACGCTTTCTGTGTGGGCGTGTCTGGGCCTGCGATGCCGGGGCGTGCGCATAATCCGCAAAATAATGCGCACCAAAGCTATTTACAATTCGTGAAATTTATTTTTAAAAAAGTGTTGCCACACCAACGTCAAGTGGATCGGGAGGGGATGCAGGAGGGCGGTGGGGGTTGTCTGGATTTGGATCTGGGTCTGAGCTAATTAGCGTGAATGCTCCCAAAAACGAAATGCCATTTGAAATGCGAAGTTGCCAAGCTAAAGGGGTCGCAGCTTATTTACCCTTGCAGATCCAATTAAGGCAGCACAAGGTATCAGTGGGAAGTGTATGTTGTGAATTAGTCAGCAAGTTGGCAGCAAGAAGTTGTCGATTAATTTACAAAACGAAATTTGACTCTTGTGCTAATTAGAGCTTTAGCGTTTGTTTATTGTTGAAGAGCTTCGAGCGGGAGCTTTAATGTGCTTAAGACACTCTTAAAACGAAGACCTGTGGCTAATAATTGAATTTTGTTTTATTAAGAGCTTTAAGCGTTTGTTTATTGATGCAGAAGTTTAAAAGAGAGCTTTAATGTGCTGTAATGTGTGTCGCATAATGCAGCCCAAGGTAAAAAGTGGATTTCAGTGCTCTTAAGCATTTGTTAATTCTGGCAGAGCTTTAAGCGAGAGCTTTAATGAACTTTGGCGAATATCATAATTTAGCTCTAAGGCTTTAATCGTTCGGAAAGCTTTTATTGAGAGCTTTAATAAGCTTTATTAATACGATATTAAAGCTATGCACATGTTTAATCATATCATAATCTATTTTTAATTAAGTATTAAATAAGTTTTTAAGCTTATTTTTATATAAGCTTTTCTTAATTCATATTTTAAATTAAGATGTTTCGCAACTAAACTGCCACGAGCTTTCAAAGTTGTATTAAAGATTACTCGACTTAACTTATTTTACAGTTTTAATCCCTACGGAAAACAATGTTGATGAATCTCCTGAAGTTTCTGAACAGCTTTTCGGCGACGATATGGCAAACGATATGCCATCAATTACTCACACCCACTCACGGAAAGGGTATTCAAACGCATTTGCAATTCGTGCAATGCGATTAATCATTGTTGCGGGCGCTTTGTTGAGCCCATTCAAAGTGGGGCAGTGAAAGAGGACAGGGTGCTATCGGCGTAGCGACAAGAAACTCGTCAAGCTGTTTTGTGCTTGATTGATTTATGTATTCGAGCCCATTGTTCTGTGGGCCCTAATTAGTTTGACCAGGTGGCTGAGCTTGGCACGACATGCAGAAGGGACTTGAAGACGGTCCAAGCAGAAAGAACAAAATGATTTAGGGAAACTCTAGAGCAAGTAAGCAAAGAAAGCCAGAAGTATTTATCATAGCATCAAATCAGTTAAGAGTATCAACAAATTATACGACATTTTGATTAGAAATCATTTACTTTTCCATTGTACTGCATGCCTTCTAAGTTCGGGAAAGGGTGCCCCTCTTGAGGTTGTTTGCAGTTCTGCCTTGGCGCTATTTGTCAACGCCTTAGAAGCGCCGATAAGTTGGCAGCAGGTACTCCTTTTCTAGGGTCGATTTATTGTGCATCTGATTATCAAATTGCATAAAAAATGGTTAGCCAATAAAACATTTTGACATGCAATTCATACCTTATGCGACACGGCTGCACACGGCAGACTCGGGCCCTGAGACACCCCTTTCGCTCGCGCACCGGCTCTATAAATAACATGACGCAATCTATGGAAGACGACAAAAAAAAAAAAACATTATTTGGCAATAAAATGGAAATCGATTCGGCAATGGAAACAACATCAGCCTGGGCAGCAGCAACAGCAGCAGGAGCAGGCGAAGGCAACGGCAAACGGCGAGCAAAGTTGACAAATTGCAGCCAAGGAACAAATGGAGCGCCGTAAGAAAAATAATATCGACTATCAAGGATTTCCCAGTTCCATTGCCGTTGCCTCATCCTGGCTGCCGATGCTGCTTCTGCTGCTGCTGCGACAATTTACATGCCCCAATTGCAGCCCCGCCTCGTCCATTGCCTGAAACGTCGTTCAAATTGAAAATTTTTCGTAGACAAACACAGAGAAACGAACACACACACATGCGCACACAGAGAGATACACACACACACACAGACACACACATTGTCAGAAGGGGCATCCTTTTGTGCGGCGGCTGCTCCAGCTCCATCTGTGTCTACTCCCTGCCTCCCCTCTCCTCCTGCTGCTGCTGCTGCCGCTGCTGCTGCACCCTTTGTACTTGTCATTTATGAAAATTTGTTTATTTTCGTAATGCTCCATTTGCAAATGTAGCCAAAGTAAATATTGGCGCTTTATATGCCAGACTGAAGCACGAACCGATGTCGTTGATGCTGGCTGCCCCCTCTTCGCCTCCCCTCTCCTACTGGGCTGCCTCCTTTATATATTTTTATGGTTTTGACTGCGGCGCATAATTCATGCGCCTTTGTTACCATTTCCATTTGCTGCCTTCCCTCCACCTTCTCTCTTGCCCCTGGCCCCCTGTGTAAATTGATTAAAGTGAGCTTCGCATTGAGTCGTTGGCCCTCAGTATCAATTGCATTGCACATCGATCAAAAATTCCATTTTAATTATGATTTAAATTTATTTCGCACCACAAAAAAAGCATTCACAATTTTTTAGCGGCATAAATTATGCAGGGTCGGGCCCCGGACTGTAATTCATAATTTTCACCATCGTTTAATTAATTGCCAATTAATAATAGTTTGCTTGCATTGTCAGCTGCTTTGCCCAAGTTATTAAGTTATTATTAATTTCGTTACATATTTTTTCACTAAGCTCACTTTGGCAATTTATATTGAATTTACAAAATAAATTGAATAACTTCCTTAAACTGTTAACTGTTGTTATCAATTTGCAATTCTCTTTCTGGCAACAGAAAACTAATAGTTCTCTCAGTTCAGTTGAGTTACTTACTGCCTGTGTTTAATTAACATTTAGACCTTTTGATATCACAATATTAGCAGCAAAACACTTTATCTCTGCAATGTATGGTACAACATGCAATTCCGGCTTGCTCGGTTATTTACGAGCTTCTTCATATCAGATTCCTGGCACTTCATTTTCTCAACGATTTTTCATTTCATTTTGGCTTCGAGTTTCTGGCAAAATGTAAATGGTTGAGAAATTTCTCAATACTTCCGGCAGGCATAGATTTTTAATAAATTTCCATAAAGAAGGGGGAGGAGAAGGGATCCTTATTGGGCATATTACGTCACAGTTGTTTGTCGGATTTCCCCCCAAGACGAGAATCCAGTAAGAGGCAATATCAAAGGAGAAACACACAGCAACAAAAAACCGTAGCAAATAAACAAAAATCAACAACAACAACAATTGGAAAGCATGCAAACGATTGTAATAGTTGTTGTTGTTGCTGTTGTTGCTGTTGTTGTGGCAGTTATTATGGCTATTGTTGTGCAGAATCGCGCGAACGGGCCATAAAAATGCGAGGCCAAAACAGTCAAACTTATGTTGTGACAAGAGAAGTCGCAGCGTCGCCCTAGAAGCCGAAACCCGAAAACCCTCAAAATACACTGAAGCACTACCCCATGGCTTCCCCCTCCTTCCATCTTCGTTTGCTATTCCCTGCGTCATTGCTTGTTCTATTCCCTTTCTTTGCCCAACATAACCACTACTATCCCCGCACGACCCTGACAACATTTCGTTTTGAATCCTGCGCGACTGGCGCTTATATTTTATTGCTATTATCCTGTTTACTTCATGTTTATGAACAAACACACCAGCACACACGCAGACACACACACACACACACCCACACACACACTCATGTTGTTATGGTGTGCGAATTAGTTGTGGCAGCGAAATGAAAGCGAATGCCTTAGCATTTGGCATTTTTCCTTTCTGGTTCAATTGAAATTTTACTGTGGCAATCGAGCTGAGATGGGGACATGGCAAGGCATGAATCGCAGAGGGGGGAGGGTGAAGAGCACAAACTACGATGGAGCTGGCAAGTGCCAGTGGGGTTCGCAGTGAGTGGATACGAATCATATGTTACAAACGCCAAGATGTCAACTACGGGCACCATATACCCTGTGCTTTGTACTTGTGGGCTAGTTTGAATATGACTTCGGTAAGTTAAATACGAAATGGTGCTTCATGGAAGGTTGTCTTTTAAAACAAAGCTCTATATTTGTAGAATATATGTGCGAAAGTATGTTTGATTCTATGCATAGTTTTCAAATGGAAAGGGAGACTGAAGTTTTGTATTTTTGGACGCAGAAGAACTTTTAAGCTGCGATCTTAAAGCCCACCATCTTGTAGTCCAATTAATAGTTTCGGATTTTCTTGGAATATTATATACCCTTTTATTATTTTACAATGCTTTACACGCCTGAGAATAGTCTCTGGAGAATAGCTTGTTTATGAATGAGGAAATTGATGTCGAGTCAGTTTTTCTTTATGCAGAGTAACACTTAACTCTTAGATCTATTCTATGCTATTCAAATAATTCAGCACATTATGCAGGGTAACACAACAGTCGATCAAGCTTAACTTCTAGCTATACTTCGCTTCGTGTTATGAGCAATTTTAGTATTCCGTGTGACACTGCTAAGCCAGTTCCATCCAATACCTCATCAGAGTGCTCCATTCCACAATACCCGATATGGTTTGCTCTCTACCCTCTGCCCTCTGCCCTCTGTGGCCCAGCAATGTGATAAGAAAAAGTGCTGGCGTTGTACCTTTTGCTGAGCTGGGAAACAGCTGCCCAAAACTAAATTCATTTCCTTTGTCTGGCTGCACTTGAAGGGGGACTAAAAGCATTGAATATATAAAGAGACAACATTGTCATATTTTCAAATTGAGTGTACAAGTGGGTGTGCGAGAGAGCTTGTGTGTGTAAGTGTGGGTGTGTGTGAGTGAATGTGTGTTTTACAGGGGGACAGCGCACATTTGTTTAGTCTAATAAACATTTATATGACTTTTTGGCAAAGTGCTCTACAAATTCAACAAAGGGGGAAGGCACAATTACTCGTTGTGTCCGAGAAGGAGAGGGGAGAAAGAAGGGAGGAAGAGAGGGGACTTAAAGCAGCCCGAAGCAGCGTGTAATGCTCTGGCTTTAATGTCGAGTGTCAAGCAAATAAATTACATCAACAGCATAACTAACAAATCAAATAATGAATGCATAAATTTAACAATTTTCACTAGCCAGAAAGTAGCTAAACTTCTGCTGGAAAGGAGCATGCTAGGGGCATAGAGGGAGAGGTGGGGCCTGGGCGCTTGGCTGCGTCGGTGGCTGCTTTTCCAATGACTCGCTTTGTAATTTATGACTTGGCCGGGAAGCAAGCCAGAGGCAGCCAGAAGCAGCCAGAGGCATCGCCTTTGCCAGCGCCTCCTCCATTCAAATGACAATTTTCGGCACAATTTTCGCCGCGAAGACAACGAAGAGAAGGTCCTACACCAGTGACAGAGGAGAGAGAGAGAGAGAGAGAGAGGGGGGGGGGAGCATTGCGCGTGTGGCTACGATAGGAGGCGGGGTGGAAATTGTAAAATTGTTGAAATATAAAACTTTCCGCTGCATAACGAGCTAACGATGCGGAAACCTGAAGAAAGTTATGTTATCAATTTCAGTAGCAACAAATAAATTTGAATTTAACACGGGAGCACACGCACACACACACACTGCGTCAAGCAAGTTTGAGAATTATGTGCGCTCGCACTTATGGAACCGCATAACAAATGGCTGCTCAAGAGATATATATCTACTATATAAACGTGTGTATAGTTTTAAAGTCATCTCTGGTTGCTGAGAGGCCAAATAAGGAGATAAGGCAGCGCTTTAAACGCTCAACTTGAGTCATAAATCCGCTTCGAGTGGCAAATGTGGATGGGGAAGGTGCTGCGCGAAATCAAACACTGCCATAAATTCATTTCGGGAGGTGTCTACAAAGTAAACTTAGGAAAAACTCTGCCCACGTTGGGCGCCCACTCAAGTTTTCCACGATTTATGCAAGCGGCAACATGGCGGAATTGCAGAGAAATCACTTTCGAGTGCAACCTCTTCTTGTGCTTCTTCTTCTTCTTCAAGTGATAAGTGTGGCCATATTTTCGCAGACGTCTCTCGCTTAGGTCGATTCGATTCGGTTATAAAATCAATTTCCGTCGAAGAATTCAATTTCCGAATGCAATAATTATGCCGAGTGTCAATGCAAAAGAATGCAAAACCGCAGCGCACTAGATCTCTCTTCCTCTCTCTCTCTTTCTCTCACCCTGTCTGCATCTCTCTTTCGCTGCCCTTCAATTAATAACTTTCCTGCATTCCCCTTTTGTTTTCGTCGTGTAAATCTTTTGGCACAAATCTTAACTAGCGCCTCGACGCAAAAGGAAAATCACATAAATCCTCGAGCATTTAATTCGAACAATAAGAAAAATAATTACGAGTGCTGAGCACGTGAGTCGAGAGCACTCAAGTGGGTAGGTGGGCGAGGAGGGAGGGGGAGTAGACAGGGCGGGGATAAGCCGTGAAAAAATTACAAGTCGAGGCGCGCCCCAACTACCTACGGATTGCTACGTTCTTAGCTGACGTTCGCCCGGAAGCAGCAGCAAAGTGTGTACGAGTGTGCGACTGTGTGTGTGTGTGTGTGTGTAGGATGGGTTTACTTGTCAGGCAGTTAATCTAACCCATCAAGCCGAGGCGCCGACTCGCTATCCAGATATGCCCAGGCAGCGTCAGCGGAAAACGCCGTACACAGGTGCAATTAAGAATTTTGCACGGAAGCCAAGTCAAGTCAACAGTGCGAGTGAGACAGATAGAGCGGTGGAGGAGAGCGGGGAGGGAAAGAAGAGTGAGAGAAACGCGCTTGCTTATTCTCATACCCCTTTTACACAGAGAGAGAGGGTGGGACTCGTCTAGGCAGGCAGCCAACAGTCATCGCTTTCTTGCTATCTGCCCAGCCACCTGCAGCCCCCAATCCCCTCCCACTACCACCCTCCCTCCCTCGACGCTGCCTGCGCTCGTTTACTATTCATTCTAGCGTGCCATTAAGATTTGTTGTTTGAATACATTTACCATTTGTTAGTGCAGCCCGTGCCGAGTGAATGCCTGAGTCTAAAGGGTATACGTGTGTCTCCCTCACCCTCTCGCTCTCCCTCTCTCTCGGTGTGTGTGTGTGTGTGTGTGCGTGCTTCATTTTGCACTCACAGCAATTATTTACTCGCGCTTAAAGCTAAAAGGCTTTAATTGCGCGATTATTTGTCTTCTTCATTAAGCGAAACACGCAAATCTCAAAGGCAAAGGACTGTGCAAGCCAGAGGACTGTAGGCAGACGAGGGGAGGGTGCGGAGTGACAGCAAGATAGACGAAATAAGGTTGAGCCGGCATAAGCAGTGTGCCTGTGTGTGGGCTGACAACAGTGTCTGCTATAAATATGCGCACAGGCATGTTTAACCTCACGCGTATCGATACTTTGTTCTAATTGTTCTTCGTCTCTCTCTGTGTGTGTGTGTGGAGGAGATTAGAGATAATTGGCAGGGTGGAATTAGGCTTGGAGGTATAGATGAATGGCAAGTGATAATTAAGGAATCGATAGGTCGCAAGAATAACCTGCAAATGCAAAGGAATCTACTTCATTTTTTTGTAACTCTTCATGTGCAACATTATCCACAATATTCCCTTTTCTGCGCATGTTTTCAATTCAAGAAGCTCAGTAAATGTTTTTTACTTATTTTAAATCAAAAGCTCATACTCCTTCTGCAAACCCGCAAGCAAATGGCTGTAGAGTACTTAAATTTTATTAAGTATACGCAATGTTTACAGTTCATAAAGTCGCACAGAGCAACAACAACAACACCAGCGAGACTATTATGCTGTTGAGCATGAACTTTTGGCGCTAACTGTAACTTGCACACGCGACATGCAATCCTCGCTGCCCCTGCTGCCTTCCCACTTGCCCCGCCGCAACGTGCGCCGTTCGCCACAAAAGCAAAAGCACACATTCAGCGAAAGTTTCTAAATTATTGCAAAACAAGCAGTCAAACAAGCAACAGCAACAACAACAACTACAGCAGCAGCAACAACCTAAGCAGAGGAATAGTTGCAACTATTTGTGCCAGGAGCCGCGGCTGGTTGCCAGCTCGCTGCTTGGATCGCTGAGGCGTTTTGTGCTAAATATCGAGACGGGCGACAACTACAATTAAAAGCACACCTTTTGCAGCCCAGACAGAGGGGGAAGGAGGGGAAGCAGGTGTAAAGAGAGCGGGTCTAGCTCTTCAATAATTGACAAGACCCCAATGAGAGGGGAAGCAAGAGAGAGACGAAGACAGAGACGAAGGCGAGGACTACAAAGTGAAAACACGGCGCGAAGAATGTTGCAACGTTTTAGTTTTAATTTCTTAGGGGAAAGGAGGGGGGAGAGATGGTTGCAGGCTAGTGGGACACACCCTAGAGCCGGCAGCGTCGAGGAATTTAACCTTAGCGCCCAAGTGTTTTATTATGTGTAGTTTTGCCGGGGAATGCAGGGGAACATCCCTCGCAGCAGCACTTCGTGCGCGAAATTAAGCCAAAGTTGAAGTTTGCCCCCCTCCATGTGTGTGTAAGGAGAGGAGAGAGGGAGTGGGAGGGTAGACGAAACGGAAGCAAACAGCGAGAGGCGAAAAAGAAAAGTTGCTTCCTCTCTTTAGCGCGCGCGGCAGTTGGCAATCAAAGTGCTGACTCAGTTAGCCAGACATATTGAGCGGGCCCCCAGCCAATTGGCCCGAATCGCGGCTAAGACAACGTTCACTCCTTGCCTCGTTTCTCGTGCCTCACTCTCTCTTAAAGACACCTACAGCAATGCCGAAAATAGCTAGCTGCCTAGCTGTCTTGCTGCCACACGCCGTGTGGCAACTTTGTGTGTGCGTGACAAAATGGTATTTAAAGCCGCCGGAAGCGACAGCAATTTAAGTTGCAACCACCGCGCCTCGTGGTGCTGCATTCATTAATGCTGACTCAGGAGCCAAGCTGCAACGCCTGCTGCAATGCCCTCACCTAGTAGGGTATCTCAGAGGTGCCAGCGGGAGAAATTAGTGAGGAGAGGTGTAAGTAACTCCTCGGGATTGCAATACAAAAGGGGTTGCATTGCCTTTTTTTTGGTCATTTCTTGTCGATATCTTAGTCTTGTTTGTAGATCTGGCAACTTGTTTTTTTACTTATTTTTAGAGTTTGCAAATTCCAATGTTAAATTGTATTGGTGTGAAATAGTCTTAAGTCTTTTGATATCGTAGACGGGTGGACTAGTCGGACATATGGAAATATAGTAGAAACTTCAGGGCTTTAAGACTTGATTGATGGGCCGTTAATCCTTATCCCTTAGCCTTATGCTAGAATCTTTCAACTACCTAAAATAGTGTTTTGAAAACTCTGACAGATTGACAAAAGAAATCTTCAAGCAAATGTGCAAGACTAAGTAAGTTCTTACAAAGAGAAATACCCCAGCTCGACATGTTCAGACACCTTATCCATATGAGACTCATGAGAAGCAATTTTTGAAACTGTTTAATTCTCTGGAAAAGTCAATTATGAAGCCCCAGACACATCAAGTTGAATGACAGCCGCGTCTTAAAGAAATAATTTAAACAAACATAGTAAGTTCTACGTCTGCTACCTTATCTTTCTATATTTCTTCGAACTGTTACTCTTACTTATTATCTTCTTTTGACTTTCAACTTGATATCATTAAACGTTGCCACTGAAAACCAACTAATCTCAAGGCTGTCTGGCTAATTCTTTAGCCCTTAAACAGTAGACACGCAAACTTCTAATAACGATGGCGATAAGACAGTGTAGACCCCAAAATCGCTGTAGGCAACGTCGAATAAGGTAACCGATGCCAGCGTCGCCATTTTATTTGTTTAAAATTTCCTTCGAGATGAGCGCGAGAATTAAAAGTGCGGGTTAAGAGTACGCCTTGAGTTCAGCTTCAGTTCGAGTTCTGCACGAGTTGCAAACTTTGCTCCAATGGGAACAAGGGAGAAAAAGAGATAGAGAGAGGGAGTCAGGAAAAGAGCAGAGGGGGAGTGAGTAGTGGTGTCATTATAAGGCAACTTTGATTGGCAACCTGAGGGTGCATATTATTTGCTGTACTATATTCGGCTTTAGTTCCCCTAGTTTTCGCAACTCTTACGCGAACTCGCTCACTCTCACTCTCCCACACTTTTAATCCTTCTTTCTCTCTCCCTCTCTCTATCTCACATGTGTTTACACAGGCTGTCGCGTTGCAAAAGTTTTTGGAGCCAGCACAAATCGACATTTGGCAACTTTTAACGCACCCGCATGCATTTCCACTTGCCTCAAAATGTTGCAAATAAAATTCATCCGCCCGCTTTTCGGGAATCAGCTCGTAATTTCTTTAATAGTTGTTCATCATCATCAGCTGAAGGGGGTAAGCAGAGTGGGGGGAGGGGAACTCTGTCGTGGCGCAGCTGCGGCGTCGTGTGTGCGCTAAGTGGTTGTTAGCATGCATTTTGCATAGCTGGTTGGGTGGCAGCCACGTCGTCGTCTGTGTGGCAAGGTGTATACATGTGTGTGTGCGCGTGTGTGTGCCTGGCATAGGTAAAATACTTGTGTTAATTTATATGGCACACAGTCTGGCGCACTTTCTACTGCCTGTCACAAGCCTAGCAGTAAGCAGGTGTGTGTGTGTGTATGTGTGTGTGTGTATTGATGTTGCCACTGAGTGTTGTTGCATTCTGCCCGGCTTGTATTCGCTTGTTACGCGCAGATTTGTCAATTAGGCCGCATCGTTAAGGTCCACATAAAACGATGACAGGAGAGAACTAACCAAAAAGTGATGGAACTTCTGTGTTTGCTCGACTTACACATACCCTAAAATGCACTAGGGAAGTTTTTTAGAAGTACATTTTCTAGAAATTACTGAAAAATGAACAAAACAGGTTCAGTTAAGATAAACAAAGAGTCAACAAACATCTTCAACTTTTGCTCAAGCAGAAACATCGAACATACTTTTAAATTTTATATAATGTTATAGCCAGAGTATACAAATGATTAATATATACTTTTACAGCACAAAATATAAAGAATATTTTTTTATAGTTATACGAATTTTCGACGAGTAAAATAGTAATAAATTTCAATCATTTTTGCTAATAACCAATCGCTTTTAAAAGTGCTGCCAATAAATCTTCATGCTATACGTATAAACTACAATACTATATTCCCTACTACTCTCTCTATTGCGCTCTCACTCTACACTCTCTGTCTCTTTACTCATTTCTCTCTCTTCTCCTTAACTCTCTCTCACTCTCACTCTATCTGCCTGACTAACTCTCTCTGCCCCGCTCTTTATCAAGACTAAACTACCAAAACGAGACGAACTAGCGCAAAAATACAAGCAAAAGCAAATATGGCGTATGCAAAAACCCTCTCATACCCCCCCTCCCTCCTCTCCTGCCACAACAATCCCTTCCAGCTTACCCCGCCCTTGCTTACACCACTCCATCACTTCCTGCGATGGTGTCAAGAGCCAACGACGCTTTAGCTGGGCATCTAATCAACTGAATTTGGCGTCATTTGAGTGCGTGCGGCATGTAAAATGTGCTGAAACTGCGCCCCCGGGGGGAAGGGAGCAGGCTGAGCTGAGGTAAAAGAGGGTGCCGGGTAGGGGAGGGGAAGAAGTTACAGCGGGTGGCTTAGCACATTTGTGAGTATCAGTGACAGGCGACACTGCGCGGCCGTTGCGGGGTGTCATCAATTTGAGTTTGTCTGCCACTGAGTATCTTCAGCCCACCCCCCCTTCCGTTGCCATCCCCTTACCACCCCTCTTGCAGCTGCTTTTGGCACTGATTTCGCGCTGATTTTGCAGCAGATGCAAACGGGAAAAAAAACGAGTTTCATCAAATCCATCAACGGGTTGAAATTGCAACATTCAACGCAAAATACCCCAAAAAAAACGAAGCGGCAGAAGGCAGCAGGCGCCGAGAAAGGGGGGGGGGGGAACATGACGATGCTGAATGCGGATCTGATGTCGACGTTGATGACGCTGCCACCCGGCGCTGCCGATGCTGCGTGACACGAATGCCAGCGAAACCGAGCCTGGGCAGGACTACGGAGAGGTGGAAAAGGGGGCACTCAAAGTAGATGCCGCTTAAAAATTTAAATTGTATTTGCGGCAGCGGGTGGCAGGCGGCAGCTGGCAGTGGATCTTGGTCTTGGCGGTTGGGCAGGTGATGCACACTAAATCAATGCAAGGATAACGCCCAGCCTTAACGAGCGACAGGCGACAGACGACAAAGGACAAGGCCTGAACAGGGGAAAAAGGGAGATAGAAGGGTGTGGCAGGGTGCGGGAGAGGGCAGACTAGGCGAGCCTCGGCGGGCGACAGGCGACACTCGGCAACACGGCAAAAAAATTGCACATAAAAATTGCAGAAGCTCGTGCGTTGGTGGCGCTGTCTAAAATTCAATCGCACGAGCGGGGAAGGCAAGGGGAGAGGCCACAGGGGGAGTAGAAGAGAGAAGGGGGAGGGGGTAGTGCGCTGGCACACCTGCTGATGAGTAAATCTTAAGTGCAATAAAGACGGAGACGCAACAAAATCCAAAGTACGTGCAGCTGAACCCGGCTTCACATCCCCGGCAAACAGTTTCGTTTGCCACAACCCCCTTTCCTCTCCTCCCCTTACCTCTCCCCTTACCACCCCCTTTCTCTCCCCCTCTCTCTACCTCCACCTCTGTTCACTTACTTAGCGGGATTTTCGGTCTCGTGTTCTCAAAGTTTGCCATTCTTTTAAGTAGTACATGGCCTAGGCAGTATGTACCACGCAAGCCCCACCAGTTTCCATATCTATCTCTCTCTCTCTCCATCTACTAGCCCATCCCCCCTCCTTACTCTCCCCCTTTTCTGCACTTCCCATACGCCTCTTTGTTTTGTTCTACTTCCACGTTAAATCGTAAATTTTATATAAAAAGCAGCAGCGGCAAAAAAAATGAAAAACTTTGAAGCGCCTACGTGACGCACTGAAGCAGATTTCTGTAAAATCCAGCGAGCACTACGGCTCTACATAGGTATAAAAAAAACAGAGAGGAGAAGCTAAGGGAGGGGTAGGGGGTTTAAAAAATAGTTTTCAGCCTTTGCCGTGCGCAAAAGTTGCGCTAAACTCAGACGCAAGTGTTAAGTGCGTTGGGTTAGCCGAGCAGCCAAGGATACTCGGCACAGAGGGGGGTTCGGGGGCAGGTTAGCAGAAGTTGAGGAGAACTTTAGAAGGGGTCGGTAAGCGGAGGGAGGGGTGGGGTGAAGGTGACTGGCTTGAGGTTGGGATTTGCCCAGCTAGTTAGCAAAGGAGTTCTTGAGCCACAGCTGAACTTTGAGCTGCCAAGAAAATTGCAAAGCTATTGTACCTAAGAACTTCCCATAACAATGCTAACACCCCGAACTCCCCTCCCTTCTTCCTTGCCCTTGCCAGGCATTTATAAGAAAAAGGTTTTGCTCGTTTACTCGTGTGCCAATTGAAGGTGAGTGCAATTTCAAAGGGATCCAGCTGCCTTTAATGCCTTCACATTGATTTGTAAGCACCTTTATTGGGATAACCCGCATTCCAAGACAGACACTCCAATATATTTGCCATAATCAATCAGCATTAGGAACTTTAATAAATAATTGCGTTTATGGTCAAAAAAGAAATGCAACTTTTCTAATAAATTTTAAGAGTGCGAGAAAGGCGAACTCAAGTGTGGTAATATTTTATTTGAAGAAAAGTTTTGGCAAAGGTTGTTCGATTTTAACAGTGTGGATGAAACATACAGGAATATAAGTTAGATTTAAACTTAACTTATATTCCATAATAAGAGAGTAAAATAATATTAATATTGAATTATAACTTTAATCTGTTAATCAGAGCTGATACTTATCTGTTTGAACAAAGAGAAGAGCAAAGCTTGTAGGCGCTGATTATGAATATATGTATGTACATTACATATCGTATAGACATAAAGATTAATCGTATTTCCCTCTAAAAGTGAAAAGAAATTCTGCCTTGATTAAAGTGCCTGTAACATATATTTTTACAAAGTTGGTATAACCTTTTTTTAATGTTCAAAGGTTATAATAAAGGGAACTACTAAAATTATATACTGCTAAGGTTGACTGCACCTAACCGGATATGTTACTAAAATATATTCATTATGCCCTTAAAGTCAAAATTTTTAGCTCTGCTAAACCTTATCCGTCTCTCTCTCTCTTGCCCTCTGTGCCCCTCGCTCAATTAGGGCACAAAGCAAAACTGATTACACATACGCCACGTGATGTAAAGCAACGCAGTCGTAAAGCAGACAGAGACGAAGAACAAAAGCAGCTTTTGCTTTCTGCTTTTGCTTATAAATATTTACCTCGAAAAACGACTCGTTTTTTATGTGAATTCTTAAATTCGTGCATTAAATTGTAAATTGCGAGGGAACCTGAGACAGCCAGCCATATATGTATATACTCATGTATGACCATGTATATGTGTGTGTACGTGTATGGATGTGTCTGTGTGTGTGTGCTGCCAATGCATATAACAAAGCATTTTTGCATATTTACTCGAATATCAACCATTTTAACGATTTACTGAGAAAATTTCATGCATTTTATGTGCCCCACTGTGTGGCAGACTGCGCGTGTGTGCGTGTGTGTGCTGTTATGTTGTACTTAAGCAAACATGCCAGCGTATGCGTGTGTGCGTGAGCATGAAAGGCCCTTGACCAAGTAACCATAAAGCATGAAGCATGCTGCAAATAAGTAAGGCTAGACAGCCTTAAGGATTCTGGACTCCAGGGAGGGGAGCGGAACGGGGCGGATTGCAAGGGGGCGTGGCTGGTCAAAACGAGAGCTCAAAAGCTGAACCATGTGAGCCAACGAGCTGAGCTGCACCTCCCCAGCAGCTCTTCTCCTACTTTTCTCCCACTGCCTTTCCCTCCAGCCCTTCCTCCTTCTTCTCCTCCTTGTGCCATGTTTCGTGTTTCATGTTTCGTTACGTTTGCGTTTTGAGTGGGCGCTGAATCAGTTTGTTGTGGCAGCTGAGCAGCATGGTCGGTGCGGGGGGCGGGGCTGCTGGTGGGCGAGACCAACGCTTGTAGCAGGAAACATGAAATTTTAATAATGTTTATAATGCCAAAAGGATTTGTTAGTCGACGCTGCACACACACTGCACATGTGCTGGCGAGCGAAGTACGAGGAATTGTGAGCAAGAGAAGAGATGGTAGTAGATTTATTTTTAATGTTAGATTTATATATATATATATATGTAGGGAATATACATTTTTATAAACTGAACTTAACTTATGATATAGTTTTAATTTTCATTTAATATTTTGTTGCAAATTTTTGTAACTTATTTTAATTACTAGACAGTCTATATTTGACTTTAAATAAATATTATTATAACCATTGTCAAGAGTTATGTGTTGAAACTTATAATATCTGTCTATAGCTCCATTATCAGGCCAGTGTTTCTTAGAAAATCTAAAAATTTTCCTGGACAGATTGGCCTTACATACGAGGGTCGTTTGATAAGTCCGTGACTTTTTGTATTTGCCGCGCACCTGCTCTAAATACAACACTGCTCCTGTCAGCAGTTATCGATTAACAGCTGACTGTAAAATTTTGAGAAAGCTGCGTTTTTTGGTTTGCGTTTTATAGGCATTGAAAGCAGACGATCTCGTGAATTTTAACGAAAATGGAAAAAAGTGAATTTCGTGTCAGCATGGCAAAATTTCATAAATTGGGCTACGAACTGCTACCCCATCCAGCATATTCTCCAGATTTAGCCCCCTGTGACTATTTTTTGTTTCCAAACATGAAGAAATGGCTCGGCGGTAAGAGATTCGGGTCATCACAGAAACAAACGACTATTTTGAGGGCCTTGAGAAAACCTATTATTTGGAAGGAATAAAAAAATTGGAAAAACGCTGGACTAAATGTATAGAGCTAAAAGGAGATTATGTTGAGAAATAAAACGCTTCTTTGACGAAAAAAATATATTTTATTCAAAAAGTCACGGACTTATCAAACGACCCTCGTATTTTAAGAAGGTGTCCTTCTAGTGTTGCTCATCTCATACAGACCAACATCGGATTTAATTATATAACAATTTATCTATCATATAGAGAGTCTAAATATACAAAATTTAATAAATAAATAAATAAATAAATTATAATTATAATTATATAAAAGAAACTCGCCTTGCTTGTCCTTCTTCCAATCAATCGAGCAACCCTCGCAGCAGTTATGACTGTGTGCAAGGCATGTGTGAGTAGGTGTGTGTGTGTGTGTGTTTACTTGAACGTACATTGCCATTAAGCGTGGTCGCAGCCGCTGCCACTGCCACTCCTCCTTGCTTCACGCCCCTCCCTCCCTGCACTGCTCCAGCTCTGGTTCAGGCAATGACATATTGCGCTGCACAAATCCGCAAACAAACTTTATATGAGTGCCAAAGGATAAGAACAAACAGCGCAGCGCAGTGCAGCGCTCCGTTGCAGGCTCAGCATCATTGACATATATATTTTGCCTGCAGGATGAGGAGAGTGGAGGAGGGACAGTGAGGTGGTGGGAACGATGACAAGTCGACGATGACCCAAACAACGAACCGAGTCAGGCAACCTGGCAGCCACTTGTCGAACTGAGGGCACGAGGAGACGCAATGAGGAAGGGGAAGGAAGGTAGGCTGGACTTCAGTGTGGCATCAACAAGGACGCGCCTCATGTGGCAGCTACGGCAGCTTTCGGCCAGCATCGCCATTTTCCTGGCGCTTTTCACTTCCTTATCCATTTCCACTTCCACTTTTGATATTGAAAGCGAACGGGTCCGTTTTCAGGGATTTTGGTCAGACTCTCGTTCAATGAACCGTATGATTTTAATGCTCTGCCGAGGAGGCGGCCCTCTCTGCTACCTCTCTCTCTCCATCCCCCTCTCTCCCTCTCATTTTTGGCCATGTTATTAAGTTGCGCTGTGAGATGCAAATCTTGTGGAAAATTCTCGAGCTGAGCTTGTTATTTTTTTATACTCTCTCTCTCCCTCTTCTTTTCTTCCTCACTCTTGCTCTTTGTTGCCCTTTTCTGTGCTGCTTGTTTATTGAAATTTCGTTTTACGATATTTGTTATAAAATTTAATTAGGCAATTCCCTGGAAAACTCACATGTGTCCAGGAGCAGCACCCTAACCTCTCCCCGTCTCTCTGTACAACATAATTTAAGAGTTTTTTGGGGTTAAGTGTCTTCGGGTCTTCAACGCGGATATCTTTATTTTTATGCCGCACTCTGCGAAAGACGACAGCGAGCATATTGGCTGCGACATGAGGCAAGTGGTTTGTTTAATTTACGAGGGTCGTTTGATAAGTCCGTGACTTTTTGAATAAAATATATTTTTTTCGTCAAAGAAGCGTTTTATTTCTCAACATAATCTCCTTTTAGCTCTATACATTTAGTCCAGCGTTTTTCCAATTTTTTTATCCCTTCCAAATAATAGGTTTTCTCAAGGCCCTCAAAATAGTCGTTTGTTTCTGTGATGACCCGAATCTCTTACCGCCGAGCCATTTCTTCATGTTTGGAAACAAAAAATAGTCACAGGGGGCTAAATCTGGAGAATATGCTGGATGGGGTAGCAGTTCGTAGCCCAATTTATGAAATTTTGCCATGCTGACACGAAATTCACTTTTTTCCATTTTCGTTAAAATTCACGAGATCGTCTGCTTTCAATGCCTATAAAACGCAAACCAAAAAACGCAGCTTTCTCAAAATTTTACAGTCAGCTGTTAATCGATAACTGCTGACAGGAGCAGTGTTGTATTTAGAGCAGGTGCGCGGCAAATACAAAAAGTCACGGACTTATCAAACGACCCTCGTATTACCGTATAAATGTGAGTGAATGCAAGTGAATTAATGACTGAATAGAAGTCGATTATCTTGAGTGTGTGCTATAAAAATAATTACGCTACTTGTATTTAATTGTATCATTGTTGAAGAGTATTAATTGAAGAGCTCTTTGTGTGACTTTGTTACTTGTAATGCTTTCTATTTAAGGTTAATTAATTTTTAAACTTTTAAGTTAATAGTCCCTTATACCAATCCTTCTATTATACCCTACAAATTTTACTTTCCTTTCTTTACACAAGTTAGGGTATTTGCGCGTCCGTTTCATTCTCTTTTTATGCACTTCATTTTTCACTTATTCGCATAAATTGCAAGGTTTATCTGCTGTTGTCGGCTCGCTCGATAGCTTTAAACTGCTGCAGCCTATCTCCGATATACCCTTAACCCCTGCCTGCCTCCCTTGCACCCCCTCTTCCACTCTGCTCTTTCCTGATTGCTGCCCGGCCTATGGAAGCTTTATTCATATTTTTTGCCAATTCGACTGGGTGGAAAACAAAGCAATTTCCTATCTATCAGATTAAACTATAAATTTCATAAAGTTGACTGCATGCTCGGCTTCCCTTTGCCACCTCGCTCCCTTCTCTCTCTCTCCCTCTCTGCCTCCCTTACAGCAATCGAAACGTAACGAATTTAAATGGCCAAACAATGCGCCAACAGTCCACAGACAGCGGAGTCAAAAGGCCAAAAGGGGCCACAATGTGCTGATGGTTGACAGCGGAGAGAGAGAAGGGGAGCGTGAGAGGGAGACGCACAATGTGTGCGGGGTGCGGGAACGCAATCGAAATGAAGCTTGAAGCGATTTCAAAAACTCAATGGCTTGCATTTTATGAGTTTTCGTCCGACAAGCAACGCGACGCGCGATAGTCGAGCAGAAGTCGAGCCCAATTTTTGGTTATTAGTTTGGCGACGGGACCAGAGTGTGTGCAGAGCAGTAGAGGGAGGGTTGGGGGGAATGAAGGAGGGTGTAGACTACAGTTTCCAACCTCTTGCCTGCCCCCCTCAGTTGTTGTACTTGCGGCAACATTATCGACTTTTGTGCACGCCGCGAGGCATTGGCATAACATTCCCCTCTCTCTCTCTCTCGCTCTGTCTCACATTCTCTAATGTGTTGAGTGCTGCGGGAGGCTGGGGAGGGCGTCTCGTATCTAACGGCTTTAAGGAACACGCCTAATTATCACGCGACTGACGCTGAAAACTCATTTCCTTTTGTCGCCTCATTTTGCGCAAAACAAAAGTTCAACATTTATTGTTGTTGTTATTATTGCTTTGGCTAACAAATTATTGCCAGCAAAAGATTCCTTTTCAAATTTCCGACCCGCCTCCCTTCCCCTTCTCCCACACTTCCCCCCACTTCCAAGTTGTTTTGCCATGTTTTCCGTTTAATAAAATCGAATTCCTTTTCGCTCCCCTCGCTCGACTTTGATTAGTCAAATTAGCGACAGCAACGCGGAGGGATGGGCAGAAGGGAAAGGGGCCCGAAGAATTAGGAGGGTTCTGCTCTGCTCTGAAGTTCTCGTATTCTCTCGCTGGGTCTTTGCTGAGTTAATTAGCAAAATTGTAACGGGCGCTGATAGCGCAGAACGAAGAACGCAGCGAGAACTTTTTAAAGCAATTTACAAGCGAAAATTGTAACTTTTGTGTGACTTTTGTTTTTATGCGAGTGTCGGTGTCGGTCCGTGGGCGTGGGCGTGGGCGTGGCAGTGTGTGCGGATGAAGGAGGGTCCTGTCCGTCTGAGCACACTTTTAATTTGTCCATGATAAGTCATTGAGCCGGGAATGGGAAGGGGGGGAGATGAAATTAAGCAGCAGCTGAAACTACTGCAAGAAGCGATGCCTTTCCTGTTCTTCCATCGGGTCGCATAGTGTTATTCGCATTCACATTCGCATTTCAGTTGAGGTGAGAGTAAACAATGAGTGGGAACAGAATGACATTAGCTGAAATTGGATTGATATCATGATTGGGAGGAGGGGAAAGTGATAGAAAAAGTTTATGTACAGGGAATTTGCTTAGCTGCTGTGGACATGTTCTTTAAGTGTTATCAGCAGAGTAAAGATTGAAGCTAATGCTCAATGTAACAAGATATAAACTGATGTTACAACCGCAGATATGATTACTATACACGTGTATGTACCTTATGCCAGGTACTTTCAATAGTGATACTTTACACATTAAATAAAACAAGCACATAAGTTATAATTGAATGTAGTCGCCTCAACACACTACCAACCTAGCCAAAATGATTTCTTTTATATATAAAATCTGTGTTTAGCGTATTTTGCGTTGCATACTTTGCACGGAGCTTGTAAATCTGAACATCTTTAAATTAATCCCTTAATATCTTTTATGTAAATTATTCAATCGCAATCTAATTTTCAGAACCGTTGAAGAGTTAAAGCGTATGTATATTACTTAGTCTATTAATCGCAATTATGTTAGTAAGTCAAAAAAATATATGTACTTTTTAAAACCTTTCCACAGAATTTGAAACAAAATGCATAGTAAATAAAGTGCATAAAGTAAACTTATCTACTCCTACTTGAATCAAATTTAATAACCCAATAATAAGGTGCTTTTTACATGCTTGAATCTTGCTAAATAGTTCATTTTTTATTCAAAACTAAACAAAACTAAACAATTTTCTGTTAAACTTCACTTTAATGCTGTCAATAAACAAACTGCAAGGCAAACAATCCAGTTAAAAGCTTTGGCTGCTGCTTAATTCGATTAAGAGCTTAAAGCTCGTTCAACTTACTCTGCTCCTGCTGCTATCTTACTCGCTGTCTCTCTCTCTCTCTGTTTCTCTCTTTCTAATCCTGCTTCTGCTTGGCTTCGCTGCGTGTGGTAACTTTCAGCCCGTGTCATTGGCACTTGACTGTGCAGCGACTTTGTCCCTCTCTCGCTCCTCTTCTCTTTTACTGTGTCTGTCTCGTGTGGTGCTGCCACGCCCACTCAATTATGTAGCCCTTCTGGGCTGTAGCTCGGGTGCATTGTTGTTAAATATTTCGTTTCCGTTTGCACTGTTTGCCGGCTGCTTGGTATGCAAAATGAGGCGCTGCCAGTGTCAGGAGTTCTCTCACTGCGTTCGTAATAGTTGCAGCAAGCAGACACACACACACATACACGCACACACCAGGCACACACTTGTACTGCCGTGTGTGTGTGCTGCTGCTTGTGTGTTCCTACAACAGTTCCTGCAGCAGTTCTTCCTCTTCCTGCCACGCACTTGGCAAAGTCGAAAATTCAATTTCCTGTTTTTCGTGTACGTATGTGAGCCGCATTTTTTGTTGTCCTTCCCTCCCCTCCCCCTCTCCACTTCGTCTTGTTGTTGTTGTTGTTGTTCGTTTTTGGCACTTTTGCGCTTGGCATTGTATTAGACTCGCATTTGCATGCCCAGCGTGAAGTGAGCCACAGGCACGAGGCACAACAAAGGCAGCCCCGGCAAAGAATCGAGTCTTGGGCCCTGCCTCACGCGAGCCGGAAGTGGTTGCGAAAGAGCAGCTAAGAGGAGTGAGTGGAAGGGGGGGAGGGGGGGGTCTGCAATACGTATATTACTGACTTTGCGCCTCGTGCGTGTCCCCGTTTTTGGCGATGCATCTCTGCATGAGAAGTTGGCAGCGTGTTTTGGCCCAAAACAATTGTGCGCAATGCAATTTTTGCCCGTCGTATTAGAAATTCATTTCGCAGCAGCAGCAAGTGTTACTCCGGGGGGGGAGACTGCTGTGGCAGCTGCTTGGGTTGCTGCCACAAACGGAAGCTTCTGCTATCAGCACGTCGCCTCTTGGCTACGCAACACCTCGTCCCCCTGAGCCAATACCATCTCTCTGTTCCCTTATTCGATATCCTTTTCTCTCTCGTTCTCTCTGTTTGCCTCACTGCCTCAAAATTGTATCTTGTCATGCAAAAAGGGCAAAGGCGACAAAGGCTGCCACGCCTACAGCTACAGCTGCTATATAGATAACTTGATTTCCCATAAATTCTACTATTGTATTCGCCAGGCGTCGTGCTGTGTTTGGGTTTGTGTATCGCGAAATATTTGCAAGTTGATCAAAGCAAAGGGGTGACCCCTCAAAGAGGAGATAAAGAGACTATAGAAAGAGAGAGGCTGACAGAAGGAAAGTGCGAAATATAAGGGAGTTATAGAAAGGGGAGTAAGAGACACTGAGAAAGTGGGAATATGTCTACAAATGAAATAGGAGAAAGCAGATGCAGCAATGGGAAGTTCTCATAATGATAAGATATATGTAGTAATTTTTGGTTTTGAAAAAAGTTGCTACAGCGATTTATATCATATCTAAAATACCTTTTAATATATTACCAGTCCGATATTCAGACATTAAGACAAATGATATGTCTCTATCTACAATGTCAGCTCAGGCCTGTGTTGTATTGCATCAATGAGTCAAGACGTTAATTCAAGATTTGTCCATTGCTGATTCTCCAATTTCATCTAGAAATTCTTCTAGAAGGATATGATATATTATCTTTTATATTATATTGAATATGCTAGTATTATATTTATAGGTACATGCAATACCATATCATGACTTACCTACAACATATCTAACACTTTAATGCCTTGCAAAGTTGCTCAATCCCTTGCCAAGCTATCTAACCTTTCTCAGTTTATCGCTTTGATTCACAGATTGATTGCGCTGCTGCTACTTCTTCTTGCTTCCCCTCTTTTTCTTCTTGCCTTTCTACCCCTGCTTCTTGTACTTTTTCTACTTCTTTTTCCTTATCGCTTGCCGCAAATGAATCGAACGTGATTGTTGTCTTTTAATTAAGTGCGCCAGCATAAAAATCAATTTATTTGTTTAGCTTTTTTTGGCTCAGTCATGTTACGTGTTGGCTGGTTAGAAATACCAATTTAGCTCCCTCCCCCCATCTCTGACTCTTCACTTTTAGGGGTTTTATTCGCATGCCGCAGCACATGCCGAAACGGGGGCAATCGTGCATAAGCTGGGCGCATTTTTAATATGCACATAATACAAACACAAATGCGAACCCCAAGCAGGAGGAGGGGAGGGAGAGGGAGCGGGAGCGGGAGTAGCTGATCCGACTGCAGGTAACTGTAGCAGTAAATGACAGTAAATGATTGAAGCTAAGCCAGGAGTCAATGGCAGTCTGTGTGTGTGTGCTACAGTGTGTGTGTGTGTGTGCCAGTGACAAAGTAAAACTGCTTACGTGACCGACTCGCTTGTCTCTCCTTTCGTTGCTACCCCCTCTCTCTCTCTCTCTCTATCTCTCTCACACTCTCCCCATCTGTCTGTTCACATCATTTCCAATTCCGAACAGGTAAAAATTCTTGTGCCCTTC
Organism: Zaprionus indianus; assembly: GCA_018904595.1. Lineage (NCBI taxonomy): Eukaryota > Metazoa > Arthropoda > Insecta > Diptera > Drosophilidae > Zaprionus > Zaprionus indianus. The sequence goes on from JAEIHA010000905.1 coordinate 8,276,112, forward strand.
TGCTGAAGATTGCAGCCAAAGGTAGAGCTAAGGCCAACGCCAAAGCCAAAGCTGAAGTCGAACTGGAAGTGGAAGTCGAAGCCAAAGCTATGAAAAAGCGAGAAACCAATTCAGATAACTGCAGCAGCTAAAATGGCCAAGCGAATGCAACGAATTGAGCAGGTAAGAGGTAGAGAAAGAGAAGGCAAAGGAAGAGGGGAAAGCATAAAAGAGATGGTCAAATCGCTGGCGAAATATGAAATATAACTGCGGCAAGTTCGGCAACGGAATACTGCAAGCTTTGCCTCTCCTCGTCCCTCATCCTTCCAGTGCAATCTGCCTGCTTTACAATCTCTTCACTCTCCGTCTGTGAACGTGCCCCACAAACCAGTCCGACTTTTGGCTTGTCCGTATACTCGTCCGGCTGCTCATGCTCGCAAGTACATATTATTCATCATCATCATCATCATCGACAGCGGCTTTGGCGATTCAGGCATTAGTTGCAGTCCTCCTTCTACCACTCTCCTCCCTCAAATTGTTACTGTAGAAAATGTACGCTTGAAATGCAGCCACATTGTTCGCAGAGTGGGCAGAGAGGAGAGGAGGGTTGGGGGTGTTAAAACTATAATACAGTCGTAATACGTGCCGCAGATTTAGTTGCCATCCGTCTGTTAAGTGGAGCGCGTAATCAATGAAATTGTCATATAATTGCGAGCTGCGAGTCCGAAACTTTTGCACCATTGTTGCCACATTTCACAGTGAGCTGACTCCGTTCAGGCCTTTTTTGCGAATCGCTTAATGCCGAACGCACAATGCTGCAAAAGGAAGTCCATTAGATGCTTTAGAAATGTACAAAATGGTAGGGGGGGAACAACGAAGCGATAACTAATGAGCGTCATAATTTCGTTGAACACTTTATGAAGTGCCACCACTGCGAGTACAATTTCAGTGCACGTTGCCAAATTTCACAAGTGAAATACCCGCTAAATTTACGTTCTAGCTTCAAATTTCATTTAAATTATTTTGGTACATTGTCATACCTTATTGTTCTTATTGTTTTCTCTATTCTCTTATCATTTGTCAGCATATTATTATTTGTCAACAGCTTAGAGCTTAGTGTTGACTTATCTCCAGACTTCATATGTTTATTTCAGTTTCACAACTATTTTGATATTTGTTTTCTGTTGGCAAATGTAAAAATGCGGGATCATTCTTATGTATTTACAATATATATTGTTTTTATTTATCTCGAATAAACAACCAAAACACAAAGACATTTTTTTGTATTGTACTAAGTTCATTGTTTAATGTTTATTGAAAATTTATAACAAGAACACTAATAAATCGTTGCGCTGTTGCCAAATTTAACTGTACGAAACTAAAAAAAACTCAAAATACTTAGAAAATAGGCTCTTTACAACAGTCAGCTTTTCTCCGCCACAACTAGCGGCGTTGCCAATTTGCAGTGAAGTGGTGGGCAATATAAATCAAGGGGCAAATTGGTGCGCGTAAATGCCATGAAAATGACAAAACAATATAAATTCCCGTAATTGGACAGACCGATTCACAAGTTGTGGGCGAAAACAAGGCGCACGCTTAAGTTTTATGGGGCGTAGCGTATACATATGTACGTAGGATCTCGTGGCATGTACCCCACCATGCCATACGTATTAGATTATATTTTCTATAATCATACCAAATTCGAGAACGAAATTTTGCATGCACTGCACAAACAAAACGTATAAATTCATGAGTACCAAAAACGATTTAGTTAAGCCGCCAAATTGCCTAAATTCGATGGAAGAAAAACACGATGGAAATGGAAAATCAAGCTCGAGTGCAAATGCCTGGGGCGAGTGTGTGTGTGCGTGCGTGTGTAGTAACACACACAAAATATTTGGAATGAAATATATTTTGCCAGCACATGCAGAAATACGCACAAACATAAATAAAATAAAGGGCGCCGAGGCGGAGGCATAAAAATTTCATCGATTTCCGGTTAAAGGCAAATATTGTAACCATAAATATGAGCCGACTATAAATATCAGCAGCAGCCTGGGTCCCGATGGAGAGGTGTGTGTGGTGTGCCAGTCTCACTGGGGGTCGAGTCGAGGTGGTGTGGTGTCGACTGGAGTCGGGTGGCGCGAGGGCGTGGCACTTTCACGCCAATGTGGCGATAATGCGATTGCTTTCGGCTTTCGGCTTTGCGCGCGCGATTACATTTCGATTTGATTTCGATTTGCTTTGCATCGTCTACGGCAAACGCCAACAACAACAGCAACAACAACAAGAGCAGCGCCAGTGCCAGCGTCATACGATGCCGACATCGAAGTTTGTCGTTATTTTATTTTCATTTGCTTTGGCAGAGACAAAATTTAAATTGTTTTTGCCAACGGCAACAAATTCTAAATAAACGTGACAACACATTTTGCGGCACAGGCACAGGAAGCGCAGGCTGCAATGAATTTTCAATGTGCTCTGTGAATATTTTGTGTATATTATGGAAACCCGAAAAAAATAAATTAATAATCAATGTACAAACTAACTATTGAAATATTAAGTAGTGCAATAGGGTAAAAAGTGATAACAATTTGATTACAAGTTAATTTGAGTAAGGAGTGTTGAATGACATGAAAACTGACTCTGAATTTATATTGTACTCCTGCTCTTAATGACAAACTCCTCGTGTGAACTAATATGCCCTAAAAGCTTGGCGTTTCTTCACTTGGCACGCATTTTTGTTTACAATTTTTACTGTGCACCAGGAGTTGCCAGTTTGTTGGCAATGTACGTACTATTTTTATACTTTTAGGCAAATTGCAGCCGTTGTTATTGTTGTTTTCGTTGTCTGTCCGGGATAGTAATACGACAAAGTGCCAGTGCTGAATGGGTATTAGGATGAGGAGCAGGGAAAAGTGCCTGAGTCGTTGATGGTAGTGCCAATATTCGTATTTATGTTTTGCCCAGTTTGGTAAATAACATTTTGCAATTGGCCATACAAATTTCAACAGCCTACGCAAAGGCGAGTCTCAGTCAGATACGGAGGGAATAACAATTTGGAGTCTATTGTACACGCACAAAAAATGCCAAACAGAGAGAAAGAAAGAGATGGAGAGACAAATGAAGAGAGATATTATTTTTCATGCCATTGTTTGGTCTATGCCGTTGTGCCAGAGGGGAAAGGAGGGAACGGTTGGACAAAAGTGCAAATTTCTGAATGGGCATACACCTGAATGGCTGACACCAAACAAAACTTCTTTTGTATGCAATTGTCATCGAACACTTTTACTATTCTCACATTTCTGATGCGTGTTGCATGACTGCAAATTGAAAACCAATTGCAATGGAATATAATCAAATAATCTATTAGACGAACAAGTGGGTGCGTGTTGCCTTAAAGCGTACATTGTGCATTAATTATGATGTATAGTTTCCATTTAACTCCTTGCAGCAATAAAATAAAAATTCACAAATATATTGCATACTTTTGAGCATGGCAATTCAAGAGAATAAGGCCATTTGCAGTTTCCTGCTGCAGACGATTCACATTCGATGTTCATTGCATACTTTCCAGGCATGTCAATTAACTTAATAAGATTATTATGCAGGGGGCTGAATTCTGTTGAACATTTTAAGCACTTAATGCAGTCAGTTCAATAATGAGAATTTATCTTTTTATATGTACGAGAATATATATATTGAAGAATTCCTCGTATTCATTAATTATATTTAAAGTGCATTCTGCAGGTTTGCTTGTTGTTTCTCTGCTTCGCATGTTCTCACATTGTTCACTAGTTTGTTGGTTCGGTTAATCAACTAACTTTACTTTGAACAAATGGGAAAATTCGTAAGATTTCAATGTTTGCTTTGCGGGAATTTTTTAATCAAACAGACCGCCGGCGAAAGTAATTGCGCACGCTTAATTAGTTGTACTTACATGTGTAGTGTGCAACATCTCTTTTTAATTACTAACATTTAAAATGCCTCACACACACGCACAAACTTACGCAGTTACCGCAAAACCAGCGAAGGATTAAAACTGATTAAAATGAATGATGTTAAGCGACGGGCATATTTTAATTATTTAATGCTAATTAATATGTTTTGTAAAACCACAACGGCAAAGCCGCCGGTAGCAGTAATAGGCAAAAGAGCCTATGGGTGGTGGTAGAGGGGCGTGGCCGGGGCCTAGAGGCCCAGCAGTAGCAGCAGCTGCTCGCTGTTAACTTTGTCATAATGAGTTTTGCATTTAATTTTGGCAAAGCGGCGCTAAGCTGCGTTGACAGGCGTAAATTGTATCTCGTAGATACATGCGGCAACTATTGAGACAGACTGTAATTAATTTGTTTGTTGACTTGGCAACTGTTTGCGTGTAGTTCGGGTGGAGCTCTAAGTAGTATATATGCGACTCATTTGCGGGCGTCTCATCAACTGCTTTGCATATCGCACACGCACACGCACATACTCACTCAAGCAAGCCCATCCACTTACACACACATGCACACACCCACACAGACTATGGGGCAGACAGACGGAGAAGACTTTGTGGGCTTTGGTTTGAACTGTGACAAGCAAACTGAGATACAGATACAATTTACTAAGGCACTTTAAGCTGACTTTCGTTTTGAAGGCGTTTCCGAGAATAGATTTCTTAGAAACTTTATTTCTAACAGGAAATCATAAGTTCTATAAAAAACAGTTTATACAGAAAGTTCTTGGAAATTTTGATATCAGAATAATTGGAAAGATTAAAATGTAAATAAAGGATTTTTCAACTGCAGTGCTCAAAGATAGAAATAAATGAAACAGCGTAAAGTTAACACGTTACTTGGCTTTAGTTTTCTTACACAATTGATTTGCTGGCGGTTTCCATTTCCGGAATGCCCAGCCTGAGCTTAGCTACCACTTTCTGCACGCCGCTCTCTGACTGCTCTCCTTGGTGCTGATTTATGCTGCACATTAATATTTTAATGTCTTCATTGCGAGGCCTACGCAAAAAACAAAAACCAACCCCCACGCCCGCCTCCGTCTGCATAGTGTATGCTGCTGCCTCAGACTGAGTTTCGTGCAATCCATTAAACGTTATCAGCCAGTGACAAAGTCAGCAGTCCACCCAGCAGGACCAGTCACCCCCCTTCCCCTTCCCCAGCTAGCCTCTTTTGCCACTGTTTACGCACATTTGTCTTGTGTCGTGGTGGCAGAAAACTTTTGACGCCCTCGCACAACTCACAACTACAACTACAAGCAAGGTCTACAAGGACTTGTCTGTCTTGTCTCGCCCCCTTCGGCAAATTCAATTATAGCAAATCGCATGCAAATGAGTTGGACGGCAAAGTTAAACAGCAAACAGGCAGGGGGAAAGAAGCAGAGAAACAGGGAGAGAAAGAAGACTCGACGGAGAATCAAACTGAGAAGCGGGTTTCCAATTTCCAAATTGCATATCGCCTACGTTTTTTGCTGTTTAATCTGCGCTGGAATTGTCTGTTTTTTGCAACACGAGCTAACGATATTAAGTCCCTCACACACACACACACATACACTATCTCCCTATCTATGCCCTTCCCTCCTTATCTCTCTCCCCCTCTTGTGCTCCCCCGCTGGCATTACTCATTTCACGTGGCGTTATTCTGCCTCGCTTGCAAATTCAATTTACGTTTCTAATTTAATTTTTTGCCAGCAATTAGAAAATACGAAAATATTTTCGCCAACTCGCACAGTTCGTAGTAGTTCGTAGTTTTTTAATTAGTTCGCAATCTGAGTGCCGTGTGCACAGTGCGTGGGAATATAATGATATATGATAGTAGTAACGCATGCCATATATGCAGCTGCATCTGCATTTGCATGCAAACTTAAAAGTTTAATTTACTAATCCAACATGGTGGGTTTTAATTAGTCGAATTAGTTGCGAACGCAAATGTTCGGTTGACAAATTCCGAGCGATAAATATTTCTATATACACATTGCTATATATATAAATGTATCTACATAATGCAAATAATAAACGGCATAGTTGGCATAATTAAATATCTAAAATAGTTGGCTGCATTGTTTGGCGATAATGCAGTGCAAATGTGGATTCTTTATTAATAAATATGTCTGTGAATTTTAAAGATAATCTATTATAAATTATATTGTAATTTAAGGAAATTTGTTTCTAAAAAGAAACGCAATATATATTATATATTTATTTATTTACTTTATTTAATCTATAAGTTTCACTCTTTCAATTTCATCACCTTACATGCAATAATGTAGCTTAAATGTTTATAAGCAAAACGAAAGGTGTGGAAAATCTGAATTAAAATGTTTGTTTAATACGTTTCCTAATCTGTATCTTCATGCAACATATATTGTAGATAATACTGCAATTTGTTAGAAATTCTCGGGCACTTCTCTTAAATCTTTTATTGTAATTTAAAAATGCATTTTTCACTCTTCCAAATTCTACGGAAACCTTTCAAACATTCGCGATTGTTTGATCCAAATTTTGACTAACAAAAAACTGAAATTTAAGCCCTCGAAATGGGGCACGTTGAACTAGAGTAATATCTGTGAAAGTTTCACTGCACTCGACTAATAACTGGCACATGCATCAACCCATTGTCAGCGCATTTTCAATCCGCTTTTCACTACCAAAGCGCCTTTTTGCCCAATTAAACTCAGCTTAAATTTTTTTCACTCCCCCACACACACACAGACACTGGTCTCCCTGCACACAGATATGGCTACAAATTGCCAAGCAACTGCACAATTTTTCAATCAACTAAAAATGTTTAGAATGGCCCGAACGAGTATAGTATTCATTCGGCAGCCGATCGAACTGTGTATACAACGCAATATGTGCCACAGCCACTGATTGAGTCGGTGTCTGCGATAGTATGTGTGTCTGTGTGTGTGAGTGTGCATTCATGTGTGCGGCAACAAAAATGCCATAAAATAAAAATGCTACAAAAACAAAAAAAAAGGGGGAGACAGCGAAAATTGTTGCAAGTGCAGTGCAGCAGAGGGTGGGGGGAAGATGGAGGAGGAAACGGGGAAGGGAAAAGGGGGGAAGGGGAGGCGGGAACGGGGTCGAAATGTTGCCACGTTTTGCCAGTCGGTCGCATGAAATTGCCATTTCCAATTAACGCCATTGCAAAAATAGTTAAATGCTCGAGGAGCAGCCAAAATACAACAACAACAACAACAGTAACAACAACAATGACAACAACAACAATAGCAACAAGAACAACAATGACAACAACAACCTGGCAAGCGAAAACAACAGCAAGAAAAGCAAACAGCCAGCAAGGACAGTCCAACCGCCGATGGCCACCAACTGCACTTGCTCCTGTGCCCAGAGCACAGGCTTCTTTGTCCTCTCTATCATTCCAGCACTCGTCCCCCTTCTCTCTCTCTCTCTCTCCCCTGTCGCCCCTCTCCCCACTCTATCTGGCTCTATCTGAGTTATAAGCGACTGGGCCACTCGCGCATTTTTTGACTGCACCGCACTGCGTGGGGCAACTGCAGCAGCAGCAAGAGCAACAGTCACAGTTGCTTTTGTAGTGTGTGTGTGTTTGTGTGTGTGTAACTAACTCTATTAACGAAGCGGAAACGGAAATACACACGCAAACGACATACACACACACTGGCACTCAAAACGGTAGACACATCGTGGCATCAACACAGCTTGTGCCGCATTGGAGACACATGTTGTGGCCTCTCGCTACGCTGAATATTTCGTTCGAGTAGCCACGCCATTCAAGCGTGTGGCAACTATGCGAATACCCTGTATATAGTTGGGAAGGTTTTGCAGCAGCTCAGGAGGGTTAAAGAGTTCAAAACGTATAGTTGTAATGAGTATAAATGTGATGCGCATAAATGTGATGCGTATAAATATGATGCGTATATATGCATGGATGTATATAAATGAGGTGTGATGAAATGTGTGTATAATTGTGATGTGCATAATTATGAAGTGATGATTATACTCAACTTAGCATTTGCTTAACAAAAAGAAAATTTCATTTTAAAATTTGAAGTAGCTTCTTTTTATATCTTGTATGTCTCTCTCTAAAGTTTCTCTTAGTGCTTAATATTGTAATTAGCTTTAAGCCCTCCCAGAATCATCAGTATTCAACATTGATATACATATCTAGGCACTAACATGAACTATGGGCCCCCTGGGCTGGTGACCCTCAACTATCTTTCATATCAGCCAGTGCAGTCAATTCCCCAAGCATTGCCACTGTACTTATAGTCAAAGATAGTGCTCATAGAGCTCTCTGAGCCACAATTAGGCTAAAGACTTAAACAGTGCGATTTACTTTTGGGCACTGCAGGGCATTAAATTGTTTCATGCTGCCGTTTATTTGACTATTTGTTGTTGTTTGCCGCGAGGCACTCGAAAAATGGTTACCCGTAAAACCTTTGCAACCCCCATAGCCCCAAACTGACCATTTCCCATTCCCCTTGATAAAGTTAACTCCCAGCGCGAAGGTCTCTGTCCCATTCTGTCGCACTGTGCTGCCTCTGGTCGCCATGTTGACCGAATTTTTCGTTGTGCGTTGATAACAGTTCGACAATTTTTAAATGCTCCACTCGCAGGCATTTTCAACTGTCGCGCTGTCTCACTCGTCCGGCTTCCCCTCTCACTCGCACTTCGAGCCTGGCAAATTTGCACGTTTCTATTGTGCGCGTTGTAGCAACGTTTTAAATGCGACTCGATTTTTATCGATTTAATCAAGCGGTGGCTGTGTGTGCTCTCTCCCCTTCCCCACTTCTCCCTCTCGCTTTAAGTCATGCCGTCTCTTTCGTTTTTCATTTTGTGTACATTTTTTGCGCCACAACCTGCGACGATTTCCATACGTAATTGCACAGTAATTGACAATTTATTGTGTCAATCGCAATCGAGGCGCAATGCCGCACCGCACGGTGTATGCTACGTTTAATTAACAAGGCGACAACGATGCCACACACGACATTGAAGAGAGGGAGGGAGAGTAAATTGGAAGGTGGCTGCACAACAGCAGCGACGGCAACAACAACTGTGGATGCTAAAGAAATTTAATCTGTTTTCCAACGAGCTACCCGAGCAGAAGAACCCGCCAACTTGCCCAAGTGGCATGCAGCACTCGGCTAATACGCAGCTGCAAAGTGGCAATTGAAGTAAACGGGCTTCCGTGCCGTCCTAATTGGCGATCATGAAATATATATTCTACGTAGAAAAAAGGGCTGCAATTGCATCAAACTCAGGGATTACAGTTGCAAATTGGCGTGCGACAAAGGCAGCACAAGGAAAATGATTGCTAAAATGTACAGTGTATTGCAACAACAAGCAGCACTTGCAACAAGCTTGCAATGCTTGAGAATTTCCGAGAAGCTGAGTTGAGGGGGATTTAGCTTTTAATAAATTCAAATTATTGCTAAAAACTGCTTAAGTTGTTTGCTCTTTCGCATTGAATTGCTGGCAACAGCTTAAAAGTATGCTTTACTTTTTTGTAAATAAATTGACCGATTTCTTTGCAACTTACGAGGTATGAAGAACATTTAATGAACTCTGTGGGGAATATCCAGTCTGTAATGCCATTTAGGCAACTTGCCTTAGATTCTAGGGTATAAACAGAGTTCTTTGAAAGTCGTCTCAAGCAGTTTTTTTCAAGGAAATCCCCCGTTTTAGTTGACTTGCTTCCCTCCCAGGGGCACCGCCGCGTGAGCGCTCAAAGCAATTTGTGAAACGAATATTGGCTTTGCGCATCTGCGCAGCTAATCAAAGCTCATCAAACACGGGGGTGCACTAAACACCACACTAATAGCAGCTACTATCTTGGATTTATGTGCGATACAGCCTACACTTTCTCTGCTCCCTCACTTCCTGGCTGAGGCTCATCAACATCCATCTTCGGTGTGGCGCGTCTCGAAGATGCTGCAGTCATTGCTTCTCTAATTGGGCAGAGGCTGCTACAGCAACTACAACTACACAGTCACGACTCGAGCCGTGTTGATTAACGTGCCCACCAATTACGCGGCCCATATATAAGGGGAGACAGCACAGAGTGGGAGGCGAGGAGGAGGCTGATGCATATCGACACGGTCGGTGATAAAGTGTGCGTAACAAAAGCTAATAATTGCCCCAGCAACGTGCTGGCCACGCTCAAAACTGGCCCTTGTTGTTGCCCCGAATTCCCCTCATTGTTGTTGTTGTTGTTGCTGTTGTTGTTGGCTGTTTGCTTTTTGAGTGGCCAAAAAGTTTTGGCATCATAATTTATAGCTGCGTTAAACAAGCGAGGATAACAAATTAATTTTGTCTGTGCGAAAGGAAAAAACCAAAGAAGAAGCCACCGCAGCAAGGAGCAGAGCCCTGCTAGGTGGACGACGCCAGTAGCCTCAGTCCTGGCCAGCAGCAGAAGCAGCAGCAGCAGCAGGACGATGCCAGGACTTATGAGCACAACGTTTACTCTCGAATTTCTTAGTTGGGCCAATTAATTTCTAAAGTCAGCGACGTGCCACATCGTTGCCCGTTTCCTTCCGCCCGCATGTGTGTGCGTCCTTCTCTCTCAGTGTGTGTGTGTGTGTCTTAGTGCCTCGTAAATCTTAACGAGCCAAAGGCGAAATTCCTACGCACTCGCAACGTGGAGCACAGAGTCGCGAATGCCACTCATAAATATAAGTTGCAATGTGGCAAGTAGCTCTGCCAGAGCGTGGGGGAGGGCAGAGTGGACTGACTGTTATTCCAACGTTTGTGGCCATAATGACCATTGTGCAGGGGTCGCTGTGTGCGTTATATATGGCCAGGAGTGGTAGATAGAGCACGGGGGGTGGCAGGGGGCAGCGAGATCGCCCTGGCCATTGAAATACGTCAAAATATTTGGCATTCGATGTTTGCCACGTTTGCAACGTGGCCTGCTGCTGATATTTATGCGACGACGAGCGCACTCCCCACCTCCCCCACTTCACTACTCCCCAACTCCCCCATTCCCCCGTCATAACTGCCATCTAATCGCAAGTTTTGTTTTGTTTTATTGTCACAGGGAGAGAGTGGGAGGGAGAAGCAGCAGCAGAGCAAATCGCAGCCAAGCAAAACACATAAATCTCACTCATGACTTGAACTCCGACTCCGTCTTCGTCTGGAGGCTGGAGGCTGGCCCCGCCCACTAACCGAACACAACACAACACAATAGAGGCGACACACACACACAACTCGCTTTGGCATTCTCTGTGTTTGTGCGACAAAAGGTGTTGATAACGTTGTTTTATTGTAGTTTTTGTTGGAAGTTCCCACTGCCAATCTTGCACATTCTCTCTTGTCTCTCTTTTCCCCCTCCCTGGCTTTCTATTTCTCTCCCTCTGTGCTGTACATCTTAATCGTAATGTAAAACTTGTCAAGCTGATATGTAAACGAAAAACGTGCTGCAAATATTTGCTGATGTTGAATTCTTTTCGGTTTCGTGTCAACGCAGCATTTCTAATTTATGTTCTCATGGCCAGTTGCCAGTTCCTATATGGCATATATGTTATGAAGTATGCGTGTGTGAGTGTGTGTGTGTGTGGCATAGAAGTGTACAGTGGGAGTGCAGGTTGTGAACTTTCGTGAGAAGTTGTGCAAAAAACAAAGCCATTTTTTTCAGTGTAAGGTTTATTTAGTTAAAATTCTTATAAAAAGTAGATGAATTAAGGCAGTATTTATTAGGTATTCAATTTTGGGGAGTTCAAGTTTTTAGACTAAAGACTGCACCTACTGAAATGTCCCACGTTAGGCACCAGACGTCTTTTTAAGATTCCAAACTGAATTAATTATCTTAAAATTAAGAAGAAGCCCTCAAATAAAAATCTTATTTATAGTATATTATATAAAATATTTTTCATTAAACTTCCAGTAAATTATACGTTCAGTATTTAACACTCCTTAATTTTTAAACAATCATTAATTTTCAAAGAAACTCTCGACGATATGATGATACATCCACTCTCAATTCTTCCCCTTCCATTCTTCCCTTTCCATTCAACCCAACTTAATATCTGTGTTTGATTTTCCTCCCGTCACTTGTCTATCAATTTCAGTGCGATTCAATTAACCGAACGCTGTCAGCAGACTCAGATATCATTTTAGGAATTTTAATTACAAGCGAAATCACAAATGCAGCAGCAGGCAGGAAAGTAGAAAAGGGCAAATCCTTCAACATTTTACGAGGCTTTTCAGCCACAAAAGCTCAGCCAGGAATGGCAGGCGAAGCAGAGCTGAAGCCAAAACTAACGCCGAAACACACACACAAAGTTATAGTGCACACACACACGCACACCCACACACACATACACACTTGCACATATACACACTCGCACACTTGGGCAACTATTAATCCACATCCGAGTTATAATTCATGCTGATTGTATGAACATTTCAGCTTTTATGTGAACCGTAAAACTTTACTTCCTGACTTTTCATCAGGCAACTGCAGTTGCTGCAGCTGGGCTTACCTGTACCCCCCTTCCGCCATCCCCCTCCCCCCTTGGCCGCAAGCAGACAAAGTTTTAGCCACTCCACACGCTGCCCCACTGTGCTGCGCACCGATTTCAGCGTGGCAAAACTGGGAAAGTAGAAAATTTTCAATTTTTCTATGCAGCAGCAGCAGCATGAACAATATTTTTGTGTGCGAATAGTTCTCAGTAATTCCAGCTACAGTTTGGTGAGCGCCCTTAGAGCACTGACTATGCTTACAAAAGGCTTATTCAGATGGCACATGCAGGCAGAAGAAGAGAGCCTGAGAAACAGAGAGACATATCGCATGGAGCGTTGTCCAGGTAGCTACCTAGCTAGCTTCCGTTTCCGCTTGCAACTTTGTCCTCTTTCAGCGAAAGGAAGAGTTGCAGAAGAGGGAAGGGGGCTGGGCATACAGTCCAATGCGCTTCACTTAAATATGATTATTATTAACCCTGGCAACGGCGTGTGGCACTTAACAGGCTCGACCGCTCCTCGCCAGGCCCAGGCTCAGCCGCTTGAGTGGCCCAGACGTTGGCAGCCTACTACCTGAGAGCTTGAGAGCGAAAGTTATGCTTCGTTAAGGACCTCATTCCTCCCCACATCAGTCGCATCCGACCGCCTCCACCACCACATTGTGGCACAGTCGTTGTTCACGTGAGTGGCTCGGCTCACGTAGTTGTTAAATGCCACGTTTCACTTGAATAATTGAGAGCGATTAGGCCAAAAACTTTTGCATTGATTAAGGTTTAAGTTGGCCAAACATTTACCCAAACTCCACTCCATGAAGCGTTCCACTCCCTGCCGGGGCGAGGCTGCCGAGGCAGGCAGCAGCACCTTTGTCATTTGCTATCAGCAAATGTTTAAATATGCATTACGTGTGTTATACTCGTGTTCAGCAGCACTTGGGGATTACCCACAGAGCCAGCTCGAGTTTCCAGCTTCAGCTTCAGCTCTGGCTTCGGCCAGAAGTTTTGTTGTGAAGTTGACGCAATTTCAGTTTAGTTTTCCAGCCAGTCTCCCTCTCTCTCTCTCTCTCTCTGTGTATGTTTACCTTTAAAAATTCAACGCTCTCTGGGTATTCCGCAACCAGACGAATCAGTCAACAAATTTTGCGCCAGACATCTCTAGAGTGTTTTGCAGTTGGAATTCATGAAATCAGTTTGTCAGATTTTTAAAATACTCAAATTTAACTCTTGCGGAAGAGTGTTGGGGCGAAAATTTAACTTTGCACAAAGAAGTATGCAACACTTCTTTGTTTAGAAGGCATAAGTTTTTCAGTCGAAGGAAGGAAACAGTTCTGCAGACAAGGGACTATTAGCACCTTCCAAATTTACTTGTTCCTTTAAAGACCTTTCCCTTGTCTTCTACTAGAAGAACACTCCAGCTCAATCAAAGGCACAGAAATTTAAATATTGGAACTTTCAGATACTCTTCATGTTCACAGTTTGCACCTGAGTTATGCTGTAGAGTTGATCAAAATGGTTTCTTCCGTTCAAGCTGAAGCGATTCTTTGTGAAATGAATTTTAGCTTGGAATAGCCCAGTTTGCAGCCACAGCACAGGCCAGTTCAAGTCATGTGGCTCTTCTAATTGCACCTCAGAATGACACTAATGAAGTGCACAAAAAATGTTACTGCCGCAGAACGTTGCACAAAACGTTGAATGGCAAAAATGACTGAGCAAAAGCAGGAGAAGGAGAAGCAGAAGCAGAAGGAGAAGCAGAAGGAGGCGCTACTGCTCCTACGGCTATTTGTGGTGCCAGTGGCAATATGCAATGCGATGGCGATATGCGAAGTGCACACAGAGTGCTCCACAAAGAGGGACAAGAATGGATGGGGGGAGGGGGTGTAGCAAGTTCTGGTCATCATTATGCGAGGCCAAAAACCCAACGTAAAATATGCGACTAGCAAAACTGAAGCCAAATGGAGAAGAATTGAAAATGCCAAGAGGGGGAGAGTACGTGTAGAGAGCAATGAAAATGAAAACAGAGTGAGCAGAAAACAAAGTGAGGGGGAGCTGTGCAACACACATACAAACAGAGAGAATGCAACACACACACGCGCAGAAGAACCTCCGCACACAAAAGCACATTATCTCAAGTAGGAGAGATGGCAAATGTCAAACGTTTTGCCCGAACGCTGAAAATTTGCATGCAAAGCCGAATGGGACAGTAAGAGAATAGCCTTGTCAGTTGCCACGCCCTTGGAAAATGCAAAGGCCACCCCTTTCGCCGCCTCCTCATGCCTTCTGGCCTCGTGGCTATGGCGAATGCGTTTGCTTTTGTGTGCGATTTGAACAAATGCAAACACTTTGATTTTCGTTTTTTGCATGCCAAACCGAAGGATCAACTGGCAACGCTCACACACACTCGCACACACACCCTACTGTGCGTGAGTGTGTGTGTGAGTATTATTTATGTTCTGCGCTAGAAATCTATTTGCACCGCACCACAAATCTCAGCTCAGCGCGAACGCAGCGCGCCCAAAAGCGAAGCGGCAAGGCAAAAAAAAAATATGTAGAGGAGAATAAAATTGCAGCTCCGACTGCAAATCCAACAAGGATGTTCGAGGCGCAAAGGGCAACGCATCGCATTCGCATTAAATCGAAGTCCTTCCCTGACTGCCTCAGCCTCCTCTTACCCCTCCACAAACACACATACACAGACGCACACAGACAAACTTTTGCCATTTGGCAGCTGAATTGTTTGCGGCCAGTCGAAAGAGACTGGCGATGGGCGCGTGAGTTGAGACCAAAGTAGGTTAGGGTATTTGTGTGGTTAGTATAAAATGTTTATAATTTTATTGAATTTTAGATTTAAGTTGTACTTTGTATACTTCAAACAACTCAGTTTATAGAGGAGAAATGAGAACCTTTTAATGTTTCCTGAATTTGCATGCAATCTAGTTGCTACACATATAATCAAGATAGAGCAAATTATGGGCATTAAAAATTATGTAGAATTCTATGGAAAGTCCTTTATAATGTTCCAGAAGGGTAACATAGAAATACTTAAAAAAAAATTGGAGCACTGGCATATAAAAGCAATTTAATGAGGTTTTTTTTACTTTTTTTTTTAATAAGATTCTTATAAAGAAAAGGTAAAAAACCTGATGTTTTGTTAGATATTTTTTATTAAAAGACCATGGTCTTGGTAGGTAACTAATTTATTCAAGCAAATTATATTAATAACACTAAAAAACGTTGCCAAATGAATCCATATCACAATCAAATAAAATATTTTCAAACCGAAATTCTTAAAAAAAAGGAAAAGATTAACATAATTCTAAGTATTTCAAAGTTAAAAACTAGTCTGTCTCTCTTTCTTCAGACTAGTCTGTCTCTCCTTCTCCCTCTCTTCTCTTTAACTTCTCACATAAAAATTCCTCTTGCTACCCACACAAAAATCACGTGCGCATCTCCAATCAGCCCGACTGGGGCATTGAGTTCCACGAGATTTCCTTTTGGGCGGCTGCATTTTCTCGCCGTGGTGCCGCTGCTTCTGTTTGTGTCTCCTTGTTGTAGAGTTTGTTGGTTAGGCAGGCCGAGAGGGGGCACTCGCTGCCAAGTACAAACACAAGTGCAGCAATCCACACACCCACACACACACACATACACACACTCCCACTCAGTCGCACAAACAGAGCGAGCAAGCAAGCGAGGGCACTTGCATATCTGTGTAAATTTATGATTGCCCCATTTCCGTTTTTTACAGCCAGCCGCTGCTATTGACTGTCCCACTGTCCGCTCCATACACCCCTTCAGCTCTCCTCTTCCCCTCTCTCTTTCTCTTGGCTATCTGTCCGAGTGCCTGCCTGGCTGGCTGGCTTCAGCTTGCTTATCCTGTGACCGGCATTATTGTGTGACCCCCTTGGCGCTGCCTCTGCGTCGCTGCACTTTTCTTTGCTGCTGCACCCGCTACCTCTACCCCTCTACCCCCATACTACTGCTTCTTCTCTTCCCGTCACAGCCGCACCTTCTTCTCTTTCTTATTTTTGCCCTTTTTTTGTATTCCAAATCCATGCCGCCTGCAGCTGACTTGCGACTGGGTTATGTCCTGGGCACTGCTACGGCTGCCACGGGTATTGACTCGTCGTGGTTCGCTGCACCAGCTCCCGGCTACGGCGCTGGCATTGGCAGAGGGACTGGTGCTGGTCCTGCTTCTGGTTCTGGGTCTGCGCCTGAGCTTGGGCTTGGGCTCTCCGTATGGGGTTTTAATTTTGACAGCTGCAGATAAATTGTTAAATGCAGGCTCGTTCAGCTCTCTGAGTGCTTTATGTGGGCTTATGCTTGTAGGTGTAACTGTGTGTGTGGGTGCCTCTGTGTGTGTGTGCGGTTGCATATAAATTTATCAGCTCGTTTTTTTGCTCAGCTGTCGAAGCTGTACACATTTTTCAGCATTTTCCTTTTGTTGCCTGGCATTGACAGGCGCCCATCAAATGCAACTCCCAAGTCTGAATCCGTGTCCAGCACCAGTTCCTCTCTCCCCCCTCGTTGCACTGATAGGCAGGCGTCGAATATGCAAACAATATAAACCAGAAAAGCGAACAGAAAAAGCGAGCTACTGCAGCAACAGCAACAACAAGAAGAACAAGCGAAGCTGGAAAATTGAGGCCACTCGAAAATGCATTGTACGGCATATCTATCAGTTTTGTAGGCCTCCCCCCATGAAATATGCCCGATCGTATTTACGTCATAAATAAAAATGGCGTTAACTATTTTCCAGTTGCAGTTGAAGTTGTTGTCGTCCCCCCTCCGTTTTTTCCCTGCCACCATTTAACGCAATTTAAAGTTTTCTTTTTTTTTTGCTGCTCTCTCTGGATTCTCATTTATTATGCGTAGTTTATGCATGTTGTGCGATCCCACGCACTCGCAGAGCAATAACAATTTGCGCTCCATTTATGCATATATTCATTTCCAATTAAGCAATAACAAATAGGCAAATTGAACGCAAAGGCAGCTAAAGTGCCGCAGTGTGTGAAGAGTGGACAGCAAGTGGTGAGAGTAGAGGGGGGAGATATGTGAACTGCTAAAGCACTGCGAGAGGCTTAACGCGACTATTAACCGGCATGGAAATTATAATGATGAAATAATGTGCATGTGGGATTGTTTTTAGTATATATACCATCACTTATATGACAATAAATATAGAACTGAGTGAAAGAGATGTTAAATCAGCTGATTAACTATGAATATTGTTTTTGGAAGAATTAAACTGAAGTGCTTTGTATATTGTTGAACAGAAAAATAAGAAAATTCCTAATGAATTGATGTATTTACTTTTATATTATCTAGCATTAACATTATATTTTACTATGCACAGATGAACACACATATTTAAATAATCAAAATAAAATACATTTTTTTTGGGTAAAGTTATCTACTATTTAGTGTGGAAGCTTTATTTAGTTTAATGGAAACAATAAAAAAGAAGGATTACAGAACAGTCAATTGAAATCAAAGTATAAAACTTCAAAATTGATATAATAACAAACAAAACATTATAATAACATTAAAAATCAACAAAATATTACTATACAGATATATTTCTGCGTAGTATATCTTTCTTAGTTCATTTTTTACTAGCGTAGTAAGTTTATATATTCCTAACAAAGAAAAGATAGATAAATAAATTGTTATGGACAGATTTGAGCAAATACAGATAAAGAAGCTTACAGAGAAGCTAATTTTGTACTATCTTAGTGTAGATTAAAAGCTCTGTCTCTCTCTATCTCTGTATATATATTTCACTCTATGTCTTCTTCTGTCTCTTAATAAAATAAACTGAAAGACTGTTTTGGTAAAAAATTTATGTGTACATGATCAATATTTATTATGCTCACGCTTCTCTCTATCTCTTTGTTTCCCTTACCCATTTTTACTCAACCTGCTTGCTTTCTTCTTCTCTATTTCACTGTTTCCTTGTCTAATCTCTTTATAATCAAGACACACTTGAGCAATTCAAATTCTCTCACTTGCGAGCAAAGCTCAAAAGCAAAGCTTATGATTCTCTCAGCATTTGCTTAGCTTGCTGGCTGCTTATGACTTTACTTGCAAAGTCCACTTAAGCGGTAAGCCCTGTGCTATATTTTCGTAACCCTAATCCAAATCCTGCAGCTTGCGACTCATTAAACGCACTTAAAGGCAACCGCAGCACATTAGCGCGAGCTGGCTCAGGCGGCGTCAGCTGCTCCTGCTGCTGTTGCAAGGCGCAGCCAACTTTTGTCACTTCCGGCATACACACACACACAAGTCAGCAAGCTGAAACAGCAACAACAGGAGGAGCAGCAGAGAGGGGGAGGGGGAAGCGCCGAGTTAAAGTAACTGCAATGAGCTGTCGAAAGCCGCGTTGACATTTTCATTTAAATTATGCACATCAGTTGAACTTCCTGGCCGCAGACAATGGTGCGGAACGAGAAAGACTCGACGATGATGAGGAGAAGCAGCTGAGGAAGTAGAGAATGAGAAGGAACAGGAGCAGGAGCAGCAGAGGCAGCTGAAGCCAAGGCAGACACGAGGCAAATGAAGCCGAAGACAGCAGCATGTAAGATAAGACTGAGACTCAGTCTTTCCCTTTCTCTTTCCTCCTCCCTCTCTCCCACTGCTTTCTCTCCCCCCACTTACATTTTAAGAAACTTTGTGTCAAGGCGCATTTTACAGTTATGGCTGGCAATGGGCAACTTTTGCCATTCGGCGCGACTCTCCGGGCCCATTGTCTGCCTGGCCCGGCCTGGTCTGGCCTGGGCCTGGGCCCGGGCTTGGCTTGAGAATACAGTTTCGGAATTCAGATTCCGGTGCGCGCTGCCGCAGTCGACTAATTAAAACGGAAATCCACAATGGCCCCCAGGCAACCCCAGTACCCTCCGTCTCCACCTCCATCTCCTCGCAGCAACGACTTCCGGCCCACTCCCTGAGCGGCGTCAAAGTAAAAGAAAATTTCATGTTTTATGTCTTTCTACAACATTTTTTTTATTTTTTTCACGGCTTTTGCGAAGTTTTTTATTATAATTTTTTGGACAACGCGAAGCGCTTGTAAGCAGTCGCTAAGCCAGCGAAAAAAACAGAAGAAGCAGCAGAAGCTGAAAAGTTTCGGCGTAAAATTAATAAAAATTACGAGTGTCGAGCGAGAAAGTTGAACGCGTGCCGCTTTGAATAATTGTCAGGAGGCAAGCGGAAACAGTGCGGGGTACCTCATTCCCTTCCCCCTTCTCCTTTCCCATCCCCTTGCCGTATCCCATCCCGGGGCGCTTACGCAATCCGCATCCGTTTTGGAAAAGTTCCGCCGGTTATTCGCGCCCTTGTTGTTGTTATTGCAGGCTGGCCCCAATTGCGGCTTATCGGAAATTATTTTGTTGCATTGTATTCGCCGTAATTAGAGAAAGAGAGCGAGATAGAGAGAGATAGAGCAAGAGAGAGGGGAAGGGAGATGGAGAGACGCGCACGCTGCACGTTTTATTGTCGCTACGCGTGCGTATCTCTCCATTATTCCGCACCGGATGCGTCCTATTCCCACAGCCCCGAGGACACACTAACCTCACAGCCCGCACCCCGTGCCCCGCTATCCGCGACCATTCCCTCATTCAGATATGACTAATGTATGCACATTACATTTAACCCAACCAGACGCGTTACCCAACCCAATCCACTCTCGCGTTCGCCAACCCGTTTTTGCCTCCGGTTGAGCCATCGCACATGCCGTGTGGACGTGCGGATAATGACAGTTTTCACGGGGTCTCCGGCTGCCTGCGGCAACTCAACGCGAAAGCGTATCCCCCCTCTCTCTCCCATCTCTCTCCCTCTCTCTGTCGTTGTGGTTGCTCCTGCGCTTTGACCATGCCGTGGTCGGGTTGAATGTGTCCAAGTTATAATCGCACATTCTGTTGAGAAATATTTCAAATATTTACACGCTCAATGGCAATTTGCGGTGCTGCTGCAAAAAAAGAGAAAAAAAGCAAGAGAGAGAGAGAGAGAGAAAAAAGGTGCCCGGCGAGGAATTATAATACTCGAGTACTTTAGAGATATGTGCGATGTGATAGCGCAAAAGGTTGCGCGAGAAAGCAGAGAAAATAAAGCGGAGAATGAGCTGAACTCGTCGTGCAACTGTTTAGTTATTAAAAGTTGATAAAGGAAGCAGAGATACGTGTATATAATATATAATATTTTTATTCATATATTATATAATATTTAATATTCATATCTATACAAGTACTATCAATGCTTGTCAGTCATTAATTTGCCTTTGCTCAGGTGTAACTTAAGTAACTTAATTTGTTACACTTTAGTTGCTAAGTAATTTATTCTGAGCATAGTTTTACACATCGAAAATATCAATTAAACTCATAAATGTATATTTGTTATACATTTGTATTCTATTTCTAATTTATTCTACATCAAAACTGCTGAAAATGTCCGCAAAAACGCATAAATATCTTCACAAAACCCGTCAAGAACTCTAGCAATTATTGCTGATTAAACATAAATCAATATTTGCTGGCATAGCTAAGTACCTTGAGATCGTAAAATTACGCATTTAATTGCCACATAATCCCTTGGACTGGAAAAGTAAGACACATCCACACACACATACACATCAATGGCGAATGCAAACGATGAGAAATGGGCAGCAAGAATGCTCATAAAGACGCATTGACAGGCTTGACTTGAGCAGGGGCTGAGATGAAATAGCATATCCATTATGTAATAAGTGTTGATACATCCCTCTCCCCTTGCGCCACCCCTCTCTCTTTAGATAACCTACTCTCTGTGGAAACAATACCGAAACTAATACGAATTGCGTTTAGCTGGCAAATTGACTGTGGCAGCCCTCGACTAGAAATTGCAGCAATTGAATTAGGCCAAATTGAAACGAAATGCTAGCAATGCAATAGAGAGAACACACAGAGAGAAGAACTCCAAGTGCCAGCAAGAAGGGGGGTAGGGAGTGCAGGGAAACTTCGACTCGAGAAATGAAATTCTATCTGCTTAATTAGTTGGCATTGACAGGCTGCCTGCCTGAGCACTGAGAGAGAGATTTCTCCAAAAAGCTGTTGCCAGCATCATGTGGAAAATCGTTCGACTAAAAGAGGAATATTTTTTGGACGAGCATAAAAGCAAAAAGTTCGACAAATTGGCAATTTACTATGCTCTGCTGGCAGTAGAAAATTCGCAGCCTCGAAATTCGACAAAGCAATTTCGTTTAAGTGTTTGCCAAGGTGTGCAACAAATATGCATTTAATGCACTTTGCTCTAGATGCGTCGAGCAGCTGCTGCTGCTGCTGCAACACAAGCACAAGCACAGCAGCAGCATCAACAAATTACGCATACGTCACGTTGCCGGCAATCATTTATGCTAAGAGCCCGAGCAGGGAAGGAGACTGAGACTGAGACTGAGACTGGGGTTGGGGCGTTGCCTGAGTGAAAAACAAGCAGCTGTCAGCTATATAAATATAGTCAAGCTCAAAAGGCAGGCAACAGAGTAGCCAAGCAAGAGCTGGCAGCAGCAACACATGCAACATGCAGCAGGCAGCACGCTGCATGCAACATGCGATATGAGGCAACGCGTCTGCCAAATGCAGACAAAACTCATCTTGGCTAAAGTTAACTTATGGCATAATTCTTTTAAACTCCCAGCGCCTGGCATTGGCATAATGAATGAGCAGTCGAATGAGCAGCAAGTCAGCACAGCTGCCACACCCATATTACCTACCATCCGCCCACCCCCCTCACTCACCCTCTCTCTTTCCCTCTTTCCCAAATATGCAACTTTGCATACGCATTCACATTCACGTTGATTCATCGCCGCTGCTGACAGACGCATTTGACGCGGCCTTTGAATGAATGAGTGCATCATCAAGTGGCAGCTGCAGGCAGTCAGAGAGAGAGAGGGAGAGAGAACGGGAAAGAGATAGCGATAGAGGGAGGCAAACTGAATATGCAGATAATTTTTCACTCCACATCATCGCATCGCATCACAAATTATCGTGCCTGGCGCACATGAAATCGAAATATTTGCGATACGCGTCTTTTTATGCGTTCCCAAAATTGCTTTAGCCCTGATTAATTTGTATAAATTTAATAAAATTGATGTAAAAATGAAAATAAGTTAAATGTACCAAATGTTTCAAAAATGTAGCATACTTTTATGCTGCATTAAAACTGCACTGCACCAACGAAAGACTTTCGCAGAACATCTGCGACATTTGCATGCGTTCGCATTTTTCTCATTGACCTCCTTCCGAATTGGCTTTAACAGCTGCATTGGCAGTACAGTGTGCACTGTGCACAGTGCACTCTGCACTGGGCTTAAAGTTGACAGCTCTGCGAAATTCTATTAAATCTCTTAACCACATCGGACAGTGTCACGTTTGGTACAGTGACACAGCCCTGACACTTGCTGGGCCTTTTGACGCGCTGATGCAGCAGAAAAAAGGGCTGCAAATTAAATTGAAAACTCAGCGTGAGCAGCTGCCAAAATCAACAATCGTCTTTCACTCTAAGCCAGGCCGAGTGTCATGTGTGCTACAATATAAAATGCGGTTACCTATTTAATGTCACTGCTGGCGCCTTCACTGTCTGCCTAGCTTCGTGCCTCGACTGCCCTTCCACCTGCTACTGCTGCTGCTGTAAATATTGTCAAGGTGTCACTAGTCAAGTTAATTTCGGACACCCTTTGCTTCGGGCCTGCCTGGCTGCCTGCCTGGCTGTCTGTCTGCCTGAAATGCGGTTGTGGACTGCGTCTAACCGCTCAGCTGTAAAAGAGCCGAAAGCCAACAGTCTCGTGTGTGTGGCCGCAAAATGAGTTTCATTGGAAATGAATGTCCAACTCGCTCTCGTTCTCTCTCACTCTCTCTCTCTCTCCATTTGCCAGTTGCCAGCAGGCATAAAAGCATTTTGGTTACGGCTTGATGGCCATGCTGGTGTGTGTGTGTGTGTGTGTCCGTCTGATGGCTGAGTTTGACCATTTGGCTTTTAGCAATTCAGTTTTTGACACTTTGCACACGCGCTAAGCTTAGAGAGAGCAGTGCAAAAAAAATGGGAAGAAAGAAATGTAGACTGACAGCGAAGTTTGCAAAAAAACATCAGAGATCTGTTACGCCGGCAACTTCATGAACACAGCACAGTGCGCACTCAATATTTATGCAAATATTCTTTTTGCCGCAAGTATTTCCATAATTAAATGTGAAACAAAAACCAAACAAAGCAGCGAAAAAAAGGCAAAGTGATGCAAAAGTCTGGGCCAGCCGAAAATGCACTGAGAAAACTTCAAGAAAATATGTGCGGCCAAGAAAAATCCCAAAGGCAGCAGCTACATAGAATAACAAAACAGTTGCAGGCGAGCTCAGCTCGAGAGCGAAGCATGAATACGCTGCAGGAAATTCAGAATGCATAAGTTATGAAATATGAACCTTATAAGTAAATTTGAGAAAATCGTAGCATGCTTTTAGGTGCAATGATAAATCGATTTGGCCAAATAATTTGATACAAAATAATACATTGCGATTATTGCTATAAAGTTGAACGAAAAGCAAAATCTAAAAATGGTAGCGCACTTTTAAAATACGTTTGGTAGAGTACTTGCAATCGACTTGGCTGTCTCGGCCAACATGTAATGCGTTCCACAAACAACAGCTGACGCTTGATGAAGCAACCGAAAGGATGCAGATGCCTTAAGCGGAACTTGGGCTGCAGCTTCCTTACCAAGTTCCTTGGTAGCCAACACGTCCTCTCCAGCGCGGGCTGCCCCACTCATTTCAGTTGCAGTTGCCTCCTTCATTTTTTGCCCCACTTGCATCAGGAATCACTTGAAGCATCATCAGCAGCAGCAGCAGAAGCAGCTCTGGCAGCCTTAAACCATTAAGTGGGCGTGGCTGTGGTGTTGGCATAACTTTGAAAAACTAATTAAGCCAACTTAAGTGCAGCGCCATCGCTGCCATTGCTGCCATCGTCGTCGTCGTCGTCGTCGTCGCTTTGGCCTACCAGGCATTTCAATCAAGTGGCGCCGCCACAAGAGATGCCGCCTGCACCTCCCCCACCCCTCCCTGAAAGTTAAAAGCAGCTGCCAAAAAATGCGAATACAAAGTAGGTGTGGGCGCAGTTGGGGAAGCTGCGAAGACGCCACGTATGTGTGTTTGTGTGTGTGTGTGCGTGTTTATGCTGGTGTTGTTGGTGTTGATTTAGGTTCACTTCAGCGTAAAATGAATGCCCCACTTCAAATAAAAGTCGCACGCTGTAAATCACGCAGCGCCCAAGTGCAAGAGAGAAGCGTCTCTCTATTTGTGTTTGTGACACTTTGCCGGTCAGGACAACAACACTTGAATGCGCCGCATGAAGCTGCCTGACTGGCTGCCCGCCTGCCTGCCTGTCCGCACGCGGCTGCCTGCTTGCACTCGAGTGTCAGCTGAAGAGCAAAGCAGCCCAGCGAGAAGCAGCCGAAAATGTCCAACGGCGACGACATCGTTGACGACGATGTTGATGACGCTGCTGCTGCTGCTGCTGCTGCTCGCACCGGAAGTGGCCCAGCCACAATTGTCGGCAGTCTTTGCCGTCCGGCACTTCATAATTTCTTGACAGTCCTCCTGCTGGTTTCGGCTCCTGCTGCTGCTGTTGCTGCTGCTGCTGCTCGCCTTTGCAATGCCTTTGGGGTACCCTGTGCTAAATGACACTTTATAATTGTGCGCCTCAGTGCAAAAGTTTAACAATAAATTGAAAAGTTTTCACAGCTTTGCTGCTGCTGCTGCTACTGCTGCTGCTCTCGCTGCTGAAGTCAAGGCAAAGGCGTTTCTTATTATCCTTTTGGGCTGCCGATGCTGCAAAGCTCCTGCCAGGCCACTCCAACTATGTGTGTGTAAGTGTGTGTGTGCTTGAGTTTTGCTGAGTTTTAAATGTGCATTTTACAAATGTTACTTGTGGTCTTAACGCTGCCCCGGGGCCACAAGCAACTTTGGCCAAAGTTTTTGTTTTAGCTTTCAGTTTTCTGTCATTGTTGCTGCTGTAGTTGTTGCTGTTGCAGTTGCTATTGCTGCCGCTGCTGCTGATAGTGTGGATTATTAAAGCAACAACAGCCGCAACAACAACAATAACAACAAATGTGCCTCAAAGGCAACAATTGAATTCTGCCTAACGAGTTGGAAATGCAAATGACAACTCAAAAAATTAAGTGCTGCCTACTTTTGTGGGCGCCATGCCAAAATTCAATGTTGGACCGTAGCAACTATTGCCTACTTTGCGCCGTTGGAAATTCTTTGAATTTCGATTGAAACTTATTTTTGGTCTAAAAATCAAAATAAAATATCTTAAATTTTTCAAATAATTGTCAACAAAAATCTGCAAAAATGTTGAAAATGTCACATTGTTTCTTTCTGCAAATTAAAGCTCAGTATCGCTGTAAATGTTATGCATGAAACCGGAAAAACTTTCTGAAATTGAATTATAAATGGAACGAAAATTACGAAAAATAGTTTCTGAAACTTTTGTGAGCATTATTTGGCATAAGAAAGGAACTTGGCCTGCATGGCTAAGCGGATGACAACCGTTTGACATTTTGCAAAGTTCATTAGGTTCATTAGATCAAAGAGGGAACGAGAAGGGAGAGAGGGGTAGGAAATTGCATTGCCAATTACACGCATAATACGCACCATTACATAATGCTCGAGTCGGCCCCATTGGCATTCGATGTCAGCAAGTTGCCGGCAACTTTTGCCAATGTGATGCCGAAAAAGTTGCACTTGCAACTTAAAGTTATCCAAGCACAGGCCACGGCTGGAGCTGAGCCGAGCAGCTGCCGCAACGAGAAGAACCAAGCGGGATTATATGAAACTATTGGGCGTGGGCCATTTACAGGAAAACAATGGCCAAAAACTTTTTTGGCCAGCGCGAAAATGTGCATGCAATGTGCATCGCTCTCGCCCACTTCCACACTGACTCTCTCTCTCCCTTTCTTTCTCTTTGTCATCCGCTGGCAAAGTTGTGTAATAAAAAAATAAGTTTTCTGCGTGACACTCGCCACGTTGCAATTGCGCTGCTTTTGCGGCCATGTTGTGTGTTGCCCCTGCAGTTTCCTATTTTATTTTGCATATAATTTTGTTGCTCTCTTCTCTCCTTTCTTTGCAACTTAATTTCTGCTGTGCACTTTGCGGTTTTTGCCCCACTCGAACGAGGTGGCGAAATAAAACCACTTATTTTTATTGCACATGCCATAAACGCAGCACCAAAGGCAGCAGAAATCATACTTAAATTCTTAAATGTTCCAGTTTGAGTAAGGGCACATGCACATGCACACACTCACACGCACACACACACGCAAACAGATAGTCTTAAGGCTTGACCACTTGACCACATAATTACGCCGTGCACTTGCCCCAGTTCCGCTGTCTAAGCTGCCCGAGCTTGCTTTGCTTTGTGGTCAGCCCCAATGCCAATTAAAAGCCATGGAATTTTACAAATTAAGCCTCATTACACACACACTCGCACGCACACGCAAACAAACACACACTTGCACATCTTCTCATACACACATGCATAACCGCAATCCTGTGCAGCTGCCTGCCGCCTGTTGACACATTACCTTCAGCTGCAAATCCATTTGCTGGCTTGCGGCTAGCCTAATTGCCCATAATTTTGGACGGTGGCAAAGCTCGGACCCGCTCGGACCCTGCCAGTGGCTCTGTCCGCAGGCTCCTTCTGCATAGAGCCTAAGCAAGTCTTAATTAAAAACACCATTGCATGCATTGTGTTTGTGCAGCTAATAAACTCTTTAATGCACCTCACATAAAGTCCAAGATTTGAAGTTTCTGAGACTGAAACAAGTTGAACGTTTTAAGCTTTATTTTAATCTGTTTATAACAATCAGATTATAAATGATACAAGATTGATCCTAATTTTTCAGGACTACAAGCAGTGAAGTCGTAGAATTAATTCTCAGTCTAGAAGTATGCAACATAAATCTACTGTGAATAGAAAATACGATAGTATTAGCAACAAGTTTCTGCTATAAATTGGGTTTGCCTTAGCTTTTTATATACTCATCTACCTACTTTACTTGCAGTAATTTTACAGGGTATTAAACCTTTAGCAGTCACAGCAAATTAAGCCAGCTGTCAATTGGTGTGAAGTGTTTATGGCTGCTGTTTGTTTTACCCCCAAACCTGCACATTCTCACATTATTCCACTGCCACTTCCATTCTTTCTCTCTCTCTCTCACTCTCTCTTTCCCTTTTGCACTGTTTTTCTCACTTGCTCGTCGTGTACTCCAGCTCTAATCGCTTCTAATAACGCACAAAATTGAAAAACTTATGCGATATCATTGGAGACTTAAGCAACACGACAAGTGCAGCTGCCTGTGGGGACTGAACCCAAGCCCGAACTCAGACTCGGACTCGTAGTCGTAGTCGCAGTCGGACTCGACAACTTGAACAACTGTGACAACTTAAAGCAGAAGTAACCAACGAAAGGAAAATACAACGAGAGGAAGGAGAGCAAAAAAACATGGAAAAAACCAAATGAAAAAGAAAATACAGAGTGGGTGGGAGATGGGAGTAGGGAAAGGGAGTGACAGGAGTGGGAAAACTGTCATGATATGCCGTAAACATGACCAGCTGTAGCTGTAGCTGCTGGCGCCAGGAAAGGAACTGCGACTGTGAATGAGACTGAGACTGAAGCTGAGACTCGGCCAGGATTCTGGTCATGGACACATATTGAACTCTTGCGTGTATGTGCGGGTGGCTTGTGTTTGTTTTTGCGCTGTGTGTCACTTTGGAAATTGTACAGATTGTACAACAGTTACAGAGCGTGCAGCGTCTGTTTGTTTTAATTTCTCTTATCGGCAGCCAGCTGCTTCTGCTTCTGCTTCTGCTTCAGCTACTGCTGCTCTCCTCCATCTGATCCTGCTCCAGCTACTACTGCTGCTGCGTTGACTCCCTTTGGCTGCTCCCCAGTGCCATACAATTTTAATTGCACAATGGCAGCTCCTTTTGTTTAGCAGCTACAATTTTAAAATGAATTCATGGCCTGTGCGCCGCTTTCCTCTTTTGTTTGACGTCTCTAAATCCGCAAGGAGTTGTGCGAACTGCGCACACAGTGCCAGCCGGGGCCAGCCCATTCACGGGTCAGCTAGAAATAGGATCTCACTAGCAGGAGCAGGAGGAGGAGCAGCAGCAGCAGTAGAGGCAGTGAGCTATTTAATTGAAACTTGCTTTGTGACTCCACTGGGCTGGCCAATAAAATGTTTAACTTTGATTTAGTTAAGGGATTTCTAAATAAATTAACTTAAAGCTGGCTTAAAGTGGATGCATCAGAAGTCAGACCAGAAAAAAGATTACCAAGAGAGAGAGATTTATGTAAATTCCAGGGAAGTAGTATTCGCTTTACATACGAAAGAATTCTAGATTTACATTTGAATTATTAAATAATCTTTGGTGAGTATTCTTTGAGTTGCCATATAAGAAACTTCTTAGCACATTCTGCTCTTTCTAATGCTTTCAGCATTAGATTAGACTCCTAAAATCGCCAACTAACAATTCTCTCTCTCTATCAACTACAACATCAGCCTGTTAATAGCACGCATTTCCACTTAGGCCCCCGACCCCTGCCGTTTCGAAGTTTTTGTCTTGTGCTGGTCGTAAACTCCCGCAAACACACACACATTCTCTTAGCTTCTTAATGAGCAGCTCTTAACATTCTCTTCTAATCCCAGGACAAATCTGCCTCAACTGCCGCCAACGACGACGGCGACGACAACGTTGCGTATGCGTGTCGTAAACATGTTTTCTATCTTCAGACGTGGCTGCTGGTGGCTAAAACAACAGCAACAACAACAAAACGTAAATAGACCACAAAAATTAAACAGCCGCCTTGAATGACTTGGCCGAAAATGTCCAATAAACACATTTATCTGACCCCCGAAAGCATAAAAACCTGCGCCGTCGATAACATTTTATAACTCGGCCAAGTGCCATAACCCAAGTAGAAATGGCCACAAGGAGTCTGCTGTGGAGTGTCGAGTGTAGAGTGGACTCAAGTGGAGTACGTGGAGGCCCGGCACAGTGTCCCAAATTTACTAATGAATTAAAGCCACAGCTATTAAAAGTAAAGCGGCATAGACAAAGTACCCAAAAAAAGATAAACAACATTTGCATACGCAAAAATTAAACCCAACCCAACCCAAGCCAAATGAGACGAGGGAGATACCATAAAAACTGGAAATAATTTTACATTTGGGCATAGAATCGCATAGTGAGGCGCAGATAAATCAAATTTATGAAACCAACAACTGGAAAAGAGTGAGAAAGAAGGGAAAGGTCGCATAATTTAATACACCCACATTAGTTGAAACAAAAAACTAACTAAATATAACAAAAAGTAGCGGCGGCAGGAGTAAATACATTAAAGATGCGACCAGTTAATACCCTGTATATGTAAAGAAGAGAGTACTTTTATATGTTTTAATATCTGTTGTTTATTGACCTTCCGTGTTTCAAATTTATTAGTGTAAGAAACTTAATGATCTTCTCGAAACAGTCCTTCAACTACAAGTCAAAAATATCTAAGAGTTTTCTTGTATGTAAGCCATGTATAAAATTATGCTTACTTTACTCATTTTGTTGATCTTAGAACTGCCATAACAACATAGCAGCTTAGTCAGCGTCATATCTATAAGTCCAACCAACTTCAAGATCATCCCGAAACAATCTTAGCCGAAACCCAATAAAAACTTTACTCTACCCTTTTTATCAAGTTTATGGCGCAAGGGGTATAAAAACAGAGCAGCAACAAAAACAAGCACAAAAGGAGAAAAAGAAAGCAAAAGCAAAAAGTGTTAATGAACAAAATAATGAGTTCCAGTGCCCAGTTTCAGTTTTGTGGCATACAAAACATTTTATGACACTAACAGCTAAACGCCACGGGGAAAACTTCAACGGCAGGCAAGAGCAGCCTGCAGGCAACCAGCATCACCCACACACAGTCACACACACAGTCGCACACACACACACACACACACATAGACAAACAGAATCAGAGTCGCCGCATGAAGCAATAAATAATCAGGAAAGTTTCGTTGAATCGAATTATCACCCCCTGAGGTGCAGTTCCGTAATGAATTTGTTTTGGGGTTTTCTTCTCGCTACGGCATTTAGTTTCATTACGTTTTGTTTTGTGCTTCGGTTCCACTGCGGCTGCGTGACCCGCCAACTAAACAGAGACACACACGTCCCTCTCTCTCTCTATCTCTCTCTCTCTCTGTCTCTCTCACTCTCTGCAGCAACTTGACTAACTTTTACCTCTGCCCCGCTTGCCGCCTTGTGTGGTCGAGTCAGTTTTTGATTCAGTTTGTTCAGTTGGTTTGTTTATTTGTTTGTTCTTCCCCATTTCCCTTACACACCCCCTTCCCCCCACCCCTGCGTATCTGTTCGGCTTGTTTGTTATTCGGTTTTGTGTTTTTTACCATCGCATTTCAGTCGACATTTTATACATATATTCTATGCAAATCTGCGGGCGCAGATTCACCAGCTTCACCAGATTCCATGTTGAACTCTGTCGCTCCGCATTTATTTGCCATTTGCGATTGCTTTCGGGATTGTGGCTTGTTTTGACGTTGTCATGTGTGTGTTGCCATAGTCACAGCGCGATTGGCAGATGTTTTCACAGCGATGCAATCGAATTTCTCCGGTCTGTCTGATATTTGCCAGCAGGCCACAGAATGCCAGAGGTATCGCACCATTGCTCTGAGGTGACTTTATGCCCAAATTAAAATACGGTTTTCATTATTCGTTTTTAATGGAAATGTCGAGGTATATTCGGATATTCATGAAGGTAACTTTATATTGGTATCTTAATAAGGTTAAACAGATTTGATTTCTAAGTAAAATATATATTTATTTAGTTGAAAACCTTTACAGAATTCACTTTTAATTTTGGTTTTCTTGAAATAAAATAAAGTAAATAAAATATTTTATATGAAATATAAGTCTCTTGAAATTGCACAATTACTCAGTAAACTACCCCCATCCCTTATTCCATTTCAACCCTCGCTCTGTTCGATTATATAAAAACGGAACGTGCCCATTTCGTTGGTGTAGCACGCGACCAACGGGATTGAGAGCAGAAACATCATTTCGACGCGTGGATCACCCATGCAGGGAAATTTCTCTTCCGTCACTTTCTTGTAGGCCTCTGCAAATAAGAAACAACCTTAAGACACTTGCTTCTCTCCCTCTCCCTCCAATAAGAAATACTCACCACGTATCTTGGCGAGAGTTATGGCTTTTGTTGGCGAGAAACACTCGGCATCCCACAAGATTTGCCAACAATGCAGTGCGAGTTTTGGATGGCGACGTTTGACCTTGTAGAAGTAATCGTCCAGAGTCATTGTGTGTTAATCTATATATAAAATATATAGACACGTGTGTACAGCACACAAGCTAGAAATAAAATGATGGAAATGTCAATGTGCACTGTCTTCCGCTCTCCCTATCTCTCTCTCCCACTCGCACAAACTGGTTTCCAGCCGTTATCAAAGTGCACTGACTCGTGCTTCACCCCACCCCACTCACCGCGCTCTCTCTCAGTAAACGCTCTCTTCCATTAGTACTCTCTCAGACTGTCGCTCTCTCTCTCTCACACTTTGGTGGTGGTTTTCTTTTTCCGATCAACAAATTTTGGTGGTGGATTTGTGCAAAGGTGTTTGACTCGACTGAGCTCAGCAGGGACACCAACCACCCAGCTAACTGGCATATTCTACTACATTGTTGTTATACTGCAGAAGAACAACACAAAAAGAACTTTCTCCGCTGACCGCAAATTTTAAATAAATATTTGCCATAAATTTTTAATGGCCAACTCAAGTTCGCTTTCTTCTTCTTCTTCCCCAGACCGCACGCCGTGCGCAGCTATAAAAAACTTTAGCTCCATTAATATTCAACGCTAAAACTGCAAAAAAAGACACAGAATGGCGGAGCGACAAAGAAAGAGGGACTGGGCGAGAGAGAGGAAGGAAGGTGAAATGGGGAAAAATGACTTCAGACACAAAAAAGTTCTTCTTATTTTCACACTTGTGGCAAACGAAGTAGGAAAATAATTACAACTTTCAGGCAAAGTAGACGGCAAGGACAAAGCAGGGAAAAATAGCGAAATAGCACGAAATAAACAAGAATTTGCACACGAACAGCAACATACCCTGTAATTTACAATTGTAAATAACTTTGATATATTTTATCGATTTTATTTTTTTAAATTTTACCCCATTTTCTTAACTTAAACACAGTTTAATTGTTTTACAGGGTATCAAAAGCGTATCAATTGAAGTTTGTATGGTCGCACATTTTTTAACGCATTGAAATTCAGCTAGAGTGTGTTTTGGGGCGGGAGGAACGAGGGAGCAGAACCCCAAGATATGGCAAACAACTCGACAAAGTCATTTTAATTTAAGTTGTGCAACATTTCAACACTTTGGTAAATAAATTCTCACAGCCTGCCTTAAGGCGCTTTCACTCCGTTAGTTGCATTTCTACAACAACAAGGTGTTTATCTGCTGTCTCACTCGTTCTTTCTTTATCAATGTATGTACGTGTGGCTGGTCTTAGACAATGGGCTACAGTTTTATTCGACAATTTCGTGCCGAACTCTTCGCAATTTGCATTTTGTGGCTGTTATTTGTCGCACTTAATTTAATTTCCTCGCTCTGTCTGCCTCTCTCTATTTCTTTTGGTTTTTTTCTCTCTCTCCCTTTATCTATCTCATTCTCTCTTTCTCTCTCTGCCTCTCTGAATGGCTTAAATTGGCTATTTACGGCACTGGTCAAATCAAAGCGACATAGGCAAAGAACTTTTTTAATACCTCGATGAGAGTTAATTTCAGATTGATCAAATTAGCAATTTAGCCGTTTTGTGTGGATTATTATTATGGTGAACGTGAAACCAAAGAGAGAGTGGCAAAATAAAATGCGATTTTTGAATATTTATTGACATTGAGTGCTTAAAACCAAACATTTTTTATCCTTAACAGCTTTAATAAGAATATCAGAAATATACAAGTATTTTTAAAGTATATATATTGAGTATTTGTAAAGTGCAATTGCTCCTTTTTCTCAGCCAAACTATCAAATTCATGAGCTGTCAAATTTAGCGAGCTTTAATTTGCATATCAAGTTTAAAAATAATTCAAGCCAAAACTTGTGCAACGCTCTTAACTGAGCTTAAACACGCTTCTGCAAGCTGATACTTGTCTGCAGCCGCCACATAATTTCAAGCTCAGCAAAAGTAAAAACTGCGCCGCAAAGTGCAAACGCAGCCAGAGAAACTGTACGCGCTTGTTCGCTGCACATGTGTGAGATGCACACATACACACACAGACACACACTCGCACACTCACTTAAACACACACACACATACACTCTGTATCTGCGCATTGTGCATTTTGTGAATAAAAATTTTGCAACGAACATAAAATTTGCAACGGAAGTTATTTCACGCTTGGAGCATCGCGCTGCTCGGCGAGACTTCACGTCAAAACTAACTAACGAAGTAACGAGCAGGAAGAGAGGGGGCATAAGAGCGAGCAGGAGAGGGGAGCGGCAGCAGAGGAGCGGAGCTGCTGCTTGCCGGGGCCAAAGAAGTCGAGAGAGTCAGTGGAATTAAGCAGCGTTACAAATTGTACGAGCATGAGTGTGTCTGTGTGTATGAGTATGTGTGTATATCTGATTATAAAGTAATT
Organism: Zaprionus indianus; assembly: GCA_018904595.1. NCBI lineage: Eukaryota > Metazoa > Arthropoda > Insecta > Diptera > Drosophilidae > Zaprionus > Zaprionus indianus. Next base: position 8,310,249 of record JAEIHA010000905.1, read on the forward strand.
GGTTTCAAGTTGCACCACACAGTCACACACAGAGCGAAGCACATGCGTGCTACACCTGCCACAGATAGTTGCACAACAAGTCGCTGCAACAAGTTTAATTAACATAAAATATTCAACAACAGCAGCAAAAAACTGCATTTAAAATCGAATTAAAATTTGGTTGTGTGTGTTTCTCTCTTTAATTCCCCTTTCTCTCTCTTTCTCCCTCTCTTTTTCACTTTCTGGGTAGTTTAAAACAATGCAATTTATTATTGCCTACTTTTCAGCGCGCTTGGCAATGGCAGCCATACAAGCTTTTTCATAATTCGCCACTCGCGTTGTTCAAGCAGACACTTCAAGAGTTGTAGTTGTAGTTGTAGTTGTAGTTGTTGTTGTTGCTGTTGTAGCCGTTGCTGCAGACTCATTTATTAATTCCGATCCATTTGTACAGTTGATTTACGTCCCACATAAATACCGTAATAAATGGAGCACTCGAAGGCCCCCAAACTCAAGGCTTTCACTCCGCTTTGACCATTTGTGCCTCACAAGTGCACACACACACCCACACACTCCCGTACGTGCTTGGACATTTGAGCAATTTGCTGTTCTGCATTAATAATTGCAATGTCCTGGAAATGAAGGACAACATTTGGCACAGTTTCCTTGATCAAACATTCCCAAAAACAATTTCGTTTTGACGCCCAACCAAATTGACTTTCTCTCTTTAGATTTACTTAAAGAACAGCTGCAATTTACTTGGGAAACTCGTAAGGCTTGTGGATAAGTAAAGTAAAGCTTTATTTATAGTTTCATCGATTAACTTAAGCTTAAAATAGACAAGTAAATTGTCAATTTCGCTTTTCGGAACATTACCTGCGCTTAACAAACATAGTTTATCAATTAACCAAAATGTTGTCAAATGCAGAACTAAATTTGGCTAACCTTGCAGTATTTGTTCAACTGCTGCTGTCGAGTTGTCTAATTGAGTGCACATCCAGTTCACACGTACATACACACACAGACACCTAGCACACCTCAACACCTGAATGCATTGAAGTTGTGTTTGTCTAGTCTCTACATACACGTGCGCAGCATAACTGAGCTGCATATTCAGCCGCCCAATCAACTGTCTCTTTCGTGTGCAATCAATTTCAACTAAATACCGTCTTCATGCATAATTACTTGCCAATGTGCGCGTGTGTGTGCGTGTATAACCATACACGCTGTGTGTACTTATAGAGCGTGCTTAATATGGCAATTAAAAGATGATTCCAATTAAGAGTAAACTGCATATATTGCACAATATCTGCACCGCCCCTCCACCCCTCGGCATAAATCCTATTACGCCCTTTAGTACAGTGTGCACAAAAGCTGCATTAATTGCCTTAATAAACATGGACATGTTGGGAAATTAGTTAAATCAAGTATAGCAATTTGATTTCGAGCGAAATTTTCAAAATTCTCCCTATGCAGGCCACAAAGCGAGCCAGAATTAATTCATGAAATTAACTTAGCTATACCCTGTAGAGTAAAAGAGTAGTGTATTTAAAATTTAATTCATTTCATTAATAATTCTGCTAGGACACTCTCAGCTAAACCTGTAAATCCAATGCGGAATTAGTTCCACACAAATCTTTTGCATACTTTTTTGCGCTCATTTAATCACATGTTGAATATTTAAATATTTTTTTTCAAATTATTAAAGTACTTCCCTTTTCTCAGAGCACAGAGCAAGCGCTCGTAATCTAAAATTAAATCCAATAAACTATGGACGTCATTTAAACGAGAGCATTAATATTAATAGCTAATATTTAGGGTCCTTTATGTAGTCTAATTAAATTTCCACTTAAAATACTGCGTGTTTTTTCGACAGCCCCTTTTTCGCTGTAAATAAAAACAATGCCTCAAGCGAGAAAGAGAGAGAGAGAGATAGGGGGAGGGAAAAAACTGCAAGCAGCCACAAACAATTAATCAGAGGCCGCGGGCTGGCAAGCTAACTAGGAGAGTTGGAGGGAGACAGGGCAGTGTGGGTGACTGCGGCACTTTGGGAAACAAACAATTTGCATAAATTAAATAAACTAAAAATGCTGTAAACATAATTAGAAATATGTACGATGCTCTTTCATTCTCTCTCGCTCTTGCTCTCTCCATTTACAGCTTCCACAAACAATTTTCAATTGATTTATGCAAATTGCAAAACCGCAAAACAAAATGTAAATTTGTCAAACATTCGACGCAGCAGCAGAAAAAAAAATGATTATTATATGTATAGTAAATAAATGAATACTGGCATGTGTAATACATATAATAAATAAATGCGAAAACAAGTTATTTGCATGTTTTGTTTGTCAATTTCCTTCAGCTTCTCACACACAGAGATTCAAACACATCCGTATCCATATCCATGTCCACGCGGCATTGTCATGTCAAACAACTGTCGATCTGCCCTAGTTGAAATCCCTTCTCCTCTGTGTCTCTGTCAGTTCGTGGCAAAGTGCGACCAAGTGCAAAACCAAATCAACCAAAAATTGTGTAATAAATATTAATTTCGTTTAATTTTTAGTTCAGTTTTTTGCATTGCGGCATTTCGCATGCTAAATTAGATTCGCATTAATTTATGTATATGAAATACTCAAAATGAAACTCGACTGAACTGAATAATCGAGCAACTACGCGGAAAATGTATTTACTAACTAAATTAGATAAAAAACAGTGTGTAGCGATAATAGAATGTATAAATGAAATAATGTACATTATTTGCTTAAATATTAAGCTTTAATTTATCGCAAATTTCCTTGTGTCCTTAAATAAAAGCTTGCTAGACTAACTTTAGAAATTATATTCTCAATTAAATTCTATAAGCCACATATATCGTCTCTATATGTCTTCATTTTCCTTATTTTAAAAAATCTTCAAAATACAGTTTATATTAGTGTACAATAAAAAAAACAATAGCGTCAACTCGTTTAAGTCCAAACAAAGACTCATTTGTACAGAGTCATCTGCTCGAATAAAATTTTGAATAAGTATATTGTAAGCTGTCCTCTCTCTCTGTCTATCTCTTCCTTTCTTTCTTCCTTTTTTCCCTTTCTGTTTTCCTGCATCCCACTCCCTGGGCAACTTTTTACTCATGTTATTGGCACTTCTCGCGAGAAAACTTCAATTATGTTTTATAAAAAAGCTTAGAAATGGTAATTGGCTCTGCGCAGTGTAATTCGCCTCTTAGGCAAACTTCATTTTGAACTAACTTGACCATCTGTTTTACTACCTTTCTCTCTCTCTCTCAACCTCCCTTTCGACAGTCAACAAGTGGTTGTTCTGCTTTTCGTAACATTTTCTCATTCTTTTACAAATCTCACTTGAAATTCTTTTCACGCTTCCCCCCAAAAAAAAGAATGATTAATTTATTGCTCGTTTTTCATATTTTCAAAAGTAACTTTCGTAATTTGCACCCCGTCGGGCAGCCCTGGAGCTTCTCATTCGACAGGCAAATATTAATTTCATAAATGTTGCGTGTCTCTTAATGAGAACTGAGAACACTCGAAATTAATAACACAAAGCGCACATTTAATGCAAATTGCAGCCCCGAGACTGAAGCAGGAACTGGAGCTGGTGCTGCTGCCATTGTGGCTGGCACTGCGGGTTGCGGGTTAGGGGTAACAGAGGGAGTGAGGAAGAGGAAGAGGGAGGCCAGGCGTGCTGTCAACTCATTGGCCAGTTCCTGTCGCTGTCGCCGTTGCTGCTGCTGCTGCTGCTGGAGCTGCTGCTGCCTCAATTTCTGAGGCGTGTGTGCAGTAATTATGAGGGCATTATGTTGAATCCACAATCGTTATTGCATGGACATGCTGGGACACGCTGATGCGGATGGCGATGCTGCGCGAGAACGAGAACAAGCATGAGCTTGTGGCTAAAGACGAGAATGGACAAGGATGTTGTTGTTGTGCTCCATGCGGTGCTTGACATTCCCAACATTTGCGTTATGCATGAACTGAACATATAGACAGACTCGCGCTCCCTCTCTCTCTCTCTCTCCTCTCTCTCTCTCTCTCTCTGCCAAGAACTGGTGCTGCTTGGGGCAGCAGTCTACCCCTCTGCCGCCCACTGTGCGGCTGTCTGCTGCTGCGTCTAAATTGCGACAACATTATTTAATTGAAACTAATTTGCCATTTTGTGGGCGCCATCAAAATATTTAATGCCACTGGGCGAGTGTGCTGTGGCTTGAGGGTAGACAGGGGTAGGAGTTGGTCAGCCTTGTGGCAGAATGTGGGTCACTCTGCTGTGGAACGACTTTAAGCTGTGCCCCACACCCAAAACCGTGTGGCAGCATGTGGCTGGCTGAGCTTATTGGCTGGCTATATGTGCCTCATATGCTTGGCAAACAGACAACTACAACAACAGCAACAATGAGTAAAATTAAACTGAAGTTCTGCCACTCCCCCTATCTCTACCTTTCTTTTGTGTATAGTTTGCCATATTTCTCACCTTGTAGAAGTTGCGCACACGAGGAAAAAAATTAAGCGCTTTATGGCATGCAGCTCATGCAACAGCAACGGCAGTGGCAACTGTGAATACTACAGCACATGCTCTGTTTACTTTTACGACTTGCCCTGCAACGTCAGCGGCAACTAAAAAGCGACTAGTGAAGCTGACACAGTAGCGGCTAAATTATGACTGAAAAACGGCTAAATATGTGCGAGCAAAGCGAGATAGGCTGGAACTCATTAGGAGGCAATTGATTCAAGAAGGTCTAAAGGTTGAGAGATGTAAAGTCAGTGAACTGAGTAGAATATTGAGATCGTAATTTTATTATTTTTAATTGTTTTCTTATATTTTTTAAAATCTCGTTTGACCTTCTCGCAAGTGCTTCCGAAATTGTAATGGATTTTATAAAGAGACTAGTGCTTCAGAAATTTTAATGCATTTCATAAAGAGACTAATGCTTTATAAAATCCATTAAAATTTCTGAAGAACTTCCGAGAGTACAAACGAGATTTTTGCAAGATTTTACTGAGGAATCTTACGATCTTCCAGATATTGCTTTAATCACTAAAAAATCGGTTAAAAGTCTTCAGAACAGTGTATAGGACTAAAGGTGTCGTTAATAACAAGATTTTCTATATTATTTCTTCAATATATCGGCCAAAAGTTGATTTAAGTATTTGTGAAAAATTATGGACAATATGTGCTTAGTTTGCTTGGAAGATGAAACCAAGTTTTCACTGAAATATGTAAGGGAAAATTGTTATTCGTTTTTAGACATTGTGTTAATCTCTAAAAGGCCTCCCCTTCAAGCGTGTCAGATTGTTTAAAACATATCAATGTTAATACGTTCTCAACTATGTATAGTTACCCAAAACCAAAGAATATTTTAAGAATAATTTTCTATAAAAATACCCAATAATTTTAAATAATTAAATAATTTTAATTTTAAACAGAAGCAGACCGACAGCGCTAAAAAATGGCTATAACAAGCCAAAGCTCAATTGCCAGCACTGTCAGACGCACACACACATACACGCTCAACCTACTACGGCGAATGACATCGCCAGCTGGCGAGGGGCGTGGCACAAAGTAAGCAAAACGCACGTGACGCTCATCAATTTGGCGCACTTTGCCTTCGTCGTTGTGTTTTTAATGCGCTTCGCCAACGAGGCAAGTGAGCAAGCGAGAGAGCAACACCAAGACTGGGGGATGGGGGCGATGACTATGATGATGACTCCGAGGCTGCTACGCTCCATTCACGCTGGATTCGTTACTGTTGCTGCACACGATCCTGAACCTGAACCTGCCCTGGCTCGACTGCATCGTTCCGCACATGCTGTGCACGTCCATTCTCGCCCACCTCTCTCCCCCTCTCTGCCTCTCTCTCTGCTTATTTGTGTGTCACGATTTTGCATATTAATTGCATTAAGTTATAGCCACCAACACCAACCGCCGTCGCCGCCGCTGGATGGCGCCACATGTGCCACATGGCCCCCGGCTTGCAACTCCAGTGATAATTTCAGCTTGGCAAATCCACTTTGCTGCACATGTTTGAGGCTTAGTTGCCGTGTGTGTGTCTCTCTGTGCTTAACTCTCATTCGAACTGGCTCGTCCACAATCCAGAAATCCTTTGGATAAAACCTGCACAAATACACCTACGCATACACGCACACATACACACACGGGCGCACACACGAGTGCTCAACTAAATACCATTTGATGCCCATTTGTTCGCCCACTTGAAATTTATTTATAACAGAATTTCCATAGATACAATGAAATCCGATACGCGCCGCATGCTAAGCAGCTTCAGATAAAGCTACATATACACGCAAATATTTGCGCTCACACACACACACACACATGCATATGTATATGTGTAGATATACACAAATATTTTCGGATATTTCAAAATGTTTGCCAGTCTCTTGGCTATTTTTAACATGAGTCAGCGCTACAAAAATTGGTATTTTAAGTATTTTTTTATAAGCACCGCACGCAATTAGAGATATAGAAGGGAATTTTAAAATATTTTCTGTGAATTTCGGTTAAAATTTTTGGCAAACTATGTAAAGAAATTTGATATTTCGGTTTAGCAAAACTTGTCAATTTTAAATTTTTAGAACTAACAATATGCTTTCTGTTCTTCATGGGTTCCATGGTATTTTAATTAATTTATTTTTATTAAATATATCAAATTTAAAAATTAGTAAGTTTAATAATAAATTTATTATTAATTTTCGTAGCTTTCTTTTTCATATTCAGCGAATTCTGATTTTTTTTTATTCTCTTGGGTTAGAGTATTTCAACTTCACTATAAACATTTGTTCACTTCATCTTCTTCAGTTTTACGATGTCTTGCCAGATTTCGCTCCATACTTCTTTACATTCCATATGCTTATTTATATACTATTGAATGCAAGGAAGCATGGAACTCTCAAAGGCCAACTAAGCAATTTAAAAACCATTACAATACACACAAATCACACACACACACAGATGCACTCACACACAGTTAACTTTTATGTCTTACTTGCGATGTTTCGTTTCCATTTTGGTTTTCTTTCGCCCTCCTTTTTGCTGCTGATTCTCACTGAAAAATAATGACAATGGCGAACGTAATTACAACAATAGTTGCAAAACATTTTGCACAATTCTCCTTGGCTGCATTTCAGGGGGCAATTCTTATCCAACTATTCCATTTATGGTTGTTTCCCCCCCCCCCATTCTCCCCTTGCACCCCTTTCGTTCTTTTGGGTTTTTGTTTTAGAACTAAATCCTTGGGATCCTTATGCTTCTTGCTCGCCCGGCTGTGGCTTGCAAATTTTCCTGTTTTTCGTTGGATTTACTGGGGAAGCCGAGCTTACTTTTTTCGGTTGAGGGGCGGGGGGTGTGGCAATGCGGGATGCGGTGCAGGTTTAATACTTTTGCCGTGCGTTTTTATAGTCCAACTGCAATAAAGCAATTTTTAAGCGCACTGAAGTGTGTTTATATGTGACTGGGCGTGGTCCAGGCAGGCGGGAAGGCAGATGGGGGTGGGGGCCCTTCGTAGTATCTGCTTTTGTTTGCTGCTTCGTTTTCGTTTGTTTTTTACAATATTTTTTGCATCTTTCACGCGCCTGCACAAAAAATTCATAAACTTTTTTTGCTGTTACTTTTTTTACTGTAGTTGTTGTTGTTGATTTGTTGTGTGTGGCGGCGCGTCGCGGCGCCCGCAATAAAATTGCGCCCTTGCTTTTTTTGTTTTTTGTTTTTATATTTTTCGACTTTGTGTTTTTTATGCGCATATTTTGCGCCACATGGCCGTTGCCTCCTGCCCCTTCCCCGCTTTGGCATTGCGCTTAAACGATTTTTTCTTTACATTTCTGTTGCTCCTCTTGGCGTTTTTTTGGTCACATTCCGCATACGAAATATGCCACAGAGCACACAAAATCCGCGCTGCACACACACACATGCACACCTAGTATGCAACTTCGATTTAGGAAACACAACTCAAAGTCGAACTCGGACTGAAACTGTCTCTGTAACTGGAAGAAGTGTCGGGACAACTCTCGGAGTGAATATCGGGATGGGAAGTGCACGGCGTGCGCTGACAAACGCGACTGTCCTCTAAGCGCATTGTAAACAGACATTTATATAGGTGCCTAAAATTAAAACCCAAGCTGAGACCCACATGAAGCGTCGCTGCCGACCCAGAGCCGTAGTCCCAGTCGAACCCGGTCGCAGGTCAAGTCCAAGCCGGGCGCACAGTGCGACACATGTGTCCCGTTATAGTTTTTACCTACTTGAAGCGGCAATACCCACGCGGCGTCGTCGTCGCCGTAGCCGTCGCCGAGTTCGATATGCGATGTGGCACATGGATGCAATCTGCAGTACACTTCAGGCGTTTCCCAGGGACCGCCTAAAGTGTATCGAGCGAGCCGAGAGCAAACCATATGGTGTGCACTTTTACAACAAACAAACAACAGCAATGTCAAATGTTAATCATCTGTTACAGACTTCTGTCTGCGAAGAATGTGGCAGATATTTGTCATATACAGTCAATTAGTTAGTCATTTTTTTTTTAATTAGCTAAGGCGGATAATGGGATAAACCTGGATTTTAAATTTGTTCTATGTTCTATGTTCTATGTTCTATGTTCTATGTTCTATGTTCTATGTTCTATGTTCTATGTTCTATGTTCTATGTTCTATGTTCTATGTTCTATGTTCTATGTTCTATGTTCTATGTTCTATGTTCTATGTTCTATGTTCTATGTTCTATGTTCTATGTTCTATGTTCTATGTTCTATGTTCTATGTTCTATGTTCTATGTTCTATGTTCTATGTTCTATGTTCTATGTTCTATGTTCTATGTTCTATGTTCTATGTTCTATGTTCTATGTTCTATGTTCTATGTTCTATGTTCTATGTTCTATGTTCTATGTTCTATGTTCTATGTTCTATGTTCTATATTTTATATTCTATATTCTATGTTCTATGTTCTATGTTCTATGTTCTATGTTCTATGTTCTATATTCTATGTTCTATGTTCTATGTTCTATGTTCTCACTCCTCTAACCTGTCTATATATTCAATGTTCCTCTTTCTATGTTTTAAGTCAACTATTCTATGTTATTTTTCTATGTTTTTTGTCCTATATTCCATCAAATCAAAATCGATATGACTTAATTTTGACATATAAATGTGTTGTCAATTCTGAAAATATTGTTTTAGCTAAACATTTAGAAACTTTCACCAAATGTGTTTTTTAAAGGAAAAATTATAGTCGTCTGGATATAACCATGAATTCCATAACAGTCGCAGCTTCTCTTGTTTCATCAAGCCTTAAAAGGCTTAGGGACCTCTCTTCACGAATGGTAAAAAAGATCGAGAAGAACAACGCCAAGCCTGCAACACCAGCAATCCCTGAGCCACCAAACCTTATAGCGCCGCCAGAGGGGCCGCCAGAGATTGTCGTCTTCGGAGCGGCAAGTATTGACTATATCACGTAAGTTAATCCCAATTAAGTCCAGGGGAGGGCAGTTCCTTTACGTTGCCACTTGCAGATATGTCAGTGAACTACCCAAACCGGGTGAGTCTATGTCCGCGATGTTCAGGGAGAAATGCTATGGTGGCAAGGCGGCTAATCAGTGTGTGGCCGCCAGAAAATTGGGGGCTAGCTGTGCTCTGATTGCCAAGATGGGCAACGATGATCTTGGCAAGGAATACTTAAAATATTTGAGCGATATGCTGATCAACACTGATTCCGTAAAACTTATGGATGGTGAGTTTACGGGCTTCTCCCAAACCAATGTCGACGACAGGGCGGCGAATACCGTTGTGGTGCTTTATGGAGCCAACAATAAGCTGAATGTCAAGGAAGTCAAGGACTACAAAAAACATTTCAAGAATGCCAAAGTGCTGCTCTGCCAGCTCGAATCGGATCCCAAAGCTGTGCTGTGTGCCCTGAATATGTTCAAGGGTGTCTCAGTACTGAACGCTTCTCCGGTCACCAATAAAACGATTACTGATGAACTGCTCGCGGCACCGAGCATTCTCTGCGTCAACGAAATCGAGGCGGCACACTTGACTGAACGCGAACATGTGAAGACGGTGTACGAGGCCAAGGCAGCGGCCAACGATCTGCTCCTGAAGGGAGCGAAAAGTGTTATCATCACCTTAGGGGATCAGGGCGCAATTCACTTGTCCAAGAAGGAACAGGATCGTTGCATCCACTGTCCAGCTGCCCCGATAAGATATCTGGCCGATACTTCTGGTGCCGGAGATGCTTTTCTGGGCAGTCTAGCCTACCATATCGCCAGATATCCGAATTTGGAAAGAGAGTATCATATCCATGCGGCCAACTTATGCGCCGCCCACTCAGTGGGTCAGCGTGGAACGCAGCCCAGTTTTCCCGGCCCTGACTTGGCGCAAACCGATCTTTGTCGTCAAACTCCCGTATTCAGTTTGGTACCCGATGAAGACCCCAATGCAGGTGCTGTCCCACCGAGGGTAACTATCAACCCAGAAGCAAAGACTCTGCATCCGGCAGACGCAGTAACTAGTCCAGTTGCTGGAGAAGCAGCAGCACCCATCCCAGTTGAGGCAAGGCGTGCAACAAATGCAGAAGATGACGGGGCAAAGCGTGCAACAGACGCTGCAAAGATGTTAGAAGCTGAGCAAAAGCGTGAAAGGCTATCAACCCGTATGGGTCGATCCATGCTTGAGCCCGGCCATGTCCCAAGCAAAGAAGAGCAGAGAGCATCAAAAATGTTGCATAGTGCAGCACCATCAGAAACTAGCCAGAAGACTGAATCGACAGCAGGAGATGAGGCACATAGCACAGCAGACGCTGAATCTAAGAAAGACAGACTATCAACTCGATTGAGTCGAACCTTGGGTTTGGCCCAACCGCATGAAACAGCGAAAATCATGCCGAAGCCCGTTGGTGGCGCCCACCATCTGGCCAGGTCATCAGTGGCCCAATATAAGCGACATGCCAATGTACCCTACACACCCAACAGGTACGTGCAGAAACCCAAAAAGAGAGCGGTTCCAAATAAGAAAGTTGCGGAAAGTTAAAATTTATAAAAGAAAGGAATATGAGATTCTACTCATTGAACTCTTTCTCACTAAATTGAGTAGTTAGAAGCCGAATTAAAGTGACCGTTTTGCTGAAATGTTGCCAAAATTAATATTTTCTACCCTATCACGCCCCTGATTCAAAAAAAAACTTAATCGAATTGTAATGAAAATTGTCAACGTGTCAACGAAGCGAGCGAATCCAAAAGAAGAGTGAAAAAAAAACCAGAAAAAGGCTACACAATCGTGCATTTTAATTAGCAATTTGCTGTGTGGCAGCTGCAATACTTTAATTATACCCTGTACATGCTAAACAGTCCGTGTGGGGTGGTAGCAACAATATCCTAGTAAGCTGAACGCATTATCTATGCAATTAAACGGCCTGAAGTAAAGGAATTATACGTATGGGCTTTCCAGAATAGACAACCTGATGTGTAACAAAAAAAATGACTAGAAATTAATATGCACTTATAAAATGTAATTTTGATTAAAAAATACATTGGAATCGAAAACAAACTATACAAAGTACTCACACGACTTCATAATATATTAATTTTCATATTTATGAAGTCAAATATACCCTTTCACAGCAAAAGAGGGTACCTGCAACGCACATACTCCACCTCTCAGCTATACGCACTTATTTTAATGTGCTTTTTAATGCACTTCGCGCAAGTTTTATGCATTTTCATTATATTATAATTTTCTGTTTAATCACATCGCATGTTCAAATGAGTGCGGGGAGTTCGAGTTGGGGTAGTGGGGAGGGTGAAGTTATCCGACGTTCAGCAACAAACATAATAATAGCATTGAATTACAACAGCCGCGGCTTGGGTCGTGTAACTAATTATTTAAATGCTATTATTGCCATTAATGTGTACATATTTTAATTGAAATTAATTAACGAGCTGTTCGCAAAACGGTTAATGTTAATATGTTGACAAGGCTCTAAGTGGCTTAAGGTTAAAGTTAAATCGGTTATAAAAATTACAGTTTACAACTTGAAATGTCCGAAAAAAATCGAAAGTGAGGCAACTGTACGAGAATTGCTTGGGTTATGTAACAGGAATGGGAGACAAAACGACAGAATTACTTTCGGTTTCTCTGGCAAGCAGAATAGAGAAAGAATTATAATGGCTTGAGTTTAAAATAATTTTAGCTACAACTTTCACTCGATAGCAGCTATATACTATAAGTATATATCTTATGTGTGTGTGTGTGTGTGTAGGTATTTCTCTATATGTATTTCCGCACGAAAATAGCGATGAGCAAGTGACTCGTATTATTCACCATTCACATACCAAGTACTCTCTGTCCCTCTCTTTCTCTCACTCTCCCACTTTGTCTCTCCCTCTCCTTTTTTCCCCTTCTCATACACAGATATATACGTAAGCAAATCTCTGGCGATTTCTGTGCTTTCGTCTCTCCCCCAATTTGATATTTATAGCGATTTGCGGCATTCTCCATAAATAGACAACGAGACAGCTTCGAATACAATTCAGAAAATGATATTTCAGCCTTTTTTTGTAGCTTTTATCCAGATTTCGTTTCACATTGAACAACCGAACACTTTCGCGATTCGACAACTTTTGTCTTTTGATGTTTTGACAATTTCTTTCGAGAATATCAAAAAACTTTAAAGCGATTTTTCAGCACTGCGATTATTTAGAATTTTATCTTAAGTTTCTTCAGTTTTTCTTTTTTTTTTTGGTGATTATATTATAAACAAAGCGGCGAGACCAGGCCGGATTCGAGTGATCTGCACAGCTCGAGAACAGAATCGGTAATGCACTAAAGGATGCAAAAAATATTCTCAAATTAATTCTTGGCGCTGGGCTGGGCCTGCTGGCGACGGCCCCCAACGCGCTGCCCGGCTATAACTGTACCGTCTGGCCGATCGACCCAACGAACGAACGACCGAACAAACAGGCGAACGAACGCTACCCCAAAGATCCAACGAGTGCGTCCGTCCCTCTCTTCCTACTCCCCTTCCTCATGAAGACCTGGTGCTCCTTCTCCCGCTCGCTGGCGATGATGAGAACTTTCATTTCGCTTATATATTTATTTCGTACATATTTATAGCTTTGTCTCGTCTTCTTGTCTTGCTGATCGAACACAGACACACTCGACAGTGTGTGTGTATATAGTGACGACTATATGGTTTGTTATATAGCTGAGATCGGCTGCCCAAAATACACTTGGTTTGCGTTGTTCTTGGGCTTTTGCTTCCACATTTCGCCTCAAATGATCCACGCCAATGATCCTCTTACGCAGGCGCGTAACGCACACACACACATACACTTATTTATATACAAACACACACAGCAGTGTCTATACTTAGCCGCTTTGGTATATACGGAAGATCGGGCAATCGTCGAACCGCTGGCAACATCGTCGATTCGGCAAACATCGTGCTATAAAAATAACATCCGAAAACCAAGAACAATCCGAGTACGATCTAACATTACGATCTCTTTCGGGTTTCTGGCAATAGAATCACCAATCACCGATTGCCCGCGATCGCCAGGCATCAGTTTGCCATTTCTTGTTCGTATTTTCCCAAAAGTTTTTCCTCTCTTTGTCGTTCCTTTTTTTTCGCACTCGCAATTTTGGGTTGACATATTTTTGGAAATGTCAAAATGCGTTCGAATTGCTTAATTACTTTTTATGCACACACACAACATACATTTGGCGCGTTTCCAATCGGTTGGCGATCGGTTTATCCCGCTTTCTGCTTTCTTCTACAAACAATTATCACAGCTGCTTTTTTTTATGGCTAGAAAGGAGCCAAAGTAGCCAAAGACTTTATCTTGCTCTCTGCAAATACCAAAGATCTATTTCAGCATGTAACGACCAATTTGTTCCGTTAGTAGCGTTGATCATATATATCAGGGAATACTATATATGTACATACATATGTGTTTACGTACATGCACTGATCATGCTTCTGTTCAACATTTGCGTGGGTTGCTGCGCACATTTTTGTTTTTCGCTCCCACAAACAACTATTTTTAGCTAATCAATCTTATCGACTAGCGATAAAACCAGATGATTAATCGCACAACTATGCACTCTAATAATATTACACAACAAAACACAAGCGCACTCGATCGTTAAATACCCTACAATCATTTTATAAGGAATTTAAGAACATCAAACTGTAATGTTTGTTTTTCTTCGGAAAAATCTTGTGTACTTTAATATTCTATAAATTTCAAATCAATCAAAATCACTTTAATATTTTATATTCTATATTCTATACTCTATTTAATATTCTATAAATTTTCAATTCATTATCAAAACCAATTTTTTTAATTTACCAAGTATTTATAGAGCTAAACAGACTGCAAAAAGCAATAACTATTTGATACTCATGAATTGATAAAAAACAATTTACTATAATTACATTTTTGATTCTTAAATTCGACATTGTGGATAAATTATTAAAGAAACTGTCTTCATAAAATTTTAAAAACAAGTATTCTTAATTCTTAGTAATAAACTCTTATACAAGTCATGCGGGCATACAAATTTATTCGATAACATTTCCCTTGTGGCATTATCGAAGTATTCGATTTTACTTAATTCATAGTTTGCGCATCTTATTAACCAAATGCACTGCACAATTCCAATGCTCAGTGCAAATATTTGTGTAGTCCTTTTAAACAGAGTCGAGCACATTGAAATTCTTGAATATAAATGTTATGCAGCAAGCAGAATGCAGTATGCAGCATGTGGCATGCAACTTGGGTCCTTTTAAGGGCTTAACAACATTTTCAGTTTGATGCTGCGAGAAACGCACAAAACGTTCTCGAACACAATTCGCCTTTTAATGTGCAAATGTAAAGCTTAACTAATGCACACACACTCGCACACACACACACTTGCACAGCAAACTTGCAGATGCACACACATAATGGATGCATCCAATAGATACAGCCAGCTGCAGAAGAAGGCGAAGGCGAAGCAGAGTAGATGGCGTTGCTGCTTCTGCTGCTGCTTACATGCGAGAGAAACACACAAATGCAATTTAATTTTTTTCTCAATGATCTTTTTTTTTTGTTCTCTATATATTCTAGTTTTTGCCTTTCGGTTCTTTTCTTTTGCTCATCTTTGGCCTGCTTGAAATGTATTTTTGGGTGGCAATAATAGCTCCCCAGAGCTGATGCTCGTCCTTGTCGTTTAGGTTGATGAATTTCTCTCTCCCTCTCTCTCTTTCTCTCTACATGTGGCTGTTATGCCATTAAAACATGGCCACCAACTGTTGTCTACAAATAAATCTCGTTAAGGGGGACACAGGAAAAGGAATCTATACACGCGTTATGCCACTTATGCAGATATCAGATACAGATACAAATATCGCAGAAGAGTATAGCAAGGCAAGATGACTATAAAAAAGCGTGTTCTTATTGTATAAATAAAAAGAAACAATAATGGGAGATCATAATACCCTATTTAGATAATAAAAATCAAATTTAAATTCATAAAAATAGCTGATATGAAAATCTTATTGGCCAAAAAAATCTAAATCTCTTAAGTCAATCTAAAGTATTTGGTTAAGCAAAAATGAAATGCCTACAATAGTCTTCATACCCCCCAACAGAGAGTGCACACTCCCACACAGAGTGCACTCGGAATTAAAATCAGAATTAAAATGGAAATTGAAGTGAGATAGAGAGGGAGACAGAGACATGGGCAGCAACAAATTAAGAGTCGACTAGGTAACAAACTCCGGGCTGCATTGGCAACCAAATCAAATCTCGACACGTTTTCGATCTGTGCGACGCACGAATTTTTATGATATGCCACATTCTGTGGCACTTGCTCATAATGCGTCGCAAAGCCGCAGGACAGAAAAGAAACAAATATTCAGCATTTTTGCGTGCTCTTTCAGAGCCGAGGCATGTCGCCAATCTAAGAAGTTTTGCAGCACAGATTCATTTTAATTTATGTGCAACACACTTGAATTTCTATTAAAGCGCAGATAAGAAAGGGTATTAAAAATTCGTCAATGCCGACGTACATACACAATTCTTTTTCCCGTTTTTGTCTTTTGTTTTTACGATGGCAATTAAATTGCAGAATTTGATTTAATTTATTTTATTGATAATAAAAAGCCAAAAAAACTCAAAATGCCGCCTCGCCAATTCCAACGTTGCTCCCTTGGCAACACACACATACAGAGAGAGGGAAACATACATACAAAATCAGATTTTATTTTCTTCGCGTTTGTCGCCTGCCCCCCGCCAGCTCCTCATCTCCTCCTTTGCTCGCATCCCACGGCAGCGACTTCAGATTCAGCTTCAGTATGCAAATGGGCGGCATTGCACGCTTGTCACATTGGAAAATTGAAAATCCTTTTATGTGCAAAACGTGACAAACGATTTTAGATTTAATGCCTCTTGACGGCGCATAAATATGAAAACTTTAAGTGGGGAAACTTTAAAGCAACACGCAAGGATAGAATATTATGAATTATTGAGCGACAGTTACTTTCTTGAGAGTGATTGAAAGTAGCGAAAATTGTTTCGGCTTGTGAAAATTGATTTTATAACATTTTTATGAGTTTTATAGACAACTTATAAATGGCTACAATTCAATACAATCTACTGCACATTTGATAAAATTGAATTAAGTTCCAGGAACACTTGCAATACTGTTCTATAACCAGATTAAATTTAATAAATATTTTATAAAATTAAATAAAATTCCAAGAATACTTTGCGGCACTTGAGTAAAATTTAATTCATATTTTATATACTTAAATAGAATTTTAGGAATAATTTGTAGAAACAATTATTTATAGCTCTAAGGTGATAAATATTCGGATAAGTCTTCTGTCTCATATCACATTATAAACAGCTTTTATTATCTTTTATCTCCCTTTCTTAATATTAGAATCTTTTTCTACTCTCCGCTTAAAAGGTAAATTTCTTTCAAGTTAAAATTTCTTAATTGCATTCCATGCCACGCCCATTTAATCTGGGCATTGTCTGTAACAGCTTACATGTGTAACACACTCATCGTCGATCTGTCTGCGTGTGTGTACATAAGCCCGTAGAACCCTTATTGCACTACCTACTACTGCTACTGCTCTGTAGCTCTCTCTCCATGCCGAGCCACATGTGATGTGCGACGCTGCTGTCGTTGTTTGCCCCTTGCAACGTTCAGTCTTCAGTCTGGCTGTCTCTGGTTGTTTCGTAATTACGTGGAAGTCAAGCCCGGCAAGCGGACACATGTAGAACATGCCACATGCCTACACTCACACACGCACACACACACACTCGCACTCACATTCGTACTTGAATTGTATTATTGCATATGCCTTTCTGCGTATGAATGAACTCAAGTGGCGGCGTTTTCAATGTGTTTACGAGCCATTTCGTTAAAAAAACAACACAACAACACGATCTAAAAAGGAAGAAATTTTCAAGGCAATTCAAAGTAAATCCCGAAACCTTCCCTTCCTGCCTCTTCGTTTTGAAGCAATTGCAACTGAAATGCAATACCAATTAGTGCACAAAAGTCGATCTACCTATGTTACATGCCAATATATATTTATGCAAATGAGGATACAGTATCATATACTTTGCAAACTGATTTACATAACTTCTAAATAAATAGCAAACTTGCTCAAGAAGATTGTGTGTACATACTTATCTATGTTATATGCAGGGCCGTAGCGAGGCGTGTGCGGGGTGCGCAGTGCACAAGGGCCCCGCCTGTTGATAAATTTGCTAATATAAAATTAAGAATATAATTATTGTAATAAGTATTAAGTTTCTTTAAATTGGTGAAATGTTTTATGAACTAACTTTTATTTATTTTTAAAGCAAGGTAATAAAAAAAGAGTGCCCGAGAAGAGCCCTCGAGACGGTTGCTACGCCCCTGTGTATGCATTCATGTACTTCCTCACTCTCATATATATTTAGACATGTATTGTATTTCATTCTTGCAATAACAGACATTAATTTGTTCATCGTTTACATTTGAAGGGTACATTTGGTTTTCCTATGGAATTTGGTAAATATGTTCATAGAATAAAACCAAACAGAATATCAAGGTAGATTTCACGTAGCTTAGAGAATATCCAAGCTATCCCCAATATCACCAGTAGCTGAACTAACTGAATAGTCACTGAAAACAATAAAAAATGAGAGTACAACTAAAAGTTAAAATACAGACAGCAAAACGATGCAACCCATCATTCAGTTCACTCACCAACAAAAAAAAATATAATAATAATAAGGGTATTAAAAAAAAACCTGAAAACTTTGTCGATATTTTGTGCCAGATTTTTGAGTTCGCAAAAGTTTTTTGCCATATTTTGCAAAAATTTACGCCCCAGAGAAAAGAAGAGAAATAGAGAGAGGGAAGGAGAAGGGTGACTAGGAAAGAATGTTCCCAAAAGCAGGCAGTGCGCCAAATGCAACCCACTAAGTGTGCACCCTAACCTCCCTACACTCTTCACTTTCCTTCTTCTCCTTCCCTCTCGCTCTCTTCCTCCATCTTCTCCCCCTCCTTGCTATCATTTCAACCATTCTAACATGGCACACAGCAAAAAGTTTACGCAATGTACCGTAAATTGTGTGTTAATTCAATTATGCCCAAGTTATCGCCTACCCACTGCAGTTCCCCCACACACTGACACACACACACACACACACACAGCCACACACTGACACACACACAGACAGCTGCGTAATTAAAATACCAAATGTTTATTCAGGTAAATAATTTCAAAGTGCTAGTTGAAAAACGTCGGCAACTGCAATAACAAAATTGATACCATTTACCAGTGAATGGTGCTCGGTATACCCTACAGTACAGCCCCATAGTGGGTATGTGAGCAGAGTATATTTGTTACAAGCAGAGAAATGTTTCTTAATGGTTTGGTTAACTTGTAACTCAATCCCAACTTAGAGGGTATCTGCTGGGCGTGCATTCCGCCAGCCCAGCTGCATCTCACTTGTTTTCAGTTGTTGTTTATGGCCAGGTTAGTAAGTCTCGCTGACTTTTGGCAAACGCGCGCCTGCAAAAACAATCTAATGTCAGGCACGATGCCATGCCAGAATCTACAACCCTCTCTCTCTGTCTCTCTCTTTCTCTCTTCCGCTCCCTTTCCCTTCAGGCTGCGCCTCTTGCGCCGGACAACTTTGCCGCTGGCGGCGCCTTCTTCATTGAAGCGTTGAAATTTCCAGCGCAAAAGTTCTTAACAAAACTTTTCATTAAAGTTTGGCCAAGAGGGCAGGGAAGGCAGGGGCGTGGCAGAGGCGCAATAGAGGCCAAAGATGTGAAGACGGAGAAGGCGAAGGAAAAGCGCGCAAAACTTTGCCGCTGTGCCAAACGTCATTTGTGGGCGTGGCCCAAGTGCAGCGGCGAAACAAAAATACCCAAAAAAAAAAAAAAAAGAAAACTATAAAAAATAAAATAAAAACAACAAAAAATCGTTGCTAAAGTATTTGTTTTTCCTCGGTGTGAGTGTGTGCGAGTGTTGTAAGCATGTGTGTGTGTGTGTGTGTGCGTGCGTACTAAGGTTTTTCTCAAGTTTTTAGTCGCCATCCGCAAAATGTTTTTCTCGCATTTCAATTCACCACAAAAACGTTTTGAGAAATTATTGCAAAAGTTTTTCATAAAATGAAAGCGCATAAATTTAGTACAAAAAACGTGGCTTCTCGCGTGGGAACTCAAGAAGCGAAAGGCACTAGGGGGTAGGGGTGTACAGGGAGTGGGAGAAGTGGGGCTGCACTCACGGGAAGCCGGTTAGATAGTTCTGGAGCTGGTTAGCGTCGAATATCAAGCGGCTGCTACATTGCATGAGTCCGATATGAGGGCACACACACACACACATGCACACACACGCACGCACATGCATGCCATGTGCACCTTTGTGCGACACGTTAAGTTGTAAAAACAAAAAGGGAACTCCCCAAAAAGCAACAGCAACAATAACAACAACAACAACAGAGACGCAACGAGTGCGAAAAAGTTTTCGGGGGTAACGCGAAAAATGCAGCAAGCGTTCTCGACAGCGACAACAACAACAACAGGAACAACAGGAGCAACAATAACAAGGAGTAGTGTTCTCATGTGGCAGAGTTGCACTTGGCAGGCACTGCAATAACCCTAAGTTTGGCTTAAGCTCGTTCTAAGTAGTAAATGCAAAGGAATTATCAGCTGATTATTTGAAATTTAAAGAAAATTCTTGTACGATACTTATAAAATTGTGTATAATAGATTATTAATATGATTTATCGTAATGCAACTGTTATTTGACAATTTATAAATTTGTAAATATAATTTAATTGACACTAATCAATTTATAATATTAATATAAACTACAAATTGATTGTAAATAATTGAGGTTCTTCTCATAAGAAACTATGTTGTCTGTTTCCATATGTGTTGTCTAGATTATAAACTCTTTAACATGAATTATAGTCTACAAAAATTTAAAGTATTTCATATAACTTCATTCAACAATTCAAAGCTCAAATTCAAAGTTTCTTTTTCAAACCCAAACCCAAACTTGATTTCATTGGGAGTAAAAATTCCTCTATAAAGAGCATTCACTAGTTGCCCATGTGCCTGCCACACAAATTGCTTAATTTTCCGCATACAGTATAGTTTACGTACATTCTGCACCTCCTCTTCACTGCCCCTGCGCCTCCTTACCCCTCTCCCCATCGTTCTGCTTGTATTTTTGTCGACTTTTCAACTTGGGCGCGACTGTGACGCGTCGGTGGCGACGGCGGTCGTTGGTTGGCGGTCGACAGAGCGAGTGAGGTAGGAAGAGAGATAGAGAGAGAAGTGTGTGTGGGGGGCAGAGGCAGTGCGGTGTGCATTTGAAATATGGTCGCTTGTGCCACAAATAAATAACGCTTTGAAATCGCCTGCAAGTGGATACAGGCAACAATTCGAGTGTATGTGTGTGTGCGTGTGTGTGTGGGTGGCGCTGCGCCGCGGCCTCCTCAGCCTGTGTCTCTGCCACTGGCACTGCTGCTGCCTCTGGTCAGGGCTCTGTTCTATACGGTTCTTCTGTGTTTCGCTCTGCTAGTTAAGCACTTACAAGCACAGACACACACAGACAGAAATAGGAATTAAAATATAAAATGCTCTCGACGGCAACAGTCAGCGTCAGCAGTCAGCCGACACAGCTGCAGATACAGCTACAACTAAAGTGAGATACAAATACAAAGCTAGAGATACAAATGTATCTTTCGCTTTATGCGGCTGCGTTGGCAACTAATATTTATTTTTATTTCATACAGAGACACGTACAGGTTGCAGAGAGAGCGGTGTTGGAGTATTCTTGGGAAAAGGGTAGTTTGAAAATTTTGAAAACAATTTGGAAAATATTTTCATGTTTTCATAATTTAGTTTGACATGTTTGAAAAGTTTCCACAACAAGCGCTGAAAGCTGAGACCGAACATATTTTCAATTTACCATATACTATTTTTAATACTTTTTTAAGAGACTATAATCATTTTATAACTGCAGAATAAAACCCCTTAGAAATATATACAAAAATTAAAATTTTCCATTCTTCAATATTTCTTGACTTTCTCTGACTAATTTATGATAATGATAATGAGTCAGAATGCTTTTAATTTTTTGACAAATGATTATGTAGCATATCTTATATATACTTAAATATATTGTCAGTTAAATCTTGAATCAGCAATATATTTATATATATTATATAGCACAAAAAACTGTAAGCCAAATCGAAGCTAATCAAATCGCATTTTAGCTCCATTAGGACTGTGATTTAGAATCGCCTCCGGTTATCTAACTGCCTCCAAGGGAGCAATTCGATGCGCAAGATTTGGTCAGAGGCAGCGCCTCCCACGTTGCCAGGCCCCCACATGGCCAGGGCCAGAAGCAGAACCCAAACTACTCGACATGCCCTGAGACAGCTCCATCAGGTCTACACCAGTTGGCACTTATTGAGCAATTAAACGATCCTAATGCTGCCCCGGAAAACACGTGCACAGCTGCCTGGGCTTTTGAACTCGTTGGCGATAAATTTGAAATCTCTGAAAAAAATGAAAAAATCTCCGCCTGGCAACAGAGAATAACCACACACGGGGAGACGCAAGACGGGGAGACTAAGGGAAGAGGAAGATTTGTCAACGCGTTGGTAATTGAATGCCGAGTGCAATAGCCTTTTGTCTAGGAAGGCGACGAAGACCAACCCAAGGCGACATCTAATTACGGCAGAAGGAGATGGGGGAGAGAAGAGGGGGAGCAGATAGGCAAGAGAAGAGTCTACCGATCGACACGTAACTGTAGCTGCAACATCTACAGCAGCAATAACAACAACAAGAAGCCGGAAAAAATGCAGTGATGAACAAAAAAAAAACAGCTCAGTATTTATAGAAACCAACGCGATGCGAGCGAGACAAGCCTACAGCACGAGAGAGACGGCAAGGCAAGCGAGAAGAGAGAGCGTAGAGAGCGCTCTCTCGCATAGATCGTAGAGATCACTTTATGATATTTTTAAACGATAAAATCGCAGCAGGCGAAGTCAAGTGCACACACACTCCCCGATCACACACGCACACACATTGCACTGCGCATCAAGTAACCCAGAGAGGGAGGCAGGAGGGGGTCTGCGGCTAGTACCAAATGAAGCCATTAGACCCCGGCCATATACAGAGTTCTGGCCTAAATATAGTGCGCCCCGTCGTCTGGGTAGCTCTCGAATGGAGTTACTAAATTTGGACCAGAGCACATGGCGCTCTCGAGTTACATTCGCCGCCTCGCTTCCTTTTTTCTTTTGTGCTTTCTTCTGTTTAATAATTTTTTGGACAAAGGGGAACCAGGAGGGGAAGTTTCGCTTGAAAATTCAATTGGCAAGCCGTAGGCTTGTGGGCCATGTGTCGCAGCTGAAGCTGCAACTTTTTGGGGCCAGCTTGCAGCAACATCTCTCGCCTCGTCTCACTCGCAGCTCCTCTCTTCACACTCTCTTGCCGATTCCAGTCACGATTTGGCATTTTTCATCAGCGCTGCGATTTTCATGTCACGTTCACGCTGACAGAAACTTTTCCAGCCCGTAACCTTTGGCCGTGCCAAGACAGAGAGAGCCGCGACAACTTTTCCCCTTTCCTCCTAGAAACATCGCGTCTTCCTCGGCCATATAACCCAAGTACATATGTACACACATACACATGTATCTAACCATTTAAGTATATCCCCAAATACGCATTGCCTTGCGTCTATCCGCCCGTCTATCCTGCTTCCTGTCACCCAGCCTTAGGCTGTCACTTGTTATGTGCTTTGTTTGTTTGTTCTTCCTTCTTCCAAAGTTTGTCGGCCTGATGTTTAATTGTTATTTCGTATGCCCCTCACTCTGTATCTATGTGGAAGTGTGCAAAACTTAAGTACGTCTGATCTCATTTCGAACTTGTGGCAAAGTTGCCAGCCGGCAATAAACTTAAAATTCTCAAATTTGAAAATGTTAAAGGGATTCTAGAAGATTAGTTATTACTTAAGAAGTTATTGGTTAAGTGAATTATATAAATTTAGACAAATCTTAATGAAGTACATTATATTTTACTCAAAATCTAAAACTATAAATTCATCTTTATTAATCCTAACTTTTAAAACAACATTAAAGTGCTGAGCAATTTTACCAAGCCCCTTTTCTCCACAGTGAATCATATAAACCGTATTCGAAGCATAATTGAAATGCAGTATAATTTGTTTCTGGCATACACAATAACTATAAACGCTCAAACGACTCCTGAAATTTTGATTGCAATCGAATAATTAACATAGAAGTTATTTAAAATAGAATTTAAAGAGGTGCAGATTTCCAAGTAGCTCCCTTAAGTATGTAACATAATATACGCCAAACATAGAAGTCAAATATTTAAGAAATCATTTTGGTCATGAAGGTAGCAGGTATCTAACAGTCGAGCAAACTCAACTGTAGATATCGTGCTTCTTTTAAACTCTTTTTAATGCTGCAATCTCAGGCTTAAACAACTTTCCAACCACCTACAATCTACAAGCCAAAAGCTTTGCCACTTTCAGCTCATGTCATTTGGTCATTAAACCCCAATCAAATTATTAATAAATTTTGCGACTGCTGTGCTTCATTAAAACAACATTTCGAGCAACTTTATGCGCACCAGAATATATATGTATGCACTATTTATACACATATATTTTGCTGGGGATATGGAAAACTTTGTGAGCGACTTTGGGCACAGTGGGACGAGCAGTGCAAAACTCTTTGGAAGCACTCGCACAGTGCATTTTATTATGCCCTTTTTGCCACTTTATTAATTTCGAAATAAAATGGCGCAACCATTAACAATGCAGCAGAAAGCAGAAAGCAACTTCTGCTGGCCGCAACAGCAACAAGAAGAAGAACAAGTACAAATACTTGCACACAATTTCCAGACGAGCCACAATAAACAAGGAGAGCAGCAACAACAACAACAGCTAGAGGAAAAACTAGTG
This sequence comes from Zaprionus indianus, assembly GCA_018904595.1. Lineage (NCBI taxonomy): Eukaryota > Metazoa > Arthropoda > Insecta > Diptera > Drosophilidae > Zaprionus > Zaprionus indianus. Next base: position 8,334,747 of record JAEIHA010000905.1, read on the forward strand.
AAAAGCGAAGTGAAATGCAGCGAAGAAATAAAAAATGTTCGCTTACAGCAATGTTGAGAAACGTGTACAACATACACATGTACCGAGTACTTAGAACGGCAACCCATACGCATACTTTTACAGTGCAGTGTAACGCTAGAGAGAGATGGAGACAGCATCTTCTGCTTCTTGCTCGCCTTTGCACGCTCTGCAGTCATTTGGAGCATATGTTTCGAACATTTTTCATAATCAAAAAGCTTTTAGCGGCGGACAATGGCAATGATGGCCACGACAACGATGCGGCTGCCACGCCCATTGCCCATTGCCCATTGCCCAAGTAAGCAACCCCTTCTCTCTCCCTGTCTCGCAGAGAAAAAAAGCTGCAAACTGACTAACTTATTGTAGTGCAAGTGGAGCTTATTGTCCGTTTCATTTTCGAGTGCAGCAGCGTGTAAAACCGCCATAATGCACCAGATTCCATTGCCATAGCGTCGCACTGTACTGTCTCTCCACTGAGTCCGACTGGGTGTTGCATCGCCTGTGGCGTTTGTGTTACCGATTTGTGGCATGACTGAAAAAAAGTTGACAAACAGCAGCACGAAAAGGCGAAATTAATACGAATAGCTGGCTGTGCTTTAAAATACCCTGTTACTAGAAAAAAGAGGAATGACATGATAACTTATTAATTGGTTTCTAGAAATAAATATCAAAATATATATTTTTTCATATGTTTTGTATTATAGTTTATGCTAGTTTATTAACCAGTTCACTCTCCAATATTAGACAGTTCTAAATTAAATATTTTCAACTTATTTCAGCTGAAATAATCTTTAAATTCTAAAAATGATGATCTCCTCAGGCATAATGTATTCAGCAACTCACCCAGATACTTTGAAAGCTCTAGTTCTTCTTTAACTTGTTCCCTAAGAAATAACATATAAATCTACGACAACTCAGTTTATACCCATTACCAATCTCCCCTCTTTGTACTCCTAATTTTGCAGGATAGCACAAAATGCATGTAGCCAACAATGCTGACGACTAGGACGACGAACGGCAATTGTCATGCCAATTGATTGCCGAAAATAACTAAAAACCCGAAAACAAATTCAATTTGGCTTTTAACACTGAAACAAGTCGAACAATTGGATTCAATTTTCGCAATAGGCATAACATGTTGCGAGTCCAAAACAAATTGCATTCAATTCGCATTGAAAACGAATAATAGTAGTACTTATGTCTGTCTCTCAATGGTTGCCTTAATGTGTGTGTGGCATGTGGCACGTTGCACATGCTAAAGTGTAGTGCATACACTTCTTTGTAGCCACAATTTGAAATTGTTTATTTATAGTTGACAGTTTGGTGCGTATTATATTATATGTGCATTAAGCAAACATTTCATTTGTTGTTCTCCTTGTTGTTGTCTTTCCTCTCATTGTTGTTGTTGTTGCTGTTGTTGCTACTATTGTTGTTGCGGGTTATGTGCACATTACGGATTTTATTACATTTCCGAATGCTTTTAATTGCCTTTCATTAATTTTTACGCAATGCCGGTCATCATATGCAAATAAATTGCGCACACGCCTCGTTGCCGTCAGCAGGAGCTGAATGAAAACACATACAGACACACACACAGATACAACTGCACAAAGCCAAATGCAATAAACAATAAAGCACAGCCGTGCAAACAGAGTTTGTAGCTTCAGCTGAGCCAAATCCCAGACACAAGACGACAGCCTCGGACAAAGTAAAGATGGCTTGAAAATTTCACATCTACCACATAAAATAAACAATTTTGCTTGTTTGTTAGCATATAAAATAAGATTAGCATTAGCACAACTTGGTTAAAAAATTTTCTTTTTTTACATTATATTAGATTTGGAAAAGAAATTAAATAAAACATAATATAGTTGTGGACGTTGCAGATAAATCTAGTGGAGATCAGATTAAACATTTGTGCCATTGTTCATGAATCTTAGTTTGATCATTGCGGTAGTTATGCGTAACGCTTCATAGGTGAGTTCCTTCTTGCTACTGCCTTTATTGAAGAAGAAGAGAAAGTAAATAGCGATCCCTATAACTAGAATTACTCCAAAAACAGAGCAGAGAATCGTTGACAGCAACTGGACTCCAAATCCCACAAGGCTTCAATGAATAGTTTATCATCAGAATATATTAAGAACATAACCAACTCAGAGTGCTTTCTTAACTTACCAGACGCATGATTTTCCAAGACACTGACAGAATGACTCACACATGATAGAAAATTTGTTGAAGACAATCTAAAACTGATAATAATAAATACTAGTATGATTGAAAACGCAGAGAGAGACTTTAACGATTGTGAGAAAACAATTGCAGCTTTTTCTTATCTTATTCCCTTCCCAAGCCACTTTCAAAATGACACCCAAGTAGCATATTTTGGATTTCAGGCAAATTATATTTTATTTTATTGTATTTTCCTCCTCCTCTTTTACTTCCTCTCTCTCTCTCTTTCTCTCTCTTTCGTTTTCAAGGGGCAATTTTTTTATTACCTCGCGCCGGTAAATTCGTAAATTCGATTAACTTAAGCTACCAGGCACATTCAATTGTTGTTAAGGGCTGCAAAGCCAACAGTGAGACGGGAATTTAAAAAATAAAAAAAATACCAAAAATAAAGGCAGAACAAGAACTCATGCCCCATAATCGAAATGTATCTTGGCATTTTATTGCGGCCAAGGTACGCTCGGCTGGTTGTAAGCATTACAAGGGTGAGTTGAACGTGGGAGGGGGCGACTTGTCCGGGCCTTTCAGTGGGGCGATAACAACATTTTAACGCCTTATGGTGCATTTAGGCAAAAGTGCCATTTGCGTTGTGGGCTTAACAAGAAATGATGACCTCTGCGCGGCCAAAATACATAAGAAATAAGGCCAAAAAAAGAAGCATATCAAGCGATTTGAATAAGAGGCAAAGCGAGTGTAAAGAAGATAAAAAGTATCGAAATATGTTGGAAATAGAACTAAAGCTGTCCCTGATCTATTCGCAGGCGACAATTTATTACTCTTGTGACTTTAGAAGTTGTTGAAATTCTCATTATAAAGTTTGCTATAATAATTCTTATTCCCAAAATTTGGACAATAAATTTAAAGTTTCGAAAACTTTTCAATGCTTTTTTGTAGTCTTAAAAAAAAATTAAAAGCATTCAATTCAACAGTTAGCTTTATACGTAATGTCAGTTCGAATTTAAAATCGCAAATCTGGAATGAATAATTTTGAAAAACATATTGTAGTAGTCACTATAACATCGTGCTATCTAATTATTACGCTGATCATCGCAAACGCTGCAAAGACTCTTATACCTGAAGCTAGTGATGCACCAAAGGTGAGAACTTCAATGCCAAAAGTAAATGAATGAGCTTTTATTTTCTTGTTTTAAAGTAGGTTTAATATTGGGCTATAATCTACAAGAACTCCTCCATATCATCATGATTACAGAATGGCGAAATCCAGAGTGACAATACTTTTGACTTCCATTGTTGCTCTACTGGTCGCTGATCAAATCATTCTCAAGGCCGTCAACATGACAATCGATTGCTCGGGGAGTCATGACTGAAATGATAATTGTGAAAACGACTAATACAAATGTGAATCAAAATTCAATTTCTACTCTAGGCCCCATCAATGGATTTTTATTGTAAATCCGAATTTCTATATCTACATATTTATATACACAACTTAAAATCACCATTTACCAATTTTGTACCACTGCCAAACAATGTGAGCTCGTAAAGATCATTTTGAAAAGCCAAATCGTATTTTATAATGGACTCAAGTCTAGTTCGCTTTTAAGTACTTCGCATTAGCGATGCACCAAACTTATAACTGGAGGCCAAGTTCTTCAGCCAATGAAGCAAACTGTTGAGCTCAAATCTGTGGCTGATAGTCAGAGCCTTCCACTCCAGCCATCTTTCTCTCTCTCTCTTTCTATCTCCCTCTCTCTCTTGCTGCCCTTGCTCTACACCTCTTTCTTTCGTGGCGTAACATTTCAATGAAATTTCCATAAGGAAACCATTTAAGAGCTGCCGAAATGCGGAACGAGAAAGAAATCTGTGAAAAACCGCAATGTCAGTGAGCACCCTGCTCCACCCCACCACACCCCACGGACCCCTTCGCCCGGGGCCAGTGATTGTTGTGTGAGGCAAAACTGATGCCAGTAGTTAACGGCACTTTGTATGCAAAGTGCAAAAAACGGAAGTAAAGTGCCAGCACCGTCGAATAGTCGAAGCAACTAGCCCAAGCGCCATGCCACGTGGACAAGCGGAACAGCAGGGGAGGGGGAAGAGGCATGGGGCAAGCAGCGGAAGGTGAAGGAGGCCGCAAAGCGCTCGGCAGCTTCTCTGTTTGATTATTTTTTACGCCACAACGACGTTGGCGGCTTCAAGCTCTTTTTGCTGCACTTTATTTTGCAGATTGTAAGCGCTTATACACAGAACTCACACAAGGCTGAGCCGCACACACACAACAGGCAGAAAGGAGAGGAGTCGAGGGGGCGTGGCAATTCCGCACTGACAGCTGACTGAAATGTCGAAGGGAACTTCAAATCGCCTGGGTGGAAAAACCGTTTGGCATTTTGGGTTCAGTCCGTGGCAAAGTACTCTCAATGCGTCTAGCAGCTACACCCCACCTCCCACCACCCACACTGTATCTGCGCATCTTTGTATCTACGTATCTGTGCGCTACGTATCTATGGTGTGATTAAGCGCATTTCGTTCTATTTAAGTGTTGGCCCTAAGCTCTTTGTTACTCTTTATGCTTCATTGAACGACATTAGGTGGGTGCCGAGGCGGCTGAGGGTGCTGCGGCCAGCTGTGTGGACGAGATACTTTGCGATACTTGAGCATATCATTACCACAGCTGTGGCTTATGGCGTCTGTCTCTCTTGTGCTCAGCTTTAGATGCCAATTTGCCGATAAGCATCGGGGTTTTTAATACATCAAGCTGTGATTTATAAAAGTTAAGTTTTAAAAACTGATTAACTAGAAAAGAAAAAGCAGGAATTGGAGAAGTTCATGAAAGAACTAAATACAATTAATGAAAAATTAATTATAAGTATTGTAATTATTTTTTTAATTATTATTATTTGTATATACCATTATATATGTAATTAAATATATTCAGTAAATAGTTGGTTTTATAAATTATCACAATTATATTTAAGCAACTAATTAGTTTTTTAATTTATATTTGAATACAAATTGTCAGAGAGGTTTTTAAATGAAAGAGTAATTTATTAATTAAGAAATACTACTTAAAATAATTAACTATCACTAAATTCACTGGTCATCAGCCAGTTCTTATATTATTATTTATAATTATAACATTATAATTAACAAAACTTACTAAAACACATAAATTGAAACAAAATAATTATAATAAGTTTTAAAAATGGCAGTCAACGATTCCTTAAATGTTAGACAGGTAATTATATCGTTTAATACAAAATTACACAAAAATATACCAAAGAAATACTAAAAAACGTGCATCAAAATACCAAAGAATAATTTCTGGCATATCCTATTAAGTTCGAGAAGTCATTATGCGATTGCCTTGCGAAGAAATGCTTTCATTCGTAAATTAAATGAGATCTGTGTGAGAAATTGAGGCCTTTGGGCGCACAGGGCTGGCAACTCTGGAATAATTTCATTAATGCCTTTAATATGGAGCACCGAACGCTTCAATGAACCTCATTTCATAGGATATGCGGCGCTCTACACTTTTATTTTGTTTTTTTTTTCATCATGCCGATGAGCTGCGTCTTCTTCGACAGTGCAGGCTGTTGCTATCTTACTCACTCATTCGTTCCAGGTCTGAATTTTGTCTCTACTTTTTGATTGCCTTTTACTACATTGAACATTTGGCATTTGCTATCTGCTGGCAGGGGAGGGTACCGAAGAGGGGGACTGGGGGGAGGGCGGTGGCGAGCATTACTTCGATTTGTTTCTTATTTAAATTTTGTATACGCTGCCAGGGTAGCTGGTGGCAGGGCTGCATTAAGTGCTTTTGCGGGTGCAAAAGCGAATTAATGCGAGCCGAAAAAAATGGCAAAAAAAGCAAGCAAAGAGAGAGAGGGAAGAGAGGGAGAAGTGGAGGGGAAGGGAGGGGGAAGAAATCGCTGCGGTTGCCAGCTGTAACGCGTTTAATTTATACGCTCGCCCAGGCAAGCCAAGCAAATACAACAACAAAATAAAGAACGGCAAAGAGAAGGAATAAAAATATATATTTATTTTACAGCTGCTTCTGCACTTAGAGACGAGTGTGTGTGGGTGTGTGTGCGCGTGAGAGGTGAGTGCGGGAGCAATAAAAAGCAGCCAGCGAGTGGCATTCAACACCTTTTTCTATTTTGGCCAAAAAGCTTAATAAACAAACGGCCAAATGGGGTGCGGATACGGATGCGAATGCGAATGCGGATGCGAATGAGCGTGGCAAATACTATTCGCAGTGACTGTGCGGCCCAAACCAGCGCATAAACATTTAAGTCCACAATTTGCACAGCACGTAAAGGGGGCACAATACACACACACACTCGCACACTCAACCAAGCAGGCAACCAAACGTTAGCCAAATGCAATTTTCACGTGCAACCGCAACGAAATTTATGCCACACCAGTAACTACAGCTACAGCTACAGCAGCTGCTGCCACTGCCACTTCTCCTCCACCTCCCCAACCCCACCTACTACTGCTACTGCCACACCCGCATCCGCACTCGGCACACTCTGACAATGGTTGACAGCGCCCGCCCGACCGCCGACCCGCCTGCCCGCAGCCGCAGCTGCTGCATCTTTCCAGCATCGCATATGAGGAGGCAGCGACTCCAAGACTCGACGACGGCGACGTCACTGCCGACGTCGCGGCTTCATGCGTGCCCGGCTACGATGTGGCAACATAAACATAAAACCAACAACTGCAACAGCAACAGCAACAACTACAACTACAACAAGAACTGCTTACAAGCGTCGCCACCTCCAGGCGCGACAGGCTGCAGCACATGCCCTGCGGCCAATCTGCAGAGTATGCAAAACTTGTAGGCAAAGAAAAGTGCTGTGAAAGCTTTAATGTGCTTCCATCGCTTATTGCTTTTAGTTGTTACTTAACAATACTATTGAAATTAAGTAAGTTGTGTTCTTATAAAACTTTTGTGTTTTTTCTTAACAAACTATAACTTTGTTCAATGGAAGACACACGAAAATCGTGTAAAATTAAGGAATAATTACAAATAAGAAGCTTTCAAAAAGATAACCATATAGTTTTCCTCACGGGTGTTGTGTTACAAAAAACATATTTTTAATAAAAATGTAATTTTCTTTAAGCTTCAACTAGCTTTCACTTGAAATAAAACTTTACGAGGTTTTTAAAACTGTTTGTATATCCACAAATGTATTTCATCTCCTGATAAATTTTATTTTAACCTTTGATGTTCTCATAAAAGATTATTTAAGCTTTTCTTAAAACTGTGAACAAAATACAAATTTAAGCTCAGAAATTCAAGCCAAAGGGAAAAAGAAAAGAAAGAAAGAGGATTGACAAAAAAATACAAATAAAGTTTAATATACGAGGGTCGTTTGATAAGTCCGTGACTTTTTGTATTTGCCGCGCACCTGCTCTAAATACAACACTGCTCCTGTCAGCAGTTATCGATTAACAGCTGACTGTAAAATTTTGAGAAAGCTGCGTTTTTTGGTTTGCGTTTTATAGGCATTGAAAGCAGACGATCTCGTGAATTTTAACGAAAATGGAAAAAAGTGAATTTCGTGTGCTAATTAAGCATTATTTTTTGCGTAAAAAATCCATCACCGAAACCAAGGAAAGACTTGATAAATATTATGGGGACTCTGCACCATCAATTTCAATGGTTAAGAAATGGTTTACTGAGTTCCGTTGTGGTCGTACCAGTACAAGTGATGCCGAACGTTCAGGTCGCCCAAAAGAGGTCGTCATGCCAGAAATCGTCGACAAAATCCATGGAATGATATTGGATGATCGGAGAATGAAAGTGCGTGAGGTAGCTGAGGCTGTAGGCATCTCAACTGAACGGGTACATCACATTTTACATGAATATTTGGACATGAAAAAGCTTTCCGCGCGATGGGTGCCGCGATTGCTCACACACGACCATAAGCGCAACCGTGTGACCATTTCAAAGGAGTGTTTGGCGATGTTCAACCGCAATCCAAACGAATTTTTGCGCCGTTTCGTTACCGTAGACGAAACATGGATCCACCACACCACACCAGAGACCAAAGAACAATCAAGACAGTGGGTTTCTCCGGGTGAACGTGCACCAAAGAAGGCCAAGGTGGGTCTGTCGGCCAACAAGGTCATGGCCACAGTTTTTTGGGATGCACAAGGTATCATTCACATCGATTACCTTGAAAAGGGTAAAACGATCACCGGCGAATATTATTCAGAGCTTTTGGACAGATTCGATATTGATTTGAAGCAGAAACGACCGCATTTGGCGAAAAAAAGTGCTGTTCCATCAGGACAATGCACGGGTGCACACGTGTGTAGTCAGCATGGCAAAATTTCATAAATTGGGCTACGAACTGCTACCCCATCCAGCATATTCTCCAGATTTAGCCCCCTGTGACTATTTTTTGTTTCCAAACATGAAGAAATGGCTCGGCGGTAAGAGATTCGGGTCAAATGAAGAGGTCATCACAGAAACAAACGACTATTTTGAGGGCCTTGAGAAAACCTATTATTTGGAAGGAATAAAAAAATTGGAAAAACGCTGGACTAAATGTATAGAGCTAAAAGGAGATTATGTTGAGAAATAAAACGCTTCTTTGACGAAAAAAATATATTTTATTCAAAAAGTCACGGACTTATCAAACGACCCTCGTATCTTTCCCTAATCAGCAACTTTAATACGCTTTGATACCATTGCGATATTAGTTAAGAAATTACCATAGACCTCATTTACTTTAAACAAACTCTAATTTCGTAAATGAAATTATAGGTATTTAAAATAAACCTAATTAACCTAAGTTTGATTAAATCTGCAGAGAATGTTCTTAATTTATTTGGTAACTCTCCGTAGCCCGAAGGCTTGCCAGTAAATTGAACATTGGTCACTTGGCTTCAGGCTTTGCTATCGCTGTCTTTTGTTGTTTCTTTTGTTTGCAGGCCAGCAGAAACGGGGCACGTGGCACGGGGCACGGTGGCCAGTGGACATTGTAATGCAGCGCTATCACCTGGCGCTGCATTTGCTCAGCAGTCCGACTTATTTATTGCACTTGAATTAAAATGAAAAACGCTTCTGCTGGTCGGGCCAAGCGGTGCAGTTCATGTTCATTTCAGAGCGGGGGGAGGCGCCACATGACGACCCAAATGGTCGGCAATGCAAGCAGCTTCCGCTTACCAATGGCAATGAGTAACTGCAGTTACAAGGGGCAGGACGAGGAGGAGGGGGGGAGGGGGATAAGAGAGCGCGGAACGTGCTGACAATGTGGCCACGGCTGGACGCACAAGCAGCTCGAGCAACTCATAAGCACAAGCCGTGGACACCTGCAAGTGAGCCCCGGGTGAGCTTTGGGTTTCCGTTTCCGCTGCAATGTGTCGCCGCCATTATGCAAATGCTGCTCCGCAAAGGGAAGGGATGGGATGGGAAGCGAATGAAAGTAGGGAGGCTGGGGGCCTTCCGCTCTCAGCACATTCCACAGCTCATTGCAATCTGCATTTAAATGACCCCAGCAAGTTGAGAGCCCGCACTGAGATTTTGCCGTACAGCATCATCATCGGGCAGCAGCGCCTTGTCGCATCATTTGCAAAAATATTAAGGAGCGCAATGAAGGAAAAAATAAATTTCCTTCACTAGCCTCGCACAGCCGGAACCACCTGGAAAATTATGCATGGAAAACGTTGCGCACAGACCCCGTTTCCCCTCTCTCTTCTCTCTCTCCTGCTTTCACATTCTAACTTGCACGCTCCCTCAGGTGCTTGGTCGCCTCATTTCAGTGCGTGCCTGCGCGCCTGAAATGAGTTTTCACTTTGATAATTGAAATTCCTTTCAAACCTAGCTACTCTCTTGGCCAGCCCCGAGTCCAGTCAACTATGATGATTTTTGGTCTCCTGATTGATTGCCTTCTTTTGCATTCTGTTGTCGCATGCAAATGACACGAGCTGTTGCATATGGAATAAGTTGGAAAGTAGTTAAGTGAAGGAAGAACCTAAATTAACTCTTGAAATAAGTAAAACTTAAAGGAAAAATAGTCGTTTACATAGAAGTGATATTCAAATTATGTATTAGGAAATTTTATTAAATATTGTATTATACTCGTATTATTATAATATATCTATCATACGATTGAAAAATGACTGAAATGAATGAATTGAATGAACTTAGATATTTTATTTTACATTTTTCTAAGTCCTTAGAGATACTCTATACTTACTATTAACCTTCATTTTTAAAAGATGAGAGATTGTTATATTTACAAAATTTTTCAACATAATTCAAAATAAATAATTCATTTTCTTGTAAAGGCATAAAAAACAGACCTCCCTTAGCTTTCACCTTTCATCCCTATTAACAGTTAATTCTTAAGCCCCGACCTGTTCCATTAAATAGCTTGCAATATTCATGTAAAGTTCAGCTATAATCCTTGATTTCTACCATAATTTTTTTGTCTGCTGCTGCAAAACCTTTTTTCATTTTTGCATTTCGGATTAAAGATTTAAATTCCACATAGTTTGGTTGGGTTGGGTTCACGTAGCCTAAACTAATTTCACACACGGCTAGAGCTGGCCGGAGAGGCATGTGGCATGTCGCACGAGGCAGAGGGGTGGCAGGGTGCAGAGCATGCCAGGCATGCAGGAGGCACAAGCCAGAAGGCGTTCCCCAGTCGTTTTCATAACTTTGACAAGGTAACACACAGCGCCGGGAGACTGCTAATAAAGTTACACGTAGTCACACGCACACAGCAGTGTATCCTGCCCGCTCACACACAAACACACACACACACACATACACATGCAGACAGAGATCCCCAAGAGAGTTGTTAACGTTTTTTCATCGCAGTGTTTACTCTTTTTCATCTTGGCGCCAGGACTCTAATGACAGGAGCCCTGGCAGAAGACACAGCAACACAGCGGGCACAGGCAGGCAGCAACGCCAGCGATAAGCGACAATAAACATAAAAAATGAAATACAAGTCCCTTACCCTTCTGCACCCCCCATCCCTCCGCCGTGCGCCCTCGTTTCCGCTTAAGTTTATGCAATGCTCGGCACAATTTTTAACAACCATGCGAGATTTTTGTCGAGCTTTATTGCCGCTGCTCGCGTGGATTTTCCTCGGATTTTCGGCACATCAACTTTATTTTGTTTTTTCCATTCTGCACTTTCTCTCTCTCTCTCTCTCGCACGTGCTGCGCATCGCTGATGAGCGCAACGCTCCTCGGGGTACGCAAATTAGTTCGCAGCGCAAATTCATTAATTGAATTATAATTTGCAAGCGACGTTGCCACGCCCTCCTCGTGTACGCCCGCCCTACGATTGCGTAGGAAATGTGGGCCAAGTAAATAATAAACATGTCAGATTCATCCGCCGCCGCCGTCGCGTGGGCGTGGCAGCGAAGGCGTATCAGTCAGCCGCACCCGCTGTGGCCTTGTTATGCAAACTGGTTGCAGGCAACCAAAAAGACATGAAAAAAAACGAGTCAGGAAATTTAACATGGTTTTTTGTCGAGAGTGCACAACAGGCAGGGTATACCCTGTAAAGAGTGACAGGTGTTGCAGGTTGGCTTAGTTGTAAAAAGAATCCTTCAAGAGTAATTTGCTGTAGAGCTCGATGTAAGTCTGCTTTATTCCCCTACAGGGTATTTGCTAGTCGAGCACTCGCTTCTCAAGCGCTTGCACATGTTTATCATGCCCCGCAAATACACATTTTTGTAAAATATATTATACCAAAAACCGCAACAAAAATGCAATTTTAACCTCTTTTCCAAATTGGTTTTGCTTTTCTCATTCTCATTTTTGGTTGTTTTGCTTCGCTCTTGTTTCATACGAAGGAAGAAATATGCAAAAATTGATAGCTGCATATTTGGCGAAGAGAATATTTGAGAGAGAAATGCAATTGATTGCAATTTTAACGAACATATTGTAAAACAGTTTGATTTAATTAAGAATGCGAACGAAGAATGAAAAGAAACGATGAGGTTTCCTTATTCCTTTTTGGGTGTGTTACTTCGTTATTAATTACAAATTTATGAGTTTTAAATAGGACTTTTTGTTGCTCTTGATAAAGAGGAAGGGAAGAGAGGAAGCAAGAAAAAGAAGACAAACAAGATAAGAGGGAAGAGTTTTTATAACAAAAGGTACAAGCAACGTGCAAAAATATTTATTAATTTTAAGCCTTCCTACGAGGAATTTCTGTTTGTTGAGCAAAATTAAAAATGAGTTCGCAATGGAAATATGTTAGAATTATTTAAAAATAAAAATAATTTGCCGAAAAACCTCTTTTTAAGGAACGGAAATATTTTATATAAATAAAAGAAAAATAAAATAAAACAAAGTATATTCAAAACATAGTGAAAGAGAAATAAAATACATTTATACATAAAATATTATTTAATGCATAAGTAAAAAACATGATTGAAATTAAAAACAATTAAAGTATGTATTTAAAACCAGCATAAGTAATTTATTTATCTTATTTATTTATTTATAATCAAATAGAAATTTGAACAAAAAAACTACATACTAATATGCTTAATATTCTACAAAGAGGAATCAAGCAAGCTCGAGTCTTATTGCTCTCTAATCTTGATATGCTTGAACCGACACTGTCAAAGCGATTTTGCACTAATTAAATATCTTGAAATTAGTTAATTGAATTCCTTGTGACATTTTCAACTTCCATTCATGAAAGAATCCCCCAAGCTCAGCAAAGCGAATAAGTAAGTCGAATCCGAATGCGAGGCTGCTGTCAATTTGTCGAATCAGCAAAGGGCTCAGCCGAACAACAGCAGCAGCAGCAGCAGCAGCAGCTACCAATGTCATGTCAATACAATTGCAAAATGGAATTGGCAACACGCATGCCACACACACACCCACACACACACATAGCTGTGTCGTGTGCTGCATCCTTGCGTCGTGTCGTGACGTCAGCTTAACATGCGATCAGCGACAGCGAACGACAGGCAGGAGAAGCCTTTCTCCCCTCTTGACTTCTCCTCCTCCTACTTCATCTGTTGAGGCGTTGACAGTCGGCAATTTTGCAATTGTGGAAAATTATTTCTCGCAAATTTGTTGCCTGTCGTCGGCGTCCCTCTCGTCGTTTTGATGTGTGTTAACTGCCAAATCAATCGGGCCAAAAATAATACTGCAAAAACGCAGCAGAGCTTCGTCGTCCCATTAAAAAGCAATTTAATTTACTAAAATACACACGCACACATACTTTGGTACACGCACATAAGCAGCCTGCCACGCCATAAAGTATGCTACACATTTTGTGAGCCACAAAATTTGCAAGCCGATAAATTCGAATTATTAAAATTGAATTTGCACAGTTTGCATGTGCAATATGTTAGAGAGGAATGTGGGTGTGGATGGGCGTTACTTAGGGGCGTGGCACTGCTAGAAAATCACTGCTGTACATAGCGGAGAGCTTATGTATGTCGTGTCACGTAAGTGGAGAGGCATCACAGGCAAATTTAACAAAAATGTTGCCGGCGATGTTGGGCTGCGAGAAAATTAAATAGTGGAATAAAAGGGTTGGTTAATATAATATTAACAACAGCCGGAGTCTACCATTTTACGCATAAATAAACAAAATAAACGGTAGAGTATAGTAATATATCCATTGTCATATATATTCTATCTAATTTCCTCCCTTTTTTCGCATTTCCATTGCCACAGCTGCTCGCATACACATTTTATCAAACTCTAATTATGCAGAACAATGTGCAAAAAAGCAATTAAATCGAATTTATTTTTCAGCGCACGAAATGCACGCAAATTATCAGATTGCACCAACTATAGGTAGGAGGAGGGAGAAGAGATGCGTCGCTCTCCCTGCTAAAAAGCATAGATATTTTTTGGTTGCCTTCTTGATATGTTTTCCAATTTATTTCGCTGTCGCCCGTTGCGCTGTCAAGTGTCTTGAAACAAGACTCTAACTAAAAATGGAAAATCGCAAAGCGCACAACGTGCCCAAGCAGAGCAGCCCCTCTCTCTTTCTCCATCTCTCTCTTACTCTCTCTGTAATAAATTTGTAAAATTGCGAATTTTCTGCTTCAATAAATTGTCAAATCTGCAAATCAACAATAACTTAATCTATGACGCAGCTAGTGCACACTTAATGGGAGTTTGTGTGAGTGTCTATGCGCACACGGAGCGTGCATGCAATACGTATACGTAATGTGCTGTTAACGGCTCATAAAATTGCACTTTAAAACGCGATTCACCAGTCGCGACTCACACACACAGCGCAGCGCAGCTTGTTGCAGAGTACGAAACAAAAACAAAAACAGGAAGTGTCAACAGCAACGTTGGGGGAGCACACCCAAAACAACAACAACGAAGGAAAAGAGAGCAACTATGCAACTGTGCAACAATGTGGCCGAGGCAGCTCCCCATGGCAAGCGCTGGCAAGTTTCAATTGCAGTAAAGTCATGACAGAACCGCGGAACAATGGAAGTGAAACACGATAGTTTGAATGTGAACTTCCAAGTCAAACGAAACAGGTAAATGAAACGAAGATCATTTTAAATGCTGATGAATAAGCAACACTGATAAATAATGAAAAAAACTTAAATAAAAAATGAAACTAATATAACAGGATATGGAAAAATGTGTGGGTAAAGCGTGGTATGTATGTTAACATAAAAAATTGTTAACTCTAGAAATAAATTTGTAATAAATATACCCACATAAAAACAGCATGAACAGTGTTAAAAAGATAAATCAATACCATCAGTGGCAAATCTCTAGTTACTATGAAAACTAATGTAAAAAACCTGAATATCATTTCGAACACCACAAAATCCTTTGCTAACAAGCACGTGCGATATTGAACTCCTTCATTTTAATTCAGACATGCACTTGCTTACCGCTCCCCCTCCTCTGCCACACACACAAAAACACAACCTGATGTCATTCTCATATACAAACACACAGTGGGCGGCATGTAAATTTGTGAAAAAAATCGTTGCATACGCGCGGGCGCTGCGTTAAAATATTTTTTCGCTCCCGCATTCGTGAAGCTTCTCTACGAACGAATTGCTGCATAAATATAAATAAATATTTTTTAATATGTTCATAAATGATAAAAATAAAAGAAAACAAAAATCACTCACACACACACACAATCACACAGAGGCAGTCATATAAAAACACAAGCATTTTGAATACAAATATAAATAATGCATAAATACAATGACGAACAGCGATGCGAGACATAAAGACACGACCCATTTAAGTTAAACGCGCACTCGGGGCACATTTATTGTTTGCCTTCTTGTTGTTGTCGTTTCTGTTCATATACCACTAGATTTAAAGGGTATTATTAGATTGTTAACATGTCGAGAACAGGGGGAAGTGCAAAACGTTTAAGGAGCGTTTATTTGTTATTGAATATTAAAACGATGTCAGCGATAGATGATTATCTGTTTTTATGGACAATAAACAATTCTCTACATTTATGTACATACACGTATATGCTGCACTATACAAAAATATATCGTGGGACTTTCATAAATTCAAAGAGTGTATCATAGAAATTTTATAAGTTAAACCCAAATTCAATCTATGAAGAAAATTTTAAATAATTATACCATATTATTTGCAGTTCCACTCAAATTAAAAATATATATTGCTGACATCATATGTATATGATACCTCATTCCTTGCCATACAGCGTATCTGGCCGTCGTGCATTGCCTAACCTCAACTTCTCGTTTGTTGTTTTTCAAGCATTGTCGCGTTGTCATGAAATATGCATACTTCATATTTACATGAGAGGCATTAATTTTGCAATTTCATTGGCGCTTGTTATTATTATCATTTTTTTTTTGCTTTCCCTCCCCATCTCTTCCTTCGCCCTTCACTCCCTTTGTACTCTCTGGCATCATATAACGCGCTTGCTAAACGGTGCACAATTGATATATGTATGTACGACCAAACTGGCTATAAATATGCAACAAATGACATAAAGTATCAAATTTGTGCGCATACTTGCATGTAACACTGTTGACAGCACTGAGCTTAATGAGGCACTCAAAAATAAAAATAAATGTGTAATAGAGTAATACAAGCTAAACTATCGAAGTTGCAACTAAAAATTCGTCATTCAATCTTTGTACAAAGTATTTAAAATATTCACAAAGATATCTATTCTATCAATGCTTTATATATATTTACCGCAATTTGCATATAAATCTGCTCAAATGGGAGAAACAATGCGAACCGATTTAAATCACGCAAATAATTCGCATTTTCAATTGGATTCTCCACATAAAACATAACAGGAATTTCTATAAATTAATCAAATATGATTTACGCTGATTTGTATAGCCGGACACGAAATTTATGAAACCAATGCGAACATAAATCACAAGGCACAGAGCGACGCTTGAACCGGCTAAATATAATCGTGAACCATCGGAAATTAGTTTAGATTGCAATTAGTCCCAAATATTTCGATATGCTAATTAGTTGACAAGCTGTTGGGGGAGAGAGAGAGGGGGGGCACAATTATAATGATATCTTTCCGCCAGTTTGATAGGGTGGATAGGGTAAGGGGATAGAAAGGAAGTATGACTTGCTGTCTACCAAAAATTTGTGTTTCAGTCAGAAAAAAAGTTATGAATCCTACAAAGTATATATATTCTTGTACAGCAAAGTTTATACTTATTCCCTTCTTACAGTCTCAGGAGCTTAGACTATCAAATCAGGTATCAATATGTTTCACTATTGCACGCACTTTTTTATCACTATGACTTCTAAAAGTTTAGCTACACCACGTTAATGAACATAGAAGTTATAAAAGAGATAATTTAAAAGGGAGTACAGTTTTTGCAACATCTGTAAGTCTGCAATACAAAATACGCAAAGCAAAGAAGTAACATATTTTGATGAATTCATTTTGTTGGGCTTCACCTCCCTAGTGAGTATTTAACAGTCAACCAAACTCGACTTTAACTTACTTACTTTATTTCTGATCGGATGTGCGTAAAACAAAATCAATTAAAGCGAATGCACCAGCAAATAAGCTGCGAATGATTGTGATGGATATTTGATGATATATCTTTGACCGAGAGACCTGCCTATATATCCGAAGTGGATTATTCGCTGGCCTCTGCATGCTCTGGTATTATTGGCTGACATTTCTGATGCTGCTTTGTTTCCGTTTCCGCTGTGCACCGCATGACATCTGCCCTCCCTTCACCCTCCTCCTCCCCTCCTTCTTTCATTTTTGTTTTGCACACAAAGCGCGTTCGCTTTTGTGGTTCTTATTGTTGTTGTTTATTGATAATTTTCACAATTCGCACTGTTCACAATTACACTGCGCGAAATGGAATTAAATTCGTGAGTTTTTTCCACTAATTCGTACTGGTTTTAAAGCGAAGACTGAAGCGCGCTTTGGGAACTGTTACTAGAGGCAACTTTTTCCAAGTTGCCCCAGCAGCAGTGCAGCACGTGTGTGAGTGTGTGGGTGTGTGTGTGCATTATAAGACTCCCCAAATACCAATTATGTATTTATGATGTCGATTCACTTGAGTAGTTACCCATGCGCACCTTATAAAGCAGACTTTATAACAGCTTGTATGCTGTCGCTTATCTGGCACATTTGTATGTACGTGTGTGCGTTCGTGTGGAACCAACGGTTAACAGATGGTACAACAACTTATGCATGTAAAACAAATTGTAAAATGTTTGAATTTTATTTATTTTTCTTTATCTCAATATCTTTCTGGCGCCATCTATGGTCTGTGCTAACAAGTAGCTGTTGGCACACTAAAGCTACCTGCTATGAAACTGAATAATGTTCAATTGTACAAGTGCTACCCATCTTAATTTGCTCCACACTTAACAGACTCCACACACTCTCACACTATCGAAAGGTAGCCCCATCTCTAAGAATGCAAGAATCAGCTGTTCTCGAGTTGTTGTTTTTACTACTGATAAGAAGAGACGCAATTAAGTGCAAATCAATGTAATTGGCTCAAAATGAGCGGCAACATACATGGCATCAGTTGGTTCCCAAATTTTCCCGATAAGTTCGTTTCATGGGGCCAAGAGATTAATTTATATGAAGTGCGTAACAAAGATGATGTCGGAGTTCAGCAACAACAACAACAACAACAACACCAACAAAAGAGTCGTCTGCCCTATATACCCGTCAATTTTCTATCAAACGAAACGCGCTATCAGTATTCGCGATGTGTGGCTGCTTCATATCACAGCGATCAGCCGATTATAGCTGTCGGACTGGCAGATGGCAAAATCGGCATATGTAACTTTCGCGATACCTACGACAGCAGCTGGGAGTACAGTAAGCCACACCCACCAGTCTCTACCCCAACCCTTGGCCAGCGATTTTTCATTTACTTTATACATTACTTGCAGCTCCACGTCAGCAGCGCATGTGCACCTGCCTGGCATGGAACGAGATGGACGCCAACATTTTGGCCATTGGTCACGACCGACATCGTTCGGATTCCTGCATAACCATATGGGATATAGACCGTGGACTGCCCAAAGAGACTGTGAATTTCTTTGGCCTGGCTGAGGCCGCCAATTCTCTGTGCTGGGATCATGATCATCGTGTACTCATTGCCGGCATGAGTCAGAAACTCATCAAGCTGTTCGATCTGAGACGTAGGCTGCACACTTCTCTGATCTTCCTGCTCTCATTTTATTAATCTATTCTACACTTTTCTTTAGAGAGCAACGCCACCTGCCAGTCTATACAGACGAAGGCGGTGCAGGGCCTGGCTGTGGCACCCAATGGCAACTACCTGTGCAGCTATGTGGACTCCAGCATAATGCTCTGGGATTTGCGTGCCATTGAGCGACCTTTGCGTCAGATACAATCGTCGAGAAATCACATGCAAATTGCTTGGTGCCCCACGCGCACCTCGTTGCTATCGTCGCTGCAACGGGATTCGCCCTACATCACATTGTATGACATACGCAGCGTCGATAACGAGACCAGTCGAGAGGTTTATCATGTAAAGAGACAGATAAGTCCATTTCCGGCCAAGTATCAGCACAGTGGCAAGTTTGGCGCCGTCAACTGTTTGTCCTGGCATCCACGGGACTTTGAGCGTGCTTTGCTCCTGGCAGATGCACTAAACATCTTAGACTTTCGTCTGCCCGCCAGTTTGCATACGGCGTACAGCAATCGCAGCAAGTTGCCACTGTTGATGCAACGTCCACTTTATGCTCCAGCAACTGGTTCTGCCGCTGCCGGCGGTGGTACTGCTGTAGCTGCGTCTTCACCCACAACAACCCAAGCGCCAACAACGTCCAGCTGCAGCAGCAGTTCAAACAGCGCCGCTAGCAGTTCCACGCTCAACGATTACAACAATGTGAGCTCCTCGCTGAGCTTTGACTTTCTGGAGCGAGATCTTTTCGAGGAGGATCTGCTGGAGGAGACACGTCAGCGTGCACTGCAGGATTACGGCATGAGGCCAGACAATAAGCGATTTGCCGATCTGCATTTGACGCCGTATTTACGCAACGTGTGGACTACTCTTAACAATGTCTACTGCGATGATCGCCTCATTGGACTCAAGGCCACGTTGGCCAGTTCCCGAATTGAATCACAGCAGCTGCAGTGGCCCGACGGCATCAACAATTCCAACAAACTGATTTGCTACCTGTAAGTAGAGATCAAGACAGGGTATTACTAGGTGTTACAACATTGTGTCTCTTCCTTTTCCCCTTTGCAGAAGCGAACAACGAGATCTGGCACTGCAGTTATGCGGCTGGTCGTTCGAGCATGAACTGGATCGCTTTATAGACAAGCTATACGCCAACAAGGAGTTCAGTCGAGCAGCAATGATATGTGTATTCCATCTGAAGGTGCTGACGGCGTGTAATATTCTCTCTCAGGCAGCGGATAAGATGCGTGATCCGAGTATGTATCGCATAACAGCGATTGCTCTTTCCAGCTTCAATGCGGATCGCTGCAGTTCAACGTGGCGCAATCAACGCTCCTCGGCGAACATGCAAATTCAGGATCCACATTTGCGTGCGATTTTCTCATTCCTCACAATGGAGAAGGATAATTTCGATGCAGTGCTCAAAGAGGAAGGTGTCTCACTGGCAGATCGTGTCGCCTTTGCTTGCAAATATCTATCGGAGACGAAGCTGGCGGAATATGTGAAGCAGCGCATTCAACGCGCCATCGAATGTGGTGATCTTAATGGGCTATTGCTCACTGGAGCATCCCTCGATGGCATCAATATACTGCAGGCCTATATGGATGCCAGTTTCGATGTTCAAACAGTGGCACTGGTGGCCATTAATTATTTTCGCAACGAGTATTTTACGGACAAACGAATACAGTACTGGATCTCCAGCTATCTGGACTACCTAAATAGTTGGGGACTGTGGGAGAAGCGTGCGGAGCTGGATATACAGATCAAGAATATACTCGCTTCATCACACAGCTTACGTACTGTTTATCTGTCATGCAATTTCTGTGGCAAATCCGTTTCGAATGCTTTGCTAGATGAGCCGCGTCCACGTAGCACAAGCACAAGCACAAATCGCCTCTCGTCGTGTCCAAGTTGCCGCAAACCTTTGCCTCGCTGCTCTCTCTGCCTTATGCACATGGGCACCATGATGAACAGCAGTGGAGGCGTCGCAAATGAGGCAAGCGCCAATGTGGATCTACCTGCCGGCGGGCAGATGAAACCCTTTTCCAAGTGGTTCTCCTGGTGTCAGACTTGCCGCCATGGTGGCCACACCGAGCACATAATGCAATGGTTCAAGTGAGTACTCTATCCTATTGTCTTTTAGTCACCCCTTAATAATTCCTTTTCTCTGTTCCTTGCAGACAAAATTCCGAGTGTCCCGTGTCGTCCTGCAACTGTCGCTGCTTTGATATGGACGGCAGCAAGCCAAACGCATTGCGTGATATTTCCTAGCGACTACAAACTACAATTATCAACTACTGCATACTATTGCATACTATATAATGAAAAAGAGAAACGCCCATGCCATATGGTTCGCCTTAAACTGAAAAGTGTTCATTGTACTTAGACAACGGTGGTGTTGCCGACGATCTGCTGATCTGTGCCCCGTAGCTTTAGTTTATTTTTGACCTACAGCTGCTTAGCTGCTCAATTGCATTTTATATTTACCATATTTACCATAACGATTAACTAAAACATATACAAATATAAATAAAACACATAAAAATACATGACGAAAACATTAGGCGCCTCAAGCGACAGGCTCACGAGTTATTTAAATTGCAATGGGGGTGGTGTAAAAGGCACAACAGGTTGCACGCGTTAACATTCACAGTGTGAATATATTTAACAGCTGTTAACTGTTATATCCATGTTGCCTAACAGTCGTAGTTTTCGATCCAAGTTGATAAAAATTGCAAGTCACGTCAAAAATAAAAGCCAAAAGAGCTCGAATTATGCTCCGCCTTATTTTCTGCTACATTTCATCAGTTAAAAGGCATTTAACGTGAAAATAGCTAAATTAGCAACACTGACTGCAATTGCATGCTGACGTTTAATAAAGCCTGCACACTGGCATGCTCAACCAATCAGAACGAAGCAACTTATCTGTTAGGCTGACACCAAACATTTTAGGCTGGAGCTGAACTTAAGACGTTCGAATTGATTATGGAAATACAAATTTGCATTAAACCATTTTTGTTTATTTTATTGTAAATTTGACGATCTTTACGTGATATCCCAGTATTTTCACTTCTATCAATATCAAAACTTTCAGCAAACTAATAAGGAACCACACCTGAAAGAAAAGTATTTTTTTATAGGCTGAATCACTTATTATAATTTTCGCAAAAGCATTGTGATCTTAACTTTCCATATAAAAGTATTTTTAGCTATAAATAAATTTAATCTGTTCCTATTTATTTTGGCAAGTTTTTATGTGTTATCAAAGTTTTTTGACCTCGAGTCGGCAAAATATTATAGTATACACTTTAAAACAAAATAAAAAATACTTCCTTAGGTTTCAGAAACTAAATGCATTTGTAGTTGTAGAAAAGTATCAAAGCTCAAAATTTACGAGCCTGCAAAATGTAGATACGGCTATCTATCTATAACTTTTTGTGGAGTTTCAGCAACGGAATTTTTCCCAAGATCACTTTATCTGTTGGCCCAACCTTATACGAAAATAGATGGATGAGTAGATGGAACTTGAATAGCACACACATTCATATCTGTGCTGAAGTTCCTCAGATATCATTAATTCTATGAAGTGCTTACTAACTCCACTCCATGGCATGAGCTGATCTCGTGTGCCATTCGTTTTTTGGAGCCGTTTTGTCATTCGTTTGGCAACGGAGGGCGCGTGATTTCAATCGGATTCCCTGAGTCGGGCGTCGCGTTTCGCCGAGCTCAGCAGATGATGAAGAACAGCAGGGCGAACGCTTCTTCCATTGAAAGCAGAAACCTAAACGACGAACCCACATGGAAATAAAAAAAAAAAAAAAAGTATAGCGCAAATTCTGTTTATATGCTCTTTTTGCATTTTATTTTCATTTGATTTTTTCTGTTTTTCTCATATATATATATATATTTTTTCTTTTCCATTTTTTTCATGTTTTTGTTTTTGTTTTGTTTTTGCTTCAATTCTTGCGTTTTTATATTTTCATTTGTTATTTACGAACATTCTTTTGTTTGTTGTTGTTGTTGCGGTTTGCTTTAGACACACAAATACAAATACAAATAGATACATATACAGTACATACATAGACATTTCATTTCATTTTCTTCTCTAAAATCTACTACAAAAAATTGTTTGTTTTTGTTGTTGTTGAACCGATTGTGGCAGGTTAGCGCTTAAGAACTACAACATATAGCACACGCATACAGACACACACGCACACACAAATCATCATCACACAACACATCGGTAGCGCATGTGCATGTATGCTTATGCGGCACATATATATCTATATATAATATATACATATATTTCATATAAAAAATACAACAATTTTTGTTTCTTTTTTTTGCAATTCGTTATCATTTGTCGGCTCAGCACAGCGCCAGAAATGTAGCCCATTTGGGATTATTTGTTTGTTTACATATACATATATCAAATATATCGTTCTTCAACATTCTCCAACTCTTCCATAACTAACATGTCGTGTTTTGTGTGTGTGGCTGTGTATGTGGGTGTAAGTGCGTGTATGGCAAAAACATAATAAAGAAACATTTCGCAAAATTTAAAATACATTTTTGTGTTTGTTTTCAGTGTTTTTGTTTTGTTTTTTTTTTATGTTGTTTCGAAACGCATTATTACAAACTAATCATGTTTAAAACTTATAAAATACTACAACGTACGAGATCCGACGAAATCTCATAGCATTAGAAAATTATAAAAATATTTGTTTTTCCGTTGTTTTCTTTTCTTTTTTTTTGTTTTGTTTATACATAGAAACACATGAAAGTGCACATGGATTACATATTAAATAAATTAAATTAAGTATTACACATATAAAGTTATAAAAAAGTATAGATATACATATATATATATAGCATATAGAGTGTGTAAGTGTGTGTTGTTGCTGCTGTATTGGTGTGTGTGTGTATGTGTATAAAACAAATTGCCTGCTTCAATCCCAAAAATGGGAAAAGCAACAAAATGCGGCATACCGAAACGGGATTAAGCTCTATCCAGAGAGACAGACAAAGAGAGAGAGAGAAGCCTCGAGGGGTAAGACTTGAGGGGAGTGGGGGGGTGGTAACACAAATTGCACAAAACTTAGGTGAACTAATAGAAAAAAAAGGTGCTTGCATGTAAAATGTATTGCAGGTGGGTTACACATTCATATATGCATGTATTTATATATACATACACTATATATATATATTACGAACTGAAGCTTCTTTCTTGTTTTCTTTTTGCATATTGCAGCAGATTTCGATGACGGTTCATTTTTTAAGTATTTTCGTTTTTTGTGACCATCTCATGTTTTGTTCTTTGTATAAATAACAAATGTTAAAAGTTTGTTTTCTTATTCATTCTTCTTTTTTTTGTAGTTTCGTTTGCCGATTGCACTTTTGTTTCGTACTTGTTGCTGCGTGTGTAGGTGTAAGTGTAGGTGTGTGTTTTTGTGGTTGTTGTTGTTGTTGTGTATTTAAGGTATTTTTTAAGTTACTAGACTATTGTAAAAAAAAACACAAAATTATATAGAACTATAAATGGTGTTTACAAAAGTTACAAAAAATTATCATGATAAGTAGCAACAGACAACTAACTGATCACATCGAGTAAACGTACGTAGTATATATTGTAAAATGTACTTAAAACTATTTCAAAATCAATTGATTAACAACAAATAATTTGGTGGTCGGACTGCGCGATATCGGGTCGGGAACACGATGTGACGACTATCAAAATCTATCAACGAATTAACCCCGTAACCGATCGACCGAAAAAAGTATATTCCCTCACACACGCATATACACATATTTATATATATATACATGTAGTCACAATAGAGTTACTGTGATAATACAAATATATATATGTATATATAATATATATGGGGTATGGGGGCATACAACTTTACGTATTTACAATGAACACGACAGAGTTTTTCAACTTGTTTTCATCTTAGTTATCTTTCATTTCACATTTCCTGCTGAATTCTTATTCAATTTTTATTAATTATCAATCTGATACGATCGGCCCTTGCACTCTTTAATGACGCACAGCGTTCAAAAGCTTAACCAATCGACCGATAGATGAGACGCTAGTGTTACCAATATTTATATCATTTATCATTGGCCTTTGTTGGGGCTTGACATATTCCTCTATCACTTAATCAAGCGAAATGCAATTGTTACAAAAGAACCAAACGTGACGCTTACACATACATATACATGGATAGATCGTATAAATATATACGCATATATATGTAGTATATTATTATTTTTTAGTTTTACTTTTAGTTTTAGTTTTTTTGTTTCGTATAAACAACATCAACATGATCACCAAATTACTTGTTACTCGTTACTTGTTACTTTTTTTTAACTGTTACTTGTTACTTTTAACTGTTACTTTCTTACTGTTTCGCTTGTTGTCAGCGGGCATTAGCGGGGGGAACTGAGTTCCCGAGCTGCCGCGCCATCACATACAAAAAAATTGTGTTTTCTGTTTCTTCTGTTTTTCATCTTTTTAAATATATCTATATAGTATAGTTAAGAGAGATAGCTTTACGTGTGGAGCTTTGGGGGAGTGGATGACAGGGCCTTGGGCAGAGGGATTCCTTTTTGAGATGAGAAACACGCGCGCGCACTCAGGGGGAGATTTTCCATGTGGTTCTAAATCGCCTATTGCGATGTGCTAAAATTTGACGGCGATATGGAGGCCGGTGGCGTTTCCGTTTCGCTGCTGCCCAGCGATACGGATGCGTCAACTGTGTCATGGCCACTATGATCCCGAGATCTTGTCGTTGGTATTGGTGCACTGACGCCTGCTGTTCCTGGTGCCGTTGTCGCTGCTATTAGTGACGGCGGCATCTGTACAGAAACCCCCGTTTGTAGGCGTTCATGTTCCAATTCACATTCCAGCTCCTCCTGCAATTGCGCCAGAACATGTTGCTTATTCTGCACCCAATAGAGCACAGGAATACGCAACACTGTGGTCAGTGTGTCATTGTGTTCCTCTAGCGAATTGCAGGCATAATGTTCCACAAGCTTCTTGAGCGAAGAGTAAATGTTATAAGGTGCTGCAAACCCGAATCCCGTCGGGGTTTCATAGATGATACAATGATGTATGCCCGCCTTGCAGACAATGGACAACGCGTAATGTCCAGCATCGCGTACTCGTATCAGGAATGTGCCAGTTGGTGCACCCTTTAGCAACTCCTCGGCATCTCGTCGCTTGGCATCCTTGAGGAACCACAAACTCTCATTGCGATGCGGTAGATTTGATGCCTTCTCGTAGTGCTTTTGCCATTCATCGAAACCCATCTCCAGGATAACATTCAGATCGTCTTCAGTTAGACCAAAATTTTTCAGGCGCCTGTTAATGAAACCGAAGCAAACATACGATACGATCTTTAGCAAAGAGGAAGTAAGAAAGGCAGCAAAAAATAAAAGTATAACAATAACAATATCAAAGCCAACTGCCTAGAGCTAGTACGTCTGTCTACGTGATGTCGTTGTCGTCGCGCTGTCTACAATAATTCAATTCAGAGACTGCTAGGCTAGACGGTTATTTCATCATCCCGCTAGAGGGAGTATGAGTTCCCCTTTTCTACTTGCAGGTGGGCAAAAATTACGGAAATTATACAGATATATATATTATATATATAAATATATATAGTTATATATGGAAATAAATGTATGTACACTCATTGCTATATACGAATAAAACGCTAGAATCTTATCAGGCATTGTGATGTCATCGCGATTCGCTTTTGCGATTTCGGATCAAGACAAGGGACTTGCAATAGATAAAGAAATGCGCCATTGGCCAATTGACAGTGCCTTTATCTGTCTTCCTCTCTTTCCCTCTCTCTCTCTCTATGTCTTTCAGTCGATGAGTGTGTGCGAGAAAGCTTTGGGGGAAAAATGGAACTTGATTACTATTGAGAAGGCCTTGGCTTCTTCAAATCTAATGAGATACTTCACAGAACCTTATCTTTACTGAAAATTTTCCCACTTTAAAACTTGTCAAAGGTCAAGCTATCTAGCTCCACTCTGTCTACTTATAAAGTATAAATATATCGAGCGCAAGAGATAAGATAAGAGTCCATTAAACTGAAAAAGTATCTTACTTTTTTTGAAATTAACCCCCTTTTGATCAGTTTGCCGCCTCTCAGTTGTTTAATAAGCAGCAGCAGCTCTAAAAATCCTGCCCCTATTGGCAATTGATTCCGAATGTCTTATCATTATCTCTGACTGACTACTGAACTGAGACAAACCCACAAATATTGCACGATCATGTGCTGTTGTTAATCGCTTCTCTCGCGCGACCTAGGAGCCTAGGGGCATGTGAGTTGTGACGCTCGCGCGCCTTGAGGAATTTGTAGCGGAGAATGCCGACATGTCTCAGATCGTGTATGTTATATATAGAGAGAGAGAGAGATGGGAGCTTATTTAATCTTATTTAAAATAAAAGCATTACGAGGCATAAGAGCACAAAGGAAAAAGGTTTGCGAACATAAAATAAAGAATTGTCAAGCAAAAGTAAGAAGGGAACACAGAAAAATTTAAGCACTCGGCAAACAATAATGCCCGTCAGCCAGATAACGATAGTGCCTTATCTAGGCCCCACCAAGCAAAAACGAGGTGCTGGAGACGGCTGCGGCAAGAGGTAGACAAAGCACAGTGCGGCGCACATGGATAGAAACTCAAGCAACTCTCGACATCACCGGCTCATAATACAATCATCGATGACAAACTCATTCTCTTAAAACTTATTTCGCAAAATACATTTGCCAGTTGCCATGGGCGCATTTTAGATATGCCTTGGGTTACGGCATTTTAACAGGTCTCTGTGGACTAGCAAAAAATCGCCAGATTCCTCATGTGAGGTGGATAAGTGGGTGAGCAAGTGTGTAATAATGAGAGAAGATAAATATAAAAGCTTTGCTAAAGATTTGCTCGCGATAAAAGCTGAGATAGTCCCATAACTGTGCCTATATCAGTACCATATAGAAGTACTATATATAAATATACGAGTATATAGAGGGGAGACACGCTCCTAATATGGTTCAAGGTTCAGCTAATTATCATAATCATCTACATCATCATCATCGACATCGATGACGAATGCAACTAAAACGTTTTTTTAACTGCTAATAGCGCAATGACACTTGCTGATTCCAAATAAACATATAAATATATTTTTAAATACTGATTAGATGGTATATGCCTACAGCGGCACGAACGATTGATCTTTCTGTTAATTTAAAATGCGCTTTTCAAGAAAATCTCTATAGGATATATGTAAGTAAGAAAAAGCCATCTCAAGCAATTGCAAATTGCAATTGAAAACCTCAATTTGATTGGATAATCTCATAATAAAACCGAAAGAGCCTTAAGTATCATGTTTTGGTAGATATTACGATAATCCGATATACCTTGGATTGTATAATTTGATTTTCATAATCTGGCATACTTATGAAGTACTCCAGTAATTTTGTGAAACTGTCAACGGAGCTTGTTTCATTTTTCCCGTCGATTTCGAAGGGAATTTTATTACATAAATGCATTTCTCAGTTATAATTGAGTTATTTATATATATGGCGCGCGCTTTATGCAATGCCTTCTTTGCCTCAATTCGTGGCTAAGCCTAACACATCAATTGTCATTAGGTTATAACATGAGTTTCGCGGTTTCAGTTTTCAGATTTGCTGCTGGTGCTTGGTAAGACCAAAAAAACAAACGCATCCGAAATATTCGAGCGAATTATATGCGGGCACGGAGAGGCCAGTCAGCATGGCGAATTGTGAATCGCAAATCGCAGCAAGCCGATGGCGAAGCTGAAGCCGAAGCCAAAAGCATTATTTTTCTATTATGCATTGTCGGTTGGTCAAGCACGGGACGGACGGGGGGACGGACTGACAAAGAGAGTCGGCAAGCGGCCGCGTGTAAAATGAGCCAGAACTTGGGAATATTAAAAATTCCTTGGGTTGGCGAAAAAAAGCGAAATTGGCCGCGGGTTGCAGCCGTGTGTGGAGCATGAAACGAATGAGTGTCCAAATGACTGACTGAACAGCCCCTCCCCCCCTGCCAATGCACCCCCTCTGTCACTGCTGACTCGACGCTAATCAGTTGGAATACTTCAAAAGTGAACTATATACTATATACTGTATTTCAAAATGACGTCAGAGAGGGGCTAGAGAACGAACCACGAGACTCATATTCTGCACTACGGAGGAGCCCCTCTTCACTAGCCCCCCTCTACCATGAGTAGTTGATAATGGGACACTCACTCAATGTGTTTGTCCTTGCGCAGCTGCAATTCCTGTAGCTCCGGCTTCGATGCGTTTATCTGTCGCTCCAGCAGCTGTTCCTCCTCCTTCCGTGTCTTGATGTACAGATTCTGTATTTCCATTTTCTCGTGTATCTCTTCGAGATGTTTTTTCAGTTTCTCCAAATTGTCACGCATGTGTTTCTGCTCCTCCTGACGTGTTGCTGCATTATTGACATTAGCTCCAGCGCCAGTATTGCCACCAGCAGCACCACTTGCTCCACCGGTAGCAGATGAATTGCCACCTCCTCCAGCACCGGTTCCAGTCCCCGTGCCCGGAGCAACCATCGGCTTACACATGAACGATTCAATTAGAGCAATTTGACTGCGAAACATATTTTCTGAATTCCCGAAAACAATCTGATGCAGACTTTTCTCGCGCAACTCTTCGCGTATATCATTGAATTCGGTCTTTTTCTGGTTCAACGCCTGTTCGCGTTGTTGTAGGATTTGTGCACAGCGTATTAGTTCTTCGCTTAAGAAGCGTATATCACCCTGAGGCTGTGATTCATCATCATGACAAATGGGATTACTGAGCGTTATGTCCAGCGTCTTATTGTACATACTAAGGGAATTGACCGTATAATAGTTGATCATTTCCACAACCGAATTGAACTGATATTGCTCAATGAATCCATAGTTTCCATTCATGTGGCAAATCTTGATTAGTTTCTCGTTGCCATCCTTCATAAGGGTCAACGTGTATTCACCCTTCTGCAAGAGAAAGAGAGGAACGGAGATATAATGCATTAATATGAATATTCATAAATCCAGGTATACAGCTAATGCATTTATATTAATATTCATAAATCCTAAACGTAAATATCGTAAAATTAAGGTTCAAATTAGTTCATAGCTGTAAGTTTTTATTTAAACTAGGTTTTCTATATGAGAATTTATTTTTATATAGAATAAATCTATCTATGTTTAAGCACGTGATATAATATTAATACTAATATTACCATATTATTAGCAGCACTGGATATAATGTATAAATAGTAAGTTAATTCATCCATCAATCCAAAAATGCTAATGGAAAAAAAGTACAAATCTGATTTTGAGCGCAAGTTTACACTAATCAAAGCTGTAAGTAAATAGGTATACTATATGAGTGTATAGTTTAATATAGAACTCATCTATGTTTAAGCACGTGTGATTATAAATAAATTCTTTGTTTATTGCTTTTGCTATTTCTACAGCTTCATTATGAAGAGACTCACTCACCCTATAAAACAAGCAAATTCTGAATTTTAAATAGTATTTTAATATCAACGAGTGTAGCTAATAAGCCTTTTCTACGTAAGGAAAAATTTGTCCACCTATGCCAGCTTTCACTGTAGTTTACATGTTTCTTTTTTTTCTGATTTTACTTACTTTGGTTTGCGCATCGCGCACCAAGAAACTGCCATCCGGCTTGCCGAACAATAAGTTTTTGGCCTCATCTCGCGTTATGCTGCCCCAGTACCAGGGGGCAGCACGCAGTTCATCCTTTTTGGGATCGTGCACCGGCGCCTGTGGCCTCATCGTTGAATAGTGCATCGGTGAGGGAAGCACTGCAGAAACAACAACAGCAACACAAGAAAAATGAGAAAAAAACGTATTCAGAAAGGCGAAATCACATTTTACATTAGTTGTAGTGCTGTTTTAAATATACATACATACATACATGTATGCATGCGTACAAACAAATGTATGTAAGCAAATGCTTACATACATACATAGGCAGTATGGGTGTAGCGTATGTACGAACGGAACATGTATGTAGTTGCGGCTTTTGCTTGTTGCCAAGCGCTCCGAAACGCATTTGAAATACGAATACACCAGTCTAAGCATAGGCGACAATTTTGGCACTTTTTTCTACTCACTTTTGATTTGCTTTTAGATTCCAACGATTTGGTAAATTTCTTGACCACTTTTCGCCAAAAATAATTGATCGGTATATTTATATATTATACTTATTTTCACGCTTACAGTTTACCGAGCACCATCTTTCTATTCTCAATTTTGCGAATCAACTGAGAAACTCGGAGGCAAACACACACACATACACACTCACTCACTCAGTCAAACACACGCTCTTGTACACACACACACGCACACTGGCAAGCATACATATAACTATAGTTAAAACAATTAATAACGTGCTGGAGGAATCGGTATTTTTATAAGCATTCGTTTTGCTTTGTATTCGTTGCCTTTTTCGAGTAAGCTAAAAGCTTTTTATAATTTGTTGTTTATTATTAGTTATAATCGCAATCACAATCAGCACACCATTTCTTTTTTTATGGAAGAAGTCGTCCTCAACACTGCACTACCTCTGGCACTGAATAGCATGTTGCTGCTATGTTGCGTTGCTCAACACTTTTTGGCGGAATGCACTAAAAAACGCCAAAAAAAAACTGCAACTGTGCCGACCACACATTAAATACTTTTTCAGTATGTTGTAAGACAATCGATAACAAGTGGTTGCGCAGATAAAAACATTTAACTGCTTAACTCTTCGACTGACTATAAACCAACAATATCAAACCGGTTTGGGCATTAAATTTGAAAATAGATTTTAATGTGGAACATAAGGTTTACATGTACATTTTTTATTTTTGAATGCAAGAGAAACAAATTGAATTCGAATGAAGCATGAAACTAATTAGAGACCTTCTAAAATAATACATTTACCATTCTTTGACTTGTGTTTATTTTACATTCAAAATCTTATTTTTAGATCTAAGCTACAGCATATTATGTAGTATGAAAATAAGGACCACGGATTTCTGTCTGTGGAGCACACATCCAGCAGCATCTGCGTAAATCAACTAGGCAGACAGTGTAGATATATATAAAGGTATTGTTGTTGGTATGCATAATGGTCTTGTATCAGCGTTAGGCGTTGCGATATCCAGTAAAGATTTCTCAGTTTAAAAAATATTTATATTAAACACGATAATTAATTAGTTTTGAGGCAGCGCACCGCGGCTTAGTAGTGCAATTCGTTTATGTCCTTTTATGCATATATATTGTGGTTCTGCATTTCTGTGTTTTTGTGTCCTGAATGTTAGCGATTGGTTTGGTTTCTCCGGATAACACTGATGGTCTCTTAGTGTATCTGTATAATGCCCGATTCCAGCAACTTCATTATCTTATCGGCAATGGCTGGATTTTGTAAATGTCTGCAATATAGTTTAACATTATTATAAATATTCATTAACAGTTCTACATGCGAGTGGACTTACTCTTTAACCGCATTTGGATCGTTCTGCATCTGTTCGAGTATCATACGCATGGCCGGATCCTTTAGAATTTGCTGAATCTCTGGATCGGACATGGCGTTCTTAAGGACCTCCTGAGGATTGCGTTGGAAGTTCATTGAGCACTGACGGTAACCTTCAATTGCTTCAGCATTATTGGCATCGAGCTCAAGAGCCTTCTGATAAGCCGAGGAAGCCTTTGAGGTTTGTTGCATACCCTGCAATAATTAAAAATACAATATAGATAAACTATATATGGTTTTACATATATACAGCTGCCAAACTCACCTGCAGAATTTTTCCCTTTCGTATGTAACCCTTAATGAATTTTTCGTCCAGCTTGATGCAAGTCTCACAATCCTTCAGACCCAAATCGAATGCCGCCAGTTTGGTATAGCAGGCAGCGCGATTACTGTACAACTTAGGATCGTCGGGATTACGCTTAATGGCCTCCGTGTAGTGTTTAACAGCGTTGCTGTAGTCACCTTTCTTGAAGTACTCATTGCCCTTCTCTTTCTCCTCCTCAGCCTTGGCTGGATCAATGTAAGCTTTACGCTCCTCCTCCTTTATCTTGGCCTCCACCTCACTGAGCGATGTCTTGATCTCAGGTGTACGATGCTCTGACATGGCCTTCTCATAGTAGAACTTTGCCTGCTTGTAGTTCTCCATCTTACGGTAAGTATTACCAATGCGAGCCAAAGATTTCGCAATCAGCTTAAAGTCTGCACGATTCTCACGTCCAATCTCAATACCCTTCTCACACTGCTTGATGCACTCCTCGTACTCCTTACGCTCAAAGTATACGGCCGCAATGTTGTTGTAAAATGTTATATCAGTCGGATCATGTTCGATGGCAGCATTGTAGTGCTTGAGGGCAGTGTCGAATTCCTTCTTCTTGTACGCGGCATTGCCAAGTTCCTTCTCCTGCTTGGCAAAGTACTTTTTGCGCTCTTCTTCGGACATATCCTCCACGCGAGGCTCCGCCGGCTTCTGTGGCTCAGCTGGCTTGGATGGTTGCGATGCTCTGGAGAATGCACTTGCAGAGCTGCCGGTGTTGCTGTTCGGCTGCTGTGGATCAATGTCCATAGGAATATCGCCCTGCGATTGCATAAAGCTCAGTACCGATTGAGTTATTTCTTGTCGACCTTGCAGCAGAATGGCATTTTGCGGATCGTACTTCAAACCTGCCGGGGGTCACATACAAACACAAACACACACGCACAAAGTACCAGGCACACACACAATGTAAATGAGGTTATGTTCTCGCATAGCAGGTAAAAGCTAACTAACTTACCCTCGTTGTAGGCCTCAAATGCCTTCATATAATCACGCAGGCCCGCAGCAGCAGCACCTTTGCGAGAATAACCTTTGGCCCAGCTGGGGTTCAGCTCGATGGTCTTCTCCGCATCCTCCAGTGCATCCTTAAACTTACCGGCCTTAGCATAAGCCGCTGACCGATTACTATATAGCACATGATTTTTAGCATCCAGCGCAATGGCTTCTGTGTAGGCTGCGATGGCCTCGTCGAATTTCTCAGCATTGAGCGCTGTGTTGCCCTTTTCTTTTAGTTCGTTCACCTGCAAAATTGGGAATGCAGCGAGATCGTTAGTTTCCTTGGTCTTTTCCCCATATTTACTTGTTAATTTGTTTATTTCTTACCTTTTCCATTCTATATAGGATTAGGAGTCGCCTTTTTTATAAGTTAAATAAATTTAATTTCGATACAAACACGCCGTTACCACGCAAAGTTAGAAGCTGAAATTGCAATAATGCCGCTGTCGGACTTTTCTAGAAATATATGAGTCGTGCCTCGCGTTCTCTCTCTCCCTCTCTCTCTCTCTCTCTGCCTTTGTGTCGCTCTCACTGTTATCGAAAAGAAATGTCAGACGCGCAACGTTGCCAACGCTCTCAATATATGGCGTTGCCAGACTATGCAATTATGATATTAATAAAAAAAAATTATTAATTGTTACAATATTGCTTGAAAATGTAAGACTTCTTGAAATAATAGTAAAAATATACTATTTAAAGGTAGTGCTTAATTCAATTTTTTAAAGATTTCCGGTATTTTCAATTTTATTTCGTGCAAGTTGGCAGCACTGAAAAAACTAACATGATTATTTTCACCTGGCAACGTTGTCGCAAAATAAGACAGACGCTGCTTTTTGCGTGCGCCGGAAAAATTTATGTTAAAATTTTGTCAAAATATTGAGGAAAGCGGCGTGTATAACAGTCATTGCTGATATCGGCACGAATACAAAACTAATTGTTAAGCACAGCAGTTGATTACGACAGCAACAGCGTAATGGCCGAGTACTTGGCATCAATTTTTGGTACGGAAAAGGACAAGTAAGTAGTGCAACACAAAACCAAACACTGTACACACTACCGCATGCTCTCCTCCGCGCCTCCTCCTGTACGTTTTCCGGTTTAGTATACAAATATAATTAACGAACTTTTGCATTGTTATTGCTTGCAGAGTCAACTGCTCGTTTTATTTTAAGATTGGAGCCTGCCGGCATGGAGACCGCTGCTCACGCATACACAATAAGCCAACATTTTCGCAAACGGTTCTGCTGCAGAATCTGTACGTTAACCCGCAGAATTCGGCCAAATCGGCAGATGGATCACATTTGGTGGCCAATGTCTCCGACGAGGAGATGCAGGAGCATTATGACAATTTCTTCGAGGATGTGTTCGTTGAATGCGAGGACAAGTACGGTGAAATTGAGGAGATGAACGTGTGCGATAATTTGGGCGACCATTTGGTCGGCAATGTGTACATTAAATTCCGCAACGAAGCCGATGCCGAGAAAGCAGCCAACGACCTAAACAATCGCTGGTTTGGCGGACGGCCCGTCTACTCGGAACTGTCGCCCGTCACCGATTTCCGCGAGGCCTGCTGCAGACAGTACGAAATGGGCGAGTGCACGCGTTCGGGATTCTGTAATTTCATGCACTTGAAACCCATCTCCAGAGAGTTGCGAAGGTACCTTTATTCGCGTCGTCGACGCAATCGATCGCGTTCTCGTTCCGGCGGACCTCGACGCCGTTCACGCAGTCGCTCCCGATCGCCACGGTCGCGGAGACGTGAGGAACGCGGCATCGGAGGCGGCACAGATCGTGGTGGCGAGCGCGGCATTGTCGGTGGCACAGATCGTGGTGGCGAACGAGGCATTGGAGGTGGCACAGATCGAGGTGATCGTAATGATCGTGATGGCAATGATCGTGATCGTCGTAAAGGAGGCGGTGGTGGCGGCGGTGGGGGTCGATATTAGTTACGATGGTCCCAGAGAGAGTTTCTCGTTGGACCTTCGGACTAAAGACACACTCACACAAACACACACACTGCACTATGGGTGGCATTGAATGAGAGAAAGAGAAACGCCAAGAGATTATCGTGTAATTTCTCATCATTTTAGTCTCCTTTTTCTGTTTTTTTTATGATTTTTAAAGGGGGCGACCGCCACATAAGCTGTATGTAAAGAGAACCACCCGAAACACTATGTGAATTACTTTATCGAGAGCGCCCATTAGAATTGTAATTACTTATACACACATTCGTAATAATAAAACCGAGTAATAATTATAAAGATACAAAAACAAAAAAGATACAAAGAAACAAGAAAGTGCAATTTTAGTCGCAAATTAATTTTTATTTTCTTTTTTTCTTAAACATACAAAGCTAGCTAAGTATAAAACACGATACCATTATGATGACGATGGTGGATTATCTGATTTGGAAGGGATCCTTTGCTGTTCGGTATCCGACGGTGGGACATTCTCTTTGGGTTTTTTCGCCTCTTGTACGACTTGCGTCTGCTTCATCTTCTGTTTGGTGATGTCGGATGGCGTGCTATTCTCATTACGACTCTTTGCCTCATCATCTAGGACTTGCATCTGCTTTAACTGTTTGGTCATGTCGATCTGTTGCTGGACTCTGTATCTGTTCTCGTGTTTACGACGCTGCTGCTGTTCTACGTCCCGCACAACACCCTCGTGAAGCTTCAGACTGCAGTAAAAGTCGGTGGTTATCTCAAGTAGAAAGAGGAGAGCTATAACTTACCGGTCTTCCGACTGTTTATAGTGTACATAACCTATAATAGATGCCGATAGACCGACCGCTGAGAGCAATACTATCTTAGATGTTGCAGACATTATCTCACCTAATTACAAATTTGGAAATTGTCAACGAAATTCGAAATTTTCAATTGTTCCTCTTGGATTCGCACTAGACGAAGTCCAGGAAATAACTTAGTTACGACATTGTTGGGGGAGGGCTACGATTCCAGTCGGAGATGAATGAAAAACAGAAGCCGACTCATTTTTGTTGTAAAATGCTACTCATCTGGTGCTCTGACCTTTGTTCACCACGCACTTGACTCTTGTCTCCAGCTGCAAAGTCGTTAAATTGTTTGTTTATTTATAATTAACGGCACAAGCTGGAAACGGCTATGCAATTACTCAAATTGGCCAACACAAACGTTCCAGGGCTGCACACATACTGCAGCCGGTGGTCAGCTGTTTACAGGTAGTGTTATAAAGTGTCGTTGGGTGTGGGCGCAATTTTGATGTTTCAAAAGCCAAACAAAGTTTTATCAGCGAGATTTGCATGGCATTGATTTTTTTCACGGCTTATCGCAGAGTGTAGTTATGTATACATGTATGTATACATTATTGCTCCAGTTGCATTATTCTGATATGTCTTATCGCTGCGATTACTCAACCAAACAATAGCGGGGACATTAATGTGTGTCCCGGCAACCGTTGCCAGACTCCACTTACCTCTCCGCGACCTGCGACACGCAGCTGAAACACTGGACATGCGCATCGCCCGGCACGCATTGCGAAGCAACAGTACAAGTACAACTTGAGTGTGTGTGTGTGCGTGGACGAAAGTAAAAGCGTCAAGCAGGCAACGCGGCGTATGAGCAACATTATCCAGTGGCAGTACGACTCCAGTTTTCCATACGCTAAGTTGTGCACGTAGCAGCGAGAACAGCAAGAGAATAAAATCGGAAAATCTGAAAAAAGAATTAAACTACAAAACTATAAAGAAAAATATAGAACAATTTAACGTGCTGCGTGCTGTGTATGCGTGCTGTGTCGTGTGTGTGCGATGCGATTTGTTTAAAAATCAACACACAATCAACGAATTGCCTGGACTAGCGATAAAATCTATTAGCAAATTAGCATATGTAAATTCCAAACAGACAGACCTTCCCCCAACGTGAGGCAACTTCAATTTGTCGGCCAATTTTTTGTTCTTTTTTTTCGGCTGAAAATATTTATGTCAGTGGCGCAAATATTGATTTCAATTCTCCGTCTGCTTATGTTCCGCTAGCCAGGGGGCAGCTTTAAAAGAGGGTGCCAAGTTACCTAGCAAGTACCCCCTGTACCCCCTGTAACTACCTCCCTCTATCCCTTCCTCGTTCTTCATATAATCTTTCTGCATAATTCATTTAAAAAGAGATTGAGATTGAGTTTTTTGTTTGCGCTCTCTCACGACAAATTGAAGCTTTGCTCCGACTTTGCAGTTGCTCAATTGAGACAGAAACAGAAACTGACACGATGACTAAAGTGGAGCTATATAAGTCGCGCGTCTTTGTGACAATCATACATCTGTGCGCTCTGGGTCAGTTCGCGTACGGATTGTACTACAGCAACTTCGAGGTGCAGCGCAGCTACAAACTCAAGACGAGTCTCAATCGGCGCCTCGTGCCCGAAACATTTCCTCAGAAGTTGCGTTTCCTCAGCTATTGGTCGCTGGTAAGTCAAATATCGTATATATTATATATATTCATAAATATCAAGACATATATTGGTCATACTGTGGTCATTTTAATATGACGGAAATGCGGTCGCAATCGTTTCAAGTGAGCGCTGGATTCAAGAAGCGAAAAAAGCGAAAAGAATGAAAAGAAATACGGTTATTATTGTCTCCCATTTATGTCTGCCATATGTTTGTTTATACATACGTGCGTGTGTCTGTTTGTTTGTACTCAATGATGACCGTCGAGGTTTTTTATCTTTTACCGGCTGCGGGGGTCAACAACTGCATTCGTATCTTTCAGATACATTTTAAATTCCAAGCAAAACACATTCGCCATTCATTTGTTGTCACTGCAAAGTGTTGCGCTCAGAGAGAAAGAGAGACAGAAGGAAAGAGAGAGAGAGAGGAAGATAGCAAGAGATTGAGTATTTATTTTCTCAGGCATTTGCGAAAATTTGGAGAAAACTCTTTGGCTTTATTGAATTGTAAAATCAGGCCACAAATCAAAATTCCACCCCCGCTCCGCCCCCATGAAAACAAAAGGCGTCTTGGCCGAATTTTATTGGCGCTGATGGATGCCAGATTATCTTATTGGCGTGAATGTAAATATGCCATACACGGCCACGCCATGACTGGCTGCGCCTGGCAGCGACTGGCAACTCATTTACATGTCGTAAAATATGCGAACAATTCGAAGATCTATCGAAATTTCACAGACAATGCTGTCAAAGTACGAAGAACTACTTCAAAGTCGTAATAAAGAAGACTTTATAAATCTGATGTGGAGGAAGTTGATGTTTAAGAAAATTCTAGCATAAAGTATTCTTCATGGGGAACTTTAAAAAACTTATAATAACTAAAGATTGTAAAAGAACTACAAAAATCATAGATCCCAAAGAAATTAACAATCGAAGGTTTTGAAAAGGTTTTTGAAAGATAGACACCGAATTTAAATGTTACAAAACTCTCGTTTCAATAAAGAGTGTTAAGTAATCTATAATCCCTACAGCGAAGAGTTTTACATTTACAATTACAAAGTATATATAATTATTTTTCCTTTCTTTCGACATTCATTCTTGCAGCAACAATGGTATGTAGGTCTCAAGAACTTTTAGACCTCACATCCCATTTAATTATTAAACAAACTTTTTTAATAGCGCCCCCATAAAAACACTGTTGCAGTCGCAATTTATGCCATCTGTTAATGATTCCGTCTGTCCATCCATCTGTCTGTCTGTCCGATAAATGTCTGTAATTATAAGTGTAATTGTAAGTAATTATCAGTAATTTTATTTATCATCAATCATCTTCATAGAACAGTTTAGCAAAGGTCTCTATCATAACTAATGAAGAAACTATGCTAATGACTTAAAATTTTCCTAAATATATCACTCAACTGTAGATTTAATAGCAAGTTGAATTTCTCTAGAATATATATTTATTTTCCGCATAATTTTGGAAAAGTACTTGTGTTGTACATTTACTTCCTATCATCAGGCAGGTTAATGTTGTGATTTTTAGTTTATTCTATATACGGATCTGTTGACGACCTTGCCTCGCCCTTGATTTATAATCACGATAAATACTTTGATCTTGGCGCAAAGTGCTTCATATCAGTCTGTGTATATCTAAACTGTGGACACGAGTGCTCGAGAGATATAGACAGGATGGGAGCAAAGCAGGGAAGGTCCCAGGGGGAGGAAACAGTTTCTCTGTGTTTGGTGTTTTCCTTTGGTTGTTTTCACTTTTTTAGACTCGATGCTTTCATGTGGAAATCTCCAGCATACGCAGGTCATGCACCACACGCACCATCGACCATCCGGTTGCTTAGGCATTCCATAGGCTTCCGTCAAATCCCATTCGAACTCAATTGTTTATATCGCCCCCAAAATCGAAATAAAAATAAATGTTTTTTCGCCTTTTTTCGCCATGCAAACACAATTGCATTTAAATACAGAAGTTAGAATTCATGTATACATATATCTTTGCTATATATAGTGTATATTGGTAAAGTAGCTGTGTCTTGGAGATTTCGTTCGTCCCCTTCGTTGATTTTGTGCAATTTATTACTTGCAAAATTTATTGAGCGAATTTATCGCACTAAAATGCCGAATTTTTTGCTATTTTTCACCGTAGAATCACCGAGCTAACATCAGTCCAGCCATCTATGCAGACTACTAGTTCGGGTGCGCGTTACGGATCGAGCATTTTCAGTATTTTACGAGTTTCACATTAAATCTGACTGTGAATATCTGTTGGGTTCGCTTTTGGTTCCGGGGTTGATTGGGGTGTTGAGTTTGAGTTCCATTTACATTCAGAATTTCCAAATTACATTTGTATATATTCTCGATCATTGAACTGTGCGATAATCTGCTTGATTTGAGGTATTTAGCTAAGGTAGTTTAGATCGTATCAGTACTACCTTTTTTCCAAGCTAAAGGTTTAAATACAATAGATTCAAGGATTGAATATTTAAAACGAATAAACTTTCTAAAATTAGTGTGAAAATCTTTTTGTATGAAGTCTTTAGATCAATCTTCACGGAATGATAAAGAGAAACAAAAATGTCCGCTCTTCATACCCTACATATACATATGTCTAGGGTATAAGAAATCAAATCAATTTTGAAGGCACTTTGTAGGCGATTGTTAGAAATTGTTCATGAAAAATAGTGGGAAAAAACAAAGAACTTTCTCTCATCATACCCTGCTGTTATGTATGTAGGGTAGGAAATAGTCGTGCACTTCCGAACGTTGCTTTCTTTTTGCTTGTTTCCACCCGGCAATGAGATAGTTGTGGAGGGATTTGCTATACGCTCTCTCTCCCTGATATCAACACAGATCACAAGAAGAGGAGCAGGTCCGAGGGAGGAGGGCCTGTGCAGCTGACGCAGAGACGCCCCCAATTATAGCGACAATGCGATGTGGATAAAACTGTCACCGCGCCTCAGTCGTAAAACATGTTGCAGCCGAAACTAATTGGGCTTGTTGTGCTCTGTCTGCTGGAACTCAAGCTGGAGGCGGATGCATTGCTGTTCAAGTGGCATGTGGGCGGTATTCCATTGAGTAATCCTGCTGCCTGGCTGGACGAATATTTGCCCTGTTCCCGCGATTTGCTTGTGTTTCCTGCCAATTATCCCGCTGTTCTTCCCCTGCCCGCTGAGTTATCTGTGAGAGGATTTGAGTTTCCACGCAATGGAGCCATACTGCTGGCCGAGGATTCCACCATCACGCTGGGAGATGGAACAGGATTGAATTCGCACTGTAATAGCGATGAGCAACGCGCTGTGCTGCGTCCACCCAAGACCAGTAAATGGTTTGATCCGAACAGTTGGAGCGAGCAGATTACTACGACCAACAAAGGTAGAGATGCCAACATTGCTCCCAGCTCCATGTTGACCGATCTGGAGCGTGTGCCCTGCGATGATGAACATATTGTGATACGCAATAATATGGGCGCCATCTCCTTTGATATGGAAAATGTACAATATCTACGATTGGGTCAACTGGTCTTGGCTGGCTCCTCCATCTCCCGAATGTATTTGCAGGAGTTGCTGCAACGGGATCTGGGTCAACTGATGTTCCACAATGCGCAGCTGGCCACAGTGGAGTATTATCGAGGTGAACTTTGTGGCTGCCACAAGGATTTCGAACAGCTTATTGAACCCGTTTGCCACAATGTCCAGTGTGAAGTGCCTCATTGTGTGGCACCCGTGCGTCCCTTGGGTTCGTGTTGCTCACTCTGCGGTGCTTTGCTTACCATGTCGGGTGGACATTGTACAGAGGAGGTACGCAATAAGCTGGATACATACATACAGGAGTCCATTAGGAAAGACTCACTCCGGGATGAGCTGCAGGTGCATGTGAATTATGTGGTAACTCGTCAATATGGCAATATCATGCAGGCAATTGTCCAGGACCGTGGCACGTACAGCGAACGCAGCGTGGAGTTCATGCATCGCTTGGTGGCAAATGGCAATGGAACGATGCCCTTGTTGTCGCAGCAACTGAGCCTGAGCTATGCAGGTCATCCATACAACCCTAATGTGACCTTTGCCTCGGTGCTTCTAATACTTTTCTGCCTAGTGTTTGTTGGCATTGTTGCCATCATTATCTTGGCACATTATATGCCAGAGAATCCTTATCTGAATCGTATTCCCCAGTGGATACATGATCCGCGACGCTGGCGTTGGCGTCACTTGGGTCTGCGTCTACGTAGGAATTTGCTCTTTAATCGATTCGATGATAATGGCGGAGCAGGTGGGCAGAGCCCCGCAGAAAGGCGAACTATCATGGGCTACGATGCGGAGCGAGATGAGGTACAAGAACGTTCGTTCAACAATCCCATGTTCGAACAGGAACCACAGCCAGAAGAGCAACTCGAAGCAGTTACTGTGGGGTCTAATGACAGTGCGCCGAAGTTTCAGCTGGAGATGGAGGCACCTGCTCCGAATGTGGACACCGGTGAACTGGACGGCTGCAGTGTCAACGAGGAACAGGAGCTAACCGAAATCAATTTGGAGTCCTCCGACGATGGCAGCGATGCCGAAGCGGAGACAAAGGAATAAAAACAGTTTAAATTTTGATTTTGTAAATGGATACCTTCACTATTACATATATACTATATATTATGATTCCATCACAATAATTTACGCCTTATGCACTTACTAATTCCCCCACTTAATATTAATTATTCATGTTACAGGCTAATTGTTTATGTAGTACTCCCCGCCGTGTTCCAAAATAAACTTATCGATTGCTCTGTTCACCTTGATAATGGAAAATGATAATAATTTTAGTTCTGCGTCACTGCTGTGAGTGTGTGCTTGCCCCTTGACCTTCACGCCATTGCCATTGCCAGCGTCCGCGTCGCGTTTGATATTAAATCGATAGTTCGCACCAACAAAGATTTAAGAGTGTCACATCTATTCATAGCTTCCGCCCATTTCCTGCTCGCAACTAACTCAATTACAGGTTGAAAGTGTTTCAATTTTGTTGTTTCTGTATTCATGTCAATGATCGACATCATGATGACTTTTCGAATTTACATTAAGTTGCTTACTCAACAAAATTAGTTATTGATAAGCTACGGAGACCCGGTAAAAATACAAGAAATACTAATGAAGGTTTACACTCTCGTTTTAATTGGTAAAAAGTGTAATTAAATCGAAGATGTTTTCGTTATTCCTTGCTTATCATTTAGCATTGGTTATTGTGTTCAGTTACAGCATATATGTATGTATATCTTAAACATTGCAGAACTAACTGTTGGGTCTTTTACTCATTTTGGAGGCAAATTTAAATATTTCACTTTTATTAAAGCGATAAGAAAATGTATTTCTCTTAACTTGCAAGTTAAACATTGCAGCATCCTGGTATGCTATAAATATCCTGCGCTGTCTATCGATAATTGGCAATTAAGACTATTGTGAATTGTAACAGCATTTGCTTTAAGCTTCGTTAGTTCCTAAATGTATAACTGCTCCAGTTGACACGTTATCGCATTTTTTTTAACTTTATTGATAAGTTACCAAACCGAAGGGGCGGCAACATGTATGTTTAAAAAAATTTTCGTTCGTGCTAGCAACATATACATTTCCAATAGACCGCCAAGTTAATCAGTAAAAAGTGGTAGACATGGCAAGACACAAATCGAAGAAGGGAACCTCGTTTCCTGATCTAAAGCACCTGCGTGTTGTTTTACATTTAACAGCAGCCATTGTGCTCAGTTTTGGTGTATATACCGATTACAATACGGAAATGCCAATAGGATTGAAAACGAATCCCTTTGGTGGCAAATTTAAATACTTAACGTTTATTAATGCGGTAAGAAAATCGATTTTCATTACTTAATTCAACTAATCTAAAATTGTGAATTGCAGCGGCATATCTCATTAGAAAAGCAACTAACATAGCATACATTATTCTAACATAACATCAACTTATGCCAAGCTGTTGAGCTGTCATCGTTGCAACGATGAAAGTGTTTCAATCTGATATTTGCTTTTATTTATTTATATTTGTCAGTCCGTTGCTTATCAGCGCGCACTCAAGCTCAATACAAAAGAAGTGAGAAGATAAGCCACGCCACCTTATCAAACCGACCCGCACACGAAGTGGGGTGTACAATACAAGTGCTTGTACAACTAGAAAAGATTTTGTTTCGCTTGCCGGCAGCCGGCTAATCAGTATGAAGTAGACATTTGTGTGTTAAACATGGCAAGATCCAAGTCCAAGAACAAGGGCTCAACGTCCACTGGTTTCAATCGTACCCTACAACTTGTTCTCCACATTACGGCAGTTATCCAGTTCAACTATGGAGTCATCTACTTTAATAATTTGGAGCTGCCTCCATCGATATTCCATCCCTTTGCTGGCAAATGGAAATTCTTAACATTTCTGTGTGCGGTAAGCGAATAAAGTGCTTTTGCAGCCCTATGAGTTATCGATAAGATTTGAAGATCGCTTTCACCCGATTCGCAGTTTCATCTGATTGGCGCCCAGTTTAAAAATTAAAAATTGCTTAATGAATACAATAAGGA
Organism: Zaprionus indianus; assembly: GCA_018904595.1. Classification (NCBI taxonomy): domain Eukaryota; kingdom Metazoa; phylum Arthropoda; class Insecta; order Diptera; family Drosophilidae; genus Zaprionus; species Zaprionus indianus. The sequence continues at coordinate 8,379,478 of JAEIHA010000905.1, forward strand.
ATCATTTAAGAAAATAATTTAAAATTATAACATATGAATTATTTACCAACTAATAAGCACTAAAGTAATAGAATAACATCTGCAACTAACAATATTATCACAAAAGATTATATATTTTGTAGATAAGCTTACAATAGAGATATAAAACCAGGTTAGGTTTTTAGATTATTTCATTCCATCATAAATCAATGTGTTGTACAAACAGTCATTGTTGTTGAAGTTTGTTTAAAAAACAATTTTCTTTGTATTGTATTGGCTGAAATCGAATACAATTTGTTGGTCTTTTTTATATGTCTTATTAATATTCCATGCCTGTTCTTGTCCAATTACATTTTCCTGGATTGCGAGTAACAGATATTGGCAACAAATGGTTCATCTCTTTTTTATGTGATTTATATGTAAACAAACCATAAAAATATTGTATGTTTAAAAATTGATTTGTAAACGAAAACACATCAACGTAAATAATTATTTGTTACGTTTAAGCTCAGGAGCCATTTATTTTTGATAATGTAACGCATTTCGGATAAAGCTAATGCAATGTGCCCGAATATGTAAACACTTGAGCAAAATGACAATGTTGCAATATCCAAGATAGATATCGATAACAAAATTCATTAAAAAAAGAAAACACCACGGTCACACCGCATCCAAACCGTCTTCAGTTTCATTTTTTTGCTGGCCGGCTGCTGTTGTTGTTCGTTGCCGTGAAAAATCAATTACTCGAATATAAAATGGCCACAGGATCTGCTGCAACGCACTCGCTTTATAACAGTATTTTTGGCGCCTTGCGTACGCTGCTGCATTTGACTGCAGCAGTACAATTCACATATGGCATATATTATGATTATGCATTCGTTGAATTTCCCAAATCCGATGAATCAAATCCAAAGCTAATATACCATCCGTTTGGGGGAAAATTCAAATATCTTACGTTTTTGGATGCGGTAAGCGGATCGAAACGAACGGGAACGGAATAAATTATTGAAGTACTATATAGTCCAGTAGTTGTCTATAATATTCCTGTATATTCCATAACCGGTTTGCGCTCTGACAAGCCTCATTGGTTGGGCACATTATTCCACTTCAATTAACAACCCTGCCACCACCACCACCACCAGTACCCCTCTATGATAGCAAAATAAACCCTCAATTTACAACACGCATCGCATTCTCCACTTACAGATAATTCAGGCTTTGTATTACATTATATCGCTGGTCAATGATTTTGTGGGCACGAACGAGTTGGTGCCAAAGCGCCCGCCTGCTATACGCAAGTTCAAGGACTGGCTGCTGTCGACATTGGCCTTCCCCGTGGCCCTCAATGTGGGTGTTACATTCTGGACACTGTATGCTATCGACAGAGAGCTTGTCTTTCCCAAGGTCCTGGATCCGGTCTTCCCAAGGTAAGTTTACATAATATTTTTGTATTCAACTCAAGCTTAAGTTTAATCCATTTCAATTGCCTTTTGTAGCTGGCTGAACCATGTGCTGCACACCAACATTGTGGTCTTCATTGTGCTGGAGATGTTCACCTCGTATCGTGCCTATCCCACACGCAGCAAGGGTCTCACTGGTTTGGGCATCTTTATGGGCAGCTACCTTGTCTGGATTCACATTGTCAAGCACTATTCGAACGTTTGGGTCTATCCCGTTTTGGAGGTTCTCCAGCTGCCTCAGCGTATTGTCTTCTTTGTGGCTGTGCTCGGTTTCACCTTTGCCCTCTATCTGCTGGGTGAATTCTTGAATAATGTCGTGTGGGCCAAGGAGGTGAAACTGTCCCAGCGCAAGTCCAAGTAGGCTGTTAGGCCTCAGCCTAGGCCTGCCTGTGTGTGTCTTTAAGTCTGTAGTCAATAATAGTTTGTATCTATCAGCAAAAGCAGACGCAGCAATTGAAAGATATCTTTGTCGCTTATCTATTTAAATTCAATTCTTAAAGTTGATCTAATCCTATTCTTAATAGAAATAGAATAAGCAAAGATTTTGTAGAATTTCAATTAGATTGCACTTGCGATTGCAATTTGTTCTTTCTCTCCAGCAAGATGAGCATAGTCAAAACATACTTTAATTGCATAACTCTCATATCAAAGCAAAGGCACAGTAACACCAAGAACAACACGAACAACTTTAATACCTGCGTTAACCTGTAAATTTCGAACTATATCTAGAGGAATTACAATTACAATTACAATAATAAAGAAAAGAAAACGACTTTATTAACTTATTGCAAACAGTTTTGAATTAATTTTTGAATATGGCGCCAAGTATTGTATCAGTTTGATCTTGAGTTAATCAATCAATCAAAACTGCAACTAATCCACTTGAGATGCTGTGTGGGTGGTTTATCACCACGCCCAAAGCGATAAGCTCATAATAAGCTTACCCAAAGCAGCCCTGCGTAATTGATCAGCTGTTCGTGACTACGACTTCTTTAGTTTCGCATGTCAACTTTAATGGAAAATTAACACTGCTATTTAATAATGAGAAACACTAAGGTCATGCGTGTAGTGGACAGGTGTTTTGGTTATTTCCATCGGTACTAGCCTCATACTCTCTTCCGCACCGGACGTCAACTTTCCCAGCCAACTGTGACTTCTGTATTTCTGTAAAAACTATTTTTACTACCCACATCGTATAGCATACATTTGTATTTTCGGCTATTTTGTTACTGCTTACCTGCTGTGCTTACCATAAAAACATAAAACCTAAAGCCGAGAAACGCCTCTTTGGGCCGCACTACCTGCTGCCGGAGTCCAGAGGTCACTTTGACGAAAAACCTGAAACGACCTCTGAATCTTCTCACCTTTTTGTACGGTTTCCTAAAGGCAAAACAACTTATTTTGTCATAGTATGTATGTGCAACAAAACATATGTTTATATATACTGAATTTATGATGTTAGTATGTTTGGTAAACATTAAAGATACACCAAATACTTCCGATTTCATCGCTGAATGTTATTTTTACCCAAACTGTAGGGGGCATTATTAATTGATATGCAAGACAGAAACCAGACCCCTTTCGCTTCCATTTGTTGTGATTGCTTGAATTGCATTCTATATAGTCGCATCGCATTAATGGCTGCAGTCAAAAGGTTAAATCAGTTTGCTGTGTGAACCACTTTTTCTATTAAATAAAATATTAAAAATATAGCTCAAAATTATAAGTGTTTTTTATGCTCTTTAACCTTGAGAGTAATTGTTATTTTATTACATTTACTCATTCTACAGTAAAGCTAAGTGAGATTGCACCCATAATACGGAAAGTAGAAGCATATTAATGTTGAATACAATTGAACTTTTGTAGTAGTTTCGCATTTTATTGTTTCTATAAATAGTTTCCGAAGACTCTATGCTAATATTCGACTTGTCGGGTGGGTACTGTAGCAATCGCACCATATGCACAGTAAACGAAATGAAATCGAACCGTAGTTTAGTTCTCGTTCTTCATGAGAAATTTCTGTTTGTTTATTTATTTTTCTTGTAGACGCCACCGTATATATGCCTAGAAATCAGAGTCCCCGACGATGTTTTTGTTGAACTGTAAACATAATTCGAGCTGAGTCAGGCAAAGAGAAGCGAAAAGCAATCAAAGCAATTGTAAAAGTTTATATTCAGTTTTAGTTGACGGGATTTAAAATCGGTTTATTAGTTACAAAATTGTTAATAATTGTACGATTTTGTATTTGTTAGGCACTTTGTAACACAATTCGTTCGTTTTTCGTTGTGCGTGTGATGGGAGCCCAAAAGGGCGACTTATTTTGTACATTTAAAACAACATACATCGAGATATATATGAGCTGAGATATATAAATGATCGGCACATGTTCATGAGACTATAGAAGTTCTTAGCATATAGTTTAAGGAAGCAGTCAGTAAACACGAAACGACAAAAATTCTTAAATTCTATATAAAAAGTGATTGTAAACTTTTCTTAATCTTATTTCTAATGAGTATTCGTATTTCTAGTTGTATTTCGTATTCGAAATGGAAGAGTCTCAGTTGGGATATGGATGAGTTTTAGAAACTTAAATAAATGCAATCAAGGCTTCCCTACTTTGAGGGCAGCAATAACATTTTGAGCTTATCGGATTCACTCATTAGCGTTGGCTCTTTGTGATGATGTCGTGTACCGAGCAGGGATTGCATTTCGGTGGCATCTTCGAAATTTTGTTCATTGCGCTGTCGACTTGCCGCATTAAGCAGACGCATCGCTTGCTGTAATTCCTCATTGCCATAGGTGGGTAGAGTGTGTGTTGCAATCTCAAAAGGATTGGCCTGTATACCAACATCGCAGCTGGTTTTGCTGTTGCGTGAATTTGGTTTTCCAGTGGACATGCCCGAATAGGAACTGTGCAGAAGGCCCCCTCCCAGTGGGATGTCAAGTTCAACGGACGAGCAGCTAAGCGAATCGGCATTCGCATCAATGGCAGCGGTCAATTGTCGCACATAATGCTGCTTAAAGTCACTGTTCGAATCGACATCCAAGTCCAAATCAAGATGATGTTGCTGTTGTTTCGCATGTTCTTTATTCCGTGATTTACGACTGCGTTGCGAGTTACGTGAATGACGATTCGATTCGTTGGATTTCTGCATGTGCTTAAGGAACTGTTCCAGGGCCTGCGCCTTGCTGGCATTGCTGGGTAGCTCTTGTATCTTGGGTTGAGCTCCATCATCGTCATCATCATCATCGCTTACCTCCTGCTTGACCACCACATTGAGATCGTGTATTTTAAAAGAGGCCCGTGAATTCTCCTCCTCATCCGACGAAGTAGTCATGCCCTGATTCTGAAGAAATGGTAATATAAACTGTCCATTCTTCTGTATGAAATCATTGATAATCGTTGGATCGAGTCCAGCATTGCGACGATGTCTGGTGCTATTGTGATGCTTTTTCGTGCTCTGATGGGCAAACATGCCAACTTTGTGACTAGCATTTGGGTAAGTTGTCTTCTTCAGTGCTATAACCTGCGATTCTACTGATGTGCTGCTTTCCCGCCGGCCACGTCCTGCTGTTCCGCTACTGTACTTGGCCGTACGCCCACTGCTGGAAGCAATAAAGTCCCGTCGTCGTTGGGTTCTCTTGTTGCTGCTGGAGGAGTATCCGTGTTTGCCATGCTGTCGTGTGCGTGAGGCAACTTTGGTTTTCATTTCAGCAATTTTAACGCTAACCTGCGAGTCCACCGAATTGCGTCGTGATTCCACAGACACATGACGCACACTAACACTAATCTCCGAATCCAATGAGTTCTTCCGCCCAGCCTGACCCTGACTGGATGAGTTTGTATTGCCAGTTGTGGCACCAGTTAGCGCCATGCGACGTTTAACACATTGTGGCAAATAATGCACCCACGTGGAGCTAATCTCATTCGTTTCCGATGAGTTAAGATCGTTTACATCGAAATTAAGGCCCACTGGATCAGTGTGCGTATTGTAGAGCGTTATAGACAGCCTGCCCTTGTCCTCAAAGTCTTTGCGCTTGGCCCAAGTTTGAGCGATCACCTTGTGTTTTGGCATTTTGACCTCCTCCACGACTTCCTTGCCGCACTTTCTAAGCAAAGAGTAGAAAATAATTTTAAAAAACAGCTTAAAGTGGAAATTGAAATGTAAACTCACTTTTTGATGTAACGCTTCCAGGTCTCTATAGAGGACGGGGTCCAGCACCAGGTGGACATTAGTATACCAGAGCTAAACAGGCACAACAGATGCAATTGCAGGACACCCACACTAGGACGATTCTCTATCTTGCACACGCTGTTCTCATCAAAAACGGAGCTAATGCGACAACTGGAAGATGGCAAAAAAAATTAATTTGAATTGAGTACATCAAGAAGTTCATTGAAATCCCTTACATGATGTAATGCCTGAAGCTTTCGGCCCACTCAGCTGTGTGACGAAACTCCGTAACATGACAAGCTATCGCAACCAAGATGAGTATGAGCGTCAGTATCGCACAGACACCCATGCGCATGATGATCAAATGGATTTTATTGCTGGCCGATGTGGATTTGATATCGTTGGCAAAATGCTTCAGTCCAAATAACATAATCATGCCGCGCGTAATGAAGTAGCCACCAATTAAAATGACGCCGCAAAGCGGTCCAAGTAACAGTCCTGCTCGCATCGGGTGATTGATGTAGCCAACAAAACAGATGCCCACAATGCCATTTCCGTCGATTTCACTGAGTGCCATCGTTGTGATGGTCAACACTAATGGGAGAGACCAGGCTACCAGATGAAAGTATGATCCCTTTTTATCGATACGATCCTGTACATGACCCATGGCACGCCAGTGCCAGGCATAAGTGAGGAACACAAACCATACCATGCCGGCCGTAAGAAAATAGTAGACCAATACAAATATCACAATGCATGAAAGATTCTCGCCAGCTGTAGGCTCCGAATGACGAAGGGTGCCATCCTTGCGACAGACAATATCCTCACGCGACCCGGAGGTGAATTGCACCAACCAACTGCAGATGAGAGAAAGGTTATTATTATCGCTATATGAATGATTCATTCAATACTTACCCAAAACAGGAGATGAGAAAACAAAGATTTATGTAGAAAACAATCACAGCTGGATATTTATTGGCATTCTGCCAATCGATGAGAAATGTGGCGACCACAAACAGATTGGAAAGCAGGCACAGTGTACCACCATAGCCAATCAGCTTGTGTATCTGTCGATGCTCATCGTCTGTGTACAGTGGATCCTTGCACTGCACACCACAACCTTCAATGCCCGGATAGTAGCTGGCTGCATTATCTGCCGGCACCAATGGTGGCATACATTTCCCGGTTACATTGAATTTCATTTCGCGTGCATCATTGCTGCACTTCATCGGAAATAGCGTCTCATTGCAACGCAGGAATTTCGGGAAAAATGTCGTGTTATATAGCAGACGGCACGGTTCAAGGGTAACCTTGCACATTTCGTAGGACGGCAGGTAGATCAATCCCTCGCCGTTGATTTCCTCGCATTTCGGCTTAAATACAGCGCACAAAAATGGCTTCAAAAGGATAAAGAAATTAGTTGAGTATGCAAATTTGAGGTGAGAACTCCCGACTTACCTGGATGACAGCCCAGCACTTGGGTACATGCCTCAGCGCATAGTAAGCTGAAAGGGCCTCATCGAGCTCCTTTATTTTGCGATAGTCGGTCAGTCCAAGGCTGCTTTGTGTATAGGGTAATTTGGAGCCCAAACATGTGTTGTCTGTGCTGTTGGCCTCCAGGCAACGTCCACGACGTACACATTGCACTTGCCGGCTATCGATGCCATCGAACCAGGGTTTATCATCCTTGCCCTTTTTGCTATAGAGCCGATAATTCTTTGTGCCATTTATGGGCTCCAGTTCAACTTGCGGTAGACTTGTTGTGCTAGAGCTGAATTTTGTGGCACAGTCGACGACTGACGGCAGACAGCAGATTGTTGCTGCCAGCCATAGACAACAACAAATCACAAGGGTGCTCCTGGTAAACAAAATTGGGAATTCACATTTATATTCATTGGCAATTAAGAGACAGCGACGCATGCTGCATACTTACGTCTGCATTTTGTAGTACGATTGAACGATAATCACTATTAATATATATTAAGCGAAGCCTTTTCTGAATATTAATGTACGCGCCGCAGTGACGCCTTGTTTGGTACTACAAAATCTCGCAATCCGACTCTTTTGCAGCCATTTTTGTGTTTTTACGTAAATGCCGCTAAGGTAACGGATTATAGTTTATGGTATCTTGCAAGAAGTTAATTCAAGAAAATTAAAAAATTAACAAACTGAAGAGAAAAACAAAATAAAACGCGTCCCCGCACAAAATCACACACAACAAAAAGCAACAAATGAATGTTTGAGTGAAGACCACCCACAAAGTAATCAGGTATCGACACTTCGATGTCTATCGATGTTAGGCTAGTCGCCAACATGACGATAGTCGCGGGTCGTGATATCGATATGCGGTATTGGTCGCGGAAAAGACATATCGATATATGGCGTTCTTTACAACCCTGGCCGCAGTTTGGCTTGTGCAAATTTTAATAAAAAAGAAGGGCTCAATTTAAATTAAACTTGTGCATTTGTTAAACTCTTCGGCCACAAATTGAAGCCATGGATGCCGCTCCAGCAGTAGCGCCGTACGCTGCTAACGAGGCAAAAGCACAAACCCAACCCCCTGCCCCGGCGGCCGCTCCGCCAAATGAAAATGGTGTACAAACAACAGCAGCAAAAAAATCTGAAACAGCGACAGGCATCGCTGGGACTGGGACTGGCAGTGGCTCTTCAGGTAGGTACAAGCGAAATGGCGCCTCTACAACGGGTGTGTACCCACAATAAGAGGAAATTATTTTGTTTGTGTTAAACTGTTTAATATATGTTTATTTTTGTAATTATCACACAGAAATGCATTCCAAAACTGACGCTGGGAAAGTGCAAGACACGCAAAAAACGAAATTGAAAACCGAATCACCAACTGAGAAAGTTTTGATTACAATATGCAGCGCCGATCGAAAGATTAAGAAAACATTCATGTCATTGCCAAGTAGAAAGGACGTTATTGAGAAAGGTGTGTAAACAGTGTTTGTAGGGTAGTTTTGCATCACAATCTTTCATTTCTTAAGTGATCTCTACTTCAGTTATTTTCGTTTATTAATCTATATTTATCCTACTGTTTTTAGCACACAAATACGGCCTGATTGGCAGCACCATTGTACTGGAGAGCAATGGCTGTGAAATCTGTGAGGATGAAGTGCTCCTGTTCGCTAAAGAGATGTTAATGTTATTGGCCGAAAATGATGAATATGTAATATTACCTCCTCCCTCGCCGTTAAATCGCTCAGATCGTGCGGGCAGTTCGATCGATCCGAGCTTTGTTTCGAATGCCAACGATTCGACGGTGTCTAATGACGAAACTCTCTCGCTAGCGAGTGTGACACCCAGTAACAATTCAAAGACAACAGCGGCACATTTCAAGGAATTCTCAATACCTTGGTCAAAGGTACCCGATGACATAATGAAATTGCTACGCGGCAAAAAGAATTTAGGCAAATGTCTCAATAAGTTAGCCAATTTGCTGGTGGATGAGTTACGTGAACGGTCAGCACACATACCCCCACGTGTAGTTCGTGATGTTGCTCATCAGGCGGCTGAAATGTATCCAGAGTCCCTGTTGGAAAAGGATCGCGAAGGTCAACAGATAACCACAACGCCACATTCGTTAATTTCGAAGATGATCAATCGAAATAATGCGCTAAATCGGCCACAGAAACGTGCCAGCTCGGGCAGCTCGGAAATTCACATAAGCAGCGGCAGTAGCAGCAGTAAGAAGCGCAAATCGATTGCTGCAGGCAGTACTGTAGCTGGTGGTGCTGCATCCAATGGTAATGCCAAGGCATCACTGGCCCTGAACCGCGATCTGGAGGAGAAAAAGGAATTACTCATAGCCAGTTATAATGGCATTGCCAATGTTGAAACAGCCACAGTTGCTGAATACATGAAGGAATGCTTTCCCCTGCAACGGGCATTCTTTAACAATAGCGAAAAGATACCAGATATAAAAGCCATCAAGGATAACTGGCCACATATATTCACCAAGGAGTTACTGTATCAGCACTTTGAACTGCTCATGTCAATTGATCCCCGCTTGCTGGAAAAGCGTTTGGCTAGCGAACGGGAACGCATATTCAAATTCTTTAAAATGTCCAAAAATAAGAAAGTCAACGCATTGGAGGAGACCAATGCCAACGTGGTGCGTGGACTGGCCTACCATTTCAACGAGGATCCCGATTACATATTCAAGCAGCTAGACAACGGACCCTTGTCAAAGGATGCACTGCAAAACATCAATCCAACGAATGCGCCTTGGGTAGCTCTAGTCAGTGAGTAATCCTTATTCTTGGCTGGTTTTTGGAGTTTTTTCTTAATTTCGAATCTTATTGCAGATACGCCAGCAGCTGCCGGCAGCACTGATATTGCTCAGGCCGAGGCAATGGTTTACATTGAGGGGCAGATAATGAGCACATTTGCTGCTAGCGATGCCGATTTGCCGGACATTATTGCCCAATTGCTCTGCTACTATTATACCTTCAACATGATGTACCCCAAGGAAGCCAATCAAACACTCGAATTTATTGTCATTTATTTTCTACAACACGCGCCCGAACAGGCGCGCAACTCCAAAAAGAGCATTACCAGTAACAGTAAATACAATCAGTTAATTGCCAAGTTGGCCAATGCGAATGGTTGAACTGGCAACTGGAAGTGGAGGCAATCTCGTGTCCCAATCATCTGTTTAGTTTACATATATTTATTTTTTGCAAAGAACCCATTCACATTATACTCTTACTCTTAATTCTAAGATGAATTACATAAAGTGTGTGTAGTACTTATGTATGTTGTGTATACATTTCTCATTTATTTCCCATGAAAACAAAAAAAAAAGAAAAGTAAAAAACTGATCAGTTTTAGCCAATTCTAAAGCGTTTGATCTTTTGGGGAAACTTTTCAGAATTTGAAAATGATTTTGCGTGCACAAACGTAATGAAATAAAGTATACAAATTACTTGTTTTATTTGCAGATTATTTTGTTTTCTTTTTGAATATTTTTCCCTGTTTCTTTGCCCTTTCCATTTTTGCTTGACTTCTTTGTAAATCATGAATGGCTTCTTTTAGGTTACCCGTTGCTTTCTTAGATTGTACAGATCGCGTAATTTTTGCACGTAAATAGTTACGTTCCTTGAAGCCCATGTACTTTGGATTTATCCAACTACCTTTCCCTGCTGACGATGCAGATATAGATACGGATTCATCGTCGAATGTTTCCCATTTGGTCTCTTCGTTGCGCTTGGCTTCAATAACGTTGCGCATATGGTTGACTTCACGTTGCTTCATGGCATCTTTGGCCTCCTGGCTGTCCAGATTAAAACGCTCCGAATTGCGCTGTTCCCTTTCATCATCCAGTATATCGTTCTTCACATGCTTCCATGGTGTGGGATCTTCTGCTTCCAATACGGGTGCAGGTGTAAATTTCTTTTGTCCCCATGTTTGCGAGCGTTTATGAATCTTCTCAATATGCGCATTTCTTGCCCACACTTTTTGTTTTTCGTAGTTATTAAATTTATGAGACATTTTGTTTATTATTGTTTACAAGTGGCTGTTGAAATGAAATCGGTATGCTGATATTTCTTGTAAACCGATAAATTGATAACAAGTTTAATCGAGGTATTCCATGAACGGCATTTAAAACTCTTTTTATGACGATTTCCAACTATTTATAAATTAAGCAAACGCTAAACTAATATACATTGGGTAAATGTGTATTTATTTGATTTTTATATACAACTTTAGTTGTAAAATAAAGCAAAGTAATTTTTGAAGTATCGATATTTTGCGATAGAATTAACGTAAACCTGCTGTTTATCGATGCTTGTTTAACACGTGCAGCGTTTGGAGCATATTTTATTCAACGGTTGGAGATGCACAACGGCAGAGAAGGACGTTCCAGCGGTAATTGGCAAGGCAATTCCCACACTGGTTACCCTTATCCCAACAACAGTGATCATGGCAACAGAAGCTGGAATGAAAACAACAGAGGCGCTGGCGGTGGCGGACGTGGTGGTGACCACAACCAACACAACAACAACAATCGACGGCGTGAGTTCGGCGTTGATCAAATAAACAATTCCGACTCGTTTACAAAATTCAGAGATGCAAGCCAGCAACAGTCGCCTCAGAATCGTCGTCAACCAAGGAATCAGCAGCAGGAGCATAACAGAAGTGGAGGTAGAGGAGGTGGCGGTGGACATGGACAAAATGATAAACAGAAGAATCATACGTGGAGTGGTGGCAAACGTGGTCGAGGTGGTGGTGGTGGAGGAGGAGGTGGCGGTGGCGGTGGTGGTGGAGGAGGAGGTGGAGGTGGAGGTGGTAAGCATCGTCGCGGAGGCAGAGGACGCAGAGGAGGGGGAAGCAACGGCGGTGGCAGACCCAGCGAAATTGATACGAACGAAAAATGGTATCAGGACCCGCCAATGGACAATGACATATTCTACTTTACAAATGGCCAATTGACTGATGATACTGTTCCGCCAGAGCCATCAACAACACCCGTTCCTGAAATACCTGCTCCGCCGGCTGTAGAAGCTCCCAAGGAAGCAACACCAGCACCAACTGTTACTCCGGATATACAAACAGCTCCGCTCATCAACGTCCACAATATCAAAAAAGAGAAGAAAGAGGATCCTGCGCCTAAGAAACCGGCAAAGCCCCAGGAAAGTAGCGCAGAAAGTTCCTCCAGCAGCTCTGATGAAAGCTATGAAACCGGCGAAGTAATAAAGACAACAACAAAGAAACCTCAACATCAGGCAAAAATTAAAACAGAAGTAATTGCTAAACCTGTAGCTGCTGCTCCTCCTCCACCACAATCATCTTCTGAAGAGGATTCTTCCAGTGAGGAGGACACACCAGCACCACCGCCACCAGTGAAAACAAAAACGTCAGCCAAGGAATCTGTCGCGAAATCCCCCAAGACATTGAGAAAAATTCCCTCAGAGGACGATGTGGTGTGCATTGGCAATGAATCCCGCAAGTTTACAATACCCGATGAAGACGTGGAAGACGAGAAGGAACAAAATGAAGAGAGCAGTGACGATGCTAAAACGAAAGCAAAACAGAAAACAGCCAAGGGCAAACCGAAAGAAGTGGAGTGCGGCATATGCGATAAGAAGGTATGTATATAGCGGCGTGTGGTAATCAATGGATACTATATTTATTTTGATTCTCTGCAGGGTCACACTGCCTTTCAGTGCCAGATGATTTGCAGGAATTGCTCGACGCCTTATCACAGCCTCAAGAACTGCCCGAACCCGCCCAATTTAAATATTGCCATGCAGGCTTTCATGGAGTTCACCATGCAACAGTTGTCGGTATTCAATATGGATAAACGCTTTTCATTTCCCGCGGGCGTGTTTGCAGCACCTCCTCAAGCAGTGGCGCCTCCTCATCCAGTAGCAGTTGCCCAACCTGCGACGAAGGCAAAGAAGGAAAAACGTGTTGCAGTCAAAAAGTCAAAGAAAACTCCAAAAAAGAAAATCAAAGTCGAGACAAAAGACAGTGAAGAATCCGATGATGATGATGATGAAGACGACGATGATGATGAGCAAACCTCACCAGATGCAACATCGAGCGAGAGTGAAAGTGCTTCCAGTGCCGAACCGCAACCTGTGATTAATAAATCGAAGCGGAAACGGAGTTCCAAACAACAAACTCCTGCTGCAAATATGACACCGGCAGCAGCATTTCCATTTCCTATGTTGGCTGCAGGCGCGCCTTACAACTCACTGATGTATCCCTATGGGACGCCATTTAATTTTCCCAAATAATTAAGTTCCAACCATGTTCGCACCTTTTTTTATTGTAGTCAATAAAAAATGATTTTCGAGTTTGTTGTAAATGTTATCTGAGGGCAATTTACGAGCTATCTGCAGTGCAAGAATCAAATTTGCATTTATATTTTTGAACATATAAATAAATATATTTTAACTGACCACAAATAACGAACTGAATCCAAATATTCCAAAGCAGAATGTATTTGAAAAATAAAACATACAGAATACAATATGATAGATACAGCTGAAATAACTTTACAAGTACATTCTTTTATTACACTTTGGGTATTTCTCTAATTTTAAACTATTTAAATTTTGAAATTTCTAATTATTTCTCGGTTTAAATCAAACGATAAATTCAGTTAATCGATTACATTCGACAACTTACTGTAAACCAAACTGTAAGTTTCCATGCGAGATAGATATCTTAGAAGTCGGTAACCATGTGTAGCCCACCAAACCGTACTTTGGAAAAATGTAACAGTACTGCACTTTGTTACCGACCTATGTTACGTCTGCATGTATTTGTTCTATGGTATTGATGAATGTTAATGCGTGTGCAGCCCTGGCGAAAGACCAGCTGTTGCTTGCCCGAGCATGCTTCAGTTTGTTTTATGTTTACAACGAAAAAACAAAGTGGCAAAAAACAGTGAACTAATTGCAATTAAAATAAGGAAATATATACGACAGGAACCCACGATAATAGTGAGTAAAAAAACAGCACAAACATTTATATTTAGCGATTCAGAATTTTGACATTACAAATTGCGATACCTGTCGATCGAGTTCGCAATGCTTAATTAGAAGAAGGTTTAGATTGGTTTAAGTGGAACAGAAAGCGCGCAGCTCACGTTCCCGTTCAGTGCCGCAGCTGATTGGATGCGATGTTGCACGTGGATCGACGCCAGGCTTGAGCAGTGACTGCTGCAGTTCCCAAATGATTTTACTAGCCAAATAATTGATCGCCAATATAAGAGCAGTCTCGAAATTAAGCGGGTTAACTCCAAAGCTAAGAATGCCAATTGCAATTTGATTGAACAAGAACTCCTTATCCAATTCGAGCAACTCCTCGCGCACTTCCATAATCCGATTCTCAAAGTGACACTGTATGGCTGCAAAGACTTGTTTGTCCACGCCAACAAGTAGATCGCGCTTAAATTTAACCAAATAATGTTCAATAAAGACAACTTCAGATCGCGACATGTGCGGCATATTGATGGGACTCTGTTTGGCCTGCTCACCCACCTGGCTAACCACCAGGGAGGTGAGTGAACCGGCAGGCGTGGGGCGTCTTTCACTGCAGGGCCGTATGTCCACAAATGGATGAATCTCATAGCTGCCCATGCCAATAGTGCATGCAACCCCTTTGAACGAGACATGCGAGCCACGATGAGTTTTGTGGCTCGATGTCTTCGGGGTTGCCACGGGCATTGTATTGCTTTCACGCGCAAATCCAATAATCTGCACAGCTTTCTGTAAGAGAAGACAACAATGTTATTTTAGATTACAAAATCATATATAGATTATGTTCACGCTCACATAGTTAACATATCTCTTGGCATCGCACAGGAAGTTGTCAATGCGAGCGACCAGGACAGACTTGGCGCATAGATCATCACTGAGATCGGTATTGAAATCATGTAGTATATAATTGAGTATATATTGTGCAGCCTTATAGATGGGATCATCCACTGTAAAGGGTAACGGTGCATGACCTTCCATCTGTATGGCAGCATTCATAGCATAGCATAGCTCACTATCCAATAATCCTTCGAATACGCTCTTATATTCATCACAGAACGTGGGCTGCGCCATATTCTTCATCATTGCACCCTTCTTGCTCTTACTCTTCTTCTTCTTCTTCTTACGATGCTTACGCTGTTTCATCAGTTTATTGAGACGGGAACGTTCCTTGATTTCCTCTTGAATTCGATTCCATTTCTCCTGATATCGCTCCTTATGCCTTTCGATAAACTCCTCTCGTTCCTCGTTCATCTCTGCAAGCAACATATCGATTCTGCGTTGATTATCGATGCGTGCATTGAGTCGCAATTGCCACGATTGTATTTGCCCCTCGGTATGCTTCTGCTCACGCTGCTTTTGCAAAAATCGCATTTGCTTATTGAATCGATCCTTTTTGAACTGAAACAACTTCTTCAGCTTAATGAGATGCTTACGCTGCAAATCCTGATAAATTCCAAGGTGCTCCTTTATTTTCATATTGGAGATTGCCCTTCGATGTTCGATCGACATATGGATAACATTGTAAAACCACCTCACTCTCTTGATTCTTCGAAGCGACAGCTCATACAGCTCCACCATGCGCTTGTGATGTGTCTCTTCCAGTGCACGTTTACGTGCTATAACATCTTCATGCTGATTTTGTCGATCACTATGCATGATATCATCGCGACGGGATATTCCTTCGGCATTGGCAATTAGCAATCGATCATGACGCTCTGCCTCACGTTGCCTATACGCCTGTAGCACATAGTATAGCTGTGCCTTGTGCAGATCCTCGCGATATTGATTGAAATCCTTTAGATTACAAATCACTTCGTTATTATCGGTGATTTCACCGTTCTCACGCAATCGCTTCAAATTACGTTCGTTTGCATAGAAGGTTTTCAAATTGGAATCATGTAGAGGATTGTATTCTGGTAGGTTTAACGTTGCCGAATTGTCAAAGTCTTGGATGGAACATTTGAACTGAAAACCGAGATAAAGAGTATTCACAACGTTGGATAAGCGAGCTCAAGTAACAGTGATAAAGAGTAAATTGCATTTATTTTGAGTTACTTACAGAATTGCCAATTGTATCCTTTGAAAAAATAACCTGATTGCCCGGACACTTGAGCATGGGCAGCTTACAATTAAGGGGTATCTGTTCCCATCCTGGCAAACTGTTAATCGGCAGCCCGGTCTTGGCCTGTTTCACTAGACCGCCAGTACTGAATCTATTACCACGTGGTAAAGACAATATATCGATCATTTTGCGGATTTTGAGAAAAAATATCTAAATTAATAAAAACATTCGAAATGAGAAATAAATGGTTTTTTTTCCACCTTTTTCAGTGATTGACAATCTCATTTTAGTCAAAAAACTGTGCACAGTTTTTAAAATAAATTTATAGGCTAAAAAATTTGGGTTACGCCTACTGTAAAAGCTTTTTCTGAACTCTATCTCTCTTTCTTTGTCGCTCTCTTGTCTGTTCTCTAAAGCGCTTTCCAAATTGAAATCGGACAGCTTCCGTTGTCCTTTTTCCTTGCTACTGTTTTAGTGTTCATTGTTTGTTTTGTTCTTCTTCTGGTTGTTTTCGTTGTCGCCGTTCTTGATGTGCCTTTTGCTTATCAAAGCTTTCGGTTGTTGTCACTCCACTTGCCTCTCTCTCTCCCTCTCTTTCTCTGCTCCCTGCTTCTCTTACTCCTGCTCTTGCTTTGTTCTTGTTGTCAACGTTTCCATGGAGCACATTGAACCGGAAACTACAGAAAATGCAATTTATTTTAACCATAATTCAATCGAATTTAGAAAAGGACTTCGTAAACCTTTACTAAATTTATGGCATGCTAGTTAAGCCCAATTTAATCGCTTTACTTTAAAGATTGAACTCCGAAATTGAATGTTTAAAATGTGCAAATCTTTAAAATACAAACGCTAGTTTGTTTTAATTTTACGTTGATATAAAATGGAATTCTTAAATCTGTAGGCTAGTTAACTTAAATTTAGATCTTCTTTGTATCTTTAGACTGTTCACGCTGATATATGTAGACACTTGAGAGCTTTTCAATATAAACAGTAAAGAAGATAGATCCTTAAGATGTGATCAATGCAATCATAAACATATCGCATATCTACCCATATTATGCGTATCCCTACGTTTCACCTTAAAATGAAACTAAGTATTGTTTTTATGACTTTCTCTTTTCACTAACTTTGTGGTGAATCTTATGCAAAACAAGCAGACTTTGTCAGATTTTATTGATACGCGTACATCAATTTTGTGTATTATTTGTTTGTGTAATTTAACGATGTCTCCGTGCCACATCTTGTGGCATCTTCTGCCCCCCAATAGCGTTGAGTGTTGTGTAAGCAGGTTGACGGCGACATTGCGACGTCTTGGAGGCGACCTCGTTGCCTCCTTGCATCAGCATAAATATTTGCCAATCGGTCAGTCAGTAGAGCAGTCGTAGTGGACAGTGGAGGAGGGGTGGGAAGGGAGCTTAAAGACAGTTGAACAGTAGTTTAATTCTGGTGTCTGGCGTCGCCAAGTCTGTGGCATTATTCTTTCTCCCGGGTGTGCCGTGTAAATAAAATCACATCAAGTGCTGAAAGTACTTGCTGGCGCTACTCGCACGTGCTCCAAATATGCTCTCGAGTGTGCTTTCCATTTCAGCTAACATCATTCTCACCTCAAAGGCGATGATATAAATAAAAAATGATGTTGCCCAGCCGCATCCGAAAAGGAAAAAGTAACGTACAATAACCAAAAAAAAAAAAAAAGAATGAAAGAAAGAGAGCCAAAGGTGCGTGCCAATCTCTGAGTGATAAGTTCTCTGGCCTAGCCTGCCCTATTTACCGTTATATAATAGTTACTTCCTGTTGTGAGGTGAGTTACGGATGAGCACGTGAGTCGTGATCGAAAGACGTCTGAAAATTAGGCACGAGAGATAGTAAAAAGGAAATATATCGATACAATCGGCAACAGTGCTGGGAACAATCCATTAAATGTCCTAAGAGGATTTTTTTAAACTATAAATTATTTTCGGGCAATTTATTGTTGCATACTTAGCTGCTGCAGCAACGGTAAAAAAACGGAAAAGGGTCCGATATAATCGGCAACATTTATGAAAATAGAAACAAATCTTGAATTCAAGGAGATAATATTTTTAATTGATATTTGGAACATAAATGGGGTGCACATACATTCTATGATTTTCTTTTATTTATGATAAAACATTGCAACAGCTGATGCGAAATCATGTCTCAATTGAAACCTGCAAAATATCAGTAAAATAAAATCATTTTCGTTTAACTGTCCAAGCAACCCCCTTGCTTCTGTTCAATTATACCAAAAATTGCTAATTTTCACGCGCCCATCTCGCATATTCTGAGAGCAATCTCTACTTCCTCCCCCTCGCAGCTACCACTCACAACTCCCGAATCTACCCCAAATAGGAAGCCACATGCACAAACACATCTCGAGATAGTTAGTTTATGTGCGGGTGGTTGTGTGTGGAGGGGGAGGGGAAGGTGGGTTGTGTTATGCTGCCCCAGGCCGGTCTTTAAGCTAAGAACGCTTTACCGGCAAACAGACACAGCTGTGACAATTTGCTCTCTGCCTTCACTCACACTCTCTCTTGAGCTCACACACTCTCTTGCGCTCTCTCTCTTTGAACGATTTCAATTGTAAAGGCAAAAAAAGCTTCAAGTGCTTTCAATTCGCTTTCAACTTCAATTGAGTGATTTGTGCTTTGACAGAGCTTTGCTTGCAGAGCGCTGCTCAGTTGCTTCGCGTTCGCCCAACGAGTTGGTTCGCTGTGCGCATTGTGCGTCGTGTTGCGTGTCGCTTCTTTGCTGCCTTCGTCTTCGTGCTGCTGCATTCGTGCGCTCGTGTTTCGTTCTCGCTCTCCCACACACTCACACTTTGTTCTCGCTCTGTCACAGTCTGTTACTCTGACGTTTAACTATCGCTTGCTCTGTCCCTGCTGCTGTTGTCGTTGTGCGTAGTTACGTGTGTGTGAGTGTGCATGTGCGTGCGTGTCGCTACTCCTGCTGCTGCTGTTGTGGGTGCGTGTGTGTGTGTGTGGGAGCCAAACAAATACGCTAAAGGAAATCATAGAGCAGGAATTCTTGTTAAACGGGGGTGGCAAACAGCGACAACCCTGTAAGCACCACCCCCAGCCCCGTTCGTGTGTGATTCTTAACTGCGCCATTCACACAGAACGCACACAAGCACACACACACACACAAAGCAACACACAGATAGACAGACAGACAACAAACAAACGTGGAAAGCAACAAAGTGAACAACGCGCAGGATAATTGCAAGCGGATTATATAAACAACAAGGCAGCGCGCGCTCTACCAGTGGGCGTGGCAACAACAACAGCCAGCAATAACAACAACAACTGCAACAACAACTAATTGCAACAGCTGTAATGCAATCGAGATCTGTTGAGCGCATCATTCATTCATCGAGTTCATCATTCACCTCATCAATATCAACATGCGCAACGCCTACAACAGATCGGCGACGTCATTAGCGACAGCGCAGCAGCAGCAACGTAAGCAGCAGCTGGAGACGGATCACATAATAACCATAAGCACTGCCAGCCTCACCGAGCAATTGCAGCAAGTGCCGCTCAAGGAAGGAACCACAGCAGTAGCAGCAACATCACCAACTGCAAGAGAAGCAACTGCAACAGGAGCAACAGCAGCAGCAGCAGCAACAACAACAGGAGCAACAGCAGCAGGCACAGCAACAGGAGCAGCTGCAACAGGAGTTGCTGCCTCCCACACCTTCTCCTCCTGCCGCTGGAGCCAACTGATAAGCTATCAAAATAACATTGCGGATGTGCAACATCGACGCGGTCGCCGGCTGCACGGTCTACAGTTGCCACTGCATCCGTTGCAGCTCTTTGGTTGGTTGGTCCTCTTACTCTTTGGCCTGGCAAGCTATTGGGTGCTAATACCAGCATTCCATGCACCCATACAGGGTCCACTGTACGGCCTCATCACAGGTCTATATGTGGTGCATATAGCGGCACATCTGACAGCGCTGCTAACAGATCCGGCGGATAAGGAACTGCGTCGTGTGCATCGTAACGATCGGATTGTGCCCGAATTCGATAGGAGTAAACACGGACACGTTATCGAGAACGGCAGGTGTCATTTGTGCAACATACGCACCTCGTCGGCGCGCACCAAACACTGCAGTGTGTGCAACAAGTGTGTGGGTAAATTTGATCATCATTGCAAGTGGTTGAATCATTGCATCGGCTCCCGCAACTATGTCGCATTTCTAATGTGCGTTGTCAGCGCGGTGGTGGCCAGTCTGGTCATTGTGGCCGCTGTCATTGGACAGATTGTGCTGTACTATGTGCAACCAGATTGGCTGAGCTTCTATTGGTGCAACCAAGCGCCGCAAGTTGCCGCTGGCCTCGATTCCAGTGACTATATCAATTTGACACTCAGTTTGGGCAGCAATAGCAGCATGTTGCTGCTGTTGGACCAGGAACAGCATGAACAGCAGCAGACACATGATAAGGTAGATCCAACGGAACAACAGCAGCGTGCGGAACGTGAAGATTTCCTTGATATGGAACTAAATCTCACAGTGTCCACATTGCCTACATTGCTGGATAACTTTACAGCGCTGCTGGAACAGAGCAGCACCGTGGCAGGGCAGGCCTTGGAGCCTGGAGTGAATCATACAGTCACACCACTTGTCGCTGGAATTGGAGTACATGAAACCATTTATCTACTGCTGCTCGGTGTGCTTGGCCTGCTGGCGGCCATTAGTGCTGGACTGTTGTTGCATCTCTGCTTCTTTCACATCTACATCTCCTTTCTGGGCTTGACCACGTACGAGTACATACGCAATCATCGCCAGGCACAGGAGGCCAAGGCAAAACAGTTGCTGGAGCAGGGCAAAAATGGTGGAGTTCATTTCCAAGCGCATTTGCCCACAGTCAATCATCCGTCCAAGGCAGGAGGAGGACTAGGAGCAGCAGCCACGCAGCTCTATTGTTGTTCCAGTGTGCCGCATCCCAGTCAGCCCAATCCCACAGCAGCAGAGCAGGCAGATCAAGCTGGCGCAGCATCCTCCCATCGTCTGCATTGCTGCGCCAGTTCCAGGGAATTCCATCAGGCAAGGCAAGCAATCTATGTGTGCTCTCTGCTGCAGGAGCATCGTCGCAGCGCTCACCACCTGCAGCAGCTGGAATTGGATCCACAGCATGAGGAGAGCCCACTGCGTAGCTTTCATTGTTGCTCCAGTTTTGCAGCTGCCTCCATGCAGCGACGTGTTAGCGCTGCTGCCAATGTCAAGACATCACTGGAGCCGCCGCGCCAACGTGGTGGAGGAGTAGCAGGAGTTGGTGGCGCTGCCGGTGCTGCCTATCTGCAGTACACGGAGCAGTGCACACTGTGCACCTTCCAGTTGCGCAGTCCCTTGCGCGCTGGCGTCGGCAGCGCTGTGGGCAGCAGCAGCACACGCACTCTGGCCACCAGTCAGACAGCAACGCCCTCCTCCAGCTCGGCCTCGGCAGCGGGCAACATCTCGAAGCATCAACGCTGGCGTCGAAAATGGAATTGCTGTGCCAGTGTGCCCGATAGTCCAGATGTGCCCAATGATCTGCTGGCAGCGCTATCGTATCGCGAGCACGCAGGCAAAATCAATGCCACCGAGTTGCCCGTGCAGTTTATACGCGGTCTGGACGTGCCACATGCCACAGAGTTGCCGGCACTGAAGACGCCGCGCAGTTCACGTTTGCGTCATATGTTGCGTCTGCTAGGACGCTATAGACGTGGACGTTGTCATCGTGGAGGTGGAGGAGGGGTAGTAGGTGGCGCCGGTGGCGGCGCACATGGTGTTGCCGCAGCAGAGCAGTTGCATGTGGCAGCCATAAAACAGAATCAAATACGTCCATTGCAACTGCAACCTGGTCGCATGAGTTACACCAACGATAACCTATCGATAACCACTGCAACAACAGCGACAACGACTCCTCCTCCGCCGGCAACAAGTTCACCCAGTGGCAGCGGCAGCAGCAGCAGCAGCTGCGGTGGTAGCAGCAGTGAACTGAGCACAGATCATTGCATACCCACGGCGGGCAAGGAACTTATGCTGTTGCCCACCAGTGTCATTAGGGACGATCATGTGACCACCAGCTATACCATGACGCTGCCACCGGCGCTGCCGCCACCAACGCGCCGTAAAATGCCCAACGCCAGCGAATTGGCTGAGCTGGCCGAGACACTGGGCTTCATCTCCAGTCAATCGCAGTCGCAGTCGCCGCACCAGCAGCAGCATCATCATACGGCAACGTCGTCATCGAACTCCCGCCAGCTGCCCGGACTGGGGAATGTGTATCGTCGTCAGCGTCGCAAGCATTTCCTGCGCACACGTTCACCCACCTTGTCGCCCATACACGAGTCCGGCTTGTCGAATCCAACATCGCCACAGCCACTGCGACACAGTCTGGCTGCCTCTGGTTCCGCTGTTGCCAAGTGCTCGCCCGATGTGGCACGTTCCTCGGCCACGCTGGTGCAGAATCTTTGTAGCTTGGCTGGCGAGGCAATGCGTAAGACTGCCTCAAATACGTCGCTGCAGAGCATCAGCTCCAACTCGAGCAGCACCTAAAAAGAAAACTGGGAAGGTATTGAGAGTGGGAATGGGAATGCGGATCTGGCGAACAGTTCCTTGCGCATGGTTTCTGCTTAGTTCATAGGTTACTCATAGTCGTCGTTGGCGTCAGCGTTGCCGTCAATGCCCCAAATCCAGTTCAGTCCTGGGTGCTTTCCCATGAGACTAAATAAGTATGAACAGCTACATTTTGATTCATTGTTTAACTAAATAGGGAATGAGTTAATTTAAGTAAATTCTTTATTGAAGTAGTTTCTGGTATTTCTGAGGTATTTCCTTGGTATTATCGATAAAGAGTAATATTGAAACTCGATGCTAGAATACTGAAGTTGTGTGAATTTCAAATCATTCAAGTATTCAGAGATTTAAACCCCTTAAGAAATCGGCTAACTCTGTTATTCCAAAACAATTTATTTTTGTGTTTAGTAGTGATAATCCAGCTTCGCGAATATAAATAGCTAGAAATATGTTTATCTTGCTTTTGTATAAGACCTGAACCTTAGAGTTTGGCATTACGGTTACTACTCTTAACACAAATGATTAGAAAGTTCGTACTTTTCGTACTAAAATCTAGTACAAAGCTTTTTCTTTTTAAATGTTTTATTTTAAAAATTTCATTGCAAATTCCTTCATATCAAAATCATAAAATATACGTTAATTATTTTGAACTTTATAGATCTAAGGAACTAGTTTACTAAGGTTTTCATTCAAAGCCTTAAAAAACTCAAATTCTTAAAGAAACCTCATTGCAAATTTTATCTCCGAAAAATATTAGAATTTGTTTGAATTACTTCAAAGTTGTGAGACCTTACAATGTGGAATAATACATAACCAACCTTCTTCTTCTTTCTTCAATCTTCCTCTTCTTTTCTTCTTCTTCTTTCTTCAATAAATTCTTAATACGTTCATTACAAATTTTGCTCAGCAAAATCTAAAAATTCGCTAGAATTTATCTAAAAAAGTCTTCTTGAAAGTTCATTGCAAAGTACGCAACATTTTTTCTTGGATCTCTTATCTTTATTCTGCTTCACACACCATTTAAATTCTACACACAACTTAGTCGCAAATCTATGCTACAGATACTTCACGCTTGCTCTGCTAAGACCTCTTCATATTTCTCTCTTTTTTCCGAAATGTGCTCATCAAAATTTGAAAGTCTTTCGGTTTGCACTTCACAATGCGCATTGAATATGTGTATATCTTCATGATTTGCACATTAATCCCCTGCCACACACCCCCACTCACACACACAGTCACACAAAGACCGACAACGTCAAGCCGTGTCAGTTGTTGTTGTTGCTGTGGCCTAACCCCGATGGCAACCAGTGTAGCAACTAAATATCGCAGTCGTATCTGTTGGATGGCTTCGCATTCGCGTTAAATATGCAACAGCATGTCATGTACAATTGATGGAGGGCACTGACAAGAGATAAGGCAAGCGGGAAGCGGGAAAGGTGGGTGAGTTGGGGGAGCATGGGGGTACTTGGTACGTACCCTGCGTGGCACAAAGATATTGATTTTCATTGTGAAAACTCTTAGCAGGGGCGCCGGTTCGGTGATTATGTGTTGTAGATGTATCTGTAGCTGCCATTGTATCTCTGTATCCGTTAGTGACTTTGCAACATTTGTGCCAACAAAAACCGCATATGTAGCAAAACGGGCCAGGGCGGGTGTGTGTGTGTGAGGGGGCGTGGCAGCTGCTGCTGCAGTTGCTGTTGCTGCCAAATTGTTACGCAAATGTTTTCATGCAAATTCAATTCGAAATGCAACGACACAAAGACTGCCAAGGAATAAAGGATAAACGTGGGCGTATTGCGTAATATATATACAGCAGGCACACATTCACACACATCCACATACTCCCCCACACACTCAGGTTGTATGTTTGTTCAAGCAGAAACAACAACTTGACAAAGTTAATGAAAAAAGTTACCAACTTAAAATGTAGTGCGGTTTTAAGGGCAGATAACAAGAAGGGTTTATAAAGGTAGCAATAGTCTCTATATACAAAAGGTTTATATAGGAATGTGCATGTAAATTATTAAGAGGAAAATGCGTCACAAAAAACAACTGATTGAGTTGGATAAATTGAGGCTAAGTCTACGACACAGTTTGGACGCGGCTTGTAAGAGTAAATGATGGAATTGCTGTCAAGACAAGTCAGACAGCAAGATTGACAGACACATAATGCGCAGAGAAAACACTCGAATAACTACTCGGCAAGCCGGGCACAAGCAGACAGACAGATAGAAGGACAAGAAGAGACAGACAGACAGACGAAAAAGAGAGACAGTTCGAGCCATTCAGAGTGACAGCGGAAAAACCAATGGAGAACTTCTCATTTTGTTTGCAATTTGCAGAGATTGTCAGTTTAGCAGTAAGCAGATTGAGAGGGGGGGGGGGGAAGGACAAAGGTAGAGGGAGTTATAAATAGAGTTATAGTTGCCTTCTATTTCTGCAATAACTTCAAAATTGAAAGTTCGCACTGAAAATTCATAAATTGTTTCCACATTTCCTTGTGGATCCTTGGGGATTTTCCTTACAATTGACAAGTAAACTAAACATTCGCAGAGACTGAGAGTTTTAAAAGAGTTCGAGAGGAGAAGAGTTTATTTTATTGCTGCAATAACTTTGTATTTTAAAATGCTCCCAGAAAAACTTCAAATATGCTACCATATTTTTCCCTCCATGAGGATTTCTGACAGCTAAATGAGACTTGTTAAGCTGTGCTGATTACACAAACACACACACACATGACTATATTTTTAGTATTGTA
Organism: Zaprionus indianus; assembly: GCA_018904595.1. Lineage (NCBI taxonomy): Eukaryota > Metazoa > Arthropoda > Insecta > Diptera > Drosophilidae > Zaprionus > Zaprionus indianus. The sequence continues at coordinate 8,405,005 of JAEIHA010000905.1, forward strand.
TAGTTACCATGTTGTTGTGCCTATCTAGCTGCCTATCTCCTCCCCTCCCTCACTACTCTACCTTCATTCCTTCCTTCCTGACAGGTATTTCATTTTTCGTCTCTCGTGTGACACGTGAGACCGGAATAGCACAAAAATGGAGTTAAATCGAGGAGTTCTTTGACTGCACTGTTGTTGACGTTGATGTTGTCTATGTGAGCGAAGTCATAACGCGCATGTTGTAGCGCAAGTCAAGCGGGTTTCCAGGGCACATTTGCTCATTTCCGGACGGCAAAACGTTGCATACTTTTCAGCGCGTGCTTCATGTGGGTGTGTGTGTATGTGTGATAAAATGTTTAATTTGATGGCTCGTGGCATTAACAATTTACAGTTGCAGCTGCTGCCCGTCAGACACACACACTTACACATTCTTACATTGACACCTACACACTGACACTCAGTCATCAAATTTCACCTGCTTGTTTACCCTTTTTTCATTGCCTGCTTGCTTCGTGGGTCAGTCAAAAGTTTCCCCAACTTACCTCAGACGAGTTTGCAAAGCTTTGTTATTCCCATTAGCCAACTCTGATAAATTTATGATGATCTAAATAGTTTGCAGTTTACATTTTCATTATGGTCTAAAAAGTTTTTTACAAACATTTGATGGATCAGGGCGTGAGGGGTCAGATTTTTATGATTTATGTGCATTTTATACTTGAGTCCGAGGAACTTTTGAATAGATTTTACGGTTTTTGTGGAAATTTATTACACAATGTAAAGTCAGCAGCAAGATGTTTCCTTTTTATTTGTAGCAATAGGGAAATGGCATGTATTTTCATCGATCTAGCGATATTATAAGATACTCATTGGTCTTGCGACATCATAAGATATGTCTCTTGACAGTGAAATCGGTATTTGCTTTTCGATAAACCTTTTTCACAGTTTATAAAGATATTTTATCGATCTAGCGATATTATAAGATATTCATTGTTTTTCCGACATCATAAGATATGTCTCTTGATAATGGAATCGGTATTCGCTGTTCGGTAATCATTCCTCGCAGTTCGTTTTTTAAGGTATTTTCATCGATCTAGCGATATTATAAGATATTCATTGGTCTTGCGACATCATAAGATATGTCTCTTGATTATGAATTCGGTATTTGCTTTTCGATAATCATTCCTAACAGTTCCTCTTTTAAAAGGTATCGATCTAGCGATATTATAAGATATTCATTGGTCTCGCGACATCATAAGATATGTCTCTTGGCAGTGAAATTGGTATTTGCTTCGATAATCCTTCCTCAAAGTTTCTCTTTCAAAAAATATCGATCGAGCGATATTAAAAGATATTCACTGATCTTGCGACATCCTAAGATATGTCTCTTGGCAGTGAAATCGGTATTTGCTTTTCGATAATCATTTCTCACAATTTCTTGTTCTTGAAAGTATCGATCTAGCGATATTATAAGATACTCATTGATCTCGCGACATCCTAAGATATGTCTCTTGGCAGTGAAATCGGTATTTGCTTTTCGATAATCATTCCTAACAGTTCCTCTTTTAAAAAGTATCGATCTAGCGATATTATAAGATATTCATTGGTCTTGCGACATCATAAGATATGTCTCTTGACAGTGAAATCGGTATTTGCTTTTCGATAATCATTCCTCACAGTTCGTAGTTCTTATAGATATAGATATTATAAGATATTCATTGATCTCGCGACATCATAAGATATGTCTCTTGGCAATGAAATCGGTATTTGCTTTTCGTTAATCATTCTTCACCGTTCATTTTAAAAGATATTTTATCGATCTAGCGATATTATAAGATATTCACTGATCTTGCGACATCATAAGATATGTCTCTTGATTGTGAAATCGGTATTTGCTTTTCGATAATCATTCCTCACTGTTTCTGATTTTTGAAAGTGTTGATCTAGCTATATTATAAGATATTCATTGATCTTGGGACATCATAAGATATGTCTCTTGATAGTGAAATCGGTATTTGCTTTTCGATAATCATTTCTCACAATTTCTTGTTCTTGAAAGTATCGATCTAGCGATATTATAAGATATTCATTGATCTCGCGACAACATAAGATATGTCTCTTGGCAGTGAAATCGGTATTTGCTTTTCGATAATCATTCCTCACAGCTAGTAGTTCTTATAGATATCGATCTAGCAGTATTATAAGATATTCATTGATCTCGCGACATCATAAGATATGTCTCTTGGCAGTGAAATCGGTATTTGCTTCGATAATCCTTCCTCAAAGTTTCTCTTTCAAAAAGTATCGATCTAGCGATATTATAAGATATTCATTGATCTCGCGACATCATAAGATATGTCTCTTGATAGTGAAATCGGTATTTGCTTTTCGATAATCATTTCTCACAATTTCTTGTTCTTGAAAGTATCGATCTAGCGATATTATAAGATATTCATTGATCTCGCGACAACATAAGATATGTCTCTTGGCAGTGAAATCGGTATTTGCTTTTCGATAATCATTCCTCACAGCTAGTAGTTCTTATAGATATCGATCTAGCAGTATTATAAGATATTCATTGATCTCGCGACATCATAAGATATGTCTCTTGGCAGTGAAATCGGTATTTGCTTCGATAATCCTTCCTCAAAGTTTCTCTTTCAAAAAGTATCGATCTAGCGATATTATAAGATATTCACTGATCTTGCGACATGATAAGATATGTTTCTTGATTGTGAATTCGGTATGTGCTCTTTGATAATCGTTCCTCACTGTTTCTGATTTTTGAAAGTATCGATCTAGCGATATTATAAGATATTCATTGATCTTGGGACATCATAAGATATGTCTCTTGATAGTGAAATCGGTATTTGCTTTTCGATAACCTTTCCTAACATCTTAAAGAGCTCTTCTGTCTACAATTGATTGAAGAATCTTAAAATTTCTTTCAACTCTAACAGTTTTCATGGGTTTTCAATGATCTCACATGCTCCTTAAATTTGCCACCATAGGCATCCACTCCCTTTGCCTTGTCTGAAACCCGATTCCCGCACCGTTCCTCCTGACACATGTAAAAATTTCGCAGAACAATTTGCGACCGCACTTCCCTAGACAAGGGGCGTTACACCCTTACAAAGAGCCAAGGTTTGCGCTCGAGGTGTCTGCTGCGAGCCGACAAAGGCGGCTAACTTGGGCTGGAGCAGCTACAGGAACTGTGAACAGCCCGAAGAGGTCTACGAAATTTTCCATTTTAATTCTCGCATTGTTGATTTTGATTGTCTGTCGAGCAATATGGCGAAAATTTCCACTTCATTTGCACGTCCCAGTGCCTGTGTCGTTGTCCACGTCATCTACATGGACGAGCATTAAACTTGTTTGGGGACTGGGAGCAGTTCATAGGTTACGCCCCGCCACCTAGCAACGCCCTCGAAATCGGCTCAATTCGATATGCTCTCGTTAAAGTTTGTTTATGACTGCAAGCGAAGCACGCCCAGGCAGTTGCCCCCCAGCCCTCCATCCCTTACACCCCCCTTTACTACTTCTGTCCCTTGGCAACTACATGGAGTTGTTGTTGTTGTCATGACCACCTGTTGTTGTTGTTGTTGTTGATATTGCTGGGGCCGCATCAATTATAAACTTAACGTTGCGCCTTCACGCAACACGGCGGCAGACAAGGAAATTTGCATAAGCCCCTGAGGAGGCGGAGGCGGGGTTAGGGGCGTGCCACTCAAATTGACTGCCCAAAAAGATGAACTATCTAAGGGTCTAACGTGGCTTCAGGTGCGGCGCACAACAACAGAAATCCCATTACCAGGATATGCACGATGGGCATGACAAGGTGGGGGCTCAGGAGGTGGTGGATGGATAGGGGGCAGCAGCTACTGCACCCAGTTGACGTAGCTTGGTGCTTGAATTATGATTGATTTACTTGGAAATTGGGTGGCGTTGCTGTCAGCATAGCCTGGTTGGTGTGGCAATCCTTGTCTGTCTGCCGGCTTTGGCTGTTTATCATTTATCGGCCTACCTACCTACCTAGGTTGCCCTCTGTCTGCTGTCCCTCCATCTCCCCGCCCCGTCCTTAACTGGTTGTCATTAGCAATCGCCGTTTGGGCGATTCTATTAGCAAAGGGGGAGGTTGGCCAAACTGTAATGGGATACAAGTGCTCCTGCTGCTGGTTTGATCCCTCTTTGGGTTCCAACTACCGTTTCCCGTTCCTCCTTTTAGAGTTGGCAGACATTTTTGGCCATTGTTTGTGGCTCGTTTTGGTGTTTAGGCAGACGTTTCCGCCTCCGCCAGCTGCTCCAACTCTTGTCGGCTCTTCTGCTTCGCTTCTTTCTACAGCTGCTGCGGCTCCTTATACATCTACTCCTGTAGTTGCACCTCCTGTAGCTGCGCCTACTCCTTCTGCCACTACTGCTGCTCCTGTTTGCTTCATGTCCTCCTCCTTGCCTGCTTCCGCCTGCTCCTAACGCAGGAAGCACGCCACGACAATTTTTGCTTTGCTTATTCGTTTCGTCGGTTCAACGAACCTGCGCCGCCTTTGTTCGCCGGGTAACCTCAGCCAACTGAAATATGTGAATTCCCCTTTGCACCCCTTTCACATCTGCTTCCTATCCTCTTCCCTGTCCCTTCACTTCTTTCCAGGCTCTGTAGCATTTAATATGGTTTTCAATTTAGTTAATGACTTTTCACATGAAGAGTTTCGAGGGGAAGCAGGCTGGGACTGGATCTGGGGAGGGGCACTGATATCGTGTTTGGCATTCGGCTTTGGATAGTTCGCCTATAAAGTATAGTGAAAAAGTTAAACAAACACCAAGTGTGAAATGAGACTGGAAAGTGGGGAAAGCGGGGATGGGGAGAGTGCGAGAAAACTCATTAGTAACAAGCTAAAAACAAATAATAAAAAATTCAACCAAAAAGAAAAAACGATAAAACCGTAAATAAATATTTGCATTAATTGAAATTGCAGCACAATTTTTGAACAGTAGCTTGGGCCCCAAATAGTCATAATATTTATAATAAAATAACCCATATTTTAATGTATACTGGATATGGTATGTATGTATATTTTCATAGCATGTGCGCAGTCCATGAAGTAAAGCGGAAAAATATGAAAAACTGAAAACAAATTTAATTAAAGTTGAAATTAAATGGAAAAAGCCTATACTAGCTGAAAAAACGATGTAAAATAAAATACCTTGCAGTGGGTTTTTTTTCTATATAAAAACTACGCTATAATAACCTATGATAACTGTTACTGAAATCCCTTTTTTTAGAGCTTAACTTAGTTCACTATTCCTATAGTAAAGCAATCCGGCCAGTTGAAATACAAATAATATTGAATACAGAGTATTTTCAGAAACTTTGATTGAGTTCATTGAAGGGAGAAATCTATGTGCCAAGTTTTATCTATGAACTCTACTTCTTGCTAATTAAAACTATGTAATATTCATTTTTTTATTATTAAAATTAATTAACAACAATACAAAAACCTCTGCAAGGGCAACGAAATGTAAACCAAATCGAAACTTTTAAAAAACAATTGAATGTAATTAAAAAAAACTCGATATATTTTCGATATTTTTGATAATTTGACTCAGGAACTGCTTTAAAACAGATTTGTGTACCAATTTTGAATTGAATAATCCATTTAAATAAAGAAAAACTTTTTTTGCATAATTTTAAATCATTTTAGAGTCAAAACCAGAATAAAATGAAATTCCAAAAGTAATTCCGATAATATTAGAGACAGGTGCAAGTTTAAAAAAATAGAAAATGTGCAATTTTCAAAACCAACAAGATCATGATGGCTACTTAAATGAAAATAAGAGAAAATATAATAATAATGATGAAAAGAAAATCAAGATATTGTACAATTATAAATGCTAATGCTTTGTCTAATGACTAATGTATTATTAATGCATTGAAAAATACTTATTTTGGTATATTTTCCCGTATTTTAAGTAGTTCTAAGTGAAATGCAAACAAACAATAAAATTAAAATGATAAAATACGAATAAAACGATGTCATAAAAGCAACAACACCAATCATTGGCCACCAGGTGGCGTGTCACTAAACAACAATTTTCACAGAGAAAGAGACAGCAAGAAGAAGAGTGAGACGGAGAGATAACGTGCCATCAAACTGGACTCTCCTGTGGTTAGCTCGGACGCTTTCAGTGACATTTTAAATATTTACCAAGTTCGTACATTTGGGAAGTTTGAGCTCCATGAAAGTGTGGACTATTCCACACGTGTTGACAGTTCCCTCGACGTTGGTGGGGCAACCCGTAGCTGCTGTTGTGGTCATCATCATGGTCAACACATTATGGGTACAGACGTCATCGTGTTCACTCAGCAGGCGACGCGTCGCAGTGTCCGACATTGAATCCATATGTAGAATACTTTGCTTGCCTGCGGATTGTGGCCTCTATTAGGGTAACTTAACTTTGCCCCAACTGCGATGTGAGACTATAAAAAACTTGTCATTACTTCTGTTGACAAACCGCGGGGAGGCCCAAAGAAACTAATAATAATAACTTTTTTATGTTTTAGATTCTTGTCTCTTTTATGGCAAACAGTTTTAAAAGCAACTTTCAACATTTTTCACCTATTTAAACCTGTTTTGACCTAAATAATTTTGATGCATTAAAATATTTTATGATTTTTCTTATATTGTATTATTAGTTTTATTCACATTATTTGACATCAACTTAACTATCTGTCTTCATACAACAGAAATTATTCTGTAAAGTTCCCAAGACTTCCAATAAAAACCCCTTATTTATTCAGGTTAAATACCTTTCTCACACTCCAACTATAGATATATTATGTATATATCTGGCTCATTCAATAAGTGCCTAATCAATAGTATATTTTGTGACGTATCGTTTCTATAGGGATTATTGACAGCGTCATTAATGGGGCTATGAGCCTGATAATTTGATGTGAATTATTAATAAATATTATTGCGTATACGACGTGTGGGTCATGGGCTCCTGTGACTGAGTATCGATGTGTCGTCAGCTTGGCTGCCCCATTGTGAGTGAGTGTGTGTGTGTGTGTGTATGTGATGGTGTATGTATGTATTATTTATGCAAATACGTTGCGTAAATTAACAAAGTAAATTGTTGTTTGGCATTTTATGTTTCCTGTTTGCCTCGCTGCGTCGTTCCTTCTGTGTCGTTTGGCATTTGGAGCCGCGTCATGTGTTTGTGCCGGCAAAACAAATCACACAAATGTGACAGCAGGCACACTCACACATACATACATACGTACATACAAATGTACATACATATACACATGTATTGAAGCCTTAAGCCGTGCACTCGGCAATAAAAGCTTGAGGATTTATGTCTACGTGTCATTTGGCCCGTTTGTTCCGCGACGTGTGTGCGACGTCTGAACAGACACATAAGTATGCATACACACACTCGCGCACACACCTTTATGCCCACGCATGGCAAAATAACAAATAAACAAATCCTGCAACTAAAGTTACCGTTCATTCTCGCTCAGCATTTCGCCTCAACAGGCTAAGCGAAAAACGAATTTTCATCTGGTGAGTTTAGGGTGCTATTGAGTGTAAAATTTAAGTGTTAAATATAATATGAAAGATATGATTAGTTTTATTTAGAGTAAATTAAACGTTCTCTTTCTTAAGAAAAGGAAGAAAATCGTCAAGGGATCAATAATTTTATTATGTCTTAGAGATTTCCATCCAATTTTCATATTTTATTATTTTGCTAATATGAAACTTTACTCACTTCTTAATATACCCTTGCAGAGGGTGTACAAATTTTGGATAGAAGCTTGCAATGCATCATAGGAGACATCTTCGAACCCATAAAGTATATATGTTCTAATTCACCATCTCCCGAAAAGGCGATCTAGCCTAATTTGTCTGCTGCAACGCAAACTTATCAGTGGCAATCAAAGCTAGACAAGAGGAAACTTAACTTGATATTGCTATTCTTTTCTACATAAATATTCTTTATACATTTGTTACCAAATTTTCTGCCTGGACTTGGGGAACAACGAGCTTAACTCGCAAGCATCAAATTGAATGCAGATATAGAACAAACTTAATCTTTAATACAGCTGAATAGTTCTTACAAACTTGGCACGCTCTCTTATCTCCTAGCTTCACACTCATCTGCAATTCTCTTTCATTCTTTAAGACTTGCAGCAACAAAATGCGCATTGAGATGCTGCAGCAACTTGAACACCTTTGCAACACTTTTCCCTTGCCACTTGACACGAGTAGCTCCGGCTGACACTGGGCTCACTTCATCTTACTCACACTTCCCCTCTTTACCTCACTCACACTTTCTCTGCCTCACTCTCTCTCTCTCCCTCTCTGTCTGCCACACTGTCTGCTGCAGTCAATCAGCAGGATTTCACGTTCAATTTGCTTGTTTGGCCTCAGCTGGCATCGTTCGTTTCCTTCGAGGCTCATCCCATGCGAGTGCAAATATAATTAAGTGCCAAGGCAGACATACAAGTTATATGTATACAACATATACCCCGCTCGATATCCCAAAGTACAACCCACACTCACCTAGACAGCCTTGTAGCCATGTGTGCCGATGATGAGCCTCCTCTGCTGCTGCTTCTGCTGCTGCTGGCCATGGCAGTCGCTTCATTATCGCGCTCGTCCCCTTGGCCGCTTCTCAAGTTTGCTTTACTTTATCCAGGCAACTTTGAGCCTGACAGGCCCCAACAAGCATCATTAGTCCTAATGAGCTCGGTAATAAAATTTCATCAAGCAGCGAAAAAAACTCTCTGTGAAGGTGTGTGTGTGTGTGTGTGTGTGTGTGCAAACAAAGTTCGGCGCAGGCGTGCTCAGTGTAAGGTCCCATGTCCTTTGGCCAAAATAATTAATAAACCAATTTTAATTGCGTGTGCCAAAATGGGGGAAAGATGCTGCCCAGCAGATCTTGCTGCATGCTGCAGTGCTTTGCCACGCCCCACTAAGCAAAGCTCAATTTTCCTCCAATTTGTTGTTGTTGTTTTTGTTCTTCTTCTTTGGCCCATTGTCCTTGAGTCGTCGTTGGCGGCGTTGGCACAATGCGGCCTTTTATTATGGTTTATTGCGTCAGCGTACTGCAAAGTGGAGCCAAGTATGTGAAGCTTGTGTTGCCGCACATGCCACTTGGCAGTGTGCCCCGTTGACTTTGACCTCGTTGCATAACAAAAGACGCACAACAGAGAGACAGAGAGAGGAAGGGGGAGGCAGCGAATGCGCCTCCTGCAACTGACAACAGCCAAGCTAAACTCATTAATGGAACCCGTTACATGCACCTCCCCCGCAAGGGAAAATCTTTGCAATCTTAAGAATGTACTTCAAAAGAGAACAAAGGATGAGCACACACTCAATCGATGAGTGCCATTTGCATATCAAAAACTACTCAAGCCATAAGCAATTAAAAAGTTCTACTAAATAAAAGAAGTACGAGAAAGCTAAAGGTTTAACTGCGTAACGACAAGTCAGTAAAGTCTATAAAGGTCGCACTGTAATGGAAATTCCATAACTGTAAACCCTAGAGGCGGAAGAGGGGGGAAAGTGGGTGCTGGGCACCACTTTAATCCACTTTGAGGTCGCCTTTTTAATGGGTTAATCGCATTTTTCCCACCTGCGTGTGAGTGCAATACAATGGGATTAATGGACATTTTCCAGGCTTTTTCTTTTGCTGCCACAGCACGCAAGGGGCGTTAGGGCCAAGGTGCAGAGGGGGGAGGGGTGGAGGTGTAGCTTGGTCAGTTATTTCAACTTGTTTTTCTGTCGGGCACGAGGGAATTGCAGCGTGTGGCGGCGTCCACTTGAAATGTCATTGCGTTTGCAGAAGGCTCTGCAAGTTCTGTTCGTTGTTGTTGTTGTTGCAGTTGTAGTATTTGCTGCCGCTGTTGTTGTTGTTGCGGCACTTGTATTTGGTTGTTGTTTTTGCCACTCAGCGTGCTCGCTCCTCTTTTTCTCCAGCCTTGCCACAGGGCGAATGCGTAATATGCCAGCGTTGTTACACATGAGAGTGTGTGTACGAGTGTTTGCTGTCAAAATGAGGTCATATTTTGGCGCCGGCATCGCCATCTTTCGCTTGATGTCTGCGCTGGAGACGACTACGAATAAGGGCAAAGCCACAAACTGACAATAAAACAGAAAAGCAAAAGCAGATGCGAGCGACAAATTGCGGGCAATTGTCAAAGGAAGATGCCAAGCAGAGGAAGGGGCAGAAGGGAATAGAAAACGACGAAGCAATGCTAGAAATTGCCACACTGTTTCAGTGGTCTGTTCTTGTCCTTTACCCCTCTTTCTGTCCATGTCTGTCTCTCTCTCTTTCTCTTTGGCTCACCACAAAAACATGTCAAAGTTGAAACTGCGCGTGGATTTTTGCTTGAAAGGATTTTTAACGCCTCGTCGCATTGCAATCCAGTTAATTCGCCTGAAAACTGCTTCTACATCCGTTTGTTTTTGTTGCCAACTTGAGACACAGACGCTTTAACAATTTGGGCGTGGCTGTGCAAAGGGGGCAGCAAAAAATCGCGCTGACTCTTAACAAAATGTTCGCTTGGACACGAGCTTGGCACAAGCTATTCCCCAGTGCACATTGTGCCAGGCGCATACCCTGGGAGTGGTAGTTGGGGAAGGGTATGCTGAGTAAAAGTAGAGAGTATAGATTATCTTTATGTATGTATATCTTAATGTATATAGTCTATACTACATACATCTCTTAAGTCTTTGTACTTATTTCTTTATTGAACTTCATTTGTGCCTGTAAATAAGCTATAGATATTGGTCAAGTTAAAGGTCGAATATCTTTTTAGCTAGTTCTGCCCCTTTCTTCAAACTGCAATTGCGCATTTTCCAGAATTTTCCTCTTGCGTTTTTTAATTTTTCGCACTCTCCAACTACCTCTTCATAGTGCCTACTGCCTCGTGCTATACTTCAAATTGGAAAATGGATGCGCGTGCCAGGGCAGCAGCAAATTAAACGGGCCACCAAGGTGAGCCACAGAGGGGGCGGGGGGGAGCTGGGCAACAATTGCAACAATGCATGCAACACGCCTGCAAGGAGTGCCCGGAGGAAGAGGAGGAGGAGGGGAAACGAGGAACCTCACCATGACCGCATGCTTGACTGACTTTAACTGCGTAGTCCGTTTGGTTATCTATTGCTGGCAGTGAAAGCCACAAAAACCTTGGCACGCTCTCAACTTGTGTGCATGGTAGGAGAGTGTACGATATCGTGCTATATAGCACGCGTACGAGTATTTGGCATATTGATTCGTCTTAATTAGTGCGGAAATTATTAATTATCTTTATGCCCGGTCTGGCTTCGTTTTCAATTTCTGTTTTCAATCTCAACCGTCGCTTGTGTCTGTTGAAAAACGAAAGCTGCGATGGCGGAGCCTGGCAAATGGGGAAGGAGGGATGGGAAAGCAGATATCAATTTTTGCCAGCCACAATTAATAAGTTCTTCCGACCCAATGCGAAGGACATAATGTGCGGTCTGCTAATTACTAAAACTCCAAGTGCATTTTCAGATATTGCACAGTTTTGTGGTTGGGAACGGCTTGTCGAAATATTGCAGCACCCTACACTTAGTACTAATGGTTATATTGGACTCGGAAGGGGAGAAAGAAGAAAAATTAATCCTTATTTAAATGAATATGAGACTATATAATATATAAGTATCTATCAATCCTAAAAAAAGTATTTTGTTTTGAAGCAAATATATATCTAGCTCTTAAAAACTATTATAGATTATATTTCAACTCTTTAGTCTTCTATTTTTTACCATGATCAGCTCTAATAACTATAAAGAGCTAATCTCCATGAAAACTTTTACTACTATCAGTCTGTTTCCTGCTGTTTTTCAAACAATTTTCACATATTCCAAGCATTATTCTTTACTTCTAATGAAGTTTTTAAGAATAACAATTATAAACTCTTGTATAGTCTATACCAATTAGACAGGCTTCCATATTGTACCACAATCAGTAATATCTACTATAACGAACAGTTCTAATATAGTTTATATCACTTTCAATTGGCTTTTCCCTTGTTTTCTGTCAATTTTCTCTTGTTCTAGGCGTTCACAAGCAATGAAGAAAAAGCGCATTCAATTTAATTGAAGTCCCGAAACAGAGAAACTTTTAACATGGACTGCTCCTTTTAAAATATTGTTCTACTAGACGCTTCTTGTTGCAGTTTCTCTTTCTCTCTATCTGTCCTCGTCCATCTCTCTCTCTCTCGCTCTGCACTTACTACAACTGGCATGCTCTGTGTCTTTTTGCACAATTTGCGAAAGTTTTTAATTGCAAAATGCCCATTTCTGTGCAGAACACACACACACAGAGACACGCCCCACAATGACCCCGCCTACTTCCCTCAGGGCTGCTGCAGTTGCCTCCTTGGTAAGTTGCTTGTAATTTGGCCATAATTATGACACGGCCAACATCTGTCAACTGCGCTGCAACGGCTGGCAGGATCCCCTTTCCCCACTTCCCTGTGCCCTTGGGTAACGCCTCTTTTCGATTCTTATGCAATTTACGATGGGGTACAAAACTTTTCGACTATATTTAAACTTTAATTACTCACAGCAGACATTGGCCAGAAGAAATCCCCTGTAAGCGGAAAAATAAACAAAAAATTGAAGGCGGGACAGAACTTTTTAACTCGCCCCAGAGAACAACTGCAAGCAGGGATTACAGGCAAAGTACAAAGAGGGGGAAGGTTGTCTGAGAGGGAAGAGAAGAGCGGTGCGGAGCCAGCTTGGCCATTGATAAAATTGCATGCCATTTCCGGTCAGTAAACTTTCAATGTGAAAAGTTTTGTTTGTGCTGCTTCCGTCGCGTACGTTGCACGTTGCACGCTGTACGTTGAACGGAAAATCAGATTCACAATTGAGCCAAAGTTATGCAAGTTCTTGCGTGTCGCTCTCACACACACACACAGGTGTGGAGTAAGTAAAGGTAGCTGAAGCCGCTTTAATGCTATTTAAAACGTATCGAAAATCAAATTGAAAATTTCTCATGTGCACTGTAACTCAATTAGCGTTGCCATTGTGTAGTTGTTGTTGTTGTAATTGTTGTCGTTGCACTCAACTGTTTTGTTGGTGTTGTTGTTGTTGTTGTTGTTGCGCCGACAAGTTGCAGCTCACTTTAAGCGCTTTTTACGCTACTTTGCGCGCAGCGTCGCAGCCCGAAAGCGAAATCAACGTGTGGAAAGTGAAATGCATATCGGCCTGTGTGCAGGGCACTGTTACACACGCACACACATACTTTGTACATGCACAACAAATATCTACCACCCAATGCACATGTGTGAGTGTGTGTGCGTGTAATTGGAGCTGAAAGTCAAGCGCCCACAGAGAGTATAAATGTATGTAAATTTGTACAGTTTTGCTGCCGCACGGCTGCACCCTGTTTTTTGCTAATATACCGCTAATTAGCTGGGCTCAAGCTATATATGTATGTGTGTGTGTACATAGGTGTAGCCCCCAAGCACGGTTGAAAAATTGTCGGCAATTGGACAAAGGCAGCAGTAAAAGCATTCATTTATGAAAATGGCGCCTCTAATGTCAAGCAACCACTGCGAATGGCACACGCAGAACATTGTGTGAATGACAAAAGAACAGGAGTATGAGTTCGATCGATAACGATTAACGATGCGCGATAAGAACGAATAGTTTCCCTTTGACATTCTGAGTAAATCGATTTGCTGTTGTTGTTGTTGTTTTGACACACTGAATATTTTTGAAACTTTCAACACAGAAAAATGTGAAATGCAGTGAATTAGTAATTTTGTTTTTTTTTGCGCAGCAGCTGCAGAAAAAATGGTAAACGAGACTGACGAAGGCCCCCCACCGAGGCAGCCCAAGTTGGGCGGCTATGAGTTCTATCGACGCGTGCTGGGAGCACCACGTTATGTGGTGGCGCCCATGGTGGATCAAAGCGAATTGGCCTGGCGCATGCTGTGCCGGCGTTATGGCGCACAACTTTGCTATTCTCCCATGTACCATGCCAATTTGTTTGCCAACGATTTAAAGTATCGCAAGGATGCGCTGCAAACGTGCCCGGAGGATAGGCCATTAATAATACAGTTTTGTGGCAATGATCCGCAGCAGATACTGGAAGCCGCGTTAGCTGCACAGGATTATTGCGATGCGGTGGACATAAATCTTGGCTGTCCACAGGCGATAGCAAAGCGCGGGCACTACGGTGCCTTTTTGCAGGACGAATGGGAGCTGTTATCGGATATCGGTGAGCATATGAAAATAATTTCAATATGTAGCGATAGTGTTTGCAAATTGATTATATCGAAACGAAATGATGGTGTTAACAAATTTCACCTATCGATATTGGCAATTGTCATATCGATACATCTGTTTGCAAATTGATCCTTTTAATAAGTCACGCTTAAGTGTTGTGAGTGTCGCAAATATGCCGCTATCGATATTGCATTTCAAAAGCTAATCGATACTTTCCATAATTTAAATTTGTAATTTGTTTAAATTATTAATTAAATGTCTTTCTGTTTAGTGCGCACGCTGCACGAAAAGTTGTCTGTGCCGGTTACATGTAAAATTCGCCGCTTCGAGGATCGCGAGAAAACAATTAACTATGCGAAAATGCTAGAGGCCGCCGGTTGTCAGCTGTTGACCGTGCACGGACGGACACGCGAGCAGAAGGGTCCGCTGACGGGCGTGGCCGATTGGAGCTATATCAAGGATGTGCGGGAAAATGTCAAAATACCCATGTTTGCCAATGGCAATATACTGAATCTGGATGATGTGCATCACTGCCTCGAGGTGACAGGCGTTGATGGTGTCATGAGCGCCGAGGGCAATCTACATAATCCAGCACTGTTCCAGGGCATCTCGCCGCCAGCCTGGCAAATGGCCAGCGAGTACTTAGAGTTTGTTGATCTTTATCCATGTCCCACCTCCTACATACGCGGACATCTCTTCAAGCTGTTTCATCATATGTAAGTACCACTTCGATATATGTATATAATATTTGTATATAACTCTATTTGATATTGCAGCATGAACATTCGGCAGAACTCGGAGCTGCGGGAGCAGCTGGCAACGGCAAATCAATTGCCGCAATTTCACAGTGTTGTGGATAAGGTAAAAGCCAAATACGAGCCATATCACACGGGCCAAGCGACTTATGAGCCTGAGGAGATGGAAATGGCAGGTGCTTCCGACGAGGTAAGCGGGCGTATATTCCCTCTTGACTGTATCTTATGTTTTCCCCTCTAATCCATAGTTACTCATGTTGCGGCCCTGGTTGTGTCAGCCCTATATACGCGACTCGCCCGAGTCTCATCGCCAGAAGATCGCGGAGAAGCAACGCGAGGCTGTAGATCCGAATCGCACCAAACGTCAGTACTTTGACAATGCTGGCAATGAGATCTCACGGAAGCGTATGAAGAAACTGCGACGTCGACAGCGCCGGCCGAGCAAGACAGAGGCACAGATTCAATTGCGTCACGAACGACACCTCGAGTATTGCACACAATGCGCCAATCCATTGGGTTCCAAGTGCGAGTTTCGGCTGTGCCGCATCTGCTGTCGGGATAAGTGCTATTCCGATGATTGTGATTGCCCCGGACATGGTATACTCATCAAATCACGGCGTGCCAAGGCCAAAAAGTACGAGGAACATTCCAAGCAATTACAGAATTTGGACGCCGTTTGTGGTACTATAGCAGACGAGATACGTGATGTTCTGGCTAGCAATATTCCTTGATATTAAAGTGGGAAGTCTTTAGCGAATTTGTACGGCTTACTGTAGGAAATTACTTTCATTGTAGTTCCTATTTCTAATCCTCTTAATGTGCAAATAAAAATGAATTAAATTGAATTTACCGCCTCATTTTATATCCTTTCATACTCGACAAAAATCGATAGGTCGCTGTTTAAATAACAGATTTCTTTCGAGACACTCATAACAGTAATAAAGAAAAGTATTCTGATTGTTACTCCTATTTTTTAAATCCCATAAATGGATCGGTGTTCATACTGTTATGAAACTGTTTTCATAATTTATACGTTTAAATTTACCGGCTCATTGCTTTAATAGTCATCGAAAATATATCGATATTACGCTGTTAAATAACAGCTGGCGAGCAGCTCATCGCTATATAACAGTTGTTGGCAAATATAACACAGCTGTTTATCAGTGTTATACTGTAAGCGTCCGACATTAAAAAGGTTTTATTATTTGTAAACATTTCTTATTTTAATTTTGCATGGTTTATAGAACTGATTAGCCAGAAAATAAATGCAGTAAATACGTTCAACGGTGCAGTTTAAGAGCTTCTACTATTATTATTATTGTTGTTCCGCTGACTTGGAGCACTAAACAATTCGACAGATACTGATGAATCTAAAAATAATATATACATAAATACATGTGTAAATAATGTCAAGAAAATCCAAAGCAAAGTAGGTGAGTGCATAAATAAGTTTTATAGTTCAAATCAATTGACTAACTGTGCACAAAATTGTTGAACGCAGACTCAACGTGACGTCACAAAGCTGGAATATACAATAGAAAATCCCACAACATGGAAGTAAACAAATCATTTCGCTGCACGCAGCCCGGCTGCGATAAGGCATTCTGGTTCAAAGCCGCCCTGGCACGACACGCAAAAACGCACCAAGAGGCGGATCCACTGGAGCCCACAGTGACCTGGGGCTGTTCCGAATGTACCAAACTATTTGCGAAAATCGAATCACTGCGACGACATTACAGGTAAGAACATATGGAAATAACTAAGACAAACTAAATATATTTCTCTTTTCACAGAACAACCCACGGCAATATATTCGTTTATCCCTGCAAGCATCCGGGCTGCAATCAGATGTTCCAGCGCAAGGATAATCTCAAGCGTCATGCGGCTTCACATTCGGAAATCAAACAATGTTGCGAAATCTGCGGCAGAGCCTTTTCCAGAAAGGACGCACTAACGCGACACAAACAGTACGTTTTAATAGAAATACAACCCCTATACAATATATAAATCTATTATTTCTGTACATTTCTTATAGCATACATACGCGACAGGCGCAGCAGGCGAACAAGGACAGAGAGGAGAGTGAATCCCCAATGGAAGAACATGTCAGCAATAATTCATCTGAATTGTCGTTGCATCGACAGATTGTTATGACTAAAATGTGATGGGGTAAATCTGTTAACAAGTTAAAAGAACTCCATGAACACTCTACGGATCACAAATGCATCCAAAAGATACATAACTCCGGGCTAGGAATCGACAACCTGTTGCATAAACGTGACTTTCCTGGGCACGAAGCGATGCTGGAGGCGATGCCAGCCAGTATGAAATAAATGATTGTAATATATATTTATGATATGTATGATGTATATATTTAACAAAAGTTGCCAAATTAAAACTAATTTGAATGCAGCTGATGGAAGAGATATTACTTGTCTATCGATAAATCGATAGCAAAGATTATTACAAGTTATAAGCTAATAAAATAACATTGACACATTTTATTAAATAAACTAGGGTTTTTCTTTAAATTATTTATTATAAATATACAAATGTATTATATGATATACGCCCTCGCGTTTCAACTGTATTTTTTCGATAGCTCTAGTACAATATCGATAGATACTGTCGCAGAGTAACCAGCCCTGGTCGAAGCACACGTTGTGCGGCTGCCGCTCAAAACAATAATAATGGAACAAACGAAAGGATTCTACGACTTTTGCATACCTTATCAAAATGATGAGAAGGTGCTGCGCGCTACACTGGATGAACTGGTCGATCTTGGCTATAAGACCATTGCTATCGACCAGAGTTTCGATCACAGCAAAAAGGAGGCAGGGAAACGAGGCTCTGAGATGTTCCCAGAACCGCATGCAATTGAGCACTTACACAAGGAATATGCCGATAAATTGAGGATATTGCAACGCATTACGATTATCTATGTGGACGTTAATGTGGCGCACGCAATGGTAAAGAATTACCATATAATATAGAACTGATCAAATCAAAAATAACTCATCTATAATACTAGAGTGTCTCCTTGAACCTGCGCAAATTCAATCTCATCGCTGGACAGCCCAAAACAGATGCCGCACTAACGGTAAATTACAATTATTAATGGATAAATGGACATGTTTAACATTTTCTATACTTGCAGCACTGTTGCACTTCGTTCAGTGGCGATATAATCACGTTCGATCCGCAGGCGGGATCCCGATTACTGGTCAATCGTAAGGCTTATCAAATTGCAGTGCGAAGGGGAATTTTCTTTGAGATCAAATATGCCCCGGCAATCGCGGACTCGAATAATCGCAAGGATATGATCAAAGTGGCACAGAACTACTTCACCAAAGGCAAATCAAAGAATATTATATTCAGTAGTGGCGCTGCACATGAGTTCCAAGTGCGCGGACCCTACGATGTGGCAAATCTGTAAGTGAAGCGACAATTCTCCCAGGAGACAATTTCTCAAGATCTCTGTTCTTTCTTGCAGTGCATTTATTTTTGGTCTCTCTGAGGATCAAGGCAAAAATGCCATAGATCGTAACTGCAGGCAGCTGTTCCTTCGTGCCGAATCACGCCGACTGGGCAAAACAATAATGTTTGTTAAGGGAAAGGGGCCAATAGTATTTTCCGACAGTTCTGACGACGGCCAAAGTGATAAGGATGACGAGGAGATGGACGCTATCGCTACTGAATTAGCTGAAGATGGCGAGGATGGTGAAAGTACTGTGCAAGCCAATAAAAGACTAAAAATGTCGTAACTAATAAAACGATTTACTTTTTGAAAACAAACATTTTATTGCAACTGTTTCACTTGTGTTGGAATGTGACCAATTTGCGGTAACTGAGTATTTTACCGGTAAACAAACATGACATGGTCACACCGTACTGCACGGAATTAAAATCGTCAACAAATTAAACTTACTCTGTATTTTTACTGAGCTTGCACTTATAAAATTAAAAATAAAAACTACAATAAACTTTGAGTTTGAATTATTTGCTTTCAACAAAACATAAACAAAAAATGTAGTATTTTTTTCATTATCGACAGTATCTAAACGATAACAACGCTTTTGGCTTGAATACGATACATGCCGCAAGTAACTGATAGTTGTATATCGGTCATCTCTAATCGCTACTAAACAAAATGGAGGTCTTTGATGTGGTGCGTACATGTCTGACAAAGTGCTGCTAAATAAATTTGCGTAAAACGGTAAAAATAAATTGATTAATTAATAAAATGTAACAACAAAATGCAAACAAAGTTGCCGGCAACAGTTTGCGCTAAAAAGCAAACGAAAATTGAGCGTATTTTCAATGTTATATGATTTTCCAAACGGATAACCCGAAAACCAGACACTTGAACGAAGAAGAAAAAATGTGAAAGAAGTAGAGAGCGAGAGTACAAGACGACGGCGACAACGACAACCAAACGACGAGAAAAACGGCAAAAGAAATATGTATTTCGCGAGACGACGACCGCAGCGGCAGCACCAGCAGCCGCAGTCGCAGCCAATGTTCAATTGTTTTTTCCGAATTATGGCCAAGTGCATGTGTATATAATATCTATATAAAAAAAATGTAATGTATGTGTGCGTGTTATGTATGTGTGTCTGTGTTAATTAATTGGCATATCTAGATGAAATAAATAATCAAAGTAAAGAATATGTACGCATACATGCATAAACGTGAATTTCGTTCGCAATGAAGTCGCTTCTCCAACACCAACACCAACGTCTCCTACATTTTCGATACCTTTGTATAATTAAAAATGGACCTCGCTGCTGTCTCTGTCTGTACGTATGTATGTGTGTATGTACCGTACATACATGTAGAAGTGTAGCTAGTAGTAGCTGCGCGAGTTTGGTGCATTTGCTACTGTCTCTGCTGTATGTGTATGTGTGTGTGAGTGTGTGAGTCCGATGGCGATGCTCGATTTTCGCTTGATAATGATGTTTGATTATAATAATGATTGTTGCGATTACCTCCCTGACTTTTTGTCTTTTTTATGTGCATGTGTCTGTGCGTGTGTGGATGTGTGTGTGAGTGATTGTCGGCTGGCTTCGGCAGCTGAGAATTGTTTGTGGGGGTGGTGGCGTTGCTTTTTTTTAGTCTCTCATTCTTTATTTTGCAATTTGCATGAATTAGAAAATGGGAAGAAATTTAGTTTAAACAATTTACGCAGTCGGCATTGTTGCCGCCTGTCAATGATTTTTAGCCATTTCAGTTATTTGGGGTCTCTATTGCATACGTGTGTGCGTGTTTGTGTGTGTGAGAGTGTGAGTGCAATAAAATGTCTTGCATTTGCTTGTTTCGATTGTAATTATTCGCCGAGGCGAGTTCGCCATTTATATTTTCATTTCTTTGTGTCCGCTGTTTCTTTGCATGCTTTTGTAGTGTGTGTAGTGTTGTTGTTGTTGTTGTATCTTTTGTGAGTGGCGTGTGTCCCGCGCGTTGATTTTGCAATTCTCAAAGTTTTCACACAGTCAGGCAGGCAGAGGCACAGCATACAATATTTTGTGTATGTATTGGTTTCTCGCTGCAGCGTGGCTGGCGTTGCCACACATTCGCACGTTTGCATGCAGATGCACACACCTGTGCAAAACACATACACAGACACACACCAAATGCGTCGTCGACGTCGTTCGGCTGCCCCCGCTGTGTCGATTTGCTGATGTTCTTCTTTGGACTCTATTCATATTTCGTGTGTGCTTTGTGTAATGAGTGCGTGTGTTTGTAAGTGTTCGTTCGTGTACGTGTACGTGTGTGTGTGCATCCTCACTGATTTACGCGTTTGCTGAGACAACATCTGCATGCAACGGTATCCATTTATCGTAGTGTGTGTGTGTGTGTGTGTGTATGTGTGGTTCCGGCCATGACAGTGCAAGAAGTGTATTGTTGTTGTTGCTGCTGCTGTAGCATACATTTGATTTGTCTCGTCTCTGTCACGCTGCCTGTCATCTGTCTGCCTCCTTTGCACACACGCAAGCATCAGAGCAGTCACATACACACACACACACTCCACACGTTTTTCTAGCCGGGGCACTCGCTGTGTCCGCGCGCTCTCGCACTACGCGCAATTGATGAGAGCGTAAATTTCATGAGCTCGTCTCTCTCTCCCTCGCTACTCTCGGCGGCGCCATCAACGACGACGACAGCAGCAGCAGCAGCAGTAACAGAGGCAGCAGCATTCGCAGTCTCGTCGTCTGCGGCGGCTGTAACATTTTTTTTTCTTTTCTTCTTCTACTTCGTCTTTCATGACTTCTTTTTAGCTGCTTCTGTCTTTGCCCCCACTCCTCCCCCTGTCAGTGTGGTTGCTTTTCCTTTTCCAATTACAACGAAACGTTTTCACGTCTGTCTTCACGACACACACGCACACAAACGTACAAATATATTCTGTTTTTTCTCAGCAATATCTATCGATTTCTTTGTTTGGCACCGTTGACAGCCCCTTGGCTCACCCTCCCTCCCCCCAAACTCCTGTTTAATTGTAATTATCGCGTGTGAGTAAGTGTGTGTGTGTGTGTGTGAGTGAGTGAGTGAGAAGCAGCCTCAGCCTCGTTGCGCTTTTGTAGTTTTCACTCTTGCTGCTGCCTGCGTCCATTTGTGGCTCTTCTTCTTCTCCTTCATTTCTCAGTTGTAGTAGTTGTTGTTGTTGTTGCAATTGTGCTACAATTATTATTTCGCATGTGTTGCTGCTTTGTGTATCTACACTCGAATTAGCATTGTTGCTTTTGTTGTTCGCAATATATTCGCCGCCGTCCGTCATTGTTCGTCATCATTCACAATTTCAAAGTTGTCGCCGTCGCCGTCGCTGTCGCAAAAGGCAAATGGCGCTGCATGCATAACTATCGATAGGTTCTCTCAGTCGATCAAAACGGCGAAAACAATAAACAACAAAAATACTAAAACAAAATACACTAAACAAGGAATTCTCGACTAATCATTGAAAGCAATCAAGCGATAAATACTTTAACGGATTAGCAGCGGACCCCCACCAACAAGTCGTGGTAAGTGAAAATAACAAATATTTAATTATTAAATATTATGTATATTAAATATAATTTATAATTACGTATAGTCTACTAAGTTGAAACGTGAAATTGCGAGAAATTTACAACAATGGCAAGGCAGAAAATGCTTTTTAGAAATAATTATGTATCTTTAACCAAAAGCAGATACACACACACACACTCACACAGACACATACACAAGCACCCGTCCGTCACTCAGGCAGCAAATAAAAATGAACGAGCGCAAACACGCACACAAAGCCATACGGGCACACACACAGACAGACTGAACTGAGCGAGAAACGAACGTACACACACACACACACACATACTAAGCCGAAATAATTTCAATCAACTCTTTGCTGGGGCAGCGCGACAGAAGTACGTACCAAAAAAAAATCAAATAAACGTCACACGCGCCCCCAAACAACGTGTCGTCCCCCACCACTAACAACAACAACAACACAACGGCACACGAACTTTGCATTTGAAACAGAGAGAGAGTGAGAGAGCGCCGGTTTTGGACTTTTGTCTGTGTATTGGTGTTGGTGGAGCTGCGGCGAAAAATTAAGGTAATAAAACTACAACGCGCTTTACGTGACGTGCAAATGAGAGAGGGAGGGAGTGCGACGTTGACGGCGGCGAATCAGCAGAAGAAAAAAAAAACAGGACACAAAATTGAAGCACAAACAATTCATCGAAGGCAGCAAGAGCGCAACGACAAACACACACACACACACAGAGAGACAGACACTCATATATGTATGACCGGTCCTCGTCGCCGTTCGCGAGAGCCAAACGGGCAAATGGAGAGCGCGAAATATATGGATGAAAAGCAGCTACAACAACAGAGCATGGGTTGTGAGGGGAGGGGAGGGGAAGTCAGGCAGGCAGGCGGCGATCCAAAGCCAAACCATATCATCCATCCAAAACCGAATCAAAACCGACCGAACAACAAGCAAAAACATATGAACGACGACGACCCCAACGCACCAACACACACACAAACACATACATAAACAAGCGCGCACACAGTCAGAAACACAGGCAAATACACGCACACACACGCGCGCCTGCTCAGCCCATGCCCATGACAGAACACAGATACAATACACGACGCACACACACACATACTTACATAAACGATATGCGAATGCGAATAAAATAGCAACAACAACAACAAGAGCAAACAACATACCAACGGCAGCAGCGGCAGCGCAGCAGGGCAACTATGCGGCGAATTTGCACGAATCATGCGAATCACCAATACCAGTGCAGCGCACAAACACTCACACACGCACACACATACACATGCATACTTAATACGTGTTTTGTACTTGTCGCCGTCTTCGTCATCATCATCGCCGTCGCTGGCCATTCTCGCCATCATGGCTGCTAAGCGCTTTACTTCTGTTGTTGTTGTTGTTGTTGTTGTACCTCTACACGATGTGTTGTTGTTGTTCGTTACATTTCAGCAGGCACTTTCAGATTTCGCTTTTCCCTCCTACTTCCGAGATTAGTGCGTAGTTATACATGTGTATGTATGTGTGTCTCTCTCTCTCTCTCTGTCTTCTCTTGTTCTCCACCTCCTTCTTCGTCTTCATCAAATTTTCCTACAACTAATATGCCTAACAGCAACAATAACAACAATTTAGTGCCAACTTCAAAAGTTATCGCCTCGTCTATTGTGCCCTCCCTTTCGTTCAGTTCATTCGCATTTTTGTTTTGACTGCTCGCGTCAACCGTTCGTCTCTTTTCGACGCTCATTCTATACGAAAGCCGCCGACGTCCCAGCAGTCTCTCTGACGTTCAGTCGTTGTCGTCTCCATCGTCGCTGCCACCGCCGCCGCCGTCGCCGCCTCCAACCACATAGCCGGCCATCTGTCTAACATGACGACGCTGGCGTCGCTGTCGACGTCCACGTCGCTGCTCTGCCGCCAAAGGCCGGCACTCACGTTGTTGCTGTTGCTCTCCCCATTGCTCGCTATCGTCGGCAGCAGCAGCACGTGATATACTCGCTTTGCTTTTGTAATTCCGTTTTCGTTTGCCTCTTTAGCACACGCTACGCTTTGGCCGGACGTTTTTGTTGTTTTCATGTTTTTTTTGTTCACTTGTTGGGCTGTTTTTTTTTTTTTTTGCTTCTCATCTTTTCCTTCTCTCTGTTGTCTTCTTTTTTACTCGCCGCTCTCTCTCGCTCTCGCACAACCGGCGCTCTCGACTCGTTCGCTCTCGTTGTGCTGCTAACGACTCTCGTTCTCTCTCATGTAGTTGGCTCTCTTACGCGTGCTCTCCCTCGTTCCCTCTCTCTTGCTTGCACTCTCCGGTTCGCTCTCGCTCAACAGCTCGCTCTCATGTGTTTGTTGTTGCTGCGACTGTTGTTATTGCACACACAATAGCACTATCCGGTTTAGGTCCAGGTGCAAATTTTATACAACAGTTTAACTCGATAATCGGGTCAGGCTATGGCTATTTGTTCTACATGTTTCTTCTTATTATTTCATTTCGGTAATTCTAGCGGGAAACATGGCGTCCGTTTTTTGTCACATGTTTGCTCTTTTTTATTTTGTTATTCTTTTTTCTAAGGTTCCTTTTATGCTCCCGTTTATACATATGTGTGTGCCTGTGTCTGTGTTTGTATGAAATTGCAACGTCAACATTAATATTTAGTGTTGCCAACCAATTTGCAGACCGCCCTGGCACGTCATAAATGCACCGTTACACATTCAAAAGCTGCGACGTGTTGTAATTTATGTTTGTTGTTGTTGTGTTTTGTTCATTTGCTCTTTGGCTTTTTCGACTGTTACTTTACCTATTTTATTACCATTTTTTATGTGTGCGCGCACAGAGCACCCATCATCTGCCTGTGCCTCTTTGAGTTGCTGCTGCTGCTGCGGCTGCGGGCCGCTGATGTTGCTGTTGTTGCTTTTCTTACAAAAACCAACTGTACTTTTTAGTTACTGTTAGTGCTGCCCGGTGCGGCGCGTCGAGGCTGGCGGCGCACCCGGTACACACGCCAAAAGCCACTTGACTACTTGACTTGATTGCCATTAGAGCGAAATACACACACAAACACACTCACACATGCATGTATGCATATACTCTCACGCACACAAGTGCAGATGTAACTCGCACATTTCTTTTCATTCTTTTTTGAGTGACATTCCACATCTCAGTTCCCCATTCCCCCTGTTCCCATTCCCATTCCCATTTCATTCTATTATTATTTATTGTGGGTCAAAAAAATGCTGGTTACACATTCCCGAAAAAAAAAACAGAAACAGAAACCAAACGAAATTGAAACAACGCCAACAACAAAAGCAAAGCTCAACTGCCCAAAATGCTCGCTCTTGTGTTTGCCTTTTGTTGTTGTATTTTTATTTCTTTTATTTTTGTGTAAGGTGAACGAACTTTTTGTTGCTCGCCGCCGCCGCTCTCTCATTGTTTTTACTGTTGTTGCCTCCGTTGCAAAATGTGTTTAATCATATTATTCTTCTATTGTTTGTAGTTGCTTATGTCTGTTAGTCTTGTGTAGAGATGGTACGGAACGCGATATATTTTTTATTTTCGTAATTATTATATTTAATTGATTTAAAATACTTGATTAGTTAACAGCTTTTTGAGCCTTGTTCACGATAAACGATTAATGTCAAGTCGCGCTTAGTCATTTAGGTATTTATCTGCCCACGTCTAATCTGCGATCACTTTCGTTTATCGATAAAATGCTAATATATTTAATTCATTGAAAATACTAGGTTAGTTTGCAGTGATTAACTATTTATGCAATCTAGTTTCGCTGCCCACCGATCACTTGTCGCCTGATTACTGTCTATCGAGAACATTTGACACGACAAATAGGTGTTGCCCAACGTTTGTGTACTTTTGTAAACTGTTGGGCAACACTCTCGAACCGTCTCGACGCCCATAAAAGCATACAAAAAGAATGAAATGAGAGACAAACCAAAATCACAAAAATAATAAAAAGCTAAGGCTAATGCTGCTGCTGCTGCTGCTGTTGCCTGACGACCGCAACAAGCGCGTCGACGTCGTCGTCGCCGCCGTTGTCGTTCTCGTCGGGTCACCACAGCAGCTGCGGCGGCGGCAGCGACAGCGACGGGGGCAGATGTCGACGTCGACGTTTTGTCGTCACCAAAGTTGGACACACAGAAAATTTGCCTTGTCTATTATCACCTTTAATCGATTTTTCGCTTATTTAAAACAAAAGTACAGTTGCGTCCGCACCCAATGCATGTGTATGCGAATTGTTGTTGTACATAATATAATTTCGCAATTTTTCAGATGCTTTTCGCCTTTGTTGATGTTGTTGTTGCTTGTGTTGCTTTACATATTACTATTGCTTTTAGTTTATTGTTTTTGCAATTACTTGACGCGGCGACGACGACGAAGACGACGACGATGGCGACGCCAAAAACGAAGCAAAAGAAGAAAGAAGGCAACAGAAAAAAAAGAAACGTAACTCAATGACATGTACCCGCTATATCTACATACACAGTCTCAGTGTGTGTGTGTCTGAGCATATACAAAGCTATCTGCTAGATACAAACTTACACACAGATACAATCACACAAGTATAAGGGCAAATACCTCGACTAATAATAATGGAGAAAAAGCTGAAACTAAATAAATAAATAGCTGAAATTGCAAAAGCAAAATGTAATTGATTACAGACAACAACAACAACAACAGCAACAACGATGACGACGATGACGACGACGGCGACAACAATAACAACAGCAACAACAACTGCGACGACTGACTAAATGATTGCCCAATGAGCGCGAGCGCGAACAACTCGCAGAGAAGAAGCCAGAGCCAGTTCAGGGTGAAAAAAGAAGAGTGTGAGGAGGGGGAGAAATAGAGGTGTAGGTGAGGGTGTAGATAGGAAGAGGAAGGGGGGCACTGCCTAAGCTCGCTTAGCGCTCATGTCATGCACTCCACATAAGTTTTTGATACAAATGTGTGTACGAATGTGTGTGTGTCTGTGTATCTATGTGTGTGTGTGTGGCTGTGGTTGGCTGAATGCCGCCTGTGTCTGGCAGCAACAACACACAAAATATGTGCGCACGTATTTATAACAGTACAACAGAGCGCAATTTGTAAGTGTGTTCGCGAGTGTGTGTGTGTGTGTGACTTACTAACTGCATATCTCTATATACTATTACGCTCTGTACTGTGTAGTTTTGTATCTGTATCTCAACTTGGCATACACTTTCCATTTACAAACACACTGGCGCACAGATGCCCCCTTCTCTTCTTGCTGGGCTGCTGTTGCTGCTGTTGTTGGGCTTTTGCAGCATTTGCATATCTTTTGGGCATTTGCTACACTCACCTACAAAACACTCTACCTACCTCCCCTTCTACCTACCTCCGTCCCTTTCCCTCTGGCACCGCCACCCGCATCACTTTACATTTGTTGTTGTTGTTTCTGGGTTTTTTTTGTCAGTTGCTTTTTCTGCTACTTTAGATTTCGGGGCTAAAGCGCAGAGAGACAATGCGAAAAATCGATAGAGTTACCATTGTTTTTTCTCACTCGCCAAAGATGTCGCCACCACCACCAACCAGCAGCACCAACAACAACAAAAACGATACGCAAGAACGACAGCAAAGACATACAATGGACATAAGACGAAATCCCTGACAAACTCCCCCCTTAACCAAAAAGGGGTTTATTCATACTTAAACCCCGTATACGAATCCGGACCTAAACTCAAAAGCAAATGCCGCAAAAAGAGTAGAACGACAACGGGCAAGCATGAAAGGCTCGTGAGCGACTCGACCCGTCTTAATCCACGCCTCATTAATTGGTTACACTTTCCCCATTTATGTTTTGCCTCTTTTTCCTACACATTTTCGTTTTGCCTTTTGTTATAATATCTTTCGGGGGATGTTGCTTCTCCTTAGTACAGCCACAGAATAACCAAGATACTCCATATGCTGGCATATAATCAAATATACATTGTAGAACCTTAGTATACGTAAAATTCTTCACACGACACTCAAATGTTTAGGGGGCAAACTGTACGTTATATGTGCACATCAAGAAATTCATAAGCGTATAGCTTTTCCCCTTAAAAGTTGAAGTGACAGCATCATGTGAGATATTAACCACAAAATTAGATAGTTAAGAAATAACTAAGTTCAGTTTATAAGCAAGTTATACTAAAATAATCATATAGTATGTTTAAATAAAATATATTTTTCAAAAGTAATGGACGTGTATTCCTAAAAATTTACAGTATTTTAAGATTCAATAAATACCAAAGTAATATATCACATCTCACGATTTATGCTTACTAATCATTTATTTCTCTCTCTATTGTTTGCAGATTCTACACTGAAAATACGCTCAACAAAAGAAAAAAAAATTACCGTTTTACGCAAAAATTCCCAACAACGAAATCTTCTTTCAATTTCTTTCACAAACTTTCACCTTAACCATCAAAATGTTTATTTATTTTGTTATTTATTTTCTAGCTGTGAGCAAATGTTTCACTGCGAATATGTCAAAGGTCGGCCATGAAGTGTGCGAAACATCATCAAAAACAACAACAACAACAAGAATTACAAACAAAACAACAAAAAGGACAACAAATGTTTAAACATTGTAAAAGAAAATAAACAAATAACAACGGAAAACGTTCCAATTATATAATCTGCACATGAGCTGTAATTAAGTTTAGTAGTTAGAATCAAACATAAACTTAAACATAAAGAAAAGAATCTAAAACAAAGAAAATACTAAACAACATACTATAAAATATTGACCAATACGCAAAGTCGCGTTGATGATATTAAAATAATAGTTGACAAACGTAAATGATTCGTACGAGCAGGAAGCAGCAACCTGCAACGTGGTGAGTGGTGGAACAGTGGAACACACCACACTCGCAACACCCTCCTCCCTGCAGCAGGAGGAGAAGGAGGCGTCGTCATCCACCCAGCATCAAAATTAAGCCAATCGACGAGCGATTTTAAAACGCAGCGTCGCGTCCATCGACGCGAAACGGACGTGGATTTCTGTGTGCGCTGCGTTTCAAAAATCTGATGGATGGAAATGCACAAAATATGTTTCACGGAAATCATCAAGGGTGAGTTTTGAACACACTTTGCCGAAAATACTGTGCGCTCCCAAGGGGATTTGCATGAGAGAAAAAGCACAATAAATAGAGGGGTTAGGCAAGATTATGAGTATAAATTAAAGATGATGTCAAGATGAGTTTGAATCCAAGTAAATTCTTGTGAATTTCTTCCCTTTATATCTGTTTATAAGGTAAAAGGTTAATACTGTTTTGTGTCGTCTAAAATAGATAATGAACAGAAGAAGGGCATCTCCAACCCCACTTATATATCATACATGTATAACATATGTGTACCTATTTCTTTCTTTCTATATACTACTATGAGAGCTAAGGCTATCAAGATTGGGAACAATATTTCTTATTATTATTTCTATATAAATCATCTTCATAGATATTACTCCATTGTTTTTATCAGAACTTAACTCCACTTATCAATTCTCCTTCAAACTTAACTCAAAATACTCTTTTCTTTCCTTCTCTTTATAGAGATCCCTATTACCGTTATGATGCGGCCGCCGCAGCAGCAGCCGCCGCAGCGGCAAACCCACGTGCAATGGGCCCACCCGGCGGTTATCCGCCGCGTCATCGAGCCCCGCATCCGCTACAGCAACAGCCACAATATCCATCGTACCAGCCAACGCCGGAGAACCTGTACGGGTTGGGGGCCACCGATCAGCATGCGGCCATGGGTGTTGGCATGGGCGATCTAAGCGGTTGGGGTGCAGCACCATCGGTACCAGGACAAGCTGCGGCATATCCAGGTGCAGGTCTAAGCGCATACGGGCATCCACAGGCAACGCCACCGACGCAGCAGCAGCGTCAGAGCAATGCCAGCGCGTATCGCCAGCATATGCCCGCCTATGGACAACAGGAGCAGCAGAAACTGGTCGCACCTTATGGAGCGCAACAGAGCATGATGAGTGGTCTGAGTGCCACCGGGTATGGTGGCCTGGCACCGCAACAGCAACAGCAGCAGCAACAACAACAGCCCCCGACGCCACAGCAGCAACAGCAGCAGCAACAACAACAGCAGCAACAACAGCAGCAGCAGCAGAGTCAGCAGCAGGCTCGACTGCCGCAGCATTATCCACAGGCACCAGGACAGCATCCACTGTATCCTGGCGCGCCAGGAGCTGTACAAGCTGGACAGCCCGCAGCACCACAGGCGTATGCGCACAGTCCCTACGGCAGTCCCATGCAACACCAGCCCGGACGTGGTGCACCACAGCATGTGGGTGTTGGCGTCGGCGTGGGTGTGGGCTATGGTCATGCAGCTTTAGATCAGGCCAGTGCATATGGACAGCATGTGCCCAGTGCGGCGCCACCGTCGCATCATCTAACTGCGCAGCAGCAGCAGGCTGCGCAATTAGTTGGTGCACATCCTAGCGCGCATCTAAGCACAGCACAGCAGCAGCAACAGCAACAATTACAATCCCAGCAGCAACAGCAGGCGCAACAACAGCAGCAGCAACCCAATCATGTAAGCCTGATGCAGCAGCAGCAGCTGCCAGGCGCAGGATTGCCCCCACCACACATGGGAATGCCGCCCAGCTATGGCAGTCATCATCAGCAGCAGCAGCAGGTGGTGGTGCAACAGCAGGCACAGCAACAAGCGCAGCAGCAGGCGCAGCAACAGGCCCAGCAACAACAACAACAGCAGCAGCAACAACAGCAGCAGAGTGCACCGCCCTACATGTCCAGCAGCAAACATCAGGCAGCCGCACAGCAGCTCAACTCATCGCCACAATATCGTGCACCATTTCCACAACTCTCACCGCAAATGTCACCACGTCCGCCGACCATGTCGCCGCATCCACAAATGTCACCACGCCCCACACCGGGCGTGGGAGTATCGCCTGCAAAGCCGCCGCAGACAGCAGCACAGCAGGCAGCGCAGCAGCAAGTGCAACAGGTGCAACAGCAGCAGCAACAGCAGGTGAATTCGCCCAGTCAGCATAGCATACAAGGCATGGTCGGTTTGCCCTCGCCTCGTCCACAGCCTCCGACAGTGGCGTCAGCAGTGGTCGGCGCTGGTGGTAAATCGGTGCCGGTTAGTGTTTCCGCTGGTGGTGGCGGTGGTGTGCCGCCCGTGAATACGTTGCAAGCACTCGAACAAATGGTCATGCCCTCACAGGCGCATGGTCTGCCGCCCATGGATTATCCTTCATCCTATCGCAGTGCAGCCGTGATGGGACCACGCATGCCCGCCTCACCGTCCCCGCAGCATCATCAACAATGGGGAGCGCCACATATGGCTGCCATGCAGCAGCAACAGGCGCCACAGCAGCCGCCACCACAGCAGCAGCAGCAACAACAACAGCAGCAACAACAGCAACAGCAGCAACAACAACAGCAGCAGCAACAACAACAACAACAGGCAGCTGCGGCTGCAGCAGCAGCGGCGGCGGCACAACAACAGCAGCAGCAGGCGGCGGCACAAGCTGCAATGTTGCAACAACAACAGCAAGCTGCAGCGGCAGCAGCTGCGGCTGCAGCAGCGGCACAACAACATCAACAGCATCAGCTGAGCATGTACGGACAGAGCATGGCGGTGCCAGTGTCGGTGCCCGTGTCAGTTCCGGTTCCGGTTTCGGTTCCACCACAGCAGCCAACACAGACTGCGAGCGCTGCACAACAAGCAGCACAGCAACCACCAACCTCGGTTGCTGTCCCAGTGCAGCAGCAACATCAGCAGCAACAACAACAACAGCAGCAGCAACAACAACAGCAGCAGCAGCAGCTTAACGAACAGTTGCAACATTCCATCAACGATATTGTTGGTGGTGGCAGTCAGCAGCAATCGCAGCAGCAGATGAGTGCACAGCAAATGTCCTCATCGCCGTTGCATCAGCAACAACAGAGTCTGCCTAGCATGCAGCATCATCTCAGCGCTGCAACGCATCATCAGCAACAACAACAACCCGCATTGGAAGCCAGCCCTGTACAACAGTCGCAGCCAGCTGTAGTGCCACAGCAGCAGCAGCAGTCATCGCATCAGCAACTGCAGCAACATTTATCGCCCATACACCAGCAACAGTCGCCGCTGCAGCAGCAGCAGCAATCACATTTGCCCAGCTATGCGCAATCAAGCAGCCAACAACAGCAGCAGCAACAACAACAACAGCAGCAGCAGCAACATCAGCAATTTGATGCTTTTGCCAACATGCTGAGCGACACACAGCAGCAACAATCAACGACAGCAACATCTGCAGCTACACAGCAGCAGCAAATCATGTCGCCGGCGCATGTCAGTTCGCCGATACCACAACAAATGCAGCAGCAACTGCAACATCAGCAGCAGGCGAGTGCGCAGCAGCAACAGGTACAACAACAACAGCAGCAGCAACAGCAGGTGCAGCAGCAACAACAGCCAGCGACACCAACAGCATCGACAACACCATCGCATCATCTGAGCAGCATCCTAAATGAGACAGCCAACTCGAATGATTCATCCACGCTGGCGGTTGCTGCCAACGACAGCAACAATAGCAGCAGCAACAGCAGCACTAATAGTATAGTGAACAATCAGCCCACATCGGTGCACGATAGCAACTCGCAGAGCAGCGTCAACAGCAACAACCAGCAACCATTACTGTCGTCCATGGATGCTGTTGCCAGTGTTGGCATGTTGAACAACAGCAATTCCGATTCAGCGGGGCACAGCACACATCATGGACACGTCGGTGTCGGAGGAGGATCCGATGTGGGTGGACTCTTCGATAACAATTCAATGAGCTCCACTAGTGCAGCAGCGATGACAGCTGCATCCAATGCTGCCTCAGCCGCTGCAGCGCTGCTCGATAGCAATTCGCAATCGTCGAATACAGAGTTCGAGAAGAGCGTCTGTGAGGGAGAGCAGACAAGTGGTGGTGCCGGTGGTGCGAATGATTTGTGCGCCCAATTGGCGGCCGCACAAGACGATAGCAGCGTGTCCAAGACTCAGACAGAGAGTTTAAGTGAGACAACGTTGCCACCGCTGGAGGAGGAAACAATTGGCGATAGTCACAAGCAGCAGCAACAACAGGATGAGCTTGTCGAGCAGACTCAACAGACACTAAGCGACCTTGCTGCAGTAAGTGGTGGTGATGAGACCAAGTCGACTGAGGAAATGTGTGATGAAAAGGCGCAGACACAGC
This sequence comes from Zaprionus indianus, assembly GCA_018904595.1. NCBI lineage: Eukaryota > Metazoa > Arthropoda > Insecta > Diptera > Drosophilidae > Zaprionus > Zaprionus indianus. Next base: position 8,438,252 of record JAEIHA010000905.1, read on the forward strand.
AGTTGCTGGATCCATCGCTTACCCAACAGCAGCAATCACTTGGACAACAGCAGCCAGGCATGACTTCAGTGGGTATGGGTGGCATGCCACCACATCCTATGGCTGGTTATGAGGGAGCAGCAGGTGCACCAGGAGCTCAAGGACCCGCATCGCATATGCCGCCTTCGATGTTGCCGCCATATCCAGGCGCAGCTGGTGGCATGTATCCTCCATATCCGATGCTGCATCAGCAGGAGATAGCAGCGTTGCAACAACAAATACAGGAACTTTACTGCATGCCACCTGGCCACGAGCAGTTGCATCAGGAGAAGCTAATGCGACTGCAGGAGCGTCTCAATCTGTTGCAGCAACATGAGCTGGCGGAGCAATGCGCTGGTGGTCCTCAGTGTTTGCTCTATCAGAGCATGCCACCAATGTATGGCAACAGTGCGTTGCACAATCAGATGGTCGAGAGTCCGCAGGTTTCCAGCACAACAGGACGTGGACGTGGCAAGGGAGCGAATAAGCCGCGCAAGCCACGTGCCAAAAAGGGTGACAAATCATCGGCAGCAATGCAGCAGCAACAGCAACAAGAACTCATGGACATCAGTGGCAACGTTGTGGTTGCTGCCGCCAGTGCAAGTAGCAGCAGCAGTTGTGGCATACCAACAACACAGTTGCCCGTCTCCGAGGATTGTGTAACGCAGGGTGCAGGTGACACAAGCGTTGTGGGCCTCCTCGAGTATAGCGAAGGCATGGGCGACTTATCGCAGGATGTGCACTCTGCCAATGAACTGGACACATCAACAGACGGAAGTGGCAAGAAGAAGAAGCCACGTAAACCACGCACCCCTAAGGATCCGAATAAGCCGCCACGTGATCGTACGCCCAAAGTGAAGAAGCTACGTGATCCCAATGACCCTAACTCCACAGAATCTCCTGCGCCGGGACGCAAACGCGGCAGCGTTAGCAAGCGACGCAGCAAATTTGGGGATGGAGAAGCATCTGAGCAAACTGGAGAAGGTAGCGAATTGGAGGACAATAAACCACTGGTGCCCAAGGGTAGCGGTTCGGTTGGCGATGGCGAGGCCGAAACTAGCGCCGGTGGCGCTGGTGTTGATGGTGAATCCCCTGATTATGATGACATTCCTGTTTCGAAAATACCACGCAGTGCCAACGAAGAAGACAAAGATGCTGAGGCTGGTGATGAAACAGTCGATTCGGTGCCTGATTCTGCAGGCGATGCTGCGAGCACGCCCAGCAGTCGCAGGGATCGCAAGCGTTCCACGGCGCGTTCCCGTCGCAATGCCAACTCTGAGGATGGAGGAAGTGGTAAACGCAATCGTGGCTCACTGAGTGCCAAAGCCCTCAAGAAGCGTCGCAATCGTGGACGCATTGTACCCGAATCGGATGGTGAAGATGATACCATGGATCGTACACCGCCACCATCTCCACCTCCAGATTCGGAGCTGGACTCGAATAAACGACGATCGTCTCGCAATACGCAGAGGAAGAAATACATTGATGATGTCATGCTGCGCTTCTCTGACGATGAGAACTCGCTGCTTGTTGCATCTCCTGTGAAGAAGGACAAGAAGGGAGGATCCTCCTCGGCTAATGCGGCCAATTCGAATGCAGGCAGTGATGTAGAGAAAGCGGAGCCACAATCTGGTGCCGAGGGTGAAGCTGGCAGCTCAGCTGGAGAAGAAAAACCAGGAGCATTGGCCACAGATGATACAAATAGCCAAATTGAGGCAAGTTCCAGTACATCCGCTGTAGAGAAGGCAGAGCGACAAAGCGCCAACGAGTCGGCGTCCGCTTCGGCGATGTCCTCCAAGCCCAACTATGTCTACATTAATACTGGTGATGAGGATAGCATGGTCGTGCAGTTTGTGCTCGCAGTGCGGATGGGTAAACGTGAATTGATACCCGAAGCACCAAAGGTGAAGACACCACAGCCCAAGGCAGAGGTGGAGGCGACGGAGGAAGAGAAGCCTGCGGAGTCCACAGAGAAGTCGGCAGAATCAGCCGATAAAACTGATGAACCCAAAACGGAAGAAACTGAGAAAACAGAAGAAACCACCAAGGTTGAAACAGCCGAAGAAAAAGAGGCAGAGGAAAAGAAGGACGTCGAATCTGAGGAGAAAATGGAAGTCGATGAGAAGTCAGACGCCGCAGAGAAAGACGTCGACGAGGACGAGGAGAAACCTGCTGAGAACGATGTGGATAATAAAATGGATGTTGACGAAGCCGATGAGAAAACGGCCGAAGAAACAAGTAAACCAGAGAAGTCTGAAGTTGAAGCTGAAGAAGAAGAAACTAAGGCGGCCAAGACTGATGATGAGGAAACCTCAGCTGAGCCAAAGATTGCCGAAGAGAAGAAAGAGGAGGAAAATGAAGAAGATGGCGAGCAGGCAGAGAAAGAAAAGGATTCTGAAAAAGAGTCATCTGACGCTAAAGCTGATAAAATGGATGTCGATTCAGATGCCGAAGCAGCAAAATCAAAGACTGAAGTGGCAACAGGCGAAAAGGAGGAAAAGGAAAAAGATGAAACCGAAGCCGAAGAAAAGGCAGAGAGCGATAAGCCTGCAACAGCAGAAAAAGCCAAGGGAGAAGGCGATGCCGAATCTGATGGTGACGAAAAGTCGACTAAAGACGACAACGAATCTTCCAAGGAGGATAAACCCGAACCGGTGTTCATCGATGTGGAGGAATACTTTGTCAAGTATCGCAACTTCAGCTATTTGCATTGTGAATGGCGCACCGAGGAGGAGCTACTCAAGGGTGATCGACGTGTGGCAGCCAAGATACGTCGCTTCCAACAGAAGCAGGCGCAACAGATAAATATCTTTGAAAACATTGAGGAGGAGCCCTTCAATCCAGACTTTGTTGAGGTCGATCGTGTGCTGGATATGTCTGTCCACACAGATGAGAACAGTAGTGAGACTACCAAGCATTATTTGGTCAAGTGGAAGTCACTTCCCTACGAAGACTGCACGTGGGAGCTGGAGGAGGATGTGGATAACGATAAGATCGAGCAGTATTTGCGATTCAATAAGATTCCCATGCGTTGTGAATGGAAAAGTCGCAAGCGTCCACATCCCGAGCAATGGAAAAAGCTGGAGAAGACGCCCATCTACAAGGGCGGCAATAGTCTACGTCCCTATCAGCTGGAGGGTCTTAATTGGTTGAAATTCTCCTGGTACAACTCACACAATTGTATTCTGGCCGATGAAATGGGTCTGGGCAAGACCATACAGAGTCTCACATTTGTTCACTCAGTATATGAATATGGAATACGTGGACCATTCCTGGTCATCGCTCCACTTTCTACTATACCCAATTGGCAGCGTGAATTCGAGGGTTGGACCGACATGAATGTAGTGGTTTATCACGGTTCCGTGACCAGCAAACAAATGATCCAGGACTATGAGTTCTACTACAAACAAGATAATGGAAAAGTCCTCAAGGAACCCATCAAGTTTAATGTGCTGATCACAACATTCGAAATGATTGTAACTGATTATATGGATCTAAAGGCTTTCAATTGGCGTTTGTGTGTCATTGATGAGGCACATCGCCTCAAAAATCGTAACTGCAAACTATTGGAAGGTCTACGCCAGCTAAGTCTAGAGCATCGTGTCCTGCTCTCGGGTACACCGCTACAGAACAACATTAGCGAACTGTTTTCACTGTTGAATTTCCTTGAACCAAGTCAGTTTTCATCGCAGGAGGAATTCATGTCTGAATTCGGTAGCTTGCGCACAGAAGAGGAAGTCAACAAGTTGCAAGTGCTACTCAAACCGATGATGTTGCGTCGTCTCAAAGACGATGTAGAGAAATCACTGGCTCCCAAAGAGGAGACCATCATTGAGGTGGAGCTGACCAATATTCAAAAGAAATATTATCGCGGCATATTGGAGCAGAATTTCAGTTTCCTCAAAAAGGGTACAACCTCGGCGAATATACCCAACCTGATGAATACTATGATGGAGTTACGAAAGTGCTGCATACATCCCTACCTACTGAATGGTGCCGAGGAGCAAATTCAATATGACTTTAAGGCTCAACATGGTGAAGATCCTGAATCTTACTATAAGAATCTTATTCTATCGGCTGGCAAAATGGTTCTTATCGACAAGTTGCTGCCCAAGCTAAAAGCAAACGGACATCGAGTTCTGATCTTCAGTCAGATGGTGCGTTGTCTGGACATACTCGAAGATTATCTGGTCTATCGCAAGTATCCCTTCGAACGTATCGATGGACGAATTCGTGGAAATCTGCGTCAGGAAGCTATCGATCGTTATTCGAAGCCTGGTTCCGATAGATTCGTGTTTCTACTCTGCACCAAGGCCGGTGGCTTGGGTATTAATTTAACTGCCGCCGATACGGTGATCATTTATGACTCCGATTGGAATCCACAGAACGATCTGCAGGCGCAGGCACGTTGCCATCGTATTGGACAACGTAAGATGGTTAAGATCTATCGATTGTTGTGCCGTAACACGTACGAGCGCGAAATGTTTGATAAAGCATCGATGAAATTGGGTCTGGACAAAGCTGTTCTACAGTCGATGAACACGCACGGCTCAAAGGATGGCAACAACAAGCAACTGTCGAAGAAAGAGATTGAAGATCTTCTCAAAAAGGGAGCCTATGGAGCTGTCATGGATGATGATAATGCTGGAGATAAATTCTGTGAAGAAGATATTGATTCTATATTAAAACGACGCACTCAGGTTATCACAATGGAGTCGGAGAAGGGATCAACCTTCTCGAAAGCATCATTTGCCGCCTCAGGAAATCGTTCGGATATTACCATCGATGATCCTGACTTTTGGACCAAATGGGCCAAACGTGTCGATATCGATCCCGATGCATGTGAACGTGATGAGACTGAAGATCTTGTACTCTCCGAACCACGAAGACGCACCCAGATTAAGCGTTACGGACACGAAGATGTGATGGAAATCAATTCGGAAGACTCGTCGAATGAGAACAGCGACGAGGAGGGAGGCATAGGTAACATTCTACTGTAAATCTCTCTTACTCTCTTAATAATACTTCCATTTTTTATGGTTAGGTCTTCGCTCCCGTCGCCGCAAAGAGAAACGCAATCGTGCACTGGAGAAGAAGGGAAACGATGAGTATATACCACGAGAACGTGATGCACTGGCCGCCTTGGGGCTGGAGGAAATACAGTATGGCAATTGGGCGAAGTCTGAGTGCTTCAAAGTCGAAAAGGGTTTGCTGTCTTTCGGGTAAGTTTATTAACTCTCAACAAATATTATTCTAAGTTATTCTCTTCATGAATCCGGCAACGACGCATCACATTGCTCAATTTCATTTCCAGTATAGAGATCTTGCGCCTTAGTATTTTGTCCTCCTTCTCCAAACTGAGAGCCTCCTCCTTTCGTTCAATATATTCGGTAATGCTGGGTGCCTCGTACTCGTCCAATTGAGTTCGTAAATTGTTCAAAATAACATGATCCTTTTCATTGTTACTCTGCACCACTTCGACCTCTTTCTCTAATTTGGCTATGGTGCGTGCGATCTCATCAGTGCGATTCGCAACAGTACGCATATCAATCTCAAGATTCATCATTGCCTGTTTCTCTTCGGTCATGGCCAGTGATGTCTTGCCCGTAATACCCTTTAAACCAGCCATATGTGTGTTTTTATCCTCCAATTCATTGATCAATTCGTTGCGTTTAATAAGTAATTTCTCAAAATCAACTGCCGTAAGAATTCCACTAAGATCCGCTTTAGTAATCAGATCGGCACGATGCATTTGACATGTCTCCTGCAGCGAGACAATTGTCAAACGCATTGTGCCAAGCAAAGCGCGTGCATTTTTAAACCAATTTGCTGTAAATTTACGTAATTTTCTCTCAATCTGACGCTCCGTAGCATTTTCTAGAAACAGTAAATCCTCCTTATCACGCATAAAATGTAACATAAAGTTTTTCTCAGTTTCAATAGTCTCTTCGCTACGAAAGTGCAACTCCTCGATCTTGGCGCGCAATTGTTTGATTTCAACGCTAGCTGTATTATGGGTAGAAATTATAATAAATTGAGATTAAAACAAAAACGAAATTATTAGTCGAGTGAGGTCGACATACAATGAATAATTGGATTATTAACATGTTCAAGAAATCGTGGTGGTCAGCTGGGTAGCGGGAATATCACACACCCGACAGTTGCTTTCTTGCTTGTTCTTTTCATAACTATTTTCTTACTATTGACTTACCATTTCGTTCGATGTCTGAAACACGTCGCTCCACCTCGGCCGCTGCCATCTCGGCCAATTCAGCTTTAGTCTTATAGTTAATTCTGAAATCGGTCAATTTACGTTTTTCTCCTCCCATCGTTCCTCCAGTGCTGCTAGCCATATGGGACATGGTCATAGTCATGGAACGCTTGGAGGAGTGACGACTCGAATTGTGTTGCAGACTTCCCTGTGGTGTATGCTTTGCAGAAACGGCCTGCTGTGCTTTCTTCATAAGCGAGGCGCGACGATTGCGCAAACCTACCAACAATTTTGGATCATTTTTTTCTAAGAAATCAACCATTATATGATTCTCTAGCTTAAAGTTTGCCAACTCCCGATGTACCACTACCACAGTGCCATATAATTCTAATGCATCTAGTGAAGCAATTTTATATCTCCGATCTTCCTCCGTTAGCTGAGAGACCTCATCGAGGAAATACTTTACAATTATACTCATAATATCCAATTCCTGTGGCAATTCATCAGGTGGTGGTTCGGCGGGGGGACCTGCAGTAGATTTTACCGATTTGATCGTGTTTCTATCAGAAGCAATCGAATGCATTGAATGACTCATCTTGCTGCCCTTGCTGCCTTTGCTGCTCCGGCTCTTCCTCCCAGTCATCCTGAATTCGTTGAGTTCTCCTTAGTGTTTTTGATAAATGTGAATTTATTCAATTCAGAGTTATAATGCTGGTCTGCTTGCCTAATTTTGAATTGTTCTTTGCGTTTTGATAAATAAATATTTTGTAGATTTGTTTAGCATAGTCAACTCTTTTGTATTTGTAAATATGTTTAAATTTTAATCTCTATAATCAATAAATATATATATATCATATTCATATGTTTTCAGCTGGGGTCGCTGGTCTGAACTCTTGGAATTGGGACAATTTAAACGCGGCTGGCGCGACATTGATGTCGAAGACTGTGCACGCATCATTGTGAGTGTGATTCGATTTCAATCGATCCGTCAATTTGTATAAAGATAACTTAATGATGACCAACCATGCTAATATTGAGAAAACTTTAGGTTTTCGCTGAGTAAAAACAAAACTTCTCAACTTGCTGAAATTACTCGAAAGATAATAATGAGGATTTAATTATCAGTTCAAAATTAATTTATTTCATCTCTCTCTCTGTTTCTGTTAACAGCTGTTGTACTGCCTGCAAGTGTACAAGGGTGACGAGAAGATCAAAACATTCATTTGGGATCTAATTACCCCGACGGAGGATGGCGAGGTGCAGAAGATCAGCAGGGATCATAGTGGCTTACACAATTTGGTGCCACGAGGTAGGAATTCCAAAGGTATGGTAAAAGATACATTCACGCACTACAAACTGCTGCACGGACTTAGAGAGAGTTATAAGAATTGAAATTCAAAACTACAAAAAAGAACACGAGCTACATTGAATTACTAAGAACAAATTTGTATAAAATATATTTTCACGGCACTGTTTCTGGGCTGGACTATCTACCTATCCGTATCCTTATTTGGCAGCCTTTTAAAGTTCCACAAAGAGTTCATCTCTTAATGTTGCATATTTGGGCTCTATCTATATGTACCTGCCTCAAACTGACTGCATCAACTTCAAGACTGTCTGTCTGTGATTAATCTTAACAAAGCTCTCTTAATCTTATAGTTGTATATATACAAATAAGAACATAGATATATGCGTTATATATCTTCTTCTATATTATAACTAAAAATTAGAAACTTATTTGACTTGACAACGACACGACGAACTTTAAAGAAAGATAAAACGAAGAAAAAGTGTGTGTATGTTTTGTTGCCATGCAATTGTATGCCTTTTACTATAACCTTTTTAATTGATATATATATATATTCATTCGTATCATATACTTTATTATAATAATGGATAACATATTAACCATAGCTCAGATGTTAGTCATCTTTTGTTTTATATTTATATTTTATTACTAATCAAAAGTGCATTTGTCATAGTCAATTATCAAAGTATCATAATATAATTGATTAATATATTATATCACATTTGAGTTCTCAATGTTGATATTCTATTTTTTAGTATCTAACATGCATATATCATAAATATATCATATCATATCCTGTACATAGTAAGTTATCGCTAACATTCAGTTGCCTAATCCATTGTAGATCATGCATCACCTAATCAAAGCGCAGATGAAGTCGTATTTTATGACAATTCACTCTGTGCTCTACACGAATTGCAATTGAATTTTCTTTGGTTTTTCTTTTAAAATTTACAGGACGCAATGGCGGTAAATCCAATAAGGAAATGGGCGGTTCAACCCCAGCGCCAGGCACAGCCTCAGGCAGCAACAGTGGGAATACAACACCAGCTCACAAATCGGACTCTGGTGGCGATAAGGATGGTACTGCTGGCGGTGTCAGTGCTAGCGCTGTGGCTGCAGCTGCCGTTGTGATTTCAGCTCCAACCAGCATACACGATCCGAATCATTGGAGCAAAAAGGAGAAATACGATGCAGATGCTTATTTGGAGGGAGCCTATAAGAAACATTTGGGCAGACACGCGAATAAGTGAGTCGTGTGGAATCGAATTTGTTTGAACTAATCAATGTAGATCAATTCTAGATTCAAATTTGCTAACAATATACAAATGTTCTTTTCTATCTCTTTCCTCCATCTTTTGATTTGATTTTAAATTTTGTTTTTTCTTGATTCCCCTTTTCCCTCCCTCAGGGTTCTGCTGCGCGTACGGATGCTTTACTATATACAACACGAGGTTATTGGCGATTTAGTGCAACAGATCAAGGATAATACGCCCATCAGGTAAGGCGTTTAACGTCCATTATGTTGTTTTAAATATCTGTCATCATATCACATCATCATGATTGTTGTCGTTGATTGATTGACTGACTGAATTGATTGTTGTTGCTGCTCTTGCTTTTCTAGAGCGCCTTATTCGAGTATTCGTTATTTATTCACATAAATATTTGTAATGTTTTATTTTATTTTATTTCTTTATGTTTTATCTAGTTATTACTAAAAAAATGCCAATTTGTTTGTCTATTGCAAGTTTCCTTCACTTAACTGAAATCACATGAATCATTCTAACTCTGAAGACTGAAGATATCTGCTACAGATCTCTTATTATCTATGCAGATATCTTGCTTTTCGAGTTTCTCACACTTGCTCTCACTGTGTCTCTCTCTTTCGCTACTGTTGATAACTCTTAACTAAACTTATTTAATGACATTAAGGCGATTTATTCCTTCTCTATCTCTTTGTATCGTAACTTTCATATACCGATACATTTGCAGATCTGTTATTGTTCTCAATAAAATGTATTATAAAATCTAAATTCCGATTTGTGTGGCTGGCAATATTAAAAACAAATTTTAATTTATATATTGTATACAATAATAGATAAACTAATCTGCAAATGTATTTCACTCGCTTCGGTGAACCGAAGTAAATAGTTCTTCTTCTTGTTAAATAACATTTCTACTAACTACCCGGAACCCTTTGAGTAATTTCCCCCCAACTCTTTACTAAATCTCGCAAAATACTCTCGATATCGAAACATTTCTCTCGCTGTGTGTTTTTATTATGCACTCTCAATTCTTTTTGATGAATATTCTAATTGCTAATTTGAAATCGAATATATATATATATATACAAATGTGTATGTGTGTGTATATATCTATAAACACACTTATAACCTTTGGAAATCACTACAACAACTACAACTATAACAACAACAACCACAACAACAACAACAAACAACAACTGCCGCAGTATGAAAGCAAAGCAACAACTAGCACCCAGTCTGGAAAGGTAATATCTATCCACACACACCCACTTATCGCTCTCGTTCGTTCGCTCAACCGCCCGCACGCTCGCTCGCACGATCGTCCACCACGCCACGCCCATCAGAAGCGAATAGGGAAATCGATTTGATAATCACATGCTCGCCCGCCTACCCCCCTCGAATACCATCATCATTAATCTATTCATCGATCAAAACGAATTGTCATCGACGAGAGAAAACGATATAAAACAAATGAAAAGAAAAAAAAAACCAAATTATCTATGAACAAGAAAAAACAAGGAGAAATTTGATTTGTTTCCAAAATTCCAAATTTTTTTCCTACAATTATGGCAAATGTTTCTACAGCTCATTAACATATATTGAGTTGCATTTTTGTAGTTTTGTAAACTGTGATAATCCGTAATAATCTGTAGCACAAATTGGCAATTAACAACAACAAACAAACAAACTATTTTCAATTTTATGATTTCATTTTAATTTTGATTTAATTATGCTTTTTTATGGTTTTTCTTAAAAAAAAAAATAAAACAAAAAATCTTAACTGATTCACTTCAAAAATCCCTCATCTAAATCTCTCTCTTTCTATTTCTCTGTCTCTCTTTATCTCTGAAAATATATATAAATATATATATGTATTTGTATATGTGTGTGTATATCCAATCTATATCAATCATCAATATAGCGAGCTTCCCATACGCCCGCCGCCAACGCCCGATCAAGTGCCATCCTCATGGTGGAATCCCATTTGTTGTGATAAGAGTCTTCTGGTTGGAACCTATAAACATGGCTGTGAAATGTACCGTCAAATGCGCGCCGATCCGAATCTGTGCTTTGTCACTCATGTGGGCGCCGGTGCCGGTGACGATTTGGCCGTCACGAATTTGCCGATGTAAGTTATCATCTTCTTTAAGTTACAAATTTAGAGTTATCCCCTTGTCATTACCCCTGCGTCCCCCATTACCCCCCTCCCTCATAAACATTATACCGCTATGGCCCCAAAAATAGTTTTTATTTAAACATTTATTACCATATCGTAATACCACATAAGCCACAAGTACTAACAACATTCCATACCAATTATGTGGAGACCGGTCTCGAACCATGGAAGGAAACTGGAATACATCAAACAGGAACATAAAATATAACTTGATGATCTTTATAACCCTAACGGACTATGCTAGTATTTAAATTTAAATGCCTTCTTTTCACTCGGTCGAAATAAGTTGAACTTAATCAGGCTAAACAATGTTAAAAAAAAAAAACAATTTTACAGTATTCAGGTTTAGTTATTTCCCTAAATTGGAAATCAAAATTGCATAAAATAAATAGGTTAAAAACAGTAAAATTGTTAAAAATAACGAAGATGATTAAGAAAAAATTAGGATCATACTAAGTAATGATGGTAGAAAGTGAGTAAACATTTTAATAAAAAACAATTTAGGTTTTGACATTGAACAAACGTGCCGAAGCAATCATCTAATTGTGTGTGCGAGTGTGTGTGTGTGTGTGTATGTGTATGCTCTGTGTGCGTGGCTTTATCTGATGTAAACTCAGCTCTGTAGTTTATGAAATAATTTGCCTAGATAATATTTTTAGTGATCTGTGACTGATTTCTCTTTTCTGTTGCTCTCGTTATAGAAATGAAGACGATGCAAATTCCAAGCACGATGACGGCGATGAGGTGGACGATGATGGCACCACCACAACCAAAGATTCAGATTCCACAAAACTGACGGGCGGCGATAATAAGGATTCGCTTGATCCAGAGCGTCCTAGTTCGTCGGGTAAGAGCGAAAAGAGCGATAACAACGGCGACGCCAAATTGAAATCCAAATCTAAAGCGAATGCGGAACTCGGCACGGCTGAGGGCAATGGCAGCGCCGTCGAGGCGGACCCACAGACAGCGTCAGTGGCTGGCAACGAATCGGCAAAAACTCAAGATCAAAATCTGGAAAATGATAAGGCTAAAGAAAACAATGATAAAGAAAATGAAACAGAAAAAGAAAAATCAGATGAAAACAAAAAGAAAAATGAGCAAACCACAGCAAACGAAGCAGATGCCACCGCTGCAGCAGCAAGTGATGCCTCCGACGCAGACGTCGCTGCGGCTGCCTCCGTTGATGCTGATTCTAGCTCAATGGAGACGGAGGCTGATGGTGCCACTGCTGCTGCTGCTACAGCTGGCACTGCTGCGACAAGTGGTTCATTGGATATCGAAATGGAAGAGGTCAAGGCCGCTGACGCAGCCCCCTCGAATGGAACTGCCGCTGCGCCAGCTGATGGCGATGCCGATGATGCCGCTGCCATTGCTCCGGTCGAGACGACGTCGACGAACGACGAAAGATCGTCCGAATCATGCACTAACAATGCCACCACAAATACCACCACCATCACCACCACCAAAACCACCACCACCACTACTACTATAACCACCATTACCAATCCATCATCCACCACTACCACCACAACAACAACAACAGCTACGACTGCAGCGACTGTCCCCGCATCAGGGGCTGTCGGGGAGTCAGCAGCGGGTCAGAACTGCGAAAATGCTAACTCCAACTCAAATTTAGGCTTGGACGAAGAGGAGAGCGTCGCAGGAAGTTATCCACCCTCGACACTGGCCACCGTTGAGGATGCCACACTATGGCCATCGATGCAGGATCTCAATACACGATTACGCCGTGTGATTACCGCATACCAACGCAACTACAAGAAAGAGGAACTCAAACAACAGCAGAAGGCCAAGGTAAGTGACCAAGTGACCTGCAACCTGTTACTCTCTCACTGGTCCTCCAATCCATATTGCTATACCTCCCATATCCATTACCATATCCATAGCCCAATCCATTAAAACCAATCAAATGCATTAAAAAAACCTTTGTCTGTCGTCCTGTTCCTGTTGTACAGTGAAAATTATGGGTTGCAAGAATTTTGGGATAACTACACGATTTACATTATAATGAGCACTTGCAATTAGAGACACTACAGCAAGAATGATGGAGGAAATTATAAACTTTCAAACTATCGTATTTACCGTCGATAGTATCAGATTGAAAGTTATCAAACTAGTGTCTAAGGTTAAATACAATCAGGAACTTGGTCTGTGTTTTTGAAACTGTCGTTACTGTCATCAAAGTGGTTAAATAACTAGCAATAGTTGTACAAACTATTATTTTTTTCTATCGAGTGGGTTATAGATTTATCTATTATATATATCTATCAAACTAATGTTTTAAATCCGAGAAATATTCAGCAGCTTAGTAAAAATATTTCAAGCTATTGGTGAAACTACCCTATCAAAGTCCTTAAATAGGTGGCGATAGTTTTAACCGATGATAGTTTACAAATAAAAGGAGGAATATTAAACAACTTGTATTATAAACCAATGCATAATACTATCGGTTCTTTAAATTTCTTTCTCTGTTAAGTTTTTAACCTAACCTCAATTGGTGCTAACATATTTCCTTTAATTTCTCCATCATTCTTGCAATTTACCCACTATTTGTTATTGTCGTTTATTGTTTCGTAAAACCCTCAAAATTTGTAGTTGTCCTCTGTCAAAGTATGTGTAGTTTTGTTGCTTAGCTGTTGGCCGTAATTAAAAACTTGTGGCTTAGAAATGTAAATAAAGTAGTTTAGAGTAGAAATCGACAAAACTGAAGACTCAAGACATTACTCGGACTGTAAGCGCGTGGGGAACTGAGAGGAATGTCCTTACCACCTCGTCCACTCCCCTCTTGCGCTCCCTCAACTTGTTTAAGACGAAACCAACAGCTGATTACAACAAAACTACCTACGATAAAGAATCTACTTCTTTCGTGTCCCAAGCTGGCGAGCCCCGAAGCAGTTTTCTGCTCCCCCTCTGTCTCTCTTTCTCTCTCTCTTTGTCTCTCTATCTCTCCATTTCTTTCACACATTCACACACACACATCCTTTCATGATTGTTGTTGTTGATTTTAACCGAGTTCTTACCAAAAAAAACACCCACCAATCCTCCCATCTCTGCCTTTAACAGCTACAAGCACTGGTCTCATCGACACCGCCGCTCTCCGTACCGACCACACCGACCCTGCAGTCCATGCAAATGCAGATGCAGGGCACAGGTGGTGCCGGTGCCGGTGCTGGCAGCTCCACAGCTGCTGGTGGCGGAGGCGGCGGCTCGGTTAGCCAGCTCCAGCAGCAACTTGATTCGAGCAATCGCAACCTGCAGGCATTGATGCAATCGCAGGGTGCCAGCACCTCAGCAGCAGCAGCAGCGGCGGCAGCAGCTGCAGCCGCCAGTGGTTCTGGGTCATCGCTGCAACATGGATTGACGCAGCATCAGCAGCAGCAACATCAGCAACAACAGCAACAACAGCAGCAACATCAGCAGCAACAACAACAGGTTGGTGGCACTACCAGCGGATCCGGCGGAACAGTACCGGCAATGCCCACTGCGGCCGACATAAGCCTCATGCTGAGTATCCTCAACACCACTGATGTCACTCAATTGGCCAATTTGGATATCAACAAACTGGCCATGTATTTGGTTAGTATGAACAATGTACGTGAATTTCGACCAAGATGAGTAGTGACAACCTCCTTATGCGATGAGTACCAAATCAACCTTATAATATTTAAAAAACCCCCAACCCAACTAAGAATCTTTTAAACAAAATATAACATTTTAAATATACTCTATAACTTCTAAAAATACCCTAGACTCAGACATTAATCTTTAAAAATAACCTAAAGCCAGACATAACCTAGAAAACACTACCAGCCACCACCCTTAGCAGGCGAAATTTACCCATCCATTTCAATTGGCAACATCATGTGGCACTCAACAAACCCTCCCAGTCATTCTCAATAGACCATGACCAGACCAACCCACAGAAATCACTCAAACTACATGCCATACTTCCCCTATCTTGCAAGCACCACCCACTCACTACACTGACAACAACTTACCACATACATCACATACCAGGAACAAAAGTAACGACGTCCAGTTGAGTCGAAACTAACCCCATCGTTTTTAGAATGGAAAAATAATTACTTCTAACTTGCATGATATACTAACCAAATTTACCGATATACTGATACTTCATACAGACATACCATATACAGATACTGCTAAACGAATACATGTTATTGAACACATGTGTGTTTGTCTAACCCCGCAATAACTTACAATTCTTACTAACCTTGAGGGTTTATTACCGTCTGTACACTTTATATTGTATATGTATTATGTCTGTCTCTACCTATGCATTTGCTATATATTTACACTTTATAACTTGCTCGTTGATGGGCTCAAACTTTTACCCTAAGTATTATAAATTTACCGTCAACTGGGAGATAACTCGATAACTTGATTACTTAAGAACTTTTTATTGTTATCAGCCTTGGGATATCTAAAGTTTTTCCAAATGAACATCATTTTATAAGTGCTATATACAAGTATAATTTAATTCAATTTAATTTCCAGCGAAAATATTGAAGTTGCCTAATCATATAAGCCTTGTTTAAAGTTCTACCTTGTGACATTGTCTTCCTACCCTTGTCTTAACCTAACCTCAAATTTAATGTGATACAATGTTGGATTTAACGTAAGATCTTCAAGTTGATTTAATCATATTAGGCTTGTTAAAGTTTTCCCTCTGACTCTTATCGCCTTGCCCTGTCTTTACTTAACCTCAAATTTCCGCTCTTTTACCCTTGGGCGACGCGCTGATCATGAACAAACAATAAGGAAGGGTGTCAAGACCGGTTTCAACTGGTTCCGCCCTCAAGCATTCTATCATCCCCTAACTTTGGCGTGCGCTAATTTAGTCTGAAAATGTGCGAATGTGAATTTAGTTTATCGATGCCATGAAATCAAATATTTTTCAATATCGTTAAACATCATAAAAGGGGTAAACGAAAAGAGTTAAACGACAAAACAACTGACGGGCGCAAAGACGAAAAGGAAGCGGAATAAAATAAGTTACACCCACTGTACGAGAAGGTGGTGCTTATAACTGTAAGTGTGGGTGCTTGTGTGTCTGTACTTCCGAATGTTCGAACAAAAGCAAGCGATGACAAAACGAGACACACAGTGCAAAGAGCAGAAGCGTGCAAAATACAAACACACAAAAACACGAATACAAATACAATCACACTTATGCTTAATTTATGCAAAATAAAAGAAATACACATCGCCGCATAGAGCAGCCGAGGAGCAGCAGCCCCGTCGCGTCGTTCGACTTCGAGTCGAATTTGAAGCCATCCCGAAATGTGGTGCACACGAGGTGATGCTCCAAGTAGGATGGGAGGAAGTGGGGGGAGGGGCCTGCTGCGTCGCGAATGAGCAGCGAAACGAGCAAACGAGAAAATGTCAAACCACTTTGCACACTCGGCAACAGCAGCCGCCCCAAAATGTTACCTCCTTTTTGCCACCTTTTCCTCTTGTGCGCACAGTGGTAACCACAGTGCCAACTCTCACATCCTCACACTGGGGTCAAATTATGAGTGAAATTGTACAACAACCTGACGCGCATTTCCCACTGTGCGATGTCGACGACGCCATTATCAAAAGGCAAAAGCGGCGAACGCCAGCGCCATCAATCAAAGCAGCAGCAACACCAACAACAACACTAGCAGGAGGAGGAGAAGGAGAAGAGCAGCAACAGCAGGCAGCGTCGCGACGTCGGCAGCAGCAGCAAGAAGAGCAGCGCAAAATGGTCACAGTGCCAGGCAGCAAAGTAAAGCCGCATTATGCTCTTATTGTTGTTGCTGTTGTTGTTGTTGTATTGACGAAGTAAAGTTCTTCTTTGGTGACGATGATTGCTGCTGCCGCGACTCTCGAGTCCGACTGCTGTTTGGGTATTGGTATCGGTATCGGTATCGGGTGGTTGTTGTTATTGGTGGCTGTACTTGTGCGCTGCTGTTGCCCTCTGTGTGTGTATTAGTTTACCATGAGTGCGCGTACTTCTGCTGTCTGTGTGTGTGTGTGTGTGTGTATCTATGTATATCTGTGTGTATGTGTGTGTGTGTAATTTTACATTTTACTGGATTTATCCAATGTTTAATTTTTTGCTTCATGCCTGCGCCCACCCAAATGTCGCCGCCGCTCTCCGACGTCGTCGCCGTATCGTGTCGCTCTCACGGGGCGGCGAGCAAAGGCGACGACGGCGAATATGTGACTTGAATATGGTGACCTGTTCCGCTCCTGCTGCTGCTGCTGCTATTTCCTCTCGCTCTCTCTCTGTCTCTCTCTTGGTTTTGTGCTTCTTCTGTTTCTGCCCGCGGCGCGTCAATAAAAAGCCAAAGCCTAATTGTGCTCATTTGAGCTCATCGCTCTTGTTGCTGTTGTTCTTGTTGTTGTTGTTGTAGTTGTCTGCTCCTTTTCGCTCGACTGTTCGTTGAGTCGTTGAGTTTCATGTTCCTTTTCTCTACTGCAGCCACCGCAGCAGCTTAAAAGAATTTTTTTTTATTCCCTTTTTTTGCATTTCGCAACGTGTATTTAGAACACACACATGCATAGAGAGTTAGCTTTCCATAAATGTGCATGTGTGCGCGTATGTGTGTGTGTGTGATGTGTGCAGGTTTATGCTCTGCATGTGTGTGCGTGTGTCTTTCTGTCTGTTTTGCCATTCCTTTTGCGCCATCTTTGGGGTCTAGTTTGGATTTGCTTGGATGCTCCTCCTCGGCTCGCATTGCTGACCGCTATTCGATTTATTATATTATTAGCATTTGTTGCTGTGTCTTCGCACAGTGGTACGCATTGCATATGCAATACACACGCACACACACACACGTAACAGCAAAGTGGTCTGATCACTGCGCGTGCACTATTCGATTTACATATGATTATGTGCACAGTGGTACGCATAACATTTGCATTGCACATGTGGCTTTGACCACTGTGCGTGTTTTAGTCGATTAATGATTTGATTAGCTGCATCTTCGCACAGTGGTGCGCATAGCATTTGCATTGCACACGCATACACACTACACATGCAAAGTGGTTTGACCACTGTGCGTGTTGCGTCTCACGTGTTGCAGCTGCCGCGTCGGATCATTCGTTTCACACCTGTCAGCCATAAAGAATTCTCGAAGCATTCTCAAAAACTTGCCCAGTGTGCAATGGTCAGTTTCAGTTCATCAATATAAGTGCACACACACACACACATATGCACATACGCAGCTCTGCATGTGTGGGGCGCTGCTGCTGCGGCGGCGGCTTCTGCTGCTGCTGCTGCTTTTGTTGTCTACCTGCTTTCTGATTTAGTTTTGCGTTACGCTTTAGTCAAATTTACGACATCCAAACACACATACAGATGTGCATAGAAAAATCGTCGCACAGACACATGTCTACAGAGTCTCTGTCTGTGTGTGTGTGTCCACATGCACATGCTTTCAATCGCAATCGTAACCTCTCACGTGCTGCTGGCAATTGCTCTCTCTCCCTCTCTCTCTCTCTCTCTCTCAGAGCGACGACGATCGTGTATGAGAGTGAGCTTGGCTCCATATGTATGCATGTGTGTGTGTGTGTGTGTTAGTCATATGCATTTGCTGAAGATGTGTCCGCTGTCGACGTCACCGTCATCTTCATCTTCATCGTCGTCGTCGAAGTCGATTGGCAGCTTGTTTTGTGTGTTGGTGGTGGGACTGTTGTTGTTGTTGTTGTTGTTGTTATGGGATGTGTATCTCTCTTTCTTACAGATTGATTAATAATCTCGTTTTTTTCTTTTTTTGTTTTGTACTCGCGCTCTCGCAGCCGCAATGGCTACGTGCTTATCGCACTTTAGTGCAGTTTCTATCTTTCTTAACCTGCACAAGTGTGTCCATGTGAGTGTGTGTGTGTGCAATTTCATATGTAAATTGACTGCACATGTCAAAGTTCATCACAATTAAATATGTAATCACTTATTTGCTTTGTCTTCATTGTCCTTTATCCGATAAATTTTTCACAACTTTTCTATTCTCTTCTCTATTTCGTCCACGTCTGTGCATGTGTGTGTGTGTGTGTGTGCATATTTTGTACCTGAATTTTAATCCATTTCTCATGGCGCGCATGGCTGGCTGCGCTATTATTTTATTTTATCCCTTTTACGCTGTGTGTCCTTTGCGCCAACAACGACAACAACAACAACAACAACATCAGTCGCAGTCGCAGCCGTCGCTGTCTCTGCTGCTGCTGCTAGCTCTGCTTATGCCTTGTCGTCAACAGTTTTTGTGGTACATTTGTTTCATTGCTTGGCTTTTTTGCCGTGTATGTCATGTATCCCCCTCGCACACACATGTACCAAGTTGTGTGTGTGTGCAGGCTCTGACTCTGGCTTTGCCTTTGCCCATTGCCTTTTGCTTACATTACACAGTTGACACAATGTGCGCTGCCTCCTCTCATTCTTCTTCAACTCGTCCATCCAGTGCACAGTAACAACAACAACAACAGCAACGGCAGCAGCACTCCTCACACAGACACACACACGTACGCACACAGACACTCTGAAGAATATTATACGCTCTCATTCTCTCTCTTCCGCTATCGGTTGCGCTCTCTCTCGCGTCCAATGCGACGCTCTCTCTCGCAGTCGGCACTGTTGTTGGCACTGCAAGTGACGCTTTGCTGTGCTGTGCCTTGCCTTGCCTTTGCCGCTCATTCACCTCTGAGGACAGCCTGGCCTGCCTGCCCATCTCATTCATATTCACATTCACCCAAAACGGCGTTTGGCTTAATCTCACGATTGTTTGGTTTCGTTTGGTTTGGTTTTTCTGCTCTGGCTCAGCTCTGCCTCTGCCTCTGCTTGTGTGTGCTCTGCTCTGCTCTGCCCTGGGTCTGCTGCTCTGCTCCCTCGCTCAATAGTAGTTGCCTGCGCTGCTGTTGTTGTTGTTGTTGTTGTTGTTGGGTTGACTAGCAGCGACGACCTCTCCCCCGTTCTGTGTTCGTCGCCGTCGTCGTCACCGTCTCTGCTGTCGCTGTTGCTGGCTGATTCGCATTCGATTTTAGCTGCTAGTGCCGCTGCCGCCGTCGCTGCTTCCGTGCGCGTATGCGTCCCCGTTGTGGTCTCAGTCTGTGTGTGTGTGTACGTGTGTTGTACGTGTATCTGGGTGTCAGTGTGCTTGTGCTTGTGTATATTCGTTTCGCTTGTGTGTCTCTCTCGGTGTGTGTGTGTGTGTGAGGAGTGTTTCTTGTATTTAGTCCGCAATGCGCTCGCTCATTATTTGTTTGAGCGCCGCGGTGTAAAGTTGTAAAAAGTCCAAGTGCTTGAGCAGCAAACGCATCCATATCCAAACATCGTCGTCGTCGTCATCATCGTCGTCGTAGTTGTTGTCGTTTTCGTGTCGGGGTTTTCGTATCGGCGCGTGTATCCGTCTCCCTCTATCGGCCAACGCCGCCGCTCTATGCATATGCATGCATGTGCGCTTGTTTGCGTGTGTGTGTGTGTGTGTGTGTGTGTGAAGAAATAATAATAATCAAACGAATGGAAAAATGTAATTGCTGAGGCAAAAGTAGACGACGAGACGAGAGAAGAGTAGAGAGTAAGAGAGCGGCGAGTGCTACAGACGCTGCCTTCTCTGCTAGCGTCGTCGTTGTAGTTGACGAAACACAACAACAACAACTACACCAACAACAACAGCACAAGCAACGTGCAAATGGCAAATGTGTCGCCGTCGCCGTCATCGTCGCAATGAATGATAATTAGTGCTTAATTAAAATCAATAATGTCGAAATCGAAATCGATTTCAATATTTGAGTGTGATATAATTATAAATATATCGATAGCATATGCATTGTAATATGCATTTGCATATGTGTGTATGTGTGTGTGTGTGACTTAGTGTTTTTGTTGAGTGATTTATTGAGAATATAACAACAACACCAACAACAACGACATCAACAAAATGGAGGTTATTAAACCCATGGATTTTAGCAGCTTCTCTGCATTCTGCGAGCATCTGAATAAATCAACAGCCGCTGCCACAGCGGCGGCAGCGGCAGCAGCAGCAACAACAACGACAACAACAACGGCGCCCAGTTTAAACAATGGCATTTATTTGGAGGTAAAAACTACAGTTGCAACAACAACAACAACAACAAGTATAGCAACAAGAACAACAATGACAATGACAATTTATTATATCAAATTTGCAAAACTTAATTAAAACGAAGGCAAAACGGCGAATGAATGTGAATCTGAATCTGAATGTGAATATGTGAAGAACGTGAATGCAAAGAATGCGTGCAGAAAACGTAAAACGAATAAACCGAAACCGAAGCAGCGAACGAAGAAGAGCGCGAAGCCAGCGAAATAAAAGTAACATCCCAAGCACAACTTCAAAGTAGCAGCAGCAGCAGCTGCGAGGGGGGACAGCGGCTGCGACGTCGACGTCGACGGTGACGGTGACGGCGACAGCCGCAAGTCGAACCTCGTTGCAAAGTTGCAAAGGAGAATACAACAAAACAATAAATTTATGCCTATAGATTTCACATGTAGTACGAACCGTTGCCACTTATACGGGGCATGTGTAACTCACTCGCTTAAACTCCCTCCTCCCTCCCTCCCTTCCGCACACTCTTTCTGTCTTTGTCTCGCCCGCTCTTATTTACTCGCGCGCGCTCTCTTGCGCACACACACACACACGGGCACACAAACAAACTGACGGTAACCAGTTGTCTTAGTGTGAGAGCGCTCATTTAAATTCGTTTTTCCGCCTGTCTTCTACCCCATTTCCATTCCATTTCTTTGGCCAGTCTCGCCTCGCCGCAAGTCAAGCTGCCGCTGCCTCCGTCGCTGCTTCTGCCGCAGTCGCTGTCGCTGCTTTTGCTACTTACTAATAATCATAATCAATCGCTCGCACTTGTATCGTGCAAAATGCACGAAGAGGGCGCGAGAGGCAAACGGTGTAAGAAGAAGAAGGCGAGCTCTCTAAGGAGAAGGAGGAGGAGGTGGGGGGCGAAGGCGTCGCGTGTCGCCTTCTGTCGTCGTTTGCGCAAGTGAGATGGAGCTATGAATAGTTGTGCATGTGGGAAAAGGTTAGGTTCAGTTCAGCTCAGTTCAGTCTCTTTTATCTTGCTTTGCTTTGTCGTTTGTTTTTGTGCCCCTTTCACTCTCCCCACTCACTCACTTCATTTCGGATATCGTTGCTTGTTTGGAATTTGTATATGAAAAGCCGTTAGTCTAAACAAAGTGTATGAGAGAGAGAGAGAGAGTGAGAGAGCTAGAGCGAGTGCTGCCAACCTGCGCCAATTGGCATCCTTGAGGGCAAAGCCAGAGCTGCCAATATGACTGAGAGCAGCCCCTGAGGCACTTGACTGCCAGGCAAGCACAAGCAAAGGCTAGAGCGGTGTTTGCAGTGCTCTGTTGTTGTTTTGATTTGCATTTCACACACACACACTCCCACACACTTGCCTGCTAGCTAGTGTGATTCTTTTGCAACCACCTGGCAACACTGGCGTAGAGGAGTTGTTGCTCAGTCGCCATTATTATTATTATTATCATAACTAACTATGGTAGGAACAGGACTGAAGACGGCCCACACACACACACGATACCAAATGCGACCATGTGTTTGTGTTTGTGTGTGTGTGTGTGTGCATGTTGTATTTGTATTTGTGCAGAGAGCGAGCTTCTTTCGCTGTTGTGGGGCAACGTTGCCTGTGCAATTGGTCTCGCAGGATTCATTTGTTTGTCTCCATTCTCCGTCTATGTCTACTTCTCCACCTTCGCATTCGCCTTCACTTTAGCCTTTGCCACTGCGTTCTCATTGTCGCTGACATTTGCCCTGTATGTATGTGTGCTTGGTGCGGTGCTAGTCGCCTTCGTTATTAGGGGTGTAAAATGGATTTTTTACTTTTATTATTATGATTTTATTGTATTTCGAGTTTCTGTTTTCTCGCTTTTGCTCGTATTTAGTCGTCGTTTGCCATTGTGTCTCTCTGGTTTTGCCCCCTTTGCTTTGCGCTCGCCATTCGCATTTTGTAATTTTCGCAAAAATTCGTAGAATTCAAAAGGCAGACCCGCTACGTTAACGGTGTCATCATCAACCCCCACTATAACTACCACCCCAGCACCCACCCCTTATGCACATCCCGTTATGTCTCTGCCTATGATGATGATGATGGTGATGGCGATGTCGAAGAGGGAAAGGAGGGAGCACTGTCTAAAACGGATCAGGTATCCGCGTTGCTTTATGTCAAATTGTGCAAATGTTCGTAATGAATTTGCGTTACAATTTTCCATTTTCGGTAAACAATATTGCACATATTTACCCACTGTTAATGTATGTATTGTCTGTATGTGTGTATTTGTATTGTAAATGCTGTTGTCGCTTATCTTATCTTGTTCGCTTGTTCGCCTGCGTTATATACTATATATGCCATGAATGGTTAACGATTGTCAAGTAGCGCTAAGATTATATGTATGGGCACTTCAAGTTTCCCGATGATGATGATGTCTCTTTAATCTATTAACAACAAGCTACTACTAAGACAGGGAATCAAGTTGAGTCATTTATCTCAAGTTTTATATAATCAAGAATTACTTAAATATCAAAGTGTACAATTCGTAACTGTTTAAAACTGTCGACTGAATAACTATTTATTACTGATAATTTCACTGGATTAAATATTGTCAAGGGTATTTAGTGAGAATTCTCATGCGATAAGGCATTGAGAATGATAAGCAGAGTTCTGCGAGTGTCTAGTACTGGGAGATGATCTTAAACGAAAATAACTTTTTATGATTCATCATAAATCGACATTCCAAGCTTCACGAGCTTAGGTTTTATAGTTCTTAAACCAGTAAGAACGGCTTGGACTGTTTAATACATGTTCAATTCAATATTAAAAGGCACGGAAGCTACAGTAGAGTGTGCTCGACTGTGATATACCCGCTAAAAAATTTAACAACATAGTTATTCACGAAAAAATACATGTACATTTCGTGGGATATAATACCCTTCTAACCTAAATTTAATGGGTATAAAATGATTGTGATTCACGACAACATAAATCGAAAAGTTTACGGTCTTCTGGTTCTTAACATATACTTAAATAATAGATAACAAATCTCATTCCTGAACAGCACAAACTTATTGTATTAATCATAATCTTAATTTACTAATTTGTACATTATCAAAACACTTGACAAACCTCCCCCCGTATGCCCCTATCCCACTCTAATCGCAACTCTTGATTATAATAGAAACCCTTCTCACCTCTTCCCCTCTTTGATATTGCAGAAAATGGAGCGCCAGGGCAAAATGGAACTGGCGGCCAAGGAGCGTGAGCAACAGCGCCTGCAGTTGATACCCAAGAAATGGAATCGCCGTGAGGAATATGAATTCCTGCGCGTGCTCACCGGGTATGGCGTCGATATGCATGTGAATGCACCCAGTAATCCCGACTGGACCAAGTTCAAACAGATGGCACATCTGGAGCGTAAGAGCGATGAAACGCTAAGTGATTACTACAAAGTCTTTGTGGCGATGTGCAAACGCCAAGCGGGACTTAAGTTGAATGAGAACGAGCGCGGGCTGGAGGGCATCATTGAGGAGGTTGAGAAGGAGCACGCTAAGCTGATATTGGATCGTCTTGAGCTGCTTGCCAAGCTGCGTGAAATCTCGCGCAATCCTCAACTGGAGGAACGTCTTAAGTTGTGCGCCATGAATGCCGACACTCCAGATTGGTGGGAACCAGGACGGCATGATAAGGAGCTGATTGCTGCCGTGCTTAAGCATGGTTTGTATCGCTCCGAGACGTTCATCTTCAATGATCCAAACTTTAGTTTCTGTGATTCCGAGAAGCGTTTCATACGCGAACTTGAGGCACAAATACAACGCACCATTAAATTGGAAGCCTTCAATGCAGAGGCAGAGAAGGCAGCGGCTGCTGAGAAAGCTGCAGCAATTGCTGCTGCCGCTGCCGCCGCAGAGAAGAAGGCTGCACTGGCTGCTGCCGCTGCGGCAGCTGCCGTGAAATCGGAGGTAATCGATCTGGATGATGAACTGCTCACCAACGAAAGTGTCATCAAGAAGGAGACGGCGTCGCCTGTGAAGACTGAAGCAGAGCAGCAGAGTCCAGAAAAGAAACCAGAAAAGGAAACTGAGAGTGGCGATGAACAGACAAAGAAAAAGGCTGAGGTAGAGGAAGCCAGCAGTGAAAGTGCCGATAAGGAAGCGCTGGATGAAGTCAAACAGCTGCCCGAAGAAGCTTCACTTGCCAAGGAAAGCGATGCCGATGCTGACGTTAAGGCCGATGCAGATGCCTCCACAGAGATCAAATCCAAAGAGAGTGCAGAGGAGAAAATGGATGTTGATGCAGAGGAACCAATTGCTGAGAATGGTCAGGAAAAAGATGCAGACAAAGCAGAAGCTGACAAAGATGAGACGCCAAAGTCTGAGAGTGATGAAGTCGTCGCCGAAGAGCAAAAGAAGAAGAAGCCAAGCGAAGATGAGCAGAATGAGAGCAAAATGGATACGACTGAGGCAGGCAATGAAAAGGCAGATTCGGCCGATTCTGAAGAAAAGCCAACAGAAGTAAAGGCAACAACAGAAGAAGCTGCTGACGAGGAGCGTAAAGAAGCGGCTGTTGCTTGCAAAGCAGCTGAAGCAGCTGGCGAAGAAAGCGATGCCGTCAAAGAGCGCTCTAGTGCGGAGCCAGAGAAGGAAACAGCAGAGCCAGAGAAGGAGGAGGCAGCAAAGAAGAGCGAAGCTGCTGAAACTGCTGTTGTGGAAACACCTGTTGAGGCAACAACTGAGGCAGAGCCAGCGGCAAAGAAGAGCTCAGAGAAGCAAACGCAGAGCGAGCAGGAGATACTTGACTTGGTGTCCGCTGCACCCACAGATCCCGACGACGATGAAGTGATGAAAGAGAAGGAGAAGGCCGTCGAGGAGGAGTGCAAAAAGCAGGCAGCCGAGCTGAAGGCACGTTTCCCCGATCTCGAAGTGATTCAACCCGCTGCTGTTAAACAGCAAAAGCTGGAGAAGCCCAAGCTAGAGATGTGCATGATTCGTTGGTTCAAGGACTTTGCCCTGGAGCGTCGCATGGCGCACATTGTGTGCTGTGTGGAGAACAACAAGTGGCCGGTGGACAAGCATTATAGTGCCTTTGCTGGCATTAAGGGTGCCACTGATCTGAACATTGCTCTGCACGAGTCTATTCCTCATCTGAACAGCATTGAGCGACGCTCGACGACGCCGGATGTGATTACCATCACCACAGATCAGGGAGTTACAAAGCATCTGCAGGCATCGCAAATGCAACAGGTTGCTAGCAATGCATCTGTTTCGGGTGCATCTAGTGCAACCGGTAATACTTCGGTGGTGCTGCCACCGGTGGTTAAGGCACCACAGACAGTGACGCCCACCTTACCAGGTCTGGATGCGAATAGCATCAATGCGGCTGTGGCTGCTGCTGTTGCGGCAGCTGCCAGTGGAGGCAATGCTACCTCCCTGTCCGCCCTACTGCCGGGCATGTCACTCAGTGCAGCCACGGCGGGCGCTGCTAGCGCTGCGGCGGCAGCTGGACTGAATGCATCAGGATTGAATGTGCCCAGCGGCATTGGTGGCGTCGGTGTTGGTGCCAGCTCCAATGCAGGCAAGAAACGCAAGCGACACATTGCCATCGATGTGGAAACGGAGCGTGCCAAGCTGCATGCGCTGCTGAACAGTTCGTCGAGTAAGTGAATCCCCATAAAACCCTACACTACATTCACTTGCAACATCTTTTAATATCAAGCTTCCTTTCCTTTTACAGTGGCGCCCAAAGATTGGGAAAGTGAAATAGCCAATATGGAGGCATTAACCGGTACAGGCGGTCGTGGTGGACGTGGTGCGGGCTCTGGTGCAGCCTCCTCGGCTGCCCTGAGTGGCATGCAACCGCCGCCAGCGCATCAGCATGCCTCGTTGTCGCGTCAATCTTCCGGACAGTTTAACAAGCCCGCAGTGCCGGCGTTAAAGACGCCGCCACCATCAATGGGTGCACCCATGGATCTGTCGTCCAGGTAAGCAAAATAATCATATATAATCAAAGCCAATATCATCTAACTATTCCTTCTTTCCACAGTAGTTTGCCCAAAATGAACATGACGGAAATGCTCAAATCAGCGTCCAGCGCTGGCGCCATTGATCTCAGCGAGGTGCAAGATTTCTCAATGCCCTCAAAGAAATCAAGTGTGCATGCGGCGCTTAGCTCCGCTTTCCCATCCATGGGCAGCAAGAGCAAGCTGGACGACACGCTCAACAAGCTGATGAAAAAGAATAATTGCGTAAGTAGTTGAAAGATAGTAGTCTCGAAACCTTCATGAATTTAACATTTCCTTATCTCTTACAGACCATAGAGGAACCTGTAATTGGCAAGGAGAAGAAGCGCAAGAAGCTCGATGAGATTGTGTTGGGTTTGTCGGCTGCCAAAGAGCAAAAGACCTTCCCCGATCCATCGTTGCCTTCATCAAAGAAACCACAAATTCCGCCCAGTGTATCAGTGACGCCCGCCAATCTGCAGGCGCCCAGTCAGCAGCAATCCAATCAGAAGCCATTTACCATCACTGTTACGACAGTGCCCGGAAGTGAGTTTGAGTCTCTGCGCTTTCATTTCTAATTCCCGCCCAGAGTGTGCACAGCAACAACAATAACTAATGCCAACACCAACTCTTTCTTTCTCCCCCTCCCTTTTTCGTTTCCTTCTGCAGAATCCAAGAGCAGCCAAGGTCAAGGAAGCGCAAGCGGCGCCAGCAGCTCATCGGGCAGCGGCCTAAGCGCGCTGCAAAGCATGGCAGGCCTGGGCGGTCTCTCGAGCAAGGACAGTCTCAATGCACTGCTAGCACAGACCATGGCTACGGATCCACAATCGTTCCTCAAGCAGCAGCAGAAGATGATGCAATTCCTGCCGCCAGCACAGCGCAAAGCGTACGAGAATATGTTGGCCGAAATGGAGCAGGCAATGAAGATCAGCTCCAAGTACAATTCGCCACACGATGTCAAGGTGAACAAGTGGCTATCGGACATGACAAGTCCACTAGGAGATCAGCTCAGCATTGACTATGTCGGAGCAGGCAGTGCTGCGGGCAACAGCAGCAGCAGCAACAGTCGACGTGGCAATCGTGGACAGCAGAGCAGCAGTGCAAGTGCACAACAACAACAGGCGCAGCTGCAGAAGCAGCAGCAGCAACAACAACAGCAGCAACAACAACAACAGCAACAGCAGCAACAACAACAGCAGCAGCAACAACAACAGCAGCAGCAACAGTCGTCAATGTCAGGCCCGCAGGGCTTAACCGGCGAAGAGCCCGTGCCGGTAATCAACAAGCAAACAGGAAAACGACTCGGCGGCAACAAGGCGCCACAACTAAAGCGACTGATGCAGTGGTAAGTGACACGAAGACATGTGACCCCCCTCCATAGAGCTTTACTAATCTCAATTCCGTCTCGTTTCCTACAGGCTAACTGAAAATCCCAATTATGAAGTGGATCCCAAATGGCTCGAGCAAATGCAGAATCCCATGTCGGCACCTTCGCCCAAGCCTAGTTCCAATGTTATGGACAATAGCAATAGCTACGGATCAAAATCACATGGAGGTCGTCCCTCGTCCAACTCAAGCAACACATCCTCCAGCAGCCACACGCAGCAGCAAAGCGCCACGCAGTCGCCGGCGGGCAATTCAAGTGGTTCTGCCAAGAAATCATCACGTCAATCACAGTCGCAAGCATTGGATCAGGCTGCACTGCAGTTTAGCTCATTGGCTGGCATTAATCCCAGTTTGTTGGCCAATCTGCCTGGCTTGGGCGGCTTTGATCCCAAGAATCCGTTGGCCGCTTTTGATCCGAAGAATCCGCTACTCTCAATGCCTTTCGGTGGCATGCCCGGCATGGGTAATATCCCTGGCTTGGGTAATCTCAACAATATGAATCTGTTTGCCAGTCTGGCGGGCATGGGTGGCCTAGGGAATCTGGCCGGCATGGATGCCCAATCGCTGGCTGCGCTCATGGCTGCTGCGGGTCCAACGCTCGGCGGCCTGACAGGCACAGGTGGCAGCACGGGTGGGGGCACCGGCAAGAGCCAGTCGCAGTCCAGTGGTGGTGGCAATTCATCGAGTGCCACTTCATCGTCATCGGCTGCGAGTAAGAAGAAGCAGCAACAGAACGAGGCTGCACAGTTAGCAGCTGCTGCCGCTGCTGTGAACAGTGGAGCAGGAGGTGGAGCGGGTGGCAAGAATTCAAATGCTTCAGCATCGCAACTTGCCGCCGGTTTTCCGTTCCTCTTCCCGAATCCATCGCTGCTGTATCCCCCAATGGGTCTTGGTGGTCTAAATCCCTACACGCTTGGCTCGAGTGGATTGGGCTCTGCCTACGATCAGCTCGCGCAGCAATACAATCTGTTGAATGGCGTCGCCACCTCATCGGCAGCGGTCACTGGTTCTACGCAATCATCGAAATCGCATCAATCGCAGTCGAGCAAATCGAGCAATTCACGCGCCTCCGCCAATTCAGCTGCCAACTCGGCGGCCAGCCTAATGAATGCCATGGCCAGTATGGGAGGCGGCACAGTGACCACACCCTCCTCGACCAGTTCCAGTCGCAGCCGCCAGAGCAACAGTCAACGTAATTCCACCGCTTCAGTTACACCCAGCGCCGCGGATATGGCACAATTATCAAGTCTATTGATGCCTGGTGCAGATCCACATCTGCTGGAGTCCCTTAGCCGCATGAGCAGCATGGATCTGGCGCAGGCAACGCGTCTTATGAGCTCCCTTGGCATGCCACCACTGCCCACGCCCAGCAGCTCGAACAGCACCAGCAGCAGCAGTTCCAGTGCAGCCAGCAAGAGAGCTGCAGCAGCTGCTGCAGCAAGCGAAGCATCGGCCAAGGAGCAACAGAAATGGTTTGAGAGTCTCGCACGCGGTGCTCTACCCACAGATCTGGCTGCACTGCAGGCCTTCTCACAGGGCAAGATGCCATCAACATCATCGTCATCATCGATCAGCGGAGGTGGTGGTAACAGCGGCAGTTCATCATCGGCCAGCAAGAGCTCCAAGTCGGCTGCTGCAGCCGCTGCAGCAGCAGCTGCCGCGGCAGCTGCTCAAATGCCACAGATACCTGGCATGTCCAGTGACTTCTCGCAGGCATTGCTTGCTGAAATGGCTGCTCAGGCGATGGCGGCCGCGGGCGGCTCATTGCCACTCAGTGGTCCAGGCTCGCTGGCCAGTCTGGCTGGCTTGACCGGTGGTGCCTCGTCCTCAGTGGGTAGTTCCTCCGGCGGCGGCGGCGGCGGCGGTAGCAGCAGCTCCGCAGCCAAGCGGCAACGGGAACAGGATGCGTTCAAGCAACAAATGGACTTCTATACCAAGTCGCTGGGACTGGGATCGGGCATCTCACTGATACCCACCTCATCGGCCAGTAGTGTCAGTGCAGCTGCAGCCTATGCCGCTGCTCTGGATGCCGAGCAGTTGCAGCAGCAACAACAACAGCAGCAACAACACAAATCGAAGCGTGCCCGCAGTGAAATGCATCCGACAAAGGATGAACTGGCCGCAGCAGCCTTGGCTGCAGGATTACCTCTCAATTTGGGCGCCAGCATGAGCAGCATTGAGAAGAGTCTACGTGGTGTGAGCACCTCGAGCAGCTCTTCAACGCCAGTGCCAACACCAACGCCGGAACAGGACAAGGTCACATTGACGCCCCTGGGCAGTTCGGGTTCCAGTGGCGGCAGCGCAGCGGCATCGAGTGCAGCAATTGCGGCGAATTTGCCATCGCAGACAACCATCACCATCGCGCCGCCGATCAGCAGCGGCGCCAGCACCAGCAGTGAGCGATCCGAGCGCAGTGAATCACGCATCTCGCTGACCATCACCAATGCAGCAGATGCGGCAAAGTTGCCTCCACCTTATGAGGAGGCTGACGAGCTCATCATTCAGCCCATATTGAAAAAGCCAGCGGCGCCTGGTAGCAGTCATGGTGGCAGCGTTGAGGATCTGGATGCAAGCGGCGGCGGCGGTAGCAATTCTGTTGCAAATCTAAGTGGTTCCAGCAGTGGTGGCGGCAGCACATCTGTGGCCGCTGCAGCGGCAGCCGCCGCCGCCGCGGAAGAAAGTCGTCGCTCCTCGAATCGTCTAAAGCGTCCGCGCTCGGGCACTGAACATGGTGGTGCTTCGGCAGCGGAACAGCCGCCGGAAAAGCGTCGAGAGCTGCGCTCCACGCGGCACACACGACAATCTGCAGACGCTGCAACGCTCAACCTGTCAACGGGAAGCGAGTCCGAGGAGCGGAATGAATGAGTAAAGCGAAGCTCCTAGCCAGACGAAAGCGCCCCCCTCCCAGTGGGCGCCCGAACCAGACAAGGCAACAGTAGCAACAACAATAACAAGAAGAAGGAGAAGGAGATAAACCAAACTCAAAAGCAAACCAGCAATGTAAACAAAGCAAGAGGAAGAGGAGGAGGAGGAGGTCGAGCAGCAGCTGCAGCTGCTACGAGCAAAATGAAAACAAGGCTAAGTGTAACAAGTACGATGAGAAGTACGAGAGCAACAGCGAAAATGCGAACGAGAGCAGCAAGAGGAGGTGGAAGAGAAAGAGAAATTGAACGAAGAGGAAGAGGAGGAAGAGCAGGAGCTAGAGGAGGAGGAGCAGGTGGAACGAGTAGTAGGAGTAGTAGATCCCTTAAGCTTAAAGTTGTGTAAAGTATAAGTAAAGCATAAAGAGAAACAAACAAATATATATATATATATAAATATTATATATATAAATACATATATATATATGATATATATATATATAGCAGGTAGAAGAGCCAGCGAGGAGGATTGGGATATTGCTGCTGTGCCAGCTAACTTGCCTGCGCTACGTTGTGTGGCATCTTTCCGCATCTTCGCAGCAAACACTGCTGCAAATCGTTTGCTGTCGCAAGGTGCGGAGATGATGCCACACAGTGGCCGCATGACTAACTGGCCATTTATCCCAAATCTTGCTTGACTGAATGGCTGAACTACATTGAGCATCAGGTTGTCTTGCCTCGTCGCCTCCCACCTTGCCCCTTGTTCACGCACTGCTGCAACATGAGCGTGGCAGGAGGCAAGCGGATGCGGAGGTGACGGAGCAGCAACAGATGTCTCTGTGTAAGGTTCGTATATTAACGAGTATATTAAAAAAGCGCTTATAATTTAATTGTAAAACGGGGCAGCAGTAGAAGCAGGCTAAGAAGAGGAAGATTTGTCCCCGCAGATATGAGTAAATTGGTTTAAATTATTGCAAATTATTATCTGTATCTGTAACTGATAAGCAAAAAGAAACGGCAAACAGCAAAAACTAACTTAAAGAACGATTCGATTCGATTGACAAATACACACACAGACACACAACATACATAAACACACTCATACACACACGCGCACAGGCAAATACATACACCTATTTTAATGTATACACATATAGTTATATAGAATTAATTGGGTTCAATGCTGTCGTCCTTCACAAGAGGTAATCTTAATCACAAAAACAAAAGCAGAAAGAGAAAAAAAAGAAGAAAAAGAGAAATCGATAACGAAAAAAAAACCTGTACATATTTTTAGTATCTTTAAAGGCTCTCGCGTGGAACCCCCGATTCCTTCATTCACAATTTCTCTCATAGTTCTCCCCCCGCCCCCACTTATTATTTGTGTTTTAATTTAATTTTACTATACTTTTTTTTAATTATGTGTGTATGTGTATGCTCTCCCACCCCCCGCACGCACATTTTGTCGTCCTGCCTATGTTATATTTGTGTACTCGCAAGTCCTATCTATACAGATCTATATATATATCTATATATATAGTATATATATACATGCATATATATAATATACATACATACAAAAATTGACTGTTCGTCGTCAAATCGCTTTTAATTTTTAATTATGTAATTAGTGAACAATTTATAATATTCTATTTGATAAGTTTTAATTTGTATTTTGTATGTTTTTAAAATGAAATTTTTGTGAACGAAACTGAAACAAATCCAACCAACAACCAACCACAAAAACAACCAATCAGAAGAAACATGGGAAAACAAAAAAAAAAAGAAAAAAAAACTATTTAATTCGAAAAACAAAAATAGAATTTTTTAAATTAAATCAATTATTACCTATGTGTATGTACTATATGTGTAATTGGCGCAGCGTACATATATTGATATATTGATTGGATGCATCAACTATATAGAGAATCAAATGCAACAACTATTTTGGTTGCACTTTCGATACATTAATAAATGAAGGAAAGAGATGAGAAAGATGAACCGGTACCGAAACAGTAACCGTATGACAGTTGCACCAATATAGACAGAGAAAAGAGCAAATAACAATTTAAATTTAGAGATGCTAAGTATAAATCTTAATTAAAGTATGATAATTACAACACACAACTACAGCAAACAACAAGATAAATATATGAAAAATAAATTTCCAAAATTAAAACAAAACTCGTGAACATTTTATTCAACAAGTGTGGGAGGAGAAATTCTGATAAACTGGAAAATGGGGAAAAACAATTGAATTTGCAGCAAGATTTTAATCAACGAATAACGAGTTGAAGCGGAGAGAATACGATTAAAAATAATATCATTCAGCTTTAATCTACTGTGTTTAATCAGATTTAATTATACAAAATCAAATAAAAACGCAAGCCGCATTCGACTGGGCAGTGTTGGCATAGGATGGCTGCTATATCAGCAATGACACGACAAACTATATGCATTATAGGCTCGTACATATGATATATATGTACCATATAAAGTCTCTCAAGTTCCCGTTTGTCTTCCTAGGAACCTTCGCTGGAAATGGAATAGTTTTCCCCTCATTTAATATCTTTTATGTCAGACCGTGCCCATAGATCAAACTTGGAGCCAATAAATATTTAATAACATTTACGTATTCAGTATGGACAAATTGACGTCAATTATAGTTTGCTTTCATGTTGTTTTTACTACGCAATTCATGGATTTTGGATATAAGTAGGTGTGTAAGTATGTATTGGTATATTCAGTATATGTATGTGTGCACGCAACTATGCTAGTATTTTCACAGTAATCGAGTTGAACTTAATTAGAGGGGCAACAAAAGCTGCTTTTAGCATTATGTGATAACTGACAAATCATTTCATAAATTGACATACTAAACAGAGCTAATTCTAATTGATACGTATGCGAGCCAAGTTCGTTGCTCAAAATATCATTAAAAACGTAGTTTCTTTTTCATTTCTTTCAGGATATTGCTTAAGCCAATGTGTGAAGGATTAGGGAGGGGGATGAACAGGGGAGAGGGGGTTGGGTTTAAGGAAAGAACTTACAATAAATACAAAAAGTACAAATATGTATAATATACAATATATAAATCTGTGTTGGTTTTTTTTCACGTTTTTCGTTTTTCAATTAAAGCACTGTACCAGTGAACGCCCCTCGGTAACACCAAGTGGGCGTATCACCTTGATGCGATAGTAAACTTTGAGTCTTAATGGCTACATCTAAATATTTTGCGCATGCTTCGCCGTTGGCTTTATTGTTGCTATAGCTGCTCCGGCTTAAATGTGACTGAGGAACATCGAGAGCTCGCATGCCTCCTCTAATAATTTCTTCCGACGTTCCTTCTCCTCTGGTCGTATCTCATGCAACTCATCGAATCCATCATCCGAATAGGCTGCCTCTTCGTCAGGTTCTTCGCCAGCAGCAGGTGGCAGCAATGGTTCTCCAATAATTTGTCGTATATCATTGGGCAGTGCCTCGGAGGCCTTTAGTTGCAGATAGATGGCCTCGGCCGTTTCCAGTGTGCGTTTCAAATCGATGGTGCCGGTTAATTCGTTGACATGTTTCAATATCTCGTTGAATTCGTATTTCTTATCGATAATCACATTCGTCTCCTGATCCAAAATGGCCACAGAGAAAAGCAGATGAAAGTTGGCACAGGGATAACGTGTCCATAGGCATTCCCACAACTTGAGCACGTCATCATTGTCCAGTTCTCGTTTGTACCACACGAGCAGCCAACGAAAACAGAAATACATGTTATCCGAATCATGGCTGCACATGTAGTTGAAGAGCGGCGCATTTGCCACCTCCAGCAGGCGACGCAATTGAGCGAACTGTGTCTTCATGCCGGCCTGATCCATGTCAAAGTTGCTGAACACCATGTCCATGAAGCCGACAAAACACCAGAAGGCATCGACCTCATTCACCTGAATCTCCAATATGGGAGCCAGCAAATCGGACATGCCTTGCACATATCCCAAGTCGAAATTGTACATAACATAGGTCATAAGAATGCCACCAAGTAGTTCTATATTGGGATTATTCTCGCCAGCAAAAAACTGTTGTGTGCGATCAGTGCGTTTCACATCCTTCTCGATTTGGCACTTGCGATCTCGATAGCCACTGAAGTTCGCCTCCTGTGTGCTGGTCATGGCCAGCCATTGAGCTTTCATTTTGTAGTACTCCACGGTCTTCTGTTTACGCATCTCAATGCGCTCTACATATGTGTCGCCCCATTGATAATAATTCAGCAAAAATTTCCAAACCTCAGCGCGCAGGCTGGGCACAATTCCACCGCGAAAGATGAGCTCCTTAATGCGTGCACTGTCCAAAATGCGACCATCGGGTGTCTGGAATTCAATCCACTGCGATTCACTGAGGGGTAAGCCTAGAAAATTGTGAAAACAAATGATTTAGTTGTTGAGTTAACATTGTGTAACGTTATCGTTACTTACCACGTTGCACGCTCTGACGCGCGGGCAGCTCATTGACAATCTTCTCAACCTGCGCATTGAGGTTCTCCAGCTCACTGTCCGCTGGCGACTTGTCGGCACTCTCCTCGCGACTCTGGCTATTGGATGAACAGGCGCTGTTGGTGCTGCCGCTTATCTTAATGAACTGATAGTTGTTATCCGGCGAGGTTTGGCGATCGCCTGGAATCAGAGTGTTAGGACGATTCTTGGGCGAGCGCTGAAACGATGGCTGCACATAGTCCGGTATGGTGCCCAATAAACCGACCAACTTATTGGGCAGCCAACTATCGCGAGGCAGCTGACTGGCCTTGATCTCACCAATATCGAGTTCAGCGAATGTTTTCTTCAGCTTTTGATTTTCGGTGTTCAGTATCGCATAATGTTCTCCCCAGTTGTGACTTGTTTCGGAGCTTTCAATGAAATGCTGTTGCTGCATGGAAAGCACAAACGGATCTGCGTTACCGTGTTGAAAGAAGAACTCGCAATGAACGCTATTATCGGATTTACGCAGGAATCTTATTGTCTGCCCACGATGTCGCACCTCAACAGAGGCCAATTCATCTAGTGGGGCACGCATTATTCGAGCACGACTTGGTACCACAACGCTGCCATTGCTGCCCATTTCGGGTGGCTTCGTATTGAAGGCGTTGCACTCAGAGGTGGTGCGAGTACGTCCCGATATTCTATCAACCAGTGCCCAATCCCCTTGATCCTGGCTATCATCGGCTATTATTATGCTATTATTGGGCTGCCATTCCACGTACAGGCAGCGCTGCGGCTGGGTGTACTCCACCAAGGACAACGAGCCACTGGTGTTCAGTTCGGAAATATGTTCGGCATTAGCCTTTTTCAGCAATACACCGTCGTGGGTACATAGCACCTGGATTCGAAATGAGAAACATATAACGGCAATGTGCGACATGAGTCAGTCGTGTCAATAAACAATGAACAAAGACTTTTGGCGACGTTTGACTTACGTTACCAGTTCCCTGGGGTAGCTCGGGTTCCGATCCGCTGCTGTTGGCTAGAATATCAACGCCCTCTTGGGATTCGCTCAGCACGCCCAGCTGTATTTGCTGGCAGCGCTCATAGCGCACCGAATCGTTCATATCGACCAGGCGTATTGTTTTTTCCGATGCTAATAGTAAATTTTTTCAGCGAATTATTACGTTCTAGATATAAACAATTGAATTTAGCTACGAATTTGGTGTGTACACACTTACGATGGCAGCGCTGCCAACCTGTGCGAAATCTAAGCAACACTTATTCAAGCTTATTACCATTTTTATAGAAGCTTAAAAAACAAATGTTTTAGTTTTTAAACTAGTTAGTGTGGTGAAGAATGCAATCATTAAATTTTCAAAATATAAAAATTCACTTTATTGACTTTAAATTAGTATATAAATTTCAATACCATCTGATTAGTATTTTAGTGTATTTCACATTAACCTGAAAATGTAACGGTGCAACTAAAAAGCTTTTTCAATACTCATTTTGCATTTCATTGTTTCTCTGTTTATGCATGTTTGAAAAATTTGGAAAATTGTTGCGACACAGTTTAAATTTAATCGCATCATGGCCACCACAAATTGATTCGAGAACGAAAGTGAATTTGCACCCTACACCGAACGAGGCTAGGCATATAGGACACTTCGATCATGTTCATCGATTGCTTAACGTAGCGTATGCCGGAACTATCACGTTCGGTGATTATTTGAAAATAGGCATTATGTATGTGCTACATATTTATTTTTTTCTCGAGTTTTGTAAATAGATTAAAAGTGCTCGACACTCTCGTGTGTGATAACTCTGTGTGTTTTCGGTTTCCGAAGTGCCGTTTACCCATAGCCGAATGACAATCGCCGTCGCAGCGAGAATTCGAAAACATCTTTGGCTAGTTTTGAAAAGTGGACGAACGTTCAGTTTGCATTTTGCGAGTACGTCGATCGAAACGTTTCGCTTGGTCGACGTTTTTTATTTCTTGTGATAAAAAAAAAGAGAAAAACATTTTGGGAAAATTGAAACTAGCTACATATTTACAGGTGGGTATGTTTTTTTCGTATTATCCCTGGACCATTGACCCACTGTGCGAGTAGCTAGAAAATACCGTTGGTTGCGCCAACATTTCAAAATTGTCAGAGTGAAAAACCGTTTAAGCAAAGACATCAATTAAATAATACCAAAAACAAGTCTATTGTTCTCTCTATTGTGTCATGTTGAGATTATATAATGCAATGTTAGTACAAAAACACCTGAAGAATATCAACAATATTTACATCGACTTCGATTCGGTTGCATTAAATATAAACAAAGGTTCGAATACAATCGGATGAACGGATTTTTTCATATATTTTGTGCGTACTTGAAAATTAGCTGAGAGGCGTAAACATATTTCGTTTCGAAAACAGATTTATATATAAATAACATGGGCTGATATATGTATTTATGTACAGTTGGACATACATATGTATATTGAAATAATGAAAACAACGGCCAACGGGATTTTTTATCAATGAAACTCAAAAACTCTAAATATATTCTACAATTTTGAATATATGTGTTAATTGATCAATTTACAAGCCTATATTAACATCATTTGATATTTAAAGTTCTCTCAGTTCTTATTCTCGATCTCATACAGACACTGTCCCTCTGTCTCTCTCTCTTTCTCTCGTTTCTCTTTTTGTGTGTGACACAGTCAAATGTTTTTCGTTTATCGGGTAAAAACAACGGCAACAGAGCAAAAAACATGAATATTTTCTCGGACAGAAATAGCGCCACCCACCTAAAGTTTTGAAACTGAATTTGAATTGCCTTACAGCGTGCGCGAGTACGGGGGCATTTCTGGCCCGATTGGCTTAATTAGGATGAGCAATAGCACACACACACACACGCATACACAGGAGGGGGTGTGCCATGATAATTTATGCCATCGATATGCATTCCGTTTAATACTATAGTTTATTTATTTATTCTTGCAGCCATGGAGAAATCGTGTCGTCCCAAGCGCAATCGACGTCACAGCAGGTGAGGAATATTGAATGCTCCCCAATAGCCCCCTATTTACCCACTATTCTTTTAATTTATAGGCGCGCCTGGCCACCAGAAGATGATCAGCATCAACCACGGGCTGCCAAGCGTTTGTTCACGCCGGATATAAAACGCATGCTCAAGGATTGGCTAATAAGGCGACGTGAGAATCCCTATCCCAGTCGTGAGGAGAAAAAGAAACTGGCCCTAGAGACTGGTCTAACGTATACACAGATCTGCAACTGGTTCGCTAACTGGCGGCGCAAGCTAAAGAACTCGGAGCGCGAGAAAGCCAAAAAGTCATGGGGTCATCTCATCAAGAACTACAACCACAATGCACGAGGCAATGTGGAGCAATTTAGCATCTCGTCGGAGGACAGCATTTGGGAGGAAGAGATGCGTCCGTGTGCGATTGAGGATTATGATGGCGAAGATGATGATGAGTTGTCCAGCCGCAGCACAGGTAGCGATGGCAACGGCAACAATGCCTCCACCTCCACCTCCTGCTCCGTGGCATATAAGCCTAACTTTTATGTTGAATCCACGGTCATGTCAAGCCAAGATCGTGTGCCCATGCTGCCAACTGTGCCAGCAGGCAAAGCCAAGTACAAGCAACAGATGATGGAAAAGTATCTGCGAGACAGCAATGCTCAGGATGAGAACAGGACGCACTGCAGTACCAGCGACAGTGGCAATGGCAACCAGCTGAACAAGTGGCTGGAGAGCGCGG
This sequence comes from Zaprionus indianus, assembly GCA_018904595.1. Taxonomy (NCBI): domain Eukaryota; kingdom Metazoa; phylum Arthropoda; class Insecta; order Diptera; family Drosophilidae; genus Zaprionus; species Zaprionus indianus. The sequence continues at coordinate 8,477,770 of JAEIHA010000905.1, forward strand.
CCAGATTCACGCCGGACAGGCATAACTATCATATCGAATGGAATATGAGCAGGTAAAGTGGGAGTGCATCTTCATCAGTAGAAATAGATTGATACTTCTTGTTCCTCTCTAGACACAAGTGCGGGGCAAGCCTGGAGCGTCCAATGCAGTCACAAGTGCTGTTCACTAGCGATGCCACAGCTGCTGCACGCGGTGAGCGTTGGTTGCTTCACCACAAGGATGAACTCGATGCGGCCGAAGCGTTGGCCAATCTGGCCTTCAATTGCAGACAGCGTTGGCATCACATGACACATGCCACGATCAGCTCCTAAAAACCAAACTGACGACGCCGCCATCATTCCAGCAGAATATTCAGGCCGTTGGAAAAGTGCAATCTAGTTGTAGCTCTAAGTTAAAAGACAAATGATTATTATTTGCTGTTATTATTATTACACATTATTAACAAGTTAACAAGAAGTTACGTCGTCTGGGCGGGAGTATCGTTCTTTGTCTCATCTGACGTGGTGGCATCGCCTTTCGCGTGCACGTCCAGCACCTTGACCAATTGGACTTGATGCGCCTGCAGCTGTTGCACCACCGTGCCAGCGGCCTGGTTGAGCGTCTGCACGAGCTGTGCCTGTGCCACTTGCAGGCTGGGCATCTGGGCAAAGGCCATCAGCTCATTGCGGCTAAGCAGCGCGTTCTCCACGATGCCGCCCAGAAGCACCATTTGTGGTACTCTGCGCGTAATGCGGAGCAATTTGTTTACATTTTGTTGATCCGGCGAGAAGACTATGCAATGATTGGAGTGAAACAGCGGCAGGATGGCTTCATATCGAGTACCTTCTACTGCTTGCCCAATGATCTTGCGACCGTAGGATTTTAAGTGCATATTCTGTTTGTGCAGATCCACTCGGACGCGAAAGATTTCGTCTGCCGATATCGAGTTGAGGTGAAAGATGGCCACCAGGCGAGAGTGATCCAACCAGTTGCGCACCTCACGTGCTATGATCGCATTATAGGGATTCTCAATCTCCGTTGCCGTACGCTGTGCACGCGACTTAAAGCAGGTCAGTGCTTTGGGTGGTTCGGCATATTTGGGTTGCGTGACGGCAATAACCCTGGCCCGTTCATAATGCGGCGCCTTGGGCCGTTGTATGTTAATCTTTCCGCGAAAACGCAAGAACTGCATCAACGGCGTACGCGCCGTTGCCAGTGGAAGGCCTGCAAAAGGGAACGAGGGGTAAATAAATGAATTGTATAACCGCGTACAGCTGTTGATGCCGCCACTTGAACGTGTTTTGCTGGGCTTTTGCTGCACGTCTCTTACTTTGCTGTACAATATTAGCCATGTCTGCAGGTGAGTGGTAGTTTCAAGACGGTTAACTCCGTCTTTAATTCACTTTTCTTTTAATATTTATATTTCAATTGTTGGAATCAACAATTCGTTCCGTGTGCTTTTCGATTGTTGCGATACTACAACAGCTTATCGATAAATTACAATTTATAGAGCGCCATCTATGGTCTCTTGCGTTCATATCAGCTGTTTGTGGTAATTTAATTCTCGCTGTTAATGTTATATCGCTGTTAACACTAAGCAGTGCTTAGTGCTGTTAATGTGCATCCACTTATATTCCACAAGTTCAACAGCAGTGAAGCGCCATCTATTGTGTAATATTTTAAAACTGTAAACGCCAAATGGCGACACCCACATTGATAAGATCGACATCGCCAGAAAAATTAAAACTTAAATCAAAACAAATAACTAGTATTTTATAGCAACCCGATTCGTAAGCAACCATGAGTTTAAAATTTGCCATTCAAAATTTTAAGTTACTTAACAAATACACCAATTTCTCAAACCTCGATCTTACTTTTAAATATTGAACAAAACTTCCACATAATGCATAGGTATAGAATTTATTTAATTACAGGTATAACATTAACATCTATATATATGTATATATATATTTATGTGTCGTGTGTTTGTTTATTTATATATAAGTTGCATTTCGCTAATGGATTTTTCGTGGGCTGGATAACGGTCTCTATCGAGGAACCAACAACTATTGTGAACGAACTGGGAACTGAAGGGGGGGAAAAATATTATTGAAAAGTGAATGGAAATAAATAAAACAAATCGTTTAACAGAAAAAGTTTATTGAATTTGTTTATTAATTCACTTAGAAATAAGTGTAATTTAATCGGTTTCTTCATCGAGTAACTTAAAAATAACTAAAAATGTCTTAAAACAATAGCGTTTCATCTGATTTTGTTGTGTTACTGACAAAATGTTTACTTGCGAATTTGTTTTTTGTTTTTCTTGTTTTACTTTTTACTTCTGAACTCTCTTTCTTTTTGCTTATTATATCTCTCGTTCATAATCGTACCTTTATCGTGTTATATAATGTACAGTTAAGTTTTAAAACATACAACTAAATACGCGCTAAACACTAATTAAACTGTATTTACATGTACATGAATTATCGTTTTAGACGCTAAATAATTTAAATATATATTTTACAGTTTGCTTTTTCGTCACATAATTTACAAGTGGGCGTGAAAACGTTTAAGTTTAAGGAGTGTACAGAGGGGGTTTCTTTCATTATTTACTTGTTGTTGTTTTCTCATATATATATTTATAATGTATGTGTGTTAATATGTATGTGTATTGGTGTCTGTATAATGTATGTGTATGTGTGTTCATCATTTATAGTCAGCAGCAGGCTTAAAATATATGTTTGTATGTATTGTATGTGTCTATGTGTAATATGTATTTATGTTTATATATATTTATAAATACGCACTACGATCTACTGCCTGGCAGCTTACAAAGTTTCGCGCACAAGAAACTAAAAATCATGAATAAATTGATAACAATTGGGGAAAAAGAAACACCGTTCGCGCTTAAAAACAGTTCTGTGTTCAGTGTTTTTGTTGTTGTTGTGGCAGTGGTGGTGGTGTTGTTGTAGTAGTTGTTGTCGCGAACAGGGAACTCTAGCACATTGGCAACAATAAAATGAGTCGAAGTTACTTTTTTGTTGTTGTCCTGCGCTCTAATTGAAGTAAGGAAAAGGCGAAAGCAAACAAAGGAGAAAAAAACTAAACTTGTCTCTAAACTTTAAAATATTTGGCTTAACATATTTGTATATAATAATTAAATAGTTCTTTTATGTATATGTAGGTATTTATGGGTAAATGTTTGTGTGTGTGTGTGTGTTAATGTATGTACTGTAATTGTATTGGTAATCGTAAAAAAGCCTCTGGGCGCATCTTTAAACCTAATTGTGCTTGAACAGCAGTTGGCGACAGGCGGCGCTCATGGCGTTCTTCGGGTCTATGCGACACGCTAGAGTCACCTACGTGCCACTTGCCACGTGCCACATGGAGCCGAGGAACAAACATATTTGAAAATAATCGCGAAAACTCTCGAGTAAGTTAAACTACTTAATTAATGCGTCGAAACTTTGTAATATGCGAGCAGTAACTGGGAGGGCGCATATGGGGGCGTGTTCTCAGTGTATTTTGGTGATTACAGATGTGTTTGCGTCTCTGTGTTTGTGTGTGTGTTTGTAGTTCTATGTGTGTGTGTATGTGAAGTAGTCCAAGAACATTTTTCACCAATCCAAAACTTAAACGTGTTTTAGCTTTCCTCTCTCATTTAGGAATAGTAGGTATATATGTATGTATGGTAGTAGTATGTAGTACAGTAAACAGTTAGGTTTTTAAGCTTTTCTTTCTTTCACATTCCTTTTCGTTTTGTTTTCTTTATCTTTATCTGTATCTTTTCTTTCATATTCATTTTTTAAATTAAGCAAAAATAAAAACTTTCTTGAGATCAAACTTAACGATACTTTGCAAGCTTTCAAAAAGTCGGGATAAATTAATTGTTTATGTATTACAGCAAATAAACAAAATGTTTGACAAATATTTTAAGTGTGTTTACGTTTTACATAATATATTAATTTTTAGGAAAGTTGAGGAGTAGATAGGTTAGAAGGGGCGATCTGTTAATGTGTTGTATTGTGAATTTACAATGGATCGTAGTCGTGATGGTTTTTATTCCATTTTAATCATTTGATCTTTAACAGAATGAATGTTTTCTTTTTCTCATCCTCCTCCTCTTGTCTCTTGCTTTTCTATATAATTCAATAAAGTTTGCATTTACTTCTGCTTCTTCTTTACTTGTTTGCTTTTTAGTTTGTTTTTCTTGTTTTGTTTTGCTTTTTTAAACTTTTGTTTTGTTTTACTTTCTATTTAAAATTACTTAAAATACTAGAAGAGCGTAACTTGTTTTTGTTTGTTGTTCTAGTTGGTAGTTCTTGTTGTTGTAGTTGTGGTTGTTGTTGTATTATTGGTTGATTTTACTTTACATGTTGTAGTTGTAGTTGTCATTGCTGTAATTAAGGGGGTCTGTGCCGGTGGTGTTTACTTGAAAAGTCAGGTATGTATTGGGGGTAGTATAGATCGGGTTGAAGCCGCCACCGCTACCCCCGGTAGCTCCGGGTTAGACGGTGGCAATGACAATCAATAGATGCGCCAGTTCGGCAACACGATTCTTGAGATCAGAAGCAGCGCGCTCCAGATTCTCATTGGCAAAGTCACAGGCCGGGAATATGTGCACCACATAGGCAGCCTGCTCGCTGCCAGGCACCGGTATATTCACAATGCCGGCGGCCATCTTCTGCTGCAGATATGTGATGAAGCCAGTCTGTAGATTACGCGAATGTTGCAGCACATCCGCATGATCCCGTCCACATGGCAACGCCAGTAACATGCAGTGTTCTGTATCGACCTGGAGGACAGAGATAAAGTAATTGGTAAGTAAAGGTTAATAACACGTTTAAGAGTAAGGAGGATCGTCTCTACATACCTGCATCTTCTTGGCAACACCCTCCAGTTGCGTTTGTTCCAGACGCATGCGTTGTGCAATGCGCAACAGCGGCGTTGTGCTCTCCGTCAACGCGGGCAGTGCGGCACGTGCCACATTCGGATTGCCGTGCACAAAGTGCATCTGCACCGCTGCTTGATCAGTCTTCAACGCCAATAGACCCTGCCACATGACCGGATAGCGTTGCAGCAATGTCACTAGTGAATCACCTGGTGGAGGTACAATTCCTTGCGGCGGTGGTGTCTGCTGCTGTTGCTGTGGTGGCTGCTGTTGTCCTGGCATTTCAATGCCACCGTGCAATATATGCTCCTGTTGCTTGGCTGTAAATGGTGAACAGGGTTGTTCAGGGTCAGTATTTCTGTTCATCCAATTACGGACAGTGGAGAGTTGTCTCCTCACAGCCGGCAAATACTCACCAACTGCTGCCACCATCGAGAGTCGTTCGTTCTCACGTTCGCGTTGTTCACGCTCTCGCTCCAGTAGTTTGGCCTGGCTGGGATGCAGACTGGGATGCGCGCCTGGTTGCACTGACACCGATACCGTGGCACCGCCACTGAGGTATGGACTGCCAGCTTGCGGCGGTGGCACCACAACACTTATGGAAGCCGCACGATGCGCTGGTGGTGGCTCTAGCTGTATGCCAGCATTCTCATAGTATCCACCACGTTGAGCCATCTCGCTGAAATGGGCGTGCGGTATGCGTGTGTTGTGCACATAAACCTGCGCCATTTGCGGTGAGTCTGCAAGGGAGGAAGGAGTAGGATAAAGCATCTTTCGAAGATCAATAAAATTATTATTCTTACCTGCTGCTGTGCGATCTTGCGGACTCTGTAGACTGTGCGGCACACTAATAGTGCGTGGTGGTCCACTGCCAGGACGACGCAGCTCAATGGGTGCACCGCTGTTGATCAACTTGTCGTCGTACTCTCCGCTGCGCATCAGCTGGTGATGCTGGAACAGCATAGCAGCCACGCCACGGAAAGCAGGATCGTTCTGTAAGAAGAGGAGAATTTGTTGTTAATTAAATTATATACAATCATGTATACTAAATGTTAATTATGTCTGTGTTAGTGTTGCAGTTCAAGCTGGACGCGACTTGGGTTACGCTACTTCAAAGTTCCGCATGTAAAACTTGTGCATTACCGGTGTTATGGGCGATGCCTGCTGATGCGCTGGCGGTGGACTCTGTGTACGCCTGCCACTAACATAAGCGCCCAGATCATGCTGCGTCCATTTAAGATGAGATTGAGGGATTATCAAGTAAGTTAGTATAGTATTAAGATTAAGTTAAGATAGTAAAAGTAGTAATCGACTAAGCTACACTTATATGGAATCAACTTGTCTGCTGAACTTACCAGGCTGGGATCGAAGGGCATGCCCGGTGGCAACACCAACGGCGATACACGCGGCTGACCCTGTGGACTGATGTTTGGTATTGTGGTGCGCATAACTGTGGACAAATTGACGGGCTTAGTTGGGCACAGTTCATCTGTCAATTGTTTCTCAATTTGCAACTCACCTGCAGCTGCGTTGGGTTGTTGCTGTTGCTGCTGGCCTGGTTTCATTGGTGGCGGTGAGCCAACAACAATGCTGCCAGGCAAACCAGGTTGACCCTGCGCCTGAAGGTTGTGCACCACCGGGTTGGGTTTCACAGGTGGCGGTGATGGTGTCAGTTGATGTTGTTGTGCTTGCAGATGTGCTGCTGCTGGTTTGGCTTGCAGCAACAGTCCCGGGTGGGTGGGCATCATGAGACCATGTGGTGGCAATTGCACGGGTGTTACTGTCTTCTGCTGCTGCTGCACCGCCTGTTTGTATAGTTGAGCCTGTGGTGGTTGCTGCTGTGGCAGTGGTGCCTGCTGCTGCTGCTGTTGTTGTTGCGGCACATAGCCAAAGTTAGGTTTAGTCAACTGTTGTTGCTGTTGTTGCGGTGGCAGCACTGAAGCCTTCGAACTGACCACATGAAGCACTTGTGGATGTACTGTTGATGCCACCGATGTTGCCTGTTTGATGACCAGTGTCTGCTGCTGCTGTTGTTGTTGTTGTTGCTGCTGCAGTGGTACAGCAACGTTCACTTGATGTTGTGCCGCAGTAATTCGCGGCGAGTGCGGCGAATGCGCTGTTGGTGGCGGTATATTGACCAGTAGATGTTGCTGCTGCTGTTGTTGTTGCTGCTGCTGTCCGAGCATGTGACGTGCTATGATATTCGGCTGCAGCTGTTGCTGTTGCAACAATTGCTGATTGCCAGCGGCATCAGTGACCAACATGTGACCTGGCAGCGCCTGTTGCTGTTTGCTGGGCGTCAGTTGTAGCTGCTGCTGTTGTTGTTGTTGCTGCTGCTGTTGTTGTTGTTGTTGCTGCTGCTGCAGATTCTTCTCGCGATTCAGCACATGCGCCTTAAGAGGCTGCGGCGGCCGTACATTGCCATGCTGTGCGTGTTGCAATACAGTTGTTGTTATCGGACTCGGCTGCAACACCAACGGTTGCTTGTTGGCCAACACATGTTGCTGCTGCTGTGGCTGTACTTGCTGCTGCTGCTGTTGTTGCTGTATGATCAGCGTGGGCTGTTGTTGTTGTTGTTGTGTAGGCGTGGCACTGCTCTTGACCAGCACACTGACAGGCTTATTGAGCAACGCCTCCGGTTTGTTCAATGTTGTTATGGGCGTGGCAGGCGCAATGACTGTGGCGCTAATTTGTAGCTGCTGCTGTTGGTGTTGCTGCTGCTGTTGGTGATGTTGTTGCTGCTGTAATTGCTGCTGTTGTTGTTGTTGCTGCTGCTGGTGATGCTGCTGCTGTTGCAGTAATGGCGACAACTCGTTGCTGCTGTTTGCAGGCGCTGCAGCATTTGCTGCCGGCAAATTGCCTTCCTTGCCTTGCGGCATTCCGGCCGTAATGACACCCGTAACCGGATCAATCAGTGCCTTGCTAACCGCATCTGCGGCACCACCTGTGATCTTCTGTGTGGCTGCTGGTGCAGCTGTCTGGTGCATGGGCGGCATGGATGAGTTGATGGCCTGATAGGATTCAATCTCAGCCGCAGCAATGGCCTTCTTCTTGGGATGTTGTGGTGTGGGCTTGGACATGACCACAGGAGGAGCAACAGTCACGGGCACAGATACGGGCACAGGCACGGGCACAGGCACAGGCATGGACACAGGCACAGGCATTGCAACTGGCAATGATACTGGCACTGGCACAGGTGCTGACACTGTTGCTTGTGGCTCTGCAGCTGATGTTGCTATTGGTGCTGGTGCTGCTGGTGCAGGCGGTGATGGTTTTACTGACGGTGGTGTTACTGTCGGAATCGGTGATGTTTCCTTGACTTCTGGCACGTGCTGTGGCGGCGGTTCGACTGTTACTGGAGCTGCTGGTGATGCTGCATCACTTGGTGCTCCTACGGCAGTTGGCGGTGGTAGCAACAGTGTTGTTGCCTCCTCCTGCTGCTGCATGCTCACTGGTGGCTCCGAAATGGTCTTGCGTTCCTTGGAACGCCTTGGCCTGCCTACGGCATTCGGTGGTTGCACCACATCCGCCTTCTTGGCCTGCGCATTGCGACCAGAGCGTCGCGGTGGTGTCTGTGCGCCCTTAGGCAACTGTTGTTGCTGTTGCAGCAATTGCTGCTGCAACTGTAATTGCAACTGTTGCGTATTTGTATTGCGCACCACATCCTCAATGATGTCATCCACTGTGCTGCGATCCTCCTTCTCCTGCAGTCGACGTGACTTGCGTGTGTTGCACGATTCCGAGCTGTCGGTGTTGTGCTCCAACTGCAATTGTTGTTGCTGCTGCTGCTGCGCATGTTGCTGCTGCTGCTGTGGTTCCACTTGTGGCTCCAGTTCGCTGCTGTTCTTCAACTTATTGATGGTCAGTATGAGACGTGGTCGGGCATCTTCAGAAACTGCTGCTGGAGCTGTTGATGTTGCTGCCACACTTGCAGCTGAAACAGCTGCTGCTGCTGCTACTGGCGTTGGCTTCACCACTGTGGGCTCCGCATCGAGAGCATCATCGTGGAACTCGTATATGTCCTGGTTGGACTGAGTTAGAGCCTGATTGCGGGCCTTCTTCTCCGCCGCGGTGGCCACTGGTAACCCTGAAACCAGTGGGCTAATGAGATCCTTGTGTTGCTGCTGTGCGAGTTGCAGCAGCAGATTACGTGGTGGTCTGCCTTTACGTCCACGTGTCACTGGAGCCGTTGCTGGCTTCCGTAGACGCGTTTGCACGCCATTGTCACCGGGTGAGAGCAACAGGCTCTGCGACTCTGTTGGATTCAATGGCAAGCCGGCTGCTTGCTTCTTGCCACCGCGTGGCTGACGACCACGTTTCGCCCCAGTGCCACGTGCACTTGACGGACGGCCAACTGTTGGTGTTGAGGGCTTGATGGGCATCTGTCGTGTTTCGGTTTCATCCTCAGTGTCATGATCGTTGGAGCAAGAGTTGAGCGCAGTATTTACAGCTGATGTTGATGTTGTTGTTGGTGGTAATGCTGCTTGTGGCGGCTCATTAGCAACAGTTGGCGGCGTGGCAACAATTGGAGTTGCCTCCACAATCGGTGGCACTTCAATTGGCGGCGGCTGTTGTTGTTGTGATTGTGCCTGCTGCTGCTGTTGGGATTGCACTTGTTGCTGCTGCTGCTGTTGTGGTACAGTTCGCTTGTCCTCCTTGACAGCTGCAGCTGCTGCTGTTGCCGGATCCAACTTCTTGATGACGCTATCAATGTTCACCTCCTTGGCCGACCAATAGTCGCTGTCCACTTCCTTCGAGTCCTGCTCGATAAGCTCATCCTGCTTGGGCTGTGAGATTTTAATGACATTCTCCTCGGTAAGCAGCGATGAGGCGGCAGCGGCGGAAGCAGCCGAAGCAACTGTTGCTGCTGTTTTTGTTGGCTGCAGCGGCGAATTAGCCAGGCTGATGGTGGGTGTGGGCGTGCGTATCACAGAAACAGACTCGGATGTCTTCAGTGGCAGCACTTGCTGCTGCTGCTGTGCCTGAGATGGCTCCACAACAACTGGAGGCGTTTCCTTTGTCGGCGGATAGTGCATGTTGCTGCCGCTCGATGTTGTCGGTGGTGCGGGCACAATTTGCTGTTGCACAATTATCTTTTGTGCTGCTGGTGCACTCTGTATGACATTCATCGATTGCTGTTGTTGTATATGATGCTGCTGCTGCTGCTGTTGTTGTTGCTGCTGCTGCTGTACTGACGCACGCACCAGTATTGCTGATGGATGTGGCTGCTGCTGCTGTTGTTGTTGGGCCTGTGGACTGTGTGCACTAGGATTGCTGCCAGCCGGACTAAGCTGTTGTGGCTGCTGCTGCATGTTGCGTGGCAGCTGCTGCTGTTGTTGTTGTTGTCCAAACATTGGCGGTGGCGGCGACAAATGAGGTTGCTGTTGTTGTTGCATCTTTTGAATATGCAGACTCTGCAATTGTTGCTGTTGAGCTTGTTGCAGCTGCTGTTGGTGTTGATGTTGCTGCTGCTGCTGGTGTTGCTGCTGCTGTGTCTGATACTGTTGACGCACTTGATGTTGCTGCTGTTGTTGTTGCAACTGAAGGTGCTGCTGATGAAGTCCTGGCGACAACGGCGGATGTTGCATCTGCTGTTGATGCTGCTGCTGCTGTTGTTGTTGTTGTTGCTGCAGCTGCGTGGGCACCACATTTTGCTGTCGCTGCGGCGGTTTGCGATCCAATATCTGTTGCTGTTGTTGTTGTTGCTGCTGCTGCATGTACTTCTGCACCTGCTGCATATGTTGCTGGTGCTGCTGGTGTTGCTGATGTGCAATCATCTTATGCAACATTTGCGGCGAATGTTGTTGCTGATGCTGCTGGTGTTGTTGTTGCTGCTGCTGCTGGTGTTGTTGCTGTGCGTTCACATGCAGATTCTTATGCAGCGCCAGGCTGCCTCCCATTGGCGGCGAGTTGGTTGCCTGTTGCACCTGGGATTGTGTCGCCTGCTGTGGCTGCACAGTGACAACTTTGCTGATGATCGTTGGATGATGCGAGACTGGCAACGGTGGCATCTTCTGCAGCGACAACGGCATGGGAAGAGGCAACAATTGTGGTCCGGTAGGAGTTGGTGCAGCTGTTCCACTGGTTGGAAGTTCTATCACCGACTTGGCCATACCAGGAGATGCTTGTTGTGGCAACTGTTGCTGTCGTGGCAAGTAGCTGTTAGGTGTGGTTGGCAACTTAACGGCACCCGTGGTAGGCGATGTTGTTGTCACTCCACGCGCTGTTGGACTTGCCAAGGGGCTCATGTTGCTCATACTGCTATTACCCGTTGGTGAAGTGAGCAACTGTTGTTGCTGCTGCTGCTGCATTGGCCGCCCTGCTGGACTGTGCTGTCGATTGACTGTCGTGCTACGTCCCGGAGACAACACTGGGCTGTGCGGCGAGGGAGCACGCATGCCAACCAGGTAGGGACTAGCACCAGGAGGCAACTGTTGTTGTTGTTGCTGCTGCTGCTGTTGAGGTTGCTGGTGCGGCGACAATATCAAGTGTGGCACTGCAAAGTGCGGCGTCTGCTCTGGTATGGAAATTGTAGGCGGTTGCATAATCAACGATTGCGTGCGCTGTGCCAACAGCTGCTGATGTTGCTGTTGAGGTGTTGCTGGTGTCTGTTGCTTGGGTGTGGAGGCCTGTGGCATCGGTGTTTTTGCTGTGGGACTGCCGAATGATATTGAAGCCGAACTATTGCCGCCTGTTGTGTTCGAGCAATTGGCGATGACATTCGACAGATCCAAATTGATGACAGGCGTCGTGGGACGAGGAGTAACTGTTGCCGTTGTTGTTGGTGTTGGTGTTGACGATGTTGTTGTGGGAGCTGGCAGCACTGTTTGCACAGGCTGCACTAACGGTTGTTGCAGTTTACTGATTGTTGGCGGTTCAATCTTCTGTGGCGTCGATGTGCAGAGGCTGCTACCGCTGCTGCCAATTGTCAGAGGAGCAACTGTTGTTGCTGGTAGTTTGGTGATGACCGAGGGCTGAGCAGGCTGCTCTGCTGTCGTTGTAGGAGTCTGTTGCTTCAACTTGGACTCACTTGCAACAGCCGCCGCCACTGGCGATGACTTCTCTGAGGAACTGCTGTTGCTGTGTTGCTGCGATGCAGTCTCATCAATCTTTAAACTGGGCCCGCTGCTGTCTGCCTCATCGGCATTCTCCTCGGTGTCTGTATCGATTTGCAGATCACGCTCCGATTGCGGCGTATCCGCTTTGATGTCCATGTCCTCGTTGCGTAAACTCTGCACTGCCTTGTTAAGCTCCTCCGGATCAAGTGCCAAACCAACAGATACCACAACTGGTTCTGGTTCGGGTTCTGGTTCCGGTTCAGGCTCTGGTTCAGTTGGAACCTCTTCCACAGCAGATTCGATAGCTTTGGCTGCCAGGGCTGCCTCCTCATCGGGTTCGGCAACAACAACTTCGCTGCTAACCGTTGCCGTCATGTCATCCATACCGTCCAACAATCCATCGTCTGAGTAATCAGCCGAGGAATTGCCAAAGCTTTCACCGAGCAAAGCCGAAACGGCACTTTCTGTTTCCTCCTGTGAAATAGTCACTCGCGATTTGTTGTTATCCTGTTCCTTGATCGCGCCTGGAGGTGATGCAACAGGAATTTTGGGTTCATCCGCCAGAGAATCGAGCAGAGCACTATTGAACTCTGCCGATATCGATTGCACTGCCGACTCACTGATCTTATCATCCAATTGACCATCGAATCCAGGTATGAAGATCTCTTTCTTCTTGTTTAGCGCAGCTGCTGTACTGATGGGCGATGTGTTATTGTCTGCTGTCGATGACTTTGGTTCAACTGCAGCAGCTGCGGTTGCTGTCGAGGATGTTGGCGTGGTAGCAAGTGCTGCACCTGCAGCACCACTGCTAACCGGTGACTCTGCCGATTGTGTGGACAACATGGAACTGTTGCTCTGACTTATGGTGGGTGTCTTCGGTATAGGACTGATCATGCGAGTCTTCTCACGACTTGGCGAGAGCGAATCATTTGCCAGGCGATTGCTGTTGCTACTGTTGCTGCTTGAGGCAGGTTTAGTAGTAGCCACTGGCGTAGAGATTGGGCATGGAATGGGTGCATCCTCATCGTCATCGTCGCCAATCAGACAAGGTAAGCTGGGTGATGGTTTGCATAGTGGAGAGCTGCGCTTTGATTCCTTGTCCAGCTGTTCCTCAGCATGCTTTGCAGCTGCTTGCACATTGATTGTGAGAGAGGAGGTAGCAGTGGAGGAAGTAGGAGTTGCAGTTGCTGACGAAGCACCAGCAGCAGCTGTTGTTGCTGACGATTCGCGACGATGCTTGTCCTGCTTGTCCAGTTTCTCCTGTTTTTCCTCCTTGGAACGCTTCTTTTTCTTCTTGCGATCTCTGCTCTTATGCGCTGTCGTTGGCGTGACATCCTTCTCGCTCGATTGTCGCTGCGGCACTGAATGTTGTTGATGTTGTTCCACAACAGAGTTGTTGTCCTCGTTGTCAGAGAAACGGAATACGTCAGTCATATCGCTGCGATAGGTTGTTGCTGTCGAGGGCGTTGCATCTTCGGGCAACTTGTTGCTGTCGAAGTCGTCCATGAGTTGCGCCTCCAGAGCTCGACCAGCCTCATCCATATCGACGCTGTTGTCATCGTCCATTTTACTAGCTGTAGCTTGTTGCTGCTGCTGCTGCTGTTGTTGCTGCTGCTGTTGTTGCTCCCGCTGTTGGTGCTGCTGCTCGCGTGCAGATTTCTCGCGTCGTTTCTTTTCACGTTTCTCTTTGCGATGACGCTCTCGTTCACTGCGTTCCAACTCTAGATCCTCCTGTTGCTGCTGCTGCTGTTGTTGTTGCTGCTGTTGTTGGCTTACAGACTCTTTATTGCTGTGGGGTGTTGTATCCAGCTGCTGCTGCTGCTGTTGTTGTTGCTGCTGCTTATAGGTCTGCAATGCAGCAGAAACCATGGGACCCGTTGTAGACAATTGCACCTTGACTGAGGCCGCCTCAGGCTGCTCATCGGTGAGCTGTGATTCCTCCTCCTCTTCTTCCTCGTCCGATATAATGCCAAATATATCCTCCATTTTGTCTTCGCTGCGTTTGGTTGCACTTGGCGTTGGTGGCGATGCAACATTACCGGCTCCGCTGGCATTATAAAGACGCGTCGATGTCGTGTCCAAACTCTTGGATTTCTTTGACTTCTTGAGGCGATGACGCTCCTCCTTGGAGAGTTTCTCACTCAGCTGCGGCTGATCCACAGAGGCACTTGCAGTTGTTTCGCTCATATTTCGCAGCTTCTCACGTTTCTTCTCCTTGCGCTCCTTGTGCTTGCGTCGCTCACTGACCGATGCCGTCTTGGAGATCGCTGCAGCAGACACAGAAGTAGCTGCAGCAGTTGCTGTTGGTGTTGCTGCCGTTATGCTGGCATCCAGAGAAGATGTATTGCTGGGAGTTGTGACCGCAGCAGCTGCACACACAATTTGCTCCTGTTTGAGCTCCGTGAAGCTATCGAACTTATTCGTCTTGCAATCGGAGGAGACATCAAAGATGCTGCCACCACTTCCAGCACCACCAGGTGTGGGACATGAGGCAACATTGGTTGATGTGCCACTGCCATCTGCTGATGACTTCAAGCGACGTTTGCTCTTCTTGTGCTTCTTACGCGTCTCGGGCGAATACTCCTTGATCTTGGCAGAGCCATCGCCAGCGCTACCGCTCACAAACTCCGCGTAGCTACTGCTGTTGTTGAAGTACTCATTGTATTCCTTCTTGAACTCCGTTTTCAGCTTACGCTCCTCATTGGAGGAATGCGAATTGTGGCGAGATTTCGTATACTTCTGCATATCATTATCCGATAGCTGCTCTTGCTTAATCTCCGGTTGCGGCTGCGGCTGTGGCTCCTGTTTGATTGCCTCCGGTGCAGCAGGTTGCGATTGCGATTCAGAATCAGATGCGATGCGTGTGGAAAGGCAATTGCGTTTGCCACCCTGACCCAACATAGTACGTCGACGTATCTCATCCTCGGAACTATCATCGCCATCGCATAGACGACGCAGGTTCTGTTCCATTTGTTGCCGCATGCGGCTGATATTGAGTGCATCTGCCTCGCTCTCTGCCACCGTGTCGACATCGCCATCAGAGTCAGAGAAGATGCGACTATGTGAGAGTTTGCGATGCAGATAGCCCTCATCGTCTTCCCCATCGTCGCTGCTGCTTAGTCCATGATGGCGGCCATGGAAGCTGCTGCTGCCGCTGTTGCGATGATGATGACGATCCTCGAACTCGGTGTCGCTATCACCATCGTAACTTGTCGAGCGCTTCTTCTTGGCACGTGATTGCTTCAGTTGCGAGAACTTTGCCTTGATCTTCTTCTCCTCCGCTTGACGTTGCATATTCTTGCAACTACGCGCCTTGACCTTGTCATACATGGAGACATTGGGACAATCGTCGGGTATATCAAAGATTGAATGCTTCTTTGATGCATCATCTGTATCATCCGAGTCGGCGGAGCTTAGCATCATTATCTTACGTGGCTGAGAGGATGCCTTCGTCGTTGACGAGGAGGCGCCTCCTTCGTCAGACCCACGCGATGATTTGCGTTCAATGCTGCGTCGATGATGATGATGATGATGTGATTGGTGATGCGATTCCCGATGCTGCTGCTGCTGTTGTTGTTGCTGGTTCTGTTGCTGCTCTCGCTGCTGGTGATGATGCAATTTGCTGGAACTGGTATTGGTATTGGTGGAGCTCAGTTCGCCAGCTGAGCTGCCCGCCGCAGAGATGCGTCTGTGTGGATTATGCGTGGGTTCCTCATCTGTATTCGTCGATTCAGCCACTGAGTGTCGCTTCTTCTCGCGATGATGATGATGACTATCACGTTTGCTCTTGTGCCTCGACGAGGATGACGAGCTGCCATGATGATGACTGCTGTGATGATCCCGTTGCGATGATGAAGACGACTTGTGCAGCGACGATGATGACGATTGTTGCTGATGCGACGACGACGACTGCGATTGTTGTTGCTGCTGCTGCTGTGTCTGTGGTTGCTCCTCCTCACTGGTATTGAGCTGCTGTTTGACACTGGCAACAGTTGCTGCTGCTGTCGCTGTTGCTGTCTCCACATCGACACTCATCTCGCTGGCGGATTTGCTGCTGCTATGATGTTTATCACGTCGGTGATGCCGGGAACTGCTGCTGCTGCTGCTCTTGTGATCCTTGGACGAGGAGCTGCTTGTCTTCTCGTCCTTGCCGCTGCTCTTGTGCTCCTTGGAGTCACGACGATCGTTCAGACGATGATGATGATTGCTCTGGGAATGACTGTGATTTGCATTCGAATTGCTGTTTTCCATGCGAATGCGCTTGACATAGTCCTCATGATTTTGTCCACCTGTTCCGCCCCCGCTGTGATTGCTGTCCTGCGAACTGAGACGTCGCTTGTGCTGACGAGCAAGGGGAACGGGTGAATTGCGGGATGATTTACGGGAACGATCCTTATTGCTGCTGCTGTCGGAGGGGGTTGCTGGAACTGCTGCTGCTCCCGCTGCTGTTCCTGGCAGATCGCTGGCATTCTCTTTATTGTGTTGCCGATCATTGTCGCTGCTGGTGGTGGTGGTGTTGGTGGGCGTACTCGTTGTCGTGCTGCTCGCATTGTGGGCATAGAAACTGCTCGCCTCGGAACTAGCATCGGATTTGTTCTTATGGTACGCGGACATATCACGCATCCGTCCCATCCGTGCCTCTTGTTCCCGTTGCTGATCACGTTCACGTTGCTCCTTCTCCTTCTCACGCTGTTCCCGCTCACGCAGCTGCTCCTTTTCACGCTCCTCACGTTCCTTTTGTTCACGTTCCTCTTGCGCTTTACGTTCCCTTTCACGCTCTCGCTCCTTTTCCTTCTCCTCTTTGGCTTTGCGCTCTTCCTCTTGGTGCGCCTTGCGCTCCTTCTCCTGTTCACGCTCATGCTGCTTTCGCAGTTCCCTGTCGCGTTTATCGCGATCTTGTCGCTCCTTGTGATGCGACGTCTTCTCCTTATCCTTCTCTTTCTCCCGCTCTTTTTCACGCTCATGACGCTGCTGATGATGATGTTCCTTGTCAGGCTTTGATGACTCGACAGGTTCATCTGTTTCACTGGAATCATCTTCAACCTTCGGCGTCGCCGACTTGGATGATTGCGATGATGCC
This sequence comes from Zaprionus indianus, assembly GCA_018904595.1. Lineage (NCBI taxonomy): Eukaryota > Metazoa > Arthropoda > Insecta > Diptera > Drosophilidae > Zaprionus > Zaprionus indianus. The sequence continues at coordinate 8,494,778 of JAEIHA010000905.1, forward strand.
GAGTTCTTTCGCTTATCGGAGCTGGAGCTCGAACTGGAGCTAGAGGTGGAGAATTTCTTGGATTTCTTATCCGACGTATCGCTAGAGCGATTATTGTGTTTGCTGCTGCTATGCGAGGAGGATTTGTCGCCGCTGCTATGCGAGGAGGATTTGTCGCCGCTGCTATGAGAGGAGGATTTATCCCCGCTGCTATGTGATGAGGATTTGTCGCCGCTGCTATGCGAGGAGGATTTGTCTCCGCTACTACTGCTGCTCGAACCCTTCTTTGAGGATGAGGAGGTTGTGGTGGTCGTGGAGGATGAGGAGGCAGAACTTTTGCTGCCCGTTTCTTCCACTGAGTTGTTTGGCGGTTGCTTTTGTACGTGTGTAGAGGAACTGTTACCGTTGTTGCTCGAGCTAGAGCCACCTGTGGTGCCCACATTGGTGCTACCTGGCACTGAGGCTGATTTCTGCAGCACAGTGCGTGGCTCAATTGGTGCAGCCGGCACACTAAGACTTTTGCTGAGCGGTTGTGGTTGTGTTGCTGATGTTGACGACTTTGTCTTGTTGGACACCTCAGGCGGTGGCGGTGGTGCCGGCTGTATCGCTGGCGGTGGTGCTGCGGTATTTGGCAATGGCGGGTGACTGGGAAACGGATACTGCAGACCCTTGCTAGGACCTGCTGTCGAGCTCGAGGTGCTTCCAACCGCTGCTGCGGTGGCTGCTAGCGATGTTGCTGCCGCTGCTGCAGATGTTGCTGCTGCTCCCGTTGTGGCTCCAACTATACCTGACTTAGTGAGCTGACCAAGACCGCTGGCCCCGACAGCATTAACCACAGAGGGTGACGGCGATGGACTGTTGTAGGGCGACATTGATGCTTGCGGCGAATTCATGGGTGACAAACTGCTCAGACGTTGCAACAAAGCTCCAGTTGTCTTGCAACTGCTGCTGGCACCACTGGTGGCATTGCTTGTACTGCAGTTGCCAATAATGGGGGTCGTCTTTGTGGCCGCCAAATTGGGCAATGCTGGCGATGTGTTGCCACTGCCACAGAGTCCACTGTGTCGCACACTTCCCGCTGTTGTCGTTGAGCCTGTGGCAAAGTCTGTCGTCGTCGGCTCGTACCATTGATTCTTCTTGAGACGCTGAAAATCATCGTCAAACACGGATTTTTTGGCCAAGAGGGATTTTACAATATCCGATGGTTGCAACTCATCAATATCAAGGAACTTATGACGTGAATTACTTGTGGAACTCGACACAGTGCCACTTGAGCTGTTGCTGTTGCCCGATCCAGTTTGATGATGCGATGAGCTGAGACCGCTGAGGTTTGACGAATGATGCATTGATGATAACTGCCAGGAGGGTGTTGTATTCGACTGATTGCCACTGCTGCTCCCGTAACCGTGACTGTGACTATGTCCATGACTACTATGACCATGGCTGTGACTGCTGTGACCGTGACTGTGGCCAGCGTTCGCTGATGTTGCTGTCGTGCTGCTGCTGCCGCCAGACCAACGCTCGTAGTTCTCCTCAAAATTACGCAGACGTTCATCCAACGAAGGACTGCCTCCTGTCTGGCCACTAGGCACATCAGAGTCGCTTGAGTTGGAGCTCAGCGAACGTGGACGTGCTGGGCTGCCCATAAGACCGGAGGACAACAGCGATTGTTGTTGCAATGGCTGCAGTTGATGTTGTTGCTGCTGCTGTTGTTGTTGTTGTTGCTGCTGCTGCTGTTGTTGCTGCTGATGTTGGTGGTGATGATGATGATGATGATTGGAGGAGCGCCAATAACGCGAGGAGGGACTTGGCAGAAACGCTGAGCCACCGGATGTTGTCGATGCTGACAATGAGCCACACGACGACGACATGCCAGCGCCAGCAGCGCCTGCACTAAGACTAGAGTTGCTGTTGCCACTGTTGCTGCTGCTGCCACTACCAAGCAGCGCTGCTGTCGTGGACAACTGTTGCAGATAACTGGATACGCCACTCGACGATGAGCTGCAGTTGCTGCCACCCGCATTGCGTTGCTGTTGAAAGAACAGTACACCAAATTTGGGCAATGGCAACCACATGACCTCACGCATGCGTGGCACACGCTCTCTTGGTGGTGGCAGGCGACGCGGCTCTGTGGGCAACACCTCGGGCCGTTCATCGCACAGCGGCGTGCCAGGACGTGATCCGTCGGCGCTCTCGCCACCGCTTGCCTCGTGCGAATGATGGGAATGTAGCTGATGTCCACGTCCACGCGAGGCATGATGATGATAGTCATCGTTGGGTGTGGAGGCGGACGATGCTGCCAGTGTACCAGGCGTCAGCACACTGCTGCTATTTGCTGATGAGGTGGAGCAAGCAGACGCAGAGGCAGAATTTACAGCCGACGACTGTTGTTGCTGCTGCTGTTGCTGTTGCACCGGTTGCGGTTGTTGCAATTGTTGTAGACTGCCTGCTGTGACGCGACGTCGTTTTGCTGCCAACGATGAATTCATCAAATGCTGCTGCTCCATGCTGCTTGCACCCACAAGTCCATGTCGAAACGCAGAGGAATTTGAGAGTGCAGACAATGCGCCTACATCGATTGAGGGACGACGACAGCTGAGCATCATGCCGTGATGCTGAGCTGATGGTGGCGGTGGTGGTGGTGCCACAGCTGAGAATTTACCAGCCTCCGAAACGCGTCGTATTTCACTCTTACGATTCAGTGGATCGTGTATGACATCACAGTTGGACAATGGATTTAGCTTGTTGTCGCTATTCTGATCCAGGGACTGACAAAGAAAGAAGGTAAGATTAATCAAGGCATTTTCAAATAGATGTATTCAGTGGACTTACCGCACTGGCATTGGAATGATGATGATGATGGTAATCCATTTTGATGCGCTTGCGCGGACTGACCACGCCCTCATCACCACTGGACGGGCAATCGTCGATTTGTTCTGGTAATGGGAAACGTTGATTTTGCGCTGGATGAGAACGCAAGTCTACAGTTGATGTCTTACCACAACGTCGGCGATTCAAGTTGCTGTTGCCAGTAGTAGTTCCACTATTATTGCTGCTGTTGCTGTTGTTGTTCAACAAGGTAACCTCGAGAGCATCACCCGTTGAACTGTTGCTATTACTGCAGTTCAACACGGGACCAAGACGTGAAATGACAGGTGAATCGCAGCGTATCGCAGTTGTTTCCTCATCCTGAGCCTGATTCATGTTGCTGTTGCTGGCGCCATTGTTGTGCTCGTCATTGTTGTTCCGCACTCGACGATCCACATTGTTGAAATCAAAGTCGATGGTATGTCGTGCATTGCGCGCTGCACGCATTCTTGCCTGCACCATCGCTGAAGGCGACATTGGCATCGCACTCGAACCCACCACAGATGGTAATGTTGTTGCTGTTGTTATGCCACCACACATGTTGCTGCTGCTGCTGGTGTTGTTAACAATTGGCGAGGCAATGCTGGGTGCGGGCATTGCATTACTGGAAGAGATGCTGCTGTTGCTGTTGCTAGAGTTGCTGTTCGTATTGCTGCCAAGCACAGCAGCAGCTGCAGTTCCTGTTCCACTAGTGCTACCAGGTGTATTGCCGCCTCCGCCGCCACCGGGCGAGCTACTATCATTGGAGTTCTGATGCCGGCTAAAGGAGGAGGCGCGCGAGCGTGACTGTGAGGACTCGTAGCGATTGAAGCGTGATGAAGCAGATGCTGCAAAAGGAAAGATATTTCAGTAAAAGAGTAAATGGATCAGTTCTTCTTCAACTTACCCGCATTTGGTTGCTGTGGTGGCTGCTGCTGTTGCTGCTGCTGTGGCGGCGCTTGCGGCGTCTGTGTAGACGGCGCCGGTGGTTGCTGTTGCTGCTGTTGCTTCTCCTGCTTCTCATAGAACGCATCTTGACATTCACGCGAAGCAAAGTCAACCTGAAGTTTACGTCCACGCATTATAGTGCCACGCATATCCTTTACAGCCGCTTGGGCATTCTGCACCTGATCGTACAGAACCAATGCCAATTGTCGCGTCCGATCGATGCTCACTTTGGTCACAGTGCCAAATCGTGTGAATTGCGATTGAAGAAACGATTCAGAGACCTTTTCCCCAACACCATCAATCCATACACAATTTGTGGGCATCGATTTGCCAAAGCCAAGCTTAATGCGATTACTTCCGAGATGTTCACCATCCATTTTACGCATAGCCTTCACCACAGACACAATATCGGAATACTGACAAAAGGCATAGGCATTCAGGCCCTGCTTCTTGATATCGATTTCGATGATCTCCCCGAAACTCTCGAAATGCACACGCAATTCACTGGCCGTTATATCCTTCTCCAGATTCCCTATGAAGAGGGTACGCGTCGATTTCGGATGATATTCATCTAGTTCTGCTTCATAGGGACGAAACTCATTGTCCTCCACATCGTAACCCTGATAGGGTTCCACTTCGATTTTACAGCCAAAGAAATGTTTATCGTGTGACACCTCAAGTGCCTTCTCCACATCGTCGGGTTTCTTGAAACATACCAGAGCATACCGCTCTGAGTTCTGTCCCACCACTTTCACCCACGTCACCTTGCCGTGTTTTTTGTACTCGTGAAAGAGACCATCCTTGAGAGATGTGTCCGAGGAACGTGCAGGCAGGTTGCGTACGCGTATTGCCAGCGGTCGATTATCTTCGGAATGAACCACCGGATTCGCTGGCAAACAGGAGGAGCTGCTACTGCTTGAGCTGCTGCTACTGCTGCTGCTCGAACCACAGCCACCGCCACCGCCGGCATTGCCACTGGGATTTGTAGAGTTGCCTAAAGGGGGGGGGGAAAGAGAAGCAGTTTTAAATTTAAGTGAAAACGGGTTAATGTTTGCTGCTGCTCCACTTACTGGTTGCTGTCACACAGCTCTGCAAACTGCGTGAACTGCGCGACGATGATGAGGAGACGCCAGCACCACTGCCAGCTCCTACTGCGCCACCAACGACAACATCAGCACAATTACCCGATATCGGGCTGGACGCGTGCGAATGTGACGATGAGTGCGACGACGCTGATGAGGAGCTATGCGAGCTGCTGTAACTGCTCGGCGAACGCGAATGCGAGCGACTCGACGATGTTGTGCTGCGTCCGTGTAAATGATGACGAGGCGCACGTTGGCTGCCACCGCCGCCACCAACCATTTGCGTTGGCGTCGAGTTGCCATTATCCACGGCTGCTGCCAATGCAGCGGCAACATTTAGAATATCACCGCTGCTGCTGCTGCTGCCACTTGAAGCTGCTGCTCCTGTTGCTGTAGCTGAAGCTGTTGCAATTGGCATCGTTGGAGTGGCCGTGTTTATTGTATTATTTAAACTATTACTACTAAAACTATTGTTTGTGATTGTACTTGTCGTCGCTGCTGCCGCTGCCGCACTTCCTCCTACTCCTCCTATTCCCGCTCCACCACCACTGCCACTGCCACTGCCGCCACCACCACCGGGTGATTCTGAGCCACAGCGCGCCGTTGCCGTTTTGAGCAACTTATTCAGTTTGCTGACGCCAGCGGCGCTATTTCTGTTATTATTGTGTTGCAGGTGGATTTTACGTATCGCCGCCGCTGTCGCCTCATCCCCAGCAGCAGCAGCACTGCCCGCGTATGCAACACTGCGATGCATTGCTGTGGTGCTGCTGGAGGATGTGCTTGATGCTGATGTTGTTGACGACATTGTCGTCGTTGTCGCTGCTGCCTGCGTCGACGATACCGCTACTGCTGCTGCTGCTGCTGCAGCTGCCGACGCCGCCGCCGCCACTGCTGCTGCAGCTTGTGCTGCTTGAGCTGCTGCTGCTGCTGCTATCGTATGCGAGTGCGGGGCGGGTGGTGATGTTGTATACGAGGCGGATGTGTTGTAGTGATGCTGATGATGTGGATGTGTATGTGGATGCTGATGCTGATGATGTGGAGGATGTGGATGATGTGGATTGATCGGTGAGCTCATTATGCCGCCCGCTGTTGAGATGACGGCATTGCCACCGCCACCAGGACTTTTCAATTGAGCTGTCGTCGCAGTAGCAGCTTCGTACCATGACTGCGGTACGCGTGTGTTTTGGTTAATGTTGTTGTTGTTGCTGCGATCGCCCAACGCTTGCGGCGCTGATGCTCCTGATGTGACTGTGACTGCTCCCGTCGTTGTCGCCGTACCCGATCCTGCTCCCCCAACAGATCCAACACCACCAGTTCCCGATCCAACACCAATTCCAGCTCCAGCTCCCGTACTGGCTGCGGCACCACCGGCTGCTGCTGCTGCTGTTGCTGCTGTCGTTGTCGTCGTGTTGCTGCTGTTGCTATTTGTAGCTGACGCACCAACTGCTGCTGCTGCTGCTGCTGTTGTTGCCGCTGAACCATTCCTATAGAGGCGATCTCGTTGGCGCGATCTATCGCTGCTGCTTGTGTTGTTGTTGTTGTGGCTGCTGCTGCTGTTACTGTTGCTAGTGTTGTTAATATTACTGCCAGCAGTTGTTGCTACTGCTGCTGCTGCTGCTGCGGCGTTGTTGGTGGCTTGATAGACTATGCGGCTGCGATCGTAGTAGTTCCTTTCGAAGCTGTTTGTCGGTGGTTCTTCTGTAGACCTATAGATAGAAGAGGGAGAGGAAAGATTTTAAATGAATACATTGCAAACAGAACAGTTGTCAGCTTAAACAATATGATTGTTATTATTTACTACAATACTATAAACAGTGTAGTCTTTTTTGTTTGTTGTTTTGCTAGTGTTAGTTATGCCCCACCCACCTCCGCATAATAGTTTTTACTCAGAAAACCTTGTCAATTTGCGGCTGCTACAGGGTATCCTATTCTTGCTGTTGTTGCTATTCGGCTGTTGTGCGCCAAAGGGGCGCCTTTTGTTTCCTATCATGGGTGGAAACGAACCCGAAGACGACGACGACGCACCATGGAATATGGATATTTTTTAAATTTCCTATATTTCACCAACACAAACACATATGTATATAAAGATTAACACAGAGTGAGGTAGAGATCGACAAAATTTCACCGGCGAAAGAAAGAAAGAAAATAAAATATGAAATAAAATAAACGGCGCCAAATTGAACGTCGTCTGCCGACGTCGTCGTCTGTTTACGCGGCAGAACTTGGCGAGTTTGGATATATGTACGTTTTATTTTTTCCTCCTCTTCTTTTCTTTTTGCAAACGCACACACACACACGCGCACAAACACTTATAAAGCCAGTGAGCCGATGCCGGGTATACAAAGATCGGAGAGCACAAACCGGTTTCAGCTTTTTTATTTACACACACTTAATTCACCGATATTATTGCCATAAAACTAATATCTATATACACGTATGTATTTTCACAATATTTTCCGCGTTTCTCTTTTCTACAATTTTTCATTCGATCGTTTTGCCGCTTGCCGCTTCTAACTATTTGTTCATCTGCTTTCACGCCGATATTCGCGTAACCAAACACGAGCAGCGGCCTCTGTTAAATGTGTTGCCAGATCGTTTAAATTTCGGGAGAGGAAATACGAAGAGAGAGAAAGAGAGCGCGCGTGCATGCGGCAGGCCTGCCAAGTCGTTTGCAGCGCACTGTTAATTAACAGTGCTGGGTCAACTCAACCGAGTGTCCGAAAAAAACCTGATATTTTCATTGAATCTTCTGCACTCTCGTCGTTAAAATAATGTGCGTGTTGTGCTAATAAATAAAACTTTATTGTGTGACGAGGCTTCTGGTAGCAATAAAAACAACTAAATGGCACATAACAGCACACTGTTAATAACATTTCGAGGCGCATTTATTGTTTACACTTTCATGCTCGCACTGTTAACCACTTAGGGTGGACCCAAACAACGGCGCATTTTCCAGGTAGAAAATAATATGTTGCGTCTTTTACCTGAATGAAAATCAACCCCGCAATAAATTAACGCGCATCGCTAAAGGTATAGAGGGCTCACCCAATGACAGGCCTATTTTCACACACACAGCCATACACACATATAGAAGGGAAAACAGGCGCGACCTTAACTAAAGTTGTCCCATTGTTTCCCAGAGAACGAAGGGCGAAAAAAAAATACGAAAAGGAAACAAATGAACACTGAGCCAAAGGGCACGTTATGAGAACAAACATGAAATGCCAATATACGTTAAACGTATCCAGATATGTGTTTATGTAAATTTACATATGTATATGTGTGTGTCTGTTACGTACTTATAAGGAACCGCCTTTACGACGGCCTCAACGATCGATTCGCATTGAACGCGTTCAATGACAGACGACGACGACGACTGCTTATGACACCGTTTGTGTTAATCTGCTGCAAGGGCAGTCGTCGCTCTGTAGCAGATACTACAGCTACAACTGATACGATCTTTACACACACGCACACACACACACACATACAGTCGCATCTAAATTTACATGTGAATCACAGTATGATGTAATTAGGGCAACAAAGGCAACGCGTAACGTGCTAAAACAGTTTGTACTAAACTAAAATTAGAAAAACAGCTTTACATTCCTCTTAAATAGGTCATTAGTTTATTTTAGGCACAGTATGCTGTGTCATCTCTAACTCTGGCAAAATGCAAAACGTAGCTTGAAAGTCAAGGAATTCCCTTTAAAAATATCCAAGTGTGACTTATGGAAAATGTTAGTAAACTTTTTGATGCATAAATATAGAAAAAGAACTGGGAAAGTCAAAGATTAAAATATTAAAATACTGAAATAAATAATATATATATATATAAATATATTATATGTATACAATAATATTAATGTATTAATATTTGTATTTTTATTAGCTTTATCATTTTTAATACCAAACTGAATCTTGAAAATATTCCGACTTGAAAATAAACAACGAATTTCTCAAAACATAATGTTTGTTTGTTCAATAGAAAACTTGAAGATTTATCGCAGAAAAGAAAAATTAAATTTTTTTTGAAGAGAAACATAATTTACTAATAAACAGTATTATTATTTATTTTTAATTGTTTTGCCAAGCTCTTCGTTTATAATTGTATTTTAAACCCCCAAGTTAAATAAGAATTCCTTTTGCCTGTTCCTAAACAAATAACTGTGTGTTTTGTTAAGCTCGAATAAAACAACAAATTCCAAGTTTTTTCTGTTGTTATTTTTCTTTAGCTCGTGAAAATTCTCTATGCATTTTTCCCAACAAACCCTCGCTTAAAGCAGTTATCAGACAGAAAATCTTTATCTTTATAGCGCTGTAGCTTAAATGCGGCTTGCAAATGTAATTTGAACAGCTCAGTTATCTTCCTCCCCCCTTCCCCCAACCTCTCTGTTGTGCACATACGTGTACATACGTTGAATTTGATGAATTGAATGAATCCCCACTCTCATTCTATCATTCCTTTCATGCTGCCAGCTTATCCAAAGGTTTTTAAAGCCGCATTAAGCGCTTTAAGCGCAGGCAAAGGCGGAGGCCGAGAGGGGGTTGGGAGGAGGTGGAGGGGTCAGCACATACATAGCACAAGCCGCAGCGAGAAGCACTTAAAATATGCCCATGTAAAGCACATAAATGCGCGTGTGTGTGTGTGTTTCCTTTACATATGTACAGCTGAGCTCTCTGGTAGCTGCAGTTTCCAGGAAAGCTGCCTGGAAAATCACGTGCGTGGGCGGCCAAACGGATGCAGGCAGCAGAGGAGCTCCTCTGCTGATGACTCAGGCAGTATATACAGTAGATATATATACTGGAGGTAGTATATACCAACAACTACATGAGCATCATTGCATCTGTGAGGAGCTGAGCTGAGCTGAGCCGATGCTGTGCCCGGCATGCGCAGTGAGGCGGGCGAAAAATCAATTCAGCTAAAAGTGCGCCCGGCTAGGGTCGCCAGCAACAACACAATGGCAACATTTGTTGCGCCACCAACACAGCACAGCAGCAGCAGCAGCACTGGCAGAATCGGAGCAAAGTAATGCAGAGAGCAGCATCCGGGCAGGAGAGAGAGCAAGAGAGAGAAAGAGCGAGAATGTTCGCAGCCGAATATTGCATTACTGCGTTGCTTGCTCTCAGTTTGGGCAGCTTATGTAATACATTATATATTCGCCAGCTAACGTGCCACTCCCCCTGCCGCACCCCCCATACACACCACTTCCCAGGCCTCGCCTGGGCTCCAAAACTTTTGCTCTGAAACGTCCTTGTTTGAGGTTATTTCTGTGTATTCCGTGCGCGCGCCAGGCAAGGAATCTATATGATATACAGCAGCATATAAACACATCCATGTATGTGTGTTGTAACATACATGTGGGTGTGTGGGGGGAAGGGTTCGCAACTTTTTGCACAACTTGAAATTCCTGAAATCCCTTTTAGCCTTTCATTCAATCATTGCCAGAGCTGAGCTCTGGACGGGGCGGGCAACGGCCCCATTTGGATTCAGTGGCGAGAGTGTGAGAGGGGCTGGGGAACAGGGGAACTGCAGTCAAAGTAATTTGAGGACTCTGCAGGGGCAGCAGCCAACGTGGGCCGCGCGCTGCTTCTTCGTGTGGCAAGTTGAAGGACACGGGAATGACAGCCGCACCAGCAGCAACAGCAGCAGCGCGGACAATGCACGGCGCGAAACTTAGTGTAAACACGCAGCTAACACCCTTTCCCCCTCTCAACTTCCCCCACACCTTAAACCCTTTTCGCTGTTCCAACTATATCTAGCAAAACTTACGTCGATCAAATTTGCACACGTTGCTAAGCAAGTTATGTACGGAAGCTTGTCTGCCGATATGAAACGGAACTATGATAAGTGAGGAGTCTCGAAAGAAAACTATAAACTTGATAAAGTTATCGACAAGAGAAAGAAGGAAAGAAACTAAAAATGTACCCAGTCTGTTATTGAAAATACATTATTTATACATAATCGAAGAAAACCTAATCTATAAAAATTATTAATATCTTAGAGAGAAGCATAGGATAAATAACAAGATAAATAATCAAAGTTGAACTGCAAAGGAGGTAAGTTTGTTAGTCTCAAGACAAACTTAGGGCTTTACTTTTCAATTACATCCTATAATATAATATTATAATCTTAACAGTTCTTTGTATACAGAAAAATATATAAATTAGTAAGGGATCTGTGGATTCAAAGTTAATATCCAAAAAGAGTAAAGAAAACTAGTGATATGGATGTAAAGAATAGAGTAAATAACGCCATAAGAACTTCTAATTTTGAGCGAATTTAAATATATTTTACGATGTCCAGTCAGTATATAATTTTAACTTCCAGTATCTATAGTATCAGTAACATACATCGACGTAGTAAAGGAAACTATCAAGATTTTTATAACTTACTTAGAATATTATGCCAGAAAATAAACTAAGCAATCAACAAACTTCGAGTTTCAATCAACTTTAAAGGTATTTTGCAATATGCAGGAGAATGTTTCTATAGCCATATCTCAAAGATATAATAATAATATTAAAGAAATAAGTAAAATGAAAATTTCCTTAAATATAAAACAAATTTAAAGATATTAATGCAAATTTCCCATGAGAATATCTTCTTCACTTCATTATTGTTGCCATCTAGGCTAATTTGCGTTATAACAGAGACATTAGAGAAAAGAAAGAGAGCCAAAGAGAGTCCTCTGCATAATGAGGCTGCATTTAAATGCAATTTCGATGCATTTCAGCACATTCGCATAATTATTCAGCGCATTTAAAGTCATGAATTCGAATTGCCAAATGCTTTGCTACAGTTTCCTCTGCTATCTCTGCTGCTGCTGCCGGCCCGGTGGTTTCGACGCCGTGCTGGCTGGCAGCGTACGACGCTAGCAGCGGCTTTAAAAATTATATAAAGCTGCCACAGCACCAGAGCACACAGTGGGTGGGCACAGCGAGCCCTGGGCGCAGTGTAGCAAATGCAGCCAGGGCAGGAGCACCAGCAGCAGCAACATTGCAGCCAACTTCTCTCTCTCTCGCTGTCTATCTCTATGGTATTGCTCTCTCGCTTGCACTGCTGCCTGTGCTTATTAACTTAAACGGGCGACCTCAATTAAAGCACGCGCAGAGGGTGCGACGCAGCAGCTACGGCAAAGTCAGAGGGCAAAGTTGAATAAAAGTTGTAGCAAGCAAAAGCAAAAAAAAAAAAAAAACAAGAAAAGAATCATAAAATAAATATAAAAAAAAAATGACGCAGCGCTTGCTGGCAGTGACGCAACCGGAAGCAGCAGCAGAGGCATATCCTGACTGTGTGAGTGTGTGTGTACATGTGTGTGAGCCATGGGCGTATGAGGAGGTGCTGCTGCAGTCGAGCCTGATCCTGCCTGGCTTCGGGCTATTGAATGAATTTGAGCTTGCCTGGGCGTCGCGGAGGACGTGCGGCAGGGCGCGTTTCCCGTTAGAACAGGAAACAATTTTCTGTTGTTGTGACGCGCGCTGCGGATGTCGTTGTAAAGCGTCGCTGCCAGCGTCAACGTCGTCGTCGTCAAGTCTGAAGTGAAGTCAAGGCGCATGCGCGCTCTAAATTTGTTTGATATTATGTATTACAGTATGATACATTATGTATACGCTAGCTATTTGCGTCCGTTGTGTGTGTGCGTGTGTGTGTGTCTTGCCTGCCACCCACAGCCGCAGGGCAGCTACAATACAACAACAATGCGCGACGCCACAATGAAAATAGACAAGAGAGTTATTCAAAAATTTTGTACAGGCGACTAAGCCAAATACAACAACAACAACAGCAGGAGGAGGCATAACAACAGTGGTAGCAATGACAATAGCAATAGCTGAGCCCCCTTGCAACGCCCACACGGCAAACGGCAGCAACATTTGACGCTGCAGCAACAGCAGCAGCGGCAGCTAAAACGAGGTCGTGGAAATGGAAAATGAAAGCAGTTCGAGAGACGCTGCAGCCAAAGCAGCGCTGCCTGCCCCCTTGCAACCTACCACACCCCCTGGAGACCCGCTAATGCCGGCAAAATGAACTCCACGTAGCGCACTCTGCAAATGTTTTCATGTTTTTCATGTGCAAAATCTAATGAAGGAGGCAATAACAATGTCAGCCATTGTTGTTGTTGCTGTAGCCCTGGGGAGTGGCTTTAAAATACAGTCAAAGCTGCTGCAACAGAGCTACATACACACACACAGTGAGAGAGATTGAGATACAAAAGGCAACACAGGGTACAATTTACAATTTTCATTGCCTACTTTTGAGCGCAGGCGGTCAAGTTTTCAACTGCAGCAGCAGCAGCACAAAGAGAGAGCCAGGAATAAAAGAGGCCACTCCCCAGCAAGTGTGTATAGCAAGTATGTGCTACAGTAATATCGAATGTACAGTTAATATACCATTAAAAGAGAGCACACACATACAAAGCTTGCATATGTATTTGTGTGTGTGTAAATATTTCATGAAACAGAAGTGAAAAACTGTGTGGGCAACACGAATTTCAAATTTTAAATTTAATTGAAAGCAATTAAATTCTGGTATTTTATGCATAGACACACAGGGGAGCTGAGTGGGTAGGAGGGGATGGGGATGTTACTAGTTTCAGAGAGCATAAATTAATATGCAAGTAGCAGGTACAAATTGATATTAAATACAAATAGAAACTAGCTTAATTAGTCTAATTTTATTTTTTGTATAATGAATTTTGATTGTACCATTAATACTATATGTTTATACAATATTATTTATTATAGTATTGTATATATTTTAATATACAAGTATTTAGCATATTAAAATTCCAATACGCATTTTTAAAAGTTGAAGATTTGAAACAATACTTTACTTTTAAATCTGATTTAGAGAAAAATTAAATAGACTGAATTCTGCAAGATGATATAGGTTGTTCCAGGGAATTTACAGATTGATTTAAACTAAGTAAAACCTATAAATATAAATAAAAATCTAGTAGAGATATCAGAGTGGCCTTGTGAATTTTTTTTGCACTGACTCCATCAATATTAAAACACAACTGGACTACTCTGCCGCCCCGTCAATTACAGCATCAATTAGGCACACAGAACATAGGGCGACTCTGGGCCTAAATTGAAGTTGTCAGTTCGAGAAAATGTGAGAGAGAAAAAGCAGATAAGAATTGTCTAATTGGCTGCTGGCAAAGTTAATTGGATATACTGGCAGCAAAAAGGATATATAGTCGCTTATTCAAACTAATTCCTCTCGTAACGAAGAAAGCCACTCAGGCAAATGCGTAAATCCGCTTAAGGACAAAATGTAAATGTCAAGAGGAAAAAATGAAATCAAGAATATTATGGAAATTTAAATGATAATCCCTGCTGCAAAGAGAGAGCAGACTTAAATACTGGCGGCGACGCAATCAATTATTAGAAAATTGTATTTATTTATCGCATTTTAAATGTGAATTCAATTTGGCATTTTGCGCGTGGCAGTTGGCAACTCTGCGGTTTATTACATTGGCGCAAATCAAGTGAAAAACGATAGAAGGGGGAAAGGGGGGCACAAGCAGACTGGCTGACAGGCAATGCAATTACAGACACACACACACGCACACACACAGGTGCATAATCAGCTTTGGCACAGCGCAAAATGTTGACAATTTAATTAGAATTGATTTTCCGTTCGATATTTTCCAGGGAAATTCACACACACGCACACACCTCAAGCGGCTACTGCTAATGTTATATAATCACACACACACATTCGTACGTTTGTTATATTAACGTGTGTGTCATTAAATTGCATGACGACTAATATATATCACAGCGCCACCCAACACATCCCACTGTGCCCTCTTGCCTCTCTTTCTCTTGCCTTTTCTCAAATCTAATGAGCAATATTTGAGAATTCTCTCTCTCTCTCTCTTTCCCTTGGCAACTGCAATGAGGCATGCCACATGAAGATTGATTATGCCACAAGTTTTAATGCGTTTTGCCATTTATTTCAATGCAGCTGCCCTGCCACGCCCCTTCGCACAGTCTCTGCAGACTTTTATGTGTGCTTCCAGAGAGAGAGCGAGGGACATTGTGCACAACATTAACATGATATATGCATGCACTTTATGGGCAAATAGATAAACAAAGATATAAGATACGAGCAGCTACAAGATACAGATACAATATACAACATATATACTACATATATAAATATGTATGTGTGTGTTTGTAATGTATGTGCTGCATTATAGAGACGCTCTGATTGCAAAGGATATTGAATTGAATGGAAGACACGCCACACAGTGATTCGATTCTCTCTCGCTCTGGAGCACAGTTTCTGCGCGCTCTCTTTCTCTCTCACTCGCTCTGTCTCTCTCCTTGCCGATGGGAATTGAAAGCATCAATAATAATCATAATAATAATTTATGTATATGGCCAAATGGAAAGGGGGCACTATGAGTGGGCATAAGTAGTTCAACATGGTCGGACAGAAAGAGGTTGAGTAACAAAGAGAATTTCTAAATAAAATATAAACAGAATAAACAAAGCGCCTTTCTATATGTTTTATTTAGAATATTTCAGGTACTTTTCAAATGAATATATAGCATATAGTTCATAAGACTTTACCTGCTTTCATGATGGAACTAACCCCTCACTAATTGCAATATATTTGAAAGCAAAGTTCTGCGCTTTGTTTCCAAATTCTGAGATAACGAACGAAAAACAGTGACTAGCCACGCCCCCAACCCCCTGTTTTTCTCTTATGTTATTCACTACTGATGAATAAATCAGGTACGAATGCACTCTGAAAAAGCTGCCAATTTCTATGCAGCCCATTCACGTTTTTATTGCTCATACGCACAGCACGAAGAAAAGCTCAAGATTGCACAGGGCACTCAAGGGAAGCTCCCTGCTCCCTCCTCCCCTCCTCTTACTCCTTTTCTCTACATGTGCATAAAGGGACTGAGCGCAGCCACAAAACTGTGGTGAACTCATTGACCATCTCGTGTGCCATTCGCACATGTCAAAAGTTGCCAGAGCTGCCAAAAATAAAATGAAAAGATGAGAAGAATTTGTATTTATTTTTTGTGGCGTGTATTTATGGCCATTACTCAATGCCCCGCAGCAGTCATAAAAGTTGAAAATGCATGCAATTTTTACGACACTGCCAGCCAGAGAAACATGGCAAGTGCTGTCCCGAAACAGTGGCAGCAACAGCAACAGAAACAGCCGCAAGGCCCAACATGTAAATTGTAACCAGCAGCAATGTTTTCTACTTCTTTCTCTTGCACTCCTTAACGCTACCCCTCTCTTCATGGGCGTGGCACATATTGAACATGCCTTGCATTTGTTTATCCACCAATTTGCTGTGAGTGTGTGTGCACATTTAATTGTCGCCCACGTAGCGTATGCGCAATGTACATAGATAACGCATACGCCGCGTTGGCCCTTTCTCATGTACTTTTGCTCTATAAATAACTAGTTTGACATGCAGTATATAGTCCACGTAGGTAGATAGGTATATATTGGTACATATATGTACCATAAATAAGCTTGTAATATGAAAATATCAACTGGCACAAGCAGCTGCCCCGTTCACATGTCCATTAGCCGCGCATCATTTCAATTGACATTTTGCGCGCGACAACGACAACAAAAACAACAACAACGACGACAGCGACAGCCAAAGCGACGATAATGACGGTGGCAAACGGTGGAGACGACAGCACTTTCAATCTATTTCCATTTGCAGTCGCATTTAGGCAAATCAATTTTCAATTTTCCAATTTACAAAGTGCACTGCAAGAAAAGCTACGAGGCAGCTTGACTGTAGATTGTGTATTTCTATATGTTATAGTACTACGATTCTGTTGAAATTTGTTGTACATCTAAATAACATAAGGAACTGCATAGCTGTGAAGCTTTGTCAAAATATTCCATACATCAATGAAGTTATTCACATTTAAACTTTAAGTTAGAGAAAGGAAAGCAAATGAGAAAGGTATACGAGATATACATAGTACATAGACAAAGATATACTATAGATATAGCAAAGAACTGTTTATATAAAGAGAAACTGTAGACTAGTCTACCATTATGTTCTTGAACTATACACACTAAGCTTTACACTCTCTCTACACTAGTTTCTTCCCTTTCTACTATTTAAATTCATCTTCGCATTTCATTCATTCAACATCATCTGTTTACCACCTGTTTCTCTCAGTGTGCACAACACACATAGACCTCCACACACACACACACACTTGACATTTTCAGGTTAATGCAATTTTCAAATGCTGCCACATTTTGTTGTTGCTAAATTGCTAATGCAACGCGCCATGTTGCAGTTGTTGGGCATTTTAATTAGGTTCAGCAAGCAGAATTACATAACTCTCCCTCGCCTCCTTGCTCAGCAATTTGTGCCTGCCTTGAGAGAGGGAGAGAGACTGTTGAGACCCACCTCAACCCACACAGCTCTAATGACACACGGTGGTTTCTATTTTTCTACTGCTGGTTACCTCCAGACGCAGTCAACGCCCCCGCCAACGTCGCTGTCTGCAGCCAACACACAATGTTGATTTCTGGCAGCTGTTGCTGCTGCTGTTGTTGTTGTTGCTGTTGTTGTTGCTGTTGGCGCCCGCCTAGTGCGACAAAATATTTGTGCACTTTTCGGCTTGTCAATTATTCACATTCATTTGCAGTCGCATTCATTCACTCATTCATTCATTCATTTATGCAGTAGTTTGCCCAGTTTCCTCATATGCAAAGTTTCAATGGGCGAATCGGGTGAGCAAAAGGTAGAGAGAGGGAGGAAGGGAGGGAGGGAGGTAGGTACGGAGAGTGCCTGCAATTTGCATACGCATTGCGTAAAGTCGAAGCGGCACCTGTGCTGCCACCAAGACAAGTCAAATCAAGACACACTCGACATGCCACCACTCAAGTCGACCCCGTCGACACAACACACAACAAGCAACTTCAGTCCACAATTTGATTTGTCTAATTCGCTCAACAACAAGTCTCAGTCGCCATCTCCATCGCCAACTCGATCTCAATCTCGATCTTAGTCTACATAAGGAAACTTCATGTCAGTCATTGCTGCAGTTTCAGCATCTTAGTCGCAGATACAGTTCTTCCTTTAACTTATTCTGTAAATCAGACTTAGCTATTTCTGTTCTCAGCTCAATTTCTACAGCCAAATCAATCTCAGCTTTGCACCTCCTTCTTCGTCTGTCTGACTAGAGTTTATTCCATTAACTAAGTCTCTTAGTCAGTCTTAGCATTAGCATTGCAACCTCTAGTTCATTTTATAACACCGTCTCAGTTTGGCGTTCCAACTCAATTTCCATCTCTGCTTCAGTTTCCACAACTCGATCTCAATGTTAATCTCAGTCTTTGCTTGAGTCCCAGTTTTCATCACTCTTCTATTAATCTGTCTCTCTCTCAGCCCTTGCCTCAGTTTTAGCTACAATCAGTCTCGACTTTAATCTTAGTCTTCTTAACTCATCTCTTAAATCCCCTTAGTCTCTGTTTTAGTCTCCATCTCACGCTCAGCTTCAGTTTTAGTCACAACTTAGTCTGAGCTTTATTCTCTTTATCTACGAGGGTCGTTTGATAAGTCCGTGACTTTTTGAATAAAATATATTTTTTTCGTCAAAGAAGCGTTTTATTTCTCAACATAATCTCCTTTTAGCTCTATACATTTAGTCCAGCGTTTTTCCAATTTTTTTATTCCTTCCAAATAATAGGTTTTCTCAAGGCCCTCAAAATAGTCGTTTGTTTCTGTGTTTCTCTTCATTTGACCCGAATCTCTTACCGCCGAGCCATTTCTTCATGTTTGGAAACAAAAAATAGTCACAGGGGGCTAAATCTGGAGAATATGCTGGATGGGGTAGCAGTTCGTAGCCCAATTTATGAAATTTTGCCATTAGCACACGAAATTCACTTTTTTCCATTTTCGTTAAAATTCACGAGATCGTCTGCTTTCAATGCCTATAAAACGCAAACCAAAAAACGCAGCTTTCTCAAAATTTTACAGTCAGCTGTTAATCGATAACTGCTGACAGGAGCAGTGTTGTATTTAGAGCAGGTGCGCGGCAAATACAAAAAGTCACGGACTTATCAAACGACCCTCGTATCTTTATATTATTCCCAATTGAGTCTCTGTCTGCATCTCCATCTCATGCTGAGTCTCTATTTCAGTTTCCTACTCATTCTGAGCTCTTCATTTCACTCTCCAACTCAGTCTTAGCTTCAATCTCATCTTCAGTTTCAGTCTCAGCTCAGTTAATATCTCTGCTTTAGCCTGCAACACAATCACTGCTTCAGTTTTCTATTCCCAATAAGTTTCCAGCTCAATCTCAAATTCTCTCTTCAATACCCAAGTCATTCTCAGTTTCATTCTCAATTTCATTCTCTCAGACTCAGCTCTAGTTTCCAACAATCTTGATTCCATTTTGGTCTCAACTGCAGACACTTAAAGCTTCAGTTTTACTCTCCAATTCAGTCTCAGTCTCCGTTTTAGTTTCTATTCCAACTGCAGCGCGTTTTTTGAGAATTTGATGTGCAAACACAACTCGACTATTGAATTTGTTTTGCTTGAAGCTGAAAGAGAGACAGAGCCGCCCACTCGTGTTATAAAGCCCAGCTCAAGTTTGCTGCCTTTCAAGGCAATTCGAACGCAATCGAATTACAGCGATTTGTTTGTTTGCGTAGCTCAACAAAAAAAAAAAATGTTAATAGAAACTCGATAGTACGATAGACGACGCCGCCAGGTGCCATTGTAGATCTTTGTTTGGCAATTGGAATACGTATTTATTATGACACTGAACTCAACGCGGATCTATTATTATGATAATATTTATTTATATTTTTTGAGGGGATTGTAGAAATCGAAACGAACATGGAGAGAAGAGAATGAAGCGTTGAAAGGTTAGTTAAAAGATATTTATAGTTTTAGTTGAGGAATCTGACGGCTTAGCATAAGATGTAGTTGGATCCAATATGATATTTATACCCTTTGCAGAGGGTATATTAATTTTGGTCGGCAGTTTGCAGACTTTCTTCCTCGCTTTAAAATAAACTAGAAAATTTTAAAATTATTTTCATCCTCTTTTATACGAGACTTCTGCTCATTAATTAGTTACTTCACTTCGCCATCAATTTGATCTCCTCTTTGTGTAATCTTCTCTTACGCAGCCAGGAAACTTTATCCCTGTCAAGCGAAGGGGGTCGTTGCCTTAATTACGCGCCCGCTCATTAGGGAGCTACTTAATTTACTTAATTCATTCCTATGCCTTGACAATTCATCAACATTTTGCCCCAATCTTCTTCGTCTTCTCTCGGTGTCATTTCATTTGAGGCAACAACTGCAGCTGCAGCAGCAGCTTGTGGAAACTTTCGCACCAGACTAATGAGCAAATGAGCAACAGATGTGGCAGGGGGAGCGGAGTGGGGGGTAGGAGTGAAGACGAGACAGACTGAGACGGGCGTCTAATTAATGCGACGATATTAATCATGATGAAAAAACCATGTGCAACGACGCCAATGTGAAATTCTAAACGAACAATGGATGCACACACAGCCAACATGCTCTAAAGGAGGAGAAGAAGCCTGAAGGGGGATGTTGGAAGGAGGGAACTCTATCAATTGAGGCACACCAGTCCAAAGGGAGGCAAAATGTCAACGTGACAAGTGACAGCGAGAAAATTTCATAATGCAAATGCGCAACGAAGTCCCTCCCTATCCCCCTCCTCGTCCTCCTACCTTCTGATTGGATCATCGATTGTGTGTCCCTCTTGGGGGCAAACACGTAACCAGCTAACGCCCACGCTAATAAGCTGGGCGTGGCTGTGCTTTTGGGATACACAAGGCGGCTTCGTTAGTTGCCAATTGGCAAAAAAGGATGAAATGGAAGAGTAAGAGAGAGAGACGCCACGCAAATTGGCTTAGAGGCAACACGAGCAACCACACAGGATAAACTGGCAGGAGAGGTGGACGCGGAGGAGAGAAGCATACACTGATTGGCCTGACGAATGCCTGCGGGACTGCACTGAGCTCTGAGATTGCTCAGGTGTGTCTGTGATGTGGCAGCGATTTAGACAGACATCAGGGAAACATGTGTGTGCACAAAATATGCTGACCAATGGTGCGTATGATTAATGCATGATGAAGTACAGTCGCACACGGAAATGTACAACATTTTCAGTTTACTGAACATCGCAATTTTGCGAGTCTATAAAAAGTGAATAGAAATATTCAGTGCTTGATTTCGTTCGAATACATCTGATCTGATATACCGATTATGCATTGTATATAATATTTGGAATTATTATTGGAATATTTTGGAATTATTGCTGAATATTCTTCTGGATGAGAACCTTACTTTTGTCATTTTAATTTGAATATCCTCCTTGATTATTGAGTTGATATTGAGGGTTACTTGGACAAACCTTCTAGTTTTCAATATATAATGAATTTATTATTTAAATTGAAAAACTAAGGGTATATAGAGTTATAGATCGTCACTTAAGTATACGGAATAATAAGCAAACATAGAACATAAAATATTTACAAGTTCTTCATGTGGTCTGTAGTTCTTAAACCTTTTAAAAAACGTATTGAAGAAAGTAAACATTTTTTAAAATTTCCCTGCTTTTGAAATGACTGAATTTCCCAAATAGAATTTATAAAAAATCTCTTATAGACTCTTATGAATCTATATAATTTGTGGTGTATTGGATCTCTTGTTCAATAAAATATTATATCAATAATCTCTCATTAGTTATTCTTCCCTCTCAATTGAACACCAATTTTTCTTAGTCTCTTCCCCACCCTTCCCTTACTCTCCTTATTCTATGCCTTCCCCCACACCTTAGAGACTAGTAATAAGTTAATTACATATTATTATTTTGTTCAATCTCAACTTACATCACAAAAATTGAATTCAACTTTCAATTCTGCCGCAGTTTCGTTTTATTTTTTATTTTTGTATTTTTCTGTCTTGCTGTCTCTCTTTCCTTTGCTGCTTCCTCTGTTTCGCGCACTTCAGTTTATATTTTGTTTTATTAATTATTTTTGCGTATTTTTGTTGCTCTTTTTCGCGTTTACTTTTTTATTGATTTTGCAATGTTTTCAGCTTCTTTTTTGCATTTAAACTATATAAAACGTTTTTTTCTTCGGCTTTCTCATTTGAAGACAGAGTGTTGAAAAGAGAGAGCGAGATAGCAATAGCGATAGTATGAAAATTGTAACTTAGTGCACGTTGGCCATGGATAATGTTGCAGTTGCAAGCGATATTGCTGCTGCTGCTGTGGCTGTTGCTAGTGTTGCTGATGTTGCTGTATCCATTGCTAATGTTGCTGCCAGTCTGCAATTCGTATGTTGCTGCTGTCGCTGCTGCTGTTGTTGCTGCTGCAGTTGCTGGTGGCTGCACGGCTGCAATTGTTGTTGCTCCATTTTTTAGCAATCTATTTTTCTATATATTCGTTACTGTTTTATGCAATGCACACACCTGCAAGAAGATACACACAAAATGCTTCGTGAGTGAAGATCGAATGTGCAGCGCGGAAAGGAGCGTGGTGGGGAGATGGGGGGAATTTGGAATTGGGAATAAAGGGCGCGGAAACGGGCTTGCCAGCTCTTCTGTGACCCTGTGTGACCGCACAGCACTCGGTGCTGTCTTTTTTGGGGTCAAACTGAAACCGTTAGAAACTATAACAATAGCAGCAGCGACAGCAGCAACTCGCAGCCCAGCAATCGTGGAGTCTATTGACCCACAGTAAACGGCATTTTATGAGACAAAACCACAAGAAACCCAAAGCAAAATGAAGATCACAAAGAGACGCCTTGAAAACACACACAGAAACCAAACTAACTCATTGGCTAATTTATTGAATTATGCTAATTCAGAGCAAACAAAGAGATGAGCGAGTAGCAGATGCAGATACATTGACAGACGCAGCAGCAGCACCAGCAGATACATTTACAGATACTTAGCTCAGATACAAAAAAAAAAAATAAATAAAAAAAACCTCGTCAACTGTTTGCACACTCTGTTGACTTTTTGACTGTGTGTGTGAGTGGTGTGTGAGTGTGTGCGAGTGTATTTGATTTCCTCATTATAACCAGTTTCAAGAATCTCCCGCCAGAGATTGACAGATTCGTCGACGAACGTATCGAACTGGGTCAGAGCGCGCGTTTTTTTGACGATTGTTCGAAGTACAAATAAACAACTTTGACGTTTCAACTGGCCATATATTTTTGGCGCGCACTGTGGCAGCAGCTGATCGCGCGCAAGTGCAATAAAAGTCAACGAATTGAGCTCAATTGAAGGCAATTGAAGACAAGTGTGCGAGGGAGACAAAGAGTGAAAGAGAGCAAGAGAGAGGGAGAGCCACAGTTAAATCTGTGTGACGGCGATATTGCGCATACGACTCGTTGCACACACAAAGTGCACATTGTGTGTGATAGCGCTTAAGTGCATTAATAGTTCAATTGTTAATGTTGTTGTTGTTGCTGTTGTACTATTTGATAAAGTCATTACTGTTGTTGTCTTTCTTGCTGTTGTCGTAATCTTCGATATAGTCATTATTAATGCACATGGTCTTTGTTGTCTTTGTAGCCTCTATCAAGGATAGAGCTGCTCTCCAGTTCACAGTCCACAGTGAACTCAATATCGTGCCAATATATATTCATGTTATAAACAAAAAAAATCCATAATTAAATTTAAATCAATTAAATAGAACAGGTTTCGGTCGGCAGACTTCAATAACTATCTTAAGCTTATTTGGTCAACAGTTTGGACACTTAATTTCCGCCTCGTAACACAGTTTTTGTTTGCTGATTTGTTTAACCTATTTTGTTTATTCGACACCCCTTTAAAGTCACTTTTATAGCGCATCTTCAAACTATTTCAAACTCTGAACTTCACCTTGATATGTCAAAATATTCCATTATATTCTTGTTTTTGAAATTGAAGCTGATTTGGAAACGTTAAAAAAATATTTCAAAATTTCGGTCAGAACAAAAAACATCGAAAACAATTTGTCACTTATGACTTGCAGATTATGCAAAAACAAAGGGAAAACTAAAGAAAAGCATAACGATGAAAAGTTTATTTTCAGTAAAACTAAAAATAGAAACTAAGAGGAAAACAGGCATCATTTATAAAGATATTTAGGATCTACCAAAGTGAAACATAATTTATCAAGGTATTTAAGATCTAAACATAAATAGACTATAATTTATCATGCTAAAGTTTTCAAGAAATTTAAACATTTTGGATATTGAAAAAGAGAACAGAGAGAAAAAGTTCTAGATGATATGAGACTAGAGTTTATCACAGTGTTTTATAGAGCTCTTTCTGCTACTTCTTCCTCTTCTATAGAGCATTCATTCAGTTGATGAATGGCATCCCAAGCTGTTCTAATCACATAAAAATCATTTCATTTTATATACAATTTAGCGGACTTTATCTGCCGCTGCTTATTCATCTTATTCGCGCATATATACCACGCTATATACTATATACTATGCTATACTATATGTTTAGTCTGTGCACACATTAAATTTTATTTAATGTTTGTTGTCTAATTCGAAACTTGTCGCAAAGGTCAACTTGATTAGCGTGTCTGCTGACTAATTTCAAGGAAAGAGGAAGGCAGGGGGAAAAAATAAGCAGGGTGTGTCGGAGGGAGGGATCGGGTAAATAAACCTAGTAACACTGACTGACTTACACATTTACATGAATAATAAATGATATAGAGATATAGATTTGGTATATCGTATGACTGCCTCAATAATCCAGGACTTGAGGCAGGCATAGGAAAGACCTTTCGTTCTGTTTTGGGAATGATCAGCTTCAATATACGCACCTGCAAGAAGAAGAGAAAAGAAAATGAAGTCATTAATAAATTGTTTGCTTTCACATTTGGTATTTATTTTAAATTAAGTGCTTGGAATCTGTTGACATTTGCATATGAATACCATTCAGTCCCCCTCCCCCGGCTCCCTCAACTTGCAGAGCTGCACTTGTAACGTTGCCCCACCCCGAAACATTCAACGGCAACACCTTTTGTCTATTTGCAAAGTGCAAAAGTTCAAAATGTTAAAAACGTTGCCAAGAAATGGCAAAAATCAAGAAAGAAGCTACGTAAAAAATAAAAGAAATAAAAGCAGAAAAAGAACAAGCAAGATAGCTGAAGAGACGAAGAAACAGATAAAAATAAATTATATTCGCTTGTTTATTATGTTTGGGCAAAAACAAAAAAGACAAGTCAGGCGACTTTAGGTTGTGTGTTGAGTGTGGCGATGAGAACGACAATGAGATACTCTTTAAAAATGTGTAATAAATATTTAAAACGATATAATAAAGAAGAAGTGAAGTCTGGAGTGTGTGCGACGAAGTCAACTCTATATAAAGTTTGTTTAGCTCGAGTATAAAGAACATTTTACATAAAGCTATCAAAATGTTCATAAATTAAATACATTTGCAATCAGAGACATGATTATAAATGTAAAGCTCGTTATAGGAGCTTGATATAAAAGTTAAATGTGTGACAATAAAGAAGAAAAGCACCCAGGAGTGTGCCAGACTGAGTTAAGACTATAAAAAGTATGTGTTAATGGGGTATTCATCCTACGATTATGAGAAAATTATAAAGTACTTTTAATGTTCAGAAAATACGTGGCTATTGAGCTTGTTATATAAGATAATACGTTTATTATTCTTTAATCCTAAAATACTCTTTTAATAAAGAACATCATAGTCTTTAATTATCAAATAAATATGTTAGATATGTAGCTTGACCACAGAAAGATCATTTGGATTATGATGGAAGAAATTATTATCTATAAGCATCTACAAAGTCTCCCACTTTCTAAATCCTACAGGGTATATGTTTATTTTTAAACTTTTACGCAGTATTATACTATACAGAACAGAGCAAACAGAGATAATATCTTACTCTTTCTTTCTTTCTCTCTGGGGGCACATTGCAAACCGCATGGAAACCTCATTATTTCTCTGCTGCGTATCTCCGGTAAGAGCAACAACAACAAATGCAAATTGACAAATGAAAGGTTTCCAAGCTCAGCTTCAGACAGACACCAGAGAGGAAGAAGTAAAGAGGGGGAGGGGGTGCGCAACAGGGAAGAGTCAGCAGCGACTCAGACGTAGCTTAAGCCGGCAACTTTAATGATGATGACGCAGATTTTTTTTTTCTGTGCCAAAAAAACAAAACCGACACACAACAATCACAACAGCTGTGGCTGACTGAGCGTCTGTGTCTGTCTCTGTGTGTGTTTGTGTGTGTGTGTGAGTGCGTTGTCTGTGATTATATAAAATAAAAACCGCCAAACGAGGGGGAGATATGAGGGGATCTGAGGAAAGGGAGAGAATCGCGCAGTGTGATATGTTTGCCATGACCAGAGACCGATGACTTCCATGACAATCAAAGCTGCAAAGTCTGCCGGAGACCCTCTTCCCCCACCCCCTCTCGTCTCTACCATCTATCTCGCTCACTCTCGTTTCTCCACTTTGAGCTGTAATCTTTTCTTCTTTTTTTTTTCTTTCTTTTCTTTGCATTATTTTGTTTTCTTTTACGATTCCATTTTCTTGTTGTTTGCCAAAAGTTTATTGATCTCTCACTGGTCTGGCTCTGACATTGCTCTCGAGGCGAGAGGGGGGCAAGGGGTGCCAGAAGCCGACAAGTTGCCTTTACTCTATAGAGACAGAACTCAGCAGCAGCAGCGCCGACAACTTTCCCATTTTTTTTCCTTTGTTAAATTTACGAGCGCAATCCCAGAAATCATGTCAAACATTCCAAGGGCAATGCCAAAAAAATAAAGAAGCCGCATACAAATAAAAAATCAACAAACAAGAATACGAAGAGGAAGAAGCCGAAGCAGAAGACAATTTCACGCAATCGGTGGCAAACGCGTGGGCGTGGCGTCTGTGAAAGATTGCATATGGCAGCAAGAACAAATCATAAATAGACAACTCGAGGCAGTAGCGTCCCGTAATTTTTTGACAGCATAAACAAAATGAAAAAAAAAGCACAGAAATAAATAAGAATATAAAAAGAAAGAGGGGGAAGAAGCAGCGAAAAATCCGCACAGCTGTTGTTGTCCATAAAACACAAACAAAAAATTTAAAAATACGATAAAAAAAATGTCAAATAAATCGAAAGAACTGTCTGAAGCGGAAATTTACCGCGAAATGAATGAATGGGGAAGTAGAGAAGGGGAAGGGGGATCTCTCTCGCTCGTTAGGCAGTGTTTGACCTACAAATCAAAGCAACATCCCTGAAAACAAGCACTTAAAAAAACATATAGAACAACTAGAACATCAACAACAATCGCTTAGAATACAATTTGCAATAATAACAAACTAGGAAAGAAATGCAAATCAAGTTCGGGTCAAAGGAGAAATCAACAAGAGAGCTGAAAAAAAAACACAAAATCGAGCAGGTGCCGGACTAAGATATGCCATATAAAGCTGAAGGGTTTCTTTTGTAACTCGATTGTTTATTATAATGATTATAATGACATTTGAGGTATGTGTAGTACAAAAACACTTTAAAGTATCTGTTAAATTATTATCGTACATCTTAATCGAATATAGAAGTTCGTCATAAGATCTTTCACTTTATCAAACTGTTGCAATTCGACTGTCTTCTATATAGTTAAGAATAGTTAAGAAATTTATGCTGCAGAAGGAGAATACTTTAAATAGATCATAAATCATAGATCTGTCATTAATGCACAAGAATATTATACTTTAATTCAACTTCACGATAATTTTGAAATAGATTTATAAATAAAAAAAGGCTCAAAAATTTCACGATAATTTTGTAATTGATTTACAAATAAAAAGGGCTTACAAATTTAATAGATACAAAAGTCAAAACTTTCCAGTCGATTTTAGAAACTATTTTAATAAGTTGTATATAAAAATCAACGCTCTTTACCTTCCCCAAGCTCTTCTACCTTATCACACCTCCTACCTCTTCCAAGCATATCCAACTTTCCAGGGTATGCACCGCAGCTAAAGCCAAACAAACAACAAACATTAACAATTTAAATGCACGTCTCGCGGTCAGCTACGACGCCAACGTCTCTGCCGACGCGTCGCGGTCGACGTCAACGTATGCCAAGCGCTGCATTAGTCAGCAAGAAATGAAAAAAGAGAGCGGAGCCGACCGCCCAAAAAAGAAACTCTTGCAAGAGACCAAAAAACAAAGTCATTGACACCGAAACAACAACAGAAACTATAAGAAAACGGGTTGGGGGGAGAAGGAAGGGAGAAGAAACCAAAACCATATTTTGAAAAAGACAAAAACCTTCCAAACAAATGCAAATTTCATTTATCATGCGCTCTCGCTTGCACCAAAAGAAAAGTTTTAATTTCCGTTTAGTAGAAAAAAGAACATGGTAGGCGTCAAGGAGGGGAAGGGAGAGAGGGGGAAGGGCATCAATAATTAGAAAAGCGGCACCTGTCGGGCAGTTGGGGGAGCTACGCGCTGTTGTTGTTAGTGTTGCTGCTGTTGTTGTTCGTGACAAGCTGCACCAGCAGTATGCAAACGAGGCAACTACAACGATTGCAGCTACGCCCCCTTTTTCAGCCACATACATTCGTCCCCCCTCCACACACCCCCTTGGCAAACAAGAAATGGAAAACTTGTTAAAATATTCGCACATTTCTACGCTGGTTTCGTTGAACTTTTTTGTGTGCCACGCCCCCGCAGCGTCGTTGCATGCTCAATGAAGTTTGCACTGCACTGCATGCATTGGCATTTGCTTTTGTCTTTGTCTTCGCTGTTATTGACAAAATTGCCGCCTTTTTCAGTTTTTTGGCATCAAGAAAGCAATGCAAAGACAATAAACAAATGGACTAATAAAACTCATAAGTAATAAAAGCAAATAAAGACAATAATAAGAGAGACACAGACTGTAATTGCTCTTAACTTTCGATGCACTTTGTAGGGGGAGTCTGATGAGAAAACTTCGATTGAAAAAGAAATATTAGACTACTATTAAACCCTTAAGAATTATTAACTAATATTTGCTATAAATATTATAGCTTAAACTTTAAAATAGACAATGGAAAAGTATCTATGGCAAGTTTAAAAATACTAGATTATTTAAAATACAAACAAACTCAACGTAACCTATTAAAGTGTTCTTTATAAGGGATTCTTAAAGAATAGAGTATACTATATATTGTAAATTCCTGATTAAATTAATTTAAATTATTTTTTGAGATGGAAAAATAAATATTATAAGACATTTGTAGACCAAATAAATTAAAATCTGTAGTTGGGGTATAATTGCGACTGTCATTTTTTTCAATGATCAATATCGAATACAATTAGTGTTGGCACATCGTTATGTGTGATCTTTATCTAACAAGGTTACCAAATAATAATATGTTAGAATACTACTACTGTGAACGTACCAATTATAATTACCCTCACTTCTACTGTTACTACATATCTATATAAAATCTCTATAGATTAGGGAGAAAAATGAGAAAAAACACAATGAATTTGATTATATATACATAAGCTTTGGCAATAGATTTTTCGATTGATGTAAAAAAGAAATTAAAAAATAAATATATAAAAAATAAAGAAATTTAAAGTAAAATGTCAAAATATTTTCTACAACTTGCTTCCAACAAACTCTACCATTTCCCTATAATAACCTTAACCTACACCAAAGTAAGAGCATTTTCAATTCGAGTTTTTTTTTGCGTCTGCAGCCAGATTGTCTGCATTTTATTTGTGTTTGCCATTGCTTATGCAATTTGCGTTCGTGTGTGTGTGTGTTTGTGGCACATGCAGCGCCATGTCGCGTGCAGCCAGCAACTACAACAACTCCAACAGCTACAACAAAAACATTCTTTGCCTTGTAAAACGCGATAGGTATAGGTGAAATTGGGTTTAGTGTTCAATTTAACACCCACGTTCTAGTTTGGGTTTATTGGCCTCAGCAGCAGTAACAGCAGCAGCAGCAGCAGCGACGTGCAACTGTTGTTGTTGTTGTTGTGCATTTTGTTGCAACAATTGCTGTCGCAGCTGCTGCTGGTGCTTGTGCTGCAACTGGCAAGCAAATGCAATCATGTTTAATTATGCATTCCACATTGGATTTGTTCTGTTTGGTGCTGATTTTGTACGGTTCTCTCTAGCTCTAGCTCTTCCTCTATACGCTTAACCGTTATATTAGCTGCTGCAGCAACAACAACAACAAGCACAGCAACAGCAGCAACCATAAGCACAGCAGCAGCAGCTGTTGCTGACAACGCCCCCCAGATTGAAAAACAGCTGACAATGTAAATGTTTTTCCACTTCTGTTTCTTCTTTTTCGTTTGTCATTAATTGATTGATAAACCAATTTTGGGCATAAAACGCAGTGTCTCCCCCCATAAAAAACAACAGTTAAGGCAACAACAACAAGAACAACAAATAAAACAGCAGCAGCAGCAACAATAGCAACAACAACAACAACAACTCTGAATGCTGCCTTCATTTCCGTCTCAGGGCAACCCACTTGAAAAGGAAAACCATTGAAGCATTTTTCGTCGTTGCCCACGCGGCATTAACATAAATATGCTGCACAGATTGGCTTTATAGATATACTATATATGAGTGTGTGTATATATAATAGATTCCCAGACATGCATAATTAACAACAGCCAGACCAGACCAGGTGGGTTGGGCACACTTTGAGAGGGAGAGAGATTCCAAGTGACTTTAAAAATACAAATATTACCAACGAGACGACAGACGACAATACCTCAGCCCCTACTTCCCTCCCCCCCTTTGTGAGGGCCTCTCTACTTGAAGGAGAGCACCCTGTCGCCCCCATACTGCCCTCTAGGGTCAGGTCAACGCCTTCTTTATTTGCATATAATTGTTGTAGTCTGGTCTGCTCTGTTGTTGTTCGCTTTTGTTTTTATGCTTTTATTGCCTCACTGTTGCACTGCTTGAGTGACTTTGCTTTTATATTACCCTATATACAATATGTGTGTATGTGTATGTGGTACCCCTACTAATTGAAGCTGTTTACTTGCCAAATAAAGACCATAGCAAACTGAACCTTTATTGCATTTTTATCAGCCTCATTTGATTGGCGCGTCTGTTGCGTCTCGTCACGTTGACTGTTTGTTTTCTTTGTTTTCGATTCATTGTGATTATTCGAATTTTTTGGGGGGGACCCTATTTGCTTATCGTTATTTTACGCTTCGCGGGCGATAGCTTATTGTTTATATTATATTTTATTTTTGAAATGGAAATACTCAATGAAATTGAATGTGTTAAAGATGAAGGACGATCTTGTTATTTATTATTTATTTATTTATTTGTATTTAAGAGTTCCAATAGATAATTTTGTCTCTACCATTAAATCCTGCACTATTTGGAGGATCAAAAAATCTTCTCACTTCGACTGTAGTTACGTCTGTTAGTATCTATCTCTCTTCTTACGTTTATTTTACTGTAGTACAAATATTCGTCACAAATTAAATATATATTTTACCTCGTTTACCTGTCATTCAACGCAGTTTTCATATTTCCCTTATGCTGTTTATGGAATATAATCATTTTTTTTCTTCTGTTGTTCAGTTTTCAAATCCGTTGGCTGGTTTCGCTCTTCTCTGTTGAGCGCACAATTAGTTCAATGCTCATCATCAGCGGCGTCAGCCGTCATAACAATTTGCTCAAAAATAAACGCGAGCTCACACACACACACACACAAACACACACACATACAAATTATAATGGTTATTATTGTGTTTGTTTCTTTTATTTTGTATTCAGTTTGTTGTTGTTACCACTACGAATCATAATTATTATTATTGTTACTGTACAGCAACAACATTTGCAGTCGGGTGCAACGCACTCGTCTCTCTCTTTCTCTCTCTCTCGCTCTGTGGCACGCTTGCCTAGCGAGGGATAACGTTGGAGGAGGCGGGGGCTGTGTAGATGCTTTAGGAAGAGCTTCCCCCTCTCCTCTCCCCCGCCAACATGGGGTGAAAGCGACCGCCATAAAATACATACAAAACAAAGAAGTATAAAATTCACCAAACTACAGTAAACACTCGTCTCGATGGCAATTAAGAGTTGACAGACAACTGCAATTTACACAACGAATATTGAATACTGTGATCAGCTGCGCATGGAGAGATGAGGAAGACAGGGGAAGGGGTAAGAGAGCGGGACAGGGGTAAAGGTTAGCTCAAGCTAAGAGTCTTTTTAATTGTGGGAAGTGCCGAGCCGAGTTGAAAGCAAAGTTCAATGGGGCAACTGCTGCTGCAGCTTGACATTGAAATTGAAGCACTCGAAATTAACAACATGAATTGTAAAAGAAGTTGAGGCAAAATAAAGTTATAGTTTGTTCATTAAAAGGTAACTAGATTGAAAAAAGAGTTGAACAACAAGATTGAAGATAGTGAAATTGATGTAGGAGTTGGAATTGAATGTATAAGTTGAACAACTTAACTCAAATAGAATGTTGTGTATCAACCAAGTTCAAAAATGATGTTGAATTTGAGTACAAGAGTTTAAGAACAAGATTGAAGTAGAACTTCATATCGAAGTTTAAGTTGAAATTGAACATATAAGTTAAGGCATTGAACGAAGTTGAGAGTTAAATTGAATACATAACATGAAATGGAAATGGATAATAAAAATTGAACAACCTTACTAAAATGTATGAGGCTTTAAATTGTAGTTTTAAGTGAAATTGAAAAACACAATTCAATACAGTTGAACAACAATATTAAAGAAGAAGTTGAAATTAAATAACTTTACTTCATTTTAAAAATATATTGAATAAATTAGTAGCTTAATTATATTGAAAACACGAGTTAAACAAGAACATTGAATTTAAGGAACTAAATTGTAATTTGATTAGTTGAAGTTGAACTTTATTAATAAAATGATCAATCTATTGCAATCAATTCAATCCCAGCGCTTTCAACAGTTAAACACAGTGAGTTGTTAAACAATTGAGTTCAAAGTGGCTTGTGTATAATTTTAACAACAATACAAAGTGTGGCATTCATAATAAACTTTAGAAAGGCACATCAGGAAGTATATAAATAATATTTCCATTTTTAAATATGCTTAAGCATTGAATGGGAAGTGCGGATAGCTGCAGTCAAACTGTCAATCAACAGCAGAAGCGAAAGTAAAGTCATTGAAAGACTGTGAATTCTAAGGTAAAAGACTAAATTAAATAAAATATAAAAATATGATAAACGACTTGGCAAACTGCACATTTTGAATGGACATTTAACATTTATTATAAAAAACTTTCCTTAAGCCCCCCTTCTAAATATTTTTCCCACCTTCACCCATTTTCTAGACATATTTCAAATACCTGCCTCGGGCCATAAATATTTCTATTTTTAGCCAGCATTTTAATAATAAAATAAACAAACAAATTCCTGTGCCAGAGGGAGATCAAAACAAATTGCTCAACAATTTCTGTGTAGAGAAATTGAAACAACTTAAAACATTAGCAATAGCAATATTTCAACTTTGTGATTCAATCAACACTTTCAATCGAGAGAGTCGGCGAAAAACAAAAGACACGAGGAACAGATCGACCAAAATGGCAAATAATGTTGCCAAAGAAGAAGCAGAGTGAAAGATTTATGTGGGAATGGTAAACGAAATGGGAATGGAAGGAAGAAGAGGGAGCAACATATTCGCAATGATTGTTAATGTGGCCAGGGGAACCTTTATGGTCAAGTGAGTGAAACGACGAACAAGCAACAAATTGAATAAGTCATAAGTTATTCTGTCGTTGCTGTTGCTGTTGTTGTTGTTGTTTTGTTTTGTGCTCCTATTCGCACTGTTTGGAACCGGTTAAACAATGCAATCACTGTTGCTGCAGCAGGTGGCAGCAGGCAGGCAGCCGACAGTGCAACAAGACTTCAATTGGAAACTGGCCAATGGCCTCCGACAGAGCAAACGATGGGGGCGTGGGTAAGAAGGGGGTAGAGGTGGTGGAGGGGTGTCAGCCACTGGGTTGGCTTGATGAGTTGCCAACCGGTTATGCAAATTAGAAGCAACAACAGCAACAACAAGAACTACAACACAGTCAGTCATCACATGCAACATTGTTGCATATCATGCATTTTAAACATGTCGCACAGCGTCGCGGCGTCATGGCTGCAAATTTTATTTTTGGCAAGCGGAAATGCTGTGGCAGCAACAACAACAACACAACAACTGCAACGTTGCCTGCAATCAACAACAATTAAATTTGATTAACCGAAAACAGAGAAAAAAGAATACAAATGGAATATTAAGAAGAGAAGCAAAAGAAGGGTCGACTTCTGCCGGCGCATAAATTATGTTGGCTGCACCCCCTCTCTCCCTCCCTCTACCCTCCTCTGCACTCCCTTACCCCCCTCCTACACTTAGCCTCTGCCGTCTTTCCTGCTTTTGCCTTGCTGCATGCCACTTGAGCCTACCAAAGTAGGTAGACAGTGGCGCGCTAACAAAAGGGGACTCTGTGAACAATCTCAAGTTGTTATTGCTTTTATTGTTGTTCTTATTGTTGTTGCTGCTGTCTCTCTTGTTGTTCTTATTGTTGTAGCTGCTGCTGCCTTTGTTGTTGTTCTTGATACTCTTCTTGTTGTTTTATATGTTCTTCCTGCTCTTTCAGAAAAATGATTTTCAAGGTTACAAAAAAGATATTGAAATCTGGTAGGATCTGTGCGGGCGAAAAAACCTTGAAGTAAAGGCAGGCAGGCACTCGCTTCCTTGAATACTCTACAGCATAAGTGTGTGTGAGTGTGTGTTTGTGTGTGTGAGATCGCTACAAATTTAATGAGCTCTACGCGGGGGGATCCGTTCAAACTAAAGGCATTAAATGTCGCTTGTAGAGCTGCAAACTGGTTTAGCCAACTTTGCAGACAGACAGCAATGATGCTGAGTGTGCGTGAGTGTGTGTACGGGTGTGTGACTGTATGTGTGTCCCTCTGCGTGTGAGTGCGTCTATATGTGACTGTGCAGACCGGTTTCTTTCAGAAGGCAACTCTTTTTTAAATACGAATAACATTTGCTTCATACAACAGGTACATTTGTTGTTCTACACACACACACACACAGACACACACACACATACATGGGCATACACATTCACACTGGCACCACACACATGTACAGCATGATATGCATATGTAGGGGGGCTGTTGTTATACGTGCGACTCAAGACTCTTCTTCCTCTTGTCCAACATCTTTTGTGTTGTGTTTGTGTCGTGTCTGCCTTGGTCGTTTCTCGCTGTCCCCCTCCCTCCCTCTCTCTCTCCCTTCCTTACTCCCTGTCTCTTTCTTACTGCTCTGTCAAGACAAGAACTCCTTTTTCATATGGTGTTCTTCGTGTTCTTGTTGTTGTTGTTGGTAGAAAGCCAAGAAGAATAACTCAGCGCAGGCAAACAACATTTTGAGAATTTGCTTTGTCATGTGTGTGCGGTGTGTGAGCTGTGTGTGTATACTGTATGTGTGTGTGTGTGTGTCTGTTGTGCCTCCACTTTGCAGCGCTGTTTGTTCCCAGTTATATACCATATACACTTGGTATATAAGGCTGTTATGATGATGCGCATAATGCTTGTTTGTTATGCTGATTTGTGCAGAGACAAAGCAACCCCATTGTGCCTCTGTATACCCTGTAAATCCGCAAAAGGGTGTAATATGCTGCCATAAAAGTGCAACTGAGAACTATATAATATGCTTTGAAGATTGTTATAGGAAGTCCCAGCAAATCGAGCTGTAATGTTCAACAAATTCATAAGAAATCTTTCATCATCCATAACCCATTAAGAATTCCCATTTGAGAATTCCTATTTTTTCTTTATCAACTTAAATACAATTTTATAAAAAGAAACGAATAATGGGCCTAGTTTCATGTAAGATTAATTCCATTATAGAAATAATGTGAGGTTATCGCGAGTGTTGGCTTTTCAGGAATTACCCCGGGTCAACGATGACGTTGTACCATCATCATCATCATCATCATCGAGCTAATTAAAATCATTTATTTCTTTTGTATTATTTGATTAATTCCATTCAGTTCAAGTGCCCACACTTAGTAGACTATATCTATGTATTTGTTTCGAACGATGAATTGATCTGCCAAATAGAATTTAAGCGGTGCTAGGCACGAGCAGTTACCAGTTTTTGTTTTCTTTCTTGCTACCGAACAAAGCGAAACACAAAATAAAAGTAACAAAGCAAAAACGAAAAAAAGATTGTACACTAGAAAAGAAGGAACCAAAATTAATTGAGGCAGAGAGGGAAAAATAGAGAGAGAGAGGGAAGTTCGCCAAAGCTGAACCTGAATCTAGTTGACTGCTTTCACTTAGTTAATAACTAGTTAAGATCGCACTTCAGTTAGTACCAAAAAGATCGTCTCTTCGGACAAAAATAGCCAAGGAATATACTGCTGCTTTAAATAAAACTATAGCCCCTATAAAGCAAGCTAATAAGGGCTAATAAGGGCCCTGAGTTGGCCCCTATACCATTACACAGAGAGACTCTAATTAAATGAGAGCGCAGATTCTCAGATTACGCTCGAAGTGAGTCAAAAACTCAAGATAGACTATCTAAAGACTCGTAAAATTTGTCCCACATTCAATTTCTAATCTCTCGTCTCTCTCTCCCTCCCCCTCCTTCTCCCTCTCAAGTTCCAACTGTCAACTGTGCAGTCAACATGAAATGCGTATAAATCCTATATACTATATGACCAGGCCACAACGATTTCTGATATGCAAACATATGCCGCAGTGAATCCGCATCTCCTCCCCCCTCCCCACCCATCCCTTACTCTTACAATCTCTATCAAATATGGTATATAGTGTAAGGGTACTTATCTAATCGCTGGCATACAACAAAAAGCATTTGGAAATCAAATAAGTGTGCAGAGGGGGGAGGAGGAAATCGGGTAAATTGTATTGGATTAGAACGTGGTCGGCAGTCGACTGAGATAAGATAAGACGACGTGCAAAGCTCGAGAGCCTGCACGAGAATTCTTCGTTGAGGTTCAGACCATTGAGTAGAAGATATACCCTGTTAGGTCTGAGGAAGTGCCAAACTAGTCAAGTGATTGTCAGTGAAATTTTGTTTGAACACATCAGGAAAATCATAATAGATTATGTTCACTATTTAAATAATGGTTCCCTTTTGAGTCTGAGGAATTCTTTCATAACTATTCCAGGCCTCTGATTGTCATGAAATTTTGCTATAAGAAAATTAAGCATTTTAAAAATATTCATATGATATTTGAACATGTTTTTTCCACTCATGATTCAATTGAAATTTGCTACAAAAAATAGAACCACACTGAACTTTACCATACGCAGTCACATTTCGCGACATTCACTATCAACGCAGCTCACTTGGCAATCGAACCACTTAGTCATACATATAATAACAATTCCCCGATTTCAGCAAAACGAATTCTTATCAGACAGCGGGCCTATTGTTTTTAGTGTTATTTTGTTATTTTTATCAAAATGGCACACAAACCAACGTGCAGAACGATTTATGACTCTGAATACCGAAGGCCTGCGGCTCCGCAATTAGCCAACAACAAAGAGCTAAGAGAAAGAGAGAGAGGGAGAGAGAAAGAGAGAGAGGGAGAGAGAAAGAGAGAGAGGGAGAGAGAAAGAGATAACATATGCAAGAGAAAACAAATGGAAACTGATAAGCTTGCTACACATGGCAAGTGACTACAGACTGTGGCTGCCTATTGTAGTCATTAAGCCAGCTCCGAACCGAACTGAACTGAACCACCCTCAACAGATCTGTGTTTTGGCCATATGCGAAAGAGCCAAACACAAATAATTGGGTAGAGGGGGGGAAAAAAAATCGTTTCCCATTGACGTCAAAGATCTCTGGCAAACAGCACAATATGGCAAATGAAAATTAACGCATATATGGCAAAATCCAACACACACACACAACACATGTGCCTGCTGTGTGTGTACGGGGAGGTCCCTCGTGCAGAGCAGGCGAACAAAGAGGCCCCGAAATCAATAAAAACAACAGCACAAGATGCGCAGACAACGTGCGGGCACGACATGAAACCCCCAATGAAATGCTCCACAACATATACACGTAAAATACTCTATATATACTATGTGTGTGTGTACAATCTAGCTATATAGTGTGCTTCAAACGATTTGGGTTAATGAGCAGTTGAATTATTGAGGCAATTTCACATGGTAAGCTTCGTATTCGTATTCGTATGTGTCCATCAATTTCAGTGTATATCGAAGTGCAGAGGCACCTGCACCAGGCAGGCAGAAGGAACCTTCCTTATCGCACACACACACAAGATAAATACGAGTACATCTAGTCGACTTGGCTGCTATAACTGACAAATCATTGTCGATGTCAGACTATAAACAAACAGTAAAAAATGTGGATATATTTTTGAGAAAGGTCGTTAATATTTTACGATAGTCTATGCGATAGTTTTACAGTCTCTAAAATGCGATTAATGATACTGTATTGAAGCAATTAAAGATTCGAAAATTACGCAGAAATGACATAAGCCCAAAGTGATCTTTATGAACTTCGACTTTAAAATGATTCAATTAGTCTTAATCAATTGAAAACAAAAGTCAATAAAGAAGACGATCTCTTTTGGCTAAGAAAAATGATATAATTATTACTCTTGATTGCTGCAACAAAAAGTTAAGAATGACTTAAGCTTATATCATTTTCTTTTTACTACTCATTCTTAAACGTTGCAAAGGCTTTTCTACCTTCAGTTTCTCTTTATCTCTTATTTGTAAATGTATCACAGGCATAATCTGCATTTCCCTTGTCACCTCGTTCGTTAAGGTTTCAATAGCCTGCTAGACCCCTTACGCCTAATTCCTTTTCATCGCGCATTCGTAAACGTTTTTCAGATAAAAGCTTTTACATACAATCAAATTTATAATGAGTATAAAACAGAACAAGAAACTGAGTACTATCTTTTCCTTTTTCAGCTTTTATTCTTAAACGTTTTTCTACATTCAATTCCTTTTTAACTCTCATTCGTGAACGTTTCACTGGCATAAGAAATTCTCTTATTATGACAATCCGAAAAATAAAGAAGAGTAAAACAAAACTTTTCATAATCTGCATTTTACTCTTCTCCTCATTCGTAAAGGTTTCAACAGCCTGCCTCTATAAAATTTCAACTGATTTAACACAAATTAACGCTTCTTCTTTTGCCAATCTTATTCAGCTCATAAATTCACAATTTTCAATCTGTTTTTGTCCTTAAAATGCACTCGAAAATTTTACAAATTTGTATTTTTTTTTATTTATTTTTATGCCACAGCAAAATGCAACGAGAAAAACAGAAAGGGCAGCAACGAACGAACGAGCGAACAACAAATAATTCATTTTTGCTTTTTTGGCAAGCAAAATTATTGAAAATTATTGCAAAATTAGTTCGGCCCATTGCACAAAAGCCATGAAAAAACACATGGCCTGCCGGGTCCGGCACTAACCCAATCTGGGCCTTTCAGCTTTCAGTTTCAGATCACATCGCAACGTAACAGAAATGAAATGAAAACGAAATACAAACAGCAAAGCAGCAAAGATGTTTTCTTATATACAATACCCGCACAATATGGAATAGATTTTATTTCTTTGACCGCATTGCGAAATACGAATGTACGTACCTGAAAAGAGAAGAAAAGAGATCGAAATAGTTAATGATCGGTCGGTTGGGCATCGATTTAATTTATGAGTATTACGCATGGGGGATATAATACGTATTGTAAACGTATTGTAAGTGCAAGTACAAATGATTTGCCTACATATATTGACTCTGACATCATTTGTTTTTTTTTTTACTTTTCCATTACTTAAATGAATTTATTGCACTTGTAACTTATCCAAAGTTACGTAAGACTTGCTCATCTCTCTCACCATGTTTAACCATTAATTATATTCTTTATATAGTCGGCTTATTATACAACACTTTGTTGGGTCATTAGGGAAGCGTTCGCGTCAACAAAGAACTTTGCTTGTCTCAGAACAATAACAACAACAACAGCAACAAAAAAGGGGCCTAGTCGAAACGCTTTATCTTCACGCAACATTTGACAACAGCTCCCTGAGAACCAGCAACCTAACCTACCCCTACTTCCCTAGCCCTTTTTTCAGTTGCGCTAAATGAATTTAAAAAGGCAGCAGCTACTGTTGAATGACTACGCATTGTCTCTGCCAAGTATATAATCTTTATATATATTGTAGAGCTAGCTATATATACTCAGTTGTGTCATATGTATACGCGGGTTAGGGACAAGCCTTTCAAGCGTTTCGTTTGCGGTTTGAGGAGCTTGACGATGACGATGACGATGATGGGCAAAGGCAAACCGCGAGGG
The DNA here is from genome assembly GCA_018904595.1 of Zaprionus indianus. Taxonomy (NCBI): domain Eukaryota; kingdom Metazoa; phylum Arthropoda; class Insecta; order Diptera; family Drosophilidae; genus Zaprionus; species Zaprionus indianus. The sequence goes on from JAEIHA010000905.1 coordinate 8,534,999, forward strand.
ACAAGGTTGCCGCTGTGCGCAAGTATCAAATTTCCCAGCAAAGGATGAACTAATAAATGTTTATAACAACAAAGCGAAAGAGTAAGAGAGAGAGAGAGAGGGAGAGAGAGAAAAGAAGGCTCAACAAGGCTTAAGCTGCTGCTGCAAACGTTGCACATACGACACGTTGTGCGAACGCGGCAAACAATTAAGCGACCTCATTTGCAGCAACCAACAGCAACAACAACAACAACTGTTTTGGGAGACATTTAGACGCGGTTGAGTGACAGCTGCACTTAAAGAGCAAAAACAGCAGCAGCAGCAGCGGCAGCAGAAATATGCAATGAAGATGGATGAAGCGATGCGGCGACTGCGACGACGTTGACAGTTCACGAACCCACAGCGAACCTTATTCTTGTGAGCAGCCACAGCTAAAGATACAGCTACAGAGATATAGATGCAGCTACAGCTAGAGCTAGAGCTACAGATACAGATACAATAACAAAGAGATATGCGATACGTTGGACAGCTGCACAGGCCAAACAACAATAAAGAAAACTAGTTGCAACTAGTGCAAAAGCAGCAGCAAAAACCAAAGCTCAACTTGTTTTGCCAGTGCTGCATGCAACACACACACACATATGCACACAAAAACAGATACAGATACAAGTTGGGGGCCTGAGAAGGCGTTGCCCAAGACCAACAGTGGGTGTTTGTTGTGTGTGTGCTGTGTGTGTGTTGTGTGTGGGTGAGAGCTGTGAGAAAGAATGCCACAAAACGCGGCCTTTAAGCTTGCAGCCAAAGCCGCAGCAGCAGCAGCAGCTGCAAACTATCTGATAGATACTTTTTGCTGTCAGTGCAAGATACTTGCTTTTTTTTCTTTACTTTTTGCAACCCGCATAAGCCGCCTGTGAGCACAAAGCTCATTAATTTGATTGACTGCTGCCGCTGATTCCCGATTATAACGTGATATACGACTATATAGAAGAGTGTGTTACTATAAACAGATTCCTGGCAAGCAGTTTCACAAGTAAAACCAGACTGAAATTATACAGAAATCACACCCTCTCTCTCTCGCTCTGCCTCTCGTTTTGTTTCTCCCACTGCCGTGTTACTTGATAGGCAAGCTAAACAAACTGATCGATTTCAAAGAACTTCCATCACAGTGCAGCAACAACAACTCAAGTTTCCATTTTCATCTACAACATAAACAGCTGACAGATAAATTACATTCACTCGAATCTACTACAATATATAATCATCTATATAATTGCACTGACAAGAGAGGAATATAGTTGAAAGTGTTGCTAGTCTAAGGATATTAAATTTCGTTATAATTTTGCAAAATTTTAATGTTGAATTGTAAAAAATACTATAAAAATTCGTTAAGAAATTCGCTCAAGATAAGGTTAATATCCAAGCTTATATTAAGCATAGTTACATTAAGGTTTTCTGTGTTATATGTTAATAACTTTACCTAATATAGTCGAACTGGCAATATGTTTTGGTTGCATACAGTTTCAAGATATTTGACAATTAGTTTCTGTTTCAGTATTATTGAGAAATAATCTTTAACTATAATGATTATAATCATAAATAATTATTTATCTATATCATTATCAGGCAGTTTATAAATTTTACTTATATTTATATATACAATACATTTTACTTTCCTTATACTTCATTCATTTATTTCTTCACATTTACCAAGTACTACAAATTCTACACAAATGTTGCCAACCTTCCTGCACTTTAATGCAAATTATCACACAATTTTCCACATATTTTCCACACAGAGAGCATTACCAATTTCATTACTAATGTAATTAATCAAAAGAAAATATTTTTTCTTGGCATGCAAATGGAAAATCATTTATCGTAATGGGAATCTGCTGTAAGGGAGGAGGTCTAGACAGGTGGCAATAACAATAATAATGTCATTTAGGTATTGTCAATAATATGCATAACAAATATGGCAGAAAATGCGACAAAAAACAAACGAAATTTCGACTATATGCTGTAGGTGCATGTGTGTCTAGGTGTGTGTGTTTGTGTGTGTGTTTGCCTCTTTGAAGGTGTCTACGTCAGACAGACAGCAACATCATTTCGACGCTGTCGCTGGAGACAATTTCCGGGTGTCTAAATCGGTCGTCAGCGTCAGTTGTCATTCGCAGCCCACCCAGCACCAGTTATAGACGAATTTTAGCTGCTCTTCTACTCTATATATAGAGTATATTACGCCACGACAATGAGTCAACTGCAACATTTGACGGCAATTAGCCGCAAGTCAAAAAAAGAATTTTAAATTGTAAAAAACTGAACTGAACTTGATTTGCATAAAGCAACAATAATATATGATATATATATGGTATATATAACTATACAACACATCAACGATATTCCAAAAGGGGTTGCAAAAACCGGCCATGCCGGCATTATGAAAGAGACGCGGAACAGAATAGAATAGGGAGTAGGAAAGAACAAGAAAAAAAAAAAACGTTTCATTCATTGAATGCAAATGCAGACGGCGACGACGACGGCGAAAGAAAAATATACATACATATGGAAATGGTATATATAGGATACCCCTAACACTCGTGCACACACATGTGTGTGTTTGTGTGTGCCTGTTTGTCTCAGTAAACAGACAGCTGCTGCCTTGTCTGGCCACATTGTGCTCACAACATTCCCATTTCGCAATCCTATTCCCAATCCCGTTTTGCCCCTCGCGATGTTTTCCATGTTTTGCGGATTTCCTTGCGCAAGAGAGAAAGAGAGAGATGGAGATAGAACGAGGCAACCGCATTTGAATGTCAAGTTTTGTTTGTGGCATGCCACAAGGCGCAGCACAAACAGCTTTAAGGCAGCAGCAGCAGTAGCAACAGCAGCAGCAACAATCTCGCGCTTTTGTCACTCTGCAACATCATCATCATCATCTTGCACATCACACTTGTCTCCTTCTGCTTTATGGTGATTCATGCAGCATGCAGTATAAAGATATTGTATCTTTTGCCGGACACTTTTATTATCAACATCTTTTCATGAGTAGCCACGCTTTGTTCTGACTTGAAAGCGAAAGGCGCAAACTCTGGACGAGGCACAGACAGGGCAAGGCAGACAAGCAGACAGGGAAGACAGACAAGCAGACAGACAAATAGACGGACAGACAGCCAGTCAAATAGATGGACAGACAGACAGTGCAGGCCCGCAGTTCAAGCCGCGGGGCCAAGCTGAGGTGGCGCAGGAAATGGAGACAAAGTCAAAATTGAATATTGCAGCAATGCGCTGAGTCAGCACAGTCGCAGTCACCTGACGTTAGAGATGTACAGACAGAGGCAACAGGAGATATAGAGAAAGAGAGAGAGCAGTAGAAGAGAGACAGAGAAAACTTAGAGAAGATGTGCATGTGCATGTGGGGAAAACAATTGCGCGAATTCATCAAGTCTCTTTGTGACTGTAAAGTAAATTTTATCTTGCCTCATGATCTGGCATTAATTTAGCACATTCTTTTGGCGGGAAAATAGCTAAAAAGCGTAGGAAAAATTCTATTTAAGTCTGTGAGAGAAATGTGTGAAGAGAAAATATTTCTATATGTTGTCAAGAGCAATAAAAATGGAAGTAATTGCATTAACTTCATGGGATACAATAACTAAAGTTAAGATAATATAAATATATCGATATATATCATAATAAATCACATATAAACTCTTGGATAATATTAGACTGTTAATAAGCAGGCCATTTTTTTATTGAAAATGTAAAAAACTAAAAATAATCATAACTATTTCAACAGATGCCCTGATTAAAATTCATTAGACTGAAAAATATCGATATTAATATCAACTAAACAAAATATATCAAATTTGTATTATAAATCAAATCAATCATTATATAAATATTATATGAAAAAATTTTAAATAACATATACATATATTATAAATATTATATCATATAATATTGCCTTGACTATAAACGTTAATATCATAGAAATCTTAGAAAATATCGCTGCAATCGATAAATATCGTCATAAGTCACAAAAAAGCGCTAAAACATCAAGAACGCCATAGAGTTTCCTTTTCAAAATTTAGTAGGTGACTCTTTCCACATAGAATAATGCAGATAATATATAATATACATACATATATATAAGCCTGTGCAATTTCTACTCAATCTCTCACGCGCTCCTCTCTAGCAACGCCATGAAATTCACGTTATATTTTGACGCCAATTTGACGCCAGGCCAAGCCGTCAGACCGAGCATCCTGTGTGCTGAGGCTCAGGAGCCGCATGTCCAGCGGGCCGCGACGATTGCCCAACAACAACAACAACAACAAGTGCATTGTGCGAGCACGAGTTGCACGAGAGCTGCTGCTGTATGTTAGTTGCCCCTTTGCCACATTTGGCATTTCGGAGGCTTGCACAATATTTCTTTTTTTGTTTTTTTGCTTACGACACCCAGATACAAACGTGTGTGTGTGTGTGTGTATGCCCTGTGTGTGGGTGTGTGCCCAAAATACAAAAAATTAGCCATGGAGTGCATTGAACTCTCTGTGTGTCTCTCTCTTCATGAAAAGTTACCCAGTTCGAAGAAGGGCGTGAGCAGGGCGGAGTAACGCCCTCAACTAATCAAAATCAATTAGCAATAGGGCGCGAATAGAGAGCTCTACTCAATATGAAAGAGACACACACACACACACACATGTACAGCCCATAGCCAGCTCATACCAGTTACAAGTATAAATATCGTAGATGTATATCGTATATACAAATATATCGTAGACATATACAAATATGCAGATGTGATGATGACAAATGTTCACGTACAAAGTTGCAAAGGGCACGTGATGCGCCTTTCAATTGCCCCACACGGGAGAGAGAGACAGCAAGAGAGAGAGTGAGAGAGAGAGAGGAGGGAGACCAAGAGAAATTGTCATTACGTACGATATAGTGTAGTGTATCTCTGTATAATAATTGTGGGGGCTTTTTTTGTTTATTAATACTACAATTCTGTTTTTAGAGAGAGCGAGAGAGAGAGTGAGAGAGCAGGCTGAGCTCGAATGCGGGAGGCAGCTATAAATAATTGCACGTTTGATTATATATCGAATTTAGCCGCAGCGGAAGTGTCTGCGCCTGTGTGTGTGTGGATGAGGGTGTAAGTGAGGCTTCAAAAAAGTACAAATCAAAGTAATTTTCAACAATAATTACTTGAATTATTGTCAATTATTGCAATTGTGCAGCTACAGGGGCGTCACACGAGTCGTATGCGTGTTTTTTTGCGGCTCATATGACAGCAAAAAAAAACAGGGTATTATAGGGTGGAACTGTATAAAAACTGTATAAAAACTAATGAAAGGAATAGGAAAACTTTATCAGGAAGTTACCTGACAGAGGAAGAAAGAAATATAGACAGAGATTACCAGCAAGAGGAAGAGGAAGTTAAAGAGAAAGAATATGAACTCAATTATGCCTTTTATAAGATTTCTTTATGGAGAATATAGTATTATAATGTCTTACTTATTATATAACAATTTCTTAAAAAAATTCCATATTTTTCTCAGCTCAATCGATGTTAAAAAAATGAAAGATTTAGTAAACATCGTTAAACAAAATATTTCATTTTTTTTACTGCTTATTTGATAGTTATTCTCGTTTTTAATATCGAATCTGATCAAATACAAGTATAACTATTTTTTGACAATTTCTACAAATATTGTCATCTTTAATCAAGCTCATTCTGGATAAAAAAAATATCAACGATACAGAGAAATTAGTGCAGAACTAACCAATTTAAAGTCCACAACTATTTAACCGAATATTCGCTAAACTTGATCACAATTTATGATCTGTAGAGGAGCATATCTTCTCAGTTTACAATTCTCCACCAATTTACAGGGTATTCTCACACTCAACCGCGCGTTATAGTCGACAACTTGACCATTTATTAACGTTGATTGTTGCAATTTCGTTGCTCAGTGCGCGCATCTTCAATAATTGAACAATATACAATAATAATAACAATAATAATAATACAACAAATAACAATAACAACAATAATATTTTTGCATAAGCGAGACATGTCTTTTATTGCGCTTTACGTAACAATTTTAACGCTTTTATTGCTATTGTTGTTGTTATTGCTGTGCACTTGTCAGCTGTTTTTGGCAGGCACCCTCCATCCCTGTCTTTCATTGTCTCTCTCCCACTCCATCTCCCTCGTAGAGCGAGAAAGATTAATATTTAATTATTGTTTTTAATTGCAACGCTAATTGCAAATGGGAAATAAGGAAAAACGACGCAAAATGCAATGAAACATGCAAATTGGTTGCACGCATCACGAAATACGATAATAAAACAATGAAATGAATTACAAAATAATAAAAAAAAAAGTTAATATAAAAAAGCAATGTGATATACAGAGAAGAGATAGCACATGGGAAATAACCGAATGAGTCAAAACTTAAACAAATCGTGGATTAAAGTTCACAGAGAGAAAGAAAGAGAGAGAGAGGAGTCTGAAGAGCGCAGCCAGCTGAGTAAAGTCTGACTTATTGTGTCAACAGTCTATAGAAGATATAAGATATATCGTGTAGACATAGCATAGCATTGTGTATAGCATGAAGAATAGTATCTTTTATCGGGTTTTACAACAAGACAATTGACTGAGAGTTTTCCATTGAAAGTAATGAGTTGTTTATTGTGATTTCTGATAAGCAGAAAGGCCTCTTTTATTCCTCTCTTCAAGAAGAATTATGTTTATTCTTAACTGATTTATTCCTACATGCAAAATAATATAAAATACATAATAAAGTTAATTTATAAATAATAATTTTGGGGTTCAAGTTTCTTATCATCAACATTTTTATGCTAAATTCGTTTTAAATCTCACTCAACTTTGTAGTTCTTGCGTAAACAAATGTTTTATCATCTTGAAAATGTTTCTTTTAGCTTCAATTTGCTGCTTTCATTTACTCTATTCCTTTTAAGACCTGTCTTTATATATTATATTTTATATAGCATATAACATATACTTCTTCTCTTTCTCTGCCTTTTCACTTCAGCTATCTATGCCGAACAACTTGACATTTGGCGAATACTTGGCCCCGAAACAAAATTCTGCCTGCGCTTTGATCTCTTCCACTTGAGGGAGGCCAAAAAACAGGCAAAGAAGAAAAAAACAGAACTCAATGGGGCTTGAGCTAATCTGGCTAAAAGCAGCAGTAGCAGCAGCAGTAGCGGCAGCAGTGGCAGCAGACGCCATTGATGAGATTTACTTGTTCAGCTATTTTATTTATTTATTTATTTATTACAAGGAGCCGCCATTAAGCGTCCGCTTCCTCAGCTGATGTGGATCGAGGAGAGTTGTGGATGGTGGTGGTGGTGGTGCCTGCTCATAAAGCAAAAGTCCAATTGATTAAAGTGACAACAACAAAAGTAGCAGCAGAGGCAGTAGCAGAGGCAGCGACAGCGGCAGAGGCAGAAAATTGCCTGACCAAGCTGAGGCCATGCGGACTTTGCATTGTGTGTGAGTGACTGTGACTCTCTATGCGCGTGTGTGTGCGTGTGTACATATGTGTGCATGAGTCATTTGCAATTAAACGACAAAGAGAGGCAGGCAGCGGCAGCGGCAGAGCGCGGCGCACGCATACAAGCGCAAAATTCAAGAGCCGCAAAAATGCCAGCATAAAAATAAAGTAAACTCGCTACGCGAAACACACAGAAGAAAACCTACAAAAGCAGCGCAGCAGCAGAGACAGCAAACCACAAAGTCAGAGAAGAGCGAAAGAGAGAGAGGGAGCAAGGGAGAGCGAGCAAGCCAGTGTATGCGTGCGTGGCTGCAAATTCAAATTGGCTCAGACGAACAAGCGTCGACGTCGGCAGAGACGGCGACGTCGACAGCGACTGCTGTTTACACAACGTGCGGCCGACGACGACGACAACGGCCGCTGCTTGTATTTTTCTTTTGCTCATATTTCTCTTCTTCTGCGTCTTTTTTGTTCGACTCTAATTGAAAACAAGCAAAGACGGGCCAAGTCGGCAATGCTGTGTATACGTGTGTGTATGTGTGTGTGTGTATGTGCAAAAAAATAAAGCAAGAAGAAACAAGAAAAACAAGCAGCGTCTACAGCTGGCGCTGCGGCCTCTGCCTCTGCTGCGGTTGCGCAGCGTTGCCAAACTTCACTCATAGTCGTTTGTCGCTGTAGCTTTGCAGCAGCAGCAGCAGCAGCAGCAGCGCACGTATGCACGTGTGTGTGTATGTACGAGTGTGTATGTGTGCGTCTGGTACTCGTATATCTTGTATCTTTCAGCTTGTTGTCTTTGTATCTTTGAAGCCATACATTGTGGCGTTAATTTGCAGGACACTAAAGTCCTCGCATAGCTAATTTATTTATGCTTCTCACATATATATTCGTGTGTTTGTGTGTGTGTTTGTATATATTATACACCTGATCGCAGGCTAATGATAGAGAGCTCCAAACCGGTTGCAACGTCACACAGCAGCAGCAGCAGCGACATAATCCCAAGAAAGACACGCCAGGCAACACTGGCCAACTGGCAACTGGTTTCATTGGTAACAGGTAATACTAACAACAACAACAGCAGCAGCAACAGCAACAACAACATCATACATTGTTGTCATCGTCGCTGGGGCTAGTATAATAATCGATTTGCTGCTGGGTCGTTCCTTTTGTTGTTGCTGCTGTTGTTGGTGATAATCTTTTGTCTCTGTCTCGTTGCTTCTTAGCACCTTTTGTCAACGTGTTTCTCATGTGCATGAAGTGCGGCAACGTTGCGCAAGCACAGCACAGCCTCTTCCAGCGAGCCTCCTTCCCCTGCTACCCCTACCAGAGCTCTGTCTCTATCTCTACCTCTTGCTCAACTCAAGTGTGAAATTATTTGGGAATTTTCTAATTTCCCATACAAAAGTAACCAGAGACAGAGACAAAGGAAGAGGGAAAGAGAGCGAGAGAGAGAGGGAGAGCAGCAAAAAATTGAGTTATCGCATCGCGTCAGACAGACGACGTTGTCACGTCCCCTTAGGCCGCCCCCCATGCCCTTGCTCCCTCTACCCCCCACACAGCACATACGGCATATGGAATTACGAAACAACAATAACAATAACAATGGGGCAAAATGTGCAATGCAAGGCACAAAAATATACAAGTGTGTTCGTAAAACAATAACAATGCAAATAATAATCAAATAATTGCACGACTTGCAAAACACACACACACACAAACAAATATACTATACTCGAAATACAGCTACAACAACAGCAACAATAGATAGAAAAAACAACCGCTAGTCGAGGCGTTCCTAAACGTACTCATAGATACATTTGTGCACATGCACATTCGAGAAAACGTAATATTGCTATGGAACAACAACAGTCGGAAATATTTTTGCGCATTTTCGTTGTTTTCTATTCTTGTTTTTTTGTGTTTTTTGTGTGTGTTTTTTCCTTTGTTGCCTTTATTTTTGCATTTTTTTCTTATCAACTGTGACAAAATAAGAACGAAAAGAAAAAAACTCATTAAAACAGAGCAATAATAGCAACTGTTAGTTAGAGGGCCACAAATTGCTTCGCAGCTATTTGCGATGAGTAAGAGAGAGTTCCCAGTCGAGGAACAAAAAATAAATAAACAATAACAATCAGTGAGTAAGAGACCAATTGAGGAGGGTTTCCAAACAGCCCAGAGCAAGTGAAACTTCTATTAAAATTTTACAATTATTGGCATATTTATTTTGGGCAGAAAATTCAATTTCCATAGAGAAAATAAACTTTTTCTTTATTAAAATTCAACATTATTGTATTATTTCTCAGTTTTTAAAATCATTTTATATTTTAATTTATTTCCAAGAACCCAAATCAAAGTCTAATTGTTGCTCTTTCAGTAATTTATTTCTCTTTCATTTCTTTATTTTTTTTTTTTTTTAATTAAACTTGAATTTGTTCGATTGTTTCTCATAATAATTTAATTGTTTCCCCCTTTTTTCCTTTTTCATTTTTTTCACATTTGTTTCCATTTTTTCCTTTTTTCTATTTTTGTGTCTTTATTTTTTTTTTTATCAACTTATTTTTTTTTCTACTCACTTTTTTCTCTATTCACTTTTTTTCTATTAACTTATTTTTTTCCTATTTTTGTATCCTTTTTTTTCCTATTTTCTTCTTTTTTTTTCTTTTTTTTTTTTTTTTTTATTTTCTTTAATATTTTTTTTCTTTTCTTATTTTCTTTTTCTTTTTTTCTGCTTTTTACTATAACTTATCTTTATTTTTTCTTTTTTCATTTGCTTTACATAACTTGAGTAAGGGCAGGTAGAAAAAAAAAGATAAGCAATAATTAGAGAGACAACCGAGACGAGTAGGGCTTTTAATTTCTTCCCTGTCTGTCAGTGTTTCAGTACTCAAAAATAGCTGCAATACTAAAAAAAACACACACACAGATCTACACACACATACGTGTAGAGCACATACATATACATATACTATAGTACTAGACCATAATAAAAATGGAAACTATCTGCGTGCGAGCAATTACAAATTGTGGGGCGCATTGCTCTCGATTTGCCCCTTGTCTCCCACTTCCCCCCACCCCTACACAGTTCTTTGCTGTTCCGTTCCGTTCTCTGTATGGTTCGGTTCGTCGGTGTCAGAGCGTCTATCTAATCTACTTTTTTGGCTTGCCCCACAGAGAACAACGCGACGCTGCCTGTCAATGCCAAAAAGAACATTGTGACAATAAAATGAAAAAAAAAAAAACAAAAACAAATACAAAAACAAAAACTAAACTATCTGGGAGTACAGCAACAATAACAAACAAACAAAATAAATGTAACATGACATTGAAACAAGTCAAATGCTCAACAAACAGCAATAAAAAATCTGATATCTCTTGAATTGTTTTAAGTTCTCATAATAATTTGTTCTTTTTTTTTTCTCTCTGGAAAACACAAAATTTCACTTGAATGAAATTGAAAATGTAGATAAATTTGTAATATTTTTTCTATATTACAATGGGAAACTTGAAATAAATATAAAAATATATTTAGAAACTTATTAATGCCAAATAACTTTAGCATGAATTATAGCATATTCTAAAGGGGATTTGTCTATATTCTATATTCTTTTTTGGATCAAATTCTATGCCATAACTATTTCTGTAATTTGAAACCTTCTAAAGGCGCTTTCAACTCTTAAACTCGTACATTCTCTAGGCTAAACGTCATTGATCTTTCACTCGAGCACGTTTGCTATTGTAAATATTTATTTTTTTTTTTCTTTTTCATTCAGGGACAGCCGAAAAATAAAATTATAGAGAGCACAACGCACTCTCCCTCTCTCTGCCTCCATTGTACAATAATTAATGAAATTCGAAATAGATAGTAAGCAAAACAACTGTGCGTGTGTGCGTGTGTGTTTGCCTCATGCGTCATCAGTGAGCACAGCTGGCTTTAGATTCGAAATGAATGTATCCCGCAGATACGCGCACAGCACACAACACGCACGGCAAAAGTATCTGAAAGTGCGTAATTCATCTATGCACATTTTGCGGGCCTAAAACTATTGGACCCCCTCGTTGTTGTGCTTGTCGAGAGTCTCTCCCCCTCCTCTTCCCTACCTCCCTCTCTCTCTCTTCTCTCTGTAGTTCGGCACGGTTCATTGTCAATGTCAAAAAGCTGTCGACTGGTTTTTTGTAGGTTTTTCGTAGTAGTTTTTGTGTGTTTTGTTGTTGTTGTTGTTTTGTGAGCTACGCTTTGACGATTGTCTTGTAATTAACCCGAACAACAACCAGCAACCAGTTGCTGCTGTTGTTGCTGTAGTTGCGGTTGTTTTGCTGACATTGATGCGGGGTTTAATGCACCTCAAGCACAGCAGCAGCTCAGCACACACTCTTCTGGGCCTTTTTAATGACTTGGCCAGCAAACATTTTGGAAGCTAATGAAGCAATTAGACGACGACATTGCCCCTTTCGAAAAAGCCAAGAAAAAAAAAAAACATAAAGGAAAATAAATAAATAAATGATAAAAGAACAACAACAAGAGCACAAAACTTGTTTGGCCAAGAGAGAACAACAAATGAAATGAAAGGCAGACAGAGGCGCACACACACACACACACACACACAACGCGGCGATTCTTGGGCCCAAAACATTGTACGAAATTACGTAATAACGCAAAATAGTCAGCGACGGCGACGGCGACAGTGCCACATGTCTGTCCCTGTCCCTCTGTCCACGTCGCCAGTTGGCACAGAGACAGGTAGACGCAGCAGTCGCAGCAGCAGCACAAGATACAACAAGCTACAAGACAAGTCAAGGTAAAAAGTTACGCGCTAAGTATCTCACAGATACAAAGACGATGCACCAGCAAGCTGCTGCAGCCTGCATCTACTTAAAATACCTTTTTTCTTCTTGACGTGTCACAGATCGCTGACGGCGCGATAAGGTGCCCAGTGGGCAGCAGTAGCAGCACCAGATACCCAAGTGCAGCCAATGCAACCCACGCAAAGCCACCAAAGCCCCATCAAATCTTGAGATACTTTGGTGTCAACCGTTAGTTGAATTTAGGGCCTACGCAGTAAGTTCGACTGCAGATACATTTCCATTCCACGTATGGAAATTTCCAGGTATCTGCAAGATACACGCAGTAGCAGCAGCAGCATGAAAATATGTGCTTTGTCTGCGCGCTTGGCTTAGACGCACCCAACTTGGCAGAGATTCTTCGTAGAAATGACTCGATTCTGTAAAGGGAGAAATTGTTTTCCTTGTTGTATCTCGAAGTTCCTCGAAGTACTTTGACTAGAACTTAATACTTTTAAAGGAAAGTACTTGCATTTGGATTCTTCTCGTTTCTATTTGACTATCTTCTACTGCAACTGAGTTTCCTTTACAGGAAAATGAGTGCTGTTTAATATAAAGTTCCTCTTTGAGTAAATTCTATAAGTCACCATACATTTTATGGTTTTTATTGAAGTTTTTCTTATTTTATGACTTTGCTGTTGTTTATTTTAACTGATCTGCGATTAAACGCCTTTAATAACTCTTTCGCTGAGATGAAAGGTTCTTTAGGTGAAGTCGGGACCGACGGCTGAACTGCACTAGACCTCTCTCTAGGTGGTGAGGGTGCGAGTATTTTCGAGACTTCTTGCAACCTAATTCCACAACTTCTTACGATTACGACATAACTCTTTCTACGCCTTTCTTTATGATATAGAGGCCCCTTCTAATGTTGTTTACAATTTCATTGATATAGACTCATCCCAATCTAACTTATAATTCTTAACTTCTGCAGTGGGTCTTTTCTCATTTATGAACATGATAAAACTTGATGAAACTTTTTAATGACAATGTCTGTTTTAACCTTATTCATATTCCAGAACTTGTTCTTCAAATGACAAATAAACTACATTAACCTGGAACTCAAACCTAAAAATATCCGTTTTTGTCCTTATTCGACAACTAACAAACCTCTAAAAACCTAGGGAAGGTTTTGGTAGTATTTTAAAGGTCAAATCTGTATGAAAATGGGTTTACAATGTTCTTGAGCTTTAGATACGTATTCCTAGCTGTTCAAAAAGGTTTCTTAGCTACGCTATAACTATAAAATACACCAATAACTTCGTAATGTCTCATGGAAAAGTTTTGCAATGAAAAAAGTACCTTTCCGTAAATACCCTACTGTACAATCCAACATAAAACTACCTTAAAAACCTATTCCGAAAAGTTCTTAAACACCTTTTTCCCTACATAAGCCACCCCAACTAATACTTTCTTCTTTAATCTGAAACATTTCCAAAAAAGTGGGGAAAACTTACCTTTTCAATGTATCGCGAAGTTTCTGGTTATTGTTATTATTGTTGTTATTGTTATTGTTGTTGTTTATGTTAATGCTGTTGCTGCTGCTACTATCCACGGCGATTTGTTGTTGTTGCTGCTGCGTAGTTTCGGCTAATTTTCCAAAACAAATGTTACGGCTGCTGTCGCGTACCATGTTTCGATAACTCACGATCTATCGAGCATTTCCCGTATGCCGTTGTGGAGGCGCATAATTTTAAATGGGCGCGCTCCTCCCATTAAAAACAGGATAAGAAATCCCGCACGAGACTCTATTTTTTTTTTTCTTTCTTCTTTTTTGCTTTACTTTATACTTTGCTTTAGCAATTTTACTTTTCTTTTTGCTTTGCGTTTCGAATTTTCCGACTTTTTTTCTCTCGTTCACTCGCACATTTTCGAGATACTTTTCTTCTTTTTTTTTTTTTACTTTTTGCACTAGATCTCTTTGTGATTTCTTAATTTGATCATCTTCACACACGACTACGACGACGATCGACGACGACGACGACGGCAACGACGAAGGCGACGGCGACGAGGTAATCGATCGAACGATCGATGGGATTGATCGATTCAATTATTTTGTATGCGGCCGGCTGTAAATAGATTACGGGGTAAACGTTGAGTAAGAGAGATAGACAAACATATATAAATATATAAAAAGAGAGAGAGGGAGAACAAGTATGTGTAAAGGGGGAAGAAAACACTTTATTGTGACTTTTTTCCATTGCATTTTGCACTTTTCAACTTTTCAATTTGCCACATTTAATTTTCATTTCAATTCATTATACTGATCACATTATATTCCTTCTTTCTTGTTGATCATTTATCTCAGCGTGATTCTTGGGCGGACAAAAGCTTATGCCAATTTATGTTAATTTAGCACTAAAAATACACAATGTTTTTCATTTAATTCAACTAGAGAGCAATTTAAATTTATTGAAATTGAAATTTCAATGGGGCCTGTGTGTGTGTGTGTGTGTGAGTGCATGGTACATGTGTGGATACGTTTGTATCTATGAGATACGCAAGATCTTTGCGCTCAATTTAAGAGGCAAGACGAGGCGGCTGCTGCTGTTGCCTGGACAGGGGCTGCTATCGCGTGTATATTTCTCGCTATATACAACACGGGCATACATAACACACATATAGAGCAGGGCCTGGGCCCAGGCGCATTTCCTCTACAACAACAACAAGAGCAGCAACAGCAACAACAGAAGGTGGAAATGCGAGCAGCGACGTCGACAGCACGTTATTATAATCCAGTCAACGTTACAAAGCAGGCACAAACCCAGGCAACCAGGCAGAGTCGCACCGGGCCCAGGAGAGCACATGAGAGGAGGCGGGGGGAACTGGGACTGGGACCGGGTCCAAGAACCACATCGCCATCAATCCACACAAACCGGCCAAAAAAAAAAAACAGAAAAACAGAAAAAAAAAAAAAAAAAGAAAACCAACCAGGCAGCCCAGGCCAAGCCAAGCCAAGCGGGGCGCATGTTAAAATTCCAAAAAGCAGAAACATGGAAATACAAGAACAACATTCATGCTTTCTGCCTGCGCCGCTGTCGCTGCTGCTGCCGCTGCTGGCTGTGGCTGCCTTTTGTTGATGATGTGAAGTTTGGCAACAGCGCAGCGAGCTCGCTGCTTCGCTTGCTCTAACACGTCGCGATGTTGCTGTCCTACTCGCACTCCCGCAGTCTGCTTCTCACCGTGTGTAGCGTGAGTGAAGTGCGGCAACAGCGCACAGGCACTGCTGTGCATGTGTTTGCTTGTGTGCGTGTGTGTTTGCTTATAATTGACGTTTGCACTGAACTGCTGCGCTGCTGCTGCTGCCGCTGTCTGACGTGGTTGTTATAGCTACTCACACACACACAAACACACACACACTGGCTAGCAAAGTGGGGTGCCTGTGGTGAGAGCGAGACAGAGTGACAGGTTTTAATGGCCCGTTGTTGCTGCTTCAGCGCACACACAGCATTAAAATACACGTTCAAACATACAGTTGTTGTCTGTGTGTGTCTGTGTATGTGTGTGTGTTATGTACTTTTATGTACATAAAGAATTTATAGCTGGTACTTTTTGTGTGCTGCTGCTGCTGCTGCCGTCGCTGCCTCTGCCTCTGCCTGGGCATGGCATGGAAAAACGAGTATCTTCTGTATGAGTTTGTTTTTGCCGTTCGTCATTGTTGTTGCCCCGTCCGTCGTCGACGTCGCTGCCGCTGTGTATTTATAAATGGTTATGTAGTCATGTACATGTATATAAAGATGTCTGTATGTGGCTGTGTGTCTGTGTGTGTGTGTGTGAGTCCACTGAGAGAGGGGTGCTTTGGGAACGCGCGTTGTTATTTCACGTTTTTCAGCCATTTCGTCCCCTTGACAGCCTCTGCCTCTGCTCAGTCTCTGCTGCCGCTGCCTCAGTCGCCGATGACGACGTTGTGATATGGCCATGCATAAAATGTAGTTTTGTAGCCACCATTGTTGTTGTTGTGTGTTTGTTGTTGCTGCCTGCCATTTGCTAGGTTTTCTTGTTTTTGGGGGCCCTTTGGAAGGTTTGTGTGTGTGCGTGTGTAAGTGTGTGGGGCGCAGCAGGAAATCACAACTACACGCGAAATGGAGCCCATAAAAATACTTCAAATACACACATACAATCAGCTTGTGTACATGTGTGTGTGTGCTGCCTGTACAAATCGCGCAGTCGCTCCCGTTCGCCTCATTCAATTCTCATACTCTCTCGCTTGCACGCATACACAGCGCCATCTAGCTCGTTCGTTCGCACCCACACACACACACACTCTGAGAGAGCGCAAGAGACAGAGGGAGAGAGAGAGAATGAAGAGAGCTTAATTCGGCAGGCAGCCATTGCTGTTGTTGTGCACAATTCGCCGCAGTCGCCACCTCTGCCTTGGCTCTCGGCTGGCAATCGATCGTGAAAGTTTTCGCTGTCCGCAGCTGCTGCTGCTGTGCTGCCTCTGCTGCTGCCTGCCTGGCTGTACTCAAAACGTCGTTGTCGCTGCTGCGCATCAGTCGCTTTGTATGCCTGGTGGGGTGCGGTTCAAATCGCTTCATTTCATTTTCTGTTGCTGCTTTGGGGCTTTTTTTCGACGTGTGCAAAAAAAAAGAAGAAAAAAAAACAGCTAAAAACTAAATTGAAACAAAAGAAAACTGCTAAAATGAATGTCTAATTTTCTGTTCCGATTCCGATTTGTGCGTCTCTCCCTCTCACTCTCTTCGTTCGTCTGTCCTTTTTTTTTCTGCTGCTGGCAGCCATTTTGAAAAAAAAAAAAAACGTATTTGGCTGAAATATTACAGCAACTACTGCGACATTTATGGCTAAAAGCTGTTACCATTTATAGCTAAAGCAGTTTGCGAAAAATCCCCATTAAAAGAGGCGGCTCTAGCTTTGGCTAGAATTCGAATTCATTAATATGCTAGCGCAGCTACTGCCTCTGCTTCTGCCGCTGCTGGCAGCAACTGCGACAGCGACAGCGCCACAAGCAGCAGAATAACAAGAAGAAGAAGAAACCAAACCAGTTTTGCGCCTGTTCTGCTTCTTCTTCTTCGTCTATGCAGTCATATTTGTAGCGCTGCTACGTGACCACACACCAACACAATGGCAGGCACACACACACACAGTTGTTAAGTCGTGCGACGACCGCATTTGCAATGTAGTCTCTGCGTGAGAGAGAGAGGGGTGGGTGGGGGCACGTTGGCGGATGCCACCACACGCCGCGACGCAGCAAAAACTTTGTAGTTTTTGTCGTACAACGTAGTTTCTTCTCACACACACACACGCACACATTCAGCAGCACGCACACAGTTGCAGGCGCACGCGCACGCACACAAAACGGGTTAAATAAAAAGATTTTTTTTCTTTTTATTGTGTTCTTTTCTCGCTTGCACTCACGTACACCCGTGCTTGCCATCTCGCTTGCACTCGCGCGTTCTCGTTTCGTGCAGCTGAATCGATTTTTCAACGAGCGACAAACGTCGGCAGCGACGACAACGACGACGCGACACGACAATTTCTCTTCATGTTCAACGCGCCATCTCACTCTTGCATACGGGTTAGAGCGCAATAGCTGCTGCTGCTGCTGCTTTATTTGCGTTGTTCGTTTGCGCACATACAATCGCAATCACATTCACACTGACACACACATACACATATGTAGAGGCAAACGCCATGTTACTTTTCTTTGTTGTTTTTGCTGCTGCCAACTCGTTGAGGGGGAGCTGTCAGCCTGGATTTTTGCGTCGCTGTCGCTGTTGCCGTCGCTGCTGCTGCTGCCGACGTCGCTGCTTTGCTCGTTATTTTCAGCCCGTTGCACGTCATCCGTTCGCCTTATGTGCTTTGAATTTCTGATGAAATTCTTTGCTTTCGAGTTAATTGCTGCTGTCGCAGCGCAGCAGCAGCAGCACAGACAGCAGAGGCAGCGACAGCGAAAGCAGCAGCAGCAGAGGCTCCCCAGCCCCAAAGCTTTGCTGCTGCTGCTCTGCTGCCTCTGTCTCAATTCGTTGTTGTGCCATTTTTCTTTGTGATGCGCAGCTTTGTAGATCGGCTCTCAAATCAACGACGAATAGAGTCCTGGGCGTGTGTAGACACGCACACACACACACACAGACACACCAACACACACGTTATGTATTTATGCTTATGTATTTTAAATTTAAATTGCTCCTTGGCATAAGCTTTCTCAATTGGTTTAATACATTGTAATATAATTTTTTTAAATTGAACAAATTTTTTTTTTTTTTTTTTTCATGAATTTTCCTTTGCACACACTTTCTATTTTCTTCAGATTTCATTAAGCACAATATTATGTTTTTTATATATTTAATTTGCTTTATTTTCATTCCAGTTGTTGATTTATTTCCTTACCAATTGCTTTGAGAGCTGCAAAAAAGCGAGAAAATTGGGAACATATTAGAGAAATCATATGAAAAGATATAGCCAATATTTGTACATGAAGAATAGGAGAATATACATACATATATGAAAGTATATTTCATTTATTCATTTTGCTTCTTTAATTTTATGGGAATACAGAAACATATATAAATATATATTTAGTTTACTCATTTTATTTCTTGATTTATATAGAAGTATAGAATCATATTTATATGTATATATATTTTTCACATATTTATTTTGAAATATTCAAGGGGTCCCTATAAGATTTGTCCAATACTTACACCATTGAAGCAGAGGCTTCCTGCGATCGTCGTGGCTTAATTTCAAACCGTTTTGGACTGTATTCGAAAATTCAGCATACTTTATTTTTTGTATATTTCGAAAAACCTCCAATGCTAGGCGATCCCTCGTAGAGTTCAGTTTACGAAACGATCCAATTAATTTTTAAATTTTTTCACTTTAATAATTGCTGCAAATTTTCTTTTTTTTACTTTTTGTGAATTTTATTCAACAACAAAAAACCATCACAAATCAATAGATTTATTTTTTATATTTTTATTTTCTTAAATTTTGCGCAAAAAACAATAAAAAATATGCAGCTTCTCAATTTGTAGCATAATTAATTAATTTCAATTAAATTGCATTTGAAATACTTATTTGGCTTTTCAATTTGCTTTTGTTGCTTCTTTTTTACTCTTATTGTTTTTGTTGTTGGTTTTTGCATTTGATTGTATTTTTATTTGTATTTACATTTGTTGTTGTTGTTGTTGCTGTTGTATTTGCATTCGCATTTGTATTTGTGTAATTAATGCGTTTTCCACATAAACACAATCGCCCACACACACACACATAGAGAGAGAGACGACGGCACACGGACACAACGACGACGCACACAGACTCACGAGACCCGCGCGCGTACGCTCCGATACCGCACACTCACACACACGCACGTCACACACTCACATATGCATTTACTCAATTTGCATAAATAGAAGAGCCAGAGCCGTTTGTATGGAACCACGGCGTGCTGCTGCTTGCTGCTGCTACTGATGACGAGAGGGAACAGTAGGGGCGGGCGAGGGGTAGAGCGTGTAATTTACGTTATTAAACTTAATTTTAGGAGAATTAATTTAAATTAATTATTATTTTTGCGTGTGTTCGGCGTCTTAAATTTTTATCAATTATTACTTGTAATTTATTTCAGTTTAATTACATTATTGACGCGCGCGCAGCGACAACGAACCAACCACGACAAAAATTCAACTGAAACTGAAAGAATGAGCGAGTTGCCAGATGTGACTCGTGTGCTCTAGCATTTGCGAAAATGTGGCAACTCCAGTGCGTAGCATGGTGTGATGAAGCGTATGTGTAGCAGCTGCTAGAAGCTGCTGGTTGCTGTGACGTCACTGGCACAATTTAGTGAACATGTAAAAATTAAAATATTTAAATATACTTAATAAACCTAGAGAGTTGAATAAGTGTATTGGATTGTATTTTATTGTAATTATAACATATACCTAAACATTTTTATTAATTTTGAATTGTGCTGTAGAGTGAACCGTCGTTTTACAGCACTATAACGGCGCTGCCAACTCTTTGCTGACTGCGTGAATCAACTGTCGGGTTGGCAGTAAACAAAAAACAATTAAGATTATTAGAAAATACATATTCATATGCGGTGGCAACTGATCCACCACATTCTTATCACATAGGATGAGCAATCTCAAGCAGGATCTGGATGAGTACCTGCTGCTGCAGAGTGACCAGAAGAAGAATTTCAATGTGAAACTGCCGCAACTGAAGGTGCCAGGCCTGTCGCAGATCTTTTCGCGCACATCCGAACCGCCCGAGGCAAACAGTTGGCTCAAAGACACGCAGGATTCATGCTGTCCCAAGCTGGTAAACGAGACTCCCATTCTATATTCTACATATACATTTAACACTCTTCTTCCTCTTCTCTTAGTCACGCCTGCAACGCATTGTGGGCTTCGTCGCCTGTCTGGGCATGGGCTGCCTCTGCATGACCCTCTCCACGTTCTACATTCCGGTGCTGATGTTCAAGCCAAAGTTTGCGCTGCTCTTCACACTGGGCAGCCTGTTCTTCATACTGAGCTTCTGCTTCCTCGTCGGCTTTCAGACGTTCTTCAAGCAAATGTTCTCCAAGCCGCGCCTGCTCACCTCAATCTCGTACAGTGGCTGCCTAACGATGACCCTCTACTTTGCTCTCGTTCACAAGAGCACCGCCTTCACAGTGCTCTTTGCTGTGGCACAGATCATAACGTTGCTCTTCATGCTGCTGGGAATGGTGCCGGGCGGTGCTACAGGCCTGAAATTCTTTGGTCAACTCTTCAAGAGCAGCGTCACCAGCAGCTCGTCCAGCGCTCTGCCCGTTTAGATGGTATACAGTTCCCCCACATAGTTCCACCACAATTCGACAATTTCGACATTTACAAATACAAATTATTTATTAACCGTTACGATAATGCAGAATAATAAAACTTATTTGTGATATTCGTCGCTAATCTTCGATCTCGCCCAGATACAAAGTCTTGTCGCTGGAGGCGGAAAGTATGAGTGGTTCACGCGGACTGAAATCCACATCATTCACACTTCCATTGTGCCCGGGCAGCTTATAGAGTATACGCCTTGTGTTCACATCCCAAATATACACATGACGATCTGCCGAACCAGAACTGATCTTATCCCCGCCCGGTGACCAGGCACAACGCAGCAGATTCTTCTCAAAATTATGCTGATGACCCTGGAAGACCTTAACACAACGCTCTCCCGGCGCATACGGACGCACATCCCACACACGCAGTGTATTGTCCATGGCATTGGTCAGCACAAAGTCTCCCTCAGGGGAGAGTGCCACCGCTGTTATGGTGTCCGTATGGCCTCGCAGATGATGCAGCACCTGTTGTTTACGTATATCCCAAATCTTGAGTTCATTATCGATTCCTCCACTGATCACCTGTTCGCTGGTATCGCCAAAGCAGACGGCGGTCAATTGATAAGGGGATTCCAGCACATGTGCCGCCTGCTTCTTGCGTGCATCCCAGATGCGTATGGTACGATCATCGCTGCCGGAGCACAGCAACTGCTGGCCACGTCGTGAGCCCTGCACACTGTTCACAAAGTTCGTGTGACCCTTCAGACGTCGTACACGTTGCCCCGTCACAATGTCCCAAATCGCAAGGGTTTTGTCTGTGGAGCAGGTAAAGATGTGTGATCCATCGGGATTGAAATGCGCCTCCATGACTGCGCCCGTGTGGCCTGACATGGCCATGATGTTCTCACACTCGCCATAGACCTGCCAAATATCTAAGAAAATAGAAAGTTACAGCTAGAAACAATCTTAGTCTCAATCCTCAGAGTGAATCTTACAAAGCTGCCGATCGAAGCCCGATGAGAGCAGCATTTCGCCCTCTGGATGGAATTCTGTGGTAAATATTTCGCCCTCATGTCCCTCAAGTTGCATAATGGGTGCTTGCAGATTGGATGTGCGACGTACGCCCTGAAAACATGCATAAAATACATTTTATTTCGGCATTTTCCATAATCCTCCACCAAATGTGGCTGTGCTTCTTCTTCACGACTGAGTGAGACGCGTTCTTACCGATTCCAGCAGCGCCTTGTCGCGATTTGTGTAGGCAACAATGTCATTCTTGCTGCGTTTTGAGTCCTGCGCCAGTACCACACTATTATTGGGTCGTTTTGTGCCCATTTTATTTGATATTTTATTTATAAACGTAAGCGAACAGATTTACAGCCGCAAAAACAAAGCGTAAGTGCTGCCAACTTTGCCTTAACCGATAGCAGTGTTGATTAACTCGCAGACTGAAAAATACCAACGTTCGGAAAATACTACAAACATAAACAACAACAGCGCATATTGTTCATAATTTTTATTTAAACGAATTTATTGGCTAAATTACTTTCCAATTATTCCCCAACTGCTCGAGCACCTTAATAAGCATCAACACGTGGTGGATCAGCGAAGAGCTCGTCCTTCTTGCGTTCTCCTGCCAGCCACTGCCGGTAGCGCTCGTTTCGCATGGCCTGGAAAGAGAAAAACATTAACAAACTGTTTTCAAAAGTAGAGGAATCACTGGAAACTAACGTGGAAGCGCAAGAGCTGCTTCTGCATGCCAACGCACTCCTGGAAGTCAGCAATGAGATCGGCGCACTGCTTCTTGCCGCGCTCCAGACCGTACGCCTCCAGGCAGTCCATCATTTTCATTTCGAATTTGCCGCATTTGTCGTAGGTCTGATGATTGATCAGGCAACCAGTCAAATCCGTGAGGGGTAAACGCAGGAACGGCGACAGAGACATCTCGGTTGCAGCTGGAAATGTAGAAAATATGTTATTTAAAATCTGTAGAGGCTTTCCAATTGGAGTCTCGCTCTAGTCACTACGTCGCACTGTGACGTAACAATAACAATGCTTTTTAGCGGCTTTTGGCAACACGTATTGCCGCGAAAAGATACTCTAGCTGCACTAAAACCTTTGTTGCATACTCTGACTTGGTTTAAACAGCCAGAACGCACCTTAATTTCCAATCAAAATGAAAAATAAAAATATTTGACAATTGCAGACCGATAGAATGTACTCGCAGAACTGGTCACACTAGAAACTAAGTGTTATCGATAAGTAGTCGATATCAATGTATTCAGTAAGTGTTGTCTAACGTCTTTCTGGTTGCACGTTTTGTTTACATTTGTTGTGCATTTCAGAAGGTGTTGCATTTATTTCGAATAAGTTGAATTATTTAATTAATAAATATGAAAAATCAAGAGCTAATCGACTATCTCGAAACATGTGGAGTCTGCCGTGTGTGTCAATTGCGATACCTCAAAGCACGTGGCACTGAATATCGCGACATGCAGAAAACCTTTGAACGCGTGAGCAAAACAAAGAAAAATATAAAAAACGCCGGCTTATCAAGAATTACGTGGAATTCCATTTCAATTCTAGTTGGATGTCAAGCTGCCCACAGAGGATGAAACAAATGGTGAGCAGCCAGCGAAAAAGCCACGCCTCCAAGTTTGCACCACCTGCCTGGGACTGTTTTCGGAGGAATTCCAAACTCAACTCATTGAGGGAATTCTGAAATCGGATTTCGCCAAATACGATAGCGATGGCATAGTCCTGGCCATAAGCTTACCCATGACACTGCAGTTGCGTCAGTTGTCCATGTGGTTTGCACTGAAGCGTCAGTTCGGTCGTCCCAGCGTGGATGACAATAATGCGCCGGATGTGCCTCTCAAAGAAGCCGTGAAATTGATTCTTCATCCCATTGTATGTACCCAGTTGGGTAAGGAATACGATGCCAATGGATTGATGATCAACATCGATTTGCGACACAGCACAGAGGAAGCTGATGTGGCCAAACTTGTGGAACTCAATCGAGCTGCATTTCCCGCCAAGGCGGCACATCAGAAACGTATCGAAATCTCGCGAGGATTACTAGAGAAACAGTACCAGCCGTCGAGATTGAAAGCGGAACTCTTCGAGAAATATTTTCCCATACCTCCGGCACAAGTGGAGGAACCATTGCAATTACGAGGTATAGAGCTGCTGGGGCCCTACGTCTGCGTCGCTGGACGCTATCGGAAACTGAGTCGAGAACTTTCACACACGCCGTGGGTGTTGAACGGCAAACGCATCATGGAGGACAGCATTGAGGAGGTCATAGTGCGCAATGTGGGGCCACATTTCAGTGAGACTCCGGAGAAGATCACATTCATGTCCAGTGGGCGCGAAGATGTCGACGTACGTTGCCTGGGCAAGGGGCGACCCTTTGTGCTGGAAATTCCTAATGCCCGTTGCAGTACCTTGAGCCGGGAACAGGCCTACGCCATGGAGCAAGCTGTGGATCGATCGGGCAATGTATCCATACACAATCTGCAGGTTGTGCCGCGCGAGGAATTGACACACATCAAGACCGGTGAAGAACAGAAGCGCAAATATTATCGTGCACTCTGCGTGCTAGAGGAACCGGCTACGGTGGAGATTCTAAAGAAGTTACAAATCCCCGAGAGCTTTGATATACAACAAAAGACGCCGATTAGGGTACTGCATCGTCGGCCATTACACACGCGGCCCCGCACCATATTCAGTGTTAAGGCTCGTGTCCATCGCGAGAATCCACGTCTGTTGATTATTGATGTGGTCAGTCAGGCGGGCACGTATATCAAGGAACTGGTACATGGGGAGTTTGGACGAACGGCGCCTTCCTTGTCATCGATTATTGGCAAACCCATCGATATATTGGCGCTGGATGTGGTTGGCATCGATTTGGATTGGCCAGCTGATGTAAATAATGCAGAGCAAGAAGTAAAGTGATTCGTTATCTTAGCTATTTTGACGTTGTACAACATTGTCGATGACACGGTCAAACGTTTGTGAGGTCATGCAATGTCTGACGCCATAATACCTAGATATTGTTGTGTTTAGCTAGTAAATACAATTAAATTAAGTCACAAAATGAATAAATTCATTAAAATACAACGTATTAAAATTGTTATTTAACTGTTATTTATTACATTTTAAATGTATTTACATTCGTTGCTAGCGGCTGTGACGTCATGCGCAGAGTGTAGCGCGCCAAAGTTGCGCAATAGCAGCAACGGTTTCCAAGCAAGTTGGCAGCCTCGCGCACTATCTCTCTCCGTCTCTCTATTATCAGCTGTGAGAGTGCTTTGGGTAACGCACTCCGATTTGTTTAGTTGTGTTATTTAAAATTTGTAAAGTAAATTCAAAAATTTACCAATAAGAATAACAAATTATCGCGTGTGCAGCCAAAAAATAACAAAAAATGTATTTTGCTTAATGCAAAGCTGTGCAATGAGAAAGAATTAAGCTTCGCTTGGCACACCTGCTGTGAAATGTGCGCGTAAAATACATATACATATAGATGTATACTAATTTTGTTGAATAAATTATGAATTGAAACGTGTGCAAAGAGTGAAAGTGACTGTTGCAACAGCTGCTGCATTGCATCAGCGGCGAGATCCGCCCACACAACGTGCGCCCCCAGTGAGAGCTCGCACTAAAAATTATGTGTTTTTCTGAGCACGTCTCAGGCGGAGCGAGATTGGGTGTGTGAGTGCGCCCCGCCGACCTTCAGGCAACCTTCACTAATGCCTAATGCTTTGCTGCCATGGCTGCTGCGACTGCGACTGCCGCCTGCCTCTGTGCAACATGTTGGGGCCAACGACGACATCAGCAGCGTCAACTTCTTCCACTCACGTGTGTAATCAATAGAATCAGCAGCGGTGGCAGCAGCAGCAGCAGGCGGCAGCAGCCGAAATAAACAAACCCAAAGTGCTGCGCGACCCGCCGCAGCCAACCTCAATCGCACTTGCTCACTCTCCCTCTCTTTCTCTCTGTCTTGGCTGCTAAGTAACAACAATCAACAAATTCTCCCAGCAAACAATTTCTTCGCTATCTGCATCGAATAAACTCTTTGCCTCGCTCTCATTTCGCTCTGAAAAATACCAAAATAATAAAAAATTAACTCGCTCGGCGCAGTTTTTTGTCGCCGCGATTCAGTTGAGCTTGAAACGCTTAGCGGAAAAGTTTTGCTTGCGCGCGCGAGATAAAAAATAAAACGAAATACAAATTGTGCTGAAGGTGTTGAAGGCTTCTTCAAAGTTAAAAGTACAAACGAAACCCACTAAAACAGACTACATTCGCATTATTTCAATAAACCACAGTGAATAGTCTAAATGAGTTACTCCATTCATTGATAAATTAAATATTTACAAAGGGTTCACCTTAGTGAGGCTCGTCTGTAGACTTACCTTATGCGACTACATTACAGTGAATACTCTAAAAAACCTCAATTATTGATTATATATTCATAAAGAGTTTAACTTTGGTTCTCTTTAGTTACGCTCCACTGTAGAAGTAACATTATCGGTCACACTGACCTAGTGCCTTCTTGTCAGCCCGTGATAAACCAAGCTGATAACTCGCATACATATGCAAAATTGGTTTCAAATTGAAACTATAAAAAAAAACAATATAGTTTTTCCAGTATTTCTCGCATATTTTGCCACAGTGTGCATTTTGTTTACTTGTGTGATTGCATTACAACGTTTCACAATTTCAACATTCACTCATGCCTCACACGAACTAGAATCGTATCGAATCGAACTGAATCTCTAATTTGTCCAGCACGCTGCTTACGTCATGCCTAGTGGGCCCCCAAGTGTGTCTCTCAGTTTCTCTAATTCTACTAATTTTTTTAATTTTACAGATCAAGCTATACAGTGACACAGCCTAAGTTCAACGGCATTTTAATTGCTAGAATTTAATCATTCATAACATATATTAATTTGGCACGTTCTGTGTGTGAACGACCGACAAACGTGTCAACAACAACAACAATAGCGGAATAAACAATATTACGAAAAACACTTGAAACAAAAATCGAGAAGTAGAAGACTTTGTGGTGATCATGAATGACCGTGAAATGAGCTGCAATTCAGGCGGCCAATTTATGGATCGCGGACGAATGAATCAGAATGGCGTTGTCCAGCCGCTATTGACGGGTAAATATGACTTCGCATTCAATGGGGTGGTGGGGGTCTATCGCACCTTGTTGCCAAAATAGATTGCATATCAATTAAGAAATTCGAATATATGGAAAAACCTTTTTTCACCTTGATTCACACACTTTCATTTAGCTGATAAGTATAAGACGCGACAATTTCCTGGTCTAGTTTTAGCTGAAAAGATAAAGAAATAAATATTCATTGTTTGTTTCCTAAAATTAAGATCTTAAGAAAGATATCATGAAGGAAAAACCATAAAGATATTAATCATTAATAAAAATACTCGTATTACTCCTTGATCCCACAGTTGATGTATAGAAAATGAATAGATTACATTGTCATATAAAAACTCGTACATATCGTTATAAATACGACCATGATAACCTACTGTTTATCATCTTTATCGTTTTATGTGTAAATAACGAAACACTCTCCCTGAAAATGTATTTATAGTATGTAGTAAAGTTATTGATGACCCTCCCTCGTCACAACTGGAACTATAAATTAACTGAAACAATCATTAAAATACGAAAAAAACAAATTATAATATTAAAAACTCACTTCCATCTGGTCCAAAATAGTCGCAACTTTCAGTCGCTTGACATTTGCATTTGTACACATTTTTTAGTGGTTTCTATTTTCGTATATGCATACTACATATATGCACATATTTAAATACGGTCCCTCTCTCGAGACTCTATTGTACTGGCAAATTTAGATAAGAATTTGCATTGAGAAATATCACACTCTGCGTGTGTGTGTGTGTGTTTGCAGTACTTAAGCCCTCCGGCCGTGTAATTATGCATACTATGGCGCAACAACAAGAACTTTGACCGTATCTTATCGGACGCACGGGTTCATTGGGTGTTGGCAGTGAGTTTGTAAATGGTAGTCGTCCATCATATCATGATGATATATTATCTAGTATTTGAATTTGCTTTCGCTAATCATTATGGCTGTCTATCGTGTTATCTTTCACAGATTTGTATCAAATTACAATGGCCTATGCCTACTGGAAGTCAGGCAAAACAGACGATCAGGCCGTGTTTGACTTGTTCTTTCGCAATAATCCATTCCATGGAGAATTCACCATCTTTGCCGGCCTGGAGGAGTGTCTGAAATTCTTGGACAGCTTTCATTACTCGCAGAGCGGTAAGTTTACAATGGGTTTATAAATTTTTAAAAAACTTTCTAATACATTTTCTGTAATCCCTGCAGATATTGAATACCTCAGGCAAACACTGCCCGAAGGCATTGAGAATGAATTCTTCGAGTACTTGGGGAATCTAACAGCACATGATGTTACACTCTATGCTATCGATGAGGGCACTGTGGCGTTCCCACGGTGAGTTAATGAAAACACAAATAAATATGATGATTGTATATTGATAAAGTCGCTAATAACTCTTTCTTTCTACAGCGTACCTATTATCAAGATTGAAGGACCTTTGATCATAGTGCAACTGCTGGAAACGACACTGTTGACGCTCGTTAACTATGCCAGGTGAGAAATACGGGAAACAGTGGAACAAATCTATAACAATCTTCGTCGTTATAGCTACGTTTGCTCTATAAAGCGAAAGATTAACGAATTTTATATGAATATATTATGATCGTAATTTGTCATTGTAGAGCAAAATTCTTAGAGAAAGACATTTGTCTTTGAGACACGTACTGCGGCACAATATATAGTAATAGCCATCATTAACTTTACCGTTCTTCTGTTATATACACAGCTTAATGGCGACAAATGCAGCGCGATATCGCATGGTGGCTGGCAAACATGTCAAGCTCTTGGAGTTTGGATTGCGTCGTGCCCAGGGACCCGACGGAGGTTTATCCGCATCAAAGTATTCCTATACAGGTACGCGAAAAAGTTCACACCGTGACAGCTAAGGTCAAACGTGTGAGATATATAATATTCTATATAGTATTTATGGTATATTATACCCTGTATATCTGTACGTTCATATGGCATTGCCAAATTGCATGCAGCGAGCTCATAATCAATTAAAAAACATGCCGTGAAACTAGCGCCTTTAGCCACGACCTATACCCTACCCGAACCGTACCGAACCAACTTCGCATTGATCGATGCAGCGGGATTTGTATGGTGATGGTTTGGGGCTACACAACTCGTCAATTTCATATTATTTGTCTGGTCTTTTATGATGTGCTTGCATGCAAAGCACGTGTCACTGTCACTCGATGTGGCTCCTACCTTGTTACGCCAACTCCCGCTACCTTCTCTGGGGTACCGCCTTATCGGTCGGCCTCCTCCTGTGCTGTAAAGTTCAAGAACTCTCCATGTTTCATGTGTTAAAAGTGGGTGGTACACGCAACGCAACAAACACCCGAAAAAGTCCAACCAAAAAGAAAGCAACTTTTTGCCGCCATGCCACACACACACACACACATACAAAAGAGTCGTGTGTGTGTGGGTCGGTACCAGCCACTGAGTGGCACCTTCTTTTCAATTGGCGCTCACACATCGTAACTTTTATTTTGTTACCTTTTCCGCTTCCTATGTTGCTCTTCATCTCTTTCTCTCCCGTTTGGCAATGCGTTTAATTATACGTAGGATCAGGGTTTTTACCCAATTCTCAATCGATTCGATGGCGGGGCTCGCGTGCGCGTGACTCACGCGTCCAAGGTCTCTCAAGGCTTTCAAAATTTGATGTGCTGCAGCCATGAAACAGTGGTGTCATAATGTACAATTTAAAATTGCCTTGATAATGTTATTATGTGCAGTGTGCGTCGTGTTTAACTGCTATGTTAATTCGCAGCATGTTATGTGATAACAGCAAGAACAACAGCGTCGTTACATTAGTTGTCCCAGGCTTAGTAAGACTGGTTTACAGCAGTGTTAACATGAACTGCTAATAACAGAGACCTGAAGAACAGAGATTCATGTTACTAACTGATGTTTACAGACGATAATAACATAGACTAACCACATTATTAGACTTTGGTTAACAGAATGTTAACTAGCATAACAGACTGTAAGCAGCGTAACTACAATAGGAATCAATGTTTCAGCTAACTCTCTTTCTATATCACTCCCTTCTTCTCTCTAGGCGGCTTTGATGGCACCTCCAATGTGCTGGCGGGAAAGCTCTTCAACATTCCCGTCAAGGGCACGCATGCTCATGCCTACATAACCAGCTTTAGCAGTGTGGGCGAGCTAAAGACGCGTTTGCTCAAGCACAAGCAGACGGGTGAGTAACCAATTCAATCATTCCTTTAATTTGTCAAACTCATTCACTACTTTTTTTTATCAGGTGTCATGGAGGATCTGCTGGAGCATGCCATACGGCATCGTCAAATGTTATCCCATGTCCTGGACGTTTCCACAGAGGAGTCTAGTGAGGGCGAACTGGCTGCCATGGTCTCTTATGCGATTGCATTTCCGGATGGCTTTATGGCGCTTGTCGACACGTACGATGTTAAGAGGTATTTCGCTTTTAGGCAGATTCTCTCGGAACGGTTTTGGTTATTCAGTTTCAGTTTTGCAGTTTTACAGTTTTATCGATTAACATTTTGTGCGTTTGTTCGTTATCGTTATCATTATGGTTTCTATTGTGTTTCGGTTTCGAGTTTCGTTTTCGTTTACGTACAACGTTTTTGAACAGCGTGCACCCTCTCCCCGTACCCAGAACAGACTGCAGCAGAGCCAGAAGAACCGTAGAAGAATCGTATATATGTGCTATATATCTATTGTGTCGTCCTACACTCTCTCTTTCTCTCTCTCTCCGTACTACTTATTATGAGTTGTTCATTTAGAGCGCTTCGTTTAGTCGAAAGTAATTGTATTAATTGAAGTATTCCCAACAGCCGAGATACAGAACAAGTCACACAACAACAACAACAACAACAAGTCCCAAACGTACAGTCAGTTAGCGATACGAAAACATCAGCAACAACAACAACAGCAACAAGAACTAGTCCGCTAACCAACGGCACAACAAAGCCACCCACACTCAATGGGATTTCCAATGGACACAAGTCAATCCAGAATGGCCAGAATGGTCACAGTGAGCAGTCGAAAATGGGGCATGCCACCAATGGTGGTGTGTCGCCAACAACAAAGCCAAAGAGCACTGCAAGTCCAACAGCAACAACAACAACAGCTCTTCCAAGTTCAACTACAACTGCAATCAGCACCAACTCAACGTCCAATGGGGCGGCGTACCTTCCAAAATATGTCGAGAAGTCATTCAGGTAAATGTCGCAGACCGAAACAAAAAAATACAAAAAAAAAAAGAAAAACAAAATTTACTGGGACGAGAAATAAGAGAAATATCATTTTTCCATTTCGCTTTCGGTTTCCTTATTTGTTTAAATATATTTAAATATATATATTCTTCTTAATTCAAACTAATTCCCTCTATATATAATATATATATATAGAAATCAACTTCACATGTTTTGTTTTTCCTTTTGAGGGGACATGAGCATGAGTGCCCCTTTAACACAATATCATTATCATTATCGAAATCATGCGACAAATTCAAAATTTTAAGTGAGCCTGTACATGCATACACAACATACACATGTGTATGTCTATAACACCTATCCGATATATACGTATGTGTACAATGTATGTATGTAAGTGCCTATTGGTCTCTACACCTCGCAAAATGGTATATCAGTGAACTCATTTGGGCTCAGTCCGAACAAGCAGAATCAGGTGATGTGCACTCTATTTTTATACTTTTTCAAATATTTAACTTCTTTTTTCATTAATTCTTTTGTCATGTATAGACTTCCTAACAAGATCAGAATATTTAAAAGTAAACTTCTTATATTGTCTGGAAGTCAATACTGCACTCTATCACTTCTTTTTTCCGCCTCTTCTGTTTTTGATCTCTCAAAGCTTTCTCGCTCCTAACTAACTGGCACATTTACATTTTCCATTACTCTAACTGTTTTTTCATTTATATTTTAAGTTGATTAACCTTCTTAATATTTTTTGTTCGTGAATTGTGACATTTCTGCATCAAACTTATGAACCGAATAACGTCTGATCTGAATATAAAAGTAAAAAAAAGAAATTTCCCCGAAAAAAAGAAAACATTTTAAAATCTAACATAGTAAAAATGACTTCCCGGCACTATTTTGGCAGAGGTATGTAAAACACGTCTTCAAAATACAACAAAAGCAACCAACAACAACAACAACTGCAACACTACGATACATAAAACATAAAACGACAGCAAAAAAAACAACAACAACCAAGCAACCAACATGTTCCATCTTATAACAAATGAAAGAAAACCAATGAAAGCGAATAGAGATTATATTCCACACACACTGAATCACCCTAATGTTATATGTTCTACATACATTCTATATACCACATATGTTATACCATACATATATACTCTATATGTCTCATTTGATTAATTTTTTGGTTTTTTATTCGATTTATCGAAATTTTACTTTCCCATATTAATTGTTTTGAAATTTTTTGTGTGTTTTGTTACGAAAAAAAAAACTTCTATATGTATCTCTATAAAGTATCTGAATACTTAGTTTTCGATTTAAACAAAGCGTCCGAGAGAGCACACTGCATGGCTTTCAGTAATTGAAGCTTCATTTGTGTCTCCAGAAACAGTTTCACTAAAGAGTTCGCAGAGCTCTCGATCTAATCAGAGATTAATTTCCAAACAAGTCGTAGAACACACACATAGTGAACACCTGGCAAAAAGTTAATGTTATCTTGGCACTGCATCATGCACATGGCCACGCCCATTTTCAAAGAGAACATCGTCCATTTTAACATACTTGTAGTTCTATAGAGTAGCAAAGATATATTTGAATTGAATTGAAAACCAAACCTAAGCAAGCACCTTTAGCTTTTTTCACACCTTGTTTTAATGCACGCTCACTTTGCTCTCTTCTATCTCCCTCTCTCTCTCTCTTTCCGTCTTCCGTTCGCTCGCTCTCTTCTCTGTTCAGGAGTGGATTACTGAACTTCAGCGCCGTCGCACTGGCTCTGAACGATCTGGGCTATCATGCACTGGGTATACGCATCGATTCTGGCGACTTGGCCTATCTGTCTTGTCTGGCGCGTGAGGCTTTCGAGAAGGTAGCGGATCGTTTCAAGGTACCATGGTTCAACAAGCTGACCATTGTCGCCTCCAACGACATCAACGAGGATACCATACTTAGCCTGAACGAGCAGGGTCATAAGATCGATTGCTTTGGCATTGGCACGCATCTGGGTGAGTTTTCTGTAGAATTTTCATAAAGAAACCTTTAATAACAAGTTGATTTTTCCAATGCAGTTACCTGTCAGCGACAACCTGCCTTGGGTTGTGTCTACAAGCTGGTCGAGATCAATGGCCAGGCGAGAATTAAGCTGAGTCAAGATGTGGAAAAGGTCACAATGCCGGGCAACAAGAATGCCTATCGATTGTACAGTGCCGATGGACATGCTCTGATTGATCTGCTGCAGAAGGACTCGGAACATCCGCCCGCTGTGGGCCAGAAGGTATTGTGTCGCCATCCCTTCCAGGAGTCCAAGCGCGCCTATGTCATTCCCTCGCACGTCGAGTCGCTCTACAAGATCTACTGGAAATCTGGCAAAATATGTCAGCTATTGCCGACGCTCGAACAAGTGCGCGAGAAGGTGCAAATCTCGCTGAAGACACTGCGTAACGATCATAAGCGCACGCTTAACCCGACGCCCTATAAGGTGAGTCCCTTGATATGCACTACATACATAACTATATATACTAAATTTTATCCTCTTTCAGGTTGCTGTCAGCGATAACCTGTACAACTTCATACACGATCTGTGGCTGCAGAATGCACCGATCGGTGAGCTATCATGATCTATATAAGCAGCCTCAGTCGGCCGTCGTATAAGAAAGTTTAAAAGGGAATTCAGAAAGTTTCAACGCCCATTTTGATTGCGGATATTACGAATCGTACTATAGCGATTTGAGATTTTAGTCATTTGCTGGTCATATGCATAAAAAACGAATTGCAGCAACAACAGCTTTGTTAATCTTTTTAGCGTGACATTTACAAAAGGTTGACTTGTGTTTTTAATTGATGTATGAAGCACAAATATCAACTACATACTATAATATTCTACTATTATTAAACACATACATATTAGTGAATGTAAACTTAATATTCTCTGTATGGATATACGTTAGATATACTATATAACAATCTATATAGATGTATAACATACGCACATCGGATTCAGGAATGTGTCATGTGCCTTACACACAAATATCGGAAACTGTAACCAAATACTTAAGTCAGATCAGGCAAAGGAGAACGAAATGTATTTAATATTTATAGGCATTAAGTGTTGTATGTTGCTAACAAAAATATGTAGAAAAAGAACAAATAGACCAAAAAGAAGAATAAGAAGAATGTGAAAAAAACTAAAAAAAAAAAACGATAAAGGATCGAGTAGAGAGTTTGAAGTACAAATGATTGCTAATAATGATGTAGAAGAGTTTTGCATGTATAGGCGGCACAGATCGATGCACACACTCGCATATTTTACACACAGACACACACCCTTATACTATTATTAATGCTTATGTACGATAATAATCAATTGTAAATATGTTCAATCTTATTAATGTAAGCGGAAGTGCAGTAAAGATACACACAAACACACACAACGAACACACACTTGTACACGTTTATTAAAGAGCGCTTCAATAAATAGTTCAATTGTTTTATTCTTGAATTTCAGGGGAATTAATTAATGTTTAAATTAGTAGGAATATAACGGGTAACTGCGCTGATCTGCGAAATACAGAAAGAGTTTTGAGTTTATTTACAATCGACATGTATACGCTTACCAACACTGCACACATGTAAAAGTGGTTAACGTTTTCTTGACGCGAGTTGGCAGCTCAAAACAGCTGTTGCATTGCACTGCTGTATAAAAAATTTGTTTACTTTCAAGCGAATGAATTAAATTTGAAAATATTACA
Organism: Zaprionus indianus; assembly: GCA_018904595.1. Taxonomy (NCBI): domain Eukaryota; kingdom Metazoa; phylum Arthropoda; class Insecta; order Diptera; family Drosophilidae; genus Zaprionus; species Zaprionus indianus. The sequence goes on from JAEIHA010000905.1 coordinate 8,570,250, forward strand.
AAAGTTGTTTGACCCAAACACGAATAAACATGAATGGATTGATAGACGTAAGTTGCATAAAGGTCGAACAACAGCAGGAAGAGGAGACAATAGAGCTGGACATCAGCGATATTGATATAGGACCCATTAAAATAGAGCTTGAAAGGTATGAAACAACGACACCAACACAGGAGAAGCTACGACCAGCTATAGCAACCAAGTGAGTACAATTTTGAAGTATACAAACAGATACATTCTCATATAATGCTATCCAAACAGATCGACCATCAAACAGAATCTCGAGAGGAGCAACCAGTGTCCCCACTGTCCGCGAAATTTTGAGCAAGCTGATGAGCTCGCGATCCACATACAGATTCACAGCGATAAGCTGCTGTACAAGTGCAAATTCTGCCCCAATAGTTTCTCCCATAAATCCGTATTCACCACGCATGTGTTTGGACATACGGGAAAATTTCCCTATCAGTGCACCGAATGCGAACAAGGTTTCCTCAAAAACTGTGAGCTGAAGAAACATCAACTGGTGCACAGTGAAGTAAAAGTGTCAAAACTGAAACATAGTACACAGTGTCCCAAGAACTGCAAACACACGGATACATGCAAAGAGCTGCTGCAATGTCCGCACTGTCCTCGTGGCTTTTCCAAGTGCTACGAACTGCAGATACATCAGCAAATCCACAGCAAAATGTTGACCTACAAGTGCCCCTACTGTCCGAACAGCTTTGCGCATAAACCAAATTTCATGGCTCACATCTGCGAGCACACAGGCAAATTTCCTTTCAGATGTCTGCAGTGCTTGGAGGGCTTCATGAAGCGTCACGATCTAATGCTGCACATGCAGAAACATTTGCAGGAGACTTTGTATGAGATTCAGTTTAAGAAGCCGGAAACCAAAATACGCCGCGTTGATCTTAAAACTATGAAAGATTCTTTGAGAACTAAGAGGCCTGGAATACTTAGAAAGGATACTACAAAAACAAGCAAGATAAAAGAGGAACCACAGGTGGAGACGATAAAGAAAGCTACTTTACCGCAACTTGAGACGATGAAGAAAACGACAAAGAATACTCCCCTACCCACTTTGACTGATAAAAGTCTAGAAAAAAAGAGAAAAGATGAGAAACCCGCCAATTCTGATGATTGCAAAATACGCCGCGTTGATCTTAAGACTATAATAGATTCTTTGAGAACTAAGAGCCCTGGAATACTTATAAAGGATACTACAAAAACAAGCAAGATAAAAGAGGAACCACAGGTGGAGACGATAAAGAAAGCTACTTTACCGCAACTTGAGACGACAAAGAATACTCCCCTACCCAAGTTGACTGATAAAAGTCTAGAAGAAAAGAGGGAAGTAGAGAAACCCGCCAATTCTGATGATTACAAAATACGCCGCGTTGATCTTAAAACTATAAAAGATGCTTTGAGAACTAAGAGCCCTGGAATACTTATAAAGGATACTACAAAAACAAACGAGATAAAAGATAAACCGCAGCTGGAGACGATAAAGAAAGCTACTTTACCGCAACTTGAGACGACAAAGAATACTCCCCTACCCAAGTTGACTGATAAAAGTCTAGAAGAAAAGAGGGAAGAAGAGAAACCCGCCAATTCTGCTGATTACAAAATACGCCGCGTTAATCTTAAGACTGTAAAAGATGCTTTGAGAACTAAGAGCCCTGGAATACTTATAAAGAATACTACAAAAAAAAGCAAGATTAAAAAGAAAACGCAGGTGGAGACGATAAAGAAAACAAGCCCTGGAATACCTATAAAGGATACTACAAAAACAAGCAAGATAAAAGAGGAGCCGCAGCTGGAGACGATAAAGAAAACAACTTTACCGCAACTTGAGACGACAAAGAATACTCCCCTTCCCACTTTGACTGATAAAAGTCTAGAAAAAAAGAGGGAAGAAGAGAAACCTGCCAATTCTGATGATTACTTGAGATGTAAGTTCTGCAAAAGACTCTATTCCAATGTAAAGGAGCTGCGGCTGCATGAGAAGTGAGTTGTGAAGGATACTCAATATATAATCTATACATAACTTAATTGGATTATTACTCTCTCCCACAGATGGTTCGAACACTCGAGCAAATACAGTGACGAGCGTCCGCACAAGTGTAACCAATGCTCGAAGTCCTTTACGACCCTGAACAACCTGACGGTGCATCAGCGAAGCCATACGGGCGAACGTCCCTATCAATGTCCTCACTGCCCGCGCAGCTTTATACAGAACTCGGGAATGCAAGTACACATGAGGCAGCATTCTGGGGATAGACCTTATCTATGTCCTCACTGTCCACGGGCATTTGCCAACAATTCGAATTGCAAGAAACATTTAAAGACACATAGCACAGAAGAAGACTCGGTGGAAGTGGCGAATACCAATCCCTACAGGTGTCCACACTGTCCCAGAACTTTTGCGCAGAACTCACATTTCTTGGTGCATGTACGCGGACATACTGGCGAACGTCCCTTTAGCTGTAGCCAATGCCCGAAGGAGTTTAAAGTCAACCATGATCTGATGAAGCATCTGCGCAGCCATACGGGCGAGCGCCCTTATAAGTGTCCACATTGCTCGAAAACCTTTGCTCAAAACTCGCATTATCATGCCCACATTCGCTGCCACTCGGCCAAGCGAAGCTTTAAGTGTCCACTCTGCCCGCGCACGTTTCTCAAGAGTTTCAACCTGAAGGTCCATTACAGCACGCACACGGGAGAACGGCCCTACAAGTGCTCGCACTGTTCCAAGGGCTTTACTCAGAAATCTCATCTTACGGCGCATATGCGCAGCCATTTGACTGCATATTAAAATTCATGACGCCAGAAATATTGGTATTATCTAGCAGTAATTTTGTTAAATGTATTTAAGTGTAAAGTAAATGTACTAAATCATCTTATTGTATTTGATTAAAAGTTAAATAAACCATGAAACGTTTTACATTTCAATTGGCGCCCAACAGAAATGCTTCTTCTTCTCAATGTCTTGCCATTCACGGCAAACAGTTACAGTTGACTTCACGAATTCAATCGAGTTAGCATGTCTCATTTTAGATGGTGAATTCGTATGATGTTTATGATATATAACAGTTTATTGATTAAATTTATCTTAATAAAAAAATAGTTTTTTTAGATAAATGAGCAACAGCCTTAGCACAGAGTCTCCATATTTTTTTATGCCATTCACTGGAAATCAGTTACAGCTGACTAAACGAATTCGATCGAGTTGGCATGTCTTATTGTGGGAGTTATACACGGTGAATTAGTTTGTTGTTTATTGAATTTTTTATAGCCGTGATTTGCAAACCAAGAATCAATTTGTACAAAATTAGTTTTTGTCACAAACAATATTACAATTTTCGCAGCCAGCTGCGATTGGAAGCTGACGATTTCCTGCGATTACTGCGACTTTTCCAGCGAATTCCGTTGCAGCTGCGTGCAGACAGACCTGTCTGTCTCGCTTTGTGGCTCACTAACGGCACCAGAAACAACAACAACAACAACAACTGTTGGGTTGGGTAGGTGAAGTATGGAGGTTGACACACACATAGTCACACACACACTCACACAAATAGAAACAGAGCAGACTTGTGTTCAGCATGCATTGATTTTTAACACTTCTTTTGCAGCCGACAAACTTGAGATTTGAGTCACAAAAAATGGAGCAAACGAACACAAAATGTGAGGACACAGTGGACGCCAGTCTACGCAAGGATTGTGTGCTTGAGCGGCTCAATAAGCGCAATAAGGAACGACAAAACTATCTGGATGTCAAACTGGAACAGCGCAACAAGGAGCAAGTGCAAAACGAAGGCGTCGACTACTTTGCCCAATCCTTTGGCCAGCGTGCCTTTGACATTGAACAACGCATCAATGCTGTGCAGCGCGAGAGCGGAGATGGACCGCATCCTGATCTCATTAAACATTTCGCAGATATTACACTGCAAATCCAGGAATTGCAGCGTTATCTAACCGCCTCCACAATGTTTCTCTCTGACTTCAAAATCAAGTCTTGTCAGAATATACTCAATTCGCTGACAAGCTCCAGCGATGAGACGCGTCAACGGCTGATGCCCAAAAAGAAGTTTGGCTTCAGTGGCAAAAAATTGCTTGCCAAGCAGCAGGTGTCGACGCCGGCGCCGGTGGTAGCACATAGCAAAGTGGATGGATCGGACATTGGAGGCATCAGTGCCGCCTTCACGTGGACAATTTCGAATCGTCGGAACGCGCACATTGTGCTGCGCGGCGCTGAGGTCAATGGCCTCGACATAACCATTTCCAATGTGCACAAATGCCTCATTGAGCTGCAGGGTCATGCAGGCTCCGTGCAGATCTCCAATGCTAGTCAGTGCACTCTGCTCTGTGGTCCCGTGGCGCGTTCGTTCTTTGCCGAGCAACTGGAACGTTGCACCATTGCCATTGCATGCCAACAGCTGCGATTGCACTCCTCGTTGGCCACGCGCATCTATTTGCATGTCACCTGCCGGGCCATTATCGAGGATTGCCGTCAAATCGACATCGATGTCTACAACTATGATTATGCTGAACTCGAGTCCGATTATGCGAAGTCAGGTCTTAACAAATCCCAGAATAACTACACAGATGTCGCCGATTTTAATTGGTTGTCACCCGATGTGCCCTCTCCGAACTGGACGCTACTCAAGGATCATGCTGCACCCAATTGGAGTGCAGTGCGTCGCGATTTCATAGCCAGCTGCAGCTGTCAGTCGCTGGACATCAAGGATGCATCGGTCATATAGTGTCGGCAGCGGGAGCAGCAGCAGTGGAAGTGTTGGGGTCGTCGCAGGTGGCTGCTCCTTCTACTCGTCACGCTGCTCGCCTACGCATTCCCGCTGGCCTGGCTGCTCATGGAGCTACTGCTGCCGCTGCCCGGCAACATAACGTGTACTGTGTGAATAATCTATACTAACTATATAAGTCCAATAAATAAACCAAGTTAATAATGTAGATATATACTCTATATGATTCTGCTGTCTTAATCTATTTGGAATATCGTAATAAATCATTACCTGCAAATATTAAGGGTTTAAATCCATTTTTGCCCCGAGTGTTTCCCACTCAGATCTCTTCAAGTGCTTCATCTATTGGTTTCGTATAAAGTGTAGATACTTTTTTATTGTGATAATTGCTGTATTATTTTTTAATAACTGAACTTCTAGCAATAGTTCGACTAAACTTCGATTAACACTGTATTGGGGAAATATATAGCTGTTAGTCTATAAGAACATACACATGTAAATCCTGTGGGTGGTCGAAGTAGTCGGTGGCGTCGCTGTGGCGCAACACATATTATTGGCTAATCATCTTCACCGCCGGACACAGCCCGAAAAAGTTGTCTGCCTCAATTTGACATGTCTATTTGGACGTGCCATAATCAGGGTCTACCCGAAATTGCTCTTTGCGGCGACAGCCGCACAAATTACAGTTACAACAACAGCAGACGGCAGAGGCGCGCGCCCGCGTTGACGGAGCTGTGTGGCAGGCAGGACTCATGCAAGTTTCATGTGGTCATTGGCCATTGGCCTTCTCAATTAGGTCTTGCCTTTGGTATAGTAGAAGAAAGTCGACAATATTGTGCAGTTTGTAACGGGTGTTTGTTGAATTCATTATTTTCACATGTGAATTTTTTACATTTTACTTCTTAACAGCGTACTCCGCTTACAGTTAGCAGTGCCGTGAATGTTAAGCTCCTGTTAAGTTCTGTTGTTGAAGAGTGATAAAGAATGGGAAATCGCTTTTTAATTGTTTATTTTCTTATACTTATCTGTTTTCTCTTCGTTAATGACTTAAAAGGTTTGGCTTTTAATTAATTTAATTACGTGTTACAAGAATTATAGTCCCAATTCATAGTGGAAAGGGTATTAGCGGAGCGTCATGCTGTGCTTGTGTATGTGCATACATATGTATTTGCTCCACACAGTTACTGTTGTTGTTATTGTTGTTGCTGTCATTGTCAACATGGCCAACTGTCAAAATAATTAACGAATTGCAGTTACATGCAAAGGGTAGGAAGGGGGGACACCGCTGAGACGCTGTGGGTTTTCGTATTAGAGAGGTAATTGAACTGCAAATTATACGACAACTGTCTTGTTGTATTAGTTGTGTGTGTGTGTGTCTGTGATGTTATGTAATGAGCTGTCAGTGTAACAAGAGTTGTCAACATTGGGTCGAAACGAACAAACGGCTCTCACTGTACACAGTTTGCAATTATTTTTTTTGGCAGAAGAGAAAGAAGAAGTAGCGAAGGTAAACGGCAAACAGTTTGCACAGGTGTTGAAACCTTTTGCGGTTGCGGTCTGCTCCAACTGGCAACGGAAGCAGCAACAACAACAACAACGACAACAACAACAGGTGCTGTCTAAGACAAAAGAAGACTAGATAACGGCAACCGGAGTTGGAAACCGTCAATTAAAGGGCATAAGGGCTCGGACAGGGACGATGCCTTCATGCTGCAGCAAGATTGCCGGTTAATGTTACCTTGTCCACCCACTGGCAACAACCTGCTTCCACTCCCCCGCATCCTCTGGCTGGCAATTAAATGCAGGGCAATGCAGGCGAACAGAAAGAACAACCATGGCAAGAACAAACGTTGGCGCTCTTCGTGCTTCGTGCCATGTGCTAATCAAAATTGCGGTTACTGCAGTCTGGGGGATTACTGTGAGGGAGAGAAACTTGGCTCGTGACTTGGTTGGGTCCTGAAGATTGTTGAAGTTTTAAGTCGCAAAGGATTTGGTTTAATTTCAGCAAACTTTACGTAATATGCAACTTGCTTTAATGCAATATAAAGCCAATGAACTTTTTATATTTTTATTTTTATTGTATATTATTAAAATGTTATATTACTTTGCATTTAATTATCCTTTGAAATTATAATTTGTTATTATTTATTACTCACTTAATATTCAAACTGATTAGCAGTGCGTCCGTTTGTTTACTTTTTACTCGCACTGTTAATGTAACATAACAGAGCACTCTTGGCTATGCTGCAGTTGCTCTGTTGTTAACAGCAGTGCATGTCAAACTTTCGCTGTTGCATGCACACTGTCTTGCATCTCGTTTTCTCTTTTCCTTTTCTATGGAAAATGTTGCAAAATTATTAATTACCTTGCAAAAGTGCAAGAACACGATCAATTATGTGCAAATTTACCGATGCTGGCACGTGCCACAAAACAAAAGCAACGCTCTGTTGCCCACCCCATTCTACAATTGCCCGCTGGGATGCGCGCAGCGCTTGGCAACGCGTGTGCAGAGTAGTTGGCAATTTGCGGTTGCCTTGCGCCCAGACCAGACCAGGCCACGCCAGGCAGCAGCTCGTCTCGCGCTGACAGCCCAATTAAGTTGCGTTCGCAACGCATTTGCAACGCGGGGCAAAGCAGCAATTTTGTGCTTTGCTCTGCTGCGGCATCAAGCACAGACCATGTCAATCGGGTACACGCTGGCACTGGACTGGGACATTAACGTGACCGTTCGGCAAGGAGTACTCGCACTCACACACACATACACACACGTATGCACTCACACATAGACAAACTAGAACACGCCATTATCCGTTCTCCCCTTCTGTGCCCGTTCGCATTCGCGTTTTCATTAAGTGTTCTGTTTGTGGACTGTTAATTATTGCATCGCGTTGCCAACTGAAAGAAACAAAAACTAGCGGGGACTGCCAACTTGCCCGAGTGCCCGACTAATTTCCGTTTATTCAAATTAGTTTCGATAAACTATCCAATTTAATTGCTTTAACACTTAGCCTGCTCCTCTAAGGCCATTCACACACACACACACACACACACACACATACACATGAACACCTGTTATGTGCGCCCATTTGCATAGCTTACAATTAGGTTTCTAATTATCGCAGATAATATTCGCAATATTTGCGATAAGGCTTCATCTGTCGACCAGAGCTGCACATATGCATTTATCGTATGTGTGGGAGTTGTTGTTGTTGGTGTGTGTGTCTGTGTGTAATTGCCATTCATCTCTCAACTTATACGCACACAATTGCACAAATTGCATTGAGCTTAGGTTTAACGGTTTCAATTACTGTTTAACTTGACCAACTTGTATTACTTGTCTCCCCTCCCCCGCTTAACAGCACTACTAGGTTTCACATTAACAAATAATACTGTAAATAGATTTTCGACTTCATTGGAACGATGCACAATTTTGTGGGCATTATTGTAAAATATCCCTTTGTACAAAATTACCACTAACTTCACTTACATGAATGCATACTAACATTATTGTGTTGCATTTTAATTGATATCATTATCGAAAAGTTAAGCTGCACTTCATTGAATATGTTAGGCTACACTTTTAACAATCGATTAATTTATAACATTAACAACGCAGCGATAAGTAGCATAATTGATAATTAGTGCATAACATTAACAGCGCATTAAGTTATTTCAGTTCGAGGTACAGCAACAATATGTTAAGGTGCAGTTCTAACACAGCGCAGTAACATTGCTTTAACCCTCATGCCACACTGTTATCTATCGCAATTCATACGGATTACAACATTAACATAACTCAAAAATTTATCGAAATAATTGGGAAGTTATAATCTGATAAAAATCGATCATTGCCGCGTAAAACCTTAACAGCGGAATAACATTTCCTTTATTTTTAGTAGTTTTTTCAATTGCTTCGCTGTTATCAAGCTCGATTCATGGGGATTATCAATTTGTTTTGTTTTATTGATTTCCGTTGGGGGCTGTCGACAAATTGATGGGCAACAAAAAAGAAACACTCAGACAGCTGGCAAAGGAAATAAACAACAACAGAAAGTGTTGATTAATTAAGCGAATTACACAATCATGCTGTGCAATTAAAATGTCAGCTGAGCTGCCGCCACTCGCTGCTGGCTCCTCGCTCGATTGGCCACTGAACTGCGCCATGAATTTTTTTGGTCATGTAACGCCTCTGCTGCTGTAGGAGCAGTGTCAGCAGCAGCGGAGGTGGAGGTGGAGGCGAAGGCGTGTGTGCAACTCAAATTGTAATTAATGATGCAAGACAGACGTCGGAGCCGGAGCCGGAACTTGCGACCGCAGTCGGCGGAACTGCCGCCGCAGATACTGAAATCTCAGCGAGGGAGCGAGTGTGGGCAACGATGCGCTTCTCCTTGTCACGCCTGCTCCCTACATTGTTGTTGTCTCTGTTGTTGTTGTTGATGATGTTCTGTTTGTTTGCTTTAATCATCGACGCGTCGCGCGTTTAAAAAGCAAAAGCAAAAAGCATTTCAGCTCGACTCGTGCGTTTCGCGTAAATAAATGAAAAGTTGGTTTAATTCTCGGCGATTCTTTATGTTGCGTGCGGCACGAGAGAGAGAGAGAGAAAGAGAATGGATAAAGAGGAAGAACGGGAGGTAGGTGGACCGACGTTCCGGGGCAATGATGGGGTATCGTTTACTTTGGAAATGAAAAATTATGATTACATCAACAATAATCGAAATGCGCTTGTAAGCTTCGCTTTCTGCTTGTGCTTCTTGGATATTCCCTTTTTCTCTGCTTTTTCACTCTTCCTGCTCCTTCTCCTCTTATTTTTTTGGCCCTTCCGCTGCTATCTTTTTGCATGAACGCTTTGTTGTTGTTGCTGCTCGTTTGCCTTGCTCCTTTTTTGGCAATTTTTCTTCGTTGCTTTCGTTCGGTTCGCGCGCTGCTGACTTGCAATGCTTTTCATGCGTGCAATGGAAGAGAAAGAAGCCTCCACCCTGGCAATCGCACCATGGGAAAAATATACAATTTTTTTGCCACAATATGAATTTATTATAAGTATTTATTGAAGCATTTGCAACTATCGCATGGGCAACCACATTGTAGTTTTTGCAACAGTAACGTAACATAAACTGTTACCGTAACAGCTGTTTAACATTGTCCTTCGGCAAGGTGTGCTGCACATGCAGGTTGTCCGTGTTTTTGCATTGTGCTTAAAATCTGTTAAAAAATAAAATAAACTGCATTTTATATGGGGAATTCTTTTTATCGATAATTGAAAATAAATATATTCCCTTTCTGTTATTAATCAATGGGAAAAGGTTCTCCACCGTCTGCGTTCCATGGTGCAATCATGCAAGGCACGAAGGAAAGGAGGAGAAAAGTAATGTAAACGTTCAATATTTGTGTTCAAAGTAAAAATACACGCTGCAAAGGCAGTGCGCCCAAGAAGCGTTCAGCCAAAAATATTGCAATGCAAAATCGAAAATACACGACACACACACAGACATGCAAACACACACACATACAGCACGCCCCCATTTAAAGATCTTATTCTCGTTACTCTCTCTCTCTGTCCCTCGTTTTACTTTTCTCTCTCTCACTCCTTTTGGACTTCCTTTGCCATTTTGTTGGTGCTGCGCCGCCATGCATAAATCAGCGTCGTCTGGAACGACAATGCCCAAGCACAGACGACACAAAACACAACAATTTTTGTTGCTGCTGCGTCCGTAGACACTGCAGACAGCACCGCCAGAGCGAACATCTGCTCTCCCCGCACCCTTTGCCGCCCTCCCAACTTAGTTGATGCCCGCAGCAGTCGAAATTCTCACTTGGCTCAGCTTTCGCCCCCTCTCTTTCGCACTCTCCCCCCCTCTGCTAGTGCATTTGGCATTATGCTTTGCGTATTGTCGCTTTATGAAGTCATCTTGGCGTAACGCGCCAAATTTATGACCAAACTACACTTTATTCCTGTCACTTTTTGGCCAACTCGAAGATATGCAGTGACAATGTTCGCTTCTTTTTCTTTTTCTTCTTCTTGTTGGGCTTCCTTTTTCGTGTTCCTTTCTATAAACATCAGCGGCGAAATGTGCAAAATGCCAGATAATCTCTTTGGACAAGTGTGGGTCAGTGAACATTCTACATATTTTTATAAATATTTAAAAAATATTCCAGCTTGCACAACCCTTGACTAATTAAATTTATAATAAAAAATACTGAAAGGGACATTTTTGATGCTCGAATACAGGGAAATTTTTACAGAACAACAAAGCAGAGTAAATGAATTTTGTTCACGCACAAAAGCATGCTACAAAAAGGAAATAAGGATACTAAAAAAACGTTAGAAAATAAAATATATATATGTAACGATAGTTATCGATATGCGATGGTCGATAATCATCGCAAAGGCTAGCGTCGTTAGTGCAGGCAGAAGAGGAAGAAGGAGATATAAGAGAAAGCTGAAGCATAGAGGAGTCGAAGAGAAGCAAGTAGAGTCGAAAAGAGTTGTGCTGGAAGAGGATCGTGAAGCAGAAAGTTGTCGTGTCCGGAGTAAGGCAAAGTGGTGTCGTCGTCGTATGTCCGGAAACAAAAAGTGTTGGCACGAGTCATCTTTTTATCAAACACTAAAATAATAACAAACTATTATGATTTCAATCTATTACTAAGATAAACAATTGTGTTAAACAATAAATATCCTACATTTGGGGGCTCAACCAATAAAACAGTAAAAAGTTGACCCATTTGTAAAGTGCAGAAGGTTGAACGGTTGTGGAATTACGTCAAAAGTGCCAAATATAAAGTTGTGAAATTTCGCAAGTTGGTCGCGTCGGTTGTACATTTCTAAAAGCGTGGTGAGTTTCGCAAATTAGTCGGCGTCGGTTGCAAACTTCTAGAAGCGTGGTGAGTTTGGCAGGTTGTTTGGCGTCGGTTGTAAATTTCTAGAAGCGTGGCATCAAGCAGCGAATACGAAAGCATGAGTGAGGAAGAGAGAAAGGGACAACGATATGGTGCTGTCACACGGTCGTCGACAAAGCGAAGAGACGAAAATGAAAATGCAGAAGAGCAGCGTCTATCAGAAGTGTGTGCAGACCAAATACAAGAGATGCAAGCAGAGAATAATAGAAGTCTTCAAGAAATAATTCAGCTGCTTACTCTTAAGATTCAAGCTGATGAAATTAAAGAGCCGAAAGTAACTGCAGACAATTTTGCAAAAATTGTACCCGACTTCGATGGCGTCAGCATCCCAGTGGAGATTTGGCTTGAAAATTTTGAGCAGAATGCAGATGCATATGAGCTTACGGAAAAACAACGATATGTGCAGGCACGTGGAAAAATGGTTAATATGGCCAAGTTGTTTCTGGAGTCAGAGTTGGTGAGCACTTATGAGCAACTTAAAAATGCCCTAATTGGCGAATTTAAGCGCGCGTCGAAAAGTGCCGATGTACATGCAAAGTTGACGCACAGGAAGAAGAAGAGCGACGAAAGCATGCACGAATACATGCTAACAATGAAAAAAATTGCAGCACTTGGACAAGTCGATGTTGAATCTATTATCGCTTATATAGTTGACGGGCTGGATATTAAAAGCGAGTTCAAATTTGCATTGTACGGCAGCAAATCATACAGCGAACTGTTGGAAAAATATGAGCTGTACGAGAGCAAGTGTGTTATCGGAAAACCGCAAAAGCAAAACAGTGGTGGCAGAAAAAATACAACTGATGGAAAAAGTATTCGTTGCTACAACTGCGGCTCTAATGAACACATGAGAAAAGACTGCAAGGCAGAAACAAAATGTTTTAAATGTGCAGGCAGCGGTCATATATCTTCAAATTGTCCACAAGCTGTAAAAAGTGTTCAAGTCGTAAAAGATACTAAGCGCTTGAAAGTAGTTTTGCTGAACGGCACAGAAGTCGCCTGCCTTGTGGACACAGGATCCGATGTGTCAATCGTATGTCAGTCTTTGTACAATAAACTTCAAAGTACTGTGATGCAGAAGTGTTATTCCGTTCTACGAGGCCTTGGAAACGCTAAGACGCAGCCGCTAGGTTCATTTATGGGCAGAGTACAAGTTGACGGGATCGAAGCCATACAAAAGTTTGTTGTGATACCAAACAATCACATCGAGAACGACGTAATACTTGGCTTTGACTTTATATCGCAGTTCTGCGTAACTTTGAATGACGGAGAATTCATCTTTACAAAGGCGTCAGCGCGGCCGGAATGCGCTGAATCAAAAGAGCTAAGTATGTACAATATTGTCGAGGCTGGTAGTAACATAGATGCTTCTCCACAGTATAAGCCGATAATCGAGTCAATGATAGCAGAATACAAGCCAGCCGAAAACAACGCTGAATGCCCGGTGTCGATGAAGATCGTACTAGAGGAGCGTACAAAGCCATTTCGTCATCAACCAAGCCGTCACTCAGCTGTGGAATCCGAGTCGATCAGAAAACAAGTGGACGCCTGGTTGCAGGATGGCATTGTGCGCAAATCTTCATCGAACTTTGCCAGTCGAGTCGTCGTGGTCAAAAAGAAGGATGGCACGGACAGAATCTGCGTTGACTTTCGTCAATTAAATAATATGGTACTTAAGGACTGCTTCCCAGTGCCACGCATGGATGATGTGCTGGAACAGCTTCAGTCCGCAAATGTATTCGTAGTTATGGATCTGGAGAATAGCTTCCTCCACGTACCAATTGAGGAGTCCAGCCGCAAGTTTACTGCGTTCATAACCAAGGAAGGACTGTTTGAATTCAATCGAGCGCCGTATGGTTTTTGCAACTCGCCGGCCGTTTTCAATCGTTTTGTCAGTTGCGTATTTGAAGACTTGATTATGCAGGACGTACTCCAGTTGTACATTGACGACATTATCATATACGCGAACACAAACGAGGAATGCATATCAAAGTTGAGAGCAGTTCTAAATCAAGCAGCCAAGTTTAATCTAAAAATCAAATGGAGTAAGTGCCACTTTCTTAAAAACAGAATTGACTTTCTGGGCCACACCGTAGAAATGGGGAAGATTCGACCAGGACAAGAGAAGACGCAAGCTGTGCAGAGGTTCAAATGTCCAAAGAACATAAAAGGTGTCCAATCCTTTTTGGGGTTGACCGGATTTTTCCGCAAATTCATTCGAGATTACGCTCTGATCGCTCGCCCGTTAACTAACTTGCTAAAAAAAGACGTGGTTTTCAAGATGGAGGCAGAAGAACTAAACGCTATAAGCTGTCTAAAAAATTCATTGTCATCAGAACCTGTACTAAGTATATACTGCCGAGAGGCGCCAACTGAGCTACATACTGACGCATCCAAGGATGGATTTGGTGCAGTATTGACACAGGAGTTTGACAAGCAGCAGCATCCAGTATTTTATTGGAGCAAAAAGACGTCGCAGAGCGATTCAAAGCGCCACAGCTACATTCTGGAGGTCAAAGCAGCATACCTTGCCATGCAGAAATTACGCTACTATCTGCTAGGCATACATTTCAAGTTGGTGACAGATTGCGCTGCTTTTTCACAGACAATAAGGAAAAAAGATGTACCACGAGAAGTTGCACAGTGGATACTTGCTCTGCAGGACTTTAATTTCGAAGTCGAACATCGCCCCGGCAGCAGGATGAAGCACGTTGACAGTCTCAGCCGATATCCACAAGATGTGTTTGCCATAACTTCAGAAGTTGCAGCTAGATTAAAAGTTGCCCAGGAAAAGGATAACTACATTAAGGCTATAGCAGAAATATTAAAATTGCAGCCGTATGAAAATTTTAAGCTGAAAGGTGGAATTGTATACAAAACCATGAACGGCAGTGACTTGTTGGTCGTACCCAAAACAATGGAGCATGAAGTTATAGCGGATGCACACAGTGTTGGCCATTTTGCATTGCAAAAAACAATGCACACACTACAGCAGCAGTTCTGGATACCACATATGGAACGAAAAGTAGCCCAGCTGATTAACACTTGCGTCAAGTGCATTATTGTCAACAAGAAGTTGGGAAAGCCAGAAGGATTTTTGAACTGCATTGAAAAGGGAGATAAGCCACTTCATACCCTCCACGTCGATCACTTGGGGCCCATGGATTCAACGTCAAAAGGCTACAAATACATATTTGCAATCGTAGATGGATTTTCCAAGTTTGTATGGCTTTTCACCACTAGGAGCACCGGCACCGATGAAGTTGTAAAAAAGTTGGAGGAATGGTCTAATATTTTTGGTCAGCCGCTACGCATTATCAGTGACAGGGGCGTGGCATTTACCTCAAACAGCTTTGAAGAATATACCAAGTCAAATGGTATTGAACACGTTTGGACAACAACAGGAGTTGCTCGCGGCAACGGTCAGATAGAGCGAGTCAACAGATGCATTCTATCAATAATCAGCAAGTTATCAATTGATGACACTTCAAAGTGGTACAAGCATGTATACCAGGTGCAGAAAGCAATCAATGCCCATGTTCATTGCTCCACAAAGAAGACGCCATTTCAAGTAATGTTTGGAGTAAACATGAGGAATAAAGTTAGTGACAATATACTAACTACTCTAGAACAAGAGATGGTGGCAGACTTCGACGCCGAGAGGGCTGAATTACGCAAGGAGGTAAAAACACATATTCAGCAAGCGCAGCAAAAGTATAAAGACGGCTATGATCGCAAACGCAAGGGCGAGCGTACATATAAAGAAGGAGATCTGGTGGCTATTAAACGAACTCAGTTTGTGACTGGCAAAAAACTAGCTAGCAGTTTCCTCGGGCCATATGAAGTAACTAAGGTAAAAAGAAACGGCCGATACGATGTACGGAAAGCAGCTCAGGTGGAAGGCCCTACAATAACTGCAACATGTGCGGAAAATATGAAGCTATGGAAGTACGCGTCTACAAATGAAGAAATATGGTCGTCTGGGTCAGACGACAGTGATCAGGATGGCCGAATGTAACGATAGTTATCGATATGCGATGGTCGATAATCATCGCAAAGGCTAGCGTCGTTAGTGCAGGCAGAAGAGGAAGAAGGAGATATAAGAGAAAGCTGAAGCATAGAGGAGTCGAAGAGAAGCAAGTAGAGTCGAAAAGAGTTGTGCTGGAAGAGGATCGTGAAGCAGAAAGTTGTCGTGTCCGGAGTAAGGCAAAGTGGTGTCGTCGTCGTATGTCCGGAAACAAAAAGTGTTGGCACGAGTCATCTTTTTATCAAACACTAAAATAATAACAAACTATTATGATTTCAATCTATTACTAAGATAAACAATTGTGTTAAACAATAAATATCCTACATATATGTATATTTTCTATTATTATAAATGTTTAATGTGATAATATTTAATCTCACCACACCGTTATGACATCCGTGTACAGCTCTTGGGTATTTGGTTTCAAGCACATGCTTAAATAAAGCAATGCGAATCATGCTCATTGTGCGAATGTCTCTCATCCCCTCGTTCCAGCTGCCCTTTTCCCCTTCACTCCACCGGTTTGGTTATTATGGTCAGGTGGAGTATTTTAGGATGCGACCAAAGGACCTCATGTTCCGCTGTACCGTGCCATGCCATGCTGTGTTGTGTGAGTGTCTGTGGCGTGTGTGTGTCCAAACAATGCGCTGCAAATGTTGCGACCATTTTCATAGCATACTTTAGCGGGCAGCGAGGCATTTTGAAGCACTTGCAGCAATTGTCAGGCCAATTACGTGCCGCAATTATGTCATATGAGCACATAAAAGCGGATAGCTGCCCGTTTACGAGTGTGTGTGCGTGTGTGTGTGTGTGTGTGTGTGTGAGCGAGCAAGCACAACGACCCTTTGCACATAAAACTCTTAGTCGGGGATTTAAGACTCGACTCCACTCGACTCGAGTCTCCTCTTGATAGCGTGGTAGGGGGAGGGGTGTGGGGTATTTGGGATATGCTGAGAACTGGCCCGAAAGTTATCAGCCTGTTAATTGCTTAACTTTTTCACTTCAACTTTTTTTCGGGCCAAGAAACAGACGCAGCAGCAGCAGCAGCCGAAGGAAAGATAAAAAGCAAAAAGCGCAAAAAAGAAAAGGAAAATGTCGAGCGCGGGCGACAGAGAAAGAGAGAGAGGAAGGCAAACCATGCAAATATGCCGAGGCTGAGTTTCTGGTCGAGACAGAGGACAGCAACGATTTACAGACAGAGAGAGAGAGAGAGGGAGGGGGTGCAGGGCAAACGGAAATGGGGGCCAATGGGGTCGGTCATAAAGTGTTTGCAGTTTTATTTCTCTTCGTTTGCCCTTTCAAATTTAAATGACAAATGGAGGCGACACAGACTTCAGACTACAGAGGGGACTGGCAAACGAGTGCAGCATGCTTCTGCTTGTCCTGCAACTTTGACCCTTGCCCTGACATTCTGCTGCTGCTTATCGCGCGAACATGTCATAACACTGAGCCGAGTCCAAACAGCGCGAGAGAGAGAAAACAAGAGAGAGATGAGAGAAAAGAACAAAGATAATGCTTATAGGGGAAGTTGGCAAACTTTGCCCTCTAATCTTGACAGGCACCTAAGTAGCCCCGTGCCGCACTCCCCCTCCTGTGCCTCATCAGTTTACTGTAATTAGGGTTCGTGCGAGGCAAGGGATGAACTTAAAAATCAATGCGGCACACTAAACTCTCATTACTCATATGAATCGTTGAGTGTGAGTGTGGATACCGGCTTAGTTTACCTCCCTCTCCCCCTTCGGCTTTGCCGCGCCAGGTAGCGACGCGACGTTGGCCATAAAAACCGCATTAAAAGCATTTAAAAGTTGGGCTAATCTGCAGCCACTGGGCCAGCGGCAAAAGTTGCCTTAATGTTTTATGGCCCTCAACCGTTTGGCTGCGCATCGCCTTTTTTATTGGCCCCAGTCAAATTGATTAAAAGATCAATGATTATGTGCCTTTTAATGGCTCATTGCATTTAATTTCGGCTCACTCCTCCACTTTACTCCCTCCCTCTCTTTCTCTCTCTAGTTCCCTTACTAGTTTTGGCAGTTCTTATAATCGTTTTAAAGTAGATTTTAAATTTGTGAAGAGTGAAGACTGTAGAGCAGAAAATATACTAAAATATTCAAGAATAACACTTTCTTGTTTGGTATTTCAAATTCTCCACAGTAAACCCTTCTTAAAAGAACTCTAAAAAAAGATCTGCAACTCATTATACCTACAGCGAATTCGAATCCCTGCAAATCAAAACGTTCCTCAAGACAGTCCCAAAAGAATCTGCTTAAAAATGCGCATAACTCAGTTCGTTTTTAGGCTTTATCATTGTGAAAATCTGCCAAGACATACCAGACAGGGGCATAAATTAGCTTCATCGGAATAAATCCTCGCTTGCTGGGCAATTAAAGCGGCCCCGAATATGATTTCATGGCTCAAAGGACGCGTCTAAGCCGTCTTTATGCTATAGTCAAATGTCAAGTGTAGCGTCACGTGATTCAGCAGTCTAGCAGGTAGACAGACGGAGAGACTGACAAGCAGACAGAGAGACAAACATATAGCTTGACAGCGAGAGAGAAAGAGAGACAGCCAGACAGCAAGAGAGAAGGAGACTTGCTTTTGACTTGGAAAACTTTTCAGTCTCACGTTGAGTTTTTGCCAAGCTACTTGAGGCAATTCCGACCGCATACTTCATTTATAAATTACGCCAGCATTAAATGCGCAGATAGATCCACTCAATGTGCGGTTGCATGCTGCCCACCCCCTTCTTCCAGCTCTTTCTAACGTCCCTGCGCATCAATTGATGCGGCACATAAATCTTCAAGTATGTGAGTGGATGCCGACCTGTTCGGGGCTGCTATTTATCATTTCAGGCCAGCACAGACAGCTCGTCAGACAGCCGATGGAGATGATAGGGGAGAAAGAGAGAAATAAGTATGGGGGGGGGGGTGTGAGACAGCTAGTCAGTTAGTCGGAGAGTCAATCATTCAGTCAGTTGAGCTATTGCAATTTTGTTACAATTTTTCTTTGCGCGCCTTGGGCCACTTGTACAATTTTTTTCCACGAGGGGTGTTTATAATATTTATTGGAATGCAATTATGAGTGCAGTAAATTTTACTATTATTTAAGATATATTTTATGTAGTTTAAGTGTTAATTTATTGCTTATTACTTCTTGAGAATTTAAAATACATTTATTTAAAATTAAACAGATTACACGATCTCCTTGATGTTTTCTTTTAAGGCTCAAAGCTTAACTTTGATTTTCTATGTTCTTTATAAACTCTCATAACTTTGTCAAAACTCAACAGCTTGTCAAAACTTCCAGACTTAAAATGAAAGAGCATTTTATGTATTTTTTGACAACCTTCTATACAAAACTTTGCATTATATTTTGCAATTTAAATCTGTCTTAAACCGATTAATAGCAGAATATAATATGAATATCACAATGATAAGCCATGAAGATAAGTAAAATATTCTAAGCAACAATCAAATCAAAATTACTGTGCAAATGTGTTATTTGTTAACGATAATCCTAATGGAAAAGTTCCGCGTACTTAACGAGCGACCCTCGCGGTACTTTTACTTAGGCAAAGGATTGCCAAGGATGATGGCAGGTGTGCACTTTGAGACGGAGGCAGTTGCAGCTGCAATGGGTAGCAGGAGGAAGATAAGCAGGAGGCAGGAGACAGGAGCAGTAGCAGGGAGTGAAAGGAACTGTGGAAGAATGAGTAGAGTGGAAGGCAGGTGCCACTGCATGGGATGTTTTGTGATTTTAATGCCGATTGGCAGACAGGCGGCATAATGCCCGAGGAGACCGTTGGGCAAGAGTGTATGTAGGTGTGTGTGTGTAGGTGTGCGGGAGAGACTGGTCGAAGGAGTTATCCTGATGCCAGAACTCGTAATGGACTTGGCACTTTGCAACTTGGCCATTGAAAATGTGTGTGTAAGTAGTTTAAATCGCATTCACCAGCGATGCTGCTTACACTTGAATAAATACTAGCAGGAAAGGGTCACAGGGGGGGAGGGGTTGTACAGGAGCCTTTTGCCGGATGATGATGACGACGGCATCGTCACCATTGCAATTGCAAATAAATAAGAATAAGAAAGCAGTGCAAGGATGAAGCTGACAAGGACAACGTGAACAAAGTTGCACAGCAGCAGCAGGAGCAGAGGCTGAGTGGGAGGCGGGGGAAGGGCGGGCAATTGGTGTTGGTTGCACTGGGGATTGGGAAACGGATGAGCTTTAAGTTTCTTGTAATAAAATTGCACGAGCAGCGCGCAGCTCTTCCCCATCCCGCTTGGACTTGTCAGTGGAGAAATGTGCAAAAATGAAGTGCAGATGCTTATCAGCAAGTGTGCCAGGGAAGGGAGGAGATTCCCTGCTATAAGTTGATGCGCTGTGATTGAGGTAGTAACTACACCTGGGCAGGTGTCGAAAAGAAGACAGTAAATGCCACACACACGAGAGCAGCTCATTACTTGTTGTCAGGCGACGCTTTGCTGCGTTACGCAATGCCTTAGCTAACTGTAAGTGAAGTGTGAGCAAGATAGCAAGTGAGGAGGAGGGAGAGAGCAGGAGAAAGGGAGGAGAAGGGAGAGAGAGGGAGAGAGGAGAAGGGACAGAGGAGGAGAGAGAGGGAAGGCAGCCACGGCGCGTCTAATTATCAAGTGCCTTGTCTAGTCTGCAGACTCTCGCGACTGTCTCTAGGCAAATCTCTGGCGCAAGGATTCCCAGCTTTGCAGGTGTGTCTACACATACATATAATGTGTGTGTGTTTAAGTGTAAGTGTGTTTGATGTATGACTGTCATTTTTACGTGTGTGCGATAAGCTGTGCTAACAAGCAACGCGTTTACCAAGCGACATGAAAGAGCTCAGCTTAGTTCCCCACTCTCTCCTCTCTCTCTCTCCTTCTCTCTGTCTCCCTCACTAACCCTGACTCACACTCTAGACTTGATATTGCGCTAATGTACACATACGTAGAGCTCTGTTACACAATATATTCTGCAAATTATGCAAAGCAGCAAGAAGGTTGAACCAGTTTGGCAAAGAATGCGAGCTAAGACTGTGGGTAAAATGCATTACAGGGTATTTTTATTACCAACAACTATTAGTAACAGCTTAAATTGGGTTTATTTAAAGCTGCCAAATGTGCAATTTTAATTATAAACCCTTATTCCATATCTAACATTTACTACAGGGTATTAATCAGTCATGTCTTAACCGAAAATAATTCGTACTTGTTTAATTTCATTATAGTATCATCGCGCTTTGTAAGTTCATACCCTATGCAGCATAACAATGGCAAGTGGGTAACTTTGCTTTGTTTATAGGGTATGTAGCAGTCTAGCAGGCACTTCACAAGTTTAAAATTTGTTTTTCTTAGCTTATATTTTTCATATTTCGTTTCTTCTTCGCTCACTTAGATTTCGTATGTAATAAATTGTTCGTATGTAATAAATCTTTTTACTTTACAGAGTATTTGCACGTCGACTACACTTTAACCTTGTGCCTTGCTCACAGTTGTGGAATTCCACTTTTTGCACTCGCAATCCGATCTGCTGCTGCAGTATGTGAAGCGAGTTAGTTAGCGTGAGTTTTCCAACGTTTGTTGCTTAATTAAAACATTTCTCTGTTGTTTTCATTATGTTTTATCAGTTCGGCTTTCTGTTCTCAATAGAAGCTAAAACATAATTTAGTTCGAACAGCGCGCGACCATGAAGTACTTTTGAATCAAGTTAAACAGGTTTTTCTAATTAAGCAGGGAAATAGTTTCACTGGAGGGCAGAACTGGAATACGCTGTGAGTGGACGGTTAAAAGGAGTAAGTAGAGTGAAGACAATTCGTATTCATTCAATAGAGATAGATTCTGATATAACAATCAGTTTAGTATATGTTAATGTCAGAAAGTGGCATCATTCATGTGAAATTAATAGAAAAAATATTCGGAAATCCGGACAGACAAACGGGCATGGCTAGTGATCCTGAGCAAGCATATATATATATATATATCCTTTGTGGGTAATGAAATTTATAATTAAGGTATTAAAGTGGAAAAAAGAGATTTTAAAGTAAGAATGAATCCATTTTCAACATATTCTAACAGCAAAGAATCATTCAGAAGATCTATAGTAAAGAATATATTTTATATACATGAATTAGGAAAGCAGATCATTACTTTTTATACTATTATATTTTCTTTACATTTAAAATAAAGAAGATTGGTATTAAGATAACAAAGAACTTGACACTTCATATTTTTTGTATATACATATACATATTTATAACATATTTTTTATGCTGTTATATTATCGTGCATATATTTTTGTAGATTAAGAACAATCCCATTTGAAATTATCCTTTAAATATATTAAATCTTAAGTACATACGTAAATACTATATATTTTTTATTTATATTTATAGAGATTTCTTTTGAAACCATTTCTAATACGGAATTATAATTTTCTTTTGCATTTTAAATTCTTTCTATGTTTACTAATCACATTTTTCACACTTGCTTGAATTTTGATAATCGTTTTCATTTCCGCTAGAGCATCCGTGAGTCCATCAGCAGCCGTCTGTACCTGTTCTCCTACTCTGCTCTAGCTTCCCCCTCTGCCTTTGGAGGTTTCCTGTTCAGTACAGTGTGCACAACTTTGGCAAAGCAAAAATGTTACTAAATGGTTTATGCAGACATGAAAAATTAACAGGGGAAAATCAAGAAAAAAAAAAAAATATATGAGAAGGCAGGACAAGCAGAAGAGGAATAAGGAGGGGGGAGGTAGAGAGAACAGAGTGGAGAGTGGAAATAAATGTAACATGTAATGATTGCAAAAGTTATAAAACGTAAATTAAGTTGAACGAATGAAGAGTTACCGAGTCGGGCAGCAGCAGCAGCAAACAGTGAATACGAAGCGCGCATAATGTAATGAAAATTGCAAGGAATTTCCCATATGCCAGCAAAGAGAGAGAGACAGAGACAGAGAGAGGGAGAGAGAGAGAGAGAGAGCGTGGGTGAGCAGCTTCTCGCATGTTGTTTGCAATGTTGTTGCGCAACTTTTATGCAGAAAGTCAGGCCAGAGAGCAGAAAGAATCGGCATGTGGATGAGCAGCAGGTGCAGAGGGAGGGGGAAGGAGTATTGCAGGGAGAAGGGGAGGGGCAACTGTTTGCAAAACTATGAAATTAACTGCTTATTAAGGCAACAGCACGACACGAGAATCCTGAGGGAAGCACATACAGTGTGGGAGAACGGGAGAGAAAAGAAAGAGAGACAGATACAGAAAGAGATAGAGAGCAAGAGAGAGAGTGAGGGATAGGGAAAGAGCAAGTAACGATGCAGAGCGCAAGCAGAGGGGAGGGGGGAGGGGGAGGCGTGGCTCCCGCACTGTTTACAGCTGCGAGCTGCGACTACTTCAAGTCGTCAAGTGAAAGTTTTGCCAAATGGCATGGAAAATGTTTCGAGAGAGATATGAGAGAGCGAGCCGGCATCATTAATTATTTTGCTCATTAGTGTTGCGATGTGCTTCTGCCGCTCTCTAGGTGTTTGTGTGTGTGTGAGTGTGGTACAAAGAATTTGCCAAGAGGCAACAGCTTTGGCTTCGGCCTGGCTTGCAAAATGGCAACTAATGTGCCATTATGCATTTGCAGTAACATTGTAAACGTGCTCGACTGCTAAATACCTGAGCAAGTACGTGAATTAAGTAGTAAAAATGTACAGTTCTAATTATAATTAATAATTAATCGACTCCTTTCTCCGTTTGAGCTAGGTTCACAGGCAGTGCACAAAGAGCATAGCATACTTTTCAGCTTGCACTGAAAATAAAGTGAACCCTTGAGGTCGTTTTTTGGCATTGAAAATTTGAAAGGAATTATCGATAAATGATTAAATATTGTGAACTAAAATGAGTGTCATTTTTATCTCACAAAATCTCCCATGTCTTTCATGAAATCCAACTTAATATACCCCTAAAATACGCTTTGATAGATCGCTCGTTGCTAAAAGGAGTCTGGCGAAATTATGTGGATTGTGCAGCGGCAGCAGCGCGTGTCAAAAGCAGCAAATGCGGCAAAACTGCAAAAGATTGAGCTGGAAATAAGGACAGCAGCAACTACAACAACAACAACAGTAGCAGCAACCACAATAACATCAACAAGAGGCAACAACTAAACAACGACTGCAACTTGCAACTGCAACTTAAGCGCCGGCAAGTGCAACTCTGTGTCGCCGGCAACCCTAACCTCAATTTGAGCTTCATCATCAACATTCAACTTCAGCTCCTTCTTCGTCCCCCTATCTCCATCTGCTTTAGCGACTCCATCTTGCAACTGCAACTTGGGATCTCCATCAGCGCCTTCGTCACGTAGTAGAGTAGCCCGATAGGGGAAGAGAGGGGGGGGAAGGGTAGAAAAAATGCCGTTCAAAGTCAAATCTACACAATGGTTGGAAATGGGTTGAAATGGCTTGAAATGTGTGCTTAAACATTTTATTTATCACGCAAAATGCTCGCAATGCTTTCCATCTATCTTATCCATACTTGTGTGTGTGTGTCTTTGTATGTTTGTGTGTTTATGTGAGTGTGCAAGCATCCAAAAAGCATCGTGTTTTTATACCCTACACGAAGTAGAAATTTGACAGAGCTACAGTAAATAAAATAAGACACTCATTTTCGTTTCTATAATTTTAATTTTTTTAATATAACATTAATTTTACAGTCTGTTCAAGAAATATGCTTAAGCTTTCTACTTAACCTTCAACAACTTTAATAAACATCTATCAAAAGTATAGAGTATCTATCAGTCGCATATTCCTTCTCCATCTAAGGTTCCCCCATTTGTTTTTTTTTCCTTCCCCACGCTTGGTCGCAAAATATGTATGCAGACAGTGCACATTGAAAGTTTTCAATGATTTCGAGTCGCATTTATCGCAATTGTCTGCTTTTTCACACTTTGCCAGATACGCACTGCACTTTGTTTTTGTTGCTGTTGTTGTTGCTATTGTTGTCGTAGTGTCATTTGTTGTTTGACGACGTGTAATGGGAACAGTTTGAAGTAAACCAGGGCAAAGCTGCAGTTGGGGCAAAACTTTGCAGTCGAAAGATTTAAAGTTTCGAAGAGTTTTTTTTCGTTTTGCATTGAAAACTGGAAACATGACAAAGGTTTTTCAAAGATTTAGATGTAGATTTAAAGTTTATATATGGTATATAAATAAAGAATTTTATTATGCAGATTGCACTGGGATTTTATTTGGTTTGTAAGCTGTAAGTTTACTTTTCTTATCCTTCTTTGGATTAGAACCTTAGAAATTGAAGATTCTGTTTCGATTTAAAATTAAAATTAAATTTAACCGTTGATTTATTTCAAATTGTGTGTTTGATTTATTTTATTTAATATTATATGAACTTTCACTCGTTCTCATTTTGAATAGGCCTTTTTTGCTAATCTCACTCTTTTTCTTTATTCTTTCCATCTTCAAGAGTCTCTTAGAGAGTCTCTCAGCTGTGTTGAATTCTCATTAATCAAAACTAGCGCGTTCTTGTCCTCATTTGGTGTGGCAACTAGCTCAACAACAGTAACAAACTCTGGCGTGAGATTTGAGTGCATTAAATCAGCTGCCAGGCAATTGATTTAGTTCACCACACTCTCCCTCAACACCCCCGTTTCGCGTTGCTCTTCAGCGCTGCAATGTCTATGCCAATATAACTGGGGCAAGCGCCGTGTGGCACACAAAAAAATGCGGCATTAAACACGGCTGGCGGCGAGCCATGGCTGTTTTGCAACATGTTGTGCGTGCCTTTTTAATTAACATAAAAATCTAATTTGCAGCACTTTCGGCGAGTGTGTGTGTAAGTATGTGTGTGTGTGTGACGGTGCCACAGGGTGCGCGACGGGTTGTGTGTGTCGGCTGAGTGTGACGTTGTGTGTGTGTGTGTGCTCGAGTGTTATGAAAACAGCTTAACCTTATGGCCAACGATGTGTGCCATAATATGCTACGTATGTGTACATATGCATGTGTGTGTGTGTGTGTGCCGTTGGCATTGGCTTTGGCAAGGGCAACCAACAACACCTGGCCAAGCTCAGCCAGGCCAAGCTCAGCTCAGCTCAGCTCAGGACAGGCGAAATGGCCACATACGCCGCGTTGTCGCCATCGTCCTCGGCACATTAGCGACATTTACACGTCGCAGCAATTTCAAACAGCAGACGACATCGTTTCCCTTGATTTTCTGCCACTCTTCTGCCCTCTGCTCGCCCCTCCTCTCACTGTTGCCGGCATCCTTGACACTCTTCAAGCGGCAAAGTCAGTCATAATCATTTTCATTGTCAACATTCTGCGACACATGACAAGCTCATCTAAAAAATATTGTCGCCTTCTTCTTTTTCCACACACATGAAACTCTTCTCCCTTCATCTTCCCCATCCGCGCCGTCGCCTTAAAGTCATCCAGCCCGCCTCATTAGACGCAATTAGCAGACGTGTTGGTGAGCCTCCTCCACCTTCTCTTACAGGGCTAATGCCATAGATATTCCCCACTTGCGGCTGCTCATTTAAATTGCTTGGCTTATTTACAGCAATGCAAATTTGATTGCCTTTAAATTAAAAATGTTTTGACAACGCAGGGCAGCAACAACAACAGAAACAGCAACAACAACAACAACAGCAACAAGAATAGCAACAACAACAATGGTCAAATGACAAACATTGGCAATGAGCACTTGTCGTTGGGCAAACATTTGGCCAAATGGCCAACACACTCCGAGGACAACGGAAAACAAAACGCGTACAGCAAAAAAAGAGGACTAGAGAAAAAGGCACAAAAAACACGACAGAAAAAACCGAAAGAGGAAAACAATGCATTGCAGATACCCTCACTAGAAATTACATATTTTGATATTTTGAAATTACAGATACTGATGTAGATATATGGTGAGTGTAATGAATGAATGAATGATGACAGAATACAATGATGGATTGATGATTGAAAAAACAGAAACGGAAACAAAAAAAATATTGCAATATTGATACGAGATATACAGAATGACATATAGGTAATTAGATAGATAGATTGATTCACAGATTGAAATATTGATTGATTAATGAATCATAAATTGATAGATTGATAGATTGAAGGATTGATGGGTTGATAAAGTGATAGATTAATAGATTGATAGTTCAGAAGATTGGTAAATTGATAGATAGATATATGGATAAATTAATAGATAGATAATAGATTGATTGATAGATTAAGAGATTGATAGATTGATAGATTGACAGATTGATAGATTAATTGAATGATAGATAGATTGATTGATTGATGGATTGATATATTGATAATTTGATTGATCGATGGATTGATAAATTGGTTGATTAATTGATAATTAAATAGAATGAAAGATTGATAGTTATATAAAGAGATTGCTAGATAGATCGATAAAATCGAAATATTGATAGATTGATAGACAGATGAATAGATAGATTGATAGACAGACTACGATGTATATATATATATATATATATATATGTAGATAAAGAAATAACAGAAAAGAACATTAAGTCAAACACAAGTGCCTATATTGTTAAAAGATCAATCTAAATCTCTTTATGAAGTCAGCATTCCCTTTACGCTATAGCGCATTGGCAGATGGACACTGAACTGGACTGGATGAGTTGCGACCGCGTTGGCAGTCGCACGCTGTTAAAATTTCATGCAAATTTAGTCATTTGCCACAAAATTTCACACACACACTCAAACACACAAAGCAGACACACACATTGAGGGCGATAGAGAAAGCGAGAGTGAGAGCAAGATGCAAATAAACATGCAGATTGTGTGTGTTGGACAGTCACGCCCACGCACACGCCTCCCAAACCGACGTCACGCTGACTGCCCACTTCAGCCTGCATTTGCATTTAAATCTCATTAGTTTTTAATGGTTTTAGGTTACAAATTTGTTCGCTTTCCGTTCCTTTCCACTTCCCCTTCCCCCGCTCGCCACTAAATTTTTATTTATTTTAATTTCTTGTGTTTGGTTTCTGTTGTTGGTCGCGTTGCAAGTGACAACTTTGCGCGATTTCCGGCGGAAATGGCATGGCCGCTGTTTCACACACTGCAACACACACACCACCCAGACAGACACACACACCCTGAACACACGCACATACACACACGCTTTGGCACACGCTGCTCAACACAATTGTACGCACAATTTGGCAACCGCAAAATGCGTTTTAAATGTGTCACGCCCCCAACCGCCTTCTGTTGACAGTCACACTGCCAACCCGTCTCCGATTCAGTTTGGAGTGTTTAACAAGTTGGGCGCAATGTTTTCGGTTGCCATTTGCCATTTTGTTGTGTTTATTTAATGAAATGCATATTAAGCGAATGTTTAAAAAAATATGTTGCATACTTATTGGGGCGCGGCACAGCAGGCATGCGGCCAAGCATACCCGCCTTTTCTGCGGGGTAAGGGGTGTTGATTTAGCATGAATTTCGCCTGTTTGTAGTTGACAAATTTTCAATATTTATTTAAGCGCAAATTTATATTTATTTGTAGGTTATTTTAGTGTAATATTTACATTTGTATGTTTTTGATTTAATTGTATAATTTATTAGATTTATTTTGATTTAATTGCATAATTTATTTGTATTTATGTCATATGCATGTAGATTTTAAATATTTAAATGAATGAACTTTTATTTTATGTATTTGTTTTGGCTTTTTTCATTTATATATTGATTTTCTTTAAGTTATAAATAATTAAAGTGAAGTTCAACAACTTTTGGTTCATTTTAAACTGATAAAAAAAGCAATTTGCTTAGTATGAGTGTATTTAGCTTACAAAAAAATATTTAATTATTCTATAAATTATTAATTCACTATTCTTTATCTGCAGAGTATCTTTTGGTCTGCTCTTTTATTGCCATTTATCCCCCAGTAGTTGCATTTGATGTCTAATGAGTTCATTGCACATTTGTTGTCTCTCTAATTGTTCTTGTTGTCGCTTGTATAATTGCACTTGTTGTTATTATGTGTGCTGTATTTGTTGTTATCTGTTGTAACTGTTGTTCGCAATTTATGATGTCGCTGTGTATGATGCCAGCCAACAGCAGCTGGACAGATATGGGTTATGTTTATTGCCGCAACACAAAGTTGGCCTAGAACTACTCTGTGGATTAAAGCGGCTTATACTGCATTTGAATGACTTTAATGTGCATTCTATTTGAATTTTATACTTTGTTTGTATACATTTTAATTAGTTAAATAGAAATAAATTAAAATTACAAAAAAATATGCCAAATTAATTTTGTAAAGCTGGATTAGAATGTCAACTGCAGGGATTAAAGAGCTAGGTAATTATATGTGATAATTCTATGGGAGAAGGGAGTGTTAGGGATTGTTGCAATTCCTTAACTCATTTTTATGTAAATTCTTAAATACAAATGCGCAATAGTTTATGTTATTCATATGCAATTATCTCTCTTTTCTTGGTCTCCTTCTCTCTCTTTCTCCGTCTCTTCAGCCCATTATTATGGCCGGCATATAGCGCTCATTAATGGCGCCGAGTGTGTCCGTTTAAATTTTCAATTCGCATGCAATGACTTAATTGTTCATAATTTTGTTATCTGATTAACACAAATTCCGCTTAACGATAATGACTTTATGCAGTTTATGGGCAGAGCGTGCCGTGCCGTGCCACAGACCCGCGTCCTGTAAGGACATGCAACAAACAGCACGACAAACCCGGACAAGCGGGACAAATGAGGCGAGTCGCCGTAGACGCTGAGCACGACTCGCAGCTTATCCATTATCAACTGCACGTCATATATGTACATATATATATGTACCATATATGTGGTCTATATATGTATTTGCATTGTCAGGCTGAATTCTCCAGGGGCCATTGCATTTTATCGCTGGCCCGCGCTGATTAAATATCAACGTAATTTATTATTCAAATTAAGTTTATCGGCGAACAAAGGCGCCCGCTGCACACGTCGCTCATCGGCTGTTTGCATTATTGAAAGGCGTATACCAAATAGGGCGGCACGGGGCAGGACACACAATAAATTTGATAGCCCATCTCTATGTCTCTCTCTCTCTCTCTAAAGTGCACACAAATTAGCCTCACACACAGGCACGCACACATACACCCACACGGGAGAAACTCGCACATTGCGTGTTATCAAAAATGCATTTGGCATTATAAATGCAACCTGTACACGTCGATGCCCCGAGGCTTCGCGATATTTCCCGCGAAATAAGCTGAAATATAATATGTGTGCATAGTATGCAGTGCACACACACTTTAAATCAATCAAATTATATCACAAGCTAAGCTGAGCGCGTATTAAAGCGACAATTTAGGTATAAAATTTGGCCAGTCAAAATAAACAGTTCAATTGGCTGTGTAAAGCGGGTATATGTTCCGGGAATCCAATGAAATTTGGTCGATTTGTAGTGAAGATATTAAAACAAACGTGTGCAGAGTTTTAGTAGGGTAGTCAGAGAAGAAGAGGAGAAAACTAGGAACCTTTAGTGATAGTATCATTCTGAGTATATCCCTTTTCTTTCTATGTGAAACTTATGCTAAAATGTTTTACTTATTCCTAGAAATGCACTGCCAATCTATAGCTAATATATTCTACATTTTGCAAGGTTCGTAGACCTCAAGTAATCACTGCTAATTGAACACACTTGGCAGCATTTTAAGCGGAAACACTTGTAAAACCCAAGAGCTATTATGGAAAATTATAGAAATCGCTTTAGGGTCTATGAAAGAAGAACTCACTTAACCGTTGAGGCACTTCAGCTAGGTCGACCTCATCGGGCCAACAACTTGTTTGATATTCAATTATGAATTCATATGCCCCAAGTCCGATGTAGC
This sequence comes from Zaprionus indianus, assembly GCA_018904595.1. Classification (NCBI taxonomy): domain Eukaryota; kingdom Metazoa; phylum Arthropoda; class Insecta; order Diptera; family Drosophilidae; genus Zaprionus; species Zaprionus indianus. The sequence continues at coordinate 8,600,792 of JAEIHA010000905.1, forward strand.
TCAACACTTACCTATGGCAAGCACCATTTACCTTTCCTTCTCTGATTTGTGGCACGCTCGCAAACGTGTTCAATAATTTTGTATGAAAATTTTTGTCAGGCACAAAAGCAGCCACAACTTTCCACGCAAGAAAGAAAAAGTGACGCCCATTCTCTTTTTTTTCTCTGTTTTTTTCTGTTTTCATTTTCGAAAATGTTCCCATTTTCTTGTTTTTTCCGTTGTGTCATGTGGCCTACAAATCGAGTCATCAATGCGGTTGTCGCTGCCAGGCCATAAGTTTGGTTCAGCTTCGAGTTTCTGGTCCTTTGCTCTTTCGCATTTTATTTGGAATTTTTTTTTTTTTTTTGGCAACCATTTTTGCTGTTGTCCTGCACTGTTTCGGGGCTGTCTCGCACGGCCCCGGGCACATTAAACTCATTGTGTTTATGGCATAAATTTGCATGTTTTCCACGTAAATTTTTCAATTTGAATAGGCCACGGCGCGTACTTGCCCGATCTCACGATGCCCCGACAAAAGAAAAAAAAAATAAAACAACAACAAACAGGGTGCATGCTCCTTTTGTCAGGCCTAACCTTTGCCCGAGGGGTAGGGACAGAGGGAGAGAGAGTGTGTGTTCGCTTTTTGATGGGGAAAGTGGGGGATTTCTTGTTGAAGTATGCCATGTAGTAGGTGCTTATCACACTTGGGAACTGTGTTAGCTATACGGGTTATATATTTATCGGCTTGGAATTGGGATTATTGCTGTAAAGTTCCTTATGGAAATATTACTCATCATTTCTTTTGCGTGTATCTTATTAAAAAGATATCTTGTTCAAGTTATTGTAGAACAAAAGAGAAGGAGAGTTGCAATGAAATTAATAGATACATAGAAATGAAAAGGTTTTTTTGTATGCCTAATTTATCTTAAGTACATACGAGTATATCTTTTTTATCTATATATAAATATATTATATATTTTTATAATATATCAGTTCATGAAATTTGAACTTATTTGAAATCTCGTACTCTTTCTTTTCTAGTTTTAATTTCAGCATGAATAGCTATAAAAAGCACCTTCAATATTATTTTTTATCTCTTTATTTTCTCTCCAAAGAACTGCTAAACCTTTTACGAACCTCAGCCTAAATCTTTTTCCTTTCATATCCTTATCTCTTTGGTTTATAACTTCCTCAATATTTCCCCATTTGAGCTCTTAATTTCCCCGCACTATATATCACCTATCTAGCCATAACTCTATATATATTTCACTTAAATCGCCTGGCAAAATGTCTCTAATTTATAGAGTATTCTTGTCCCGCCTCCCCCCACTTCTTTTCCTCTACTTATGTCGTCTATACGCTTTTATTTATATTTATCGCTTGGGTCCCCCTGAAAACATCAAGAGGCAAACACAGAAATTTGCCAACCAGTTTGACCAGTTTTTCTCTTTGTTATTTGCTTAACAATGTGTGTGGCCGGAGGTAAGCTACAGTTTTATTGCTATATGAGTGGGTTTGCTTCCTGTGCGAATGAATGTGTGCTACAGTGTGTGTGCTGCTGTGCGTGTGTGTGTATAAGTGTCAAAGGCATGTGTTTAGCATGCCTCATTTGAGCACAAATACACCTGCAGCCATCAATTATGCAAAGAGCAGCGTCCGTTCCGTCGGTCAGACTCTGCTAGAGATTCGATCCGGATTGAGGGGGGTAGGGGGAGAGAGAGAGAGGCATGTGGGCAGGTCTAGCGGGAAATGGCAGCAGGAGCAGCAAACAGCAGGCGGTGCCGTCAACGCCGTCGTCATTTTGCATTGGCCACGCCCGATTTTGCCGCCTAGCAGGCCAGGCCTGTGCCTAGGCAGGCAGGACGGCTAAATTAATTTATTGGCCTTCTCGCATACGCCAAATAGCTGCAGTTTGCATAATCATGTCGGCACACAGACATTCGCAGCACACATACGCCCAGTTGGACAGCTTATAAAATATTTATTCAAACTGCAAGCTGGTTGGCAACTCTTGCAGCCCGAAAAGTGGCAGAAACAGAGGGAGATTGAGAGAGAGGGAGAGTGTTTCCAGTTGGGACTGCAGCTGAAGCCGTAGTCCTCCTGGCTGGAAGCTGTCAGAATTTCCTGGACGGGGAGTCAATTTGTTTACCTGTCATGCATTTTGGCCAATAATAAGCGCACACAAAGTGGCAGGAGGAAGGAGAAAGAGAAGAGATAGAGAGGTTGGAACACAGAAGGAGTTGGAGTAGAGAAGAAGTTGAGTCTGATTACCAAAGCAAAGAATAATTTGCGTGCAACGAAACAAGTCAAGTGCAGCAATTTATATATATCTATAAATTTATCTCATATTCCCACCAACCCTCCTTCAATTTTTTTCTTTGAAAACTTTGCTGTAATTATTGCTCGCCTTTGCCACGCCCACTGCCTAAACGTTGCTTAATTAACGGTTGTGGGCTCGGAAAACTAATCGAACTTTGAGCACAAGCAACGCCCAGCTTATCAATTATGGCTTGAAGTTATCAGAAAAGTGGACTATATAAAGAAAGCCTAATTCAAGGGGGCATCAGAATCGTTTAGTCTAGTCCGTCGCAATGTTGCCTCGCTTTCTGACCAGCTCGTTTCCCATGGAGCGTCATTTCTTTCTGGTGCCAAAATTCGCGCTGAGTCTTATCGGTTTCTATCCGGAACAGGAGCGCACTTGGGCGGTGCGAGCCTGGAGTTTCTTTAATTTCTTTATACTGACCTATGGTTGCTATGCAGAGGCGCATTATGGCATTTATCAGATACCACGTAATATTGGATTGGCTTTGGATGCACTCTGCCCGGTGGCATCGAGTATTTTGTCACTGCTGAAGATGATCGCAATTTGGTGGTATCGCGAAGAGTTCAAGTCGCTGATACAGCGTGTACGTAAGCTCACGGAGCAGCAGAGATCGCAGCGAAAGCTCGTCTACAAGCAACGCTACTTCACACTGGCCACGCGGCTGACTACGCTACTGATTTGCTGTGGAACGTGCACCAGCACTGCGTACTCGGTGCGACATCTGCTGGACAATATTCTGCGTCGGAAGAATGGCAAGGACTGGATCTATGAGACGCCTTTCAAGATGATGTGAGTGCTGAACAAGAAAATATACTTATTATATATATAATATTTTCCAATTTGAATTCAACCCTTAATATACTAATTTACTTCACAATCAACAAATAAGGTCAATAAGAAAAATAAATGTTGCAATGAAAGTCTTTTCCGACATTATGCTGAACAAGAATATGTATATATTATATTATAAAATATTTTGAGAAAAAGTGTTTCCAACTTGCATTAAAGACACAGATATGATTGATATAGAACTTTCCCTGATTACTAGTGCACAAGGTTTACATATAGTGTTCCCACTTCGTGCTGAACGAGAATCTATATATTTTTCGAAAAAGTTTTTCTTATTTAGTCCTAATACCTGTGATGTGTAGCTGCTTCGCACAATTGTGGTACATGGTATATAGAATACGGTTAATCGACATTGTGCTGAACAAGAATATATAATATAAATGCCAGCTATATCGTTATCTATATCTCTTGGATTTAATTCGTGCTTTACTAAGACATTTTGAAGTACATTATCTTCAGCTAGTTCTGTTTATACATCGTAGATGTTTTCACTTATGTAAATTCGCATCCAGTTCATTTACGCTATATTTCCTTCTCTCCAGCTTTCCCGATCCACTGCTACGTCTGCCGTTATACCCCTTGATCTATATTCTGGTCCACTGGCATGGCTACATCACTGTTGTTTGCTTTGTGGGCGCCGATGGCTTCTTCCTAGGCTTCTGCCTTTACTTGACTGTTCTGCTGTTATCACTGCGTGATGATGTCTGTGATTTGTTGGAACTGAAGCAGGCCGGAAAGGAACAGCCGACGGTGCAGCAGGAGCTGCGTATTGTGCGGCAGATGGAGCGACTCATCGATCGCCACAACGAGGTGGCTGAGCTAACAGAGCGATTGTCTGGCATCATGGTGGAGATAACGTTGGGTCACTTTGTCACCTCGAGCCTGATCATAGGCAGCAGTGTGATAGATATGCTGCTGGTAAGGAGTAGCATGAGAAGGGAACTCATTGATATTTAGTTTATACTTTCCTATCTTAGTTCTCTGGCGTGGGCATTATTGTCTATTTAGTCCACACTTGCGCTGTGGGCACGGAGCTCTTTCTATATTGCCTTGGCGGCACTTGCATCATGGAGGCGGTAAGAAGGAGTTGCTTCTCCCTCTCTCTCTCTCTGTCTCTTAAAAGCTGTTTCTTGCTCTTTCTACCAGTGCCTGGAGCTGGCGCGTGGCACCTTCAGCAGTGAGTGGCACGGACACAGTGTGCGTGTGCAGCGGATGACATTGCTCATGATCGCTCGAGCACAACGTGTGCTCATCATCCAGATACCCTTCTTTTCGCCCTCACTGGAGACACTCACCTCGGTAGGTCCCTTACTCTTTCCCTTTCTTACTTTCTGATTTGTCTTTTCTTTAACCTTAACAGATTCTGCGTTTCACAGGCTCACTCATTGCGCTGGCCAAGTCGGTGCTATAGATGTTTCCACAAGAATTTCAGAATCAGCAAAGTATTATAATATAAGACTTTAATATTGCCAGAAGTGTTTAATTTCATTTAAAATCCGTCTTTGCAGCTTTCTTTTTTGACTTGCTTATTATGTTACTTGAAGCTCCTTCCCCCTCCCTCTCCTTCTCTCTTTCTTTGTTACCTGTTCTGCCTTCACATGCACCTCTGCGTGGGGAATTTCCATATTTTATTTTCACATTTTTGTTGTTGTTGTGCCAGCTTTGCCAATATTTTTCTTTATAAATATTTTCTTGTTAATTTCTGCTGCATCGTTAATTGCACTTTCTGCAATCTCCTCTGTTGCTTCCTCCATCCTTCCTCACTTCTTCTGCACTTTGCTCAACTCTTTGCCCATTGACCTTCTTCAAGTGTTGTCGTTGTTGTTGCTCTTGATGTTGCTGCTGCTCTTGAATTAAAGGCCGTTCTGTTGAACAGCTCTGGCAAATTGGTTTCTTTTACAGGAACTCATCATGTCTGACACGCACTCCGCCCCACCCTCGTGCCCCGTTCCCGCTCGTTGCAACGCTTCGAACTGTGCATTTGTGAGTTTTTCATACTTTTCAGTTGGTGCCTCTGCTGTTTCTTCCACTTCTTCCGCCTGCTGCAGTTCATTTCCACACACACAGCACAGTCAGGCACACGCACTCCCACCTTAATGATATCCGTGCGGGGCTGAATGTTTGCCTGTTCCTCTTCATATCCGCATGCTACACTGCTAGTTGCTGTGCACATACCCTGGGAAAATAGTTGGCGGGGCATGTAGATAACTAATATGTGTAGTCGATAGAAATTACTTTTAATAGGTTCATTAGGTCATGTTAAAGTGTTAGCAGAGCTGTATCTTACAAACTGTTGCACTAAAGTTAGAGCATTCAAGGCATATTCTGTTCCTATAAAGTTAAACCAAATGCTTTTCAAATTCAAGGAGAAAGGGTATAGGGGCTGCTAAGTTATGGATAAAACTAGCTGTTTCTCAGGGATTTTTAAAATAAGGTCTAAGTCTTTAGTATATATTTAACTCAGCAATATAAGAAGATAATAAGAAACGATGCAGCAGAAGTTTCAGATAGCATAGTGCATCAAGTTCCCTTTACAGGGTATCTCAGAGTATTCCAGTTGCACAGCTTTACATTCTCGTCTTGCTGTTCTTGGACTTGTTGTTGTGACTCACTCAAAGAGAAGCTGCTCTCCAGTCTGGCGTGCGCTTTGCCTGCTGCCATTGTTCATGCACAAATTCCTTGCGCCTCTTGTTGCCTTAATGTTCATAGTCCTTGAAATCCTTTGGTTACGGTGGTAGGCCCCCTCTCTCTCCCCTATCGCGCCTATCTGCTATGCTATATCTATCTCTCTCTCTCCGTCTCCCTCTGTGCACTTATCTCTCTATCTCCGTCTTTGTCTTTGTCCGTTCGTCTTTGTTTCGTTTGGCATTTGCTTGTTTATTTTCGCTGGCGCCTCCTTTTGTCAAAAGTGCTTTTGCTTGTAATGTGTTCGACGTTGTGGACCGCAAATGTGTGGCCCCTCTCTTCCCCGACCCCCGCTCCCCCTGCTGCCTTATAGAGCCTATGCTCGCCTACATCTCTTTCACTCACCCCTTGCAATCGTGGCGCCCTTTAGTGTTCGCTTTCTGAGCTTCTGTTTCAGTTCATTTTACTCGTTTGTTGTTTTTGTATTTTTGTTTCGTTTCGCTTCGTTCCATTCCGTTTCGTTTCATTCATCTCACATTCGTTTTCACATTTTTATGTGCATTTATTTTGCCATTTTGCGTGTGAGTGTGTGTGTGTGTGTGCGCTCACACCAGCAATTTCTGCACTTAAGTTTACCTACTTTTTATGGTAAACAACCCAAGGTTGCTTGTTTATTCTAGCAAAAATGTATTTAGGTGTGCTTAACTACACGTGCGTATGGATGTGCCTGTGTGTGTGTGTGTGGGTGTACGTATGTGTAAGTAAGAAGTAAGGGGTGTTAACATTGTAGAAGTGTTGTGCTTGCCCCATTGACATCACCTTAAATTTCAGTCCCAAGAACCCATAAATAAGCCGAATAAATACCAAATAAATGCTCCTTAAAATTCTTACGAAAAATACTGAAATTCGTTGCGAAACTTAAGCTTCCAATTTTTTTTTTTTTGAAAAATTCTCCATACTCAATCAAAAGATTAAGATAAATATGCTGCAAATTTGCTGGCAGATGAATTAAAAAGGAGCTGAGAAACATGAAAAATGTGTCAAACGAGGCACATAAAACGTGGCAGACACACACACACAGAGAGAGAGAGAGAGAGAAGGAGGGGATGAGAGGGAATGACAGAGACATACAAACACTCAGTCATCAAGCAAGACGCAAGTGCAAATAATTAAAGGTTACAAAAATAAAAAACACCTGAGAAAAAAGTATAAAAGTTTGACATTTCTAAGCTGACTTTAAAATACTCTAGACAAGGAGATTAGCGAACATAATTAAGAATTTTTTAATTATTACTCAGCAATTAATTGTAAAATTTTAGAGCAAAAGAGAACTGTATAAAAAACTAAACAAATAATATTCTAGACATTCAAATGAACTGCAAGAAATTTGTTTTAAGAAATATTGTTATAATAATTTATTCATATTTTATTATAATTATATATAATTAACTTATAAAATAGTATATAATTTTAAAGCTACTTTATAAACAAAGAAAAAAACCTCATAGCACTCAGGATAATTTAAAAAATTTCTTTAGGATTTTCCTGCAATTAATTTAGCAAGACTTAAAAAGCAAATCTGCCTCTCATTAATAAATAATTTACACACTTTTATGCTATCGTAAAAATGCAGCAATTCAATTTTGCTGTCAGCGAGTGCTTCTAACTTGCGGCTCATAAAATGGCGAATATGCCCGAACGGAACGGCAAAACGAGAAAGTGCCGTTAACGCGAGCTTCAAAATAATTTTAAATGTCATTTTTACCTACACGACTAATTAAATTTCACATTTTATGAGTTTGAGGAGACAGCAAGGCAAAGAAGAGGAAGGAGGAGAAGAGTAGACAAGGCCAAAATATAAATAAAAACAGGAAACGAGCGGCGAATTAACGAAAACAAACACGAGCAACGCAGTTAAACTGCGGGCCAGGACGGGACAAGATGAGACCCGTCGCTGGGACAAGTCAACGAACGGAGAATTGGACGAGTGTCACGCGCTGGCGGTGGCGGCGATGGCGGCGGCGGCGTCTCTGCTTGTCACATGAGTGAAATTTTAAGCAGGCAGACGCGCGACTGAAGTCTTTGGCCAATTTTTAGAAACCAAAGACACGTGCAAAGAGGGGTGCGGAAGAGGAGGAGGAATACCTACCCCTTAGCAGAGGGCCTATTGGAGCCTAGGCGAACGGATCCATTAAAATTCCGTTGGGGCATTTCAAAATAAATCCACTTGCGAGTGGTGCAAGAAAAACGCAAAAAAGAGCTGAAAAAAATCCCAAAAAAGAAACAACAAAAAACTCGTCATCGTCAGCATTTTGGCGTCAAATGCCAATCGCGTGTGATTCCTAGCTATCCCCCCACCCCCCACCGTCTTTGGCCTTGTGATATGCGAAATGGTAAACGCATGATTTTTTTCTGTTGTTTTCGTTCTCTCCCATTCTGTGATGTGTTTTCAGCCTAAAAGTCTGCATTGAAATTCAACACGCGGCGTGGGAGCTGCTGCTGCTGCTGCTGCTGCTGGTGTCTCTGTGTGGGATTGTCGGCTTGTGTGCGAGTGTGTGTGTGCGTGTGTGTGGGTGGGTGTCTGTCTGCACATGTGTGCGTGTGGGGAAGCCGACTCTAAGAGGCGCTTAAAATTAGCGTAAGATCTTTGCTTGCTTAAAGCGACACGCGAAGAGATGAATAATAAAATGTGAAAATAATTGGTAACTTAAGGCGCACAAGAGGAGCAAACCATGCTCGATTGAAGACATGTGTGATGAGGGAGAGGCAGTGTAAGTAAGCGAGAAGAGATGTAAGAGTCACTTGCAAAAATATTTACAGATGCGTTCATGTTTCAAGAGAAGCTGCAGGGGCAACTCAACAGTTGTCAATGAGGAATCTTTTTTACTTAAATAAATAAAGAATGGATACAGAACATTTTAAAAATAATTACAAATATATTTTCGGCAAATTTTAATTGTATTAAACACAAAAAAAATATATATATATATATCTACCAAAAACTACCAAACACTTAAAAACAGTAAGTGCAGAATTGTTCACTAGTCAAGAAGAGCAAACTATTCATTGAATCAACTTATCTATGCAAAGAGAATAAATTAGTTTTATTATTTCAAACATATTTAAAATTTCTACTATACAAAATAGGAAAGTTTATAGTTTAATAAATTAAAAATAAATGTTTTCATCTTTCTATCAGTTCCCAGCTATGAAAAAATACACCAACAAGAGTTTTTTATAGATAAAACACACTCAAAGTTCAAAGCACTTAGCAAGGCCTGTCATACCTAAGTGCAACCCTCACCTAAGTAAAAAGATACTCCTGATGCTCCAGATAATTCCAACTTTGTTGCTCGTATTTTTATTGCGTATACGCCGTGTGGAGTAGCTGACAGACTACGCGCAATTAGAGACAACAACAACAATAGCAGCACCAGCAACAACAATAACAATTGCCTAAGCACTACGGGTTGTTGAGTGTGCTAGCGCGTCTGTGTGTGTGTGTGTGTGTGAGTGTGACTGTGCTGCCCGCTGGCACATAATCTGCATACAAATGCGTTGATTTGCCTAATCGACGCCTATTTGTACCGTCCAAAAAGCGCTGGCGAAACTTTTGCGCCATGTTTAGATGCGAAATTATCAAAATGAGCGAAGCGGGAAGGCTGGGAAGGGGGGATGTTTTGGCGGATGTAGGGATAGGCGGGCAGCAGAGAAACGGAAAATAAGCCGGCGTTTAATTTTTGGAAGCGAGCGTGCAACACGCATTAAAATTAAAAGCTAACAAACGTTGAAGACGAAACAGGATGAAGGCGACACGAAGCGTACGTGCAGCAGAGATCCTAAGGGGGCCAGCAGCAGCAGCAACAAGGGGCAGTGGGGAAAGAAAAGGGAAAGTGGCGTGGGGTGCGCGGTCATGTTTTGCATTTGCATGAAAACGTTTTGCACGCCAATTCCGGCTGTTTTCTTTTTTATATTTCTGAAGCAGAGAGCATTCAGATCATCTGTGTGACTATAAGATACTCAGTAAATTAGAAAGGGTACCGAACATTCGAGCACTCTCAACTGTAGCTTACGGGCTTCTTTTTGTTTGATCAGAGAATATTTGAGTGCATTTAGTGACTTCAGTTTCAGTCTGATCAGAGATTTTTTTGCGTCTCGAATGCTACGAAAAACTCTTCAAGTTATTATAAATATTTTCAGTCTCATGAGCCTTGCCTGTCAATGAAATATTTCTATTAAATCGAAATTTTAATTCTTTATAAGCCTCGTTATTTATTTTAATTTATTCGTCTGTTGTAAAAATGAATTTGGAAATACCGTATTCAAAAGTGTGCAATGGCAAAGAGACTGGCAAACTCACATCGCTTGTGGTGCTGGAGACGAAGTCACTGCTGGTTGCTTATGTGCTGTGGCTATTCGGTGGCTTCTTTGGACTACATCATTTGTATTTGCGACGCGATGGTCATGCGTTCTTCATGTTCTGCACCTTGGGCGGCTACTTGGGCTTCGGTTGGATAACAGATGTCTTCTACATGCCCGAATATGTGCGTCAGTTCAATACGAATGCCCTGTTCCTGTCCATGCCGCCTTCTATTGAGCGTCCGAACATGTCTGCCTGGCGAGTGCATAGTCAGATAGTATTCAGTCTCATTTGGGGCTTGCTCACTGACTCGGCCATTCCAAGTGACTACTATCATTGGCTGCACTGGACCATTCCGTTGACGATGTCGCTGGCTGTTTGGAATATGGGCAACGTTGGTCGCCATTGCGGTGTCTGGAAGCATTGTGCAGTTGCTGCCTTTCTTACATATGGCTTGTCGCTCTTGCTGGAGCTAGAAAGAATGCATAATCTGGTGGCTGTCTCGATCATTAGCTCCTTCACCTTTACAATCTTCTCGAGCAAATGGCGTCGCAAGCCATGCAGTTTGTCTCTGCTTGTGCGTCTGCTGATCCTCAGCATGGCTTGCTGCGTTTATTTGCTGCTCTGGTGGAGCTATCTCTATTACAATGCGTATATAGTAAATAGTAAGAATGAGCCCATATCCTTCAGGGCGCTCTTGAACATGTTCCGCAGGTCTGACTGGTGGCACGACCTGAAATTGTCACTCACTCATATGTATAATTATGGACTCGCATATGGCTGGCTCGAAGTATTGGAATATGATCGCGGTTTTGGTGTGTTCAAGGATTATGGCATTACTTTTCTATATTCTCCCCTTGAAGAGAGTCGTAATTAGAATTTTTACTTTGTTACTTTTGTAGTTCAAATTGAATAAATAATATTTGAAGCTGTGCGATTTGCAGTTGTAAAGGTCTTGTAGTTTATTTGAAGATGCAATATGACATGTTGGAATTTTGCCAACATAATTGCACAGATCAAGCAGTTTATTTGCGTATTGAAATGGTATTAAATTTATAATTTCATTGAGGTATTTTCTACTCTCTAGAATTCTATATACCCTGTTAACTTTTCACCCACTTTTTACAACCCACAATAATCAATTGTTCATGTTGTACTTGGTCTAATTCAACGCGCTCTGTCGGAACACACAACATTGTCATCACATATGGCGAATAATGATATGGCACTGGCTGCTATTGCCTTTGTCTCTTCGATATGTCTGCGGCACGTGCTGTGTTTTCGACAATGCCAAACGGTACTTGTTCACTCCCCCTATTTCTTTTCATTTTCTTTTCCCTTTCTGAGAAGAAAACTGAATACTACGCTTGGTTTCTTTATTTGACTGTCACTTCGATTTGTGCTGAAAAGCCGCGATGCTGCCGTTGCTGATAAACGACGCTTGGGGAACCATTTTCATTTGCTGCCCCTAACATTTTGCGCATTTCCGTTTCCGCTCGCTTGCTTCAGTCTCTCCCATGCCGTCTCTGACTTCCGCTGTGAATTTGCCGCTGTCATTGCTCGCGATTCTGTCTGTCTGTCGCTTTCGCTGTGGTCCGGCGGCAATTCGTTGTTGCTGTTGTTGCTGCTGCTGTTGCTGCTGGCAGTGCAAATTATAGCTGCGACTCAAGGCGGTAATTACTATTTCATGCGTTGTAGCGAGGGCTGCTTTATAAGTTTATAACAGTTTGAGGAAGAATTTTGAAGTTCATTTATAGTTTAATTACGGAGATGATTTGTGGTATTTAAGGTGTTTTGTTGGTTTTCGCGTGCGAGGGTTGCTTAGTAAGTTGTAAGCTGAAAAATAAAATAAAGTTAAAATTGTTTTGATATATATTTTAGAGTTAAAATGTTGTATTTTTTCATTTTTATATTATTTTTATTATTATTTTTTTTATTTGCGAGGGCAGCTTGGTTAATTAGAATGTGAAGAGGTATTTTTGTCATTTAGTTTAGAGCCACAATAATTTGTTTTATCAAATTTTATTTATTTTATTAAATTTGTGTGTTTTAGAGCTGCGAGGGTTGCTTAGTGAGTTGTTGAATGAAGCAATTCCTAACAAATAGCAATGCAACTCAATTAGAGTAGGCATAATTTATTTTTATAAAATATGTATACGTAACGAGGGTCGACTTATAAGTTTCTTTCTAACGAGGGTTAACTAATAATTAAACAACTTGTGGCTTGCAAGTGAAAAAGGACTGAAAGTTGACTCCTTCAACTTCAGTTTGAATATTCCAAATGAATGTTAATCTTCTGCAACTTCACGTGCAACCCTCTGGAGCCCCTCTCCCGCGAATAGCGTTTTCATTACGCTTTCAACTTAACCTGCAGCTCATAAATACAGACTCTCTTTTAGTTGCTAAATCCCTACTGCTCACTCCCTTTTCCCAATCCCTTCTCTGCTGTTGCTCATCCACTGTGCACTTCTAAATTCTGCCCTGCATAATGCACGCTAATCGAATCGCAGCTGGCAACGCTACTGCCACACGGCGCTGCAATGTGACCAGGTCTCGTGTAATAAATTAGCTCTGCTCGACGCCAGCTAAATATGGAAAATCATCGACGCAATTAAAAGCTGCACACGGCATAATTCAGCGACACTTCCAGCTGCAGGAGAGCGAAAAACGAGGATGAGGGGGGGGGGTTCAGTTACTGCAGCCAGTGCTGCTGGTGGCGATAATTTGCAATTTGTGGCGAAAAACACTTTATATATATTGCACAGTGCAACAGGAGCGCGTTAACTGCAGCGATTGCTCGTTGACTCCCAGACTCCGCGCACACTGTCTCCACTGTCCAGTCTGTCCAGTCTGCGGCCAGCAGCAACAACAACAATGTGGAGAGCAGCAACAAAAATCTGTGCGCTGACACTTGGCTCCGTTCACGACCTCAGGTTCGCCCTCGACCCGCCCTCTACCCTTGCAGCCGCCTCCTTATTTGGCCTGTCTTTAACCGGTTTTATTTTTAGGTTTCTTTTTGCTTCTTTGTCCTTAGCGATTTTTTTTTGCTTCCTCTGCTGGCTGTTTTCTGGCCAACGTCACCATTACGTTAAATATTTTATGAACCATTAAAAGTTTTGCAAATTTTATGGCCGCTTTGCATATAAGCAGAGCGCGAGAGAGCCGCACATAAAATGGAGCCAAGAGTCGAGCCGAGCCGAGCCAAGCGCAGCATTCAATACTCCTTTCGCCCCTCCCCTCTTTCCTGCCACTGCCTGCAGGCGCTACTCGAGGTTCGAGAGACTGTCACGACTTGTGCAAATGACTGGGCCATCAGAGTGCCAAAGGAGCTCATAAAACATGCCTGCAAAATGTATGCACACACACACACGCACACATGTGCAGACTATATTATACTTACAATATATATTTTTGACAACAAAGCGAAATGTCGAAAGTTTGCAGCTGAAAAGAACGAAACGGAAGCTGTCGATGGCATTGTAACGATGTCAAAGGCAATAAACGTTCACAATAACAACAACAACAACAATGACTACAACAACTCGTGCAACAACAACAATAAGAACAACTCAAACTCGAACAAACAGAAAGAAATTCATGCAAAATCGACGCTTGAAATTGGGTCAAAATTGCGTGTGCGTGTGTGTGTGTGTGTGTCGCAAATTAAACCTGAATTCCGTTTTAATTTATCGCATGTGCAGCAGCAAGCGCAGTCAACTTCACATGCTTCCGGTTGTGTCAACAAAAAAATCTGTATAGTTTTTGCATATAGAAAATGAAAATCAAAATAGACAAATTACAAATAAAATGTAAAATATCAAAATACGATTTGAGTTCAGCGAACAACAAAAAAAAAAAATATGTAAATAATGTGAGTGGAATTTAAAGAGCTTCAACGTGCGTTGATTAAAATGCAGTTGTTCGAATTGAGGACAAGAAAAAAATTATTAATAAATACATGAAAAAAGGAAGTTGATTAAATTGCAGCCCTAAAAGTAGGCAGTGCTTTTTGCACTCTGCTGATGTAGACTTGCAAGGAATAAAAAAGATGCGATATTTGGCTAATTTAAGCAGACAAACAGTAACTTGTGTTGTATTTATCTTATATACTATATTATAGAAAATATATCAGAAATATTTAATTTATTTTGATTTACCTTATAGTTATGGTAACAGTTTATTTACACCTCATTTTAAGTGCTTTAAAGGCAATTAAGTCCATTTAATTACAGCATTTAGTTAGTCAGATTTGAGTGCGCAAAGCTTCTTTGCCTTACCTAGCAGAATTACTTAGACTTTATAATACTCTTAACTATGTTGTTATATATATCTGTGCTTATGTTTTGCTACGCATATAATTATTTATTGTGCCAGGCATGGCTGGCATTTTCAATACCGACACCAACTTGACCCATTGGCCCTGCCTAACGGTGCGCTCAACCTCAAAACTGTTCAGGGCCCTCTTCACAGCGTGCCACAAACTTGCGGCTATGTAAACACTTGAAATTTGCACAAAACATTTTGCAGATTTGTGGGTAGCAGCAACAGCAACAACAACAACAATGATAATAATAACATAACTGCAACAAGAACAATAACGAGAGGATGGGAAGGAGGAGAAATGAAGTAAGCCGCCGGCAGGCTGAAGTTGTGTGTGTGTAGTTGCCTCTGGCCAGGTAAAAGTTGCTTTAGTTAAGGTTCGGCAAACAGAGCGAGGGTCGCCAGGGGCAGCAGAGAAGTAAAGAGTGACTAGCAGGGGGAGGGGAAGGGTAGGAATGGGAGTGGTGTTAAAGGGATCAGGTGAGAGGTGACAGTTGCAGGTGCAAAACTAACTGAGTGACAAACTAACTGACTGACTAGAATGTGCAGTGTGTGTGTGTGTGTGTGCGGGAGTGTTACAAGGCCGCCAGCTGACAGTTACTGCACCCCCACACACACACACACACACACACACACACACACACACACACACACAGAGACGGCAGATAGCTGGCAGTAAACTTCAAAGCCGTGAGAGAAACTTTTAATTAACAAAATTAATGTTATGGCAACGTTGCCATGCCGCACGCACACACACATACACAGATGCACAGATGCTTGCATGCAATCAGGCAACTGTTAAGGCTGACTAAAATATGCCACGCCTCCCCTAGCATCCCATCTCTCGCACTGGCTCACACAGAATGTTTATGCATGAGCATCGACGATGAGGCGCAACGCGAAATTCCATTTTTATTTTGGGCTGCTGTGCCGCTCATTAAAAACGCCCCAGCAAAAGCAGCAGCAGCAGCGGCAGCAACAACAATAAACAACAGCAAACTGCAGCTGCAGCTTGCAATAACAACAACAGCAACAACAACTGCCGCCCTGCAGCCCACGCAGCAGCCACAGACGTCACACGCTGCGTATGCTTAATTTCTATGCAATTTTTTAGCTGCAGGTGATGTACGGCGCGTGTGGGGAAGGGGGGGGGGGTGGGGTAACTTATAAAACCGTCGTGCGTGAGTCGTCAACGTCAGCACAGCGCGCTGCTGCAGCGTCGACTGTTGCTCATTTGTTACGCCAGTGAGAGGCGCAAACTAAACGTTGCCTACATTTGGGCGCCAGCTTAATGAGCAACTCCAGCGCTTTTGGCAAATTGCTGCGATTGCCTTGAAATAAAAGTGAAATTGCTTGCCAAATGCAAAAAAAGTTGCTAAATTTGTATTCAAATGCATTTAAATTGAATTAGTGCAAGCAGTTTTTGGTTAATTACGCCCATTCGCGTAATTAAACATTGAGCACGGCAGCATAATGCGATTGTGCTCGATAATCTTTACTTTTCTATGGATAAATTACACATTAAATTGCCATGCAACATGCAGGCTTACGTGCTTGCAATTGTCTCGCCTCGGGCTGCAGCTCGGCAACTCGTTAATTTGCGCTGAAAATTTCATTTGCGCCGCAAGACAATGAAACTCAAATGAAAATGATAATTTCATTAAGCCAACAGCTTCGTCATTGGCTCCGCTACACGATATACGATACGACACAATACATATATAGTGACTGCCAATCGGGAATGATGTGTGTGTGCCCAAGCCACGCCCACTTAATGCGCATCATCGTCATCGTCATCGTCATCGTCGTCGTCGTCGTCGTCGTCGTCGTCATTGTCGTCATTGTAAATGTAAATGTAAAACTCAACGCATTAATTATGCAATTGAGTGCCTGAGCGACTGATGCAAGTGCCTGCCCAGGAGTGAAGAGTGGCAGAGAGTCGGCAAAGGGGGCACTCTACTCGAGCTCGGCATTTATGCATGTATATTAAATACTTTTAAATGCATCCACATCCGCATACGTATCGCATCTGAGTGTGGCCCATGATTATAGAGTGGCTCAAGTGGATAACATTTCAATTAAATTGCGAACGTTTTAAGTTTTGCCCACTTTAATCCACAACTTGAACCTCAAAATTGTTGCCCATAAAGCGAGAGAAAGAGAGAGAGAAGGGAGAAGGAGAGGCAGACAATCTGCATGGCATGCCTGCCCTGCCTGATGTGCTGCCTGCCAGTTGCTGCAGCTTCAGTCAAAGCCATCATCAGCCTGGGCAATTCAACGTTTGCTCTTTATTATACCCTATGGTTATTTAAGTGACTGTGAACAGAGTTGCTTGTTGGTTAAATATGTGTATTTAATTGTGGTTCTGCATGTGAAAGAAAGCTCAATATACTATATAGCAGGAAAATTATATTAATGTAAATAAAAATGCCTCAACATACCTATCTTAGTAAAACTTATCAAAGTTAAGTATTTCAATGAATTAAACTAAAAGTATTTTAAGTACATTTTCTCCTCTCTTTACAGGGTATCTGTTGGTGCCAGAGCCTTCACATCGCTATTTGTACTTGTTGTTTATCGTTTTTAAAGCCGAAGCAGCGATTGCTCTGTCTGCTACAGCTGGAGTCTTTTACTTTGTGGGCCTCAGTCGACGCTGCCGGCCCAACGGCGCTGGCCACAGCCAGCTGTCGCATTAACCGGCGGCCATTTTGTTGCGCGTCCGCCATTGTCTGTGGCAATGGCGTCCGTCTGCTTGTTATTAAAATACATAAATAATAAGCGGCATGTCAGCAGCGGCTTTTGTTGCCGCCGCCGCCGACCGATGCTGCTGTAGTTACAGCTTTGGTTACAGAGCCCAGCTTCAGCTGCAGATCCAGAGGCGGCAGCAGCAAAAGCAACAACAGCAGTTGTTGTTTTTGTATATTGTTATAGCCCTGGCAGGCACTTAAGCGGCCGCATACGCATCCCCACATCCATGTCCACATCCACATCGCAGTCGCATCCGCAAAGTGACAGCGCAGCCGGCGTTGGTTTGCTGCTTTCAGCGGACGTTGGTCAGCTTATTGCAAGCCTCATTTTAAAGGCTGCCAAATTAGCTACAGATGCGCTATAAACAACAGTTACACGCAGAAACACACACAAATATATATGTGCATATATGTAGACTCTCTTCAGTATGCACAATTTTTGGGCTGATTGATCGCCTTAAGGCTTTTGGCTTATTGGCTTTAAGTGGAGTCACTCTGCAGCTGCCTCTCTGTATATATCTCTCTCTCCATCTCAGTCTATCTTTCTCTTATTCTTTCTCACTTTGCTTATCTGTCAAGTGCACAAATGACTTTCCAATGGCAACAACAATGCCTTATCCTGATCGCCTCAGGTTGTCTGCTACCGATGCTAGCTTCACTAGCCTCGTTAGCCATGTTCAATGTTTTTTATGCCCATCGGCTATAAAACATATTTATTTTAATTTTTATGCATTCTCTCGATTTTAATTATCAACTTTGCGGCGGATGTTATAAATTTGTCGTGAAATATGTAACCAATGCGCAGGAAGATTTATGCGTTAGTGAGAGCTAAATATATCAGAGATATAAATCATGCTGATATTTACCTGCAAGTTGAAGTGCATAAGAAATATATATACCTATAACCTTTAGGTACATGACTATTACTGACTTTACTAGCTTTATCTCTAGCTCATTTCCAATCAGATACTTTAACAATAAATACAAAATTTCACATTACATTGCTTAACATTTTAAAAATATTATCAAACTTGTATTGTAGATATAAAATTCCCTGCCAACTTTGTTAAGATTTTGTTGCCAATTCCCTTTTGCTCTCTAGAGTATCGAACAGTCGTTGATCAAATAGTTTTTTTTTCTTTCAATTTCCTTCTTGCTTTATTATGCTCATGGGCCATTTTTAATTTTTGCCACACTCGGGTTGAGCGTTTGCTGTTTTTCCATTTATTTGCCTTGGGTTTTTTGCCGCAGTTTTTTTTCATTTTATTTTATTTTATGAATTGTTTTTGTTGCTGTTGTGCACTCGGTTTGTCCCTGGAGAGTGTGCGTGCGTGTGTGTGTGGCTAGCGGTGATGGTGTGTGCAATTTTATAACTAGCATATTAAGCCAGCGATTTCAATGTGTAATGCAGCAGAATATTCTGTAGCACATGGCACTTCAATAAAACCGAGGAGTGAGGGGATTGAAGAACTGTCGGATGCCCTAGAAAAAGTAAAGGGGTGTGTGGTGGAATGGGAAAGGAGAGAGAGCGTGAGGAACTTTAAGAAATATCACAATTGATGCGCTACAAAATAAACTGTGCTTGGAAATCAGTTGAGAACTGCAATTGAAAAAGCTGTTGCCTACTTATAAGCTGAGCTTGATATTCAGCTACCAACTGTTGCCTACTATTGAGCTGCGAAGGCGCTTACTAAAGAGTTGTTGTTCAATTTATTTCAATTGAAAAGAGTTTTTAATTCAGTAATTTACAATATATTTATAAGCAATTGCAAAATATATTTATTAAAACATCAAAAATGTTGTTATAATTCTTAACCACATGAATGCGATTCGTAATTTTACTGTGAGCCGATTGCAAATGAAAAACGGCTCAACGCGTACTCAAATGGAAAAGCTTTCATCATTGATTGTAGACTTTTTTAACTACAGGGTATTAAAATACATATAAATCGTTTGAGTGTAATGCAAGTTTTTATGGCTGCCTCAGTGGCTTGCGTTTAATTTTATTGCTGTTGTTGTTGCTGTGGCCGTTGTTGCTGTTTGGATGGACAGCAAAAATCAATTGAGAAGTGTTTTTATTTTCACAGCATTTTAAATGTAAAATGTTTTAAGCGAATGCCGCGACCATTTTGCATATTTTGATGGCCTCATTTTTTGGTGGGGCGCAGCAGCAAACACAAGGTCGTCGTGGCGGGGTAGGGGGACGGGAGAGCAGGGTAGAGGGAGAGTGAGTTGGGAGTGAGGCTGTCCGGCGACTGCTGACTGCGTCGTTCTCGGCACATAATCGACATGTACATCAAATTTATGTGTCAGTCGGCAGTTGTAAGCTACAGACATGACCATAAAATGGCTTACCAACTAGGAAACTAACTGTGGAGTGTGGAGAGTGAAGGGTAGAGGGGAGCTGCGACCGGTCTGCTTCGGGGTCATAACATTTAAAGTCAAATTACGGCAAATGGTCGCAAAGTGTGTGATTTAAATGCACTTGGGCGACACTTTAAGACGCTCAATTGCTCGCTTTATTGTGCGGCCATAAAAAGCGGCGATGCCTCGAGTGTTTGCAGCTATAAGTGTGACAGAGAGAGAGAGTGTGAATCTGGAAGTGTGTGTGTGTGTGTGTGTGTGTGGCAGCCGAAAAGCCGAGCAATTGTCGCCTGAGTCACGTTTGTCACATAAACTCAACGCTCGACTGACGGCGGTCAACGGAACAAGTGAAAAACTATTATTATTTGGCTGCAGCACCCTCTACAGCACCCAGCACCCCCTATATCCCTCCCTCTGTTGCTCCCTCTGGCAAACCACTCACCCACTCAACCACTCAGCACCTCCTCAGCTCTGGCTCAAGTGAGTGTTTTGGCCCCCGAGTTCGTAAATCCATCAGCTTTATGTTTTTTTGTTGAAATTTTATGGGCGACCGTTCAAGTTTCTCTTTTTTCTTTCTTAAGAGAGAGAGAGAGAAAGGGAAACAGGAGTGGGCGGTAGGGAGGTGGGGCAGATGGACCGTGCAGCTAGGAAGAATTTCTTTTGACAACGCTGCAGTTTTTTGTGATAGAGCAGGGGGGGGGGGGCGAAACTTGACTCAGCTGAGGCATCTGAGCTGCCTTTCTCAGCACAAAAATTAATTTGATATTCTCTCTCGGTGACGGAATCGCATATAATGAAAATCCAGCGTGCGGGTTTATTAGACGCAGCTGCAGACAAGCTCTATAAAGAGATGTAGATAGTGAAGTGATGACGGTCACTTAATCGATTATGTCTTAATGGAAGGGAGCCCTGAGGGTAAGGGGTTTAAAATATTTAGTTCTTTTTTAAGGTGGGGCAACATTCTAAGAAAATGTCTTTATTTTTGCATTTTAGTAAAACTTAATAATAAAATTATTCTTAATACAAAATTAAAATAAATCTTATCATTTATTGCTAAAATATTCATAATAAAAGTAATTAAAATGCTTGAATTATTTAGCTCATCAAATTTTTATGATACACAAAAAAAATAAAACGAAGTTTGAGAATTAATTATTCAAATTAAAAGAATTAAATAATAAAATATTCAATTTGTAAATTTCTTTATTTTTAAGTTCATAAATACTGTCATCTTTAAGTTTCAAAAGATACCCAATCGCTAATATTTTATGATTATTACCAACAGACTGAAATAGTTCTACATACATACATACAATATACATTATATTTAATTTATGTTATGCATCTATAAAACTTTATCCATAAACTTTTATATTCTCCACTCAAATTAGGTACTTATTTGAATAATTTGGAGAAATTCTATATCTACTGTAATGGGTATATTAAAGTCGTACAGCAATAAATTGCACATATTTCTTTTATACTTCAGCTGCAGTTTGGTTAACTCCCTCATTCCTTGCCGCGGCCAACCACACAGCTGATTCTCGACTGAATTTTAAATGATTCACATCTCGGTTATTATGAGTATATCTGGTATTGAGCGAGAGGGGAGGAAGGCAAGTGGGGAGAGTCGACTGGCAGCGAAAGTGAAATTTGCTTACACTTGTCGGGTAATTGCTGCCAAGTGGGAAAGCACTTGACGGGACGTTGTCGTCGGAGTACTGTGGCTGTCTCGCTGCTCGTCTCTGCCAAGTCAGGCAATCTACAAGGCAAGGGAGACATGCAACCGCATTCATTTGCCAAATTAATGGCATTTCATTTGGGCGCTTCATTCATGCGAAGGATGTCGTCATCATCATCGTCGTCGTCGTCGTAGTCGTCGTCATCCCATGTTCATGCTTGTCGGCATTCTGCTCCTGCGTCGTCGTGATGTCTGCGTGCGCCCGCCAAAATTTACGTGTCTGGTGGCCGCTTGAGGCGAGTTGCAAATTTGCATGCAAGTGGGCGTGGCCAGGCCCCTGACTGCCAGCTGGCGCCAAGCCATGAGACTCCACTCCAGCCTCGACTGCAGCAGCTCCCAGCTCCGATTTGAGCTTGTCGCGTACGTTTTGCTTTACAGCTGTAAAAGGGATTGCGATAAGGCAGATGAGGACGGGGCAAGGTGCAGGGCATGGGAGGAGGGAGGGGAGGGGGTATATAACGCATTGGTTGAGTTTCCAGGCGAGCGAGTTGGCTGCCAGGCTGCCAGTTGTTTGTCAGCGGCGACGATTATTCAAAAGTGCAACATGCAAATTTATTTGCTGCATAAAACGTTATGAGCTCGCATGAAAATGTCTGACAACAATCGCAAATGGCAGACCGTCGCTGCTTGCCAACTGAGGTGGAGGTGAAAGGGGAGGGGGAAGGGGGGAGAGTACTTTTGTTTCTTGTATTAGTGCGTTGCACATTTCGGGGGTCATTGAAGTCGGACTGGGAGGGGTAACTGGATGATATCTTATGGCAGCAGAAGTCAAAGACTGCGGGCGGCTATTGGCAGTTAAAGTTAAGAGATATATATAGAGAGAGAGGGAGAAAGTGTTGGGCAGAGTTTTAGAAAGAGAGAGAGTGAGAGAGCGATAGAGAGAGTTAGAAAACAGAGGGTGGGAGGTGAGTAAGAGTATGAAGATAGAGCAGGCAGAACGAAGAGAGAAAGACAAAAGAGAACAGAAGTGAGAAGAGAAAGAGAGTAGTATAGAGGGAAGTGTGTAGAGACGAATTGATGGAATAGAGGAGAGAACAAAGATGGACGCACCAAAGTAGAGAAGCGGAAAAGTGAGAAGAACAGGGAAAAAGTAAATTAGGGAGATTGTGAGAAACAGATGCAAAGTTGCAAACATATTAAGATAGCAAAGTGAGGAAGTGGGGCAGACCACTGCCAACATTACAGTAACACTTACTGCTAGTTCTAGTTATTAACAGTCTCTGCTGGAAGTTGGACAACATGCGAGCATATGATTGTGCGAAGCAGAGAAAAAAGGAAATCAAGAGAGAGATGGTGACTGGGATAGATATGAAGGGATAGAGATAATGCCATGCAGACAAAGCGATGCGGATAAAGTAATAGAGATAAAGGGATAGAGATAAAAAAAGGTCAAGATGAATAAAGTGGAAAGAGATTAAAATAGTGGCATAGAATAAAAAGTTATGAGATGATAGATAATGAGAGAAGAGAATAGATTCACAGAGAAAGAGAAATACAAAGACTCATGATCTTTCCATCTATGCATACACAAATATTTCCAACTTTCTCACTTTGTGTCCATCTCATTGTCATATGTTAAAGGAAAAGATACATTTAAGTCTATAAGGAGATAGAGAGAATGTGTAAGAAAGGAAAAGACCAATACAAAGACACGCAAAGAGAGTTATAAGGATGATATTCTTTTCAACAGCCAAGCTACTTAACTTTCTATCACTTTCCATATTACACTCTTCAATTCTAGATCTAATTCAGTTATAGATCTAATCAGAAAGAATTAATATAATTAGTCTAAATATAATGAGAATTAATATTATTAGAGTTAATATAATTAGAATTGTTCCATTCAGTTGTAATTATTTCCCACATTTTTTCTTTTAACTGCATTAAGTATTGCACTTTTAATTTAAAATTCTTCGAAGGGAATTAAAAACGTAATTAAAGCAAAATTAATCAGCTGCACGCGCACAGCTTATTTGCAGTTTGGGAATTATTGTGCTTAAATAGCGTCGCTTTTTACGCCCAAAAACAATTCAGTCTGTCGGGATAATGCCGATGTTTGTCTGATAATTAATATAACATTGTGCAGATCCTTTATGGATCTGGCAAAAGCCGCCGCCGCCACGCGTTGCCAGGTTAATTGGATGTTGTTCCGTTAACCGACTTTTAATTATTGCATTTTTCACTTTCATTTTACACGCAAATATAAAAAAAGGAATTGCGTAAAGGGAGGAGGAGCGGAGGAATGGGAAAGGGCAGCCTGGAAATGCCGGCAGTGATTTGCACTTTTCCAGCTCATTAAAAGCGTATAATTTGTTAAATATTTACGGTGCTCTTAAATCTCTGGCGCCATCTAGCGGCCGTTCGGCAGCGGCTTCATTTACCTAATAAAATTACTGTCAATTAACGCGAGCGCGAGGAGAAGGAAGAAGGACAAGGCAGCAGGCAGTCCAGTCCTGCCCAGCCGTATCTCTCTTGTGCCCTTCCGCGTCCCTTCAGCCACATTTATTTGGATTATTATTTATTTTTCAGCTTAGAGAGGTAAAGAGAATGAGAGAGAGAGAGGGAAGGAGAGGAAGAGGGAACACGGAACAAGGTTGCGGACACAAACCTGGCCAAAAGCGTTGCCAATAAATTATGTAAACGGCTTAAGCCGACGGCGTCAGGTCACTTTCAAATGGCAGCGCATAAATCAGTGCAGCAGGGTGAGGGGGAGCGTCGCAAAAGGGGCGTGACTTCATTTGTTGAATTATGCGAGTGCATTAAGCAGCGCAATTAGAAAGCGAAAAAGTTGAATTTGTTAACAGAAGTGAAGTCTGATTTGTTCTTCCCCTCCCCTACCTTCTTTCCTCCGTGCTTGCCTCCCTATCCATCAAGCTGTCGCTGCAAGTGCTGCAACATTTGCTGTCATATTGTTTAATTACCTGATTCCTGTGCAATGCATCAAGCTGAGCGCAACTTTCGCGTGCCGCCTCAGCGCAATTTGTTGTAGTTCATGTGTGAACGACAGAAAGGGGGATCGGGGGAGTGAAGGGGGGCCATCGCGTGCCTGCTGTCGAGTGACGGCTGTCGAGGCCTGGGCCATAAATGAAATCTGCTGCCACTTTGTCGCCCCATTGTTTAATAATGAAATTAAATCGCTTCGCTCGCAACTGATCCCTTTGCTGGGACCGCTTTCCTGTAGCCCCTCTGCACCCCTACTGCCCCTTCCCCTCTCTGCACTTACTGCCCTAAGTGACCAGCGCCTTGCCCAGTTGTCAACGCGCTTGTTGACTTTTGACAAATGGCCAGGCCCATGGCTGGCGCCACCTACTTCCTGGCCAGGGCCCTTTGCTGCTGCTGCCCTCCTCTGCCTCCTTTTTGGCTTTGATTTAGTGTGCCGCCAATGCAATGAGCCACATTTTGTACGACTTGTACAAATATTCGCAATGTGCTGCGGTTCGTTGCGCCAACTGTCAAGCAATCGTTCAACGTGCCTTGCCCGCGCACACGCGGCGTATGCGTAATCTGCTTTCAAAGTGAAATCGAATCTGGGCAAAGGCAAACAAGTTGACTTTTCATTTTCATTTTGATTTTTCGCTATTTATATTTACCATTGCACAAGCTAATTGAATTAATTAAAGTGCATGATGCGTTTTTATTTATTTGCACAATTTCATAATCTAACGCTTTATTATTTCAAATGTTTCAAATCTGTATACCCTGTAAATAATGAAATGCCCTCAAATGGGGTATGCTAACTTTGTAAGTGGCTGTGTAACAAGCAAGAGAAGGTGTGGCAGACAACACAACATCAATTGCTGACTTCATTTAGTATTGTTTGTAATTTTTTCTGTCTGTGCGTCTGTATGAACGCGCTGATCTCAGTAGCTACGAGGGTCGTTTGATAAGTCCGTGACTTTTTGAATAAAATATATTTTTTTCGTCAAAGAAGCGTTTTATTTCTCAACATAATCTCCTTTTAGCTCTATACATTTAGTCCAGCGTTTTTCCAATTTTTTTATTCCTTCCAAATAATAGGTTTTCTCAAGGCCCTCAAAATAGTCGTTTGTTTCTGTGATGACCTCTTCATTTGACCCGAATCTCTTACCGCCGAGCCATTTCTTCATGTTTGGAAACAAAAAATAGTCACAGGGGGCTAAATCTGGAGAATATGCTGGATGGGGTAGCAGTTCGTAGCCCAATTTATGAAATTTTGCCATGCTGACTACACACGTGTGCACCCGTGCATTGTCCTGATGGAACAGCACTTTTTTTTCGCCAAATGCGGTCGTTTCTGCTTCAAATCAATATCGAATCTGTCCAAAAGCTCTGAATAATATTCGCCGGTGATCGTTTTACCCTTTTCAAGGTAATCGATGTGAATGATACCTTGTGCATCCCAAAAAACTGTGGCCATGACCTTGTTGGCCGACAGACCCACCTTGGCCTTCTTTGGTGCACGTTCACCCGGAGAAACCCACTGTCTTGATTGTTCTTTGGTCTCTGGTGTGGTGTGGTGGATCCATGTTTCGTCTACGGTAACGAAACGGCGCAAAAATTCGTTTGGATTGCGGTTGAACATCGCCAAACACTCCTTTGAAATGGTCACACGGTTGCGCTTATGGTCGTGTGTGAGCAATCGCGGCACCCATCGCGCGGAAAGCTTTTTCATGTCCAAATATTCATGTAAAATGTGATGTACCCGTTCAGTTGAGATGCCTACAGCCTCAGCTACCTCACGCACTTTCATTCTCCGATCATCCAATATCATTCCATGGATTTTGTCGACGATTTCTGGCATGACGACCTCTTTTGGGCGACCTGAACGTTCGGCATCACTTGTACTGGTACGACCACAACGGAACTCAGTAAACCATTTCTTAACCATTGAAATTGATGGTGCAGAGTCCCCATAATATTTATCAAGTCTTTCCTTGGTTTCGGTGATGGATTTTTTACGCAAAAAATAATGCTTAATTAGCACACGAAATTCACTTTTTTCCATTTTCGTTAAAATTCACGAGATCGTCTGCTTTCAATGCCTATAAAACGCAAACCAAAAAACGCAGCTTTCTCAAAATTTTACAGTCAGCTGTTAATCGATCACTGCTGACAGGAGCAGTGTTGTATTTAGAGCAGGTGCGCGGCAAATACAAAAAGTCACGGACTTATCAAACGACCCTCGTATATATGTTATAAAGATCAAATTTGGCATCCACATTTATGTTTAGTTTAGGTAGGTAACAAGCACTTCACATATTGAATGCCACGCTCACCGCCTACGTAAATTGGTAAATAAAATTTCATTATGCAGTTTGTAGCTGACAAATTAAAGATAGAACTACTTGCTTGAACAAGAGTCTAGCTCGATATTATATGCATATATTTTGCAAATTTAAACTTGATGGGTCCATAAACATACAAGTAATCAAAGAAACTATAACCATGTGTGAGAGTGAGAAAGCAATAGAATGAATGTACGTTCAACAACGTTTATTACTGTCAATCTTTAGGTTAAGACTTTGCATAGGGTATCTAACTTTCGAGTGGTTACAACTGCTACTTTTGTTACTTGTTTTAACTATTTTCTTTGTTGACAATTTTCGCGGGCTTGTTGATTTGCCAGGCTAATTGCATAGTTGCATTTTATGTGGCATAATTTGCGCAGCTATTTGTGTTTAATTTAATGTGCAAATGTCGAAATGGCCGCAGGAAGTGCCTTCCAAAAGGGCCGCCAGCAGCAGCGCGACTTGATTGTTGTTTTTGCGAGTCGAGTGCATAAAGTGGAGCCCTTATTGTTGTTGTTGCTGTGGCAACATAAAATAACAATTACGCAATTAATTGCAGCATTTCAATAATATTTAATGAAGCGCAAACAAAATGAAATGACAACAGCAGCAAAGCACATGGAAAACAATTAAAGTACAATGCGAACCCACTCGATGTGGCAGTAGATAATCATCATTGTGTGTGTGTGTAGTGTTCATCGATGAACCAGCTAAGCAAATCTTCAGTTTACAAGCCAGGAAAATGGAAAAACATTTCACTCTTTGCCACATAAATCTTATCCACTTAATAGACGACTGCATAATTTAACAGATAAACAAACAAACGAGTCGACACAGAGAGACCGAGCGAGAGAAACTATGAAAAAACAAAGGCTGAGAGAGAGAGAGAGAGGGAAGGAGGGGCAAGCGGAAGAGAGCGCTTCTGCACTAGTCGGGACCGGGCCAATGCTGGCCAAGTGGCCAACTGGGCAACTGGGCCGAAAGCAAAAGCTAATTGCCAAATACTAAATTACCCATTCAGCAGTAAAAACATTCCAAGAGCCTCACAACGTGCCAAGCTGTAAAGCAAACAGCACCAGCTCAGTCTAGAGCAGGACAACAAGAACAGGGAAAAAAGTGAGCAAGAGAGAGAGGCTGCATGGACCCGTTGAAAGCCATCTACCTACCCACCCTCTCTCTCTCTCTCTGTGTGGTGTAAAGCGTGGCAGGCGGCAAATGCTGGGCAAATATATTTCGAATTTTGCTGTCAATGCGAAAAAATCGTGAATGCCGATGGAAGTCCTATGGGTCAAGAGGGAAGCGGAAGGCAGGCGCACCATGTTGTTGTTGACGGCAAAAACGAATGGGCAGCAAGTAGCTGGATAACTGTGTGAAATGAATCCAAGGTTCCAGCAGGACCAGCAGGCGAAGAGTGGGGAAAAAAATCGAAGAAAATTAACAATTTACTTGAGTTTGAGTAGCTGCTGAGTGTATAAGGTATAGAAAGCAGTGAAGACAAATTTTGATATATTTGTGAGGTCGAGGTCAAAAAATATATCAAAATTGGTCGAAATTTAGAATTTTGATTTTTTGACTTAAGTTTATAAAGCTAGTCATTATTAGTATAAGAATCGCCCGAAAGTTGTTTTTGATGGAAGATTGTGGATAAATTACTATATAAATACTAATAATAACTTTGCGTGTACATCAATCAGTACAATCTTTTCCACAGAATCGAAGATTTATTTAATATTGAATTTTAATTATAAAATCTATTAACTCTATACAAAAAAGATAAAGAATGTTTTTAAATGCTTTGACAAGTTGGATAAAATTAAAATCTTAGTATCTTCTTGCAAAAAAACAACTTTAGCTGTAAAGTTGAAATAATTTTGATGCATTTAAAAAAAACTTTTGTGTGACAAAAAAAAAAAAAAAAAATTGCAAAATACTTAAAATATGTTTATGTATAAAAATAAATTATTTCTGTAATTTTTTAACCACAGAGAATATTTTCAAAAATATTCAAAGAGGTCAACTCTTTAAGCTATTCTAGATTTCTATAGGTTTTTCTAATTTATTTCCATGCCTGTTCCTTTTGACAGTGATGCTGAAAATTATCTGTACCTCTCTTTACTGTTTGTATATTAAAGTGACAATATTCAACTCCATATTTCAGCTTACTTCAAACTTTATCTTAGCTTTTGCCAAACAAGTTGTTGCCCCAAAGTTTCAGTTTCACTTCGACTCACATCGCATATTAGTTTTTCCTCATAACCTGTACACACACGTTTTGATCATCAGCTCGACAAGATTTGGGGAGCGCTGAAGGGCGCTTCACACGTTGCTTACATGGAAAGCGGTAAATGGAAAATGGGAAAATGGAAAAGTAGTTTCAAGTGCAGTTTGAGCGAAATACAATATTATAAGCAATGCGAAATGGGGCTGCCATTTCGGTCATTTCCGTGCGGGTGTCTATGAGAGTGTGCCACAGTGTGTGTGTGTGCAAGAGAGAGGCACTGTCTGTACATGTGTGTGTTTGTGAGTGTGTGTAGGTTCTTTTCAGTTGGCAGTGGCTGAACGGCTCGGCGCTTCCGTTTGTCAACGAGTTACGGAAATGATGATAAAAAATGGCAGCCACAGCTGCAGCTGCTGTCGCTGTTATGTGCATTGGCATGTGCCAAAGGGAGACAGCGCGAGAGGGGGATGGTGAGCAGAAGAGAGAAGAGAGTGTGGGGAGAGTAAGTGTATGTGAGTTTGACTTAGTAGCCGTGCCCGAGGCGAGGCAACTGCTCGAGTACAGCTAAAATTTCATTGCACTCTGCTCGTGCTGCTGCTGCAGCGACTACTTAGCACAAGTGGCCCCCAAAGGCAGGCAGCAGGCAGCAGGCAGCTGTAGGCAGTGGGCGTGGCACTTACAAAGCTTTAACTTGAATGCGCTCTGTGGATAAGTGAAGGAGCAGCCCCAAGGAGCCGCAGCAGCGCGTCTGCTGGAGAAGTCACAGCCCAAGACAGCTGCTCATTTCCGCACGGGGCTGCACGATGACTTGACAGCAAATGCTGGGCAAGTGTAGGAAGGGGGAGGGGAGGGGGGGTAAAGGGAGTACTCATATGATGCTAAAGGGAAAGGAGAGGAGCAGGGGGGAGGGGGCACTGCATAATAAGCAACTAAGACAGCTTAGAACTTGTGGCCATGTCGCCCGAACTGTTTGCACAGTTGGCTTTCGGGTTTCGCCAGCCATGACAGGCACTTTCGAATGTGACCCCCCCCCCCTCCCCCACCCACTGCTACACACACGACTGCCACAATAAATGTAAAGTGCTGCCGAGTGCGGGAGAGAGAGAGAGAGCGAGAGAGGGATGGCCATACATGCATAGATTATTACCTGCCACTTGCCACTTGGCACCTTCAGCTTTTTTCAGCTTCTTCTTTTTTTTAGCTTTTTCTACAACTTTTGGACGAGTTTTTCCACGATTTTTCCTTTGCACATTTCACTTCAACAGCGCTGAGCAAGAGGGCGGGAGTAGGGGTAAAGAGGGGGAGGGGGAATGGGAAGCTAGAGCTGCCAACACATGTTGAAAAGTTTTCGCTTCGTTTTTGTGACATGAAAATGCTTTGAATCCATTCAACGAGACACGATTGCACAGAGGCGTTGGAAGCAGAGGGGGGCAGGGAGTAGTGGGCATGGCTGATCCCCTTACTGCAAAAATTAAATTTGGCAGCTGGCTGCCATTCTCTTGTTGTTGTTGTTGGCGACTAATTGACATGTTGCACGCGCGCCTAGACAAAAATCGAAGCGATCAGAAGTAGTGAGAGAGAGAGAGAAAGAGAGAAGGAATCAGTTGAAAGGTGTTGCCAGGTGCAGACAAATATTTAAAGATTCAAGACATTTGCTCTGTGACCCTTGCACCCTGACCCCTGACTCGTCGTCGCAATCCTTGACTGCTAATGCTGCTACTGCTGCTGCTGCTGCTGGGGCATTTGCCACCACTCAGCGCGGCAACCACATGTGGAAAATCTAACAGAGATTTGGCTTTGAATGCCATGTTAATTACAGACAGGAGCAGTCCAAGACGCAGGCAGGCAGTAGCAGAGGACGGGGCATGGGGCAGGGGGGGCGGGGAAGTGTAGCGTCTGCTGTTGTGGGAGCCGCACTAAGCTGCGGCATTAGTCGGCCACGAAGCGAGTTCCATTGCAGCCAGTCAGAGAGCACTTAATGCCCTCGGGTAGAGCCAGTTTCCCAGTCTCCCTTCCCCCCTGCACCTACTACCTCTTCTTGATTCCTTCCCTTCTTCCAGCTGCCCCCGCCCGCGTCCATTTCCTTTTCCATTCAGTGAGCAATCAGCTCATAGCTCAGCGCTGAGCCGAGCGAACTGTGAGCGAAGGAAAGAGTGAAAGGAGCAAGGATTGGAAGAGGGAGGGGGACCTGGAGAGGGTCTGTGGCAGGGTGAGTTAGAGGGAAGCCCCCTACGAGCACTCGCAATAATGTTTATACGTTTTAAAACCACTTGGCAGAGCTGTGTGCGATTCTCTTCGACTTGGGCTCGTGTACAATGGGCAACGGTTATCAAAAGACAGCAAAACATGATGGCGTCGCCAGAGTGACAGAGAGAGAGAGAGAGAGAGGGAGAGAGACACCACTCGTGTGCAAACGAGAGGGCACACAATGGCAAATTGCAAGTTGTTTCAGCTCTTTGGCTTCTCCTTGCTCCTCCTCCTCCTCTTCTTCTTCTTCCTGCTCAGCTTGTTGTCGTTGTCGACTTTCGCAGGATTTCTAGTTTTAATCTCATAACTATAAAATGTTTATCTCTGATTCCGAGTGACAACGCAAGTTCATCTCTGACTGATAAATAAATTAATCTGTTTTTCAGCCAACACACTCAGTTTGAGCTTAACGCACGGAGTCAGCAGCTCTTTGCAACAATATGTTGCACTCAAGTGTGGGAAAGGTGCTCGGATTTGATTCAAGTTGATGTCTATTGATGAGGGATTAAAGTTAAGTTGATGTGTGATGATTCTTCTGATATGAAATGTGCTTTTGATTTTTATATACTATCTTTATTTATTTGCAGATTAATGTGGAAGCTCTGGTAATATGATTCAACCTCTTTTTGCACACACAACTATGTATGGATCAGTATTGTTTATAGTTTATAAAAAGCTTAAAGGTCGTGTCTGGAATCTCAATTTCATTTTGACTATAATTAAAGTTTACAATAAAAGTTGTTAGTATATTCTCGTTACACTTTACAGATAATAAAAAAAGATATAAAAGTATCAATTTCCTACATATTCAATAACAATTTCATCAAAAACTTTCCTCGAGTTCAATTCATTATTCTCCCTTTCTTCCCCTTTACTACATTGCCTTTCAGCAACAGTCACTGTGGCCATATCTTATGATAATTATACCATATGCCTGCACAGCTTTCACTTCATAAAATAGACATATCCCTGGCATCCCTTGAGCCGGACACCTGCCTAGAGTTGCTCAATCCTTAAAGCGTAGAACTTTCAATTGCCTTGTGTGTGGTGCGACTGGGAGCGCGTGTGTTTTATTTATGGGCCGTGCTTGACTTAATGATTCCCGCCCCGCAGCTCAGTCTCCATGTCAATCGTGGACACCTCGACCCCCTTCTCACTTCCTCACCTCGTTGGGGGTCTCCGCTAGGATAGTGCGTCGGCAGAAGACAAAGCGAATTGTTGAGTCAAAGGCGTTGAGGGCACTTTATGAGCTGGTTGGGCTGGGGCTCCTTGCCTGGTTGCCCATGGCCAGCCTGGGCAATCACTGTGCAAATCCGGGCCCATTGAAATCAATAAAAGTTAACGGCCTGTGCCGAAGAAGGGGTGAGAGAAAGAGAGAGAGAGAGAGAGAGAGAACGAAGGAGAGACACGATTTATGCGCCATAAAAGTCGCAATTGAAGCGCACGCCCCGCAGCGCCAATGTGCTCGGTTGACCAAAGACGAGTCCCAGACAGCAGATACAGACTGGGATTGGGATAGTCAGCCAGGACAAGCCTGGCAGGAAGAATGGACAGGAGAGGAGAGAGGGGAGAATAGGATAGGCCAGACAGAAATGGATATTCGACTGCGGGCAAGTGCGGAAGTGCGTCATCATAAAAGCTTTCACGGCGCAGTGGAAGTTTCATGTGGCGCATAATTTATCATTTAACTGCTTAATAGTTCCGTTAGATTGAAAATTGTACAAAAAGGTCAATAAATTGTCCAGCGAGCGAGGGAGCGACTAATGGTCGCAACCCCAAAGACGAGACCGGAACGGAACCCATCGGAAGCCTCTGCCTCTGCTTCTTCTACGTCTGTTTGCCTTGTTGCGGCGACGGCTGCGGCGCCTCGTTCGTCACACTTTTGACTAATGGCCTGGGGACCTGGACAAGCACACGGAC
This sequence comes from Zaprionus indianus, assembly GCA_018904595.1. Lineage (NCBI taxonomy): Eukaryota > Metazoa > Arthropoda > Insecta > Diptera > Drosophilidae > Zaprionus > Zaprionus indianus. Next base: position 8,633,752 of record JAEIHA010000905.1, read on the forward strand.
AGCAGCTGAGGTGAGCACAGGTGAGCAGGGCAGGGGCAGGGGCATGGGAGGGCGTGACAAATTCACCTGCCAAACGAACGGGCTGGCCCTGTCGATATTTATGACGAGCTGGGAGTCGACACTGCGTCGAGACTTGACTTGACTTGACTTGGCCTGAGTGAAGCTGAAACTGAAACTGGCCCAAGGTCGACGAAGAGGGGGGGAGGAGCAAGGTACAGGGACTGCGCAGCACTGTCAAGGCATCAATTTTCTTCTTGCATCTCTTCTCTTCCTTTATCTGGCTTCGCACCTAACCAGAGATCTGAGTTCCTCCGCTGTCTGGCCCACATCTAAAATGATATGTTGTGTAATCTATGGGAATGCGACAAGTCAATTCCTTTATTCGTTTCTTTTTCTCCAGTCTCCAGTTTGTTATTATGGCAGTCAACGAAATTTATGAACTACACATCCGTTTTGTCGCTCTCTGTTTACTTCGGCTGCAGCTTCCGGCTGTGACTTTGGGCAACAACGTCTTGCTCCTTCCAGTTCCCCTCCCCCTCTCCTTTCAATTTCCCTGACTCACTTTGAGGTTGATGCTGCACGTGCTTCACATGCCAAACTGAAGTTCGGTCGGGAGGCCTGTTGACACCTGTCCCACAAAGGTTGGCTACCTAAGGTGTTTAGGTTATTGTTCAGCACAAGTTCAGCAACTTAACCCTTAGTTGCTGACCTCTGCACAGCTTGCTTCGAAGCTTTGGGATGTTACGTATATTATCATATTAACTATGTTTGAAATATATTTTCTTAGAGTTCATTTGAGTTTTGATATATAACTATAGGTGAACTAAAGTTTATTTTATTTCCTAGAAATATACGGGTCTACCTAGCTACTCTTACTATTAACAGTTTATAGGTTGTAATGAATTTTATAAGTAATAAACCTGATCTGATCAATATATTGTATAATTGTCATAGTCAATATATTGTATAATTGTCAATATATTGTATAATTGTCATTGTCTTAAGATATATTCACCAAACTTCTTGATGCTTTTCATATCTTACGAAAATTAGATTAAAATCGGATCTTTATAAAATTTAGCTAGTAATAGCAAAGATTGGCTGAAATGATGATAATTCTAAACTAAAAACTATTGCAAAATATTGGACTTTATATACTCATTAAAATAAACATACATTAAAGTGCTATATTCCTTAGGCTTAAGGTCCAAATTCCCCTACAAAGTCAATATGTTCATCAGTTAAAACATATAACATACTTTAGACTGCATTATAATATTTAATACATATTTTTTGTAATATTATATTTTTATAATAAGCATAGGAATAATTGGAATAATCTATATTATATTATATTATATTATTTATATTTCACAATCTTGAATTCCACACACTTGGGCCATGCATGGGTTAAGCATACTCCTCTCTCTCTCTCTCTATCTCTCTGTCAACAGTCGCCAGAGCAGGCTTGATCTGTGGCTAGTTGGCCAAATCACTGCACAGCAGCGCAAGAAGCTACAATGAAGTTGAGCCGACGAGGCAGTCATGGCAACAATTTGTCCACAAACCAAGCTGAAACGGGCTCAAGGACAAGCAAAAAGAGGGGAAGACGGGGAAGAGGGAAAGAGAAGGGAGAGCGGAGAAGGGGCAACTGATGTGCTGCCGGCTTGTTGGGCCAACGGATGCGCTACTTTTTTCACTCGCTCTGGCAGCGAGAGCGTGTGTGTTGTGTGTATGTGTGTGTTATGTGTGTGTGTGTGCTCTGTGTATGCGAGTGTGTTATGTGTAGGCGTGTGTGTGCGGCCGTTTGATTGCAAAGATTTACGACATAACAATTTATGGAATGACGAAATGATTTCCTGTGTTTTTACGAGACGAGACGAGCACGAGCACCAGATGTAGGGGGCAAAACCCGGAGGGGGCGTGGCATGACGCGGAGGCGCGGGCGTACTGAAGCGAAGCGGCCCACGCACGCGCTGCCCATTGCCAGCGCACGCCTTTGCAATATCATTTCAATCAATTTCAAGTCAAGGATTTTTCGTAGTTGCCACTCGCCTCCCTCCCCCCCCCTTCGATTGAGGCGCCTCCCACAGCAACAGCTTCCTCGCCTTGCTGGAGGTGCCAGGAATAAAATTAAAACGTCAGCATGTGTGGCATATCGCGTGTGTTTATGTGTGTGTGTGTGCGAGTGTGTGTCGAACTAGTGTGCGTGCTGCTGCCGATATGTACGATATATAATGATATACACGCCACGTACATGCATCATCCCAGCAGCTGCCGTGCCTAGTCCGGCAGGGAGACTGAGAGAACGCAAGTCAGGCAGGGAGAGAGAGGGGGAAGGGGGGGGGGGCAGTCGCAGTGCAGGCCCCGTTGCCAGCGGAAGTTCAATCGAATTTCAACGGAAATTGCCGACATTTCATGAGGTGTGAAATGATTTTATTACATCATTACGTGCAGAGGCGCCAAAAAAAAACGAAGCTCTCTCTCTCCCTCTGTTCCGCTCTCTCTCTCTCTAGCTCACACATTCATGCTCGCCCCAGTCGACAGTTACCCTGTTAACTGCCTTCGTTCCTGCCTCCCTTTCTCTCTTTCCGCTCAAAATCACAACTGCTGCTGCCGCTGCTGCTGCTGTTGTAGCTGACTTTGCAACAGCGTTGCATGTCGACATTTAATTATGGCCACGTAACTGTCCGCCAAGTGCCCAGCCAAAGGGATAGAGAGAGAGGGGGGAGGAGAAAAAAGGGCAGCGCGACCCGAAACAGCTTCGTTGTCCGTGGACAAGTACAGTGAATAATATACTGAATATAATGATACTAAATGAATTTAAATGATGAAATTTACTTGGAGATTTGGTATTTTATGAAGGAGTCTTAATCATTAGTATGCGAATAAAATGCCAAATTAAGACTGCATTGTCTGAATCAAAGATATACGCATTTAATACCAAATTAATACTGCATTATCAATTCAACAAAATAAGTATCTAAAAAATATAATTGCTGTATGCAAAAAAAAAACCAAAATTGCTAAGAAAAAAGCTCAAAAACAATTCAAAACACTAAAGACAATATAATAATATATAAGCAGAACACTTTTTGATATTGGTTATAAAATTTTTAAGGCCAAAAGAGTATTAAAATACTAAAAAAAATAGTTTTTCTATGAAATTTATCACATGTGTCATATCTAATTCCTAGTAAAACTTTCTGAGCTGGTTTTAAAATCTGTTCTAAAATCCCACAATGTGGCACTGCAGTATATACTGGAAATACAACAGCTGTAAGTGCATTCGTAACAGCAGATGAATAAATATTCATTTCTATTCATAACCCTCGAATTGTTTTCGCTCGCATGCTAAAACAGCACAGCGCATTGTAGCATAAAATCCACACAGGGTCAACCTGGTCCCGTGCATATTAATGTTGTTCTAAGGTTTAGTATTTTTCTGCTATACTGTTTTTATTTCATCTGGTAAAATGGAATATGAAATTGAGAATCGAATTAGAATATAATAGTTCAGTTATATAAACCCATATTTCAGCTGTTTACAAATGGTTTTCTATGTTGTTTGAAAAAGAAAAGAAATTGATTGATTTGAAGACTATTTCTGGTATTTCTAGAACTGCATTCTGTTCACCTTAGGCAGTGCTTACTGTTTGATGGCAGTCGTCACCGCGGTCAGTCGCCCGTTTTGGGCTACTCTGTGTGTGTTGTTTTTTTCCCTCCGTACACTCAATCAAGTTGATTGGTTGCAGGCAAATCAGAAAGCCTTCAGCCTCCGCTCGTCTCTCCTACTGCTGCCGCCCCCCCTTAGCCTACGCCCCTGGTCGTCAGCAGCCACTTATCGAGCCGCTCAGTGCAGCAAGTAGACCTCATTTCTCATCTGCGGACATTATTTTGGAGAGTGTGTAGGTGACTGTATGTGTGAGTATGTGAGTCTGTATATAAATTGTTGCTGTTGTCGTTTCGTTTGTTGTTGCTTCTCTCTCTTTGGCTGCTGCAGACTGGCAACCGCAGACACTTTTGCAATTAGAGCGTAATTATTTAATAAACCAAATATGCTAAATGTGTGTGTGTGCCAGTGTGTGTGTGTGTGCCAGTGTGTGTGTGTGTGCTAGCGAGTATGTGAGCTTGTCGAAAAGTCAATGGGATGATTGAACAAGCTGCCAGGCAGGCAGTGCCAGCCCCAGAATTATTGAAAAGCCATCGAGTGAAACTAAATGACGAAGCACCTGCCCGATGACTGAACGCAAAATGGCTGCCAGGTGTCTCTCTGTGTATGTGTGTGTGCGAGTGTGTTAGTATGTGTTGGTGCTTTGGTTAGTTAGTGAGCAGCGAGTTGTTTGCCTAATTACATTTTGTAAATGTTTAGTTGTTGGCCAAATGACACGAAATGTGAATTTCCAATGTGAGTGGGCAAGCAACAACAACAAGAGCAGAATAACGAAGAGAAATGGGGGGGGGGGGAGCAAAGAGAGGAGGGAAAACGGAAAGGATTCGTTATGTTGCCGATGCTGTGTTTTGATGGCCATGAACAGGATATGACAGCTTTGCCATGGAAATTGAAATGGAAAAGTACAAATTCATATACAAACAGTCGCATATACTCGTACATAGCTAGATTGATATATCGATACATATATTATATAACAGTATTTAGTTCGATAGTTCAGGTGCATTGGTAAAGTGCTGGGTATTTTAGCGGTTTAACTGGGGGCTTTGCAAGTGCAAATCAAAATAAATTTGCATAAAAGGAAAAGCTTTAAGAGCGCGTGACAGCGCATTAAATACTAAAAAATGATCCGATATTTATATATTGAAATGCGCATATCGGTTATTACACCATGTGTCAGATGAAATGCATCGACATTTGACGGAAAATTTGTGGCAATGATGTCTTTTCAATACTCTATTTAATCTGATAATTTTATAGTATATTTAAAAAGGAATTGTCTAATAATAAAACTATCGATAATGACTATAAGTAATACTATTGTATACTATCTTTAGTGATAGTCTTTAGTTTCATATTAAAATTTAGTTTGTATGTATATAAACATATTCCACAAAATGTTACATACTATAAATCATCGATAACAAATTTCTTTACTATCGATAACTATTTATTATTACATGCATATTTAAATAAAAATAACTATGAACCACCGGTAACTACGGTAAATACTATCGATAATTTTCGATAAATAGTAAAGTTCCATAAACAATCGATAGCCCGCATATATACTATCGATAACTACCGATAACATTTTTATTTCTCATTCCCTTTATGCATATTCACTGCGTTCTGGCTACCTTAAACTATCGATGATTCACATCGCCATCGATATTATATCGATAACAGTCTCAGTCCTTTTGCCTACTATTGATGTCTTCAGCATTTAAATTTCGATTTAATTACATTTTACTCTTCTGAATTTCAATATGTACATTCCCCTGGATGCACCTCCTTCCACTCACCCGCTTGTGGCACACTCTGCAGTGCATTTGGTAGTACTAATTGAAGGTCGCGAGAAGCATTGCATACTTCGCAGCACTTTGGGCCAGGCGACGCGCAGCACTCGCGGCTGCTGCTGCTGCTGCTGCTGCTGCTTGTCAGTCTTGCCTGGTTGACAGTTCTCAGACTCGTGTGCATAATTCAAGTTGTTGCACATGCCACAAATGACACTCGAGCGAGCGGCAAGCAGGCTAGCAGAGCCTGTCACCCAGGCAGCCAGGCCGGCAGGCAGGCAGGCGACTCTGGCATGCCAGGACGACCGACAGCTAAGTGTCCTTGGCGCGAGCGCGCAACATGAAAGCGCAAAAAGGGCGAGTGAAATTAAATTAAAACGAAATGCACGCAAAGTGCCGGGCAACATGTGCCGAGTGCTTTAAGCCGAGAAAGGGTTGCCGAGTGCCGGAGGGGCGAGTGCGGGCCCGGGCCAGGGTTGCCATATGCATTGTAATTAAGCAATCAATGGCATAATTATCGCCACATGAGAGTCACTCGATTTATTAACACGCCCAGAGCGCACAACGCGAACGACAATTTTGTAATTTAAATGCTCGACAACAAAAGACCACAAAGGAGCCAAGGGAAAGAGTGAGAAAGAGTCAGAAAGGAAGAGAGAGAGAGAGGGAAAAAGGAGAGAAGACTAGCAGTCAGAGACTGTCACAGAGACAGAGTAATGTCTGTAGGTCGCACCGAAAGAGTTACAATAAATGGCTACAATTCGATTCAATTTCAGGCAACTTATAAAGAATTTAAGGCAAAGGAAAATGGCTTGCTATAAACTGCAGCATTTATAGCATAGTTGTTGCCATAAATTAAAACAAAGTCAGTATGAAAGCTAAGGAAATGTGGCAAATATCAAGTGTGAGTTGAGAGTGGAAAATTTTTGAAATTAAATCGACAACAAAGCAGTGGAAAAGTGAAAGACATCAAAGAAGCAGAGCGATAGAGAGGGAGAGAGAGAGAGGAGAGAGAGAGAGGGAGAGAGTGAGAGTCATAAAGGAAAATGCCCTCGGGTCGTGCAAAAATAGTCGCGACACAAAGCAGCCAAAGAAGTGCAGCAAAGTGAACGATGAATGAACGTGACGGGAAAGTGAACCCAAAATGAACTCGAGACAAAGTCGCAAACCACAAATTGAGGTTAGGGTTAACCTGCTCGAAACAGAAGCCAAATAAGTCAATTGCCGAAACCTCCAATTTCAATTTCAAATTGAACCTGCGAATTTCAAAACACTTTTCATAATTGGCCCACCCAAGATGATTCTTTATAGTTTGATTCCATTGGAGGCGATACAATCTTGTTTATTAGCATCGATGTATTTATTTGCCACAATTTAAGTCTTAAATTTCCTCTGCCATCAAATTTCGCTTAGCTCGCACCGACCTCGTTTATCATCTGTGCTAATTATAGCTCAGCTTCGCAGCTCAGCGGAAATTTGACCCCATTCAGTTTGGCCGCTGACCCGGCAGTCGATTGATTTTCCTAAAGGGTTTTCCTTTATCATCTCTCTCTGTTCTCCGTTCTTTCTTGAACACTTTTCGAACATTTGGATGCCATAAAGGCGGATAATAAAAAGAAAATGAGACTCAGCCACGCGTTGCAGCTTAGACAGCAGGAGGAGGAGGGGAAGGAGGCATTCAATTTGATGACAATTCCGCAGATGATTTGCCGGTTGCCTCAGCTTTTGGCATTTTTTAATATCCCATGACTTGGGTATTTTTCTGATTTATCTGTGTGTCTCTGTGTGTGTGTATAAAACTCGTAAAAGTGGAACTGTAGCAGCTGAGCTCATCGCTTTGATGTCGCTTTGGTTTCAACTGCTCCCCCTCGCTTCGACCTCCTGGCGAGCGCAACAATAACAATTTCAACATACCAAGCCGACTGCAACCCTTCAGATGCATTTTCTCTCTCTCTCTCTCTCTCTCTTTCTGTCTTTTTCTTTTATTTCTATGCCGTCATCTAATCGCATAAATCGCCAGGAATGCGTAATAATCTAATCGTCATAATCTTCCTTCAAGCAAATCTCCACATGGAATAAAGACGAACCAAAGCAGAACAAGTGCGCAAACAGTAAAATGGGGCAGAGCTGAGGGAAAGGGAAGAGAAAGGAGAGGTGGAGGGACTGGCAGCCTTAGCCTACTTATGACTTGGCTGGGAGTTAAATTGAATTATGCGCCCATCTCGTGTTTGCAATTTTTAAATGCTTTTGATGACATTTTTATACGAGCTACGGGTAGCCCCATTTCCTCTCTCCCCTCTCAGTTCTACCCCTGCATCTAAGTCTACCCGTTTCCGGTTTATTTATGTGCGGCTTTTGTGCTGCTTATGACTTAAGCACCGTCGGGGGAAATCACTTGAATTGCTCTGCCAGGACATCGAAAAACAGTGCGAGACGCCGCCAATTGCGCCATATTGTGGATTATGCGAGTCTCGAAACGGAGTTCAGCAATCCTGCAATGAAAGCAATAGGAATTAACGGGTATTTGATATATGCGATAAAGGAATAATGTTGGAAAATTTATAGAAATTATGGTAAATGCAATAATGACACATTTATGGGGTGTTCAGAAAGTTTTTCTATGGCAATGTTTGGAAAATAATTCAAAAACTTGAGAAGGGTAAGTGAAACTGGAGAAAGAAATAGATATTGTTGTAAAGTTCTGTGCCAAAACACAATTTAATTTTATTAAATGATTAAATTGTGCAATAAAATACTCAATTCAATATCAAATTCTAATTTCTGAACAATTTTTTAATATTTCAACTCTTTTTATAAAGAATTTAATATTATTTCCTCGAAGTATTCTACTGAACTTCACTTGCTCGTGGCTTTTTCTCGTACTACTTCTGCGTCTGTCAATTCTTTTCACTCTTAATTTGCATCATGTTCTCTCTGTACATGTTGCCCATGTCAATTAATCTGGTTGGTGCTCTCCTTTTGTTGGAATTCGCAACAAATATGTTCGTTTTAACTGAACCGTTTTCGCAATTAATAATTGCGTGATTTTCGATTTACTACGAAATTTGCAATTTTCACGCAGCCCTTGAGGCCACAGAGCAGAGCAGAATCATATCATATTATTTTGTTGCTGTTTGCGAGAGTTGATGTTCAAGTTGTTGTCGTCGTTTTAGATTACAAAGCGCGGGGGGCAACCCTACACCCCACATGGACAGGGTAATTGATATGTGCCCCTTTCTTTCACTCTCCCCCCGCTTCGCTTCAATTTGCTGTTCGACTGTTTGAGTTGCATTGATTTGTTGACTTTAGCGCTTGCAGCTAATCGAAAACAAATGTACAGCGAGTGTGAGAGGAGGGAGATGGATAGAGTGTATATACATGTGTGTCAGTGTGTGTGTGTGTGTGCAACAAAAGGACTCTTGCAACGCGTTGATTTTGGCTCATAATTAACGCAAAACTTTTGGCGAATTGGCAAACGGACAAATTGACAAAATGAATGCGACAGACAGAAAGATACAACAAACTGACAATTACCTTTGTGTGCACAGTGCGCGCGAGTGTGTGTGTTGGTGTGTGTATGCCACTGGCATTTTAAGTGCATGTGTGTGTGAGTGTGTGTGCTTGCTTGTTTGTTGTGCTGTGGCATTCAGCCCGGCGGCCATACGCGAGTTCAGGCAAATGTCCTCTGCGGTTTTATTATTGCAATTGAGATGAAAAATAAATATTTCAATTACCGCGCAAACACACACACACAAAGCAGAGAAAGGAACAAGCAGGGCGGGAGAGGGGGGAGGGCGAAGGGAGAGTGTGGAGTGTGGTCTGTCCAAATAGACAATACGACAAATACAAAAATTCAATTAATATGCTAAAAGTAAATTGATATTTGCATTCATTGAATTCACATTATTCGCCGCATTACATAATAATGCTAAGCCCCCCGCAACCCTTCTCCCTCACACCGGCAACCACAGAGCCAATGAATAATATATCTATAAGTGGCAAATAACAACGGTATACGTAACAACAACAACAACAACAACGTAGAACGTACAACAACTTTCGTGTTAACCGTATTCACATTGGCAATTTAATTTCATATTTGTTTGTTGCACATTTCGCCAAGCTTTCCACTTTCAGTCGCCGTCGACGTCGCTGTCGGCGTCGCCTCGTTGACGCAGCGCATTTTAATCGAATTAAGCTAATTGCCATATGAAAAGCAGCTGCGCTGCGCCGGAAAACTGATTGAAAACTGATGGAAATTGCAATTCAAATTGCTAATGTCGATTGCGATGTTTGCACGTGCGCCATCGAATTATGAAACTTCTGCCCGGCAGAGGCCACACCCGGCACCACCCGACGAGAAACGGTTTGAAAACTGTAAACTTATATGCATAAAGTATGTTCTCAGCAATGCATTTCACTCTGTTGCCATTGTGCAGGCAATCATAAATTAAAGATGCTTCAGCAGATTGCGAAAGATGCAAACAACAGCAGTGTGGGTTGTTCCAGAAAGTGGTTTCGTGTGGGTTTCATTTTGAAAAGAATCATGAGGATTTTTTAGAGAAGGATTGGAAACATTAGATTTAATTTGATCTGCTTAAAAACTGCATTAAATATAAAAACTTATCTTATTTTAATAATAACTAACTTATTTTAATAAATACTAACATTTATGGATAGAAAATGATCTATTTTTTGATAAGGTTTCAAAAACAGACTCGTTCTTTTAAGGCATCTATACACATTTTAAATTATATATAATATACGATATACGTTAATCCAAAAGCACCATTAGAGGTGTTCTAGAAAACTCTATTTTTGAAAACGAGGAAGTTCAGATTTAATTAGGGAATGTGCATGTATATAAAGATACTTTATCTGGCAACAATAATCAGTTTTTTTCTTGTTTTAACTCCTCTTATCAGCCCTTTTCTCCTTTCACCTTTCCTTTCACATGTTGAAATTGCAGCGAAAGCGCGTTGAAGGAATTCCCAGCAGAAACTAGTTGAATTTCTTTAGTTGATCTGCTTAGGTTGCTGTCATGCATGACAGAGAGGAGAAGGAGTATGGCCAAGGGGGGGACGGGGTAAGGGAGTGAGAAGTTAAATCCGTTTGACTCGCTCTATTGAAAGCAAATATTTTTGCAAATTACATTTGATGGTTGAGGCCAAAAGACGCGACTGCCCCGCCACGCTCGCCTCTCCCGCTGTTCCCCTGCCCCCTTCCCCTAAACCCAGTCGCCATGGGTCTTCGCTCTATACTCGCCAATAGCAAGTTTTCCCATTTTCCATTTCCAATTTCCCATTTGCCAAAGCAGAGAATACATGACGCTGCTTTCCCCCTTCCCCTGCTTGTCCATTGCCAAGCAATTTGTTTGATTAATTTGACTAGCAGCAGAAGCATTAGAGCGAGATAGCAAATGAGAGAGTGAGATAGAGAGAGAGGGGGGAGAGGGTGCACAGAGTTCAGAGCGACCTTCATTATGTAAATTGTATGCGAAATTTAAATAATCATCTGCAATTTAAATGCAGAGCAACACTTTCCTCTTGTCTTCGGTGTTCGGTGCTGTTCTCTGTTCTGTTCTGTTGTGTTCTGTCTCGGGCCTCGCAAAGCCTCGACAATTAATCGACGCCGACGTCGGCAGCATCGTAGCCGGCCTGGAAATATGCCAAATGGTGCGCCTTATGGTTCATTTTCATTTTCTATTTCAGGTCTCTGAGATAATATCGTATAATATAATATCGGCAGCGAAGCTGCTGGCATTAACTGCCTGCCACACAGACAGAGACAGAGAGGAGAACAGAGACAGAGAAACAGATAGACACAGAGTGCCAGAAAGTGAGAGAGAGAGAGAGAGAGAGAGTGCAAGACAGACAGATGTAGAGGCAGTCATAAATAATTATTCATATTTGTATAAAATACACACAGAATTTAATTAAAAATTGTTTCGCTCGAGCCCGTTCTGGCTTTGCCATTGTTGTTGTTCTCCTTGTTGTTGTTGTTGCTGCTGTGGTTGCTACCCTACTCTAGCACAGTTGTTGTATCCGCTTGTGTACAACTCGTACCGCCTCTAGTCCGTATCCATGTCCTCGGCTACTTTTGGCTCATAATAAAATTAAAACGAAATGAAACGAAATGAAAAAGTAATAAAGTCCTTATGGAAAACGGGAAGCCCGAAACTGAGCAGAGAGCTCCAGTTGAAGCTGCGAGAAAGTGAGAATCTACAACTAGAGCACCCTCTCTCTCTCCCTCCCCCCCTCTCATTCTACCCGTAACAATGCTACGCTGGCACGCTCCTTCATTTCGCATTCAACGTCCAGTTCAGAAGGAGAGGGTTGGGACTTGGGGGAAGGCGAGGATGCCTTGTGTTGCTAACAACCCTTCAGGAGATGAAGAAGCAGAGGAGGAAGACTCCTCGGCCACGCTTTAATCTCTGTTGCGGCATATTCGGGTACAGACAGCACTGAATTATGTGCGTATTAGACGCCAAGGATGAAGGATAAAGCACTTTGCTGCAGACTTGGGGACAGCTTGGGAACAGCTTGGGAGCCCTGCACACAAGCGGAAATTGGGTAGCCAGTTGACGAGTTTAGCTGCTGCAGTTGAGCTCTCAGTTCATTATGTTCTTCAGATACATAAAAAGCTTAAGCAAAGTGACTCCAAATATTTGACAATACTCTGGGAAGAGATAAATTTAATATTATAAGGGGTACAGATAGATTCCTACTGCTCCTAATTATTTATTACGATGGTACCTATAGTAAGGTTTAGAATTTTGATATAGGTTTTTATCTAGAGATATATATTTTGAGGCATATAATTTAGTTTATGAATGCGAGCCAGGGTTAACCAGGTACGAGGGTCGTTTGATAAGTCCGTGACTTTTTGAATAAAATATATTTTTTTCGTCAAAGAAGCGTTTTATTTCTCAACATAATCTCCTTTTAGCTCTATACATTTAGTCCAGCGTTTTTCCAATTTTTTTATTCCTTCCAAATAATAGGTTTTCTCAAGGCCCTCAAAATAGTCGTTTGTTTCTGTGATGACCCGAATCTCTTACCGCCGAGCCATTTCTTCATGTTTGGAAACAAAAAATAGTCACAGGGGGCTAAATCTGGAGAATATGCTGGATGGGGTAGCAGTTCGTAGCCCAATTTATGAAATTTTGCCATGCTGACACGAAATTCACTTTTTTCCATTTTCGTTAAAATTTACGAGATCGTCTGCTTTCAATGCCTATAAAACGCTAACCAAAAAACGCAGCTTTCTCAAAATTTTACAGTCAGCTGTTAATCGATAACTGCTGACAGGAGCAGTGTTGTATTTAGAGCAGGTGCGCGGCAAATACAAAAAGTCACGGACTTATCAAACGACCCTCGTATTATATTTTTTTCCTTTGTCAGGAATCTCCTTTTTATACCCGCTCCCGAAAGGGTAGAAGGGTATTATGAAGAGGTATATAGGGAGAAATCGGCATTGCAGACGCCACAAACTATATACAATATTTGCTGAATCAGCATCAACAGCTGAGTCGATATTGCCATGTCCGTATTTCCGTCTGTCCGTCTGCCATCTGTCCGTCTATCTGTCCGTCCGTATGGAAACACAGATCTCAGAGACTATAACAGCTAGAGCTACCATATTTGGTATAAAAATGTATTATTGCATGAAGACAAAGAGTATTTTAAAATTCGACTTCGATCTAAAAATCCTTTAACTTCAGAGTTTCATAACTTTGTCAAAAAACAACAAATCAATCACTCAATCATGGTTTGACTTGTAAATAAAACCTTAAGTTGAATTTCAGACATTTAAAAATTAACATTTTTGGCTAATTTGTTCATAAATACCCTTTAATAAACTTTCAACATACTTTAAAAATAGTTCATAACATTTCAAATGTTTAATTTCTGCTCTAAATTGTAAGTCAAGCCAAAAATAACTATTGAAATTGATTTTAAAATTATTTCAAGGCAAAATTGTTAATCACAATTCGAATTTCAACTGTAAGGATACCCTTTATCAGTGTCTTGCTTCACAGGCTGTGTCAATCAGTCATGTCATCCCATTTAAACGAGGTTTCGTTATGAAATTAATTTTTGAATATTTCCCTATCAATATGTGTTCAGCCGCAGTGGAAACCTTTAGGGTTGCAACCCGGAAGTGGCATAAATTAAGCAATTAAAGCATGAACCCTGCTGCCTCGTCACCTGTACGCTGTGCGTGAAATGGAAACGGGTAAAATCAGTGGGCAAACCCCAGCAGGCAAATCAGCTGAAAGCGAGACGAGATGCGGCGGCACAGAAGTAGCTTGACTCTACTGGACTCCTTGGCAATTGTTGCAATCAAATCGCACTAAGCAGGCGGCCCTGGGCAGGAGGCACAGCTGTATCGCGTCTGTGCTTTGCTAGCTTTGCTTTGCCAAGCCTGTTCCGGCTGTCCGTGAAATTTCCATAAGGACAATGGCAAATGAGGGAGGCAGGGGGTGGTAAGAGGTGGAGAGAGGGTTGCCAGAGTTGCCTGTGCGCTGTCAAAGGCAGCGCGGCTGAAAAGTTGATGTCGGCGACGGTAAGCGAACGTTGCACGTGCGACAAAGGGGGCGTGTGGTGGCAGAGAATGTGCGGCAAAGGCGTGCCAAACGTCCAGAGGGGTGCATACATTAGCGAGATTTACGAGCTGTCGTCTCTCACATAGAGCGCCAATACAACAGACGCGCCGCAGGGAGAGAGCGAGAGAGAGGGGGCACACTTCAACGGATGACGCACAATGGCAAAATGTTGTCAACGCAATCAGCGACAGTTCTTGCTGCCCTTTGGTGTTGTAGTTGTTAGTGGCAACAGAAGTGGGCAGCAGAGATGACTGAGAAATGCCAGTGGAATGAAAATTTTCACAAGTGTGCGAGTGTGTGTGTGCGAGTGTGCGTGTGTGTTTGTGAGTGTGCGTGGTATGTTTCAAATTGAATTGTGCGAAACACGTGACCAAGCATAGGCTCAGCGCTGCTCTGAGACAGTTCGCGACAGTAGAGCCCGCATTGCTCGCGCGGGGGGTGTGGCTAAAGGGGGGATCAGGGGTGATCAGGGGGTCGCCTGTCGGCCGGCTGCCATGTCAATAAAGTCAAAATGAATGACGGCATTACAAACAGTCCACAAGTGGCATCATCTCATGGCGGCAATGCTGCGATGTTGCTGATGTTGTAGTTGCTGCTGTTGTTGTTGCCACTGTTGTTGTTGCCACTGTTGTTGTTGTTGCTACTATTGCTATTGCTACTGCTGCTGCTGCTGTTGATGAATGCCATATTAAAAAGTGTGTGGCAAACTGTAGCGAGGGTTGACCGAGCAAATGCCAGAAAAATGACGAACGAAGTGAAATTAAATACGCAAAATGTAATTTGCGTAAAATGGAGACAGACAAGGGGAGGCAAAGAGTGCGTGAGTGGTAGCGGGGAAGAGAGGGGAGTACGTTGTGTATATGTGTGTGTGCGTGTGCGTGTGCTCACTGTGGCATACAATTGCACAAGAGTCTGCAGTCTCGAGTCTCGAGTCTCGCATCTCGAGTCTAGTGGCCTGTGCACAATCAATTCCCAATTCGCATTATGCTGCCAACGCGAGCGAGAGAGCGAGAGAGAGACAGAGAGTGAGCTGCTGGCAAATTGCTTGGCGGCTCACTCACTCTGCCACCTGCTGCCCCTCTGCCCCTCTACCCCTTCCCGATCTCCTGCCCTGCTGCACTTCACATTTTATGTGCGTCAACATCAGCAAGTCACCAAGTGCATTGCGTGCCAAATGGTTTACGTGTCAGGCGATGGCGCCAATACCCCCCCCCTTTCCACTCTCCTGCCCCTTGCCAATAGTCCTCAGTTTCTTCATCTTCAGTTGCCACACACACACACACAGCGCACACACAGTTGGCATAGTCTGCTTTATGGCGCTGCTGCATTGTCCACATTCGCCTGGCAAGTTTTGCTTAGCTGCAGCGGCGACTTTGTTGTTGTTGTTGCAGCTCCCGCTGCTGCCACTCGACTTTGTCATCGAAATTTGATTACAAACATTGTTGCTACGGTCAAAATAAATAACAGATTCCAAGAAGAACTTCTTCTTCTCTTTGCATCTCCCGGTTGCCTTGGCATTTGAGCTGATTGCATGGTGAAAACAGCCCAGGTTCCCCTTCAAGAGACAATGAAATTCAAAATAGATTTCTCGCTCTTTATGGCAAATATCTTCTGCATATTCTCAAGAGTATAAGTCTGTTTATAGTATCTTATATATCTGCCATACTCTCTAGTGTCCTGCCTGCATTGTTTCTCTCGAATTTGTAGCGGGAATTCATTGCTGGCAAATCGAATTTGATTCTTAAAAATAAACTGAAAATAACTCATCTAATTTCTTTAGAATAAACTTCTCAATTTCCCACTGCGATGGAGAAAAGTCTCTCACTATCTATTTTCTCTCTTTCCCCCCGCTGACATTGCCACTTCTTTCTACGTTCGCGTCGAGTGCTCAATTTATAATTCATTTGCCGTTCTTCTCGCCGATTTTCATATCAATATCTTGCATATTTCATAGATTCGTGGCATTTTTTCCGCTCCTGCCTCTCCGTTCGTTCTGTCGTCGTCGACACTAAATGCATCCATAAATAATGCAGTATTTTGTGGCGCAAATGTCGCCTCGTTGTTGCACAACTTGCCCAAGTTGCACACGGAATTTGTAGTTGCCCCCTCCCGCCTTCTCTACCCCTTCGTGTTGCTTCTTCAGTAAGTTTTGTGGGGTGTCGATAAGTTTGTACTGCACTCCTCCTCCTCATTCATAGTTGTTGCTCAAGGTACGCGATTTGTTGGGGAAACATTCACTTGCTTATAAGTTATTGATTGATTTCACTGGCGAACAAAATTACTATCAACATTGCAATTGAACTTGCGTTTTAAATAACTTATGAATATAAGGACAGTTGAAGAGGTAAATGTCTGAAATTAGGTGTAGGTTTCTGTGAAAAGAAGTGCGTGTGTCCTTAGCAGCAGTTTTAAAATAATTAATAATGATCAGTTAATAAAAACTAGTTTAAATTTGCATTACAGATATAAATGTGCAAATGCACCTTATCGAAATTAAGTAGATGAAGTCAATCAGTCTCAGAAAAAACTTGAAAATCATATAAAAGGCTGGGCTGGCCTGGCTCCAGTATATTTCCATTATCAGTTCTCAGTCCATTTCTCTTAACTTTGTCTCCTTAGTTCTTGGAATCACTTGATAGTGTTTCTCCATATGTCCTTTCCAGTGAAACCTTTGCTTCTCGTTTAGCTAGCATATCTGCTTCATTATTCCCTGCTCTATCATTGTGTTCCCTTATCCATCTTAGTGTAAGGTTGTTGTTCTTACCTAGCACGTCGAGTTAGCTTCTAAGGTCAAATATTAGTTTCGTCTTGATCCTTTACTTGTTGAGTGCCTGTATCGCTGCCTGCTAATGAGACAGTAATGCCATATCTTTCTTCAAGAATTGACGCTTTAAATTTAGGTCCAATCACCTCCCTCTATTCTGGAATATGCTGATGTATTTCTCTAGGGAATCGTGTAGCCAGCATCTTGAAATAAGTAACTTAATTATGCAATATTATTACTGAATAAATGAATTGTGAATAAGTTTAAATCAAATACAAAAAACAGTTAACATAAGGTTAACATAAGGAAACAAGATATACCAATTTAGTCGTATAGTTTACACTTGCATTAAATTGCTTTGATTAAACTGACAGTTAGTAGTTCCCTTGACAGCCAAGAAACCGCGTAGCAGAACTTAATTAAGACATTTTTGACATGTGTCTACATCCGGTACCTACCTAAAGCAGAGAATGAAATCCGAAACTTATTCCAATTATTCGCCACATATGCGAGCTGATTGTGTAAGCGAGTTTCGAATTTATGTAACAACATTTCAAATCAGTTGAGAAAGACTAGCCCGAGGCAGCAGAGGCAGAGGAAGATACGAGAGACGGAGAGAGGAAGAGAGAGGGAGAGCAGGAGAGGAGAGTGCGGCAATCGGAGTTACACAATCATTTTTAGTGAGTTTCCTCGATAAGCGTTGCCAACTTTTCCTCACCCACGCAGACAGAGAGAGCAAGACAATAAGGATAGAGAGTGAGAGAGAGAAAGAGAGAGAGGGAGAGAGAGAGGGAGACAGAGTGAGCGAGTCTCATTGTAGTTGTAATTTCCACTGTTGGCTAAACACAAAGTTTGTCATGTGTTGCAATTTGCCAAAGGCTGCCTACAATCGTGTAGGGCGCAGGCAAGGGGATGAAGGGGCGGGTCCGGGGGGAAAATGGCGGGGAGTGGCGCATGTATAATGCATGTGCTCGAAATGTGGCCAAAAACCCGCAAATGCACTGTGACGACTGCAAAGGACCTCGATGAGGCCACGAACGGAGGCAGCACGAGCACAGACCTAGGCGGAGATGGAACAGAAAGAGGATGAAGAGAAGGATGGGGTGGGGGAGAAGAACGTGAATGAGCTGGAGCAGAGGACGCTGGCTGTCAACGCAACTTCGATGCGGAGACAATGTAACTCAAAAGTAGATACATTGTAGCTTTACCAGCAGCAACAACAACTGCAGCAACAAATGGCAACGGTTTGTGCAGCGCCGGCTGGGCGGGAGAGGGCGTGGCGCGGCAGGCAATGACTGTGCGATTATGCCAATGGCAGCGACGTCTAAAACAAACGATTTGTCACAACAACAACAGCAAATGCAGCAGCAACAGCAGCAGCAGCTGCAACATCAGTCGAGCTGAGTTTTATTGCCAGCCAAGGGTTTTTGCCTCGAACCGCAAACGTTTGCCCAAAATGCGGGCAAAGGAGATGAGGAGGAAGTTGAAAGTAGAAAGAAGGAGTAAGAGAAGGTTGGAGGTGGAGGGAGGCCTGGCTCGACCACACGCCGAGTGTCGTGTCCGTGCAGCATTTGCAACTTGCGACTCTCTTCCCACCCGCAGCCAATCGATGCTGCTCGAGAACCTGACACCGTCCACAGACGACATTCGTCGCAGTCACAGTCGCAGTCGCAGTCGCCGTCGCCGTCGAAGTCAGCTGCAAGTGACAGTAATTGTTTTATTGACATTGATTGACATGGCGCAGTGCACAGAGCGCACAGTGCGCACAGTGGGCACATCTCAAAGGAAGCGAGGGAGGGGCACGACAAGTCAAGCCAAAGACAAACTGCAGTTCGTATCAGATGCTCAATCCCCCTCTTGCTTCGTATCCCTATCCTTATCCCCATCTCCATCGGCGTTCCAATGTTTTCTGCCAGCTCAAAAATGAGCAAAAGATTTCAATTTCATTTTGATAGATCGCCCTTTGCCGAAACTCCTTGCAAATGCACTATAATCTACCCTATAAGCTGGATTAAGTCGGAATATTCAATTACGGTCTCAGCTTGTTGTACATTAATTTAGAATGAGCTACTTGGGAGTTTTGTAACGTTTTCGAAAATTATAACGATGCCACATGGGGTGTGCTCGGGTGGTTTAATTTATAGTTATCTCAATGGGGTACTTTGTTGAAATATTCAATTTATTTTTCATTTACTTTTTTTTTATATAAATTAAATAAAATATACTTTATACTTTTTTTGTCAAAAGTATTTAAAAACTTAAAAATAAATAAATAAAAAAACAAAATTTATAAAATAAAAACTAGTATGAGTGACAATTCTTTTAAATAGTATTTGAATAAAAATATATTAAAAATAATTAAGAGTACTTCAATAAAAAATGTATTAAAAATGTATAATCAAATTGTTTTATTTTAGATAAAAATTAATAGTAATAAAAACAAAAGTATTTTACTGAATATTGTTCGAGTAAATTTAAAAAATAAACAAATACAAAAAAAAAAAAAAATTAAAAAAAATAAATTAAAATAAAACGTTTTTTGCAAAAATAAAGAAATAAAAAAACACTTTTTTTAGTCAACAGTATTAAGATAAAAATTCATCGAAAATATTATATTAAAAGTTTTATTTTTTTTTAAAATAGGAATACTATTTTTTTTTATCTTATTAATAATATTTTATGAAGTATATGTATTCAAGTTGGATATAAAAATTTTATTTTATCATATAAAATGTTAAAGGTTGAAAACAAAAAATACCTTAAATTAAATAACAATTGGGTTCTGAGTTAGGTTATTTTTTTAAGGTTCTTCCGATCCGAAAATAATTAAACAATTTCTGGAAAGTTAACGCAACTTATACAGCCACTTTGCCAACCATAAATCGTATAGAGCCTGCGCTGCGTCTCCATTGAAATTGGTGTCTGCAAAATTATTGCTGGTACATCGCATCTGAGCTGGCTTGACCACCTGCCGACCTTTTATTGAAACTGATTTCAGGATATTTCGTATTCGCATGCATTGTTCATCGGTTCGTCGGGTTTCTCTTCTCTCTCCCCTCTCTCTCTCTCTCTCTTTTCTGACTTTGGCTGTGCATTGGGTACTCCGAGTGCGATTGTGACTGCGACTGCGACTGCATTGTTTACTCTTGTAAGCTACTGATTAAACCGAGCAAAGCTGCCCACGCCTCCCCCCGCCCCCACACGCGACTCCACTGGCAGAGGAATACATCAATTGCCGGGTGTGTTGCCGGCACAATGGGCGAGTGCCGTGTTCCATTGTACCCAAAGACAATTGTTTGATTTTCGATATGGTTTCGGAAAAGGGACACAGAGATAGAGAGAGATATATAGAGAAAGAGATAGAGAGAGAACGAGAAAGGAAAGCCAAAATGAGTTGTACTGGAGAGAGAGTGCTGGAGGAGGTCTGGAGGAAGTTTGAAAATTTCTGCTGTCGCTGCACTTTTCATTCATTTCGCATTTTGCTGTTTGTCTTGCATTCTCGTTGGCGGATGCTAGTGCGGATGCGGATGCGAATTATTGCTTATGTAATGCACACATCAATCCAAGGCAGCCCGAGCAGCAGCTGGAGCAACAGCTGTAGTAGATCCTGCCCTGCTCCTCTGTTGAGTCTCTAGATATTTCTTTGCGCTTTCATATCCATGACGAGCATTCTCATCTCCTTCTCTCTCTCTCTCTCTCTCTCTCTCTCTCTCTGTTTCTCTCTCTCAACTCCCTGTCTAATTTTGTTGTTGCTGCCTCTGTAATTGGTTCATATTAATTATGAAAGCGCATTGGCAACGGAAATTTATTTGGCTTATATTTCGATATCGAGTTGGTATTTTTGCACTCTCTCTCCCTCTCTATTTCTGTCGATGGCTTTTGCCCTCATGCCTCGTATTGGTTTTCCTACTAGCATTTCAACAGCTTTTCCCCAGAGCAACCGAATTGGAAATGAAATGCGATGCTTAATTAGTTTTCCGTCATTGACCAATCCGAATGATTGTAATGATGATGTGTTGTAGAAAACGAAGAAGACGATGGCGATGGCGATGACTCTTACTAAGCCTGTTCGCAATAAGAGCTTATCAGTGAAAGAAGAGCGCGTGTGGGAAAGAGAGGCTCTGCGAGACACAAAGAGAGAGAGAGAGACAGCCAGATAAGATAGAAAAGCGGGTTCTCTGAATTAGATTATCTTCTTTAGGAGTTATTTTTATGTGAGTTAAGATTTTCATAGAACTGCATATCTGTTCTGATATGAATATCGGTTTTAGATATGCTAATTGCAAGTAAATATTTAAATATTTTCTTTGTCTTTCACTTACATGACGTTCTTCGTTTTTCTTTTCTACTCATTTATTTCATTTATCGATCTGAGTTGATCTTTCCATTCTCCAAATAAAAATATTGAAATAAACAGAAGTTTTACAAGACATATCAGGTTTTCTAAGTCTAAGTCGACCAAGCATCGCTTATCATGATGATATCATAATGAACTTGAACTTATTGTACTTAGTTGTCACAGGAACGATCTTGTTTCTGATCTTTCTTTTTTGATCTGAATTTTAATCTCTCTAATAGTGATTCTCTCTCAAGAACGATCTTGTTTCTGATCTTTCTTTCTTGATCTAAATATAATTCTCTCTTATTATGTTTCTCTCTCGTCGATTTGATTAAATAAAACTTTATTAATTCTTGGACAACTTATCAACTAATCCACTCAAATAAAAAACGACTCTCTTCACATCTTAACTCACTCAAAATGTTATCAAATTCACAAAATTTTTCAATGACGAAAACAAAAACAAAACAAAGAGAAGGGCCGACAACAACAAAGTAGACTGACATGAGCTACAACAGCAACCAAATGATAAGCAAACGGAAATGTCGAGAACAACAACAATAAGAACAGCGACTGCAACGCCAAACCACAGCAGCAGCATAAGCAACAGCAACAGTGGCTGCCAGAAGACTGCAGTCGGACATGTACGTTGGGAAGGAGGCATGAAACGGCCCTCAGTGTGGCCTCAACTTGGCGGTGGCTCGTCGAACGATAAAGTTGCCATCTGGGCCGCCATAACTCGAGTACATAAATCTTTCCACAGCAGAGAGGGAGGGAGAGAAAGGGGGAAAGAGAGGGAGAGAGGAGAGTCCTTCGGACTTTGGTTAGACGCCTGTGGAGCTAGGTGACATCTTTGGTGAGTGGACATTGCAGCACTCTCTGCCTGCCCAGACAGGCCCTGCACAGGCACTGCATAATAAATTGCACTCGAGGCATTATAAATATTCCAACTGAGGAGCCCTGCTCCACTTCTGCTCCACTCTTCAGTCTTGACTGACTGACGCAGCTCGTTGGCGTCTCATGATAAGCATCTGGGCAACAATTTCGCACATGACCAATGCACAAAAGGACGACTCGGAGCAGGAGGATTACCAGTGCTAACAGAAATGCTGACACGGATAATAAAGGCGAACAGACAAAATGTTTTGTGCAATTGAGAACTAAGCGAAGGGAATTTTAGTTGAGTTACAGAGAGAGAAGGGAGAGAGAGAGAGGGAGAGAGAGAGAGAGGGAGAGAGAAAAGGAGAGAGAGAGAAAGCTACCTAGAATATCTATAGAGATCTATCTGGAATTGAATATGTCTGGAACATTTTGAAATTGGCATTGCTAAGTCAAAACTAAGTCCCAAGTCCAAAGTCCTAAGGCTTCAGTTCTTATTCCTAAGTTATACAAGATACTCAACAAACTACTGCAATGTTTTCGTCTATATATGTTTACTTATCATGTGCTAAATATAATTTTTGGCAGAATGAGTTGCGAAATTTTCTACTGAATCTAAAAAGGATTTCCGTTTGAAGCCAAAATCAATATAACTAAATACGAGTATAGTTCAAAGAATTTGCATACTGATAAACATTGCCAATGTTATTTCTTCGACTGCCGCATAGTGTTGGCAAAAAGATTACGTATTAGCTGTAGTTGGGCGATGAGAATCGTTTGGTATGTGATTAAGCAGAATCTACCTTGTTACAAATAAAAATTTTATTTATAACTCATCTGCACTTGCGATTACTTGTTGAACTCATTTGTTTAGAGATGAAGAGGCTTCTTTCTGCCTGTTTAATGCATATGAAGTGAACACAGAGTTATAAAACCCTTCTATATTTTATATATTATTATATTATATGAAAAATATATTCTATGTATTATGTTATTAAACGTTCTATAACTCTCCCACCACTGCAACTCATGAGTAGTTCCCTCTCTTGTGGCTTCTCTTTGGTATTTTGTCTGCGTTGTGTTGCATATTTTCAAGTGGCCAACTAAAAGTGTTAAATCGAAAACAATAAAACAAGAGAGGAAGGAGGGAAGTAGGACGGGAGGGGGTTGTGTACCTAGCCAGGGACAAGCCCATTAAAATGTAACTGGTTAGCGAGCTCAGAGCCGGGCTCAGTGTGGACGAAATATGCGAAATGCGGCGAGGACAATAAATTAATGCGATTTATTGCGGCGATAAGCGCGAATGGAAACTGTAGCTGAAATTGGGTACGAAGAGCAGGCAGGGAGAGGCAAAGAAAGAGGGAGAGGGAAGAAGAAGAGAGTAGAGGTGGTGCAAGAGGGGAAATGCCTTCCCTTGGGCGCTGCATGCAAGGGGTGCGTCTTCGTGTGTGGGCTTGCCCCAAAAGATAAACGTGGCATGCAAAAATGTTGTACGGCTGTCGTGGCGAATGTGTGTGTGTGTGTGCGAGTGTGTGTGTGTGTTTATGTCTTTCGTCAAGCGACTTGAAATTTACGATGCCACACCCATCCGGACAGCCCGCAATGCCGTTCAACCGCCCTCCCTCCCCTCAAGATAAGCGACCGTACTTCACTTTTAATTAGGGCTCAATGCGCATTAACGAAATGCCCCAAAAGTGTCTCGCGGCACGCCCCTTTTATCTGCTCAGCCCCAAAGTCAATCCTCCTCCCTGCCTGCCCTCCCCTCTGCCTGCCCCTGCGCACTTCCTGTCTTTGCATCCGCATCAAAATGCCATTTTAATTAAAAAAATTTTCGTCAAATGATGTGTGAGAAGTCGATAGAGCAGCGGGCGCTAAATCACAAAGCCAAACAGCAAAAGGAACAGAGAGAGTGAGAGATGGAGGGGGGGAAGGGGAAGGGTACTTTCGGAGGGTGCTAACTCCGACAAGGGTGTTTGCCTCTCACGACTGACAAAAAATGAAAGGAGCTGTAAAATCCGCGCAAGTAAAGCTCGCAATTGGGCAAACGCTTTTCCGCGCGCCGGGAAAATCTTGTGAAAATTTGTTGAGCGTGCAAACTGCGCCAGGGGGGTGGTTATTGGCGTGGGAGTGGGTTTCCTCTGGTTGTGTGTGTGTGTGGAACGGCAATAATTGCATGAAATGCCCAACAATTTTGTGCTGAGTGCCGCACAAAACGTTTACTGGGCATGAGGGGGAGGGCAGGGCACAGGGGTGGAGCAGGACAGGGGTTGGCTGGTGCTGGTGTGCTGGCCAGACGCTAAGCCGTCGTCGTTGTTGCTGCCGTCGCTTTGGCCAGCCACTAAATCACAACCAAAAGCCGCTGTTAAAACATGAGCCAGCCTCGTAATGGGTGGTTGAGAAGCGACAGCATCAAGACGTGGCTGCAGGATAGGAGGAGGAAAGGAGGGAGGGAGAGAGCATTGGTAAACTGGTGGTTGCAGCCACGTGCCGGGCACGTAGTGCAGCCCGCGGGCAATATGGGCAACTGATACAGCAGCAACTTCATTAGAAGATCCCCTGCCGGCTCGTTAACCAGGCACCAGCGCGTCTCATCCATTATTCCAATCCTAATCGATCTTGACATCTTGGCGGAAACTTAAGCTGATTTTCCCTTATTATAGATAGATGGAAATGCGATAATATTACACGGTTTCCAGGCATAAGAAGAAGAGCTTATACAGTTTCCACAGTTGCTGAGCTCATTAAAAGTTGCGCAACTTATTAGTTATGTTCTTTATAAATAAATCAAAACAAATATGAATAATATTGTATTGTATTTTGCTTATCAATTTATTGTATTAATATTAACAATAGTAATAATAAAATAGTTTACATCCCTGATTAATGGCTGTTGATATCATAAGTTTCTTGCAATTTCATATTGCAAATATATTTATTTTGATCATATATTAAAAAAATACTTTTCCACCGCAATCTTAAGTACTGTTCCATCATTGTTCCTTAGGCAATCCCTTAAATTGCACATAACTATTGCTGTCAGCTTCTTCGCCGACCACGCAAAGTGTTTCACATGATTCGGATTTCTTGCTGAAATAACTTTCCAATCCTCCAATCGATCTGTTCTTCAAAGGTCGGCAGCGATAGACGAAATTCGCGACGATTATCACTGCCAAAACGACAAGCAAAGAGATCCACATAAAGCGCACTGGACTCGTTGCATTCCTATCAAGTTCATCTCCCTCGATATCTGTGGGCTTAACTGTCCAGACGATCTTGTTGGGCCTTGTAGTTTTAGCTGTGAGTGGAGAGAATGAAAGGAAAGTTAGAAGTAAAGTAAGTAACATGAAAAGGTTTCTTGTTTAGGAAATTAATTAAGGTTTTTTCTTAAATGATTATTTTTAATTATTAAATGATTATCAATATTTCCAAGAACTTTTTTAAGGACTTTTCTTAACTTAATTGAAGTTTAAATACACATGAAGATGGCACATTATTTTTCTGTATTATTTTAACTTGTTTTTAATATATAGAGATATCATATCATAA
This sequence comes from Zaprionus indianus, assembly GCA_018904595.1. Lineage (NCBI taxonomy): Eukaryota > Metazoa > Arthropoda > Insecta > Diptera > Drosophilidae > Zaprionus > Zaprionus indianus. The sequence goes on from JAEIHA010000905.1 coordinate 8,659,357, forward strand.
GCTCAACTTACCCGCTGGAGCACGCGTAGTGGAAGTGCTTGTTACTGGTGCTATGTGTGGAGGCATACGTGTGGTTGTGGATGTTGTTGTGGAGGTTGTTGGGATCGTTGTTGATCGTCTTGTTGTTGAGGTTGTGCTGGGTGTTGTCCGGGTAGTTGTTGTGCTCTTGGTGATTGGTGGCGTTGCTCTTGTGGTGGTAGTAGTAGTAGTTGTAGGTGGTGTCGTTCTTGTTGTTGTTGTAGTAGTTGTTGTTGTGGCTCTTGTTGTAGTTGTTGTAGAAGGTGTTGTTGTAGTTTCAGTTGCCGGATCCACCGTCGTGGCAAAACAAGTCTCCGCATAGTCGGGACAACAATTCTTGGCGTCAGTGCATTCCTCATTGCAGCTGCAACCCATGATCAGTTTGCCTGCAATAGTACGGTCTTGTACATATCCTTCGTAGCAGCGTCCGGCGCAACTCATCACGGCATCCGGAGGCTGCTCATCTGGTAGCATCTGCACCGGCTGCTCGGTTGTGGTGGTCTCGGCATCGGCACCACATTCTCTGCCCACCATGAGGCGCACATCATCGATGGCAATGTCACCGAAGACGTTAGTCATATCCGAAGCTGTGAATATAATCTGAAAATCATCGGGCATTTCATCGATGGAGATCGTGTGCTCCTGCCAAGTTTTGCCCTGAGTGCCGGACAAGCTAAACTTGGCATAGCTAAGAAGTTGAGAAAAGAAAGTGAGTTGAGGGAGAGGTTAGGATCGCCTCAACTTACGTGCTCCTTCGCTTCTGCCACATCTCGTCGGTGTGCAACTTATGTGGCTTCACCAGCACTGTGAGTGTGCCTACCCCCTCGCCATACATGAAGTAATGAAAGCGGAAGCAGCACTTGGTCTTCAGACTGAGAGAGCGTGCATAGATCGGCGAAATGAGATGATGTGCCCCAGTCGTGCCGCTGCCCGACTCGAGGAGCATGTAATGACCACCGTAGGCCTTCTGCAGTGTGTGATCGTGGGGCGGCCCCGTCCTTACCGTGCCCAAATTGCTAACGGTGGCGACACGTTTCCACTGCGGCCCCAGGGCCACTGTGTGTGTCCAGCCACATAGATCGACGGTCTCAAAATCGCAAGCATGGTCCAGCGTATGATTGCTCAGCCGGCAGACGCCCAGCTGGCGATCCCATTGGTGGCCATCACAGAAGGCACGCGCATTGCCCGCCACCACGAAGTTCTCATTGCATGTCACTGTGGCACTCAGTCGATCATCCGGTATTTCGATATCACCATTTTCGGGTGAAATTGGCGACAGACAACCCGCTTCTGCAGGAAGTTGAAGAAAAAATCACGCATGGATTGCAGAGAAAAATATATTTTACTATATGCATATATTATTGCGTTAAAGCACTGTCAAAATATCATAAAAATCAGAATTCTATACCGAAACAAGCAGAAACTAGAAATTCTTGATATTTTAATATTTTTATATTATATTATATGAAGCTCATTATATGTATACTTCTTTACTCGGGTAAAAATATCAAATCTGTTTATGTCATGAATATTATACGATATACTTTATTTAGTTTACTTCAATTGAAAGGTTAAAGAAACTGTACTCTTCCTACACGTAGGTTCATTACTTTTAGGTTATCTTAAAAATATTATAGGCACAATTGGTCGAAAGTGAATTGAAGTTCATTGATATAATTCTTTGGTTACTTTACTTCAACCGAAAGGTTAAAGAAATTAATATAAATCACCATAATACGTGTATATTCCAAGTTTCAGTTTCTTCACTTTTTGTCAAATATAATTTTTCCCGATTTTAACTATAATTTCTCAAAAAGTGAATTGAAGTTCATTGATATAATTTTTTGGTTAGTTTACTTCAACCGAAAGGTTAAATCACCATAACATATTCCAAATTATACTTTCTTCACTTTTTGTCAAATAAAATGTATCCAGACTATAATTTTTCTTATAAAATTTTTTTTGCTAGGTTAATTTCTTTCAGTGTAGTTAATTTTATTTAGCTGTTGTTGAATATGATTCACTTTCATATCACTTTCTGACTTTTGATCACTTCTTTCTCTTTGTCAATCAAACTGAATCTTATGCATTCTTGGTTTAACTTTCAACTCGTTTGCTTTCGTAGTTTCAGTCCTCGTTTCATTGCTTAGTTTCTTTCAGTGCTTTGTACTTACTAGCACACACAGGTCGCTCGCCGCTAAGGCGTCCAGACCCATCACAAGTATAAAACTGTTGGCCAATTAGGGTGGAGCCATAATTGCATTGAATTCGCACTACATTCGAACGTGTTCTGGCCCGACCATTGAGCAACCCATCTGGAAATCGGCAACGAGCCGCGGATCCATAGTATATTATCATCAGCAGCAGGCAGAAGATCTGCTGGAGCTGCACGAAGCGCGACTGCCTCGACATCGTAACGAAGTAAAGACTAAACTAAATGTGCCGGACTATGCGTTGAATTCTCGAGTTGTTTTTCGCTCGGCACGCAGTGATAACATTGCAAGTCAGTCAGAAAAAAAAGGCGATAAGTCAGAAATGCCTTTTATTTTTATGTACAACAAACATGTTGTATTTAGATTTTGAAATATGCGTCTAGAAATTTGCTTCCTATATATATTTTACATCACTAAAAATGCGGGCAAAACCAAATATTTAAAATGGTTTCCAAACTTTGAGAAATTAATAAATTTAGAATGCTAATGCGTCATGATTACAAATATATTATATAAATAATTTGTTATATTCTAACATTTGTAAACATTTAAAGGTTTTTTTATACTTTAATATATAGTATTTCTCATATTTCCCACATGAATGGCCAGAATTGAATTTAATTAAATTTGCATTCTTGGCACAAAAACCACAAAGAGTATTTTAGATATATATGTACTTCATTTATTTATTTATAAACATATTATTTACCAACCCGCATATTGTTGAATGAATCATTAAAAATGCGATTTCACAGGTCAAGTTCATGGTAAATTTCCTTTCATATTACGAAGACTTTAATCTGCGGATGTACAGTGAGTATGAGTTTTAAAGCGAAAAGTAGAAAATACGATAAAAAACAAAGAATGTTTAAAAAAGTAAATATAACCATTTTTTTATGTATTTGTATTTTACGGTTATCATGGCATGGTAACCCTGATGCTTGTGCCGCATTATGTCTTGATCTTCCCACAGAGCAACTCATTATGTCACAGTGCCTCAAATCAGTCACTGCACACGCGTCCGAGCAGCAGATTAGGCCGGCATACTTTCAACATACAGCATATAAGGGGTGATCTTATCGGCAGTTGCCATTCTAAGCTGAATTATGTTGCACTGTGTTTTGTGGCATCGATATCAGATGCAATTATGCGCATCTCCTGTGCGAGTGCAGCTAAATGGCAGCAGCTTCTTCCTGTCGCCTGTCAGGAGCTAAATTATTGCCATCTCCTACTAAATAATTGCATTGCCCGGTATACGATAGTCCCCCCTCCCCTTAACTCTCTTCTTACTGCCCTCTACTTGCCCCTCTGCCCCGCCAAGTTGTCGTGATTTATGTTGACTTCCGTTCGAGTCTGTAACTACTCAATGTAATCACGACTATCGCCACACTCCTCTCACTACCTCTCTCTTACTTCCTCTCCATCTCTCTCTCTCTCTCTGTCTCCTCCTCTCTTTCTGCTTCTCTTGCTAGTCAGCGTGTTGAGATAATCAGTCAATATTGACAACTACTTATTGGCACTTCCGAGGCGCCACCCGCCGCCCACTCCCGTTCCATTGGCGACACGTGGCCAGACGCAGCTACTGGCAGTGCCACAGTTCCGTGGCACGTGCAACGGCAGCGTTGGTTGTGTCAGGGGCAGTGGCAGAGGCAGGGTTGATACGCTTGCAATTCAAATTTCATTCATAATTGCAAATGCTCTGCGAGGGTTGCTTGACTGCTTTGCCTATCACAGAAATTCATGCAACTGCGCGTTGCCTTCGCCTCTCCCTCCCTTCCTCCCCTCTCTCCCTTCCGCACTTATCTGTTATTTAAACATTCGCTCATTATGTTTATTACATTTATTAGCTGCCGCTGCTGGTTTTCAACTTCAATATTTGCACTCAAATTACGCCGCTGGGAGCGCGGCGAAGATCTTGCGCCTGCCTGGCAACGCGTGCGGTCTCACGCTCGCTGCCACATCATGATTGCAACCGTTGGCGGTTGCCAGGCAACAGACCGACTGGGATTTCTGCGTCCAATCAGCGGACGGGATTAGCCAGGCCTACAATAAGCAGCTGCTGCCAGACCAGACCAGAGCAGGCCAGAGCAGAGCAGAGCAGACCAGGCCGCGCAGCTCGAGGTTGCCTCGCTGGGCCTAATTGGTCGCAACGGCCGCGTATTCAGTGACAATGGCAACCAGCAAATTGCCACAGCTGAGCTGCCCTATAATCTTGTAGGCCATTTGAAGCAATTTGGAACAGCGCTTTAGTAACCGCTAAGAAGTAAACAGAGATTGGACTCTGTTTACCAAAGTTTCCTTATATGATGATTGTATTAGATTGAAGAGAATTAAAAATAAGTACAATGTTTTGTTTATGCTTAAATTTGAGGGAAATTATTTTGCATGAAATTATGTCTGCTCTATTAAGAGCGGAAACTGACGCCTAATAAATATATTAAGTTTAATTTTAATCATTCTTTTAATGACTTGACGAGCTATCTTTATTTGTATTGCTATATATTTATTTTTGCAACAACATGTTGATTAAATGATACAAACCATGACTTATTCAGTTATTTATAACTAAGTTTGAATTAACACAATTCTATATCCAACTTAAATTTATGAATTATTAAATTATTTATATTCCTTTGTTTTCAATCAGTAAAACTCTTTGAATTCATAGTAGGAAACATGTAGTGCATATTTGATAACCTTTTTCTTCAATTAATGAAAAGAAACTTGAAAACTATTTTAATTTGGAACTTTAGCTTTGAATATATCTTCTGCAATATCGCAAAATAGTGATGACCTCAAGAAAAAATTGTTTCTCTTAATTTTTTTTACCACTTTTGCATAATTGTTATAAATTTACAGCTGTATATAATACAAATGCACTTAGTATATATCATTTAAAATAAAAGCTATCGTAAAACGTGAAACATTTTTATAGTTTCTTCAATATCTTTGCTCAGAATTAGAAATCGAAGAGGCAAAAAGACCTTAAGGTTTTCCATTTTCAGAATTTCATTTTGAAAACTTATTTCATTTACAATTCCCTGTAATGCATCGCTCTCTCTCTCTTATTCTGTCTGTCTCCCATTTGCTCTCCATCTGTCTGTCTTACTGTCTCTCTCGGCATTATCTGATTCAATGCTAATTGATGATCAACTTACGATTCTAACGGTAGAGTCCATTCCATTATCCGAATGTTGCCGCAGGCTGTGGAAGTTTGTGCAACTTTCGACGGAGAACGACAGAGGCACGTTCCGCTTGATGCGATTAATGAATGTGCCACAGTTGGAGTCGTACTCGCAGTCTGAGTGGCCACACACACACACACACAGATACAGACAGACAACGACACGCAGTCAGCTAGGCAGACATATTGGCAGCTGGGCAGACAGGCAACTTCAAAGATTACACAGATAATTAATAAAATTAAACACAAAAGCACTCAGCGCCGAGCAGCCTCAGCCTCAACCGCGACCGCAACCCAAGTCGCTGTGGCAGCCGCAGTCGCAGTGGCAGTCACTGTGAATGGGAACAGTCACTGAGTGGGGCAGGTATTTGTGTTAGTTGACCGCAGGCGAGTCAAGGCGAGTTGAGGCGAGTCGAGGCAAGTCCGGCAATACCTTTGGGTCAGACCGAGTTGGGGTCGCATTAATTACAAACCAATGAGCGCACACAGCTCCTTCTGTGTGTCTGTGTGGGTGTGTAAGTGTGGCTAGTGCTACTATATGTGTATATAGGTAAATTACTTGCTCGTATCTTTAATTTGTGTTAATTTATGAAACTCATTATGGAGCAAGTTGCGCGCCAGTCGGTGAGTGTGTTTGTGTGTGTGTGTGCGTGCCGTAACCGCAATAGAAATGCCGCATGCCTGTCGAAAGCAGGCCCCATCCAACACCACAAGCCTCCCCTCCCCCGCGGCTGATCTCTTCAAAAAGTTGGGTCCGAAAGTTTTCGCGTAATTTCATTTAAAGTCCTCGAAAGTTGTGTGTGCCAACAATGGCAACAACTTGCAATTGTTCGAGTCGTGGCGAGTCGGCGCTCGCATAGAGTTTGTGGCTGCCACGCCCCCCAGCCTAGCCCCCAACTGCCTTTGGCCCCGATTCCAAGTGACGCTCATTACGCTGCTGATTTTTAGCACGAGCTCGAGCCGAAGCGAGGCGAGTCGAGCTGCGGCGCAATTCCACGAATTTGCACCTACGCATAAATGTGGCATAAATCCAATTAGGCGCCACCGGCAGCGCTTTAATTGACGTTGCCCCGCCCACCTGCGTGGTCGTCCGCCTGAAGTGTTGGGCGTGGCTGGTGTGTCTAGTGAATGGCAGTAAATGAATTGCATATGCCGCTTTTGTTTCGCCCGCCTCGACATATGAATGAATGAATGAGCGAATGAGTTGGTTCGCGGGGTCAACGGGGTCGACGGGGTCAGCTAGTATTCGTTAGATTTGTGCTGTAATTCGAGTTGCTTATGCACACATATATAAAACATATATATGGCCTAGATTTGTGACAGAGCGAGAGCGAGAGAGAGGGAGTGAGAGGGAGATTCAGCATAGGCAGCATCTGCTTGTCGCCTGAACTTGCAGCTCGTATTTCATTTGACTATTTGACAACTCTTTTTGAATTTGCCCGAATTTCGAGGTCCATTCTGCATGTGTGTGTGAGTGTGTGCAGTGTGTTTGTGTGTGTGTGGCAGGTGAGTTTCACTAGATTTTCAGCGCCACAGCGAAATCAGTTTTAAATTTAAATGTGTCGAAGGACACGTGCAAAATGCATAGCAAATGCGAAAGTTTTCAATTGAAATTCATTCGTTGAGCCTACAAACACACACACACACACACACACACACACACACACACACACACACACACACACACACACACACACACACACACACACACATACACACTGCAAACAGCTATTCATTTCAATTTGTGCTGAAAATAGGGAAAATTAATTAAAAACCTCTTTAAGAACCTTTTACGTTTTAGTTTACAAGTGCCTTTTTCAATATATTTTTATATTTTTTTTTATGAATTGCCAAACAGATTTATATTAGAAATAATTTGCATTGATTTTGGCATGACTTGCATATTTCTAGAATTTATAATGTAAATATTGTTGAAGCCTAAAATAATTTATGAATGTTAATAAATATAACTGAAATTTTTGGTTTATTTGCCTAGAAAGTTGACAAAGACACTCTTGAATCGATTTACACTTAATTATTCAATTTAAGACACTTAATTATGTTTGAAATTTATTCATCTCTAAAAAGACCGTATTCCAAAATATTTTTAATCTTCAAATAAGTGTGCAATAAAATTTTATATTGAGAAAATTAGACTTTTCTTTAAATAAAAAATAAAATTAGTTGGATTATGTAATCCTCCCTTCACTTCAAATATATAATATATGTAAATCCTCATCCATTTAATATTATATAGTTATATACTATTTCAAACATTCAAAGTAAAAGAAATCAAAAATATTAATTTGTCATTTTTATTTTACGCAGTTCTTCAATTGCTTAGATAAATTTATACATCAGTAATATTAATAATTACTTTATTGACTCATACGTATAGTTTATCACTGTTTATTTTCCCCGTTCGTTTCACATTCAATAAATATGACATATAGATTATAAAATAATGCCTCTAGCATCCAGTTCTCTTTAACAATCAACAGAGACCTCTCAATGCCAGTAAACATACAAATACATTTGCAGTAATACCAACTTCAGAGTAGCCCAATATCTTTATCAGTCTTAACCATTGACTTGGAATTGCATTCAATAAATATGAAACATGTTTCACAAAGGGTTTTCCCTTCATGGCTCAAGCTCACTTTGCTGTCGTATTCAGACTACAAAATTAGTAACATATACATATATTAATAATGGCTGGGCATAAGGACATGGCAATCTATTACTGGAAATGAAAGTTGTTTCATGGATATTTCATTGAACCGAAGTCATGTTGATTAAGTGACGTTGTCGCTTGTCCGGTTTGTTCATTGGCAATAAATAAACAATACGTTGCAGTTGCAGCAGTTCAGCCTCAGCCTCAGCTTCACGTTCAGCTTCAGCTTCAGTTTTCTCATCTTGTAATTATCCTGATGTGCGTGTGTGTGTGTGCATATTACTGCTTAAGCCGGTGCAAAAGAGAAATCTTAATTGGGGTATCTTGCCCTAATGAAATACCTGCTTGAAATATATTTTGACACGACATCGAGCGAATTGAGGCAGCCTGCTCCGAAACAGAATGTGTAATTAATTTTCTAGGAATATGTCTCGCACTCACCTTTATTGTCTGCTTAATGTGTAATTTCAATAATCGATTTCCCTCGAAAGTCCAAGCGGCTAGAAGGACACTTGTGCAGCACCTTCAGCTCAATTCACCTGCATGCACTTCTGCCTGCCTACCTCCCTCCCTGCCTGCCTTTCGTGGCACTCTGGCCCTGTCGCTGGCCTGTCAGTCCGGGCTTCTTCTTATGTCGGCGACGGCTGCGCACGGCATTAAATTAAAATGTCAAGTGTCGTGTTACTTCCGGCGCCAGAGTAACCAGACGCTGCCAGAGTTGCAGCAAGCAACAACTCCTTGTCAAATTGCATGCTATAAATTTTGTGCCAATCAAATTGAACTTGGCATATTATGCAACCAGCCCGAGCTGCTGCTGCTGCTGCTGCAGTTTCTGGCTTTATTAATGTGCACATGACCGAATTTCACAGGCAGAGGCAATTCAAAAAGGCTTGGCATTTCATTTAAATTCTTCTTTAGTTTTGTGGCAAAACAATTGTTGAACAAGTAGAAACAATGGCTGTATAAAGTGCACAAAAATGAAGAACTCACCAAGTATTTTATGGTTTTTATTTATTTATTGCACTAACCGAAGTACAAATGCGCTGCCAGAATTAAATATAAAGAAAGATCCTTCAATATGTATTCCAGGCACGTTACCAACTGCATGCCAGAAGTGATATACCCTGCATATTAGCATGCTATGCATTGCATATGTGTGTGCACATATTATAGCTAATTTCCGAGAGCCCAAAAATGTTTAATTGAAAATCACAACTGAATACAAAATAGTTTACAACAAACTGCACTCTGCATATCTGCCTCTAAAGTTTTGCACGCCCCCAGGGCGTGGCAGTTGCTTTTTACTCTTTGTTGTAAAAGTTTTGTGTAATAAAACGAATGGAAAAGTCTTTTTTTTTGTTTTTTTTGGAAATATATTTTTAATGGATTTTTGTTTCGTTTTGGAAATTAAAATTTACGCTTTACTTATTTACAAATAATAAGTAGATTTAGATGTATGTGTGAGATTGTGTGTGAGTGTGTGTATATGGTATGTTTGTTTGTAAACTATATGTAATAAAGATTCTTGATGCAATTTCACACTTTGCTGTTACACTTGAACGAGATTTTGATTTGAATTTTCATTTCGTTTTTTCTTTTATGGAATATTTTTCTTTATTTGTTGTCGATTTTTCTTGTGTTTGTGTGTGTGGCATTTGCTTTTAAACATGGTTCGCTTAATTCAAGTTTAGCTTACTAGTTAAATTCATTTTGAAATTGTTTAAAATTAACTACAATTTATTTCTGTATATTTATATATATAATTTTGTTAAGTTTTTGTTATGATTTTTTGCTTTTCTTTTCGTTTGCTGCTTATTTACTTTGTATATCAAGTAAATATATACAAATTACACATGTATTTACAATTAAATCTTAGCTACAAAAATTCCTTTCCTTCTTCTCTTTCTTCTTCTTCTTCCACATTCGCCTACTGTGCCATCGTCAAAAAGTTGCAAGAAAACACACAAAATGGGAACAAAACGAGTGGAAACAACACGCGGTTAAAAACAAGACATACAAATTAAACATTCATTAATTATTAACTAATCACTAAGTATTATTTGTAAAAATAGATTTGTATAAAATATAACTTATTCTGGTTAAATTGCTTTTGTTTTTAGATACATCAAAGAAAATTTGGAATTTCAACAGAAAGCTCACATAAACAAAAATTTAATAAAATTATTAATTTCTTCGTAATTTTTGAAATTAAGTTTAAAGTTTTTCAGCTGCACAGTTAATGTTGTTGTTGTGGTTTCGTTTTTACTCTTAACCGTATATCGTTTTTTGAATTATTTTCAATAATTTTTGTAAAGTTTGTTTGTTTTATAACTTACTTAAAGCAATTTTATATATTTTATTCTGTTTTTTTTTTTTGTTTGTTTTCTTTTCTTGGATTTATTTAAAAATGTTAAAATTATTTTTAAAGTAAATTAAGTTAGTTTTTACTTGTTTCATTTCATTTTACTGTTTTTGTGGCAGGTCGTACTGTTATTTTTTATATTTGTTTGTTATAAATATATTTTTGTTGATCAATTAACTAAAACACGCCGCAGCTAAGTAGGCAACGCAAAGCGGCGAGTGCAAAATTCGTTGCCTACTTACGCGGGCCAGGACAAAGTTATCGCTATCGAAGTTGTGGCCACAAATGCTTAACGCTAACGCGTACTCTTATCGCCTAAGATGAACGGTTGCGGAAAACACGTGTGAGATATAGTACATATACCACATATAAGTATGTGTAGCATACTATATAGACTATACACTAGATATATGTATATGTATATTTGTAGATTATTTTGCATTGTTTTTTTCTCTTTTGAAACTTTGCTCATTTCAACATTTGATGCCTTAAAAGTTACGCTTCGTTCTCCTTTCTGCGAATGCATCTGCGACTGGGTATTATCTGATGATATCCTAATTGCCCTATATTATAAGTAGCTCGTATTTAACATTTAGTGCATGTGTGTGTGTGTGTAGGGACTGTCAGTTAGTGTGTATGTGTGTTTGTGGTTGGGTGTGTGTCAACAAAGTGCTGCCACGGCCTTAACTAGAGCTGGGTGGATTAATGAGAACTCGATGCTTAAGTATCATATATCATATCATATCATATCGTTTCGTTGCCAATAAAACTCAACACACGTACCCTCAACTAAACTATCGTTATCGCTATCGTTATCGTTATCATACCACTTATAACAACAAAAATATGCGTATAAAAATTATAAAAAAATATTCAAAAATGGCCACTTCTCAAGTTGAGCAAGAGAATCAAGAATAAAAAGGTTGAGATTGAGATTTTGCTTTCAAGTCGAGTTTGAGTGAATGAAGGTGTGTGTGTGTGTGTGTGTAGATGAGTGTGATGTGTGTGTGAGAGAGGGATAGCTGGAGTGCCTGTACTTTTTTTTCTTCTTTCGAACTTTTCTCATTTTCATTTTCATGTTTTTGTCATTGAAGTTTCCCTTGACTCCTTTCTCTCTCTCTCTCTCTATCCTTCTCTCTCTCGTTAGACAATAATTTCGCGTATGACACGACGATTTCGGGCATTCGGCGTTGTTGAGTACTCGCCCTCGAAACTGTCATCGTAGCTGAGGGACATGTGCTGCTGTGGCGGCAGCACCTCATCCTGTTCCATGTGCTCCATGTTGTAGGGGTTCGGCAGGCCGCTTACGTCGTGATATGGTGAATCTGCAAGGTTGCAAAGAAGAGGGGGGAAAATTGTTTAAATTAGTTTTCAACACGTTCTATCTCTCTTTCTCTCGCTTAAAATTTGCGACTCATGCGCAAACAATTAAAAACAAAAACCAGTAAATAGCACAAAAAACAACGAGTAAAAAAACAACAATCAAAAATTGTTTTCGTTTTCCGAAAAATGAAACAAACACACGCACAATGAACTCAACATGGCAAGAAAGGAGCTGGGTGTCAGTGTGTGTGCTTGGTTAAGGTCAGTTAGGGTGTGAAAAACTTCAACAAAAATGCAAATGAAAGTGAAGCCAAAGGGGGGGAACAGGGGAAGGTAAAAGAAACTAAGGGGGGGGGGGGAAAAACGATTTCAACTTGAAACTGAAAATTCTTCAACATCATCGCTGGGCATCTTTACACTTACTTCAGCCTGCGCGCTCCGTTAGAGCGTAACATCCTGAATGATGTCCGCTGTTTTAGGTGATTTGAAGTTAACAATTTCAGCCATGGTGTGTTAGCATTATTAATATTATTATTATAGTTAGAGATAATGAGACGAAAATGAGAGAGAAGAAAAAAAGAAGCCACAAATTGGTTAGCAAAAGGTTCATTTAGATTGTAGCCTGACTTAATCTAAAGGAAAAGTTGATTACTATGTTGCATATGGTGAACTAAAATGAGATCACTTGATGACTGTGCGTGTGCGTCACACATTACCCAAACAGACAAAGCGTGTACTTAATATGCTTATGAGACATAGAGACAAGAAGAGCAAGAGCGGAGACCCAGAGTAGAAGATATATTAATGGATTGAGTAAGATAGAAGGAAAGAGGCTGAGCGATAGGAAGAAGAGCAGAGCAAGAATTAGATCGACTTTTAGAACAATATAAAAGAAATATAGCTATAGAAGTGAGGTGGACAGATGCTCAGATAAAGAGGAAGAGTGGGAAAGAGATGGAGTGAATGCAAGAGACGTTGCAGAGCAGCAAAAGGGATATAGAGAAGGATTCTCATATGGAGTGTTAGAGAGAAAGAGTTACAAAGTTTCACAAATGCATTCTCCCTAAACTGCATCGCTTTATTGAAGCATTATATTCCTGTTCAACATAGAGAATCCCATAAATTAATTCAAAGACTTATCCCAAAGTTCATTTCGAATCTCTGCCCTCTCTTCTCCTCTCTCTCTCTCACTGCACTTTGCTATCAATTTAAGTTGAGCTTTGCATAAGCAGCTTTCGCTTTGCCATTTTAAATTGCAGCTTAAAATTGTCAGTTGACTGCCTTTCAATTCGTTGTTGTTATTGTTGTCTGGCCTGCGCTGTCGGCTTGACTAGGCCAACAACAGAGGCAGCGACAGGGGCAGCAACAGAGACAGCGGCAGAGGCAGGGACAATTCTTTTAATTTGCCAGTTGACTGCGCGGCTGCTAACGAGGCAGGCGACTGTTAAAAAATTAATTACAATTCGCAGCAGTTGCAAGTTGCAGTTGCAATTGGAGTGTTGCAAGTTGCAGCTGCAATTGGAGTGTGCAAGGGGAATTGAGGTGGGGGCGTGGCCATTGGAATTGAATGTCAACAGCTCGAAATGAAATTTGTTGTGCAGTTTCGTTCGCTCTCTCCTCTCTTTCTTTCTCTGTCTCTCGCTCTCTTTCTGTTGCCACCGCGTACCAAATGTGTAAACAGCGCATTAATTTTGAATCACAGGACACTGTCTGGCAAACACACATGCACACAAGCACACATACATACACGCACAGGGACAAACACACACACACATAGCGCTGCTCATGCTTTGCCGAACATCTTTGTCAACAAATTGTTGCATACATTTAGGCAGCTTCTGCAGCTCCACCTTGACGCTGTCCTTCGACTGCCCCAGCACCCCTTCCCTTTCCCCTGCACCTGACGTTACTCTTTCCTCACTTCTCTTTCCCCTTCCTTTTTACCTTCCACTCTGAATTCCATTTGCCTGTGCTATGCAAATGCCCTCACTGGATTCCCAAACCCAAAAAGCATTTGTGTCGCTCTCATTGTCTCACTCTTTCCCCCTCTCTCTCCATCTCTCTCATTGTGTGCCAAATCGTTGGAAAATTTATTGGAATTTGAATTTCAAAATCGAAATCGCCGCATCGAAATGTGGCTCCAGCTTCCCCCCGCCTTACCCCTTCACTCACACTCTTTTGCTTTCTTTTCTCTGCTTCGCTTTGCTTTGGCCGCATACCAAAGTGTGTTTGGCCCTCCCCCCCATCTCTCTCTCTCTGGCTAGCTGTGAATATCTATGCACTCACATGGCGCATACAAAAACACATATATAAAACGGTAAATCCTTTTTAACAACTGCTCTTTAACATGCTTACCCTGCCCCCTCTCTCTCCCTCACTGACTTCGTGCGAAAATTTCTAAGCGCGTTTGTCGCCCATTTTCCGCACTCCTCCTCCCTCTTTCTCTCTCTCTTTCCATCGGCTTTCGGCATCTGCATAAACTTGACCCAAAAAAAAAAGGAAAAAGGATGTAAAAACCAACGGCAGAAAGCCAAGCCAAGCCAGGCCAGACCAGACCAGGCCCAGCTCGGACCCGGCCAGGCAAAAGGCATAAGCGAATCCTCTTTTCAATGTTGTTTTTGCCCTGCTTTCTCCGTGTTTTTTCCTGTTCCACATTTTTTTTTACTATTTTCTTTGGATTTCCCAACTCTTTAGTATTTCTTTTTTCGTTATTTTTTTTTTTTTTGGCTTGTTCACGCTGCTTGGCCGGCGTATTTTATGGCCAATACGTGAGCTGTGCGTATTATGCGCATAACTTAATGCATGCCACGCCTACAGCACAAACTGCCCCCTAACCTTCTCTCTTCTACTCCTCCCTTTTGTTGTTGTTGCTGTTTAGTTTTTCGGTTTTTCAATTTCCCCCCCTCCTTCACAGTGGCAACAACTTAATCGTTTTTGCGTTACGCATACGCACTGTGTGCAACTGTCTTGCCTGTACTCTGTGAAGGTGAAGCTTAGTGAGCTGTAGAGTAAGATATGAGATGCTTTGCACTGGCAGCAATTACAGGGTATCTGCAGATTCTTTCTTGCATGCACAGTTTTTTTTTTCTTGTTGGCCTTTTCATGCTAATTTGTTACTCACAATTCTAAATCTCTTCCTACCTACTTCACTTTCTTTCAAACTCCCTTCTCTTTCCCCACCTCACTCTCACTCCAGCTCACTTTCCCCAGCTCCTTCTCCATTTCTTTGCCCACCTCCTTCCCTCTTCCCTAGACCACCTCTCTCTCACTTTCTTGCCTCTATCTTTCTCAAAAACTGTCGAAAGTAAACAAATCAT
Source organism: Zaprionus indianus (assembly GCA_018904595.1). Lineage (NCBI taxonomy): Eukaryota > Metazoa > Arthropoda > Insecta > Diptera > Drosophilidae > Zaprionus > Zaprionus indianus. Next base: position 8,674,448 of record JAEIHA010000905.1, read on the forward strand.
TGCAGCAGAGTTTATCCTCACACACACACTCGCACACACACACACACACACTGTGCCACCTACACGTAACAGTTGCTTATCATGCTTGCCTTTACCCCCTCCGCTACCCCCTTCTCATTGCTTCTCTAGCTACTCGCAAATCCACTTAGTGTGTGTTTAGTAGAGACGAAGTCCTTGCTCCTTGCTGGATTCAAAGTTCTCTCTTGCTCATGATTTATGCGACTTGATGCCGTTATCCGTGCTAAGTGAGAGGCCTTTTTTGCTGCTACTACTCATCATTGCCACTACACTCCGCTGCCCCTGTCCCTCCCTCTGCCGCTTCTTGTGCATTTTCTTTTTCTATTTTTATGGCACTTTGAATAAGTTGTGCGTCATTCCGTGGCGCATTTATTGGCGCACCTTCTACGTTGCGGAATTGCAGCATTTTATGGCCTCGATTTGTGCTCGCAAGTGTTGCACAACGCACAGCAGAATGCAATAAAGCAGAAGAGAGGGGGCGAGGTGGGGGGTAGGTTGACTTGCCAGCTGATTGAAATAATTGCAGTCAGTGATTTAGACCTTTTTTTATGGGAAACAGTTGAGAGCTTTGATAGTTCTTGACTACTTGACGCCTTGAACTAGTTGTAAATTATAGGCGCTGTGCAAATTAATATCAGAAAAAAGTTAAAGAAAGTTTTTTTTAGTATCTTTGAGAAGGTTTTCATGGAGGCATTGCAGCTTTAATTTATTTGCATGCAATAAAACTTTCTTGGAGTATGATATCGAAATTGGAGCAGAGATTTTCATCAGTAGATACTGTTTTTATAACGTTTACTACTATTATTATATATACAATAATATACTAGTTACTATTGCAGTGCTGATCTCTAGTATGTATAGCTAGTATATCAATTGCTATAATCACAATATTCTATTCACATCTCTCCCCTTTCTTGCCTGCTCTCATTTCTTCTCTGACAACTTTCGCTTTCAACTTTGAACTTTAAATCATTCCAGTTTCCTCTTAAATTCGTCTCTTATTTTTTGCATGTGTCATCTCTTTTTCTCTCTCTCTCTAGTGCTGACTCTTTTTGGCCTTTTGTCTTTCGCTTTCCATTTTTCTCTCTTGCTCTGTTGGTTTAATGATGAATTAAGCTTCATGTGCGAAAATGCGCCAGCAACTGACACAAAAGTCTGCATAATCAATCAGTCAAACAGTTGCCCCTCACTCCTCAGCCCACCCCACTTTCCCTTGCCTTCCCTCTCTTCTCTTTTCTCCATAACCAACTTTACTCTCGTTTCAGCATTGCAAGCCCCTCCCTTAACCCCTTCCATCACTCTTTGAGTTCGCTTTTTGCATGTTGCAAATGAAAGAGAGAAAAAAAATACCGAAAATTTTTTGCTTACGCAGCTTTTGCGCCTTTTGCCGCCACAGACTTCTTTCCGGCTAAAACCCCCCGCCACTGCTCTCCCCCTCCCCCCTGCACTGTGCTGCGTTAAACCACTTACCCATCCCCCCGCTGCTGTCGATGCAGTTGCACACAAAAGTCAGCTCAGCTGCAGCTACAGTTGGCAAGTGTAAAAGCTTTTAAACATGTTGCCACACACACGCAGGCACACACACACACAAACACACATATACAAGCACACTCATACATTCCCTCTCTCTCTCTCTTCCTTTCCCTCTCGCACACAGCTGCACATAAGCTGACACATCAATGTAATGAAGACGTATTTGCATATTGTACTGCACTGTCAATGGCTTCAGCTCTGCCTCTCTACCTCCCTCTCTCTCTTTCTCTCTGCTCACTCTCCCCCTGCCTTTGCTTATGCCCTTTCTCAATCCACACCTCGCTCTATCCTCTTCTGCAATAATTCCAGCATGCATGTTACACCAGTTGCAGTAGTTTTGGCTTGCAGCGAAGGGAATGACTAGAGTTAAGAGCAGCTCAGTGTAGATTGAAGCCACAAGAACTTGGCATTTCACTAGCTGAGTTTATAATCTTTAAGCAGCTTCATTCATATATTCTCTAGATCTTATTTTCGAATTCTATTGTAATTTGTTTCTTTGGCATCACTGCGATGTGTTTGCTAAGGTTTTTCTCAATTGACTCTACGAAGTATAGCTTTGCTTATGTATTGTATTTTTCTCATTTTAATAAATTAAAGTAAATAATGACTTATGCTCTTCTTTGTCTTTTGTATGTGTTTTCGGACTATACAAATATTAACATATTTATACTACATCTGCCTTGTATTTTTATAAAAATAATATGCATAAAGCTGGCATAGGAATAATCGGCCAAAGGAAGGGATTTGGTATGAAGACCATTTTTGATATTCGAAGTGCATCTACAAGGCTACAAAAGCGTAGTCTATTCTTCTGAAAGTTGTTCAATTTAGTATTATAAAGTTCTAAAGTTCTTTCCTTTCTACGAATGAGTTCCAAATTTCAGCAGATTTTGAACAGTTTTTCTCTGAATATCCGATCTGAATTTCTGTCAGAACATTCTGTACCATAAACTCTTTCACTACACTCTACTCCTTCTCAATCTCTATCCCTCTCACTCTCTCTCTCTAGCCAACCCCCTCTTTCCCTTAGGTGAAACTGTTTTACAACTTCTTCTCGCAGCTGCTCTGCACTGCACTCTGCACTCTCTTCCCCTCTCACTCTCTCTCTCTCTCTCTCTTCTGTTGCCTTCCTTCTCCTCACAGTTTCCATTTTTGCATGTTGTTGCTTTTGATGTTAGTGTTGCTGTTGTTGTTGCCTGCATTTTATTGACATACATGTGGGCGCATGCAAGCGTCTGTGTGTGTGTGTCTGTGTGTGTGAGCGTGTCATGAACAGACAGAACTGGCCAAGCTTGTATGGTAGTTTGGCATATTCGAGTAGTTCATGTTGTTGTTGTTGTTCGCGTTGTTGAATTTTGTTCATTTCTTAGTTTGGCGCCATAAACGCAAAAATTTCTGCGTTTAACCACAGCGCGCTGCCGCTGACCAAATGCAAAATAGGTCAATGTGGCAGCAGACGGGGGGAAAGTGGGAGTAAGGCGAGGCGGGGGCGTGGGCGTGGCAAGTGTGTTGTTGTTATGCAGGCACAAGCAGCGAAGGCAGCGAAGCCGCAGAGTTGTCGTATTTGTGTTTCGCTTTTGCATTTTAGACATACGCACGAGCGCATCACACACACACACACACATACACACATGGCACACACGCATCACAAATAACAAAATTTCAAGCATGGACGCCAGTGCAACAACAACAGCAACAACAACAACAGCAATGACCGCAACGAGCAGCAGCAACAAGAAGGGGAGAAGGAGAAGGAGGCGGACAACGACAGCAGACGCGCAACCACATCCTGCTCTGCTCTGTCCTGTTCTGAGTCGTGTGCTTCGTCCTGCCGCAACGTCGCCGGGCAATAAAAACCCGCAACATAAAATAACAACAACAACAGCAACAGCATTAACAAAAAATACACGCAAAAAAAAAAAAAAAATACCAAATTTTACATTGCTGTTGTTTTTTCATATTTTTTTCGGGCGCGCTCGCTCATAAACCGTAAAGATAACACAAATACGGCACACACGCGGCTTACACACACACGCACACACACACACAGACACTCGCATAAGCCGCATAGTTGTAAGCAAGACCAGCAACAACAGAAGAGAAGAGAGAGTGAGTGGGGCAGAGCAACATCATCACGCATACGCCCTGTGGCCGCCTGATTGCAGTCAGCTCACTTCGTTGCTCGTTGTGTGAATATCCTGTGCATGCACAGCAATTAATCGATGGGGTATATACACTTAGGCTAAAGAACAGCAAGAAATTCAAAATTAATAGCATACTTTTTAGGGCAAGAGTTGACTTTTTCCCTGAATGTTTCTTTGTTACTCTTCTCTGCACTCTACCTGTCTCTTTCATCTATTTTCCTATTTCTTTATCTACTCACTTAAGTTTTGTTACGCCTTATACAGGTTATCTATCCGTCGGGTTCGCTTGCTTGCTGTTTTTTGCTCGAGCATTTCGGTTTCTCGGTTCGTTTTTTATTATTTAATATTTTAAAACACTTGCGGTGTTATTGGCATTACAACAACAAAACACACACACACACGCACAAGCACACACACGCAGTATACACACACATACACTCTTATGCAGGGTCTGTGCAGACAGACAGAAAATAACACAAGGATGCCAAAGCAAAAGATGCCAAAGGCGCTTCCAATTTGTTATTGCCGTTGTTGCCACTGTTGTTGTTGTTGTTGCTGCTGTTGTTGTTGCTACTGTTGTTGTTCATGTTGTTGTTGTTGCTCTTGCTGCTGCTTGCTTTGCCTCGGCAAACTTTAAGCAAAAAGTTTGCGCAAAGACTTTAAGCCAAGGCCGTCAGTGGAAAAAGAAGTAAACGTTGGCAGGGAAAACACTTGTGACATGTTTGGGATGTTTTCATTTTCCACAAGCAGAAGTAAAGGCTGCAGCACACACAAACACACGCACACATAGAAACAGACAGAGAGAGAGAGAGAGAGAGAGAAAGGGAGAGAGAGAAGGCGCTACACATGTAGCCCGCACATAATTAGCATGGGTCGACGTCAGCGATATCCAAAGTGCTTAACTTGTCATAACCAAAAGTCCAAGTGCCAACATAGCAACAACAACAATAACAACAGTAACAGCGGCAACAGCAGAAACAACAACAACAAACATAACAGCAACAACAACAAGCAGAGCCGCAATAACAACAACAGCGAGTTGGGGCACAAAACAGTTGCCAAGTTTGACAGCGCCCCCAACTAAGGGTCGGACTCCTTAGTCAGCCTGCGCTGCTACCTCTGCCTTTATCTGTCTTCCTCCCTCATCCCCTCTCTCGCTCTTCTGCCTTCTCGCACACCCTTTCGGCCAACTGTTTGTAGGAGAGATAGCCCAGTCCCAGTCCCAGTTTGAGGTTCAGTCCCAGCCCCTACGCGTGCTTAATGTGTCACAACTAGCCTCGTTCACTTCGTTCGCGTTGAAAGTTGTCAGATTTGCTCAGTTTTCCCTTCAGCTTTTCCTTTTCCCATTTTTTTTTTATTTTGTATTTTCTAATAACTCTTTATAGGTCTACACTTTGCTAACTGACAAAGTTTCTTTTCTCTTTTACACATTTCCAGCAGGGGAGGCTTATAAAGTCAAGCTACCAATTTGATATATCATTCAGTTTTTGGTTATCTCTCTAAGCACCTAGGTTAGTGTTGAGTAGGGTTTGAGCGAAGGCTTCTGCTTCTGCTTTCTCTGTCTTCTGCTGATGAGTTGTCAAGTTGGAGCGGATTTTGTAGGCAGTTCGCAGAATCTTGTGGAACTGGCACTTGAATGTTGATATAGTAATAAGATTGACATGCCAGCAGCTACTAATCTTTCTTCTTTCTTTACAATTTTATAGTATATCTTTATGTATTTCAGCACATCGTAGCTTATTTTTAGGCCATTGATGAAGCATCCCGGAATCTATAAACTTTATTCTGAATGAGCATCAACAGCGGAGTCGCTTGAGCCTTGCCTGCAACCTAATCTTATAGCAGGATATTGTGAACATATTGTCAAACTATAGTTAGTTCTATTGGACATACAAGATAACATTTTTATGGGAGAAATATTTCCTTAAATTCTTCTTAAGTCATTTCTAATACTTTCCATGACAATCTGTATAAACTTTTATTTCCATTCAGCCTCTTTTATGTCAATATCAACCATAATAGCACATCGTGCCAATACATTCCCAATAACACCCCTTTAATGTTAAGTTCTTAAGTTCCTCTCTGTTACTCACCTAAATGCTGATCGACACGCTTCTTGGGCTTCTGCACGGAGGCATAGGGATCACTGCAGTAGTCCTGCCGGGACGGATTCTGACTGTTGCGCAAATTATGATATTCATCGCCCACCTGGCTGGGCGTGGCTGTCAAATGGGGATACGGAGCGTAGTCATCCACCGCACCATAGCCGCCATGCGTGAGTGGATCGTAGCCATAGGTGGGTTGTTGCTCCACATACTGATTGTGTGGCGCCTGGACGAGAGTTTGCTGATTTCCCACAGCCGCAGCGGACATTTTCACCTGCCACAGCGAGTCCTGTGAGTTGACGCTGCCGCCGTTGTTTGAATTCGAATAATTGTTCTCCATGTAGCCCATGTTGACCCCTGCAAAGAGAGAGAGAGAGTGAAAAAACCAAATGAGTGCACAGAGAAAAAATAAAAGAAAGGGAGAGTGAGAAAAAGAGATGAAGAACAATGCGAACAAGTGTCGCATAAATCCGCCACAGCTTCGCATAATTCACATGGGAATACGTTGACAGATTTCTGGCGCCAGGCCAAGCGAGCAGCGAACGCAGAGAACTCCATAAATAATATTCAAAAACAATTTTCAATCGAGGGAAAAAAACACGAACAAGTTCTGCACGCTTTTGTTTAATGGATTTTCATTGATTAGCACATAAAAAACAGCAGCAAAAGAGACACCACAAAAAGGAAAGAGAGAGGCAGAGAGGAAACACGCGAAAATGAATTTATTAACTTCGCTGTTCGTTGCGGAATCAACAAGGCGTAATTAATAGTTGCAAACATATTGCGTATACGCAGCGTGCGCCACTTAAAAGAGACGCCACAGCACAGCAGAAAAAAAGCTGTCGTAAACTCGCTCAGTATCTGTGTCGAGCGAGGGCTCCCTTCCGTTCCCCGTCCCCCTCCCTGCTCCCTTTCCTTTTGTAGTTTGTGGCAAAAGTTTTTGTTGACAAATTTTTTACGAGCTTCGCGAAGAAAACAATCGAAGGCGAAGTACAAGCAACAGCCTGAGGACGCAGCAAGCGGGGGAGGGATGTGTAGAGGGGGCGTGTCCTGTGGGGGAGGGGGAGTTGGTGCGCATTGTCCTTGCGGTGCTTGTTACGCGGCAGAACAAAGGCGTTGACAAGGAGAGTGCGCCTTGTTACGGCCTGCCTCGACTCGCCTCGCCTTGCCTTGCCTCGTTGTCGAGTCCTTTCCTTTCATCCTTGTTACGCGCTATCCCCCTCTCTTTCTTTCTGTCTCTCTCTTGTTGTGCGTGCGTCCGCCTTTGTTGTTGCTGCTGCTCGCATTTATTATTATTTTTATATCGTGATAAATCACTCATAAATATTAAACGCACGCCAGACCCGAAACGAAACAAACGCAACCCAGCACCGAAAACAATATAAACTTTTTGAATTTTGAATTTGAAAGCGACCGGAAAACGAGGCTTGAAAAACGCTTTCGCTTGCATTTCGACAAGTTTTTAGTGAGAGTTATAGAAGATTTTGTGTGCATATTAATTGTTTTTGAATTTAATTAAGGTGTTTTTTTCTGCATTGGAAACAGTTTAGTCTCTTCTGCCATTCAAAAAATGAAATTTAGAATTTTATGCAGTTAAATTTGTTTTATTTTTTTTATAATCTTTTATTACTTTCTTCTCAAATCTCTTTCACCACCATTTCGCCTACCTTCCAACCTAGCTATTTCGCTTTCCAGCACCGTCAAGCTTCCTCTTCGATTTTACTGAGTTCTTTCTAGCATTTTACGACAAGTTGTTGGACTAGAAAACTCATTTGGTGCCCACGCAATACACGCGACACAGAAAGCTCTCAATTCTCTCGACTTTTTGGGTGCTTCCATTGCCAACTTTGTGCCCCCCTTCCCCCCTTCCTTTGCTCATTTTCCTACTTGTTTCTTGCGTGTTGGTTGCCGCTTTTATGCGACATGGTGGGCGTGATAATTTTTATGATTAGCCATAAAACTAAAAACAGTAATAATATTAACTTCATTTTCATTTTCATTTACATTCTCTCCCCCTCTCTCTCTCTCTCTGTCCCACTTTCCCTCTCTCTGTCTCTCTCTCATTGTCTTTCTACTGCTTCACATGCGACTCGAGGACAGTCGCGTTCTTTGCATATTTGATGCGATATTTTTGTGCTGTTTTATGCGTCTTCAAATGAGGCATGAAACTGAGGCAAAAACTGCAAGAATTACAAAGAGAGAGAGAGAGGGAAAAAGAGGGAGCGAGGCAGCAAAAAATTAAATAAACTTTTCAATTTGATAAGCATCAAATCAGTTGGCAGAAACTTTTGATTGCGCAAGTTTTTCGGCGCATATTTTTGGGCCTCACAGAAAATAACAATAACAAATGCGGGGAAACAAGGGATAAGGGATAAGGGGTGTGGCCAAAGCGAAATGAGAGAAAATAGAAAATCGCAAGGAATTTTAATGCATTTTTCCTGGCATTGTGTTCTTGTTGTTGTTGTTGCTGTTTCGCTTACGCTTTGGCGAACGCGAGGCGCAATTAAAGTTTTCCTTTTCCCTCAGCAACAAAAACTTTTCACATTGATTTGTGCAAATAACTGTTTGCGGCATAGTTTTCAAAACAGTTGCCAGCGAAAGGGGTGTAGCGAAAGAGTGAGAGAGAGAGGTAGAGAGAGAGAGGGGTAGAGAGGGAAAGGCAGCTTATTAATCTCAAGTCGCTTGGCAACCGTTTGCGGGCTGCAAATATTTTCAGCTATTCATGTTAACAACTCTTTGGCCAAGTGGCAAAGTTGCAAGCACGCCAGCAGCTGCCACGTTCTGCTTCCCCTCACTCCCTACTCCCTCTCCAACCCCCTTGGCACTGCTCTAATTCACTCTTGGGGGCAAAAGTTTGTGCAGCGGAAGCGTTTATAATTATGCAACATTTTTGTGCAGCAGCCGCACAATAAAAACAGTTTCAAATGCCATTAACGGTTAACTAAGCGACGGCGAGAGCGAGCGAGATAGCCAGAGGAAGAGAGGGAGAGAGAGTGAGGGAGAGCGAGTGCAAAGTAGGAAGTGTGCAGCAGCTGCAGCTAAAGAGAGTCGAGTGGCTTCGCGTCGCTTTGCTTCGAGTTGAGTTGTCCAAGTTTGGTGGCACCTCGAGCGCGCATACGGTGTTAATGGGCGCCATGCTGAGGCTATGCCACGCCCCCCAACCCCCCCTAACTCCACTATAAGAGAGCGCTCTTACACTCAGCGACCTTTGTTGCTGCTTGTTGCACTTTTAATTAGCGTCGCGACGCAACGCAGCCTGCCTCGGCATTTGGCCTCAAATGCGCTTAAATGCCAAAAGTGGCAAACGCCGCCGACGCCGACGCCGAGTTGTGGGGCAGGCAGAGGGGGGAGGAAGAGAGAAAAGAAGCAGAGAAGGCAGCGCAGACTAGGCAACTCGACTTCATTTCGTTGCACAGCACCCAGTGGCAGCAAGATGAAATCAATCTGCAGACTTAGTATGCAAAGCTGCAACTTGAGACGACAGCAGGCAAAAGGTAGTGCCAAATAGCCTGCCCACAGCATGCATATTTCATGTGCCACACACCCAGACCAACCAGAAGTGCCTCTTCAGCACACTCACTTCACGCTAACTTTCTCTCCCTCTCTCTTGCTCATGCAGGCACTTCTACTGCTTGCCTTGCCTACTCTTTTCCCGCTGGGTTACTTGGCCACTTGTCGTGAGAACCACCTGACTCCGCACTACTCTCCACCCCCCTCCCTCCCTCCCTCCCTTGTAGCATCTGCCTTTTGCAGCATCCTGGCCAAGTTCCTGTGTGCCCTGCCCTGCCATGTTGCAGTTTTTGCTGCTGCTGGCGGCCTTTTTAGCCATTTTTGCTGGCACAAAAAAATAAAGTTTTACTCAGCCTCAGTCTGTGTGTGTGTGTCGGTGTGTTTGTGTGTGTGTGCCAGAGAGTGTTGAGAGTTTTACAACTTTCACTAGAATGGTGGCCAGGGCTCAGCAAAGTCTTTAAGGTATAAAATACACATAAATCTGCTCGCTGATTCTGATTTTCTCCCCGTTAACGAGGTCAAGTTGAGCTGAGAAAACTTTTCGCAGGCAAAAACTTTAACTTTCGGCATTTTCATAATAATAAGAGAAAGATAATCAGATGTACTTAGGATGTTATACTAAAGTTGCCCCACAGTTGCACAGCATATTCAAGCTAGACAAAGCGGCAGTGCAACTACAATGGATACAGTGGCTTAATAACGTTGAATATATGTATATATCGCGACACAAACTGCAAGTGGAAGTTAACAAAGCTCGTTTGGGGTTTTTCGGGAAAGGTTTTGAAGTTACTTTCAGTTGGGAACTAACGGGAGAGTTCGCTTTGGTTCTGTGAAACATTTGTGAGTTGATTAAGAAAATATATATTTGACTTATATTCATTAACAAACTTTAATATTGTATTTTGCATGGATTTTTGTAAATTACTCCTTATGAAAAATTGAAAAACCTTTAAGGCTTTAAATACTTCTTAGACCTTCTAAACCAAATCTACCTCCTTTCGGCTAGTTACTTCAAGAGAATTTTTAACTTTAGCTGGATTGTTCGACCTAATCTCCTTCAGCCCGAGCAGCTGTTTGCCTTAGCCAATAAATAGCTAAATAAACCATGTTCTGTTGCAGCTATTTCACTTATTTTTCACTTAAGTTCTGAAATACTTTCTTTAGTTTTGGCAATTGAAATGATTTTTATTTCAACTGCAGCTGGAAATATTCTCAAAGCTAGCTCAGGTTTGCCCCCCTCCCCCCCACTGCGTTTCACTCAATAAATGTGGGTGAAGGCTTTCATATTGTTGCCCCGCTTTCCCCCTCCACCTTTGCTGCACTGCCCCTCCTTGGCACATTCTCGATGAACTGCAATCTGTGCCATGTCAGCAGCTGCGTGTGTTTAGATTTTAAAGCCAATTAGTTGGTCAGCAACACAGAGTGGAGAATAAAAATAGAAAAACAACAAACATAAAACAGAAAGAGAAAGAGGAAGGGAAGGAGAGGTAGGAGAAGGGGTAGAAAAGGAGGGAAAACCGTTAGAGCGATGCCGGCAAATGTAGCTCATAGATTTTTGTCATTGAATTGTGCGGTCAAGCTGGCCAAGGCTGCAAACAACAACAACGAGAGCAACAGCAACAACAACAACGAGTGCAACAGTAGCTGCAACAACAACAGCAGCAGCAGCGTAAAGCCTCAGCAACAACAACAAACAAGCTGCAAAACAAACATATTGGAGAGAGAGGGAGCAAAAAAAAGGAGAAAAACTGCGCCTAAAAGGCTGCAACACAAAATGTTGTTCGAATCGGTTGATGTGGTTGCCCAGCCGAGGGACGTGCGGGTAAAGGAAAGGGGGAAGAAAGGGGGCTGCAAAAACCCGCGCACAACTATTTTGCGGCTGTTTGCTTTGCGGCTCGTTGCTGCATTTCAAACCAAAAACGCAGAAATGCTGCACCCCACTCCCCTTCCCAGCTCCCCGCCCCACCCCGCCAGACAAACAGCATTTGTTGCGAGGAGTCGAGTTCATGGCTTTATTTATTTAGCGCATAAATTTTCACAGCGCACTAGCGGGATTTTTTTGCAGCTTTGCTCTTCTAGCTTTTTTTCTGCTCCCTTTTGCCGTCGAAAGGGGAGGCGTGGCCAAATGACAACGACATTTGTTTGCATTTATTTTGGTTTTCAGCGTACATGTTCCCTAGACAGAGAGTTGCCACCCTCCCCCTCCCCTCCATGACTTGTCTAGCCGTAGGCGTTACACAGCAGCTCAATGTGTATGTCTCTCTTTCTCGCTCTCTCCCCTTCTATCTGTCTCGTCCGCTCGTCCGAGCTTAACTCGACACAAACAAAAAATTAAACAAACTTTCGCTTGGCTAGTTCAGAGTTCACAGTTCACTTGATGCCACCGATGCCGGGACCGACGATGTCGACGTGTTAAAGGATTTTCACAGCCAGCAAATACACTGGGCAAACACACACATATGCATCTCATGTGTGTGTGTGTGATTACACTGTGAGAATTAGTTGAGTGCTAAACTTGAGCTTTATGAAAGGCATTAAGAGATAGTATAGTGCACTGTTATACATGTACAAAGCAGAACTCCTTAATGTGCTAAAGAAAGCTTTGAACTGGACATAAAACAATGTATAACAGTTTTTATGCGGACATACATATTTATATACACGACTTGCCTCAGAAACAAAGAGAACAATTTTGCCAGTATAACACTTTTAAGGGTATACCTATCACTCATTTCTATATATATTTCGGTATATCACTTTATAACAGTTGCAGTTCTGCAGAAATCGAATATAAATCACCCTATAACAGTGCTTTATAAATGTATAGCAGTTTTTTTACGTGCCTCATAGTGAAATATGCCTGTATAACAGTTTTTTAAAAGTGTATAACAGTTCTTTCTGATTGCATAGAAGTGAATTTTAAGTGCATAGCAATGCTTTATAAGTGTATAACAATTCTTTGTAGATGTATAACAGTTTTTAAGAGTGTATAACAGTGCTTTAAAAGTGAATAACAAAGTATAACAGTTCTTTAAAGGTGTATAACAGTTTTTTAAAAGTTTATAACGGTGTAAAAGTATATAACAGTTCTTTCAGACTGCATGATAGTACTTTAAAAGTGTATACCAGTGCCTGATAAGTGTATAGCAGGGAATTATACGTGCATAGCAATGCTTACTAAGTGTATAACAGTTCATTATAACAGTTCTTGATTACAGCTCTTCAGTATTAATTAAAACTCCCGCAACAAAGCCCAACACACTCTCAACTCATCATAAAAACTACTTTAACTGGCGCCGAAGGCTTTCATCCACTCCGTAACTCGCCGTAATTCCCCACACAGCACATGTTTACAGCGAGAAGGGGGAGAGAGGGAGGGGGGCATATCTTTTAATTATTTTGTAATTGCACAAATGCAATTCGCAATTCGATAAATGCAAAAGTGCTGCTAACTACGCCGACTTTATCACAATTTGCCACTGCGAGAGTTGCCTCACTGCAATTTGCAATTTGCGCTGCCAACGTGTTTGCTGTAACCCCTTCTCACTCCTCGAACTCCCCTCCACCTCTACGCCACTGGAACAATACTCAGTGCTAGCCATTGTTTTTATTGCCCTCGTTGTTGTTTGTTGGTGCTGTTGTTGTTGTTGTTGCTGCAGTCGGTTAACATGCAAAGTTCATTAGGTTTTTGGCCTATGCGACGATTGCGGCAATTTTCGGTTGAGCTTTTAACGAGTGCCAGGGAGTGCAGTCGGAGTAAGAGAGAGAGAGAGAGAGTGAGAGAGAGAAAGAGGTAGAGGGAGCCTGCCTGCAGGCAAAGGACATTTGCGTTCGTCGTGTGCTCCTTAAGCAGCAATTAGCGCTTACAATGAGCGGCAGTTCCGGCACCTGAGCTGCCTCTCCCTTTCCCCCCTCTCTCTCTCCCGTCTCTCTCTCTGTTTCGCACTCGGTCTGCTCCTTTTATTATTCATGCCACTTTCACTTGGGCAAATTAGCCGCTCGCGCATTTCTTTTAAAATGCAATTAAGTGCCAATGTTTGCCAGCAGGCAAAAAAATAAACGCGCTACTCGCTTGCTTGCTTCCTTGCACACTGCCTCTCTCCCTCTCTTTCTCTCTCTGCTTCACTCTCTGCAACCCCGCAAAGTTCACTTCACATTGGCACTTCAAAATTTTAATTGGCATTCGGCGCGCACTCGAAACTCTGCAACTTTTGTGTGTGCTCCGCCAAACACAATGGCTGTACTTGCCTCCCCATCTGCTGCCCACTTCTTCTTTAGCTACTCCTCAACCTTCTCTTCTTCTTCCTTATACTCCTTACTGTTTTCCAGACAATTTCCAACTATCTACAGCAGCTGCTGCTGCTGCAGCTGCTCAAAGTCCTTTGGCAAACGAGAAAATATTGCAATTAAATTTTTGTCCAACAGCTTAAAATTCTATTGCCGTTTAGCGAGCAACACACAACAAAACCACACACACACCCACACACATACACAGTCATACACACTCTCACTCGCAGGCAGACACACTCACCAAAAGCAGGAATTTTTAATTTGCACGTCATTACGAGAGTGAGAGAGAAAAAACACCCGAAAAAAAGAAGGAAAATTGACAACACTCGTTTGCCGCAAATTGAATACCCTTTAATATCACACAAATTGAGCATAATTGACAAGTGGGTTGCAAAAAAAAAAAAAAATATAAAATGAAACGAGTTAGGAAAGGGTAGAGAGTGGCAAATGCGAGTAGGGCAAATTAAATACCCTGGATAGTTAAAGCATTGATAAAGATTGGTAACAGAGAAAGAATCTAGATTTACAATAAATGTGTTTCTAAATTGAATTCTGAATGCTAAATTCACTGACTGTTGAGAAATAGAGAAAGGAACTAAGTGAAGAAGCAGTTAGATATTAACTAGAGAAAAACTGAGATGGAAAAGAATTGGGAAAACCTTTTTGATTCAGTTTCCTAAATGTTCTTTACGAAATAAACAATATTGAGCGCTCAGAAACCTATGAAAACCCATCAAGATATCGCTGCCAATATAAATTACAATCAAATTAATTTAACATACCTTCTGCAAAACATATATACACTTATCATAAATAATTACATACAAATATATATACTATATAATCATAATAAACAATTAAAACGTTCACCTTGCACAGCACAAAACCAGGCTACCCACTGTGCCGCGGTGCTTCAACGAGAGCAACGCCAATTTGAGCGTTCACAATGTTAAAGGTTAATACCTCTTATGGGGCTGGGGGCGGGGTATGTGCCAGGGGCGCATTGACGACAGCCAAGCGAGAAGAGAGAGACGAACGAAAAAAAAAGTAAACCAGAACAACAATTAATAATGAATTGTATTGCGTATTGTGTAAAACCGCAGAGGGGCTCAATGGGGTTCGAGGGGCGGCGCGAACAAGTGCTGGGGACAGCTGTAGAGGGGAGAGAAGAGGAGGGACTGATGTCCGTGCAGCAGGTCCAGCAGTTTTACGCATTCATTTTGTGCGCAATTTTCATTTTGTACGCGATGATGATGAGAAAGGGCGAAAAGGGACGCTGCGAACGGCGTCACTTGAAAGGACGACGGGGAACGCAGGCAACGATGAATGGACGTGAGCGTCAAGCAACAGCAACAACAACAACAACAATAGCATAAGCAACAACAAGAACAACTGAAAAATGGAAAGTATATTACAAAATGCTTCAACGAGGACGTAAAACGTTTAGGAAAAAAATTGCTGTTTCAACAAATTTACAACGGAAGTTGAAGTGTTTGGTTGGCAATGTGTGAGTGTGTGTGCGAGTGTGTGTGTGCCTGCAGGTGTACCTATTGGCAATTGTGTGAATGTGAGTGTGTGCGTGCGTGTGTGTGTGTTTGCGTATACGTATTGCGCCCGCAGAGGCGCGTGATGAATGCGCACGGCCATCGATTTGCACTCAACTCCATTTTGCACTTTCACATTTCATGGGCTACATAATTTGTGAGCAGCCCCCACTCACACCCAGCACAGCCGACACACACACACACACAAACTCACTCAGCAGCCACAACACTCATGGCACAAACAGAGAGAGAGGGAGGGGGAGGGAAAGCGCCGTAGAACGCGTCAGCACGGATTTCATTTTGTTTTGTGATGTGTTTGCGGTGGACAATGAAAAATCACCCGAAACATTTTGCCAAACGACAATGCTCAAAAGCGGCTGGCAAAGTGCAAGCGAGATGGACTCAGACAGAGAGAGAGAGGGAGAAACGAGTGAGAAAAGGTCTGACACGGTCCGCCGGAAGTATTTCGCACTTGAAGTGGTTTACAACCCGCCTTTTCCACGACAACCCACACATCCCCGCCTCGCATCCTTTATCGCTCTATTTCTCGTTTTTTGCTTGTGTTGAAAGTGTAACGGGAAATATGTCAGCAGCCGACTGGTAGTTTAGGATATAGACGACTAAAGATATCATCTCAAAATAGAAAATTAATAACACATACGTGAAATTCAGCGAATGATTTTGAAGTCTGCTTTAGAGAAAGATGAGAAGACAAGAAGAAAACAGATTTTTGGCTGGACCGTTTAATAGAATTCTTCCCGTACAAGAAACTATATACTATAGCTTCGGTAGATACCCGTGTGAGCACCTATAACCGTTTACTGAAATTCCTTCCGTACAAGAAACTATATACTATAGATTCGGTAGAGACACATCCCTTGTTTGAGGACCTTCAATCGTTTACTACAATTCCTCCTGTACAAGAAACTATATAATATAGATTCTCTATAGATACGACATTAACATTTCTTTCAAGCTCTATGATATTCCCTTCTAAAGAGCATCACACCTTCGACAGCCTGCCTGCCAAAATTTGCTCGCCCCCCCCGAAATGTTCAACCGCGCTTCAGTTCCCGTAACCCAACTGTAGCATCTACATAGATACGATATAGGTATATGTGTGTATGAGTGCGTGTACTTACATTCATTTCCTGGCAACGTGTGTCCTGTCAAACCGGGTATGCCGGTCACACCAACAACGCCACCGCCAACACCATTTCCAGATCCAACTCCACCGCCGAGACTGCCCACACCGGTGCCAACACCGACCATGCCACCACCCATGCCACCGCCAATGCCAGCCACGCCGCCGCCTACGCCAACGACACCGCTACCAGGATGATACGAATATCCATTCTGGGTTGCATACAACGCTGTCTTCTGGTCCTCCAGGCTGAGTGCCAGATCCATTGAGTGCTCGAGGGCCTTGTTGTCTAGCCCGCTGGCGGGGTAATACGGCGGTGGTGCCTGATTCTGTTGGGCAGCAACAATCGATGGACGCACCGAGTCCATTTCATAGTCCTTGGCGGCGGCGCTCTTTTTCGACTGATTGCGCTTGCAGCGGCAGAACATGAGCAGCAGACCGGCGAAGAGGGCGAATACAATGCACGACACGATTATCGCAATCAGTGTGGGCGTGCCCAGGGCATTTGCTTCCGCGATATATGGACGTCCAACTGCAGGGTGACAGAGAGAGAGAGAGCAAGAGAGAAAAGAGTCAGAGATGAGTGTGAAAGAAGATGAATGAAATGAAGCCATGAAAAATGCAACGCCACTCAAAGTGAATGGATGGTTGAGGAGGAGTGGTGCACCTGCCTGGCTGGCTGGATGCTTGCTTGGATTGATGGATGGTTGGAGGGAGCGATGGCTGGCTGGGTGAATGGTTGCTTGCCAGCCAGCCAGATTGCCTGGCGATGGATGAGTGATTGATTGATTGTCCCATGCCGTGGGCCATTCAAGTGGCGCAATTGCTCGTAATGGCTTTGCATAAAATGGAAATCAGCGAATCGCACTCAGCGATCGTACGCGAATACGAATGAAATGAATAATATGCGTGAATCATTATTCAAAAGTGCGTGAATTTATTAATTGCCAATGCGGGACATTTTGAATAGTGACTGAATGATTTGTCAGCCAGCAAACCACTTAGACCCTCCAAGCAAACATCCTACTCCACTTAAAAGTGTGGGGTAGCTAGGCAACCCTGGAGCTCCAGCAAAGTAGCTTCTTTACCCTCTCCAAGCCAACGTCTTACCCCACTCTAGGTCACCCCCTCACCCTACTGTGCTACTTACTCTCCGCATCGGTGTAGTCTCCGCAATGTTCGGGATTGTTGCGCAGGCAAAGCTTAACACGCACTGTGGGATTGTTGTCGTCCTGTTCCATTGACAGATTATTGAGTGCATCATCATCCTCGGCATCCTCCTCGTTGATGGTGTGTCCCAGTGCACGTCCACCGCCACTGCGATGTGGCGACATAATGCGATTGATCACCTTCTCCTTGTGCGTTGGTCCATTCCCAGAGAGTTGTAGATTCTCCACCGTGTCCACAACTTCCCAAGCAGCACTGGGTGTATCACCATGCAACATAGTCTCCACAATGGCCACCAGATTAAGGCACGTAGCGCCAACATCGAGGCCCAGCGTACGTGTGCTTGGCTCGTACGTCACCTGCACCGGTGCTGGAATGCGACTCACTTTCGTTGTGGTTGTGATCTCATTGGAATAGGGTGAACCGTTCTTGGGATTCAATGCCTTCACCTTGAACGCATAGCTCTGATGCTGATCCAGTGACATCACTTTGCAGGGTATGTCACGCTGGCAATCGATCTCAACCCAATCGGTGTTGGCATTCGCCATGTTGCCACAATCCGCAATCAGTTGCTCCTCACGTGGCATGGCCACACGGCGATAGCTGACAAAGAACTTCGTCTTGCTCAAGCCACCGTCGAATCCTGGATCCCAACTGAGTGTCACATAATTGTGTCCCACATCGACGGCACGCAAATTCGTTGGCTTCTCTGGCGGACCCTTCTGTTGCAGTCGAATGGGTGCACGAATCGTATTCAGAGAATTCACCACACGACAAGTGTATTCACCATAGTCCGAGTGCGTCAACGAATTGATACGCAACACTGAGGTGTAGATATCATTATTATCCGTTGTCGTTGTGATCTCATAGTGCCCATCGGAGGACATAGTCAGCGGCGAGGGATTATTGCCGAATTGCCATTGGAACTCAGGCTTGGGATACGCTTGCACCTTGCAAACAACCTCAGCGGTTTCCCTGATATCGAATGCAACCTTGTTGTACTGATGCAACACAATCGGTTCGTGTTCGATGCGCAACTGCATCGATGAATTTGCCGAGTTCACCTCGTTCTGATACAGACACGTGTAGAGACCACGATCTCCGGGCACCAGTTGATTGCCCGACGGTCTTGCATTGCCATGGAACTTCAGCATACTCTGCACAGTGACCATACCGTTGGGTCCCTGATCGGGATTCGTCTTGACCTCGTACAGATTCAATTCGGGCAATATCTCCACACCATCCTTAAGCCATTTGATGCTCGGCGCTGGTTTACCCTTGGCACTGCATGTCACCGCATATTCCACATCCTTCACTCGCCGCGTCATATGCTGCTGCAGCTTGGCCAGGAACTGCGGAGGCTGATGTATCTCCAGCACAATTGTGGCCATCTTGCCAATGCCCAATTCGTTCACCGCATGACAATGGTACTTGCCCTCGTTGCCAAGGTGAGCCTTCGGTATGGAGTACTGCGGTCCTTGTGCGAGTATTTTCTGCTGCTGCGAGAACTCTCCCTCCATGTCGCGGAACCAGCGATACTGGGGCACAGGCCAACCAGGCGGATTTGCCGAACAGGTGAGGGTTACCCCATTGCCAACATGCACCACCGGCTTGTTGGGTGTAATGTACGCTTGGCCGGGACGATGGCGCACCAGTAGTGCCACTGTGGAGTTGCCCACGCGCTCGCTACGCTCCTGTCCCTGACTTTGTATTATATTCACAGCCCGACAAACATAATTTCCCGCATGTTCCGCTCGCACTGAGTTCAGTGTGAGCATTGCGCCATTATGACGGAATTCGGGAGCACCCTCCTTGAGCCATTCAATTGTTACAGGTGCCGGATTTGCGGTTACATTACAGCGTATGGTCACCGTCTCACCCTCCTCGGCTTCACGTGTCTTCGACTCGATCACAACCGTTGGCGGGTAGAGTATATCCAAGATTAGCTCCTGCTCGCCAGCCTTGCCCAGGCCATTGTCCGCATTGCACGTATATTTGCCAGCATCCTGCACGCTCACTCGCTGTATGGTGTGCACCAGGGAGGAGCTAATGAAGCTGCCGTTGCGTGTCCAGCGAACATTCGGCACCTTCGGCTTCGCGTCCACATTACACTCCAATTTGGCAGTGCGGTCACGTTCCACGCGCAGTGGATTCTCCGGTCCCACCTCGACGCGGGCATAGTCTGCAATAAAGTGAAAGAGAGAGAGAGAGAGAGGGGCGAACAGGACGTTCAATTAGCAAGGATATAGCATGGCATATAAACAGAGTATTCTATATACATTTTGTGGCACATAAATCAAAGCGAGCAGCAAAGGCAGCGGCAGCAGGACGCGCTCTGCGGTCAAAATGATGAAAATTAATAAGCCCAGAAAGGGGGCGACTGTCTCCTCCTTGCCTCAGTTCAATCAGCAACTGAACTTGTAATTGAATTAGTCAGTCGAGGGGGTGTGGCGAAGAGGGGCTTAGGGTATTAGGCAGATACTTGGCTTGCTGATTAGACACAAAATTTGTCAATTATTAATTAAGCTAATCAAGTGTCTAAGGCGTCGGCTTTGGCATCATTAGCAGATGATCCACAGTGAAATTGATGAGGAGCTGACGGCACCTTCGAACTGTGCCAGCTAGCTGTTGGGGAAGAGGAGTCCCCGTTCTGCACACAGGGGTTAATTGTTCACTGAACAATGTTCAATGCGGAACAGGGAAGGTTTAGAGGTCGGTGAGGTTTACAGTTGACTTCAAATGGGTTTGCTAGAGGCTTTCAGAATCAATTTCAAGTCCAAATTTAGATTGGAAATGAAACATTTTCAAGCTAAAAGCAACTCATATTAAACAACACATATATTTAGGCGAACATCCACTCTTTTCCCGCTTTTCAACACTGTTAACAGAAGCTAATAACTTATCATATTGACAAGAGTTCGGCAATCTTTTATATTGCAATTATCATTATTAAAAACTCCACCAAGCAAGTACTCAACACCCTTACCAACACTGCAAATAATCAGTTTATACAATTCTACACTTTGCAACACTAAAAGCAGTTTATTTACTTGAACTTCATATTCTGTAACCCAATAGTCATTATCACACACCACATCCAGCAAAGATTCAACACTATGTTACCCTTTGCAACACTGCAATCAATCAATTTACTCACCTCTACACTTATTAACACTATAAACAGCTTAATTACTTTCCCTTCATCTCTCTTTTTCTCTTCTTAATCTTTGCTCACCTTAGCAACTTCCTAGTTCCATTATAATTATCAAGTAAGTATATTGTATTGTACTTATCCCATTCCTGCTTCCTTTCCTGCACTTTCCCAACACTGTCAACAGCTCAACTTGTGTCTAATCTCTGCCCTGCACTCGACTTCAACTCAACTGCAATTCGCTTGCATTTGTGGCCTCTTGTGCAACCGCAAATGGCGTGAAATTATGTGGCAAGCAGCTCCTCCTCCTTTCCCTTATTCCTTCCCTCTCTGTTTGCTCTTCTGCTTTACCTGTGGCAAGTTTACTTGGGTCTGTGCGTCTTTGTAATTAACTGAGCCGGAGCTAAGTGTTGCCGCCGGCTGCCTAATGACTGTCCATAAAGTCGCCAAGTCGTCGCATTGACAGCCACAAAGTTGCGACGACGCCACCGACGCCGCAAGAAAGTAGAGCGTGACTCCCCCCCACCCTTTCTCTGCCTTGGGGGCTAACCCGGACACTGCGAAAATTATAGTAAATTGCGTGATTCTCGGCTACCTTTGCGAACGGGGTTGCGGGGGGTTGTGGTTCAACTGTTTCAACTGTTTCTTAAACTCTTCGCTTTGCGTGTTTATGTGCGTGTAATTACATTTGATTGTCTGCCTGCGCTCCCGAGCCCCGAGAACAATGAACCGAACCATTAAGAAATTGTTGTTGTTAGAAATTCAACGCAGTACAATATGGTAAATGGGGTACTGCCACTGCAGGTTCAACTCGGGCTCGGGTTCGGTTTGTCGTTTTGAAAGGCTCGCCCAGCAAATGGCTTCAAATTGGCTTAATTGTCACTTTGTGAACATGTTTTACACATTTGGGCCACTGCATTCCGGGCATTTCATAATGCTCATGTTGTGCAAACATTACCAACAAGAGTTGACCTAAAAATACGATGAACCCAACGACGAACACGTAACGGAAAGGGAACCTTCTTTGCAGGGAGACCGAGAGAGAGAGAACCCTCCAAACTGTTGATTACTTTAAAATGGGCAGCAGCTACTTCAATTATTTTGTAGCCACTTCGTGTTCATAAATAATGAGCACAAAGTAAGAAAGGAAGTGAACAGGAGAAGAAGAAGCAGAAGAAAAAGTGGAAAAAGCGAAACAATTTTATGCGTGTTTTGCATATAAATTTCTTGCTCAATGAAAGCGCTCGAACCGAAGTGAAAATTATGTGCGCAAATAATTGAATTAGTTTGCAGTCGCCCGGATCCATCAGAATGGAACCTATCCCCCCTCCCTATCTTTATGTAGGGTATACAATGGTTTTCGTGTTGAAAATATTTTTCCAATCAATTGAGAATGGCCTATAGGGGGCGCTCTTAATGTGCTCCGCTTGAAAGTATGCAATAGAAATTGAAGTAGGCGTCTTTCATTTAATTTGCTGTCCCTACTCGACGGTAGATGGCGTATTTTTAAGGGGCAAACTGGTTTGAGCAAGCTTAAGAAAGAAATGTGGCAAGACAGAAGTGAGGTTAGGTAAGAAACTTAGTAGAGAAATAGGGAGAAAAAATGAGACAGAGAGAACGAGGGTCTAGACTACTTCTACTAAGATATTTGTTGAAGATGGTCGATGAGAAAAGAAGAAAGATGATATAACTATTTGAACTCAAGCAAAATATATAGTACATATGTACATACATATATACTATATATACCTAGTCAAGGGAGAGCGAGGTTGATAAACTTAGCTATAAACCAGTCAAATACCGCTAAAGGGTGCTGCCTGCCTGAGTTGAACTCAACTGAGCTGTGCAGCTTAGCACGCGCGAGACTCTTTAGCTTGATTTCTGGCGATTAATTTGCGCACAGCAGCAGGTCGACTTAATCCCGCTAAATCCTGCGGCAAGAGTGCAATAAAATTAGCAAGCACCAGTAGCAGCAGCAGCGTGCCAAAATTAATTTTAATTTTAATTTGCAAAGCGAGAGAGAAAGAGAGAAGCCAACGCGCCAAACTGCATTAAAAATAATCGCGCGGGGTGTGAGAAGCAGATAAGTAGAGAGAAAGAGTGAGTAAGAGGTACACCGAGCAGAGAGAGAAGGGCATATTGGAAGCGAGGTAGGTAGCTACTCCGCTTAACGTTGGCTTACAACTAAAGCCAAATCCAATTTTAATGTGTGTGTGTAAGAAGGGGCGCGTGCCACGCCCAAGCGGTCGCCGCAGGCCACAAATGGCGAAAACAAGACCAAAGCCAAGTTGAAAGCGAATTGATATGGCCAAGAGAAGTGGCAGAAGAAGCAGCAGAAGCAGCGGCAGCGGCATAAGCCAAGCAGAAAGTTGAACCAAACCGGGGCCAAGATAAATGATAAGGCCAATGAGATGCTGCCTGCTGCCTGTGGGCCCGAGAGCAGGCTCGGGCTTCCACTTTGCTTGGCTAACTAATGAATGCGAAATTAAAAAGTACATAGTGAAGGAGCAAGAGGAAGAGAGAGATAGAGAGAGGAAGAGAGGGAGAGTAAGAGAGAGCGAAAGGCAGCCGGAAACGTAACGGAAATAAAATAAATTATAGAAACCACAATCCAATATACTCAAAGAAGTTTTGCCTGCAAGACGCAGACAGAGCAACACTCACACATACACACACACATATACGCAGAGAGGCCCAACACACACACACACTGACAGACAGGGGCACACACACAATTAATGCTTTAATTCGATTGCCTGAGCAGATGCGTTTCCAGCTAAAAATGTTATTGACCTGCTTCAAGATGTTGCTGCCACTTTCGCGCTCCGTTCCCCTCTAAGTTCCCTTTGCAGTTCTCCTTCTCAGTTCCTTGCTTGGCTCGCAGTCTCTTCTCTGCTTAGTTCTCTCCTCGGCTCAACTCACAGGTCTCCTGCTCAGTTCCCTCCTCTGTTCCTTGTTCCTCTTCACTGCTCCACTGCCTGTTCAATTCTCTTTCCTTTCAAGTTTGAGTTTGCGTTTTTGGGCTTGTGCCTTCGTTTTCATCTGCTTCTTCTTCTTCTGCCTCTTCATCTCCATCTTGTTCTTCCTGCTTATCACATCGCCATCGGGCGACTACTTCACTACTCTCTGTGGTTCGGTCCAGTCTCGTTTCAGCATCGTTTATGTTGCCATGATTTTCATCATCTACTAAATGTTTTTCTTGGCTTTCAAGTTCCACAAACACAACACATGTGTGTGCGAGTGTGTGTGAGAGTGCCTGTGTGTGTGCGAGTGTGTCTGTGTGTGTGAGTGTGTTTGTTGCTTGCCAGCTGGTTTTGCCATTTCAAGTCCATTCCTGTCCATTCCTGTCCGTCTCCGTACGCATCTTTTCCTTCAGTGCTCTTTGGCTTTTTGTAACTTGTTAGTTTTCTTTAGTGCCCTCTACAAGTTCTGTTCTCTGTTCAGTTCTCTATCCTGTTCTGTTCAGTTCTCGCTACTGTTTCTCTTCCACTTCCCTCTCTCTTCAAACCTTCTCCTGCCCCGCCATCGTCATGTTCTTGTCTTGTTTTCCCATTAAGTCAAGAATTTTTATAGCATTTAGTTGGAAAAGCTCAACATATTTCTACCCCCACTCCCAACTCTCGGACTGGCCTCAGCCTGTGCCCCCAACCCCACCTCCCTCCCCCCCATTCCTGCTGCTGCTTGTGCCATTCCAGAGATATCCATATATAGAGAACGTACGCATAACTCGTGCCTGCTGTCAGCGCATTTGAGCTACGAGCTCTTGTGGTTTCTGCTTTGGCTTTTTATTAGTTTCTTGTTGGTTTTCCATCCCCACCTCCCCGTCTCTCTCTCTCTCTCTTCGTGTGGCATGTCGAAAGTGGTTTAGGGGATCTGCTCGTCGGTCAGCACGGTGACCATGCATAAGGCCAAGCACCATTTCGGCCTAACTAGTTACTAAATTGAGCGCATAAACTAAAACAACTACGGCAAAAAAAAGAATGAGGAAGGGAAAGAGAGAGAGGGGAACAGCAGCAGTCTCAGCTGAAGTAGGAAACTCGCCGAGTAGTTTCTCGGTTTGCAGCTCATAAATTACAGGAAGACACATTCAAGCCAAGCAGAAGAGAGAAAGAGGGAGAGGGAGGGAGGGGAGGGAGAGCGAGTGCTGAGTGGCGATTGTGATAGTGTTTAGCAAGCACATTAACTCAAAACAAGCAGAAGTAGTAAAAGAATAGCAACAAAAAAAAGAACCACGACATTAAAAACAACAACAACAACAAAAACAATAAACAAATGTCTATTATTTAATTGAGCCAAAAAGGCAGAAGCGCTTTTTGGCCAAAAGTCGCATAAATCTCAGATAAACAAGAGACAAAGTACAGCAAGAAAACAAGAATCGAAAGCTTGCGAATTATGGCAAAGCTGCTCGGGACAGCGGTTTTTATTTAGATGAGTTAAGGCAGCTAAGTAGCGTAGCCTAAAGTTTTCAAGCAGAGCTTTTAGGCTAAGAAAGCATGCAAATGTAATAAATGAAGCTTTAAGCTGCTGGAGTAACTGCTTAAGTAGCTTAATATTTAACAGAAAGGATAAAAGGAAGATATTGTGTCTCCTTAAACTTAACTGAACGAAAAGTTAGGAATGTAACGATCGATTTGAATGTGTGGAGCTTAAGACACATTATACATGAAGCTTTAAGCTGCTGGAAAAGCTCTTATTATTGCTGTACTAGCTTAACATACGAGGGTCGTTTGATAAGTCCGTGACTTTTTGTATTTGCCGCGCACCTGCTCTAAATACAACACTGCTCCTGTCAGCAGTTATCGATTAACAGCTGACTGTAAAATTTTGAGAAAGCTGCGTTTTTTGGTTTGCGTTTTATAGGCATTGAAAGCAGACGATCTCGTGAATTTTAACGAAAATGGAAAAAAGTGAATTTCGTGTGCTAATGGCAAAATTTCATAAATTGGGCTACGAACTGCTACCCCATCCAGCATATTCTCCAGATTTAGCCCCCTGTGACTATTTTTTGTTTCCAAACATGAAGAAATGGCTCGGCGGTAAGAGATTCGGGTCAAATGAAGAGAAACACAGAAACAAACGACTATTTTGAGGGCCTTGAGAAAACCTATTATTTGGAAGGAATAAAAAAAATTGGAAAAACGCTGGACTAAATGTATAGAGCTAAAAGGAGATTATGTTGAGAAATAAAACGCTTCTTTGACGAAAAAAATATATTTTATTCAAAAAGTCACGGACTTATCAAACGACCCTCGTATAATAAAAATGAAGAATGGCTGATATTGGTTTATTTTTTTCTATATTTAATTTCAAGTAGCGAAGGTAATATATGATTTGACTTTGGAAAGTGTGAAAATATTGTAAATGAAGCTTTAAGCTGCTAGAAAATAAAATGCTTCAGCTTGAGCAAGCTGTTAACTTAGATGGTTAACTTTCAGACGAGATAAGAATCCATAAAGTTCTTACTAAGCCAAAATATTCATAAGATAAATTAAACATTAAGCTGCTGAAAGCTACCCGAGAAAGGTAACTTGCAAAACTATTTATCGCGCTGAGATTAAGTCACTTTAGACCTAACTCAAAGAACAATCTCCTTCTATATCAGTGCCTAACTTGCAATTATTGTACACGTATATTGTTCCCCCTTTGATGTTGCCCCATATCAAATAAAAATTCCACACTGGCCGCTGATAGTTTTCAAGTAGCTTTAAAAGCTTTTTTCCTGGGGCTGCGTTCCGATGATCAATAAAAATTTAAGAGGCCAATTTCGGTAGATAAAAATAAAACCACAAAGTCTGTTCCACTGTGTATGTTTGCAGATGGCTTCAAAGCACAAAACATAGTGTAGAGAGAAGAAGCAGAAGAAGAGGCCAAAGAAGAAGCAATTTCAATTTGCAGCTCTCAAACAAAAGATAAAACACTACAAAAAGCCAATGGGAAAATAAACATTTGCGCGTGGCACACAGCAGATTTCTTCTCGTTTCGACCCTATTCTCTCTCTCTTTCTGTCTCTTCTTTTCTATCTCTTATCAAACATCGGGGAATACAATAAAATCGTTCAAATAAAATAGAAATATAAAGGTAGAAATGTGAAAAAAGCGCAATTAGAATTCACATATGCAGAATGCAAACAAATGAAATGTGGCAAAATCTTTCACTGATAAATGCCCCAAAATTTTTATTGTACTACAACATATTTATTTGCTGCAAGAGCTGTAGATACACACACACACACACAGAGATACAGAAACAGGCGACAATAGTTCGCTTCCCTGTCTCTCTCTGCTTTGACCATAAAATGAAATCAAAAATGTTGTGCAAATATTTGCTCTCAAATGATTTATGAAATGTTCTGGTCAAATTCAAGCAGAGAAGGGGGAGAGAGAGAGAGGGGGACGTGGTACCGTTTATAGCAGTTCGAGGAACATATGTATTCCGAAACCAACTCGAATGTAAACAACCTGAATATGCCGTACTGCAAATGGAAATGAACAAATAGAGTTTATTTTTATGGCCGCCTTCCTTCCCCTCTCTCTCTACCTTCTCCCATACTGCCACAAATTGTGGCAAATCAATGAAAAGTTTTCTACAAACTAATTTTATATGCTCTAAAAGCATAAACAATTTTACAAATTTACAGCCAGCCAGCCAGAGCAAGAGGAGGGTGCACGAAGGTGCCGCAACGAGCTGTTGCCGTTGCAATCAAAGCTGCCCCAAATTAATTTAAAAAGGCAGCACACACTCACTCACTCGGGGCACAAACAAACTTCTTCTTGGCGCGCTATTTAAACAACACAAATTTTTGTAAATTGTCTGGCTGGAATTTTAATGGTAAACAAAATACACAAAAATAAAAAAAAAAGTAGAAAAAAAAAAGAAAAGGAAAATATTGCTCGCAACGGGCATCAACTTCTCCCATTTGGCGCAGAGGCTGCTTTAAATAGGCAGCCAAATTATTGACAAAGTTTTTTTCACTTCGCCGCTGTGCCACACATGGAGCCCCTAACTGTGGAGTGGCAGGGGGCTGACTGGAGAAGGGAGGCAGGGGAGGTGGCATGGCAGCGTAGCCTGGGCACATGCAGGCCACAAACGATGTCATTAGTGTTGGCATTTGCTCTGTTGTTGCCGCGCTGCTATTTGCACAGCAGCCTGAGAGAGAGGACAGTGAAAGGGCAGGAGATGAGTGGGGGAGGGAGACGGGGAGAGGGAGAGTGGTGGCTAACGGAAGCAGACTAGGATATGGTAGCTAAAAGTAACAGCCGTGCCGGGCAAAACTTTTGCTTTTATTTATTTACTTGCAAAAAAAGAAAGAAAGAAAAAACTCGTCAAACAATTAGCAATGTAACCGAAGCCCGGAATACACTACAAAAATTTAGGGAACTGTAAGAAACTGTGTTGAAATTTTAGGAGGAAAAGAAATACATTTCAAATATTGTAAAGAGTTTTTAAAATGAATTGAAGAAATTTGAGTTATGCCTTATTTAAATTTTGACATATTTTAAATATGATCAAAATATTTTCAACATATTTTATTTAAAAAAAATTGTTTTAAATTATTTAGAAAATATTTCTTAAGGTAAGGAATATTTCAAAGTTTTTATATGTAATTTTACTTTGATTTTTTAGAGTTTTGTAGCCTTTTTATAGCTAAAATGCTTAGAAATTATTTGAAAACAAATAGATAAATTTCAAATATTTTTACGAATTTTTGTTATAATTTTCTGCCATTTTGTAGCCTTTTTATAGCTAAAATAATTGCAAATATAGCAATGCTGAACTAAATTAACTACCTAATTCCAGTACTCATATAGTACTCACTCAGCACTCACTGCAAATGCAGTAGACTCTTTTGCAAGTGTATTCAGAGCAACAAACACACTCACACAAAAATGGGCCAAGCGAATTTGCAGAGGCTGCTAAACTAGAGAGTGAACAAAACTGAAGGGAAGGGAGGAGGTGGAGGAGGAGAAAGAAAGAATAAGGATGAGGAACGTGAAATAAAATAAACGAAAAGTCGGGCAACACGTAAAGCAAATTTTTGAATGGCGTAATTTTCCACCGAAACGAGACGTGTAGATTGGTAAGTTGTGGCCGGGAGGGGGAAGCGGAGAAAGAAGAGCAGGAAGGGGGGAGGGGAGGATGGAACACAGATGGAAGAAATGGCTGAAAACAAGTGAAACAGTTGAAGCAGTTGAGCAATTGCAGCAAATTCTGATGCTTTGTTTAACTTTCGTCGGGTTTTGGTTCACATGAAAAATGCCACACACACATTGAGAGCGAAAGAGAAAGAGAGCGGGAGAGTGGGACGGAGATAGCAGGGATAGAAACAGTAGCAGCGCATTAGGCGCAAAACGGAATTACTTGCAGAAAATGAAACAAATAAAACAAGCAAAACTTTTCTCGACGTGCCCCCAAGAGAGCGTGATAAGGCACTGCTCCCCCTTCCTCCCCCCTCTCGCACACTCTATTGAGTTGCTTTCCCTATGTCTATAATAAACTCAATTCGCTTTCCATTTTTGCAGTGTGGGCAATGCGGGCGGCGTAGGCGTGGCAAGTGGCATTGTCTTAGCAACTGGCGGCGCGACAGCGTCCTTTGACCTAAATAATTAAATTCACTTGAAGGGCAAAAGGCAACAGAGACGCGGAAAGAGAGAGGGAGAGAGATTGAAGAAGAGGAGGAGGGTACAAAAAGGCGGGAGGAGAGGAGGCGGGGGAAGTGTTAGAAGACGACAGCGAAAAGAAACTTTGCTTTTAGCGCAAGACTTTTCGCCTTGTCCTTGGAGTCCTTCAGCCAAAGTTGTCCCCAAGTGCAGCAGGCAGCACCAGCTGCCTCCGCTGCCTCAGCTGCTCCTCTTGCTGCTGCTGCTGTTGCTACTGCTGCCTTTTGCATTTCATTAAATTTGATGTTAAATTAATTTGCTCGATTGCAGCTGCAAGTGAAACAACCAAGAAGCACTTTATGCAGATTTCCTTTGTAAATATTTAGTTAATTCCCCAAGCTGATTTTCACTCAGTTATCCAAGTTTAGCCCAGTTTATGCCAAGCTCTGACAACAAAAACAACAACATCAGAAATCTTGACTGTTTTGCTTCTTTGATTGAGTGATAGTTTAGTCATTCATTCATTGGCATTAACTATTCAGCAGTAGATCAACTATTTGTTTAACTATTTTCTGTATATGCAGTAAACTTCAAAGTAAAACTTTAAAGAATTGAAATGCACTCTTGAGAGATATTCGATTAAAGAGATAATTCTCAATGACTGGACAAGTCAGTTAATGACACATTTTAAGGGGTGTTATGTTACTATTAATCTTACTAAAAATTGTCGATACTTCAATTGAAAAACAGCAGTTACAATAAGAGGTTTCATCTTATCTAAATCTTCTTTATGCAATGAAAAATCTTATTAAAATTTTTAATTTATTTAGATGACAATAAATTACAAACTTACTTCAGCAAAAGTGAAAATATAAATACTAAATTTCTATAAATTGAATCATATAATTCTGTCAGCTCTCATGGCTCTCTCACAAATATTTCTCTATTCATTTCATATCGTCCTTCTTCATATTTGTCTTTCTGCCTCGCCACCTGTTGTGAGCTTTATTGAAACCTTTTGTCTTCTCATACTTCAACGAATATCTTCTGTATAGTTTTTTCTCTCTCCAATCGAATTGCTCAACTAGCAGAATCAGCATAGAGAGCCCCCCGTATAGAAAGAAATGGATTTACCTATGCAGAGTTCGAAAACTTTTTCAATTTCCTGCTGCAGTATTTTTTTGCACTCTGCGAGGAATTGCATTTCCATTTCTCTCACTCTGGCAGCAGTTTTGGTTTGTCACCAGCATTGCAGGACACTATAAGGGGGAAGAGGGATAGGGAGAAGTGAGGGGGGCTGGTCGCGCACTGCTGCATAACTTAGGGGCAAGTTGCAATCAGCAGCTGATGCCGATGAGCAACAGCAGCAGCAGCAGCAGCCTCATCATCATCATCATCATCCACGTTGCCAGCAACTCGTCATATGTGGCACCCTAAGGGCAGCAGCAGCAACAACAATAAAAACACATTGCACCAGAACTCTCCACCCCTCCCCCATCCCTTGGGGCAGTGTTTTTGTTATGGCAACGGCATGCCCCGCAGCGGCACTCAAGCAGAGGCTGCTGCAGCCTCCCACAACCTCATGGCCCTCGCACCCACTCCCCCCTAGGCGGCGTCAGCTGCCACAGCAGCAGTTCGTTCTACGCTCTTGTTGTTGTTATAACAGTTGTTCTCGTTGCTGTTGTTGTTGTTGTTGTTGCAGTAGTTATAGTAGTTCTCGGTTGAATAGTGTATTTGTTGTTGCAAGTCAAGTAGAAGCTGCACTAAATGTAAACAATGCAAACGGCAAACGGCAACAGCAAAAGCCGTTCGCCAGCAGCAGAGCAGCAGCAGGCGAAATGTAAATAAATTTTTTTTAAATTAACTGCCAGGCCACGTGGCAGCAACAACCAAGCAACCCCCCACATACCTCCCCTCTCCCGCTGCCTCTGCCATAGTGTGCAGGAAATGTATCTACATATGTAACGTGTGCAATATTCAAGATTGTTGTTCATATTGCTGCCAGGGCCGAGTTCTCTTTGGCTTTTTATGCTGCTGCTGCTTCTTCTACTTGTTGTTGCAGTTGCAACTTGTGCTGTTGCAGTAGTTGTTGCTGTAGTAGTTGTTGTGTTGTTTGGCTGCCATTTCAGCTTTTGTAACTTGTACCATTTGTTCTGCACTTTTGCCGCAGTTTTCACTGCTTCAGCAGCAGTGGCATCATCGCATTTTCTTTTGGCTTTTCGCAGCGTAAAAGACTCTCATCATGTGTGCCACTCTCTCTGTGTGTGTGCTTGTTGTGAGTGTGTTTGTGTGTGTGTACTTCCTCAATAGTTTTGCAAGCAGCTGCCTTGCCTCGCCCGGACTGCCGTTCTGCCACATTTACCGCCTTTTTATTTGCTCGCTGCGAGTGCTGCCACTCGCACCCGAGACTTGAGGACTATAGTGGCTCTATAGTCGTTATATAGCCAGTACTTATGTCCGATGTAAGCACACACACGCACACACACACAGGCACGAGCTAGAATGGGAATGCGAGTCGACTTGCGCGGGCTGCTGCTGTCAATTGTTATGCACCTGACTAAGGAAGTGTGGGCACATTAGTTAAGCTGCTGGGTTTGTCACGCGATGAGATAGTAGAGACAGAGTGGGACTCTTTTAGAAAACCAGTTAAGCTGGCTATGGGTAAATGATGTCTTAACTAACTGTATACTTTATAGAGAACATTAAAGAATTATAAAATATGACGAATAATTGAAAGAGAACTAAGATGCAAGAAAACTACAGTCGAATGTGGTCAACTGCAATAAGTCTAAAAAGATTTAATAAGTATATGTGTAACTTCAGTGTTAATGGTATTTTGTATTGCATACTTTGCAGGAAGCAGCTTATAAATCATTACATATACCTTATATATTTATTTTCATTAGTTCACCTATAAAACATATTAATTTTTCCTTTAGTTCAATCTGTTTTTCAGTTTATACATCGACAGTTCTCAACTTTACTCTATTAATTCCTCATTCACCTCCTCTTCCTCCCCTATAGAGCACTGCATATTCGTCTATGCTCTATACCCTTTTTGGCATATTTCATTTTATGCGCTTTTTCTATTGCCTGTGCTGCTGCCCCGTTGTATCTCTGCTGTTGCTGTTGCTTCTCATACATACATATGTATGCGTATTTGTGCTACCAGCAACATGTGCGCTGTAAAATTTTACAACGGCAAAACGCACTTCGCGTGAACAAGAATCGTAGCTGCCCCCACTCCCCCCTTCCCCCCTAGTTCCTCTTCTTGTGCAATTTGCACCCCCAGCTGCTCTTTATGCAACTCTTTTACAAGCATAATAAATTTATATGTAGACGCTGATATGCTGTAAATATTTCCAACATTCTACAGCTGCCACACGCGCCCCTCTCCACCTTCTTCATCCCCCTCTCTAACAATGCAAGCAATGCACAAATATTTATTTTATTTCATTACATTTCAGACTCGATTTTTGTGTTATTTCACTCGCCTTTTGCCGCCTGCCAAAGGGCCAGCAAAATTTAGTGCGCTTCGCTCTCTCTGTGTGTGTGTGAAAGTATTTGAAAAATGTTTTCGATATTTGCGGAAATAAGTAAAAATGATAATAATATTAAATATAGTGAGAGAGAGGGAGAGGGGAGAGCAGGAAGTGTGTTCGCATGTAACTTTTAATTAGGCGGCAATTTGCAATGCAATTATAATTAAGCAATTAATAACATGAGTATGCAAATGAAAGCTGCAGAGGCAACAGAGCTGAACGAGCAGATACCCCTTATATGGTATGCCAAACATTAACATATATTTAAAGGTAATTGTAAATTCATTAAGCTCTGCTCCCTTCTTTTACAGGGTAGCTAACACTCTCTCTATCTGCAACAGCATCTGCACTAACTGTTTTAAATGCAATTTTCGCAAATTCAGTTCACATTTATTTAATTGTTACGACTAGGGGGTTTACAGTTACGTCAAATGCAGCCGAAAAAAAGGGGAGAGAAAAGGTGAAAAAATAATGGGAAAGCGCATTCAATTGATAGAATAAACTTTGCCTTCGTAAAAACCAACAGAAAATTCATTGAAAGCAAACAAAATGTACAAAACAAGCGTCAAACTGAACAGCAGCAGAGCCAACAAAAATTGCATTGCACAAAAAATACAAATATATATATAATATATACACAATATATCAATCGAATTGAATTCATCGACTGTTTACACATTTCTGCACTTTGTGCGTGTGTGTGTGGGAGGCTGTTGTGAAAAAAGAACTTATCACAACTTTGCTCTAAAGATTATGAATGAAAAATAAAAAAAAACTTGTTTGGGATTTTCTATAGACACCACATGAGGTCGATGAGCTGACAAAACAACTTGGCAAATTCGAAAGAAAACTCGTAATTGCCTTTTCAAGTAAACGATATTATTGATAAATTCTTAGACATTTACGAAAGTTCAAAAGTTTATTTGGAGAATT
Organism: Zaprionus indianus; assembly: GCA_018904595.1. Lineage (NCBI taxonomy): Eukaryota > Metazoa > Arthropoda > Insecta > Diptera > Drosophilidae > Zaprionus > Zaprionus indianus. The sequence continues at coordinate 8,708,126 of JAEIHA010000905.1, forward strand.
TTGAACAAAGTTTTGTTTATTATATAAAAAGAAATTGGCCTCAGTTCAAGGTATTGTTGAATATGAATTAAGATAAATTTAATATGAATTTTTTCATTTCTATTTAATTCAAATTAAAAAGAAATTGTGTGTAGAGGCCAGAGATCACGTTGAATATACATATATACAAAGGAGGACATGTGAGAGTTGTACACGCAACAAAATGATAACCTTTTGTTTATGTTCATTAGTTTCTCTCATTTCATATTCGAATTATTTGCAAAATGCACTCTATTCATTCAGTTTGCTCATTAGTTGTTACAATATATTTGGAAATCACATTGATGCCCAAAGAAATGTCGTTAGTTTTGATCGGAAACTATCGTCATCGTATTTGGCAAAAGCCAAATGTTGCAGTAAATTTTTGGTAAATAAAAATTGTCATGTGGCCTGTGCAAATTTGTGCACATTTTGCTCACAAATTGCATGCGACAGGCACAGAAACTATCAACCTTTCTCCCTCTCTCTCTCTCTACCTTCCTCCCTCCCCTGAGATCAAACAAATGTGCCAAAATTAGCATTTTGACATTTCAATTTTGAATATTATTGACATGTTTATGCGGCAGGGGGCGTGGCAGGGGGGGCCTAGTACAGAGATATTTGTTCAATGTGGAGCCTGGCAACCGGTTTCATTGATTCACAAAATTTACTTTAATTAGCAGCTGAAATGATGCCCCCCTCTTCCTTCTCTTCCTCCTCCCACACGCTCTGGACATTGATATGGCAATGTATATGGCGCGTGCTTATTTGCCTCTGTGTGTGTGTGTGTGAGTGGGCGTGGGCGTGGCAGCGACCAGTTTGTTTAGTCTATTGAAACAATGCCGAATCATTGTGAGCGCGCCACATGCAGCGGCAACGACAGCGCGAGCTGTTTGCACTGTTGACATCATCGACAGCGTCGACGATGAATATGACGACGACGATGACGATGATGATGATAATAATGATGTTGCGGATCATTATGACGGCACACAACATCATTACAGTTAGTCGGGCAAACAGTAAACAAACAGACAAACAACAACAATAGAGAGACAGAGAGAGCGCTTCAAAAGCGAAGGCCATGGGGAACAATGCAAAGTTTGCCATTGGTCGACTGCATAAATTTATCTCTGTATGCGGTTGCTCTAGCAGTCTCTTTATGTCGCTCTAGGTCTGACTCCTTGTATGTCGGTTTGACTAGGAAGTCTGTCTGCCTCTCTATTTGACTGTCTGCCTCTCTATTTGACTGTCTGTCGAATGCTCTGTCTGTCTCTCTTTAACTTTCTGTCGTATTGTATTTCTGTCTCCTAGTCTGTTTGACTCTCACTTTGTCAGGGTTTCTGTCTGTCTGTCTCTCTGTATGTCTGCCTTTCTGTCTGTCTACCTTCCTTGTATGTCTACCTGTCTGTCTGCCTGCCTATGTATGTCGTTTTGTCTAATTTTACCTTTGTCTGTTTGTCTTTTAGTCTGTCTGCCTTCTGTCTCTCTGTCTGTCTCTTCATCAAACTCTGTATGAGTCTGTCTGTCAGTCTTCCTGTCTGTCTTTTTTTTATGTCTTCCAATTGCCTTTCTTGCAGACTGCCTGCTTGGCTGTCTCTCAATCTGTCTGTCTGTTTGTATGACGTTTTGTCTGATTGTCTCTATGTCTGTTCGTCTCTCTGTCTGCCTGTCGTCTGTCTCTCCATCAGTGTCTGTCTATCAGTCAGCCCGTCTTCCTCATTATCTGTCTGTCGGTCGCTTTGTCTGTCTGTCAGTCGCTCATATGTCTGTCTGCCCGTCGAACAGTAGCTCATAACTTCACAACCTTCTCCCTCGCACTGCCCACACTGCCCTGGCTAAGATCGTTCGTTACGCTTATCCCCCCTCTCTCTCTCTCTTTATTCCATTCTACTTCCTTATAAGTGCCTTCCTCTGTCTGTAAACATCTTGTATTACTTATTCATCGCTCAGTTGTTTGCCTCATATTGCGACATATAATAGATTTGTCATCGCTTTGTTTGACAAGATATTTGCCTGCATAATATATAACTAATTATCTTGTCTTGTCTTGTATTTTCTTTCTTTTATTTTCTTTTCTTCAGACTTAAATTATTGTATATGGATTATTGTTTCTCATTCCATAAGAAGAATCTTTGTCAATGTTTTTCTTATTCTTCTTATTTTACTTTTGCTTAATATTCACTTGAGTATTTCCCAAATTGTCTTTAGCTTGCAGCTGCTCTGCTTCTCTATACATGTTGTTCAGTCGTCGGAGATAAGTCTATATGTGTAATTAACTCGATTGTTCTCTGCGAATCGCCTTGCTTTGAGGCATAGAATTTCTGTAATCCCGCTGTAATCACACCTAACCAATTATACCTTGCCTTTCCCTTCCAACTCAAGTGGAGCCTACGCTAATGTGCATAATTATTGTATTTCAATTAATTCACTTATCACAAAAGGCCTTTGCCTAATGCTAATGTTGAGCACACTCTACACATCTCTCTCCCTCTCTCTCTCTCTCTGTCTCCTTCTCTCTCTTGCTGTAACTGTTATCGACATTTCCATTTGCTCACTGTGGATGGATGTATGCCTAATGACGAATGTCCTGGTCAACAACATGCGAACCGCAATTCGATGCCCGAAATTGACCTCAGCACGCAACACGCCCCCAACAGTATCTTAAGTATTTTGCCCTCAGTTTTCCTCTTCTTCTTCCTCTTCTTCATCATCTTCTTTTTGTGTTTTTTCTTCTTCGAGCTTAGCATGTTAAATCTTTAGAATGTGCCAAGTGGAATGTGCCGAGCAGCCGCCCAACAAATATCTCGTCCCATCACATTGCCCCGAGGCCAATGCACGATTATGCCAAGTTGGGCGACGGAGTGGGAGGGACACCGGAAGGTCGCAAAGAGCATCCTATCCTATCCTTTTTGTTTTAGTCCCGGGAATTTAAGTCCATAGTCCGTCCGTCTTGGCTCAGCTCCGCTCACATCACACACATAATGTGGCCAAATGTGGAGCCAAACAATAAATGAAAATTGTGTGCAATTGTCGTGCCTAACGGCTAACCACCTACATCCAATACCCCTTCTAAGCGTTGATATCCTGCCAACTCGCAAGAAAAGTAACAGTTGTTGATGTTGTTGTTGCTGTCATTGTTGCTCATTTTGTAGCGGTCTCAGTGTCTGTTGGTTCTTTTGTTTCGATTTGGGGTATACCCTGTAGAGCAAACGATCTATATGTTGCGAGAGTGTGTACGAGGGTTACTTGGTTGACTTTAGAAGAGTTAGTAATAGTTGGGAAGGTATTCCAACTAACAGATCTCTGGTATTTTACAGGGTATACCTATGAAATTTGTTATGCAACTGCAGTAAAGTATAAGGTAACTGGAATGAACTCAACAGAGCACCTAGTTCATTCAGCTTTAGCACTATCAAAGTGTAAATAAGGAAAGAAATATATAAGCAGTATCTGTAAGTCTTTCTTTTTCCTCTTCTGCTCTTCTTTTATAGCATATCTACTAGTCGTGCTCAGTCTGACACTTGCACAGCATCTGCTTTACTTGTGGCTGTTGTTGTTGAGCAACTTCCATTTTGAGTTGCTTGCGTGTCTCGTTATCCTTTTTATTTGAAGTTTGCTTAATGCCAAGTAAATAGTACCCACACACACACAAACATACACCCCCTCACTGCGTGTGTATGTGAAGTGCAGCTTGGCACTGGACTCGGGATTTTCCGGCCATTGTTTCATTGGCAGACACTACAATACGTAACGACTCTTGTCTGCCCACGCCCACGACAAGAAGAAGCAGAAGGAGGTAGAGGTGGAGGAGGAGGCCTGCCCCACCCACCCATTGTCCTCCGCCTACTCGTGCTGCCTCATTTCATGGCTTGTTGCCGACTATTTTTTGCCGTATTATTGGCGTTAAGTTGCCTGTTACCTATGAACCTCCGGATCCGCCACAACGACCAAAGTCGCTACTGATGCCACTGTCTCTCTCTCTCTCTCTCAGTCAGTCTGTCCTCTATCCGGGGGTCTGGGCTCTTATCCCGGTCGCATTATCATCATCATCTTCAATTTAATGCGTGGCAGACGACCGAGGACACTCGACAATTTCTTTTTTCATCTTGTTGTTGTTGTTGTGCTCTTTGTTTTTGCGGCTTGCCTTGGCTTCAAGTCTGGCTGGAGTCACTTCCTGCCATTTACCAGTTGGTTCCCGTCCGCTTTCTGCCTCTCCCTCTCCCACTCTCCCTCTTTCTCTCTCTCTCTGTGTTTTTTCCTACAACTGCTGCTGCTGTTGTACTCCATGTAATGCCACTTTATATGCCGCAGTTGATGCCTTTAGAGGCTTTTGTGTTTACGCCATGTTAAGCCTTGGAATCCCTAATGCCAGAGGACATCGCCAATCTCTTTGCCCCCTCCCCACCTACCCCTCTTTCTTCTTTTCTCCCCCGCCCCTCGATTGGCACATGTGTATTGGCATTTGCTTCGTTGATTTTCCACAACATGCTGTGCCTATTTGCCTAGTTGGCCTCAGTTCCCCCTCACTCTCTTTATCTCTGACTCTCTCTCTCTCTTTGTCTCATTGCCTGCCTTCCTGCCTGCCCTGGCTGGTGTTAAGGTTCAAACATGGCACAAGGTCGTTTCCGACCAAGCGAAGCGGACAACATTTACATTTACATTTCCATCTGCATCTCCAGCTCCATCTCCGTTTCTCCATTCTCCATTTCTCACTCCCATCTAGCTCTACATACAGTGGCGGAACGTGCCCGGGTTGCCTTTTTATGCATGATCTCATCGCTGACTGGCATCGACATGGCCTCCAGCCCCCCACTTCCCTCGCTCCTCGTTCCTCTCCTGCTCTGCTCTATTCCTGTATCCGCTTCCTTCTTTTTTTTGATTCAGGCCAGACAAAAGTTAATTGCCTGACATTAAACTATGAAAATGATAGGCGCCACAAAATGCGAGAGGGGGAGAGGGAACTGGGGCCACATGTCCTCTCTTTGGCTTGTCAATATTGTGTGCCCTGTAAACTGTAAAATTTGCCAAGCTTAAATCGCAAGAAAGCATTGCCAACTTGTCGGCTTAGCATCAAATCCAAAGTCAGCAGCAGCCCGCAATCCTTGCCAGCAGCTGTCTGTTGCTTGCCCGCTTTACCAGGTGAGATCCGATTAGGCTCATCAACAGTCGCGCATTGCCAAAAACGCGAGCGAGCGAGGGCAGAACAATAAATTTGCTAAAGGCCCCGCAGCTTAAACCTGCAACACACCCTCGGCGCGCAATCAGCAAGACAACATCAGCAAGCTCAGCAGAGACGCTGCCACTCTACTTTACTCCTCCCCCTCAAAAGCAACCCTCCCCTTGCTTAGGTTCTTAGGTTCCCTGGCCGGAGGTGAAACTCGCGAATAAATAAAGGAAATGAGGGCTAGACCAGAGATTGGCCTTGGCCAGGCAATTGAAGACGAGATGGAGATTGCATCTTAAGTATTTGGTATTTATTTGGTTTATCAGTTGAAGATTCAGCTGTATTTGCTTAAAGGTTCAAGGTTTGTATGTTAAGTATTGCAGTAGAGTTAAAAAGAAACCGAGAAGAACCGTGATTAAAGTGATAGAGCTGCGCGGGGTAACGACATAAATCCGCCGCCATAATTCCGCCGCGCCAAAACGCCATAAGTTCGCGCGATCTTATGACGCTTAAGGAATCTTATGACGCGAACTTATGGCGTCTTGAAATTACTCGTGGCGATCTTATGACGCTTAAGGACGCCATAAGTTCGCCAAGATAAAAACGCCACTATTTCGCCGCCGGCGGACTTATGTCGCCCTTAAGCGCCATAAGATCGCGCGAACTTATGGCGTCTTGACGCTTAAGGACGCCATAAGTTCGCCAAGATGGCGTCCTTAAGCGTCATAAGATCGCTCAAAGTAATTTTTCTTATGAGTCTTTAACATTTCTGTAACATATATTTTCCTTTTGACAACTAGTTTCATCCAATTTAACATAGTTACTGCACTGCATACAAGCTCTAAGTTTGAACAACTAAATTTAAACTCATCCTCTTCCCCTTGACCCCATTTCCTCCCCCCATTTTTGAGTTCTTTGTCAATATTGCGGTTAATAAGCGACGATTATAAAGACCTTAAAGGACTTAAAAGTGCCTACCCCAAGAAGTTGCCCACTTAAATTGATGGCCCCATTTTGGGAATGACTTATTAGAGGCGATTTCGACAAGGACGTGAATGCCGCGCCCTGACAGAGAGTTGTCAGCGAGAGCAACAGAGAGAGAGAAAGAGAGAGTGGAAGCGAGAAAGGTAGCAAGTGCGTTCGAGTTGATGGAGGTAAAGTCTCTGCTTGCCTCTGTCTCTCTCTCTGCTTGGGACTCTGATTAATTTGTAGGTGTCAATTGGGGCAGGGCCAAAGTGAATTTTTATTGTGGCCCGTAAATCACAAAGAGAAAGAGGGGAGAAAGGACAGCAGGTGAAACGGTAACGGTAACGGTAAATGTTTTCTGATTTTCTGTTGAACTTAACAATTAAATTGTTTTTGATTTAATTTGTCAGGCAAATGCTGAAAATGTTGTTGACTGAGCAAACAAGCAGACGGGCACAAGGCACAAGTTGAAGGAGTTGATGCTGCCAAACAAGTTGCCCAGCAACCAAATAGGGTGTTTGTATATGTGTGTGTGTGTGTGTGCATTAGGGTGTCTGGCAACCACAAATGCCAAGCATGCTGGGGCCAGTAGGATTCTTGCTTTTGATCAGAGCTTCGTCCCTTTCTCGCTGGGTTTGCTTAAAAACGCATTACGCATTGAGCCGCAGTCGACCGCAAGAGGATTGCAATGGGTGCAGTTGAATGCAGGTGAAGAACAGTCAGCAAATAGAACGACTTTTGGCAGCAGCTTCTTCATGCCACGTTTTCCCACTGGGAAAGGCAGCAGGCTTCATCTCTTTCTGCGCCTTTGCGGTTTTCATTGCTGCCTCCCCTTGGCACTTTTGTTTAGTTCGCTCGTTACTGTGGTCAGTTCTCTAGTTCTCCCTCTCTTCTCTCCCTCCTCCCTTCCCCTTTTCCACCCTTATCTCTACCCCTTCTCTCTGGCCAATCGTCGCGTTTACATTGCGGTTGCCGCTACAAGTGAAAATATTTTCAATTAAATATTCTATTGAACTATCAAACAATTGGAAGAAGAAGAAGCAGTAGCTATAAACATTATGATTCTAATGCTAATCAGCCTTTCAGCTGTGTGTGGGTGGGCGTGGCAAAGAGGGGGCAGCGTAAAGTAGCTAGCGATGTTTTAATTAAACCACAGTCAAAATCAAAATGCGTTGGCCAGCGCAGTTCCAGTTCATTCACACACTCACTCACTCATTCCAACATTCATTCATTCATGCATTCATTTACACACTCACAAATTAGTTCAATCGTCGGCGTGGGCGTGGCTACACATAGAAAAAAATAAGGCGGCTAATTAGCGACATTTATGCGACAGGTCAGACGTTGATGTTTATGGCATTGCGCATACGACACGTGGGCGACGCTGGCTATGATGACAACAAAATTTGTGCAGGTTGAAGTGTGTGTTGGCGTCGCCATTTAATGTATAATAACATGGACTAGACTAGACAATGGCAATAACAACAATGGAAACAGAAGAAAAACGTATTAAAATTGTCTGTCTTGAAATGTATAAATCAAGCAGACCTAGAGACTTGTTCAGGCCTTGAAATTGTTAACCTATAATAATTAATAATAATTTTTGACACAATTTATGCGCAGAATACTTCTTTAATTGTTTTTCGAGCTAAATTTGTGCATCTCTTTAATGATTTAAGCATGCAACTAATACTAAATCACTCAAATTCAAAGTCAAATTCTCTTTTAATAAAAAAAAACCTGTTGCAATAGTAAATAAAAGCCTTTACAGGGTATCTGCTAGTCGCACTGTCTGCTCACACTCGCTTACATTGAGGTTATGCAAATTTTCCATGCAACTTTTTTGCAGTTAATGATCGTTCTACCACCCTAATCAGTCAATAATGCAGTCAATGTGGCCTCTCTCTCTCACTCGCTCTCTGCGTGACTAAGGCAATTAGCGAGGACACAAACCACTAGCACTCGCAGTTGGAGCTGCTGTTGCAGTGTTGCAGTTGGAGCTCCTACTGTTGCTGCCCCCTACTAATTACCATATGCAATGCGATGATGTTCTTGCGGCTACTGTGCGAATTAATTACGCATTTGATGGTTGACCTCAGTACCAGTTGTTGTTGTTGCCAGTTTAGTTGTTGCTGTCGCTGTTGTTGTTGCCTGCAATTGGCAGGTTTTGGCTTTTATTTGACTTTTGATTAGCTGCATGGTCGCTATGCAGCTAGCGTGTGGGTGGAGTTGAGCACGCAGCATTAAACTGCCACTTGTTGCAACAACAACAATAACAGCAACAACAAAAACTACAACAACAATAGCTGCAACAATAGTTGTCCCTGCACACATAAATTTCTATTCAAATTATTATCGCACTCTGCCTACGTCAGCAGGTCAAGCGGCGCTTAATTTATGTGCCACGCCTCCCGCCAGGGGCTATACAAAAAGTTACACCATATTGCATAGAGATATATACAGATATATTATCTATATAATATGTGTGTGTACACATCTCTACATTTAAAACAAATGTGCGCACAATTTGTTTTGCTGCCTCGTTGCAAGCATGACGAATGAGCTCAGAGAGGGGGAGAAGGGGGATGAGAGAGGGCAGTCGAAGCGCTTCTGGGGTTGAGGGTCACGTTACACGGTTTGGTCATGTGTCTAGTCACTTCATTATGCAGCTATTTAGCCCCTGCTGTCCCATTGTAATTGCCCTGCGACGCTAATTAGACGTTCTCCCCCCTCTCCCTTCTAACCATTGACCACGGAGGTCAACGCGACCAAAAGACAAACTGCAAAACTATAATAAATTACACTCGGGTGTAATGATGTCTCTGTGTGTGTGTGGGTTGGGGGCGTGGCCAGCGCGACAATACGCAGTGCAAAGTTAGTTAACAATTAGCTGAAGTTTTTCATTATTAGCGACAATTTACAAACTGCCTGACTAGATGGTGTGGTAGAGTTATTTATGGGAATTGTGTGGGGGGAGGTGAAATGCATGTGAAAATGCAGAATAATTATGGCAAAAATAATCTCAAATAAGGGGTGTAGCAGTACAGATATGCATGCGGGCATATGAAGAGTATCTTTAAGAGACTTATAAAATTTCTATGCGGAGTTTATCTCTAAAGATTCTTTGAGAACTAGTTAGGTATTGATGAGATTATGTTCATTCTCAGCGAGAAAGAGTATTCAGTATTCTTTAGTATTATTCATCGCTTTGATTTATGTGTAACGTAGTCGAGTTAATTAAATGATTTAGGGGCTTAAGGGTTAAGGCTACTTACAGTTCACATTCAACGTGGTCAGCGCTTCAAGGCGTTTGCCTTCGTTCATGGCACGATTGCGTACAACGCACTTGTACTTGGCACCATCGTCCTCGCGACGAGGTGTAATCAACAGGGTTGCATTTGTGGGTTGATCCTTGGTGCCGCCGCGCAGCACTGTGGCAGGTAGGGGTGAATTAGAGCCCTCACGGTACCAGCTAAGGAAGGCAAAGAAAACAAAGAAATTATTTATAGAGAATAGTATAGAATTGAATTAGCATTAATAGAATCAACTTAAACCTCTACTTACGTTATGGTCGGATCCGGCGAGCCGCCAATGCTGCTGCAGGTCAGCTCCATCGGTTTATCCTCGGTGGCCACAGCAATCGAGCCGGGCGAAATGACTGGTGGATGCGGTGGCGTTAGGACGGTCAAATTGTAAAACTCCTGATGCACATCGGCCCCAGTGCCCTTGGCCTTGATGCGGCACTCGAAGCGCCCATTGTCGCGATTGTATGAAACATTCTTGATCTGCAGATCGTAAATGCCGCGTTCCGGATGGAAGTCCAGTCTAGTAATGAAAAAGAAAACAAACGATGTTTTTTATCAACTGCTTTTCACACACAATTTGCAAATGTCAATCCAGTTTTTTCTCTACACCATTCTCCCTCAATTTTTCATTTATTTTATTTAAATACTTGGCATTACAACCACCTTTCTCTTTACTCCTCTTCCCCCCACTCACTACACTTCGTCCCCACGTCACTAATTGTGCTAATATTGAGTTTTCAGTTGGGTATCCCGTAGCTGCTGTGGGCGCTGCTGCCGCGCTCCAAGGACCCGCAGGTGGTTCAACTTTAAACGTTTCTCGCAATATAAATAAATACGAAATGTTAATATTTGCGCAGAGGTGGGCGAGCGGCAGATGGGGGGAGGTACAGGGGCGTGTCACAGCAACATAAATAAAATCAACGTTCAATAAATGTTTGCATATTTTCCTAGACGATGACTTCGATTGACGATAACGATGACAACGCAGTGGGCTGGTACAGAAATGAAGCGTCGAAGGAAGGTGTGGCAAAAGGGGGCAGAGAAATGGGCGTGGAGGGAGGCGAACCTGTTGTGCCACAGTGCCAGACGTTAGCAACCGATTGGTAAACAAAATGTCAACATTTTTCCGCAAGTCCTTCTTCTGTGTCCTGCAAGATTTGTTATTTCTTTTTCTCTCTTCTTATTACTGTTGTTGTTGCTGCCAATTTAATTGAATAAATTCTCTGGTGAATTTAAGTCGCCATTTTAATTGTGAATTTTGTGTGAATTTTTCTTAATTGAATTTCGCATATTTGCCCAACACTCGAGAGCAAAATAAATAGATTTACTTTTGCAATTGAATTTCCATTTACTCAACTTACAAATTGCCCAAAAAATGATGCACAAGAAAATGTTGTCAACACAACATTGCGCAGTTATCGATCGGACTCTGGTAGCGGAACTTCTTTATCTTTCTCCTTCTTTCGCCCACTTTGCACTTGGCGAATATCTTTATATTTCAGGCATCTTTCAACCTTGTACAAGTATCTGAGACAATTTGATAGGGTATATTGAGTGGGGCGGGGAGTTTGTGAAGTGATATAATTATAATAAATGTAAAATATAAATTTCCCTTTTTTCTTAGGGAGAATTATGGTATTTATTGACATAGAATGTTCTTCATAATTCTTCATTCTTCACTTCTTATACTTTCACTTCAATATTTGTCTGTCTTAAATTTTTACAGAGTATGCAGTAGTTCATCAACACTTCCAGCACTTGACGCTATCTGCTTTGCACAATTTTTCACAATTTCCCCGGGCACGCTGATTATTTGGTCGTTGTCCGGGACAACTACTGAAAATTGATGCGAGACTCTCGACTCTCGACTCTCGTAGCTTGTTGTACACTTCGCTGGCTCCTCAAATGGTCAAATGGTCGATGGACTGACTTTGCCACGCAGCAGTTTATTAAATTGGCAAACAAGAGGAAGATCTCCCATTCCCACCATCCCAAAGACCTGCCTGAAGTTCATTTGTCAAATGCTTTTTTGAAACGCAGCAGCAGCAGCAGATGCCGACAAGGACGCCGTCGATGAGGCGTGACTGGACGTCAAAGGGCCACTTCAGGGCATCATCGTCGTCATCATCATAAACTCATCTTGGCTGCATGTCTAGACACATTTATGGATCTGCTTGCTTCATAATTGACAATTCATTTGGCTCACCCATTCTCGATGTCTGCTACTAATTGCTATAAACCGCCAGGACACGCGTCAGCGAGAAAAACTATTTAATTTTCAACAGTCAGGGAAAAGGGGAGGCAAACCACAGCAGAGCATGGCCAGGGCAAAGCCAAAGGCTGAAGTACTTAACTAAACAGAACTATGCACAGAGTTCGCGAAAAATCTGCGAAATGGAAATGGAAAATAGAGAAAAATGCAAAGGCAGATGAAAAAGGGCAGACAACGGCGACGACAATGACCCAAAAAAGAGTAAGTAAGAGGAGGAGGGGAGTAAAAAGTGAAACAAAAATAATGTTAACCGAGCAAATTGACTGAATTCTCTACAGGCTCGTCTGCCCCTCCTCTCTCTCCCTCTTTCTCTCTTGTGCAGCCGGCTCTAGTTGCTAGTTGAAATTTTTAACATTATTTTTTTATTTGTCGGCAGAGAGAGAGAAGGGGAGAGCGAGTCTCTAGCGACCAGCCTGCTCATTTGCAGCTGAGGTCTGGGACCAGGGACACGGATATATTTTGTTGTCCTTGCCGGGCAGACACAGACAGAGCAGAGCAGGAAGCAAAGGGAGAAGGAGAAAGGGGGACGGCAGCGCGAGCGGAAAAAGTGCAAATTATAAAAACTGCTGGCAAAGCGCAGCTTGTGCACTCATCGCACTTCGCCACTTGGGAACGCAAATCTCGCTTGAATCTCTCTCGCGAATCTTTGGACGACAAAAACGCTTTAAGCATTAAAAAGGCGATGCGAGGCAAGGCAAGGCAAGGCACGGCACGGCAGCTCAGCAAGCTTGCGCACGTCCTTGAGCGCCGCGAAAAGTCTCCTGCGGGATTTGTAGTGGTAGTCCATGTTATCCATACGCCCCATTGTCGCTTCACCTCTCTCTGTCTTTCTCCATTGTTGTTGCAATTGCCGGCGGCTCAACAATGATGTCTCTTTCTCTCTCCTTCTCCCCATCTTGCTGTCTCTTTCTGCCTCTGTCTGTTTGTCTCTCTGTCTGCCAGCGATTTAGCTCTGTTGTGCTTGGAACACGGATTCGGTTACGGCATTCCAATGCAGATTCCTCAATTCCTGCACGCTCTGCCAAGCTGCGTCTCTTCTTTCTCTTAGCTTTCTTCTCTCCCCTCTTTCCCTCTTCCCCTCTCTCTATGCTGCTACTCTGCTCTGGCTAAACGGTAGCCGCAGCCAATTATTTGGCAACGAGACACATTCTGGCACATGTTCCTCGGCTTCGTCTTCGATTTTCAACTTCAGTTCTAGCTTGTGTTGCCTACTTTTTGGGGCCATGTTCTCAGCAACGAAAACTCCTTTTACAATTGAGAGTTTTTTCCACTAAAATGACTGAGTATCTTCTCCAAATTGATGATTTCATAAATTTGAAAGTTTTTTATACAATATCAACGACTTTTCTTGGGTTGTTCTGCAAAAAAGAAACCCCTTTCCTTCTTTCTTATTTCCCTCATTAAGTTTACTGCTTGCTTTCAATATTTCAGCCTTTCTTTCATGTTTATTCCTCTTTATTTTTTGCCTTATTTATTTTCTGAATTTTCTTTCCTCAAATCTTTAAACTCTGCTAAATCTAAGACGGTTTTCTTTTCTGGCATCACCTCTTGGTTCACCCTGAGCCACATGACTTGCATTCTTAAATGCCCTGGCAAACACGTCTGTATTGCTGGCATTCATTTGCAACGTCTATGTCTGTCTCGTTAAATGGAATGTTTAACGATATATTAGCCTAGGGCAAGGAGCCACCCATGCCTTCCTTCACTTGCTCCTCTGCTCCCATTCGTAATTCTGTTATGGCGTTTTGTTTTCGGGTTTCATCCCGCAATGACCTCGTCGCGACGCCAATAGAAAAAATTTGCAGTATTTTCACTTTTTGCAGCGACAGCAGCAGCAGCACCAGAAGCAGCTACAGATGCGGGCTACAGATACAAATACATTTACCACAAAGAGGAAGGCGAGGGGGAGAGAGGCATGTGTTCTTGCGAGCTTCACTTGATTGTTGTCCGTTTGTTGTTGTTGTTGCTGTTGCTTGTTAGCTTTCGGCACAAATTGCAGTAAAAATGTATTTTACAATTTGCCTGGGAACTGAAAACGGTCGCCGTTAGCATTGCTTGCTCCATTTCTCTCTCTCTCTCTTTGGTTTTTATTTCTATTTGCTGTTTGTTGATTTGCTTTTATTGTTGCACACACACACACACACACGGACAATCGCACACATTGCCTTTCATTTGGCAAGCAAACGCGGCGGCGCTGCATTTTGTGGCCTCGACTGGGCACTTAAAATTTATGCCTTGCCACATAAAGAAGCAACTGAAATCGAGGCAAAGTCCTGACGAGCCCAGAGAGGGAGCCAGAAAAAGGAGAAAAGGAATGGGAGAAAGAGAGAGCAAGGCAGAGAGTGCGCCACGAAATCGAGTCAAGCAAGCGAAACATTAAAAACACGCTCGGCCGGAAGCGGAAGTCGAGGCACGAAGCAAATAAAAATACAATTGCAAATGGCGCGAGCGGGTAATGAAAATGAAACATAAACAAACCATATGGGAGAGAGAGAGTGAGTGTGTGCCATGTGTGTGTGTGTGAGAGTGTTCCAAGTCTGTGTGTGCGACTCATAATTGTGCGAATGTTTAACACGCGTCGGCATTGACATTACGGATTAAGTATACGCAGCGAGAGCCAACTGGCCAACTGTGACTCGTTTAAATTGCCAAGAACTTGATTTTAATTAAGTTCCCCAGTCGAGCAGGCATCACACACACACTCACACACACACACGTGTGCACATAAATTGCATTATTCGCTCCGCATTTAATTAACTTAACAAATGGCTGGGGCAACAAGCTTGCACAGCAGCAGCATCAGAGGAGACGCAAATGCCAAGGGCAGTAGTCCACTCACTCTTCAGTGAGGGGGAAGCAGGGAAAAAGGGACAGTGGGGGGGTACATTACTCACCTGTAGCCCGAGCTGAGCTGCACTTCACCAATGGCCACATTATCAAATTGCGCAGGATTTGCTATCGAGCGCGTCCAGAAGAATGAGAAATTGTTTGCCTCATATTTCTCAGTGAAGCGACACTTCAACACCAGATCCGCATTCTCACGCGTATCAATCGATTCGTCCGCCAGGACCACAACACAGCAGCAGCTGCTCAGCGTGACGAGAACTGTAAGAAGAGATAAGGGAAAACAGAATAAATATTAATTGCAATGCAAGTGGCAGAAAATTCAATTCAGTGACGGGAATGAAATATCATTAATAGGAAATATTTTCTAATACTTTCAAATAAATAAAAAAATATTGTAAAATTAAATTGAGACTTTAAAATAAATACAATAAAAATTCTTGTATTTTAAAAATAACAGGGAATTATTTAAAATACTTTAAAAAAATAATAAACAATATTTTATACATATTTACTTAATTCATAAAAAATATATTATTAAATATTTTGAATATTAAAAAAAAAAATTTATAACATTTAGAATTTGATACAATATATTTTTAAAGATTTAGAATGTGTAAAAAAATATATTCAAATATTTAGAATTTATTTATATATTTTTTATATTTAAGTTTTATTCAACACAAACAACTAGTAAAACCTTTAAGCCCCTTAGCAGATTTGTAATTTATATTTCTCTTTATAAACATAGTATTTTTGTAATAATAAGAAACTATGCATAAATCAAATAAAGTGCTCTCTTTCTCTTTTCCCCTTCCAGATCCCGCCTTCTTTGCCTGGGCTACCAAATTTATTATGCATATTCGAAACTTTTTGATGGGCACCCACAAAAGATTGACCACTTTTAAATTTTTTCTTTTTTCGTCGCACATAAGAGGCTTTGCCACGCCCGCAAGGCAGAGCATTGTGTGTCGTCCGCATGGATTTTACACTCAAGTTGTGAAATATTTATTTAATTTTTAATAAACCAATACAGGTAAGCTGCGCACTTGACAGAGAGATAGAAAGAGAGAGAAGAGGATTGAAAAAATTGAAATAAAATAAACAATTTGCCGTGGAACTTCTTTTTCATTGGCTTAGCCAAGAAGTCTAGAGAGAGGACTTCATGGAATTTGCGAAATCAAACGACAAAGTTCTCGAGTGCGCGACGTACGCACTCGACATAGGTGCGACGCGTCTCGTTTTGAGTGTGGAAAAACCTCTCAGACTTTTCTTTCTTTTGCCTTCTTTCGTTCTTTCTTTCTTTCTTTTTGGGCACTTTTTTTTTTGGGGCATTACTTTTACTTTGGTGCGTAAATTTCAAGTAGAATTTATGGCCGCTTTATATTTGGCATCAAATATGCATGAGCCACCGTTTAAGCCAGTTCCAGTTCCACCAACGACTCCAGCTCCCTTTGCTTGCTTCCATTTCCAATTTTCGCTGCTGCGAGTGGGCAATAAATTTGTGCATTTTGCTTGAGCTTCTTCGACGTCGCGTCGTCTGGCTGTCCTTGCCATGTGCTAAATTTAAAGATTGTTTCAATTGGGGTAAGGCGAGTCTGTTCTAGAGTCGGCGTGGGTTTGCTTTGGCAGCTTTTGCATTCGCATTAGGCTTCAATAATCGTTAAAATCCGCAAGTTATGCGCACGACGCGGCCATGAAAAGCGCATTAAAATTAATTTGACACTCGTCTGGCAGCGTCTCTCAGCTGAAGGTGGCAACTCTAGCATCTCTGGCAGTCAGGCCGGCCAACTGGCAACTCTCTGTAGCATCAGTTCTCATTTTGGCGATGCCCTGCGAATTTATGTCAAAAGTTTTGTGTGCCACATAAAATTGTTCGCTTTGCCACGTTTTCATTTCGTTTTCGTTTTCCTTTTTTTCTCTGTCTCTCTCTCGTTGTTGTTTCTACACTTTTTGGCCCATTCATTTTTCTCTACACTTCTCTGTCTCACTCTGTGTCTGCCATTAAAGTTACTTTTTGGCGCTGACGACGACAGCGACGCCAGCGTTAACGCGCGCTGGCCTCGTTGCGTTGCATTACGTTACGTCGTCTGTCAACGCATTTCGCTGCTCATTTCGCTTGACTGCCTCCGTGTTCTCTCTCACTCACTCTCTCACTCTCTCTCTCGCTGTCTCTCGCCCAGTGCTGTGCTTGTCCTGCCTGCTGTCCTCCATTTTGCAGTTGCGTTTCTAATTAAAACTTTCAAGTCGTCGTCGGCCTCGTCCAAGCGTCCATTCGGTTGCACTTAGGCAAATTGCCAGCATTACAACAACTGCAGCTCGGATAGAAGAGGAACAATTCACTTCACTCTGCATGCTCACTCGCCTTGCAGAGCGCTCTCGCTGTGCTTAAGACAGTTTTCTGTAAGTTACTCGCTTGTCGTTGCTCAGAGTGGCACAGAGATAGCACTAGTCGAGTCTCTTCTACTCTCTTTACTCGCTATTGTGTTAATATGCTTTGTTTAGTCATCTTCGGTAACTACTTTACTCGTTGCTTCAACTCGCTGGTTTCTTCTCGTTACTTTAGCACTCGTTGCACATGTATTGTTTAATCTTTAACGTCTTTATGAGTTTCTTTTAATAGTTTACTAGCTGGCTCGACTCTTGCTGCTTTTTACTCGCTGGTTTGTTGAACCTTTAGTGATTCATTCTTAAACAAAATACTCGTCGCTTGCTATTTGTTCCTTATCATTCTGTTCATATGTTAAAGTCTAGCTGCTTTCTACTAGTTTTGATTCAACTCGACACTCGTTCTTTTGCATTCCTTCAACTACTTTATTACTCGTTAGATTTAATTCTCTTGCTACTATTTATTTTAAAATTCCTTCGATTCTCTTTTTACTCGTTCAAGTCACAGCCTCGTTGACTTTGTTACTACTCGCTTCTTTTTATTCACACGTTACTCTCAGTTCACACGCTGTTCTTTATTTTATTATTTATTAATTTTATTTACTCGCTACTCCTGATTATTTTGCTCGCTCTTTGAAATTTCTTGTTTGTCTCATTACTTAAACTTTACTGTTCCCTCATTACTCGCTCTTTCACAAGTGCACTTATTCTCACCCTCTCCACATCACGCATACGCCACATTGGACATGCAGCATCAGACAAATATTTGCAAGGCCTTCACATCGCATTGTAATAGAACAAATAAATTTCAGTTTGCGCATAAATTTCGCGGCTCACTGCAGCGTGTTTCAGCGTGTGTCAATATTGCCGCATGCAAAGACAACAAAAAAAAAGAAGAGAACACAAAGTAGACATCGATAGCGCCCGTTGAATGATATCAATTTCGCATTAATTGACATGTGCATATAAAGCGATACAAAATGTCACTCATCTCTCGCACACACACACACACACTCTCCTTCTCTTTCTCACTCTCTCTTTATCTGCCTCTTGTGTCGCCTTTATGAAATGGCGCCGTGGGCCAATTGGCTTCGCTGTCGCCGTCATCGTCGTCGCCCAAGAATCGCGTTGTCATTAAAAATTCACGAAAAGTCGCCGGGGCGCCCGTTAAGTGCAGTTAATGAGCTGGCAACGGTAACGGTAAAATGGTAAAACGGTAAAAAGGCAGCCACTTGCAACTAATTAAATTATCGTTATAATGCGAAGTTGAAGCTGAAACAATTTCTTGTAATTGCAAATGGAAAGACGAAAGAAAAAAAGGGAAAATAAGCATAAATGAGAAGCAGTAAAAATTATTATAAAATTCCAAATAGATTTGCAAGCAAAAATGGCGGACAATTTTGATACGCAATGAATATAAAAAATTCAATTTCCGGTGCAGCAACTCAAAACTGAAGAGAGAGAAGGCAATATAGAAAGGATATGCTCAGCTTTGTACATAATAAACAAGTGTGCGAAGAAGGAGTAAGGCATGGGTTCGGAGGAAGATATAACTACAGAGATGGGGAATATTTTAGCGGAAGCTAAGCCTGTTATTTATGGCATAAAATGCTATAAAAAAAAAGCAAAGCAGAGAAAAAGAATCAAAAAAGGAAGCATTATAAAAGCATTAAGGCAATATTTGATGTGCATAAAATTAAAGTTGATTAATAAATAGCAAAAAATAAGAAGAAAACTGAAGAGACTGCTAAAAGTATAGAATATATCTGTAGCATCTCAATATTTATAGACTTGTGTAGCATACTTTAGGGAGTTTGGGCCCGCAAGTGTTGGTAAACTTTGCAATTTTCAAAAAAATGCATAAATTCTTTTACTTTTCTCTGCAAATCAAACTCTATTTTCATCCTTCGATTCATTGTGCCTGTTGCACTGCTGAGAAATCGATGCGACTATCGAAAACAAAGCATTCCTCGAATCGTTTGCCAACACTCACAACAAAGGAATGCTCCCTCGACAATCGACAGTGTGTGTGTGTTTTCATTGCAAAATATTTGAAATACTCGTATTCTCTACTCTCTACAGGTTATCGTGCAAGTGGCTGCAATGTTTGCTCATCATATTGAATACAACGGAAGGTGCTGTGTGTTCAATATCATGAAAATTTGTAGAACTTCCGAGCGAAGAATCGCACAAATAAGCAAGCAGAAAGAGGGAGAGAGAGAGAGCAAGAGAGCGGGAAGGAAAGAGTAGGAGGCGTCACCTAGCTGGGGTCTTCCTTTCACACGTCTCTTCTTTTGTTGGCATAGTTTGACACTGCTCAAACGCAATTATTACGTGAGAATTATATTAAAATGGAAACAATAGTTGGAAGCAGTGCAGGAGAGAAGAAGAAGGGGGGAACGGAGCAGAGGGGCAGCTTTGGCGGGTTGGACAAGAAAATTGCAGCTGCCAACAGCAGCAGCTCAAAGTGGGCGTCTCGTGCAGAGTCCAATGTGTGGCTCAGTGTCTGCATGTGTGTGTGAGTGTGTGTGTGTGTGTGTGGGTTGCCTGCAGGGTAAAATAGCAGAAGGCAACACGACACGCCATGAGGCGGCCAGGCGGGCGTAGGCGGAGGCAAGTTTGTGTAGCTGCAGGCACTGTGGCATGAGGCAAGGCAAGTCGAGGCGAGTCGAGTGAATTTGCTCTTGTTAATTGCATGTTCTGCATATCACTTATAAATGCACCCACACACGCACACACACACACTTGCTAGCTTACACGCACACAGTGAAGGCAGCTTTGGAAAAGTTTTGCCATAATTGGATTTTCAAAGTTAATTACCAGCATTGAATTTGGCCCGTAAACGTAAGAACTCACACTGATTGCTCGTGTGTGTGTACTGTATGTGTGTGTGTACTGTGTGTGATGTGTGTGTGCTCTCTATTTGAGCACAGCTCGATTACAATGTAATTTGGCATAGATTTTTGCCTTTAATAGGGCAGCAACTGCCTTCGTCTCTGCTTGTCAAGTTTGAAGTCCAGTTCGAAGTCGGCATCGACAACATCGTTATCGACATTGCTATTGTTCATATGTGTATATGGTGACTAACTCCTCCTTTGGCTGCCTGGACATTAAAGCCTTTAGTTCAAGGACTAAGCAATGCAAAGTGGAATAATGTCTTCATATTTAGCTCAGGGCAACAAATCTCTTTCTCTTCCTCCCTCTCTCTCTCCTCCCTCATCTTGTGTCTGGCATTCAACCAAAAACGAGAAATCTCAGCAGTGTAATGTATGTGTGTTTGTGTGTGTGTGTGTGTGTGTGTGTGTGTGCGGGGTGTATTTAATGTCTTTATATATGTAGCCAAATTGCAGCTGCCTTGGGTAGTCAGACTCCAACTCAGACTCGATAAAAACTGCACAGCGCACATAAAATGCAACATAATTTTCTTATGAGTCACACAGACAAAACGCAAGGTAAATGAGGGCAAGCAGGAGAGAGGGAGAGAGCGGAGGGGAGGGGGGAAACATGGGGCGTTATAACAATGAATGTTATCTGTTTAAGCTGCCGCCCGTTTATCCTGGCAGCAGAAGTCGAGCAGGAGCTGCCTCAGTGTCGAGGCAGCAAAAGTCAACCAAACGGAAGAAGATTGCAATTTAAAGGCAGAGGCGGAGCAAGGAGTAAGCAAGGGGTCCAAGGAGTAAGGAAGGGGGAGCAAGGAAGGCAACTGAGCAGCAGCAGCATCTCAGGGTGCGGCAAACTGGTTTTTCTACTTCTTTCTACCTTGTTTTTTTTTTCTGTTGCCCATTGCTGCAGCAAAAATATTGATGGCCATGTTGTAAGTTGCCTGGCAAAGCAGAGAGGGAGAGAAAGAGCAGGAGAAAGGGGTGCAGCAGCAGAGAAGAGGAGGGGAGTCTGCCAGGTAAGAAGACAAAACTGACAACATTTAAGAGCAGCTGCACAGCTGCAGCATTTTAACCCATTAGTTGACACTGTCAAGCGAGAGAGAGATAGATGAAAGAAAGCAAAAAGCAGAGACAATTTTTGATTTGAAATCTTTTGCTTCTTCTTCCTTCTCTCTACAACCTATTCATACCTTTCTTTATCATCTTCGCTTTGGGCAGACAAATTTCAAGTTACATATTTGACATTTATGAATGAGAGCAGAGCAAGAAGAAACGTAACTTAGATAAAGAAAGCATCACTTTAAATTTTGACATACAAGTTCAGGTTAGGTTAGTTACTGTACCTAACCTCACTCTGCTGCCAGACTCGACTCACTTTAACCTCACTTTGTGCACTGACATCGTCGATTCGCCGTTTAATTATTTACGCATTTAATTAACATTTAAAGCTTCTTCAATTGGCAACACAAGACGACGACGCAGTCAAAGACAAAGAACAAACACAAAGCCACGTCTAGACCGGCGACATTTGCTGACAATTTTGACCTTTTCGCGTCATTAAACCGCCCAAAAGGGGGTATTCCAGATTGATGCCTTGAAATGGGAGGCACACTTCAAATAGAACATGGAAGGTTTTTCTTTGAAAAATGTTTTGAGGCTCAAGAACTTTAATTAATTCGGTTACGAATGAAGCTTCAACTGAAAAGTTTTTCTAGTCTCTGACAAGTGCAGAGCAGAGACTCATTTCGGGGTATAAGTGTGTGTGCGTGTGTGTGTGTCTGTGTGTGTGTGTGTGTGTCTGTGTGTGTGTGTCAGTATTTGGCAAGTGTAAACAAGCAAAAGTTTTGCATTCTCAATGGGTTAAGCGAGTTAGAAGAAGCAAAAGAAGCTGAGCAGCAGAGAAATCTCTGGCAGATTGTGGAGAGAGCAAGGAGATCTCGTTGGGTGTGGCTATGGGTACCGTTATTTCATTACCACTTTTGCATGACAATGCAGAAACAAGCTGAGTGAGAGATGGAGAGGGGGGAGCAGATAAGACAGGCAAGGAGAGAGAGAGAGGGAAAGCCTCTTCGAACTGCACAATGATGTGCAATGCGCCTCCCCCCCTCTCTCCCACTGCATCCCACTGTGCAGCATCAAGAGTCACAGTAGCAATGCCAGCAGTTGCAGTGGCAGTTGCAGCATGCTGCCGACGTCGCTGTCGCAGTCAACGTCGCTGTTAGCGTTGACTTCTTGAAAACTTTGCAGCGCGCGCTTTTTATGCTGCAAGCGGCCCAAATTGCTTTGGCAAAAGTGGAAAAACCGGTTCAACTTGCTAGCAAGATACATTCGACACACACACACACACTCACACACACAGCACACACACATGCATGATTTAGCCTGCCCCCTAGCCCCTGCCCTGAGGCTGTTGCTGTTGTTGATAGTGCGAATGTGTGCGGTTAACATGGCTTAAGAAACTTTTCGTTGATGCCCTGCAAGGCAGCACCCCCCACCTCCCCCTGCACCTCACCTCTGCACAACACTTTCCCACTCCCCCCACTCTCCCTGCTTAACCTCTTGCTGTGTGTGTGTGTACAAAAGTTTCATGCCCCTGCACAACAACAGATAAGTTGCAACTTTCAAAACTTGCCCCCGAAAATGTTTTCTGTTTTCTTTACATTTTCAAATTGTTTTTTCTACCTCTCTCTCACTCTTTCTCTGCTTTATTCTCTGTCTCTTTCTCCCTCATTTCTCTTGATAGTTTTGTTTACTGTGTCATGTTTACACACAAGTTAAAAATGTAATTTTTTCCGCGAAATTATCAAACACTTGTTGAGCAAGAAATCTGCAAGCATCTGCATAGTTTACAGTGAAGAGAGGGAGAGAGAGGCACAGAGAGAGAGCAAGAGAGAGAGACAGAGAGTTGGAGAGAGACACAGCTTAGCTATCTGCAAGTCAGATATGATATATGCAGTGCAGTTGCTGCAAAACGTAGTCAACTTCTGCCATATTCTCTGCCCCCAATTCTTCTTTCTCTCTCACCTTTCTCACCTTTTTATAACTGAGAAAAACAGCTTAAATATATCATCGAAAACTTTTCAAGTATTTTTCGGCTCACAACTATTTACAGCGTATCTCAGGCCGTTGCTGCCCCACTGTCCCCTCTGCTGCTCTGCTTCCTTCTTTTGCCATTTTTGTTCGCTTATCCCGCTGCGTATTTGAGCGGAATTCCACTCGGGTTGCCGCCATAGTACAGCAGCACATGCTGCTTATGCCCTGCCACACCCCCGCCTCCTCTTCCCGCGACTTTTCGCCCCCTTTGCTCACCAGCATTTCGCACCAGTGAAACCGCTTGAAAAACAGCTCCCTGCAGTCCAAAGTTTTGCACTCAACGGCGGCGGCCCGCCAAGCAGAGTGTGGGAGAGAGAGAGGGGGGTAGTGTGCTAAAGAGAGGCAAGAGAACTTGATAGAGAGAGGTGGGGAGGCAGGGTAGCTGCTGCCACCTCGCAAAAAACGAACTTTTTCAAACGCTTTTTGGCTGTTGACTTTTTTTTTTTGTTGGTCAGACTTGCACAACTTGCCACGCCTCATATGGCAGGTCAGCCCCAGCCTCCCTTGCACTTCCCTCTACACACACACACACACGCACACACAGACACCCTCTGAGGCTACCTCCGCCCCTGCTTTATGCCTGCAACGCTTTATCAAGAGTGAAAAATTCAATTTCACTTTTGGCATACGCCAAAAAACTTTTTCGACTTTTCGTGGGCGCAACACTTATCATATTCCAATTGACACGCCACGCTCCCCTGGCACACACTGCCTCCTCCCTCACTGCACCTCTGCTGCCTCCGCTAGCAGCTGCAACTTTTTGCGTAGCTTTAAGAGCAGCAGCGCATTTCATTTATATTAAAAATGGCAAAAGAAAGCAAGTTGGGAGAAAGAAAGGGAGAGGGAGGGGGGCTGCTGCTGTGCACTTGCTACTTTATTACAAGGTGTAGAGTTGTGTCTGCCCTGTAGGGAATGTGGAGACAAATTTACTCAGCGAAAACAGCCATAGGCAATCTGTAAGATACAAAAGTATCTTGTTGCAAACGCATTGCAAAGTAATGACCAAAGCACGAGCTAAAAAACTTTGCGACTTTCAACGAGTCTGCACTCCCGCTGGCCACTTGAGGAAAGAGCTGGACAAAGAGAGGGAGGGGGGAGAGAGGGAAGGGAATATCGAAGCATTTGAACATTTACGCTTCATCGATTGCCAAGAGTCCAAGTTGGGTATCTTTCTCTGGCCATAGATAGTAGTGGAAACAAGGTAGCAAAGTTTGCTGGCCAAACAAATAAACCACAGAGCTAGCTGACTATTTTCCTGCCTCCCCCTCGATCCCCTCCTTCTCCTACCCCCTTCTGGCTAAAACTTTTGTTTGCCCAAGTGCAGCGGAAAAAGCGATAAAAAGCCACAGCACGAAGCGAGCTGAGCTGAGCCAATGAAGAAGCTGAGAAAGAGTCGATTCGATTCGATTCGAGTTGACCAGTTCAACTTTACGAGCAGCTTCACTGACCACAGCAGGCAAGAGAGAGAAAGGGAGAGAGTGAGAGGGAAAGGGAGAGAGAGGGTGAGGAAGATGCAACGAGCTGTTGACAGTTGAAATAGAAATTAGCGACAGACAGTTTGACAAGCTGCTGCAACTTTATATAAAGTATTTATATAGTATATATGTTCTTGTTGCATCGGTTAATTGCATGCCATGTGACAGTGGAGAGAGATGGGGGAGGGGGAAAGTAGCAAATGGCAGCTGCTGTTGCTATCATTTTTCATATCGTAGCCAATCGAGCGTGTTTTCTAGCTTGAGCTGGGATCAAATCAAGCAGAAGAAGAAGCAAAAGCAGCGGCAGAGCTGAGCAGCGACAGCGCCGCAGCAGAGCAGCTTAATGAGCGACAGAGCGTATGACGTCAGAGAGAGATAGAGAGAGCTGTTTATAGAATATTATAATCCTGCCTGCTTGCTATCAATTGCCAGAGAACCTCCAGAGTAATCGAGCAGCAAATTTACACTGTAAGCTGAGGCTAAGGAACACAAAGGGTGGGGGAGGGAGAGCGGGGGAAGGGCAGTGAGCAGGAAAGAGCATCCAAGGAAGGCAGAGAGAGAGGGAAGAGTTGGGAATGCGTGTTGAAGGTAGTGCAAGATAGTCAAATGCTGCAGCGTAGCTTCGCAATCATTTTAGATAAAGCAAAATATGCTAAATAAATGACAAAGAAATGAGAGAGGGGGAGAGCAAGAGAGTGCTGAAAAGAGAGCGCTAATTAAATATAAATTTATAAATAAATATTATATAAAAAGGCTGACCGACCGATTGTAAGGATATCGGCATTTTTAACCAACACGAAGTCAAAATTCAGTTTTATTTCGAATAAAATTCTGCCGAAAACAACAAAAGAACCTAACAAAATACAAGAAGCAACTTTGAATATATATATAATAAAAATATATAATAATATATGTACATTTTTCTCGTTGTAGCCAACTTCACTCATCTGTAATCATCGCTATTTAGTAAAATTTTCAATTGAATATATAAACATATTTAAATAAAATTCTACTCAGCTTCATATTAAATTTTTGTAACCAATTAAAGCTGCAATTGTTGGGAGATTTTACCCCTCTATCTCTCCCCTTTCCCTCTCTCTATCGTGCCACTCTCGTATTCAATTGAATTTGCACATAATAATTTGCAATATTTCAATAAAAACGCGTTTCACAACACACACAAAAATGCATTGCGCATTTTAACAGGTTTAATTTTAATGAATATTTTGAACTGCTGCTCCTCCTCCATTTTTTTTCTGTTGCTTTCCTCGCACTAGTTACGTTATGTATACGCAAATAATTACGCATACGCAACATTGGTTTTTAAGAGCTCAATTTTGTGTGTGTTTGAGTGTGTGTGTTTTTATCGTGGCATTTCGACAGAAATTTGAAACTGATAAATTTGACATTTTTGCATTAAAATTTGCGCGCTGAACTCATCAATCTCTGATATCT
Organism: Zaprionus indianus; assembly: GCA_018904595.1. NCBI lineage: Eukaryota > Metazoa > Arthropoda > Insecta > Diptera > Drosophilidae > Zaprionus > Zaprionus indianus. The sequence goes on from JAEIHA010000905.1 coordinate 8,733,991, forward strand.
CATAGACAGGGAGGTGCAGAGAGGGGGGCGGGGCTATAATTATATATGCATCGCGCAGACACACATCTGTTTTACGTTTCGCATACATTTTCGGACGACGTGGCAGGGGCAGGGGGGGGGGCGTGGCAAATGTTGTGCAAATAAATTATACACATATTTTTGTTAGGCCTTCGCCTCCACCGCACCGCATAATTTATGTGTAACTCGATTTTCATTTTCATGTTTACCGTTTTTATTTTTTTTATTTTAATTAAAATGACACGCGCAAAAAAAACATTTGCATCTGTTATTTCAGATATATATATTCTATATATACGAGGGTCGTTTGATAAGTCCGTGACTTTTTGTATTTGCCGCGCACCTGCTCTAAATACAACACTGCTCCTGTCAGCAGTTATCGATTAACAGCTGACTGTAAAATTTTGAGAAAGCTGCGTTTTTTGGTTTGCGTTTTATAGGCATTGAAAGCAGACGATCTCGTGAATTTTAACGAAAATGGAAAAAAGTGAATTTCGTGTGCTAATTAAGCATTATTTTTTGCGTAAAAAATCCATCACCGAAACCAAGGAAAGACTTGATAAATATTATGGGGACTCTGCACCATCAATTTCAATGGTTAAGAAATGGTTTACTGAGTTCCGTTGTGGTCGTACCAGTACAAGTGATGCCGAACGTTCAGGTCGCCCAAAAGAGGTCGTCATGCCAGAAATCGTCGACAAAATCCATGGAATGATATTGGATGATCGGAGAATGAAAGTGCGTGAGGTAGCTGAGGCTGTAGGCATCTCAACTGAACGGGTACATCACATTTTACATGAATATTTGGACATGAAAAAGCTTTCCGCGCGATGGGTGCCGCGATTGCTCACACACGACCATAAGCGCAACCGTGTGACCATTTCAAAGGAGTGTTTGGCGATGTTCAACCGCAATCCAAACGAATTTTTGCGCCGTTTCGTTACCGTAGACGAAACATGGATCCACCACACCACACCAGAGACCAAAGAACAATCAAGACAGTGGGTTTCTCCGGGTGAACGTGCACCAAAGAAGGCCAAGGTGGGTCTGTCGGCCAACAAGGTCATGGCCACAGTTTTTTGGGATGCACAAGGTATCATTCACATCGATTACCTTGAAAAGGGTAAAACGATCACCGGCGAATATTATTCAGAGCTTTTGGACAGATTCGATATTGATTTGAAGCAGAAACGACCGCATTTGGCGAAAAAAAAGTGCTGTTCCATCAGGACAATGCACGGGTGCACACGTGTGTAGTCAGCATGGCAAAATTTCATAAATTGGGCTACGAACTGCTACCCCATCCAGCATATTCTCCAGATTTAGCCCCCTGTGACTATTTTTTGTTTCCAAACATGAAGAAATGGCTCGGCGGTAAGAGATTCGGGTCAAATGAAGAGGTCATCACAGAAACAAACGACTATTTTGAGGGCCTTGAGAAAACCTATTATTTGGAAGGAATAAAAAAATTGGAAAAACGCTGGACTAAATGTATAGAGCTAAAAGGAGATTATGTTGAGAAATAAAACGCTTCTTTGACGAAAAAAATATATTTTATTCAAAAAATCACGGACTTATCAAACGACCCTCGTACATGATATTGTTTTAATAATTTTTTGGCATATTTATTCTTACATTGCGCAAAATGCAAAATCAACAGCAAAGGGAAGCACAGGAGGAGGAGGAGGAGGAGGAGGAGGAGGAGGAGGAGGAGGGGGGGCGAGGTTAGCCGGACAGGCAGCGTAGCTTATGAGACGCGTCGCCGAATTTTGTTGCAGCATTTTCACAAGGTTTTTCCCTTGAAGAGTTTTCCTCTTTTCTTTTCTTTCTTCTTTTTTTTTGTCGGTTGCTTCCGCTGTTGGTTTTGCCAAAGCTTTTCTTCCTTATGCTTTGACGGCCACAAAGGACACGAGAGCTAAGCAGGCAGAGAGAGAGAGAGTAAGAGAGAGTACAGGAAACAGGAAAAAGGAAAAATCACTGGCAATTTGCATAAGATACAATTGAGTGAGTGTTGTCTCCGTCCTGCTCCATCTCCCTTCCCCTTCCCCTCTCTGTCGCTTCTTTATTTTCCTGCGCATTATTTTCCTTTTTGTACGCTCGTGTAATGAATTATCATATTTCATGTGGCTTCCACTCAAACACACTCACACACACACACACACGCACACTCGAAATGTTTGCATTCAAATTTGTGACCCATCCACAAAGTAAAAGAGAGTGAGAGAGGGGAGAAAAAACGGAGACAAGCTGAGCAAAAGAAAAAACGTTTTTTCTTTGCAGATTGTGGGCAAGCCAAGCCGCAAAAATGAGTTACACAAACGAAATGCCGCAAAGTATGCAATAAAAAATAAGCAACAACAAGTGACATAAGGTGCTGCGTGTAGAAGGAGTAAGGCAAGCTGCGGGATACCCTGTAAATCATTTCAAAATTGCAATTGACATCAAAAAATTAATGAATTCCCATTCTCTCTCTTTACCTCCTTTCCTTTTGAACTCTTCTTCGCTCTACTCACCCTTTACAGGGTATCTTACAGCCACAACACAAGTCACACTTGCCGCCACAGCTGGCGACATTGCTTTGCATTGCTCTGACGTCGCAGTTGGTGCTGCCTTCAAAATAATTCATAAAAATAAAAGTAAATCTAAAATAAAATAAAGCAAAAATTTCACTGTGCAGCGAACCAATGTTGGAGTGTTGAGAGAGGGACAGAGAGAGGGACACGGCAGTTGTCCCTGTTCAAAAGAGTTGCACCCCAGTCTTAGTATCTGTCCCTCTTCCATGGCCTGTTCCAGTTTCGAAACTCCTTCACAGACTCTTCTTCCGAATCGACTTCATTGCTGGCTTCGCTCTTGATTTGGGTCGTGGCAAAGGACTTAGCGGCTTAGTCCCTGCTAAGGTTGTTCTCTCTGTTGTTGTAGCTGTTGTTGTTTCATTGCTTCAAGTTGCTGTTGTTGTTGTTGTAGTTGCTGTTGTGCTTGTCCAGCTGCTGCTGCTGCGGCATCTCGGCAAGCAGCGACGACAGTAAAAATATGTCAGGCTGCTTCCCTTGCTGCCATTGTGTGAGTAAATCGTGCTGGCCCCTGCCTCTGCTCCTACATCTTTCAACTGTCCATCTACATGTCTTGCTACATCTCTCTCTCTCTCTCTCTTTCTATCTCTCTTTTTCATTCTTCTTTCTTTGCGCTCTCTTTCATTCATTTGAAATATGCTTTTCTGCTCCTTTTATAAACTGTGTGTCCACTACTCATGTTTCTTGTAGTTGTTGCTGCCTCTGCTGCTGTTGTTGTTGCTTCTTTTGTTGCTGTTGTTGTTGCTGTTGTTGCTGCTGTTCTTCTCTGCTCGTCTTGTAGTTGTTGCTGCTCTTGCTGAACATTTCATTCATTTGTTTTGCGGTTTTGTTGCGGCTTACAAGCTGCACTTTTCCACTTTTCCCTTTGGCGCCTTTTTCTTTTCTTTCTTTCTTTTTTTGACGGCGCGAATTTAATTTTTGCCAACATGCCACGCCCACCCACGCCTCCACAAACATAGAGCAGAGCAGTGCCAGAAATGTTTTTGTTAACATTTTCATAAATTTTCACAGCTTAGCTTTGGCAGCAGCACCTGGAAGGAAGGAGCAACAGCACAAGGCACGCAGGCAGCAGTAGGAGCGACGAGGGGTAAACAGCAGGAGTAGGCGAGTGGGCGCTAGGGGGGCGTGGCCACAAAGCGTACCTCTCGGATTACTCATGTGTCATGAGCCTGAGTAGCCTGACTGGTCTCTGACTGGCACAGCTGCCGCTGCATGCTCCACTTGCCTCTCCCTCCCCCTCTCTCTCTCTCTTCCTCTCAGTCACTCCCCTGCTCCCTTCCTCCACCCCGTCTGGTTGGGAATTACACGCTTGTTACTCATGCAATATTCGCCTGGCGCTCACCTCGCAAACTCGCGGCTAACAATTGCAGAGACTGGCAAAATAAAAGCCACAGCAAGGCAGAGCAGAATGGGAGAGGGAGGAAGGGGGAGGAAAAGAGCGTGAGCTGACAAAGAACAGAGCAGAGCAGCTCACAAGGGGGGAGTGAAGAGAGGGGAAGGGTAAAGGGGGGCCTCACTCGTTTGCTGCCTTTCGATTTGCAAATTGCATAACAATTCGCCGCCAGTTGCTGCTGCTGCCGCTGCTGTTGCTGCCACAGCAAAACTTCAAGTGAGTCGCTGCAATGTGTTGCCAAAACTGTGGGTGGTAGGCAGAGGGGGTGTGGCTGTTGGGCAGAAGAGAGAGAATGGGGGGAAGGTGGCTACTCATAAAGCCAAAAGCCAGAGCAGCTTTAAGTCAGATGTGGTAAAAATTCAATTCGTGCGAGAGTTGGAGCACGACAAGGCATCATTTAAGGAAGTTTTTTATGCTGAACCGGTTCAGATTGTACAATGAACTGGTTCCAATAGGATACACATTTTCATATTTGTTATAAAAGGTAAAACAGTTTAAGCTACAATAAGTTCACCTGAAGCAATGCAAAATGGTTTTTCTTTTCTTATCGAATTTCCTCTATTTTTAGGTTTTGGTTCACGAACCGGTTCAGTTATTTTTATATGTGCTGAAGAGGATCTCTCCCATTCACAATATTCTTTACTTTCTTGCTCTGCGAACCACTGAACCGGTTCAGTTTGGTATTTCCTCAAAAAAGGACTTTAATTTCATAGAAAATTCACGAGTTCAAAGCTATAAATCTTAGTTAAGCTCATATGAACTTCCATCTGTTCTTAATGAACCACTGAACCGGTTCACTGAGACACTTAAACCAAGTAATTTTCATTAACAGATCTCAACATACATTAAAATCATCAATTTATGAATTAAGCTGAAGAAAATACTTAAATAACGAAGAAAAACCTTTGAACCGGTTCAAAAACCTTTAAAAGCGCATTGACAACCAAACTGGTTCACTAAGAGGAAATATATCTAACTCTACACACATTCAATACTCTCAATATCGCATAAAAATAGTTAACTTAAGCCAATGAAATCTATCCATCTTTGTTGTGGCACCGCTGAACCGGTTCAAAGTACTTTCCTAGCAGCTCATTAGATAACTCACTTCGCTTTATCGATTTCAGCAGATAAGTTCAAGCTTAGCACACTTTGATTTCCATGGTGACACCCAAAAGCTGCTTCAGTGTTCAGCTTCACTTGAGCTGCAACACTTGCAGTTGTTTTGCTGTTGCTTTTACCATTCGTTGCACGCTGCGTATACGCAATGTTGATGTTGAATCATCTTCCCCCATCCATCTACTTCCTTTAATCGGTTCTCTCTTCTCTTCCTTCCTTCTGCTGTTTGTGTTCTGCATAGCTTGCTTACTGCGAACGCAGCTTGTGCTTTATGATGATTCTCAGTATTATCGCATTGCAATTTTAAATGGCAAACATTCGCTCCTCTCTTTCCCTCCCACTCACTCTCTCCTCTTGCTGCATATTTTTTATGCAAAATGCAAAAAATTACTTTCATTTTCCTTGGAATTGGTTTTACAAGCAGCAAAGCCAGCGCGCAAAACTTTTTGCCGTTGCCCAAGTGAAAAATGCAACAGTACACCGGATAGGCCACGCCCACCGCCCCCATCTCCCTGAAGCACACTCTCGGCGCACGACTCTGTTGTTGATCCCGTCTCCCTCTGTCTCGCTCCCTCTCTTTCTCGTGCAATATTCGTATGCAATGCGAAAGTTTTTAATTTAGCGCCAACTTAGCGCGGCGACTTACAAAGCAACTCTGCCAGCGAAATGGCACAGCGGGGCAGAGCAGCGGTGGGGAGAAAGAGGGAAGTAAGGGGAGCGCCTGGAAATATGCTTTAAAAAATAATCAAGTCGCTGCTTGCGCTGCTCGCAGCGTATTTGCCTCCTGGCCAACTAATTCCCCAGCTGCAATTCCAAGCCGGCGCTGCTCTCCCTTCTTTTTCCCCTTGCCTCCCTCGCTCCCTTGCAGTCATCCCTGATGGATGCACTGATGCCTGAGACGCAGCCAAGCGCATTTCATGCGTAAATCTGCCCAGGCCAGAAATGGACAGCAGCGCCGCCAGCAGCAGCAGCAACATCAGCAGCAGCGGCAGCTTAAGTCCACATCAAGTGGCGCCGCGACCCTACCGACGCCACCCACACCTACCAGACAGCCGAATGGAGCCAGCCATCAAAAGCTTTGGATGCGGCAAGCACATTCAGGACTCAAGTGGCAGCGGCAACAGCAACATGCGGCGCGCCGTCGCTGCTTGGTTGCACACGCCGCGGCAGCAGCAGAAAACAGACGCTTGAGATTTGCTGAGGCGTGCAAGCATTGACTTCTGTTCACAATCGACAGGTGTGGCGATTAAGTGGTAACAGAGAGGTGGAGAAAAAACAAGAGAGAGGGATAAAGAGAGGAAGGGGGAGAGAGGGAGAGGGAGAAAGAGAAATAGAAGGAGAGGGGGACTAACAGGGCTACTCCATTGAAGGGTTGCAAGCTATAGTTGAGCTTGTTGAGCTTTAAAAACTTTATTTAAATCTGAAAAGAGCTAAATTTACTTTAATTACTTTATCAATTACTTCAGTAATTACATTAGACAAAAACAGTTTAATGAGTAATTGCATTTTGTGCAAAACAATTAATTGGGAACCATAAAAACACATGCATCCTCTCTTTTAGTTTCTTGAAGAATTAAATGAATCAACAAGAATAAAATAAATACTCACATTTATTTGCAGAAAGAATTACATATGTAATTACAGTTATGTGAAAAATAGAATACTTACAAGTATTATTTTCACAGCTGCATTTACCTAATTCAAAAAGGTTATAACAAACTTACTGCTGTATTCTTTGTATAAAATGCAATGACTGTTAGATCTTTAACTTTTTCAGTAATTACAGATATCAATTTGAATTCCTTATGTAATTACAAAGTTAATAAAAAGAATGTCAAACAAAACTTCAACTAAATAGCGATATTACAACTTTAGAATGGTGTTCAAACAATCTAAGAAACGACTGCTGTTCTTTGGCATGTTCAGATCTATGCCCGTCGTCATTAACTACTTATGTAATTGCAGTTATCAATCCGAATTCCTTAAGTAATTACATAGTACACTTTTCAAAACTACTCAATAAACCTTGAACAACACTGTAACTACTTTAAAATGTTGTTGAAATCTATCCATAAAACTACTTCTGCTCTCTTGCATGTTCAGACTTGTCGCCATAATCCTCCTACAAACGCCTCTTCAAGCAGTATCCACACTTTACACTTCCTGCCTCGTAGTTTGACCAACCAACCAACCAAGCAAAGCACAGCAAATCCCTTTCTCCATTCAGTGCGATTCGACTTGAGTTCAGAGTTTTTCGGGGACAAACAGTATGAGGTTTTGTCCGGGGCGCACCTTTAAAAAGTTAAACTAGTTTTCTGTTGACCACACGAACATGTCGGCCCAGTTGGGCGTGGTGGGACGGGACGGGACGGGGTCAGTTCAGTTCAGCGGGTCGCACAGTGTACACACTGTTACGTCGTGTGGGTGGCTCGGTCAGTTGGTCAGCAGAAGAGGGAGAGGGAGGCAGAGGAAGGCGTAGCAATGCAACTTTTATTTTGTTACATTTCTGAGCGATTCTCGTGACGCTGCTCATGTTTTTCTAGCGAACTTGTTGTTTTTCTTGTTGTTGTTGTTGTTTAACCCTTGTCAAGTCGCGTAGTGGCCCCAAAAAAATGTGGGTCACTTGACGCACAGAAACAACAAAAACAACAACAACAACAAGAACAAGAGCAACTGTAACAGGAGCTGGAAAATTTATTGTGCGTCGTTGTCGCCGCCAGTTTTTAGTTTTGGTCAGGGAGAGCTTTGGCTGCCCAAAAGCTACAGCAACAACAACAACTCGTATAACAACAAAAACAACACGTACAACAACAACAGCAATGCTGTCATGCATTTGCTCCAGTTTATGCCCTACACCTACCCCAATCCACAGCACTCCCTCCTCTCTATCTCTCCATCTCTTTTTCCTGTTTCTGTTTTATTGAGTGTCTGAGTTTAAAGGCAAATCGGAGTAGGGGCACCGGAGGGTGCTCAGTTTTTCGGATATGCCCTGCCTGCCTTGTATTTTGTTTTAATTTATTGAAGCACTTTTCCAAAAAGCGCGACAATGTCGCCTCGGTAATAATATTAATAGCTTCAAGTGGTCAGCGCCCAAAAAGGTGAATGCGCCTCTAATGGTGCTGCACGAGAGAGAGGGGGAGAGGGGGATAGAGGATCGTCGTGTAGGGTGCCCCGCAAATGATAGGGCCTTCCCCCCTTTGGAAAGAACATTTGCGTGAAAGATGTCACGCCATAAACTTTGTTTATTGAACCATTAGCTCGGCGATAGGCGGCGTCACAATCTGACATTTGGCCAAATAAAAGACACGCTGACAAATGACTTTCCGAGCAGATGCTACACGTTGCCAAGGGGTACCCTTCCCCCACCCCCTCCCCTCTGTGACCAAGACGGGCAGAATTTCTATGAGCCTATAATCCCATGTTGCAGATGCAAACTAACAGTAAATTTACTTTGTTTTGTCTGTTTAGTGCTCATTTGCGTCATAGTTTGAGAAATGATTTATTTTGCGCTGCAGCTGCAGATTTTGGTTAGCTTAAGGGGTGTAGCAAGCTGAAATTTCGCAAAGGTTTGGTTGAAACTTTAAAGAATAATGGTGCACGAACAGTTTCAGCAACTAGAGGGAATTCAACAATAGAAATGTAGAGTTTCACTGCAGTTGACGTTGTTCAACTGTAGATCTCTCTCGATTGAACTAAAATAAGTTTAAATCGATTTAATTGTATGTGAATTATATACATATCCCAGGTAATACTATATCTTTTCTGCTGAAATTTGACAGATAAACTCCTAAGACCTAATTTGATTCAATTTCAAAACGAACACAGACTTTTGCCCAATAAGTCAGTCGGAATTTTACTTCAAACCTTCTCAAAAACTATAATTTTCTCTTCGGGTGTTCAAATGAAAGGCAAGCACAGTGCAAGTGTAATATTCTTCCATGGCGTGGGAGACACGGGACATGGTGTCATGGATTGGGTGCGCAGTGTGCTGGGCAGGGACTTGAATGGCAAGCATATAAAATATTTCTTTCCAACGGCGCCAACGCAGAAATATACCGCATTCGATGGAGAGGAAACTACAGTGTGGTACGATCGCATAGGACCGAATGGCTTTGAAGAAGAGGAGGATAGTAAACTGATTTCGGAGAGTTATGGCATTGTACGCAGACTTATAGGCGATGCTGGTGTGCCGGCGCAGCGCATCGTTGTGGGCGGCTTCTCACAGGGCGGCGCATTGGCCCTGCATACAGGGTATCATGTGAATCAGAGTCTCGCTGGAGTGTTTGCACACTCCTCGTATCTGAACCACAATTCGGTTGTTTTCGATTCACTGAAATCGAACTCTGTCCCTGAGCTGCGCATGTATCATGGCACCGAAGATGAGATTCTCCAATTCGATTGGGGACGACAGACATTCGATAAACTGCAGCAAATGGGCGTGTCGGGCACATTCACGACACTCAATAATGTTGCACACCAACTGGACAATCGTGCTTTGGTCGATATTGAAAACTTTATATTGAAGAAGTTGCCATAAGTCGATAACAGTTATCGATAATAAACTATGCAATAAAGGCTAGGAATTTTTTACTTGTTTGCTTTGCATTTATGCAAGTTTATTGTTATCGAAAGGTTTATATTAAATATATCGATAACAAAGAAATATTCCCTCTTTTTCGATACATAAAAGTTGCTCGATAAATGTAATTGGTACTGAGGAATTCAGCTGAAGTTCACTCTTTGCATTTCCAGCATAATTTATGTTATTAAGTTTATCGATAAAAAATAGATTGTCGATAACAATTATCGATAATTAACTAAGCAGTTAGAGGCGGCAACCTTTCACATTTAGTTTGCTTTCCATTCACGCAAGTTTATTGTTATCGAAAGGTTTATACTTAATATATCGATAACAGTGAAATAATCCCTGTTTATCGGCACATATAAATTGGTCGATTAAAGTAATTAGTACTAAGTAAATCAGCTGCAGTTCACTTTCAACATTTCCAGGTTAATTTACTTGAAAAAGTTTATCGATAAAATAAATCGATGGTAAACTAATTAACTTGAGGTTCAGCTGTTGCTGTTCGTTCTCAACTTTGCCAAGTTTATTGTGAATTTTTGCACATTTTCCTGCAGTCAATTGAGTGGTAACCCCGTTGGGCACCAGCCCCCTCTCCCTCTCAATCTCCCCCCTTGTCCCTGGCAGCAACTGCCACTGCACACATTTCTCCATTTATACACTTCAGCACCTGTTTAAATAGCCAAGTTTGTTGCACAGCTAATTAAGTCAAGTTTATGCAAAGGGTTTCTCACTCGTTTCATTTTCGCACGTTCACACCTGGCACCCCACAATAGTTTGCCTTCTCCCTCTACTTGGGTTACCCTCTAGTGCTGCTGCTGCTATTGGTACACTCTACCTGCCTTGCTGCCTTCTCTCTCTCTCTCTAATGCCTTTGTTTGCCAGCTGAACTCAGTTACAGCCCTTAACCCTAGCTTGCCTCCTTCTACTGCTGCTACTCTGGTAGCCACCTCATTACCTTAACCATTCCCATTGTAATGTGCAAATGAGCAAGTTCTGATGAGCTGAATTGAGTTGGCAGTACCCTCTACCTCTGGCACTCCTCCTCTCCTCCTCCTTTTCACTCTTTCTCTCCCCCTCTTCTGCTCCCTTTCTCAGCCCGTTCTTCTATTCAAGCCTGGCCGCAATGACACTGATGGATTTGCTGTTAATCAATATGAAATGAGCTGTGGGGGAACTGGCAACAGTTGCAGCCAAAGCGGTACCCGGCAGTACCTCCAGGTACCCTCCTCCTCCTCCACCTCCTTCTGCTTTTCATTGTACAGCCTCCTCCCTCGAGTCAGCTTTTAGCTTTTTGCCGCTTTGTCGCTTTTGGCCAAAGCACTTGAATGGGATTCCGTACCAGATGAACTGCTGTGCCTGTGCCTGTGCCTCTGCCCTGTGTGTGTGTGTGTCTGTGTTGGTAAACGCTTTTTTTGTATAACAGGTGGGCTACGCTTTTTTGCCAGTGCGCTTAACTTTTGTTTTATGAGAAAATATTGTACAAGTTTTTTAATTGCTTTTACGCTTAAAAAACACGCAAATTGTGTGCCCTGTATGCCTGTGTGTGTGCCCCATGTGTGTGTGTGTGCCTGTGCTAGTGTTCAGTAACAACTTTATTTCCATTTCAGCTACAGCTCTATGAAAACTCTGCAGCAAAGTTAATTTCAGCACACAAAAATACCAAAGCAATTGCCGAGCAAAGTTTACTCTGCCTTTGTGGGTGTGTGTGAGAGTGTGCATGTGTGTGTGTGCGTGTGTGTGTGTGCTGGGCTGATTTATGATTACAAATGGAATTCACAAGTCTTTGGCCAAATGACAATTCATAAATATTTATAAATCAGTCAAGCTAAACCGAAACAATTAAGTTAATCGATTTGTGGGAGACGAAACCGATACAGAAATTAAGACAGAGAGGAAGAGGGGAAGGAGGTGGGGCGTGGTGGCCACAGCAAACGACACTCGATTGATTACTTTTAAATTATGTGTGAAACCCGAAATTCAAAACCAGCAACAACAACAACAAGAGCAGTAGCAACAGCAACCACAACAACAATTTGAATGTTGAGAACTTTTTGTTGGTTGCAAAAGTTTTCAAATTAATTCGTATCTTTAGGTAACTTTGGTTAAGAAATCCACACACATACAGTGGCAAGAGAACATGTATAAAGTGAATATAGGCATACGAACTAGTGTAGAGGTGTATAAGACGCAATAGATACGCTGTAAAGTATGTAAGGAGTGATTGAACATACTTTAAATGTGATTTTGTTTGAACTTCTGTTTGTTTGCATAACAAACTCAATGCAGCATGTTTACAGGGTAGCATACCCAGCCACCACTCTTGTGTAGGGTATTTCATATTCACAGTACAAAAGCGTAGCAGTCTTCAAGCCAATTAGCATATGTCTACCAGATACATTTGTATCTGTATCTCTCTTCCTCTAGCTATGCCAGTCAACTTGTTGTGGAAGTGTGTTTAATTTTAATTGAAATTCATTTACATTTAAAGTCAACAATTATGCGCATTTTCCCAGGCTCACAGAGGAAGAAGAAGAAACAGTAGAGAACAACAACAGCAACAAAAAAGTCTCGAAACAATTTGCAAATGATGATGCTGCACACGAGATAAAACCAAACGAATGAAAAAAGATTTGCATAAATTAAGAAAACATTGAAAGAGTTAAAAGAGGGGAGAGGGGGAGAAGTTGATCATGTGCTAAGCACACATAAAATGCACACGAATTAGATGGTTGCTATATACGATATGTTTCTATATCTATATTGTGTTATAATGCTTGCGATTTGCTCTGCTCGATTGCGCATTGACTGAGTAAATGTTTTGTAATCTTGTAATCGATGCAATTTATAACAAAATACTAAGCAGATTGCACAAGATGCACATGCTCTCTTTCTCTCTTGCACACTCTACCCATCTCACTGTCTCTCACTCTCTTCTTCGGCTCCCTCTGCCTTTGTCTGCTCCCCCCTTTCTTTGCATATCTGTGTAATACTATCAAAAACTTTGTTAAGCGCATTATGCATGAGAGAGCAACAGCAAGACGAGCTGTCCAGGGGCGTAGAAGAGAGGGGGGCTTGCTTGACCAATGGCAATGGCCTTCTGCATGGGAAAGAAGAGCAGAGAGAGGGGAAAGGGGGCTGCCTCTGCTTATTGTGCATGAAGTTTACATGATTTTGCTTCAAATTCGTTTGCCTCGCTTATTATTGCCACACATGTTGTGAATACCCCCTTTCACCATCCCTCTCCCTTACTGGCGTGCAACAAACTGTAACAAAACTGTGATGAAAGCGAAAGGGGCGTGGCAACAGAGGCAACTTGATGAATAAACGTGCTGTGTTTGCCTGGGTGAGAAAAGTTTATCAAACTGATTTCTGTGTAAACTCGCAATTTATTTATGTAAACCTAATGGAAATGAGTGTTTAATTAAACAAATTTTATTGTATTAATTGTGTAAATAGTTTATGAAACTATTGTCTAACTTATTCTAGCAAATAGTCAAAATATTACAAGCTTATTTGCTCAGATTATTTAGTTTGATTTGATTGTAAAAATTCTTGAAATGTGCAATATTTATTTGCAATTGTTAAACAGTTAGCGATAACTGTTTTACTGTTAACAAATACCCTGTATACATATGTCTAAACTATTTTCAATTATTTAAAAATTGTTGTTGAAAACTCCAAAGTTTATGGCTCAAATCACGTTCGCTTTGTATGCAAATGAAATCATTTCAAACGTTTCTAGAGTTCTCTCTATTAGTTTGTGCAAATATTTGCAGTGAAAATCTGTTGGAGAATTCACGCACAACACACAAACACACACACAAACACACACACACACACACAAACATACACCATGCAAATGCGCTCATTTTCACTAGCAAATTAGCTTGATTTCCTTTTTTTTTTACTGTTTTTTCCCTTTGGGGAACTGGCACATTTAATTGTGCGTGCACATTTAATTGTGCGTGCACAATTTGTGCAAACACACACACACACTCACAAACACATACACAAAGTCAATTTAGTGTAAAATTTGAAATGATTTTTTGTCGGCAACCTGACCAAGGACAAAGCAGGATAAGCATGAATTATGTTGTGGGGGAAAGAAAGAGAGAGAGCAAGGCACACAAAAAGAGCAGAGAAAACACATGTTTGTCAACTTCAAAATGAGTCGACAAATGTGCATATGACACATAAAGTTGGGCAACTTAACTTCGATAAAAAAAAACTGAAAGCTGTGAAACAGAAAAAAAAAAACTGCCAAGTCAAAGTGAACTTGCAGAACTTGCAGGCTGTGAAAAAACCAACCAAGCCAAACAAAACATGCAAGAGAAAAGCAGCCCACGAAAACAAATGAGAAGTACAGCAAGAGAGACACAGAGAGAACGGCTAGACCAGCAGATACCCAGTACTGGCAGTCATATATAATTGCGAATAAACTAAGCTACTCATTTATTACTTATTTATTACTTTCATTTATATCGTTTAAATATACATTATATAGTATTATTTATCCTGAATATCTCCTAAATTACCTAATCGATTAAAATAATTTTTTAAAGTCAGAAAAATTAAACTTTCAGCTCATCATCTACTCAATTTACTACTTCCAATTTACAGCTAATTACAGGGTACCTCAATTGACCCCCTCGCTGTATTCTTTGTTTACAGCGCATCGCCAAATTGGCATGCGTAAACAACAAGTGAAAAATTCCGAAATGCGTGATAAGAAAGAAAGAGCTACAAAGAATGTAAACAACATCGAATTAAAGTCAAAGCGCACAAATTGCTGAATTGGCGAGCAGAGCAGAAAAACGAACATGGGAAAAGCGTAAACAAAAAACTCGAAATACCCGAAAAAAAACCAAAAAACAAAACATTTTTTATCGGTTGCAATTAAAAAGTGAAACATGGGACGAAATTAAGAACGAGTTTTTTGTTAGCAACACAACGCACTACTGTGTTGGGGGGCGTGGCCAGTAGGCGCTACTCTGAGTGTCGTCATCCTTCCTTCACACATGCAACAAATTGCAGGCGGCACGTCAGCAAAAATGATAAACAGAATCTATTGCATACTTTGTGGCGCAAAAAGAACAAGAAGACACCAGAGGAAGCACAGGCCGATAAGGCGAAGAAAGGCAGCAGACAAAGTTGCCAGCCAGGGTTGTCATCATCAACAAAGTAATCATGCGTCCCTCTGCCGGCTTCGGCGTCGCAAAAAGTTTGCCCATCTGCCACAAGTTGCACTTGCTGCTGCTGCCGCTGCCGTTGCTGCTTCCTCTTCTTCCTGTTTCTTATTTTACATTTTGCCAGGCAAAATTTTATTATTAAAATGCAAAATTGAAAATGGCAGAGACGTGCAGTATGGCAAAGGGGGGGCGTGGGCGTGGTGGGGGGCGTGACAAAGCGCATGCATATGAGTGATGCGTGACAAGGAAGCGCACAAAAGGAAGGAAGAAAGAAACATGAAGGCAAAACGATAGTAATATGCGCACCAAGGGAGGGGCAGGTGCAAGGCGGCGGGGGGCGTGGCAGCGCATACACTCGAAAAGCTGCTTTATTATTAAACGTTGCGAACGGCACGCTGTGGCAACTCTGGCAAAATACTTCTGCCCCGCACGCTGGCTGAGCCTTTGCTTTGATTCAATTTAAAGTTTTGCCACGCACACACACACACACACACACACGCACACATAGAGGTAGGTTATATCAGCATTTATTTTACTTAAGCACACACACACACACTTACGCACAAAGTTGAATAGTGACAGCGATCTGGCTTCGAGTTGGGAATAACCTGCGTATAACCATAAACGTTGCTTACCTGCAATGAGAGCGAGAGAGAGAGTGCGTAAGTAATTGAGCAGGCAAATAAAAATAAATGTGACAAATAAGTGAGGATTAAAAACGACTGGCACGACTAACAGATACTGCGTAAAAGAGACAGTGTCTTACCAATAATTAATAAGGGTTTGAATTTAAATAAATGTATCAATATTACTGTTTTTGTTTATATAGATTGAATATTAATATTATAAATATATCAGAGAAATAATATTTCATTATGCTCTAAATTTTTTCAACTCATTTTAAGCATTTCTACATAAAAATTAATGGCATTGTATTGTTTCTTCACATTTTCTTGCAGTTAATGTTTCTGAAATCAAAATTTAAATATTTTTTTTTATATTTTCTCGACTAAATATTGAAAATAATATATTATAGAATTTTTCGATTTTTAGTATATTTTAATATGCTAAATTTAAAAACCGTAAACCATTTATATTTCACCGAATTGAAGCTTATCGAATTCAATTCAATAGTGACCTATCTCTTATTTATACTTTCCCCTACCTAACCTTCTAATTTTCCCAATTTTCTCTTGCTACAGGGTATGCCCAATAAAACTTGAAAAAATTTCCCACACCCCTTAGCTGCGGACAATGGAATTCCTGAGCTATTTAGGCTCGTCTGTGCGTCCTTTGCATTTGCATTTCATTAAAAGATTAGCAGGAAAATATATATTTGTGGAACGTAACGAAATTGGCATGAAATGGGACAGAAATGAAGCAAGGTTGGGTGAGACAGTGACAGGGATAGGGAGAGGGACAGTGAGAGAGACAAAGATGTGGACAGGGAATGGAACAGGAAATGTTCAACGCGAAGGCGAGTGTAAAATTTCATTTAATTACATAAATTACCCAAAGTGCTTAGCGGCTAATGTGCTACACAGAGAGAGAGGGAGAGAGAGAGAGGGCAGAGGAAGGGAGAGTGAGAGAGAGGGAGAGAGAGAGGCAGCGTAGAGGGTATGCAGTGAGAGTGTAGTTGACAGAGAGAGAGAGAGAGACTGACTGTGTGTGTGCATAGCAGCTGACATTGAACAGGAAGCTCAGATTTCACATTTCACATTTGGCACATCAAGCAAGACAGAGAGGGAGAGCAAGAGAGAGCAAGCGAGCGAGGCAAACAAAGGCGAATTCAATGCGCAAAAATGTAATGGGAGACTGCAGAGAATTGGGAGAAGAGAGCAGTGAGGAGGGCGGGGGGGAGGTGAGGACCACATCACAGCGGCTAATAATGACGTTTACATGCGAGACAAGCAGAGAAAGAAGAAGCAGCAGCAGCAACAGAAGCTGTGGCAAACGACAGCAAAAAGCGCAAGGGAAATATGAATATGCATAAAACACGAGAAGATAAGCAGGGGCAGAAAGGGAGAGAGGGGGGAGAGAGAGGGGGGCAACAAAAACAAGTGCAATGCAAGAAGATGCAAAATGGAGAAGCGATACGCAGAGCATGCAAAATATTTCACACTCAGCGTGGAAGGGCACATTGACAGTGGGAGACAGAGGGGAGAGAGAGGGCAGAGAGAGAGAGAAGTAGGAACAGAGAAGAGAGAGAGAGGAGGGGGTGGGGGGGCAAGGCAGTCGAGCAAACCACCTGAGGCTATGAACATTTTGCAATGGGGCAGCGTGACTGACTTCAAGGCGGCATTGTTGTCATAACAGGAGGGGCAAGAGAGAGAGAGAGAGAGAGAGAGAGAGAGAGAGAGAGAGAGAGAGAGAGAGAGAGAGAGAGAGAGAGAGAGAGAGAGAGAGAGAGAGAGAGAGAGAGAGAGAGAGAGAGAGAGAGAGAGAGAGAGAGAGAGAGATAGATAGAGATAGTGAGGGGGGGGTGAGACAAGAGTGGGGTGTGAGAAGCAGCTGTGGAGCCCTGCCACACACATACACATGACTGCGGGCGCACTTGTCAATGTGAAGACTTCGATTAAATGCGGGCAGGGACAAGAAAAACAGGCAGGCAAGGCACAAGAAAGGGAGAGAGAAGAAAGAGAGAGGGGAAGGAAGAGAGAGCAACAGAAAAAGGAATTGCCTGGCGGCTGATTTGCATTGGGACAGCCGCGCGCTGCCGCTGATGACAAAATGATAAGGTAAAGTGAAGGAAGCCGAGAGTGAGAGACAGGCAGAGCAAGAAAAGGGAAGAGGGAGAGACATGGAGAGGAAGAGAGACAGAGAGAGGTAGCTGTGCATGCCAAGAGAAAACAAACAATGTGAACAACACTCGCACACACACACACACTCAATCTGTGGCAGAAGATACCGAGCTGCAGCTGCAAATGAATCGAGATGAAAGATATGCGGCATCTTCTTCTCATCTCGATAATGTTGCATAAATATTGATGCAACAAATGAGGGCTTCTGCTGCTGTTGTTGCTGCTGCTGCATTTGCCACACACAATTAAAATGCCCAATTTCCGGTAAATTGAACCTCTCTAAAGACCTCAATCTACCTCTGCTCATTTACTCTACTAAGCCTCAGCTTCAGAAATAAATCAAAATCAAATTAAAATCGAAAACAATAACGAAGTATTCCCTCTGGCCTAACAAGAATATAAGCAACAACAAGAACATAATTTGGGTACAGTTCTTATTACAGTGAAACCCTTGTAAAGTACTGTTCTGATAGAGGGTCCTCTTACAATACATTTGCCCCTGCAGCGTTACAGGTACAGCAGGTACAGTTTGCCTAATTTGTTAAGGAATTTTGTTAAAGATGATTAACACGAAGAAAAGAAGATTTATCGTATGATATACCATGATACCTGGACGAGAAGTGAAGGGAATATTCTGGATATGTCTTTAAGACTTCCCTTGAGAAACTTAATGAAATATTTAATTATAAAAGCCTTAATATACCTTAATATATCATATAGCTATAGAGCATAAGGTTTTTCCTTACTGTCTGTCTGTCTGAAAAATATCTCTTTCCCTTTCCGGCGCCGTACGTCAATAAAGAAAAAATTTCAAGCTTAATTTTAATGCAGCACAGTTCAATTTTGGCTTAACACAATAACCATCGAGGTCCAAATGATTTGTAAAAATTTGGATGCAATCGGGTAATTAATAAAGAAGTTATTTAAGAAATAAATTTAAGAGCAACTAATTTCCAAACCGCTCCCTAAAGTATGCAGCACAAAATATGCTGAGCATGTTTAGGTATTGGTTATATCCCATTCGAGCACACTCGACTTAAGCTTTATAGATTGTTTATTATCATATGTTAACTGCTATTATCTGTTACTCACTGTGAACCATTTTACTGCGTTTATACTCCAAAAAATTTAAGTTCTAATCAGATTTGATTTAATTCAATTTGTTTCCTGGTCTCTATAGAGTTTTCCCTCTCCAAATATTTCCCAGTAAAACCCAGTCAAATACCATATAGAAAACAATCAGAGTGCACAAAATCCTCTAAGAAATTCCAGAAAACAAAAGACATTTCACGCTTTGGCAGAATGTCAAGAAGTATCTGCGAAGCACGCTTAGAATATATTTCAGAAATTAAGTGATTATTTAAGGTACAACTTAAAGTACGGAACAAGAAGGGAGAACAAGAGATATTCCTGACCTTTTTTCGCCCCCAGACGGGATGAAGAAGGAATATGCTGAGGAGGAGCAACAGGAATTTGGGGAATCGAGTTTTGGGCTAATTTGCATAAAAGCTTTGCTATCGATAGCAGCGGGGATACAAAGGGTCAAGCTACACAAGGTTCCTCAAGTCTCCACACGTCGCCACTGTCCCCCCTTCACCCTGCCTTCTCCTTCCTCTTGCTTCGCATCATAATGCAAACGGCAAATATTTGCGGCATTGACGGGTTCGTGGAAGGGCGTGCCGTGAAATACATAAATATATAACAAGACGCGAGCAACAAGAATACTGACGAACCACTTAAAGCTGCGGCAACAGCCACAAGAAGAAGCAGATGGAGATGGAGTGGAAGATGTGGAAGAGGAGAGAAGGAGAAAGAAAAGGCACACACAAAAAAACGGCAGATGTTTTGCACAAAACTTAATTACACTCGGGGATCTCAGGGATCTGAGATTGAAGGCCGGGCGCAACTTGATGAAGGCAATGAGGAAGAAGAAGCCACAGCAGAGAAGGGGGAGCAGAAGCAGGGGGAAGCAAGAAGAAGGAGGAGCGGGAAAGAGGAATCACAAACTTGAGTGGCAAAAGGAAGAAAAAATGCGACGTTTTAAATGCCGCCAGCTGCCGTGGGCTGCCACAGGTAAGTTGCAACTGCAACTGCAACCGCAACACAACAACAACAATCTGTTTAAACGCCGGCGACAACAGCAGCAACAACAGCAACAACAATTTTATGGCATCTGCTGCCTGGCATTTTGTTAACTCGACTTCTGCCTTCGACTTCATCTTCTTCTTCTTGCACACAGTTTTTTAGCGGCTGTTGAACGTTTTTTAGGTCAACGAAATGCCAACAGAGAGAGAGAGAGGGAGAGAGAGGGGCAACAGAAGATGATGCGAGCAAACATAAATAAGGCAAGCAAGGCAGGTGGGAAGATGCGCAGCGGGGAGGGGAAGCGCTGGAAGACAGGTAAACAAAGCCACAGAGTGACGGCCATTTTTGTGGCTCGTCTATAAATCTGTTAGCTGAAGAGAGAGAGAGAGAAAGAGAGAGAGAGGGGGACTGGAGGCAGCAGCGATAAAGTCATTTGCATAGTTCTTTTGATAGCCACAACAACAACAAAGGCAAACAGCATCACACCTACAACAAACAAGAGAGAGCAAGAGAGGGAGAGAAAGAGAGGGAAGAGGAAATGCGATAACCTTTCGAAATCAAATTAGAAATGTAAAGAAACGCAGAAGACAAAAGAAAACAAAGTTAAAACAAAACAGAAAAAAAATGAAAGAAAAGAAAAGAAAAAAAGAATTTTCATCTAAAAAGAATCGGCAGCCAAAAAGAAGAAGCAGAACAACAACAATGCAAAGTGGCAGCAAGAAATGTTTTGAGGAAGAGAACACTTGACTCGCACTGGACTCTTTGGGGGATTGGGCATAGCAAATGAATTTAGATGATGAAATTGGGGATCAAAGCACAACAAGACAGGTAGACAAGGTGCCAAAGACGCCCTCTGGCGTGCAAAGCATAAACTTTTCAGAAACGATATGTTTGTGTACAATCGAACAGAAGCAAAGAAACGAGTCTGACAGGAAAAGGGAGCAGCAAGTCAGTTGAAAAGTGTCTAAGAAGAAAACACAAATGATTTTAGACAATTGTAAAGAAATTTGTAGAGCAGAGGGTATAATATATAACAATAATTACAACCCAATCAAAAATGAGCAACAGTTGCAGAGAATTATAAGATTTATTTCTATTATTATCACACACGCCATTGCAGCTTTAAATTCTTCTTGTTTCCTCTCATTAAAAAGCAATTATAGAACCCTTTGCTAAGACAAAGGTAAATCTACTTTGATAAAGGTAGAGAAGGTAGAGAAATTGCTGTTGTTGTTGATAAACCGCAAGCAAACTACTTCAATTTTCTTAATTGATCCACTTTGTAAAGCGAACATCATAAAATTTTCGTGTGCGCTCCCTTGTCAAAAAAATGTGTCGATCCCCAATTTTGAAGGCTGCTGCTGCTGCTGCTTTAAACAGCACTCAAAAATGTTGCACGGAACGCAATCAACCTGCCAAGCCACAAAAAAAAAAATAAAAAAAAATACTCAAGACCCTCTTCTCCCCCTCTGGCTATGCATCGATTTACTGCGTGTCTTTTGCTTATGTCTTGTAACAATTTTTATGACGTTTCGTGTTACGCAGACAGAAAGAGAGAAAGAAGGAGACAGAGACAGACAGATGACAGGCCCAATACAATGCGATATATATGACATATAGAAATGCTATGGCGCATTCATATGGAGATGATGTCGATGGGGCTTTCGTTGTTGCTTTTGTTTTTTCTTTCGTGCCTTCAAGTGATTATGAAATATCGAAGACAAAGTATTGGCGCATCTTAAAGTTTAAAGTTTATGGCCCCGAACTAAATTATATTTTATGTATATTTCAAGACTGCGGAGCAGGTGTTATGATTATTATTATCATCGTCGTCGTGGAACAAAGCTGCTTAAGGTTAATTAGTCATATTTTTTTGGTATTTCTGGTATATTTAGTAGCATCATTTTTATTGTTTTTCTATTCTCTCTCTCTCTCTCTTCATACTTCTTGGTATTCAGCGCAGGCTCTAATGGGATTTTTATAGAATTATGTAAATGCTGATAGGCATTTGATAGGTCCCACTGTACAGTACAGTACAGAGCTCTTCTGTGGGGAAAAAGTTATGCTAATTAAGCCTGGGAAAACAGAGAGAAAAAAAGCTAAAAAGCTAAACATTTTTGGATAATTTATGCGGCTAGATAATAAATCTGTCTGGGCTACCTGTAGTCCCAGAGAAGGAGAGCGCTGTCTTCACGTGTCTCAGTCTGCTCTCTTTCTATATACTACTTTCTCTCTCTCTCTTGCTTCCTCCTCCTTCTTCCCTTTCCCCTCTCCCTCTCTGTCTCCTTCTGCTATTGATTACAAATTGAAAAACAATGAGGCGTGTGCTTTGAGGGGCAGGCCAAGAAAGTTGCGTAAGTCAAGTGTTTATCTAGAACTTGCCAGGCAAGTGTGCTAAGCTAATGCCTGACCACACACACACACACACCCACACACCCACACAGACACCCCCCATACACACGCACACCTCTAGCGAATTCGCTGCGCTTCATTTGCGTTGATTTTGTCGCCTTCTCTGGGCTTGGCTTCCTTTCCTTACACCTTAGCCTGCTTCTGCTTCTTCTGCTGCGCTCTTAATATTTCCTGACGCTGGGCAAACAGGCCGCCGGCTTGGGCATCCCTAGCTGGAGTCCTGCTGCTGCTGCTCCTTGTGCTGCACCTGCTGCTGCCCTGCTGCTACTGCTGTGGCTGCTCTAATTTTGTGCTTCCTTTTGCGGACGCAAAGCAGCCGCAGGCTCAACCGCAATTTCCACGCGTGGCGTCCGCTTCCTGCCGCATCCTGCCAACCTGCTGCGTATCCTTTAGCAGCAGGAGCAGAGAAGGGAGCAGTGTAGCAAACGAAGCCAGTGGAGGCGTTTACATTTAATAATTAAAACGCCACCGCAGCGTGCAAATTATTAAAGTGTCAACGCCGCCTACCTCAAGTGAGGCATATCCACTTCCTGTAGAGACTCCTTCGCACCCCTCTCTTCCCTCTATTCCACCACCTTCGCCATTAGGCAACTGTGCCTGACTCTATTCCACTCGTTGCTTTGTTGTTGTCCTTCGCTTAGTCACAATTTTTAACGCCTTTTAATTATTTTTCCTCTTTCCATTTAACAAATGAAAATGCCAAAAAATCCTTTTCCCTTTCTGCGAATGGACGTTGGTTGTTGCCTCCTGCGGCGCACTGCATCATCAACTGTCCGAATGGTCCCCACTGTGTGGCCACTGTGCCACACTGTCCCACTGTCAGCAGCTGCTGCTGTTGCTGTTGCTGCTGCAACTTCAGTTGAGTTAATTTTGCCTGTGTGTCAGTGCCACGCCCCCTACTGGTTGCGCCTCTTCCTCACTCTCTTTGTCCCTCTCTCTGCTGTGCAAGTTTGCTTTTGCAAATTGCAGTTGACACTTTCATTTGGCTTGTGTCGCTGTTGATACCCTGTAAGGCGTGTAGGAAGGGAGTGGAGTTGTGGCTGCGTGTGTCTATCTCTCTCTCTCTGTGACAGTTGTAAGTGATATAAATTTTGAGATAATTTAGATGCAGTTTGTATCGCAAGAGGCAGGATGAACAGTGATTTGGCTATGAAACGTTTAAGAATGTTGTGCAAAGAGGAAAAGAAGAAAATAAAATTTTTGAGTGTATGAATATGAGGATAATATATTCCTTAATAGTCAATCGAATATGTATAAGTGTCTATCAATAGCTGTAATTGCCTGTGAAACGTTTAAGAATAATGCACAAAGAGAGAGAGAGAGAAAAAGAGAGAAAGAGGAGAATTGTATAGCCATTTTTATGAGTCTATAAGCCACATATAAATACTAGAAGAGAAAACATCAAATCATATCTAGAAGTAACTATCAAAAAGGCACCTTTACTACAGTTGCATGAGAAACGTTTAAGAATGACGAACAAAGAAGAATTGAAAGAACCAATCTACGTAAGACGTTGATATTCAAACTAATCAATGGAATAAAGAGCTAAACCACTAACTGACTTTATTCACATACCACTAACAATTATTGAAATTGTTCGTTAAACGTTTAAGAATGAAGCACAAAGAGGAATAAATCAATCGTTCTATCCTTCAACGTTTGTGTCTGCCTTTACGCAGCATCTCTCAAGTCCATCACTCCCCTCGTTCTGTATTTTTTTTACGCACATCAGCTGCATCTTTTGGCATATGGAAAGTTCATTTTTTAATAATATTTTTTAATATTTTTATGCACTTTCCCAGCAACTTTGAAGGCACACACGTGCCCCCATTTCCCTCCACTCTCCTCCCCCATTTTCCTGTTTCCCGTTTCTCGCTATTCTCTCTCTCTCTTTCTGTGTCGTCACAGTTCCCGTTTCTTTATATGCATCACACGCAAACTTTTCTTTTGGCACAGCGGAGTTTCGACACGCCCACATTGCAAAATTTCTTGTGACTTGACATGGTTTCCTTTTCGGACCAACTCTTTATCATCTCGTTCGCATCTCTCATCAGCGAGTTCCTCCCAGGTATTGCATTAACTCTTCGCATATTGTGTGTATAAAAACTCGTTGAGTATCTGCTGAAAAGGCAGCTGCTTTTTCACATTAAATTTCAGTTGCCAATTTTAGTTTTTTTCTTTAATTAAAAACGTAGAAGCGGAAGCAGAAGCAGAGAGAAAGAGAGAGAGAGGGAGGAACTCGTTATTAACTCTTTCTCGAGTTCAGGTGAAATTCTCGACATTATTGTTGTGACTCATTAACAGCGCCCGTTGCTGTTAAGCTCGGCTCTCTGTTAAGGCTTTAACATTGCCTTGGTATATTACGAAATGGGGAAGTTTCTTTTGCTTTTCTTGTTTTTGTGATGTGTGATTCATCAAATGACGGAAACGTTTCTCGACCCGCATTGCTGTTGTTAGAGAGAGTGGGGATGAGTATGAGAGAGGAAGAGAGCGTGTCTGACACATAAATGAAAACTTGATGAAATTCATCTGGCCCAAAAAGCTGCTGCTGCTGCTCCCAAATGAGGCCACAATTCTGTGTCAACACTTGCGAATTGCTTTTTCATATTTTCAGAGATTCTTCAAGTTTTAGAGTTTATAAGATATTAAGGAATTTGGCAAATTTGAAAGATTTGATTTTGGCTTTAAACTCTGCTTAATGATTGAGTAAAAACTTGAACTTCTACTTTCAATAAATTTTCAAGCAAATTAGTCAAAGATATTTGCAACTCTAGTTATTTTATTTATACAATTATTACTAAATATCCCTTACTGCACACTATCTCTGGCAGCTCAGTTCTCTCTATTTTATCATATCAAAATAATAATTAAATAATTTGTATTTTACCAAAGGAAATCGATCCTTGGCAGCTTTAGCAACTCAGTTTAGTTCTTCACACCTAACTTGATAATGCTGAAACTGTTGATTTTGTGGCTTCATTAAAGTTGATTCGATTTCAGTTGTTATTGTTCTTGTTGTTGTTGTTGTCGCCCTACTACATTGTTGCACTTTGTTGCCCAACTCTTGTTGTTGTTTTTGTTGTGTGTTGTGCGTGTGAGTTGCAACTGAGAAAACTCAATTTTCGCACAGCTCTCTGCAAATGCTTCTAAACGCTTTTCCGGCTTAGCTTGTTGTTGTTGTTGTTGTTGTTGCTGTTGTTGTTGCTGTTGTTATCATTGTAATTGTGTTTGTGTGTCAAACTGCTGGCAGTTATGCGACTCACACACACAGAGAGAGGGAGACACGCACACTTCAGTGCACATAATGCACTTGCCATTGCCAGAGAAATTTTTGGTTCGAGCAGGCGACGATGGAAGCAAAGAAAGGGGTGAGAAGAAAGAGGGGGAGGAAAGGGGGCGGGGGCAGGATGACCGAGCAACCGAATTCTCTCATCATGTGTTTGCTTTTGTGTGTGTGTTGGGGGAATACTCGTCTGCTTTGTGCCTAATGACATTTGTACACACAAGCCAAAGAAGAAGAAGAAGAGGAAGCAGCAACAGCATGTGAGACGATCTAACAACGGCACAGCAACAACAACAACTACAATAGCAACAGCAAGCACTGCAACAACAACTACTAGTGCAGCAACAACAGTAACTGCAACAGCGAGCGGCAAAACAGTCAACAGTTTTCAAATTTCACGCTGTGTTTGTGTGTGTGTGAGAAAAAAGCATTTTCTAATGTTAATCCATGGCGGCAAATAACAACAACAACAAAGGGAGCAAGTAAAACAACAACAACAGCACAAAGAGAACAACTACGACAACAGCAAAAGAACAACTACGAGATGAACAAAAGGTTGCAGAGTAGAAAATTTGCATATGCAACACCAAAAATTGACGCAACAAAAATGTCAAATGGATAAAAAATGAGCGAAAAAATAAACTTAAATTAAGCTGCAATTGAAAAACAGGGGAAAGGAGCAGCAGGTGGAAGAATATAAGGGGAAGAATAGGGGGAGAGTATGGGAAAAAGGATGCAAAAGAAAGCGGCAGGCAGTAGCAGAGAGGGAGTAGCTTGTGGGAGGCGGTGAGACAGTTGAGTTGGCGGGGAAATGCAGCGCCTCTGTTGCCGTGTATATGTTGTGCAATTTTACAAAAGACACACTCACACACTCCTTCTCTCTCTTTCTTTCTCCCACTTACACTCTCTCCCTTTCTCTCTCTCACTCTCCCCCCCTCTCACACCCACATTCCCTCACACGAAACAAACGTGTACATTATCGAGTTTATGTGGCAAAAGTGATAGGCATAAGGCGCCACGCACAGCAATGGTGCCACCTCTTTCTCTCCACCCTCCCCCCTCTATCAGCGTCTCCCCTCACTTTATGCCTCCCCATCATCTCTAGCAACGCCCACGCAGCCCAAAAATATGGCAAAAGGACATCAGTTGGGCCATGTGACACCATTCGCTGTGTATGACATTTGTTTGTTTGGCGGCGTCCAGCAGCAGCAGCAGTAGCAACAACAACAGCAGGGGCACAACAACAATAACAACAGAGGCAGCAACAGCAACAGAGGCACAACAACAGCATGAGTATGGGCAACAACAACAGCAGAGGCAACAACAACAGCAGAGGCAACAACAAAATATTTGCAGGCAAATTGGCAGGCGTCCATTTGAAGAGGGGAAACAGAGGAGGGAGGCGAGGCGAGGCGTGGTACATTGAAAAACGCGACACGCATTCCAAAAATGCATTTAAGAGAGGGAGGGAGAGAGGATGAGAGAGAGGGAGGTAGCTGCTCGGGTTTGTTCGACTGTGTCTGCCTGCAATTTTGTATGAAATTGTGGTTTTGTATGCGGACAGCGTCCGAAAAGGTCCCGCTGCAGTGCTCAATATACATATATCTTACTCCCTCTCTCACTCCGCCCTCTCACTCTCACTCCCCCCTCTCACTCTCACTCTATCTCACTCTCCACGTCAGCTCTCTGCCTCACGCATTCAGCGCCATTTTGTGCCACAGCGAAAATGGCCGCAAATTTGCAGCGCCAGTAAAAACAACAACAACAACAAGAGCTGAATTGCAGCTACGTGTATGTGTATGTGTATGTGTGTGTGTGTGTGTGTGTGTGTGTGTGTGTGTGTGAGTTGACAAGGACGATTTTTCCATAATTATTATGATGATGCTTGGCATTTGGCAAACATGCAAATAGCCAGGGCAGAACGGGAGGGAGGGAGAGGGAAAGATAGACAGAGATGACAGCGCGATGGCCAACAGATGAGGCATTTTATTGCCGTTGCATTTGTGGCCAGAGGGGAGCGGAGGGGAGGGGTGTGAGATTGGTAAAGGGGCAGTTGAATTTAAAGTGTGTGCGGTGGGCGTGGCTGCTGTCAAGGGAGAGCAAGAGAGAGAGAGAGAGAGAGAGAGAGAGACAGCGACGAAACATGCGGCTTACCAATTGTTTATGCACGCGTTCTTGTACGCTTTATGTGGCGAGGGAAATGTTCAAATGAACTAGTTCCAAGTGGCGGAGAAACTGGTAGAAACTGTCTTCGAATTTAAGCAGTTTTTTCTAATGCAATTCATTTAAATAGTTTCAGCAAGTTGCATTAAATTTTAACTTTTGAGAAAAGAATAGCTTTAGTTCGCTGAACTAGTTCCATTTTTTTAAAAAAAATTGGATAAAAATGTGAGCTGAACTAGGAGAAACATAAAAACATTCTTATTTTAGGGGGAACCTTTTATTGTATTTGAATTTGAACTTGCAAAAAGAACTAGTTCACAATGAACACGCACAAAATGAAGCTTTTCTTGAAAGACTTGTTTTTCAACAAGGTGCAAACGTTAAAGAAAATAAATATTTAGTTACACAGAGGACAGTGCAATAAGAACTAGTTCACAAAGAACTGTGCAAAAGGAACCTGTTCAAGACTTTAAAATTAAGTAACTTTAAGGTGCTACCCAAGCTCATACTACATTTTGGCATTTCTTTTGCTTAAGTTTTTCAAGCAGAACTTGTTCCTCTTTTGTGGAACTAGTTCACTTTTGCGTGTCTGCATTTCAATAATAACTTAAACAATTTTATGCAGCGCAGCCAAAACAATTCGCAATGAATTCTCAGAAACTGTTCAGTAAAGAACAAGTTCTCGTTGCTCTCACTCCTCCTCCTGTCTCTCTCCCTCTCTTGCTCTCTGTGTCTGTCTCTCTTGTATATCATCTGCAAATGCGTGGATTGCGTGCTGTGCGAAACATGAAAATTGAATATTCCTGGCTGACCCGCAGCCTCGTTTAGCTTGCCAAGGGTGAGAGGGAGGGAGGGGGAGGCGTGGCGCTGTCTGCACTGGAGCCTGGAACTGGAGCAGTTAATGGCAAAAGTTCAGCGCTTCTGCTGCTGCTGCTGCTGCTTTGGCATTCGGAATGCCAGCAAATTGTGATTAGGGAAGAAACGAGCAGAGAGCAGGGGGGGGGGAAAGGGCGCAGGGGTACAAGGGGTGGAGGGCGTCTGGTTTTGATTTGAAAGACGTCAAAGTGCGGAATGCAGCTGGAACAGCAACAGCAGCGGAAAAGTGGACATAGAAATGGTAACTGGTTACCGAGAGAGCTCTAAAATGGGAACAGAGACAGACAGACAGAAAAGAAGGAGAAAGGAGGGGGTGAGTGGGGGGAGAAAGAGGTTCTAGCGGGAACTAGCTGAAGCTGCAATCGGCCAAACGTTGCGCTAATTATTGCGCATCATTGATTTAAGCTGGTGTAAAGAGGGGTAGAGCAGGCAGCAGGGGGAGGGGAGGAAAAGTGGGCGGGGGGCGCAGAAAACAGCAGAGTTGTTGCTATCAATGACAGTGGCAGTTTTGTGCCGTATGTGTGTGTGTGTGTGTGTTCAATGTGTGTGTGTTTACTGTGCAACTCGCGCTCTGTTTCAATTTCGAAATTCAAGCTGTCAAAGCAGATCACACAGAGAAAGAGACAGAGAGGGGGAGAGTGTGTGAGTGAGAGGGCAGTGAAAAGAACATTGTGTCATTGGTTTAGAGAGAGTGAGAGGAAGGGGGGACGGGGTCAACATTGGCTTTTCATGAATGAAATGAGCTCTTCCGCGATGAGTTGTTGGCTTTGACGCCAAGTTGTCCACAAAGAAAATAAGTTGCACACACGGCTTCATAATGGGATTTGCACCCGTCGCGCTGTTACTACATGTACTTCCCCCTCTCTATCTTTCCCTCCCCCCTTTCACTCACTCTCACAATCTTCAATCATCGCGCCGCTCTTCGTGTTCACAGTTGATTGGGATTTTTGCCAATTACAATTACATTCACTGCAGCTGCTGCTTAGCGACCATTTTCACTTTCCCATTTATGTAGCAAGATACTCATTAAAAAGCAGTTTGTGTAGGGGTGTATTAGCTGTGATCTTTAGCAAGACTAATGCCACTCTTAATTTTGATGAAAATAAAAAGGTTTTTAATGGAAATATGAATAAGTTCCTAATGTAAACTCTAGTTTAATTTATCTTTAATGCACTGCAAATTAAAAACATTAAAATAATTTAAAAAATGTAAAAAAATTATTGTAGAATTAAAACAATCGCATAAACAATTTTTAGACATTATAGTTAACTTTAACACTAATTAAAAGTATTTTAAAATTTAACAAACATTTTTAAATTATTTTTAAAAATTAAATTGCTTCAATTTATGTTAAGTTTCTACAACGTAAGAAAAAAATGAGAAAAAAAACCTCAACATATTTAATGGGTATCTGATAGACCAATACATTTATATAAAGTTTTCAACGCTTCTTTTTTCAAGTTTTTACTACAATTGTAGCTACTTTTAGCCACATTTAGTTGGCCTGTTACCGCTGCACTTTCTTTTCGACAATTGTACAAAACCAGAGAAAGAGAGGGAGAAAGACATGACAAGAAAAGTTGGGAGACCATTCATAAATCTGGGAAAATTGTCGCACAAAACATTATTAATTTGATTTTGTAAGCCGCGAGCGGAGTTTTTATTGCATTTGGTCTTCATTAAGCAAAAGAAAAATAAGAAGAAACTGATAAAAAAAAAACTTACGAATCAAGTCAGTGAAAGGTTTCACGTATGTCATCATGAGACTTACCTGAAACGAGAGAGAAAGAGAAATGATAAATATATATGTTTACAAGTATTTGGTTAATCAATTAAAAGATATCATATATAGAGGAAATGGGTGTTCGATCATTAGTTAATGACTCAAAGGGAAGTGAGGAAATGAAATGCGTTAATCAATTGGGCAATCGATCAAAGCATTTTTCGACCCATAAAGCATGAAATATTTTGATGCATGAGAAAGAGTTGAGAAAAACAGAGAAAAAAACGATTAATAAATTGTTGAAAAACAATTAAGTTGAGCAAAAATTGCTTTAATTATTTTGAAATTTAAACGCAAAGTTTGTTCAAGGTTTTCTGAAGTTTCAAATGCCACAAATTTTGTTTTATATTTTTATAATTAGTTTAACATTTCAATATGATATATGTATATATTAGGTATATATTCTACAACATATTCTGCATACTATAATTAAATCTCTTCATCCAAACTTGCTACCTTTGGTTTGCTTTTCAATATCTTAAAGATCTTGCTTCGGTTCCTTCGGCACTCTCTCTGCTTGGCAACACAAAAAACCAATTTACCAACAATTTTATCCAATCAAAAAACGTGAAGGCAACAACGAAGCACGCAAACAAAACTGAGCAAACTGCAAGGGAAGAATGGGGGGAAGGGGAAGGGAAGGGGAACCTTATAAATAGCCTGTGACGGAAGGCAATTGCAGTGGCAGCCAGCAGGCAGCAGTGGCAACGCAGGCAGCAGTGTTGAGGCTGCAACAATGCAAGCAACTATCACAGGCTGCCTCAGCACTTTGCCCCCGCCCCCATTACTCCCTCCCCCCTCTCTGCCCCTTGCCATAAGCTGTGCGTAGCCACCCGCTTTGCGGCGCATTCCTCAATCAATTTTGCTCGCTGTTGGTTTTCTTGGGGAGATGCTGCCACTGCTGCCGTTGCTGCTTCTTATTTACTTTGCATTAATTAAACATGCCGCCACCTAGTAGCAACCTCCTCCTTCCGCTCCCGCTCCCCTTGCCCTCCTTCTCTGCTGCTGCACTCCACCAATTTTTCATTGGCATAGCCACGGACGCGCATCCACAGCGCAGCAACATCTGCAACAATCTTCGGTTTAAATTTAAATGTCTCTCGCCAGAGACGCACGTGCAGCACCCGCACCCCCTCACCCTCCTGCCTGCCCTCATTCGCATTCGTCTCTGTCAAGTGACGGCACAGTGCATCAGCTGCAAGCGCCGTGCCCCCCTGCTCCTGCTCCTGCCCTGCTCCCCTCCTCCGTTCTGACCCAATATAGTTTGTCATTGCTGCAATTTCAATGTTTCGCTTGTCAATTTCGCCTTCCCCTCCCCCTCTCAGCTAATATGCTGGGGGAGGGGTGCAAGTATAGCGGGCCTGTCAAGATTGACTAACGGCACCTCCTCCCCCTCTTCGTCCCATAGGCAATTCTCTCTCGCTCGACACTCGCTGCTTATTTATTTCATTTTCCACTTAAAACTTGTCGAGTTCTACTTCTACTTCTTCATCGTCTGGTCTTCCCTCCTCTCTTTCTTCTACTTGTTGCCACTTCTGTTCTGTTCGTCCAAATAGTTCTTTATCAATTTCTCTTGCACTCCTCTTTCCATCCTTAATCATTTTTCATTTCTCCACCTTGACACTTGACATTTGAGGCCGAAGACGAGGTCTGTCGAGGTCTCTATCGCTGTCTCTTTCTCCTTGCTTCTCTGTCTGCAGTTGAGTTTGAAGTTTCTGATTTTTTATTTTTTATACTTTTGGAAATTTTGGCAAATGAAGTTTGCATTAATTGCTTTAGTTTGTGCTTCAAGATATTGACGAAAGAAAATAAAACATTTTTCGTAGAAATTCTATAAAAATTTAGACATATTTTTACTCATCTTATATTATCTTTATACTATACAGATAATTATAAAAATTATCTGAATAAAGAGTACAAAACTTTCTTCTCATCAGTTCTTTTCTACACTAGACTTACTTCTCAATGAAGTTCATTAAGTTTCTTTCATTTTTCTCATCATTTCTTTTACTAATTTTCATATTTCTTCCTCAAGAACCTTTCAATATTGTCACTCTGCACTCCCCTCATGAGCACCTGCAACATGCGCGCAGCGAAGTGCAACATTTTTGTCATTTACAGCAGCAGCAATCATCGCAGTTGACGTCGCTGCCGCTGCTGCCACTGTTGACTGCGCAGTTACTGCTACGTGACTCGAGCTTGATTTATAACTGTGCAAAGAATGTCATAAATAAACAAATAATAAAAGAACGAGCTCGACGCGCGCGTAAATTGTTTGTCAGTTTATCGCACACACACGAGGTGCCAAAGGGGGGAGCAGTAGGTGTCAATGGAGGAGGGAGAACTGTGTGTGTTTGTGAGGAGACAGCTTAAGCCCAAACTATGTCGCGCTGCCCTCGCCTGGTGACACTTAAAAACTCATTAGCAGCACAACATGCCAAGAGCGCCCCTTGCTGCACCCCCCTCCCTTCCTTCCTCTCCCCTCCTCCTTCTCTCTCTCTCACTTAGCATGCCCCTGCCAAGTTGCCACTTGTTGCGTGCATTGGTCACGCCCACAAGAAAACCGCAACATTGTCAGCTGCCCAAACAGTTTTCGACTAATCCCCCTCACATCCCCCCCCCCTTACTTGCACACTTCCCTACCCCCCTCCCCTCTGCCTTGCCACTGGCAAATCCGCCACTTGTCAGTTGCACGCACCGCCAGCGTTGCCTCAGCGAAGCGAAGCGCGTTAGCACGTCGACTTATGAGTGTCACAACAAAACTATTTATTCTGCCACGCACTCCCCCCCTCCCCCTCTCCTCAACCCCTCTCACTCTATCGCATATAGTCTTCTTCCTTTCCCCCCTTGCAGCTGTCCATTTGTTGCCACTTAAGTTGCCTCATTTCTTTAAACTGTGCGCGGCCGACATTGAAATTAAATTGTCTGTGGCATGTAAAGAGTGACAGAGGGGCGAGGAGGGGAGGTTTACAACTTGGGTACTATTGACAGCGGCACGCGAAAGATGTCCCGGACAACATTTACGAAGAAAAGATGGAGAAAGAGCAAGAGAGAGGGAGGGAGAAAATGTAAGAAAGAAAAATTGCAAAAGCGTAAAAAACGAATGGGAAAAACTCGTGGCAGATTCTGCTGCTGCTGCTGTTGCTGTTGCTGTTGCTGGCAGCGTTAATGATGGCACCAGAATTAATGGAGGCTCTGTCGTGGTTCGGCATAGTACTTAGAAGATTCTTGCTTTAATGTATTCCGAATCGTGCAGAGAGAAAAAGAGGGAGGATGCAGAGGGACAGAAGGTGGAATGAAATGCCTAATGGAGATGTTGAGATTGGGCAAGGCCATTAAGATAGTTTTGAGCAGGAGATAAAGATTGGCATGCATAGCATCCATTAGGGGGCATGGTAGAGGTAGAGGTAGCTATAACTTCGTGGGAGATATAATGTGGTATTGAAGAAGTGCTAGATTTATATACCATTTTAAATGAGTAACATAGGCAGGTAGATTAGAAGGCAAGTGTAGAAGGTTATTATAGCTCTGTATTAACTGAAAATGTATATAACAGGCAAAAGAAGGCGTGGCAGACTGCTCAAACTATTTTAGAATTTAGCCACGCCCCCATAAATGAATATTAAAAGAATTTCAAGCGTAATTTTAATACAGAACAGATCAATTTTGGTTAAGACAATAACTAACACACTCCAAATGAACGTTGCAAATTTAGTTGCAATAAGATAATTAACATGGAAGTTATTCAAAATATAAGTTGAAAGGAGTACTGACTTCAAGACGCCTGCAAGGTATGCAACACAAAATTAACTAGACATTTAAGTGCTATAACAGTGGTATACAGCACAGTCAAACACATTTTAACTTCAATTCATCCCATTGTACAATCATAACCAAAATCTAACCTACATACACAGACACCCTAACTGTACTTAGCTGTCTATGATCTTCTTAGAGTTTCTTTCCAAACAACTTTTACTTATTTTTAATGCCTCATCCCAAATTGAGCGCAACTAGTACAGTGAATTGAGATTTGAAAGAGATTTCCAAATCTGATTTCCACACACTTTGCCCTCTTTGCTTCCTCTGAGCAGGTGATGAAAGTGCAGCGCAAATGTTTGCGTTGTTTGCACCTCTTCATTGACACCTTTCGCCCCTCTCTCTCTGACGACAGCTGCAGCCATAGCAAGGTGTGCTTAGGTGTGTCTGGTTCACTTTGTGTCTGCGTGTGTGTGTGTGTGTGAGGCAATAAACCCAATTTCGTTTAGAAGTACGTGAACTGTTCATACAACAATTTAATGCTCATTGTTGTTGTTGTTGCGGCTTTCTCTGGTTCGTCTTCGTCGTCAACGTCGTCGTCAAGTTCATTTGAAATTTGGAACCGGCATCGAATGAAGCGCATAAAAAAGAAGAAGGCAAAGTGGAGCAGCAGCAACGAGAAGAGGCACCTCAAGTTGCCACACGATAATTAAGCAAGCCGGTGTGGCAGCTAGATAGAAAGAGAAGGCAGGAAAGAGGGGGAGAGAGAGAGGGGGAAGCAGCCTGGCAAACATCGAGTGTCATCACTCAGCTGGGCACACTTCAATCCCTCTGCTCCCCCCTTTCCCCTTTGAACTGTGAAAATATTTACATAAAAAATATTTCAATTCGAATGCGCCACAGAAAAAAAAACAAAATGAGAAATAAAAGAAATAACAAAAATTTTTGTTGAGCTGTAAACATAAACGATAAAAACTATGCGCTGCTGTTGTTGTTATTGTTGTTGTCTTTTTATTGTTTATACGCTTTGTAGTAGCTGTATTTTTGTATCCGTATCTGCAGTTGTGGCTGTATCTGTATCTGTATCTGTTAAGTGCGTACACAAAATTCACACTGCAAATTGCCAGAGCAGATTGACGATAGAAGAGGGCGAACGAAAAAAATATTTTGACGATGAATTAATTAACAGTGCAACGCAGTGTTATCACTCTCTTACTCTCTCTTTCTCCCCTTCTTCCCCTCTCTTTCTCGGCTTTTCATATTTTTTTACGAGTTAACATAAAGAAAGCAAGAAAAACACGAAGTGCGTCGCCTGGGAAAGCGAAAGGAGCTAAGAGAGCGCTGTAAAAGTAACTGTAAAGTTAAAAGTTCATACTGGAATAGTTGGATAAGCATTATATAACTTTAGGCATATAATATAATCTTTTTTATAACTTTAAACATATACTATATCTTGTTTGTATATTTGGGATTATGGGAATATTAAAATTGTTTAACTTTTGCTGACAACTGTTTGGGAATTTAGTCGCAAATCAAGCAAAACTGACAAAAGAATTATAAGACACATTTTCTATAAACTTCTTTATGAGATCTTCCAGGAATTTAAATTATAAACCTCTTGAAAGTCGATCCCCATCAAAGAACTTGCCAAAATGACCTTGTGCTCAATATCTTTTGTAAGAAGAATCAATCTAACTTAACAAATTGCAAATTCTTTGGCATATGTTGAGAATACATTATAGAAAGTTGATCTTTATATATATATTATAAATAAATATAATCGTATATATATATTATATATCTACACATACGTATATACTATATAGTCAAGAGACCCCTTTCAACCCACTTCAAGCACTCTAACTATAATTTCCTATGATTTTCTTTATACAAAAACAACTTCAAGTGACAGTTCAACATATTTTGCTCATATGTTAACCTTATTTACCCCCTCAAGTTCTCCCCTTTCCCCCTGTGAGGTACAAACCATAATACAAAACAAAGCGTTAAATCAAATTCGTTCCTTAATAGCTCTGAAACAGATGCCAGCAAACTTGTTCACTTAACGCAATCGCCAATTGAAGATGAATGTTGATTCAATTCGCATTCGAATCGAATCGATTCCTTTGTCAACTGTAAATGCGCAAATTCCAAAGATCTCTCTGGCGTAATCCATAATAAATTCTAGATAAATAATAAACAAACAGAAACTCAGAAAGCTCTTTGCATTCAGTTTCCTTAAACAGTTTGTTGGCTTTCTCACTCATTCCACCTCCGTCTCTGTCGCTCTCTTTGTGTCTGGCGCAAATAAATACATAAATTAATATTATTAAAGTCTGTAGCAGGAGACAGCTCAGCTAGCGATGGAAATTTATATGCTCTATCAAATATGCATGTAAACATGACAAACAAAAGTGCAGCAGCAACAACAATGCGACATACCTGGTGGAAAATTAATTAAAACGCATTTCATTTATAACATTTAAAATGCCATTTTTATGCCCTGTAACTATGGCAATGCAAGTGGGCAAGGAGAAAGGGTATACAGCCAAGTAAATGTTGAGGTTATGTTGCAACCGAAGTTACGCGGAAGTTTTTAATGAAATTACAAAATTATAGAAAATAAATGAAAAACTAAACCTAATTGATTTTACCTTGAAAACAAAACGTGAATAATAATGAATAGGTTTGAATAGGTATATATATTAATACCAAACTATGTTTGGCTTAGGTTTTTTAGGTTAGGTTTCTTTTTTTTTAGGTTATGTTGCTTTTCAAAGGTTAGGTCTCTTTTTTAGGTTATGTTTCCGTTTACAAAATTGTAGGTTATGTTTCTTTTAAATAAAATTTGTTTGTTTTTTGATAAAACTTTATTTTCTCATGCTAATTTTTCAGTCTAATCACTAAGCTCAATAGGAAAAAAGTCTTTTTCATATAATAACAAAACCTTAAACCTAAATTATGATAATCGTAATGACAATGATTATATTTTATTGTATATATAAAAGTACAAGATGATAATGGTGATGTAAAAAGTGTGATATAATCAAGATAATATAAATTCTTAATAAGTTGCCATAATTTCTTCATATTTCCTCTAAGATACACTCCAGCAATTGCCCATTAAACAAAGGATATCTGCTAGTCGCATATAACTTATAACTTTTGCCCGCCAAATGAGCTGTTCTGTGGCGGGTGGTGGGCGTGGCACATTCAAATAGGGATATAATTGAAATTAATTAATATTTAATATGCTGCGCGAGCATTTGAAGTTATAGCCTTGCATAACTGCAGCCACAGCACGCTAGATGGCGCCACATGCATTTTTCCCCCCCTTCTTTTTCTCTGTCTTTCCCTCTCCCTAGCTATCTCTCTTGCTCTGTGTGAAGGGCGCTTAATTAATTTGCCATTAAGTATGTGCAAAATTAATGAAATGATTTGTCACACGACACACACGAGCCGTAAACTGTCACAAGGCACAAATCCAATACGCAATGTGTTAATCAACTCAAGAGGAAGCACAAGAGAGAGAGAGGAAGAGGGAGGGAATGATAGGAAGATAGAGAGGAAAAACTGAGCATTTTTCGTTGGCCAATCAAGCGTGGAAAAAACGCTAAAATACATTGATTTTGTGGCACTATTAAGCGCATTCGGAATGCCTAACAAGCACGCAAGGCAGCAGGCAGCAAGGTCCTGCCAGGCAGCACCCTCTTCTTCTTTCCTCCCTTCCCCCCCTCTCTCTCTCTTACCCTGCTCTAGGCTTTGCTGTCCTTGACACAAACGGGATTATGCTGGTTAGAGAGCAAGGCAAACGAGATAATGACTATGGATAGATGCGATGTGATAGAGACGATAGATGGATGGATGGCTGAATAATGCTTGCCTAGCTCGAGCTGGGGCTGCCAAGTCAAGCCAATAGGCAAACAATGAGAGAGGGAGAAGAGGGGGAGAAGGAGAGAGAGGGAAGACTAAAGTCAAAGTCAAAGTAAGATTGAAATCAAAGGGCGACACTTGAAACAAGGCAACAGAAAGGGAGAGAGAGAGGGGAACAGACGGAGAAAAAGATGGAGGGAAAGAGGAAGAGGGAGCGCATATCAATAGCATGTGCTTGCTCTTTCTCTTCTGCTTTCTCTAACTCCCTCTTTCTCTTTCATTCCCCACTGCTTGTGCGCTTCTAATAGCAATTGACATAATTGCGCAAAGTAGTTGCCCAGGTAAGTCTCCCCCTCTCTCTCCCTCTCTGCCTCCCTCTTCATCTGTCATCTGTCTTTCTCCCTCGCTCAATCGACGTGGCAAAGTCAAGGGAAAAGTCGCGCGAAAAACTTTTTAAACTTATTACCGCAAACGCCTTACAGTTAATACACTTAGTAAGCAGTTGGTTTAGGGTAGCTCGGGTAGCTTGGGGTACCTCGGAGTGGCTTGGGCAGCCTAAACGCGGCTAGGACCGTCTACAACTTTAAGCAGCCGCTGGCAATGACTTTAAAATTTATTGCCAAGCTTCACAAAAAGGGAAATGCCAAGGATATTGAGTGGATATAAACCAGAGCGAGTTTCCCTTCCCCTCCCCTGACCTACACCAAAATTGTAATGAAAATTACAGGCCACCACCAGCCGCCACCCCTTAGGGTAGGCTGTATACGAAACTTCTAAGCAGTTTCAGTTTAGCTAGACCCCAACAACAACAACAACAAGAAGAACAACAGTAACTGAGGGCAAACACAGTCGCACAAAAGGAAAGGAAAACCTCTAGAAATGTTTGACTTGTGTTTTCTCCACTGTGTTTGTCCTTGAATTTTGCTTGCTTCCACAGTGAAACCACTTTCTCGTCCCCCCTCTCTCTATAAACCCATTTGCCTGAACCTGCCCCTGCCCCTCCTCTCCCCCTTCGCCTGCCTTTGCCCTACTTCATTCAGTTATTATTACAAGCACATTTTCATTGACATTTTCACTAGGGCGTCCAATGGTTTTTACTGGCGCCGCCAACGCTGGAATTTTACTTGTCAGAAGGAAAGAGGGGAGATGGGGGGAAAGGAGGAAAGCAAGACATATTTTTTAGGCAGCCAAATTGATTTTCCTTTTCCCTCAGCTGCGTTTTCCAGACATCACGGATACGGCTCAGTTGTCAATTGAATGATTGCGTTTTATTTGCTTTACTTTTACAGTTTTACACTCGCACAACCACCACAGACACACACACACAGTCGGGCACACACACACAGTCAGGCACACTCCTGCACAAACACACACACACACAAAGACTGTGCGGCGCATCATTTGTCAGCGTGTTCCCAGATTTGACAGGTGATTAGCGAGACAAACATTTGAAGACATTGCATGGGCGAATTTATTACGGCAGTAACAACAACAACAACAATAATATAGGAAGGAATTATTGCAAAATTATTGAAGGCGTCTTAATACATTTTCACGTTATTTAACATTGATAAAGCTTTAGCAAATGACAGAAAATATTGAAGGAAAATGTCGATTGAAAAGGTTTCTTTATGTATCTAGAGATATTATTAAGTTAAGGTAGAATTTGCAATGTTTATGTTTAGTTTAATATTATATATTCTTAATTCTGCAATATTATATTATACTTAATTAAAATCAAACTGTTTTAACAGACCAACTAAGGCAAAATTTTCAAATAAAATCAGAGATAAAATAACAAAATATTTGACAATTGAAATTAGTTAATTTTTTCTTCATTTGATGTCTATAAAAATAATTTTCTGCTTCTTTAAAATGTCAAAAAAATTATAGACATTAAATAAAATATAACTACATTTATTTAACCCTTTTATATTTATTTTGTGATAAGTTCTAAAAGTTCCTTCAAATGGTTTGAGGTTTATCATCAAATAAATCAACAAAAAAACCTTCTCAACTCCTTACATTCTCCCCTTTATTTCCTGCCTGTTTCACCAAAGATTTTCCCACATTTACACATATTCTTTTTTACACTCTAAGGGGTGACCCCCCACCGTTGTACTGTATCATCCGCTAACTGGATATATATTTTCTTTCTTTATGCATAAAGTTATTTTTTGAAACAATTTGTTCCGCCATTAATTGCAACCCTCTGAGTGAGTTTCCTTTTTTCGGTTTACTCTCCCCTTCCACTTCCACTTCCCTTTTCCCGCGTTCCTCCCATAGACTGACTGAATTTCCCATCTGTTTACCCCGCGGCAAAGCCAACAAAATGAGCATTTAGCATTCGGATTTGCAGCGAAAGACAAACGCAGTGGAAAAAGGGCTGGAGAAAACTGTCAGTGGTGGCTCGAGAAGGATTCGCTGAAACAACAACAACAGCAAGAACAACAACAACAGAGAGCAGCCCCTCTGGCACACGGCCACAATCCTTGCAGTGCTAAAGAAATCAGTGCAAACCCCGTTCCCCCTGCACTCCTCTTCTCCTTCTCCCCACTCGAATGCAATCCGCAATTTCGTCGTCTCGTTACTTTTGCTTGGTTTCTCAAGCATATCAATTCACTTTTGCACCCCTCGAGGGTTGCTGCACTACCATGGTGTTAAGGAGGGGGGGAGGCAGCTGGTGCACATTTAGCTGGCTCTTCTACTGCTTCTTCTTCTTCTACGTCTGTCAGTCTGTCTGGCAAAATGAAATGCAAAGCAGAAGAACAGCAGAAGAAGAAAAAAACATAATACACAAAATGAACTGTAAACCTTTTTGGCACGCATCGTTTTTGTTGCTGTGCAGCGCGTATAAATCAGAGAAATGTATAAAACAGGGTTGCAACCCCCCAGGTGGCAGCCAAGGCTCCCCCCCCCCTTGTAACGCCCCTTGCAAAAGTAAAAATAAAATTTAACGCTATGCAAAACATTTTTCTAATCAAACATTCCATTTCGGGTTGAATTAGAGAGAAGAGGAAAGTACAAGGGGGAGGCAGGGGTATGACAAGGGGAGGTTGATGTACAGCAGGAGAGGGAGGGGTAAGCATAGAGGGGAGAGGGGGCTGGGGGTTGCAATCGCAGCTTGCTTTGTGTGCGTTTCAAGTGTAAAATTCATTTGCATTCACAGTCGTCACTTGAATTGTCACAGCAGCACCCCCCCTTCACTCACTGCACCACCCCGCCCCGCCCACTTCCTCCCCCTTCACCAACCTGCAAAGAATCCTCCCCGTTCTGCAGTTTTTATGCTGTGATAATGCGCATTTAGTCGGAATCAATTGATGAGAAATGCACCTTTATAAATCACAGCAAACGTTTCAAAACTACCCCCTAGAGAGGTAGCCACGCCCCCGTCTCCTTACTCCGCCCCCCACAAAAGTGGTTTATTAATTTCACTTGCAAAGTGCACTCGAAATATTTTCGGTGTAATTGATTTCACTTGGGAACGAAACACGTTTTTTATAATGCGAAAAAAGCAGAAAAGTAAAATATTTTTTTTTCTTTTATTTCCTTTTTATTTTTATTTTCTTCTTTAGCATTGTTCAACATCATTGCATTGTTTGTGCCATTATTGTTGTTGCTATTTATTATATAATTTTTTTCATGCAGTTCAGTTTGCAACGAGCGAAAATGTTCATTTTATTGAGTTTCATTGAAGCGCATAAAATTGCAATAAAAGTCTATTCATGGGATAATGCGAGTGTGCAATCGAATTCACCCCAACCCCAGAAACCCACCACACCAACAAAAGTCACTCCACCACCCTCCCCCACATGCTCTGTCTCGCTCTTTTTCACTGAGTATTTTGAATTATGAATGGAAATTAAAGTGCAATATGCGTTTAATTAAAACTTTAAGCAGCGAAAGCAAAAGAGCAAAGCAGACGAGAGAGAGGGAGAGGGAGAAGGGGAGAGAGAGAGAGTGGGAGAGAGAGGGAGCAAGCTAGTCATGGTAATATGTGGTAATCCAATTTTTCAGCATTTTTTTATTAATTCTTGGCGGGGAAAAAGTTATGCTGGGGTTAAATTGTTAAATTGAAGTCAGCTTCATTAGCATTTCGGAAATTCCAAAGAATTTAAATATGAAATATGGATTATGATCGAGAGAAGAGAGGGGGAGAGGGAGAGACAGAGAGAGAGGGAAGTATGCGCAATGAAATTAAAAAAGAACAATTAAATTGATAACAAGGGTTGAGGTAGCTGGGCAGCTCTGCAGAGGGGGAACTACTGGGGGGGAATTCTATTAAGTAGAATTCATTATAAGACTAATTTGTCAAGAACTATATATCATAGTGATCAAATTAGAGTTGCATATCAAGCAATTAAATATGAAATATGATGCCAGAGTTACAATTATGATATATGATAGCAGTGTCAATGATAATTCTCGTATGATAGCATAGACATGTGTATAGATATGTATATGATATGATACACTAGTATTTACAATCTGTTTATATAAAGTATTTATCTAAGAATGCACGAAGACTCCTCAAAACATAAGTCTAATCATGATAAGTTTTGTTTTAAATTTCTTCGCTTCTATATATTTTCTAGCTTTTTCTTTCTTTTCCAGTCTGTTTATATCCTTTTCCAGAAGTTCTTTCGCAGTAAGAAAGTAAAACTTGAACTGATATCTTTCTATTAAATCTATCATATCTCCTTGCTTATCTTCTATATTTCTTTAATAAATAAATTTTACATCTTTTTTACATATCTTCTGTATTTCCTTTATATCTTGTCTATATACAATATATCTCTTGTTGACTTCCCATATATTCCTTCTACATTTCTTATGTATCTTTTCTGTAACTCCAATTTACCTCGTCTTTATATTTTATCTTGGATATCTAAAATTT
Source organism: Zaprionus indianus (assembly GCA_018904595.1). Taxonomy (NCBI): domain Eukaryota; kingdom Metazoa; phylum Arthropoda; class Insecta; order Diptera; family Drosophilidae; genus Zaprionus; species Zaprionus indianus. Next base: position 8,776,797 of record JAEIHA010000905.1, read on the forward strand.
TGTTGTTTTCTAAATGTTCTTTATGTCTTTTCTATACATATTTTATATCTCTTCTATGTATCCTATATATTTCCTATATATCTCTTCTATATCTTCCTTATATTTCTTATATATTTTTTTCTATATCCCTTCCCAACCTCTCCTTACTTCTCTCCTTCCAAGCTAGTCCCTCTTGCTGCACCACTTGAGCCGCATTCACGCACCACTTCAAACGCACCTTTTGCGTCAAGCAGCTAAGCCAAAGTACTGCCAAGAAGGGGTCTGACAGACAGACAGTTAGACAGACGGACAGACAGAAAGACAGTCCAAAGAAGTGTCTAGGAAAAACGCTTGAAGCATTGCAGCAAAAAGCTGCGGCGGCTAAAAACACAAGCAAAAAGCTGCCAAAATACGAGAGAAAGAAGAAAAGGCTGAAACGGCTGAAGGATTGGCCTAGTTCTAGCCGAGTGGACCCAAGTCTCCACTCTCCCTCTGCCTCTCTCCTTCCCCTCTCCCCTACTCCTACCCAGCTCAAACATGGTCATAAATATCTGCGGATGCCACACGAAACGTGCAGCTGCCACAACGTGGGCCGAGCTACCCCTCTTCCTGTCTCCCTCTCTCTCTCTGTATCTTAGTCACAGATACATGAAAAGCAATCAGTGTATTGACCACAACAATTTTGACATGTTGCGCATACAAATTAGACCAGTTCAGCTGTAAGAGAGACACGAAAGGGAGGAGGGGGGAGAGCCTCCTCTGCTGAAGTAGCCCCCGAAGACGCGCCGTAAGCCAATCTCCTTCTGGGCGAAGCCAAACGAAGCAGCTGCCAAATGGGCAAACAGAAGCCGCAAAAGCGACAAGCGATGAGCAACTTTGGAGCATTCGAGTGGGAAGCGACAACAACAACAACAACAACATCAGCAGCACGTAGAGCTCGCAGACAAGCCAAAGCAGCAGAGGAAAAAAAAAGTAACAACAGAAAGTGTTGACCAAAAGGGGCAACAAGAAATGAAGCACAGAAAAACAGAGAGAGAGAGGGATAGCAAAAAAAAGAACTGCAGAAAAAGCAAAGAGCAAAAACAAATCGAGCAACACGCAGAGCATGATACGCTTTAATTAAAAGCAATTTCGATACACTTGTGTATGTGTTGATACTATTCTATGAAGGTGGTCTTTATAGAAGAAAGGATTAAAAGAGTGAACTAAAGAAAGATTTGGAAGGTATACTAACATTATATAAAGCTATTCTTTTAATAAAAATGGATTAAAGGGCTGAACTAAAGGAAGATATTGAAAATATACTAATAAACCCAATAAGTTGAATAAAAGTCTTCGATAATGTCAATTATTCTTTACTTAATATAAGAAGCTCAGCTTGGGCAAGATTTCCACTGTACTAAATGTATAATATACATAAATGTCGATACAAGGAATATATAATCAAGTTGTTCATACAGCACCAAGCCAGATATGAAAGTCATTCTAAGAACTCCAACAATTTTCTTAATAAGATTACAAACTTTCAACTGATCTTCACTTCAGCGACTAGCAATATTCTCAATTCTAGAAGCCAAGTCATTAGTATACATATAAAAGACATAAAAATACCTATAAGATGCATAGTAATCTACTTATACAAATCTGCTTTTAAGATCATAATATAAATACCTGTAGTTTCTTTTATAATCATTCTTTTTATGCTGCTCAGGCAGCAGAAGCTTAAAATCTTTTATAAAATGCAAGCTTTGCATATATTAAATGACTTTATATACTTATATATGACCCTTAAAGACCCTTAGGGATCAAAATATTTACGCATATAAATTTTAAGAGTCTTGAAGAAATCAAATCATAAAGAAAATAATCTAGCAAGCTCACACAATGTTACTAAGCCTCTGTTGTAGGCTTAAGATCTGCAGTTATCTAGAGTTATAACAGTTCTATCTTTCTTTCTCTATCACTCCCTCTTTTTCTCTAATTATCCCCCTCTCTATCTCTCCTTTGACTCTGCAGAGCTATGTGTAGGGTCGAGGAACACTCCACGTTTGCCAAATTGGCAGACATAATATATCACGGCACAGTGAACTGTGAGTTATGTGTATAGATAGGCTGATACCACTCCACAATCCCTCTCCCTCCCCCTCTCTCTCTCTCCCTCACTGTCCACTTGAAATGCTAATGAAGAGACTGTGGCAAACGGTAGCCAGAAGTAGCATAAAAACTCGTCAAAGCAAACGAATCGACTCATGCCAATAACAATTCCAGACGCAATTCAATCAAAATGTGAAACGTCGACTCAGCAAAACTGAGGTGTGACCAGATGCAGAGAGAGAGAGGGAGAGAGCGATGGGGGGAGGTGTGACCAGTCAGCAGGAGAGAGAGAGAGAGAGGGAGCAGGTGAAGGGGAACTTAGCTTGGTGTGGTGAGTTACGAATGCCTGCACGTTTCTTTGCCTCTTTCTCTCTCTCTCTGTCGCTAGCGTATTGCGGGCGTTTAAAAACGCGCGTCACGATTCACAATAAACAAGCGGAAGACGGTAAAAAATACCAAAGAAAATACACACACAAATGCAAGAATATTTTTATGCTGGCTTGGCAATTAATAAAGAAATAAACTTCATAAGCGGGAGAAAACGTTTAAATAATTTGTAGAAAATGTGTGAATAATGCAAATGAGTCACAAGAACGAGTTACGAATAAGTGAGAGAGATAAACTAACTAAGAACGTGTCGCAAAGCGCATTCGAATAATCTTTGAAGGAGAAACAAAACATTGAAACCTGCTTAAAGAAATTACACAAAAATCTGTTTGAAAAATTGTGAAAATCAAGCAGAAATGAGGAAGCACAAAAAACAGTGAAGAAAATAGTGGAAAATCTTGAAATTCATTTTACAAAAATATTGAAAAATATTGCCAAGAATTGCAGTATTTTGCAGTATTATGCAGTATTTTTCTATAACTCAAATTGGCAGAGACGAGGTCAGGTTTTGTCAGCAAATGTTATTGAATTTTTATAGAGCAATACAAGTATATGAAGTAGAAGAAGGGAGAAGAAGCAGAGGAGGCAAGCAAAAGTAAGAAGAGAGCAGCGAATGAAGCAGCGTAGAGTAAAAAGCAGTTGAACAAAGCAGAAGAAGAAGAATAAGCAGAGGCAAAGGCAGCTGCCTTAAATATGCAAGAAATTTGCAATTGTTGAAGTTGTTGTTGTTGCTGTAGTTGTTGTAGTTGTTGTTGCTACATGTTGTTGTTCTTAGTGCGTTGTCTGTTTAAACAGCTGCCTCACCCGCACACACACACACTCGCACACACACACCCGACGAGGGGCAAAAAACACACAACTGTCGCATGCAAAAGATACAGATACAAATTGCTGGATACAAATGTATCTACAGTATCTGCTCCCGTGTGACTTTTGCGTGTGTGCGTGTGTGTGAAAACACACATAAATTCCATATGCCAAGCGCCAAAAACTAAACTCAGTTGAGGGGAGGAGTTGAGGGGGGGGCAGGGGGATAACTGGGGTCAGACTGGGGCTCAAAGTATTATCAGTTCAAAAAGTTTTTGCGCAAAATGCAATAAAAAGGCCCCAAAAGCAGCAACGCACAGGAGAGATTAAATGAGGAGTGTGAGAGGGGAGTTAGAGAGAGAGGAGGAGGGGAGTTAGAGAGAGAGGGAGGAGGTAAGAGAGAGAGGAAAGGAGTTAGAGGTGAGAGAGAGATACATATGCAGAGTAAAAAGGCATGAGAAATATTTGCAAAAAAAAAACTGAGTGAATAAAAGAAACCAAAGGAAATTCGTATGGCTTAATCAAAAAGCAAAGAGAGAGTGTGGGGGAGGCAGAGAGAAAAAGGGAGAGAGAGAGAGAGAGAGAGAGAGAGAGAGAGAGAGTGGGAGGCAGGGAGCGAGACAGAGAGGGAGGGGAACATCGAGACAGAGCAATTGATATGCAATAATCAATGCAAAAACAGAGCTTACTCATTGAGTTTGTCTAGAGTAGCAGAGGCGAAGATAAGTCAAGAGAGGTAAAGGTGATAATTTTAATATTAAAAGAGAGATTAAGCTGGAATTCGCTAGAAAACGAGACAAAGACAACGAAGAAATGAAATTGTGAATTTGGGCAATTCTAGCGAATTTCTTTTAATGCTAGCAAGGTGAAAGATGATCAGCATTAAGAGAGAGATAAAGAGCAAAAGAAATTGCTAAGATTTTATTAAGTTGTTTACTCGGAAATTGAATTTATTGAACTCTAAAAGAGCAGTGAATAAAAGACATATGAACTACAGATTTTATGAGAATATATATAAATATAGTATATATAATACACGTGTATGTACATACAAACACTGATTATATATTTACTGAATGGTTCACATTTTCTTAGCTGAACAATAATTTGAAATTAAAATAAAACTTTAAAGCATTTTAGTCGACTCGATATACAACTTTTATCCAACATGTATATACTATATATTATATATACATTTATTAAATTTTGTATGCATTTATATTTTATTTTGGTGTATCCTTAAATTGTTTAATGACAGCAGATTTAATAATAGGTATACCCCACTATAGTTAATTTCTCATTCTCTCTCTGTCTTCCCCTTCAGTAAAAGAAACAGTTGCTCTCGCAGCTTCTACTACTCTCTCTCCCTTCCACTCTTCTGCTCTTACTCACTCTCTAAATTATTAAACAGCTAAAAGACAGCTACATTTTGTTATGTAAAAAACAACCAGGAAAACCGCTAAAAAAATCAATCAAAAAATTCCCTCAATTTAAATTCGAAATTGTCAACAAAAATCTTTTATTTTGTGCTTTTCTTTTAGCATTTTTTAGCTATTTTTAGCCATTTCTTTTTGAATTGCTAAAACTTAACAAGTTGTGGCGGCAACAAAAGGTTGTCATAACTCGTTATAGCGCTTGCTTTCTATATATAGAGCGTATTCCACTGATAAATCCCCTCCCACTCCCCCGTCCAGCCCCAATTCCCCTGCTGCGCCTAACTCAATTTTGATAAACAATTTGCGCATGCAAATTGTCAGAGAAGTTGCAGAGGAAAGAGGAGCAAAGAGGCAGACAGCGAGGTGAGGATAGTCAGAGGAATGTGGAGAGTAAGTGAGAGCGAGAGAGAGTGAGCACTAGAGCGAGAGGGAAGCGAAGCGTGACTGTTGCAGGATGTGCAAAGCGCGTTGTTGCTGTCGCAGCTGCTGTTGCTGGCGCTGCTTTTTTGTGGCACTGTTGTTGTTGTTGCTATTGTTGTTGTTCTTGCTGTTGCTGTTCGTTTTGTTGTTCTTGTTGCTGTTGTTGTCTGTGAAAATTCAGCTCGTTTTTCGTGGCATTTCCGCAATGGCAGCGCTGCGTTTGCACGTAAATTTCAAACAAACAAAATATTTGTTTAATTTATTTTAATTTCCAAGTTGCTGCTGCACTTGCAACAGCAGAGGGGCAGCAGAGGGGAAGAGGAGGGGCAGCAGAACGTGCGCCGCAGGCTGCACGCGTGTGTATCCAAAGGATGCGCAGCAACAAAAACTCAGCAGCAACGAAAAAAGTGCCCGAAAAACAGTTTTTGAAAAACGAGCTACAATCATAATTCACGCGCATTTGCAGAGTGCTAAGCGGGTCGCAGGTAGAGCGAGATAGCAGCAGAGAGAGGAAGGGAGAGAGAAGGTGAGAGGGAGAGTGAGAGAGGAGAGAGAGGGAGAGTGCGGACTGTTGGCTGACAGGAGGCACTTGGCCGTGCCTGGGCGCAGGAAATGAAATGAATGTGGGAAAACTCAAAGGAAAAACGCACAGAAGAAAGAAGCAGCGGCACGAAAAGCAGAAGAGGGTGAAGAAAGAGAGAGAAGAGGGAGAGGTAGAGACGAAAGACGAAGCGAAGCGCGGCCGGGGCAGGGCAGGTAGACAGAAAACGAGGCATATAAATAAAACAAAGGCGCAACCGACAGCGAAATAAAAAGCAAAGGCACCAAAATAAACATAAAAACCCAAAAAGAAAATGCTCAACTGCGCTGCCTCTCTCCCCCCTTTCTCTCTCTCTCTCTCTCTCTCTCTCTCTCTTTCTTTTCAGCTTGTGTGTGCTTGTGCGAAGCAGCAGGCAAAGCGGAAAAGACGCAAGACGCATCTTAAGTATCCTGTCAGTGGAGGGAAAAACTCAAAAGACACTTGAAGCAATAAGGATACAACAGCCAGCGATAGGTACAAAGATACAAAGATACACAGATACAAAGATACAACTACAGCCTGTATTTACTGAGGCCTGCAACTTGTGGCAGCTACTGCTTCTTCTTGAGGGAATTGATATTTATAGGCAGCTAATGGCATTAATTATTGCCCAATGTCGCAGCATAATGGATTTTTAATTATTTGCGCCGCAGAAAGTATCTCAAAGATACGCACTGTCTATACACTCTGCACGCACTTCTCTCTTTCCCCTCTCTCTCCCTCTCCCCCCTCTCTCTCTCTTCACTGCCTAACAATCTTTTAATGCCCCCAGAGATCGTTTACCGTTTAAAGCTTTCCGTGGAGAGTTCATTGATTTCTGACACAAGTTGACAAGGTTGAGGGAGGGCAGCGAGCAGTGAAGACAAATGTGTGACAGTGTGTGTAATGTGTGTATATATACGTGTAGTGTAAGTATCTGTGTGTGTAGTGTGCCTGGCTGTGTGTTTTTGTATCTCAGTCGTACCAATTAAAATGTCAAATCAACTTGTCTAATTTATTAAATGATTACACACACAAAACATAAACATAAACACCCTGTAAACTTACAGAGGGCGACAGGAAGCAAAGGGAAGTGAGTGGGAGGGAGAGAGAGAAGGAGGGCAAGCGAGAGGGAGCACATTTCATTGAGTGTCAGCAAGGGAAACGTATTTTTGGGGGGGAGCGAACAAGAATTTGTTTGTTAATCGCGTATAAATTGAAAAAGTGTTGACTGATTGAATTGAACGACTGATTGAACGATTGATTGACTGATGCAAATCACCACTAAACGATGGAGAGGGGGTGAAATGGGAGGGGCGACGCGGTATTAAAAAGCGTTTTGTAGCTGAAAAAGTTTGTGCCAAACAAAAGTTTAGCCAAAGCTGTCAAACGATCAAACTGCGACAAGCAGAGAGAGTGAGAGGGGGAGAGAGAGGGTGGGCGAGGGAAAGAGAGGCGGGCAACGAATAAAACTAACGGTAGAAACTGTCAATGGACCCGGACAAACGCCAATGACACTGAGGGGCAGCAGCAACAAAAACTACGAGAGCTAAAAACTTCAATTCAACGTAACGTGACGACAACAACAATAACAAGAAGAACAACAAAGAAAAGCAACAAGAACAAGAACAAGTGATGGAATAACAGTAAGAAAAAGGCAACAACAGGTGCGTGTGTAGAGGGGAGGTGAGAGAGAGGGGGGAAAACTGTCATAAACAAAACTTGTGTGTGTTTCTGAAGGAAAAAGCTAAAAATTGAAAATTGGCTAAAGTGAAGAAATGCTTTAGAGGAATAGAGAGAAAGGAGTAAGAGGAGAGAGAGAGAAGTAGAGAGTGAGTGGGAGAGACATGAAGACGGAGAGTGACTGGGGCAGACATGGATAGAAAGAGATAGCGAGACTGAGTCAGTTAATTCGCTATATAAAGAAAAATGCCAACTGGGAAAAACCCACAAAACAGACAGCAACTGTCCCTCCTTCTCCCTCCCTCCCAGTTCCATCTTACTCCCTTCCCCACTCTCCCTCTCTCTCTCCCTCTCTTTTACTTTCCATCCTTGTCCACTTCGATTGAAAGTTTAGAGCGAAATTGAAAAAGGAAATGCTAAGCTATCATAATAACCCAAAGGGACAACGCAGACAACGTCGTAAAAAAGAGATTCGCAAGAAGAGCGAGGGGGGCAAAGAACACGAAGCAGAAGAGATTACGCATGACAAACAAGACGAAGCGAAAGAGAGGAGGGACAAATATATGAAGTGTGCCCAGTGCTGAGATAACTAATTGAACAACTTATGAGATAAGATAAGGATGAGGAGATATTTTATCGTGACTGCATAATGCAGTTGAATAAGGTTCATAAGGTTTGCCATGAGGTATATTAGTTGGAGTCTGTTTGCATAATGCATGAGCTGGTTGGGCAGTGAAAAGGGGTGCAGATAATATATAATAATATTTGTATATTATATAATCTGAGTATTAATTTGTCTCTATGATGTGTTTATTATTTAGCTTTAGATATGCAGACAAGGGCAGGAATAGTGAGAATACTATTCGAAGAATAAAACTTCTGTTGAGTTTCGTCTGTCTTGCATATTGGATGACTACACGTATGTTATGTATATTATATTTTATATATTTTACATCAGAGATTTATAACGCTTCTTTGATATAAGACTCAACTTTAATAAGAATACATTACTCATTAGATAACATAGAAATTCTACTGTAGAAAACAGTTTAAAAGTTCACCAATATATTTATATATTTCTTGTCAATATATAGATAAAAGTTGAAAGATCATAAAGATCTTTATAGTGTGCAAAGGGAAACAAAAGGATTCTTCACATTTCCAAGCTTGAAAAGAACTTAAACAGAATGAGAAGGGAAAAATACACCTTACAGTCTTAAGACATGATATGGAATAGGTCAATATAACCTTACATTTTACAGCAGCATTTATCGATAGTTATAAAAGTGAATCAATTGAACAATTCAGGAAATAAAGGAAGCCAAAGTTTTTGTTAAGCACTTCTATAATATTGATTATCTCCTTCTGCAACCTATGATAGCTTTAACCTTTTAAGAGAGTCCATCTCTTATTAACTTAGCTCTGCTCTATTATTTCAAAGTTGCAACTTTAGATATATTCGCATGATCTGTTATATTGTCTAAGAAGCAGACAAGCTCGTTCTCTATATCACGTTTAGAGCTTTATTCGTTTACCCCAAGATATCGTCGCTTTTCTCTGCATAGAAAAAGATAAGCCCTATATACAGTCTTCTCTATTTGTTATATGTGTATATTAACATTCATCTCGTGGAGATCTTATCTGCCTCCCTCTCCAACTCTCCCCCTTCCTCTCTCCCCTCTCTCACACACCTGTTCTCAGCATTGCCCAAACTCGCTTTACTACTTTATGCTTATTTTTACTACTTCTGCCTCGCACTCAGTTTCGTATCACATTTTTATTTGTAATTTGATTTTCTCCACTTACCGATCAAAAGTAATTTCCAAAAACTGTTCGCTGTTGTTGTTGTTGTTAGTCTGTTGCTGCTGCTCCTTCTTTTCCCGCTGCTTGTTGTTGTTCCTTCTGCTGTTGTTGCTTCTCTTGTTGTTGTTACTCTTCTTGCCTTTGTGTTCGTCATTTTGTTGCTGTTTCTTTTGCAGTTTCTTCGTCTCTATTGTTATTATCGTTTTTTGCAGCTTCCTTGGCTAACGGTTAATGTGGCACCGTTACCTCTCTCCCTCACTCTATTGCTTATTCACTCACTCCTTTGCAGCGCCACATGGCGACAAACAAAATAAGGAAACGAAAGAGTTAGAAACAACAACAAACACTTTAAATATTACAACTTTAAATTTTCAATATGGCGACGCGTCTCTTCTTCTCCGTCTTCTTTTCCTTGTTGTTGTTGTGCCCTTTTGCTGGGCAGGTCTTCAAACCTTAAGCATTTTCATTGCCTGCACTTCACACGCACACACACACATACGTAGGGACGCACGCACGCACACACCTTTTCACTGTTATAATCGGCCGTTGCTTTGCTCTTGCGCCAGCGTCTCTGCTTGCTGCGTGCTGTTGTTGTTGTTGTTAATCAGAAATCACCAGTTTGTTGTTGCTGTTGTTGTATGCAGGCGACAACAACGACGCTTGAAAGGTTTCACGTACGAAGAGAGTTGCGCGCGTTGGTGTGAGCGAGATAGCTGTATAAACCTTTTTATGTTTGCTGCGCGCGCGGCTTCTGCTTCTTCTTCTTCGCCTTCTTCGTCTTCTGCTTTGTCTGCGTCTTCGACTTGCTTTACTTGTTGTTGTTGCTGTTGCTGTTGTTGTTGTAGAAACCTGTTTAACAGGTAAGCAAGTTGCAGGCGAACCAGAGAGAGATCAAACTAACGCGCTGCCCAAGCCGGCGTCGACGCTGAGATGACGCAGCTGCTGCGCTGCTGCTGCTGGTACTTTGCTTAATAGTTTTGCTTATTATTATTATTTTCTGTTGTTACACACACACACACATACACACTGGTTCACTTTGTTGTTGCTTCTGTTGCAATTTTGTTAATTCGCTTTGCACTCTTCGTTTATTTATTTATTCTTTGCACAGAAAAACTGTAAACAAAACGACGACGACGACGACGACGCGACGCGGACAACGATTGGAAAAGGCTACGCCAAAATTGTTGTTGCCTCTGTGTGTGTTCGCAATGTGAGAAACGACGACGACGGCGACAGCGACAGCGCGACACGTCCGTACGCAGCGGCAAATGAAAAGAGAATGAAGAATGCATACGAAAGCGATTCAACGAAGCCAGAGTCAACGAGCGATGCCGAAGAGAGCGGCCGATGCACGACAGACAGACAGCTGCTGCTTGCTGTAAACCGTACAGCAGTGGTGTGTTCGGCTCTCTTAGGCGCGCTCTCTTTGCTTGACGAAACTCGTTTGAGCCGAGGTGAGCAGCAGCAGCAACAGGCCCAGGTGGGCAAAGGAGTGCGAGGGAGAGGGAGATCGCTGGCAAAGAGAGCGCATTGATCGTTCACGGTGCATAATAAGAGCAATTAAATGAAAATAAATGACAGATAAATAGAAAATAAATGCAAGATGAATAAGAAATAAATTGAAAGATAAATAATAAATTAATAATAATAGAAAATAAGTAGATTATAATATAAATAAATTAAATATAAAATTTAAATTTGTATTTAAAATTATTCAAATGTTTAACAGCGCAATGTAAACGGCCGCTGTTAAGAGCACTTTCCGTTGCATGCTTTTAAGCACAGCCCGATGTTCACAATGCACGGCACGATGTTGATGTACAACGAACGAACGTTAACTTCGTGCTCAATGTACGAATACGATTCGTGCAGAGACGAACACACGAAGAGAGCGCCAGCACAAGAGAGCGCGCAACGACGCGTTTAACATGCCAACTCAACGAAGGCTTAACGAAACTGCCGCCGCTGTTAACAGCCAAAGAGAGCGATTAATAACAGCGCGCTGTTAAATCAACACGAAGCGCAACACGTAGCGGTTTGTGTGCGTTTTTCACGCGTTTTGCTAGCGACTTTTCGCGAAACTTGTTTTTATTTCTTGGCCAACAAGTTTCGTGACGTTGTAGAGGAAAAACCAGTTGAACGAGGCACACACACAAACACACACACAAACACACACTCACACACTCGAACACACACACGCACACTCAGCTCGCTCATTAACTACGATCAAACTGCGCAGGGGCAACGTCTTGGCAAGAGAGAGCGAGATGGCAATGCAGTTTTGGGCCTGCTTCGACTGCCTTGGAGAGCTTCGTTCAGTTTAACCGATCCACGAACGAACGGGGCGCGCTCTCTTCGGCGAGATCTACTTTTAACCAGTTTCGCGTGGCGTCGCTGCTGCTGCTCTTGTTGTTGTTGTTGCTGTTTCTTTTCTTGTCTTGGCCTGTGCTGCTTTTTCTGCTTCTTCTCTGCTTCTTCTTGTGCTTCGTTCTGCTGTCGCCAGAGTTCATGTTTGCCCAAGCTGCCCTCCCTTCCCCTTCCCTCTCCCACTAAGTAACCAGTTTGAGAACTTGTTCTGGCTTAGCTGACAAAAAGCTGAATTGTATGCAACGCCTTGGGGCACGCGCATGACAAAGACGAGCGAGAAAGAGGGAGAGAGGGAGGGAGAGAGACAAACGAATTCAAATTGTAAATATTTTATATTTATTGAATTCCTGTGGCGACTACGCGGGGCAGTTGCCAGTCTATACTCCCCTCCCTACCTCCCTTCCTCCCTTCTACACTTTCTTCTCTTCTTCCCCCTCCTCCACTTCCCTTATACTTTTTCTATTGCTTCCTTTTTGCTTAGCGTCTCCTGCGGATGCGACTGACAACGCATACAAATGGGAAGGCAAGAGGAGTTGGGAAGTATAGAAATGTAGAGAGAAAGAGACATTAAAAGAGGGAGAGAGCGACAGAGGGAGATAGAGATAGAGAGAGAGAAGGAAGGCAGATCATCGCCCAGATTTGCCTGCAATTGCCCGCTAAATGCCACGCCCCCCGCGACACGCAAATCTCTTGTAATTAGCTTTAGGCCAAAGCTGCCTCTGTGCTCTTCACCTCTCTCTCTTCCTTCCTCTCCCCTTCACCTCCCCGACCCCACTCAATTGTTGCTGTAATTGCTTTAATTTTACAGTTTTGCGCATAAATTTTCACTGGATTTTCCATGAATATTAATAGGAAAAACGCTGTTGCTATTGCTGTTGGGAAAATTCGCTTGAATTTTCAATAATGCGAAGCGTGTCTGAATCCAAATCGAGGCAGACAAAGCAATGCAATGAAATAGAGAGAGAGGGAAAGGGAGAATGAGAGGGAGACAGGTTAATTATTCAAAATAAGTAGCACCTTGTGCGATTGCGTAAGGAAAAACCCGTGTAAATTACTCAAGAGTTTTCCCCAAGGAAGAGAGTAATGTGGTAAGACAATAAGAAAGAGGAACAGAAAAGGAGAAGACATAGAAAAAGGGAATGTTGTCCTACTGAGACTGAAGTGTCTTTGATCCCAAACCATCTGCAATTTCATAGAAATTGTTTCGCGAGAAACGTTTGCGAAAATGCAAACAAAGTGGAATGAGCAAATTGAATTTCTAAGAAGTAAACTGCAAGAGATAGAGAGAGGAAGCATACGAGAATGAAGTAACTTGATTCAAATAGCCTGGCAAGAAACGTTTGAGAATGAGCAACGAAAGTAGAACTAGATAATGGAATTGAGAGCAGAAAAATGGATTTATTAACTACTTTTTAATGCAGACTAAAATCAATAAAATAAAAATAAATTAAAATAAACAAAGTTTAGAAAAACGTTTAAGAATAAGCAAACAAAGAGCAAAAGGAAGATGGCATAAAATTAAGAGAGCTTAGGGAAAAACATACAGCCAAAAGTCTTACAATTCATCGCCATAAACAGAATGCTCTCTAGCTTTATTGCTGCAATCGACTTAAGTCCCTCAAGAAACGTTTAAGAAGAGAAAAAACAAAAGGAAATCTAACAAATCCCCTAAAAACATTTAAAGATGATAAACCAAAAGCAAATTGACGAATTTCTTCTTCTAAACAAGATCAATAACTAATCAGTTTTATTTGCATAGCATCTGCCGCCTGCTTCCATCTCACACAAACGTTTAAGAATGATAGAACAAAAACAAATAAGCAAAATCGCCTCAAACATGCCTCAACAATTGCTTAGCTGGAACAATTTCTAACGCCAACTGCATTTGCATGATTGCATTTTCCACAGCCAATTAAAGTTTGCTTCGCTTCGCTTTTCTTTCAAGATCAGTCTCTTTCCTCTCTCTCTCTCTCTCTACTCTCCTCTTCCTTGTCTTCAGCATCAACTTGAGTCATTCAACGCGTGCGTCAATCGGATCAAGTGAAAAGTGTGGAAAGCCAAAGGCCAACAAAGTCAGTTCAATTGCGTTCCAGGGCAGTAATTCCATAGAATGGCATTACGTATCGGGTTGCTTCCTCTCTCTCTACTCTCCTGCTCTCCTCTCTCTCTCTCTCTTCTCTGTCCATTCTTAAGCCGATTCGATTGATTTGAACGATCTCCGATTGGAAATCGCTGAGGCAAATGAGTTTCTGATCTGCCAAACAAACGAAAACAAAATCCAAAGACATTAGAGAACAAGCAGAAGATGAGGGAGAAGAGGGAGCAGCAGACAAGCAGAAGAGGGAGCAGTGAAAGAGAAGAATGAAACAGAAATTAAAGAACCAGCCGTGATCCCATGATCCGTGATCCGTGAGCCATGATCTTGTGTCTTTTATCGGGCACTCGGGGGCTTGAATTACATTTAGATTAAGAGGCCGAGGCCGAGGCGAACAATGGAAGGGGAAGGGAAGCGAAGAAGGGGAAGGAAAGGAGAAGAAATAGGGAGGGTCAGCTCGAACTTGAGACAGGTAGAAACCAAAGAACAATGAGAAATGAAGAAATGAAGTGGAACCACGAGGGGGCAACCAAGACAAGTGAGGTAGCAAGGAACGGGGCGCAAGAGAGTGAATAAAATCGAGACAGAGAGAGGGAGAAAAAGAGAGAGAGAGAGAAAAGGAAAAGGAGAAAGAGCGACAGAGACGAAACGCAGCGAGTCAAAGAGTTGCGACGTCAACGCTGTCTGCAGGTGTGCAACGAGACGAAAGCGCAATCAAGCAGCAGAAGCAGAAGAAGAAGAAGTAGAAGAAGTAAAAGAAGTGGTAGAAGAACCGAAGAACAACAACGTCGACAGCATAAAGACGACATCAACATAACATTGCGGCCTGCCTGTCAGTCAAAGCGGACTCAACTCAAGTTGCAACCCTCGTTCCGCCTGCCTTGCCGCCCCTTCTCCACCCCCTCCACAATGTTGAGTGTGGCCAAGAAAGCAAGCAAAGTCGCCGAAGTTGCGCTTCCACACTGCACTGCATAGTTGAGGTTGTTTGAAGAATTGCATTGATCTTATCTGCGTAATTGGGATTCTGCTGTGGTTTCACTTTGGTTGTGGTCAGCTCGCTGGGCTGGGGAAACTTTGTGGGTGTAGCTCGTGTAGATCTTGAGATTGAAAGGTAAATGAGTTGGGTGTAAATCTACAAAGACTGTAGAAAAGGGAAAACTTGCAGAGAGAGAGGGGAGATTTTGTAGAGAGTGGGATATATTTATAGACATAGATAGAGATTATTATATATTCGATATTTATATACATTTTACATACTATATACATATGGTAGATATCGATAGATTAGAAATCTATATGATGCTTTGTAAACTCAGTTATCGATAGTTATTAAAAGTGATTTATAAAGGTTTTATGTACAAATAGAATATACAAAGCAAACAATTTCATACTTATGTACTCTTATGTACGTTATCGATAGTTGTTTAGCAAAACAACATGAAAATAATGCAGTTATCGATATGTATATAAATATTGTGCCAGGATGCGCATAAATAATACCTATATTTAACAGTTATCGATAAATAATTATCGATTAATATTGAATGTGTAACATTTATTAGGTATCGAAAGTTTTACTTATTATTTTCATCACCAGTTATCGATTTGAGAATCATCAAAGCTGCTTATCAATAATCTTGCTCATTCTCCCATCGTCTGTCATCGACTTCTACTCCATCAATGATATTTATCGGCTATCGATATCGATAAATATAAATATCGATGTTTATCGGTCATCTTTCATAATTTGTCATTTATCAATATTTTACTAATGATATTTATCGGTTATCGATATCGATAAATATCGATGCTTATCGGTTATCTTCAATTATTTGTTATTGATTAATATTCTATTTATATTTTATCGATTATCGATAGGAATAGTTGAACACTCTCCTACATTTTCTTCGGCCCTGTAGTTGAGTGTCTATTGGCAAAAGAAGAACCACTTAAGCAGACCAAAGGCATGTAAGGCTGTATGTCTGTGCTGGGTGTGTGTGTGTGTGTGTGTGCAGACTATATGTAAGTGTGTGTGTGCGCCTGCCTGTTGCCTGCTGTTGCTCTTGTCGTCTGCTTGGCAGAGTTAATTATAGGTTGAGGTTTTCGAACCCATTGCAGCTGCAGCAACTGCGTGCAACGTGCAGCAGCAACGGCAACGGCAACTTGCAACTTGAGTCAGCGACAGCCAGTTCCACTGTCGTCGTCGCTGGCAAGGATGCAGCAATCCGGACATGGACGTGGACGTGGACGCGGACGTGGAAACTGAACGTGGGCAAATTGCAGGCTCTATGAAAATGGGATCGGGCTGCGGTTGCGGCAACAGGCGCAGCACAAAACTGGCAATTCACGCAGCAAGTTGATGTAATTCGAATGCCCAGAGACAGAGAGAGAGAAGGAGAGATGAAAAATGTGGAAGAGGGGGAAGGAGAGCGGGCAGGAGGCTGTGCAACTCACGCAGCGTGCACAGTTTTTTTTATGGCTCGAGGCAACTGGAGGTGCATGTGGAGCATTAGCAGCGCCTGCTCGGCACGATTAAGACGTCATTTCAGCTGACCCTCCTTCCCCTCAAACAGTTTCCCCTCTTCCCCCCCTCTCTGCTCTTGCACCCACCCCCCTTTATGTTCCTTTACCTCTTCAAAGAATTGCTCCAGCGCAGCAACTCAATGGGAATTAAAATGTTTGTTTTGTGCGTGCGTAGCAGCAACAACAATGCTAGAATTACAACAAAAACAGGCACAGCAACAACGACAACAAGAAGAATAAAAGCAGCAACAACAACTAGAACGAAAGCAGCAACAAATACGAGAACAACAGCAGCAACAATAGCAGCAATCACAACAACAAATACACTTGAAATCCGCTCGACGAAACACTTGAGACCGCCCAGCGTGCAGGAGCGGTTCAGAGGGGGGGACGAGCAGGGCCGCAGCAAGCGGTGGGGCGGGGGATTCATGATGAGAAGGGACGGAGCAGAACTCAGCGTCCAGTACATTACCAAAAATAAAGTTCTTTTGTACATTCTCTGCTCTCTCTCTCTTTCTCTCTCTAATTTAATTTCCAATTGCACATAATCCGTTTTCCGCTATTCCGACTCTCAGCTCCCCCTCCCCCTAAGCTCGAGTATTTGTCATAAAATTTGATGCGTAAATAAAAAGCAGAAATATATCGAGAGTACAAAAATGAAGAAATAAGCATGTTGTATAAGGTGCAGGGCTGCACAACAAGATACCCTGTAGAGGGGTATCAAAATATTGGAGGTTGAAATAAAATAAATTTTGGTTATTCGTAAACTTAAAAGAAATAATTAAATTAATTAAATTAAATTTATCGAACTATCGGATAAACTATCGCACAAAAAATGAAATATAGAACGAGGAATAGAAAACTATTTTTAATTGTAAAAATAAATATTGAAGTGGTAAAAGGTTTTTTTTAAAAAAAAGGTTTCCATTTGTTTAACCTATGCCGTTAATTTTTAAAGACCTTTTGTACCTAAGAAAACTTCTTCTTATCGATGATTTAATTGTATTAAAGTCGCTTAACGGCATTAATGCTTTATATATTTAAGAGTAATATTTTAAACCTTTATAATGTCAAAACCTGCCTATCTCTTAATAAAAAAAAGGTCGAAGATTCGTTCAGCAGAATTTTAATGAAAAATCGTACAGAAATATAGAATAGTTTTATAAATGTTTCTTGTCTCCATTATTTTACAATAGTAATTTTTTACTTATACTACAATAGAACCATGCAACTCTCTTTAATTTTCCGTACAGGGTATCTCAGTAGAACGAAGCAAAATAAATTGCTGTGGCAGCTTGTAATTGCCCGAGGGCTTAGGCAACTGTAGGCGACACCTTCGTCTTGTTACATTGCGTGTTTCATTATTGTGGGCTGACAGAGAGAGATAGCAAGTGAAAGAGAGAGGAAGAAAGAGAAAAAAAACACACACACACAGTAGAGAAATAAAATGTTTGTCAGTGACAGGCTCAGTGCAGTCGAAGCATTTGGGAATTATAAACAATAATTTGAATGGTCTGCGGCTTTTTGTTACTCCACAAACGAAACAGTTTTTGAAATGTGGTCGATGTTCGAGATGTGTTTGCGGTGTCCGAGCAAATCGCTGAAATGAGTTCAATTGATGGATTTGCCCAAGCTGTCGATGTGGAAGGAAGGAGAGAGAGACCAGTACGAGGTATGCAAGAAGATGGTGTTCGTTTGAAGAAAACTGATAAACTAGGCAAATATTTATTGATATTGAATGGAAAGTTAAGTAAATAATTTATTGAACTGAAATCAAAAGCTATGAATATTTGACATATTCATAAATACCTATTTGAACTCGAAAACTATTCAACTTGAAGTCAGAAAAGTTGGTAATCAGTCTAAAGAACATAATATAAGTTTAACAAGATTGATAAGGAGTTTTCAAATATTAAGTTGACTAATTAAATTAATTTTTTTATTAAATATAATATTTTTAACATTATTTATAGTCGTCTAAATACAGTAGACTAAATTTAAAATAAGATTGTAATAAAAAATAAGCATTAAAAAATTCTATTTAAAATAATTAAGCATTAAGTTGAAATTAAAGAAATTTTAAGTTAATTTAATTTACATTTAATTTGATTTTATTTTATATTATTTAATTTGATTTAATTAGATTAAATTTATTAAAATTTTATGTAGTTTAGGTTTGTTTATTATTATTTAATTTTACTTAATTTTATTTTATTTAGTTTAGTTTACTTCACTTAAGTTTACTTTACTTTAATTTAAATTAATTTAATTTAGTTCAAATTATTTTAATTATATTTAATTTAATTTGCAGCTCGGGAACTTTTTGATTTAGACTCAGCAAATTTTATAAGTAGTTTTTATTTCAACTTTAAATTTCAAGAAAATGCATAAAAAGCTATTGTAGAACTTTAAACCTAATCAAGTTAGAGTCAGCTAAATGTGTATAAAGATACTATAACTTCAAACAAATGTAACTTAATACATTTAAAAATTTTAAAGACATTTTCGACACGGAAAACAAACAAAATGTTGCCTGGCAGGCAACTAAACTCGATTTGATTTGTTGCCTAATTTAAATTGACATGTGAGACAAGTTCTTTATTTGCAAAGCTCTCCCCTCGGCAGCCTGTGTTACTCCCACTGCCACTCCCACTCCCTCCCCCACTCCTCACATGGATATTTTGGGCTTCCCCTTAAATTTGAACTCAATCAATTTGGCAATAGCTTCAATTCAAGCCTCATGTGTCGCATGAATAATTCAAGCGATTGTTTTGGCAAACTCCCCCCTCCCTCCGCCCCTCTCTACAATTTGGCAATTGTCGATGCAAATGCGCCATCTAGCGGTCGTTCCGGGTATTCCCCAGTGCATTCACTTCATATGTGTGCAAATCCAGCGAATTCGCTAATTTAATATTTAAACTATTTGCGGGCAACGGGAATCCTCTTGTCGGTCTCGGGGTTCCCCAGACTGAAGTGTTTCGAAATTCCCGTTATTCCGTTAAATTTATACTGTAAATGTCAAATTAAAAATGCAATGCTTCTAATGGATTAGCTCGGAGTGTGGCATCATCGCGAGTCGATGCATCAAACAAGCGCAGCAAGAAAGAATAAACTGTAGAGAGAGAGAGGGAGGGGGAGGAGAAAGGGGGGGGAGGAGACAGGAAGTTGTGCGAAACTTGACCAGTTGGCGGAGGAGCTGCTCCACTAATGTTAGTTCGCAAAACTCTTTGAATAAATAATTTTTTAATCGAATTACAAGAAAAGATGCTGATAATGCGCCAAAGAGCAAGAGAAAGAAAGAGGAAAAGAGCGCTTAGTTTTTGAATTTATAGCAAGTTAAAAGTTTAAAGAGAGGGGGAGCAGAACGGGTATATTTTATAGGAGGTACTTTACTAAGTACTCTCAATTATTATATAGGTCAATTGGCAAGGGAGTTGAATAAATCAAATGGATATTTAGGTCAATTTAACCTATTTGCATTTTTATTCTAAATTTATAGCTAAATTTCAAGTTTAAAGAATAGTAGCGAAGCAGAAGGGGAATATACAATATATAAGTACTCTTAATTAATATAAATTATTTGATATGGGAAATATATATTCAAATATAGGTTTAGGTCAATTTAACCTTTTTTTCTATTTATGTATTCTCTTAGCTTAAAGTCTCGACTAAAGTTTTACTTTTGGCATTCTTGCAAATCTCAACAAAATATCAGTGATGAACAAGAATATATATACTTTATTAGATACTGCCACGCCTCCATCTGCTTGTAACACACATTTCCGCAAAGTTAATATAACCTTTATGGCAATTTTGAAAGGTAGAAACAAAGTTATGAGATAAGGAAGTATAAAATGACTCTTTAGTCGCTTCAGATCTACAGTTACGATCATATAAACACTAGTCTTACCTCTGCAATTCATGAAGAGATTATAGCACAGTGCCATGGAAACTTACTCCCACTCCTCAACCGTATCAGGTGTGAAAAGAGTCAGTTAGACTGGGAACAAGTTAGATAATCGCGCTGCAGCTAACCGAAATTTGTTGATGGGCCGCGTATTACGAAATGCCAGAGAAAAATGCCAGACTGGCAAGCGGTTTCGCGGAAAGCGTTTAAGTAGGAGAGTGAGAGAAAGGGGGCGCACATATGTAAATGGTGCAGTGGGCGTGGCAATTGTTGTTGGCCTTGCGCAAATTGGCTATGGCAGTGTTGGCTAATTGTGGCCTGAGCGCCGGAAAAGCCAAGAAAACACAGAGCCAAGCATCACACACACACGCAAACACCTAAACACACACCAGCACACACACACACGTGCAAACACATACCTATTCACACACACACAAACACACCGTACACAATTAGCCAAATGTATGAAGCAAACGAATCGAGCGCTAAAAATTGGCCAAAATCTTTAGCAGGCAGCGCCTTCTGCTTTCCCTTCTCTTCCCTCCCCTCCCTGCCATGCCTTGCTTGGCCATCAACAATTATGGCCAACAAGCACATTTTGCTAATTGCCAGGCGACTGTAGGGGGGAAGGCGGGAGGGGAAGGAGTGTGTTAAGACACGTTGGGAAATTAATAATTTTGGTGGTTTAATTTGGCCATTTTACGTGTGCGAAATAACAAATAAAAGCTAAGAAAGCGAAAATGCCAGAAATGGAAATGCTGCAGAGCACAAGGAAAGAGATGCGGCAGGAGAGGGAGGCTACTGGAGCAGGAGCTCTAGTTCAAGCTGTGGCTGAAGATGAACCTGTAGATGGAGCTGGAGCTGGAGATGGAAATGCGTTCGCATGTGAAAATGCCGAGCTGTGCGTTTCGCTTGGAAAAACTTGAGGAAATGCGAGTGGAACTATGCGCAGGGACTGCATAATGGGATGAGGCAGGGCAGCAAGGGGGTTAAGGGGGGCATAACTCAAGGGGGATAAAGGGAAAGGGTAGAAATTGCAGCTGGCGCTCAATTAGTGCGAGTGGCCAAATGATTGAATCGCCTACTAACTCCGCAACGAGTCCAGTCAGAGACTGGTTCCCTTCTGCTTTCTCTGCCCTATATCAACAATATCACCATCGCTCTCTCCCTCTCTCTCTCTCTCTCTCTCTCTCTCTCTCTCTCGCCCAAACACATTACTCAAAGTTCTCAGGCCGAAATGCGTCTAATTTTTGTGCAAACTTTGCTGCAGTCTGCGTTGCCGTGCGCCTCAATGCATCCAGCTTCGAGTCCAGCTGCAGCTCCGGCAGCTCCTGTTGGACTCCTGTAGGAGCCCATCTCCTCCTCTCTCTCTCACTGCCTCTATTTCACTCTCAGTCCCTTCCTTCGCCTTCAGCTCTTTTGTTTGTCCATCCTGCTGTGCCACAAATCGCATTTGATGTGTAGTTCTGCCCTGTTCGGTTGAGTTGAGGTTCGAACTGAAGAGCTATTTAGGCTTAAGGCGTGTGTATGGGTCGAACAACAGGCGATAGTTTGTTGTGGCGATTGATTTGCTTACTAGTCGAACTATCGGAGGACATTCATTACTCATTTATTTTTGTTCATATTGTGTTTTGGCGATAGTATTGCTACACGTTTGTGTTATTATTCAAAGAAGCTTAATCTAATCCCCTCACTTTCGTTATATGCAGTGTGCGATATCTTTACAAATATTTAACGTTGGTTTGCGATAGTATTACTGATTAGCCCAACTATCGGAATACTTTCTTTGGGAGAATTTTGCTTTAAAATTTAAATATTTATCATTTTTCATTTTGGATGATAACTATATAATTACTTGTCATTTGCTTTGCGATAGTTTGGCGATAGTATTGTTAATAGGTGCAACTATCGCACGACTTTTCTGTTGTAATTTGTGGAAATTTTCTATCATTGTACGTTTTGTGCGAAATCTTTATCAATATGTTTTGTTTGTTTTTTGATAGTTGTGCCTTACTATCGGCATACACTGATAGCCATGGCTGGTCAAGGCACTTCTATTCGAGCTTGGCTTAAAGCTTAAGTTTGCCTTTGAGAGTGCACTAATTTTGCTGTCTTCAGCTTGGTAATTGACATAGAGATACCCTGTAATACTTTGGCAATATATGATATTAATAATATTCAGAGAATAATTTTAAGTTATAGTCATATTCTAGAGAAATAATATTGTTTAGCGTTTTTTTTCGTTTTTCGTATATAAATATTTTTTTATATTTTTTACAGGGTATACAAAATGTATTTACACCAAACAATCTTTGTGCGGGCTTAACAAAATGCCAAATCGTGTTGTTTTAGGTCTTTTACTTTCACACAGTACAAGAAGTAGCACTTTTACAGGGTATAAAAAAGTCTATAAAGCCTATTTAATTGGATAATATGCAATAGGCGCTTAGATGAAACTCATTTTATATGTACAAAGTAGAACATGTGTTATAGTAACTTACTTTTTACAGGGTATTCACTAGTCTCTACTCATAGTATGTATATATATAAAAACAAGCAACTGCCTTTAGCTGCTTAATTTCTCCCAGCCAGACACATTTGGATAGACTAAACGCATATTGGCCCATCAAATGGTCATTTACAGGGTATATGCGAGCGAGTAGTTCTGGCCATTTGTGCTTGGCCAAATTGTTGTGACTTGTCCGCATTTGTCTGCGGTCAATACAATTTTTGGCACGCCCAGGCCAAATTAATTAACTGCAGGGCAAAGGGGAAGCTAGAGGGGAGAGGAAAGGGGGTGGGGAGTCAGGCGACATGCAGAAGGCAATGAGCAGTTACCGTTATAAGCCGCCTTGACATGCTACAGCAGCAACGGCAGCAGCCAAACGAGGCGCAGCTGAGGCTGACAGCGCCGAGACTCGTTCGGGGAGTTTCCACTTCTACTTGGAGAGAGACACTCCAGGCCAGTCTATGTGTGTGTGTGCGTGTGTGGAGGACTTGTTTTTGGCTTGTGGCTGTGGCAACTTTTGGCGACTGCAACTGCCTCAAATGTGCCGTTATGTGACCTCATATGTGGCCAAGGCACACAGAGCAACGAGACAAGCAAACAGCAGCTAAAGAAGAGGAGAGCAGAGGAGAGGGAGTAGCAGAGAGGGGGAGAGAGAGATGAGAGTAAGTGAGGGAGAGTGGGAGAGAGATGGAGCCGAGAGTCGCTTCTCTGTTATTGATACCTCAAGTTGGTCAAATTGCCCCATGCGATACGCGATCGCGCCAATTGAGCAACTTGAGCCGGCATCGCCAATGTGAAAGTGGACAAACACACACACACTCACACACATGCAGTCAATGCAAGCAGCCACGAGCCGCCAATCCGCGCAATCCTCAAGAGCACTCGCTGCCACCCGGTGGCAAACAGCAGCTGCAACTTTGCCCAGGGTTATCAGCCAAAGTGGGGCGAGGAGTATTGAAAAAGGTTTTGTAGGGAAAGAGGAGAAGCGAAGAAGAAAGCTGGACGAGAGTGTGCTGGGAGAAGGACTCCTGAGTAGCTGGAACTAGCTCTAAATTGATAATGATGACAGCAGTTAAATATATGAAGGATTAGGGAAGCAGAAAGGTTCAATAAAAGTTAGTTAATGATGGTTAAGAACGGTGTTCATGATACAAAATTAAGCAAAGACCTCAGAAAGTATTAAATTATCCTAGGATCTTTTTCTACAAAGAAGGAACGCATAGAAAAATATTAGAAAAATGTATGTGACCAAAAACTATTTAAAGTGTTTAATAAGAAAAGTTGCATGGATTTTGCAATTGCAGAACATTTTTCTTAAAAAAGAAAACCCCAAAGCAAAAGAACGATTTATCAATGAAGTAGAGAAAAGGATTAGTATGATCAAAACTAGTGGAAGTGCTATAATTAATATAATATATTCATGTAAAAGTAGTTAACTATTTATTGATTGCTTAGTAGAAAATTATTTAAGATTGCTTAGTAGAAAATACTAAGTTATTTTATTTATCGTTATATTAGGTTGGAAAATATCTCCCTTCCGCTTTTTTGTCTTTTGAATTTCGCGGCTATGTACAAAGCGCTACAGAGCTCGTATCTGCCAACACTTTACATAATGTCGATGTCACGAGATGCCATATGCCGGTCTAACTCGATGTATTCCATGATTTGATCGGTATTTGTCGTCACAGGTCTTCCGCCGGGCGGCTTATCCATGGTGTCGTTTTCACCGGCTCTGAATCGTCGAAACCATTCCTCCGCGGTTCGACGTGATAGAGTACCATCCCCCAAAACACCATTAATCTCACGGAACGTTTCTCTAGCGGATTTGCCTTTAACGAAGGAAAACTTTAAAAAAGCGCGAATTTCGGCGTTAGTCAACTCCATGTTTACACGTCTATAACTGTTGTACGCAATATCCAAACTAATCATGCATAGCGTTGTTTTGTAGGTTATGTCAAGACCTTTCAAATTATGTATAGTGTTCCCAGATACGAGCTCTGTAGCGCTTTGTACATAGCCGCGAAATTCAAAAGACAAAAAAGCGGAAGGGAGATATTTTCCAACCTAATATTTTTGTTTTTTTTATATTGTTTTATATATATTATATCTATAAACATTTGTATCTTTGCATAGAAAGAATGTTCAGTTTTCTACAAAAACTTTTTAAAAGCTTTTTGAAATCATGTCAAAACTTGCAGTAGAAACACGTCATTCACAGATTAAACTGATTAAGATTTCATATGTTTATAGAGTAGAGAATAGGGATATACATACAAATATTTAGTACAAATTATATATCTATAAATGTTATTACAGTATAGGAGAGTATACATTTCACACACTTCAAATTCTAATTTAAGAACATCAAAAGCAACCTCAGTTTCTGTTTGCATTGCTGCTCAGTGAAACTCTTTCAAATTTTAACTTGTAGCAAAGCAGTTAGATTGGGTATACCGTCTCCCCCTCGCTTCCCATTCACTCTCCTCCCTTATTACTCTACATCCCCCAGTCTGCTCTTCACTCCCTCTCCCCTTCAACTTTGTAAACACACCTTCTTCGAGCGAGAGCTGTAAAAACTCGTGAGGTTTCACGTGCTGTGTGAAATTTTTGGCAAGTGGGAAACCCCGCAATGAATTTAATTGGCTCCTCAATTTAGCTGGAAGGGAGAAGGGGATACACCCACTCAAGGCTATGGGGAAGACAGTCAGTTAGTCTTTCCCTCTCTTTGGGGGAATTCTCCCGCTTCACTTTGATTGTTCTTTTCACTTGTTTCTGCACCTGGTGACCCTTTTCTGTGTTTATTGAAATTTGATTTTGTTTATGCAGGGTGCAGTGGGAAGGGGGGGGGGGGTAAATTGGGCAGGGAGAGGGGTCCGAGATTGTTGTGCTTTGCCGTTTGTCTTGCGAGTTCTAAACACTTTTTCCCCTCCCTTCTTTCTCTGATGAGTTCGCCTCGGGGTTCTACCTGCAGGCGATGACCCTTACCCCGCGCTATCAAGTCGTGGCTGCACCCTCGACCCAGCGACCTTAGCCTGGCCAAGAAGTCAGCGAAGCAGCACGACGTCTCCGACTCCGTCTCCGTCCAGCTCAACAAGTTCCTGTGGCACTTCCTGTGTCCCCTTGGCGCTGTGCTTACACAGCTGTTGCTATTGTTTTATAGAGCAGCAGAAGGAGAGAGATGATAGAGAGGGAGAGAGAGAGGGGGGAGAGAGGAGAGGAGGAGAGGGGGACGGGTTCATGTGTGTGGAGGAGGGTTGAACGCTCGCCGCGACTGTGGGAATTTCTCAATTGTTGCATGCTTAATAATTGCTATTGTTGGCTTCTTCACCTCGCGTCGTGGTCAGAGCCTGAGAGGGGAGAACAGAAGCGAGACGAGGGTGTCGTCTGCGCAATTGTGCGTAACTCGTAATGTACTCTCGTGCGAGTGTGTGTGCGTGAGTGTGGGTGTGTGCAACTTCATTTGCGGTCATTCAGTAAATAAGTCGACAACAGGCGACGCCGGCGAGTGCCAAAGTCGACTTCGAATTTCAATTTGAATTCGAATTTGGACTCGGTCACGTTTTGCACTAGCAGACTCCCTAGCCCCTCTACCTTCTCTCTCTTCAACTCCCCCTCCTCTTCCCTTTACCTTCTCACACTCCTTCCATGCTCCCTTTGATTAATTGCCGTCTGCGGTCGAATCAACTTGAATTATTCTGACTGCAGACTTGACCCCAAGCTAAAGTTGTGGGATTTGTAACAAGTGGCAGAGTGGCAGGGAAAGGGGCGTGGCATACTCACAGCTGCGGCTCCACTCATAAACCGAATAAGGTGTGACCTCAGGCAGTAACCAACTGTGCAGCCATCACACTTTTGAAGGGCTCAAGCTGACGTTGAATTGGTAATTAAAAAATCATTTGTCGTGGCTATCGATTTCTTTTATGACTTGGAAAATGTACTGTAAACTTTAGTTTAATCAGAAAATATTATTAATATTTTTTTTAATATTTTTAAAGTGTATTCTTAATAAAAAAAACCCAATCGAAACTCTGTTACGGCACTTTCACTGAGGTGCAGCAGAGTAGCCCCTTTTAGTGCATCAATTTAACGCACTCTTGGTGTGAATAATTTGTTAATTTATACAGTTGATATATCCACATACCATATAATAGGGCATAGCGTCATAATTCCGCCGCCATAATTTCGGACAGTACATTTTGTCCGCGAAATTATGGCGTTTTTTTCAGCGAGCTTATGTCGTTTCTAAGCGTCATAAGATCGCGCGAACTTATGACGTTCAAATATTACTTTGAGCGATCTTATGACGCTTAAGGACGCCATAAGTTCTCCAAGATAAAAACGACACTATTTCGCCGCCGGCGAAAGATCATAAGATCGCCACGAGTAA
The DNA here is from genome assembly GCA_018904595.1 of Zaprionus indianus. Taxonomy (NCBI): domain Eukaryota; kingdom Metazoa; phylum Arthropoda; class Insecta; order Diptera; family Drosophilidae; genus Zaprionus; species Zaprionus indianus. The sequence goes on from JAEIHA010000905.1 coordinate 8,803,753, forward strand.
TTTGAAGACACCATAAGTTCGCGCGATCTTATGGCGCTTAAGGGCGACATAAGTTCGTCGGCGGCGAAATAGTGTCGTTTTTATCTTGCGGCGGATTTATGTCGTTACCCCTATAATAGAAGATATAATGTAAGATTAACCCCACTTACAACAGACAAACTCAACTCAAAGTCACCTCAACCATTTCATAATTCAAAAAATTTACAATCTCTAATTTGCCAGAGAAATTTCCACTACCAAACAATTCAAAGGTCAAACACCCGCAAGAAAATGTTGAGAAAACCTGCGAGAAAATAATGAAAATTTTCGAAACCAATTCGAGTTGGAGGCGCCATTAAAAAAGCATCAACAAGTGAAAGATTTTCCAAGAGGGCACGCCAATGTCATTACCAAAGGGTCGCCATATATCTCTTTATCTCTATCTTTCTCTATCTCTTTCTCTAGTTGCCTCTCACTCCCACTTCAGAAAGGGGAGCAAACTCAGCCACTTAGAGGAAACGACAAACTTCCTTTTGCAGCTGAATGTGGCAGGGAGACGCGACTCTCGAGGCAGATCTCTTGTAATTATCAGCATGATAGCAAAATTTGTAGACCGATAATTATTTTCCCACTATTTGTTGGGGTGAAGAGACAGAGAGGGGGGCGGGGCAGGAACTCGATGGCATACAATATAATTAATAACATGAAAAATACATAATGAAATTATTATCGTGCTGTAATGTGAAATGATTATCTTGCAGGCAACTGAAGAGGGCTAGCGAGTGAGTATATGTGTGACTGTGTTTGTGTGTTTGTGTGTGTATGTGTGTGTATGTGTGTGTGTTTGTGTGCGTGTGACGTAGTGTGTGAAGACAGTGGAAGACAATGGAACGAGCGACTTGAACTCGAGCTCGAGTTTAACGCGCATTGAAATGCCATTTGAGGCAGGTACGGGAAGCAAGGGCAGGCCTAGACAAGTGCCAGAGGCGTCTGCAAAGGGGGTGAGATAGCAAAGACAATGCTGAAGAGGGATGGAAGTAGTACTAGAAGAGAATGAGTGAAAAAAGAGGAAAGAACTTGATAACAACTAGTGAAGAACTTGAGGCTTGCTCTGCTACCTTCTTCTATATTTATTTGTAACCCCCCTTGGAACGCCGCCACTGCTTTCTGCACTAGGGATAGGTCAGTTACAGTGGCCTAGCCAGGCTATGCAAAGCGTCATCATGTGTGCGCCGATCTGAAGCGTAACGAGGCGACTTTGAAACGGTTTCCAGATGCCGTTTGCGGCTTGCATTTCCCGACAGCGACGACTCCCTCGCTATTTTCCCCCTGGCCCTTTCCCCGTCTCCTGCCACAGGTGGGCAGTCTCAATTTCTGATGATGACTGGCTGAGCGCTTCGCAGTTATGTCAGCATGTCAAGGAAGGGAGAGAGAGGGGAGTGAGGCAACTTCTGCTGCGGACTTCAGTTCACTTTGGGCGTCTTCAGCGAAGCGGAAGTTGATTTATTTGTCTCTACGCTTTGGTGAGAGAATTCTCCACATTGTTCGCCAGCAACACCTACACACCTGCAAGGGAGAGTGAGAGAGAGAGAGGGGGGAGGGGTAGAGTAAACCAGTTGAAGGCGACTTTTCTACTTATTTTCCATAATTTGAGGCGATGCCGCCAAGGAAAATTGTTCGAGCGGAACTTTTCTTTTGCCCGCCGGCGTGGGTTGCTCATAAAATTAAGAAATATTTGTAATAATTAGCTCAACTGGCGAACCCTCTTTCCCCTCTCTCTCTCTCTCATTCTTCCTCTTTTTCTCTCTGGTTACCTTGGCAATTTTAATTTTAATTTCCATTTCATTTTGGGGGCAGACAAACCGCAAAGGTTGTCGAACAAGTCAGCAAAATTATCGAAACGCAACAGGAAAAATTAAAAAATTGAAAAACTGATTTCAAGAGTTTTGTCAAAAAATGGAAATGCGGGAAATGGGAAAATGCACAAAAGCAACAACAATAATAGCGGGAGCAACAGCTGCAATTGGCCAAATCGGCTGAGATTGAGCCAAAGTGAAGGTAAGTTTCTTATGCAGTTTCCCCCTCAGTTCTCTTTCTCCTTTCGTTTCCCTCCCCTCTTACTCCCTCTCACTGCCTTCTTCTTCTTGCATTTCGCTGGCCATTCGGAAATTCATTTAGCTTTTGTTGCTGCTCCCGCTGCTGCTATTTCTTTTTCTTTTTTTTTCATTGCTCCATTATACTCGGGCATTTTCCTTTTCTATTTTTTATAAGCATTTTTCAATCGCATTTCGATGCGCATTTTCATTTGGGGTCAAGAAAAATCCATTAGCAGTCAGTGGAAGTTAAATAGAATCCATTAGCTGCTGCCGTTGCTGCCGTTGCTGCTGCTGCCTTTCTTATTTGCTGTTGTTGCTTTTGTTACCATTCCTTGTGTAGGTGTTGTTGTTCCTGTTGTTGCTGTTGCTGTTGTTGCCTTGCCAGCTACAGCAAATTGTAATAAAGCTTGTGCTCTTGCTAGGCTGGCTTGTGCTGGCCCTGGCAAAAGTAAAAGGCACCGAGCAGTGCCAGGCGCAGCGCACACAAAAATACAAAAAAAAAGTGAAAGAACATCGCTCGGCACCGCTCACGCAATGGCTAAAACGCCTACAAGACCAGCCCTCTCTCCTCACACACCCCCTTGACTGTCTACGCACTCCTGCTGCTGCCTGATATTAAACTGGGTTTGCCAACTGAATTTAACCTTAATTTCTGTCCATTCACAACTCGTTTGCAGGGCGTGGCAGTGTCTCTGCTTATCCTTAGTTTGTAAATTGTTTTATTTTTGAATTTTTTATGCATTTTCATTTAAATTTGACTTAGTTTTTGCCAAAAAATTGATTTTTTTGTGTAAACAAAAAATTCTCGTCTTCCCTTGTGCCACCGCAAGCTTAGTGTTGCCTGCTTTTGAGCGCACGTCTTAAATGCACCAAAGGAATAATAAATTAAATAAATAAAAACCTTTTAAAATGCATTTATGGTGTATTAAATATTCAAAAATGTTAGTTTTAAATTTTTAATACTTTCTTTAAGTTTTCAAAATTTTTATTTTTTGTGGCAAAACGCATCTTTAAACCATATTTTAGGAATATTTATTTCGCCAGCAATTGAAATTTCCCTCTGCATTGCAAATCAACTTTACAGGCGTGCAACGAAAATATTTATTGCTCGACATATTTGGAGCATGTGGAAGCTATTTACGGACTGCATGCCAAGTGCGGAGCGCTTCACTTAAAGAAAGAAGTGGCGCACAGAAGGAGAAGGAAGAAGAATCACTTAAATCGAGCAGCGTTTCAAAGCGAACTCTATCATTGCCCTGGCCCTGCGGCCGGAAGCGGCCGTGCCTATGCAGGAGGAGTTTGTTGTGTGTCAGTTGGCAAACTGCTCTACTCGACTCGACTCGAGTCGTTTCTGCCCTGACACCGTGACTTGCAGTTCTTCTGAAAGTGCTAGTAAGGGGGGGGGGGGTTAAGGAAAATCTATTAACCTCCAGTGACATGTAACACACACGCACACCCCCTCACACACACACGCCCGACTCTAATGTGACACAATGCATATTTATGGGCTGTCGATGGCGTGTCCCCGCTAGCTAGGGGGGGTGTGTGTACCGGCTGTTTGCTGCAGCAGCTGAAAGTACGCAACACTTTTTGTAAGCTGCAGTTCAGCCTGGCTTGTGTCTTGGCTGCGTAAATCATACATATCAATACCACTGCATACTTTTGCGCTCAATTGATTTACCGTTTACAACGAATTTTCAATTTTTTTTTTAAAATTAAGTGCTGCAAAGTATGCAATACAAATTTGGTGTATTCTTATCAGGTGGACGCCACCTGGTTATTTTGGAAAATCATTTTTCATTTTGGAAATTGGGGTTCGATTTTGAAGATTTTGGATTTATTTGAAAGGTAATTTAACAGTCTTTATTACTTAATTTTTACAGATTTTTATGTGCATACTTAGTATTTGAAAATTGCAGTTAAAATGAAGAAATGCAATCAACAAGGAGGTAAAAGTAGGCAATTTAAATTAATCTATTTATGGAATAAATTTAGAACTACCCTGTCTTAATGCCTGATAAAACAACTAGCTGTAAAGTGAGCTAGGAACTAATGAATAAATATAATGGTAGCGCGTATACACTAACTACACTCAAGCAAACCGACAACAAAGTTACTGAAGGTGCTTATTTCTCAAAAGAAAACTTTGAATTAGGCCCGCCTCACATGTGCCGAGTGTTTACTGTACATAAATCAAAATCAATTGTGCTGCCTGCCCCCCAAGCCAAGGCAAGCTGAGCTTGCGTTTTCTTTATCGCGCACACAGTACAGAGAGAAAATGGCCAGCAAATTATTGCAGAACAATGCGAAATGCAGAGTCCTCTAATGGAGTTTCCCTTTGCATTGAGAAAAAACTGCGTGTGTATACGAAGCTTCAAATATGCGCACTCACTGCCCAGCAGCTGTCAGCAGGAGAGCCGAGTGAAGTGGAAGTTGAAGAGGAAGAACAAAGGGAAGAGGGAGGAGGGAAGGGCAGGGGGGCACACGAAGTGAAGCTGCTGCGAGGATGTGTGAGCGCATTTAACGCATTGTCCTTTTAGCCATATTGATGATGATGCCAAATGACACCGAATGGCAATGGCAACACCGTGGTAGCAGCGCTGTGGCAGTGGCAAGGATTTCGCTATCACTTGCATGAGCCACCCGTTGCCGCGCTCCCTTTCCCCTCTCCCCTTGCTCCTCTTGCTGCCTGCGTGTGTTGTCACAGTTGTTTCATGTTATGTCGCCATTATTTCGTGGATTTTTGGCTGCTTTAGCATTTCACTTTGATAGTCTGGCGAGCAAAAAAAGCGCCACAGCATCGTCGTGCCATCTTTCCCCTCCTCCCTCCCTCTCCTTTTCTCTCCCTAGCTGTGTCTCTTTCGTGCTGCTGCTGCTGTTGCTTAGCTTGGCTGGTAGCTTTTGCTTTATCTGCTGACAGTCATAAGTTTTGCTTTGCTTTCCATTTTTATTTCATTTATAAGCGCCCGCCTTCTGCCACACACACACACACCCACACAGACACATGCTTGCGTTATCCTTGCGTCCACGCTGCCTGCCACTCGCTATCGCTGTCTCTCTCTTGCTCGCTTGCTGCCCTCCTCCTGCCGCGCGTAACTCATCAACGCGCATATGTTCGCTCGTTGTGCCTTGGCTTTGTGCCTGTCTCTCTATGTGTGTGTGCGAGTGAAATTTATTTTTATTTGCCACATTTTGCTACGCTTTCTTCTCCCCTTCTCCCCCTTTATTGTTGCTTTCCTGTTGCTGTTTCCGTTTGTTGTAAATTTTAGTGGATTATCCGACGAGTTGCTCCCGTTCGTTCCTGCTGCTGCTGAATTTATTCAAACTTCACTAAACACAATCAATTTACGAATTATTATTATACTCAGTCCTTCCTCCCCCCTCTCTCCCCCTTCCTGCTATGAGCTCTCGAGTTGTCGTCGCCATTTGTTGCCTACTTTTGTGCGCTCTGCTTGTGCCTCCTTCGCTTTTATTGCATTTGCTACGCCTGAGCCCCACTGTCCAAGCACTTTACGCTTATGATCTGACTTGCTGCCCCACCCCCTCGCTCCCCTCCTTCCCCTCACTCCTTTCCCTCCGCTCTTTCTTCTTCGTTTGGGCTCATTTGCCAGGGCCGTGTTTATGATTTCCATTTGCTGAGGCCGCCGCTGCTCGTCATATGTGCGTGGAGGCGGAGCGAGAGGCGTGGCCGCAAGCGGCTCAGTGTAATTACCACTTAAATCGTGGCACGCCCCCTGCGCCTCCCCCTGTCTTCGTCTCCTTATCGCATACACAAAAACAATGCCCAAGTGTAATCATAATAAATAATAAATAAATTTTATTGTTTAATGGATTCCAGTTACACTTGCTGAAGAGTTCGCCCTCTTTGCCCCCTTCTCCTCTTCAGCTCCTTCTCCTTCTTCTTCTTATTATTATTGTCGCTATATTCTTGACTATTGTTGTTGTTGTTGTCGGCGGCGTCGCCACTGGCATTAGTCACACTTTATTTATGAATTATGATACACTTGCCAGGAAGACGAGACGCTCGAATGGGTTAGTCGAGCATGTTGGCTATGACAGGGCCTTGAGAGTAGTTACCACTATTGGATATTTCTTATATGTTCAAGCTGAACTGGATCTTTATAAAAAGGATTTCCATATTTTATAAGGAAGTTTTATAAAATAAATGTATTATCAAAGCGAAATTATGAGAAGACAAAATCAAAACTTGTATAAGGTGCTCAATCAGTTGCTCATGACTTTGTTAATGCACTTTTAGTAATTTTTTTAACATATTTGTTTTATGAACTACACTTGAGTTATATAGAAAAATATTAAATAAATGGGCTAGCTCTAAAGGAACTATTAGTGGAGCTCTCTGAAAGCAGTTGTTAATGTTGCTTTGCTGCTAAACATTTTTAACTTGATAACTAATTGATGAAGGAAAAATTTTGAGTTTCCTTTTGATTATGCGCTTTTCTGTTTCATTATTACTTATTCAAATTTTATATAATATTGTAGTATTTATTATTGAAATATAAAATAATCATTGCACACACCTCATTTATTTATTAATTTATTCCCATACATTTTTATAGATTTTTTATTGTGTCAAAAAGTTGATGGATTTATGTTTTAAGATAACTTAAGAGATATATTAAATATTATCACTATATTTATAATTTTACTATTTAATATATAATAATATATAAAATGAATTTATCCTCCTTCAATCAACAACAAATTCGATCAGTCACATCCAGTTATAATTTCCTTTGCTGTCCAACTTGCAGCGTATGCGGCAGTCGCCTTTGGGCAAACTATTCCGACATATTAATGAATTTATTTCCATGCATGTGTGTGTGTGTGTACTTTCGTTTTATTGTTGTGCACGGCGCACTCAAATTTGAGTAATAATGATTTATTGTCTATTAGCAGCTAATTAGACTTAAAAGGAGGCCATCAAAAGGCTTAGCCCGTGGCTAATGAAAAACTAAGCGATAAGCAGTGAGAGTGGCAGAGTGTGAGCAGGAGGAAGGGGGAGGGAGTGGGGGGAAGACATAGTTGACTTGCTCACGAATTGCTTTGAACTCGTTTCGTGCCATTAGGAAAGCGAAAGCTCCTCAAGCGAAAAGTGCAATTAGGCCAAGAAGCAGCAGCAGCAGCGGCAGCCACACGAGCCGCATCCGAAAGGGGCAACCGAAGCAGGCGAGTTGGCCAATTTCACAAAGCCCTGCCCAATTAAACTAATGCCCAAGCCAAATGTGCAGGCAACATTTACTCAGACAAGGATTCTGTTGGCTTCCCCTTTCCTCGTCCCTAGCTTGGCCAGGGCAGTTGCTGCGAATATTTGCAATAGTATCGCATCGAGAGAAATTAATACATCATCAAATAGAAGTAAGCCCCAAAGTTCCAGCCGGTCACATAAATAAATAATGCCTATTTATGTTTATTACGGCCATAGCTGCCGGCGACTTGCAGACGGCTACGGCCAGAGCGAGTAAGAGAGAAAACACAGATGAAGGAGAAGGTCAGAGAAACCCAAAGCCGATGACGACGCCGATGCTGAGACCGAGACCGAAGTCTCATTTTCTATTCGCCACATGCACTGCAAACTAAAGTCGAGGGAGAAGTGGAACTTTAAAAATGAGACGAGGTTTTCAAAGAATGAAAGTCTTCCTTTAGAGAAGAAGAGAGTATTTTTTATCTTGTGCAGCTTTGTTAAGGTTTAGATTGGGGATTAATAGAGAGATGATAAATAGATAAAGTTTTCTGCATCGGGTAGAAGGTCCCTCTGCCTGGCATGAGAGACCAGAGATCAGAGATAAGCACCGAAACCGAATCGATATAGCAAAGTCTGTCTGTCCGTCTGTTTGCTGTCTATCTGTCTGTATATTTGTCCGTCTATCTGTCTGTCTTTCTGTCTGTCCGTTAGTCTGTCCGTATGAAACCCTAAATCTCAGAGACTATTAAAGCTAAGGTTACAAAATTTGGTATCAACATGTGTTTTTATTGCATGTAGATCATGTTTGTTTAAAAATTTGACCACGCCCCTTCTTGCCCACTTAAATCAATATGAACCAAGCCTGATTTAAAAGCAGTACAATTCATATTTTTGATTTGAACACATAAGCTATCAACGCTTAATAATTTCTGAAAATTTGACTGCGATCGGATAATTAACAAAGAAGATATTTAAAAATCAATTTAAAGAGTTACTCAATTCAAAACTGCTCCCTGGAAAGTATGCAATACAAACTACTCTTAGCATTAATGCGATATATTAAAGCAATCACTTTCTTTCCTTGTGATTGGGTTATTCACATTCTCTGTTCTTCACCTTTCCTTAACCAGCTACGTAGTTTTCTTCTTATTTTCTTTTCATTGTCTCTACATCAAAGCTACCCTAATCTTCTTTCATTTCCCTTCCAACACTTCTTAGCTTAATACTCTGCAATTGAATTATTTAAAAAGCACTGCATTTTCTTGCAGTGTATTGTTATTCATAACCTTATTTGGCTACGGCAGCTCGGGCTGTGCAAATGTGGATCCGGTTAGTCCTGCAATTGGATTAGCATTTCGCATTGTTGGCCAAGAGGGCAGAGTAAGGCTCTCTATGTATATGTGTGTGTGTGTGTGTAGGGGAAGGCTTGAGAGGCAGAGTGGGACAAAGGGAGATAGAGGAAGGGGGGAAAGAGCAAGCTCTACGACAAGTTGAGCCCAACAAATGCAGCAGGGCCTTTTTGCCCGGCAGAGTTGACATTGCTTTTTATATACGCCATATTGATAGAGTTGCCCCATTCGAATGGGGTGACCCTGCTGAGCACGTGTGTGAAGTAATGTGTGCCAGTATATGTGTGTGCATGTGTGTGTGTGTGTGTGTGAAGTGTCATGTTGGCTAAATGTTTGGCAAATCCTCGACGCGTCGCAGAGGCAGTTGAAGTTTACGATAAATGCCGCCAGCTCGAGGGTAGTTTAAGGATCCATAATGCCCACTAAATATTTCAGATTTCCCCCATACGGCAAGTCGTTGAGAGGGGTGTAAAGTGAGGAGGGGGAGGGGAGGGTGTGCTGGCTCTACCTGTGCAGAATTGGGACTTATGCAGGATTGGCCTTAAAGGGATAACAGCGGATGCGGGCGCTGACTTCCCCCTCCTCGCACCACCACGTGCCCTGCTTCAATACAGCCAAATTGACAAACAAGCCAACGTGCCTCCCTCTTCTACCCCTTCTCTTCCACTCTCCCCTCGCCTGGTTGTGCCACCAAAATGAAGCTCATCAGTGGCGCGGCTCACGTGAAAATCGCGCGACGCGTCTCGTTTCGGAAAAGCGTTTTAATGCGCGCCGAGGCGTCCAAATGCCAAAGCCAAACACAATTTCATTGAGTTCCGCTGGCGTTACGGAGAGGCACCATCCCCCCTCCCCTCCCCTTCTACACACTTCCCTCCCCTCGCTGCTCAGGTATCTGCGCTTGCCGCAGGCACTTGGCACGGTAACTGGAGCCGCTTTTTGGAGCCTAAAATCCCGTAAAACAGGTGACAGCAAAGAGGGCAGCAGACAGAGAGGGAGATAGAGAGAGAGGGAGGGAGAGAGGGGGGAAGAGTGCGAGGCAGCGAGGTGTACAGGGGTGTGGAGCTGGGGCGGAGCGGAGCTTAGCGCTGTAGCAGCTGCGTCCCATCGTCCGGCTGAGAGCGTTGCTCTAATTGACTTTACTCGCATAATGCCGTTTTCCGGCCGTGTTTAAGCGTCATCATATTACTTAACTTGCCATACACACGTACACACACGCACACACACGCAAAGGCACACACAGGCGCACTTCACATTGAGTGTTTGCTGCGTGTGCATCGCGTGTGTTATTCGAATCGAAGCCGATCGAATTGCTCGACACTTTTCAATACACTCACCACGTGGCGTCAAAACGAACGAGCAGAGAATTTGCAGAGGGGAGAGCGGAGAGTAGCGGAATCTAAGTGGAGAGTTCAGATATATCTCATTACAGAGTCTGTTTATAGAGAAAGTAACTAAGTAGAGAGAGAGAAATCTGACTGGAGACAACTGAGCAGTAAAGCCACCTAACAGGAGACAATTGAGTGAAGAGAGAGAGAGTTAAGTGGAGAAAACAGAGTGTAGAGAACACTCAAAGAAAGCTACAAGTACAACTCTCCAAGGCTTAAACAACATCCGATTCCATTTTCATGCCTACCCAAATCAAGCAAAACCCACAACGAAGTCAAACCCGCGAGCTACTCAACTCAACCCAAGAATTTGAAGGGGTAAAGAAAAGAGAAAGAAACCTGTGAAGAACCCTTGCCAAAGGGATTACTCCGTCCTCCCCAAAAAAAAGGAGTCACCAGCCGAAAACAATTCCTGCGGATATGCGGAAACGGAAAGCGTCTGCAATTTGAAACTAAGTGAGTTATTCCCTGTGGACGCTGAATTTATTGGCTAAATATTTTGAGTACTTAACTCCAAGAGGGTCGCACTTCTCTGCTGACTTCCAGAAGGGTTGAACTGCTGTCTGCAATCTTTGAAGTGCCGTATGAAAAGTATGAAAATAATAGTGCATAATCTCATTTGAAATCGAGTTGGGAATTACATTTCATTTAGCTTATCTCTCTGCTATATATATTATGGCTTTGCCTAGTTAAAAACTCTAAAATATTCCCTTTTCACTCGCACACCTTAGGCAAACAGTTGCTGAGCTCGTGATCCTCAAACGATTGTTCTGCCAAGCTCTCTAACATGGTTAAGACATGTGTTAGGGCATTTTAGCTGCAACTTTGTGTTGTTTCTGTCCTCTCTCTCTCTCTCTCTCTCTCTCTTGCACGCTTTCTCTCTCTGTTTTTCTGTTTAGTTTTTCAATTCAATTAAATGCGTTCCACATTTTGGGCTCAATTGTTGTTTACACACTTGCAGAGGAAGCGGGAGGCAGTGGGAGGGAGAGAGAGCTAGGGAGAGAGATGGAGACAGAGAGAGGGTAAGAGAGAAAGAGGGGGAGGGAGAGAGATGGACAGACAGAAATCAGTGCAGTTTACTTGTATACGTTATACCCAATAATGTGTTAGAGTACTGGGTTTCTTAACTTAGTTCAAGTTGGATAAGTATATAAGAGTGAAGAATTGAATATTCATATAAAATATAGAATATTTTCAAGTAACCCGGCTAATTTCAAAATTATCATTATTATATTGTTATTTTATATTAATTTCATGATATGTTTGAAGACTTCACTTCCTCAAGTAGAGTAGCCTCAAAGAACTTTGACAATTCTTAAGTTATTTACATGAAATTTTGTCAACTTCTACCTCCCTTAATATTCTAATTTTCCTTCATGAAATACTTCAATAATTCTGCCTCTTATCCCAAATAATCTGTATACACTCGTATTCTTATAGAGTTTTGGCGACCTTTATCTGAGTTTATACTTTGTGCAGAAATACTTGAATTTTTTATTTATTACTTCGAATTAACTCAAGTAACTTGACAAAGACTTATCTAATTTTAATGAAATTTGTTGATAATATATATTACAATATAATCCGAATTTATGCATCTTACACTTCAAATGTACACACTTAACTTGGTTGATTCTAATGTTATTTGTATGCAATTTGGTAGTCATAGATTTGGTAGTCATTTATTATTATAAAAACTATAAATTACATCAAGATCGACTGACAAATTTAAATGCTAAACAGTTATGAATGAACAGAGAGAAACAAAAATAAAATGAATGACCAGTAAGCTGTAGTACTACAATACATGCACTGAACACAGCAGTCTTCACAGCGCATCTGCTAGTCGTGCACACTCCACTTTACTCCTTTACTCGCCCACACTGCTGACTCGCTTGGCTAGTAAAGTAGCCAGCGGGCTCTGCATGCAACTCGTTCAACTTGTTGTTGTTGTTTTAGTTGCCGTTGCCGTTGCTGCTGTGTTTGGGTTATTTGGGTTGTTGCTGCCGGCTTTGGTTGCATTCGGGCTGCGTTTGGTTTGGTTTTCGGTGCAAAACTTTGTTAACTTGCGACCGCCGACGCGACACTCGACTCGACTCGCCTCCACTCGCCTCCCACTTGCCTGGACTCGATTCGCTTGACAATATTTGCGCTGCATTTGTTATTGTTGCTGTTGCACTGATTGTTGTTGCAACTAGTTGTTGTTGCTGCTGTTGCTGTTGCTGCTGGGCGGGCCAATTGAATTTAAGTGGCTGCAACAAAGTCAATGACACGACTCGCATTCGTTTTGGCCACTTTGTGGCAGCCACCAAAAATATGTTGCATAGTTTTTATTATTTTCCGTTCGCCCTGCTTCCCTCTCCCTTTCTCTCTCTCTCTGTGTCTCCTCCTGTTGTTGCTGTTACTCTTGTTGTTTTTGCGCTGGCAGCTTCATGAAGCATCATCATCAATTTTCATTGTAACGCGATTAGCCCCGGAACTGCGCAACTTTCGGGGCCGGATTCGTGCCTAACATCATTTGATGCTCCCCTCTGTTCACTTCTCTCCCTCTCTCTTCACTCTCTGTGTTCTTCTCTCTCCCCTCTCCCTTTATTCTTGCCACTGCTCTCCTTTCTCTGCTACTTTTCATACAATTCCAAGTCCCGCGAGCATTTATAAATGATGAGAGCGCGCGTTTTTCGACCATTTCCCCTTCGTGCTGTCCCTCTTTCACGTCTCAGTACCCTTCCTTGCTTCCTCTGTCCCTCCCTCTGCCTATCTTCTGCTACCCCTTGCCCTTCTTATCCCTCTCTCTCTCTTCGCTCTCTACCATTCCGATTCAGCATCTGTTTTATGTTGTCGGCGTATCATTTTTCTATGGCCATGTGTAATTTATGCTCCATTTGCTGTTGTTGTTGTTGCTGTTGTTGCTTTCATATTTTGCTATACGTATTGCATGGTATTTATTGTGCGGCCATTTTCCATATAATCTTTTGGGGCAGCTTCATTGTTTGCCCATTTTTTCGTGAGTACAACAGCGGAGGGAGGCAGGAGGGAGGCAACAGGGAGGCGCTGCCCATTTCTGATAGACAGACACATGCTCCTTTGATTTATGAATGCAAACGAGCCAAGCAACAACTACAATCGACAACAACAACAACAACAACAAGAGCAAGAGCAAAGGAACAACAAGCGCAGCACGACAACAACAGCAACAACAAACAGAGAAGCAACAATATGTTTAGTCAGCGTGCCGCATTCCGTTCTTCCTGTTTGTTCCTGTTGCCTCACGCAGCGCTTTATTTATAAACACACACACACACACACATACATAAATGCATAGACACACACACACACACATAGTTGCCTACATTGTTGTTAGATAAATTTCCCATATATTTTGCTTTATGTTTGCGGCAATTAGCCTAAAAGTTGCCTACCTTAAATTTCATTAGCAACAATGGAAATGATATAGGGGCCAGCTCTGTGTGTGTGTGTGTGAGTATTGAGTGTGTGTGATTGCGTTAAATGTGTGGTAAGGTCTTTAAGCTACGAGCATTAGTTTATGAGTGGGGACAGCTGACGGAAAGTTAAGAGTACAGCTTTTATTAGCTCGGTTTTTTGTTTTGACATGAGATGGCACTCTTAACTAACTTTAAAATCTGAATGTTAAGATATATTTACATATTTACAGTAAATAGTTTATTGATATAATTTAGAATTTAAAATTTAAAATAGGTTCACGGACTCCTTGTGCACCGTTTATATAAACCTTTGGTATTGTAAGCCCCGTGCTCAACTCTTATACACCCCTTGTTGTTCCACATACATTGCTTATACAACCCTTAAACACCCCTGTTATAATCTTTTAACACTTCTTATACATTCGTTTTATACACTTTCAGCACTCTTTTTCAATACTTCTAGACCTCTTATACAATTCTTATATACATATTGTACACTCTCTCATACGTCCCTTCTATGTTTTTTTGTATACTTGTTATTCTCTTGTGCATTTCTTATTCAATCACAATATTTTTATACGCTTTCTATAGTCCTTTTACAAGTCTTCTACAAGCCTTCTTCAGTTCTTAAAGGTCACTTCTAAATTTCATCAATACCCCTTCTATACCTTTTTCAACCCTTCTTATCTCTTTCGAAGCTCTGATACATCTCTTCTAAACCCCTTCTACTCCTTCTACACTCCTTATACACCTGTTATATACTTTATATATGTATATCTGTAGAAAACCTCTCATCTTATACATTTCTTATACACTTCTTATACACTTCTTGTACATCTTTTATACATTTATTAAACAGTATCTATGCACCTCTTATACACCTCCTATACACCTCTTATACACTTCTTATATGTCTCTTTAGTATTCCCTTTACATTCTTTATTCATCCCTTCAACACTTCTTTTACAACTCTTCTACACACCTTCTACACTCCTACTTCCTACACCCCCTCTTCTACCCCTCTTCACCTCACACATTCTCTTACTCTCCCCTCTTCTACATCCCCTCTGCATTGCCGTCTACCTTTGTCCTTTAGTATTTGCACCTTGTGTCGCTTTCGTCACAATTAATTGATCTTTTAGTTGGTTGCGCCGCTGTGTGGCACAGCGTGCGGCACATGCAACACTCAATTGGAAATGAAGCGTCGGAAAATGAAAAGAAAATTTAACTCGGTTGCCGTTGCCATTGCCTTTTACCATTGTCGAGCCGCAGCACTAATGAAGCAATTTCCCTTAAAAGCAGTTACCGCAGCAGCAACAACCCCCATCCCCCCCCCTTCCCTTCCATTTTCCCCACTTGCAGCAGCTGGCCCAGACTTTGCTGCGATTGTGGCGCGTGTTTGTTTCAAAGCTCAAATTGCAAGTGCCAGGCAGAAGTAGGCAAAGGGGAAGGGAAGGGGAAGGAGTGATGAGAGGGGAGCGGGGGCAGTCGAAAAACTGCAGCTCAGCATTGGCTTTTCGCAATTATCCACGAAAATATCCACACTAAGCAGAAGGCAACTGGCTTTCCCTCTCACTCCTTTCTCTTTCACACACACACTCTCTCTCTCTCTCTCTCTCTCTCTCTCTCTCTGGAAGGCTTTCAGCAGTTGTTGGCAGCTACGTGCGAATTTATTGATAGCGATATTTTTGCACTGAGCTTAGTTGGGCAGGGGAAGGGGAGAGAAAGGGGAAGAGAAGAGGGAGTTGGAGGAAGAGGAGGAGAGTAGGAGCAAAGGAGGCTGCAGTCGGAGCAGGTTCAGCAAGCGATGCCGCTAAGTGCATTTTACATTTCCGGTCAATGGCGCTAACCTCACGCTACAGCTGCTTAACCTCAGCCAACCTCTGCCCCCGTCCCCCCTCTTCACCTTGCACACTCCTTCACGTCGCTGGCAACACTTCTTATTATGTTCGCTTTGCTTTTCATTTGCCATTACTTGTTAGCAATTTGCGTCACGCTCTCCCAATCTCACTTGCAGTCGCACTACCCCCACTCCCTCTCTCCTTCTCCCTCTCTCTATATACCCCTCTCTCTCTCCCCCTCCCCTTCTCTGCCTCTCTCTCTCTATCTCTATTGAGTCTTGCTATTATATCAGCGTTCCCTCTCCTCTGGCACTGCCTGTACGTGTCGTGGCGCCTGGCTTAAGGGTTACCATTTTGGGGCCAAGTGTCGACACTTTTGCTGCACCCGCTCCCCTCTCTTTGGCCTCTCTTTCTCCTCTCTTTGTCTTTCCTTTAGCCCCTCTCTGCCCTCTCTCTCTCTATGCCTCGCCTTGCCACTTGCTTTGTAATTTTTATTGGCTCTGAAGTTCTTCTCTCAATTCTCGCTCTCATTTGTAAATGGCGCACATAAATTTATTTGTTTGTTAGCAGCGGCACTCCCACCCCCTCCCCCGTCCTCTTCCCCTTCCACTGCCTCTACCCTATCTCTCTCTCTCTCTTGCTATCTCCCTCTCTAGCAGCATTGTACAATGTGATGCGTGTCTCGTTTCACATATTTTGACAATTTCATTGTCTTTCGTCTTTTGTTTTATTCGCTGCTGCTGCTTTTTTTTGGTTTTCTGTTTCACATGATAATTCTTTCTTTTGCATGCTAGCAGTGGGAACAGAGGTGAAGAGAGTGGTGGAGGGGGAGTGGGGTGTGCTAGTCATATAAAGAGTGTCACGTTCTTTGAGCTTCATGCCTGCTAGAGAGCTGGAGACAGTCGCAAGGGGGCACACACTGTATTGCCCAAGGGGGTAGGGGGAATGGGGGTTACTGCCCCCACCCCCTTTGTCTCGTTTGCCAAATGCTTTTATGCTCAAATAACAAGCCATAAACATTTTTTGTTGCCGTCATGCGAGTCGCCGCGTTACCCATTTTCGCGCTGTTTGCGCGCGTTTTAAAACGCGCGCCAGCAAAAGAGACAAACAAATAAAAAATGATAAAAATTTTATTGCGCACGCAAAGCAAATGAACTAAATGGCTTTGCCGCCTCTCATATGTATGTGCACTACGCTGCAGGGGGCGTGGCAAACTGCGCCCATCATCTACTCTACACAAATTGCCGGCACTTTTGTATTTTGATTGTCTCCGAAGCCGAGTCTGGAATGGAGTCTCTCTGCTCGTTTATGCGTGGCCCTTTGTTTTCTTTATTGTTTAACATTTGATTAGTTGACACTTTTTATGCTGTCGAGCCCAAAGTGATTGCCCCCCCACCCCCTCCCACTCTCCACTTGCACGTCTCTTTAGATAGCTCAGCCAAATTGGCTGGCAAATATAAAAATTGCTGATTTGTTCTCCCCCTCTCTCTCTTCCCGTCTCTCTGTCGTTGTTCACCTGCTCCATTGTGCTCTGTGATTCCTCAACGAGTCTATTCTTTTCCATTTTAATTGTGCTATAAATGCCTATCAAATTAACCCATTGTTGGCCGAGCAAAAAAGCTTAAAGCACTTGCACTGCCGGGCAGCTCTGTTTTGTAGCATACTTTTTGGGGCTATGAAATTCTTAGAAGCTTTTTGCACCTACGTTTTGGCACTTTAAAACGCATTGGAAAATTCTCCAAAAATTCACATAAATTCGTAAATTTTAACTGCTTTCATTGAGCAGTGGGTTAAGCACAGTTCGACTCACATTTGACCAGTCAGCACGGCTAGACTGCTGCTGCCTCTGCTGCTGCTGCTGTTGCTGCTTCTGGTTCCATAATTTAAACATACACGTTTGACCAGCTACACACACACACACACATGCAGCACAAATCTGACGCCCATTTTGTATACGAAATTTCTAAATGGAATTTAATTTCCGGATTAGAATAGACATTTCATGCATTTTGAGACTGAGGCTGAGGTTGGAGCTGAACCTGAAACTGAGGAGGCTCTGTGGCTCGCTACGAGTTTGTCCACCCTCACTGCGCCTCTCTGCTTGCAGCACTAGCTTTCGGTCTCAGCCGTTCTCTACATGCCTCAATGGGCAATTACAGCAACAACACACACACACTCTGAACTTAGGCGTGGGCGTGGCTCAGTTCAGTTCCGAAAATTGCTTAACATTTGCGGTTTTTTGCCAGCGGCATTTTGTCCTTCCAATACACTTTTCGTATGGAGTATTTAAATTTTATTATTGCATGTGCCACAAAAGGAGATTAGTCGGGGTACTTGATTAATAGCACAGGATTTGGTTGAATTCTTTATGAGAAAGTAAAGTCGAGGATGAAGGTGAAATTTTATGAAATTTTATAGAGTTGCAGGAGGAGAATAAAGAGAAATTAGAAATGATTTAAAGGGCTTAGATACCTTAGAAGTGTTGAGGTATTTTTATAGAAAATATGATAATATGCAAGGGAAATCTTATCTATAAGAAACTATTTATATTTATTTTTTGTTTTTATTGCTTCTTTTTATTTATTTTTATATGATATCTTAAGCTAGATATCTCAGTAGATTAGATAGCGCTGGGCTTTAAACCTCATTTGATCTTCTACAATAAACTTATCAATTTTATTAGAGCTTCAAACTACATAAATAATTTAAATATTGCTTCCAAAAATACACAAAAAACAACAATAAATTCCATACAGCTAAGTCTCAATTCCCTGTAAGAATTTTCTGCTCAATCACTTTGATACTCCCCTGCAAAGAGTATTCAAACTTCGTAAGGGAATTAAAAAGTTGTTCGCTTGTTTAAAAATTTGCCAGTTTTGCCAATTTTCATGTACGTATTTTGTTGTAAATTTGGGCACACAGACAAAAGCAAAATGCAAACACGAACAGAGCCAGAGCAGGAGGTGCAGATTGATTTTGACAGTGAGAGAGAGGGAGAGGAAGAGTGGGACTTTGGGCAACAAGACAAATCCTTTTGATTGAGATATGACAGCACCTGTTTCTCTCCCTCTCTCTCTCTTCTTTCGCTCCATTTCCGTCTTCTTCACTGACTAAAACTGGCACAGATTTATGTTGCTTCGTATCGAGTTATTAATGTAATTTGGTTTGCCAGCAGACAATACCAATCACAATGATGATGCCAGAGATGATGATGTTGATGATGATGTTGATGATGCTGCCAGCTGTGGCTCAGTTACTCTAGCCTCATGTGGCTGATGATGAGCTGACAATGAAGTGCAGAGTACTTACCAGTGCCTTGGCTCACATGTGGGACGAGCTTAGAACTAAATTTTTTAATAGAGTGAAAATTGCCGGAAACACAATTAAAAATCTGGCTTGAAAAGCCTAAAAATGGCCTGGCCAAAAACCCAGAGAGCGAAAATAATATTATAAAAGGCCAAACAAAATGCTGCATTGGCCTGGCAGCAGACAAAGCTGACGGCTGAAAGGCAGTAGAGCTAAGAGAGGGAAAGAGCTTGAATGGATTGAAAAACAAAAGAAAGCCAGGGCTAAAAGGCAGCTGCAAGTTCTCTAATCATCCAGAAAATGGGCCAAACGTAGTTGGGAATGAGCACACTTGAGGGGAAGAAGAAGGGTCTCGCTTGATTTCATTGTGGCATGCAACGACCCCCGCTCGACACGACGGCGGAAACACCTCGTTTTCGGCGACCTGTTAACACCCTTCGCCACACTTGAAGCACCCTATGCCATGCCAGTATTCTTTAGATTTGTGAAAAACATAATATGTTCATTGTTTTTAAAAACAACACGTTAAACTGGGCCTGTCTGAGCGATGGGGGCGAGACAAAGCCGTCGGCGGCGACTGGCAGAAGAAAGGCGAGAAATGAAGCGAGAAAAGGAAAACAGAAGAACAATAAGAGGGGCAGCTTGAAGAATATGAAAGGAAGAAATAGATTATCATATGGAAACTGAGGGAGTAATATAGAATGGGTGTAGGTAATAGAAATAAAGAATATATTTCTCAATAAATGGCATTTGCAATAAACTCTTTAAAGATGAACTAAGAAGAATAAATATTTCTTAGAATAAGGAAAACAGGATAGAGAATGAAAAGCTCATTTTTAGAATAGTATCTACAATATAAAGTTGATAAAAAAGAAAGATATATGTTAGTCTGATATGTCTAAGACATGCCATGGATCTTGGTTTGATAAATTTATATTATACACATAAATGAAAAATTGATTACTTTGTTTAAGGCTTCAACTCATGATTTATGCTTTAAAATGCATATATATTTTCCTAATCCATCTCTGTAACTTAAACTCTACGAGTCGCCCTCTCTCTACTTAGCAAAGCCTGTTCTGACAGGCTGGCTGGCTGGGTAAAAAAAACTTTAGGGCCACAGCAAGTCGGGCGCTAAACCATCTTTGGCCTGTGCCGGCACGTTGGCTGTGCTGGATAAGTTTGTGTCTGCCTGCGTGTTGGCTGCTGCTTTGTTAAATAATGAATGAATGAATGAATGGATGACCAACTGAATGAGTGAATGAAACATACCTAAACACGCGTCTGGCGCCCCCAAGTGCAGCCAGCGGGTCCAAGCATCTCCAAGACGAGGCCGAGGTGGGGCAAGGCAAGGCTGGGGAAGGCGTGAGAGAAGAACTAAAACAGGGGCAAGTTTAACATGAATTATTATGTGCGGAAAAGTTTCATGAAAAGCGGGCTAGACTGGGCAGCAAGGGGTTGAGGGGACACGGCAAACACACTGACACACACACACACCGCACACACACACCGCACACACACACACATGCAGTCCGTATCCTTTCCTGTTGGGCTGCGAAACGAGGCTGGAACTGCCACTGCGACTGGCACTGGGAGTTTTTTCTTGTATCTGTTACATACAATTTGTTTTAATTGCGCAAAGTAGTTGGCAACACTATTAGTGTAGCCAATTAATTTTCATTTAACAAGCAGCCCGCAGGATTCACGTTTCTCCTTCTTGTTGTTGCTGTTTCTGTTGCTTGTGTTATTGTTGTCTGCGCTTTGTTGAGACATTTAAAACACTTGGTTCTCTCCTCTTCTGCTGCTTTCTCTGTGTTTCTCCTCTTTGTCTTCTTGCTTTGCTCACATCTTGGCCATTTATCAATGATTAAACAGTTTTATTTTTCTTGATTATCCCGCTAAAACGCAGCTCATAATTTATAAGCAAAGTCTGCTTGAAACTTCTTAAATCGAAAAGTTAAGAACTTTTTTTTAAGTCACGAAAATTAAATAAAATAGTTATGGATTTTTTGGAGTTTATTGAAGGTAATAGAAGATGTATTGACAATTATTGAGAGGTGAGAAAAAAAGGGAATTAATTGAGTAATGTTATAAATACAAAAAGAGAGTTTTCATGGAAAAATTATAATAACTTATAACTGTTTTAATAATGTTAAAATTTTTTGTATCAATTTTGTTGAGTCACAAATACAATAAATAATAACAATTTAAAAGTCAATTTAAATCATTATAATATTTGTATATAATTTTAATTGGATTCTATTCGCATTTCTTTCTCTTTTAAATTATATTTCTTTTCTTATTAATTTTGTATTAATTTGTATTCTTTTATTTGTTCTAACTACTATAATACTTATTTAATCTAAAAAGCATACAAAACATGCCTTGTTTCATTTACATGAATTTTGCAATTTATTTTCAAATTGAATTCCCCAATTTTAATGCTATTTTCCAATTCGGAAATTCTACTTGATTTTTCTGGAATGCTTTCCCCTATTGCCCGACGACAACTTCGTATCTGGGTGGCTGATGTGCCGCTTGCCACTCTTCGGCCGTCTGTGCTGGCGTCACACTGACCACTTGTGGTGCCTGTTGTTGTTGTGGAGGTGCCGCTTGTGTGGTGGTGGTTGCAATGACCACTGGCGAGGCACGTCGTCGTCGTTGTCGTCGGCCAGAGGAGGTGGAGGTGACTGTGACGGCAGCACCCGAGGATGGGGGCGACGACACCACAACCACATTACTGCGCTCCATCATGCGTTGGCAGCGGCGACACGGCCGGTCCCAGGTCCAGGGGCGTAGCAGGGTGAGAGGTCCTTGGCGATGATGGCACTCGCACTGAATGTTCACCTGTTGCACCTCTTGAATTGTTGCCATTTTGTTCGCTGTTCGCTCTTTCGTTGTTCGTTGCGCTTTCGACTGTGACCAAACGCAATCGATGTTGTGCATTTATAACGAACACAACATGCCTGCTATCAGTTAACGTAATTCTACACATAATATCTGTTATCATTTATCAGTTATCAATATCGATTACTGCCTTATCGGCGCCTAAGTAGACTTAATTGATAGAACCAAGCTGCTTGAACTGTGATTCATTTGCTGCCATTGTCAAGGCGATCGAGTGCTGTGGAATGCCTCACCAGTGGTTAGCCACTTGCAGCGTGTCTTCTTCGCCGTGACTCATAGGTATCTTAGCTCCAGGGCATACCCCAATTGAGATTACAGTGTTATAATTCATTTTGATTCACGGTTAAACATCAAACGGATTGTCCAGTTAGACAGGTTCGTTTGCACTAAAAATGATATAACTTTGCTTTGTTATTCAGGGTAAATATTGTTAACTCTTATCAACACCTTCGTTGGGGGCAACTGTACCTTAAGGCTAAGAACTAACTTTTGTCTGTTGTTCTATAACTTTATGAAGAATTTATAGTTCATCAACAATAATTGCAAAAATATATTGCAAGTTAAACATGTTAAACTACACTGATATATAGGTGAAAGGGTATCCCACTGTCGCGTGCCCCTCAACTGTTGCTCTCCTTGCATTGAAGTCTGTTCTTTTTCTCATAATTTTTCGTACTTTTCAATTCAAGTTTGTCATATAATCGCAAAGCTTTCATAGCCCTTTAAATATTAACCGATTGACTTTCTGAATATGGCTTACTTATGTATTCAATGCTTAAAGTCATTCATTACCAATTTATTTATTACTAACCCCTTTTGTTTGTGGTATTCAAAACACACTGCTAAGCCCAACTATTAACGCCTTTAGTTCTTCTAAAATTCCATTTAACTTTCTGATTTGAACTTGCAGCCCATCAAAAAAAAGAATTGCATTACATTTGTGTTTCATGAAGTTTTGGTATTAAATAATAAATTCGTCATGGCAAACGCTTGTGGCAAAGGACAATTAAACAAAAAATAAAAGAAAGAGAAAGCCTAATCTGGCAAATAGTCCATTGATTACATTGATAAATTGCAATTCGGATTCAAATTGAAATCGGAATTTGAATTCGAGTTCGAAGTGAATCAATAGTTTTAAATGTCGTCAGTCAGTCGATTGTCGTGTTAGTCAATGTGTGTTTTAAATACAAATACGATTACCCGTCAAAAGGCCAAGCCCCACGAATGAATGAATGAGGCAATGAAAACAAAAGCCCAATCGAAATAGTTGACAGCGTTTACAGGAGGTTTTAATTTCATATTAATACCAATGACATAACAAATAAATATTTAATGTTTCAGAACAGTTTGTTCTCGTTGTTGTTGTGTGTTTTTTCTTGTATATTTTGTTTTTCATTTGATTGCTGCTCACACATGATAATATAATTTCAATTAAAAATAAATACTAATTTTTTTGCAATATTTTTTTTTGTGTTTTTTTGTTGCGTGTCACCCATTTCAATTATGGTAAGCGCCACAGCCGCACACATCTATCTATCTACGCCTACAGTCAATTTCACCAGCGTGGTGGTGGCTGCTGCTGCTGCACCACAATGATTTCCTCACGTGGAGGTGGACGACGTCCTCCAATATTGAACTCGATCAGGGGTCGACTGGGCCGCATCACATCGACCTCGATAATGGGACGTGGTGGCGGTGGTGGGGGTTGGTAGACTTGTGCTGGCTGGACGACCTCAATCACTTCCTGTCCGTATCCGCC
Organism: Zaprionus indianus; assembly: GCA_018904595.1. Taxonomy (NCBI): domain Eukaryota; kingdom Metazoa; phylum Arthropoda; class Insecta; order Diptera; family Drosophilidae; genus Zaprionus; species Zaprionus indianus. The sequence continues at coordinate 8,827,021 of JAEIHA010000905.1, forward strand.
GGGATAGCGGGAGCCCACATCGATCTCAACCACGGGACGTGGAATCCTTGGCGGCACAATGTCCACTTCCACAATGGGACGACCTCCGTGATGGTGATGGTGATGATGGCGGCGCTCGTCGTCGTAGTAAGACATGGTGTTCTTCGGTTATATCCTTTGGGTCTGGGCTGGCAGTACTTGACGTTACTTTCGCTGAGCGTGAACTGAGGCATTTGCGCTTTCGGTTAACATTTTTAAGGCGACACTTGACCAGGTCGGTACTTTTTTTTTGGGTGGGCTTAGTTATTGCTATCTTGTCAGGCGGTCTTAATGTCTGCGATAAATGTTGATAAACGATTTCCAGTGCGGGTGAGTGGAGCAGAAGGAGAAAGCGAATTGTTGTCAGAGCTCTGAATTTGCACTCGAATTTCGTGAAATTCAAAAAACATCAACAAGTGAATCATAATGATAGTGAACATTTCAATTAGAGTGTAGGTAGTAAGTCAATATAAAGGAAACAAAGAGAGAAAAGGGGAAGTGAGAAAGAAATAAGGTGATAAAAGGAAAAAGAGGCATATAACTAGAGAAAGTAAGAGCCTTAGTGAGTCTTCTACTTAAAAAAAAAAAAAAAGAACCTGCGGAGAAGATAAAAATTCTAATTGAAGACATAAAGACGGGAAAGAGTAATAGTTCTAGAGAGTGAAAGAGCTTTAGTGAGAATTTTTGAATAGTTTTCTTTATGATAAATGATAATTTAAATTTATAATTTAATATGTTCTTTGTTTATTTAGTAGAAGAGTTCTCATTTTAATCAGTTTGTTTGTTTTTGTTTTTATATATAGAAGCGATGAATCCATACAATGCAGAAAAGTATCATAACAGCGCAATTAACAGTAAATATTAAAACCAAACCTCGCACTAAGCATGAGAGGACTTACGACTTTGTCTCATATTTCGAGGGGGTCTTTAGGATTGTTTTTTTTTTTGTTTGTTTTTATATTTGGAAGCGAAGAATCCATACAATGCAAAACGTATCATAACAGCGCAATTAATAGTATATATAAAAACCAAACCTCGCACTAAGCATGAGAGGACTTACGAGTTTGTCTCATATTTCGAGTGGGCCTTTAAGGTTGTCGAATTGTTTTGGCGAAACCCTTCCTTTTTAATCTCCTTAGAGGCCTAGCAGGGAGTAAGCGTCTAGCAAGCATACTTTGGTGTCGTCTAAGTCTATCTCTATATCTGCTGGTGTGCCTGGAGATCTGCTCTTCCACTGTATGGAGATTCAGATCACGGTGCAAGGTAGTGCCACGCACATAGAATGGGCAGTCTGTAATTGCACGCATGGCACGATTTTGCAAAACCTGTATGCGCTTGTAATTGGATTTTGCAGAAATACCCCAGACCTGTATTCCGTACAGCCAGATCGGGGCTATGCAGTGGACGTAGACTGCTCTTTTGGCTCTCAGTGACATGGTACTTTTTCTGTTTATCAGCCAACGCAGTTGTTGCATCCTTTGATAGCATCTCCGAGCCGTAGCTTTCAGGTGCGGGCCGAAAGTCAGACGTTTATCAAGGGTAATCCCAAGGTACTTAGCCTGTAAAGGCTGTTCTAGAATTACACCTTCCAATTCTATGGGTGCAGTAATTGGAATTAAGGTCTTCAAAGTGAAGCAGGGATTGGTGGTCTTTTGTGGATTGACCTTTAAATTCCATCTTTTGCACCATGCAGCCAGTGTGGTGAGGTACTCTTGTAGACCCCGTGCTGCCTCGTTGCGACAATTAGAGCTGTACAACAGTGCGATGTCATCGGCGTACGTAGCAAGTAGGGCCTTCCTGGGATCTACCATATGATAGGTATTTGGACAGGGAAGATCTGCAGTAAATACTGAGTAGAGCAGCGGTCCCAGTACGCTGCCCTGCGGATTGTCCAATTGTTTTGGCGAAACCAGGGAATATGAAATAAGATATATTTATTTTATTTTTTATATTTATTTTTTTTTGAAATAGTTATTCCCTTATTTTAACATAAAGGATCAAAGAGCGTCTTGTGTAGTTGCTTCTGATTAGAAATTGTTTATTTTTTTAAATATATAAAAATAGGATATAAAAATGACTGGGCTACCAAAACTGTTCTTTTTCCATGCAGTATACTTTTAGGAGCTTTACATTTATTGTTCCTTATTTTTATATTTAAAATTTGTGAATTAAACCAGTTTTCTACTTCTTTTTTGGCAGTCATCAGAATTGTTGTTTAGCTGCACACTTTCTCAAGCACCTTTCGGACAAGCTTTCTTAAGAAATCACTGTTTATTTCAGATAGGAAGTACTCATTATCTCTTTATACTCGGTAGTTGCGGCGTAAAATGTATAGATTATTTATTTAGTATACACAGAACAGTTAACTGATTTCATTAGTCGATAGCTAAGCACTTGAGCTGGGTCGTTCCATTGGTTGTCTCTCTGGTTGTCTACCATCTGGGATAGGGCGGATTGTTGTATTGCTGGTACTGCTGATACTGATAGCCCTGCTGCTGCTGGTAGTAACCCGTTGAGCCTGGTACTCCATAGGGCATGGCACCACCATAAGGCTGTGGTGGTGGTGGTGGTGGCGGTGGTGGCATCACCATTTGTCCACCTGCTATGCCAGGCATGTAGTTTTGCGCCGGATTCACTACGACGACTTCGGGCCTAACAATCGGCGGCGGATAATATGCCCCACCGTAGCCGGTGAAAACATCAATCTCGATATCTGCGATGAACCGAGAAAGTGATATTAGTATCGTTTTTTATCATCTGCGTAGATCAATCAATTTGCAGCTCGTCGCATTGCTTACTTGGGCGATGATGGTGATGATGATGGCCATAGCGATATGAATCTTCATAGTAAACCCGCATGTCTTCTGCCTCCCACAGTGCACGCTCTAGCACCTCACACTGACTACTGCGCACTGGTGTTATCAAAACAATACGCTGAGGTGTCCAAAAACAAAAAATGCGTACAGAAAACGGGTCGACTTCCAATGCCCAATGCCATCAATCAGGGCTGCGGCTTATTGCTGTTGCTGTTGCTTCTATATTCCATTCCGTTTCCAGTCAGCTAGATAAGCAGCCCCAGCTGGATTGCTTACTCATTTCGCTTGTCCATTGTCGACTGATATTGATAAGTTTCCCACGGAGAGAGAGGCGCAACAGTGATAACTGAGAGTGGGAAGGTTTTTTTTTGAACCTTTAAAGAACTCTTTTGGAATGTCATGCGATTTCTCTTGCTCTTGTTGAGAGCTCTACTAAAATTATCTGTTATTGAATGTAAACTATATTTACTATCTATTTATTAATTTTCTGTTTGGGAAGTGTAAAAAAAGTTCTTCTTTTTATACAAAGAACTATTTCTAGAAGTTCTTTAACAACCTAAGTCATACATAACATACTTTCCACCAAACAGCTGTTTTCTTCTAGACTTTGCGATAACTTTCTTGATTCCTAAGTGTAGATAATGCTCATCTTAATCGATCTTTGCAATACTTAACAACTCCAGCTGGGATTTTCGCTTATCTGCCAAGCGATAAAGTCCTATCAGCCAGTGCGATAAGGCAACTCCAAACCAAATCCATCAAACGATTTGCGTAGTTATGATAGCTTTATATATATCTTTTATTTTATATTTTCTGTGCATGATAAGTATGTGTCTGTGTCTACAGTTTTGTCATGTAGAGTTTATGCTGCGTGAATTCATTATAAACTAATCTGCGCTCGTCTTTTCTCTCCTTCCTCTTCTAGTAACGCGGAGGTGGCGGCGGATTGTGGAAGTGTCCATCTGAAGGCGGCGGTGGGTAGTATGCCGGTGGTGGTGGTGGTGGTACTTGCTGCACAACTATAGCCGGCTGTGGACGTGGTGCGGTCTGTACCACCACAACGGGAGCGGGACGTGGTGGAGGCACCTGCACAACCAACTGGGGACGACGCCAACGTGGTGCGATCTGTACATTGATGATGGGTCCACGACGGTGTGGCGGTGGTCCGCAACGATCTCCTGGTGGCATTATGAATATAGTAGATGAGATCTAAAAACTCTAAAAACAAACTTTCGTTGAACACGTCCGAACGCTTGAACTACTGAAAGCAAACTGCTTGAAAGCTTCGTAATTAAGCGAATATTACTCATACGCAGTGAGTGCTTTATGATAAAGACACCTGAAATATTGATTGTCAGATTGGGTACATGTACATGTATTCGTTATATATATATTGCGATATCTATTGCGATAATCTAATCGGCGCTGTTTGCATTGAAAATATGCAAGTTTTGTCGATGTTTTTTACGCAATATTTTGATCTACTTTCACTCGGAACTATGTGAAATTCTTTGTTGAGTCATGTGTGGGCTTCCCTGCTGGAACTATGCTAAGCAATGATTCATTTTTAATTAATTGTTTAGTCAAATATTGAAGTTTATGGAGCTTTACTTGATTTTAAGATAAGAAAAGGTTGCGAAGTATGTTGAAACAAAGAGAAGCTATTGTTATTGAACTTCCAATATTGAATGATATATAAACATATGTATATGAGTATGTATATTTGTATATATATGCATAGTTTTCTTTTTAATATAAGAAACTTTCATATATTTATATTTATTAGTATTCATTAACTCGCCTTTCCCTTCAATTTGTTTCTTTATGTATTCATGTTACGATATAAATCAAGAATCAAAATATAATTGTACTTTACTCCTTCCCTCTGTGTTATCTTTCATAATTTGCAATCCCTTTTATCTCTATCAAGGTTCCATAAAGTTTTTCTATGTTTTTCTTTACTCCCCTTTCTTCTTTCCTCCTTTTCCCTTGCAAACATATCAAAGTATTATTGGTAGCGACAATTTCCTCCTGATAATATGACGCGTGCCAAATGTTTGCGCATCAATTATGCAACCACATGAGTGTGTCTCTGTGTGTGTGTAAGTGAATTAAATTTGCACTTACATACATAATGCAGGTCAATAGTACCGTTCTATATACGATATGCCATAAGTCTCTGGAGTGCTTTAATTGCAATGCACGAAGAGGGCGAAACCTTTTTGAAATGTGTTGAGTTATTTTTCGGAGTGTGTTAATTGAGTTGTTGTTTCAATTTGTAGCCTGTCAAGTGTGTGTATGCGGCTTATGGGCGGGCAGGGGGAGGGGTAGGACCCTCAAGGCAAAGGCAAAGGCATAGGCACAGGCAGTGAGTGGGGGCGGGGCAGAGAATGTGAAATGAGCAGGCTGAAACGTTGCATTTGCAAAATTTGCAGCACTCGAGGTCACTTTGATCAAAGCAAAGGGGCAGGCGGAGAGAGGGAGGGAAAGCTTAGGAAATGGGGGAATGGGGGTGGGGGGTGAATATTTCCACTTCGCACTGACAGGCAAAAGTTAAACATGCACAAAGCAGAGCGCAAGACTTGGCAAAGTTTTTAACTGGCTGAAAAGAAGGAAATGAGTGCGAGTTGGAGGCTTATGCCGCATAACTCGTACATATTGCAAATGTGTTGAATGTGGCAGCAGGGAGTAGGAGGCGTGGCATAGGCAGGCAAGCTTGACAGCGCGTAGCCAATGTAATGATGCCGCTTGGCTTCCGACCGCCGTTCCCTTTTCCTCCACTCCCCCTCTGCCTGTGCTCCCCTTTTTCGCATGCATATTTTAGGAAATGAATTGCAAGAGCCTGGCAAGATAAAGCGCCATCGTCGTCTCGCAGCGTCGTGTGGAGCAGCGAATCGATAACTGTCAAAAAATAAGCCGGCAAGCAACACGCAAGGGGCGCAGCAGGTCGTCGAGGAGGGGAGCGGGGGAAGGGGTGAATCAAAAGTCGCGAGGCGGCACACAATTTAAATATTTATGGAGCTGCGCTAGAGTGAGTGAGGCGCCACAGCACACGGCATAACCAAAAAACCGTAACCGTAACCGTTAACCCAACCCAAAACCGAGCAACTGCAGCAGCTCCTCCTCCTGCTCTCGCTCCTCCTGCTCCGGCTCCTCCTTCAGCTTCAGCTCCAGCTGCAGCTTGGCTCCTGCAGCGTCGTTTGCAGCGCCAGAAAACGCATTTCCTGCACATGTCATGACACGATGAAGACGACTCGATTCGCTTGCGAGGGTTGGCGGGAAGAGGAGTGGAAGTTTGCTTGGGAGGAAGTGGAAGCTTCCTTCGACAGGCAAGAGAAGTGGTTTGGCAAGGGTGAGTCGGAGTAGGTGGGGAGTGGTGCGGGCAAACCGCAGCTAGAGCTACTAGCGCGCAGAATGGGTCTCAATTTTTCGGTTAAACTTTTAACACACAGCAGTGCTGCTCAAACCCATGCAGTTTTACAGCCACTGTACTTGCAATTTTAGAAAGCAACAGTTTGAATTACCTGAAATGTGCTGTTAACTAAGAATATTGAACATTTGTTAGGGAGAAGTTATATATGAATATTATAATTTCTTTTTATTAGACAAAGCGTGACTAAAACTTTAGAAATTGACTCCAAATACTTTAATATTTGTTTTCCTGAAAAATATTTAGAACCTTTGCTAACATATGTAAAAGAAAAAGTTGTTTAGTTCCTCAAAATGATACAGATTTTTTATGATATGATAAAGCTAAGTCTTTTAATCTACTTTCAACAGAGTCTACTTGAAAAGCAAGTCAAAATTTAGAAAACACAAGTGATGATGTTATCACATCAAATCAACTCTAACAATAGATGTGAAAAATAAAATGGAAAACTTAAAGAAAATTGAGTATAATATACAGTTTCAGCGCTTCATAATAGTTAATTAAACAAGAAATAAATAAAATATGCTGAATTCTAGCCAGAAACACATGTTGCATTAGATGGAAGTCCACGCAGATTAAACCTGTTGCCCAACCCAGCTCAATTTAGAGTAAACGCAGGCTTGGAACACCTCTTAAGGCTCTTGCTAATCCTAAGTAAAAAAATGATAAAGCTTTATTGGCAAATGTAAGTTCAATGCAAAAATGAAATTCCTGAATTAACGAGTGATTTATGTATAAAGTAAGCCTGTGTAAATGTTGTATTTAATGCAAAATATGGTAAAAGTCTTTCTCGTCAATCTGTAGTGAGAAAGAGAGGGATTTATATTTTTCACAAAAGTTAAAATTCATAAAAAGCTTTTTCATCGTCTTCTCTTACTATTGTCTTGATTGCGCATTCAATTAATCTAAATCTCAATCAGTTTTCAATCTTAATCGAACTAGGAAAATTCAAACTGCATTGAAATCGAAGACTGATAGATGCTTAGTCACATTTAAGATGCATTTGATGGCATTAACCTACCAATAAATCGACGACAATTTTACTTAATTCTAATTAAATTAATTAAACTGCATTTACAAATTTTGTTTAGTCAATGAAAATGTTGAGAAACTTTAGAAACTTTTCCTGCATAGCGAAATGCGCAGTGTATTTCTTTAGTTCCCGCCTTGTGGTAAGCCTCTGCCCTCGTTCCCCCTCTCCAACCCCCTCACTTCCACAGTCTCTGGCTTTTGTGGCAATTTCCGGCTTTCACTTTCCTTTTGCCGGCTGTATAATTGGTTTTCGTTTATTGTGACAAACACACGAGTTGAACGGAATTTAATAAAAACCATTTCACGCACATGTCAAGCTCGAAACTTTTGTGTTCTTGTTTTCGTTGTTGTTCTCTTTCTCTGGCCAGCCGCAGCCAGAGTAGCTACCAGTAGTTCAGTGTGGAAAATGAAGTTGTTGAATGGCAATGGGAATGGAAATGGAGGCGGGTGATAGTGGTTGCCGTGGGCTGTGCGAGGGGGAGGGCGCAGTGGGTCATCAAGGGGCAATGTCAAAACGTCAGCAAATATTTTGTAGCACTGCGACTGCCTCGCGGCCCCGTTCAGCCAAGTGTGAAACAGTCTGCAGCCCCTTTCCCTTCCTCTTCCATGCCTTAGTAAGGGATGGGACGGGCAGCAGCGTCCACTCGAGTGTGCAATTAGGTGAAAATAAATGGTTTAACAAACGCCTCGAAGTATGCAATCATTTAAATTTCACTTCATTTGTCCTTTTCATGATTTCAGTGCACAACTTCCTTACAGTTCACCCTCCCCCCCTCTTTCTCTCCTTGTGCTGTTCACATTCCTTGTCACCAAATTACAGAACCAAACAAAATTATTTTGATTTATATGCAAGACGAGCAGCAAAGGCAAAGGCGACTGTCCCCTGGCGCAGCAGCTCGTCCACCTGCCCAAGCCGAGTCTCCCTTCTTTTTTCTTTTCTGTGTGCTTCTTTCGACTGTCAATAGATTTGGGGGTTGGCAGGTGGGTGCGCAGGGAGTGGGGAGGGAGGGTAGACAGGCCAACTAAATGCTTTGATTCAGCCTGGACACGCCTTCAGTTGCTGTCAACAAAACGCGCCGACGACGACGAGCGACGAATTTGAAATGCAAATTTAATTTGTGACGCGACACTGGCTTCTTCCTGTCTCTGCCTACGCTCTTGACCCTCCTTCCCCCCTTTCCCCCTCCCTGTCTGCTCACATTAATTGCCCACATTGCTAGCTGTCGCAGCTTTGCTTGCTCTTCTTCAACGGTGCGCGCGATTTGCCTGTTAATTTTGCGCCAAATCAGCAACAACTTTGGATTCGGATTTGGATTCTGATTTGGATTTACATTTCGATTCGTGTGTGTGGGTGTGGGTGTGTGTTCCATGTGCATAAAATTTAGCGCTGACTGCGAAAAGGAAACGAGAATAGAGAGAGGGGGGAGGGGGGGCAGAGTGTTTGCCCTGATTGAAATGTTGCCAACTATTGCGAAAACTACTCGCAAGTTTATTGGCAAATTGATGAAGTGCTTGAAGTGCCTTGTGCCTCGTTGTGTGTGTGTGTGAGTGTGTGTGTGTGCGCCCTGCCGCTGCCAAAGGCTGCTAAACAATTTCCACAGCAAAGTTGCCTACACTTCAGTTAGAAACTGCCATGCCTCCTCTCCCCGCTCTCTCCCCGTTTCCCCTCACCTACTGCAAGTTTTATGCGTTGCATGCCGCCTGCAATTTGGCCGCGCTGATATGCAAATTAAGTTGTTGCGCTAAACGACGTGCCGGGAAACAGGTTCTGGGTTGTTCTTTCTGCCGTTCCCTAGTGCCACTACCCTGCTCCCGCCCCCTCTACCTTTCTCCGCTGCCCTGGAGACAGTAGCAAGTAGCTTGCAGTACCTAGTTCCTCTTCTAAACTCTTGCTCCCTCTTCCATTCTAGCTCTAGCTCATTTGTATTACAATTCGTCACAGGCCATGCGAGTGTGTGCGAGTGTGTGTGACTGTGTGTGTGTGCGTTTGAAGGGGCTTTCAAAACTTTATGCGCTTGCAGAAACTGCACTTAAGTTTCACATGCGAGGGATGCTTAATGAATTTAGATGCGCCTCAATGGGCTTACAAGGTTTCTATTGAAAAATCTGGCTCACAAATTTTGGAAGTATTTAATTTATATTAAATAAATATTTAGTAGTATTAAATATTTTACATATATATTTTTTAATTAAATTTGTCAACTATTTTTAATGTTAAATTATTTTGATTGTACTTTTAATTCAACTTTAATTACACCTTATGAGTCAATTGGTTTTAATGGGCTTGGATAAAATAAATAAAATAATAAATTTCACTTTCAAGTAACTAACATGAATTATTGCATTGTATTTATATTTTTAAATTTAAAATTATTACTTAATTATTTATTAAAATTATTGTAAGTTATTTTGTATATTAAAAGGCAGTTATGTTTTATATATTTCACATTTCGTGACTCTAATAATGAAAAATATTAAAACTCTATAGCATATATTCAGAATGCAATGAAAATACTTTTAAAAGAGTTTTATTCGTCAAAAATAAAGTGAGAGAGTATTTTACTTTATGAATATTTAATTTTTGTATAAAATATTGTATGAGAAATATCGCCAAATCGTAATTAAATGTTAAGAAAGTATTAAAAGATCAAGAAAAGGCATTTAAAATTCTCTTACTCATTACAATTAACTAATATTAATATACGTATGCAAACCAATTAACCCAATTAAAATCCACCTACTTCAATTTCATATAATTCATATTCAATTTCATACTCTTCGCGCGCACCTCGCTGTTGTCATGATTTGTTGCATGTGGCTATGCGATTCGTGGCACGATTTATGGCGCAGCCAAGTCGCGCGCGCCTGCATAAATTGGCTCGTAATCTGAGCCTGAACCTGAGCCTGAGAGCCTCATCCCTCCCTTCCCCTTGTCTTCCTGCTCAAATCGCAAAGCGCGCACTTCATTAGCTCGATAATTTCACAATAAATTATGCAAAACGTTTGACAAAAAGCGCAACTCAAATCGAGTTGTTTTCCAAATATTTTTTTTGTGCCTGCCTGCTTTTCAATTTCATTTCCATTTGCAGCCCCATCCCTTGCTCACTCCACTCCCCTCTCCCCTTTGACCGTTTTCCATTTGTCGTTGGCCGTCGGCAGTTTTGGGCAATTTTTGTTTTCTTAGTGCGCGCGCGGAACGTGCGCGAAATGCGCCTCGAAATGTTTGACAATCTAACACAGATCGAACGCTGTCAACGGGGCGTATACTTAATGCCGAAAATCACAAAGCACAATGCGCGAAATCATCGCACAAATCAAAATCGAAATTGCAAATCGCAAATCGCAAATGGCAAATGGCAATTGCCGAAATCGAAATGCATAACAGAATTATAAGCTGCCCGAAAGGACGGTCAGTGAGGGGGATGAGTTGCAGAGGGGAGTGACTGTGGCCAAATCTATTATATTGTGGGGGGAGGGGGGAGTGAGTGGGGGTGAATGCGACCTTGTCAAATTATACGCTGAGCGGCGCTAAACGGGAATGGAAATGCGCATTATGAGATTTGCTGCTGTGACCGAACTCGAACCCAAAACGAACCCGGAACTGGACACCAGATGAGCGGCAGAATTTGAAAATTGTTAGCTAAAAGCTGTATTCACATTTTGATGTATCATTTGTGGGAGGGAGTGAGGGATAGGCAGAGAGAGGGAGAGAGGGGGAGGGAGCGCAGCCCGGCAAAGTTGAACAATTGTCGTGGATGGCTCGTGTCTGCGTGTGGCTGCAATTTTAATTGAAATTTATTGATTTACAGCTGAATAAATGCACACTGCAATTGCCAACGCAAACGCATCAATGTCGTCATCCATTTGGACATTCACAGCGCCACTCTGCCTCCCTCCTGACTACCTGACTAAATAATACTTTCTGATGGCGTTGAAATTTTGCTGCTTAGCAGTTGCAATTCGGAGTGAAAGAGAAAAGTTAAAAGGTAAAGAAAAGGTAAGAGAAACTTTTGTAAGTATATTAATTATTGGAAAAATATTCGAAATGTGATAAAAGTTAGTGGAAAGCACTGCTGCGGCTGTATTTAAATTATTAGGTAAGATGTAGTAAATAAATTGCATACATTTCATTATTTTAAACACTTGCAAAGATCTTTGAGATTTATTAAGCTACTATAGAATATTAACATCTCTCTTTTTTCTAAGAGATTTCTCAATACTTTTGCTTTGTGGCTGACAATTGTTGCTTGAGAAAAATATTTTAAATTGAAGTGTGCACTTTAGACATTTAATTCCACTTTGACATGAATGCAAGCCAACAAAACAGAGCTTAAGGGGGTCAAGTTTTTAATTTGACATTTGTTTGAAATTTTAATAACATTTAAATGCAAAATGGTTGAATTATTCAGACTAGAAGCAAGAAGCTAACGCAGCTTTTTTTTTATTATTTACTGCGGAAAAAAAATGTAAAAAAAAACACCAAAACATATTGAAAGAAACGAGCTTTATGTATATTATATATAGATATAATATTTAACCATGTGCATATACGTGTAGGTATAATATAAGAATATATTTTTAATACTCCAGTCAGTGTATTTCAAATTCGCAATTGTCTCTGCATCCTAACCATGATTCATTTGCAGTTTTCAGTTTATTCGTTTCTAGTTATTATACTCGCTCCTACTCTAGTTCTCATCTTCTCTCTCTCTCGCTTCCTTTCTCTATCTCCCTTCCTTTCTCTCTCTCAATCTCAGCTTTTGGTTTCAATAATGCATTTCCGCTTTTAATTAAAGTTTTAGTTGTAAAACATTTTTCCAAAACTTGTTGCAAAAGTTACTTTCGGCTGCTGCCGTTGCTGCTGTTGCTGCTGCTGCTGGTGCTATTTTGCTTGGCTTTTCCGTAGCAGGGAGCCCCTACACTTCAATGTCATTAACAGGTGAAAGTTTGCAGAGGAAGCTAGACATGTACACACACAAATACACACACACGCACACCCGCACACATATCATTAAGAATAGCTGGGAGAACAATTGCAATTGCGGCTCATTTGACAGTTTTCATTTAGTTTTTTGGTGAAGCAGGAGAGCGGGAAGAAGATGAAAGAGAAAGACAGAGAGAGAGAGAGGGAACAGGTGAAAGAAAAGGCAAGGAAGAAAGGAAAGGAGTAAGAGAGATAGAGAGGTGGCGAGTAGAAGAGAGAGAACGGAGGCTGCTTTGTCTTGAGCTGACAGGAAGCGCAAGGCGGATGCTGCCGCCATTTGGCGTTGCAGCTGCCACTGCTGTTGCATTATTAACGGCAACAAAGTGTTAAGAAGTGCAGTAAGCCAAATGTTAACTGCCCCGAACAGAAGGAGGATTCTGCTCCCCAGCGCGAAGTTGTCCAAAAGTTGAGGCTACAAAACTTGCGGCCATAAATCAGTGCAGCGAAACAAAGCGCACGCTTTGCTGCCTACCTGCAGCTGTTCCCCATTCCCCCTCACTCCTCCCCCGCCCCGCTCTGTCAGTTAGCGACAACATCTGGCGGTGATTTTAAGCTGTCGCTCGGGGAGAGATTCCCGGCTTAATTACAATAAAATATTTAAGCTGCGCCTCGTTTCGTTTCGTTTCGTTTCTTTAGTTGCTTTATGCCGCCTGTTTGTGCCGCGGTCGCACATTGCTTTTTACGACCTGCCACACATGTCGAAACGCAATTTGATAGTTATGGCCTACCCTCCCCTCCTCTTCCGCACTTTGCCTATACCCTGCTCATGCCCCAGGGGCGTGGTCGCAAGGGTGTGTGAAGCAAAAGCAGCAGCGCCGCGTTGTCAAAGTTTTCAGCAAGTCGCATGAATATTTAGTTGCGTAATGTGCCCAGTTACCCCGCCTTCAACTCTCCTCCCTCCCCCTCATTTGCCTTATCTTTAATTTGCGCGACAAGCCAAACAAAACAAAGCACAACAAAAGGCAAAGAAAAGAAAATGCTAATTTTATTGACACCCCTCGGAAAATGCCTAAAGGAAGCTTCAGCGTCAGCCTCAGTCCCCAGCGCGGAAATTGAAGAAAGGTAAGCGGCTTTCCGAGTGAGTCAGGCAGGGAGCCTGCCAAGTCATTAACACATTTGAGGCAACTCTCCCCTCCCCCCTCTCACTTCTCTCTCGCTTGCCGCACGATAAATGTATAAACTACAGCCACGCCCACATCCTGGTGCCTAATTAACACGTTTTGAATTGTGAATTTTGAAATGCGGCAACAAAACAGAACAAAAACAAGTAGCAGCAGCCAGAAGTCGAGGAGGAAGGAACAGCAGCAGGGGAAAGGGAAGAGGAAGGGCAAAAGAAGCGAAGAGAGGGAGAAGATATACATAAGGTGTGGGGAACAAGGAACGTAACGTAACTGCCGATGAGCGGCACCAGAAGTTATGCAAAATGGATTAAGTGTTGAGTAAAGCAGCAGCGGAACATGTTCTAAGGAGAGCAACGAATGTTGGAGTGCCCTGCAAAGTAAGGGATGTATTTAAAATATGTTTAAAAAAGGATTTATTAGGCATTGTTAGTACTTAAAAGTAATTGAAAATAACAAAACCTCATTATACATAAGCAAAAGGAATTAAAACTAATTTAAACTAATTAAAATAATAAAAAATATATTAATCAATATAATTAAAAAGTATTAAAATGTAATTTTAATGTTGAATATTGAAGTATATTAATTTATTTAATTGTAAATTCAATTTTACTAAATAATTTATTTGATTATTTTCATATTCAAAGCAGTTGACTTGGAAATAAAGTTATTTTTTAAATCTAACATGGAAAAATACAAAAATATCGAATTAAAAATGATATGTGGAAAAAATAATGATCATTGAATTTTAACTAACTTTTAACTTTTGTTAAGAGTTTACAAACGATAGTAAATGAAATAAAATCTTTAAAAAAATTAATTAACAAAAAAAAAATAATTAATTAAAACATTACAATATTTATTTATTTACTATCAAATTAAACATTTTTATTGTGAAATAAAATAATTTTACTTCCCATTCAAATTTATTTTTTTGTTTTAGAATTATATGATTAAATTTTTAATTTACAATCTGAAGACAACAATTAAATTTCGATAATTTATATTCATATATTCCATTAAAAAACCTAATCAAACTTTATTTATCAACTGACTTTCTTAAACTTGCCCATAAACAGTTAAAGAAGAGCAATAAATAAGCCTTCATTTTAATGAGTCTCCCTCCATGCACCCCCCTCTTCTCTAACAAATGAATGTAGAACACTTTGATTTATTGATGGTCTCTCTCTACTGACTCTATGGCGACCCAACCCCGTTGGAAATCGGTTAATATCCTTGCGCACAAGTGTAGAACAATCTGTTGGCATATTGATTCCTGTTCGCTGGCCTTGAGGGCAATTTGCTCCTTCATTTTTTGGGGCGCGACAGAGCAGCAAAAGGCGGAGGAAGTTGTGGGCGTGTTTGCAGAGGGGCGCAACCTTGAAGGTGTCAAAATAACATATTTTCCTTTGGCGAATGGGCGTGGCATTTGTTAGGCAGCAAATGAAATTAAAACATGCATAAATTATACGAGGAACGGAGACCCAAGAAGTGACGACGACGACGACGGCGTCGGTCGAAAATCGTTGAATATATTAAGATATTTTGGCGGCTGTTAATTTTCTGGCATAAAGTTTTGCATACTTTCACAAGGTGTGGAAGGGGGTGCAGAGGGAAGGGAGACAGAGGCGTCTCTCGCTGCATAATTGCTCAATAGTGCGCAGCATTTTGCTTAAGCAATTAAGTGAATTGGCGTGGGAGGAAGGGAGTTGAGGTAAAGGGGGGTACGTCACACTGATTTATGTGTGCGCCAGCCACGCCCCGCACATCACAGTGTGTGCGTGTTTGTGCATTGCATGTCATTTGATTAACTGAAGTTGTTGCTGTTTCAGCTGCAGTTTCAGCCCCCAAAGAGTCTTGCTACAATTTTAATTTTATCCCTTCATTTGCTTGCCACATTTCCCACAAGCAGCTGCTGTCATTCTGCATTGTTCTTGTGCAAATTAATTAAAAACTGTTTAAACCTTCGTCGTCGTCTGTCCCTTTCATTGGCAAAAAAAGAGGCAAAAAAAAGGGAAAAGGAAAATGTGAAAAAAACAAGGAACAGGAAAATATTATTTACATCTTTCGTGTTGACAGACTATGCGAATGTTACGACTTGCCTCGCATTTTAAACTTCACGGGGCATGTTGCAAGTTCAAGCAGTCCAAAAAGTGTTGGACAGGTCGTATTTGTTGTATTTATTTTACTTTTTTACGACTCTCTTTCTGTCGTCATCAAAGTTCAAACTGCCTGCCGTTATATTTCTCATCTCCTGCCCCTTGGGTGGGGCACCCTTTTTATTTAAATCGAAAAAACTTTGTGTGCTCAACCCGCTGGCTTGGCTTTTAGCTCGCCGTATTTTATGACTAGTTGTAATGCCAAGTGTCTGTCGCTGCTGAAAGTCTGAGAGAGTCTGCTGGAGTACGGGATTTTGAGGCGCAGTGAAAGTATCTCGCCAGCCTCAAGTGGCCAAAGTCGTGTCGTCAGTTTATGCTTTGAAAAGATAGAGAGAGGGGGAGAGGGTGCAGGTGACTTCTATGGACGTGGCAAATAAAAGTGTAAAGCAGTTGTCCAAGCAACTACAGTGCGAATACCTCAACGTCAATCAGTGAGTGCGAATTTCTAAGGAATTTTCAATTTTAAACTCCTTTGAGTGGCAAAGCAAAGTTTGTGAGAACAAAATAAAAATAAAGTGAGTTATTAAAAGCATTTTCATTATGAGTGCAGTATGGTTTTTTATTGTCTATTTCTCGTTTGTATTGTTCAATTGTGAATAGCTTTTGTTCTAAGCTTGATTTTAATCTCATAGCATACTTTTTAGGGCCTTTTGTTTGTTTCTCGGCTTAAGCTTTGTTCAAATGAATTCCTTTTTTTTTTTTTTTTTTTTTTTTTTCTTTTAAATATTAATTTTTTATTTGACTAGTACACTATTACCCAATTGGGCAACTTAACCTAATCTGTATGTATAAATCTGTTATTGAGTTCTGTGGAATTCACAGAGATTATTTGGTAAGTGTATAAGGGAGGTGGAATGTTTGTGGACTAATATGTGTATTATATATTTGCAAGGAACTCTGTTATGTCAAGTGCCGTTCAACTAGGTCTTGAGGGTGGTGTCGTTTTAGTCTTCTCTTTCTGTTTCTTTGACTGGCATAACTCTCAGCGGCCATGCTAAGTCGCTTGGCTAGGGTATTTGGATGAGATTGTAGTCGCTCATTATACTTCTTCGCTATCACCAGAATTTTGTCTCCAATTTTTGGCACCTTCAGGTCACGTTCAATATCTCTTGTCCTCATATACCAAGGGGCACCCGTGATCTTCCTTAAAGTTTTAGCCTGGAGGACTCGAATTTTATTAAGGTCATATATTTGTAAGTTTTTTAAATTGTAGAATTTCTTTTAATATTTTTAATTACTTTTACCCCTGGAAATCATTTGAAATTGTACTAAAAAATTACATATTCATCAATCTCTTTTTTGATCTTTTCTCTTATTCTCATCAAAGGTAAATCCGCCTCCTTTACGGAGTGCACACTGTAGCTTTCTCTCACACAACCTGCTGCTGCCTGTTTTTATGACAACTCAATTTCAAAATACACTTTAGTTTTGTCACTGGCAATCGCTTTCCCTTTGCCACGCCCCCTTTAAAACCAGTTCAGCACTTGGCGCACCCGCAGCTAGAGCAATCCATGACCTGATCTATAACGGGCTTGCTGCTGTGGCTCCTGTTTTTGTTGTTGTTGTTGTTGTAGCACACAAAACGCATAAATTTATGTCAAAGACTCGAGTGGCAACATCAGCCCCGCCCACTCCTGCCTCCTCCTACTCCCTGCCACGCAGCCAGCAGTTCAGCACGACAAAAACAAATTTATTTGGACTTTTTAACAACTTTTTCCAATGCGAATATGAATGTGCATTTGTTGCCATTTCTACGACTGTGTGTGAGTGAGTGTCTAAGTGGGTGTATGTGAGTGTAACTGAGTGTTTGCATAGGTGTGCGTGTGTGTGTGTGTGTGGTGTTAGTGCGTGCTTACTGAGGTGTTGCCAGTGCAAAGTTGCCGCATAGTTTGCAAATATTTTTTATGTGCATATTCTAAAAACGATTGCAAACAAGGCAGGGGGTCAGGAGAGGGGGGAGATGTAGGTAGAGCTGATACGCAGCTTAATGCACATGTTAGTCACACACACGCACACACACACACCATGCTGAGTTAACCCTGCTGGGTTTTCGGCTGCGCTGCCTTTGAGCTCGGCATCTTTTGGCCACTTTGGCTGATTGCGCAGCAAGCGAGTCCAGCTCGGCTCAGAGCCAGTCCAAGCCAAGCCAAGCCAAGCCGAGGTCTGCTACTTAAATTGTGGCAGCTGTGGCAACAACAACCAGAACCAAAACCAGAACAAGAGGCACAACCAAATTTGGAGTGCAGCATTTTAGTTAAGTGGCAATTGGCGTAAGTGCGTCGTGGCTTCGTTGTGCATCGCCCTCAGCTGTGCACAACTGTTGCACGCCATGTTGCCACGCGTTGTTAGCAACATGTTGCCAGCGGAGAGCGGCACGCACTGGCAATGGAACACACGACGCTCTCTTAAATGCCACACTCGGCTGCCGTACGAACTGCCTTCGTGACCCACAAAATACAAGCAGGATCAGGCGACCTAGCACAACAACTACGCGCGCGAGGCAATGTTGCGAGAGAGCGCAATGTTGCTAAGCCATCGTCGCTCTCTTTGCACACACACTGCGCCGTCGCCGCAGTCGTTCGTCTTGAATCGTGCCACACAATCGTGCCTCGTTGCTGCTCGTTGTCCTCGGCACGAGCTGAGCCGAGCGCGTGTCGTGGTTCGTGTCGCGCGCGCTTCGTTCGTTCTTAAGCTACAATAAAACTCAATTTTGTGCTAGTTGGTAAGAAGCATTCGGTGGCAACGGGCGGCAAAGCGGACCGAAGCGAAGCGAAGCTTAGCTCAGCGTTGCACGTTGCGCGTTATATTCCACAAATCGTTGTCAAAGTCGCGTCGTATCGCAGTTTAAGTCGAGCGCGCGCGTCTCTGTGCGAGGCTAATGAAAAGCGTTGCCTACTTGCAGGCGTCGTCGTCGTCATCTGCTGCGTCTCATGTGCGTTATAATTATGCAAATAGCTCTCGGTGACAAATGGACACAGCTTGTGGCACACACACAAACACATACACACAAATACACCGTGCAGAGTTGCAGCTGCACTCAAGTGCAACTGTTGCCAGAAACTGTCGCCTATCGCTTGTCTCGACCTTGTCGTCGACATGCCGCATGCATATTCATGCCGGGACCCAAAACATACAATTACAATAACAGCAAACTCGCACACAATAGTTGCAACAAAAAGTGGGCCAACTGCAGCACAAATTTCAGCTCAATTTAAGCCAGAAAACTCTCGTGCTCCACTTTTACCTGGGCGCACTGCCAGCCAGCCAGCTTCACCGTTGTCTCCTGCTCCGTTCTTCCGCCTGCCTCCTGCCCGTGGCTCATCTGTCAAATTCTTATAATTTCTTTGGATTTTCTTTATTTTTCCCGTATTTTCTGCTTTTATTTCCTTCACTTTTTGTGTGTGTTTTGTTCGCTGTGTTTTGTGTTCCGGCCAACTTGTTGTCCTTGGCAGCAGCAGCAGCGGAGCAGCAACAGTGGCTCAGGCAAATAAATTTATTTTTATTTCTCTGCCATGACAGCTGATTTCGCTGCTTCTTATGGCACATTATGTGGCCATAGCACAAGTTTTTATGTTGTCCTCCTCTCTCACTCCTCTTATTCTTATTCTGCTTGGGCCTGCTCGGCATTGTCCTTGCATTCGTTTTGGCGCGCAGCCTGTGCAAGTTAAGCCCAAAAAAACAAAGTTCGCAATTAAGCGATGCTGCAAAACATTTAAATCGCAAAAAGATGAGAAAACTTTTTACTTAGTTCCGCATTAATTTTGCAAAAGTTGTGAATAATTGCTAAAAAATTCGGCAAAAGGAATCACTTTCTCTGTGCTCAAAAAATATTTTGAAAAAGCTTTATCAAATAGTTGCAAAAAGTAAAAACTATTTTCATCGATTTGCTGAGAAAACTTTTTGAAATAAACGAAAAATTTGAGTGTTAAATTACGTAGAAAACTTTGAAGAACTATGAAAACTTCGAATAAAAAATTCAACATTATTTTTCACATTTTTTAACCATTTCTAAACTCAATTTCAATGCGGAAATTAGTGTTTATAAAGTTTTTGCAAAGCGAATTTATTTATTTTGTAAAGCAGCCTCCGCAAAGTAGTCAATGGAAAAATGTTTCAAAATCTACATTATTTAAATATTTATTTATTATAATAAATGTTTAGATTCTTTCAAAACTTTCTATATATGCGCAAATTTTAAAAGTTTAAAGAGCAAACGGATTGTTCTCTTTAATTTTTTGCCGCTAAGTATGCAATGAAAAATGAAGCCGCAACCATTTGTGTGTGTGTGTGTGTGAAATTATTGCGGTATTGAATTTCAATGGCTCTCAAAGCGTATTCATTAATTATGAATTATACAAAAGTTATTCATAATGTTAATTTCTCTTTTTGCTTTTGCCGAAAATCGAGCATCGAGTGCACTCGATGAATCATGAATTATATTTTGTTGAGCTCCAATAAATTAATGATTTCTCAACACAATTAGCAACCAAAAGTTTTTGGCACAAATTCGTATATATTTTTATTTTGTTTATCGAGTAAATCATATGAATAATAATCCCCCAAGTGAGATTGCGACTGGCAAACGGATTTCTTTCTGTTTCGACTCCATTTCTGTTTCTGTTTGCTGCCACTGTTGCCACTGTTTGGAACTGTTGCTACTGGCTAATAAGTTCACAGCACGCAAACAAGTTTAGAACTGGCACTGGAGCGAGCTTATGCAGACGTGGCAGCAGGCAGGGGCAGAGGAGGGGGAGGAGGTCAGCCGGCAACAGGGTACAAGGCTGTAAACATGAATAAGACATTAGGCAGGCAGTTTACATGTGTCGGCACTGCGAGTCCGACGCACTCAAGATGGCTCAACACACACACAGACACACACACATAAGTAGACAAGCCCACACAGATGAAGATACTCCCACATACATGCTCATTTGCACACTCACACGTGCGTAGAGGCAGAAATTATGATTATTAACAAAATATGTTAATTTTATGTCTAGGCGTATTGCCAACTCTATTCCACCTAGAGTGCCGTCCCACTCGCACACACACACACACACTCATACACCTGACCGACTAACCAAATTGAAATTGTCTGCTTTAAATATTCATTTGGGGCAGCAGCGTGTTGCATATTTTAATCAATTTAATTGAAATATTCAATTACAGCAAACGATCTCGAAAAAAATACGTTTAAAAAAATACAAAAAATACCAGAAAATACAAAAAATACTTAAAAACTTAACTTAAAACAAAATGAAAAAGTTTTGAAAACTTTGCCCAAACTGACTGTGAGTGCGAATGACAAGTGAATGCAAGTGAATTGCTAGTGAATGCGTGCGAATAACATTAAAATGCCATTTGGCAGTGCTTGCCAAACTGTCGGATTAATCTACATGCATGTGCATGCATAGTGCAAGTGTATGCGTGTGTGTGTGCGTATTTATTGCGTAAACATCAATTGAAAAAGTGCCCGCAGCTGCAAACTGCGAACCATTATAAACAACAACAAGCCAAAAACGAGCTGCAAACAAACAACAACCGCAACAACAACCAGCGGCATAATTAATAGCTATAAAGTAGAAAAATACAACAACAACAACAACAACCAAAGAAACAGCATACCAGCAGCAGTGGCAGCAACAACAAAAGCAGCAGCAACTACAACTACAACAACAACTGCAGCGAGAGGCTGCAAGGCAAACATGGCGACCATAAAGCTGCTTATTATCGGTAAGTTTTATCTCGCAATTAAACAGCAGCAGCTGCAATTACAACAACAACTGCAAATAATACAACAACTACTAGTGCCACAAGAACAACTGATACTAAGTGCAGCTGCCACAGCATCTGTCTGACGCGTGGCATCAACAGTTGTTGACTTAAGCTCGATTTCACTTTGATTCATCAACAGATACGGAAATTGTTATGAAATTGTCCAAATTGCTGTAAATCAAAACTGTCTAAATATCTGTGCAGGCTGACTTTATTCAACTACATTCGGAAAATTTACAGTTAAGATTGAGTCTATAGTTTTTATACTATGATATTTGCATTACTTAATCTTTAATAAACATATATTTTCTATTTGGTATAAAAATACTTGATTGATTTCACTTTTTTTTGCAATATTTCTTTAGATTTTTACTAGTTAAAGGTCTCTATAAATGTGATATTTCTCAACGTAGTTATTACCATAGAATATAAAAATAATGCAATTTCATACAGAGTATTTGCCACTCCTGTGCACTAAACTGTAGCTCTATTCAACATTTATTTGCTTTGCATTTTTAACACAACGCAATCAATAATGAATGTCTATCATAAATCATTTTTAAGCTTGCAATTAGGCAAATTGATAATTAATCATGAAACAGATAGAGCAATCATTAAAATAGTGTGATTACCTTGATCTATCTGCAGTTATAAAGTATTATCTGTCCTTGCTTACTCTCAGCATACGTGCAACTTCATCAAGTCGCATTAAGTTTCATTGGATTCAATTTATTTGGCAAAGTCATAAACTAAAATAAGCCAAAAAGTGCATCAATTTCAACATATTTCATTGACAATATTTAATTCAATCAAATCACAATAAATTGCACTTTAATTTGAGAAATCAAATTGAAAGCTGACAAGCCTCTTTCGCTCTGTCTCTGTCTCTGTCTTTGTGTTTCTCCTTTTTGATTTGCCTCAAATCTTTTATTAAATAAATAAACAAAGTGAATGCTCTCGAAGCATTCTACTTAAAACTAAAACTGCGCAATAAAATTTGCTTAAGAAATTGAGGAGTCTGGGGGAGGGAGAAGTTTAAAAACATATTTCATTTAGCCCGACACTTGATTTATGTTGAATGCCTGCAGGCATTTTGAAAAAGATCACAGACACAATTTGTGTGTGTGTGTGTGAATTTGGCAAAAGTGTATTAGAAATTCATGCGGATTCATAAAATAATCAGCAAGGAATCCATAGAACTTTGAACAACTCAAATGGATTAACATATTTCCTTCCTTACTCGAAATATGTAAATTATGAAAGCAGCTTTGGCTGCGCTCTGCTTGAATGCTTTGAAGGGATTCGTTTTGGTTCTCCACTTAAAAAACTTTCTGCTGCATTTAAAGTATTTAAGGTTGCACTCTTTCCTCTTTTCTTTTCACTGCTTATTCTGTATTGCGTTTTATGCGCGCTCTGGGAAATCTCACAATGCCAATGCGAGTTGTGGGCGTGGCGGTGACTGCTGCTTATGCGTGTGCTCGTGACCATAAACAAGACATGTCCTGCACTCGATGCCACTCATCATCGACCAACGAGCAGGATGGGTAGCTGGGGTTCTGGGGTTCTGGGCTTGCCCCGCACTTGGCACTTCAACGCCACAAAATTTGTTAACAATTCATTTCCGCGCTTTGGGCTTCATAAATTGCTTTTATTAGCAGGCGCAGCAACAACAACAACCCCGAGAATATAAAGCAACTTTTCTTTTTTTACCCTCCCCTTCCCCCCTGCGCTGCTTACTTCCTCTTTTTTTTTGGTAATAATACACTTGAACTTTTGCATAGCAAATAAAAAGCGTTAAAATGCGTGAGGTAGCTGGAGGCAGACTGGCAGTGGGATGGAAGGAGGGGGGGAGGGTCATTCCAGAGCGGGTGCTGGAAAGGGAACTGTCTGAAAATCAAATTAAAAGAGACGGCGGCGGTGGCGACGCCCTTTGCCCTCGAGGCAGTGACAAGTTGCGAAGCGGGATTGGACGTGGAGTTGTGTGCGTGGACGGCGACGTCAGGCAGTGGACGTGGCCGTGGACAGGACTCGCAGGCAAGTTGTTGACAGGCACGCAGGCAATAAAATTCAATATTTCATTAAAACGCACGTTACGCATACGCAGCGTGTGCCCGCACTAGTGTGCGAGAGAGAGAGAAGGAGAGAGAGGAGGGAGTTGGAGATGGCAACGTAACGAAAACCGCAACCTGCGTGTTGTTGTTTTTATCACACGCAGCGTCAACTGGTCAACGCTCAAATCCGATTTCGTGTTATTAGCACAGCACCAAACCCCCTCCCCCTCCCTCACCTTCTCCCGCCCATGTCCAAGTGGGGGGGGCTACACTGAAATTGAGTCGTTTGTTCGGCGTTTGCTGCCCGGTTCGCTTCCCGGTTCGGTTCGGTTTTGTTCGCTTTGCTGGGCTTGTTAGGCGTCTGCGACGCTGACAGATTATTTGCTTTATTATTCATAAGGAGAGCAGGCAAGGGGTCGGAGGGGGAGCAGGGGTGCACAGCAGCAGTTATTCATTAAATTCGTCCAACGATTCGAGCAAGGTATGCGTGGCGCGTGGAAGGGTTTGCGACACACACACACTTTGAGTGGCTCTAATGTACTTCCTAACTCAATTGGGCCATAAAGTACCCAGGCTGATAAATAAATGTGCTCTTGTATGAATTGCGAGCTGCATGAAGTGCTTATCGTAATCTTTTTATGCGCAAATTTATGTTTTAGGGTGTGTTTTACACTGGCAGACAGTTTCAACAATGATATAACGAACTCGGACTTGTCAAGTGTTGGGAAATTGTTGACGAAATGGGTAAAGATTGCGCAGGTTGCATATTTAATTGGGTATGCAAGTGAAACAGTTGGAAATATGGTTAAGAAAGGGTTGAAAAGTGGTTCGTGGGCTGAGAATGAAAGGTTGAGCCTTGTAGGGGCTGATCCAAGAGTGAACTTGTAATATTTTGGTTTAGTATTCAAATTTAAAGCAGTTCGAAATAACTTTGCAGGCTAAGAGCTCTAAATATAATCAAGAGAATTTAGAATTAAAAATCTTGAGACTCAATATTAAATAGACTCCCTTACAATAGACTCCCTTAGTGTGAGCAGATAAGCTAGTTCAAAAAGGTTGCGCAAATTGAGGTTCTTTATGGAGACTATGTTGAACTCATTGAAAGGCTTAGTTCAAAATCAAACCTGTAGTTTTTGGAGTCTCTGCTCAATCAAGTATTATTTTTGAATCGTTTTTAAACTGGTTCAGTAATGGGTTTTCCTTTATTTGTCTTTTATTCTTTCAAAATAAGTTTGAGAAAGTTTTTTCTATCGGAAACCTCAAGAAAATCATAGATAACAGTAATCGCAGTTAATATATATATTTTAAACTAACCTTAAGTAAGTTATTCTTCTTTTTTTTTGTTAATTCATCATTCTATATTTTACCTCAAAAAGTTGCTTCTGTATGTTGTAGTACACTGGCTTCAATTAAATAAGAATCGCTATTAAAAACGAAATTATATCAACCTCTATTTTACAAAAATAAACTGAACACTTCTGCATTAATTAACTCGCTTAAAATACTCAACACTTCACTCAGATTTCTTCAAAATATTTTATTTTGTTTCTTGGTTATTTGCATCCCTCAAATCGCGTAGCTAATTATGAGCGCTAATATTATGGATTTGTATTTTTTGCCAGCAACAACTTTCAGAACTCTCTCTCACTCTCTTTCCCCCTCTCTCTCCCCTCCTCTCTCTCTCTTCTCCTACTTTATCTGCTGCCATCTCTCCCTCGACCAGAGGCACCCCCCTCAATCGAAAATGTGCGACTTGTGTAGGGCACTCGACTAGTCTGGCGTGCTTGACTTGCCTCCTGCGCAGGAGCTGCCTTGGAGCTGCTCTGGCAGTGTACGGCGGGGCTAATGTGTAGCGCTGCTCATTCGGATTTATTAATTGCGCTCCGGCATTGTGCGTAGCAAGTAAATTAATTAGCGAATACTTGCCTTAATAATCATTTTAATGGAATTTGTAATTTAATGCGCCTAACGAGAGTTTTATGTGTGATTACGCCAAGCTCGCTCGGCCTCTCGCTTCCTCTCTTCATTCCACTCTCCAAAGCACTCGCTGGACCTCCTGCTCTACTCACTCTCTGACCGCCTATTGGGTCTGTTCTATTGATTTTCTCCGCAGGGAGAAGGTGAACAAGCAGAGCGAGGCGAGCAGCGGAAAGCGTAACCAGAAACAAACCACAATTTATTTAAGCCGCTTTAAATATTTCAACAGTGCGAGACGATGACGACGATGACGACTTTGTTGGGGGTGGTGTTGGATCTCAGTGAGCAGGAGGTGGTGGGAGGCGGGGAGGGGTCACTCAACTCTCGCTGGTTGCCGGGTTGCCTGGGTCAGGCTCGGACAGTCAATCACTTAATAAAACTTTTATGGCATTCGCATTAATTGATGGCGCTAAATTCTCAACTGCAATAAAACACAAAGCAAATGAAGTGGCCAAAAAGAGAGAGAGACAGAGAGAGAGAGAGAGGGGGGGGGAGTATAACAACATTTTGCTGCGTGCGGCATTTGTGCTTTGGATTTTACGATCTCTTCGCATTGATATGCTAAATAGCCAGAAAAGTTGGCCATCAATTTTAAAGCTTTCAATTATAGGGCGATAAGTTGAACGTTGCACAAATCCTGCAACTGAATCTCCAATCTCGCAACTGCAATCGGCAAACACAAACACAAACACTGGCACACACACACGCACACACAAATAAACACACACTCTCACACACAAATTCAACACACACTCGACACTGAGAAAAGTTTTCACAGCTCAAGCAGTGAAATATTTTCCACTAGCTTGCACAGTCCACACAGACAGCCAGACAGACATAGTGTGTGTGTGTGTGTGTGTGTGCCTCGGCTTAGCAGCTGCAAAACTAAACACACGTAAAATTTGCTTTAACTTAAATGCATAAATTTTGCAAGAGACGAGAAACGCAGCGAATCGAAACGGAATCATGTGAAATGAGAGCAGGCAAAAGTGTTTTAAAGACTTGACATAGCCAAATCATATACAACACCGTAGGGAGTGTGTGTCGGGGGTGTTTAGTATGTGTGTGTGTGTGGTGTGCATGGTGTGTGTGTTATCTTTTAATTAAACATGAAAGTGAGCTGAGCTGAGCTGTGCTGCCTGTGCCGGGTGCATTTCACCAGCTGAACCGAACTGAACTGAACTGAGCGCAAAACCCACAACAAACCAACAAAGCAATGTTTTCTATAGCTAAACAGAAATCGATGTGCCATCCCTCCCCCCCTCTATGCCACACCCCTCTCTGGCAATGTGCTGGCCAAAAAGCAAAGCTGAAATGCACTTAGAAGCGAGATGAGATTCAGATTCGTGTGCAATGAGATCGATTCAGCATGTTGCTTAGTTAGTTTCAGCATATCAAATTATAATGTGGACAGCATAATGACAAGGATAGTGCAGCAACTAGAGAGAGTAGGGAAGAAAAAGAGAGAGGAATAGGGAAAGAGAGGGAGGAGAGAAGGAGACTGATTGTTATTATTTAATTAATCTGAATTTATGTGGGATTAATTTACATTGAGAGAGTGAGAGTTGGAGGTTGTGGAAGAGGTTGCTGTATTTGCCATACTATATGATATATATACGATATATCTCATGTCAGCATACAATCCAGTATGCAGCTAATATACCCTTTACAGTCTTGCTGCTGCTGCATTTGCCAACTGCATTCAAGCACTTCTGACAATGCAAACTCGAGCACATTTCTGGCCATTCCAAATGCTTTTCTTTCCCACTCTCAGCATAATATTATTTATAACCTCTCGCACAGACTGTGTCCCCACTCTCTCTCCTCCTCTCTCAGGTGTCACCGAGTGGAAAGTTTTGTGTGTTGCCTGCTTTTAGGCGTTGGCTCACTAAAATCAAATAGCAGACATCGCCGCATGTGACATTCATACTAAGCCAGAGACAATGACATCAGCTTAGTACCCCCATGCCTCCCTCCACCCACATCTTTACTCCTCCCGCTCTCTCCCTCCCACCCTCCTCTCCTTCCTTCTACAACTTCAGCTGCAGCTTCCTTGAAAAAAAAAATATGAAAGTTGTTCCAAAATTTATAAGACTGTCGTTGCCGCTGCTGCTGCTGCTCTTGACAACGGTTTCAGTTTCAGTTGAGAACTTTCAGTTGCATACACAGAGCACGTCGCGCAGTTTCGGTGAGACGTGAAGCAAGACAAAGACAGCAATAGGAAGAAGAGAGAGAGAGGGAGGCAGGCAGAGTGGAAGGAAAGAAAACAAACATCATACGCATATTTAATTGAAGACGCTGCGATGCGAGGCAGCAGACCACAAAAACCTAAGATAACAATAACTAAGAGTGTTTAAAGTAGTTTGACAGGCAGGCATGACTACGGCATACCCTGTAATGACTGCAGTGTACCCTGTGATTGAGATCTATTAACTTTGATTTATAAATTGAGAAGTTTCTCTTGCATCTCTTTGACTTTTACCTAAAGTTGTTTATCTTCTTTCTGTTCTGCCATATAGCACATACCCTATAATGCCACATGTGCTATGTTTTCTACATCTAAACTACACCCTCACTGCTAGGTACAGCAACTCTCTGGGCACCATTTACCAAGTCGCTTAAGCAAACCAGCTACATGACGTGAAATCACAAGAATCAAAATAAAAAAAAGATTTGCTAAGAAAACAAATCAAAATCCTCAATGAACGACAAAGGAAAACACCAAGTAAAGGAAGAGAAAGGCACAGTAAGTGATGGAGACAGAGAGAGAGAGAGCGAGTGAAAAGAAGAAGCCAGAAACCGCACACAATCACACAAAAATGTCCTTTGGGTGTAAAATCGATTAAAGGCATCGAAAACGAGAGAAACGGAAGTCAATCAGCTGGCGAGGGGCAAGGGGGGAGGCCCTGGCGAGACGAGCTGCGAGCAGCGAGCAGCGACGGCATCGCACCTGACGCTGACATGGGAATTAGTGCTTGAAGTGCTCGGATTGCTTACACATAACGAGCAGGCAACAGCCACAGCCGCAGCCACAGCTACAGCTTCTTCTGTGCCTTGTCTGTCTCTCTCTCTCTCTCTCTCTCCCGTTGCCTCTGTCTCGCCGTATGTTTGACTGCCTCGTGAGCTGCCTAATAAGCCGTCTAAAGCGTTGCCTTTGCTGATGCCGCATATCGCCAATTTGCGCCCACTGTGCGTCGTATTAATGCCAGCGAATGTGTTTCGCATTAGCAAAAGAATTTCACTCGTGTTTGCTCAGGGGATGTACACGCGAGAGGAGGAGACTGCGTGGGGGGGGGAGGCGTGTCTACTGTAATTGCACGCCAATGTACGCACGTAACTGCATATTTACATATCACTCGTCGAGCGCTGACAACGAGCAGCAGCAGCAGAGGCAGCGACTGCGACTGCGACGGCGACGGCGACGGCGACTGCGACAGCGTTGGGGGTGTGAGCAAGTGAATTAAAATAAATTAAAGCATGCTTTCAGGCGCGCCATGTAAATAATGCAGCGCCATTTTTCTCACAAGCGAGTGGTGTCAGTGAGAGGGGAGTGTGGAGTGTAGGGGGCGTGGCACAGCGCCTCGCACACTGATTGATATGTCTGTCGTCGTCGTCGTCGTCCTCGGCGTCTTTGCTTGTGAGTGTCTCCTTCGAGTGCGCTCCATGGATCTTATCTGCTCCATTGCCAGTTGCCCCGTAGGTGTTGAATCATTTACAAGCGTACTCACCTCCCCCTTCCACCAACACCCCTCTCCCCCTTCCCTCTTTCCCTTTCCCTTCTTTGCTTCGCTGTCTTGCTGTCTCCACTTCGTTTGTCGTCAGTCTCAACGTGCTACTCCATTGTCGCTTCGTTGATTGCGTCAAGAGAGGGAGACAACAACAATAATAACAACAACAAAAGCCTTGCACAATGGCAGCGCCACAAGGAGCTGCGCTACTCTCTGATTATTATTGCTGCTTGTGGCATGCCACGCCGTACGCAGCGCTGCCCAGTCCGAGCAGCAGCAGCAGCAGCTGCGAATCAATTAGATGCATTGCCAGCTCGACCAAGCAACTTGAACATGATTAAAGTGCAATTCGAGCTGCTCTCAGTCCCGCCGGATTTCGCCAGGGATCGAGCAAGGACAGTTGCGACTTTCACAGCGTTAAGCCCAATACGACGCGATTGAGTTGCCACTCAAGAAGTTTTACCCAACAGTTTCGGCGAGTAAACAAGTGAAATTACTTGTATTACGTAATTTTTACCCTTTGATATTCCGCTATAAATATCATTGATGTAGAGACTGTGGGCTGGCAAGACCATCAAGTATGCAGGGCAGCTTGGATATATTTTTAATATTTCTTGGGCATGAGTTGCAGTAGGGTACAGTCGTAAGCTACACGCTAAATATATCTGCTGACTTTTTAATAAATATTTATAGAGAGTGCGTCATTTCCTATATAGTAATAATGAGTAACTTGCACAAACCAATTAATAAAAAAATTTAATTTTCTATTCATATATAAAATACCTTATAGAATCTCTCATCTTGATTTCCTTTCAATGCAACTAGTCACAAACTACTTGCATTATGTATACGCAAATATCTTGTGCATTTATTAAAGTTTTCTTTAAACAAACTGCAAGTTGGCAACTCTTAACGTCGCATTAAAAAGGCATCAAAAGAAAATCCCAAGCTCTTTCAATTCCAGCAGATAATCTGCTGCTTATGACTTGCATAACTTGGCCAACTAATTGAATTAATGCTGAGAACAGTTAAACGTAATATAAAAAGAGAGATCTCTATTTAGCAGCAGTAGAAGCAGCAGCAGCATCAGTGTTGCATGTTGAGCACAGAAAATATGTTGAAAAGAAGGGCAGAGCAGAGAGCAAGAAGAAGAACAAGAAGATGAAGGAGAAGCAGAAGCAAAAATTATCTACGAGCATGCTTTGAGCCTTGGTTACCTTTATCCGGCTCTGCTGCAGTGTAGCAAGTGGTTGCCTCTTCAGCATGTCACATGAGCTTGCCACACACATACCACACGCACATGCAGTGCGGCAGTACTTGGCAGTCTCTCGGCGGTTGCTTGTTAATCCGCATATACAAATATTTCACATACGCCCCGTGTGCACGCGGCCAGTGCAGTTTGACAAACTAGGTGAGTCAGTGTTGCTGTGGCTGCTTCGCTGTTGTCGCCGTTGCTGCCTCGCATTGTTGTACTGTTTTATTAACCCAATAACTAAGCCGCCCGCGGCCTGGCAAGCGAACCTTTAAGTCAAAATGCCAGCAATGCGGGTCGCTTGTCGCTTGTCTTTGCTTTGTGTGCCCCACTTGGCAGTCAGCGACTGTCAACTGCAGCAAATCTGTCTGTCCGCCCCACCGTTCCTCCTCCCCTACTCTGCCCCTGCAGGCACTTATCTAACACCTTTGACTCCGTTGCAGCAGCTGGCGCTTATCTGTCATGGTTACCAGGCGGGATTTTAATTAGCGTCCAGCCTCAGTTCTCTCACACTCTCTCTCTCTTGTGTCCAGCACACTCCTTTGCCTGCCCTTTTGCATGGCATTTGGCTGCTCGTTCGCTTGTGAAAATGTTGCCAGCTTTTCACAAAAACTGCTTTTCGGTCGTCCTGGCAACGACGTTGACACGCGCTGCCTCGCTCATTATCCTTTATGAATTTTTCATAACTGCAGCGGCAATTGAAATTTTGACCTTTTTTCAGCTGCTGCCGCTTTTCAAAGCGGGAGGGATAATTTCTTAAGCGCGTGCTCGGCAAGCTAATGCCACAAGAAGAATGAAAGGCAGGCAGGCAGAAGACGCAGACGAAGACGAAGACGAAGCTGAACGTAAAGTTGCCTGCAAATTAGATTTAACTCGGTCTAAGAAACTCCATTGAAGTGCGCCGTGCTTGAGCTTAACCCAAGTTTAACCTTCGCACTCGCAGCCGTCGCAGTTCGCCTGCAGCGCTCGCTCGCTTTTGGGTTCAGTTCCCAAGTCTTTTCTGTTTACCTTGCCTCGCACCCCCTCGCACGCTTCTTAAACGCCACGTGGTGTTGCATTTTTTATTAGCATTTCGCACGTTTTCAGCTTTGGTTCGTCACTCGTCTGCCAGGTGGGCACCACTCTGCCCAGGTATTGTTGCCTTTGAAGCGCAGCTCGTTGTCGTCTTTTCTGCTACAGCACAGCAGGGTGCCTGTGTGGGGTATATGCACTGCGGGGAATATAATATAATTTCACTTAATAAAGAAAGAAATATATTATATTCATATTAGTTAAGCTGCATGAGAGTGAGGCAAACATTTTAATTACAAATTAGAGTTGAATTCAATTTGGAATGCATATTTTGGGCATTAATTTATTACACAAAGCAGTTCCACTATTTTATTTATATGCCTACATATATTTCTAAATAAATGCATAATTTTATTTTTTATTTTTTTCGTTCAACCTGATTTTATTAGAATTATTCATATTTATGGAAAACCTTAAACAAGCAGCAGCTCATGCTGCTCCGAGTTTTCCACAAGCTTTTACGCAGCGTCTACCCTCTGTGATAGTTGACCTCCTGCGCCTAAAAAGACGAGTCAGAAGGGAACTCGCCAGAACTGGAGATGCCCGTATCCAGAGGATTTACAGAAGGTTATGTAATCGTCTTCACAAAGTTCTGACCCTCAGTAAACAGCACCAAATAGACGACCTATTGGAGAACTTGGACCCAGATGCTATCTCCTCCAAATACTCGCTATGGAGAATCACAAAAAGGTTTAAGTTCCAGGCTTCTCAGAAATCTGCTATAAGACGTGCTTCTGGTGGTTGGTGTCGTACTTCACAGGAAAAAGCCGAAGAATTTGCAAGCAACTTAGAGCAACGATTTACGCCGCACGCATTTGCCGATGCAAATCATTGCCAATACGTTGCGGAATCTCTTGATACGCCATTTCAAATGGCACTACCAGCAGATCCTGTAACCCTAGACGAACTTAAACAAATCGTAGCTATGCTGAAGCCAAAAAAAGCTCCGGGTCATGACCTTCTTGACAACAGAACTATACGAATCTTGCCAGATCAAGCTTTACGGTTTCTAGTTATCATTTTTAACAGCGTTCTTCATGAAGGTTACTTCCCTAAAGTCTGGAAGTCTGCTAATATAATTCTAATACTGAAACCTGGAAAGCAGCCCACAGAGGTAGACTCGTATAGGCCAATTAGTCTCCTGCCTACTCTTGGCAAAATTATGGAAAGGTTGATCCTCAACAGACTGAGGGATGTCGAGGCTGCAGAAAGGGCGATCCCTGACTTCCAATTCGGATTTCGGACTCAACATGGCACGCCTGAGCAACTCCACAGAGTTGTAAATTTTGCGCTAGAAGCCCTTGAAATGAAAGAGTATGCGGTTGCAGCTTTCTTGGATATCCAACAAGCTTTTGACAGAGTGTGGCATCAGGGACTTTTATACAAGGCAAAACAAATCCTTACACCACAACTATTCCAGATTGTAAAGAGCTTTTTGATAGGACGTACATTCTGTGTAACGACAGATGGTTTTAAATCATCCGTTAAAGTCATACAAGCGGGAGTTCCTCAAGGAAGTGTGCTTGGCCCCACTTTGTACTCTATTTTCACCGCGGACATGCCCACCCAGACAGCAGTCACTGGTTTAGTCCGGGAAGATGTGCTGATCGCGACATATGCTGATGACACCGCGATTCTTACAAAAAGCTCCAGTATCAGCGAGGCGTCAGGAGCTCTGCAGGAGTACCTGGATGCATTTCAGAACTGGGCAGATATGTGGAATGTCTGTATTAATGCTGACAAATGTGCAAATGTTACATTTACTAACCGGATAAGCAGTTGCCTTCCTGTTTCACTTAAAGGAAGGGTGCTTGATCATAAATCTTCTTACAAATACCTTGGAGTGATTCTCGATAGAAGCTTAACCTTCGGAAGGCATGTTACGGCGATACAGCACTCTTTTAAGAAAAAGGTTTCTCAGATGTCATGGCTAATTGCTGCTTCCAACAAACTCTCACTCTCTAACATGATTAGAATTTATAAAAGTATTTTAGCGCCTGGCCTATTTTACGCTATACAAGTTTATGGAATCGCTGCCAAAACGCACCTTAATAAAATTCGAGTTCTCCAGGCTAAAACTTTAAGGAAGATCACGGGTGCCCCTTGGTATATGAGGACAAGAGATATTGAACGTGACTTGAAGGTGCCAAAAATTGGAGACAAAATTCTGGTGATAGCGAAAAAGTATAACGAGCGACTACAATCTCATCCAAATACCCTAGCCAAGCGACTTAGCATGGCCGCTGAGAGTTATGCCAGTCAAAGAAACAGAAAGAGAAGACTAAAACGACACCACCCTCAAGACCTAGTTGAACGGCACTTGACATAACAGAGTTCCTTGCAAATATATAATACACATATTAGTCCATAAACATTCCACCTCCCTAATACACTTACCAAATAATCTCTGTGAATTCCGCAGAACTCAATAACAAATTTATACATACAGATTAGGTTAAGTTGCCCAATTGGGTAATAGTGTACTAGTCAAATAAAAAATTAATATTTTTGTTTATAAAAAAAAAAAAAAAAAAAAAAAAAAAGCTCCCTTTCATTTCACATGCATATTCAGGCGCACTAAAAAGTATGCTACATAAATTTTAATGCAGTTGCCTTGGCCGCAAGCGAACAAGTTGTTTGCCTTGTTTTGGAATTAATATATTAAAATACTAAAAAATACTAGTAAAATAAATAAATAAAAATAAAAAATAAATAAATGTATATAAAGAATACAATATTTTCAATATTAATTCGCATTGCCAGTTTGTTTAGGGCATTTGCCAGTCTCATTGAACTTCCTCTCTCTCGCTGTCTTTCTTTATCTTGGCCAAGTTCTCATTTTCTTGAAGCACATTTTTCATTTGCACGCTCTCGCTATCTATGTGTGTGTGTGTGTGTGGGTGAGTCTGTGCGACTCTGTGCATAATTCTTGGCTGTGCAAATTGCGTCGCTTAGTTTTGTTGCCCGCTTTCAATTAGAGCGAGGAAGCGGCATGCAGCAGTTGCAACAGTTTACTTGCAGCCCGAAGGCTGCACATCGCACTTCTCTTTTGTTGTAGAATTGTTGCTAAATCTGCTGCTGATGCTGGCACAGTCGCTCCCTCAACTCGACAACTTCTTGGACCTGGCTGCACTTTTGTTTCGACTCGCTGAGCCGTGTCCTCAGCCATGCCTGCAGGCGGCTGCCTTCCCAGACGTTGCTCTTTCCATAACCAAAATGAGACACTTGGCTTCTCCCGTTGTTCTGCGCCTTCTGCTTCCCCCTCATCTTGTTGTTCTTGCTGCTGCTGCTGTTGTTGTCAGCTCGAGTGGCACTTTTGCATAGGCCGCGACGCCGCCGTTGTCAGCGTCAGTTGCATTGTCAGCTTTGCACCTTCGCAACGACTGTGGCTGGCAGTGCGGCTTCTTAGAAATTCATTTCGCCGCTCCCTGCATTGTCGCGCAAAAGTTTAATTACAAAAGACAAAATGCACTGGTTACCCGAGACCTGCGTCCTGCCTGCCTGCCGCATCCTGCACTCTGCTGCTTCCTGCAACCATCGTTCGTCGCTCGTTGTCAGTTTTTTCTTCTTCTGCACTTTCACCTGGCCTTTTCCTTTGTACAGCGCGAGCAGCTTGCAGCAGCATGCAGCATCCTCTTTTAATTTCTTGCCGCCTCTCGCAATTTCGCTTCACAAGTTTTGCTCATCATAAAATCGCGCAGAGTCGTGCAGCGTCCTCCTCTTTGACAGTTTTAGAAGTCGACGGGCATTGAAGGGGGTTTTTTAATCAGTTGCATGAGTCTTGCGCCTCACTGCGCTTTACAACACTTTGCCTGCGCCGCACTTACCCAACACTTCACAGCACTGTTGTGCGGTTGAGCGGTGCGTATGTGTGTGGTGTGTGTGTAGGAGGTGTGTCTGTGTGTGTGTTTGTTGTGTGGTAAGCTGCGGCTGTGTGTGTTTAGCTGCTCTCTTAAGTTTCCATTATTTGCGGTTTAATTGTAGAGAATGAGTATGGGAGATGGCAGTGGCAACTTACGATTGCGATATAAGTATTTATCGCATGCGATAATTCTGCAAGTTTTGCAGTTGAGATAAGTCTGCAGAGTGTAAGTTTGACTGATGAGCTCCAATGACTAGTTATCGGCAATATTTGAAATATATTCAATGTTATCGATAAGAAAATTATCGATAAATGTGACAAAATTTATTGCTAATATGTTTTGGCAATTTTATTAGGTATTGGAAATACTTGCAATAATGTTATTGTTATCGATATCAAAACTATCGATAAATGTGACAAATTTTTATTTTTGTTGCTAATATACGATAGATATTTATCTAAGCTGTTGGCAATATTTGAAACAATTATAATTTTATCGATATGAAAACTATCGATAAATTAATTTTTTATTTGAATATTTAGGAAATGATTAAAGTTATTGATATGCTCTCTAAAGCGGGAACTTCAAGTATCATGAGCACTTCAAATACTATCGATATCGAACGCATCGATTAATCGATTTTAAATATTAGTTATAAATAATATAAACAATAATTAAACTAATAAACTTCAAGCACTTTGATATCGAGACCATCGATAACTAAGACTTCACGTGCACAGCATGGCTTGCAGTGCAAAAACACGAGAAAGTATTTAGAGTCGTATCGATTTGCCATCGTCATCAGTTATCGATCGGCCTATCTAATTGTAAACTGTGCTCTGCTGCTCCAAAGGTGTTTCCCAGACAGTTTATGTATTCCTCCTTAAGTGATATTAAAATAATTGAAGGCAGACAGCAAACGCAGCCATGACTCAGCACGAAAGTGGCAAATGCCGAAATTTGAAACTTAATTAGAAAATGCATTATGCAAATTTCAAGTAATTGCTGAACCTGCATAATTAATCAGATGTTTGTCGTGGCTTCTATCTTCTCCCATCGAGATATTTACCAGGCAAAGCGATAGAGCGACTCCAGTCTCTTCCTATCTCTCTCTCTCTCATAAATAAGTCTTAAATATCCAGCTACTTTCTCTAATTGTTCTGGCACTTAACAACACACACACACATAGGCGGAGGCGCACTCTCAGTGCGGCACTTTACAACACTTGCAGTCATATTGTAGGCTAGAAGACCATTTAATATTCAATACTTGTGGATTAATTATTCGGAATGTAAATGTTTACACGACACACACTTGACAGGCTAACAGCAGAAGGAGAGCCAGATAAAGGTAGTGGGGAAGAGAGAGGGGGGAGGGGGATTGATGAGCTTAAGTATGTCAACATAAATTGCAATCACATAATATTCCATTTTGCAAACCATTCATTACGCGCATTGTTGTTGCTCGTTTTTAATAAATTTTAAATAAACACGCAGACAGGAACAGAGACAGAGACAGGAACAGAAACAGAGACAGACAGTGGGAGAGCGAGCACGACTGACAGCTATCGGGCGGCGGACTGTAGACAAATATTTGCATTAGATGCGATACTTTTGCCTCGCACTGTGGCGCGTAGATTGGATCGATCCCTCGTCACGGCGCTTTGCCCTTGTTTACAGCGTCGCAGAGCGCGCACAGAGGCAGCGTTTTGTTTGTTTTATAAATTATTGACACTTTATTGACAGCCAACAGCACCAGCAACAACAGCAGCAGCAACAACAAGAAGCAGCAACGGGGACAGTAGCAACAACAATGTGCACACACAATGAGGCGGAAAACAATGGCGCATAAAGTTCATTATGTGCTCAACTCCACGCACAGTGGAACAAAAGTGTTTGTTGAATTGCAAATGTGCTGGACATTGTCGTTGCTGCTGTTGTTGTGCTTTATCATCGGCTTAATATGCCATATAGGTATGGTGACCGTCCCCCTCCCCTCCCTCTCTTCTTTTAATACAAAAAATTGCAACAGTAAAAAGTGAAAATTATGGAAAATAAATAACAAACAATCGTGCATAAAACATTAAAAGGCAACTAATAAATAATAAATGTACAAAAAGGATAATAAGTCCATTTGACACCTTTGTTGTTGTAGGCAGGTAGTAAATTGATATTTTTTATTTGTTTACATTGGCAGTATACCCTGTAAGCTAAGTGCTGTGAGAGCTTTGAAGGAGTGTTGAGTATACATACATATTTATAGAAAAATCTACATCAAATTGGGTTCAATAAAATGCTTGAGTTTATGCACAGGGTATTTGCCAGTCGAGCACATGCAGAGATATTTCATAATTTGATGATAAATTTAGTTAATTATAGAGTGAAAACTTTCCCCTTTACTTTACAGAGCAACAGCAAATCGCACATACCCTCTCTCGCAGTCACACTGTTAATTTCCTCCATTTTGTTTGTATTTTTAAAATCATTTCCATTGCGGTGCACGCGCAAATGCTCAGTGCGTACAACGCACAGTGCACACTTATTTATTGACATAAATAATTAAATAATTTGTTTGAGTGTTGCGCAATCAAAGAGATCAGTTAATGTTTGTGTGTCTAGCAAATTAATTGCACGCCATTCAATCGCTGTAACAATCGGAGCCATTTACCAAATGGACCCAATGAACAGTTGATATTAGAAAGGCAAACAGAAAGGATATATTTCAATTAAAGTGATAAGAGCAGGGGCTCTTAACAAGTGAATTAAATGGCAGAATTAAAAAAATACTGAATATTTAATTTGAGTTGAAATTATTGCAATAATAGGAATAGCAATAATAATCAATACGAATAATTAGAAGAATAAATATATATATTAGGTTTCTTGTTCATTCATTACCAATAAATTGGTGCAACAACAAACTTTTTTGATGAAGTAAAATGAATTGATAATTATATACCAAAGAACTGATCCAATTAGGTTGACTCAATCATAAAGAAACCTTCAATCCAACAGCAAATCTTAAAGATTTCACTTCTGATTCCCCTTAGCAATTTCAAACTCTGCTCCAGTCTTTGGTTTCTCCCTTAGTCTGATTGTATTCGTGTTTCATGTATCTTTAAACCGTTATAGAATCGCTGGAATCCCCTCGAGGTTGTCATGACAATGGCGCATTAAATGCGGCGTCATAAGCCGCACGTTCAGGTCTTCGGGACATTCGATTTATTTGGTTGTGCAATACACTTTGTGTACTTTTGTTTTATGCCATTTAATTTTTATTTGCTCACACGCACACACACACGCAATCGCGCACGTTCAACCTGTTTCAGGCAGCTTTCTCCTTCTCTCTCGTTCTCCTCTCTCCGTTCGCTTTACCGCTTCGCAGTCTGCTCTGTTTGCTTTTGCAGCTTGTGCGCCGTCGATTGATTTATATCAATATCCGTCAACCATTTCATTATGTAATATTCCAGTCGAGCCGATCGGAAGCTCAAATAAAAGTTGTATAAAAAACGAGTTAAATCTGTTTGCATTAATTAAAATCACACCCACACAAACCCACACACACACTCACACCCAATTATACCCATTCGCAGTGTGCGTCGGGTGACAAACTGCATTTGTGGTAATAGCTTCGGCTTGTTTATCACGCTATTTATGATATATGTGATACACGCGTCCGGCAAACCATTGAAATACAATCAAAAAACAATTAGCAGCTACGCTCGACTAGCGCAGATACCCTGCTTAATTATAGCTTCGATTTAGCAGCAGTATATCGATTAGATTTAGTTTTTGATTGTGGTTTATTGGATAAGAGAATGTGTTTATCTTTAGTTGGAAGAATGATGAGGTTTGATTCGATATTGATGAATATAAATATGAAATTTCACAGCTCTAAGAACTATAAGATTTTATGCATGAGATGTTTCTTATATAGTCTATCTACAGTTGGAATAATTTTTAAGTTGTATTAGATATTGCATTTCAATTTTCATTGCTCTACTGAGATCTAAGAGTTCTTGTACATGAAATGTTCTTTATATAGTTTAACTTCAGTTGCCATAACACGTTAGTTTCATACGATATTGAAAAATACATATATCTGATTTTATACATCAGATGTTCATTTTATGAATAGTTTATCTTTAGTTGGAATAATAGTTAAGTTTAATGCGATAATAAAGAATGCTTATACAAAATTTCACACTTGTAGTCTCTACAGATCCAGAGATCTGCTCGTATTTCCACATAACTTTTATATTAAATTCTTACAATGCATGTTGTGCTCATAAATAGAATTCCCATGAAACCCTTCCACATTCACCCTTAATTACAGGGTATTAAAGAGCGTATAAAAACGAAATGAATTTGTCATTAAGTGAAGGCCATTAATAAATCTGATATTGCAGGAAGTGGTGGAACTTAGTATACGCATTGGCATAATCTATATATTTCTATACAACTAGCGCATAATTTACACACACTCACACACACACACGCACGCACACTGGGGCCATGCGTCAATAATGCGAGAATAAAACACAATTTGTCTCAATAAATTTTCAATTAACGTTGAAAAACGTTTGCCTACCCAAAAAGCCGCAGCGACAGCCGACAACAACAGCAAGCAGCAGAGAAAGGGGCGTGTCAGCAAGGGGCGTGGCATGGAAGCTTGTCTAACTGATTGACACGAAACAAATCAAAATTGAAATGTAAATGGAAAGCAAAGGGGGAGCAGCAGAGGCAGCAGAAGGAGCAGAGCAGAGCAGGTTAGAGTGTGCCCAAAGTGTATTTATATCTTGAAAGCTGCAGATGTGTTTATATTATATATAGAAATTTGAACCGTTGTTAATTGACAACAAGGGAGTAAAATGTTAAATAATTGAACATATAAAAAAAGAGGGAAATGTATCAAAAAATATAAAAAATTAAAAATAAATAAGGGAGTTGAACTGTGGAGAAAATAAGTACAATAGATCACAGTTTTTAGCTGACTTCAACTGGTTTTCACCCCACCCCTTTCCCACTGTATGTCGGCTTGCAATTGACGCACGGCTTACCCCTCTCCCCTACCTTCCCCCCTCAGTTAGTGGGCGGTTCGAGTTGACAGATCAACAGGATATAATGAACATTATGAAACGGCGATGGCAGCGTGCGCTAAATGAATGGATAAAAGCGCAAATCGTAAGGGTTGCCAGGCTGCCCCGCAGAGAGTTGGGGGGCGTATACTCCTCCCCCTTCAGTTTCCCCATTCTCCCCTCTGCATAGTCGGCAATTGTTTGTGCGCTTGTCCCTTTCGCCATTCAGTCATTCAGTTAAGCAAACAATAAGCAGCGACGGGTCCACAGGAACTGCGCTGCAATCAACATAATCGCTGTGCAGGAAGAGGACTCTCAGCACAGTCAAGGGGAGGGAGGGAGAGAGGAAGAGAGTGGGGGGAGGGGAAGGGGAGCCGGGAGCCAACAGCGGGCATGACAATTTCAAATGAATGTTAAATACCAAAAAGCGACAGAAACAAGCAGAGGCAGCAAAAGGGGGGAGAGGCAGGAGGCACGAGGCTAGGGGGGAGTTCCCGCAGCACGCTGATGATGACGACAAACAAAACAACAACAATAGCGGAAGCAAAGCAACAAAAAAAAACAGGAGCAGGAGAGAGCAACGTTTCGCCCCGCAGCAAAAACAATAACAAAGGCAGGCGGCGCCACATGCTGCTGCTGCTACTGTTGCTGCCACAAGCCTCAGCATAATAGTAAAGTGTATGCAACACATAACGGAAAGTTGCATAAAAGCGCAGCGCAACATAACTGCCAACAGCAGGGAGGGGGAAATGGTAGGGAAGGGGGAAGGAGCGACGTCATCGACAGCCGTGCGCGGCATCAGATCATTGTTTGCCGCATGTTACAACTGCTGCTGCTTCTCCTCCTCCTCCCTCCTCCTCCTTCTTCCACTCTTCCTGCAGTTGCAACAAAATTTAATTGCCTCACGTTGCACTGGCCACGCCTATAAGTGGGCTGCACCTGCAACAGCTACCGAAAAATGCTTGCCCCATTCCCAAAAGCTAATTAAGCTAAAAGTCAACGCGCACCGTGCTCCATGACTTTTTCTCTGGACGCCAGCACAGCCACGCCCCCTCATTGCCCACTGCCCACTGCTCGCCGCTCGCTGCTCGCTGCTGACTGCTGCGCTGATGCATTGAAAAGCCGGGAAAAAGTTTGCGACGCGCCAACGAACGACATTCATTTAAAATTAATTAAAAGAAAATTCGCTCGACTGTGAAACACAAAGACAAAAGAACAAGAACCAAAATATATAAATTAAGTGGAGTCCAGCCCTCTCTCTACCTCGCTCTCCCCTTTCTTCCCCTTCTTTCTCTCACTGCCTTTGCCTCTCTCACTCTCTTTGGCACTGCTCGAGTTAAATGCTCTATGAAGGGAAAGCAAATGCCATCGATAAGCAGCTATTGTATAAGAGCCTCTTGGCAAGCTGCTTAGAGAGTATGTTCAGTTTGGTAGTTGAATGGGATATAGAAGAATTATAAGTAGTGAAAAATAGGTAGTATAAGTGCTGATAAACATACATTTAAACATGTTTACACTCCTATATGGCTTTTATATATAATATAATACTACTTTACTATTCAATATACAATATTTCTTAGGTTAAGTTTGCTTCTGCTTCAAAGTAAGACTTAATAAACATTTTAGTATATAATATAATAAAAAATAAGAAAAAAAATATTTAGCTCAATAGTGAAAAAAGTGACTAGGTATTATTGGTATCAATTTAAAATTGTCTTTTAATATTATTTGTATACAGTGATAACAAAAATCTTATAAAAGTTATTCAATATAATTTTACAAGATAGGAAACTCAATTTTGTAGCCAAATATTGTTATGATTTGTACATATTTATTATTTATGGATAAGCTATTTGTATTTATGTATATTTATATGCAATATTTATATATAATGTCTATTATAATAGGAATAAGGCTTGAACATATGTATTTTTCACGAAGGAGCCTGCGTTGATCAACAGCGATGTCCTTCGACAAGTTTCGGTGTTTTTGGCAATGGGTTCTATATATGCTTTAATGCTAAAATTGAACTGAGATTTTGATCTTAAGTTGCCTAAATTAAATTACATTTAAGGCTCAATATTTCAGAATATGCACCTATTAATATGCCCAGCACTGTAGCTCCTGCACTCTTCTCTGCAGTCTTAGCAGTCAGTTGCTAGATATAAACAGTAAACAGAGAACTGCCAAGCACTGTAAGGGTATTCAAAGTAATGTAATAATGTGAAATTGTGAAATCGACAAGACGTGGCCATAAAAATGTTTTACAATTAATGTTTATTAACGTTTGGCAGTTCGTGCTGCCTTCCTGGCTGACTTCAACTGACTTGGTCTGGCCGCGGGCCAATTGCTTACGCGGCGCATGCAACGCGCCGTTGGGCTTGTCTCTGCCTCTGCCCACATCCGGTTGCCGTTAAGTGGCTGTAAGTGCGTTGAGGGGGAGCAAGAGAGAGAGAGGATGGAGGAAGACAGCTTGAAACGGCGATTGCCGAAAACTGAACACACACATCGCAACGCATCGCATTTAAAATATATTTCCATTCCACGCCCACAGCGCTGCTGGGTTGTCTCGACGGAAGTCTAGACGCTGAGCCGGCAAGCTGACTCAGCCAAGGGACTGGAAGGAAGGAGGGGGATGCAGCAGAGCGGGGGTGTGTTCGCTACTTACTGTTGTCATTCAATTTGCAATTTGTGTGTGTGTGCGCGCGCTCTCATAAATCTTGTCGCAATTTTTCGCATTGTTTTGTTTGAATTTCCGGTGATTTTCCTGGCCTGCAATTTTGCCTGTTTTCCCTGCCTAAAGTTAATAATAATTGCTCTAATCATGCCGGGGGCTTCATTCGAGTGGGTTCATGTTTGCTTTCAATTTTGCTTTCAATTTGTTTGCCGGATTAGTATAAAATATTTGCAACTAGTTTTTTTTTTGTTCAAGCCCCACGGGTGAGTAGAGACAGCACTTTGATTGCGTTTAAAATTACAAAAAAAAAGGAGAATTATATTTACATTTATTCTATGTACTAGTAAATGTTCCATTGCAAAGTTTTTGCGCAATTTCGCAGCCATTTTGCGCTGCGAAAACCATAAAAGCAACAAAAATGTTGCGTGCGAATCTCGTTTAAATTTCAACGAGACACAGAAGCGACCAAGTGTAGTGGCAACAATATTATTAACAACATCATCAGCAAGCTCATCACCATCATCAGGAGCATCATCATGAGCTTAGTCATCATCATTATCATCATCATTGTGGTCGTCTTGCGTTGCTTTTGCCGGATTTTTCTTATGAAAATTGAAAATGATCCTTTGCAAATATTTGCGCTCGACTGCGGTGACCAGCAGCGCTGTTTTTTAGGGTTTAGGGTTGCCATATGCCGTGGCATCTGCCAGCGACAGAAATAATTAAATGAAGCACGCACACACACACACAGCTACCTTGCCCACACACACAGACAGTCAGTCAACAAACAGCAGCTTGTCGAAGGTAACGCAGCGCGTAAGATACTTTACACAGAAAGATACTGTATCTGCAGCTTGACGGGGCCCCTAGCTAAAGCACTAAACCACTCGGATTTTTCCATTGTAAACTTGTATATGTTTGCCTTTGTAGAGGCTTAAGCGAAATTGATTATAAAACATATGTTTAAGTATCTTTATGTACGCGAAATAAATTTTGTTATAAAATGGAGAATTTTAGATTACATATTTACCTGAAGTTTAAATACTTCTAGCATATATTTAGTACTTATAGTTAAGGCGCAGTTGTATTTACAATATAAACATACATGCTCTGATCTTTCTGACACAGATTATGCCACCATTCATGTCAGTTATTTCACAAATTGTCTCTAATTCTGCACAATGTTCTTGCCCCAAAATTGAATTCAATTTTGTAAATCGCGCCCATTGGCCGCCATTCACCGACATCAATAAGTTATCGCAGTGCATAGAAGTAATAACATGCAATATGCATTGCCCACGGGGCAATGAGGGGGGGTTGTGGGGTGGCAATAACCCAGTTTCGTTTGGAAATTTCATTAGGGCAGAAGGCGGCAGCAGGCAAAACACTTGAGAGTTTTGGCCGAGCAAAATTCGCTTTTGGTCTCGGCTTGTCTGTTTAACTGTCAGCCGCAGTCAGTGACAGGCCGACAGGCCAAGAGGGAGCCAGAGAGAGATAGAGAGAGAGAGAGAGAAAGAAAGAGAGGGGGCCTGGCAACACCTACAGATTGCATACAATTAGCAGCGACTGTCCCGCATTCGCATCCGCATCCGCAATCGTATCTTGTATCTCGTATCTCGTAGCTGGCATCTTGCATCTCTGAGCTGCATCTCTCG
The DNA here is from genome assembly GCA_018904595.1 of Zaprionus indianus. Lineage (NCBI taxonomy): Eukaryota > Metazoa > Arthropoda > Insecta > Diptera > Drosophilidae > Zaprionus > Zaprionus indianus. Next base: position 8,871,707 of record JAEIHA010000905.1, read on the forward strand.
ACCCGTATCTGTGTCCGTTTCGTGTGCCTGGCATTCTAATTTGCATCGCTAGCCGGCTACAAGTTGCAATTGAATTTTGACGGCGTTGCATGCCGCATTATCTGCGCCTTTTTATGCAGCAGGACAGGTGCAGATGCCGCTGCTGCAGGCGGGTGCGGTGGAGGGGGGCGGGGGCATGTTTTATGTATGCATGATGGAAGCCAAAAAGCGCCTCAGTCTGCACTCTGCTGCCTATGCCCGGCTGTATGCAACATAATGCTGCACCAGGCACACGGCGCAGCTGCCTGCAACAACAAAAAAATTGATGATGATGAAGCTGCAGAGCCAGCTACGAAAACTTGAACTTTTGTGCGCTTCTCAACTTAACGACACGCTGGAGGGGAGGGAGCAGGAGTGGGGGAGCAGCTTTGGATACTCCTCCTGCCCCCTCACCCCTTTTGTTGGACTGAGCTTGTCTCGGGGGTGCCCGCATTTTTTAGCTGCTGTTTATTTTATTTGCTGTAAGCAAAACTCCTCTCCCCTTCACTCCCCCCCTTGACTGCCTGCCACGCCCCCCCCGCCAAACACTTGGCGCGCTATCTGTCGTCGCCTTGCAGTGCAAAGCAGTTTTTCATTTTTATTTTCAGCTTTTTCAGCTTCTTCTTCTTTTTTTCTCTCGCTCTTTTCTTCGCTTTGGCTCGTTTTGCACAGCGCGTTGAAAATGCGATTTTCTTGTTGCAGCGCACAATCCTTATCCAGATCAAGCAGTGCCAGGGGGAGGGGGTAAGTGGCAGCGTGATTCTGCTCCTTCTTATAGACACGCATGCAGATTTTTTGGAAGCCAACACGCCACGCGCATTGTGCTTACATCTTTACTATCGCCCTTCCTCCCCTCCCTCCCCTCTTGTGCCTTCTTCTACTGTAATTGTTCTTCTTCCTATCGTATTGCATTGCATGCTTTTTGGCTTATTTGCTTTGCATACCCTGCAGAGCTTTCGACAGGGTATTTGAAATTTCAATTACGTAGGGCAGTGTCAGAAGTCAAGTGAAAGGCAAATAAGATTGAACTGATTCTTTCTTTTGTTGGGATTTCAATGGATTGATCTCTGTTAGAGACAGAGGTAGAGGTATATTAAATTTGGTATATGAGTTATTGAACACTTAAGATACATATATCATTTTATATAAGTTCCTATCATTTATAATACATATAGATACTGTTATTTACTAATGGATCTCTGTTACAGGAAGAGGTGGAATCATAAAATTTGGTATATGAGTTATTGAATACCTAAGAAATATATTTCAATTATAAATTTTCACTTATTATGCATATTCAAGTAAATGACCTTTTTAAACTGCTTGATCTCTGGTTCAGTTGGAGGTAGAATCATGAAATTTGGTACATGAGTTTATAAATACTTAATTGAAAGATTGCATATGTAATTAAAGCTACTTTCCCGGCAGTCTTCAAGAAATCAAAGAAACACAACTGCAGTCTCTCCCTCAAAATACTTTTTATGCATACTAAACTTGACAGTAATGCTGAAAAACGGTATACGACCCCATAACTTTATACATATATACACATACATATACCTTATATTAATTAATTAATTAATTAATTTTATGTTATTTTCCAAAAGATCGATAAAACAGAATCAAAGTCAACTCACTTAACTCTCTTTAAACATATTTCACTCCCACCAAAATCATCTATTTATCATTGTAAGAAACCTGCTCCTTTTTACAGGGTATCTAGCAGCTGCAGCTTGCATTAAGCTTTCAATTTTTTGCTCGCCCTGCTGCATTAAGCAAATTTCTTGCTTTTTGCACTTTCTCTGCACTTTTATCCCAGCTTGTTTTGTGGCCAATTATGTTTTTTGTACATTGTACGCTGTGGTTGGCTTCGTTTAGCCACCTCTCTACATCTCTCCACATCTCCTCTCTTTCCCTATCTCTCTCTCTGTGTTTCTTCTCTGTCTCTCCTTGTCACTCTCTCTTCTCAATCTTCGTCTTGTCTTTCTCTGATTGACATTTGACGTTTAAATGCCAAATTAGCTCTCAGCTGTACCTCGGCTTTAGTTTTTCACATTTTTTCTATCAAGTGTACCCCTTACACCCCCCGCTGTGCAGCTGCCATTTGGCTTTAAGTTTGGAGCTGAGCAACTGCGTGGCAAAGTTCTGGCAAGTTGCACAGCTGCTGCTGCTGCTGTTGCTGCTGCTGCAACTGTTGCAGCTGTTAAGTGCAGCATGTAATGAGTGGAAAAGTTTTCGCAACGCTGAGTTTAATGATGACAGCGCGAAAGACATTCGAGTGGAGTTTCAGAAGCAGAGAAGGGAGAGCGGGGAAGGGGAAAGGTACCTCAAGTTGACGCAAGCCAAATCTTTGGCAACAACATTATCAGGCAAGTTGTCCCGTCGATTCGTTGTTTATGTTGCAGAAGTCAGTCCGATTTTCGTTGCCTTAATTACGACGGAGTTTCCTATAAGGAAAAGTCAATATTTTCGAAGCGCTTTTGCAGTCAGTCTCTCCTTCTCTCTCCCACTTCTCCCTCTACTCCGCTGACACTGTCAGCCAAATCCCTTTGTGTGTTGCGAACTTGTAGCAAACCACAAGGTTTATGCAAGAGGAAGCCGTATAAAGCAGACATATGTAACATATATACAATATATAATATATATATGTATGTGTGTGTGTTTATATATTATACATGTGTGTGTGTGGCATAGAACTGCCTTTGTTTTCTTTGATGAATGCCAACTTTATCGCATGAAACATTTTTGAAATACTCGCAAAGTGCACAATTTTCTGCCCACACAAATTTTTTTGTTGCTCAAGTAAATGAGGAGAAATTTATGCGCACACAATAAAAAATGTTTAAATATCAATAAAAGAGGGTCAGGGGGTGCGGGGAGGTGGGGAGTGGGAGCAGGTGTTGCATGTGTGTGCACAGCTAACGAAACGGAAAATGAAGCAAAGCTTGGAGAGAGAGTGAGAGAGAGAGAGAGACAGCACTGGAATAGAGGCAGCTGCAGTGAGTGGGAAACTAAGGGGGTGATGGGGGAGCGGGGCATGGATATTGAAAGGTTACCGTACCGGCAAGCTAGCTACGGTAGCTTTGTACAAGCTATGAAGAACATCGCAAAGTTCGACCACATAAACAAGTCACGTGCGCAACGTGCGAAGCGCAACGAAACGCAACGCGATGCACTGCAAAAAGGCGAAACAGGTGGTAAAACTTCAAATGTGCTTCCCCTCCCTCCCCTATGCTCTTCTAGACGGTTATGTGTGGCGCACGCCTTTGTTTCACCTGCTTCTGCATATTTCACACCATGTGGCAACGCTGGCAAGAAGTTTATTCTTCGACTGCCTCCTTCACTTGGAGGAGGAACGAAATAACCGCAATGGAAAAACACAAAAAGATTTACTACTTTGCCAAGGTGGAGTGCAGTTCCCCTCCCCCTCTCTCCACTACTCTTACTCACTCTTTTACTCAATATACTCCCCCATACACGCAGACATACGCCCGTCCACCCAGTCATTCCCAGCTGGCAGTAAAATAGTAACTGACGGCATGCAAATTTGTTTGCATTCAGAGAGCAGCAACAGCTACAGCAGCGCCACCTGTCGACGAATATGATTATTTACTATGCGATACCCTCGGGCAGAGCAATAAACAACAAGAGTACCAGGGAATACTCCAAGACATGGAGGAAGAGGGGGAAGATATGCATAATGCTCATTAGTGATATTGCATAAATCCTAAAATGCAAAACAAGTTGGCATAATAGGAGTAAATAAATCATTTGAAAATAATATTTATCGATAGTACCTTATTTTCTGATTGGGGTTTTCTGGTTTACTCAAATAAAATACAATACAATTTCTCATTTAACCCTTGAACGCGTTAATAATTTGAAACTTTTTATTTCATTACTTCAAAATTTTTAGTAAAATAAATAAATTAATTAAGAATTTAATTAAACAATAATTTAGTTTCAGTATCATTGAGTCTTCTGTTCGATTGTCATTGACTTTGTCTAACAGTTTCTCGAAAAGGAACTGAAATATAAAAAGCATTGTAAGAAAATATTGATTATGCTTTGGGAACCAATAATTATCTTCTTATGAATGTAGATCTGTAGATAAATTTAATTCCGATGGATCTGATTATCAGATTAGTTTTCTACCAAGTTAATCATATGATATAATTAACAAATAATAGAAAACTATAGATAATTCTCTTTAATTTAATAATAAATTACAAAAATATTCATTCTTTTATTTTATCCACTTATTTATTATGTTAAAATTCAATTTTATTTTTTTGACAATTATAATTTTTTCTTTGTACATTTTTTTATTTTATTTGTTTAGTTTTCTCTATCAAAAACCTTCTTTTTCTTATGTTCATCATATTCAACCCAACGAATGCCACTCATATACCTTCCCCTTTGTACCCAACTTTATGCAGAGGGTATTTACGGCATGTGCAACAACAATGCTTACAACAATAGCAGCAACTGCACAGAATGGCAATGGCAAATGGCAACCTGGTATCCTTCTTCTGTTGTTGCCTTCTGCCTGCCTTCCTTGCCGCCTGCTGCTCGTTGCTCGCTGCCTTCTGCCTGCTGCCTTTTATTATTATGACTGGCTCCTTCTTTGGCCCATGTTGTTGTCGCATAAATTTTGCGGCTTCTTAAGTCGCAAGCAATAAAATAATATTAGCTGCATAGTCTACCGAGACGTGCTAGACGCAGGAAGAAAGGGGGAAGAGGGGAAGTTGCTGTCGCAGTTGGCGTAATGGCAACGCCGGCGCCGAAAAGTATGCAACACGACAATGCAACATTGGCAATGATTGCAGCTGGCAGCCAGGGCAACTATTCGGAAATGGCCACGCCCACCGACTACCCCTCATCCCGCCCTCTTCTTGCCACCAAGCCAAACGCATTTGTCGTATAATTTATGACAAGGCCTTAGGTGACTTTGGCTGTGTGTCAGAGTGTGTGTGTGTGTGTGTCTTGGGGTGTCGCTCTCCCTCCCTCTCTCACTCTGAGCTGCTATGTGTGATTTGGTCGTTACCTTTTGCTGAAGTGTTGCATGTTATTTATAGCACACAGGGCAATCAAACTGCATGTCAAAGCCATAAACGGCTCGAACAACCCTCGACAGTGGCCATCAAACTGTGGGTTTAAGTGTGCGAAATGTGGCTGGTAATCAAAGCGAATGCGATAAAAGTTTATAGACCCCACACACGAGCCACAGCTTGCCCTGTGCCTGTAAAACTGCACGTTTATAAGCCGGAAGTGATTGTTAAACTGCAGTTTAACTTGCCAACAAGCGGCACGTAATGCATAGAGAGTTATATAGATATCAAAATGACCTGCTTGCACTTCCGTTTAATTAGTCGCCAGAGAGGGAACAATTGACCAACAGTTTTAGATGCACTGTGAAGCACACAAGCTGTGTAGAGTGGCTGTGCAGTCGAAATATAGCTTAGATGACTTATGTTGCTCTCAAACTGTTGCCAGTGACTACCCAACTGTCACTCTGACTGCCTAATGCAATGAGGGCAATGTTAGCACAGATAGAGAACGAGGTGTCCCTTTGCCACATAACCTTGATGCAATCTAGCACACTCCCTATCCTTTTCTTCCTCTCTCTCCCTCTCTTTCTGTTACTGCCACCTTCCCTCTCGCTCTGTCAACTGTCACAGCTGCCCAGCTCTTTTGGCAAAACTGTCATTATGGGCTCGAAGATAAACGACTCTCTCAGACTGTCTGCATTTTGTTCAATTTTTGTTTCACTTTTGTTCGCCCTCTCTCCCTTTCTCTCTCTCTCTCTCTCTTAGCTGCTGGCGACACTTGCAACTGCAGCAGTCAACGTCGACGTCAGCCGCAGCAGAGTTGTCACCCGCGTTGACTTTTCATATGGCCGCGCTACGTAACAATTTAAACTTTTGACTATTAGTGAGCGAGCGCTGCCCGCCGGCTGTTTGTGAGCTGCTCCTCCCTCTCCCTATCTCTCTTTACCCCTCTCTCTCTTTCTGCCTGTCTTGTAGACTGCCGTACTTGGGGCGTTCTAACTGTAAAAACAGCTGCAAGTTTGCGACATGAAGAGCAAAAGTTTTTGGGCTGCAGCTGCAGCTGCTGCCGACGCCATCGATTGACATACGCTCGCTCTCTGACCGTTTGCCATCGCTTACCCGTTTCAACCGATTACCCCGCCCTGCCGGGGGCTGTACCGCCCACTGTCATCAATCTGCACAAAGTTTGTCTCTGTTTTATGAGCGGTTTTTGCTTCTTTTCTCGCTTCCGTCCGGACGCAAAAATGTTTGTTTATGGCATGTCAACGCCTAATGACGCGCCCATTTTTCATGCAGCCCAAGCAGATTGGGAGGGGGATGGGGACGAGGGCAGATGGCCGAGGCGTTACAGGGGGCCTGACCCCGATCATGAGTGGCTTTTTTGTGCGGCGAAATATGCGTGCGTCTATTTATAGTGCCATAATTATTCTCAACTCTCGCTCATGTGCTGCAACATCTCATCGTTACTAGAAATGCCAAATCACTCTCGGTAATTAAATACTAAAGAAAAATACTAAAGGTCAAATCTGAAATATATAGTATATATGCATATAACACACTCTTCTCTATTCTCTACTCTCTACTCTCTACTCTCTACTCTCTACTCTCTACTCTCTACTCTCTACTCTCTACTCTCTACTCTCTACTCTCTACTCTCTACTCTCTACTCTCTACTCTCTACTCTCTACTCTCTACTCTCTACTCTCTACTCTCTACTCTCTACTCTCTACTCTCTACTCTCTACTCTCTACTCTCTACTCTCTACTCTCTACTCTCTACTCTCTACTCTCTACTCTCTACTCTCTACTCTCTACTCTCTACTCTCTACTCTCTCTACTCTCTCTCTCTCTCTCTCTACTCTCTACTCTCTACTCTCTACTCTCTACTCTCTACTCTCTACTCTCTACTCTCTACTCTCTACTCTCTACTCTCTACTCTCTACTCTCTACTCTCTACTCTCTACTCTCTACTCTCTACTCTCCACTCTCTACTCTCTACTCTCCACTCCCCACTCTCTACTCTCTACTCTCTACTCTCTACTCTCTACTCTCTACTCTCTACTCTCACTCTCTACTCTCTACTCTCTACTCTCTACTCTCTACTCTCTCCTCTCACTCTCTACTCTCTACTCTCTACTCTCTACTCTCTACTCTCTACTCTCTACTCTCTACTCTCTACTCTCTACTCTCCACTCTCCACTCTCTACTCTCTACTCTCTACTCTCTACTCTCTACTCTCTACTCTCTACTCTCTACTCTCTACTCTCTACTCTCTACTCTCTACTCTCCACTCTCTACTCTCTACTCTCTACTCTCTACTCTCTACTCTCTACTCTCTACTCTCTACTCTCTACTCTCTACTCTCTACTCTCTACTCTCTACTCTCTACTCTCTACTCTCTACTCTCTACTCTCTACTCTCTACTCTCTACTCTCTACTCTCTACTCTCTACTCTCTACTCTCTACTCTCTACTCTCTACTCTCTACTCTCTAGTTTTAAATATGAAAATGATGTCACATTGAAAATTCACCATCAACCTCATTGATAAATAAAAGAGAAGCCCAAAGAAGTCGCTCTGTTTTTTCTTTAGACTGATAGCCCATTATGGTCTCTTCCCAAAAGTTTTTTATATGTCAAGTGAAACATTGCAAATCTGATAGAACGGAGGAGAGAAAGGAAGAAGGGAGGGGAGAAGGGGGAAAACATGTTGGGCTGCACATGCAGGAAGCGCTTAGAGCGCTGCGCTAGTTGCAATTGCAAGATAAATGGCCCAGCAGCAGCAGCAGCAGAGTGAACTAAAGGGAAGGAGAAGGGGAGAGAAGAAGAAGGGGGTGGGGAACGGAGTGTAGGCGTTGCTGGCTAAACTGATTTCATGCAATTTGGCTGCACAGTTGGCCAAAAGTTGCAACGCTCTCCCTTTCCTTTCCTCTCTTTCTAAGGGGGAAGGGAAACCGTAAATTTAGCAGGCAGCTACATTTGTACTTCCTGGCACAGTTTCGGGCTGATAGCCAAGGCCAGTGCGAGTGTGTGTGCGAGTGTGTGTGTGTGTGTTTGAGCTAAAAATCAGAACATAAGTGAAAACTTTGGCCAATTAATGGCATCATTGAATTTCCACTTGACTTTTTCAGCTGCCAAACTGGCCGATGACTGGCCAAAGGGCGTTCAATTTTATATCCACGCTCTCGACGCAAACCAATCCCGACCGACCCCACTTCCTGTCCACTGTGCAAGCGTGTGTATGTGGCTGTGTATGTGTGTGTGTGTGGAAAAAGTTTGCCAGTGAAAAATGGCTCTGCTTGAGTAGTAGAAAGAGGGCAGTCAGTTGCTTGCTCGCCACGCTTTTGAGCTGCAGCTTGAGTTTGAGTTGGGATAAAAGTGATAAATGAATTTTCACAAAAGTAATTAAAAGTAAAGTAACTAGCGTCGTGTGATGTCTGTGGTGGCTAAGACGGGTACAGAGAGAGAGCGGGGGAAAGAGAGTGGTAGGGGGAATAAAGAAAGAGGAGACAACGTTGTAGACTCCTCAGCATTGCCAACGGCAACAGCAGCTAAAACTTTGGCAGAAAAGCAATCTAATAAGACTTTTTAATAGTTGCCAGTGGAGTTAATTTTTAGCTAGGCAGACGAATACGAAACCAAAACAAATGGCTCAAAATTGATGGCAAAACAGTTATCTAACGCAAGCTCAGTCTGTCACTCTCTCTCTCTTTTTTCTCCCTCTCTCTCTCTCTCTCTCTAGCTAATTTCTTACACACTTTTTACTCGTCAGCTTGGCTGCTTACTTGCTTGCTTGGCAATGCTGTCACACAGTATACAGTGCACAGTATTATAGGACCTTCTTATATAATTTCGTGGGGCATCAAAAGATTATATACATACATAATAATAAATAAATATTTATACTATTATTAATTGCCCATGTGTTGTCTACTCCTACATCTGAAAATTATTTTGCAAGTTTCTTCAAAATTTAGAAGTATTTTTACTTTTGTTCTTCACCTAAAAAAATTGTAAAATCTTCTAGAAAAAGTTTCCTTCTTTGATATAAATTGTATAAATTGATATTTATACTTTGAGAAAGTATATATATCGAATCAAAAAAATATAAATATCGAATCAAAAAAGTTTGAATTATTTTTTTAAATTGTTTCTAATTAATTTGATAGATTTGTTGAATATTTTTAATTAATTTTTGATATATCATAATAAGAAAAGGATGAAAAAATTTTATCAACAAATTTTGAAAATATTTTATAAAAATCTCTGCAAATTAAAAAAAAATTTTTTGTTGGTTCAAAAAAAACCTTTACATTTTTGAAAAGTTTTTTAACTATTGCCCACTGTACAATGACTATCAAACTGTTGTTCACTCAGCTCTCTCTCTCTCTGTGTGAATTAGCATTCCCTATTCACATTCATTGTTACATTTGCTTCAATGTTGATTAATTAAGCTCACACCAAAACTCACACACACACACACCCACGCAGACAACCTGCAAGCCAAGTTCCTTCTCACTCCCTCTTGCCCTCTCTCACTCTATCAATTTCCTTAGTCAATTGTCTATCAACTTTTCATCTCTTGACTTGAATTTGAATTGAAGTTGATTGATGATGTTGCTGTCGCAACATCACTTCAACACCCCCGCACACACACACACACACGCACACGCGCACACACACACAACTGTAACTAGTTGTAGGAAAATGAAAATCATTTACTTATTAAAATCCCCTGGACAAACATTAATTTGCAGCCGCAAAAACAAAGCGCCGCAGCTAACCGTAAAACAAGCCAACATACAAAAATAAACAAGCCAACAAACAAACAAACAAACAACGCCAGAAAGGGCTGCCAAAGTGCTTTTTGTGAGTGTTTGTTGAGGGCCCGAAAACAGTTTTCGACCACCACGTGCCCAAGTTCTAGTTGAGTCTCCTTCTGGTGGGGGGTGGGGGAAGGAGCCTCCTCTTAAGCCATCTAAACGAAGCGAACCGATCTAAATCGACGCAGACAAAAGCGCAAATTAACAGTTTGATTTTCACGCTAAACAAAACGCAACGAAAAATCAACAACAACAAACGATGCCAAATCGATTTGCGCCTGCCACCGGCCATGGGCGTGGCTTTCAGAGAGAAAGAGAAAGAGAGAGGGTTTAATGGCGGGTTCGGGCACTTTTCGACTGGAAAACACTTTGTGAAAATAAACGAAACAAAATCAAAGCGCTATTGAATTTTGTAAATGGCATTTTGAAAGCGCCAGCGTCCAATACAAACAACAAACGCAACAAGGCGGGCAGCTGCACAAGCAACGAAGCTTCCGAAGGCACCGACAGAGAAGCTCTAGCAAGGTGAATGAAGTGTTGCAAAATGCCAAAGAGTTCAGCATGCTTTGACATGTGCTAAAAGGGTACAAACAGCAAAGGCAACCATGGGAATGAGCAAGCGAAGAAGGTCACCACGCAGAGCAAATACTCTGCTAATCTATCTTCAAACTGAGAAGGACACTGCACAAGCCTAGCTCATCTTGAGTGTAGACGTTTCTTGAGGCTGCAATATGAGATCATTCATTTTCTATATAGACTTTTGATCTACGGCGAGAAAACAAAGCCCGATTCTATTTTCAAATTCTTCTTTGCACTTTTCTAGCTCATCCTGTGCCTAGAAATATTTAATTTTTTTAAGGCGCTTGAGAATTTCTTTTGATGGATGTGACTAAGTAAATTGTCTTTAAAGACCTTTGATATTTTACAATCACATCCTACTCTACCTTCTTACTCTTTCTCTACACTACCCTAGGTCATCTTGCGCATAGAAATTTTTACTTTTGTTCAGGTTACAATATGAGAATCATTCTCTGTCTTAATCAACATTATCATAATCAACTGCTAAAGTACCTAATCTATATAGACTCTTGATCTTCTATAAACAAACAAAGCTCTACTGAATCTCACACTCCTTCTCTGCACTTGCTTCGTTCATCTTGTGCATAGTAATCTGTAGTCAGTCTGCAATATGAGCATTTCTTTAGATGAATCTTTATATCTGGATGTGTCTAAGTAATTTGTCTATAAAGACTCTTGTTCTTCCACAGTCAAACACCATATTTTACCTTCAGACTCTTCTCTGCACTACCCTAGCTCATCTTCTGCTTAGGAATCTGTACTACTGTCACTTTCTATATATAAAGAATGTATAGTTTCTTGATCTACTACAAATATTTTTCGTTAGCTACTTTTTCTATGCAGCAAACTTCGTATGCAAACTAAACTAACTCGTCACGAAAAGAACACACAAACAAAGCTTGGGCGGCGCTGTCAAATATGCTGCAATATTTTTGTAACTTTTTTCGGGCACACCATTTTGACCGCACACATCCACACATCCAGACATCCTGACATATCCCCCCCCCTCCTTCAGCTTGGGCCACACATGAGTTGAAGGTGTCATGTGTCAGCGGCATAATCACACCCTTTGCTCGGACTGCCAACCTTTGGCAGGTAAACGAGGTCTCGACCTTTGTCAACGAATTTCGGGGCAACGCAAAGCGTTTAGTTTCGGGCTATCTGAGTGCCTAGCAGAGGAAGGGGGGGGAGGCACAGAGTAGGGGCCAAAAGACCCGAGGTATGTATATGTGTGTTGATTTGTCAGTTAAAACGGCTTTAAATAGAAAGAACTTCATGCGGCGATTGCCAGCTGGAGTTGTGGCTGTTTCTGTTGAATACTTTTTAAATTTAAGCAATTTTTATTGTTCTATATACCTATTTACCATCGAAGAGAAGGGCGAGAGAGAGGGGAGAAGAGGGATTTTTTAAATAATAAAAATTGAATATTATTCGGAATTTTCTTAAAAATGTTCCTGTTTTTTGGCAAAGTGCGCGCATGAAAGTTGTCGCCGTTCGTGTAACGGAAACGGAAACGTCATATGCTTTATGTATGTATAAGCACACTCACACACACACACAGATACACCACATAGACACATATATATATTTTTGGTACATGAAATAACATTTTCTTTGCACTTTCGCATACTGTGATGCCAAAAATAACGGGCCACGTTTCCTACGAAATTTGTTTGCGTGCCAATTTCCCTGCCAACTGCATGAGTGCGAGAGGGAGAGGGAGAGGAAGGGAGCGCAGACTGGGAAATGCGAGAAAAACTGTGCCAGTCATTACATTTATTGCGAGCACATTCAATATTGAATGAATGGCCCGCAAAGATTTTCTATTTGAAATTAACAATTCAATTTCATTTGCATTTCAATGGCAGCATGTGCCAGACCAGGCCCGACAACTTCACTTACAAAGCGACACAGTGTTGGAGAGAGGGGAAGCGGGGGGGAGAAGGTGGGCAATTCAATGGTTCAGTTTTTAGACTGTCCGGGCAGTTAAATTGAATTCTCCTTTGAATGACACTAACTTATTTAGCACTAAAGTTGCCATATTCGCATGATATGGAAGAGCTTTCCTGTTTTCGTAAAGTGACGGAAGCAATTAAAATTGCTCTATGTCACATATATTTATTCTTCAAGTATCTTTAAAATGCAATCAATATTCGCTTAACATTTCATATTCATATTGGCGCCCAACGTGAGCACCATTGGAATTAAATAAGCTTTCAAAATAACTTCAAATTATCACTAATTTTCTATTTTATTTATTTGAAACACTTGAACAAATTAAATACCAATCGAAATGTTTGTTAATTAATTATAAATACAATTGTTTGCTGTAATTAGAACTTGCTCATTCACAGAGAGCTTGCAAATTGCCAAATTTAAGAGCAAATCTTAAATCGGTCATATTTGCTTTTCATCAAATCAAGCCAAACATTTGCTCTAAATATTCCGCGAATGCGAATCACAAATGTGATGCGAATAACGCCAAAAATCGTGAATTGAACAAATAAAATATGCATATGAAACGCACACCAAATTCGTTTATTAATTGATGCCCATTTTCAGATTGTTTGGTGGTGGGAGGGGGTAAGCGGGGGACTTCGATGGTATTCAGTTTGGTTGTGCAATAAACGAACGTTCGACACGGCAAATAGAAAACGGCAAATGGAATTCCACCAGGTGTTTATAACAAAAGCGGTTAGCCAACTGATTATACGCTTCGGGCATCGAAAATGTTCGAACTACAATATATGTGGCGTGGAGCTTGATGGACTGTAGCTTTCGTTAAGTATTTCGAGGGGTATTTGAACTTTGTGCAAACAGAAAATTTATGAAACAGACAGAAGAAGGCCAGGAAACCCCCACAAACAAAATATATATATAGTGTTTAGTTTAACCATCAGCTGAGAGGATGTGTATCCATCATTCATAATTGCACACAGTTAATTTTTTTTAGATATTAGCCACGCCTTTTTTCCCCAACGTTAATCCATAAAAATTCAATTCCAAGCATAAATTTTATCTATGACTGGAAAACACAATAACTATCAAGGTTTGAATGATTTCTGTAAATTTGGTTGCAATCGGATAATAAACAATAAAGATATTAATAAATTAATTTTAGGGAGCCACTGATTCCAAGTTGCTCCCATTTAAGTATGCAATACTAATGGAATTTTGTGCCATTTATTTACACTCAATCTCGTCTCTCTTCAGCCTGCAAGCTAACTGCACATTATGCACATTGAAAATACACACAAAACGATGTAAAACGAATCGAACAATAATTTTTGGGCATAATTTATGCGTGGCGCACTGCTTTACAGTTTTACAGGAACTTTAGCAGTCAGGCCTCATTCATAATTAACACTGACAAGGCAGCTAATTCCCCAGCACTTACTGGAGTGTATAATGTATGTATATGTGTGTATATATATGTATGTGTGTGTGTGTGTGTGTGTGTGTGTGTGTTAGTATTTATGTGTGTGTGTGAGCTCATGCTCAATTATTCAACGAGCAAATGAAGCTTACATGAATCCATTCTGCGAGCAGGCGTCAAGCTGTAAACCTCATTCGCCAAACTTCACTTGAAAGCGCACAAGCCAAACACAAAAACTTTCAGTGTATAAAACCAGCGGCAGCAAAACAAAAAAAAAAAAACAAAAAGAGAAAACACACACACAAGAAAGTAATTGATTAAAAAAACGAGTGCGACTAGGCAGTGCCCTGCAGTCAAGAAGGTAGATGAGTCTTAAGGAGTAACTGATGAAGATGAGAGTTGAAGAAAGTAGAAAGAACATGGAAACTGATAGAAAAAGGTTACCCAAGCAGTTGCAACAAATTTAACGCTTCTGATAACTTACCTTAAGTCTGGCAATACCCTTCACTGCTGTAGCTTTGCCACAGGGTATTCAATAAGGAAACAAAAGTCGGCAAACAGCAAATGAGTGAGAAGAAGCAACTCTCTCTGACTCATTTATAAATTTTCATCATTTTCGTTTCATGTTTATTCGCTCTCTCACTTCCTCCCTCCCTCTCTATCTCCCTCTCTCTCTCCCTCTCTCTCTTTTTTGTTTTTTTTATCACTCTTCCCCGCGCTGTCTGCGTGCTGGTAAAAACTTTTTCAATATTTTATGTGTTATTTGTATTGCGTTTTGCCTACTGTTCCGCCGTACTCAACCTGCTGTTCTTAATTGTTACAACAACAGCAGCAACAACAAAAGCAACAACCGGTACAACAACAACAACAACAACAACAACAACAATAATAATTTAGCAAATGTTGGCAAGTGGCAACTTGAAGTTTTGAAGCTGCATTTGCCGAGCGATTTTATGAAGCGCATAATTACGCAAATTAGCATAAATGAGTGCCAGCTCCTCGGCTCAGTCTATCGCGACTTATCAGCCCCACAAATACACAAACATACATACATATATATATAGTATACACTGCCAGCAACAACAACAATGTTGTGTAAATGTTTAAAAAGCTTTTTTTGGTTGGTATAAATTATTTTTGCAAATTTTATTTAATGCCAAACGCAAAGAAATTAAAACAAGTGCAGGGAAAAAGCGAAGCAGGAGCCAAGTGCAGAAGGGGTGAGTGGAAGAGGGGAGTGCGGGGCAAGGGGCTTGTATTTGCCGAGGCAAAACATTAAAATAACTCAACGCACGAAAAATGCGCCAGCAAGCCAAAGCAAAAAGTCATTTCAAATGTTAATGAGCTCGTGTAAATAGACAAACAATGGCCGAAACGGGTTGGCAAGGCACGGCAAGGAGTACCAACTGCCTGAGGGCAAACGGCAAGAGCCTAGCAAGCAATGAGAGCAATGAGAGAGGGGGAGAGAGAGGGGGAGAAAGGAATGGCGGGAGTGCCATGCGAAAAGTTGAGAGTTGCCTCAAAAAGTAGTTAAAATTTACCAAGTGAAATTTGAAAATGAAAATGTTGCCGGCTCGCATTTTATAGCTGAAGCCCATCAAATTTGCATGTTAAGCAAGCAGAGCGAATGGGCCAACAGAGGGAAGGCAGCTACAACTGGAGAATAGCAAAGAGAGAGAGAGAGAGGAAGAGAGAGGCAGCAAGAAGAGAGAGATATAAAGAACCAAGAGGGACTAAGAAAGCAGGCGAGCAGCTGCAAAAAGTGCTGTAAGAAAAACGCAAAGAAGAAATCAAGAAGGGGCGCGACAGAGAAGGAGAAGAGAATACACAGTGAAAGCGAGAGGAAATTAAGAGATTATTTTGAGAAGAAATACATACAAATAGGGCAACCCTATTGTAAGTATAATTATGCCATCAGCTATCAATAGAAAGCCCGAAGAAAACAAAGCATGAATTTAAATTCTTCTGCAACGTTAAAAGTAAAGTAATTCTGCCCCATTTAGCCGCCATTTTCCAACTGCATATGCCACATGTGTAACTGCCACCCGCAACAATTAGTGAACTCTAGCATGGTAATCAAATTGCCAACAGGACATATACGTATTAGTTGCCTTAGAAATTGTCATTCATTGTTGTCCGGCCGTGCCGCAATATTACCGCAAATCCCTTTAAATAACTCTGCATCAATTGCTGTGTCGCAATTAGATCAACTACAACTACAACTACAACTGCCGTACAACAACAACAACAACAACAACAAGAACAACAGCAGGCACAGCTTATAGGACAACTAGAGCCTGCTAGAGCATGCCAGGGCACAAAAGCCTCTTGTCCGACGGAGTACAGCGTAAACCTCTCAGGCAGCTCATCATTCAGTTCCGTTGAGCGTAATTAGCTCACCCACACACACACACATCTATATACACACACACACAGTCAGGCAGTGAGGCAGGCATAAATCATTAAAGCGCCGTTAATTGTTTGGCCAATGCTTCTTAGCCGGGGCTGTCAAGCGAGCTTTATTGATGGGCCGCTGGCAGCATAAATGATTTGATTTGCTTTGCTTTGCTCTGTCTTGCTACTCTTAGTTTTCGCTGACCACCTGACAGCCGGCGGCCACACGCGTCGTATACGCAATGCGGCGCCTTCATTCTGATTTCGTTGGAGGCTGCTGCTGTGATTTTTCGCCTTCGACACAGCAGCAAGTCAACAAATCATGTGCCGCAATGTGTTGCAATGTTTACAACAACAACAACTACAACAACAACAGTGTCAGCAATTATTTACTACCAACAAGAACAAGCAGCAGCAGAAGTACAAACAGAAGCAGCTTCGACTCGAAGTCACGACATGAACTGCGTGAAATGTCAATGTAATAATTCAATTTGGTGTCAGTGCGGGTTGGGTTTCTTGTCTAATTAAATTGACACATTGACAACTTCGTGCTCATTAGCTAACAACAACACGAGTAGCAGTAACAACAACAACACGAGCAAGTGAACTCATTGAGGCATTTGCAACATGCTCCAAGTGTCGCTTGCGTTGAGTATAAATAACACATGTATTTAGTTTTGTTTAGTTTATAGATTTGCGCTTATTTATGCTAGCATGATACTCCCAGTGCGACCCGAGGCCAATAGCCACACACACACATGGACACACTGAAACACACACACTGGCACACACTCACGCGTGGACACACATAATAAGGCAGACGTTAATAGGCAACACATAATAAATCATCCGAGGCGCCACACGGTGCGGTCACTCGCTCAGGTCGCCTGCATGTGTGAGTAGCTCTATATATGTTTGAGTGTATGTGCATGTGTGTGTGTGTGAGTGTGCATGTGTGCATGCTTGTATGCTTTTATGGGCATATCAATGTAACGCTTCAACTACGTGCATACAGTAAGAGAAACTTGGGCAATCATTCTGTTCGCAACATTTAAAAATACTTATAAAATTAGAAAAGCAGCAATAAAATATTTTTTAAAAATGATTTAAGCAAAGACAAAATAAAAAAATTAATAAATAATGAACTTAAAAAACTTAGTAATGTTTTTAATTAATAAAGTGATGCAAATTAAGCTAATCTGTTTATAGTAAAAAATAAATCTAAAATGTATTTTGTGCTTTTTCACATTTAACTTTCTTCTGCATTTTGCTCTCTAAATTAAATATTTTAACATGTGTTTTTAAATAATAATTTAAAAGTTTTAATATCACATAAATGTCGAGCAATGTTGCTAGCTGTTAATGCTAAAACTTATTAGTTTTTTAGAGCCTTAAACATTTTACTTTCATAGCCCCACTAAGAGAAATAACTTTTCCTTTTAATAACAAAATATTTTCCACTTTCTTGCTCCTTCCATTTAATCTTTATTGTGCACTCGTTGCGCTTTGTGCCTTCAATCTATATGCATGATTTATTTCTCTCAGTGTGCACTCGGTAAAAACTAACGCAGCAGCAGCAAGAACAACAACAGCAACAACAACAACAGCAAATAGCCCAAGTTGGGCAGCAACTGCCCAAAAGCAAATTATTTATATAAAAAACGACACAAAGCATTTTGTGGCACGGCAAAGGAGAGAGGGAGTGGGGGAAAAGGGGAGAGAAGACAGAGGAGGAGGAGAAACAGAAGAAATAGGGCCAGTGGCAGAGGCACAGTGGGTACAACAAACGCGTGATTTATTTACTAAACGTGCAAAAACCTCAGCAAAAATTACAAGTGTTGGAACAGAGAGTAAGAAAGAGAGAGAAAGAGAGAAAGGAACGAAAAAGGAGAGAGGCATAAGGAAAGGTGTGGGGGGAAGGCGGCTTTCATTGTCTGTGTGCGTTGCCTTGTTCATAAATAATAATTCTAAGCCGGCAACATGCACAGAAACATATGTTATGCGATGTGTGTGTGGGCAGCCTTTCTGCCTCCCTCTCCCTCCCCTCTCTTTCCCCCACTCCCTCTCACTCTCTCTGTCTGCGGCTCTCTTTGTGTATAAACCGACAAACGCATTTGTCACAGTTGAACGCCGTTAACAATGTTGCCGTCGCTCATACGCCCTGTGGGTCCCGTTCCCTTTACCCCTTTGCCACCCTTCCCCCTACCGACAGTCACACCTTAATCAGCAGTCGGTGGACAAAGCAATAGAAGGTAGGGGAGAAGGTAGGGGCAGTTATGATGGTTACGCCTGACTCGCTTGAGGCATCAGCTGCACAACTCTTAAGCAGTTTAGGCGGTTAACCAAAGCTCCCCTCCCCCCTCCGCTTAGCACCCCTCTCCTGCTGATGTTTGCTTAGGGGATGCGATTTCTGATTGTTTATCGCAGCCTGATTGAGCGTACTCTGCGAGTCCTTGATGAATGCGAATAAATATAGCACACTAAACGAAAATAAACGCTCAATTGTACAGCCTGAGGTCGCCATAATTTGATTTGACTAATCAGCGCAGCTCGAGCTCATTTCGCTCATGGAATTCCAAATCGAATTCTTTGTTCTTGTGATTTCAATCGATTTTATTGATGAAAAGCATAACAGATGCAAAGCAAATAAAAGGCTAAACAGATCACAATGACAGCTCTAAAGTGTTTTAATAATAGTTTTGCTTTTAAATCTGCTCAGATTTGAATGGAAACTAATGAGGGAGAAGCAGGTTTACTTTGTTAAGCATAAACAATAGTTCACTGACAGTCTTTAGCAGCTCTTTGTTGTGCACGTTTGAGGTTATGGTAGCTTTGAAGATTATGATACCTTTCCAACATGTAAGTAGGTATCATTCCTGTCAATTTCAATGTGATTGAACAATAAAAACAGTGTTTATTAAAGAAACTACAGCTCTGCCTGAGAAAGTCCAAGTTCGCCTGCCTGCGTATGTGTGAGTGTGAGTGAGAAGGGAATAGACTTTGTCTTTGCGTCGTTCAGAACATAGCTTTAACTGGCCAAAGAGCACATCTAGTTGTCGACTTGACTTTGACTTAAGCCTTCGTCTGCTTATATCTAGCAGAGAAACTTTTAGCAAACATTTATATTTCTTCAATTCTTTTACCAACTTTGATAACTCTTACTTCAGTCATAGCCGAGATCTTTATCTTTAAGAATTTCTCACTTTATTTCAATCTTTAAAATCCCGTGTGTGTCCAACTGATGCTGCTGCCACTACCTACAGCTACAGACATTATCCAACTCTAATTGAGTCGCTGTGCCTATCTATCATTCCTCAGCTGAATAATATCTCGCGTTGAACCTCAGGCAATGCCAAGGCTCTCAATCATGTGGGCTCTGCGCATCGAATCGCAGTTCCCCCCCTGAAAAAAAACGCACAACAATCCAAGTAATTCCCAGTGTTGCCACCCCGGCTCGAAATGGAACCGAACGGTGCCGCTTCTCATCACTGTGGGCCATTATTTATCTTTTACTCCTTTGAAGGCGCTGGATCCAAACACGCGCACAGCTGGTACCATATCTCGTTGCCACTGTTGTTGTTGTTGTTACTGTTCTTGTTGTTGTTGTTGGTGCCGTGTTGTGCTCATTTCAAAAAACATTGCGTAGGTTTTTGGCGGCTGTTTCCTATGGCGAATTTTTATGACAGCTTTGCCGTGAATTCTGGGCCCGGTTCCGCTTGGTCTCAGTGAAAAAAAAAAGGGGACAGAGGAAGGAGGGAATTGGGCTGGCTAGAAAAACGGGAAAGGAAATAAGAAAAATATCATTGAAGCTCGCTCGTGCACACAGCTTGAAACAACATTTTGTTCCCAGCCATTAGTTTAGCTCCGCTCCGCTTCGCTCCGGTTCGGTTTGGTTCAGCTCGGTTCAATTCAGTCTAAGTTCAGGCTGTTTTCTGGGTTTGCTTTTCTATTTTCGCATGCTACTTCCTGCTGTGCGTAGGCTACACACACACACACTCACACACACCTTAAACTTCAGCAGGCGTCGGCCTCGACATTTGCGAGCCATTTTCCGCACGATTTTCCGCGTTAAACCCTTTTCAAAAATTGACAAATCTATTGCGAGTGTCGAGGGGTGGGGCTAGATAAGGGGCAGGTAGGTCAGTAGTGGGGGGAGTAAGGCAGAGGGTTGGGGAACTGGGGAGTGATTCGTAGTCTAATTATGAGCGGCACGCTGAGTTATATATTGGCCATGGCTCGATTGTTTTGTTGCGCTTCGTTTGCTGCATTGCAATTGAGTTACTTCCTTGTTGTTGTTGCTGTTGTTGCTTCTATTGTTATTGTTGTTGCTGCTGTCGTTTGGTGTTTTTGGCCTAAATATTTGCGCCTCCTTCGGGCCACTGCCATGTGTCATTTTGGTCATTTGTTTTTGACAAACCCCCAGTCGACTGGCCCCGACTCTAGAGCACTCTCCAAATGCTTTATGCCTATGCTGCCACCTCGTACAGCTCCCTCTCTCCCCCTCCCTCTCTCTTTCACTCTCTCTTCCTCTCTCTCTCCCTCCCCCGCTGTGTGCATTCAATCGTAAGCGAGCTGCATTGGCCACAAAACAAAAAGTTGAAAACGAAAAAAACTGAAAATACAAAAAACTAAAAAGCTTAAAAACCTAAAACACAAAAATTGCGGCCTGGCCGCCATCAACAGCAACAACAACAACAACGAAAACAACAACAATAAAGAGCAACGACAATGACTACTGACAACAACAGCAACTCGAACAACTACCGACAGCAACAGCAACAAATAGCTCCACTCGAGCTGTGAGCTGTGTGTTAAACTTCAGCGACAGCAAACCCTACAAGTTTTCCCGTTTCCACTCGTTCTGTTTCTCTGACAACCTCTCTTTCTCTCTCTCTCTCCACTCCCTCTTCCCTTCCCTTACCCCCGCCTGACTAAGCCTCTGGCAGCGCTCTGCAAATATGTTCAACATGGCCGCAGCTTGGTCCCGGCCCATTGTCCTCCTGATCCTGATCACTGCGCTGTGCATTTTAATGCTTAGTTGTTTTTCACTGTGTGCGCCGTGTTGTTGCTGTTTCGCTTTTATTTTGTGTTATACCCTGTAAATTAAATAAGTAAATAAAAGGTAATAGAGTCTTTCAACATGTTAACTTAAATTGTCCGCTGAGAATTAAATAATCAAATAATTGAGAAATAAATAAATTTACGAATTTATTCGACACTGAGAAGACTTAGTTATTATTTTAGTACACAAAGTTATGTTTACGATAAAATTTAATATAAAAATTGCTAATTTTATTTTTGTTTTTTTCCTATAAATGTTTTATTTGAACATTTTCTACAATTAAGATTTCCATTTAAGTGTTTTCTTTATTTTATCTCTTATAGAAATTGCTCTTACTCATTCTCACTCCTTCTCAACACTTTTTTAATCATTCTTAACACTCTTCTACTCCTTCACAACACCATTTTTCTTTTCTTACACTCTTTTACTCCTTTTCAATACTATTTACCTCATTTACAAGACTCTTTTACTCTTTCTCAACACTTTTTCTTTTTCATATAATTTTATTTAATTCTTTTACTACACTTTTTACTCGTTCAAATACATTCTTTCTCAATTCCTTGCTCCTTTACTTCTTCTTAACACTCTTTTACTTTTATAAATCACTTTTCCATTCATTCTCAAGCTTCCTTTAGTCTTTCAGAGCACTCTTTCATTTTTTTTCAACACATTTCATCCTTTCTCAACACTTTTCTATCATTACAGAGTATCTTCTAGTTGCCTTTAAATCCACACTATATTTTTCACTGTTGATTCTTTTTTCGCCTTGTGTTTTGCGCTTTGTTTTACTTGCGCTTTAACTTTAAATGAATTTCTATTATTTTTGTGTTTATTTGAGCTTTGCAGTTGCAGCTTCAGTCC
Source organism: Zaprionus indianus (assembly GCA_018904595.1). NCBI lineage: Eukaryota > Metazoa > Arthropoda > Insecta > Diptera > Drosophilidae > Zaprionus > Zaprionus indianus. The sequence continues at coordinate 8,893,868 of JAEIHA010000905.1, forward strand.
CCGCTCTCTCTCTCTTTACAGACTACCCTCTTGGCATCCCCTCAACCCTTTGACCACCTTCCAACCTATTCGCTGCTGTTTCGTGTTGTTGTTTCTCTTCTCTTCTCTTCTCTGCTTGTTTTATTCCGGTACTCAGTGCTGCTTGGCCATTGTCGTTGTTAGTGCTGCTACTATTATTGTTGTTGTTGTTGTTGTTGCTGTTGTTGCTGCTGCTGTTTGAACAAAACTAAATTGGTATATCCGTTTTTATTAAGCAACATTTCCGGTTACTCTCGAGTGTTTGCAGCAATGGCGCTGCCCAAGATGCCCAAGATGACCAGGCGGTGGCGATGCCTCATGGCGCTGCTTGCCCATTGCCAATTTCTTTTTGTCCACCTCCCTTTCTCTCTCTCTCTTTGTGTCTCTGTCTCTGTCTGGCACTCGTCGTAACTCTCGGCCAGTGACAATTTTTCATGCTGTTGTCAGTTTTTGCTTGTTCGCTCGCTCAGCTCGTTAGTTGTGTCTGCGTGTTTTGCTCTATTTCGCTGCTGGCTTTAATTTTCTTTACGTTTTTTGGGGCTAAGCTCTAGCAAGGGGAAGCACGCTTCGTGGATGTCTTAAAGCAAAAGCTCATTACGTATACGCAGCGTGAGGCACGTAGTTAACGCTCGACTGAGTTGTGGCAATTGATTTGAGCTAGAAATAAGGCAAGCTGCTCTCCAGTGCCTGCCAAACTGTGGCTGAAATTAAATTTTGTTGCCAATAAATATGCAAAAAGAATATTTAAAAAGGGGGAAAGCGGCTTTGTCGAGGCAATCGCTTGTTGCCTAAATGCCAGCGCTTATCTCAATGAAAATCCACAAGGACCTCATAAATATGTATGCAGAGGCAGCAGCAGCAGAGGCAGCAGCAGCAGCAGCGCCAGCAACCTTTTGCTGTGGTCAAAAATATTTGGCAAAGGCTCTGCGTATATATCTCTATCCCTATCGCACACAGAGACAGGCAGACAGACAGACACGCAGGGAGTGCGTCAAGGCGCCAGATAGTTTCAAAAGTGATTTGGGTACACTTTGGGGATTTGGCTTTGCCCAGGCACCCCTCCCCCTTCTCTCTCCCACTCCCCTGCTGGGTCTGCGGCTGCTTTCGGGCATATTAAATTAAAGTGTTACCGAGTAGGGCACCTCGTTGGCCCAAAAGAGTGTCAGTTGCAAGTGTCAAAGGTGGCTGTTTTTAAATTATTCGCACAACAACAGCTGCAGCAACAACAGCAACAACAACAGCAATAAACAACCGGCAAAAACATGACAAAAATTTGTTAGAATATGCGTTTAGCCACAAAATTTGAGATAAGCGTCGCCCTTGTGCTTGAGTCCTTTGGCTTGCAACTCCCCTTTCCCCCTCTCTTCTCAGTATGTTTCCCCTTTTTGTCTGCTCTTTCCTGTTTGCCTTGTCCTGTCCTCGGACCTTGCAGCATCCCAAATTATGCAGAAAACCAAAACTAACAGGAAAGCAAGAAAAAATATATGAAAATAATAAAAACAAACTATGGAAGCAGCAGCAGATAAATCAGCAGATAGTAAATCTGAGAAGGGGATGCGGGGCCAGAGGGGGCATTTGTATTCCTATGGAATATGCATATGTAAGTAGTCGGATCTGCTGGATGTTTGTTGACTTTGCTTGCGGGGCGGAACAAGTTTACTTTCGCATTAAATCAATGAATGTTTTTCAGTGAACGCATCAAATTGATGATGGTAAAGATGGACAAGGAGTGGATGACAGAGAGAGAGAGGGGGGGGGGATTTAATAAGGTATGGCACATGTAATAAAGGTAAAGGGAATTCTATATTAATGTAAGTGGAACAGAAGATTAAAAAATTTATTGGGAAGCAATTTTAACAAAATGTTAAGATATAATTTTTAATATTTTTGCATTGGGTCAGAACTTGATGTGTTCAACACTATATTAATTCATGAAAATTATTCAATTACATATTTTTTTAAAAATGAATAGGATTCAAAATTATTAAAGAAAAATTTGTAAATAAAAAATATGAAGAGATCAATTTTTTTTGCATACATATTTCTTTTTAAATTTATTTTATTTTTATGCTCAATTTAAAACAGAGTTTCTTATATTAAAACTAATACAGAATTTTAATATACTCACTTTTTCTATTTATTTAATATTTTACCAATAAATATTCAATTCCTTTACTGAAAATAGTTACTTTATAAAGTATAAATATTCTTCGAAATAATACAGAAATTTCTTTCACTCAATTTAAGCAAATAAATCACAACATTCAGTTTAATAAACATTTTAATTCAGGTGTAAAATAAAGCAGGAGAGGAGGAAATTAGGCGTGGAAGGGAATGAGAAAAAATGAGCGATAATTATTGCGGATAATTGCTGAAATTGTTAACATATTCTCTCATCAGATTTTTGTGCTGCATTTTAGTAATTAAACAAAGGCGAGTCCGGGCACTTAATTAAATTTTGTGCAATCAAAGTACAAGCTGCAAAAATGTGCGGCAACAAATGAAGAGGCCAACACGAAGGCCTAATTAAAAGCATAATTTAATTAAGAGGCGCCAGCTGCAGCAGAAAGTGCAACAGCAACAACAACGACAGCAGCAACGGCAGCAGGAGGCGAAGCGAAGGCAGCAAAAACAGCAGCAGCAAAAGGCGACTTGTGTGGCATATGCCACAAAACAAGAACACACTCACACACACACACGAATGTGGCATGGCAAAATGGTCAAGCCGTGTGCGCCTGTGTTCGTGTGTGTGTGTCGTTTCTGTATTAATGCAGTCATAAATTTTGTGGCAAGTGCGGCTGCTGCTGTTGCTGCTGCAGTCATTTCTGCAGTTGTTGCTACTGCTGTTGTTGTTGCATGTTGCGCAAAGTGTCGCACAAAAGTATGCAACCGATTGCTGAACAACTGAACAAGTGAACAAACAACAAATAGTTGGCATTATTTAATTTACAACAAATTACGTTTCATGTTTAACCACATGATTTATACACTCAATGGCCACGCCCACTTGCCTTCTAGAGTGCGACAGAAACAGAAGGGAGAGAGAGAGAGAGCGCAATGGCAAACTCCAACACTTCCAATTGTCGCACAAATTATGACAAATTAAATGCACATCAATGCCTGGGCGTTGCTCCCACACACGCACACACATATACACACACAAGTACAAATGATATTTGAAGACTGCATTATGCTAGCAAGAAAAGCAAAGACACTGCGTTTTTCGATAGGCGAACAGTTGCATACACTGCCAAGTGAAGATAGACAGGCAGAGATTGACTGATTTACATAACAAACTTTTTCACTCATAGAAAGTTCTTTTAGGGCAACAATATCTCAGAGTTCCTTAGCTGTATTTGATTTAATATTGTCCCAAAGAAGCTTATAGATTAAGTATGCAGAGTTCAGACTCTCCAAAGAAGGGGATTCTTTGCGACTGTTCAGTCTGGATTTGGGTGAGAGAAGGAAACATCTGCATTCGAACTTCGCAACTTTTAAGCAGATCGTCATCTTACTGCCCAAAGATCTGCGCTGTTTTATAAGAAGAAACAGATCAGCAATAGACCGACTATAGTCTTCTACGAAACACTCCCACTGAAGACTCCTCAAGTGTAGATTAAAGTTCAGCAAATAATTATATAAAAACCTACAAGAACTTAAAGCAGTAAATATCCCAGAATGATCACGAACAGACTCTCCATTTGTCAACCTGGCTGAAAACTCTTTGACTCTCTAAAGCAGAAAGTAAACTCCCATCATGACCTCTTCTCCCTCCCTCTCTCTCTGCCCACTCAACCACATTAGTTAGTTGCTTTTGTACTGTTTCATTATTGAATATTGTTCTATTCTCAGCTACACTCTAGTTGCTTCTGCTGCTGCTGTTGCTGTTCCTGTTGCAGTTTTATGGGTAGCAATCATAACAACATTACGCAAATAGCCTCTCGTATAGTGTACCAAGCAATCTGCGGTTGCTGTGCACTGGTTATGCATACGTACCGTCTCTCTCTCTCTGTCTCTGTCTTTGTTGCCGTCTCTTTCGCAACGTGCGTGCCCTTATTGACTTGGCTTGCAAGGCAAACTGAGCCGCAAAGTCAATTGTGAGCGAGTCTAGCGACGGAAATGAATGCTGGACACGAGCAGCAGCAGAAGTTGCAGAACGAGAGACAGAGAGAGAGTTGGAGACAGTACGGGAGACAACAGTGGAGACAGCAGTGGGAACACCTTCAGGGCAAGCTGTGAGCTGTGGCACAATCTGTGAACTGTGCCACGTTGATTTTTCATTTCAATGAGAAGCGCAGCACAAACTTCTTTTCGGTGCATTGTTCCCATTGTTGTTCCCCATTCCTTCTTTCTCTCTCTCTCTGCTTGCCGTATTTGTTCATTTGTCTTGCTCTAGCGGCCTTTATCTATCCATCTATCTATGTTATCTATCTGCCCGTGTCCCTTGAGCTCCCCGTGTGTGTGTTTACTCTTTCTCTGACGTTGGCCGCATATAAATCCAGCTGCGTGTTAGTCTGTCATGGAATCCACTTGCTGAGCCACAGCCAGAGCTATTCCAATTGCTAACCCCATTTCAGGCAGTCCCTTTACCGCACTCCTCTCCTCCTGCTTTCCCTTGAAGCCAGCGCGAGTTTAAGTTTCCTCAGTGTGTGTTGTTGATACGCTTTCCGTTTGTCTAAAGCTCCATGCGGCACTTAAGTGAACTTTAAACACTTTTATTAATGGCATATTATGTAATATACGTGCCCAGACCTCTCCCACATGCGCTGCCAGTGTGTGTGTGTTTCTGTGTGTGTGAAGAGGGGGCGGGAGGGGGCACGGCAAAGGGTTTACGTAATGGGTATCTCGGCTCGCCAAGTTTGCGAACATTACTAGCTGCAAATGGGGGAAAAGGCACTGCGAATGTTTTAATTAAAGTGAAATTGGGTATTCTGAGTGGCAATCCCCAATCCCCAATCCCCGATCCCCCTTCACCATTCCCCCTGCCCCCTGCCATGCACAATCTCAGCCAACAACAACAGTGGCAGCTACACTCAACAGTCAACTCGCAACTGGCAGCTGGCAGTGGGCTTTAGCCTTAGCCAGATGTTACGCATACGCAGCGTAAAACTTTGCCCATGCCTTAGGCACAAACACACACACACACACGTAGACTAGCACACGCACTCATGAGCGTGCACGCGAAAGGAGCTGCAGGCCTAACAACTATGCGAGCTGTTACGCAACATTCGCCCAAAGTGGAATCATTTAAACATAATTATGGACGAAGTGTTTTTGAATTCCCGCAACTTGAGGGCCGCCCAAAAATGTTTTAGCAGTTTTCCCGCTGAATACGTTTGCAGTTTGTGGAAAGTGGAAAACTTTCGGGGAAAGAAGTAGGCGACGAGGCCTTGTAGAGTATGTAAATATATGCCGGGGAGGGAGTTTATTGATTGCTAGCTTTGCTTAGGTTTGTTTATATTAAGAGGAGTTTTTATATATAAAATACATACATATAAAATATAAATTTACCCAACTTGGTGCTCATTTTGTTTATTATACATATCTTTACTTCTCCAAATTTTCTTATATTTTTAAAGCGTATTTGACAGTCGCATATGCCCCTTAGTTGCAGCCCACCTCAATTGCTTTAATTGCCAGCTTAGTCGTCATTCTCGTCAGCCTTCTCCCCTCTCCCCTTCACTTTTATCTTGTCGTCAGCTGCTGCTGGGGTGGAGCTAAGCAAATACTTAGTTCTCTCTCTCATATTACGCATACGCAACGTTTGCAGTTAATTTGCAAAATGTTTCACATGCTGGCAATTTAATGAGTTGTCTAGGCACTTTAAAAAGCCTGTCTCCGTCTCTCTCTCTCTCTCTCTTCGTTGCTCCCTCCCCCTTCATCTTTCTCTTCTCTACTGCTGGCTACAATGGCCTTTATTAAGTTCTCAAGAGTTGCCTTTAAGCGTTTAACTGATGTTTGCCCATCGATTACCGTTGCTGCAATTGCCTGCGAATTGCCAGTGTGTGTGTGTGTGTGTGTGTGTGTGTCTCGCAGGACATATTGCTTATTATGCTTTATGCCATGTAAATATTTGTCACAGCAGTTTCCCTTGCATTGTTCTTCTGCTCGCTGCCTTCTCTGTGTGTGTGTGTAAGCTCATCGAGTGGCAGCTGCATCAATTGTGCAGCAATAAATGCGACTGCTGCTGCATCTGTTCAAGCTGCCATGTGTTTGCCACACATACACACAAGCACACACTCATACATATCAACAGTTATGCATACAGTGACCAAACTGCAATACAAAAGGCAACTTGCAACGCTGCCTCGCTCAAAGACATTTGCCTATGAAAGCAACAGCAACAAAGTACAACGACAACAAGTATAAGAAGCACAACAACAACAACTGCTGCAAATGCAACTGCAATTGCGGAACATTTGCGGAGCATGTCAGCAGCACATTACACGAGCCTGCCTTGATTTTTGCTGTTGCTGTTGCTGCTGTTGTTGTAATTGTTATGAGCTGAAATTACAAGTGTGCAGTGGGCGGTAGGACGAAGGGAGGGGGGATGGTGCAGAAAAGTAATATATTTTACAATGGCAAAGGGCGAGACTGCATATTATATTTATGCCGTTATGCCACACACAGCAACAGCAACAACAACAGCAACTGCAGTAGCTGCTGTTGTTAAAAGCAGAAATTCGCATTAAGCCGAAAGAAAAGCAAAAGCTTGCGGGCTGGGGATGCGGAAGGAGGGGGTAGTGCTTGCAGACAAGTTCAGGCCACAAGTAATCGAGCCAAGCAGCTTGTTTTAAGCACACACACACACACACTGACGGAGACACACTTACACACACTCGAGCTTACTTACATTAGTTGTTCTGCTGCTGCTGCTGGCCGCACTCGACTCGGCTGGCAAACATCTTCCTGTTGTTATCCTGTCGCTTGTTGGCCTCGGCGTTGTAGCATGAAATCTTTTTAAAAACATCCACACACACCCACGCACACACACACACGCGCGCACAGATAGCGCACACATAGTGCTATAAAGTTGCCATACAAACAAATAACTGGCAGCATTGCCATAATTCTTGTCTACGCACAAAAGTATGCTACACTTTCTGCGAGTATGAAATAAATAATTACGAACAAGTCAAGCAGGCAGCCGCAACGGAAAGATAAGGAAGCAGAGACAGAGAGAGGGGGGAGAGAGAGCGGGAGGAAAGGAAGAAGAAGAAGGGGGAGGGGAGACAGAGTCGGAAGTGTGGAGTCGTGTTAGCTGATTCAGTTGCAGGAAACATACGTCGACGCCGGCAGTGCTTAAAGTGCATTACACTGCGGCTGCAGTCGAGTAGTAGCACTGCCGCTCAAGTATGCTGTCTCTCTCTCTCTCTCTCTCTCTCTCTCGATCTCTCTCTCTCTCTGGTTTACTTGTCTGCGGTTGTCTGCTGCGTTGGTAATGAACACATTCCTCAAATGTGCCAAATAAACAGAGAGCTGAGCCACCGAAGAAGTTAATTGCAAGTGAAGTGTGTTGAAAGAAAGCTGATTTACTTTTAATTGATTCAGTTCGTTTTTAAATAAACTTTAAAATAAATTTAAAAATAAAATACAATACAATATATTGTATATTTATATAAACATTCATTATAAATACATGTAAATAATTTTTAAAAAGTAAATTTAAATTTCAAAACAATTTTCACCTAATTAACATCTTTGTTTTGCTTCAAAGCAAACAGTTCTTAAAATAATACATAATTTAAATATATACAGATATATTGCATATATTATCACTGCTCGCCCTTTCTCTCAGTGCATGCGACATTTGCTTTTGATTCTATTTACATTTCTGTTTTGATTTCGTTTGGTTTATGGAGACATCAACGTGCGCTTCCCCTTTAAACTTCCAACGAAGGCAGCACAAAAAAAATGCTAGGCAAAAGTTTTCTTGCAGTAGCGGGAGGAGGGAGAGGCTTGGGGTGGGGGGTGGACAAGTATGCCTGTGTGGGTGTGCGTTCGTTTTTTGTGTTTTTGTTTTGGTTGCATTTTGCAGACTTTTGACTTGTGCTGGCAACTTCTCAGTGCGCAGGCAAATGAAGCAGCAGGACGACAACCTCAGAAGTCAAACGACCACAGGCACCACACCCCTACCCCCTCTCTAGGGGCTGGGGGGCCACTGCTAGTGAGCTGTGTGCACTTGCATTTATGAATGTTTAAGCACTCGAATCTGCAGCAAGTTGCTGCCAAGCTGAAGCACAATTGAAAAATTCATAAAGCCAGCAGAGAAATTCATAAAGACGAAACTTTGTTTTGTGTGCGAGTACGTGTGTTTGTTTGTGTGTGTGTGTGTGTGGTATACTGCAACTCTAATGATGGCTAATTATTACACAGCATTTTGCCAATATTTGCGAAGTAAACTTAAATTTTGAGCATCGCCTACGTCGTTAAACATCGACTTTAAACAGTTAAACACATTCTCCTTGCGGCTCACTTGATAAGTGTGCAAAAACAGTGTTGGTTAAATACACAAACAGAGCCAAGAGAAATAAAAACTTATTTTATTTACCTCTTTAATGCAGAGTTTTCTCCCGTTTTTACTCCAGTTGTTTTTCAGATTTTCCGTTTTTCCCCTGCGAATACATTTTAATTTTGCGAAATCAACTTAAATAAAGCAAATGAAAACTCCATTAAAATGCATATGAAGTTTACATAAGCACACACAAATATATCGTGGCGCAAAATGCTGCGAGGGGCGTGTGGTGTGGGCGTGGCACTACTACTACTACTGGCCACTGGCCAGCAAAGCGTTTATGTTATAATTATTTGCATGAAAATATGCAAATCGTTGGTAGCCAAGGTAGCCCAGAGCGCAACTCTCGAGTGTTATTCACAGTTTCGCATTCGCATTCGCTTTGCTTTGCTTTGCTTTGAGTGATTTTGTTGCTGCTCCTCTTTAATATGTTTAAGCAACTTTATCCTTTCCCTTTTTTTCTCTTAGCATTTATTCCTTTTTATATTGAATTAAAAGCAGAAATACTTGTTGAAAGGCGCAAATAGTTATTACCAAAAGTATCTTATTTTTTGGAAGATATTTTACACATTTTTAAATAAAATAAGTTAAAGATAAAACTGAAGAAATGCATAATTTATTATTTTTCTTTAATTTGCATATATTCAAAGATTTTTGACAACTTTCTGTTCTAAAGGACAAAAAAATAAAAGGGAACAAGTTTTCTATTTATTCGACTTTAGTAAATTATTTTAAACTCTAAAATAATATTTTCAACTGTAACTTGAACTATTTAAACATTGCCAAATCAATTAGCACTGCAACTAAATTGTCCAAGTGCAACTCAGGCCAATGAAATGATAGATTCACAAATTCTACAGAGCCCCTTCAATATTCAAATCAATTGAATATATTTATCTTTGTGAGCTCTTAAAATTGCAAGCGTATCAAAACACTCAGCTCAATGGGTTGAAACAGGCACTGTAGATGTGAAAGAGAGGGAAGCAGAGAGAGGGGGAGAGAGATATCATTGAATTGAGTAGTGAATACATTTGTCAGCATTTAGGTAAACAAATGCACAGAGCAGTTTTTTAAAAATTTTGCTCGGTTTTTTTCATTTCAGCGCATTCTTTTCTTTGCATTCCGCTTTGCATTTGTTTCTTTGCCACATTCGGCAACAATTGCAATGTTAATTACAATAACTCACTGCGGGAAGCAGTGCCTGTGTGTGTGAGGGCAGTATAAAAAAGTGTAGCATACATTTGCGGGCGGCAATTGAAAATGGAGCTGGCGGAGCATATTGAGTTGTTTGTTTTATGCGCCAGAGTGAAAAATCTCAACACAATATCAAATGCATGTGTACACACTGGTTCTTTTCTTTTTATGTGTGTACACTCTGCACTCACTGTAAACTGGCAGAGGGAGGGTAGAATGGGCTTGAATTGAGATGCAGTTGGAAATTAAAGTGATGCAAGAAGAAATGGAATTCTTTATTTAAAATAAATATAGGAATAAGTGAAAAATATTTATGAATACATATATTTTATCCTTGATTTGTATGGCATTGATAAATGATGTATTTATATTTTTTTTATATATTCCCGATTGAAGGTAACAGAGAAAGCATCAAAATAACTTAATCTCTTCAGCGACAAGCTACCCATTTTCTGTTCCCGTTTAATTCTTTTCTTTCATCAATTCCCAGGGTATATCACAATCATACCCCGCACACAACCTTACCCCGTCTGTGCTTATTTTATTTTATATGTCTGCTCAAAACTCAGCGAACAATGAAGAGCAAGCAAACAAAATAAAAAACAATATACGTATGTACACACTGTATGTATCTGCGTATATGAGCGTGTATTGCACACAAAAAACAGATTTGCGCAAACAAAATACATGCCGAGTAGCAGTAGGAGGGAGCGGGGGCGGCGGAGGATTTAAAAACTGCAGGCAGACAAATTAAAACTAAGCGCTGCATGTACAAACAATTCTCCCGAGGGAAAGCACTCGACCCAATGGCAGCTACTCGACCATTTGCTCCATTTAGTTGTAGACACACACACACAAACTCACACACACACAGATAGCCAGACGAACGCACAAGCTGTGTTGTGCTGTGTGTGTGCTTAGTTTTATTTGCTCAGTGCTGCTCAAACTGTAAGTTAACCACAACAAAACGAATTTCATTTGGCCAAACAATTTTACAAATTCCGCTGCGGAAATCAATTTCTCAGCAATTTCAACCATGATTTAAGAGAGAGAAATGGAGAACAAAAAGAGAAGAAAGTCGAGCAGCATTTAAAGAGCTGGAAACCTTCTTCTGCAATTATTCCCATTAAATATTGCCTTCTTAATTTGATATACTCGCCTTGGCCGTGGCGTTCTAAATCATGTGAATTTTTAATGCAATCGCATCGAAATCCATTTGAGGAACACACAGCGAATCGAATATACGAACTGCTGCGAGTTTGCATTATTCATTTTGTGGCGCAGATTTACAATTTCTACATCGAAATTTATATTCTTTCTATATTTGCCATATACTCGCATATATATTGATTGCGCCGAGTTGTGCGCGATAATAAAATAAATCAAATCAGTGCGAGAGCAAAACTTGCCACGGGCTCCTCCCTCTCATGTTTGTGTATTTGTAGACACCCTTCCCCTCTCTCCCCTCTCTCTCTCACACTCCCTCTACCTCCCTGCCTTGTTTGTTGTTGTTCTGTAGCGTGCTCAACTATTCGGCGTAGTCTTAATTAAATGTGCGCTGCAAATTTGCACAAGCAAATTGCATTGCCATGTAATACTCATTCTCACTCCCTCTCTCTCTCTCTCTTTCTCTCTCTCCCCCAGGCTGCCTGTGGCTGACTGCGAGCCTTGCTGTTGCTGATGAATCGCTGGACACACGCGAAGGCGTCGATCTGGTGCTCAAGTGCCGTTTCACCGAGCATTATGATTCAACTGACTTCACCTTCTACTGGGCCCGCTGGACCTGCTGCCCCACATTGTTCGAGAACGTGGCCATTGGCGATGTGCAGCTCAACTCGAATTATCGGTAAGTGTGTGTACAGATCTCTCTCTGTGTGTGTGTACAGGTCCTTTGTCCAGCGCCTGCTTCTGCCCCTGCTCAGCGCTCTCTGGACTGTGATGTATGCTGTGTGCAATGGTCTGATAAATCACAGTCGGCCTCATAAATTCAACATTGATGGCCTGTCAATAAGCAGGCGAAAAGTTAAAGGCGCAAGCGATGCTGCCTCGCCTGCCTCGACTGCACATTTATTTAATTGCCTGCATGACATCGACATCAGCAGCGACACTCGATACACACAAGCATCGCGAATTACACTCTCTCAACTGCTGCCACATCCATCCACATCTCCTTTCCCATCCGCCTCCACTTGCCCTCTTTCTTTCCACTTGCTCTGTATCTTTCGCCCTATCGCACGTTTATTGATAAAAGATGAAAGATGCGAAAGTTGCGCGATGCGTTCAGCTGTTAAATTTATTAAAATTGCCAACGGCAGCAGCAACAGCAGCAGCAAGGACAACAACAGCAGCAGCGTCAGGATGTGGACGAGAGAATGACGATGTCATCGCCTGGCGTTGTGTACATCATTAAATGTTCATCTGGCAGGCGATAATTCATATGCCAGCCACGCCTACAAATACCAATGGAGGCGTGTTCTCTCCTCTGTACTGCAGTGTAAACAAGACGATGGCCATTGCAAATATCCCGAGGGAATGAGTGGGAATTCTAGCTAGGATGGCAAGAAGGAGCAGAGGCAGAGGCGGCGAAGGCAGGTTGAGGGCAATTGCTGTTGCCTGTTGCCAGAACGTGGCCATCAGCTGCAGCTGTGTTCGCCGTGTCGAAAGCAAAAGGCGAAATTATTGTTATGCGAAGACAGTGGGTAAGGCAGGACTAAAAAATGCAAAAAATGTGGAATGAAAATTTGTAAATTTTAAAAGGTGTTGAAATAAGTTTACTAAGAATTTTAATTTATAATGAATATTTACAATTAATAATTAAATTATTTAATAATATAACAAAGCAGATTTGCAGCAAAATTTTGCTTTACTTAATTGTTTTAACTGTTTGTCCAATTAAAATATTTGCCAAACATTTTCAAATGCAAAACAAAATTTTAAATATTTAAAGAACAACATTAGCTTTGTTTGCTCTTCATGCAATGCCCATTAGCGTGTTTTTTGCCCACGCATTGTGTGCCTTGCGCCACTGTGTATAATTGGCCACACATTGCGTATACGCAACTTGATTAAAGCGTTGAAAAGCTCGTCAAGCTCATGCCGAGCCGCGCTGCCTTTAAAAGGCTCTTTGCAAAATGTGGCATCCTCAACGTTGCTCGGCTCGGCTCGATTGCCCACTTCGCACTGCCCCGCCCCACTACCGCCTCCGCACGCCTATTTATTTATTAATCATAATAATCATTTTGCAGCGCATTTTAAGCGTGAAAAACATTCAATGCGGCGTATGCCGCAAATCGCTTGGAAAATTTTCAACCGACCACGCCCCCCGCTCTGGCTGCAAACCGACAAGAGACAATCGCATAAAAGAGACAACGCACACAGACACAGAAGCAGAAGCAGAGCATGCATACTGTGTCTATGTAGGCCAGCTGATGTGGCAGCATAGTGTATGGAGCAAGCAAGAGAGAAAGAGAGGGAAAGAAGTGGAAAACAGATCGGCATACAAAAGAAAATTATTGTAAAATTTTGCTAATCGCGCGTTAAACAATTTGCTTGATTTATGTGGCTCCTAAAACACTGGGCTAATGGCCACAGACAAGGGCAAAAATGTGCAGATCAAACGAGCAGGGCAGCAACAACTAGTAGATACGCTGCACAGAGTGCAAGTGACTGTATTAAAAAACTATATAATAAAAATAAACTTAAACTTAAAGTAAATAAATTAATGATTTTATTTTGTTCCCTCGCTTCATTGATTTAAGTTTGCTTAATTTATGTTATTTAATTTTTATATTTATTATGTAATGATTGACAACTAAAGTAATAAATAAAAATATTAATGAAGCATTATTTGTAGGTTTAAAATATTCAAGTTGACATTCAAATTGACAAATAAACTAGAAATAATATAAAAAATAATTGATTTGTAAATTTGAAATATTCTTTCTCGTGAACTTGCCTAAAATAAACTTTTAACAATGAAGAAAATATCTACATATAATCTACATAAATCTCTTTAAAAGCTTACTTTACTTAACTGCCAATATACCCAAGAAAAAGTAGTCACAATTTATCACAGGGTATCCTAACTGCTTGTCTGCATTGTGTTACAACATTTCGCTGATGTTTTTGCGATTGTTTTTTATTGCTTTCGGCCGCAAATGTTGCCAAACAACGAGCGCTGTAATTGATTCGATATTTCGCAGTTAAATTGCGTACTAAGAGAGACTTCTCTGCCTGTCTCTCCCCCTCTCTCTCTCTCTCTCTCTCTCACTCTCACACAACTAGAAACTAATTGGAGCTGACATTTTGGGCCACCTGACAGCTGCCCCTCGTGGCGTGGTATTTTTTAATGACTGCACAACGAGGCGGCATTCAATCAACGCAATCTCGTTAACTGTAAGTGAATGATGGATGCCAGTCGGGGGTCGCCTAGCACTGACCCTATTACTAGCCCCAGTTACCCCTGCCATTGCCCTTGTCCCCCCCGCTGCCCCCCCCCTTGCCACACTCAGCATGTCCATTTGCACTTTGTCATTTTCAAAATTGTCATCCAGATGACATGAAATTTGCTTTAACAACGCATTCACATCCACAAGAGCATTGTGTGTGCCTGCCTACACCTACAGCCACAGTGGCCCCCTCCCCCTTTACCACTTCCCCCTCCTACTTTGCTGCCTGTCAGTTGCGCTCCTGTTTTTCCTGCTTTCGTTCCTTTTTTTTGCAGAGTCTTCTCTTGTTTCGTTTTTTTTTTTTTTTTTTGGAGGCTCTGCGATGATATTGGAATTTTGTGTTCAAGTGCCGCCAACATTGCGGAAACAATCGGAACACGGTTTTTTTTCTCTATTGTGTGTGTGTGTGTGTGCGTGTGTGTGTGTTTGTTGCCTTTCTCATCTTAGACATTCCTCAAACAAAAAGCATAAAAAACAAGCTGCAAGAAAGGCGGCGTTAAAAGAAATTTAATATGAAACTCATGTTGTGCTCGAAACATATCGATTTTTTTAATTTTGATTTTGATGCGCGCACAATTTGTAAAGCGACCGCCAGGGGGCGTTGTTGTGCTGCTGCTGTTGTGTTGCTGTGTCTTTGTTGTGGTTACCCGTGAAATTTTTTGCGCTTAAGCGAAATAAAAACCAAACTGAATTTCCCGCCTTCAAAAGGAGCGCGGTAGGTGGACGAACAAGGCAGCTAGCAAAGAGGAAAAGAAATGGAAGAAGTGGAAAACAGCAACAGCAGCAGCAGCAGCAACATAACATCAGTTGGAAAATTGCTCAGCTGGCATTGACTTTTTCATCTGTGCTGGCATTTCGATTTGCTGTAACTGTGTCTCAAAGGATAGCACGAATTTTCGATAAGGTTTGCCATAAATTGCAATTGCAGGCCTGAGTTATGGCACATAAATATATAAAATATATTTTAGCGTGTTAACTGGGAAGATCTTTGCCTTAGAAATTTATACTCGAAGTTTCCCTGACTCAATGAACCTTTCCATACGACACTCATCCATCTGCAGAGCACATACAGTTCGTTGTTGCTGCTTAAATTTGATTTTTAGCAATTTCTTTGTTGTTGCTACTGTTGTTGCTGTTGTTGGCTGCCAGAGCAAGCTGACACATTTCTCATTTTGTGATGGATGTGCGCAATAATTTTTGCTATTTATGCAAAAGTCGACTCTCGCTTGTTATCAATGGCAGCCCCACAAAGCCGTGTCCCTGTCCCTGCTATGCTCAATATGCCCATATCTCAAATTCTATATCTCTTTTATGCGAATGCGGGTCAACATTTAACCTTTACCTTGTACACACACACACCCAGACAGAAACAGACGGCAGGCAAGACAAATGCATAGATCAAAATGTGTGGCAACACGTGTTGGTTCCGATTCGTTTGACTTGTGCTCAGCACACACTCGCACACACACGACGCACATATATCTCTATATATAGAGCTAGATGTGCGTATGATATATCTGTCTGCACGGAGGGGGGCGAGGGGGAATGGCAACACTTATGCAAATTGAAATGCAAATAAGCCTGGCAACCGTCGGTGCGTCTGTCGCTTTGAGGCGTCTACGCGCCTTCCCCTCACTCTCTATCCTTCCCAGCCTCACTTATCTCCCACTCTCTCCCTGTTTCTACGATTCCCCACCTTGTTTGTGCTTGTGTATTCTTGCTCACGCTTTATTGAATTCATTTAAAAAACAATTTTTCATTTCGCAACCGCATTCGCCTTTTGTTTCTAGGCCAGCGGCGCCTCGAAGTAGGCTATAAAAATGTGACTCCTGCTAACCTTCCAATTAGCCTTTTGTTTGGTGTCAATGCTGAGGCTGCAGCCCACAAAAAAAGTGAAGAATATAAAGAACAAGCTGTAGCAGCAGCAGCGCAAAGAAAAGGCGCATTCATAGCCAGACACACACACACACACACACACACACACACTCAAAAGGGAAACAATCGAGTAAACTGGGGCTTCATTTACAGCTGAAGGAAAGGGGCTGGGCAAGGGTGGCCACATAAAAAGGCATTGAAAAGCTGTCTGCAGCTTTGTTTGCCTTTCGGGAGTCCAGTACGTTCTCGCCCATTGCCACGCCCCGTCGCTCAGCATACACACAGTGTTGCCTTTTGTTGGGCACTGTCAACGCCTAAATGTATGCTCTCCTGCCACCGCCTGCGCCCAAAGACAATTAAACTCTTGTTAATGGCGAGCAGCAATAAAAAAGGACAATAGATAAATTGCTGCCCATTCAACAGGCAACAGCAGTAGCCAGTCAACGAGGTGGGTAGGTGCCGAGGGGAGGGGCTGAGGGCGAGGCGGAGGGAGTGCGGAATGCCATAACGCAAACTGTTTACATTTTTGTCGGACGGCATCAAATATTTTATCTAAGCATGCAGTACGAGAGGAAAGGATGTGCCACATATAGTACTAACATACACAGCAATGGCTGTTTCTTTTTGTATTGACAAAGCTTAACAAGAGTCTCCCTCTCTCTCTCTGAGAATGTGCAGAGCAGCAGAAAGGGTTGCAGACTTATGCGTTAAAAAGAAGTACACAAAATTAAAGAAATGCGCATTGAATTAAGGAATATTGCAGAATAAAACAGTCTTTAAAGATTGCAATTTCTGAGAATGGATTATTTTTTATTATTTTGTATTTAAATTTAGATTGAAGATATAAAAAGCACAAAAACATCTTTGTTAACAAAAGCAGGCCGTAGCCAGCGGGGCAGATTCAGTAGGATGATTCTGTTTAAGTCATGCGTTTGGATCAACATATTTTAAGGCATTCGCATCAACAATTTTGGAGCATCTTCAGTTGCCATTCTTTGTCCAGAGGGTATTGCAGAAGCATCGAAGAATCTTGGCCTAAGCAACTCTTATAAAATTCGGGTTACTCTTAGCCACATAGATTTACAAGTCATACTTACAGATCAGACTTTGTATATGGTACATATATAGTTACATTTTTTTTACGTTACCAGCAAGTTTTATCAATTTAAAGCATGCTCTAATTTCTACCAAGAATTCGTTGAGTGCAACAGTTGTCAAACAGTTGCTAAGCCACCCTAACATAAATGCATTAATTTAATTTCATATTCTGCCTTCTGTCTCACACACTCAATAAATATTTTCTGTAACTTGCTGTAAACTTTGTGAAAGAAACTTAAAATTCTTTAATTAATTCAATTCGCAGAGCACTCAAATGAGCACTTAGGGAGAACACAGCACATGAAATTTCTCAGAAGAAAAAGAGTTGGAAGAAAAACTGAAATGCTTTCACCGAATGCGAACTCGTTCAAACGTTGTACATTAAATATTTTCTGAGGCTGCAGCGACGACTTTAACGAGTTTTTTTTTGCACTGCAAAAGGGAAGCGAGGGGGGAGAGAGGGAACTGAGGCCGGAATCAGGCTGGGGTTCAGTGATTTTACTGCGGAATTTCAAGCTCGACCCAACTCAGGCCGAGGATGTAACTTGTTCAGTGTCTCGCCATGTGTTGTTGGCATTTCTCGTTGCTGCCGTTGCTGCTGTTGCTGTTGCTGGGTGGCCTGTTTATTGTTTTGCTGTTGTTATGCTGCATGGCGACGCGTAAATTAATTTCAGCCGCTAAGCTTAATTTAAAGTTAGCTTAAGCCCACACACGCACAGCACACAACACACGTACGCACACACAATGGCCACGGCGCTGCCGCACTGACCTTCTATGCAAATACGCAGCCAGCAAACCAGGCGAAGCAGCAGGAACAACAACGGCACGAGGAACCACAAAGTCGGGTAGGCCACCCGCCGCCATGTGAAGTTCATAATGCTCGCCAGGCGCCAGGCTACAGCTCTGTCTCTGCTCCGCTTCGTTCTCCATGCTCCGGACAACCGCAAACGGCGACGTCGAGGCCGGAAGTTGTCCGCTGTACGAAGTGCGACTTGTCAACGTGTACTTCCGGCCGCCAAGCTACGCCGCAACTGCCGCAACTCCCCCCACACACACACACATAAAAACACACACACACACAGGAAACGGTCGCCTCGGTCTCACTTGCCGTCTTGCTCCCCCCTCATAACCTCATCCCCTTTTCAGTTATCAACTTTATGAATAATTCAGTTGAATTTTTGCCACTGTCCTCGTTGTTGTGGGCACACTGGGCTTGATACCCTGCATAAGCTTCAACGTTTTGTTCTTTTCCCAGCTACCTTTTCAAACTACGCCTAATTAGGCTTACGCTCGGCACGGGGATTGCCACAACTTGAGGAATATGCACAAAAAAGTTGGCTAATTTCTAAACGACTCAACATTATAATTGAAATTTAGCTTTTATTTCCTAAACTCTTCTCTGCACTCGCAGTAAATGGCATGCAAAAAAGTAAATAGAATTCCTGAATTAAATTACACCTTAATTACTTTGCTGTTAACCTCATTTTGTTTACTGAATGATTTAAATTTGAATCTTTTCAATCTGTAATTAATCTTTTCCTCTGCACAACGATAAAGAATTGAAAAACAAAATATAAATTAATATATTAGTAATAAATAAATATTTCTTTTAATACACTTTCTTCATTTTAATATATAAATTATTTTTAATTTAATTAAAAATTTAATTTAATTAATTTAATTAAACTGAAATATTAGAAGACAAACTAACAATATGTTCGCCGTTGGTCTGTAAAAAATCTGTAATAATAGGAAAGCTTCTTCTTGGTATTATAGATATACATAAGCTTAGTGAACAGGAATGAAATTATAATATTGAATAATTATTAGGAATTCTTTCAGGCATCCTTGATTCGACGGATTCTAAATTTAGATGAACTAACTGCGATTTACTCACGTATTTCTTGCTATTGAATATAGAATTATAAATTTAAAATAATTTTAAAATTACATAATTTATTGAATTAAATTTCACCATCTAGTAATTGAAATATACATAAATAAATATATTTATGTATTCAAAATCAAGGTTATGATTCTGATAAATAATTAAAATATAAATATATATATTAGATAAAAATATGCTGTGCAAGCACTAAGCAGTCATTAGCTCAGCCTTGAACTGTGTTCAAACAAAGCGTGAAACTTGCATAAAATAACAATAAATAATGCTAAAAAGTAATAAATAAAATAATTAATTATCATATACATATATCATAACTAATGACATAATTAATATATTAATTCAGCGCTGCACAACAGATTTGCACATTATTTACAGTGCCTGCAAATCGTACAAATCTCTGACCCAAATAAGCTGACAAATTGTTTCCTTAACCATTGTTGCACATTGCGCATACGCCGCGTGTAACCAGCTGCAAAGGGGAACGAGGAGGAGGAGCAGAAGGAGTGCTGAACACGATTTTAATGTTAACAAAATATTGTTGCTGGCTGCTGCTGCTGCTGTTGCCGTCGCTCGTCGCTTCGTATTGTGTTGTCTCTCCTTGCTGTCCTTGAGAATTGCTGCTGGCTGTTGTTGTAGCTGCCTCTCGTTGTTGTTCTTCGTGTTGTTGTTGTTGTTATGTTTTAGCGTAAGTGATTTTGAAACACCTGCTTAACATGTTGCAAGGCAGCAGCAGCGCGCTGGAGCTGCCACACCAGCTGCTCCAAGCTGCCGCTGCTGCTTCTGTTGCTGTTGCTCCTTTTGTGTCGACATTTATTAAGCTTGTTGTTGTTGTTGTTGTTGTTGCTGCTGGTGCTGCTGTTGTTTGCGGTTGCCGTAACGCAGTTTAGCTAACTTAGCGAGGGAGGAAGAAGGGAGGAGAGGGAGGGGAGTGTGCTGAGGCCAGGACAAGGCAGCCTTGAAAGGAAGCCATTAACAGCCTTTGGGGGCCACTGCTGCTGCTCTGCTCTGTCTGCTGCTGTTGTTGTTGCCTTCTGTTTGCCACTCGCTTTCTTGACGGGCAGCTCCCTGCTTCCCCTTCCCCTCTCTTGTCCCCCGTGCCTTCTCTTGTCATCATAAACTTGCTGCTTGTCGCACATGCAACTAACATAAATTGTATGTAATAATTTTTCTTCTAATCAGAAAATGAATACAGCGCGTCGCCGCGCTGCCTCGCTGTCTCTCTCTCTCTCCCTCTCTCTTTCTTTCTATCTTTCATGCTCTGCTCGTTTACCTGCTGCTTTTTAAATACACTTTTAAATGCTGTGAGAGGCGACAGAAGCGTGCTGCTGCTGCCGTTTTTTCGCTACTGCTGCTGCTGTTTGCTGTAGTTGCTGCTGCTGTAGTAGCAATTGTTGTTGTCATTGTTGTTGTTGCTGTTGTTGCTGCTGCTTGTCATTCGCCGTTAAAATCAATTTACGACAAAATAAACACACGCACTGCGCCGCAGCCTGCCACGCCCCGTCGCCGCCTTCGTTTGCTGAATGTTTGCACTGCTGCGTTGTTTGTTTGTTTCCTGCGTCGTCCGCATCCGCAGCCGCATTCCCCTCTGCTTCCTCCTTGTGTCACTGACAGCGGCAGTAGGCAGTCGAAGGGGAGGAGGAGTCGCAGGCGGAGGCAGCAACGGCGACGGCCGACGGCATCGTTGGAGACGATGTCAACGTCTGCCGCTGTCACCTTTAATGTAGAAATATTTTTGCCTCAGTTTTTTTTGCTCTGTTGTTTTCTTGTCTTCGGCATTGACAGACAATGAGACGAGGGCAGCAGTAGCAGGTGATGAGGAAAGAGAGTGAGATTGTAAGAGAAGGGAGAGTGGGGGGAAGGGAGCGAAGAACGGGCGTGTGACACAAATTTTCCTGTTTGGGTTTATCAAAATTGGCTTAAGGAGCTGGCAGGAATTTAATGTGTAGCGTTTGAGTTCGGTGTGTGCGAGTGATTGTGAGTATGTGCCAGTGTGTGTGTGTGTGTTAGTATGCATGTGTGTGTATGGTTGTGTGTTTGTCTCTGCTAGTTTATGAGCCAAATTTATGGCTTAGATCATTAGCTGCAAATGCCGAACTAAAAAGCCAAAAAAAGGATGCAACCAGAAGAGATTTTAAACTGTTGAGGGCCTGAGGAAAGAGGAGGAGGGAGGTGGCAGTGGAGTGAAGTGGTAGTGTGTGAAAGTGGAGCCAAGTGAAGCTCATTAAAATGCAGCACGCAGCACTCGATAGGGCAAACAACAATACAGGCAGCGTGAAAGAAAAGCAGCGTGAAAGAAAATGACTAAGAAAACGCAACGAAAAGAACAAATTAATTGTGAAGTGGATGGGAAAAAGCAAACGGTCTGTAGAGGAGGGGGAGGGGGGGCACACTCCTGTAGTTGTAGTTGTTGTCGGCAAGAAGCAAGCGAATTAATTGCAAATTGAACTTGTTAAGCAAAAAGGATTTGCACAATGAAATGCAATGCTTCTTCGCCCAGTGGATGCCTGCATCGAAGAACGATGGGGGAATTTTCTGTTTCATCTTTCATTTCTTTAAGCTGCAGGAAGTACTGTTTATTTAAATGCAAGAAAATTGCTGATAAAGACAAAGATGAGGTGAAGATGAAGAAGAAGGTAAAAATGAAGATGCAGATAAAGATGTAGATTAAAGTAAAGAGCCTACTGCAAATGCTCTGCTTAATTGCAAGATCACTGATTAGTTTTCATTACGACTTTTATTATTATTAACGACAACAACAGTTGACCATACCCTTCGACCTTTGTTCCGGCATGGTTCTAATTCATAAACATATACGTGTGTACCTGCTTTCAAATTCTGTTCGACAGATGACGCTCGCGCATCCCCTCTTCATTTTGACTGATGGTGTTATGATCATACTTTCTTGAATAACTTATTATTTGATTGTGCGATTGCATTGAAATTTAAAAACAACGAGGACTGTTCAATCAGCTGACTACATTGCAGAGTCAGAGGGGTGTATCTTTTATATGTCACTCCCAAATTGATTTCAAGAATTAAAATAGTGATTTACGGGAGCGGTGTGCGTGGTATCCAAAATTTAACTTGATTTGGGGACAGTTGACATAAACCTTCATTCCAAATTTGGAGCTGCTAGCTTTATTAAAAGCTGAGATTTTGATGATTAAACAGATAGACAGACAGACAAGGGCAGACGGACTGCCTGACAGAAAGACAGACAGGCAGGCAGATAAACAGGCACACAGACAGAATGTTAGAAGGACAGATATACGGATGGTCAGATAGAGAGACAGACAGATAGACAGACAGATAGACAGACAGACAAATAGATAAGCAGACAAACAGACAGACAGAAAGGCAAACATACGGACAGACAAATAAACGGACAGACAGATATACAAACATGCCTCAATCGACTCCGTTATTAATTCTGAGCAAGAATACATGCACTTTATGCGATCTCCCACGCCTCCTTCTGTCTGTACCATACATTTGCTCAAAGTGTGTATACCCTGTTGACCATATTCAATGATTGCAGGATATAAGTATGTAAAGTCTGTTAACCTTTAAGCAGTTGGCCCACTAACCCTTCACTGGCAACTGCTGACAGCTGCCTGCTTGTAACCTGTTACCAATCAGCGGCAGCAATGCCTTGCCGCAGGTACAATTCGGCAGAGGGTTGAGGCCGCTATAATTGGGGGAAAAACAACACCAGCAGCAGCAACAACAACAGCAAGAACAATAAGAGATAACTACCTCAGCTGGCACAGCAGACAATGACGAGGGGCTCAGCTACGCCAGGGGAGCAAGCAGAGCAGCAGCTGGGAAAACTAAGGCAGAGCAACGCGAGTGGAGGGAAAGCAGCTGCTACCAACGTTGGCTGTCGATGAGGGCGCCGAGTGTCAGACATTATTGCTCCCGCGAGCTTTCAGCGCAAGGCAAATAGTTTTGACTGCCGAACAGGAGAAGGAGCAGCAGCAGAGGAGGCAGGGCAGAGCAGGCAGGAGGCACAACAAACGATCACCCAGAGGCATAAACAGGCAGGCGGCCATTTGGATGCCAAGGGTTAAGGGCACCGTTGACAGCGGCCGCCTGTGACAAGCCAGCCTTGGCGCTGATGATAATGAAGTTCATCATGCTGATGATGATGATGATGAAACTGATGGCGACGATGATTAGAAACTGCCAAAGGGCGCCAAGGGGCAACACACACCAGCCGGCAATGCTGGCCATGTCCATTGCCTTAATTACGTGCAGATAAGAAACGCAAATATGGACTATACACTATACGCACAACGCCTCTGCTACCTCCCTCCCCCCCGCCTTCGCACCAGGCAGCCGCTTGAAGTGATGTCCGTGGCGCAACAGCTGCGTCACTAAACGCTCGGGACATAAACATAAAAAGTCTATGAAACTGTCATAAAGCAGGCAATAGAAGTGAACGAGCCAAACGAGGCGCAGCTTGCCCCCCCTGCACTCCTGGCTTGGCCACGCCCACCCCTAAAATATCTATACACGCCCCTGGGGAGCTGCGACATTGGCCTTGCCGGCGTAAAACTCATTTGTAAGACGAGCATCGTAAAAAGATTGCCAAAAGAAATTAGAAGAGGCAGAGAAGGAGGCAGAGGGGGAGGTAGAGGCGAAAGTAAAGGCTCCACAGCACTCCCCCCCCTCCGGTTCTTCTTCCTGCCCTGTTCCCTCTTCAACTGTTGTCCAACTGTTGTCAGACTGTCCACTCTGCGATGTGCGCCTAAAAGCGCGCTTTAAAATCTTTTCAGTGTCAAGCAGAGGGAAAGCAGCAAGAAGTGGAAGGTTGGTGGGAAGAGCAGGCTGAAGTAGAAGAGTGGGGGGGAGGGTGGTGTAACGTGGCATCTGCCACAGTCGAACTTGCCTAAACTTACATTAGATGTTGGAATTTATGGCAAATGCTGTTTGCAGGGGCAACTCGGGTCAACTCAAGCGAAAGTGTTCGAATTTTTTGTAAGGAAACATATTTTTTATTTTTTACGATACACTTTAAAAGGCAAAATATTATACCCAATGCAGTGTAAACAGAACTTGAGTGTGACTTATTATTAAGCATGTATATTATAAATATAAATATGTATATAAGCACATTATATATAATTTATTTGCATGTAACTAAATATTATTCTATTTTTAAAAACATTTTAAATTATTACAAGAAATTCTCTCTCCTCAACTAATGTTGGCTTAAAAATACATACACATAACAAGTATATATTATACCTCGAAACTGCCTAGAACAGGGGTGCAAGATCAGAAACTTAATAAATTTGAGCGGTTTGACCCATCCCCGGACTCAAATCTGATATGGGACGTGTGAGGGGTAATAAGAGAAAGGGATTGAAGGCTTTTAATCAAAAAATAAGGAAGAACTTTGACAGTATTGCGCTATACAGGTGGGCAGTGACCCCCGTGACCTTTTCTTCATGTTACAAGTTAATTGTACAGAATTTTTCCGCAAATTCGGTCATTCTTAGCTAAACATACCTAAATATATTGAATGCATGCCTTTTTTAAGAATTCACTGAAAAAAACGAAAAATATTCAAAAAAATGTCGTTTGTTTCTTTTTTTTTTTTTTTTTTTTTTTTTTTTTGAGTATTATTATTA
Organism: Zaprionus indianus; assembly: GCA_018904595.1. NCBI lineage: Eukaryota > Metazoa > Arthropoda > Insecta > Diptera > Drosophilidae > Zaprionus > Zaprionus indianus. The sequence continues at coordinate 8,918,558 of JAEIHA010000905.1, forward strand.
TTTATTATTCTATAATCACAAGGAATCGTTCAGTTCCATCTGAACTTAACCTAATGCGTAGCTTAAAAGATAAAATTATGGTTAAAGTTCCTTAATTATAATATATACAAGGGTACACTAGAGGAATTATGCTATCTTACGACTAAGGAGCTCATGTGGATGAATCCTCTTCAAACGTCGGAGGGAAATGGGGTCGACGAGATCATTCGCCAACGTGTTCGGGTGGGCGGTGAGTCTGTCGGCATATCGGCTGCTGTGGAAATTTATTTGATCTCCCAAAGGGACAATCTTTAAGTCTCTTTCGATGACCCGGTTGCTCACGTACCAGGGTAGTCCAGATGCATGTCGTGCCGCTCGCGATTGAATAACTCTAAGCCTATTGAGTTGCGTCTTGGAGGCAGTACCCCACACTTGAATAGCGTAGGTCAGAGTTGGACGTAATATGGCTTTTATCAAGAGAGCCTTAGTTGCCATTTGGAGTTTGCTAGAGTGGAAGAGCCAATCCAGCTTTTTGAGTTTCCATGAGGACTTGGCTCTAACTGCAGTGATATGGGCTTTCCAACTCAGCGTCCGGTCGAGGTGAACTCCGAGGTAGCAGTGGGATGAGACGTAGTTTATGATGTCTCCGTTGAAGAAAAGACCTAAGCAGGTTTGAGGTCGCAGAGTGAATGTAACACAGGCCGACTTCGTGCAATTAATGGCTATGTTCCATTTGGCCGTCCAATCCTCAACTGCATGCAGCCATTCCTGAACTGCGTTGGAGGCGACTTGCAATGATGAGTGCGACGCAAGCATGGCGGTGTCATCAGCGTAAGTGGCCAGGAGCTGAGCAGGGGAGGCTTCATCGGAGTTGTTGATGGGAGTTGGCATGTCAGCAGTGTACAGGGTATACAGGAAGGGTCCAAGTACACTTCCCTGTGGAACCCCTGCGTGGATGTGTTCCAGGCTAGACTGAGAGTCTCGTACTGCAACATCGAAGGTCCGGTCAGCAATGAAGGATCTCAGGATGGCATAATGGGGTGCTGGGAGGAGGTCTTTCATTTTGTACAACAGCCCTTCGTGCCACACCTTGTCAAATGCTTGCTTTACGTCCAAAAATACGCCGACTGTGTAAAGCTTATGCTCAAAACCGTGGGTAATGTGCTTTACTAGGCGATGGACTTGTTCGGGGCAACCATGAGACTTTCTAAAGCCGAACTGATGTTGTGGGATGTGTTCAGTTACTTGCGGCAGTTCCATCAAACGAGTAAGCAAAATTCTCTCAAACACTTTGGAGAAGGTTGGTAGCAGGCTTATCGGACGGTATGAGTCAATTTGTGTTGGCGACTTTCCAGCTTTGGGGATCATAACGATGCGCGCTCGCTTCCATTGCCTGGGGAAATGACCTAGTCTAAGCATTGCATTGAAGATTTTTACGAGAGCAAGCACTCCTTTGCGTGGTAGGAGTCTCGCAGTTCGGTTATCTATGCCATCATAACCAGGGGTCTTTTTTGGTTGCAGGGCCTTTAGTTGGATCATGACTTCCTGCGGCGAGGTATGTCTCATTGGGCGTGTCGGAGCAGTCGGACTATCCAAGAAATGTGCGATGGCTTCACGATTGTTGTCATCCGTTAGGTTGAAGGGCATAAAGGTGGAAGAGAGGTGCGAAGCAAAAGCACTTGCTTTCTCATCATCCGTCTTAAGCCAGATGCCACTTCGATCCTGGACTGGGGATTGAAACAAGGGCTGTCTCTTGATGCCTCTCGTAAGCTTCCAAATTGAGAATCCACTGTTGTTATCTGGACCAGCACTCTCTAGCAAGGTATCCAAGTTTGCTTTACGGTTATTCGCTAGCAAACGGCGCAGTCGATTAGTAGTGCTGGAATATTGCTGGTAAATGCTAGGATCCCCTGTCGCGATGTATTCTCTTCTGAGACGTCTTTTGTGGCTGAGCAGATCCCTAGCCTCCAAGCTCAAAATGGGAGACCTCCTTATGGCCGTGAAACCAACTTGGCGAGGGGTTGGTGTAGCCTGCCTTGCAGCTTCAACGATCGTAGACGTGAAGAAGTCAACATACGCTTCCAGTCTACTGCAAGTTTCGATGGGGATGTTGAGTTCTACAGTGGCCTCGATGTGTTCTTGAAAGACACGAATGTTTGCTTGCGGGGATAGCAGTTTTGTAACACCTCTGAACGATTGGGCGTCTTCATCTAGCTCAAAGAGCAAGGGCAGATGGTCAGATGACAGCTCTGTCAGCACCTTCACCCTTATTTGTTGCTGTCTAAAGCCTTTGGAGATCCCAAAATCGATAGCACTTGGAGAGGCAGTTGCACGATAGGGGTAGCATGTGGCTTCTCCAGTTGCAACGATGTCGATACGTTCTTCCGCCAGTGCAGAGTACAGCACCCTACCTCTAGTACACATCCTGTAGTTTCCCCACCATCTGTGTTTTGCGTTCCAATCACCTGCCGCAAGAAACTTTGTGCCAAATTGAGTGATGAACTGACCAACAATTGCATCTGTCCATCTAGGAGTCGGAGGGCAGTATACTGAGGCAACATTGAAGTTTCCTCTGCTTGCAGCCAACTGAATAACTACTGCCTGGATATGACTTTCCGAGAGAGTGGCGAATGGTTGATGAGAGATTGTTGATCTAACTAGGATCGCTGCACCTCCGTGTTGGCTGTCATCCGGATGGTTGGCAGTATGTATGGTAAAGCCATAGACCCTGAAGGTGGACCGGGAGGTGAAGTGGGTCTCTGACAGCAGGAGGATGTCAATATCGTGAAGCTCAATAAAAGCGAGGATTTCATTGGTCTTCGAGGAGGCCCCATTGGAATTCCAAGCTGCTATCTTAAGAGGACCCATTTTTAACAGCAGAGGGTGAAGTGCGGGTCTGCAGAAGTAATTGCATCAGTGTTTCTACTAACGACATCATTCTGTCAAGTCTAGAGAATAGCTGTTCCAGCTTGGAGTCGAGGTTGGTACTTGCATTAGAGGCAGTAGCGCCAGGCGGATGTATTGACTGAACAGGAGGCTGATTGCTTCTGACGATGGTTGCAAAAGATGGCTTTCCAACGCTGAGGGCAGGGGGGCAGATTACGGGACCAGCAGCGGTGGGTTCATTAGTCTTTATATGATGCTTACGGTTAGAAGCTTCTTTTAGGTATTTAATGCAACCTTTAAAATTAGCTGCATGGGGCTTTCCACAGTGATAGCAACGTCTGGCATCATCTTGCTCGAGCCTACACTCCGAAGTCGGGTGGTTTTCTCCACATTCTCTACAAATGAAATGCCGAGAACAGTATGTCTTAGTGTGGCCATAGCCTTGGCACCTATGGCATTGTACAGGCTCGGATTGTTTACGGGGCTTCTCCCATGTCACTCTGTGCTTGCAGACAACAAGAATATTCTTGACAAGCTTGTTATTTTCTGCTTTCTTGAGATCAATAAATCTCATATTAAGAGGAAGGAGGGTCGACTTGTTGCGCGGAGTGTATACACGCACGACGCTGTGGCCTTCATTCTGTAGGCATGCGATAACATCCTCCGATGGAACTCCATGGTGGATGTTACGCAATACGATTCTGTAAGGCCGGTCTTCGGGGAGCTGATGATGGTGAAATAAGGTTCCTTTCTCAAGAAAATGCCGGGCCACTTTCCTGTAAACGTCTGAGGTGTTGCATTGAACAGCGCAGTCTCCCGAATTCAGTGCCTTGATAGTGTAGGAATCTCCTACAAGGGCATCCAGTTCGCTGCGGAAAGCTGTGAAGTTCACCACATTGGGAAACATCATTCTGGGTACCTTAGAGTGAAGGTTTGGCTTCGGGGTGGGGGGGGCAGCTTGGTTAACACTAGCCGTCGGATTGTTGCGTCTCGATTTTCTTGCGGCACGAATGAGGGCCGCCTTCGATGAACAAGGTTCATCATCGTCACTCGAGGATACGACGACCATGGCCAAATCTTCTTCATGGTCTAGGGGTTGGAAGCGATTTGTAGAGTTCATTGGAGGCCGATCAGAAGTTGCCTTCTTTGCCTTCTCTGAGAAGAGGGCTGAGCCTGCTCTCTTATTACTTCTTCCTTTTCCTGGCCTAAAGGAGACATCTTGCCATTCTGCAGTAGATTTGGTAATCGCTACTGAGCTAACAATAGAACTGCTCTGAGTCGTACTGGCAGAAGTGGAACATACGTTGCCAGTCAGCGAGAAGGTAGAGATGTATGGGGAAGAGATGGTTGAACTTGATGATGTTATAGTGAGGGTCGTACTACAAATAGTATTTGAAATACTTGTTGTAGAAAAGGGAGAGTCTTTATTCGGCAGATTCATCAGCAATTGCTCACGGATCTCTCTCGGACCTACTCCAGCAATTTGCTTCATCAACGTATAGTCCAGTGCTTTTTGCGGAGGACCATTATTTTCCATTTTTCGTAAAAGCTTTTATATAATTAGCGACCCGAATTTCACAAATTTAAGGGACGCCTGAAAGTATGCGTCAAATCACCAGGGTCCTAGACAAGACTTGAACCCTGGGACCGGTGAAGCTTTGTGCTCAAAAACAGCTGTTTGTGCGAACACGTGGCAGCTGGGCAGCGGAGCCCCACCTGGATTAAATTTTCACTGTCTTTTATTAAAGATAAATGTTTGAGTTTCACTGTAATTTCACTAATAGTGACTTGGGGGGTCACTATTTACGGTATGTGCCAGTATTCTGGACTTGTCCATGGGTTTTTGCGGCGAAAACTATTTTCACTTTTTCACGTTGTTCAGCTGCGTCAAGTTTGTTTCTATTATTTTTTCCAGATCCAAAGGGAGTTTTTTCCTTTAGGCGAAGATTGCTAAGGTTTCAAAGATCACATCGACTTGAAATAAGTCGCATATTAAAGTACAGTTATCAGCCTTCTATATGATGCCAATTTCATACATATAGTGCTAGTACAAATTGAGCAATTTAGATTTTCGTCCAGGCGCAAGTGCTGTTTCTATTATTTTTTCCAACACTGTATATAATTACGTACCACATGTTCCTTAGTATTTCACAATGCATAATTCGCTTCATAAACTTTCAAGTTCAAGTCGATAATCCCGTTAATGTGCACTCCCCCCATCCCCTGCTCATGCTGATGACCTCGCATTACATTTAATTTACTGAGCCTGGCTAAGTTGACTTTATAGCTAGGCTACACTGTAATGCGGAAGCCAAGCGAAAAATTATCTAACAAGGCATAGTGGAGTAGTTGAAGGCGCAAAGGGGAGGGGCACATTAAGAAGGGGGAGCAGGAGGAGTGGAGGCAGACATAGCTTAGAAAGGAAGCTTAGGGAGGTCTTAGTCATTTCATTTTTAGCTTGTTTCTCGCTGTGCGCGTGTGGCTAAGTGTGAGCATGTCTATGCCTATGTGGGTGTGTGTGTGGGAGTGTGTGTGTTTGCGTGTGTTTTGTAAAGATTATGCGCTTATAATGGGCCGCAAGTTTCCTCGACGGCGACCATGGGCCGCTTTGGAATCTCTACAAAATTGGCTTTTGAGCGCTCATAAAATGTGTGAAGCGGGGCCAGTGCTAGCGAGTGTTACAACTGTTAAGCGAAGGCCCAAAAGTAGATAACAACAGAAGCAGCAACAACAACAACAAGGGGAACAACAACAATGGCTAAGGGAAGGAGAAGGGGAACAAGACGAAGCGGGACGGCAACAAGAGAGTAAACATGCCATAAATTACAACTGAAACGAACTGAGTGCATTGTGTATCCGCATCCGCACTCTCGCATCCGCATCCGCATACAGCACTTATATGACCCGGCCATGTGTGCGGGCCTCTCTCTCCCTCCCTCTCACTCTCTCTGTCCCGCATGAGTCGTAAAACGCAACATAATGAAACATTATAAAAATCATAAAAATCAACATGATATTTATGCGGCAGGCCGAAGAAAGTAGGAGAGAGAAAAAGAGGGGGTAGGAGGTGTGGGGGGAAGCTGTGCTGAAAGCAGCAAAATATGCAAAGTGACTGACGAAACATGACAGAACAGAAAAAATAAAAATCAACACACACACGCACAGAGTAAAGGCGCAGCAAATTGTTGGCATTCCTCAAATATCGTTGAGAATTTTTCACATGTTTCTTATATTTCTGCACTGCTTGGAAGTTTACATTGCATAAATAAATGTTTGGTAACATTCTAGGAAATGTAGCGAACAAGTTAACGATTTAAATAAGGGGATATTTCTATATTTTATTTTAAATATTTTAATTGAAATAAAATATTAGAGGCAAATTTTAACATAGCCTTTTATAGATTAAAAAGGCAAACTATTTATAAATTTATAAATTAATTATAAATGTTTAAATATAAATGTTGATACATAAATTAATAAAGTACAAAATAATTATTCATTTAATAAAGAAAAATCATTTATTTTGTAAGTGAATTCACAAGAAATTTGTAAGGAAATTCAATTGGGATTCATATTCTGTTTCTGCCTTTTTCTTTCCCATTAAGAATTACAATATATAGTTCGCATTTAGGAAGGACAATATATAGTTTTTTAATAAATTATAAATTACTACAAAATATATAGTAAAAGTCAACTTTACTGTATTTAGTCTTTTATTAGTTTTTATTTAATTAAATTCCCAAAGAAATTTAAAGTAAGTTATCTTCATTGCCTTCTTTGTCTTTCTCTTTAACTCATCCAGCCTATGGCTCTTTGTCAGTCTCTCTTCAACTTTACCTTCCTCTTTATCTTTCTCTATCTCTCTCTCACACACACTCTCTCTCTTTATTCTTTCCTGTCTTAACACCTCTGTTTCCCTCCTTTCTTCCCTCATCCTCTCACACATTACTTTGCAATTAATGACAGTAATTTGCCATTTAACACTCTTCGATTATGAGAAAAGTGCCAAAAAATCGTATAATTTAAAAGTTTAATATGGCGTCGTATGGCAAATGTCTCTGGAGATGTCGAATATGGCAAAACATCTTAGCAAATTTATAATATCTGCTGCTGCCGCGGCTGCTGCTGTTGCTATAAATATGCAAAGTGTCCTTAAACACGCGCACACACGCACGCACATTAGACTCGTAAATATGCCGCCGCAACAATATTGAGCGGGAGTCTAGTGGCAAGTGGGAGAGGTGAAGAAAGAGAGGGAGCAAGGGAGGGAGTGAGAGAGAAAGAGAGAGGCAGGCTGCTCGTAAATTTGGCGCTACACAAGACGCGACGCAATGTGACGCGGCGCTGCTGCAGTTTCTTCGCACAGATTATAACTTATGAGACAGCAGCAGGGCAGAGAGAGAGAGAGAGAGGAAAAGTGAGAGAGAGAGAGGGAGAGTGAGAGGGAGTAAGTAGCCCCTGACGATGTGTGCTTGTTGTTTTTATTATGCACATTACACCAAATAAGCGCGTGGCAGTCAGCGGGAAGGAGTGTGGTAAACGGGAAGAGGGGAGAGGGGAAGGGGGGATTAGTAAAGCCAAAGCGCAAGGACAAAGAGTGGGAAGAAGAGAGGGGGGAGGTTGGCAACTACAGCTACAGCTGAGCTCGTCGTGCGGTCTTGTTAGGGCAACCGTTTGTCGGTCTCGCATGTTTTATGGCAGCGGAAAAAGAGTTATGAGCGTGTGTGTGCGTGTGGTTGCCAGTCTCTGTGTGTGTGTGCGTACGTGTGTGAGCGTGGTCTCTATGTGCGCGTGTGTGTGTGTGTGTGCAACCTTATCACAGACCACACGATGCTCTCTCTGTCTTGGCATATTAACATTTATTTTTCACAGTCATTTTGACTGCGGCGACAACACAGCAGAAAATTTTACTGCTCGCCATGCTGACGTCGCTGGCGCTGCTGACGTCGCTGTCGCTGCCGCTGCTGCTGAGCAAATAAAAACAGACAGCGCACAAAAAGTGTTGCATAAAACGCAGAGCTGCAGCCCCAACCACAAGCACAGCTGCCAGTGTGTGTGTGTGTGTGTGTGAATGGGTGTTTTTTTTTTTTTTTTTTATTACAAATACGGCAGGAAAATAAAATCTTCGAAAGATACCATCCACCGTCCGTAGATGGCATGCACGATTCATAACTCTCCAAGTAGAGTTACGCCTACGTACTAAACAAAAACCTCCGTATGCTCTCCAGTCCTTGCTTCGCTCACCGGGACTTCCAGCCAAGGTATTACTTCGGTGAGCAGGATGTGGTGCCAGATCGCAATCCCTCACTTGGTGCGTTTCTGCGTAACGCTCCTTCGCTAACTCTTTAGTCGCCTTTTACGACAAGCCGAGCCCGCTGAGGTGGTATTCTTGGCCCGCCACCACACGGGAGTGCTCTTTATCCAGCGGGTCTGCTGGCCGTCTCGTCAATGCGAACACGTTTCATCATGCCCACGATGATGCCATGGGCCCTATCCCACACTGTTTTGTCCGCCAGCATAATGCGCATTAGGCTTCTCGGGCTAAGCGGAGTTCCAACAAGAGTCTCCAGTATCTCCCTCTCAGTACGGAACCTAGCACAGTGCAGTAGGATATGCTCCGCTGATTCCACTGAGTCGCTGCAGAATAGGCACAGGGCTGAGTCCACATGGCGAAACCTGAAGAGGTAACTCCGGAAGCAACCATGATCGGTGAGAAACTGTGACAAGTGATAGTCCACCGCTTTGTGTTCGCACCCTGCCCACTCGGATAAGTCTGGGATCAGCTGGTAGGTCCATCTCCCTTGCTGTGAGTCTTGCCACCTAGTCTGCCACACTCCATAAAGCCAATCCCTGATCTCCTCCCTGGAAACACCTTCTCGGGTCAGGTATTGGGCCTCTATCTCAAGATCGATCGGGGGGATGCCCGCAAGAACATGGGCTGCGTCTTCCGATATTGTTCTGAATCCTCTGATCAGTCTCAGAGCCAGGGTCCGCGATACTGCCCGCGCGTTGTCCAAATAACTCACTTTATGCGTGACACTCCTCCAGATGGGGGCAGCGTATAGAAGCGATGATTTCGCGACTGCCACCAGCAGCCTCCTGGCCGGCATCCTGGGTCCACCTATATTTGGCATGAGTCTTGCCAATGCTGCTGCTGTCATCGCTGCCTTCCTGCTGGCGTATCTCGCGTGGTCCTTGAATGACAGTCGATGGTCAATAAGAACTCCCAGGTACTTCAGCGATCCAACTGACTCAATTTGAGCGTCTTTGACCGTGACCCGTAAACTCTCGACGGCCTTTCTGCTGCTCAACAACACTGCCTCGGACTTGTGCGCAGCGATGCTTAGACCGGCCTTCTCCAGCCAGTTTATAGCTGTGCTAATCGCCGCATTGCTCCTGTCCTGTAGCTCCGGTAATGTTTTGGCAACCGCTGCAACTGCTACGTCGTCAGCAAAGCAGAGTAGCTCCACTCCACTGGGCTTACTAATGGACAATATCCCGTCGTACATTATGTTCCACAGGATCGGTCCAAGTACCGACCCTTGTGGGACACCTGCGGAGACGTGGTATTTTCTTGGCCCGGCATCAGTATCGTACCAGAGTATACGGTCTCTGAAGTAGCTTCCAATGATGACCATGAGGTAGCGAGGAATACCCATGTTGCGCATGGCCCCGAGGATGTTTGGCCATCTCGCCGTATTAAACGCATTTTTCACGTCTAGCGTGATGATGGCGCAATACTCCTTGCTGCCACCTAGCCACCTGTCGCCATCGAGAGCGGTCTTGGCCAGACCACTTATGGCAGTGAGAGCGTCGAGAGTGCTTTTTCCTTTCCGGAAGCCATACTGGTGTCTATGTAGGCCGACGGGGCTTTCGGTGATCACCTCAATTCGCGTGTACAGAACGCGTTCGAAAAGCTTTCCCACAATGTCCAGCAGACATAGTGGGCGGTAACTGCCTGCAGCATTATTTGGTCCCTTTCCCTTTTGCAACAGTACCAGCCTCATGTTCTTCCAGCGTGATGGGAAGACACCATCTATCAGACACTGTTGGAAGGTGTCCTTGAAGATTGCTGGCTTAGCATTGGCGGCAGCCATAACTACGACACCTGGGATGCCGTCAAGACCTGGGGCTTTGTTTGGCTTAATTCTTTTTGCCGCTTCAATGATCTCGCATTCAGTGACTCCCGGGAAATCGGGGGCAGGGATTTCTCGTGCGGGTTGCCATAGAGTATCCTGGTTTGGGAAAAGCTCCTCCACGATGCTTGATAGTAGAACCGGGTCCTGTGGAGTACCTCCTACAGCGGCTTTCAATTTATTACTAACCATTTTGTAGGCGATACCCCACGGATCTTCGTCTACACTCGCCAGCAACTCTTTGAAGGCATTTGCTTTAGCAGCAGCAATGCCATTTCTGAGTTCCGCGCGCTTCGACCTGTACGCCTCATGTAATTCTGCGTGCTGAGGGTGTCCTCTGGCTCGTTGCGCTAGTCTCCTTGCCCGGAGGCATTCCGAGCGTAGCTGGTTGAGGGAGCCGTTCCACCAGTAGACCGGGGGTTTGCGTTTACTCGTTTTTTTCTTTCGCGGCATCGCTGCATCGCATGCAGCTTCCAGCATTTTCATGAGCGCCGCCACCATGATTTCCGCATGTCCATTTGGTAGCTCCATTTGCTCAATATTGAAAGCCAGCATGTCCCTGTCCAGCTTTTTGATGTCCCAAGCTTGCCCTAGAGTACTTCTTGCCTGACGTTGTGTGATGCACGACGTGCGGGCGCTGAATGTGATCAGGGCATGATCGCTCAAAGTGACATCCTCCTGCACCATCCATTTAGCAGTGGGGGCTAAACTACTGCTAACAAAGGTGACATCGATGAAAGATGTCCCTCTGTCGTTGTTAAACGTTGGCTTGCCACCGTCATTTAACAGCACCAGATCCAGCTGGTTCATGGCATCGATTAGGGCCCGTCCTCTGGGATTGGATATCCGGCTTCCCCATTCGATAGCCCAGGCGTTGAAGTCACCTGCAATGACTACAGGATTGCGCCCTCTAGCGTGGTGGACTAAGTTATTTAATAGTTCCTCGTAGAGGTCCGGACTGTCGCTAGGCGGGGCGTAGCAGCTGTACAGATGAACGCCCTTAACTTTAGCGTACGCAATGCCACGCATAGGCACGCTTCCCTGGTCCTCTATGTAGTAGTTTCTGCAACATATGATTGCCGCCTTACTTGTGGAGTCGAAGAGCACACCTGAGTTTCCCACACCAGGGGCGTACGGTTCACTCAGGAGCATAACATCAGCATTGCGCTCTCTAGCTGTCTGGAACAGGAGGCTCTGTGCAGCTGCGCAGTGATTGACATTTAGCTGGAAGATGTTAATCATCAGCACGGCGACTCAAGACTCCTTTTTTAATGCTCGCTTTAAACGTAGGGCATGTATAGCTGCCTGTCGGATGATTCCTGTCTACATCGCTGATGCAGATCAGGCATTTCGGCGGATTACCACAGCCCTTCGCTTTGTGCCCTCGTTCGCCGCAGCGCAGGCAGCAGTCCGAGCGATCAGGCTCCTTGCAGTTAATGGCCCTGTGGCCGTAACCCAGGCACTTGTAGCATCTTGTGGGGCGTGTGTCCTGGATGATGCGACAGCGAGACCAGCCAACAGTTACCGTACCCTTTTTCAAGACGCTAATTGCGTCATTAACGCTAAGCGTAACCGTCGCCACTTGGGTTCCATCTCGCATTTTGCGCATCCCACGCACATCTTCCGGTTTCAGCTGAATCCCATCGAATTGCGAGGCCATGCTGTCATAGAGCTCCATTGCTGTCGTCGCCTCATCCATGCCGCTGCAGGTTAGCGCCATTCTTTGCGCGCCCGTGCGTACCGCGGCCATTTCCCGAAGCGATTCTTCAACCGCACCTTTGTATTTGGGCACGCTTGCAGAGGCTTTTCCCTCCATTTCGAGCAACAACTCGCCTTGTTGAGTTCTCCTGATTTTTTTGACGTGACTGGCAAGTTCAGACAGGCTCGGGTCAGCTTTGAGCTTACGGAGCATGTCCGTGTACGATGCTTCTCCCGTCTTTTTAATTATGATGGCCTCCGGCTTTTTGCGTAGTCGCTTTGGTGCCACCTTAGTCCACTCCACCTTTTTGCTTCCCTCCTTGGCTACGGACGCGAAGGTGGGCGGGACTGGTTCCTTGACCTTGGGCGTCTGCAGTGTCAGGCCTTTGCTAGCGGGAGGCTTCGTCGGGGCTGTCTTCGCTGGGGCGCTCCTTTTGCTGGCTGCCGGAGTGCACGCTGGTGGTAGTTGCGCTTCTGTCTGGGTTGCCGTGCTCTTTGGTGGGGCCACCTTAGCTACGGCCTCCTGCAACTGGGTTGCTCTAGCATTTAGAGCTGCCAACTCCGAGATCACACCCTTAGTTTCCCGGGTAACGTGGCGCTGCGTCTCAAAAGCTGAAAGCAGTACCGTTATTTTACGGCTCATAATGTCCAAAATGCCGCGCAAGTCCTCGTCTTTGTACGCCGACAGGTCTAGTGGCCTAGTCGGCGAAACAGGCGGGGTCTTTGCTGAGGCTTTTTGGGCCGGCACGCTGATGAGATCAGAGATCTTCTTCTTGGTCACTGAAGGGGCCAAGTTCACTCCTGCTGTAGCTCCAGTGATGCTGGGTATTGGCGTCATCGTCTGGGGGACGGCTTGCTCTACACTCACAGCCACTGGGTCTAGGATTCCAATACCTCGCTCCGTATTTCCCACTGCTCTAATTGGGGACCTGGACAATCTGGCGCTTCGTTTAAATGGGTCCACGCCGTCGTCGGGGGCAATGCCCCCCGCTGGGCCATCCATTAGTTGACAGTTGTCAACCGGTTAGCCTGTGCGAACGTGGAGCACCGAATTCGACAAGGGTCCCACGTAGGCCACGGATTTCTCCTAGGCGTTGCCTGTTGGAGGTTATACCGCCTCTTCACGGACACCAGAGCCTCTACTTAGGCACCGGGATGGTGAGAGGATGATGCTTGGTCTGTCCGCGACCTTTGTGCCGTTTCCCTTGCCAAATATCGGTCAACTCCACAAGAATTTATATAGAAATATAAATTTTGTTGATATTTCGTAAATTCCGCTACTGTCCACAAATTCAAATTGTATGTTTGAATTTCGCGCCCAACTGATCGAGCAGCCCTGGCAGCTCTGTTGATCTGGCAACGCCGCTTAGGTCCGATCGCTTACTACCGTAAGTTGGCAGCGCTGACAGCTGTTCTCAGCTGTTCTCAGCTGTTCTCAGCTGCACCGAATTGCAAATTAGAAGAATACCTCAAATTGGCAAACGCTCGCGGTTTTTCACTCTTTTACGCGCCGAAATGTAGCACATCAATAACGTGTGGCTTTGGGCAGTTAGAACGCCAAACTCGCCAAGCCGATTCCGTGTTAAGGATTAATTTTCGCGCAGCGCAACAATAAACACGTCCGATTTCCAATCCACACACAGTCAGACATGTGTGAATGGGTGTATATGCATATGTGTGTTTGTGTGTGTGTGGGTATGCAACTGTCGGTTTTCCTGACTTTTGCTTAACATTCGGTTTCGGCCACGATATGATTTATGCATATTTTCTCTCTGTGAAATCTATTGAGAAATCAGTGACAGGCAAAATATGCAAACACATGTGGGGCAGCAGCGGCAGCTGTATGTCTGTGTGTGTGTGTGTGTTTGTGTGTGTGTAAGACGCTTAGCAAATGGACAAGATGATGCATACGCAATCCCTTCAAACTTCACTTGGCACAAGTGAAATCACTAATATTATCAATATGCAAAGTCATTGCTGAAAAATGCAAAAACACTTAGCTTTTGTCAGTTTACTGAGTACCCGCAGAGAGCTTAGCACTTTGCAGCAGTTGGCAACTCATACGGACACAAAAATACATTTAAATACTTACTTAAATTTAATGCATATGTGCGTTACTTATTTATATTTGCTTGGGTAATTAACTCAGCTTTGTATTGATTGGATTAGGTAATGTGTCTAATTTGATTTGATTGCATAATTAATTCAAATTAAATATTATCTTTATTGCGCACAATTGAAACTCTTACTCCTACTCTCTTGCCTGCCTCATTCACTCCCACGTCCTGCAAGAGAGAGAGAGTGAGTGAGCGCGCTTATTGAGGATTGAAAGTTGGTGAGCATACAAAAGCTGATTGTTGTGAGCTGCCTTACTCACTCTCACTCACAGTGAACCTCGTGCAAGTGAGAGTGAGCGCGCTAATTACCTCCTCCTTCCTGATCTACAGTAGCTTTTGTCTGCCATCATAGCAAGCAACTTGCATTCGCTTGCATGATTAAAAGTTCGCTGGCATACAAAAGCTGCAAGTTGCAAGATTTGCACAACATGGCGGCCACCCACTCAAGGTAAACTGTTTGATTAGCGAGAAGTGTCGGTCCACATTTGATTAGCAAATGTTTCCACTGTCAGCAACAGCTTTGACCTTTGACTTTGACTTGCCTGCTGCTGTTGCTGCTCCTTTGCTCCTCTGCTCTTGCTCTTGCTGTTGTTGTTGCTTTTGCCTGTCCTTATTATGAACACCTGCTGACACTGACACTAAAACCTTTGCCGTGGATAGCACATCCATGTTGTTGCCTTCGCCTGTCACATTGCTGTCATTTGCACACATTTACCGTTAAAGAGCACAAGCACACTCAGGCAAACACACACAGACACACACACACACAGACAGTCACACAAAACTGTTGCAAAGGCCGCGCGCATTAAGCGTTGCCCGCATACACGTAAATAGTTTAGCTGGCAAGGCCACGCACACACACACACGCACACACACACACACACTCTCAGTCGCACACACATCAGCAGGACATTGCATTGAATTTGAATGGCACAAAGGCGAACGGCACAAAGGAGACGCTGCCGCTGTCGCTGCTGGTGCTGCTGCGCTCCGCTCAGGTCCAGATAAAGTCAACACAGCATCAAATTGCCAATAGAGCTAAGCAGCACTGGGGGCGCCAAGGGGGCGTGGCATTAGCCAGGCAAAGGCATTTATAGAAATTTTGCACAAGCGCAAGGCAAACACACGGAATGGATGAGAGAAGCATGAGAGAGAGAGAGAGAGAGAAAGAGAGAGAGAGGGTAGGGGGGGATACATACCAATAAGCATGATGGATACGGATATATGTATGTGTATGCAAGGGTCGGAGTGATCTGCCGCTGCCCTTCCCCTTCCGCTTCCCATTCCTCTTGTCACATTTAGCTTGAATGTCGCCCTTGCATAACAAATGTTAGCAACATGTTTCAATAATGAGGATGACCCCCCTCCTCTTCCTCTCCCCTTCACGAGTAGAAATGGCAGCGAGTCCTCTTGCTGCTACTCTGCTACTGGTCATGCCTCTACCTCCTCCATCACTTCTCTGGGTTCAGGCCCTTCCCCTGCTGCTGCTGCTCTCTCTCTCTTTCGCCTGCTCCTCTTCCCCTACTCCCTGTCATCATGCAATCCCCATTACCATGACCATTACCCGGCGACTGGGCACGATTGAGCAATACGCTGGACGTCTGTCGCCGTCGGCTCCCCTTCCCCCTCCCCCTTTGCTGTCCCCTTCCACTTGTCCCTCAGGCTGAGCCCTTTCCTAATGGCGTCGCGTCTCTGACTGTGGCTGCGACTCTGTTCCAGCACCAAATTAATCGTTTCCACTGTGCGGTCGGCATTCAGTTGGACTTTCCCCAAGCCCCAAGCTTTGACTCATCCACTCTCCTCCCCCGCCTCTCTCTCTCCCTCGGCTGACAGTGTGCGCCTCATTTGTTATGGCCATTTGCATAAATAAGTCACTGGCAGCGGCATTTTGGACCAGTCCGACCGACAGTGGACAAATGGACAGTGGGACACGCGCACAGTGGGCACGAGGGGAGGGATGGGTGGTATGAGGTGGAGGCGAGTCGGCGGAAATTGTGTGAATAACTTGATGAATGCTGTGAGGCCTCGAGTCGAGTTAGTTGTTGCCTGATTTGCTTCGCTTGCTTCGGTTTCGGTTTCGGTTTTGGTTGCGCCTCAACTCCACTGAGTTCGTGCTGCGTTTTGCAAAGGGGCGGGGAGGAGAGTGGGGCAAGGAGAGAAAGGGGTGTGGGTGCACAGAGATTTAGCTGCGCTTTGTTTGGCCAACGCTTTTGTGCATCGATTGCCGTAGGTCAGGCCTCTACAGAGCCGACAAATCTTGATTAGCTCACACTGTGTGTGTGTCGGCTGGCGAAACGTTTGCGGGGAGGAGCAAAATTGGGGAGGGTAAACTATCTGGTCAGCTGTTCAATGGAACATGAATTTATAATTATGTTGAGCAAGTGAGTGCCTGTGACGCTTGTCTTGCAATTGTGGCATTAAATTAAAAGGTTTTTGGGGGGAAATTTGTTGAAGATAAAGATCAAAGTTAGAGTCAACTGAAATTGGTAAAAAAGAAGAAATATTGACTGTAGGATATTAAATATTTATATATGAAAAATTAAAATTAAATAAATTAATAATATACAACAAGTAACTAATAGAATAGTGTTGAGTAATTGTAAAGCAGTGGGATAGCGTCACATAAATAACAAATTAAAAGTATTATCTGCACAATAAATTAATTAATTTTATATTTTTTAATTCAAAGTTCACACTATTCTTCAAAATGGAGATGCTCATACTGTTCCAACCCCAACCCTTTTTAAATTATTCCCTCTTTTTCTATCTTTCCTCTCATCTTCCCTCTCCATTCCACGCAAATCTTTTCCATTGCTTGCCCAGTTTACCAACCCACACTCCGTTTTCTTCGCACTCCCCTCACATATCATTGCCTTGCCATATACTTCAGGCAAGCTACTACAACAACAACAATGCTTAACATTTAATGCCGACAACAACAACAAGAACAACAGCAACAAACAAACAACTGGAGTCATTTTGTAATGGAGCCTAAAGTCCTTGCGCGCTTGCAAATGTCCTTGACGCCATCACAGGCGACCCTCGACGTCGCGACACGCTGCGTCACGCCCAGCGACAAGGCGTCCCCTTCTCTGTCTCCCTCTTTTCCCTTTGCTTCTACTGCTCTGTCTTCCCCTTCGGCTGCGTGACAATATGCCGTTTAATTATACGCGGCGACCCTTTTTCTTTGCCACTGTTGTTGCTACCTCTTGTTGTTGCTGTTGTTGTTGTGACTGTTGTTGCTGCTACTGTTGCTGTTGTTGCTGCTGTTGTTGTGATATCGCACACACATTTTAAAAGTCAATTATCCGCACATAACGCACATCGTTGACAGCGCCAGCGCGAGAGAGAAGTGCGAAGGGGGCAGGGGTGTCGAGTGGAAAGGGGGGGGAGTTTACCCTGTAAAGCGTTACATTGGCAGTCTCCAGTTCCCCCCTTCTCCACCCTTCACACATCCTTACCACGCGTCAAATTTGGCGCGCGCTTTTTAAACTTTTCTCTTGCCTCCCCCTCTCCCCCCTTTGCCTTTGTCGGGCTCCTCTTGGCAGCTACAAAAAGTTTATTATTTTTATGCGATGGCGCCTTGGCGTGCGAAGAGCACATCATCCTCTTCCCCCCCTGCCCCTTCCCTCTTAGTCAGGGCATCGATTGAATAATGCGCCACAGACTGAACCGAAAGCAATGGCCCCCACTCCGTCGCAGCCCCTTTCCCCTGCAGTAATTGAGACAGGCAACGACACTCGAGTCACGAGTCTGAAGTCGGGGAGATTCTCGACTCTCGAGTCTCGTCTCGTCTCGATAATAAAACCGATAATAACATAATCTGGCCGGAGCCAGAGTGTATAGTTTTGCTTGGCACTAACGAGCCGAAGCGAGCCTTAGTTACAGTTAACAAGAGCAGGTGAGCTGCGCTTGGCTGCCGAGGGGGGAAGCACTGGAAGGGGTGGCAGATCAGCACTCTTGAGTGGACGAACATGTGGCAGACTGCCATGGCTCGCTATGGCTTTATGGCCTAAGCGGGCTACACTTGGCTACAAAAGTGAGTTGGGTTTGGAGTTGTGGAAGTTCTTTCGATATATGTAACAGATAAGAAATCATAGTTTGAAGTGTTAGTTAGGTATATATATAATATAGGAATCATTGATGGGTATATCAGCTTTAGTTCTTGAGTTTTTAAGGGTTCCTTAAGAACAAATTGAGATGTTTGCAGTAGAAATACATTTCAAAGCTCTAACATTCATTCATTTTCTGAGTTATCAAACGAACCACTTAAGGTATCAAAAGTTTGCTTATGTTTTAAATGTTTCATATATTTAAATAGAATATAGAACTTGAGGAATATCATTTAAAATGTCTAATGGATATTCTAGACTCTTAAAAAAAATATATTTACTGATTGCAAACTATCAAAAAGCAGCAAATGGAGTATCAGACTTAAGTCTTTCTTCATTTTCATACTCCTCAAGCTGTAGCCTTCGCCAATGATTGGGTGTGCTCTCTCTCTCTGTCTCTCTCTTTGGCACTCACTCTCTCTCTCTCCTTCTATTCCTGTTTCCTATCTGCCTTGGGCAATGTATTTCAATCAGTGTCACAAACTGTGTTGCACAGTTTAGTTGTTCGATGCGTTGCCAGTCATATACGAAAAACGAGTGCAGTTTACAGAGACAGTGAAGCAGGCAGGGGGGGAAAAAGGGAGAAGTGGGCAGGGGGGGGGGCTGGTCTGGAGTCAGGCATTTGCCATGTAATTGGCTGCAATTTGCATAACAATTCTGCGACTGTTTTGCATAAGTCCTGCGACGATGCAACATAATAACGGGAGGCAGCACTTATTTTCACATTAGAAATTCCTTTTCGGGCTGTGCCCGTGCCTGGGCAAGGACAGCAGCTCATGGGGGAAGGGGAGGCAGCAGTGGGGCAGGCAGCGAGCAGAGTCTACCGGCAGAGGCAGCGGCAGCCAAAGCAGTCGAGGCAGAGGCAATTATGTGCTTCGCTTGAGCTGCACTCGACACACAGCCACACACACACACACACCCTCACACACGCGCGCGTAGCGCACTCAAGATGCAGCCTCACAAAAGTCAGAGCCGGAAATGCAGCGCAGCGAAATCTCCGACAACGGTAACGGTAAAAACGGCAAACGAACATTTCCTTCGGCTCGACAACTGAAAACACAAACCCGAAATGGAATTTGAGCTGCCTCTGCCACGGCTGCTGCTGCTGCTGTCGCTGCTGCCACAGCGGAAGTGCGCCGCATTTGGGTCTACAGCTGGCGCATGTGTGCCTCCTGCTCCTCATAATCCCCGACCTCTTCCCCTTCCCTACCACCCCCCTCACGGTGCCTGCCATAAACCATAGTTGCCATAAAAGTTATCAAAATTGAAATTTTATTTAAAAAGTTTGCTGCGAGCTGGGAACGCGGCTTGCATGTGCACTCAAGAAGTTTATAAGATCTACTTTAATAATGTCGAGTGCATGATTTATGCCACGCCCACGCAGCAGCAGCAGTAACCTGCCTGCAACTCCCTCTCCTCATCTCCTATTCTCCTCCTCAACGTCTTGTGGCAGCGTAGCAAAAAAAAAAAACTCATCAAGAGAAATTAAAACTTAAACACAAAGCAGGCTGGCGTCGGCTGGGCTAAATAAATGACGATGACGTTGATGAGGCAGTCGTGGTAGGGGCAGGGGTAGGGAGGATGAGGGAAGAAGCAGAAGTAGGAGCCGGAGCCCTCTGTGCCATATAAGAGACGGCAAAGGACTATGAGGACTGTGCATTAAAAGCATTTTCCTTTGCCTTGTAATGAAATACGCCGCAGCCTCAAAGTATGCAACAGTTTCGAGCTATTACGCTTGATTGGGTTTTAGCCACACCCCCCTCCCTTCCTGCCCACGCTTTCCCCACTTTGACTCTCTTTGATACCACCATTGCCAGGTAGCAACTGCCATGGCCAAGCAACAGAAGCTGAGCAAAACAAGAAAAGATGTTAAATTAATCAAAATGTAATGTGGCCACGCCAAGGATCCTCCCTACTTCCCTCGCCAACTGCCCACCTCTACCTACCTACACGACTCCCCCATAGCAACCCAGGTAGCTGGCCCCGAAATTAAGCTAATAAATTCACAAAAATGAGTTCGACGCTTAATTTGCCATGAGCATTTTTCATTTTATTTCGCGGCCTCGACTTAAGCCACACACACACACACACCATAAACACAAAACCGAATAGTCCCCAAAGCGAAGCCAAAAAAAGAATGAAAACAATATGTACAAGAAATGAACAACAAACTGGACTGACTTGAAGATGCTCTTGGGAACGAAAACGGAAATGGAAACCCTCGAAAAGGTTTAGCGAATTTGTCTAATCAATTTTGCACGCAATTTTCGAGAATCTTGAGATGTGATGCTATAAATAGATCGAGTGTACTGACAGATAAGAGGGAATTTGAGAGCCTATCAAAAGTATAAAAATATAATTTGAGATAATAAGGGGATAAGGAAGAAGAGAAAATCTATTTATGTTGTGACGGATTCAATGAATTTCTTAAGGGGATTTTCTTAAAGGTTTCAAGTGGAAATATTAAACTTATTCAAATGAAAATAAAAAATAAAAGAAAATAGAATATAATGTAATGAAATCAAAAAATATATTATACACATAAAATTTTTATAATCTATGCATAAATAAAGTGAAGAATTCTAAACTACATTAAATCGAAATTTATTTATTGATAGTAATGCACAGTTCTCAAAAAAGGAAATCCTCCAAATTTAAAGTTCCTTCTCAACCAAATCGATATACCCTTAGTCGGATTATTGCCTCTTCACCCGCACATGGGAGTACCTCTAAAGTATATGTACTTACTTAGCAGCCCAAGTAAATTAACAAAGTGTAGCCGCAGTTCATTTACATAAAGTACAAAAAGTAGAGGTTTCTTTGCGCTTTCTTACGGTTTGCGGTTTACTTTACGCCTTATAAATTGCCCAATTGCCGTTGAGTCTCTCACTCTCACACATTCTCTCTCTCTTTCTCTCTGATTCCTTAACTCACTTATTTGTCTCGCTTCTTTACAGACTTGACTTTCGTCCGGGTCGCGGCATTTACGATCTGCAAATTAAGAACACCTCATACAATCGGGACAACGGACGCTTCGAGTGCCGCATCAAGGCCAAAGGCACCGGGGCCGATGTGCATCAGGAGTTTTACAATGTGACGGTGCTAACGGCACCACATCCGCCCATGGTGACGCCCGGCAACATTGCGGTGGCCACCGAGGAGAAGCCACTCGAGTTGACCTGCAGCAGTATTGGCGGCTCGCCGGATCCGACGATAACGTGAGTTCGCATACTAAATGCAAAATGCTCCACCACCACCACCAGCAGTAGTTGCAGCACTTGCTGTTGCCAGGGAAGACCTTTGAGGGAAAGAGTAGATGAGGGTAGAATGACTTCGATAGAGAATTGGCCACAATTGATTAGGGTGACCATCAATTTATGACCTAGTCATGGTTTTTGGCTGCTTTATCTATTCCGTCCAAACTTCATTATAACTTTTATTAGGGTGACCATAACCTTTAATTTTAACGGCTTTCATTCATAATAAAAGAGCCTTTTTCACAGTTTGACCGTTAGTTTGTGACCTCGTCATGATTTCATCAAACTATTAAACTATTCTTTATTCAAGAAAGCACAACTTAATTTATAATTTTATAAGGGTGACCATATACTAGTATAAACAGAGCTTTCTTATCTATCAAAACATTATTTTTCTTAGGGTGACCATAACCTATTGACCTGATTATGACATCAGTCGCTCCTTTTTATAAAATCATGATTTTAGGGTGGCCATACATTTTAATTCAGACAGTTGCTCACAACTAGAGCCTTCATTCGAATAGGGAAATTACATTAGTTAGAGTATTCAAACTTCTGCACAGTGTAGATCACGTTTTTGCTTGTCCACTCGAAGTTTTATTTTAATTTTGCGTTTTTTACCAACCCGTATTTCTGGGTTCAGCTGTCGTCGCCGTTGCCGCTGCCGTTGCCGTGGCGGTTGCCGACGTCGTGTGGTCAGTGCGCCCAGTTAAGGCGCATCCGGCAGCAAGTAAATCACTTAACTGGGCGCCTTCATTAATAATCCCAACCCGGCACATGCTTTTTTCGACACTAAATCGCTCACGCTCCTCACCAACTTCCTCCTCCTTATGCCTCCTCTGTCTCTGTGCTCTATCTTTGCAGCTGGTTCCGTGAGGGCAGCAGTGTGCCGCTGCAGTCGTATGCTCTGAAGGGCGGCTCAAAGAACCACTACACGAACGCGACGCTGCAGATACTGCCCCGGCGGGCGGACGATGGTGCCAAGTACAAGTGCGTCGTCCGCAATCGTGCCATGCCCGAGGGTCATTCGCTGGAGACCAGCGTGGCGCTGAATGTCAACTGTGAGTATTAAACGGGGGAAACAGAGGTCTGGCTGTCTGTCCGACTGGGCTCTGAGGTCAAACTGCACTTAAAAGCCGAAAATGGAATGGAGCCAAAAACTGCAAGAGACCCTACCAAAAAAAAAAAACCAAAAAAAAAAAAAGAAAACACTTGCCGCAGAATTTATGACTTGACCGACGATTTAATTCGTTCGGTTTTTCTTCTTTTACTGTGGCCAGCAGCACTTTTTGCATTGGTTTAGCAAAGAGAACGATATATTTGGAATGCAAGTACACTCTCTTCAGCAAACATTTAAGCATTAAGTACACAACAGCTGAAGGGGTCGTTAGGAACTTATTCTCGAGAAACAAGACAATATTTTATAAAAGAAAAATCTTTAAAATGTTTTCGATTGTTTTGTATTAATTATAAATTGATCTTTGATCTTTTAAGATCGTCTGATTTGTTTTAAAATATTTTTAAGAGAAACTGAAATCTTTAAAAGACAATCAGCTAAGTTTTCTATCAATTTAAAACTTATAAACATTTTTAAAATATTTATTACATTTGTTTTTTGATAATTTTCTAACGTTTGTTTCTCACAGTTCATTCCCATTAGCTTCAATTTTTCTGAAGAGCATTTAAAGTGCCAGGCATTTTCACTTTCTTTTCTCAGCCATTTTACTCTCTCTCTTGTCTCTTGTTTTTCCTTTCACATTTTCCTTGTCGGTTTTTGTAATTAAATGCAGCAGTTTGTTGAACAAATGTCGTTGTCCAGTTGTCACATGATCAACGTGACCCAAAAGCAGCAGCCGCGCACATGGCGGACCCATAAAGTGTCTGCCACACACTCGCACCCACACATACACACAGACACACACACAATCACTGAGTACACCACTTGATTGTTAGTTATTGGTTTCCACAGCGCAAAGACTACGGCGCCTTCAGGCTCCTTCGGGCTGATGCTGCTGTTGCTGCTCCTGTCGTGGCGGCGCAAGTCTCAAGCTGTCATATTAGCTGACAAGTCTTTCGAGGGGGGGAGGAGAAGTGTGGAGAGGGGGAGGAGATATGCCTTGCTGCTGTGCTGTGCTGTGCCTGTGCACATGGCAACCGCTTTGGGCATTTGCTGCCATTTTTACCAATATTAAATTTCATTTGAATGGCCCACGCTGCGTATGCGCAATAAACTTGTCACGTTAGTTGCATTTAATAAAAATCACTAGAAGTGACACCAAATGAAATCTGCATCAAATTTATGCAATCAAATGGAGTAACAGTTAACAATCTCCTCCTCCCCCTGCTGCTGCTGCTGCCGAAGGTAGACAGAGAAATGACAAGTTACAGTGAGGAAAGACTGGGAAAGAGGGACGAGGCAGGAAGGGCGGAGGGAGAAGAAACTGGAAGCCAGCAAGGGGAGCGCGCAAATATATTCATAGGAAAACATAAATTGCAGTCATTTTTATACACGCCGGATTTGTAGCCGCAAAAGTAGACAAACAGCAACAACCACACGAGCTGTATGTGTGTGTTTGATTGTGTCTGCGAGTGTGTGTGTGTGTGTGTGCCGTGTGTACTGTGTCACATGCAGCGGAGCCGTAACGTCAGCGTAACAAATATTTATAGTCTTTGCTATTTGGCACAGCAGCGAAACGAAAACGCAGACAACAAAACCAAGAAAAAGTCTAACAAGACGAGCGAAACATCGTTGAGGCGTAGGGAAAGCCTCAACAAAGTATACACTACATGTTATGGGAGATACGAGTGTGTGTTGTATGATGAAGAGTTGATGTAGCGTGATAATTAGCATTAGGGTGACCATGCTATGTTTTAAGGAGAAAGGCTAACAAGATTGAGACTGAAGAAATTGTGGCACATTGTAAAAAATTATTATATTGTACAATACTAAAATACTGATGACCTTATTTTTACTAAGGTGACCATACAAAACCAGAATGTTTATATATCACAAGGGTGACCATATACCACTCGGGCGACCAAACTCGACTAGAGTGACCATATACCACTACTGTGACCTTATATCAATAGGGTGACCTTATATCAAAAAGGTGACCATATACAACTAGGGTGACCATGTACCACTAGGGTGGCACTTCATCACTATGGTCACCACATTGCACTAGGGTGGAGTAACCATATATCATAAGGATGACCATACTCCACTAGGGTGACCATATACCACTAGAGTGAGCATACATCATATACATCATATAAAAAATGGGGCATTCAGGATATTTTCTGTGGCACACACAGCAAGATTGTCAAAGATACTTGTACGGTGAAGTTCTTAGGATGCTTAAGACTGACCATAATATGATTTATGAAGAAGACTTAAATGCTTTGGAACCAAAATGGGGAAAGCATATAATTTGATGATTCCAAAAGGGGAATAAAAGATAATTCTAATATATTTGCCTTTCGATTTAGTTTAATATTTAATGACAAGAGAAAACAGGCCTTACCTTTATGGGTGACCATGCTATGTTTGGTATAACAAGCTAGAAACAAGCTTATTTATCGCAATTTGCACTTTCTACCTGTCGAATATTTCATAACAAACTTAAGCCTCCCAGCTACATTTTGAATTATCAAAAAAGATAACTAAGCACAAACAATGCGCAGCACTTCTTGATAGCCTGATTAGGTTTGAGGACCTATGCAAATTAAACGCACTCAGGAAATAATCCATTGAAGCGTTACAAACTTAATGACAAATTTTTAATGCCCACTTAAGCGGCATAAAAAGGTATTACAGAAAGCTGGTTAAAGTCTTGGCGCACAACAAGCCGCACACACACACAGACACACACATACAGAAACAGGCAGACAGACAGACAGACATAGACAGAGCACAAACAGAGCACAACAGACACAGAACACAAAACAAGAATAAATGACAACAAGCAAGTGGAATATGAAGAAACCGAAGAACAAACTGAGCAGGGCGTAAGTCGTCTTGCCTTGGGCGAGGCGAAAGGTTGTGAGACGAAAGCAAAGGGAACCTAGGGGAGCCTAGGGAGAATACTGAGCTGGGATCCCTGCTGTTGGCTGCCAGCCTGCACTTCTGCTAGGCACAAATGTGTGAGACAGTGTGTGTGTGTGTGTGTGGAGTATGTGGCAAGGGGCAGGAGACTCGTTTGGAAAGGGCGTTGGAGCAATTTCGGGTTTAGTATTTATGATGCTCATTTAAAATCCATTAGCAGCATAGTCAGCATAGGCCACAGCGGCAAATAAAACGAGTCGAACTGCGAATAGGCAACTGAGACTGTTGGCCATAATGTGTGCTCTGCTGCTGGGCTGGGCTGGGCTGGCGTTCTGGGCCAAGAGCCAAAGTCAAAAGCGCCTCAGAGGTGCATTTAACAGGGTGCAAACGGGTTACTCATTCTGTCCCAGACGTTTAACAAGAATTGAATTTTAGATTTTACTTTTTGTGTAGTTGCAGAATGTAGGCCAGTGTGGGCACAGTTTGAGAGTCATTGGACTGACAAATGCCTGACAAATGCTGAGGTTCTAATTCAAATGGAATAAAGTCATAAAATTCGAAGTAAACATTCAAGTTCTTTGAATAGGAATCATCTAATCTTCTTTAAAAGAGTTAAAGAAGAGCTATAACTAAACTAATTATGCCACCAACGCAATACTACGCCTTCAACATACCCAAATTGTGGCACAGTTTGACAAGCACTGCTTGTGAAAGACAGTTATGAATGCGAAAGAAAAGCAAAGACGACGCCGTCGGCTGCCTTAATGCTTGACTGTGATTGTGATGGATAAGCAATTGGCAACATTAGACAGATACAGAGGCACTAGTGCCAGCACGAGAGAGACACTCACATCCGTGCAGCCACCACACACACACACTCACACCCACACACACACTCACACCCACACACACACTCACACCCACACACACGCACGCGAACGTGCACACATTGAGATGTGGCAGAGCGAGCTGACAAATGGCAGAGCAATTTTTAATTGAAAATGTTTGCATGGATTCTTGCCAATGTGATTCCTTGCATGCAAGGCAGCCAGTCCCCCCCCAGCCCCCTCTTCAGTCACTCCTCCACCACACGCTCGTTTAGCTGCCACGCCCGCTTGCCACGTAGCTGCTGCTGCTGCTGGCGTTGCTGCTACTGCTGCTGTTGATGTTGCTCTTTGTGTGCGTTGCGTGTTGTGCCTGCATTTGATTGATTTATGCCCCAGCGAAGCAGCTTCGCATCGCTTTTGAAAAATCCAAAAAGAAAATACGACAAAAAATCTCTGGCAAATCCAAAAAATATCTCTGTGTGTGTGTGTGTGTGTGTGTGTGTGGGAAAAAAGCATTCGCTGGCTGAGCGCAAATAAACTCCCAATGCGTCATGTCGTCAGCAATGACGATGGCGACGGCGACGACAACATCGAGTGCTGAGTGTTTTATAACGTGCGAAAATCCCAAATGAAATTATTAAAATTTTTCCTTTTTGCTCTAGCGGTGTATGTGTGTCACTCTGTGTGTGTGTGTATGGATGAGTGGCAAGTGTTGCATACTTTTGAGAGTGCGCGCGCAGCAGCTAATATGATAAACAAAGTGAAATTAGAGACGGGCACTGGCAAATTGCGCATACGCAACGTGGCCATGCATAGCCTACATATGGCAGCGACGACGACGACGACGACGACAAATGGCAAAAGCGACACGTGGCGCTGTCAACTTGGCACAGTTTTCAAAGCACCCCCTCACACACACACGCACACACATTGACACGCGTGGCAGGCACGTTTTCACATATATTTTGAAGCTGCAGCGCCGCGAATTGCATCTGCTGGGCATCGTCAGAAGGGGGACTGGCGTGAGTGTGTGGGTGTGCGTGTGCTAGTTGTTGTGGGTGCGCGTGTGTGTGGGGGTGTGGGGGTGTAGATGGCACGTGACTTTTGTGCAGTTGCATGCAGCGCACGTAATAAAGTCTGCCTCCACTGCCGCTGCCTCCGCTGCTGCTGCCTCCGCTGCTGCTGCTGTGAGTCCTTGGCCAAAAAGTCGTTGGCGACGAAGACAAACAGGACTCATGTGTCGTGGCCTGCTCAAGTGGAAAGCAAAGCCGTTGAAAAGACATTTCAATTTGAATGCGGCAACTGACTAAGAGGTGGGGGGAGCGGGGTTTATGGGGGGATTAGGTGCAGGTAAGATGACTTGAGACAGCAGCAGCGAACATCACCTACTCAGGTGGCATGCAAATTCGGGCTGAGGCTACGTTGTCTGACAATAAAGCGCATTAGCGTGAAATTCTCCAGCACAAAACCAAAGGCGACAGTTGGTCTGCTATGCATTACCTGTGCCCTCCACTTCTTTCCTCTCTGGCAGCTTCCAGTCTCCTTCTCTGTGCCTTGCTATGTGTGCAAATATTTACAGTGCTTTGCATTCGTATGTGCACAAATCGCAACGATAATCGCTTAATTATCAATAGATTTCGAGGTGTTGTTTGTGCGATGAGTTTGATAGGTTTTTTGAGTGAGTTCTAGAAAAAAAGGGCAGATAATTTTGGCTTATTGTAAAAATATTAAGTTGTATATAAAAAGTTGTAAAAGCACATGAAAGCTCCCTTGAATTTGTATTAAAACATTTTAATAGAAAACGAAACTTTACTTTAACCATTTAAAATTGTTTTTTTGCAATCACTTAAACCTCTTTTCCAACTTAAAATTCTTTAATATATGTAAAAGCTCAAGGGCTAAATCAGTATAAGTAACTTCGAAAGCACATTTCTGTTGTAGTAAAGCTCTTCTGGGTATACTGTATTCAATCTTAAAAGAGTGTCAAACTCTTTATAAAATTTTAATGTTAAAATGGCTTCAATTCTTAATTTTGCCTCAAGCACAAAGCACCTTAAATTGTGCATCAGTTATGACTTCCGCATGATGGAAAGCGACACAAAAGTACAAGTTTAATCCTCTACAATTCAAAGCTCACTGGCAGTCGCCTCTTTTTGAATTCCCCAGCGATGATTAGAATATTATAAATAAATTATTGTCAGCTTGAACTTTTGTATGCAGAGTTTGCTTAATTTATGCCATTGTACCTCAATAGGACGACACCTTGACAAACGAAGTTTTCTTTTTTTTTGGCTTACATCCTTGCGCAGGCTGCAGCAACAGCAGCAAAACTATCGAAACAGTAACTCAAACAACAACAACAACAGAAGCAAGAAGGAGAACACAAGACAGACGACAGTTGAGAGTCGAGAGTCGAGAGGCGATTTCTCTTGGCAGGCGTCTCGGTTGTTATTGCTTGCCAATATCGGAGCAGTTGAGCCCGGAGCGGGGCTGCGGCTTGTCCCTTTTGATTATGCCGTTGCCAAAGGCAAAAGGCAAAGTGCCAAAAAAGCAAAGGACGTCGTCGATGTGCTGCCATGCTGGCAAAAAGCTTTTTGCACAAGCACGGCAAGTGCAGGGCCAAGCCAGAGAAGCAGCAGAGACAGATGCCAGCAGCAAGGTGTGAAGGGGAAGGGTGTGGGGGCGTGGCAGATGAGATGAGGGAGCAGCAGCAGCAGCAGTCCGGGCCTCTGGGAACGATACAGACACGTGCTAATGCCGCACACAATTGCAATTAGTGTCAGTGTTGGCGTCCCTGGCAATCCTATCCAGCCGCCTGCCTGCAGCCAGGACATTTGCATAGTCAGCCAGGGGTAAAGAGTGGTACGGAGGGGGGGAGGTGTGGTGTGGATAGATGAAAACCGAACCACAAAAGAAAATGCCGCTGCCGACAGTTGCTGGCCGAAAAGTTGCACAGTTTCAAGAGTCGAGCATCGAGTTGCTTATCCTGTGCAAGGATGAGCCTCCGTGCAGCTCCTTTTCCTTCTTCTCCTCTCGCTGTTCTTTGTCTGCCATGCCGATTGTTATGCTTTAAGATTTCTGCTTTTGGGCTCCTTCCTAAGCTGATTTCCAGTTTGCTTTCTGGCCGCGGGCCCAGCTCCAGCTTCACTTGGCTTGCCTTGCCTTGGCTTTTTGTTCGGGCAACTTCCAGTTTAATGTATGCAACAACGTTGTTGTTATTGTTGCTGTTGTCGTTGCTGTTGTTATTGTTGCTGTCGCCTTTAACTGAAATTTCAGCAAGGCGCTCAACATGATCGGCTTTAAGCTGCAGCTTAAGCTTACCAAAGCGCAAATTATCGCAGTACAAAAGATGTTAAAATGTTTTTCTTTGCGCTCCCTTGCGCTGAGCTGCGCGTGTGTGTATCTGAGGGTGTGTGTGTGTGTGTGTGGCAGGTGGGAAGCAACTTAACAGCTTTTGTGACAAAGCAAATTAATTGCTGCCCACTTTCAATTAACTTACAAGCGCCAACCCACCTCAACCCAATTCGACCGACACACACACCCGCTGAACCAACTTCATCAGTTCATTGTGTGCAACCGCAAGTGCTTCGCAGGGGAAACTTTTGTTGCTGCAGCACTGCCCCACTGCCCCACCCACGCCCAGCATGCTGCAACTGTTACAGCGCGCAGCCAATTCAATTAATTTCAATGGCCATACACATATGACACCTATGGCTCAGTGCACACAAAAGCCTCGAACGGTGCTGGCCCAAAAAAGTAGGCAACATTTTTTGTAAGCAATCGCAAGCGCCGCGATAAACATGCAAAAAAATGGGGAGGGGGTGGTGGTTTACTTTTTTGACTGGATTAAGGTTTTATACAGAAAGGGGGTGAGTGGGAGAGAGAGAGAGCGAGGCAGAGGGAGTGAGCGTTGTCCGCCACAAGCCTGTCAACAACTGCGGCAGAATATGGAAAATATTTTGATATTCTGTCGATGAAAACTAGTGTTTTTTTAATGCTCAACAGATCTTAAAAACTTCGAACTTAAATTCAACAGTTGTATAAAGAAATCTAAGAGTAATTCTTGCGCGTATTTAAATATATTCATGCAATTT
This sequence comes from Zaprionus indianus, assembly GCA_018904595.1. NCBI lineage: Eukaryota > Metazoa > Arthropoda > Insecta > Diptera > Drosophilidae > Zaprionus > Zaprionus indianus. The sequence goes on from JAEIHA010000905.1 coordinate 8,948,709, forward strand.
TGAGCCAATAGATTAGCACATTAATTTGGGGTACTTTGCTAGGTTGACCGCGGGCACTCTGACCCAGGCCACCGCAGGCTATTTATGTTGATTATCACTTAATTACAATTGTATTAATAATTTCGGCATATTGTGTGCTGGCAAACTTTTGTTGTTTTCAAAGGGGCAAATTAATGAAAACATAATTCGAACGCGCGTTCAAATTCGACTGGCAATAAATGAGGGAGAGAACAAGATTGGGGTGTTTTTATATATATATACATATATTTATATATATGTATGTGTGTGTGCATGTGTTTGGTATGTGTGTGTATTGGTGTGTATTTGTGTTGCTATTGTATATTGTTGTGTGTGCTCTTGTGTTTGTGCGTGCGCGTAGGTGTTGCAAGCACGCGCAGCGGAAGTCACGTGACGTGTTGTGTGACACGTACGCGACAGCAGCTGTTCCTCTGCCACCTTGTGCCCTTCTACCCTCCCCCCTGTCTTCCTTTTCCGCCATCAGCTCCTGTTTGTTGCTGTAACTTTTCAATTTGGCCAAGACAAGGCATGAGGCGAGGTGCAGCAGCAGCTTAAAGCAAATGCAAACTCGACTCATTAAAATAACTCGCAGCAGTTGTGTGTGATACATCCTGCCCAGGCAACAACAGCAGCAGCAGCAGCAGCAAGAGAGCAACAGCAACCACGACGGGGTGCAATAACGAGGCAGCCCGGCCCAGTTCCGGGTTAAATAATTTAATTTTGCGCTGGCAAAATGGCCAACGGGCATAAGTAACGACCACGCGGCGTATGAGCAACGCTCAGTTTTATTTAACACTGCCTAGCCGGAAGCCAGGAGCTCGTTTGCCTCGTGTAACGAGGTTTGCGGCAAGGCAGGCAGCAATGAGAGAAGGGGAAAGAGTAGGGGGAGAATGACGGGGGCGCAGACCAGTCGGGGGAGCTACGCAGGCGGTGGCAGGTGGGGCTGCTGCTGTTGCAGGCGAGAGGCATATTTCATGGCACTAATGTAGCCAGTCATAAAATCACAATGCGCTGCGTTCCACTGGGCGTTTGCGGTGTGGGCGTGGCAACATGCATGCGAACATGCAGTGCGAGAACCAAAGCTGCCACGCAGCCACAGCCAACTTATTCAAAATAGTGCAGCACAAAAAATAAATAAATAATTTAAAATGTGCCACCAAGCGTGGGCTATGCTCGACTGGCAGTATACCCAGCAAGTCATCCATCATTGTGCCCATAGTTGGTCATGCCCGCTTGACGGTGTGTACTGCCTACTGGGCATGCAAACAAGATTAACCCCCAGCAAAATAAAGAAATCCAGCTCACTAAATGAAACACACCAATTGGCATAGCCCAATTGGATTTATCTGCAACTTGCATCGCATATAAAAGCTGTGAAATATATTTGCAAAAAACTGTTAAGCCAATTATATGGAAATTTTTCAGGCTGCCAGAGAGCGAACATATTTGTTGGGTAAATATGGCACAAATATATGTAGTATAGACATATATATAAAGTATATTTAATAAGTGCTGCTGTTGTGGCAGGAGAAATTGCGAACTAGAAAGTTGAAGCAGCTTGAAAAGAATTAAATAAAATTCTTTAAAGTATGTGATAGAAAATTAAATATGTTCACTAAATTCATATGTGTTCATAAAGTATAAATAAATAAAAATACTAAACAAATATAAACATAAATCATTTATTTCGTAGTTAATTATTTGTTACTTCTTCTCTGTTATTAAATCTAAGGAAAACTTCAAAATATAAATATTCAATATCTTTAAAGGACTTTAAAAGTTTATAATATGTTAATTAACTTTATGTGAGTTTTAAAACACTTTTGAAATTATAACTTTTTATACTGTCTTCTTTTTTTAATTTGTTATTCAACTATATTTGTGTTTTAAATTAAAAAAATTACTAACTACAAAAAATTTTAAAAATATTAAAAATAAATAATAAATTAAAACTGTAAAGTATATTGAAAATTTTGAAATATAAATACTAAATCTACTTATAAATAATACACAAAAAGTGAGCTTCTCAGTCTTCCTTATGATCCCAGATCAAGATACGTATTCAGCCCGCTCTCACTCTTTCTCTCTCTCCTCCTATCCCAGAGGAGTTGCCCCTGCCAGGCTGCACTCAGCTTGCACATAACTTCGCCCAAGCAGGTGTCAAAATCATGATACCTTCAACAAGAAAATTTAAAAAATATATTAAAAACGAAGCAAAAAGTAGAAGAGGAAGAAGAAGAGAGAGCGAAAAAAAGGTGAAAAAGAGCGAGCAAAATGTGGAGAACAGCAAGAAAAATCGCGTTGCCAACTTCATGGCAAATGTCAGCAAGTTTTTTTGCCACTGAGGGAGCCCTGGGGGAGTGGGAAGTGAAAAGAGTGGGGAGGAGGGAGGGAGGGGACTAGAACGGACTGAGCGTGGCAGCAGCAACACCCGTCAGCGTGAAACTCTATGGCTGGCTGGGCATGAAAACGCCAAGGGGAAGGGGCGGAGGGCGTGCAGAGGTTGGCAGAGCTAGGGAGCAAGAGGAGAGAGGGAGAGAGATGGTGGAGTGAGTAGGGGAACATTTGAGGCAGGCAGGGGCAGCATGTGTTGAAATGCAAACTGCTCGCTGACAAGCGTTGCTCATTAAATTTTATTTTATAATTACACACACCAACTCACACACACACACACACACACACACACACACACTCACGCAGCGTAGGCTTTAATGTGCTGGTTGTGCCGCCGTAATTGGGTCCCGGCTGCGAAGTGGCCCCGATTCTTGGACGTTTAGAAACATTTTGGTGCGGCCATTTTTAGCAAGCAGCAGCAACAGCAACAACAAGTCTCTCAAAAACAACAACAACTACTATATAGAACAATAACAACAACAGCAAGCACCACAACAACAGCAGCAACAACAATCACTGTGAGCAACAATGGGCATTCAGGCATTTGGTCAGTCGGTGATTAAACTAAAGTGTTTGAAAGTTAATTGGCAATGCAACAACTACAACAACAGCAACAACTACAACAACAGCAGCAACAACAACAATAGCTACAGCAGCTGCAACAAAGCGTAGAACAACAACAACAAGAACAGCAACAATTGGTGTAGCCTTTTAATGCCCGCAAACGCTTGACTAACCAGCCAAGTGGCAAAACGAACCCAAAAACCGATTTGAAGCGAACCAAAAACTAACGGTGCAGTTGCCAGTTACCCCTCCCAGTACTTCCCTTCCTCTCCCCTCCCTCTTCTTGCCCATTGCCCTTTAACCCGCTGGTCAGTTAAGCAAAATGGCCCATTGCACATTGGGCCTATTATTGAAATTACTTTCGCAATTACCGTTAACAGAGTTGACAGTATATTTCACTAGTTGTTGTTGTTGTTTTTAGTGTTGTTGTTGTTGGAGAGGTCTCGTTTAGATTAAATAGTTGTGGTTGCCCTTAGAGGAATTTGAGTGAAACTAGAATTACAATCGGGTAAAAGAGTTTTTATTTCAAGCTTTGGGAATGGTAAAAATAAATTACAATTGAGCGTAGCTTGGCTTATAATACAGGGAAAAAATAAAACTTATTTCCTGAAAATTAATAATTGATCAAAATAGGATTAATCATAAATTCGAGAAGTTTTAGAAACTCCAGTGATAATTTGGTTGCATCATTATAACCCTTGATATCGTAGGTCAGTAACCTATTTCGGAACCCAGTAATAATAACCTAAATCAAAAACTATATAATAATTATATTAACCTTCGGAGTAAAATTTATTACAAAAAGGCTAAAATATTATATAATTCTGTAGATTCTTCTATTTCTATATGTTATAAAAAATGTTGCTCAAATTTAACATACCGTTCCAGCACGCCGCCGTCCGTGCTTTAAAATATAGTACATTTATTCCAAATTTTTTTAAATTTCAATTTTAGTTTTTCCACTTTGTTAGCTTTAAATCATTTACATTTTTTTTTATTAACTTTAAATTAATGAGGTTTAATTAGAACAAAAGTAAATTTCAAAGTTTTATTTTGTGCTTTTTATTCTGTTTTCTTAATTTAAAAATTACTTTATTAAGTTTCAAACTAATTCAATATTTAATTTGGTCAGTTCTTAACTTTAAGCGAAAATCCTTTTTTTTTTTGGAAGTTCTTTTTATATATAATTTTTTACCTTAAAATCAAAATCACATTAAATTTGAAATAGAATTTTCTACATATTTTGTTAATTGTCCATTTTCACTCGTTAACAATCGCCCCTTGCCCACTGTGCCTGTCAGATTCGTCTACACAATGTGCACTTGTTGTAATGTCCAAGAGTCTCGGCCATTTGCTGCCATTATTTTTGCCATTGTTGTTGTTGTTGTTGTTGTTTTTGCGGCTGTTACACCTCAAATTGGCATTATTTAAAAATGTCGATGGGTCACGCTGCTCGTCAATGCGCCGTGCAGTCGCTTGGCCTTATTGTGCCCCCTGTCCACCCCTGTGTCCGTCTATCCCACTGTGCCTTGGAGCGTCCATGGTGCTTGTAATTGAAAATGGTTATTGGCAACTTAATGGGCCATTCAAGGGGTCAGGCTTGCGGCTTAATTGACTATTTGTATGCACCGCAGAGAGTCTCCAACTCACTCTACATCTCTCCATCTCTCTCTTTCTCAGATTATCCCCGCGTGGAAGTGGGACCACAGAACCCTCTGCGCGTGGAGCGCGATCACATTGCCAAGCTGGATTGTCGCGTCGATGCCAAGCCGATGGTATCGAATGTTCGCTGGTCACGCAACGGACAGTACGTGAGTGCGACTCCCAGTCATACGATATATCGCGTGAGTCGCCATCACGCCGGCAAGTACACATGCAGTGCCGACAACGGGCTGGGCAAGACGGGCGAGAAGGACATACAGCTGGATGTGCTCTACGCGCCCATTGTCACCATCGAATCGAAGACACACGAAGCAGAGGAAGGAGAGACAGTGTTGGTGCGTTGCAATGTCACCGCCAATCCGCCCCCGATTGCCATCGAATGGCTCAAGGAAGGTGCACCCGACTTCCGTTACACTGGCGAACTACTTACCCTGGTCTCGGTGCGGGCGGAGCATGCAGGGAACTACATTTGTCGTTCGGTGAATCTGATGCAACCGTATAACTCTAAGCGCATCGAAGGTGTGGGCAACTCCACGGTGGCTCTGCTTGTACGTCATCGTCCTGGGCAAGCATACATCACACCCAACAAACCGGTAGTGCATGTGGGCAATGGGGTGACACTCAGTTGCTCCGCGAATCCACCCGGCTGGCCTGTCCCTCAGTATCGTTGGTTCCGCGAAATGGACGGCGATCTGGGCAACACGCAGAAGATACTCGCGCAGGGACCACAGTACTCCATACCCAAGGCACATCTGGGCAGCGAGGGACGCTATCACTGTCATGCTGTGAACGAGTTGGGCATTGGCAAGATGGCCACGATTGTGCTGGAGGTGCATCAGCCGCCGCAGTTCCAGGCCAAGCTGCAGCAGCACATGACGCGACGTGTGGGCGATGTTGACTATGCAGTCACGTGCAGTGCCAAGGCGAAACCGACTCCGCAGATACGTTGGATCAAGGATGGCACCGAAATACTGACCACACGCAAACTCTACGAGATTCGCACTACGCCCAGTGATGCGGGCGGGGGTGTGGTCACGGTGCAGAGTATTTTACGCTTCCGCGGCAAGGCACGTCCCAATGGCAATCAACTGCTGCCCGGCGATCGTGGACTCTTCACGTGCCTCTACGAGAATGATGTGAACTCCGCGAACTCATCGATGCATCTGCGCATCGAACACGAACCCATTGTGTTGCATCAGTACAACAAGGTCGCCTACGATCTGCGTGAATCCGCTGAGGTTGTCTGCAAGGTGCAAGCGTATCCGAAGCCGGAGTTCCAATGGCAATTCGGCAATAATCCCTCCCCACTGACCATGTCCTCCGACGGGCACTACGAGATCAGCACACGCATGGAGAACAACGACATCTATACATCGATTTTACGCATTGCTCATGTGCAGCACTCCGATTATGGGGAATACACGTGTCGCGCTGTCAATCCACTGGACACGATACGCACACAGATTCGACTGCAACCGAAGGGACCGCCCGAGAAGCCCACTGCACTGAAGGTCATCGAGGTGGCACACAACTATGCCGTGCTCAGTTGGCAACCCGGCTTCAATGGCGGCCTGATGAGCACCAAGTATTTGGTCAGCTATCGCAGAGTGGCCACGCCAAGGGAACAACTGCTCGCCGATTGCTCAGGTCACGGAGGAGGCTTCACGCCAAGCAGTCAGTACCAGTATCAGACTAGCTCATCCTCATCCTCCTCCTCTTCGGCTGCACATGAGTGGATCGAGTTCAATTGCTTCCGCGAGAATCCCTGCAAGCTGGCGCCGCTCGATCAGCACCAGAGCTACATGTTCAAGGTGTATGCACTGAACTCCAAGGGCACCTCGGGTTACTCCAACGAGATTCTGGCCACCACCAAGGTGAGCAAGATACCGCCGCCGTTGCATGTCAGCTATGATCCCAACTCGCATGTGCTTGGCATCAATGTGGCCGCCACTTGCCTCTCGCTGATTGCCGTTGTGGAGTCGCTGGTCACGCGTGATGCCACAGTGCCGATGTGGGAGATAGTGGAGACGTTGACGCTACTGCCCTCGGGCAGTGAAGCAACCTTCAAGGAGGCCGTGATCAATCAGATCGCACGCACCGCACACTACACAACAGCCAGCACCGGATCGAGTCGCTCTCTCAGTCCCGGTTCCAATGGACACTTGGGCGAGGATCGCACCATGGCGCTGGCAGAGACAGCGGGACCAGGCCCCGTGGTGAGAGTGAAGCTATGTCTGCTGGCCAATCATGATCACTGTGGAGCCTATGCGAATGCGGAAAGTAAGTGCAAGTTTTGTTCTTTTGAACTAGTTTAAGGGAACTGGAATTGGAACTAGTTTCACAAGGAAACCCAGGCTAAAACTTCTCCTGCCTTGAATTGATTCCAATCGAAATATTTATTATGAGTTAGTTCCTTAAATGAACCAATTTTTCAAGAGAACTAGTTCCATTACACATTCTTAAATTATATAGCTTATATAAGTGTTTTTTTTTCTTTTGAGTTCAGTTTTTGAGTGAACCAGTTCTTTAAACGAACATTTTTGTGAAGTGAACTAGTTCCAAAGTTCTTTCTATTTTACAACTTCAATTAAAGGTAACTTTATACATTTATTAAGCTAACCACAAAGTTTCTTGGCCAAAAACTGTGAAGTCAAGTTTTCCTGCAAATTAGTGAACTAGTTCAATTTAAACAAGGGTTATTTTGATTTTATAATTTTTTTTATCATTCCTAGAGACTCAAAGTATTTGGATATAATAGCTCTCTATTGTTGGAACTTCATTTATTATTCTCATGAACTAGTTCATTTATTAAATTTAAAATGTTCATCATACTCAATATATACCAGTTCAAATAGTCTATAAATCTGTATAGGTAACTTAAACTAGTTCATAAATGAGTTCAGATTGGAACTAGTTCAGCACATAGCTTAATTGGAACAAGTTCACTTGCAGCAGATTTAGTTCTATTCAACAAATGCAACTCATAACTGAACTAGTACTTCACTGGCTCACTTGCCAAAGAAAACCAGTTCCAAAGTGAACTTCATCTAGTTCCATTTAAGAAGCGCATAACTCATTCGCAACTCGGCAATAAATCTACATAAACCTCTGCTCTCTCCCCCTCTTCCCTTCTCTCTCCCTCTCATTCCAGTTGGCAAGTCGTACATGCCACGCAGCTCTTCGCTGACCACCTCCGCCCTGGTGGCCATCCTCATAGCCGGGCTATCGTTCCTGGTGCTGCTGGCTCTGCTCTACGCCTTCTGTCGCTGTCGACGCACGCACGCGGCCAAGAAGCAGGCAGCAGCGGCAGCGCCCTCAACGGGCTCGGCAACTGCGAATGCTGGCAAGGACTATGAGGCAGATGCATCGCTAGTGGCAACGGCAGCCACTGCCACAACGGGGACAGCAACAACAGCGGGAGGAGGAGGCTCGGCAGGAGGAGGCACAGAGACGCAATCGCTGCCGCTGCCGCCGCCACCGCCGCCATATTATCCGACGGGCAGCCTGGACAGCAAGCAGTTGGATGGCGGCATGGAGCTAACACTGACGGCACTACACGATCCCGACGAGCAGCTCAACATGCAACAGGGCGAGATGCACTCGCAGCAGCAACAACAGCAGCAGCAGCAGCAGCACGCGTCGTATGGGAAGCAGCCCACGGGCGGACTCTACGGCATGAATCCGCCCTCGCATGCCAATGGCTACGGATATCATGTGACAAGTGCCATAGGCGTCGATGGCGACAGCTATCAAGTGCTGCCATCCAGTGCTGGACATCATGGCGAGTGTAAGTAGGCAGCTCGTTGGCTCGGGGGGAGGGTCACTCCTTCATTAAGCGCCACAGCGGGTTGATGTGGGGAGAGGAAGGGGATGCAGGAGCAACTGGGGAAGGTTGCGCGCAGATTTATGGCCGCCATTTTGACGCCTCTTGTTGCTGCTGCGTCGTGTTGCCTTTTTGGGCAACGTAATTGCATTTCATGTCAATCTACGGCCTGCACTGCTTCCATCTCCTCTGCTTCCCTCCTTCCTCTCCCTCCTCTCGCCACTGCATAAGCAGCTTCAAAAACCAAATGACATCATCAGCCTCGAAAACGGCCCAATCACATATCCGTTTCGGCTGCGCCACACGCAGTTCTCGCAGCTCTGAGTCCTGTCTGCAGTGTGCGAGTGTGTTTGTGTGTGTGTGTTTGTGTGTGTGTGTTTGTGTGTGTGTGTGTTTGTGTGTGTGTCGTGGCAGCATTCCGGCGTAATTCCAATTAAGTGAGAATTAAACCGTTAGTCTCCTCCATTCCTTTTGTGCTTCAATCTTGCAGGCAACTTTTTAATTGGCTTTAAGCCAGCGTCCATCCCACTGTCCAACGAGTCCCACTGCGAGTCCCACTGTGACTCCGTCTCTACGTTCATCCCTCACAAAAGTCATAAAAGTGTTGCCAACGTTTCCAAAGTCCACTCGCTGCTTCGAGTGAGTGCTTCGCCCACTTGAGTCGCCGAGACAATTAAAAACTAAACGGAACAAGGCAGAATAAAACAGATAAGATATCTCTCTTACTCCCTCTCTTTCTCTCTCTCTCTCACTCAGCCAGATTAAAGATTAACAATCTGGCAAATATCCTACGATTCGGCATAAGCCTCCCACGCGTCGTCAGCTTTTATAGCTAAAGAGGAAAAAAGGCTATAAATAATCTGCGAACAGCATGACATGAAACTGGATTAAGATCCGCACAAATTCCATGGAAATCTTTCATATTCCAGGCAGTTTTAATTAGACAAGGCTAAGGCTGTAATTAAATTCAGATTGAAATGGGCGCAATTCTTGATAACTTTGAGGCAGTTAGACACATTTCTGGGAAGGATTTCAAGGTGAAGTGTTAGCAGATAGAGATTGTAAAGGTTAAAGAGACAGAAATGTAAATGAGGATGCAATCTGTAGAGACAAGAAATGAATGCATTATGTATATAATCTTTAATAACTTGAGAAAACCTTTATATCGAGGTGTAAATCATATAGCCTAGGTATTTTCAATTTGCAGTTTCATAGATCTTCAAACAATATACAGTTTAAATTATGTAGGCTGACTCAACGATTCGAAGATGAAGAATGAAAACCTATCCAACAAAATAATGAACCAATTCACCTCCAAAAGTTTAATTCTATGCATGAAGATTCAGGAACACACATTGTATGCAACATTCTACATTTATTAAAAATATATCAATGAATATGTTATAGGTATATATATATTCTTCAATATATTGCACAGTTCAAAGATAAAATATAAGTATTTAAATTCTACTCGAGAATGAAAGTTTAATACAAACGTTTCACGGACATTTTACAGACACGTTACATACATGTTAGAGTCATGTTATAGGCATGTTACAGTCATGTTAAAGACATGTTAACGACACTTAACATATAAGGAGGTAAACACCCTACAATAATCTTTTTTTTAGTTATACATAGTGCAGCTGCAACGATTTAGAAGAGATTAGAAGATAAGACGACTGTACACAGTTTATTTTTATCGTTTTAATTTCAATTTTCACAGAGTTCAAAATGGGTCTGCATGAAATGAGGCTGCATAAAACGCTTGCAAAGAACTTTTTCAAATTTGAGCGCAAAATGGCAAAGCGAAAGGAGAGAGAGAGAGGGAAAAAAGAGAGATAGGAAAGGAGAGAGAGAGAGCGGGTGCACAAGCGACCTTCCTTTCTAAATGGACGCACGAGGCGAGGCGACGCACCAAAATGTTGTCATAGTTTGCGGAAAGCTATTGAAAAACTTTGCGCCTGACTGAAAGCGGGCAACATGCGCGCTTAAAAGGTGACAGAGGGGAGGGAGTGTTGGTGAAAGGGAGGTACTGCCACGCCTACACTTGGCCCCATTTTGATGGCGCCTTTGTCGCGTCCAACTAAAACGGCTTCCACAAAATTTGACCAACAAAAATGCGCCACAAAATGCATTTTAATTGTGTGAGCAAGTGTGTGTGAGAGCGAGGGTGTTAGTGTGTGTGTGTGTGCGAGTGTGTGTATGGCTTTTGCAATGTGTGTTGTTGTTTTTGGTATTTTTTGACTTTGCACTTAAACTGCGCGCAGCCAACGCCAACTTAATTACGCTTTCTCTCTTGCCTTTTCCTGGCGACACACACCGTCGCTCTGTGTGTGTGCTTGTGTGTGCGCACGCATGTGTCTGTGTGCGTGGTCCATGCGGTTGCAACCAAAGCAGGACCACTTGAGGCGACACCAAAGCCAGCAACAGCAGCAGCAGCACGCGCCAAACTAACGAAGCAGCCCACCAGCAACAACAGCAACAGCAACAACAACATCACCGGAACTACCAACAACAGCAACTCCCACACCAGCAACAACAACAGCAACAACAACTCCACCTTGAAGCGCGTCAGCAACCTTGGACAGTTGCCGAGGGGGCAGCAGCAGCAGCAGCAGCAGTTGGCGTTGCCGTTGCAGGTAACCGCAGCGACGGCAGCAACCACAACTGCGCTGGCAACGACAATTACAACAACTTCGCGTAATGCCAAAACCGCAACAACAACAACAACGCTGGCCATCACAGGTAGTGCCAGCGAGCACCCTCTTTGCCTGCACCACCAGCAGCAGCACCAGCAACAGCACCAGCAACAGCACCAGCACCACTTGAACTTTGCACCACAAACTGCACACACGACGCCAATAGAACTAAGCAAAACGAAATAGAACATGCAGCATGCAACATGCCACTCGCCACATGCCACTTGCAACCATCTCGAAATGCACCCAGCACCCAATTGTTGTTCTTGCCTCCACCATCTTCTTCTACTTCTACTTCTTCTTTCGTTCTTCACCAATTTCACTTTAACTGCAATTAATCATCATCATGTTTTCTATGCACTAAATAAGAAGGAGAATATGAAAGTGTTTTACATTTCCATCTCGTGACTTTGATTGGGAATGACAACCCTATTAAAGATGCAATATTTCTCTATACATAGTATTATATATGGTATCATATATACATTTAAATAACAATTTATTTTTGAAGGTGAGGTTTCTATATTAATATCATATCAACAAATATTTATTAACATTTCTTTTACATTTTTTGAAATTTAACTTTACTTTCTATATCGTTGATCATTGTAAAAGGTCAACAAAGTGTAGACTACTACGCTAAACGTAAACATATCACACAAAGTATATATTTTCTTGCTCAGCATCTTTCGTAGCGCCGATTAAGACATTTCTGTTCGTATGAGCGCGTTAAACTCATCCATTGTTAGAGGTAGAGACATGAAACTTGGCAATAAGGTTGCTGCATATCAATCTCAAATAACTAATATATAAAATTGAGGATGCCATGTTCAACAGTTTTGTAAATTAATATTTTATATTTTATTATATATTAAAATTCAGAAAACTGTTAATATTTTAACTAAGTTCTTCGGAATACAAATGGCTTCTTCTTAATAAAATCTAATTTGAATAGATTACAGAAGTAGTTCAGTTCAATATTTCAGTTAAGAAACCCTTAGCTTCATCAAATTCTTGGAGAAATAAAAATCTATTATGAATTTCATTCAACCTCACCGTATATAAATAAGTCAAATTGACTATACAAAATGAAGGCCGCTTTTCAAATTTAAAATTCACCAAGCAATATCAGTATTTTATATTTCGTAATCTTTCTTCTTTTTCCTTTTCAATATCTTAAACGTAAATACGAATCCTTTGGTCGCTTCACCCTCCCCATTTATCTTCGCCCAATTGGGTAACTTGCCAGTTGTTGCCTTTTCGTCAAGTGTCTTTTTTATCTGCCATAGAATAAAAAAAAATTAACACATAACCGATAACACAAGCACAGTCGAATCGAATTTCAGTTAGGAACCCCTGAACCAATCCAAATCCAAACCTCTAACCAATATTGCTTTGGTGCTCCGAATTTGTTTTTTAACTCCCCCCGATCGCAGTGCCAAAGATGTTGGTGCTGGCATCGCGGCACACCCGACCTTTGGTGACTGCAAGGGGTACCACCATCAAGCAGACTAGCAAGAACTTCTTCAAGGTTTTGTTTCGCTCACCAAGTGGTTCGTCAGCAGCGACGCCATCATTGGCAGCGCGTGAGAAGTCGATTGATACGAAAAAACAGAAGAAACCTGCAGCCAACAACGACACAACAACAAGACAAAAGCAACCACTCGCTGAGGTCGCAGCAGCCGGAGGGGCAGCTGCAGATGCAGCACAGGCAGCATCACTGCTGCCCAAGGCAGTGAAGAGTGTGCCGCCGCCAATATTCAACGAAAAGGATCAGCGAGATAAATGGATGGCCAAGGTGTCGCCGGTGACGCAGCGCAAGGCTCGAGCCAAGGAAAATGGCGATACGGAGAATACTGGAGCTGTGGGTGGCATGAAGACACCGCAGCCAGGCGGACAGGCCCGGCCAGCAGGCACGAGAGGCAATCACACAGCCTACGGCATGCCCACTCAATTCCAGCAGCCCGCCTGGCAACAGCAACAGCTGCAGCGGCAGCATGGACTGGCGCAACAGACCTTTGCATCTGGACAAGCTGCTCAGCAGCAGCAGCAGCAGCAGTTCGGGCAGCCTCCTCCGAATGGACAGCCGGCTCCGTTTCCACAGCAGCCTCCACAGCAGTTTGGGCAGCACACTCAACAGTTTGAGGAGCCTTCGCAACAGTTTGAGCAGCCTGCTCAACAATATGGGCAGCCTTCTCAGCAGGGACAGCCTGGGCAGGAGTTTGGACAGCCGCCGCAGCAAGCTCCTCCCGCTGGACAGTCTCCTCAGTCACCTCCCCAGTACGGACAACCTCCGCAGTTCCCTCAACCTCCTCAATTCGGGCAACAACCTCCTCAATTTGGGCAACCTCCTCAATTCGGACAACCTCCGACGTACGGCAAACTATCTCAGTTCACACAACCTTCTCAGTTCCCACAACCTTCTCCGTTTGGACAATCTCCTCAGTTCGGGCAGCCTCCTCAGCAGTTTGGACAACCTCCTCAGTTCGGCCAGCCTCCTCAGCAGTTTGGGCAGCCTGGCAAGCCTCCTCAGTTCGGCCAAGCACCTCAGTTTGGAGCTCCACAGAAGCCTGCCGTACCGGGCGACGACGAAATCAAAGGCGCCGCTTCAGTGTCGGAGCGCAAGTCGTGGATGAATCGTATGCATGGTGCACAGCAGAAGAAGCAGGCGCAGTGGCTGAAGGACATACAGGCTAAGCAGCAGGCAGGCCGTGACATGCAGCAGCAGAAGTTGAAGCTGCCCCCAACGCAGCAGCAGCAACAGCAACAACAGGCTGCAGCTGGGGGCGGCGTCAATGCCTTCACTTCTGCTGCTGCTGCTGCAGAGCCGCCTCCGCCTGATGAACCCGAGCCCAAGACTCCAGAGCGTCTAGCTTATTTGGATGCAGTGCGTCAGTTGAACATTTATCTGAAGCACGAACCGCAACAGGGACGCGCCACGACCAGAACCAAGAGCAGCAAGAGCGTCGATGTCGATCCGAATGTGGAGCACACGCTGCAGTGCCTCAAGCAGACAGGCTTCGAGCAGAAGCAGCTGGAGCGCATACCCGTCATACAGGTGGCAGGCACCAAGGGGCGTGGCTCGACTTGCATCCTAGTGGAGTCGATACTCCGTGCCCATGGCGTGAGAACGGGTGTGCTGTGTGCTCCGCATCTGTTTGTAACGAGCGAGAGGATACGCATCGACGGGGAGCCCCTCTCGGAGACACAGTTCACGCAGCTCTTTGTCAACCTGGAGCAGCAACTGGCGCAGTTTCAGCCGCCACCCAGTTACAACAAGTTGCTCACACTGATGGCATTTCATGCCTTCCGCGACCAGAAGGTCGATGTGGCCATTGTCGAGGTGGGCAGCGGCTGTGCCAGCGATTGCACCAACATCACATCGCACGCGAAGACCATCGGCATCAGCACGCTGGGTTGGGAGCAGAACTTTGCACTGAGCAACTCGTTGCGTGACATTGCCTGGTCCAAAGCTGCCATTATGAAACCGGAGGCAAGCATCTTCACCAGCACCAGCCAGACCGAATGCTGTGAGGTGCTCGCCCAGCGAGCCAAGCAACTGGGACTGCAGCTGCATCGTGTGCCCAGTTTCCCGGCCTACATTGAGGCGAACTTTGGCGAGAAGAAGCTGCTGAACGGTGCCAATTTCTCGATCAAGCTGAATGGTTCACTAGCCATTCAATTGGCCTACGACTTTCTGCGTCGCTACAAACCGGAGTATGTTGTGGGTCTGACCGAGAACTCCGTCCAGCTGACGCCGGGTGCCACGCGCGGTCTGGAGATGTACGAGCAGCGCGGACAGTTCGAAATGATCAAGTACGATCTGTTCAATGTGTATCTGGACAGCGCCGACACGCTGGAGAGCATGATGATGTGCCGCGAATGGTTCTACACACGCACACGAGCCAGTCGGCATCCCAAGGTGCTGCTCTTCAGCAAGGTAAATGAGTTCAATTCGAAGGATCTGCTTACGATCTTGCGGCACAATGTGCGCTTCGAGGAGGCTGGTTTTGTGCCGGCACCAAATCGTTTCGAGGGCGAATCACTAGATGATGCGGTGGCAGAGCAGGATAAGGCCACCAAGGATGCCATTGCCTGGCATTGCATGGAGGAGCTGCAACGAGCGCGACGCAATGCGAACAATTGGCGCTCGCTGTGCGAGGAGAGCGGCACCAGGGACAATGCACAGCTCTCGATTTCGGTGGAGGCATTCTTCGATTATCTGCAAGAGAAATATGGCAAGCAACGCTATGGCATGCGCAACGAACTGGACATACTCGTGACCGGCTCCAGGGAACTCGTGTCTGGCACAATTAGCTGGCTGCAAAAGCAGAAGGAGAAACAGTTCTCCAAGTGGCGTTGAGAATGAAGATCGAAGATCTGGGAGTACATATGGGCCAGCAACTAGTATTAATTTATATTATGCGTATATGTGTGTGTGTGTGTGTGTTTATATGTGAGTGTGTTTCAACAAATTTTTAGTCGCCCTGCGGACAAGCTCGGTACGGTTCACCTTTTGTGGCATCGGTGAGAATGTGAAATTAAACAGAATGTTTTTTATAGCAATTTCCAAGCTTCTTTTACTCGAGTGTGGCAAGCGAAGTGCAATTAAATCTTCATATTACACATATATACTTGCTTTTTGATTATATATACACTTACATATATATTCCTGTTCAGTTAGAACAGTCGGGAGAGTTGAGTTACGTCTTAGTAATTATTTTTCTTGGATCAATATTGTTAGTTTTTGTGGGCTACATCTCTCTACCATATTAATACTCTAAATTCTATGGTATATTATATATGGTATAGTATATATATTCTTGTTCAGCGTCAAGTCTGTTGCAATATTAACCTATTCTGTAGCTCTTATTATTGCTGCACACTATAAATAAGACGAAACGAATAGAATTGGACCGGAATAATGTACTAAATAATTGATTATATATGCATTAACATATATATTCCTGTTCAGTTAGAAAAGTCGCGACAATTAAGTTTTGTCTTAATTATTTCTTAAACCAACAGTGCCAGTTTTTGGTGGGCAACATCTTTCTATCCCATGTATAATAGTATATATATTCTTGTTAAGCGTCAAATCTGTTGCAATATTTTCTAATTTTATAGTTTCATTTCATAGGAACTTTCAGTGAAGACTCTTCTGTTTGAATGAAAATAATGATTGATTTACAAAAATAATATATATTTTTAAGGTGCAGCAAAAGTTTTATGAGAAAAGAATTTAAAATGTATATTATTGTTGATATATTTACCAAGTTATTCAACGCTAATTTTAGATCGGATGAATACCAAATAATCAAATAATTTTATTCAATATTTCAATCAATTCAAATAAATAAAACACTCAAAGATTCTCTGCCTGCCTTTACAGCCTTAGCTGTTTGCACTCTTTCGACATACTTCAAGCACAAATATACGAGGGTCGTTTGATAAGTCCGTGACTTTTTGAATAAAATATATTTTTTTCGTCAAAGAAGCGTTTTATTTCTCAACATAATCTCCTTTTAGCTCTATACATTTAGTCCAGCGTTTTTCCAATTTTTTTATTCCTTCCAAATAATAGGTTTTCTCAAGGCCCTCAAAATAGTCGTTTGTTTCTGTGATGACCCGAATCTCTTACCGCCGAGCCATTTCTTCATGTTTGGAAACAAAAAAAAGTCACAGGGGGCTAAATCTGGAGAATATGCTGGATGGGGTAGCAGTTCGTAGCCCAATTTATGAAATTTTGCCATGCTGACACGAAATTCACTTTTTTCCATTTTCGTTAAAATTCACGAGATCGTCTGCTTTCAATGCCTATAAAACGCAAACCAAAAAACGCAGCTTTCTCAAAATTTTACAGTCAGCTGTTAATCGATAACTGCTGACAGGAGCAGTGTTGTATTTAGAGCAGGTGCGCGGCAAATACAAAAAGTCACGGACTTATCAAACGACCCTCGTATGTTAGCAACTTCTCTTCTATAAATATATGTATATTATATAAGGTAAAGAACTTAAATTCAATTAAAGATGCACAAAACACAAAACAAATTCCACAAATATGTCAAGTGCGTAAACAATTAAGTAAAGTCAGTCAATCAAATGCAGATGCGCCCAAGAATGCAAAGGCAGCTGTCACCCAACCTTGTGGTGCCACAAGAAGGGGCAAAGCTGTCCTTCAACGTGAACATGGGCAATTTTGAACGTTAACCTAAGCTTTCACTCACTTTTCGCACGCTTTTCAACTGATTTCCTTTCGAGGCACCTGATGCACCCAACCCGCAGGTCAAGGCAACTGATTAATCTCCTCCTCTCACTCTTTCCCTTTCTCTCTTTCTCTTTCTTTATTTCTCTTCCTGTCTCTCTCCCTTGCAGGGTCGAACAACATGAGCGGCAGTCAGGGCAGTCAGGAGAACAACTACAGCAACGCACGCGATTTGTCGCAGGAGGCACTGTGGCGCCTCCAATTGGCCGCCGCGCAGAGTCAGCAAATCTATGTGGAACAGCGACCGCCGTCGGCATTCAGCGGCCTGGTGGACTACGCCGGTTACTCGCATCACATCAACACGGTCACCAGTTCGCTAAGCCAGCAGAGCTTCGGCCAGCAGTCGCTGCAGTCAGCGCAGCAGCAGCAGCAGCAGCAGCATTCGCAACCGCAACCGCTGGCGCCGCTTGAAATGTTGCAGGCAGCGCAGCGATATGGAACGCTGCGCAAAGCAAAGCAGCCGCCGTTGCCGCCGCAGCGCAAGGATCAACAGCATCAGCTGCAGCAGTCGCAGTCGCAGTCGACGTCACAGCAGCAGCAGCAGCAGCAGCTGGGTAAGTGTTGAGCGAAGGAGACAGAGATAAACGTTGAAGATGAATGGCTCGGAAATCAGTTTGATTGATAATGCAACTAAGTGTTAGAGTGAGAAGGAGCTAGCTGGAGAGGGGAAGCGAGAGGGAGATGGCTTATAAATAAAATAGTAATGGAATCGCAGGCGAGAGCTGGCTGAGGATGTGTGCAATTTGCATCTGTATCCTTTTATGCATGAACAGCCGGAACCAGACACAGCAGGCAAACAACCGCTAGAGACACACACACTCCACGCACACACACATCACACACTGCAACTGTACATAAAATAGTCAGCTCGAGCTGCTGCATCCTGTTTTGTATCCCCTTCTGCGCCTGCCCCGGCATATATCAAGAACAACAAATCGCTTCCAGCGACAACTATCGCAGCAGCAACAGCAGCAGCCGCCTTCGACTCAATGGTGCGCTAACTCTCTCTGTGTCTCCCTCTCTCCCTCTCCCTCCCTCCCCCTCTCTCTCTATCCCATCTCCCTTTCCCCTTTCTTTTCCCTGCCCGCCACATAAAAAACTGCTAACTGAAATAGTAAAAAAATTGGTTAAAATAATGCAACTTATTATTCGATTGCATGTTACCCTGTACATGCACACTACTTGGCCACCAGATGGCGCCAGCTGAAGTTTTATATACTTCATAAAAAACTTATATATTAAATAACTTTTTTAACCGTCAGACGATTTAATTGAAAGTTCTTGATGAATCAGTCAGCTGCGTGAAATATGTGCAGAGCAAACTTCACTTCTATGACTTTAAAACTGTGCCCCATAAGACTTATTGCTGCTAAAGTTCTTCAACTAAAGTTATTCAACTAAGCTGTACAAAATGTAAAAAAAAACTGCACATTTATTTAATAATTATACTATCAATTAAAAAATTCAGTTCCTCTATCACTTTTTTATTTATTTATTTATAATTCAAAGAAACTTTCTCGCTGCTTCAGTTCCAGAGATCTTTATGTATTTCTTTTGTGTAAATCAGAAAAAAGATTTAACTAGTTCAAACCAAATAATTCCCTTTCAAACTCCTAAACACCCTCAAGCCACCTACAAACCCTCGCAGTTACTCCCCTTGGCACTGCCATCAATAGTTACAGGGTATGCAAAATGTGGAGAGAGAAAAAAGAAGGGGAAAACAAATATCAAAAACAAACTGCAGCAACAACGAACGAAAAATGTAAAATGCACGAGCACAAAATATTTTACAAAATCAAAATCAAACAACGCTGCGAGCTATAAGTGAAGTGAATCTCTGAACAAAGTGCAACGCCACATGGCAGACAGGCCTCCCCCACCCTTCTCCACTCCCCCCATTGGCACAAAAAAAAAGCGAAGGGAAATATAAAAAAAGGCGCACACAAACGTTGCACGAAGTGGCAGACAACTGTGGCACTTGGGGTAAGCGCTTACTAGTTCACAATGGACAAAAGCTTTTTTGCCAAGAGAAAACTATCGAAATGCAGTTGGAGTTGCCAAGATGGCGACCTCACTTTATAACGATGATTTAATCAGTTATCGAAAGCATGTTTGCAAATAAAAAATATAATAATTTAGAAAACTTTCCACTTCAATTTATAAATATTTCAATATATAGCAAATGAGTATTATAAGCTCTAGAGCAAACTGCAATGCAAGCTCTAAGCCGCATAGAGCAAACAATTATGCTAACTAACCACAGCAGCTTGTGGCAACAGTTTGCTCGCAAGCAGAAGCTCTCAAGCAGCTTAAAATCTGCCACAATAATTGCGAGTTTTTACCACTGCGAAAAAACCAAAGCAAACCAACAAAAAAACAGTTTGCATTGTGCTAAACAACACTCCGAAAATAAAGGCAATGCGATTGAGATGCAAACACGGGGCGTATGCGTGATGGGGTAGCTCTAATTCGAAAGACTTTCGACTCTCTGAAGACATGATCAATTGTAGAGTTAATCAAGTGCATGTAGATTTTATCGTATTTATCTTTAAATAAATTATATTATATTATTATAATACTCTTCTAATACTTTATATAATTATTTATTTATTTCCTATTTATTTAAAATTAAACTAAACTCTTTCCATCACTTCCCTCTGCTCTACAGAGCAACTGGCAGTCGTGCAACACTGCTGGCTGCATGTCATTATAGTTTTTATGATTTTTGCTGCTGGCTCCCCGCACTAAATGCAGCTTCAATTAGTCAGACAAAGCAGAAGAAGAAGCAGAAGCAGAGGCAAATGCGAAAAGCAGCGCTGCTGAAGCTGAAAGCATTGGTCATTCATATTTACCAAACTCGTACATTATGAACTAGTTCTAATCCGCTTAGCAGTTGTGCTCCACTCTGCGCTGCTCTGCTTCTGCTCGTGGCAGAGCCCGCAGCAGCAGCAGCAGCAGGAGCAGAGGCAGCAGAGGCAACGATGCCGGCAGCAGTTGCAAAAACATTTCAATTAAAACAAAGCAGTCAAAGTCGAACAGTTGCGCGCCGCAGAGTGTGCCGCATTTTTGGCCACAGAACAGCAGGCAAAGGCAGCGGGAGAGCAGAGAACAGAAGCAGAAAATAGAAAACAAAACAGAATCGAAGCTGGCAATCTGCAGCAGGACTAGACAGCACGGACAGGCGAGCAGGCAATAACAAAATATGTCTGTTAACTTCTTGGCTGCAATGAGAAGACCGAAAAGAGTGAGAGAACTGAGCGGCCAAAGGCGAAAGCTCAGCAACCAGAAAACAGTCAAAGCATGACAAGAAAGTCGAAATGATTGGCCAGCAAGCCCTTGGCAAAAAGAGTAGAGTACAGAGCATGTTCAAGGAGTGCGCCAGGCTAAAAAGGGAAGTGGCGTCAAGTAACTGACAATTGCAGTTTTTTCCTTTAGCCAAAGGGAGAAGTGGAGAAAAAACCTGATAGAGACAGAGAAGTGTCTAGCTTGAGCAGAGCTCGATAGATTGTCTGTTTCAAATATAGGACATGTCTTAATTATAATCTAGAGATAGTTCAAATTGAGTTCATATAAAAAAAAAAGATATTGAACTCTGCCTGCAGCGCAACTGGCTGTCGCCTACGCCCCAATGACGGCAGCAGTAGAAGCACGTCAAGTTATGCAGTTTATTTTGCACTCTTTTTTAGACCCCCCTCCCCTCCCACTCATCCTTCTCTACTCTCTGCTATGCTTTTAGCATTCTAACGGCCACACGGCTGCAATACGCAGAGCAATTCGAACAACAACAACAACAACAAGAGCAATGAAAGCAATAAAAAGTAAACTTCCCTCCTGCAGTGGAACTCTTCAAGTTGAGCTTAAAGTGCAGAAGAGGCCAAGAAGGGGAAAAGAGGAGGAAGGAGGATGCGCACTGCATCTTTTGACGGTTGTTGGCGAAAATATTTCGCCATTGTTTGGCGTATTTGGCGCTGCAAAGTATGCAATGCTTTTGAGTCCTCGATCTGCTGTGCAAATCAATTGCCGCGTTTGCGGCTATGCTATGCAGTGTGGGCGGAGGCAGAGGAGGCGTGGCAGCGTAATCAGACTACAAAATGCTATGCGAGGAATTTGCCGTCTCGCTAGTGCACATTCTCTCCTTCTTTCTCTGTCTGCCTCTTTCTTTCTATTGCACATTGTTTAAGCACATTCCGTGAATCGCTTTCAGTCTCAATACTCGTCAGTGTTTTTGTACCCTGTAAAAATGCAGAGGAAATTTATAGTGATTTCTTAATTTTCCACACTATTTATAAACTTAAATTCTTCATTTGTTAATCACTTAAAACTTCGTTTAAAATATAGATCTATATAAGCTCTTTGCTCTAATAACAAGTCGATTCGGCAGAGAAAAATTTAAAAAAAAACGATCCTTAATTAGTTTTATGATGAAATGCTTAAAACCTTCCTTTGATATTCCTGCACAGTTTTCTAATGTTCGGTATATTTCCCCTTCCTTGAGCATACCCCACTGCAAGCACTTCTACAGGGTATAGACATTTTCATTAACTTGCCATGGCAGACAGTAAAAAATGCACAATTAGAAGCTTATTAACCGCATCAATATACGAGGCAGCAACATGTAGCAAACAGTTGAAAACAAACAACACAGGAACAACAACGTTCATTTGCCGCACGGGGCAGATCATTAAGCAGACTGTGAGCATAAAATACTCTACACACACACACACAACATAAGAGATGTGCATATAAACAGCCACACAGAAGCTGCCGCCATTATTTATGCGGGGCCAACAACTTTTGACAAATTTTTTGGCAAAACATTTTACGTAATAAATTTATTTTAATTACAACGCCAAAAGTGGGCGGATGTGCGCTTCCAGGGTGGAAGGAGGGGGAGGGGAGGGGCAGAAGTGCCAGCACTTACTGTGCGGTAGCGTAATGAATGCGTTTCAATTAAATGAAATATTCATAGGCATAAATACGAGAGAGAACTCGGCGCCAACAAACCACGGCACCCAAGGCAGGTACCGAAAGCAGCCGCGGACCCGCACAGCCCAGCTACCCCGCTCCACCCACTCCCCTGGGCGCCACTGCAGCAGCAGTCCGAAAGCCATAGGAATACCTGCGGCCAAGCATGTTTTATGAGCTGCGGAGACCACGGCCAGCGGCGTGCAGGAGTCATAGCTCGGAGTTCCGAACTCGAAGCTCGACTTGCTGCACATTAATCGACAATACACTTCGGAAAAAGATAACAACAACATGCAACAACTACGGCAAAGCCAACCGCAGTCAATTGCAAAAAAGAGAAGAATTAAAGACAGTTAAAAATACCCTTTTTATATTATTTAATATGTTAATTGATTTGCCAGTTATTTGGGAAAGTAAATTGAGTAGATTCAGGAGAGTCAAAGTTGCCTTTACATTAAGTTTACCTTGTCGTAGCTATAGCGCGATTAATACAAGATCTGACTGTATATATTGTAGAGAATACACTTTACAATTTATTAGTAATTCTTTAACATTTTCCTTACAATATATTAATATGAAATTATATTTTTAACACATTTTTTAACACTTCTTATAAACATAACCCAATGTTAAACGGATTAACTGAGAGTTTCTATTGTAAAAGTTTCTGCATAAGTTATTGATTCTGACAATATATATTTCGATTTGTGTTTGCAAGTTTACTTCTCTAATTAATAAAATAAATTTTCCAACACTATTTTTATACAAATCTACAATGTGCTCATTTTATTTATCAGTTTCTTTCTGTGCACCTTCTTCATTGTCTTAATTTTTACATACTGAATAAACCTCTTCATAAATTCATTCTCAGACTCTTTATCTTGTTTTTCCTGTCAAACAATTTTTTTTTCTTTGAACTTTACAACACTCCTTCCACACATAACCTCATTTAGCACAGTTTGTTAAGTAAATTCCCCATACATTTTCAACTCTTGTTACACAACTCCACACCGTACGTAGGCCCTACTCTATTTCTCCCACTGCACATTTCTCTCGTGCCACTTAGCATGTACTCGTACTTGTCACAGTTCACGCAAATCGCGCCCAGTGCCCATGCCTAAGCCAATAGCTAAAGTACCTCAATATAACCTCGAAAGCGCAACTCATCAGCGTCGCATTGGAGCCTGTGCGGAGCTTGTTAATTATGGCGGAAGTTGACTGCGCTTTGCTATCCGGGCAGCAAAGGCCCAAACTGATGCGGCAAACTGTTACGGCTAAACGGGTGCGGGTGCGGGTGTGGGTACCCGTAACGGGTAACGGTTACGGGTAAATGTTACGGCTGCCTGTGAACTGTGAACGGTCAACGGGCGTGTGCATCTTTCAAACAATTTACCAATTTGCCGCGGTCCCTTGGTGAACCTCGCTGTGTGTGTGCGTGTGTGTGTGTGTGTTGACTGACCAACTCGGAGCGCACATAAAATGTTTATTAGGTAATGAAACATAACAGCAACAACAAGAGCAGCAACAGCAACAAGCAGCGTTGCTGTCGCACATAAATTTCAAACGAGCCTCGTCGCCTCATCGTCCTTTGAGCGCAATTCTGGCGTTTCTCGCATTGTTTGCTCTGCGCTTGAGCGAAGAAATTGAAACTGTTAATTGCGTTTTTCAAGCGAAAACCTCACAGGCCTATCGACCTCCGACCTCTTTTCACCTCCCGTTCTGCACCCCAAATAATGTCCATCCATTACGCACTGCAATTGATAAATGAAATTGGAGGCTGTTCAGTTAGCGGAAAATTTTTCGCTGCTTTTGCGAAGCAAATTTCAGGGAATTTAAGGAGTTTATAAATTAATAAAAAAATAATAATTAATAATAACATAATTTAAATAAAACTAAATATACAAATACAAACAAAGTAAACACATTTAAATAGATTAAATAAATATTGCTGCAACCCTTTCAATCGAAATTATATAGGCTTAAATACGGTCTAAGTCAAACAACTCAAGAAGTTTGATTAAAATTCATGTTAAAATTGAAAGAGACCTAAAAGGAAACATTTTAATTATAGGCAAAAATTTTAACAATAAATTTTCTTAGCCTTTCTCATCTCAATTATCTCTAGATATATTCAATATAATAGAAAGACTTTCCATCAATTTTCTTCAATGAAAATCGCTTTCATTTCCATAGCAAACTGTTTTCACTTCTATTGAAACAAAAACCTACTTAAGTACGTCAAATATCATTCACATATTCCACAGATAATTCCATGAACTCCCCCGAAAATCCTTTAAAATCGCTAAACAAAAGAAAAGCGCTTTCAATGCATGTCGAAAACGGGAACATTCCCAAAGCGAAGCGATTCGATTTAGGCCAAAATGAGCACAGACTCTCTCTGAATGCAACTTGGCGAGGATGGACACACGAAGTCGTGTGCCTGTATGGGACAGGGCAATCCGCGTTGCCAAAGCCGCAGCTAAACGCATTTTGGCAAACAAATTTCGCGGCACGCTGATAAATTTTCAATGCGTGCCGCATAATATGATGCCAAAGTATTTTTATATTGCACGTGGAGAGTGATGGCGCACGTGGAGAGCAGAGGAGTAGAGGAACGGAAACGGTGCCACAACCGCAGGCGACGATTTGCACTTCCACTTGACTTGCAGTGCAGATAGTGCGAGAGAGAGGGGAAAGTGAATAGAGATACAGGAGGCGGAGAAAAGCAAGTGGAGATAGGAGCTCGGAGCTCGGAGCCGGAGCATTGTGAAGTGTGCGTGGCAAATGCAGAAAATGTATTTATGCAAAAGTTGCAATTGTCAACGTGGGTGCAAAGTGCAAAAGTGTTTCGCGAAATCAACGAGACGTATTCAGCACACGCACAAACACAGACACACAAACACACATACAGACAGACATATACACAAAGTAGACTATCCTATTTATGTCTGTACTTAGTTCATGCGCAGATATTCGTGAAAATAAGTCGTGAGAGGTTTTAAGTAGAGAAAGAAAATTTCTTTATAGGGTTTTTTGAGAGTTTTTTTATAACATTTTTTAAAAATACATTAAATAATTAAGAAAATATTCATAATATATAAAATAAATATACCTAAATACATTAACAGATTGACATTCCATTAGTGACTTTCATATCAACAGAAACTTAATCAATCTCATCGCATAAACCTCCGAACTCCCCGCAAAGTGCGCGCAAGAGTTGCCTAACGTTGACTTTTTAAACACAAATACAGACAGACAATCTCACACTCACACGCACCCGCACAGAGCTCAGTGCTCAGCCACAGCATTCACCTGCCTGAGTGTTTGAGTGTTTGAGTGTTTTGGCATTTGAATTGAGCTTTGCATTCCACAACTGTCGCTGCTGCTGCTGGTGTTGATTATGTTGCGCTGCTTTTGTCACATAATACACATAGATAGATAGATTTGGCTGATGTCTATACACACTCACACTACCACACTGCTATACTATGCATGCATATATGTGTGTGCTGAGAGTGCATTCATATGGCTGATATGCTGATTGAATGCAAATGCATTTGGAGCGGCAAAGCATTCAAAGCCATCAAATAAATAAATATTTTTATACAAATTCAACGTATAACAAATCTATATGTACATATGTTATGGCGCTATATAAGTATTTATTCATATCGCGTGCTTGGCCAAGCGCTAAAAAACAGCTGACCCATTTGCATGGGCCAAAGTAGTGCTGGTGCTACGCATAACGATACCCTGTAAACTGCAAAGTGGAAAGAAATTAAGCACAACAAATAATAGCGATAAAATGAGTAAAGAGTGAGTTGAATTTAGTTGAGTAACTATAATTACAGGGTATGCCCCTTAGTCGAGCATACTCCACACAATGCTGAAACATATTTTAATGAAGTTTTTAATTATTTCAAATTTATTCCTAAGCTTAACTTGTTCGGAAACATTATCGATTTACTGCCTCTCCTCGCACTCTCTCACTTTGCTTCTCTCTCTCTTTTTATCTGTCTCATTACAGCGGACATTATACAGGATTTAGCAAATTAAACTAATTGCCAGTTAAGAGACATAACAACAACAGCTACAACAGCAACGGCGACGGCGAGAAACGTTTGGAATTAACAGCACGTTTTGACATTAGCATTAAGTGAGTAAAACGAGCGGAACGAGCGCATTCAATTCACTCCACACTGATTGTGAATGCATTTAAAAATGCCAGCAACAAAATACCAAATATTGCATACATTTAGGTGTCTTCTATTTATGAAAAAAAAAACGAAACCGAAAACTTAATCATGCCATAATTTTTTCAATATACGTGTAGAGAATAATGCAAATTTCGACCAAAAACAAAAACCAAATCCACAAAACGAAAAACTCTAGACTAACTTGTAGAACTAAGCACAACAGAGGAGTAAGAAACGAAAGTAAGAAGCATTCAATGTATAAACTGCTGCCACGAATATACCAAGAAAATACTCAAAATATACCAAATTAATATACAAAATAGTTAAACACCAAGCACATTAGTAACTAAATCAAAGAAGTGAGAAGCATGCGAGCTATAGCCACAGCAATTAGGAGTAGGAACCGAAGTAGGGAGAGAGACGTGTGCAAAAATACAAAATATATCCTGGAATTTATAATTATTGGCAACTTAAGCATTTTATTTAATTTTAAAATCGTTCTTCTGTACAAAAATCCTTCGAAAGAAAAATCATAGCACACTTTTCAGCGCATTTGTAATTGATTTATTGAAAGTTGAACGATTGCAATGTTTTTAAAGTTTGCCAATCTAATTCATGTTTCTCATTCATCTGCATACAATTATTAATTATAAAATGTGGCCAAATGTGACCAAAGTTGAGGTCTGCCATTTTGGGTGCGTTTTGTTTTCCATCCAGCAATGCTAAAAAGGAAAAACTGTATTGGAAAATTTCTATAACCAAAATGCGTTGTGAAACCAAAAGCCAAACACACAAAAGCCACCTTTGAGGTTCTGTCTACCCAAAAATCCAAACAAAAATTGTGCGGCCAATATGGAAAATTTCACAAAATCAAATAAACAGTTATTGTAGCCACACAATCACACACACAGACACACACACAAACGCACGCAGAGATTGCAACGAAATGGCATTTTAATTGCATTGACAACTCGAAAGTTAAACATGAAATGATTAGCCGAAGCTTAAATACTCTTTGTGAGTCGATAAGTCGATTGTCGATAGTGAGAGGTGAACTTGTCTGTGCAAAATGGCATTTGTGAATCCTTTTTCGAGAGTAATTCGAGTTTCATCTGAGTGTTTTGTCTAATATGGAAATATTTGGATAA
The DNA here is from genome assembly GCA_018904595.1 of Zaprionus indianus. NCBI lineage: Eukaryota > Metazoa > Arthropoda > Insecta > Diptera > Drosophilidae > Zaprionus > Zaprionus indianus. Next base: position 8,976,449 of record JAEIHA010000905.1, read on the forward strand.
CATTCTATTTTTTTATTTTTAATCTAATTTCTCTTGCCAAATAAACGACAAAAATGTGGACAATTTATTAAATTAATCAAATGGCATCAACTGATTGAAACAAGCACAACACCCCCTTTTGGTTAGGGTATAAAACTATCGAATTATCGCAGTGGCAAAGGCCGCTCATTAAGCTTTGTTGTTGTGGCTCTAAATTGAAAAGTGGTGGATCATAGTGAACTGCTGTGTCCGGGTAAGGGGTAAGGGGGGTGCACGCAGGGCAGGCTGGTTTTTATTTTGGCAAGGAACAATGACCGAACAAGATGAACAACTAATTGCGCAGCTAATTTCAATTGTTGCATTGTCGTCGTTTATAATCACCAAAATTGTAATTACAAATTACAATTGGGCAGCGCAAATTAGATTGTGCAAATGTTGTAAATTAATTTCGACTATGTGCAACAAAATCAAAGTGCGAAATTCAATTTATTTTCTACCCTCCAAAAATTCTTTTAATTCCAACAAGGCGTGATTGTTGAAATTTAACACAAAGCAAACAAAATCCAAAAATGTATTTGCTTTGCTCTCTTGTCTCTCTTTAAAGACGAAGAACAAGTGGAAAATAAATGAGTTTTTGTTCTAAAAACGCAAACAGACCGCACATGAAAACGAAAATCACAACAGGAAAAATACAATTTAAATTTGAAGCTTATATTCCCGAAACTAAGTGCAGTCGGAACAGCAACAAAAACAATAGGAACAGCAATTGCAACCGCAACAACAGCAATAGAACAACAAGAACAATTATGAAATTTGTCGGATAACCAAGAGATAACCGAATGCATAAATTGAGGCAAATAAACGCCGACGCAACGCGTTGAATTCCGTTAAATTCCTTTTAATATAATCGAGAGAGAGAATGAGAGATGAGAACTAGAATTTATCTAAATATTTCCAGATTTGTTCTCGACTCGGGGCAATGTGTTATGTTATTTGTGTGACATTTTCACCGAGCTCTGCTTAATTAATAAAACTGTCCACATGAAATATGCAATCTGGCTTTATTTATGAGTTAGCTTCAATTTCAAATCGAACTAAACTAAAACTGGGTCGAAGGTCAAACTGGTTTTTTTTCTCACTGATTTATGCAGCCAAATAAAATGCATTTTTCAATACGATTTTATGTCTTAGATAATAGTTTGAGGCAAAAAGAAAATTTCAACAATTAAACATGCAAATGTATTTTGAAGCAAGGTTTTATGGATTCCCAACGAGATGCAGGCCAAAATTAAAGCACATTTCCCTATTGGCCCCAACCAATTAGTAAGAGTATACGGATAAAAACAAAAGCCCTCTTCACACACACACACAACTTCTGCCGTAATTCCCACCTCAATGCCGTCTAATCTCTTGCACATTCAATACACCCAACATACAAACTAGTCCAAAAACGATTCACAAAATATATTTCGGTTCATTCGGGCAGAAGGCCAGAGAAACAAGAGAAAAACACTTTTCATTTCGTTTTCATGCCAACAAAAGAGGTTGTAAAAGTGTAGAAAAATTGGTTACGTTACGTTCTGCTATGCTTGCCTCTCTCTCTCTCCCTCGCTCACACTCACTCTCTCGCACTCTTACTGAATAGAAAAAAATTCAATATTAATGTAAAGTGAAAAGTAAACGAAAACTAACTGAATATTGTGCCGCATTTATATCTGAAATATCGAAAACAGTTTGAAACTCCACCAGAGACAGAGATAGACATACTTACGGCATTTATTTTGATGTAAAACTTAGAATAATAAAACTTACAAGAAATAAAGAAATGACAAATTCTTTAAGTCGAGAGATACCCTGTACCGTTTTGTTTCTAATTTTAGTGAGAGCAAAAAAACAAAAACGATTTTTTAAGAGGTATACCAAATGATTTAACTAACTCTGAGTACAGGGTATTGGCATTACACAGGTAAGCTCATAAAATTAAACAAAAAAATTGAGTATGATTAATGATTATTAAACAGTATTTAAAAGAAATATATGCAGAATACGTATAGAAAATTAAACAAATCGAATTATGAAGCAACAAAAAAAAATTGAAAAATCTCATTGGAAATTTATAATGAATCTATAAGTGCATTTCATGTAAATACGCCGATAATTAATATTAATAATAACCAAATGTATCGTAGAATATGCAAAACTAATTGATTAATTAAATGAATTATGTAAATACACGCAATTACGAAACTACATAGAGAGAATACCAAAGAAATATTGCAAACATTAAACGTAAAGGTAAAAAAAGTAGAAGACACTAAAGTGCGAAAAATAAATTCTGATTCTGTTCGTTATTTTTCTACTTTTTGCTATAGATTTACAATGAATATATAAAAATTCGTATACTTAATTTGATTTTCAGTAATTTCTTAACTTCAGTTGCAGTTCCTCTTGCAATTTCTCATTTGCAGCTAGCCAAATCTCAGTCCTAGTTTCTAGATAAATGCATTTGAATAAAAACAAAACATATTGTCCAACAGCCAGTGCAGTGTAAGTAGTTCGATAAGCTCTAGTTATATACGATATACGATTACGATATGATACGATTAAATGTCCACTTTGAGTCGTCTGTTATTTTCGATATTTTTCTCTCTCTCCCCCTCTTTCTGTCTATCTCTCTGTAAACTATTAGAAACAGATAAACATACGCATGATATAAAAATACATATAATCATATATTGTACTACATATACATAATTATGGCAGATATATATACATATATACGATAATGTGTGTAGATGATTGGTCGCAAGGCGCTCCAAACATTTTACTGCAAACTACATTTTAACTGTAAACTTACGATATTATATATGGATACGATAACGATATGAATAAACCGAGTGTAAAACCAAAAAAAAACTCACAGACTTTTCTTTAATGGTTTTTAACCTTATCAGCGTTATATAATACGTTTTTTTTATTATTACTTAAAGGGAAAACACAGTAAGTAATCTTATACTCGTACTCAATTTTCTCCTTCGTCATCAAAATTTTCTCCCACATAGCATCACTCTATCTTTCAGCTGATCATTTCAATAGTGACAAAGCACAACTTGTTTTTTAAATGGATGCTCTGCTGGAGCTCAGTAGTCGGGGAAATTATACAGTTTTTCAAAATCAATACAAATATTTTCATATGTTAAGTATATGTGGTAATAGCACTCGATCTGTAAAGCCAGAGAGAGATAGTGACCAAGAGACGAGTCGAGTAATATATAGTACAATAGAGATCCTCCCCCTCACAGTGACTGATGCAAAATGACGAATCAGAAGTTCAGCCTGATCAACGAAACTCTCATCATTTGGCTTATGATCTTGGCTTGTCTCTTGTTCCGCTATCTGCGTATCTGTGTGCCCAATGTGAAGATCCCTACAGTAGAGAGAACAACATCGAAAACAACAATAAGAGAAATCATAACAACAACAGCAACGACAACAACAACAACAACAACAACTGGAACATCAACAACAACAACAGCAAGAAAAACCAAGAGAAGTAGAAGAAGATGCGACGCTGCGGCCGCTTTGCAGGTAAATTGAAAAATGCTGTGAACGGGGGCGAAAAAAATGTGTGTGTCTGTTTTTTATGAATGCCTGGCAACTCTGGCAGCTGTAAATGCCTACACTTGGTGTCGGTGTGTCTGTGTGTCTGTGTGTGTGCTGGTGTGCGGGTGTGTGATTGTGTGTGCTGGCAAACCGCAAATGGTGACATTGCGCAAATAAAAAACAATTTACGATAAACATCAAATTTCCACAAATTACCTTATATTTTACGTGAGTTGCGAAACAGATTGTAAACCACACGCAGACATACCCACACACACACAAACACCACACAGCTGCACAACTGGCGAAAAAAATGGCGAACAACAACAACGAGAGGAAAGAGCAAAAAAAAAAAACCGCGACGCGCTGATTTTACAGCACGTTGAGCATTCGCCTCGTTGGCCATTGTTTGTGCAATGCCTGATGGGGGGAGGGGGTTTAAATGGAGGCGTGGCCAGGTTGTCTGTTCGCTTGCGTACTTTAAACGTAGCACACTCACTCACACACACGCCTACACTTAAATTTCGAAATTCGCAATTATTTTTATTGCTCGCCATTTTGCTGGCTGTTTACGCGCTGGCTTTGCCTTCGCTCGTGCCAGCGGCGGCACAGAGAAAGGGGGAGGAGGGGGCTATTTGTAGTACCCATCATAAATTTACGCTGCTTTCAAGCGACAAAAAATTGGTACACATATATAAAAGATAATATATATGTATGTGTGGCTAGAAATAAATATAAATGCCTGTTAAGCGTGTGTCGTCTGTTGGCGCCTACTTCCTCCTTCCTTCCACCCGTTTCCCTCCCCTCTCTCTTTACCTTCCTTTCTCTTTCCATCTCCCTCCCTTTCTTTTCTTTCCTTTCTGCCAGTAAGCACTGTTTCTTACCATCATTAATGTCAAAGAAATCAAGTTGATACATATGTATTTTATTCAATGTTTCAACTTTGGTTTTACGCACTTGAGAAATAAGAAATTAATTAAATTATATAATGAAGAAATTAATGATTAAATTATAATTTAAGTAATTTGAAATTCTGATAATTACATTTATTAACAATTAAGTATTACATCTTTAGGTATTGTCAACGTATTTCCACAAGCCTCTTTCATTCTGACTTTAGTTTTTTTTTTTTGATAATTCGTAAAGAAGTTAGTTAGTTATTTATGGACATCAGCTTTCAATGCGTGCTAACAATACTTCAGGCTACTTAAGTAATTAATAAGATGATTGACAATTTAAGAACATTCTCGATGAAAAACATCACATTTCGTTAGCTCATCTATGACTTAAAGAAGCTTCAGTCTGGGCTGGAAATAGATGCCAATCAGCTGCATCTAGCAAAAGTTTAAAAGAATTCTTGCTATCATATCAATGACATATCGATAACTTCAGCTCATTGTAGTCGATTGCTGCGCTTCTTGAACATAACATTCCAATTTGTTCCTCCAAAAAACCGAACTGGAAGGGAAATCCCTCCAAATGTGTCGCAAATTCTTCGTAAAAGGCAGCTTAGGCTTTGTTTGCCACATCAAATTGCAAAACGCTGAACAAGAGCATTAACAGTGTCATCTTACCACCAGGAGAGTTCAACGATCTCTCGACTCTGCTCGATGTCTTACTCCCTCCTCTTCCCCGCTCTAACTGCTCCTGAGGGCAATAATTAGGCGTGTGTGTGTGTCTCGTTCTGGCTTAGGCGCAGGCGAGGCGACGTTGGCAATTCAAGTTGGCATAAAAATCCTTGATAAGCAGCCTTAAAGTAGCCAGCAAGACAAGTGGTAAGCCAGGGGAACAGTGGGGGTCCTAGGGAGACGCCCTCATAGCAGGAGCAGTAGCAAGAGCAGCAGCACGAGCCTCAACCTGAGCCGCACTCTCCTGCCCCCCAGTCAGGTCCTTGTGCACGGGCAATGTAATTAGAGAGCATTAGGATTAGGCTTACGAATTGCCAGCAATAACAACAACAACAACAACAACAGCAACAACAACACGAACTTGGTAGTCAACTAGCCGCGGGCCAGGCCCAAACAGCTTCTAAACCAAGAGTCGGAGGAATGAAAAGTTTTCAGTTTTTTTTCGTTTTTTTTTTTTGGGAATTTTGTGCTCTGCATTTGACGCAAAACAGAAATAAATCAATTTCATGGCGCGTAACAGCAACAGAAGGTAGTGCAGGAGGGGGAGGAGTAGGGAGTGGGAGGGGAGAGATGGAGGAGAGGGGAAGAGATGTGAGGCTGCCAGAGGAGCAGCTTGGACCAAGTCCATAACGACAGCATTTTAGTTTTTGTCGGGCAGCGAGAGTTGTGGGAGAGTAGTGGGAAGGAGGGAAGCAACACGACGAGGAGGAAGAGAATGACGAGGGGAAAGGTGGGGTGCAGCAGGAGATTGAAGCGAGGGTAGTCTGCAATGTCAATGGCTCGCGGGCAGGCAGCATTGGAACAGGTACCCGCATATTTTAAAATATATGTGACAGATACGAGTAGCATGCGATTTGTTTGCCTGCCAAGGCACCCTATACGGTTAGGGTGACCCAAAAATAATGTGTAGTATGTAACGAGAGTGGAATATAGTACAGATAGAGTGTTTTTGGTTAAATTAAAATACTGGGGAAGATTAATTAATTCACACGACGTTGCAACACTTCTTCTTTATTCGACACGCTATTTTACATAGATTTAACATGGGTTTTACATAGGCTTAACATAGTCATCGTAAGTATCGTAAGTATCGATACAACAATACTTTTTGCATATTCTAAGAAGATGTTTGACAAATCCTCATGATACGTGCCCAACTTAAAATTGTTCCATAGGTTTTAACAAATTTTCATTTATTTTTTGTATATTTTTACTATTACTAGTATTCAATTTTACAGCATTAGCTGCAAATCAGTTATATATAGAAAATGCATTTAATTTAATGCAAATTATTCTGCAAACATCTCGCAACATTTTGCGTAGTGTATTCCGAATTCGTCACCCTGCAAAATGCTCTGCAGCTTTGGCTTTTTATATTATTTTTGTGGTACTTTTTGATTGTGTTTAGCTTTTGTTGTTAAGCCATAGCTCTTGTTGTTGTTGTTGTTGATGTTGTTGTTGTGCAACTGGAGGCTGTCGCAAAATGTTGCCCAAACAAGATAAAATAAGCAAAAGCAACGAGAATAGCCCGAAAAATTCATAGAGAAATCTAGGCAAATGTGGTTTCGCTTCGGCAGGGAAAAGTAGAGCAAGTTTAATCAAGTGAAAGCAGAAAGTGCTGAATGAAAGCCTTTAATTGGTCAAGAGTGTAACGATATAAGCTAAATGAAGATTAAAGACTTGCAGGATTAAAGATTAGGAGATACAAAATTGGTAGAGTTATTTAAAATATTCATATTAGATTGGAAGGTAAAGGGTTTTAAGGTTTTAAAGATTCATATTAGTTTGGAAGCTAAAAGATTTTTAGGTAAACTATTGAAAAGAATGAATGGAGTTAAACTGGTTTAACCTTATCTATATAGATTGTATTGAGTACAGAAAATTGTTATGTATTTTGCATTGTCACTCATTGTCAGTTTCTATCTACACATTCTAAACTTCCTCTCTTTACCTGCCTTCTCTTCTCTGCTTTTTCCAGCCTTCAACCTGCACTATGTATCTTCTCTGTTTGGGCTATACAGACAGCTCTAATTGATGCACATCAGCATCACCTGCCACTCTGCATGCTCCTCCTGTACCTCTCCCCATCTAACCTGCCTGTTCTCCCCAATTCTCTGTTCTCTGCCGATTCAAGATCTATGGCGATTGGCGAACGGCGATGCTACGCGACTAAAACCGCCGAATCTAATTTGGCCCAAACCACCAAAGCAATTAAAGTTGCAGCGCTGCCAGCGGCGCCACCTCCGGTTGTACTCTCTACCTTCCTCCCCCTCTCACTCCCACCTCTTCGTTGCATCTCTCCCCCTCACGTATCAATTGTGTGTGTGCTGCAGCCTGCACAGGCCAGCTGCATGTGGCAAATACAAGCTTCGTGCGTGTGTCCCTCCTCGAAATGCTCTTCAAATTTTTCATTTGCAATTTTCACAGTTTTCCAACGTGTTTTCCCGACTCTTATGCTTCCTCTAGTTTTCCATTTCATTTATATATTAATTTTCTCTCAAATTTCTTCGTTTTCAATGGAAAATGTGTTGGCAAAAACATTTTTACAACATGTATTCAAATTTCATCCACACAATGCATGTGACCAGATAATTTGCTGCTCTCAACCTGTGGCGGTAGGCCCTTCCCCCTCTCCCGCCTCTGCCCCTTCAGTTGCCCCTCGTCTCTCTCTGTTGCTGGCATATTTGGGCTAACATGTGGCATGACAATGCCGCGCGAAACCAACCACAGCCATAATTTTAAAACAATTTCAAATTGCGCCACATCGAGAACGAGCTTCTCTTGTTCCCCCTCGGTCCGCATCCCTAGTATATACTCTTCTGCCTCTTCTCCTCTCACGTTTCAGCCCTTTTTGGGTTTTTGGGTTTTCGGTTTTCTGTTTTTTTTACTTTTGCGTGTCGAGCGCCACGGGGCAAACACAAATGTTGCGCTTCGGTTTCGGCGATCCTGGAATCCGCGACAGGCGACTGGCGGCTGTCGAGCGGGTATTGCGGCTCTACGGACAGAGATGGGTGGAATACAATATGGTAAATAATATTATGGTTAATATTAGAGGTATGTTTTAGTATAGGGCAGAGTATCGAATAAACTCAATGCAGTTATAAAGTAATTTAAATAAGCCATTACATTTTTCATTTTATTTTAAAGAAAACTTCTTCTTCAGTTAGAAATTGCAAAGGTTTAATTATTTATTCATTATAATTTGCATAATTTATGATATATAAAACCTTAAATTCAGATTTTCCGATATAAAATATTGATAAATATATACATCTATACAATTTTTTACTCTCCCAATCAATTTTCTTATAACTTTCTTTAAGAAACTATTTCCTTTTCAAACTTTTCCGCACAACTCTTCATGCAAGAGTTCTACATTCCGCCTAGCTATATATTCCAGTTATTATCCGATCTATATCCCTCATTTTAATATGTCACTAATACACCCAACCCCCAACAGTCCTTTTACAGCAATATTCAACTGCATATTTCTGTTTTATTGTCAATTCCCGCGATCATTTCAACTTCTCCCTAGAAAGTATATACAAACTTCGTCAAATCGCAGAACTTTTGTGTTTTACTCGACGCTGTCACCAGAGTGCAACTTTGTTAGGGAGCTGCCACGCCCACTTTTAAACGTCATTCCTAAGCTTTGGCACTGCACAACGCGTTGTCAGTTGTCGCTGGCAGAGTCTCTCTATGGAGCTGGCGTTGAGCTCGCTTCAACTGGCCCGTTGTTTGTTTTAACGATATTAACTGCGTGGATAGTCAGTCATTGGCCACGCCCATAACGCCCAATACGCCGATAAAACGATACGGACAGTCGTTGGCGATGGCAGCGTGACGGGGAAGGGAAACTATTTTAAATGTAATAGAAGATTATTCAAAATTTAAAGCAATTCAATTAGACGAATTAGGAAGAAAGAGGATTATGAGAGAATCGTTTTGTCGATATATAATTTTAATTAAATTTAAATATCGTTAAATAATTATATGTAAGTACAAATAGAAAGATAACTTCACATAAATTAAATTAATTAACATTATTACATAAAAAACATTTGTATATAAAGTAAACAATTCCAAACGAGAGTGGAAACTTTGCAAATTATATTATAAATGCCATAAACGATAGTTATCTTTAACCTTGTTTTCTCTAGAGCAACTTTAATATAACGATAGTTTGTTCTTAAAGTTCTCTTGCTCAAGCAGATTTAATTGAAAAAATATTCTTTAAGCGATAGTTTTTCCTAAATCTTCTCTTTGTTGCACCTCGACTAGTATCAGTTCCCCTTGCTTTCTTTAGCGATAGTTCATGCAATAGTAACGTCTAATCGAAAAAATATTTCCCCTGCGATAGTTCCTTCTGAATCTCCTCCTTGTTGCACTTCGATAAGCGTCTGTTCCATTCGCTTCACTCCTCAGCTTTATTCCTTAAACGATAATTTCTTTATAGCTGCCTGCCCGATGCTTCTCCTTAGCGATAGTTCGTGCAATAGTCACGCCTAATCGAAGACGTTGCTGTCATCTCCAGATTGACTCATTGGCCGTGGGGCAACACTAGCGACATCTGTTGGCTGCTCGCTCGCGGAGGCGCTGGCAACAGTTGTTCAAGTCGTAGTTGTTGTTGCAGTTGCTATTGTTGTTGCTGTTGCTGTTTTTGTCGTCATTGTCGCTTTGCACATTGCATTTTATTGACCATAACTGACTTTGTCATTGTATAACCCAAGCACGCCAAAGGACAAAAGGGGGGCGAGTTGGAGTTGGGAAAAGGAATTTACCCCGAAGCGCAGCAGCTGTTTGCCGTGTTTCCTCTTGTTGTGCCGCGTGTTGTTGCAACTGTTGTTCTTGTTGTTGTTGCTGCTGCTATTGCTATGCAGCGCCTCGTTGCTCATACGCCGCGTGGCGTAGTCAATTGCGACGTTTTCGCGTTGTCATCAACAACAAGAGCAACAGCAACAGCAGCTAAAGTCCTGCTCTGAGCCCGCAGGACGGGCACACAACTTGCTGCTGCTGCTGCTACGCAAACGGCGTGTGTGCAACATTGTGAGGTGTACCCTGTTAAATGTGAGATGTGGGTATATGGATACCGTTTTTAAATAAAGAAGCGTAGGTTGTAAATAAACAGAGCATGTATTAAAAATATGCATATTCTTTGTTGATTTGTGTATTTCCTTATCTTTTTGGGAAAAGGCTTTTAATTCTATATATCAATTCGTACTTTTTTTATACTTTCATGGAAACTGGTGACAGCAAATTGATCCTATGTGTTTTAAGAGAGCTTATGTATGACTAGTTAATATAAAATAAGAAATTTTCTATTAATTTAGTTGAGCTAAAATATATGTATGTGTTAGAGACCCTATACAACTCAATAGATAAAATATTTCAATTAAAGGTTCAAGTTTTAATATTTTATTTATATTTATCTTTATATTTTTTTATAGAGTACCTTGCAGTCAACCTTGCCCCAAATTAGTTTTAGTTGCCGATGTTGCACCTGTGTGCAGCTGCTGCGTGTGTTACGTTTGTGTGTGTGTGTGTGTTGTGCCTTGGCTTAGCAGCTTACGTTGCCCGTCGGCATTAAACTTTGCGCTGCAAGTTTGGCTTTGATGATTTTGTTAACTTGCCTGGCAGTTTATCGTCTCAGCCACGCGTCTTGCAATTTGTCAAACAATGTGTCAGAATGCTGCCCCCCCCCACCTTCCCCCCCTTCTCACCTCTCCCCTTCCCTCTACCTCTTCCCTTAAATTAATTAAATGACTTGGCAACTTTTGTGGGCCTCGCATGCATTTTGCATTAGCCAAATTAAGCAGTCAAAATCTCTGGCTGCTTGGCTAATTAGGAAGCGCTTGCCGCGTGCCACATGCCACCGCATGCCTTGTGTCAATCACCTTGCATGCACCGACGCTATGTGCTACGTGCAACACTTGTGGCAAATTAACCTGCCCGAAAAAGCGAACTTCAACCTTCAAGGCTGACGCCTTATCAAATGCGTCGACGGCGAAGCTATTAAAGGCCTTATCAACGGGCTAGCACGAATATCAACAACAACAACAGCAGCAACAACAAATAAAGCCGCTAAGAGAAAGCGACAACAGCAGCAAACAACGACGACAGCAACAAATTTAAATTCAATTGACACTCACGCGTGACCCACAAATATGTTAAACAGCGCAAATAATGTAGGAACGAACAACAAAATTAACGCGAATTGAAGAAGAATAGTTTCAGCTAGACTAGCTATATACCCTGTATGAATTGTACTAAAGGCAAATATATAATATAATGAATGTATAAAGAAATTGTTTTAGCAATCTAAGAAGTTTTCTGCTTAGGAGTTTAACTTGTGTCTTTAATTTTAGTTCATCATTATTTACAAAAGAGCATAAGAAGTCACTAAAGCTTTTTAGATACATTACCTGGCTTTATATACATATATGGGTAACAAATTTCTCACGCTAACCCTCAGTTCCTTAGACTGCGAGGGTATTCTCCCTTTGTTAGGAATACCCTATTTTATTAAGTCTACAATCTCTTTTGTTATCTCATTGTAATGACTGTCTCACAACAATTCTCTTTTAATCTTACTCATTCCGGGGCTTCCCTTTTATATGTGGAAACCCTACTTTATGTATCGGAAGCTTTGGTTTTTAAGCTTATCTTAATGCAAAGAAGAGTACTAAAATGTCTGTGATTGTTAAGTGTAACATATATGGAAGAAAACATAGTTATCCTAACGTAAAGGCACCTTTCGTTGAAAATACTCTACATTATTTAATTCTGTTTTTGCAGTAGGTTATCTTACTAAGTCTTTTGGCTTCTTCTACATATATGAAAGAATTAAATTTCCCTAAATAATTCCCTATACGATGAACTCTACCCTATTTTAATCTCTGCTACAATGTACTCTACACAGTTGAGTACACTACACCCTGTGGTACTTCCCTTTCTTCTAAACTCGTTGAACATGTATTTTAACGTATACCAAGTTCACTTATTCGATAACATTTACTCTCTCTCTCTCTCTCTCTCTCTCTCTCTCTCTCTCTCTCTCTCTCCCCCTCTCTCTCTCTCTCTCTCTCTCCCCCTCTCTCTCTCTCTCTCTTTCTCCCCTTTACACCCTTTCTCTCTCTCTCCCTTGCTATATTTTTATCAATTGCACAAACATAATAAAAAAGTCCCCATAAAGCTGACCACTGTGCACGCCTGAGAATGAACGAAAGAGGGAGAGAGAGAGGTAGAGAGCGAACTCGCAATGTGCTAAACATTTTATCGCCACTTAAGCAATGAGTAAATGAAATTTTATTTTTTTATATCGCCTATCGCAGCGAGTCTATTTGCATTTGAAATGCCTTTTTCCGTTTTTTTCCCTTCTTTTTTTCGCGGCTTGCAGTGCCCTATCAATCGAGGGGCCTGATAAGTAATGTGCTCAGTAGTCCCTGGAGATCCCTCGAGTTATCAGTGCGAAGGTCTGAGGAGAGTCGTCGTAAAAAGAGACGAAAAAAAAGGAGATTGCAATTGTTTTATGAGCGTGTTTGCGACCGGCAAATGAGTCATTCGCCGCGAACCGCGCTTAACCCCACAGCGCTCGCACAATGCTAATGAGCCCAGCGAGGCGGCTGCATGGACAGCTAAGTGCGCTACAGTTTGAGGGGGGTAAAGAGATGTAGAAAAGAAATTTATGCTTAGATGTTTATAAACATTTATTCATTTTTATATGTGAGCTATTTATATATTTAAATTAATTTATAATTTTTTTTTTAAACTAATTTACAAATTATTTCATTAATTGAAATATATTTCTATTTATTTAAATGACTTTATTCCTTATTATTTACAAAAAAATTGTTTCGTTCTTAAAACATTTGTATATAAATATCTAATTTATTATTATTTTCAATGAAAATTTCCTTATTTTAATCGGATAAATTTTAATTTAATTCTTTTCTCTCTATTTAAGTTTTAACTTTAAAAAGTCGAATGACCATAGTTGAAATAAATATATAAAAAAAAATTAATTAATAAATTGATTAACTACTTAAAAAATAAATAAATAAATAAAACATTTATATTAATTAATATAATTTATTTAAAAATAATTTCACTCATTAAAAATTTCCTATTCATTAAGAAATAAAAATCACTCACTCTTGCTCAGCCTTAATTGCCCAATGTAGCGCAACACCGCAAGCAACAATAACAACAACAGCTGTTATCGCCTAGCAAGGCGCTCTCCCACTCTCTCTCTTTCACTTGCCCACTCTCTCGCCGTGCTGCGAGCTTGCGAACACACTCTCGCCTCGCTTGGCTGTCAGTGTGCCATCGATTTTTCCACTCACCGCAACGCAACAAATTCGCCGCTCGCCTCGCCGCGTAACTAGTGTTGTCCTAGGACAGCAGCAGAGAGAGAACAGCTGACCGAGCGCGGCGAAAGCTCAACTTCGGCTGACGTCGGCGTCGTCGTTGCCGTCGTCGTGTGCGTGTTGTTGTTTACGTTGTTGTGCACGATGCATTTGGCACTTGCGCCCAGTTGCAGCTGCAGCTGATGTCGACCCGCTGCCGCGGCGACAATTATTAAACAATTGAAAGAGTGTGCAACAAAAGGAAATCGCCGCGAATTAAGTTAAATGTGCAATGCGCGTGTGATTTTCGTGCAATTTGTTTATTTGTTGATAGCGCAAAGCCAAAGTTCAATGCATTTAGGCGAGAGAGAGAGAGAGCGTGAGTGAGTGAGAGAGAGCGGAAATTGAGGCTGTCACGAACTTGCCGCATTAGCACAAAGCGAAACAGCGCAAACAAACAAAAGGAAAGGAAAGGAAGGAAACAAGGAGAAGAAACAGATTTGTGTAAATTGCACAGGAAGTGCGACTCAGGTCGGTTACAAAGTGAGAGTGTGCCTGTGCCTGTGTGCGTGTGTGTGTGCGTGTGTCTGTGTGCGTGTTCGTGCGCCTCGTGCGCTCTTTCGCCTTCGCTTTCGCTTTCATTTCACGAAATTGCAGAAAATTGCGCTTTTGACACAATTAAGCTGAAGTGTGTGCGTCATTATTTAGTCGCACTCTTCTCCCCCTTCCGCCCCGACCATACCCCTATCATAATTGAAAACTGATTTGTGCACAGCAAATAACGGTAGCAAAAATATTCCTCTCATTATGCAGCGCACGACACGAGGCGAGGCGAGGCGGGGCGAGGCGAGGGAGAGCGTGAGTCACGTGGGGCGACGCCTCGTTTCGTGTCCAGGACAACCAGCAACAGCAACAACAACAATAAATTTATTGCTACCAATTAATTTGAGCCGAAAAATTTTTAAGCACACCCCTCCACCACACCCTGACCCGACCCAGCACCCACACACCTGTCCTAACCTGCCCCTACCTGACCCTGTCCCAACCTGCCCCTCTCTTCCCTCGCCAGGTATTTCAATTAGCCGCCGTTTTGGGTGCTGCATAATAAAAACAACGCGCGGACCCGATAAAAAACAGAAGAAGAAATTGTTGCTAATTTGTTTTTATTGTGATTTATGTAGGCGCCGTGAGCGCCATCAGAGAGCAGCCAAAAAAGAGAGAATGGGAGAGTGAGAGAGAGAGAGGGAGAGCGATTGCAGAGCCTACAAAATGTGATCCAATTAAAGCGCTGAATTTAATTGGCAAATTTTTATGCTGAATTTTTAATTATACCCAGTACGCATTGTCAAGGGGGGTATATGCGCTTATATCAATCACGCCCTATAAGGAATGATGATTTTATAGTGTTAGCACGCTGTAGATCATTTAATAGCAGCTTAAAGTACAGTATAATTCGCTTAGCTGCCTCGAGTACTTTGCACAATGCCTCGATGCAGGTAACTTAAAAATGCAGCTAACTTAATTTTTTCTATTTTCTATTCACACAAAAAAATGGAAAAATAATGCAGATATCTTGCCGATGCAGCTAACTATCGATGCAGCTAAGCGAATTATACTGTATTTGTTAACGGTATATACCCTGTAAAACTGTTGATTTTCAACTTTTTAAAGTTATACAAATCTGAATTTTAAGTTAAAATTTTTATTACTTTAATACGTAACAATTTCTTAGTAAATTATAGAACAGGGTATTCACTGTTCGACTACTATTTGAAAATAGAAACTTTTATGCTTATCGATAAGCTGCGATAAGTTGAACTTGAGACTGATAAACTCCAACGAGTTTATCAATTAGCGATAAGCTGGGAGGGAAACTACTTCAACGATATATGAACTTTGCAGGGCGCTACTGGTTGTGTACTGCCCTTGGCAGTTCATTGAACAGTTGATTGATAAGCATTCGATAAATATATATAGCGATTAACAATATTTATTTTCATATAAATGGTTCATATAGGGGAACTAAAGCAATAACAAGAAACCTTTACATTCGTAATTAATCTATTTATAAAAGATTTATTTTTTTTTGGATAAAGGGAACAATTTGAATTCCACATTCAATAAACGTTAAAACTACAAACTACGATTAGCTAATTAATATGTTATCGATTCTCCGAAAAAAAACGTTTAAATGATGTTAAAATAAACTGCTAAAAGAATATATAAATTTTATATAATAAAATGGAGTTCATGTAGAGGATACTTTTATAGTTTTCACAACAAAAATTATTTTTTATGATATTAAATTCGAAACTTATTATTCACAAACCTTTTCAACACTGGTTGTTTTTGGGGGGAAACCTCTCGAAGCTCTATCTTTTTGGACATTCCTCCCTGAACTGCGATATGTCAACCAATTTGATAAATCCAAATATGCAAATGATTTGCAGTCAAACAGATAAATTAATTGTGTTATTCGGTTTGGTTTTAAAGATATAAATAACTCGTATATCAACATATTTGATTTGAACCAAAAGTACAAATATTTGCAGATATATTTGTATTTATATTAATACGAGGGTCGTTTGATAAGTCCGTGACTTTTTGTATTTGCCGCGCACCTGCTCTAAATACAACACTGCTCCTGTCAGCAGTTATCGATTAACAGCTGACTGTAAAATTTTGAGAAAGCTGCGTTTTTTGGTTTGCGTTTTATAGGCATTGAAAGCAGACGATCTCGTGAATTTTAACGAAAATGGAAAAAAGTGAATTTCGTGTCAGCATGGCAAAATTTCATAAATTGGGCTACGAACTGCTACCCCATCCAGCATATTCTCCAGATTTAGCCCCCTGTGACTATTTTTTGTTTCCAAACATGAAGAAATGGCTCGGCGGTAAGAGATTCGGGTCATCACAGAAACAAACGACTATTTTGAGGGCCTTGAGAAAACCTATTATTTGGAAGGAATAAAAAAATTGGAAAAACGCTGGACTAAATGTATAGAGCTAAAAGGAGATTATGTTGAGAAATAAAACGCTTCTTTGACGAAAAAAATATATTTTATTCAAAAAGTCACGGACTTATCAAACGACCCTCGTATTTACATGTTAAATTGCTAAAGTAAAGTATGTTGGAATGTGGCAGGCAGAGAGAGAGAAGGAGAGAGAAGGAATTGCACAGCAAATGAATTTAAATTTATCCTTTGTTGCATTTCTCTCAATTTGCAAATGTTGTTTCTCTCCCTCCCCTGTTCCCCTCTCTGTCTCTGTTTCTCCTCTCTCCCTCCTTCTCACATTTAATGTTCATTATTGAAATGTTGTGGCCAAGTCGTAAAAGTAAAAGTTCAATTTGCAGCTCGTTGCAAGTTGCCACAGCAACGGCAGCCTGCAGCGACATAACCTCAACAACAGACTGACCCATCCACCCCCACCCCCCAACACACCCATCGACTCCCATAGAAATCAAACAACTGTGGCAACTTTTGTCAACCCCGCAAGAAAGTCCCTTCCCCCTCTCCGCATGCCACACCCCCTTGCCACCTGTGCAACTAATTCATTTCATATTTCTGCAACATTTTGGCAAAAGTTTTCACCGCACACTGAGCAAAAAAAAAAAAAGAAAAAAAGGAAAAGCAGAGAAAATCAACCCAAACAATGCGACTGATTGAAAACTTTTTTAATTGATTTTTCGTAAACTTCTTTTGCAGCACTCGGCGGAGGCAAAGGAGAAGGCGGCGAGGAGACAGGCAAGGCAAGCCAGTGTAACGCAACTGCTGACCGGCCACGCCCTCAACTGCAGCGCAATGGGCAATGCACAAGGCCAGAATCGAGCCGGCAGCAGCGGCTCGTCCGCTGCCCTCGTCCACGGCCATGGCCTGGAGAAGCTGCCAGTCAGAGGGGCAGGAGGAGGAGGAGGAGGAGGAGCAGTAGAAGTAGCACGACTGCCCCTGCTGCCCCTTGCCGCCTCCATTGGCAGCGCGTCCGTTAGCAGTCTGCAGGAGCGACGACGCAGCAGTAGCGGCAGCAAGTCCGGCGGTGGCATATTCAGCCGCTTTGTCAGCCAGCGGCAGCAGCGGGTGCGGACGCCAGTGTCGACGACGGCAACGTCGCCCACCAATTCATCCCTGCCGGCTACGCCACTGGCCGAGTGGAGTCCGCGGGCCATGGCGACGGTGGCGGAAGTGGAGCATGGACAATTGAATGGCAACACAGAACAAATGGATTTTCGTAAGTCAATTTCGAGTTCAGCCTCGGCTTTTCCATCTCTCTTTCCCCCGTTTCTCCACCTTTCCCACTGTCTTTCTTTTTCTGATTGTTATTACTGTTGTTTTTCTTCGTTTCGTTGATGTTGCCTCAAATTCGGTTTGTGAAATTTTTTCAACTTTGCTTTACTTTTTTTAAAAAAAAAACTTCAACTGAGTTTATCCCATTGAGGAGGTATAGCTGCAGCTACAACACCTTTTATGGTATCGGCTTTTTCGATAACTATTATTGCCTTAATGCCATACAATATACAATATCAAGATTACCTAGTTAGGTTAGGTTTGCGTTGATATAGGTTTATAAAATTAATTGTAGAATTTTTTAAATCTCTCAACCTTTTAACCTCTGTGTTCTTTACTTGGTTAAGCAACCTGAATTCAACATTTCAATTTATTTTCAATTCCATATCTTCTCAATTTAATTTCTTTTTGATTCTTAAAATATAAAAAAATTGGATAATGATGATAACTACGAGTATTACTTAAAATATTTCAATAAGATGAATTCTTTCAGATATTTAAAGTAACTATGAATACTTTTAACATTTTTTATATTTGAGATCATTTTTTTGATAAAGATATTTTTTTTTATGGTATTCTATTTTACTGCGAGATCAATATTTTCTATTATAATATTTAGTTGAGTTCCTTCCAGGGTATTTCACATTCGATTCTTTTCGCACTCGTTCACAACTTTATTCAATATAGCAACATTTTTGTTTTCTTTTTTTTGCGTTGTGCACTTTTTTCAACTTTTGCTGACTTTTGTTTTATTATGCCAGAACTCTGGCAACCCTGCGCTGTAGCCCTGCAGCGCTGCTAACCCGCTTGCTATTCCACTCTATTGCTGTGTTCGTCTCGCTTTCACGTTCTTCTGCTGTCGACTTATTGCAATTTAAGCGTAGTTTAAATAAGAATTTTTTGGCAAGTTTTACGCTCTCTCTCTCTCCTCTCTCTCTCTCTCCTCTCTCTCTTTCTCTCTCTCTCGCAGAAAATCGGAAAACAAAAAACACAACTTTTCATTGAAGTTTTATGAAATTTTCCGCACTCTCTGAACTAACTGGCTGTTGCGCTCTCCCTCGCACTATCTATCTAACTATTGCTAGCTCTGTCCTTCCTTTTCTTTGTCTCTTTCTCTCTCTCTCTGTCTTTCCCCTGTATTGTCTGCCTTTGTTGTTTGCCTGACTTTTCGAATTTCTGAGCTTTACTTTTCCGCTTACCGTGTTCTTCTTCCCGTTGTTGTTGTTGTTGCTGTTGTTGGCTTACTGAGTGTAGCGTACGAAGATAGAGAGATACAAGTACATGCTATATGGGGGCCGTAGAAGTTTCGAGTTGCCACGCCTCCGCCAGCGACGCCACCCTCGCACAACTTATTGGCAGTTTTGCTTGGCGAAATATAATATCTTTACTTGTTACCAGATCTCTCCTCTCCCCGCCTGCCTCCCTCTTCAAAGTGAAATCAAAAATTTATAGATTTTAGTTATTCATGTGAAATCTTTAAGATGTTCGCTTTAAACTAAGAAAGAAGCAAAAACAAATAACACACGCAGGCAAGGAAAAAGCCCAAGAAAGAGAGAAGCGAGAACACCAAAGACTGCCTGCAGTTCAAAGCGAGCACGTTCACAATCATAACTCTCACACAGACACTGAGCTGAGCACTCGCCTCAACCTACTTCAAAAAAAAAAAAAAAACAAAAAAAAAAATTTTCTCTGTCTATTAAAAAATGCGTTGACGACGGAGAAGCAACAAAATCTGCAGGCTGACTTGAATTCTGGCCACCCACTTCCTGTTCCCATCATACTCCATTTCCCTTTGCAGTACCCCAACAAATTGAAATATAACCAAGAAGCACATGTTGAAATGTTTTATACTCTCTTGAGATGCAACGCAAGGATGTGCAACACTTCGATAACACTCCGGGATCAATTGGGGATTGTAATTCTTTGACGAAGTTCTTGTTCTCAGATTGTAATTTCTGTTTTCTAATCTTGCTGCTTATATTGAAAGTACAAAACAGAAGTCAGTGGAAGATTAGATTGCGTTAGGTTATGGCTGTTTGTATTGGCTTGAGGTGCGATTAGTTTCGATAAAGTTCGATGGCGAAAGATAAGTTAACTTCTTGGAAATATTGGTATGAGGTTTGAAAATTTTTATGAGGTTATTCTTGATGAGGTTGCATTAGGTTAGTGTTTGGAACATGGAAATGGAACATTATTAATTTAATTAAAAACGAATGGATAGAAATTTTGAAGCTCTTCAACAAAATATAGATTAAATATCCTTAATATAATTGTAAAATATTGCAATATAGCATGATAAATATAGGACAAATTGGTTAGACTCATAGAACAAAGGCCTCAAATAAGTTTTATCTCAGATGTTTTTAATCTATTTTGAAGGCTTATATCTTTATGACAAGATATCCGCCAAATAGGTAGCTCGATTCGTTAGGCCCCCTTCCGGGAAGTGCATTCAAATTGACGCCGAAATAACTCAGCGAACGTTTTGTGCTGTTTTTCCTGTTTACAAAGAAGGCGAACGAAGGCGCAGCATGCCACAGCAGCAGCAGCAGCACCAGCAGCAAATGAAAGAGGGAGGCCCAGAAAAAGGAGTGGTTTAGAGGCATGGGGCATGGTGGGAGGAGGGAGGTAGATACCATATCAAAAAGCAATTCAAAGGCGGCTGCTGCAGGGTTGCCAGTGCTAGTGCCAGTGCAGCGGGTCCAAAGTCCAAAATCAAATCAACGAAAAATCCTAAACGTGCCAAGGCGCGAGCTGTGCCGCGCGAGGCTCCTATCAAAAATTCCCTTTTGAGTGCGCGCGAGAAAGCCAAAGATAGTAAGCGTGGGGTGGGCGAGTATGCCACGCCTCCCCACAACCAATTCATGCTCGTTTTCGCACACACACACACACTCACACACACAGAGAAGTTTTCAGGCCTCTTTCAATGCTGAAATTCATAATTCATGTGGAGCATAAGCAGAACGCGGCGACCTCCATTTGCCAACATACAAAACACAGTTTGAAAAGCAGCATAGGGTGTGGGGGGGAAGAAGGAAGAAAAGGAAGAGGGGGAGGGGGTAGGGTACCCAGTGGTCGCTGCTGTTCGCCGAGTTTCAGTTTTAGTTGCAGTGAACAACAACCAACAACGTGCTCAATTAAGCGCCTACACTCCCAAAACTAACCTCCCTTCCCACGCCCATTCTCTCTCTCTCCCTCCCTGTCTGTCTCGCTCGCACACACTCCACTGGTGGGGCAAAAAAGTTTAGCCCGGCACGTGGCGGGCCGCTAATATTTATGGCAATTAGTTTTAATAGTTTTGCTTGTACATTTTTGTGTAAAGTTGTAAACTTCCAACACTCTTCACAGCCGTATACAGTCGTCTCTGTCTGTGTCTCTCTCTCCCTCCCACTCTCTCGCTTTGACACACCACATGCTCCGTCTCGTTCGTCATGTTGCAGTTAGTTATAACAACTGTTTAATGTTGTTTACAATTTGTTTTAATATCGCATTAATTGTTGTGACGGCGCTGTGTTCCGCCATTCAATTCCAACCGGAATATCGCTATATTTATCAAGGGTTTAGCGGGATTTTAGCGGGAAAATTCTCGAAATTTAAAATTTCTTAGTTTGCAGGCTCGGCAGATTTATGTTTTCTCCCAGAAGTATGCAATGTGTGCTTGAAAGCTAATTGATTACTAGAGAACATGAGCTTTTTGCAAGTTGCCTGAAAGTATGACAGACTCGCTTTTCTAACCTGAATTGATTCTTTAAAGATATTTTTTTAAATATATGGAGTGATTTAATTTATTCTTATAGAACACAACGAAATAAAGCGAAAATATTATATACTACTTTTGCATATCTCGCTTAGTTGGCAGGATATAGCCTCCGATAACTCTTATTTCAAAATCAAATTAAATAAAATAATGTTCTTTGAATATATTTTCTTTTTTCAAGATTCATTTTCATATTTTCTTAAATACAACTACTGTTAAATTTTGTACAATTCTCATAAGTTCCTTAGTTTGCCTTCTTATTCTTCTTTGCTTCGCTTTACAACTGCTAAGCTGCCATCTCTATTAGTACTTTATAGCTTGCCTGTGACTATCGAAACTCTATTCGATTAATGTTGCCAATCGAAAAGCTGTTTGAAATTAGCGCGTTGCTCAACGAACTTTTTAGTACCAAAAGAAACCGCTTGGCGTCGCTGGCAGTCGCGACTTAAAGCCGCCAACAACAAACTGCACTCACACATGCACGCACTCTCTGCTGTTCAGTTTCTCTCTCTTGCTTTGCTCCTCTCTCTCTCTCTTTATGGCAGCTTAGCTTCCAGGCTGCGCTCTGCGACGCGGCGCAAACCAGTTGCGCTTGTTGTTGTTAGTTACGCTTCGCACTTGACTCCGCGCAGATCGTTCGAGACGCCGTCGTCGCAGTCGCAGTCGCAGTCGCTGTCGTCGCAGCGGCTAATTGAAAAATGCTTTGTGTGTGAAAAGTGAAAAGTTGTGGCAAGAATTGAGTTGCTTCTACCAAGAAAAACTAAACAAAACACGCGACAAAGAGAGAACAAGTGGATAAGAAGCATAGGCAAATAAGGCGAAAGTCAATAAAAGGTGTTGAAATAGTGTTCTCTCTCTCCCTCACACTCCCTTACTCACTGCATTTATCTTGTCTTTGTCTTTGTTTTGCTTTGTAATTTGCTTTTAATTGCCAAACAGTGGAATTAAACAATTTGTTTGCGTGAAATGAGACAATAAAGAACAAGAGTGGAAAAAGTGACGAGGCGCTGTTCTCCCTTCCCCTTCTCTTCCTTCACCTCCCTCTGTTTCCCTTTTGCCCTGCCAGCTGAGCCATAACCAAACCAGTTTCAAGTTTGCCTTTCGTTTTGTTTTGTTTGGCTTTTCTTTTTCTCGTCTGTCATTGCGTGTTGTTTCAACCTTTCCCTTTTTGGGTTCATTTTCCATATGGATTTTCATAATTTTGCGCTTTGCTTTTCGGTTTCAGTTTTCAGTTTACGGTTTACCTTTTGTTTGGCCATTTCCAGAGAGAGAGCACGTCATTGCGTGAGAGAGCGCACGTGAGTTCGCTCACGCTCTCTCGCTCTCGCTCTCTTGCCGCCTTCCACTGGAAAGTGCCGCTTTGTTTTTATTTACTTTTTAATTAGTTAATTTTACACATGTCGCGTTCGAATGAATGAAATTGCCAGTGATAAATCAAATTTGAGTTTATTTCTTCTTCGATATTTATTTTTGCTGGCATTTCAATGCTATGTGCTCACAGTCTATAGCTCTCTCTCTCTATCTCTCCCACTCTTTCTTCTACTCTGCTGCTACTCCAGATGATGTCGTCAGCCTGGATTACACCAGCGACTCCGCTGAGTACCACAACTGCAGCAGCGACTGCAGCGTCGGCTGCCACGCGTCGATCGCAACGCTGACTGAGAAGCAACGCACACGCACACACACACAGTCCCAGTCTCCAACACAGACACTCTCCTCCATCTGCTCCACCACTTCGCCCTCGACGGCCAGCAATGATTCCGACTCACTTTTCGGTAACTAAGCATACTAAGAGTAGCTTCGATCCGATGGACGGGGGCAATGTACAGACAATTAAATCCGCTATACATATGTAGATAGATCCCTATAATCACACACACATGACACAAGATGTATAAATTTTATATTTATACACATTATATAATGTACAATACATCACATGTGCTTCCCATCATTAATTCTTAATGGATTGATTTTATTGATAGGCTTGTTTCGCGATTTTAAATTGTCAAGTGAGAGACTGATAAAAGATACATATAACTGAAGCCAGTGTAAGAAGAGCTGTGGAAACTTATAATCAGAAAATATCAGTGTATTAAAATATTAAACACTCTAAAATAATCATCTTCTAATGTCATCAAAATAAGATAAAACGAAAAAATACTTCTGGAAAAAGAGTTCCAATATAATATACATCAATATGTACATATTCATATACATACTTACATATGTATTTTCAGAAATATGTACATATATCATCTATTTGAGTGGTTTTGCGGCAATTAGTCTTCCTTTATTTCTATAAAATATCATAATTCATAGATCTCATTTCTTTACTTTAAAAGTATGTTTTCTTAAAAGAAATAGTTTCACAATACAAATGAATGATGAATGAAAACTATTCAAGAAGACTATTTAGTATATGATGTTCAATAGAACACACAACTCTTTCACTAAAAAGCTTCCCAAAAAATATTCCGAACTTAAGAGAACTTCATATAAATATACAAAGGCAGTAGGAAATATAGCTAGTCTGATAATGAAAGCGACCTGATACATTAACCAAACTTTGGTTATGTAGTAAGAAATATATATTTAGTGTATTCCTTACAATGATTTAATGATAAAAATGATTTAATATATATGAAATAATCATATACCTTCATAACATGTGAACTACATATGTACATATGTATATGAATGTGTAAATAATGTTATATATTCAACAATCCCAGATCATGCTTCTAAATGTGCGCCTTGATGTCTACATAATCTATCAAAAATAACTCTATTTAAACTCAACATAACTCACTTACTAATCCCACTCCTCCTTCGTCTCCTGACAGATTTGAACAAGAAGTATTATCTGGAGCTGCAGCGACGCTGTCGCTCGGACAAGATCGCCTGCCTGAGCCTCAGTCCCATCTCGTACCTAAGCATTGCCAATGAGCGAGCACAGTTGCTGGAGCCCGCTGAGGCCAAGGAGGATTTGCTGATCACGCCAGAGAGTTCACCCGATGAGAGAATGGCTCTGCAGTTGGGCAAGAAGCTGGCACAGGTGCTGGGCAACAGCAGCAGCAGCAGCAACAACAACAATTCCCTCGGCAACAACAACTACATGGGCAGCAGCGGCAACAATAACAACAACATCAATAACAACAGCATCAGCAGCACCTGCATGGAGTCACCGCTGGCTGTGGCAATGCCCACAACGCCAACACCAGCAGCAACAGCAGCAGTCGCAGCGAAAGCAGCAGCAACGCCAACAACAACTATATCAGCAGCGACAACAGCAACAGCAGTGGCAGTGACAACGCCACGCCTCGATTCGCCCCTGGGCAATGGGGGGGAGCTCTTCAACATTGCCAAGGCGAAGAAGGTGGAACTGCAGAATCTGTCGTCGCGCTTCCAGGCTGCCGTCAGCCAAACAAACTCAGCCACATCCGCAGTGGCAGCCGAAGCAGGAGGAGCAGGAGCACTGGCAGCAGGTGAGTTGCTCGTGTCCCTTTGCTGGACAGGTTCACGCATTTATTTGCTCATTTCACATTCCTGGCGAGAGCAGCTTGGCCCCATTACAAACGCATTAGGGACAGGTCGAGTGGTCCAGCCAAGAAGAGAGAGGGAAGTGAGCGAGGGGGGGTGGGGGGTAGAGTGCTGCGTGGGTGTTCCTGGTCTGTGCCTTTTGGCAAAATTCGGGAATTATTCAAATTCCCACTTGGCCGAGCGCAAATAAACGAAACGCACCGCGTGGAACAAAACTCAATCTTCTGCCCCCCAGTTGCTCCTCTCTCCCCCTTTCTGCTGTGCTCTGTTTGCCGCCACTTGAAGCCATGTGTATGCTCAAGTGTGTGGCCCTTGTGTCCGAAAATAACAGCGAAAAAAGACAGTAGAGAAGATAGATAAAGAGGGGGCAGAGAGAAAGATAACTAAAAGCCTCGTCCTTTTTTTTGTGTTGCTCCTGTTCGCCAATTTCAAAGGTAAACAGACTTGAATCGATGCGAAGTGCTTGTCAAACTGTATGGTTTGAGTGTCCTCCCCAGAGGGCTCCACGCAGATAATTGAACTCGGGGCTCTTTGGGTCCCGGGTCCTTCACAAGGACTTCGCCAACAGCAGTAGGCAACTATTTAAAGCGTAGAAGAAAAAACAAGTAAACTTTTCCCAATTTCTGTTGGGAGTTTTTTGAGCCAATCAAAAACAGTAGAAAGATAAAGATTACTCTAAGAGAATTGTGATTGATATGGGGAATTTAAAGAAAATCAATTTTAGAAAGAACAAAATGTTTATAAGCTGCAAAGATTTTATTGAAGATTTATAAATGTTTCAGTTCAGCGATATATTAATTTATTAATATAAACATATCAATCTGATGATTTGTAGATTTATACTGTAGAATGATAGAAGGATAAATACATCCAAAGGTATATAGACAGATACAGAGAGATAGTTTTATAGTGGTTTAGATGTGTGTCGATAGATAATTTAATATTGGATGAAATCCATCAGGATATAGATAGATAACTAGGTCCGAAAGATAGGCAAATGCAAAGATATGTGGAAATAATTACAGATAGATAAATAAACCTCTATATAAATAGGTGCAAAGCAATAAATACATCATTTTTCAATATTCTAAGCATTCTATTTTAACAATCTCTTAAAAAACTCATTTTTTATAGCATTCGATTTCCTTCAATTCCTTCAGTTCAATTAAATTGACATTCTATTAATATTAATTACAACTTCTAATAAGATTTTCCCAATCAAACAAAACTTTATGTGGTACGTGCAAAATGAACTGACGACACGACACACCCATTTGGCTTTCTTCTCATGCTCATGCTCTCCTCTTCTTTTACTTAAGTCAACCCGTTACTTGAGGGTATTCGAAAAATGTGCGCCAAGTTTTTTAATTAACTCGAATCGCTGCCTTTGGGTTTTTTTGTTGTTGTTTTCCCCTCAGTTTATTGTTTTTGCAAGTGATCCGATCAATGTGCCCAAAACAAGAAAAGGCGACAAGAAAAAGTTGCAATTATACGTGTGGGAAACGGAAGGATACCCTGTAGATAATTTGCTTAGTTGTTGGGAGATTCTAGTGAAGTTTTGAGTGTATGGAGTTGGGATTGGAGTTTATCTTCAGCTAACTTAAGCACTAGAGTATATATAGGATAAATGTAATGAATTTAGTCTCTGCTACTAAATTTGTATATAACTTACTAAGGCATAGTGCAATCATTTACCTTCTCATCATTTCCAGGGTATTTGGTAAAAATAAGTCAAACAGTCAGGCCCAAAGTAATTATTGGCACATTTATGCAAAGGCTCGTGCCCGGTTCACATGATATTTTAAATATATAATTGCCAGCTAAAATACGTATAAAATACACCATCCTCTCCCCTTCCCCTTGCTCCTCTCTTAGCCACGTTCCCAGGAATTACTCCCCAATTCCCTTCTAATTGCGCGTCCGTCCGTCCGTCGCTTGGCTGACAAACAAAAGTGAATACAGCTCGATGGGTTTTTGTTTCTCCTTCTCCTTCTTTGCTCTTTGGGGCTCGGGTCAGGCAGGATGAAAAAACATTTGTAAAAACTTAAAAATTGCAAACACGTCTTCATTGTTTACAAAATGTCGGCCGGAAACAGGCTCCACCTCCTCCCTCCTCTGGCCTCTGTTTCCCTCAGGCTGCGTTCGATTCCCCATTGTACACAGAGTGAACAGTCCTTGGCTAAAATAAAAAAAAAAAAAAGAAAGCGAAGGAAATTTTAAATTTTAATTAAATCATGTTGTATAGAATGATGCACGTGGGAACAGCCAGCGCAGTCAGCAGTGCTTAAAATGAGAGGGGAGGGGGGAGTCGCCAACGCTTCGACTGGGCACCCGGCTCAATGATGATGGTCGCGATAAGCGCTCCGCTGGGTGTGCTCAAGCGCCACTAGGCACCGCTCAAAATATTGCCTACTCCCGCTCCGCAGTTCCTTCTTCCTTCACTTTCCCCCCTCTCTCTTTATTCTTTTCTACTTCCGTTCTGCTCTCTTGCTCAAAGCGTTTAATAACGCGTTTCTAGGACATAGCAATGATACGTTCACTTGCGATGACTCTCCAGATACTTGTACAATTTGCTTAAGATTGCGAGAAAGTGGCTTCACGGCGTGTGTCTTGATTAAATGGCCAGATCGTAAGTACCATAGATAAAATGGTATCCCAATAGGTACTCGGTAACAGGAATTTTTTAACTAATCTTATGATAATTATGCAGACAGCCAGGCTTGCCTGGTTCAATTCCCCTTGCTAAAGCTGATGCAGAATGTATAAACTTTGTATTAGGAAATGTCTTTAACAAACAAAGAGGTGAAGGTAGAGGTAGAGCTGGAGGTAGAGGTGGAGGTAAAGATGGAGGTAGAGGTGGTGGTAGAGGTAGAAGTAGAGGTAGAGATGGAAAAAATTAACAAACCCTCTGTACATATAAGTGAGATTAGATCAGAAAGATACAAAGGATTATCGATATTTAACAATTTTTTTTAAAACATTTTCTGAATATATTTTTCAATTAAGATGTATTATAACATACAACCCGAATAAATCCGACTTAAAACATTTGATTAAAACTACCAACTATTTTATATAATTTAATCGGTTTAAACATTTTATGAACGTGTTAAACCAGTGTTATCTGAAAGTATTATATATATATTCGAAATAAAGAAGCTTTTAACATCCAAACAATTTCAGATTTCATAATATAGCTAAATAGTTCTATTAGTTCACATTATTTGAATGAATTGTAATTTGTAAAAGCTGAATTGATCAAAATCCTACCTCTATAGACATACATATAAGATGGCCTATAATCATTTAAACCTGAAAGAATCACTCGTTAAATCATAAAAAATATTTATTTAATGTTTTCCGTAGTATTTAAATTCCCATCTAAGCTTCCTTCCCTTCCGCGACTCAGACCAGCCCTCTGTTTTAGCATGACAACCTGTCCACATCCTGTGCTGCCTCGCTACCTCCGACTTCCTTCTCATCACTCATTTTATTTCGTTTCATTTCGTTTCGTTTCAGCGGGAACTGTAACAACTCCAACGTCGAACTTGACGCCGACTGCTTCGTCGTCATCGCTGGAAACGCAATCAACTGTTATAATTTCGTTTAAATCATCTCAAACACCTGTGCAATCTCAGGCGACGCTCGCCGAGCAGCAGGAGATAAAGGCGGCGGACGAGGCCGAAGATGATGCTGGGCCGTTGCCGCCGCCGCCTGGTTATGGCACGCCCACCAATTCGCTGGCCTCGAGCAATGTGCTCAAAAAGGTGGCCAGTTTTTCGGTCGACAGATCCTCAACGGGCACCTGCAGCAGCAGCAGCACTGCTCAGTCACAGGCTGTCTGCGAGGAGCGGGAAAAAGAAAGAGAACGGGAACGGGAGCGGGAACGGGAGAAGCAGGAGGCACTGGAGCAGACGATGACACTGGCAGCTGGAGCTGGAACTGGAGCGGGGTCGCGGCGCGGTTCATCTTTTGTACCGGAAAAGTTAAGCTTCGCTGCATACGAAAAGTTCGAAGGTAAGTCTCCCGAAATATTCTTTTTGCCGACTTCAGTCAAGCGGAGCGAGCAGCTGAAGAGACGAGAAGGGAAGAGGGGCAGGGGAAGGGGAACAGAAAGGTTACCTGGCTTAAATACAATTCGAAGCGTGCGATTTTTGCGCATTTCTGTTTGCCTTCTTTCGTTCAACTTGGCAAATTGGCGCCACGTTTGATTGCGTTGGCGCTCTGTTTGCCCAAAGTTAACAATTAGTTTACACCCATTTCCCCCGCTAAGACCCCCTCTCTTTACCCTACCTGTCTTGCCCAACTCCTTGGCGCTGCCTCCCCCTGCAAATCAGTTAACCAATCAAAAGACAATGCCAACTTGAGTGAATCATTAGGCAAACGTTGAGTTACTTATGGCAGTCAGTGTGCAAGGTAAGCAGCTTCCATGCAGGAGTAGCTTGTGGCGCCATCTATGGCTGGGGGTAAATATAAGTAGAGCTGTAGGATTGATAATTGAGGTTAACTTTACTCAAACTTTGTTTACTCAATAATCGAGTTAGCTAGTTCGTTTTGCGATTATTTTGCTCTTTATTGTTTGATGGGTTTACTTCTTATCTTTTTCTTTCTTATCATTTTGAGGGGAGAGAGAAAGAAAATTGTTATTAAATTATTGTTAAATGAAAGGAGCTTGGGATATTCTTGAAGGTATAAGGTCATAAGGTAAACCAAATCTATGTATTTTGTGTGATCCCAATATAAGAGAGTCATAAGTATGATAAGTTACTTTAAAGACTTTTCTATCGATAATCTTTAATCTTTTCCTATCCATAATCTTCAATTCTTTCTATAATCTTCAATTCTTTCCTATCAATAACCTTCAATCCTTTCTTATCATATTATAAAATTTAAAAGAAAGTGCGAAAAGATGATTGGGATTTTTTCATATTCTGCTATCGATAGTTATGCTATCGAAAACTTTTGATATAAATTTAAAATATTACACTTGTTTTCATGGAAGCTTAATATATATCCTCTATAAACTGCCAATGTTATTAAACTTTCTATCGATATACTTGTTATCGATAGCCATATTCGTTAATCAATATAAGCTAATTGATTTTTCATAGTAAGATCGAATTTATATTTTTGGTTTATATTTTTCTGTCTCTCTTTCTACCTCTTTCTATTTCTTCTACTCTATAAAATAGTCAATTTTCGCAATTATCGATAAATTACTTATTTTTGGATATATTCAAAGTTTTTCCTGCCACCTTCTCTTCACAATTGACTCGCTCTGCTTAGCTTATAGGTTGCTTCTTCACTTATTTCTGGCATTCGCGCAATGTGCGCAAAGGATGCTCTTCTACACTGTATTCATTATTCGGTGTTGGGGTAGTCGGCACTGGTTACCCTCTGTTCTCTGCTCTTTGCTGCAGATGACAGCCAGTTATAAATTACCGCTATGCAAATTCAAAAATTCTTACCAAAAACTCAGCTAGCGACACCCCCCACTCTCCCTCCCTCCCACGCTGATGGAGCTAGCTGACTCTAATTAGATTAAAGTTTTCATCTCGTTTTGCAGGAGGTTAGCTGTATGTGTGTGCGTCTGTGTGGGTGTATTCTTGTGTGTTCTAGTTTGTGTTGCATACTTGCGGGCTGCGTCTTTAAATCGATGCGTCGCGTCTTTGGTATTTTCGCGAAGTTGCCACAAAAATGCGCCTGCCACAGACACACAGAGCAACCACAGCCCACGCACACACACACGAACACACTCTCGCACACTTGCAAACTTGTGGCATTTTTGCGCTTAAAATTCCACTATGAAAATTATTTGTGCCTCCTTCTCTACTCCTCGTCCTCCTGCTGGAAAACTATTTTTCGCAAGCTTTGCAAAGCGGCGAAAACTTTTCGCCTAAGCGCCGCCAATTTTGTGGCCAGTTAGGCGCAATATTTTTTAGCCGCCACTCAAAGCTGTGTGTGAGTGTGGGGGGGGCGTGGCACACACAGCAAGTAGAGAGAGGCGTCGGCACCGCTAATTGGTGGAAGCCGTTGGATGTCAGACGAGACGAGACGAGGATGCGACGCAGCCACATCGAGAGGCGCATCAACGTCTGCTGCAAATTAATGCAAACAAACATTTTAACGCCTCGCAGAGCAAACAACAATAACAAAAGCCAGCAACAACTGCAACAATAAAAACACCAAAAGGGACAATAACAACAACAACAACAGCAAGAGCAGCAATAGCAGGGAAAGGAAGCCCAAAATCCACGGAACACGCAATTTGCCGGCCGTGCAGCCTCAGCTGTGCCACCTCCTCCCTCTGCCCTTGCAACATGCTGCAAGCGATTCCGCTTCCGTTGTTGCCCTTGTTGTTGTCACTGTCTGAAGTGGCCATCAATTCTTCTCGTGGCTGGCAGGCAGGCAGAAGCTGCTGCAGCTTTTTGTCGCGACTTTTCATCAGACGACGTCAACGCTGACTGCAACTGCAACTGCTGTGGCTGCAGCTGCGGCAACGGCGTCGACTGCAGCGGCAGCAGCGGCGGCGGCAACTGGCCAAAATCTGATTTATATGCCCCGGCAACAACGTCACGTTCTTGCAACAAAAAGCAACCGCAACCGGCTTCGCCTTCTCCTCCTCCATCACTTGGCTTCTCATACTCCCCCTGCCTGCTCCTGCCTTTCTTTGCTGCCTTGTCTCTTGCTGCTGCTGCTCATCCTCTGTTGCATGCGAACAATGTTTGTGCAACGCGTAATGAAACAATATTTTGGTAGACGGATATAAGGGAGTTACGGCCACAAGAGATCTGCTTGGCATACCCTGCAGTGCATACTCCAACCAAAGGGTATACTCGACTCATACTACTTCTTCTGTTTCCTCCAGATCTCTGGAACTGCAAGTGCTATAGAGCTGAAATTTAGTAAAAAGACAAAGCTCATTCAGACGCACTTGAAGTATTTTCTATATATATTCTATTTATTCAACATTGTATATATTTTTCAAAAAACAAAAGTGAAAGTGAAAATCTTGACAGCAAATTTGAGTCGTCAATTCTCAGTTCTCACACAAATACTAACGCAAACACACACACACACAATACACAAATCATACTTGTTGTTTTCATTCAATATTTACGGTTTTTAATTTCCAAAGTGAAACGAAAAAATAATTCCGAATTCAGAAAAGCTTACTGTAATTCTCTGCTTCAGTTATTTCGACGTATTTTCTTGTTGGTTCAATCAAAGTCGAAATTATGTGTGCGCCATTTTAATACATAATACGAACAAGAAGTAAAGAAATCGAATTGAAGACACTACAGAAAAGTACAGAGTGAAGAGGAAGAAAGTCAGACAGATTAAGAAAAGAAATTGTAATTGAGAAACTTCTTCAATAATTATTTATTTTATATGTATATCAGCGTTATAAGAAAACCTGTTCCAATGCTGAAGTCAACTAGAGCTTTTTGTGAGTATATCATAATTTTATATACTACAGGGTATACCCCAAGTCGAGCAGCAGTTTGCATGTTGCTTGTGATTTGTACTTTGCCATGGCAACGTTTCATTTTCGTCGTTTTCCTCGCTTTTCCTGGTTCTCCTTGTTGTCTGTTGTTTTGAGCGAAAGTGTTGCCTGCCGGCGACGCTGGCTACGACGTTGGCGCCGACGTCGACGCGACGTTGACGTCAGCATCAGCATGAGCATCATTTCTGCCGTTGATGAGTGCAACGCATGCATGCGTGCAGCGCGCGTTGAGCGTGGCGCCTTCCTTCTACCACTGCTTCCTATTCCGGTGCCCTCCCTCCGTGTCCACCCTTCCTTCTCCCTTGGCGCTTTCCCACTTGTCAGGCATCGAAGCAGTTATGCAAATTTGTTGGCCACCGTTTCGCGCTGTTTCATCAAAAGTTGCCCAAAAACAACAGGCAAAAGCGAAGGCAAAGGCGATGCACAGCGGCTAAGTTGGCATTTATAGTGGAGCCCACACACAGCACCCACACACAGCAGCCCTTCTCCCCCTTAGGGGTATAGCCAGGGATAGCACGACCTATCCCAACCTACATGCAATGCATGTTCCACACTCACTTGCCAAAGGGGAGCCCGGCACATCGCCACTTCGGACCTATCAATGGCGAGGAGCCTCTCCTCTTATCAGCTCTGATTACGCTGCGCATAATGTGACCATTGTTGGGCACTCTCAATGGCAGCTACGCAG
Organism: Zaprionus indianus; assembly: GCA_018904595.1. Classification (NCBI taxonomy): domain Eukaryota; kingdom Metazoa; phylum Arthropoda; class Insecta; order Diptera; family Drosophilidae; genus Zaprionus; species Zaprionus indianus. The sequence goes on from JAEIHA010000905.1 coordinate 9,009,782, forward strand.
TGGGCGTTCCTGCGTTTGTGGTTCGATGCGTCACGAAGCGCCGCTCTTATTGCCCTTTGATTGGACTCGACTCTTCGTGGAGCAATCAATTCTGTTGCTCTGCGAGAGACTTGTAAATTAGTTTGAAGAATGTAGAGCAAGGGGAACTCGTTCAATGCACTACAATATATAGAACTTATATATAGATGCTTCGAGATATATTACAAATTATAGCATTTTATTTTTATTATATCTCTCAGATCATATACAAATCCCTAATCCTTTTATATCGCATGGAAACTAATTTAATGCTGTGTTATTAAGACTCAACATAATTTGATAACGATTAATCAAAGTAGATTACATTGTATAGTAAAATTTCTTCATCAAATTTGATTTGATATAAAATGGAAATGATTTTTCCAGAAATAAACCAAACATAATCAAGGCGGTGCCGTCTTTCTATCTTATCTTAAATGTCCAGCGTACTTTTGACTCTCTTCCATTATGACTGTCAACACCTAATCGGATATAAGCTGTTATACTCATTATCAGTTACACAGGCCTCTTTAATGACTAACACTCGAAATTAAACAGTTTAGATTAATTGTTTATATTGTTCTACAGTACGAACAAATCAAAGAGAGCTATCACAACAACTAGCCAAAATATTAGTCATACCAAAAAGAGATAAAAAAAAATTTACTCAACTTTTAATTGATATAAACAAAGAAAGTTGACTGATTTCTTGTGCCCACAAGTCAACGAAATTTCTAAGTAAACGAATGGTTGCTTTGGCAAAATTATCATCATTCAGGGATCATATAGATTAGACGACGGGTTCCCAGTGAAATGAGTCAGCTCCACTTTTTTGTGACGCACTTTTGTGATGAGAATATCTAAAGGGGAAAAATCAGAGCATAACGACAGGCGCTCCTCATAAATTTGAGCACATGATTCAAGTGAGGGAGCTCAAAAAGAAAGCCCTTAGCTTGTTAGTTATTCTTATCAGGCCGTGACTGATAAGCAAAGCGACCTTGCCAGGTCGTTGAGCGGGGAAAGGGTTACAAGCACAAGCGGCACAGAACGGCTGTCTAATGCAGTTCCAAGTGATGTTCGCACGTTATCAAAACAAGTCGTGGCTGATAATTCTGATAAGAGGCAACACATTTTCGATTGCAAAGTACAAAATAGAAAACAAACCTCAGTCAACAACACGCTACGCTCGCGTACAAATCGGAATTGAATTCGCAAAGAGTGTGTTAACTATTATGAAATGCTCCTGCGGTTCAGGAGCGACGCCAGCACTGAGCAACGTATGGTGCACGCTGCTGGCGAAGAAGCAGCTGCAACAGAAGAGAGCAGCGCATCATCATCATCATCACGTACCAATTAGTCTCGAGGATTGTACGACGATAATATGGCGTCAGCCGGAAACAAAATGCCTGGAATCAGCAGCGCATTATCTACAGCTAATGTCGATGGCGGGCAAAAGTGTTCAGCGAGCTCGTCGACCTCGTCCGCAGAAGCCGCAACGCCGGCCACCTGATATCGCACTCGAGTGGGCAGCATCCGTTCGTGCTTCGTCCAACGTTGCCCTTCCCCCTCCAGCAGCTGTGACCTCTCTTAACATTAGCGTGCTCATTGTCAGCCTACGCTTTGACCCACACGCGCCATGCGACCCGCAGCTGGCCATGGAGTCCGCCCTTGCCCTGACTCCGCCCGATGCGGCATGTCCAGCGACACGCGCTGACAGTCAACGTAAGTTTCATACTCTCACCCATTGCTGGCCATGTGCACTAAGAGGGCAGCTGTGAAGGGGCTTCTCCTTTACGTAATAGTTTAATAATATTTCATAGTAAACGAAAGCTGAAGAGAGGGAGAATCAGTTGAGGGGCAAGATTGGAATATTCTATAGTGTTGATAAGGTGCAAAACTGCTGTGTAAGGTGCAACTTGCATATTTTCAAGTGCACTGACTTTTTCTATGACAACATTCTGCGTAGTTCCTCTCTCTTTTGCCGTCTAATAACGTTAAAGTAACTCGATCGTCTGCTTTCAATGCCTATAAAACGCAAACCAAAAAACGCAGCTTTCTCAAAATTTTACAGTCACCTGTTAATCGATAACTGCTGACAGGAGCAGGTGCGCGGCAAATACAAAAAGTCACGGACTTATCAAACGACCCTCGTAGTATGAGTTGTGTAACAATGTATTTTATAAATTGAAGAGAGAACTTCTCCTCTTCGAATCTGCCGAACAGTAAGCTCGTTTCAGCTTTAAGATATCTTTGGCGGTCAGGTCCTTTGCCGGGCCCATTTTGACGCCTTTTTGAAGTGGTGTTATGGTTTCCTTCCCGTTCATGGAGAAAAAGTAGCGGCCATAGTGCATTATACTGCTGTAATCGTAACCGACGCCAAAATCCTCAGTCTTTTGTATATTAAAATTGGCTTTGAATGGCTTTTTGATATTCTCAAAGTTGATTCTAACGTATTCGTCCCTCTCGGCAGCGTTATGTTGGTGCAAAAAGCCAAGCGTATGAAGTATTTCGTGTTGTATTAGTGTCTTGTACAAGCATTCCTTGCCATAGTTTATCCTCATCTTGCCACGCTTGCCAAGGTACCCAATGGTGGACCAGCAGCCCGGCGTAGCGTCTTGGAATACAACCTGTGGTTCGTTGCGGTCAGAAGTCTGTCGAAATTTTATACATGTATGCGACGCTATATCGAGCATGGCTTTTTCGATTTTTGATTTGGTGACGGCAGAAGCTATTGGGGGGATTATATTATTATCACAGTATTTAGAGCAACACTGACTTACTCAGATCATTTCTAAAGCTGTATACCATTTCACTTTTAGGCCAAAAGAATTTCTTCCATTTCACAGCATACCGAGGGCCGTTGCCTTCTAGGTAGTTCAACTGATCTTGGGTGAATACTGTATCGTCCTTAAATATAGTTGAAGCAGCTGAGATGCTCAGCAAAGCAAGGGAAATGTAAAGATGAAAGTGCATTTTGTAAATGACTTCGTGCTGCAAAATACTTCTGTTTTAAATAGCGTTTAGTTTGCAATTAAATGTTAATGTTATTATCAGTGCTATGCAAATGCATTGGCAACGGATTAGCACTAATTAGCATGAGAGGATAGCGGGTATATAACGAGGGAGTGACTTAGAATGTTGCTTTCTTACTACATTGTTGCTTGGTAACTACATTGTGATTTCAACAAAAGGAAACGATTTGTGCCTGACAACACAACTTCACCTTTGGCATCAGATAAACCTTCTCCAACTCAAAGTTCTTTACACAAATTTTTCTAGGTTATTCCAAAGTGTAGTTCTCTTTATCAGCAATACTTTTCCCTTTTTCTTATCATAATTTAAGCAATACTATAGGCAAATAAATGATATGACTGTGATATCAACTATAATCACATATAATCACGTATAAAAGTTATCAGATTTCATTGTCAAATTGTGATTGAAAAGCATCAACACGATCATAGATATAGACAGTGTAGATATGAGCAGAGTATCTTATCTTCGTTGTGCATTTGAACACTTTCTGTGTTTATGTTCCTTCTTTTTTCCACTTCTTCCTTAGCACAACAGTTAAATTTATTTATGCCTAATGTGTTTGGTAGCCCATACAGCTACTCTGCACTTCTTCCTCTCCTTCTCTCTTTCTTTCTCCCTCTCGCAGCTACACACACTAAATTTCCTTTGACTTACGCACACACACACATAAATCATTGTGTCCTTTCTTTTCAAGAAGGCCGCAGCTGTGGCAAAGTTTGTGTTCGACCACTAAATCGCCTTCTGCTGCTAACTCACTCACTCTCTCTCTCTTTCTCTCTCTTGCAGGTCAAATGCTGATCAAGTGGCTCATCTCAACGCTGCAGAGCAACTGCAGCATCAACTCTGCCACGGATTGCCTCAACGCGATGGTACTGCAGTTCTGTAACAATCTCAAATATGTTGGCGTTCTCAAGCAGATCTCCAATGAGCATCCTCAGCAGACACCGCAGCCGGCGGCGCAGCCTCAGCTGCAGTCGCAGCAGGGAGCACAGCCGGCACAGCAGCAGCAGCAACATACGACGCAGCCTCAGCGGGAACAGGATACGTTATCCGGATTTAGCGTAAGTTCAATAAACTCGCCATCCCTCGCTGACACGGGAAATTGGTCATCGAGCGGAAGTTGTCACGGCGCTGCCGGAAATGGAGCCGAGGCAGTAACTTAGTTTGCAGCGCACTGCGTCGTCGTTGGTCATTAGCTATTGATAAGCCTCAAGTTGGAGCAGCTTCCAAGCCTCATCCCCCTTCCTCCCCCTCTCTCCCACTAGGCTACAAAAATGCACCGCAAAGTTGTGCCGGAAATTAGCAATTCCATTGCCAGGCAAAAATCGCAATGCACTTTCATTTGCCCCCAGCTGTCACTTGCAGTAGTTGTGCTACCACTACCTACCATCTCTCTCTCTCTCTCTCTCTCTCTCTCTGTTTCCTGTCCTGCTCCCACGTGTCCAGCTGAAGGGCCTGCAAGTGTCAGAACTTGTTAAAACTTTGCCGTCAACTCAAATTCTCAGCTGAAACTGACGCTCAGCAGTTGCTGCTAAATTATGAAAGAGATGAAAGTATGCAAAAGGGGAGGGCGTGGGCGTGGCAAGTGCAACTTCAACTGCAACTGCAACTGCCTGTGATCCATGACCTTAAAAGACTATTTCATTTATTTACTAATATTTATTTCATCTCGAACTAAACAAATCAAAGTTGTCACCTCAACTTGTTCTTCTCTCTTCCTTCCACTCCCATCCTCCTCTCATCTCTTTCCTCCCCCCTGCAGCTAATGTTAAGTGTTATTCGGACATTACAAACGTCCTGCAAATAATCAAGCAGCCACTCTTCCTGCCCGTCATCGTCGTCTATGGGCACAAATTAGTTTAGGCCAAAAGTTTTAGCCACAGCAGCTTAACCTCAAATCCCTAAGAGCAAGTTCTACCAGTCAGTGAGAGAAAGAGAGAGAGGGAGAGCGTTAAGTGATTTTCTATGTGATGATACTTGAGCTCTTCAGATTATGATATCACAAATTTCCTTCGTCTTCTCTCTCTCTCTTCGCCATTTGCCATGTCGCATGTCCGTTGTCAATGTGCGCGTCATCAAGTTTTTGGGGCAACAGGCCAGAAACAGTTGCCTGACTTAAGCCAGCTTCAGTTTCAGTCTTACCTCGCCATCTTGCTATCTCCCTCTATCCCTCTGTCTCCTTCAACTTGCCCCTGCTGTGTTGTTGCAACGAGCTCATTGAAAGTTTGTGCGTTTTTATTACTTTGCGGCAAGTTCAGCGCGTTTATTATGATTCTTTTGTCTTCTATTGCGGAGCAGAGTGGAGGGAAGGAGGTATGCGAGGGGCATGAAAAACTTTTGATGCGTTGCAGCAAAAGCGCAATCAGTTTACTTTACAGGGTATACAAGTAGGAGGTAGATATTAGTGACTGGATTCTAATAAATGAGTGACTAAACACTCTGATTGTATTTTATGCACTGGCAGACAGACGTACCTAGATATATTGCCTCTGTTTCCTTCTTTAGAGAATGCCCCAAAAATCGATTGATTTCTCTACTAATACTACCTACAATATTAAGAAGTTATTTGTTCATTTAGTTTAATTTATTGTTTATTTATAAAAACTATTTCTAGCTCTGTCAAACTTAGTTCATTTCCTCTTTCAATTTCTCTCTTATAAGAAATCATTAATGTTGTCCAACTGCTGTCTAACTATGCGAAATGCAATTAAAAATTGAAATTCAATTATGTGGCGTCATTGCACACTCCCAAACACACAGGCACACCCCCGTTTACCATTTACTCACCCGCACCCTCTCACACACCTCGCTAATCAGTTCGAGCTGATGAGTTAAGGCAACAAAATATAGACAGAGATAGAGAGAGAGGAATGACGAATCGAAATCAACCGCAACAATCAACAGACACTGAAGAGCTTATGCTGTGCGTGTGGTGTGGGCGTAAATGTTAGTTGGGGGCGTGGTCGGTCGCGTTATCGCACTTAACGCCATTTGCTCAAGTGTCTCTGCACTTTGGCGTAGTCTCTGCAATTTGCATGTCCTCTTGTCACATGTGCTTCAACCCCAGCTAAACTCACTCTCACCCTATTTCCCTCTTGCTTCCTTCTCTCTTGCTTCTTCCCCGATTTCTACTTCAATCTCCCTTCTCGACTTATCCCCTGGCAACTTCAAATACCAAGCTAAGCACTTGGAAAAAAGAATGCAACAATAAAACTAGAAAAATACAATGGAAACCCTTTTAACCAAGTCGATTTTGATATACCCTTTAGAGAACTGGGATTATTTAAAGGTAATTATCATTCATAAAAGATTTTCCTAATGGCGTTTATCAAGCACTGAGAAGAATATTCATTGTTAATGAGGTTGAAAATATTAAATTGGTTTCCTTGCAAGGGTTTTTCGAAAGGAACAGTTAAGAAAACATTATTAAGCTTTATAGAAAATGTTGAACTACCCTTAAAAGAAAAAAATTATACTTTAGATAGGATTCTTCAGCTAAATATTCTAGTTCTAGTTCTATATATAGTAATTGGGTGTAGCTATTTTTATTGCTCTCTCAGTCGCTTCTCGGAAAACCAAAGTTCTGGGGCTCCGGGGGTAGTATTTTTGCAAGGCTGTGCTTCTCCGACCTATAAAGAAAAGTCCAACTCCCCATTCCATAAATAAATATTTACTTTACCCATGCAAAGCTCACCTCATAGTTGATTGATCCCAAAAAGAATGGTTCTTGCAACCTGTCGACTGATTCCCTAGAGTTGCCAGCGCAGTAAACAGAAAAGGGGTGCGCCATGCCGGAGGAGGAAGGCAGCGGCGATGGCTTTTAAGCTTTGTCGAGAGGGAATGACGACGACGATGACGACGACGACGCACTCCAGCTGCAATTAGAAGTCAATGGGCTAATGCAGGTTTATCCAATTCTGCTTTCTCATTTAACTTTCTCCTTTTTCACCCTTCTTCAGCCATACGAGATGTACCAGTGGACGCACACAGAACAACCAACGACGTCGTTACCCTTGACGCCTGGCAAGTTGGACAAGGTTGCTGCCTGGCCGTTCTCCAGCACGCCGGCAGGTGCAAGGCAACTGGAACAGGTGGGCACTGTTGCTGGCGGAGCTGCTGCAGGCGCTGTGGCACAAGGTCAAGATGGTCAGTCCAAGTTGCTGCAGCAGGTGCTGCGCAAGCGTCTGCTCAATTGTGCCACGCTAGCCGAGGTACATGCGGTGGTTAATGAGCTACTCAGCAGCGTAGATGAGCCACCAAGGCGGCCATCGAAGCGTTGCATCAATCTCAACGAGCTGCTCAACAGCAGCGAAACGACTATCTACGAGTGCAACAAGACGGCGCTACCGGCGGCAGCAATGGTGGAGGCCAGCAAAACCTTTGCGGATGCAGAGTGTCAAACGGATGCGGAATGTGTAGGTACATGCCAGTGTGGGAGTCAGACGGAGGAGGGGGAGTTAGTGCAGTCGGTGCAACAAGTGGAGGAGCAGTGTCCGAGGAGTGCTGCCACAGTTGCAGCGCCTCCACCGCCACCACCACCTCCTCCTCCTCCACCTCCGCCGCCACTAGCATTTGGTGATGCGGCACCACCACCTCCGCCTCCACCACCGCCCCCACTACCACCAGCTAGCGGAAGTACACCGCCACCACCGCCTTTGCCACCACATGGGCTTGCACCAGGCGGCGGCGGCAATGTGCCACCTCCGCCGCCGCTGAACAACCAAGCCAAGTCCGATACATTGCTCTCGCCTGCTCCGCTACCAGATCCAGCCGAGGGCAATTGGTTCCATCGCACAAGTGGTGAGTTTCCTTTTTCCCTCTTTCTTGCCTGCTCTCGACTCACTTGCTTCGTCTCTTGTTCCCTCGCAGTACAACGCAAAAGCGCCGTCAATCCGCCCAAGCCAATGCGACCGCTCTACTGGACGCGTATTGTCACCAATGTGCCGCCCGTGCCTCGTCCCCCATCGGTGGCCAATTCTACAGACAGTCAAGACAATAGCGGCAGCTCGCCTGAAGAGACGCCCGTGGCTGCAGCCGCACCAGCAACAACACCAACGTCGTCAGCATCAAGCTTGGTGCCTTCAGTGCCAGTTCCAGTTGTAGTACCCCCTACCAAGGAGATCTGGACAGAGATTGATGAGACGCCGTTGGACAATATCGATGAATTTACTGAGCTCTTTTCACGCCAAGCCATCGCACCGGTTAGCAAGCCGAAGGAACTGAAGCCCAAGCGGGACAAGTCCATCAAGGTGCTCGATCCGAAGCGATCACGCAATGTGGGCATCTTTGCACGCAGTCTACACATGCCGTCCAGTGAAATAGAGCATGCCATCTACCATGTAGACACATCTGTGATCAGTTTGGAGACGCTGCAGCAGATCAGTCATATACGCGCCACAGACGAGGAGCTGCAGCGCATCAAAGAGGCCGATGGCGGAGATCTTCCACTGGACTATCCGGAGCAATTCCTGCGCGACTTATCACTCATATCGATGGCCAGTGAGCGCATCTCGTGCATTGTCTTTCAGGCTGAGTTCGAGGAATCGGTGACGCTGCTGGTGCGTAAACTGGAGACAGTGTCGCAGTTGTCGCAGCAGCTGATAGAGAGCGAGGATCTCAAGCTCGTCTTCTCCATCATTCTGACACTGGGCAATTACATGAACGGCGGCAATCGGCAGCGTGGCCAGGCCGATGGTTTCAATCTCGACATCCTGGGCAAGCTGAAGGATGTCAAGTCCAAGGAGTCGCACACAACACTGCTGCACTTCATCGTACGCACGTACATAGCACAGCGACGTAAAGAAGTGATCAGTCCGTTCAACTTGAAGTTGCCCATACCAGAACCACCGGAGGTGGAACGTGCGGCACAGTTGGATTTCGATGAAGTGCAGCATCAGATCAAGGAGCTGGAAAAGAAATTGACAGGTGAGTTGAACGGCTGTGCAGGGTAAAATCAACAGCTGTTGATACTCTTTCCCCCTATTGCAGCCTGTAAACAGACGACAGCGCTGGTGCTGAGCGCCTCCAGTGATCACCAGGAGCCATTCAAGTCGAAGGTTGAAGAGTTTACCGCTAACGCTGACAAGTCGATTGCCAAGTTGCATCAGCTGCTTAGCGAGTGTCGTGATCTCTTCCTGGAGACAATGCGCTTCTATCACTTCTCCCCCAAGGGATGCACTCTTACCCTGACACAGTGTACGCCCGACCAGTTCTTCGGTTATTGGACGAATTTCACCAACGACTTTAAGGATATTTGGAAGAAGGAAATCGCAATGCTGGAAAACGAATTGTAGGCAATTCACATAAACAAATATTATTACCATTTATTAATTTAATTTTTTTCATTGCAGTAAATTGAAAAACATGAAGAAACATGCACAGGTGGAGAACCGCCTTAAGGTTTGCGCCAATGTGCCGGCGAAACGAATGTCGTACAAGGAGCGCATGGTGCTGCGGCGCAGCCAAAACTAGTTGTTAGTCGAAATTTGCTTTAGTCTTTTTCGTTTAAGCATTACATTAATAAAACTCAAAGAAAATCCCTCGCAACATTCGGCATTATTTATATTTTAATTTAAATCGTCTAAAAACTAAAAAAATACCAAAAATACTTACTAGTTTGTAGCGCTCAACTTTGTGCACAACTTTGCAACACTGCCAGTAGAGGTTGCTTTCGCGCACTGCATAATTTTAAATGTACCTCGCCTAAAAAAAGTAAAAATGTTCCAAAAAATTTCCCTCACTAATGGCGCTTAATTCAGTACACCACTTTGCAACACTGCAAGCAGCAGCTGCTTTCGCAAACATATCGACAGACCGCCACAGCTTATCGATTGTCCAAATTGAGTAAACAAGCAAGTGGCTACCAAACTGGCACGCCGTATTACAATAAACGTAAACAATTGCACAAATACAACATGTCGCATCCGAACACAACGCGGCGCAAGCATGTGCTCAAGGAGATGATGGAGGATGATTACTCGCTGCCCACCGAACAGCAGCAGATCGTACGTGTGGTCAGCAGTCGCGGCAACAATTTACACGAAGTCGAAACGGCAGCTGAGGAAGCGGACAAATTTTTGGGTAAGCACAGGCGGCAGAGGTAGCAAGTTAATTGATAAGACTGATCACTTTTGTTCCTTGTCAACTTGCAGTCTCAATGCCCAACAAATTTCGCAAGAATGTTTGGGTAAAACGCGGCGATTTCATACTGGTCGAACCCATCGAGGAGGGCGACAAGGTGAAGGCGGAAATATGCAAAATCCTAACACCAGAGCACATTAAAGAGTACACCAAGGCAGGCATTTGGCCGGAACGCTTTGCCAAGAGCAAAGCAACGACGCCGGAGACGACAAACAATGATAATGATGATTCCAACAGCGACTCGGACGATTCGCTGCCTCCGAACACTAATCGCCCCGTGAACGCGAGACACAACGAGACGGACACGGAGGATGATGATGATGATGATGACGATACGGAGAGCAGTGATGAAGAAGACTGAGTTGGCCAATTGCATTTGGATTGTGCATTACAAAAGTTAAGCTATGTATATTTATAACGAATTGTTTTTCCTCTCTCAATTGTTGTAACAAAAAAGTTGTGTCTTTTTACTACGCATACATTAAAGCAAAGAAAGAGAACCACGTTAATTGTTGTTGTTGCTGTTGCCTGCTCCTGCTGCTGCTGCTGCTGCTGTTGGAACCAAAATGCCTGCGAAAAGCCACAAAAGCTTAAGAATATAATGCGCGATCACTGAGATCTCTTGAAAGCGTTTCGAGTGCCAGTTGCTTGATTCCTCTACTGCTCCTGCTCCTGCTGCTGCTGGTCCTCCGGTGCGTCACAGATTGCAATGTTCTCCTTCTGCTCATCATCGTGCTCAGTCTCTGCCAGCTGCTGCTGCTGCTGCTGCTGATCTGTCTGAATTTTAGGCGCGTCTAGTGCATCGTGCTTGGATTCCAGTGCCAATGTTGATGGTCTAGGCTTGGTAAAGGGAAAGTTGCTCAGATCCTCGAGCTGCGGCGTATGCACAGCAATCAGATCCGTCTGCGTTGCGCTGCTGTCGCGTGGCTCCGTTGCGTTGCTACCTTCAGACTCTTCGGGATCGGAGCTACTATTGATTTGCTTCTTCAGTGCATCTTGCGGCAAATTGCACACCATGGTTAGGCAATTGACAATGGTGCCAATGGAACTCTGCAGCTGCTGCACCTGATCTGTCAGCATTGTGCAACGCTTGGCCAGATCATTGACCACAGCTGTCGAGTTCTGATCGAGGCACAGTTGTCCCTGTGCCTGTGACACAGCAGACTGACTGCCTTCACTAGCGCCAATTGCATCCTCTGCGGTTGTACAATTGCTCGGTTCGCCGCCAGCTCGTGAATCCACGCCCTGCATGGTGGACACCTTCTTCCACAGCGCATTGATGGCCTGCATCTGCAGCTGTTGAATCTTGCGCTCGTTCTGCAGCTGCGCCTTGGTCAGCATCATGTCCTTGTTGAGTTTGCTGTGAAGAGAAGGAACAGAAATGAATTTCTAACCCAGCTCCTGCTGCTGCACTTACTCAATGTATTCGTGTGTGCGCTGCTTGTGCAGCTTCTCGGCAATGTCCTTGGTTTTCTTACGCGTATGATAGCCTCGCCACATCTTCTGTATGGTCACCGCCGAGGACTCAGTCACGTGCTCTATCAGCCGATCTGTGCAGTTGAGATTGTTGTTCTCCAATTGCTGCTGCTGTTGCTGTTGTGCCCGCTGTGCAGCCATTTTCCTGATAGTCTTCAGCTTCTCAATGTTGATCTGCTCGCCATCATCATCAGTGCTAAAGCCGCCACCATCGGTTGCGCTGTTGCTTACGCACTGCGCTGGCGGCACGATGGGCTGTTGCTGCTGCTGCTGCAGCTTGTCTTGCGTCTTGCGCGGACTGCTTGTGGGGCTCTGCATGCGTCGCAATTGTGGACTACGCGTGCGTGGTAAGTTCAACTTGTTGTCTTCAATTAGATACAAATCAATGGGAGGTATAAAAAAAAACATTCCGAATTTTGATGAATAAAAATTCATGGCTACCTTTGTTTTTGTTGCCTTTGGATTTGTGTAGCTGCGCTGCATTGAGCGCCGTCGTCACGGTCATGCGTTGGGCAACAGCGGCGGGACAAACATCGGGACTCATCAACGACTCCGGCACAGGCACCATTTTGGAGGCAGCAGCCAATGGCCCGCCCGATGGCGTTTGACCAATGAAAGTTTGTTCTGCGGATAGAAGAGATAATCAGTTTGATATTCCGAGCTGAGTAGAGCATCTCATCCTACCGTTGTAGGGATTTGGCGTTATGTTGCGAGGTGTTGACTCCGTGGAGTTGTACGTCTTGGTGGTCACGCTGCTGGACAAGCCAGAGAGACTGGCCAGCGAGAAACTGTCGCCATCGTTCTTTATGTTCTCAATCAACGATGTGCTCATCTGCAGCGCATGATTAACGATGCCATTGTCGCTGCTGATGCTATTGTTGCTGCTGTTTCCATGATAACTGTTGGCCATAGATTCCGGCGAGCCCTGCCGGCCACTGAGGCGTGAAACTAAAAAAGAAAATTGGGTAGTGAAGATTGAAAGAAAAATGAGAGATGTATGTGATACGTACAGCGCGGCGACTGTATGCGACTTGTGGGTTTCTTGCGATGCGACGACGGCGATGTGCTGGCCGAGCTGTTGGCATTGTCCATGATCTCCTCCTGCAACTGCCGCTGATGCTGCTGTGCTTTGCTGAGTATCAAACGAAGCTTGCGATCGTTTTCATTCTCCAGCGGTTTGCCCACCAGCGGACAAGCCGAGCTCAAGTACTTCGCAAGCGCGGTCTGTTCGCCAACACGAAATTGTCGTCCACGTCCCTGGCTGTACAGCCACTCCGCTTTCAAGCTCTCAATAGGATCGACGACAAAGCCATCAATGAACTTCAAACTCATGCACCAGTTCAGCACAAAGGGACGATAATCAAAGCCGCTAAAAAAGAGCAAAGGATGAGTAAGAGCGGCAAGAAGGAAGCTCACTTGGTTGCACTTACTCCGTGCCATTTGGTCCCAGCGTCATGATCACACATGGGTTCTCCATTATTGAGAGACTCAGCAGATTGCTTAGGTGCGAGAGCGTGCAAATCTCGTTCAAATCGTTGATGTTATTCTTGGCCAGCGTGAGAGTCTCCAGCGAGGTGGGCAAATACTTGTCGCACTGACGCAGATGCGTTAATCGATTCCCATGCAAATTGAGTTCGCGCAGCGATCGCAAATAGGATACATCCGATATGCTGCCAATGCTGTTCTCCGCCAGATTAAGCACTTCTAGATTCACATTCGTATTGAGATGTTCAATGGTTTTGATGTTGTTGCCCTCCAGATTGAGCACGCGCAGGTGCACGCAATCCTTCAGTCCCTCAATCGAGAGGATGCCATTGAAGGAGAGATTCAGCTCTCGCAGGCAGTGCAGACGACAGACGCCATACATACGCAGCAATTGGTTTTTGCTCAGCGACAACTGGAAGGAGTAGACGGCACAAAAGGGAGTCAAAAGGAGCAAAGGAAACCAAAGCCGTTGTCTACTCACCGTTTCGATCTTCAGATACGAGTCGATGTTGTCGATCTTCTGCAGCTCATTCTCGTCCAAGATGAGCTTACGTATGTTCTGTGCATCGTCCTGTTTTGGCACCTTTTTCAGCTGCTGCTTGGAGAGATTAAGCGTCTGCTTTTCACTGCTCTCGTCGTCGCCTGTAAACAACATGGACGATGAAGTCATCATCAGTTCGCTGCGCATCGTGTGGCAGGTGTGTGTGTGTGTGTCAGGGTGTTCTGCTGCTGCTGCCACTGCTGCTGGCGCCCGTCGTCGTTGTGGCTGAGTTGCCACCGACGACCCACCCTCAAAGTAGGCTGCGAATTGCAATGCACGCAAGACGCAGCAGCGACAGCGGCACCCGCACACGCCACAACCAACCAAGACAGCAGCAGAGTTTTGTTCATGATGCGCCCATCAACAGAGGCGACACTTTTGTACACTTACCGCTCATTTTATAGCCCAGTAAATTCCTTCAGTTGTTAACTAACACCACAGCTCAGCCAATTGGCTGTTTTCATTGGCGTCCACAACGAAAAATCAATGTTTGGGAATGCGAGTGCCCCCCTCCATTTGAAACCAGGGATGCAATTATATTTGCAGAGCTGTTAAATAACAGCGCATCAAAAATACCGAATGCGCGCAGCAATCACAATTGTTCTTACATGTCAATATAAAATTTTGTTAATATCAAATGACATAATATTATTTCAGTCCAATAAATCTATATTTGTAACCAATTTAACAATGTACAGAACTCCTAATTTGTAATACTTGTGTTTGGTATTTTTGGTATTTGGCATTTTATGCACATCAGGTCACACTGCATTGTTTTTCTGCGTTTTAAAAAAATAACGCACGTTTTAGTGTTTTTGTGTTTATTTAAGTGTTTTTGTATGTAAAGAAAATATATAATGCAAACAAAGTAAAATATTGTTGTATTTAAAATTGCCTTCCAAATTACACTACTGGATCATCAGCCGACTGATAGACCTTGCTCACCTGGAGGGGCACACTCTCCAGTTCTTCAATCAGCGACATTTCCTCTTTTAAATTATTCAAATACATACGTTGTATGCGACGTATCATGGGCGAAATAACCTTGGAGCTTATCATATCTTCGGCACTTACTGAAAAACGCGGTTTCGACTTATCCGTGTTCACAGCGGCCGTTTCCAAGACTTTTTTTGCCGTGTTTATCGCCTTGGTCAACATCAGTTCGCTACGCGAAGTAGAAGACGACTTGTCCATCTTGTTGGACGAGGATAAGTCAGATAAGTGCAACGAAGGTAACTTCAGTTTTGGCTTTGGATCCATGACCACCTTGTCGTTTAACTCTTCCATGTTCGTAATAGATTTACGAATGAACTCCTGCATCTCAATCTGTGAACGCACCATGGCACGCAACTCCTCGCCGCTCTTGCCACTGATCACGGTCTTCGCCGATGGCATCGTCGAGGAATCACTGGCCGAGCTTTGGCTCTCCTTTGTGGCGAACTGCGCGCAGAAACGTAAATTCATTTCCTGGCACTGTTTGCGTGCCGAAGCGAGCAATGCGTTAGTCGACTTCGGTGTCTCAGGCTCCATTGCCTGACAGCCACGCTCCATGTGCTGCGACTGCTGCCGCTCCGGGTGCCGTTGCTGCATCATTGGCTCCGGCGGCGGTGGAAACCGAAACGACAACTTGTCGTGACCGTCACTGTCATCCTTGCTAGAGGATCGCCCAAAATTCGCATTCTTGTAGATCATTCGATCCGCATCCTTACTGTCGTATCCTTCCTTGACCCAGTTAGATGTTTTATGCGATTGCGGCGAATAGTTGGTGTACAGACAGCATGTGGGCGACAAGTACTTGGAGTCAAGTTGACAGAGCAGTTCCTCGGTGCCTATTTTAGATTCCTCCAGGCAGCGACAGTTGTACGGACAACTACTGTTGTCGTCGCGCAACGATGGCAGGGGCGACTTGCCTCGTCCTCGTGGTGGTGGTGGTGGTGACTTTCCTCGTGGCATCTTCGCTTTGTTAGCCGGCGAAAGTGATCGTTGATTTTTCTGTACCAACGCATCCTTGCGATGCACACAGGCCTGTATGGTCTGCTGGCGTGCAGCGTGTGCTGGCTTTTGTTTCTCACAGCGTCGGTCTCCACCCCCACCACCACTGGGCGGTGGCTTCATATACGGCTCATAATACCGCGACCTGGATATCTCGCTATGGTCATCGCGTTGCTTGCGTCGGCACGTCTCGATGCACTCCCTACCATGTCTTCCCTGCATGGACACGGAGGTTTAACTTGGCATTAGCTTGAGATGAGAGAATGAGAGACCAAAGACCTACCGATGCATGTTTATAGTGACATCGCTGCTTGTTACAGCAATGCCTGCGCTTCTCCTCTGCATGACTTCTACGACAGGAATCCATTTTATTAATTTTCAAATAATAAATATATTTTTTTAAGTTTTTGAAGAGTTCAACACGACTCTCTAATAAATAATAAATCAAATAATAAATATATATTTTTTTTTAGTTTTTGATACGTTCAACCAGACTCTCAATGCAAACTGATTGTTTTTTTGTCGAAGGGCAGTGACTAGAGGGTCATGGCTTATCAGATCTGTGTAGAGTCAGTGATAGATTTCTGTAGAGTTTATTCAATTTTTTCTAAAATTCCGAATTCTATCAAAAGAGTTTTAAGGAACTTGTATGTCTTTGTAGATAGAGGGGGAGATGGGCCACAAATAAAAACATTAGCACAAGCTAGAATACCCTTTTAAATGTTCGACAATGTTTTATAAATGAATTTGAACCTTTTTCTCTTCCCTTTCTATGCTCTTCAAACAAGCAGTGCCAAGCTACTCGAAGCTCCTTCGCCACTTGAAGCTCCTCTTCCTACTTCACTGGCATCATAAAGTCCTGTTCCATTACCTGCGCCATCATCATAATTAAAACGGTCTGCTAAGTTGCCCACACTAGGCAGGCGATTAACAAGTTCCGGAACCAGTTGAGGCGCTGCAAAGGATTGCAGAGAGAGCGCGCTCTCTATTTCTACTACTCTCTCTCTCTCTCTCTCTCTACACCACTTTCGCTGTGCTTGCTCGCAGCGCAGCTGGCGTTGGCCTCAGTCTTTTGCTGGCTTTCAACGTTGTCGGTTGTTAAACGTGTTCAAGTTTTGGAGCTGCTCGAGTCCGTTTTTGCTGCTGCTGCTGCTGCCGTCGTCGCTGCTGTTCTTGTTGTTGTTGTTACTAGTGTCGTTGTCGTTGTCGTTGTTGCTGTTGTCGCCTGCTGCTGCCCGCTGCTGCCACTTTGTGTGTGTTGCACGTCGTTGCTCTCCCCAAACCTTCCCTACCGCCCAGCTCCTGCTACTGCTCCTGCTCCAGCTGCGAAGCAGCAGCAGCAAACGTGCCGCGAACGCGTGTGTCTGCTGCGCCTAGGCTATCTCACAGTGCCTCAGCCACAGCCACAGCCTGTGCTTGTGCCTGTGCCTGTCCGTGTGAGTGCGTCGCGTCGTCGTTCCTCTCTATGTGTATACAGTACTACTACGACGTGCCTCTGGCTCTGGCTTCGTCTGTGTGTGTGCGCGAGTGTTGAAGGCAGAGGCAGGCAGGCAGTCAGCATGGGCCGAGAAAAACGTTGCATACTTTCGGGCGCAACGTAAAATTCACCTGAATACAATTTGAACCAACGCAGCAGAAAACACACAAGAAATACGCACTGTGGTGCCCCCCAATCAATAGCGACAAAATGGAAATCGAAATGGAAATGCAAATGGAATGTGTGTGAGAATTAAGAAACCCCCAATAATAATTGCCTGCGAGTGCTTAAATGGAAAACGAGAACGTCGAGCAACGAAACGAAGCGTTGCGTATCGAAACGAGCAGCAACAAAAATGCAGGCTGGCCGAGGCAACGAGGCTGAAATACAAATCTGACATTGGCAGCAATACACGTACACGCACACGCACACACTCACAGACAGAGACACACGAACACACACACACACATACACGTGCAGAAGGCGACAACAGTCAAGATTTTCGGCCGATGAATGAACTGACATAAAACTTGACGAGCCTAACAGTGCGAAGGGAAGAAGCAGCACACACACACACAGACACACACACACACATACAACCACACGCACAACACACCCACACACACACACGCGTGCAGCGAGAACATTTAAAAGCATATAAAAACGGGCATTTTCATAGATTTCTTAGTGCGCCCTTGTCAAGGAAATAGAAAACGAAACCCAAAACGAAATCGCAAAATAGAAATAGAAACGAAAAAAAGCAAAAGGAATTTGCCAACAAAATTTTTGGAACGTGCCGCGCATTTGCTGAACAGCAGCTGCGAATCAAATTGAAACAAAACTAAGGTGGGTCAAGTGCAAATAAAAAAAAAAAACAAAAAGAGAACAGTACAAAAGAGAAGAAGCAGAGGCGAAATGTACAAAAAACGAGCTCACGAATTTTTATTTAACTAGTTTCACACACGAAATGCGCGAACGCCTCCCACAAAAAGAAATTCATAGCACGCTTTGCTGCGCTGTTGTTCGTGCTGCTGCTGTCGCTGTTGTTGTTGTTGTTGTTGAGCTGAGCCCAAAAATAGAGCAACGATTACATGGCACACACACACGCAGACGTATGCAAATACATATGCAGCATAAATCATTATGTTTTGGACAGCCCAAAATTGTGTAGCCAAATGTCAATATAACACTTTCGCAGCGGGGGAAGGGGGAAGAGGGAGGGAAAGGGGCCTGTACATAGAGAGGGCCAGCCCCAACGTGTTTTCTAACAAACAAAATGCTCACACACACGGAGAGAGAGCGAGAGAGAAGGGGACGAGGAGAGAGGGGAAGTGGGGGATAGAGAGAGAGAGAGACATAAGTACAGGAAGTGACAGGCGGCCAGGCAGGGGAAGGGGGAGGGGAGCAGGGCAACCTCCTGCTGCTGTCTGCAGCAATTTTACTTCCTTGAAATCCTTTGCCAGCAGCAGCAGCTGCCACTTTCGCTCTCTCTATCTCTCTCTCTCTCCTTCTCTCTCTCTGTTTGCTTAGTATGCTGCGCTCTCTCTGGCTGTTCGCGCTTTCTCTCTCGCTCTCTACGCAGTCGCTACAATTCGCACGCTGCTGGTTCCAGTTCGCAGTTCGCTTGGCTCATTTGTTTATTTTTAGTTGCTGTCATAGAAGCTCACACTCACACACAGTCACACATCTACACACACTCACACCTGCACCTGCATCCACACGCGCTTACAACACTTACAATTAACTTGCAGTTAGCGCAGTTTCCCAACATTATTAATAGTCCGTTTTGGCCTGGCTTAACCTGAGCCTGAGCCTGAGCCTGCCCTGCCCTGTGCCTGCTCTGGCAGACAACGACAGCCACAACGAAATCAGCTATGAAACTGGTTCAAGGTCGTCGTCGCCAATACCGTTAGGCGAGGTTGTTGCACCACGAAACCGCTGCTGCTGCTGCACAAACGAAAACACACGCCGCGGCAACAGAAGGCTTTGCCGAGGGGCAGGAGAGGAAGGCAGCGGTGCAGGCACTATTGGGGCTTGCGTGTCGTCCATGACATGACGAGGCCCACGTGTCAGGGGAGTACCAAGCGGGGAGGAGAGAGAGAGAAAGGAGGGGAAGTCGGGCAGGAAGAGGTGGTGGGAAAACGGAGGTGTTCATTTTGGAGAGACGCGCATAAACACATAAAACAATGATATGCATAGCATACACACACGCACACACACACACACATACTCCCTCCTCCACTCCCTTTCTCTCTCTCTCACACACACACATTCTCAACTGGCGCCCGCTAAATATCCCTGCAGGAGCTTACGTAAGCGCCCACCCCGCCCACCTACACTCTCATTCAGCGTCGCTACCATAATTATTTCTAAACACCTTTTATTTTCGGGCCAGAAATTAACCCCAAGTTGCCCGAGCCGCTAATAGATATGTCAGGCATACAAGTTTCCCTCAGGTGGGAGAAGGAATCACGACGGAGTAATAAATTCCACATGAAATTTTTAATGAACATTTTATTTATTTATGCGAACTACGAGTACATTACTATAAGAGGTCATGCATGGGGTTAAAAACGTATAAAACATAATTTACAAAAAAGACAGACAACCTTGGAAGGCAGTCCAAGCTTATACGAATTGTTTCTCATCCTTGTCCTATTAGGAGAAATAACTATTGCGCTGCACACGCATACCCGATGTCTGGGCGGGCGCTATTCTAGGATTTGGCTGACTGCAACCCACCAACGACTGTTGCTCCCCCTGCAGCATGTTCAGCCTGTCCCTAGGATGCTCCGGTTTGCGACTCTGTATCGAGGACCGCGGATGAGGTGTGCGATAAAACTCAGTGTTGCGTCGACATGGATATAGCTCGCAGTTTACCTGAAAGAAAGTCAGATACATTGACAATACGAATAATATATAATAGTATGCCGAAGCTTGGTCTTAATACAATTGCAGCATATTAATCCTATGGCAGCTATACATATGTTATAGTGGTCCGATATATACAGAAGTACAAGTTTCATTAAGATAAGCTTAGAGACTACATTGATTTGCAACAGACAGACAGACATAGCTAGATCAACTCCCCTAGTGATGCTGATTCGGAAAATATGCTATATAAGTACTTTACTCTCAGAAAACTATTTTAAGGTAACTTACAAATTTAGGATTCATGTTCGTAGAAAACTTCAATAAAGTTGAATGGTTTTTGAAGTGTTTTTTTTAATTGGTCCAAACTTCGATTTTGAATTTCTAAATAGAAAATTAGTTTTGTGTTCCAAAAATACAAACAAGATCTGATCTGATTTGCTCTATAAATATTTCCGAAATGTTTATATGCTTTTCCGAAATGAAACTAAATGGAAAGCTCACTTTATGAGCAAGAAAATTGTTTTAGCATAAAATTTTAATTTATATTTTTTAATTACTAAATGTAGTTTGGTTGAAGTTCAGTTACATTGGTGTTTATAGTGATTAAAATAAATAGTAGAATTGATAATTATCTACTGCATGTTCACCTTTTTGAGTGGGTAAAACCAAAGTGAATTGAATATGTAAAGCAGTCAGTCTCAAAGGTTCTTTCATTTCGAAGAGCCAAAGAGATTTGCCTGCTCGTTTTATAAGGCCTGTGGCTATTAGCCCAATTTATTTCAGTCCTAGTCAGCTCACCTCCCTCCCCTCTAACGTTGTCGCATTCATTTGGCAGCGTCAATTTGTGTGTCGCATTAATTTCGCAGTTTGGCGTAATTATTGCAAAAGCGAAAGGCAAAAGAAAAGAGAGAAGAACAGAGAAAAGAAGGGAAGGGGGAAGGGGAAACGAAGGCAGCTATAATTATGCATTATGCTATGGGGACATCTGCTGAGGTTGAGCTTGTTTTTTGGGGCCAGAGTTGGCACTTGCATTGGGGCGCAAATAGAGCGCGCCGCAAAGTATGCTGCATTTTAATTGAATGGCGCAAATGGCTGCGCGACCCGGAACCGTCAACGGAAACGGAAGCCAATGAAGTCACAGCCAGCAGCATAAGCACAAGGTACCGACCACTGCTGGCTCTGTCCCTTATGCCACATGGCACCTTTGCCCTCTTCTGGCTCCGCTCTGCTTGTCTGCTAATGAAATATTCATTTGTAATCGATAATTCCGCACAGGGCGAAATCGGGCGAAACGCGGCAGCATAATAAGCAGCGCGCTAAGCCCGCATCACCTCCTGCCCCTTCCCCTGACTTGCCCTGCCTAGTTGAGTTCCTGCCCCAACCCGCGTTGCAGCCGCATTGAACGTCGCCAACAAGAATTGAGGACGAGAGTCAAGTTGTCTGCAGCCAGACACACAGGTCTGCTAGATGACCTACCATCATTCCCCCGACTCCAGTAACGAAACTATGCGAGAAGGAATCCAAATATTTTAGACGAAATTTATACGCAACTTGCGGGGCAAGTCGCGTCGTCCAGCGGCATAAATCGCGCAGCTTATGCTGCCCCATTGGACACGTGGCGCAGCGATGATAAGTGGATGTGGAACGACTGCTGCGCGCTGTAGCCTCACATCGACAAGGGCCATAAACGAGGCTCCTCAAAATGCAAATGCTGAAATTGGGAAAAACTGAATATATATTCTTATTGTGTGCAAATTGGACCAATATACATATAGTATATGTGCATTGTGCGGGCACTTTTATCACTTATAATGAGGATCGATTTATGAAGCCTTTATATTTACATATGTATTGAGTGCAAACTTAGTTAGCGTTGTTTTATTAAATTGAATGAGTATTAATGTATTGTATAATATAACTTTGACAGGTATTTAAGGGTTCTTTGGGCCTTTTTACTTAATTTTAAAAGAATAATCTTCCAAGGTTTACTCAGTTTAAATACTGAACAAGAGAGTTAACTCTATTTACTTTCGAATCCATCTTAAAATTTCTAAAAAGGTTAACATTGAACTACTTTAAAAAACTATAAATCCTCTCAAAACAAAAAACCTAACAAAGCAAAGCTTCTTGAGCAATAAAAATTGGTTTGCTAACATTTATTGTCTGGCTTCATTGGTCGTTGCAAGATTTGTCGATATTAATATGGAAAGTCCTTTACTTATTCTTCTTCCTCTCCTTCTTCTTCTTCGGTTGCTTAGCCATTAGAAATTCTATTAAAAGTTATTTACTGGGCAACTTTCGGTCCATTGAATGCGACAAAGCACAAACACAAACAGAGACACACTCGCACACACACACACGCACGCAGACACAAGCATGTATAGTATGTTATATTATATATGCACATGGTCGACCATAAGGTCGACTTGAACAAAAGGAAGTAGGCAGCAGGCAGCGGGCATTGTCTATGCATGTTCATAAATAAGAAATGCAGAAACGTTGGCACCTCCAGCGAAGAGCCCCCTACTCTCCCTCTCTCCTCTGCCACGGGTAACCCCTTTTACACTCAACACCCCAATCAGAGTTCAACCCTAAAACGAAGCGCACATTGACAATAAATTTGCATGCGAAGCACTTCCGCTAGGTGGCGCTTGAGTGCTAGAAGTGGAGGTAGAGTAGGGAAGGGCCAAGACAATTTGAAATCGGTTTATATGCAGATGAGCATAATTGATTTCAAATGGGGGGCGTGGCTAGAGGGGCAGGTTCATTGTTTGCAGCTGAAGAGTTTAATGCCTTAAGCACGATGCCACAAGCAGATAGCGCACGTCCTCGCGCAGACGAAGGGTTGCCTGAAGCATGCGAAAGCATATTGAAGGAGGCTGCTGCTGCTGAGCTCGAGAGCAGTCAGGCAGAGCCGAGCCGAGCTGAACTGAGCTGTCATTAGCCACTTGAGGCAGGCGCAAGCAAGCTCAGCGTTGCAGATATGCAGCCGATAACAGGCGTCGCGATAAGCAGGCAGAAAGAAGAAGGGAGGGCGGGGAAGCTGCAACAGCCTCGCGCTTAAAGTGGAGCAAGGACAGCGCTGGCAGTGGCAGAGCAACAGCAGCGGCAGCAACAACTTCGTATGAAAATGACGAGAGCACAATTGGTTACATTACTGAAAAGAGAGAGGGAGAGTGAGAGAAGGAGATAGTGAAGAGGGTGGTGAGACGTAGAGAGAGGCAGAGTTGAGAGCACATTGGTATAGCGAAGTGGGGGGAACAGAGAGTGAAGACATATGTGCAGCAGGCAGCAGGTTAACTTGTCCAGCTGCTGTTCATTGCCTGTTGTCCTGTCGAGTCCTTGTGCGGGAACAGCAACAGCAACTGCAACAACAACAATTACAATTACAGCAGCAACTACAACTCGTGAAGCAACAACAGCCAGCAGGCAGGGCAGCTTCATTTGTGTCCTGATTATGACAAGTCAAGGAAATGCGGCCTGACAGCCTGCTTTTGGCAAACTGTTTGGAAATTCTCACAGGAAGCCACATTCATGCAGCCATCACACATGTACACTCACACACACCTTTCTGACATGCTAACGTGTGTGTGTTAATTGCCTTGATGTGTGCGACACATGAGAAAAGACATTGCATACGCTCAGGGGCAGCTGAGGGAAATCAATTCGATTTCAACACACACACACAGACACGCACACAATACGCAATTCGGAATTCCGCACTCGACACATAACATCTGCTGCGAGTACCCAATGCAGGCCATCACAAATCAGGCATAATTAAAACACAGAGAAATCGATTTTCATTCACTTGATCGCACTGCAAATGCTCTGCCAAAGTGCTTCCCCAACGCAATTAACGCTTCTTAATGACAGCGATGCGACAATTATAGAAGGAGTTACGATAATTGTTAGCACTCGAACTGTAATTACTATGGGTCATTGGAGAAGACTATCAAAGCTATTGCTTCGCTTCGTAATGAGAGTTTCTATTCGAATACAGCTGAAATGAATCCAGCTGTACCCTTGACACACCTGTTACCATATGTCAACTGTTTACAAAAATTATTTATTTTAATTAATATTTTTTTTTTATTTAATTTATTATTATTTACTTTAATTATTATTTATTTTATTTTATATTCAAGCAATAATTTATAGTCTTACATTATTTGTTGCTCCTAATCATAAGGTTACAGTTTGTTTTGGTTCAGTTTAGTTATTTTTTCTTAATAAAACTTTTGTTTTCATATCTATGAAATTTTTTAAGCAATGATCAATTTTTCTCCAACAATATTCTATTCCTCTTTCACCAAAGAATTATTAATGAATTAATTACATTTAATTTAAATTTATCTACAATTTAAATATCTCCTTTTAATTTAAAACACAATTAACACAAGCTAACTGATGCTTATTTTCTTCACCTTTTATTTAGTCAGTCGACTATAAATTAATAAAGAAGTGAATAAATAAACGATTTGCAAGTTTTGATTTCTTTAAATCTGCCCTATCAGTTTCAAACTCATTCACTTAGCTAAGTAGCCGCATTTCATTAAGGAGACGCTAAAGTGCAGACTTGTTACTGAGTTCACGACATTGTCGCGGCACACATGGCGTATGAATGGCATTACAAATCAAATTACCGTTATGGGGGCTATGTGCGCACATGGGCATAGACAAAGTACTAGTCGAAGGGAGGAAGGGCACTAATGAGTGCTGAAACAACTTGGTTCATAGTGAGTTATCACTGTACCTGATGGCGCATTACTTTGCTTATTGCAGACGCAACGTGAAGACAAGCAAGAAGAAGGGAGTGAGCAAAAAGACGTGCGCCAAAGAGTGTTAGAGATTGCTACGTGTGTAGACGAAAGGGAAACGCAAACGGAGTTGAAGACGAAGAAGCGCCGCCCCGCCCAAATATTTTGCACGCCCAGGCCACGGCAACGGTGATGTGGGACACATCCCGCAACGGGCGATGCAACAACCCCAACGTTATATACCGTCTGTATCTGATCTATATGGCACGGACGAGATAGAACTGCTGCTGGACGAGATACGTGAGCTGGAGCTGGAGCCGGCTGTCTGCTGTCAGCTGGACGATGAGCAGGACTTTGAAATAGCTGGCAGCAGGGCCGGCGAGCTCTCGCTCAGCCTAGAATCGCCATTGGGCACGTGCACCTCGTGGGACTCGCACGCCAACTACAAACAGCAACAGCAAACCCCCCTGCCATGGGGCGTTGCCCTACACTGTGATCCGCAACACTTGAAAACGCCTACAGGGATTGTGCGCATACTATTGGTGGTGAGTGTGTGTGACTGTGTGGTATCTCTCTAGCCAAATCACTACAAGATTTCCCTTTTTTCATTCTGCAGTTATCCTCGGCCGTCTGTTTGGCCTGCGAATGCTCCGCGGGCACCGTTCAGGTGGGCCTCTTTCTACTGCCACTCATCGGGCGCCTCAGGCTGATGGTCTTCTGTGCGCTCTTCTCGCTACTCATCACATGCCTCATGATCTTTCTGGATATATCGCACATAGCGCTAATGTTTCCATTCAACTGGACGAAAGTGGTAAGGGCAGTGGAACACATTATAAAAAGATCTAAGCTTAATTTGGTTAATCTAAAAAACATTTTATGTTGTTGAAAATTTGTTTATATATATTCATCCTTTTCCCCCTCTTCAGAACACGTGGATGTACCTGAGCATTGGTTTAATATTTATTTTGAGCTCCACGCTGCTCGTCCACATGGTGCTCTATGCGACGGAATACACATGGGTATCCAAGCACTCCAGAGACACGCTACTAGCGACAGGCGTAAGTATCAGGCTCCTATATCTTATATAGTGTGTTCTCTTACTAACTCCCTTCCCCCTCCCCTTGTGCAGCTGATAGGCTACCTTTGCGCCTTGGAGGCGTTGCTACTGTCTGGCATCGCCTCGTGGCCCTGGTCGCAGTACCGCCAAGTGCCTGACGATGCCAGCGAACTGTTCATTGAGGATCGCGAGATGACGCCGATGAGTCCAATTAATAGCACCGATCTGCAGCTGCAGCCGGGCTCAGAGACTGGGCACAGCCTCGGGCCGTATCACCAGCAGGGCCAGAGCAATGGCAATGCGACGGCGTCCGATGCATATAACCAACAACAATCGTCCTATAATCAAAAGCCTTATATACCTGGTAGGTATAGAAGGACTTCCTTCTTCATCTTCTACTTCTTTTATATCGATCTAAGCCATCTTATCTATATTTCCACAGCCAAACGACCCAATGAGCTGAACCAGCGCCCCACATTGGGTCACACACAAACCGCACGCATCAAACCCAATCAGCGATATCGCGAGGGCTATCACTACCAACCGGTTGCGTCAACGTCCCGCCAGAGTCCCACATTCGTCGTAGGCGATGATCTGGGTGCCGGTCCATCCACATCCCGTTCCAATGATAATTCTAGTGCGTGATAGTTTTTATTCCTCAACGACAGCAACAACAAAATGAAATTTATATGAAAAGCAAAAGAAAACCAACCAGTTTTGGAAAACTGGAAAACATTTTGTCCACTAAAGAAAGAAACACAAATTTCAGCGATAGATAAAGTTGAGGTTGCATTCTAAGGTCAATGTAATGCAAAGAAAACAAGAAACCAAAATATGAAAAGAAAAAAAAACAAAAAACATAAACAAATTGTTGATTAGTTTAAACAAAAGAAAGCAAAACTCGTCGATAACGAAACAAAACCGCAAGCAACAACAATAATAAATTTAATATCTGTATGGGTGTGTGTAAAACAAAACAACTTTAATGAATTTAAACCGCAATGAGAACATGAGAAATGTAAATGGAGAAGCAAAGAAAAAAAAGGATTAGAAGCTGGAGAGTAACCCCTTAAGTTAGAGAGTCCCGTAAAATTGTCGACTAGGACGCGAAGCATGAAGAAAACAACATTTGGTTAGTTGTACAAAATTTAATGTTAGACAAACAATATTAAACACGATCAAAAAAACGAAAAAGAAAGCAAAAGAAAACTAGGCCTAATTTGAATGGGGAAAATTTGAAACCAAACAATTGGCAATGCTTTGGGCCAATTGCACAAACCGAACACGAGAAGAAGTAAATTCACAAACATTTTTGACAATTCGAATGCAAATTAGGAGAAATATTAATTATGGTACATGGCAGAGAATCGCGCGAATCGCATGAGAAATGGAGGAAATGGAAATCAACTTGTTATAAACGTAGTTTTGCTTATTTTTTAATAAAAACAATAATTCAAGAAAACACCAAAAGAGAATTAAAACTTGTAAATTTTTCTTTATTTTTAATTGCCGACAAAAAACGAAATGTAAAATTGTTTAAATGCAGTTTGTTTTACAAATTGTTCACATTTATTTCAAGCCCAGATCCTTCTCGATGGTGTGCGAACACACGGCCATCATTTGATTCTTCACATTAAGGAAGTTCTCCACTGCCTTCGGCTTGGCTTCCGGCCAGGCGCCCAGATCACGATAGATGGGGCGACAGAACTTCATGCGGAAATTCGAGTTGGCAAAGTCGATAATCTCCTGCAAACGTTGGATAAGGCGTGCACGAATGATCAGGCGATTCAGGCGGAAACGCACCTCGGCGTTCTTCGACTGCTTCAGATTGTATGTGCTCTCGAGCAATTCAATTTTGCGCTCATTCAGCTCGACAATATCTTTGCTCTCGATCAGTTTGCCCAAGAAATCGATCAACTGATGAATTGAAATGGGTTTCTTCAAATCCGCATTGTTTGCCAACTCATCGACCGTCTTTGTGCTCCACTCTGTGGCCAGTTCCTTGGTGACATTCGCCAGGGATTCATCGAATCTGAAATGAAGAAAGATTATTAAAGTTTTACATAGTGGATTCCTTTTCTTTCTCTCTCTCTTTATCTTTACTTCGGTATAATTGGCGGCATTCCCTCGCTCTTGAGCCACAAATCCCAGTCAATTTCAGTAAGCTTCTTCTCATTATCGCCACCCTTGAAGTATTCGTATAGGGCGCTCTTGAAATCATCTGTTTCAATCGACTTGTAAGCGTATTTCTTCAGGTAATCACGCAGGAAGGGCTCAAAAACACTGGGACCTCCAAACAGATCTTCCAAATAGCGCAGGAATGTGGAGCCCTTGATGTAAGGCACCGAGGAGAACGCATCATCGGGTCCACAATTGCTCAGGTCGACAACTAGTTTGGTCAGTTCCGGTGTGTCAGAGAGCTGAGTCCTTAGCTGCAAGCAAATTGTTATTATAGCTGATATCGTCTTCATCCTTCTTGTTCGTCATTTGCAACTTACGCATTCTTTCAGCTCGGTCAGATTGCTAAGCATTCTGAAGTCCAGCTCCTTGGCGCCCTGCATGCGACCTACAATCTTGGACTCGACAAACACGGTGAATCCCTCGTTAAGCCAGAAATGTTCAAAGTTCTTGTTGGTCACCAGATTGCCAGTCCAACTGTGCGCAATCTCGTGGGCGACCACATTGGCCAGTGACTTATCGCCAGCCAGCAGTGTTGGGGTGACAAATGTGAGGCAAGGATTCTCCATGCCGCCGAAGGGGAACGAGGGTGGCATCACAAGCAAATCGTATTGCTTCCACACGTAGGGACCACACAAGTCCGATGCGGTCTTCAACATGGTAGATGTCTCCGAGAACTCCTCTGCGCAGGCATCAGCGATGGCCTCCTCGGCCCAAACGTTTGAGTTCTCACCCAGTGGACGCGACACGAGCTTTCCAATGGCGATGGCCACCAGGTAGGCTGGAATTGGTACCTCTTGCTTGAAGTGTGTTTTGCCCGATTCCTGCTTGTCGATCAAAGCACTCATCAGCGCGGTCAGCTCGGTGGGATGCTCCACAATGGCATTATAGCTGAACTTGACAGCGGGCGTATCCTGGCAGGGCATCACGGACCGCGCATGGATGGCTTGGCACTGTGAGAACATGTAGGGATGCTTCTTGCCCAGCGTCTGCTCGGGAGTCAACCATTGCAGACCACTGGCGTTGCTAGCCGTCTCATAATCAATGCGTACGTTCAGGCTGTGTGCGATTAAGACGATGCAGATATCAGTGGAAATAATTTACGACGAGTGTGTTTGCATTATAAAGATTAGCTTGCCACTTATCGCTGGCTCACTTACCTGCCCTTAGCAGTGCCGGCAGGCAGCTCCAGCGTCAACTTCTGTCCCATATCTGGCACGGGATCGCTTATAAAGTAATTAATGGGCAACTCGCTGCCGCCGGCCAACAACGTGGCATTCTTCACCTCTATGTCACGCACATCCAGGAGCTAGGATAAAGGACTCTTTAAAACAGGTCAAAGGCAGAATCAATTCGCTACTCACAATCTTCTCCAGGTCGCTGGAGAGCACTTTGAACTTGTGCAGGACACTGCCGCGCAGCTTGGTGGACGCAAAGTCCACCTGCCATTTGATGTCGCTGTGCTCGGTGGTTATCAACTCCGGTTGCGAGTAGGAGCTGGGATCAACTTTGCCCAAACGACCCATGTTGCGTTGTTGTAGCGTGTAAATCGGTATAAGTTGCGTCTGGTGGAGCCTCGGCTGTAATTGCTGTGTAGTGCACAAGGTGCGTCTGAAGACTGAAAAGAAATGGAGACCGTTGTTAGGCTTTATGCGATTTCAAGTGCCCGATAGCAGCGATAAGATATGTCATGACAATAGTCAATTAATGCAGCTGCTGTTAGTGCAGTTTCTCACCAGCTGTGGAATAATTAAGTGCAACTTCGATGAACACACGCCTAAAATATTTGCGTGGGCGTTTGTAAAAGTTAAGATGAAATGCGAATTTACAGTCGATATATACTTCGATTGCCGGCAAGAGAAAACAAAGCTACACCAGGGCTACCAAATAAAATTACAAACATCGCATCGATATATCGATGACAAAACGAAACATCGATAAACGTTTAACGGAATCTCAATGCAAACAACTCTTTCGTTTTTGTAAACAATTTATATTTGGCCTAAGAATACTACGTTGTCCCTTCTATCGCAGCACATAATCCTTAGGATAATCCATAATGGCGGGGAAGTTCTCCAGTGTCTCTTTGTCAATGTGATCGAGTCGCTGGGGCACAGTGCGTGGTGTGCGAATTTGATTCGTTACGTTCGCGAGAATCTCCTCGGGCACTTGATCATCGGCGAAGAGATGCAGCCGTTGCATGGTGTGTCTACGCTGCAGGTTG
This sequence comes from Zaprionus indianus, assembly GCA_018904595.1. Lineage (NCBI taxonomy): Eukaryota > Metazoa > Arthropoda > Insecta > Diptera > Drosophilidae > Zaprionus > Zaprionus indianus. The sequence goes on from JAEIHA010000905.1 coordinate 9,040,040, forward strand.
CCATGCATTGAATTGTACACAGCCTTCTTCATGACCATTGTGGGATCCTTTTCATGCAGCTGCCAAGCGAGAGTCCATGAAGCGCCACCGGGGTAGCCAGTGTGATGGAAGTAGACACGCTTCACCCATTCGTCGCCGGGTAATGCGATTTCCTTGGTGTTGATGAGTACCACATGGTCGCCACAGTCATCTGCAAGGGTAATACGACTTTAGATGTGGTTTGAGCACGCGATTTAACGCTAACCTAGAGCTGTTTCTCTGGTTCACAATTCTTCTGTTTCTATTTTCATTTTCTTCCCACCGGCAAACGATTCACAATAACAAGAAAGACAACACTCGCGTTGCGCTTGTGACGTAACGAGCGCATATTGTGGCTCGGTTTAAATCATATTTTCACTTAAAATTATTATAAATTAACTCGATTTAGGGTTCAACTTACTCATGGGATGGTAGATGGGCTTATGCAAGCCCATTAAGTGTGTTTTGACCAGCTTTGCTGAATCAAAAGGATTTTGCCAGGTACAATCATAAATGTGCCATGTACGCGCAAATGTCGCCCATTGCTGTAATTAAAAACACACTTGACAAACTATTTGACCAATAGTTATAGTTTGATACAGACCTGCACACGTTTTGCTATTGACATTTTTAATTATATTATATTAAAAGTTTTTACAGGCGGACCGAAATCCAATGTTATTTGTCTGCCTGTGACGTGAAGTTGGCTGTGCGCAGTTTTATGACTCGCGTGAAGTAGGCTGCACGTACTTGACGCAAATAGCTCGTGCTCATTTTCGAGCGCACGTGAAGTTGGCTGCGCTTGTGAAATGAGGGGCAGCACTGGCCCGCTACTTGAACACTGCGCGCGCGCGTTTGAAATTTCAAAAAAGGAAATACTACATATATATAGTTTTTGTTATTTATTTTCGTTTGCAATTTTATTTAAACATTTTCTATAGTTACTAAAATTACTTATGCTCTGTTTATTATTAATATTAGTTAAATATTATTGAAAATACATTAGTTGTTTCACGAAACAATTTATAAACATCCTTGGTACGTTCGCTGCCTTACAATTTGCATTCATTTTATTCTATTTACTCTTTGTGTTATGCGGAAATATATTTAAAAAACTAACAAATAAGTCTAGATTTAGTTACAGTTTCTCACTTACAAACATTTCCATTGCATTTTCATTTTATTTTGCAACTTATTTTCAATCAATTTCAATCGACTTACAACTTTGCCCAGTGCGCTTTTGCATTATAGTTTACATTACTTTGTCGTATATATATTTATTTACCATATAATACACACGAGGTTTTTGTTTTTGTTTTTAATTTTATAGTCAATTTCTCATTTTACTTTCCAGTTTAATGTACGCATGCGAATTTTGTGCGTTGTTTTGTTTTTAACTTTCATTCCTCGTTTTGTTGTTTTGCATTTTTAATGAAAATATATATGTGTGTGTTTATGTTTATTTATAAAAGTTATGTACAATTTGTGTTCAATGAAATTCCCTACTCGACGAGATTGTGTTTAATGCGAAATTATTGTTAAAACTTTTCAAGTGTATGAGCATTTTTTGTTTTCGTTTTTTTTTAGGTTTTTTGTGTAATTATTTTAATACGAAAAAGAACAACAAAAATTATATTACATAACAAAGAAACAGCAAAATGAAACATGAAACTGACAACTGCCCGTTCGTCCGTTTCTGTACCGAAACCCGCTGCCGCTCCCCAATCCACCACCTCGTCTGCAGCCCGCACCCTAAACCCGTGTCTGGGCAAGACTCAAGCCCCACAATGAGCAGCGGCGACAGGCAGGCAGCGGGAGTGAGAGAGAGGGAGACAACGAGGCGGGGAAAGGAGCTTGAAGGCAGCCAATGGCCTACAGACTATTTTTGGCACCGAATCAAAAACGAGACGAGTATTGCGCAAAAGCTTCGCCACATTGCACAAGCCCGCGAGCTCTTTTCAGCTGCATCAGCTGCATCTGTAACTGTAACTGTAACTGTAACTGGCTCTGCCACTGCTTCTTCTTGCTCGCCCTCGCTGCCGTCGCCGCCGCCATCGACACGCCCCCAGCCGCCAGATAAAGTTGGGCTTGTGCTCAGAGGACTGATGCCGGCGAGCCGGTAACTTTCTGTAGCATTTGCATCAGCTGCTCCGTTGCCGACTGATTGGCGGCACCACCGCCGCCACCATTGCCCACGCCCACGCCCACACCTACACCCACGCCCACAAGACCCACGCCGCCGCCGCCTGCGGCAGCTGTCGATGACGGCGGCGATGAGATCGATGTGGCTGCCGATGCCGATGACGAGGACGATGGCGTCAGCGCCAGCTTGGATTCTGGAGCAACAAAAGAAGCTGAGATTAGATTCGGTACGTTTTGTCTATGGACTGCCTTGCATACTGTCATCGCTCTCCAGGTACGTCACATACGAGTCTGTGCTATCCGGATGATGGTGCGACGTGATGCCCGAGTCCAGGCTGCTGCCCCCGGGCGGCCCATTCATTTGTTGACCCGGCGGGGGTGGATGTGGTCCCTGCGGCGGATGCGGTGGCAGCACGGGCATTCCATTCAAGTCGTAGCCGTGCATCTGCAAAATGGGGGAGAGGGAGGTGAGTCGAAGTCACTTTCTCTCAGCGGGCTCAGCTCACCTGATTGACAAGCTGCTGAAATGCGGGCGTGTGCGTGTTAATGGCCCCATTACTATCGAGATCGGCATGCAGGGCGAAGTCGCTTAAGGCTTTCCATGGCGGTTGATATGTCTGGACATCCAAACCCTGCAGATTCAGTGGCGAATCGTGTCGCACTGGCGAGCTGGCGATCATCGGGATGCCCTGCATGGCGCCATAGCCGAGCTTGCGACCCTCCTGAAACAGATCACCAGACCACAGTTAGCTTTATCTTGGAATCAATACTGTCTGCTGATTTGGCTTACCTTCTCCTGCTGCATTTGCAGCTTCATCTGTATGGTCTTCTTCTTGTCCTTGCAGCGCTTGTTCTGGAACCAAACGCGTATGACACGCGGCGACAGTCCAGTCATCTCAACCAGCTGCTCCTTCATGAGCGCATCAGGTCGCGGATTAGCATTGTAGCAGGTTCTATTTAAGGGGTTAAACGAAGGTGAGGTTAGGTTGAACAGCAGGATGATGTTTCTTGACTTACCTCAGCGTATGCAGTTGCTTCTCATTGAGCACGGTGCGCACTCTCGTGGGTTTGCCATCCGACGGTCCCGAAGGACGCTTTTCCCTAATACTTTTGTGTGAGCCCGATTCGCTGCCAGAATCTGCAAGGAAAGCGAAAGAGAGAGAGAAGAAATAGTTTGGGGTTAGTCGAGGAATCGTTTGTCAATTCGCAATCGTTTTCTATTTTTGCACTCGCTTTGAACTTCAGATTGATAAATTGCCCTCGGCTACGGTTCGCTGCGACGAATTCCAATGCCACCCAAAAATAGCGACAGACTCCCCCCTTACTCCCTTTCCCTCATCCATCCCTGCCGGCTGGAGATCAAAGAGAGCCAGCACGCGGAATTTATCGACAGCGGCGGCACGGGAACTCTTCGTGGTTCGTAACTCGTGGCTTGAGGTTCGTTGTCCGTGGTTCTCCGTTTTGGGGTTCTCGCTTTTTGTGGTTCGTAATTAAGTCGTGTTTCACAACACGCCGACAACTTGTTATCGTTATCAAATTTCGATCGCCGATCAAATCGATGAATAGAAAAAGCAGCGCCAGCGCAGCCTTACTACAAAGATCGATCGATGACTATCTTTGGGAGCGGTGTCGCGTTTGAAGGTGCAGCCGTGTTGCCATAAACAGAAATAGAAATGAAACTGGAACTAGCAGACATAAACTATTTTCCGATACAATTGGTCTGGCGAAACTTTTACGCAAATTAAAACAAAGTTTGCGAAATTCGGAATGACTTTAAAAGTATCGAGTTCTAGAAAGACTTGAAAAAAAGACTGCGAAATTCGCCAGAAGTTCGTGACATGAAGAGGAACTAGTTCAGCAAAGTTTCAATGGCGAACTAGTTGTAAGTGATACATAAAATTAGTAAAATATATCTAAGAGGGATCACTGAAACTATCTGTGACTAAAATCTATCAATAGAATCGTAGCTGGAACTGGTAGTGGAACCAGTTGCAACGGCTAGCAAAAAGTAGGAACCCGCTGGAACTAGCCGGGACTTCAAAGCGCCGCAGTTTGGCAAACACTCGAAGCGACTCGCCTCGGCCCGGGCAGGCTGCGTGCCGTGTTCGAGTAGAAAGCAAATACGACGCAGAGGAACGCACAACAAGTGGGAACCTATGAATGGCAGTCGAATGGCTGCGACGCTGATTGATCAGAGAGATTCCCCATATGATACGAGGGAGAGAAAGAGAGGAACAGAGAGCGGGGAAGGTACTCGTACGAGATCTGAGATTCGATGTCGATTCACTCAAACAAAAAATTCCCAAGAAGTTGTCGATGTTTGCCCGCTTGAACGCTTCGTTGCAACTTCGAGTACTGTTTGCCCCGAGGCAGCTGCAACGCCTCGGCTCGCATCGTCTTGCTCACCTTTTGCGAATTCCCTGCCAACTATTAGACAAACCTCCCCAGCCCCTCTCTCTCTCTTCGTATAACTCTCTAGGTCCGGCAACCCTCTCTCGTTCTCTCGCTCTTTGGAGCCCGCACACGAGCTTGCCTCGACTTTGACAACACCGCCCCATGTTGATAAGGTCGGTTTGGCTTGTTCTTCGACAGCGACACCTACCTCCGCCTGCCCGGCTCCGTTGCGTCTTCAGGTTAAACAATGAGATTATGTTGACGATATGGTTTGACAATTGTCGAACATTGTTTGACGTTTGCCGATTTCTATTGACACTCGTATCGCTTACAAGGATGTAACGCTGTGTTTTCCTCTCTGTTTTCTTGGAATAAAACACGAGCGCAAGCCTTTGTACTGCCGCCCTGGTCGTAGTAGGCCCTAATTCCATTTAACCTAATTAGGCTCGCACGATCTGTGCGAATAACTAGGTCAGGCGATAAAGTCGCAACAATTAAGGCTAATTGGCAGAGTGCATTTTTTGCAATGCAATCTTTGTGTTGCATTCTGTCTCAGATAAATTAGGCTAATTGGGGAAGAATACGTGCTAACTGAGAAGTAATCAATTAGTTTGAAGTGAGGAAACTTTGTAAAAAGAGGGAAAGTATTATAGTAAAATAACTTAGTATATTTCCTTAGAATTTATTACGTGAAGTCCTTAGAATAAGGAGAGTAACTTGGGCTAATAAGATCACTTTTGGTCGAATGGAAAGAGGAAGGGAGAGATTCCATATTGCGTATATTTAAATTCATTTAAAGAAATCTTCTTTCTAGAACATCTTGAAATCTTCCTCTTTCATATTCTCTGCTTCCATATGTTACATAGGTTAATAAAGTTATTGCTTCATTGAGCTCCAGTTGAAGTTCCCCTTCATAGCACACAAATCTTTGTCTTTCCATAAACAATCTGAAGAACCCTTTAACCCTTGAGTTCACCCCTATTCAAACAAAAACCGACTGAGGTCGGAACTTGACTTTGGCTCGTGTGCAGCTCATTTGGGAACCACTCGAACCAATTAGACACTTGGGCTATAAACACTCGATGTCACTCACCTGACATTGAACCCAATTCGCTGGAATGGTTGTTATTGCTAAGGTTGGTATTGTTGTTGTTACTACTGCTAATGTTGTTGTTGCTCTCAACGGAGGAGGAGGTGAGGCTGCTCTGCGACGACTTCTCCAGCACATCGTGATCCTCCTTGCAGTACAGGGCGCCCGCATCACGTAACGCGAATTCATCGCCTGAAGGAGAGTGTAAATATTAATATAGGGTGTGATAGGAGGGTCAGGGGGGTTAAACATACCTGGCAGCAATTGTCGGGCACACGCGGAACAGCGAAAACACTCGATGTGAAAGATTTTCGTCTTGGCTCGCATCACAAAATCATTTTTGCTAAAGGAGTTACCGCATTTATCACATTTTGTACCAAATAACCTGGACGGGAGAGAGCGAGAGAGAAGGAGAAAGAGCGTGCGAGTTAGTCTCATGATGTGAATGTGTAAATAGCCTTGGGTGAGTTCAAGTGCCGCCCGCCTCTTGTTTATGACTATTAAATAACATAAACAAAATAAATAAAAAAAGAGTAAATAATGAAAAAAAAAGATTCACAAAAATTCACAAAAAAAAAAAAAATAAACTGAAAGTGCGACAAGGGGGGAGGTGGGAGGCAGTACAACTGTCTTTTGTACAGGCCGCACAGCCGAGCATCAATCATTTGTGCAAGTAAAGTGTTAATTTATAGCCTTGCACGTGCTAATCAATTATTCAAAGATTTGCACCGCAAATAGTTGGACGACGCGACGCGCCAATCTGACCGCCCCCGCTTCTGTCCCCTATCAACCCCGCAGCGCAATCGAAAAGCTGATTGCACGTCATACATTTAGCAATGATGAAACCCGTGAGAGAACCTAGATACACTAAGGCCAGGCTGGACCCGGCCCGGCACGGCCAGCTGTCGCTTAGAATGTGCTTATGTGTTCCCTAAACAACAAATCCGTTGGCAGCCCCCTCCTAATTAACATGGCCAACAAGTGTCGACCGTGCCGTGCTGCCAGTGCTGCTGTGCTGCTACAGTTGCGCGCGCGAGAGAGGCCAACCGCATGACCGGACTAGGTAGGGTATCGCTAGTGTTGTCAGCTCACTAATTATTACAATTAGATCATGATTTGAACGGGCGAGAAACAAGTCTCGTTCGAAACTTTAATTAATTGTCTGTTTAGGCGGTGAGAGGTGCGATTATTTTAGTATTTTCAGCAGTGATAAATTGCACTATCAAGCTTAATGCATAATTGCAATGATTGGGCAGCACTAGATAATCTGCATATTTTAATTGGGGTAACACTTTGAATGTGTGTGCTGTTAAAGACTTTAACAGCATTTGACACTCACCTAACATAATCACGCTTGCAGTAGGTTTTGCCGTCGCGCACAAAACACGTACAGCTTTCGTCCAGAAATTGCCTGCATTCCTGGCACTTTAGGCACGCTGCATGCCATTCCAGATCGGGAGCGACGCGCAGTATATACTGATCGTGAATTTGGCCGCCACAGCCTACACAATGTGACAAACGTTGTTTTTCTGCAAATAGAAGAAATGTAAACAATGATTTAGTTGAAAGTGCATTAAAAGCTGACTGCTATGAAAGACAAACTTACAAGCTGCAAGCACAGCTTAGCAGCGCACTGTTAACAGTTAACAGCTTGCAGTATTTATTCTAACAGCAGACTGTTAACAGCAGCTCTGATCACGTACAAGTATAATTAATATTTATTGTTTAATTTTATATAAATATCCATTTCAAATTGTTGGCATTTGCCGTCGGTAAATCAGTTGCACTTGTTGGCAGCCTCAGTAAACAAGTTGGCAAAACAAAGATGGCGCTAATTAACAAACTGTTATCAAATAATCCCAGACTTGCAGGCAGCTAACCCAGCCCTGGCCCGCCAATCCCTCGCTACATCCTTTGCGTGTGTTTACCCAAGTGCCGCCCGAAAAACGGGAAAAACTTTGTCGGAAAACATTTGAAAAATTCATAAATCTGCCAAGTATTTAAGTTGCAGCTCGGCCAAAAGTTTTCGTGCGTCGTTGGGGCAACGGCGAAAAAATCAATGCAATCATTGCCACATTATGTACGAGTGCCAGTAGCAGTGCCTCCCCTGCCTCTCCTCATCCCCGTAATCCTTGGCAAAGCGAAAACGAGAAGAAAAAAACACGACAAACTTTTGCAACAGGAAAAACTTTTTGCCTGTTGAAAAATTAAGAAAAACTTTGACGCGCGCTTAGCACGTTTTAAATGTTTCGTTGTGCCCCCACACACACACACACACACACACACACTCACACACAGAGACAGAGAAAATACAAATGCGTAAAGAGGGAGAGAAACACACACGAAGCTTTGTGGCTGTTTCGTCTTTGTATCTTTAAACGTGGCTGCGTATCTCGGCGCGTTGTATCTCTGTATCTGTATCTCTGCCAGTCTCTGTGTGTGTGCGTGTGTGTGTGTGTGTATCTTGCGTATCGCTCGCACTCGCAGCCTCTGCACATGAATTATTTATAAAGGCGGAGCAGACAAGTTGCTGCCGTTGCCGTTGCCCGTTCGCTGTTGTTCCTTTCGTTGTTGTTGTTGTTTTGTTTCGTTTTTTTTTCGGCAAGTTTAGTGTGTGTGTGTGTGTTTTTTTTTCTTCCTCGCCTGGTTTTCTCGTTTGCTGCTGCTGCTGCCTCATGCTGCTCAAGCACTTCAGACGCCAGCATTTACTTCCCTGTGTGCCCCCTTGCACCGCCTCCTCCTCCTCCCCCTTGCCAGCGCTCGTTGAACAGTGCGCGGCCTTCATCGTCAGCCCTCAAGCTGAGAAAGCTTCAAGCTTCAGTCGCCGTCGCCGTCGCTGTCGTTGTGGCAGTGGCAGCCTTCGCCTTTTTGCGTAGCATGTGCGCTTTTTTTTCTGCAGCCATATCTACCTCTCTCTCTCTCTCTCTCTGGCGCACTTGTCAGTGTGTGCCCTCTCTCGCTCTCGCGCACTCTCTCGTTGGACTGCCCATAAAGCTACCCTATATAGTCAGTCATGTGTTGTTGTTGCTGTTGTTGTTGTTGCTGTGTGTGCGTGGCCACCATTTTTCTTCTTCCTCATTGCTGTTGTTGTTGTCTGCTTCCTTTTGGTGTTGTTGTTGTTGCAGTTGCTGCTGTCGCTTTTGGACAGCTTCTTTTGTATAAATTTCCAGGCAGCGCGTATCTTTTGCTGACTGACATTTCGCATTCATTGTTTGTTGCCTCAGCCAGAATGTGTGTGTGTGTGTGCGAGTATCTGTTTGTGTGTGTGTGTAGGTGTTTGTCTGCCTTAATGATCCTGCGCACTGCGTTTTCATTTTTCTTTTGCCTCCCCAACCCCATCTCCATCCCCAACGCACCCCACCCACATCCCTCACACACACACAGACACTACCAACACACACGCAGCGCACACACACCGCAGCCATTACGACTCGTAATGGGAATTTAAGCGCAACTCCTGCGCTGCCTCTGCCTCTGCCTCGTTTGTATCTTTTTTGCGCGTTGGAGGGTGGAGGAGGGCAGGCGGGCGAGAACCTTCCGCTTTTGCGGCGTATCTTTTGCATGTTGTGCTCGCCCCCAAACCGACACTGCCCACATTTATGGGGGTTGGCTGTCGGCGGGGGATGGCTTTGGCATTTGGCGCGTCGTGGTCTGCACGATTTTTCGTTTTTCGGCGCTTTTTGCGGCACACTTTGGGGTTTTTTGCGACTGGGTCGGCAAGGGGGAGGTTTGCCAGTCGGTGTGTGTAGGGTAGACAGGCAGCAGGGGGAGGAGGAGGAGGAGGAAGAGGATGATGGCTGTTTGGGGGACAACAGCTGAAATGCAATTTTCGTCTCGTGTTTGTCGTCTATGAATTTTTCCTTGCCACTGCGGCGGGTGGCATTTGTGGCATGCGAGGATGGCAGTGAGGGGGCAGGAGGATCATTTGGCAGGTGAGCATGACAAGGGGATGGGTGGGGAGAGGGGAGAGGAGAGCGAGGAGTGGTTGGCGTCACTGTGCACACTGATGAGAGGTGTGGCACATGTGGCACATGCGGCTATTGCGGCTTTTTCACTTTTAACGACGCAGCGCAGCATTTGCAACATTTGCAACATTTTGCTGCATATTCACAAGCTGCGTCTGTCATTTTTCCATGTTTCCCCATTTTTCGGCTATAAATTTTTCAATTAAACAACTGACAACAGCAACAAATGGGCAGCAAGTTGCAGCTCTTGTTGTTGTTGTTGCTGTTGTTGTTGCTGCTGTTGTTGCTGCTGTTGTTGTTGCTATTTCAGCTGTGATTTTGGCTTAGTGTAAAGTTTAGTGCTTAAATGTTTAATGACTGCATATTTTGTTAATTTTTGTAGCTCAACTGGCCGTGAGAGAATAAAGAGAATACTTAAGTGGACAAAAAGAGAAGACAAAGTGAGCGACGAGAGAGAGAACGAAAGACCGCTAGTGAGTAAAAGAGAGAGAGACAAAGCTCAAGTTTTTCGAGAGTCCTTCAATATGCTGAAACTTTAGGAAGTTAATCTTATAGAATCTTCTGTATTAATAGTTCAGCTATTCGTTCTCTTCTATTTGTAATAATATTTCATTGTTTTCAAAAAGTCTATTGAATTTTTTAAAAAATTTTAGCTTCTTTTTGTTTAAGAACCGTTAAGTTTTCTTATTTAATCTCATTCCAAGTTTTAATGATGACTTTAGCTTATAATATACTTTCTTTTGTTGATTGTTTTATTTTTTTCTTTTTATATATATTTAACAAAGAGATTTCCTTATCGTCTCTTACCCTATAGCTATCTTCAACAATGTTAAACCATTGAAATCACTAAGATCCAAACGAGAGACTTAAGAAACAAACCAATGTTGCACTGCACAGGAATATCTAAGTGTTGTAGTGCCACAGTATGTTGCACATCTATTACTAAGTACGAGCTGAGCCTCAGATAATCTGCAACATGCTGCGTAGATAGTTTCTTTTTCGCGTATCTGCTTTGAGTATCTTGTGCGTTTAAGCGTCTTTATCTAATTACACGCGTTTCACTCGTGTCGAGAGACAGTGAGAGAGAGAAAGAAAGAGAAAGAGAGAGGGATAGATGTAGTTGATGGATAGTTGCAGTCGTGCTGCTGTCTAGGATGTTTGACAGTGAGCCTGCCTGAGTGACTGGCAACTTGAGTGGCGCAGGCAATAAACATATCACGGCGCATAATGAACGCCCACCGCCAGCAGCAGCAGCAGCTGAGGAGCTGAGCCCAGAAAGGAGCGCGATGCGCGCAGCTTCACCGGCAGCTGCTTATCACAGTCGGCGATCTTTCAAAGTGGCCAAAATCGAAGTGGGGAACAAAAATCGGGGAAAAAATGTGCATGCGTTGCAACAGCGACGACGACGAGTGGCAACCAGTTTTTGCAATGGCTGTGCTCACGTTGCAAGGAGGCTAAAGAAGGAGGCAGCAGGCAGGAGGTGGCTGAGGCAGCAGACTGAGGCTGCATGAAGGAGGTTGAGGCAACATGAAGGAGGCAGTTCCTCTCTGCGTATATTCGTATCACTTTTGCAGCCATGTTGCTGTTGTTGTTGTCGTCGCTCTTGTTGCTGTTGTTGTCGCCGACAACGGCAACATGCAAAATGCAAAGCATCGATAAGATACGAATGCGAGTGCGAGTGCGAAAGAGTCTCCCCAGTCTCACTCAGTGCTGACTGTGGAGTGTGGAGTGGCTCGGAAATTATGGAAGCTCTGCGGATATGCGCGCGATTTCAAAAGCAACTACTGTTTGAGCTGCTGCTGCTGATGCTGACACAGACGAAACGGGGTAAGCCACATTGGAGGAAGGCACTGGGAAGGGGAGAAGTCACTCGGTTCGGGGGTCTCTCTCTGGCTACCTTTTGATTTATGGCGCATTTGTTGAATGAAATACAAAGCGCAGTCACTGACAGTTGAAAAGCAAGTGCCGCCAAGCAAAGGAATTTCACATGCTCATAAAGCCAAGTCAAGAGACAACGAAAACACAACTGTAGATACATTTGTAGCCATGAGATACAACTAGCTACCAGTTGAAAGTCACAAAACTCCCACTGAAATATTGATTGAATTCGCATAGACTTAACTAACTTATAGAACAAGTAAAGGGAGTAGATACAAAAAGACAACTGAAGATATCATAGTTACAGTTGAAGGTAACTGTTCAGATATATCTATAAACAAAGCTACAGTTGATTCTACACTTAAAGATACAGCTGGAGTAACTAAATCAAGAACTAAACATATCAACAAATCAAAACCTTCTTCTCGTTTTACTTTACTCAATACTTCCTACAGAAATCTATAGGCCATCAGCCAGTTCAGTCATCTCCCAGTTAACCTCAGCTCATTTGCCCGATACAATCTACATCCTCTCAGCTACAAAACCTCGCCCCTTGCCACACCACTAACAATGTCCTGTGCCGCGTGTGACTTCTACGAAAATTTGTCATATTTCCTGGAATATTCGTTGTCCCTTTCCCTTACTGGAGTTTTCTGCTTTCTGTTTTCAGTTTATTTTGTTTTTGTTTTGGTTACCTGCAAAGCGAAACGCTTAAAAAATTAATGATGACAGCGCGCACAGGGCTTGCAACACGTGCCGCAACGCGATGCTGGTATCCCAACTGTCCCTCGATGTTGCCTCGATTTGGATTTCTCGAATTCACATTTTGACAGACTCATCAATTTTGTAGATACCGAAACGAGCGGGGGCCAGGAGTATCTGCCTGCTCCCACTCCCGCTTCAGCGACCTCTGTGTGCTGCTGCTCCAACGTGCCCCATCCTGCTTCTGTTGCTTCACTGATTAGGCAACATTCGCTGGCCATTGTTCTCTGCCGAGCTGCGTGGGTTGGGCAGCTACCCTTGGCTATCCCTTTTTTGCTGCTACCTCGCTCCCACTCTGCTCCTTTATTTCTTCTCTCTCTCTCTCTCTCTCTCTCTCTCTCGCTGTTTCCCTCTCTGTCTGCCTGGCCAACTGGTCACTGGGATTTTGTGTGTGGAAGGAAGCTTTGTGGTTTTTGATTTGTTTGTCTGCCTTCGCTCGCTGGATCCTATCAATTATGTGGTCTCCCTCGCTGGGGCTATCTCTCTGTCTCCCTCTTCCCCTCTCTCTCTCTGTCTTGCTTTGTGTGCACTGCAATTTGGGGGCTTTCTGCAGTCGGCAATCGTGCTGATTGTCTGTCTTAAGTTGGCTTAATTAAGTGCAGTTGCTTTTGACAATGACAACGTAATCTTCATTTGGCTATGGGCCACATCAAAAACAACTGACCGACTCCATAAATACACGCACACACACATACAACTCTATCTGCATCTGCATATATCTGCATATGTATGTGCCTCGTGTTGTTTTAGTTGTTGTTGTACATATAAATTTGCCTAATTAATTACAAAAAACACCCGAGCGCATTTCGATTGATCGGCAAGAGGAGGAGCAGCAAAGGGTTAATTGTAAAATCTGGCGATGGCAGCGTGACTGTTAGTGATGACACTGGGCAGGGGCTAAATCTAGTTGTCTTTATGTGGGGAATACTTATATTTATATAAGTATATAATTCATACAATATAATAATAGTTGATATATCTGATAAAAACTTTTTAAGTTGAGATTAGATTGAATTTCTGAATAAGCCAAAAGAAATTGAATCAATCGATGCTTTTCTATATATTCAAACTGTTATATATATCTAAACCTCAGCTTGCCTATATATCATATAGATTTTACTGTATTTAAACTGTTAATTATATATATTTTTAAGTTTTCAGATATATTTAAAGTTTTCATGAATAAATCCCCCTTATATTCCCTCTATTATCTTCCTTGTATATTTCTCTTCAAAAACTAAAGTTCTGCCAAAACTTTGTCTTGCACACTCCAAACTGACTGCCACGTTTTGTGGCACTTTCAAACATTTGATTGATTTCATTGTTCATTGTGAGAGACAGCGAAATGCTCGTGTCACGCGTGCTTCGACTGCGATGCGATCTCGCTGCGATGATTCCCAAGCGCACTCAAGACACAAGCACAAAGCACAGAACCGATTTCGAATCAATCGAACGAACAACAACAACAACAAAAACAAAAACAATAAATAAATAAAAAATCCGATGGAGAAGAAGAAAAAGCAAAAGAAGCTAAAAGAAGCCAAAAGAAGCCGCCGACTGCAGACGCTTTGAAGTGTTTGATTTTTGTATTGGCCGATCGAAGTGGCTGACGCTGTTGTTGTTGCTGTTCTTATTGTTGTTGCTGTTGCTGTTGTTGTAGTTGTTGGCTGTCGCTTTATTGAAGCCAAATTTGAATACGCGAGAGAGACACGGCAGAAGCTGCCAGTGGCGCGACATCAAAGAGTGCCTGGACTCAAAATGGACATGGGCCTGCAACACAATTTATGCCAGCCAAGAGAAGAGAAGGCACACACACACAAACACACTGGCACACACTGACCAACACACACAAAAAGGTCATTTCCGTTGCAGTTGTGTGTTTGTGTGTGTGTGAAACAAAATGCCGACGAGTTGCCGCAAGTTGTTGCAACCGAGTTCGAGTTCTGACTGCCTTCGCTGGATGCTGACTGCATTCCCCTGCACCCCCTTCCCCCTCTTGGCAGTGTGTGTGTTGCGTGTTGCTTGGCGCGCAGACAGATGACAAGACGCGATAGTGTCTCTCGCAGAGCCCCTGTGCTGCAACAGAGCAGAGCAGAGCAGAGCAGGGAAGGGTGAAGGCAGACGAGAGAAGAGGCTAAGGCAGTTGCGGGTTAAGTGATGATCATGATGGGTTATTAGGCAGGTTGCGTTGACAACGCATTTGTCTTGGCCAACCGCCGACGCAGGATCGCAGCGAGTACCCCAGGTGTGTGTGTGTGTGTGTGAGTGTGAGTGTGTGTGTGTGCGATAAGCGCGCGACATTTATTTATGGTGTTTTAACACAAGTGTCGCCAATGGGCCAAAAAAAAGGCGCCGTAGAATTCAGAGAGCTCTGTGAGTCGCCGCAGGCCTTTGACAGACAAAAGGGAGATACAAACAGACAGAGAGTGGGAGAAAGAGAGAGAGAGAGAGGGAGGGAGAAGGGAGTGAGAGGGCAGAAGGAAGAAAGAAAGCCGTCGCTCAATCGACTGACGGCTCAGCGTCAGAAACGACTCGAGAAGTGTCAAATTAACGTCAACTCACAAGCCGCACACAGCTTCAGAAAAACCCAAAGAAAAAGATATTTACAAGATATACACAAGAAACATTCAAGAAACGTTCAAGAAGAGTGAGAGGAAGAGGGAGCAAGGAGGGGAACAGAGAGAGAAGCAATTAAAGCGCAGCACAAACAAATCGAAATTCAAATTCGAAGCTCAAAATTCAAATTCAAATTCAAATACAAATTCGATAACCAAATTCGACAAATCAAAATGCAGTTTAACCTTTTATGGCCGCGCAACATGTTGCAAATACTGACAGAGCTCCCCCCTCTGCTTCTCTCTCTGCCCCTGCCTGCCTGCTTTTTGACTAGTTTTTCTTTATCATAAATGCGTTTTGGCATTTTTGCGGCACTTTTGGCTAATTAGTTAGCGGCAAAGATTTGTCGCCGCGACCACATTGTTGCAGCAGCAGCAGCAGTTGTTGCTGTTGCTGTTATTGTTGCTGCAGATGTTGCTGTTATTGTTGCTGCAGTTGTTGCTGTGGCTGTTGCTGTTGTTGTCATCTCTGTTGGAATTGTTGTTTCTGCTCTCCATGGCAGGCGGCTCGTGTAAATATTTGACCTGACGCGTGTGAACTTTAACAGTTTTTATGCTTTATTTGTCGCAAATATTGCACAAACACAACGAGGCAGCTGCCCCCCTACCCCACTCTCTACCCCCCTCTCTTGCTCCCCCCGCCTGCTTGCCACCTCATCTTGGTTCAGTGTTGAAACAACGCGACGTTGCCTTGTTTGCATTTCGGGCCTCGGGGATGTTCAGCTTGTTGCTGCCTTTTGTTGCTGTTGTTGCTCTTGTTGTTGTTGTTGTTGCGCATGCGCGCACCTTTTGCACTTGAGCATTGCGCGTGTTGTTGTTGTTGCTGTTGCCCGTGTTGCTGTTTTCTCCCGTCTCCCCCCTGGCTCCCTTTAGCCTGCATTTGCTGCCACAGTCTTTATCTCTGCCCCAGCTGCTGCTACTTCTGTCGCTGTCTTTGCCTCTGTCCCTCGGCAACATGCAACATGCGTTAGCAACATACTTGCCACACAGTCGGCAATATTTTTCACTTGCATGCTGCAAATACTGCACAAAGCTGCGAGCTGTGTACAATCTGCGAAAATTGACGGAGAACATTTTGAGCAGAAAGAGAAAAGTTGTTGGAGAATATTTGAGAAAAATTTTGAAAAAATAAAGTGAAATGAAATGGACTTCTTTTAGAATATTTATATGATATTTTCAGAATTTTTAAAAAGGATTTTAATGTTTATAATAAATGCCCAATCATTGTTTATATACTAAACAATTTCGAATTTTTACGTTTTTCGGAAACCTTTTTTATTACAATTCCTAAAGGATCAACCTATGTATGAAAGCAAAATAAGATTTCGACTTAAGAACTACAAAAGCCAAAGGGAATTGCATTTGTCGGAACGAATAAAAATAAAAGTTCATATACCCGAGAATTTCTATAGCTCTAGAGTTTAAATTTATAACTACCTGCATACATTCTTTGCATTTAAATCCCTTCTAACATTGATGATGTATTTTGTACAACCTTAAAGCTCAAATCTCTCGAATCTGCTAAATATGGTATCCGTTTAAATTTCAGTGCTCGCTCATACACATATGTACGCATATATTTTGAATATATCATGAATATATCAAGTATATATCGTATATATATTCATTTATATATATGTATATTTTATTTATTTATATTCCAAAATTTTAAAGCTTTAACCTTGCATCTTCCCACACCTTCTTCTCCCTTCTCCCTTCCATCATATATCATATATGTATATTTAATTTAGTCTCACAGATCCATAGCCCTGCCCAACTTTTACAGCATCTTGGAGGCTAGTTAAGAGTGCATCAGATTGTATATCTCACTCTCTCTCTCTTGGTAGGCAAGGTGTGCCTGCAGCCAGGCGCATTCCTGTGCGTGAACCGTTATAAAAACTTAAGACCTCATTAAAAGAGGCCGCCAGAGCCGACGCCGCCGCCGCCGCAGCTTGCTTTATGGCTGCTCAAGATCGAGCTGACCATTTAACGCCATCGCCAACGTGCGTTGTGGTCCTTTTAAGCGACTATATAACTATGCAGATACAGATATATACAGTATATATACACGCATATATAGGTATAGGTAGGCTGCCCCGTCGATTACGCACACGCAAAGGCGTAGATCCCAAAGGGAAGGAGCGTCGCCGCCAAAGGCTGCGCTGCTGTTGTTCATGCAAATTTTAACTTCATTTCGGCTTCGTTTTGTTAATTAATTTATATTATTTTATTTGGGTGTCGTATACAAGACCGAAGCGAACTGCACAGATCTCCAACTTCGATGTTCCGTTGTTGTTGTTGTTGTTGCTGTTGACATGCCTTGTGGCTGCCTGCAATCGTCGTGGTCGTTGTGGACCTCTCTGTCTCTGTCTGTGTGTCTCTCTCGCACTCTTTGCCGACTCGAACGACAAATTTATATTTAATGAGCTTCATAAAATTTGAATTTCAAAGGAGCCTTGCACCGCAGCGGCATGTTCGGATCGTTTCCCGAACTGTCCCCGTGCAGCGTTGATTGCCACTTCGCATTCGCCTTCATAGTCCGATTCCTTGTCTCCTCCTCCCTCTCTTTCTCACTCTTTCTCTCTGTTTCTCTCTCTTGCTGCCTTGCTGTTTCTTGGCCAAATGAAGGCATATAAATTGCTGGTTTTATGGCGTTTTAAGTAGGCCTGCTTTATGATCCTGCTCAGTTCGCGATCCGCACTCGCCACTCACGCTATCCACACTCACTGGCACTCACACTCACACACACACTCACACACCTGACTCTGTGGCTATGATTCATTGGCGCTGTGTGGTCGTAATCGTCGACATCTCAGCCAAGCCAAGGAAGACTTATTGCTGCCCACTTAGGCGACAAAACGCTGTCGGCGCAACTTCCTCACGCGTGAAGAGCGTGCGAAGAGTACCACAGTTCCCCCCCCCTTCGGCTTTCCTCTATCTCCCCTAGTGATCTGCAAATCTGTTGGCAACTTGTTGGGCCTGTTTCTCACTTGAGCCCGGCAACATTTCAATTTGACATAATGAGCCACATTTTGTTACCAGTAGGCAGAACCACAGAGATGCTGCTGCTGCTCATAAGCGCCGACTAACAGAACTACAGACTCTTAACGAGCTTCGAACTTGGCCAAGAACATGTGTTAGGAAAAGGGAGGGAGACAGAGAGAGAGAGAGGGAGAAAGACTTGACAAACATATTGATATGTTCAAATTTGGTTGAGGCTTTTAAGAGTTTTAAAAATTGTTTAAACTGTACACACAGTAGATTGATTAATTTGAAATGGTTTGGAAGACATAAAGGTATTTTGAATTTATTATATATTTATATATTAAATTTATATACCTTTAGAATTGGTTAACTGTAAACAAAAGGTTGTTGCAAAAGTGCAGTAAGTGGAATAAGTAAAGGCACTTTATATTTGTAAATACAGTATCAGGATTTCAGCTGACTCGAGGTCTCCAAAACAAAGAAATATAATAATAAAGGACTTGGTACTGGCATTGATATTGTATTATAGGTAGTATATTTGTATTTTATAAATTCTTATAAGTATTTTTATATACTTTTATATATATATGTATTTTTATATATTTTACACATATTTTTTTCCAATTTTCCCATTTGCATTCAGCGTTTTGAATTTATCAAATATAAAGTCATAAAGAAGTCTTTATAATTTATTTCTAAACATAAATTTTAAAAACAATGCCAATTTTGTATTTACAATATAATATGTATAAATTAAATTTAATTCAATATTAAATTTTGTGTTCCCAATATAATATATATTAAATTTAATATGTTGAATATATTGAATTTCCAAGAAATATGTAACCTAAACTCATTGTTAATATTAAACACTTTTTTCAACTGTTCACAGTTATGTTTTTCATCGATTTATCAATTTATGAATTCCACATCCAAAATTAGTAGGCATAAAATATGAATTCAAATTTGCATGCGCTCCAAATTGGTTTAAGAATTAGTTTTCTAAATGCAATAAATAGAAAACAGTGTTTTATATATTTCTCAAATATTCCTTGAGTGTTATGAATGCTTTGACACAAATTCATATTTGCACAGACAGACTGGGGAAACACACTCGACTGCAGATGGGAAACAAGTTTGTTGAATTCAAAGAGAAAACCAGTTGGAGGAGAGTCCCAGTCCCAGTCCCAGTCCGAGTTCAGTTCGGTTCGATTCGGTTTCGCATTGATTAATGTTTTCGATATATTTATGGGTTTGTTTTCACTTCGCTATTTGTTTCGATAAATTCTGGTTGCGAATTGAAATTATCTAGTTGTGTCGTTGTTTTGCATATGCTCGGGCTAATTTGATATCCAAAGAGAAGAAGAGGGGGAAGGAGAGAAGGGAAGGGAGGTGCAAGAGATGTGCAACTTGTTAGGCAAGTCAACAACAACATTTCAATCTGACATAATGAGCCACATGCGACTGCAGGTAGTCGCTCTATATCCTGCCCGCTCTTCATCCTTCTTCCCTCCTTCCCTCTCTCTCTCTCTCTGGCTGCAAGTCAAAATATTTTGCAGGTAACGGTAATTAGCCGACTAGGCTACCGTCTGAGCTGCAAACTGCACTCCGTCCCTGTCTCGTTCTCAACCTCATTCACCACAGACGCCGCCGCCTTCTTCTCCGTCCACGTCGTCGTCATCTAATTTTGAATGAGTTGCCCCGCGGCGCGACGCGACGCCGTCGCCGTCGCAATCACAGCGAGCGGTCGGGTTTGAGTTTGAGTTTAGGTTTGGTCATGGCTGGGCTCGGTTCGGCTCGGAGTCTCGGGGGCGGTCACAACCTGTTGATAGCCGCGTCTGCCTACCCAGACGATACTTGAGATTAAGAGCTCTCAATACAAACAAGCGACATGCTAAATGTCTCTCTCACTCTCGCTCGCTCTCACACTCCTTCTCTCTTGCTGTGGCACTCGAAGTGAAGCGGAAAAGTAGTGCGCTTGTAATGCGATATATCTGCAGTCAGTCGGAGCATGTTATATAAGGTCGGATCCTGCTTAAGTGTCGCTTACAAATTTGGAGTACTCCCGACGTCGCCAGCGACGCAATCGATCTGCGGCAGCGACTGGCGACGGCGGTGAAGTGTTTTTTATTTGATGTAACCAAATCTCAGACTCCCTCCCACCTCTCTCCCTCTCGCTGCTGCCCCTCTCTGTTGCCCCTTTCTAGAATCATTGCATCCTGTTGAAAGTTATTGCTCGCTTGTTCTTCTTGTTATCGTACTTGTTGTTGTTGTTGTTGCTGTTGCTTTTTATTGTCTCCTGCTTAATTAGTCATTAAAAGCGGGTTATAAAAATGACACTCGTAAAAAGGCAGCACAAGTGCGACCGAGACAGAGAGAGAGAGAGGGAGCGAGGTGCGCTGCGGCGCCCCCAGTAGAGCTTTAAAAGCGACGCCATTAAAGAGCTCAGCGCGAAGCGACGCGCTGCGGCGTGTTGCATGCAACACGCCAGAAGCAGCAAGGCAGCAAAGCAGCGACGCAAAGCCCCCAAAGCTGGCCAGCTGACAGCCCAGTCCGAAGGCAGCATGCACCTGAGCACACACACTGGGCACACACACACTGGCACACACACACACCTTTTCGAAGGTGTCATATGACGCAGCGGGTGTTCTGCGCTGTGCAGCCAACGGCAGCCCAAAACCAACACGCCCCCCGCCCCTGTGCAACGCCCCCGCCATCGCCAAAATCCCAGCGGGAAATGCGACGCCAAAAGGCGCCGTTTAATGAGCGCCTGGAGAGGCACACTCCACGGTGGTGGTTGCTCTGCTCTGCTCCGCTGCTGACTGACTGTGTGGTTCTGGTTCGCTCAGTTTCTGTTTCTGTTTCTGTTTCGGTTTCGGCCAAAAACACACACTCACGCGATAAACGGGCGTGGCATGCCTCGCACGAGGGCAGCCTGGCAATTTTGGCATTATTTATCAGTTGATTTATGTGCAACGCGCTTCCCTACCCCCTTCCCCCCTCTCCATCTCTCTCGCTGTCTCTCTTATTCTCTCTGCCTTTTTGTGGAAATTTAATATTCGTTCTGACTGCCCCGAACAGTAGCGCGGCTGCCTTGACAGGCGCTGACACCTCGACTGAACTCTTTAAGAGCTCCAATTTTAATTGCACTTTAATAGGCCGCTCTGCTGCGGCTTTAATGCTTGCCCCATGGAACTGCAGCAGACACAGGTCAGCAGCGGCTCGCAAGCAGTAATTGGGGCACAAAGACAGTCGGACTTAAAGCCGTACAAAAAAAACAATTGCAGTAAATGAGCACATAAAGAGTTGGGGAAGAACT
This sequence comes from Zaprionus indianus, assembly GCA_018904595.1. Taxonomy (NCBI): domain Eukaryota; kingdom Metazoa; phylum Arthropoda; class Insecta; order Diptera; family Drosophilidae; genus Zaprionus; species Zaprionus indianus. Next base: position 9,061,208 of record JAEIHA010000905.1, read on the forward strand.
CACAGAGAGGAAGCATTAAATGTTTATTTTTTTTCCTTTAAATTTGGCATTGCTTAAAGAACCTTTCAAGAGTAAAATATTAAATGTTGTGAAAACCTTTAACAAATTAATGATTTAAAATTTGTAAATAACTAAATGATTATTTTCTTAGAGTGAAGAACTTATTTAGTTATTATTGGAATATTTTTATATTATTCTTTTATGATTATTATTATTATCATTATTATTATATTGTATTTTGAACATAAAACTACTATATCTATGATTCTAATAAAGTTTTCTTAGTATTTCTATTTATCTCGCAAATTTGGTTACGTTGATTTCTTGGTTATAAAATTTTCAAATGGGATTAAAGTATTTAACCTTAAAGTATTTATATTTTTCATTTGAATAATAATGTTTACAAATTATGCAACATGAAAAAATTAACGTGTTTCAAATATATTTTTTAAAAATTTAATAGCTTAAGAGTTGCTAAAAACTTGAGGTTGAAATCATCATTAAAATGCTTGATGACGAATTACTCAACTTTTATTTATTTATTTTTTTTTTTTTTGAATGTTGAAGCCTGAATTAAGTTTTTGATAAATTTGTCTTAGTATGAATAAATGTTTTTTATTGATTTGAATTCTACATTCAACGACATTTCAACTTGTTAATTATTTCCTCTTTGAACCACTATTTTGTTTTTAAATTTAAGAATAGAACTTAATAATATCTCAAGTTTTTCTTAACTTCTGTTCTGAGGCATCTTTTTGGAACATTTCGAACATGTCTTTATACTCTTCAAAGTCATTTCCCACCTACCATTCATAAAATAACACTGATTATATTTCCTCTTTCAGTTGGAATGCTAATTTGTCGACCTTATCGACTGCCTGCATCCTGCCTGGGTCTATGGAACCAACATAACAATCGTTCAAAACCCGTTGCGATAGTAGGGCATCGAATGGGTCTCCCTCAATCAAAAAAAAGGGGCACACCCACACGGGGCACAAAATTTATGCGCCACTCGCTAAAAAATTTCGTCTATATTTTATGTGTTTGCTTTTTTCGGGTTTCCGGCCAGTATTTTTGGGATTCCAGACTGCGCACAGTCGTTCCTGTGCCTCTGTGTCAGGCTGTCTGCACAGGGTGATAAAGTTATTTAGGCGCAAATCATAAATTCCCAAATACAGAACCCCGAGAGCGGAGCTTATCTGATTTTGCACTTGGGCCCGGCACTAGATCAATATGTTCTTGGTCCGAAACCTGTGCGGGCTATGCGCTTGATACAGGCTAAGAGAGAGAAAGAGAGGGAGGGAGATAGAGGCGCAGCTGTGCGCCTGCGCCTGGTGTCACATTTGAAATACATTTGTGTGCGTGTGTGTGTGACTCGGAAAGGGACTCCGACAGATAGACAGACTTGGAAGAGACATGAGACAGTTGGGAGATACGCCAAAGTAGATTGAGAATACGATTCAGGTAAATTTGCCCGAGTTTATTTTTTTGTTTTTGTTTTTTGTTTTTTATTCTTAGCTCGGGTTTAATTAACAGCTCGCTGGCGCGTCTGTTTGACTTGTGAAATTAGAAAATTATGCCTGGAATTTCCGTTCACAGATCAGTAAAATAATCAAACTCGAAAAAAACCAAAAACCCAAAACCCAAAGCCGAAAAAAACATAAAAAAACGGCAGCAAACATTTTGCGCATTTGCTTTGCTGATTAGCGAAAGAAAATGATAATGAGTTATCTATGGGTCGATAAATGGAGGATGGGGGAAGGGTAAACCATTTAAATTCGGTTTGAATTGGATTTGGATTGCTAGGTGATTGGGAGGAAACGAATTGACCGCTATGAGGTAAAGAAATCCATGTGAAAATGATGACTAGTGAGAAAAGTTAGTGATTGTTTGCTTTTTAGAATGAAGTTGAGGATTTTTCAAAGACTTTACGAAGTTTTAATAAGAAAGAAAACCAAAGTGGATCTCCATTTTTAGGAAAGTTGTATGAAATCAACCATGCATAGATGCCAATCATATTTGATTGCTTTTCAGTAGCTTTAAAAGCTCATTAAAGCATAGAGTGAGCTTTAAATAGGTTGGAGTGTAAAAGGCTTTATATAAAAATAATTCACGTTCTAAATAAAATAGTTTGGATTTTCTTTTAGCTATTTTGAAAGCTCCTGAAAGCTTTGAACGTGCTTTTACTCACTTTAAAGCACTTTCTTTACTCTTTTATATATTATATTCCTTATCATTTCAGTGCCAGCTTATGTCCTCGAAACTTCACCACCCAAGTCGCTCGATAATGCAATCGATTTGTTTTGAAAGTTGCCCTGCGCGACTTAGGCAAAACCAAATCGACCACGATTAATGATGTGTGTAGAACATTTATGGTCAGTCGAAGCAATCGGTTACCGTTCGCCTTTCACGAGCTTTACGACTGTCACACGCTCAACACTTTATAAATATACCAGCACCCCTCCTCCTCTTTCCCATCTGGCCATCGTTTGTGTCTATATAAGTAGTTAAGCCATCCATCTATCTATCTGTCCGGCTGTCTGTCCGTCTGTATCTCGCCATCCCATCTACATATGCCATCCGTAAGCTCCAAGCTCGGTGCCATTCTCCGACTTTGCCTTTTATGGCTGAAACATTTAAAGTCGCATTTCTTCAGCATTTGTTGTTGCTGCTGTTGTTTTGTCATTTAACAAATAATTTGTAAAATTATTGTCAAGCTGTCGCTCTGCTCATTTGCCCAGTCAATTTTTCACAATTAACTTTCGAAACTTCTCGTTCACAATTTTAAATTAGCTCGCGATTAATTTTGCCCAGCATTTAAATCTAATTAATTTTAATTAAATTATGGTAAACAAATGCTTCAAACACACTCACACACACACAGTCAGGTATAAACACACATATGTCATAGGGGAATATGCGAATTTTTGAGGCCAATTGAGGCGAAACTATAAAATGAAAATCGTTTTGATTTTTATGACCACAAATAATTGTCAATTTTTAACGAGTTTGGCATAAAAACCGTTGAGTTTTATTAGATAGTCAGGCAGAAACTAGTTTCGGGTGGGGCTGAAGGGTGGAGAGGGGCAAAAAGGGGAAACAAAACACGTCAATTGCCACGCGCTGCGAAGTATGCAATAGAACAACGAGAGAGAGAGAGAAAAGTGCATAAGCCCAGTTAGAGTTTTAGGCTGGTATTAAATCTGCAGCTAATCCCCCAAAATTCGTTTTAAATTCTGCAAAATATTCTAACTTACTGCCTTTCGTACAGGGTATGAGCATATTCGTGCACATCACTTGCTCAGACCATTTGAAGATTGACAAAAACAAACGCAACCCGAGAGTAAAAAGTGTCGCGTTTTTTGTGTAAACAAAACTTGAGCTCGAGCCTCGGCCCGCTCTACGCTATTTCCTTCTACTATATTTAATTAATTTAACGACTACTTGAGAAGTTCGCAGTGACATGTGTGAGGGGGGCGTGGCTGTGAGAGGGGCTGGCGAAAGCCAATGGGCCTGCGACATGAAAAACTCATTAAAATGTTTACAGGCGCACAAAATCAACAAACCAACAAAGCGAACGGACAGACAGACAAACAGCAGAGCACGAGAGCGAGGAAAAACAAAATGAAAAACAAAAAAACGAAAAGCAAAACGTAGAAAAATTAAAAAACACACGCAGACACGCACACACACACACACGCAAAACAATCTACTGCAACTGAAATTGTTTTCATCTCAAATAAAAACTAAAATCTCAAGCTAGAAATAAGTTTGCTTCGCTTTTCTGTTCATTCTTCCACTTCTCTTCTTTATCTTCTTCTTCGTCTTCTACTTCTCGTTCAATTAGTTAGTTTGCCGTGCATAAGTTTTTCAGCAGTTTGGAAAACTTTTTGGCTGAGCAAAAAGTTTTTCAAATTAAAATTTCGCTTGCATTAAATATTTAATGTGTGTGTGAGTGTGTGTGCACAGCGCAAACTAATTAGAATTGAAATTACAATGCGGCTGCAAGCTGTCTCTGGCGAGTATCTATCAGATACAAATGCATCTACAGCTTTAGCTAGCTGGTGTCTCTGCCTCGTTTATTATTCAGTGTCCAGCGCGGACAAAGTGTTTATGATTATGATAGTTGGTCTTGCTTTTAGCTAGTTTATTTTTGTACACACAACTTTTTAAATGATCAATTTAGTTGGTTTTCATTGAACCTAGACTGCCATTAGCCTAACATGTAATATTTATAATGTTAAAGATACAAGTTAGACCTTTGGCTTGAGCATAGCTCAATGTGATAACTAGCTTTAAGGCGAGTTTCATAACATTTAGTAAATGACAGTTCCTACACAGCGCATCTTTTAAGATTTCGAACTCTTGCAAAGATTTACTTTTAAAAAATTATTTCATTTGCAATTCTGTAGATTCAAACAGGAACTTGGACATGGAGACAGCTTTAAATGTTTACTTGCTGCACAGTAAAATTAATAACAATTGTTTAATAAATGTCATAGATATTGAAGAAACAGCAGCGCATATTGTAGTCGTGCATGACCGCCTTGTCTTCTTGTTTTTTGCCATGTTTTTGTGGTCTTTTGTCTGGTTAGAAAATTGGCAGCTAACATTTGTCACAATTTAGCGTCAAAAATAAAATAAATTTGAATAAAACATATATTTTTGTCACAGCGAATTTTTTAATGACACTTTTGGTTGGCTCACACTCTCACACACACGAACACACTCTCGACTGGCAGTCACAATTAAAAATGCATGAAAACAATTTAGAAATGTGCAATGCAATCGAAATATGGTTGATAATTTTCCGGCTGCCCATCGAGCAAATTTGTCAGCTGCACAATTTGTGCAGCGTTTATCGCATACGATAAATTCGCGACTCACGAGTCACGAGTCACGGCTCACGCCTTTGCGCACTTTAATTGCCCCCGGGCATTAAAATGTCATTCAACCATTAATTGGCGGCAGCCTGGCCTGGCCAGCCGAAAAAAGTTATATTCTACTTAAAATAAAATACAGCTATAATTTAAAAGTTAATGCCGCCGCAAAAGTCAGCTACAAAAGAGCTGAAAATAAATCCAAAGGGTTTTTTGGACTTTTTAATTGAGCCAAGAAAAGCAAAAGAAAGAAACTTAAGATTCATTTGGGGAATATAATGAATATATATCGCATCGTGTATGCAGATCCAAGGTTGGCGATATCGCGAGACCTTAAGTCGATTAAAAAGATAAGCCAGTGAAATATTACCCATAAATCGGTGCTGAGTTTGTTCTAAAACAAAAATAAATCAAATTCAAATGGTTCTTAAAAGTTTCACGATACTGTTCCTCTTGATATTACTTAAGGTTGGCAACACTTTTCGAACTGTTGTAATTTCGACTTGTACTTGAACACGTGAACTCGACCTAACCTGCAACTTGCTGACCTAACTTCTTTAATGATATCAAGCGCACTTAAAGCTCACAGCCTTGACCTCAATTTTGATTTCAAGCGATTTGAAAATGAACTGAAATTGTTTTCATTTTTGGTAGAGTTCAGTGAAGCCAAAGAAATTTGAGAGTTTCCTATTTTGATGATATGATCATTCCGAAATATGTTAGAACATTTTACAGTTGAACGAATTGTTTTTTGGCTTGTCAATATCCAGTGATTTTGCAATTTTGTTTAGCTTTTTTTTTCAAGTTAGGAGGTTAATGACAATTTAATTTGCAAATTTTTGCCGTGTTTGTCTAATTTGTATTTTGTTATCTTTTTGGGTTTTTGTTCTTGACTGGCCATAAATAAGTCATTAACTCGTTTAAATGGCTTTATTAGTCGCATATGATACGTGATATTTGTGCTTTACGTTGTTCCACTTCTGTGAGTCGATTGTTAATGTGCATTGTAGGTAATTGGGATAGTTAAGTTAGCTAGTTTATAATAGTGATAGCTAAAACTGTGAAATAGATGGGAGATCACTGGGAATATTTAGAGATAAATGGCTATTGTTAGTTAAGCTTTTAACTTTGAAGAGAGTTTGGAATTAGATGGAGGGAAAAATGAGTGTGGAAAAATTAGAAAATAAAAGTTACTAGTCTAAGGAAATGCTCTAGACTCTTTAAGATGTATTTAGTAGTCTGAAAATAGATCAGTTATAGATCAGAAAAGGTTCAGCCTCAATTTCTAGATACCAAAGTGAACTCTGTGAGCTTGGGCTTAATTTAATATTCAGAAATATAAAGCTTCCTTTAAATTTTAGCTGAAAACGTTCCAATATCTAAAGTTAATCAACTTCGCCAAAGAAAAACCCAATCAAAATCTCTTGAAATGAGATGCACATTCGATAATTATGATCTTTCTTTTGTACAACGATAATACAAACCTAATAACAAATTCTAATATCTTTGTCTTATTCGCTGACTATTAGAAGAGACTGGGAGACTGGGAGAAACAGGTTTAATCTCGTGGAATCTCGGCGAATACCGACGGCAAATCGACTTGGCAATATTATTATCATATAAAGTTGGATATAGTTTTGGTTTGTAGTACTTACTTATCACATCGTGGCCGTGACAATCCAAATCCAGGTGATGATTCATCACCAGCGATGGCTGTAATCCAGTTTGATTGTGATTGTGGTTGTGGTTGTGATTGTGATTGTGCAGTGGTAGCTGGTGAGCCAAATGGCCACCAATCTCTGCCATTACCATATATTTGGCTTATAAACACTTGGGCAACGAAATCAAATAAAGAACCCAAAACGAACTCAAGAACTCACGCCTTGCATTGAGCAAAATGTTGTTGCTGTGTGTTGCAGTGTGCGGGTGTATGTGTGTGTGTGTGAGAGTTGGGTGTGTTTGTTTTTTTGGATTGATCTTGGCAAATTCCAAAAAAAGGATTTGTTGCTCTCGAGTTACGCTAAGGCACTTTTGCACATTTACAGTTGGTTTGCTTAGTTAGATCTTGCACTGAAACTGGAACTGGAACTGGAGCTGGGAATGGGAACCAGGACCAAGAGAGACTGGTAGTGCTGCTGTTGTTGTTGTTGTTGTTGTCACAGTTGTGGGTAACACGCGCGCACAGGTAAATGTCGGAACGTCATGGGTTAGTTGGGAGTTTCGCAGAGTTTCGCAGAGTTTCGTATCCAAAAGGCGACGGCGTTGACGATGTACAATGAACGACGACGACGACGAAGAAGGCGACGGCAGTTACCGATGACGACAACGAAGCGTAATGTGTGTGTGTGTGTTGCTGTTGTCGTAAGCACAACAACAAAGGGAACGACTACGACGAGAACGTAGAGAACACGGCGAGACGAGAACGCGTAGCTCGGAGCACGATGCTGACGGCGCTGCGACTGCTGAACGACTAAACCGGCTGACTCTGTGTGTATCTTTCGGATTCGCAGGCAAACTTACAGATACACACGCACACACACACACACACACACACGCACATACACGACTCTACTGTTCGGCTCGCCGTCGGCAACGACGTCGCAGCACGCAGCCACCCCCCGTTGGCTGCAGCGCCACTGCTCGCACACTTGGCAACCCTGCGCTGTGGTTAGAGCAGTGCGACTAGCTTGTGGCACAGTCGTGCAGCTGCAGCTGCAACCGGTTTGGCCGAAGTTCGAAAACGTCGCTGAGGGCAGAGGCAGCGGCAGAGGCTGTGGCAGCAGCAGCAGCAACCGCAGCCGCAGCAGCAGCGGCAGCGTCGACGGCAGTGGAAACAGGTGTTTGGCTGCGCTGCTCGCACTCGCTGCGTTCCATTGTGCTGTCTCGCTCTGAGCGGTGATTCTAAATGGCGTCCAAGCGGGCCAATCGGTTGGCGCCACTGCGCATGACTCGCGCCTCTGCCCCCGGTACGCGCCCCACAACGGCGACGGCGACGCTGGCTCAGCTGTGCCTGCGCTGCTGCTGCTGCACGCGTCGTTTGCCGTCGCTACATTTGCAATCCACAGGCAATGGAGGCAGTCAGTCATGCCCAGCGAGGCCCGCCCGCCCACACTGCCAACGCCCCCCCTGCTTCTCTTTGCCTCTCTCTCTCTCTCTCTCCCTCTCTGTTGCTCTTTGCCTCCTTCTGCTTCGTTTTTTCCCTTTTTGCCTTTGTTTTGCCAATTTCGCTTTTGGTTTTCGAAGTTTGTACTACAAAATGGTTGCACTTGTAAGCAAATGCCGCGCCCCCCCCTCTCCCCATTCCCCCCTCCCCTCTCTGCGTGCCTCTTTTGGCTGCAATTGTTGGCTGTGTAATGCGCTTGTCGAAGTTTTTGGCAGCCACAGCCGCACCTTGTCTTGACTCTTGGCTGCGGCTGCGGCGGCGGCTGCCTGCCTCATCTTCCCCCCTTCCCCCGTTCCCTGTGCCTCCTCTTGTTGCGGCTGTTGGGCAACGTTGTCTTTTGGCCTCGTAGCAACATCATAATAATTATTGATCTTTTGATTTCGCTCTCCCTCTCTCTCGCTCTGTCTCTCTTCTGTTGATGTTCAAGGCTCTGTTGCAATTTTAATGACATGTGCCACGCCTGCCCCCCAGTGTGTATGTGTGTGTGTGTGTGAGTGTGTGTGCCTTGTTGCGGTTGCCAGTTCGTTGACTTGGCACCCAGTTGCCACTGTTGCCTGATGATTTGTCGCACATTCAACGTCGCTGGCGTCGGTGGCGGCGTCTGCTTCAGCTGCTTCTGCTGATGCGCTGCTCCCCAGTTGCCATTATTTTTACCGTTTTTATTTGCCGCTCCGCTTCCTGTGTGTGTGCGAGTGAAAGGGAAAGAGAGGGGGGAGGGAGCGTCGACTCGTCATGTTGTAATCAAGGTCATCAGCTCCGCTTGGGCCACTTCTCGCTCAGTCATAGCCGTCGCAGTTAGCCAGACATGCCTGACATTAGTAAATGCTCACACACACACACAACCCCTCACACACACACAGGCAGAGATAGAGACAGAGACACTTACACTCCCCCGCACACAGACAGCGAGCTTGTATCGCAGCTTTCGCGCCATCTCCTTTGCACACGCAGCTGCTGCTGCTGCCCAGCAGCAAAAACAGCTGACTGATTGTCCGTGTGTGTGTGTGTGTGAGGGGGTGTGTGTGTGTGGCTGTGTGTGCCAGCCAGCCAGCCAGGCAGGCAGCATGATTTCAAAATTTAATTAGGTCCCGTCCATTAATTGGGTTAATTGAAATGCCGGTAAAAGTCTGGACGCACAACGTGAACGGGAAGCAGCAACAACAGCAGCAGCAACAACAACCACAGGGGCAGCAGCAACAACAATAGCTGCAGCTCGTTTTCAAATTTAGGACATATCACTCAAGCTGGCTACACCCCTTCGTAGCCCCCCCTGGGCTAATGTTTAACTCCCTCGATATCTGTCCGCAATGCGAAATGTTTTCAACTTGTTGGAATCGTTGGCATTATCTTCTTCACTTATTGTTGCTCTTCAATTGTTGCTGTTGTTGCTAAACTGTGCAGTATGGATTTGTGGTATTTCCCATTTCACTATTTCGTTTAAAAAATACCCTATTCAAATTTCTTTTAAATAATTACTTAATAAAATTCTTTAAGTGACATTTTTTGAGACAAGATAGTTGGAGTAAGTAAGCTAGCATATTTCTATATAGGATTTGTAGGGGAATCACTAAATTGATCACTTTTTAAATATTTATAACTATTAATCCTATCACATAAAATTAAAAAACAAAAAGTTATAATATAACTAAAGCATTTTTATTTATTTACTGCGGATGTACTGGAAAAACTTCTGAAATTTTTTTATAACTATTGATTTTATTGCATAAAATTAGAAAATAAAATAGTAGAATAAGTAAACTGTATGTTGAGCAGTTTTGTTATGATAATTTAATTCTGATAAACTGGAATAACTAATACACTTCAAAAGGTTTTTACATTATTTCAAGCCATTTTATTAAAATTTCTTAAAGATTTCTTAAATTTGTTCAGAAAATTACTCAAAATTTCTAGAGTTTTCACTTTTTTCATTCTCCTATTTTTCGATTTTTGCAACAATTAAGAAAACTTAAATATTTCTTAATTTTAGATTTTTTTATTTTCCTAAGTTCGCAGCACTTGATAAAGCTCTAGGTTTAAATTGAATTAAACATGAAATATGGCTACAAAACTAAAGAATCGCTTTCATAGCCTATTGAAATGCTCAAAAAAGGGGTATACTTAGTTTGTGAAATGTCTGTCAGCTTGTCTGTCTGTCTGCCCGTCTCTCTGTCTGTCTGTCTGTTCGTCTGCTCATTCGCTTGAAAAGCAAAATCTCAGCAACTATAAAAGCTAAAGACACCAAATTTGGCATGGAGGTTTCTGTATTTCATCAGTTGATAAATATTATTTCAGTAATTAGGTGCCACGCCCCCTGCACCCGTAAGTCAATTAATATATTGTTCGATTATTTTACCAAGCGATATACAAGGCATAAGACTTTCTGACTGTGACGTAAACTTAGTTGACTATAATCTCTACCTTTTCTCCAAATTTCAGTTCGATCGGACAATAAACCCAGAAGTTATGTATGTCACATTTAGTGGCCACATTATTATTACCATTGTTTTCACTATTATATCTATCATTACCAATAAAAATATTATTTCTATAGTTCGAATATCCGTTGTCTTCCCATACCATTGTATATTACACTAAGTCATAGATCGTCTCACCCAGAGAAGCTGCCTATTCTCTGTGCTAACTTGTTAATGAGAAATGTCGGACAATGCAAGCAAACAAACTACAACAACACTGGCTAGGCATCCATTTTGTAGTCAGTCTGCTGCAGTGCGAGCTGTCTAGAGCACATTGATTGCCCTCTCGATTGGTGTCTGCCACTTGCCTCATGTGGCATGGACAGCTTAAGGTTAGCAGCTTCTATACTGAGACTGAGACATAGACACAGGTGCAATCTGTAGCCAATTTGGCAGCTCTGTTCGCTGTCAGTTGAGGCAAACGATAAGGGTATTCCAGAGATAACTGCACACTGAATAGTTAAAGAACTTTCGTATCAACAAAACGATAATAAAACGAATAAAGAGAAACGAAAATAAAGTTCTTAAAAAATGAAATATTGAATAAATACCAAACAATTTGCTTGGAATTTGTTGAGCTGTAAATGTTATCAAAATTTAAGCAGAAATTTATCAGAATTTATTTATGAAAAAACACACACAGACACACACGGAAATTGCTCAGGCTCAGACTAATCCCAGAGCTAAAGATGAAGAGAAATTTCATTTATAACACAAAAATAAATTTCTCTCCTTCTCTTTATCTCTCAACAATTGCGAGAATAATTTAAAGTTCTCGACTTTATTTGTGATTTCTGTGGCATATTTTATGGTTCGAATTTGCTAGGCAGCTTTGTGTATGCGGGTGTTTGCGTATGTTTAGCATAAAATGCGAATACTTAACGGTACCAGCAATGATATGGAGGGGGAATCCATTGCAAACCCGTTTCGATTTTGTTGTTATTTCTCGGCGAAATGCAAATTCCAAATTCCAATTTCAATTTCAAATGCCAGTCTCGGCTACTTGGCTGCCAGTCGCGTATCAATCTCCGACCATGTATCCCGACTCGGCTCGGATACACTCCATCCCCCCCCCCCGCCATCAATCTCCTCTCTCTTCTTGCTCTTTTCGGCTCTTTTGGCCTCGTCACGTTTGCCAAGCCAAAGCAAATAGCAAAAATTTATGCAAATAGAAACACGCAAAACACCTACGCAAACACGAAGCAATCTAGCCAAGTCAGGGGGAAGGGAGGAGCAGAGGGAGAGTAGCAGGAGGCGTGGCAGCTCATCAACGTGTGGGCTGAGGCTGCTTCGACTTGCGGTTCATTTAATTTTCGCACTTGGCGGCGCCGACACCGACGAAGAAGCTGCCAAAATTCTAGCAACGGAAGTGGAGTTGAAAAGGGGATGAAAAGGGGGTGCAGAGGGGAGCAGAGGAGACCCAGCTAGGCAAGGGTTGGCAGGGGTTTGGAGCCAGTGCTGTTAGGGTCAGTTGGCTTTTATAGGCCTGCAGAGAAATCTAATTTTGCAGTGCGCTTTAAAGAGAACAAGGCAAAAGGAGAACAAGAAAGGAGCAGAAAGGGGCAAGAAAAGCAAGAGGACAAAGGGAAAGACATGGGAAAAAGAGTGGGCGAAAGAGTGGGAGTGTGTGTGGAGGAGGGAGAGAGTTCTAGCTGTGCTGGAGTTGCCAACTGTTTTGCGCTGCATGACAAGCCAGTTTATTTATTGTGCGAGGTTGTTGAGGTGTGCTTGCGTGTGTGCCCAGTGGTGTGTGTGTGCCCAGTGTGTGCCCAGTGTGTGTGTGTGTGTGTGTGTGCCCTTTGCGTTTGTGTGTCAGTTGATCCCAGTCCCGCCCCCAAACGCCCGTCCATCGTCTCCGGTTGCTGAGCTGCGCCACACACAACAAAGTCCAGAGTTGACTTTTATAGAGTCGCATGCACAATAAAGAAGTCTATTATCCTTTTTGCCAGCGTCGCAGCCAACGTCGACGTCGCTGTCGCCGTCAACGCCGACTGCTGTTGCTGGTGCTGCTGTTGTTGGGCGACCGGGATCGATATCCATTAGGAAAATTAAAATTGTGGCAGAGGCAATGAACGTAAAAAGCGGAAACAGCAGTCAGTCAGTTAGTTAGTCAGTCTCGGGCCAACAACAACAAACCAAAAGGCCGACTACGGCTAGCAACAACAAGAACAACAACAAAAAAACAACAACAGCCAGGGAGTCATTCAGTCAGTCAGTCACTCAATCAGTCAGTCAGTCAGTCAGTCACACAGTCTGCAAGTCAGTCTGCCTTCAGTCACTCAGTCAATCTCTCCGTTAGTCAGTCGTCTCGTCTTTCATTCTTTACTTGTTCGCGCTTCTTGGGGCGCTTCTGCTTCCACTTCCGTTTCCGTCAGCCTCAGCAGGTGGAATATTAACTAAGTTGGCGCTGCATAACAACAAAGCCAATTGTTGAGGTCTGCTAAGCGGTTAAGCGGCTAAGAAAGTAGGCGAGGTGTGCCAGCAACTTTGTGCTACAGTATCAAAAAGAAGCATTTGCAGTTCGTGTTAAAGATTTTGTATTATTTGTATTATTCATTAAATATATATTTAGGTTACATGAAATGTTCACTACATCGTCTGTAAATACATATATGCATAATATTTATAATTATTTCATATGTTAAGTGTATCGTAAAATTCATATTAATTTTCTTAGTGTAACAACAGTGTTTTAAAGATACAAAGGAGAAAAGAATATCATGCATACTTTAGGGAGCGCTTGGAAAACAGCAATCTCTTAAGATTATTTCTAAGATATTTTTTATATAAGGCATCCCGTTGAAACCAAATTTTCAGACATTATTTGGGCATTTACTGTTATGGTGCCTACCAAAAATGTACTACATTAAAATTATAATGTTAAATTATTAAAACTTTAAAATTATAAGGTTAAATTATTAAAACTTTAGGTTCTTATCGATTTACTTGATCAGATTCTACAACAAACGTGATTTGTTAATTATCTTAATTTTTATTCGAACTAGCAGACAGTTGACACAAAATTAAAATACACTTCCAATCTATGGGTAACAAGAAAAAAAACAGTTTAAATTTTAGGAATCACAATTTATAATCATTATATGTATTCTTACTTCATTCAGAAAAGTCTTCTAGTTATTATATCAGAGTTATAACTTAATGTATTTCTATTTTATGTTCAACTTTAATTAAGTTTTCATTAATAAACTGCAACTAGTTTGCTGTCATAATAAACAAGTATTAGATTATTATTGTAGAATGTTCCTATTTAAATTTAAAATTGTTTCAGTGTATTTCAGCTTTATTTGGCATACCATATTTAGCTAGTATTTTCTTTTTAATCGTCATCTAGTTTCTTCAACACTTTCAATGGTCTCTCTCTCTCTTTCTTTTGTTGCAGTGTGCACAACCTTCATTATTGTTCATATTCAATAACTATGTTACTTCTATATCATCGCTTTTTCTCACCTCCCATCTTACTGCACTTTCTCTCAGTGTATTCAAATGTCGTTCATGCTGCCAGCCTTGTTGTCTTCTATCTTCTATCTCCTGCTCCTCCTCCCATTGTTGTCGCTTGTCAATTGTTGTTGTTGCTGTTGTTATTGTTGATTTTGAATTAAGTTTCAGGCAAACACGTTCGCCCGCACAGCGAGCAGTTGTTGTTGTGGCAGTTTCTATAGTTCTTGTTGTTGTTGTTGCTGTTGTTGCTATTGCAATCTGCCATTTTGCAGCTGTCATTGTTTTTGCCCTTGTTTTTTCCTTTTTTTGGCAAACGCGAAACGCGAACGCGACATTTTCATTGTTGTCGCTTTGCTGCAGTTTGCAGTTGTCTTTGTTGTTGCAGTTGTTGTTGTTGCAGGCGTGGCAGCAGCAGCAACAGCAGCAACAGCAGCCACGGCAGCAGCAGCTCATCTGTCATTCAAAGTCACGCGGCGTGCAATTTTTGTTATCATGACTTTTTCAATTCCAATTTTCGGCATCCGCAACGAACGTAACGTAGCACACACACACACACGCACACACACACAGAAATACAGGCACACAGACACTCACGTGGTACTTGCCACATGCAACTGCATTGACATGTTTGCATTTCGATTTGATTGGAAATATATTTCATTGCATTCGCTGTTCGAGCCGTCAAATCTATTGAAATATGCATGCAACAGCAGCAACAACAACAGCAGCAGCAGCAGCAACTACACCTGCAGCAACAACAACAACAACAACTGGTGGTGCTGCTACAGCTGGCAAATAGTCAAACGTCTGTCAAACGCGGCCTGTGCAGCTTTTGGCCTGCAGTTTGTTAAATGTTTAAGCGGGGCTTTAGTTTCCATTGATGCTTGTGGCGGGGTGGGGGGAGAATGGGGACGAGGGCAACGCGGTCTCCATAGAGAGGTCCCCTCTCTCTTACCTTCCCCTCTTACACTCTTGCCCTTTCTATACCTACCTCTGCTAGCAGAGCTATTTGTATGGCGTCGTGCTAAGCTGCTCCATTGGCGGGCGGACTTAGCAGCAGCTCGTTGCATTTTTATAGCGTGGCCACACACACAAACACATACACACACATACTCATACAAGCACAATCACACACACATGCCTGCAACTTACATAGTTATTTGTTAGAGGCGAGGGCAGTAAGTGCAGTTGGAGTTGAACGCAACGTGGGAGCCGGAAGTAGATACAGATGTATCTGAGTAGTTGCACGAGCATCTTGTAGATGCAAGTGGATTGTTTGTCTATCCGAAATGGGTTTGCAAATACAAAAAAATAATTAAGATACTAAGTAGTTTGTATATACAAAAGTAACACATAGATACAAAACTATCTGATGAATCAAAAATCACCCTGTGGTTAAAAATGTTTGTTTTACATGAAAAAGAGTGTTGTTAATGTCAAGGAAACTTTAAATTAAAAAAGTATCTTATAGATACGAAAGTATCTTGTGGATAAGAAAGTATCTTACGGATAAAAAGGTATCTTATAGATATACTAAGTCAAAATTCAAATAGAGTGTTATCAAATATACCAAAATTACGTTTTCTTATCATCAAAAAGTGTTTAGTATTCAAATACCAAAGAAACCGAAGGAAACAGAAGTATCTCTCGGATAAAAGAGTATTAAGTAAATGTTAAAGTATTTTAAGTCAATCTACAAGTGTCCTGTTCGTGGCAAAGTAATTTATATTTTTTTAAAAATATCTTATATACTTAAAAATACCTTACAATTCAAAAATATCATGGATGGAAATGTATCAGAAGTCTTTTTAAAGTTACAAACATTAAAAACTAAATGCAAATATATTTTACGACACATAAAAATATATATTTTGAATATAGAAATAAGTATCTACTACAGAAATCAAGAACTGTCTTATCTTTTAACTTCAATCAACAATTCCTAAAATCATCGCGCAGCCTAAAGCAATTTGCACAAAAATTCAATTACACAACTAACTGAATTTGCCCATCAGCTGATCAAACTACCCTCGCAAGCGCGCACACTCCCACAGCAGCTCCCACAGCATGTCTGTCTGTATGTGTGTCTGTGTGTTTGTGTCTGTGTGTGTGGCTGGAGCTCTAGTCCAACCAGCTCACTGGAGCATAATTTTTGCGGTTCCTTTTAAGTTTGCATATCAATCGAAAATTTATATGACGGTGAAGCGCACACACACCCACGCCCCCTGCCCGCCACGGCCACAGCGAACCCCTCTCCCTCTCTCCCCAAGCAAATGCAAATACCATATGTGAGTGTCTTTGTGTGTGTGTCTGTGTGTGTGTGTGGCGCATACATTTGCAAATGTTTTATATGCAAATCCAGCAGAGGAGCCAGCGCCAAAGTTGCGCAGCAGTGGAAGAAGGAGAAGCACAAGGAGCAGCAGCAGTAGAAGGAGTAGGGAAGGAAATGAAGGAGGGAAGGACGCGGAAGAAGAAGCAGCAGCTTGGCGCTGCGAAGGCTATAAAAGCAAAAGGCAGCGGGGTGTGAAGGGGTCGGCGGTGCGAAGGGCAACGTATTTTTTCCTACCTTCCAGTTGGGCTACAGCTGAGTGTGTGAGTGTGTGTGTTGTTGTGTGCATTGATGTGTGTGTTGTTGTGTGTGTTGATGTGTTTGCTGTGCGCCATATTAAAAATGGCGGCAAGCGCTTGGCCGTTTGTTATTGTTGTTGCTGTTGTTGTTGCCGGGCAAAACACACAACAAACGCCGCTGCAACTTGTCTAGAGCGTCTGCACCACCCCCCTCCCCCCTCTTCTCACCCCTTGCCCCAGCACTAACCCATTGCTAACGCTGGAGTCACCCTTTGGGCACCCGCCCCTGCCCTCACCACATCCCCCCCTCGCTGTTGCTGCACTTGTGGCACTTTTGCTACCCTTTTCGACGGCACCTGCGGCTCGACGCGCCTTTGTGTGTGTGTGAGTCTGTATGGGTGTGTTTGTGTGTGTATTTGTCTGGGTGAACCCAGCAAATCCAAACCCCTTTCAAGACCCAAACCCAGAGAAAAGCGACAATTCTTGAGGGGAAATTTATGCAGAGCAGCAGCAAAGGAAACGACACAACGCACCACGCGAGGCAAAGCAAAAATGGTGAACAAAAGTGCGCAACAACAACAACAACAGGAAGAATAACAAAAGCAACAACAACTGCTGTAGCAAGCCGAATGAATGAACAACTAGCAAAGCTGCTGCGGGGCCTAGACGACCAGACAAATGCCCTGCAGGCTGAAGAGAAATTAGAAATTAAAGGAACGAATTAAAGTTTAAAATTAATTAAATAAAATAAAATTGATATCAAGCTTGAATTAAGGGAAAGAGATTGGAAATAAATATGATAATAGAATAATAATTCAGATAGAAAAAGTGAAGGAAAGCTTTAATCAATAAATAAATATATGGTAATTCAACACATATATAATGTATATATATTTGACCTTACAATAGTTTAACTATTTGTCTACTGAAATTGATTCTTAAATAATTTCTATATACATTATCCGAAAGCAACAATGCATTCACTAAAGAAATTAAATAGTGAAAATTAATTTAATTTAAAAGATAAATTTAATTTAAAGATAATTTTTAATTCGTATTTTTTGATATACAGGTTTGTAATTTTAATTATTAATTGTCTGCGTCTAAGAATATAGAAACGTTGTCACAAAATTTAAAAGAAAAATCGCCTAAATAAATTTGCAAAGAAAAATCTTAACATCTAGAGCAAATAAATATATGACAATAAATATACAATAATAACGAAATGCCAAAATATTTGCTTTATTAAAAATAAATAAAATATATAAAAATGTATATATTAAATTATCGTCCGCCAAAAATGTTTAATTGGAAAACTTCTACGTATTTTATACAAAAATCTTAAACCAAAGACTGGAAATAATTGTTAGTAAATTATTCTTATTTCTCGTTCTTCCTCTCATCAATCTGTTATAAATTTAAATGAATTGAAATTCTTGCCAAACCTCTTCCACAAGCCAACTAGCTCAACTTGCGGCCATTTTCCCCAAGTGTAGCGCAAAAAAAAAGTAAGAGAGGATAAGAAAGAGTGGGGGCAAACGTAAAACGTTGGCGTTCTTCTTGGGGTGGCAAGGAAAAAACCCAAGCAGCAGTGTGGCAGAGGGAGGTGTGTGTGTGGGGGGCATGTGGTGTGCGAAACGTAATAATAAAACATAATGCTGAAGATAAACCGTTCTTAGGTTTGCTGCGGGCTAAAAAATTATTTCTATTTTGGTTGTCAGCTCGCCTCGGACTAAGCTGCGACTTGGCAACCCTTTGACATGAGCAGGGCGGAGATGGGATGGCAGAGAGGGGGTTGGGCTGGGTATATAAGGACTCCCAGCTGGTCTATTATCAGTGGCATATTGTCATATTGTCGCCGGGTCTAATGCGGCCGGCAAATGTAACGATTCAGTCAAATTTACTGGAAGAGTTCATCGTCATCGCGAGTGACTCCGCGTGCAAATCCTTTGCTGCTGCTGCAAGTGAATGCGCTGAAGCGGCAATGTTGCAACCCCCATAGAGAGTTGACACCTCCCCTCCCCCCTCCTTCTCTCTCTCTATCTTCCATAAGGGCTTCGCAGTCAAACATTTCATAATTGCAGGGCGCGGCAACGCCCATATTACGGATTTGCTTTGTGCGAATTGGCGCCTAATCAAGCGGAAGATTTGAATGACTGAGTCGCAGGGAAGGATGGGGAAGGAGAGAGGGGGAGTCGGCTAAGTGTTGTCATTTTGGTGGCAATAAAATGATATTTTTGACAACCGCATAAAAAAGTGTCGCCGGCCGCCGTCAACGCATCAGGCACGGCTCGATGAAGCTGAAGCCGAAGCTAAAGCTGGAGGCGGATAAGGAGGAGGAGCAGCGCCTTGGCGAAGGCGTTGCCCGGCTGCGGCTGTTGCGATTCGTGCGTTCTCAAGTGTGTGCACAGTCAGCTATGCGAGTTGTCTCGCCCTCTGGGCTTCCACTTGGCTGACTTTTGACCCTGCGCGACACTCCCGTCGGTCCAGATTGTGTGTGTGAGTGTGTGTGCCACGTATCACACATCGTTTGGCAGTGACCACCCACTCCCCACTCCCATCCCCTTCGCAGCCAAATTAACCCAAAAATCCTTTCTCATTAGTGCGTAAGGTGTGCGTTGCTTGTGCAACACGTGGCACGTGGCACAGTGAAAGTTTATACACTTTTAATTAGCGCTAATGATGAAAGACAAGCTGCGACCCTGACAGGCTCCTAGCAGTGCCAAGGGGGGAGAGAGTTGCAAAGGGGTAAAA
Source organism: Zaprionus indianus (assembly GCA_018904595.1). Classification (NCBI taxonomy): domain Eukaryota; kingdom Metazoa; phylum Arthropoda; class Insecta; order Diptera; family Drosophilidae; genus Zaprionus; species Zaprionus indianus. The sequence continues at coordinate 9,080,506 of JAEIHA010000905.1, forward strand.
AGGGAGTTCGTCTGTTGCTATTGACTTACAGCCTCAAAGGCGAGCCTTACTCGCTGCCCTCCCCCTTACCCCCGAGCCCTTGCAGGCTGCGCAAATTTATTGTAGGCAATAATCCTTAAAGTTTAAGTTACATTCCAGAGATAAGGCGCAGGATTGGGCGCATGACACACTCCAGACTTTGGTAAAAATGCCTCAATAAAAACTTGGAAAGAACAGCGCAAAAAGGACAAGTAAATTTCGAGAGTATCTATAGGGGTTGACGCTAGAAATACCCTGTAATTGGATGTGTTTTTATATTTTTACATCTTGAAATAGGTTCTTTGGCAGTTTTTAAAAATATACTTCGAATATTTAGAATGTTCTAGAAATTTTAAAGTGAACTTCAGTTAGTTCCAACATTCATAAATTTGACTAAATAAATAACTTCTAATTTGGCTTCAACTGTATATATTTTAGTTCATTAAGCTGTTCTAAGGCAACTTATTTACCTAATTTTATATGTCAAGATATTATAGAATCAGAGATCTGTGCCTAGTATATTAAAAAAATTGTTTCATTATAATATTCATAAAAGTACATATATTGTAGTGCTAATATATTGAAATCCTACGATGCATTTAGTGCCAAGACATTCTTATAACAAATTTTTCTACAACAACTTATTATAGTTCTAGAGATGTGCTTATTAAAAGCTCAAGAATGGTTTATTTTCACTTAAAGAGCAGATATTTTAATGCTTACAGAAATCTTTAATATAGTTAGTCTAAGTCCAGCTACACAGACAGTTTCACAACTCTAGTTATTATACTTCCAGATATCTACAAAGTTTCATTATGAAAGAAATGAAATCATGTGAACCACAAGTTTTTCTACTTGTTCCTTGCTTAGGTTGCCGCCAAGACAACTCAACTACCCAACTTAAACTATTTCCAATGCATACAGGGTACAACAAACAAGAGCCGTGGCAATTTCAATACCAAAATGACGATGCCGACGACGGGTCGCTTTAATTGTCGGTCGCCGTTTCGTCGTTTTATTGTTGAACGCTGCACAGGCGCAGTCGCAGCGCTGACTCAGCTCAGCTCAGCTCAGCCCAGCGCAGCGCAGTCAACCGGTCCCTCAGAGGAACCGCGAGGGGACTGTGGACTCCGTTTCGGACTCGGACTGGGACTGAGACTGGGACTGGCACTGGACGGGGCTGTTATCAGTGCAGGTTTAACCGAACCTATAAACAACCGCGCGGAATGCCATGCATAAATGTCCCCAAATTAGATAAACATGGCGCCAATGCAATCGACCGTCGACACACACACACACACACACACACACACACACACACACACTCGCTGCCTAGCTGCAGCAGAGCCTAACCCAATGCCGAGGTCGCCATTCCAAGGCGTGTCATTGTGTGCGTGCTTTATTCTCTCATTTCTCTCATTTTGTTGCCGTCGTTTCGTTTCGTTTCGTTTTGGCCTTTTCTTTTCGTTTCTTTTCTTTACGTTTTTATCTTAATACCTTTCCTAATTTCTGCTCCGCCGTCTGGCGCTCATTTGAATAAATGCGTCCGTCTGCCTAGTCTGCAACCTCACTCTTCCTCTCTTCTCTCCTTTCTTTGTTGTTTCGGCTCGCCTCTGTTCCTCTTCTGTCCGCCCGCTTGTAGCGCTTATCAGTGTACAAATTTTCATTTTGATAAGACACTGCCCAGCGCTGCCTTGGTCACTGGCCATGTAAATGTAACACAAACAAACACACTCACTCACACACACACAGACACACACACACACACACATTCGCAGTTGGGACTAGGGAATAATTTGTTTTATGACTTTGAACCACGTCAACTTGAGTTCAGGGGTCAATTCGTTAAAGAATATCTTGAAAATTATTCATTTTACTTTTTCTTCTTTTATTTTCTTGCTAACTTTCTTCGTAATTTATCTTAAATTATAGGAATATGTAGTTAAATTCATGAGAATATATTAAAACTTGAGACAGATATTCCTTTAGATGCTAAATTTAATTTCTTTCTGCACTGGAAAACTCCCAAAATGTTGTAGACCTTAGAGATCGACTGCTTTCATTACTTATCGTGTTTTTTTCTGAAAAGATCTGAACACTCTACTTAGACTTAAGATTTCAAGGAACTTGGATAAATAATTAAATTATTTTAAATTTTCTGAAATTCAGTACACAAAGTTCGCTCCGCGCAGGGTATATACAAGTTGAGTTTGGTGAAGGTTGCTTCTGTAATGAAACAAATTTAAATGTAAATTAAGAGATCAAAGCAGGTTACAAAAGGCTTATGAAAACGTTCTTTTCATAAGCCTTTTGTAACCTGCTTGATTGGAATAGTTAGCACGCTTATTTATAATAAAATTTAGATATGAACTTGTAGAATTCAATCTGAGTATTATCAGAACTAACAAACTGTCTGTGATAGATTGAAAACTTGTTTTTACTACTGCATAAAAAGACAGAGAGTTAGATTGAGGAGAAACTTTATAAAATATAAGTTAGTTTGGATATTTCATTTTACATTTTTCTGAAAGAATAAAGAAGATTAACTAGTCAGAATATAAGTACAATAAGTATAAAACAAGCACTTACTGCACAATAATCAGTGATTTATACTGAGGACAACCATAATGACGTTCAATTTTTATATTAAATCTTAAGCTCCTTAAATAAATAAATCTTAATATAATCAGAGCTAAGAAACTGTCTCAAAAACCAGAGATTTAGTCTGAAAGTCCTTCTATGACCTAAAGAAATCCCCTTTGCCCTCTCTGGTGCACTCCCTCGGCTTTTATTAGGCCACATTATCGAGTGTGCAGTGCGTATCTGAGTATCTTCAGTGTAATCCAATATGCTACAATATTTTCGCTGGCGATAAGGACGGCTTAATTACAGCTTACAGCTTTATGGACGACACTCACTTAGGCATGTAGTTGTTACCGTTATGCTTGAGGGAGGCGAGGGCAGTGGGGGTTGTGGTGCAACGATGCTCGCTTGGGTTTTTCGTGACATGTGTTCGAAGCTGATAGCGTAACCCCCCGAACCGAAAGGCAAATAGGACAACAACAAGAGGCAGGAGACAAGCACAAGGGAAGGGGCAGGGGAAAGGGCAAGGGGGGTGTGGCGCACACACTCGATGAGGCTGGCCGCAGTGCAGACACCCCTTGCAGTCTCTTTCTCTCTTGGTAGGCCTAGGAAAAGTCATAAATTTCACTCGCAAGTTCGCAGGCAGCGAAACACATGAATTGCATTTTCCGCAAACACCCCGACAACAACAACAACATCGAGGACAACAGCAACACGGGGAAAATGCACAAAATATTGCGCGTTAAATTCAATTTTCCAAGCACCCCCTTGTCGAAGCAGGGTGCTCATGCTTAATGCGAGGGTGTACACTGCCAAAAGAGCCCTATTAGTTGATTACACTGCGCATTATCGTGATTATCGCGTATGTTGCGACCCTGCAAGGAGATCCATAAATAAATTTACCATGGGCCGTAGCCAAATTGAATAAGATCAGCCAAGGGGGGAGGAGGGGATAAAGGGGTGTGGCCACACAAAAAGTGCACTAATAGTTTGATTAATGGGCAGAGGCAAAGGCAGCACATGAAGTGAGCAACGCGAAGCAGGAAGGCAGAACAGACCAAAAGCCTGTGGACTGCACTGATTGACAGAGATTACAGAGAGAGGGATAGAGAGAGGGAGGGAGGTAGATAGAGAGCAGTAGGCGTCACAAGATTAGACGCATGGAAATTATATGGAAAGTGTGCAATATGAAACAAATGTTGACATTTTCAAGGCGCCACGAAATACGAGGCGCGTTGTTGCAGCCTCAGCAGTGCCAGTGGCAGTGGCAGCTGACCAGTTGCAGGCAGCGACAGCTGCCACACGACATGTCCCGGGAAGGGGTAGATGAATCTGCTTGCGAGGGGAGTGGAGTGGGGGCTAAGTGTAAACTGCAGCAGATTTCAATGTTTATGGCTCACGTCGTCAGAAATTTCCACACTTTTGATTTTCTAAAGGATGCACTACGAGTGCCCCCTACCCAACCCTACCCTACTCTACCCCATCTCCATGCGTAGCGTTGCCTCGGCGCGTGTTGTGTCCTTCAAGTGGCATCGCTGGCAGCCGCAGTCACTCGCTGGCACTCGAAACACAGTTGCCGTTTTTGTGCCACAGCAGCAACTGAAAAACGCGCTTGGAATTGCTTTTATTGGTTTTCTACAAATATTTAATGGATTTCAAGTGGTCGCGCTGTTGTTGTCGTGCCACTTCATAACTCTCTCTCTCTCTCTCTCTCTCTCTTGCTCTTTCTCTGTGTGTGAGTGTGCCCCAAAAGGGTTGGCCGAGAGTGCCACGAAATGTGAGTCATGTTGCCACGTCTAGCTGTAAATCTCGATCGACAACGGCAGCTGCCGCCGCAGCCACAAAACACAATTGGCAAAGATTTCGAATTGAGTTCCGCAAATGGATTTGTTTCTCGATATCAGATCAATTTCGTACGGCTGAGGACAATTGTGATTAATAGGTTTTTTTATACAAATTTGTAAAGGGACTTAAGGAACTTAAGATCTTGAGCACTTTAATTATATTATAATGATCGGTTTATATTAAAACGAGTACAAGACAAATAAGAAGTTTAATAAAGATATTTAAAGGAAAAGCACCTGAGTGAGTCTAAATTATTTTCAAAAGCAACTCATATTTCTATTAAATCTATTATTATTATTTCTATATATTGAATTAAAAATAAATCTCTATAGACAATGTTTGAACGATTTTTAATACAATAATAACATTTAATTTGATGTAAAACTCTTATAAGAAGTTTTTAAAGCATTGAAATATTAATGTAGAAAGGAATATACCATATTTATAAATGATAATGCATTAGGGTATAAATTTAGTAAAGAAATCAATGATCTAATTTAACAACATAGTGCTCAACTTGCTGAGATAATTTAATAAATTCATATCTAAATGAATCAATGCTAAAACTAAACTAAACAATTAAGAAGATTTAACAGACCTAAAGAAAACATATTTTTGGGCGCATATCAAGTTAAGATAAATAAATACTCTTTGAAAAAACTATTAAACATTATTTTCCTTCCTCTAAATCAGTAAAGGTATGCACTTTATATTTATGGTCAGTCGACTGTTTAGAGTAAAACAATTAATTAAATTTATAAAAATAGGAATTAATTAATGGCAAAAACTTAAATGAGAAGAAAAGAATTTATTTAGAAATTTTTTGGATTCAAAAGCTAGTACAGAAATATACTCATCATTTATCAAAATGTACTCATTCAATATTACTTAAAATTCTTTTAAATATTAGTCAACAAAATTGGAATTTAGTGAACAAAGCAGGCGAAAGAGCATTAACCTTATAGTATGTGCATTTCGACTGAGGAACAACTCATCAAAATTATATGATAAACATATTTACTTACATAGCCTTACTAGTCTAGAAATTTTCCTAACTACTTATTACTATATAAGTCTGATCATCTACTTCCATTAGGCAATTTATCAAATTCATTTCGAAACAGGAAACGCCGCACGCAGCGCGCACTTCCTAGTCAAGTGATTTACAGCACAACGAAGTTTAACAGGTAGATAGAGACAGAGACACAGAAAGAGAGAGATAGCCTGAAAGATAGAGACAGCAACAGTGACAGCTCGAGTGTCCGAGTGCGCATACCAAAGCGATGACGCATGACGCAACTGACAGCGAAAGGATCAACTGACAGAGGAGGAAAAAGAGGCAGCAGGGCTCATAATGAAATGGGTGCAGCGACTGCGACGTCGACAGCGACGCCAGCGGCTTATTGCGGTTGACTCGCCGTGCTGCACTGTGGGCGATCATTAGGAAGCCGCAGCCGAAAAACGAAGCTGCAAACGAAACCCGAAGCCGAAGCCAGAGACGGACACGGAGACGTAGACGGAGATGAACTTGGCCCTGGGCCGCCTTGTCGCGCCGCATTGATTGTGGCCAATAAATACGCAATTGATTTCGGGCTTCTGGTATTGCGTGTCGTCTCTCGACTTTGTCTCTGCTGCTGCTGCTGCTGCGTTTACCTGCAGCGCAGTCGAGCCTCGGCCTCGACCGAGGCGGGCCGCTCGCTTATCAGCTGCAACGCGAATTCCTGACGTGCGGACAACCTTAAGCGTTCCTTAAGCACATTAGCGTAGTCAGCGGCAGTCGCGACGTCAACGTCAACGACGACGGCGACGGCGATGCTGCTGCCTTATGATTTATTGGTTCGCCTCCTTCGAATTTTTCACTTATCGAGGAACTCGCCACGGCGCTAGGCCTAAGCGGCTTAAACAGACCCCAAGCAGGACTTAGGCACGAGGAGGTAAGGGAGGCGAGGGGAAACGCTGCTTCTACAGCTGCCAGCTGAAAGTTGCGTGCCAGACAAAAGTTTTTATGCGCTTACAAGCCAGAGAGAAGGGGGAGGAGAGTGTGGAGAGAGAGAACGACAGAGAAAGATGGATGAAGATAGGGAAAAGAAGAGGGGGAATGTGTGTGGCAAGTACTAAGCAAGTATTATGAATTTGTTAGCAAGCTTGGACAGAAAGAACAAAGCAGAAATACCTAAGTAGTTCAGATTAGTTGCGTAAATATTCATGAGTTTTGTTATAAACAGAAAGATACTGTTTATAATGAATGACAGTCGAGTGTGCTAGACTGGCAAATACCCAATATAAAAACCTTATATCGGTTTATTTTCTAAAACTATTCTTTTGTAACCTCAATACGTTTATAACTATTGTTAGCACCAAACATGAATGTTCTAGCTTTAAAATTACAGTTGCAACAAGGTTTTTACACTTTACAGGGGCGAAAGAGGGCGTGGCCCAATTTTAAAACAGATCTAGGTGTTCGTACGTACATATAAACAGCCAGACAGGCGCATAAGACGAACAGATAGACGAACAGACAGAAGGACAAAGAGACAAACAGACAGAAAAGACAGACAAACAGTCAGACAAACAGACAAACAGACAGACAAACAGACAGACAAACAGACAGACAGACAAACAGACAGACAAACAGACAGACAAACAGACAGACAAACAGACAGACAGATAAACAGACAAACAGACAGACAAACAGACAGACAAACAGACAGACAAACAGACAGACAAACAGACAGACAAACAGACAGACAAACAGACAGACAAACAGACAGACAAACAGACAGACAAACAGACAGACAAACAGACAGACAAACAGACAGACAAACAGACAGACAAACAGACAGACAAACAGACAGACAAACAGACAGACAAACAGACAGACAAACAGACAGACAAACAGACAGACAAACAGACAGACAAACAGACAGACAAACAGACAGACAAACAGACAGACAAACAGACAGACAAACAGACAGACAAACAGACAGACAAACAGACAGACAAACAGACAGACAAACAGACAGACAAACAGACAGACAAACAGACAGACAAACAGACAGACAAACAGACAGACAAACAGACAGACAAACAGACAGACAAACAGACAGACAAACAGACAGACAAACAGACAGACAAACAGACAGACAAACAGACAGACAAACAGACAGACAAACAGACAGACAAACAGACAGACAAACAGACAGACAAACAGACAGACAAACAGACAGACAAACAGACAGACAAACAGACAGACAAACAGACAGACAAACAGACAGACAAACAGACAGACAAACAGACAGACAAACAGACAGACAAACAGACAGACAAACAGACAGACAAACAGACAGAGAAACAGACAGACAAACAGACAGACAAACAGACAGACAAACAGACAGACAAACAGACAGACAAACAGACAGACAAACAGACAGACAAACAAACAGACAGACAGATTGGAATAGGTCGTTACTATAATTATTGTTTTTATTTCAGAAAAAAAGCTTCTCTTTAAATTAAAACCTAAAGCTTTTTATGTCTTTTATTCTCTTATATATATTCCTTTAAAAAACTTGGAAATATTTCTTCATTATATATTTAAATTGCATATAATATTATGTACGCAGCTGTGAAAAGTTTAAATTTCGTATATACCTTAAAACCTTTCCCAACCGTCAAACCGCATTTCTAATTAGAAAACCTTCTCCGGTTTTCCACACTATTTCTGGATTTAATTCGCCTTTAAGTCGCAGGCAGAAAAACTCGAGGAAAATTGCGAAAATGCGACTGCGGCGGCAACGTTGTCGGCTGCGGCTGTTGCCAAAAGCGTGCATAAATTGTCTGTGGTAAGAACTACAACAGCAGCAACAGCAACAACAACATTTGCGAGTTGTGAGCGCATATGAATAAATTATTGGACAGGCACACACACTCGCACACACGCACAACACATGGCAGCCCCGCACAGTGCGTGCAAAAAGCAAAGCGCCAGTCAGCGTCCGAAATGGAGTTGGAAGTAGAGATGAAGTTGGAGCTGCAGACGTAGCTGGAGTCGCAGTTGGCAATGCGTTGGCGAGTTGCCTTTGAAGTCACAGGAAGACAGTCGGACAGTAGACGGCACAACCCTCGACTGAACCAAGTACCTATGTATGTGTGTGTTTGTGGGTGCGTGTGTGTGCCATATGGTGGCTATTTTGGTGATTAAGCAGATGATACCCTCTACGCTGCTACTGTGAGTGCAACGCATCGCCACACGCCACACTTCAAGCGACACACACAGTCAAAGGGCAGCAAGCCAAGTCAGCTCATCCACCTACCCCCTCCCTACTCCCTCCTCTCCCACTCTCTCCCTGCCCTGTCCATTCACCCCTTCCAACGTGTAGTACGGCAAAAACTTCGTCGTCATTTCGTCGACTGCAACGGGAATCATAAATTTTGTTACCCCTGTTCGCCTGCCCAGGAGGCTACTCGAGTCCTTCTGGTCTCTTCGAGTGGACTTATTCCGGGTAGTTCGTGCCACAGCCAAAGCAGCTGACAAAAGGCCAAAAAGTACTTGCCGCGTAGAGTGTGGAAAGTCTTCTCAGCTCGCAAACTCAATGAAAATCGTATATGGGTTGCTATAAGTGTAGTGTATCTTACAGATGTTTAATAAATTGGCTTGTAATGATTACTTCAGCTGAATGACTGATATGATACTGAAGTTAAGAAAGGAACGCAGGATTTTTGACAATTTTCGTCGGATTTTTTTATAAAAGTCTGATGATTCAGTTAATTTTTATTTTCTACTAATTATAACTAACTGTCTTCAAACATATGTTTCGCATCTTTCATATCGTTTAAAAACTATTTCTGCATTCGATGCAAGAAAAGCTTAGAGAGAAGAATGTAAGGTATTAAATTTCTCTCTTACAAAACTATATTAATCATTTTTAAGGGCTTTATTACGTTTTTAAAGTGATCTAAATTTACATCGAAATGATCTTCATACACATTATATTATGTATAAATATAACATTTAAATTTTAAAGGTTTTTTAAAAATTTGTTGGGGCACTAAGAAGAATTTTTTGAAAATCAAACTATTTGTTTATTTTTTTCTTGATTTTTTTAAGTTTGAATGAGGAGAATTTTTTAAACATTCTTTAAAGTAATTTCATACAATAATTTGAAGAATATACAAAATCCTACTAACAAAGTACAAATGATTTAAGCAAGGACTGTAACGGTTTTAAGTTTTATGCGTACTAATTTTTTTTTTTATTATTTTTTATCTTCAACGTTTTTTTTTTTTTTTGAGTTTTTGTTATAAGCGCTTTGAATAAAGATTGATTTTTATTTTTATTCATACAAAATATTTTACAAAGAATAACAATTTCGTATATTTTTTACCTTGTTAATAAAATTAAAGAAAAATCGTTAATTTCTACTTGGATGGCAAAACAATTCAAATTTATACTTCAAATAGTGTTTTCAATTTATAGAAAACCAATTCGATTCTCATTGAATTTTGGAATTCAAATCAATTAAAAATCAGTCAATATTCCCGTTACAGATCCCGAAAATTGTATAGAATTGTAATTGATTTAGCCACGCCCCCTACGCCTTGAAAAACGAATTAGTTTCGCGAACAGTTGAAATCACTTAACGCTGCAATTACGTTTGTTGCCAAGGCATGCAGCATAATCATAATAGAGTCATAATCCACCACCACCACCCCTTGGATGAAGTACCCTTCTCCCCCCTACCCCTACTCCAAACAGTTTTCCCAGGCACACAGGTTGCCCCTTGGCCCATCCCTGCCCCGGCAATCAAGTGCGTCGCATGTGCTGAGTACCGCATCCTGCCTGCTGCTGCCTCCCCCTACCCTCCTCCTTCTCCTGCTGTGTGTCCTCCTGTGTCACCGCTGTGCGACAAGCCGTTAATGAGCAAATTTTGCTCGCTCCACCGCAGACAGACGGAAAATATTAGCCACAAAACACGCCCCGCATAAAAAACGATAAAGCATCAACAGCGCAGGGGGGCGGGGCGGCCACGCACACGCGCCGGACACGGCAGCGTGACAAAAAAGCAACTACAACAAATTCAATTCAAGGCTTCCTTTTTTTCCCAGGCCAGGAAAGTGTTGAGCAGCAAAGTCAAAGGATCAACGCCTGCGAATTAAACGCCGGCGCAGTCGGCAACATCGACGGCGCTGGCGGTGGCGTTGGCGGCGGCGCACACGTGCAGCCATAATGAAAATGGCAACTGCGGCTCCGGCCAAGCTCCCTGGGGAGACGCAGCCGAAGTCGAAGTCGAAGTCAGACACGTGGACGAGCACGTGACCAGGAGGAGAAAAACAATAGGCTGAAAATTTCGAGCGTTGGGCAATCAGGAAGTGGCGCAGTAAAGGCAGCAGGGGTAGGGTGGTGGAAGGGGGAGGGAGAAGTGTGGAGGGGGGGAACTGTTGTGCATCTTTCCTGCGCGCAGCAAATTGTTAGTATAAACAACAATTGTGCCCGCACGTGTCGCCCATTGCGAAATGGCGCCGGGCAAGTGCAAGGCGTTGCCAAGGACGACCCCAGAGCGGGCAAGGGGAGCAGGGGGAGTAGGAAGAGAAAAAAGAGGAAGAAGAGGGGGAAGAGGGGGTAGAGCAAAGGGGAAGTGGCAGCGCACTTGAAACAATTTATTAGAGCAGACGATTTGCGGATTTAGATCGATATCCTGCCAAGTCTCCCATACCCCTCCCCCTCCTCTGCCCTGGGGCAACCAAATTGCACAGTTCCTGCCGCGGCGGCGGCACGCGCCATTCAATTGACGCCCCGCTGGCAAAAGTGATTAACGCATTAGGCCGAGGCGGCGCCTCACATCGCATCACATTGCATCGCATTGCAAATGCAAATCGAATTGAGCGCGAATCGAGCGAGGTGCGTCAGAGAAGTTCCTCACTTTACCTGCCTACTCTACCTCTCTCTCTCTCTCTTGCTCTCTTTGGCTGCGTCTCTGTCTGGCTAAGCGGCTTAGGGCACATTTAACGCGTCTTGGGCAAACACAAAGCCGACAAAGCCGTCGCTGCCGACGGCATCGACTGCGCAGTAGGCGTGAAAAGCGCAGCGCAGCGGCAGCAGCAGCGCTTGGCGACAAAGCAGGCGGCAATTTTCCTTTGGACCCAAGTCCACTATGTGTTTGTGTGTGTGTGTGTTTGTGTGCGTGTGTGCGTGCGCCTATCCAACCGAATCTGACAATCCGCCTAGCCGAACTATGCCACTATCCGATTAGCCTAATGCCCCTCAAGCCCCTCTTGAGTCGCGATCATCTTTGTTGATGATGCTGCATTATGTCATTTGCTTTTTCTTCACCTTTTTTTATGAGCACCGCTGCTTATCAGTCGCTGCCATCGCCAGCTCGCCGCAGCTGCTGAACTCCTGCCAGCTACGCCTCTGGCTTTGGCTACGGCTCTGCCCTCTGCGATGACTCAATTTCATCTTGGATCTAGATACAAAGAGAGAGAGAGAGAGAGAGAGAGAGAGAGAGAGAGAGAAAGAGAGAGTGAGCACTCGATTCTCAGGCCAATGCTGTGTGATCTATCACTACTTATGCCGCATCACAATGGAATCTTATGATCGATTCCGGCCTCACAGCATTCATAAGATCAACTCTTCGATTCCCATTTTGGTTTTCGATTTCAGTCTGAGAAATGTTTAGTTTGTGTGTATATTGAAAAATGAGATAAGGCTTAAAAGAACAATGCAAGTTGGATATATTGAAATCAATAAAGTATTCAAAAATATATAATAATATAATAAAAAATATTATAGAAACATAAATATACTATACAACTAAGAATTAGTGCTATGCAATGAAATATTTAAAACAAAAACATACTAAACAATTTTTTTATGCTGGCAAACTTTTTTGAAACATAAATATGTTTATAAAACTTTTCTAAGTGGCATTAAAATTTTTAATGTAAATTTGTACGTTTTCTCTCTTTCAAATCTTTAACCTATAATATAATTTTTTTTATAAAATTTCAGCCTTAAACTTTGGCTATATTCTTTAAAGTTTAGATATATTTTTAATACTGTATTATGCATGACAAAATAAGGTTAATTTTGCCTAATGTGCTTTACAAATTTTATCGACAATTTATCATTTGAATTTTGAGTGAATGAATATATATTTTATTTTATTTTTTGTACAAAAACTCTTAAAAAACTTGAGTTAAAAATATGCTGAACAAATGCACAGTTAGTTAAAGTATTAAAAAAGTAAATCATTCAAATAATTTAAACATTAGAGTTCATTTTGTGAATAACGTTTGGGTAAATGGAATTCCATTTGGATTTTATTTCTTTCACTTTTCACTCATTTTTGATGCTTAATAGGTTTACAACATACGAGTATATATATTTTTGGAACGTTTTCAAAATTTTCCCTATTAAGTGACCAAACATTTATATACATGTATACAATTAGAAATATTGTGATTAATTGAACTGCCTCATCCATTTGCAATAAAACATTTGGTATATCAATCAAATATTTCAACACAAACAATTTTCATTATTTTTCTTGAATTTTAAATCCATTTTTAAATTTTTTTGAATTGTTCTCGATCTTGATTTTTATTTCTTATAATTTATTATTGTATTTTGATATTTTATGTTATTATTTATTGACTCTATAATTTAGAAACAGTTCGACAACAAAATTAGGCAACTTGCACCGCCTTTTGAGTCTCCTCTTTTCAATACGAATCTTGAATCAAATTCAAGAGAATCGAAAACCGAGAAGAGTTCAAATCACAGATCTACTCAGCCTGTGCGTGAGTTATTCATATTTTTGATGGATGTCCGAACCTCAAGAAAGTGGGGGAGAGAAGTAAAGACAGATTAAGAGAAAGAGAGAGGGACAGGTGAAGGCAAGTAAAGAGGGTGCCGCAGGAGGCGGGGCAAGGAATTTGTTAAACGCCACATTATGTCAATTTGCCGCTGCCGTCGTCGTCGGCGTCGCTCACCTTTGCGCACCTTTTTGATCTGCCGAGATCAATCGAAGATCTTCTATAATAACCGAAAAGGTGAAGAAGAAGAAGCAGAGGGGAGGAGGAAAAATCAAAAATAATATTGAAATATGAATGCAAACAAATGTGTTTTCTTTGCGTTGCTGTTGCTGTTGCTGGTGTTGTTGTTGTTGCTGTTGTATGTTTTGCGGCACAGCTCAAACGCGTCTTTCGAAAGGGTTTTACGTGTGTGACTCTGTGTGTGTGTGTGTGTGTAAATTGTGGCTATGGATTGACTACCAAGTAAACATGTCGCCACTTGACTGACAGCTGCCTACCCCGTGTCCCCTCGCATCCCCTCCCCCGTGCCAGCTGCGGCATTTTGATGCGCACCAAAACGCGCCGTCAGCTAATCAATGCAATTAGCCAGCCTCAACCGGAGGCAGCACCCTGCCACACCCCCCTTTCCCCCATTCCCCCATTGGGGGCTGCCCCTGCCGAAAATGAGGAACCTTTTAAAATGCCAGGCATTTTACAGGTCTGTCGGAAGAGAGAAGCCTCCCGCCCCACGCCTCACCTTCTTCAACTTTTACTTAGGCACTGCCTACATGCTGCATGCCACATGTGCCCCACCACACCCCTGCCCCCCCAAGGCCCTTCTATTTCAATGCCTCCTCAATTATTGTTTATTTTGGTTGGCGTTGGCGGCGGCAGCGTCGGCGTCGGGGCAAATGGACTGCCATATATAAAAATGCACTCAGCTGCAGCGCAGACAATAAATATGAATTTGAGAGTGCGGCACGACCAGCAGCAACAGCAGCAGCAGCAAAAGCAGCCTCCAGGCCCTGCTGTGGCACGTTGCACGCTGCCTGCAGCTCGTGCATCCATTAGTCGCCTCTGGCCTGACTAGCTGCGTCTAAATATAGTGCAACAAGGTCTATGATAAATGCCAACCAAACGCAGCCGCCCCCGCAGCACACTCGCTGCCCCATACTACACCCCTCCCCTCCCTCTCTCTCTCCTTGCCACTTTCTCTCGCATTTTCCCATTTTCATATGCGGTTTTTTCTTTATATTTTTGGCATCTCTTCACACATCGTCACTGTCAGTTGCATTAATTGTGCCACATGTTCGGGAAATCGGAAAACAAGCAAACAAAGCAGGGGAGAGGAGAGTAGGAGGGGAGAGTGGGGGGTAGCTCGATAGTGCCACATCATTGCGGTCGATTTTCGATCGGCGTCTCAGCGATCTGATCGGGCCAATTTTCAAGTAATGCTGCATCATGAGCCATGACGTTGCCAGTTTCTTGCCCCTCGCTCCCTACCTCCCTCCCTGCCTGCCCCTTTTGACTGCTTTTAAGATCCAGAGATTGCTCGGGCAGATTGCGTTACCAGTTCGGCGTCGGCAGATGTCGATGGCATCGCTCAGATATTTCCATAATGCGACGCCCCGACTGCGATTTGACTTTGACATTGACGAACGTCGACTGCATTTCCTGAACAGGTGACAGCCAACAACGGGCACCTGCACCGCTACCCCCTCACCCTCCTCTCTCTACCCCCTCCACGCGAATCCATCAAACGACGACGGCGACTCTGTCAAGCTGCGGCGCGGGCAATTAAAGATTTCTGTTTTCGTTTTTTTTTTTTGGCTTTGCCGTTTACGACTCTGAGCGAATATTTAACAATTTTATTATTGTACACACAACAACAACAGCAACAACAACAACACTGACAGCAACAACAACATTGACGGCAACAATCAGTTGGTAGCAATAAAATGTTCGTTAATGTTTTCATCGTCCCAGTCTGGTTTCGGTTTCGTGTTTTATTTCTCGTCGTTGCTGGCCTTTTTTTTGGCGAAAGGTGTTTCCAAAGCAGTTCCTCTATTTGTAGTACAAATTTATATATGCATATATATAGCCAGTATATGGCCAGACGTGCCACAGATCTGATTTATGCTAATCGAAACGCATTAAACCAAAGCAAAGCGAACCAAACTTAACCGTCGGCGCTGAGCATATGCAAAACGTTCGCTTGATTGCGTCGTGGAGCCTCATCAGCGATTACAAAAGGCAGCGGAGAGGGAAGGGGGAGAGCAAACGACTCAGCAGTGACTTGTGGTTGCAAGGGGGGAGAGAGTGAGGAGGGAGTGAGGAGGGGAGTGAGTCGACTCAGTCATGTCAAACGGAAACCTCACACAAAATGCAAACTGCAACGGCGGACCTAATGGATTTCCGTTAGCCAAGAGCTGAGCTGGGCCACTTGAGCAGGTGCCCCTGCCCCCTGTGCCTGTTCCTGCCCCTTCCTCCCACCATCCTCCACTTGACCAACCCGCATGCAATGTCATTTGTAGGCCCTGCGGCTTGCGGCCCCTCTGCGCCTACTTGACTAACTTCTTTTGTTTCTCTCCACAAGCGCCGCAGGCTGTGCAACTTATTGTGGCAAGCTGCCCTCTCCAGCTACTCGCAGCAGTTCTTTACCTCTTCTACCTTCTCTAGCTAACCTCTGTTTCTTCTCTACAGTTCTTATGACTGCCTTTCTCTGTTGTTGTGCCACCTGACTGAAGGTACCGCTGTTTAGCTGCCTTCTTCCCTTCGCACCTCCCCAGCAGCTTAACTGATTACCTTGGCCAACTGTGTTCTAGGCTAGAAGTTCTCTAGCTGATCAGCCTCATATTGTTTTTGTTGCTGCAGTCTTGCGTACTTTGGTAAAAAGGTTCCCCCCTGGTACCCAGTTGGCGCTGTGCAGAATTCGACTTTAGGTCGCCCAAGTTCCAAAGCAGCTGTGGCAACTGTTTTCACACTGCCAAGACGATCTCATTGTTGGCAAATAATCGTAATTACAGTGGGCTACAAAATTATAAAACGTTGAGATGAACGAGACTTGATAAATCGGATAAGAGCGCAATTTATTGCGGCGGTTTAAATGAAACTTTAAAGCAGCAGAGTTGAATGAAAATTTTATGAAATAAAACTAGTCAGAAGGTATAAGAAACTTTTCTATAAAAGAGTTCAGAATTTCTCAAGGAAATAATGTAAAAATTTAAACGAATTTTTAGTTCTATGTCTAAATATGATTTTAAGAAAATCGGATCTTAAATATTAATTTAAAAGCGCGAATAATCGAATTACAATACTACGACTCACAAATAAGAATAACAAACGTTTCTATTAGTAAGAAAATTGATTTAATAAGAGAATGTTATAAGTTAAACTTAGAACACCTTGAAGACAAAGCAAAAAAATGCATTAAATGTACAAGTATACAATAATAAATAAATCATAACATATAAAAGATAATAAGATGTATGATAATAAGGTTAAACATTAAGTTAAGTTTTAAAAAACCTATAAATAAATTAATAATATTCAATTTCAATTTCTTCACTTTGAAGAAAACAGAAGGAAACAAATTTCTTAATTTAATATTTATGTTTCAAAGCATAATACTTGGAGCCTTTCTTGATTTATATATCCCTTCTTATTTGATATCCTTAGAAAATAAATATTTGCATCATATCCAATATCTCAGTTGGATCCGCAATTCAAACACTTTCGAAATTACTTTGATACATTCAGCGAAAAGTTGAACTTCAATTTCAACTTCAACTTTACTTCAATATTTACTTAACAGTCCCAAAGGGGCACCCCATATCCTATCGTTCTCTTTCTCCCTCCATTTCCCCCTCCCCCCGTTATTTGTCAGTCACTTTAGTCGAAAACATTTGTGAATATATTTTGAATGTTAATTATTATTTGATAGACTCGCTTGATGGACTCGCTGCAAATGATTTTCGGTTTGGTTGCCATGTTCACTTGATTTCGGTCGCATTTCGGGGTACTCGAACACTTACGCCCCTTTTTTGGGGCGACTCATTAGCATAACAAACGTACGGAAAGGGTGACAGTGGGGGGAGAGGGGCGTGGCACTTTGTTGTTGTTGTTGAATTCCTAATGATATTTGCACAAAGGCGCAGAAATATTGCATAAATTCACTTTTATTACAGCGCATCATGCGAAATATGCTGAAGAGCAGTGCACACACACACAAACACACACATACAGTAGCATGTGCAGCGTAGCAACGGTATTTATTGCGCGTCGACGCCATTTTGTTTGAACCTTTTGCAATATTTATGCGTTGAAATCAACACGCAACACTCGGCGAATGCCAGCGAAAGCCTCCCCAAACTCACCCCAAGCCCCGCAACCCATTCACCTCCCCACCTTTCGCACTCCCCCTCGCTCTATCCCTCCCTCTTGTTCTGTCCCTCTCCGAGCCGAGCAAAAAGCAGTCAACCAAACCGAGTGAGCGACAGAGCGACCATGCCAACATGTTGGTTATCGTTATCCTTTCGCCTTGACTGGCGACAACCAAATGCGCGCTCGTTGAATGCTCACCCCCCTCCCCCACCTTCCCACTGCCCCTCGCTGCCCGCACGCCACGCCCACCCTGCTGTAATTACAATGCAGTTTAGGGTGCTGAAAGCTTTTGTGAAAATGTGCTTTATGAAATTATGATTATAGCTCAACAGCTGCATAGCGAATGACTGCGATGGCTCCGCTTGCCTCGAGCGACTGCCGAGCGATGCCACCCGATGTGGCACTGCCTGCTGTCGGGCACTGCTTACTGCTGCTGCCGGGGACTGGCAGCATTTAAATGTGTGGCAGCTTGTGCAAATAATGAAAATGAAACAACACTTTGGCGCATTAAAAGCATTAAAAACAGTTTGCCATATAAATGTGTTCTAGACTGCTCCCTCTCTCTCTTGCTCTATCTCTCTCTTGCTCCCTCTCTTTCTCTCTCTTTGTGCCTTGCTTTTTACTCTCCCTCTGTCTGTCTTTCTCGCTCTTTCTGCCACTACTATTTGCCCACGCTGCGTATACATAACGCGCCCTCAGTCTGGGCGCTTACAACACGCATACGCCGCATAGGCCGCCTTCAGGCCAGCACTGCCATGGGTCAGAGCAACATATTTTACTCACCATATGCAGTTTTCTTTGGAACATTGTTTTAGTTTAGGCTTAGCACTGCAGTTAGATACCCTGTCGATATAAGTTTTAGCTTTTTTAGAGCTATATTTGGCAGCTTTCTACAAAGTAAAATATATAAAATATATTACAAAAAAGAAACTGACTATGCTTGGCTGTTAATTAACTTAAACTAACTTTAACTTCCACAACTTTTTATGGTAGCAAACCTTACAACATACCCCTGAAATTTCCGGCAACCTTTTCAATTTCAGTTCTCAAGTTTTGGCTACAGTTCTGCATAGTTTGCTAGGCTCCACACAGTTTGCTAGCCAGCAGTCCCCATTGTTGGTTTGACCTCGCACTAAGCGACGGACTAAGCTTCCCTCCCCACTGCCACTACCACTCCCTGCTTCCCTCTCTCTCCTTCTCTCAGCAGCCTTTCTTGCTCGCTGGCAGGCCTGGCAAATTGCATTTTCAACACTTTTGTTTATGCAAAAAATATTTATGCACGACTCTCCACACTCAGGCGGAGTGTGTGCGAGTGTGTGTGTGTGTTTGGAGGCTAAAGCCATGCCCACATTTTGCGCACAGCATCTGCCAGCAGGCGGGTGGCGCACTTAACTCGTAGGCAGCAAGGGGCAGACCGCGCCAGAGGCAGAGAAAGAGAGTAAGAGCAAGGCGGGAGGGAGGGCCGTGCGGCATGTTTTCTGTATGCTGTGCTGCATAATGCAATGCAAACATGATTAATGCAAATGTTTTGCGTGGTGGGCGTGGCAGCCAGTGAGCTGTGATGGTACTCGAAAGGGGGCTGGGGGCGGGGCCGGTGGGGGGGGGGCGTAAGGGAAGCGGTTTGCTAGGTGTTGCTTTACATTTGCATTTTGGCTTACAGCGCTGTGTGGTGGTGCAGGGATGCAGCCGCCGCACTTAGTTGCTATCTAAGCAGCAACAGCAACAACAACAACAAGAGCCACGCAAGCTACAGCAGCAACAACAACAAGATGGAAAGGAGCCTGGGCGCATTTCTCATGCACTTTATGAGGGTCTCGCCTATAACTTGGCGAATTTATGACAAATAGCGCGACACATTCGCGATAAGAAAGTGAAAGGAGCGGGCATTTCAAAACACTCATTCAAGCATTCATTCAACCATTCATTCAACCATTCATTCATTCACTCGTTTCTGTTTCGGACCGTGCTGCAAATTTATGAAAATTTATGAAATTTTTCACTTCGCCGTAGCTCAAATGGTTGAGCGAATCCCCAACAGCAAAGTCGCATCCGCATCCGTTCTTAAGCCAGACTAACCGAAACCCAAGACATGAGACTCCTCTTTCCACTCCCCCCGGCTCCCTTCCTCGACAACACATCGAAATGGCGTCGTTTTCATTGCACACACAAAAGTGTAAAATGTTTACGCTTCGCTTGGATTTCCTTCAGCTCCTTCAGCTCCTTTTGGCTCCTTTAGCTTCTTTTGGCTCCTTCGCAGCTGCTTTCGGTTCGGTTGGGTTCGCTTTGGATTTGCTTTGGGGTTCCTTTAGCTTTTTTCCCTTTGGCTGTGCTTTTGTTCTGCTTCTGCTTCTGCTTTTGGTCTCCTGCTCAGTCATTCGTGCGGAATGAGTCGTTCGATGCTCTGCAGCAAGCAGGGCATAACAACTGCCAAATAAAACATGTGAAACATGTTTAAAACTGTTAAGGTTGCGAATAAAACTTTATTTTTCTATGTTTAAAAGTGAAAAGAATAAAATACTAAAGGAAATCGAGTTGTGCCAAGTTGATTCTATTTAAAAATACAAACTGGAAGGAATAACAAAATAAAAATTTGAATTTAAATCAAATAAAAGTTTGAGAGAATCAAAAAATAGCTTTGCATATTTTCCTTGTTATAAAACCAATAAGAAAATAATAACAATGACTATGAAATAAAAAAATAATGTTTTAAAATAAAATTAACATATTAAAAATAAGTTTTAATTATTTTATTTCGTATTAAAAACGAAAAAAATAATTTTAAAATATATTTTAGAAAATGAAAGGAATTTTTTCATTTTTTTATCTTTCAAAAGATAGAAAGCAGTTTTTTCTTAGGTTAGGTAAAATTTCGAATGAAAATAATTGACGTTTATTTACTTTTTTGTTTATAAGGAATAAAGGAATTTTCTTTTGATATTTTGATTTGAAATTATATATTTAATATTGATTTAATACATATATTTCTAAATTGTTCAGTCACAGCTTCAACTCCTTCTTTCTTGCTTTGTAAACCAAAAAACATATTTCAACAAATATTTAATAAATTTTTGTTTATTTTAGTTTAGCTTTTAGTTAGTTTAAGTGTCTCTAGACACGGATATTGATGTAAGCCAAATCTGTGTACCCCCGTTTCACCCTTTCTCAAAGCTTATCACTTTACTTGGCTGCAATTCGATTCAAAGGAACTTTCATTAGTTTTTCCAGCAGAGCCAACAAAGTTACAGTTTAAGAGTTTTACGCAGTTTTCCCTCTACAATTCTAGCAATTCTTTTGACCTCATCACGAAAGAGCATAAGAACTGCAACTGTTGGCAATTTCTTTTGCTGCCTCAACTCTCTCCTTCCCCCTCCCACTCTCCCGCTCTTTGCTCATTTGTAGCTGCCACATTTTCTGGCTGTCTTCCTTTCAAATGGCGAAGCGAAGAGAAGCTTTTCATTTGTCTGGCTATTGACTTTGTTGCCATTGGCGTGTCTGGCGATGCTTTGCTGAATGTGCCACCCCCCTTCCACTCCTTCTTTCTCTACCTCGTTTTGTGTCATGTCATGTGGCAACTGTGGAACCGTAAGCAGGCCGTAGGTGTCTCTGGACATCGGAAAATCGAAGCCAGCAACGAGGTAAACGTCAGATTTGTTGCATGTCTGGCGGTCATCGCTTTTCGTGGCGCAACGCTTTGATTTGCCCCCAGCAGCAGCCCATAGTTTCCCACAGTCAGCTGAGAATGGATTTCCGCTCTCTAAGCGGAACTTGCACTGCAGTATCACAGAACACACACAAAATGCTGCTGCTCATTTCCTTATCAACAGCTGCGCCGATGCCGATGCTCTTCACTTGCAGTGAAGTTACATTTTAATTTTTCCTATTTCCCATTTCCCAATTCCATTTCGATTGGATTTTGGAGTGAAGTGTTTTGGTATACTTGGGATTATCTTAAGTGGGGGGGAATCTGAAACTGAAGTGCTTAATTTATGGCGTAAAATATGGAAATTGTCGCAAAACACAAATGCCGACAATGAGGGAACATTTCTCATGGCGCATCTTGAACTTGGCCGAGGCAGAGGCTGCCTGATCTGCCACACAGAGTGATCGGAGGCGGGGTGCCAAGCAAGTTGTTGTAGTGCCTGCGCTAATGGAAGGGCGCAACGTGACAAGCAACAGGGGAGAGGGAGACGGAGCTGTGGAGGTGGAGGCGTGTAAGACGGTAGGGCGGGGCTGCCACACGACGCTAATGGACTGACGAGGCGATGTCTTGCAGGCGCTCAGCGCTTGCTCTTCATCATCAGTCGCAGGTCTCTCTTTCTCTCTCTCCCTCTCTCTTTCTCTCCTTGTCTCTCTGCCTGCCTCCGCTTTGTTGTCATCATCGCACTCGACTCACCTTCGCCAGCGCCGATCAGCCGCCTAATTTATGCCCCGACTGCGCCCCGTCGCCTTTGAAGTTTCAATTATGCGCCTCATATGTCATTTTGTGCAAGCTGACGACGCCGACGACGTCGACGACGCTGACGCCGACGCAGCAGTGTTGCCTCCGCGCGGCAGACGCTAAAAGCCGCGACATGTTAATTGTGCCGCTTGGCCCATAAACACGCCAAGTTGATGGCGAGCGCCAGGCTCAACTCAAGAGCGGACAACCAGTTGCAACTTGCCAACGCAAAACGAGACGAGGCAGATGGAGGAAAGACAGAGAGAGGCCTGGGCACTTGGCAACTCTAGACATTTGAAGTGAACATTGGAAATGGATAATGGAAACAGAGAAACGGGAGAGGAAGAGCTGAGCTTCTTTCACAGTGTAACAGGATAAAGAGTAAAGGAACTTGGAAGAATTATGTTAAGGAAGGAATAAGAAAAAAAGATATTAATTCTGAATGGAAATAAGTAATTCATATTTTGTGATAATATATACATATTTTATAAATAACAATGTACATAGTATAATATAAAGAGTATAAATTAGCATAATATACATATATGTATATTTGATTTAAAGCAGTATATTATAAAGAGTATGTTACTTGATTTATAGAAAAGTATATGTACTCCTTGTACATTAGTCTTTAGTGCAGTTTACATGGAGAAAAACGGATTATTGAAGGTTAACTTTGAAGATTTTGTATTCCTTAAGAAATTTAAACAAAATAAATATTATTATTATTATTGTTCAAAATATCAAATATTCAAAGTTTAAAGGCTTACAACTTTTTAGAAATAAAGAAAAATATTTATATTTTATAAAGAATGAGAGAGTTTAATTGTAATATCATTCCTCGTTATCCTATATGCTTTAAAAATATTATATAACACAAAAAGGCATGGAAGATCTAGCATGTTTATAATAAGAAAATGATATTAAAAAAATAAAACTAAAAATAACTGGCAAAACAACATTATTTTGTACTATACAAATTATTTTGTAATCTACATATTTACAGGTCAAAAACATCTCAAAGAAATTAAAAAAAAAATAATGATTAATTAACCTCTACTTTGAAAAACACGTAAATTAAATTATAAACAAATTCATTTTCTATCGCATTTATACACGTTTGATGAACATCTTAAACTTTCTAAGCTGAGAAAATGTATTTTATTAAAGTTGCTATTCTTGTATATATAAAAGTGACTAAATAAATACATAAATTAAAAAAACAAGATTTATATACATATTTAAGTATCCTTTTTTTGTATCTTTCGTATTTGTACTCTTTCTATCCCCTTTCACCAATACGTTTAGCTACCCTTAAGAATACTAAACAACTGAACAGGAAATACTCGCAATAACAATTTCATAATGAGTTGCGTTGCTTTGGTCAAGTGATACAGTACGTTCCAACCCTTCCCACATCGTGCACTTGTACCGTTATCCATCAGCTTGCTGTCCAGCTCCACAAATCCCTTTAAGCTGCGGCTCGCTCGGGTGTCCAGGGCGAAAAGTGTCGCAGCCAAAAGTACAAAAGGTGTGAAAATTAAACAGGCGACGTTGCAGGATTACAAATTATGACACGCCGATGCCATAAAGCAAATGAGCTTGAGGTGCAGCAGCAAGAGGGAGAGGGGGAAGAGCGAGGAGACGGGGGTTGAAGCCACTAGCAGGTGACGCCTGTTGGTCAACTGGTCAAGTGTCAAAGAGGGATTTGCATGCAGCGTGTCGAGGCGCAAAGCGCAAAGCGCGTTGACAGTTGAGCTGGGAAATTCAGCTCGCCACCAACGCGTGTCAGCTTGTCGCTCTCTCTCTTTCTCCCCCTCTCACTCTCTCTCTCTCTCCCTTGTCTGACTGTCCGTCTGTTTGTCCTGCTGCTGTGATCAGCTTGACAGTTGCTTGGACATTTGAAATGCACCGCAAAATGCGCGAGAAAAGCAAATCGCTTAAGCTGCGCGTGTAACTGATTAAAATGGCTTTAGCTTTGATGCCCCGACCAGCAGCGGCTTATGGGTTAATATGCGTTAAAATGGCTAGGCCTGTGTGAGTGACAATGTGCTTATGACATGCATTGTACATATCACTAGTCAATACCCTGTAGTGGAGAACTTTTCTAGAGGTAGTTTGAGAAAGTAAAAGAAAGTTAAGAAGACCTATAAAATTTGAAATTATATTTTATAATTATATATAGAGGAAATATATATAATATTTATCTATGCATAATAGATTTATATTACAATTAGATTCAGATAATAACCATACACTGCTTCAAATTGGAGCATTCTTTACTAAACTAATTCCAAATCAAACCGATATAAAATGATGTAAATTTTCAGCTCATTGCCGTTTTTTTATTGCATTTTCATTTTTATTACTGTAGTTTTATAGCATTGATTTGAGATAGTTTTTATAAAATTTATAAATTTTATTTATAAATATTCCGTTTTTATTGCAATCAGTAGACAAATACCAAATTTATTTGCCTTGATATTGAAATTTCCATGGGAAATAGACTAAAACTTGAATTAAGAAATTTAAAATTGAATAAACTTTAACAACTTTTAAATTTTAACTTTTTTAAGTTTAAAGATCAACTGTATAAATTTGTAAATTTAAAATAAAACTTATAAAATAAACTCATAAAAATATTCATTATTTATATTATTGTCTATATATGTATATTATTGTCTATATTTAGCAATGTGGCTCACTTATCTATAGGGTATGTGCAAGTGGATAAAGCTTCCCCTTCGCACTTCTTTTTATTTGGCAAATGGATTTGTATGCGCGCATTATTTATGCAGTTGCAGCTGCAACTTCGTCAATTTTTGGCGGCGCTGCGCTTTGCATGTTGCATGTTGCATGAACCGTCCCGCGCGCGCGCTCTTCTTATGCATTTTTAATGTAGTCGGCCCTCACGTTAATGTTGCAAAATCACTTGCCGAAATATATAAATAAATTTAACAAAAAAAGGTAGTAAAAAAGAAAAGATAATAATAATAATAAACGAAAGCCAAACAAAGGCAGCGGAAGAGAGGGAAAGAGAGTAAGAGAGAGGGAGAGAGAGAGTGAGAGAGGTAGTTGCAACTTTTTCTGCATAGTTGCAGCCTTAAATAAACAACAAGAACAACAATGCGAGGGCATATTTTTCTATATGCTGCCAGCTTATCTGCAGCTTCCACAGTTTCCACGGCTTTTCCTGCTGCCACACACACATACTCCTACACACAAACACACACACTCCCACACACACAAACACACTTCCACACACACACTTACTTCGCTTCAGTTGGCCGCAAAATGCAAATAGCCAACGCGACCGCGCTCACGTTCGACGCCCTCGCAGTAAGTCTGCCACGCCTCCCGCCAC
This sequence comes from Zaprionus indianus, assembly GCA_018904595.1. Classification (NCBI taxonomy): domain Eukaryota; kingdom Metazoa; phylum Arthropoda; class Insecta; order Diptera; family Drosophilidae; genus Zaprionus; species Zaprionus indianus. The sequence goes on from JAEIHA010000905.1 coordinate 9,105,930, forward strand.
TACCGCCGCCCACAGCCACGTTGAACGGACAGCAGTCGCACAGCCACAGCCAATAACAATGCAAAATGCAAATATGCAATAAAAGCGAATGGCAACGGCACAGAAAAGCAGCAACAAAATAAAAAAAAAGGTTTCAAAAGAAATGCAACAATTTGTTAACTAAACTCGACGAGGAAATACCTTATAAAGTGCGCGAAAGAAGACAATATATAATATTTTTTTTTGGGTAGGTTGTGATGATAAATATGTTAGCTATAAATCTAGAGAGTTTCATGTGGATCCGAGGCATATTTCGCAAGGAAAACTGATTTTAATTGGAATAAATTAAAAATTTAAATGGAAAATCTTAAAGTTCTAAAAAGATTAGAAGTAACAGTCAATCTCTCTTTAATCTTTTTATATTAAAAAAATAAATAACTCTCAGCTAAAAAATCTCTGCATAAATTGAAGATATATTTCACTCCCAATACCTCTTTCTATTTTTTCCCTACAGGGTATAAAAAATACTGTGAAAATGCGAATGTGAATTCAAATTCCAAATGTGTTCGTGCAGCACAAAGCCAGCGCAACAACAATATCAGCTATGGCAACAGTACAGCAACAACAAAGGTAGCTGCAACAACAACCGGTACAACAAAGGCAACAACAATCCGAATGGACTTCAACAATGCGGCAACCATGTAAAAGCCAAGTTTAATCAAAATATGGCCGAGCTCCACGTTGCGGCAGCAGCTTGTGCCGCATGGACTGGGCGTGGCCTCGGCATTATACTGCCTGGCCTGGCCCGAGAGAGATTTTTTAATTTTTTATAAACACGCAAATTTGATGCAATTTGTCGGTGGCATGCAGCATGTGCGCGCCTCTGTGGCAAAGTGTGGCATGCAGTGAAATTCCCCTCCGTGTGTGTGCGTGTGTGTGGCAATCGAAAATCGCCTCGCACAAACAGATTATTCAACTGTTTTTCGGTCAGCATATTTGATAGATATGCTGTCAGTATCCCCACTCCCCCTCCTCCCCTTACCTTCCCTCTACCTGTGCTAACCCGCAGATCTAATCAGCGCTCTCACAAATATGAACAACTTTGTTGGCAATACTCGTTTTCGTGTCGCCCCAAAATTAAATCAAAATCAAAATCAAAACGTGCTGACAACGAACATGATAACTAATTGACAGAGTTGTCGCTGTTGTTGTTGTCGCTGTTGTTGCTGTTGTTGTTGTTGCTGTTGCAGCTGCAACTGCTGGCACTCAATCTCTCAATATGATTATTGATGGCACATCGGTCGCATAGCCCGATAAGCTTCATTATCGCCCTGACATATCAAATTGGAGTGTGGCAGTGAAGAACAGTCTGTACACAAATATGGTAAAGCACGTTCAATTGACAACACTCTTAACACTTTCCATGCAACCATTAATTCATACATAATTCCTTTGTCTAAGTGACAACTCTTTAGTCTTTACAGATTGGCAATTTGTTTGCAACTCAAGAAGATATAAATGTCAAGGGAATTCTACAATTTTATACAAATTATTATGTAAATAAAAGGGGAATATAAAAGGAAATAAATATTAAATTATAGGCTGATATGAGAAAACTCTATGTTACAGTATGTATATTAACCAATTGACATTTAACTGAAGAATGTAACCATATGAGAAACCTTAAAAATGTATATGCTAACTTACAGAAGAATTATGAAGATGTGTTTAAAGTACCAAGAAAAAAATATATCTTAACTTATAGATTGATATGAGCAAACTCAGATTTCTATGTACTTTTATCTTGAGTCTTTACAAATAAGTTGAGGAATGAAAACCTAGGAAAATACATTTTAAATAAGAATAGAGTACTACAAATTTTCTCAAAGAAATATTTATAGAAAGAGATCTTATAAGTTGTGATCTGTTAACTTAGATTTCTATATTACAATTGTATAGTCTTTTTTGAAGAATATGAAAAACACAAGAAGTTATTGAATTCTTTATCATATGAAGAAGAAATAATTATAAAATGCTTGAAAATTATCATTGATCTTTACTAATATCATAAGTTGAATGAGAAAACTTACGATGAAAACTTCAGAATATTTAAAGTACATGCAAAAGTAAACGATGGCTATAAAGAAAAAATTAAGGAATGCATAAAGGTTCCATGAAATTTCGAATTAAACTAATTGCCAGCAAACCTTCTAGCTACTTAGAACAACAATCTTCAACATGGCATATTTACAGAAAATCTATAACTTAAACTATTTAAAAACTATCAAGATATAAGGTCTTCTAAAGATACTCCCCAGCAGCCGCAAATGTCTTGGGGCAGTGCTGCTGTGCATACTTGCCGTAGGCATAGTCAGTGCCCACCTTGTAGATGCTCTTATACGAGACCTTGTTCCACAGATGTATCATATAGGAGTCTTTAGTACTCGCCATGGTCTCATCCAGATATTTTGGCTCAAAAAAGTGTGTCCAATTTGGCCAATGCACAGGATAGAAGGCTGTGCGATTGAAGACCTGCAGACCGTGACAATGTTTGGGATTATCTTGCATTGCCTCCACTGTTTTGGTGCCACAAAGGTTGCCCACTACACGTGTCATTAGCTCGGGACCATTGCTCAGATACTGTTTGCCATTGTAATTCTGCATGAATTCACGCAGAAATAACTCGGCAATCTCATGACCCTCTCCACGTGCCTCCAAGCTGATGATGGCATTGCCCAGTGTCACATTATCGTGGGCACCCACATAGTTGAGGGGCACGTACTCTAAGCTGCGCAGCACTACCACATCTGTGTCCAGATAGATGCCACCCCAGCGATAGAGGCTCAGCAGGCGCAGCAGATCGGAGGTGTGCTCGGTGAGAAAGCTGAAGGAAGAAGAATCATTATAGAGACTATATACATGAGTTAAGATCATAACCCACCTGGATCGCTGTAGCACGCCCTGCTGGACCCATTGCTCGACTGGAGTATCCTTTGCATATTGCTTGAGACTCACTTGACGTAGTTGCACATTTTTGTAGCTGAGTATCGCGTCGAGTTGGGCAAATCTACGATCTCCCGGTTTGGGTAGACGAAGTGAACTGGAGAAGAGCACAAATACCTTAAAGTTGGGATTATGCAGAGCAGCAGATTCGATGGAACAGGCAACACGTGTGGTGAAGTTGAGCACATATTCTTCTCCCGGAGAATGTCGCTTGGTCTCATGAAAGAAAATAGTTCTGCCCGATATTGGTTGCACTGGCGAGAGTAATACATCCTCTAGGTCTGTTAACCTTCGACCTTGGGCATCCACTAGCAAATCATCTTCCATGAACTCAATATCATTATCTTGTGCAGTGAATAATAGAATGAAAAATAAAGCAACGAACACGAGGGAGAAGAGTAGACGTCGACCGCGTATGAAGTTAAATGTTTTCAATAGTTCTTGTCTGCGATACATTTCGAGAGACTCTTCAGACTTTTTGACCACGTGCTCTGAGTAGTTGTTGAACAAATGAAAACTAGTCTTTTTGTTCTTATGGCTTAAATACTTTTAATTGCATCATTTGCTGCACCGCGTTGCTTCACTCTAGTTACACGTAGCTGCCTACGTGATATCTCTGGGAGACTCTGACATGTATTGTACATTCTTTAATCGGTTTCTTCACAGTCTTTAAGCACGCTTTGCTAAGGCAGTCAACGGTCGGGAGCATTATATTGAAAGAGAGCAGGGAAGGTGATGAGAGAAATAAAGAGAGTGCAACTGATCAAATGGCAAAGGAAGAGAGAGTAGAAGGGCAAGTGCTGAAGAAGTTAAGAGAAAATGTGAGAGAATGAAGAGCTAAGGTTTGAAGACAGAGAGAGAGAGAGAGAGTAGAAGTAAGAAAAAGAGACAAAGTGAAAGTGAGAATCACTAGAAAAAGAGAGAGAGGTTTATTAATACATAGGAGTAAGAGAAACCGAATGAGACCGAGATTGGGAAAGAGATAGAGTCTTGAAGAAATAGTGAATCAAAGAAAGAATGAGATAGAGATGGAGATGGAGATAGAGAAATAAAGAGATAGTGACAGAATAAGATATTGACAGAAAGAGAGAAAGGGATATAGTCAGGAAAAGAAACAGGGACGGAGATAGGGACAGCAATAGAGACAGAGTCGAAGAAAAGGACAGCGAAAGAGTCAGAACATGAAAGCCAGAGAGACAGATTGGGTAAATCTGATTAAGTTAGTGTTATAAATTGCAAGTTTCCAAAGGGTATCTGTCCGTCTCTCATACCCGCTTCCAAATTTATTACACAGTATGAAAAATTCAAATAAAATTGCGAAAAAATAAACGAAACGAAACGAAACTTTATGCAAATGCAAATAATGCTCTGACTGCGACGCTGCAAGAGAAGAAGAAAGAGATGGAGGGGAGGTTGGTGATAACCTGACGAGTGGGCGTGGCAGTGTGACGCCTGCAACGTTTTCGATGATTAAATGCAAACACGCAAATATGACGAGCGACTGACTCGGCTGACTGTCTATAGCGCTGTGTGTGTGCGAGTGTGTGTGTGTGTGTGAGTGTGTGTGTGTGTGTTATGTGTTTGTGTGTGAGTGTGCGAATGCGTGCAGGTTTGTGCATGTGTGTGCGTGTTTGTATTTGTCGACTGCCAACTGTCTTCGAAATATGTAAAAAATAAAAGTTGGCATTAATAATTTATGCAATATGAGCACACACACACACACCCGCACACACACACGAGGCACAACCCGGGGAAATATTTGCAGAGATGCCCAAAAAATCAAGCGAGTCGGAGGTAAAGCTGAAGGCAGCCGAACAAAATGAAAATTGAATGCCTTGAAACGTGGATATAAGTAAGTAGATGATTTGAATACTCACATATTCATTTGGGTACTCTCGCATAAATGTAAACGATTCTTATGGCTTTTGCTTTGGCTGTGCGAACAAAAAACCTGTCAACGCAGGCAAATAAATATATAGACACATGTGTAATGAAAATGTGAAAAACGAGAAGGAGAACGAGGAATGAGAAAATGAAAATGCTTGAGGTAAATGTTGTGAATATTTCATGATGCATTTTGGCTTGGACAGTGCCATCGATGTGAACAACAATTTGAATAACAATTTTGCCCTTTTTTCTTCAGCTCTCTTCCTGTTAACAGTATCTTATCTGTGAGAGGGGAGGGGAGGGGACTCCCGGCGCTAGAACATATGCTATAATTTAGTATCGTGCCTGGCGTTTAATTAACCACTTACACGGCCTTAATTCAACTGCAAATTCATCGTGCTGCTACGATAAAAAGAAAAAAAACTGTTACAACAATTTGCGGCTGCGTTGCTTATCTCGCGTTCGCTTCTTATCGCCAACGGCAATTTGTCCAATAGATAAACCTCAGCCCAGACCAGACGAGAACAGACACCAGACTAGCACCGACCATAGACCACATGGCGTTGATTTATGCGTTGAAAATCCCCCTGGCCCCAAAACTAAAGCCACAGCCCCAAACTGATCTATGTGTGGTCGCCCCCAAACGTTTTGTTAGTTAGTTTGTTCTTTGACTGTGGGCAAACTACAGTTTGTTCGAGCATGTGTCAACTTTATTTGCATACCCTGTAAAGTTGAAAGTATTCAAAGAGCAACACGAAGTAACATTCAGAATAATTTGTAACTAAGCTAAATAATTTATTGAAATTTAAAGCTGCTGCAAATTCTCAGATTTTCTCTATCTTTTTTCTCTTTTTTATGTGCTAAATATTCCAATTATTCTATCTTAACCCTAACTTACAGTTCTTAAACTCTGTACATACTAAGTTTACTATTTAAACTTAATATCCTATAAGTTTCACCCACATCTCTTGATTAATAACTGAGTTCTAACTATGTAAACTCCTTTCACTGGGTATGCGCTGGTCAAGCCAACTATTCGTTCAACTATTATTGTCACTTGTTATTTATGCATATTTAATATATTTCAAATGAACAACTGAACGCTTTACTGAGCGTGTTCTGATCTCCTCGTGCTCTCCCTTCTTCCACTCTGTCGTTCAATTTCAGTTCTGACTAGTTGTTATTAAAACAAAGAGCGTGCCCAAATTTATAGCCATATTATTTGTTATTTATTTAAGCTATAAATATGCATATGAAATAAAGAAATGGCATCAGGTTTTTTACGACTGCAATACACTTTCTAGTTGGGGTATGTAAACTATGAATGTTAAGTTGTGCAGTGTATTACTATTGTATAAAAGCAAATAAAGTTAGTGAAAATTAAGTGTTTGTATTTTAGGATTTCCTCTTAAAGATAACCACTCCCTTTCCTTCAAAATTAATAATAGCTATAATATAAGGGTTATTTTTATACCATATATCTAAATTATTTATGCATCTCTAGCTTTAAACATATTTCTATATATTTCTTTTTTAATATCATAAACCTTTTAAGATCACATTTAATTTCTAAATAATTTAACTGGTTTATTACGTATATGACAGACAGATCTTTCAATATGTTCTTATTATTCATACCATGTTATTATTTATATACTATCTAGCTCTTTTCCCTTTATTTTCACCTTCAGATTTAATATCACAGTTGATACAATGAATAATAACATATAACTATATATTAAACTGACATAATAACTCTTCAGATTATACTTTGAAACATCTAATTATCGCATGATTGTTTGTATTCAAATATAGTCTAACTGTTCGAAGGTAATAGAGCGTCTTCACTTATATTAGCTTATATTACTATATCATTTTCAGACTTCTGATATGACTTCTGATTATATGGCATAACATATTTAAACACATGTCAGTAGATCTCATAATATTTATATATTTTATTACTTTCTTTCTTTTTCAATTCCGTATTTTTCCTTAACAACTCTAATGCTCGTTAGAGTATCCACTGCTTCGTCTAGTCAAACTTCACACTTGCACTGTCAGCTGTCTCCGTCTCTGTCGCTCTTTCGCTGCTGCTGTTGCTGTTTCATTTGCCGTTGGAGCTCTGCGGCTCTCTGTGGCTGCCACTGGTTTTCTCTGTTGTGTTATTTATGTGGCCATAAATTTGCAGCTGAAAGCAAAGCCCGCGCGAATGCTCCGTGCGGGCACAAATAGTTGCACATAGTCGTGGACTGCGTACTCCAACACACTCCTTGCTCCTCTCTATCCTTCTCTCTCTCTCTCTCTCTCTCTCTCTTCTGTGCCTGTCCGTTTAAGCCTTGACGCTTCACTGCCTGCGCCTCACGTGCAAATGAGCAACGCAGCACAGCGCTCTGAGCTGCAGGCAAAGCCGCTTAAGGACTTCAACATGGACACGGACAGCAGCTTAGCCCACTGCGGTTCGCTGATTTTCAATGCGGCCCAGCAGCAAGTCCTGTCAGTGCCCCTTTCCCTCTCCTTCCCATTCCCCTGCCCGTGTTCTGGTTGCTGTTCCTCTGGCTTTGCCTTTGCCTCGTGTGTTAGTTACATAATTTAACGTTTGCTGCAAACATTTCCGCTGAATTTGAGGCGCACACGCAACCAGTCAGCGATAACGGGTCGGGGGCGGGGGCTGAGTTGGTCGAAGGGGCGGGGCAAACGAGTATTTCTTTATAATCAGCTGGGTGTCATCGTAAGGTCATCAACGTGCGCCCACACGCAATCAAAATACGAGTCTGACTCCGCTTTGCTTAGTCGCAAAGTCAGCAAGCTTCCCTCCTCCACTCTGCCCCTGTTTCTGTGTCCTGGTCGTGTGTCCTACGTCCTGTCCAGCTGCTTATCGCAGGCCTTGCATCGCGCATAATGTGCGCTGGGCACGTCAACCGAGCCGTCGACGCTTGTAAACAAATTAGAAGCGTATCCTGCCCGGAAGTCCAGCACAGACACTGGGAAAAGATAGACCCGTAGAGTTCCGCACTGACCCAAGCCCAGTACGACAAACAAAACTGAAAAACCAAAACGGAAACAGTCAAATGAACCATCAACTTTCCCTTTTCTGCAAGGTCTTAGAGTGAGTTAGTACTTTATGTTCGATTTGGAAGGTGATTTGGTAAAGATTTTTGTTGAAGAATATTATATAGGATACAATATTATATAGATATCATATAGAATTGTTTTGAATTTCAATTCATTTATAAAAAATTTTGAAAGTTAATTTAAATATCAATTAAAAATAGATTTACAATAGATTTACTTAGGTTCAGCTATGTCTTACTATATTCAGTTAAGTTATCTTTCATCTTATTCTACCTCTGTTTATACTACTACTAAATCATCTATATCTTATTATATTTTGTATATTCTCCTACCATATTATATCATGATCTAGCCAAACTTGTCTTACATGATTCTTCATTATCTAAACTCCTCCTATACGTGAAACTATATAACTTAATGCCTGCAGCCCTGCTTCCAACCTTCCCCTAGAGCAGCTCTCCTAATTTCTCACTTTGTTTATCTTACCCTGCTTTGGTCAACATTCTGTTTACTTCACTTTTCTCTCCACTTTTTTTTTGCGGAAAAGGCGCGAAATTTGTTTGCCTTGTTGCGGCACACCTCGAAATCAGTTTGTTGTGCTGCTCTTTAAGCTGCAATTAACTTTGTGCCTTTAAGCTGGACACGAGACCAAACCCAAAAAAGGAAAAGGAAAGCGCAAAACAGCAAAGACAAGGCCCAACCCGTGGCAGAACTCCCCCACCCAGTCCGTAATACTCACGTATAGCTGGAACCTTATGCGCTCGTTGCACGCAACGTTGAAGGCACTTTTTCATTTTAATTGGCATTCGCCTACGCGCTTAACTAATCTACACAAAACGCAGCTCCCCAAGGGGTAGTTGCTGTTATTGTTGTTGTACCTGCAACTGTTGTCGTACTTGCTGTTGTTGTTCCTCTCGTTGTTGTTGCCGTCTATTGTTGTTTTGTCATAATTTTGATTGAGGAGCCAACGCGGCCCAAATTGGTATTTTGTGATATATTGACTTTGTCACTCGCTCTGCTTAGTCACCCATTGCTTTTGTCTCTCTCTCACTCTCTCCCTCTTGCTGGTCTCTTCTTTTATTCATTCGCATTCATTGTGCTGTGTGCAGGACAATTAGAGCCCAAGTCAGCGACCACATCTACATGGCAATTACAACCTTATGGATCTCTACCCCATCCCCACCTCGAGGAAGGGTTGTTTGCCGCACTGTCATTTGCCTAGTAGGTTGACTATATTTATATATGTATATTTGTTAAGTGCTTGTAGTATATGCTTTGCTACCCTAACCCCAAAAATTTCCACCCGTCAAGCACTTGGCTTCTGCTAACACCAATTTGTTCATTGATTTTGTGCTTCAAATTAAAAATAATGTCAACAAAATGTCGTCAGAAATTATTGGAGACTACAGAAGTACCCTAACTGCCATAGAATAAAGGGTATATTGGCTGTATTTATTTATTTTATTTATATAACAAACTTCTTAAGTTCTGTACATCGAATGAAATATTCTAATTTTATTTTATTTTTGTAAATATCCTCTGAAATTTGCTTTATATTTTCCAATTTTTGTAGAACATTATTCATCATTTATCTACACTATGCAAATTATATTTTCCAATTTTTGTAGAACATTATTCATCATTTATCTACACTATGCAAACCTTACACTAGGTAATTATATGTTTAGCAGGAACCTGCATTATCATCTTCATCTTCCATGATAACATAAGATCGACAACACTCTCTTAGTCTTATCCACTCAACCTTATGGCATTCACAACGTTAAATAAATGATGTAACATTGTCATCTAGATTTCATGTGCTCTTAACTTATCCGGCAAGTTTGTATCGCATTTCCGATCACACTTTATCACTTTGTTTCGCCTTTGTTGCATAACACTTGCCCCAGGCCATATGCCCGAACCCTTTTTTGGCATATTGTACCGATGCCATGTGTTGTTTGATTGTGCAACTGTTCGAGCCTGTCGCAATTCATTTCGAGTCGAGTGACTTCAATCTGTCTTGAGGCCTTTTACTTGTATTATTATTATTCTTATTATTACAAGTATTATTGTTATTGTGTGCCGCCTTTCAATTTGGCACTCGGCACTCGGATGTTTTTTACAATTCGCCAACCCCCTGGCGCGCGGCGGGGGTTGTGCATATGGCAGCATTAAAAAACCCACACGTACAATGTCCAAAGAAATTAGATGTTGTCGTTGTCGTTGCCGTTGAACCCCAGTCAGTCAGTCAGTCATCCCCTCCCCCGCTTGTGACATAATTCAGGCTAGGTGCAACGACGTGGACAATGAGACAATGGACAGCTCAGCGCACACGCCCACCGCCCCCATCCGGCTGGAAGACAAAAGACGCTTCACGCTGTCTCAGAACACGAGAACTGTCGCCCTGATGAGTTTTGTTCTCTCTCTCGTTCTCTCTTTCTCTTACTGGCATTCTCTCTTGGCGACGACGACCCCCCGGCCACGCCCACAAATTGCTAGGCACATTATTATTGTCGTTTTTAATTTGTGTGCCCCAAAAGAAATTGCAAACACACAGCCTGCCCCGCATTGTCTGCAGCACTTCAAACGTGAATAACAACGCGCAATCTGCGCAGGTTGAATCGCCAGATACATCCAGTACTATATAAGATGGATTGTTTACCCAGTGATGCTGAGGGGGGGAGGGGGTAGGTTAAGACGAGGGCGTTTAGCAGATGTCCTCCAGACAGTATATAAACATAGGTAGCACTATACATACAAAGAAGTCTCTCTTTATCTGACCCTTGGGAAATCTGAGTGATATTTTGAAGGTCCTGAGAGTTTGTTATAAAAATTAAACATAGAAAATGAGGTATATAAAGACAGCAGTACTGGAAGAATCTGCACTTAAAACTTTGTGAAGGTAGCCTGTATTAAAGTTAGTATACTTTTATTTATGTTGAAATTGTTTATATTATTTGTTTTCGATCTGCAGTAAAATCTTTAAAAATTCCTTATTTTAATTTAGCCTTTGATAATTAATCATTAATATAAGCTCGGAGCCATATATAGAAAAGTTTACCTTCTTTGACCTTTTGTATATATTATATAATTCTATTTATACCTTGAACCTAAACCAGATATCCATTAGACACAGTGATCAATCTGCAGTTTAAGCCTTTTTAATAACCCACAAGAAAGCTTAAAATGCCCCACAAATCTTCTTTGCGCCACAAATCAACAAAATACCAAAAGCCACAGTCAAGTACTTCACATATTTCTTTATTATTTTATATTAATAATAATTGATTGGACAGAAATATCTTGATAGAAAAGAACTACACATTAGCTTGCCTTGTTGCACTAGGTGAGAGAACTAAAAACGATGTTTAACTGAGAGAGTAAATATAAAACGATTTTAAAGTGCCTAAAAACTAAGTTAATTACACAATGAAAGAACTGAAACTGCGAATTTTAGAATGTGAATGTGAGATAGATGTGAGTTTGTCTGAGATAGAGATGAATGTGTTTCGTGTTGTGTTGTGTTAATAATACTTGTGTCAAAATTCGGCTAACATAAATTACATATAATGGTATAAAACTATGCGAGTTTCCGTTGCTGTTGTTATTGAATGTGTAAGAGAGATTATGTTTTATGTACGATTATTTATGTATGAGTGTGTTATTTACTAGCGTACGATAAATAGATATACTAAATACTAATTGTAAGTATCTTTTTGGGATTATAAATTATGCTTGTAAAAATATTGTAAATCTTTTTTTGTTTCTTTTGCCTTCATCAATGTGAAGCGCGAATGTTTCGAGTCGTTTTGTTTTTTTGATTTTCTTTGAAAATAATATCACTTTGTGGGCGATACACACAAATGCGCACACGCACACACACACTGGCAGAGAGCGAGATGGAGAGAGATCTAGTATCATTATCAGGCTCTATTTGTTGCTATTCTTATTGTTGTTGCTGCTGCTGTTGTTGCTGTTGTTGTGCATCATTTGAATTAAACGATTCCGCTTGGCCGCATCCGATTTGCTGTACTCGTCGAGGAACTGCAAAGAGAGAGATAAGAATAGATACATATGGAATGAATACTCTCTATAGGAAAGATAGAGTGTACTTTACTCACCCCTAGATCAAAGTCGCGTGATATGAGCTGCCTGGCCGGGGCATTGTTGTAGCACATGGTGACCAGAAACGGATATATAACCGGATTAAACTGTGACGACAGCTTGGCCAAACTCTTGAAGATCACCGCAAACTGTTCAGAGATCAACAGATCCTGATGCCGACGATTGTTCACGCTGAAGAAGGCCAGAGATGCTATCAAATCTATCAGCATGGTGGAGCTCTCGCCGCTCTTCACATCGATGGCCTGGCTAACGCTATAGTTCAGTATAATGGTCAGCACATCGAGCAGTTTCAGCGACAAGGGTCCCTCCACCGACAGTACCTCCTGCAAGAGAGAGATAGGAGAGAGAGAGTGAGAAGGGGGTAGTGTTTGGGTCACTTAATTGGCGAAACAAAAATTGTGGAATCACTGTGCAAATGTTTTAATTAAGTCAAGGCAAATATCAAAGAGTGCCACTTGTTCCGACCAGGAAGTGAAGTGCTCAATTGTTTGTTGTGTGTGCCAGCGGGTGTGCGGGTGTGCATGTGTGTGTGTGTGTTAGTTGTGAGTGTTTTGTGTGTGGTACACATTTATTTGCATAGCGGAACGAAACAGGACGACGACGACGAGTGCCGTGTCGGGCTCGCTCGCTTCTAATTTGTTTGCATTGGCAGCCGTGCGGCGAGCGAAGGCCAAAACAAAAAATAAGAAGAGAAGCAACACATTAATAAAGTAACAAGGGGTGACTGGCTAATACCCTGGAAAAGTCAGTAAGAAGTAAATGTCACAAGAGGAAGACAAGCCTTTGGCTCGATTGTTCGTTAATCAACAGCAATAAGTAAGAAAAGTATAGGTTTCTCTTATAATCGATACTTTATAAGTTATTTCTATCAAAAACTATCGATAAACTATTATTATACTCAAATCTGAATGCAATACTTTAAACCAAAGTTGACGAATTTGGTTAAACTACAGAAAAACAAAGAGTACAAGTTTCTTTTACTATCGACAGTTTTTAAACTGTTTCTATCGATGAATATCGATAAGCTATTACTTTACTCCAATCTGAAAGAAATACTTTAAGCTTTAGTAGACAAAGTTGGTTAAATTACAGATTATTTAAAAAAAGTGCGATTTTCTTTTATAATTGATAGTTTATTAAATGTTTTTACCGATAATTATCGAAAAACTATTATTATACTCAATTCTGTAGGCGATACCTTCAACCTAAATTAACAAACTTGGTCAGAAGTTAACTTGAATTATCGATAAGAAATAGTTTCTCAGATTACCAAAATTTATTAAATTGCTATTATAATAAAAGTTAAATACAATTTGATAAAATTTGATGAACAGTTTCTTATCGATGGTATATGTTATACTACTCTTTAAAAAGTTATTGAGCACACTTTCGTTTCACCCAAAAAGCAACTCCAGTAATTTAAATATCAATAAGAACTGCATCGATAACGTAATGATAAAATGTATATAACATTATAAAAACCCTAAAACAAATCTTTAAAAATTCAATATAAGAAATAAATGAGCAATTTTAAGTCACTTCGATAACTTCAAATCGAACTCTACCTACAAACACCTTTCCCAAGCCAAACTTAACTTTATGCTAATCACAGGCACTTGCCAGTGGAGCGTCAAGTCATTGTACCACCCCTGTCCGAACGGCTTAAACTACCCTCGCAAACAAACAATTGCACAGTGGTCGACAAAAAAGAAAACAGAAGGGAAATGAAAACCGAAAAACTGAAACTGGCAACTTGTACGAGTATTGAGCAAATATTTAGCCAAACAATTGACGTGCCTGGTTGCCGTTGCTGCTGCAGGAGTCGGGCTAAGGCAGTGGCAAGGGGGCGGGGCCAATAGGCAGGCAGGCAGGATATGAGCGTGGATTTGTTGCATGGCTCAGAGAGCAAACGCGGCTCGCGAATGCTGCGCGGCATCCTTCAAAAAACAATCAAACGAGCTGCGCTTGCTCTGACTGTGTGTGTGTGTGTGTGTGTCTTGGTGTGTGTGCGTAGTGAGTGTGCGTAGTGTGTCTGTGTTGGTGTGTGTGTCGAATGCGTTGCCTTGTGCTTGGGTTAAACTTGAAAATTTCATTTTACAAAGTCAATATTTGCCAGGCAGCAGAGGCAGCACTTGAAAACTGAGCTGTGGTTGTGCGTGTGTGTGTGCGTGTGTATGCGTGTGTATCTCTTGCTGATTAAAACCAAATCAAATTATTTGCCAGCCAGAGACAGACAGTCAGACAGAGCAATAAGTATATTTTTCGGAGGGAGGCTTTATCTATTTTCGTGGTAATTTAAAACAAATAAACGTGGAGCAAGTTTTTGCTTAACTTGGCCTAATCCACCAAATGGCTGCAAAGTTTGCGCAACAAATTAGTTTGTCAAGTGCAGCCGGAGAGAGCAGCAAGGGTGAGAGGGAGGGGAGGCAAGGGAAGGCAGCCTGGCTCGGTACACTGCGTAGACAACTTGAAGCTGGGGCACAAATATTGACAGAGCGCAGCAGGAAATGAAATGTAGACAAGGCAATCATCAGTTAGACAATCAGTCAGTCAGACTGGGAGGAAGGCAGGCAGTCAGTCAGTCAGTCAGTGCGACACTCTGTCAGTCAATCAGTACGTCATTCACTTATTTCATATGCCGTTTCATCTGGCAATCAAGTTGCAGCGTGCCACCTGCCACCACCAACTGCCAGTTGCATATTTCAAGCGCCAAGACAGCGTGCCAAACTTGCTGCCCGTGTCAATATGTTTACCAAGCCACGCCCACTCCCTCACAAACCACAGCAGCAGCAGGAGCAGCAGCCACCAAAGTTAACCAAATGTCAGCAGAGCCGCCATTGCGGTTCAATGGAGCGCTGATGTTGTTTGTCATTTCGGCGCAAATGTCATACCCAATACACAGACGTCATCCCCTCCCCCTTCTCTTGCTTCCCCTCCCTCTTCCATTCTACCTTCACTGATGACACCTGACAATATGCAAATGTCACCTTCGTTGCCAGCCAAATCCGCCAAAACGTCGACAAGTTTTTCGCCTAAACATTTTCTGAACTGAATTCTAAACTTTTTTACAACTCTCCTCGCACCCTCCTTCCCTCACTTCCCTCTCTGACTGGTTGTTGGGGTTTTTCTCTCAATTTTCTCAGGCGATTTCACGTGCGACAAACTTCTCAAGTGCAGAGCAAAGATGAAGGCAACAAAAACAGAACTGGGAACCGACGAAGAAAAAACAGCTTGAAATAAAACGTCAAGTCAACCTAATGAAATTTTCAACGGGCTGACTTTGTGATTTGTTTAAGCGTTTGTCCACTTGAGAGGCACAGAGGGATGGGGAAGAGCGGGAGAGTGTGGGAGGAAAGACTTGAGGGGGGAGGGAGGGAACATGCGGGCTGACAACTCACCTGAAAAGTGTTCACATCCACCGAAGCCAGCGACACGTAAAGATTAAAAGTCGATGCCGCCAAGGCGGTCGTGCGCGGTGGAATGCATTCACCTGCAAAGAACAAGAAGAAGAAGAAGAAGGGGAAGATGAGTAAGAAGCAGAAGAAGATGCAGCTCAAATATTGTAGAACGGATATTGAGCTAGGATTGAGCGTACACTTTATAACAAGGCATATTGATGCCATAAAAAATACAGAGAAATATGTAAGATTAAGTTCGGTGTAATTGACTATTAAGATACCCTATAATCAGTTGGAATTTACTGCAGTCTTTTTTTCCATTATGGGAATAACCTAACTTTGAAATATATAAAAAGTGTATTGTTTTTATAGGAACTAAATCACGAAACTTCATAACTATAATTCAGACAATAGCTAAAATCCAATAAATCTTTTTAATCAGTCAGAAAGTTGCCATAAAAACAGTTTTGCTGTATTTTAATCTTGTCATTTACATTGAATACAATTCTAATTTCAAATAAACACGTAACTTAGAAAATTTATAGCAACGGTTATATAAAAATCAAGAATTTATAGCACGAAAACTAGTCTTAATTCCAAAAACCCAGATATAACTGGAAATTTTCAATGGTTTAGAAATCTTAAAAAAATAAACATATAATTTCAAATATACCCAAACTATGCATAATATTTATAGCAACCCATATCTACAATCTACCTAATAATTTTAACTCTTCTTCTTTTAAATTTTTTAAGCATACCCTCTTAATGCACCCTTTAATGGCTACAGGGTATCTCTCATACAACTTTACAACCTTTCCCGACTTGCACAAAATAATCAAATTTAATTTCCGCCCGAGTCCAGAGCTCACGTAGCGCGCTGCACACGCAATTAGCACCCCGGAGAGTTGAGTCAAATATCCGGCTACTGTTCGATCTCGTACATATGATGTATATATATGTTATAGCATACTACTTTATAGTAAACAAAAACAGACAACCTACCGATGGGCACCACGCAGCCGGCCAGCATTGAGACAGTGCCAAAGAGCTCAGTGGACTTGGCGGTGCTCAGCAAACGTGTGGGATCGGCAGGACCTAAAATGAAAGAGAGAGAGGGAGAAAGGGAGAGAGAAGCGGAAGCGCGATCAATTAGAAGTCCTATTTGCTTGGGGAGTGAGGTGCGAATTTTCTACTCTTCTCCTTCTGCCTCACCTGGCGGACAAACATCAATGAAACGCGTGAGGAAGCCCAACGTGGTCAGCAGGCTCAACATGACGCTTTGATTCTGCTCAATGGACTCGCGCACCTTCATGCAACGACGCGAGAGCATTCCAATTAGTCCTGTGATCACTGCGTAGCTGCAAGTGGGAAAAGAAGCAGAAAAAGATATATTAGAATTTAAGGAAACTGATGAACGATCAATTATAAGAATTCTTAACATCTGCAGAAGAAAAATTAGTTTTCTTTTAATGTTTCTTAAGGTGTTTCCTGACCAAGGTGAAGTTGAACAACTTATATACCCGCTACTCATATTATACAGGTTATTTTTATGCGGAACAGTCCAGTTGCGCAATAGCTATCTGCCCCCAATGATATCTGAAAATTTGGTTGCATTAGGATAAAAAATATAAAAGTTATAAAAGAAATAATATTAAAAGTTGCT
This sequence comes from Zaprionus indianus, assembly GCA_018904595.1. Classification (NCBI taxonomy): domain Eukaryota; kingdom Metazoa; phylum Arthropoda; class Insecta; order Diptera; family Drosophilidae; genus Zaprionus; species Zaprionus indianus. The sequence goes on from JAEIHA010000905.1 coordinate 9,123,066, forward strand.
GACTTCAAACCCACGCCGTAAGGTATGCAACATAAAAGAAGTTAAGACTAGTTTTTATATATTTAATATATTTTAGTCAGTCGAGTACATTCAACTGAAACTCTCGTGCTTTTTTTTAAAGAGTTTCCAATTAAAATTCTGAGAAATTACGCAAATAACTCTATAATTTATAATTATACATATTTATATCAAATATTGCTAATTGTCGAGTGTAAATAAATCTGTTTTTAGTCATAATATATTGAATAATTTCTTTTATTCACACAGCTGCTGCAGTTGCCGTTAAGCTCGATAATCTCCTTCCATTTCTTCGCTCACTTTCACCCACTTTTTCTGCTTTTCTACTCAATTCCATCATTTGGTAATACTTTAGATATGTATGTAAATATCTTTCTGGTCTTTCATATGGTAATCAGGGTCACGCGTGCGGCATTAAAAGCGCTCAGAGAATGCAAAAACGATTAGCCGGCGACAGTGGCACGGAATGTTGCTAAAATCTTCCAAAGCAAATAAGGACAAAGCCAGCCGGGATTGAGAATGCTCAAGCTGCGGCGGACTCTGTGACTGTGACTGACTGTGTGTTTGTGACATTGCATGCATTGAGCAGTTCAAAAGGGCGTACAAACAGGGCGGGGAGAAAGAGCAGGGCGCGAGGGGGGGTCTTCTCGTCTGTTGTGCAAATATTTCACTTGCATGTTTCGCATTCAATTAGAGCGCGTCGATTACAAACACTAAAAATATCAAGCACAGCAAGCACAGAAAATTATCGAGTGTCCTTTTGCGTTCATCGCTCAGTCGTGATTTATCATAATAAATGGGTAACAAAAGGTAAACAAATCATCATCAATTACAAGTGCGAGCAATCGTCATTTTCACTCGACACTCAGCTCACTCCCTCACTCCCCTCCGCAACCACTCTGCACTCGTCAGTCCGCTCTCGATTTGTCAGTCGTCGCTTTGGCACTCGTTCAGTTTGTGTACAATATAAATGAATGGCACACAAATTTGTATACTCTGTAGGAAAGGGATAATCTGACTGAGTCACTCGATAGGTCACAGTATTGGAGAAATGTTTTATTTATGCTCTACTTTCTAAAACCAAAATGACAATAAAAAGTTACCAGCAAGTCATACTATCGATACAGTTAATTATCTCTTCTGTCTTTTAATAATAGTATTATCGATACCGATATCGATAGTAAAAACTATTATCTGTTAAAATTATGACAAATAAGTGCTATGCTTTTCTGGGTAAGCATACATGAAACACTTCTTCAATACTGTGACCCATTCCGTGACTTAGTAAAAAATTCTCTTCATTTCATAGTTCATACTATCGATACATGTACTATTACAATACTACTTGCTAATATCGATAGTATACACTATTGATCGTTGAGGATATGAAAAAAAACTGGGAAGAGTATAAGCAATTCTCATCATTTAACGGTTGATACTATCGATACATTGTATAATCTATAATGTTTTTCAGTAATACTATTACCGATATTGATATCGTAGTAAAAACTATTATTTTCTTAAGTAATGCCAAAGTACTGGGAGGAGAGTTAATAATGTACTTCATTTTTGAGTTCATACTATCTATATATTGTATAAATTATATTTCTGTATTTCATAAAACTAATATCGATAGTATAAACTATTGTTCCTTGAAGATATGACAAATAACTGGGAAAAGTATAAACAATTATCTCGTTTTACAGTTCATACTTTCGACATATTGTATAATTTCCTCTGTCTATCAATAACAACAATATAGAATATATATACTATATATTAATTCCGATAATACAAACTATCATTACTACCTTTCTATACCTTGCAATATTTCAATGCCCAGAGCATATAATCTTCACCACATTATTGCTTCATTGCAAACGTAGAATTCATCAGGCAATCGAATTGGCTAACCCCATTTGCCACCCAGTTGCGATTGCGGTTAACCTTTTGCTGTGGAGGCTGTCTATACACACAGAGACACATACAGCACACATACATATGTATATATAATACTTATATGAGTGATTGATACGCCATGAAACGAAATAATAATGAAGCCAAAAACGTTGCCAAAGCAAACACAAATATGGCCGACAACAGTGGCAGCAAAAACAACAACGTGGGAAGCCTTAGACCATTTGACCCCTTTTGACACAAAGCCTGCAACTAGGCAAGAGGCGGGGGCCGGACTCAGCGAACTATGTGTGCGCATGTGGAGCTCAAATAAAAGCGTCCATTACTCAAACTTGCACACACACTGAGTGAGTGATAGAAAGAGAGAGAGAAGAGAGAGGGAGAGCAAGGAGAAGCGCCACTAACTTGGACAGGGGAGAGAGACAAACAAAGGCACCCAGTCTTTGTACGTGCCTGGATGCGACACAGCCACAACGATTGTCCCCATTGCGCTGGGGTTCGATTGCGGCAAGCATAGTAGAGAGGCTGCTCGAGGAGTACGTGGTGCGGGGGGGGTGGGGGAAGGATCTCGAACTCCTCTGGCGTTGTCAACTGTAAACATACTTGAGCTTCCTGTTTTGCTATTTGTGCTCTCGCTACGCTGGTCGCACACTTAACCAACACACACTCCCACACACACACACCCTTCCTCACACTCGCACACACTCGTTGTGTTTACTTGGGTCGCCTGGGTTGGTCAGTCAATGTCCTGGGCCCCGAAAAAGTACTCGGCAAACTCATCAGCACCACAAAAATATCCTTAATAATTTTCTTAAACCAACAAGCACAAAGCTCGCTGAAGGATGCTTTTACCCAGTCAACAGCAGACTCGAAACCATCCTTCTCCCCCTGCTCATCCTGCCCTGCACTGTTCTCTTGACCCCTTGCTTGGCCTGTCATCGTTTGTCATGTGTCGTCCTCGTCCTCGCTTGTGCAAAGTATTTAGTTCGCCTCGCCGGGACGCATCAATCCAAACACAAAATGGCCAACGCCGCCGGAGTATCGGATGTGGCTGAGGTTTCCTCTGTCTCTCCACACTGCTACCCCGCCGCTTCCCTCAGTTATCCCTTGCCTTGTCCACACATACTGCACATTGCTCGTTCCCATTCCCATTCCGGGAGCCACATAATCGTCACTGCCCGTAAAATAAACAGCAGCAGCAGCAGCAGGACAACGACGCCGTCGACGATGGTGACAAAATAAAAATAAAATACGAGGGAGCCAAATAATTATCGCTTAGACGAAGTCCTGATACCCTTGCGGGGTGTGCTTGATTTATTATACAATAAATTGCACAATAATGGAGTCGAAATAATTTATGATGATGGGTTATTAAAATATAATGATTATTTAATTTGTCGCTATTTTAAATAAATTTTAAAAATGTTCTTAAAATTGAATAATAATAAATTCATAATAATGTATTTTTATATACATATTTACATTAAAATTAGATAAAATATGATGAAAAATTAAGAAAAAAAGGAAGAAAAACAAGGAAAATAAAGATATATACATTTACACTATTCACCTAGATTGTCTAGATTTTTTGAAAGTCTTTCTAACTTTTAAAACATATTTTTCAGTTTTTCACATTCTGTCTTCTAAAAAAACTTTCCCCCAATTTCTTAGCTGTACGAATTATGAAAACCTACTTAGATCTTAACTGAAAGACAGAATAAAATATAATTCATATATATTTATATAACAACCTCCTCGTCTCTCTCGCCATGTCCAAGCTAATGATCTCCCCCTCACTGCCATATAAGTGTAGTGTATATAATAAAATACGAGACCCTGGGCGCAGGACATGAGCATTTCTGGCTGGGTGTGAAAAGGCATTTGGTGCGCGCAAAGCTTCAAATGAAAATAAAAATGAAAATAGTGCCGCAAGAGAGCTCAGGACGACGTGCAACAACAGCAGCAACAACAACAACAAAATTAACATCCTTGTTAGTTGTGAAAACACGTTCGCTAAATACGCGACAGTACGATGGGCCACGCAGGCAAAGCAACCCCGCCAGGAGCTCAAGTGTTGTGTTGTGAGTGTGTGTACTGTGTGTGTGTGTGTGCTGTGTGTGTGTGTGTGTGTGTGTGTGTGTGGCAGACAGGCGCAAATATTTTAACAAGTGTCAAATGCACACGCTACTTAACTAAGTTTCGCGCAGCTCACTCGAATTTTATTTCTATTTTCCTTTTTTTTCTATTTCATTTTTTATTTTCATAGGATTTCTTCACGTGCAACGGTTCACAGCAGCAGCAACAGCAGCAGCAGCAGGAGGGAAGCAGTATGGAGAGGGGGAAACGAGGCGCGTGCAGAGAAAACTCTATTGATTAATAAACAAAACAGTTGCAAGAAACACTTGCGAAATTCCCTGCACAGCCCAGTCCAGCCCTGCCCTGCCTGCCTGCCTCATCCTGTCCCACTTTCCCTCTCTCTCTCTCTCTCTACAGCATTCTCTCCCTTTCTCTCGCTCTCTCTACCCCCGCTGAGCATGTAATTTGGCCATTTGTGTGCATTGATTTCGGCACTTAAGGCGCATAATCATCATCGTGCGCTGCCAGAGCAAGCGACAGCGACATCAGCGGATTTGTGTTCAACAACAAGCAGCACGGATCGCTGCACAACAATGAAAGGAGGCCAGTTGCATGCCCCGCAGGTTCAGTGGCATGCAGCAACAAGGCGAGCGCATAAGCAGGATTAAAATCAAAACAGATTTGCGTTGACAATGACAACAGGCAGCAGCAGCAACAGCAGCAGCGGCACAGGACACACACAGGACATGTTAATGTGCAGAGGTTAAGCAGCAGACGGAACTGAAGATGAAGAGTTGGGGAAGAAGGGAAGGGGAGGGGGGCAAGGGTGTCTGCCGACTGGCAGTAACAAGTTGCTCGTTGATATGTGAAATGAAACACCTTGCCCAAGCTGCGACAGCGACAAGGACGAGTGACGAGTCCGAGAGTCCGCCTCAACAGAACAGAACTGAAATGTCATTCGAAAGTTGCATGAGGCACACAAGAGGGAAGGGGCAGGCACAAGGCTGCAGCGGGGCAAAGAGCTTAAATCGTTTTGCAAATGAGCTGCCCCTTAACCGACTCTCTCTCGCTCTCTCAACCTCATCTAACCCACTCCACTTGTTCTCCTCTACCCAGTTGGTTTTCTCAGTTCCGGCTCTGATTTGCCTTTGGCCTCGGGGCTGCTTAACAAGTGCCCCCGCTTGGGCAACTGTGGTAAGGCATCTCGGTGGAACATATGCCACAACAACTAAACAAAATGGCTGACCACAGCGAGGGCATGACTGAAGAGAGAGAGAAAAGAAGGGGAAGTAGGCAACTTGATTGGATTTGCTAGTCCAGCGGAGGAGGAATTCAAAAAGACAGTGAGTTATATTATATGATTATTATTACTATTGATGAATCTGATATACATATGTACTATGGAATTTATATACTATACTACCATTTTATCATATAAAAAAATACACAATGTAAAATATAACGATATTTATTTTAAATGAATATTTTATTTTTATTTTAGGGTTGCAGAGAGATGAGCAAATATCTAATATAACAAATTAAATTAATATAATTAATTTAATCGCTAAAAATACCTATGAAACTAAAGATATATGCTAAAAACTATATATTGTACTATACTAAACAATGGGACGATATCTGATTGTTTCTTCAAAAACTAGAAATATATGTTCTGAAATATTTATCATAATTTCAATAAGAAGAATTATAGGGTAATAAAAATATATTATACTTAATAAATAAAATAAAATGTATAATGTAAAATATATAATATAAAATATATAGTAAAAAATATATCATATAAAATATATTAAACAAAAAATATCATAAAAAATATTAAAAAAAACCTACATTAAATAGGTTTTTCTTAAATATATAAATTCCAAAACACTCGTTCACTATACAACCTACAACCATTTGTAATCTGTTCCTGTTTTTAACCCTTCTAAATATTCAGAACTAACTGCAAAAAAAGTAGTTAAACCAAAAACAACATTTGATTAACTCGCTATATTTTTTATATTCCCTTTTTTATTTACCTAAAAAAATCCGTCAATCGGCAAAGTCAACAACGGATCAACCCAAAAAAAAGGGGCAGCAGGAAATTGGTAAAGGAATAAAAATAGAAATCCAAAAAAGAGCAAGTTATAGAGAAGAAAGAGAGAGAAAGAGAGGGAGAAAAACAGTTGCAGTTTAGCGATTTGGTAGGCTGAGCCTGCTGCGGTGCGCCTAAAACAACATGCGACAGAAATTGTAACAAAGGCGAGAAAAAGGTGTTAAATGAAAACTAAACCAAAGCGGGGAAAAGGGAGGAAGCTATGGAGAGAGGAGAGGAGAGTGCAGAGGGAAGGTCTAGGGTATCTGCATTGCCGTGTTTATTAAAATGCAATTGTGAAATTGTTGTTGTAGCTTGTCAACACTTGATTAAGAGCAGCCGCCACGCAGAGGGTTGTCCAAGGCATTTGCGGCAGCGCAGTGACAGTTTCTCTCCCTCTCTCTCTCTCTTTCTGTCTCCCTTTATCTCTCTATCTCTGCCTATCCCTTTGATTCGCGTTCCGCTTGGGTGTCATGTCAAAACAATGCAACTTGAGTCGCATTTTTAGGGTTACCAACGCCAGCAAGAGGAACCCGATGCCGATCCCGACTCCGACTCCGACTCGACTCTGCTCTGATTGCCCACAAGTGGCTGCAGCCGGTACTACCCCCTATCCCCGGTACCCCCCTCCCCTCTTCTAGTATTGCTACTGTGACAGCAACAACCCTCATGGCAAATGCAATTTGAATAAGGCGCTGAGGCACTGAAAAATATCTAATTGAAAGTGAAAGGCAGCCTCCCCCTCCCCTCTTTCCCCCTCTGATCCCTGTGCTTGTACATCATCATGATGAAGTTGTTAATGATGCTACTGCACACCTGGTGACGCGCCACTTCTGTCTGCCAGTCCAAACTTTTGGCCATGTTTATGCATTAGACGTGTCGGTTATTTTTCAGTTACTGCAGTCGCGTGGCGTTTTTCAGCTGCCCTTTAGGGCCATTAAGGTTCCCCATTGCCCTGGTTAGAGCGAGGAGAGAGTGGAGGGTGGGGTAACGGGCGAGGGTAGCAGCAACAGTTTAGCAACTGCGGATTTGGCAGAATACTGCGTGAAGACTGTTGGGGATTACCTATTTGCTAATGATATGTGCACTGAATACAGCTGGGACTGCAGTGGATTTAAAATATTTCACTAATATTCAATGTTGGTACTAATAAAATAAAATTGAAATAAATTCAATTTGCACAGAATAAAGATAGGAAGCTTAAAATCTATAAAGATCAATAAAGTTACTGAAGGAAAAGATAAAGTAAAAAAAAAGAACTTCAATTAATTAATAGATTATATAAACAAAGTATATTAAAATAAATATAAGTTAGTAAGTAAATATTTGAAAGGAATTTTGTCTATGCAAAGACAAAAAACAAAACATTCAATAATATCAATCAATCTTCTCATATGGAAAAGAATGTCGAGATATAAACTAACAATGATATAAGATAGATATTTATAAAGAAGTCTATCGTGTTATAATAATATAAGGTTTATAATACTATCATATGGTAGAAATAAATAAAATTGTATATAAAATAGAATTGTATCTATAAAATGAGCATCATAAAACACAAGCAGACATTGATTTGCAGTAGTAACAAACAAAAGTACTTCACAACTCCCCTCTTTCATTATTATCTCTACAATACTTCACAATATATAAATCACTTCGGAAACAAAAGTGCAAACAAAACTCCCGCTAAACAGGGTATTAGGTTAGTCGCACCCTCTACGACCCGACTGCTGCGAGTCGACCCAGTTTTAATGGGCAGAAATGTTAGCATGTGCAGTTAAGTAACGGTAACAGCGAGTATAAACATTATCTGAACAATTCAACAGCACAACAACAGTGCGACAGCAGCAGCAACAACGAGGCGTCGTTATCATTAACACAACAACAACAGGAGCAAGAGCAACATCATCATTTTATCATCATAATTATTGGGTTTATTAGTGCGTGCAAGGGAGGAAGAGAGCAAGATAGAAGGGGAGAGAGTGGGATAGACAGAGAGAGCTGCAACAAGACAGCATTGTCACGTATCGGGCAAATCCATTGAAAAAGTCAAGGCACAACCCACAATATAACATCGAGATAAATCCCAGACAGCCTTACAATGCGACTAAGACAATTCGTCATGTCATAAGGCTTAAGATCTCAATTCCGGCTAATGGAGTTGCAGACTGGCAGGCAGGCAGACGGGCAGGCAAACTGGCAGCAACAACTACAACAACGAGGGGGAGTTACAATAATAAACGCCTTCTTAGGCATTTCAATTGGCCCACAAAATGTCCACAGACACAAAAAGGGGAAACTAAGTGAATCTGTGGCACGCACTGCAATTGAGTGATACTCTGTAATTTGTTTAGCAAGTGGGTATATTGAAGAAGAGTTGATAAGGTAAAGTAAAAAATAAAAATCAAGAATAAAGCTATAGAAATTAAATTTAAAATTGCCAGTTGGAATATTTATATTCTTAACTTTTCTTTTGAAAATAAATTTGTCGTTTTTATGAATTTTATATGAAGATTAAAATGAGATTTATAGATAAAATATGCATGAAATATTAAGATAAATTCACAAAATAGATAATTTGTTGATTTCTGTTCAAATTATTACTATTTATAGTAACTTTTTTAATATTTTTAGGCATCTTGAGGTCAAAATGCGGTTAAATTTAGGTGTAAAGCTTATATAGTCTATATTTTCTACCAAAGTTGGTTATTTAGAAATTTACCTCAATATTTATAGTATGCTTATTGAAATTCTTAATCTTCTATCTTTTTTATCATTTAAAACCACAAAATAGAATAGAAAATGCTTGAAATTTGAATTCAAAGAAGTAAAACTGCTGTTAAAACTAAATTTCAATTTAAATACAAAATTTAACCGAGAAAAGTTACGTTTTTATAGTTTCTACACCAATTAAAATCATATCAATTATTTAAAATCCCTTCTATTTTACAGGGCATTTCCAAGTTGATCTACATCTTCTTTGCCTTGCCTGTGTTTGTGTTGGCATTGCTAATATGGAATGCCCACCGCAACAACAACAACAGAAGGAACACGACTCTTGCCTGGACGTACGTGCGTCTCCCTAATTCACAGCGGGCGCGTTTGCGTCCTGCAAATGTCGCCCAGGCGGGCGGTCATACTCCGACATCCTTGGGCATCCTGCGGCGCTAATAACCCACTTACTTATAGTTATCCCTTTGTCCGGCTGCAGTAGCAGCAGCAGCAGCAGAAGCTCTGACAGGCCATCAATTACGAGTATTATGCGAGCATTACTTATACAAATGCGCAGCAGGGAATCACCGACAGGAAGGGGGTGACGCTGCACGGTGGTGGGCGTGCAACAATTGCAATCAAATTGACCACAAAGAGCAGCAAAGTAAACAACAACAAAAAAAGAAAAAAAATAAAAATAAATATAAAAAAGATGAAAAATCCATAACAAAGTGATCAAAGCAAGTCCGTAGCCCCCGCCCATCATTGAAGTAACGCCCATGTCCAAAACTTTTTTAATAGTTTAGTCCCTCTCTCTCTTTCTCTCTCTCTCTGTTGCGTGCAGAATTCGTCAGGGTTTTCCACGTCAGCTGTCAACGGGAAAATTAAGAGATTGTTTCCCGAATGTGACCAATTTCAAGAGATTGTAAATTTCAAATAATTAAAATAAAATGTTGTTGCGCAAATCAAACTGAGAAGCATGACATGAAGAGGGAGAGAGAAGAGAGTGGGAACCAGAAAGGGAATGGAGCGAGAAAAAAACAGCTGAAACTGGGCGCAGCATGAAGAGTAACTGATAAGAAAGCAGCAGGCAGAGACAGAGAGAGTGGAGAGAGAGGAAAGGGTAGAGGGAAAGAAGCAGAGACAAAGATAACGACAAGATTGTAATTAATTTCGGGTTTTCTTGCCTCGATTGATGAATGCAAATGAATTCAGCCAAGCGAATAATGAGTCAGAAAAGAGAGAGAGAGACAGAGAGAAAGAAAAAAGGGGCGGCAGAGGGAGTTAGGTGACTGACAGGCAGCAGTGCCAGCAGGCGCCACAACAGCAGCCGCAACAGTTGACCGCAAACCGCAACAGCAAAGCAGGATTGCCCTAAAAGAGCAGGAAAGAGAGGGACAGGGAGAGAGCTAAACTGAGACAGAAATACTGTTGGTGCGTACGAGTATGTGAGCCCGTGTGTGCCTTGGTCTTTTGGGTGCATCATAAATAATGCGCCCAGGTGACACGAGTCAAGTCGCCTTTTTTTGGCCCTTATCGAAGGCAGCTTCACGAAACGAAAAAGGCAGAAAAACAACAACAAAATGCGCATAAAGCAGATGCAAAAACAAAACAAAAACAACGCATAATGGAGTGAAGCCATAAACGGATAAGCTCACTGGCCATAAGCACAGCAATCGTAACTATTTTATGATCAAGGCCGAAGACGTTTCTATATATAAAAGTTTAACACTTTTTATTGAATTCTCCTTGGTGGAAGGAAGTTCCCTGCACGACTGTTGTAAGTTTCTTAATTTCATTATTTTATTTTACATTTATTTATGTATTAAAAAAACTTTTCTAGATATTTCGAGTTTTATATTATACGAATGTGCTTTTTTTATCTCTTCAATATGCCTACAAAACCTCTCGAAATGTTAGTTCTCCTTGAGATAATTTTTGAAATTCAATTAATGTGAATAAATATTATAAAATTAATACAATAAATGTTTTTTTAATAAATCAATTATTTAAAAAACATTCTAGAAATATACTTAGTAGTATTTTCTGTAGTACTTCCTTCCTAATACATTCCCTTCTTTATCTGTTTCTCTTTCTGCCCTTCATAAGGAATGATATATTCTTTTACCGTAACTAAAATTGCAATATCACTTCATTTAGCGCAATTTCGTGATTACCTAAGTAATTTATTGAAATGTCACCCCTTTACACACACCCAGGCACACACCCCTTGAGCACATGCACAAATAGATTAGAGTTAAGCCCCTCGAAGAACGCATATGCTCGAGTCGAAAGTAATGAAGGGTTATTTATATGACAATTAAGTATTTGCTACTATTGACTTCGGTAGCCAAGTGCCACGCCCACAAATCGACAGCACACACGTCGCTGCATGCAAATAATAATAAATTTCGCAACAGTTGCAACGTGAACTCCCTCCTTGACCCCGCCCCGTGTTAAACTTTTTAAAGCGTTGCGCCTCATTAAACGCAATGAGCGACAAAAACTCCAGTGGAAAATCTCTTCCGATGAGTCCGGATCCAAGGCCATTGTGGTGGGCACATTACCACGCCCATTAATGCAAATTAAACGCAATGCGTACATATGCCCGAAATCGGAGTGGAATAGAGTTGCCTGTCTGCCTGCCTGTCGAGGCAGAGTTGCCTGCCTACCGAGCGGAATGGATGTCACAGCGCATTATCATTCATAAATCAAAACATGGAAATTGCCGAGGCACATGCACACACGACGATGCTGTGCTGCTCTTGCTTAGGGTTGCCCTCTTTGCATTCGTTAGGGTTTTTCAATTTGCACCCGAAACGTTCCCCCCTCTCCCCTCCGCACTGTAACCCTCGCACAGTCTAATAAACATGTACAACTGGAAAAAAAGTTATGAATAAATTAAGACATTTGCTGCCTGCTCTTTTTTTTGCGTGCCTGCATACCCTGCACTAATTAAATGCGCAGTAGGGTAGCTTGGTGTTGTGGAAGGATTATAAATATAGTAATATAATTTAGTAATATAATATGGTTATATAAATCGACTTTTTGGCTCTTTTCTTTACAATTTATACTTTAATACATAAATTTATTAATTTGACTTTAGAATTCATCTCGAAACGAATCTTTCTTTCTGCATTGCCTACAAACGACACCCGATCTTGAAGATCAAAAGATCTAAAAACACTAAATTCTATATTTATAGGATCTATCACATTTGCTTTAAAAATATTTCATATATAAATATCATCAAACGGAAAACTTCCAGTTCGAATCTTATTCGATTACTTCAAACCTCACTACAGAGTATCTGTCAGTCAACTACTCTCAACTTAAAGTTCCCAACTTGTTTCTGATTTTTTATATTTGTGTTTCCATCTATTAAATTCGCATTACAGCGAGCAGAGAGAAGGGGACGGCAGTAGGAGAGAGAGAAGAGGTAGAAGAGTCCGCGCACTTGCTCATTTCAAGCGAAATTCTCAAACAGAAATTCAAGTTGTCGCAGATAATAATATAGCATATATGAACCATACGATATATGATCAGCATATGCGGTAGGCCAAAAGAAACAACAACAAAAGAAAATAAAATAAAATACGGATGTGGCAATCACACACACACCGAAAAGAAAATCCTGTCGAGCAATTTTCAATGAAAATTCATCAGCATGTCAGCACAGTGTCTGAGACTGACTGACACTTCTCTACACTTTTCGTTTCGGTATGGCACGAGATTCTGTTTTAGGTCGGTTCCGTTCCGTTCTGTTCTGTTCCCAAGTCGAAGCGGTTGTTTTCTTAGTAAGAGACGCCACCCAAAGCGTTTTCCATTTGCTGCTCGAAGGAAAAATCAACGGGGTAAACGTTTTTGTTGTCGCTCGGTTTATATCTACTATATGGTAAATATATATTTATTTTGACAGACAGTTGGCGCAGTCAGGATGGGGGAAGAAGAAGGGGGGACGCTCAGTACGTCTTCAATTACGACACGAGCGTTGAAAATAAAATTCAGTCAGCACTCGCCGCCTGCCACCGCCGCCGCCACCGCCTCCGCCTCGTTTACCATATGGGAAATGTCAAGGCGAAAGCATTGCGAAGATGCAGCAGCAGGAGGAGAAACAAAAGGAGGAGAAGGGGAAGGCATGGGGTATGACGGGGACAGGCAAATCGGAGTTGTGCCTACCGCAGACTATAGAGAAATCAACGTCAACAAATGGACAACACACGTGGGGGCCCAAAAACAACAACGTGGCGACGGTAGAGCGAGACAGAAGAAGAAGAAGAGGAAGCAGATGATGATGACGATGGCGATGAGGTTGACGACGGCGATGCGGGGCCGTTCAAAAGCCAGCGCCAAATAGCTGCGAAAAGTAAAGCCGCTCGTAAAACTCAAACGAGGCGAGGAAAGCAAAAACATGGCGCCAAATAACCGCAAACATAACGACAACAACAACAACAAAGAAAGTCCCTGGATTGTACAAGCGCAGGATCAGGATGTTGGCGACGTTTGCCGCCATTTTGTAAAAGAAAAGTGCATATAATAATATAAAGCAACCACAACAACAGCGTCAACCATCACACACACACACATTCTCACAAGAAATGATGGCGAAAACGGCATTAAAAACGTATAGAGCTCATGGGAGGAGGAATATACGAAGTTTGTATACACTTTGAAGTGAGGTTATGTTTGAGTTTTGAAGTTAGTAAAAGGGGATCTGCACTGCGAACTATACTACTTAGTATACCCCTGTGCTGAGTTTTGATATCTATTAAAAGTCTAGTCTTGCTTACGAAATTTTAAGATTCTTCCCGGACTTATTGACCTTATCTCTTTTAATTTGGGAAGGTGCCTTTTTAATGTTGTTCACCTCATATTAATATATTGAACATATATAGATATACATGTATAGCATAAATAGCAAAGGTTAAAAAGGATTGTTGGATAAGATATTGTTTATTAATATTATAAATATTCAGTTGAAAGATTTTCAAGGTATCATATATCGTACTCCAATGTATTACAAAAATGTAGGTACCCGTTTTTCTTCTATACCTATATACCTATACCCTCATACGATATAATCATTATATACCTAGATCCATAAAATCAATTTTCTATCTTAAAAATATTCCATTAAAACTCCCAGCAAACCGTCTAAAAAAATCAGCATATTCAGCCTTGAGGTAAGTAAAGCAAGACCTTCTGGGAGCCAGGCTAGAGAAGCTTCTGGGGGGAAGTAGAGTGACAAGGAGGGTCCGCGGTTTGAGAGCGCTGAAATGGGCGCCTGTGATTTGGCTTTTGTGAAAATGTGAAAAGTGGAAAGTGGAAAATGGCGAATATGTCGCCGAGCATCGTAAAAAATTATGCCCAACGTAAGGCCTCAGTCAGGACTAAATGGCAGCTCTATGTGTTGTGTGTGTGTTGTACAACGAGGGGCGCGCCTGAGGGGATACAAGAAGGAAGTAAAACATTTCACAGTCATGCGAGTATGGCCGAGGGTGCTTGGAGTGGGGTGGTGGCAACTCTGGTCAAATGGCGTTCTTATGGCACTTTAGTGGCAAAATCAAATTAGAATTTATGTTAAGTTGGCAATCATAAATGGCGCCCTACGTAGTGGGGGGCACAGCATTGAATAGCCATAACCAAAGGAAGAAGGAGAAGAGCAAAGAGAGAGAGAGAGGGAGGAGGAAGAGAAACTGTGGTTACGACTGGCGGAAAATAACAAAGATTATGAGCGGCAACTCGAACTGGAACTAAAAATGAACGTACGACTTGATTTTTAGTTTCAATCGTTAACTTTTACAGCCTGGGCGCCCAACGTGGGGTAGGGAGAACGCACTGGATTAGTGGCTTGTAATGTGCGCCATCTGTCGGCCACTTGAGGGCATTACTCACGCCACATTTGGCGCATTCAAGTGCTTAGCGTGTTAATTTGCACCAGCTTCCACAGCACAGACAGGGGTGGACAACCCTACCAAAGAACAGACAGCAGGAGAGAGAGATAGCTAGAGAAATATACAGAGAGGGAGGGGAGATGGGATTTAGCTCTAACCCGCTGGGCTAGTGGCTTCTCTTAAGCCCTCCCAATTGCCGTTTGATTGAGTGATGCGCTACGAGTTTCAACTAGGGTTGCCCTGTCTCTCGCTCTCTCTCTCTCTTTCACTCTTGAGGGTGCACTCTTGACGAGCATTAAATTAACTGTAACTGGCACACCGGCACTGCACTTTACACATTTTACATATGTCGCCTAAGATTCGAGGGTGGTTGGATTGCCTCGAGGCTTAATAAATCCCTCGAGTCGGGAAAAAACACAACAAGATGAGGCACAAAAACCACGACAACAACAACACCAACAACAACAGTAACAAGAACTGAAGTTGGAAATCAAAGCGCATGCACTCAAAAGATCTAAAACTACAGACTCTACGTAATTCAATAGCCAGCAAAGCCTGCAACTGTCTCTACCCACTCCCACTCCGCACTCTACCAACCCATCGAACCTTTGGCCTCTAACCCGCCCGGACTCATCCGCTTTTTGGGACCCTGTTGCCTTTGACGTGCCGCGCTGGACAGGCACTCATCAAAGTTTTGACATGCAACTGAGTTGCCACTCGGTGTGGGGGTAAAGGGTGTTCCAAGAGAGCATTCGAGAGAATGCTCTGCTGCGCCTTTTTGCATGCAAAATGTCAGCGCATATGTCAGACTTTTGCATACGACCCCCGTCCATCTACAACCCTCTCCACGCCCGCCCCTGCTCGAGGGCTGCTTAATGCATTTCCAGAGGGACACAAAAAATGAGCAAAATATTTGATTATCATTTGAATATATCATGGCATATTGCGGTGATAAGTAAATATAGCGTGGAGAGATAAGGGGTGAGTGAGAAGTTCCTAATCTGCTATAATTCATTTGAAAATTCAGTTGATTATTAAATAATAAAGTGATAAACAAGGTTATGTAGAAATTATGCTATTTCTACTTAAGGAATATGGTTTATGAAAAGGTTTTCTTTCGTATCAAGTTAAAACTTATAGAAAATCTGTTTGTTTGAAGAAAATCTAATTTAACCTTTTCAAACCTGACGAACCTGTAACCATACACCTTAAATTTAATTATTTTTAAACATCTTTTTCATTTACTATGATTTATCTTATAAATTTTAAGAATACTTCATAATTCCCCCTAGGTATTACATGGCTCTGCTCTTTTTACAAAATTTCTCAATTCTCTCTCGCTGACTTTAGTTTTTTTTACTCTCCAACTGCATTTTGATGCAAATCTGAAGTGAACTTTGGGTAGCACTTCTTTGAGGCCTCTCTCTAGCTCTCTCTCACTCTCTCGCTCCCTCTCTCTCTCTCTCCCTTGCTCTCTCTATGCGCTCTCTGCCATTCTCTGTGTGTGTTTTTGTGCTCTGTGATATCTCTGTAACTGTAATTGATGCTGACTTTTTGACAGTTTGAATGTCGAAAACGAACAGATGAACGGAACACACCGAGAGCGTTTGTGTTGGTCAGAAGGGGAATGCTGCTCTGCATTCAATGAGGGTGCTGGAGTGGGTGAGGGTTACCCTATACTACTCTTCTCTGTCTTTCTCTCGTCTACAGTTACTTGAAATGACAACTCTGATTAGTTTTGTGACAGTTTCGTGATTTGAATTCAATTATGACATGCAGATGATTCCGAGACCAGTCGCGAGATTTCATTAAGACAGACAAAAGCTGGCTGCTACAGTAAGCTCTGACGTGGCTATAGAACTCAACCCCTCTCCGTCCCTCCCTCCATTTTGCCCGCTGCCTGGACACGACAGTTGGCAGGATCAATAAACACGCCGTTAAGAGTCAATATTTTGATTTTGAACGACGGCAGGATGAGAAGGAGGACAAAAGCAACGAAAAAGGAGCACACAGCGCACTAAGCAAATAGAAAACTTTCACAGTACAATAGGGAGAAAGAAAGTAGGAGAAGGGGCATGGGGTAGGAGGAGGAGGGAAAAACGAAGTGTTCAATGCCTGCGCCCATTGTCAAAAAGAATCAACAAAAAACTGAAATCGGATATTAAATGCACAACAAACAACAACAGCAACAACAACAACAACAAATACAACGAGGCAAAGGAACAAAGGCGAACGCTTGAAATGAATACGAGCGGCAGAAGGCACTGCAGCAGGAGCGGCAGCAGTAAATGCACTGAGAAAAATTAGTGTGGATTAAAAATAAAAGAAATATTATAGATGGAGAGAAGTAAGAAAGCATAGTTCTGGAACTAGGAATAAAGGAATAGTTCGATTGTTCATTTCCTTCGAAGGTTCTAGACCTTTGTAGGTTCTAATCTGTTCCTTAGTAACTAGTTGGCGTTTCGACACACGGACACGCGGACAGGGCAAATTAGATTTCTCTGTTGATGCTGATTGAGAATATATAGACTCTTTTTATCATCCTGACCAAAACTTATATACCCTCTGCAAATTAATTATATAACAGAATAATTTAAAATATAAAAATTCTAAAACTCGCTTTCGCCCAGTGTATTTCTGTTCCTTTTGTCGCTGGGAGCGGCCTGTGGTGGCAACTAAATAGTTGCACTAATATGTCCATGACGTTGGTAAAATAAAACCAACAGCACGTGTGGAAGTGTGTGTGCGTGTGTGTTTATATATGTGTGTGTGTGCGAGTGTATTGTAGAGCAGCATAAAAGCAAGTTCCGCTGATAATTGAGGCAAAGTTGGGGCAACTGACCAGTGTCGCAGGACAACTAGGCAACTCGGGCAACTGCAAAGTGCACCAGAAGTTGGAGCAGAGAGCACCCTCACACCCTTTAGACCCCTTTGGTCCCCCTCTAGAGAACCCAAATGGGCATTCGATATGGTTACTTAAAGGGTAATTAAATTAACTGTGCAACCGTCGATGCTCGCTCAGCGTGTTGTCCTTGTTGACATCCAAAACAACAAAAGGACACGCGGCAACTGTATCTCCCTCTCTGGATGTATCTGTATCTATAGCTGTAGCTGTATCTGCTGCTCTAACTGTATCTCTGTACCCGCTGCTTTCCCCTTTGGCTTGACTGGTTACAACTTTTTGCCGTTTGCATATTTCATTATGACAGCAACGCCAAGGGTGGTAAAGGATGAAGAGGCCAGGCGAGAGAGGGGATGGGGTTGCCAGGCAGACAAGAGAGAGGGAGGGAGAGAGAGAGAGTGCAGCATGCGGAAGAGCTTTGTGTGCGCCTTATCGCGTGTCAAATCATCGTTATGATTGCCGTTACCTACTTTCCCTTTGTTGCCCCTTCTCCTTTGGCCCAAAATTGATGATCAAACGATGATTAAAATGTATTTGCTACTGTTTTTTATGGCTAGACTGAGTCTGTGTGGGGAGGAGGGAGGAGGTCAGGCTGGTGTTGGAAAGCAATGCGTGATCTGCCTAATGATTATGTTGATTAATTATGAATCAATTACATTGTAAAACGAGAGAAAAACTCAATGCATTATGCAAATAGATGAACGTTGGGAACGTGCCCAAAAATGAAATCAAATTTGTTATGGTTCAAGGATGAATATGAATGGCGCCTCGGATGGTGTGAATTATGATGATGGGGGTTTTCTATAAGGTAGAAAAGGTGGTTAGGGTTAAGGAGAGTACTTTAGAGGAAACTAATATAAGAAGGCTTGTTTGTGCTTAAGTTAGATATAGTATAGAAGATTATAATTTTATGTATATATTATTTCTCTTGCGCCTTTTTCACCTTGAAAAAATATTACAATTCTTTTTGATGTTTAAAAAGGCTTATAGAACATAGTTAAACCCTTTTTTACCCATTTTCTTCTACAATATCAACTGGCAAATTAAGACAAGTAAAAAACTCAACTGCATTAAGCTTTAACTTTCGGAATACTTCAAAGCAATTTTCACCTTTTTTTACTCTATAAAGTTCTGTTTTAATTAATTTAATTTTTAACATTTTCAGAGCACACAAATACAAATGTAATTGCATTTTCGATTCGTATATATTCAGCAAAATTTCATCACATGAAATTTGATTAAAATTTAGAGAAAAAAACACGTATGAATATTATTCATAGAGAAAAATTCGTAATATTCGGTTAAATTTGTTAGATGACAAAACAGAATAATAAAAATCTGTTTGAATATGTAGAAAACCTTGCAAAGACAGAGATGGGGAGAGAGAGGGAAAAAGAGAAGGAGAGAGGGGAAAAGAGAAGTAAAGAAAGGGGAAAAGAGAAGGAGAGAGAGAGAGGAAAAAGAGACTTTTGACAGAGTAACCAAAATGAACTGCGGTTTGGAAATAAACATGGATGAGGATGATGATGAAGACTAGGCAGACTGGGTCAGTGGGTGGATGCAGACACACACACACATACTCGCACACAGTCACACACTCACACACATATTAAAAGGAATCTAACCAGAAATGAATTTCCGGAAATTTTCAAAGAAAATCAACAAAAAAGCGCAAGTCCAGCGCAAAAGTTGCTTAATTAAAATCAAATTTGAGTTACATTTGTACTTCAAAGGGGGAAGTAGAAAAAGAGAGAGGGGGGGCACAGAGAAGTAGGGAAAAAGTATTGCGACGCTGTGGCACTCGCTTGAGCAATTAAAAGTAAACAAAAATTAAATTATGCAGCTACAAAAGCTGCACGTAGCGCAGCAGCAGCAGCAGTTGGTCGCCCAAAAGCTTCAATTGAATTAGAGAGAGAGAGGAACAGGAGAAGGAGAGCGAGAGAGAGTGAAGAAGGGAGCGCAGGTGGAAGGAGCAGCGGAAGCTGTAACTGGCCAACACGCCGCGTCTCGTCCCGCTTCTTCGCCTCATTGAAGTGCGGCGAATTGAATTTCACGTTTAATTTTGTTGTTGCGCTTTTTTCGTATTTCTTTTCTTGGTTTGCCTTCATTCATTCATTCTCTTTTTTTTTTTGGGCAAATTATAGTCAAAGAAATTTGATTTTGCTGGATAGAGAAGGAAACAACAACAACAACAACGTTTTGTAATTGAATTGAGAGCGCTGAAAAGCGCGCTTCACACAAGAGAGATAGAGAGGGAGGGGGAGGGGGAGAAGTAGACAGAACGTGGGCAACAATGGCGGCGGTTGCCTAATAAAATAAACGAAAAGCTTTTGTAAGCAAATTGAAAACATAAACAAACGTAAATTGATCAACACAAAAAATAAATAAAACGAACAATAAGTGAAACTAGGAAAAAGCCAATGTGGCACAGTGGAAGGGGCAGGGACACACAGAACAGCAGCCGCAGTGCACACACAAAGGATAAACAAAATGTTTTTACTAGCAGCGGCGGCAACAAAACAAAAGGCAGCTAAAATGACACAACGAAAAAAGAGAAAAAAAAGAAAAGAATAGCAACGAAAGAAGACAAAACAAAATAACCAAATGGCCGAGCTGGAAAAATGCATAATAACAAAGTTCAGTTTTTTTCTCTTTATCGTAACAATGAAAAGCGAACACAAACACACACGCACAACAAACAAATGTATATGAAAATTCAATTTATATGAAAATAAACAAAATGGCGGCTGTGTGGGAGGCACAAGGGGGGACAGCACTGTCCCTGTGTGTGTGGAATAACAACAACAAATTCGATTAAAACTTTTGCACTGGCCCCAAATTAAAGAAAAACAAGCTGCGACGTTGACGTTGACGTCGACGTCGAGCGCGTGTGCGCCGCATTAAAGTTTGCTACAAAAATGAACGACAGCAACAACAACGACAACAAACAGGAACAACAACAACAACAGCGCTGCAACTGTAAAACGGCGCAGTCATAAAAACGTAGAAGGCAAAAAGTTAGCGCCAAGCGCGCTGAAAGCGTCAGCAATAGCAACAATAAAGACAATAACAATAACAAAAGCAGCAGCAGCAGCAGCAACAACAACAATAACATCAAGAACAACAACAACAACGCGCTGCACTTGCCCACAGCGAAGTTTACAGTTTGACAGTCACTGCCCAAATGGTAAACAGTGCCTGCACAGTTTGACAGCCCCAGTGCCTGCCTACATACATATGAACAGGCAGCGCAGCAGCAGCGCACACACTAGTTGTCTCGCTCACACACTTTAGACACGCCCCCCAATACAGGCGTGCTCGCTCTTGCACGCAATTTCGAACTCGCCTTCCCCTGCGAGCAGCGCAGTCTACTTCGCGTGTGTGTGTGTCAGTGTGTACACACTGTTAACAGTTTATGCAGTTGTTGTTGCTGCTGCTGCTGCTTGCGCTGCTGCTTGGCGGTGTTTCTTCATTCTTATTATACTATTTCTCAGTCGCTTCTTCTCTGTGTATTTTTTTTGTACTCACTTTATCATGTCCGGTAGGCGTTCCGGTACTTTAGGGTGGGTGTTTTTCTTTACATAGCTCGACGATAGCGCCTCGGTGCATGCCAGCATTAGCTCCGTGGATAACTCAACCGGATGTTGTGGTGATTTTTCTTCGGGTAACTGCAACGAAGCACACACAAAAAGAGATATAGAGAGAAATGTGTGAAAAAAGCGCATCATGCAAAAACACAACAAAAGTCAAAAAGTGTCAATGGACATAGGAGAGAGGGAGACGGGAGAGAATGAAAGAAATTGCAAATTTCTTAAGTTGTTGTTGTTGCTGACGCACAATTGTTGCATGCTTTGCGGCGTTATTATGTGTGTGTGTGTGTGTGTTTATATGTGTTCAAATTAATTAGAAAAGTTAACGGTAACAACAACACGCACATCAATCAAAATGTTAATTGATGTTTTTTTACGCGACGCTCTTTATCTCTTGCTTCTTCTTCTTCTACTTTCTGCTTCTTTTCGTTTACATGACAAGCGGCGTGCGCGCTGATCCATCAGCAATGCACGAATGGTGGGAGAAGGGGGAGGGCACAAAGCATGACAATAAACACGAGCCAAGGTAACAACAACAACAACAGCGAACGAAAGTGCGACCACAGTAAAAATATTTTTTTATAGAATTCAATAAAAAACAGCAACAACAATAACAACAAAAACAAGAGTGGCTTTTTACGCGTTTTAACGATTGATTTAACACAGCACAGGCCACAAATATATAAACATTTTATACATGTGTGTGTTTGCAAAAACAATGACAGGCAAATGCTGACAAATTGTCCAGCAATGAAGGAAGAGAGAGTGAGAGAGAGAAGGGGGAGCTAGCACGCGAGGAATTTGCGCCCACTGTGCGTACGCTTTGAATTTATAGCGCGATGCGTCGCACAGTAAATAAAATTCCAATAAAAACGCCACCAGCAGAAAAAAAAGAAAAACAAAAAAACAAAATGGGAAAAAAATAAAGAAAACAAACACAAAAGCAACGCGCCGTCGACGAAATAAAAGCGTCAAAGAAATGGCAAATAAACAAGCGAGAACAGAATAAGAAAACAATAAACTTTAAAACTTGGCAAGTTTCGCGGCGAATTGATGAGTGTGTGTGACTTGATAAAAGCGAAACTAGGCGACTGCTAAATGCCCTATAAATAACACAAAA
This sequence comes from Zaprionus indianus, assembly GCA_018904595.1. Lineage (NCBI taxonomy): Eukaryota > Metazoa > Arthropoda > Insecta > Diptera > Drosophilidae > Zaprionus > Zaprionus indianus. The sequence goes on from JAEIHA010000905.1 coordinate 9,145,393, forward strand.
AGGCATGGAAGATGTAGCATGTTTATAATCGGACAATAATATGAAAAAAATAAAACTAAAAATAACTGGCAAAACAACATTATTTTGTACTCTACAAATTATTTTGTAATCTACATATTTACAGGTCAAAAACATCTCAAAGAAATTAAAAAAAAAATAATGATTAATTAACCTCTACTTTGAAAAACACGTAAATTAAATATATGTATTTTAAAATTATATTTAAAAATATTTTAACTACTTTAATGAAAATGTAATTTAGTCATTTTCATTTTTTTCAAAAAAATGGGGAAAAAAAACTTAATAAAAACATTTAATTTTAATTTAGGAAAACTAATTATTTAAGACTTTTCTGACACATGATACTTTGTTGATTCAAAAAAAAATATATAATATTTTTACTACTATTTCTTTCTTAATTTATTTACATTATTTAAAGTTTTCTATGGCTAATAATTTAACTTTCGCCTTAATTTGATTTAGAATATTAATTCTTTTCAATTTTTTCAATTTTTTTTTTAAAATTTTTACTTTTAAGAGTGATAATAAAAAGATTCAAACATCGAAATTCAATCTTATTGGAAGGTATTCAATTCCAAGAAACGTCACCAAATGCATCACAATTTCTAAATACAAAACATTTATAGGTAAAGAGCAAAGAAAATAAAAAAGGGAATCAAGACGACGCAACGTTCAGCCAAGTGTTAAGTGGCTGAGCCTGGAGACTAGTAGAATTGGATAGAGCACAGAGAGCCAGTGCCCCGAGGAGACTAAGGAAGCGAGCCAAGTTTTAAAGCGTTCGACGCACTGAAGGGAATTACGAATTTTTGGATGCCTTCCAGGGCGACAGTCGGTCGACACTTTTATAGTCGATACGACTTTTTACCTCATTTCTCTCACCTGAAAACTCTTGACAATGGCATCGAAGAGCGCCGCAATGGAGTTGCCCAGCAGCGCATGTCGCGCAATCTGAGGACAAACCGAGCAGGCATTGCGATATAGCTGCACAGCCAGTGTAACAGATCTGAGATTGAAGAGAGTATAATTAGCATAAGGAATTTGAAAAGGAGAATTCTTCATTCTTCACTCACTTCTTTGAGATCTCGGCATTCTCTTCCATGCCCTTGCTGATGACATGACTGGTCAATATGCCGAGACCGTCCATGTTGAGGAATGCCTGAAAGTCACAGGTCTGCGCCTTGGGTATCACACGCAGCAGGTTGCCCAGCGTGCGGTCAAGTCCCTGAGCGCCGCCTCCCTTCACCACCAGATTTAACAACTTTGGCACGCTGCTGTCGCGCTTCAGATGCAGCGGCAGTTCCTCCATGGTAGACAAGTATTCGGAGGCACTGTAAAAAGGGAGAGAGAGATCAAAGTTCAGTCTGTATACTTGAATTATTTGGAGAATTAATAACTACATTAAAAATAGAAAACATAGAATTAATGACTAAACTAAAAATAACTAAAAGGAAGATAGGATTGAGTGATTAACTCATATAAGATCAATTTTCACCAAAGGTTTAAGAGGTCTAATCTAAAACCATTAAAGAACCGTTTAGGACTAGGCTATTTTCATTTATATAATTAATTAACTCTTTGTTTTATCGATTATAGTAAAAAGTAAATTTTAAACACGTTAAAATTTCAAATTTTATAAGTATTTAAAATTTTTAACTATATTATATTTTGATTCTTATATCTTAATGGAAACCAGTGGACAAAATGCTATTTTAGGCAAAAATAGGTTAATTTAGGTTAAGGTTAATTTAGTCAAGAAATGAGTGAAGGAGCTAATGTGAAGTTAGAAGAGACTATAAAGCGAAGAAACCTAGAAACATGAAGGGTCTTGTAAAAATATAATAATTTAAGTATTCACAGTTTCGATCGTTAATAAATCTAAATTTCAAAGCACATTAATAAAGTTAAAAACCTAATCAAACAACAATAAAAAATGTTAAAAGGAACTGTTCGATTCTATGGAATTGGTAAGACCATCCAAATAGGAACAGGAAATAATAAAAAAGGTCTATCTATAAATGTAATCAAAATCAACCAAAATCAGTAGATCACTTGACAAAACTATAACTTAATCATTCATCCAGTTAGAGTATAGAGTATATATATCCCCAATATACCCCCAAACAACCCTACGATGTCAAACTATACTCACCACTGGCTCATGCGCTGCTTCAGTTTCTTCATCTTCTTCTTGTAGCTGCGTGAATGTTCGCGTCCGCTGCCGATGCCGCCAATGTCGGAGAGCGTCGAGGAGAGATCGCAATCCTCGTTGGTAGTGCTGGCTGTGGTGTTGCCGCCGCCACCATTGAGTAGCTCATCCTCCTGATCACCACGTGCCTCACCATCCTGTTGCCTTGTGCTGGGCATAGTGAGTTCCAGTGCTCTCTGTCGGATGTGTTCGATATTCTCCTCATGCCTGCGTGCCGATTCCAGTTGCTTCTGTTGAATCTTGCGCTGCAACTCCTCTGTGGTCTGTTGCTGCTGCACTTGCAGTGCCAACAGACGCTCCTCACGATCACGGGCCTTTTCACGTGCCAATGCCTGACGCTGCCTCTCTTTCTGTTCCTGCATTTTTCCTATGCGTTGCTCCTTCTCCAACCGCGTCTCGTTCATTTTCTCCAACTTGAGCAGACGCTCCTTTTCCAGCGCCTGACGACGTCGCTCTACCGCAGCCTCCTTGGCTGCCTTCTCCTCGACACGCTTTTGTCGCTCCTGCTCCAAATCCTGCAGACGACCCTCGGTCTCCTTGAAGGATTCGAGTAAATCAAGACGTTTGTTCTGCGCTTCGATGTTCTTTATGAAATTGATCTCCTTCAATTTCTTATCCTCGTCGTGGGCCTTCTCAATAATCTGGCGCAGATAGAGCTCACGATTCTCTGCGGCGCGCTGCAAACGTCCTTCCATCTTCTGTCGTTTATCCTCGATCAGTTGCTTCTTGGCCGCCTTCACGTCCTCGACACGCCCGAAAAGTTGCTGCAACTTGGCCGCCTTCTCCTGCTGCAGCAGAGCGCGTTTCTGCTGAGCCCGCGCCTGCTTCGCTTGGTACTTCTTCAGTGTCTCCTGCAGTGAACGACGACGTGATGGCGACGACAGCTTCTGATGCAGTTCCTGTGCACGACCCGGATGGCGGGCCACATAAGCCTGGAGTGTGGCCAACGCCTCGGCACGTTCATTCCATGACATATCCGAAAGCAGCGCCTGATAACGAAGCTCCAAACTTGCATTCTCATCATCGCTCATGGTGACAAAGACCACCGCATCGTCCATTGCACCAGCGTGCTCTGCACCATCCTCCTCATTCTCCTCCAGCTGCACCTCACAGTCGGTCTCATCTGTCTCGGTGTCCACATCAATTTCAGTGCTCTCCAATTCACGTATTTGTCGCTCCAGTGATTCCTGCACCTCAACAAGTATTCGCTCATTGCGCTCCTCTTCGCCATCCTCCATTGCATTCTGTTCGTCATTCTCATCGCATGCGCTCAACAGTGAGGAGCAGTCTGGCTTGACGCCACAACCATTGGGTAACTTGCTGCGTGCAATGCTCTCGTAGAGCTCCCCAATTGTCTTCGAGAACTCGCAATTGGTTTGAATCTTGATGTCAATCTTGTTGTCAGCTGAAAGAGGCGAAGGGAGGAGACATTAGTAACACACAAAAAGCGACAATACAGTGGAATCGACTTTTAAAATTAAAGATAACAAAAAAAAATTGTATTGCATACTTAAAGGCGCCAAAATCTGTCTACGCACAAAAAATATTTCTCAAATAACTTCTATATTCATTATCTGCTCGCAATAAAAATTTGCAGACATTAATAAGATGGTATTCCTCTTTGTGCATAACAAATATGATCCTTACAGCTTTAAATGTATGTTTACCATGCGATTTTTAAAGATTTACGGAGGCACAAGGGGGCGTGGCCAAGTACTAAAACAAACTAAAGCTACGTACTATAATAAGAAATATTGACACCCAATTTGGAGTTCTAGATTTCAATTTACGCCGCTAAGACGATTTTCGACAATACACAAAGGCAAAAGGGGGCGTGGTCAAACTATAAAGCAAGCATTATTAATGCGCAACATTAAGACAGCCTGTCATCTAATTTGATAGCCCTAGCTCTTATAGTTTCCGAGATATAAGTGTTCATACGGACAATCTTGGCTATTTCGATGCTAAACAAGAATATATACACTTTCTAGGAACTGCCAAACTTCCTATACCTTCGATTGCCACAAGGTCTACCCCATGGGTATCGGGCATACTAAACTATATAAGACTTTCTTCTTTCCTGTTCCCCACTTCCTACTCACCATCACCATTGGCAACATTTACTACCGCATTGTTGCTCTGCTCCTTTTGTTCCTTCTGTTGCTTGCGCAGCGCATTCTTCTCGCTCCTCATATATTCCTTGTGCAACGAAGTCATCTTCAGTCCAGTGAGATCCGATTTTTGTCGCTTGATAAGATGCGTGGTGCGTGCGGAGCTGCAATTGCTGCTGCTGCGCGCCAGTGTGGCAGCACCAGCAGTTGGCTTCAGTTTCTCCTTCGTGTCCTTCTCTGCATCCTTGTTCTCTTTATCCTTCTGTTTGTCTTGCTCCTTTGGCTTGTCTTTCTCCCTTTCCTTGTCTTGTTCCTTTTGCTTGTCTTTCTCCCTTTGCTCTTTGTCTTTGCTCTTCTCCGGTTCCTTCTCCTTGTCCTGCTTCTTCAACTGCGCCGCTGTGCGTTGCACCGGAAACGAGTTCACCTTTGCTTTGGCATTCTTAATCTCTGGACGCGTGGCCGGCGGAGCAACTGTCTTGGCGGACTTATTGGCTGCCTTGGGCGCCTTACTGGTCACACTTGACTTGGCAGCCCTTGTTGCTGCCGCTGCTGCTGCCTTCTCCCGCTTATCCTTCTCCTCCTTCTGTTCATTGAGCAATGCCAGCGTGGGCAAACTGGCATATCCAGTGGGCTGATTGAAACGATTCGCCCAGTGCATGCTGCTCCTGCGACGATTCTTCACTGTCAGCCAACCATCGTTGGCATCGGGATGCAGTTGCTTCGGCTCGGAATGACGATCATCCAATTTGATTGTGCTACGCGATGAACTCAACTGTTCGTTGCTTGCCTTGAGTGTGGATGTGGAGCTAGCGATGTCCTCGCGTGAACTTAGCTGCCTGTGCACAGAGCTGCTACTGTTGCTGTTGTTGTTGTTGTTGCTGGACACGCTAACACGCTTGCCGGTGTGGGTCAACAATGTGCTGCCAGTGCGTTTAGTCAGTGGTTTGCTGGCCAACAAGGAGGAAGCTGTTGAGGCCACCGCGTTGCCATTCATATCCAGCATGGTGCGTGAACGTGCCGAGAGTCGAGAGGCGACATTATTGGGCGGTCCATAGCATTCCGTTTTGCTGGAAGGACGTGGCAAAGGATTGGACACAACAGGAGCAGAATATCGTGTGGAGGTGCGTGAGCCGCCGCCAAAAGGTTTAACATTGTTCACATTTGCATTGTTGCCATTGCTGTTGTTGTTGTTGTTATTGCGTCGCAGTGTTGCTGCCGTTGCCGGCTTAGTGAGCGACGTCGTCGTCGTCGTCAACTTGCCACCATTGGCCGCCTTAGCTAATCCCGCAGCAGTTGGCGCAGTTGTGGCCTGCGGTGCAATTGCAGTCTTCTGATTGGCACCAACACGTCCCGCAGCAGGACGATTCAATACACTGGAGTACTTGAGTGGACTGTTCTGCATGCCAGCAGCAGCAGCACCGAGTGTTGCCTGCCCCTGTGCCTGCTGCAGCAACGGCGGCACCTTCTTCTCGGGCAAAGGTGCCACGGGTTTGAGCAGCGTGCTTGGCGGTGTCGGTTCCTTGTTGGCCTGTGCATTGAGCAGCTCATCCTCCATGGCATCCAAACGTGACACTGTCATTTGCAGTGCTGTGGGCTCCACATAGACGACACTTGCTTCGATTGGTGATTCAGCTTGAGCAACGGCTTCTGTTGCAGCTGCAGTGGGAACTGTCTGTTGCTGTTGTTGCTCTGCAGCAGCTGTAAAAAGAGAGAGGATTAGTCGAGTGTCTCGCAGAGTAGCCACAACTCACCTTCGTTTGCCTCCCTTTCTGCGGCCTCCCTTTCAGCTGCCTCTCTTTCCGCGGCCTCCCTTTCTGCGGCCTCCCTTTCGGCTGCCTCTCGTTCAGCTTCGGCCTTCTGCTTTGCTGCCTCTCTCTCCTCGGCCTCCCTTCGCATCTTCTCGCGCACATCCGCCAACGTCAGATGCGGATCCTCGAGATCTGTCTGTGAGTATTGTGTGTTCAGCTGCAGATACGAAGACTTGTCCGAATTGATTTCCACAACTGGCGGCTCCAGCGGCGACGGTGTGTCCACGTTGCCTGCTGCAATACGTTTTATATTGTTGCTGCTATTGTTGCTGCTGCTGCTACTATTGCTATTGTTGTTGCTGTTGTTGTTGCTATTGGCCGAAAACAGTTCACGCACATTGACACGCATCGCTCCACGCGGCAACTGGTCGTAGGCACGCAACAGTTTCTTGGGGGACACATGTCCATCTGCGGGGCAACAGGGTGATGTCTTGCCCGAATTGCTGCTGCAGGGAAACAGCGCTGGACTCGATTTGCCCGAGGCAGTGGGGCTGCACAAGCTCTTGGTGCGTACACGAGGCGTGGGATTACTTTTGCGCACCTCCCAGGCCAAACTTTGCGGTCGCTGCTGCAGCGGACGTGACTCATAGTCCCAACTGACTTTGAACCATTCACTCAGCGCCTTGAAATCACGCACATAATTCTCCAAGACCAGTATCGCCTCCTGGCAACTCGATATGTTCTCATAGCACTCGACAGTCTGATAAATCTCATTGACCGCACGCTGCAGATTGCCAAAGAGCAGCGCCCAGTAACGTGCCTGCAGCTCTGATTTCTTATCCCTGCCAGTGGAGGCGCTACGCACACGTGGTCCAGAACCACCACCACCACTGGAGGAGCCAGCACTTCCTCCAACTCCAGCTCCGCTAGCTGTTTTGCTCGATTGACGCATCGCAGTGGGCGATTGGCAGTGTTTGGGCGTATGAATGCCGTTGGGTGATTTTGGTGGTGCCACCGGTGGCTTGCGGCACGTGGGTGTCGTGTAGCCTAGAAAGAACAGGTAGAGATACAAATCAAACAAACAAAAAAATCGCAAAAAACAACAATTTCAACTTACAGTCACCATTGACTACGATGCCGCTGCCGCTGCCGCCGACAGCAGCGACGCCAGCAGCGCCTGTGGTTGTCTCATCACAAAACTGGTAAACGAGTAAGTTTTTGGCCTCCCGCCCCTCGCGACTGAGCACCTCTCGCATTTCCATAGTGCGCCGTTGTTGTTGTCGTTGTTGCTGTTGTTGTAATCGCTCTGCCTCTGCCGCTGCCTCAGCCCACGTCTGCTGCCTGCTGCTTCGCCTACGCCGCGCAGCACGTTGAAGTCACAGAACGCAGCTGTTCACGCACCTTTCAATTTGTCGCTTTGCAGCGCTTTATGCTTATTAATATTTTGTCTGCACTAAATTCGTTATGTTTCTATGATTTTCAATGATCACTTTTTCATTTATCTCGCACTCTTTCTTCAGATTTTTATTGTATTTGAACGGCTGCGCCTGCTTGTTGTTGTGTTATTGTTGTAGTTGCTGCCGCTGCTGCTGAAAATTTCGCAATGACTGGCAGTAACATTTTTGCGCAATACACAGCCCTGTATGTCTGACACACACTTGGGCTCCTTAGCCCAATTGTCAATTGGTTTGTTGACAGTTGTTTTTGTTCGCGTTACGCAGGTGTTTTCAACTAAAAACTATAAATAATTTTTGAAACGCACTAAAGAACAAGCACGAACTGCATGCCAGCCAATCAGCTGTGCTGCTAGCTGTTTGCCTATCGGACAGTGTGTACACACTTCTATCGATAGCCTGTTAGTGATGTAACTGCACGCAAACGATATGTTAAAAAAGAAAATTCTCAAAAATGTACAACCCGTTGTTATATAATTGTAAAGCATTAACTATTTGAAAGATAATAATAATATTGTAGAAATGGCACAAGGTTTGCTACTATATAAGTTCAATTTCGCAAACGTCGCCAGGTGTAAATATCGTTTTGAGCTGCAGACAATATATCGATAGGTGACAATAAGTTTTACTTGTTCAATTTTGCTCTTATTAGCTGTTAGCAGCTTAAAACAACCAATTATATTAAGCTCTTTTATTTATTTCTTTCATTCAATTTTGTGCAACATATGTTCTCTTAATTGGCTTGCAACTATCGCAACTGATTCGCTGCTCATATCGAACTGGTTCGCCAACACCGCTCTACCTTAATCGCATTCCGTCACAAACAGTGGGGCGAACCACACACACACACTCACATTCGCACGGACCGTGATTGCGGAGTTTTTTGTTTTTGCCATTCGCTTTGAAAATTTTCGATTTAACTTATAATTTTAAGCTAGCAATTTACCAAAAAATTGCTTTAAACCAATTCCGTCTATTGTGCAACGAAAATACGTAAAATCTAACAACAACAACAAAATCAAAGTGTGTGCAACTGCGGGCTGGCTGGCAACCGAAACTGGACAGCAACAATTCAAAAAAAAAAAAAAAGAAAAACGAAATGAAAGTGGAAATCGTGTGATGTCATGTCGGCAGCGACGTCGACCGTTCTGTTTGTTAATTGAAACTTCCTGTCCTCTTCTCGCTTGTGTTGTTTAAAGTGAGCCACCTTCCCAGTTAGCAGGAGGACGAAAGTCAGAGAGAGAGAGAAGGGGGACAGTGAGATCCTTTGGTGGAACAGTGAACACTCGCAAGAAGATTCTTCAATTCAGTTCAGTTCAGTTCTCCTCGTTCCATTGTGCCACTGTGAATAGCAGCACAAAAGAGAAAAGGTGAAACGCACGCACACACAGAAAGGCACGCAAACACGCATACGCACTCACACAACGATTGCGTGTGGTGGTATGTGTGTGGAGTGAGTTTGTTTTCTGGAGCGGGAAGTAGCAGAGGCAGCAGCAACAACAACAACAAGAAAGCACTCAGGCAAACGTCCGACATAAGCAACACAACAAAAAAACAAAACAAAAAAGGGAATAAATTTGTATTGATTTCCCTCCAAAAAAGGAAAAGAAAATTAAGAATAATAAAAAGAAAACAACGTAAATTGACGACAATTCCGCCCAAGCAACAGGAGCAGCTGCACCAGCCACACCTAAACAAACTGTGTGGTACCGTCCTTAAGCTACAGAAACTTCCACACACACATACATTCCCCCCCTGTCTTCACCTTCCCCCTGCTCCACCCTTTCCCCCAACATGTCTAGTCCCAGCAGCGCCGTCAACGATGGCGCACAAACAGTTCTGGATCTGCGCATGGAAGTGGAGCGTCTGACACGCGAACTCGATCAGGTGTCCAGCGCGAGTGCACAGTCCGCTCAATATGGTCTCTCGCTGCTGGAGGAGAAGTCCGCGCTGGAGCAGAAGTGTGAGGAGCTTGAAACACTCTACGACAACACAAGGCACGAGTTGGACATAACGCAGGAGGTGAGTGCAAAGAATTACTCCAATCTCAACAGTAGAAACAGTCAACAGCTGTGTGAGACAGATTGAGTGTGAATGTGTGTGTTTGTGTGTGTGTGTTGGCTGTTTCCAAGCCAATTCGCCGCTTATCTACCAACACAGACGTGCGTCAGAGACACACACACACACTTAGACAAAAAGTTTTGCAATCGGTCAATTTGTCTTGTTGGCAAAAACAGTACACATTCGCTAAATTGTGCTCAACTTAAATAAAAAAGTTAAAAAGTGTTTTAAAAATGAATATAGCAAAATAATTACAATTCCTAACTCTCCCTCCCTGTCTTGAGTTTTAAAGTAATCGATTAGTTCAACATATCGACTGACCATAGTGTGGGCACACTCGGCCGTTTATATCAATATAGCAAAATAATTACAATTCCTAACTGTCCCTACCTCTCTTAAATTTTAAACCAATCGATTAGTTTAACATATCGACTGACCATAGTGTGGGCACACTCGGCCGTTTAAATCCCGTTTCAAACTGTCACTTCCTCTCTTTCTTTCTCTCCTTTGCCTCTCTTGGCCATTGTGAGCTTTAAATAATCGATAAGTTAAACTTATCGACTGCCCACTGTGAACACACTCAGCCGTCTAACTACTGGTTCTAACTGTCACTTCCTCTCTCTTTCTCTCGTTCTCTTCTTGGCTCGGCTCTGATAATCACGATTCATTTGGCCATCCAGATCTGGTCACATGTTGTTCGCTCTGTAAACTCGGTTTGCGGTACTTGGCGTCGGCTCAGTGTACACGCCCCCGCTCCGCACTTGCTGGTTCGCCTCACTCTCACACTCTCTCTCTCTGCCTCTCTCTCTTTCTCTCTTGCTGTCTGATCACGGTCAATTTGGCCTGTGCTTTATCAACGCCATTCAGCACAGTTGGCTTTCTGCTCGCACACCTGCACAGTGGGGCATTTTAGCCATTCCATTTTCCACCTTGCTGCCAATTGGCAATTGCCAACTGTTGTCGGACTGGGCAATTAGCCCTGGCAATTGTTTTGGCATTTCCGCTGGAATTTCAACGTGAAAAGTAACAACAACAACAAAGTTTGTCCTTCGTTTAACGGCAAAAGCGAAAAGGGGGAAATAATAGGTAGAAAAAGGGGGCAAAAAGAGGGCAGTGCAGGGCAGAAATAGTAGCATAAATAGCTTTGCCTTGCTGGCGGCGGCTCATTATCATTTTTTTCACCTTTTATTTACGACTACTGAACGATGGCGTTAATTACTCGTTGCCAAAACACAAAGAAACGTTGCGACGAAGAAAGACAGAATCGGAGAGAGAACTAGTCAATTGCGAGATATATTTGAGAAGGAAAGAGAAGGGAATAATAAGGATTGGAATGATGATTATTAAGAAGGGACAAAAGGATCCTGACTTTAATTCGATCTATAGAGCTCGTTTAATTCTTCATAATTGATAATTCAAAGTTTATACCACATAAAAATGTATTTATAGTCATTTTCTTTCCCCTTAACTCTCTAAAAATATTTAGAATTGTAAGGTTACTTGATTTTATCTCTCTACAGATCTCTTTTAACTCTTAATAACTGATAATTTAGAATTTAAATCACATAAAACCCTCCACTATTATAGCAAATGTATTTATAGTCATATTCTTTCCCCTCAACTCATTAAAAATACTCAGAATTGTTAGGATTCTTGATTTTATTTCGGTCTATTAATCTTTTTTAACTCTTAATAAATGATAATTTCAAGTTTATATCACCTATCCACTCCTATACCATATACATTTATAGTCATGTTCTTTTCCCTCAACTGATTAAAAATAATCAGATTGTTCAGTTAAATGATAATTTACCGATACGACACGATTTCTCTGGCATATCACACGCCTCAGTGAGTTTTAAATAGAACTCTCACAGTTCTAGACAAGAAAGTCAGAAACGGAGGTGCCGTGTATAAGCCCAGTAGTTGATTAATTAGCCGACAGGTGGCGCCCAACTGTCCATTAGAGCGTTCGGCTTGATAGTTTCCACCTTGTTGGCTTTGAACTCAACTGAACTTTAATAAGAGCGCCGAGAGCGACACTACACACACTAGCACACACTCTCTCACTCACAAAGACACACACACACCCACTTAGACTTGCACACAGCTTAATGCAAGCAGCAAAATTAAAATGGAAAAACGAATATGAAAAACATATTTTCACAGTGTTGTCAGGCGACGTCACTGCGGGCATTTTGTGTGCGAGTGAGCGAGCATTGCGAAATGGGGAAGCTCGTTAAGGGTGGCAGCAGACAAGAGGGGCTGCACGGTGGAGGGGGGATAAATAATTCCACTTGCACTTGTAATCAAGCTCGTCATGGGGCCGCAGGCGACAACCCTGGCAAGTAACTTAAATCGGCGAAGACATCACTGATCCCAAAATTAGCTAGACGAATTTAATCGAATACCGATAACAATTATGCCCCTAACAGTGGGGTAGATTAGAGTTATGGTAAAGGCGTCTGCACAGTGGGTTAATTAGTGACTTTAAAATGTAACTGTGCAAATAAGCAACAGAACAGTGGAAGGACTAAGTAAAATTGGCTTTCAAATAGAACAGTCCAAACAAGACTGTATAGTGTGCTAGATAAGTTGAGGGAACTGAGTAAAATTGGCTTTAAAATGGAACTGAAAATACGACAGTGGGTAGATTAGTGGGAGTGTGTAGACTAGGTGAGGGGGGGGGGGGGGAACTGCATGTAAATTGGCTAAAATGTTACTGTGCAAATGCGACTGCAGTCGATACAAATATTTGCTTTGGGGCTGCCCATTTGTTTTGGCTTTGTTTGCACTGTTTGTACAGCTCGTTAAGGGGGTAATGAAGAGGAGGGGTGGTGGTGGTGGGTGGACACGAGGCGTGGCACATCGCTACACACATGTCGCACGGAACGTGTGTAACGGCGGCAATTAAAGGGGACCCTTCAGCCACCTCCAACAACTGCACCCACTAAATCCCACTTGGAACAAGAGCCATAAAACCAAACGCAATGCCACAGCGATATATGTGTGTGTGTGTATTTGGGTGTGCATGTGCGTGTGTTGACCATATTTTATGGCTCGCCTGACGGCAGAGCCAAGGACATTCCACCCAGAGGGACTGCTGCTGCATTCAGTCTGTTCTTAACTTGCCCATGACAAAGCCCCAAGTTTTTAATACAAACTTCAATAATTAATGCCGTTATTTGCACTGCGGCTTACAGAGTGAGAGAGAGATAGAGTGAGAGAGAAAGAGGAAGATAGAAAGAGGGAGAGAGAGAGATAGAGAATGGGAGGCAGCTATGCAAACTGAGGGAAATTTAAAGTTGCATGAAATTAGTTGAGCTCGGGTGCAAATTTTATAGTGTCATCAAGGGTTAAAAAGGTTAATATGCGGTCCGTAAAGTTGTTAGCCTTGCTTGTGTGAAAATGCTCTGAAAGATAGTCAAGTATGAATCAGATTTTACTAAAGTTCGATTATTTATGGAAAGTAAAGTGAAGAAAATTGTGTATTGTGAAGGAAAGTAAGTAAAATAAAGTTGAACTATAGATGAAAGATTTGCTTGGCTTTGAAAAATTGAAGAAATGTTATACAAAGAATCAAACAAAGAATAAAATCTTTGATTGCAATAACCTTATCTTATAATAAAAAAATATTTATTAAATTATGTTAAAACTCTAGTACAGAACAGGATTGCGAAATAAAGAAGACCAGAATTCTTCAACCTTTTTTCTTCTCCACAGAGTAACAAGCAGTGACTACACCAAACAAATCTACCACTCACTTTGCCAAGAAAAGATATATGAATGTAGATGACCCGAGTAGATAAATATAAATTGTAACTAGAGTAGTTATAACTGCAATTAGACATGCAGACGACCTTAAAACCAGTTGGCAAACTCCACCACAGTAAGCCAAAATGTGGCTTGGGGAAATTCCCGCCAGACTTGCGCAATTACAAAAAAAACACCAATGCGACATTAAAACGAGTAGGGAAAATGAAAAGAGAGTGAGCAGAAAAAAATAAAAAAAAAAAGAAATCCCGACGAAGAAATTATAATGATTTGACGCTGATGCTCTGTTCTGTTGGCGCAAATTGCAATTGTACGGCAATCAAATCCGGCAACAGCAGCAGCAACAACAAGGACAATTGGGCAAAGGATGTGAGTGAGTGAGGATGACATGGGTTAAGTCAGAGAGAGGGCGGGCAAGGGTTAACTGCAGCGCTTGAGCAACGACAAAACATGTTTCCGACTTGGTTGCAGTCGCAATTCTCATTGTTGTTGTTGTTGTTGTCCCTGCAAGGGAAATGAGCAGGAAAAATGTTGATGAGAGGAAGGGGAGGGAAAGAGAGCTAGAGAATGAATAAATGAATGAAAATGTAAAGCATCAGTTTGTCGTGGCCCCTGAAGAGAAGTGGGTTGAGCAGGAGGAGAAGCTGTTGCCAGTTTACTCCACAGAGAAAGAGAGGGGGGGTTGGGAGACAGAGCTGAAGTGTAGTGAGGGGCAGAAGTGGGGTTAACGTACAGTCCAGAGAAGCGTCTCCATTATGTGCCCAGCAATTTATTTGCAGCCAAACTTATTTGGGCGCTGATTGGCTTCCGTCTCGGCCCATAGAATGCGCTTTATGACCTGCAACCGGGTGTACCCCTTCACCCCCTGGTCCATGGCGCCCCTTGGAGTGTTGCCAATTGCCCGATGCAACAACTGCAGCGGCGCGACTGTGCAACTGTGCGAGTTGTGTGTGATTGCCTGTTAAGTACGAAATGATTTTTATGCAGATGATGATGCAACAGTCGCAACTGTGGCACAACAGTTTGCAGCACAGTTATCCTTGCCTGCCACTGCATATTTGCATAAATAGATGCTCAAGTGTGTCGCCACCATGTGTCTACTTATGGGTGTATATGTGTGTGTGTGCAGGTATTGTTTTGCCTTCCCTTTTCACATATTCCATTTGGTTAAGAGCGCAATTTAAGCATATTGTATGCACTATATCCTTACGCAAGGTGGGGTGTAACTGTTTTCAAAGGTAATACAGACTATATAGCAGGATGTGTATATAGCTTATATATAGGGTATATATGAACATACATGGGTATACATATGTAAATACTTTAGATGTGTAATAGATTTCTATACAGAGAATAGAATATATAATATAATAGAAAATATATACAGAGTAGTAGTAGCCAAATCAGCTTTTAAATCGCATCAGGTAATCGAATCATTTTACATTGTAATCTCTCAAAATTACCCAAGAGATTACAAATGAATGAATCTAGGAATTTACTAAGTTTGTATATATATAAGTAGACAGTCTTCGATCGACGGGTTCTATTAGTTTAGTTATATTTTTGGGCATCCTCTATATTATAAAATTCGTAAGATCTAATAAGACTGAGAGAACTATAGCTTTTATTATCAAAATACTATGGGAGAAAAGTTCTACAAGAATTTTATTTAATATTGAAAAAGAAATTTTATTAAAAAATACGAGGGTCGTTTGATAAGTCCGTGACTTTTTGAATAAAATATATTTTTTTCGTCAAAGAAGCGTTTTATTTCTCAACATAATCTCCTTTTAGCTCTATACATTTAGTCCAGCGTTTTTCCAATTTTTTTATTCCTTCCAAATAATAGGTTTTCTCAAGGCCCTCAAAATAGTCGTTTGTTTCTGTGATGACCTCTTCATTTGACCCGAATCTCTTACCGCCGAGCCATTTCTTCATGTTTGGAAACAAAAAATAGTCACAGGGGGCTAAATCTGGAGAATATGCTGGATGGGGTAGCAGTTCGTAGCCCAATTTATGAAATTTTGCCATGCTGACTACACACGTGTGCACCCGTGCATTGTCCTGATGGAACAGCACTTTTTTTTTCGCCAAATGCGGTCGTTTCTGCTTCAAATCAATATCGAATCTGTCCAAAAGCTCTAAATAATATTCGCCGGTGATCGTTTTACCCTTTTCAAGGTAATCGATGTGAATGATACCTTGTGCATCCCAAAAAACTGTGGCCATGACCTTGTTGGCCGACAGACCCACCTTGGCCTTCTTTGGTGCACGTTCACCCGGAGAAACCCACTGTCTTGATTGTTCTTTGGTCTCTGGTGTGGTGTGGTGGATCCATGTTTCGTCTACGGTAACGAAACGGCGCAAAAATTCGTTTGGATTGCGGTTGAACATCGCCAAACACTCCTTTGAAATGGTCACACGGTTGCGCTTATGGTCGTGTGTGAGCAATCGCGGCACCCATCGCGCGGAAAGCTTTTTCATGTCCAAATATTCATGTAAAATGTGATGTACCCGTTCAGTTGAGATGCCTACAGCCTCAGCTACCTCACGCACTTTCATTCTCCGATCATCCAATATCATTCCATGGATTTTGTCGACGATTTCTGGCATGACGACCTCTTTTGGGCGACCTGAACGTTCGGCATCACTTGTACTGGTACGACCACAACGGAACTCAGTAAACCATTTCTTAACCATTGAAATTGATGGTGCAGAGTCCCCATAATATTTATCAAGTCTTTCCTTGGTTTCGGTGATGGATTTTTTACGCAAAAAATAATGCTTAATTAGCACACGAAATTCACTTTTTTCCATTTTCGTTAAAATTCACGAGATCGTCTGCTTTCAATGCCTATAAAACGCAAACCAAAAAACGCAGCTTTCTCAAAATTTTACAGTCAGCTGTTAATCGATAACTGCTGACAGGAGCAGTGTTGTATTTAGAGCAGGTGCGCGGCAAATACAAAAAGTCACGGACTTATCAAACGACCCTCGTATAATTATGTATAAAGATCATTATATAATATAAAAGACAAGTACGGAGATTCTTATTCTAATTTAAATATCGTGGCGAAAATGAAAACATTCCCTGTAGAAATTGAGTACTTGAGCTAGTCCCTGCAATGATTAAATATAATCTATATGCTTTATAATAATACTTTATAAATATATGTTAATATACGTATAATGATAAATTTTATAGATCTTTCCAAAGATATTTTGAAGTCAGTATTTTATAGGGAAGCGTATTCACCCGTCGACTTGCAGCACTTCTTCTGAACGTTCCATTTAGTTGAGAGCGTAATTTGTGTTTCCTTTGTGCGCTTTCCACAGAGTTTTCATGCTGAAATTATACATTTTCCTTCGCGTTTCGTTTGCTTATTTTCCTTTTGGCGACAATTCAAATTCAGAGAGTGTCAAACGCGTGCATTGACATGGAGGCCACAAGTGCGTCCGCCATGTGAGTGGAGCAAATGTGCGGAGTATATGTGTGTACGTAGTGTATGTGTGTGTGTGTGCGCGGAATGTGTGTGAGTTAAGAAATTACATGACAGGCAACAAGAGAAGCAGCAGCAGCAGTTGCTCTCGTTATTCTTCTTGTTGTTGTTGTTTGTTTGCAGTTTCCACTGTTGCCTGTGGCTGATTGTTATTGCCCAGAGGCGTGCAGTGGAGAGGGGGCTGGCAGGAGGGCTGATGACGCTGTTGCCATTGTCGCTTGCCCGACGACGACGACGACAACGATGACGATGACGACAATCTGCTCAGTCATTCATGGCATACTTTATCAGCAACGCCCACGCGGGCAGGTGAAGCGAAAGGGGGGGGAGAAGTTAGGAGTGCGAAGGGAGGCAGGGGGAAATTGTTATGAGTCGCCCCGAAATTCCGTTAGCCCTCATCATAATGTGGGCAATCTGCTCTATTTTTAGTGTGGTGGAACATTGCAACGGCGGCAGCTGTTGCCGCATTTGATGCGGGCCACAATTGGAGGCAGCTTCCCTGCTACGTTTCGGGCCGCAAATCCAACCACAAACAGCAAAGCACAGACAGGCACACACACACACGCACAGCTAAACACACAACGTGCTGCACTTGCACAGACAGGAGAGTTGGACAGACAGACGGACAGGCAGGACAGACGCACAGGCAGTTTACCGTGCGCTTTGACAGGAAGAACACACCTAAAAATGTCCATTGCCATCTCCTGTTTCATTCCTGCTGCCACTGTTGTTCCCTCTTCTATTGCTTTCTGTGTTTCTGCTGCTTCCACTCCTCTTCCGACTCCTGCTGTTGCTGCTGTCTCTCTTCGTGTGCCTGCTGCCCGACTATGTTAATATTTGCTCGACTTAATTAAAAATCTTTTCTAATTTGCATAAACTTTCATGTCATGGCGTCATTAATTGTGGTGCCTGCGTCGTGCGCTTGTTGACCTGTAGATGGCGCCACGGCACATGCCGATTGAAGTTTTCATTGTTTTCAAAAAGGAAAACAGTTGGAAAATGACTCGTTGAATACTTTGCTAGACATAGAAATGGAAATATTGCAGTTCAAAAATGGCTTTTCATTTAGAAAGTAAATTTTGTTATGATTTTTGTCGTTAAAGATGTTTTAAAAGTAGTTTAAACATAAATTAAAAGTGTTTTTAACAGTTTAGATACTGTTTTGACAATTTTAGAGACTGTTTTATAATATATATTTTTATGATAAGCCATCAATTTAAGTAATTTTGAAAAGACTTACAGGATTCACTTTCTATTCAACTATTATCAATCTTAGAGCACACTAAAGTTATTAAAGGGTTTTATCTTATTTGTTTCTTACTTAATTGGGTTCTTTATCGTTTAGTATTCAACTCTAGAAACAGTGTTGCACAATTTTGAAATAATAGCAACTCTATATAGACACAAAACCATAAACCAAGTGCCTTTTTAAAACAGACTTTGAAGAAATTGTAAGAATATTAGCTACTTAAACTACTTAAACCTATAGACTTAACTTTCCTTCTGCAACTAACCTTGCTAAAGTAACTAAAGACAAACTAATTAGAGAACCACACAAAACTTAACCCAAATTCAAAGAGTTTCCAACACATTTTGGCAGTTGCTGTCGCACAGCAAACTGTCAATTCGCATTTCAATTAAAAGGAGCACCCATTATGGGTCTATGTGTGTGTGTTTGTGTGTATTTGTATTGCAGGCTAGCTGGCGCCACTGCAGGCACAGCAGCAGAACTAAACAGAACTTGGGGCGTGCTCGAATGTGTATAGCATTAGATGAGGTCTCAAATTTCCAGAAGCTTGGACTATTTGTTGTTGTTGTTTGTTGTTGTTGCTGCTGGCTCTCTTGTCTTTTGTTTGCCTTCTCATCCACATCGTCTTTCATCCACACTAATTAACGAAATGCACTTGCCACAAGCTCAAGCAGCGCGAGAACTGTGCATGTGTATGGGTGTGTGTATGTGTGTGTGGGTGTATATTGTGCGATGCTTAAATTCAGATTACAAAAACAAAGAGGAAGAGGCTACGCGACAAAAGGCGTCGACGACGTCGCCTCGAGGCTTTTGACAATAATTATGCGGTTGAAAAGGAAGGAGAGAGAGATGGAGAGAGAGAAGGAAAGAGAGGGGAAGTTCTAGTCCTTGGCCAAGCCAGGCCAGAGAGCTGCATTTGCCGACTATTTCCGTTTCAATTTGGGCTACTTGTTGTCGCTGTTGTTGTTGTTGTTGTCACCAAGCAAAAGATTGCCGCCTGCTAATTACATGGCACATTTAAAAAGGCACTTCAAAGAGATTCAGATCCACACTGTGTGCACAGTTGCCCATGCAGCTCATCCCCCCAAACTGTGCAGCAGCAGCAGTCTGTGGTCAGAGCACGTACACTCCAAATGGTCATAGGAAAAAAGCCCTGCAACGACTGCCCGGCGAGATTTCAATTAAAGCCCCAACACGATTACGGTCCGGGCACAGACCAAGTTCCACTCCCAGTCCCCATTTCCAACTTTTAGTAACGTGTTTACCTCCCCCTGTGCTGCTCAGTGCCAGCTCAGTTCAGTTCCTGGCCATATGGACACGTCGCATGCCTTCAATCAGCGCAGCCTTTATGGCTGCACAGTCGTCAAAGGCTTGGCCCGCATGCTCTAGCTACACAGAGAGAAAAGGGGGTAGATAGTTGAGAAATTAGTTGAAGGCAAGAAATATATTTTGATGATGATTTTTTGTAATATAATAACAAAAAATACTTAATACACATAATTATAATAAATAACTTAAGAATTTATCTTTCTATTTGTCAAAAATATTTACAATTCATATAGCAAAACAACTCGCTAGTTTTCTCACAGTGTAGTGAGCCACACATTTACCTTTTTTGTCACGTTCGAGGCGTGTTCTAAGCCCGTTAGTCCTAACGAGTACGTGCGTTGCACTCTTTCTCTCTCGTTCTCTCAATCGCAATTAACGAGCGTCGAAAAAAAGTGAATTCAAAAATCCAATAATGACGAACAGTTTCAATTTCGATCTGCATCACTGAGAATTGTAAATGCCAGCGAAATATTACCCAAAACAAGAAGAGGAAAAATATTTTCATCATATAATGAAAAATGTAACCAAGTCCCAAGTCCCGATGGGGCGTTGTCGGCAACAGGCCCCCAGTCGCATTCCTCAGCAAGCGAGCAAAGTTCCCCAGTGAGTGACGCCCCCCATTCGCACTGTCTGTCCCATCCATCTACCTCCTTCCCTCCCTGCCTGCCTGCCTGCCCGCCTGCTCCTACTTAACTTACACATGCAAATGACTGCAATAAAAATGGCAGGCTCTGGCAACTTTTATGATTGTAATACCCTGAAAATAGTCTGTTGAAATGGATGGGGTATATATTAGTCGTGTCGTGCTGATGTAAGAAGTTTATTACGAGTCTGGGGTCGTGAAAGAAAATAAAGTAAAACATAAGTTAAATGAAATGAAAAGTTTTCGTTGTTTTGAGTTTCCTTACTATTCTAAGACTTTATTAAGTGCGAAGCAAGGAAGCCATCCCGACCTTTGAATAGCTCTCTTGCATTGTATCAAATAGTCGTGTAAATTCAAAACTAAACAACCTTTATAGTTAACCATGACCTTTGTCTATGAAAAGTTGATGTAGTAGAAGAAAATTGATGTTAAACTGTAAATAAAACTTAAAGTTTTTACCTTTGTTCTGCCCACGCCCTAAGACATTCCTTGAATAGTTAAAGACGCTTTTAATCTTTAAAAAGATAATGGAAAACTAAAATTGACACTTCGTCCGTCGAATAAATAACAAAAGATACCAGCAGAATGATTGCTTAGGTTGCCTTTAGTGTCTTTAAAAGGTTGCAGACTCTTCAATCTTATAAAGATTATCAATAAATGCTTTAGATACATTATAAAGGAAAGGGATTCGTTATTGGTTTTGCCACATTGAAAAAAGGCTTGAGAGGATTTCGGATCTCCTCAAAAACAATCGATCCCATTTCATTCTTCTTCTTTAGAGCGCATCAACTAGTCGCGTACACACAAAAATAAACCCACATTTAATTGAGTGGTACAAAGTTGTAACCTCAACTCCATTTTCTTTTTTTTCCTTTGCAGGCCCTCACAAAATTCCAAACCTCACAGAAGGTGACCAATAAAACGGGCATCGAGCAGGAGGATGCGCTGCTCAATGAGTCTGCGGCGCGTGAGACATCGCTCAATCTGCAAATACTTGATCTGGAGAACGAGAGCAAGCAGCTGCGTCATGAGTTGGAGCGGGTGCGCAACGAAAGGGATCGCATGTTGCAAGAGAACTCCGATATTGGTCGCGACAAGAGTGACAATGAGGCAGAGCGACTGCGTCTTAAATCCGAGTTGAAGGATTTGAAGTTTCGCGAGACACGCATGCTTAGCGAATACTCTGAATTGGAGGAGGAGAACATATCGCTGCAGAAGCAGGTCTCCAGTCTGCGCAGCTCTCAGGTACGTGTGGAAAATATGATTCTTCCCTGTAGCAATTTCTGATTATTTTCGGACTTTGTAGGTTGAATTTGAAGGTGCCAAACATGAGATACGCCGCCTGACCGAGGAGGTGGAGCTGCTCAATCAACAGGTCGATGAGTTGGCGAATCTGAAGAAAATCGCTGAGAAACAAATGGAGGAGGCACTCGAGGCACTGCAGGGCGAACGTGAGGCGAAATATGCATTGAAAAAGGAGCTCGATGGTCATCTGAATCGCGAGTCCATGTATCATATAAGCAATCTGGCCTACAGCATACGCAGCAATATGGAGGATAATGCCAGCAATAATTCCGATGGCGAGGAAGAGAATTTGGCATTGAAACGTCTCGAAGCGGATTTGAGTACTGAACTCAAATCACCCGATGGCACCAAATGTGATCTCTTCTCTGAGATTCACCTGAATGAGTTGAAGAAACTGGAAAAACAACTGGAGGGCATGGAGAACGAGAAGTCGCATTTGACCACCAATTTGCGTGAGGCACAGAGCAGTTTGGATAAGTCACAAAATGAGCTGCAGAACTTTATGTCACGTCTGGCACTGTTGGCTGCACATGTTGACTCGTTGGTTCAGCTGAAGAAACAGATTGAGTTAAAGGATTCCAAGGCGATCGATGGTGCAGGTGATCAGCAGCAGGAGCAAGAACAGTTACAGCAACAATTGCGTACGATTATCTCACAATATGCCAATTGGTTTACACTCTCTGCCAAGGAGATCGATGGCCTGAAGACTGACATTGCTGAGCTGCAGAAGGGCCTGAACTACACAGATGCAACAACAACGTTGCGCAACGAGGTTACAAATTTGAAGAACAAGTTGCTCAACAGCGAGCAAAAGTCATTGGATCTACAGAGCGATGTGCAAACCCTAACGCACATTTCACAGAATGCTGGACAAAGTTTGGGCTCGGCACGCAGCACACTGGTTGCACTCAGCGATGATCTGGCGCAATTGTATCATCTTGTTTGCACAGTGAACGGGGAGACACCAACGCGTGTGCTGCTCGATCACAAGAACGACGACATGAGGTGGGTCTACCTGAATAATCCCATAATGAAAATACTTCTATTAATTTGTATCTATTTCTTTTAGCTTCGAGAACGATTCCCTGAGCGCCATTCAGTCACAGTTCAAGTCGGACGTTTTCATTGCACGTCCACAAATCGTTGAGGATCTGCAGGGTCTGGCCGATTCGGTGGAGATTAAGAAATATGTGGATACAGTTAGCGATCAGATAAAGCATCTTAAGACCGCCGTGGAGCATACCATCGATCTGAACAAACACAAAGTGCGCGCCGAGGGAGGTGAACGTAAGTCGCTGCAGTATCTCCTCTTTGAATCTCCATGTAACCATCTTCAATCTTCTTTTGCAGCTGTGGAGAAGGGCAACACCGAGGAGCTGGAAGAGCTGCAGGAGCAAATTGTCAAGCTGAAGAGTCTGTTGTCGGTGAAACGCGAACAGATCGGCACACTGCGCAATGTGCTCAAGTCCAATAAACAAACCGCCGAGGTGGCACTCACCAATCTCAAGTCCAAGTATGAGAACGAGAAGATCATTGTCAGTGACACCATGTCCAAGCTGCGCAACGAGCTGCGTCTGCTCAAGGAGGATGCAGCCACCTTCTCCAGTAAGAAGAGAAGAGAATTAGTAATTTTAATTTATCTTACTCATCCTTGCTCATCTCTACCTTAGGTCTGCGCGCCATGTTCGCTGCACGCTGCGAGGAATATGTTACCCAGGTGGATGATTTGAATCGCCAGCTGGAGGCTGCCGAGGAGGAGAAGAAGACCCTCAACCAATTGTTACGTTTGGCTGTGCAGCAGAAGTTGGCGCTCACGCAGCGTTTGGAAGAAATGGAAATGGATCGGTGGGTGCATTTGGGTCGTTAGAAAGTAAAACAGACACACAAAGTAAACCATATATCCCCCTGTCTATACCCTGTACAAATACTTCCCCAAATTATGAAAATCGAATCCCGACTGAATTGCGAGCACCTTGGTAAGCATTTGCTGCATTGTGGCAAACGTGTTTGCATGTGCGCAAAACCCGAAACCCCACGCTAACCTGCTGCTGGAAAATGCCTAACAAAACAGAGAGAGGAAAGAAAAACAAGAACAGCCTAAACTATTTCCCCAAATAAATCCTAGTTCTGTTTGCTTTTAACTAACATTATTTTTTTTGTTTATTATTTTGTTTACTGCTTCTACTTTTCCAAATTTACTAATGAAAACGTTTCCCATTTTGAAATTGTGCCCCAACAGCGAAATGCGTCATGTCCGCCGTCCGATGGCACCGCAACGCGGCACCAGTGGCAAATCCTCGTTCAGCACACGCCCCTCGAGCAGAAATCCGGCGAGCAGCAATGCGAATCCCTTCTAACATAAAATCAGCGTGCAGCGTAAGCTTTTGGCTTTAGTTTATACTTTGCTTAAGTTGTAAATTCGTGAGGAATATATAAAAAAAAAAAGAAACAATGGGCAGCAGCAACTACAACAGCAACAGCAACTACAGTAAAAACCTCTCAGAAAAGAAAAATACTGAAAATGTATTTGATTTGTAGAACAAACGCTAGAGCTAATGTCCTATATATACTCTATAACGATAACTATTTGTATCTGTTTCTATTTGTATTTATTGAGAGTTTAGTTAGACGAAGAAGTTATTAACGGTTAGTTACTTAAACGTCCAATTAATTTAATTAAACAAACAACAACAACAACAATGTACCACTCTAACAAACACAACAACAACAACAATATCAAAACGTAAATAATTGTATTTTTCTATATATACAACCAAGAAGAAGAAGATAAGAGAGAAAATAATATGTATTTTTCGATTTAAGTTCCAAAGTTTTGTTAACTTTCCGCGTTGATTGTTTGATTTTTGTTATCAACGCTGTGCGCAAGCGAACTCTAAAACGATTAAAAGAAAAGAAGAAAGAAAGTAAATTAAAGATATGATCTATATATAAGAGATATTGATGTATTGGCAAATGGAAACACCATGTATTAATTGGCCTGATAAACTGATATGAACAAGTATTTGCAAAACGAAAACCTTTGTCTAGGGCAGCTACCAAACGCAAAGAAGGCCCCAAAAAAATATGTAAATTATACAGAACACGCATATATACTTATATGGTATATATGCGCATATATATATGGTATGCAACTATTGTACTTTTTGTAGCAATGGGCTGCGTCTTAAAGACGAACATTTTTGTATTTATTGTGCGGCTCCTCGAGTCGTTCGCCTGGAAAATTGAAATTATAGTAAATTATTGATTTTTGTAGGAGGAGGAGGAGGAAAAAACTTAGTTTTTTTTTGTTTGCAAACAAAGAAAAATAGCTTATAATTTTGTGCATTATTATTTAATATAATTAATAAAAACCAACCACAAAAAAAAAACAAAATTGAAATATTTTTACCCAGTTAAGTGATTGTTTTATAGCATGAATTGTTTTCAGTTTTATCGGTTTATAGCTCCACATATCGTATTTGTTTTTGCAGCAGAGGAGTAAAGCTGCTATACTTGATTTGCCTAGGAATACAGCCTTTAAAATAGAATATTCTATTATGACTAACCAAGCAGCTTAACCAACACACACACACACACACGTAAAATAGCAAACAAAGCGTTAATGTTTAAACTAATATTATTAATATTATTATTATCATTATAGTAGCTAATTAAACAAACACACACACGTAGCGTTCTATAGAGCACGTTCTAAGCAGAGATTACCGTTAACAATTCGTAGCAGTTTTTACACTACCCAACAAAATTGTGCGTTGCTTCAATTTGTGTTTCGTTCTGATGGGGAAAATGATCAGCAGAAAAATTGAAAAGTGAAATGAAAATTGAAATATACCAAGGCGTATATTGTGTAAATTTACCGAGCCATTAAATTGAATTTATATTTAAGACACACACACTCTCTCACACACTCACACACACACACTCAACACACTGATCGTCCACTCACAGATACAGAGAGAATAACTGTGTTATGACAGTTGTTGCCTAAATAGAAATTATTTATGAGAATTTATGTAGAGCAGACCAGAGAAGAAGGTTCTGCTTACATAAAACATTGATACATATATTTCACAATGATTTTATTGTAATTTTACCGTCCCTTTTTGCAAAATGAAACCGAAAGAAGAAGAGCAAAGTCTATTTATGCAAACTCACTGAACCAATACAACTTTAAGTTTCATGTCCTGCAATATACAACATACAAAAAACATAACTACATCATTATATACATATACATGCATATATACGTTCGTACATACTTATGATATAGGATGATGATGATGAAGATTGATCGATCGACCCAACAAGCCAAAATATTGATAGCCAATACTACAAACATGAAAATAAAGAGAAAAACAAAATGAATAAATATATAAATAACTCAAGAAATAAAAATATTTCAATTAACAAATATAATAGTTTTCTATCTCACAAGAACAACAACAACTTACAAGTTAAAGCAATTGAATTTAAGATTTGAAAAGGATATCTACTATAAGTTTTATGATATACGATATAAAGAGCGCGTTGCAAGCGACAACAACAACAACAAATGGACATACATATGAGAGAAATGCAACAAAGTATGCAAAGCAAAGAGAATAAGAGAGAATGAAATTAACATAAATTATACATATGTGAAGAATAAACAAATTAGCAAATAATAAATTGTGTTTCTTTGTGGAAGGGGGGAATGACTTGAGATAAATAAACACGATCTAAGGCGCTCTTCGTGTGTGATCTGAGTACATCGTGTCACGTCGTGCTATCGACACACGATTAGTGGTTACCTTTGATTACCATTGTAATCAGTTATGAAAGGTTTCCTAGTTTGGCAAGGTTGAGTCGGAGATTTACTCGATAGCACTTTGTATCAAAATAATCAATTCAAAGCGTTGTCTTCTTATGATATCGATACACACGTGTTCGCATTATATGCATGTAATAATAATCGAGTTGCAGGCTGTTCAAACAAATAAAATATGCTTAAAATTAACTCGATCGATGTAACAGGTACAACAGCAAAATACGAGATCTTTTCCTACGTTCTGCAGTGCACAATGCGCGTCAGTTGAAATTTCGAATAACTTGGGTTTATCAAATAACTTCACGGTACTCCCTATCGAGCTGCATAAAATTATAATTATTTTAATTATTTATCAAATATCCAACTCCAACCGGCGCTCACTTGCGTCACGTTATCGATACCGATTCCAATCAATGGCGATGTCAAGTCACGCGCCATCGTCACGCGGCGAGCAAAACTACCGATATTTCAGCCAGGCGAACATAAATGGGCAGCAACGCGACGATGCTCTATCGAACAGTCGACAACAAACCGATACACGCGCGCCTCGCCGGCAGCAACGTCACGAATCAGGCACATACACACACACAGGCACAAACACAATCAACCGCATACTCGACTCGCACTCGTCCAAACGAACATATACACACATACAAATACAAAAGCACATGCAGAAATGAAATTAAGTGCTGAGTCAGCGCCTTCCTTTGCCTTCTGCTGCCGCTGCTTTGGTTGGTGGTTGGTTGCAGCGCAGTTTCAATACGAAAAACCAGTGGAGTGTGCAGGAGGGGTCAGCCTCCAACTCCGTAAAATTAGTAATTAGTTCGGTAAATGACTTTCGAAGAATATTAATTGAAGTGATAAACATCTATAAGCCGTACACATATGGGAGGTACGATTTTTGGCGTATGAAAACTATGTTTAAATTTCACAACAAAATGATCTCTGTATATATATTTCAAAATGTTTATTAATTAATTTTTAATTAATTTTAAAACTGCACTTTCTGATCCTTTCTTTGTGATTATAGCACACGATTTAAACTTAAATTTAAGAGAATTCAACTCCGAGGCTTCTCTTCATTATTACTTCATCTTTTTTATAAAATGAATCTACCGATTCGATTGGAGTTTCCTGGCATTTGTTTCCAACCTCTGCACAAATGTTAGGTCGGGTTAAATATTATTATCCCAGATTATTGAAATTAAATGCGTGTTATGTACATAACAAATCATTTTAAACCCCTAATCTATTATTTTTTTAAATTTAATTAAAATTATATTTCTTTGCAATATTTAATTATTGACAAGTCTTAGTCAATATTAAATATAACATAAATAAATAACATTAATAAAATAATTAATAATTAATGTAAATAAAAAATAAATAACTACAATAATTACAATAAATAAATAATAATAAAATTATCAAAATAGCTTTAATATATACAATAAGTAAAACAAAAGAACTGGTAAAATTTTCACCACTTTCACCACTACAAGAAAAATTGACAGTCCCTGTGCACAATTTCCGGCTACGCCCCTGAGGTTATCGCTTTATTGGTTGGTGAGCCGTCGCCCAGTGGAACTTCGAAAATTTTGTGTTGTCGAATTGCACAAACCGAACATCAGGCGCGCAGCAAACAGTGCAGGTGCTTGCCATGATATAGTTGGATGGCAACTCTTATTGGCTGCCGTCTCTCAGCTGCTCTCGCTTGGCGCGCGCACGCACATACACACACACGCGCGCATACAGCGTGACTATGTGTGTGTGTCGTTGTATTGTTTTTAAATGATAGCAGCGGCCGAACAGCAGTCAGCTGTTACTGTTACTGTGACTGGTGCGACAGGCGCAGACCAACCAGAAATGCTTTAAAGAGGGATAAAGACCGGCCCAATGGCCAGTAATCAGAACTCGAAACTGGCCCGCGAACAGATATTCGAAGGCACGGGGCGGGCGTGCAGGGTGGGAGGCCGGAAGGCCTTCGACAAGCCTTGTTGTAATTTAGAATAATTGATGCGCTTGTGCAATGCTTTAAGTGTGTACACATCGGAATTATGCAGCAACAGGCAGTACATTGTGTAATCGTGTTTGTGTGTGTGTGTGTGTGGGTGGAGTTCACAATTGATTTGCATTGGTCATTGTTGTTGCAATGTGGATGATTGACAAATTGTGCTATGAAATAGAAATGAAGTGAAATGTGGAGTAGAATATGACCTATTAATCAGAACAAAATTGAGTGTTATTATGAAATGTGACTTTAAATATTTCAAATACAAGTTTAATAATAACAATTCAACAAGTGACTGTAATAATAAATTACGCCGCAACTTTGTTAGTTGTTCTCATTTGCATACATAAATAAATAAATACATATGTGTGTGTGTGTGTGTACAAGTGAAGAGAGAAAGAGTTCGAGTAGAGTTATCGAGTCTCAATTAAATAAGACTAGAAAAAAATTGTTAATTAAAACGAGATACAAAATATATTCAAAATAAAATTATTTAAATTAATTAATCAAATTATCTGTAATTTTATGTAATGTTTAAGCTAGCTCAAACAATTAAATAATAAACAATTAGTCAACGATGCGCAGCCAGGCAGAGTTGCACACACAACTCACACACACACATACACTTACAGCACATTTGCATTTATCAGTGTGTCACATCATTTATTCAGATTATCGTTGCCTCCCCATGACATTTGCACACGAGTGAGCGAACTCGTAATCGGGTACACAATGTCCGAGCACACACACACACAGACACCTGTTGTACATATATACATACATATGTATATGCGAACTTATGTATGCATTACCAGTTGCATTCCTGCACACAGGACTGGCAAATGATGTGGGTGGAGTTGAAAATCATATCGCATTGGCCATTACGGTTCCTTGCGTTCCCCCCTCTGCCTGCTTCCCCACATGTTTGGTGCTGTTTTATTCGATGATTGCGCACAGGCCTATTGGCGCGGCAGCTTAAATTGGCGGTCGGCATCTGTAATTGGCTTTTTGTCTCTCTCATCCCTCAAAAAAGGGTGGACTGCATGGAGGAGGGACAGCGCAGAGCAGGAGTCCACGCAGTTCTCGAGTGCAACAAGTGGGCGCCAAGTTTTCTTCTCGCTGGGAAAATAGCAACGGCTACCATAATGCAAAGACCCCACACAAAGTGTCTCTCACACACACACACACACAGGCGCTCGTTGGCCTGTCGCATGCGAGTGTGTTTTTTCTTCTTCTATTCAAACAATGACAGTAAATTTGTGCAGTGCGATTTGTTGTATCGCGCGTCATTTAACAGGCGCGCAGCAAATTCAGGCAGCTGCTTTTTGTAGATTTCAAAACACGTTGCAGAGCAGGACAAACATACTGTACATTGCATGCGCTACGTGTGCAAGAGTGAGCTAGCCATAGATGTGAGAGTGCTTGCTTTGGGGTTCATGTCTTGGCTAAAGGTTGGTTGGGTTCTCTGCTTGGAAAGCTTTTGCGTGTGTTGCTGTCAGAGCTGCCAATTTAGCTTTTTTTGTGTCACATTTGCTTTTTTCAAATTCAACTGCGGAAAGAAATAAAAAAAAGGCTTCTTCTGGCATAATACTAGTAACTACATACAATCGGTATTTTTTTATTGCATTTTGAGCAATTTAGCCTTTTTAATGTATCATCACTGGTTGCCGTTCCCGAATGTGGCTTAAATTAATATTTATATTTGTCTGCAAGCAAAGCTGTAATAAGAGAGGTCACCAACAACTTGGGAATGCTGCAAATATTTGACAAATTGCCAAATATGAAATGCACACCAAATGAAACAGCTGAAGTGTACTGAGGTGTGAGATTTTCTTGGAAGTTGCTTGATGAATGGAAAACACTTAATCTACACTTAATTCGTCTTAATTGTTATCACTTAATTACACAAATATCAGGGATAGATCTATTGTGCATGTTTCGACTAATCGATATATCATTAATTTGATATTTCCTTGGTTTATTGCGATTATTTTGATGCCCTGGTCTTCAAAAGCTGCTGGGAATTCAAAAATGTAGGGTAATTATCGATTAAGAATAAAATGGATACAAATAACTTAGCTATTTGTAAACAGAGTCATTTAAAATCATGAATGAACTTTATACTACTTTATTTGGGGCTTTATTGTGTGCCCTCTTCAATTGCACAAAAGAACCAGTCGCCACTTACAACAAGACAACTTTTTAAAAACGATACAGACGCATTCAGCACGGCCAGTTTCATTCATTCTCATTCAGTAGATATCGGACAATATCAATAACAACATAATATGTCCATCAAAGTCATGGCCAGACCGGACTGACTGCACCGATGGATGGGCAGGTAGGTAGTGCGTTCCCCAACAGATCCAAATATCAGTTGAAGTTCGCAGCGGAACCAGTCACATGCCAAAAAAAAAGAAGCGAAGCGGCTAGCTAGTTTATTGTTCTGTCACGCGCTCGGACGACGCGCGGACAACGTCATCAAGTGGTTTTAGTTTTACATTCACTTTTTTTTCGCATCCGCGTCCACACTGCTACCGAGATGAGATGGTACGAACGGACGGACAGACGAACGGATGAGCGCGGATGGCTTAAGAAGTGCTCTTCACGGTGGCGACGGCGGCTGCGGCAGCGGAGCTTGGGTACTGGCACTGGTACTGGGTACGAAAATGTTGTTGTTGTTTTGCTACCTGCTCAAGGTTGAGGCAAACTGGTACTGGTATCATCAACAGCAGCAGCACCAGCAGCCGCGCTAAACTGTTAAGAGCAGCATCGAATCCAAGTTAGAGGTGTGCTCACCAATGACGATAGTTTCAAATATATCGAACAATATTTATGCGATGAGCCACCATCGACTCTTTAGTCGAACGATAGCGTCCATCATATTTTTTTTTTTATTTTTCGGGTAAAAGGAATATTTAGGTTGCTTTTAAATTAGTTAAACGATAGATCAGAGAATTATATTTATTGAGGAGATATTTACAAAACCACGTTTGATGATCTGATTTTGAGCTCCGTGATTCTGAATTTGTATTTTATTTGCTCTTTAGGCACCAACGCGATATTATTGATCATTTTGCCAAAAAGCAATTGCCAACTATCGATACTATCCCAGCTCTAGTTCGTGTTCGACTGCGACTGTGTGCGATCGTCGTTGTTGTTGGTTGTCTCGGAGCTTGGCACGAGTCGCTATGCATTAATTATTATACCTATCCATAACCGTATCCATTTTAATGAACTGAACTTCTTTTTTAACTGCGGCTGTTCTTGAAGCATCTGAAAATTAGAAGCCTTTCGCTTGCCCTTGAACTGCGGCCGAATTTGAAAAGGTTCCACACAAGACACATGCGCACACAGAAAAATACAAACATACCCACAGTCGAACTTCTAAATAACAAACAGTAAAAATCGATTCCCTTTTGCGGTTGCTCAGGGCTGGCAACTGCGTTTTTTTTTATTACTCTTCGTTAGTTTCCTTTATGTTTGCTTTGTCAGTCTGCAAAGCGCATTATCTATTAATTTATATTTATTTATACAGTTAATTAACAATTTAGCAGATTATCTCTGTTTATGTTCCCTTGCTGTCAGTTCAAGTGTGTGTTTGTGTGAGGTGTCTTTGCGTATTTTTTTTGCACATTTCGGTTGCATGTGCTAAAAAAAGATGAAAAAAGAACTAAACGCTTTTTGGTACTGTGTAGAGATGCCAAATTTAGTGCAAGACGAGCACAACGGCAACTCTGTTTGCACAGGGAACTTTTGATTTGCAGTAGACAAAAAAATACTCTACACTCCTTGTAACTGTTGCGCATCAAATCTACCAAATTAGTAGTAAATCGAGCACCACGGCAACACTGCATGTTCTGCCAAACTTTGATGTGCAGATACCAGGCTTAATTTCGGCAGCTGCAGCCACAAATAAGTGCAATACAAGTGGAAATATTTTGAATTAATAAAATAAATAAATAAATAATAAATAAATAAAAATTATAATATAAAAAAATTTGAACTTTTAAACTAGTATTTAAATGGAATCCAAATTGTTCTATTAATTTAATCCTTGCTCTTTATTGCGCAGTCAACACTGTGCACTGTATTAAGTCTGCGCGAATGTGCAGCGTAAAGGCAATATAAATAAAAATTATATTTATGTTCATGATAATGACAATGTCTGCACTTAGCACTTCTTCAAGTCTCTTTACATGTGTCTGTACGTACATTTTTCAAACTCGGCTCGTTTCAGTTGGCTGAGATTTTTGTTTTATGATTTACGAGCAATTTCTAAAGTGCACTTGTTTGACCGCGTACTACAACAAGTCGGACGGGTCGTTGTTGTTGTTGCAGCTGTTGCTGTGTGTGTGTTTTAAAAATGTAATAACAATAATAATTTGAGTTTTACTTGGGCATCTCCGAGTCGATTCTCAAAGTGAAATCCCGGTGCGGCCGTAGGCCATCATCATGTGACAACTCAGGCCAGACTGAACTCTGGTTACACTGTTGTTGGGCGCCGTTTTGTTGCTGTTGCAGTTGTTGCTGCTGCAGTTGTTGTTGTTGTTTCTGTTGTCGCTTCTAATTCTGTTGACAGATGAGGTCGCCAAAACGCCAACAACTGACGCAGTCGTTGATGAGTATGAAAAAAAAAATACTAGAAAAACGAAACGAAACCCGGCAACCCTGAAACTGTTAAGCTGAAGCGAACTGCAACAACTTACACAACAACAACAACAGCAGCAACAACAACAAAGACGACGTGTAGCAAACGGCCAGCAGCGACCCATGAACTTTACAGAACGCAATCAACGCTGGCTACGCGCGGCGAGGTGTGGCAAGTGCGTTGCATCAAAATTCAACTTTTTGTTGTTGCTGCTGATGTTGCTGTTGCTGCTGCTGCACATGCAACGCCTGCAGTTTGCTTAATTTGCCGAGTATTTCTTTTGGGTATTTTTGGGTATTTTTATTTTGTTTTTGTACTTGTATTTGTAATTGTTGTTTTTGTGCAAGACAACCAAGGCTGCTGGGTCAAGCGTTTGGGTCGTTGGTCTCCATCTTCTTCTTGATAAATGCGCCTCAAGTGTGGGAAGCATCAACAAGTCATTTGCATGTGTGTGTGTGTGTGTCTGTCTGTGTGTGTGGGATCAGAAATTCGCTCGGACATTTGCATGTGCTCTGGGTTAAATGGGTTCATTTTTACCCGAAAATCTATACGAAATTTTTACGATAATTTCAAAAAGTTGATCTGAAAGTAGAATTCGGCAAAAAAAGGTGGAAAAGTTGTTCTGGCAAGGAATAAGGCATAAACCACATTGATTAGAATTAACTTAAGTGGAACATCAAACCAAAAAAAAAACCAAATAAACCAAAAACCAAATTAGGTAGATAATCTTTCATTTGTTTGACAAATCTAAAACAACTTTTGACTGAAGATGGTCCGAAAATAATGTATGAGATTTATGCGAGATAAGAAAAGTGTTGAATTCAAAGTGCTTGTTATAGTATTCAAAAAATGGGAAACAAACAAACGACAGAGATTTAAGATATTTTGGAAGATTATCTTGGCAGAGTTTTCCCAAGATTGAGTTGGTAGTGGAATTGAGCAACTGCTTAGATTTATCTCCAGCGTAAATTCCCTAACACTTTGAACAATAAAACCTCATTTATGTGCATGTATTTACAGCTGCTCATAATTTGTAGTTTTTTTTTCACTTTATTACCATGATATTTTATTATATTTTAGTTTTGCAAATTTGCTAGCCATAATTTGTTGTTTACTTCATTGTTTTTTTGCCAGCTTATTATGCCATAATATTTCATTTTACTGTTCAAATATGCTAAGGGGCTGTTGAAACATTTTGCTGACATTTGGTTGGGAGCTCGAGAGTTCTGCACTGAGTCATATGGCAACTCCAGACTGTAAGTACTTTATAGACCTTTCCAGCCCACTGTGTGCTATGTAGACCTCCCCACACAATTGGGCACACAAATATCGCGTTCGTTGCCTAAGTCTTTTGTGTTGTTCTCATCAAACGGAACATGAAACTGTAGGCATGAGTTCCTGAGTGTGTGTGCGAGTGTGTGTGTGCTGGGCATGTACAATTTGCCTGACTAAGCACTTCTGATTTATGGGCATCGCATGCACAGCCCAACATATGTTCAATTGATTTCATAAGCATGACAAACACAGAGGAAGACAGAGATAAGACAATGCGAGAGAAAGAGAGAGAGACTGAATCAAAATGAATAAAATGTATAGTAAAAAAAAAGCTTGGCTTATAAATATGCAACTTCCTCCACGACGCCGGAGCTGATGATGATGTAAAACTGAAAACGGAATGTAAAACACAGCGAACAAATTATGCAAAATTTCCAAGTCTGTTGTACGAGTATATGCAGCGCATTCTATTTAGACAAATCTATAATAGATATTCAATATTTATGGATTGCCACATCCGCATCTGCCCCCTAAGCAGCATCATCATCATCAGAATCATCATAATGCGCACACACCCACCTTTTAGATTTGCTGTTATATAAGCAATTTGTCAGATTTATGAACGATGATTAGACAACCGGGCCGGGCTTAACTGCCTGCAAACAGATTCTAAATGATGCAGTGCGCCGCAGCAGATCGCAGCTTGCAGTTTGCAGTTCGCAGTTCGTTGTTCTTATGCAATTAGCCAGCGGCTTGTTTATGTTGCATTGTTTTTGGCGTGCGAGCGAGACGACAGTAGATGCATATAGAGCGCACCAAGCCAAGTTGCCAGCTCATTCATAAACACACAAAACACAACTGGTGGGGAAGCTACAATTGAAGGTGCTTGACTCTGATATACCCGATGTCCAAAGGTTAAACTGTTCCTCCACGTAAAATACTTTCTTTAATAACTTCAATACTTAGTATCTAATTATAACCAAATTTATTTAAATCATTTAAATAATTATAATCAGTGTAAATACGAAAAATAAATATTTTAGCCTTAACAAAACAGTTTGTATTAATTTTATTTCGATTAACGGGTCGGAAGAAGTCGTGGCTAAGTTCCAAAAACTTTAAATGCGTGAAGTATGAAGATATCTATAATATCCTCAAATTTGGTAGCCCTAGATCTTATCATTTCTTAGTTATACGTGTTCATACAGACACAAATAGCCATAAGTACTCACTGATAAAGAATATAAACACTTTGAAGACTTGGAGATACCTTTTTCTAAGTGTAACATACATATTACATTGGCATAGAGTTGTATTACCCTTCTATCTTAGAGCTGAAGGGTATATAGAGATAAAGCTTCTTTTGTAGTGGAAAGATTCTAAGCTGACGGAGCTGGCTGCGGTGTTTGTTCTTTGTGCGAAATGTGTGTCAAATTTTGCAACCATCTCAATTCGAAAACTTTTGTGTATTTGATTTTTTTTTATGTTTGCGCCAACTCGTTTTTTTTTTTATTTTACTTTTCGCGCATATGAAAATTTTTGTCACGTTTTCCGTGACGAATTTAAAATGTGCCTGGGCACTTAATTCTTTTGTGTCGCAGCGGCAGCAACTGCAACAACAATTGCAACGAGTTGTAGTTTTTGTTGTTGTAGTAGATGCTGCTGTCGCTTTACACAGATGCGCCAAATTGCAGACATCAATCATTTTCCATTGCGTAATCTCACTCAGATCGGGGGAACTCTTCTACCAGAGTCAGCGTCATAGATATCTGTCTATAGGTATCTGTATTGAATGTCGTATGTATGTCGATGTGTGTGTGTGAGCCCGACTTGGTCTTGGTTCGTCTCTGCGCAAGGTCTTGATTAATTTGTTGCCAATCACTTTTTGTTGTCGCGCTTGACAAAAGCCGATGCCAAACTCAAACAAAAACTCAAACAAATAAACGAAACAACGAAACTAAATGTACATAATTGCATACGTCTGTGTGTGTGCCTGTGTGTAGAGTGTGTGTGCGTGTGTGTAAATTTAAATTTCAACTAATGTGTAAATGAAGCGACGACGGCCTCTTGGGGTCACATTTGGCAACATTTCATATCATCAGCGAAGGCATTTAAAAGGCATTTAAAAGACAGACTGACAGAGCTTCTTACATTACTAATTGCAATTACTCGTACTCAAACTCGCACTCGCACTCGCACTTGGCACTCACACTCACATTCGTATTACGCGTTGTCCTTCACGCATTCCCAGTTGGATGCTGTACAGCACACAGCATCTTCACCTCTTGGGTCCATCGGCGACTCATCGCACATCTAACTCTCAATGCTAAAGCTGTGAATTCTGAATACTATAGATGCGCCTCGAACAAATCTCAGCTTGGTTTATAGTTCGGAACTATATACTCACTCCATTCACGCACGAGGGTCATTCACTAATTGATGAGTGCTTTTACGAGCCGCAAAAGACTTGACGCGCTTGACGTTGCACGAGAATTGGATTAGTAGTGTACGTAAGACCATCGAGAATCGACACGACTGAGGCGACTAAGCGATACGTTTTGGGGATCTTTTCCACTTGTGAAGTCTTCAGAAGATGATGCATAATATGATTCATTTATAATATTCATGTTTACTTTTAAAGTTCTTGAAATAATTGAAATATTTAACGGATTTCCGATTTAAGGGAAAAGTTAACTTTAATGTGGCATATTCATTGTTGAATTTGTACTTTATATCATGTTGGAGACTTGAGGCTAGAGATATTACCGTTTAGGTCTTTAAGTTATGAGAGAATGTTAGTATATTTGTTGGTTTTTGATTTTTAAGAAATTAACTTTTAGTTATCTAGATAATGAAGATTTTAAGAAGACTAAACATGATTTATTTGCTACATATATTCATGTTTACTTAAGA
The DNA here is from genome assembly GCA_018904595.1 of Zaprionus indianus. Taxonomy (NCBI): domain Eukaryota; kingdom Metazoa; phylum Arthropoda; class Insecta; order Diptera; family Drosophilidae; genus Zaprionus; species Zaprionus indianus. Next base: position 9,182,472 of record JAEIHA010000905.1, read on the forward strand.
AATATTTAATATACATTATATAATCTATGAAATTTAAATTTTTTGCTGATTATTCCTTAAGCAACCCGTGCAAATCAAATTATATTAGAGCTAAAAACCGCATGTGTGAACCAAATCATTCAATTGAACGGAGTCCAATGGAATCCCATTCAATTCAATTTTGTTCCCATTGAATTCCATTCCACCAAAACCATAAAACATATTCCATACACTGTCTATCATAACTCAAGCTAAGGTCAGCTGCATAGATACTGCATGGATGGATACAGTGTCTCTGGTGTCGGTTTTATTTATAGCCACACAGATTGATTATATTCGCTGCGCTTTATTTCTTAATTCTTCTTGGTTTAGTTTCTTGGCAATTAGCATCTTCATTGTTAAAGTTGAGTTTCTTTTTTTTTCGATTTTTACTCATTTTGTTTTCTATTACTTTTGCTTCGGTTTTTTTTTTTTTTTTTGGTTCGTATTCGGAATTTATTTTGATTCACGGAAGCTTCAATTTCAGTTTCGGTTTCAGCTTCTTTGAATTTTTGTTTAGACAGATCTCAAGTTGTTTTTACTGCTCTTGCTTATCTCGGAGGCTTCCGCCGTTTGATGCGCGTGATCTTGTTTAAATGTTTTCAACATTTTGATATTTTGATCTTTGATTTCGGATATCAAATTATGCATCACATTATGGAAATGAATAGTGAAAAAAAAATGAATAACATAACTTCAGATCGATGCCTATTGAGCGCTGGGCATCTGATTGAAATTGGACGAATCGTTAGATCGATCGATCAGTTGAATTAGTCACCGAAGGTCGCCATAAAACTGTCAATCAAAGTTCATCCCTGCGAGTCGTTTGCATAGAGAGAATCGCATGAGCTACTTGTCTTAAATAACCCCCAATTAACGATCCATGATTGTTAATGAGAAAAAGGTGGATCGCTTCGTGGAATAAGCCTGAACTTGTCGAGGTCACGGGCGCGCAGGAAATGCATGTAAGAAAAACCCGCTACTGTGGCAAAAATGATTAAAGGCCGCAACAAGATCGACAATAACAGCGACAACAACACGACGATAACAACAAGCTGAGCGGATGCTGATTTATGCAAGCAGATGCAATAAACGAAGTGCGAAAAAAGAAGGTTCAACAAAAGAAACAACTGCGGATGTTCGGGCTGGGAAATAAGACTGAGAAAAAAGAAGCAGATTGCATAATGTTAACAAGACGCCGACTATGTTGCATGTTATTCTATTGATTGCATCAATTGTTTGAAGACCTAACCCAAGCATAGCGGAGGCTAGTTCAACCGTCCAAAACCCAAGTGCGAACACACAAATTTACACGGCGATCGAAAGGCGGCGATAAGCAGCTACACTTCATGGAAATACCCAACTTAAGCTGTTCTACTTTGTAAAATCCCCACTTATTATTTAGTATAAACAAGCAGTGCTAAATATAATACAGAAATTACTTGCAAAGTGTTCTAAAAACTGTTTAAGCATTTTATGGCCTTCATGAATAAAAATCTCTTGCTAATTAAACCGCCTCCAATTAATTATTTTAGCCGTATAATTAAGTTCGATTCTTTTTTTTTTTGCACATTCTTTTGATTCTCGCTTGCATCCGGAAAGTCTTCCGTCTGTCAATGATCAGCAAACAAACATCGAGAGCTCTGCAATATTATGCAAGAATTCGCGGCCAATTCACACAATGCTTAACACCTTCTAGCTAATATCGTAATTAATTCGGGGCTGGTGTTAATTTTGGGTTGGCAATCTTTTGCACATGGCTCGCTGCTCTGTATCAATGCGATTAATTAAACTCGACAAAGAAACTCTACTCTCGGTCGGGGCAGGTCGGGGGCCAGGCCAAAAGGGGACTTGTACCACGGACCTCGGACCACAGGGGGGTCTGTCTCTCTGTCGCTGTCGCTGGCCTCTATATGTCTATAGGGGAGCGCACGACCACGTGAGAGGCGACGGCAGCGGCTCAATAAATTAGTTTTCTATTAAATGCTACTAAATGGCAAATACAAAAGGCGCCACCCAAACAAAACCCCAACACACAGTGTAGCGTCTATGCATATATATATATTTGTGTATATAGTTTCAGGGCCAATTAGCAGACAAAACAGAAATCGAGTCAGCAAGTCGAGAGTGCCGATGCCATAAGGTCAACATGCGACCGAGTCACAAGTTCACGCGCTGGCCAAAAATGTCAAGAGTTTCGTTTTACATTTGAGCCCATAAAAAAGGATCAAGATCAAACTTGAACTCGACCAGCACTCCCGGGGAATTCACCAACACGAAATCAAATTACATAATCCAGCAGTCGAAATATAAAAGTATATATACACAAATATCTGGTATACGTTTCTCTAAAGTAATTTGCATATTGATGAGCGAAAATAAAATGTCAATTTCGAGAATCGATTCTCGATTCTGTTTAGCTCTTAGAGAGCTCGCTCTGTCTCAGCCGGATCTCCCCGGCTGGCACTGCCAAGCACGATAATTATAGAAGAGCTATACAAGTGTAGGTGGTAGGTGTAGGTATTCTGCCGCTTATCCTTTCCCGGTTCATTCACACACACTCGAGAAATACTAAAAACAGAAACCGAAAATGAAATCAAAATCACATATTTGTGGCTTCTATTTTGAGCGCGTGCGAGAGACGCCGCGCGGAAGCCCAACAAGAAGCGATCGGCCCACGGCGACATTTCGAAAGGCTTTTCAAGATCAAGGCCCAGCAAACAACAACAGCAGCAACAACAACAGCACTTGACAAATTGATATATGAAGCAAGCCCGAGCAAGCAGAGCCATCGAAATGATGCGTAAAAGGTGCGCCAAGTGTTTGCATAAATTTTGAAATACACGGCATTTGCTTTTGAGTGCCTGGCACTCGGCAACCCCCATAACAACAACAACAACAACAGCAGCAACTATTTATACTTAACTCTGAGAAACAACAACTCGCTAGATAGAGCTATTAAAATTGAAATGATCGCAGTACAGTTTTAGCCGGGCCCCACAACCAACAGCAGAACAACGAACAACAGAAAAAGAGAACAAACAAAACTTTGCCTTAAATCAAAGGTAAATAAATAAAAAATACGAATAGAATTGAATTCAGAGAGAGAAGAAAACAAAAAAAAGTAAAATAAAAATAAATAAATAAAAAACGAACTAACTCCATTTGTCTGGCCATATAAATATTTATAGACAAAAGTTGTCATTGTGCCAAGATGTTCTCGTCTCCGGCAATTGTTATTGTTATTTTAATGATCATCGCGCACAGTGACGCGCACTGTGTGGGAACAATAAATGAATTTGCTTTCCTTTCAACAAACAAACAAAAAAGCAAATTCCAAAATTTCAGGAAACTTTTTCTTAAACGCCATTTTGAAAAGCAAAAAACAGACACAGAAAGTTGCACATCGTCTTCGAGACTGACTTATGATATCTGGCTGTGAATCAATGTGCGACAGCAGCGCAGTCGACGTCGGCAGCTGCGCGAGAGAGTGCAGCGCAGCTCCAGTCAAGCTTGGAGAGCGAACAACCGCGAGAGAAGGAGAGAGAGCTCAGTCGGGGCAAGCTTATGTTACTTTGCTGCTCTCTGTCTCTCTCTCTGCCTGCGCTCTCTGGCGCGCGTGTGCACTATGCGCTGCTTCGCTGAGTGTATATTTAATGGTGTAGTAGGCGTGGCAGACGCCCATTTTGCCAATTGGAACGTATATAAGCCGGGCGAGCAGCTGCCTCAATATTCGTTGCTATTCACATTTGCGTCTGGTCTCGTCTCGTCTGGTCGCAGCGGAGTCTGATTTGGACCACAGAGAACGAACGAAAGAAAAAACACTCAATATAGTTTGTGAGGCGATCGTTGAGCCTAAGAAACGTACATACTATAGCAAAGGTAAGAGACGCGTTCAAGGATATCTCGTGTACTACTGTGGATTAAATATATACTGCAAGGACTACATACATAACCTCAAAAAACCGAAAACCCCAAAGTGACTCTGTGCATACGAAAACGAACTCATAACCTCAAAAAATATTACTATATCTAAAGGAAAAGTGATGTGTGCGAATCCTTTATAATTATTTTGGATTTCAAATGGATTAAAAGTGAAAAATTAAAGAAATAATTATAGAAACAATTATAGTGTTGCTGGCAAGTTCGTTGCCTAAGTCTTTCGTTCTTTTGGTTCTTCAAATCGAGTTTTAATTTGTTTGCTGTTGCTAAGAGTTCATTCTCAGACTTAAGAGTTCAACGACTTCTAAGGCTTCTCAGCTAACAAAAAACGAAAAAAACGCTAAAATCCAAAACTGGCTATAAAATGTAACCACATGAGACACCAATTTATGTACCCATTTCCAAGTCCAGCAACTGCGCAACTTGTGCAACATAAAGTCTTTGAAACATTAAACATTTTCATCCATAAATTTAACGTGAGGAGAGCAAAACAAAAGACACACACACACACACACACACAAAATGTAATGTCCAAAACTGACGTGCATATCATTTGTGTACTGGGGGGCACTGAAAGGGTCCGGTTGGTCATACCAAGATATATACACGAATATATCGTTATAATGAAATGCATCATCAGTTTGTCGACTGATTGATATTGATTAACATGCACGGTTCGACGATAAACGGCTGACCAAAGAGCGCCGATGGACAAATTACAAAACGCAACTCCAAGACACAAACAGACAGACAGACACACACACACACGCACGCACACACTCATAGAGCTGCCAGTTTCCCAACCGGGTGAGGCGTGAGCTTATTTGAACTTTTCACTCCCGAGCCGAGCTCAAAATCGAATCGAAACGAATCGAATTAATAATCGATAGCGCAACTTTGAAATCAAATCAAATTTTCATTATGCAGCAACTGATAAGCTTGAAGCTTCGTCTGCCCGGCGGGGCCAACCCATTAGGTGATCCCCATTAATGATTTATGTTGCCAAATCTGCTGCGGTCGATCTCCAGTCTCTGCTCATAAATACGCTGGCGATAAAGATCGGCAGCGGCAATGAAATTCAAATTAACATGCGAAATTTCAACTTTTATTGACTTCTTCTGCTTTGCTTTGGGGTTTTTGTTTTTTATTTGAACCGATCCAACCAGACTTTGGGGCTGTGATTGATGGGTAAAATTGCATAGCCAGACGGAGTCTGTCGAGTTAATCGATATGCCAAAGACGTGGAAGGTTCTAGGCAGGCAGCAAGGCAGGCAGACAGGCAGGCGAAAAAGGCGTCAAGCGAAACGAGACAAAAGTCAATAAAACCAGTTAAGGTCAGACAACAACTACAACTCTGGCCAGGTCTGGCCCGGGCCTGGTCTGGTCTGGTCTGTGGCTTGTGTAATCAACATGTTTGCTGCAGATGCTAAATGAATTTTATATTTATGAATAATGTGACGATGCGACTGCTGCCGCTGCCGCTGCCGCTGCCAATGTTGCTGCTGCTGTTGCTGTTGATGATGATGATGATCACGTTGTCGCTGCTAAGCTACAATAAAATCAAAGTCTCAAGTGTCGACGTCGCTGTCGACGCTGGCGCTGGCGCAGCTGTCACTGAGGCACTGTGTCAGTGGCCGCTGCTGCCGACGCGAAACGCCTCGGGGCAACCGGTTGCTTGGCACCAAAGCATCCTTGACATAAAAACCACGCGCGAGCCAAGTTACATCTTCGATAAACAGACGCACGCACACACACACAGAGTCACACACGCATACTCAAATCACATTGCGCATACGCACTGTTGGAGTGAAATTATATATTTATAACTTACATACTTACATTCTCCTTATTCTCTTCTTCTTCTTCTTGCAGATGAAAGTCACTTTGGCATTAGCGACTTTCTGTCTGGTGGCGGCCTGTGCCGACGCCCAAAAGGGCAGAACCACAACAACGACAGCGACCAAGCCGGGCCGCTTCCTCTCACTGCCCGTTCCCGCCAAGTGCGCTAGCCGTAAGTATTTACCTCCTTCCCCCTTCTCACCAATACCGGCAACCTTAACGGTCTACGGTCGGGGTTTTCGCTGTGACAAAAAGTAAAAGTGTAAAACGTTAGGAGCATATCAAATAGCGCGCATCAATTAAACGGTTTGCCAAGTTTGCACTTGAAATAGTTTGGCAATGCGACGTGTGGGTGTAAACATAACAACAAAAACAATTTGTATACTTATCTTGTCTACTTACTATCTACATATAATTGCGATATGCGAGAAGGTCGCTGACGTGATCGCGCGCCCGCAATGTTTGTTTTTTTTCACTTGCATTTTTTCTGGTATTTTTCAAAATGTCGCCCACATGCTTTCATTGCTTTGCATTAGAGAGTTGCCACCTCTTGGTAGTATGGGGCCCACGCACGGTATACAGCACAGCACAGTTGCATCCTGCAGCGTTGCCACCCCGTTGCATTTGCTCTTTAAGCTCTAGAGTCCAATTAAAAAAAAACGCCTTAGATTGCAAGTCATCACGCGGCACCGAAAGATTGCGAAAATGCTGCAGTTAAAGCATTTTAAATGCAAACAATAGCGTCATCACTGCATATCCGGTACCACTAATGAACACATTGCAGTTAGTACTAATTAGGCATGCGCACACACACACAGGGAGACGCGAACAAACAGAGTAGTTAAAAATGCAAGTTATTTTTTTTGGACAACGTCACAACGTGACGGCACATAAAGTTGCATAGCCAGTTTGAAGCCGTTAATATGGCTTAGATCTTTCATCTTTTTAGAAATGTTTCCAGTTATACAAGCGCAGCATTAACTTTTAAATAAACTAATTAACTATTCAAAACTTAATTACCACCTATAGACGACAGCGACGGCGACATCGCCGTCGAGCCGTTAATAACAGCGTCGAGGCATGCGATCAGTTGCTGTGAGCTTGCTTATTAATTTCCATTTAAAAAAAAAAAACGGATTTTCTAAGCCCAGATTAAGATTCTGCTCCGTGTGTGCAGCTCATTTAGATATGTATCTTGTATTGTGAATGATGCAATTGCAGGGTTTTTTCGTTGTTTTTCGCTGTTGTTGTGTTGTTGGTATTGCATCGTTCAATGCACACACAGGAAAACTGAACGAAAGAAAGTGAGGTTAATGCGCGCTAATGTGACGCGCGCATTTTTATTGCCTTGACCCGCAAAGTGAGGAAATTGCCGTAGACAGCATCGGCAAAAATAATAATAATGTGCAAACAATGGCAAATAAGGTCATTATGTTAGACTTAAGCTGATTTGACGTGAAGTAGATAAGACGAAAGAGAGATAGATAGAGAGACTGCGACGGAGGAGCGACGAATGAACGGAGACAGAGGCAATTGCAAAAGTGACGGCAGCAGTGGCAGCTTTAAAGCGGCTTAAAGCGCGGCTAATGACGCGTGCCGCCAACAGTGGCAACAAGAGGCGTGGCACAGGCGGGCGTGTTAACAAAAACAGAAACTGAAACGAAGAAAAAACACACTGACACACACAGACACACACACACACGCATAGCTAATCAAATGGAAGCTGATGCAGCGTGCAGTAGCCGAGGCAGCGATGTGAAACAAGTTTCGTTATGTTTGTTTGCCGAGGAGTCGTAGGCGATAGTGGGGGGTTGGGTGTTGGGGACATGGAGGGGAGGTATTCCATTGTTGGCTTAACCAAGTTTTTGTTTGGCAAATGGAAAACCTTTTGACACACAGACAAAGGAAAGCGGCAGACGATGCGGCGGCAGCATCGGAGGAGCTCAACGTCAGCTTCAGCTTTAGCAGCAGCAGCAGCAGCTTTAGCGTGATGCATAAATTGCTGCACGGGTTGCGCAATGTACGGTGGGGGAAGTTGTGTAAGCATCCGTGGCATGTTTTGCCAATCATGAGGCACACACACACAGAGAGACACACATACACGTCGCAGGGTTAGCAACCGGCTGAGAGTGGTCACACCTACCTAATACTACCAAGGCTACCAAGTCTATCAACCTGCTTGGACCAACCAACGAAATCCTCCCATCTCTTCGTTTCTCCATTACAGGTCCCAAGGAGTTCTCCTACCGCGGCAAAAACATGTTCCTAAGCACCCACGTGCCCGCTCTGGCCAACAGGAAGGTCGACTGGTTGGACGGCCGTAATCTGTGCCGCGAATACTGCATGGATCTGGTCGCATTGGAGACCCAAGAGAAGAACAACCTGATCTTCCGTGTCATCCAGCAGAACGATGTGCCCTACATCTGGACCGCTGGTCGCATTTGCGATTTCGCTGGCTGCGAGAACCGTCCCGATCTGGAGCCCAAGCACGTTTACGGTTGGTTCTGGTCCGCAACTCGCGAGAAGATCCAGGCCACCAACCGCATTCCACAGGGATGGGGATACAACCCCTGGTCGCAGACCGGTCACAAGAAGCGCCCACAGCCCGATAACGCCGAATACGACATCAACCAGACCAAGGAACAGTGTCTGTCCGTATTGAACAACGTGTACAACGATGGCATCGCATGGCACGATGTTGCCTGCTACCACGAGAAGCCTGTCATCTGCGAGGACAACGAGGAGCTGCTCCGCTATGTGGCTGCCACAAATCCCGGCATTCGTCTATAAGAAGAAGAAGAAGAAGTTCTAGAACGCTTCGTATTGTTTGTGTAATTTTAAAGCTACTTTATTATAATACTCCCTAAATGAGTTTTTGTATAATTTTGTTTAATGTTTACTGTACGACGAATGCAAGACAAATAGACTTTAGAATTTATAATGTCCCTTCCCCACCCCCACACCCACACACATATGTACACTCAACCAGATCTTAGCACCTTAGCACTGAAATTCGCGAATTCTAATCTCAATTTCGAAACTGCCAATTTTTATGCACGACTTTTTTAGCAACACCCACACACACGAAAATTGTATTTATAAACAAGATTTCAAATGAAATCGTTAAGTATTTACGGGAATTTCGCTCTGCCTTTAAATCTCTTCCACCAATTCTACTATATGCCGTTCCAGAACAAAGAGATTGAATAAAATGTTGTAAAAACCCATTAAAAAAAAAACAAATATTTAAACCACGCTTTGCTTTAATTCATTACGTTCCCGTACGCCACTTCTACTTCGTCGGCGACTTCTTTCTTGATTTTCCTTTTCTTTTTGACTTTGTGTTGCAGTTGGGTCGCGACATTGCTTGGGACTTCGACTTCGCTTTGGACAGTCCCTAGGCTTGGGACTTCGACTTCGCTTTGGACTGTCTCTAGGCTTGGGACTTCGCTTAGGACTTCTACTTCGGACAGTACTGCGATTGCGCTTAGTACTCCGGCTTCGTTTTCGACTCCGACTTCGCTTCCGACTTCGACTTCGCTTCCGACTTCGACTTCGCTCTGCACCTCGACTTCGCTTAGGACTTTTACTTTGCTTACGAGTTTCACTCTTCCTACGAGTTCGACTTCGGCTTGGGCTGCGTCTTCGACTTTGTTCCCAACTTCCATTTGAGCTGCGACTGCGTCTGCGTCTAGGCTTCTTACTGTTAGACCGGGCATGGTTCTCAGCTCTGCTTTCACAATCTTGTCTGAAGCTATTCCCTTCAGAGGACGCATGACTTTCTTGATCTTGCGTAGATCTATTGTTCAACTGCGGCTCAGGACTTTCTGACCAGCGCCAGTTGCGCGTCTGCCGCTCATTGTCATGATCATTCCAGCTGTGTGAAAAAGAGGATGTCATTATTGTACATTCTTAATAATTATACTGTCAACTCTCTTACTTAGGGGTCCTCACTACAGGCGTCTTGTTGCCAACTCGCGCACTTGCCGGAGTGCCTTGCCTCTCCAAGTTGGCGTTAAACAGATTTCTTGGATTACGAAATAGATGCAAATAACCACAGCTGTTACCCTTAGGGCATTTGCGTGTTAAGGACAAACCTTGAAGTAGTAACAAGTGTGAGGAGAACAAAATAATCAGGGTACTCATGAGAGAAAGATAAATTATGTAAGAGAAATAACTCAGACTACCATGAATACCCCAACTACATGAATTACTCTTTTATAATATATAGTTATGTCTTGTAAAGTTCTTTGATTAGCAAAGGATACAGCTCTTGGCAAGCGGTTCACGTACCGCACACAGCGCCACGCCATTTGGTCAGATTGGAGAACTCCACGTTGATGCGCCTGGAGGCATAAAAGCGACCCTGCAAATTAACAAAGGCACGCAGGGCGAATCTACAAAGAAGATTAAAAAGAGTTATCTATTGGAATACAGAGTTTTAAGCCAAAACCAACCTTTCCTGTGCATACTCCACAAAGACGTGGCCACGCAGATGAGGCAATGTATTGCGAACTGTGCGAAAGTTGATTATTTTGCCGAATTTCTCTAGTTCTACAGTTACATCCTTGAAGAACTCATCATAGTCGGCTCGCAAATCGAGCTCCGACATCTCCAGCTGTGCATCCGCATTGGCATACTCCGTTTCCCGATTATCTTCCACTTGCAGCAAGGGATGTATAAAGAAATGGCGTATCAACAGAATCTTTGATAACATTGGACGCCTGTGATTGAATGTACAACTGTGCCCAAAGCGACAGCTGTTGGTGCGGGTGTAGAACTCGCAAAGTCGTTCGCCGGGATGTGTTTCAACATTGCGACGTAGTTCGGCTGGTGGTGTCTGGCTACCATTGTCCTCCATATATTCTTGCATCCGCTGCATCATTGCCTCAAACTCAGCTGCAGCCTGTTCTTTCAGTCTTTTCTTTTCTTCTTGCCGTCGGCGGTGTTCAAGCTGCAGAGCAGCCAACTCTTCGGCTTGTTGCGCACGCAAACGTTCCACTTCAGCCTCTTCCTGCTTTCGTTTCGCTGCATCCAGCTGGAATTGACGCTGTGCCAGCGCCTCACGACGCAGCCACGCTTCCTCTTCATCTTGATGCAACCGCTCCGCAGCCTGTCGTTGAAATTCATCAAGTTCTTCTTGCTTTTTTAACCAGTTTTGATGCTCCGGATCTGCTTCTCTGGCGATCTGTTCCTCCGAATCCTTTTTGTCACGCTCCTTTGCAAGTGCTTGTCTTCTGCGTTTTCTTTGCTGTTTCTTCACCAACTTGCGCCATGTTCTGTGATTTATAGATACCATTTATTAGTGGTAAGACATAAGTCTAGTGATTATTCTAAATAGTTTTTGAAGTCATAAATCGTGTATAAATATTCCAAAGTTACCGCTTTGTCGGCATTTGTTGTTTTGGTTTTTGCAGAATTTGGAAACACCCTGTACGTAAAGTGTGACCAAGTGTAAAGAGTGCGCATAACGACATGTAATTACATGAAATTAACATAACTGCAAACATTAACATTTCCCGCCATTTTTTTATGGAAAAAAAAAGACTAATGTCATGCAAAACACTGCATGAATAAGTCGATAATGACAACTGTATAAGCTTTACCCTTGCATATATACTGATTTATTTTAATTTTACCGATTTTAAACTATGTTCTATGTACTCATTATTTGGTGTTTTTGGTATTTTAAAGCAGTGAAACCCATTCCCGTTTCGGTATTTTCATGATCAACGTATACGGTCGCACTACCAATTACATATTTTGGTCTATTTTTTATGTAAATACTAGAAGAATTACCAAATAAAATACGGGCAGTAATTTGGCGCTCATAATTCAAAATAAAAACACATAAATATATAATAATAGTGTCCATTAAAGTGTAAAATAATTGTACATATAACAATTGACAAGTGCACGCCAAGATTACAAGCGATGAGCAAAGTGCGCAGGCTGTACCACCAGAAATATCGTGAAGATTGGGAGAAGTTCCCCTCGTTCTCAGCTTGGCTATGTCGGGGTGACGATGGCTTCTCGGCGCACTGTAAAATATGCGATGCCAATGTGTTGGCACGCCTGGCGTCCATTAAACAGCACCACAACACAGCCAAGCACCAAAAGGCACTCAGTTGTTCACAATTTGGTGACAATGTAAGTAAAGGCAGCGAAGAACATGAATTGCAACTAATCATTGTTTGTTTTCAGAGTATACCCATTAAGCTAGAGCCCTCGGAAATAAAGGAGGAGCCAAAGCCACAGAGGCTAATTATAACATCCAAAACGAAACCAAAAATAAAACGTTTCAAGACTGAAAAGCTTGAGAATAACACAGGAGCAATCGAGCATGAGACATGCTCAAACGATTCCATACTAGAAGATCTATTAGGCAACGAAGACTTGGAACAGCAATACTTGCAAGAGATGAGTGAATCCGATGTGGAGCCGGACATTAAACCCGACTCGTTTCAAGAGTTCAAAATGGACGACATGCAGGATGATTTGGCAGAAGAGAATATAATTAGTGAATTTGATCTGTTTGGAAAGAGCGTTGCCCTTCAACTGAATCACATGGAGGTAAGCTAAACAGTCAGACAGTTCGAGTGGTTTCCTATTTTATTCACAACTTAACTTGTTGCAGCTGGAGGACGCGCTGTTATGCCAAGAACGTCTGCAAGTTGTTCTGACCGAGTTTCGATTGAAAATCCTGAAGCGTAAAGCGAAGCGAAGTACTTAAACTTTATTCTACAATAAGCCTATTTTCAAATTATATGTAATACATATATTAATGTAAATATAAGTATGTGTATTTTTACCAAACATAACTAAACATATCTGATATATAGTTCATTCATTCCGCCTCAATCTCGTCGATGAAGGCTCGACATTTTTTCTTCAGCTCCTTTACAGCTTCTAGGAAGATGACTTCGGGTTTCAGAGCGCCAACCGATTCCACATTGAATATATAATGATCACGGACACGTGACATCGTAACAGCATCGGCCAGGTGAGGATAACGATAGACATTTCGGCTGCAACTGTCGTAGCGTGCATCTTTCACATACGCACAATCGTTCTCATCGATTCCAATGACTCCGGGCGAGAAACAGGTTTGCAGCTGGTAGGCATCTTTGCCTGACACTTCTCTATTCAGTGTAATTTGCGGAAGCAACCGATAATAGGCTGTAGCTACAGGTGAGAACTTGGCATGATCCTTGCCAATACCTTTGACGGCTATGAGACGCAAATCCAGCTCATGTCCTGGCCGCAATTGGGCAATCAGTATGTCCTCGTGTATGCATCCCACGCTGCTTTCGTTGTAAATTTGGGCCTGCTTGCCCTTGGGCAGCCATTTAAGGTGACCCGAATAGACCTTGTGGTTCTTGTAAATATCATCGAAATTGGATTGATCCTTGCCCGCCTCCTTGCGACGTGTACACTTTACTTTTAGCTCGTATTCGAGAGTATCTTGCTCAGTGCCTTGTTCGGTGCTTTCTTCTGTACGATAAGCGAACAGTCGAGGATCGGCCTTTAACGGCAGCAGACCCATACGATGAGCAAGCACCTCATCCTGAATAATTGAGGTGTTGTTGTAGATGTATACCTTTTCTATGGCCATGCTAGGCACTTCGCTGAGCATCAGACGGCGGAAGGCATTCGCAATGGCAGGATATACTCCGATCAGATCGAATTCCAAGCCATGCTCTTCATCGTTCCTTTAAATACAATATATTTAGCAAACTTAGGTTTACCATACTGTCTGGATTGATCTCCTCACCTGACAATTACCACTTGCAGCTTTTCCTTGAAGGCTTCCATATTGAATACCTCATCGGCCAAGCCATAGTCCTGTGGATCTTGTTTGACCCTGTACTCCTCCATGTAAAGCAACGGTTTCTTCGTATTGTTTGTCATATTAATGCAGTTACAATTCAACACGTATTTGATACAAATAATCCAGAATTATAAGCCGCCGCTCTCGCACGTGGTTGTTGTCAAAACAAATAGAAATGCGCTTGGCCTGGGTACCAGTGACCAGTCACTGTGAATGGCAGTACGAATCCAAAGGAATGTCAGAAGATGTTACCACCATTTAAAAAAAAAAAATATAAAAGAAAACTAAAAGATTGTGTTGAATATCTTTTAAATCTATTCAATTAAGAAATTATTAACCATTCTTATTTATTTTAATTATTTACACAGCGATTTAAATACTGCAATTTAAGAAGACAAGTTGGCAGCACCATATGTTACCCTGTGATTGGCAACTTTCTGCTATTTGACCGGCGAAATAGTTCTCCAGGAGCAGCTTTTACGTAAAACTTCCATAAAAGCAGCCCCAAACATGTCGCGCAACTTACAACGTTTGGTTGGAAACTGCATGCGTTGGACACAGGCACGAAGCCGGACACAGGTGCAGTCACAGGCACTCACACGACAACTCCAACAACGTAACTATGCGGAAGTAGGAAAAGACCCCACCAAAGGCAAGGGTCCGATATCTTGGAAGAGTTTGGGAGTAATTGGCGTGCTCGGTGTTGGCGGTCTGGGATTTATGCTGTACGTTAAGAAGGAGAAAGATGATGCACTTCTTAAGGAACGTAAACGACAATTGGGCAAAGCGGCCATAGGTGGAAGCTGGGAGTTGGTGGACTCTGAAGGTCAAAAACGAAAATCAGAAGATTTTTTGGGCAAATGGTTGCTAATCTATTTCGGCTTTACTCACTGCCCCGATATTTGTCCCGATGAACTGGAGAAGATGGCCCTGGTGGTTGATGAAGTTGGTGCGTATTCGTAAAATTAAAGACTAATACAACACAATATATATGAATGAATCATTATTTACGCAGAAAAATCTGAACAGACACCGCAAGTTCAGCCAATATTTATAACCGTTGATCCAGAGCGTGACTCTAAGGAAGTGGTTGGAAAATACGTGAAAGAGTTCTCGCCAAAGCTACTTGGATTGACTGGAACCGTAGATCAGATTCGCAATGTGTGTAAAGCGTTTCGTGTTTACTTCAGTGCTGGCCCGAAGGACAACGACAACGATTACATAGTCGATCACACAATTATCATGTATCTTGTCAATCCAGATGGAGAATTCGTCGACTATTATGGCCAGAACAGAGATAAGGATCAGTGTGTGGCATCTATTTTGGTCAACATTGCGAAATGGAATTCATTGAACAAAAAGGGCTGGTTCAGTTAGGCATGAAGCGTTGCCATATTTTTGTTATTTGATTCAAAATTTGTTTAAAATCAAGTTGGCAGCGTCATGTTGAACAACCCTGCTTGACTAGTATTTGCTCGCTCTTTTTGACGTTTGTGCTGCGTGGATGTTGCAGAAATTGTTTTGTTTTCTCGCAATAAATATATAATAAATTACGAAATGGTGTGTACAATTTTAATTGGGATTTCGAAAATTGTGTTGTTGATTGTGTTAATGCATGTACAAAGTTACATCGGTGCAGTGTACAATTTTGTGATTCAGTCAATAACATAACCTTAAAAAGCGCCGCAAGTGCCTTTTGTACTAAATTTTGCAAATAGTCTACAGTAAAATATGTTTTCCTTTGCAGCGTCCTTTGATGCTACAAGGTCATGAGCGTTCTATAACGCAGATCAAATACAATCGTGAGGGTGACTTGCTCTTCTCCAGCTCCAAGGATCAGAAGCCAAATGTTTGGTACTCCCTCAACGGAGAACGTCTGGGCACGTATGATGGACATCAGGGTGCGGTGTGGTGTCTGGATGTGGACTGGGAGAGCAGGAAACTGATCACAGGTGCCGGTGATATGACCACTAAGATCTGGGATGTCGAACATGGCACAGTCATTGCGTCCATAGCGGCCAAATCATCGGTGCGTACATGCAACTTCAGTTTCTCCGGCAACCAAGCAGCCTACTCCACCGACAAGGCTATGGGTCAAAATTGTGAACTCTTCATCATTGATGTCCGCACTGCAGACTCAAGCCTTTCCGAACAAGCACCAACTCTTCGCATACCCATGGTGGAGTCCAAGATCACATCGATGCTGTGGGGTCCCCTGGATGAGACAATCATAACAGGTACGCGCAAAGTTAAAAAGGAGAATGTGTGGCAATCTAATCAAAGAAATCTTTTCTAGGTCATGACAATGGTAACATTGCCATTTGGGATATTCGTAAGGGTCAAAAGGTGGTTGATTCTGGCACCGATCACACTGCTGGCATCAATGACATGCAGCTGAGCAAGGATGGCACTATGTTCGTGACTGCCTCAAAGGACACCACAGCCAAACTTTTCGATTCCGAGTCTCTGATGTGCTTGAAGACCTACAAGACGGAGAGGCCAGTCAATTCGGCAGCAATCAGTCCGATACTGGATCATGTGGTGCTTGGTGGCGGTCAGGATGCTATGGAGGTGACAACAACGTCAACAAAAGCTGGCAAATTCGATTCACGTTTCTTCCATCTCATCTACGAGGAGGAGTTCGCCCGTCTCAAGGGCCATTTCGGTCCCATCAACAGTTTGGCCTTCCATCCGGATGGCAAGAGTTATGCGTCGGGTGGTGAAGATGGTTTCGTGCGTGTCCAAACCTTTGATAGTACATACTTTGAAAATATTTTCGAGTAGTCCAGTCCAAGTAGTTAGTAGTATCGTCAAGGCGCCATGTTCATGTGCATAGAGAATTTCCAAATATACGCGAGAACAAGACGATATAATGTTTATTAATTAAAGCTGATAAGCATATACATATGGAGGCATTCGAGTAATTGCTGGGTTCTGATTATTTATAAGTTGCTCAGAAGAAGGAACGCTTCTTCTGCTGTACAACCACTGGTTGTCCCTGCATGGCGGCCAGTTGGGCAGGTGTGGGCAAGCAGCCAGGCGGTGGTGGGGGTATAACCACAGCTCCCGAAGCTGTTGTACGTATCTCTGCTCGTGCATCAACATTTAGCACATGCGAAGCAGCAGCACCTGCCGATGTGCTGGGTCCGGCTAAGCCATAACCGTTACCATGATGCATGACAGGCAACTGCTGATGATGCGTCATTCCATAATACTGATTCCTGGGCACATGCATCTGCATATGAGGTCCAACCGGAGCCTGACCGTAATTGATACCATATTGTGGTTGTTGTTGTTGGCTTTGTTCGTATGTTGGTGGCGGAGCCCTCTGTATGCAAAAATGCAAGATAATAAACAATTGTGATGAGTAAGGCTTTTTGCGTACCATAGCAGCGCTGTCATATTGGTAATTGTAGGGCGGCGCACTGCCACCGGGCACTGAACCATCTGTAGTTTTTCCTAGAAAATAATTTACACTATTTCATTGCGTTTAATTTGTTTTTAAACTGGCTACCTGAATTTGGATTCGACATTCTTCTTTGTGTTTACTTGAACGAAATAGCAAACCAGCTTGAGGCCATGGGGCTGCCAGATTTCCTCAAATTATTGTCATTCACAGTTTAACGTTTAACATGAAACAGCTGATTGTCAAACGAGAGGAAGATTGAAGCGCACCGTTGTTAGTTAGCCTGGCAGAAAACAGAAATTTGTATTGTCAGTAATTTCAAAATATCTTCGAACTAAATTTATTCATAGTTGTAAAAAACAGAGAAAAACAATTGGTAGTCAATAGTATGGCCCACGCAACACCGCAGGTGAGTATTGACTACACATCGGATGGATGTACCGCGTTCGTGTGACGCAATAGCCATAACAGAATCTGGTTAAACTTCCCGTCTCCTCTTACAGGGCGTTAAGCTAATAAATGGCTTTAAGCGTCCGGGTCGCTTTGATAAGGGACTCGGAGCCCAGTTGCCTGAAGCCTACAAGAAATTTTGGCGTGAATGGAAATTGACGAAATCAGCAGCGGTGCATTATATACCCAAAGAGAGCGAGTGGGAACGTGACGAGGTCACAAATGCCATCAAACCCATACAAAACATACCGTTACCGCTGATCGATACACCTGAATCGCATCAGGGAATATGGGGCGGCGAGGCAGTAATAAAGGGCTTCCAAAAGCGCGAACAGACGAAGCGTCGTGTTCCGCACTTTTGGGTTCCTACACTGCGTCGCTCCGTGGTACATAGCCAGGTACTGAACGAGTACATGTCTGTGGTTGTGACCGAACGTACCCTTGACCAAATCCACGAATGTCATGGATTTGATCATTATTTGCTAAAGAATTTAGCATGTGATTTGCGTTCAGCACTGGCTTTGAAACTTAAGAGGAAAATTCTCAAAGCATTGTCAGATGGCTGCCCAGCTTTGGCACAGGATCCGCACGTTCAGCAGGAAGTACTCAAGGAGTACAAACCCTACCTTGAATCGTATACAAAAGAGGAGATCGATTGGTATGGTCATACCTTCCTAGAGGCCATACGCAAGCTGCAGGGCGAATTGCGCGCAGCTGAACAGGTTGTTCCACATAAGGTTGAGTTCCGTCGCAAGTTAATCGAGCAGCTGCGAGAGGCAGGTATAAAGGAGGCCGGTAAAGTCGACTCCAAAGAAGCACTGCCAACTTCTGAGCACAAGGATGCCGATATTGAGGCACTGACTAAGCTGTAAGTACTCTTAAATCAATAAAAATTCATAATCAATCTCTAATCTGAATTTCATCTTACAGTGAATCAGCACCCTCAACCTCCAACTGGCTATCGAAAATAAATCCATTTGGCAAGAAGGAAACGTAGAAAAGTGTAATAAATAGCCACATCTGTTATTGCTGGTTAAATTATACAGTTTTGATACAGAATAAATCAAAGTCTCCACGAACGTCCAAAACAGACGAGCCCCTTTTTTTTTTGCTCTACTTTAAACATATTTATTGCATGTGTATAATCGTTAGACAACAAAAACATTTAAGGAAACGTGAAACACATTGACACATCCACAAGCAAAGTTAAAAAAGGAATGATTGCAATTCACTGTCGACAGACACAGAACATAAATATAAAACTTTACATACTTAACGCTAGATATTCATTAAGGGTATTCACGGCCCACTGCTGTTTAGTATGACCTGGTTAGGTCTTAAACAACAACAGCGAATCACTACCTGGTTAAATGTATAAATATAACTCTGCACGCAGCGGCAGAGCGTTTTGTGCCTATTAAGTCCAATTCGTTCCATCCAACCTCGTCTCTATGCAATGGGATTCTTTTTCATCAGCTCAATGTCGGCTGTCATCATGTCGCTCACAAGTTCCAAGAAGCTGACCTTCGGTGTCCAGTTTAGCTCTCGTTTTGCCTTCGATGCGTCACCCTGAAGTAGATCCACCTCAGTTGGTCGGAAATACTTTGGATTGATTCGTACACGCACAATATCGGTGTTGCGCTCCACGCCCACCTCGTCCACACCCTTGCCACGCCACGTTATCTCACGACCAATGTGCTTGAAAGCTGCCTCCACAAATTCTCGTACACTATGTGTTTCTCCGGTTGCAATAACATAGTCAGCTGGACTCTCCCGTTGCAACATCATCCACATGGCCTCCACATAGTCGCTGGCATGTCCCCAATCGCGCTTTGAGTCCAAATTGCCGAGCTCAAAGTATTCCATTTGATTCAGTAATATCTTGGCCACAGATCGCGTTATCTTGCGTGTCACAAAGTTCTCGCCTCGCCGTGGACTCTCGTGGTTGAAGAGTATCCCGTTGCAGGCGAACATGTCGTAGGCTTCCCGATAATTGATGACAATCCAGAAACCGTACATCTTGGCGCAAGCTGTGTAGGCAAAACAACATTTACATATCGATATATAGGAAAAACTCTTCTTTAGAACTCTTACCATATGGCGAACGTGGATAAAACGGCGTCTGTTCATTCTGGGGCGTCTCCACAACCTTGCCATACAACTCCGATGTGGAGGCTTGATAGAACTTCACAGATTTCTCCATGCCACACGTGCGTATTGCATCCAGGATACGCAGTGTGCCCACGGCATCTACCTCGGCTGTGTATTCACTTAAATCGAATGACACTTTTACATGCGATTGTGCAGCCAGATTGTAGATCTCTGTGGGCTTCACCATATTGATTATCTTCACCAGGCTGCTGCTATCTGTCATGTCGCCATAGTGTAGTTTCATGCGTCCGCCCTTGTGCGCCTTGGGATCGGCATATAAGTGCTCAATGCGTGTCGTATTAAAGGTACTGGCACGCCTTATGATGCCATGCACCTCATAGTCCTTCTTCAGTAAAAACTCTGCCAGATAGGAGCCATCCTGTAATAACATTGAAGAAGTACAATGATCACATATGGTTTCTATTTGAAATATCCACGTACTGATTTACTGTTGGTATTTCTATTGCCTTTTCAATGCTGATGGTTTCCAACAGTAAATAAACACGTAAGCGTTAGGGTGTTGCAAACACGATAATGCTGATTAGGCGTCGACAACGACAGTCGTAGCTTTAATCAATCAACACATCAGTCCAAATATGAGTCATGTATGATAAACTAGGTTTGTACTATTCAATTTCCACCCACCTGTCCCGTTATGCCGGTTATCAGTGCCACTTTGTCACGAGTTCCACCGGGAGCATCATCCCCACTAGCGCCGCCTCTGCCGGATCCATTTAACTCTTTGCTGTTGTTATGGTTGTTAGCAATGCGTTGTTTCTTGCTTTCAGAGGGCTCATCGCTTGTGGACATGTTAATTCTCTGAGCTGTACTTTTACTCTGTTTCGTTTCGCTTCGTTTTTTATCAGCGTTTTGGGTTTTTTTTGTGCCAGCACAGGTGTAAACAATTCTGCTTTATCTATAGCGGGAAAAGTTGCCACCCCCATGAAAACTAAAAATGCAAGTAACGCAAAGAACGCCGCTCGGAGGCTAGCAAACATATTGACGTCACAACGAATAGAATGAGAGAGTTGTTTATGATGTTACCTTCTAATTGTCATACATTTTTATACTCAAACAGATGCAGTTCGTCAATCTGGCAACGCTATTGAAGTCAAAGACACCGACGTACACAAACGCAGGCCAGTTATTAAATTGAAATTATTGTTATTAAAAGAAAAAAAATACAAAAAGTACAAAAATGATGGTAAGTAAATATAAAATTAGTAAATTTGAGTGCCACAAAATTGCATGCTAATTTGCAACAATCTGCGTGCAATGCATTATCGGACAGAAGTTTGCAAACAAGCTGCTTATCAGTCGAAATGGGCGTAATTTGTGTATGTGTATCATTATACTTTGCCATTTAGGACGGCACCGATGAGTCAAACATCTTGAATAGCCCCACAACGAACAATGGTGGCACCATAGATATATCCTCGCCCAATCCCTTGGCACCCCAAACGACAGCAACAACAACCAATGGCAGCGGAACTGCGACATCCCCGGACAGTTCCTCGTCGGCGCCAGTGACACCTGCTGCACTAGGTGAAAATGCGTTGCATGTAGAGATCTCCGATGCACTAAGTGAGAAGGAGAAAGTTAAGTTTACTGTACATACTCGCACAACGCTGCCAGGATTCTCCAAAAAAGACAACAACGTGGTGCGTCAGCACGAAGAATTCGTTTGGCTGCACGACCGCATTGAGGAGAACGAAGACTATGCGGGCTACATTGTAAGTAAACCTTCATAAAATTATATTCTGCGTAATAATGCAAAGCTTTTGTTCTCTTAAAAGATTCCGCCCTGTCCACCGCGACCGGATTTTGATGCTTCACGTGAGAAGCTGCAGCGTTTGGGCGAAGGCGAGGGTAATATGACCAAAGAAGAGTTCAAGAAAATGAAATCGGAATTGGAAGCGTGAGTTATATTAACGGGCTATTTTAATACCTATTTTACTTAAACATATTTATGTTTTTACACAGCGAATACCTTGCCACGTTCAAGAAAACAGTGGCTATGCATGAAGTATTCCTACGACGTTTGGCCAGTCATCCCGTCTTTCGCATTGATCAGCACTTGAAGGTGTTCTTGGAATACGATCAGGATTTGTGCGCCAAGCCGCGCAAGAAAATGGCCATCTTTGGTGGATTTGTCAAGTCGCTGGGCAAGACAACAGATGAGATATTGCTGAGCGCCACAGTGCGCGATGTTAATGATTTCTTTGAGAACGAGCTGCAGTTCCTTACCGAATACCATGGGCATTTACGTGAGGCAGCATCACGCACTGAGAAAATGACACAGCGTCACAAGGATGTGGGTGATTCGCATCAAAAGATATCAAATGCATTGACACAGTTGTCAACCACTGAGAAGGGCAACGTTGAGACTTTTGTGGCCAAAGCTGCTGAGGTGTTTGAACGCATTAAGGTGAGAGTTGTAAGGGAAAATCAAATTATAGTCATCAATATATGTGCACATTCTCAGAATCTTGAAACTCGTGTCGCCAGCGATCAGGATCTGAAATTGGGTGATACGCTGCGCTACTATCAGCGCGATAGCGATGCTGCCAAGGCGCTGTTGATCAGGCGCCTACGCTGTCTGGCCGCCTATGAGACAGCTAATCGCAATTTGGAGAAGGCACGCTCAAAGAACAAGGATGTGCATGCGGTAAAACCTCTGACATATTACCAACAGATTCTTTTTTTTATAATTCAATTTCTTATGCTCACTTTGCTTGGCAGCAAAATAATCTTATTCAATGTTCTGACCGATATTTTTATCAAAAAAGAAGAATGTTTTAATTAGGATGCTTATCCGATAGTTTAAATTATATTCTAGCGAGTATTATTTATATTCGATTTGTAACCTTCTTTATTACTGAGAATCTCTGGTCAGCACATTATAAATCCTCGGCTCGCCTCGAGTATATTTATTCCCTTACTTTCGATTATATTTCTTATATTAATTGAAATTGAAACCAGCGCAAAACGAGGTTATCTTAAAGCATATATCAGTTTTTTACGTTTTTCTTATTGTTCGAAATTTCTAACACATTCAACACTTCACATATTACTCTTTCTCTCTCGCATTCCTCCTTCTCCTACTCTTTGTGTGTCCTTCTGTGTGCGTGTGGTTAATGTGTCTTACGCTACAGCCTTTGGAGGTGCAAGAGGTATTTGGAATTTATCGTTAACAACAAATTGGTCACTAGATGTAATATCAACAAGTCTCTGTCTCTCGTAACACCAACAAAAACTAGACACAGTCACAAAGTTTAATGCGTTGCAACTGCTGCATGTCCCACATACACACAAATAATGTTATATACCCTCTTTAGCATGCTCTTTGATATGTTTCGACTTGGCATTTATCATTTACTAATCCTTGTCATTCTCCATATTAGGCTGAAACTGCACAGGCGGAGGCATGCGAGAAGTTTGAGTCCATGTCCGCCTGCGGCAAGGAGGAATTGATTGGTTTTCGCAATCGACGTGTGGCTGCCTTCAAGAAGAGGTGAGTGAGGATATAAAAAAACATATATATTTAATTTTTAATCTTTATTTTTATATACTTTCAGTCTTGTGGAGTTGTCTGAGCTTGAGATCAAGCATGCCAAAAACCAATATGACTATCTGCGTCAATCGTTGTTGGCCTTGAAGGAAATTGCCTGAGAGTCGGATAGCTCGGCATTATCTCCTGCACATTGTTTAAACACCATATTAGCCAAGTCCCCCGCGGAGTAAATCAATTGGTTATTGCTAAGCAAACAGTTTAATTAACTCTCTGAGCTGCAAAACTATCAAAAGTACTATCGTTAAATTGAATATGTCATTAATGAATTCATTCAAACAGAAACATTATAATAGTATTATTTTCATAACAACCCTAATGCTTTCGATAGCTTTGCGGCTCATATATTGTTTAGACTTTTCGCGTCGTATCTATTCTTAAGCCGAATATGATTTTGTTTTTGAAACAGATCGCTTTTTCATATATATGTATATGTCTGTATCTATATCAATATAATGTATAACGAACATTCCTTTATCAAGTTTACCATTGTACAAGCATTGAATATTGAATATTATGAAATATATATAACTAACTTTTATATGTATGTATATACAACAACCTGTTTGAAAATTGTCAATCAAAGCGAGACTTGTCCAGCTTTGATCAGGCTTTGTTGTTACTCATTGTTTGAAAAGCATAGCCGTAACCAGGACGACGACTAACGATTACAAATAGTACTCGAAATTCGTACCTTATCAACGGTGTAAACAGTTTAAATTTCATTTGCGTTAGATATTATATATATTTCTTAGTATTTGGATTGATTTTTTGCTGAAATCATGGGTGAAGTAGGTCGCCTTGATCCCAACAAGCCAGTCATGGATGAATTTGGTTGCTTTGATCCCAAAAAGCCGGTCCACCAAAGACTGCCGGATTGGCGTACATCGACATATCGTGGCCATCGTCATATCACAGATACCAGGCTGGGCAATAAGCTACATGCACCTTTCGATTCCTCCAAGAAAGGCATCTTTGTGCAAGATAAACTATTGCATGACAGGCAGTACACGGAAATGACCGACAAATACGTATGGAAGGTAAGTGCGATGACATGAGATTATTAATAGGATCTAACAGAGTTTCTCTTTTTCAGTATCCTGATCCGAATATATTGCGAAATCCCTCGCTTAACATGAAGATGCATTACATGAAGTCACTTGAAGAGGGGAAAATGCGTTTTGTAAAGCGCAAGATAAAGCCGATGACCAGCATTAGCCAGGATACGTTCGTTTACTCGGAACTGCCATTCGAGCCCGATCTGTTACCCCAAGAAATGCCAACACCAATTGAACGTACCAAGGTGATGATTGATCGTTCCAAATCCAGTTATAGCAAGTACTTAGATCCGGGTGCAACTACCTATAATCTGGACTATGTGGCCTTGTCGCTGCAAGATCTGCAGTCGAGTGTGGCGGTTAATGATACTATAACCTACTGGAATTGGCCACAGAAAAAAACGGTTACTATTCCCGTGGAACGTATTCCCAACGAGACGATGTGTGATGAGACCAATGAGCATGATTGCGTCAAGCGACGCTGGGAATTCCAGAATCAAGTGAAACGTGTTCCACACACTGGTCTCAATACAGAGGTAAGGTCCAACTATTCGGATCCAAGGCTTAACAAGGAGGCCATTGAGTACAGTACAACAGATATAAAGCCACTGCTGGTGCATGAGGCGATAACACCCTTCGCCAAGATCAGTGAGTATAATATCATTGGATCTGGGGAGCCGGTGATCAAATATGTTTAGTTCTACAACTTACGCGAATAAATGTACAAATGTTATGATGACGAACGATTTTGTGTATTTAGTGATTTAGCGATAGCGGAGATACATTAAAAGGTCGTAAAACTTAGTGGCATCAAATTATAGATGGATGTGACCAGGACCTCATCCTCGTCGCCAAAGGTTTGCAGTCTTTGGCATGGATCTGGTGCTTGGGCTATATAAATGGGTATATCCTTGTTGGCGAACTCCATTATGAACTGACGACAGACCCCGCATGGTGTGGTAAATCCAGCACGATGCAAAGCAACCACAGCGCCGGCACTGTAACAACGATAACCCTCGCTGATGCCCTTGGCCAGTGCAGTGCGCTCGGCACAGCAAGTTGGCGTGAATGCAGCATTCTCAATGTTGCAGCCAGTGAATACCATGCCACAATTTGTACGGAATGCGGCGCCAACCTTGAAATTGCTATACGGGCAATAGGCTTTACAGCGTACATTGAGTGCATCCTGCAGTAGTTCCCTTCCACAATTATCTAGATTGCGGAAAGGAATCTAGTGAGTAGTACAACAACAACATGGACTATGGACTCCCTACTTACCCAGCAGATTATAGCTGATGGTATATTGGGGCAGTTTGCACGGATGTGGTAGTTTGTAGCAATCCTCTACAGGATACTGTCCTGGCACCCCACCAGACATACGCTTGTCCAGCTCACGCTGCAGCAGCTGAAGTTTCTCCAACGTGGCCTTAAGCTTCTTTTGCTTTGTTCGCCAAGATAGCTCCCTCTGCAATTCTTGCAGGTTCTTCATACATCTTTTTATTTCTGTTCGTTTTTGCATGCTTCTAAAAAATAAACCTAATACTTAAATTTGAAATACTATTTAGTGTCCTGCCTAAACTATTGAGCTTACTAAAGATTCAGTTACATCAGCATATCATGTTGACATCAAACATATGCACACTATGTTCCAGAATATTTACTACATCATATGACCGCATATTTTCCTATTGTTTTGGCTCGCTTTTACTCATCAAAGTTCGAATGACAAGTGAGAGCTGATTAGATTACCCGTTTACGGCATAAGGGGCATATGCATGCATCGAAGGAAAGAATCTGCTCGATGTATTGCAATTAGTCACCTGTATCATAGCCGTGACCCCACAAAGTTAAAGCGATAAGGACCAGGAAATATATAAAATTCTTAAGAAAAACGGAAGCCGTACAATAAATTGTACAAAATAATAATAATCAATCGGGTACAAATAAAGATTATAGAATACTTTTAATTCTACAAACGTTGGGACTTTGTTCTACACATGTTTAAACCTTAAACTCTTTGCTTAACACAAATTAAACTCTATTTTGTTAAGTATTGTAGTGCATGACGTGTTTTCTATAATAGAAAATGTGTGTAATATCTTAAGGTTTTTTTTTATTGAAAATGGGGTAAAAATCGGTTTAGTTCAAGTAGGTATGAAAGCTGCTTGGCAATAAACTAAAAATCGACGTAACCAGCACCGGATCATCGTCGCGGAATGGCGGCTCGTCGGGCTGACGATCGTCCAGTGCACGTGCAATATAGATGGGTATATCAGTTCTTCCAGCAAATTCACGTATAAATTGCCGACATACGCCGCATGGAGTAGTAAAGGCATCTGGTGCATAGGCTACAACGGCACCCGTTGAAAACTCCCGGCATCCCTCGCTGACGGCTTTGGTTAATGCCGTTCGCTCGGCACAGGCTGATGGGGTAAAGGCGGCATTCTCCACGTTGCAACCAGTGTAGATGATGTCGTCGGCAGCGCCACGAAATGCGGCACCCACTTTAAAATTACTGTACGGCGTATAGGCACGCAGGCGTACTGCATGGGCACCCAACAGCAGTTCCTTGGCGGGTGCAGCTGCACAGAACGAGAACCATTGAAGATTATAGAATTATCTGCTGCTGCTGTTGCTGCTGAGTGCAGACTCACCCAACGAGCCGTAGTTGACGACTGTATCTTTGACTTCGGATTTGGCGAAGTTTTCAAGCAGTTGCGACATATTTATATTGTTGAAATCTGATAGTATGTGGTTCCCCAACGACGGATTGTTATTTTTAATTTAATTTTATTGTGGCCAAACAAAAATACGTTGACAATGCGTGTGCGTGGATCCGTGTTTCTCCTCCAAACGTCCGACAGCAAATGGACAGTTGTTGTGGGCGCGATACAGCGTTGTTAGCAATATTTCACGCCAATACATGCCGATGTTGCTGTCGCTGCTGCTGCTGGCTCTGATAACGCAGCAGGTAGAGAGAAGCGACAAAAGAGAAAAACAGCGCACGGAGGGAGAGCGAGATAGTGTGTCACCACACGCCAACTGTGACGGGCCGGGCCAGAGATACAAATACAACTATAGCTACATTTCACAGTATTAACAATAACAAATCGGGGGTTGATTTACAGTCAGCCCACAATTCCCAAATTGGGTATTCACACGAACGTGACATTTTTTGGCTCTATTTGCCGTTAAGGAAACTGAAATTGTTTGGCAACAATTGCAGCACGCTGGTGCAAAGGACGCGCAGCGGCAAATTGGTCGGCTTGGCGGCATACAGGGGTATGTCCTTGCCATCGACAGCGAATTCCGATAGAAATTGACGACATACCCCACAGGGTGTGGTGAAACCGGTGTCCTGCTGTGCCACCACTGCACATGCCACGAACTCTCGTTTGCCCTCACTGAAATGATCAAAGGAAATTAATAGGAATTCGGATTTTAATAGTGCTGATAACGATTTGCACTCCGCACTCACCTTAGCGCCTTCACAGCCGCCGTTCGTTCGGCGCATATGCTAGCTGCGAAGGCTCCGTTCTCGATGTTGCAGCCCGTGTAGATGGAGCCATCGCTGGTACGCAGTGCAGCGCCCACAGCGAAATTGCTGTAGGGGCAATAGGCGAACTTTCTAGCCTGACCTGCTGCCCTGATAAGCTCTTGTACGGAAGCATCTACAACAAGACGTAGAAAAAGAGAGAGAAGAGTAGGAAGAGATCTTGTTATGGCACACATTCGATATCTAGCACATTATATCTACTTGTATCACCTAAAGTGTCGTGCTCCCGTACATTGGATTCATCTCTTGCGCCATTTATAAAAACCTGCGTCATTGCTCTATTTCGAAAACAGTCTAGTTGTGTCACTATTGGGACATGGACTGCGTTTTGCTTTCCATGTACGATGCAATCACTTTACAGCGATTGTAATTGACTGCAGAAAAGGCAGTTCTATTGCCATTTAATATAAATAATTTAGTAAAAAGTAAATTACATTGTTGCAGCAACTAATTGATATCATTTTATTATCCTGTTGAACTTTAACTAGGTCACGACCCAGTTATCGTTTATAGCTGATTGCTACTGTAGCTGCGCCCAGCTGTTGAAGGGATATTTTGACGAACATATCGATAGTGGCGTTATATCGATTATATATGTTCAGGTATGTAAACAAAAGTTAAACTGTGTGTGTGTGTGTGTACATGGTATTTTCCGACGTTATCAGCACTTTTATCACAGCACTCTCGGAAAATTAGTGGGTTAGCAGCATTTATTTTGATATCAATACGACCATTTAGTGAGTCGCGCTAGTCGTGTTTAGTCATAACATACTATTATTATGTCGCAGCAACATCAAGATCAGCAGGCGGAACAGCAAGTGGACGATATCGAACGGGATATGGGTGGAGAGTGTGTACACGAGCGCTTGCCTCCCATCGATTATGAACTGGATCGCTTTCCCTATTGCATTGTCTGGACACCGATACCAGTGCTCACGTGGATATTCCCCTTTATTGGTCACATGGGCATCTGCATGAGCAATGGAGTCATTCGGGACTTTGCTGGACCATATTTGGTCACCGAAGATAAAATGGCATTTGGCCGCCCTACGCGATATCTACGACTCCATCCGAAAAATGTCGAAGGTGGTCCATATGCCTGGGACGAAGGCGTCACGAAGGCTTCGGTTCTTTACGGGACACGAACGCATAATTTATTTTGCGACAATTGCCATTCACATGTGGCGACAGCACTGTGCAACATGCACTACAAGGACAGTAGCAACTGGAACATGATTATCCTGGCCTTTTGGATGTTCGTCTGCGGACGTTATGTTGGAATCTGCGGTTTCATCAAGTCATGGCTCCCATTCCTCTTACTAGTCACCGTCGTTGTCCTACTTGCGGTCTATTTCTAATGCTCTGTATTAATTTTGATTTTTTAAAAGAACAAAAACAAAAGCTGTTTGATCGATGATTGTATTTGTATGTATAGATAACATAAGTGTATGTAGTTTGTTTAACGTGTAGTAAAATGCTAAGTACTATGACTCATTATTTTATTGTTATTATTGTTTGACTTCAGTCATTCAAAGCTTGAGTAATCTCGTCGGCCAATTCGAGTAGTTTACGCCATTGTTTACCATTGAGTGAGATTCCCTTCTTGCCCGGCAAGACTTTGCCATCCTTCTCATAAAACTCGCGTATGTCCACCGATCTCTTGCCACGAAATTCATTGATGCGCACCTGACGCAAACCCTCTAGCGTCCATGTTGTCGCTCCTTCATCGCCGCCGCCGGCTGCTTGATTTGTTTTGCCGGTCTCTTTGGCTTTCTTGTTTGGCGGCGGCTGATTGCGCTACAAAAAATTAATGTAGCATAAGTTGATTTTACTATTTCTGCCTGTCAGATATATTTATATATAGAACCTACATCATCGGGACCGCTATCGCTGTCAGACGAGCTTTCCTTTTTCTTACTTTTACTTATTTTCGGCATCTCAATTCGCAACTGAACCTTAATGCAAAAATATTTGGCGCAAATAAAATGCTTTTGTTTGACATTCACAAAACAAATCACTTTCATTGCCGCTCACATGTTAACGTATTGCGAACTAGATGCCGATACATATGACAAAACGCCGATACATACTCGCGATTTCATATTTACTCATCTCTAGCTAGCGTCGGCATCAGGCTCGGAATCGCGCACTTTTTTTATATATTGAAGAAAAATATAACTGTCCATCAGTGTAAAGAATTAAAAGTAAACTGATAGTTCTGAAATTGTGTTGTTTAATAAATATTTTAAGTGTTTGGTAAGCGTTTGTATGTGTTATTCAGAAACAACAACAAACTTTGCACAGATTTTTCGTTTAAACACACATCTACACACACGAACAAGCATACACACGAAAAAAAGAAGCTACATCCATGCGCGAATAATTTCGTTCGATTTTTTGAATTTCCGCAGTAAATTATAAATAAAATGGGCAAGAAAACCGATCACGAAAGCAACAATGCATCCTCCGGTGCTGAAGAGGAGGAGGAGGAATATGCAGTTGAGAAAATTTTGGACCGCCGTGTACGAAAGGGCAAGGTTTGTATTATGTACAAAGAGGGGAAGGGAGAAGGAAAGGCGAATATATGTTGATGCTAATGTACTATATTGTCCACTAGGTTGAATACTATCTGAAGTGGAAAGGCTATGCCGAGACAGAGAATACTTGGGAGCCAGAAAGCAATCTCGATTGTCAAGATCTTATTCAACAATATGAACAGGCACGCAAGGATGAGGTAGGTTATGATATAGTGTAGCATGTATTTGATATATAATTCCATATGTGTGTGTTTGTTTTACTTGTGTACAGGCCAATTCTGCAGCGTCGCCCTCAACATCATCGACCACATCAAAGAAAGATCGTCCCTCGAGCAGTGCCAAACCCAGGGAATCGGGTCGTACAAGCACCACCAAACGCAAGAGCGAAGAACCGACTGCTCCTTCGACCAATAATAAATCAAAGCGTACCGATACAGAGGATAGCAACAGCGATATAGTGGCCGCTGGTGGAACTGGTTTTGATCGTGGTCTAGAGGCCGAGAAAATACTCGGGGCATCGGACAACAACGGTCGCTTGACATTCCTCATTCAGTTCAAAGGCGTCGATCAGGCCGAGATGGTGCCATCGACTGTGGCCAATGTGAAAATTCCACAAATGGTTATCCGCTTCTATGAGGAACGTCTCTCCTGGTACTCGGACAACGAAGATTGAATTCATTGAGTCTCCCATTTTTTTCGATCAGCATATAACATTACCCTACTATATGTATTTAATCGTACGATTCCAATAATAAAGTAAATGTCTAAAATTATAAAGGAGCAAACCCGGCATGATACACACTACTCTTTAGCTATTCAATAACTTGTTGGCCACACTACACTCGGAGTTCTCCAACACATTGCCACAGCAGGACCAATGGCGTCGTCCCGGATGTCCGGCATGTCCATGGCCGCAGCCATTGTAGCCCGGCATGCGGCCATCACAGAAGCACTTGACCGACTTGTTGCCTTTGCTGGAACAGAAGGCACAACAGTGATAGATCCCATTGTGCGGACGCACCTGTCGCGAGTGAAAGGTGTAGGGGCTGCCCTTGATCTGCTTGTCATTAATGCTGATTGTCAGAATCAGCGTGCCCTGGGTGTCGGGTGTAAAGGAAATGCTATAGGTGCCATCACGATGATCGGACACATCGATGGGCAAAAACTTGGCACTCGCATCCTTGTACTTGATCATGCAATTGATCTCCAGTCCACCATGGCACAATGCAACACCGTCTTTATCTCGCGAATATAATATCAAATCAACCTTGCGGTGCAGGCGCAGCTGGGAGAATCCCTCCCACTGTAGCGTGCACAGTGAAGGCTCCACTGTCTGCATGGTAATGATGCCATATAGGGGTATATCGTGTTGGTCCTTCGTGCTGGGTGCACGAATTTTTGAAAGAAAGTGCAGCGATTCAGAAATCTATAAACGGGAAGATTAAAGAAGATAGGAAACTGCATTGAGAAATTTTTATAAATTGTATGAATAGAGTTGGGATTGGTTGGATTTACTTGTAGATCATGGAAAGGATTGCTGTTGGAAAGCAAACAGGTAGAAGAAAAGTCTACCTAAAGAAGTTATACAACCTGGGTAAATTCTTGAGAACTTAATGAGGTTTTAGAGTAAGGTTAGGATATGCTTAGGATTAGGTTAGGATATATCTTATATTAAATCAATTTAAAAAGGAAGTTGAGGAAGAGTAGTGTTGGAAGAGAATATGATCGACTAAATATAATTTTTTAAGAATACTCTAGATAATGGTTTAGATAAGGATTCAATAAATACGAGATGTTTACAACATTTTCCTGAAAACAAAAGAAAAATGCTTGAAATTTCAAAACAATTTGAAAGGTATAGTCGTATATTTTTTAGAAGGTTTGGTAGAATTAGTAAGTCTTATTTTTCCGTACAAAGGCTTTCGTTAAACTAAGTTAACTAAGGATAGAAAAGAGTTTTATGTAGTACACGTTTTATTGAGAAATATTTGAAATACAAGAACGATTGAACAAGGTTCTTTGGAAATTTTAAGAACATATGAGAAACATGTGGGAAATTTGAAGATGGTTTGGGATATTCTATACAAAGGTTCAGGGAAATCTTTAAAAATTAGAAAGAGAAAGTCTAACTAAGAAAATACAGGGAAAAAGAGAGAGATATATGTATATCCAAATATGTTTAGAGGAGAAACGAGCACTACCAAGGATGTTCAAATCACATGAAAATCTTCAAGAAGGTAGTTCACCTTGGGATCGACCGGCGGCTTAAACTGTTGACAATACTCGAAGCGCCTGAGTAGAATACGAGCAAAACTCAAGATCTCGACATCGGCACCGATTTCACATAAGTCCTGACTGAATCGTATGGTGTCCATGGCCTGTTGCGTGCGTTTCTCTAGAAGATTGGGAGGAATAAGGTTTAAATGACTGTATTAAACACTTCTAGAATTTTTGTTTAGTTGTTGCCTACCCAGTTCCAGTTGCTGATTGATAATCAGCTCCACCTTGGACTCCCTGGCGCGACTGATCTGCTGCAGCAGCGTATTGCGATGCGCCTGCAGTGCCTCAAAGTAACGATTCATATAGCTCTCCACCTGCGCCTGTATATCATCGCAACGGGTATTGATGCCTCTGGCGATCTCGTGCAGACGTTCGATCGAATGCTCTGCATACTGGCAAAGTGGACGCGTCTGTTCGATGGCCTCGCGCAGCTGCTTGGCTACCTGCAGTTGGACAATAGCCTTGCCAATGGTCTCGTGCCGATGATTGCGATGCTGCAGCACCAGACAGTCCGGGCAAGCGAGCTGCAGAGGGCACTAAGATTAGCTGAGGCACTTAGGCATAGTGGAAAAAGTATCACCTGCTGGCAGGGCACACAGAACGCCTTCAGCTCGAAGCCGTGCAGGCTGCACTTGAGCAGCAACTGGCGACTGTCGCCCAGCCCCAACTGCTGTTGCTGCTTCTGCTTGCGGGCACGTCGCAGCTCCAATATATTGCGCATGTGATGATTGCTAGTGCTGCGCTGCCGCTCGTGCGCCTCCTTGCATAGTGTGCAGAGATTGAGTGTGCAGCTAACGCAGTGATAGGTGGCCTTACAGAGGAAGACATATCATTATCATTAACGGGAGGATCAGTGGAGTAGACCTACGCTTATATCATCACTACACAGCGAGCACCAGACACGTGAGATGACATCGTCGCCAGCCTGCAGACGCAGTGCCTCAATGCGTCGCACCAGCATAAAGTTCTGTGGCAGCTGCCGCACGCCACCCAGTGCCGGCAGCTCGGTGACGAACTGACAGACATGACAGCGCAGGCAGCGCATGGCATCGGCATCGCTGCTGCGGCTGTTGGAGCAAGCCGATGTGGAGCGCTTGGCATCTAGTTTGCTCTGCAAAGGAAACAGTTTGAGGAGTTTCATTTGATGATCTCTGCCCAGGAGCACCTACATACCCTTAGCATCATGCGATCCAAGGACTTCTTGCTGCGCAGACTGAAGCTGGCACCACGTTGCCGTGCTGGAGCCACCGTAGCCAGTTCAGCTGCACTGCCTCCAGTGGCAATGTCTGGCGTGGATGATCTCAGACTGTAATTGGAACGATCCTCCCACATGACCTCATCACGTGTGTTCTCATTGACTAGACATTGCAGGCAGAACGAGTGGAGGCAGTGCAGCGTGCGCGGATCAGTGTACACATCCATGCAGATGGCGCACTTGAGATCCTCCGGAAAAGTGATGCTCACAAAGCTCGTTGTGGGACGCATTGAGAAGCTGTTCGAGGGCGACACCTGAGGTGTGCCCACGGGCGAGGGGCTGCAGCTACGTGGCGAGGCCAGCGAAGCGTTGTCATAGAAATCCATAGGAGCAGCTGCTGCTCCTGTGGGCAACAGCAGCGAGCTGACCTCCAGTTGAATGCCACTATCTGGTGTAGGCGGCGAAATGCGCAGCTCTGGCGATGCCTTCAAATCGAGCACGCGCTTAGGCTTGGGCGGCACAGGCGAACGCGCAGTGGCAGTTGCGGTAGGCGGAGGTAGTGCGGGTGCAGGCGGTGGGGCCACTGTGATGTCACTGGCGGCACTGCTGCTCTGCACGGAAACGGATGAGGCACCGCTTAGTATGTTATCCAGCAGGGATTCCGGTGAGGTGGAGCTACCTCCGGTCACGCTGCTGCTGCTTGGCTCACTGTTGCTGTCTGTGCCGGAGGCGGAGAAGAGGATTGCCGACTGTTGCTGCTGCTGTTGTTGCTGATCTGTGGGCAAACCCAGCGTGCGTGAACGCCTGATGCAGTTACTCGTAGCCTGAGGTGCGTAGGCTGGCAGACGTGGCACTGTTTGGTGGCCCGTGGGCAGCGATGCCAGCTGTGGCGCAATGCTGAAGCTGATTAACTGTGGTGCCGACTTGCGACGCAGTGCATCCGCGTTGCTCAACTCCATCTGTGCGGTCTGCAGTCGAATCTTACTTGTGCTCAACTTCAGTTGCATTTTACCGCCCATTGGAGCTGCAACTGTAGTGGGAGCTGCTTGTGGAGCTGTTGCTGTCCAGCTGCGTTCGGTTGTGAGAAGCTGCAGCTGTTCATAGTCGATGTGGTTGCCCTTCGAGCTGCGTCTGAACGTCAGCTTCGTTTGACGAGTTGGAGATTTGTTGCCGTTGTTGATGTTACTTTTCCTGCTGCTCATTATGCAATCCAAGTGATTCTATTCACAATCCAACAACGTATTCCACATACACACACTTGACAGCTGCGCGTTCCGTTTGAAACTGCTGCTGGGCGAAGCTAGAGTGGCAAATGGCAACGCGTCGTATGCTTAATCCAATTACGTGAAAACGAAATAAGAATCGGAATGAAAAAGGTTTACAACTGTTCGACAGTTGGTGACATTGGGGCACAGTCACGTTATAACGTTAGACGGAATACATATGGATAATAACTCATGCTGAATCCGACAGGTATTTAGAATTTTATGGGTTTGTTTAGCAGGTGTTTTGCGTCCTTGGTGAAATGAGGCGCCATTTTGATAAATCTTAATTGGCTTGCGTTCCAACACATTCCACTTCATTCACACTCAGCGCACACTCCTTTTCTCTCTCTGTCCTTTTTCGTTCGGCAATTAAAAATATTTCGAGTTTTCGATCCGTTCACGGCGAAATAAAACGCCATATTGTTACATTCAACGTAACAAAAATGCTCTCTTTATATTACTTTTTACTTAACACTCAGCCCTCACACTTTACTCTCTCTTTCTTTCTCTCATTCTGCTCCATTGCATTCTAAATGAGTTCTTTTTTTGTTGTTGATCCATACACGGCGAAATAAAACGTTATGTTTGCATTGCTTACTCAAAGTAACAACAACAATTGTAAATGCGTAAAATGTACTCCCTTTATTTTGCACATCAATTTACACTCAGCCTACGCAACTTCACTCTCTCCCTCTCACATTCTCTTCCTTTCAGTGTCGATCAACATGTCGAACAAGTGACAAAGCTTTCAACTTCCTCGCGCTCTCTCACTTACATCTCTCTCACACGTGCGCGCTCTCTCGTGAATGAGTGAGCGAATGAGCTTTTGTATGGTGGCTGGGGCCGGCCCCCTCAAACCCAACGCACGCGCCTTCAGTGCGATTTTGTGTTGGGTGGCGTGCGTACACGTTCGTTAACGGTTGTTCGTGTCACACACTCTGTCAATACAGGGGCCCAAACTCAACGTGAATCGACTTGTCGGCGACGGGTGTGTGTGGGTGACGCGCGTCTTGTGTGTGTCTCGCGACTTGTGACGTTTGAAGCGTATTCAAGAATCGGCGCAGCCAGCAACAGAACGTACCGTGAACAACTTTCTATTTAGTTTTTGTTGCTGCTCTTTTTCGATTTTGTTTTTATTTTCGCTTTCGATTTTGGGTACGGCGCTTTCGAGTTTGTTTTTGGCTGCAGTTTTGAATGCGGTAACAGTTTCTTCTCTGTTTTGAAAAGTGCCAGATGATTTACTACATCTGTATAACAGATATAACAGTTAGAAAACAGCAAAACATTCCGCCGCAGTTGTTCGTTGTAAACTTTTTTTCATTTCTTTTGCTTTGTGTTTTATTTTCGTAACTTGTGCGAAATTTGTGTTGTGCGTGTGAATTTTCGGTGTCTTTTTTGTGTCTCGCTTTCGTTTACCGGTTGTAAATAAAAGATCAACATCAATATGGAATCGGTAAGAATGACTAATTAGCCGGCATATACAGTGTGTGTGTGTGTGTTTGTGTGTATGTGGGTTTTTAGTGTAGACAGGTCTGTCACTCCGAAAATTATGCAAAATGCTCTTGACTTACGTATCATCAGTCTCAAAGATCATTGGTGATAATGTTCCGACGTACATTGCGCAAAAGGTTAAAGTCCCTTCGCTTGGCGGGTCCCGAGCATACTATGTAGATCTGGGGGTAGAAGTGGAGCCCACACGGCGCTTTATCAAGAAATTCGACGTGCACGATAAGTAGTAACGGATTAGAGAAGTTCCATTTAGTACAAGTTCTTTGACACTTTGCTGCACTTTTGCATTGTATACCCTGTAGGGTGTGTATATGGGGTATACTCACACAGTGAAGCGACATTATGCATGCATTCACTTTATATCTATATATATTCTTAATCAACATTTTTTTCGCTGTCTGCGATTTGCTAAAAAGATACTCCGTAAATATACGACCTAGAGACACCCGATTTGGCCTTTAGGTTTTTTATAGCCAAACAAATCAAGTTTGTTTTAAATGTCGAAGATCGTGCGTGTTTATTTACATATATAAACAGATATATTTATTCTATTCTTGCACACGTTGTTCTAGGGTATTTCGCTGTCGGTTGCGCTAACCCGCCAACGCGTTGTTTACTGTGTATTTATTTAAAGAGTAAACAAAGCTGATTTTAAATAACATGACAATGCAACAGAGCTTGTAAATGAAATAAAAGTAATTTCGGAAATTTAATAAATCCATTAAAATATGCCATAATAGCCGTGATATCAAATTCCATAGTCAAATGGGTTTGAAGACTTTGTGTGCAAGCTCTGGAACTTGATTTATTCCAGTCTAAAAGATAAACGAGTGTTATCTATCCCGCCGACACGCAGCGATGATATAAAACTTGGCATTTTTTATAGCACATGGTATTAAATAAATGTTTTATTGCACAGGAGGAGAGCTACAGATTCGGTACAACAGACTATGTTGTCTTTCTGGGTATGATCGTGCTATCTACCGGAACTGGTATTTATTTTGGCTGCCTCAAGTGAGTATTACATCGGGATGCTTGTGAAATTATTTCGAATACAAAAGAACTTTTCGCAGAAAGACTAAAAAGTCGATCGAGGAAGTGGAACCCACCCTACCGATAAGCAATAGCAGCAGCAGTACGGCAACTCGAAAACATGATTTCGGTTCTGAAAAGATGAGCGAATATCTTTTGGGATCACGGCAATTGAAAGTATTTCCAGTTGCC
Organism: Zaprionus indianus; assembly: GCA_018904595.1. Classification (NCBI taxonomy): domain Eukaryota; kingdom Metazoa; phylum Arthropoda; class Insecta; order Diptera; family Drosophilidae; genus Zaprionus; species Zaprionus indianus. The sequence goes on from JAEIHA010000905.1 coordinate 9,220,304, forward strand.
ATGAGTCTGATAGCAAGGTGATAATGCAAATACTACAAACATGTGTAACGCCCACAGACAATCTGATACTTATCTCACATTGCGTTTATCTACAGTTATGTATCAGGCGTTACAATACTGGGTACCACATCTGAGATATATAATTATGGCACACAATACTGGTTTATAGCCATTGCGATTCTATTGCAAGGTATTGCCGTCTCGTACGTGTATATACCGGTGTTTGCGACACTTCAAGTGGGTTCTTCCTACGAGGTAAGCCAAAAACATAAACCTAATGACCCCCCATTTAAATAGTACAGTGTGAAATACATATAAACATACTTATACTAGTGAATTAATGGGCTTTTAAAAAGAATCACAATACAATAGTGATAAGAGAAGTAACTTGACTCTTGTACGCTTTTCAATTAGCTATACTACGTATTCGATGCACGGGGATTGGGTATATAAGTCGGGTACAATAAATGATTTATTGATTGCTCATTTACAATCGTCAGTCAATTATCGCTTAAAGCATGTACAACGATAAAGAAAGAAAGTTTAATAGCAATACAAATTTAGAATTAACGTTGAACAATTGCAACGAGTATACCAAATGCATTTGGTATTGCTCAGAGCCATTTAAAGTTTTGTACACAGTATTTCTTTTTTCGGCAGTTTATTTTTATCCAACTCTGGTTCGTCATCAGTATGGAAAAGTTTCTTAGTGAATTTGAAACCAAAGTGCAAATAATAGCAAACATTTTAATTAAGCGAAAGACTTTGAGGCAAGACTCATTCCAATATTGGACTTTGTACAACCAATGATTAATGATTGCAAACTGGGACAGGGAAATGGGTATCGTGCGCCCAGCATGCCACTTGACAGTTGTGTTGCCTCCAATAATTGCTTGAATATGATAACAAAAAAGAATTGATGGGGATACAGTTTGCGTGATAGTAAACTCGTCTCAATTTTGACAATAGACAATTCATTAAAAAAGGGAAGTTATTAACTGTGAAATGGGATTTTAAGCTTGACAGTCTTACATCGTAAGTTTAGTGCACTTTTTATTATGTATATGATTTATTTTGTTACTTATGAGTTCTGTACATATTTTAATTTGAAATAAATTATATTTTTTATACTTTCAGTATCTGGAAATGCGCTTCCATTCGGCTATACGCAGTATAGCATCGTTCATGTTTATCTTGGATGAGGTGAGTGCCGAATGTAAATGTTTTTATTAAATTATCTACTCTATCTAAATTTTGTACTCCATATTTCAGATACTTTTTCTGCCCTTTGTAGTGTATGTGCCTGCTATCGCGCTGAATCAAGGTGAGTACCTTGATTATCTTTGAATTCCACAAAAAATCTATAGACTTTCTTTATTTTCCACAGTTTCTGGCATCAACCTGCATGTTATTTCGTCTGTTATTGTCATCGTCTGCGTCTTCTATACATTTTTCGGGGGCATTAAGGCAGTGGTGCACACGGATGCCTGGCAGACGCTGGTGATGTTCCTCTCGGTGATTGTAGTGGCCGCCTTGGGAACTTACTATGCCAATGGATTTGGTAAAATCTTCGATGATGCTGCCAAGGGAGGCCGCTTGATCTTTACGAATACAAACCCATCTCCCTATGTACGTCACACTGTGTGGAGCGTACTCATTGGGGGCTTCTCGTACTGGACATCGTTTAATGCCGTCAATCAGACCATGGTGCAGCGTTATATGTCGCTGCCGTCATTGAAACAGGCGCGTGCCTCGATGGCCATATTCACAATTGGAACTGCGGCATTTGTCTCTGTGTGTTGCTATGTGGGGCTGCTAATCTTTGAGATGTTCCAGGATTGTGATCCCTTGTCGGCGGGCTTCATTAATCACGATGATCAGTTGTTGCCACTGTATGTGGTGCAGAGTGTGGGGCATATTCCCGGCATGTCTGGACTCTTCATTGCGGGCATCTTTGGCGCTGCGTTGAGCTCACTCTCTGTGGTGCTTAACTCAACCTCCTTGGTCATTTTGGAGGACATTGTGCGTGGCTGTTTCCGGATGCAGCCAAGTGAAAGGGCCTCAACGGTGCTGGTTAAGTCGAGCATTATAGTATTAGGACTGGTGGCTTTATCACTGGTGTTAGTGCTGGAGCAACTCAGCGGAGTCTTGAGCATCTGCACCTCGATGACAGCGATTGCGGCGGCTACCACGTTCGGTCTGTTTACCCTGGGCATGCTGGTGCCTTGGGCGAATAATATTGGCACAGCAGTTGGAGGAATCTCTGGCGCTTTACTTGCCGGTTGGATTTCCTTTGGTACACAGTTTACCATAGCAGCAGGTAAACTGAACTCACAGAAACTTAACGTTTCGGTGGAGAGTTGTCCTGGAAATACGACGTTACCTGACACAGTTTGGGTCGATGAGGATCAGGTTTTCCCATTGTATCGTCTCTCCTATCATTGGATCAATCCCATTGGCGTTGCCACAGTTATTGTGGTAGGCACCATAGTGTCACTGTTAACCAAACCGACAGACACAAAGACCCTCGATCCCGATTTGATATCACCAGTTATACACCGATTTCTGCCTAAGGAATGCTTCGCTGGTCGCAGCAGTTCAGCGGAAGCACAAAGAGAACGATGAAATGGCTGCGCTGAGTTGCAACTGTGCACAGTTCACGCAAGAGTTCCGAAAACAAATCACCGTTAAGCTTCCCTGCATGGAGGTGGAAAATTCCTAATCAGTGTGTTTTGAACAGTCTATATAAGGAGTAGTTTTAGCATAATTTATCAATAGTCTAGTCTAGTACAAATTGCAGTTGGATTCTGTAAGGGCGCACACAAGGTACAGGAATTTATGAATCTTTGTTTTCCACTTGTTTATAAAATATACAAACATAAACGAATATAACATATTGCATATGATATTATGTGTCTTATCTAGCATTATTTTTCAAAAACGTTTCTCTTAGTTGCTTTTTCATGCTTTAATGTATTTTCTTTGGCATTTCAATTTTTAGTTCTTCATCATTTTTCAATTAGACAGCAAACTGTGTCTCATATAGAATGTGTGTATTCCGTCTGACTTAGCAAGCATTATGTCTGTGATAAAATTTAATAAATATACATACATATGATATTCCTATACTAAACTTATTTTTTAGGACAAGAGTTTCTTAGGAAGAAAGATATAAAGAGTTGTTAATCACAAATTGGAATCTGTTTGCAGAAACTTTAAAGCTTATAATGTATTCTTCATTTGTACAGATATTAAATTGAAAAAGTATGAAAAGTTAATTCAACACTCGATTGCCTAAAACGACAAATTCTTCAATATGATGCCAAGTATTTGATCCTTAAGCCATTTGATATGGAAATGTATTGAAAGTTTATGCCGTACGATGTGTGAGCAAGTGCAGACCTAGCTTATTATTGATACCTAATGACAAGCGCCTTGAATCACATAAAAGGGAGTACTCCGAACTTGTTGTCAGCAACTTTGCTACCCTGTAGTATCTATGGTGTTCACAGTTTAGTTATGCTTGGGATGCATTAGCCTCACCTCACCCGTGGAGGTTGTTGGTAATGTACGCGTCTTTATATATTTCCTTAGCAAATACTTTCTCAGCTGGATGGCAATCAGAACAATGCAGATAATTCCACTAGTAATATAGCAATTGTAAACAAACTGTTGCTTCAACATATTGCATTTCGCTACAACATAATCATCCGGTGTTATAGTAGCCTAGAAAACATTGAGAATGTGAGAAGAGAACTAAATAGGTGCTTTTTCATGCTTACCAGCATAAAACTAGGATTCACATTGTTTCGCCAGCTGAAGGAAGCCACCGTGTATTCATCAATGCCCAATCGATTGACGTTGTGACAATAGAAGTGCGAGTGCCCGGCAAAGGCTAAACGTGGTTTTAGAAGCTTGCCCAGCATGTCCGTAGCATCTTTGGAGAGCACATGAAAGCGTTCTCTGTATGCCTCAATTTCTTGTGAGTCGTCCTCGTCGCATACTTTATCCGATATGCGATAAGTGGGAAAGTGTTGCATTAAAATGGGTCGGCTGTATGGATGACGACGAGTTCGTGCACATTCCGCCAACTGTGGATGCGACATGCAATACAGTGTTCTCGATATATTCTTGAGACCTTCTTCAGCTGCTTTGCAGAACATGCAGCCATCTCGCTCCATGGCCATTGAGTTGATCATAACAAAATGTATCTGCTTTATTGTGTATAAATGCACATTCGAGTAGTTGAGGAAGTGCTCGAAGCGACTCATGAAGAACGGATGCATTCTGAGGATTTGTAGACAGTTAACATAACAAATACACTTTTCCAATTTTTGTTCTACTCACTTGAAATGGAAGCCAACATCATGATTTCCGACCACACTGATAAGTGGTATTCCCGCTGGAAGATCGAACATCTGTAGATAGCGTACGACATATTCTTTAAACTGTTTATCGCTGACCATGTCGCCCTCATCGAATAAATCGCCAAGCACAAAGACAATGTCGGGCTGAAAGAGCCTTGAGGCTGCTTGAAAGGAACGTTTCATGTGCCACTCACGATATAACTTGTCCAGCCAATGACCACGATGTGGTCCCAACAAATGGGGATCGGCTATAATGATGGCTCTTAACGGATCATCGACATATTTTTTACTTTTTATCTCCGGCCACTTGCAGTTCTGCAGCATCACGAAATCGGCCACATATTCGCAGAAGAGCAAGGCACACAGTATAACAACAAAACATGCGTAAATCCAACGCATTTTTGCAATAAATATTAGTAAAATATCCTGCCGGCGAAATCGTCGAATGCAGGTACAGCTGTTCAGGGCTGGCGATCGTTGCTAACCAGTTAGTCAGGGCTTCAAATCATTAGCATCGACTGTGCTGCAACAGCTGATGAATAAACGGCATACGAATTTCATTATTTATTTCGACGCAATATAATGACAATATCATTAAAGTTCTTATTTTTTGCATTTGTGTAAAACCGGCACAACATTTAAATTTGTTATTTTCTTTCAGCACTAATACAAACTCAATGCGTTGCCGGCGAATAAACAAAAGCAAAGAATGCTTATTAGAATCGCAGGGCTGGCGATTGGTTGCTAAGCAGATAACCAGGGTTGCATGCCCCTTTTGTGTTTTTCACGCCGCATGTCTTGTTGCGTCAGCTGTTGGCCTCTCTGCATTATTGTAAATACTACATAATCATTTTCCTACAATTCGTTTGGCTCACGGAAAATTCATTTAATTTGTGTGTTTTCACACGTTTCAAAAGAGTTCAATAACAGGTGTGTGGTTTATTGAAATTGACAATTTCATTTAGCTAATTAGAGTTGTGTAATTTGCAGATAAGAAAACACACAAAATATGGAAGAATACGCACGTGAACCATGCCCCTACCGTATTGTCGATGATTGTGGAGGTGCCTTTGCCATGGGCTGCATTGGTGGCGGTGTTTTCCAGGCAATTAAAGGTTTTCGCAATGCGCCAACAGGAATTAGCAGACGATTGATTGGCAGTATGACAGCTATTAAAACCCGCTCACCCGTTATTGCCGGAAATTTCGCAGTCTGGGGAGGAATGTTCAGTACAATTGATTGCACCCTGGTACATTTTCGCAAAAAGGAAGATCCTTGGAATTCAATTATAAGCGGTGCTGCCACTGGTGGCATCTTGGCCGCTAGAAACGGTATTCCCGCAATGGCAGGCAGCGCAATCATTGGTGGAGTTCTGTTGGCTCTAATCGAAGGCGTTGGAATCTTATTCACCAGAATATCTGCGGAACAGTTCAAAAATCCCTCACCAACTGAGGATCCAGCTGCACTGGGGGATCCAGCATACAACTTTGGCTTGGGGAATCCATCGAACAATAAACAATACCAATAAAAATGTTGTTCTTTAATTTTAATTAATTTGTATGCACAATAAAATTTAAACTAACCGTAGATCAAACAAAAAAAATAACAAGCTAATTGAATTATGATTCAAAATTGGAAGATACACACTCGTAAACATGATACTATTATGTGAGATTTGAGAAAATTAGCCATTATTTAAGCTCTTGTACTCTCGAATCGATTTGAAATTAGTACATTTTTCGCTGGAGTCCAGCGAAAATACTATTTACACAAAGCATCGAACACATAGAGTACTCAAACAGCGGATTTTACTCATTTGATGGTCTCTTTAGAGCCGATCGCTGACTCGGAAAACGCTTCGGGCTCTGGGGTCGCAATATTTTCATAACATTAAATAAGTTAAATCCGCTGAGTACTCTATGTGTTCGATGCTTAGTGCTATTTAAGTGAGGTGGCAACGCTATTCACTGTCTGGTAGTTGCTTCTCTCAGCTGAGAACTACGGCGTCATACAACCTGAGAAAAACTGTTTGGAATATTTGCCTCTCGCTCTTACTTTTAACGGATAATTATTTTGTGGTTTCTCAGTACTAGGCTACTATTAAAAATCTTGGGAATAACACTGTCCTGGGAGGAAAATTTAAAATCAGACGAATGGTGAAAGTCCAATGTAGAAACACTATTGGAATTAATCCTCACATTAACTAAATTACCTTGACAAAATGGTTCCATTTTTGCAAACATTATTTTTAGGCAACTTGAGTTGAATTATAATGAAATCGATACTGTTGATGTAGGATGTTAACACATCCCACACTTCAAGCGGCTCAGTAAGCTTTTGAGTAATTTTTCTTTTTATTTTTAATTGGATTTTTAAGAAACCTCCCAAATTGATCGCACGCACGATCATGAGCTTGTTGGGTGGAACCGTTATGTACAGTCTCGGTGCAAGTATGCAAAATGCGTACTTATTTCGCACTTAGCCACACAGTTTGCAGTCTGTTTAACCCAGTTTCGAGCAAGTTACGCCTTGTCCGCGAAACCAGAACAACAAAATTCATGGAAAAAGACACTTTAAAGTATTCGAAAACGTGATAGCGCAACCTGAATTTTTTGAAAAACCAAATCCAAAGCATCCAATAAGCTATGCCACCGTCTAATGGCGATTAATTAAAATATTTGTTAATGACATCAAACAAGTTATGGCCACATCAATTAGCCATAGCGCACTGGCTCCCCCTTTTTCTATGGAGGATCTAACCGAGCCGACGTGACGGCACACGACAATAATGAATGTGTTCGCCTCAAATCGTTCGTAAATTCATTTGAGTAAGAAAAATGTTCGCCAATTTGCTTGATGTTTCCAGATCACACGCAATAATTTGCAGCTGATTGCAAAATCGGTTTATTTTTCTAGCAACTAAGTTAAATCATATTGACAGGTTTCTTTTTTTTTTGCATTTTGCTAAGAATCTTAATGGAACTGATCAATCAAGTACCTATGTTTATTAGGCAGTTTATGTTTTACTTTGGGCTTGACTTAATGCATTAATTGAAGTCAAATTAAGTCAAATATCAATGGAATGGGTACATGAAATAAAGCCCGCAGCTAAAATTTCTCACTTCAAAACGATCGATTTTTAAAACACAGTAGCCTTTTTGAAACTAAAAATGTATTTGAAGAATATAAAAACCCTTTCTGCCTATGGGATAATTATAACGAAAAAATGTCCGTTGAAGTTCTTAATCGGATCAAATGGAATCAAAAGCATTCTTAGACATGGTCGGGTGTAATGGCATGCAGTGAAACAAACTGAACTGAACTTACAGATACATAGTTTTCCAGAAAAAGATACAGCAATGTGGCAGATGGCATTGAATTGTTAATGCACTTTGTTAATTTTTAAAATTTTAAATTTTAAAAAAAGTAAGACATTAAAATTTAAAAAACGTATGAAATTTTTGACAAATATCACATGAACCTAAGGTGTAGGCAGTATTAAAAAAAAAATGATTAAAATATTTTAGGGGTGGAGATCTTGCTTCTTGCTTCTACTCCGACCTTCCTCTTAATCCTTGGTCATATTTACAGGGTATATGCTCACGTATACACCCAGAAACCCTCCGATTGCGCAATCAGATGGGCCCATTACCAGATGGGCTGATCAGTTTCGGTTTTCTTCATTGCAATCAGCGCTTGTTGGTGGGGCTTATGTGTATGTATGATGGGGGCATTGGCTTTTTGCTTTTGGCCAATTCAGCACTTTGCATATTTCATGTTTGATTCGTTTTCTTCGGTTCGGTTTCGCGGCTGCGACTAATGAGTGCGCTCCAGATTTCTGGTCTGGCCAAAGAGTCTGTCATGTTGCCACATGTGCAACGAGATGCAGATTGAGACGTTGCCGGTTGTCTGGCAAACGTGGTATAAAAACACCGAGGACTACACAGATTAATTACAACGATTTCGATCAGCGTCGTGTTCGGTTCTCCCTCGGTTCAGTTCGAAAAAAAAATCTTGCACCCCCAAAAAGGAGCTTCCACTTGCAACATGGGAAAAGTAAGTGCACCAAGGCAAATCCTGCAAGTCTCTGTCTCTCTCTCTCTCTAAACCCTTCTCCTCCATTCGTCAGTTGAGTTATCTATTCTGTCTTGGCCTGATGCTGTGCAGCGTCATGGTGCAAGCTATCGAGCTGCAGCCGGAGCTGGATCACGGTCCGGTGGCGTACGAGTTCCACTGGTCGGTTAACGATCCACACACGGGCGATATAAAGAGTCAGAAGGAAACGCGCAAGGACGATCAGGTGCAGGGGCAGTATTCGCTTGTCGATTCCGATGGCTATATACGCATCGTGGAATATACGTCGGATGCCCATAATGGTTTCAATGCTATCGTTCGGCGTGAACCTACCGATATCAAGATACCTCAACCGGCACCGGAACCCAAAAAACTAATTCTTGCAGCTCCCACCAAGATTCTTGCAGCTCCCATTGCCCCATTGGTTCACTATGCCGCGGCACCCAAGGCCATTCTCAAGGCCGAGGCACCATCGGAGGGTAACTATGTCTCGGTATCGGGACCCACAGCCCAGTACAAGTACTAAGTACAAGTGAACCCTGATCATGCTCCGACTAATATTCATACAGCACATCGTGAACTCTCGACATATCTCAAACGTGCCCCAGTGGCACTAGCATGCTTCATAATTAAGTTATATATATCATTATCATCTTGCCATACTTTGTACATCAATACTCGTCCATAACACCCCCTTAAGATGCATCAAACATACATACATACATACTGCATACAAAGTGCATACTCTAAAATCTAATAAATCTATTTGTATATATATCTACTTTATAATATAATACTGAATCTGTTCTGCAGTAGAACACAAAATGATGTGAGTTTTTTTAATGGGTGTGTTGGGGTCTGAGAAATCTTAAAATTACTATATTTAATAGAAAATCTTCAAGAAAGGCTTTATTAAGTTTTCATCAAGTTTTGGTTTAAAAAAACTAAAAAAAGGACTTCCGATCAGTAAGTTCTATATATATAAATATGCACAATATAACTCAGTATCATATATATTATCATATAACAAAGTTTCCACTCGTAAATTCTAGTGGAGCTAAGTAAGAGATTTCCGTCTGAGCACAGTGTAAAATATACAAGATAAGCACTCCAAAGTAGTCATAACACTTCATTCAGTTGGCCATAAAAACGTCGATATACACTCGACATAAACACAGTCTATGGATAGTCATCGTATCAGGTGCACCAGAGATGTGTCATCGTATGTTAGATAAGGCGTTGCATGGTGGCTTCGACAGAATCCACAGATAAACTAACACTAGTTATCTGCGGCGACGAGACTTGCCGCATGAAGAAGTCACGAAACTCACGTATCGCGCACATCTCCATCTCTATCTATCTCTGTCGGTTTCTTGCTGCCTCTCATTCACTCGCTTGTATTCGTTGGGGGCTCTTCTATCGATGGGGCAAACATTTTTCTGGTTCGAAAAATTTAACGATTGATGGCGACGACTTTGGTTGCTCAGTTTCAAAATGACAACCCGACTAGCTGTAACGGTAATCTTAATGCTCAGATATTTGGCATTAGCAACGAATGCAAATGCGAATGCTGAAGCGGACGGAGGAGACGGTGCGGGGGGAGAGGCCAATTGGATGGCACCCTACCAGCAAGAAGGCTGGGAAACCAAGGAGGTGAAAAACCAGGTGCAGAATGGTGAAGTAACCACTTACGAGCTGGGAAAGCCAAATTATCAGATCCTTAATCCCGAGGATGAGCCTGAGTTCATTACCGAAGATCAACCGCATTATCAGGAATGGCTGCGTCGCCTAACAAGTAATGGAACTGCTTCAGAAACTATCGAAGTGGGTGAACCCAGCGCCAGTTCGAGTGTCAGTGCTAGTGCAACGGAATATGAAGAGCCTTCACCAAGTAAAAGACCACAGTGGGAGAAGCTGTGGAAACGTAGCCATCCTGAGGAAGCCGAGTCCAGCAATAAGCTAAAAAAACAGAACGAGACCGAAGTCGAAGCTGTGCCCGTCGACAAGAAGAGTTTGCGCCCCAAGGTGCAGATCTTTGCCGGCGCCAAACCCTTTCAGAAACTCATCGCTAATTTAAGTTAGACTCTTAAATCCAATTGTAGTTTCAATCGAATTGATTATATTGTTATTAATTTATTGTTCATGAAATTATATGAGTTATATTTATTTATTGAATTAACAATAAAATATATACGATTATTTAATAAGTGCAATTGATTTATTCGAATGGAAAATATCTTTTTTATTAGTAGTAAAAGTTATAAGAAACCCTTTCACAATTTAAAGAGATTCTTAATATGAGATTGATCTTTGATTTTATATACAGCCTAAAGGCTTTAGCTAAGGATATTAAACTTAAGCTCTTTACAACTGTAAGGAAAGTAAAGTTTTCTCGGATCTCAAGGGAAACACTTTGATAAAGGAACATATTAATAAAGAAGAAAAAAAGATCTACACTTCGTAAAATATAACTGTTCCGATTCCTTTTAATAAAAAAACATTCTAAAGATACGAGGGTCGTTTGATAAGTCCGTGACTTTTTGTATTTGCCGCGCACCTGCTCTAAATACAACACTGCTCCTGTCAGCAGTTATCGATTAACAGCTGACTGTAAAATTTTGAGAAAGCTGCGTTTTTTGGTTTGCGTTTTATAGGCATTGAAAGCAGACGATCTCGTGAATTTTAACGAAAATGGAAAAAAGTGAATTTCGTGTCAGCATGGCAAAATTTCATAAATTGGGCTACGAACTGCTACCCCATCCAGCATATTCTCCAGATTTAGCCCCCTGTGACTATTTTTTGTTTCCAAACATGAAGAAATGGCTCGGCGGTAAGAGATTCGGGTCATCACAGAAACAAACGACTATTTTGAGGGCCTTGAGAAAACCTATTATTTGGAAGGAATAAAAAAATTGGAAAAACGCTGGACTAAATGTATAGAGCTAAAAGGAGATTATGTTGAGAAATAAAACGCTTCTTTGACGAAAAAAATATATTTTATTCAAAAAGTCACGGACTTATCAAACGACCCTCGTATATCAAAAGGTGCAAGCCTTATTAGATAGAAGCCCGAGTACCAGGAGATAAAGATCAGTTATCGATGAACACAAGTGCAGACAGTCGCCAGACTCCACTCCTGATAACATATGGCGCTCTTAACGGTGCGTATCTCCACCCCAGACTGTAGACAACTTGACACCTTTATCTGATCTGCTCAATTAGAGCAGCGTCTTGTAACTGCATCTCTGCCGGCTACGTGTGCAGACCCACGAAAATGTTTCCCAATTGATAAAGATAATCGAGTGAGAGAGAGCGAAATTGATAAGAAAATTGTACTTAAAATTCAACAAGAAGAAGTACAAACTGTGGGTAGCCCACGCGGGTAGCCCAGACCCAAGACAGAAATTATAAATCCGTCGAGCAGACAAGTCTTCATGGGCAGACTCAAAAAAATGGTCAGTGAGTGCAGAGCTAGAAATGAAATGGAACCACTGCAAAGGGAACCAGTGCGGCAGCTCCAGCTAGAACTAGTACTTGAACTGGAACTGAAGCTGATTCCGAGAGCTTGAACTCGGCATCGGCAACAGCATCGCAGCATCTGCATCAGAAAAATGTCTGTTTGCTAATCAGCTTGCAGAAATGAAGAATTTTACGGAAGCGCAGCGACAGCGGCAACTCTGCAGATTGTCTTCTGAGGTATTGCAACAAATGCAACAACAACTAGAAGCACAACAACAACTGCAACTCTTACTGAGAGCGTTGGCGTCGTCAACTGCTAAGCAACTGGCGCACACCTACCGCCGCAGCACCCTCCACACAAGCCTAGTATTTGGAACGTGCCGGGGGCAACGCTTCCGCGACCCATTTGTAATGCTCGCAAATAGCTCAGCTCAGTCGGCAAAACGTATTTAAGAGCTATTCAGCAAATTGCGGCAAAGAAGTTGCACGCGACCAAGCCAACTGGAGACCCACCATCAAGCATTATTCAATATCCGAAGTGAACAGAAATTCTGAAAGGTAAGACTAATTGGAAGTGCCTCAAAGTCTCAATACCCTTTTGCGGAAGGAAATTAGTAAAATATGTGAAGTGATAAATGAGTGTAGAATTGATATTGAAGAAAACTAAAACAATTCTAAAGAAGTTATTCTATTTATTGAAACATTTCAATTCGAGAAAACCATCTTTCATTATAAAAGAAATAAAATAATGTAGATAACAATAAGAATTTATTGATTTTAAAGAAGTTCTTTGAGAACCTCATAAAATTATTGTTTAATTCAAAGAATGCTTCATTTATAAACAGAAATATACAATAATATTCTCCAAATTCTATAAATGATTATGTTGATTTGATTTCGGAAATATTCATTCCTAAAAACTTCATATTAATTTCTCTAGTTATATTCTCTATATACGGAAAACCCTCAAGAGAAATTACTGCCAAACTTGGATATTTTTCCTTCCACCTTTTATTTTGTTTCTACCTTTTTTTTAAAGAAACATTAAAACTGGAATAAGGTTATTAATTAATTAAAGAGCAACGATTTCTACCTAATCAAAATAGCCTTAGCAAGGGTATTTTAAAGAAAAGAAATTGCAAAAAACACTCCATATTGTAAACAATAATAAACGCTTTTAAATGAAAGTATGTTAATAATGGAGAATTGGTATGGCTCATGGGGAACTGGGAATCGGGCACATTGACCTGCACTCTTCTTTTTTTTTTTTTTTGCTTAAACTGACCCCTTTTTGTTTTGTTTCTGCTGCTTTCAGATGATTGTGCGACACAATTTGGTCTTCACTCTGCTGGCGCTGGGTGCACTTCAACTGGCCACGGCTCACTTTCCACAGTATTGTGCCGAATGTGAGCAGGAGATTTGGGAGCAGGTGCCATGCAGTGATATCAGTACAACGACGACGACACCGCCACCGCCACCCACGACACCGCCAACGCCTCCGCCAACACCCAGGCCAACCACAGTGCTGCCTCCTACACTGCGGCCCACAACGAGTGCTCCGACTACAGTGCTGCCGCCGCTAACTAGCACACCCTACATACCCTATACACCCTACTACAGTTCCACACCGGCGCCTTATGTGCCCACAGCTCCGCCCACACAGCCGTCGGACTACAAGAAATGCTACTGCGACTGCAAGCTGGGCTGCAAGGAGTTCTGTCGCAAGGTATCTGTGTCCGGTCCTCTCCAGCAAATAACGCAGATCACCGCAACGGGTGACTATGCACCGGGTGGTCAGATCGAGTACACGCACTCGCATCAAAAGAAATACGTTCCCAAGTATGCAGCGCCCGCAAGGAGCTACAAGCCTTATCCCTTGGCCTATGGTGAGACAGCGGTAGCTGCCTCTGCGCCAGCGGCAAACAATATCAATGCACCCAATTACACGCTGGAGGAGTTGGCACAACTGTTGAGCACAGCCTACGGCACCAAGAAGGGTTATCCATCATCGAGTGTGCCACTACCGCCACCATCGGTTTACTACTCGCAACAGCCAGAGTACAAACCGGAGTACAAGGTACCAGAGTACAAACCGGAGTACAAGTTACCCGACTACAAGCCCGACTACAAGGAACCTGTGTACAAGCCGGAGTACAAACCCGAGTATAAGCTGCCCGAATACAAACCCATTTACAAGGAACCTGAGTCTCAGGAGTACAGCAAAGTGGATCCTCCTGCGCCGGTGATCAATTCAGCTGCCGCAGCTGTTGCTTCTGGGGGACGCGCCATTGCGAGTGCAAAGACACCATACGATCAGGTGGTAGCCACATCGGCTCCTGTCTATGATAGCACTACATCCTATCCGATTGCTGCACCCGAACCAGAGCCAGAACCTCTTCCGGTGCCTGTTGCTGAGCCTGTCAACGTGCCCGAACCTGTGCCCCAAACTGAGGCATATCCCTCGCAGACCGAGGCATATCCCAGCAAGTCGTACGACAATCCCGCCTCCAATGACATCAAACCCCATGGTTCGTCATCCTCCTTCGATCTAGCCATCGATAACTATCTCAAGGACTTTGGCTATGGCAATCAGATCAGAGATGTGGACTACTAATGCAGTTCACCGCACTCAGTTATTGTTACTAGTTGTTAATAGGTTAATAGGAGCTATGCCTAAGTAAATGTTCATGTATTTATTTATTAGTTCACCGATTTGTTGATCCCTGAATACAAGTGTCTTTTAGTAATCTTTGACTGTTATTAATCTCTTGAAGGGGAAGATGAAACGAAGATGGAAGGGTTGTTGAAGAAGAGAAGCTGGGAGAGTTAGGTCGATAATTGTTGACTATAGTCATACATTAACTCTCTTGACGATCAAGTTGATTAATGAATGGATGATGAGATGGTAGAGGCGAAGGGAATTTGTAGATGGTGCAGATTAACCTAAAATGTGTAAAGAAAAACTTTGAATATTAGAATCGGAGAAAAAGAATTCGAACTAAACTTTGTGGAGCCTTAAGTCTTAAGACCTTTAAGACCTTAAGACTTAAGAAAGTTATACCAATTGTGTTCACATTTCAGATTCCCAAAGAAAGACTTGGAACATTCAATATGATTTGAATATATCTTTTAAATAGTTCATATATATATAATTTATTCAGTTATAAAGTTGTTCCCCCAATCAACCAACTTCCTTTGCTCGACCTTCAGGCGCCCGAAAGTCAAATTGATGTGACAAAGTTGCCCAAACACAATCGAGCGTTGTGCTGTGACACCCAAACGTGTGTGGGTGTGTTCGAGTGTGAGTGCCTGTGAGTGTGTGTCTGGGTGTTCAGTAAGGTATGGTAATGTATCTTTCGATCTACAAGAGTGTACATGTCGCTAAGTAGACACAACTTATTATTTATGAAGTCTACTTAAGTTTATGTCTCGCGAAAATGCGAATGCAAATACGAATACCGTTTCGAGTGCCGAATGCCACAATGAATATGCGCGAATATGTGCGTACGTTATGTGGCACCTGATTGGGTTGGGCGACGGCCGGCGACAGGCAACGACAGCGGGCGTGCTGCGTGCCGCGTGCCCCGTGCTGCGTGGTGCGTGTGTGCAACCGGCAAACTGCAAGTGCAACAAAGTGCGTGGAGCTCTGGACGCCGAACAACTACTATAGATTAAGGAGCAGGGTAATGAATGGGGGTACACAAGTACCAAGTGGACCCACCGCCACCACCCCACCACTGGCTCTGGCCAGAGTCGACCACTCGCCATGCAATCGGTATCTTGTTCTAAATGAATGTGGCGCAAGATACGCGCCGGGGACCCGCTTATTACTTCATATCGAATTTACCTACGTGTCGCGAATGCATTGCAAGTGGCAATACCCTGCATGTGTGAAGGGGTGTCTCGAAATTTTACTCAAGTCAACTTTGCTATTGATGATCGATTTTAAACGCATTTATTATTTACATTAATTTGTGCCCTATCTTTAGCTCTAGCAAAACTCTCTGCGAATAAATTGCATATTTTATAGATGATATAAATAAATATGATAAATATATAACTATGATAGATCGATAAATTTCAGTTGGTTTTCTTTATTCAAAGTCATAAAATATTTAAGTTTAATTATATTTCATAAAGAAACATTTAAAGAGCCAATAAATAAGGTAACACTAATTATTGATGCTCTATCTATAGGGTATCTAGCCTGCTAGTACTCTCCCATTTTATTTGTATTTGTCGCCTTTTCACTTAGCGCACTGCACAGTGTCGCATTGACTTGTGCGCGCCCGAAATGGCGAGTGGGCTACACACGCAGCACCTTCCTCTCCATCTGTCCCGTTTAACACTCCCCACTCGCCTTGATCGCTCCCCCACTCCCGCCCCCCTTGATCGAACTGGTGTCGCGAACGGATGTCGTAATCTGCCTAATTAATTAAGTAGAAAAACTGCAAGCGCGTCGAAGGCTGTCTGAATGTCAATGTGCAATTTGTTGCGCTTGATGGAGTTGCCGAAAAGAAACACTTTAGACCCCTAACTCCCGCCCAGCCTATAGAGATCTAACTTGTGGTTTAATTGTTGACAGATCTACGTAGATTAATTAGGGATTTTGGATGAAATTATATTGGAAATATTAAGATGAAAACTTTTATGTATGAAAACATATAATGATTTGATTTAATTTGAATACAAAGAAACATCTTATTAAACTTAATTGAATTAGTTTCTTCTTTATAAGACTATATCCATATCACTGGACTACAACCCGATATCATCTCAATGTATGACATCATTACCGAAATCTTGTCAAAAGGCTCCCTTGCCTTACTTTCACTTGACTTTGAAACTTGTTCAGCATTACGAATGGGGAATGTCGAGTTCAGTGGAGTGCGCAGTGAGTGCATGTGAGTTGTTTACAGTTATGTCAGCTTATCAATCGACGCCATTTGATTGATAGACAAAATTTCAGTTGAACCCCCAAAAACTGAACCATAACAGGGCGACAACTTGATTTGTTTATGATTAACTTTTATTTTGATTTGCACTCCTTTTTTTTTGGGTGGTAATAAAATTATTGGCAATCAAAAAGTTGGCCGACAAAAAAAAGTAACTGTTTCTGCATTAGCCACATTCCGGTTCCGTTCGACTGGGACTAATCCACACACACACATTCTACATGGAGGTGTGGACCGTGCTACAGTTTTTCGGCTATAAAAGTTGCGTGCGGAGCATTTGGCGACATAGTTCAACGCAGGAGCCCCAAGCCTAAAGATCAATAGATCAACACAGAATCGCAAACCCAACAGCAAAATGTTCTCAGTAAGTATTCAATACTTTATCCTCCATAAAATATTTATTATGTGCTCTCATTCTGCAGCTCATGTCTTTCCTCGTACTGGGCGTGGCTGCTGCCGCTGCCATTGAGCTGCCCCTGGGCTCCATTTACCACGCGCCCGCAGCGGCCCTCGTGAAGCCCCTGCTGAAGACGGTCGAGGTGGAGGCACCTGCTCACTACGACTTCGCCTACTCGGTGCGAGATGATCACACTGGGGACATTAAGAGCCAGACGGAATCCCGCAAGGGCGACGTGGTGCAGGGCCAGTACACGCTCGTCGATGCCGACGGATATCTGCGCACAGTGGACTACACCTCGGACGCCCACAATGGTTTCAATGCCGTCGTCCGACGTGATCCCCTCGGACAAAAGATTGTGAAGGCTGCGCCAATTGCCAAGATCCTTTCTCCACTGCCTTTGGCCTATGCGCAACCCAAACTGTTGGCCCCCGCCGCCGTCAAGCTGCCTCTTGGTGGTCTCTATCACTAGAGGAGTCCACGGAGAGCGAGAGAGAGAACATTCAGACACTGATTTCATCGCATACGACCACCCATCTCAACTCAACTCGACTCAACTCAACTCAACCGACGACATTACCTGTAACTATAACTGTGTAACTTAGTTTCCAATGATCGCGCTTTTCTGTACTCATTTCCGACTTTATTCTTTAATCTTCGCATTCTACACTACATGCATCAAACGATCCCTCTACCAAGACTCTCTGCACACGACTTGCATTACTCTCCAAGTCTGTGCTTCCTATGTTTAATGCTATATTACGATTATGTGTAAAACGAAAGCAATAAATGCATCTTAGAAAACAACTTTAAGGTCAGAAAGAACTAACTAATCTACTTGGGTGCCCTTATCAACCTGGTATCGGTTTACGGCTGACCTCACCAGCTCTCGCCAGGTGATATTACTTCTCCCCCGATTAGGCCTTCCTTTTCCTGTGCCATCCATATCGGGGCCATGCTCGTCTTTCACACGTTTTTTAGGAGGAGGTTTTTTTCTTCATCCATCGATTTGTCCGATTGATTCGAAATCTTCTTCGAAGAGAAGATCCTAATTTTCCCGCTTTAGTTGTTGCAATTTTGTAAATTTTAGATATTTTTATTAAGTTTTTTTTAACTCTTTAAAAACATCTAAAAGCAGTAAACTGCTTAATGGATCGGACTCATTTGGTACACAAATGGGATCGTGTCTTGGGAAACGAGCTCTGTTAGCGAAAAACAAGCAGTTTTTCATTTGAAATAACGGCATTTTTTTTTAATTTTCAAATCGAAATTGCAGAAAATCCAGAAAAGTTAGCGACTTGCGACTTTTTGTAATTTGTTCGGCTTTTTTTTATTTAACTGAGGAGGAGCTTTCAACTTCTTGAAGCGCACAGCGCGGCCTGGAACAGGCTTCAAAGTTTTGGCCTTTGTTTTTAGTTTCTTTGCTTTAAAAAAACGCCCCCTTTTAAAAACTCCCACTTTGTTCGGCAGGAGGGGGGCGGGGCGGCAAAAAAACCGTTTTTAACAGTTCACTGTGAACATAGTGCCCTCTAGCGGCTTGGCTGCGAACGAACAAACGTAGCTTAGCATGTTTCCCAACCAATGTGACTTGGTATTTTTCTGCAAAAAGTAGTATTTTTTCGGATTTCGGAACCGAAAAAGAAAAACGTGATTTTTTCGGTCAAAAAACAAGTTGAAAAGTTATATTTTAAATTAAAAAGTGTTTTGCAACTGAGCTCTAATAGTACTATGATTTTTTTATGTTCATTAAATTTTGGTAGCTTTCTTTCTGTGTGGCAGTGTAAGAATAACTGCCAACGTCTCTATTCGTCTGCTTCGCTCTCACGTTGTACTCCATCATCTTATTCTCGGAATTCGCGGTCTACAGTAGCTCTAACGTAGCTTAAGGTTTACCGTTTAAGATCAGTCTCCCATTGTACTGCAGTGAATCAGGTCTCGACAGAGTTAGTCGAATGAAAGGTGAAGTGTCTAATGAAAAGTGAAGTGCCTTTTTTTTTATTGCACATCAGTAGTCTAACTACGTAATGGTTCATTGACATTCATTAGGTATAGTTTATTGTGGTTGTATTTAGTCTCAAACAGACTAAGAAAATGAATCAAAACTGTAGGCTATGATATCTAATTGATATTGACAGATAATGATCAAGGTTTGGTTATGGGTTGGCTTTGTTCAAATTTAAGTGGAGTTTAAGAAAAAAACTTGAAATTATTTAATGATTTTTACATATGCAAATAAATAAAATCTTTGTAATTCCTGAGTAAGTAAAAAAATAAAGATAATAAATAAAACATAGCAATTGATAAGAAATACAAGAACAAGTGTTCTATATAAACATTTTGACTGAATAATAAGATTCAGATAATGAGGTTAAATTTTCTTAACTTAAAAAATATAACATCTTATTTGTATTATTAATGGAACGACTTTTTCATAATATCGTTTGCTTTAAGAACAAATTTAAATCTTTGTTTTTTCTACCAAAAATGAAAACGTTTGGCGGAAAACAAGTTTCTTGCTTGTTGCCCCACCTTCATTTTGTTTACCTAAAACTTTCTCAATTACGCCGAAAACTCGCGATTCGCGATTCTGCCGTGCAAGTGGCGACTAATCAATTTTTAATGCGAGCTGCACGGCCAGGCAGGACAACAATCAAAACATCCTTGCTTAAGAGATGCCAATTATCCGACTAAGCAGCGATGCAGAGGGGATACGGTGGGGGGCGGGTGAAAATGAAAGTTGCCGGTGCAGAAGGACGCGTGGTCTAACGGTTCTAACCCCAGCAAGCTAGCAGGTGGAAGGAAAATAACAAAAGTGCGACGCCTTCATTTATCTTTCACTCTCCTCCGACTATTGCAACAATTCGCGACTTGCCAAGCGCGACTCGCGGGACACGGCGTGGCGTGGCTGCTGCGCGCTGTCAAGGTCTGTGGCGGCGTCGCCTCGCCAAAAGCACAGCGGCAGCTTTGGCTTCGCACTGCAGCAGCAGGCAGCAACAACAACAATGGGTAGAAAGATGCATGGATGCGAGATGCGGGAGAGGGGGAACCGCAACTAACCTTTCCTAATAGAAAATTATTAGAACGGCCTTCAGCCGTAGCGGGCTGGGGGAGTTGGGGAGAGCGCTGGCTGGGGCACAGTTTCATACTCTTTGGCAACGCCTGCATGTTGCATAGCCAACTTTCAGGCGCCGCACGGTGGGCAAAATGTAAAGATTATATAGAAAAATATATGAAATATTACTGAATAGTAGTAAAAAGATAAGAAGAATAACTTATTTCTAATTAATTTTAAATCATTTTTTGTTGTTATTACTTTTTTTTTATTGTACTTATATATTTTACATTTTATAATTGATTAGTTAATTTAATAATTTTGTGTTTACTTAAAAATATAATTATTTTATAAATTTATAAATAATGCACTTAGATAATAATTATTTTGATAATTTTTAATTACATTGAATAGTTAGAATTGTTAAAATTGCAACCCTTTTTACCACTGTACAAAAACCACCGTTGAGCCAAAGCTTTTTTAGAAAGTGTTACATGAACTTTAGCAGAAAAGCTGCGAGCGGCAATTCGTGCGAAGCTTTTCATTGAGCACGAACATTGGGGCAGGTAGCGTCGGCTGTGCTGGGTGTGAGTGTGTGTGTGTGTGCTTAAGGACAACGACGGCGTCCTCTTGGCTAGCGTATTTCCTTTTTATGCGTGAGAGAGAGAGAGAGCGAGAATGAGAGAGAGAAGGCTGCTGCAGAGAAGCGACGCCGCGGTGTCTGTTGGCTTAAGATTTCATAGGATGTTTTCTTAAGACCATCGCGTTGATGACAAACTTTTTCGCCCACAGTTAGGATCGCCTCGACAATGGTAGGTGGGTTGTCATTGTCACGAAATTTCGTAAGAAAAATAAAAAAGATTTTATCAGGAAATTCGATACAGAGATTAAATATTCGAAATTTAAATAGAAACAAAGTGAATGAAAAATAAATGTGATGAAGAGAATAAAAAAGGGAAAAATAATCGAAGTTAGTGAAAAAAGGAAAGTGGATTCCAGCTTATTTTATAATATATGTATATATTATATTAATGTACATATATAAGTATAAATAGCGCACTTATTGGTACAAAAAAAAAAAAAAATTATTTACTTCAAAGCCTTCAATGTTTATAAGAAAAATTGAAATATATAGGAATATTTAATAAATGTACAATTATGATGATTTACGTTCATTATACAACTTTTAAGTATTTATTATCACTAAACAATTTATCATTTTGGAAGTAGGAAATAAATTTGTTCTATTTATCTGCAAATGAATTTATCAACCTTTTGTGTTGGCCGTCCTACAAATTGTTGGGCTATCCATTAACCCTTCAATCGAATCCGTAGCCTTGCCAGCTACATATGTAGATATATATATGTCTATATGCATGTGCATATATTAGGCCATCATCTGTCTATCCGAGCATCTATCATTTATAAGCCCACCTGCCTAAGCGTCAATATTCCTTCGATTACCACGAACCCTTCAGGAAACCAATCGTTGCTACCTTTTCTTCTATAGCTCAGTCAACGTTCTCTCTCTCTGTCTTCATTTTCCTCTTCTACCTCCCTCCCTTCCTCTCCTTTGTTCCTTTGGGAGCAGGGTTCCACTACAAATGTAACAACTTCAAACCGGCTTTTTGCAATACAACAACAGCAACACAAATGCACAACAAATACACAAGCCTGACGCCTAACACAAGCACAAACACGTTCGCACATCAGGTGACGGTGACTCACTCAGACAGACGCAGAGACAAACACCGTTTCTATGGCAGAGCCAGAGAGAAAAAGAGCGAGTGAGCTTTGAGAGAGCGAGCTCTTGGTCTCTCTCTGGAGCTCGCCGCTCTCTGTCTGGCTCAGCTGTTGTGTAGTTGTTGTCGTCGTTTGTTGTTCACGTGGTTGCTGGCGCTCGGTTTTTGCTGCCTCTGCCTCTGCTGCTGCCACTGCTGCTGCTGCTGCTGCGTTGAGCCATGTGCAGTCCTGGCAGCACGCACACACACCTTTACGCACGCACAGGCATAGGCAGTGACTGTAAGGGAAAGAGAGAGAAAAAGTGTGAGAGAGAGAGGCTTATGCCTATTTAGGCTTCGAGTGCTTGACAGCGCCAGCGTCAGCTCAGTTGGGCGACAGACTTTGCAAGCGCTAGACACGACACGAAGACGACGACGACGAAGAGTGGCAACGCTGGCGAATAACTGTAAACTCTGTGAATTATAAAATGTTGCAAAGAAATTCTGTGTAAACTGCCAAAAAAAAAAAATAAGAAGAAAATCTCGTGTGCAAAAAAGGATTTTCCAAGTGCGTGCGAAACAAGCAAAACTTAATGCCAAATTAAATAAATTAAAACTATGTGCAATTTCAACGGCAACAACAACAGCAGCGACAACAACAACAACAACTGCAACAACAATAAATACAAGCGCAGCAATAGCAAATGCAAAGAAAAGTGTTTTTGTTGTTTATGTTCGGTTTAAGTTGAGGCCAAATTGTTTATCAACACAGAGACACACACACACACAGGCAAATGTAGCCAGAAAGGTGAGTTGATAATATATATATTATACAGGGTATAGAGATATGAAGAATACCTCATATCGCATGCGATTGTTTCAGGCATATATCCCTACTATAATTCCGCATCAAAATTCCTCTACAACTGCTGTCAGCCAATCAGCAAAAGGCGCTGCCGCAGCAATGACATTGGCTCCACTCGCTGTTGTTGCTGTTGTTGTTGTTGCAGCTATTGTCGTTAAATGTCAGGGGCATGTGCACCCGAACGGCACAGCGTGCACAGTAGCAGCGTTTCTCATATCCTTCTCCACACATCCTCACAGTTCTCAACTCTCATTCATATGTTTCCATGCCCATTTGATAAATGGAGTTGGCGACTTTCAATTTCATGTGCGCTCCTCCTCCTCCTCTTACTGCTCCTTCGGTTGTTGCCACACGCGCTTTATTGGCGCCGTGGCAGGAATATTAAGAGGGAATTTCCCCCAGCATTGCATCCTTTCATTGTCATCACTTCTTCTTGTCGACAAATGAAGTTCCTCTTGGAGTCGCAACGATTCCCGAAGTGCATTTTCCTTACGCCCTTCAACTTTTGACTTTGAAATTCCAATTGGAAATTCTCAATAATTTTGGGTTTCACTTTAGAATAGTTTTTGCCTGATGATTATAGCGGAAATTGTAGACATTATTTATTTATTGTCTCAGCAAAATTTAATATTCGCTTCATTTTACGTGGACTCCATGGAAATGTTTACATTTTTGCACTGCTGCTGTTTATGATTCACTTCGCAATTGGAGTATCCACACACACTCGACACTCGTTCCCAATGGTTCCCGGCACTTCTTTCATGGCCTTGCTGCGTTGCGTGTTGCACGAGATCTTCGCGTGCCGGCGAGACCAAATGGGTTAACCATAAAACTCCAATTATATTTTTGCGTAATTGTGCTTGTTCTCTTCAGTTTTCGATCTCTCAGCAGGACACGCATGAATGGACACAGGCAACCATGCAGCATAAGCAGACTACCTGCATGTGTGCCATGGCAACTCTAACTTCAATTCTCTAACTTCAACCCCGAAATTTAAATTGCCCTCTTCGCACTGGCTAAGCCTGATTGTGGCCAATAATTGTGCCAAGAAGACGCAGTCAAATTCTCTGGCCAAGAAATTCCAAGCGGCAAAAAACTTTTAATGAGATTTTTGCTCAAACTTTCGCATTCGTTTTCATTTTCGTTGTACTCTTGTTGTTGTTGTTGTTGTTTTGGGCGAAACAATCGAACGGTTTTTCTGCTTTTAAAACTCAACAGCAAATCGGCAGCTGGCGAAAACGGCGCGATTTGCATGCAAAATGAAATTAGCCCTGGCTCAAAAGAACACCCAGGCCGGCGGCACGTACCACTGGAAGGGTGTGAGCGAGCAGAGGGAGTGTGGAAGGAGTGAGAGAAAGGGAGAGAGAGGGAGTGTTGGTAATGGGGCAACGAAGATAAGCGCATAATTACCAAGTGCGAGTTTTACGAGTTTCTCAGCCTTATTTGGTCTTTCTGTTTTATTTTTTGTTTTCTTCTTTTGATTTTCCTGTTTTCATTTTTGCTCGTGCTCGCAACGAAACTTTGTGCATTTTCCTGCGGGCAAAGCACCTGAACAGATGCCAAGCCACCTCCTTCTCTCTCTCTCTTCCTTTCTCTTCTTGCCTCGTTTTGGCACGTCGCGTGCATTAAAATTAAAAATTTATCCCAACTAATAGAGAGTTCCGGCTGTAGCCCCGAAGCTAGCGAAAGCGCGATAGTTGAATTTAATTCGTACGCTCACTTTGAGCTTGGTGCGTCGGGACTTGCGGACAGTTACGGACACTTTTGGTGGAACGTTCTCCCATTGGCATATCAAGGATTCAATGGTCTAAAAATGGCACTTTAATGGCCCTAAAGCTGCTGCCAAAGCAAATCTCAAATGCCAATCGCTGAGTTTTTATAGTGTGCGAGCTGTAAAAGCTTATGGGCTGTTCTAGCTAATTTCGAGTTTATTTCGCATTTGATTTTGTATTATTTGCTAAAAGTCCTTTAATTTCAGTTAATTGCTTAGTTTATTCTTCAAGTATTTGACTATTTTATTGACTTTGATAATTCTTTTTGAATCCGTCAAGGAATTTACTGAAAAATAAAGAAAGTTGTTGCTTAAACTAAAGATTAGTTGTTTTAAGATGCCAATAATGTGTTCATTAGTAGTTAATCGAAAGTTAAATTAAAAAAATAACATCTAATACATTTCAATTATATAAAACTGTTTAATCTTAAAGCCACTTTCCAATCTCTTAATTTTACCATGACCAGAATGACTGAAACAAAAACGTCTTCAACTTCTTGGCAAATATAAAAAGTCAGCAAATTGTATAGTTGGTGAATGCTTGTTGATAAGCCCCAAAATAAGAGTAAAGAATATCTGAAAAATGTGTAATTAGTAAAAACTGTCTATTCTCTCACTGAAAACAGTTGCAGCTCTTTGGGCAAGAGTCCTCTTTGAAAGGGAATACAAAAAGAAATGCTTTAAATGCAGCCACGTTTTCAATTTAGGTTCGTTCTTCCCCACTCCCCCTCTCTCTCAGTCTCTCTCTCTCTCTGCCTGTCTCTCGACTGACAGTTTGCTGGTGCAAGTGCAACTGCTGTTGCAATTCATGCCACACAGCACTTGCCACGCCTAATGCATTTTAATGGCTCGCAGATGTCGACACAGTCCGAAAAACTGCAAACTAAAATAACTTTTCATTCTGTGAGTGCTAAAAATCTCAACAACAACAACAACAGCAGCAACAACAACAACAACAACAGCAGCAAGTGCACACGTATGAGGCTAAAAACAGAAACCAAAACAGAAAATGAGTGGAATGTGGAATTGCAGTGTAATGAAATTAAAATTGCATTTCATTCACGTCGAGCCAGAGCAATTTTCTATTGCATACTTTGCTGCGTTTCGGACTGAGGCTGTCGCTATTTTTGGACTCGCACGCCGCAGGCGCTATTCGTGCACCATGTGTCCTTGAAAGCTGCTGCCTGCCTTCCCTGTGCGTGGGCGCACAAGTGAAGCTGCAACTGCAACAAAAATGAAACAGTGCCGCAGCGTCAATATTAATTTAAGCATCGGCAATGCGACGATGGAACGATGCGACGATGCGGCACTGCACGTGTCGCGTTTATCGGGCCGCAAATGATGCGGTTTTTACCTAGGCCTAGAGCCGTGTAACAGATGGGCTACTCAATTGACATCGCACTGACCTTCGCTGGCAACACTCACGATAGACAGACACGACAGACAGACACGACACATGCGGCACATGCGACACACGCATCAATTACGCGGCACTTTCTTTGGGAGCTCCCACGCTGCATCACAAGGGGGAGAGGCGGGGGGTCGAGCAGTTCAATCGCTTATTCTCGTGTGTGGCGGCGACGTCAGCACGGTCAATTAAATTGATCTAGCGGCACCAGAGATAGCAAAACTATAGGTTGCCATAGACTTACGTCTGTGTATCGTATATAGTAGATATATATTGAGCGCTTTATATATGTAGGTGAAGAGATCGATCAGCGGCTCAGTGGAATCGCATGTGGCAAGTGAAGCACCTTTTGCTACGGATCAATCATTGTGGCAATGTCAGTGCCAGATCTGTCTCCTTCTCTCTCTCTTTCTCACACGCTATCTTCTGCCCTTCGAGCATAATTGGCCCGATTTGAATTTATGACTGCTCGATCACTGATTCAATTGATTCAATTGAATTAAAGCTGCCCTCAAGTGTTCAAATTGAATTATGTCGCTCAGTGTTGATATTGATAAATGGCAAATTTGCAATCAAATGATGGGAAAATATCTTTTTTGGGAATGCTAAGCTGCCCTTTTATTTGCACGTCCCCTTCCCTTCTTTGCCGAGTTAAATTTGTGCGTGAGGCGTGTGCAACATCGCGTCTGCTTTAATTGACATCAATAAATGTCCATTAAGTGTCAATTTTGTGCTCAGGGAAAAAACCAAGTATGTTTACGCGCAAGCACATAATATGAGTTATGCGTTATTTATGGAAAGTTATTTCTGGTATCACTTAAGGAAGAGACGGTATGTTTTGTCTGCAAGGGTTATGGTAGTTGTTGTCTTATTTTCATATTGTGATCAAAGAGTTTCTTGTTGCTAGGTATTTGTTGTTATTTATTTGTTTATTTATCAATCACTATTTATGCTTCTAGAAGTTTCTTTAAATGATTTATATTTAGTGAGTGCAGTCCACAATTAAACAGATGTCGGAATACTTCGTAAAGTCATTGCTGTGTTCATTGCACAACCTAAAGAGAAGTCTCTTTGTTCCGACTAGTCTTTATCTTTTATGCGCTTTTACACTTTGAAGATTTACTTAGTTTTTATTACTTTTTTTATTTAACCTTGCATCATTTCTGTGTTATCTGGCATCTATTTAGAGTCATTCGTTTCATGAGTTTTGAAGCGTTTCTAGGAACAACTTGCGTGCCTCTTGTATGACATAAAATACCTGCAACAATTTCAGGCAAGATATTTCTAGAATCACTTAATGAAAAAATATATAAATTAGATATGCCGGCAAAGGGTCATTGAAGATGGTGAGAGATCAACGAAATCTTGTTTATATTTTTGTAATTTACTTCTAAATCACTATTTCTGGAATTACTTATAGAGTAACCCAGCCTTAGTTTTAAGACTTGCTGTAAGACTACAACATTCACTAACAAAGAGTTACTTGTAACTGCAACACACACATATTTATTAAGAATTTATAATTTTTTCATTTCATTTCTTATATTGCAATGCGCTGTAAAAAAGCGAGAAGTGGTTCTTTATCTTCTTAAAATCAAATTTCTACTTTAATATTGAATTTCTTTCAAGTATCATTGTTATTCATTGCTTATCTGAAAATCCCATTTTAAATATATCATTGATATACTTGAAATATGTTATATTTCCATGCCAAACATATCTTCCACCGATATGAAAATTACTCTGTACATTACGCAAAAATATTTCTCCGTATTTAATTGCAGACGATTGAAAATGAACCCAATATTATTGGCTCATTTGAATGAGCCAATATTTTCATACTAATTACACGGCTCGCTGGCTGGCTGGTGGGCTCTTAACTACCCGCCACGCCCCCATTCATGTCATACCTGCCTCATTGCATCTGTTTACTGTCAGAGGGCGTTATGAAAACAGATGTGTTTTGTGGTGCTGTTGTTGTTTGTTTACCACGTACTTATTAATGAACTTGAAATATGTATCGAATCGTGCCTGGAAAGACAACGCAGAACCATTCACCTGTGAGACTGGACAATTAACAACAACAATAACAACAGACGATAATAATATGAAACGGTATCTGCAGCGATTATGGGTTAAATTATAAAATATTTACCCGACGCGCTGAAATAATTGCCATAATTATAGTATAAATATAAAGTTACGCGTTGTCATTTATAAATAATTACGATAAATATTAAAATGGAATTTCACGCGTGGCCGTTCATCGTTGTGTGGGTGTGTTGTACAGTTAATTAGCTGGCTCAATGAAAAGGCCATCAGCAAATGGGGCGTGGCATTTTGCACTCTTTCTCTTAATATTTTTTTGGCTTTGACAGCTTCTCAAAAACCTTTCGAAGCTGTCTCAAGTCGATGCTGTTGATGTTGTGCGACTGCTCAGTTGGTGTGTGGTGTGGGTGTGTGTGTGTGTATAAAGGTGTGTGTGAGGGATGGAGGCATAAATATTTCAATTAATGTTGCGACTGTGCCAGCTTCGGAGCTTCACGAAACTGCGAATAAGTACGTCGTACAGCGCGAGTTTAGGCTGTGGAAAACCCCTGGCAAATTGTTGTATTTATGTGCACTTATCCTTCAGGCACAGTCTTTTCGCCGTTCATTTGCTTTTCCGCTTTTAATGGCTGCCCCTTTTTGTTGTCGTTCGCGTTCGCATTGTCGTTGTTGTTATACCCCTTACACCTCACACAAGGGCCGTCGAGGCTTGATGGAATGAAAGTTAATAAGGAAAGATGTAAGTCCCTTAAAGTCAACAAAATATTATAAATTGCATTAGTCTAACTATTTTGTGAATAGAAATCAGTACCTTAATATTAGGTAAATGCAGTATGAAGTGTTTTGGGAATAATAATAACGGATACTTATTTTTTATAATTGAGATAAAATGCAAAAAACTATTAAAAATGTTTTTGTTGAACTAAAATATATGTAAATATTGTTCAATTTATTTCATAAATTAGTTTCTTCATATTTAAGTTTATTCAGAATATCTCTACAGAGTTCTAATCCCTTTCTATACAGAGTATCTCCCAGTCTAATAAACTTGCCAAGCACCTTATTGTTGTTGTTCCTTGCTTTGCACGCGCTTTATACCAAATAAATATTGCATACTTTATGGCACAGGCGACAGCAGTAGCAGCAACAGAAACAACAACAATAAGCAGCAGTAGCAGCAGCAGCAGAGTTGACTTTTCGTCATAACCGTTGGCTTTTGTGTGTGCCTCAAGTATTTTCGCCTTTTTATGACCCAACAACAACAACAACAACTACAGAAATAACAACGAGAGCAGCAACAACAACAACAACGTTGTTCATTATGTATCGCACTGTGCAAATTTGCCAGCATCTCAGTTTGTTTGTCACTGTATGTGCCTGTGTGTGTGTGTGTTGGTGGTATATTAGTGTTTCAGTGTATGTGTGTGCTGTAGTTGCTCGTTTATTTGTATTTTTCCCACGATATTTAACATGTGGCATTGATTTTATGCCCTGTCGCTGGGCCAGCTGCCTCACTTGGCCCACTTGGACGGGCTCAAGTGTTGCCTCCAATTAATTGCCGAAATAGGTGCGAAAAAGGGCTGCAGCAACGATGCCACAAAATAGGCTAAACGGGGTAAAGCATCAGTTTTCCCAGAGGGAGAGGAAGAGGAGGAGAAGAGGGAGCACTTAAAAGAGAAGCCCCCAAATGCAGAGAGTGGAAGTTAACACAGTTATCGACGCTTGCTCATATACCGTGACTAACGAGTTTTCTAGCGACTTACAGCTTAGGTCATTCAACTCTTAGGGCATTTTTGTAATCATTTTCGGAAATTAGCGAGACATAAGGTTATTAAGACCGAGAGCGAGCTTGATTGACAAGTTGACATGGCAGCAGAAAGAAGAAGACTCACTCGTTATGCTAATCAATCTAAGGCAAATTCATATTATACATGTTTTAATTTATTTAAGTCTCTTCTTCGCTGTATAATTTATAAAATTTCTCCACTTACTCACGTTTAAATCCCTTTCCATTTGCAAGCCTCCATGGGAAGAAGGAAAACACCTTAAGCCATTAGGAAAACAAAAAAATGCTTTTATATACTCCATAATAAAAGCATCCCTGACACTCCTCGCGCCTCTTGCCGCAAGGCATCCCTTACACCTTCTGCTGCTACACATTTTGAGAATGCGACGCAATAAATGATAATTTAACGGATAATTTTTAATTATGCCGGCGAACTGGAAATGCGCAGCGCGGTTTTCGGATTCAGCCCATTAGGCCTTTCAGTCAGGCGGCTAAATAGCTCGACGCTCGTTTGTTCTAGAGTAAATGTTCCGTTATATAATTGACTATAATTTAAAGCTTTTTTCCACCCACACACACTGAACCGCAAAATATACGAGTATGCGTGTGTGTGTGTGTGGGCGTAGGCAGAGGCGTGTGAGTGTCTGTGGGCAATCAATCATGAAGCTGCGTTTTATATTATTCAAAATACAAAGTAATTAAAAACCCAAATTCAATCCCCATCAAGTCAGCAGCCATACAGCAGGCAAATTTAAGCTCTCAAAACAGAACAGAACCTCAAAAAGTACTTAGCAAAAAGTCTTTGGCCAAATCGGACAAAGTAAAGAATTTTAAATCGAATGGCCGAGAGTGCGAGCAAAGCAGAGGAAAACCAAGCTGAAAAGCAGCAGCAGCAGAAGCAGCGGCAGCAGCAGAGGTGGCCGAAAACGTAATACAATGAAAAGCTATTAGGTTAAATGGGCAGCATGAAGTCGATGAAGATAAAAAGCGAGAAGAAAAAAAAACGATATGAACAGTAGAGGAAGTAAAAGAGCAAGAGCAAGGAGGAAACGAACGAAAGCAAAGCTCGTTTTGGGCCAAGCAAATGAGGGCCAATAATTTCTGCAGCTATCTATGAGGCAAATTGAGGCAAAGTTTGTGGAGCCTACCTCAAACACTCACATTGACCGGCAGACAGAATGAGAAAGGGAAAGAGAGAGCTGGAGGAAGCGAGAGAGAAAAGTTTAGTTGAAGGTAAAGAAAGCAAAATGAATATTTACCAACATAAGCGCAAGATAAATGACCAGTGAATACCCTAGCACGAGGACGAAGTGCTCAAGTAGCCGAGTACCGAAGTACTTAACGATTTGCATTATGGTCTGGCTTTTATTTTATGTGTCTTCAAGTAATTTTCTTTGAAATAAATTCGCTTAATACTGTGGCAAATGTGCAAGTAAAATTCATAAATATTAAATTCAATTTCAAAATGAATGCAAAGAGCGATTTATAATGATTTAAAGCTTGTTTCATGTAGAATTTATAATGGAATCTTACTTAAGTTGAAGGCGAAGTTGAAGTGCAAAGGTTTTGAGGGGAAATTTTGCTAGATAACAGCTGTAAGAAGGAAAAGTGCTTATTAAGAGTATGTTGCGTGTTGCTAAACTATGTTAGCTTACATATGTAAGAAAGAACAGTGCTAGTTAACAGTGGATTGCTGTGCATTGTTATCTAACGGGTGTGGGAAAGAACTGTTCCTGGAAACAGTTCGTTGCTCAACTGAAAACTATGTTAGTTAACAGACGTAAGAAAGAACACAGAACAGTAGGTTTGAGTAGTACCCAGTGCAATTCTGTTATCTAACAGATGTAAGGAAGAACAGCGTTAGTTAACACTAGGTTGCAATGCTATGTTAGATAACAGGTCTAGAACTGTGTTGGACCACAGTACATTGCAGTACTACGAACTATGTTAGTTTACAGATATGAGGAAGAACTCTGCGAGTAAATAATAATAAGAGATGCTCTATTTCGAAGGGTTAACAGCATGTTCGAGTACCTTACATTATATTTAGTTGAAGAGGAAATTTTGAAGAGCTCTTCTTCAACCGTTTCTGTACTCTAGTAAATATTCCTGATACCCTAATGTTTTACTGGTTTCATGGCTATTTTCCCTACACAAATAAAACATGTATGGAACGGGAGGAAGTTGCTTGTGTGTTTGTGCATGCGGTGTGCTTATAATTGCTATTTACAAATTTTTCGCATGATTTGTCAATTTTAATGAGCGTTATTTGTGCGCAGCAGATGCCAAATAGACAAGAAAGCTATAGCTGCTGCCGCTGCCCCTGCCGCTGCCAGAGCCAAGCCAGAAAGTGCCAGAGCTTGTCAGCCGGTTCAGGGCAGATGGTCCAAAGCGAAGGACGAACTACGCAATAGCTTCTGCGTTGAGCAAGTCCTTGCGCCACGCCGCGCCGCGCTATGGTTCACAGCCCAAGCAAGCCGCATACAAACACAGTTCACAAACATCCGCCTACAGCTGTGTGCACACAACACACATACATACACCCACACACACACACACACACAGGCAGACACACACACAGACAGACAGTCACCGACATTGACTTAACTATGCAGGGGGCCTTTGCGTTTTGTCGAAATTGAATTCGTTCATGATTGATTGCGTATACGCCACGTCCGCCGCATTGACTGTGCGCCGCAATGTAGGCAACACTTTTTTATTCGCTGTCGACTTCTGCTGCCCGCATTCAATTCAACACACACACACACACAGACGCACACGTACATATCGACACACCCTCACATTTATACTTCGTTTACATTTTGTTTCAATTTCAATTTATCTGCGTTTTCTCACCGTTTCGAATGTGTACACAACATTTTTCGACTGCCAGCACAGGATGGGAGAAAGACAGAAAGAGGGAATGAGAGAGGGAGCAGGAGTGAAAGAGAGAGAGAGGGAGAGGCAGCAGCATGCCGAAGGTGTATTGAACTTTCATTGAATTATGCCGCTGTGCAAAGTTATGGCTTGAGTTTTTTTTGGGTTTAATTCTGTTTGCTTTGTGTGCGTGTTGAAGCGCAGCGCGGCGATATCGAAGTTGCCCCAAAACGAAGCACAGATTGACAGGCAGACAGACTGGCAGACTGACAGACTGACAGACTGACAAAGTGCCTAACTGCCTGACTGAAGCCATTGAATTTGTGATGAGATTTCCAGCAACTTGTTTACACTTCCGCCTGCTGCCTGTTGCTTTTGTTAATTTCATTAACCTTCCCCGTGCACCTCGAAGAGGTGAAACAATGCTCCTTTAAGCCGAACAAGTCAAATAGCAGAAAAAGCTGAAAACAAATAAATTCAAGAATTTTAATCAATTCTCAACGGCTTCTTGGAACTGGAAATATTAGAAATTCCTGCAAATCATTTGCTTCAATGGCTTCACTTAAAGAATTCTAAGCTTTCGATCTGTTTTGTTGTGTCGTTGAACAAGTTGCTGAGATTTTGAGAACAGGACCAGCACTGCACTTGGATTGGAGAGCTTAAGTTAGGTGCTTAGTAATAAAATAATTGTCTGAATAGAAATTGAAGGTCACTTTTCTTCCTCGTTTTTAATTAATTTGAATGACAATTAAAATTCACTTTACAAATAACAAAATTTTCTAAACCATAACCCAAATAAATATTTTCCCATTTTCATGTTTATATTTATCAAATCTCCAAGGATAACTAATCCTTTTCCATATAATGTCATTATGATAGTTGAGAACATTGTATTTAGCTCGTTTTATGAGCGTATTTTTTCCTGTTTACAGTTAGGACAAACTATGTGCTATAAAATTTACATTTTTTCCGAACTAAAGCAATTTTTTTTTAGTATTGCATATAAATTCTCACGCACAATTGTTTTTAAGCATTTAATTTAATAGTTTGTGTTTTTGTGAAGGATTTTTCCGCTCGTTTTTCCGTCTCTTTTTCTGTTTGGCTACAAATCTTTTTAAGTGTGGAAATTCGGATGGCATTTTATCATTTGTTTTTTTTTTCCTTCTCTTTTTATCATTTGCCGTTTGGGTATTTACGACTAACAGCTTGTACGGCAATTTGTAGGCAAATGCAATTTGGATGTGTCACAGTGTGACTGTGGAATGTGGGCGTAGCTGGGAAAGAGAGGGGAGGGGCGATGTTCACTTACCATTGCTCACTGGGGAAGTCAAATGTGGAGGCGACTCGTCGCAGTCGAGTTGCTGTCAATTTTTGTTAAATTGTTTCGCAAACAAGCGACACAGTTCGGTAATTGCAGTCAGCAAGTTTGACTATGCAAGACTGTTCAGATATGTATGTATCATATAGGATTTGTGCTTACGATTAAGTTCCGTTAAAGTAACCTTGTGCATGTCTGTTGCAATTGCAATTGTTGGCGTAGTTAAATTGCATTTTAAATTGACATTGGCAAAACCCAAAAGAAGAAACTTTTTAGTCAACCCAGAGTCGGATACAAACTGCCAGCTGCTGTCTGTTGCTGTCCCTCTGTAACTGTCTGTCTGTGTGTATATTTGTGTGTTTGTGTGTGGGCGGAGGGAGGGGGTTAGGGTGTATCTCTATACCCTGAGGTATGCAACGTCTGCCAAAAATAGCCACAGAAATCCATTTGGCAAATTTGTTGTCAGCATTTCCCGGCGGACAACACTAAATGCAGAGACCGTATTATTTGTGTGAGCAATGCCAAAAGTTATACGATATACGGCAAAAAAAATGTCGCAAAATAATTGCGCAATAAAAGGAAAAGTAGTGTAATTAAATATTGACATTAGGCTAACGGTACTTGCAGGTAGTTTCCTCTGATTGATTGGCAAATGAAGCGGAGAGCGGATTAAATAGATGGAACGGAAGTGATCCAATCTGCGTGCAGATCTCCCCAGATTGTCATCATTTTGTGTAGGTATTTGACCATCACATAAGTACACAGATGTAGAATATATATACACATGCAAACACACACAGAGGTAAACACTCATTCTCGTTGTTATTGCGGTGGGTGGATGCTGTTTTTGGCACTGCAAATAATTGCCCAAAAAAATAATCAATTGTCAGCTTATAAATATGAGATGAGTCCAGAGCAGGTGCAAGCGAAAACCAAAGAGGGGGAGGGAAGAGAGGCAAAGAGAGAGAGGGAGAGAGAGTGAGTGAAAGAGAGAGAGAGTGAGTTTGTTGATGTTGATTTTGTTGTTTGAGTTGCTCGAACTGCCTTGGCAGCTGTTGTTTGTTGTGGTTGGCTTTGTTTTTGGGTCAGTTAAATAAAGATAATTTTGTGTACATTTTCATGCAGTGCACAGGATATTCAGTAGGGTGTATCAAGCTTATGCAATAAGGAAAACAGAGTATTAAACTTAAAATGGGATGAAATTGATAAACTTTTATTTAAATTCAATTCAAAAACTCTTAAGTGATAAAAACAACAAATCAAGATGACAAACTGATTCATATATAGTATCAACAACCCCATATGCCTGTTTTGCAGGGTATAAACCAAATTTCAATATTATTATTGCTGCAATATTGTTTCATATTGTTACAATGCCTCAAGCTCCATGGCCTAATGTTTTTTTACAATTCGTCATGTTTATGAGAAGGACAGTAGAAGAAGGACGAATAAGCAACCGCGGGAGGGGTGATGGAGGTAACAGTGTCACGCCCCTTTTTGCACTTGTCTGTTTATCAAAAGAGGCTCTTTTGGTTCTTTCTGGGTCTGAGTGTGCCGCCACTTGAGTAGTCCCAGCCTGAGCCGCACTTCAGCGGCTGCCAAGAGTGGGCTTCATTCACCTACACCTCTACCCCTCTCCCTCCCCCTTCTTCCATTTTCTTCTTCTTCTGCTTGTTCGCCGTCTTTGACTTTCGGTTTCGGTTTTGGTCTTGCCGTCACATTTGATGTGCTCCGCTGGTTTGAATTTAATTTATTGTTTTGCCTGCACAATTGTTTGCTTTTTGTGCAATCGTCTTTCTCTTCTCCTCTCTCCTATTCTGTCTCGCTCTCTTTCAATATTTCTTGGCTCGGCTGCTGTTTGTCCGCTTAAGTGTCACAACAATGTCGC
This sequence comes from Zaprionus indianus, assembly GCA_018904595.1. Taxonomy (NCBI): domain Eukaryota; kingdom Metazoa; phylum Arthropoda; class Insecta; order Diptera; family Drosophilidae; genus Zaprionus; species Zaprionus indianus. The sequence continues at coordinate 9,256,291 of JAEIHA010000905.1, forward strand.
CGTCGCCAGTTTTTATTGCCAAATTTTTTGCACTTATTTTGCGCTAATTTAATTTCTTGTGTAATTTCATTTTTATGTAGTCAACTTACGGCGCCTCTCGCTGCCTTGAAACTGAGACGCGTCACGCCCCCCCAGCTCCTGCTTCCTTCTTTCTCCCCCGCCTTTTACTGCCCACTTCTGGCATTCGGCTGTTGTTTGCTTAGAGGCGAACTTTGTCAACAATTCCGCGCACAACATTGAAAATTTGCTGCTGTTGCGAAAAAAAAGGACACACTGAGTGAGTGGGGGGGAGAGAGGGGAGCCTAAGGAGTGAGTGGGATGGCAGGCGCGACTGCCTGACACAAACAGCGCATCATTATGAACACGAGCCGTCGTCGTCGCTAGTGCAGAAAGAGGCTGGCAGAAAGAGGGCGTGTCGGCATTTCAGTGTGTCACTTTAACGAAATTCTTTTTTCCGCTTTCGCCTACCTACGCCATCTTCCCTTGCCCCCTGCTTATGCCCGTTCTCTTTCTCTCATGCGACACAAGTGTCTCGAGCCTCTCAGCGCGCCTAAGGTCAAGCGTCTTTGTCATCTGCCATTGCCTACTTTCAGGCGCATTTCTAGCAAATAAATAAATTTCAAACACGCAAACACACACAGACACACACACACGCACGCACACACAGAGTGAATTTAGTGGCGCCTGCAGGCGTCGGCCCGGCCACTTAACATAATTCAAATAGCCGTCGTTAGATGGCGCCACTGCGAAAGTGCAACGAAGCCAAGCTTCCGTTTTGTCGAAAACTGTCAAAGTCTCATCTCTTTGCCCCCAAATGAGGCAACTTTCGCAGGGCACAAGTGAGTAGAGAGCGGTCTGCGCTATGTTGGTGCCTCATGATAATGGTTATGGTTATAGCACTGGCAGTTAGTACTAAAATTTTCTTGCCATTTTGGCCAATTTCCTCCGCGGCATCGTCAAGTCGATTTGATTGGCTGCACTTGTGCATATGCTGCCACACCCCCTTTTGCAAAAGGAAGCCAGTGAACGTGTTTACAGCTTTGCACCTGCACTCAATCCGTATACGATTTGACTTCGCCATCGCAATCGCATTCGAAAGCAATTGCACTTTTTATGCGAATCCCTGAGTGCGCCCCATGAATAGTAAATTACTCTTTAAACTGTGATCAACAAACTTTAAGGGACTTTTTAAAGGATGTAGAAATGATGTGAGTGTTTTGAAAGAGTGTGTACTATCAAGTAAAACTATTCAAGTAAATAAAGTTATGCAGCTATTGTCATTAGAACATGTAAATTCAATTTAACGGTATAATAAATTAGGGTGAATAAATAAAGAATCACTTTGTTTATCGTTCAGCAGAGAGACCAAATAAAAATACGATTTATTCTATAGTTGAACAACATAGCTTCAAATTCACATCTACAGACAATTGAAAATTGCAATGAGTGTTTATTTATTTAGTATGTTTAATTATTATTAATTATTATTATTATTATTTAAACTTGAAGAATAGGTAGTAGTTCTTCAAATTTAAATATTCAAAAATAGAGAAAACCTTGAACTCTTCCTTCAAGTTCAGTATGATCTTTAGCACTTTCACTTACACCTTTCGCTTTCACTGCACAACGGTACATAGAAGTTCACTTTCTTTATCTTTACGAGTTCCCTGCATTGTTAGTTTAATCAACCGCAAGTGCAGTGCACAAGATGCCACTAAATATTGCCTTAAATGGGCTCAAGCTGAGCATATCTCAGCTCTGGCGCTGCACTCTCTTTGGCCACTCTGGAAATTCTAAGCAGGTATCTGCTAACAACGCAACGTATGCTTAAATCATTAACTATGCCCCGGCATTATGCCAAGTATATTATATAAGTGTGTATGCTATATACGTATTTCTGGGCAGCAGCTCGAACAGTTTTCGGTGTTCATATTCTCGACTCGCTTACGAGGCAAAAGTTTAAGCACAGTTCAAATGATTGCCCCAACGCTGCTGTTGGGGCCAACATGAAAGGCGAACTTGTGCACAGCTGCAGGGGAAGACAGAGAAAGAGAGACAACTAGAGAGAGAGAAAGAGAACAAGAGAGGGAGCTAAAATAAAAAGCGATAGGGGGAAAGGAAAAGGGAGGGGCCGGGCCTGCATAGGAACCGTAGATAGAACACCTACACGATGCGCGCTTGCAGCATTGAGAAATGTTTACATTAACATGCAAAAGCGCAGCTACCCACACAAAATGCGCATGCACACACATGACAAACACACACACACTCACACATGCATACACTGTCCACAGACACACACACAGAGACTAAACACAGTGTCACACATGCGATAAAAGTTTCGCCCGTGCATATTATTTTCGCATTGCATTTTGGCAAGCGCACAAAAGTATGCTACAGCTAGCAAGCGTATGTGTGGGCTTGTGTGTCTCTGTTGCTGTGTGTGCGTTTTGTTGCGCTTGTGCGTGTGCGTGCCATGTTTTGCGTCAGATTTTGGCTACGCCGCTTAAATAGAAAACTTGCAACTTTATCTTGGCTGCCAACTCGTCGCCCAAGCGAAGCCGCATTGCAGCAACTTAATTAAAAAGTCCCCAAAAAGGGAGTACACTACTCCTCCCTCCATCCCCTCCCTTATCTCACTTTCTCTCTGTGGCAGTTTAGATGCGTCAAGTGAGTGAGAAGTCGACACGCATAAAAATCGCACAACACGCGCGCGTCACAGACAGCACAGGCCAAACATTTAATTTGAGTGGGGGCCCGAGAAGGGGGCGTGGCCATATAAATTGTAACGACTTGAAGACTCTGCGCACACACTGACACAAGCAGGCAGGCAAACAGACTGTCACTAATACTTAGACACACAGCCGCACAAGCTGAGCAGACACAAAAGTGTGGCATACATTTCAGAGCCGAAAACGGAAATGCTTGACGCAAAAAGGCAACTAACAACATGGCGACCGACAGCTACAACAACAAGAAAGCCACACTTAAGCTACAGCTTTCTGTGCGTGTGTGTGTGTGTGTGCTTGTGTGTGTTTTCGTGTGTTTGTGTGAAGAGCTGAGCTGATTTTTGCCAGAGTTTGCTTTATTTTACTCTTATACCCTCACGAATAGTTTTTGCCACGTTGAGTGAATCAGCGAATTATTCAATCGTTAAATTGGCAAATATTCGTTGCATTCGATTGGCTAAAAAGTGTGTTTATGAATTTCAAGTGCATGCAATGAATACATCAATAATAGTTGATTGAAGTGCCAGCAAAGAGATACGATATATGTTTCTTTTGAAGTTGATGGGAAATGAAGAAATTTCCAGAAATAAAGTGGAAAAACTTTAAATTTACGAATTTCACATTTTGCCAAAGAAATAAAATATTATTTTTGGCACTAAATAAAAGAAAATTGCCTTGCCTTAAAGGTTTTTAAAGCGATTTATTACCGACATAAGAGTATTTTTCTTTGCTGTCTACTTTCCTTGCTTTTTTCTGCTGTCCCTTTTGCTTCACAATTTCGGTTTTTATCGCCATGTTTGGGGCAGTTGCTGTATGTGTGTCTCTGTGAGTGTTTGTGTGTGTGTGTGTGTGGTTGCGGCTTTGGTGCAAATATTCCTTTTATTTTGCAAATTATGGCCAAGAACAACAGCGAAGAAAACGAGCAAGCGAAAAAAGAAAGGAAAGAAGCAGAGCAAACGACAAGAACGACTAGCGCAACGGGCAATGATGTTTATGGCCCGCCATTTTGGCCACTAGCCGCCATTTTATGCAATTTCTTTTGTGCCGAGCCCCCCCTCCCACACACTGTCACAGCTGCGAGCGAGAGCTTCTTCCAAGTAGTACCCAGGGTGATTTAGTGCTTATGGCAAGTTTATAAATTAAATTTAATGAAGCAGCAAGTCAAACTATTACCGACTACTGCTCTCGAATCTCTCCCCCCTTTCACCCCTCCCATTGTGCTGTGTTTGTGCATTGATTATGCGCCTCTCGTTTCCTTTACATGCCTACACATGAGCGCTGTCTAAGTCCCTGTGTGTGTGTGTGTGTGAAATTTGATTTACTTTGCCAAGCGAAAGTTTTGCAGCTACTTTCAGTTTTTAGCTTTAAAATGCATAGAAAGTTCTGCTGCTGCCCTTGGCCATTTCTTATGGCACTTTTAGCCTACTATTGTAGAAGGGCAGCCATAAATGATAAATAAATATTTATGCAAAAGCAGCTGCATTTACATAAACTATCAGAGAATTGAATTAGAAATAAAAGTTTTGTTATTCTATGTAGCATTATAATGTAAACATAATAACCCTAACTAACTGGGCAGGAAACTTGTTGAAATTTTGAATAATAAATATTTACGCACAGCTGGTGGCTGACAAAAATGACTTGCTTGACCTTTGCAAGGCAGCTGCTGTTAGGTCACAGTTCACTTCAGAATGCAGCGTAAGAAGTTGAAGTTACTTAAATCTTTGCTTGATAACATCATTCTCAATTCGTTCAAGTATAGTTTATTTAGAGAGAGCAGTCAAAAATAAATACTTCTGAGTGGGTCATGGTGAAATAAAGTAAGAAAATAATATAAAGAATATCTTTTTTATTATTTTAGTTAGCATCGACTTGGTAGTTATAAATATTTATAATTTTTGGTTAGATGATAAGCGAATCTTACAGAAATATTGACCTCAAGCTAGCTGAAAAACACTCTAATTACACAAATAGGTTGCCCAGTCATCTACATATTGTAATATATACACCATCAAAAAGCAATTAAACGTTACATATTTTACACAGCCAAATTTCAGTAAAATCAGTTTAATATTCCCCATGTATATACAGATCAAGCAGTTAGATATCATGTCAAGTAACCGCACCTTATTGTCCCATGGGGCCCTTCAGTGTGGCTTCTCGAACTAAGCCTGACCTTGAGGGCACTTTCCCAGCAAAGCGACACACACACACACTGATTATTGACAGCATGTGCGAGTACGGATTTTAATTGGCACCCAACTTGCTGCCATGCTCTGCTACTGCCCCTCATCTGCCCTGCCCCACCCTACACTGCCCTGGCCGCCTTTATGAGCATCGTGATGCGGTGTGGATAAAGTCATTGGGAAACATATGACTGGCATTATGCAATAACAATAACAGGATATCTGCATCAGGCTCCCCGAAACAAATGTCGCACACGCATCAATTACGAGTGGAAAGCCTCCGCCTACGATTTGTTCCCCCCCGCTCTCTCTGCCTAGTTTCTCTTCTATGCTCATACCCTCACAAAGGGCAGCCAAAAAGTAATTATCGACAAGTTGTGCCGAGGAAGCCCCAAACAACAGCAGAACAACAAAATGTTTTAAAATTCAATAGGCATACACGCACACTCACACTAACACACACACACACACCACACACAGAGATACGCACCCACACATAGTGAGTAGCAACAACAATGGGAGCCGGCTGAGCTTATGCAACATAATCCTAGTTTATGACAGTTAGGGGTCTCTCTTTGTACTTACGTGCGGTTCTGCTCGACTCGCTCTCTGCGAGTGTTACTGTGTGCGTGTGTGTGTGTGTGTGTGCGAATTTCTTATGCCCTTTTGAAACCAGCAGCTGCTCAACCAACTGTACAAACACAGCAAGCACACACACACACACACTGAGGCACACACCTAGTCGCAATTCATAGCAGAAGACACACGAGAGACAGTGGTTCGAAACTAATGGAGGCTGTACTGATTTCCCTTGTGCTTAATTAAATAAACATTTTAATCTCTCAAATAGATCGTATTCTTAAGTGCTCTGACTGTTATTTAACAGCGCTGACTTATGTTAAATTGTATTTAACAGCTGTTATACCTTTAGAATAAAAACAAGTGTTGGAAAGTGCAGCAAGTAGGCACTTTCCTGTTGCTTTGCCAAATTGAAATTATAATTAAATTATTAAGCTTTTATTTGGCTTCTTTTCTATACATTTCTGCAGTTAATTCTTTTACACACCTTTTGCTCCACTGTGCGACTGGTGCTGCTCATAGTTTATTTGTGAATTCCGATAGCTTTGACAAGTGTCATCAGCACAAAAGACGTGTCGTGATGCGAGCTAGAGAAAGAGAGCTCTCTGACACATGGACCGAAAACAATCGCACTGCCTTACCCCCCCCTCCCGTTCCCCTTTGCCTTCCTCATCTTTTTGCTGTGTGTCTGCCATAATTGAAGGTTCGTTCGCTTTGTGTGTGAGCGAACGACATTGGAAACTCACTTGTGATGCGATCTAAATCACAATCACAATTAGAGTATAAATATTTGCCAATTGTGACTGACAAGCAGTGAGAGGGGGTAAGGGGGAGGGGGTGCTAACTTTGAAGAGGTTTCCCCTTTTTTCCAGATGACACTAACAGCAAAAGTTCTTGCCGAGCACAAGGTCAGCCCGAGAGGGAGAAACGAGTGTTTTTTTGAGCCTAAATTTACTGGGGCAACATGCAAATATGCGGGCTTCAGCATGCATGCATGCCAGGGAGGCGGTGACTGCGGGGGCGTGGTCGGAGGAGGCAAGCTGTTGACAGTTGTCGTAGAACTCGGCGCTGGCATTTGACATGACATGGCGAAGAAAAAGAATTCCTAGACTCGGCCACGGATACGGATACGGGTTGGTGGTGGTGCTGATGCTGGGGATCAGGCTCAGACGCAGGCTTGGGGCTCATTTGCATGCTTTTAGGCGCCTCTTCAATTTGAAACGTATTTGCCCAAGCTCGTTCTGCCGCCCACTTTTGGAATGCATGAAACTCACAGTGCGGCATATGTTTCCCTTTCTCTCCCTCCCTCTCTGTCTCTCTCTCTCTGTTAGCCTGGCAGGAAGTTAGCTGGCACCGGAAGTCGGGGTCGACTGGGGTATGCCAGTTTTATGGCATGTGCTATAAACAGTTAGTGGAAGTGTTGCTGACTGCTTCTGCTGCAGTTTCACAACAATTTCCAGCAAAAAACTTAAATTGACACAGAGACAAGCGACAGAGTGAAAGGAGAAAGAGCGAGGGAGAGAAGAGAAGGGAGAGAGAGGAGAAGAGCGAGCAGAAAGTGTGGATAAAATCGCTCAACGCTTCACTTGGTTCTCTTGTGTGTCTGCTGACTGTCAGCTTGCCACTGCCACTCCACTCTCTGCTCTGTCCTCCTTTCGCAACTATCCATCCATGATTTTCATTCATCCATGATTCTCAGCTTCCGTTCACTGGCTGCAAGGACGAACTGCCTGACCATGTCTGGGATATGGATATGTTCGAAGCGAAGCTTTAATGACACCACAACAGAATTGATGCTCAACCATTAAATGCAGCAGCTCAGACACTTTTAGCCAGCAGCGCCCTTGGTGCCAGCAGCAGCGACTTTAAGTCGATATGGGTTCAAAATATCAACAGCGACAGTAACAGTTACTTGTACTGTGGCAGTCACACAGTGACAACTCACAGTTGGATCATGTCAATAACCCTCAGTGCGATAGCCTCGTTTGACAGAATAAATTATTAATGGACAACTTGGACGACAACCAATGCGATTTCGCGGCACAGTTAGCAATTTTAATTGCACCTCAATTATAGTCGAGTCGAAGAAGAAGAACAAGAACTAGAGAATGCAAAGCAGGCCAGCAACAAAACAGCTGACTCGGCTCACACGCTATTTATGGGGCCAGTGAAAAGCTTAGTTTGTCCCTAAAAAACACGCTGCATGTGGCAACTGCAGCACAGTCATGATTAACATACATTAAGGGATTAGAATGATTACGAAAATAACTTTAACTAAGTTGAAAATATGCGAATGAAACTATTCATTTTAAATTCAACAAAAAGTTCGTAGAATTTAAAATTTTATTTTGCTATTTGTGTTTTCTAGATTCGTCAACAAACATTCAACAAATGAAAAACATTTCATATTTTTAATTCAACAAAAATTTCGCAGAATTTAATATTCAACATTACTATTTTGTGTGTGTGAGATTCAGAAGAAGAAAATTTCATATCTTAAATTTATAATTATTATTATTACAAGTACTAGCAACGCTGAAGTGATTTATGAAAGTTTGACTGCGTTTGGCTTATTATCAAAGAAGTTATTTAAGAAATAATTTTAAGAGTGTGATTTGTAAAACATTCCGTAAAGTATGCAACAAAAATAGAAGTTAAATACTTAAGAAACTGTTTAGCTGGGTAGCACGTATGTCACACTTGAGTTCACTCGACTGTAGCTTCCGTGCTTGAACTTAATTTAATTAAATTTCATTTTTCGATAATTTTTCAAGTGTTTCCATTGTCTTCTTCGACAGAGAACATATGCCTCAGTCAGAGTAAAGATTCTAGGGAAAACAAAATGCGCAGATAACATTTCTATTTATCAGCTTGTTGTGTTCTTGTCAAAATTTCTTTCAGTTTTTTTTTTTTGGCCCTTTTTTTTTGGTGCTATTTTGTTGCTGGTGTTCTTTAGTTTAAGCTTTGCCAGGCGAGTTTGGCATATGTCAAACTGACAAAACACACAAAGTTTCCTCGCGGGCAATCACAATAGTAGTAGCATTCTATTTTCCTATCTCACTCACTCACACTCTGACTCTCTCTCGCTTTGTCTCTCTTGCGCTTTTCCTGCGGCGGCTGCCAGGCAAAAAATGTTGCCATGTTTTTTGTTGACAGCAAATTTCTTGTGCTAAATTTTCGCTGAACTGTCAGGGAGCGGCAAGAAGCAACGTGTAGAGGGGATATGAAGAGGCAGAGAAACGCAGAGAATAGAAGAGAAGTGAAGAGAAATAGAGAGAGGGAGACAGAAGCTGTACGGCAGGAGTGTTGCCTTTGTGGCTGCTCATCAAGGCAGCAAAAACCATTCTTATTCTCGTACCAATTATTTTCTTCTCTCTCTGTCTCTCACACACACTCTATCCCTTTCTCTCTCTCCTGCTTCATGCTCACCTGCATATTTCGCTTTAATTGCGGTCAGCGTGGTTATGTCTTTGTCTTCGTCTAAACGGCTAAAAAAAAAAAACAGGAAAAATCTAAAAACTCGACAAACAAATTTCGTTGCATAGTTTTAGGCGCTCGCCACGCGCGCATTGCAAATATTTTCTCCATGAATTTCTATGCAGGTAGTTCAGTTCAGAAGGAGAAAGAGACAGAGGGAGAGAGTGGGAGTGGAAACGAGACAGACTCTGTTCAGGTTTGCTTCACTTATTTGGATTTTGTTCAGTTCTTTTTTTGCGAGGTTTTTTCTGCGGTTTCATTTGCCGTAGTTGTTCAGCATGTTTTGCAGTGTGTTGTTTTATGCCACGCACACAAAAATAATAGGGTATGCGAGTTGTTTATAATATATAAAGACATGTACCTGCAATAACTAAATTCTTGGCTAAGAATTAAAGAAAGTAAGACAAGCAATCTGCGCCTTGATTGTTTATCTTTCGCAGAACATCACAAATTAACTTACAGCGTATCTTGAAGTCGTACCTTTTGCTGTGTTGCTTTACTTTTATTTATGTACGTCTGACTGTGTATTGATTCGCTGCTGCTGCGACGCTGCCGTCGACGTCGACGTCGACAGCGCAACATGAACGCATTTTATGCATTTGTCGGCCTCACTTCATCTGCGCGTCCGTTGTCCTTTATGTGTGTTTTGCTTCTCGTTCTGCTCTTGTTTTTTCCTCCCCTCTTCACCCCTTCCCCCTCGTCCCTGGCTTGCTGCGGTTTATGCAGCATTGATCTGCACCATGGAGACGACATTGATAAAACGAAAATGCAGCTGCATATTGACCGATTAAATATGGCAACAGAAACTGTATTTATTTTCGTTGTTTTTTCAAAAAGAAATCTGCATAAATAAACCGGTTATATATGTGTCGAAATAACGACACTGTTTTTGCATTCCTCATTTTTTTCATGTCGATAATAATCCTTTTTCGCTGTGCCCACGGTGCGACGTACCGCGCTAGCTGTGACTTTCAATTAAAACCGATTTTCATATGCATTGATGATTTTTACTTTTTTAATAACTGTAACAAGCACAGACAAGCACGGACATGCACAGACATGCAACATGCTTGTTACAGTGCGTGTTCATTTTTTTATGCATAAAGTGTTGAATTTTAAACAAGCTCTAGATGAGCATTCGCTTGATGGAGAATGATTTAGAGAAATCGAATCGAGCCAACGTTGCCGAAGCAATTTGAGACGACACACGTGGCGTATGCGCAATTCTGTTGCATTTGCAGCTCATTAGGTAGCCTAGCTGTCAGCTATGGTCCATGGGAGACCGCAATTAAGTATAAAATTTCAAAGCAGAATGCGCATAAATCATAGGCACACGCACACACATGCACACACTTGCACACATTGTTTCCAGTTACCTATAAATTAGCATACGCTCAGTTGGCCTGGCCGAGCTGCTGAGGCAACTGACTAATTGAACCAAAAGCAAATGCAGTTATTGCTAATGAAGATGCTGCTGCTTGCAATGATCATGATAATCATAATGATGATGGTGGCGATAATGATGATGAAGCTGGCGCTGCTGCTGCAGCAACTGACGCAACATTTAAGTGATTTATGAGGGTCAAACGGACACACAGCGAGAAATCGCGTATTCGTTTCTTTTTACACGGCCCTCCCCCTTCGCTGTTCGCACATATATATCAGTTGCGCGCGTGTCTGCGTCTCTGTGTTCATGTGTGTGTGTGTACATTTCGTGTGTGTGTGCGTATGATTTTTCAAGAATGTCAACAACTGACAACTAACTTACGATACACTCATAAATATAGGCGAGTAAACACACAAACACAAAGCAAAAAAGAAAGGGAGAGAGAGGGAGAGAGAGAGGGAGACTGGGGGAGGGAGAGGCGTAGATAGATTTACATATTTGAATGGCAATGTGCGTCACATGCAGTGCGCGTATGAATGAATTGAATGAGTTTGCGGCATGTTGAATGAGTCTATTCGTTTGCCTAAAAATGAAGAGGTAACTTTTCGGGGTGGACTGACTTACAATAGAAGGAGGGAAAGTAATTGAATTGTAAAGGAGGGACGCAGATGTGTAAGATATAAGATATGTTGAAGATTTAGGATATCTATCAATAAATAAAAAAAAGAGGGAAATATTTATAAGAAATATAATCAATTTAAAACGTAAGGAAAGCTATGAGATATGCAAGCTAAAAGAAGGGAAAGTATAGGAACGGAAGGTGATAAGCAGTATTTAATGAATAAGAGTTAAAAGTGTAAAGATTATATGCGTGTATATGAAAGACAAATGTTAAAGATATATAAAGGAGAGCAGAGAATATGAATGAGTTAAATTCACAAGAGAGAAAGTAGTAAAAGAAGTATTTGAAATGAAAAAGGTAATGCAAAATAGATAAGGAATAAATGAGACATGTCTGTCATATCCAACTTAAGAGAAGGTTGCACGCAAAATAAATATGTGCAATCTGAACAGTAAACAAAGAAATTAAATAGGCATAACATATCAGACAAACATACACATACTCGTATGCCATTCATAAGAGATCGCTGGATAAACAAGTTTACAATTTCAATTAAGCACAAACATTGCTGTGGCGACGTGTATGCAAAGTCTGATTAAACCAGCAGAACAATCTGCGCTCTGCCCAGTTTGAGACATATAGACACATCTGTCTGTCGCCGATTCGTGCTTTTGATTAGCCCCAGCCACATGACATGTCAAGTAGGGCAAAGAGTTTTCCACTCATTGCGATTGTCAGGCGGCAAATGAAAGGCCAGCCCGGTACGAATATGTGCTGTGTGCGTACTATGAATGGAAAATGGTAAATGGAAAATGTTGCAAAATATGGGAAAGGGGTGAGTGGTGGTTGGAAAAAAGGCAACACATTTAATTAAGCCAACTCACACGACAAAAGCCACACACACACACACACACACACAAACACACAGACAGAGAGCGGCAAAAGCCTCTCAGCGCGTCCCCGACCTGCCGCAGCCCTGCGGACAATGTTATACGCAATCAACGTCGATAGGAGCGATGGCAGCACTCTGCTTCCCTCTTCTTCCCTACCTCCCCTCGCCCTGTCACTCTCCCTCATATTGGAACCGCCAGCGGTGATGCCGACGGTGACATCTTCTGCTGCTGCTGCTGCTTCTTCTTCTTGTTCCCTACTTGGCTGCGCTCGCTCATGCAGTCATCAGAACATGGCATATACATACCTTATATGGTTTCACGATGAACGAACGCTTATTGTATGCCATTTCTCTATGCAACCCCACCCTCCCTCTCTCTTTCTCTCTTTCGCTGTCGCTGCCTGTCGCACTCCCGCAGCGCTTTTGTTGTGCTTTCTATGAGTATTTATACCCGTGCCAATGGATGCCGGCACAGAGAGCTTATTAGGTCAAAGTAAATGTAGAGAAAATCGCTTAGAATTGTGCAAAAGGTTCAAGTTGACTGTATTCGCATTGGGGGTGGCCTTTGTTTGTACCCTGTACTTGTGGTGTGGTGGCAAAGGGACTGCGACAAGTTAAGTGGAGGTGACGTCACTAGTAATACTATCAATTCTTGGTTGTTTCTACATTTAATAATAACAGTTGCGTTTAAAGGTAATGCAAAACTATCACTATTACAATCGATAAGGTAGCCTATCTATTTATCGAATACCTTCAAGTTCCTAATTCAAATTTATAAATCATCAATTATATTATTCTCACCTTCACAGATACTATTAGGCAGTGTTGTATTACGATAAAACTATCAATCGATATATATTCATGATTTATTTATATCATAACTGAAGACTAATCAATAATTTAAATAAATTCACTACTACAATCGATAATAAACCAATCTACCTATCATAGATATAACTTTACGATATTCCATATATATCATCGCATAGATGTAAGCAATAAAACTATCGATAACATCGATATGATTATGATATGAATTATGATTATCTTTACTAAAGAGCGAGTATTCATTATTTCCTTAATTTGTGAAAGAACTGCTGTAAATAACAATTCCTCTGCCAATAAAAATCTACACTTAATACAGGGTATTTTCTAGTCTATCATTACCTCGAGAACTCACCCTGCTCTTGTTGTTTGTAATTTATTTTCTCTTACATTTTTACACGTCATGTGATCACTTAATTCCCCCTCGTTGAGTTTAGTCCACAGGTACAGGGGGAGGAGGGGAGGAGGGATGGGTACTCCAATGTAAAGCATATTTGAATTGACTTCTGTTGATGGATTGTGTCGTCTGCATGTAACGAATGAATTGATAATGGAACACAGTGCCAGTGTGCGCTGCTTCTTGCATTTATTTATATAAATTAAACCTGACAAAGCTGCGAATCGAAAACGATTTGATTTGTTCAACTTGTCGCCCATTTTCATTTCGCATTTCCCAGTGCCCCACTGATTGATGGCCTTAGAGATGTGAAAGTTTAATTCTTGACATAAAAGAGTTTCATGCTGCCAATTTAATTGCTCTGGCACTCGCTATCGAAGGAACTTGCACAAGATTTACGAGATTCGCCATGGGTTAAATCATCGCATCGCACTCAGCTCGGCTCAGCTTGAGTTCGTACTCGAATTCGGGGTTCGTGTTTATGTATTTTGTGTATTGTGTTTTTGTTTGTGGCATCAGCTTCGTTATAACTTTTCACACACACACACACACACACACACACACACACACACACACACACACACACACACACACACACACACACACACACACACACACACACACACACACACACACACACACGCAAACGCACAAGTTATGAGTGCGCAAATAGTTTGCCAAATGCGATTCGAGAGGGAGGCGAACGTAAATCAAATGTGCACACGAAACAGGGCAAAATATTGCCGCAGCAGCATAAAGAAAAACTTGATAAACTACGATGCAAAGGGTGGGGCAAGCGAGATAGGGGTAGCCTTCTCAAGATGCCCTGGCACAGGGAAATGAATATGAAAAGCCAAGGAGAAGAAGGCGAAGAAGAAGGAGAAGTAGCAGAGAATATATATTTCCGCAAACGACGACGACGACAATCAGGCGAAATGCAAAAAGTGTCGCGGAAGTTGTCAAAACATTCGAAACGAAACGAAATGTCAGATAGCAGTGGCCCAGGCTCCTAACTAACTGACAGACAGACGGAGGCAGACTGCAAGAAAGAGAAAACAAGAGACCGAGTGAGAAATTGACCTTAAACGAAGGCCAACCTTCAGTCGCACCTTGGCTGGCCTTATCCTTTTCAACCGTTTTTTTCCAGAGCTAAATTAATTTTTATGCGCTTAAATCGGCTGAGGCTGAGAATTCATAATCTTAGGCCCTCCGAGCTGCTGCTGCTGCTGCGGCCGTGGCGGGCTGTGAGCTTATTTATTGTTTAAACACGCAAACACTGATAATAAATTTCGCCTTCATTCGCGTGGTTATCGTTGTTGTTGTTGTTGTTATTGTTGCTGGTGTGCGCTTCATGTTGCAGGCGTGAAAAATTGTTGGCGTGCATTTTACATTCATTTTGTGAGGTTTTTCTCGCGTCATATACCCAGCAGCCACATTTAAGTAGGGTGGCACAGGCTGTGCAGATGTGAGGGAATTTTGTTATGTAATTTGCTATAGAATTGCAAGGATCTTAGAAAGTATGTTAGCTATAGACATAAACTTGTCAGCCAACAATGAGCTAAATTATTATGTAATATTTACAAATAAAAAATAAGTCTAGTTTTCAGTTGTTTTTTGAAGCAAGAAAGAAGAATTTGTATACAAATGCGAAAATGAAATACTTATCAATCAATTGTTGAAAAACAAAATCTTACCTTGAGAAAACCTAAGAAAACAAGATATGCCTTATTTGCCTATACTCCCTCTTAGTTTTCTTGGCTTTTTTTTGTACTTTGAGTGGCTATTAAATATGCAGCACGAACATTTTTGCGCACTCATCTCACTTGCTTTGAGGTTTTCTTTTTTTCTTCCTTATCTTTTTTCCAAGGTTTTTGTGACAACCTTTTAATGAAATTAATCTGGCCAGGCAGCCGAGGCGCCAACACTCACACACACACACACACATACACAGAGCAGGGCAGCCACTGCCTGGGTGCCAACAATTTTGCATATAAATTGCAATTTAAGATGACCATTTATCAATGCTCATAACTTTCGATGAGCCTCGGCCAGCGGACTCTGCCTGGCTGGCAACCGCAAGCCAGGGCTCAATTCATTAAGCCGCCGGCAAAATGGCCTCAGGCTGCAGCAGCCACATGCATGCAGTATATATATATATATATATGATATATATATAGTATATGGTATATTGTATATGTATGTTTGTGGTATATGGGCACTAATGGACATCTTAAGGCCTTCTGCGATAATTGACAATTGAGTGCAGCAATAATCTGGCGTTAAATCAACAATATAATAAATTCTCCCTGTGCGCAGCTTGGCAAAGGTTCAATAAAAGTTCTCCCTTTTGCCTTTTACATATTGCAACATCATTCGCATGACATAACAAGGCATATAGTAGTAGTAGTAGTAGTTGGGTTATTTATCTGGGGGATTATCCAAAGATTAGCAGAGCAAAAGTTGCGTCTTAATCAACTTTGAATGGCTAGCTAATTGCACGATAAATTCTAGCCGAAAACAAGCTGTCTATTTTGAAATATTATTATGGTATTTTAGTAAACTGAAATTCTATATTTATAGTATGTTATATTTAATAATGTTGCTGACTTTTGAGTGTGTGTGTGTGAACAGAAGGATGTGACACGATTTGCCTGCTGGTCATGTTGGCCCTGTGGGCATACGAGAGATTATGGTTTACATACATATATACACTATAGAATGCGAGCATAGGGGGGAATATGTAAATGTATTGTTATGCGAAATGAATATCATTAAATGCGAGTTAATTAAACAGACTTTGTTAGCCCTGGCCAAGTGGGTGGTCAGACAACAAGCGAGCATGAGGCACGACCTCGCACCGAGAGACAGACAGACAGGCTTGATGGACAGACAGAGAGACAGACAGAGAGACAGATGGAGGGACGGATCCGAGCTGACTGGCATATGAGAATATGCAACTGACAATGCGGGAATTTGCATAACGCAGGCAAACGTAACAAAGGAGGCAAACAGCATGTGAGACTCATTGAATCGGTTTGTGATGCTTCCACACGAATCGCACGACTGCACACGGCCAGGATATTGCACACATATATTACACGTATATATGTACTATATATATACGTGCTATATGCATATGGCTATATGATTAAAGTGGCGCAAATTAAGCTTTGCCTTAAGTGCAAGTTGCATTTTCAGCAAAGTCATCAATTCGCTGGAGCATCACTCATACGCCGCGTAGCTGACTTGCAAATAGCTCATTAAAAGTTTTACACATAGGAACACACACACACACACACATGCAACTACACACACACTCACTGTCGCTGGGCCATTTATTAAATGTTAGCTTTGCTATAATTTCATGTGGGCAAACATTTTGCCATAAAACAAACGCGCAGCGCTCAAACAAAAACAAAAATGTCACAAGGCAAGCAAAGCGTACGCGTACACGCTGTGTAACATACAGCCCTCTGCTTCCGCCTGTCACACTGTCTATCTCTTTTGCACACAAACACACATGCATATTCTTTCTTTCTGTGTGTGTGTGTGTGTTAGTTTTTACACTGCGCCTGCAGCGCAACACTTCCTGTTTACATAAACAAACACATCAATGTGTCTGACGTGCAGCTTAGGCAGCCACGCCCTGCAACACTTTGCCTCCCACGCAAGCTGCCGCAATCTCTCGCTCTCTCTCCTCCCCCCCTTTCTCTCTTCTTTGCCACTCTTTGTGCGCCCACATATGCATAAAAATTGCACATTAGCTCAACAAGGATTTTGTTTTCAATATTTTGAACAGCGACGTGCAGAAATTTGCCTTATTTGTTGCAGTTGTTGCTCCCCTGTTGTTGCTGTTGTTGTTCCCCTTTCACTGTTGCTGTTGTTGTTGCATGTTGCAGCAGGGCAGTGCAAAGTTAATTTTATCCTCCGGCATCTAAATATGTTTTTCACATTATTTGCATAGCGATCATCATTTGAACGCCTGCAGCCCCAGAGGCAGTTTAGTTTTCAGTTTTAGTTTGCTATTGCATTTAGTAGATAGATTTTTGTACACTATAAATTACCCAACACCCAGTGGCAGTGTTGCAAATTGATTGGAAAAACTATTGAACGAGAAACTTTTCGCTGCTGGCGAAATATTTGTACATTTCCAAAGGGAGTTCAGTTCGTGTTTAGTATAATAAATCAAAAATAGCTTTAAAACTAGTTGACATTTTTTATGTTGCACATTATTGTTGAAGACATTAACTTCTTGTTGCTTTAAAGACAGAGACAGGCAGAAGGAGAGAAGGGGAGGAAGAGTAGGTAAAGTTAAGCTGCTCAGCTGAGCATTTTGGCATATTCAACTGTGGGATTTTCCTGCCAGATTTTCCCTGCATATGCAGACTAGTTTGGCATTAAAGTCTTTCTGGAACCAAAGTCTAGAGAGCTTACTATGCATGGCATGCAGTTGGCAGCTCTAAGAAGCTTCAAATGGGCAAATGCTGCAGCAAATTTGTAAAGAAAATTTGCAGCATTTCTTTTTCATCTTTTACTCATTTCAATTTTCTCCCTCCTGTCTTTCTCTCTGTCTCCCTCTCTTTCTGTTAACTGTTTCCAGCATTATTGGCAGAGAAATATTTTTCATTTTAATTAAATTGCATTCTCCAGCACTGGCAGTCTTAACTGAGCTTAGCTCGGTACATTCTCCCCCTCCCTGTGCTGCTTCCCCCTGCATGGCTGACTGGGGAATTTCGGAACTTCTGTTTTCTGTTCCGCACCACAGTTAATCAAATACACAGTGAGCTCTGCATGAAAATGCTTAATTGTATTATTATATAACTTCTGCCGGGATATGTGTGGAAGTTTTTTCAGACTCTACTTGCGCCATAATTCATCGGGGCACTCGATACAAAAGTCGCTGGCAATTAATTCGCGCGCCCGTTATGGATAAATCAATGCGGAATTCGGTTTACAAAGGATAATTAATGCGTCGCCAAGCGACGCGGACTGCATGTGACAGCAGCTGGCGCAGAATGTGTGTGTGTGTGTATGTTAGTGTGTGTGTGTGTGAGTGTGCGTGTGTTGTGCCTGCTTGACTGTGTGTGCGTTAAGCTGGAAGACACGCGTACGCGCAGCTGACTTTGCTGCTTGAGACGAATTTATACACTCAGCGAAAGAAGCAGAAGAAAAAGGCTATAACTTTGATAGATTGAAATTTATGGAAGCCAGGAAGGAGAACTGAAGAAATTAAGCTCGGGATTTGCAGTATTATTTGTAAATATTAAAACACTTCTAATTAATGTAAATGTATAAAAGATTTCTGTCAGTTAAACTAGTTAGAAATCTGAAAATGTAATTAAATAATAAATTAATAAATTAGTAAGCAAATGAAACCAAAGATTTGCAACAGATTCCATCTAACAATGCACTGTAAAAAATACTTTGTTTCGTGTTGATTGTATTTTCAATTGGTTTAAATATTTACTTCGAGAAGGCGCTCTTGCTGTTGAGGTGCTCAATCAATATCACCTGAATTTACAGCAAGAACTTGTTCTACCTACAATGTGCATGTTTATGTGCACATGCAGATGCATGTGTATATATGCATACATATGCTTATGTATGTGTGTGTCTATGTAGTTGGTATATACAATCGCCTCACAGGCGTGTGCAATGTGCATGGAGCAAGAGCAGAAGTCGCGGCCTGCGGCAGAGCCTTGAAGAACTTCTTCTTCGCCTTGCAGCGCATTCAAGACGAGGCCCAAGTACAGTTGCGCGGCAGAGCAAAGACAAGGGCGGACATGTTGCTGAGACATGGTACTGTAATTAAATTAGCATTAATGTTGTCGTTGGGATTATGGACTGCGTCTGTCGCACTCTCCTTCTCGTATCTCGTTCTCTGTCTACCTCTCACTCTCTCTGTCTCTCTCTCTATCGTTACCACTGTCGTCATAGTCGTTGTTCGCATTTGCCTTGTGCGACTTCATTAAATATCGCTCATACGCCACGTATGCTTGTGTGCGTGCGTGCGTGCGGCCACTTGAGTGAATTTATGACGCATTTTATGTCTGCCAATTTCCTGCCAAGTCTCGACTCGGATTTGCTTTGTGTTGCAAGTGTGTGTGTCTGTGTCTGTTTGGGGTCTGTCCATCAAATGTTGCCATTGCAAATCAATTGCAACAAGGCCGAAGTAACATAAAATACTCTTGTGCCATTTATGAGCTGCAAACTTGAGTCTGCTACGTGGCTCTAATTGACGTTGCACAACAAAACAATTATCAGTGGCGCACAATTTTCGGACAGCAGCCTGCCAAGTGGCCATAAATAAGGAGGCATAAGGGCGAGCCAAGTTCGCTAAACTTTCGCCTAAAATGCGCTGCAAACTCGAATTTAAACGAAATTTATATCTTTTTTTTTCTTTTATTTGTATTCCGCAGAGAGTAAAAATGATTGAAGCAAAAAGTTGAAGCTCAAAGTTAAACGAAGTTTTTCTTCATTGCAAAGGGCAGGCAAAAAAAAAAAAAAAATAAAATAAAAGCGATTCACAATGCACAAGAAAAAAAAGTTCACTCAACTATGGGAGAAACTTTTGCTGAATTTGTTTTTTTGTGTTTTTTAGAAAAAAGTTTACATATTTCCTGGACGAGCAGCAAATACCCTTTGGGCGGGATAGAAGGCTGTGCAGGGCTGCTTAGAATTGTTAATCGAGATTCGACACTCGTTTTAATCAGATTAATTTTATTATTATTATATAATTTATAATTAATACTAAAACTACACTACAATTTAAATCTTTTTATTATTATTTTTGATTTATTTATTTGATTTTCATCTTTATATTTAATATGCAAAACTTTTCTATAAAAATTTAATTAAATTTGTAAAAATAAACGTATGTAATTATTTCCATTATTATCGCTATAATATTCTAAATGAAATATTTTTGAATGTATTTTAAATTCAATAATATTTTCAATATTTTGTATATCAATATTAATATTGACAATATAGAATATTGTAGACTATATGTTACACATTAAGAGTTCAAGAATATGCACTCAAATTGAAAACTCAATAAAACTCCCCTAGAAGATGTCTCAATTAGCAGCAAACCAAATAGATTCAGCCATGCGAAATGGTTCTATCGGGTACTCAGTGCAGCTCAGGATAGAGTAGAGATGCGAATGACAGGCGAAAGGAAAGTGTTGGGTCTGGGCCAAGCCCAGACTTTGCGGCCGGAAGTGTTCATGTAAGCGCCATGCTCGCACAGCTGTGTTGGTGTGAGTAATGGTCTATCTATGTGTCTGTCTATGTGTGTGTGTGAGTGAGTGTATCGGTGTGCGTGTGCGAGGCTTTTAGAATGGGCTTTACAGTCTTTAGGTTGTTTGAAACTTCAGGCTGTGCTGCCCGTGTTTATTTGCTTGTGTGTGTGTTTGTGTGTGCATGCTGGTGTGAGTATTATTCAAGCAAATTGCCAATGTAAATGTTGCAACAACCAGCAGCAGCACCGGCAACAGCAGCAGCAGCAGCAACGGCAGCAATAACAACAAATGCGACCCTCGTCGCAGCTGTGTAAACAGCAGCAATAATAACAACAGCAAAGACTTGCTGCTGACGTCAAAAGACACGGACACACACACACAGACACACACGCACACTTGTACAAAATGCATTTAGCTCGTGTCCCTCAGGCGTCCCTCTCCCCTGTCCCCGCCCTTTTGTCCGACTCTTGCGCAGTGCTTCGGCTACTTTATGCAGACAACTCAACCAACTCGACTCAACTGAACCGAACTCAATTCAGACAACCGACCGAACGAGAGACAGAAAGACAGAACGAGAGACAAACAGACAGACAGAGAGACAGTCAGAGAGACAGCACGAGCGAGCGAGCAAACGACCAACCAAAATGGCCGCACCGGAAGTTGCTAGCCGCCATTTATGTTGCTGCGTTGCGCGTTTCAATTTGATCTGATTTTATTGCTGTTGTTCCTCCCGTCGCTGTTGCTGTTGCTGCTGTGTTGTGGCTGTGGTGGTGTGGCTGGTGTCGTCCTCGCAGCAGTTGTTGTTGTTGTTGCTGTTGTTGTCGCTTGTTGTATATATATTTGCTAAGCCATTTGTTGTTGTTGTTGTTGCAGCATTTAGTTTAGCATTTCAGTTGGTCGCATAGCTTGTTTGTTTATCTGTTTGTTGTTGGTAAATGAAGCACACAAATCATTAGCTGCTCCATTGGACAAGCCATTGCGGAAAGTGGGCCAAAAGGATTTGCATTAGCCACTTGCAGTTTATTTGCCCAGGGTTTCCGTTCAATTTAATTGTTGATCCTCCTCGTTGAGCCTCGCTGCCATCAGTTAGCATGTTTATTATGTTAGTCTTCCTTGATTTGTTAACTAAATACTAGAGTATTTATTTATTTATGTGTGCCCCGAGTAAGTAGTGTAAATAAATCAACTAGATTATCTCTTTGCTAGAGTTATTTATACAAATTCAGCAAGGGAATATTATTAATATTATTTTGGTATTTATACAAAGTATTTTTGTAAAGTATGAACACATTAAAGTAGAATAAATTCCCCTTCAATTATCTCACAAAATCAAATATTGAAGATATTATATTTTATGCTCATTAAGAAAAGTTACAAAAGGTATTTTGAGGCAAAGGGAGTCAGGCGTTTTATATACAATTTCTTGGTATCAGGCTAATAAACTGAGAGAAAGTAATATTGTTTATCAAATAAGGTAAAGTTTTCCCCGAATAGTTGCAGTGTATCTTTTCTCATCTCACGCCCATTCATGAAGTCTTCCAAGAAGAAAACGAGTACAAAACAAAAGCATTTACTTCTTGTTTTTGAAAGATATGCAAATTTCGTGGAATTTTTTTTCCGGGAATCGTGTATTATAAAATGTCAAAAATACATCGACAACAGGTAGAAATAAATTCGTGGAAAAATTCCCTTAGCAGGAAGGGGTTAAAATTCAGACTAAAATTATAATTGGCAGACTGAAAGAAAGAAGTCGATTGATGCACAGCAGATGCAGCAGTGGGGGAGTAGTAAAAAAAAACAAGTGGTGTTGGGTGGCGTTAAGCAGAATCTGTCGACGACTCTTTCGACTGCTTAATTGGAGGGTTTCGCAGTGCGATGTCTGTGGAGAAGGTACTCAACGGGCTCTTTATGCTGCCTGCTGTGATTTCATTGAAATGCGCCACGGCACAAACTCAATCAGTGCATGGTGTGGGTTGTATTCTCTTCTCTCTTCTTGACTTCTGTAACCGCAGACAGACTCCTGCTAGCGGCCACAGGGCGTATGCGTGATAGCCGTCTAATTAGTAGCCTAATAGTCGCGCCACATGTGTAAAGCACTCGACTCAAAGCGCATTTTCACTTGTTCCACTTTCAGAGCCGCAGCGAGAACAACAACAGCAGCAGCAGCAACAGCAGCAACTCTAAGAGCAGCAACTGTAACCGCAGCAACACTTGTTAAGTGGCAGACAGCCACGAGTACGCGAAGGAGGAGGCAGACGACGACGACGACGAGGAGGAGGACGAGGACGAGGACGCGCGGCAGTAAGTCAAGAGCAACGCCTTCACATTGGATTACGCGCAGTTTTACTTTAGACCGGAGCCAATTAGTGGCCAACAGCAACAACGACAGCAACAGCTAGAGCAACAGCTAAGGCTACAGCAACAACAGCAGCTGCAGTTAGCGCAACAGCAGCAGACGCAGCTGACGCAACAACAGCTGCAGCAGCTGCAGCGACAGCAACAGCAGCAAGTGCAGCAGCAATTGCTCGCCCAACAGCAGCAGCAATTGCAGATACAGCAACTGCAGCAACAACTGCTGCTGCAACGGCTCGAGCGTGAGTTGCAGCAGCAACAACAACAGCAGCAGCTCCAACAACAGCAGCAGCAACAGCAGCAGCTACAACAACAGCAGCAGCAGCAACAACAGCAACAGCAGCTGCAGCAGCAGCAATTTCTCTATCATCAGCGGCAATATTACGAGCGTCTAAGTACAACAACATCCGGCAGACATCGCTGGCTACAACAGCAGCAACAGCAACAGCAACAGCAGCAACTGCAACAGTTGCAGCAGCAGCAGCAACAGCAATATAGTTATTACTTCAGTCGCGGCAGCAGCAGCAGCACCGGGCTGGGTCTCGGCTTGGGACTGGGCCTGGGTTTCGGACTGGGCGGCAGCAACCTCAGCAGCTGGTACCATCTGCCCTCGACCTCGGCGCACATTTACATCGGCAGCAGCAGCAGCGGCGGCACAGGCGGCATCGGAGCTGGTGCTGGCGCATTGTATCCCTATCGCCTGGGCAGCAACTATAGCGGAGGTGGTTATCCGGCGGCAGCTCTGATCAATTTCGACACGTCGCCAACACCTTTACTCGCCTCGACAGGAAGCTCGCCGGGCTACTTGCCCGCACCGCCACCACCACCGGCGCCAAGTGTTGCCACAGATTACTACTTTGCCACCACAACCGCGAGCAGTGGCATCGGCAGTAGCAACAACAGTCGCTTACCGCCATCTGTATCTGCATCGGCAGCGGCATCAGCATCAGCAACAGCAACTGCATCGGCCAGCGCAGCGGCAGCAACAGCAGTAGCAGCAGCAGCAGCAGCGGCGGCAGCAGCTGTAGCCGAAGAGGAGCTGCAAGCTGGCGGCTATCGCTTCAAGGCCACGCCAAGCCGGCGATACCATCAGGACGCCTACGACAACTACGGCTACTTGCCGGGCTTTGCCAGCACCACAGAGGACGACGAGGACGATCTGCTCGAGGAGCGGCTGCCAGCGGCGCTACTCTCGACCACTGACTGCGAGAGTCTCGAGGACGTGCGCTTTCTGCACTACAATAGCAATCATCGGACAGTCGCCTACGATACCGACGACGTTGACATCGACGACGACGAGGAGGCGCAACTGGCGCGTATACTTGATATTGATTTGCCAGACTTTCTACGCCCTTACAGCAGCAGCAGCGGCGGCGGCAGCGGCAGCAGACACAGCCACAAAACGCCGCCGCAACACGAATACCAAACGGAGCACGGCGGAGCAGCCGGAGCAGCAGCAGCAGCGGCAGCAACAACTGCTGGCAGCGGAGCAGGCGCTGCAGCCGGAGTCGGAGCCGGAGGTGCAACTGGAGCAGGCGTGGGAGCCACCGGCAGTGAAACGGAACACCATCGCTATCATAGCTATCAGCATCAACAGCAGCAACAGCAACAGCATCAGTACCAACCTCAATACCAACACCAGCAGCAGCAGCAACAACATCAGCAATACCAACACCAGCAGCAGCAACAGCAACACCTGCAATCGCAACAGCAGCAGCAACACTCGTATCAGTCCTACCAATACCCTTCGCACGACAGCTGCGAGGGCTTCAATCAGTTTGCCAACGACGCCAGCAGCTGCCTGGGCAATCAGAGAATGATGGTTAGCAAATTGTGGAACAGCTGTTTCCCGGAGTTCACGCCGGACCACGTGCACCGACACAACTTCTATCTGTGTCAGGTAAGTCGCAGTTAATGCAGGGCAGCATAGATGACGAGAGAGATTTTACTGATTTCCAAGGCGCTGAAAAGTATGCAACACGAAATACAAACCGATTAGTTTTCAATTTTTATTTTTATTAAAGATATCTTATTAATGTATTCTTAATTCAATTATTATTTTCACAATCACTAAATTCAAAGATTTACATATACTCTGATCTTAATGTTTGTATGTATGTTCATTCATTAGGTACAACATATGTATATATGTGTGTATAAATATCTGATGGATACTTAAGTCTCATACCCACGACATATTTAATTTAGCTCTTCATTACTTACTATAATATATGAATATTTGATAACCTTACTCCTCTCTTCTCTACTCCCAACCATGCAGTGGCAACGCAACACTCAGGTGCGCATTGTGTATCTGTTCTATCGCTGGATAACGGCCATAACATGCCTAGCGGCATTGGTCTGTTCGCTGCTGGACATCGGTCGCACCGAGGAGCACTTCGAGCACCACTATGCCAAGTGGTGGATCTACCTGACCCACTGGGGGCTGCTCTTCTGCACGGTGCAAGCATGGCTGGCGGCTTGGATTGTGACGCAGGGCATGATGGTGGAGCGAGAGGACTTCGAGATAGTGCGGCAGGCGAAGAAGAGTCGATTGCATCATCTGTACTGGGTGCTCTACACCTGTGCGACAGTCTATGCCTTTATTGTCACCATGTGCTACTGGCTGCTCGTGCACAATCCGGGTGAGTACAATAGAAACTACGAAGCTGGAAGTACTTGAATTTCGACATTATTTATATAACTGAAAACATACTACACTTGAAGCAAAAGTAGGACGAATCATTCATGTTGAGCTCAGAGTTCTAGATCGACGAAACTGAGACCCACAATCTCTCTGGGACAGAAAATAGATTTCTTACATTGATCCGTCTCAAATTGGTAGGCAAAGCGATTGGCCACGACGAGGCCGACGATGGTGAAGCCATAGGTAATATAAAATTTGGTGCTATAGGCAAGATACCTATATCGTGCAAACTCATCATACGCCATGCGATGCAGATCTTGCACATTGTACATGGCCCACGGGCCGAAGAACATCATGGAAACGGTTAAGGGAACGTATATGTGCAGAGCCAGATTTGTGATGAGTGCGATGATGGCGGTGATAAAGATGCTCAGGCTCACCAAGATCAATATCCATATGTTCTCCGGCAAGTTCTTGGGCTCCCAGAGCCCCAGTGGCATGTAGATGAGATGCACAATGACGGCACCAGCAATAATGGGCCAAGTGAGATCCAATTCCAAGAGGCACAAGAATATCGCGAACAAGGTCAAACACTCGAAGACGCACGAAAAGATGATCCAATTGTAGGGGAAACTGATCTGCAGTCGACGGAATCCGAAGAAGCTTAGCGTCAGGTTGAGCCAGGAAAATAGCATCATCATTATGTAGAAGCCACGCTCGAATTTGTTCATGGCGGGACGCCAGCGATAGGTGGTCAAGAGGCATTGCAGCATCGAGCAGAGAACCTGACAGCCGAAAAGAAAGTACACGTACACCAGGAATGCAAAACGGGATGGCAGTGTTATCAATATGGGCGATCGTGTGAAACGATGTGGCCAGATAGCGCTTTCTCTGCTGTCTTCGGTTGGAAGCGAGCGAATGTTTAGCGAACTTGTGTCCTCTATATGCAAATACAGTTCCGGATCCGACAATGATCTAACCTGATTATACATTTTGGGTGCCTGTAAACAATAAATTGTAAGCACGACATTTTACCAATTTCTAAATAATTTCCCCGAACTAAACAAACTGACGGATGACGGACGAGGGCAAGGGAGAGAGAGTGAGAAATATGATTGATAGGTTGCTGACAAAGGAGGCATAGTAGTTTTCAAAATTCAATCCAAATCCATTATTTATATGGCGTTTACCCAAAAATGGTTATTTTATTTGCAAGTGATTGGAGCCGCCCTCGTCCAAATATTGATCGCAGTGCTGTTGATGCATTTTATCAACTTGTATCGCGAAAAACACGAGAAAATCTACTGTGCCATTTCCTTTTTGGTCGTCCTGATTGCCATGACCCTGCTCAATTTGTATTTGAATGCGTTTAAGTGGCGTCATCAATTCCCCTACGACTGGATTTGCTGCATGTCCATCGCCGGCTTGTTGAGCATAGGAGTGGCGTGTACTCTGGGCAACCAGTTTACGAAGTCAAGAAACGATTTGTACAATGTTCTCGAGGTGTTGATACTCATGTGTTTTGGTCTTCTGCTCGGTCTTTGGGTGCCCAAGATCGTCGGCGCTGTGCTGTACATTATACTCAGCACCCTGTTCCTGCTGATCATCGTCTATATAAGCGTCCTTATTGTGTATCTGACGTGCGCCGAGTGTGATATTCTCATTATTGTAAACCATTGTGTCGTCTGGTTGACCATGCTGCCAATGCTGCTGTTCCAGGCTCAGGTATTACACGGTGTTTTGTCGGATTCCCAACTACCCGTACTGGATAAACCCCTTCTGGCACTACTTCTCCTCGTGGACTTTCTCTTTTGCTATGTATTCCTCTCCAGCATCGATACGATCTTTAAGGACATCCAGATATGGGCCCCAGAAAACTGGAAAATGTATGGAAGAGTGTATAACCATTATGCCACGTAACCAGTGTCGCCTCTGTATATAGAAATTGAGTCCCGAAATCAATCATTGTGGCTGTGACTTTTCTCAGTGTCTTGAAAGTGATTTCAATGTTAAAGTGTATACGAAATTACCATGTTACACGAAACGGACTGTAGTTTTAAATGTAATTTGTAATATTATTTATGCATAGATATACACATATGTAAAGATACACATATATATGTCTACACACATACATATATAATTTTACAGACTTTGTACATCCTTGCATAAAATATATAATTTAATATTTAATTATTTTGTTTTGATTCGACTTATTAAGTTACGTTCACAAGAGTGCAATTTTTACCCAATGTGGATTGTCCTTATAAAAGTTTTGACGTATAGGTAGTTTTTAATGATATATGTAAATATGTAAAATTGAAGAAGATTACACACATTGTTTTATTGAAATTTGTACTAAAGCTAAGTAAAAGTTTTAAAAGCGGCACGCGTTGAATGATTGACAGTTTGCGATCGTAAGAGGAAGAGTTAGCGATGATTACAAGGATATCGATAACAGATAATTATCTATTGAAATTAAATATTTAAATAAACGTGAATGCCAAAATGAAAGAGTTGCCAGAGCTGCATAATATATTGGTCCGACTCAAATGTATCTTAAGCAAGCAAACTTCTCAAAAACTAAGAATCGGGTTGCGGTACAAAAGTATCTTAAAGATACAAATGTATCTTAAGCATCCAAATTTCTCAAAATCTAAAAATCGGGTTGCGGTACAAATGTATCTTAAAGATACAATTGTATCTTAAGCATCCAAATTTCTCTTTCTATATAGGTTTCTTCCTAGAGATAATACAAAATCTAATCCCTCGTATTGCACCCTTCTGTTTTCGCAGAACATCACAAGATCGACGCCCTGAACATTATGGTGCATGTTCTCAATTCGATTATAATGCTCATTGATCTTGCGATTGTGGGACATCCGATTAAAATGAGCCACGCCTACTTTACCACAGGCATTGGACTGGCCTACGCCATTTTTACGGGCATTTACTTCTTGGCCGGCGGCACAGACAGGTGAGTTTCTAAGATCTGTAGCCAAATCGAATGTAGCTCCATTTGTGATCTCTGCTTGCAGGAAAAATCAAACTGCCATCTACCCCATGATGGACTGGACCAAACCGGGCAAAGCCATCATTGTGACCGCATGCGCTATAATCTTCACCTTCTTTGTACACTTCTGCTGCTATCTGCTCTATCGCGGACGCGTCTGGCTCTTCACCAAGCTCTGCATACGCGGACGCCACAATCGTGACGGCGAGATGGGCGAGGGACTCAACGATGATTCTGGATCTCGCATGGGCGGCGGCAATGCCAGCGGCGGTGGTGGCGGCGGTGGCGGCATTGGTGTTGGTGGTGCAGCTGCTGTGGTTGGCGGCGGCGGCAGTAGCCAGGATTATGCGCATCAACAGCAATATCCTATAGCCCATACGGAGCAGCCGCGGGTCATTTCACAGCAGCCGCCGGCCAGCTACCAGTTGCCGCCGCAATATTCCGGCTATCTGCAACAGCCGGTGGTGGCGGGCGTCAATGTGGGCGTGGTCAGCGCCGACGGTGTCTATCAACCGATAGGCACTGACTCGGGACGCACGAGTGGCGGCGGTTGTGGTGGTGCTGGGGGAACTGGAGGAGTTGCGGGCGATGCTGCAGTTGGGGGCAAGCATAAGAGTTCTGGTTCCGGTTCTGGATCGGCACTGACACGCACCGTCGCCCATTTGGATGCCGCACAGCGGGAGCAGTTCCTCAACCCCAACAAGATCGTCGAGTATAAGATGTAAAGGCGTTGCACCCGGCACCGGTATACGTTCCACTTGTCCATGAAGTTTCTGGAGAAGCACTGTGCACAGTGCGAGGCGGCTCGCCAGGCAGACAGCGAGGAGCAGCGCCATCTGGCGGCGACCGAATCGCATGCGCACAGTGGTTAGTTTAAGATCAAAATAATTGCGTTTGTTTTCCAACACCATCTGCCAGATTCGTGTCGATAGATCAGTGCTTAGTATTATTGGTATTATAGCCTGGTATTTGGTATTGTAGCCTGTAATCGGTAATCGGTAATCGATAGGTGATGATTGAAAGTAGTCGCTCAGTGATCGATTGATACTATATCATCGATAGTCAACAGTTGACAAACAACTGCTGGTTATCGATAGTATATGATCGATAGCCCAATCACTTATCGATTCTGTAGTATTCCGTATTCAGTATTCATAATTGTAAAGTAGTTTCGTAATTTTGTAAAAGCTTTGCCAGTTTTTTGTAAGTGTAGCCAGCTTTGCCAGCTACAGTAGTAATTCGTTTGTGCGCCAGAGCGAAACAACATGGCGAAAAATACAGTCGAACTTCTCTGCAGTGAAAAACTTGAGAAATACTTACGATTTCCAAATCTCGATTGTTGAAAAATGAAATGAACCCAGTGCTCTCTAGCGAGGTTTGACTGTATGCATTATCTTTTAAATATTTATATATGTAGTTGCCGTATCCTGTGTAGATTTTTAGGCAGGCTCGTCGATTTTAAGCAGTTTCAAATGTTTTCAATGGACTAAGTTGAACATTTCTATGTTACAACTACACATACACACACACACTCACGCAGTTACACCCTCTATCATTTAATTAACAGCAATTGTGTTCAGAAATATGTAAAGAATTTGATCGACTCGCAGCGTCCATTAATTGATTAATTGTTTATGATGCCAAGAAAGAAAACACACACTGCCTGAAGGTGTGGCATTCACTCACACACTCACTCACTCGCACACACACACACACACACTTGTGAAATCGTTTATTAGTTTAGTTTTACTTTAAGTTTATTATCGTCTTATTTATACACTAAATTTTATATATCGGTGCAGGTGTAAACGAGCAAAGAGCGCGTGCAAATCGTGCTGCAAGCAGAAATGCGAATACATTTTCATTGCATTTTGCCTGCACTCAGCACACTGTGCACACGCTTGAAAAAAAACTAATCGGCAGAATTTTGCAAGAGAAAAATGAATATAATACAAAACAATAAATGAATGAAATAAGCTGTTAATTTTAAGTCATGCATGGCAATGCTTAAAGAAAAAAATATATTAAAGATATAAAAACAAAATAAAGACTATTTTGAAGAACACAAAATAAACGCACTACCAAAAAGAAAGGAAAATTTAAAACAAATATCTAAAGCAAATATTTAAACACTAAAAAAACAGTATTAAACAATGTTATGAACGATACTTTTTGCTCAATAAAAGTAATGAAAATTATAATTATAATAACAAGAGTAACAGTAAACAATAGTTGTACGATAAGGTTAATGTTTAATTGAGGGCTCTTAAGATTTGTGAATCGCATACCTTATACCACAATTCAATGACCTGGACACCATCTGGACAACATCAATATACACATATACAATATATACATATATATACACCCATATATATATACTCTATCTACCAAATAATGAACATGTAGTGACTTGTATGTATTTTAAATACTTATGTGTATGTAAATAGTTGGTTTTCATATATTCGTTCTACAATATATACCTATATTCTATATACATATATATACACAGAAATATATAGTCAAACAATGTTGAACAATGAAATCAAAGAACAAACAAAATCTAACAGAAACTATATATGAATTATTGTAATAGCAAAAAAGTTGAGCAAACCCAAAAACAAAATAAAATAAAAAAAAAACAAAACCAAAAAACAAACAAAACAAAATCAAATGCAAAATGAATAAAACTCGTCAAGAGGAATGTGTTAACAAACAATATATGAATACAAAATGATATTTAACTACATACATACACAGAGACACACACATACATATGCAGTAAATTAAATGGGGAAACCCAAATGCAAACAAATTAAAACAAAATATGATAATACTACTGAAATACTGTGCTCTATCTACACATGCAAGTAACGTAAAATAAACTACAATTAATTTTCGATAGATTTACATAACGACAACAATAAACAAAACAGGCACACACAGATCACACTAGAAGAAACACATATAGCCGTATGTAAGTTAAGAGTTTTAAAATATTCTCCTCAAACTTTTCATACACTTGTAGAAAACAGGTGGTACTCGAAACTATTTGAATAAATCCATTCTTAAATATTGTTTCAGTTTCTCCAGGTGTATCGAAACTTCGGCTAGCCGCAGATAGTTTTCTTTTTATATTTTATTTGTAATCATTTTTCTTATATAATATACATAGTATGGGTGTATGTTTTTGGCATTTTCGAATTTACTTTCATTTTTGGGGCAATTTTGAACCAGTTTTGGTTAGGGTTTTAGCTGAACTGAAAATATGCTTCATGTATTTGCTTTTTGTTCGAGCCTTTAGCATAAATGTATAAATGTATGTTTATATAGACTGAATATTATTAAATAAATATTGAAGAAAACACAAAAAAAAATATATATATATAATAACAAAAAATTATTGAAACCGTTTTGGATTGTGTAATATAAAGTGAAAATTAAAAGAAAATAAAAACAAATCGTATTAACCACAAAACAAAATAGTAAGCACATATCAAAAGGAAAAGTTATGAAAACAATTGAGAATACAAATAAAAACTAATAAATAAAAACCAAACAGAATATTCTTCAAAGAAAAATACAAAACAAAAACTCAAAGTTGCATATTCTAAAACCAAATCAAAGTTGACCTCATCGAACAAAACCAAATAAAATAATCATCATTACATAATTATACATGCATAAAGATTAAACAATCATTATAATATATGTCTGTATGTATATGCAGAAATATAATATACAATAAATAAGGTAAAAAACGCAAGAGAATAATATTAAATATTATATTTTGTAGATTTTTAGTAAATTAGCAGAAATGTCAAGATACATTCATATATCTACTATTAACTTACACACACATACGTACGTACATGCATGCATAACAAACATGAACGGTCAGTTATATAGACACTATAAGGTAGGTGTACAATGTACTCGAGGTGACAATTTGTATTTGTATTGAGAAATGTTCAAGCAACAAAACGAGAAATGGCAAAGCTTTAAGATACTAGAACTGTTGGACGGAAACTTTTTACTCTGCAGCATAATACATATAGCAAGGTAGTATGGTACCGTGGTACTAAATGTTTCAGTTCTCGGCAAGGAGTTGGCTCACGAACACACACACACCCACACACCCCCTAAACAATGGTTAGCAATTAGTGACAAAACTATAGAAAAAATGAAATCAAAAACGTATTAAGGAAAGAAACATTGCACTCCAAAGAGAAACCAAAAAGAATATAAAACCAAAAAACAAACAATTTTAAAACCCCCAATTTAAATGTATGCGTTGAATATGACATCAGTTTCAATAAACAAACCTTATTGAGAAAACTAAAACAAAAGCAAAAACTACACGCAATGAAAATGAAATGAATTCAAACTACAAATTGTTTACTTTTAAAGTATTTCTGCGCATTTAAGCAAATTGAAAAACAAAAAAATGGTTCAAAATAAACGATAACTGAATGCAAAGATCTGAAATTGTGTTTACAACATGGAATGCATTAGCTGCAGCAACAACAACAAACAAACTAACTAAACAGTAATTTGAAACAATGGTTTTTATTAAAAACAGCAACAACAACTACAACTACATATACAGAGGACAAGCAGAAGAAAACTTTTAAAAGTGGCAAAATTAAGAATTGGAAGAAAGAGAAGCACCCTAAGATAAGCTTAGCAAATGAAGAACTACATGTATTACCGATGAAAATAAAATAAAAAAAACCATAAATAAGCATATATACTTTCATAATATGAAGTATAATTAACTATTATTATGTATTTGAAAGCAAAGAATTGTGAATTAGTATTAAAGCAACAAAAACAACAAACAAATGGTGGTAAATAAAGATTGTAAACGAAATCAATAAAAATATAATACAAATGTTTAATTTGATTGTAGTTTGCTAAGGGTATTCCTGTTGTGGGTTAATGCAAATAGAAAACTTCCTTTAGTTAGTTGTCATAAATTTATTTATTAATATCTTGTGATCGATCTCTAATACTTAATACAAAATCTATTTGTCTGTTTCGGTTTACTTTCAGTTTCATACATTTATAATTGATTTCGGTTTTAGTCATAGATACATTTAGTGGTTTACTTTTACTTATTATCATTAAATAATTAGTAACATAATTTGGTTTACTGCGACTTAAACATTAATCCTCATCTTCATCATCATCATTATCATCATTTAAATGTGTATACATAATCACTTTGATTTTCATTCATTTCTTTCGCATCCGCGTATTTTTAACAAAATTTTACAGCTCTAAATTAAAACACTGCGAGAGGGATAAGTAATTACACTTTATATCACGTATGGGGTTTGTGTGGTTTGTTGGCAGAACTTGGACAAAAACAACAAAAACTTAAATAATTCGTACAAAACATGTGCAGAACAATTTAGGATAAAATAAGGAGATATTCAATTATTTCTGTTTCTTAAATGGAAAACTCATGATCAGCACATTAAGACAGCTTCAGGTAAGAGGGCGGCGAGCACTTCTTCCGCAAGAACTTGATTATGTACAGGGGCAAGCAGGAGACGACTGTGATGAGTAATACCTTCCAGAGGAAGTCATACGACCAAATGAATTCCCAGTCTGTAATGAGAATTGGATTAGCTTAAATGATATTACATGATAATTCAATCCTTACCGAAATACTCGTGTAGCACAGCCAGTGAGATGAGATAAAGCGCCAAACTGAAGAGCTCAGCCAAGACCATTAACCTGTACATAGAATAATAAGAATGGTTAGTACGATCTTCAGTTATAAACTGCAGTTTGATTTCTCTTACCTGTGCCAGGTGCGCACCGTAAGCGCTACCATAATGAGCTCTGTCATAATCAAAGCGGAGAAGCTAATGGCCACAATGTGTATGAACTCGTCCACAAAGAGAATCAGTGCGCCATACATGATGACGCCGCCCTGGTAGATGCTGATCAGCACCCAAATAAAGAAGGTCTTATAACTAAGACTGCGTCCTTTGGACAAGTCCTTATACAATTCCGGATACGTGACAGCTGTCTCTGAGGTAATATCTTGATCCAGCACCAGTGAGAATACGGGAAACATTGTATACAGCGTGGAATAGCCGACCATCAAGAAGCCCTGATACAATGCAACCGAGCTGAGATAGAACACAGCCGAAAAGACAGCCTGCAGTGTGGTTATGATTAGACCACGATGAATGACAAACTGAGAGAGCGCTGCCGAGCGTTTGTAGCTCCGTCGGCCATGGATAAGCAGCAGCTTGGCAATGTGCGAGAATTGCGGAATGCTAAAGTCTCCTGCCAGCGATGCCTGTCGTCCTTCGCGTCCCTCGATGCCAACGCCTGCGTCAGCCTGCTGAATCATGCTGACGTCGTTTCCACCATCACCAACAGCGCAAGTACGTTTTCGTGTGTGCTTCTGTATGAGGGCCACCACCTGCGCCTTTTGCGTGGGTGAGCAACGACAACAGACGACCGCCGGTGATGCGGTTGCAAGTTCCAGGAACTCCAAGCGATAGTACTGTAGACATACCTCTAGTGACTCACCGGATATGACCAGAGCGTGACCCTGTTTACGTCTAAAATTATTAAGCTCTTGATGCGCATCTGTGCGCGTCTTTACCGAACGCAGCACGTATAATCCCTGATTGCGGCCAATCAATTGCGAGGATTTGGCAATGCAGCATGCTGTCTCCAACTTGTCGCCCGTCAACATCCAAACTCGCACGCCCGCATTGCGCAGCAGCTCCAGTGTGGGACGCACATTCTCCTGCAAGCGATCCTCGACGCCGGTCAGGCACAACAGTTCCATTTCACGCTCAAGTGACTCTGTCACAGCGGCCACTTTGGCCACGCGATCTGTGATGCTTAGCCGTGCCGCATTGTATCGCATCTCAAAATCATTGTATTGCTCCTCAGTGAGCACCTTCTTGGCGACGACGAGCGTGCGAAGACCCTCACGTGCCATGTTGCCTGACTCCTCGCTCAGCCAGTCGTTGTACTGCACAATGGTAGACATGACCACATCGGCACCCTTCAGATAGAATGTTATTTGTCCGGTTTTGTTCTCCCGTACAATGATTCCCATGCGTTTGCTTTCGCTGGTGAAGGGGAATAGCTGCAGGATCTGATAGTGCATCAGTATATCGTCTGTAGAAGATGAAGTATATTAATTAGGGTTTTGATCTAGTACTTAATGGAATACTCACTTTCATCGCTGGCAGTCTTCACCTGCAACGTCATGGTGTTCAAATCTCGGGCGATTAGCGTCAACCCAACCTGTTCGGTCCACTTCACTAGAGCGATCTCATCGGGCGAAGCTGCTTGATACTGATGCTCTGTGTCTGTGCTGCCAGGAGCCTCAATGTTTATCACAGATTTTGTGGGTGAATTGTTGCCACCAGTCACCGTCGAAGCGGTCGATACCGAATGATTGTCCTCGTCATCGCTGACCGGTGTCACATTGTGACACAGAGCGAGGGCACGAACTGCCTCCCATTCGCGCCAACCTTCGGGACGACGCATTCGATTACCAGCGAACATAATAGGCTTGCTGTTTGATTCGCCCGCACTGCTCGAGCTGGAGAGACTGCCTTGTTGCTGCTGTTGTTGTAGAATACTTCCCGATAGCTTCTGTATCATTTGTCCTATGTGCTGAAAAGTATCCGTATCGTGCGACACAATTCCCAAATGAATCTTCTTGAAAACCATCTCATTCTGGGTCAGAGTTCCCGTCTTGTCGGTGAGTACATATGAAATGCGTCCCAGTTCCTCTGGGATTGTTGTAGATCGCACCACAGTGCCCTTAATATTATCGTCGTTCTGCATTTGCCACGAGTAGAAGGCTTTGCCCATATCGAGATTCACTCGCAAGCTGATCGGGATAATGTACGAGAAGAGCAGCACAAAGCGGAACATGTAACGATACCAGGGACCACCGAATCCCTTCAGTATCATCATGACCAGTGAGAGACCCAGCACGGCACAGAAGAGAACCTGTTGGATTTGAGTTTTATAAATATAAACAAGTTTCAAATTGTGTCTATATCGTACGCACCTTGGTCAGTCCGTTGATCTCCATGTCCAGCAGTCCCACCTTAGAACGCGGCTGTGAGTTATTCATCACACTTCGTGTCTCGCAGCCAGTATAAATAACAATTCCAGTCGCAGTGCCAGCGGCAACTACTGTATTGGCCCAGAGTGTGTTCTCCACACTAAGTCCAGTGTCCTCGCTGCCATCTGTCATGCAGAAGGTGGCAATGAAGCTGTGTATATCATTCTGCGGCTTCTCCACATAGATGCTAGCATCGATATTGTAAAGATCTGAATCCCGGCTGAGTTTCTGTGTATACGGTACCGCCAGACGTGGCTTCCAGTCTGTCTCGCCGTCCAGCTGATCGGTTCTCACAAACACTGAGCCACCACGATCGCTGGTACGCAGCAGTATAAGATCGGCAGGTACTCGCTCGTTTTTCTCCACAATGATGACATCTCCCACTTTGAGCTTAGAGCTGGGCACCATCTCGTAGCCATTGCTATGTGTCGCCGAAAGACGTTTATACTTCTGCGAATTAACCTCGTGATCACGCTGATGCCTTCGCAGATCGTCGACAGCCTCACGACAAATGGTCACCATCAAAACAAAGCCCAGTGGACCCCAATAGGTGTACAGATAACCAATGCGTATGTCTGGTATAAACTGAGACAAGGCCATCAGCAGGAAGTACAGATTGAGAAAGAAACGAAACTGTTCGAACAGCACCAGCGGCAGGAACGTGATGAAATTGTACTTCTGATTGCGAATCTCGTTCGGAGGGAATTTCTCCGTATTGGCTCGGCCCAGGTTGACTGTGCGAGCTCGAAGCTCGCGTGGTCTGAACCATTTTCTCCAGCAGCTGCAAGAAAATGAAAATAAATAAATATAATTGCTGGCATAGAACGCATGTTATCAAGGCTAGTTTACAGCTAAGCTAAGAATAGCCACTGTCCAGTTTCAAATCGAGTCCAAACAACTATCTACAAACAAGCAAGACTGGACTTTCAACTTCAATAATAGAATAGATTACAAGAAAATAGTTCAAATTATATGATAACAATAAAAAGAACATGAAATCGTCTTCATTTCAGCCTTTTATCAGATAACAATGCTATCTGCAAAGCTCCACCTACGTGACTCAAGCATACTTATACAATCACACATTATTTATATGATAAACATTTGATTACATATCTATGTAAGTCACAAATTTAAGTCCCAGCTCCAAAAGGCAACAAAACGGAAGTGACCTTGACAGAAATCGATAATAAAAATTTAATAAACACAAGTGAAAAATGATGCAGCACAAACCACACACACACACACACACATTCGTATGCATTGTGTATCTATGTGTGCATGGGGATAGCCACCAATTGTTGTTGTCAATAGGAGGGAGTATAACTCGAGAGAGAATGTGTAAGAGAGCGCGATTTGAAGAGAGAGGAGAGAGAGCGCATTGCGAATTACTGCAACTATTCTCAGGGTAACTGTGCGGGTGGCTGGCTATCATTTATTCCATTTCAAAATGCTGATAAACCAGCTTGCTTGCCCGTTATACGGACTGAAATCCGTTGGAGAAGGAAGTAGGAGGGGAAAGGGGGATCCGTTTGCTGTTATGTTGTGATGATGATTCACCTGAATGAATACCAGCGACTGCGCTGGCGATTTAACAACGGGATATTCTCCCGGGTCATAGGTGCAGCTGAACTTTGCGAAGTGCCGTCATCCATTTTGGCAGCACTTTCACGAAAATTTAAAATAAGTTTAACTTTGCTGCCTGCTGCTTATTGTTTTTGATTGTGCTGCTGCTGCTTTTGCTTTGTTGGTGGCTTTGTTCTGGCAGTGCAGCTGCGTTGTTGTTTGTTTTCGTTTCTGTTTCCGTTTGGCTTTATTCACAGCGTGCATTGCACAAACTTCACTTGCATCTACATGCCAAAGCACTCGAATAAAATCCCGATTATGATTAAATTATAAAATGTAACGAAGCACGAAAAATTCTTATGCACACAATCGAAACTTAAATGAAAATTCCGTGTCAACTACGCTGTCTGGCATTCGTATAACAACCCTGACTACTTGCAAAAAGAGAAATCAATAACAAATGACTACGCGAGCAAGCGAGAGCGATTGCGCTGTGCCTGCTTAAGCGCGTGATGCGTGTTAGTAGAGTACAGCTAGCTTACAAACATTTTGTGTATCACAGTCTGGCAGCACTGCGACTGCCGGTATTTGAGCGCGCTGTCAACAACATTTGAAAATCAATAAATTATAAATGAATCTCAATCAAAAGAACATTAAGCCCGTCCAGTATTGTTATATAATATTGTATAATTATGATGTAATCGATTACGATATTATTTGTCATGTTACCCAGTATTGCTTACAACTCTGTTTCAGCCCAGTAACAATCTGGCAGCACTATGGAGATATTTACGCGCGCAGTCAGTTGATTTTCAAATTGCAAACTGAATGAAGACTTGTGAAATGCCACAATATCGCTGACTGCGCAGTTGACTGCGTTCGCACATCGGTGTTAATTAAATAAGCTCCGTCAGACGCTCGCTTGCCGCTGTTGTCAGTCATCAGCCTGCTTAGATCAGCAAAATATCATCGGCGGCACTAAAGCTTTGGGCACTACCAGCGCAACGGCTGGCATAATTTCTGTGCTTGTTTGCTTTGCCTCTCTGGGTAAACTTGTTTTTTCGCCTTTATGGGCATTCCGTTTGTTGTTTTTGCTGCTATTATTGTTGTTGTTGCGGGTGTTGGGCGTGTAAAGGTGTCTGCCTTTCTGTCGTGTGTGTGTTGTTGTTGTTACTCATTCGAATAGAGTGCGCCTTCAAAAAACCTATATAAGTTTTGTCAATAATGTCTCCGCAACATTCTGGCTGCGTTTTCGTGTTATGATCTCATAAGAAAAAGTTGCCAGGCCATAAACAAAGCAAGACGAACAATAGCAACAGCAACAACAACGGCTAAACGAAAGAATGGGCAAATACACAAAAAAGGTTCAATGACATTAGTGTGCTTAATGTTGGTAAACTGCTCAAAAATTGAGAAATGGCCAAAGACAAAGATCTCGGACGCATGAAGGGTCAACCACAACAACATCTGCAGCAACAGCAGTAACTCAGCAACAACGTGGAATCTCGGAATCTCACTTGGCTCTGACTCACGGACAATTGCACTTCAAAAGCTGCCGCCCGTGTTGTCATCGTTCCATTTCCATAGCTCGTGCCCGATAGTTTTTTGCAATTCCTCATAATTGCTTAGCCAAGCCGAGTAAAAGTCAACAATTTTAATTCGTTTATTCGTTGTTTTATTTACTGTGCTTCCTTTCCGACTTAATTACAGCACTCTGAGAAATGCATTCGATGCACTTGGCAGTTGCTGAAATGTATTATATCACGTCTCGGATATTGTGAAACGATTTCAGAACTCAGTATGAAAGTGAGTAGATATCATTGTTGTCGTCTGGCAAACATTGTCGTTTCTTCCCTCTCGTGTCAAGCAGTACTACACCTGTATTTGCTGTGCTGGTTACACTCATTAGGCGTCGTGTGTAGACGAAAGATGAGTTCAGCTTCGGCTCATTTGACCTCAAATCATTGTTTACTGTTGGTTTTCTCTTACTTAAATCAGATCACACATTGAATTACATTTTGTTGTATACTCTAAACTGGATTGGCTGTAGAGAATCAGCAGCAGCGTCGGGCATATAAACATCGAATTTACAGTGAGCTAATTTATGTGGCAATCTCTTTTATAAATGTTTATAGAAAGCCACGAGCCGACAACATTCACGCTTTATTTTAAACCGGATTTGTCTAACGTTGCTCTTTTTTATTTTTTGTAGAACAAGTATTGATTGTTTCAGCGTCTCTAGATTGTTTATTAGTTTGGAATTGGAATATGAGAGACAGTATAAGAGACAGGAAAGAAAAAGGTTTATTTTATGAAGGAATCGTTTGATCATGTGATAATCATTTATGTATTTTAAGCTTCGAGTTAAACATATAGACTTTACATCTTTGTTTGTCTGTGAAGAATATGTCCGAAGTTTGCCTATGCGAATGTATGTATTCTTCTTGGCTTAGGAATTATTAGATCCACCAAAAAAGTTATTTATTCAAGAAAACTCATGTAGAAACAAATCTAATCTAGTCATTTCAATTTCCCAGAAAATGTGATTATTTTTATTTGCATTTTATAGACCCCCCTTATTTGTCAAGTTCTAAACAGTTACATATATTTATAAAAATAAAACGAGTTTATCTATTCACCCTCGCTGTCCATACAGAAAATAGAAAGAGTCAAAGTCGCGAACGCCATTGAAATGCAAAAACCTTTTATGGATTTTCTGCACCTACACAGTGTAATATGTAAATATATATATGTGTATATACATATGTATAGTTATGTTTGTGTGCGTAGTTGTATGTTTTATTTATGTAGCATATTAAATGCAGCCATTTACACACCTAAGCAAACAAATGGTATTCAATATGGCAATTACACTGGCAAATGCAAACGGACAGAGGGAAAAGGCAGCGGGAAAAGGGAACGGGGCAAAGGGGAACAGACATTTTCCCAAGCTTTTCACTCGTCTGCCTTTAAATGCTTTTTTCTTGAGCTGCCACCGCTTCTGCTGTTGCTTTGCCCACGACTTTTGTCGTCGTGTCGCATGCAAAACAGCCCTGCTCCCCCAGCCCTCTCCATAGGCAACCCCATGATCCATTTCTACTCACGTCTGCCTCCGTCAATGGCAACGCCTTGTGGCACTAAGCATTATTATTTGTTCCCCTCGCTTGGCCACAACTTGCCAAAGAGTTGGCAACACGACGGGCAACGGCGCATTGTCTCCCCCAACTGGCAAAGTGGGTTAATAAGCTCTCTGTCCCTGCAACCCCTCCACCCACTCCAGGCCAGACATACGGCGAACAGTTCATAGTGGAACCGGCATCGCAGCACTTATCACTTTGCCAGCATTTGCCAACTTCCGAGCGATTTGGGGCGTGTCGGGTGAGGTCCAGCTGCTCGGCTTGTTGACACACAAATTGAAAATTAGTTGGGTTTGTGGTTGCCGACAGGTGGTGGTAAGTGGCGCATAAATTATGCGCCTTCTCACACTCAGACAGACAGACAGACAGTTCATCTGCCTGTCCGTCAGTCAATGTGGCTCATTGTGTGCTCTGAAATTAATTCCTTTGACGCAGTTCGCCTCGTTTAAAACCAAGAGAGAAAATTCTACTCGTGTCTCGACACTTTTCTGCTGTTTATGATTGTAAGCTGTGTGTGCGTGCCTGTGCCAGAGTGTGTGTGTGTGTGTGCGTGCAATTCCCAGTTAAGAATTCTTACTTTCCATTCAGCCATTGTCTGTGGTTGACTCAACCAAAGGTGTAGAAATTCTCTGGCATAGAAAATCAGCTTAAGAATAAAACGCCAGTCACTTGAGGAATTTATTAAAACCAACAGCAACAGGAAAACTTAGACGTAAAACTGTGAAAACTTAATTCAAATTGTGTGTCTTGGCAAATAATTGAAAAAGTTGCAAAAATATTTGTACAGAAATTCTAAAAAAAAACAAATAAATTATCAGTGCGAATTCCTCATCGCAGCTGAACAGTTTCATTCATCATGAAGCATGTGAAATCACAATTCTGCAAACATTATATCAACTAGTCGACAAATGGTTTCAAGGAAGCCGGAAAACAAAATATTGCTGATAATTTTATACCCTTACTATCGCTGAAGACTGATTAAAATTTTTATTTAAGTTTGTTTGAATATTAAGTTCTAATCAGCACCAAGAGAATTCTTGTGGATGAGGAAATATTGTATGTAGATCATAATTTTTGACTTTTTGTTTCTATCGATAATGAATTTCTGTTTAGCACTTTTCTGTTAAAAATGGCATAGGAACCTGGATGAGATGCTTCCCTTCCATA
Source organism: Zaprionus indianus (assembly GCA_018904595.1). NCBI lineage: Eukaryota > Metazoa > Arthropoda > Insecta > Diptera > Drosophilidae > Zaprionus > Zaprionus indianus. The sequence goes on from JAEIHA010000905.1 coordinate 9,298,633, forward strand.
TGTACTTAACTTCTAATATACCCCCTGTCAGGGTATAAATACGTCACCATCTTTCAAGGTCATACAAAAAATTGAGGAACGTTATCGCAAACATTGTTGCGCTTGTTTTCAAGCTAATGGAAATCATTTTTCGACAAATGCCATAGCAATTAGGCCAGTAAATGAGTAGAAGGGTTAATGTAGAAGAGAGAGACAGAGAGAGTGGGAGGGAAGGGGAAGAGCAGCTTAACGATACGTCGGTTCCATGTAGTTGGTTTTTGACGTCTGCGACTGGCGCCGCGCTGCAATTCTAATCGCCCAGCAAGATCTTTGAGCCTCGTATAACACACAGAGGCATGCGGAGGCAACTTTGAAGCAAATTGTAGGTGAGCATGGAGAACAGAGGCCTCAATTGCAAAATGTAAGGCAAACACGACCCACACACAAACACACCGACACACACACACAGAGCAACGAGCGCAACAAGACCTTCAAAGCAACACCCAAAAACCCAAACTCAAACTCAAAGTGCGAAGCAAACGCAAAAACTCAAATTGCGCACGAGTTTCAAAAACAACAACAAAATAACGAGAAACTAATACACTGGGGGGGAAAAAACCATAAAAATTATTAAGCCCATGGTAAACTCAGGGTTGAGTGTCGTTTTGAAGAGCAAATTGCCGTTAGATAAGTGTTCCAACATTCCTCAAGATTCAAATTAAGTATTTCATAAGCACCAAAAATAAGTACCGACTTTGGCAATTTGACAACATAATCACGAAATGCAACTAAATATTTTACGAGCTTTCATATACTTAATTGAATTGATAACCTCATTGGGCGATAAGAAATCAATTACCTTAATAGTAGAGCAGCCCAGTAGTCCTAGGTTAACTCAATAACTGATAAGAATGCAATTATTCTAATGGAAACACTAAGTTCACAAATACGAATTCTAGATAGATTTGGAAATAGAGGTTTATATAGTACTTCTTTATACTGACTACAGATGGTGGTATTTTTGTACTCGTAAACAATGCCGTGCTTATTCTCAGGCAAAACTTGGGATTGCAACGAGTCAAAATGCAGCTATTACCCAACTTGGTAATCTCTTGTGGGATTCGTCGCGTTGCGGCCTTTTTTTTGCAGTAATTTCTCATTGCCCCTTCATAGAGTGACCGCCGCACAAAGTGTGACCTCTTTTTGATAAGCCACGAGGGCACATAACTTTCAATTTTCGACACAGAAAGAATGAAACATGAAAAATGCAAAAGCGCCGAAAAAAAAGGCACAAAATAAAACGAAAACTGGATGCGACTTTTGCTGCGGAACTCGTTTGTTGTATTTTAGAAACCTTGAATTGAAGTATCTAAGCAAACTGGTTTCAATAGAGCTTGGTGCTCAACGCAACATTGCGTACATGTGCACGCGTGACACGAGGCAGGCACAAATTTAGCCAGCAAATTGCACGTTATGCATGGTAATTGCCTTGTGTTTTGCCTAAATTGAATTTACTGTTGCTTGGGAAATATTTGAGTTCTTCTAAAGCAATAAAAAGTCTCTCTTTCTCTCTCTTTTATATCGTGCAACATCTCTTTCCCATCACTAACATTGCATTCACGATTTTGTGAGACTCTTAACTCTCAAACGCAGTTTAATTATTATAATTTACTTAGGTTTTTCTTTATTTAAGTAAAATTTATTATAAAGACTCTTTAAACTTCGAATTTAGTGAACTCTGGTTTTATGTCGTGCACTCACGCGCCCATCTCTAGCACAGCGTTGATTTCTTCTAAGCTAAAGACGACACCGAAAACGAGTCGAGTTAGTTATGTTATTGATGGAGTTACACGCCAAAAATCGATTACATATGCAAATTCCCGCTTCCAACTCCACCCCAGTCGCCTCCCACGCCCCCCTTCGACTCTAGCTTTTCGCATGGGAACCGCGACAACAATTAGAGTCTTACGAAAACGCCTTGGCGTGAGAAATGTGACGCTCGCGCAGTGCTTTGTCACTCACTCACTCGCTCTCGTTCGAGTATTGCACTATTTTTAGGCGGTTCGCTTTAGTTTTGCTGAAAATTTCCATTTTCCTTCTTAGCTGGAATGGTTGTGGACGCCTCCACTGCAACCCCCCACCCCCCGCGGCTAGTCATGGCGTGTCCGTTGGCGAGTTTGTTTCGGGTACTTGTGGATCACGTTTATCGATTTCAATTTCGTCTGAAATGACGGCGCTATTTCGGTTTTATTTTCATTTTCTTTTTTTTTCAATTTTCCTTTCTTTTTTTCATTTGGTTCTATATTTATTTTCGCCGGTGGCATTCGTTGTGTGCTCTTCTTTTTATCCATTTTTGTTGTGTTTTTTTTTCTTTTCTTGTCTCTTCTCTAATTAAGCAAATTAAAAATATATCTATATATACAATCTGAAACAATATGTGCCACACAGTGTTGTTGTTGTTGTTGTTCTTGTTGCTGGTGTTGTCTGTGAACAATTTTACTCACATTTCAAAATACGAATACACATTTTTCCGAGAAAACATTTTCTGCCTGCCTTTGCAATTTCCTTTTTCTTTTCTTCTTCATTTTCTTGTGTTTTTTTTTTGTTTTTATTTTTTTCCCCCTACTCTCGAGCATTGCGAAATGTTTTCGTTTAGCTGTTTGAATCTCCAACGATTTGTTGTTGTTCGACGTCATAAAACAACAAGGTACAAAACTAGCAGAAGAACGAGAAGAGAGGAAGATCGGGGGAACTGGCGACGCGATGATAATAAACAAAGTCGCTGGAGCAGAACTTGCTACCAAGAAAGGTTTCAAGATGCGAGACCACAGAGAGACAAGACTCCGAGACCATATTCGGTCGGCTTGAGGTAATAACGAGCGTGTGCCTAGTTTAAAGAAAACGGTAAACGGTATCTCAATATGAAGCATGATGCAAGAAGCAGGAAGTCCAATCAAAAGAGAGGAAGTTATTTTTTTTTCTAAGACTTTAGAACGGTGTACTGTGCTTCTTCTTGTGTAGAAAGAATCCAAGGGAAAAACCACTATTGATATGTTGAAGCTCTTTCTAAAGATGAGATAAGCTAACACTACGTGACACATTCTAAGCGTGTTTCGAAATGTTTTTTGATTTATTTTTTATATAAATCACATTGCGTCATTATAGCTTATAAAGGTTGATTATATTTTTTGGGATTTTTAAGAATTTGAAAACTATGCGAAGGTTTATAGCTCAATTTGATGATCATCATGTTCATATTTATCAGAAATGTTTATGCACATTTTATACACATATACAAGTATGTACATATATTATGTTTTATTTTAATTATTATGTAGATTCAGATTATAAAATCCGAACCAAAGATTTAATATTTATTTTGCTCGTGATTTTTAAAGAAATTTTAAACAAAATGCAATATTACAAAATTATTTAATGAGTCACACACTGCACTAATTTATCAATATAATTTCCAACCGATCATGTTAGTTTGATACATTTATTTATTTTCTCTCTTGCAACTCAGCTAAGTGAGCAGTTACTTGAAGTAATTGCAATCGTTGCACATGAGTCGTAGTTAAATCACTGTACCTACATATAATGCAGGCATTTATACATATGTATGTACAGTACATATATACAGTTGTAAGTAGGCAATATTGACGTATTGAAGCTCGTTCATATCGATCACTGAACCAGAGGCAGTAAATGCAATTAAATACAATTACGAAGAAACAGCTGTTTCGAGAAAGCACATACAGAAGACACACACACACACACACATAGAAGACACGCACACTCTCAAACACTAGCACTTACACAATCGTTGTGGCATGATTAAATGTTGTACGCACCTGCAGAAACACATTCTACACACATTGCTGAGGCTGCGACCTTTGCTGCGCCTTCTGTTGTTCTGATAGAAGACTGTGGAGGCGCCGTTCTCCTGATCGATCACCGTGTGTGCACTGATACTACCGTTAGCTGCACCAGCGCCAATCTCGGCATGAGGTGGATGCGACGCTTTGCTGCTATCGACGCCGCCGGCGCCCGTTTGTGTTAGTTGCGCCAGTTTCGTTTGGTCCGACGTAATGTCTCGCGATGCACTGACGCTGCCGCTGTCTCTGCCGCTGTCACTGTTGTTGCTATTCGAGTATTTGGCGCGCTCGCGGCTCCGCTCATTTCTATAACGTATCTGGCCGGCGGCTGAGCCAAGACTGAATAAATTGCCCAGAAAGCTGCCGCTGCTGCTGCCGACGCCAACGCCAGCGCCGCTGCCGCCGCCGCCGACGACGCCAATCGTAGTGGGGCCAGTGCCGCTGTAACCAGTTGAGCTTTTACGTAGTCTTTGGCCATTATTGTTGTTTTTGTTTTTGTTGGCAGCGTTGCTGCTGCTGCCGCTGCTTCTGCTTCTGTTGTGGACAGTGTGGCGTATGAGCAATTCCGTTTCCGAATCAGTCTCTTCGCTCTCTTCGTCAAAGTCACGTAGCGTCAGCTCGTTATCAGTCATGGCGTAAGAGAGCGTTTCTTTGTAGTGTGTGAGTAAGTATTTCTAAAATAAGAGAGTGAGCAACAGAGCGAGTTTGCTTATACAGGTGGCCGCACTCTCTCTCTCTCTCTTTGGTTGCTTGCGCTGTTGACTCAGCCTTAATTAAATCCTCTGCTTCTTATTATCCTTGTCCTGTTTTGTTGCTCTCACTGTCTCTGTCTCTCTCTCTCAAAGGCAGGCAATGTTTGCATTCGATTGTTTGTTTACTTGTTTTGTTTGACTTAGTGGCAGCTCATGGCTTGAGCTTGCCACGTTTTCATTGAACTTTTTGCCTGCTCTGACTAATGCAAATTGCATTCCGCCTTCCACTCGTCCTCCTCCCTTAAAAACCAACCGCGTTGTGTGGACCTACAAAACGTGCAGCTGTCTGGCGTTGCCTTATCAAATGTGTCTTTTTTATTGTGGCGCGTAAACACATTTATAATGTGTGCAAATCGCGTATTAACAAACTGAGATCTCTCTTATTGCTCACACACACACACTCACGGGCGTTCCCCGACGACGTCATCTACTGCAAATTAAATACTCAATTTGTGCTCCTCTGTCAACTTGATAACCGATTGATAACTATTGTAAGCCAATTGGATTTATCGCCGGTTGCACACACTAATTTACTTACTGTTTACGACACCACCAATAACAATACAAATAAATAAACAACAACAGCGCGCCGATTACTTTTTTTTTATTAGCAAAGGCCTGGGCCTAGGCCACTCACACGCGCACACTAAACACACACAAACACGGGCACACGCACGCACGAGAGCAATAGAAAAGTGTACAACCAACTCAGGTTTCATTCACACTTCACATGAAATTCTATTCATTATATGAACTTAATACTAAATAAATATTTATAAATAATTGAGCAGAAGCACGTTTTGATTTTTTATTCTTATTAATTTTGCTACCGACGGCCACTGGCCAATTGTATGAAGTTGGCCAAACTGGGAAACAGCTGTGCGTGCAGTGTTGGTAAATGTCGGTGCTTTGCGTGTAAAGAGACACGTTTGCGCGTCCAATTTGAATTGATCAAGTGGAAATACGACATTGGTGAATGATCATATCAAAGATGAAAATCAATTAAAACAAACAAATTTACGTAAAATAAAACAAACCTTCACGTATATTTTATAAAATTGTATATATATTTATTTATTATGTATTTGATTTATCGTATCTTAATTATTTAGCATTTAAACGAAAAACGGAAATTCACAACGAGATCTTAATCAAAGAAACAAGAAATATGCACACATTGAACCAGCTTGATGTTAATTTTGCCTTGATAAGCAGTCTATAATTAAAAATACATACACAAGTGTTCCGAGAGTACACAATACGTTCTAAAGAGAAAATCAATTTTTACTAAAACACCGCAACCTACAAGGTTACTTTGTTTTTCTGGGAGAATTGGGATAAGCATATGTGTATGGGTAGTTCATATAAATATATAGATACTCGTATTATTCAGAGTTAATTTGATGATTATATTGCCAGAACTCCTTCTATCTGCGCTCCGTTTGTAGTGTTATGTTTGAGTCCGAATTGGAGTAGTTCTGCTCCAATCTAGGCCGGAAATCATCTTCGCCATCTGAATAGGAACCCACAGAACGGCAAATGCTGTAAATTAAGGTAGATAAATATACATAGAATAAATTCACATTTATATATTTCCAATTATATATATACCATACCGTTGGGTTGATGCATAACCCTCGATAGCCAGAGCTTGAGTCACACCCGGCGGTAGCAGCTGTTGCAGCAACGCTTCCTTGGCCGCATTTGCTGTCGTTGGCAACGGTACATGATTCATATCCACTGATGAATGTGATTGCGATAGTTGAGGATTGACTGGCGACACGGTGAGTCCATTCGCATGTCTCCCCGTCGCCGACAAGCTCTGACTTTTGCTGCTGTCCGGCTCATCACGCTGGGTGCGTTCGATGTGACGAAGGGTTTCGAACAGCTCGAGCAGATTACCAAACGTGTTGCGTATATCACAGTGCCCAGTGATGTCGTAGCAGAGCTGGGAAACATTCTGCCGCAGCAAATAGATGGCATACTTGGTTTGTGGTGATGGCAGAATCGAGCGCGTATACAGGGGGAATCTGCAAAGGGAGAAGAAAGTTGAAACTTGTGAAATTACTTTATTTAAAGACTGCTTACTCTCTTGTCGAATAGGTCAACTCCTTGATTTCGTCCGCAATGCGTGCACGTGAGGGTTCATAGTAAATGGGATTGCGCAGTGGGCGATCCATTATGTAGGCCAGCATCTGTACCAGATGCGCCACATAGCCCAGGGCTGCGCTCACCGCCAGCGGGGAGACATTGTCCAGCAACGGGGCATGGTTCGATTGGCGTGTTTCGCTCGTATACTGTTCCATTTGGGGAAAGGCAATGCCGCAGATGCTGAACTGATGAGTGCCCTGTGTTCTGATATTGTAGATCTCTTGCAACTCTAGCACCAACGTTGACATGCGACGTTCCACCTAAAAAAAGGAGGAGCAATATGTAAACAAAGTTGAACCTCTCTGCTTGAAGGTGTTAACTTACCTGCCGCGTGATTTGGCTTTTTTCTTCTCGATCCGTTTGCAGTTGCAGCATTTGCTGACGCAATTCGATACGTTCCTTCTCCAATTGCAACCTTTGATTGTGCAACTTGATCTGCAGTTCCTCGCGCCGTTCACGCAGTGATTGAAGTCGTTGTTGCTGTCGCAAATTTCGTTCCTTGAAGGTTTCGCGTTCCGTTTGAAGTAATCGTTGCTTGCAACGTAATCCCTCGATCTGCTGCATCAACTGCTGGGCAGTGTACAGTGTGAGTGGAGCAATCTCTTGCTGCTCGGCGAGAAGCACGCTTAGCGTGCGTCCCATGGAATGATGCTGTTGATAGTTCTGTGAACCCTGACTACCATAGGATGAGCCGTGCGAGAGTGAGGTGGTGCGTGGCTTCAGTCTCAGCTCGTTTCGTGTTACACAACGTACACTGAGACGTGCAATTTCCCGACTCACTTCCGCCACATCGGCCAGTTTCTTGCGCTGATTACGCTGACGCCGCTGTAACAGCAGCAGGTTATCCAAATTGTAGCTGCGACGCAGCTCAGTCGGCTTGCAGCCCAGCTGGGCATATCGCATGGTGCTCATACGCAGCACAGGACTGCTGCTGCGACTCACTGGCGGGGAATTGATGTCGCCAGTTCCGCTGTCCTCGGCGGCAACAGGTCGATCGATGGTGTCGATCTGCTCGCCCACATATCGCTGATAGTGCAGTCGCAGCTGGGCGTGCAGACCCTGCTCACTTATCATCGCTGGAGAGGTAAAGTGTTCGCCATTCAGCTGGAATACCAAACAGTTGGCACGACATTTGGCCAAGGCCAGAGGTGCGAGTGGTATCAGGCCGGAGAAGTAGACGCCCCACGTGAACAGCAGCTCGGGTGGGCGTATCAGCTTGTGGGGCGTCAAGTGCACGTTCGAAAGCTGCTTCGCACTGCAACAGATAAGGTTATTGGGTGATACTTTCAGGTGGGAATTAATTGAAATCACTTTCTTACCTGCTTGACTCAGTCTCGTTTGGTTGCTGTTCTACACGGCACAGCCGTGTGGCGGTTGGTTGATATTGGGCCCAGACTTTGACGCACACACATTGCGCATTCGATTTGCGCCAGGGCGCGTCACCCGCACAAATCTCCGCCCACTTTTGCTGCTGATGACGCTGCGGCAGCGCTTCGCTGGTGTAGAACGCTTCACTAGCCTTATCTGAATGCAAAGTATAGTATAACAGTAACTCTCGCTGCTGCTGTTGCTCTTGCTCCTCCGTTCCGCTCCCCTCGGCCAAGGTGCACTCAATGTTGAATCCTTGAATGCGCGCTAGATTCCGGAGTCGCAACTGCTGCGTCGCCAGCGGCAACCATTCGCGACAACGTGGTCGCAAATGCATTGCGGCTTATTGTTGGGCGTTACGCTTTTATAGGACAGATGCACATGGTAACGGGAAAAAATTAAATTGTTTAGAATCTTGCAAATAATTAACTTTAAACAAGATTTTAGCAAGAACAGCTGTTTTATGCTGAACAACGGCGGCTAAGTGTGGCCGTAGCTGTATAAAATTCTTTTAGTTTCGTAACTATCTGGCAACGCTGTGGTTCAGTGAAAACTACTGCAGAAATTAAACTTTAAAATTGTAATGAAGTAATTCAATTTATATTCAAATAATATCTAATAATATCACATTTCCGAGAGTCATGTTTGATATTATTAATTTACAAAAATATTATTGCTAATTAGCGGTTTTTCAGTCCAACTAGCCTTTTCTTACTTACAATGAGCAGCACTGCCTTCAAACCTTATTGGCAGCGCTGGCAAAGCAGTTTATATTGGTGCGCGAACAAAAGGCAGCTTGTTGCAAGGTTCTCCAAACAAATCGGAATCATAATATACTATTTAATCTGTAGCTAACGTATTGTTTTTCTGTAGATGCTCAACTACATTAAGGAAGCGATAATGGCACCATCAACACGCAGCAGCAGCAGCAGCAGCAGTAGTAAAAGCAATCAAAACACACTTGCCAAGGGATCGGACAAGGACAAGGACAGAGATAAGGATAAGAAGGACCATGACATGGAGGCACCAGCCAAGATGCAAGGATATAAGATAAGTGATAACGATAGAACTCGAAAATACGGCATTGGAGCAAACTCATTGGAGATGATTGTGCAGAAGGCAAAACTTAAATTTCCGGTAAGTCACAAAGAATTCAAAATTTTTCTCATATCATCGAATTGCGTTTCAACGCAAAAAGCTGTGACAGCCTCCCACGCACATAACCCCAGCCCACACACGCCCACAGTTTGGCCCTGTCCCTGTCCGTGGAGATTCAAGGCCAATGTTTTCTGGCTGGCTTCCGTTTTGTTTGCCTGCCTCAGCGGGAAGCTGCCACAGCGCATGCGCTGAAAAGCAAACAAATCGGAGCCAGGACACCTGTTGATGTAAGAAATATTGCCTTAGACACACAACATATGTACATGTCTTCACAGGTCAGGGCCCAGTTGGATGCGAGTCAAGGGCAGCAGCTACACATTTCTCTTTCCATTTCTCATGTGCTACCCTTGATCTCCTTTACAGTTGCAGGAGTTACACATCTATTTGGCCACCGACGGCTTTGAGGTCTCCGATGAGGAATATTTCCACAGCTTACCTGCACAGACGTTATTCATTGTGGCGGGTCCCGATGCCGTCATCACCACAGGTGAGTGTGACTAGCTCACAATGTGCTTAATAGTTTCAAACACATTTTCCATGTTTAGATGCGGACTTTGAATTCGAGAAAATGCGCCAACAGTCGCCGCTGCTGAAGGTAGCCGACATTTTCTATGACTTTATCGAGCAACATCCGGACAAGTTCCGTCGCATGATTACGGAATATGAGCACCAGAAGCAGCGACGCGCTTTGGATAATACCAAAGCCCACCTAAGCCTTAGGGCCGAGCACACAGAATGGTTTGAGGGCAGCGAGGAGCGTTTTCAGTCCAAGGAGGAGGCCATGGCCATGCGGGCACAGACACGTGTACGTGGCTACTACTACAAGACCAAGGACGAGTTGACTCGCAATCCACTATACAGACAGAATGCAAAGGCACGTCAAGTCATCAACTCGGTGCTGGAGCAGTTTCGATATTTACTCATTGGCTGCGATTACTTTTCCATGATGTTCAATCGAAAGTGTCAACAGAAGCATGAGATAATTCTGCAGCAGCTGGGCGTGGGGGAAGAAGAAACCGATGCAGCTAGTGGTGTGCCCAATAAGCGACTGCGACAAATTATCAAAGACTACACGGCACGACATGCTATACTGGACGAATGGTCTGTCTCATTGTGCACAGATCTGGGAGATTTCTACTGCCAGGGCGCCTACTCGGACAATGGCAATTGCTGCAGCCTGCAGCATACCATTAATCCCTATGCCTCGCGAGAGAATCTAATATTGTTCCAAGTTTGGAATCTTGATCACCAAATTGAGCTGTGCCGCTCTATACTTCCCGCTTTGGTAGCCAGTGTGCAGGAATTGGTGGCACAACCACAACGAAAGTGTGCGCTGCATAAGAAGCGCGTTGTGGATATCTCTGTGTTGGAATTCTTTCTGGAGATATTCTCACTGAAGAATCTCAAGCTGGTGCACATTGTCTGCCACGAAAAGGGGCAGCGTTCGAATCGCTCCAATGGTCGTCTCCTTTGCGCCGACTGCCACGAATATCGCATAGTTCAGGAACTAATGGATCTGCAGAGGGGGGACGAAACATGACACTAAAGAATCGAATCAAACTATTAAAGCAATATACTTATATACAATATAGTCATCATTGATGATTAATAACTATATTTATCCTGCAAATGCTTTAACAAGGCCTAGACCTTAAAATGTGTGCCAAGTTAAGCTGTCTGTATAATACTAGGTAACTGTAAACTGGTCTCAAGCGCGAGCTAACTCAAAGTTAAATTGTACAAATCTCAAGTATCTCAAGTTAACTATCAAAGTTTATCGTTGAACTATATTTAACATACATATTAACGCATTTACTGTTTATGGTAGAAGTTGATCTGCATACCAACTAAACTAATATACATATTAAATATATATACATACATGTATGAAGTGTATATATACTAACTAGCTTTAAATGTTGTTAACTGTAGCGCGCGTAGTTGAGTTTTGAACAGGTATTTTGACCGTTGCTTTGTTCAACATGTCCATTTTAAGATATACTATATAACACATGTATTCCTTGATCTTGTGTGTAGAGGGATTAAATATTAACCAAGTTTCGAATTTAGATCAAACTATATCTGGCTTTATTTAAGTGCAATAACAAAACTGTAAACAATGAATGATAACTCTATCACAAGATTATCACTGCTTAAGCTCTTGATATCTTGTGATAGTCTTGCAGCTCTTATATGAAATATTTCCGGTTTTTGCTACACTCGGCTTCTCTGTACCTCCAAATAAAAGAATAATATGAAATCTTTAAACTGTGAATGTTTCATTTCAACTATTCTAAGTTACTTTCAGGTCCCTTTTCTCAAATTACAAACTCGGTTTATTTGTTTTGAATATTTCTTTATTGGCTTAAAAGTCACTGCATAAAAAATTATACAACACAAAATATATTTGAGGATAAAATAATAATAGTAGTCAAATAAATTTGATAACACATTCGTATGCATACGAATTCAATAAGTATGTATATGTTTTTGCATTTTCTTCTGTTTCTCTTTGTATAAATAACTATGACATAAACAAAAATAGAATCTCGTTGATAAATAGTAAAGAAATAAAGAGTCCTCGAGGAGACAACACATAAAAGATTGCTTAAACAAAAAGTTATTTATTCATATTTAGTATGATCGTTGTAATATGCGCTTTCGTATTATCCGGATACATTTCATAGATGATTGGTTCGATTGTGTAGTTCTTGTTCTTGTTTTTCTCATTTTCGTTCGTTGTTACCTCATTTCATATCATATCATATCTGTCGTGTAACCTTTTCACAGCTTAAGAGTTAGGATTAGTAATGATTCGCTTTCGTAAATAAATGTTGTTAGAAATTTTAGTGCTGCTATCAAATCGCGTTTAACAATTGAGGAAAATACATTTGAATTAGTTGATTTTCCTTACATATGTATGTATGTGTATCAGCTACAATGCTAATGTTAGTTTCAAGAAATTTCACTAAAAACTTGTTATTGCAGGGTTCCCGTTCCCGAGCTACTTGATGATGGTGAATCCTAAGTCGTGTTCTGGTACTTAATCTAAAGACATGTGCTGTAGTAGTCTGTGTCTGTGCTATAATTGATTTCTATGGCTTTGAGAAATAATTATAGATCCGATTGTCCAGGTCCTGTAAAATAAATCAAACGAAATAATAATTAGAAGGGAGCTCAAAAAACATCAGGGAATACACAGATAAAGCTAACAATAAATTGTGGAAAGTTGTTTGTCTTCGCTTTGTTCTTCGTCTCGAGATATTCAAATCCGAAGACTATACACGGGAATATAAATATATACAAAGAAAACAAAAGAAAATCAAAACAAAACGAAAGAAATAATAAAAAATGAAGCGGCAAATAAAAAATTGTGCGAAAGGCAGCCAATAGAAATTCGAGAGAAAACTTCACCTTTATTGTTTAAATTTAAATTGAAACAATGTTTCTATTTTATGATTTTGCAAATTTTTGTCAAATGTATTCAATTCGATGGGGATAAAGCCATTCAGTTCATTATCATTATCATATCATATAAGAAATTAACGATTAATTTTTGTTAAGAGTATATATTTTAATTGTGTGCGAAAGAAAACAAGTTAATCAAAGTATAAGAAAAGAAGAACATTCAATTATGGATATATTGTTGAACTCATATGAATGGTTAATGTTACGAAGGACTTTTCTTTCTTCGATTCTCGCTTTTCTTTATGTGATCTGTACAATTATTTTCTCTTAATTGTTTTGGTTTTTATTATAATTATTTGCGTAGTAAAAAATCTTCATTCGTTGTTCAGTATTCTGTTTCAAGGTGGAGTTTACTCTCCAGAATCATCCAAAGCATTTGTAGGGAGTGTATTAAAGAAATAATACTAATTCGAGTTAAATATTTGCGATGCGACATTTTCTTAAAGGGTATTTCTGATAAATCTTCTATTTATTTAAATTACTTTAAGCCAAGTTTGAACTGTTCTACAAAAAGGGGGATTGTTAATATTTCTAAGGGCAGCTACAGATTTAAGATTTTAGTTATGAATTGTATAACAATATTTTGATACAAACCTGGTTAACTGGATTGTTTATGTATTTCAATTAAAGTGTAAAAGACTTTTTGAATAAAAATGTAACTATCGCAAATATTTGACGCAGTAAATAATATAATTAGGGTAAGGAATACGGCACACATAGTTAAAAAGAAATCAAATAGCGGCAAAAATAAAAGTAATACATAGAGAATAGAATAGAGGACAAGTTTAAGTTTAAGTTTTTCGAAAATAGAACATTAAAGAAAAATTAGTTCAAATTGGTTTGGGTTTGATATAAATTTTAATTTATAAATTTAGGTACCTTAGGATTTTGAACGAGTTTTACAAAATCATTGAGTTGATGGAATTGTTTTTATTGTGGCGATTTGATAGAGATTCTTCAGTTTCTTTTTTGGTATTTTTTTTTTAGTTTTTAAGGTTTGGTTTTTCGGTTGTTTTGTTTTGGTTTTAGGTATTATTTTTTGTTGTTTTTTGGTTTCGATTTAAGAATGCAGTTGAATTTTGAAATGTGACTGGCGCATTTTCGACTGAGATAACAAACGGAACGAGTGAACGAACGAATGAACGATTCTTTCTCTTTGGTTTTCAGTTATTATTTTATATACATTATTCATTAGGTAAGAGATATATACTTTTAGTTAATTAATGTTCTGCGTGTCGTCGTATATATATTGTACAATGTGATGTGTGTAGCTTGGTGTGTGTGTGTGTGTGTGTGTATGTGTGTGTGTGGATGATGAAGAAATGCAAAAACTGGCCCCCACTTTCCCACGTGATTCCCTGTTTCCCGAGTAAGGGCAGTGATTGTGTTTGTGTGACTAAGACTAAGCTCGATGGATCGATAGGTCCCCGATCCCCGAAGATCCCCGCCCCCAATGTAGAAGCTATTCCTATGTGAGACTGCAGCCCACTCTAGACTCTAGACTTTGCGCCAACTGCTGACCGAGCGTTCCCGCGACTGTTGCCGAAAGCATTCGGGACTTTTGCTACCTCGACCACTGAGGATCTCGGGGGATTCGGTGACGCGCGCCAGGTCACGATTGATGGTCTTGGAGCTGAGCACACGCGGACAGCGCACGGTCCAGGGACTGCGACGTGGATCCTGCAGTGCACGAAACGCCTTCGACGGCACGATCTCCTCTCCTCCGCTCGCCTCAGTCCAACTGCTGTAGTAGTCCGCGTACTCCTTGTCCTGCTTCGGCGTAATGGCCGGCGTGCTGTCCAGCGAACTGTTCTCCACTGAATCCATCTCCTCCACAAGCGCACGCTTGGCCGCCGCCTGTAGCTTCTCCATGGGAAGATTGCGTAAATGTGTGCTGTCACTCTTGAGGAGCAGACTCTGCACCAGCTCATTGACCAGCTTGTCGCTGACCACGCGCTGCTTGCTAGCCGAGGGACCCACAATGGGTGAGGCTGGGCTGTTAGGTGTCGATGGATTATCCGCATCGATGCTGGTATTCTTGCGTAGTGGCAATGAGAGACGCTCTCGACGCTCAGTCATGGTCTCAGCCTCGGCCAAAGCATTGGGATTCTGGCGACGAGTGATCGAAACATTGTGAACAATCTTGCGACGGCTTGGCTTGAACTGGAACTCATCGGCAGGTTGGGCGCCCTCGGGCAAATCATTCTCGTCCTGCAGCAGCTTGAAGAGTCTGGAATGTGTGGCGGCACGCTGATAGCTGGTCATCTTGCGCAGCTCCGGGAAGCTCTCAGACTCGGTGTCCGTCTCCGATAGCTGGCGATTCATATCCGTCACGCCGGAATCATCTTCCTCGATCTCCGACTCCGAGCGCTGTGTGCTGCTGTTGCGCGACAATTGACCCTTGCCGCGTCCGCTGTCCACGGACAACGAATGGAGGTTCATTGCCTTGGTGGGCGTGGTGGTGCCAGTGGTGGGTGGACTTGTCTCGAAGACATTTATACGATCGCGCACCGATATCTTGGGCTTCTCATCGAACTTATCTACACCCAAATCTGGCAGGCCGTTGGGCAGCAGCTTCTTTGGCTGCGCCTTTGGCTCGGGCTCCACATAAACCTCGGGCAGCTCATCCGTCACTTGATTTGTTGGTGTTGGTGTTGCTGCGCCTCGTTCTTCCTCCTCGGACTCGGTAGTTTGTGGCTTATGCTGCTCCACAACGATGCCATCTTCGCCAATAATTTCGTACTCTCCCGGCGGTCCTAGATCGATGGATCCCATAGTAGTAGGTTCCTCAGCCTCCATGATTACACTGTGACGATTCACCTCCTTCTTCTGTTGCACCTTCTGCTCATCAATGGAGGTGTTGAAGAAGGCCATGGCTTGGCGATAGTTCTGTCGCTTCTGCTCTGCCTCCTCGACCTGTTCGCTCTTGGCACGGTCCTGCTCAATGTCCGCCCAGAAGTCAGGCTCATTGTCCTGCTCCGTCTCTGGCTCAGGCTGAGTGTAGGGTGCCCATGTGTGCACTGTGGCCGGCTCGTGCATCGAGGCCAGCGACATGGTATCCACATGATGCAGATTTGTCTCTGGTGTTTCTGGCTCTGCCTTTATCTGCTGCTCCTGCTCTTGTTCCTGTTCCTGCTCAAGCTCTTCACCTTCACTCTCGTCGCTGTCCTCGCTCTCGTGCTCGAATTCTTCTTCATACTGGTTGGCCAGTTGCTTCTCCTCTTCGACTACAGGATCTACAATCTCGGGCTCCTCGCCACGAGCTGCTTCCAGTGTGGCCCATACGTCGATGGCCACTGCTGGCTCGTCGGGCAACTTGGCCCGGAATGCCTTAGTCTCTACGGGCTTGTAGGGTGTTTCCTCCACCGAATTCTGACGTTCTTTGCGTGCCCAGAATGTGGCGGATTTGTGGAAAGTAACGTCGTCATCGTCTGGCTTGCGATTAGCCTCAATTTCAGCCCAGAAATCGATTTCCTCATCGGTGTCCACCTCGCGTGGTTCCTCTGGATACTTTGTGGGATCGTATTGGAAGTTGTTCTCCTTCTCTTCCTCGGGCTGTATGTCTGCCCAGAAATCAACGTCCTGCTGCTGCTCAACCAGTTGCTGCTCTTCAACGACTGTTTCCGCTGGCTGGGATGCCCAAATATCGTGCTCCTCCTCTTCCTCCTCCTCATCGATTTGTTCAGTTTCCTTCCCCTGATTATTATCCCAAAAATCCTGTTGCTCCTGTGGCTGGACCTCAGTGCTAGCTTTTCTGGTTTTGGCCTGCTCTATCGATGCCCAGAAGTCATCTTCGACTTCTGCTTCTTTCGCTACTTCTACAACCTTTGGTTTCTCTTCGACAACGAAGTGAATCTCGGCGCTTTGGGCCTTTGGCATGAATTCTACCTTGGCTTTCAGGGTGGAAGTCCAGTGCTGCACTTGGGTAATCGTTTCCCTCTGCAGTGGAGTGTAGGTGACGGTCTTCTTCTTCTTTGTCCATCCATCATCCTCTTTTTTCTTTTCAACTGTCGCCCAGAAGTCCACTTCTTGCTTTTTCTCAGGTTGCTGCTGTTCCTCCGCTTCGAGGATCGGTTCGGGTTCCTTAGCAGCTGTTGCAAAAGTGGACCAGAAACTATTCTTGGCCGCCTCTAGGGAAGCCTGCGTCTTGGTTAGATCACCAGACTTAGGTCTGGGCTTAGTTTCTACCTCTGGCTCCTTCACTCTTAGCTTGGGTGCCGCCACCTCCGGCTCCTTTGGTTGTTCGGGTGTCTTCCAATAGTTCTTGGACTGTTCCATCATCTTCTGTGCCTGCATTTTGGTTGCCAAGAGGGTAGCGAAGAAGTCAAATTCCTCCTTGGGCGCTTCTACTTCTGGTGTCGTCTCTAACTTAGCAATATTGTTAGTCACTTCACCGGGCAACGTCTCCGACGAGAACTTATTGCGCATGCCCAGCGAAAAGGATGTGGAAGCAGGAGGAGTTGTCTTCTCCACCGAACTGGAGCGAGAGGGTGAATTCGATAAGCTGATCGTTACGCTAACCTCGCAGTCATTATCATCCTCCTCTTCACTCTCAACCTTGGCTATGCTAAAGGAGTTGCGCTTGCTTTCGGCGCTGAGACTCGGACGCCGCTCCTCCAACTGGCTGGACGTGTTACCCACCTCAACGGTGGCGACATTTTCATCGTTCGAGCTGCGACTGAAGGAGAAGCGCAATGGTAAACGCACTGTGACCGAGTTGGACTCCTCGTCATCATCTTCGCCCTGGTCGTTATCTTCGATTTGGCGTTCCAACTCTGCGTCTTCGTCGTCTTCGACAACCTCTTCGATCTGGGTGGCATCGCTGACGCTGGATCCATTACGCTTGACTACCGTCTTTAAGTAATCACTGCTACTGCGCTCCAGTTCGCTCTCCTCCTCGTAGATAGTGCTAAGATCCTCTTCGACCAGATACTCTGGTTCCTCCTCCACTTGCTCCTCCTCATCGTACATTTCGTCAGCCGTCGTCACATCATCATCGTCATCTTCGCTCTCAGAGTTCAGTTGTTCGATTGGCTCTTTACCCAATCCCTTGTAGACCTGCACATTGGTCACCGACTTGATGGCCTGCAGCGGAGCACCATACTTGGGTGTATCCTCTTCCTCATCATCCTCGTCACTGCTGCTGCTACTGCTGCTCTCATCGCTATCGTCGTCATCTTGCACAGCGCTGATCTGCACCGGGGATGCATTCTCACTGGGTGAACGTGCTCCCAGTTCTTTGGACTGTTCTCCCACATAGCTCTTCTGCAGCTGCTTGGAGAGATTAGCCTGCGTATTTCCACCAGCGATCTTATTAATGTTGGCCAAGCGCTGGCTAAGCATATCGATGACCTGCTCCTTGTTGTTGCAGATGTTGCGTGATGCCTTCGGTCGGCTGGCACTCAGCTCCTCGATCTCCACGGAGCGCGCACGTTTGGGCGGCTCACGTGGCTCCACCTTGATGTGGTGCTGCATGATCACCTGCGAGGGCATATCATCTGTACTGGGCGTAATGATAATGTCGGGCAGCACACTGCTGGCACGACTTTCCGTCGAGCTCTGGCTGAAGCTTGGAGCAACCGGATAGGGATATGGACTGTAGGGCGGCATAAATTGTGGATAATTGTCGCCGGGATTGGGTGTCTGCCCGGACTGCCCATAGGCCGGGGGTGGTGGCAAATAGTAAGGATAATAATAGGGATAGGGATGGGCATAGACATCCCCCTGCTGTTTGCCATCCTCTCTGGGAGGCATTGGAGGCGGGTAGGGATAGGGATAGGGCCAGTTCATTAGCTGAGGATGTTCGCCATTTGCCTGAGCATGACCGGTCGGTGGCGGGGGTGGGTGTGCCATATACCAGGGATACGGATAGCCATAGGCATAGGGATAGTGCGGTGGCACTGATTGAGAGCGCTCTGGCTGCGCTGGGGCAGGTGGACAAGAACTATCAGAACTAAGCGATGAATTGGATGAATATGTATTTGTGGGTGTATGGGTGCTTGTGTGTGTTGTGGGTGGTGGTGTGGGCGTGGCTGTGGATGATGTGCTAGACGTGTAACTGTGACGTTTGTTGAGATTACTGTTAATATCTCGGTTATGGTTATTCTCAAGATTATTGTGATTACTTTGATTATTGTTTTGATTATTATTGTGATTATTGTTTTCGTTCAATTCAATATTTTCCAAATCCGAGTCCAGCTCGGTGTGAATTTTATGTTCTGAGGTCGGTTTTTGGTGCACGGTTATCAAAAGTAAATAAAAAGAAAGAAGAAAAGAAATAGACACGGTGAGAGTGCATATTATGTTCATTACACCAACAATTTTGACTGTGAATCGGTGTGGTTTATATAGAGATTAAAGATCAGGCAAAGCTATATACAGGTACTGAGTGCGATGTGACTGCAAACAAATCGATAGTACTGGCGATAGTATTGAATGTGCATTGAGTGCGATAACTGCGACATTCCCATACTATCGTTTATTCGTATCACTTATCGATTATGTTTGCAGCCCTGGTAATGCATTCGAATGATAGTGAACAATGAGAACTGAATACATGAAGTACGTGGTAAATGTGTGCTATAAACGATGTACATACGATACCATAAAACATACTATCGTATCGCGCATAAAATGTACAGTAACTTTCACCCAATCCATGCAGATGGAAGGATTTTTAGTTTCATTTCGATTTGATGCAAAGAAATCATAGATATTAAATCTTATATGCTAAGTGAATCTCAAGAAAGGTGAAATCTCTCTAAAGGTAACAAAATACAATTAGAAACACTGTGAAATAAACATGATGCACTATATTAATGTGAGTAATCCTGTCTGTGTGTGGGCGTGTGAGTGTTAGTGATGTGGTCAATGGCATATTTACAAGACGCTCGTTAGTCCCGAGACTAACTTAGAATTTGCAATAATTTGTCGCAACTTATACGAATATAACCCTCATATATCTTCAGTATATTCATCATTTATCGATTAATTTCACTTACCGGCATTTTCTGGTGTTGTCATTGCCTGTAGAATTTTAAATGATCGACTTGGTATGGCGCTACCGGTATATTTCTTGGGTTCCGGTGCCTGTTGCTCACTAGGTGGTACATATTGTTGTTGTTGTTGGGGTGTATCTGTGAGGGAATAAGGATTTACTAAGGCTGTTCATATGTTGGTAGTGCCTTTTATGTGAAGTAAGGTATTCACATGCAAGGGTGAACTTCACTTCCGACTTACCGTACAAAGAACGCTGTGATGTAAAGCGGTTCTGAGCGGACACGCCGTTACCTGCAAAAGAAGCGATTTCGGGTCGATTGATTAGCAATGTATCCGGCAGTCTAAGTACTTTGGCTTTAGTAGTGCTTGGCGAAATTTTGATTGAAATACTGCGTCACCGTTTTAAGGTTGGACAAACACAATAAGCATTGGGGTTAATCTCTAAAGTTCCAAATCATTTGTGGTAGCTTAAAGCGTTCGATTAGTTAGTGAGAAGTAAAAGGGGTGAGAGGGTAAGAGGGTGCGATGGTAAACCCGATACCGAATTAGACTAGACTGGAGTGATCGAAACCGCAACGACAAAAGGGGAACCGAATCGAAACCTTAAGACACTCTCCGGACAACAGCTTACCAATCCAGTACGCTAGAGGAGGAATAGGGGGAAGACAGTTGCTTGCGATAGGGAACCTCACCTTGCGGAGACCAAGCTGTACCAGGCGTACCCGTACCCTGTTGACTGTCCTGGGCGATTTGCAGTCGCCTCATTTGTTCGATTGTCGGGCTATTGCGCGCCTGCTGGGCGCTCATCTGGCGTGCGAATTGCGGACGCTGCAACTGCGGCGTCTCCGCGTCCCTTTGGAGGGTCGCCTGCGGCTGTGGCTCATCCGGGCCGTCGTCCACGGTGTCGGTTATCTTTTGCAATATTCTAAACGATTTCGATTGGATGGGCGGTGAGCGTGGATCGCTGCAAGTAGATATAGTACGTGGCGTATGTTAGGTTAGGTTTTGTGGTTAGCATGCACTCGAAAAATGTCTGAAAAAACCAAATTACAATTCATTTTTGTTTTGTTTTGTTTTGTGAGTGAGTTAACATGGGGTTAACTAGT
This sequence comes from Zaprionus indianus, assembly GCA_018904595.1. Classification (NCBI taxonomy): domain Eukaryota; kingdom Metazoa; phylum Arthropoda; class Insecta; order Diptera; family Drosophilidae; genus Zaprionus; species Zaprionus indianus. The sequence continues at coordinate 9,319,492 of JAEIHA010000905.1, forward strand.
ATTTATGAGTTTGTTTTGGGACAACGTAAATAATATTCAAGAATTTTTCTTGGTTGAAAATTAATGGAAGATTTTTATCTGCGCCCATGTGCGGAATGTTGATGAGCTTGTGACAAGGGATTGCCTTGCGAAAAGTACACGTAAATTAATCTTATGCTAATTGATTACACACATACACACAACAACAAGACTAAGGAACACTTGGACGGGGCAACTTGAGCAGGGTTGGGCAACGTGTTGAAATTTTCAAAAGTATACGAAACTTTTTGGAAGTGTTTAAATTATATTTGACTTTGGGTTGTTAAACAGAAGTGGTAGAAGGTATTTATGAGACAAGTATATGAGACAATAATATTTAAAATACGAATATTTAATTAGCATTGATTGATTTAACACAAGAAGATGAAATTGACTCGTTATATTCCACAATCCCAAACTTTAAGTTTAAATCTCAAGTTACTTGTTACCCTCTGCTCAAACTGCCCCTTTTACAACACTGAAAACTACAGTTTTAACAGATTATCTGGATTAACAACGTCGCATGAGTACTACGAGTACCTGAGTCGATGCTTTCTGTAGCGTATCTCTGCCTCGAGCGGACATTGGTGGACGAACAAAGTGAAATTGCCACTAAAAGTTGGAAAAGTCGTTAGAGAAGCACAAGATTAATACGCATTAGTGCTGGCTAATGGTTCGCAGAACTAGGGTTTTTAGTGTTGGTAAAGCACAAAAAGTATTGTAATAGAGTTCTCTCTTCGCACTGACAGATACGAAACGATACTTACTTTTGCAGCACGACTGGCGACTGCGAAACGGGACCGCCGCGACCTCCTTCGATCGAAATGGGAATAATTCGTGTTGAGTTGCTGTTGTTGTTGCTGCTGTTGCTACTGTTGCTGTTGTTGTAGACTAGTTGCTGCTGTTGCTGCTGGTGGGCTGGATAATTGTTGTAACCTTGATCGACAAATTGATTAGCTGAGCGTATTATGTGGCCAGCAGGCGCTTTCGTAGGAAAGAGAGAGTATACATAGACACATATTGATATCGAGAGATGGAAAGTTACACAATGGAACATTCGGGTAGGTGCAGAGATTGGAGAGTGCATTTGGGGTTCACATTCGGGGTAGGAGGAGTAGAAAAACAGGTTACACATAGCTACCAAGGAGGGGGTGCAGGAGGGAGGCTTCTTAAGGGTTTCGAGTTGGTTTTAGTGACAAACATTGAGAGTTTAGGTTTTTGGGGATTATAGTGTGTGAAAGCGCCAGATACAGAACTACAAAACATTGAACACTGAAGCCGAGACAACAGCAAAGCAAACTTACCACCGAAATTGGGCTGAGCGGCGGCATAGGTAGGCGTCTGTTCCAATGTTATGGGTATGATGCGTTCCTGCAGGGACAAATTTACAAAGACTCTTTAGACTTAAGTGAGAGACTTAAGTGTTACTAAAGTGTTTGACCACTTTCTTCTATTCATAATACTAGTTACATCTTTATGCTTTGCTCTTACCCTAGGTCCGGTTTGGTTAGCGTTGTTGTTGTTGCTGTTGGTATTCAAGTTGATCTGCAGTCGCAGACCGCCCTGCTGGGCGTTAGAGCCGAAGTTCTGTGGTGCTGAAACTGGCGAGGCAATTGGCGTGTAGCCATTGCCCTGTGCCAGCTGCGGTTGCTGCTGAGGTTGAGGCTGCTGCGGCTGCTGATAGTAGCTCGTTGTGGGCTGCGCTGCTTGCTGAGCAGTTGCTGCGCCTTGGCGCAAACTGGAGGGCACCACATTGCCGTTCTCTTCGGGACGTGCCCAGGGCGCCTGCTCCTTGGCAGCAGGCTGTGAGCTAAGCCAACGCAGTGGCTGACCGCCAGCCTGTTGCTGCTGCTGCTGTGGCAATTGACGTATGGGCGAGTCACGAGCCTGCTGCTGCTGTTGCTGCTGGAGCAGCAGACGCTGGGCCTGTGGTTCAGTGGGCTGCGCCAGTGGAGCGATGTAGAGTGAGCCAACGTTCGTCTGAGGAAGGAAGGATGTAAAAGAAGAGTAGGTAAAATTAATTATGAAACATTAGTGGGAAAAACATGTTAAAGTGAAATCTTTTTGGTATAACTAAGATCTATTGCAAAAAATAAATACAGTAAAAGATTTCTTGGGAAATATAAAAAAATCTAGATTTCTATCTTTATACTGTTCTGGAAATGATGTCTCATCTCTCTACGCATGTCCATCCATACTTTCAGTTGCTTATTTCGCATCTTACAAGCATAGAAGAATTCTCCTTAGACAGCATTCAAAGACAATGAGCAGCCTCAAGTTCAAAATTCGTGTTTGGCCTTTAGGCCGCTCTAATTTTAGTTCAGCTGCACACGCGGAATGCGTTCAATGTTCAATGTTTGTGATGTGCGAGACGAAGATCTTTGGCTGCAGCTCTCCGAAATGTTTAAAAATAAATCGGAATGCTTCCGTGATTTGCTGATTTGAGTTGTGGCAAAAATAATTTTGTTTTTCTTGGCGAGAAACAGATTGCATTATGGCAAATATGCGCAAATTGTTGTGCTCTTTGTGCAAACAACAGTTCAGGTGATCTTCGCCATTAATATTACTCATACGCCTTGAAGTTCTCACGACATTGGACAATGCAATGAGGCAACTGTGACAACAGCAAGAGCATTGCTAGACGATGAGTTCGATGAGGTTTTAGATTGAAGTCAAGGTTCAGTTTGGAACATGACTAATGAAAATTTTGGATATTTTTATTATCTGGTGAGTTAGTTAGGGAGTCTAAATATGCAATAAATATTGCTTAATATAACATAGAGTGGAATCATGAGTAAGCCCAATAATTCGTAATTTCTGGCTAGATACCATCGCTTCAACCTAATCTAAATTTGCTATATATTGTATAGGAATACTTAGATATAGTTTCTTATATTATTATTATCTAAAAAGGAGATCAGTATAAGGACTTGATAGATCTATTGTGCCGTTGATGAGCTTACTGGACTGAATGACCTTATCTTCTTATCGAAGGTGCCTCCCTTTTAAATCATTCCCTTTACTCACCGGCTTAGCTCCCTGATAGGGTGTCTGCTGCTGTTGCTGCTGCTGATCGCCTCTAGCTGGGCTAAAGATATCGCGAGATCGTTGTTGCTGTTGCAGTTGTTGTGGCACATTGTTGTAAATGGGCTGTGGATGCGTTGGCTGCTGCTGTTGCTGCTGTTGCTGGGGTGCGGCTGAAGGAGCGCGTTGCGTGCGCCAGGGCACAGTGTTTGATGCCTGTTGCTGTTGTTGCTGCTGTTGCTGTTGCTGAGCTAAAGGAGATACAGCTGTGGGTGGACGGGGCTGCTGCTGGGGCTGTGCCAAAGGAGAAATAGCCGTAGGTGGGCGTGGTTGCTGCTGCTGCTGTTGTTGCTGTGCAAAGCGGAAAGGACTCTCAGTCGCGCGTTGCTGTTGCTGCTGTTGTGGCTGTTGCTCGAAGGGCGAGCGGGGACTGTCCGATTGACGCGTATAGACATTGACGGCCGGCGACTGCGGCATGGGCACACTGCGGAACTCCTGACGGGGCTGTTGTGGTGGTGTTGCTGGCGGAGTTGGCTGCGATTGTTGCTGCAATGGTGGCGTTTTGGGCGAGGGCAACTGTTGCTGCTGCTGCTGTTGCTGCTGCTGTGGTGTTGTTGGTGTGTATGGGGTATAGCTGTTGTTGTTGTTGTTGTTGCTGTTGTTGCCATTGCTGTAGTTGCTGTTGTTGTTGTAGCTGCCATTGTTGTAGCTGCTGGCGTTGCCAGATGGCTTAAAGCCTGCCGAAACGAAAGAATATAAGATTAGCGAAGGTTTCATACTGAATTGGAGTGTGCAAAAGATAATCTCGAGTTAGTTGCAGTTAGTTGGAGAGTGGGAAATCAAATGCCAATAGATTTAATGCCGCTTGATGTCGGGGGTATTAGTTGTATGTCGTTTAGAAAGCACCCGTTGAACCGCTTAGTAAATTGCCGGCGATCTGAATGAGAGGCGAGAATTGAGGTCCAGGCACCGAGTCAATCAGGTGAGGCCTGGACCCCCAAAGTTGTGTTTAGAGCACCCAAAACCAAAAGAAACCAAAGCCAGCGAATGGATGATGCATAATCCGGAGGAGAGTACGTTCGCGCTCTTTCTCTCTCCGTCTCTCTCTCTCAGCTCACCATCAACGGCATCTTGGCTGTTGCTGTTGTTGTAGATGTTGTTTCCATTCTGAGCTGGAGCTGGAGCTGCTGCTGGTGCTGCTGCTGGTGCTGGTGCTGCCGCTGCCTCTGGCAAGGGACTCTTGGAGCGCTCCTTGCAGTACTCATCCTTCCAGAAGCCGTTCTTCTCAACCGGCGGCGGTACCTTGCGCAGCGCTGCCATCGGATTTGGCGGTATTTTGATTTCCGGCCGGAAGCCAAGTGGCGGCGGCTCAAAACGTTGCGGTGTGGGCGATTTGCGTGCCGTTGCTGGGGAACCGGGTGCACTGCCTCGACCAGCTGGTGGTGCAAGTGTGCTTTGTGGGGGTGGCGGTGGGGGTGCTGCAACATTCGGACCATTCTTACCCTGTGCCTGTGCCTGTGGCTGTGGCGGCGGTGGCGGTGGCAGCACCTGGAACGGCATACCCATTGCCGCCGCTCCCATGGAGCTGGCCACGGAGCCAGGCGAGCCCGAGCCCGGTGACTGTGGCGACGGTCTGTTCTGTTGTGCGGCACCAGTGGCGGCGCCCTCCGCCTGTGCATTGCGTGCCAGTCGCTTGGCCATGCGCTCCGAACGGATTTGAGAGAGATCAATGCCACCGGGCGTGTACGTGAAGGGTTTCTTGTCTTTTGTCATCATGGCGTTCTGCACGCAGGCGGGCGCCTCATAGCCCCCGCCCCCGCCTCCACCAGCTCCGCGCTGTCCATAACTAGAGATAGACAAAGAGAGAGAGGGGGAAAGAGAACGTGTTAGATTAGCATAAATCACAATTTGTTTTGTTTTCGGTTTCGTTTTCATGCAAATTTCTTGTGGTTCTTCGTCGCGATTTATCACAAATTTGTTTAAATCTTTTGTTATTAACTGTTTCAATTTGACATGGAGATGTCGAGAGCCCTCATCTTACAACTTATATAGTCAAAGAGTGTGTGTGTGTGTCGCTTGACTAATGACTCGCACATCGACAGTTCAATGAGCCAATTTTTTGCCAGTTTAATTTATTATTTTTTGTGTTCACCTCTTGAATGAGGGAAAGTGAACTGTGAAGAAGACGCTGCGATTGGCATTCATAGCATCTTATCGCAAAGGGGCCCGGCAGCCATAACGGCCGAAAGTGAGAGGTTCCATGACACTCAATGGGTACTTCAGCTCAAACTCGAAATGTGTTCGCAAAAGTAAATAGACAACGATAGAAAAGGGATTGAAATCCACGCTGGGGGTCACTGTCAAAGCAGACTGTCAAAATAATCGCCAAGAAAGCCTCGAACAATGCGCATTGTTTGGGATTCCAAAAAGTGGAGCAACGATTTTATGGCACTTTTTATAGTGCTTTGCATATGTTCTCGCATGGAAACTTTCGCAATACGAAGCATTATATAAGCTTCGTTTCTTATGTATTCTATTCCCCTTTCATCTTTGATTCTTAACTATATCTTTATGGGGGAGTAAAACAGCTAAGTATATTCATTTAATTTATTTATGTATGTATGTAGATTATAGACTTATTTATATTCTATCTATATTATTTAGCAGTTAACTGGAAGTTTTGTTCATTCATAGATATACAGTTAGATAATTCTGTTTTAAGATAATATAGTCTTGTTCTTTTGGGTTAACTAGACATTTATATTCTGCGCATGAGAATACCATTAACATATATAAATATATAATGTGTTACTCTTGATTAGCTAAGAAGATATAACACACATATAGTATAAAACAATATAATAAAATACACTTTTAATACAACTAACTAACAATAAATTCAAATTCATTGGGAATTAAATATATAGAAATTAAATAAACCTTATGTAACAACAATAATGATGTAATATCCGTAAAAATACTATAACTGATATATATTTTATATACTGTTTTTAGCGTTAAGCCTTAATTTATAGTATATTGATTGTTAATACACAGCAAAGTGCAATAGGAAATGCATTGAGAGATCTGTCAGCTTTCTAGGCTTGTCGCGCTTTAATAATTCTCATAACTGCACCCCCTTAAATGGTCGTTGCCAACGATTAGCAAACAAATGGAAAAACAGTTAAGTCAAAAAACGATAAATAAATAAAAATTTCCTCACTTGCCATAAACGTGAGGTGCAACTTGCAGGCGCCATAAAAATTGAAAACCTGTCCAATGTCAATGTACGTCAAGCAAAACAGACAAAGAGGGAGGGTGAGAGAGAGAGGGGTAGACTAACAAACAAAATTGAAAAACTTACTCAACGACCTTACAATTTTGGATGAGTCTCACTCAACTCAGACTGAACCTGTGCATAAAACAGTGGCAAGTTCAAATCTCGGAGAGATAGTTTAGCCATAAGTCGATTGATATTCGCATATATGGTCAGGTGGCATGTCTGAGATGACAGCGCATACGATACCATATAGTGCATGGACTAGTAGGGGTGCAGCATTTGGTAGCGCCATCGACCGCAGCTTGAATGGTTGCGTCACTTTGCCACACGACTTTGGATTTGCATTTGACATTGATGCACTCGCTCCAGTTTGCATGTAAAGCGGATTGCGGATTGCGGACTGTGGTGCGACTGTGGGATTGCCCCACTGTACACTGTGAGTTGTGGGTGCAATTTAGCAATATTTAATGCCACCTCGCACTGTGGTTTGCCTTCGCATTTGCGGTTTTTGCAGCGCGCGAATCGCTCATCGATCGCGCACCTGTTCCTGTTCGCCTGACCCACTTGGCTTGGTTGTTAAAAGCGAATCATACACACAGCATACACTCCACTTACATCTGTAGTTGTGTGTATGTGTGTGTGTGCGCATAAAAACTAATGAAGCTGACAGGCGACAGGCCAGCAGAGCAAACCAGCAATCGACCAAGTGGCCAACAGGCCCGACAACTTTTCAGAACCCAGACACAGATGGGAACCGAGAGAAAGGAGAGAGAGAGAGAGAAAGAAAGAAAGGGGGGAGAGAGGCAGAGAGCTAGCTGGAGAGCCTTGCCCATCACTTTCTTTTAGCATAACGGGCTCCACAACATACACGACTGTCTGGGCCTTATGTTAACAGATCTTTCGCACTCGACTTTAATTATGAAAATGTCAACGTGAAAAGCGAGTAAATTAAGCAAATTATGTTGGAGAAAAGAAGACATGACTGTGCGAAAACGAAGAAGAGGAAGAAGAAGAAGAACAAGAAGAGGAAGAAGCAGTCGAACTGGAGAAAGAAAAGTTCTTCTCGCAAAACGGTGTCAATCAAACTGCTGAAAGACAACTAAATAATCTCAGAAAAACCGATTCAGCAGAAAGAGCTTACACTGTGGCTCATTAGATTGAGGTTAGACGTGATTAAAGACGTATTTGAAAACATATTTACTGCTTGTATAAGCGCATAATATTCAAAAGAATTCAAAACAAAGTTGTTAAATTGAGAATTGAAATTTTATTGACAATTTAAATAGATTTGAAGCTAAATTGTTTCCTTGTAAACAGATGCGGTCGTTGAACTGATATTACAAGACATACAAATGATCTTTATATAGAAAATATATATATATATATATACTTTATAATACATTAGCAACAAATAATAAATAAATTGTTTACAAAATCAGCCCTAAGTGTTTTCCCTTTTCACATTAACAAAACAAATAAAATTTGTAAATTTAACGATCACAAAATGTATTAAAATCAAAACAAATTTGCTGTTAAATAAAAAGCCATAATTTATTATTTAACTAGATATATATACATTGATATATAATAGATATATATTATACATATTATATATATACATTGCTGAAAAAACTACCTTTGACAACATAAACAAACCATAAAGATGCTAAGATAATTTGGCAAAAAGAAAAGCACTTTCGGCATTTAAATAGTTTTATAGTTTTTAGTTCGCTCGTCCTTCCACATCCAACGAACTGTCGTCATAGAACCCCCTCTCCCCCTAGGGTTTCTTCTCTTTGACTCACACGTGTCGAGAAAGATGAAACACGAAAAAGTTTTGGGCAAAAAGTGAAAAATTGAGAACGAAGATCGTGGCCCGGCGACGGTGTCTGATGACGTCAATGGGGACAGGAGAGGAAGGCATAAGGGAAGTCGCAGCTAACTAGAGCGTCAGCTGATCTTGACAGCGTCGGCAATTAAAGTGTCAAGAGGTGGGGGAAGAACACTGCAAAGTGTAGAGGGAGGGGGAATAAGAGGTGCAGGGGAGGTAAACTAATTACGCCGGAACCGTTGACATAATTTACTCGCCGCATGAATCACATTTGCAATTTGCATGTGCAGCTAAAAATAATCCACATAAAGATGAGAAAAATGCCACAAATAGGACGGCAACAACAACAACAAGAACAGCAACAACAACAAGTACAACAGCAACAACAAGAACAGCAACAACAACAACAATTTGCAGCTGCGTGAGATGAGGTGAAAACGGTGGACAGCAAAAACATTTGTACAATTTACATTTTCACTTTTCTGCTGCTGCTGTTTGTGTCGCAGTCGCATTCGCAGTTGGTGCATGCAAATGAGCGTGCAACAAGCTGCAATTCGCTCGCTCCACTCGCATCCACAAGATACTTTTCAAGTGAAGCTGCCCGGCTTCGCGCATATTTCAAGATCAAGGGCAGAGGCACAGCAGACACACGACTCGAAAGCTGCCACATGCAACATGACATAATGATAGTCATTGTCCGCCGCTCTCGCTCTCTCTCTCTCTCCCACTCTATGTCTGTCTATAAATAGCACTAGAGCTACAGGGTGCCCCATTGGGTGCACATTCCGCGCTGTGTTAATCTCACGTCAGCAACTAAATATTTACATAGAAATTGTTTCGGTTTCGCTCTTTTTCTGCGCACTCAAATCCTTATCGCGCATTTCTGTCATAAATTCTTGATGCTTGTGCTTAGATATAATAGTTAATTCCCCCCTCCCCCTTGTCTCACCTCCCTTCCCCCTTGGCTTGACTACTTACGTATCGGCACAGCTAGCTGGCTCGCTGGCAAGCAACGGCAACTGCAGCTGAAATCCGCGATCCTCGCGCACCATATACTCTGGCAGCGACTCGATGATGGCGTTCGCCTTATCGTTGTACGATCCGAGCAGTTCCCGATACTTGGAGTACACGACACGCTTCAGCTGCGGATTCTTAGCAGACGCTGCCGGCGACGGCGACTGCGACGCAGCAGCACTCATCGCGGAGGTGGCCATTGTCTCTCTCTCTCTATCTCTCTTTCTCAGTTCTCTCTGGATTCTTCTCTGGCTTTTCTTCTTTTATTTATAAATGTTATTACACGCCTGCAATGGATTTCTGTTTACTTAGTCAGACACTTTGCATAGCTCGATGCGCGAATGAATCACACTGCGCGAATGTCAATCAATGCAAGGGGCAGCAGCAGGGCAGAAGGGGGTGTGGCTGATAAGCAGCTGTCGATGCCAAGTGTTGTGGGTGGGCACAATCATAATTTCAGTTCCTCGTAATGGAGAACGTCACGTTGGGGCATTGAGTATAGTTCTTTTATAGAACATTAATACTGGGATAATTTGATCATTTGAAATAAATATTTCCATTTCATAAATTTAAAAGTTATACTTGTTAAATGTTTAAAAAAATATTGATAAAGTCTCTACAAAATTAAGTCAACACAAAGTTGATAAACACATCAAATTTAATTTAATAATTTAATAAAGATCACTTAGAAAATCAGTTCAAGAACTTTGATCTCTATCAAGTTCGATATCAGTCATTGAACACCCACAACAAGACACATGCCCAGACATTATACTAGATAAGGTACGAGCTGACCGCTTAATTTTAACCATTAACAAGCTAAAGCTGTCAGTTCATTTGCCTAGAGATAACACGTTATAGCAGCAGAAAACAGATAAAACAGATATTCCACAAATGCGGACAAAGGAGAATTCCCACAGTGTTGTTTCGATTGTGCAACACATTTTTAAAGTCAACAAGTCAAAAAAGTAAATAAATTGAAAATGGAAAAACACAAAAGGTGATGGAAAAACATTAAGAAACCTAAACAGAAACTGAGTCAGTCGATTGACCGATCTAATCGGATCACCAAGACCTTTTGGTCTTCGGCAGAACGATGACTCATAACAACAACAATAACATCATCATCAGAAGCAGCATCTTCATTGCTGTGAGCATCTTTATTATCGAATATAAGACTGAAAAATGCCGGGCAGCTGTTTTGTATCCAAAAGATACGACTACACTCACGCACGTTTCATATTTTTAGGCATGAGCCAAAAATCTTGAACTACATGGGAAATTGGCGACAATCGCTTGAGCATTGATTGAGCATTCAGCAGATACTAGAAATTTAGTAAGAGTTTACTGTAGAAGTTCTAAATTAACACACACACAGGCACACACACGAATCGCGAAACTGTTTAGATGCGCGCGACGCAAAAGTATCTCGAAGTAACGTTCGTAAGTAACGCGTGTATCTTTGTATCTGTCTGCGACTGCGACTGCGACTGCACACAGCAAAGTCTCGACGCGCTTTGAAGCCGAGTTCGTTCGCCGCGCAAAAGACGCGCTGCCAGCAGCGTCGCAGCGTCGTTGGCAGCGATGCCAGCGTTAGCAACTTGTTGCAGATACATTTGTGGTAGTCTGCTGCTGCTGTTTCTGCTGCTGCTGCCACAAAAGGAAAACCGAGTGCATGACAAACGTTCGGCTGGCACGCGGCTGCAGCAGCAACGAGGCGACGGCTGTGGCGGGTGTATCTAGCAGATACAAGATACACGGCCTGCCTGTTGGCCTGCCTGCCTGTGTTGGCCTGGCCTGCCTGGCCGTGGAGCAATTTATACGTCTGTCAATTGGCTGGCAAGTTGTCGGACGGCCGCGACTGGCATTTCAAACGCGGCGACAAATTTCAAGCTAAACGCCAAACGCTTTCGACTTTTGGCTGCGGCTTGAGTAACGCGCGTCTTTAGTGCAAGTATCTTGTAGCTTGTAGCTTGTATCTTGTGTATTGTATCTGGCATCTTGTATCTCTGGCTTCGCTTATCGTGCGGTTAATTGTTTTCGTTTTGCTAGCCATGTCGTCTGCTTATTACTTTCTTAGCTTTTCATAATTAAAACGACGTTTATCTGTGAGGCCTTCCCCACTCTATCTCTCTCTCTCGCTCGCTCTCTTCTCTCCCTTTCTTTTGTTTTTTCGTGTTTTGCGTTATCTGCGCTCGAAATTCGTGGAAGTTTCGGGGCGTCATTTCGCTAATTTGCTGCCTAATTGAGTCGGAAGTGCGACACACACTGAATTGAGATACATTTGTATCTTTTGGCAGATTGTGCGCTAATTACTATCAATTTGCTCCTAGTCTGAGAGACACAAGCAATGTTAGAGAGTCTTATTAGTGATGTATGTTTTATTATAGATAAATTTGATGGAAAAAAACCTTTTTTGTTATTAATCACCTTCATTTTTAATGAGTAATTCAAATACTCGAAACAAATCTATACTAAATATTGTTGAAATTTAGGAAATTTTTAGATTTAACCAATGCAAATCAGTTGTAAAATATAAAACTAGAAATATTCAGAAAGATTCGAAAGTCTTTGTCTTAATGAAAACTCAATATCTTCTCAATTTCCAAGCACTCTCCGCTTAAGTTGTCATTGAAATCTTTTGATAGAAACATATTTTCTGCTCATAAGTTTTGTGAAAATTGTGTAGAAATCATTTTCGACATATATTAAATTCAAAGGCAAACAAATTATGGTAATTCCATTGATTACTGCCCTGCTTTACTTTGCTTATCATATTATATTTGTATCTTGTTGTACTGCAGAATGCTTACAATTCCACGGATCTGTTCGACTGCGTTCCAGCCAAGTGTCCCGTAAAGGATTGCAACTTGCAGCTGTCGCCACAGGAGTTGCTGGTGCATTTGCTAATGCGTCATCGACCCGAGGACTCGATGCAGGAGATTGGCGCTGAATGGCATACGGTCTACGATTTGGATCCGCTCAAGCTGACGCCGGGTCTCAATCATGTGGTGGGCGTCATTGCCTATGCGGGCTCCAAGAATGCCAATCGTAGTCGTCCCATTGGACCCAGTTTGCAGTTGGTGCATCATTTGCCCTTAATACTCATGCTCTACGTTAGTCCGCCCACCGAGACGCAGGAACAGATGTATATGCTCTATCTGATCAGCCCCGTGGCATCGCGCAAGGTGCGGGCACATGTCAGCCTACTGAATGGCGTGGAGGGACGTGAGGTGCGGGGCTTGCGCTGTTTGCGTAACTTCCTCGATGCACCGCTGCAGGATAGTGAGGAGCTACTGCACGGCAACATGGACTATCTGATCTATACGGCCAGCGACATCTTGAAGCAATGCACGCCGGGTGAGAAGTGCAAGCTGCAGTTCAAGGTGGTGTTGCTTGGCGAGCCAGATCTCTTCGAGGTCGATGCCGAGCCAGAGGATTAGGCTAGCCAGGTGTGAGTCATGTGAACAGCTGCTGAACCCTCTACCAAACTGAAACCAAAACCAAAACCCAAAACGAATTGACTATTGACGCACGCTTTGGCTCGTCGAGTGCCTGTCAATAAATTGTTGCTGTTTTGGTTATGGTTCCTCTTGCTGTTGTTGTTGTTGTTGCGCTGTTATTATTGCTATTGAATGAAATACGCTGCTTGGCTGTCAGAAAAGCTCACTCAACTGATTATTCATTCAATAATTTCTTGGCTCGCCGAGAAACTGGGTCAGACTCCCAGGCGGGACAGATGGCCGGCTCGACAATCAATCAACAAGGGCTGCTCATTTTAGCCCAACGGCGTCTGCGGCTGCAGTGTGGGAAAGCGCGTGAAAATGCCAACGATTTTCTTTTAATTATGTGTAAAGTGGTTCTGCCTCGACTCCCCTGTCTCCATCCCTTGCCTTAGCACATTTCTCTCTACACTTTTTGTCTGGCCTAATTAGGTTGGTCCGAGGCGCTGTTGACTGATTTGATTGCCTGATAGATTTATATTGAAGTTGCGGGCTATTATGGCTAATGTCGGGCCATCAATAAAGTAGACAAACAGTGGGAAATTAATTTTCAGCATATCAGAAATTTGGAAAAATATTAAACATTTAGAGAATTTCAGTTCCATTTTAAAGCCGCCTCCATTGTTTGCTCCTCTATTCAAGGTTAACGCCATTCAGTCTGGCTGATAAGCTCATAAATAAGTTAAAGAATATACGCAAAATGTATAGAAATATAGATACAATTTTTAAATGTATATACAACTTAAATATATATAGTATTTTATATATTTTCCCAATTAATTTGCGAAAATTCACACAAAATTTATGCGCCATTAGCGCGCGAGCAAAGAGAGAAGAACTTTGGGCAAAAAAGTAAAAGCGGAAAACAGATATAAACAGTGGGCAGTAAAAAGAAAATGCTGCTCACACGCACAAAAAAAAAACCGAGAAGAAAAAAAGAAAAACAGATAATAAAACTGAGGAAAGGCGAGAAAAATAGAATTGCGACACGAGCATGTGTGTTATAAGACAATTTTAGACAGATCGCTGCTGTAATTAATTTCCATCTGATGTGAATCATGTGCGACCTTGAAAGGGAGAAGAGCGAGACAGGGATAGGATGAAAGCAGGAGCAGCAGCGCAAATTAGGAAAGCAAACAAACAAAATCAGAGTTCACAATTCACAAATCACAAGCCGAGTCAATTTGATCAATTGGAATGGCGCTTTCTACGAGGAACTTCGAGATCGTCGATCGCAACCCGTTTCCCATTTGTCATTCGTCGCGTTGATTGCATGACACGAGCACATCAGACAGCCCCGTTGTCTGGCCACCTCTGCAGTGTGCTCTGCCTGTTGCCCGCCCGGTTGGCCGATTATCTGGCCACCGCCTGGCTGGAATCATAATTATTTATATTAAGCTGCGCGGGTCAACGCAGCGTCGCGACTGAAGTGAAAGTGTTGTCTGTGCCCAAAGCCCAGCTACTTCGACTGCAGCTCCTCGAACTCCAACTCCAACTCCAACTGTGATTGCAACTGCAGCTCCGATTGCGAGTTGCGAATCCAATCGCCAGTCGAAGATGCCTGTTGCACAATGTAATGCACTCGTATTTCTTCTTCAGCTGCGATATGAAAATACTTTTCTGTCTCTCGTTTTTCCACGGGCCACATGAGGTCCGCCAGTTGGCCAAGTTTTCTGTGTCTGTTTTTTATTCGCAAACAAATCGTTTGCTCTTTGCAATCCTATCGAAAACTGACGCTAGCAAATTGTTAGAAATATGAATAATGCATTCATAGCTCGCGCACTTTCGCACAGCATCAAGTTCAATAAATCAAGGGACAGCAAAGATTTTTCAAAGTATTGAATTTAAAGTATGAAATACATTTGAATTCACAACAAATAATTTTAAGTTTAATAAATATTTTAAATTAAGTTCACAGTATAGAATTTATAATTGTTTTAAGATTTTATTGTTTTGACTGTTTCAAATTATTTCTGTGCCAGAAACTTTGTTGAAAAATCCTAGAAAAGCAATAATATATTATCAAGAACTAATCTCTTCATTAAGTGCAACACTCATATTTAATTTAATCTAAATCTTAATAAATAATATCCAAAAATTCCTAATTCCCGATATTAATCCTCTTTTTTATTGTCACCTCTTCGTATTTATTTACTGTGAATATTTTTCACGGTCATTTCTCATGCACTTGAACTCGAAAAAATTCCACTTAAAATCGTAACTGCAAAAATGCGTAATGTAAATAAAATCACGCCTGACTTGCGTAACTCTTAAAATGAAAACCGTAATCCCCAAAAATAAAAACCGAGAAGGCGACAAAGAAGTGTCAAAAAACAATTAAGGTTGACAGAAATCTACGCAATGCATCAAAAGATCGTCATAAAATACTCGTACACCTCGCACATAAAGCGCAAACAAATCAAGTACAAGTTCGTATTCGTACGGACATGCAAGATTTAATATTTACTCAAGATCGCAACGGGAAGATTTATGCATGTTTTTTTTTCCACAAAAACTGCTTAACAACGTTTACAAGTTCGCTGCTGAAAGACATGGCAGACATGAAAGAAGCTAATATGCAAATGTCCAGCAACCTAATTTAACTGACTAATGAGAGTTTGATTAATGAAAGATTGGGCAAAAAAATATGTTAGAAATTTCACTACATAAAGAACAAAATAGATACGCATAAGCTATAAAGATGAATCAATAATTTTGATAAAATGAAACCTCTTAAAGAAAAATATATATAGTATAAGGATCCAAAAGATCAATAAGTGAAAGTGAGTCAGTCATACACTTTTTCAATACTTTGATTTTCAATAACAAACTAGACAGTTTCAAATTAATTTCAACTGCAAAAAATGCTCTAAAAAACCGCACGCACCTCTAAATATTTTTCGCCAAACGGTGTTTCTAGTACAGCAAATTTGACCCAATTTCCTCAATATATTTTCGCTATTCGCCAAAGTATTTTTCACGATTTATGCGCGGAACATCAACGTCAACAGAGAAATGCAAAAAAAAAAATCGACGCTTTTTAGAAAAATCCTCAAAACGAAAATGAAATGCATTTTTGTGTCAAATTCTTGACAATTTCAAAAGTGTTTTTTATATTGCTTTTTGGCCGAGACTAGTTTCCGGTAATTTTTCAACACGTGTGTGAGTTCTGAAGAGGAAAATAATTGAAGACTTTAGACTTGTAGAAAACTTAGACTGAGGGCAATTCACGCTGAGAGAGAATTGGTTATTCGTTTAATTAATTCACTCGAATGGGAAGACAAGAAAATTGTCGCCTGCCAAAAAGCGCGTGCAGCCCCGTGTGCCGCCTCTTCACTCTTGGCCCATGGGGGCGTGGGTGTGGGCGTCTGTTGGCCTTCAAATTTGATATGAACCTTAATTGTGTGTGCTTGTGCGAGTGTGTGTCTCGCTCTCTTTCGAAATATACACACGTCTGCGTACATATACATAGATATATATTTATATTCATATATTTGAGTATTTATGAGCGCACGATTTAAACGCGTCCGCATATGTTTTATTTATTTCGGGCAAAAACACAAGTTTTTATTTTGACTTTTAACTTAATTTGCCGGGCGTGGGGTTTCTTTTTTACTCTTTGCCCATTTGATATGTTTAAGTTAGTTTGCAGAATAGTATCGGCACCTGTTCCTATCTGTATACGAGGGTCGTTTGATAAGTCCGTGACTTTTTGTATTTGCCGCGCACCTGCTCTAAATACAACACTGCTCCTGTCAGCAGTTATCGATTAACAGCTGACTGTAAAATTTTGAGAAAGCTGCGTTTTTTGGTTTGCGTTTTATAGGCATTGAAAGCAGACGATCTCGTGAATTTTAACGAAAATGGAAAAAAGTGAATTTCGTGTCAGCATGGCAAAATTTCATAAATTGGGCTACGAACTGCTACCCCATCCAGCATATTCTCCAGATTTAGCCCCCTGTGACTATTTTTTGTTTCCAAACATGAAGAAATGGCTCGGCGGTAAGAGATTCGGGTCATCACAGAAACAAACGACTATTTTGAGGGCCTTGAGAAAACCTATTATTTGGAAGGAATAAAAAAATTGGAAAAACGCTGGACTAAATGTATAGAGCTAAAAGGAGATTATGTTGAGAAATAAAACGCTTCTTTGACGAAAAAAATATATTTTATTCAAAAAGTCACGGACTTATCAAACGACCCTCGTATGTTACTTGGCTAGACCAAGTTGACACGAACAAGAAATTGAAAAAACTGCTGGGATTAAAAAAAATGAGCTTTAAACATAAAAACTCAAAATTGACTGATTATTTTGAACTATGAATGACAATTGCAATATGTTTGAGTCTTTTAAATATTTATAAACCCAGAAAATTTACTTATTTTCACGACAACTCGCAGTTTGTAATTAATTTAAATAGATATAAAAATTCTTCAAAGTTTATAAGAATGTACAAAAAATATTTTTATAATTCTTATTCGAATCGTAAAATGACTTTCCATATTTACTAAGTAAATAACCCAATCGTTATGTTTTATTAATTTTTTATACCAAATCGTTTCTATCTTGTTGAAAGACTCATAAAGCATATTTAACAGCACCCAAGAGTAAAATTATGAGAGGAAACACATGTCCAGAAATTATAAAAATATTAGAACATTATTTCTAAATAATGTGCTCAAATATATATAATAAATTCAACTTGAATACCCCTTATAGTATATTTGATATATGTTTGTACCTCATATACCCGAAGAACCACAATCGAAATTCGCGAATTAAAATGAATGTTTTTCGAATTTAGACTTACCCAGAACTCATTGCCCTTTAGTTTTTTTGTTTGTTGTTTTTGGTATTTGCAAAATTTGTTGTACACTTGCAACTATTCGTAGTTGTTTTCGTATCGTTGTTGTTGTTGTTACAGTTGCTGCTGTTGTTGCACACGATTCTCTACGAATTGGTTGCTGATCTATGCTCACAAAAACACTGAAAATTCATAGACAATTTTTGAAAAATAGTTTTTGATCAAATTTATGTGTGATATATTTTTTTTTATTTTTTGTTTGGCATTTCCGATTTTTGCAAAAAGATCACGCCTGCTTATATAAGAAACACAGTGCGAATCGGCAGCACGAGCACACACGCATACACACGTTCACACGAGCATGCACACACACACACAAACACACGCACACTCACACAAACTCAGAAAAAAGTTTTCATTTAGAAACTTTTAAACGTTTAGTTATTTGTACAATATCGTTAAACTTTTTCGGGAAATATCGGGTTTTTAATCTCAGTCCCAGCATAAAAAACCTTTTTTTTCACAATTTTCGCGTAAGAATTTTGTAATTTTCTATTAATAAAACGCGGCACAACGACGCATTGCTCACTTTTGCCCGTGCTGCAGACTCAGCGAATAGATCTCTATATATACGGCTATCTAGATGGATGAATAGATATATACGATATATATATATACGCTGAATATATATGTATATATTAGTTTCTAGTTGAAAATCTCTTTTTCGGATGTTTTTCTCGTTTGCAACGCGTTCAAGTTAGCAGCCCAAGTCGCACTGAATTCGCACACGAAAATTTCTTGGCCGAAAAGCCGAAAAACACAATTCACATTTCGAAATGAGTTTCCTCTAGTCTATATAATTCGGCTAAACACATGTGTGTATATGCTGCTGTGTTTTTGTGTGTGTAAAGTGCGTCTGCTTGGAAAATTCTATGAATTTTGAGTTTATTTAAAAGCAGAAATTGAGCAAGAGGCAAAACTGTGGGCGATCGCTCGCAGTTGTTTGTACTTTTCTTTGGATACCCTGGCTGGGGGTATTAGCGATTTATTACGATGTGTGTAACACGTAAGAGAAGGCGATGCATATCCCACGAGATCGCTAGATAGATATAGAAGAGATGGGAAAGCTTGATCGCGTGTCAGAGTTCCTTTTGAAGATGACTCACTGCCTTAAAAGGTTTAATATGTATTTCAAAACTATATCGACTCACTCTACTTTCTTATTTCTTTATCACTATTTTGTGTGTTTATTTATATATATACGTGTATAGTTTAGTATAGCTAGCCATCAAGAGTATCTATTTTTCTCTATACTGTACCTAGTTTTGCTTTCTTGTTTCATTTATTTATTTGTACTTATGAGCAGCCCCCGAGGAGCCGCAAATGTTTGCTTGCGGCAATATGGCATAGCTATAGCCCATAGCTATAGCTTCTTGTACAACATAAATTATATTATTGCTGCTGTGGCGTCTTTTACAAGCCAAAAGGCGAGAAGGCAACACTTTTTGTAGATGCGGAAAAGCTCTCTCTGTTTCGAAAAACGTGTGCGAAAAAATATAGAAAGGCGCTACAAACGTGGAAGGAAGTTGAGGCACAAAGTTTAATCAAATAAGAAAATAGGTAAACAGGAAATTTGAAAAATAGAAAACAAAAACCCAAAAATGGAAAATACACAAAAAAATAAAATGAAAAGTTTTTAAAATTTCTTTTCTAACAGTTTTCCCATTCTATTAGTATCAATTGTTTCTAGTGCTGTGTCCAGCACTGTGCGCATCTGGTACTTAAATTGTACATAGCGCTGGCTATATGTTTTTTAGTTTTTATTCTCTTTGTCAAATTGATCATTTGCCAAAAAATCGAAACGCCAAAAGGAAAACATAAAACAAATAGGCGCATGCAGCTCGTGCCCGTTTGAGAGCCCTATCTAGTATATAGCAAAAGCGTCGAATCAGTCGATATATATATAACAAGAATATATACAATAGAAGAAGTTTGGACTAACAGCCGTCGAATATCATGCACACAATGCTGACAGTCGAGTGGGAATGGCGTGTGAATGATGCCAAATACTGTGGTCAGTCTGGAGGCCCTGCAATGGATTGGCCACATGTCGGGCATATATCACAATAAATCAAAGAAGAGCATACAAGATATATGTATTCTCTATGCTCTATAGATGTATACTATTTATTTTGGAAACAAAACATAAGCCCAGCCAGACTAAATATATAGCTTATGGAATATGCATTGTCTGCGGCATTAGAGATTCATTCATCTTAACTAAAGCTACATATATGTTCTGGCATATATAGATACTGTATACTTATATATATGCTGGTTGACTCAGTTGACTCTGGACCACCTGCCTAAATTTTAATTTGATTTTTATTTTGCACACTTTTACGATCATTAATTATGCGTTGATGTCCGATTTTACCTCCAATCTATAATGTATGTATGTGTGTGTGTCTGTGCATAGGTAGTATAATCCATTTGCTTAGTACTCTAATTTATTTTTGTGCAAAATGCGCCATTAATTCGTATAAATAGATCGTTGAGATGCGCACACAGAGCGCGCCTGGGTCTCGGGCCTCGGACCTCGGGTCTCTGTTCTCCTCTCTCTGTTCACGGGCCTGGGCTCTGAGTCAACGCGCCTCGAACATTAACCTCATTAGAAGAGCGTAAAAGATTTTTGTTTGAATTACGATCTTGTGTATTTGTACATTTGAGTATTTGAATATCTTTCAAGAGCCCGACAGATTGACCAAAAAATGGGTGTGGCCACCGCAAAGACAAAGAACACTCAATTGACATGTCGTTGAATGAAACGAGCTGAAGGCTACTCAAGAAACGATCACAACACTATTTGTAAGGGAACTTTTATAAAACTATCGAGGCTTAATGCGAGAATATTTTAATGTGGAATGTATTTGTAATAGATTATATACATTAAGTAGGGTTCATTATAAACATTTTATAATTTATGTCTAGGTATTGCGATCCTTTAAATATTTTTGTCACTTTCTTATTTTAAGAATCTTTAGTCAGCTGTTTACAGTTTAATTGATTAATGGGCTGCCATTTCATTGACACCTTGTGGAAGGAATCACACATACGAAAATGTTGCCAGCTGTTTTTATAAATGATCCTCAAATGCAATTCCTCAAGTTCAAGGCTAAATTTCAATTTCCCAGTAAAAATAATTTAAATAGAGAAAGTGAGAAAAGTCGCATGTGATATGCATATTTATATAAAGAATATTTTGACGTTGATTTCGAAGCAATACAAGAAGAAATAGAAGACAAAGAAGAAAATTGAGAATATTTTAAAGGTTTTGAAGAGTTATGAATATGCCAACATTTGATCCGTTTTTTTAAGCTATATATGGTAGTAATTCTTGATTGTCAATAACATAAACTAGCAAAAACAGTCAATCAAGTCTATAAAATGTCTGGAAACATCTTTATAAACTTTTCACTTTTGACAGGAAGGAAGCACAACAACCTCAGCCCCACAGCCCTGCACACCTTTCTATGAACAAGCACAGCATATGTTCTATCAAGTAAATAACCCAGAAAACCCAAAGAAAAAGCAATTAAAAGTTCATTGCACTCGTCGCTGGCAAATTGAAGCAAAACTTTTCAACGAATCGCTCAAAGAAAAACTAAATAGATGTCATAAGCAGAGACACTGCAAGAAATTCGTTTCAAGTTGAGCGAATTATAAAAATCACTGCCCGTTTTTTTTTTCTGAACATGCAAATTGGCTGTACCCCAAACCCGAACCCCACCCACCACCACACAGCGCAGCTGTTGAAAAAGTGATGAGGAAAAGAAAAAAGCAGACGGAACTGAGGCCAATAAAAAATCGCATACACTGCGAGCCTTGACCATTTGGGACGGACAAGGCGACGCGTCGCAAGTGTTTCAATGTTTTCAATGTTTTTTAATTTTTAACATTTATTTTTGCATTTTCAATTAAATTTACTTGGCATAAAATACTGCGAACGCACATAGAGATACGGATAGAGATATAAATAGCGTTAACGCTGTATCTGAAGATTTGCGGTTTAGTTTTGTGCGTCAGCGGAAATTTGCCTGGCAATTGAGCGTGTTTGATTCAATTGCTATGGGATGCCAAAAAACAAATCTATAATATATATATTAATGTATATTGTCTATGGCTTTTGCAGGCTCTAATAGTTTTCATCGCTGTCCTCATCGGAGGGCAGCCGTATAGCTCTGTTGTTGGGCGGTGCCATACAAATGCGTAGCTTATCGTGGGACAGTGGCTTACGCATGTGATATGCATTCTCCTCAGGATCACCGGGATAGTATTGTAGGAGCTCACGATGCAGCTTATAGCCCAGTGCGCTGTAGAGTTTAAAGGCCGCCTTGTTGCTGCAGCGCAGATAAAGATCCACAAACCAGGCCTTGTGCAGATCCTGCATCACGGCAAAGCAGTTCATCAGCAGTGAGGCTATGCTCAAGCGGCGATACTCTTGTGATATGGTTAGTGCACAGACATGACCATGCAGCAGATCCGAAGGCTTGGGTCCCTTCAGGCACTTGCCAAAAATGAAGCCAACTAATTTATCATCGGGCGCGGTGGCAGCCAATGCCATTTCGGGCCACTGGGCCAGATGGCGCATGAAGAAGTTCAGATTGTAGACCTCGGTGAAGGGATCGAAGACCAATACGTTGAATTTAAAGAGATCATCGGCATGCATTTCACGCACTGCAGTCATGATGGAAACGGAAAGAAACTAAGAAGTACAATATGTAAAACAAACGAATTTTGTTCTGTTCAATGCAATGAGTGTTTTTGACAGACTATAGAGATTGAAAACATATTCAAGTTTGTTTTTGGAGTTTGACTTTGTCAGGTTGCCCTTTAGTGTCATTTGAGAAAGCCGATGGCATTCCTAAGTTGTTTCCAATACTTCTGCAGCAGCTGCAAGACTTGGTCCCCGAAGTTAATAAGATGGTCAATGAAAAAATCCTCCGACTCCAGGCACATTCTATCCGCATCCCGACTCAACGGCATACGCATCTCGTAGCCATGATCATCTTCATAAAAGTTGGCATTCCACTGACTGACCACAAAACCCAACGATTCGTATAGTTTAATTGCATTCGAGTTCTTGCAGCGCACATAGAGGCCCACAAACCAATCCTTGTGCTTTTCGAGACTTTCGTTAAAACGTTGCATCAGTGTGCGGGCCAAGCCCAAGCGACGATAATCATGCTCAATGGAAAGGCAACAGACATGACCACGAATGTTCTTCGGAGGAGTTACCATGGGGGCGAGCACCTTACCATCTTCCTTTGAGACACGGTGCCCGAATACAAAGCCCACCATTTCCCCATTGGGGGCAATGACAACCTTGGCCAGTTCGGGAAATCCCACAATTCTATTTATATAATAAGAGAGTGGATAGACAGCGGTCAACGTATCTAAAACGACGCGATTAAACAAAAATAGATCATCTAACGACAAGTCGCGTATGGTTGTCATTTTAGCGTAGTTGTTTTATTAACGGTATCTGTGAAAACTAATTTCGCTGTTTTACACAATTTGATTGAAATTTGATTGAAATTTATATAAGTTAGTCAAAAGTTATATTGATTTATTTCTCATACACTACTTGTAGTCAGTGTCAATTCAAGTCTTTTTCAAATTAAATCTAGCTGTACTGGAAATTGGTACTGTGATTTTAAATACAAGTAGATCAAGCAGTTAACTGCTTACTTTTTCGACTTTAAAAACTAATTTGTTGCCAAAAAAAAGCATTTTATTTCAATTCGAAATCAAGTTTTAATTTTTTTGCGGTAGCTCAACTGCAGTGCAAAAAGTGTAGCATACTTTAGGGCTGACAATGAAAAGGTTGATTAGCGTGGACAAAAACCATTTTACAAACGTTTGCATTGGGTGGTTGCATATGTTTAGCTGCCTAAACAAATTTGTTTGAAAATATTTTTGAAATTCAATTGAAAAATAATCAAATAAGGATTTTATTTATTTCCATCGTACTGCTTTAGCTTGCCTTTATTTGTAGCAGAGAGAAAGAGAAAAACCGAAAACCGTGTGTGCACTTTATACTGTTTATTCCACCTGTCTCAATATCACGTCTTAAACTAAAGCAAATACTAGATTCATTTGATGTTCTTGTAGATCCATGGCAACAGCGAAGTGACGCGCGTGTACACGCCCGGATACTGACCCTTGCCGCAGCCAATGCCCCAGGAGACGATGCCCACCTGGGTGTAGCGGCTGCCCTCGTTCACGATCATGGGACCACCAGAGTCACCCTGTGCAAGAGAACAGAAATGGTTAAAGACAGAACAAAGAATAAAGAACATCGAATTGAACTGTAGCTTACACTGCACGAATCCTTGGCAGCCTGTCCCGCACAGATCATGGACTCAATGATGCCGCCGGGTGCTGCCCTGCCATATTTGTGGGCGCACTCGGCGTTTGCCCAAATGGGAATGTCTACCTTCTGCAAAATCGATGGCTGCGGTCCATTCTCACGCAGACTGCCCCAGCCGGCGACAGTGGCCACCTGGCCGCTGTACGAGCGCGATTGCTGGGCGGGCGATGTGGGCAGGCAAATGGGTTGAATCTCAGTGGAGAAGGGCACAGGCTCACTCAGCGTCAAAATGGCAATATCATTGTGCTGCCACAAAGAAGAAGACAGTAAGTCCAAAGGCTTTACTTACGATATATGTAACTCACCAAGGTGCTGAACTCGAAACCCTTGTGCCGCACCAGACGCTTGATGCGACGCGAAACGTGCTGCACCTCAAAGTCGGTGCGAATGTTGTAATCTCCCAAGTGCGCAGTCAAGGCGGCCACATCCCAAGAGGTCATGCTGGGAACAGAGAGATTTGATTTATACTCTGAGAACTGATGTGTTGATCCTCTTACCGTGCCACGCAATGTGCCGCAGTGAGAATGTGATTATTGGTGATCAGACTGCCGCCGCAGAACTGTTTGCCGGACTTGAAGAGCACCGCTATCCAAGGGAACTCATGTGGACTGGCATTGATGCCGCCCACAATGCGCTCCTGGTCGGGCGACACGGGATTCCGGTTGCCACACTGCAGGGGCAGACCCTCCGGACTGTTGCCACTGGTTGGACGACGTGTTGTGGTTGTCGAGGCCACCGGATAAGTGGGTCGTCTGGTGGTTGTGCTGCTGGGTCTACTGGGTGGACGCGCTGTGGGTGGACGCCGCGTGGTAAAACTAGAGCTTGGCGTGCTTGGATTGGGTCGTGACGTTGGATGCGTGGGATACTGATGACTTGGCGGGTGCGTGGGTATCGGTGGTGGCCAACCTCCCACAGTCGGCGGATGTGTGGGAATCGGTGGTGGCCATTGCTGCACACCGCCACCAAAGTTGCCGAAAGGCCATTGATAGGGATAAACTGCAGTTGTAGGTGGCGTTGGAGTTGGAGCTGGCGCCGGAGCTGGTTGTGGTTCAGGAACAGGAGCTGCTTCAATGGAGTTCATGTCCTGAAAGTCTGGTGTATCCTCCACACTATTCACATTGTCTATGGCATCTGGTTCGATTTCAGCAACATGATCTGGTTCTGGATTTGCAGGCTCTTCCTCCTCCACGTCCTCCACCTCCTCAACTTTGTCTAATTCATCTGCAGCAGGCGAGGGCTGCTCTGTTGTTGTTGTTGTCGTTGGTGTAGTCGGTTGTGGTGTAGTTGTTGTCGTTACTGCTGGCAATGGAAAGACGCCAAAGGTGTTACCTATGTTGTTCTCATCCGTGCAACAGATTCCATTGTTGACTCTTCCAAACAGATCATAATAGTTGCATATATCTGCAGCCAATCCCTGATATCCTGGTTGCCACTGGCGCACTGCGATGACCTGTAACTGACGCTGCACACGATAATATTGCTGACAGCCACCAATGCGCACACAGACACCGGGCTGACCCCTGCCCGTCAAGCATCGGGCTCCCTCCCAGGGTCCAGCACTGACCAAGCCAGCCTGCAGTAAATTAAATATGTTCGGATCGAAGAACGATTGTCGCGGACTGCGATTCTGCGCAGGCGATGACGATGCTGTGGAGTATAAGTGAAGAAATTGGGTTGACTAAAGTTTTATAATAAAGATAATTTAATAATATAAGAGAGAAATCCCCTAACAAATAATTAGAATATATATAAATCCAAATAAGAACTTCTTGACTTGTAATCGATTTGAAATCATATTGTACTTCAATGTGCCTTAAGCTTTTTGAATAGATCTTACAAAATATATATTTTCCCATTAGCTAAACGAAAGTCCTAGATTCAAATTGTTCCATTCAATTTGAAGGGTCTCAGACAAGGTCTCACACTTGCACAGCCTTCCCACCTTCTGCTGATCCAAAATGCGACAGCTGTCATAACAATTTAAAATCCATCAACAAATAAATTGTGCCATAAACAAGAGAGGAACATAAAAAACTCATCATGAACTGGGCCACATGAGTAATAAGCGAAAATTATTTGGCTTTCTACAGGAATTTACGCGTGTTTTTTTATGCTGAAATTCAAAACAAATGAATCACAATCTGAAATTGATACTAACATTTTCGCTTGGCCGTGTGGCATGCGTAAAAAAGTTTCCTTTGTAATATGCAAATATATCGGTTACAATAACAAATCGGACCTCTTTAGTATGCATGCAATGTCGCGAACGTGGTCTTCATTACGCCTTGTTGAGGACAAGAGTAAAGAAACACGTGCAGTGCTGCTCGAGTCGAACTACCCGATCTCTGCTGCTTTATGCACCTTTAAGCACCCATTATTTTCACACCCAAAAGCAAATGACTTAAGCGACAAACTTTATGAAGCAGTTAACGATGAATTAATAAACTGAAGAGTGATTAACTAAATTAAGTGACTATTAAATACTCTCTTTATGAGTCATCGAATAATTTATCGAAACATTATAAAGACAAGACTTAATAATACCCTGTTGCACTAAAGATTCCTCAACTTTTCAAACGGGGTACCCTTTTGGAGTTCCCCATATATTAGAACTCAAAATGACAAATGACGTAGTTCGATATATGCAAATTTGAAGACAGAAAAAGAGAGAACCTAGTCAATATACCATCACAACTTTGCTAATTTATTATTCAATTAGAATAAACAAAAGGGAATCAGTCTCATTTAACATGTGGCATAAGGGGTGTAATAGGCTATGCGAAATCATAAAACACTCCATAAGATAAAAACTAAATGGCTCATTTAGGCTGATCGCATAAATCAAGACGCCGCAGCCTTATTATGTGGGCCACACGCGAAATGGTAAATAAATTAAACAAACGACAGGCACTCGCTAAATGGCAAGAACAACAAATTTACGTAGAGGCCAACGAAGAGATCAGCCTAGACCAATTTTAAGAAGACAAACAGAAAAAACAGAAGAAGGAGGGGGTAGGAGGGAGGCTTCACTTACACACAAATATGACAAGTGACAGTAGAAAGTTGCTTAGGGGGAGCGACTCGTGTCGGCTTACCAAAAAGAAATGTTGTCAATTGTGCGTTGAAAGGCGTACAACAACATCGACAACAACAGCAACAACAACAGCAACGAAATTGGAAAAAAATGGCACAGCAATTGTCATTCAGCTTGAAAAGCTGAAGCGCTTAAGTTTATTGTCAATATTCTGGCTATTGTTTTTTTTTCTGTTTTGTCATACGTTGTTGTTTTTTTTTTCGTACAGAAATGTCAAAATATTGAGTAATCACCCGAAGCGTGGAACTGGAACTCGCAGCGTGAACGCATGTTAAGTAAATATCAGATACGGAGGGATAGTTCCATAGCTGTCTGGTTGGGTAGTTCCCTCTCGGTCTTCTGCTTTTGTGGTTTAGGTGCTTTGTCAACAGCGCAACAGATTGGCTTAAGAGGAGGCAAGAACACACGTATGTGGACCTCAGGTAGTTGGCAAAAGGCTAATGAACTCTCGCGCAACGTATCCTAAGTTATCATATTAAAATTTATTACACCTTTGACTTAATTAAAAAACACCCCCCAGAGGCTGAAACTGCATCAACTGCAGGAAGGCGTGTGTGTGCCTGACCAAAGATAAGGTTCAAGGTCTGCGTGGACTGCCTGCAGACAAGTTCCCCACAAATTAAACTGGATTAAGTGGGGGGTGGGGGGATGGGTAAGAAAACTTGAAATAAACTGCAGTATCTGCTGCGTCGTTGGGCTTCATCATTCGTAATATGCACAGACCCTAATACAAATTGATACAGTTACTTGACAAATCGATTGACCATTGAAAACAAATTAAAACTCTATTGGAACTTCGATTATTCACTCTTTCGTAAACTATTAATAGGCTTAAGTTGTCGTCTGAGATCACGCGTCGACAAAGGTGCTGCCTAATTGTCTAATTGTTGGTCGTAAATAATGCTGGTGAACGAGTACTCGAGTTGCGGCCATTGACAGGCGACAAGCGCTTCGAATCGCGTGGAAGTGCGCCAATTCCATTGCGAGAGTTCTATCAAATACGCCTACACGGCAAGATGTGTTGCCTTTTTTTGGCAGTTGTAGAAAGTTGTGCCATGTGCCCCCAAAAAGGAACAAGTACAGCGAAGAATGTAATTCACAACAGATGATCGCATTTACTCTATTGTTACTATACGATTTATAGAATTCTGAAGGTCATACAAGTAATGCTGTCTGCGTGCCTAGCATAAATTTAATCGGCCCGCGAAGTCGTTGAACCTTTTGCATGACGTATAAAACGATGATAGTGTGAATACGCAGTATTCTACTACTAAACTGCTTAAATTTGCAGAGTATTGGGAAAGGAATTTACAGGAGGAAAATCAGGAACTGTTCAGAAACTCTTTAAAATTAAATAAATAAATGATATTTTGGTATTGAAAACTTGACTCGAAATATGGTTTTAATTATGCACATTTTAGATTATAATTTGTATAACTTATTATCAGTTTTCATTCATCTTTAAACCTCAATTAGTGCTTTAAAACTTTACCTAACTCTTTACCTGCAAGTTCGTTGCCTAAGTCATTTGTACATTCACTCAAATTTCATTTCACTTTTTATTGGCCTCCACTTACCATCCGCAATGTCAACGAAATTAGGCTCCACTGTGGCATTGCTTGCCGCCTTTGTCTGTAGACCTGAATCCGATAGGGCCACTGTTGTGACAACTGCTGTAGATGGAGTTCTTATCGATGGCACATCCTCGGCTAATGTCGCTTTAAAATGCAACAAATGCACACAGAGTAATAAAATTCGCAAAAACGCAAACATTTTGCCCGCAAAATATTTTTTAATTCTTCTTTTTGTTTTTTGTTGATTATATTCTCCAGTTTTGTATCTCTTCTTCAGCTATTTTGTTTTCGTTCTGCAGACCATATATAAATGGTACTCGAATAAAAACCGCACTGCGAAACGCGTCTCTCGTTATTCGAATGCGACGCACGTTGCCCGATGGCATTCACCTGGTCGGGCAGGCGACTCTACAAAGGGGTTTATACTATATTCTCGTCTGGATCTGGGCTCGCAATCTCGCCGATTCGCAATGCGTCTTGCTTGCCGCGTCAATTAGAAACAGGACCGTTGGCCAGCGAGGTCCGCGAGCTTCTGAGTCAAGTGCCGGCAACGAAGTTTGGTCAACAACTCTGGCTGCGCCGCTCGGTGCGATCACGACAGCGACAGCGACATTGGCAGCGACGCGTCGTCTGCTCAGCCGCAGCCACAGCCGAAACGTCAATTATTCTCGCTCATTTTTCGATACCTGATCCACGACAGGCGGCGTATTGGTGGCCGCCTTTTTAGCCACCTTTTAGCCAACTCTTCGCCAGCTTCTAATGCCGTTTGTAAACTAGTTCTATTAATGCCTACGCCTGTTCCTGTGCCTGCTCCCGATCCCTGTGGTGCTCGCACTACTCTTCCTTCGCCTCCTAATGCTCTTGTTAAGACACACAACTCGAACACGCACGTTGATCCAGATGCAGGCCAACTGGGATATTGACCGAGACGTGCAAGTTATATGGCTGCATAATATTAAAAGGCCAGTCACAGCTCGGCTTTCAAGCCTTCTCTATTATCGTGCACTGAGAAAAATTTGCTAGTTGGGCAGATTTCAAAAATACAATAATAAAAAGGAGGAAAGGAAACTTTAAAGGAATATAAATAATAAAATAAAACAAGCAAAGGAATTTTAAGCAATATTAATCCCAGAAACTAATACGAAATTTATAAATTTAATATATTTATTTTACACAAATTCTCTCCCTTCATATTTTGTTTGAATTATGAAGAGATATATGAATATAGGAAGATCAATATTGTATAAAAAGGTATCAGTAAAATGCTCTAAAAAAATTTCAAAAATAATAATTATGTTTAGTATTAAATATAAGGTAAATCTATATCTAAATATAAATCTTAATTTTATCAATTTCCACAGTGTAGCGACTGAATTAAATATCCGTTTAAATTGCTTGCGACATACTTCATTTAGTATTTATACCTCGCATTGTAAGCAATGCTGGGTATATTTCAGCAAATTAGAAATACTCATATTACAATTTTCAATATCTGTGTTCGATTCTCTAACACAGAACAACAATCAAACCCAACTAAGTATAATACTTCCACTTATGCTCCTTTAGTCCCAGGGTAAATTATAGTCGATCCCCCTTGCTCACAGTAAAATGTTCTCAGTTTTGCCGCAAGTCTTTCAAATAGGCGATGAGTGCATGTGGACTAAAATAATGTGCGCAATTTACGATGTTATGGAGGAATGCATTCGGGATTAAGAGCTTGCAGGAATCTTAAGCGAAATTTGAAAAGAAACATTTACGAAAGGAGATTGAATCTGACAACAATTCAAAGCGCATTGTCACGAGCGGTCGTGTCAACGTTGCGGGTGTTAAAAATATCTCAAATTAAATCAATTGTTTGAAAATAAAAAATTGGCCAGCTCCATTGTTGAGTCCACTTGATCCCCATCGGATAATTGGCACAATGCTTGCCAATCTGAAATTGATGTGTGACATTCTCGAGTATCACACTCACTCCCTGGTGGCCGCAGCCTTTTTTCGCGACAGCCTTTCAGGGTATTTCAATATTTTGCCAACTAATTGTCTGTAATTATTGCCCAGGGCGTTATTTGCCATGTTGATTGATCGCAAAGTGTTCTCGATTCACTGCAGAGTGTTGAATTTTCGAAAGCAAATTCTCACTGAGGCGAAGAGACAGACACAACGAAGACGGAATCAAAGAGACAACTGGAGAAAGGGGAATCAAGGCAGTCCAGAAAGCTGAATGAATAATGCTGAAGTTGGAATATTTGTGATATTGTTTATTAAGCAATAATAATAATAATAATTTTAATATTTTTGTCTCTGTTTTTCCCAAAACATTTAGCTGTTTTCAAAATTTGTAGAGGGTCTATTCGTTATTTAAAGATTTTTATTTTAACTTTTGATTTTTAGCGGATTGTTAGCGAAAAAACAAGCAATTTTTCATTTGGAATAGCGACAGTCTTTACAATTTCAATACCGAATTGCGGAAAAAATAGAACAGTTCGCGAAGTGCGGTTTAATCCGATTTCTTTGCTTTTTCTTTTTTCAACAGCACACCCGTTTCAAGTTTGTGAAGCGAACAGCCCGTCCTGCAGAAAGCTCCAAAGTTTCGGCCAGTTTTTTCGGTTTCCCGCTTTTTTTTAATTAAAAAAACCTCAAAAAACCCCCTTTTGCGCCAGGTGCGGTGGGCGTGCCTAAAAAGGCGTTTTAACATTTTACTGTAAAGAGTAAATCGAGTGCGCGCAAAATAAGGCAGCACTTTCTATTCTTTTCTGTTATTTACTTCTACTCCATTTCCACTGCATACTTTCAAGGGCTACAATGCTTTTAAAACTCTTCGGGCTGCTCAAACCCACGCCGCAGCCCAATTAAAACAGCGTTTAGCTAATTAAAATTGTTTAATCATTTTGAAATGCTTAATTAGCCTAAACAAATTTGAATTACATAAATAAATATAAATTTCATTTTTTCGTTTGTTTTTGTTTCTTTTTTTCACGTCGCAAATGTTGAATCGGAATAACTATTTGGAAGCAGCATTAATAAAATTATGAATAAATCGTTAATAGTAATTAAGAACTAACTAGCCGTAAAATGCATAGAATTTGTGTATGTGTGTGTGTGCTTTGGCCCAGAGCCCATTACTGCGTGAGGAGTTTCTCTATAGGAACCGGAGCGAAGAACTCGTTGATGTGCGCCACCAGAATGGGCGCCCATTGCTCACGGGTAGCGGGAATGCCGACACGAGTTATTTCCGGCAGATTCTCGTTGACCAGATTCAGGATCATAGCATCTGCAGGGAGAGATATTATTGGTTTAATATGGAAGTATATTTACAGTGCTGCTCCCACTTACTTAGGTTGCGATCGGAGAAGATGCCGTTGGCCAGTACACGAGCATTGCCCACATTGACGTTCGCATTGAGGCGATGCAGACTAAGGCGCTGGTTGCCGCTGGGCAGCTGCTCGATGTGGCCATCGGTCAGTATGGTGGCCTTAACGTCATCTAAGGGAAAGGGAGGAATACATATCTGTTAATGAACTGCAACTTTAATCGCTGCCTTTGCTACCCACCAATGGTAATGTTGAAGGGTCCCTTGGGCACCAGTCGCAGACCGCCAAACTTCACATCCGCCTTGAACTGTCCACCGGCCTTGAGTTGCGGCAGCTCCACGCCCAGCTTGATGACAAAGCCGCTCTTGGTGAAGTTGGACGCGACACTGTTGACCTTAAGGCTGCTAATGCCATAGATTTCCATGTTCTTAATGAGCAGACCGCCCTGGATGCCATCGTTCGAGTAGCGGAAGATGCCGCGCTGATAGAAGTACGGATCGATGGAGCCCATGCCATACTCGGGCAGTCCCTGGCTCTTTAGCTGCGGCACAATCGATGCGAACAGGCCACGAATGCATTCATCCAGTTGTGGCGAGCTGAGGCTGCAGCTAGACGAGGTTGGTGGTGTAACTGTAGCGAAAGTGAGAAAGAGAGAGAGATTGGTAGATTAGTAACTGCATTGGGTAAGGGAAACTAAAGGTATTAAGCTCAGCCAGGCATGCCTCATTGCGCATAGCGCCTTGCGCGGCATCCACCCAAGCGTGGCACTCTCTGCCAGAGTTCACGTCACGTGTTCGCAGGTTTCTCTTCAGTTTTGACATTCAAACTGTTGTTGTTGCCTCTGCGTGACTTGTGTCAGGGTGACAGGTGACACTGACGCGTCGCTGTCAAGGTCTCCACCTCTTACCCTCCCACCTCCCGCAGGGTAATTGAAGTTTAAATGGCGAAATCAACTTCCAATTTGTATCAGGAAATTTTCATTTCTTGGCAATTCACACACGCATCCATTCATTTTTGCATTGACGTCACAATGTCAGCATCGAAATTAATAAGCGAAAGTGATACTTGCGTTCAATGAACTAGTTCAAGAGAACGTCGTGTGGATTAAACAAGTTCTGTGAGGTTTTCTATATCTTAACTGAATGATCTCTTGAACTGGTTCTGTGCTTTCAATGCCACGCAATTAAAATGCAATGAGGACAACTCAGAAATGAGAACATCACAGTACTCTATAATCGACTACAAGTGTTAATCTTAAGTTCAAATTTACGTCAGTTCTATGGAAAGTTTTGGAACTTAACTACCAGTTTGAGTCTTTAATTTTAAGCATTTTGTTATTTGCATTGTAAACATGTTTATAATGATCTCAGTAAGTATCAATTACAATATGCAAACTGCCATGAACTGTGCCAAAATATTGTATGACTCATATATACTAAGTACACTTATTCCTATCGTAATTCTTCAGAAAATTCTCGACATAAATTGTATAAAAATGTGAATAAAAATGTGAATAAAAATTGTATTTTAATTGTTTTGCAGGCTACCCTGTCCCCTTCACCCTACAGTATGTGTAATTAAGGAAAAAAATCCCGGCAGATTTGATTGCGCCTATTACGCTTTAATTGGAATCATAAAATGTCACCGCAACCAAACGACATTCAAAGCGAAGTCCGAATCTTCTAGGCGGAAACTAAGCATAAGCAAAGGTTGCAATTATCTTTAAAATTTCGGTGGGTTTATGGCAGAAAATTACCCCCGGTCGTCAGTCGAATCGAGTTGAAGCCAATTAAGTACACGACGTACAGCCACAGCCACATTCAAGGCACATTAAGCCGCCTAAGACGCATGTAAAGATTTTAGCTGGCGATTCGACGCGGCAATTTGAAAGTCTGTAAAGTTTTGTGTCGAATTTTGAGTGCTGTGTGTTTTTTTTCCAGACTCGGCTCGCTGACAAGTTCAATGTCAAAGGTGAAGTCAAGCCGAAAAATAAAACGAAAATGTGGCAAGCAAAAAAAAAAATAAATACATAAGCAAATAAGGCAAAACTTTTTGACTGTCAACACTTTTAAGGGCGTTACAAAGCCTGTTTCTGTGGCAGCTTTTTTCACTTCTCGCGCTTGCCTGTTTTTTTGGCGAGTCATGCGAATTTCACACATTGAACTGAAGTTCGTTGCCTAAGTCTTTTGTTTGGCCAGGCGTTGTCGTGCAGTGCAAATGCCAATCGACACTTTTACGCAATTAGACCCAAGCTCAACAACAGTTCAGTCAAAAGTTACAATTGCAACTGGCAAAAGGCCCAGTCGACACCGCTCTGCATTGATGTAGGTCAGTTTTCAGCTGTCAGCCGGTTTTCTGCTTCTTTTTTTTTTGTTTCTCGTGCCTTTGCTTTGTTGACGCGAATTTGTTGTTTTCGAAAGACAACCGAAAAGCGCACACACAGTTCATGAATAAAAGGTTCGAAATCGAATTTTGATGAAATTAATGTAATTGGAATAGTTCACAGCTAAGTGCAGAAAGAGGAAAAAAACTCGAGAGTTGCGGTTGCTTTGTTTATTCTCTTGTGAACAAATATTTATACTTGTGTATATATATGTGGTCCATACATATATAGTTTGCATAACTGATCGATTTATTTTTTGTATTTGCACCTGAGAATTTGTGTTTGCTCAAGTTGCGCAGCCGTCAGCACAGTTTCGCACTCACTGTTATTGCAGCAGACTCACTTTCAAAGCGGCCCTGCTGCGGTTTTATAACTTTTACCACACACTCACACTCACACACACACACTGGCACATAGATACATGCTCGCACACACTTGAAAGCGAAAATATGTGTCAAGTTCAGGCGGCGCAGATTTTTATTATTTTGCTGTGTCTGCGAAGTGTTAAAAGTCAGGCAAATAAAATATAATAAATGTGTGCTTGTATGCGTGTGTTTGTATATTGATTTCATCTTTTTTGGAATGTTTTGTTGAAAGAGACTTTGCTCATTTCTACTGCAATTTGTTTTTTCACTGAAATCTCATTTTAAGCTCATTTTGAGGCAGTTTTTATATGTTTCTGTTGGGTTTGTTAGACCTTGTGGGCAAAAAAAGTGCTTGTAATGCGACCATAAACTAAACAGTGAGTCATGCTTGTAATTACACAGGCAGCACACGCGTCGTCCACGAATTGCATACAAAGCGATCCTTAGCATAGGTTAGCTTTGTTCTTTATAGATCGACAGAGGATTGTGAAATATTTAAGAGTTTCTAGGGCCATTAAAGATATATTGTCAACACTTGCTCATCAATTATTTATAATTATCGACAGCTCACGCCTTATCCAGGTTCGCGCAGTTGAATCTTGTTTTGTATAATACCTGCAGATTAAGCATATGTTAATCCGCGAGTATTTCCGCAATTTCGATGAAAGTAACTGCGCAATTGGCTGCTGCCTTCGAACACATCACAAACTGTTCGCGTATTTGTCAGCTTCGACTGGCAGCTGCACTCCAGGCGCGGCAGGCCAGCAGGCAGACATTTCCAATCCCATTTCCAATCGCCACTTTGGCAAACGAAAGACTTAGGCAACAAACTCGTTTCATTGAGCCGATTTTTGAATTGGATTTTTGTTTTACGTTTCTGTTTTCGCTTTTTGTTTTTGTTTCAATTTGAATATCAAGTTCTTTTTTGTTTTGGCATTAGATAACCCCAACATATGTATATACTCGTATGTACCTGTAAAATCGCTAGCTGCTGACAACGGATCCGTTGTCGTGTCGGGCGCATACTCCGCCTGCTGTGGGTCGCCTGCGACGGATGTGGGCAGCGTGGCGGATGCGGCACTTCCGAGTGCAAATGCCGCGATGGCCAGTAAAATGTTTAGCCCGTGCATATTTCTCTGGACTTGTCTGTTGTCTGTTTGTTGTTGTTGCTGTTGCTGTTGCTGTTGCTCTTGTTGCCAGCACTTTTACACAATTGGCAATTTAAACTTGTTTTAATTGAATTTTTCTGTGTGGCTTGATTTAACAAAACAGACAGTCTCTCTTGCACACACACACAGACACACTCCTACACAGACACAATGGCAAACTGGCAATTTTCGCTTCGCTTTTTTTTGCGTAATTTTTCAAAACCGGCTTCACTTTTATTTCTACACGAATTTTTTACTGTTTGTTGTTGCTGTCGTTTTCTCGGTTAACTGCAGTTGTGTTGCTGCAATTGCGCGAATACACGAAGATAGACAGACAAATGCACACACAGACTCACACAGACACACACACCTACAACAAGACACAGTGTCTTAGCCAATCTGCAAAAACTCTTCGAAAATACTTTGAGAAATTTAGCGAACGATTACGTTGGCCGCCCGCCGCTTGCAAATCTTGAAATGAGCGCTGCACAAAACTCACGTTTATTTATAGTTTCCAGCTCGGCTTTTTGTTCAGTTTTTCCATGCGCGCGCTGCCGAAAAAAAAACCAACAACAACAACAAGAGTAGCAGCAACCAATTCGAAGGCTTTTGCGAGCGCGCGCTCAAGCTGAGCTTTTGACTGTGTGAGCTTTTGTTTCGCTGCGAGAATTCATAGGTTACAGTTTGAGTAGCACTGGCAGCACTCATTGCATGACTTGGCATTATTGAGAGCTAGCCCAGCTGAATCTTAAGTGCACCGCCGCCAGTCCACATTGAGTCCAGTCATCTCATATATCAATCAACCTAACTGCCCCGACAGACAGACGACTGACTAAATAATGCTTGATAACTGCCTACACATGTGTCAACACATCCATTATATATATACGTGTATATGGTAGTTTGATCTCCTAGAATAAAATGTTTTGACTGGTAAAAAGAATATTAATTAGTTTTTAATTAATTTTTATTATGCTCATTAATTGTCTCTTGACGTGCTGTAATTATAGAGTTTATTTTGAATAAGGCTGTAATTAAATCTAAATTAATGTCTAAGAATAAAAACTTTCGAATTTTTAATTGCGTCGAAACAAAATATGAGAAGAGACTGAAAATACCCAAATTAAATTAAACATAATTTATTAATCATAGTTATATTTATTGTTTCATATAATAAAATATTCTTAATGTAAACAACACACAGTCTTCTGCATCTAAAATGAAGATCAATTTAAAAAATGATATAAAATAATTACAAAGTAGAGATTTAAACTTAAATAAATAAATAAAATATTCTAATATATTTTTTGCATTACTTTTGATTAATTTTAAAATATTTTTCAGTTCTTAATTATCAATAGTCTTTAGTTGACTTTAAAAAATAAAATAAACCTACTTTATCTCAACTTAATTTACATGCAAAATTGTCTCTCATAAGGACATCTGAACATATTTTAAATATTCATTCATATTCAAGGTTATAGAAAACCTTAACAGCAATGCAAACAACCCAACAAATCTCAGCTTGCTGCATTTACTAACTCAGGTAATGTCAATCAATCATCAATCACACCCAGAAAACGTTTACTCTAGGAATGAGGAAGCTATCAATGTGAGCTACACTCCCACATCCATTGTAAGTACCATTTACAGTTTGAGTGGCACTGCTACAGTTGAGCAAGCACTGTGACCGCGTTCGGCCGCCCTCGCTGTCGCAGCAGAGCATAATTAAAATGTAGGCCAGTTATAAATCTTCTGCACTAGAAACCCCACATAATTGGTAGGCATTGTTGTACTTATGCCGTTTCGAGGCGTAATCTTTTCAAGGCGAGTTGTGACGAGTACAGTATAGTATCTTGTGGATCCACAGTTGACATTTATGTATATGTTATATCTATGGTTTTTATCAGCAAAATACTTAGTGGAAGTTAATTA
Source organism: Zaprionus indianus (assembly GCA_018904595.1). Lineage (NCBI taxonomy): Eukaryota > Metazoa > Arthropoda > Insecta > Diptera > Drosophilidae > Zaprionus > Zaprionus indianus. The sequence goes on from JAEIHA010000905.1 coordinate 9,357,210, forward strand.
AATTTAATATTTCCGTTGCCCTAACTTGTGTCTCAGTATTTCTTTCTGTTCTATGTGCAGATCTGCTGAATTATATTTTTTTTTTCGATTCGATGTTTATTATGCTTCCCCAGTCTTCGAGCAGACGTCGCACTCGTATAGCTGACTTGCATATCCATTTGGTGATTAACAGAAACTCAGTATGCCAAGCAGAGAGCCAGCCATATGCTCTCATCTGATTTACACACACTTAGCGCCGACCTGAACTGTTCTATATACCTACCCCATGGAATATTACCTCGCCTCATGCTCAACTTACACGTACGTAATTACAACAACAGGCTGCGGCCTTTACCTTTACCGTTTGTTTGTGTCAATAAATTGCAAAGAAATTACTATAATAATATCAACAACAATTCAACAAGGTTCGAATATGCAATCGGAGGGTTCAGACTGTGCATCAATAAATTACTTCTCAAACTGTGACATCAATTATCAACGAGAATATTTGCATAACACGACCAAACTTTATTCATAAACGGCTAATTAACTATTGACTACAATGTATTATAAATGACCCGGACAAAGTCCTGGGTACAACTAAAAATTCATTTTAGACTCATTAGAGTGCTCCTCTCCACGGAAATCTTTAGTAAAAGGCGAAAGATTTATTCGACAACTGAAGAGAAGCCAGAGTGATTTTGCAAGGGAAAGCAACCAACTTTACAGCGCCGTGCCGCTTGAACTCATTGAGAATTATAAGTAGGAAGGGTTGAAAAATGAAGTAAGTTTGGAAAGAGAAAAAGCAAACCGGATATTCTTTCATTGAAAGGTAACACTTGCTTTATGGTTTGATATTTTAAATTTGATTCATTTAATTAATGTATTCTAAATTATATGCTCAATTGTTTTACTATTAACATTAAACACACGAAGTTTTAAAATATTCCGCTTTTTAAGCATGTAGTTCTTATAAATAAGCAACTTAATACAATCAGATTCTTATTTTTATTATATTGTTACGTTCTACTTCTATATACTCAACTTTTATGTATTCTAACTGATGTAACCGAGAAAATTCCTATGGAAAGCTAAAAGCCTTTCAAAACAGGTTTGCCTAGTGTGAACAATTAAAGTACAGTTACTGTTAAATACCCTGCATACAATGTAAGGAACTATTAGAAAGCAGGCATGTCTGCAGTTCGTTAATGAATATTATGAGTGAAAAATTAAGAAAAAATTAATAAATTCTACAAAATACAATTATCAACAGAAGTATTTATATACACAATATCTTGACACCCTTTATTCGTTACAGACTCACTCTTGAAAATTCACTACCAATATTACTAACTATAATGCTTTTAAAACTGCGCACTCTCAAACTGTGGATTGGCGTAATTCGCTAATCATCTTATCTTGCTCAATTTCACTTTATTGCCTGCACTTGGCCCCTGTACACGATTACACCAACACACACACTGTAACACACAGACACATGTTAGATGGAGACCCGTTTCAAGGTCAACATGTCGTGCACTTAACCCGATTTACTGGGGTGCACTGACTATGCGTCGCTTTCAGTTACGAAAAGTGAGCTTTTGTTTTTAGGCACATAATGTGGTGCTAAAAAATTGGGGCATGACCAAAGTCATAAAACAGATATGTTAATGATGCATTTACTAAGGGCGCCCGATGACAATCGCACGGCGGGTTCAATCTCAATTTGATGTAAATGAAAATCACGATTTAATTGAGAAGTTTCCACTAAATATATTTTATTATTTACAAACAATAGACAATCACAATTGACGTAGTACGTAATAGAACAGCTAAAAGTTAAGTAACTTGTGCTGGCTTAGTCCGACGATTGAAGGAACTGATCGACGGGCACCGTCATCAGGCCCTGATTGATCAGCTTGAGCATGAGTGGGGCCCACGATTTACGCGTCTCAGGCAGCATGACGCCATAGATATCACGCCAGTAATTGTTGGCCACATTCAGTGCAAGTTCATCTGAGTGAAGTTCAAAAAGAATAATACAGTTGAATATATTTATAGAGATATTTTCGTGATGCCTACCCAATTCGGGATCCGGAAAGATGCCATTCGCCTTGATGATCATGTCCCCGATCTTGGGATGCGCATCAATGTCAAGCAGACGCAGGTAACGAAGTCCATCTTCTTTGGTAAAGAACTCACCCTCTGTTGTGATGGTGTTCTGGAAGTCATCTGCAGACAAGGCATAACATATATAAAAATATCTGAAGCACAACTAACTATAAGTCTCACTCACTTATGGTTATATTGAATTTCCCCTTGGGTTTCAGCTGCAGTGCGTTGACCGTGAGCTCACCCTTGTATTCACCCTGGAGATTCATGTGGGGCACATGGGAGAGCAGCTTCAACTTGACCTTGTCGCCCTTTACCTGCACCTCTGCCTTTTTCATCTCTTGATTGGCGAAACCATAGATCTTCAAGTCGCGCACTGAGAAACGACCCTTGACATTGCCGCTTGCGTACTGGAAGTTCAAGCGATCGAGAACAAAGGGATCGTAGGCGGGTATATGCAATTCGGGCACGCCATGCTTGACACGAGGTATTAGCTGGTTTATAATCTTCACAATACAATCACCAGCCTGGCTGACATCCTCAGGACACTTGGGTATATCCTCTGGTCGACAAAGAAGAACATTTCTAAATTAAAAACTGCTTCTTAGTTGTAGACTCAACACATACTCAGAATATCTTTGGCAGTAAGCTCGGCTGGCGCTGCGTAAGCTCCACAGGCCGCAAGACATAATATCAAGGCAATATATTGCATATCTTCTTATCTCCTTAAGTTTCCACTTAATATTAGAATCCTTTTCCGCTTTACTTCCTACACCGAGATGAGCTCAACGTGCTGCTAGAACGATCGTTCTCAAACTGAATCGCCCGATTGTCGCTTAATGCCGTTTTATTGCTTAAACTATTAGATTTAATCACTTGCACTAGGTAAGCAGGGAATCGGAATCGTAATCGTGTTGATAAATCAGAAAATAAACTTCGACTGATTGAAACCGGCTTCAACGTTGAGTTATAAATGTCGAAGCATTTTATGGCTAACGAATCGAGAGAGAGAAAATGACAAACTGAACAGCTGACCCCGCTTCCGATTGCTGCTAGTACGCGTACTAACCCCTTAGTACACAGTACTTACGGATATACACAATGATTTGCATTAATAACTCGAATAATTACCTATTTACCATAATAACAGACGAACCGTGATTCTGCGGATATCGGAGCGACTTGAACAAGCTTCAGAAAGAAGCACAAAGGGAGATGAGGGAACCAGACAATGGCAAGATACAAATTAATTCATTAACCTGTAGAACTGTTTACCGCCTAACTGTTATCTTAAATACTAACTATTTTGAATATATTATTAGTTATATCAGTTACAGTGTAAAAGTATCTGTGACTAGTGTTTTTAAATGAAGCGACTATGGAATAATAGTCGATTTATAGGAGTTCAGATTCCATCTCAACTACGCAAATGTGAAACTAATTATTTTATGATGCACTGAAAAATATTTCTAAGTTGAACAAATAGTTAATAGGTAAAATATAGTTAAAGTATAACTAAGTTAGAAGAATCCATTATATAATGTCTGATCAGCTTTAATGATCTGTTTTCATTAAAAGAACTTAACTTTTCAGTAGTTTCTAATAAACAGAAACTTTACCTTGTGAATTTAACTTCATTAAAAATTATTTCTGTGTTTACATAAATTAAAATAATTGATAATAATTTATGAAAACTTAGGTAGTCTCTAAATAGTTTTTATAATCTAATACTTTTCAATTTTATGAAATTAATTGATTTTAAATCACCTTCTAGCTTAATATATCATATATATTATTCTATATATTAAATTATTTATCTTAATAAATTTAAAAGATATTTTTATATCCTTTACATAAAATATAAAATGCTAAAAATTCATAATTTCTTAACTCACTTTATTCGAATACAAACTAGATTAACACCTTGATTAACAAAAGTAACCAAATAATACGGTCACATACAGACTATACAAGCAGTTCGGTAACTGCAAAGTTACTTCTTAGTGATGAGCAGATCAAAGGGCAGGGCGGCAAAGAAGTCATTGCCCACCTTCAACATGATCGGCTCCCATATGGCCATCGTCTCGGGCAACATGGCCGTGTAGAGCTGACGCCAGTATTGGTTGATGAAATCCAGAATGACCTCATCTGCACACAGCAGATAAGACAGTTTTAGGAACTTATATCGTATATAGTACTCGGTTCGTGTACTCACTCAGTGCGGGGTCGGGCACCAGGCCATTGGCATAGATGCGCATGTCGCCCACTTTGGGCTCGATCTCCAGCTTGGTCAGACGCACATAGGTGTGACCGTCGCGCTCGTATAGTTCGCCCAAGGTGCGCGTTCTGAAGCTGACATCGACTGGAATACGAGTATGTAATGGCAAATTAATTGAATAACAAAACACACAGATACTTTGCCAAATTTGGCATGAGTTGGCAAAACTTACGCAGCGTAATGTTGAAGTTGCCCTTTGGCGTGAGTTTCATGTCATTCAGCTTAATGTCCGCCTTGTAGGCACCCTCAGCCAACATCTGCGGATGGTGGCTGGCGATCTCAAGGCGCACGCGATTATTCTTCTGCCTGAAGTCAACCTTGTCGACAATGCCCTCGCTCAGGCCGTGGATCTGTACGTCTCGCATGGCTATGCGTCCCTGCAAAATGCCCGCATTGTAGCTGTAGGTGCTCTTGCCCAGCTGGAAGGGATCCATAGCGGGCACATTCAGATCGCTGATGCCCTCCTTGAGGCGTGGCGTCAACTGCTGGAAGCCCTGTTTGATGCACTCGTTGATGTTGGCATCGCTGGCACTGCAGGTCGGTATATCGGCAGCTGAAAGCATTCGATCAATCAATGAATATACAGGTGAGTACACTCATGAATGTATGTTACACACTACGCCTTGACACACATTACAAACGCATAGCATATCTATTAATTGATCTATATAAACGTATGTACGATTTACTTAATGCTCAGAACGTGACATTTTGTTTGAGAATTTCGTTGTAGCGCATAATTGTCGCTCTCCCTGGAGCCCGACCACACCCCCTACTTCCTCCCTCTTCCATCTGATCGTCACAGTGGCTGCGTTCATTTTGTGTTTCTAGATTATTTTCACAGATTACTTGAGCAATTTGTGTGACAAACTCAATTGCAAGCGTGCTTTGTTTTTGTTGCCTTCGCATATCGCACATTCGCATCAAGTTTGTCGCCTGAGTCTTTTGCATTGAAGGCTTTTCGCAACGCTCGCTGCGGAAGAGGAAGGCCGTTTAGCGGAAGCGGCAATTGACTGAGACCTGTTTTTCATTTGCCCAAAAATGACAACAACACAAGTATGCGGCGCAACTCGGGCCCGTCTAGGCACAGGTCTAGTCTATTTTTATGCCTTTGCACAGATCACTTGAATACACTCGCTGCCTTGGTAACGCCCCAGTTCTGAGAAGTCATTGTCCGTATGGATAAAGTTTTCAATATCACTGACAATATGATATCGCAGCATTACTTTAATAATAATATATAGTGTTATTATTGGGAGTTGAGCCGATGCATTACCTTGCAGTCTCAGTCACACTCATCACACTCTCTTGTTCTCTAATCTACATGATGCGACATGCTTGATCGCATTTACTCTCTCCCACTCTCTTTCACTCTCATTTATCTATCTTTCTCTATTGCGTTCTTTGCTCTTTATTCATTACAAATGACTGGTAAGGTGCTATATTCAGTTTGTAAAAAAGTCTGTAGCAACTTGAAGTATTTAATGTACATGTTACCATATTTATTTTGATAAGTTTTTTAAATGAATAGATGTTATCAAGAGAGTAAATTTTTGAAAGATTATAGACTGAGAACTTATTTAAAAAAGAGCACAGAAGGGTATCTAATAGTTTTATCTAACAAAATACCTTTCTTCCAACCCGTTTCAGTCTGTTAATTTCTATCTGCCTGCTTTATTTGCGTTGTATCTTTCTTTCATCTCCCTCATTTAATTTTTCCCCATTTTATATTTTTATACATTGTATTCTACATTATATCCTAACCTCTCTATCCCCTTGCTTCATTACAAATTATTATAAATTATACAGCGCTCGCCAAAACGGTCTTATCTCCTAAAGAATTTCTATAAAGAACTGTTGTCAAATCTTAATGCTCACATCAAAGCTCTGCATGAATACAAATTATTTTATTATTTTACCAACACATTCAATTTCGACAATTAGCAGCCAAATTAGGCAGTATAAAATATTTGCATATTGAAACATATAGACAAATGCCATAATAATTGATGTCGATAATTGATTCCGAATTTACAGTCAATTGAGTTTCTGCAACATTTAAATTACGTATCAAAGTAATTTACCACATTTTATATAATTCAGTCAAAATATGATACCAATTGGGGGCTAATGGACGTTATCTAAGTGAGTAGCAAAATATGATTGTTATAAAATTCGCACAACTTTTGCGTGTTTCACACAATTGTTGCGATTCCATTGTATTTAACAATAATTGTTGTTATTTATCTGCTAACTTATCCGTTTTGTTGTTACTGCCAATTACATATTGCCTTTTGGCGACAAACTTAGAACTTTCAAAGGGCCAGAATTGTGTATAGACAGAGCAATTAATGAGGTCTTTAAGTATTGACACTTTCGCAAATATTTAAAGGGAACATAAAGGTGAGTCGCGCTAAAGAGTAAGCAGTCAAGGTACTTAAGCACTGTTGGTTGACTGGAAGGTATGCTTAGTATATGTTTTCAATACTGATAATGTTAAGTTATATGTATTAAAAACTTAATTAGATATTTTAGAAAATTACAGGGCAGCTAAGTTTCTCTGACTTCTACATAGTCTCTGATATGATTAAAAGGTTAGGTTCAGTTTGCAAAATTACTGGGCAGCAAATACTCATAATGATTTGTAGATCAACTAAGGCAAGTATTAATATACGTCTCTGATATGATTAATAAGTTGAAGATCAACTAAGACAAGAGTTAATATTATTTCTAAAATGAGTTCAATATAAGGTTCATTTAGACACATTAGAAAAATAGAGTGTAGCAAATGCAATGAACTGAGAGGAGAAGAGGAATCAATTTACGTCTTGAAAATGATTTAAAGGTGGGGGTTCATTAAGACATCTTACACATTACATTTACAACTTACAGATAAAAAGTCACCTAATTTCCTCAAACTGAAACAAGCAATAATATATGTTATGAATGTGTCCGGCATGTGACATCTTCGGTGGACGTTTATAAAAAACTTTATTGCACTTCAAAAGCATTCAACACAGTCTAAACTTGACTTTCATTTAACACTCACCCAGTTCTCTGATGGGTTTGAATTCAGTATGCGGCAGCCCAATAGACTCCTCATCGGCCCAGTTCAACCCACAAAACGCGAGCAGCATCAGAGTACCCAGAACACGCGACATTTTTAAATGAAAAGTATAAATTATTATTATTTGAAGTCCGCAAATTTCACTTTCCTATATATTCGGATACTATATAGTCAATGAAAGTCGGATAAATATCGGACAAGCTCAAGCAAAGGCTAATTTGTTTCTGAGACCCGAGTCCATGGCCCAGCCAGTATTTATGGCGAAAATGGAGATCGCTAAGCTAGACCCCCAGCCCAACCGGCATTTGCAAATAATAGTCTCTCTCACCCCGTATGGGCCGGCAATCGGGTAAGCCCGAGGGGGCGGGATCGCCAGTGAAACGAAAATAGCTTTGCAGCTAATGACGACAACGTCGACAGTTGAGTCAGTTATAGAAAAGCAACAAAAGCGCAATACAAACGACATTATTAAATTCCCTAGACTAAAGTCGTGAAGTCGGATTACGAGTATATTGTACTCGTACTTGTGTTCGGTCCGGAGACCGGGACACTGGGCAAACGGGAGACAGGCAGAGAGGGTGGAATTGCGACCACCCCACTACTACCGGCAGCTGTCTGATTTCGATGCGCTTCAAGCCGCTTCATCTCAAGCTTCCTTGTCGTGCTGATTACGACCTGACTGACACTGTCTGATCGTCAGCCAGGCGTAGAATGGACCACTGACAGTGTCATCTCGGTATAATCAAACCTGGACAAAGCTAAGGCTTAGCTAAGTGTTGTAACTAACTTGAAGTACTCGCAATTGTCTCGTATTTCACTAGTAATTTTCGTACATCTTAATGGGTCTTACACTCTTTGAACTCTTTGAAATAAATTCAAATCGCGCACTGTCATTCAGAAAACACTGTGCAACAAAGTGTATTAATATTTTAGTTGATGATTGTGAATATTTATTGTTACTAAAATAAAATTTACATTTCTATACGGAAAGATTGTGAAAAAGTTTCAAATTTTGGATTCACAAACCCTACTCAATTTCTTTACCCATATTACCAAGTTATTCATAGTTAAGATTATGGAATTATATTTTTTATAAAACAAACCATCTGTCTCTCAAATTTTGTTCCACAGTGTCTACTTACAAAGTAGCCATGTCAAATTGTTGGCATAAAATCTGAACAGATGATGACAATGCAAATTCTCGGCAATAATAATGCATAATAAAAAAGCAACAAATTTAATCAATTTAAGAGTTAATTAACGACCGGGACAACCTACAATAAAATTGTCACAACACCTCATGCCTTGATGCATCTATTTATAATATAATATCTGAAGCGTGTAGAGTTTTATTGAATTATAAATATAAATGTTAACAGTGCGATATATTTATAAATAACCAAAAATTATTAATAAATTCATGCAGTCGTTGCCGTCAGCTTTTATGGCTCTACTGATTCCTGTAATCTATGCATTTTAATTGGTTAAAGGCTATCAATTTTGATCGGCGTCACTCACGTGGCGTTCGGAAACTAGTTTTAACTCGCCTTCCAAATATGTAGAACTAGAGAACTTAGAATACTCATTAGTGTGGGGTACAGCCAACAGTTATTGCAATAACTAATAAACAACACTTAGCAATTATTGCAAAATGCTATTTATAATGATTATTAGATTATTGTTTCGAGAACTATACAATTTTTTTTAACTAGGTCGTGAACATTCTTCTCTATTTTTTAAACATTTCATTTTATTATTTATTCAATTTTAAATTTTATTCTGCGCATACTTTTCTGCCTTTTAAAGAGCATCTTCCTTGCTCTCTGCACCATTTATAATCTACAGTCCACTTTCATTATTCTACTCCCCATAGAGTTCCGTAAACTTAGCTTATCTGCTGGCGTAATGAGCACCGATAAGTGGCCATTTTACGCCTTTTGCAATCTGGACTGTACAACTGTCTGATTCACAAAGTACACCCAAATGCGCATCTTCGTATCAATAACAATAGAGAGGCACACAAATTCCAAGAATAGACAGGGTCTCAAAAATAGGAATATAGAAGAAAAACTGTAGTAAAGCAGTTTGGCAACTCCTACCTCAGATGAAGTGTCTTATCAACACTGACACTAAACAAAAGACCTGCCACACAAATGAGCCGCAGAAGCCGAAAATTAAACAGTTCAAATGGAAATTAAAGAGAGAAAACACATGTTGAATATAATGAAAAAAGCTATGACAAAAGACGAGCCATAAAGGAAAATATTTTGCAGGTCAAAGAAACGTTGGGCCTGTTTGCCACCTAGGGAGCTGAACGAATCCGCGTCCCACTCCATTGATGGTCACACTCCGGGGCACGCAAGCACAGACATGCACGCACAAAGGGGTGGTGTGGGATGCTTAGGTAGCCTTAGGTAGCGATACGGGGCGGGCGGGCGCATGCGCGAATACGCATAGATATGCGCAGGCAAATAACAAGATGCTGATTTTATGATCTTGTTTACGTTTTGCAAGCCATAAGTGCATTGTGTGTGCACACACGGATTACGATAGGGCGGATAAGCCATGCGTCATATCAGCTATAAAACATCTTGCGGGCTGCCACAGGACGTCAGTCTACATGAAGACAACGTGTTGAACACAACAATCTCTCTCTATATCCACACACTCTCTCATTATGGAAAGCTACCGTCATAAGAAGTTCGATTTGCATCGTCGACGCAGGGACAGCATCGATCTGCAGATCAAGGAGGAGCTCATCTCGGTCAACCTAAAAGATGAGGAGGACAGCCACTACAATAACAATAACAATAGCAGCAGTAGTAGTCAGTGTTCCAGCGACTACAGTGCCTCCATACAGTCAGTGCCCAAGCGACGACGCCTCAATAGCAGCACATACGATATTTCCAATGACTCAGAGTCCGCATCCTCTTCCCACTCACTGCCTACTGCAGCCATCAGCCCCGAAGCACTACGAGATATTTGTAAATATCATGGCAACATGGTGAGGAACTTTCCCAAAAAGGAACGCACTCCCAAGGACCAAGAGCGACGCAACAAGAACACCATTGCCTGCCGCATGAGTCGGCGGGTCAAGAAACTTGAGCATTTAGCCATCGAAGTAGAGTACAAGGAGTTCAAATCGGAGCACCTAAAGATCGCCGAGCAGAGCAGACGAGCGGCGGCCTATTTCAAACACATCAGTAGTCTGGTCCACCTCGAGCAGGTCAAGAGTCCAGCCAGAGACGCAGAGCTAGCTCAGTCACCAATACCTGCTCCCGTCAAGAACTTTAGCATCGACTACCTGATCAACGGCATAAAAAGCGAACAGTGCTAGCTTAGGTCTCTCAATGATCACAGTGTGATCGTAATAGGTTAATTAGATTATGAATATAAGTAGATTATTTTATTTTCTGTGAAAAAGCTTAGATTATAATTTATAAGTAATGTAATATACATATATAATGTATTTATAATAAATAAGAAATATACAGCTTTATAAAGAGATTTTATTTATAGAAAGTCTAATAACTTTTTTATTTAGTATTTTAAATATTTTATTCAATAAATCGATATCTTTCTTTGTAGCCATAAACTCTGGCAATAAACAAGTAACCTTTGGGCTGTGAAATTGATTGCAAATGTGCAACGATAACTGTAGTATTTCCCAATGTCAAGTCAAGCGGAAAATTAACGGTCTACCGGCAATACATAGTGTGCGATTCATAAGGAAGTTTCTATGGTTATGGCCAAACAAGACATGCATAAAACTGACTAAGTGCAGCCAAAGTGCAGTCAACTGTGCTACAGTAACAACCATACATATAAATATTATATCTATCGCAGTTGAACATGAATACATATGTATTATAAGTCCACTCGAACTTATCGATATATAAAGTCCAAGTTACTTAATTAAACCTGGTTATTCATGCTGAGTCTACGTCTGGTAATTAAAGTTTAAGACTCTTGTTTTTGTTGGTATTTACAGTATTTTTGTTGTTGTTGGTATTATGCAAACACAAAAAGCAGCTAATTACGGTTAATTTTCATATAGTAGGCCATTTGATAATGCTCGAAAAGCGACTTCCTATGGAGCAGCAGCTGGCGGGAAATCCAATACAAAGATTTCCGTTGGCAAATACAACCCAATAAACCACTTTGCACCAGTTGCACACACTGCTGCACAAAAGTATATGCGCCACTGTTGATTTTCAGCTCAATACTTAACCATTTTCATATGTTTCCCCACTCTTGTGTTCATTCCCCTCGCCCGCTTAACATTGAAAACTGCATTCGATTTTCTCACCCAAGCAACAACAACAACTATAGCAACAACAACTGCAATGAATAACCAACTTTAGTTGCAAAACTCCAACTCACACCAGCTAAACTTGAGCTTTTGGCACTTTGAGCCAACTGCAGTTGGTCGAAACCCTCATTGTGTGGGCCAAAATGAATATTTGTTGCTTGGTTTCGTAACCAACTTGCCTGCAACTCGTTTTTCACTTAGCGTATTCTTTGAGCTTCTTGACCTGACCTTGTCGTCTGCAAAGAAGCAACACGAGGAAGATACATAGATAAATATAAAGTAATTGAGTTAAACGAGAACAGCAGTTTACTGGGTGTTGACTGGGAGCAATGCAATGTGCTGGCGAGATTCGATTATCAATCATATCTTGCTCAAGTCAAAAGACACTTGTATAAGAATGAAGAAAAGGAAATTGACAAAGCTCAGCGAATTTTGTTAACTAAGACTGGGCCTCAATAATTCAGATATTTGAGTAAGTCAATAAATTTCCCTCTATATTTAATATAACAATAATCAATAATATGTAAGACTACAAACCCAACATAAAGATTGTTGGTTTTCGTATGCAATTAAAAGAGCAAATAAAGCGTTATCAAAATTTTAAAAGTAAACTGTAAACAAGCACAGCTGATTAGCAATGAGACCATATTGTAGCGTCTCTGTGTGACCAAAACATACATAATTCAAATATTAGGAGCCTGGTCACACTGGTCTTTTTAAATCGCAAAGTGTATGTAAAAATTAAACTAACTGGACTAATGACAGCATTTACAGATTTTATTGAACATTTTCTCTTTATTTCTCCACATACGTGGCGCCCCAGAAACAAATAAAAATGTTTTAGGTCAAATATTAAAGCAATCGACAACTCAAACACTAATCGATTAGCAGTTGATGTAAACCAACAGTGTTGGCCAACGATTTCTAATCTCCGTTAGCGCAACGAATTAAACAAAGCAAATTTAATAAAACAATTAATTTATTTATATTTTCTACACTTTGAGTCCACAAAATTTGTTATTTAAATCAAAGAAATCATCGTCCTCATCTTCGCTCTTCTGCAACTGTTCAGAATTTGGATCAACCGGCGTCTGATCAGTTGCAGCTGCTTTCCGTGCAGCCTGGCGCTGTTTCTTGAGACGTTTCTTCTCGATAACTTTGGCTGCAGCTTGCACCGTCTCCGATTGCTGCTTCCAGGGAGGAATAAACGGGGCACACCAGTCCCAGAGGAAGCAATAGAAATCGAACATAAGCCTCGAATCGGCGAGCAGAAAATGCTCAATGTGATACCGCACATCGATGCGATTCCTTAGTAAATCGTAGAGATTATAGATGAAGGAGCCGCAGAAGAGTTGATTCATGCGCGGGCTCTGTCGCGGATGATCGAGCAATGCATTCAGACCGTTCAGCTGATAGACAACCGACTGGAACTCGGCGAATGCGTGCAACACACTCGTCGAGTACAAATCGTATTTTTTCTTGAATATCTCCTGCATATGGAAATGGGGCAGCAACTTCTCCTGCACCAGATAGCAATCCGACTTGGGCACATGCGCCATGCGCTCCGGCACTGTGAGTTCTAGCAGCGCTGGCTTTATGCCACGCTTGATGCCCTGCGCCGCCTCCTTGTCGCGCACTGCACGCTCCTGCTTGAGTATCTTGCCAAAGCGACGTGTGAATTCCTTCACCTCCCGCTCGGCGGGTATTGTCACATCCACAGTGCGCAGCACGACCAGGCACAGCAGCAACGAATGGAGATGCAGCAGATCCCAAATTTCCGACCGATGCAGCCAATAGACGGATAAATATCGGACAAGCTCAAGCAAAGGCTAATTTGTTTCTGAGACCCGAGTCCATGGCCCAGCCAGTATTTATGGCGAAAATGGAGATCGCTAAGCTAGACCCCCAGCCCAACCGGCATTTGCAAATAATAGTCTCTCTCACCCCGTATGGGCCGGCAATCGGGTAAGCCCGAGGGGGCGGGATCGCCAGTGAAACGAAAATAGCTTTGCAGCTAATGACGACAACGTCGACAGTTGAGTCAGTTATAGAAAAGCAACAAAAGCGCAATACAAACGACATTATTAAATTCCCTAGACTAAAGTCGTGAAGTCGGATTACGAGTATATTGTACTCGTACTTGTGTTCGGTCCGGAGACCGGGACACTGGGCAAACGGGAGACAGGCAGAGAGGGTGGAATTGCGACCACCCCACTACTACCGGCAGCTGTCTGATTTCGATGCGCTTCAAGCCGCTTCATCTCAAGCTTCCTTGTCGTGCTGATTACGACCTGACTGACACTGTCTGATCGTCAGCCAGGCGTAGAATGGACCACTGACAGTGTCATCTCGGTATAATCAAACCTGGACAAAGCTAAGGCTTAGCTAAGTGTTGTAACTAACTTGAAGTACTCGCAATTGTCTCGTATTTCACTAGTAATTTTCGTACATCTTAATGGGTCTTACACTCTTTGAACTCTTTGAAATAAATTCAAATCGCGCACTGTCATTCAGAAAACACTGTGCAACAAAGTGTATTAATATTTTAGTTGATGATTGTGAATATTTATTGTTACTAAAATAAAATTTACATTTCTATACGGAAAGATTGTGAAAAAGTTTCAAATTTTGGATTCACAAACCCTACTCAATTTCTTTACCCATATTACCAAGTTATTCATAGTTAAGATTATGGAATTATATTTTTTATAAAACAAACCATCTGTCTCTCAAATTTTGTTCCACAGTGTCTACTTACAAAGTAGCCATGTCAAATTGTTGGCATAAAATCTGAACAGATGATGACAATGCAAATTCTCGGCAATAATAATGCATAATAAAAAAGCAACAAATTTAATCAATTTAAGAGTTAATTAACGACCGGGACAACCTACAATAAAATTGTCACAACACCTCATGCCTTGATGCATCTATTTATAATATAATATCTGAAGCGTGTAGAGTTTTATTGAATTATAAATATAAATGTTAACAGTGCGATATATTTATAAATAACCAAAAATTATTAATAAATTCATGCAGTCGTTGCCGTCAGCTTTTATGGCTCTACTGATTCCTGTAATCTATGCATTTTAATTGGTTAAAGGCTATCAATTTTGATCGGCGTCACTCACGTGGCGTTCGGAAACTAGTTTTAACTCGCCTTCCAAATATGTAGAACTAGAGAACTTAGAATACTCATTAGTGTGGGGTACAGCCAACAGTTATTGCAATAACTAATAAACAACACTTAGCAATTATTGCAAAATGCTATTTATAATGATTATTAGATTATTGTTTCGAGAACTATACAATTTTTTTTAACTAGGTCGTGAACATTCTTCTCTATTTTTTAAACATTTCATTTTATTATTTATTCAATTTTAAATTTTATTCTGCGCATACTTTTCTGCCTTTTAAAGAGCATCTTCCTTGCTCTCTGCACCATTTATAATCTACAGTCCACTTTCATTATTCTACTCCCCATAGAGTTCCGTAAACTTAGCTTATCTGCTGGCGTAATGAGCACCGATAAGTGGCCATTTTACGCCTTTTGCAATCTGGACTGTACAACTGTCTGATTCACAAAGTACACCCAAATGCGCATCTTCGTATCAATAACAATAGAGAGGCACACAAATTCCAAGAATAGACAGGGTCTCAAAAATAGGAATATAGAAGAAAAACTGTAGTAAAGCAGTTTGGCAACTCCTACCTCAGATGAAGTGTCTTATCAACACTGACACTAAACAAAAGACCTGCCACACAAATGAGCCGCAGAAGCCGAAAATTAAACAGTTCAAATGGAAATTAAAGAGAGAAAACACATGTTGAATATAATGAAAAAAGCTATGACAAAAGACGAGCCATAAAGGAAAATATTTTGCAGGTCAAAGAAACGTTGGGCCTGTTTGCCACCTAGGGAGCTGAACGAATCCGCGTCCCACTCCATTGATGGTCACACTCCGGGGCACGCAAGCACAGACATGCACGCACAAAGGGGTGGTGTGGGATGCTTAGGTAGCCTTAGGTAGCGATACGGGGCGGGCGGGCGCATGCGCGAATACGCATAGATATGCGCAGGCAAATAACAAGATGCTGATTTTATGATCTTGTTTACGTTTTGCAAGCCATAAGTGCATTGTGTGTGCACACACGGATTACGATAGGGCGGATAAGCCATGCGTCATATCAGCTATAAAACATCTTGCGGGCTGCCACAGGACGTCAGTCTACATGAAGACAACGTGTTGAACACAACAATCTCTCTCTATATCCACACACTCTCTCATTATGGAAAGCTACCGTCATAAGAAGTTCGATTTGCATCGTCGACGCAGGGACAGCATCGATCTGCAGATCAAGGAGGAGCTCATCTCGGTCAACCTAAAAGATGAGGAGGACAGCCACTACAATAACAATAACAATAGCAGCAGTAGTAGTCAGTGTTCCAGCGACTACAGTGCCTCCATACAGTCAGTGCCCAAGCGACGACGCCTCAATAGCAGCACATACGATATTTCCAATGACTCAGAGTCCGCATCCTCTTCCCACTCACTGCCTACTGCAGCCATCAGCCCCGAAGCACTACGAGATATTTGTAAATATCATGGCAACATGGTGAGGAACTTTCCCAAAAAGGAACGCACTCCCAAGGACCAAGAGCGACGCAACAAGAACACCATTGCCTGCCGCATGAGTCGGCGGGTCAAGAAACTTGAGCATTTAGCCATCGAAGTAGAGTACAAGGAGTTCAAATCGGAGCACCTAAAGATCGCCGAGCAGAGCAGACGAGCGGCGGCCTATTTCAAACACATCAGTAGTCTGGTCCACCTCGAGCAGGTCAAGAGTCCAGCCAGAGACGCAGAGCTAGCTCAGTCACCAATACCTGCTCCCGTCAAGAACTTTAGCATCGACTACCTGATCAACGGCATAAAAAGCGAACAGTGCTAGCTTAGGTCTCTCAATGATCACAGTGTGATCGTAATAGGTTAATTAGATTATGAATATAAGTAGATTATTTTATTTTCTGTGAAAAAGCTTAGATTATAATTTATAAGTAATGTAATATACATATATAATGTATTTATAATAAATAAGAAATATACAGCTTTATAAAGAGATTTTATTTATAGAAAGTCTAATAACTTTTTTATTTAGTATTTTAAATATTTTATTCAATAAATCGATATCTTTCTTTGTAGCCATAAACTCTGGCAATAAACAAGTAACCTTTGGGCTGTGAAATTGATTGCAAATGTGCAACGATAACTGTAGTATTTCCCAATGTCAAGTCAAGCGGAAAATTAACGGTCTACCGGCAATACATAGTGTGCGATTCATAAGGAAGTTTCTATGGTTATGGCCAAACAAGACATGCATAAAACTGACTAAGTGCAGCCAAAGTGCAGTCAACTGTGCTACAGTAACAACCATACATATAAATATTATATCTATCGCAGTTGAACATGAATACATATGTATTATAAGTCCACTCGAACTTATCGATATATAAAGTCCAAGTTACTTAATTAAACCTGGTTATTCATGCTGAGTCTACGTCTGGTAATTAAAGTTTAAGACTCTTGTTTTTGTTGGTATTTACAGTATTTTTGTTGTTGTTGGTATTATGCAAACACAAAAAGCAGCTAATTACGGTTAATTTTCATATAGTAGGCCATTTGATAATGCTCGAAAAGCGACTTCCTATGGAGCAGCAGCTGGCGGGAAATCCAATACAAAGATTTCCGTTGGCAAATACAACCCAATAAACCACTTTGCACCAGTTGCACACACTGCTGCACAAAAGTATATGCGCCACTGTTGATTTTCAGCTCAATACTTAACCATTTTCATATGTTTCCCCACTCTTGTGTTCATTCCCCTCGCCCGCTTAACATTGAAAACTGCATTCGATTTTCTCACCCAAGCAACAACAACAACTATAGCAACAACAACTGCAATGAATAACCAACTTTAGTTGCAAAACTCCAACTCACACCAGCTAAACTTGAGCTTTTGGCACTTTGAGCCAACTGCAGTTGGTCGAAACCCTCATTGTGTGGGCCAAAATGAATATTTGTTGCTTGGTTTCGTAACCAACTTGCCTGCAACTCGTTTTTCACTTAGCGTATTCTTTGAGCTTCTTGACCTGACCTTGTCGTCTGCAAAGAAGCAACACGAGGAAGATACATAGATAAATATAAAGTAATTGAGTTAAACGAGAACAGCAGTTTACTGGGTGTTGACTGGGAGCAATGCAATGTGCTGGCGAGATTCGATTATCAATCATATCTTGCTCAAGTCAAAAGACACTTGTATAAGAATGAAGAAAAGGAAATTGACAAAGCTCAGCGAATTTTGTTAACTAAGACTGGGCCTCAATAATTCAGATATTTGAGTAAGTCAATAAATTTCCCTCTATATTTAATATAACAATAATCAATAATATGTAAGACTACAAACCCAACATAAAGATTGTTGGTTTTCGTATGCAATTAAAAGAGCAAATAAAGCGTTATCAAAATTTTAAAAGTAAACTGTAAACAAGCACAGCTGATTAGCAATGAGACCATATTGTAGCGTCTCTGTGTGACCAAAACATACATAATTCAAATATTAGGAGCCTGGTCACACTGGTCTTTTTAAATCGCAAAGTGTATGTAAAAATTAAACTAACTGGACTAATGACAGCATTTACAGATTTTATTGAACATTTTCTCTTTATTTCTCCACATACGTGGCGCCCCAGAAACAAATAAAAATGTTTTAGGTCAAATATTAAAGCAATCGACAACTCAAACACTAATCGATTAGCAGTTGATGTAAACCAACAGTGTTGGCCAACGATTTCTAATCTCCGTTAGCGCAACGAATTAAACAAAGCAAATTTAATAAAACAATTAATTTATTTATATTTTCTACACTTTGAGTCCACAAAATTTGTTATTTAAATCAAAGAAATCATCGTCCTCATCTTCGCTCTTCTGCAACTGTTCAGAATTTGGATCAACCGGCGTCTGATCAGTTGCAGCTGCTTTCCGTGCAGCCTGGCGCTGTTTCTTGAGACGTTTCTTCTCGATAACTTTGGCTGCAGCTTGCACCGTCTCCGATTGCTGCTTCCAGGGAGGAATAAACGGGGCACACCAGTCCCAGAGGAAGCAATAGAAATCGAACATAAGCCTCGAATCGGCGAGCAGAAAATGCTCAATGTGATACCGCACATCGATGCGATTCCTTAGTAAATCGTAGAGATTATAGATGAAGGAGCCGCAGAAGAGTTGATTCATGCGCGGGCTCTGTCGCGGATGATCGAGCAATGCATTCAGACCGTTCAGCTGATAGACAACCGACTGGAACTCGGCGAATGCGTGCAACACACTCGTCGAGTACAAATCGTATTTTTTCTTGAATATCTCCTGCATATGGAAATGGGGCAGCAACTTCTCCTGCACCAGATAGCAATCCGACTTGGGCACATGCGCCATGCGCTCCGGCACTGTGAGTTCTAGCAGCGCTGGCTTTATGCCACGCTTGATGCCCTGCGCCGCCTCCTTGTCGCGCACTGCACGCTCCTGCTTGAGTATCTTGCCAAAGCGACGTGTGAATTCCTTCACCTCCCGCTCGGCGGGTATTGTCACATCCACAGTGCGCAGCACGACCAGGCACAGCAGCAACGAATGGAGATGCAGCAGATCCCAAATTTCCGACCGATGCAGCCAATAGACAATTGCCAACATATACAGCTGCAGATCCTGCGGCAACTGCTCCACCTGCTCGAACAGCAGCGGCACCTGACCATGCGGCACATATAGCTCGAACACGGCACGTAGATGTCGCGCATCTGGCGCACTGGGATCAAAGGCATACACTGGCTTCTGCTCGATGGGACGACGATAGTAACGCACATTGGTCACGCGCAGCGCACGCGTCAAGTAGGTGAACTCAATGGGCAGGGGATTGCCTTCCTCGTCTAGTTCGGGTTGGACTTCTGCTCCTGCCACATTGTGCAGCAATGCGAAGCTGTAGTCGAGTATTGGCAGCGCCAGTGCATTGGCATCGTGATAAGGAAAATGCTCGATCTGTGGATTGTTGATGTACTTGCGCAGGTGCAGCAGATCCACAAAGAAACGTGACAGATGCGCCGGATAAAGCTTGTCCAGAAACCATGGCGGGAAGAGCAACGTTTTGTCTTCACACTCGGCGCCTGTGGGAGTCTCATCATCATCATCATCGTCGTCATCGTCGTCGTCCTCATCATCGTCTTCCTCGCTGTTCTGTTCTAGCTGCTCTGGGTCCTGTTCATCGCTTGTTTGCACCTTAGCCACTTTCTCCTCCTGCTGTTCATCCTCCTCCTGCTGCTTATCTTCTTCCTGTTGCTCATCCTCTTCCTCCTCCTCATCACTTTCCGTTTCAACACTGGCTACGCCTTCATCGCTTTCCTCTTCCTCCTCCTCCTCGCTAGCAGGTTCTATCAATGGAAATGCCCGCTCGTAATGCTTGTCAAAGTAATCGTAGGAGTGGCACAGCTCATTGGAGTAACCCGAAATGGCCGCATGCACCTGTGCCACCAGTGAATCACGTTGTGCCTGTAAACAAATTGAAACGAAATTAAGAGAGAGAGTTTTGGAACCTTAGCAACCTCAAAGAAACTGCATTGCTCGGTCTCCCAGAGACGTCATTCTACTTGATTGAATGTGTGACGCATTACCTCATTTCATTGCAGTCTTGCAGCAGATGTTTCTCATTGCACTCATGGTGTTATTGACATTCAAAGTGCTTGCGGAGTGTGCTCAAAAAAATGCGAAAACCTGCGCTGCACTCAGCGCCCAATTGGCAGCGACTTGGTGAGTCTCCCACGGGTATCGTTTATATCTATATATACAATCTACAAATCTTGCCTGCTTCCAGCGAGGAAAAGAGATCAGACAGCAACCAAAGCTGTACGAATGGCAAAAGGAATCCTAATCCCAGCCTCAACGTGTCCCTGTGGAATGCAACGGAGACGTTTCGCTTTCTCTGCGATAGACTGACCCAGAGCGCTGGTTGGACCATCATTTTGCAACGCCTGGACGGAAGTGTTAGCTACAATCGCAAGTGGGACATTTACAAGCGTGGACTCGGGGATTTGGATGGAGATTTCTTTTTGGGACTAGAGAAGATACATGCACTGACCTCAGAGAAGAGTCACGAACTGTTGGTGATCATGGAGGACTTCGCTGGCGTGAGATCAATAGAAACCTATGAGAAATTCGCAATTGGAGATGAATCTGAATCGTATATACTGCACACGCTGGGCACGCCCAATGGCACAGCAGGAGATGAGCTGCGGCAGCACCATGGCATGCCGTTCTCCACGTTTGATAAGGACAACGATCGTGATATTAAGTTAAACTGTGCTGCCAAGTACAACGGAGGCTGGTGGTACGACGCCTGCACTCAGAGGTGCGAGGGAACATGTCTTGAAAGTATCTCTAGAAACGAACTAACTCTATTTCTATATATCTGCAGCTTGCTGACCGGGCTCTACATACATTCGAAGAAGGTTAGAGGCCTTCACTGGGGCAAGAAGATGTCGCTGAAGCATGTCGTCATGATGATCCGCCCGAGAAGCTATTGCTAAGTTGCTCTTTACACAATAGATGCATCAAGTCATCAAAAGATGTTTAGTTTCCTTACCTTCTTTAGGCGGGACAACACCTTGGCCAGCGCCGACTCCGCTGTCTGTTCACGTAGCCACTGCAGAATGAGGCGTATGCGACGCTGCTGCTTCTGCAGCTTCCGACTGCGTCCCGCCTTGCCCATGCCCACATCGAAGAAGTTGTGAAATGCTGAGCTGCAGTGAGGAATTTGTATATATCAATTGGAGATTAAAAAAGATGAGGAGGAGATGCCTACCGTGCTATGTAATCGTTGCCAAGCAGCGCCGCAAACAGGGGCAGCTTCTCGGCACTCAAGGCGCCACGTCCGTACAGATGATGCACGCGGTAGATGCAACAGTCGAGATACTTGTAACTGCTCTTGCCAGAGGATCGCTTAGTCGTCTTGGCATCGGCGGGTTTCATACCCGAGAGAATCTTATTGGATTTGGTGCGTTTCTCGACGTGCTTAGCCTCGTTGCGACGCAGCTGACGCGTTGGCTGTTCCTGCGTCGATGTCTGCTTTCGCTGCTTGGTCAGCACCTTGACTGTCAGCGTGATCAGTGGAATATACTTGACGTTGTGTATATAGAAATCGGAATCATATGAGAGCACGGGGCAATTGAGTTTCCTCGACAGTGCAGCAAGTTCATCATCGGCCTCAAACACGCAACGCATGACAGGAACACCACAATCGCGCACCGCATCCACGAAGACCTCCTTCAAGTGCAGCGGGAAGAGTGTGATGGAGTCGCAGGGATTTATTCGCTTGATGACAGCAATTTTACCGCGCAATCTTTGGCCCACAGTGCGTAGCTTACGCTCCTCGTAGCCACCGTCCATGAGCACATAGGCGCGTATATTGCACTCGGCTAGCACTTGGAAGAACTGCACCACGGCGCGATAGAAGTCATCGTAATCTCCGCCAAAGGCAGAGTAGTTGCCTGTGACGTCTTTATAGAGATTGCACGCCAAATTGTCGCCATCAATGACCAGCGCCGTGTCGTGCAGCTCATACGGCTTCAAATAGATCTCAGCGCGTTGCGCTATATAGCTTGTCAGCCCGCGCACACCCATTTTTATTAATTGCGCGCGGTCTTTTTATTTGTTTATATTTTTGTGCGAAAGCGCGTGTTGAAAACACATGTTTTAAATGGGCAGTGTTGCATAGCGGCGTACAGACAAGTGATAGCAACAGCGCTGTTAAAATGATGTTAAGCACCTGTTAAAGTCGTTTTGAAAACAATTTGTTTAGCTTTAAATGACGTTATTTTTATAAAAATAGAACGTTTTATTTATTATAAAAAATATTAGAAAATACTGCATAGCTCTTTCGTTGCAAGTGCTCAAGTAACGACTTTTCATATCTGTTAACGCATTTTTTTGATCCTGTTAGCGCGCTTTTCAATCTCCCGTTCACTGCACTGTTATAGCACTTGTTTTCGTTTGTTTGTTTTGGTATTTTCCCGCAGTTTAGTGCCTGTTTCAGTAGAGCACATGAAAGGAGAAAATCCAAATAAAACATAATCATGGAGTTTACCAATGAGCAGGACGTACAGCAGTTCATGGGGAGAGCAATAGCTGGACATGTCTTTGTCCGCTAATGTGCTTGCTCACATGCATTAGATCCACTAAGATCTGGCCACAGATACGCCGGGCACAGGTGGTCCTCTTGTTAAAGTAGCTAACCAGGCAGAGGAGAAGAAAAATGGGAATGAGAATGGCACAACAAATTGCATCGGGACAACGATAAGTCTCCCTACGTGAACTATGCTGCCAAGCACAACGCTGGTTGGTGGTACAACGCCTGCTATCAGAGGTGCGAGCGAAATGGAATTATCTTATATTAATCTGTTGCTTTATCTCTGAAGTTTGCTAACTGGCGTCTACATGCCGCCTAAGTCGAGGGGAAGAGGCCTCAACTGGGGCAACAAAACGTCGCTGGAGCATGTTGTCATGATGATTCGACCAAGAAGCTATCGCCCTAGGAACAATCTAGCTTCTTTTTAGACATTAACTCCGCGCGGAAATACGTCGTGTTTAGATCGGCGGACTTATGTCGTTAACCCATATTTTTATGCGTAAGCCAGTGTTTGTAAATTATTTCACGAGACAGTGTTGCACAGCAGCTCGCAGACAAGTGCTGCCAATCACGCATTTAAGCGCCAGTTAAGCAACTGTTACCTAAACACCGGCTTTTCCTCCGTCTCTTTTTATACTCTTTTTTTGCAATAAAATAAAACATTTATA
Source organism: Zaprionus indianus (assembly GCA_018904595.1). NCBI lineage: Eukaryota > Metazoa > Arthropoda > Insecta > Diptera > Drosophilidae > Zaprionus > Zaprionus indianus. The sequence continues at coordinate 9,380,846 of JAEIHA010000905.1, forward strand.
AAAAAAACTAGAATATACAAACAAAAATGTGAATACCTAACGTTGCAATAAAAACATTAGTTGCATTTGAAAGTACATCTGTTAACGCACTTTATTACTCCTGTTGGCGCATAATTTTCTCATCACTCGCGCACTCCACAGCACTGTTAACGCACTGTTGTGCGCCTTTTTGTTTTGGTATTTTCGCCGCTGTTTAGTGCATTTTTCTGTTATTGCATTACAGCCACACTGCAATCAGACTGTCGCTGTCAACCAAATACAACGCTTGTACTTCGTCCGTAACGTAACGCGTAACGCGAGTGGGTTTTTGTGTGGCACAGAGAAAGAGAAAGAAAAAAATATTTAACTCGCAGCAATTAAAACCGAATTCAAATCAAAACCACACCAAAAAAAGAAGCGAACCAAACACAGATAAATGAATAAATCGAAAAGCGGCATGCTCAAGTGTAATCGCCGTGTAATCGTAGTGCCTTTCTAAATGCGAGCGCGTGCATATATACGGGTTCCGTTCGTTCCGTATCGTATTTTCCTCTTGCCTTTTGCCACTTAACGTTTCGTGAGTGAGTGTTTTGTGTGTGTTTGTTGTTTTTGTGCTTGTTCAACGTAAAACAGCAGCAGCAGCAACAGCAGCAGCACCATCATCAGCGGCAGCGTCGGCGTCGGCAGCACAGGTAGACAACCATAAAACGATTTAAAATTGAAAATAAAGTCAAAACATCATAAAAAGAAACGAAATCTTAAGCCAAATAGCCAAATAACGTATAGAATAAGAATTCGGACTACATGAAAAAAGCGCATCCAACACAACAATAGCAACAACAACAACAACAGCGGCAGCAACAGCACTTATATTTTTTTTGTGTTAATTACTGTGTGCGTCTTCTCTTTGCGGTCGCGCATTCATTTCATATACTAGTATTATATTTTCTTGGATTTTCTTCAACATGAGCAACAGCCGCAGCAGCCACCAGACAGACAACGTTAACAACAACAACAACAACAACAACAACAACAAGATCGACTACGACACGCTATCGCCCCCATGGGTGTGAGCGAGCGCGCAGATCATTTATACGTATCGTAATCGTATCGTGAATGAATATTCTTCTTTCTATGTGTTTCTCAAAGAGAGCAACAGAGAGAGCGAGAGAGTTGCGTTGTGTTGCGTACGTGTTTAAAATGAGTGAATGTGTGTGTGTGCGTACAATTTGTTTGTGTGTGGGAGCCACAAGCATTTATAATAAATAAATTGTTAAGCAAATCAAATTAAACATGCTGCATAAAAGAAAAGCGTAACAAAAGTGTGAAAAATCCGTCGAACTTCAAACGAAAGCAACTTAAATTCAAGAATACGAATCGAGCTAAATACGAAAGTGAGCGAGAGGGAGAGCTGTCTCAAGCTGCCTTCTTCACTCACGTATACGTCACAATTCGCGAGCGCGTGTATGTTGTCTGTATTAATTTATAATAATTTATGGGAATTTTGACAATATTGTCGAAAGTTTCTCGATCTCGATTTGTCATCGCCACTTCGCAAGAGAAGAAGAAGGCGAAGAGAGGACACTGAGCTGAGCTGGAAGAGAGACTCTCACAACGGTGCGTATAGTTGCAAAGAGGGAGAGAAACAGCTTCATTTAGCCGTGTAACTGTAATTCCTTATTGCTTGCTCACTGCTCTCTTTTCTCTCAATTAGTTCCACGTCTTCTTGTTCTTGGAAACGGGTGTAGGAAGCGGCAGCGGGACACGTTTCCTGTTCCTTCCGCCGCACACACATTTTCACACGTCCTTCGGCAATTGCAATTTCTTCGATGAATTGCAATTCCCACGCCCACCACACACACTCACACACACACACACACAAACCCATGCACACACGTACACATACTCTCACGATTCTGGCAGGTAGCCGGGGGGAAATTCCTTGAGGGAAATTTTTTTGAATGCCGCCGTAGGTGGGCAAAACCAAATGAAACCAAGTGAAATGTTCTTCACACACGCACACACACACACGCACAACTGAAAATGCGCAAAATTAGCCACCCGTAGTTTCTCAGAGATAAATAAATATGCAATGATTATCATCATTTTCCATTCAATTCAACGACTGCTGCAGCAATTTGGCACACTGTGCACAGCATTAATCAAATTGAAATTGAAACGAAGTTTTGGCATCATTATGCAATAGAATTATTCCATTTTTTTTGGCAAGTGCAATATTGAGTCCAAAAGTTCACGGGGTGTCCCCAAGTGGGCCCACATAGAGCTCAGCCACCGCAGTAGCAATACTCCCCACATTACATACTGTATAACACAGCACTCCACCACCATCACCACTTCCAGCCAGCAGTGGAGTTCACCATTCCCACAATGACTCGGCTGGAACTAGAGTTGGTGTTGTTGTTGTTGTTGTTGTTGGAGTTTTACTGTTGCGACAGCTGCTTCTCTTTGATTTTATGAATTTTGCTGCATACAATAAAAAAAGAGCATAAAATGCACTCACATACGCACACACACACGCAGTCAGATCTCTGCAGCTGTCACAGTTCATGCGTGTGTGTGTGTGCGTGTGCGTCTCAAATGACACTTGCCGACGCCGTCGCCTGCACATTTTTCTATAGAATTTCCTAGTAGGAAGTGCAGTAACAACAACAGCAACAGCAGCACAGCAACACTTGACAATTGTCTTTGGCATTGCACTGTTGTCTCGCTCTCTCACTCACACCTGCCCTCTGCAGACGCGAGAGCACAACTGCTGAGTATGGTGCGTATGCGTGTGTGTATATTGTCTGTGTGTGTGTAGGTGTTGATTTCTTCCTTGTGATCTGCCTTATGCTCTCTCTCTCTCTCCCGCTCTCTGTTACTCCAGTTATTCTCGCAATTATTCAATTGTCTTTGATTAGATGTGCAAATTTGTCTAATTTCTGATTGCGCACTAGAGGAGGAAGTTGCCATTTAAAGCATAAACTAATTGTCCCGCTCTCTCTTCCTCCCTGACCCCTCTCCCGTATCGTCTTGTTCGCCTTCTCGCACTTAGCTAAGTCAGTCAGAGTGTCATATACAGTCACTTTCTCAATTGCTCACTCATCCGCTGTCAGTTAGTGAAAGAGCTTTTTGAGTCATTATGCGTTTATTCCGTTATTGCAACACACAAACACACTCACACACAGACACACAGTCACATTTGGCCCCCTTCCGCCCACGTCTTGACCTACAAGGCGGCTTAATTGTGTTACCAACGCGCGCATTTCCTGCCTAATTTTCTATTTCTATTTACTGTCTATTACTGTTTAGTTTATAAGTATTGGGCAAGGCACAGACACACACATGCACACACACATACACACATAAATATTGGCTAATAAAAAAGCCAAAAAAAGCTTCCCATCGAGAATGCAGCGTGCATAGCTCGCGCAGCTGGGCAGCAACAACAAATAAAGTAATTATTTCCTTTCACACAAAATGAAAGCAAAGCAAAGAACAAAACCAAAAAGAAAGGTAACCTAAGGCAAGCCGGAGGTTGTATACCCTTGCAGGTTATTATCTTTTTCGATCACTCCTATGCTAAATATATATAACATCAGCATATTATAATTAAATTATTAATTAAAATTAATATACCTTTTGCAAGTAGGGTATACAATTAATAGAATCAAACACACACACATGCGTATCGAAGTAGCAGTAGGGCGCAAAGCACGTGCAGCTAGGGGAAAACAGAGAGAGATAAAGAGAGAGCACAACTATTAATAAACAATAAAAAGGCAGTGCGAATTTGCATCGCTAACCCCCCCCCCATCTCTCTCTTACGTCGCGTCGCTTACGCTACAAACCGGAATTCAATTGAGTTTGTGAATGAAACAAAGCGACCTTGCGGTTTACGTTGACGAGCTTACGTTACGAGACCAGACAAAACAATTTTGCATTGATCATTGATCAATTGATCAATTGAATGTTCAAGCCGGAATCCGCAATATGATTGATTGCGTACGTTACGTTGCGCTTACGTTACGACGTGACGTTCTCTTGCCTTGCAGGCACTCACTCTCGCGCTCTTCGGCTCTATCTGTGTGTGTGTGTGAGTGCGTGTGTGGGTGTGCGCCCATACAATACATAAACTTGAGTTGTAATTTCGCAAATTTGTTTGTCGCTAATAAATCATGCGTCTCTCTCCCTCTGCCTCTGTTTGCCTACTGTAAATCGTTCAACTTGCGGTTTCTTTTCTTTTCATATTCTCTAGTTGTTGTTGTTGTTTTTGCAACTTTGGCCTCCTCCTGCGTTTTGGCGGTGTGTGCGCGCTTACGTCATTTGCATGGCGTAGTCTATGCGGTACATGTTTTACAGTTGTCAATTGGCTGCTGCTGTTGCTGCTGCTGCGCTACCACTGTCGCTGTCGCTGCTCTGCTTCTGTTGCTACCGCAGTCTCAGCAAAATTATTGAAAGTAGGTAAAGCGGCGACGGCGACAGCGGCAGCGCAGTCCCCAAGACACTCTCGTTGAGTCATCAGTTTTATTCAGATTTCGAGAGATTTTGGAATTCAACACAGTGCGTGTCATAATTATAGTGAACGATTGAATATTATATTGATTAATGTCGGACATTGTATATTTACTTTACACACTCGTGCTGTGCAGCTGTGAATGTGTTTATCCCAAAAAATGATTAACTAATTACAACTTCCTAGTGGAAATATTCTTATTTTCGTTTTCAAAATTCTTCTGAAAAAATCGTACTTGTGCGTCTATTTCGTTAGAATTTCGCCATGTCTAGACGTTTAAGAGATCTCCAGAGATTCCTAGACACTTTTCATAATGCAATAAATTTTGATACAAATTGCCTCGTTAATTGAAAATTATGTAGACATTTGTTTTGATTCGCTGCGCTCGGCTATAACTCAACTCTGTGAAACACTCATGAATGGATCAATGAATGACGATAAACATGCTGAGTACATTTATAAATACGTGCATATATCTTTTTAGTCAGCTGTACATTTTATAGGGTACTTTGTTATAAACTTGTATAACTCTTCTACCTCTCTCTCTCTCCTGATCTTGTGCATAAATTAGAGTTTCTTTCTGCTTTAGAGTGGATTGTAAGATCAATAATTATGTTCTGAGTAATGAAGTATGTAAATAAGAATCTATTCTTTAGCTATTATCGTTGGTTACAACGACTCTGTTCGACTGCTTTATAGACTGCCTTTGAATTCTTAGAAGTAATGGCCTTGCCTCATAATCTTATCAGACCTCAGTCACTCGCTCGCTTGCCTAACGAGGTGGGTCAACAATTCGAAGAGAGATACGGATAGGATTGGTATGCGGCAGATAGGGGCGGGTTAACTGGCCTCCCGCTCGAAATTCCCACACTTGATGAAGTGGGTTGAGTGCTCTTCTAAGTGAATCATTAAACAAATTACAAATTAGTATGTCAGTTATAAATAGCTGAAAAATAAAAATATAAGAGGAAATACACACACACTACATAGAGTACAAAACAAGTAAACATGTTGAATGTGTCCATCAATGTAGAGTAAATATTGGCGCAGTATGTTATGAATATGTGTGTGTGTGTGTGTTTATGTGTGAAAGTTCGGCACCACCCACAGTCACTTGGAGGAATTAGACTGGAGGCGTAGTCCACGTAGTGCCAGTACCTCAGTCGAATTGGGATATGACGCTGCTGTACGATAAGTCATGCCTTATATAGTTCTGAAGTCAACGCAGTGTTCCAAAATGAGCCCAAAGATATCAATAGAATTTGTTAGAAGGAGTTAAATTGAAAAAAATAAAATATATAAATTATAAAAATACATTTCAGTTGCATTTCAAATATCTCTCCGGTTAAAAACATTTTAAACTCCCCTCGCGTATGCACTCTTCATATAAACAAAGTCTCTTGACGACCGATCTTGCCCCACAATTTTTCGGTCAGTTTTAGCCGCGCTTATGTAAACAATTTTCAATACTCGAATCACTTTTCTTCATCAACATCTTTTCCTCTCTCCACAATTTGCAGTTATTTCGAGTGAGAGATGGCCAGATTTGCCTTGACTGTTTGATTATATACACGATACTATATATTCGGTGAGAAGTGATGCGTTTTTCGAACATTTTTCACTCTGCTTATCATCAGATATTGTGGTTTCGATTGTTGTAAACCAGTTTCCCCCCGCACACTGCCCTCCCTTCACTCATGGGGAAACCAAAAATTGCGCTGTCCAAGAAAACCACAGACACAGAGACACGAGAGTGAGAAACCACAATGAGAATTCCCATAATTATAACAATGCCCCCTTCAGAGAGGCTCTAAGCCAAAACCAAAAGCCAAAATCCCAAAGAAAACCAAAAAAATAATACGAAATGATATCCAAGCGTCACAGAACCGAACCAGAAGAAGAAGAAAATCAAGCAGAAGAAGAGTTGAAAAGAAAGAGGCAAAGTAAGAATCAAAGTTGCCTTTGAAACTTAAACTTCTCTCTCTCTTTCGCTGTGGTTACAAGTTTTTTTCTAGACCACAAAACTTCTCAAGCGCGAGAGTAAAGTCAGAAACAAAAACAGAAACAGAACCAAAACAAGAACAAGTACAAAAGGTGTGTGACGGTGTGTGTCTGTGTGTGTGTGTTTGTGTCTTGTAAAAGGCAACGAAAACTCAGCCAAGTCAGGGCGGAAGAAACAGTCAAAAAAGACAGCGCAAAAGTTTTCTCAGCTCTTTTTTTTTATTTTCTTCTTCTCGCTCAACAAAACTTTAACAACTTCCCAAGATGGATAAGAGTATTGAAGAGCCGGGGGCGGGGTGTGTAAAATCGAGTTTGTAAAAGATAAAATAACAACAAAATTAATGCCCTGTTTGGACTTAAAGCTACGGGGAACAGAAAGAGAAAAGGGGCGAGAATAATTCATTCAATAAAATGAGATTTGGAACAAATTATCGTTCATTGAGGAGATATTTAACTCTCATTTGATTTTAACTTCTATTTAGTTTTATTTATTTCTTTTCAATTTTAAATATATTGATCGAAAGTGTTATAATATTTAATTCCATAAAAGAGGTATAATACGTGTTAGTTCCTTGTTTTTTGTTATTTTATAATCTAGTCTCTTTTTCTCTTGTTCTTCCCCAAAGTTCTCTAGTCTAAACGCGGGTTAAGACCCTCGCAAATCATATGAACTAAATGTTAGACGACAATGACAATGACCAAGCACAAACGCAAGTGACATTTAAATTGTACTCGAGAAAGGTAAAGCTAGAGAAGGAGAAGAAGTAGAAGTGGAAAATAGTCAAGTGTACTTGAGAAAGTACCGTTAGTACAGTTGAATCAATTAAAAAAGTCACAGCCGCCATTTTGTCAGCTTCTTTTCAATTACGAAGGTAGCAACAGTAAGGAGAAGGTGAAGAGGGGAAGAGTACTGGGGTACTATAGGGTAGTGTAGGTAAATAGAGGCATAGTTTGTCTGTGTTGCGCTCCAGAAAAGGCGCCGGGTAAAATGTGTCATGGCTCTGTGGCAAGTTGGAACTAAATTGCCGCAGCTCAATCATTTGTCTCGCACCTGAGGATGACGATGTTGTCTCTCTCTCCCTCTCTCTGTTGTTCTCTCTGTCTCTCTCTGTCCATTTGTGGCGTAATTTGTTGGCTTCCTGCAACAAGCCGCTGCACATGCGCCGCTTGGCTGGCTACACATACACTCAAACTCAGCTTGGAACTTGCAACAGGAGGCGGCAGCGACCAGTTACAGTTTCGGGTTCAATGCGCTTGCCACAAAAAATTTGTGGTTCTTTTTTGTGTTTCTGATAAACAAAATCATCAAAGCAATAATAACAACAACAAGAGGAGCAACCAATTTTGTTTGTTGTGTCGGCAAATTAAGGTGCCACCCGGTGGCAGACACGATCCAAGACCAGGTTGGGTCCTACCCACTAATTACGCCCACGCCACAAATTGACCCCGCACGTGTCGCGGATTTTGCTTAAGCAAGAGTGGCGCCGGGAACGGGTTAAACCTCGAACAAAATGGTTGCAAAAACTACTTAATTGCTAAGGGATGATCAACCTTTTGATGCCCTGTAATGACAGTTTGTTTGTGCTTTAAATAATGTAAAATAAGATGAAGAATCAGATTAAGAATACTTTCAATTTGTCTTTGATAATTCTATGCTCTATATCTAATGACTGTTATTTCCTCCAAATATTTAACTTCGTTCTATAAAAATAACGTAACTTTATGCATTTTCTCCAGGGTATTACAAAAGTTAACAGTCATTCGCATGTGCTTCCTCTCTGTTGTTACAATATAATCCCAACATAAAACCGTTTTACTTTTTCTCAGACTTTAATGCGAATTTCGCATTCATTTCACGTTATTGTTGTTGTTTTTTCTTGTAATTTTCTTAATGTTTCGCACACGAAAGGCAAAAAAAGGGTCACACACCTTCTGCTGGTTCTGCTGTGTGTGTGTGTGTGTGTATGTTCCATTGCCAAAGTGTTCCAACCCTCGCATTAAGTAACCCCAAAAAAAAAAGCCACACAGACAAAGTTGTTTTGGATGAGCCAAGACGGACTCAGTGCATAAAAGCAAAGCACGCCAGGACCCCCAGATCGAACCAGAGTCCAGAGAGGGCATATCACTGTGTGGTGGCAAGCAGCGTGGCAAGTTGTGCAGGTGCGGTGCCATGTGCATTGTCATCGTTTAACCCTCTGCACAGAGGTCTGCTTCAATTTCAATTTTGTAAATTGAGTTTATATTTCGATTTATTGACACGACGACGCGACTTCGCTTACATTTATTGTTGCCATTTGTTGTGGCAAGGTTGCGTTTCTTGCGCGCTTTATAGAGAGCAGCATTATGTGCGAGGGATACGGAACGTATACTGCAAGGAAGCTCGCAATTCAAAATGGCGGCAACCCGGTACAGTTATTACGCTTGGAGGACCTTTTGAAACAGAAACAGTAGCAGGAACATATTCTGTTTGTGATAAATTAACATGAGAACATATATTTTAAATAGGTGTATATGAACTGATGATAATTTTTATCTAATTTTGGATCGGTTGCTAAAGGATTATTATTAGAGCTCGAGGAACATCCATATTTGCTGAGATTTTACATATGAAACATCGATATCTAACTCAAGTAATATTAAATATTTAACTTGCTTTTCCTATAGATGAAATGATAAGTTTCATCAAACTTTTTAGTATCTTTACTCATAATAATTTATCTAAACCGCTCTGAAAGATCATTTATATACCCTTTAAGCTTCGTTTTTCTGTTAGAAATGATCATTTTCATCCAAATTTAATTCCGATTCTCAAGATAATCGATCTTAAGCCTTGTTCTCTCCTTAAACTACATGAGAATTCATTTTCAAGAGTTTATTGAAGATAATAATCGTTCTCTCTCTCTCTTTATCTCTCTCTCTCGCAGTCTGGTAGATCATAATCAAAATATGCCACTCTTGTGGCAGCTGTGCTGTGCGACGTTGTCGAACTTCACAAACGGATCTAGTTGCGGCTTTTTCAACATTTGATTTCCAAATAAATTCCTGTTTTTCCTCTGTGTGTGTGTGCAATTTGTAGGAAATCCTTGCTAAAACTCAGAGAAAATAATAGTTAAAGAAAATAGGGAAAACTGGGAAAAACGCAATGTCATTCTGCTGCAGACTCAGGGTGCATATGCAGAACGTGTTGCAAACAAAACACACTTCCTTCTTCTACTCGTACAGTGCGGTGGAAAGAAAATTTCCACTTGAGTTTCCTTCCATGAGGGTTTTTCTTATTCATGCATAAAGCAGCAGCAACAACAACAACAACAGTACCAACAACAGCAACAACATTGTCTTCCGTTTGCAGCGACATGTGTTTGAGTCCCGAAACGGATTCAGCTTCATCTTCTTCTCGTTGTGCCTCTTCTTCTGCTTCTTCTTCCTTAGCATAATCTCAATTTTCATTTTTCACCTGCCTAAATGGCACCGCCCCTGCCCCCGCCCGCATATGCACTTAGCTCTGCCCGCACCGGCGACGGCGGCAACTGCTGCTGCTTATCAGCGGCAAAACGGACAACTAAATAGCTACAAAGAGTAGAAGAATGCGAGAATACTTGAAAGGCAACAGCAACAACAACAGGGACAGCAACAATTTGTCTTTTATGTCTGGGCCAATTTCTCTGCCTCTCTCTCTCTATCTCTCTCTTCTCTTTCTTCTCTTTTGATAAATGCGCCGACGACGTTGGTAAATCTGCTCAAAAATCCTGATTAAGTGAACTATTATGCTCGCACTGCCCCTTGCACTGCCCCTTTGCCTGTCTGCCTGACTTGTTAGTGTGTCTATGTGTGTGTGCTTGTGAGTGTGTGTGTGCTAGTGTGTGTGCCTTACTCCATCATTCTTTTACTCTCATTCGTCATGCCTGTGTAGACACACAAGAAGCAGCAAGAGCAGCAGCGGCAGCAGAGCCATCAAATATTGTTTATGTTTTCAACAAATAGAACTACACTCACACACACACATACACACTTGCACGTTCAATCACTAACTCACGCAAAGAGAACGGGAGAGTGAGAGAGAGAGGGACACGCACATTGCACTCTTTTTCTAATCAGCCGAGCGCACAAGCGCTTGTTGCATTTGTACCTGCTTGACCTGTGTGGTTGTTCTTTTCTCTGCTTTTCGCTCTTTCTCCCTTGCTCTCTCTCTCTCTTTCTCTCCCTCTCACCTTCCCTCTCTGCCACTCTCTGTGTATCTGTTGCATTTGGCTGCTCTTGATCCATTTCCATTTCTATTCATTTTGTGCGTGCTGCTCATTTGGCATTTATTTCACATGCTGCCTGCGTCGACTGCAACTGCAACTGCAACTGATGCTGTGTATGTGTGTGTTCTGTGTATGTGCATGTATGTTGTATGTGTGTGTGACCAGCTTCATTGAGCTTTGCTTGGCTGCAGTCACGTCATTGCCTACGTGATTTATGTTGTTGTTATTGCCGCTGGCGCTGCTGTTGCAGGCGCTGGTGCTGCTGATGCTGTTGCAGTTGTTTGATGTGCATCTTGTTGTTGTTGTTCTGCTGGGTGGTAAAATTAATATAACGTTCTTTTTCTTTGGAAAATGCGCAACGCAATTATTTCAACTATGTTGCTTACTCCATTTAATTGCTCTTCTCCTCGGCCAAGTCAAGTCGAAGCCAAAGCCAAAGCCGCAGCCACAGTCAAGTTTAACAAGTTGCGTAATTGTCCGTTTTACAACACTGGCCTCGGCTTGGAAATTAATGCAGTTATTAGCGAAACGTTGCAAGACATTAACTTGCAGATCGACAGGCTATAAAGAAAACTGAGCTATGTATTGCTGAGCATTGTTGGCAACATTAATTTTGATTATCAGACATTCAACTGCATATTTACAGTTATTTTTACAATAACTGTATTTAATTTTGTTGTTATGAAAATTAAACAAATCGCAAACAAACATTTTATTGCTGCACCTATTTTTGTTTATCGACACTGCTGACGCAATTTGGCCACACATTTTATTTTTATTGACTCGCAAAATGGAGACCACCCACCGATAGGTGGCAACACTGCACAGTCATAAATTTCGCCCATATGTTATAAAAATGCGGCAATTTTTCACGAGTTTTCCAGAGAAAGAGAGCGAGAAGGAGAGAGAGAGAGAAAACTGGCGTGCGAACACGTCAAGTTCTCATTAAGATAAGGCGCAACTGCCCGATTTGATTTAGTGCAGCGGGAATAACTTGGAGAGAGAGAGAGAGAGAGAGCGGGAGAAAGTTAGGGAGAGAGAGGGAAAGGAGCTGGCATGCAAAGTGCAATGCGAACAGGAAGAAAAAGGAATTTTCCAGGCGACGTCTTAAGTGCACCCTGTAGTTGCACCCTCTCCCCTCTCTCTCTCTCTCTTCTCTTCTCTCTTGTGCCTTTTTGGGCACACGCCAGCTGTCGTCGTCAGGCTTGGCTCGAGCTAGTCTCGTACCATGCCCCCTTCTATACCCATTCCTATTCTCCCTATTATTGCACTATAGCTATCCCTATTCGTTAGCTCTTCTCCCTGTTTTTGTATATTTTACTTAACTTCACTTTATTTTATTTTTCGGGCAATAAATTGGCAACATGCAAAGGCAATAAAATAGCAGCGCGCAGCCCGTAGACACATTTGCAATTTGCGAGTTTCGAGTGGAGTAGGTGGAAGGGAGGGGGAGGGGACGAGGTTACCCTAGATTCCGTCTGGCAATTCGCCAACAACTTGCTAAAATAACTGTGTTTTTTTCTCTGTTGTTGTTGCTCTTGTGCAATTCTTCTACTTAAAAAGGGGGCGAGGCGTCGCCTTCAGCGCAAAACAATTAAACGACGCCGTCGACGCTCTGATAAACAAGGCAGATAAGCAGAAAGAAGAAGAAGAAGACCACACAAAAGGCACCTACGATATATACTGTGAGGCTGCTTCGAGTCGGTTTCTTCCTACTTGCCTAATCCCCTACAATGCTGCAGCCCTACCGCAACTGCAGCATATGCTACACATTTCACTTGCACTTATCTTTCTTCTGCTTCTGCTTCTGCTCCTTCTTCTTGCTTTTGTTTTATGCCTTTTGGGCATTTTTTTGTGCTACCAATAAATTTCCGAAATGCCTTCTTAACTTACCTTACCTTACCTTACGCTACCTTGCCTTAACGTACCATCTCGTCCCGCTGGCTGTCTACAATTTTTTCATTAGCACATTCATCGCTCTGGGTCGTTGAGTTTTCTCGGTCTGAGGGACTGAGGGTCAAGTACGAGACATGGTACAAACGGTCTCTACTAAATAATTGCCACAATCGGTAAATTTCAACAGCTTTTTAGTGGTTGGTCAGTAGTCAGCGCGAGGTGTGCTACAGTAGTTGTTGAAAGTGATGTGTGTAGACAGGCACAGTGAGGTAAAGATGTTAGTGAAGTTTAGAGATCCAATAAATAACGTTATGCTGTAGAAGAAAGTGGGAAATGACTCTTTAGATAATTTATATTTAAGTTTAATTACCAAGAAATTTTAATACAATACATAACATTTCATTTAATACTTATTTCAATGTCATTTATATTTAAACTTAGTTAAAATCAATCATATTTGCACTTCTTTAAACATCTTGTCAACAAGAAACATTACAATTGTTCTTCTTCTACACTTCTGGTAATTCACTAAACAGCCCTCGTATTTGGCAACCCATGCCACAACAATCGACCATATAACATCAAGAACAACTGCAACAATAACTAAAAAAAAGAAACTACAACAACAGCGACAACATCCAATGGAGGGAATCCATTGCCCCCTTGCTGCAAGTGAAGAATACGTAGCAGCAGAATTCCAAGCAACGTTTCGTAGTCTCTCGATAGTTGTTGTTGTTGTTGTTGTTGCTTGTGGGTTTTTCAGAATTGCATTTTTATTGTCTGCCACTTTGTTGTGTGTCGAGTTGTTATTGTTGTTGTTGTTGCTGTATAAATAAACCATATGGTTAAAAGCGTAGCATATTCTACCAGCCTTCTCTTTTTCTTCCTTCACTTATGTTCTCTCTCTCTCTCTTTCTGTCTCTCTCTGCCTGTCATCGTCTTCTTGGCCAATGTTGTTACTGTAGTTGCTGATGTTGTTGTTGTACTGGCTGGTCTTCGACTTGGTCGTTGGTTACCTCGTGTCGTGTCGTCGCTATGAGAAGGTAGTTTCTGTTTCTGCTTCAGTGCGTTTGTAAATGTTTATCAAAATGTCTTGTGCCGTTCTCTAACTTTTCTCATCTGTCTCACTCACACACAGCCAGCCACCCTTCTCCCCCCACTCACCCACCTGCTCTGTGTATCTGTATCTGTACCTGTAGGCAGCTTGTTGTTGTTGTTGTTGTTTCAGTTGTTGTTGCTCTTTTTTGTTACATTTGTACGTCCATCGTGCACGATCATTAACCGCAAAACATTCATTGTGGTATGTTGTGGGGCTGCTCCTTACTTCCCCTTGGCAGGTACCGTCCCTCCCATTCTGCTGCCCTATGCCACCCTGTGTGTGTGTGTTTGTTGCTTGCCAGTGTTTAACGTGATTCCTGGAAGTTGGGACGCAAAATATGTCGCACCGCTCGCACAAAAATGCAGAAATTAGTGTGAACTTGCCATGCAATCGATCGTATCTCTATAGGTTTAGTTTACAGCAGAAAGACAACCAGTTAAATATACAAATATTAAAGCTTTACGGATTGTATTAAAGGCATAAGAAATTACTGTGTATAAAATATGTAGGTATAATTATACATATACAATACATATTTTAATTGAGTCTCCAGGGAGGAGGAGGATATTTACATTTTATAACCAGCATTAGCTTGTTATGGCATGTGTACCACCTCATTATAGATGCATTAATAAAATACTTCATATAGTATAAATAGTATAGGTAGAGCTGTGATCTAAATAGCAGTACCTGAGCTCTTCAACAATATTTTCCCTCTTTCTTTAAGTATCCCATTAATTGTTTTACATTTATAACTTTCAAGAACTAAAGTTTTAGAGGGCAAAGCCATTTTTGCCTAATGTAGATTCTTATATTTTTCCTTTTGTCCTGAACTTGAGTGCATCTATCTTTCTTCCAACCGGAACGTGCTTTATTTCCACTTTCAACTTGAGTGTATCCCTTTGAGTTGTTTTCAAATAAATCATCGGGTTGTGTTTTATGCTGTAGGTTTGCCCACTGTCTGTTTAGGTGGCGCCGCTGTCACCAAATCTGTTTCGCATGTCGCACCATTTTCACCACAGACAGTTGCCAGACGATAAAGAAATGAGACAGATAGACACAGAGAGAGATAGAGAGGGGAAAGAAAAAACTGAAACTTCAATGAAAGCGACGCCAAAGATACAAAAAACACAAGAAGACACAGACGCACACACAAACACATCAACAAACTCACACATGTAGACAGCGACAGCGAGAATCTCTCCAGTTTTAATCGATCGATTTTATGCGCTGTGCGACACGGCCGTAAATCACACGCCGCATTTGTATCCATGAGATACATTTGCTTGGGCAGCAGCAGCCGCCGCACGTAGCAGACGCAGCGTAATTGCAGTAAATTAAAAGCGCATTAACTTGTGCTCAATCAAAAGTTTACCACCACCACCACCACCAGCAACAACAATAACACCAACAACAGCAATAAAATAAAGCAAACTTCAATTGATAATGTGAAGCTGTGAAAATGCGGCATGCCCCACGCGATTTGTGGCGCTTTGGTGGCTTTCCAACCTGGAACCGCATTCCACATCTAATTGCACCCAAAAAAAAAAAACAATTCGTAAACAATTCGTTTCTTTATTTATTATTTTGGGTTTTATTATTAGTTTTGGTGAAAAATGTATTTGAATTTCAAATTGGGAAAGTGCAAGAGTCTCTTGATCATTCGTGAAACGCGAAAACTCAATAAAAACTAATGAAGTTTGACTAATAAATAAGCCTCGAATTGAGGATATGACTGTGCGATGATGTAAGCACCCAAGCAATGGGAATAGGTGATAAAATATTTGAAACATTACTTATTAATGAATGTAAACTGATTTCTATAAATGAAACCTGAAAGCTTTGAATATTTACTTTCTTACTTGTTTCTGCAAAGATTTAGCAAATAATTATTTATTCAAATCATGTTAAAAATCATCAGGAATCATAAAGTATCTTTTCGGATGGCTTTTAGCTTAAAGTGACGTTTGCAATGCATTGTTTTCGATAAAGGAGGCTAAATTGAGGGCGTGGCTCACTTTTAAAACTGACTTTACCTGCGTACAATAGTTAGAATCACTGTTACCAAATTTGATAGTCCTAGCTCTTATAATCTTCGAGATCTACGCGCTCATACAAACAAAAATGGGAATTTGTACTCAGTTCTTGTCAGAATCGACAATAAATAAACTCTGTGCGTTCGGAGCTGAACTCATAATAGCATACTACCCTCTACTACAATCTTTTTGCCGAGACTAATTGGATGCGCTATGAAATAACTTCAAACAACCTTAAGATAATCTACAAAAATTGGCATATAAATTTAATAACTATAAAATGTGCAGCAATTACTTGGGCACAGATATTTTAATGGCTTAATAACAGAGAACCGAAACTTGTGAGTAGCTCTATAAAAAGGTTTTGATACAACTGCAGAAACGAATCGATTTGAGATGCGTATAACAAGCTGCATGCAGTCAGAGAGGAAGAGAGGGAGGTAGAAGGCAGGACATTCCAGGAACAGTATCGTTTAAAAATGCTGAAGTATGAGTATCATTAAAAGCTGCTGCTGTTGCTCTGGTTGCAAGCTGCATTTAATCACAGGTCTGTCTGGGCGGCATAGTGAGTGAGAGAAGGGAATAGGGGGAAGAGAGAGAGAGAGAGAGGCCTGCCTGGATATGTTTCAATAAATTCCAAGAGCAAGCAAATCAAAGTGAATGGAATTGGGTCTGCGGATTGAGTTGAGCTCAGCAAATGAATGCGCTCAAATGGCTGGCGGGCTAAAACCAATGACGCTGCTTGTGGTGGCCCAGGCTCGGGCCAATACACACACACACACACACGGTGATGGTCAGCCTTGCCCTGAGCAATGGCAGAGGCAACGACAGAGGCAGAGCAAACCTGAAGACGTTATGGTTCATAAAGCAAAAACGCCAAGCAACAGCAGCAACAACAACGCGAACAACAATGAATAACAGCAGCAGAGCACACAAAGCGTGTGTCTGAGAGAGAGAGAGGGGTGTGCGAGAGTGAGAGGCAATGCATAAACGCGATCAGGGCAGCAACAGCCGCCCAAACATTGGAAAAACATCTGCTGTGCCACAGTTGATGAACTCGATTCCATTTGCTGCTTGTTGTTGTTGTCGTGCTGTCTCGCTTGCACTCTGTTGCGCAGGCGCGCACAGCAAGTAGAGTATCGAGTACTGAGTACAACGAGCAGTAACAGCAACAACAACTGCAACAACAACAGCAGCAACAACTGACAGCAACTCCTCCACCTTTCGCCTGCTCCAACAACTGCTGCAAGTCTGCCTGCGCTGCTCTCCTCGCTCTCCCCACTACTGCAGCACCGTTCAGCTCTCCTTCCCTTTCCCCTCTTCTCTCTCTGCTCTACACCTCCCTCTCCCCTCTCTGCTCAGCACAGTGTGCCCTTCTACCGTGCGCCTTCTGTGCGCGTCAATGTTTTCCATTTATAATTCTCATGCCTCGCTGCAATGCGTTTGTCTTCCCCGCTGCCCCTGCTTCTTTCTCTCTCCCTGCTTCCCTCTCCTTCTCTCCTTCCCTCTCTCTCTCTGGCTCTGTCTTTTTTAATTTGGTTCACAAAATACCGCACGTTGTAGTTAAAATTCTTTAGCAATCGCCTCGCTTCGTCTCAGTTCCCTCTCTCTCCCGTCTCTCTCTCCTCTCTCCTCCTCCCTCTTGAACTACTTAAAGACTTGAGCGAGCTGCTGCTGCTGCTGCTGTTCCTTCACCGTCTGGTCCCTCGATTTTTGACAGGTGGTGCAGTTTTGTATTCAATTTCTTTTGAGCCGTCGCCGGCGACTTTTGCTCTTGGGCCTCTTCTTCTTTTCGAGTTTGAGTTCGTTTTCGTTTTTGGGCTCTTCGTTCTTCTCTGTTCGTATTTCTCGTTTTTTGGAGTGTATTTTTGCCTATTCATAAAACAGCAAATGAGTTCAGACAGCCAGACAGCACAACAAAAGATTATAGCAGGACAGAGTGAAAGAATGAGAGAGAGGGAGAAGGAGAGAGCGAGAGGAAGAGAAGATGCTCGAAGGATGCTGTAGTAGTGAAGCAGCAGGCGAAACACGCGTTCTTTGCAGTTCTTTGGGTTCTTTGTGGGTTCTCGGGATATCGTTCAGTTCATTGCACTCTACCAAATTAGTTTTGAATACCCAGTGTCGTTAGTGGAGTAGGTGGGGTAGTTTAAAGAGCGAATTTGGCGAATGTTATCAGTAGGAATGATATGAAATGTATGTCTTTTAATGTAAAGCTGATTCCTATGTATATATACAGGGTGTTTTTGAGGAAGCTAAAGCTGTAAACAGGAGTTTATATTGATTAATACCCTATAAAACAGCTATTTCCTAAATTATAGAAATTTTAAATTATTACAGGGTATATTTTTTGAACAATGCCAATAAAAATAATTTTGTATTAAATATTTGGCAATTAGAAAGTTATATCTTCACATAGTATGCTCCAAAGGTTGCGTTGAAAAAATTACAGGGTATTTTAATAGTTAACTGAAGCAATAATTAATGATTTTATAGGATACTATGCCCTTAAAAAATCATAAAGTAATTCTTTTCATATTTAATTGAATATTATATGTTATTACAGGGTATATTTTAGCCTACAATAATAAAAGACTGCAAAACTAATTAGATTTCCTCCTTCTATTCTCCCTTGCAGTCGTGGTCGCCAGGATGCAGCAAACGCGGCACTAGCAGCGCAGCCACAGGAGGAGTAAACAGCTAAACGGGACAGAAGACTCGCCCCACGAGTCTTTCTGCCACATAGAGGACACAGGAGAAGGAGCAGAAGAAGCACCCGAAGAGCAGGAGGCGCAATTCGCAAAAGATGTCGCAGCAGCAGCAAGTGTATTCGGCGCACCCAGCGCTGGCCGCTGAGCAGCTGGCAGCGCCGAGTAGCTCAGCAAATGGCGGCGGCGGCGGCGGCAGCAACAGCAGGCGGAAGGCCACGCCCAAAAAGTACACACTAAGCAGAAGCTGTGCGGCGCATGTGACAAGCAAAGCAGCAGTAGGATTAGGAGCAGCAGCACAAGCATTGGGGCAAGCAACGGGGCATGCGGGAACAGGAACAGGAACAGCGAGTAAAACGCAACCGACGCGAACAAATCTGGCGGCTGTGGATGATGATGATGACATCGAGTGCGACGATGTGGACGATGTCAACTTTGGCAAGCAAATTGTGAGGCAGCAACAGCAACAACAACAGCAACAACAAACCAAAGACACCGGCTACGATGAAACAGATCACGTGCAGCTGCGTCACAAGCGCCGCCAAATGCCGCATCAACAGCTCGATCGAGGAGGAGGAGGTGGAGGCGATGGAGGAGGCATTGGCGCGGATCGCGGTTCGATGAGTGACTTGAGCAGCGTGATTAGCTCGCCATCGGCCAGCACAGTCTCTTCACCATTGTCGACGCCCACGCGACAGGCGCCGTTGCAGCTGCAACTGCAGCAAAGCCATCCGCACTGCTGCCACAAGTCGCAGTCGAAAGCAGCAGCAGCAGCAGCCGCGGCAGCAGCAGCGGCAGCCAGCGCAGTCGGAGCCACACAACACCAGCCACATCATCATCAGAAACTGCAACACAAGCAGCAGCAACACCATCATCATCACCATCATCATCATCATGGGGGCGGAGGTGGCGGCGATGGTGCAACGGCGTCTGCTGCGGGATCAGGCTCGTGCAAGAGCAAGAAACTTGATCCGCGTCTCAGTCCGTCGCCTTATCGCCAGCTATTGCCCATTGCCCTGTGCCTGCTCTCGTTTGCGTTTGTCTTTGCCACATTAATTGTTTACATGGATACGACAGGTGAGACTGGACTTCAGCTTGCTCCACTATGTCCCCTTTCCTCTCTCCCTCTTTCTACCTTTCTCTCCCTCCCTCTCTATATTTACCTATTTTTTATAAAAATTTGATATGTTTGGCATATGTCTCTCATCTGGGGTTCCTTTTTTTTTTGGGTTTCTTCCACCGGATGTGTAGGCTGTGTTTGCGCCTGCTGGCGTTGCCTTGTCCTTTGGCTTTGCCCCAGGCTGGGCACCTTTTCCGGGCAGCAGGGCACACTTTTGAGATTAGTTTACTTTTGCCTCAGACAGAGAGGAGGATCCTAAGTTTCTTGTTAGCGCATCTTTTGTCATAGATCTTCCTCCCCTCTCGCTCTCTCTCTTTCTCCTTTACTTGTCGCACTTCCTTGCCCTTTCTTTGCTTTGGCGCAGTGGCGCTTCCTGTCAGCAACAACAACAACAACAACAAACAAACAACTCGTCGTTGATGACGTCTCACTTGGCAACAGACGAGCTGCAGCTGCTGTCATATTGTCGCAGTTGCTGCTGCTGTTGTTGCTGTTGTTGGGCGACACGTGCCGCCTACAAAGGCCACCGCAGTAAAACGCCAAAGGAATTTCTAATTTGCCATTTGATGGATGACTTGACTTGAGGTCTCTAGTTCCAATGGTGAAGCTTCAATGGAGCCCCATGAGTTGCGCAAGTGTTGCAAGTGGCAATTGAATAGAAACATAGATTGTTGGACCAGGCTTATACCTTGTAGTATCTCGAATAGGGAATTCAAAACAGATAAGCAAATGAAAAAACTTTTCTTCTGATTTGAAGTTGCAATTAAGTCATTTATGCCCCAAGCTAACCCGTTTGTTGTGCAACAACAGGGTATGAATGCTCTGTAAAGTTATTTTCTCGGAGTTTCCTTATGCAAAAACAGCTGCTCAAGTTATTTAAGGCTTATCGCAAAAGTAGAAATTGCATAAAACAAAACTAAATTAACTTATATAAATAGCTGTGCTGTTGAGGTAGTTACGAAATGAAAGATAAAGGTTGTGAGAAGGAATGAATGTATATAATTTAATCTATTTAAAATTCTTTAAAATGATAAAAGAAATGATAACGAAACACTTGATTTTCATTAAATAAAATTATTGATTAGATTGATTTACCACTTTAATTAGTCATAATTTCGTTATGCAATCGTTGTTATCTAAGCCAATTTTGATATAATTACCACAATCCTTTCTCTTCACAATCTAAAGACATTCATATAGTATAAAAACCCCTCTGTATTTCGAATATAAACTCAGTATAGTCAAAAGAGCTTTATAATGCCCATAAATCAAGAACAATTCAGGCAGCCTCGTCGACAATAGAAAGCGCATTTGACTGCATTTAATTGGGTAGAAGAGCCTTGCCTTAATTGAACCACCCACCCGATCTGTGTAGTTAGTCAGTTGCTAAGTAAGTGGAAGAAACCTTGTTGGACGATTACGAGTCGGCTGGGAAGTGAGTCATCTCTCACATGATGATAAATAGTAGATAGTTTAGTTTGGTTCCATTTGGCCTACGACTATGTCATCCATCCAAATTATACACGAGTTTATATCCAGACAACCTCGCCTGGTCTCGTCGCGTCTCGTCTCGTCGGATGAGGCAATTTTCTTTTAATTCGCTAAAATATTTTGTTATTGCGCCATGTCGGCGCGAATACGTGGATAAGTTTACGTCTCCTTACCCACCCTCTCTCTTTCTCTCTTCCTGCCTTTGCTTTTGTCTCCGCTTAGTACCAGGCAAATTTGCTTAATTTGTGCCGTTTTTTTCTCTCAATGAAAGCGACGATGCAATCTACAATGAAATTATTTTGCATACGATGAGAGGTTCCCTTCTTGGTCCCTTCCTCACTTTGCCCTGCTCTGTTGCCAAGTGGGAAACTGACTCATCCCTAACTAAAAGTGACTAAGGGCAGCCTTAGTGACTACGAGGCCCAAAAATCAATGAGAAACCATTGTTGCAGCTGTAAAAGCAGCCGCAACTCACAGCGTGCACAGTGTGACGCAGTCATGAAATTGTTACTAACTAATTTGAGAGTGTTGTGGAATTTCTTAAGGTATAAATGTTAGTGGAGGTTTCCATGTACTATTAAAAAGAAAAAAAAGGGGGTGTACTAAGAATAAAACACTTGAATAGTCAAGATAAATGTAGAAGCCCACTGACCCCAATAAAGATAAAGGCTACAGATATAAAATTTGGGATTATGGCATATTAAACTATACACAGATGAATAGTAGGTGAAATGTATAATATTTTTACTTTTATTTGAATTTATCTCTTTTAAAACCCTTTGATCTTAGCAACTATAAGTTTAAAAGATGAAATTTGGAACAAAAGTGTCTTCGTACCATTTACTGCTAAAAGTTATTTGAAATTCATTATATTTTGAATGTCCTAAGAAGTTATATTCTTCCTATTTAAATCGATTCATTTTCATTGCACCCTGCACCACTGTGCACTTTTAAATTCCGCTCAAGTGCTAGCAATTTTCGCTGTTCGCTGTTCGTTGTTTTATTTAGCATGTTTTGTATTTTTTATTCTTGTTCGCTTCCTTTGCGCCGATCGATTCCTTCCGCAGCAGGGTCTTTTGTCTTATATAGTATACTAAATATATATGCAAATTGTGCAGCGAATTAAAAGTCGATAAAGACAATGCCAAATTGCAGCGAGTCTCGGCAGGGTCTGTCAGTCTCTCAGTCCGCCAATCAATCGAATCAGCTGATTGCCACCCACTTTCCACAAAGTGCTGTTGTTGTTGCTGTTTTTGCTGTTGTTGTTGGTGCCACGTCGACTAGACGGGGCTTGGCATGCCACTTGGCGAGGGCGTGGCAATTGCCACTTGGCTTGGCTGCTGTTTCAGTCCAGCTCCCTCCCTCCCTCTCTTTCGTTCTCTTTCTCCTTCTCCGTCTCCATCTCTGTCTCTGGGTTTTTATGGCACATTGATGACTCTATTAGGTTTATACGAGTCGAACGCATTCATAAGCCATAATAATACAAATGGGCATACTGTGCATAAATTAGCCTTGCCACGCCCCCCTCCCCCTTCACACTCTGGCCAGCTCATAAATGTATAACACGCTCAGGTTGTAGAGAAAAACAAACCATTTTCCCTCGAATCATTTCACAGCCAAAACCTTATAAAAGTGACAAATTCTTGTGGCTGCGGCGGCGGCAGCTTGAAGCGTCTTAAGTCTTCTACGATTCTTAAGTCTTTCATTCATTCCACAAACTCATGACTCTACAGAATCTGTAGAAAGACATTCCAAAACTAACCCAAACAATATTCACTGTTTTATGCTTGCCTACGCGCTTCACTCTCTCTCTCTCTCTCTCCCTCTCTCTCTTCACTTGTCTCTTGCCCTCGGCCTCTTTTTAGGGCCTCAAAGTGCACACACACATACTGAGACAGATGAAATCCCCCAGCTTGTTGTAAATGTCACGTTTCGGTTGCCCAGAGAGCGCTACTTGATCATGAGATTGTGATCGTGATCGTGTTCATTGTGATCATGTGATGTGATGTGAAGCGCGCTCTTCATAATCACAAAGTATGTATGGAGAGTGTCGGTTTGGGGATCAAAAGAAAAAGAGAAAAGGTTCTGGAAGAAGAGGGTGGAAGAGCGGGGAGGAACTTATCTTGTGCGCATACCTTGAGGTATTATCAATTGTTTTCTATATATCATACCCGATGCTTATCGCAGTTCTTTGTTGGCAATTGAATTGGGGGCACACAATGAGTGGTTAGCTGGCTAGTTAGTCATGTAATTGCAACAGAAGGTGGACTGCATTTCTTATATAAATGTCTATAAATATCTTTGAATGTTGACTAAGTTTTTAGGGCTCTTTCTTGTAGAATGTGTTACATTTCGTCATTTTGTATTACACAATTCTCGTTCTATTCATTTCACTTGTATATTTGTCCAGTTACACGAGACTGTTGACTGATTTGTCCCCTTCTCCCCTTTTTTTTAGCGCTATAAGCTAAAACGTTGCACTTTCCCTTTCCATTTTCCTTTTTGCTGTGCATAATCCACACATAGCCTACTTATCGACGCCTTGGCGCGACTATTAAACAAATTGGCCAAAGACAGACAGGGAGACAGGGCGACAGACAGAGAGACAAGCGAACAGACAGACAGTCAGAGAGCGGCACATATAAAGAGAGATGGAGCGACCTAGACAGTCCCACTGACTGCTCTTTGACAGCTTGTTGGCACGCCTCAATAGTCAGAACGCCCCATTTTGGGTTTGCCTGTTTTTGTGAGGCGCCACCGTTGCCACATTTCACATTTGTTGACATCGCGTGGCGCATCTGGCGCATTCGATTCTCGTGTCGCCGCGACAGTTTTGCACATTGTCTGGCAAATGTCATTAGCCTTACCTGCTCGCTGCTGCCCTCTTCTAACTGGCAGAGAACAACAACAAGGAGAAGAACAACTAAAAGAATCGCATAAATCGCATTAGCCCAAATCTTGAAACGTTGCCACATTTTGTGCCTGCATTTTGGGGTAAACAACTTGAGAGGGGCCTGCCTATATTAGGGGTTGTGCGGGTGGCAGGGTGGAAGGTAGGTATGGGGAGGGGGCCTAATCATTGAATTAATCATGTTAATCAGGCATTATCTTCACACTTGTGGTGATTACACCACATGTTGTTGTTGCTGACAACGGGTGACAATTTGCAAATTGCAACTTTAATTGAAATTTACATTGGAATGGCAGACAAACACACACATATACACAATCACACACACTAATGACTTAATTCCCTTTAAGCAGCACGACAATTTCATTTGCCTGCCCTGCACTTCGCCCCCTCTGCCTTGCTGCACTTCCACTTTCCGCCCCCGTTGTGTCGTCTGCTGCTTCTAAGCAGTCTTAACCACGGGCTTAACTATAATTCAGACTCGGGTCGTACTACCCCCTCAGCCAGCCCTCTCTCTACCCTCCTGCCTGCTGCTTTGCATGTCTTGGCCCACCGGATGTCGTTGCCGCCCTGTGATTCATAATTTTCCCTGTCTGTGTCTGTGTGTATGTGTGTCTACCACCCCCGCTGGCTTGCCAACAAGACATGGCTCTATCAGAGATCAGAGACCTCCCTTCCCTCTGCTCTCTTGCCCTCTGCCATCACCTCTGCAAGCGCAGCGAGTGCTCAATTTGAAAAGCAAAGCTCAAAGAGCATTATCACAGCATGCGCCATTCGCTGCTAGCGTCTCTTCCCCTCTCCCTCTTGGAACGTGGCTCAAAGCCACCCGCATTTCGGTTTCAGGTTTGTTTTTGCAACCCTCCGCTTCGTCTGCTTTCCCTCTGCCCCTCCACCTTCTGGCTGCGCAATTGCGCAATTTCTTTGGCATCGTGTGAGTTCTCCCTACCTCAGACAGCGGCGTCGGCGGCGGCTTCAATTGTGCAAATTGCCAGCGCGATAAGGCCGCAAGTCACGCAGCTGTAATGGAACTCAAGGGATCTCTCTCTCTGCGAGGGGTTTAACGAGCGAATGAAAATTCAATTATGGTTTTAGCAGAATTAACGACGGGTAGCTAAAGATTAAAGACTACGCGACCCTGTGCCAAGGATTAATGTTCTAGGTTACTTAAGTACATAACAAGTTTGATCTTTCTAACTGGAAGAACTGTAGGGTATCTATAGAAGTCTACTTAACCTTTTTTAAGTGAAGAACTTATATGAAACTTTGATTTAACAATCAGCAACTGTTTGAAGCAACTTATCGACAAGTTCCATTCCAGACTAGTGACTACTCTGCTCTAGTACATACCCCATTTCTTCAATCTTTCTACCTATCAGCATGTGTTCTCTAATCTAACCATTTTGAGACATTTTTGACATTTAACGATCTCTGACTCTTTTTATTGGTCAATATTTTTTGTAATTAAAGATAGGTGCGTTTTAAGGTCGTTCCACCTTTGTAACAGTGCAAAATGAAACGCATTAAAAATTTAATTACTCCACAACTGATTATCATTCAAATTGCCAGCTCCGTTTCTGTTAGTAACATCTTCCGTTTTAGAAATCTCTTGGCATTGTTTGGCCAATTTATGGCGAATGTCAGAGCCAAGAGACCCTCTTCTATCTCATTTCCCTCCCTCTCTCTGCTTGCCCCCATGCCTCGTCCAACATTTTCTGTCGCGAAATGGACGAAGAATATACACAATAAACTTTTCGGTCGCAAAATGACCATAAAGTTTATTATAATCGCATATATATGAAACAGTTGCTGCTTTTCGGGTGCCTCTCGTTAAAATTGTTGGACCAAATGGCGACAATTTGGTAATTTCTCGTCGTATCTCCCTCTCTCTCTTTCTCTTGCTCACTCTCCCTTTGACGATGGAAATGGAAATAAAAATGCTCAAGTGAAAACTTGGACTAATTAATGCGCTGGCTGAGTTGGTCGTAATTTTAAAGGAAAGTGCGACAAGTTTACGAGATAGCACGGGGAGAGAGCGAGATAGAGAGGGAGGGAGTGGAAAATTTATGCCCACTATTAGCCGTAGAAATCTGATAGCGCCATAGACAGAGTTTATTATTGAGCAATTCAAGAGGGGATCGCATTACAATTGCTAGACGATTAGTGGGCTAAGTGGGAATGGTTTATAGATTTGTCTACCAGCAGAATAGAGAATGAACTGATATTATAATCGACTGAGGAATGGAATGGCAATGAAACACAGCCGACAGCTGCGCCAGCAAAACCGTTAAATACGAGCAGGGGGGAAGAAAGAAATGAAGGAGGAGGAGAAGGAGGAGGTGCAGAGCAGTTGAGTGTAATCTCTGGCCCGGAGGCCTTTAGCAATTTCGGTGTCAAAAAGCTGACATTTCTAATTTGGCAGAGCGATGAAGAAGAAGGGGTCGCTCGACTTGCAGTACCACACGTTCCACATCAGGGTGGCAAGACAAATGACGGGGCAAGGCTCGAAAAATAATTTCGACGAACGTTTAATTGCGGTTAAGCGGCGGCAACTTAAAAAAAGAGAGAGAAAAGGAGAGAGAGAGAGTGAAATAAAGAATAAGAGACCCGACTGAGAGACCCCGAGACCTGAGACCTGAGACTGATGTGTCCCCCCCAGGCCCAGTAACAGGACCCAGTTCCAGTTCCAAGGGGTAGTCAGTCAACAGTCGAATAAAAGTTGCGTCGTTGCACCACGCCCTATTCAATAACTCAACAAAAGCCACACACACACACGTAAAACTTTCCTGCACTTTCAATTTACAAGAGCGCTTAAAGTTCTTTAATAAACGCAGTGAAAAAGGCAGGGAGGGGGGTAGAGGGAAAGGGATGGTAGGCCTATAAAACTACCGAAAAAATACGAAATTAAATAGAGGAACAAGTTTTTTGTTTGCCTTTTGCATACACTCGTCGTATATATCGGGGCAATGTTACCCTTGTTGTGTAATACGTATGCCCTGAATTGCGTGTGCACCCTCCTATTCCCCTCCCGCCGCCCCCGGTCACAATCCCAGTCGCGCAGCCCCTTTTGTAGTTGCGTCAGTTTGCTCTTTGTTGTATATTTCATTTCTATTGCCACTTTTATTATTGATTTCCACAACTCCTGTAGTCGAGTTGGGCTTGTTGTAATTGCTTGTTCTTGCTCTATTGAAAATGTTCCGTGTGTGCGTGTGTGTGTGGGTGTGTGTGTGTGTGTGCGTGTGTGTGTGCGTCTGTGTGTGTGTGTGTGTGAGTGTGTGTGATAACAGGCAATCGCTAAATGGTTACTGCCTGTTCTTCTCTTGTGTGCATGTGCCAACAGTTAAACAAGTTACAAACGGCGCAGCAAGCTGATTTATTGGCCAAAGAACCTAACAAATCAAATACAAGCTAATCTAACTAGGGCGATGTAGGGGGGAAAAAGGACTTAAGCGAGTAAGGTGGGAGAGAAAAGACTAATCGATGAGGTAGTTAATTACCATGAAATTGCTTAAAGAGCTGTGAAAAATGTTCTGGAGCTTTACCAATGTCGAACTGAGCCGAAGACTAATGTCTTCTCCACTAGGTTGCATGCCTTAGAACAATCCAAAAAGCGTAAGACTTAGTCGAAGACGAATGTCTTGTACCACAGGGAAGTATTCTCTATTTAACTTGTGTTTTGAGCTTATATGTACCTTGCTTTACCCCTTTGAACTATTAGAAATTTAAAGCTAAATATGATTGAACTATGGCAAACTGAAATAAGAATTTCCAGCCTAAGACTAATGTCTTTCCTTCAACTTTGTACACACTATACAAAGTCTATGAATAATCCATTTACCCATTAATTTGTAAAGTTGCCTCAATAACCTTTTGTGTTCCATGCTACTTTTTACCTAACCTCACTTCTGCTGATGTTGTTGCTGTTGTTGTTGCGACACAGACACGACACGATGCGGTCATCAAACATGCATTCACTGGACACGCCTGTCTAACCCCTTTGGCTTTACCTCTTCCACTTGCTTTCTCTCTCTTCCTCTGTCTCACATTGTACTTTATGAATTCAAATTTCTTTTGGCTTTTATGATCATGCTGTGCCCTCTTTCGTGTAACTAGTAAAATGAAACAAAAAGTGGCAAATGGCGCAAGGAAAGTGTGAAGTACCAAATCGCAGAGAAAGAGAGAGAGAGATAGGGAAAGAGAGATAAACCCAACTCGAACTACACAGCAAATCGTTAGTTTCGCTTCTTTATGTGCCTCCTTTGCATCGTATATCATCGTATATCTTATGAGGGGGGAATGAGGTGCATGCATGTGTGCTCTAAATATCAAAGGCCGTGCGCTCATTATATTTTATGGGCCTACATCGGGCCGGCCGGCAGGTTCCCCCTGCGAATACCACAACGTCCGCGACCGATGGCATAGTTTCAAGGCTCATTTGAGTCAGGTGAGGTCGTTGCCAAGTTTTTTTTTCAACGTGTTTTTATTTTTTCTGTTTCTATTTCATTTTCCACTTTTGGCAATGACATTTAACCTTCGATTTGAAAACCACCTCACACTTTTCACTTTCACCCCGTTGAGACTGATGTCAAAATGTCAGGGCGTAATTATCTAAATGCGTGTGTTCGTTGCGTAAGATTTGTGAAAATATGCTAAATATTTTCCGATGGAGTCATATGGGAAGTGAGAACTTAACTTGGTTGGGGAGTACAGAATTGGCAAGCCCAAAATTTGCTCACGAATACTATACTCGAAATCGATTAGGGTTGCCTGCAGTAATATATGTTACATTTGAAATGCACAGCAATGAAACGTGCAATTAATTAGGGGCGATAGTACTTTACTTCATGTAAAGTAATCATTGCTAGTTATCGATGAAATTAACCTTCCCAAAATTCGTTTAGAGTTCCCTTCTCGATATTGATCATGCTTCACCGCTGTATCTAACCTACAGTGTACTAAAACGTTAAATCAATGAACGATAGTATTTCACGCCATATCGATAGTTTTCGATAAAGTAATCCTACCTTAAATTCGCTGCTTGATTAAGATAACCCGCAGTATGAAACACGTGGAATACAGTGAAATGTAACGAACAATCAATTAAGGGCGATCACAGCTAATCTCTGTCGTTTCCTTTTCGATAGTATTGTACTTCACTCGATATCGCCAACAATTCTGCTTGTAGCATGAAGAATGCAATGGAATGGAATGCAAAAACAAGTTAAGGGCAAACTGGGAACTATATTTAAGTCAGCAATTAATGCAAATCCATCGACAACAATTACCGACGAACAAGAGATCTTACCACATTGTTGTCCGCAAGTTGTCGGTGGAAATGGGTGAAGTACATTCATCAAGTGTGGTTTCATTGCCAAGACGTTCCTTGTTGCTCTGTGTGTGCTCAATTTGCCAATGCAAATCTGGTCAATGCGCTTCAAAATCATCAGCGAAGCGGAACGTAGTTGATGCCGTGCACGCCACCGGACAGAAGAGGAGCCTGGCTTGGTCAGCGCGTCCAGTGGTGCAACAAGTTTTAATTAAATCCAATTACGAACAGTGCTCCAGACTCAGTGTGTTTGCGCACACACTCATTCGATCTCTATAAACTCATCTCTATAATCTATTCTCTTTTTCTTTCTTTCTTTCTACAGAAATCCGGCATCAACAATTTCGGCTGAACATGTCGCGCGACTACGAACTGAGCAACGTGGCGCAAGACGATCCCGCACTTATTGCATTCCTGCGCCAGATTCATATGCGCAAATATCCCATTTATATGGGGAAAAGTGCCACCTCCAGCAGCAGCAGCGGCAGCTCCAGTGTCGTCGGTGGCTTCAGCAAGGGCGCCGCCTCCGGCACGGGCAACAGCAGCAGCAGCGGCAACAGTGGAAGTGGCAGCAGCATGGCCGATCAATTGGCTCACTATGTGTCCGATTTGGTGGGGGGAAAGCTAAACGGTGCAGTCATTCAATCGCTTAGTGGCCCATTGGCGCATCTGATAACGGCGCCCTGGCTTAGTGAGCAGCTCAATTGGCTGGGCGTGCTGGTGGAGCCGGAACCGCGTTGGTATTTTGCGTTGCGCAAACAGAATGCGCAACGGCAGCGCATGCAGGTGGTGCATGCCTGTGTCTCCCCGAATCCCTATCCCAAAGAGGTGAGTTTATCATCCAAACGAACAGTTCAACTGACTAATAAACTCTTTTTGCTTTCTCCCCCTTAGATTACCATACACAACGAGGATGTGCGCATCAACAGTTTGCACGATGAGGAGACTTCGTGGTTTAATTCGCGTGTGAAGTGCTTTCCGCTCTACACAATCATGCTGGCATGTGAGCGCACCGAATACGATCTGCTCAGTCTAGGCGTGCAGGGGCATGAGCTGGAGGTAAGTAGAGAGAGAGAGTGAGAGCAGAGATCTGCATGTGAGCAGCAATTCATGCAAATCTTTTCTAGACACTCTTCATATATTCCATTATCATCTTACTAATTCCTTTCTTTCTCCACTTGCAGATCTTGCAGACGTTGCCGTTTGATAAGATCAAAATCGACATCATTTCGATACATTTGCTTGAGGATCAGGAGGATGTGCGCGACTATGTGCAGAGTATAACAAAGTTCCTAGCTGGCAAATACTACAAGTTGCAGCGCAAAATCGGACGGAATTATTTCTATCAGCGTCTCAATGCCGCAGCCAGTCGCACGCGCAAAAAGGACATACTGCTGCTCAAGACGCCACAACAATAACAACAACAGCGGCAGCAGCGACGTTTTAAAGACTCCGAAGAGATGCGTTAATTGTTAGCCAAGCGAACTAAATAAAAGCAGCGATAGATTATATATATAATCCTCGAGATAATAAATGTAGAATGCAAACAAAGCTAAAGTGAAAACTAAAAATCAACGAGCAGACGAGCCACGTTTATGTTATAAAGATAATTATTATATATACATATACCATACTCTCTCTACATACACCTACATATATATATATATATATATATGGAAACGCATACATGTTAAATATTATATACACATTATACTGTATAATCCCCACTTCCCCTCACAAAATGTCCTCCCCCTGATTATGATATATACGTATATCGATTGTATGATTAGTTCTAAGTTTTGTCTCTCACTCATCAAACAAATTATCGTTTAATTTTTTTTTCCGTGTCCAAATTGTTTACTATTATTAACCTTTATTTCCGCTGTGTGCTAGAGCGATGTGCAGCATGTTCTGATTATGATATGATACTTGTATAGTATGTGTGCAGCTGCAGCGCTCTAGCTCTCTAAGGTATTATGATTTCGCTATAAGCTATGCTCTATATATTTACATATAGAAATATGTATATCTAGAACTCTTTATATATAGATCTATTAATTTAGGCGCGCCCCCCTTTCGTCTTTATATTCGATCATGTATGTATAGATTAAACTATTGCAACTATTATTTGTAACTGCTTTATTATTATCATCTCCCTCTCCCGCCCCACTATCATTAACCATAAAAAAAGAAACTATAAATTATGCAAGTTTATGTTAAATTGAATGCTTTATTTAGTAAACCATAAGTGAAAAGAAGAAACGAAAAGAAAACAAAAAGAAAAACAAAAAAGAACTATAAACTAAAAAAACAAAATACACAAATATTTAAATTATATTAAATTATTGAACCAAAACCAAGCACACATACACACACCAAGCATACACACACACAATCATTGCAAAATCTGCTTTCAAAACTCATCTCATACTCATAGTTAAAGCTAAGCAAAAGAGAAACGAGAAAGATGGAGAAGGAGGAGAAATGATGATAAATTGAAAACGAGGCAGCATTCAGAGAAAATAAAAGTAAATTATGCACTAAAACTAGCAAAAGTCGAAGTTATATAACTATATTAACAAGCACACCCCTACACACACACACATGCACATGCACATGCACTCTTATGTATTAGCCAATAAATATATGTAAATTAAATGTAGCTACAAAAGAGAAGAAAAACATAAACAATTTACAATATTATAAAGCGAAAGATAAAGAGAAAATCTGTTAACAAACACACACAGACACAGAAGCACAGACACAAATACACGCGTATTTCAATTACACTTTTAGTAATTACATAATGTATTATTATTTTGTATATTTCATTGCACACACACATACAACATGCATACATACACACACACAGAGAGAGAGACATATGCGCAACATTAAGCGCTGACGGTTGTTGCCGATTGTTGTTGATGTTGTTTTAATGCTGCAATGTGAACTCGTTGCACCTCGCACTTGCCCCCAGGAATCCCCAAACACGCACACACACACATACATACACACACTGACACAGCTTATAATTGAACATGTACTATGGAATCGAATAGGAAATTCAGTGCCTTTTACTTAGACTTTAAAAGAAACCAAAATTTAAGCTAAAAATATATATAATCGAAATGCATATCGATTGTAATCGATTAATGATATGTGTAAGTACTATCAGCACTGCGAGGCAACAACCGTCAACAACTTCTTGAAGTAGCTACACTACACTACACAAATTGTCGCCGTCGCCGCCTAATCAGACTTGCCTTATCGATGTTGTCAGTCCACGTACAGTTACTAAACAAATCCGTCACAATAATTTATTGCATTAAATACGCTTTGTACAAAAACCCGTCGAAACAGAGACTCACACTCACCACCATTCACACACACTCCCATACACACACACACACTCTCACATAAGCATAAAACATCACACATATAGCTTAAGCTTAGTCCTAGTTTCGATATCGTTTCTAAGCGTAGTTCTACGATTGATTTAGTTGTGTATTTTTTGTGTAAATTAGCATAAAACCAAATTTTAAGTAGGCTTAATTTACATTATACATTAACATTAAACACCTACATCTAATTTCATACAAACACACACACACACATACACACAAGAAAAAAAGGCTAAGCTCGAAATTATTTAGAACTTGTATTCAATATATAAAACACACAACAAGAGAAATAAACGCATACAAACATAAGCGAAACGAAACTTTTTAGTTAAAATATATAAATATATAAAATAAAGAAACGAAGAAAATTCCAAAAAAAACAACAAAAACAAGAAAACAACGATGTAGAAACTTGACTTTTCATGTGGCACAGCAAGAGCATTTCGCAACAAACTAAATAAAAAAATACTACAAATAAATACTGAAATATATCGAATTAACCACAATAAATATGGGAAAATTGTTCATCTTATGACGCAAATGACTTGAGAACTTTTTGAATTATACTTACAAAATAAAGATAAAAGATATAAACCACATGCGAAAATCCTAGAAATCAAAAAAAGAAAACGTAATCAGTTTATAGCTAGACACTTGCGAACAAATTGAGAAAAAGGAAATCAGGCTTACAAATAAAATCAAATTTATTAACTAAAACCAACAAAATTTACACAATGAATAAAGATTTACATGAAATGTAAAAAAACAAAAAAAGTCGGAGAGTTTTAAAGGCATTTGGGTAGGTTCAAAATGATTCAGACATAAAAGAAAATAATAAATAAAAATATTATTAATTGGGAAAACAGATAATTTGAAACGAGCTCATAATTAAAATAGTTTTAAAAATTATTAAAAAATATTTCTAACATTTTTTAATTGTCTTCAAATTGTTTTTTTTTTTTTTTTTTGAGTATTTCGAAATCTGTTGCCAATCATATTCAAAAAGTTTCAAATATTTTTAAATAATTCTTTACTCAAATGACTTATGTTTTTGCGTGCCACCCTAAAAGTATGCAACACTTTAGCCACGCCAAATCCCTGTGGCAACCTGTTGCGCAAACAAACAAACTATTCAAGCCTTCCTCATGCTGTGCTGCCTTCTCCACTCATCCTCGACGCAAGTCAAAGCTCAAAAGCCAACACTTAGCCGTGGCTTAGTTTGAACCCATTGAAGAGGCGACACAAGGAGGCAGCAGAGCAAGAGAAACTCATTAAAACAGGATTAGTTCGGCTTGCAGTTTGCCTTTATCGAGTGCTAAAATTAATTCATTATGCGCAGCAATGTGACCAGCACGACGACAACGACTCCGTGGCATGTATGGTAATGCTTACGAGAGCGTGTGTGTGTGTGTGTGTGTGTGTGCGTGAGGCAAACACGGTCATTGTCTGGGACTGCGCTGTGGGGCTGAGTGTGAGTTGCTGTTGCCTTCCAGCTGCTGGGGAAGCTTTTGCCCGCCCTGCGTCGGCAACAGGCTGTTGCTGTTGCGGCTGCTGAAGCTTTTGCGCTGCCTGCCAGCCTGCGCACGCGTTGCGCTGACACACTAACACACATGCAGCAGCGCGGACAGGCGCAGTGAGTGTGCAGAACTGGACTGGGGTAGGGGCCAGGGGGGGCGGCTGTGCACGAAAGTGAAAGCTGCGACTTTCAAACTGTTGCGCTCGGGCAAAATCAATAGCAGTAAAGTGCCTCGCAGAAAGCAAACAGCTGTCAACCTACGTCAAGCGGGCACTATGAGCGGGCGGGGTGGATGGGAGCGTGGCGGGGAGTGTAAAGGGAGAGCAGTAGGGCGCGCTGTAAAGTTGTCGCTGTGCTACGCGGGTGGGCATATGCACAAGAAGTAGAAGTCGATAGAGTTATGAAAAACATAAATAGTAGATAAGTTATTTTCTTCAATCATTACTGATCACTTAATGCAACTATTTTGCTGTATAAATGACTTCCGTGCGCAGCTGTCACACTTTTGTGGCCACCACTGTACGCTGCTCTGCTGACAATTGACATTTAAACTTCAAACTGGTACAAAGCATTTTCGGGGGGCTTTGCAGAGCTTGCAAAGCTTTTGCGCGAGGCGCGCGCGTGTGCCTAACCTACAGCACCAACACACACACACTAACACACATACACTCAGCTACACGGACACGCAAATGCGTAGGAATTTGTAGGCAACAAACTGCTTTTGTTCAAGCAAAGCATGCGAGTGTGTGTGCGTGTGTCTGTCTCTCTGTGTGTGTGTCTGTGTGTGTGCGCATATGTTAGCACCGAAACTCCGAAGTGGCAAACGGCGCCGAGCGCCAGCAGCGTTAAGCGTAAGCGCTGCAAACGAACGTAATTTCAGTAGGACAGGCAGTCCTTCGACTGACGGTCAACGCGAGCAGCCACCAAAAAAAGCAACTTAAGACGAGCAGAGGCAACATACGAACGAAGCACAGCAAAATAGGCAACACAAAAAGTTCTCAACCAACAAAACAGAAAAACAACAACAACTGAAAATGTAATCCACTAGTTTTATATATATATATGTGTGTGTGTGTGTGTATAAAATTTATAACAAATACGCCATCGCCTTAAAGAAACTGACGAACAAATATGGCGACTGAGGCAGCGGCAGTGGCAGCGACGTAGGCAGAGGCAAAGCTTTTGGTACTTGGCTCTGCCTGTGCGCTTATTTTGTTGAAAGCGAAAATGGAAAATTTGACACTGAACTTCATTAGATAAATACGCGCAGGCATATATATGTATTTTTAAGTGTGTGTGTGTTGCGTTGCTTTTAAGTGACAAGCTCGAAAGTATGCTACACCAATTGCACGACTCCAGCATATGGCTGCCTTGCGCTATTCTAGTTGTTGTTGCTTATTTTGCCAGCTTCAACAACGTGTGACGTGCAGTTTATTTAGATAATTGCTGTGCGTGTGTGCGTGCGACTGCGTAACGAACAATCTTGTGCAAACAACAGCAACAGCAAATACAATAACAAACACCCAAGCACACACACACACACTGTGTGTAATATATGTGTGTGTTTGCCTATGACAGCAGCAGCCAGTGTCAGCTTATTGCGTTGTTAAATGTAGCCGCCTTCTGCACGGCGCCTCCTCCGCACTCAGCGAGTGTCCTGCTGCTTGGCCTCTCCCTATCCTCCCACCCTCCTTTACTTGCTCTTGTGTAGGCGTGCGACATTTTTCACCTTTTTAGCCGCTTACACAAAACAAGCAGGCAATATCAGTGTCATAAACATTGGCCTGGCCGCGCACTGCCTTCTTCTTCTTTTGGGGCAATTAGTTGCCCAGGCTCGGCCTGAGTGAGTCCCTTCCTCTCTTCCTCTCGCTCTTGCTTGTAGTTTTTGCTTGTGTCTCTCTCTCTCGCGGTTGTGGCATCAACGTCATCGTCGTGTGCGCCTGCAAAACACCTGCGGACTGCCGCTGCCTGCCCACATATAATACAAATACAAACAGAAGACACACACGCACACACGCACACTCTCATATACAGTCATTCACACACAAATCGAATTACCGGCGCTCTCTCACAAGCTCCTAAACACATTCTCTCTGGCAGCGCACGCTCTCTTGCTCTCTTGCTCTCTCTCTCCCTTTCTCCTCTCTCCCTTTTGGCTTTTCGGGAGTCCCGTTTCGCTGGGTACTTCTTGCGGCCGCTGCTGCCTGCTGCTGTCGTCAGTCGCTGACGTTGTTTGCGTCAAAAAGAAGTTGTTGCCCGCCCGCCGCCTGCCGCAAAGGGAAGCCAAAAGAAAAGCCAACGAAGAAAAGGCGTAGCAAAATCGCAGACTAGAACAGAGTTTGTTTTCTAAATTAGTTAAAACATTTTTATCAGTGTTTATTGTGTTGTGGCTCTTTTCAGTTGGCAATCTTCTTCTCCCCCCAAAATTAAAAAGAAGTTTAAAATTAGAGAGAATCCAATCACAACAACAACACGAACAAGAACAATAAGAAAATCAACAACAATCGAGCAAGCAATAAGAACGTTTAGCAACAACAACAACAACGACAACAACAACAGAAATTTGCATGTCTTCGTTCGTTTGCGCTGAAAATGAAATAAAAACCTACATGAGCCACGCCATAAATGTCAAACTGAGGTAAGTCGGAGCACATATCCTATATATTTACAATATATATGCAATATAAATATCGTATATCCCCCCTAACTTGGTTATAAAGTGCGCACACCTAAGTGATTTGACCTTTGCTGTGTTGGGTGCGCGTGTGTGCCTCGCAACAGGTGCGTCGCCTCGGGCAGGTCCCCTTTACAATTGCCGCCCAAAAGTAGGCAATACAAAATGCAAATTGCCAACGGCCTCCTCCATTAGCGACGCGTGACACAGCGCTGCCTCCCTCAATTATTCATGCAGTTTCGCTTTGTCCGTCTGATTGATTGCACAAAACAATTTGCGTATAATTACCTCAAGAGAGCACTTTGAAGTCAAGTTCAAGAAATTAATTACAATCGTTAACGAAGGCCCGCTTTCAGTAATTGTTTAGTTCTTTGAGGGGTGAAGGGAAAGAAGAATACTTCTTAATAACCAGAAGATATCGTTAATGAATTAATTAATTATATTTATTTGTTGACAGTATTCGCTGAATCCTTGATTTTAAATGAAATTATATAAAAATAAAACAAAAATATACTTAAATTTATATAAATGACTGTTTGAATCTAAAAATAATTTCAAAAAAGTTAAACCTGTTTAAAAATGAATTGACAAGTTAGAGGCACAATTGAAACTTGTTTAACTTTGACAATAGTGTTCACTCAACTACGGCATATGGGTCAGCAATATAGAATATTTAATAAGCTACGCCATTCGCAGCGATAGTTTAAGAATTAAATCACAGCGGTGGTTAAACACAGAATTTTATTCTAAGATCAGATAACTCTTTAAAGTGTTTTCTTATACAAATATATAAAATATCGAGAGTACATTGAGATTATTCCTACGCAAAAGAAAATATTTTATTTTTATTCAAAAAACTCTTAATATAAAGTTGTAGCTCACTTAAAGAACAAACTTCCTACAAATGACGAATAAAGAAATATAGAAAAGGTGCTATAATGTTAATTCAGTCTCTTGTTGCGATATTCAAGTTGCCAAATTTGATATACAAATACAATATACATTCATCTACTACACAAAAGTGTCTGCTATGCACAAATTAACTATTATCAAATTGCACTTTCAGCACTCTCTTCAAAGTGTTCTCCCTTTTTGTGCCTGTGCTCTAAAAATAGCTGTGAAAAGCAGCTGTAAATGCTGTTAGCATCTGTTTAAGGTGCCTTAGTAATTGTAATAGATTTAGCATACGCTGTCGCAGTGTCACGTGCAACTTCAGATGGGTCAGGTGCGAGAACATGTGATTCCATTTGACTCAATTCGATTCGATTTGACTTGCTAGCATTGTTCCACAGCAGGAGCTGTAAGAGCTGTAAGCAGCAGCTGCTTTGAGGTGACGCATGGTGTGGGCTGTGTGTGATTGAATGCTGTTGACATGCCTGTTAGATGGCAGAATACGTATGTGGTACATGTTACTCAGCGTTAAATATAGCTGAGCTGTGGGGGGGGATGTCGCATTTGTATGCTGCGCCAGATAGATATGTCACCCGGAGAAATCCATTTTGATTAAGACTTGTGCAAACAGCCGGAAGCTCTGGCACACACAATTCATCCTCATCCATGCCTGCGTGAAGTCCCTTTAGTCTCTGCTGCACATTATAAATGAAACGCAAATATTTGTGCGTCAACAACGTGCGGCATATAAAAAAGCGATTCATAAAATATCACATAAAAACCGCAGATAAACTAAAAAGGGACCGGCGCCACTAAAACTGAATCTTGCCCGGGCACTTGCCTACACTCTTTAATAGTCGAATAGGTTCATAAACTGAGAGTTCTCTTGCTCTCATATGTTTAGAGCTGTTATTGTCGTATGCAAATGGAAAGGCGATTTTGTTTTCGTTTGCGCTTGATTTTTATAAATTGATAACATTTATTCTTTGTGTCGGTCTGTCTATGCAGATAAGGTCTGGAATGCTATTGATTTCTATCTAAATATGTACGATAAACTGAGCTCATAAATCAATCGATGTCAGGATTATTTTTGTTTGTTGATTAGTCAAATAATTGTTGGGTAATCAACAATTGTCAATTTTGTTTGTGGACTGGAAATTCCATTGCTGACCTTGTTAGAAAATTCCTTATTGTTTTGCCATTCAAAGACAACATTCCGAGAAATGAAATTACAATTTCTGCACAGCGAGCCAGCAAAAGGAATTCAGTGCAAAAGAATGTTGTAAACATTTCGCAGAAAAAGTCTGACGTCCGGCGATGCAATGACTAATTAAAATGGATTCAGCTCACAGTAATAATGTGGAAAATATTCATAATAATTGTGTAATAATCTTGTTGACATCTCGCATATTCCACCAACGCTTGTGCTATTTTTAATTTGCCTTACTGCCTTGTTCGATGCACATTGCAAAGAATGCTTTATTTACTGAGTACCCTCATATATATTTACTTTGTTCGTGGTCTTCGTCATTCCTAGAAATGCAAATTGCAATTTGCAGTAAAAAAGATTCAGCTGAAAGGAATAAAGTGTAAATAACATGCAGAAATAGTCTGGGGCAGCCAATGCAATGACTAATTAAAAACTATTCAGCTGAAAAGTTTGATATGGAAAATATTCGTAATGAGTTTGCAAACAACTCGCATGGTCCAACCACGTTTGTTCTATTTTTCACTGGCTAATTGAATGCATACATATGTATAAAATGCCTTTTTTACTTATGAGGGGATGATAAAATTCATTTACTTGGTGTGTGCAGTGAATAAAAAGGAAGCTGCTTAAAAATTTAATTGTGAAGAAAGTATTCATAATAAGCTTACATTAATCAAGTTAACAATTGCCTTAAACGTGCTATTTATAATATCTATAGCAGATATATTAGGGGAAATATATTGTTATGTTCACTTATCAATTTGAATTCACAAAATCTGCGCACAAATCAAACAAAAAGGCCGAATTAAACAAACCATAAATTCCGCTGAAAAGTATGCAATGATAATTGCTAAGCACCAATTTGCAGTTGATTGGAAACAATTCAGCTAAAAATAAAGTAAAGAACATACAACAATTCTAGGAACTAATCAATAGAACAAACAAAACAACTGGCACACCTGCATGTCCTACCTCAAGGCCCACTTTGTTGTTATTATGCCCACATATATCGCACAGCTCATCAAATCCAAATATAGCATAATGAGTCCATTGCTTGATTAACTGCCCAAACACTTGGTCACTCCACACTTCCACTCTCCTTGCTTTTGCGTACACTTTGCTGCCTGCCTCACTTGATTCATTATATTATAGCGATTATTAATGAACATTCGGGCGACAGCCGTTGGCTGCAATTAATTTAAAACCGAGCCAATATTAATCATAATCCGCGCACGTTTCCAAAGTCCGGCAAGGATATTGCTCACACAAACAGGCGCACCACACACACGCACACACACTTACGTCAACAACTAGGATACAAAGGACATGTTGGCATCGACAAACAATGGCGTCATATGCGCATCACGAAACCTCAACGCCAGCGACGACGACGACGACGACGACAATCCATTTACTTAATGAGATTGCAAGTGACATTGCAAACTCGCCCCTGGGAGGGAGTTCAATCCGATCCCAGTCCGTTCTGTCTTAGCCAGTCGCACCCATAAGCCTCTGCAGAAGCGACACAGTGCACTGCTCCCCCTAGTCACATAATAAAGTTGTGAGCCAAGTTCATTCATAAAAGGCGTCGGCAGGCTCCCAAAAACGAGGCAGCAGCTGAAAAGAAAATCAATGGGGGGTTTCCCTACGCAGGCGCCTGCCTCCCCGCCTACAGGCGTTATAAAAAATACAAAATGCCTAAAAATAGCGGGACGAAATGAAGAACGATATCAGCTTATAAAGACTTGACGAAAACAAGTGAAGTTGAGCCCTGAGGGAGGGGAGTGAAGGGAAGATGTGTGTTATTGTGGAGGAGGGGTCTAAACACTGAGTTGGCAGTTTGCTTAAAAGGCAAAGTTGCAACAACATTTAGTTGAAGATGTCGCCATGTAAATGGAAACGTATACAAAGCCGCAATTGCAAGAGGAAGGAGGCGGGAGAGGCAGGAAGGGGAAGCGAGGAAGACAGCAGGCCTGAACAGAGCCTAGTAGAGCAGACTAACCAGAATGTTCGTACGCCTGCTATTTTTGGAAAGCGACTTACAGCTAGAGGGACAGAGCGAGAAAGGGAGGGGATGGGAAGTGGGAATGAGAGGGGAAATGAGATAGAGCGAGACAGAGCGTGTCGTGGCAAGCGAGATGGCGCTACGCAATTGCCTCACACTGGGCACAGGCGCCAGTTCGCATAGGCGCCAACAGCCCTCGCCCCACCCACTTTGCCGCCCACTCAGTCGTTGCGTGCGTGGGCGTGAAAGCTGCCGAACACGCAGAAAGCTTCACTTGCGTGGGCGGCGTCGCTGCCGACGCAACAGGAGTAGCGATAGCAACAGCAGCAGCAGCAGCAGCAACGAAGAAAGCTTGCGCTTGCCTAGCTCGAAAGCTGCTCTAGCCATTACCCCAGGCACGCGACTGGAAGACTGGAACGTGGCCATCGTGCCGAGTGAGCAGTTCGTGTGGCTCGTTCGTGTGCCGAAGCTGGCGCTGTCGTCGTGCTGTGGCGCTACCTGATGCTCGCTTCGTGGCACGCGTTGCGAGGCAAGTTCAGTTCAACCTGGTGAGCGCAGCGAAGTGAACGCTGGGCCAAGACGGTTGAGCGGTTAAATAAGAAAAGTGAACTCCTACAACAAGTAGGAAAAATCCCAGCTAGTGTTCTGCGCCAGCCCAGCATCAGCGATAACCAGTCCGAGTCGCCAGCTCCGAGTGTGGCCAGCTCAGTGTCCTCGTCTTCATCGTCTTCTGCTCTGACTGTTGCTCCGACTGTTGCTGTGGGTCCTGCCTGCCTGCCTGCTTGCTTGCTTGCTTGCTGTGCGTGTGGCATTCAGCAACATATGGCAACCGATGCCAAAATGCAGGACGCTTATCGTGAGAACTTTGCGCACTTCCTGTGGTAAGTCACTTGGAAAAAAACTCTGACTCTGACTCTGGCTCAAGCTGCCGAAAAGAAACAATAAAGTGCAAAGAAAATGTTCGTGAAAACGTAAAAACTTTGCAATTTGGTTAAAAGTTTCTTTTGAAGCGTAGCAAATTTTCTATTTTATAATTCTTTGCGGCAGGTTTGAGGTTTATTTTGCTTTGCGCTCGAGAGTATGTAACACTTTTTGTTGATTACATTTTTATGGAAATTTACTCAGTGCGTGGGTAGCTGCTCCTGGCCGCCATGTTGAATGATCTATTTAGGTGAGCGCGTGAAAGTATGCTATGAAAACTTTATTACTGCCTCTTCAGCGACAAATTGCAATTTGCGCAATTAATTTTCAAACATTTGTCAAGCATTTCGTTTGTCATTAAAATGCAAATTAATTTCGTTAATTTCTGTAAGCTTTTTCAATTTTAACAATTTAATTATTATTTTTTTCGGCTTGCGATTAATTGTGAAATAGCTTGGAAAATCCTGCCAGTATGAAAATATGTTTATCAATGAATTATTCATAAATTAATGATAAAATTGCACATTGATTATGCACGTAAGCAGGCAAAAAAATAAATTGAACAACCTCATGATGATAAACGCGAAATA
The DNA here is from genome assembly GCA_018904595.1 of Zaprionus indianus. NCBI lineage: Eukaryota > Metazoa > Arthropoda > Insecta > Diptera > Drosophilidae > Zaprionus > Zaprionus indianus. The sequence continues at coordinate 9,423,378 of JAEIHA010000905.1, forward strand.
TCAATTTCCTGTTATCATCATCGAATCGTGACACAGATAAGATACACACTCGTGTATGCGTTGGCAGATAGATACATCTGGGGGATACACACAAAGGTAGTATGCAACTGTAGCTGACAGTTTCACATGCGATAGGCAAATCGTGTAGGGAGGGGGGCGGAGCCCAGTTACACACACACACTCGTATACACGCCTTTTTCACCAACTGCGCAATTTGTTTTTTCGGAAATGCGTCGAAAGTTGATTTCCAATTGATATGCAGTTTTCTCTACCGAGAAATACAAATGCACAGATACACACACACACCCCTCTGGCAGATATAAAATGCAGAGATATGTCATCGTGAACATTAACATGATTATCAGCGAGAGTTTGGAGCTGAAGCAAATAAATCTGACAATGCCTCATTGATTATCGTGCAAGCTTCGTGAAAACAGGAAATGAATAAAATATGGCGCATAACATATTTCACAGGAAATACTCATAAAGACTCGTGCCCCGAACCCTTCGGTTAGTTGCTAGGGACAACTGGAGCAACAGGAGCTGCGCTGTTCCCGTTGCAGTCTGCAGCCTTCATTATAAGCGGCTTTGTTGGCACGGGAAGGTGGCAAGGGATGGTCGATGGCAATGTAGTATGAGGTTTATTCAGTGCGCAGGATGTGCACAATTTCCATGCAGTTTGCTTTCAAATTGAATATCTTCCCCATCCCCAATGGCTGCTGCTGCTGCTGCTGGCTTTTAATTTGGGCTGCATGAACGGGAAGGTGTGGGCAGGGAAAGGGGATGCAAATCTGCAAATTGCGCAGCATCATAAACTTCTCACGTAACCAGGCAATATGAAAACTTGCAACCCCGCACCGAGACCAGCAATTAGTTGCGCGCAACTAGTAAATCTCCTTTAAGTGGCCGCACAAAGCAGCTTAACGTATTCTTCTGCTAAAAATAAAGTCTTATGAGAAACTTATCGACTTAACAAGCTAAAAAAATGCAATGCGCAGAAGTTCTGATGTGAAATCATTATTATTTTAAGGCCTTGGTAAATATTTGCGCTATAATTGGACATAATTGAAACAAGTTCACAAAGCAGGTCAGCATTTGCCTCCCCCACAGCGCAGATAATGAAATTAGACGGATTTCCTTTGTGCGCAAACCCTTTTTTATTTCATATCAAATCAAAACAGATTTGCGAGAAAATATTTTTCCGTTTCGCCATTCAACAATTTCCCCCCTGCCTTTGGCACAAATAAATTACGCCCGTCGAGCACAGCTGGAGCCGCCGTCGACGCAACCAATTGCCAAAGGGATAGGGAGGAAGGGGGAGAGAGAGAGAGGGAGTTGTGTTTGGTCTTATCTAATTGCTTTTCATTCGGGGCCAGTCCAGAACGGAAAAGCCCTTTTCACGCTGAGCTGCTTATAGAGTTGCACGGAATTATGAGCTGTGTGTGTGTGTTGAGCTCTGTATGTGTGTCTGTGTGTGTGCGAGTGTGTGTGGGAGCCAGATAAAAGCAATTTGTTATCCGCTAAACAGGCGCACTTTGAGGCGCTTCAGTTACACAAAGGCATTGAGGTAATTCGAGCCGGACGCGCCAGTCCTAAATCACAAGCCAGGTGCCAACTTCCAATTCGAGATTTGCGTGGCCCCAACTTCACTCCCTCTCTCTCTCTCTCTCTCTCTCTCTCTCTCTCTTTCTCTCTGTATCTCTCTGTTTGTCTGTTTGGTCTTTCTGTCTTTGTTTGTGCCTTCTTCGGCTCAATATTCACAATAATAGCAGCACACCAAAGTGCTCTAAAGTGTAACGCCGTATTTCGAGCCCAAGACACAATGCGAGCGAACTTTGGTCCTGCCAGATGCCACTTGCCACATGCCATATGCCAGTTGCCAGCTGCTAAGCTGCCAGGCAGCGTGATTAGCTCTTAAAAGTAAACGAATGCTTTGGCCACAAAATGATGAACTGGCCAACAGGGCGTATGAGTGCGTCTCCGGCCAAGAGGCAGGCTTACAAAACTGGTTTCATGCCCCGTCGCACAGAGACTGACAGGCGACACAAGAAGGCGCCGCACACACACAAATCCTTTGCGGATTTTGGTCAAGAAATGCGCAACGAAATCAACTTGAAAGCGAAAGACAAAAAAGAATCCGCAGCTGGTCACCTTGAGGGGCAGAAAGAAAGAGAAAGGAGCAACCACAAGAAGCAACTATACAGGTCGCGTCGCTGCCACAGAAGTTACTTTATAAACGCTTCGGCTTAACTTTGAGTTCCCTTGGCCGCCGCGAAGTATGCAACACAAGATGAACAAAACTTGAAAATGTTTTGCAGCATTTGGCGGGCGTTGAAAATGACAATCGGCAAGGGGGCGTGGTCCAGAAGGGAGATTAGGCGTGGCAGTTTCACATTGTTTTAGACTGCTTAAGCTATTAAAGCAAACGGAAAAAGATGTTACGCCCCAGGTGAGAGCCGGGACACGTTTTCCTCCTGCTTCCCTTTCTTGCCAACATCTTCTTTATGCTGCCTAGATAGCTTTAGACTCCTGTTTACGTATTTCTGGCGCGTTCGCCAATCGCCAAGTCCAACTTAATCAATTTCCGCTGCGGCGGTAGAAAACAGAAAGTTGCTAGCACTTTTTTGGGTAATTTTCGCGCATGAAATTGTCGCACGTGCTGCAAAGCAAACGAAGGGGGGATTGGTGTTGCCAGGCGGATAGACAGAGAGAAAAGGGAGGGAGGAGGGGTACAGAGCTGGCGCGACAATTTCTGCCACAATGCAAAACTAAATTCGCTTTTACGGCTGCTGACGACAGCTGCAAATTGAATGAAATTAAGCCGAAAGTTAGAGCTAGCCATTTATTAAGTGGCCTGGCTCGGGTTGGGAGTCCCGACAGAGTCCCTGCTAGGCAACCTAGGCGACACTGCAGAGCGTTGTCAACTGTGCCACACAACAAAAGCCCTTTTAATTGAATGAATACTTATTCAGTAAGTCCTTTTGAATGACGCGCCGCACCTGGCGCTGGCCATGGCTACGCGAGCGCAAGAGCCTCAGCCAAGTGGAAAGCTGATTACATTGCCACAAACAATGGTAAAAGAAAAACTCCCGGGGAAAGCTGGAAATGCCAGAGCAAAATAGTTGGGCAAACAATCGGAGTTGCGAGTTGCCAGCAAAAGGTAAGAGGCAAGGCAGAAGAACAAAGGCAAGAGCCGATAGAAAGATAAACAAAGAGTGCAAAAGATGACAGTATCAAAAGTTGACTAACAAAATAGCTAAAGTGTGCAAACAATGAAGGTAGAGGAAGATGCAAAAAAGATGTGAGAGATAGGGAGAAGAACATAAAGAGGGAAGAGGGAGGAAGAAAAGGGGGAGAGACTGACAGAGATGGAGAAGTATTTGAGATCTCTAATTGTTTTAAAATACTAAAGATTCATGAAAAACAGAAATAAATTGTGAAGAATATTAAATTGAAGAAAGTTAAGATTGACCTCTTGCAAAGGCTGTTAAATATATTGAGAGGAATATTGTTATAATATATTTCTGATAAGCAAAAAAAACTCAAATAATTATTTCAAAGAAAAGCCTTACAAAACAAACCAGAGTTTAAACTTATCAAAATTTAATGAAGAAACCTTTTTCCAACTGTGAATCTCTCCCAAATCTATATACTTAATCTTAAATATTATAGAACTCTCTTTTTTTTCAATTAATTAATAATTTCCTATGCATGTTTGTTGATTTATTTTCTTCAAATTTTTAAAATATTTTCAAAGACCTCAAAAATAAACTTTACAATACAGAGCACAGTGTAGATCTCTCTTAAAATACCCGAAATAAAACTTGATATACTTGGAGCACCAATAAAAGTGCATTCAAAATGTTGTCAAAATTTTAATATAAACATGAGTTAACTCGGTATAAAGAAAGGTACTCGAAATCTCTTTTCGCTCAGCCGACAGTGAGCTCCATGATGGCATTAACCACATCGCTGTTGTGCTTCAACAATGCTTTGATGGCCTTCTGGCGCGAGCAGGTCGATTGCATGATGACCAGCTCGATATCCTTCTCGTCCAGCTGACCATTATCGAGCTTGGCAGCCAGTTCCTCATCATCCTCGTCGTCATCGTTGGCCACTTTGTCCTCGTCCTGGCTCGGTCCCTGGCCAGGCTTATCCTGTGGTGGGCGAACATTAACATCGTTCAGATAACGCTCGGCAGCCTGAGCAGCAGCTGCATTGGAAGTGTCCTCGACACGCACATCCCCGAAGATAATCAGTGTCTTGGTGTGTGGACACTTGTACACATCGGCCTGATCGATGCAGAGCAACACGTTCTTGGCCTTGCGCATGGTCACACGCGACACGTTCGGCACGCGCTCCAGATCGAGCTTCATAAGGAGACGACGTGCCTTCTTCTCACCCCGCGAGTACTTGGGAATGTTCACCACGTTGCCACCTGGCTGCTTGCCCGAATTGGTAGATGCCGTTGCTTGTTGCACCAGCGTAATGGCATCATCATCTTCATTATCGTCATCGTCATCGACGTTCACTACAGTGCTATCGAAATTGGGATTGTCATCGGAATCGTTATCGTCCTCCTTGTCGGTGCCCTTGTCAGTGTCGCTCTCTTCGCTGTCTGTTGCCGACGAGCCCGAACCCGACGAGGAGGCGTGGCTCTTGCGTTTGGCGGCGACACTGCCGCTCGGCATCGCCTGTATCTTCTCGGCCAAGTTCAGCAGCTTTTGTATATTCTCCTCCTCGGTCTTGTCGTTGATGGAACTGCCCTTGTTCTTGTTGTTGTTGTCCTTTTTCTTGTTGCTGCTGCTGTTGCTGATGTTGGTGCTGCTGCTGCTGCTGCTGCTGTTGGTGATGTTTTTCTTGCTGCTGGGCCCATCAACAACTGCAGCAGCTGCGGCAACAGTAGCTGCTGCTGCTGCCGCTGCAGCAGCCTTGGAAGCTGCCTTCTTCATCTTCTGTTTCTTGCCCATTTCTATTTTCTCTTTTTTTTACCTTTTTGGGTTTGTGTTTTCCTGGTTTCTCTGTTTGTCCGGTCTGAAAGAGAGTTAAGAGTCTGCAATTGGTTTTACATCAAGTTACGTTCACAATTTCTTAATAATTTTTCTATGGAAAATGGAAAATGAAATTGCAAACTTCAACTCAGCTCACCTCGCTTCTCTCTCTCAACTAAACTTTCGTTTTGACAGCGAAAAAATGGGCTAACTGACGTTAAGTTGGCTGCGCTTGTCATACAGCGCACACAGTGTTGTAAAGGGTATAAAGGGAGCTGTCGGAGTTGGTAGGCGCGGGGGGAGGGAGGGAGAGGGAAAAATGTGAAGTGCATTTTGAAATGAAATGAGAAGTTAACAAGAAAGTTGATGCCGAAGTTAATCAAGAAATTTTTCAAGAAGAAAAGTTTCCTCTTGAGTTATGACAGTTAAAAATTAAGGGATGGGGAGTTTTCACTATAACGGGTGTACATATAGAAAGAAAAAGGTAAATAATGTGTGTTTTAAAGATAAAAAGATATACATTCTATATTATTTTACTTTATATTATTAATAATTTTTTTTATATGTATATTATTTTACATTGAGAATGATTTCTTATTCAGGTAATTAGTTGAAATATCAAAAGATGCAAATCTCTTATGTGCATTCCGAAGATATAACTGGATAAGGAATATATATATTCGATCGATCGTAATTCCTTTTCAACTTAGCATTAATCTACATCGATTTGGCTCAACATCAATTTATATTTTCTCTTGATATAAGCCTCTTTGTCTACAACGGCCTCTTTCTCTCCTTTTCTCTGTCTCTGTCTACTCTCCCACTCTCTCGCACCCTCTCGCAACTCAACTGCAAGTTGGCTAATTGAATTAAAAGTTTTGCAGCTGCATTTGGCAGCAAAGCCGTCGAATTTGTAAACCCAAAGCCAATAAAATGTGTGCGGCTATTGCAAATTTGATTGAAATTGATGATTGAAATTCAGCAGCAGCAGCAGCAGCAGCAACAGCAAAAGCGGCAGCGGTTACTTGCCCCTTTCCCTGAAACACCCTGTGGCCAAGCTGCAATATGCCCGACTAAGCCAAAGTGGAAGTGAAAATGCTGCTGTTGACAAAGTAAGGGGTGTGCCTGGGAGAGGAGGAGGTGGCAAAGCTGGACGCACTCTAGTTAAGCTCGTCGAGTGCAAAATTTAAAACGCAAGGCACGAGGGAAAGAGGAGGGGGGGGAAAGGGAGAGATGCCTGCAATATGCGCGCACAAAAGCCAAACGGATGTGACTAGAAAGCCAATGGGATTGGCAAAGTGAATGCCGCAGGAGCAGCCAAAGCGGAGATAGAGAGGGAGAGAAAGAGAGAGAGAGGGGGGGAGGGGGTGCGCACTGTAAGCGGAAGTGGAGCGCAGCGTTGCCGCAGCCAGTTGACAAGCGCAACAAATGTTTTTTAAAGTAATTTCCTTGCATTTTAATTGCAACAATGCGCTGGCAACAAGGCGTGGCTGTGGAGGCGCAATCGGAGGCGAAGTCGGGTGGCAAAGGGCTTCTCAGTTTGCCTCGTTGTCACCCAAAAAGCCGCACACAAACACAAACGCAGCTGAGTGCGGCATCGTTGGTGGAGGCGGCAACGGCTGCTGTGGTTTTTAGCGTGGCATGTGGCATGTGGCATGCAGCAAGATGCACTGGTATTAAAAACTAAGTGCACTTGCGTCATGCGGCCACAGTTAGGCGGCATTTAGCGTGTGCCTCATGGACAAGCGCTTTGCATTTTGCAGTTAACCTAATTGAAAAGTGACCCTGCTGCACTGCTGGCGCTCTCCCTTCCCTGCCCCTCCTCCCTTGCTGCTTCACTTGTTGCCAACAATTTGCAAAATGACCAAATGCATTCATGTTTCATTTGAAATTATCTGAAATTGAAATTATGAAGGGTTGAGGCAAGGGAGAGAGGCATTTCTGCAACTGGCAATGTTTTGTAGTTATTTTATTAGTTTATTACACTGCGAGAAATGGGCGAGTATTTGGAAGGCACTGCGAGAAATAGGCGAGTAGTTTGTGGGCATAAATGTGTTGCTTATTTTCTGTACTATATTCATCTGAGTAAGTAGTTTTAAAGTGTTTATTTCTTGATTTATTTAAGAATATTTTTATTTATTTTCTGTTTTTATTTATTTATTCATTTCTTTATTAATATATATATTTATTTATTCAAGTATTTCTTTATTTATTCATGTATTTTATTATTTATTTATTTTTTTTTATTTTAAAACTGCAGGGCCCCATTTCTCCACTCGCTTTCCCTACTATTTGTTTTCATTAAGAGCTTTTCTTGTGTGTCTTTGTTTTTCTGTATTCACTGATGCGTTTTTAATTGTTGGACATTTTTAATTAAAGTGCAGGAAGGCAAAGAGAGAAGGGGCAGGCAACAAGAGGAGAAGAGGAATGTCTGACTCAGGTTGCAGCATGTGGTTAGGAGTGCAATTATTAAAGTTTGTCGCCAGGTCGGCGTCTAATTAAGTTGCATAAACTGTGGGGAGCCAAAGAGAGAGAGGAAGAGAGAGAGAGAGACTTAGAGAAAAGGAAAGAGAGAAGGAAACCCAGACAGTCCTGTCAAGTTCTAATTGAATTTGAGTGGGCAGCTAATCAAATATTCCGTTTACAGGCAATAAATTCATATTACGCTCTCGACATTATAAAGAGGCCTTGGTAGGAACTTTGGGTCGTCTGCTTTGTGTCTTAACTTTGGGGCACAACTTCTGCCCTTGGCCTAGGCACGTACATCCGTTCGATGATTAATTATGCGCTGCCGCATATGTTGCAAGATCATGATGGGCGCAAGTTCAGTTTAGTTTTTTCTCAGTTAGTTGCCATGAAAAATGAAGGCACAGCCAAGGGAATTCAAGTCATGCTGGGAATATCCATGTCAAGGCAATAAAGTCTATTAAGATAAGGTGGGGTAGGCAGACAGAGAGAGGGAGACAGAGACAAAGAGAGAGGGAGAGACACAGAGAGGGAGGGGATAGAGAGACAGGGAGATCTGGTCTATCCAATTCTGTAGGCGCATTAATCATGCGGCTTATGCGAAATGATTGAATACACATTATGTGCTTCAGTCTTGCTCTTCTTCTTCTTCAATCCGGACGAAACTAGGCCGTAACTGTAATCGGGAATCGCTTTGCCTGCAGCATTGCGCAATTTTCGCCACTTTACGCGTGTTTGCCAATGACGAAAACAAACAAACAAACAGAATATGTAATTACAATCGAGTTTCAGTCGAGGAAAATTCAGCTTTCGCTTTACAGTTCACTGCAGATTGTTGACATATCGATGCCACGCGTTGCCAACCAATGCGATGTTAATTATTGGAAATACTCTTTTATATCTCAATCAGTTCGTGATTTTAATTAGTCTCCTGTGCAGCTTGTCAGCTCAATTATGTTCGCCGATTATAATTAAGATTAATTCATGAGGTATTCAGTTGCAGTTGTATAACATTTCCAATTGGTTTTAATTCAAGATCCACCTGCTTATCAATCCAATTATCTGCTGTATAAAGCTGCCATTTTATGGCAACGTTTATGGGAAAGTTGAAATCAAACGGAATTCTTTTTTAATTCAGCATTTAGTTGTAGTAACAAAGTTCTTTCTCCGGATCAAAGTTTCTTTCAGTTTAAAAAATGTTCTAATATATAAAAATCGTTTACCTTGTTTAGCAACCTCTGCAGAACTAAACCCCTTTGCTATAAAAACTCGTATAAATTGTTTGGGTCTCAATTTCTTTCAATAAAAGCCATGAAAATCACTTTGTTTATTTAATAGTTCTGCCTCTGCTGACAGGTAATTACATTTTATTGCTGTCTTCTGTCTTTGTGCTGCCCCTCGTCACACCTTGCTCAAGATTTGGACAGGTGAGGGGGCGGGGGATAGGCTTAAGCTTGAGCAGATTTGTGTGTAACCTGGCGACAGTTGACGAGCTGCTGGCGTCGGCCTCGTCTCCGAGCTGTGCTTAACTGTAATAAGAAATACAATGCGTAGTTCGAGACCTCATCAAGAGGGAGCAGGGGCAGCAAAGGCAACACAGAGAAAGAGAAAGAGGAGGGGGAGGAGTTGCCACCTGCCGTCGCCGCAGGCAACCATTGAAGCGTTAAGGAAAATCAATTTCCTTTGCTGATGCCGTTGGCGAAATGAAGCCTGACATTTATTACCATATAAACAGCAAGAATTATTTCCATCCACCCGTTGCTGCTTGGGAGGCGCAAGCCGTAGGTGCCGCACAAAGCGGGCATAACTGAAGAGCACAGGAAACTGCAGCACAACAATACAATGCCACGCCCCCAATCCCAGTCGCATTCCCGTGCTCTTCCTCCTTTCCTATTCCCTGCCCTGACTTGAGCTTATGAGAGCTTGTGTATTGTGCATATTGTGTGAAATATTGGGTGTGCGGGTGTGCAGTGGTGTGTGTGCATAGGTGTGTAAAGGTGTGTATAGAGGTGTGTGTGTGTTTGTGTATAGGTGTGTTCACCGGAAAGCCAAAAGTTGCCGCCATCACAATAAGCGCCAAAATGCAATTTCACACACAAAGGCAGACGGCACCAACAGTGCACAGTGGCACAAACTCATTCAATCTTTGTCAAATCGAAAAATTGATTTTTTTCGTGTTGTCGTGATGCGCATGACAAATTACTAAAATTAAATGTTTTCATGTTTTTTTTATGTTTTATCTTACTGAAATTTATCAGGCTTGGGCACAGCTGTTTTAGTCACTGTAACAAATTGTGCCATAAATGTGAGTCGAAAATGATAAGGGAATGTGCGACAGAAATGGCGAGAGGAGAAAGAGAAATTAAAGTTGTGAAAAACACTTGAAAAATAGAGAAATTTTATTGTACAAAACATTTATGTGCATTCTCTCAAATTAAGAACTCAAGAATCTCGATAAAAATTGATGAAAAAAAGTTAGAAACAAATTTTAGCAGTTTTCCTTGAAGGTAACTTAGAATCTTTTCAGATTATCTTTCAACTTTAAAAGCATTAATATTCAATAATTTAATTCATATCCTTCTCTTCACCATTGCCCCACTGTGCCCAACCTTTGTCAAATACTTTGGCAATAAACTCACGTTTGTCCATTCTTTCCGTTCTTTAGGTGGGCCGATTATCATGGCAAGCAATGTACAACAACAACACCAACAACAGCGGCGGCAATTCACAGCAACTAAAGTGCAACAGCAACAGCAACATCAACAGCAGCAGCAACAGCAGCAGCAACATCAGCAGCAACAAGGAGAATGGTCTAAGCAGCGATTGCAACAACAACATCAGCAACAACGTGAGCAACATAATTCGACAGCGTCGTCCACGCAGCAACAACAACAAGAAGAAGAACTTGAACAACAGCAGCTGGATCGCAGTTGCAGCGTTCTACTGAACGGTAGGCAGCGCTTCTGCTGCAACCTGGACGCACTGAGGCAATCGGCCGGTCGACAGTTGCACTTTGCTACTCTAGCGGCTCTTCTGCTGCTGTTGCTGCTTACCCATGGAGATACTGTGCAAGCGGAGGGCAATGTTGGTAAGTCAAGAAGTACAATACTCCCCATTCCTTCTCTCTGTGCAACCACAATGCAAACACACCCAGTGGCAACTCTGTGGAGAGTTGTGAACACGACACACATTGCTGCTGCTGCTGCTCCTGTTTCTCGGTTATTGTTTTGCTCTTGTGGCAACAACATTTACAAGTTTAATTAAAACTTTGACAGAGTCAGGAACACCCAAACAACCGACTGCAAATCCCACACGTGCCGCACCTGCAACAAGCTCCAAACACAATCCGCATCAGTGTGCACCTCCCTCGGAAACCATAACAAGATTTGCCAATGCAAATATGTTTTTAACTAGTTTATGCACGTCGTGCATAAGCCAATTGCAACGCACACAAACACATACGCACACACATATATCGCATACACACACATATGTTTGTGTGTGAGTGTGCCTGGCCAGGAAGTTGCTGCAGCCTGCTGGCTGTGCAGACCGGAAACCCACAAACTGCGCCCAGCTAAACCAGCTAAACGAGTTATGCGTTGTTAAATCAAATTATCGTCCAAACGCCAAAAAGTCCACGCCCATTTTGTGCAGTGTACGGTGTACAGTGTCGACAAAAACAGTGCACTGTGGGGTGTGATGGAATCTGTAAAATATATGGAACAAAATAATAATTTCATTTGAGTTTATATGTAATAAGCAAAGTTAATGAAAAGGTTTCTTCAGTCAAACAACTTCAGAGTGAGGTTAGAACTGATTTACAGCGAGGTTGGGTTGAAATTGAGCTTAGAACTGATTTACAACTGGGTAAGGTTGAAATTGAGATTTGAATTGATTAACAATAAGTTGAGGTTGATATTATTTGTAGTAAAGAATTTAAGTTTATGGAAAAAAAAGGTTAGAAATGATTTACAACATGGTAATGTTGAAAGGTTAGAATTGATTTAAAATTAATTAATTAATTAATTCACATTAATTTATTATCTTGAATATGTTAGGGTTAAATTTAGGTAAGAATTGATTCACAATAAGTTAAAGTAGATATTAAATTGTTTATTTGCATTTGAGGTAATTCAAAATTGTGGTGAAAATTGATTTACAGCAAGGTTAGGTTGAAATTATGCTTAAAATTTATTTAAAATGAGTTTAAGTTTACATTCATTTATTATTTTACTTCAAGGGAATTCAAAATTGAGGTAAAAACTAATTTACAACTGCTCTAGGTTGAAATTGAGGTTAAAATTGATTGAGTGAGGTTAGGTTGAAAGTTATTTTTACTCGTCATCTGTAATCTAAATTATGAACATTTTTAAAAGCAAGAGAGCAATTTGTGTGTTTTGCATCACACAAAATAGCAGCAAAACTAATATTTATCTAATCAAAAGAGATGTAAGTAAGACTCTACAAAATTGCAAATTCAAATTCGTTACATGTAAAATTGTAAAATTTCTTTGTCAGTTTATAAAACATTTCCTTTGCAAAAAGTCCTTTATTTGTTCATTTATTTTGCTTCTTTTGTAAGCTCTCAAATTGAACTCGTACTTGATACTCTTGTATCAAAATATTTACTGTTACATGTGCGAATATTTATACATGATGTTGTTTACTTTGCCATGGCTGTCAAAATATGCCTTTGTTCCAGAAATTTGGGATTGGTGAATGGCAAAACACACAAGCAAACTCAGCAGAATTTTCTATTTGTGAATCGAGTAGGGTTTCCTTTTGAGAGTTTTCTTCCAATTTCAGGCACAAAAGAAAGAAAAATAATAGAAAACTTGGTTGAATTTAAATAAGAAATTGATTGGCAGTAAATTAAGTATTTCTGTGTTGGTCAGAAGACTTAGTAGAGTGCTCTCCCGTTGTGCTTCCTCTCTCATTTCATTTGAGTTCTCTTTAGGGGGTCAATGCATTATGCAAGTAAAACCTGCAGCACCTGCAGCTTTTGGTGCCAACTGTACTTTTGCATTAGCAGCAGCAGCAGTAGCAGCAGTAGGTAAAACACAGCAGCAACAACAAAGCGAGCTGAAACTCGAGCTGGGCTGGGCGCTGCAAGGGCCAGTGGGGCTCTCCCCATGCTGTCATGGCAACAACCAGTTGCTGATGGAAAATTGCATGGACGTCAGCAATCAGCCCACACTCTGCCTGTTGTCTGTGCGCATGAGTGTGCCTGTGTGAGTGTGTGTGTGTGCGCGTGTGTGTGCATTTATGCATTGCCCTATACAAATATCAACAGGAGCTTGGTCCTGGGATTTATTGATTGCCCACTGCTGTCGCAAGTCTGCATGTCGCCCACGCATCCTGTTGCTGCTGCTGCTGCGCTGCTGCTGCTGTTATGGTTGCTACGGTTACTGTTGCTGCTGCTGCGTAGTTGCTGTTGCTGCCACTCCCTGCTGCACATAGATAAATGAGCCAACACTGTACGCTGTTGCCCGACGTTGCCACACACACTGACAAGAGCACAATGGGGCACTTTGTTGTTGTGCGTGTCATGTATAAATTAGTAAGCAGACTGCATTATCAGCTACGGCAACAGCAGCAGCAACGCCAACAGAAACAAAAGCAGCAGCAACATCATCATTAGCTGTAACTGCCTCAAAGCAGCACTCGAGTTGCAACTTTACCCGCTCGTGCCATAAAATTTAATTAACAGCTGCATGTGAAGGCTGCTGCCATTTTTGTGGCATGTGCGAGTGAAGCTGCTGTGCAACACGCATTGAACTTTGCCTCTGCCTGTCGGCAGCTGCCAACTGACAGCAGCAACAACAATCACTGACAACAACAACAACAAGTTAAGACAACAACAACTTCATTAAAATGACAGCAAGCAAAGGCCAAAACTTTTGCTGCCCGTCAACAGTTGCCTCAGCAGCCTCTCTGCCTGTTGTTGCCTCCGAAGTTGCCGCTGCTGCTTCTGCTGCAACTGTCACCGCATTTATTCATTTCATTTGAAAAGCAAATATTTGCGCACATTTTAAAAGCAGTTCCAGCTGCAGTTCCACTTTCAATTCTATTTCTATTTTCAGTTTCCCATTGTCGTTCATATTTTCCGCACTCATTTCGATGCAGAATTGAATGCAAAACCCAAAACTAAATTCAGTTGCAACTGCGAAAAGAACTTTTCTCTCTCAATTAGTCATGAATTATTAATTAGCTCGACGCGAAAATAGTTTAAATAAATGCAGCGCTAATGCAATTTGCATGCAATGTCCATGTGTCACGTTGCGTATACGCCGTGATGTGCGAGAAAAAATGCTGAAAACTCTAAACAAATTTACAAGCAAACAATTTGCAGTTGTCTCTCTCTCTCCCTCTTTTTTGTGGCATCAATTATTACGGTTATTGTTGCATTTGGGCTTACGCCTGCGGTCTGAATTGATTCAATTAAAACCGAGCATAGTTTCCAATTAAATGCGCAATTGTTTCATGTTTTTCACAAATATTCTGTGTGACTGCACAAATTGAACAGATATTTGATAAATTGATTGCATTCTTTAATTTATATATTCCCCACAAAATCCTTAAGACAATTTGTACGCTTGGTGCTCTTAAGCTCTTAAGACTGTTCGAGAGCTTTGTACGAATTTCAATTAAAATTGCAAACTGTGAATTTGCTGAACTGAAGTTTTCTTTGCTCTGCTGAATTTTCGGCAATATAATATATTGAATTTCCTTAAAAATGAAGCAAGAAAAGTGATTATATTTTTAGTTTAATTATTTTGTTCATTCAATTTGGGCTCAATTTTAGTTGAATGATTTCCAGAGTAGCGAAAATGTAGAAAGGAATATCTACGTTAATAAAAAAAAGGCTAGAAATGTTTATAAATATTATAGATTAGTGTTTTATAGGTTATTTCTTTATTTTTAAATTAAATTGATATTTAAGTACCTTAGGTTATTATTAGAAACTTATAAAATAATTATTTTCTTTATCTCGACTTATTTTTCGCATGTTATTTTTGTATCTTTTGATTTTTATTAGATCCGCTCTTAATCCCACATTGAAATAACTTAGTCCATCAAAGTTTTCTAGCACTTAACCAATTTCACATTATTATTTCCTCCCCCACTTACACACACACACACACCCACACACAATGTTAAGATGCTGTATGCGAGAAAGTTTCCCTAATAGAAATACGTCGGGCACAACTAAAGTATTTAACTCCTTTGCAAAGTCCACTTGGCGCAATTTAAAAAGTTCCATTGCCATAGCTAAAAAGCTAGTTAAAAGTCTGTGCAGCACACTGGGATGAGTGCCGCATTATCTGGCAACTAGCAATTGTTGTTGTTGTTGGTATCCAAGTTGTTGTTGTTGTTGCTGCTGCTGCGTGGATTCCAAGCGCAACTTTGTGCCGTGTAAATGCAACAGTTTTGTGCAAAAGTTGCGTCTATTGTTGGCGTAATTGCAACACTTAAATTCAGCGCTGCGGTTCACCTGCAATGCGCTGCAGCAAAGGGAAGGAGGGGAAACGGAGGTAGCATAGGAGGATTCCAACTGCTTGGAACTGTCGTTTTTGTTGCTCTTGTCGCCTTTCGCTTGTTTTTCTGCCAAATTGAGCAGGCAGGCCGAAATGCGCAGCCAGACAGAGGTAGAAGAAGAATACGAAAAGTTTTCAGCTTCATTTTCAGCTGTTTTTCTTCTTTGGCTGCACTCAAGCGGACAAAAAGTCTGTCTGCAAGTGTGAGGAAAAGTCGTGTTTCCGCCCGACGGAAACTAACAACTATGCGTGCTGCGCTGCGCTGCGTTTCGATTACAACAGCAGCTGGATAACAATATGTTGACGAGCTAACATTCCCCATGCTCCTCGAAGTATGCAGCACAAGTTGAGCTTTAAGCGGAAGTAGGAAGAGAGAGAGGGAGAGGAAGATAAAGAGAGCACGCGCAATTTGTTTCGCGTCATTTGAGTAGAGGCAGGCGCAAATTAAGTGCATTTTCATTAGTTACAAGTTGTTACATTTAATAAATTAAATTGCCGTGGCATGCAGCAGCAGCAGCAACTGGCGGCGCCTCAACTTACTGCAATTATTTTTCATGGCTCGCACACTTTGCACAGTTAGCCTTGTCCGCCTCAGCTGCAGCAGCAGTAACAGCAGCAGTGCAAACTGAAACTTTTCTGTTCCTTTTTTTTCCTGCTACCCAGCGGCTATCACATGAAGTACTTCACACACACACACACACTCACACACTCGAGAGAGTGCGAAAAAGAGATGTAGAGGGAGATAAAAGTGCAGCCAGTCATCCGAGGTTTATGCTTAGAGCAAATGCAAAGTTTTTGCTTCGCTCACGAGTTGAGTTGTGCTCTACCTGCGTCAAAAAAAGAAGTGTTTGAGGTGAGGTATACGACTTGCAGATGCGCTGTAAAAAGTAATAAAAGTAAAGAAGTATTTTATATGATCAGACATTGTGTATCACTTCAATAATTTATATGTTTTTTAAGCTTTTCTTATAAGAGATATAGAGCTAATAACTGAATGACTTATTTGAATGATTGAATATATTTCTAAGGTGCAGAGAACAGTAAAACAATTTATGTAAACCATAAGAAGAATTTGGGGTTTTTAGGCACCTCTCAGAACTCTCATAATGAGTCGAGTGTACTCTGAGTATATATATTTAAACTATGGCAAACTGCAATCATTGCATCCGTCTCAGAACTTAACGGACGTCATGAATCAGGTACGAATGGAATCGAGAATGGAAAGGCAAAAGTGGAGCAAGAACAGAGATATTGACAGCAAAGTTTTGTCGACTCTGTGACGTGGAACAAATGTCCGAAAAAGTTCTTCCCCAACTTGTCTGGAGTGTGGAGTGATAAATAACCGAGTGAGCGAGCAAACAGCATATGGTAAATGTCAACTGCGGGCTTTATGAGTTGCCCGGCACAGCAGAGATTGTGTGGCAAAAGTTTTGCAAATAGTTGAGGAGAGATTGCTGAAATATCCGAGTAAATATTTGAAAAAAATATTTATTTAAAGTTTCGTAATGTCAGCAATGAACACAACACTCCTTCACACTCGAGATTAGCACAATTGAATAGCTCTGAGACTGTGTGTGTTATATCGTTAGACAATTAAGTCAGTCTGGTCATAGTTCGCCTGCTGAAAGCCATAACAATTCAATTATGTGGCTTCATAAACTTGCAGCAGGCCTAGGCCAGATGGAATGTGTGTGCCTCTCTATAGTGTATATACACTTATATTGTATCAAGTGTATCGTACGTTATCGAGGGCAGCTACTCAGGCATTGGCTGGCAAGTTAATTAAACTTTGAGAGTTCAAGGCAGAACCAAGACAAGGCAGCAAGAAGAAGATGAGAATGTAATTAAGAGATAAAAACGAAACAATGCGAGCAGGCAACCTGCTGTGTGTATGTATGTGTAGTATCTATTCATGTGTGTATGTGTGTGTGTTTTACTGTCAGTTATTGAGCTATGCTTAAGGATTCTCGACAGAACTGACTGACAGGCAGGCGCTCATTGAGCAAACAATCATGATAAGTTTATAGTTCCTTCAGACCGGGGGCTAAATCCAAATTGAAAGATAATCAACGAGCGAGGCGCACAATGCGTGGCTAATGACTAATAGCGGTAATCATCATAAAGTTGCACAAAACTGAAATATGAATCGTAATAAGTGCGGCTGCTGCTGCCTGCGTGTTCCATTGAAATTGGCGTCCAAATTACGAGCGGGCATGCCATAAAAATTAACGTGCCATCGTAAATACATTGTATACGCCCTGCAGCAGCCCCCGTTCCCCCGACTTTTTCAATATATATATATGTTATGGGATATACATACATACATATATCCTGTAGGAGAGTGCAAATATGCGTAAAATTGCGTACATATTTCGCACAGACTGAGAAAAATACACACAGTGCCACGCCCACATGCTCAGGCTCTGTTACACACCACACACACATCATGTCATATACACCACGCACACACACACCATCTCACACAACACATTCGGCATATTAAAAACCAAAAATGTCGCGACCAACAGAACGAAGCAGAGCAAAATACTAAGAAGTCTAAGCTGCTAAGCCGCGTGAGCTGCCGAAGCTCAAGTATACCCTGTAAATGGAAATAAAGAGAAGTAGAAGTAGTAAAACTTAAGAAACGTGCTGGCAGAGAAACACATACTCCTTGTTTTATAACGACTTACAGGGTATTGAAACAAAAGCCTAGGCTGTGCCAGCCCTAAGTCTGTTTTGGGCTGTTTGGTGCACTTGTTTATATATTTACCATATGGCTATGGGCGTGGCACTTAGGCAAACACAATCGTACACACACACCCAGACTCCCTCACTCACACACACACACATGCATATCCCATTGCCCGCAAGCCAAATGCGAGCAATTACTTTGTTGGCACTTTGTTTTCGGTTGGCTTTTGAAGTGCTTTTTATTTTGTTTTCTGCGCTTCTCTCCCCCCTCCCACCAATTCGCCTGCGGGTAGCCAAAAACCTAATTCCGTATCAGGCGCGAGTTGAGTGTGCCAAAACTGCAATATTCAGCCAGCAATTGTTGTTGTTTTCAAGTGGAAACTACACTTAAAAATGTTGAATTTATTTATATAAATTTTGGAATTTTTAAATCGTTATTTTGCGGCTTATTTGCAACTGGAAACGTAAATTGATTGCGTAATTTATGCAAATGTATTTATTGCCGCGCCGCAAAGTAGGCAATGCAAATGTGAAAAGGAGCTTGGCAATGCAAATAAATGTTAATTTCATGGTAATAACGTTGGCCTCGCCTGCTGCAAGGTGTAACAAAAGGCAAACAGAGCAAGACCAAGACCAAACCCAACCAACCTCCGATCCCTGCCATCTTCTTCTGCATAAACAACAAGTTGTGAGAGCGAAAAAGAACGAAGAAGGCAAAGCAGAAGCCAAAAGTCAACTAAACGTGTATTGATGTACACGGTACACATGCCTACGGAGTGTGTGCATATGTGTGTGTGTGTGCGAGTGTGTGTAGGGTAAAGGCAAATACTTTGACTCTCACTGGTATTTGCATGCTGCCTACTTTCCGCCTGCCGTCGCCAGAGGTCGCGCATAAAAAACAAAGCGGTAAGGCAAAAAACATGTAAAATTCATTGAGGAAAGCTGTGGAACAACAACAGCTGTGTCGAGATTGCTGGACCGAATGAGGCTGAGGGGTCCTAAGGCTACTCTGACATATGCATACATACATACACATACATATGTGACTGTATGTGTGTGCGTGCGTGCCTACCCATTGATGTTTGCCTAGGGTCCTAGCTAGCACTGCGTAGGCGTGCGGAAATTTAATAAGAATTGGATTTTTATGTTTTGCGTGCTGATATGGCATATGGCAGAGATGTTTAGCTGTGCCTGGGTGTTGCTCCATGGGGCGTACTTAATTTGGCATTAATACCCATGACAAGCCCAAAATACTCAGCCTATTCACGCATATTCCACACCTCCACCCCTTGGCGACCTTAACCTTTTGTGCTAATGATTTGATTTATCTATGTGGCCAGAGCAGAGAATGAATGTTAGGCTAGGCGTGGCCATTATTTGCACACACATAAATAATTAATGCATTGCATACTTCGCGGCGGCAGGTAAATTAATTTTATTGATTTTAATGTGCTGCAAATTAAGGTTAATAGAAAATAATTAGAAGCGTTTAATGACCGTGCACAGGGCACATAATTAAAATAGATGCTTCACTAGATATCTGCCCGGCACGTGTATCCACATGTGTATACACTGTATGTATATTTACATACGTTTATTAATTCATTCTATTTGCATAAACTGTTTGTGTATTTCGTATTCCGATTTGCCAAAATGCTTTTTCCGCCAATTAATTAAATTCTGTGAATCGCAAATTAAATGGGATGCTCTTCCGATTTCCGAGTGGTTGCGCCTCCTCATCGTATTTGCAGTAATTATTCAATAGCACCGAAAAGTAAAAGTCGTTTTAGTTCCTCACTTTCTTTTCGCCTTCGTGAGTTTGAAAATTTCTTGATTTTGCTGCTCATAATTTATGCAAAAACCTAATGAATTTTTATGCCACAGCAAAGAGGAGGAGGGCAAAGGGCAGCCGGGACTCGACAAATTAATGAAAATTCATGAACAATTGTGTGTGTGTTCAAAGCGGGGAACGTGATGGGCGGCCATTAACGATTCCAAATTAAAAGCGACCTAAGCAATAATGAAAGAGAAAGAGAGGGGAAACGGCGCGGAACTGTGAACAAAATAATAAGCAATAAAGATTTGTGCATTATTTTATGGTAAATTGGCAAAACGAATGAACGTAATTGCACAATAAAGTGTGCAAAACGTTTTTGCATTTAATTAAATCATGGAGAATGCCCGGCATGAGCTCGAGTGAAGCCACTGCAAGCTCCTGGGGTTATAGGTAGGAATTTCGGGGATTTGCATGCGCAAATTCGGCTAAAAGCCTTATAAAGCCAATTGCCGGGAATTTGCATGACACAAGAGTGGTGAGGAGGGGAGAGGCGAGGGGTGCACGGGCAGGAATGTTGCTGTTGGAGTCTGTTGCTGCTTATGCAAGCAGCCAGATAAGCGTAGCGAACCAGCCTGGCAGCTAGTCAGCCAGCCAGTGAGGCGTACCTGGCATAAATCTCTGTAAATGCAGCTGCAGTGCCTCCTCTCTTCTACTCTTTGGTACTTTGCTGACTTGCGAAACGCAGCACGCAGGCAGATATCTCGAGAAAGAGAGAGAGAGAGATAGTGGATACACCTTGGGGGACGGCAACCAGGTTTAATATTAGAATTTTGATTTTGATTTTCATTTTGCCATTTTGCGTTTCAATTTCGATTGAGTTGCGTATTCGATTGCCCAAAGAAAAGGCAAGGGAAGTGCAGGAGAAGGGAATGCAGGGAAATGAGACCTTCTAGAACTCGTTTCAATTGCAATTTCGTAGAACTTTTCCACTGTCAGCTTTGCAGCTCACTTTGCGGAAAGGAATTTCTAATGAAGCAACAGCAGCAGCAACAGCAGCAGCTCCTGCGAAAAGGATTTCATTATGCATTTGCTGAAAAAGAGACTCGTTTGTCATGTGCAACAAAATACGGAGAAACATGAGCAGCTTATAAAGAGAAGAGGCAGCAGCAGTAGAAGAAGCAGGAAAGTGCATGAGGAAAACGTTTTGCAAGAAAGTTGATATAGTGCGTTGGCAAAATCGATATGAAATGGCCAATTTATTATGCTGCCAAAGAGAGAAAGATTATTCTTTAGCAACACGAATTTGAATATATTATTTGTATATATTGAGAGAATTTATCGATGCTTTGATTTATGCGAGACAATTAAGTAATAAAATGGTTCGTAAATATTCATTTAAGTGATAGAGAGATGAAATTTCATGAGGCAAAAAACTTGTTAAAATAAATCAAAGATTAAAGCAGCCATAAAGAAGTTTCTAACTAATTTGTGGATAAAAGGGATGAGCTTAAAGAATGTGTGGAACAGTTGACAAAGCGAGCCATAAATAGTTTGTGATTTTGTAAAAGGTTTCAAGCGCAGTTCACACTATCCTTTATCTTGCTCTCGAGCCGGGGACAACACTCAACTATTCAACTACTCAACTATTCACCTATTCATGGTGTCCCTCATGAGCTCAAGATGCACACTTGATGCCCATTTCAGTCGAGTATGTTAATCAGTTGAGGCAGTCGCTTAGCTTGGCCAACATGGAAATCCTGCAAAAGACAAACAGGAGTCAGCATCATCATCATCATCCTCATGATCATCATTGCACTGTGTGTGCTGTGTTGTGGTCCCTTGTGTTGCTACTTCACTACGCTGTGGTTACTTCTTGTGTGTGCGTGTGTGTGTGTAGCTTGGGTTTACTTCAAGCTTGAGCATTATGTGCTTAATCTTCCGCTTGTTGCGCTGTTGCTTCCTCTTCTTCTGCTTCTTCTGGCCACACTCAATTTATATTGGCTCAGGCCAAAAGGAAATGTTGGACATAAAAAACAGTTTATACTCGAGTTTCGGCTACCCACTGTGCCCGTGTGTGTGTGTATGGGGGGTATGGGGGCGTGGCTGTTCTTAATTGCGTGCCAAATTTGTGGTGAGCATAGGCCAAACAAATTTCTCTAACAAATTTGGCAAGATAAATCTGGCCCGTTTCTCTCGACAGGGGTCAGGCACTGCCAGGGAACTGTCGACGCGAGTGTTGGGTAGAGTGTAGTAAAGCGCGAACGTATTTAAAAAATTTATGAATAAAATGAGTGCGCATAAATCAGCGTGCGAAATGAAAAAGTGCTTAGCAAGCGAATGCGACGAACGGCGCTTAAAGCGGAAGGTCATTTGGCTGGAGAAAAGTCTGGCAGCTGCTACTGCTGGCAAGGAGGCTGCACAGGAGGAGGCGGCACAGGAGGAGGCTGCCTTGGCTGCTGTGAAATGCCGACGCTTATTTACACTTCATAAAGCCAAAACAAAAAGCGGCGCCAAAGCCGCGTGGAGAGCGCAAAAGCAAAAGTTTTTCTTTCCCTTTTTTGCCACACACACGAAATTGCAGCTAAGCCCATAAACAGCTGCATGACGCTGCAAGTGTGTGGAGTGTATGCGTGTGTGTGTGCCACGCCTTGAGCCTGGCTTTATTATGTTTTATTTGTTTGTTTGCTTTGCGCTGCGTACGTGTGTGTGCCGCAGCATTAAATGCTTAGCTTGTCACAGAAGGTGTGGCTGGGGTGACAGGGGGTAGCACGAAGTGGGGGGAGTGGGGAATGGCACAGTCAAAGAGGAGGGCGGGCAACTGGTAGCTCGTGTTTCTTGTTATGCTGGCCCTAACGAGCTGCCTCGCTTTGTGTCTATCATCCTCTCGTATTGCATGTTGCTCCCTCACCCATACACCCTAACCCCCCCTTTGCCTCTGCCCCTACAACTGCCACTGGCTGTGCACTGATTTGCTGCTCTGTTCTCTTGCTCTCCCCCTCCCTTTGTACGTATCTCTGTCTGTGTCTGTCTGTGCTGAGCTCTGCTCTGTGCCTTGTCTATGTCACGATTAATGGCAGCCTGTTATTATTTATTTCTCTTTGTGTGGCGCCCCTGACAGTTGTTATTTGTACGCTCTGTACACCCTGTGCCCCCACCCTGTAAGCCTCGTTCCCTACTGCTGCTGGTTGTCAGCGCTTTTTCATGCGAATGCCTGAAACAACATCATTAAAGCCTCGCATGGCAGCACGTTGCCCATTAAGGTCCACGCATTGCTGCACACTGGTTCACAAACAATTTACAAAGTGTAATTAATTTCGCTGATGAAATTTGAATATGTATTCAATGTTAAAAGGATTGCCAGGCATAAGTTTACAACTTAATTAAAGTCGAGTTTTAAATGCATAAAAGTCTAGTATTTATTTAATACCGATGGTATTATACTGCCCCAAATGAATTTACATAATGTTGCAAAGATTTTTTCGTATTTCAAATCCCATTTAAATTATGTAGATTTCATTTTGCTTACATGCCAAATGAATCCCGCAACGCATCACTGTGTTGCTGCCGTAAGATATGCTACGTTTTTTTTTCTGACCCCCACATTACACATACCACACGTGGGCCGGGCCTCGCTCTTGCCCCTGCCGGCCACACGTGCCAACAGCAACAACAAAATGTTGTTATGAAATGAAAATCTTTTTAAAATTCCTTGACCCGAAAGCAAATAACAAAAGCAGCGAGACCCAAAGCCACAGGACATCAAGCGAGGGTGGAGGGCGGGGGGGAGTGGCTGGCCAGGGGTTGCGTTGCGAGCTGCTAAGTAAACAGCCGCGTAGCTGCTTGTTGCCAGAGGGGGAGAGCAGAACAGCAGAGCAACAGGATTGCCTTGAAATATGCATGAACGTGGACATCAATCAAAAATGCGGGGTAGCTGCCCCCCTTTCCCCCCTTCCTTACTGCCAATCTTCCGTGCTGTCCCGCACTGTTTCTGCTGCTGTTGCTGCTGCTGCTGCTTCTGCTGTTGTTGATGCTTCCTGTTGCCGCCTCAATTGACGCGCTACGTCGCACAATTTATGTACGGAATTTTCAATTTCGCCCTGCGGCTGAATTTATTAAATTGTTGCGGTCGCCTCACTGTTTGCCCAAGTGGCCACCGCCTGTGGCATAATTTATGTGTAGAAAATCTCAGCTCGTTGACAGTTGTTCAAGGCAAACGTTCGCCAAACGTATCAATCAAAGCGCAAATCAAACTGCAAACCGCAATGGGCAACGGGCAATGCGTATAAGAAAGCGGGCGAGGCGAATTTGATTTGTTATTCGGTTTGCCATAGATTGCAAATCATGCGGCATGGCAGCTCAATGCGCTGTTGCAGTTGCAGTTGACCTTAAACAGAATGTATAGCGGGAGTGAGCTGTGAGTTAAGCTTACAATATTGATGGATTAGCGAAGTTCTGCTGCCGCAACTTATTGCAAACTTTGTGCATACTAATCGAATGATTAAGGAGTATGTTGTGGTAAGCTTACTCGATTTCTTTGCAAACTCTTTTTACTACCTCAATAGTTCGACTGGCAGTTTATAGAGCAAATCGAGTGGGCCATAAATAAAAGTTACGGCAGGCAAAAAACCTGGCAGGCAAAAGGGATCAGTATGGGGAGAAAGAGGAGGAGAAAGGGGCAGCAGCAGAGTGCGAAACGATGCACTTGGCCAGTGGCACTTAAAGCTTTTAACATTGATTCGGTTTATTGCCTGGCCTGGCATGGTCTGGCCATGGCAATGGGCTATTTTCCGGGCAAGAGCAGCGTGCAACGTGTGCAGCTTAAATGTGGCACATTGTGGAATATTGCGCATACGCCGCATATGCCGCGTGGCCCTTATCAGACGTGCAAAAAGCAATGCAGCTAGCAAACGGGCTAGAGCACAGTGGGAAGGTGCCTCACTCCCTCTCCCACTTCTGTCAGGCACATGAGCATGCATATTTATGAGCTTGCTCTGAGCACGCTGCTTATGGGCTTTGATGCTGATGCGGATGCGAGATTTGTTTTTCCACGCTTAGCGTCAGTGTTGACAGTGCAGGAGGGCGACTAACAGCAAGTGGCAGTGGGCGGAGACAACAAAGGAAGGAGCAACAGCAGCAGCAGTAGCTAGAGGAGCAACGGGAGGATTTGCAGGCGAAGCATGACTTTGCCCTGGCCATCTATCATCTCTCACCTTTTGCACCATAGACAATTAGACAGGCAACAAAATTGCTTTTCTAGCTGCCACACCATTTGTTGCTCCTCCTCCTTCTGCCCCCTCCCTCTGCTGCTGCTCTGCCCTTGTGTTTGCATGCTCGGCACGTGCCGCTGGCCCATTGACAGATAGATGGCCACTTTTCACATTTATTGGCAATTTTGTCGAGCCAGACACAAAACTAGCCAAGTGCCGAGTGCCGAGTGTGGCAAGTGCCAAGTGGCAACTGGCAACTGGCAAGTGGCATGTGGCAAGTGCGCTTCAATCTGTCAACTGTGGAATATTCTATAAAATGACTTACACTGTGTCAAACTGGCCCAACAATGTTGTGTTGGCCGCGACAACAACGTGACGAGGCGTAGTTGCATGGGCATCAAAATGACATTTGATGGGCATGTCTAAGTGCCACACACAAAAGGGGTGCCCCTGCTGCCACTGCTGCCTAGCTGCCTCTGCTGTTTTGCTGCCTAGCTGGACTTGATTGCCAGCGGGATCGGCTGTCCGACCGACTTTTATCTGCCACTTATTCATGCGCATTTCATTTGGCTGTCGGATGAAGTCATCTCACACATTTTTTCTGCCTCAAAAAACCCTTCAAGCTCAGAAAGGGGCGAGTTAATTTCTGTGTGTGGCAAGAATAAAACTCATAAAATGCTTATCAAAAAGGGTCCAGCTAGAGGAATAAACGGAGAATCCTTTCTGCTGCCCCAAAGATGCTGCCTAATAATGTCGAGGGAAATCTTTTAACTAACTAAAGTTGCCCCTGAAAGAGCTGAAAATGTTAGGAAAAAGTCACAAGTAGTCCACAGTTCTCTTTAGTTGCGCATACCCGCAGTGCGTTGATTAGCACAGGGTGTGCGTGGGGGAAGTTTGCCTGCTCTCCGGAGATTAATTTACAGTCATGTCCTGGCGGCAATTATTCAACAATTAAAAAACAAACGCTGTGCCGCGCGGCAGCTTAACGTTGCCAAGAGGGTCGGCTGCGGGAGTAGGCGGAGAGGGAGGGAGAAGAGAAGACGAAGAAGAAGGAATGGCGTGGGCTGCGACATTACTGGGGCTTAATTAATGGCCAAGAAATGTTTTTGTGCGTTGCGTCAACAGGCAAAAGTTACAGCCGAGTCGAGAAGACCACGAAAATTGTTGACAACAAAGTTTTTGGGGCTGGAGGCGAGAAGATGCTACAGAAGGAGAGAGGGAGGAAGGGAGGGAGGTAGGGAGGGACAGTCACTGACAGGCGGTGACGTGGCCTACGTGCGTATTCTTGGCTTGTTTCATGTGCCACGCTAAGGAAAGTGCCACATTTTTCAGTAGCAAATTCCAAGGCAGACGACGGCGATGGCGACGGCAAGCTCAGCTCCAAATCCCAACAAAGCGCGGGCAGCTGCGGGCCTTGACGTCATAGCATAGCAGTAGCAACAACAACAACAACAATAGCAACTACAATAACAGCAACAACAACAGCAACTACAATAACAATGCATGCCAAGAGGGCACACGAACCGACAGCTGACTAAGGATTCAGGATGGAGCACATATTTCGAACAGGCTCCCTCTCTCCCTCTGCTTCCTCCTCCCCCTCTCTCTGCCCATGTTCCTGTCACAGTTGTCTGTGTGCGAGTGCGTGTGTGTGTCATGTGCGACATGCTCATAAAAAGCGTTTATTTAGCCAAGAGCCAAGCAAGTGGCACATGACACCAACAACAGCAACGACAACAAACGACAGGAACAGGAACAACGACAAAATGGCGACGTGCCAAAAACTCCAGCGGAAGTGAGGGCTAGTTAGGGTAGCTGGCTTGCCTGGCTTGCCAAGTGGTTGCCAGTTTGCTTAGTGTGGTAATGCTGATTTGGCTTTTACCACATCATTATGTCTTAACTGAAATTTGCTTCTTTTTGCCTCCGCGTCTCGTCATTGTTAACAACTCTTTCAATGTGCTCTAACTCACTCTAACTCATGCCATCTCTCTATCTCTTTCTTTCTCTTGCAGGCTGCCAGTTTGTTAGGACACTTTGCATACCCAACGCAGAGGTCTGCTACGATGGTAAGTGCCGATAAGCAGAGGCAACACTCGATTAAGTCGATCCAACTGCCAGATTGTGTTTATGGACTGCGAGGGTTCTGTTTACAGACTGATAAGTTACACAAATTCCCCCCCGGAGAAGAGCAACAGTGAAGGGGGACTGAAACTGATACATATCTAACAGTTGAACGGCGTCTGGGGAAAAATAACTAATTTACAATTAGTTGGGCGACTTTTTGACAGAGGAAATTGTGCAGAAAGGTTTTTTTAAGGGTAGTTCAAGCTTTTAGCTTGGGAAAATCTTCATTCTGTTTATATGCAAGTACTAATTTGGGATTAAAGATAGCCAGCATACAAGTGATAATATATTGAGCCAACTTATTCAACTTAACCTCAAAAAAATTAAACTATTAATTCTAAAACTTCTACAAAGTGCGGTTAGTCCATTCACAGATAGTAAAGAGTTAGGGGGAGATTAATTACGAGACACTTTAACTTTAAGGGCTCCAAGAAATTTATGAAATATTAAGGTTATATATGGCTAACTCCTCCAACTTATACTTAACCTCAAAGTATTTTAAACAAAATAATATTAATGTCAACAAAACTTAAGCTAGAAATTAATACTAAAGGTTCTATGTGAGGTTAGTTTGAATTACTTAACCCCAATCGTACTGAAATTATTACATTAAACAAGGTTAATTCGTTGAACTTAACCTCAAAATATTAAAAATACACGTTACATATTATTGTCTTCAAATCTCAATCTAGAAATGAACACTAAAGATGCAATTTGCAACAAAATTATTTGCTAAATTTGTATGCTCCTTATTCTACTGATGTAATAAGATTATATAAGGTTCACTCCTTTAACTTAACCCCAAAATATTCAAAATACAAGTTGAACTAATTTTCTACAAAGCTCAAACTAGAAAAGTACACTAAAGATGTTATGTGAGGTTAGTTCTTATAACTTAATCGCAAATGCAATATATAGAAAATTATTTATACATTTTAAATTGCTAGAAGTCCTCTCTCCGGCAGATTGTTTATCTGCTTCTAATGACTAACTATACTAGGTTAGCTCTTTGAGCTTAACCCCAAACATAAATCACTTCCTTCCTGCGATCGCACAATCTGTTATAACCGCCCCCAGCAGTGCTTAATTCCATATATCATACTCTCGCATATCGTGACGATGCAAAGTTATGTGCTGTGGCTAATGACCGGAGCTCTTGGTAGCTGGGATCGACTTGCCTGGTGTCCTCGATAGCACTAAGTGCACTCAATAACAGGTTTTGCCAGGCAATATAAAACTCGACTCGGGGCAGCTTTCGCCTGCAGCAATTGCCAACAATTGCGAAAATGCGCGCTGGACAAGCCTTGTCCGCCTTTCCCCCCTAGCTGCTTCACAGACTTCCCCTATTTGTGGGTCAACATGCAAGCGTGGCACAGCTGAGCGTGGAGACTCTACTAAATTCTCATATATTTTCGTATTTGCCAAGCTCTTCAATGCCAGCGTCGCATTCAAAAAAGGACAGCCAAAAGCAAATGGGTGGGCGAGAGGGGGGCGTGGCACAAATAGAGCTGCAGCAGGCGTTGACTAGCAGTGCATTATCGAGCACACACTCAATTACTTATGTAAGCTCTGTGAAATTTGTGGATGCGGGGAAGAATTACTCAGTGCAGAAAGGGGTGAAATGAGAGAGGGGCAGGGGGAGGGGGTTAGTTGAGCATGGGGTGAAAGAACAATTGCAACTGCAGCGGCTGCTGCTGCGGCTGCCGCTGTCGAGGCAAACCTGCGAAAAATTGTGGAAAAACTGTTGACCCCAAAAGCGGGAGAAAAGCGTGCATTCGAAAAAGGGAAGCCGACTACACTGCGAGAAATAGTTGTGATAAGTTCAAAAATTTTGTTTACCCAATTTATATAAATTTTCTTTTTATAGTTATACAATTAAGTATATATTATATTATATCACATTAAAAAAAATTAAAGCTATATAATTTAAAGAATTATTTGTTGAAAAGGAGAAATACTAGTATATAAAATATTTAAAACTCTTGAAAAATGGTTAAAGTAGAAGTTCACTTTGCGATATTCCGTTTACGACTTCACCTGGTCCAAAATTAAATTTAAATATAAGAAAATATCGCTCTCAATAATATTTTAATTTAAATATCTTAGTTCTTATCTTTATTTTATTTTATTTTATTCACCAATATCAATTAAGACATTCCGCTTAAAATGAAAATTAATAATTATAAAGAAAAGTACAATGACAATTAAAAATATTTATAAGTATAAAATTGAAATTTATACACTAAAAATAATTATTAAATAATTAATGAATTATTAATCATTCATTAAAAAATTGAAAGGTTCAGCTGGGAAAGCAAAAAACTATCATCAACATACTAAAAAATGAGGAATAACTAAATGAATGAGTAGAATCACCGTTTGCACAACTATTTCTCGCAGTGTAACCACCCATATGCAGATAGCGGGCATTGTGTGCGGCTGCTGCATTGCCTGCACTGTTCCTCGTCCCCAGCCGCATTTGCATTATGCAAATTACGGTCGGGAGAAGCCGCAAGGATATGTATTTAAATGCTCGTAAATCACAATGAAAACAAAAGGTGCCCGGCAAGGAAGGCAGAGGGGAAGCGGGGGTGATCAGGGGGGATATGCAGGGGCACATACATTGTAAGACACGCGCTATTAATGCAGTTACATGGCCTATTAAAATGTGCATCATTCGCAACCATTCTCGTTCGCAGACAACATCTTTGGAAAATGCATTCCCACCGCAGGAGTCGACGTCGAGGACATTGAGAAGTAAGTAGAGACAGGCAGAGAAAAGAGAGAAAGAGAGAGAGAGAGGGAGAGAGAGAGCAGCACTCAATGAGTTTTTCCATCGTTTCTCCCTTTCCTAGGACACCACTCACTGAGGACCAATCACGTCTGTTGGCCACCATGCTGGAGGAGCTTCAGGGCGCCGGCTTAGGCTGGGACCATCACTATGTGCAGTGCCGCATCCAGGGAGCGCTCTTCTCGCTGCAACGCCAACAGCAGCTGCCACCGAATCTGTGCGCCAACTTGGCACCATCGCCACCCGAATACGGTGATCCGGCTAGCGCCTTGGCCTATGTGCGATTCACGCCGCCGGAGCAGGAGCAGCAGGAGCAGCTTGAGGCTGGTGGTGGTGGAGTAGATTACTTTGAGCCGGCGCGAGGGCAGCCACGGGAACAGCAGGCACAATTCTATCCGATGATGCACAAGAAACAACCCCAGGACAGTGGCTTCAATCGCATTCTCCAGCAGCTGCAGCTGCAGGATCGCCGACGCTTGCGACACGATCCCCTCGAGTTGGAACACTTTGGCAAGCTGGACGGGCACACGAAGGGGGCGCAACTGGAGCTGCCGAGCGTCATGGATGTCTTTCTCGACACCGAACGCCAGCGCATCGAGCGCGAGCAGCAGCTGCGCCAGGCGGAGCAGGATGCCAACCAAAAGGCCGAGCAACAGAATCAACTGGAACTCTATCAGATTCTAGCCGCCTCGGAGCCCGATCCTCAGCCATATCAGCGGAATACGCAGCCAGCTAATGCCATGGACCAACTGGAGGCGATTGTGGAGCAGCAGCAGCAGCAACAGCAGAAGCAGCAGCAGCAGCAGATGGAACTGGATCGTCAGCATCAGCAACAGCAGCAGCAGCCACCTGCAGCGCCCGTCTATGTGCCCGAGGAGGTGAACGAGTCGAGTGAGCTTTACTTCCCGGATAACTTTGCGCCCTTCAAGCGTCGTGGACAACCCAGCCAGCAGCATTCCTTCTTCCGCGAACTGGCCAACGAGCAGGGCGTGCCCCAGGAGCCGTTGGTCGAGTTGCCAGCACCGCCAGAGCTAATGAAGCGACGTCCGAGCATTGAAGATGTAAATACGCAGGCGCAGGAGTTGGACTTTGAGTCGAGCTTGCGGCAAAACTCGCTGACACCGCTGGAGGAGGAGGCCATGCTGGCCTCCAATAGTTATCCGCGCTCGCTGCACAAGCAGCGTGTCTATACCGAGGGCGGACTGCTGCTGGTGCCACGGGATGAGCTGCAAGATGCTGCACAGGCTGAGGATGCGATGCCCGCTGAAATGAAGCAGACGCTGTTGGCCAACATGCTGGGATTCGCGCGGCACGAACGTCTCGATGTGAAGAAACCAGGACCGCAGCTGGGACCACCGTCTGAGCAGAGCAATCAACTGGAGACCGAGAAGCTGCGCGCGACAAAGTCCGATGATGGCAACAAGGAGGTGCTGCCCGCCCACATCAAGGGCGGCGATGTCAACGAGCCCTTCAAGAAGAAGAAAGTCATCAAGGAGCAGCACTCGGACGAGGATCATGCGCCGCACACCGTAGACACTGAATATGCACATGTGTTCGTTAAGAACCCGTAAGTGAGAGATGAAAATCAAACTGGCAGATCGGAGGAACTATCTACTATATACTACGATAACTTCTTGTTCTTCTTTTGTTGTTTTTGCAGTATTGACAGTTGGTACGATGGGCAGCGCATAATGAATGAGCTGGCGCAAATACTACACATGCAGGGATACTTTTCTTATTTAACGTAGGTTGACAACACTATAAAATGATAAAAAAAATTTAATGATTATATAGTGGGGAAAGTTGACATTCAGTATATTAAGAATATGTTGAGAATTCTACAAGTAAATATTTGGATAAGATGGGTTTATAAGGATCTGGACTCTATGAAAACGATTCCAGTTTCGATTTTATGAATTACAGAAACTGATATCATGTAATACATTTATCATACTAGTATGCAATGCTACCTCCGCTGAAGCACAAATATTCAACATATATAATATCATTCACTGTTAAAAACATTCTCAGTTTCACTGTTAAAAACATTCTCAGTTTTTGAAGTACTTCTACAATTTGTTATTTGTTCAAGTTTGTCCACAGAACTTATAATATATATAATATTGAAGTGCCTTCTTGAATGATCTTCAATATATCAATAATATGTAACTTTAGCGGTACATTTGATCCTCTACTGTGTTCCTTCTTCTATACTTTGCTTAGGTCATATTCTTGTTGCACTTTAAAACTTATGAAACATAATAGACATCAATACCATCGAAGAACCTTCTTTATAGAGCTTCACTACATCAATGACTAACTTCTTTCGTCTCATCTGATCCTCTATTTCATAATCATTCCCTCTTCTTGGCGATCCTCTAGCGTTCAACCACACGAAGTCAGCTTCCGGGTGGACTCAAACAACCCCGAGCGCAAGACGGCCGCCGATGTGGCGCGCTACATCAACGAGAATCGCGGCGTCAAGAACAACATCCAGCGACGCGTGGGCTTCTACGTGCTGCACGCTGGCGTCGGCGATCGTGTCAAGGATTTGCGTGATCCGAGCGTGTCTGCCTCGCGAATCGAGCTGGCCGAGCAGGGACCCGATGTCACGCACATAATGGCCTACATGTTTGCCGGAGCCGGAGCAGCAGCTGTGATTGTGATCTTTGTGACGTTGATACTGATCAAACGACATGATCGCAAGCGCGACAAGCTGGGCGGGCTGCAGTCGGGCATATCGGGTGCAGAGAGTTGCAGCAAGGACTATCAGGAACTGTGTCGTGCTCGCATGGCTGGCAAAAATGGTAATACGTCGACGGGCAATGGATCGGGCAGTGGCGGTGGAGCCAACGAACCACTACACGGCGGACGCATCACCTCGCTGAGCAAGGAGAACGAGGGCAAACCACCGTCCTCGCGTTCCAGCACCTCATCGTGGAGCGAGGAGCCGGCACTGACCAACATGGATATCTCGACCGGACACATGGTGCTGGTGAGTAGCAGCAGAGATAAGGTATTTGTTGCTGCCTCTACTCAAAGCTAACCCACCTTACTTGTGCCCTACTTAGTCGTATATGGAGGATCATCTGCGCAACAAGGGTCGGCTGCAGCGCGAGTGGGAAGCCCTGTGTCGCTACGAGGCCGAGCCAAACTCTCGTGATGCCGCCTCGCAGCCACAGTGCGCCAATCTGAACCGACCTGGTGCTCCGCTGCCCTACGATCACTCTCGGGTTGTGCTCAACCATCTGGCCAATGCCGAGGGACTGGACTATGTGAATGCCTCGACTATTGTAAGTCAAATAGAGTTGGTAAAACAGGTATATATATCTGTACGATTTTGTTTAAATTAAATAGGGGTATGTAGGAAGTATCCCTCTATAAGTCACCATAGTTTCATTGAGGTTCGTTGAGGCAAAAAGGCTCTACACTCATTTAAGTCTCTCTATCTTGCTTAGTTGCCATTTGAATACAATGAAGTTTCGTCGTGGCATTTTGATAATATCTCTGAAAAGATAAAGATATATCTATATTTATATAAATATATAGATAAGTCAACAATGTCAAATTCGCACTTTAAGTTCCTTCCCGTTCCTCAGACCGATCACGATCCACGTGCACCCGCCTACGTGGCCGCTCAGGGCCCACTGCCCTCGACCTTGGCTCACTTCTGGCAAATGATTTGGGAACAGGGCGCCGTGGTGATTGTCGCACTCTGCCGCCTGCAGGAGAACGGAGAGGTCGCCTGTGCGCGCTACTGGCCGGAAGAGGGTGCTGAGGTTTATCACATCTATGAGGTGCGTTCGAAAGCAATATTGAATCTTTAAATGAGTTTACTGACATCCCTGACTCCATTGCAGGTTCACCTGGTTAGTGAGCACATCTGGTGTGATGATTACCTCGTACGTTCTTTCTATTTGAAAAATCTGCGCACTAGCGAAACTCGCACCGTCACCCAGTTCCACTTCCTGTCCTGGCCGCAGATGGGTGTGCCGGCGCAAGCCAAGGCGCTGCTGGACTTCAGACGGTGAGTGGCAGGAAACTCTAGATCTTGCAGAGCACAACAACTATTTGCAATCTCTTCCCCCCTCGCAGCAAGGTAAATAAATCGTATCGCGGTCGCTCGTGCCCCATTGTGGTGCACGGCAGCGCTGGCGCCGGACGCACTGGCTCCTACATCTTGCTCGATCTGGTGCTGGGCCGCATGAACAAGGGCGCACGCGAAATCGACATTGCCGCCACGTTGGAGCATCTGCGAGATCAGCGCGCTGGCATGGTGGCCACGCGGCAACAGTTCGAGTTCGTGTTGATGGCTGTGGCCGAGGAGGTGCATGCCATACTGAAGGCGCTGCCGGCGAATACTTCTGGCGAGAAAATCGTAATAGAGAAGGATCCGAATCTGCCGAGCATCAATGGCAACGACGCCTCGAACAAGCAGCCGCTGAAGGAGGACAAAGCGCAGGAGGCTGTCGAAGATGAGGTGCCCACCAGCAGCAAGAAGGCGGCAGCCAAGGCAAAGAAGGAGAAGGCTAAGGAGCTAGAGAAGGCAAAGGAGCAGAGCAAGCCAAAGGAGCAGCCCAAAGCCAGTGGAGAGCAGCAGCAGCCCAAGGCCGGCGTGGAGCAGCAGCAGCAGCAGAAGAAGACGCCGGCGAAGAACACGGCGGCCGTCGCCAAGAAGTAAACCAAGAGAGAGCGAGAGCAGAGAAAGGCAAAGCAGAGCAGACAATTTTCATTTTCGTTTCGTTTGTTGTTGCAGCGAGCGTTTCGGGGGTCTTTCTTTAGTTCATTGTTGTAGTCCACGTAGTATTAGTGACTCGTTTCTCATATGATT
The DNA here is from genome assembly GCA_018904595.1 of Zaprionus indianus. NCBI lineage: Eukaryota > Metazoa > Arthropoda > Insecta > Diptera > Drosophilidae > Zaprionus > Zaprionus indianus. The sequence goes on from JAEIHA010000905.1 coordinate 9,457,794, forward strand.
TGGTATATGCCCACGGCGAGTTCGAAAAAGGCAAAACATGGTTGGCTAGCGATGGATACGTTTTACACACTTTTAGGTTATCCACTAATCTTAAGTTGCACTGCACACTATGAAAACGAGAAAGAAAAACGAGAAAATCAAAGAGAAAATGATGAAAAAAAAAAACCAATGCCCGCGACGCGTGCAACGCTGTGGCAGATTTTGTGACAATGTCCGGCACGCAGCTCCCGGTGGACACACCAGCCCGTGGCATCTGGAGCGCGTCTCTACGGGGTCCCAAGAGCGCTGGCAGCGTTGCAGTGCGACCGGTGCAATTACGGTGTCCAGCACAATGAAATGCACACTCTACACTAAAAAGAAATCAACTATTCCTTAACGTATAAACGTATATTATATTGATCAAATATATACATATATATATTCAAGGCATATTCGTGTGAGTTACAATTTACAAATACATTTAGCGTACAATATATGCATACGATATCTCTCAACGTGAATGTTTAGCTCTTAGGCATTTATTGAATTTGGCGTACACTACACTCACGACAATGTTGCTAAACCACAAATGGAAAATGGAGAACGAAGAACGGAAACAATTCAATTGAGAACTCAACAACAACTAATTGCAAGTGCTTACAGTAATCAGAGAATGCTCACAAGGCATATACGAGATACAATTAACCAATTGGTATACATAGAGCATACAAAGAAAATGAAAACAAGCCAGAACACACACTCACACTCACTACACTGACACATATTCATCTATACATACATATACAAACATATACAAAGATTGCAAAATTTGTACCTAAAACAAATCTCTATTTACAAACTAAATGAGAGTCAAAGAATCGACAAATGATTTAAATTTTAAAGCACACAGAACGAAGCTACAGATATTGATGTGTATGACAATTAATTATACAACTTTATTATACCAAATTCTATATATATATATAAAGCAAATATATGTGTATTCCAGTGTATACAACCTATATACAAAACATATATATATATATAAAGATATATACATATTATACATTATTCATATACAATATTGTGCATGTCAATACTTAAATATCTACGTAAATGACTTTATCTCTATCTCAGTGTTATATTGTTTTACCAAACCATATGTCTACGATATATTCAGTTTTTTCGGAAAACCAAAATAAGATCCACAAACTCCCATTATGATTTGTACAAAAGAATCGCGCTTAGGCGGGCGCTCAGCACAATTTGTCGCACAGTTTTATTACAAAAAAAAAACAACCAAAAAGAAGATCGATTATCGCATATCGAAATCGATCTCATCTCGAATTGAGGCAGCTAGAAACTGTGTGCCCAACAAACTGTGCTGGGCGTGGCAGGGGTCTAAGGAGAAGATGACGCCACAGATATATTAGAATATCTTGAAGCAAGTCAAGGGAATAAGCTTCGAGACGGCAAACGGAAGAATTGATATCAAGCCGGCCATCAAGAATGAAAAATTAAGCAAAATTTTAATAACTACACACACGCTAAAAAATCACAAACACAAACACGAAAATGGAACAACAAGAAACAAGAACAAACCATAACGAATTATGAACTCAGGCAAGACCATTCCGTACGTATCAAAAGGACTCAGAGCAAATCGACTAACCCGAAACCGAATCCGATGATCACACTGGGCCGCTGTCGGCGTCGACGGCGCAAAGCAACACCGTACACGAGACACCCCAAGGAACACCCACAAAGATACATAGGACAAATGGCTGAATACCAAATTCAATGATGCGATATACCGAATCCGAACTAGTTACGTAAGTGCAAATTATACAAAAAAACCAAAAAAAAAAAAATAAAAAACAAAAAAAAAACAATGATTAATACGGAAAGCAGAGAGTAGAAATGATGAAGATGGGAATGAGAAGTGGAATGGCAAATGCTGCAAGTAAGCGGCAAGAAAAATAATGCAAAAAAATTATGATTAACAAAAGAAGTAATAAGTAACAGTTTTACGTAGCAGTTGGTGTTTTAAAACAACAGTTCTTAACAAAATCAGTTGAATGTAGTTTGAGAATTTTTCGAAAAATTAAACTTAAACTAAGACGAAAACGATTAACTAGACGCAACTTTTGTTTGTTATTATTATTAGAAAATATCCTTTGTTACGACAACTTTCACTTTCAACAAGAGAAAACAAACTATGAATGAAAATGAAAAACACAAGAAGACACACAAACACAATCTTTAAAAAGCAAACGAAAACAATATTACAATAACTGTGGCGAGCCTAAACAACAACGCGAGGCTTGCGTGAAGAATCGAATGAATAAATTGACTAATTTATTCAAGTGGTAGAAATTACTCTCGTATTAAACAAAAACAAAAAAAAAAAATGAAAATGATTACAGTTTTAATAATGAAGTAGTGAGTTTTTGCATTCATTTACGAGTTTTTCCAATGTTAATCGAATATTTCAAATACGTTCTTCGACAAACAAATTAAATAAGTGTACTAAAAAATCGTAAAAAAAAATGACAACACATTTATCGGACGACGTTGAGGAGCAAAGTTAAAGCAAATCTCTAAATGTATCGTAGTGAAAAAGCATAACTTAACCCAAAAACAAACATTATTGATGTATATTTGAAAAGATCCATTATAATCGATAACTTATAATTATATTGAAGAAAACAACAACCATGCGTAGATAATTTAACGAGGAAGAATACACATTAAGATGGAATATTGATATAATATGTGTGTTATATCTAACCTATATATGATAATCAAATTTAATATATATTAATATATAGACGTATTTACATAAAAGGCATAATAAACACATTATTCAAAGATAATCGATTACATATATAAAATAATCAATTACATATTATATATATATATAAATATATTACGTATTGTTTGTAGAAACTTATTTTCATTGATGGTGTAACATAGATATACAAAAAGAAAACAAAAAGTATATAATAACAATATGATATGACAACCATTTTAACAGCCGTACGGATAGCTGATTGATCAGTAGACGACGGAACGGTACATTATGACCCCGGAGCACTGCTCCCTCGCCCGTCGCCCGATGGCGTCGGGTCGAGTAGGGCTCCAAGCAAAAAGCGTGTAGAAGTGTAGAAGCAACAAAATGCCCAGATTAGTACGCAATACCGGAGTGAGTAACTGGCAAGGGGTGTGACAGCCGAATAAACAGAGGACGACGAAGAAGATGATGGGACAGCAAGATAGACAATTAAAGTGAAGTTTAAGCAACCTCAGGACGATCTTCACGACCGACGTACGGAATACAAAATGGTTTGAGTTCCTAGTTAAACGCAAGTTGACTTCAGACAGTTAAACCGATAGACGGATAAGCGGACAGCCTGTAAATACGCACATCTTGACATCTCTTAACCTGACGAATACTATATATATTAGATTGCCCGACCTCGACCCGACAGACAGCTCACGATGGACAGATTCGGACAGCAGAAAACCTTTTGACCTACGTAAAGAGCATTTCGGGCATATCCCTTGCCAGAGACTTTCGCTGAGATTGACGATATCCAGATCTGTGGTAGCATTGTTTATAGACATATAGTCGTGAAATCAGCATAATTCTAACATATGGCGTTCAACATGACAACCGGAGGTAGTGGAATGATACGAGTTTTCATTTGAGAATTGTTTGAGTTTATTTATCGAAGCAACGTCGAGTATATACAAATACAAATAAATACAAATAAAAGTCAACTTATATTATATATATACCCATAATATGCATATATAGTACATTGAACTTATGAGTGTTGTACTTATGAAATGATCCCAGATAAATAAATATGCATAATACAAACATATATACCACATATTGATGTATATGACGATTATACTAATACTAACTAAAAACATAATCCAATAACAAGCGCAGGCTTTCATACATTTTTGGAAAAAGAAAACGGATAACCAAAGAAAACATCTATACAAATATCTAAATGTAACTAGTTTAAGCATTCAAGCATATGCATTAATATCGATGTATGAAATAATATATCTATATATACCCATATATGTTTAGCCACTTGGCCAGAATTTGTGTTAAAAGAAAATCAGAAAAAAATACGGAAAAAAAATCACAAAAAAAATTGAAAAACCAGCAGAAAAAAATTATGCTGGCTGAGGCCACTTAAAACTAAAATTATAAACATATTATAAACCGAACGAAGTAAAAACCCAAAACAAAAATGAAAACAACACAAAACAAAGACACACAATGAGAAACCCAAAACGATCAACAACAAGTTCATGGTATACCTATTAAAGGTTTTTTGTGCAAGAGTAAGTGAATATTAAGTAAAATATTTATGTTGTTTCGATATGCAATTGAGATATTCGCTAATCTGAACGACATAATAATAAACTATATGAATGTATACTTCAATTATTTATGACAAATACATACCTATATATGCATTGAATATATATAGATGTTATTATTACTATTCAACAAACTTTGAGAGGTAACACGAAGACATAGGCATAATTGAGAAAATACACAGAAAACATACATATGTCAAATGAATCGCGACTTTGTGTAATATGCGCTGCATAAATATATGCTTAACTATATACAATATACATACAATTGTATAATGGATGTGTAATATATATAAACAAATATATATATATAAAGATAATATACATTATCGCATTAAAACCTCAATGCGGTCAATTCGAGAGACGATAATTAGCAGAGCAAGGAAACGCAGACAAAGTTGAAATTCGAATAAAGCAACACAGACAAAAGCTAAAATCGAAAAATCGATAAAAAATTTAATTATATAGATCCGGCATTAGTTACGATTATTATATAACTATACCACACGACAACAAGCATAATAAAGAGAACCCTTAAGAAACAACAGAACCCCCTCACCGTAAACAGATATATATCATTGAAGAGAGATAATCAGAATTATCTAAATAGATATCGAAACGAAAACGATAGCGATGAAAATATAAAAGGAATCGATTCTGAATACATGTGCATACATATGCACTGTACTTCTAGAGCGATAATACTAAGAAGAGAAGATCGAATCGATTTCGAAATCTTATCGAACTGTAAACAGAACACCACACATCAAAAAAAAAAAGAGGCATTTCTTCAAGCAAGGTATTGTAAAGAATGCAGCATATTAATCAACTTAACTATACCTCTTAGCTTAATTAGTAGTCATCACAGTAGCGATCGCAACATAACAATTTGCAACTCAATAATCACACCACCCACACCCACACCCACAGTCACCGTATTAGATGAACCATATAGACACGAGAACACAAACCCACCTTTGCACTTAGATATTGCTTTGATATTTTCCAGCACATGTTTTTACCCAATTTATAAGCACTCTTTTATTCCTATCCGTATCTAGTTTTAAATCAAAATTCACTTTTCAGCGTTATCGAAATTGGCGAATACGAGAATTGAACGATTATTATTTCGAATTGGCATCGAATTGAAATCTACTTTTGGAGAATTTTTACTGCATTCTGATTCTGATTTACCCCGAATTGGCAAAAATACTTCCCGAAACTTTCTTTCCCCCCCCCAAACAGCAAAGCGTGGAAGACACAGAGAAACATGGCTTCAATATTTCGGCCAGAGCTTATGTATATCAAGAGGTTACTTCAGAAAACATTCAAATACCGAATGCAAACAATCGAATTGCATTGCAGAAATCAATTAAAGCTTCCAAGAGATCGGAAAGAAGAAACTAAGGAAAATGCGCAGCGCAGCGCTACGGCAAAGGCACTAAGTTGTTTTTCTGATTATTGAGTTAATTATACATGAATATAGATAAATACCGTTAGCAAGCTTAAAAATGCTTCTTATATACATATTTAATCCAATATATATCCAATATACATATATATCCAATAGCATAATGAAGAGCATAGAATTTAATCAGTAGAACTTGGAAGCACTCGGGATTTATTTCACAATTTTTCACATGCGATAAAAATAAATGCACTTGGCGGGTTCCCCGATGGGAACTCAGCCCACGATCTCTCCGGATCATTCTGTTGAGGGATCGAAAGATAGTCAAGAAGATATATATATATACTTAATCACGAACAAAGTGCAATCGGGTTTTATTTTTGAAATTTTTTCATGTGCGTTTAAAATATGTGCACTTGTTTGTGGGTGACCCTAAGCGGTTAGAACTACCCCGATTCTCTCCGGCTTCAGCTGTCGAGAGATCACAAGATCCAAGGATAAGTTTCAGTTACAAGCAAAGCAAAATGGCTTCAATGAATATTACGAAATGCAAAGAAATACGCTGAATATAAATGAATAATTATTGAAAAAGAGTCCAAGAAAGACATTACGATTAACTATCGCAAATTGAGTGCACGCGGGATTTTGTTTCGAACATTTGTTCACCTCCGTATTCATTAACGTGCAATTGTCGCTGGACAGGTTCCCCAAGTGGAACACAGTAGTAGAACAGTATAGTGTTTCGTACAGGTCGATTCTCGTCAGTCTAGGGATCGCGAGCTCAGCTGAGTCTGCAAGTAAAAAAGGGATAAAATAAATCCAAATGGATCTAGAAAAAAAGAAAAGAATACCAAAGAAGGTAAAGAATACTAAGCGATAAATACCAAAGAAAATTTTAATCACAAACAATAATCGTATTTACTGTACCTACATACTATATATTCATGTGTGTAAAACAAGCATTAAAAAAAGCACAAAAAAATAAGAAAACATTTGGCAACAGTTTTATTTATGACGGATATATAAATGTGACAATAAATTCAAAAACCACAAATTTTCAAATGAGATATCATTTATCATGCTTGTCTGGAAACACGCGCGCACACTCCGGTCCAGGGCAATGGCATCGTTTCGTCTAATTCCTGACCTGCACAACCTGTGCCACAGCGAGAGTGCAGACTGCGCGCATTATCATCATCACAGACCAGACCAGACCAGACCAACCCAGCCCAGCCCAGCCCAGCCCAGCCCAGCCCGGCCCACCCCATAGACACGCCCTCAAAACTGCCGCATCAGCCATTCCACACCCCTCTCTCCACTTCCCCCTTTCGTAGCGTGTGTGTGATATTTCTTTTCAATTTCGCCCATTCGGCCACCCAACCCAAAAGGCGGAACAAAGCGAAAACACCGCGCCAAAAATACAGAGAAAACAAGAGAAAACAATAAACCTAGTATAAAATCGGGTCAGAGCCAATTTTATATGCTCTGGTGGTGATGTTCGTGGTGGTGGTTGTGCTCCGATGGCCTTGTCTGTCAGTGTGTGTGTGTGTGTTCCCGTGTGTGTGTGTGCATGTTTTCGTTTTCATTCAGTTTCAGTTTTTGGCACAATTTCAGCTTTCATTCGCTTTCTGTTCGCCTGATACGAATGTCGGAACATTTCTTTGAAATGCCGAAATGAAAGGCAAAAAGCCGCCGTGCAAACGCTTTGATGATTTTCCGCATGCCGCTGTTGCCACCACCACCACCGCCAGGCCGATCCCATTCTCATTCCCACCACCAAAAGCCGGCAGCTACGGCAACTGCTGCAACAACAAGAACAACAGCTGCAGCAGCGAGAATAAGAAGCGACAAGGAACACTTTGATGACCGCTTTCATCCGCTCAGGAAGATGATGACGTTGATGATGTTGTTGTTGCTGTTGTTGTTGCTGCTGTTATTGCTGCCGCTGATGATGATGTTTGTTGGTGTTTGCGTTTGCGTTCGCCACGGCGGCAGGCATATCAATTTAGGGGAGTGGCATGCGTGACGCTTAACTGAACGAGATTATAGAGTCTTCGCACTACCAGACACCGACCCAGACCCAGACCCAGACCCAGGCCCAGGCACAGAGCCAGCGCAGTGCCAGACTCAGCGCCAGACACTCAACTCACAGAGACAGCCGGAGGTCCCCAGCTCACATTGCCCATGTCCCTTTGCTCGCAGTTCCGTTGCGGCAATTGCGGCAAGTTCTTTGTTGTTCGCCCCGAGTGCAGCTTGGGCGTTCCCAGTTGCCGTAACAGGAGCACGCTGGCGCAGCAGGAACAGGAGTAGCACACTATCGATGTAGTTTCCCAGCCAAACAAAAACAACAACATCCAAGGCACAGCAACAACAAATTGATTGCGGTTTTTGATTTACTTAGCTGCCGGTCGCCTTTTTTGTTCCTGTGGTACTTTTATTTCTTAATTCATCAACGTCTTATGAATAGGATACTCGTTCCTTTCCCTTCTTGGTGGGGCAACAGTGTGCGAGGTGGAGTTGATAAAAAGAAGGCATGTCGAATTGGCCTACAGTTTAATATTTGACTAAAACATCAGTATAGATAAACCACAATTACTTTGTAAACCTTTTGAGATTATTTTGTTATTTTTCATATATATTTAATCTAGAGTAGCTGAGTTGCATTGCTTTTTAATATTTAAAATCTTGTAAAGTAAAAATAGTTTACTAATTTTTTTGTTCATTCATTTTTAAATTATTTGCTAGTTCATTTCGTTATCTAGCCCACTGTGCTTGCAGTCAGCCGTCATCCCAAACGATGCTGGCACGCGATAAGGGTTTGTGCATTAGCTAGAACTCAACAGAGTAATGATATTAAATAAATATATTAAACACATATTAAAAAACTGTGTATTTCTTTTTCTAAGTTTGTTTGTGTTACTTAATTAAGTAAATCATAAAAAACATAATTTCTTTTTTTTTATTTTTTTTACACACATTTAATAACCGATAACCATAAAATTGAAGCCAAGCCATAAATGATGCCATAATTCATCTAAGTTGCTCGGAAGCAAGGTTTGTATCCCGACTAAACTGCACAAAATTAAAAGATGAGGTGAATAAGAGAGGTGAATAGAAGAACAGGTTCATGGTGAGCGGCTAGATGGCGCTACGAAACTGATAAGGGGGCATTATTGAAAAGTGGGGCGTTTTTCGTATAAACCAAAAATTTGCGGCGTCTATTTAGTATATTTATACTGGCACAAACTGAAAATAGCTAAACTTTGGAGCCTCCTCTCTAGGGTGCACTGTACACTTTCAAAACTAGGAAACACTGCACTGCGAAGAGAATAAAAAAACGAGCAGATTAAAAAATATCGCATATCGCTATCTTTTCTGGTTTGGCCGCAATTTTGAATTGAAAATGAAAAAAATTGCTTGCATTGTTGTTTTTGCAAATGAACAACTATTGTTTTTCGCTTCCAGAGCTCTGCTTCCCAAGACACGATCCCATTTGTGTCTCGAATGAGTCGATGAAATAGGATTCGCAGTCACTGCATTACCGACCACCTTGGCAACAGCACTTGGAATTTTTATTACTTTTTATAATTTATTTACAAAAAACTAGCAGCTTGCGACAAATAATTCTTTCACCTAAATTCCTTATAAATTGACTCTTACCTATAAAAAAAATTTGAGGACCGTCGGTAATACAGGCAGCCAATTAACGTGTTATTTTCTAGATTTAATTCGCCCTGCCCCACGCTTTTCACCCCTTCCCCATCGATGTTTTTTTTACAACTAAATTTGTCAAGAAATCAAAAATTCAACTTAGCTCACGGCGGCATGAGAAATTTGAAAAAACCAAATGAAAATTTCGAAATTTGGCCTAAGATGATGTGGCACATTGTGGGCGAGTATATTTTGAAATTTCAGAAACTGTTTGTTTTTGCCCCCAACTAGATGACGACGCGGGAATAACAAATAATTCATATGCATGGCCCAAAAGTCGCGGATAGTAAAAAATTAATTCTGAAAATTGAATAAATTACGCGAATTATGTAACAGGCGAACAGAAATCGAAGCAAAGGCAGAAGCAGCCGCAGCTACCGCAGAAGTTGAGAACCGTTTAGGAGCACAAACACACTCACACTCGCACACACACACACACACCCCAGACGGAGAGTAGAACACACAGACACAAACACGCACACACACTTACTCGCAGTCGGAAAATGCTTTTCCTCCAAAAAGTCAAAAGTAATAAGAGAAGCAGCAACACTTGAGGCAGATAAACCGAGCAGCGACATCGACAGAGCCAACGGCAGAGGGGCAGCTGCTACTCTGTTGCTACTCTGCTGCGCTGCTGCTGCTGGGATGTTTGGCCATAAAACATTTTTCATCGCTTTTCCTTAGAGGGGTGGAACGAGCATCAGGGGGTTGTTGCACGCGACTCGCCACTATGTGGAAAATTAATGTCAGCAGTGCGAGAGAACAGAGGAGGGAGAGAGAGAGCAATAGAGATAGGGAGACGGGGGAGAGACAGAGTGAGAGGGAGCGGGAGCGGGAGAGCAGCAGTTTCCCTATGTGGAAGCGAGCTGCCTAGAGAGGGCGAGAGCGTGCGTGGAAAATCATCAAAGGTTGCCGGCAGCGGCTTCTCGCCTTTGTGCCAAAATCCTCAAAGGAATTTTCCGATATTTGTAGCAGGCGCGCAGCAAGCGCCAGATGGAAAAGTTGACCAAGAAAAGCCACAAAATAAACGCGCACACACGCGCACACACACACACACACACACACACGGAGAGAGACACTCGGTCGACCTCAACATGCCAATGAATTTTCCGACGATATGTATTTTTTTTTCGCTTGGGGAGAAAATTCGCTTTTCATGTGTGCCACTCACTCACACACACACACACATAAACACGGGCACACACGGGCACACACACTCATGAGTTATCGATGAGATGCTGCGACGCGACGTCGCAATGCTGACGTCGATCCATTTCGGCGAGCGATGCCTCGCTCACGTTTTCCACTGTGACGTCACTGGGACAGCGACAGTGCCGCGAGGAAAAACCCACTTGACTTGTGCCAAAACGGGTGACAATAAAATAGCGAACAAAAACCGAACAAGCTAAACTTTTTTATGAGCCGCTAAGCCTCGACGTGGCTTGATTTGGTAAAGCATAAAATAAACCCCAACTTGGTCAGGTGAAATAAACATTAAAATTTTTCAATTTTATGTGATTAGCACAAGCATAAATTTGACAGGGAGTAGGAAAGGCAAGGGGGAGGGGAGAAGGAGGGGAGAAGAAGATAATCTAATGTGGAGAATAACTGAATCAAATTTGGAGGCTGATAAAGTGAGCATAAGCACGTGTGTGAGCAGCAATAACACGAACTACAACAGCAACTATAATATCTACAACAACAATTACAACATCAACAACAATTGCTACTAGAACATGAGCAACAACAACAATAACAACAGCTACTACAACAACACTTCAGCCAGCTGCCAATTTTGTGTAGCATCATCTCGAGGCATTTTTAATGTCAGTGTCAAAGTTTTATTTTCAGCACGTCTGCCACAGCTGTCGGTCTGTTATACACTCCTCCCTCTCACCTCCTCCCTCTCAATTCACCTACTCCCCCTCCTTGTGCTGCTTGGTCTCCACTACGGATCGATGCAATCGACGCTGCCGCAGAGTGTGGCGCGTGCCTCAAAGCGAACACAAATATTGGCAAATATTTTTGCATTGTTTAGTCTGCTGGGGTCGTCAGCAGAGACACTAGAGAGGGGGAGTAAGTGAAAGGGGTACATTGGCATTTTCACACAAATGTTGCAAGTCCATAGCGGGCACTGTTTGTGCAACACAAAGAGGCTGACAAAGAATTTCGTATTATTTTTAGAACTTTTTTATTTCGCCAGCAGGAGGCGTCGAAATGTCTGCGAGGAGAATTCGGATAAAGACATTGAAGGAGGAGGTTCTTAAGTCGGAAAAAAACTATGTAGAAATGTATGTGTGCATAAAATAAACCCCTAAATTCCATCTGAATACCCCTACTTGGACTCCCCGCATGATTCTCATTCTTGTTATACAAAACTCTCTGAGTAAATAATTCGCTTGAGTAAACTCGAGAAATGCCAGGCAAATTGACACTTGTTTTAAGCAGGCATCCCCAGAAGAAGAAGCAAAAGAAGACGCAGAAGGAGAGTAAGAAGAAGAATTCAATAAATATCAATAAAAATATTCAAGGCGAGGCTAATTGAAGCATCTCAGAAGAGGAGGCATCAAAGGAGGCCGCAGCCAAGCCAAGTGTGCAAGTCGCAGTTAATTTCAAGCTGAGCCAATAAGCAAATCCACGAGCAATAAAGATAAACAACAACAGCAGCAGCAACAGCAACTGCTGGGAACAACAGCAGCAGCAGCAACAGCAACAGCAACAAGGGAGAGCAACTGTAACGGTAATCATATTAACTAACTAAGCGAGCGCGAAATTTAATAAAATTGCCCAAAAAGTGCAGACAGGGCGGCACAGTTGTTGTTGCTGCTGCTGTTGTTGCTGCTGTGAGTGTTGCTGCTGTCAGTTTTGCTGCTGCCGTCGCGACGGATGCGCTTAAGTAACACTAAAATATGCGAAATTTTGCTGACGACAATGTGAAGAAAATGCCGAAAAGGAATTCGCTTAATGACAGCAGCAACAACAGCAGAAACAACAACAAGGGAACTGAAGCAGCAACAACAGTCGCAGCGGAACAACAACAATGCCTGCAATTAGCCACAATGAGCGTCGACGTCGTCGTCGGGCAGGCAGGAAGTTTGGGGCGACCTTGCAATGTCGCCATGCCCCAAGCTGACAACGCTGATAATGACTTTAGGAATTAATAAACATCATCATCAAGTTGTTGCTGTTGCTGTTGTTGTTGCTGTTGTTGCTGTTGCTGCTGGCTTGTTAAGTTTTGTTGGCGACGGCGACGGGGACTAACTGTAACTGTTAACTGGGATTGGTCGCCCCCAACAGCATTCCGACACGCCAGAGCAAAATGTGAATAAACTAATCTAACTGCATGTTGCATGCCACATCAACTGGCAGCACAGCAACAACAACAAGAGCAACTGCTGCTGCTGCTGCTGCAGGGTCATTAATTTATTGCTAATAATAATGCAATTTAAAGTCGACTCTAAGTGGGAATAGGAATCGGAGTTGGAGGCACAATCAACAGCGACATTTGCATTGCCAGCCCAATTTGCTGCCACTTGTGGCAAGGTGTCGGCCAATGGTGATTGCCATAATTTGTATAGCAAAGTGTGTGCACAAAGCACGTTGGTGTGTTTCTATAATTATTAAAAGAGAACTAAGTAAAGACGGTTATGGTGGCAAGAAGTGAAGAAAACTGAGGAATGCGAAGTGCTTGAAATGAAACATTCTGAAAGTAGAATTGCGTATAAAATATTTTAGAATTTATAATATTTATAATATGATATGTACAATTATATTTATCATATATGTTATTGTACATATCTTTAATTTCACATGTAATATTTAAATTGTCGAAGCATTTAAAGTTCTCTATGTATTTGTTATTAAACAGCTACACATGATAACGAATACACTCAATAAACAATATTGATCGAGAATAGAGAACTCTCTATGATTCATAGAAATACACAAAATAACAAATATATCAAATACTCAGAAATCCATTAGCTTGGGGACTGCGCTCAATTTTCGCGCAGATAACGCAGACCCAACGGATTTGCTTATTGCACTTGTATACCCTACAAATATTGAAAATGGCTATAAAAGGGTTTGGTCACTGTGTGCAATGATATGTTACTAACTGAAAAACGCATATATATTCTTGATCAGTATCACTAACCGAGTCAATCGAGCCGTGTCTTTCTTCTTGTTCTGTCCATCTGTTTGTCCGTCTGTCTGTTTGACTGTCTGTCCGCCTATCTGTGTGTCCTTCTGTTTGTATGTCTATCTGTTTTTCAGTCTGTCTGTTTATAAGTCAAGCTGTCAGCTATTTTTAAAGCTAGTGCTACTAAATTTGGCATTTCTGTTTCTATTTACAATAAGCCAATCAATTTATTTTAAAAATTTTGAAAATATCAGTTTTCCAAATTGTTCGCAGGGTATCCTTACTGTCAGGCAAGCTCAACCAAAAGTATTTATTTTCGTCGTGGTTTCCATTTCCATTCTTATCTCTCTCTGCGGAAGTCGGGAATGTATTCAGTTTTGTTTTTTTTGAAAATCCGAACGCAGTTCAGCTTGAAATGTGGGCGAATAAAGACTTATTGAATATTCAATAATGTAATGTAATAATAATATTAAAGTGAAAAACTATGAACATTCCGTTCTTCCTTTTGTGGACACTCGTCTTGAGTGACGATAAACTGAAATGTGCTAAGGAAAAATTTGAAAATGATCTAAGAGTTTTAGCTAGAACTCGGCTCACGATAAATAGTTCTAAGAGTGAAAAAGTTCCGCCCAAAAAATTGATTAACGAACAGCTGGAAGTATCCAAATTAAAAGAGCAAATAAAAAACGATGAAGATAAATTAAATTCAAGTTGCATTACTTTCGGTACTGCCAACGATATTCAAACTATTAAAATACTCAACTTCGATACCTTTCCGGTACTGCGTTTTAGTGCAACAAATAATTCAGGTTGGACTGTTATTCAACAGCGAATTAATGGAGAAGAGAATTTCAATAGGAATTGGGAAACATATAAAATAGGCTTTGGCAACTTCACTGGCGACTTCTTCCTCGGCCTGGAGAAGATTCATCGTCTGACCAACGATCAACCACACGAGCTCTATATACATATGGAGAGATTTAACGGAAGTGCTTTCTGTGCTCGATACGATAACTTCAGAGTTGCAGGAGAAGATGATAAGTACAGGCTGATCAGTTTGGGAACATACTCTGGCAATGCAGATAGGGACAGATTGAGCAGCCATGAGCATCACAAGTTCTCCACTTTCGATAGTGACAACGACATATATGGGGACTATAATATCGCAGAGATTCGTCAAGCTGGCTGGTGGTACGGAGCGATTTCACGTGCTGCTTGGTTAGTAATCGCTTTATTGTATTAAATATATTTCAGATTGATTAAGTGAGATTTGTTTTTATTTAGCAACCTAAATGGAAAGTACTATCAGCATGAGGTTGATGAAAGCGATTCTATTTGGTGGACTGAGTGGTTTTCACTCAAAACAGTTCAAATGCTGATAAAGCCACGAGGCAAGTAGTGCAAAAAAAAAAAAAAAATTTGTATTTCTGTTAGTTGTTGAAATAAATAAAGAAGAACATGAAAACTTTTCATAGTACTTTTAAAATAAACAAAAGGAGCAAGACTTGCTCAATTCCAGTTTAAAAATATATGAGTTGAACATTCTGCTTTAGTTTCAGTTTTAATTTCCCATAACAGTGCAGCTGAACATTAATGTTCCATGCCGAACTCAGAGAGCCCTTTTTGGATATTTTTTTGGTTTGTTGTGGCCGCCGCGGGACATGCAAATGGAAAGGCAACTGGGCGAGGGAAACGTAACTAATGGAGAACACGTGATAAAATCAACTTCCGCAGGATTACAATGTCAGCGCCCCGAGCAGGAGCCCCTAGACTGACCCCTAGGCAATTTGGGTTCCAGCTTGGGTTCGAGTGCGAGTTCAGGCTCGGCGACAGCTGCCGTTGCGCATGCGCGGACAACGAGCGAGTTGGATTTGGATTTGCCATGGCAACCCAAGTGCACAACAACAACAACAAAGCAAACAGCACAAGGGAGAAGGGGGCGTGTAAAGGATAATGTATCGAGTTGAAGGGTGCTCGGGTTGCGGCAGTTAGCGCTTCCTGTCGCGCCTAAAAGGATTTACAGATACCTTTCATCTTTTCGTTTGCTTTAATTGCTTTGTCTGCACCGCACGCCACGCGCCGCTCTAAGTGGATTTTAATATCATCCTCTCGAGAGTTGTTTAACTTTGCGATTGATGACTGCGACAGCTGTTGCTGCTGCCATTGCTGTTGCTGTGTCAGCAATCTGACGCCGACAACCGACAGCAGCAGTCGCCAATTATGGCTTGTGCGAATATCCTTGCCACATCCTTTTTTCGGGGCAAGGATATGACCGCAAAATTGCAACCACAACGAGGACAACGGAAAATGGCCAACAGCCCACGACTGCAGCCAAGGACAATTAATCACGCAAGCCGCATAAAAGCGGAATATGGCAAAAGGGTCTCTTTAAAGGTAGTGACAATATGAAAGGGGGAATACTCCTGGGAAAGGCAAGCACTACAGCCATAATTGAAGTTTATTAACTTAGGTTTTAATCTGAAATTCAAACACACAAAAATGTTTACTTTGAGCTATGTTTGTTTTTATTTTCATGTATTCTTCGGTTAGAACATGACTGTAAGATACAATTTAAGAAATTTTTAAATGAAAAAAGAATAATTTCTCATAAGTAAAATATTTTAAACCATCTTTTTAATTTATATTACAGAATAGAATAGAACATGGAATGTTTTATCAGTGATGCTCTTACTGTATCAAAGGAGAATAAACATCGTATGCAACATCTGTATTTTAGTCATTTATTATATTATTGTATAAATTATTAAGATCTTTCCTTTATAAGGATTGACTAATTTTCAAATTGATGAAATTTAAAGTATGTATCATTGAAGAAATTTAGATTTAGTTACTAGCAATAATAATTGTTATAGTAGGACATTATTTCTTGTATATTTGATATATTAGAACTTTATTCTTTGTATGCACATCATAAATAACATTTTCATTTGTAATTCTTTCTGTTATTAACTTTAATCTCTCTCAAGAAATTTCTAGGTTTTTTCAAGCTATAGCTAGAACTCCGACACCCCTTTTCCTGTACTACCTCAATGAATTTTAAAAGAGTTAACCCTGCATAAAAATTAATTCAAAATGTTTCCAGCTGCAGTTTGTACATGGAAATGCAGCCAGTTTGTCTGCTGACAAAGCAAGCTCATTTGCATTGGGTTCGGTTCGTTTCCATAGTTAGTGAAAATGTAACCACTTGTGGGTTATCCTCCTCCCCCTCCTCACTGAGCAACTGCTCAACCTACTCCTATTACCCGTGGCGAGGGTGTCACAGCGCTAATTGTGCTGCAGCTCAACTGTGAAGCTGCTGCACATATGCTGCACGTTCGAACTCGGAAAAAAAACAACAATAAGCGAGAGTTTTCCACCAGATTTCCACTGGCCAGTGAGCAATTTGTTTGCTTTTCGGCGGCGTGTTTTGATTTACGCGCAGCGGATTGGCAACAGCTGCTTGGCCATTTGACACGCCGCACAATGTGTTGATCTTTGGCCAAGGAGTTGCCCGAACCAAATAGACGAAGGCGAGTTGCAGCTGCCACAGGGCGTTGGCTGCGTGTGGCAGGCACAAGCGACACAAGTCGATGAACAATGCAGCCAGGCAGGCAGTCAGGCAGGCAAGTCGGAGTTCAGCTCAATAGAGAGTGAAATGCTGCGGGTCAGTCGAGGCTGCATACGAGTGTGCAACCCCAAGTGGCAGCCCTCGCTGCTGCCCCCACCTCTGCCACAGAACAACCCCTGCTAGCAGGCACCACGTGCGTCACGCGCAGACGCAGCCACTTGCAGGAACCAACAGAAAGGGAGAGAGACACAGAGTGGATCGGGGATCCGGGCAAAGGGGTCGCGCGTTACAAATGTATATCGAACAATGGCGAACGCTTTTCAAAGAACCCATTAAGCGTGTTGTGGGCACAAATATAAATCGGCCCCGTCGCACTTTGCTGTAAATGGCAGGAAATGTGCACTTGAGTGCCAGCATCAGCAGCAGCAACAGCAACAACAACAAGAGCAACCTCAACAGCAGCAACAATTGCTGCATAAAAACTTCAAATTACAACGAAATCATTTCCACAATTCGATTTGAATCTGCAGCTGCAATTTGCATATAATATTCCCCCTTTCCCTCCCTCTCTCTTTCTCCCTCACTCTCTCTTTTTACATATTTTAATTTCAGTTTTTTGTTCCATAATTAAAACTGCAATCGCCATAAAGCCGGACGAGGCGACGTCGCGTAGGCCGAACGAGTTGTCGTCCGACTTGCTCGATCTGTTCGCCAATTCGCCTTGACATATTGCTCTGGCTTTGCCTGTGTATGTGCATGTGTGTGTGTGTGTGAGGAACAGAAAAAATAGATTTGGCATGTATAAATAAAAAGTGAGAGATTAACTAAGACGAGTTTTACGAATGGGGGATGTCATTATCGCAGTAGCTTTTTTGTGCAAATCAAATGCATACTGACGGCCTTATAAGGGGGTATTAGTTATTAATATAATGACAGTGGAACTTGAACTTGGCTGAGATTAAGCCGTAAAGCTTGTCCGAGATTGGGATTAAAATACTCAAATTGAAAGAGCTGGCAGATAATCCAACTATAAACAGACAAAGCTGGATACTGTGCTGCATTGTGATTGGGATAAAGCTTATATTCGAAATATCCTAGGCACATTTACTATGTACCCACATGTCCACAACATACACCATACATTATATAGATATATATGGTGTAATATATGTTATATTATACAAAATTTGATCTTTTCCTACCGTAAATTATATTAGAGGGGTAACGACATAAATCCGCCGCCATAATTCCGCCGCGCCAAAAATTCATAATATCGCGCTATCGTATGACGCTTAAGGACGCCATAAGTTCGCCAAGATAAAAACGACACTATTTCGCCGCCGGCGAATTTATGTCGCCCTTAAGCGACATAAGATCGCGCCAACTTATGGAGTCTTGAAATTCCTCGTGGCGATCTTATGACGCTTTAGGACGCCATAAGTTCGCCAAGATAAAAACGATACTATTTCGCCGCCGGCGAACTTATGTCGCCCTTAAGCGTCATAAGATCGCGCGAACTTATGGCGTATTGAAATTCCTTGGGCGCTTAGGGACGCCACAAGTTCGCCGGCGGCGAAATAGTGTCGTTTTTATCTTGGCGAACTTATGGCGTCCTAAAGCGTCATAAGATCGCTCAAAGTAATTTTTGAACGTCACAAATTCGCGCGATCTTATGACGCTTAGAAACGACATGAGCTCGCTTAAAAAAAAAACGCCATAATTTCGCGGACAAAATGTACTGGGCGAAGTTATGGCGGCGGAATTATGACGCTATGCCTATATTAGAACTCTTGACAAATTCCCTTTTACCTATGTTTCCTCTTGGTTAACCGCTATCACACATCGCACATGATCTACCGGCATGGTTGCCACCCCCTGCCAGCTTGCAGGTAACCCTATATCATAACCTCACAATTGTTTGTCTAGCTTTTATGCGACATGCTCGAGTGTCGCTGTAAATCAAACAATTAGGGAAGAACCCGCGGGGTGGCAACAACAATGTGTTTAGCACCCCACAGACAAGCGATCACTCCGCTACTTCAACAGCTGACGCAGTCACACAGACAACTAAGAAGGGTGCGCTTGCAACACGTTGCATCGTCATTGAAATTATGGAAAAAGTGTGGCATAACTCATCGCAACATCATCATGTCAGATCAACAAACAACGATATTCCTAGAGACCTGTACAGAGAGAGGGCCAACTGTTGTATGCCACAAGGGGGCGGGTTGTGGCACAGGGTGCCTAAACAAACCAAACAACCTAACCAACTGTTATTTTAAGTGAAGAGAGAGAGATATACAGAGAGAGAGAGGGGGAGAGAAATTTGGCAGATGCTGCAGCGCTTAAGCAGAATTATAGAATGCCTCTTCTAGTCGTAACATCTGTCAGATCCTAAACTATTCCAACGAGATCTAGCCTCGAGGCAATTGAAGTGTGCGATGAGTTTCCCACGTTCTTACGACACGTTCCAGAAGCTTTTTTTTTCCTCAAGAAATTCCTCAGACTCATCAATAAACCGAACTTGGCTCAGTATTTAGACCCGAAAATGGTCCCGAAATCATTAATCTACTTCCCCGCTATTTATAACCCGCGATTGATGGCAGCCTGCGCGAGTCTCTCTTGATGACTTGACAATTGGCGGCTAATTATGCAATGGAAAAGCGAAGCGAGGAAAAACCAGATGCCTGCCTAATGAAATTAGAGGAGCGAGATTAATTGCTCTCCGTCGGCGTTGCGATAAGATTCAAGTACTTTTTTCAACAGAGAGTTTTGTCAATCTGAACTCACAAATTCGTTGAACATTGCTTTATATATTTGAATATTTTGAAAAAAGAGAGCGAAAGAAAGAGGAGAGAGAGAATTTTCATAATGGAACCTAAGAAACTGCGCTTCTATCTGTGGGATGAAGTTGTGATACACAACAAGAAGGACGATTGCTGGGTTGTCATACACAGAAATGTGCTTGACTTGACGCCAATGATACGAGATCGATTGGATCACTGGAATGCCGTAGGTCTTTGCAGCCACCAAAAATACTACCCTATTATAAGCACCCTTTGTCTCTGCAGAACATGAACTACCTGGTGGCACATGCGGGCAAGGATCTTACGCATTTATTTCATCCGAACGGTGAACCACGCTCTGAAATCTCCGAGAGATCTGGACTGCGTCGCGTGCTCTTTCCGCCCATACTGGAGGTGGCCATAAGTGACCGTGTCAAGACGAAGCACACCATGTGGAGTCAGGATCCGATGTATCACATTGGTCGCGTGACACGGCGGCCACGACTCATTCGACTGATCAATGCACTGACCATGACCACGCAGGTCATGAAGGTCTGCGATGAGGACACCATTTTCGATATACAGCAGAAGTACAAGGCCCGTTACAATCATCATGCCGGCAGCTACGAATGGCGCAGAGGCTTCAGTGCCTCTGAGAATTCAACATGCAAGTTTGGCTGTGATCATATTTGCGAACATCCCAATTCTTGTGGACCTCTTAATCTGAACGGCACGCTGGATGACAATGATCTGCTGGACGAGGAGGACTGCGATGTGGAGCTGCCACCACCTGCGCTCTGGCTTTACTACACAGATGACTTGACCATTGCCTGACGCGCGTTGTGGGCGCAATTTGTTGTTTATTCGTTCGTTTATTGGAATTGGGAAAATTTGTGGTGCACAGTGGAAGTAAAGACCATTTCAAGCTACACTGAGTTTGCCTCTAAAAGCCATCAAATTCAGACTGCACAGGGCTACGACTCCGGCTCTGGGTCTGACTCTGGCTCTAGGTCTGTGTCCGTGTCTGGGGTCCGGTATTTATTTTCATTTTGAACAAATGTCATGGTCGACATGCGCCGGTAATAATAACACAACAAGCCCAAAAGTGCAGCGGACTTGTTCAGGGCCGTGTGTAAGCACTGCACTGAAAGAAATTGTAGTAAATATGTATTTGAAAATGTATTAACTAAGGCAAATTTAGTTGAAATATAGAAAATGTAATTCTTAATATATATTTAAAATAGAAATAAATTGAGTTGAAATGTAAAATATATATTCTAGATAGATTTATGATCAGAATATTTTGAACTGTGGTAAATTATATTGAAATGTAGAATATATGTTTTAAATATGTGCAAAGAATTTTTTTCCTGCAATGTTGATACTCTGAAAATACACAAATGCTCCTAAATAATTTGTCTAGAATAGATTAAAGGCTTTAAATGTTTTCTATATTTTTTTTTTATAACATTCATGATAAGGGAATTTCTGTCAGTGCTTATACTACGATAACATAAATATGCTTTGCTATAGTTAGTTTAATCTTCATCTATTAACCATAAATATAATCAACATTTTTCTTCCTTCACATTCTTTTAAACATCAGCACCATAAATTTCTCTCAGTATAGTTTCAGAATGTGCCTTATTGCTCCTGGTTGCATAATTTATGCGGGCTTTCGCTTGAGTAGCGGGAGTGTGGAGTAGGTTCGGTTAGGGGCCTGTGCCTGTGAACTCGTGTATGACGATCTGGCAGCGCCTGCAGCTGCCCAGCTGCTGCCCCTCGGCTGGCTAGGTGACGCTGGCACGCGTTCACTTTGGATTCATGCCATATACCTTCATATGGCTATAGTTCTGCCCCTGCGACGGGGTGCCAACTGAACTGTGAAGAGTTTTTTTCTTAGTGAGTTATGCCAAGTTTGTGGCCTGAGTCTTTCGTCTCGGCGCGTCGCGTCGCGCTTGCGAGTTGTTGATTATGGCATAGTAGATTCTTGGTAGAGCTCAAAGTACTTTGCCTGCCCGCCCATTGTCGGCCTTTGTTATTGCTTTTGCTGCCGCTGCTGCTGCTGCTTATCTTGAGCGCATAAATAATTAATTTCAGCCTCATTCTTGTTAATAAAAAAATCTGAAAAATAAAAGCAGCATTTATTTGTTGTATTTATTCTTTGTAGTTTTTTTCTGTGATTGCAAACCAGTTTCACCGCCCGGGTCGGGTCCAAGATTCGTCCATAAATGGCCACAGCGCGTTCTCAATTTACATGAATTAAGCGACACGGACGGACTAAAATAGTAAAATACTCAGTGCAATTTGCACAGCAAATCTTGTGAAATATTTTAGTTAATCATTGTGTTTGTTTTTGTTTACACTGAGTGTTGGAGTAGGATAAGTACAGCTGGGTGTCTCTACAGTTGGGTCCGCTTGGTAATCGCATTTCCCACGCAACAACAAATTAACACACAGCACAACAAACTAAGACAAACTGAGGCAGAGGGCAGAGCAAAGGCCCAGAACGAAGGAGGCAAAGGCAAGACATGCACAAACTTGTGAAATACTTGTTCGTACCTGTTCAATCGATTGAACTGACAGCAGCAGCAGCAGAGATTCTTCTTCTCTGGTGCCAGGTACCAAATGGCACCGGCTGAGGCGTATGACTCATGCACGAACAAGTCTGTGCACGTTCGGCCATGGGAAAGGAGCAAGATCATCGCCTAGCAAGAACGTCCCTCGGCAAAGGGAGTTGCAAAGGGACAAAGAGGCAGAGGGGGACAAAGAACAGACCTCAAAGGCAATGCGCCTATAAAAACAATCGCACTGGGATTTGTTGTTAGTGAGAGTCGCCAGGGGGGCAGGGGGGAAATGTAGCTGTAGGGAGGCATCTGTAGCTGGAGTATATGGGGAGTATGTATGGCATTGCCTATTAGACGTGTCGGTTTATGTAAACAACCGTTGCACTGTGTGTGAGTCTGTATGTGTGTGCTTGTGTGTGTAGGTGAGCCAGCAAAAATGCGTTTGGCTTTGGGCCAAACCAGTTTTTGGCATGCGCTTAGCGCGCCAAGTTCGTTGCCTAAGTCTTTTGTTTGTGCTGCCCATTAAATGCCGTCATGGAGTTCATTGCCTGCACACACGCAAGCTCACACACACACACACACATGCACAGCGTTGGCACTTGTGACATTTATAGGTACTTCCATGTGCAGGCATTAGTTGTTCAATAAAATAACTTCAATTTATTTGAAGTGTTTATTTCGGTATTTTTCCATGCAATAGATGTATTTCTGGTGGGGCAGCGAAGTGAATATGTATTGGATTGAAATGATTTAAATAAAAATGTAGATGTTAAGGAATGAGATACGGAAAGTGAGCAACAAAGAACTTAATGTGCAAGAACTTAATGTTTAACTAGGTAAAGATCTGCAGAGGATTTACATTAAAAAATGAGAGAGAGTTCCACATCATCTTTATATTATTATTATATTTATATATATATTATATTATTTTATTCTACAACTTCTCTTCACATTTTCCCTCAACTTTCAACTATTCAAGCCTCGTATTCGTTTGGCCACTTGCAATTACACTTAAACTTCAGCTAACTCCACACAAATCGGCCTGCATTAGTGAGAACTCGACGTGGTGCTGACGTTGGAACTGGGCCTGGGCACCCACAACAACTAACCCACTTCAATCCGTCTGGTTGTACTTGCACCATTGGTATGCGGACAACAACAAAGCCAAGTCGCAAAGCCATGACCCATTCTCACAGCAAGGCTGAGCTATGCGTAGCAAAAGCAAAACTAAGATAAATTCCCTGACGGTCACATTCTTTCCCAAAGCGCCAAGTGGAGCCCGGAAGTCGCGAGTCTCTCTGGAATGCCACTGGGAATTCCACTCTGGGAATCTATTGCAAACTAAAGCGGACTAATTTAGTGCTTAGCTCTGCCCGTTCCTGTTCCCAGCCCATGACTTTGGCTAGAAATAGAAAGCAGCTGAAAGATAGCTAAAAATTTGGCTTGAAGGTCAAGTGATTCTATAAGGAAGTACCCAGTCGAACACCAGCAACATTCATTATGGTTATCCATGTCAATTTCAATTTCTTTTAAGCAAAATTCTTTGATAACATTATTAAAGTGGGAAGAGCGTAGAAGAGAGTGAGGGGGTGGGCAAGGCGTTTCCAACTTCCACCGACATTTGCATTTGGCATACAAAACACAAGAAACATTCACGCCTCGTCTTCTTCTTCTCTTGTATTTGGCATTCAGCACGAGCTTTGGTAAATTAAATAATAAAAAGTATGCGACAATAAATAGCGGAACCAAATTAGGAAGTGGCCACACCACAACACACACACACACACGCACACCACAAAGAGCCCAGTCCAGCAACAGCAACAGACCCAAACAGACCCCGTCCCGACGCCGAGCCCAGTTCCAATCCATATTTGGGACCAAACAAGCAGCAACCACGTCAAGTGGATATTTGTGCGGTTAGGAACTGAATACGTTGTCGCTGGCATATTAATCAAACCGATGGGAAGTGTTGAGGTCTGGCCAGAGCACAACTACTGGGCAGGGCTCGGTTTAAGGTTTCGGTTCATTTGAGTTACAAATATGCGCTACCATATCGACAAAGCAAGGCAGATGACACTAATATTGAAGGTAGAATATATACAGGCTAATGAAAAAAAATGAAAGATAGTTTGTACAGGTCTGGTATATATAATATATATAATGCTCAAAATATATATTGTACATGATGTAAACTTGGAATACATTTACAGTAAGTTAACATTTTAACATTATTGAGCTCATAAGAATATTTACAATCTAAAGAAAATCATTAGTTGGTTTGGAAAATACTAAATAACTATACAATTCATAAATAATAAATAAAATAACAAATAATAATAAAAAAATGATAATAATAAAAACAAATCTTTGAAAATTCTAAAAGAAAGAACGAAAATTCTTGAACTGAAACTATTTATCATAATAAAGAATTACCAACAATTTTTTCTTATTTACAAGTTTCAGAAAGAACAATTCAAAGATAATTCTATATAATTTTCTAATTTTGTATTCATTCATTTTTTTCTTATATAATTCTTTCTGAATCTCAAAACTTTTATTACGTGCAGCTCTATTTGACTGACACAAAATTCAAATGCCATCGAAACTCTAAAAACTATTTTTATGATAAAATATTCCTCAGATTTTCCGCTCAAGTCAATTATACAGAGTGTGAAAATGAAGTTGCTCAAGCCTGCCTGCAGAACTTCCAGCAGTATCCACTCGGAATCGAGAATTGATATGCAACTTTGGCACTTGGTAGCAACAAAAGCGATTTTCATAAATTATTCAAAGCTTAACTGCTTCCGTTTCGGGACAGGCACGGGGAGTGACTGTGTGGACAGTGGGACAGACTGCCTGATTGGCAGGCAGATTGACTTCAGCGGGTAGGTATTACCTGGCAGTTTGACAAGGTGCCGGACAGACAGACAGACAGAGAGAGAACTGACGAGCGCAGAACGTAGAATGAAGACTGAATTGAGGCCTCGCAGTGCTGGCGCTGCAGTTGGTTGCGGTTAGCCGCGACGGCAGCAGCGCAGCTGTTTGTATAAATTTCCAGCAAATAACAACAATAACAATTTCCAATTGCTGACAACAACAGCAGCAACAACAACGAAGAAAACATCAACAGCAGCAGCAGCAGCAGCAGCTCAACGAGCTTATTTTACATTTTATTGTATAATTTTCGGATGTGGTTTTACGGGCAGAGAATGGGCCGCAAAGACGTTGATGTTGCGATGTATTCTGTGGCATAAATTAACGCGTGCAGCTAAATGAAACTCCAAATAGGAATAAAAATAAAATAAATACATTTTTATTTACATTGAGCAGGCCCAGTCCGGCCCAGAGAAAGAGAGAGAGAGAGACGACGACTTGGACGTAGACGCGGACCCGGTTACGCCCGAGTGCGTTTCTGGAATGTCGCAGGCAATGGGGCGGCTATTCAGACAGTCTATCTCTCTCTCTCTCCCTCTCTCTCTGTCACTCCCCTCATTTGCCTTCTCTCCTTCTTCTTTTTTGAGAAACATTCTATGCAAATTGCCTGACGGACTGCCACGAAGGGGTTAAGCTCTGATCTGAATTTATGGTTATTAACACAATATTTGCCAGGCTCGCCCAGCACGGACCAAGCCCTGCTATACCAGGAATACTTTCGCCTAGTAATTCTACATGCCTCTTCGAGCTCTTTCTGTTTTATTTCCCATGCAAATCGCCTGCCAAAATTCAATTAAAAACGCGCACGTGACACAGACAGTCACAGACCATAACTACCCATAATTGTATCCCTTTCATTGACTGACCGTACGACCTACCCATCGACCGATCAATCGACTTCCTGTCCCCCGGGAGCACCGTTAGCTTGGTCTTGCGTTTCCTGCCCGCGAGCGTGGGAGCGCGACAAGAACTTTTTGGAGAGACTTAAGTTCTCTTGATTTATGGGAAAGTCTGCGGGCTGCAGCAATTGATTTTTCAATTTTCAATTTGGTTTCACTCTCCTTTTTTTAACGTGGATTATCGAGAGTGCCATCTCAAGGGGGTTGAAGAGTTGCCAAAAATTAAACTGTTTGAGGTTAGGGAAATTCTTCCCCCATTGCACTTTCAATTGAGTTTGATTTACGGCTGACAAGTGTTTCGAAGAGGGCTCTAAGAGGGTTTATCAATCGATTTATGAGCCGCCGTTGAGGCTATGTAAATATGTATATATTGCAATCATCGGGGCGTGTGCAAGTGTTAAGTGCGATAATGGTTTACTATGATGTGGGTTGGAAATATATAAAAAATTGAATGTGGGAAAATTGCAAATATATTTTAGTATTATGGTATGCGGAGACTGCACTCACATCCTAACTGACCGCTCTCAAAGCTTTGCTTGTTGTTCTGAGATTCTCAACCAGTTATTGATACACTCGAACTGAAAGTTGTGCTGAGACTTGTAGAACTCGTTTCTCGCTTCACTTTCTAACATGATCAATCGCTCGCTTCTCTTTTCTCTCTCTCCTCTGTCTCCTCTTATAATGAGCACTTTTTTCAAGTTGATAATTACGATGAAACAGCAGAAAAAAACAACTCATTTGGTTAGGGAAGAACCCTATAGATACTCGTAGTCGAATGATTCGGTAGTTCTTCCCTTCGAGGGCGCAGCAGCAGAAGAAGCTTAGGTAAAATATTTGTTTATACATCAAAATACCAGTAGCCGCTTTCAATTACGCACAAGAACCGAAGGTGATAAGTTGCCGGCGTGAGAGCAGCGTGGGAACAGCCCCCTGCGAGTAGAACACAGGCATTATGTAACTCCCAATGATGGCATTCTAAATTGTGTCCCGCGAGCCATTAAACAGCATGATCTGTTGTAATATTTAAGCTGATTTCAATTGGAACTTGGCCCTTTGCAAATCAATCAAAAGGAGACAGTGAAGAATCCGTAACCGAATCCAAAGACAACATGTCAATTAGAATTGCAAATGCGAAAGGGAATAATTGAAGAAATGAGAAAAGGAATGAGCTGGAAATTCAAATGATATACGGGTTGGTATGGATAATGGGCTGGTAAATGACTAATCAAAGTAGAGATTGATAGGTGTCAGATTGATCTACTGAAAAATGGAAGACGGGAAGCGGGTGTGATGGAGGATGAAAAGTGTGATTACTCTGATTGAATTTGAAGAAGTAATTGAATTGAATGAATAGAGTAACTTGGCATCTATAAATGATATATGTATATGTAGCCTAGACTGTACATATATACATAATTCCTAGTAGTTCCTTATTATCTACTTAAATTTGCAATTCGGTTCTCTCTTTCAAAACTCTTTTAGTATTTTCCCTCATTAATTTTCCAGTACTTTTGCTTTCATTATAGATCTCTCTGTCTCTCTCTGCCTCTCTCTCTCTCTCTCCCTCTCTCTTTTTAAGCGAATTATGCTATAATCACTTCTTACTCTAATTCGAAAATTTCAGCTGATAACTCCCATCTCATTCTTCACAGAGTCTCATTTACGTCTCCTTCAATTTAAATGTTTTCTCTTCCATTTTCCATAAGTTGTTATTACACTTTAATGACGCCAATTAACAAATAACTAATTTACAGACAAACTTCCTCTGCCACCATCTGCATACACACTAACTACACTCGCACGCACACACACACACAAACTCTCTCTGGCACACACATGCATACGATCTTTCATGTCTTGCAGTCATTATAATTATCACGTGCATATTTTTTACTTATCGAGCATTTTTCAGCCCGCTTTTCATTACATATAATGCCACGAAAGAATTTGAAATATATAACAAAACCTTAAAAAAAAGCCTAGCAGCAGCGACGACGACGACGTTGACGTCTCCGTCGCAGTCGCAGTCGCAGTCAGCGGCCAAGTAGAACTTGGAAACGGACGCGCCTGGTTGACTTTCATGGCTCAGTTGGGGCAGTTGGCCTAGCTCCAACCTGGCTGGTAGCATGTTTTGTTTTGCTGGCGCTGTTATTGTTGTAGCTCCTAGTGTTGTTGTTGCTGCTAGTGTTGTTGTTGTTGTTGTAGTCATTACCGGCATGACAAGCACAAAAATGCGTTGTTCGTGCGCAGACGCAGCCGCGACGCGTCGCGCAGTGTGCAAAAAGAAAAGAAAAGAAAATGAAAAGAGAAGAAAATGAAAAGAGAATATGTTGCATTTAACTGGGCGGAAACTGGGGCTAGTCCTAGGGTACCAAGGTACTGGTCTAAGCCACTAACTGCCCCATCTAGGAGCTGGCAGAACTAAGTAGTCTATCGATTAATAGACTGAACTCGCTTGAACCCGCCACGGCACACGTGTCACACGGCTGCCAAGTTGATTTCCATATCCAGTCGAACGCACCCGAACAAGGGCTCTCCCTTAGTCCCTTAACTCTCCCTCCCTCTCCCTCTCTATCTCTCTAGCTCTTTGTAGCGTGCAACCAGGCGTGTCGCTGAACAGACGTTGACCAGGCAGCTGATTCTAATAAGTTGTACAGCGCTGTCTTAAACCGAA
This sequence comes from Zaprionus indianus, assembly GCA_018904595.1. NCBI lineage: Eukaryota > Metazoa > Arthropoda > Insecta > Diptera > Drosophilidae > Zaprionus > Zaprionus indianus. The sequence continues at coordinate 9,486,868 of JAEIHA010000905.1, forward strand.
TCTTTGGCATCGTCTCGATGTTGCAATAACTGAGTAAGGTGCGACCCAGCAGCAACAACAACAACAGCATAAACTAGTATAATAATAACAGCAACTATTTTATTAACAACAACTGCAACAACAACAGCAAGAATAACAGCAACAACTATAATAATAATAAAAGCAAGAACTGCTGCAACAACTTCTGCAAAAACTACTACAACAACAGCAATAACAACAACAGCCTCAATAACTACCTCTACAACAACACTGGCAACAACAGCCACAACCTCAGCAACAGCCTCAGCAACCTGTCGCTTTTTTGGCCCACAACAACATTTGGCAACAACAATCTCTTCTCATTGCTGCCGCACCTCATCGCGTAGGCTGCCGTCGCTGTGTTGCAGCAATATTTGTATAGTGCCTCGACTCACGGGTATAATGTTTAATATTTTTTGGGCATTATTGCTGCGATAACTCATCGAGCCGGGATAATTATGAAAAAATGCACAAAACGTTTGACTTCCGTTGCAACTCATCCTGTGTTGCTGCTGTCGGGGCTGCTTATCGAGTTACATTCCAGCAGCAGCAGTGAGGGCAGCAGTGAGGACAGCAGCAGGAGAGAAGACTGCAGCAGAGAGGAGAGAACGACAGCAGCAGCAGCACTGGCAGTAGCAACACTTTTGGGGCCCGATCTTTAGGTCTACCGCAAAGTGGAAACGGAAGTGTCGCCGTGTCCAGACATAATGATTCTGCTGCTACTGCTGTTGCTGCTGGGGACAGGCTGGGCTATTAGCAATGACCTTTAGGATCTGTTGGCACAGAAACCAAAGCAGTGTTGCAGTTGCAGTTGCAACAGTTGCTGTGGCACAGCAACTTGCATTGCCAGTTTTTCGCTCACTTTGAATGGTAAATGGCAGTGCGAGTGCGAGTGCAACTGCAATTACATGGCCAAAGCCCATCGCCAGCTGCCAAGTTGCAAGTGGCAAGTTGCTGACTGCCTGCAACAGTAGCTGCTGCAACAGCAACACTCGTCGGTAGCCCTTGTCACGTATTTGGTTGCTAACATACATGGGCATACTTAAGGGGCATTAATGTAGTTTATCATCACTGCGAACGCAAGATGCAACTGCGACTGCGAATGTGAGTGTGAGTGCGTGTACGAGTGCCAGTGTGAGTACTCGTACTCGTACTCGCAGTCGTACTCATGCAACCATGTTATGACGAGCAGGAGCAATTGGCGATGAGTAGCGATTGTTGATTAGTTAGCACCACGCCGCACACATTGCCAGCAGCTCAGGGCAACAGTGGCGCAAAAAGTTTGTGAACAGAAGGAAGTTAAGTTTACTAGATTATAAATAATTCCAATTTATGTTTCATGTTAACTTTCAAGAATGAATTTAAAGCTTGCAAGCGTTGCTTTATCGAGAAACTGTGAGAATTGTAAAACATTAATGAGAATGTCAATAATATTATTATTTAATATTATTATTTAATATTATTATTTAATATTATTATTTAATATTATTATTTATATTATTGACATTCTCATTAATGTTTTACAATTCTCACAGTAAATTCTAATAATTGTATAAATAGCAATATAATGTAATAAGTGCAGAGTTAATCTGCTTAATGAATATACTTTAGCTTGTTGTTAGGAAATATAAAAATATATAATAATAAAATAAGAAATTTTCTGGTGATTGAATACAGAAAGATATAATAATATTGTATATTATCAATCAATTGCCTGGAATAATAATAACAAGAAAATAAAGTATTCAACTATACATTTTATTGTTATTAAAGCCAGAATGCAGGTCTTAATCATAAAACATTTTTCAAAAAATGAAATAAAAATATTTTGGCATCTTGTGAATAATAAAGAAATTATATCATAGAACAATTACCTTGATAAATTAAAAATTAATGAGAAATTTGTTCATGAATTAAAAAGAAACTCCATGATAAATAAATCAATGAAAATACTTGCAATTAAATCAATTAAAACACTTGCATATAAATTAATTCAATGAACTAATAATAAATAAATCAAATTCAAGTTTGTTTATATTCTAGTCCAATTCAATCTGTTCAACTTCTGCAAACTTTTTCATATAAATTCACATAAAACATAACCTAACTCTACTCTTCAGCCTTTAGCCCTTTGTTATTGCTGTAAACTTTTAGCGCTCACTGTTGTTGTTGTCGTTGGGGCTGAGGCAGATCATTAAGCAAGAGCAGGGCAGAGCGCACATCCGTAGAAGGACATCTGATCGCTTTTTGTTGTCGCATTACACAACCGCAAGAGAGTTGGCTAAGGCCGAAGAGGAAGAGAGAGAGAGAGAGGGAGAGGAAGACAAGGAAGGGCGTAACTTCTATATAGACAAGTATGAATACGAGCATGAATACGAGTATGATGAGTATGGGTATGAGTATCATCGGGAGTATCGGGTACTAGTGTGAGTGCATGTATAGGTTGAAAAAAAAAGAGAAGAGAAGATGAAAGCGCAGACAAAGCGCTGCAAGAGTCTCCCTCCCCGCAAAGCTGGCGATAGTTGCTGCTGCTGCCGTAGCTGTTGTTGTTGTCTTAGCTGCAACAGTTGCCGCTACTGCTGCTGTTGCTTGTGTTGTTGTTATTGTTGCTACTGCTGCTGTTGCTGCGCTTGTGGCTTCCTGTGGCTTACGACGTGTGACGACATGTAGAACTAATTGTCGTCCACTGATCGGGCTGGGGAGCAGCAGCAGCAGCAGCAGCAGTGGAAGCAGCGGCGACAGCGACGTCGCCGTCGACGACGTTGACTTGGTCGATTGCCTTTGCCTGCAGTGCACGCCTTGTGACAGACATAAATCAGTTTTGTTTCAGTAATCGGCGCAGCAAGAAGTCGACCAACTCGTTGTCGCCACATGCCACATGCAGCAGCAGCTAACACCTGTCGTCCGCCGCTGTTCCGCACCTGTGTCCGTCGGGGGTTTGTGTCTTGGCTACGCACGGCCCCAAAAAAAGTTGCATCATAATTGAAAAGCGAACGTCGAATTGCGCCTTAAAAGGCCTCATCGAAAGCGCGTCGGGACGAGTTAATTAAACGACGCACTCGCTCTGGGGAGGCAACTACCCCCCCCACCTGCTCACCACTTCTCCAGTTGCTTGGCTGATTTATCAGCCTCATTCTTCGTCCATAAAAGGTGCGCACAGACAAACGCAAAATTAGCAACATTTTAGCTAATGCACATAAAGATTAAAAAGATCTAAGCAACAAATCGAGAAAAAAAGACTCGAGATCAATCGAGACAAATCCAAAAATCTTTGCCAAATCGGGTGCGACGTTCGTGTGCCGTCGCGCGTTGTGTCGCGTGTGTGGGACGCGACTATAAAATCAAAAAAAAAAAAATAAAGAAACAAACATAAACAACAACTAAAACAAACCCAACCTCGAAAAGAGACGCTTTAATGAGGCCCGCCATATTTGGGCAGATCGAAGCACGCAAGATGCCCGCCACGGTACTCGCAGCCTCCGGTCACACGACCAACAACAACAGCAGCAGCAACAACAAGCTGAACAACAACAGCAAGTCGGGCAACAACAACAACAATATAATGCTGAATGTGAACAATAGCTTATGCAACTCGATCGCCCAACTGAGCGACTCAAGGACCAATCTCACTGTCAACACGCCCACAGCCTGCCAGCGCTTAAGGTGAGCGAGCACCTTATCTTAGTCTATCTCTTTCTCCTTCTATATCTGATATCTGAATCAAGTTTGCTCCCCCTCCTACTCTCTCTATCTCTGTCATATTAATAAATTATGCTAATTGTCCGCGTGCGTTTCGTGTGTGGGTCGCGTTTGGCATTATTACATCGGACATGGCACTCGGATCGAAGTCGTAGAATGGGAATTCTATCCATACAACTACCGACTAATTGGTATTTATGGGAGTTTAACGTGTCGTTATAGAAGGGGTCGCAGCCATTTGTCGTGACAGTCGAATCAGGCTATATTTGTCGTGAATAAATTCGATAATATGTCAAGTTGGATAGGCGGAAATTTTCTAGACATTGAAGAGAGTTAAGATCAGCGAACTTTAAGCAAAGTCAAGGAAGTTTGCAACTGAAACTTTTGAAGCCTTAAAAAGAGTTAAGATCAATGAATTATGAACTGAATCATTGAATTTTGTAAAGGAAAATTGGGTTTTGAGGAGAGCTAAGATCAGTATTTGCTTTAACTATGTTTTATAACTAAAAAAACCATTCTAATCATCATTAAACTATTTTTAATATTACAAGTATTTTATACTATAATTGCAATAAACTATATATAGTATAAATAAATAATTAATAATAGTATAAACAGGGAAGAGAAAAGATCAATTAAGTTGTCATAACGTATATTAATCCTTTCTTCACAAATTTCTTTCTTAAAATTATTTAATACTATTTTTAAATTTATTTCCTAAGGTACTCTTCCTTCTCACAAATTTCTCTTATCTCTCAATCACTAATCCCATTTTTTTTGCTCATAGCGAAATGTTTCGCCGTTCCATCGCCAGCAGCACACAGTCGAGTTCCCGGGAGAATACCTACGAAGAGGTGAGTGCAACCAATCGAACCCCAATTATAAAATTCCATTATTATTATTTATTTAAATAACAAAGGAGGCATAATCCCTTACAACTGCAGACCCTCAAGGTAGATCTATCAAATAGCAACCCTGCTGTTATGTAGATCAATGGTACCTGTTTACATCAAAAAAAGTACCTATCCCCCACCCCTTTCAACCAATTTTCCATTATAGGATGCCCATCAAATTCAACTAATTAATCAAATAGAATAGGGAAAGGGGAAAAAAAAAAATTACTATCGCGAACGTTTTTCATTTTTCCAATTTCTGCGAGTAGAGATGATCACGATCAGTTGATCATAATGATCTTTCGCCAGCGTGGCACATCAAAAGAGAAAACAATTCACGGCCAAACTATTTATAAACAAAACAGGAACAGATCCATCGATGTGACTACCGATGAGGTGTGCGTGCGTGTGTGCGTGTGTGTGTGTGTATCTGCAGCTAGAAGTGCGCACAGCATGTAATCCGAGCCGGTGGCAACCACTTTCAGCGAACGCGCTCGGGCGAAACAAAAGCAAAACGAGACGCGACGCACCCCAGCAAAACATCGGCTTCGCTTCGATTTGTAAACACCGAGCGAGAGATTCGAAAAGATCTTCTTCAAGTGCGGCAGCTGTCTGCCGCATCTTTAAGATACATTTCTTTCTCGATTGAATGCAGCAGGACCAACGCACAGCGCATCCTTAGCGGGCTGGCTCAATGACCTGCTTCGTCAACGAAAACATCTGTCGGCCAAGGATATTGGCGCGTCAGTCCCAATGTACCGAGGTGCCTCTGTCTCGTTCTCCCTTCCTTCTGCTTCTTTATTATTACAGGCTCTCTTTGGAGCCGACACAGGTTTTCCTTCTTCTGTCTTCGTCTCCTTCCCCTTCTCCTGCCCAGTCGCTACCTAGGCGAGCACACAAAACATCTGCCTGAGTCCTTGCGTCCTCTTGGCTCCGCATTAATTGAAAGTAATTTTCTTGGCTCAGCCCAGCGAGATGGCGGCAAGGTGATAAGGCAGATAAAGGGCAGATCATTGTTGTTGGCGTGTTGTCAGGTTTATTACGGCTCCCCAGTGACGACAGCGACAGTTTCCTGTTGGCAGGCAGTGTCCTTGCAAGTACAGTTATTATACGGGTTGTCCACTCTGAAATTCCTATCCTTTCCTTTTACTTCTGGTATCTCAAGTATGTAGTGCTCTTTGATAGGGTTTGTCAGTGGGTACTGTTTTGGGTATCGCAAGGGTATCTTAGAAGGATTTTACTAAGTTTTGAGCTTCATTAATATTTTAAAAACCTCCTTGAGTATGTCAGCATATTTTAAAAGTATCTTGAAAGGATTTCAGTCTTAATTCGACCCCCTTTAATGTTCGAATTGAACTCAAGGTTCAATGAATGTACAATACTTTCTGACTGTCTTCTAAGAATTTATCGATCAAGACTTTTTATTCTTTTTGAATGTAGAACTAAAGATATTCTTCCTTAATGTACTCCTAATTTAAATTCGCGATCTTCAATCGTAAATACTTCTTCTTCTTCTACTCAAAACTTATCTTGAACCTTCCCAGTCTCTCTACCAATTAAATCTCGAGCTAATCTGCAAAGATTTATTTTATTTATTGTCCAAATGTTTCTACGCAACTTAACTCTACGAACCTTAGCTAATCTCTGGGGTAATTAAAGCGACTTATCCTCTTGCACTTCTGCAACATTAGAGAGCCCCTCCTCCGCCCCTTTTCTATCATCAAGGGGAGTGGTTAGGAGCGAGCTCCATTAGAGCGCCTCGGACTTCGAACTGGGCAAGGCGCAAGACCGCAAAGGCGGCAGATATGTTGTCTTGCCATGTGGCAAGCAGGGCTGCTGCCACTGCCCCAGCGAATGCATCTTGCAGATGCGCTTGTCATAGATACGCAGATACGAGATACTAGCTACAAGATATAGATACAGATACAGATACAGATACAACTGCAGCTGCTGCAGCGGCTACGTGAAGCGGGCGCATGTAAAACGCATAAAATTGCGAATTACCACACTCGAGTGCGTGCCACATGAGGCAGCGGGAGCGGCAACTCCGACTGCAACTGCAACTGCAGCTTTGATTCGATTTCATTTGCGGTCGAAGCTGGACGGACTGCTTGAGCACTGGGCGTGTGGCAAGCAGACGGCGGCAACGCGATCGACGAGATCTAATGGGCAGCAGCGTCTGAGGCAGCATTGACATCGGCGGCAGCGCGAGTGCATCTCATGTTGCAATTAGTTGCGGCAAGTTGTGCGCGACAGAAGTTGATGAACTCGCAAGCGCAGACACAGACAGCGACGCCGACGTCGACGTCTCGGTCGACCCAGCCCATGGCCCAAGCTAATCTGGCATGGAAAGTGCAAGTGAGTGCACTCCCGAGTCGGGTTGTGCTCTTGTTGTTGTGGTTGTTGTTGTTGTTGCAAGCTAATCACAAATCAAATACAAATATTTTTCTACGCCTCGCGGGTTTTATGGTTCATTCGCCTGCAACTGCCGATTTCTCTGCTCGATTCGAATTCGAATTTGGACTTCGTCGGAGTCGGAGACGGGATTGATGGCTGCGCTCAAATATTTGAAGAGACTTAGAGAGGAAGCCTCTGGAACAGTGGCCAGCCAGAGATAAGAGACTAATCAGCGCACTTGTTTGACGGCTCAGCATGAGTGGATAGGAGTAGGAGGAGTAGCAAGGTTCGTAAATTATGTCTGCTTAGGCATTTAGAGGTTCCTCCCGAGGTTGAACCAGTCAAGCGATCGGGTCGCATAATTTGAATTTGAGTTTTATTATTTGATTTACGCTTGGGAAAGATTGTGATCGGTTCTGAAGGGTTGGGGGAGGTGATCAACTTAGGGTATACTCTTTCATCATCTAATACTTCAACTATTATTACTAATATTAAAACTACTACTAATACAACTTCTACTATTGAAACTAATACAACTACTTCTAGTAAAATTACTACTACTACTATTAAAATTACTACTACTACAACTTCTACTTTTACTATTGAAACTAATATTACTACTTCTACTCTTGCTACTACTACTACTACTACTATTAACACTACTACTACTACAACTTCTACTTTTACTATTGAAACTAATATTACTACTTCTACTCTTGCTACTACTACTACTCTTGCTACTACTACTACTCTTGCTACTACTACTACTACTACTCTTGCTACTACTACTACTACTACTCTTGCTACTACTACTACTACTACTCTTGCTACTACTACTACTACTACTCTTGCTACTACTACTACTACTACTCTTGCTACTACTACTACTACCATCTTGCTACTACTACTACTACTACCATCTTGCTACTACTACTACTCTTGCTACTACTACTACTACCATCTTGCTACTACTACTACTACTACTACTACTACTACTACTGCTGCTACTACTACTACTACTACTACTACTACTACTACTCTTGCTACTACTACTACTACTACTACTACTACTCTTGCTACTACTACTACTACTACTACTCTTCCTACTACTACTACTACTTCTACTACTTAAAATACTACAACTATTACTACTTCTACTACTTAAAATACTACAACTATTACTACTTCTGCTACTTATAATACTACTAATACTACTACTTCCACTACTTATAATACTACTACTTCTACTACCACTACTGCTTCTATTACTTCTACTATTACTACCACTAATACTACTACTACTACTAATAGTATTGCTACTACTATTGCTTGTTCTGATACTGCTACTTCTACTACTACTTCACTACATATAATTCTTTGCTATTGTTTTAAGTACTTACACTAAGTTGAAATGCACTTAATTTATTCTACATATTCACAACTTTTTCTAGTACTATCATAAATTCCACTACTACTATTTCTGTTATTATCAATACTACTTACATTTCAACAACAACTTACGATTACTACCGACACTATCACGTTGAAGTGTTTGATATATCATGTGGAGTATTCTATAATTCCCCCACATTTCATAAGAATTCCGCCCCACTTGCTAATCACATGTTCATCAACTTCATATTCGAAAGGTAAATAAAAATATTTAATCTTCACTTCACTTCAAAGAACTTTGTGGATCTTAAACATTTTCACAGACTGTGAAATAATTTCATATGCAGCTGGAAAACATCGACTCAGATTAGAAGATACTCTCAATTATCGTGTGAAAAGAGGCAGCATATTGAAATAATATTACTAAGTACTCCCACGAGCCATAAAACTGTCCCGATTTCAATGCGACAAATAAATGTCAGCTTTGCGTCGGAGAAGTGTCCAATTTTCGAATTGACAAATTACCTGAGAGAATCTTCCCGAAAAGTATCTTCAAACTTGAGCACCCTCTCATTGAAATTCAAACAGTTGCGAGGGGCCTCTCCGACTCCTCCCCCTCTTTATTTTGGGAGCATTTCATGTTATTATTAAAAACACCTAAATGGGTCGCATCGGCTTCGCTGCTTGTTTGTGTTTGGGTTCAGTTTAGGGTTCGGGGGCCTTTGGGTCCGATATGGGTGTGTGTGTGTGTGTGTGCTTTGTAGTGCAGCACGTACAATAAATTAGTGACATTATAAAAAAATTAAAACGTGAGCTGCGATAGCCGAGCATATTTCTACAATAATAAGCGGCATTGTTGTAGCTACAACATACGATCATGAATATATATAACTATATATGTATGTATCTGTGTAGAAGTTGTTGCTGCGAATTCACAACACAAACAACGTGAGTGAAGTTCGAAACGGGGCCACAACGGGGTCGAGTCGGGCAGGAGGAGGAGGAGGAGCTCTGTGAATTGTTTGCTTTATGTTTTATAGGCCTATCTCCCTTTCACTCCCTTTTCTCACTCTGCCCCTCTCCCCGTATCTATCTCTGTCTGTACATGATCCACGCTCCCTCATTAGCATGCCGAGCACGAGTAACTGATAATTTTTGGTCGTATTTCTGTGTCTGTTTTGTATCTTTCGGCAGGGGGAGGGAGGGAGGTAGGTAGGTAGGATACAATTGTCCACGCAGCGACACATTTACACACACTACGCATTTAGCGGAATCTTCAGACTGGTTTCACGAGACAATTAACAGTCCCGAACTGCCCAAAGAGATCCCACGCTTCGTCGCTCACAAATGGAAATCTGCGGCGGCATTTAAATAACATTTTTCGATGCCAGCCCACACAGACGCAACTTGATTATTTGTTCAAAATGTTATTGTAAAATTTATATGCGAAAAATGCATTCGAAATGAGATACCCTCGCATACACACTCACACACACACACACTCGTTCGCTATCAGCTTCATTCAAAATCAACTTTTGTTCGCGTGAACTTTTGCGCATTGCTTTTGGCCGCGTTTATCGCGCGTTCTCCCTCTCTCTCTCCCGCTGTTTATCATAATCACATACAGCGGAAATCATTCAGAAAAAAAGACGTATAAAGTGTAAAGAGATATATACGATCCCCAGACAAAGCGTTAGACTGAAATCTACCTGCACGACGGAACTGGTGAATGAACCGAGCTGAAACTGAATCCGGCTTGGCATCCGATGCCAACCCGCATATTCGTTGGGTTTTTCGCAGATAGAGAGAGAGAGAGAGAGAGGATGAAAGAGAGAGTAATAGAGACACAGATATATCTGCCATTAGCAGCTTTTTAGCGGGAATTAGTTTGCGGACCGCACTTGACTTTATCGCCGCACAGCGTGTGCTCCTCGGAAAGTCCTGCCTGGCAGAGCCCTCTAATCTCCCTGTCAGTCACATGTTTCGCACACATTTTGGGTTAGTCCTGCGGCATGTGGCATGTGGCAAGTGCTGTGCCTGGCATGAGGTCCTATAGGGTAGGCATAGCAAATTGACTTGTTTATAAGACTTGACTGACAGTTAAAGGAACTACGTGGAAATTTGATAAGGAAAGAATGAGAGAATTCTGCAGAGAAAGATATTAGTTATGTCTTATCATATTTCACATATATATCATGAGGATTTTTGTCGGTATTTGGATCTAAGATTTAGTATTTACTTTGTTAAGACACATATTGATTCATTGACTGTCCTTATTCTTTAAACTGACAAGATTTTATTTCCACTAAATTGTATTTTTTAATCGCTAATATATTCAGTATCTATCGTATTATATCAGATTATTCCAAACAATTCAAATCAGTTCGAAAAGATTTTACTATCCGTTAATTTCCTTCAATAACTTCAGCCAATTACTCGTAATGTCCCCACTAGCTACTACAACTAACATGAACTTTGCCACATATCAGACGCAACTTCCGCATCGACCGTATCGATATTATCTCGAAAGCCCCATCGCACACACGCAGAGCAACCTAGTCACCTATTTGGCGAGGCACCTCATCATCAAGATCTTTCGCTTGGTCTGTTCAGCTTTCTATTATTGTCATATTACACGGTGGCTTTTCACTTGCCTAGTCGAAATTCACAGCGCCAACTTCCTCATTAGTTTTGGGCTACCCATTCACAATGGATGGAAATAAGCTGATGTTGATGCTGATGATGATGATAATTAAATCAACGTTGCATGACACAACTTAATCAAAACTGAGCCGAGCGCCATCTAAAGTAAAAACACAACAAGCAATGAAAGTGAATTAACTGTCGAGTCGAAAATCTTAACAAAAACAAAACACACTCACACACACTCACGCGCACACACACACAGACTAATGAGGTCAACGAACATGGTCCAAGAAAAACCCAAAGCAAAAGTTGACAAATGCTGTCAGAGTGGGCAGGCAGAATACAACAACAAAAGGCAAGGCAGTCTGGGTAGTCGCACCAAGTGAAGACTGGAAGAGTCAAGACGAAGACTAAGCAAAAGCGTTGAATGATTTCCCAATCGCAATCTTGGCAAAAAAAAGCGCTAAACAATAAGCGAGAACTGAAAGAACTGAGAACAGGCGAAGTTTGAATACCCTTGCGAAGGGGGAGATCTTCATCTTGTTATTGGGAACGATTGTAGATTTTTTACACTTAACTTTAGTGTCTCTATTGAAATAATTGAACAATAACTGTCATAAAATTGTTTAATAAAAATTCCCGTTGAAAGATTTCTAAAGACTTGTTTGATTGTCTTCTTCAGATTAAACTGAACTGTAATACAGACATAACTGTTATACAGTCTCAACTGTTATACAGTCCCAACTGTTATACAGTCTCAACAGACTGAACTGTTGTATACAGTTGTACTGTTATACAGTCTCAACTGTTATACATTCCCAACTGTTATACAGTCTCAACAGACTGAACTGTTTTACAAACATAACTGTTTTACAGTCCCAACTGCTATACAGTCTCAACTGTTATATAGTAACTGTTATACAGTAACTGTTATACATCAACTTTTATACTGACTTTATTGCTATACAGTCTCAACTGTTATACAGACATCAGTTATAGAGTCTTAATTGTTATTCAGTCTTAACTGTTATACTGAATTAACTGTTAAAAAGGCTCAATTGATTTACAGAAAAGACTGTCATACAGCTATACAGATTGTTCTGAAATACACTTTAATACTCTGTTGCTTTGTATACACTGTTATACAGTTTGAACTGTCATACATATTCAACTGTTATACTCTGATCGTATACAATTCCATAGTTATACAGATAAAATTGTCATGCATATTAAACTGTCATAATCTACTGTTATATGAAAACACTTCTACTGTTTTTGTCTCTATCTCACCGTCTGTGCTACTAACGCCATTGCTCACCCAGCTTACCCCCAGTTAGGGTATATAACAATCTTTTAGATACTTAACTTGCCGGCAGCCCATGTTAGCGATGATTTTGTTGTTGTTGAGTCGGCTTCACTCTATCTACCTATCTTATCTGCCCATTTACGTGCCAAATCTGCAGGTGAAAGTGTTGCAAAAAACAAAAGCAGAAGAAAACGGGCAGAAAAAGCTAAAAGAGCAGAAAAAGCGCCGCCCGAGGATGAGGAGGGGGAGGAGGCAACTCATGGAAAATGCAGCCAAATGATGTGCGATTGTGTTGTGTGGAGAAAATTGCTTTTCTTCGCACAACGCGTTGCAAGTGTTGAAATTTAGAGTGGGATGCAGTGGGGGAAACTAGGGGGAGAAGAGGGGAGTGCAGTCGCGCGCTTGCAACGCGTATTTATTATTTCCCACACTGCAAGTTGAACATGCCGCAAGAATTCGATATACACGAATTACCGTGCTCCACTTCGATAGTTGCCCCCGTGCAGCACATTCTCTAATTGCCGCACTGAGTCATGGACGATTAGTCAGCCTGCTGCGTGTTGCACAAGAATTTCCAGGGGCAACTTGAGTCACACACACACACGTAAGTAGTCGAATTTTCCTGCTTTACCTCGGAGTTTGTGTTTAATTCGTGTCACTTTTGCCTATCGATCGAAAGGCCATGCCTCATGTGTCGCCGCCACGCACCTGTTTCCGTTGCACCACCGTGTGGCGGCGCTTGGGTGGCTACAACAGGCAGTGCGAGACAGTCCGACCCAAGACACACATACGTGGATGTTGTTCTTGTGTAGTTTCTTAGTCTCAAAATATTTACATGTTGCCGCATTCCGGGGCGCTAGTTCTAATGAAGTTGCACGTTACACACACAAGGGAAGCGTGGCAGGTGCATGTACGTGGTGCCTCAGCCACATTCCAATTACTTAGACACATGATACATAACTTTACAACTAATGAGATCAGTCGAGGAAGGAATGTAGTCCTGGGGTGGGTTTAAAGGAAATTAGAACAGACATTATGTGACGCAAAGTAGGGAATGTAATAAAATGATGAAGAATATATCTATATAATTGGGTCTCGTAAAAAGAAAGATATCCTAATAACCTTTCATAGTTAGCAGACTGACTTATCTCACTTAAAGTTGTTCCATATCAAAGTACTTTATTGGAATTGGGCCTATTCAGAGGTTGTAACTGTTCTATGCAGGCTGTTAGTCTCTAGCACCTTCTGCAGAAGCTATTCCAATGAATTTCCACAATCAAGTACTATTTGAGTTAAATACTTTCCTTATTCTTTCCCAATATATGTATATATCTTGCTCATATTGGGCCCATCAAAGATAAAGACATGGTAACTAGCCCACAGCGGGCTACTGCTCTATCCGTGTGGTCTCTGCCTATTCGCATTCCTAGAACCTCCGTGTAATTCTCTCTCTCTCTCTCTCCCTCTCACTCTCTCACTCTCCTTCTCTCCCTCTTTCTCTGCCTCTCTTTTCTCTCAGTCCTGCTAAGCATCCGCAACTAATGTCGGACCAGACAAGACCTTCACAGACATCAGGCAGCAGGATCGGCGTGTGCGGTTGCCCAGGCACTTTTTGCCTGTTTACGCGAGCGCTGCTTCCTTGTCATCAGTAGAATAATAAAAGATCATAAATAAATAGACAGCGAGAAGATTTACATTTACCACGGACCAAGGGACAGTGGGACAGTGGAACAGACAGACCAAGCGACCGGTCACACTTTAATTAGTTTAGATAAAGCGAGCGCATCTGAGAAACGCACTCAGTGCAGCCCAAACGAGCCTCAATTTGCCATCTCCCTCGCACACACAGTCGTCCCTTTCGCTGGGTAATTGATACTCGAGGTGTTGATTTGGGCAACAAAAAGGAAAAACAAAAACTGTTTGCTTGTAAACAAAAGCAACAACGACAACAACTGAATTTTTCAGGAATTTAGATAAGCCGCAGAAAATCTTTTCGGAGCTGGCGATAAAGACGAAATGAGATTCAGAACACGATCGAGACACACCCAGAGAAACCATGCAAATTATCGAACCAGAAGCCAAAGACAAGAGTGCCAGATACATAAAGTATATATGGAGAAAACGAAACTATATCTCTCCCTCTCTGTCTCTGGCCCCGCTCCCACTGATGTGGGTCCATTGACAGGCTGATTGCGGGCTCGAGCAACTGTTTGATAAGCCCGTCAACTTATCAGCCAAATGCCCCACAAATATTTGATCTTCTTTCTCTGCTCTTTCTTCTCCTACTTCGTTATGATTTCTTGTTTAAATGTTTAATGTTTATGCAAGAGATTAATCGTTAGGCGCACGCCCTCCAATTTGTAGCCCCAACAAGGGGGCCCAACGAAAACTGAATTTCATCTGACATTACAGCAGCGTCGAGTCTTTTTTACCCCAACTCTTTCTGTTTTATTTCTTCTTGTTTTATCTTGAACTGTTAATTAGGCAAATCAGTTTTTGATTGGATGAGACTGAGGAAGCGCTTTATTAGTTTCGGATGCGAAAGTGAAATGAACGAGACAATAGCATCGACAAAGGGTGACCTTGAATCTTTAATTTATTTAAACAATATAAATGTGATAAAATATATATTATTATTATTATTATTTTCTTTAACACACTCTCTCAAAATCGAATTCTTTACGACCCTGAGCTGCACTTTTACCTCTTTTCGACAAGAAAATATTTCACATCTCAAATCGGTTCGACCTTCGATTTTGACTTTTAATTATCGAAAATTTATTGGTATTTAATAGACTAGAAAATATGTGTGGAAAAATATTACAATATTTGCTATGGTTCATTGGGTTTACATTCAAAAGTTTTTTTTTTATAATTAATGATAAGCTGAATTAATTATTTATTTATTATTTATTATTTAATTATTACGTAAAGTTGGTTTGTTGCATTAAAAAATGTTTAATGGGTGTTTTTCCCAGCCAACAATATTACATGCAGAATTTCTGCGAAAGTCGAAACAAATCTTTCCTCTTTTGTCTTCGCTTGTTCTCCATGATTCAGCCATGATATCATTATGCTAATGAGGAAACAGAATCTCCCTCTCATCTGTATTAGCATAAAGAACTTTGGATCTACATATGTGAGTAATGCGTTAGATGAATGAGTGTATTGTAAATTCTTGTAATTCTTTTGAAATTGTATAAGAAAACAGGTTAAGAAAGGTCGAGTTGGGTTAAGT
This sequence comes from Zaprionus indianus, assembly GCA_018904595.1. Taxonomy (NCBI): domain Eukaryota; kingdom Metazoa; phylum Arthropoda; class Insecta; order Diptera; family Drosophilidae; genus Zaprionus; species Zaprionus indianus. The sequence goes on from JAEIHA010000905.1 coordinate 9,502,457, forward strand.
ACACTAATAGTACCTTAATAGTATTTAATAAATATATTAATTGTTAGAATATGATGTGGAAACTATTAAAAAATAAACTTTTACACTACTTAGTAGATTATATATTTGCATAAATATATCATAATTCAAAAAGGGTAAGGAAGGGAAATATTAGCAAGATATGATCATCTTAAACTGAAATCTGATCATATTTCCGCTAAGTTATGAGAGTTTACAGTCGAAAGAATATGGTACCAGATCTTCAAAAGTGGAATCTTTTAAATATAGAAAAAACCAAAAAAAGAAAAGATTTTGTCATTAATGGATAAATGTAAATCTTAAGATAAATACATAATGCCACCCCAAAGTTATTAGAGATAATAGTCCAGATACCCAACACTGCAATGACTGCAGGGTATAACCCAAGATGCAATTCCATTCGCCTAGGCACAGTACAATACATAGTTCCGTGGATACACGAGACTGCAGTCCGGAAACGGCTTGGCATATTTTTTAAACACGATCCCCTTTGCCGAGGCGATCCTTTGTGTGCGATTCATGCGACACCTTTGGAAAACTGTCAATAAGCGCATTGTTCGATTTGGGAATAACATATAAAACAGCTGCCAGACAAACACAAACACACGCACACACACATGGATACATTTTCGAATTTCCCTTGCCATTTCCAAGGGACAGCGACCACACAATATAGGGCAGGACAAAGGACAAAACTGATTGGTAAAAGGGCCTGCAACATCTGCAATTGCAACTGCAACTGCAACATGCAACATGGCCGACATGTGCCCGCAAGATGCTCTGGAATTTGGCGGCAAACTGGAAGAGAGAAGAGCACAAAGGGAGGGGAGGGGAAATGGGGAATATTAACGGCAAGAAATGCCAACTAATTAGCAGGCCCGGGACGGGGCCGAGGCCAAACGGAGCGGAAAGACTAAGTTGTCTGCGCATTTCCCAAGCAGATGAAATCGCTGCTGAGCTTCTAAGCGGCTTGGCTTGAGAAAGAGAGAGAGAAGAGCAGAAGAGCAGAGAAGAGAGAGAGCGAGGTGGAGTGCGAGGCAAGCTTAGGTTGCCGAGGCAGGCTGCTGATGTTGCCAGCTGTGTTTTGGTCTGGCTTAACTCTTTCCCACTCTGTCTCTCTCTTTCTCCTGCCCTCTCTCTCTCTCTTTCCCTCTCTCTCCAAGTATGGCTCTCCTGCTGTGCTCTCTCTTTTCTCGTGGCAGAAGCAGCAGCAACTTTTCTTGTTGCCCCGTTTGATTTTATGGCTCTTTTTTCGGCAGCTTGCTCAGTCAACCTTGGCAAGGCCGTTGTTGCCGGTTTCTTTATGTCTGTGTGTGTGTGTGTGTGAGAGTGTGCGTGTGTGCGTGTTCATGCGTGTGCATTGTTGTCTGCGTGGGCCTGGCCTGGCTCTGTGGTATGTGGCTAACGGAAGTGCGTATGTTATAATTGGCATCCCCCCTTTCCCTACCTAACTCCGAAACAGCTGCTGCTGTTCCCCTGCTCTCCCTCTCCCTCTCACTCTCTCGCCTGTCTTCGCTGTCCCTTCTGTCCTTCTTCCTCCCGGATCCGCTTGCCTTAATTGTCTTGTGTTGCCATCATTAGGCCACCGTCGACTATTGGATAAATATGGCAACATATAGTGCCAGTTCCTTTGTACAGCACAGTAATTACTGTTCTGTTCTGTAGTGTCCTGTTGCCCAATTGTGCGGAAAGTGTTAGGGGGTTGATACTCTTAAATTACAGGGTATGCCCACGTTCTTGTCAAGCGCACATTGCCCATTAAAATAGAAATTAACAACAACTGCTCAAAATGTCAATTGATTGTGCAAATAATTGCTAAAATGTATTTTAAGTATTTTAAACAATCTTATATGTATTTATGTTATTTTATGTATTTTTAAAATTTACAAAAACTTTAAAATTGCATTTCTGCCTGTAATAAATATGCCTTTTATTACATTTCGAACATGCAAACTCATTTACAGCTAAACCGTTCTCACTGTACCTTCGTTCTGTCTTTCGTTCTCTCTCTCTCTCTCTCTCTCTACTGTTTTAACGCACTCTGAAATTCTTTAATCTCTCCCACTATGTGCTGGCAACTGTTCTCAATAGTTTCGCATTGTCTGGCAACATTTGCCATTTTCATCATGTCATCTAAATAACTGAGAGCGACTTCACACACACGCACACACACACATGCGTAAACATGTGAAACTCTTCCCCAAGTGCTAATGCTGCTGCTGCTCAGTCGCCGTCGTTGTCGCTGCTGTCGCTTCTTTGTTGTTGTTTTCATCTCGCTCTAAACTGCAACCGAACCGAGTCCAAGTTGTCGCTCTCTCTCGCTTGCGCAAGTGTGGAGAGTGTCGTGCCGCAGTCGTCGTGCAGCCGACTGCGACCGACCGGCTGGCGCTGACTGCGCAGCTGTGTTCGGGTTGGTCTCTTGCACAGCGACTGCTTCCATTCAGTTGCTCTCGAGCAAGCGACGCAAACGGTTCATTCTTCGTGCGCTCTGCGCTCTTTCTTTGTCGAAATAATAAAAACAAAATCAAGCAAGTCGCGCGTGCGTCGTGCGAGCTGAGTGAGAAGTTTTGAAATATTTGTGCAAAATTGTGAAATACTCAAAATATAAAAACCCAAACTTATGATGAGTGCATAAAACTGGCAAACTAAAACTGAAAACGCAATAGACGAAGTGTGCAAAGACAAACCAACAACAAAAAATAAAAAGCAATTTGAAACACTTTGGGATTAGTTTCAATCGACGTACACACACACACATACAAACACACGATGGTGCGCAGCTTGGCACAGTGGACCAAGACGTTGAGTTTCCCCTCACGTTTGTCGCCCAATCGCAATTCAAAGGATTGCTCAACACTGGCCGGCCCAGTGCCGCCACCGACACCGCCGCGTAACAAGACCAAAGGTCACGGCAATTGCGCCACATCACGCTCCTCCTCGTCGACAGTGTCCTCATCCCATTCATCTTCGGGTGCATCACACAATTCGCCAACTCCCGGTAGTGGCAACAACAACAACAACAACATGCCCATAACGGAACTGGAACAGATCGTAAGTTTTTAGAGAGGAACAAAAGAGGGGGCGGGTGGGTAGGAGGGTCTTCCTGTTTGGCACCACGGCAGCTGTGCAAACACAGTGGGACCCGCTGCTATATCGGAGGATAGAACCCATTGACCTATTTCGTACGCACCGCATCGTATTGCAATCGGAATTAAGCACTTATCGTTGTTTTCATTGTATTTCTATTATCATTATCATTAACATTATCAATCAATCGGTAGACAAAAGGCAAATAGACCAAAATGAGTAGTAGTCCCCAGTACCGTAGCACCGTAAAACTGGTAAACTGATATAGCAGGAATTTACTATAATAAACTGTACATATCATAAATGTGGAATACTGTCTAGCATGGTGGGAAAGTACGGCATAGCAAGTCCCATTGTTTGAGTACTTTGGAACCAAAGCATTTATCTAATTAATTTCTATTTGAATAATGTTGCATAATTTATATACAATTTATTATAATCTGAACCAAAATTCCCGGTTGAATTTCTTGATTCTTCAAAATGCTTTATAAAATCTTTTTTCATCTTTATATAATCTGTTCTTTCTGGAAAATAGTTCATGTTCCTAATCTATTTTCATTTCATAATCTGTGAAAAATCACTCCACAACAAATTCAACTATTTCCAGCCTAGATAAGCCAGTTTTGTAGTTTGTCAACCCACAGAAACAACTATCGAAAAAAGAAATACCTGCTATGCATGTAGATCGAGACTATATAAACCATTTAGGTGGCCTCAAAGTGATCAACTGAAATTGTTGTAATTATTTTGACCACCGTTTGATGGCCAAGTTGAGAGCGCTTTGCCAAAACGCTCGATTTGACTAAATGCAGCACATTCAAATTGCCACACAGGCACAGCTATATACACACACAATTTAGAGTCACATGTGTGTTGGGGAAAAATAGACATAAAAAATCAGAAAAATAAACAGGATGTCGCCACGCTTGAACTGTAAAATGCACATGTGTGTGTGTGTGCTTGCGTCCCAGTGTGCGAGTGTTGTCCCAGGGATTGCACTGAGAATGGGAGAAGGGCAAAGAGCAGACGACACATGTGCACAACGTGGTGCAGCAAATTGTCTGTGTCATGGAAAAAAAAGAAGACTGCGACAATTTTTAAAGGCAGGAAAACTCTCAAAGTGTTGGATTATAGAGCCTGGGAAAATTCGTATCGATTCGAGCAGTCTTAAGTAAACTAAAGATCGAGTTCGAGATCGAAATTGGTTGGGCATGTTTGGCCATGCAGAAGATAAGGCAAAATAAATGATATTTATAATATGATCAAGTGCAATAACCATAAAATAAATACATATTGACTCTTCTAGGCTTTAAATACTGCGTAAATAAAATATGTTTTGGGTTTATTTTGTATATTTTTCATTTCAAAGGTTTTTCCCACAAAAAAAATAATATTATCTTCAACAAGTGAAATAACGTTAAATTAAAAACATAAAGAAGTATTTCCAAATGAAGTAAATACAGATATAGCTTGGGAATATTATTTAACTTTTTGTATTTTTTTATTTTGAAGAATTTTCCCACAAGACAAACTAATATCAGGTTATTAACAGATCCGCACTTCTCCAAAAAGGTCAAAGATTTCGCCGTCGCAAGTGTTGCATTCCTTTCGATTCGCCAAGCTGACCAAGTTCTTCTTAGTTAGCCAGGCTAGACTCATGGAATACTTATGGTGGGGTGCCACACCCGTAGACCACGACATGTTGGCGCAACTGGCGCAATACGTGCCACAGTAACAACAACAACAAAAACAACATGCCACAATTTTCAAACGACGCTTATGGAAAATCGTGACTAACAACTTTGGCGCCGCTACCGACGCCACTGCAACTGCCCCCTGGCTGCGCCACGCACACACACACACACACACACACACACACACGTCCCGAAGCGGATGCGAGAAATGCCAAAGTTGAAAGGCGGCGTCTGCCACAGCGAAGCGACACAAAACCGTTAGAAAAACGCGCTTATATAAGGCAAGCGAATTCAAGCCAAATTGCTTTGCCATTTGCTGGCGAACGAAAACGAGTTGGCTTGTTTTGATTTTGTTTTACGGCTGCTGCTTGGAAAAGTTGCGCGACAGCTTTTCCAGCTTGGCCAGCGAGCCAAACATCCTTGGGCAAAGGTAAACCAGTTAACCGGTTCGTTCGCGTAGGTGTGTAGGTGGCACTTGCTGTGCATGCCTGGCATATTTAGCGGATTTCCGCCAGCATTTTCCGCCAAGCTGCTGCTCCAATTCCTGTTCGACAACAGGAGTTGTTTTCCCACACTCAGTCGGGAGCTTTGTGCTTTAATTAGCATTTCACACCTGCCTGTTAATGGGTGTGCGAGTGTGAGTGTGTCTCTGTGTGTGTGTGAGTTTACATATCTTACTGCTCAGCTGACTCAATCGTTTTCTCTTGGAGCTGGCCAAGAATCAGCAGCGAAAACAAATTTTTTGAAGAACGACGAACCTAAAAACCCAAACCAGGTTAACAGAGAGATGTGTCAGCAGTTGGCAGCGCTTCCTGTCCAGCTGCCTTTTCCCCTCTTTCCAAAATTTGTTGGTTACCCAACACAGTACTAGCTAGCAGCTGCTGCAGCAAAGTTCACCTGCAACAGCAACAACAACAAGACTGAAAATTGCAACACAGCACAGCGTGATGCTGCAATACAATTCATTGAAGTTTGGCAACAGTGCGCTAGAACATTTGTTACATATCATTTAGCTAGTTTCGAGCCAAAAATGAATGCAAATTGCAGCAGAAAAACAAAAACAGCACACACACATAATTACACATATATTTTTTATATTTTGTCACAGTGTGCGTGCAGGTGCAGAGCGCGCTGCTGGCGTACCTGCTCTGCCCAGATCAGCTGCTGCTGCGTCGCTCTCTCGCGCGCTCTGCCTTGCTCTCCCACTGCGCGTTGCTCTCTCGCTCTCTCAGAGTGCGCTCTCTTTGTTTCTTTTTTTTCTGCTGCTTCGAAACTCGTTTCTGTTTTTCAGCGTGTTTTGTTTTCGTTTTTGCAGCTGTCTCTCGCACAGTGAGACGACATATTATCATGTATACCATCGCCATAATGGCTGTAGTTGTTGTTGTTCTTGTTATTGTTGCTGTAATTGTTATTGTTGTTGCTGCAGCTCTTTGTGAAAATCAGAAAACTGCGCATCAGCTGTTTTTTCTTTTAGCAGCGCATTTGAAATTTGCCAACGTTGCATTTTGAAGTTGCGCTTGGGGAAGTTGCCAGCTTTATTGGGTCAGTTGCCGCGCCCATTTGGGGCGTAAAATTTCATCATAATCAAGCAGAGAGCACAGAAACAATAACAACATAAACGTAGCTTAAACCTGTTGCACAGCTGTTTGGGCGTAGAAAAGAAGAAGACTGGGAAAGGAAGAGAGAGAGAGAGGAAGCCATGAAAAGAAATGAAATACTGTGGGAAGTATTGGGAAGTCTCGCGGCGCTCTAATTTGATATGAAAACATTTAGCACAGTTTATACTTCGGGAATGAAGCTCATAATGATAGTGTCATATGAGGGTCGAAAATGTTTAGAGTAAATAACAATAATAACAACAATACAGTATAAAAAAGCTAATGCCAATGCTCACGTTCCAAACAGATGAGTTGAACAACAGAAAAACGAAGCATGCCCTGAGAGTCGAAGACCCATGCCAAGTTTTGTTTGTCTTCCATTTCTGTACAGCTAGAAAGAGCCCCCGTGGCTCTTGGTTAAACATTTCTGGCTACAAGCCAAACGGAAGTGGCCCGTGGTGCAGCAAGGTGCTAAGCTGCTGTCCCAATCAATGGGGCCCAATTGTTAGCGACAGCAAGCTGCAAGTTGAGCTCCACATTGATGATCTTTTAGTTAGCAAGGCGACAGATCGTGCTCTATTATTGACAAACTCCAAAATGATGTTAGTTCTGTGGAAATTAGGGTAGGAACCGAAGGGATCCTACGAGTAGTAGGTGATAACTGATGTTATCTAGAAAATAATATAGGCCAAGTCATTAACTCTGTATCGTAAAGATCTTGATACTAATTCAAGTGACTTATTAACGCAGTATATCTATGATTTCTCATCAAGATCCCAACTCAATCAGTTTTTATGCACTGAGAAAAAAAAAGAAAACAATTAATGTCAACAATAAAGCTAAAAACAGTTGCATCAAGACGAAAGAACAGATTGCCCCCCTGAAGTGGAACTTGCTGCTGGACTCCCCCACAAGCTCCCTGGAGCATTTTGTCTATTAATAAAGCAACAAAACAACCAAAATTTTATTTGCTTCTTCGGAAAACTTTAAACAGAAACATAAACAATGCGTTGGGCTATGGTCGGGACATGGGAATGGGATTAAATTGTTGCCTGATTGGGGCTGGAAAACCTCCCAGGCCTGCGGAGGCCGTAAAAAGCCAAAACGAAAATAAAACAGACTGACAGTAGCTCCTCACTCCCTCACTGCTGTCCCGCTATGAGCGCCTTGAACTTTATGGAAATACTTTTTTGGGATCTGCTCAATGGGAAATCGAAGAGAAGGGAACTCGAGTTAGACCCATGCCAAGGCAGTCCAGGCATTCTTTCTCTCTCTCTCTCTTTCTGTTTCTAAAATTATAAAAATGTTTTCCTGCTTATTTCAAAGTTAATTTTTACGATGTACCAAGTGCTGCATCGAAGTGCCCTTTTTACCCCTTTCTTTCCCCCCTTGCCAAGCCTCATAAAAATAAAACAAATGCAGCAACTGTTGCCGTATTGTTGCCTCTCCTGTTTCTCTTGCCTCTTGCCGCATTTCCCAGCCGCATTCGTAGGCTTCTTTTTCCATTTTCCCATTGATTTCAGTTGGTATTTCTTAATGATATCGCCTTGTTGCGTTTCTTTTTGGAGTTTTGTCTTTGGCCACGCTTTCATTTTCATGCCTCGCACGCACAAATTGAATTTCAAGTGTTGCTTAGTGTTTATATAACAAGACCATTCAAATAACACGATCTCCAGTGCAGTTCATTGAATTACGTATAGATACATTGTATATATATATATGTATATTGTATCTATTCGTTTTGTTTGCGTTTCTTTCGTTTTTTTCGCAAACTCTTGCTTTCAACTGGAGTTCATTCATTCGGCCAAGACGCCCCAACCGTTTTGCCAAAAAGCATTCAAGGCAAATCATAATGACAGCACTTTGACAGATTTCTCTCATTATGTTGCGAACCATTAAACTATCTGACAGTTTCTTTATACTTTTAAGCATATCGTTTTAAGTAGATGAAAGTTCTGCAGCGGGGAAAACGTTGTAGATTTTCCTTGCCTCACTTTCAGCAACTGTGCATGACGAATCATTCGATGATTTCCTTCTCGGGGAATAATTACTTTAATGTAGAGTCAATGATCGCCGTGAACTTGCTTTCCCTCTCCCTCTCTCACTCTCTCTCTGTCTTCCCTTCATGCTGCACTGTTTGATTTCCTTGTAAACAACGTTGACAAACAGTTGGCAGGCGGCTTTTGATCTTTGTGGATCTCAACAATATTTCTCCAACTTCTCAATGATTTGAATTTTTTTTTTCTCGCCTTGTGTAAACATTTTGCAGTTGTTTATGCAGTTGAGTGGCACGCAGGATATAACCTGCCACTTCCCATATATATGTAGTATGGAGGGGGCACCCATTATCCATTACATAAGCCCCTAATTGGTCCAGCGAGTTCAAAGTTAGTTAGGCCTCGAGTGCGACACTAAATACGCCTTTATTTTTAACTGCTCTTCGGAGTTCGGAGTTGACATAAAACCAAAAAAAGACAGAAAATGAAGGCAGCGAAAACTTGTTTTCTGGTTAAATTAAATTACCAGCAAGAGGCAGTTCCATAGAAAAATATGTACACAGACATATTCTCTCTGTCTTTTTCAGTTTTTATTTCATGCTTTACGCCCATTCCCCCCGTCCCCCCGACTCATGTGTTAATTGCTTATTATATCTTTCGTTTTTGATGTCATTCCTACAAAGCGGCAGTGGCTGCTGGGAGCTGCAGATGGAGCTGTAGCTGTAGCTGTCTCTGCCGGGTTCTACCCCATGTTCATTTATCAAAAGTCAAGCCACGCTCTATGCCGATCTCTCCCGGCTCTCCCTGCCCGTACTGCAGATAAGGTCAATTAAAAGAGTCAACCGGAAATGTCGCGACGCTCGCTTGGCAGTTGGGGGTGCACACATGTGCACACACACACACACACGCATGCACACACACATGTGCATGGCATATCTTGGCTCGAGCATATCAAATTATCCATGGCATAATTTTAATAGTTTTTCAAACTGTTTTCTAATGCAGCCCGCAGCTGAGGCGAGTTGAAAGATATATTCATGTTTCTATGATATATTATAGTCAAGGGGGCAATCTAATTGCTTGCTTAGCAGCTCGTAAATATTTTCGCACAGATTGCAAAGGGGCAACTGCCCCTTCCCTTCCGCCCGCCTAGATTGCCCCGCCCAGTGTCATTAGGGTTTTCCAACTCTCTTTCCTTATTCAAAACGCACTCAAGCGCATTGCTGCCTCTGCCCGAAAATGGAAGACAGGAAGTGCATGCCTACAGAACTAGCAACTCCGGGAGTGTGTGCGTGTGTGTGTGTGTGTCTAAGAACATGTGCAGTCATGTGTAAACTGTTGACGACTTCTTCGATTGGTAAAGAAAGGTGTGAGACGCAGGTAGCAAATCTAACGGGCTTAGGTAGCTCGAGGAAAATTCCGATAGATAAAGAACTACAACAGGTTAAGTGGCAGAGAGGAAGAGAGGGAGATAAGGAAGAGGCAATCCCAGGCAATCACCTTACTCAAGAGATAAGCCAAGGCAATTGCTTATCCCTTAAACTTATCAGCAAAATCCGCTGAAATTTTGGCTATATTTTGCTATAAAAGTATTCGATCAATTGCCAACTCTAAACAGTCTGCACTCGCTAGTGAGGAAGTCAAGATCTTCTTGAGTAAAAGAGGTTAAAAACAATTGAGAACAAAGTGAGTTAAGGGGAGGAATTATAATACTCCTTATACTTTAAATAATTCTCTTGGCACTCCTTGTGAGTTGAGGGAGAACTCATACTCTCTGACAACTCATTCACCATGTTGATTCCACTCTCTATGAAGGAAGTGAAGATCTTCATGGATCGTTGGCAAGCTGCAAGCAAAGCTAAGAGCAAAGTGAGTTGGCAGACAGAGGAAACTCATTATAAACATTGGGAATACCCTAGCACTTGTTATATTATTAAGAATACTCCATAAAAATCGTTTACTAAAGCAATCTTTTCACTCTTCTTGCAGATCTATCCCGGTCCAGATCCCAAGCAAGCAATCATGGGCTCCCTGGTCTTCTGCATTCACCACAAACAGGGCTGCAAGTGGTCCGATGAGCTGCGCAAGCTGAAGGCGCATCTGAACACATGCAAACACGATGCCACACAGTGCCCCAACAAGTGTGGCGCACAGATACCGCGCATCATGATGACCGATCACTTGCAGTACACATGCACCATGCGTCGCACACGCTGCGAGTTCTGCCAGAGTGAATTCTCCGGTGCCGGGCTGGAGGAGCACAACGGCAGCTGTGGCCAGGAGCCAGTGTACTGCGAGGCCAAGTGCGGGCAGCGTGTGCTGCGTGGCCGCATGACGCTGCACAAGTCGAAGGATTGTGCCAAACGTTTGCGTCGCTGCGTGCACTGCCAGCGTGAGTTCTCGGCGGACACATTGCAGCTGCATGCGGCACAGTGTCCCCGCACTCCGTTGGCCTGCCCGCAACGCTGTGATGCGGGTCCCATTCCACGAGGCGAACTGGAGGCGCATCTGCGCGACGAGTGTCAATCGTTGGCGGTTTGCTGCAGCTTCAAGGAGGCCGGTTGCCGTTTCAAGGGTCCGCGACAGCTGCTCGAGGCTCATCTGGAGAGCAGCGCCGCGGCACATTTGTCCCTCATGGTGGCACTAAGCAGCCGCCAGGGACAACAGATACAGATGCTCAAGTCGGCGGTGTCCAAGCTATCGATCAACTATACGGGCACACTGCTGTGGAAGATCACGGATTGGTCTGCCAAAATGGCCGAGGCACGCGGCAAAGATGGACTCGAGCTGGTGTCGCCGCCCTTCTACACCTCCCAGTACGGATACAAGCTGCAGGCTTCCATGTTCCTCAATGGCAATGGACCGGGCGAGAATACGCATGTCTCGGTGTACATAAAGGTGCTGCCTGGCGAGTATGATGCGCTGCTCAAGTGGCCCTTCTCGCACTCCATCACCTTCACACTGTTCGAGCAGGGCGCTCAGGGTGGCGGACAGGGCGGTGTGGCTGAGTCCTTTGTGCCCGATCCCACATGGGAGAACTTCCAGCGTCCATCGAATGAACCCGATCAGCTTGGCTTCGGTTTCCCACGCTTCATTTCGCACGAGCTGCTCCACAGTCGTCCCTTCATCAAGGGCGACACTGTCTTTCTGCGCGTCAAGGTGGATCCCAGCAAAATTGTAGCCGTCTAAGAGGAGGAGGAGGAAAAGAAGAGAAGAAGGAGCAGCCTCCGCAGTAGTTGTAGTGCCTACTCGACTTCCGTAAATACTGTGTATTTTTAATGTACGAGTGGAGCAAACCACGCCCCCATCCCACCACTCCCAAGCCTAGAATCCTAGACTAGCCTGTATATATAGTAAGAGGCGTCGATCGGCTTCGGGCGCTGTTAGCCACGCGCTGCTAACTGGCCCTGGAATGCCGCAGTGCCACGCCCACGCCAATAGTCATATCTAGTGTAGTTCGATAACCTTATCGACATATATTATACACATATATATATATAACGTTATATATTTCTTTATCTAGGGTTTTGCAGTGCTGGAATTAAACCAAAGCATACATGTATAGTAATAATACAGTACACCCCTTAGCTTCCCTTGACCCATAAACACAGCAACCATTAAAAGTAAATTAAGTTAGTGCTTGTAGGTTTGTGTCTTAAGTCTTTTGTTTTAGAACATTTGTATTTTTTGTGCGCTAATTGGCGACTTTGAAACGACTTTCAAAAGATCTTCAAACTAGATCGTACGTTGAAAAACAAAACTAAAAAACAACAAAAACTCTTTTAGTAATATAAATTTGCATGTAAATAGCATAAAACATATTCGGATTAAGTTTTAGTTTTTTAGAATTTACAACGCATTAGTCATTACTACCATGAAGAGGAATATGATGATGATGATAATGAAAATGGAGTAATATAATACATAAGAACATAACTTTCATTATAGTCACATAAGCTTATGTTTTACAACTAAGTCAAATCTATGATAATAATAATAAAAAACCAATTCGTAATATCAGTGAAACAAATTGTGTTTTCAATGCTTTTTTAAAGTACAAAGTTGAATAAATATTTGGGGGAAGTTTGCTAAAGTTTCTTAAATTTGTGCTAAATAATTTTTGTGCAATCTCTTTAAGTATTTCAATTTCCAGTTTTGGATAAAGTTTTTACAATTGTTTCGCTTGTGGATTAAACATGGAAAATATTCCAATGTAATTGTACAATTTTCTGAATGTTTTTACAATCATTGCTTTAAATTAACTATCCTTGAACACGCATAAATAATTATTTTAAAAATTCTAAAGAAGCATATCGAATCATAAAATTTCGACTTGAAGTCGTCATATGGAAGGTATTCGAAAGTAGAACATTCGTTCTACAGTTAGAATGTTAGAAGTTGAAGTGTACTAAGCTATTTAAGTAGATGTGACTAGGGAAATCGTTTTTTGAGCAGACTCTCCAGCTTGCGTATGCCTGTCTGGGAGCTACCATCGGCATTTTTATCCGCACTGCCCGTAAAACTGCCAACGCTGAAGATGAAGGCGCGTTTGGGCGTCGATGTCGATGTGGTGGCTGTGGTAGATGTCGCCGTGGAGTCCGTTGAGGAAACAACTGTTGCATCGGGAGGTTCTTCAACGGCATTGTTAGCTGGAGCTGTTGTTTCGCCTGCAGCACCGCCATTGCTTGGCTGTTCCTCTTCATTGGGCGAAGCCTCGATCAAGCCACTCACTGCTGCTGCTGACGCAGTGTGCTTAAAGAGATCAATCAGCTGCAGCTGATCCACACGCTTCACTGCCTTCATATCGAGAATCTTCTGATATTCCGCAATAGTTATATCCGGCAGAAGCTTTAGCACTTGCTGCGTAAAATGAGCCGGTGGCTGCACTGGCGTCATAACCACCTTGATAATCATTTCAGCACGAGTCATATCCTTGACCACCACCTTGGTGTAGCTGGTGGGTGCCTTGCGATTGACACTGGAGCCCACCGAGGGCAACTCCAGCAGCGCCGTCTTCAGCGAGTGCGTGTCCAGCAGCAGCTGCTCGCAGCCCAGCACATTGTTGGAACCATCCGATAGTGTCAATTTGCATCTGTACAACACATTGATGAACTTCGGAATGAAGGCAGCGACAAAGCGATGACAGAACTGCGTGAAGTATTTGCGAGAGCTGGCGAGTGTGTCGCGTATTGTGGGCACAGTCTGCTTGAAGTTGCTGCAGATGCTGCTGATGAAGGCGCTCTGATCGCCCACATTGCTGATGTGTTGCCACTGCACCTTGGCCATGGCCTGCAGCGAAGTCTCACAGCCCGATTCCAGATCCTGTACGAGAAGTTGAATGCAATTGGAAATGATGCTGGAAGAAGAACACGAATTTATCTTCATAAACTGCCCAGACTGCACTTCAACTCCACTTACCGATGGAACACATCCTTCTCCTCGCTCATATCAATCTTTGTCACATAGGCGGCAGTCACTTTTTCCTTTAGTTTGTCCTCCAACTGCTGCACTGTCTCAAGACAATACTCTCCGGTGGTCAGCACACAGCAAATCCTAACCAGATCGTCTCGTGCGAAACGCTGCGTGTCGCCCTCCTTGAGGAAATTGTGGAACACCTGCCCGGCTGCTGTGGACAAGTTTTGCATGTCACGCGTCAGCAAGGAGACACTCTTGCCGATGGAACTGCTTGTGCTGCTGGCCACCAGTTTGGGGGTGCTGCCCTCTAGCACCTTGGAGGCATATTCCCGCAAGTACTTCTTGAACACCATCGCCAGATCGTACATGGGTTGCTCGTTGCTCAGCTGGTTACACTGCACCATGCACTTCTTGTAGAACACAAACAGATCACCGGAACTGGGATACACTGTGGTCTTGGCCTCGGCGAACTTGTATGGCTCCTTAGACATCTCCACAAACTTGTCCATTAGCTCCGAGAGATTGCGATCAATACTGCGTATATAGATATCCAGATGGGGTTTGAAGCACTGACCAATCTGATCATGGAATACGGTTATGGTGATTGGAGGAGCTTCCGTTGTTGTGGGTAGCGTCAGCACACGCGTCTGCTCTTCGGGCGTAGCACCCAGGGTGATGCCAGTGAAGCGCTTCGAGAGCAACTGCTCAAAAGCCTGCGTCTTGTTTATGGCGAAGAGCAGCAGCCGCACATCGATCTCGTTGGTGCGCTTGGCCATGATCTGGGATAATTGCTGGCGTGTTTGGCGACAAAACTCCACAGTAATACGTTCCGAGACTTCCCAATCCAATGGGAAGACTGGACCATATTTATCCTCAAAGTCAAGCAGATGACGCTTGAGCCAAGCGTAGCGCTTATCAATCTTGTCCAGCCATGCAATGTCCTGATTCTCGTGAAACAGATGCATGTACTCCTCCAGCTGTTGTGCAATAAACCACTTGAGCAACTCCTTCTTCACCTTGGCATCCAGCACGGACAGCACCTTGCAGGCATCGGCCAGCTGATTGAGTCCCAGCCTGTGCTGACCCGATGGTTTGCTGGCGAAGGCCTCCTTGAAGTCTTCTGTTATCTGCTGCGCAAGCGTAACTTGAATTTTGTCCACACTCTGAGAGAGATTCTGCAAGGCGAAGCATTGAAAAGAGAACTGCAATCGACTTATCAATTTACTTACCTTAATTTCTTCAATATCCGAATATTGCTGGAAATGTTGATTCACCTCGGTGATGGCCTGCAAAGGATTCAAGATCTCTCCATAGGATCGTCGCTCAATTAACTCGTTCAAAGATTCGATGCCGCCCACAAGCATGTGCAGATGGTTAAGTGTGGTGATGGCCGAGGTCAGATTACGCTTGGCACAGTCCAACTGCTTGATATCCCGTGTAATCTCTTTGACCATTTCCTCAGTGCGCTCCGCTCGCGTTTTCACATCTATAATGTGACTGAACAGGGAACTGATCACCTTCTGCGCCTCGCACAACGCCAACTGGCCATCCTGCCCGGTATTGGTCTGCCCCCTCACAACGGAACGTATGTTGTCATCTATCAGCGACACCTCGCACTGCATACGCTGTATGGTCTCGTCGATGGTCGCCAGCGACTGTTCATTGGGAAAGAGCTGATTGATGTAGTCCACAGTATTGAAATCCGGTGCATCCATGGGATCATGTTCATCTGTTTTCAGTACCTACAACGAGTATTTTATATTTGTATTTAACTCAAGTTGTCGTGGCATATGCCATCGCTCCCCAGGTGGGGCTGCCTACTCACCTTGTCAATCACCTGCTTCACCTCCTTCGAAAACTGTATTTTATTGTTACCCACAGCTTGCCCGGCAGTGGCGTCGGCCTCTGCTGCCACCACAGACTCGCTCATCTTGACTTGCTTCGATTTGCAATAGTTTTTCTTGCTTTTGCTTAAGTTGCGACAATTTTCGCTTTCCGCGTCACAATTGGCAGTCACCTTGAAACGCTGACATAATTTATGCCGAACAGCTGTTCACAGCTGAATGTTGTTTTGACTGGTTTGTTGACATTCTGTACTGCAGTTCTTTTAGCTTTGTTTCTCAGCTATATGAAAAATATAATTAATTGTAAAAAAAATATGGCATATTTAACGAAAAAATGAAATATATTGCATATTTCAATTGCTATGCAAATTTTAAACTTTGCGCCGTTGCACTGCCATTCCCAAGGAGACGTCGACATTGGTTGAGTTGGCAGTTCTGGTTTCTGCAAATACGGTCGCACTGTTAACAGCTGTTCGAACTGTGTTTTGTTTGCGTAGTTTGGAAAACATTTTTAAAACTAATTAATGCAAACTTATTTGTTGTTTAGTCAATAAACACTACAGCTTAATTATAAAAATACAAATCAAATACAGCCTTCAATGAAGAAACTACTTCCCAGAATAAGAGGTTTTATAACTTGCGAACAACAATTTAAACCAGTTGGAATAATCTCAAAACTGTATTCAGTGTCCACGTAAAGGAAATATGGATGACCAAGTTATTGTTTTACCAAAGAAAAATGCAAAATCAAAGAAACTCTACGGTTGCCCAAAATGCAGTTACGAGGCCACGCGAGCTTACAACGTGCAACGGCATCTAGCCAAGCATTTCGAGAAGCCCCCCAAGGAGTTGCAACACATTTGTCCCTACGCGGGCTGTTCGTTTAGCACGTTGCGCTGGGACAATTTAAATCGACATACCTCAAGAGTTCATCGAGTGACAAAGCCTAGAGAGGAGGAAGAGAAGGAGGAGGCTCCATCTGTAGAAGACCAGGAGATTTTGGAAACGAATGAGGAGCATCTGGATGACTATGAAAATCCCGAGCTCTTGCAAATAGACGATGATCCTGCGTTAATGAACAGTGACGAGGAGGCTGCGTCATTAATTTTTGAAGAGATTTGTGGTGAAGCACAGTTTGAGGAGCTGCCTAGAACTGAAGATAAACCTGTTGAGCTTGACAAACCAACGAATGAAACGAAAAGGAAGCCCAGGTAAATTTAAAATTAATTTGCAAAAAATGCATCATACTAAAATAATTTTTTAAATTTTAGAAAAAGCTACAAAAGTGGCAAAACCATTTACTATGAGTGTAAACAATGCAATTATCGTACAAATCGTGGCTTCAATATTAAACGACATCTGGCCAAACATATAGCTGAGAAGGGACCTTCAGAGGAGCTACTCTATCACGTCTGCGTAATCTCTGGCTGCGGGTTCTCCACACCCCGTTGGGACAACCTTTGCAGGCACGTCAGAAAGATCCATCCCGAGACAGTGCCACAACGACGCAGCGATTGCTGACACCAAGATAAATATAATAATAATCACTTTAAATTTGTGTTATTTAATAATGTAAATATTTAAATGAGCTACAATTGTTCACCTGATATATTTAAAATGGTGTCTGGCTGAAGGTGATCTTATTTTCTATATATAGAAGTAGTTAACTAATTATCACAACTTGGTTACTGCGAGAAGAAGGAGTTGCTCATTGAGGGAGTGCTGGTGCCTCCGCCAGTTGTGCTCAGACCCAGCATCGAGGTATCTCGCTGTGATGCAGTGGCCATTCTCTGATAGCGGGCTATGTGATCAAGCGAGTAGGGCAGTATAGGTCGCACACTGTGTATCTCAAGCAGCGTCAGATTGTCCAACTTTGCGTAGGTGCCTTCGCCTTTGATGAATGCATCGATAGAGGTGCGCAGCTTCGATTCGCGTATGTCGAATATGTCCTTGATGACAGTGCGCAGCTCCTCGCAACGCGGAACATCGTCGGGCGCAGTGCTCATGATCAGCTGGGCCACCACCATGTAGTGTTCGCAGGGCATTTTTGTGAAGAACCTAAAGGAAAACATGACTTTGAACACGATCTCTTAACAATCTCAACTGTAAACTTACTTGGAACGCTTTTCCTCCTCCTTGATTTCCTCCAGTGTTTCCATTTCCATCCATTCCGGCGGCACAATGCGGCACTTTTGTTGCTTTCGCAAATGCGCTGCCAGCCAGAGAGGCACAAAGACAGGAAAACCGGCACGAAATGGCCCGACAGATCCATAAACTAAATGCAACGGCTCATTGGAAAAATTTGGTATTATGCTAATCATGCATTTCTCGCCAATGAATTCAATGATTGAGGGATCCATATTTGTTTGTTTGTTTGTGTTGTGCACTACGCAAGTAAACAATGCGAAAATAAAGTTATCGATACGCGGCATAAGCGCGCCAATAACTTTGATCGATAGCTAACAGTCACAAGCCGCTGACTGCAAGCTGACATAAGCTGGTTGCTACATCAAAGTGATAAGGGTCTGTCAGCCGTTTTTTGTTTGCGTCTTTGATTCAGATTTGGATTGCAGCCTCAATAGAATTCAACTTACATACGTCAAACTGCCGCCGTCTGGAACAATTATAAATAAATGCATTTAACTGACCCTTGAACGGGTTATCTGAATGCAACATCATCATCAGGTGGATGCACATGACTAAGCCACGAACGCGAACAATTTAGAATAGATGTTATTGCAACTGTTGATCCCTAAGGCATCATCACGACGTAAATGGCAAGTTGAGCGCCATGATAAGGCCATGAATGTCAGACATGATCAACCACGTTCAAGATCACACACACAATCGTAGAAGCTGTACCTAATCCCTACACTAGTTTATGGCAATTAACTCAATCTAAATCTCCGATGCATTGCATAAACAATGCAGGTTTATTGCACACTCGACACCCGCGTTTGTGTGGGAGTCTTCCTTATCAGTCTGTGCACTCTCTATCGCTCTCTCCCTCTCTCACGGAATAAAGCTAACTACAAAATGCGCTGCAGGTCAATTTATTGGCAAATAACAGACATTCCTCATAAGGTTTGCATAAGGGTTTCGAATGTAGTTGGTGCTAAAATTAGATCGATTTGGGTGGTTCTTCGTAAAGTGAGGCGTCAAACTACGTAAATAACGACAAGATCATCACAACACAACGATTATGTATTGACATATTGCCTTCATACGGTTCTACCCAACTGATAAGACCGGCTCTAACTGGTTGGAACTGGAAAACTAAGCTCGTCTTGAGATGATACTTGTAATGCCAGTATAGCAAGGGCTCAGACAACTCCTCCTTGGAGTAGTAGCTTACTAGTGATGCGATCCATTGCAATCGCCCATCGCCGATCTTCTCGAATCGAAGTGAAGCAGCTCGTGGCACGCTTTTGCACATACATAACGGACTGACTGGGTTTTCAGATAAGCCAAGTTGTTAGTATGCATGTGGATTGTTTGAATGTGTGTTTGAGTGTGTGTGTGGAATCTGAGTTGACATATCAGTATTGAATCGTTTTTGAAGAAAAGTGCGACTTGAGTGAATCTTTGGGTTTAGTGCTCGTCTATTTTTGACAGGGTACGGACCTGCTTGGTCCCCCGAGCAATCAGCATCGACACCTCAACACCTCAGAAAAACCAAAGAAGGAAAACGTTTTGTCAGTGGGAAATCATCACAGCACAGCACACGCGCGAATTGCATTTTGGGAAGATAACGGATTACGAAGAAAAGAGCACTGCAAATTTTGAGTTTGGTTTGCTCTCTCGCTCTCTACCTCTCTCGCTGTCTGAAGCTCAAATCGGTAAGCTCATCTACAATCGGTATACTATATGGTATATTTGAGTGATAAGGCGCACAATCCGTAGACGTCAACAATTCATTGCTTCTCTCGTCCGGGATGAGAGACCCAGAGGTCCACAGCAAGCGCAATTAGTTGTTAGCCACACGGCAAAGAGCACACAAGTCCCGTCCCGAGTTTCCAACCCGATCGTTGGGTGCATCCCCGATCGCAAATATCCTCATCGATTCACATTCTCGCTCGCGTATTACCAAAGTTCAAGTTCGTACGTCGTATTCATCAGTCTTTACTTTACGCCCGATACAGTACTTACAAAACTTACCAAAATGGCCGATACGGAGATCATCGTGACCAATGCCGGAGAGCCGTCCACCAAGGCCAGTCTGATTGTCGTCTCCAACCGTCTGCCTTTTGTCTTGACCCGCAATGCCAAAACCAAAGAACTGGAGCGCAAAGCAAGGTGAGTAGACAAAATACATTTTTATTGCAAAATAAAAGCCCCAAAAATAACGAATCATTGAAATACATAAATACTATCAATTCATTTATTTTTCTAATACGTCATGAGTGAATTATAGATTAAAAAAATAATTGCGCTATTATATAATTGTGGAATTGGAGTGTGTTGTGTCTTAAAAGTGTTAATTAATAGTATTATATTGAAACGTAAATAATTCACTATCATAAACTTTATTGTTGTGGTTTTAAAAAAGTAAATGAGACAATTGTATTTAAAATTTAAATCGTAAAAGGACCGTTTAACCTTTAGATCATATTTCAACTATTAGTTACAATTGATTTTTTTGTCTACACCGGACATTTCGATCAATTTCCCTTTTTTTTTAAATTTCCAAATAAAAATCAATATCAATTGGGTATTTCCTTCGGTGTGAAAGTTCAATTATATAAGTAAAACCGTAGCTTATCTCGAACTACATTTTAGTTCACGGAACCAATCTCCTAAGCTGCAAACAAAAGTAATTAAAGCAAAAGTTCATTGAACGTGTAGAGTCCGGTCCGCCGAAAACAAAGCCATAATCCTATATGTATATATATGTTTATATAAATTCTATAATATGTATACAAATTTATTTTTCCATAGAGAGCCTTATCAAGGTCTCGTGACATTAGGACCAGCCTAGCTAGTGTAAACTTTTCCGAAAACAAAAACAAAATAGAAGAATAAGTTCTGGAACTAGCCCAATTGGAATCATAGGCTTACAATTTGCATTGACGATAAGAGACTCTGTAGCGGACACCTATACCAAGTAGCTCGGACCGCATAGTCACGATCTTGTTTCCACACGCTTTCTGTGATTATGAGACTGAAGCGACTGTTATCATCAGCGAAAAACACACACACTGATCAAGAGAAGGGGGGAGACAGATGGGAGAAGAGACAGAGAGAGCGATCGAGCGACAACAGTTTAAGGGGGAGGGGCAGGCTGTTGAGAAGGGGATAAGAGATGAGCAAACGGAATGTGCAGTCTGGCAAACTACTAAGTATCAAAATTAGAAAACAAATTCAATAATGAAACGCTGATAGCGTGATTGACCCTTGATGCCCAGCGACCACGGCTGCGAGACGATTTCTCTGAAAGGGGTCCATACCAGACTAATTCTCGTGGCGTCAAGGCGCCATTAAGACTTGGGAGTAGTGAAAAGTGGCGAACCTGACCCTGAAAAGCAACATCACGTGCATTTACTTAGTATGAGCATCGGTTTTTTGGGCAACACAAACGATTCTCGCACTGACCCTACCCAAAAGCTGTGAGTTATGTAGGGCTTTGTCTAGGGTTTATTCAATTTTCGATTTTACGACGCCTGCTGACGGATGGTTGGGGGCAAACTCGAGGGGACTTGGGCTTGGTTTTGGCCCCTGAGCCGTGCGAGTCGAGGTTGTTTACACTGATGCCGTATCAGGGCAGGCGCTGTTTTTTTAAATGGGTATTCATCTTATCAGCGCCTTCGAGTCAGTGTCACTGTGATGCACTTCGAACGAAATCGGCTGCGTTGTGCACTGAATCGATTATACTATATACAGGTGTATATATAACGCATGGTCCCGTAACCCTATGTTGTACGTGGTATTGGAAAACGATTTCAGAGCGTTAGGCTCAAAAAGGGAAACGATTTACCCATATGAACTCAATAGATCTCAAAAATTATACGAGCTGGATCTACTATATATATTTGGTTCCAATATGTCTTTTATCAAGAAGATTGCAGTCAGTAGAGTAGAGCATCTAAAAGTCTAGGTGATTGCACTAACCTTTACTCAATTAAATCCCCTGTTCTGTTTACAGTGCTGGCGGTCTTGTGACAGCCGTTTGTCCGGTGGTGATCAAGGGCAGCGGTCTCTGGGTGGGCTGGTCCGGCATTCATCTAGAGGATCCCAATGAAGCGATACCGGAATCGAACCCGTATGATCAGACGCCAACGGCCGGCCTTAAATCGGACCAGGTGGTGTCAGTGAACATCGATGCGAATATCTTCGATAGCTACTACAATGGATGTTGCAACAAGATCTTCTGGCCTCTGTTCCACTCGATGCCGGGACGTGCCAATTTTGGTGGAGAGCATTGGCACGACTATGTGACGGTGAACAAGCATTTCGCTGTGCGCACCATCGAAGCGCTGGAGAAGTGTCTGGCTAAGAACAATGGCAGTGACAAGAGTCCTCCAATTGTCTGGATTCATGATTACCATCTGATGTTGGCCGCCAACTGGGTGCGAGAGCATGCCGAGGAGAAGAATCTGCCCTGTCGCTTGGCCTTCTTCTTGCACATTCCCTTCCCGCCATGGGACATCTTCCGCCTGTTGCCCTGGTCCGATGAAATACTGCAGGGCATGCTCGGCTGTGATCTTGTCGGCTTCCACATTCAGGATTACTGCCTGAACTTTGTCGACTGCTGTCAACGCAATCTCGGTTGTCGTGT
Organism: Zaprionus indianus; assembly: GCA_018904595.1. NCBI lineage: Eukaryota > Metazoa > Arthropoda > Insecta > Diptera > Drosophilidae > Zaprionus > Zaprionus indianus. The sequence goes on from JAEIHA010000905.1 coordinate 9,524,885, forward strand.
GGATCGCAACAATCTGCTGGTCGAGCACGGTGGTCGCACTGTGCGTATTCGTCCGCTGCCCATTGGAATTCCCTATGAGCGCTTTGTCAATCTGGCCCACAATGCGCCCAAGGTACTGAAGACGTCCAAGCAAAAGATCATCTTGGGTGTGGATCGCCTGGATTACACCAAGGGATTGGTGCATCGTCTGATGGCCTTCGAGGCACTGCTGCTGAAGTATCCACAGCACAAGGAGAAGGTAAGTTTGCTGCAGATTTCGGTGCCATCGCGCACAGACGTCAAGGAGTACCGTGAGCTGAAGGAGGAGGTCGATCAACTTGTGGGACGCATCAATGGACGTTTTACTACCGCCAACTGGGCACCCATTCGCTATATCTACGACTATGTGAGTCAGGATGAGTTGGCTGCCCTCTATCGAGATGCGGCCGTCTGTCTGGTGACGCCATTGAGAGATGGCATGAATCTGGTAGCGAAAGAGTTTGTCGCTTGCCAGATCAATGAGGTACCTGGTGTCCTGGTCATCTCACCCTTTGCCGGAGCTGGTGAAATGATGCACGAGGCGCTGCTTTGCAACCCGTACGAGGTCAACGAGGCCGCTGAGGTCATCCATCGTGCACTGACCATGCCCGAAGATGAGCGTGTGCTACGTATGGCGCGTCTCAGGCGTCGTGAGGCCGAGTGCGATGTCAGCCACTGGATGCGCTGCTTCCTCAAGGCTGTCGGCGCCCTAGAGATGGATGATGTGGGCACTACCATCATGCAGCCCGTTTCAGTGGACGATTTCGATGACTACTTACTCAAGTAAGTTCACCCTACCTCCCTCCCTCCTGCCAGTCCCTGTCACTTGTCTGCTTCAACTGATTGACTCTTTATTCAGATACATCGGCTATAACCACAAGCTTGCCTTGTTGCTGGACTACGACGGTACACTGGCGCCCATTGCCCCACATCCAGATCTGGCCACACTTTCGCCAGAGATCAAGAATGTGCTATTCAAGCTGTCCAACCATTCGGATGTCTACGTGGCAGTCATCTCGGGTCGCAACGTGGACAATGTAAAGAAAATGGTTGGCATCGAAGGCATCACCTATGCAGGTAATCATGGTTTGGAGATTCTGCATCCCGATGGCAGTAAATTCGTGCATCCCATGCCCATCGAATACGAGGATAAGGTTAGTCTTCTGCTAAAGGCACTCCAGGATTCGGTTTGCCGTGATGGGGCCTGGGTAGAGAACAAAGGAGCTCTGCTCACTTTCCACTACCGTGAGACACCTGCACAGCTGCGTCCCGACATGGTCGACAAGGCGCGCGGCCTGATTGAAAAGTACGGCTTCAAGGCCACAGAAGCGCATTGCGCTCTTGAGGCACGTCCTCCGGTGCCGTGGAACAAGGGTCGCGCTTCAATCTATATATTGCGCACTTCATTTGGCGTTGACTGGAACGAGCGTATCAAGATCATCTACGTGGGTGACGATCTTACCGATGAGGATGCCATGGTGGTAAGTACTGAGTAACTAGTGAGACATCCAGACTTGATCGCAGAACCACCACTGATCGACTCTTGTGTTCCCAACAGGCTCTAAAGGGTATGGCGCGCACATTCCGTGTGACTTCATCGGATATTGTGAAGACCGCTGCCGATCATCGTTTGCCATCGACCGATTCCGTATACACGCTGCTGAAGTGGGTGGAACGACACTTTATGGGACGCAAGGCGAGAGCCAATTCGCTGACCTATCGCCCAACCAAGGGCGATGGTGTACAGATGCAAATGTCACTTGAAGTGGCCACGACGGCCAACAGTCTTGACGTGTAACTCCAGGCCGGAACGGAGTCAGAATGCATACACACATACACGCACATATGTTATTTGTAGGAGTTTAAGAAATAAAATATAACTTTCAAAAACTATTTAAACCAATTTGTCTTTACCTTAAACAAAGGCGCGGTCACAGTTTTTAAATTAAAAATATATAAATTTACAATCGATTTGGTTATGCTATGGAAACGGTGCGGAACGGTTTATAAACTAAACAGAGATATGCTTCAACTAATTGTGCGACAAAACCAGCCACGAAATTACAAAGAAAAACAGAAATATTGGATAGACGGCAAGCGCTTTGCGGTGGGGCGGTTGACTTTGGCCCAGAAAGATGAATGAAGCTGCGAAATAGAACAAGGAAAAATAATTAAGATCAGTCTATAGAATAGTCTAAACACCCTTGCAGTGCATTTCACCAATTTGGTCAAGGTAAGCAAAGTAAACTTTTAAGTGCACTAGCTTATCTACTTCCAAGGGTGTACAGTGTGATGTGTGGTGAGTTTAGACTGCAAACCTACCATACGTGGCCCAGGCGAATCCCAGTGTCGTGGTGACGAAGCGTAGAAAGAATAGAAAACGTGTCTGCGTGGACAGCAAAATGATGCGACAGACGATTAGGGACAGCGCAACGGGAGTGAGACAATAGCCGAGCACACACACCGACTGGAAGAATGAGCTGTGCAAAGAGTACATAGAAAATATATATGTAAATAACGTACTTCCATTGAGTTGTTGCTGTTGTTGGAGCTACTTACATATTGCCCCCGAGTAGTTTTGAATTGAGAGTCACAATGGCAGCGCCAATCCAGACAATTACAAAGACCTGAGCGAACTCTGGGCCATTGTCAGACATGCTGTCGGCCGAGGAGGAGCCTTGCAAGATGGTGGCCATAAAGGTGCACAGCACCAAAGGACCCCAGAGATCCCCTGTAACAGGCAATAGAAATAGATAACACATGATAAAATTGCTTACGCATACAAAACGCATAACAACAAATGATGACGTACAATCACGCAGCAGACTTGACTTCTCTTTGGGATAGAGCACATGATAGAACTTTATGCCTACGGCACGAATATCCCGCAGCACAGTCTCACGAATGGGTTCGTCCAGTGTGTTGTATTCGGGTACTCCATTCTGTGCTGTTGTTGTTGTACTCCGTTTTCCCGGTATGGACATGTCACCCTCCAGCGAGGGCGAAGTGTTGACGTCCTCAAACATCTATGATTCATCGAATATTTAGTAACTGCCATCAGTATGGAACTTCCATTACTTACATCAAGTCTTGCATCCATTCTGATATTCTCTATTTGTTTTAGCTACGTGCAATCATAAAACTTCCCGAATTGTTAAATGCAATCAATCGTCAACACTTTTTCTTCGTGTGATATCGCAAACATCGAAACGGTATTCGCAATCGGATAATATCGATATTTCAACTCATCACATAATGTGCTATCGACTTGACAATATTCGAATGCATTTATCGTTTTCAGTGTGCTTTAAATAAATACATTTTTTTTTTCTAAACATTACTACTAAATAACAAACTTTATTTACATATTATTAATTATATTGACTTATTTGTATTATCTGCGCTGTGAGACTGCATGTGCGCTTTGAGATAGGCGGGACGTGTGAAGGCTTTCGGGCATTGAAGACATTTGCACGGACGTTCGCCGGTGTGAGATCGAATGTGCCTGCCTAGGTTTCCCTTGTCTATACAGGTCACCGGGCAGTGGGGGCACTTGAACTTATGATCCGCCATGTGTGTTTGTTTATGTCGTTTAAGCTGATAGGGATGGACGAACTCTTTTGAGCATTCCGTGCACTTGTAAGATCGGTCACCCGTGTGATAGCGCATATGTTCATCCAATTCGGACGTCTCTATAAAATATCTAGTACAGCTGGGACACTTGTGGATCTGCTTTCCGGGATGCGTAGAGATATGATATGTAAGATCTGTACGGCGTGTAAACGTCTTGGGGCAGTGTGGACATTTGAATGGACGTTCTCCAGAATGAATGCACATATGTTTCCGAAGATTGGATGCTTGACTAAAAGCCCTGGGACAATGTGTACACTGGAATGGTTGCTCCCCGGTGTGAGTACGTATGTGGGCACTGAGATGGGAGCTTTGTCCGAATTCTTTTGGGCAATGAGGACACTTAAATTGAGTCTTTTTGGCAACTGATTCAGTCTCTTTGTTTATGATTTGTTTATAAGATGTTATGCTGGCCTTTTTAGGAACTTCGAATCGCAGAGCATCATTGGTCTCTATTTTAACACAGCCTAGCTCGATATCTTCCTGTGTTACCTCCCAATTTTCCCTTGTTAATTCTTCGGATTGATTATTGATCGAAGTTCTGTTAGGCGATCGATCCAATAGACTTTGTTTAGAACTAGACTCCTCTTCAGTACTTCCACTATTAGGTGTGTGTTTCTTTGAACTGTCCAGCTCCTCCAGGCATTCCAACTTGACACAGCTTAACCCTACTGGCGTTTCGTCCTTTATTTCCACTTCTGAGCACAATATTTTGCTCAATGTTTTCGTTAGCACTTGGCGACTATTTTCATATCTCCGCTTAAATGCAAACGCAGCTTCTGCGTCGGAAATGCAAGAGAGGCACAGGTTTTTGGGGAGTCCATCATCGGCATTTATCTCACTGTCTATACATTCCAATAATATTTCCAATAGACTAGGTTTTCTCTGATCAAGAAATATATCCAGCAATTCTCCTGAATTAGCCATGCAAGCACGGCAAACGTGTTCCATGTTCATTAAGAATGTAAATAAATAAATCTTTCTCTACAATAACAAAAGATGGACCACAAGAGTTATCGACTTTTAGAACTATCGAAATCAGCGGACGATAATATAATAATTTGAATGTTTTACTAAATTAAAACCAGGTCATATATATTTAATTTAAGATAGAATAAACATTAGGTCATTTAAACTAAAGAAAACGAAATTGCAGTCAATTTATCGCTTTTGTGGTAATACCTCTGGTAATTTCCATCTGTCTATGAACGCACCCATCGCTATTTTAAATGTTTGCTTTCGCCCTTATCAGTTGACAGCGTTGCCAACTGCATGCGAACGCTAGCAGCGACGAAACGCAACGCGCGATTGGCAACGCGCGTACATATGTATTTCGCACAAGCAAAGCGAAGAGCAACAAATAAACACACTCGCCCACCCACGGACAGTGCATAATAAAAATAAGTAAAAACAATAACAAAAAATAATATGTGTTTGATAGACGTGCTTAGTTAAAGTGCTAAGTAATTTGCGAATTGTGTCGAAAAATGCCAAAGCTGGACGATACAGAAACGCCAGCAGCGGAAAAATCAACAAAATGTAGCAGCGACAAAGAGAATGCTGCTGCAACAGCGGCGGCGGCGGCGTCTGCGGCAACCTTGCCACAAAAGCGGACATCGCAGCCCCCACATACCTCGCCGCCGTCATCGTCTTCAGCGTCGACAGCGCCAAAGGAGAATATGCAGCGTGGCCTGAGCACAAAGGTAGCACTGTCCCGTCTGCACGAGGAGATCGAGCAGGTGCTGCTGCTGGAGGAGAAGGAGCAGCGCGCCGAGGGGTAAGCGCAATGACACTTCGAATGACCTTTAAATGTATTAACGCACAATACACACACAATTGAATTGCTCCCGTTTAGATGGTTTTGCAAATTGCGTGCCGCATTTATGAATCGCTATGACAGCCCACTGGGTTGGTTTTCTATTAGCACTACAATACTCACCAGCGGCGCTCTGCTGTTCACCGGCCTGTATTGGTCCGGGCTATGCCTGCTGGCGATACTGTTGCTCGACCTTTATGTGGTGATGCGCGAAAGTAATTTACGGCGCACGGAAATCTTTCGAAAGACACGACACGCCCTGGGTGAACTGCGACTGGCGGAGCAGCATCTGAGCGAGAAGTGGCAGGTTTCAAATTATCCGCATTTAAGCAATCCCATGTCGCCGTGTGTCTCCCTGCAGTGGACATATCGTGACGGGCATATTGTCAATCTTCCCTGGGCTCTGCTAGTGCGTGGCGACTGCATTGTGCTGCGTCCTGGTCACATCTCGCCAGGACCATGCTACGATCTGCAGACAAAACGTCGCTTTAGTGCCAGCGAAATCTATGGAGCATCAACTGCACAGCTCGGAGATCCACCCGTAAAGCCAGTGGCACGTGCTCCCATTCCGGATCTAGTGTGCTGCTTGGAGAGCACACCCTATTTGGACAATCTGCACCTGTGTCTGCGCAACTCACTCAATCGCCCACCGACTATATACAACCAGCAACGCTACTTGGTGAGTGTGACGTCTTTATCATTTGTTTTCCTAGGTTATTAATCTGTTCCTTCTCACAGCTCGTAACAAAGTACATTCAGCAATGGGGCTTCTTCACCGCCCTGATTATTACGTTGATTGCGGGCATGCTGCGCCTTAATGGCTATGGATTCTCCACAGATGAGGAGCACAATTGGCGCCACGTACTGATCGAATCCTCGGCAGCTGCTGTCATTCCTTTGCTGCCACTGATCTTTCCACTTCTATGGATCTCAATGAATTTATGGGGTGTGGCGCGGCTGCAGTGCTTCCTCAAGACGCCGCAAGCGACACTTGAGAAGACAACCAGTAAATCATTTGAGGATCTGGATATGGATAGCCCCACCTACGACTACGATAGCATCTCCCTGTTGCGTTCCAATGTGCTACGCATTTGGACCCGACTGTGGCAAGGTGACAGTGAGCTATTGCCACGTTCTGCCAATCTAGTGCAAGTGCTTGGCTCCATATCGGCGCTGTGCTGTGTAGACAAAAAGGGAATCCTATCGTGGCCAAATCCCACCGCGGAAAAGGTGTTCTTCCTGCACAACACTGAGGAGGAGCCGCAGGATGACAACAGTCATCTATCGATGGAAACGGAAAGTGACAATGCGGTTGATGAGGAGGAAAAGGAGCGGGGCATTGTGGCTGAGGTGCTTGATCTGACACACGATCAGCATTGTCCATTTCGTTTGGAGTTCGATGATCACGAGTGGAAGGCGCACATCAAATCCCTCAAGCCATTGGGTAAGGAAGAATATCGAAATGAGAAATGTGTTTGTGAAGGTTAGTTGTTCTTTCCAGGATTGGCCATACTACTAAACACCTGTTCGCCGCTTACACACGAGCATTACGCGCAGTTCTGTGGCCATGTCAGCGCTGTGGCGATGCTCGACAAAGATCTTGTGCCCGTCACTAATCGGTATGCGATGTTTGAATCGAGTATGAAAAGCCTATTGCATGGGTACGTAGTTCATTGCCATCTTAATTCATTGCATTAGCATTGTTGTTTAACCTGAAGAATTGACGATTATGTACTACTTGATATTACCATATATATACTTGATAGTCTAATTATTTTTTTACAAGCATTTGCGTAAAGCATTTGTGATGCTCCTCCGAACAAAATTCGCTTTTGTTTGGGTTTCTTTCTTTTGATTTTTGTGTTTGAATTTGACAAGAAAGTTGAACCAAAATAAAACACACACCCGACTCACACTTGAATTGGAAGATAAACCGATATATACCCCAAATATATATTATAAACAAACATGCAATTGGTAAAGTTATACAACCCCTTAATTGAGAATTGTACAGAGTATTTCCAATAAATTATCGAATAATTTGTCAACATAATTAAAAGTAATCTAATTGAATTCGATTTTAACTAAATTTTATTCGATTTTATATAGTTTTGACAAATTATTTAGCTTTGTAATCTTCATTCATTTCGTTTCAAAAGTTGTAAATCATTTTTGACAAACTGTTAGATTTGTTCCTTTTTCATTACGTTACCAAATTTGTAAATCATTTTGCTATAATCCAATTTAATTAGATCCAATGTACATATGTTTTGCCTTCATCTATTCGCTCTGCCCCTGTTGCTCCTCCCCTCTTAACAATATTAAAAGTATCACTAATCCCACTCAAGTTTAGTTGCATTCTCAATTTATTTTTGTAAACAAACCATTTATTTTAGTTGTTGTTTGTTGTTGTTGTCATTGAGCGTGTAAAATATATAACTTGTAGCTTGTGTATGGAACCCACTTTCCACTGCCCATCGCCACGCTGCCCCCATACCGAGCACACGCGCCTCCACTTAAATTGGCATGCTATTTTAAGTAACAACAAGAAATTATTATGTTGCCAAGAATGCTTAAATATAGCCACGGCCCCCAACCTGTCTATTCAACCTCCTCCTTCTCCTCCGCAATCCTCCTAGCCACCACCCATGCCCGGCCTTGTCCCATGTACCGCTTGAATGCATGCGCTCACGCACCCACCCACCCAAGCACCATCACATCCAGCCACGCAGTCGGTACCAGTTCTAATCGGTTTTCTTTTCGTTTCTCTAATTTGTTGCTGCCCCAGACGATGTCTGTGCGAGCTAGCCAAGCAAATCGGCTTCACCAATCATGCTACAGATCGCTTTGCCTTGGAGGGACAGTTGGCCAGCTACAGGCATTTGGTAAGTGCAGCAATACGATAGAACTTGTGAGTCATCAGAACTAATCTCATTCCAATACATAGCAACCTGATGTGGTGCGTCGGGATATACGCTTTGCGCGGCAACTGCAGTTGTCGACCAAGGTGAAGGTGCCGTTCCCACACTCCTTGTCGGTGGTAATGCGCGAGAATCCCGGCGGTTATTTGTCGCTCTTTACACAAGGTACTGCGGACATTATACTGGACTGTTGTGATGACTTCTGGGATGGTAAGGATTTGCGTCCGTTGTCGCCGCAGGATCGAAAGCGTGCCTTGGACTTCTATCAACGTAGTGCGCTGACTTCGTATTGTACTGCATTTGCATATCGTCCATTGCGCCATGGCATCCATGGAGCGTTGAGTGGACCGCTGCATAGCAATGGACAGATTGCATATCTGGAGTTGCCACCGGAGTCAAAGCTGCGTATGCAGCATGTGGACAAGTCGCACTGCGATTTCGAGGGCGGGCATCATGTCAAGCTGAGCCACAGCATCAGCACGGACTCGTTGTTGTTTTCGGAAAGCAAGGACGAGGACTGCAACGATGTGGAGGGCTGCTTTGAGATGCAATGCCATCAGGTCTTCATTGGCATGGTGACGATGCAGTATCAGGCGCAGAATGACATTGTCCATTTGGTGGAGCGTTTGGAGCGTGCCTGCATTCGATTTGTGCACTTTAGCAAGGAGAATGAATTGCGATCGCGTGTCTTCTCCGAGAAAATGGGTCTGGAGTCTGGCTGGAATTGTCACATATCATTGTTGAGCGAACCGGAGCCGGAAAAAGAACGTGAACGTGAACGTGAGAAGAATCCGACAGTCAAGGCAACTTCAGACATGGCGAGTGATGGCAAGGCAAACAGAAATACGGGTAAACAACATGAGAATACGACCACAACCACCACAGTTACCACTACTAACAGCACCATCACAGATACCGCTGCCACCATTCACCCACCATCAAGTGCCCAAGCCATGTACACAAAGCCCCCCGTTGATGCAACTGAAGCTGAAGCAGGTGCTGTGCCCATTGTTAAACCCAACACTGATGATTTTATAGGTGAACCAAGTGTCGATGGACCCAAGTTGGGCTACCTGCTGAGTCCACCCAACAATTTGGAAGCCTCCAAAACGCTGAGCTGCTCAGCACCAGGTGCCATATCGAATCCCGATGAATGTAATCCCCATGAGAACGAAGCTGATGATATGGAATGTGATGAGCATGTGGCGTTGGCAATGGAAGCAGAGCCGGATCCAGGAAGGCACAAACAGAGACATTCCCTGGACTCGGCCATGGATGAGAATTGTCGTTCCCTGAGCACGCTCACCGAGAGCACCGATCAGAGTGCTCCAATTAACTTTGACATGTCAAATCGTGCCAAACTGCCGCGTGGCATAGAGAACATAAGGCCGCATCTGGAGAAGGTGGACAATGTGCCGCTGCAGGTGTCGTTGTTCACGGACTGCTCAGCGGAGGCGACTCGTCAGATGTTGGACATAATGCAGTCCTATGGCGAGATTGTTGTCTGCCTGGGCAGCTCGGCGAGTAATGACAATGCAAACATCTTTCTGCAGGCCGATTGCAGCATCGCTGTGGAGCCACTGTATCCACAGGTGTGTCAGGATGTGGACGCCTACACGGAGGCAAATATCATACACAACAAACTGCACTGGCAGCGTCAGAGCAAGGGAAAGGCCAGCAAGGACAAGGATAAGTCTGCCTCGGCTGCAGATGATGATCCCTTTGTCAGCGAACAGCTGCTCGAGTGTGGTGGGGCACGTGCCATGCAATCACCCGCACACACCGTTTCACCGATCTATCTTAGTCGTCTGCTCAACTCATTGCCCTGCTCCATTGCGATCTGTCGCGACGACCCACTTTCGCTGGTGGCCATAATTGAGCTGTCACGCCGTTTCTCGCTCGGCCTCTGGAACTGTATACAGTTCTGGGCCTGCTGTGCCGGCTCCATTTCCATACTGAATATGCTCTGCGCGTGCCTCTCGCTGCCACCGCTGCTCACCCCCCTGCTGGCCATCTATTTGATGTGTGTGCCGGTGCCATTAATTGGCATTTCATTGGCTCACATTGATCTCGATCCAAAGATTATGAATCGTGCCACAAGCAAGAAGCAGACCGAATATGATTCGCGTGCCTTTGCTTTTGTCATGTGGTGCTACGGCTGCAAATTTCTTGTACCCATAATTTCCATGGTGAGTCCACAGTGCCACCAGGTCAACTATAACTTGAAATTGAATTGAAAATCTTTTGTATTACACTTACAGCTTGTGGCCTACTGGATGTGCATGGCACAGTCTGTTCCCTACCTTGCATCATTTGTGGAAAATGAGAATTCCATCGAGCGTGACTTCGCTGAGGGATTCCATCAGTGTGCCTTGCTTGCCGTTCTTCTGCATTTTGGTAACAAGCAAAGAAAATAGACAGCCTATAAGATTCTTAATAATCTCTCTTTATTTCTCTCTTCTGTAGCACTCGTCTCCATTACGTTTGTGCATCGTGATCATGCGCTGTGGCAGCGCAATCCATTTAGCAATCGCATTTGGGCTTTCACCTGTCTGGGACTGTTGCTGTTGCACGTTTTCATTTGCGGCGCTCAAGTGCTGTTGGATGAAAATGTGCAGGAGTTGCTGTCCGAGATCTGGTTGCCCCTCCTTGTGCTCTATGCCAGCAGCCTACTCAGCCTTATTGTCAGTGAACTGGCCAAGTTTCAGGAGAACAAGTAAGTGACTAAAAGAGCATAAGAGCATCTATAAAGACCAAGGTTTATCTATTCTTTAATTGCAGAGTCAATGCGCGTTATCAGCGTCGTGCGCGTTTGGATTTTGGCACCAAACTGGGCATGAATTCGCCGTTCTAGAGCAGCCAGTTACCAACATTGTTACCAAATGATTAACACCAGTGCCAAGGCTGTATATGAGAGCTGCGAAACTTTGGATAATACTATCGAAAGGTCATACATTACTTAATTGATCCTAAATTGGCATAAACCTTAAAGAGTTTCTGAAACACAAAATTAAAATTTGTTTGTAGTTTATCTCACTTTTACGATATTATCATCGATTGTTTCACAGCTCTATTGTATATAATCAACAATTTCACACGCTTTTTTATGATTATTACCTAAGTTCTGAAAAAGAAATACCGAAATTCATTTAACTCTCATGTTTTGTCATTCTTATTTTATTTAACATCATCATCTCTTGCATTAATTTGTGACACCCTCATACAAAAAGAAGAAAAAAGAGCGAAGAATAACAATAGCTTGTAAAACTGTTAGACTTTGTGTTCCTTGTTCCGATGATGACAACAAATTTTTGTGTACTAACATTTAAAAGACTTGCAATTATTATATGAAATTTATATATTTCTCGTAAATAAAAAGCGAAAAACAATTATTTAAATCACTGTGTAAATAAGTAAAAGTTCTAACGGAACGAATCGAAGATCACATTGCGTGCAGAACTGGTTCTGTTTCCGTTTCATTTCTTTTCTTTTCTTGACTACGTACTTATGCATGTTTTTCACTCCAGTTACAAATGAGTTGAGTCAACAACGACTGGGTGTTAATCTGGGCAGACACGCAATTGCTGGACCGATCTCTTGACCCACATCCATAGATTTATACGTATCCCGCCATCGCGGTTTGACAAATGTGCGCATCAAACATTTCACGGCTTTATTTCTAGGCTGGAAATCTTTTAATTTCGGTTGCCCCCAAAGGCCGTTTGAGCTTGGGTTAGGAAAGGTTTTCAGGTTCTAATTAGCAGGTTGTTTGTATGTGTGATAAAGACGGAAATACGATTTGCATTCATTCAAGAGAAGAAATTGAGTTTCTTAAGTGGAATTTTGATAATGAAATAAAGGAAGAAAAGATTTTGATTTTTGATGATTGACTATGAATTGATTGAAAATTAAATGATTTCGAACTAATAAATGATTTGTTTCGGCTATCGTAAATATTGAATATATATCCCTGCAACATTTGGAATAACATCTGAAACTTAAAATAAATACATATTTCCTATTTTGAACGTTAAAAACTTATTACATTAGTTCCTGCTAACGAATATAACTGGCTTTCTAATTGGCTGCAAAATTACAGGCGCACGCCCAGAGTCAGTCGGAGTCAGAGAGCACAGCGTTGGTTGCTCTGGAATTTTGGACACGCCGCCAAGAAAGCGGCAGGTGGATGCTAAAGAACATAACGGCAGATATGAGAGATCCCAATATGTGGAATTAATTAGCACCCCAGCGACGATGACGACGACAGCGAAATGAAAGTGCTGTATCCACGATAAGCATATATACTAGTGCCCCTCTATATAGATCACTTCTAGTAGCACCTTTTTTGGGTCATGAAAAAACGAAATCAAACAAGAAGATGTTGCACGATGCGGAATAAAACCATTCCCGCGTTGGATGTTCAGTGGATTCGAGAATTTCGCGCGGTACGGTACAGACGAGTAAACTCGAGCGGACTATGACGATCGTGTGATATTCCCAGGATAAAGGGATACTGTGATTAAAGAGAAAAATAACAAGAAAATATATATGTGAAAAGTGTCCTGTGAAAATACCAAATAAATAAGGATTATATAATGCTTGGACTCGGCGCTAATTGTGCGCTGCTTCTGGTCTTAGGATTGCTTCTTGGATTTTTACTGTTCCCCCAGGAAGCCAATGCCTATTCACAGGTCTTGGTTAGTGGCAGTGCCGCTGGGGCGGATCAGGGGCCACGTATCTTTAAGGCCATGAACACGGATTTAATATTTCCCAAAATGTGAGTTGAACAATGCGAGTGGATTTTTCGAACAATCAAGGAATATGCCATATATGTAAACCCCTGCAGATTCAACTCGAGTGAAAATGTGGTGTCCACAACAACAACAACAACAACAACAACAACAGCAGCAACACCAACAACAACAACTGCGCTGCCTTTGCCAATACCCTACAATCATCAACCAGGGCCAGTAGCTGAGTCCGGCTCAATTCCTGCACAGGAGCCCTCCGTATTTGTTACGCCTTTAAGCATAACGACAACCGCGGAACCTACAGCAGCTCCTGAAGAGGAGCCACCGTTGGGCATGATTGAGGGCGCCTCTACGGGACGCGCTGTGGACTATCGTCCCTCATATCCTTTCAATCAATTTGTGGCGCCGGTTGTCAAGACTGCTCGCCCACGTCCGCCACCAAAGCGGAACTATCCCAAGGTCCCAAATCGCTATCAGGCTCCACAGCGTGGCTACAATCGTGGTAATAATCGGATAAATATATATCAAAAGTGTTGCTAATGAGTATAAACTTGCAGGTCAAATTCTTGATCGATTTGCACCGGGACAAGGTGTTGCCGCTGGCCTTTTCAAGGGCCATCACGATCACAGCCATGATCATAGCCATGACCACAGCCATGATGGCAAAGTAGCAGCCGGTTCGGATGTCGTATCGTCCTATGCGGCACCGAATACGTATTCCTTTCCGCCGCTGAACACCAAATACCCGTCGCCGTCACAGGATCCCAAGGCAGCGCAACCGACGAATGCAATTTCTAGCTATTTGCCACCAGCTTCTGGCAACGCTTTGAGCAATGCCGGATATTCTTATCCTGGCCCTGTAATGAACACGGGCTATCATTATCCTGGTCCAGCAGCAGGTCCTGACAAGGAGACTGCAGCTAGCACAATGCCCGCAGCAGCCGCAGATGACGATGCAGACAACGATGATCAGATTGGTGTTCTGCCAGGCAGTGCACAGGATATGGCGGTGCCTGCCAACAACCAAGCCGGCAAGGATGCAGGTGCTGCTCCTGCTGCAATGGGAGACGGTGGAGATGCAGGCGCATCGGATGGCGGAGATGCTGGCATGGGTGGTGATGGTGATGCCGGAAATATGGGTGGCGGCGACGATTCAACACTACCAGCTTTAAGTACAGCTGACGGTTCACGTCCAAGCGATGATAATAAGTACGATCCTAATATGGAATACGCAACACCCCCGCCAGGCTGGCTGGAGGCGCATCCAGAGTCGGCGGCAGCTAAACCAGCTGACCATGATCAAGGTGACGATCACGATCATGATCACGACCATGATCACGATCACGACCATGTTCACGATTATCCGGAACATCATCCGCCACCACATTATCACGATCATCATCACGATCACTTTGCAGATCATTATCCATCTTATCCTGATGTTTCATATCCAGAGCTAATTTATGATCATCATCCACATCACTATCATCATCATGTGGAACCGCCGCCACCGCCTCCGCCTCCTCCACCACCACCGCCACCAACAACTCCACCACCTCCTCCTCCGCCACCGGAGTCTCCACGTGTCAAGAAGTACAGTTACTTCTACATTGGCCGTAAGCTCTGGTACATACCGCTGTACTTTACGGTCTGGTTCAGTTTTTATATCCTGTGGCTAATCATCAAGTCCATTGGCCGTCATAAGGTCAACTTGCCAAATCATTACGTCTCGCGACGCAGTTTGCCAGACTATTCAGAACAGAGTAGGGATGAGTATATCAATGATATGACTGTCAAGGTGCTGGAACATATAGATAACTTTAAGCAAAAGTATTTGAACTGATAATTGACGCTACAAACTAGTTACGGCTAATAAAAAACGATAATTTTAAAGAAAACCATCAGTTTTGTTCGTATTTGGCGCGCTGCTTGTTAACATTTCGATAACAGAAGAGCTCCGTGTTAAGTTGGCAGCACGTTGCATTAACATTTTATATTATTATCGATAACAATATTCACTGCAAACGGCCACACTTTACGAGTTTTAGCAACATTCGCTCGTGGATTTGTTTACGTTTATTTTATTTAGCGAAAGTAGTAATAAAATATAATTTTTCAAGATGTCGTATATGTTACCGCATTTACACAATGGCTGGCAAGTGGACCAGGCCATACTCTCCGAGGAGGATCGTGTTGTTGTAAGTAATTAGCTACAGTCAGGTGCTGACCGTGCAGTCTCAAAAGCGGCTCTTAACACCTTTTCTACCAATTCAGGTCATACGTTTCGGACACGATTGGGACCCGGCATGCATGAAAATGGACGAGGTCATGTACAGCATTGCCGAGAAAGTGAAAAACTTTGCAGTCATCTATTTGGTCGACATCACTGAGGTGCCGGACTTCAACAAGATGTACGAGTTATACGATCCCTGCACGGTGATGTTCTTCTTCCGAAACAAACATATTATGATTGATTTGGGCACGGGTAACAACAACAAAATCAACTGGCCACTGGAAGATAAACAGGAGATGATTGACATTGTGGAGACAGTGTATCGTGGTGCCCGTAAAGGACGTGGTCTTGTCGTCTCGCCCAAGGATTACTCCACCAAATATAGATACTAAGAATCCGTTGTGTGTAGTGCGATATTATTTGTATATAATTTAGGAACTATAAATGAAACACCTTTAGCTTTGCAACTTGTGTGTATATTTTTTTCTCTTGGTTTATTTTCTCATTTTTGTCACATTTCTCAATAATATCGCTAACATTTACATCAATTTTGGTATTTTTTCTTTTCTTTATATATGTATAACATTTAACTAAGTTTCTTTTTAATAGCTCTTTGGCTTCATAACTGTATTTAATAGTATATTTTTTTCAATTGCTTTCATTTTTCATGCTCTTTGTCAGTTTTAAATTTTTTACCAATTGTGATTAAAATTTAGCTAAAGGTACATACATGATTATGGAAATTAGAAGTTGGATCGTGTGAGAGATACTCATAGGAAATTGTATTAGTACAAAAGTATAAAAGAAAACGGCACAACAAAAGAGTTTCAGAGTACTTCGATTTATAGACTGATCAAATAAAACAGCTTAAAAGTTCATCCATGTAAATGCGCGTATTGCATTTCTACAATCTGTTTACCCAAATAGTAGTTTTTACTACTATGTTGAACCATTTGGTTTATTTTCTCATTTTTTATTGTTCATTTAATACAACAGCTCGATTTTTATCTGGATCTTATACTGTATAATAAGCTTAGGTTTAACAATTGGTTCTGCTACTTTTTCGACTTATACAACTTAGGTTTCCTTATTACCTTCTTCATTTGTCATCATCTTCTGTTTTCTTCTGGCTTTTAAATATATATATTTAGCTACATTATTAGTTAATATTTTCTCTTGCTTATATGAAACAAATTTAACGCTACAATCGTTTTAAATTTCCATTGACTTTTTCATACTTCAGCATATTATAATCAACAATTAAATATTTATACGTTTTATGTATGGTTTTTCTTTTGGTTTTCTCTTCTCTGATTTTTGGTTTTCTCTTTTGATATACTTGACCATTTCCTAGGCGCCATTTTGAGTTGATTTGTTTCGTCGTACAAAATACTTACTAGTATTCAAAAATATTTAAATAGGGCTTGATTTACACTTATGCATTAGGATAGGTACAAATTAGGCTCAGGCATGTGAGAAAGTCTCTAATAGGTTTCGTTGAATACTCCCCCCACAAACGACAAAATGCAGCTCTAGTTTTACATATTAATATTATTACATATATCTGTTTTCAATTGTTCTTCTCCCTTGCGTCCGATTTTGATTTCCATTTTCTATTGAAAAATACAAGTATTATTATCGTTTTATAGTTTTTGGTTTATATATTCATATATGTATGTATATATACATATATTTGCTATAACTTTTTCTCACTTGTGGAGCAAATGCATTTTCATAGAAAAATAGAGATGCGTAGGTGGGATGAGTTAGGAAATTGTTCATACTATAATAACATTTGTTCGAGTAACGCTATAATTATTTTTGAATTTTCCATTTTTATTATTCGTTTTTTTTTTGTTTATTTTCTTCATATTTGACAACAACTAATCGGATTATTTCAACAATTTACTTTCGAATGGCCGAGAACATTTGTTGTTTGGCTTTAGGGGAAAAGTCGCGAAGTGTTGATGCTCTTTTGGGGAAGGGATCGAAGAGTTATAAAATTAGAAAGTAGGCAACAGCTCTATAAAAGTACGCTTATCGAGGTCTTTAAGTTCTCATCTAGGCTTTCATTTCTGTCAGTGTACTTCAGTTGTTGTTGTTAAAGTTGTGTGTGTGTGCTATCTATAAAAATTCTAATTTACAATACTTGAAGTATTCGATTTGTTATTTGTATTTTTTTTTTGGTTTTCTGGTATTTGGCTGCTGTTTAAGACACTAGAAGAATGTTTCCATTTATTTTTTTAGAAAAAAACACGTGAGGGAGACTGATATTGGTGTATACGATATACGATAAACGATATACGATATACACTCTGTGTGTAGCTGCTGCTGCTGGCTGCTGGCAATACTACCGAGTACTATATAGAAATATATATACTATATGCTATATATATCCGTTTACATGTATAACATTTGCTCTGTTACAAATATACAATCGCATATGTCGCATATGTATTCTTTGCTTTATATAGATAGTGTGAAAAATAAATCCGAGTATCACTACTTAACTTTTAGAGTTCTATTAACAATATAATAGACAACAGTCTCTAAGTACGAATACGTTGTTGTTCTTCTGCTGCTTCTTCTGCTTCTTCTTCTTCTGCTTTCTAATATGTTGTTGATTTTGTAAGGATGTTCCGAATTTCAGTTCATTGAATGTGGAAACATCCCCGCCTAATATTTCTTCTCGTATAACACTCATGAATTTTTTTTTAAACTCCCCTCCAACAAAACGCGTCGGCAACCCTGCCAGCTCTGCGACTACCCTAAAAGTCAGTTGTTAAGCTCTTGTATGGAACTGCACCCATTGGGGCTAGAATAGCGTCTCTTTCGACCACTTTCTACTGCTGCCGGGCAGGCTGGGATCACGGGAACGCGAGTCTTCACTCTTCTCATCCTCGCCACGCTGCTGATCATCATCATCGTCGTCGTCGTCGTCATCCTCATCTGTGGGCAGCCGTATCAATGGAAGCTCCAGCATGACAGCCGGTGTCGCTGTCGTCGTCGTCGTCGTCTCGTTGTTGTGCAGGCTGCTTAGGTTGTGTGCACTTTTACTGGCGCCGCTGCCACCGCCGCCGCCGCCGCGTAGAATGAGATCCTTGAGGGACGAGGGCATGCAGATGCTTTGCGGTCTAGCGCTGGCTACTATCACCGAGTCCGATATTGAGGAGGCGCACGGATCGTGGCCCAGTCTACTGTTGGATGGCAGTTGTGACACCATTCCAGCTGCTGCTCCTGCTCCAGCTACTCCAGCTGCTCCTGTTCCTCCTCCTGCTCCGACATTTGGCAGCTGCGAGTTGGCAATGGTAGAACACACGTAATTATTGTCCGTCTGTGGACTTGGACTGGAGTGGCCCACACTGATGACCGTATTGAGGCTGCTGTATTGGGTGTGTGTGGCAGATTCAGTTCCCCCGCCCCCGCTGACACCAACTCCAACCACACCAACTGCTCCGGGTGAGCCCGCATCGAGTAGTCCCAGCTCTGTGTTTAGCGTGGAGCAGGTGTCCTCCTCAGTGGTGGTTGTGGTTGTCGTTGTTGTTGTCGTTGTCGTCTGCGGATCACTGAGCTGTTGCATCAGTTGCCCTCGTCGCTGTGGCGGACTCGAAATGATCGAGGCACCAAAGTGCGTCTCCAGCGGCGGCGGCACTGCATGCCGAGGCAGATCGCTGGCCGTGATGCTTAGGGTGCGATGCCGTTGCAGCTGCGGTCTCCTTGGCCTTGCGCCGCCTCCTCCGCCGCCGCCTCCAGCCCCCATCATCGAGCTGGGCACGGAGCTCAAACTCAGCCGCTTGACGGGCATCACCAGTGGATGATGCTGTGCGCTGGTTGTAGGTACTGCTGGCGTTGGATGTACCAACTGAGCTGCGCCTGCTGCTGCTGCCGCTGCTGCCGCCGCTGCTGCTGCCGTCTGTTCCTCGCTGTCGCTGCTCAGCTGCTGCATATCATCATCTGTGTCGGCCGCACTCTCTTCCAGCCCGAACAGCGAGTCCTCGTCCAGGGAACGCAGCTCAGAGTCCTGACACTCCAGCGAGGATATTTTAAAGGAACTTAGCGAGGCGAGCGGAGCCCGTTTGCCCTCGTTGTGCAGCTGGCCATGATGCAGGCTGGCACTGATGCTGCACCCATTCATTCGGTCCAGACTCACAGGCGTGCTGTCCACACTGATGCTGCTCGAGGTGGCTGTGGTCGTGCCGGGCGCCACAGTGGCTACCGTAGCCACAGCATTGGCCGTATACGGATAACTGTTGTTGTTGCTCTCCACATTGCGCTGCAGCTCGACCAGCGTCAGCTTGCGCGGCACACCCAGTCGCAGCTCCTCCGATGGTGACTCACAGAAATGGAAAGCCTGCTGCAGACCGGTGGGCGGTGCCGATTGCAGCGGCTTCATCGACAACGGTAGATCCACATGCGTCGTCTGATTGTAGGGATAAACATCGACAGTGTCCGCACTGATCGAGTGGATCTGCTGCTTCCTGCCCGCCTGGTTGCTCTCCGGATCATAGGAGACAATGCTGTGCTTGCGCTTTATACTCGGTGCACTCAGTCCCAGTGACAAGGCCTTCGCCAGCGTCGGCAATGGCGTCGCTGCGGGCGTCACTACGGGCGTCGCTGCTGTCGTTGCTGGCGTCGCCGTTGGCGTCGTCGACGATTCGTGTACGCTGCGCTCCGAGGGACAAGGCGATGCTTTGGGCGTGGGCTGTATGACCTGTATATCCGGATAGTAGTAATCCCAGTTCTCTATGCTGGAAGTGCGCGACGCTGTGGACAATTTGCGCTGCAGCGTCGGCGGCAGGTTACTCAGGCCCAGTGTGTAGGCCGAGGTGCGCCGCTCCAGGTAGGAGCTGTCGGTACTGCAGCAGGTCATCGCGCTGCTGCGCCGCGAATCGTGGCCCTGTACGAATGAAAGGAAAGGAAGAGAAAGTTAGCAAGTGACAGAGAGAGAAGCAACACACAGGATGAGTCTTTATTGGTAATGAGTGATCAGGCTGGTGATCTGCAGTTCCAGTTGAAGCTCAGTAAAATGAAGTAAAGAAGGCCATGAACCAACAAAAATGATTCAGTTAGTGATGAAAGTGATATTATCTATATAGTAGATCAACATAGCAGTATTTCTTCTTTATCTAATTCCAATTTTAAAGAAAAGCCCCGAGAGATATCTTCTATTGAAAATAACTAAACAATTTTGGAAAACCTTCTAAAATGAGTGACCTTTGTGAAGGAAATAAAAAGAATACTTTACGAATACTGAATGCTAATGAAAGATCGTAAATTAATCAATAAAATATGAGCTTAGTTCATGAGCCTCACAAAGCAACACGTAAAAAAAAATGGTCTACAAATTTTTATGATTGACCGATTAAAATAATATCATTGTTCAAATAGATGTCAATTACACTAACTATAAACTTATAAAATCTATTAAAATCTTTCTAGATATAAAACTTTTCTTTTCTTGTTAAAATCCTTATAGCATATCTTTGCTTTTATCTATGAAATTACTTAGAAACTCTAGATAAATACTTTTATTTATATTTTCCGCTGCTAAAACATTCTTCCTGTTCTTGAGAACACCCACCTAATCCTTGTTAGAAATTCTGTATATAAATTTTTATCTATATTTTCCGCTGCTAAAACCTTCTCTCTGCTATTGAGAACCCCCAACTAACGTAGCACAGACTTCGAATAAAGTTAAGAATACTTTGCATATTTTTTTGAATAATTCTACTTTTATTTTTGTATATTTCTAAATTTGCCTTGGCCCCGTTGACTTTAGGGCGCACTCACCGCCAACGGCACGGAGAGGAAACCCTGTTTGCTGCGCGTCGAGTCGGTGCGTTGATGCAGTTGCTGCTGCTCATCGCAGGCATCGTGCTGTATGTACTCCTCGGGCTCCAGCTCGTCCTCGGTTTCGTTAAAGTAATCGTCGGTGCCAAAGCTGCCGCCCATTGGATAATTGCTAAAGATGCGCGATGATTCGGAGCCGCTCTTGCGTCGTCCTGGCGCACCAGCAGCACCGCCACCAGCCGAAAGGGCTGAATAGGAAAAGCGACGCGGTGGCTCCAGCAGATAATTATAACCAACGGGACCAGGTACGCCGACACCACCTAGGCGGGAAAGAGAGAGAGAGAGGGAGACTTGAGTAAAGATCCTTAAGAATGAGAAGGAAGCTCAACTTCGACTTACCCACTGAGGCGCAACGATAGCCACGATTGAGCAGCGGCGGCGCACTCACGTTGCCCAGGGAGAGCATGCGTTGGCGTCGATAGACCAAGGCATCATACTCATCCGGATAGATGGACATGCCAGTGGCAACTATGGCCTCCTGCAGCTCGCGCTCCTCTTCCTCCTGCATGCACACGGCCGCGACGGCAGCCATTTTGGGATCCTTGAGCACCTTCAGTGTCTCATTGCTGCTGCTGCGACTCTTCCACACGATTAGGAAGACCATCAGACCAAAGAAGCCGCCCAGCGTGGCCGCGATACGCACTCCGGTCATCACGTCGTAGGTGGCAAAGAATTCCTCACGGATGCGCGCACGTTCGGCATCGTTTTCCGCTTTGGTCAGATTGCGTTCGCCCGGCGGCAGCAGTGGCATGTAGGGTGTGGTGGCGGGGGTGTGGGCGTGAACGTGAGCGGGTGTGGCGCTAGTGACGGCAGTGTTACCAATATGATTGTTGCTGTGACTGTTGCTCTGGGCGTACGCCGACGATGACGGTGATGCCGCTGCTGGCGACGACGCCGGCGACATGTCGTGTGCAACATTTGCATCGGGATCGATGAGGTTGGCCAGTTGAGGATTCCTGTGGTTGTTGTTGTTGCTGTTGGCTGCACGGGAAATGCGCTGCAGTTGCTGCGGTTGCCTTGTGCCGCGGGCATGGCTAAATGTTGCTGCTGTTGGTGTTGCTGTTGTTGTTGTTGCTGTTGTTGCTGCTGTTGTTGCTGTTGCTGTTGACGGCGTTGCTGCAGACGACGGTGCACGTCGTGAAAGTTTGGCCATCTCTATTGAAACATTGTCTGCAAAGAGGGAAGAACAAAGGATTATGTATTTAATATATGCAGAAAAGTAGGCTACACTTTTTAAAATATGTATTTAACCGTTTTTATAATTAATAGGAAGAAAGATGTTTTTTTAACGCTACAAAATTATAAAAAATTCTTTGAAAATATTCAGAAATTAATTTGAATTTACCCTACTTTAATGTTAATTTAATGCGCCCACACCCTAACTTGAATATTAATCTCCGCCCTCAAAAGTGTGCTATGCTTTAGCGCGCATAGATAAATAAAGCGCGAAGGGGAAGTTATCCTTCTTCCCCCGTTCACTTTTCCCCCATTTTTCTCGCATTTACTTCATTCCCCATTTCCAATTTAGTCACGGCAACATCCCACGTCCACGCCCACAGCAATTAAAAAGCCATAAACTCATCCACATTTCTTGGGCGCATTCTTGAAAAAGCGCTCCGGCAAAGTTTTTAATTGTTTTTAGCGCTTTCATTTCGCACTGCTGTGTGTGTGTGTGCATGTTGGACTTCTTCCCTTTGGGAAATAACTTGGTAAATTTTTAACGTTTTGTTGAAATGAGTAAATTAAAGTTACACTCATATATTTGCAGAGCCAGGTGTGTGTAGCTGCACCTTAGTGTCTGTACGAGTGTATGTGTGTGTGTGTGTTGGTATGCAACAGTGTTAGTGTGCTGCTCCATTACATCCTTGGATTTTCAACAAGTTGCACGCTCAATAATTCAGAAGGACGATTCGCCTGTTGCCCGCGCTACACGTTCGCCCCTGGGCTCATTGTCATTGGCAAGCCCCACTTCTCCCCCCCTCTGCCATTCACTTTCGCACCCCCCTCGCGTCCATTTGCCACCCATCTAATTGTTCGTTTTGTATTGACAGCCGCGCAGTTGCGGAGCTGCGCTCTACTGAATTTTCTATCTGAGTTGTCGTTTTTCCTTTTTTTTCTCTTCTTCAATTTTCTCTTTCTTTTTTTGTTTTATGTAGTTATTCCATTTAATGTATGTGCTGCACATCTTTCTTTCTTGCCTTCCTTTCACTGTCCGCGCCAAGGACAGCGTCGGACAGGGAAAGACAGACGGACAAACGGACAGTTGGACGGACACAGCGAACGTCCATCAGTCGTTTCCAAATGATTATTGTAAAAGTTTTCGTCTAATGTTCGAGGTAGGACGACGCAGTCAGCTTCGCTGTCCCTCCCCCACCTCCTCCTCTCTTTCTGCTTCCCTTCCTTCGTCTCTTCCATTGCCTTTTGTGCGTTGGCTCGGCCTCTTCTCGGCTTGTTTCGTTTCGCCATTTGCACATTGCTTGGGCAGACAAAAAAACTTTTTAATGGCCATTATGCATTGGCCATAATTCGTGTGCCCCCTCCCCCTGTCTTTTTCCCTCCCCTCCTCCTCTCTAACGAGGTGAAATTGTAAACTGAAATTGCAGTCGAAGCGCTTTCAAGTGATTTTTAATGACTTTGCAGTTTTCTGTTAGTTTTTTTTCGTCTTTTTCACTTGGAATATTTTCCATGGCAAATTTCTTGAGTTATATGAAAGATTAGTTAACAAATTGTTGTATATTTCAAGCACTTTTTATGTTAAAAGTAATGTTAATTTATGTGAAATGTTAAGAAAATATTTCTCCAGTTATGTGTGGTAAGTTGCTGTTTCCGCTAGGGAAAGGTTCGCCTACTTTGTCGCGCCCAAGACAAAGTGCTGGTTCGAATGCGCATTGATGGATTACCAGCGGCTCTGTGGGGGATTTGGCAACTGATAATTGCGTTGAGCTTCAGCAAAAGTTGAACAAAAGAGAAAGAGAAAGAGAAGGGATAGACACGAAAGAGATAGAAAGAGTGTGTGAGATACACACATAACATTAACGATGTCGGCACAACCAAAGTGTATATCAACACCATATCGATGTCAAGGCGAGTGAGTGTGTGTGTGTCTGTTTGTGTGTGGGGTAAAATGAGCGGAAAATGGTCAGCCAGAGTAACCACAGCAACAGGGCAGCATGTCCGCATTGTTGTTGTTGTTGTTGTTGCTGTGCAGCATGATGAATGATTGCGGTTAGGCAAACGGGGCAGGCTGGCAGGCAAACATTGCTGACAGGCGGCCTCAACTTGACTTTGGCCTGGGCTCATGGTGAGTATGCGTAATGTGTATATTTGTATGCATAGCTCACACGCTCACTCGTTCACCCGCTCACTCACCACTCTTTCTCTGTCTCTCTCGAAGCGGAATAATAATTCATCAATGTTAGCGTCATGTTTCTGTGCGGGTTTTTGTGCACTCTTCACAGCCAACGGGCATTTTTTGCCTTTTAACGCATCTCGGCCCAAATGAAATTGACGGCAAATCAATTGAAATTATACATATCTGTATATATATAAACATATATACACATATTGGCCAGGCAAGCACACAATGCTCTCTTTGTTGTGGTGTGTGTGTGCGTGTGTGCATTGCATATTTGCCACATCGAATTGAATTGTGCGTTGAGCTTTGCTGTCGACAAAGAAATCATTCAAGTGAATTGAAGCGTAACACAAAAATCTATACGAACAGTGCAGGGTATTTTTCAAAGGAAATTACATGGGAAATTATTAAGAAAATGAATTATAATGAAAAATATAATTTTAAATTGATGAAAAATATATAAACTGCATCTCAAAATTGAATGAGAAAAAGAATCAAAGGAAAGAAAATAATTAATATTATAAATAAACTCAAGAATATTATAAATTATTGCAATTTATTTAATTTAATATTTATTATGCATTGCCAACTGCTTTTACTGACTGCTAAAATTATTTGTTGTTAATAAAAGCATGTGTAAATATTAAATATATATTTTTATTAAATTCATCAATAACATTAAAGTTCAATTGAAGTTGCACCTCTGCACTGAAGTAAAAGCCAACTGTTTCTATTCAAATGAGCAGCATTATAATTCTAAGAAGACCACACAGACATGTGCACACTCAAACAGACACTCATACATACACACAAATACACATACATACACATACTCACACACACACAGCTACAGACACACACTCGACTAAGCCGCTTTTAAAAGCATTAAGCAAATGAAACTGAAAAGGAAATTGAAAATATTCTTGTCGCATAATTTAGGCAGCTTTTACTTCGACGGATGTAAGTATATGTAAATATATATATAGAATATATGTTTGTATTTTTTTTAATTAGTTAAAATGTCTGCTAAGCTGTTGGAAATTGCCAAATTGAATCGAATAAGATTGCCAAGGCAGCTGCGGCTTAAAGCCGCCAACGTTTGCTGGCTTATTAGCGGGTGTTTTGTCTATGTCTACGAGACATTGAGCCCGCAGCCAGTTTCAGTTTCTGTTGCAGGCAAATTATGAGGCACTCCTCCCCCTCCTGCTCCTCGTCTCCTGCTCCTCACCTGGCTATGCTGCCCTCGTGCTCGTGGCAAAGCCAACTGCCGTGCGCCATTTAACAAACATTCCGTTAATCTGCTACACTTGGCAGGCAGCCACACGGCCATGAGCAGCCACATGGCAGCGCATGGCTTTGGCTCACTGTACGTGTGTGCGAGTGTGTGTGTGCTATGTCTCCGGTCTGCCCCCTCTGCTCGTGCTCATCTTCCTGCACTTGCCCCTGTGGCGTCCTTGCGCTGGCGCTCATCCTTGGCGCCCGTTGTTAGTGCTTATTGTTGTGCTTTTATTGTTATGGCCATGTTTTTTGTTGTTTCATTTGGCGGCATTGTTAACGCCGCTTCCCCTCCCCTTCCACTACCTTCTTCCAGGCAGTCTCTTCTGCTTTTATTATGTTGTTGCCTTTCTCTTCGTTCGTTGTCTTTAATGCTAAGCGTTTTACGTTTATGAGCACGAATCAGACAGAGATAGGTCGCTAAAGCCGAAGACGGAGGGGTTTCCTACCCTTCTCCTCTCCCCTTAGCTTCCTTGCCTCCTTTGCCATCTTGCCCCATTTCGAATGTTGCAAATAAACAGAAATATCTTTTAAATTGCACTCGTATTTGTATTTGTATTCGACTCTGCTCAGCCACGCACAAATTGTGCGCTTAAAGTCAACTCAAATTTAGTAGGAAGAGGGGAACGGGGAAACTCCTTCAATTTTCCTAAGGAAATTCGATTTTCCTACGTGTCACGTGCTCTGCATTTCGTCTACTTTTAATATTCGCTTCAAATATTTAACAGCTGCACGTGCTTTGCCTTGCCAATGAACCGACCATTTGCCCAAGTCAAGTGGCTTGTGGCATGTGGCAACTGTTTCTGCTATTTTCACACATACACTTCCCCAGTTAATAATTCACTGTCAACTTGTCTATGAATTTATTGCTTAATCACTCGGAAGACCGCAGATAAAACCAGCCTCACAGTTCAACAATCAAATATTTCATTGACTGCACATATACAGATCGATGTGGAGTTATATATAATATTCAACATATATTTGTTTTGGAGCAAATATTATTAATAATGAATTCAAGTCCATCAACCTGCTGACTTATGCTTAAATCTTAACTGAATTCTTCTTCTTTCAGCAATTCATTATTTACTCACTCCCTTTTTCTTCTTCTGCTCTCTTTTGTGCTCAAATTCCTCTTACATTTCTTGAGCGCTTCGTAAAAAATTCAAAATTTATTAAAGTCGCCTGTACAAAACTCCAACGATGCCATATTATATCATTATACTGCATTATTCATAAGGTAATTTCCGCCTGAGATCGTTGACTCAACAGAGATTTGTTTACGCACACATACCAACACACAACACACATACGTACAAACATTGCATGCACATAGAAACAAACGTTTACAGACACATACATATACGCATATCTATACACATACGTATACATATACAATTAAACATACAAATGCATTAATTTGTAATAAAAATTCAAAGAAAAATCAAAAAGAAAAAGTTGTTGTTTTGTTTAAATTCATTTGATTGTTCATTGTCTGCCAGGCACATACTGTTTACTGCTAGCTTAGCTAAAGGGTATAACAATCCCAGCAAAAATGTAATTCTAATCCTATTAGGGTGCTAAAGAAAAAAATAAATACGTTTTTTAGCCGGAAAAGTCAAACTAAGGCGCTTAGGCCAGAAAGTCTGTCTGGCAGCTATGAATCAAAATAATCTAAAGGCTGCTTAGACTTTAAACAAAACATTTTCTTGGAATCGTGAAAAACTGACAGAGAAAGCAGTAGAGATAAAGAGTATCTCTCTCGCTATCTTTCTCACTCTCTCAAGAATCTTCTTTCTCTTCCTCTAACTTGCAGTTCACTTGCGCTATAACTTTCCTTATAGTTGTGCCATAAAACACAACTAATGGTCAATAAATTATACGATAAATACGTTAACCTATGAACACCATAGAACAAGCTATACTTGGCGGCAAACTAAACGAAACTTGTACACAAACACAGGCAATGAAAGAGGCGAAAAAGTCAAATTAACAACTAATTTAAAACAATTTTTATGTGGCAGCCAGACAAATTGGCCCACCTCCGCCCCGAGCTGTTTGCACAAAGTGTCCCGAATTGGATTCAATGGACAATAATGTCACTCAAGCTCGGTCAGCCAGCCTGCTTGTCTGTCTCGCTCTCGCACTCGCCGCTCGTCTCTCTGTCTCCCTGTCTCTCTGTCTGCCTCGCTGTCTCTGTGTCCTTTCGTGCTGCCTGTCATGTTGCTAGACAAAGGCGTCTAGACAAATTTATAACGACTTTGTTAGCCTTGTTGCCGCTGTGGCTTGCGCTGTGGCCGGGCAGCCTGTGGGGCAGAATTCCGAGCATTCCATTTTATTTTTGGCCATTTCACATTTTGACATCAAATTGACAAATGTGGCCAATGTGCCGAGCTGTGTGTGTGTGTGTGTGAGTGACCTCGGTGTCAGAGTGTCGAGTGTTAATTAAATGTTACTGCCAACGCGCAGTTAATTTGCGCAAGTTGATTTTCACTAAAAAGGAATGGCCACCACATGGCGTATACGTAATTTACTTGGCAGCCACCACACGCACACACGCACACACATTGTGAGTACCCCTTCCCTTGTGTGGCAGCTGCCTGGCGACACTTGACTTTTGTTTTTATATCCTTAACAGCGGCGTAAAAGTGCCAAGCAAAGATGTAGCGTATTGTATAATAAAAGCGCCACAAAGTATGCAATGTTTTTGCACAACACACACACACACACAGTGGCACACCCACAAACACCCACACACAAGCTGTGTGCCACAGTCAGGCTGAGAGACACGCTGGCAGGCAGGAAATAAACGTCGCTTGAGTTAACAATTACTGACACCATTAAAGTTTTGTGCTGCCTGGCAAAGCACAAGTTGCCACGCCCACTCACACACCCCCCCCTTCGCTCTACCCCCACTGCCAGCTGAGCTGTGCTTTGTCTAGAGCCTGTCATTATAGTTTTTCTCTTCATTCTTGTGCTGCCCCCGTCCCATTCCCATTTCCACCTCCTTCTACTTCTGCTTCTCTTCCTCCTGCCACTGCTGCCACAGCTGCTGTCGCTGTCATTGTTGCTGCTGCTGTTGCTACTGTTGCTGCTACTACTCTTGTTGTTGTTGCTGTTGTTGTAACTGCTCACAGTGTTGCTGACATGTCGCCTTTGTCCCTGTGTGTGTGCATGTGTGTGTGCGTGTGTGTGTGTGGGTGACATGTGCCTGGCACAGATTGCACATTGTCCGCATGCTCGCCACATATTTTATGTGGCTTGTTTCCCATTACTTGTGGCCTCAGCCGAAAGGGGTCTCTTAAATCCCACCGAATTTGGCTGCAGCCATGCGAAAATGCAACTGGAATTTCGATGTCAGTTTTGAGGTTGCAACTAAGAGCTAAAACTGACTGGGAATATGCGCAAGAGGAAGTTGGAGAATGAATTGGTTAAGGCTAGGAAGACTGAAAGAGCTGAAAGAGTTGAAAGATATAACAGATATAATGAATAGGTATTCTTAGAATAGTTTAAACATAGAGTGTATGATAAGTTGAAAAGTATCTAAGCTAATTATCATCTCTATTAATCATCAACAATTTAAAGAATCACTTTAATGCTATAAATTTTTCTATTAAGTCAGTAAAGTAAAGTAAAGTAATCAGTAAACAATCTAAACTTGTTAATTGATATAATGATTCTAACATAAATAAAATCTCTTAAAACTCTATAACCTGCCGTAATAATGTATTAATTTCAGCATATATTATATAATATCTTATCTCTTACTTTAAGCATAACTGATATCACATTATATCTTGTTCGGAAATAAGATAAACTCACATTTCATTCTCTCATTCTTCATACTATAAACCAAGATATAAACCCCTCACCAATCTCTTTCATTTCTATATACCCCTTAAGCAGACACATACTTATCATTGTTATGAACTTGATATCTCTGGGCACAGTTAAGTTTTGTTTATGACAAGCAGTCCAAAAAACGGCAGCAAGTTGCTGTTGCAATTGGGCAAATTGCAGCCGGAAATGCGCTGTGATTCAATAGCCCCGGGTCGTCGGGCGGTCAACAACAATTCCGGCCGTAACCTAGGCCTCAGTGAGGAATAAAGGGAAGTAAGAAGAGTGCCTGGGAGGTTGCAAGTAAATTAAAATTCCTTGCGCCCGCATGCAGCCCCAACTCGGGGGCCCAAATGTGTATTTATCATAATGCAGAGGACTGTCGAGCTGCAGAAGGAGATGTTGCAGCAGTAGCAGCAGCAGCTGCCATTAACCTATTAAATCCCCTCAACAACATCCGCAGCACGTAGACGTAACCGGCTCGCTGTGAAGCTGCCGCAAACGCAGCGCACACAGCACGTAGCCACTTCCACTTCCGTTCGAGCAGCAGTAGCAGAAGCAGCGTGGCAGGTGCACAATGATCTGTTGCAGCCTTGCAGAGTGCATAGCTGACGGGCAGTTAAGTACGGTCGAGCGGGCAGTAGCCTCCGCAACTCGCACCCCTCATCCCGCACTCCTTTCATCAAGCGTCTTCCACTTGCAGCTGCCTCCTGCCATTGCCATTAAATCAGAGTTAACAACTGGCTGGTTTCCTGCTGCCCCCTCCCCCCGCGCTCTGGCCAGCTCTCTTTGTTTGCCTTGTGCCCCTTGCACATGTTGCAGCTGCTGCCTGCAGCTTAAAAGTTACTGCAGTTGCAGCGCAGTGCAGTCTGCAGTCTGCCTCGCGGGTGACTCGGCCAAAAACAATTATTTGCATAAATACGCTCTCTGCGCAGAGCATACTTAATATTTATTCTAAAGCAACAACAACACACACACACTAGCACAGATTAAGCACACACACACAAAGTCATTCACACACACACAGGCACACAGTAATGTGCGAAAGTAAAGCATCGCTTGATGGAATAAATTGAGGCAGCTTAAAGTCAACAGGCGCCATCTAGCGACCATTAAATGCAGCTGTTAGGCAAAGGAAAGAGAGCGAGAGTCAGCACACTGGTGCAAGAATGTTGATTAAGATGATTAAAAGGAAGTTTTGTTTTGAAAATAATGTAATGAAAATTATTTATATGAAACTAAAAAATAAAGAAAGATTTTTAATAAATAATAAAAAATTTATCAATGAATTAATAATACATTTATAGTACTATAAAAAAAAAATGTAAACCTACTTATTTATTAATAAAACATCTACCAATAAATTACTAATAAATTATTTATTATAGTTTGAATTATTTAAAAAATTACCATATTTTTAAAACACTTGAATTCTATAGAAACTAAAATGTTAGGTAAGTAAAAAATTAAAAGTATCATTTATAAAAAGTACAAGATAAGTATTAAAAACCTATAACATAGGCAGGCGAAAATTATAGGTTATTAGGCCCAAATAATAGCTAGTCACAATAACAGTAACAGTAACAGTAACTTTGAACTCTATAAACAACTTTAAATAACACTTAAAATCTCAATCATTTCCAGTATTTAGTATTTAAGAGAGAAATAGTTACAGTAATAGCAATAGTACTTCAAGTACAACTAAAAACACTAGAAACAACTATAAATAACACTAAAAATCTCAATCATTTTAAGTATTCAGCATTAAAAAATAACATTTAAAGTTACAGTCACAATCAATAGTAAATAAAGCAGTTATACAGACACTCAGAGCTACAGTAATAGTGCGACTCACCAGTCAAAGTACCACAAGTACAACTATTAACTCTAGAAACAACTTCAAATAACACTTGGAATCTCAATAATTTAAGTTATATTTGAGTGAAATGCCAGTAAGTGTAAAATAATTACAAACGTGGCAAGAAACTCTGTAAATTTACGACTCCATTTGCAACAGTCGGGGTATTTTATTCCGTCAATATAAATTAAGGCAGTAAATGACTTTTATGCTTCACTCATTCTATCTCTTTCTTCCCCTTGCTTGGGCAATGAATCACACTGTGCACACTGTGCTTCTCTGCTATGTCTGCCATCTGCCACCTGTTGTCTTTGTTGTTGTAGCTCTTCTTGTTGCTGCTGCTGCACTTTTTCCAAGCTATTTTCTATTCTCAGTTTCGCTATTACAGACACCTCTCCCCCCTCCTCCCCTCTGCCTTCCTCTTTTCCTTCACCCTCTTTCGCTGACGCAGACTTTCATTTTGTCTCGCAATTTGATTTTATTTCGCTTTGCCAGTCGCTTTGTATTCATCTGCGTGCCGCGTCGCTCTTTTTGTCCGCTTTGCTCCTCTTATTCCCCCTCCCCTCTTCCTTCTTCATTCCATCTTGTTTTACACTTTGTAATTGAATACTTTAAGTGATTTTAACTTTGACTTTTCGCTAGTTAATTGACAAAAAAAAAAAACGCGACTAAGTGCTTCGGCAGATTTACATCGCGTGTTCTTTAAAAGCTTTTTTCACCTTTTTCACATTTTGTGTCTCTCGTTCTTTATCTCCACTCTCTCATGCGTGTTCACTTTGCTATCAGGTTTCCATGTGAAATGTTTTGCTTTAACTTGAGTTTTATTCTTTTGTAATTTTAATTCTTTTACAGAATTTTTACCTAACTTTGTCATACGAAGAACATTGATATCAGTTAATTATAAAACATTTCACAAATTCTTTCTATTCAATTTAAGTATGTATTCAATTTAATTTTATATTTTATTTCCTTTTTTTGTTTCTGATATTCGCGTTTATATAATGCCGTCTCTATTATATTATGTGCACGACTTCGTGTTGTTTATTTTCACAGACTGCGCGCGCTTTTGTTTAGTTTAGTTCTTCGAATAGGTTCCTGTTGTTGTTGTTCTTTGTTGTTTGTTGTTGCTGTTGTTATTCTTATTGATTGTTGATTGTCGATTGTTTTAGTTGTTATACTTGTTGTTATTGGCGCTGGCTAAATTTAGTTAGCAGGCTTCTAAAACATGCACAGGTACACGATACAATTGCGATAAGATATAAATCGCACGTCATAGTGGCACTGAACATATGAATGGAATGATATAATATGTTATGATATGATAGTGTCTATTGTATATTGGATATCTATAGTAAGCCTACAACTACACTGGGTGAAAGTGAAGTTAATGGGAGTTGTAATACATACGTATATGAATAGTTTGTAGGGATAGTAATGGGAATGATATGATATAATATGGAACTATTTGAATACTACTTAGCATATTCACAGAAGTATTCTAGAAGAACAACTAGAATCTATGTGTAACTTGTTTTTTTTATATATATAATGTCGTGTATATAAAGTTATATTATATGGTGTAATAATTTATATATTTAGAGTTTCTTTTCATCAACAAGGTTTTTTCCCTTTTGCCAAACCAAAGCATTTCGTAATATTCTCTTAACCTGTTTGTTATAAACAATCCCTTTAATTTCTCTGTCTCTCTCATCTCATTATGTTAATATATAGTTAAGTTAATAAGTTCTCTTCACTTAACTGAAAAATCTTAAGATTGTCTTGAACACTTTCTTAGTGGGTTCACATAATGTATTAAAAGGTTTAAGACATTTCTTTTCACAGCGCCTCATCGTTTATCGCTGTGAACAAAACTAAACAGGAGCAGCATTTCGCTCCTCTTTTCGTTCAGCTTCTTCTTCTTTTTCTTCTGCTCCTTCTTCTTCTCTCTCATCCTGTTTGTCTGCTATTTTTAGCTCGCTGATTAACTAGTTCGGCTGTCGCAGCTTAACTTGCGCACTTGGAAAGCACTTGATATACTTGATAGATATAATTGTATCCAAGCGTGAATCCCCCGGGGTGCCACACGAGCCACACACCGACGCATGCCACTTGCCACCGAAATTGAAACTGAAACTGTATACACACAAGCAGATACACACACGCACACACACACACACACAGACAGTGGGGCAGCTAGCGTAGCGTGACGCAGTAATAAATACTCAACAGTTGCACATTTGAAAATTTGAGTAAAAAATTTCCTGAAAAAAAAGGTCTGTGAAACGAAATGAACGGCAGAAGGAAACAGCAAAAAATAAAGCGGAGACGAGTCGGAGGATTTTATTTTTTTTCTCATTTTCCTCTTTCGTTTTTTTTTTCTCCCAATTCAGCCGCAAACAACTTTTCGTGCCAGGCGACCCTCAGAGCAAGTAAACTGTGTGTGTGTGTGTCCTTACTGTGTGTGGCTGCTGTGTGTGTGTGACTGCTGTGTGCGTGGCTGCTGTGTGTGTGGCTGCTGTGTGTGTGTGGCTGCTGTGTGTACGTACTCTGTGCGTGTGCTTGCATGTGTGTGTTTTTCATGAAACTTCCAGCCAGGCGCGCAGAACTCGCAGCAAACTGCGTAGAGCAACCAACGAGAGAACTGAGCCAAATTTTCACTCTGCCAGTTTGTGACTGTGTTAGTGTGTGTGACTGTTTTGTCAGTGTGTGCTTATTAATACTTAAACAGCACACACACACACTACACACTCGCACACCCACGCAGGGCAACTGCAGCTGCAGCAGTTGAAATTGTCACTGCGATGTCCGCAAAGCTCGCATGATTTCTCGCCCACAAGTCGCACAAAGTTAATGCACGGACGGAAATCCTCTCAGTGATGCTCGCTCTATTCTCTCGCTTTATTCTCATTGAGGTGGAAAACTTTTGCCAGGCATTTAAGTAGCTAGTGTTGCCTTGTTTTTTGAAGTGGAAATAAAGTTGAGAGGGAAGTCTGGAGAGGCAGCGGGAAACGCACCAAAAGCCGCACTTAATTCGCTTTACAAAAACGCAAGCTGCTTTTTGTGGAAAGGAACTTGGGAACAGCATGTTTAATATATCATTAAAGACTGTAACATAAAATGAAATTTAATGCTAAAGAATATAAAATAGACAGAAGAAATCAGAATAATTCAGTACGGAAAAAGTCCTTGCAACAATTATGAATGCAAATAAATCACAAATATTATCTGAGAAACATAAAATGTTGAAAGTAAGTCTAAAGTTAGTTAAGTTTTAAAGAAAAGAACTCTATAAGAATAGTCCCATTTAAATGAAAGTTGATGTATAAAACTTTTAGCTTTTAATTTCTACGCAACTAGCAAAATATTATAATCAGAAAAATAGCTTTTATTGATGTGAAATTCAGCTGTTAAATAAACTTGAACTTAACTCAACATATGTTATTATCTAAATTTTAGATCACTTAAAAATAGTTTTCTGGCTTTAATTTAACTGAAACTCAGCTGAAAAGTAATCATTCTGTAACTATATTTTTCATCTGAGTTTTAGTCCAAATAAAAATAGTTTTCTAGCTTTATTTGATCTGAAATTCAGCTAGAAAATTATTGTTCTGTACCTTTCTTTTACAACTGAATTTTAGATCACTTTAAATTAGTTTTCTCTCGAAACAGATTCTTAATTTTATGTCTGAAGTTTTTATCTTAAATATTATTTAAGAAAACTAATTTTATTTAATCGAAAAACTGGAAGACATCTTAGAAACCTTTCACTCCAAAACAAATCTGTGTACAAAAGTTTTTTCTTTACCTAGTTAATATATCCATGCAAACTATAAAGAAAAGTCAGCTTAGTTTTTCTTGGTAAGTTCTCACAAGTTGATCGGTTGTGCAATAGCTCAATAAAAGAAAAGTTTGTGGAAAGAAACTGCAAGAAAAAAAGGAAAGTGAAAAACTGTACGTGTGTGTGTGTGTGTGTGTGGGCTAACGTGTGGCAGCGTTTCTTTTTTAATTAACTTTACAGCATCGACAGCAGCAGCAACAACAACAACAGCGAGCGGCAGCAGGACAGTTGCAAAAACTTATTTAATTAAATTTCGCCATTGAGGCAGATAATTAGATTTTTTCGTAGTTGACATTGTTGTTGTTGTTGTTGTTGTTACTGCAGTTGTTGTTGCTTAAAGCGCTGTCAATGTTGTTTTACAGCTGACATTGTTGTTGTTGTTGTTGTTACTGTTGCTGATGCTGCTTAGCATAATTTTTGGCCGAGCTGGCCACAAAATAGTTGCAATTATGCCACGATTTATACAGTTCCCCCTCCCCTAGAAGGACCTGCGTGCTGCGGGTCAGTTCGACGCGGGTCCAGCATAAATTTACATATATTTTTCTGCAGGGGCACGGGGGAAAATCGATAGTGCTGCAGCAAATTAATATGATTAATTGGCGGCAGGCAGCAACACAAGTTCGACTCGACCTGAAACCAAAAGCGAAACACAATTTGCGATGAAACCTCTCCCCCCACTGCCCCCACACACGCTTCACGGCAACAAAATCCGAGCGACAAGCGCGGCTTTTTGTGCCACCAGAGTGGACTGTGGCATGAGGTAGGGAAAGCAGGTGGAGGTGGCAACTTGGCAGCCCTTAACCCGCATCGTGTTTGTTTGAGGTTACGTGGTGGCGAACTGACCAAAGGGAACACGCAGCCAGATTGCCAGGCTGATTGACAGCGACAGCGTGCAAATTGATGTCGCAACGGGGCGCCGAAAAGGAGAGGGGGGAACGAGTTGACAAAGAGTGCCCACTGTGTTCGTGGTCAGAGGTCAGCTAAGTGCACAATTTTCAAAAATAAAAAACGCCAAATGGGTTGGAAAATCGCATGAAATTAAATATTCCCGACAATGAAACTAAACAAAAAGGTGTGAAAATTTCTATGTACACACATAACTCATGTATGGCACGCAGAGTGTATGCACAAGTGTATTCATATTGTACTCAAAGTGTATTCATAGCACGCACATGCGGTACTAGGTGAGTGTCTCTCTGCCTCTGTTTATTTGTTGTGCACACACACACTCGTCAAATATCTTTGAACTGCCAAATTTGTTTATATCATTCGCAATTGTTACTCATAACGTATATTGAGAGAAAAAAACATCGCGCAGATTGAGAAGTAAATATAGTTTATTTATTATTAAAGATATTCAGCAAAATTCTTAGGGCAAAGCACTCGCAGGTAACCAAAAGAAAACTCTTTAAAGCTTTATGAAATAATTTTAAAATGTTTAGAGTAAATGATTTAAGGTAGTTTGTTAAGTTTAAAAGTACTTGCAAAATGAAATAAACTTTTATTATGTGTAAGAAATGCTTTGAAGTTGATTTATATGTTCATTTGGAGGGTTTTTTTCAGTTTAAGGCAAAGAGAGAATTTTTTATTTTTCGAAGAAATTTTACAAATAAATGAAAAAGGTTACTAGTTAAAATAATAATCATAAATAAAAATAATAAATAATAAATATATACTTATATTCGTATATATAAACTGTTATAAAATCAGTATTATTTTATTGGTGTTTGAATCTAAATGTTTTTTTCAACCAACAAATCAAATAGTTTGTAATAAAGTTTTAAGAGCTGAAAGTCATGCAACAAATTGTAGACATTAAAGAGATGATAGAAAACTGTAGAAATCTAAGCTACTCAGATATAAACATCTTAAACTGAAATGATATTATTTGTGACTAAGTTATAAGAGTGAAAAGTGGACATAAAGTATTCAATCCTTTGTCACAGCTAGACTAGTGATCTATGGAATTTATTGAAGAAAAACATTCTAAAAGTCAAGTCAAACTTGAGAAGAAAACAAATGCGAAAAAGTTCTACATATTTTACTCAAATTCAAAACAAAATTTTGACTAAATTTCTCAACTGAAAGCTCAGCAAAAGTATCTTCAGCATATTCTGCTTCTTCAATTTGTGCCTTTCAAAATAAAGCAAGACACAAAGTTTGGAACTCTTAACAAAGACGGGCATTAGAATAAACTTTGATGCAAACTCTAGAGGTAGTCAGAGTGTTGGCAAGAGGGAGGGCAGGCAGTGGAGAAAGAGAATTTTGCATAATATATGCTAGATGTTTCATAAATTAATACAAACTTACTTGGATAGTCATTTCAATAATTGCGCTTGTTAAATATTCAACGCAAACTTGACTTGCTCTTTCCCCCCTCACTCTCTATCTCTCTCCCTCTCTGTGTCTCTGCCTGTCTCTCTCTCGAAATGCGCACACAACATTTGGCGAGGCCATAGTCAAAGACAGCTTGGGGCAAGGAGACAAGAGAAAAACCCAGAGACGGAGACAGTTCTCGACAAGGCCAACGTGGAAAATGTCGAAGGCGAAACCGAAACTCTAAAATTCATTGAGAGCAACGTTAAGCAGAGCAACAAGTTATGGCAGCATGGGGAAGGGGCAGGGGGAGTGTGGCAGGGTGAGCTTAGTGGGGTAGCTTAGCTGGTGCTGCTGCACTGATGATGATGCCACGCCGGAGAGCTGTCGTGCCAAGCAACAGTCACTTAAAACGAGCCCCCAGCCCCCATTTGCAGCCCCGAATGTGCGCCATGAGCACTTGAAACACAAGAAACAGATTTAAGTGCAGCGTGTGGGCGTGCGGGGGACGTACAGGGCGTGGCTGGCACTGCGAAGGTTGCCAACTCTCACTTGTGTTGCGATATTTTTATCACTTAGCGCGGGGGGACGGGGGCCAGAGCGCCTAAGACGTTGCCACATTAAGTTAGACACGCAGCGACACAAACACTTAAAATCAGCCCACAGGGCGTATACGTAATCTCAACAAGAGCCAGCCACTCGCTCTCCCTCTCTCTCCTTCTCTCTCTCTTCTTCTTCTTTCTCTGTCTGTGTGTGTGTGCGTAATGGCCGTGTGCGTGCTTTAATGAATGTGCCGCTAAAGAAAGCTCCTCAATGTCGCTGATAAGACGACGGCAACCGCGTGCCGATAATGATAAGTATCATTAACTCAAGTGTGCGAACACAGAGACAGAAAGAGAGAGAGAGAGTGAGTGGGAGAGGTGTATGTAACTGACATTAAGTAGCTGTCTGCCATTGTCGTTCCGCCTCTACCTCCGCTGCTGCGCACTTTAAGGCGCTTTCGCCATCGCCATCGCCATCGCCATCTCCATTGCCATTTGCCTTGTGGCCATTTCGCCATTTCTTGCTAACCTTGGCAGCTTTTGAGCGCCGCTTTTATTTGCTTGCATGCTGTTTTTCCCCCTCACTCTCTTTCACTTATTTTTGGCCATTCCATTTCCCGTTTCGGATAAACGCATTTGCGCGCGCTCGTCCTTCGCATGGACCAAAACAACCTTTGACACTTTGGACTCGCCTCGTCGACTGTGGCAAGCGAATTGGCGACTGCCAGAGAAAGAGAGAGATGTGGTAATTGTTGCATGCACACACTTGTTTACCAGACACACATATCGATACACACACACAAATCACATATCACATATTCCCTAAAAGGCTTAAATGCATTTAGCGGCATTTGAAATTTCCATTTGACTGCAGCGCGCGAGATTCGTGATATGTTGAAAAAACCAATTGAACGATTTGTATATTCTATGGAAAATATATTAAGAATAATTTATACAATCTATATATCATATTTTTTAAATATCTATATAGATAAACTTAATATTAAAGGTAATTAATCTTGCAAAATATTTTATTTTATTTTGACAAAACAAAATCAAAATCTTTTCACTTTTTCTCTGCTATTTAGTGCTTTATATATAAATCTGCATCTCAATTCACATTCCTTCATGCTTATAAATGATATTTGTTTGGTATTCTCTTAGCTCATTCAATCGACTTATGATCCCCAGTGAACAATCTCAAACAATTCGTAGCTCTGAAATTTTCATCAAGCAAACATTTGAAGCTTCTTTTGTGCGCAATTTGATGCGATTTTATATAGCCAAACACACACACACACATACAGAGGCACTCATCTGGCTTAGCTTAGCTTCATCGATTGGCAGCACACACACAGAGAGACACGCACACACCATATACTGTTGCAGTTGTGCTTTTCTTCCTCTATTAACTTATTTTTAGTGCGCCCGTTTTTCTAGCATTTTTTCTTTGCATACCCTGTACTTACGGCAAGTGATTGGGGCGGGTGTAACAAGTGAGCAGTTAAAGATACTAAAAAACTATAGAAGTATCTTACAGGTTCGAAAATATATCTATTTTCGGTTGTAATCGCGCTTTCTTTCTCTCTCACTACTGTCACTAATTGATTTGTCCTCCAGGGTATCTTACAGTCACATACATTCAAGTTTATTCACCTGTTTCATGTTGCAATTCATTGATATATGATTTTTCTTCTACATGAGCATACGTATGCATGTGTGTGTGTGTGTGTGTTTGTGACTCTCGAATATCCCTTGCAAAAGGGAAAAGGCAAACTTCTGGCTGCCACTTTCGTAAATCTACCTTCGTTTACTCGGCTATCAGATAACTTAATTTGATTTGCTGCACACACACTCACACACACACAGTTATACAATCCTACACACACACACGCACACACTCTCTCAGGCTTGCAGAGTGTCTGTGTAGCTGTGGCTTATGCGCTCGATTGGCGTCGCCAGCGTCGCCAGCGTTCAGCTCGTTGATTTCCTTGTGTAACAATTTTGGCTGCAATTTTTCATTGCATACTTTTGGGAGCTGCTCGCATTTCGACCCCCCTCGTTCTGCCCTGGGGCGATAAATGGAGCGTGACCTGGCAAATCATTGAGCAACTGTGAATGTATCTGTATGCATATATGTATGTATGTGTGTGTGTGTGTGTGTAAACTACTCGTAAACTGGCACTGGCACTAACAAAATCTCCAGACGGTCTTTATCGCAGAGTTTTCAATTTCTGCTTGTAATGCAGTTTACTCGTCTATTTGCACACTTCCCACTCCTGTTGCGCAGTGTAGTCGACGGAATAAAGTAGTGCAAGCAAATTACAGCCGATAATACGATGACTGAAATTCGTAAATGATTGAATTGGGAACATTGTTTGGCATTAGTTGGACAAGTTTGCTTATAGAGAGGTGCATGTTAAAGGTAGCTCTATTTGGGGTAGATCTTGCAACAGTTTTGAATAGAAAAAGGTATTTTAGAAGCTAGAAATATTTACTTGAATATGAGAATAGAAAGAAATAATAAT
Source organism: Zaprionus indianus (assembly GCA_018904595.1). NCBI lineage: Eukaryota > Metazoa > Arthropoda > Insecta > Diptera > Drosophilidae > Zaprionus > Zaprionus indianus. The sequence goes on from JAEIHA010000905.1 coordinate 9,565,653, forward strand.
AGAAAGACCTGATTTAATTTATTTCTTGGTCTCTTAAAGCTTAAATCCTTAAACAAACTCCTTTTCAAGTCATTGATAAAAAGACTGTCTTAGAACAAAAGGAAAATTGCAATAAATCATATGAAATATTAACGAATTTCTAAACAAAATAAAATACGCAAGGTCTTAGAAGAAGTTTAGTTTATCTCCCGAATACCCAAATATTCCCAACTTTACTTTAAGTATTCTTTGTGTAAACTCTCATTAAATTTCCCTTCATATTCATTTAAAATGTTGCTGCTCTTTGCCAAAATAAAAATGTAGCTACTGTTGCAGTCAGCTGTAGTTATTGCTATTGTTGTTGTTGTTATTATTGTTGTTGTTTGCTGAACTTCTTGCTGTTGATGATGTTGCCTGATGTCATGTGACTATCAAATTTTACTACAGCTCTGGCACACGCTGTACAATGAAAAACTTTGCTAGCTTGCAGCGAGTTTTAAGCAGCTTTCGGGGCCGAAATACGTGTGCAGGGCAACGTGCACTCACACACACAGAAACACACACACACACATACATGTGCACCTCTGTGAGTCTGCACTCGTGATGTACATTAACATATTTTAATTAAAAACACGTCGGATTGTCTTCACATGGCGTATGAGTGATGTCTGTCCATTACGTATGCGCAGTGAGTGTGCGCTGCGTAGTAAATCGGCTGCCTTTTAAGCCGCATGTCAATTTAATTCTTTCGTTAATTATTTAAATGTTTTCTTTTCCTTCAAAAATGAATACAAATTAAAAGAAACGACAAACGGTCACCTTGAGGTGAATACGTATTCCCACTGGGCATCGCCATTCCCAGTACACTCACTCCCTCTCTCTCTCTCTCCCCATCTCTCTCCATTTGACTGTCTGTCTGTCTGTCCTTCCATCCGTCCGGCATGCATGCAGACATCCGGTGATTGTTGTAAAACGTGCCGCACTGAGATAATTCAACCTGGCTGCAGTTTGTCTTCGCGCACAAGGCATGAAGCGTAATTACCTCGAGCAAGTGAGCAACTTTTGTGTATTGTATGCAGTGACTGCCCAGGGGCATAGCTCCCCCTCCACTCACCACCCTCTTATCTGTCAGCCTGCCCTGTCTACCTTTCGTTTTTTGCTGTGCCATTTTCAGCTTATTTCGTATTTTATTATCGAGCGACGCGTCACGGCAATTTTTTACAAAATTGAATGCGGGTCAATAATGCGACAGCTGCAACAACAAGCAGGGCCAGAGAAGAGGTCAAGGGGCAACAGCTTAGAGCTATTTTTGAGCTTCAATATTTGCATTACATGATAGGGGAAAGGGGGAAGGGGAGGGAGCATCAGGCACAGTGGTTGGAAGTTAATAAAGTTGAAGGGAATCAAATTGAAAGTGATTGAGTTGGAAATGAGAGTGAAAAAGTATCTGGTATGAAAACAAATTAATTTTAAATAAATAATCAGATTAATATGCAATATAGAGGCCATCAGATCACTATAAAATATAGCTGCCATAGGAACAATCGGTGAAATTAAATATTTTTTTATATGAAAACCAGTTTTGATTTTAGAAAACACTAAGCTTATCAGTTTCAATCAAAGTGAGGCATAATATTGAATATACACATTCATTTCATACAATGCTCCACTATTATATATAACTAGTACTGGAACAATCTGAGGGGAAAATGACCTGTAAGGGTATAAAACGTTCGGCAACCTTCGGAGCCTTTCTTTCTCTCCCTTTTTTTTTACTTTACTTTTTATTTTGCAAGTTCCTTCTCATTCAACATTTAATTGAAGTTCTCCCTCATTTCGAAACTTGTAAACTCTTTGCATGCAATGCATGCAATCAGCTTGTTGCAACAATTTGTTGCAGTTGCTGTTGCAAATTGGCAATTGCAGGCTGTTGTTGTTGCTCTTGTTGTTGGGCAATAAAAGTTGCCTTACCTTGCCGCTTTTCCTTTTATATTTTTCGCATGTTATATGCAAAAAAAGCAGCAAAACCCACTGTGCATTTGTGTTTTTGGCAATTTTCAGAGTGTGTGTGTGGGGGAGAGCAGTGAAGAGAGAGGGGAGGGGGCAGCTGTTGCCCCTCTGGCGTGTTTTACATGCATGTAGCGCGGAAAAAATAAACATTGCTTATGCTCAACACGTCGCCAATGCCCGCGCCGCATTTGCCAGTGCAGTCGAAGCGTGACGTTGTCAGTGTGCGTATGTGTGTGTGTGTGTATGTGTGTGTGTGTGTATGTGTGTGTGTGTGTATGTGTGTGTGTGCGTGTTATCGCTTAACTGTCTATATAACTGTCGCACTCATGTGTGTGTTTGTGCGTGTGCACACACAAGGTTCGCGGGCAACGCTGTCGGCAGGCAAAGTCAAAGTCGTTTGTGATAAAAGCGCAAACACAGTAACACACGCAAATGCAAACACACACACACACGCAGGCAAGCAAACACACACGTACATACATACACAAGCACAAGAACACAGAGCTAGCACATGGGGTGCGCTCATATCGTCGTATACGCAAAACATTCAAATTGTTTGAATACATTCGCCTCGTGGTGCTTTCTGCCGAGTTACTCTCTCCCTCTCTCTCTGTTCCCCCTCTCTCTCACTCTCTCTCTCTCTCCTACTATCGACGATCGCTCTTTCGCTCCTTATCTCCCTCTCTTTTTCTCTTTTGCAACCCCTTCCCGTCTTCTTCTTTTGGCAATTTCGTGTGCATGCAACATTGTGGAAATGGCAAATTGAATGCGAAATTGAACTTTCGCCAGGCAGGCGAACAACAGCAAAGGGGTGAGGCATGGGGGAGGGGTGGGGAGCGATGTATGGGGGGACAGGTAACAGCAGGCAGGGGCCAGGGGCCACTGACATTTGGGCTGCTCTAAAATTGGCAGTAAGGTGCGCTACATTTCCGCACGGAAATTTAGTATAATTGTGTCGATGTCGATGACATCGAGCGCCGGAAACTGTTGCTGCCGTGGAAACGGGGCTGCTGCTGCAGCTGTCGCTGCTGTCGTTGCTACTGTTTCCCATGTTGCTGCTGCTAATTCCAGATCAAAATAGCTAAAGGGGTGTACTTGATGGGGCTATAACCCTGTGGGAAGTGCGAAAGGGCTTTTGACTGTCATTTTGACTTAGTTCTTGATTTTCATATGAAATCAGAATTGAAGCTTGATAAAAAATTATTAAAAATTAAGGGTATGATAAGCACGAAAGCTACACCCCAGTGTGCTCGACTTTGATATACCCTCCAACTGATTTTTTAAATACATAACCTCTCTGTTTAGTGTATTTAATGCTGCATACTTTGGGGAGCTTATTCGAAAGTGGCTTCGAAGTAATAATTTCTTAAATAACGGACAGATAGACGGACAGATAGACGAACACCCAGACAGACAGACAGACAGAAAGACAGGCATACATACAGACAGACAGTCAGACAGAAAGACAGACAGATATGGCTATATCGACTCGTATGTCAACACAAAATATTCATTGTTTGTGGCCACGCCTTCTACTACTTATGACATATATTTTCGGCTGATGAAAGTTTAAAAACTCTTCAATCCTATAAAACACTCCACAAATCCATTAACTTCAATCCTAAGTACGTAAGCCACACCAATCGTTCGCACATTACGCATACGCCACGTCAGCCATTGCTTATAAATTAAACATTGTTATTATTATTATCGAAGCGTGTGTGGAGAGTAAACGAAATAGAAAAGCAAAACCCTCTGGCTTGCTTCTTGCTTATTCATGTTAAAAAATCCGCTAAATTGAATTTCTCGATAATTTGCTGATTAAATTTTACAGTTATCGTGCACACGTGACTGAGGCAAACAAATTATGCTAAGAATCGAAGTGATTTTTGCACTGATTAAGTTAAGATTCTTGTGGAGAATCTCGGCTAATTTTCGTGCTGAATACGAAATCAGAGCCCCGCAGCTGTAAAAACTTGCATAAATGGAATTGTTTGGCAGTTCCACACACACACTCACACACACACGCACGCAGCACATTCGGTTTCAATCAATAAACATCGCGTATACGCAACGTGCGCCGTGGCATAAGAAAGACGCAGCCGCAGGCGACAAACAAACAAACAAACAAACGAAACCAAACCAAAGCGACGTTGGCACAATTCATAAATTTGAGCAAGGCACAAATGCAGAAGCAGGGGGAGTAGGTGCAGAGGGGAGGGGAGGGGGAAGGGGAGACAGCACACACCTGGACAAGTTGAACGTTTTAAAAAAAAAATGGATCAATATTTCGCAGCAGCCCAAGCCAAGACGTTGACGTGCCAGCCTGGCAGCTCCAGTGTTTGTGTCCTTGCAAGGACAATTGTGTGCGGCATTGTTACATTTCTCGTCCCCCCCCCCTCTTTCCCTCTTCCCCCTGCCTCACTTATGTCAACATTTGGGCGTGCTATTCTTCGTCAGCTTGTCCTCGCGCAGCGTGTGAAAAGTGAATTGGATTTTTCACCAACGTGTTGACCCCAGCGCACAATATCAGCGGCCACACTCAAGTGGCAATTAGCCAGCAGTCCTGCAACAGCACTCCTCTCTCTCCCATACTCTCCCCTCCCCCTGGAAAAATTAACTTGTTAATGCGCACGCAGGCAGCGCCATTTTACCTTGAGAAATCGAACTCGAGAGAGAGCGAGAAAAATATCAACAAAAATGTAGCCAAAAATGCGCTGCGGCTAGCGATTGTTTAAAGCCGACGCGAAATTTGTTTACATTATCCGACAAACTAATTGCGTTTAAATTACACGAACACGAAAATTTCAATTTTCCGCGCCACTGGAAAATCTTGTGGAAAACTATTGTGTATGTAACAAATTCACGCAGCGATTTCACCTGCCGCAGAACTCAACGTGGCCAGGAGATGTGTCAAATGGGGAGCTGAGCTACGGCCAAATGGCCACAGACATACCAGCAGAACACACACACAGACACACAGACACACACGCAGACCAACACCCTCATGCACTGAGCGAAAAGCGAACTGGCAAAGCAACCGCAATGTTTGCAAAAATTGCCTAGGCTTTGATTAATTAACTTAAAACAGCTGTCGACACACACACGGAATGAACACACATACACAAAGAATACACATACACACAGAACACACATACACAAAGAGAACACACACACATAGACTACACACACATAGACTGCAGACACATATAGAGAGCATACACAGACACACACGAAGAAAATACACACACAGAGTCTATGACAAAACGAGCGCACATGACATTGGCATAAATTTAATTGAATTGTGCGGCATGTGGCATGTGGCATGGGCTGGCGCTGCATTTCCATTAATCGAGCAGAAATGGATAAAGCCAGCGCGTGCTATAAAAGCTGCCTAATCGATGCCAACTGGATTAATATTTATGATAGAAATCAATTAAGAATGAAAATCACTTGGCAGACGCCTTCACATTGAAATTGATACAGCTAATGCAGCACAACAATTGACTTGTTCCAGTTAAAGCTGTGCCAGATAAATTATGGCAGCATGCTGCTATAAAATGTGTAAAGATATAAAGCAACAAATGGATTTACTATCAAATAGAGCCAGCAATTATGCATTTATTAAAGAAACGAAGGACGAAAATCAACAATCCACAACTTAAACAGCAGTTTGCTTTACAAATTATAGCAACACTGTGCTATAAAACTTATTAATAATAAATATCAATTCTACAAATATGTAAAATTTAAATATAAATAATTTGTTAAATAAATCAACAATTAACACTAAAATTTGGGTAAAGAATGAAGAATTCATTTGTGAACTTTGTTGAATTAATTGAGATACTTTTTTAAATTTATAAAGAGTTTATTAAACTATAAAACCAATAAGTTAAATTTTTAAAAAAAATATAGTAATTTTATCAGCTTAAACAAAATATTTATAGCACAAATTTTAAAGTCTAAATAAATATTTTCAGGGCGAATTCTTAAGGCTTCCCACAACTTAGCAAATTGCACTTTCAGCAGCAAAACTATCTTTAAGATACTTTTCCCTACAATATACACACAATATGCTTGAAGTACAAATCCTAAGCAATACAAAATATCATAATCTATGAATGTTTCAATGAAAATGCCCCATAAAAGCCACACGAAACAAGTCAATTCGAATGGAAATCAAGCACAAAGCAATAATGCTGCGGTCACAGAGAGATTTCTATCTCAAAGATACAGTTGTAATAGCCGCCGAGTCTGTCCCTGTGTGTGTGTGTGCAGCTAAAATATCATCTGCTGCTGCTGCTTATTATTGTTTTCTTAACTAAATCGTCGGTTTTGGGCGTCCAATGGAACTGAATATTTCGCTGAATATTCATGAATCGGCGCGCAATTAAAGCGACGCAGCCAGTGCGACGTCGACGTCGCTGTCGACGTAATTGTTTTGTGTACACGCGCCTAAAAATAACCAACACGTAAATGTTGTCTACCTCTGTGTAGATATATATGTAGGTGTATATATGTATATAGTATATATCTCTGCATGTTCCTGGGCAAGTAAAAGCATTTTGGCTGATGACTGCGAAGCATAAAAGTGAAATTGACCAGAAAAGCAAACGGACAACCCGACGAAACGAGCCATAAAAATTCAATGTGAATTTTAGCCAGGCTGAGTTGCTCTTGTTGTTGTTGTTGTTGTTGTTGCTCTGGCTGATTTGGAAATGGAATTGGAAATGGGTTTGGAATTGCTATTGGATTGGAAATTGGTTACGTTCTCCTCCCGTCTCTCTCTCTCTCCCTTTCTCTGTGTTGTCTTGGGTGTTGATTGCCCGTGTTGAATTCAAAAGTCACGGCCAGATACGCACAACAACAGCAACAGATACACACTCACACACACACACACACACACATGTACCTCTGCCAGTTCTTTGGGCAACTGTCAACTCGATTTGGTGCACACCATGTCGCCTTTTCAAGCATGCCAAAACCTTTTGCCAATCATTTGCAGTCCCTAACCCGAAACCGAACCCAAAAAAAGTTCAAGACGAAATTGAAGCCCATTAACAGCGCTCGAGTGGATAACACATTTTGTAATTGCCAGTGGGAGAGAAGAGCAGCGAAGGGAGAGAGATGGAAAGAAAGACGAATTCCTTTGCCAGAAATCACAGAAATCTGCTAAGAGAAAAAACTAAGCTGCACAGTGTAGACAGTGGGAAAGAGGCAGTTTCTTTTCCCGCAAGTATTAACGCTTGCTGCTGCTGCACAGTGTATTTTTCACACTGCTTTTCAACATTCTTTGTTTGCTCTGACCATTTTTTTTTTTGGGTTTCTTCTTCTTGGGCTGCTTGGTGTCCTTGTGCGGCAGCCTTGCCTTCACGGACGCCGAAAAGCAAACAAAGGCAAACACGGCGCAAGAGAGGTCCTTGTTGGGCCCGCAAGCCACGCCCTCGGCCTGCCGCCTACCGCCTGCCGCCTCCCGCACCTGCACCTCGACCCTCGGGCCCAAGTGCTGCTTTGCATTTAATTACGCTTAAAAATTAATTAATTTCTTTTTTGTGGCCGCGCGCTACGCGAGGAGTGACTTGAGACATAATCAAGCTGCCGCAGTCGCTGCCTCAGTCACTGCGGCAGTCGACGTCGCGTCGTTGTCGACGCCTTAAAGTATGCTACAGTGCGGCCACTTTTATCTGCGCTGGCTTTATCCTTGCACAGGCATTGGAGGAGTGTGGAGGCACAGGGTGTTAAAGGGGAGGGGGGGAAAAGGAGGGGAGTGGGTGCGGGTTGCGCACTTGTCTTTTAAATAATTCAACAAGCGTGGTTCCTCCAACAGCAGCAACAACAACCCGGGCAACTCATCTGCATTGCGCACCTCTGAATGCCAAGGATAACCCCGCATGTCGGAGTCCGTGTCAGGGTTGGGGTCGGGGTCGGGCCTGGTGTCGGGGTTAATGCGGATTTTCCCTTTTTTCGGGGGCCAACGTTGAACAACAATAAGCCCCGACTGACAACAATTTTATATATATTTTGTGAAAATATAAATGAATAAATAGATGAGCCACAGCCAAGCAACTTAGCTTCTTATAAATAAACAGATTATATTATATTTATTATATAAGGAAAGGGAATTTAGCCTTTAATTTTAGTTGAAATTATTTTAATAAGATTTATTTTAATAATACTAAAATACTCCCTTGGTTTCAGCTCAAAAATCACTGGAATACAGACTACAATCAGCTCTGCCACTTTTGACAATATTCGCAGCTCTTTTAACACAAGTTCTTGCAGCACTTTATATATAGTATATACAGTTTTTTCCCTCCAATATGTTCATCACCTTTCCAGCTTACCTGCAACAGAAACACAAATTAGAAATTTTAATTAGTTTAATTGCTTAACAATTGTCAAATTAATTTCTAAAATATGTATTATGTATTTGTTGTATAATCTCTTTTAATTGAAATGCATTTTCTTTAATTTAACATGTTTTTGCGGCCTGTTGTTGTATTCTTTTAACAATTGCAAACACAAGCGCAAGCCGCAGGCATTCTTCAATTGTTGTTGTTGTTGCACATTTTGAGTAGCTGACAGAAAACAGAAACGTTTTGCAGCAACAAAAGGGAAAACATTGAAAAGGCGCATGAGAATAGAACAGATTACACGATTTGTCTGGCCAAAATGCGCTGCCAAAAACTAATTTTAATAACTCAAAAAAAAAACTTTAACGGCAACTGTAACAACAACAACAACAACAACAAGACAAACAACAACTGACAACAAAACAACAACTGCAGGAGCAGCCGCAGCAACAACAAAAGTTCAGTCAATTTGTGCATTTTGAAGGTCAGTGTGTTGGTGAAGCTGCTGCAGCTTGCTGTTGTTGTTACTCTAGTTGGTAATACTGACACTGGTATAATTGGTTGTTGCTGTTGTTGTTGTTGTTACTGTTGCTCCTGCTGCTGTTGCTGAAGTTGCTGCTGTTGCCGCTTTTTGAGTGCACTAGAAAGCAGCGGAAGCAGCGCACAAACAATGAAGCCAAAGAGAGACAGCCGGAGATGGTGGAAAAAAAGGATGGAGAGAGGGGCAAGGAGAAGAAAAGAGATAGGAAAAGGGACAGGGAAAGAAACAGAAGAACACATAGGCAAAGAGAGGGGGATAGAAAGCGGGAGGTGCAGAGATAGAATGCAACAAAGGTTAGATAGTTTTCATAGCTTGCAACTGAATCTCTTGCTTATTGGATTCTCCCTGGCAGAGCAGAAAAATCACTGGCAAAATAGTGCGGAAAAGAGGAGAGGAAAGAGGAGAGAGAAGAGGAGGGGGAGGAGGAGAGAGAAGAGCAGCGGAAGGACGGAAGAGAAGAGGAGAGCGAGCTAGACCGAGTGAGGGAGCTCTTTGCATACTGCACTCTATTGTGCTTCCCTTGCAGAGCTCTATCAAATATTTAGAGAACCGAAATGTTGTTGAATTACAAGGGTCGTTTGATAAGTACGTGACTTTTTGTATTTGCCGCGCACCTGCTCTAAATACAACACTGCTCCTGTCAGCAGTTATCGATTAACAGCTGACTGTAAAATTTTGAGAAAGCTGCGTTTTTTGGTTTGCGTTTTATAGGCATTGAAAGCAGACGATCTCGTGAATTTAAACGAAAATGGAAAAAAGTGAATTTCGTGTCAGCATGGCAAAATTTCATAAATTGGGCTACGAACTGCTACCCCATCCAGCATATTCTCCAGATTTAGCCCCCTGTGACTATTTTTTGTTTCCAAACATGAAGAAATGGCTCGGCGGTAAGAGATTCGGGTCATCACAGAAACAAACGACTATTTTGAGGGCCTTGAGAAAACCTATTATTTGGAAGGAATAAAAAAATTGGAAAAACGCTGGACTAAATGTATAGAGCTAAAAGGAGATTATGTTGAGAAATAAAACGCTTCTTTGACGAAAAAAATATATTTTATTCAAAAAGTCACGGACTTATCAAACGACCCTCGTATTTACTCTACATACAATCGTATATAGTAAAACACAATAAACTATTATAGCACAATCAGCAGCGGAACAACAGCAGCAACAGCAAATGGTAAACACACACTGCTTTCCATTTGCATTTCCATTGCACGCGGCGTATGCGCAATGTGTCTGCGTATGTGTGTGTCATAAATTGCATCCGTAATTGCACAATAAATTGTTTTAAATTAATTACAATAATTATGACGCATTTATACAAACATATGCTTGCTGAAACGTTAAAGTTCATGCTTTTAATTGCGATTTTTTTAATAAAATATTCTCGCAATTTTTCCACTTTTTCAATTTATTTGATTGATTAATCAATGCCATAAAATGTTGCAATTGAAACTGACTGTTTAAATATTTATATAGCTGCTGTGTGTAAAGTGCGACAGGTTGAATAACACACACATACACACAGTCACGTACACACACACACACACGGGCACATAAAAATGTTTATAGCAACTTTACAGCCGCCTGAGGGTCTCGGCTTAGGCATCAGCAAAATGAAAAGCGCAGCCTAAATTTAGCCCCAAATAAAATATATATATATATATTAAATCGAGAGAGAGCACGCACCAACACGCACAAACATGCATGAACATGAGCTGCTCGCGAATAAGGCAAATAAAGAATTTCACTTTGATATGAACTCTGCTCCGCTATCTCTGTCTCTGTCTCCATCTCTGTCTCTGTCTCTGTAATATCATTGAAATTATAATTATGTGTGTTTTATGTGCGACCATAAAATGAAAGAAGCGAATGTGCCCAAACAGACTTCACAAGCAACACACACTGTACACACACACAAACACACATGCGTACAAAGAAAAGCTCAGCACACTTCACCAAAGGTGGAAGGGGCGTACCTGAAACGCCCACAAGATTTTCGTGTGGCGAAAACAAAAGTTGCCATTGACCGTTGTCGAATGTTGACCCCCTGCGCTCTGTGTGTGTGTGTGTGTGTGTGCGGGGTCAGCGTAACCTTCCCTCCCCCTCACTCTCCTCTTCTGCCCTGGCAATTTGTTATTTATGCAATGTTTACGTGTGGATGGTAAATATATGCAAATATCCCGACCATAGCCAGCCTATCTGTATGCGCATCTATTCTCCACATTTTCCTTTCTCAATTTATGCAGCTGCCTCCGCTCCCAATAAAACTTTTGGGTAATTCTACTATATCCAATTTGTAGAGCACAACAACAAAAACAACTTATGCGATTGGCCCCAATGAAAGCGATTAATATATGGCCAAAATTTAAAAATTGAAATCATCATATTAACTCAATTTGCATATATAAAATATCATCTCAATTTGTTGGACAAACAAACTGAGTCGAAATTGGGCTATTAAAATTGTTAATCTTTTGTTTCAAAATTCAAAATTGAAATGATCATATTATCTCAATTTGAATACATTCAATATCATCTCAATTTGTTGGACAAATAAACCGAGTCGAAATTGGGCTATTAAAATTTGTAATCTTTTGTTTTCTGAACTTAATTCGAATGTTTTCTCACATAAGATGCTTTTGTTTTCTTTATTTATCTTTATACTTTTTCAATTGATTGGAAGGGAACAGTTAATTATTATTCATATGTTATGCAGAAGATATAGACTAATATAGAACTAATAATTAACATATTTACCTATTATACAGTTCAATTAGGGAGAGAGAGATAGACAAAAAGAAAGAGATCGAAAGTAAAAGAGACAGCCAGAAGGACACCCATATTTATAGCTCTTCTAAAAGGATTTTCACATTATTTTCCCTTTTGTTTTCACAACTATTTTTCTTTGTTTATAGAAAAGCCAAAAGCAGCAGCACAATTTTGTGGAAAAACTGAGAAAAACACATGTGCGCGGGGCAAGTAGTGGGAAGGGGAAGAGAGGACTGGAAGTGGTAGCCGGGGAAAATTGCATATTTCAATCTCAGCTGAGGCCACTCGATTCAATTAATTTCAGCTGGCAAACAATGAAGGAGGCCGTTTGCTAATTGGCCGCATTGGCCCAATGTAATCAAGTCAGCTGAGCAGGGCACCAGTTGATGACTGAGGGAATAGGTGGAAGGGGTCAGAGGGTAGGGGGCGAGGTACTTCAGCAAAAACATCAGCCATGGATTTACATTTACTTGGGCACAACCGACACTCAGACACACACACACACACACAACAACTTAACACTCAACAGCAACAAAAACAAACAAACACACATAGATACTCTGTACCTTTCACTGTCTGTCTCGCTCTCACTCAGCCTCTCTTCCTCTCTCTCTCATGCACATTCCCAGCGAGAGAGATGCATCAATTATACGGCCACTAATTTGTCTACATTTGGCTTGTTGGGTAGCTAAATAATTGCAGACAGTTGGCCAGGGGAGTAGGCAACGGTAAGTGGGCGGGGCAGAGCAATAAGATAAAGAGATGGAGGTGAGGGAGGGGGAGGGGGGACAGCTTTGCTACTTGTTCCGAGTGCCAAACACAGCAGCAATCAAAATCCGACAGACAAACACACAAATATTTACATTACCCTTAAGGGGTGAGAGGGGTGGCGGAGAGGGAGGGATGGTCGGTGCAGCAGGCAGGCAGCCCGGGTGACAACGTTGTTTAATCGAATTATGCAATGGCAATGACAACTACAACAACAAACAGCTACAACAACATTCGAACGCATTTTGCAGCAATGCGCAATTGGACTTTGTATGTTACTCGATTTATCGAATGCTATACTAAGGTACATTTATCGGGAACTATAAAAATCACTTATAAAAATTAATTTAGTGAATACCATTTGGAGCACTTTATAAGACTGCATCAAAATTCGTATAAAATCTCTGTTATAAGAGGTGTAATCGTAGTTTGAACAGTATTTTAATCGAAAAAAGTAAAGCTCGAAAATAATCACTATTTTTAATCGATACTTTTGTACATAAAATTATTTAATTAAGTTTGTATTATATAAATAAGTTACTAAATAAATGTATATCATTTCAATAATAGTTTTCGCTATATGTTATTTATTAATTTTCTATATTTTATTGCACACCAAATTTTGTTTTATTTATTAACTATATTCTTAATATTTTATTATTAGGTTGGAAAATATCTCCCTTCCGCTTTTTTGTCTTTTGAATTTCGCGGCTATGTACAAAGCGCTACAGAGCTCGTATCTGGGAACACTATACATAATGTCGATGTCACGAGATGCCATATGCCGGTCTAACTCGATGTATTCCATGATTTGATCGGTATTTGTCGTCACAGGTCTTCCGCCGGGCGGCTTATCCATGGTGTCGTTTTCACCGGCTCTGAATCGTCGAAACCATTCCTCCGCGGTTCGACGTGATAGAGTACCATCCCCCAAAACACCATTAATCTCACGGAACGTTTCTCTAGCGGATTTGCCTTTAACGAAGGAAAACTTTAAAAAAGCGCGAATTTCGGCGTTAGTCAACTCCATGTTTACACGTCTATAACTGTTGTACGCAATATCCAAACTAATCATGCATAGCGTTGTTTTGTAGGTTATGTCAAGACCTTTCAAATTATGTATAGTGTTCCCAGATACGAGCTCTGTAGCGCTTTGTACATAGCCGCGAAATTCAAAAGACGAAAAAGCGGAAGGGAGATATTTTCCAACCTAATATATTGCAAATGCAATGATTTTAATACATGCCGGGCAAAGCCGGCCAAGACAGCTAGTCGTGAATGCAGATTAACATATTCGATAAATACATGTGACAAAGGGAGTGAGAGACAGAGAGAGAGGGAGAACTGTATCAGTATTTACAAATGTATTTGTGGCAGTGTCTCGCTATGCTTTAATTAAAATGTGCATATGAAATCGACAATTGACTAAAGACAGATATACACATACATATATATAAACTCGACGGGCTTTTCAACTATCTGACAAGTACTGAGTAAACTTAATCTTTTAAGATCTCTGCTTATTTAAAGAAAATATGCATCACTCCCAATAGATGATATAGTAAAAAATGTATTGTATATTATATTTTTAAAATGTTTATATTATTATAAAACTAATTTGAAAATCTTGTCAGTCAAATATTTTCAATTACAAATATTAATCTGTTTTATATCAATTTGAATAATAGAAAAAATTGTCCAAAATTTGCAATGCATTTAACCATGAAACTGTTGTTTTATTTGATTTTATTAGCCAATCTAACGCTTTATTCTCAAGCTGCTGTGTCCATGGGTGTATATAATAATGAAAGTAAGCACATTAGTAGCTGAAACCCTGTTATCCATTTGTATACCATATATACCCACAGATTTCCCCGGTAAGTGCTATATTTCAAGGAATCTAATTCTCGATCAGGGTGTGAGCATTAAAGATCCAATGCACAAGTGTCGTCAGATTGTTTGTGGGCTCAATGGCTCAATTGTGTTTCAAAGGTAAGATAAGTACATAAAATACAATTAAATTTAAATGGTTTATAGAGTATCAAATAGGAATAATGCACACAAAAACTCGATATAAATAAATTGTCATATATCTCCCATACAGCTGCGGAGCCGTTGGTGGCCTAGAACCTTCCTGCACTTTCGGTGACTACATCAACGTGGAGCTACCCTATCCGGACTGTTGTGAGCGGGTTGTCATCTGTAAAACCAAACTATCTATGCGATAAACACTCAATGCATACATACATCATATTCACGCACATATGTATGATTATTCCTGTTAACAAAAAGCTAATGCGAGACTGCAATAGAAAGGTGATTGTTCTCAAAGCACTTATGTGTTGCCAGATTTGTAGTGGACTGTGCCAGGCTAATTTATCCGATAGAGCCATATATAGCTTGGATGAGCATGTAAAAAGATTATACCATATGGTTCTATAAATTTTGTATTCAAATATCAACTAGGCCCGAATTCAAGTATTTAAATTACATGTGCATCACTGTTTTGAAGTATATATATATTCTTGATCAATAAAAGGCAAGTTGTAGCACTACATTTGATGTATAGAACACCATACGCAGATCACTTATCTAGTTTATAAAGCTTTGCAAGACCAGTTGGCTATAAATTAGTCAAGCGATAATAAAATAGAAAGCGAAATATACTAATTTGATTCGGTCTTGAATATCGACGATGCCCCTTTGACTTTGGGGCAGTCCGAGTTTCGAGTGAGTAGCGTCAAGATGAATCTATTTCTGCAGGGATTATATCTAGTTACCCTGAC
Organism: Zaprionus indianus; assembly: GCA_018904595.1. NCBI lineage: Eukaryota > Metazoa > Arthropoda > Insecta > Diptera > Drosophilidae > Zaprionus > Zaprionus indianus. The sequence goes on from JAEIHA010000905.1 coordinate 9,580,868, forward strand.
GCTGATTCTGTCCCATAGCGAGGCAAGTGATTCAATTGGCAATTACTTTGATCCCAGATCCCATGTGTTATATCCATTCGGGTCTAATCCTTCACCCGGGAGAAACAGCCCAATATCCCGACAGAGATTGCGCAATCGTTATTTGCAAAGAAAATAGTATGGCAAGAAGACAAACGTAAGTTACGAGGGTCGTTTGATAAGTTCGTGACTTTTTGTATTTGCCGCGCACCTGCTCTAAATACAACACTGCTCCTGTCAGCAGTTATCGATTAACAGCTGACTGTAAAATTTTGAGAAAGCTGCGTTTTTTGGTTTGCGTTTTATAGGCATTGAAAGCAGACGATCTCGTGAATTTTAACGAAAATGGAAAAAAGTGAATTTCGTGTCAGCATGGCAAAATTTCATAAATTGGGCTACGAACTGCTACCCCATCCAGCATATTCTCCAGATTTAGCCCCCTGTGACTATTTTTTGTTTCCAAACATGAAGAAATGGCTCGGCGGTAAGAGATTCGGGTCATCACAGAAACAAACGACTATTTTGAGGGCCTTGAGAAAACCTATTATTTGGAAGGAATAAAAAAATTGGAAAAACGCTGGACTAAATGTATAGAGCTAAAAGGAGATTATGTTGAGAAATAAAACGCTTCTTTGACGAAAAAAATATATTTTATTCCAAAAGTCACGGACTTATCAAACGACCCTCGTATATAGGTATAGACTGCAGTAGAATGTACATATGTATATTTTCATTTTGCACTCTACATACAGCTGCGGTATTCAAGCTCCCCCTCCGGGCTACAAGTTGGGTGAGCCCGTGTCGCCCTATGCCAAATATCCAGATTGTTGCGAACGTCACATAGTTAAAGCTTAGTAAAGTGACAAATCCGAATCAATTATACAATTCACGCTTGATAACACACTCTATTAATACAAATAAATAAAGTAGTGCTCGTATTTTTACTCTATTCACAAATCGTGCAAATAGAAAGGAAAGTCAACAATATTCCTATAAAAGGCAAAATGTTTACGTGGACAACAAAAATATTGGAATAACCTTAAATAACCTTATTAAACATAATTACGAGTGATTAGCAAATTCGAAGAATTCTCTTTAATAAAAAAATGTTATTGGTAAAAACCACAGTGCACCAAATTTAATTGATTAAAATATCAAACACCCCGTCAAACGACAACAAGTTTTTTTTAGCAATGTAAATTGAAATCCATTGCTAGTATATTGATAGTCAAACAATCTATACAATACAGTAATAAATTTCATTTGCATTTGGTTTTTTCCCGCACAGCCGCCTGTTTGTTTGTTCTATAAAAATCACACATCATTTTGACATAGTCAGCGTTATCGGAAACCTGTTTCAGCACAGCATCACATACCCCGTTGGGTTTCCAGCTGCCATCTGTCAGTTGAGTTAGTCAGTCTGAGTTTTAAGTGCTTCGCGTCAAGATGAATCTATTAGTGAGCGGAATATTTCTAGTTACTTTGTTGTCGTTGCTGTCCCACAGCGAGGCAGCTCTAGCACGAGGCATCTTCAAGGATGATAAACATCCGGGCAAGTGTGTGATCAAGCCCAATCTGATCCTTAGCGTAGGAGAATCAGCCCCTTATCCCGACATGGATTGCGCTCGTGTTAATTGCCAAAACAATAGCGAGGGAGAAATACAAACGTAAGTAAAGATGGTGAAGATCGAATCGGAGAAAATAGTTATATGAATTTTCAATCCACAGCTGCGGTGTTGTGGGTCCTCCAGAGGGCTACAAATTAGGCGAACCCAAGAACCCCACAGCTCCTTATCCAGATTGCTGCGATCGTGAATTCGTGAAGGTTTAATAAGGTCACGAGTCCTGATATGTTATACACGATATACTAATAAAAAGTGCTCTGTTCGATTTCATTTAAATACGAAAATTTATTTCTTTTATTAAATCTATATTTTTACAGATAAAAATAGAATGTATAGTATAGCAACAAAAGAATATAAGAATACAATACATCATATTATATTGATATATATCAATGTACAATTCTTATACACCAAGGGTCCATTAACAGAGTATATGCATATATTCTACTTATTTCTTAATCTTAATGAACCTTATTAGGAATTCGTAAAAAATTTCGTAAGACAAACATTTTCAATAAGCAAACACACTGTCAAACAAATCAAGTGTTATCAGCAATACAAGCTTCAATATATTGCGGGTTAATTGATGATTAAATTTGATTCTATAGTATACAGCAATAAACAACATTTGCATAATGTTCTAAGAATTGAACAAACAGCAATTCAAATTGCTTGGGCTTGTCCCGTTTCGTTTGTTTGTTCTATAAAAATCACACATTTGACAGAGAGCTGACGTTATCGCAAACCTCTTTAACCTCAGCACTACTACACTGCTACCACATCTCACTGACTGCCTCACAGTGATGTGCCATTAACTTATAAGCTGCCATCTGCCAGTTGAATTAGTCAGTGCGAGTTTTAAGTGCTTCGTGTCAAGATGAATCTATTAGTGAACGGAATATTTGTAGTTACCTTGTTGACGTTGCTGCCCCACAACGAGGCAGCTCTAGCACGAGGCATCTATAGAGATCCCAAACATCCGGGCAAGTGTGTGATCAAGCCCAATCTGATCCTTAGCGTAGGAGAGTCAGCCCCATATCCCGATATGGAATGCGCTGGAGTTACTTGCCAAAGTGGTAGCGAGGGAGTTATAGCAACGTAAATATTATAGATCGAATTATAGATCGAAACGGGGATAATGTTTATTTAATTTTTCAATCTACAGCTGCGGTGTTGTACTTCCTCCAGGCGGCTACAAATTGGGTGCACCCAAGAAACCCAATGCTCCTTATCCTGATTGCTGCGATCGTCACTTCGTGAAAGTTAATTAAAGACACAATGCCAGATATATTGTAAACACTATACCAGTCAAATAAAAACAAAGTGTTCTATTTGATTCCATTAAAATACAAGATATTTATTTCTTTTTATTTGTGAATAAGTGAATTGATGTTGACTGTGTGCTAACGTTGCTGGAAACCTGACTAACTTCAGCACCAACAAACCTCCTCACATACTTCATCAATTAAGGCAAGGCTGACTCGTCCAGGCTGACTTGTACAGACTGAATCATTCCTTACAGCTATACGAGTACCCCGGTGACTTTCCTGCTGCCATCTGCCAGTTGGATCATTCAGTCCGAGTTTGGAGTGCTTCGAAACAAGATGTATCTATTAGTGAACGGACTACTTGTTATAGTTTCTCTAATGATCTTACAATCTTTCTGTGAGGCCTCTGCCTCGACTGGTCGCTTTAAGGATGCTTTGCATCCAGACAAGTGTGTGATCAAACCGGATCTGATCAGGAGCACGGGACAGACGACAAAGTTTCAATTTTATGATTGCGCACGCATTGTTTGCGGAAAAAGAAGCATAGCACATATACATACGTAAGTTATATACACTTACATACATATATACCATAAACTGATTAATGATACGTATCAATTTTTTTTTGCATTTTCCCTGTTCAGCTGTGGTGTTCAGTCTGCCACAAGAGGTTGCAAGTTGAGCAACCCCATTTACCCCCAAGCCGACTATCCAATATGCTGCATCCGTCAATCAATATGTGATTCAAATAAATCTACTACAGACTCCTAAAATACTTACTTGCAAAAAGTGTTACATTTTGAAGTGGCTAGAATTCCAGAAATTTGCCTATTTAGTTTTAACACATGTTTGAATATAAAAAAATAACTTCTGGAGAAAAATATACATTCTGCTGATAACGACCGAATGTGTTTACAAATTAGTTAATATGTGATATATTTGAAAACAAAATGATTAATTTATTACCTCAAAATATAATCTTTAATTTTTAACTCTTCCCAAATACCATTCATATATTTAAATTTCTTTTTACTTATACAGGAAAGCCAAAACAATTTTGCAGACTTTCCACTGCCCAGCGCAGTCTCAAATTGTTTAACTTAATTATTTTCAACACTTCCGAAAAGAGCTCTTCAAGAACTCAAGGAAGTAATTGGCAATTGATTAAGAAATTAGCCAGGGTCATTTCGCAGCCAGAAGTAAGTATTTTATATGCACATACGTAGTATATGTATATGTACGTGGTCTGGAATTTTCCCATTATGGCTATTTTATGGGCCCATGCTGAAGCTTGTGTCGTAAGTATTATGGGCTATTCTGTTTATGGACTTCGAGCTGTGAGGGTCGCCTAGCTATGGTCTTGCGACTCTATTAAGTCAACTTGGGTTTATTTATTATTTTTTACGAGTTTTCCTTGTGCAGCCAGCTGACCCGATTTGCTTTCTCACTGCCTATTCACCTTTTTATTTTTGGTTTTTTGGTCACTCGATTGTTTTCATAACATACTTTTGGTATTAAATTTATTGACCGCTTGCCTAAATAGCGTTATGACGGTCAATTTTTGCTGGGCCACCGATTGTGTTCCGGGGGTCGTGGGATCCCGAAAACCCATCAACAACAATAAGCGTAAAACTGCGATAGCAACAACAACAGCAACAACAACCACGACAAATATGACCACAACGCGACAGAGATAAAAGGACGACCATGTTGAAACTGAAACTGAAACCAGACCCACAGCACTAATTGCCCACGGTGCGGGTGTGTGTGTGTCTGTATGTGTGTGTGTGAAGGAGAGGGAGGTACCTGGTTGTTTTTCCAAATTAAGCTTAGGCTGCGTTAAACGTTTCGACCTCCCAACGCATTTTCAGACCAATTTCATTTCAGCTGCAATTTGACCTCTATAGCATGTTTGCCCTGCGACATTTGCATAGCTCCATAAAATTCGACCAGAGGTCAGTCCGATTCAATGCCAAAAGATTTTATTGCATTTGCCTTTTTTTTAGCCGAGGCATTAATTTGATTCGATTTTGCATACAGTAAGAGGATTTATTCTGTTTAATTTTTTTCACACTGAAAATACGTGTAGGCTTTATATATATAGAAATAAAAGAAATAGAATATAATAAAATATCATCTATGATAAAGAAATACCCTATTTGTGGACTATTTTTACATACGATTAATTCTTTCAAACTATCGCATGTTTAGCACATCTCTAACGAAGTTATAAGTCGCACACACTCACACACACAGCGAAACCCAACCTAAGCCACAAATTCAAATTGATTTGGCGACCGTGTTGAGTGCATTTAACTGAAACTAATTGAACCTGGTGTCGTCCTATTTATGATTTACCTTTCCCTTTCTCGCTCACTCTCAGTGGTCGCATACAACCGCAGTGCATCTATTAAGTGCTGCCTTAGCACATACATAAATAAATAAGACGGGGCGGGCGCAACCTTGGGTGCTCTTAATGAGCTGGCAAATAGGAGGCACATGTTTAATTACCGCTACTTGGGATCTCTCTTTTGATTGGTGAACTATAAGCTGCCAGTTAATATGCCGATACAAAGTTCAATAATTAAATATCCAATGTGATTCTCTGCTTACAGGGTATAAACAGTTTTCTAATTGCAATACGATGACTTGACACTATCTACAACAATTTGTCATTTGGTACATTATCAATATCGATTTACTTTACATTATCGATAGCAATTTGATTAGTATTTATTTGGTATCTACTACACCGGTATCTTCCTCCATAGGTTAAGTACTGCTTGAAAAGTAACTGTAAACTTGGGTGCGAATAAGAAGGAATGCAGAAGCAGGAATAAACATAGAAAGCGGAGACCGCAGCAAGTTTTTTAGTTGCATGCGAGAGAAAAGGGCAGCATCAGCATAAAAAGTGAATATTACAATTTTAGTATTCCGCAAAGTTTGAGCCTCTGTCTGTGCGTGCGCTCACTTGTGTGTGTGTGCAAACATTGTAGTATGTGTGTGTGTACGTGTGAAAAACTCGTGTACACATAAACACACATACACACATTGCTGGCATGCACACATACAACATTTATAAATTGGCAGGCAGCAGGCAGGCAACTGCTTTTTGGGTGACCTCTCGTGCCAGTCAGGGTAAGCATGTGTGTATGTGTGTTCGCATTGCTGCCTGTAAGTGTGTGTGTGTGTGCAAAAGGTGAAGGTAATGTCGGTTGTCGGTTGGTCTGGTAACTCTGGTCGAGTTGGTACATAAACTGAAATGAAACTTTGCCAAGGCACGCGCAAAAAAATAATAATATAAAGCCGAGTAAAAAACCAGACAAGAAACTGGAATACAGATTTACCTGCCACCAGTCGGCATATATAATATGCAAAAGGTGCAAAGAGGCAGCTTAAAATATGCAACAAACAAAATAGTGTACGATATACAGACGCGGTAGAAATAAAATCTTTAACTGCGCTGCAAACTCACACTCACACACATACAAAACATAACTTATTCATTATTTTTCACGCGTTGTCTGTGCCCGGCAGTGCCAAAAATAAATAAAGAACGCAACATAAAATGCTCGCCACACTCTGCCGCAATTCGCACACACACACAGACACACGCACAGTAACTGAACGAGGGTCGCATGGAAATCCTTGCAGCACTTTCTTCTACAGCTGTCGCACCCAGGAGATGCCTCATTTCATGCCTGAGAGCAAATCTCTTTGTACTTGCAGAGATGAGCTCGTTACAAAAGTTACCTTCAAAACGAATGTGCCCATATTTGAGGTAGTCCTTGATTTGATAAAACCAGCGAAGGCAAAAAGGTAAAGAGAGCATAATAAACTCAGCTTACGATTGCGTAGTTGCTATCGATAACAATATGCTTGGTATTTTCAGGTATTTAATTGTATAAGATCGATTAATTAACTTATAAACTTAGCTTACGATTGTGAAGCTACTTTCGAGAACAATTTGCTTGGTATTTTAATTGAGCAAGTGTTATCGTGTTTGGTATTTAATAAAGATCATAAGAAAGATAATTTAATTGATTGTTTTAACCTAGTCTTTTTCAAAAAGCTTTTATTCGTTTATTGCGCATTTTATAAAAACAAAAATCTTGTTCACACATTCCCCCACATCAGTCACAAGTTCTACTTTGCTCTTTGCTGTTTGTGTCTTCACGTATATTTCAGCCTCCCCACACAGCACAAAAATAGTGGCAACAGTTTCTTAAATTGAGTTTTTGTGCTATTTTTCTTATGTCTGCAAATGGATTTGCTTGTGTACAAGTATGAGTGTGCGTGTTTGCAGTTATTGTGATATGTTTTGTGCCTGCTTCTTTCCACATGCAAATACGTAAACCAAATTACGAGAACCTGGAGCTCCGAAAATTTAATACATTTCAAAAAAAAAAGAGCTATAAATATTGCAATAAAATCTGAAATTGAGTTTCAGAAATTTTTTTTTATTTTATAAGGTATTTAGAGTTCATTGAATTACATATTCAGTTATAAAAGCAAATGTTTATTGACCAAAAAAGTCGATCATATTGCCTCAATTAGCTCACAGGATATAGTCATGAATAAATGATTTCGATTAGCAAACGATACACACTGAGTCCATTCGAAAACCGCAGAGTAAGCGTCGTGCACAGAGTGAAACTTTATCTTCCGCTCCTCTCTTGGCGCACCAAAGTAGGCTACTGTGAGTGCAATTAAGCAATAACCAGTTTACTCTAATGGCCAGTTATTTAGTTGTTGTACAGTCGAGAACTGCTAATTATAGCAAACAGTGTCCATTACACGCCCATTATGCGCCACGCCCCGGTCAGTATAGTAAAGCACACCAAGCGCCACCCTCTGTGCGCCCTTATGGTTGTGACCTTTGCTCAGCTTTCCGCATTGCGTGCGCTGCGTATTATCCACAAGTTGCCACAAATCAAAAAGTTTATTGACAGTTTCCACACGACAATTTTCTTTTTAGTGTGTGTGCGTGAACGTGTGTGTGAGTTTCCGTTTGTGAAAATGTTTCAAATGTTTTTCAGACATGTGAATTTGGCAAAATCAATGAAAATTCAACCGAAAACAAATGTAAAAATAGAAAAAAACAACATACTCATTATATTTACAATTATACTCAATGAATATATTTTTGATTCATTATAAATGGCACGCAGCCTATGAGAAATGAAAACTCAGTGAAGCGTTTGAATGAAAACAGCAGAGAACAAATTATATGCATTCCATTTAATTGTACAGTATTTAAACGGAAATATATGCATTATAAATAGAATATATTTTCAATGTATGGATGTTATGTACCATATTTATATGTTATGTACCATATTTATATGTGATATCAGGCACCCTGAAGATCCCAATTAATGGGTAATCTTTTTCAACAGGCAACTCAATTCCAAATTCTGCATACTCAATTCAAATTGCCACAATTCAAAAAACATGTAAGGTTTCCATAAAACAAAAATTCAGCTGTTAATTAACTCGTTTTTTATGCCTTTTGTACAAAGTACCCAAATCTGTTTTCCGTGCAAACAAAAAAAAATCCATCAACTTTTTATTCGCACGAGTTTTTTATGGCAAATGTAACGCGAAGCCTTCATACAAGTGATTATAGCGGATTTTAAGTTGAAACCCAAAAGCACTTTACGCGGTGACCAAGAAAAATAATGGAAAATGTGCGTCGAGTTAAACGCGCATTTATTGACTGCGGTTCCACAGTTCGTTTCAATATTTAATTATGCACGTAATTTTTCCAGTGCAAACCGAATCGGTCAATCGGTCGCCATGTTCGTTTTGATGTTTTTCGATAACAATCCTTTTTGGTATTTAAATTTAAAAATATTTAGTATTTAGTGTAGCTTGAGTATATTATAAGTATATCGATAAGTTAATTCGACGTTTTTCTTATCGTTTATGACAAAAACTAAAATAAATGTTTTGTTTTCCCACTCACCTTCATCGAGAGCCACCAACTAGAAACTGCTGCTACGTTCGAGGGGGGAAATTGCAAGTTTTGATTAGCATGCCACGTGCTGTGGAAACAGGTACATTAGTTTTCCTTCTTCTGCTTTCTTGGCACTTTTCAATTAAAAACCGTTGCGAAACCGAAACAAACCGAACCGAATCGTAACGGAACGAGCCAAACTTTCACTTGAAACACACTGAAATTATTGTACTATTATTACAAGGCTGCTGATTACTTTTCATTGTTATTTTTGTGACTGTGTGTGTGTGTGTCTGAGTTGACTTGCTCTGTTGCACAGGCAAATATTTGTTAAACAATGCCCGCATTAATGTTAATATTTGCACTCGAACAATAACAGACAATCTGCAGGATGCTCGCCTGCTCGACTCGACTCAACACTCAGTAGATTGCGCATACGCCGCGTGCACGAATGGTGTGTGTTTGTGTGTGTGTGTCTGCGCCCCATTGAAATGCGCTAATGGCATTTCAATAAAGTGCCGCGCGTAGCGCCTGCAACCGCAGGCCGCAACAACAATTTCGGAATTTTAAATCTATGTCTGCTGCTGTGCGAGTGTTGCATAAAATATTTATCAGCATCCTTTGAATAATTCATCTCTCTCTCTTCTGACACATTGCTGCCCTGACTCCCCCCCTCCCTCTCCTTCCATCTGTGTATTCGCGTCTCTTTCTAGGCGACAGGGGACCAAATCGATTTTGCATATGTCTGAATTTTAAGGTCGACCTGGTAATGAAAAAGTTTTTGCCCCACCAACCGTTGCTCACTTTTTACAAGTCCGACAAAAAAAGGATAGCTCAAAAAACTTGCGGAAAAGTGGTTTTGTTTTGCATATGAATCATCCATACTTTCGAAAATGACTTTGAAAAACTCTCTGCCATTAGCTTTTGCAAAGATGCTCAAGTTTTTCGCAGAACAAAATGAAATTATTCAAAGTAAGAACCAAACTTTGTAAGAATACTTTCAAGTTTCCCTCGGAATAAAAAGAAGTATTCTAGTTTTGCATTAATGCTTCTAGTTATTTAAACGCGTATTTGAAATAAATACGAGTCATTATTTCTTATGTGCGTTATAAGCTCTTCATAAAACACGAAAGAAATCTCAAGAACAGCTTTTTGTTTTTAATACGAACTTAACATTATTTTTATGACATTGAAATCGCTGTTGATGTTCCTGACAGCGCGTATGTTAAAAAGTTACAGTCGCATAAGAGAGAGACAGAATGAGAGGGAGAGAGAGAGGGGGAGCATGTGTTGGAGAGAGCGCACGTGTGCGTGTGGGTTACCTGTTACATGCGCTCAGTCTGTGTTGGGGGAGGTTGCCCCCAGTGCGAGCCTGCAGACCTCTAGACCTTGCAGTCCCCTAGTCATAATGGAACGTATCGGAAGGCAATTCAGGTCGTAAATTGAACACATGCAAATTCGAGGCATAAAACAAATGTGACAAAGAAGGACATCAAAGTTTTTACAGACTAAACCTCTGAAAGAAAGGGCGAACTAAATCTCCTTCAGAACAGAAACAGAAATGACAAAAACAGATCCATTGAGACAGACACACGCAGCACACACTCGCACACACACGCACACGCACTTACAACAAATGTCAGTGTATATGTATTTGATATATCCTCACGACATGCACATAAAAATGTAATACTTCTGCCTGACGACGACAACGAGCACGATGATGATGATGATGAGGATGATGATGATAATATTTTCTGATATTTTCATTACATTGTTGTACTTTTACGACTGTTATCCTTGAGTGAAGAACTTGCTACAGGATGCTAAAAACCCAACACACACACTCACAGCAACATCAGCCCACACACACACAGCAGCTGGCACAGCATTCACTCACACTCTCACACACACACGCATGTGCGAGGTGAGCGAGCTTTTTCCACCTAATGTCTAAACCGTTAGTTTTCGAGAGACTCTGTAAGAAAGAGAGTGGGCAGAATTTTCACCTTCACACTTGGTGTGTTTTTTTTCTTTCGCCTGGTATTTTTTTATTTTGAATTAATTTTGAATTTTTTCTATTATTTATTTTTAATGTGAATCTTGATCACTCGTCACTTTCAACACAGGTTTAAATTATTTGGGAATTTTTTTGGAGCTTGACAATCTCACCACGAATAAATGTTGAGTTTTGGGCAAATTTATGAATAAATTTTTTAAATATTTACAAACGCGCCTTGAGCTTGTGCACACACAACACACGAGATGTTGTTCCGTCGCTCGTTGGGATTGAACTGAATGCTAACAAGTACACGACGGCCTAACCACGCACAACTACATGTGCAGTAACCGTGCGAGCTTTCCGCACGGACTAAGAACGCGTGGGTGGCACAAAGAGCAAAAGCTTTAAAGAGAGCAACAGTCCACATGCCTGGTCAAGAAAATAAAACTGAGGGATATGAACGATACGATACTCAAAGAAGTTAACAATTGCTGCCAGAGCGTATCATTCCAAATAATAAGTATACAATTTAATTTTTTTAGGTTTTTTCTTATATTAATAAAGAATCATTTTTAAGAACTATTTCTTTTGTATATCACTGTATTATTTGAGAAGTACTCCTTTTATTTGCTGAAAAGTACTCACTGTGAAAAATACCCGGTAATAAATTCAAATAAAAACGATAGCACTATCGAATTCACAGTGAAACGATTACAATCGACATCTATCGCTTTTAATCGCTTGATGAAATACATGCGAAATAGTGCAGCCCTGGTTACACATACCCTGTCTTGTCAGCCCTCGAACGAAAAGAAAAACAAAGCAAATCGATTATATTATTGTTTATATTCTATGTAAAAACGATGTCAGATGCATACGCATATGTCGCCAAAGGCAAATTAAAGCTAAAAAACGATAACGAACTTAAGAAAAAGAAGAAGAAGCACAAGAGCAAGGACAAGGAAAAGGAGGAACTGCAGAAATCCTATGTAGAACAACAAATCAACGAGTCTGCTTCTGGATCAACATCGACAAGTGGCTACGAAAGAAAACTAACCAAGGCGGAGCTGGCTAGCAAGAAGCAACAGGAAAAGATGCGGAACAAACGGATTATGGAGAAAGCGCAGACAACACACAAAGAACGTGTGGAGAAATTCAATGAGCATCTGGACACCCTAACCGAGCATTTCGATATACCCAAGGTGTCCTGGACGAAGTAGATGAAATACCTCGTAATCGTAATGTTAGTTTTAAAAATGGAAATAAAATACTTTTCTGGCGCATATAAGGTATAAATTTATAGAAGCGTTATATTTGTTGTTATTTTGCATAACTTTCGACTATACTTAGATTGTTTTTGTGGGATATACGACGTAAGGGTGGCCATTACAGACGGATCGTCCAAATGGCACTTAGTATTAGACTAAATACATTAATGGTAATATGTAGTTAAATTCATATACACAGAAAATACATAAATTAATAGCAGGGGAGGATGAGTGTCTTCTAAGTTTCCAACTTTTAGTCCGGTAAGCACACGTGCGATTTTTGATGATGTCTTGGGTTTTGCCTCAACGCGGCGTCATCAGCTCAAGCATGGCATACTTCCAGGTCCAGGAACGTACAAGTTGCTCAAAACGTGATCGGTCATGCTCATATATATAGCCCACTTCCGGCTCCATGCACACCTCAGTGTACGGATCTGTGAGTAGACTCTGCACCGAGAGCAATACCTTGGCCACATTTAGAGCCAGTGACCAATTCTGCTGCTGGAATATATCGATGCCAACATCACCGTGTCGTGACACATTCGGATGAAGAATTTTGGTTAGAAAACGCACAGTGGGCGGTGTCATGGGATAACGTTCGGGGAAGTAGATAAACAGAAAGAATTTGCCACCTTCATAGGGGCTGCCAGGTGGGCCGAGAATCGTTGCTTGCCAGTAGTTGTTCTGGCGATCCAGTGGAATGGCTGAAATGCCTTCCGACTCATAGCTATTCAAGAGATTCGCTTCACCGCGCAGAAAATTGTTGCGTATCACATTACCCTGCTCGCCAGCTGGCGGTGATTGGCTACCCAGTTCGATGAGGCATGTGCGACAGAAGCATGACGACATCAGCGAGCCGTACAGCTTATACCAGTCGGGCAACTCGGCGAGACTTTCGAACAGCGGCCAGCGCTGTTTTATATATGATTTCCACATGCTTTGTGCCGTATTTTTGGCTATGATCTGCTTCCATTGCTTGCACACCTCACTGGCCATCCACAGGGACATGTCGTCCAAATAGGCGAAGATCTTTAGCATCACCTCGACGGGTATGAGGCTTGTGATGTTTGTCTTGATACTGCAGCTTGGCCCTTGTGCGTTATATTCATGTGCCCTCGCCCGCCCATCGGCCAGTTCCTGCATGTAATGGGGCAGGGCAAGGGGCGGTGCTGGTCGGGGTCGTTTAATGGGCAAAATGAACGGATTAACTGCCCGCTCATGCTCAAAATCACGCTCTGGTGTGCCACGACGCGGTGGCAGCAATTGCACCTCCAACTGTTGCTCCGCTGCTGGCTGTTGTTGCTGTTGTCCCGGCTGCTGTTGTTGTTGCTGCTGTTCCGGCTGCTCTTGCTCTGCTTCATTGTTAGCCTGCTGTGGCTGCGCCTGTTGTTGTTGTTGCTGAGCTTGTCCAGCTGGTGCTGCATCTTCTAGATCTTCAAAGCCCATAATATCAGCATCATTTTCAGTTTCATCATCTTCCTGCTTGTCCTTAAATGGGGGCTCGTCATTGCCGGAATCTTCGTCATCCGATAGCTCGGTCAATAATTCTTCGGCTCGTTGTGCGTTATACAGAAATGCATGACAAGGCCCGCATAGTGGCTCACCGAAATTGGGACCGTAATATCCATTGCACACCCAGCATGCATGACTGTTCTGTGGTGGCATTTAAAACTTGTATTATTTCGCACTCAAGTGTTTTTTCTCGTTTGTATACACACCGAAAAGGAAAAGGTTGGCTCCGTTAGCAGTAGCCCGTCTTTGTCGTCCTCCCCCTCCTCGTCAATGTCGCCATTGTCGTTCATTTCATCGTCACTGGCATTGAGCTGCTCCAGCAGTTGCTCCTGGTCCTTTTGCTGCTGCACGCAGCTGGTCATTTTTGTGGTACGCAAAATATAAAAATTGTTATAGTAAAAAGCAAACGATGCCTTTCTCGTCATGCAACGGTTACTCGATAAGTAGCATCGATACCGCATCGACTTCGATAGGCCGAACTGCAATTTATAAGGAAAAGAGAAGGTTGAGTTTTATATGTGACGTCACAACGTATGAAGAAAAATGAAAATAATTCAACATTTTGATTTTTATAAGTAAGATATCTTCATTTAATCACTTCTCTTTCCGGTATGTTTTATTTTAATTGAACTTTACTGTGTGATGATTCCTTTATATACATTATTTATATGTCAGTCATCTCTCAGCTGTTCGTGGCAATAAATTAGAACTCACAGTGCAACCTTAACTCGGTTGTTCATGCAACTTGCAATTACAACGCCACACGTGCGGTATTTATAAAGTTTCGCCAGCCACAAAATGAAGCAGAAAAAGAAGCTGGGTGAGTTTCACAATAATTATTTATTTTACATTACCCATAATTTTATTTTTATTATTATTCACAACAGCTGTGGGTCTCAGCCGCGAGGAGCGTCAGGTGCTAGTCATCGGTGAAATCATTCAGGAACTCTTGAAGGCAGACGAGGCAAAGAAGGATGTGAATCTTAATCGCATGAAATCGCTTATCTCTTCCAAGTATGGACTGGACAACTCGCCGCGACTGGTCGACATTATTGCAGCCGTGCCACAGGATGCAAAGAAAATACTGCTGCCAAAGCTGCGAGCAAAGCCCATTCGAACCGCAAGTGGAGTAAGTTATCTGCCCAGCACAGTTGGACAATAGCAGGAAAAATAATTACAAACGTCTACTTCAGATTGCCGTTGTCGCTGTTATGTGCAAACCACATCGATGTCCGCACATCAATTTTACCGGCAACATCTGTGTTTATTGCCCCGGTGGACCCGACAGCGATTTCGAATACTCGACACAATCCTACACTGGCTACGAGCCCACGTCAATGCGAGCGATACGCGCACGTTATGATCCCTTCCTGCAGACAAGACATCGCGTGGAACAGCTCAAACAGTTGGGACACTCTGTGGACAAGGTGGAGTTCATTGTAATGGGTGGCACATTCATGGCCCTTTCTGAGGAATATCGCGACTATTTTATACGTAATCTACACGATGCCCTCTCCGGGCACAGCAGTGCCAATGTGGCTGAAGCTGTACGTTACTCGGAGAAATCCCGCACCAAGTGCATTGGCATCACAATTGAGACACGTCCGGACTACTGTCTGAAGCGCCACATCACGGATATGTTGAACTATGGCTGCACCCGATTGGAAATTGGCGTGCAGTCTGTCTACGAGGACGTGGCAAGGGACACCAATCGTGGCCACACAGTGCGCGCTGTCTGCGAAACCTTTCACATGGGCAAAGATGCCGGCTACAAGATTGTCACACACATGATGCCCGATCTGCCCAATGTGGACTTCGAGCGCGACATTGAACAGTTCATTGAGTACTTTGAGAATCCCGCCTTTCGCTCGGATGGTTTAAAAATCTATCCAACGCTTGTCATACGCGGAACAGGACTGTATGAGCTGTGGAAAACAGGACGCTATAAGTCATATCCACCATCTATGCTGGTGGATTTGGTTGCCAAAATTCTGGCACTGGTGCCACCATGGACGCGTGTCTATCGCGTGCAGCGCGACATACCCATGCCGCTGGTCAGGTAAGCAAACAGAAGGCAGATTATATACAACCTTAATCTACAATCCTCTTTCCCTCCCTCAGCTCTGGTGTGGAACATGGCAATCTTCGTGAATTGGCGCTGGCACGCATGAAAGATTTGGGCACCATATGCCGGGATGTGCGCACACGCGAAGTGGGCATCCAAGAGATACACAACAAGGTGCGACCCTACGAGATTGAGCTTATACGCCGTGATTATACAGCAAACGGTGGCTGGGAAACGTTTCTGTCCTACGAAGATCCCGAACAGGATATTCTAGTGGGATTGCTACGTCTACGCAAATGCTCACCCAGCACCTTCCGACCCGAACTTCAAGGCAGCTGCTCGATTGTACGCGAACTACATGTCTATGGATCTGTGGTGCCAGTGAGCTCACGTGATCCAACCAAGTTCCAGCATCAAGGCTTTGGCATGCTCCTGATGGAGGAGGCGGAGCGGATAGCACGAGAGGAGCATGGCAGCACCAAACTCGCTGTCATCTCTGGTGTCGGCACGCGCAATTATTATCGCAAAATGGGTTACGAACTGGACGGTCCCTACATGTCCAAGTCGATTGCAGTGGATAATCTAAATGTCAACACGAATATTGTCTATGAATTTTGATTTCAGCATTGAATATGAATATATACATATATAATATATAAATGTTTTTTATATATATATAAATGTTTTTTATATATATATAAATGTTTTTTATATATATATAAACGTATATGATCTGTATACAATTCTTTATTAAATAGAAACTAATCATTAAAATCTTGTGACATAGAAAACTTCAATTTTCATTTATCTTTTATATATATAATCTGAATAGATTGTTTTCATTGTATAATATGAAAGTGCGTTTAATACAATATCTGAGGAGTTCTTACAATAATGTTGATCATGATAGTTGTTGAACCTAAATAAGCTTACGAATTCGAAAATGGAAATACTCAAGTCTCTTTTTGTTTAAACTATAAATAAATACAATAGGATGATCGATTGATATAAAAATGGTGTGGAGTATGGCAAGAGACCTATAGATAGATCGATCTATTTGATGGGCAGTGCCTCATCCTCTGTGGGATCACACTCGGCACAGTGCCACGAGTAGCCGCGTATTTTCGGGGATTTCTTCAGCGGCGGATCGAGGCAGGCGAAGTGATAATGCTTGTGGCATTCGTCACAAGTCACAACCTGATTGGCTTTGCCGGTTTGCGTGCAGACGCAGCAGGAGATTTCTAAGATCACCTTTGGATTGGGTACACGTGGGCGACCAACGCGTGGTTTACGTGGCGTCGACTTGCGTGGACTGACCTTACGTTGTGGCGAGGGCGTCTCCGCCGCCGTTGTCGCTTTCACTTCCTTCAACTTTTGTGGTGACATTGCTATGGCGGGTGGCATAACAACAACAGGTGCAGGTGCAGGTGCAGCTACCAGCTCCGGCTGTATGATATCCTCAACAGTTTCCACCGATGTGGGACGCGATGCTTCATCCACAGAGCGCACAGCATTGGCGGGCACATAGAAACTACGTGATTCGGGTGCATCTTCACCGGGCAATCGTAACGTTTTGAATATGATCTTTATGGTGCTGCCCGAGTTGACTGTTTCCGGCATGGAGTCCTCTGCGTGAGCACGCTTCTTCCGCTTCCGCTTGTGCTCCTTGTTGAAGGACTTTTCCGTATCGGACGACAAGTTGTGCTTGTTTTTATGCTTATCCTTGCGTTTGCCCTTTCGCGACTGCTTGCCCAGGGAATCATCGATGGAATCCTCACAGCCAGAGAGATTTGAGTTGCTGCGTGCCATGACCAGCAGCTCGCCAGCTTGAACTGAAAGAGAGACAGACAAAGATTAGGATTTGGGGAAGAGTCAGTTGCTGGTTGTACCTACCATTCACTGGCGTCTTGCGTGGCGATTGCATCTTGGCGCGCTTGGGTGACTTGATCAACTCGTCGCTGATTTCGATAGGAACTGGCAGCGACTTGTTGAGTGCCCGCTTCACCTGCTGTTGTTGCTGCTGCTGTATCGACTCCTTGGGCACATCGTCCAGCGAGTAACGATCCACGTAAACCAAATGTCCGTCCTTGTTGAAACGCGTGCGTGACTTGCGTGGACCCGGTGAGATTTCGGTGACCGCATCGGATACGTCGGATTTGTCACAGCACTCGGAACACTGCCAGCCATATTGCTTTGATTTCTTGGGCGGACGGGTGAGCGGAGGATTCAAGCAGCCCAGATGATAGTGCAGATTGCAGGTGTCGCACTTGACCAGCAAATGCTGATCATTGTTGCGCTTGCAGATGCCACAGCTGAAGGCTGGCGCAATGGAGGAGGCTGAAGACTTGTTGGAGTTCAATTGCGATTGCTGTGCTGTGCTTAGCTGGCGAGAATTGTCCACTTTGCTGCCCGGATTGGTGAGGTGGGAGAGTGGAAAGCCCACACCCATTTTCAGCGCTGCAGCTGTGGGTACCGATATGGGACGTTGTGGTGGAGTCGCCGCCAACTTGATTACCGGTTCAGGTTGCGGTCGTGCTATCAGCTCCACATTGGGCAAGTTGAGAACGGGACAGAGCTGGCTAAGACTGTTGTGAAGCGCCTTCACGCTGTTCATCAGTGCATCCCTTGTCGCCTTCACCTGCTTGCGTTCCTCCAGTGCGCTGTCGTACTTGGCACGCAGCTCGTCTTGCTCCTGGCTAAGCTGGGCATTGTGCTGGATGAGCTGCTGTTGCTGCTGCTTGAAGTCCGTCATGCGGACAATGCGATCCATGTAGTAGGCAGTGAACTCCACATTGAAAGCGGGTGCAATGTGCCACTTCTTGCGTATGTCTTGCAGCGCCTGTATGTTCGCCTCCCGCTGCTCCAAATGCTGCACGTCCACAGCCATGAACTCCGCCTTGGCCAGTAGACGGCGGCACGCGGAGGCAGAGCTAGTCAACAGGCGCGACATCTTCTGCGTGGGGACCCACGGTGTGGGCTTCATCTGCTTGTGTTGTGCATATTTCTGTTGTATCTTCAGCAATTTGCGCTGTATGCGTGCCTGTGCCGGATTGGGATTGGCATCCATCAGCTGCTGCTGTAGCAACGCACGCTGCTTGGCCTGCTGCAGCATATTGAGCCGCAGTGTGTGATAGTTACGTCGTCGCTTCTTTATCATCTCCTTCTCGGAATGCACCTTGCAGTGGGCATAGAATGGATCTGCAGCATCATCTTCATGATGTGCCTCAATGAGGTAGCCAGCAACTTGCGCACAAGTCACATGGAAATAAGTCTTACACATTCCCGCATCGCAGCCAATGCAGACGCCGGTGCGAGCGAACAGAGAGTTGTCGCAGAGGGAACACAGCTTGGCACCCCACTTGCTATACTGCATCTCGAAGAGCGTGACGGAACTGAGTTGCTCCACCTCGCCGAAGGCTACACCAGGCACATAGAGAGCACAAATGAGATGCACCCATTTGCCGACATCAGTCTCCTTGTAAATGCCACCTTTATTCGGGCACAGTTCACAGTCCGGCTCTGAGACGCCTGCACGACATGCCTCGCAGAACCACGGCTCTGTGGAGCAGGTGGAGTTGGTGCTGGAGATGCTCACATTGTCGCTGACACCGTAGCAGCCTTCGTGCACGGACACACCACACGAATCGCATTCGACAATCTCGTTAACGTCGTCACTCCGCTCTCCCAGGCACACACAGCACATCCGTTTCGCCGGCGCTGTGGACAAAGCCAGTGCTTCGCTAGTGAAGCCATTAACATGCGCGGGTACAGCAATTGCAGGAGCAGCAGCACCGGACACTGCCGCCGCCTGTCCTGCCTCCTCCTGATTCGCATTATTCTCGGCCAGCAATTGTCTCAACTGCAGTGTCGAATCTTCGCTTTCGTCACCAGAGTCGGCATTTGAATCACTGTCGCTACTGCTGCTGGCGTCGCTGCTGTCACCCTCGCCGTCACTTTCGTCTTTTGAACCATCGGAGCAGTTGTCAATGTCGGGCAGGAAATCGCTGTCAGATGAACTTTCGCCCAAGTCAAATTCTAGCAGGGCTTGTGTGGTTATTTTCGGTTGTCGAACGCGCTTAAACGGCGCCATTTAATACAGTTCTGATTTTTCTACACAAAATCTAAGAAAATTCGTACAACCAGGTGGAGGTAGGTTGATATCGATTACAACTATCGTTTAATTTAATCGCATGGATCATATGCAATGCAATATTTTCAGCTATCGGTATATAAACATATCGATTGTTGTCCATCTCCCACGCTAATGGTATTCCCTGAATAAAAAAGGTTTAATTTTTGTATTTTATTTTTATTTATAACTACAATACGAGGGTCGTTTGATAAGTCCGTGACTTTTTGAATAAAATATATTTTTTTCGTCAAAGAAGCGTTTTATTTCTCAACATAATCTCCTTTTAGCTCTATACATTTAGTCCAGCGTTTTTCCAATTTTTTTATTCCTTCCAAATAATAGGTTTTCTCAAGGCCCTCAAAATAGTCGTTTGTTTCTGTGATGACCCGAATCTCTTACCGCCGAGCCATTTCTTCATGTTTGGAAACAAAATATAGTCACAGGGGGCTAAATCTGGAGAATATGCTGGATGGGGTAGCAGTTCGTAGCCCAATTTATGAAATTTTGCCATGCTGACACGAAATTCACTTTTTTCCATTTTCGTTAAAATTCACGAGATCGTCTGCTTTCAATGCCTATAAAACGCAAACCAAAAAACGCAGCTTTCTCAAAATTTTACAGTCAGCTGTTAATCGATAACTGCTGACAGGAGCAGTGTTGTATTTAGAGCAGGTGCGCGGCAAATACAAAAAGTCACGGACTTATCAAACGACCCTCGTATATCAATTGTATACATAACTAAAACACCTCCAGCTGTTCAATGGGCAGCCACTTGGAGCTCTCCAAAGCATCATAGAGATGTCGATCGGAATCGATAGTTTCCCGATTAAGTTTATTTACATCCAGAACAAATTTATGCTCCTCCAGTCCATAGTCTTCCTCCGCTGTTCCAGCTGAGGCGCCGGCTGTGCCGCTGCTGGCCGAGGCAGTCAGCTGTTGCTGCTGCTCATACTGAGCACTTCGCTGGGCACTCCAGGCCTCTGCATGCTGAGCCAATGTCTGCGGATTTGAGTGAGACTGCGACATTGCCTGCTGATAATATGCAGCTGCATCTGTGATGGAAGGAGCAGCACTCTGATCACCGTAGTAACCCTGCCAAGCGTTGTAGCCCTGCCAGTAGGTGCTTGTCGGATCATAATACTGCGAGTAATCTGCTCCTGCTGTGGTCGAGGCAGCCGTTGCCGCCGTTGTAGTTCCAGATCCACCATATCCATAACTATTGCTACCATTTCCAAGAGCTGTGCCTAGCTCGGCTTTTGGCTTAGGTACTGCATTGCAGATCTTGATTGGCTTTGTGCCCAGTCCAACATATCCATTCATATCATACAATGCCGACTTCTGCTCATCCTCAATACCGAAACGAACAAAACCGTAGCCCTTCGAGAAACCCAAACTGTCCAGTATCACTTTGGCCGTTTTAATCGAAGTGTACTTGCTGGAGAAAACCTTGTACAATGAATAGTCATCCACATCGGAGCTGAGATCGCCGACCCAGACACTAAATTCGCGCTCATTCCCGGGCAATTTGTATGAATTACTCGCCGAGTTGAGGCGAAAACGAACAATGGGATTAGTGCCGGGTATTGGTTTGCCGTTCAGCTTGTGCATGGCATCCAGCGCATGATCATCCGATATGAAGTTAACAAAACAATACCCAGCCGGCTCGCCAGTGTATTTGTTACGCATGAGACGCACAGTTGTCGGGTCTTCGCCCATTTTACGGAATGCGGCAATTATGAAATTTTCCGTCATGTACGTATCCAGCTGCAAGGCGCAGTAAATATTTAACAACTACAATTCTTTAGTGTATTTAGCTATACTCACACTGCCCATCCATAATTGACAATGTACGGACGTCATTTTATTTGTTAAAATTATTTTTCTCGACTTTTCTAAAAGGAAAATAATAAACTGACAGCAAAACACGCGTAAACAAATATGACGAGAGTTTGATAGGCAATGCGACAACGATAGCCGATAGGCAGAAATGTCTCTAGATTAATCGATAGCCGTAAGGTTGCCACACATTTTCAAATTATCAAAGCAACCGATGGAAAGGAGAGACGACTTAGGAATTGCTGGCAGCTTCCCGCGTCATTCGTATTTGTGATAGAGGGTAGTCAAATTCTAAATATTATTTAATATATATATACAAAAAAATGCATATGTCTATAGCTCGGCTTTCTAGTTTCACGCATAAGCTAAAGGAAGTTCGTATCATATTGGATCCGAATTGCGTTGCTTCTAAAGGTGCCAGGTGCGTTGATAGGAAGTTATTCTAAAACTTATTATATAATTTCAAAAAACTTAACGATTTTTTTCAGAGAATATGTTCAGAAATTTTATGTGAATTTAAAAAGGAACAATCCTCAATTACCGATCCTGGTAAGGGAATGTCGCGGGGTGCAGCCAAAACTTTATGCTCGCTATGGTAAGTTGGCATAATTGTTATGAAATTATGTTATGATGATTTTTAATTTCAGAAAGAGGTAAGGAAGTTTCCATATCGATTGCAAACCAAAAGGCCCCAGATATACATAAGCAGCTAGAAGCGGTTGGAAAATTGTAAAGTAAAGTGAATACAGTCAGAATTTGAAATTTTAAGTGTATGAGATGTATTTGTACAAAATAAAGTATTCGTGTTTTGTAACAGTTGTCAGTTCCGGTTCCGCTAATATGGGTATCGGTACTCGATACTCTCAAGAATACGATATATCGTTTTGAAAGTTCCCTTTAAATTTATTTTCTTGGACTATTATTTTTTTATTTTTATTAAGTTCTAGCTACGAAGCTATTAAACAAATATTTTGTTAATATAAATTACAAAGATGTTTCTCTACGGTACGGTTTAATTCCCTGCATTTATGTAGGTATTTATTGATATACATATAGCCATGTTTAGTTTTAGTTAGACATTAGGTACACGATTAGCAAAGGGGTCAACATAGTTTATTCTTTTTGGTTGTGCTTAATTACTAAATGGAGGCAGGCCAAATTGTTCGGGCTTGAAATCCTCTAGGGATTTTATCACCTGCGTGGCATGAGCACAACGATCCGCTGCCAGACGTGGATCCGGGACCATAACTACCTGCATGCCAGCACTGATGCCTGCAGTAACTCCATTGGGTGAATCCTCAAAGACCAAACAGTTCTCGGGCGCAGGCTTATCGCTGAATCGATCGGCGGCTATGAGAAAGATATCGGGAGCCGGTTTACCGTGCTTCACTTCTTTGTCTGACGAGCCGCAAACACGATGATTGAAGAGACTGAAGAGTTCGCGATGATTTGTTGTTTTAAGTTCGACCATTTCAGCTCCCGAGCTGGTGGCCAAGGCGAAAGGCACTTTGCTAGCGTGAAGATGACGCAAAAGGCGTTCGGCTCCTGTAATAATTAAAGCAAGATAACGATTGAGTTAAAAGGGATTAGTGAACGAATGTGAATGAACAACAGACAGCCGATGAAGATATAAGGCGAGATCACAGGCAAATAAGCAATGAAAAGAATTTTTGTAACATATCATGCTGTATAATTGCACATTAGAGCACCAATAACAAGCAACGATGCCAACTCTAGGGACCATTTTAGGCTAACCTTTTAGAAGCGGCACTGTGCGCATCCGTTCTCTGCACATTTTGTGATATTGTGTCAAGAATTCTTTTACAGTTATCGGTAATTTGCATTCATCTATCGCTATTTCGGCGGAACGTTGATCGGTAGTGCCCATCAGTCGGAAACGTGTCTCCTCCGTATATGTGCGACCAAAACTAACGGCTATTTGCCTAGTGACTTCCTCGTATATCCTTTCAGTGTCTGCAATAGAATGGGGACGAACGACAGGATATGGAAATTAATACCTGGCATCAATTTTGCATCCCTCATCAGCTTTCGGGTATTCTCCAGTTGGCGCTTCCCATACTCCTCCCATGAGATTGGCAAGTCGTAGGTCTTGACAATAAACTCGGCTACCTGCTGGGTCTGCAGACCCATCAATTGCTGCTTCACCTCGAACGTGTATGTGTGACCGAACTCGTCGAGAATCAGTTGCGCGGCAACCGAGTATAGGGTTTCGGTGTCTAGTCGTAAACCATATGTAATTTACAAAATTCACAAGAAAGCGGAAAACTATCGGTTGGACTATCACATGTGCTAGCTAACAGCCTTTTAAAATATACCATATTCTATTTATAAGACGTTTATATCAGTCTTTAACAGATTCCACTACTTTAAATGATACCATATTTTAATACAATAATATGTAATATTGTATGTTAATATTAATAATTACTTTCCTAAACTGTTTGTCTAAAGTTCTACCCCTGTTTATTCTACGTATCGCATACTAAAATATTTATTAGATTAACCCCAGCGAAATCTTTATGTTCACCACAAAACCACTAGGTAATAAATTATTTATCCCAATTCATTCAACATTGCAATAATAAATGTTTTATCACAATTTTTATTTCTGCTTTTCATCGTAAAAAAAACTAAGCTATAAATTTTAAACACAAATTTCTATTTTTGAATTTTATTGATTTGGGAAACCCAGCTCATAAATACCGGAACCAGAACTAAAAATAACTTCGCCTAGGAATCACTCATTACTCATGCAGTTACATCTTTCTTTCTCTCTCTCCCTGCTACACTTTTTTCTATCACGATAGTATCGATAGTTCTGATCGATAGTTTTCCCGTGCATGTAAAAGTCCCTTTCTCTCTCTCTCTCTCTCACTTACCCAGCAACAGGCCATCCATATCGAAGATGCAGTGCGTTACATTTCGGAATACTTTTTGTGCCATTGTTTTAGCGCTTGCCACTGTCCTTCTGTCGTTATGTAATCAGCTTGGAAGTAACTGTAAATATAGATGAGTGCGTCAGCTGTGTGTTGTTGTAAATTGTTTACAACTTTCATTGAGCTTTATTCTTGCAATTGCATTTGATGCATGTTTCATTGCCAAGATGAAAACTTGACGAAAGCTTTGCTGGTCCGTGTTGAACGTGACACGCGTGTTTTCTGATTAGAACTATATTCAGTTAGTTTCTTATCGATGAAAATACGTTTTATAAGTGCGTATTGTCCTTGGCTCAAGGACAGCTCGTTCCCCGCAACCGATTCAGGAAATCGCAAGCAAAGTAACCTTGACCTACCACGTAATACTTCCGTGTGTATTTCTATATCTTTTATATATATATGTATTTTACGACAACGCGCCCGCTACAAACACAACCGTTCAGTCAAACGCTTCGCGAAAATCTGCCACGGAGTGCTGCGAAATGAGCCGTTCATTTGTCGGCGACGGCCAAGGTTGCCAGACTTCATCAAATGCGCCAAGTTAGAAATTTTCCATGTTTTACCCTGCAGTCTCGGCGTAGGCGTTGGTAGGGGTAGGGTATATAGTGGTTTCAAATATGCTAAAAATAAATTCAAATACTTACGAAGTTTTGAGACGAAATAGTATAGAAAATGTTGAAATTGGGAACATATTTCAGGCGCTTGACCTTGGACAATAGGTGAGCATACACGGCAGACATGATAAGGCAACATAGTTCGCGTGTGGCAGAAAAGCTTATTCATAGAACCGGTTTGTTTTAGTTGTTCGTTGAGCTTTACAAGGCGTGACACGAAACGCGTGCGACGCGTGAGAACAAGACAAACAAAAACATTGTACATCTTACTTACAGGATATGTGTTAGTGCATACTTCATGTAACTCTCTGCTGATTTCACAATGAGAGCGGATGATTTCGGTTCTCTAGTTATGTTGGGCTTCATAACGAAAACACACACGAACACGCACTCACGCACACACACTCACAGAGATACACACGCGCACGCACACAGATTCATAAATTCGTCATGTGCGCAAGTTCCGAAACACTTGCCAATAATACAAGAACCACAACAACAACAACAGCAGCAATGCTGATAAGCCCCAGGTATAGATAGAAACTGATATTGTAAAACAATACGCGGGGTTTGTTTTTTTTCTGTTTAAATTTATTAAAAAACAAATACATTTTTGATGGTCGAATGTATTACGTTCAGTTGCGATCAGAAGAGGAATATCTGTAAGAGAAGAGAAGAAAATTAATACCGGTATTTGATATATATAAAGAGTTATGAGGGAGGACAAACGGGTAGATTGATTGGGGAATGTATGTACATAAGTTGTAAAATAAATAAATGATGTAAATGAAAATAAAGGAGTATAAAGATATGATCGAATAGGTTGGGGTAATTGATATTTATATATAAATGGATAAAGAAATGAGCAGGTAACATAGGGTAATATATCTATTTATTATATATAAATGGACATAAAGAATGGAGCAGATAAGTTGGGGAAATTGATAATATGTTCATAGGACACACACCTTAACTTAGGCGCTCAGCAAGCAGACACCACCGGCCTTCTTGATCTTGTCCTCAGCCTTCTTGGAGAAGTACTTGGCCTTCACGATGACGGGACGAGCGGGCAGATGGCCACGACCCAGCAGCTTGTAGTAGCCCTAAGTGGAGAAAGAATATAAAAATTAATTCACATATCTTTAAACTGTGAACTCTTTAGAATTGCTTTGTTATTGTTTTTTGTTTTGGATCTGTAAGGCTTTCGCTACACGGGGAGAGCAATTGTACGGTCGCATTCAGTCCGCCCATCGCCTTGGGTGTATCTTCATATCGCAACAAAAAACAAGCACAAGTAAAGCATTGTGTCAAAGTAGGGTGGAACACTTACGAACTGAACCAGATCGATGACTGGTGCCTTGGTGCTCTTCTCCTTCTCGAGCTCAGCGAACTTCTCGGCTCCGACAAGGGACCAAAGTTTGTCCAGGTTGATTTCGGGCCTGAATTTGTGCTGGCGGCGCAAATGGAAGTTCCTCATACCGACCTTACCGAAGTAACCAGGATGGTATTTGTCGAAGTTGATGCGGTGATGGTGCATACCACCAGCGTTACCGCGACCTCCGGGATGCTTGCGGTGCTTGCCGATACGACCGTGACCGTGGCTGACGTGACCACGCAGCTTCCTGGTCTTCTTCCTCTTGATATTCGACTAAACAGAAATAGAAGTCAACCATTAGTTAAGGAAATACATAGAGAAAAGTTGCTACACGTGCGGAAAATGTTCTAATGCGGCTGCTGCAGGTAATTGTGGCAGGGGCAACCACATGGGGAGGTTATGTTTGCACGCCGTTGTCGGGGTTTTCGTTAGTTTTCTCACTTTCACATTGCCCACGCATGTTTCAGCCTATAAAGAGGCATGCCGCGTGTTTGCAGTGCTGCTG
Source organism: Zaprionus indianus (assembly GCA_018904595.1). Lineage (NCBI taxonomy): Eukaryota > Metazoa > Arthropoda > Insecta > Diptera > Drosophilidae > Zaprionus > Zaprionus indianus. The sequence continues at coordinate 9,608,004 of JAEIHA010000905.1, forward strand.
CAGCGCATTTTAATTTGTTTATGCCTATAGCACATTTGTTTAAACTTATTTCGAACGGCACATCTTGAAGCAACGTCCACTCACCATCTTCAGAGTTTTGGAAAGAAAGAAGTGAGCAAAGTTGGCTGCGGTTCGTACGTCTACTTGAAGTACAGCAGAAGCGCTTATACAACACTTTTCATGTTTAGGGTGACCAAACACACGAAAAATGTATTTATTTTAAAAAATTCAGCTTAAGTTCAATAAAGCTATATTAAATCTAATTTAAACAATATTTATTGTGTTTGGTTTAAAAACAATAATGATAACATACAGAATTTAAGACAGCTCATCATCAAAACGCGGTTTCAATGATCTGAAAACAAACATATATGATATTATATATATATATATATTCATACTTTTTACAATAAATCTCGAAAACGGAATAAGTAATAAATATGGATTAAAACTCTGCAAAATGATTTTTAACTTATAAAAGTGCAATCTGAATTGAATTAAAATCCGATACATTTAATCGATATTTCATTTGTAATACTTTCGATATAGCCAATTGCCAGCATGTTTGGTATTTTTGTGTTTGTCGCTTGCAGTCACACTGCTGTTTATTTATGTTTAGTCGCTGTTGTCGATAAAATTAGTGTATAATTTTGGTTTAAAACAAGTAAAAATTGTTATCTTTTACCACAATAAATTAAAATAAATATTAAAAATAATACGGAAAATTTGTATTCGGCTAGAGAGGCGAGTGCAGCGGCAGTGGCAGCGTCGGCGGTTTGGTGTTGTGTCTGCCTGTGGCCTCTGACTCTGTGTGCGTGTGTGTGTGCTAGTGTAAGTGTATGTTTTCCCAGTGTGCACGGCGCTGCTGACGAGACCCAGAAATAGAAATTCTCTTGGCCAAGCCGAAACGGCTACGATATAATACGATATAATAGTATATGTATTTGGTTATTTACATATGTGTATATTAAGTGAAAGCGCGTGTTTTTAGTCATATTTATGCGCGTGCCCAGCCAAATGGGCTCTTGTGCTTGCTAGATAAAAGGCATAAGAAAAAAGAAGTGCAGAGTAGTGGAGGAGGAGGAAATTGTGTGTGTGTGTGTGTGGAAAGGAGGCAGTAAGGCGCGAGGGCTGCCGCCTCACTCATTACTCATCCGTCTATTTTGTGCGTGCGAAACGACAACAACGAAAACGACAACGAAACTTAAACAACAACAACAAATTTAGCAAAAACCATAAAACGAACGACGACAAGCAGCAACAACAACAACAACAGCGGCAGCGCAGCAACAGCGACGGCAGCAGAGGTGCAACAAATGTTTGTTAAAACGCAACAAAGTTGAAGGTAAAACCAATAAATAAATAAATAAATTACAACATAGTCGATAAACAAATAGCAAAGAGAGTTTTCCCCCAAGTGCCGTTAAAGATGAGTCATCGTGCTCTATAGATGAGCCTCCGCGCCACAATTGCATAGGCAAAAGTTCAGTGGCATCGCCCAGTGCGGCAGTGTTGCCCGTTTAGCTTTTTTCCAGTTGGTTTTCGAGCTGATTGGAATGTAGCTGCGGAAGTGATGCGAAGTGTTGATTTATGCGTTTTTAAACTATGTAAAAGTATCGGAAATCGGTTTAATTTTTATTGCTGCACCCAAAACTAGCTTTTTTTGGTGGTTCATCCCTGTCTATTTACTTCCATTGATGCGTCACTCGAGCTCTTTCACACATACACACAGACAAGTGCTGAGAATCTCTATGACAAATACTGCTGTTGGCGCTGCACTGTCTGCCCCTGCTACACGACGCTTCCATTCATGCCTCAGTCGCAGCTCTTCAGACGCCCTTCGGCACTTTCAACACATTTCTTCTAGCAGCCAATTTATTGCCTCGAGCTGAAGTTGTCGTTGTTATTGTTTCAGCTGTTGTTGTTGTTGTTATTATTGTTGCCGCAACTTGCAAAGGTTGAAGTGCAGCCTGCCACTTATGTTGCATATAATCCATAGGGTCAATAGCAGTCTGGCTCTCAGGCTCTTTGCGGAATTGCCGCCTGCCACGTTGTTTGTTCGTCGTGGCAGTCAAAGGACCTGCTAGGATAAAAAGATAGCTTGAAAAAAGCCAGCGCACGTTTTCAAGATTTCCTCCGCCCGCTCCGCCATCCCTGTTCCCATCAAAGAAAAGCAAGCGAATTTTGAACTCTTGCCAAAAACCAAAATGTGCAGGTTTTTCGTTTTTCTACCTGGGGGAACAATAAAGTGGAAGGACCATAAAGAAAGGTCTTTAATTATGTAGAAGTTTTGGCTCGAAAAAGGCTGAACCACAAGAGAATGAGCTAGCCATGAAAATAGTTGAGTAAGACAGAAAAAAATGTATTTAGATAGTGAGAAAGAGAGAGAGTGCCTTGAGTCATCCTTTTAGGAAACATTATACATATAATAAAGTAAATGCTCTTTATATAGAAAAAAGCTAAAGTAAAATTCTTACTTGTTTTGAATATACTCGTATATTTCTTAACTAAGGCCAAGAAAAACAAAATTTTATTTACATATTATTTTATTTTATTTCAAAATACATATATAATATAATATTTCTTGTTTTACGTTTGACGTATATACTGGACTGAACAAATGGGAAAATTTTCTGACTTTTGTTGAGCGATCTAAGAAAATATGTCAGTGAAATTTCCTTTGTATATGTATGTATAAATATATAGTCAGATTTGCAACAGATTGTTAAGGACTATAAAAGGGTTTATGGATTTCTTATCGGAACTAATGAATACTTCGTCAATTATCAGTTATAAATTGTTTACTAATTTTTGATAAGATAATGTTGTATTTCTTTTTTGAGGTGGAAGAATCAAAGTTAATATATCACCTTCAGCTCTTCCTATATCTACGAAGGCTGTCTGACAAATTTTTGTAAAAGCTTTTGAAAATATTTCTTAGCTTCACGATTCGATACAAAAGCACAGAGATATAATTTATCGACTGTTCTACGATACCAATATGCCTGAAATTTTGGCGGGTAAATACTACAAGATGCCGGGAGTCGCCTTTAAAATCAGGCTGAAAACTTATCAGACTGCCCTCCTACGTTCGTGTGTCTCGTGAAAACATTTCAAAAAGTGTTTGTCGATATGTTCCAGAAATATGTATATATTCCTCTTCTAACAGTGTCTACTTTTAATGAAATTCAGTTTCGATCTTGCCGGCGCATTAAGTTTTTGTTATTTTTTGCGCTTGAAATGAACGCGAATGAGAAGAGGAAGAACAGCAATAGCAGAACTGTTCGTGATTTTTGATTTTTCCCTCTCATTTGTGGGTGAATGCAAAGCAAACATATTTCCCAGTTCGTCGTTATTGTTGTTGTTTATTTTTCCGCTCGTTTGCCGCTGTTGTTGGCCTCATTCTGCCGACGATGCGATACGAAATATGCCACATTGAGTTAGCAATTCGATATTCTGTTCTGAACAAATTATGAACCCACACAAATGAGCAGAAGAGGAACAACAGAAACCGATAAACTTCCCAGTTGGAAGTGCGTTCCTCTCTCTCTCCCTCTCTATAAATAGAGGCAATGCAATCAAATTATATTATAGTCGTATATCTTCTAGGGGAATGCATCTCAAGTGGGCCGCGGTCTCATCTTCAATCTTAAATCTCGGCATCGACATTGGGGGTTTCGATGGCTTCGAAAAAACCAGACGTGACAAGATTTTACTGGCTCTGAACTGCATCAAATTGGTTTCTGTTTCGAAGAGCGAGAGAGAGAGGAAGAGAGATAATTTTAGGTTTTTCTTTGCGTGTTTTTCTTTTTTGTTTACAAAATTTACATTTATCTCGCAACCGCAAATTATTTTCACACCTCTCTATCGACACTTTTAGTTTGTTCTTTGTTTTTGTTTACATTTTCGTTGTCGCTGGGTTTTTCTTTTGACAAAGAGAGAGAGAGAAAGAGAAAGATAGGAAGAGAGGGGCGCACTGCCATGTGAGTTTCCCTCGTCAAATTGCGCACTTCCGGACGATGCTTGCAACAGGCAGCAGCAGCATCATCATAAAATGCCGAGATTTTTCAGCGACAGATCGTTAAAAAGTACGACGAGATTTTCGTCTTTATAGAGGCGCGTCGGGTAAAGGAGTAAGGCTGTGTGTGTGTGTGAGTAAATCTCTGTGTATGTGTGTGTCTGCATGTGTGTGACATTATGTGTGTGTTAGGCTGCACTTCTTGTCGCTTTGAATGACGCCGCCTCCAACTGTTGCTGCTGCCTCTGCTCCTGTTGCTGCCGCTGTTTCTGTTGTTGTTGTTGCTGCTGTCTCTGCTGTTGTTGTTTTTGTTGCGGCTGCTGCTGCTGCCTCTCTGACGGCGCCATGTGCAAGTTTAATGATTTAATTAAATTTTGTTTGGCAGCTGCGGCTTTGACGCTGCCTCCTTCTGCTCTTTTGAACCCCGTCTCCCCCTCTCCCTCTTCGCCACTGTTTTTTGCTTTGTTGCACGACCTCCGCTTGCATCATTTCAAACTGTCGCTGCGCGACCATGATGCTGCAACGATGAAATGCAACATATTCATCTCTGTGTGTGGACAACCTACGGAAATTTCGTTTGATTGTTTCCCCCGGCCATGGATGTCTCGCGATTTACATATCTCTCAGGGTTAAACTGAAATATTTTCGCATGGCAACAACATGTTGTCAAAAATAACCTTTGATGGGAGATATAACTATGAATTCTGACATTTAAATTAAGTTTAATATATTGATAACTTGGCTGCAAAACAAAAACAACGAGAGCAGAAGTTTATAATATATATTTTATTCGATTCATCAAAGTTATTAGATATACCCACAGGGACTAAGTAAGGCCTTAATTGCTCTCCCTTACTCACTTGATAATGATGTATTATTATACCAATTAAAAACTGATTCCACAATATGATTTACTGCCTCTTAACCTGTTTCTCGCTCCCTTTAGAAAGCACTCATACATCATTCAGATATATATTTTCATATTTATTACTTAACTGATTGGGACAGGTGAATTTCCGCACAATTTCCCAACTTGTTGTTGTCGTTGTTGTTGTCTTATTAGTGAACTATATGCAAATGTTGTTGTCAGATATGGCGCATTTGAGCTGAGCAAACAACAAGTTCCCCCAACGATGCCAACTGTTTTTTATTGTTGTTCTTTCTTGATATGACAAGCAAAAGTATTTTTATGGATTTTTTCAAAACAAAAAAAAAACAGAAAATCGGAGAAAAATATTTCTCAATGAAAACCAAAAAATATTGTGCCACGCCCCGCTTGCCAAACCCCTGCAACCCTTAGCCAAGAGTTCTCATTCCCATTGGCAATGCTGTCGTTTGTCATATGTGTTTTTCACGAAAATATGCGATGTATCCGGTCGTATATAGTGTCTCTCTCTATATATGTATGTGTATATAGGAACGTTGTTAAGTATTTTGTAGGGGTCGCTCGCGCGATCATTAACAGAGCACGAGAGGCAGCAGAAAATCGAGAGCAAGTGGGAGAGGCAAGAGAGAGAGAGAGAGAGTGAGTGCGATTGACAGACAACGGGGAAAGCCGTGAAAATTCAGTTGTCCCGTGGCCTGTCGCCAATGCCGTCGCAGTTTCGTGGAAGCAATGAACGTGTGCGGTGCAGCCAGCAAAGGCGACAAGCGAAAAGCGGCGGAAAATTCACAGAAATACAACAACAATTGATGACAAAGTATACATAAAAAGTATATAGATACGATATACAAATAAGCAAAAATCCAAGTGTGTGTGTTTGTGTGTTTTATTGTGGTTTTTTCTACATAAATCATCATCGAGTCTCTTAAAACGTGACCTTGTGCGATAATTATTTCCTCCCCTCCCTCGGCCTCGTCGAGAACTTCCCTGTAAAAACTGCAGCTTTACCTGTAATGGCGGTATTTTTTTTATAGATATTTTGGCAAGTGTCCGGGCTATTACGATATATAAAACTAGCATATATAGTACACTTCTCTCTCTTTGTATACTCGTATATACTAGATATCGCCTGATTTCCATTGGCATATAGGAATGGCGGGCACGTCAAGTTTTATATAGATTTCGTCGCTTGTTATTTTTGGGATTATTGCAAACAGCTTTTTGGGCAAAATAAAAAACCATGTTTTCACATGTATATATATCATATTTTTGCGGTTATTCATGCTGGCAATTCCAACGCATATACACACACATTTATCAGATTAATCTGCATGCCAAATTGTACGAATTCATATGCCTTCTATATGCGATCAAACAGATTTTCAACCTAATTTTATAAAACATGCACATTTCTCAAGCATTCCAATGAAAATGTGAACTGGGAAAACTGTGGAAACACCTGTTTCACATCTAGCTAGAAAACTCTGGAATATTTCCTATAAGTTGACAATACAATGGAAATATATCTACCTTATGAATTATACATATTTTCCACATTCCACTAAAGTTGAAACAACTTCAAGTATTTTCTTTCCCTCTTTGTGGAATTTTAATGGCTTTTCAGTTTCAATTTCAGAATTTTTTCATCGATTTATATTCTGAAAAACTTAAAACTGTTTCGAGATATGACCTTTTTATTTTTGCAAATACAATCGTAAATTGGGTGTAAAATCTTATCATAAAATTATACTGTCAACTTGTGAGTAGGTTATCTAATCTAAGAGAAGCGAGGAGTGCCTTATTTATATACTGAAAAGTCAGAGACTATATGTCTCATATAAGAACAGTTCCTATTTCGAAACTGAAATAGACTCATCTTTTGACAACTTCCCCCACGAAAAACTTGAATTGTTATGATATTTCTGTGTGTGGGGATAAACTATGTGAAAAGCATGTTTATTATCCGCAGCAAATCGAAAATTTATGCGCAATGTTTTAGTTTTTATTATTATCGTATTTGTGTTCGCCGTCCATTTAGTTTTAGGATCTTGTGTACATTTCTTGCGCTAATTTTCAAACATATCGTAAAAGGCAGCATCGTAAATTTTTCGAAAACCATGACATGCGCTGTTGTTTATGATTTATATGCCGCCATTATAAATACTCGTACAATATTTCATTCAGTTTTTGTTATTTTTTCTCTTATTGCATTTCGTAATTGTTTAGTTTAAAGGCCAAAAGAAAAAAACCTTTTAATTTGTTTTCTCTTGGGAATTTATTGTCCTCTTGGCCTTGGCCATCGATCGTAGGCTAGAAAACTGCATGAGTTTTCCAGGCACTTGCCATGGCCAACGATGCGAGTCAAGAAAAGTGTCAAGAAAACTTTGCGCACGCGAGAACAGATGTTCTTCACGAAATGTTTTCATTTTGAACGAAACTGAACGAATGGAATTTCGAACACAGCGCAAGAATCTTCTTGATGACGATCCCCAGTTCGCGTGGGTGTCATAAAAAGCAGAGAGAAGAGCCAGATATAACTATATACATAATTGATCAATGCACACACACACACACTACTTATAAGTAGGCGAAAATTTCATTGAACAATTTCGCTATTAGCACGTTGATGTTTCAAGTTCAACAAACATTGTATATATTTATGAGTTTTCACCACATTTTTTTGTGGTTTGAATTTTTGTAAGTGTCATGCGGAATGGGGACTGAAAATTTATATATATTGCGTGATTTTGGTCAAGACCAGCGCATTTTTAAGTGAAGAGTAATGACAACTTTATTGATTCGCCGAAAATTAAATTGAATTTATTAATTAAATACTATTTTTGTTTGTTGTTTTATATTTTAAAATGTTTAAAGAGCACTTAATCAATTAACTTTAGTTTTATATTACGAGGGTCGTTTGATAAGTCCGTGACTTTTTGAATAAAATATATTTTTTTCGTCAAAGAAGCGTTTTATTTCTCAACATAATCTCCTTTTAGCTCTATACATTTAGTCCAGCGTTTTTCCAATTTTTTTATTCCTTCCAAATAATAGGTTTTCTCAAGGCCCTCAAAATAGTCGTTTGTTTCTGTGATGACCTCTTCATTTGACCCGAATCTCTTACCGCCGAGCCATTTCTTCATGTTTGGAAACAAAAAATAGTCACAGGGGGCTAAATCTGGAGAATATGCTGGATGGGGTAGCAGTTCGTAGCCCAATTAATGAAATTTTGCCATGCTGACTACACACGTGTGCACCCGTGCATTGTCCTGATGGAACAGCACTTTTTTTTTCGCCAAATGCGGTCGTTTCTGCTTCAAATCAATATCGAATCTGTCCAAAAGCTCTGAATAATATTCGCCGGTGATCGTTTTACCCTTTTCAAGGTAATCGATGTGAATGATACCTTGTGCATCCCAAAAAACTGTGGCCATGACCTTGTTGGCCGACAGACCCACCTTGGCCTTCTTTGGTGCACGTTCACCCGGAGAAACCCACTGTCTTGATTGTTCTTTGGTCTCTGGTGTGGTGTGGTGGATCCATGTTTCGTCTACGGTAACGAAACGGCGCAAAAATTCGTTTGGATTGCGGTTGAACATCGCCAAACACTCCTTTGAAATGGTCACACGGTTGCGCTTATGGTCGTGTGTGAGCAATCGCGGCACCCATCGCGCGGAAAGCTTTTTCATGTCCAAATATTCATGTAAAATGTGATGTACCCGTTCAGTTGAGATGCCTACAGCCTCAGCTACCTCACGCACTTTCATTCTCCGATCATCCAATATCATTCCATGGATTTTGTCGACGATTTCTGGCATGACGACCTCTTTTGGGCGACCTGAACGTTCGGCATCACTTGTACTGGTACGACCACAACGGAACTCAGTAAACCATTTCTTAACCATTGAAATTGATGGTGCAGAGTCCCCATAATATTTATCAAGTCTTTCCTTGGTTTCGGTGATGGATTTTTTACGCGCAAAAAATAATGCTTAATTAGCACACGAAATTCACTTTTTTCCATTTTCGTTAAAATTCACGAGATCGTCTGCTTTCAATGCCTATAAAACGCAAACCAAAAAACGCAGCTTTCTCAAAATTTTACAGTCAGCTGTTAATCGATAACTGCTGACAGGAGCAGTGTTGTATTTAGAGCAGGTGCGCGGCAAATACAAAAAGTCACGGACTTATCAAACGACCCTCGTATATCATTATAGTTTATTTCATGTTTTTAACCTTCGTTCTTCTCTCTCTGCTCTTTCTAGTTGAAGCAAATCTGAGCACAGTTTGAAAGCCACTGGAAGAGTTTTGGCGGAGCGCCTCGACTCTCTCTCTCAAAATGGAGCAACCATTGATTGTGAGGGCCGAGTACTCGTTTATGGGCAGCAACAACGATGAGCTGTGCTTCAAGAAGGGTGACCTGATAACGGTAACGCAACGCGAGGATGGCGGCTGGTGGGAGGGCACACTAAACGATAAGACTGGCTGGTTTCCCAGCAACTATGTGAACGAGTACAAGGCCCAATTGCCACTGGCCGAGACCATCAGGCCGCCTGAGGAGATACAGGAATATCGTTCGGTGGTGCTCAAGGATCTGCTCGACTCAGAGCGGGCGCATGTGGCCGAGCTGCAGGGTCTGCTCGAGAACTTTCTGGAGCCCATGCAGCAGACGCAAATGTAAGTGGAGTATACAATACAAAAAGGTTTTCCCGAATTTAAACTTCTTTCGCTCGTCTACAGACTCAGCCAGGATGAGTACGCGCAGTTGATGTGTAACTTTGTGGAGGTGGTGCGCACCCACGAGGATCTGCTGCAGCAGATTGAGGAGTGCAACGATCGTGTGGGCAAACTCTTTCTCAGCAGTGCTCCGCTAATGAAGAAGGTACATCAGGCCTATTGTGCAGCCCATCCAAAGGCCATAGTCATATTAGACAAGTACAAGTGAGTTGCCTCCTTGGTTACCTTCCTAAAGATTCCTCTTATTAATCTACTCTTCACTTCTCTGCAGGGATGAGCTGGAAAAGTATATGGAACGACAGGGTGCTGCCACGCCGGGACTGCTGGTGCTAACCACGGGTCTCTCCAAGCCATTTCGTCGCCTCGACAAGTATTCAGCCATGTTGCAAGAACTGGAGCGCCACATGGAGAGCAGTCATCCGGATCGTGGTGACACACAGCGCAGCGTTGCGGTCTATAAAGATATTGCCGCAACTTGCTCGGCAACGCGTCGCCAGAAGGAGCTGGAACTGCAGGTTCTCACCGGACCTGTACGCAATTGGCAGGGACAGGAGCTGAGCACATTGGGTGATATCATACACATGGGCAGTGTGGCCGTTGGCCCTGATCATCGTGATCGTTACTTTGTGCTCTTCCCCCAAACGTTGCTCATACTCAGCGTCAGTCAGCGCATGAGTGCCTTCATCTATGAGGTCAGTGAACGGGATGAGGAGAAAAAGGAGTATGGAGTATTAAACTTACCTTCATTTTACAGGGTAAACTGCCGCTCACTGGCATCGTTGTGAATCGTCTGGAGGATACGGATGCCATTAAAAATGCCTTTGAGATCAGCAGTCCGTTGATTGAACGTATTGTTGCTGTTTGTCAGGGACCCAATGAGGCCAACAAGTGGGTGGAGCTGCTGAATGCCAACAATCCCAGTCTGCCCATGGGCATCAAGCGACAGCTCAGCAATCTGAGCAACTCATCGCTGGGCGGGCAACTGAATGCGGCGCATGTAAGTGCTGGAAATTGCTAAAAAATCGAGTCCACAAAAAATGCTTTCATTACTCTCTCACATCTTTTAAGTACAAGCAGATATATGTGATATGTATATGTTTGTATATATAGTTTATATTTGTATATGTAATGACCGAGGTGCTGTTTAACTAAGGAAGATGTTAATGAATGCTGGACAGACTTGGCAGATGTAGAATACTCTTGGGGGATTTGGAGATAGAGAGACTTTTTTAACCTGTTTAGAATTTTGTTACCTTCTTAATACAATGAAATTAATGATATATTTAGCGGGAGACGTGACAAACTTTCCTATTTATTTATTTATATGAATTTCTAGCCGAGTTGATTGTGTCATGTGCGTCTGTATAAATAAAGGTGGAGATCATAGCTATTATATGATGATTTCTCTTCACTTCATGTAGATCAATTTAATTTCAAACTTTAACCAAATTGCAAAGTTAAGCTAAGTATTTCTGTTCTTCAAAGAGTATCTTTCAGTCGAGCACACTCGACTGCAGCTTTCCTACTTCTCTATAAATAAATGCGAAACTCGATAGCATCGCCATAGTTCTGCAGCACAAATAATACCTATATACACAAACATATATATATCAGTACATATATATCCATATTGATTTATATTGATGAACTTGGCAGCTCAGTCAGCATCTGGACTCGCGTGGCTATTGCACACGATTCTCGCTGTGTGCCTACTACAACAACAACAACAACAGCAACAACAACAATCAATCGCAACTTGGTGATCCATTGCGTCCATTTCGCATCACACTGCCGCCAGGTAGTTACCCACCCACAGCACCATATGCGAATCTCAGTGCGCACTTTGCGCGTCTGGTGCGTGCGGGTCGCCTGCGCAGCGCCATTGTGAAGATGCTGCTGTATCCGCAGGCACGTCAGAGTATCGATCTCAAGCGGATTGCGCTGCGCAAGAAGCGTTGCCACAAGGCAGCCGTCAAGCTGCTCAAGGATATCAATGCCAATGTGGCGGAGGAGGAATCAGTGATGTCATCACAATCGGAGCTGGAGCGTCAGGATGCCTTTGAGTTGCCCACCGATTCGGAGAGTTATGACGATGAGTATGAGGATGAGTATCTGCATAGTTGCAATTCGGATCCCTTTGAGTATGTGCGCTTCTATCAGAATCGCGACGTGGCCTCCACTTGCAATTCGACGGGCACCTTTGTGGATCACGGCACAAGGACGCGGCACACCTCGTCTATAAATCTCATTAAACTGGATTCCGTGGATGCGGATGAGTTGCTGGTGCAGCATGAACTGAAAAAGGAATCCCTTGTGATTGGATCACGTGCATTGCGTGCACTGGCTAGAAAATCCACAGAGCGCAATTCCAGTGTGCACACATCAACGGCAACCATTAATCTCGGTGGTTCCAGCATCACCAATTGCGTGACAGAGGAACGTGAAGAGGCAGACGAAGAGGAGCACACATCGCTGCCAGCTTCACAACCTTCGTCGTTGCAACAGCAAAGCTCGGATGCCAGCTCCATGTATGGTGCACGCCTTGGTGGCGCCTTCATGGCCTGCGAGAATCTGACGAGCATGCCAGAGGATCTCAAACCTGTGCGCATTGTGGCAGCCACAGCGCAGTCACTGCCGCCTGGTTCGCCCACCGAACGGCACAGCATGCCCAGCATATTTGTGGGCAACCGCTTCAATCGTTGCGTCGACACAGAGGTCTATGTTCCCAGTTGGCGTGAGCGGCACGAGACACAGAATCAAAGTGTGGACGGGCAGTTGCTGCCGGAGGAGGAGGGAAGGGATGTTCACTCGAGTACAATGGATTTACCCGCCGCATGTCGCACTGCACCGGATCAGCTGCAGGCAGAGCTGTTGTATAACTACGAGGAGGCAGTGGGAGCTGGCAATGTGAATCAGCGTGTGTCGCACAAGAGTGACAGTCCCACGACGGGTAATCTACGTAATGAACCCGCCACCAGAAGCAGTTCCACAACCGAACTCTGCATCGAGGCCAGACAGCGTGCACCCGCAGCAGCAGCAGCAGCGACAGTCGATGGCAGCAAAAGAGATTCCATTAGGCGCTGCATAAGCTATCAATTCCTACAGATGAACAATCGCCCGGCAGCAGATGCACCTAGCCACGGCACTGGTCCTGCTCCTGCTCCTCCTACGTCCGGGCGACGGGATCAGCTGCACAGTGATTGCAAGTGTCGCTGCTGCGAGAGCTCACAGTGTCCCAGTCCACGTTCCAGTGATAGCGGCATGGCTGGCAGCTGCACCATCGCCTCCCCTGATCCACCTAGCGCTGAGTGTGGTGCTGGCATCGATGTGCTCGATCAGGTGGAACCTGAGAGACGTTTTGATGTTTGTGGCATGTTTCGTGAAAAGTTTCTGACACCCGAAGCAACGCAGGATGAGGTGCAAGAGGAACAGCCTCAGCAGGAGGAGGAGCAGCAGCAGCAGCAACAAACGCCGCCACCGCCGCCGTCGTCGTCAACGGAATCCTCTAGGAAATCCGCTTCGAATTCCTCGACAAATCAATTCCAAATCAATACAAAAAGTATTTTTCTGCCCTCATCCAATTCGATGGATGAAAGCGCCACACGGCCCCGTGCCACGCCCATTAATGCATCCAACGAACTGCTCTTCAGCGCCAGCGGCTTTCGCTCAGCGGATCAATTGAATGCGCAGCAGGAGGATGAGGATTCCGCACAGCCGCGTGCCATGTTCCGATCGGGCATGTATGCGCATTGGTGGAAGAAGGAACGTCTGCCGCCGGAGGTGCTGCGTGGCATTGCCGCCGCCTACAACAAGAGACTGCCGTCGAGCAAAGACTCCAATTGTTCCATGGCATCAATGTGCTCCAGTTGCTATTGCTCGCTGGGCGTGAGCGGATTCAGTGAGGGCGCCATTTACTGTTCCATTTGCCACAATTGCTGTGGCGAATCGACGGAGACGAGCACCACGAATACCACAACCACAACAGCTTCCACCTGCTCCAATTGTCCTGTTTGCAATGAGGATTTGGATCGATTTCCAGTCGGAGTTGAAGCAGACAGAGCAGTTGCGCGAGGAGGAGCAGCTGCAGGCGGAGGAGCGGCACGTGCCGCCGCTTTGCGTTTGTCTGCGGCACGAGACGCCTTCGCCGGGGCACGTCCCTCGTATTCGTCGTCGCTCGATTGTCCCATTTGTGCGGCGCGCGTAGCTTTAGCAACCGAAGAAGGCAAGCAAAACAGCAAAGAGTGAGACGCCGCCCTCATGCCACGCCCCCTCCTGGATATACTCCAGTTGGAGGTGAAGCTGCTGGGCGCGCAGCTTTTGTGCACGTGTTCCAGTTCCAGTTTGATTGTTTTGTAAATTCGTTTTGCTCACGTTTGCCTCCTGCCTCCCTCATTCTCTAATACTCCTTGTATCTCTCTCTCTTTCTCTATCTTTCTATCTTTCTCTGTCTATCTCTCTTGCTCTCTTGTGATTTGGCCAATTCGAAGCACGTACCAAACATTTCGGAATCATTGAATGAACATGCTTGCCACGCGAGTCGAACATGCTGTCACATCCCATACACGCATTTGACTAACAACCTAACTCTAATTCACTTGATTGGAACTAGTTCTGAGTGAGGTTTATGCAAATTGAAACAGTTTACGGGCGTTTAGGGCAGCACAATTGTGATGCACCCTAATTGAACTAGTTCCCGTTAAGGTTTATGCAAATGGAACAGGAGAAAATATGATTTAATCGAGTTGCACTATTTCCGAGTGTAATTAATGCCGATCAAACCAGTTCGTGGTCGTTTATATCAGCGCAAATATGATTTACTCATCTTGAAGTGGGTCTGAACTAGTTCACATGAATTTAAGTCAGTGTTTATTGATGTTAAACTTCATTTCAACCAGATGACTAGTGAAAAAACCTTAAATTTTGTGAATTATCAAAACCTTGCAATATGAACTAGTTCCAGTTCAGTTCAACAAACTCCAATCATAGCTATTGCTTTGCTGTGAAAAATCTTAGTCTGAGAACAGAGCAGCCAACGGCCAAGAATATCAACGAACTTTATGAACTAGATCAAAAGAAACGATTATTTTTGGAACTAGTTCAAACATGTTAAAATAGGAGAAACTAAGTTAATTGTTTCGAATCTTTTATATCCGAAAGCTGGGAACTTACTTTTAATGTGGTCCACCAAATGAACTAGTTCATTCTGAAAGTAGTTTAGAATTAAACAAAGATATTTGGGGTATAAACAAATGTATTTAGTATGATAAGCATATATACTATGATTTGCACTAACTAGTTCATGAACTAGTTCCCTCTCAACGTCCACCCCCACCACGCAAGCCTTGCGCGTTGCCCACTAACCCCAAGAAAGAAATTTCTAATTTCTCGAGCCAAGAAGCAAAAACAAAAGCCAAACGAATTACAAAACACACAAAAGACAAACAGAGAAGAAGAAAGAAGAAAGAGGAAAGAGAAACACAAAAACAAAAAAAACTCATTCGATTTGATTTGCTTGCTGCGCTTTGCTCGCTGCGCTGCTCGCGTCGCTGCACGATGGACTTGCAGCCTGTTGCCTGTTCACACGTTCACGTTAACGTTCTCGTTCTTGTTGTTGTTCTTGTTGTTTATCATCATTAGAATTAGTTATAGTATGAGTATTATGATCATTATCTTTGACAGCTGCCAAGAACTTTCATCAGAACTAACTAAAATGCCCTCATTGAAGCAAAACAAACTCGTGAACCGTGACTAACTCACACTCTTTCACTCCATTGCAGATGTCTCCGCCATCGAGCCACAGCCTGTTGCTGCCGCCCGGCAGCAGTCTCAACAGCAGCCTCAACAACAACAACAACAGCAGCATCAGCAACAACAGCCAGGGGGGAGCGGGAACTGCAGCGATGTCACAACACAAACGGAGCCTGTCGTTCAATCATCATCTCAGCTACAACCAGTACACGCCCACTCAGCCTCCACCACATCTTCAGCATCAACCACAACCACCAAGTCTACCAAGTCATCTGGGGGCAATAGGCCACAAATCAAATTTAGTCCCGATACCAAACAACAAGACAGCGATGGCCATCACGGACGTCAGCAATCAGGCAGCGGTGGCAGCAGCAGCGGCGGCGGCAACAACAACAGCAGCAGCAGCAGCGGCGGCGGCGGCGGCGCCAAACGCAAGGAAAGGAAGCACAAAGGGTGAGTGACCCCAAATTCATATTCTAAAGTACTTTCTAACTCATCTCTCTTCATCCTCTAGCTAACTGGACCATCAGTTGTCTGCGTCCGACGCCGCCGTTGCGTCCAAGTTTGTTAAATGCGTCCAGCTCCGGTTCCGGTTCCGGCTCCGGCGGCAGCTCCAACAACGCTCTGTCCAGCTATTGCAGCGGACGTCGCAATCAGCCAACGTTCGAGGAGGATGCACTGGTGCTGCGCGTCTTCGAGGGATACTGTGCAGCGTATCAGAATAGTGCCAGGAACACCATACACTCGGGTAAGTTCCGCAGATCTCCCCATCAAGTGTGCTTCGTCTAGATCCCGGACGATACTATATATACATATATATATATTCGCCATATTTCTCAGTGTGTGTTTTATCTTAAGTTTTCGATTTTGTAGCCAAATTGCTTTACCTCACACACATACATACACACGCCTTACACACACACAAGACACGCCCACTTAAATGTCAAAAAGCTGCTAAAAAGAAAATGAATATAAAATTGAATTAAACTTTCATTTTGATTATTTGTCGGTTTGGTTTCATTTTTAACAATTCGTCAAGCGCGTTTCACAACAGAAAGAATCAGAAACAAAGAGAATACGGAAAAATAATAATAATTTATAATCCAAATTGTATTAGTTCATAAGTGACAAATAATTGTTAAACAACGACTCTCACTCACTTTCTCTCTCTAACTAGATTTATAATTTTAACAATTGGATATTAATATTCAGATTCAGAACTGTAACTGTGGATATACAAAAAAAACAAAAACAAACATACTTTATAAACCATAAATATGGATTTTGTCGAGGGAATTTAATGATTTTTATTAATTTTGTTAATGTATTTGAGTTTTGTTAATTTTTCTCATTAATGAAATATGATTTCTTGTGTTTTTGGTATCGGAAAAGAAATATGAAAATAAATACAGCAAATGTTTTTGGTTAAATTTGCCCATTTATGCATTGTAAACATCAGTAGAGTTTCTTTAGTTATCATGCTCATTTCAAACCCGATCAACTACGTTTATAACATGACTGTCTTATCTGCTATACATATTTATCTTTATTTAATGCTGTAAACGTAGTTCCCCTCACATACCCCACATATCTCATATAATCCTTAGTCTTAAGCCTCACACGATTGTTAATTGAACGGTTTCTGTTTATCTCCCTTAGTTCCTTTTGGTATCTTGTTCTCTCTCTCTCTCTCTTATGTTAATTATCTTGTGCTCCCTTTTGGTTGTGGTTTCTTTTACATTTTGTTTCTCTGCTTTAGAGTAATTATTTTGCTGGTTTGGTTCATCAATTTCCCCCATCACCTCACCTGAACACTCACACACCCCTACACACGCACACACCAACAACTACACACTCTCCTCAGCTTAATCATTTGCCATACATTGTTGTCGTTGTTGTTGTCTTTGGTTTTTTTCTCGTTTTTTTATTTATTTCATTGTGGTTTTTTCTTCCCCATTGTTTTTCTTGTTGTCTCGTCTCGTTGTTGGTATTTCGTTCTTTCGTTCTTCAAAATATCTTCATTTTCTCTCTTTGTCTTTCACGCCGACCCAACAACTTGAACTTCGACCTACTCAACTCCGACTTGGTATACTACTAGCCTTGCAGCCGTGGACTCCCTGCCTGCCCATACGTGGTGGCAAGCTGAAAACAAGCAAAGCCTTCTCCACCTCCAATCCGCAGCTGCCTTTTATAGCCAATCAGCAACAGCAACAACAGCAACAGCAACAACATTCTCATCACCAGCAACAGCAGCAACAACACGCACAACAGCAACACCAACTGCAGCAGCAACATGCACAGCAGCAGCAACAACAACAACAGCGTCAGCACTCGGCAGGCAGCCTGAACTCCTCGTTCATTTGGCGCGAGGCCAGTCCGAATAGCTTCAATTTGTACTCCAGCTCGGTTGGCTCCGCCCTGAATGCGGCACCAGGGCAACGCTACTCGGTTTCTGGTGGAGCAGCAACTATTGCTGGCATGGGTGCAGGCAGCGCTGGTGTAGGTGCCTCGCCCAGCATTAAGGATTATCAGCGTGCCTTGTCGGAGGAGCGTGCCACACGCAAATCACTGAATCGTCTGAAAAGTGGCTTCGGCTCTGGCTACGATAATGTCTGCACGTCGCCACTGCTGCCGCGTAAGAGCAAACCAACGCCCAAGTTGCTGGCACAGCAAGCAGCAGCAGCAGCGGGGGGCTATCAACGAGGAGGTGCAGGTGCAGGTGGAGCGGGAGCGGGAGGTGCCACCACCATAGTGAAACCCAATCCTGGCCAGCATCCTGGACTCTATGATAGGCGATTGAATCGTTCCTTTGAGACATCCTCGTCGCATCGCTATGCGGGCTTTGGTGCCGGCTATCTGATGAACTGTGGCGGCGCCTTGCGCACCAGCACCTTGCAACGCAGCACGCCACAGCTGGCGGCGGGTGGCGAGAGATCCGATGACAGCGATGTGGAGCGTGGAGGTGAACATGGTTGCACGGCACTGCTGCGCAATGGCAGCTCTGCTGGAGTCGGAGCAGGAGGAGGAGCTGGCACCCTGGAACTGAATCCGGATGGCACAAAGCGGCAATCGGGCAGCTGGTGTTGCGGTAATTTTGTCATGAAGCAATGGCGCAAGATCAACCATCTTTGAGTCCGTCTCCGTCGTCGTTGTGTGTGTGTGTGTGCGCTCTGTAAAGGGATGGTAGGGGAGGGTGTGGCATGTGTCCTCATTACGCATCAGCTTCATATTCGATAAGTCGCTGCTGCTGCTGCTGCTGCCGCTGCCTCTGCTGCTTTGCTTTGAATGCGCTGCCCGCCGCTGCAGTTTTACATATACACATACAATATCTATATATATATCTATATCTATATAGCTGCTATCCATAAAAAACTTGATTGTTTTTAGTTAACATTTGCTGTGTTGCTCAAGCTTCAAACAAATCGATAGACTTGTACTCGATATAACTTAGTTCGATTGCAGCAAATCGCAATAATAATTAGTTAAGTGAGGCTGGCAACTCTAGCTCTAGTTTCTGTGTGTGCCTAGAAATTGTTTGATTCTCGCAGCAGATCGGTAAAATGTTGTATGATTCTATGATATTATTTATATTAACATAGCAGATCTTTCCTTAACAAATTTATACTTTTCATTTTAGAAATGTTCGAGAAAAGAATATTTTGTAAAAGTTTACTCAATCAATTTCAAAAATTTAGAATGTTAAATAGAAGTTTAACTTATTTTGTTTAATATTAGGAGATTCTAAAGCTTTAAACTAAAACGATTTTTTATTGTTAACAATTTAAATATAGAAAAAAAAAATTTCCTTTTCAAATTTTAGCCTTTTTGCAACTTTTCTTCTCAAAACTTTTACCGATCTGTTGCTGTATAACTGTGTGTAGTTGTTTTAATATTATATACTATATATATTTTTTTTAATCATATACTAACTGTAAGTCGAGTGATCTGTAAACTAGTTAGGTGCAAATAGCAAGAAAAGAGAAGAAAGCGAAAATCGATAAAAGACTCAGCCAAAAAAAAGACTAGCTATCGCAATTGATTGATTCGTGTTAGTTGCAAGTACCCAGTACTTGTAGATTATAGTCTGCCACCAACGCCGCCGCCGACAACACTTGCCCCGCGTACTTGAAGTGCAACAACTTCCCCAGCTGGTTCCTGTGCGAAGCTAACTGATTACCCGCCCTGACAGAGAGAAAAAACAGCTTAAAACTGGCCACATTAGCGAGGCTTCTACATTTTCCGTCCAAAACGGAACACAACTATACACTACTATATATACAGATATTTGTGACTTGATATACACTTGATTTGCCATAGCTTACACACTATAGGGAGTAATTGATATTTCTTTGTGCTTGTACTCGGCTGAAGAAGGGTGCCCAGTGAAGGTTGCTTGTTACCTGCCTAGCGAAAACAACGAAACAAAACAAAACCCATTAAGGATATTGAATACTTAATCAAAATGGAATGTGCGATGTGTAATCAAAATATATGGAAATCAAAAAGAACCGTTGAAACGCTTTAAATGTTAGTCAAAAGTACTTGGCAATAACTAGCAATAACTAAATGAAACATGAATATAGAGAACCTACAATTAACTGTTGTTGTGCATTATATTATACTATACTCTAAGCTGTAAGTGTTTTGTGAAACGTTGTCTAACCAAATACAATTACCAACTAACTAACTATTATTAATAATACCGATTAATGCGTTTATATACGTTTGTATTGTATTGAGATTTCGAGATTTTGATGATGGCAAAACAGAAAAAAAAAAAGAATGAAAAACTGAAACCGAAACAAAATTGAAATAAAATCATTTATATTGAAGATGATCTCGTTGTATTTTGTATTTGTATTTGTGTCTCTGTGTGGTCTACTAGATAATCATAAATATACAACTTACATTAACTTGTGTAGAATTGCTTATACATGTTCCTCTTTCTTTGTAGAGATTAAAATTAAACTAATTAGAATCGATAAGTAATTTGTGTTAATTTATGATTTCCAATAAGCTTAGCGAGCACCTTTTAAAATAAGTTTATATATTGTGTAATATGCAGCGCCATACTCAACACCCCCCACCACCGATAACATCATATCATATCATACCATATAATCGATTAATCATCCTACCATATACATATATTCATCACATATTCATTTCGATTCATTGCGCTTTGAGCTAGTTTAAACACACGAAACACTAACATCGTCTTCCCGTTTATCCTGTTTTCTTTTCTCCAACAACAACAACAACAACAACAACACAACAATAACTAATCTCAGGCCTCGAGAATGAAGATATGACGCCGACGCTGCGACAACTCTGGACCGCCATCAAGCAGATGCAGCAGGATATGTCGCAGATCAAGCTGCAGATTAACGAGGAGCGCGCCCTGCGAGCGGACTTGCAACAGTTGCTGATGCAGCATCTGGAGACGAGCAGCGTCGGCAGTGGAGCCAATACGCCAAAGTGTTGACTATGCAGCGAAACGGATTCCCACTGAGAATTACTTCAACAACAACGACAACAACAAACTGAAAACAAAAGAAATCCCGCCGCCGCTTTTAGCTTTAAAATGTATTTTGTCAGAAACTCCCGATTCAAATGTACTTGGCCTCAGCTATTAAGATATATAGTATATATTCGTAGTGTATAACCATGTGAGAGTGACAATATGCCAACTGCATGTGAAATTGTTGAGCAACTGCAGCTTCTTCTGTCTAGCCCCATCTATCTAATTATCCCAAAACTATCCCAACTGTAACTACCAAACCTATTCTAGAGAGAGCGAGATTGCGCTTTCGTTTATGTGGCACTTTTGGATTAAACTACTTTTTTTGTTAGTTTCTTATTTAAACATAATATAATTGCATATATACTTAGCTTAAGTCGGACTAGAACTATAACTGATTTCGGAAATAACTGATGTGCCAAACGTAAACAACGCTCAAAACAAGTTGTATTTATTGTGTAGTGAATTGTATTGAAAAAGTGTATACAAATTGTAATTGTAATAAATAAATCTAAACGTAATTTAAACAAAAACAATTTCGAAATTGCAAATTTCAAATGAGCCGGCTAAGTATTAAAATTTGTGTTGCCTACTTTTAGGTACAAATGTCAGACGCGCTTTTGAGCTCGTCTATATTTGTTGTTGCATACTTTCTTACAGCGCAGTGATTGACTTAACAGTCAAATGTTAGATTTAACAGTGTCATGTTAAAATTCCTTTTCAAACCCCTAAACGGGACCCTGGTGCGTTTTTAAACTTTTTTTGGCCTTAAAAAACCAAAGAAACTGGAAAAAAAGGACAAAATTTTGCAGGCTTCTCCAGGAAATGCTGTACACTCCACAATCTTCGAACACTTGTCAACTGTTAGAAAAAAAAGAAGGACAGATAAAAAACGACCCGCATTTCGATATCTTTTTTGGTTTTGGCGCAATTTCGAATTGAAAATGGAAAAAAACTTTAAATGAAAAACTGCTTGTCAAGACAACAGAGCTCTGCTGAGTAGGCAGTGAACTGCTTGCACTACTTGCTCTTTTGGCGCTAGATTCAAAAAGGCTTAAAACAATCTTTTGACATTAAAAAAGGCTAGATTTGCAGTTAAAAAATCTATATTTGACAGTTAAGGCCGAGCTGACAACACTTATTGACTGGTTCTTTTGGGCCAAGTATCTATAATTTCTTTATTTATCTTTCTTTCTGCACTCCAAAGCGAAATTTAATTGCCAAACTAACGTTTATTCTCTAAAGACGAGCTAATTGTTTAAGCATGTGGGAAAACATTGTTAAACAATGTTGTGTTGACTTTACAACTGCCTCGAGTTTGGATTAACAATTTACTGCAAAGCACTTTGAAAGCATTTTCAGCTCTGCTCGGCTCTGCTCTGCTCTGCTTCACACACAAAACTCTGCTGGCAACTGTATCTGTAACCGAAAGATACATTCGCATGGTGCACATAATGAGATTACAATCACGCTGGCGCTGGCGACAAATGAGTGACAAGCGGCTCTGGCTGTTCTGGTACTCAGCCGACGACGAGTTTGCGAAAACAATTTCAGTGTGTCAGTAAGGAGTCGAGAACAATGTCGGTCCGCCTGTCCGGCTGTCCGACTGTCTATCCATATGCCGGCCTAGGTGTCACTTCCACTTCCTCCTGCAGCAGCAGCAGCTTGTGTGTCTCTCACATTTGTTTAGTTTGGGATTTGCAGCAACTTCGCCGGATGACAATGACGGAAGTTTGTGCTTGCAAAAAGTTAGTAGTGAGTGGAGGAAGGAGCAGGGGGAGGTAGGGTACGGGGGCAAGAGTGCTCTGCCTGCTGCCACAACAAGCAGTTTTCCAGTTTTGCGCGACGCCCTTTTGCTTGTTAGCGAAATTTACTGCAGCTGCTTAGCTAAATGCTCAACTATTTGTTGTGGCTCTCCCTCTCTCTCTCTCCCCTCTTTCTCACTCTCTCTCTCTGTCTGTCCGTCTGTCGTGCACTCTCTCTAATGACAATCATTAACGCGCCTGCGGGCTCGTCTTTCATATTTTTCAACTACCATATTTAATTATTAATAATTAGCAATTTATTTCTGACTCGCAATTTAACACAGACAATCTACGCTTCGTCATCGCCCAAAGGCCGAGGCTCCGTCCCTCCCTCCCCTGACTAGTTACTGCAGCTGTTATTGTTGCTAGTTGCGCTGCAAACTAATCGCTGGCCTAGGCTAAATCGCCCAAAGAGTCCAATTATCCGCTTGATGCCTCAGAATTATAGCAGAGTTCTCTCTCGGCCGAGAGACTTCTGTGTGGTGTCTCGCGGCAACTCGCTCCACTTTGGCCGCATGTTAACCCATTTCCACAGCTGCTCCTGCTCCTTCCTCCTGCCTGCCTGCCTGCCTGACTGCTGCCACATGTCAGTCAAGTCGACGCCATTTGGTTGCAACTCAATTTAATCTGGTTACTTCTTGGTCTTTTTTTTTTTGAGTCTGCGCCGGTTTTCGTATTTAGAAAATGAAATTATAATTTTTAATGTCAACTCGTGCCGCTGCTCGTTGCTGCCTCCCATTTGGCTTAACTATTGCTATTAGTTGCCACATGGCTATAAATCTCCATCTCCATCTGTCTTCCCCTCCCTCTCTCTCTGTCTCTTGCTCTTCCATCTCATTCTGCAGCTTGATTAATACGCATTAAATTACATTGCCTGGCTTGTTTTCCTCTGTGTTGTTTGTAGATTGCAGATTGGCTCGTTGTACAGGGTATAATTATGGGTTGAGCAGGCCCTAATAGGCTTTCTTTCTTTTGCAATACTCTAACAGAAAGTTGTTGCTTCCATACGTTATTAAGTATATTGCATTTTTGCTACATGCATATAGGAAATTCTTAATTAACTTGCGCATTTTAAAAGATTATTTATGAAACTTTGACATGGGAGCAATAATAGTATTTTCAACAGCTCCACCAGATTTGATAACAATCCTACAAAATATGGAAGTTCTATAGTTCAAAATATATAAATTGATAATCCAACGAAACTTTATAATATACAAAATGTTAATGTATTAAACAGTTTTGTCAGTTTTAATTATAATCTTTAGCTCATATAGAGTTTTAGTTCCCATCGTTCTCTTTAGTTTCTCAACTCCAACAAATTAAAATTGTCTCAAATTGATTTTTACAGTTTTCATTCCATTTCCTCAGCATATTTGTTTCCCACTGCTTCGTAGTGTATACACTAATTAACTAATTTTTAATCAACGCTCTTAATAACTTGCTTTGTTCGATTTTTGCAATTTTGTTTAACGATTTTGCATTCAAAGCTTCCCATTCGGAAATCGAAACTGAATGAGATGATTAAACTTTTACCGGAAATTAACAGAAAGAGAAAAAGAAACAACTTGGATTCAATTCGAAATGAAAAATCGTGCGTTAACTTTACCGTAATTTACACTTAAGGAAATAATGGGCAACTCTGCTACCTACATACAGTACCTTTCTGAACTGTTATGAGAGAGGCAGGCGGGAAGGCAGCATTATGATTTGTGTATGGCTTCTAATGAGCCCAGCAACACTTTTCTCTCCACTCTATTCCACTCCAAATCGATGCGCGACTGACCCAGATCGACTCGGTCGAGCTGCCAGACTGGGAGTCTCAATCCAGCATCATCGGCTCATCATGAATATCAAGTATAGTGGTGTGTGTGTGTGGCAGAACGTCATCGATATCGAGTAGCTACTTTGCGTGGTCTAGTCTGATCTCGACTTGGCTTGGTCTCTTTTGCATCGAGTCGTTGCATATGGACTATGGACTGGCAATAAGTTAATTCCGTTGATTGGCAGATTGTCTGCGAGGCTGGAAATGCGATGCTTCTAACCCAATTCAGTGAGGCATGCCACATGTGCCACAATCGCAGTGTAACGCGTATATAGGACAGAGCTCTGTGTGCGTGTCTGTGTGTGTGTGTATTATGCAGATGCCTCTGCAGCTCATCGATGCCCATTGGCGTTTTGGCTAAAGATTTAACCCGTTCGCTTTTGACAGCTCTGTCATTTGCCGGAACCATCACATAGAGTAACCTACCCACCTTCCCCAAGCTTCACCGTCGGGCTTGGCCCATTACGGCGTCAGGCTCAACCAAAGTGACCCTAATTACAGTCCGCAAAGCTGCAGACGAGGCTGGAGCTGATGACAAGCTGCTGTATAATGGGCCGGCATTATAAGCGAACGACAATGGAAAGCGCGCTGTGATGACACTCGACTTTCTGCCGATCGTATTTCTATAGGGTGGTCTCGCTCTTTTTTTTTGCACATTCCCCAAAGCTAAAAGAAATGTGCTAATTACACCAAGATCAGATGAGGAACGAAGATCAGCTGAGAGATGAAGGGATTTAGGTTTATTTGTAGTAAGCTAGGATCTCTGTTAGTTTTTACAATACTTTATCATCTAAGGTGTACCTTGACATTCAGCTACCCAAACTACTCAAAATGTATCAAATATTAATTGAAAATTACATTTTGTCAAGGATTGATCAATTTAAATATATTTAACACATTAAGTCCAAGTTTTTCTTTTGATTCTCTTCTGAAAACCTGAGGCTCCTACTAGACTTGGTGAGCTCTTAACTTTGCCATAAATCAAACATTTTTTATAACCTTCGACTATTGTGAATGGTCAAAAAAGGCTATACTAACTTTATGCAAATGTTTTTAAGTTAACATTTTGATCATAGCTTGAGTTGATGCATTGATTTCGCTTCAAAATATTCCTTCAACTTGTAGTAAATTATTACATTAAAATACGAGGGTCGTTTGATAAGTCCGTGACTTTTTGAATAAAATATATTTTTTTCGTCAAAGAAGCGTTTTATTTCTCAACATAATCTCCTTTTAGCTCTATACATTTAGTCCAGCGTTTTTCCAATTTTTTTATTCCTTCCAAATAATAGGTTTTCTCAAGGCCCTCAAAATAGTCGTTTGTTTCTGTGATGACCCGAATTTCTTACCGCCGAGCCATTTCTTCATGTTTGGAAACAAAAAATAGTCACAGGGGGCTAAATCTGGAGAATATGCTGGATGGGGTAGCAGTTCGTAGCCCAATTTATGAAATTTTGCCATGCTGACACGAAATTCACTTTTTTCCATTTTCGTTAAAATTCACGAGATCGTCTGCTTTCAATGCCTATAAAACGCAAACCAAAAAACGCAGCTTTCTCAAAATTTTACAGTCAGCTGTTAATCGATAACTGCTGACAGGAGCAGTATTGTATTTAGAGCAGGTGCGCGGCAAATACAAAAAGTCACGGACTTATCAAACGACCCTCGTATTAACAATTTCGATGAAGAATAAAGTTGTTAGGTTATGTTTCAAATCAAAAACATTCAGTTGATAACATTCTTTAAGGAGTGACGATTTAACATCTGTTTTCTTTAACAGTTCTACACATTACACCTTAACAGTTCTTTGAATTTTGTGTGTATAAAAGATATAATTTATTTATAAAACTTGTAAACCAATGAATCAAGTTTTTCCAAGATTAAAGTATGAGAAATCGAAATATCTCTGCCTTCTATTTACAAATTCTATTTAACTATTTTTCTCCAACTCTCTGATCTTCAAACTCCCCAACAAGATTCAAGATTTAGAGTGTTGCGCTAGATAAAATTTAACTGATTTATAATCATAGAAATTTCATCTACCTAATTGGGACCCTTCGGCACAGAAGCTCAATTCGGAGCTGGGCTACTCAACTCCGAGCATGGAGCATTATGTTATCTGCATAATAAGATCACTTGTGGACCGCTAGGCCAGGGCTGACTGGGCTGATCACGTACTAATTTTGCTCTCGGGGTCTAATTGCGCGCTGTGCGCGGCAGTGAACAACACGTCGAAAATTAAAAGCAAACAATGGAAAATCAGGCAACATTGCTACGATACGTTGTGACTCCGTAACGGGGCAGACAGCGGCGGCGCTATGTGGCAGCAAGTCGAATTTGTAGTGCAACGGCAACTTGCCACGCGCATGCGCAGAGAGACCACTGAACTGCCAAGCCAAGCCAAGCCATGCTATGCCACGACGCCCCTCTGGCACGCCCCCTGCTCGTCGCCGTGGCCACCTCTCGCAGCTAAAGCACTTTCATTTTCACGCTCACTCACAATGCAGCTTATTAATCTGGTAATTAAGCGCGTGTGTGTGTGAATACCCAAGTGTGTGTGTAAGTCTGAGTATCTGTGAGTGCTTTGAGTACCTCTCTGTGTGTGTGTGTGTGTGTGTGTTGATTAGTGCTGAGCTGTAGAATTAAGTTAGTAAAACGCTCGCATTGTCTCTGCTGCGCTTTTTTTATTGTTTTTCTTTCTCGCTTTACGAGCAACGCGGGAAATTGACTTTTTAAGGCCCCTCATCGGGTGTGTTGGGAATCGCCGCTTGGAATTCTGTTGTCTTCTTTCTGGCCAGCTCGATACGCTTTTCAAATTTGATAGTGAAATGTGCATTGCCAACCAAGAGCTGAGAACTGTACAAAAATCGAAGGTGCAAGCAGCGCGTGAAGAGCATGTGAACAATTCCAAACTCTTTCCCTGGAATCAACTATAAATGAAGACAACGATGTGTGTGTGTGCGTTGGCCTTCAGCATTTTAATTAGAACGGTTTCTAATTCCTTGTTGCCACTTATATGGCAGCGCTATCATGAGGGGAGATGGGGGTCTATTACGTACTTCCGATTAGAATGGAGCCTGCATTGTGGGAAAATACTTTGGGAAATGTAAGTAATTTATAGACTTTTATGATCTATGTTGGTTGCTTGGAAAGAAATGTTTTATGAGTTGCAGATATTCGCTGGAATTATAAGGTGTAATAATTGTTTTTACACTACAAAATATAGAATATACTTTGTTATATTATATTATACTTCAATGTAGTAGAATGTTAGCTGTGGAGAAATGTTTTCTGGGTTGCATTTTCCAGGAATTCAACGGATAAAGTATAATGCTTACTATAATTAATATACAAAATACAGAATATACTATAATAACGATGTGTCGATGGCCCTATCAGCATGTAGGCCATATAGATTAGGTTTATAAATAACATACTATGCCAAATAAAATAATTATTAAAATAGATAACATATACAAAAGAAAAAAAAAAAAAAAACTAAAAGAAATGAACTAGTATGTTTAGAAAGAAATATTTATTGTTTACAGATATTCTGGGATATGGAGATTAAGCTTTAAATATGATATTAAAATAAAATATTGATACAAAGATCTCTATAAAAAATACACTTTAAATAAATAATACAACTAGAGCATAATATAAATACATTACAAATGTTTATCTCCTCAATAGTATTTCATATGTTCACACTATAAATCCAGCTTACCGTTTGCAACTTCTTTTATCTTAAATATGTGTTTTTTCCGACTGATCCTCAAGATTTATTACCTTTCCCTTGAGATAAAGTATAGTTAAGTATACATGAGAAACATATGTTAAGCCCATAAAAATTACAGTTTGTCTTAGAATATTCCTTTATACTCTGCACATTCTCACATTAATTTCAGTCTTAGTTGTGAAAAGCCTAATCGATGTGTTCAGTCTGTAGAAAACTCTCCAAATACTTTAACAAATGTTATAAACTTTCATTTTTCATTAGTAGCCTAGCCCCCCAGCTACTTACTAAGTAGATTGCCAACCTTTTCTACGAATGAAGTCTATCTTAAACCAAACAATACTATAAATATAAATCTTAAGACAAACCTTTTCAAAAAGTTCGTCTCGCTCGACTTTCTCGACCCTCACTTAGTCTTCTTCTTCTTCTTCTTCTTATGCAAATCCATTTTTCTTGCTTGGTCATTGACATCTTCCTCAGACAGACAGACAGACAGACAGACAGACACACAGTCTGAGGTCTCGTGCGCGACTGCGAGTCTATAATTTGACACCGCGAGAGGCCTTGCGAATCGGGCATAACTAGCAACGCTGTCTGGGGCTTTGGCATTACGTATATAAAGAGCAATATATATTATATATATATATATATCGTATAACTAGCTGAACTCTCGCCACTCTTGCTTAGAACGTAATTTGGCGTAAATAAAAACCTGCTTGTTGTTGTTGCTGTTGCACGCATCGCATTTGGAGCTAGTCGTCTGCCTTATGCCTTATAACTATTCCTATAGTTATATATGCACCTGCTGCGCTGCCTCGTTGGTTTCCTGCCTCCCGTGCTGGCAGCGAGCTATGTCTCTATCAACTTTGTATTTGTTTCTGACGCCGCTGACTCTCTTATAAGGCGTGTGTGGAAGTGGGGGGAGGTAATACGCTGGTATGGCAGGCAGAAGTAGAAGCGCAGCGGCTGCTGCAACTGTGCAACAACAAGTGAAGAGGCATTACAACAACATAATACTCGTACTAGGCTGCGTCGTAACTGAAGCCGATGGCTGGGCCAATCGCCGTGTCGGTGTCGCAATGCGCCGCGTAACTTGGCCAGCAAACGCCTCGTTTTGTACTTTCGTGTATATACCCTGTAGTGGGCAGACTGCTGGCCAGGGATGATCGATTATGAATCGAGTGCAAGGCAAAATAGATTTCAAAAGTTAAGATCTATACACATATTTATCAGCTTTTTATGTGTTTCATTACAAATTCCATTGAAAAGTTGAAAAGATCATAATGTTTGCCTAGGGGTTAAATTTATTAATTTTTAAGTGGACTGAATCAAATATATTAATTATATTATTAATATATTATATTAAGAAATGGTGAAAGTAAAGTAAATATATTATTTATATGTGTTTTATGTTTATTATCATAATTATTATAAAGCTTTAAATTTATTTTTTTAAATTTGATTTGTGATAGAAAAAGTTTTGGAGTAAGTGAAATAATGTTCGTATTTATTTTATAAATTATTTACAGTTATTTTTTTAATTATAGTTACTGTTTTGATCTTTTTAATTTATTATATTTCATATTTTATATAATTATATATTATTTTATTATTCATTTATATTAAAAATTAGCTTATATATTATTTTACAATTTAATAATTAATTTTATTTTAAATTTTTGTTTTTATTTTATTTTATTTTATTTTGGATTATGTTCTTGAAAATGAATGCATTTTTTATGATGTCCATACAGTAATAAATCTATTCTTCACTTCAAATCTTTATAAAATAATAATTATATTGAGCATTACAGGGTATTTTTTCATGCAATATTTCCCGTTTGCACATTCTTTTACCTTTGTGCCTCTCACTCTCCCGTCGCTGTATGTTGCTTGTTGTTTTCTTCAGTTTTCGTCGCACATTTTCAAGTGTATTTTAAAGTATGTTTCTTGTGGCATGTGGCGCATCCCAATTCCAATTCCCGTCGCGCTCGCAGTACCAGTCCCAGTCCCAGTCCCATTCGCAGTCCCAGTCAGAGCCAGAGTCGCAGTCGCTCCCAGCTCATAACTGTTCTTGACGCGCTTGCCTTTGAAATTAGTGGCCATGCCATGTGCGTTTTGGGCCATGTTTGGAGCTTGGAGTGACAACAACAACAGCAACAACAACATCAACGAGAGAAGAGTAGGCAACTGTAGAGCAAGAGGCAGGGCCACTGCCACGCCCCCCTGCCAGGCTAATCAACTGCGTATTTCATTTTACCGTTGCGCAAAAAATAAACAGACTTTTTCGGGTACTTTCCAGTTCGTCCAAGTTGCAAGTCCAATTCAAATTTTGCGCAGCACTAGAACAGATCTTGGAACGGAGCTGGGAGTAAAGCCAACTCTGTGTCTATCTCTCAGCTCAGTTCAACGTCTTGTGGGAGCTGGCAACCACAGAAGTGTTGTGTGCCAATTTTACTCGTAATTCTTACTCCTCCAACTGGCAAACAACTTGAGCTCGCGCCCGCGTTCGCATTAAGTAATTTTCCCATTGAATCTGCTCCAGATTCCCACTCACAATTGCGCTGCCTATTTGTGTCGACTAATTCACTATTGGTTTGTTTTTTCCCCCTCTTTTCTCTCTCCTTCCCTCTCTCTCTCTGTTTCTATCGAAACTCTCTCAAAATAATTACCGAAATTGAGATTTAGAGCGAAAGTGTGCGACGGATATTAGAGACTCCCTAATCGCAGCTCCATTAATTTTTGCCTGCATAGGAAATTAGTCATGCTCCCAATGAATTCGATCGAGATCAAGATTAAGAGACGAAGAGGAAGAGGGAGGCAGGAGAGGTTGATAGCGACGCCATGCAGCGATAATCGTAAAGTTGCTCAAGCAAAGAAGGGGAGCTAGATAATTGCAAAAGGGCTTGACCAAACTAATCCGAAATTGAGGAGAAATTCGAAGATTAAAGATACTCTGGCAGAGCAAAAACAATTTTTAAGTGCTTCAAACTACACGAAACTGATAAAACAGAGAAAATCAAAGCGTCAATTTATTGACAAACATTTTAAAATTTCTCTAAGAAAACACCCAGTGAAATTTTACATTCAAACTACTTTTGTTATATTTGAAAGAAATTACAAATCTAATGAGAAACTGACCATGGAAAGAAATTGCAGATCTAATGAGAAACTGACCAGATAAAGAGAGTAATGAGACTTTAAGTAGGTCTTTAGATCTTATCTGATAGGTACCATATTCCAACTCATAACAATATGCATTCTCTTTCCAGATCTGCAACTAGCTAGCGACTTATTACAACAAAGGGGGCACTTAAAACAGCCTCATAACTTTCCCAGTAATTTTGGTCGCAATCTTTTTATGGCTCCAGTGCCCAAAGTTCCCTGGCATATATTTCTACAACGAAACGTCGTTTGGCTTTCCCAAAGTTGACACCGATCTATGTGTGCGTCCATTAAGACAGAAAAAAGACCACAAAATTCATACTATAATCATTACGATCATTAAAAGTGCCGCTGCCATTAGCCCAGAATCTGCCAGAGGTATCTGAATCTGTTTCGTTCCCCTGTTTCGTTTTTCGGTTCTGTTCCATTCCATTCCGTTCAGCACTGCTCTATTCCGTTCTTGTGGCTCTGTGGTGCATAACAATTGACTATCAGCTGGTTTAGATCATGTTTACCCACAGATAACCCAGTTAGGGGCCCCGAACTGACACAACTGACACAAATCCAAATCTGATACACAAATTGCAATAATTACAGGCTGGGGGCTGTTCTGGGTGAAATTAATTTCAATTGTAATGCTGTTGTAGCATAATTACACTGTGCAGCAAAGTTGCGTTTTAATTTTAAAATTTAAGGGGATAGTTTGAATTACTTTTAAATATAATACTCATTTTATTGCCTTGCAGAAGGTATATTTATTTCGGACTGGAGTTTGCAATGCAGCTGGGGAGACAAATCCGAGCCTATAAGATATTTATGTATATATTCTGAATCAGTATCAACAGTGGAATAGAATTAGCCCTGTCCGCATGTCCGTGTGTCCGTTGTTTGTTTGTTGCAATTTAAATTGGTCTCTCAGTTTAAAAGCTATCCTGTTGAAACTTACTACACATGCTTCTTATTGGTGCACGGCATTTATAAGTCGGAGCCATCTAAATTGGATCGATATATCGTATGGCTGACAGACAAACTATCGGCCGATTTTTGTTATTTGACAAAAATTTGTGATCAAATTTACAACATCGAACATTTTCTATTTATATGATATGCGTAAGATATTTCACCAAAATCAGACCACTATAGCATATAGCTACCATAGTAACAATAGACCAAACTGCAGTTTTTTGTATGAAGGTCAGTCTTGATTTTAGAATTAACTTAACTTATCAGTGTAAATCAAAGTGAGTCATAATATTTAATATATACACAACACATTCAATTCTGCACCATTATATATCACTAGTATAGGAAAGATCGGAGTATATATGTTACAAACCTGCAAGGGTGTAGAACCTTCGGCATGCCGAATTCAGTCTACGTTCTCGTTTTCTTTAATTTTTTTGCTTCGGTGTTATCGCAGCATAATGAGCTTAGATCTAAGATGCGTGTAGGTGTTTTTTTCTTATTCTTCCTCTGCTTCTCCTCTTCTGCTTCTTCTATTTTTTTGGCAA
Source organism: Zaprionus indianus (assembly GCA_018904595.1). Taxonomy (NCBI): domain Eukaryota; kingdom Metazoa; phylum Arthropoda; class Insecta; order Diptera; family Drosophilidae; genus Zaprionus; species Zaprionus indianus. Next base: position 9,640,953 of record JAEIHA010000905.1, read on the forward strand.
AGCAATTTGAAGCTAACAAAAAAGAGAGAAAAACTTTCACAAGATTTTTACTTTCATCAAGAGAGTCGCTCGCATTCTAATGCTGCCAAGAGCAACAACAAAGGGCAACAACAACAAGCAGAACTACAACCAAGCTGTCCATGGGTTGGTGCGGTCGACTCATTAGTTTGGTTCAGGCCAAGATCGTTGGCCTGGTTGGCCCTTGCGGCGTAAGCTGGCCAAGATGTGTCTGTGCGGCTCATCTTTTAATAAGTGCAACGCGTTATGCTCGCACGAGCACCCCCCTCTCGCCCAAAAGGGAAACGGAAGCCCAAGACAGACAACGTTGAGATTTATGTATGCCACATGCCACATGCCACACGACGGTGGGTGAAATTCAAAGCGTTTGCATTCGAAATGGGTGAAGGTGAAGTCCGAAGTCTTCTCGAGAGAGAGGGAGATGAGATCAGATGAGAAAGTTTTTCCAGCTTGGCTGATCTTAACGCTCACTTGGTTTTTGTGTTCTAATAATAATAGACACGAGCAACAACAACAGCAGCAACAACAACGAACTTGTGCATTTACATATATTATATCTCATTATGATAATGATGATTAAAAATGCCTAATGGATTTCGTATGCAAAATGAAATCTCATGGAGCACTTCCCCTTCCTGGGCACTTCAATCGGAAAGTTTTCCGAAAGCCCCAAAAGGTTTCCCGGTTCGCCGCTTCCCTCTCTCTCCATCTCTCTTTGGCCCTAACTCTTCCGTCTTGGGCTCGAGTCGAACATTTCTCCATATTGGGGAAGCCCAAGTCGAACTTCAACTTCAACTTGAAGTTTGTCGCTTTGTCGTTTGTTGTTTGTTGTTCTGACTGTTGTTTTATCTGTCGGCTTCCGTTCGAGAACCCAGAAAAACAAAAATGAAAACTTTGCTGACAACAACAACAAGAGAAGTACAACAACAACAAGAGGAACAACAACAACAACAACACCTTGTGCCACTTTCATGCAAATTGTCCACCGACTGTTACCTCTGGCCCGTTGCTCGTGGCCCACTGTGTCTCTTGCTCTTGTTGTTGCCCTTGTTGTTGTTGTTGTTGTTGTTGCTTTGGCTGCTCTTAACATAATTTCGTAACTTGTTGTTGTTGCAGTTGCTTGCGACAGTGCGACATTTTCTGTTCTTGATGGAATCATTAAAGCAGGCCTTTCCTCATTATTGCGCATTTTAATGATGATGATAATAGGTATCTCTGTCCCAGTGTTCGTCTCTCACTCATTCTCTCACTCAATCTTTATCTCTCTGTATCTTTAGAACAGCAAAACAACAAAGTAATTTAGGTATTCGTCGATTTAACACAGCTGCTGGCAAAAATTTGATTACAAAATCTGTATAATTAATGCGGGCAAATCTTTTATTCCATTTTGGGGCTGCTAAACTTTGCAACTCTGTTAAGTTCAAAGTTTTTAAGGAATTATCATAGCTCATAATAAAGTACTCTATGGTTGTCGGGTATTATATTTTTGTGCCACCTTAAAAACAGGTAGAAGAAGGCGTGTCAGACACAAACTATACATACGAGCCGATAAAGCCATGCCCGTCTGTCTATCTAATTATCCGTTAAAAAAATCACGATCTCTGAGTCTATAAGAACTATCACTAACAACAAAATATAAAAAAAATCCTAATTCTCCGCCCAGATTAAGTTTGATTAAATTTTGGCCACGCCTCCATGCGTATTCCAATTTCCAAGGGGAATTTTAATGAAGGAAAATTTATTTTTGGTTAAAACAATAACTTTAAACGCCCAAATGGTTTCTCATCGAAAAATTAACTTTGAATTCACTAATGAAATAATTTGAATAATTAATTAAATAAATATTAATTTCTAAGTCGCTCCCTGCGAAGTATGCAACACATAATAGGCTCGACATAAATGTTATATTTTCATATATATTTTTTTATTTTAGGTTTCTAACTTTTTTTAAATTTTCCTTAGTTTTAAAAGATTTCAAATATTTTTGTATGTTCCTTAACTGTAAAGTAATTGGGGGAATTAATTTAAAAAATAAAATAAATATTTTTTTTTAAATGTTTGTTCCTGATTTTCTTTAATTTATCTCTTGCCCTTTAATTGTAATTAATTAAAAAAATCTGTTGCTTGTTGGTTCATCTATATTATTTTATTTTTTTAATAATTCTTTATTGGCCCACTTTTTAAATATTTACTCACTTTTCACGCTACCTTAAACTTATCTCAAATGAATACACAAAATTCTTGTTGTTGTTATAAAAATATCATTTAATAAATAAAATATTCGACATAAATAGTTTATACAAGAACTTAATGCTAGACGACTTAAGGCTAATCCGCTGTTGTTGATCGGCAAATACTAATGCTAGTAATCATAATGTTATAGTCAATAAATTTGCACAGTTTCGTAGCAGTCCCGACTCGAAATAAGGTTCGAGTTAGAGTTTTGTAAATTTCCATAAATTACGGTTAGGCAAAACGCAGTTTGGCAGCGGCTAAGTCAGAAACCCAGAGAGTGTGGGCTGCCGACAGAGCTGCCGGCTGATCCCGTGAGTACCGTTGCTTGAGCGGCTGCTTGGGATGGAAGACGGGAAGACTGGAGACTGGAAGAGTCGAAGATTGTGGCAGACTATGCCCGGTCGTCTTCAGCTAAATGGGTTAGCCAGGTTAGAGTTGCCCCGCGGCGGTGACGTTCATTCAGCAAGACAAGCGGGCATAGTTGATTGCGGCATGGAGCATGCTGCACGAGAAGGTTGCTGGGTCCACTACAAGGTGCACTGATACTGCTGCTGCTGCAGTGCACGCGGCAGCGTCTTGTGCGGCAGATGCGCTGAGGGGCAGCCGAGGGATGACTGCCGCATGTTGCAGTTGTTGCTGTTGCTGTTGCAGTTGCTGCCTTGCTGGCGTTGCAGCAGAACGATGCAAATGCTGATGATTATCACAGATATGGAAACAGTTACCAGCACGCTGCCCAGATTGGCGCTTATATAACGCAACGAGGCGGCATAAACTGTAGGAAAGAGAGAGAAAGAAAGAAAGAGAGACAAGGAGAATAAGGTGAGAAGGAGAGCAATGGGGGAGGGAGGCTTGCTGTAACCATCACGTTTGTCAGTTGCCATTTATGCATCTACTTACACTCATCAGCAGCATCATCATCATCATCATTGCCTTCATCATCATCATCGGCAGCTCTGGCATCCGCCTTGGCCCGGGCGGACGTCCAGGTAGCTCCATTATAGCCCTGCCCCGCTGGCCCATGATCGACAACCAGCTTGGCATACTTAGTGTGCAGCTGCAGCGGCGTCGCCACCGCCTCAATGTCCGGCTCGGCCAAGCTATTTAGCTCGTTAAGGCTTGACAAGCTGAGGGCGCGTCCCTGCTCCAGACGCGACGAGCTGGATGAGGAGAGCAGCTGCTGTGGTTGCGCTGGTTCCGATGCCAGCTTGGGTGGTTGCGTTTCCATGACACTGGCGGGCTGCTCCACAGACTCTGAGCTCTCCTCCAGCTCCGACTCCCTGGCCGAGTCTTTCAACACCAGTTCGCTCTTGTTCACATAGCGCATGTGACGCAGTTCTCGTCCGAGACGATCCTCATCGGGCTGGAAGGGATCGTTGGGCTCGACGGCGGCAGCGACGCCCGCGTGCTTGCCCGGCACAGTGAAGCTGGCGCGCACAGTTTGTATGCCAGACTGGTAGCTGCAGACGACGACGAAGCTGTGCAGAGAGAAAGGAAGCAAACAAAGAGAAGAAGAAGGTAGTAAAGCAACAGAGATATTTCCCTTCCCTCCTCTCCCCCCTTTTACCGTCTGGTGCTGTGCGTAAAGATGCCCAAATTCTCCTGCACCGTAATGAATGTCTCCACGGTGTTTGTCTCCGGCTTGACCATGCTGCCGCAGAGCTTGTGATCGATGCGCATGGTATACTTATCCGCCGGATCGTTGGCATTGCCCTTCAGTCCACAATTGCCGCCATCCACCACTATGCGACCACCAAAGTAGGGACCCGTCTCCACTTCAATCTCGGAGGCATGCGCCAGACACTGCGTGGCGTGGGCAGAGACTGTGAAGAGCAATGTGAAGGATGAGTGACTCCTCTACCTTCTTTCCCCCTCCCGCTACTTACAACCCTTGGTGGGCACAATGATGCTCTGGCCAGGCAGGTGAGCTGATGCCGCTGCACTCTCGATCTCGTTCTCCTCGTGAAAGTCAGCGCGCGCTCGGCTAGCGCTGCGTAGGCGCTGCTGCTGCCCCACGGGACGCACATGGAAACTGTAGCGCGTGGCCATGCGCAGATTGTCCACAGCTGCCGCAAAGTGTTGCACTCGAGAGCTGCGCCGAAACATTTGTAGAGCAAAGTTAACACAAGTGAAGGCAAACTTACGCGAGTTCCTCCTCCTCTGGCTCCACCTTCTCTGGCAACTGAGCTGCGGTGGCATTCACTAGCTTGACGCGACAGCGCTGTGGTCCAAAGTTCTGCATCTCACAGTAGAAGATCTGAAAGGCTTTGGGCGGCTCCAACGGCGCGTTGACAGTGTTCATATTTGTCACGCCATCAGCAGGGGCAGAGGCAGCAGGGGCAGAAGGGGCAGGGGCATCTGCGACTCCATTGGCATTCTGCTGGGTATCTGTGTCATGGGCCGGCGTCACGAACTCAACTTCCCAGGTCAGATTCACCGATTTGTAATTTGGTTCACCAGCTACGCCGCGTATCTCTGCAGAAGGAGAAAGAGAGAGAGGGAGAGAACGAAATGGGGTTAGTCAACTGCAGATGCAACTGCCGCTGTCGAAGTTTGCTGCCTGCATGCAAATCAGTTAACAGCAAAGGGAGGGGGGGGGATTGTCATTGTCTATGCAGGGACAACCTGAGAACTTGTTCCACAAACTCATCCACAACTGCTGCAACTCGCTTTCGACTGCTTTGTTTTGCTTTTGATTTTCTGCTCGTTTTTATTTTTTTTCTTTCTTTCTACTATTTTCTAGTTATTGCCCACTGTGCCATGCTGCCCATTGTGCACCGCACTAAATGGTAGCTTGCACCGCAGGTGTTGTTCGCCACCGCAGGATTGGATTGGATGTGCCTGAAAGTGTGCGCGGAATTAGCATGTCCAGTACACTGATTGAGGCGGATTGCGGCAGCCAAACCCCGCTGTGAATTATTCCCCTCCCCTTTACCCCTGCTCCGGCGAGCTTAATCTGCCTGCCTGCCTGCCTGCCAGCGGGAACTGACTCTGCAGTCACTCATGACTTATGAATGCGATATGTGATTGGACTTTGCTATAAATAACTGATGCAGTGGATCAGCTTTAGCTTGTCTGGATAAACGGATTGCAAATTGAATTGGATTCATTTCGATTGGAGATGAATGAGGGAAGTAAAGGAAATATGTTTAAAACATAATCAACTAAACAAATAATCAGCAGTTAACTTTAGAAATATTGTTAAAGTATTTATTTCAAAAGTCTTTGCAAAAGGTTTATGAATTGCTTTGGTGTTACAGAATATATAAATGAGGATTCTAAAAGAACTTTTGCGCTTGATAACTTCCGTTCTTTTGAAATATTATAGTCAATTTATAGGGCTTTCTGTGTTTATTAACCATTTGCCACTTTAATATCAAATAGTCGAGATCAAAGAAATAAAAATATATATAGTTTCATCTCAGCTCAGAATTATAAAAAGAATATGGGAACTAAAAACAATGAAACAGAATTATAAAAAGAAAATATAAAACCTAAAATGCAAAATAATCTAAAAAATAACTTTAACTACATAAATTTTTTTATTTTTGTGACATCTATAAATAAATTTTCTATTTAAACGTCCTAATATTTATGAAGTAAATAAATTAAAAGATACCATCAACAAGTTTCTATTGTGCCACTTGTTCGTTCTAATTGACAACATGCGATTAACTGTATTAATGCATACCAAGTCTAGAGTTATATCCATTCTATAGTTATAAAGAACACTTCAGCCTAAAACAGTTTGCTTACCTCGCTTGGGTTACTCTTAGAAATATGCAGAAATATATTACGAGTATAAGTTTATCTTTGTCTTTATTATCTGCTCTCTAACAATGTTCTAACAAAGCCTCTACATTTCTCTACACATTAAATTAATATTAAAATAATATATAATTATTATTATACGTATTATTATTAAATTCCTAATTTCTTATATCTTTCTCTCAGTCAAATTTCTAGCAGCTCCTACAAAGGTCATTTGCAATAAAAAAATGCCTAACTTGCATAAAGAACTTTCCTCTTAATCTCAAGTTATTTTCCACAAAAGTAATGTCTACACTTTCCTGGCAACATCTCCCCTTATCCACTTCCCCCCTCCTCATCCCCTTATCTACTCTGCAGTGCAATTTCGCTGCGATTCGAGTCGTGGAAAGCCTTGCATAATGTGCAATTAGAAATGCCATTTTCTGTGCTAAGCAGCTGAAATGTTGCTTGTTTGCTTGTTTGCCCGCAACTTGTTTGTTCCAAGTTGTTGTAGATGTTGCTGTTGTTGTCGTTGTTGCTATCATTGATGTTGCTGTTGTCGTTGTTGTTGTTGTTCTTTTTGTCTGTGCTTTTTCCCATGTTGAAATCATTGACACCAATTTTGAATTCGCCAGGCCGCCTCCGTGTTGCATTCGGCATTTAGGCGAATTTCACACACACAACAAAAAAACATACAAAGGAGAAGCGCAGTTGGGAAAATCAATGGAAAAGTGAAAATGCAATGCCTGGCACCAAATTCTCGATGGAGAACAGTTGCACACGAGGGAAGAGGAGAGGAAAAAAGAAGCAACTCCATTACTTGACGTCTTCTTGTTCTTCTGCTCTTTCTGATGTTGCTGCTGCTGCTTCTTCCTCAGTTGCCTTTGCGCCGGCAATGACAGCTCCGAAACAGATTAGAAATTGTCAGCATGCATGACAAGCTGAACTGGGGAGGAGGAGCCAGGGAGTGAAGGGGGAAGGAGGACAAGTTGCAGCATCACAGCAAATAAATCGCCTGATTAATGACTTTTCACTTAGCAACAGCAGAGAGAGGAAGGCGGCAGGGAGGGGCAAACATGACGCTGCACTAGTGTGTGTGCGCGTGTGTGTGTGGCATGGTCGAGGTGATTATGTAATGCAGGGTTTCGGCTAATAGCCAGCAAATTGTCTTAGCCAAAGCTCCGACTTGGCCTGGCCTAATGACACTTTTGCTCTCTGCAACTGAGCATTAAAACTTGCCGCAATTTCCGCCACGTTTTGTGGTTCTGGCACACACAGCGGAAATGTCTACACCGCACACACACAAACACACAGAGAAACACACACACACAGTCGCATGCATGCAAGTCTGATTGGCAGTTCGTTGCCTAAGTCTTTTGTTCTAGCGTGAAACAATTTCGCTGCCCCCAAGGGCGGCCCTTTTTTACAGCTTCTTGTGTCCGTCTGCAAACTAGCTCTGCTTAGCCAGCAGCAGCAGCAGGAAGAGGAAGGGAGGGGGGGGGGAGAAATGCACAGCAGCTCACAAATCGTGACCAAATGCAATTAGGCAGCGTTGTGAAGAGAACGAACAGAATGCCACAAGTTGTGCTGCTGGGACAAGTTTCCGCAGGAGTTGCAGTGGCAAGGAAGGCAACCACGGGTGAGGATTGAGGGGTGGGGGGTCGAATGCAGGGCTCACTTCATTCCTATTCCTATATAGGACTCACCATATTTGCTGTCTGCAGTTGTTTTCAATTTTCCTGCTGCTGCTGCTGCTTCTGTCAGCAACTCGTTGTCGTTGCTGCTGCTGCTGCTTGCTGGCGCTGCAATACGGGCGCGTCGTGTTGCAGCAGCAGCATCTGGCATTGCCGGCAGCAACAGCAACAACAGCAGCGACAACATGCAGCTGCTGTTGCTGTTGTTGCTGCTGCTGCTGCGGCGGCTACTGCAAACAATTGATTTGTTTGACATTATTTCGTGGCTTGATTTATGAAATTTGCCTTTGTCTTTGTTACAGTTGTTGTTGTTGCCACTGGGAAAAACTGTGTCAATTGCGCGGCGCACAAATTGCGGCACTGTTGCTCTTTTTTTGTTTTCTTTTTGTTTTTGTTTATTGCGCTCTTGATTAGTTTAATAATATTCAATTGAGAGCGCACAACAATTTCACTCTAATCGCACAACAAATCGCATTGGTCATGCAGACACACACGCACACACGCACACGCAAAGGCAGCGTACAAAACGGTAATAATAACGCGAATTTTACGCGTCTCTTTTTTTGGCAATAAATTGAACGTTAAACACGCGCTACATGCAACAGCGACAACCGCACGCCTTCGCTAGCGTCGCTCGACTGACTCGAGAACTGCAGCCAAGCGAAGCACGAAGCCAGGCCTGGCGACGCAGCACACGAACACGAAGCGAACACGAAGCCCAGCCGAAGCACACGCAGTCGGCGTAGGAGAGCGAACGTACGAACTTCAAGCAGCAATGCCAAGGCCGTGCAAGCAGCTGAGAGAGCTTTGCAAAAGCTCTCACTCATGTGTGTGCTTTACACACTAGTTGTTGTTGTTTTTGCTGTACACGTGCCCTACAAGAGAAATGTCAAGTGTGCCCACTGTGCGCTTATCAGCGGCTGCTTATCGTATTTTTGTTTTGTTTTTGTTTTGTTGGAAAATCGCGCGTGCTCTACAGCGTGCGTGTGTGTGTGTGCGTGTGCGTGTATTTTATTTTATTCGTATTTTTGGCTAAATTAAAAATCCATATTCCGCGCCACTCAAGCGAAAACCTTTTTCTATAATTAAGGCAGGTGACAACAACCGAAACAAGCCGCTTATTGAAAAAGTAAATTCGTTGCGTTTTTTGTTTTTGTATTATTTTCATTCCTCACTTTCCCTTTTTTTTGGTTGGTTATTCATTGTTTTGTTTCTCAGCGTTGCTTTGATTAATGCTTAATCAGCAATATTATTGTTGTACGTTTTCTATAGCACTTTTATTATTCATCAAAGATTTTCATATAAATATTATGAAAATATTTTTTTGGTATTTTTATTGCAATTAAAATGGGCGAATCAACAATAATTTCACTTTGATACAAATACAAATGAATAACTGACTGAGTCTGCTTCACAATTTGTTGATGGACGGGCAGCAGCTGTTGAATTATTAATAACTTAACAATAGTTACATATATATAAACACATAATTATTGTTATTTTGTTTGGTGTTGCATAATGCAAATTTAACGCTTGGGTGGGTGCACGCTGTATTTTTTTATTGTAACGGTTTCGGATTGATTTTAAAGACTTGTCGAATGGTCAATTAATTGTTATGGTTTTTTTTATTTAAGCTAAGAGGAGCTCCAAGTTTAACGAACTAAATTAAGTAGAGGTATTTAAAAACAAGAGAAATAAAGAAATTAATGCGCTTTAATGGTATAATGGTATAAGAAATGAGGATTTTTTATTGAACTTCATTTTTTTTAGTTTTAAATCTAAATGGCTTGAATGTTTTGTGTTCAAAATAAAAAAGTAAAGCTCAGTCAGGTCTAAAGACGAAGAAATGGTAAATAAAAGTTTATGGACATGAATATTTATCTTCATAAAATATTTGTGACTATTTTATTAAAGTTTCTATAGACTCCAAAGAGTCTTGCGATCGAAGTAGACTCTATATTACAATCATAATTTCCAACACATGTAATTAATTATTCATTAAAAGGTATCCCTTTTCATAATATCCTTATAATAGGCAACAATTCCCCTCTCCAGTCCCTCATCCAGCCCAGCCCTACCCAACCTGCAACCTGCTGTAATTCCCATTTAATTTTAGCACTTAGCCGCATTAACTACGCTTTGGGTATCGTGATCCGTTTGTCGACCCATTTCTTTTTGTTCCTTTTGCCAGATAATTTCCATAATTTTCGGGAGCTCCGAACTTGTTAATTTACTAACACGCAACGTAATTTCGTATTTAATAATGAATTATTCCGACAATTTATATGATAATTAGAGAACGCCTACGCAGAGTTGGAACTGTGCAATGTTATGCTTCCTTTACCATTTCTGAGAAAGTCAAGGTCCGAACTATTCGGTCATTATGTAATTGACATGACGCTGGCAAATCCTTGGAGCAACATTAGAGGACACTGACCGCAGCGGACAGCACCTAGACCTGGACTTGCCACAGTTTATCGTCGTGTCCAGGAGCATAAATAAAATATTTAAAAACGGTATCCACGAGTGCCGCGCTCAGACACTCATGCGCATTCCACTAATTTCATTAATTAAAAATTTAATGAGGCTTTCAACTAAAAATAACACACACACACGAACCAAGGTAAGGTGGGCACAATTGGAACACCTGTTGGCGGCATAAAACTCTTTGGCAAGTTTCCCATGAGGTTTTAAGGATTGCCGCACACCCAGTCGCTCTACCTTTGCCTCTCCTTCTTTTCTTGCTTTGCTGGTTCGGCTTGTCGGGCAGGCCCACAAAGGACACGACAAAGCAGAAAGGCAAACAAAGCGCAAATTGAAATGTGTGTTGCCAAATCACTTGCCACGCCCATTGTGCATGGCATGGCCAAGGCGGGGAGATCAAGGGGAGAGAGGCAAGTGCATACTGCAACCTCTGGCCGCGTTGCAAAAAGCTTGCAAAGTCGAACACAACGCGAATGAATTTCAGCGGGCGCCTGAAAGTAGGCAACGAATTGTTGTACTCAAGCGGAGGTTTCTTTGCAAGTGTGCGACTGTGTCGAGTGTATTTGTGAGTGTGTGTGTGTGTGCCATGTGTTTGGCGCATAATTGAGTGGTCGTCGCCAAGTATGCTGATTTGCATAGAAAGACATGCCACAGCGCAGCGCTGGCACAGCCGGCCGCATGTCATTAGCAGTCGGCGCAGGCAGTCCCCACCAGCATACGCGGCGTATGCGCAACTTCGACGCCAGACGGACTGTACAACCGAACCCCCACTCGCCTGTCGATTGTTTGACTTGGCCTGCGCCCCGGCACGGATTACATGTCTCGAGCACATCAAACAAGCTTACTTACCAATGACCTCGTTAATGACGCACACAAATAGCTTTGAGTACACATACACGCACACACACACACACGCACAGTCACAAAGGAGCAGCAGAGCTGTCTCGGTGTTTGAGTGTGCGTGTGCGTGCTATTGAGTTTACTTTGTAATTTGCGCTTATCAGATTTATTTTTATTTTTGATTTTTTAGCTGGTCAGGCCAAATATACAAGGCAAACATATTCAACAACATACAGTGACTGACTGTCTGCTCAGATACCCTGTAAAAGCTGGCATTCTTTTAGCTAGCTGTGCAGGAAATGAGTTTGAGTTGCTTGTAGGAAATTACATCATCTTTTGCTGTGTTCAACTGGAGTGTGAAGCGGAAAGCTTCATGAACGCTTTTCCTAATGACGCGAATACGCTGAGGTTTTGTTGAGTTGCCGAGTGGGAAATACCCTGTATAAATAATATACTTTACAAGGTTGGAAATTTACGCAGACTTACTGTGATTTTAATAAACAAATTTGAATACTTTAGGTAACTTTTTTAATAAAAAAAATAAATTAAATTCTGTTTTGAATTCGAAATACAAATTTAAAATCCATTAGTTTATTTAATTTGTTTTTTTCTTAAACTTTGTTAGTTCCTACAAATTTAAATAATAAAGAAAAACTTTGAATTAGTTTTTAATTTATAATTTCATATTTTATCTACCATATATCCATAATATTTTATACCTTATCCCTACGACGTTATCTCTTAAAATGAAATAAATCTTTCAGGCACCTAATGAGATCCCTGGCTGGCCTAATTACCCAGTGAAGCCTGCCGGACACACACGGCACGGCACGGCAAAGGAAACAATCAAATGGCCGCGCGCAACACGCACGCAAGGAACATGCTGACGTCGTCGGCACAGGCCCAGTGTCGCACAGTGGGTTACGGGGCACAATTAAAGTAATTACCTCGCTGCGGCTGGCGCTATAAAAATCGCTAATACTCTTTAATGAACGACTCGCCAATAGTCGCGAGTGTGGCCCGAGATAATTATCATTGCTGTGGCAAAGAGTTCAGCGGGGGGAGGGGAGGTGACTTGGGTCATACTTACTTACACTTCCGACTGTGGCACGGTCATTAACAGCTATGACAATTGCAGCGACAACAAATAGAAAAGAGGCGACACGTGTGTGACATTTGATACTGTATTTGTGTTTATCTCATCAACGTAATCTCATCGTCATATCGTCTTCATCATCATCATCATCATCATAGTCGTATAACCATTAACACATGCTCTATAATTACATAAACTAAGTTTAGTTAACTATTAATTAATTGGTCGAGCGCTGGCAACGTATTTTTTCTTCTTCTTCTTCATCTTCTTGTTTATATACTATTTCAATATCTTTATAGTTTGTATTTCTCTTTAGCATAAGGAAAATTGTTTTGGTTTTCATTTTTTTTTTAGGTATTTTCTTTGGTTTTTCACTAACAAAAGCAGCCTAAAAGTATGCTATACAGCGTAAAAGTAAATTTAAATAATACTTGTGTGTACGCGTGTGTGTGTGTGTGCGTATGTGTGTGTGTGTAGGTACAGGTAAACCTTATACGGTATTTAGAGTAGAGTATTTCAGTGTATACGTTACAAATTACAAATCTGTGGAATCAACAATCAAATCAAATTCGTCTAACGAGGGAATTACAATAAGGAAATCTAAATATGAATTATAATTAAGAGGTTTAAAATAATCAGGCTGGTGCTTAAAAAATTTTGAAAAGTTAATTTAACGTAATAAATAATTACTTAAATAAAGTGAGAATTTAAATAATAATAAATTACTGTCTTTTAAATGTAAAAACCAAGGGAACTATGGGAAATAATTCAAATTTATATGAAATTCAAAGGAATAAATAAAGAATTGTGTTTGAGGAAAAATTAAATATTATTGAATATATATTAAAATATATATTTGTTTTGATAAAGTATTATGTTTAAGAAAACCTGGAACACTATTAAATATGTATTAAAATATATGTGTGTTAACTATTTGCAATAATTTCTTTAACTCACGATAAATATATTAATTGATTTTTTTCACATTTTAGTAACATTTTCTTTTTTTTTAAGAACCAGCCTAATTTATAAAGTTTTTCTAGGTTTGTTTCTTATATAGGAGGAATTGTTTGTGCAGGCCTCCACTTGCCACAGGCCAAGTATATTATATTTCTTCAGATATTTCGGCGCCGCTTTTACTTCTTCTTTTCTTTCTTTTTTTTTTATTTTTTTATTTTCTTGTTTGGTTTGATTTTTAGGTGTAAACTGGAATTTGCTTGCTATCAACTAAAACATTGACTAAACGTTAATTGAACCTACTTAGCCAGCTGCTGCCCACAGCCGGCACCCTTTGCCCCTGTCTCCTCTTCAGCTTCAGCTCCTTCTCCTCTCTCTAGCTGCGCGACTTGCAGAGCCGCAAGAGCAGCGGATAGTGTAGATCCTCGTCGTACAGTGCCGAATCTGCCTTGAGCTGTAGATGACGCTGCCAAATGGTCTCGTTGTAGCGCGTCGCCAGATCCACACGAAAGCCGCGTGCCACACACTCATCGCGGAACACGTTCAGTGTGCGACCGCGACGGGGCGCCATGATGAGCGCGATGCCGTGGGGTGCCAGATAATACCAGATGGTATCGACAAGTGCCGAACGGGCCTCATCGAAGAACAGACAATCGGCGCACAAGATGAACTCGAATTTGCCCTGCTCGGCCTGTGCGCGTGCCGCTGCCTCCTGCCACTTGAGCACGGAGCATTTGGTGTAACAGCTCAGCTCGTTGAGGCAAACGGTCTTCTTCACATTCTCCACGCTCACCTCATTGCCGTCGGTGAGGTGCACGGCATATGGCTTGGCATACTTGGCCAACATCAGGCCGGCCAACGAGGTGAAGCCGCCACCCAGCTCCAATATCCATTTGCCCCGGTACGCAGCCAGATCGGAGAGCACCAGTGCCGTCAATGCCTCCTCCGATGGCCACACACATATGTTGCCTGTATTATTGAAGCCCATCAGATCGTTGGCCGTGAGTTGTCGCTCCATGTGATGTATATTCACCGAGTACTCCGTGTCGTTGTGCAACTGCATGCGATACTTGTACCAATTCTCCGTTTTGCCCAAACACTTGAGGCTCACATGATCCTCGAAGCTATCCTGACGCAGCAAATCGAAGCTCTTGAAGCGACGCACCGACGCCGTTTGCTCCTCAGCAAATTCATCACTGGACGAGCTCACCGTCTCCTCGGAGTCCTTGCGCAACACTTTGGCCAAGATGCGCCAACGTTTCTGTGCTGTGTTCTGTAAATTGGGTGTGGCTGGCGGTGTGGGCGGCATAAAGGCATTGGCAATGCCATCGTCGCATGTCTGCGTCTTGCCCATGGTCACAATGTTCTCCACTTCCAACTCGACTGAGCTGGGACTGGGACTGGGACTGGGACTGCCCGCAACGTGGGGCGGCTGTTCCGGCATTTCCGGTTTGCAATCGGAGGCGTTGAAGTGGTTGTTGTTGTTGTTAAGGTTGTGGCTCTTATTGTTGTTGCTGTTGTAGTTGTTGCTTTTGTTGTTGTTGCTGCTTGTATTGTTGTTGGTGCCTGCTTCCCGATCCATTAGCGCATTCCGTTTGCAACGCGTTTGCTCCTTGAGTGCATTCAACGTATTATCGATATCGTATTGCAGCATCAGCGATATGGTTGCCACGCCCACAACAGTCAATGTGTCTGCCTGTTTAGAATGTTTCTGTTTCTGCTTCTGTTTCGTTTCCCGTTGCTGCTGCTCCAAGTTCGTTTCTCTGTTTGATTTTTTTTGTACTAAGGTTGCTGACATTTTTCTCATCTCATCTCTGTTTCGCTTTCAGTTTCTCTCACTTCTTGCCGCGCGGCCTTCGCCCCTCATATCGCTCTGGAAACAGGGAGCAAAAGAGAAGAAAATAAATATATTGTATATATATTATACACACACATATAAATCAGTCAGCAGGGAGCATCGAGGCATATAGTGCGACCCAGTCGAAGCAGCTGCTGCAACTTTTCGGGGCATCAACTTTTCAAATTAACCACCGACAACTTTTGCCTCAGTTTCAGCCTCCGCCTCAGCCTCCACCTCAGCCATAGCCTCTGCTTTTTCCCCTGCCCTTTTGACCACGCCCCCCTTCAACTCACCCCCTGCTTTCATTTTTAGTAACTTAACGGCGCTGTTGCTGCCCCATTATTTTGCAATTATAAATTTTTAATGGCCTTAGAAATGCAAATTCTCTGCTCATAAAGTGTTGAGAGAAAGAGAAGGAAAAAGAGAGGGAGAGCGAGGTAGACATACAATAACAAATCTTCGGCTAATCTTTGTGTATGAAATATACAAGAGGAGCGTCGCTGCGATAAATACAAATACGACGAGCTGCGAATACACTTGCCGCAAGGCTGGCAACTGTTTTCACTTCTTTTCAAGAGGAAAATTGAAAAACACAAATTGTAAAGAACTTTCCAAAGTGTTGGAAGGGGAAAGAACAAAATGAAAGGGAAAACAAAGTAGAGGGTCAAAGGGGGAGGGTTAGAGGAGGCTTAAAAGAAAAGTAGATAGAAAAAAGGGATATATTATAAAGTTGTATAAATGGTAGCTAATAGAAACAATAAAGGCACCCTTGAAATTAAGCTTGGGGATATTTCAGATACTAGATATGGCTAAGCCTTTGTAGAATATAAAAGATAAATATTAACTTAATTCAAAGCTGATGAAGAGATAAGAAGAGACTCTTTAAATGCGTGAAATTTCAAAGAATGAGAGAGAGAAACGAGCAAAAGGAGTTAGAGGTTTAGTAAACTGGGTAAAGTTAGGAATTTATGCAGACTAGGCAATATTTTGTACTAAGTTAAAAGTACTGAACAGTTTCTTGTATGAAATTTAAATACGAGGGTCGTTTGATAAGTCCGTGACTTTTTGAATAAAATATATTTTTTTCGTCAAAGAAGCGTTTTATTTCTCAACATAATCTCCTTTTAGCTCTATACATTTAGTCCAGCGTTTTTCCAATTTTTTTATTCCTTCCAAATAATAGGTTTTCTCAAGGCCCTCAAAATAGTCGTTTGTTTCTGTGTTTCTCTTCATTTGACCCGAATCTCTTACCGCCGAGCCATTTCTTCATGTTTGGAAACAAAAAATAGTCACAGGGGGCTAAATCTGGAGAATATGCTGGATGGGGTAGCAGTTCGTAGCCCAATTTATGAAATTTTGCCATTAGCACACGAAATTCACTTTTTTCCATTTTCGTTAAAATTCACGAGATCGTCTGCTTTCAATGCCTATAAAACGCAAACCAAAAAACGCAGCTTTCTCAAAATTTTACAGTCAGCTGTTAATCGATAACTGCTGACAGGAGCAGTGTTGTATTTAGAGCAGGTGCGCGGCAAATACAAAAAGTCACGGACTTATCAAACGACCCTCGTAGTTAATTACGTTGTATTAAAAAAATTTTGAATATTTTGTGCTGCTTATATTTTCAATTTAGAACAAGAACGGCAGCTACAGACTTGCTCGAATAAGTTATACCAGCTAACCACCATATATTAAATATATTTTTCTAGATTAAGCTTATATTATGTTGCATACGTTAGAGATGCTTGGGAATCGGCAACTCATAAAATAACTTGCCAAATAACTTCATTGTTAATCATCCAAACATAACTAAATTTTCTGAAATTATTTGGGCGTTGATAGTCACTGCGTTGAGCAAAGATGAAAGTTTCCTACATTTAAATTCAAGAAATAATTAAAATATATTAAGGGAACGTGGAGAAAATCTAAATTAAACTTGGTCTGCATGCAATAATAAAACATATTGAAACCAAATTTGGTAGTCTCAGATAGTTTACACAAAGTTGTAATACCTTCTACTCTACGTGAATGTCTTTTTCTCTGTTGATTGTTTTTTTCTAGTTGAATTTTCAGGATATTTCTCTTAACTTTAAGATATCCGTATTAACCAACATTAATTTACTATCTGCACATCAAAATTTATCTCTGTTTTTTCTAACAAAAAATTTCAATAATGAAGTATAAGCTTTACTTTTCTATTTTCTACTTCTCTTTTACTTCCCTTCTATTCCACTCACTGACTATGAATGTATTCCAAATCATGTTACCAACAAACTCACTTAGTCAACGTTGTCTTCCTTTCCCTCTCTCTGTGTTTCGTTCTCGCTATCTCTTTATGTCTTATTAAAGCGTTTTCACGACAGTGAACGCAGTCCGAAATTGCCACGTTAATCACATTTGAGAAACGCCAGCGAAAACACTGAACATTTTTATATGCGAACACAGATTTATACACAACATACACACGCTGCGCGAGGGTGTGTGTGTGTGTGTGTATGTGTGAGTACATTACATTTGCATATGTTCCGCCTTGTTGACTCTTTAGCCGTGGTTGTTGTTGCTGTTGCTGGTCATATAAATTCATCAAAATTAAGAAATTTTACAGCTCATAACAAATTTTAATTGTGCTGACGTGGAGAAAAATATACACAAGAGATTGTTGTGTGAGCACGGAAGTGGGGAAGGTGAAAGGGAGGGGAGATGAGGGGAGTGTGCATATTTATGTGGGGGAGTTTTGAGGCCGACAACAACAACAACAGCAACAGCAGCAGCAGCAGCAACATATGGAGCCTGTCCGCGATAAGAAGGCGTTCGATTTCTGATTAAAGAGTGGGTGGCACGCCCATCTGACCATCGACACCTGCGCCCACCCCAAAAACAACAACCTGCTCTCCCTCAATTTCTCTACTCCTCCTCCTCCCCTCTCTCTCTCTCTTTTTGTTCACAATGCTGGCAATGTGTAATCAAAGTCAGTGTGCAATTAAAATTCAGCCGAATCGACATGTGTGTGTGCGGTTATGTTTGGGTACGAGTGTGTGAGCGAGTGTGTGTGCGAGTGTGTGTGCGAGTGTGTGTGCGAGTGTGTGAGTGAGTGTGTATGAGTGTGTATGCACAAGAATGTGTGCTGCTATCCGGAGCATTCACTTAAAGCGGATGCTGAATGCGGAACAAATGGATGCGGCAAGTGGTAAAGGGAATAAGAGCAGCAGTAGGAGGAGAAGGAACAGAAGGAGGAGAAGGAACAGCGGGAAGGAGAGTGGGGGAAGAGCGAACAAACTGCACAGAGAGCAAACTTTTGCCGAGCTTCATTCATCATAATTTCTGTGTGCGGCTCTGGTCGCACTTAATTGATGATTTTCGGGGCGATACAACGTTGAGTTGATTAGCGAAATTCGCAAATTGTTTCGAAATTGAATTCGAATTCGGAAGTGAAACTTAACTGTGCAAATTGCCAGTTCAGCTGGGGTGATAAACGTGCGATAATGATGGCCCGCTGGGCCACTTTTCATTATCACATTAGGCAGACGCAGTGGGGCGCCAAGCAAGAGATAGAGAGAGAGAGGAAGAGAGAGGAAGGGAGATAAGTGAGAGGCCGCAAAGGGCAAAAAACACTTTGAGCTATTCTAATCTTTTGCATTTTTAATTAAAGCCTTAGCAAGTAACGGTATACAGCAGCTAATTAATTAAGATTAGTTGACAGTGTAAGTCGAGTTCACATATTACGCATACGCAGTGTTGCGTGGGCAGTGATAACAGAGACAGAGAGAGATTGTAGGGCAAGGGTGTAGCAAGCTAAAGCAATTACGATGGCTCCCACTTGAAATGACAGTGCAATTTGAGGCGACATATTACGCATACGCACTGTGAACAAAGGAATGAGGCAATTTCAACTATTGGTCAATAATCTGTTAATTATAAATTATCTTTCAACATTAGGTACACGCATTAAAAGTCTCCCAAATGTGAATAAAATTTGTTAGATGTAAAATAAATGTAAATAAACTAAATAAACTACACAACTCAACAAATCTTATCTACACTCAGCACACGCACTGTTGTCAAGTGTAGCCCACACGATTTGGATCAAATTGCGCTCAAATCATATCAACATTATCACGCATACGCATTGTTGCCTAACTAAGCATGAGTGTGGTTTAAATATGCTTCAAACTATGCTTATCATATCTGTACTGGTTACCAAAATAGAGCAAACAAAATGGAATTAAATTGAATAGAACAACTGTTTCAAGGGGTTGCCCTGCCTATCTGCCCCTCTCAGCCACCCTTTCCTCCCCCTAGAAACCACACTGAATAAACCCAACGCACTCGATCAAACATTAATAACTTTTAACAAACTGAAAGTTGAACGATTCTCTTTACAGTAATCGAAATCAAATTCAATATCGAATGCAAACTTGAACTCCAAGTTACTGCAATGATTTGCATATTATAAACATGAATATTTAACAGTTAAGCAGGCAAACTTAGTTGGACACGAATTTGTAACTTGCTAACAACAATTTACCCCGACAAACAAGCCAAATCGCTGGCGAAACTTGTTGCCAGCAGTGAAAATGTTAGCGGGAAAAACTTGCCAGCGACACCTGACCAAGGCACAGCTAGGACAGTCCAGGGCAGGCCAGCAGAGGCTAGTGGAAACAGCCTAAAAGCATATATTAAGTGAATTTGCAAGTACAATGCGATGCGGTGAGCGCGGCGTGACGGGGCGTGGCTGGGCAACTGGGGCGTGTCGCGTACCATTGATTGTAATTTAAAGTTTTTTTTCCCGGGCATTCAATTCAATCACTTGCAACGGCGACGACGTCAGCACCGAAACTTGAGAGCAAAGAACAAAGCGAAAAGGTCCCCCACTACTTCACCTCTCTCTCTCCCCTCCTACCCCCCTCCTCTGGCGACAAAAGTTGGCCCTGACTCAAACTCTCTGCTGTGGCGTGTGACGTGCGTAAAGGCAACGCAATGTGGGCAAAGCTGCTCCGTCTCCGCTTCGGTTCCGTGTCAACGATGCCGCAGCACGCAAACTTACATGGTTTACTCACACACACACACATGTATGTATGTGTGTGTGTGCATGTTTATGTGTTTCTATGTGTCCTTTATGTACATATGCTGCGTGCCTTGCTCATTGCTCGCACAATTCATTATTTATTACTTTCACTGTCATGAAAATTTGTTCAGCTTTTTTCGGCAGCCTTGAAGTCATCAGCGACTCAACACACACCCACACACACGCGCACACCCACACACACACACACTCCAACACACACTCTGCATAAGCATACTAATTTATACAGCACGCTAAGCTGCTGATAAAGTCTTGAAGTCAGTCCATAAAGGGTTATGCTAACGGCGCTAAGTAGATAATAAAATATAAATTAATGAGGGTGGAAAAATCCGTGTGGGAAATCAAACGAATGGCGGCTATACTATATAGAAATGTATTCACAAGAAATCTAAAAGAACTTCCATATCAATATCAATATTTCTCAGGCACCTTTGCAACCCTTTCGAAAATTGCTCAATTATTACTCGAAAATTTCTTAAGGCAATTTTAAAAAAGTAGTTTAAAGTTCTCTAGCCAAACTCATCATAATAAACGACCTTTTAATAGTGCATATTTATAGCGTTATATCTTAGTGATGGAGAACATTATCGGCCTACGCGGCGTATGCGTAATCTGCTACAATATATTGTAGCAGGGAAGGCGTCTTAAACTTTTATTAGCGCACATTATGTGCTCATCGATTCACGGACACAACTATGTTAGCTGTCCGTCTAGTCCGTTCAACAAGCTGTCTATGTGTACGTGTGTGTATGTGTGTGTGTGTGTGTGTGTGTGAGTGTGTGTCTGTGCCCTGTCGATTTGTTTACTGTTTACTAAACATTTACACAGATTTACAGTCGTAAGTCGATGGAAACTGAACTTTTTCGCTTCTGCCATTTGGCTGCAGGCAACGCGAGAAACGACGCCAACGCAACGATTTAAATATATAGATTTGTGCACTATATATATATAAAACGAATATATATATATACATATGTATGCAGTGGTCGCTGCACATCTTTCGAGCGGACTGCGCCTCCCCCGGGGGCAAGTTTCGAGCATGTGCAAAAATGTAAATAAAAATCCAATTTCATTTTTCCACTTGATGAATGCCCCCAGTGACAGGCCAATAAAGGGAGGGGCGGTGGGGCGTTGAAGGCGTGGGAATATGCCTCAAGAAGTGCAGCAAATAAAATATTAATTAAATTATTTACATAGCCAATGCGAGTCGCCTTGGCCGGAAGTGCTGTGGCAAGTGTCATTCGGACGCTTTTATTGCCGGCGGTCAAGATGAGGCCATTAGACCGTAGAAACTGAGATTGGGGAAGCACAAGAGAGAGAGAGAGAAAGAGAAGGAGAGAGAGAGAGAGAGAGAGAGAGAGGGGAAGGAGGATTGCCGATGCACGTGTGCCGGCTGCGCTTCCTTGTGAGGTGAGCGAACTTGCGTTGACATTCAGCAAAAGTTCAAGGAGCTCTGCACTCAAATGATGAGCTACTTCAACTAGACGGACGACGATGAGTTGACTCTTTTCTCTTCCCTCCCCCCCTCTCTTACGAGCTCTTCTCAACTGTATTTTATTGATTTACCGTTAGCTTGTTTTGGCCTTTAAGCAGTCAACTTTGTTATTTCACACAAAGTGCAAGCTAATCTTGTGTTCTCTTCTAATCTCTGTTTTGCATCACGTTCTAATGCCAAAATAATTTACATATTTCTTGACTTGCTTTGCATTTTTATTTTAAATATATTTTTATAATACGAGGGTCGTTTGATAAGTCCGTGACTTTTTGTATTTGCCGCGCACCTGCTCTAAATACAACACTGCTCCTGTCAGCAGTTATCGATTAACAGCTGACTGTAAAATTTTGAGAAAGCTGCGTTTTTTGGTTTGCGTTTTATAGGCATTGAAAGCAGACGATCTCGTGAATTTTAACGAAAATGGAAAAAAGTGAATTTCGTGTGCTAATTAAGCATTATTTTTTGCGTAAAAAATCCATCACCGAAACCAAGGAAAGACTTGATAAATATTATGGGGACTCTGCACCATCAATTTCAATGGTTAAGAAATGGTTTACTGAGTTCCGTTGTGGTCGTACCAGTACAAGTGATGCCGAACGTTCAGGTCGCCCAAAAGAGGTCGTCATGCCAGAAATCGTCGACAAAATCCATGGAATGATATTGGATGATCGGAGAATGAAAGTGCGTGAGGTAGCTGAGGCTGTAGGCATCTCAACTGAACGGGTACATCACATTTTACATGAATATTTGGACATGAAAAAGCTTTCCGCGCGATGGGTGCCGCGATTGCTCACACACGACCATAAGCGCAACCGTGTGACCATTTCAAAGGAGTGTTTGGCGATGTTCAACCGCAATACAAACGAATTTTTGCGCCGTTTCGTTACCGTAGACGAAACATGGATCCACCACACCACACCAGAGACCAAAGAACAATCAAGACAGTGGGTTTCTCCGGGTGAACGTGCACCAAAGAAGGCCAAGGTGGGTCTGTCGGCCAACAAGGTCATGGCCACAGTTTTTTGGGATGCACAAGGTATCATTCACATCGATTACCTTGAAAAGGGTAAAACGAACACCGGCGAATATTATTCAGAGCTTTTGGACAGATTCGATATTGATTTGAAGCAGAAACGACCGCATTTGGCGAAAAAAAAAGTGCTGTTCCATCAGGACAATGCACGGGTGCACACGTGTGTAGTCAGCATGGCAAAATTTCATAAATTGGGCTACGAACTGCTACCCCATCCAGCATATTCTCCAGATTTAGCCCCCTGTGACTATTTTTTGTTTCCAAACATGAAGAAATGGCTCGGCGGTAAGAGATTCGGGTCAAATGAAGAGGTCATCACAGAAACAAACGACTATTTTGAGGGCCTTGAGAAAACCTATTATTTGGAAGGAATAAAAAAATTGGAAAAACGCTGGACTAAATGTATAGAGCTAAAAGGAGATTATGTTGAGAAATAAAACGCTTCTTTGACGAAAAAAATATATTTTATTCAAAAAGTCACGGACTTATCAAACGACCCTCGTATGTACATATATCTTACGTCTGTATCTTTAGCCTCAAAGTGAGAAGTCAGTTTATTATGCAAGATTAAGTTGTGCTTGCTTTATGATGCAAATACCCTGTAATTTTGAATGAAAGGAAACTGAGCTTAAAGGTTTTAATAAAATTACTGAAATCTTCTAAATTTACAATAAAGAAAAAAGAAAAATAATTAGTTGTTTATATCCGTTTTATATCATTCATTTATAAATTTCAAATCAACATTTTTATAAGAATTATTTTTCAATTAAATTTTTCGCATTTTCTCTAGAGTATCTGCAGTTCGTGCATGCCCTGCTTCACACATTTCGTATGCAAAAAAATGCAAAAGACAAATATGTAAAACATTTGCGCTCAAATAGCTAAAAGTCGCCAAGTTGCCAAGCTGCTTAGTTAGTGCCAAGAAGGGAGAGGGGAAGGGGGGTGGAGAGGGGGCAGCCCACGATTACTTATGTGGTAAGCTGCTAAGTAGAATGAAACAAATATCCCGTTGCGCCAAAATTACAAAAATAAAAAAAAAGAAGAAGGAAAAGAAAATTCCAGCAGCGCGCTTGGCTTGACCTTTAGCCGTTTTTCAAGCCATATATAATAATTATATATATGTATATAAGATGTGTATATAGCACACAACATTACTGCCAAAATATATGTATATATTATGTAAGTCGAGGTCGCGCTTGGGGGCCTGCTTTATGAGAGTCATCGTCGCGTTCTTAATCATTCAAGTCAAAATTTGTTTGCTGCCAAGGCGCCATAATTTAAAACAAGAAGAGGAAGCACACACAGGACACAGGACACATGGGACACGGGACTGGCAGGATACTTGGAACTGTATCGTTAGCGAGCTAAGCTCAAGAGCTGCAAATCAAATCAAACAGCGCGAGAATAATCCGCTTTGTGTGCCACGTGTCAGCGCGACTTAAACCAATTAGCAGGCGATATAGAAGGGAATTTGAGGGAAGATAGACCGACATAGATTCATCGGTATTGACAGTATTTTAATAATATTAAATAAATACGCGCAATGTGCTTGGGGTAAATGCAAAAATTCGATTTGGCTTTTCGCATTTTTGGCAGGCAAATAAATCGACGCATAAATAAATAAACAGACGAATTGTTTGCGCAATAAACACACACACACACAGGCATGCAAATAGATACATAGTCGATAGACGGCTAAGCTCATCTGCAGCTACAACTCGGAGGTGTGTGTGTGTGTGTGTGTGTGTGTGACTGTTATGTTGTTTGTTGAGCAACGAGGAACGTCAACGACAACGTCTCCATGGCAACAACTCGCTTCAGATTCAGTTTCCTTTGACAGCCAACGGCACCTGTAACGGTAAAGCTACAGCTACGGCAACAGGAACATGCTGTGCATGTAACATGGACACTATGTCAGTCTATAAATAGTCTCCATTGCCCTAGTGGCGCTGCCTCTTGGTGGGCGTGACCAATGCCCGAGGTGCAACTGCCAGAGGCAGCGACAACGACAGCAACAGCGACACCAGGACAGCAGATCTGCCGCATCAGCACAGCCGCTGCCGGGGGGTGGGGGACACAACTGACACAGGGGGAAGGGGGGGAAGGAATATGTCTGCCTGTGTTGTCGTCTGCCAGCGCTGCTGGTTAAAGGTTTCCAGTTACCACGGACAACGTTGGCTTTTAACTGCACTGAGAGAAATCACAATTTAATAGACAAATTTCTTAAGTATTGTAATACAAACAAATATTTAGCACTTTTTATATATAAAGAACAACAAGTGCTGTAAAATTAACAAAAATAGGAATAATCACCTTTCAACTCATAAAAGAAATGAATAAATACGTTTTGAAAAGAACAAACTCGAGAATTTGTAAGTAAAAATACAAAACTTTCTATGTTTTATGCAGCATATTTGTTTAATGAGACTCTAGTGCTAGAAAAAGCAATATTAAATAGATAAAGAATACTATCCAGTGTTGTAAAACACAAAAACGAATAGAAAACATTATTAAATTGTGCACAAACTGAATAAAAAATTTAGCATCTACAATAGTTATCGAAAAAACAATATTTAATAGTCAAACAATATTATCCAGTGTTGTAAAACATAAAAACTAATAGAAAACATTATTAAATTATACACAAACTAAATACATTTTAATTTGTCCTCTGCAATAGGTCTGGAAATTATTTGCATATATCATAAAAGGCATTTTACAACACTGTTCAGTGTTGAATAAAAGCAGAAAGTAATAAAAAAAGGCAAAAAGTGCTAAATAGTTTAAAGTAAACCCAAAATATCGAAAAACCAAAGCCACAACATCAACCAAAACCAACTAGTTTTTTCTCTCAGTGCATGCACATATTTACGGTTAACCGGGTGAAAGGAGAGAGTGTGAGAGAGAAAGAGAATACCCTGCCTTGGTTGCTGGTGCTGCTGCTGACTGGCTGTGCCACGTAAGTGCTCCTCCGACGCAAAGGCAAAGCAGAGCAGAGCTGGAGCAGGCGAAGGAGGGGAGAGGGGAGGGCAGTAGATGCCAGTCTAGATGCTGGGGATGCTTAAATGCTTTCATCACTCAGCTGGAAAGGCTGGCACGCTTCGGCGCTTGCACGCACAACAAGTTACGGCACAGCAGCTGGATAACATGATGCCTAGCCGGGTCAAAGGGGGAACACTGGTCGTGTGTGTGGGGGCAAGGAGTGTGCACAGTTATCCAGCAGAGCAGTTGGGTCAACTGCCTAAGTAAACATCATTCACATTGGCCAACATCGTTCTTGTCGTTTGGTCCTCGGCGCCGGCTGCTCTCAATTGACCTTTGCAGGCCATAAACACTTACCTTGCGCAATAAACTCAAAACAGAATTTGTACCCTGCATGATTGACGAGAGAGTGAGATAGAGAGAGAGAGTGAGGGAAAGAGAGCGCATGAGTGCACGACACGAGTTTATCAATAAATTTCCACGAGAGCTGGCAGAGATTTCGAGTGGCTCGTTGCCATTTCTATTGCCTGTGAATGACTGTGAGTTGAGCTCGACAAATCTTTGGATGATGTACAAATATATTGCTAATACTCGCACCCCCCCTTCTCTCTCCTTCCCCTTGTGTATTGCATGTTGCCGTGTCGATGTTGTTGTTGTTATTGTTGGGGCAACACAACTAGCGATAACTGTGGCAAATTGAGCCGTTCCTGCCAGTTTATTTGAATTGTAACATAATCGTTAAACTTAAGTGAGTCTCTGCTGCTTATAATAATGTTTGCCATATCTGCGCAGGATCCCCAAACAACATTATCTTAATGTGCAAGTTAAATGTACTAAGCGCAGAACTTATCGTAGCTTGTCTTGTTTTTACTGATTGTAATAAACTTAAGATACTCTTTATCACTTTGTCTAGAACCTTTATGAAACGAAAACTAATTTATAACTGAAGCAACTTTTTGTTCAAAGTTAAATATGTTCATTTCTTTCTTGACAATATATTTAATATTTATTTTAATTTTTAGCTATCTTTTATTTTGTTCTGTATAGTTCAAAACATTATTTTTTGATTTTTAGATGTTCAAATATTTATAAAAAATTGAAAATGAGATTTAACAAATTAATTTGTTCCTCTAAAAATTTCATCTGTTTGAACTTTCAAAATAAATCAACAGATTTAATTTGAAATGTTTCTTTAACTTTATAAATGCTTCGAAAAAAAAAAAAAAACAAAACAAAAAATGATAAATCTCTTAATTGAATTGATTTATTCCCACGGGGAACTAAGCCCCATGAGTACTCGGTTATTCGCTTGATTTTGTTCATAAATCAAATCGCAAATGGAACTTCTACAGGCAATGTGCGATCTCTGTATCTGGCTGTCAGTTTCATTTGATTACACAATTCCATTTTGCAATTTATTTACATATTTCAATTAAAAATCTCTCTCTCTCTCTCTCTCTGTCTCTCTCTCTCTCTCTCTGTGCCGCTCTGCGCTTCCATTTCAGTTATTAAAACAAGACAACTAACTGTAAAACCGACTAAGCCGCAGTGGGGGAATAAATAAAATACGGAAAAAGCATTTAGCAAATGCGCCTGACTGGACATTTAACCTGCAGAGGGTGAGGGCAGAAACCAAAGGGCAGAACAACTGTAAAAAAAGGTATATAAAAAACCATACAGAGGTAAAAAAAAAAAACAGGTTGAAACTAAAGCAAAATGTATTTTTCTAATGAAGTTTGACACGTGTGCCAGGCGGCATTGGGTCGGAGGAGCAGCGGGTAAAGTTCGCGTGTCTCTGTCACAGGTCTGAGCTGTGAGCTGAGCATGGAAAATGTGAAAAGCGCATTTGCAGCAAGAGCAACAGCAACGGAGAACAATGAAGGGAACGAAGGGGAAGGGGAGGGGAAAGAACCAAAGCTGCAATGAATGAAAAATCAGCTTGGCGCATGCAATTTTGAAAATGCCCTCGGCGGGTTGAGTTGACTAACTGATTGAATGAATGACTTGACTGCTTGGACTACTCGGACTACCGACTACCGACTGTTGACTGCTGACTGCTGACTGGTGACTGGTGACTGGTGAAACGACTGACTGCTCCACTGACAGTCTGGGCAGTCTCTGCAGCAACAGCGCAGCTGGTGAAACTCATGTTCGCTTATCAGAAAATCACGCAGCAACTGCAAAAAAATACATCGCAAATTGTGAGATACAATATTGAGTTCTGAGAGATACGCTACAAATGTTGCCATGATACAATTTTATTAGTTTTGTACGTTCTCTGCACATTCGATAATAATGTTTAATAAATTGTTAGGAATTTAATTTATTGCCAGAATGAACAAATGAAATTGAATTGAAGAAAATGAAAGAGGTTTATGGATTAATGATTTAGTTCAAATTTGAACATTTTATTGCATTCATAAACATTTATTTATTTATTTTATACTTGAAATGTTATTCTAATTTAATGCGTTAAATTTTAGAATATAAATATAGAATAACTATTAAGCTAGATTTTTTTACAGCTTGAAAAAATATGCAAGATTTCTTTGTGTTATATATAGGTCAAATTTATGTTGATATTTTGTGTCTAACTTGGACATTAAAGGGCTGAAACTGTAAACTAAACTTCAATGTAAAATATATTCAAACTTTATATACATGATACAATGATATAGTTTTCAAATTTACACTTTGTATACTTTCAAATCCCCCCTAACTATTAAATATCCTGCCAGGCCACACAATCTACCAACTTTGGTTTGTTTTTTCAGCTTGATTAGTTTCGTCTGTCTGCTTCTTATCTCATCTGCATTTTCATGTGTGAAAGTAGTGCAATTTTATTTACTATTTATTTATTGACTCCACGGACTTGGCGACGGATACGTAATGCGCCACCGATTGACTGCGCATTACGTATACGCCCGAGTTGAGCCGCCCTGTTAGTCGTGCACATTATGCAAACTTGGCAATAAAAATTCAATTAAGTTCCAAGGACACAATGTCAAGTGGCAGGGCTCGATAAATCAAAAAAAATAAAAAAAAAGCTAGAGCCGAAGGCGGCAACCAAAGAGAGAAGCAACAACAACAAGAACAACTGCAACAACAACAATGGCAGCAACGGGAGTGGAACAAAATTGCGACATACTGCGCTGCCGTTATGACTTTGATGCACGTTTTAATTATAATTTTGACGCCAACTGTTTAAACACACACGCACGCATAACGATAACACACGTGCCTGTGTGTGTGTTTGCATGTGTGTGTGTTGTTGTTGTATCGCTTGCACTAATTGTTTGCGACAGCAGCGCATAGAAGGTAGAAGGAGAGACAAAGAGAGAAGGAGCACAGAGAAGCAGGCTCTACATACGCCTCGAGCTTAATTGAGGCAACACAGGCACACAGCACAAAGGACAATAGCCAGGACATACCACAAGCACACACCCCCGCACACACATAAGCACACACACAGCACATATGGTCAACATAAGTCACAAAACCAAAACGGGCCGCCCACAGGCCGCCTCGTTATACACTCAGCATCAGGAAATTGATAGAGGGCAGTTTGCATGCGACAATTGTACAGGGCAGAGGGTTGAGGTAGGGTGGGGGGTAAGGCGGCTGTTCAATTTGATTTGATATATGTATATGGGGTTTCCTGAGTTTTATGAAATGGAACTGACACTTGCAAGAGCAAAGGGCTCAAATAGATTGTGGTAAAAAGTTAGAGAAAGGTTTTTTGAGTTGAATTTAAAAGATTTAAGATTGAAGCTGAAAGTTAAAGCTCATAAAAAAGTAAGCACAATGACTGTTATATAAACATAATTAAATATATATACTGTATAATAAATGAGTGAAGATAAAATCTATTGACTTTTATTCTAAACTTCAAAATATTTTCTATTTTAAAAGGCCTAGTTTGAACATAGAAAGGAATTGATATTTTAGAAAGAATTGATGAACATTTAAACGTGAAATTCATACTTAAATAATAAAAAATATACTTCTTAATAAAACAGATATTCGAATGTAGGTTTCTTCTCTCCAAAAATAAACAGAGTAACTGCTAGTTCAGTCGTTCTTTAACAGCTTCCTGTCATTTTCCTTGAGTTGTAGGCAAAATTGGCAAAAGGCTCAACTTTTCTCAATGTGTTCGCTGGACAGCTTGCGTGAGTGTGTGTGTGTTGTATGTGTATGTATGCATGTGGATCTATGTGCCACTTCGTATATATGTATGTGTGTGTGCGCCTGTCAGTGTGAGTTTTGGCGTCCACATTTCAATGTTGGAGTGTCTGTTAGATTTATAGCCCCCAAACCTATAAGTTGGCATATATGCTCACGTGTGTGTGTGTGAGTGTGTGTAGTGTGGTCCGTGCCCAAGTGTGAGTGTCAGGCTTACGTGAGTGTGCAAGCTGTACTCAATTAATACTCATCAGTGTGACATTAGTGTCATTTATTTGCGGAGGCCTGGGGGGGCAAACCGAGTGGATCAAAAGCAGAGATAAAAGATAAATGAGATAAACACGTGCATTGCCAATTGATGCGCATGTGAATGGGATGACAGCACAAAGAGAGACAGACAGAGAGAAGGAGAGAGAAGAGAGGGAGGGAAAGGCAACTGAGTGCGACACGGCTCTTGATTATGCATAATCAAGGCTCATTTTGGCGACACGCCCCCGGCGCCTATTACGCTGATGTTTCATCAATAAATAGGCCATAAATCGCAGATGATATTCCATTATACATAGTACACTTACTACGCTGAGTACGTTACGTTATCTGGCTCGTTATGCGCACTTTAAAATGAATAGAAAAATTTATGCGAATCATTTTTATGGCGCTGCCTGTCACGCCCAAAACCCACGAGAAAAACGCATGCGAATAAATTACGGCGACATTTGACTTTAATTTGGCCATAAACCGCTGCCGCCACCACCACCGCCATCGTCAGACACGTCCACATGGCTACATGGCGCGGCTGCAAGTAGCCGAAAAACTGCAGTAAACAATAAATTAAACGCCAGCTAAAAACTTTAGCTTAGTTTTGCGCCAAATGTAAAAATAGTGAATAAATAAATAAACAATTGTCGAAGCCAGGGACCAAATCCATGAATGGATGGATGAATAAATGAATGAATGAGCAAGTGAATGCCTGCAAATCGTAGAGCTCAAATTAATCGCAATTAGAGCAATTGCAAAAATCGAATCTAAATCAAAATGTGGCGATTTATTTTTGCAGCAATTGTTGAGGAAACTTTTCGTTTTGAATAGATCGCGAATAAAGACAATAGAAATAGAAAAATATTCGTGAGTTTTTGCTGCAGTACAATAAAAATAAAACTTTTCTTTTCACTTCACACACACAAAACAAATTTGCGCAGCTTCAATCTATCATCTTAATGTGCCACATAAAAAGAAAGACAACTGCGAACTGTATAGACTGCATATATATCTGCACTATATATATATCTGTGTGAACTGTAAGCAAGAGTCGTAAGAGTTATGGCCAAGATAAAGCCAAGGCAAAGACTTGCAAGCAGCTGCAGCCATTTGAGTTTTAAACATTAAGTATACGCATTGATTTAAATTAGACTCCAAATATTCAGCATACGCATTAATTTTAATTAAAATCTTTATAAAAGTAAGAAAAAGCAAACTCAAAATGCAATTGAAAGAAAGAACAATTTCAGTATGCAAAACAGTATCAATTAGCGTCCCAAGACACTCAGTTTGCTATAGCAGACAACATTATAATATGGTAAAGTTTACTATGAACTGCAGCAGACACAGTCTCTCCCTCTCCCTCTCCCCGCATCCCCTTCCCTGCTGCTCGCTGTGGGTCAAAATTTGCATTTGTCAGAAGACTTTTGGCATTCAGTGGGGCGCGCTGCACCTTGTGACAAGTTGGAGAAATAAACTTTGGATTACAATTGGAGATTGTAACAATTTCAGAGTTTATTTTACCCGACAGTCGAGTTGACCTTTTGGCCGCGCCAACAATGTCAGCTTAAGTTGGCTTCGGGAGCCACTTGGCCAGTATTGGGCCACTTTGGTCTGTTGACCCGCTGGGCAGAGCATTAAAAGTGCTTTGCGTTGAGCAGCGGAACTAAGGCAACTTTGTAAGCTTAGTGCGACACGATAACGAGAGCTTAGCGAACTAATGCACCCCTTATCGACAGCATTACTAATTTAAATTTTTAAAGAATGCACAACTAATGCAGGAGTCCCTCGCTTTCCCCCCTCGTGCAACTTGCAGCTGCCACAACAATAATTCAATGCGTAAAATTCGCCAAAATGTTTACAAAAATATATTTGCTCATAATTTGCTTACCAATCGAAATTCCGTTTTTGAGGCAATTGAACTCAAGCAGAAAACCCGAAAAAAAAGAAAATTTGTAGAAAATCGTCTGCTCTTCTTCTTCTTCTGCTTCGCTTGCAAGCTATGTGCGATATGTTTTGGTTGTTGTTTTGGCTTGTTTTTTTTGATGTTGTTTTGGCCTCAGCCTGTTAGCGAGTATTTAATTTATTAGCACAATTTTTGATATTTTTTCACGGCTTCTTTTTGATTTCGTTTCAGAATTTCAATTACAAAATCTCTTTGAAAATGCGCGTAAGCATTTTCGAAAATAATTCACAATTTTTCAACGAGTTGATAATATTTTTGAAAGCAAAACACGCAGAGACACTCACGCACACACGGACACACACGCACGCACACAGAAACGAGGCGAAGCGAGGTGCACGCGGCCAGCGTCAACAGCGAACTGAAGCGCACGAAGCGAGTGAAATGGCGATTTTCCCTTTTAGCCGCCGCGGCCAACGTTGCGTATGAGCGACGACAACAAACTGAAAACGAACGTGCCGCGCAAGCAACAGCAGAAGCAGCAGCACAAGCACGAAACGCTTGCAACCGCGTTCGAACCAACATGTTGCAAACGAGCGAGATAGAGAGAGAGAGAGAGGAAGGCAGCACAGAGTTCGAACGGGGCGCCGCTTGGGCTTATCACTAGAAATTAAGACAAAAGCCCGAATGCTGCTGCTGCTGCGGCATAACGAAAATTAAATGAGACCACAAAAGGAACAAGCACAACAAAAACAACAACAACAAGAGGTAGTAGAATAGAGACCCTTCTTCTGTTCACACACATTTTTCGACTGATTCGATGCAAATTGAATGAACAGAGATTTGCTTTTAAGCTGCCTTTTTCCCAGAACATATTATGAATATAATTTCCAATTAAAAATACTTGAAATAATTTTTGAGTACTCCAAGTAATTAGACATTTACGACTTGTGAAGTATTTTGTATACTCAAACAATCAAACGAAAACATATTTCAGAGATTTCATGAGAAAAGTTATCTACTTATGGGAAAGGTATTTCTTTTGAGTCATCAACTTGTTTATTCACATATAAACATATTTTGTTTTCTTTGTGACTTATTCAATCATAAATTTCACTGAGATTGATTTGTTTTAAAACACAACAAATTACGAAGGTAAGAGGTTATTAGAATAGTTTAAATTACTTTAATAAATTTAAACAACTTCAAGACTCTTTAACAAACCTGAAGAACAGAAACCTCTCTAAGCCTTACACTATTAACTTTTCTGCAGTGCGGCAAATTACTTTTGCGCATTCCGCTTTGTTGCACTTCGCCCCAACGCAGCCAACTTAACAAGGCTTAAAATTTAAATACCCAATAACATAACTTATCGATATGACTGATATCGATGCCAATGTCAAAATGATCTTTTACTTAAAATGAGCCACTGTTAAAGCATATTAACTCTTTCTTTGTTGTTCGCCATAAGTTATAAAAGAAAATGCACTTAAAGTGTGGAAACTAGTTCACACCATGGTGTCTCAATAGTTTCCGTAGCCTTTTACGATAATCAACTATGTAGCAAACAATTTTCTTTGCCACGTTGCGGTTCAATAATTCATAAAGTGAATCAGCTTTATCAATGAGGCGTACTGTCCCTCTCTCTCTCTCTACCCCTGCCTAACACGCCCTGCAGTTTGACCTGCAAGTGAGAGCGCATCAAACATTAGCGCGAAAGTGTAAAGGGAGGGGAGGGAGGGGGAGGAACTGCGGCAAGAAATTGACGTTTCTTTGGCTACAATTTGGCTTTGGCCACGTTTTCAGCATTGTTGTTCTTATTGTTGCTGCTGTTGATTTTGTTGTTGTTTGGCTTTTGGTTGTTTTGGTATTTTGCTTGTTTTGTTGCCTTTAAATGATTTTCCATTTGCACATTTCACGCGGCCAAATGATTGCCTCGCTGTTGTTGTTGTTCTTATTGCCATTGTTGTTATTGTTGTTCATCGCTGTTGTTGTTATTTT
The DNA here is from genome assembly GCA_018904595.1 of Zaprionus indianus. NCBI lineage: Eukaryota > Metazoa > Arthropoda > Insecta > Diptera > Drosophilidae > Zaprionus > Zaprionus indianus. Next base: position 9,674,801 of record JAEIHA010000905.1, read on the forward strand.
TGTTGCCACTGGCAAAATTTTCATTCATAAAAAAAGGTGAACGCTTGTGGGCGTCTCACAGCGAGCGCGAAAAACAATAAAACGCCAGGAAGGAGAAGAAGAAGAAGAAGCGACGGCGGAGGCAGCGGAAACAACGTTGGCCCAGGCAGACAAACAGGCGTACAAACTAACAGCGAGAGAGAGAGAGAGAGAGGGATAGAGTGTAGCTGGAGACGGAGGCGGGACAAGGAAGGGCGCCAAGACGAATACGGACAAAGTTTTGTGCTTGGGCGCAACTTTGTTGCTTTTGTTATTGTCGCGTCTTTTACTTGCGTATTTATTTATATTAATACACCAAGCACACACACACACACATACACACACATGCATGTGACTGTCTCTCTGTGCGAGTGTGTGTACTCATGTGCGTATGTTTTATTTATTTTCATTTTATTCAACGCGCATCAAGGCAAAGCAAGCGGAAGAGAGAAAATATTATTGCCCAAATATTTGTTACTTTTTTACAGCAAACAAAAACAAAAAGAAGAGAAGGTTAAAAAATGAAACTAGAGCCGCAGCAGTGGCCTAACTATTGTGAACCACTGACTGACTATATGTTTGCACGTGTGTGTGTGTGTGTGTGTGTGTGTCTGTGTGTAATTGTATTGCTATGCGGCTGGCTTGTCACATTGTTCAAACCTCAGAAACCCAAAGCCAGGCAAGCGCCAGTTGTGCGGTTTTTGTTTTGTTTCCCTCCGCGCCCACAGTAGTCACTCCCTTCTGGCCCCCACAACGAAAACATCTAACGAAAAAAGTCGAGGCAAAGAAATTGGAGTGGAAAAAAAAAGGACGCACAAACTGTTGGTCGATAAGGTTGTCCAAATCAAAACATTGAGACCGAACTTCGGTCTCTGTTTGCACTGTCAGACTGGCAGGGCAGGACCTGACAGGCAAACGAGCGGGCGAGTACTTAAGGATAATGCTCAGTTTGAGTTTACTCAACTCTGCATACCCTGTGAGCATACAGAGATTCACAAAGGGCGACCACGATCAAAAATATTAAGTTAGATTAAATATGTGCACATATTATGACTGCATTATTAATACTTGAAGTATAACTCTTAATGTATTGATATTATCTACACAATACCAATATACCAAAAGCATTAACAAATATATTCAATAAACTGCAATTTATTTCTCATTCCTCTTTACTCCCGCAGCCAACTTAACAAAGCATTTAGATTTAAATACCAATTCACCTATCGCTATTGACAGTTATCGATGCCACTGTTAAAGTAATCCTTCCATTAACATGAGCTTAATTTAACATTATAAGCCACTGTTACAGCATATGCTTAAGTCGTGCTCAGCCGACTGAGCACACTCTTTCCGTATTTTTCACCAGTTATTGGTTGGCTGGTTGGCAGTCGCACAGTGGGTTAAAGTTGAGCCTGCGACTTATACTTTAAGCTTGCCTCGAATTTTTGAATTATTTTTTTTTCTTTCAGGATTTATGCGCCGTTTGCCAAGAGGTGGCAAAAGGCAGCATTGCTTGACGAGGGCACGCAAAGCCGACAGTGAGAGAAATTCAAGTGGAATTGAGAGAGTGAGACAGAGAAACAAAGAGAAATGAAGATAGCAGCTGCTGATGTACAATATTTGATTTTAAATGTAAATTCTTTTTGAATGTAATGCCCACGAAAGTCCAATTGACAAAGTGCGAAATTGATTGACAAGCAAAAGAAAAAAAAACTTTGCAAAAAAGCGCAACTCAACAACAGTTATACAAATTGTTCTTCGCAGTTACAAAGAAGAGAGAGAGAGAGAGAGAGAAAGTGTTGTACAATGATTTGAAAATGAGGTAACAAGCCAGCAGATTGACAGTTGATTCGAAAATCATTTTAAAGTAGAAAACTTGGAAAAGCCATTTGTTTATTTTTATGATATTTGAACCGCAAAACTTGGGCTCAAGCCAAACTTTTCTATTTCTCAAACTTTAGCGAAAAGTTTACTAATTTTCTCAAATTACTGCAGAAATAACTTTACGAAACTTGCCAGTAAAAATTTCTTGACAAGCATTCATCACATCAACAAAAAATGTCTAAAATAATGAAAGTAAGCTTATCACGAACAGATTTAAAATGGAAAATCGAGATAATCAAGAACAGGAATTTAAGATTTTAAATGATCTAAAACAGAACTCTAGACACATCAAGCAGAGGTTTCTTTAAAGAGACCACAAACATTTCTGCATTGTATTTACGTAAATTTCTAGAAACGAGTTTCAAGGGCAAATTTTGCATAGGCGGAAGGGCAAATCTTGCGAATGGTAGCCAACAAATTCGCATATATATATCGTATATATTCTTATTATTATTATATGCGCTTAGCAAGAAGATCCGCAATTTTTATGGGACACAAATAATGCATGGCTCATTTGCAGCTGCACCTGAAGGCTTATTAAAAATCTAAGCAATATTCTGGTTGCGAAATATAAATATACTAGATGTACTACGATGCTGACAAGTGACACAGCAGCAACAGCAACAACAACAACAAGTTGAAATTATGATATCGTTGGGGCAACAAACTGTTCGTTCGCTCGCAGTTGGCATATTCGATTTGCGTCAACATCGTTGTGGCTCGCCCGGACACGAGTGTGAACGGCAAACGGTGCTGGGTAGCTGCAACCGGACTCGAAGTCGGGTCAGGCCAAGCAAAAGGAAGGGGGTGGAGAGGGAGAGAGAGTGAGAGGTAAAAGCATTTGGGCCACAAGAACATGTAAAACTGATGATGCACGCCAATGTCTGCCTATGTTTGCCTGCGCTGCCTCTTTCCCCTCTCTTCCTCTTTCTCTCCTCCCCCCACCAAGCCCCTTTTGTTTGTGTTTGTGCCTGCATGCGAAATAATTATTAATAACAAAAATAACGTGCCATGAAATGTTGCTGCCGTCGTCGCTGCTCTTGTTCTCTGTGTTGCTGCTGCCAATGTTGCTGCTGCTGCTGCTTCTGCTTTTTTTTCTGTTTTGTTGTTATTTTTTGTCGCTGTCGCTGTTTCTGTCGTTGTCCTCGCCTGATGCACTTCCGCCGGGCAATGCAATGACGGGCGTAGGTAATTAACAAACACAGCGGGATCTCTGGCACAGTCTCCACATCGGATGATGCTAGAACAGAACCAAAGCCAACTGAACCGCACTGAAGTCGCACAGTCAAAGTGCCCTAACGGGACTGCAAGGGGAGCTGGGGGCGAAAGGGCGACACAAGTGAGGAACAGCGCGACAATTGAGAACTTTGCTGCTAAGTGGTTTCTTATACACTATCCGAAAAGGGGTAGTTGCAGTAGGTCGAGAAAGAATATGAACAGAAAATGATAAAGAATAAATTACGTTGTCGACTCTTCATTGTTTGTGGAGGAAACTAAAAGACTTTATTCAAGGTAATTTAAAGTAAGTCTTTTTGATTGTAAAATAACTATAAATTAGAACACATTTTCATTAAAATATAATGGAAATTGCGCAGGATGAATATGAAGATGTTTTAGTAACATATTCTTTCTGCAATCAAATTTTAAAGGGGATTTCAAAACATTTTTTAACTTAGGGTATTTTGTTGTATTTTTTAAATATTCGAGCTAAATTATTTTTTCCACAAAACAATTTACTGCATACGAATTTTTACACAGTAACATCTCTTTCTCTAGTGTGTCTCGCCTTTTCAACTTACCCCATTTGCAGAGTATAAAACTGACATTGCATTTTCAAAAGAAATTGTTCTGATTTTATGTTTGTTTTAGCCTTCTTGTTGCTTGTCTCTTTTGCTGCGTTTTGTTTGTCTTTCTATTGTTGCTTGTGTTTTGTTTCTATGTTTTTCTTTGCGTCTCTTTACTTTCCTTCCACTTTATTTTGGCAGTGCGCTAATTATGACATTTTCCTTTCTCTTTCTTACCGAGCAATTACTGCCAAATGCCTGCGAGCACATGCGACATTAAGTAGCCGCCCAGTAAGCCGATCCCCTCTCCTTCTCCGCTCTTACACTTTTCACTTAGCATTGAATGCAATTGACGAATTTAAATTAAATTCGCTGATTATTTATAAACTCGATTTGTAAAATTACATTTTGGCTTTGCATTAATTGTCGTCGTCGCTGATGAACGACCCGCGGCACACACACACACATGTGTTTGTTGCTTTTTATATAACTTTTATTTATGTTTGAAAACTTGGCACAGTTTTCCCCCAGCCAAATTGCAGCATGACGCAATTGACACACAGCGACGAACGCTTTGAACGATTTTCGCGTTCTCTCTTTTTTTTTTCGTTGTTGTTGTTGTTGGTTTTGTTGTCTCTCACTTTTCAATTTTAGTTTCGCCCTAATTTTATTTTGTTTTATTTCGTTCAAATTGTTGGCAAGCGAAGAATTACCAACCGAATGTGCAGCAACAAATTATGCGCCACGGCACAGGTCTTTATTCTGCAGTTATTCGGCCAGGCATTTTAATTACTTGCAAATTAATAGCGCACATTGCGTATACGAGGCGTTGGGACCGCCCCGCCTCCCCCTCCTTAACACAATAATTCTATTACTTGTTTGGCGCTACAAATCACAAGATTAAACGAAAAATTACTCATTATTATTATTATGCGAATGGCTATCATAAATATCTTGGCCCACCACCAGCACCAGCAGCTGCCCGCGTCGCCGCCAATGATCATTGGCCGAGTTCATGATCATGCACACAGTACACTGACAGTGTGTGCGAGTGTGTTTGTGTGCTTGCTTGTGTGTGTTTATTAAAAAATATCTCGAGCCAACTTAGCCGTGAAGCGGCAACCATAACGATTCTCGTCTATAAACAAATTGCTAATGAATTGGAACGCATATTTCAAATAGACAAAATCAGGAAGTAAGCATCGTAATATTTATGAAAATCACAAACATGAGGTTGCCAAAAATACATGATGAAACTATTAAAATACGTTTTCTGCACAAAGTGGACAATTAAAAGTCTAATGGGGGCCTCCAAGGAATTCAGAAAAGATCTTTAACTCTGCAAAATGCAAACTAACATTAAAATAATATGTTTATATTATACATTCTATTTAAAATATTTCTTATTGCAAATTAAAATTGCACAATATATAATAATATATAATAATATATAATAAGTAAATACAGAAAATTTCTTTCTTTACAAAATTTAACTTCATTCATTTATAATTGTATTTGCCTTATATATAACTTTCTGTTTGCTCGCCTTGCTAATTAATTTACCCCAAATTCCTCATCCCCTCTGACAGTTCTCACTTCCACCCCTCAGCATCGTTGACAAATAATCCCCAGTCTGTTCATTATCCAACTCAAGTGTTATAAATCTGAAAAGAAATCGACCTTAAAACTCTCTCACTCTCTCTCTCTGCTGCAGCACTTGGCATATGCCGCCTTGGTCAAGGCAATGAATATTATTGAATATTTTATTTAGCATTGCACACGCACACACACACACATATACACGCATAAAGCATTGAGCTAAAAGTGAGCCAAAAATTACAAACTCAGCTGAAAAATGATGATGGCACAAAGATTTTCAATAAACGCGTCGAGCGCCAAAAATTTTTGTCGAGTGCGAGCCGCACTTGAGAATTGGCAGGAAAAGAGAGAAGGAACACAGGGATAGAGAGGGAAAAGAGAGGGGAAGAGAGGGTAGAGGAAGTGCTAAGAGGGGAGGAAGGTGGAGAAAGGCGAAAGGGAAAGCACCACTCGAGAAATGGCGCGCAAATTTGTTGCCAACTTTTGTGGGGAAAGGCAAAAGCGATAACTGTGTCTGTTCGTGTCGTGACTGTGTGTGTGTGCGTGTGTGTGTCTTTGTGTGAGTATTTAGCTATATGTGCTAGTGTATGTGTGCACTAATTTGCAGCCGTCGCGTCGCTTTGCGCCATTTATCGTTTGTTTAAAAATGTTGCCCGATTTTCATGATATTTGCCGGAAGCGGAAGGATGTGACTCAAAGGCAGCACAAGGACAAAAGAGCACAAAATTCAAAGAATTCATATTGAATAAACATTTTAAAGAGATTAAAGAAATTTCCATATTAACATGTGATTCATACAAAATTGATTTAAGGTCTGTCAAGATCAGCGAGACACGATAAAGCTGACAAAAAATAGCAACATATTTCATATAATGCGTAATTAATGTGCCACAATTTATCATATTTTGCAGGGGGCAATGTATTTTGATTTCATTTTATTTTTATTTCTGTTGAAAAGTTTATCGACATCTCTTTGAACCTGAAGTTTACGAGCGCCCTGACTGTCTGACCCGCACTGAACTTTGCCAGTGCGACAGTTTTTTATTATTATTATGTTCTCGATTTGCTTTTTATTCTTGTTTCTCGGCCAACTTTAATGGCCAGTTTAGCATATTCGTTGCGCCCCTTTCGCTCTGGTTGATTGACCCGCCGCATTTAATGCGCTTATCGGAAATATTAATGCTATATATATAGTACGTATATAATAAGCTATGGCAAATTGCGCATAAAATCTGTTTATAATCGGCTTTCGCTTGCAGTGTAATTCGCTCTAATTGATTTCATCTAAAATGCCTTAAATAGACAGTTAAATGCATTAATAATCTGCGCATATATTTAGTTCACACATACACATATATGCATAGATGTGTGTGTGTGTAATGAGTGCAAAAGTTAATTATGCGCAAATTGAAACCAAATGTTTTCGATCATCCAAATGGGCAGCGTGTCGAACAGAAATTAACACAAAGTGAAATTAAATGTAAATCAAGCCAAAAACTGAAACACGATGCGCATTGGTGCGTTCTAAAATTTGGCACTCAAGTGGGGTATGCCACAGTGGGGCACAGTTGAAGTTCTATTGTAAGTTAGTAAGTTCCTCTGTGATGCCGATGAAAGTTGAGAGGGTGTTACATATATAATAAAACTATATACAAAATTTGAGAGAAATACCTGCTATGTTATCTGATTTATACCTTATTGAAGTTTGTTCTTCTTGTTAATCACGGTTAATTTGATCTTGACCAATGGCTGAATATATATAACAAATGTCATGGCTATAGCTGCAGTAGATCCAGGAATCCTATTTTCTATACATTCAGTCATGCTCTCTGCACCTTTGCACCCATGCTACCCTTTCAACCCATTGCTTAATCGGTATAAAAAATACAAATACAACAGCTGGCAACATGAAGGGGCACGCTCCATTTAATGGCCAACTGTCCGTTTGCCCACGAAAGAGATAGAGATAGAGGGAGAGAGAAGGAGAATAGCAAAAGCAAAACGAAATACATAAATTCCCAACAATATACAAAATACAATGCGTTTTGCATTGCTCTTTGAGTGCTATGCGAAATATTTATAAATATTAATCAGATTTTCTAATGGAATTTTAAATTTGTATTTTCTTTGGCTTAGCTTCAAGTATTCCCTAACCCCCTTACTCTTTTCCCTTCCCCCTCGTTAATTCGATTAAATTTGCTTAAAAGATGCGAATACAAATTGCAATTGAAATCTGGCGTTAATTTTGGCTTTTCTTTGTGTTTGTTTCACGCCTTCTTAAGTGCCACGCTGCGTATGAGTAATGTGCGAGTCGAGAGCCATAAGTAATGATCTATGTCGGCCCAATGACAATACCAATAGAAACGGCAGACGGGGCAATTGTGCTCTCGATGCTGCGTTGTACCCAACGTACACCTAAATGCTCCATAAACATCTCACACGCTGTTTTTGGTCCCTTCTTTCCCACCACTTCCACTACCCGCTCCCGCTTTGCGTTGCTTCTTGTTCTCAATGGCAGCTGATTCAGCGTTGAAAAGAACGGTGGGGGGGGGGGGTGACAGACGCAAATTCAAACGGCAAAGGCAGACACAAAAGCAGACGCCGCGTCGACCGAATAGAAAAGAAACAAAAACACACACAATATAATGGACAAAAGTGTGAGAAACTGAGAAGAAAGAAGAGACAGTGAGAGGGAGCGGGGAAAGAGGGAAAGCGAGCTAGCGGCATTGCCAAAATAGCAAAGTAATTGCGAATCGTAAAGCTTGTGCAGGCATATAACTGCTCGAGCAGCTACCCCAGAGTAGATGTGCTCGAGCGAGGGTCGCTTAAGAACTATGGGAAATCAAGATTATTAAAATAGGAATTCAAATCTTTAGTACTTCAATGTTTGGAAGATTTTACAAGGTTAAAGATATGAAATAGGTTTGTTGGGTTTGATATTGATAGAAAAACTTTAATCATAAAATTATTTTTTTCAATTAGACAAAATCGTTTAATAAATATCGATTAACTGCAGTCATATACAAATAAATAACATTTCAATGTTAATTAAAACAGAACCTTCATACGCATTAAAATGTTAACTAACATTATCAATTATCAATTTTATGCATGTAACATATGTTAAGTATATCGATTTGATTTCACTTAACATTTTGCATAAAAACTTTAACATTTTCATCCTTCCACCCTCGTCTATCGATATTATTATTTTTATATACAGTATTTATAGAGCTTCATCTCTCATTGCGTGCGTCTGTGTGTGTGTGAGTGTGTGTGGAAGCCGTGTGAATGCCTTGGCCCCGTCGTTTGACGTTGACGCGTCGCCTCGGGGCAGATGCTGCTGATGCTGGCGATGATTAGCAGACGACTCTGCACTGCCTAGCACATTACGCATACGCACAATGAGCCGCCTTACTCCCCCCATCACTCTGTGTGTGAGTGTGTGAGTTAATTGTCTTAAATGTAATTGCAAAGAAGATGCAATTAAACAGCTTGACACACACGCGCTGAAGCGACGCCACCCAGGACGTGGCTTCCCCCCCACTATCTCTCTTTTCATTCTCTGTTGCTCCCTCCCTCATTTACTCTTCTCCTTGTGTTGCATCTTTACCGCTGCGCTGCAGTTTGTCTTCATTTAAGGCAGCTGCAAGAGGTCGTAAATTTTAAATGTTTTGTGGGTCAGCGACGCCGCCAGCAAAGAAGTTGATCCGAACTGAACTTTTACTACAAGCAACTCACCCCCGTCCGTCTCCCTCCCTTCACATCCCTCAACCCGATTGAAAGAAACAAAGCTGAAATTTATGCGACCAACTCGGTGGGTCAGCAAAATGGCGCCAAAGTTCAAAGCTCGCACAGCTCAGCAGGAGATGGATAGGGAGAGGGAGGAGAAGAAAGTAGGAGGAAGAGGAGAGAAGCCACTCAGTGGCTGGACATTATTGAGATTCGTTGCGCATCGGCGGCTGCTTCTGCTTCTGCTTCAGCTTCGTGCTGGCTTCGGCTACGAGAACGTCTGCTGTTGCTGCAATTTTATTGCAAATTGTTTGGCTACCATTTTTTGGCCATGCGAAATGCAAAGCATGTCCTCAAGCCCTGCAACAACAGCAACAACGACAACGAAAAGGGCAACAACATTTATTGGCCATAAAACAAAATGTTGCTGCAGTGCAGCCAGGGCAAGCAGGCCTACAAGAATAGAAAGACAAAGGGACTGGCAGACAGAGGGGGGAGGCCAGGAAAAGACCACCGCTCACCCCTTAAGTGGCAGTTGGCATTTTGATAGCAGCAGTAGACGTGGCACACTTGACGTATACGTGACGTCGCGTCGTGCAGTTGCTGAAGTTTTTGTTGCAATAGATTCGTAGCACATTTAAAGCACGATAACAATGCACACCCAAAGTGATATAATATTATTTATTTACAGAAAACTTGTTGTCAAACCTGCAAAGGCAAAATACTTTGAAGGACTTTCTAAAGGTAACTTACAACAACTATGAAGTTTCAAAAGGAAATAACTTGATAAGACTTTAATAAATTTATTTGAATTTAAGTGAAAAGGAGTAGAAGAACCTAGAGAGAAGAACTAGATGATTGGGAATATTTATTTATTTTTTTAATGTCAACTAAATGCAGTGAAAGAAAATAATAAAAATATGCATAGGTAACTTATTCATGATTTGAGAAAACGAACTAAAGACATGGATACTATATACAAGTATACTCGTACTAGGGTGTAGAGTTGCCGAAACATCGATGTTACATCGATAAACATCGATGTTTCAGATGCAAAGGAGTAGAAGAACCTAGAGAGAAGAATTAGATGATTGGGAATATTTATTTAACTAAATGCAGTGTAAGAAAATAATAAAAATATGCATAGGTAACTTATTCATAATTTGAGAAAACTTAAGATATGGATATTCTATATATGTTTGAAAGTAACAATAATATACATGAATTCATCTGAGTTTAGTCTACTGTGTATGGTAAATATATTAAATTATTTGTACATGACTTGCATCTCTGTAGTTTAAATTTGCTGTAACTCTGTTTTCCTTATGCCAATTTAAATCAGTGTCCGATTTAATTAAGCACAAATTTTGTTACAACTTGCTGCTGCTAAACATTTATCAACTTTATCAGCTTTCTCTTTCATTAGATTATTTATTTCTCAAGCTTGTTCGAATTTTCAATTGTATTTTCGCCTAGACACACAGACACACACACGTACATGGACACACGCACACTCATTGCAAATGCAAGGCATGCAGATGATTTTCCGAGAGATATGGCAAATTTGCAGACAATGCAAATGTCGAGTGTTTTGTGCTGTGTTTGGATTTATGGCTATAGTGTATATATATAAAATAAAGCAGACAACATTGGCTACACTAGACACGCACACACATACATACACAGACACATATACCACTGTACCCGTTCAACTTGTGTCTTGCAATTAATTTTGGCACATCTTTGTTTTTTCCTTTTGTTTTTTGGTTCTTGGCAATTGAGTAAATCCTCTGCAATTGGCAATTATACAAGAAACGCGCATAGACAATTGCAACTCGCCAGCAGTGTCGGCTGTAAATAGACTGCAGGCAGCGACTGTAGACTGTAGACTAGGTTAGGGTTGACACGTTTGTTGCCAGGGCGAAGCAAGCAGGCGAAGCAAACCAATTTCGGACTGTGATTGATGAGGGGCGGCGAGCCTGTTGTCGCTGCCGCTGTCGCTGCCTCTGCCTCTGCCTCTGCTGCTGGCCTCCAATGATGTGCCACTGACAGCCAACAAATGATTCATCTGCAGCCAAAGTACCGTTACAGTTAATGTCACTCGCAGGCAAAGAGTGAGGGACAGGAAGAGAGAGAGAGAGAGAGAGAGAGCAAGCGAAATTCGCCTGTCTCAAAAGGTTTCGCATAACCTTAAAATGCATAATGCACACACACACACACACACATGCAACGCTGATAATGCGCACTGTACGTGCCTGTGTGTGTGTGTGTTACGCAGAATACAAAAGAGAAGAGTGAGAGCAGCGCTGATTGAGTGAGTGCTGGAGTGAGCCCTGTCTCTCTCCCTCTCTCTGTGTTCATGTCGCATCGCGTCGTAAAACTATCAAGGCAAAGCCGGCGTCAACGTCGACTGCGCTAATGGAAGCGCTGAAATATTTAGCACGCACCGCACACAAGCCGTGCAGGTGTCACAACAACATAACAACAGCACCGACACACCCACACACCCACACGCACACACGCATGTGTTTATGTTTGCAGGTAAGAAGGAATCACCGTTGCGCACATTCCATAACAAATCCCGCGAAACAAATCCGCGTAACTTCAAACGACGCCGCCGCTATTCTGCCGACGTCGACGTCGTTTATTTATACAAAATTAGTTTATGACGCGCTGAAACAAAAGGCACACAGCCGCAACGCACACAAACAGACACACGCACACGGACATACAATAATAACACGCACACTCACGCACTTAGCTAGTCGCGCGCGCTTTTAAGCAGACACTTAAAAAGTGCTTTGTGCCCGTAAGTTTATTATTTTAATAATTCTTTATGTTTGGCGGCTCTTTGACGCACAAGAAGCCCGTGTACAACAACAATAACCACTTGTTGTGGTGCAGCGTGTGACTGAAATACCATTGTGATGGCTATGAACTAATACCTCAAATGTCCTAGCACTAATACTTTAATTACTTATTTTTGAAAACGCCCAATCAATATGTGTATCCATATTGGTAGACGACGTTTTCAAGTCTAACAAACTCCTAAATCCTTTGCTAATCAGAGAATTGTATATGTTCCTACACCTATTGAAGGTTTTAAGACATAAGTTAAAGTCTCCTAACACTATCAATCTATCACCTAATTCCCCTAATTGAGTAAATTGCCGAAATAATTTCTCAAATTCGGGTTTAAACACGGACAGAGAATAGTCTGGACTTTTATATACATATTACTAGGAAACTTGTGGGGTTGTACCTAAATATGCCAAACTCAAACACAAGTGAACCAATAGTTTTTCTACCGCTAAAAGTATGGGAAACTCTACCTACAAGCTCATTTTTTATGTATAATACCTGTTAAAGATCTTATAGACTTCAGTTGCACTGCAATTGTGAACCCAGGTATATTAACATTTTCGTTTGAAATGGAAGTCTCCACGAAGCATAATATCGATGACTGAATCATCAACCTGTCCGATCGAATATCTTCGAGATGCGAAATCAGGCTCTGAGTATTATGGAAGAAAATTTTGAGGGCAGAACTGTGTACTAAATATTCGTAATGAGTACGTAATAGTTTTTCAGTCCGCAATTTCTCTGATTGAGCTTTTACTTTATCATTACTCTGAGGAAGTTTAGGAGGAACAAAGCTACCAATGATGAAAAATCATGAAGCGATCTGTACACTTTGAACGCGCAATTTCTCCTACATTTGGTTCTGAGAATTTCATCCAAAAAATGTTGGGAGTGTTGGATGTATTAAAATCTATTTGCATCAACACTCCTGATGCCCCGTTTACTAACCCATCCCCTGTGTCTACATTGACCGTCACCATGTACTTGGCAGTAGTTTTAAGTAGGAGAGACGTACAGAGTCCCTGTGTAGTAGACGTTTTAAAACCCTTAACTTCTTCTAATATCCTTTGTTTCCTAGCTGCATCTACAATAAATGACCAGCCTTGATATAATCTTCAGCGGTAGAAAAAAATTGTTCAGTTGCAATTGAGTTAAGTTTGGTAATATTAAATATATCTACCTCATTTTTACTGCTAAAAAGATTAGGTTCGCATAATCGTGAACGGATCATCCCTTTGACGCATTATCTCTGTCAGCTCAAAATACATAAAAAGATCCCAGCGATAAGTACCAAAAATTTCATGGTTAGGGTCACTGGTGTTTGGATTGAAAATCCAACTACCTCCTCCTACAGGCTGTAACTGTCTAAGATCACCGAATACGATGACAGAAACGCCCCCAAATGGAAATGTATTTTTAAAAATTTGCTTTAAACGGGAGTCTAAATAAGAAAACATTAGAAAGCTAACCATTGATATTTCATCAATAATAATTAATTTAAGGTCGATTAGCCTCAAATAAAGAGTATTAACTGAATCATGGCTTAAGACCCTTAGAGGCGCGGAGCGAGATTGATTAACAGAAAGTGAAAACATCTAGTGCAGTTTCGATCCACTGATTCCGAATGCTGCTTTTCCTGTTGGTGCATATAAGAGGATTTTAATAGATGTCGAAACAGCTTTCCGACTCCGGCACCGCCTCCAACAAATTCATGATAGACTGAATTGTTTTTGGCATTGTGCAAGACATGGGTGAAATATAGCTTCTGCTTTAAATTAAGGGATCTAACTATATTAGCTAAGCTCTCTTGTGAAACTAAAGGTGGAAGCTTGATTAAACGGAAATTACTATCTTCCTCATTCGTCTCAATATTTCCATACACATTCAAAACGTTCAGTTGTGGATCTATTTCAGGCAATCCTAAAACTCTGAAGCCATCATCTACTACTTCTTGTTCTGCTACCTCATTTACCTCATTTTCAGCTTTTTCCCTTAAGTGACTCAGAGCATCTTCAAGTTCCCTATCATCTAGTACATTATATTTCTTACGATTGTTCTCTACTAACTCCTGATTCTGCCTACAGAACAATTCACAGTGAAGTGTGACTAAATCTAAATGCTCATCTCGGCATGGGGCGTAAAGCATTTTTAGCTCTCTGAAATAGTCACTTGTTTCTGTGTTGATATTAAATCTCCCATACCTAATAATACACGCTGTGAGCCTCTTTCTAATGAAGCCACTATTATCTCGAAGAGCGTAAACTAATGATTCGGAAACCCTGGGAACATCGTCGTCAATTTCATCAGTGTTTTCTTGGCGAGTTCCACGTTCCGATTTGCTAGCTGCAAAATCAACTAGGCATAAGCTCTCTAGAGCGTCTAGACGCTGAATATAGTGATCTATAAGGCCTAAGTGAAAAATTTCCCTAGAATCAGCGGGCAGACTTTGAAGTTGCTGTCTAAATCTTAGCATTCTGACCCGTTTTTCTGGAACATGCGTGTTGATATACACACTGGCACTACTGCTAGCGGACAAATTCATACCTAAACAACAATAGACGGCTTCTTGAGCGGATATCTCAGTGCCAAAAATAAATTTGTTGCCTAAGTGCTGTAACTTTGCTTAATAGTTACATTATTATTATCTTTGATTTCATTTATTGCCTCACGCATCAGCAATGAGATGCCTCTCTGGGACTTCTTAATATAATTAACGACGTAGCTGCAGCAAGCGTAGGGGTCTAATATTTAGTTGGCAGGAATTTCCTGTGCATAATCCACACCGTCAGTACTTAAAACAAAGTTTTAAAAGATTATACAATTTTTCCTTAGGTTGCTGATGAGCTAAATGTTGGTTGTACATTATTATTGAGTAGATTGCGAACATTCCAACTGAACTAAATGGAACTCTTAAAGAACTACATGGTTTTTTCGCTTAGTATCTATAGAGAATTGTTAAAACCAAGGCGATCGAATACCGAGTTTGCCTGTACGCGTGGCTTGTGCCCGCCATTGAAACTCGCGTGACGACGTGGTACAGAATAATGTGGTTTCACATCACGTTGACGGGCGCTTTGAGGTGGCAACGATGAAGCAGGCGCAGAACCTGCGTTTCCACCCAGACGCCTGTGAACAGGCAGTGTATCCTGCCTTGTAAGAACCTCATCGCTTCGCATGCGGATGGCCTTGCCCTTCACAGGACTTGGACGTGTTCCTGGCTTCTTTGTAGGAGAGGCTTTAAGGTTATATGTTTTCCGTGTTGCATGCAGTTTGGAAACTAAACAAAAGAAAATATATTGCGTTAGCATAAACAAGAGCTCGTTATCTATCATCAGGAAAATTCTTACCTAGACCCAAACGGGATTTAATGTTTCGTGCAAAGTTGCCACTGCCGCGTGGCTTGTATGACGTGTGCGGCGCAATCTCTCGTACCTCCGCAGTCGAGGCAAATTTGACAATCTTCTCCGCCGTCATCGGCATATCTGTGTCGTAATGGTCGCCATCGCTAGCCACACCGTCCATGTCGTCACTGTCGACGTCCGCATTATCTAAATCGTCCATGCTGTCATCCTCGCTATCATCGCCACGTTTTAGAGGCACCTTGTGCACCAACATTACCTTCTGTTGCGGCAAACGTGGCACCGTTGCTGTTGTGACTATGTTTTTAGCCTTCACTATGGGAGTGTTTCGCTTGGCGCCTCCTGGTTGGGTTGAGTTCTTTAAAATCGACTTAATTTCCTTGGCAAGACCTGTATTCTGTTGTGCCTCCTCGAGCGACTGCTTTCCACCGAGCCGAGCGAACACTGAATTATTGCTTGATGTGGCCAACACCTTGGACGTGGTTGTTTTGCTGTGAACACCCGTGATATGCACTCGCACATTGCTCTCGCCACTGCTGGAGACAATACCCTCCTGGGCATCATCATCACTTTTGTTGTGCAATCGGGAAAAGACGTCCGTTTTCTTGCTGCTGCTAACACGATCCGAATATACTGCAAAGGCAAATGATATCAATTCACCAGACAATACACAATATCAATGTTAGTGACATACATTGTTCCCGTTTGGCAAGAATCTGTTTGCTCCTCTCAGTAGTGCCCGATGGCAAGGTAACTTTGTACTTTCCTTCGTGCTCGGGCAGCACGCGACGCGCTGGCTTCAGTGGTGGTGTATAGCTACCGGATGCAGTTACTGGCGATGACGTGGACTTGCTGTTGCTACTTATTTTCGGCGGTGGCGTGGAACTCGTCATTACAGGCTTAGCCTTGGGTTTGGGTAGCGGTAGAGCCACCGCCTGTGTCTGCGGCGTCTCATGTATCATTACCTTGTCGAGTACATGCTGCTCGGTGACTTGTTTTGCATGTCGCAATATGGCTATAATATCACCCATTGGCGTTATGCCCATTTCACGCAAATACTCCTTGTTCAGATCGAGCAGCATATCTTCCTGTATCCGGTTCTCGACAAATATGTGAGCATAGCTTGCTGCAGCTGGCGATGGAATCCCACCGGCGTTGAAAAACTTTACCCATCGTGCTGGATGATTAGGAATTTTAGTATTTATTTTACTAGATATCAATTAAGTCATACCTGCACTTGATTTTGACATGATTAGGGATAAATAACGCACTGTTATAATGCTTCTCTTCAATGTTTTATTTTTATTTTCACATCTAGGCAACTAAAGCAGTTCACATGAACGAACTAATATTCGTTCATTTGATTCACTCAACATCAAACAACTTAACAGTTTTGCGGACTGTTAATAACATAAATAGTTTATTTATAGATACGCGATGCATTGTAAGGAATATTTGAAATATTTTCAATTATAATGTCTTTCAATTTTAGAAAGACATCAAAACGACAATTGTAATCTACAGAATCACATATTATTGAAATCCAGATTGAAGTGTAAAATTTAAAATAGAGGGACATGCAAAAGCTATGTTAACTGGTTTCTCGTGGTGGCTTGTCGATTAACGATGTTATCGCTTCTGTTTCTATTTACCGGCAAAACAGCTGATTTGAATTTGCACTATAATTTGTTAATTTGATTAGAAACATTTTCCATTGAAACAAAATTAAATTAGGTTTAGTGCTTAATTATATCGCAGTTGAGCTCATAAAATGCAAAAGCGTTAGGTTTATTTACATAACATTTAATAGAAGTACACTTCGGGGAACACTTGTAGGTTCAGTTAAATATGTGACATGGCGCCACATCCTCGATCTCCTGCCCATCGAGTGTTTTAATTTGACATTCGCAAAGGAAATGCAGAATCTTTCGTTCGGCCTGACGCCGCTGCTCCGTCCCCAGGCCATCGAGCAGCATTTGCACTTTGTTCAGTAGGCTGTTGTTGACTGAGGCAGGAGCAGGTGTACTGGTGGCAGCAGCATGTTGAATCAGTTGAAGGCAGTCCTTGGACTGTTGCAGCACTGTCTCCATATTCGAGATTACTGTGCCGATAAGGTTCTCCGCGCTCTGCGCAGAGGCATCCGGCTCCACTACAATTACGGCGGATGAGTCGGCAGTGAGATGATCCTGCTCCACAGACAGTTGGAGCTGCTGATCTTGCATTGTGGCAGGCATTGAGGAGGTGGTCACGTCTAGAGATTCGGCAGGCTCAACAAATTGCTCTTGTTGCTGGCCCAGTTGAAGATGCAGTTGATGTTGCTGCTGCTGGTCCTCCTCCAAGGCCATATCCATTTGTATGAGTTCTTGCTCCACATCAGACACTACTTCAATATCATCGGGAACATCGTATTGCAGCTCATCATCCTCCTCCTCCACCTCATCGTTGTCGTTATCCGTGCTATAGGGATAATCTCCGCCCCAGATGTGTTCACCGGCTGAGGCTCCGAGGTCTGCTGTCGTTACCGTCGTGCTGCCGGACTGTTCCACTGCCTGACAGTTACTTGTTTTCCGCGGCCGGCCACGTTTCTTAATGTTCTCAATGATCAGTGGGACACCCTTGCGGAAATGCCGGCCCAGGAACATGAGATCATTGAAGTATCTCCAGGTTATGGGCGCCGACTGGTTGATCTGATGATTGCGATATTCCCGAGCAAAGCGATCGCGCAGCTTCTTCCAGCGATTATAGCACAGTTCCTCTATAAGTAGGTGGGTTAGCATACATGTAGGATAAGTACATAGATTCCCCCCTGCTCACCGGACACATTGAGACTCTCGGAAATGTCCCGCCAGGCATCATTTTTGGCCGAGAGATTCTTCGAGTTGCGTATCTTGTGGCGATCATAAAGCACTGGATGCAATTTCACGAGTTCGATGAGCTGCTGACACAAATCAATATCTTCGGGATCCTCCTCGATTTGCTCATCTTTCTGTTTCTTGCCCTGATCCTGTAAACGGGGCCTGCGCGGCTTACGATGCCGCGGCTCGAATATCATTCTATCGAATGTTTCATTCTTGACCAGTCCATGCTTGTAGTGATCCTTCAGGAAGAGCAGGCGCGGAAACATGTCCCAGCATGTGGGATTCTCGGGATTCTCCTGGAAGCGGCGAAACTCCTTGCCAAACCGATCGCGTATGCTCTTCCAGCGCGTAATGCAGGCTCTCTCGCTGGCGCCCAATTTCATCGAGATGTTTTTCCATGCTGCGTCCTTGTTTGCCGCATTCTGAGCACTGCGTGCGCTGTCCTTGTCATAAAGTATGGGATTGTTTTCTATCAATTTGATTAGCTCAGTGTCGTTCATTTATTTGTTATTTTTTTTATTGCGGAACAACAAAACTTCTTTTATTTACTTTTGATGTGTGTGGGTAAAATTATACTGCTTCAACCAGGGCTGCACCGCGGCTATCGACAGCTTATGTGGCGCGATGAAAAGCCGTATGGGTACTTCACATCGATAACATTTAGAATATACCGCATATCAAATTGCATCCAATCGATAGTTATGTCGACACTTTCTGCCATCCCTAAGAATTGCCAAGTACTGGCCACATGGATTCGTGGATTATTGCACTTTTATTTATAAATAAATGCGCAAAGGAAATATAGAGCAGCAATTACTCGGCAACACATTTAAAGCAAGACAAATTAATTGCTTACTCTGCTCATGATACGCACGCACTGAAAAGTGAAAATTGCAAATGTCAAAACTGATAGAGCGGCGGTCATGAGCGTGTATGCGTGAGCGCGTGTGTGTGTGTGCTGGAATTTGCAAGTGTGTGTGCGCCAACGGCCAACGACCAAAAAAGCCGACATCAACTGCGGACGGGTAAAAACAGAAAACGTTGCGCCCATTTTTTGTTGTTGATTCATTAAATACACCGCACACATACGCAGTACAAACACGTACACATACACATACACATACATACCAAGGCGTCGAGACGAACACAAGCAACGCGTGTGTTTTTTTCTTCTCGTGTGTGTACGCTGATTTGTGCATGTGTGTGCGTGCACGTACGACGAATGTCAATGTATTTGTGAGTTGTGGAGCAGCCAGTCCAGCAAGCTCCCCATAAGTAGCAGTCTCTCACACCAACACATATACAAGTGAAGCAGCAGCGCGACGGCAGCAGAAGCAGCAGCGCAGCAAAGAAACAGTTACCGCACGAAAGAGCGCCCGCAGTCGCAGCCGGAGCGGCACAGGCAACGTCATAAATTTGTCATAGCTTTTGGATATTTTCGAAAATACATTTTAAATCAATTGAAAAGCTCACACAATAATATATCAAGATGATATTGCTGGAAATCAATAATCGCATTATTGAGGAAACATTACTGGTCAAATACCGCAATGCTCAGGCAGGGTAAGTGTTCTTCTTCATCTATGTCTCATCCGCACTCTCTCTTTCTCTAACTGTAACTGTCGCCCATTTTTATCTATTTTCTTGTTATCAGTTTTCGTGAACATTATCAGCATATTTAGCTCACACACACACACACACACACATCCCTATTCAGTCGTATAAGAAATTCGGGTGTAGTTCTTCTTCGCACATCGGGTACACTCATGCACACTAATCATACTGTGTCGATGCCTGTGAGTGTGTGTGTTTGTATGAGTGTGTGTACGATTTACTTGCGATTGAATGTATGTGTTTGCGTGCTGCCCCTGCTCCCTGTCCACCCGCGCAGCATTTGTTAATTCATTTTAGCTCATTTATCGCATCATATATGCATAATCTGCAGCTCAGTAAGCTGATGTTCCACACCTAACACACTCACGCGCGCACACACGCATATAAATTGTAAATGCATTTGAGTCATCGACAGAGACAGACTAATGCCGCGTGTTCTACTGTTATACTCCAAGGAGTCAAAGTGGCATACTTCAGAGTTGCTTTCCGATCTGTGTCTCAAATACTCCCAAATCAATCCATAGACGAACGGCATCCTGTTTAATCCTTCATATTAAAACAGATGACTTGTGTTCGTGTACAGTCGCCCTATTCTGTTATACTCCGGGAGTCAAAGTGGCATACTTCAGAGTTCTGTTCCGGCTTATGTCTCAAATACTCCCAAATCAATCCATAGACGAACGGCATCCTGTTCAATTCCTTATATTAAAACAGATGACTTGTGTTCGTGTACAGTCGCCCTATTGTGTTATACTCCGTGGAGTCAAAGTGGCAAACTTCGGAGTTCTATTCCGGCTTATGTCTCAAATACTCCCAGATCAACCCAAGACGAACGGCATCCTGTTTAATCCTTCATATTAAAACAGATGACTTGTGTTCGTATACAGTCGCCCTATTCTGTTATACTCCGTGGAGTCAAAAATGGCATGATTTGGAATTATAATACAGTTTGTGTCTCTCATACTCCTAAATCAATAAAAGACGAACGGCATCCTGTTTAATCCCTCATATTAAAACAGATGACTTGTGTTCGTATACATACGTCCTATTCTGTTATACTCCGGGAGTCAAAGTGGCATACTTCAGAGTTGCTTTCCGATCTGTGTCTCAAATACTCCCAGATCAATCCATAGGCGAACGGCATCCTGTTTAATCCTTCATATTAAAACAGATGACTTGTGTTCGTATACATACGTCCTATTCTGTTATACTCCGGGAGTCAAAGTGGCAAACTTCGGAGTTCTATTCCGGCTTATGTCTCAAATACTCCCAAATCAACCCATAGACGAACGGCATCCTGTTTAATCCTTCATATTAAAACAGATGACTTGTGTTCGTGTACAGATATAAATAACCATTGTTACTCATAGTCATAAATATATACAGTATGTTGAATTCTAAAGGGAGCATAGTAATCGTGGCATACTTTAGAATGCCCTTCTGATTTGTGTGTGATAATGCTCCAAAATAATGGGCAAGCGTGAAGGAAATCCTGCAAATTAAATAAATATATCTCCGCAGATGATTTAGATCACGCATACATAAATACAAATAAACAATCAAACCTCTTCTATATAAAAACTTCCATTAAATCACACATTATTCTTGGGCTTTGCTTCGTAATCTACAACCAATTGGAATGCGGGTCGATAAGATATTGAGGACGTATGTAACTGTATTGTTTGTTGACGCTTTGTTTAACGTTTATATTGCAGAGTTAAACCAGAATCAATAGATATACGAATAGCAGACTTTGACGGTGTGCTATACCATATTTCCAATGTGAATAATGATAAAACAAAAGTGCGGGTAAGTAATCAATACATGAAAATTTTTGATTTTAGAGCCCGAATAAATGGAAAACATATTTCTTTCAATAACAGATCAGCATTTCGCTCAAGTTCTACAAACAGCTGCAGGAACACGGCGCAGATGAGCTTCTAAAACGGGAATATGGAAGTCTGCTCACCACCACTGAGGACGGTTAGTAAAAGAATAAGAATAATGTATTATTATTTCTATTATAAAATTCATTTTTGCTTTACAGGTTATAATGTTTCTGTACTTATTAATCTGGAGGAAATACCCGAGGATTGGGAGCAAATCGCAAAGAGAATTGGACTGCTGAAACGCAATTGTTTTGCGTCGGTATTTGAAAAGTATTTCGACTTCCAGGAACAGGGCGAAGAGGGTCAAAAACGGGCTGTTATCAACTATCGCAACGATGAGACGCTGTAGGTTGAATCATAGATGAACGAATCTATTCAAAATACTGATTATATTCGCATTTTGCTTACAGCTACGTGGAGGCAAAGCCTGATCGCGTCACCGTCGTCTTCAGCACCATCTTCAGGGACGAGGACGATGTCATCATTGGCAAAGTATTCATGCAGGAATTGAGAGAAGGACGTCGTGCATCGCACACAGCGCCACAAGTGCTCTTCTCGCATCGCGAGCCACCCCTGGAATTGGCTAACACCGATGCCAGAGTGGGTGATAACATTGGATATGTAACATTCGGTAGGTATTTCATTGGTTTTGAGACAAACTTTTCCTTCTTTCCTTAGAACCCAAGTCGCATTCTTGAAAGAAGAACGGCATACAACAGTTGAGCTATGTTCGTGCACCGTAGACCTATTCTGTTATACTCCGTGGAGTCAAAAATGGCATGCTTTGGAATTATAAACCAGTTTGTGTCTCTCATACTCCGAAATCAACCCATAGACGAACGGCATCCTGTTTAATCCTTCATATTAAAACAGATGACTTGTGTTCGTGTACAGTCGCCCCATTCTATTATACTCCGTGGAGTCAAAGTGGCATACTTCGGAATCCATTCCGGCTTATGTCTCAAATACTCCCAAATCAACCAATAGACGAACGGCATCCTGTTTAATCCTTCATATTAAAACAGATGACTTGTGTTCGTCTACAGTCGCCCTATACTGTTATACTCCGTGGAGTCAAAGTGGCATACTTCGGAATCCATTCCGGCTTATGTCTCAAATACTCCTAAATCAACCAATAGACGAACGGCATCCTGTTTAATCCTTCATATTAAAACAGATGACTTGTGTTCGTGTACAGTCGCCCCATTCTATTATACTCCGTGGAGTCAAAGTGGCATACTTCGGAATTCATTCCTGCTTATGTCTCAAATACTCCCAAATTAACCAATAGACGAACGGCATCCTGTTTAATCCCTCATATTAAAACAGATGACTTGTGTTCGTGTACAGTCGCCCCATTCTATTATACTCCGTGGAGTCAAAGTGGCATACTTCGGAATCCATTCCGGCTTATGTCTCAAATACTCCCAAATCAACCAATAGACGAACGGCATCCTGTTTAATCCTTCATATTAAAACAGATGACTTGTGTTCGTCTACAGTCGCCCTATACTGTTATACTCCGTGGAGTCAAAGTGGCATACTTCGGAATCCATTCCGGCTTATGTCTCAAATACTCCTAAATCAACCAATAGACGAACGGCATCCTGTTTAATCCTTCATATTAAAACAGATGACTTGTGTTCGTGTACAGTCGCCCCATTCTATTATACTCCGTGGAGTCAAAGTGGCATACTTCGGAATCCATTCCGGCTTATGTCTCAAATACTCCCAAATCAACCAATAGACGAACGGCATCCTGTTTAATCCTTCATATTAAAACAGATGACTTGTGTTCGTCTACAGTCGCCCTATACTGTTATACTCCGTGGAGTCAAAGTGGCATACTTCGGAATCCATTCCGGCTTATGTCTCAAATACTCCTAAATCAACCAATAGACGAACGGCATCCTGTTTAATCCTTCATATTAAAACAGATGACTTGTGTTCGTGTACAGTCGCCCTATACTGTTATACTCCGTGGAGTCAAAGTGGCATACTTCAGAGTTGCTTTCCGATTTGTGTCTCAAATACTCCCAGATCAACCCAAAGACGAACGGCATCCTGTTTAATCTCTCATATTAAAACAGATGACTTGTGTTCGTGTACAGTCGCCCCATTCTGTTATATTCCGTGGAGTCAAAGTGGCATACTTCGGAGTTCTATTCCGGCATATGTCTCAAATACTCCCAAATTAACCTATAGACGAACGGCATCCTGTTTAATCTCTCATATTAAAACAGATGACTTGTGTTCGTATACAGTCGCCCTATTCTGTTATACTCCGTGGAGTCAAAAATGGCATGATTTGGAATTATAATACAGTTTGTGTCTCTCATACTCCCAAATCAATAAAAGACGAACGGCATCCTGTTTAATCCCTCATATTAAAACAGATGACTTGTGTTTGTGTACAATATAAATATTTATTTATTATTAATTGTAAAACATATATTGTGCTTTGATGATTCTTCAAGGAATCTAATTTGAGTAATATAACTAATGGTTCTGTATGTTTGTTTATTGCAGTGCTATTCCCTCGACACACCAACAAGGAAACACGGGATAATACTATCAATTTAATACATATGTTCCGAGATTACTTGCATTATCACATTAAGGTGAGTAACAGCTGTTTGCATTGACTATTTAAAGGTGGATTTTAATACTTCTCTGTCTTTTAACAGTGTTCAAAGGCGTACATTCATTCGCGCATGCGCGCAAAAACCACAGACTTTTTAAAGGTGCTAAACCGTGCAAGGCCCGAGGTTAAGAATACGGAAAAGAAGACTATAACGTGAGTAGTTGTTGTACTAATATAAATATCATCGGAATACTAATGTGAAATCTATATAATTTTCAGGGGGAGAACATTCATACGCAAAGAATGATGCACGCAGTATAATTAGTTGTTTTTATATGAATATAAAAATAAAATGTGTATTAAAAAATGGGATAAAACGCAGAATTTTGGCAAAATAAGATGTTTCCAAAACAAAACATGGTGAAAGTGCGAGAACCGTAAACAGTAAAAATAAATATAAAATTAAAAATAATAACAATGAGAAATTTCCAACTGCAAGAGTATTCCAAAAGACGTTAAGCTAATTATATAAGCTGAGCAAGTTAATGAACAAAGCAAAGAAATAATACGTTATACGTTATAATATTAAAAGAAATAAAACGTAAAATACATTTTGCTTGTGTGTGTATTGTGTGTATTTATCGAGTCAGAGAATCCGGATATCGAAAGAGAATCAGCGAGTCAGCCACAGATACAAATTTGTTACAGTAATCATCATCAGCCGAGTCAGCGTAAATATACATAATGTATATCAGAAAAAAACTAAAGAGAGAAATTGTCAAGAACAAGAGCATTTTAAACTAATTCATAAATGTAAGTGAATAAAGAAGGAATGAACAAGTTAAATGTCATAATGTCATACCAACCTGTTAATGTCGCAATTATCGTAATGCTGCCCAGACACCCTAACTAGCCTGTATGCGTAGAGAATTAACATAATGAAACCGAAACGAAACTTGACTAAAATAAATAAAAAAAAAAAAACAAACCTTTGATACATTAATACATTCAAAAAGAATAAAAACAAACAACAAAAAAACTGATCTAAATTAACATTTAAAAAGCAAACTGCAATAAAAAGAACAAATCAAATTTATACACTGCACTGAGTTGTTTTATTATTTTTATTAAAAGTTAAGTTATATAATAGTTAAATCGTATTAAATCTTAAACTTAACGTTCTGCTTCTCGTTCATGCTCTCCACGCTGGCCTGCAGGTTCAGATAGTCGCTCTGAATGCGCGCACAAACTGCAAGAGAAGCAGATAGCATACTATATAATAAGGTCCTCTATATCTATATTCAGAGATGATATGGTGCTACTTACACTGGCAGTGGGTGTTGTATTTAGAGACAGTTTTGTTTTGTATTATACATAAACGATATAGTTAATAGTTCCGATAATTTCGTGTGTGCTTTACTGTGAATTTACAGAGCCCTCTAGGGATCATCATACTGTTCCAATTTGATATAAGCAAGTGCTGTGATAGAAGAGTGACAGAAGTGAGTGAGTTAAATGTAAAGTATATAGATATAGGAGGAGTATAGTAAAGTATTATGTACACATTATATATAGTTTATGTATTGCTCTAGCGTGCATACCAGACTCTAAATCATTTATCATTCTGTATATATGTATACACAAACACATGCGTGAGTTGTTGTATCTGTGTGTCTGTGCGAAACTGAAAATGGGCTTGGCTCGCGGGTGACAGGACAACAAACTGGGGCATAAATTTCATCGTCTCATATACATACATACAAAAAATCAGGGAATATTTTTACAATAATTACCTTTCTGCAAATCCATATCATCCATTTCGGAATTCTTAATCTGTTGCAGTTTCTCGCGAAACTTTTTCGTTATCTGTTTGCGTTGATAATCCGCTTCGATTTCCTGTTTGGTGCGTGGTATACGAAAGCGTATGCAACAGCAGACCATTATCACTGCAAGAGGTAGGGATAAAGTTGGAGGTAGGGATGAAATTTCTTTACTATTTGCCAATCTTTACTCACTTATAGTCAGGAGTATGCCCAATACGGAGGCTATAATATGCCAGCGTCGCAGTCCTCCAATTGTAATCTTCTCCAGCCATGCTTCATTCAATATTGTATTGTCGTCCATTTCTATCACGCAGGAACTTTAAATTTATTGTATATACTACAGATGGAACCCGTTCGCACTTGATACGTCCTGCTGCTTTGCCTGGCCAATTTGGACTGTTCACTTGGAGGATACATAGCCACACTCAATATGCTTTCGCTAAACTGGGTGCCAAAACATATCTCAGATATTTTGCGACACACCCTGTATGAGAAAGTGAATGGAAAGTGGCAAACATGTAAAATAACAAACAATGCTAATGAGAGTAGCTTTGTTATATACCCTGCAAGTTAGTTGGGGTATTAACTATATGTTTACTTAATTTTACGTTTTTAAATATTGAAAATTAATGACTGAAATTGATAAATTAGGAAACTTAAAGATTTTATATACAAATTCACAAATCTTGCAAAGTTTTTTTAAGATTTTGTTTTGAATTTCAATATGTCATAGTCATTCTTATAGATCTTCACTAAAATCCGAAATCCAATATTAGTTTTCAGTATAATTAAAAATTTAAATATGTTCAAGAGTTTTTTTAAAGGATTTTTCTGAAATCGAAGTTCCTGATCTATTGCAGTGTATAATGTAATGCCAGATAGTTTTTCTTTTTAACACATGAAAGCGAAAATGACAATAGACGCCTTCCAGAGAGCTGGGTGCGGCTCCTGGTGGCGCGTATTCCCGTTAACCACGCGGCATGCCACAGCACGACACAGTAATTTTTAGCTTTGCATACTAAAAGGCGTCGCAACGCGACTGTGCTATCCATAACTATGCCACTATCGCAGTCCCGACCGAAGACAACATGCATATGGTTAGTTATGTAGGTGGATAGGTATGTAGGTGGACATAGGGCGGCGCACCCAAGTCCCGAGAAGAAAAAGTGGCCACCATTCCATTTCGGTTTGCTGGGACATTTAATTTGTTGACTCTGGATGGGTGGAAATGGGGCTGGATCCTAATGACTGTGGCGTGCTTGTTGGGGGCGTTTAATATTATGTGATTGCAATTACAAAAATATTATACAATAAATGAATTGTGTTCATTTCAGAGTAAATGGGAAGGTGGAGGGTAATTTATAACTGAAAATAAAACAAGTAAATGAAATAATATGATATATTTATTATTTAACATTATAGAAACAATTTATGAAAAGTCATTTTCCCAATTTTCACTAAAATTGCTTCACTTTTCTACCGGCTGTCCCACTGTGCCATGTCCCAATGACCCAAAAAGCAAGGCACACGGCCGTGTGTGTTAACGTAAATAGATAATCGCAAAACGTAGCACGCTTTAAGGTCGCGCTCTTACGTTACGCTACGTTACGTTGACTGGCAGGTGGCAACGCTATTATGGCATTCACAATGGTCCTCAACGCAGACTCGCCCCGTCTCTGCGCCTGTGCACAGAGCAATGTTACCGTTAAAACAAACGAGTTGGCACACACACACACAGACACACACTCACAAGCACATTAGCACGCCTTTTCATTCACCCACTCATTCAACAAAAATATATCCTTATCCTGGCTTCGTGCTGCTCTTGGGTTGCTCAATTTCAGTTTCAGTTGAGGCTCTCGTTCGGTGGCACACACGCTGGGCTCGTCGCAGGGCAAAGAAATAAAAGTAAAATAGAAATCAGAAAAATCGCATGAAAAAAAAACGCTGTGTTAGCTCTCTGAAAAGTTTAAACCAATAAGAAAGTATATATATCTATTAAATATACATATTAAACACACACACACAGCAGCAGCAGCAGCAACCGCCGCCGTAGTCATCATCGTTCCAAACTTTGTACGTATCCGTAACGGGCGTGTGTGAGCCTACATATATGTGTGTGTGTGTGTGGGTTAGCATGTGTGTGTTGAGTACATAATAGGGCCATGGAGTTTTATTGAAAAACGAAACGAAACGAAAAGGAGCAGCTTACAGCAGTACGAGGAGGAAATCTCGGAGCACGGACAGGGACAGAAAGAAGAAGACGAAGTTTCATGCAAATTCAATGTGGCCATGTGGCTGAGGCCAAGCCCGAGCGAAAACTATTTAGTAAATTTTGTAAATAAAGTCTAACCTACATACCACTACATGCATATACCACCTTATGTGTGTGTGTGTGTGTGTGTGTGAGTGTGTAATAATTTAAAAAAAATATATAGAGCCAACTGCAACAACAAAAACAACCAGACCCGACCACGACAATTCGAATGGGTGTGAGAAAGTGTGTGTGCAGAAAAGAAGAAAAAAAATAAAAGAGAGCAAGCATAAAAGAAGTAAGAAAGGACGAAACATAGGCAACGCGCGCGCGCCTTCGGTGTATGAGTGCGAAAATGCGTGGGTGTGTGTGAAAGGTGTAAAAAATGTACATTTTGTGAATTGGCCACATAAAACGACAAAAAAACGCGAGAAAACGAGTAACGAGTGTAACCAAAAACGAAAACAACAAGAACAACAACAACAACGGCAACAACACAACGTAACTAACGTAACGACAACAACGACGACGACGACGACAACCGTTATATTTAGCCGCCGCCGAGTCATTATACGACCTACTAACACCAACGCACAATACGCACAAATGTAACAGCAGCAGGCAGTTATTTGTTGGCTGTGTTGTTGTTGGTGTTGTTGCTGCTGCATAGATGTACTTTTATGCAAATTGCTGACAACAACTAACAAAATGCACACAGATCTCGATATCATCGGTAACAATATCAATAAAAATCACAGCAAGTGCGCACTGCCAATGCGCCGTCAGCAACAACAGCACTTTTATCAGCATACAACTCGTCCACCCACGCAGTGAATTAATTCAATTAAACCAATTAATTATAACAACACCAGCAAACAAAAACCTAAAAAATAAAAACAACAGCAAAGTAAGCACCGCTTATATGTTTGGTTTTTTATTGCAATATCGAAATTTGGTTAATTTTGGTTCATTATTTTTTTGTTTTGACCGCCAGCATTCTTATTAGTAGCGATTGCACAGCGACAGCTTTATACGATATCGATATTTAAATAAGTTAATCGATCGAAGTGTTGTAAAAATTATTCATCATTAGCGTTTGCACAGCGACGGCATTGGAAAAATATCGATATTCAAATAAGTTAAGCGATCGAAGTTTTGCAAAATTCATACATTCGCTTCAGGCTTTGCTTTGGCAGGATTGATTTTAATATGTACGTTATTTTATCTAATCGCTAAGTGAAAACACATCACCTATTAGCTATCGATAGTATCGTTGCACGTGCAAAACTATTGACACGGCAAAAACTTAGCGCACACGCATAACTAAAAACAAGAAGAAGAAGCAGCAGCAACAGCAGAAGAGAGAGAGCGCATCCAATTGGACTGTCAGACGGACGCGCACGTACGTACGGTTTGTGTGTTATAGCGGCACTTTGCTTGGGCGCCCCATAAAAATTAAAACAAAGCAAACACGAATTAAATGTAATTAAGTGCATTTAAATTTGATGCTTACGTGATTTGTATACACGCGCGCGTGTGTGTTCCTGTGAGTGTGTTCTTTGGTTCTTATGTATGCGTTTCTGTGTGTGTGTGTGCCGTTACTCCAAAATTCGTGCGGTAGGCTCGCAGTTTCATTCATTCCGTTTTGCCACTTGTCCGTCAGTTGGTGCACAAAACAAAAATGACGACAACGGCGAAAATTATAAGCTAGTTTCATATTCTTTGCCTTGCTTTGTAGACTGTGTGCTGCCCTTTTATTTCGACAAGTTAATGTAAGCAATTTCGCGTGTGCCTTTTCGCCCTCTCTGCCTTCCACTGTGTTTCCTTCGCAAGTGTGACGGTGTGTGTGTGTGTGTGAGTGCGGCTCTGATTGGGGCTGGTGTGTGGTGTGTGTGTGTGTTGTTGCCGTCATCAGTTGCTGTTGTTGTAGGAGCCGCCGCATTTGTTATGTCAATAATTAACAGTACAAGTTATGAAAAAGGCTGGCAAAAGAACTGCGTAAGGCAAGCTACCTTTGGCCCGTAAGTTAAATATTGTAGTTGCCGACTAGGGCTGCAGTCGTCGTCGTCGTCCGTCCGTCGTCGACTCGTATCTGTCCCAGGGCCACCGAAGAAGTTTTTGTCTATTTCTTTTTACTATTTTATGACATGTGTGTCTCTCCATGCTGTGTTGTTGTGTTGTGTATATGGTATGTGTGTGTTTGTGTTAGTGTTGTTGCGCCCCATTCTTGCGGCGGCACAGGCAGCAATTGCATTTGGCAATCACACGGAAAATTGATTTTTTGCCAAATGCGCGAACATTTTTCTGAATATGTATTTGTTATTGTTGTTGTATTCTCCTCTATATGCCTCCTCTTTGCCTGTGCCTTGCGTTCTTTTCTGACCACTTCAGCCTGTTTGAGAAGTCCAATTGGATTATACAGTTGTGCGCTGCTTGCCCAATTGGCACATTGTGCGTTGTTGTTGTTGGTACCGATGCTGCCTTGGTATGATACTTGTCTCCTCTTTTTGAATTACATTAAATATTTAAAGCATATGCAAATTTGAACAGTAGCCCCGTAAAAAAAACGTACCTACCGCGGATTGTTGTTGTTGTTGTTGTTGCTGCTCTCAGTCATGACGTCGTTCTCTCACCTCAGTTCGCTACTTTTTTTTTAGGTTGGAGCAGCGTGTGGCGTGCGCCCGTTTTTAGGTTTAGCTTTAGTGTCGTGTAAATCGTTTTGTGTGGCAAGTGCTCTGCCCTTTTTACATACCTACACACACATATACACGCGTATGTATGTAGTTTTTTGGTTGTGCCCTTTTTTTACAACCTCTTGCATTACAAAGCACTTACACTCACCCACACTTGGGCACACGTACAACAGGAGCAGCAGGAGCAGCAGCAGCAATCAAATGCATTTCGATTGCTTCGTCTCATACAATTTTCGTATTCGTATTCACCTCTATGCACTCACTCACACTATTTGTGAGTGCACTCAACTTGGTGAACTACTGCTGCTCCTCCGTTCCTATACGAGAGTAGCAATTCTTAAACACCATTTTCGTTGATTCCTTGTGCCTACAATTCTCACACACACAGACACACATACATTCAGTTGTCGCTGCTGCCTTACATGTGTGTGTGTGTGTGTTAGTACGAGAGAGCAAAGTGCTGTGTGTGTGTGTGTTTGCCACCTTTAGTTGTGAACGCGCTGCTCCCTTTTCATACCTTTCTTTTATTCTTTCTTCCTTCAATTGCAAACCACACTGTCGCCTCCTTTCAGCTCCACTTGCTGCTGTGCGACACGTGCCCATTGTGCCGCAACAAATTTACTCTACTTTTGACTTTTGCTTCGTTTTGTCTACACACATTTGTGTGTGTGTGTTGCTTTGAACTTCTTTTAGAGTGACCAGAGTGTAAATTAAGACAGCCATTTTATGCATTGACGGACAGTCAAGGCAACAAAATTAGTGCTATTTAATAAATTGAATAAAATATATGTCTATCGTAATCAAAATACCAATTTTTTGGCTGCAATAGCCAATGGCGCCATTATACTTAATTATATTGGCATTTCAAGCCCCGAAAATAGCAACATTTCACTTCAAAAACCATTGATTAATTAGTGCTATCAATTTTCATGACACCCGTTGTAGTGCATATATGTATTGTATATGTATGTATTTAAAAACAGCTCGTAATTACGCTCAAATTTGCTATATCAAATGGTCACCGTTATTTACCATCCACTGTGGTCCCTTTTATACCAAAGTTATAACTATTTGTCACTTCAGTCTCGTATCGATTGGGGCAAGGTCACCTCCAGCAGCAGCTGATAACCATAACCATAAACTGTTCATGTGGTCAGGGGAGATTGTTGTCGACGTTGTTGTTGTTGTTGACGTTGTTGTTGTTGCTGCTGTTATTATTGTTGTTTACTGACAGTAATTAAAACTTGTTGATTGTGGGCGAGTCTCAGGGCGGAGACTGAATAAGAGACTGAGACAGAGAGAGAGAGAGCAGCAATTGAGAACGAAAACAAAGCTGGAGAAACAGACAAACGCCCAGACAAATATTTGATTTATTTGACTTACATATTGCTCTATCGTGTTGCTTCCCCACAATCCCATAAAATAAAAAGACAATTCAACTAATTCCCTTTTATGGTTTTTAGTTTATGCGGCTTCAGCTCGAGATCAATTGAAATAACTTTAGTGTAACTTTGTCTTTGCTTCGTGAAGGGCCCAAAGCGGATGAACTGCGATTAAAAGTTATAAAGAAATTTTATATTAAGTATTTTAGTTAACTTTGCTTAGGAAAGAACTGAGATTAGATTAATCTATGATGTTATAAAAATAATATATTAATGTATTTTGTATTTTTATTGATTTTGATTATGATATTTGGTATTCTCTTTAACTTCTTAACTATTTTCGCTTTAATCCTCGTTTTTTTCTCCTCTCTTTTGCAGTTTCTTCTAAAGAAAATCAAGTGGCCAAGTGGTGAATAGATAAAGGAAAGTTTCAAGCAAAATCAATTGCGCAAAGCAAAAGAGAAGGCAGAAAAAAAGTGCAAACCATAAAAAAAGTGCTCAAAAATAAATATAACGGCTAATAATAATTATAACAAACCTCCCGTTAACGTGCGAGGTGTGCGTGCTGCGTATGTGTTGAGTAGTGAGTCACTGTGCGTGTGTGTCTGGTGTGTGTGTGTGTGGGCCGTCGTCGTCGCTATTGACCGGGGCTAGCGCCAAAGAGTCGTCACAACGTCGTCGTCCGCAAAGCCAACGACATCAGCCGCTGCTGCCGCCGCCGCCGCCGCCGTTTCCGCTTCCGCCTCCTCCAGCAACGTTAAAGGTAAAACGCAACGTCAAACATCTACGCAAAGTCCACCGCCACCAGCAGCAGGAGCGGGTGCAGCTGGATCAGCAGCAGCAGCAACAGCAACAGCAACAACAACTAAAACACGCAGCGGCGGACGCAGCGGACAGCGGCGTCGCAGTAGCAGCAGTAATCCAAACGCCGGCAACACGAAAGCTACCAGCGGCAGCGGTGGAGCTGGCTGCGCCGGCGTCGCTGGTGGCGGTGGTGGAGGTGGTGGCGGTGGGGGCGGTGCTGCTGCTGCTGGCGGTACAGCCAACATTAAGCAGAGCGTTAGTCGCAATAGCAACATACGCAGCAGCTCCTCCAATAGCACCATGGCATCGGCCAATCATCGCGGCGGGCGAGGAGGCGTCACTGGCGCCGGCACTGGGGATGGCAATGCGGCCGGTTTGCAGTTTGGTTCCGCCTGGTTTCAACGCAAAATCAATCTAAGGCCGCAGCATCGTGGCGTCCATTTGGTCACCGAGGAGATACTCAGACAGATGCCGGAACTGACGCAATTCTCAGTGGGATTATGTCATATGCAAAGTGAGTAGGAAACATTATAATATTGATACGTTAATAGAAAGGGAAAGAGAGAAAGAGGACGTTTACTTAAAAACTTGTTGATATCCGATTTATTTAATAATAGAAGGAATTTGATAAAATAACAATATAGAGTATAGTAGAATTATTGTGAAATAATGGTACAAAAGGAAGTCAAGAAACATTTGTACTTATCAAAGAAATAAAAGAATATATAATTTCTATATATTTGAAGATTCCCAATGGTTTCAAAAACTATTAATACAATCTACTTTTAACATCTTCAAATTTCATTTACTGAAATACTTTGAGATCCCTAATCTTCTTCAACTTAAAATTAGGGAGGCAGCAAGAACATAATTTACCATAGTTAGCTGTATTCTAGGAGTATATTTAATGAATTAAATATATCAAGAGTATATTTAATATATTTGAAGAATATTAAATAGACTTCCATCTATTTGTATTTATGGAGAGTATATTTAATGAATCAAATATATCAAAAGTATATTTAATATATTAGGTTGGAAAATATCTCCCTTCCGCTTTTTTGTCTTTTGAATTTCGCGGCTATGTACAAAGCGCTACAGAGCTCGTATCTGCCAACACTTTACATAATGTCGATGTCACGAGATGCCATATGCCGGTCTAACTCGATGTATTCCATGATTTGATCGGTATTTGTCGTCACAGGTCTTCCGCCGGGCGGCTTATCCATGGTGTCGTTTTCACCGGCTCTGAATCGTCGAAACCATTCCTCCGCGGTTCGACGTGATAGAGTACCATCCCCCAAAACACCATTAATCTCACGGAACGTTTCTCTAGCGGATTTGCCTTTAACGAAGGAAAACTTTAAAAAAGCGCGAATTTCGGCGTTAGTCAACTCCATGTTTACACGTCTATAACTGTTGTACGCAATATCCAAACTAATCATGCATAGCGTTGTTTTGTAGGTTATGTCAAGACCTTTCAAATTATGTATAGTGTTCCCAGATACGAGCTCTGTAGCGCTTTGTACATAGCCGCGAAATTCAAAAGACAAAAAAGCGGAAGGGAGATATTTTCCAACCTAATATTTAAAAAATATTAAATAGATTTCCATCTATTTCCATCTTATTTCATACACTGCTCGCAATGCTCTACAATCTTGCAGTGTGATCCCACTTCGACTAATTCGAGAGTTCTCACTGCTTAGATGAAATCTTTCTTGATTCACTTTACACACAAAGTTTTTTCAAATTTTTTTCCCCATTTGACACACTTTTTGTGGCATTCAAAATAAACTCAATCCAAATAAAAAAAAAAGAAGAAAATACTCAAGCTAAGCTGAGAAAGTTGAACAAACAACAAAAAGAAAAACTTGTAAAGAATGGAGAAAATACTCTCTAAAAAGTTGCATCTCGCAGATACTTTTTAAATTCGCACAGAGTGTGCTGTTCATTTGGATTAGGGCGGTACGAGTAACTGGGCTAAACTGCACACGCAGTACATACACACTCACACACACACACACATGTGTATAATGGGAGGTATCTGTGCCCCCACTCGTTGTCTGGCAGTTGCAGCTCGTCCTGCTGGTCATCGGCTTTGTCGGGATGCCCGAAAAGTACGTTTGACATCGATTAAATGTGTGCCCCACATTGTTGTCATATTTAATATACGAATAAATCTCTGTACGAATGCGTTTTTCACATTCCTTTTGAAGGATTCACATGCTTGATCTTTTGCCATTTCGTATGCATTGCAAATGTTATCAATTAAAAATGCAATATTGTCATCATCAAATGGGAAATATTATTATTTTATGTACTGTACATTTATTGAGTTGCTTTATTTGCAAGAAAACTAAAAATTCGGCTAAGATTTTAAGCTGGGCTTATATTGTTTTTCTTTGTTTGGGATTGTTGTGCAAGGCTGTTATAAATATTTACTTGACTGGAGAACATATGAGAAGGGAATGTTCATGTTATTAAAACGATATTTGCAGGATATGTTCGTCATATACTAAGCTAATATAAATAAGCATTAGTTAATGCATGTTCAAGGCAAGTAGATTAGCAATCTAAACCCAACGTAATTTCCACATTTAAAACCATTTAACTGACAGATTTATACCCTTGCAGAGGGTATATTTGTTTTGCGTAGAAGTTCACAATGCACCTTAGAAGAGATCTCTGAACCTATAAAGTACGAGTATATATTATATACTCTGAATGAAGTTCAACAGAGGAGTGGGGTTAGACCTCTGTCTGTCGCTCACGTCTGTCTTTTGCAAAGCAAACCAGGCTCACAGTTTTAAACCTATCTTAATGATGGAAAACTATCTTAACCTTTATATCTGGTCTTATATCATTCTACTTAACCTGCAAATACGTTCTACCTCGCTTTATTATACTGAGAATATTGTGAAATTTTCAGGATATGTTCAGCATAATCTAAGTTATCATAACTATCCACTTGTTTACTACTCTGGCTAGGCTTAAACTGATTCTGTACTTGCCCCGAACAATACATCCCACATAATTCTCACATAAATATATCAAGTGCGCTCTCGTTGAGCTTTGCTCTACAGGATTGCCAATGCAATCTTCTTCAACGCGTGCTGCACTAATTCCCGCCTCAAATCCTTGGCTCGACGACTTCTGACAGCCTCCAACAACAACCACAACAACAACAAGAAAAACGTGCAGTATAGCAGAACAAGAACAACATTTGCCTGCAGCATTTTGCGGTCTTGTTGACAGTTTGCATTACAATGGCAGGACGCGTGGCATAGCCACGTCAGGCACGAGCTCAGCAGCAGCAGTAGTAGCTGCAGTAGAAGCAGCAGCAGCAGCAGCTGTAGCTGAAGCTGGAGCAGGAGTAGAAGCATTCAGACATGGGCAAATAAATAAAATCGTATCATAAAACGCCAGTCGAGCAGTCAGCAGGAGTGCAAGTCAAGCAGGGGGCGGGGCCGGGGCCGGGGCCGAGGGCAGGACCCGCTTCAAAGTGAAAAGCAATCGTCTCCGTCTCCATCGTCGTCGTCGTCGTCGTCGTCGTCGTCAGTATCCGTCGCCTTCGTCGTTGTCGTCTTCATGTCATGGCTCTGCTGTGGCTATGGCGTGTGAATGCTCGGGGCATGGCCTGCCCCTCCTCTCTCTCTACTACTACTATACCCTGCTGCACTGGCACACAAATCGTCTTAGCCCAGTCTCGAGTCTTTATTATTTCGTTCTCTCCTTGCTTGATTTCTTTTCTTTCTGCTGCTGGTGCTGCTGCTGTTCTCTGGGCCAAATGAAAAGCACGTGTGCTTGCTAAGCCCCCCTCCCTCTTTCCCTCTTTCTACCAAAAAATGAATCTCTGTGTGATGTGTGTGTGTCTGTGTGTGTGTTTGTGTTTGTTTGTTGTTCTTGTTGTCTGGGGATCCGCCGCTGTGTATTGTGAACTGTAGTAAGCGGAATCTAATTGAGGTCAAGACATGTTTATTGATTTTCTTAAAAGGACTTCCTAATTAGACTCACTTTACTAAATGCCTGTGCGAGTGAGTGTACCAATGTGTGTATTTGTGTGTGTGTGTGTGTGTAAGGCAAAGCAAGTCAACCTTCTATCTGTGCCTCGTCCTCTTTTTGTCACAAACTATGCAAAAATTGCAGCGCCATCACAAATCAAATGGCAAGTCAAACCCCTTTCAGACCCCGCACACCTTTCACTCTCCCCTGCCCCTCCCTTCCCCTATCCACTCTCCCCTCCTGCCACGAGCACAACCTTTTGCCCCAATACAAATGGCATGAAAAAAAGTTAATTTCAAAAAATTATTTCAAAGCAACCTTGCCATATGTTGTTGTCTTTTACTATTGACCCCAATACGCTGTCATTGTTTCTATGGCAAAGCGAGACAGAGTAAGAGAGAGAGAGAGAGACACACAGAGTGAGAGGAAGGCGGCGAGAACAACAAGAAAATGAGGTAGAAACACACAGACACACAAACATACATACATATATGAAACACAAAGGCAACCGTAACTTGTTAAATAAAAAGCAATTCAAAGAATTTCTAACAAATCCAAAAAAAAAAAGGAGAATAAAACAGGAAAAATAATAATAAGCCAAGCGAATACA
Organism: Zaprionus indianus; assembly: GCA_018904595.1. Taxonomy (NCBI): domain Eukaryota; kingdom Metazoa; phylum Arthropoda; class Insecta; order Diptera; family Drosophilidae; genus Zaprionus; species Zaprionus indianus. Next base: position 9,712,555 of record JAEIHA010000905.1, read on the forward strand.
ATAAGAACAGTCCGAAAAGGGATCCTAACTAATGGGCAGTGGGCCGAACGAAATCCGTTGTGGATTTCCTTTGTTTGATATTCATATGCAGAATTTATAATGTTTCCGGCTGTCCTGGAAATATCCTGGAAACCAAATAGAAACAGATTTCGAATTGGAGAAAACACTAAATAGTTGTTTTTACTTTCCTGGGATTTGACAGAAAAAGTGTTTAAAGATAAAGAGTATTTCCTGAGATTACTGCATACTACATTCATAGATAATAGTTAAAGTATTGTAAAATATTAAAGAAATAGGTAGAAGATTTTTTTTAATATCGATAGCCTAAAAACAGGTTAAATATTTATTAGAAAACTGAATGAAAATGTTTTACACACATAGATTAATAGATAACAAGCAGCAAAGCGTATATTACATGTATGTTTATCGTTTTTTGTGTTGCATACCTTGTAGGCAGCTGCTTTAAAATCACTTCATCTTAATTATTTCCTTAATAACATCTATATTTAATATCCGATCGCAAACAAATTTTCAGAAGTAACTTAAGCATCGATAGTTACTGTGTTTACCAAAAGTAAACTATCCTGCATTTATATTTTATCAATTTATGGGGGCGTGGCCAAAATTAAATTAATTTTGAACTGCGTGCAATAAAAAAACATATTGATACTAAACTTGGTAGCACTAGCTAATATAATTTCTAAGACCTAGACTAAAGAACGTGGCTAAATGGACTCAGCTCTTAATACTGATTGAGAGTATATACGCCTTCTTCTGCCTGTAAATAAAGTTGTATTACTTACAAGGTTGATATATAAAAATAAATTTAACATATTATTCGACAGATTTAGTGTAGATAGATACTAGATGAACCATAAAAGATTTATTTAATAGACTCTTCGCTTCCAACTTAATGGGAATTTCGCAATATTTTTCAGCTTTTTTTTTATTTGCGCTATGTTACTTGTCTTACAAATTTCAGTCGTGCCTCGAGGGCGAAATCCTCTTTGGGTTCGTTTGGGGCAGGCAACAATTTGCTGCATAATCGTAAGATCATATAAATGGCTCAACTTCAATTTATAACCCGAGCATATTTTTCAACGACACACACGCACACAGCGAGAGGAGCCGAACTGGTAGTAGAAAGACTAGGAGGACAGCTCTTCCTAGATGTCCCTTTCCCAATGTCCTCCTTCCTTCCTTTCTTCTTCCCCGCTCCTTCAGTTCTCCTGTTGTGCGTAGTCGAAACAGCGTAGAAACACCAAATAAATCAACTGAAACCGAAAGCAAAGTGGGCGGAGTTATGTGTGATGGAAGAAGCAGTAGGAGAAGGAGGAGGATAAAGAATGAAGTAACATTGCGACGCTTAAACATTTCTTTGTGTGTGTGTGTGTGTGTGTGTGTGTGTGTGAGAGCTTACATATACACATGTGTGTGTGTGTTGCTTGGGCGCCTGGCGTTGTCCTTTACATTCGTTTCGTGACAGCAAAACGTAGCGAAGAAAAAACAATAGAGTGGAATGAAAACAGGAAAGAGAATCGTTTTGTGTGTGTTTTTTTTTCTATTTTTCTCTTTTTTTCTTGTCTGCTTTTTTAGCGCAACGAATCTAAAATACCGTTATTTATAGTATGAAGCAACTTAGTATTTAAGTAAATTATAGTTTCTTGAATTCATCTCGAAGAAGAAGCTGTTAGGTATGGTTGGAAATGGTTGAGGAATGTGCAGCATTGTAGAGCTGTAAGGTTTAAACTATTTGCAAATGGTTTAAACTAATTGAAAAAATATATAAGTTATAAGAATAAACTAAGTGTGCAGTTTCTTCTAGGATAATTATTATATTTATTTTTGTATTTAAAAAATAATGTATACAATCGAATTTATTTCTTTACAATCGATTGATTCTATACTATATACATATAACAGAGACAATATTTTTAAAGCTATAAGAATAAAGTAAGGGACCTTACATAGGTAATAAAAGGAAATAATAATATTTGTTTTTACAAAATTAGTTTAAAGTTAATTCTTTAGATTTCCGAAAAAAACATTTAGAAATTGATTGCTTGAATCATTCTATGATACATAAAATAGAGATTATATTGTGTTATAATTTCTTTGAATTTATTTTTCAAGAGTTAATCACATAACATTTGTCTATGTTTTATTGCAAAGAATTTAATCGAATAGTTTAGGAATTCTTGTAATATTCTGTTCCTTAATTCTTTATTAATTTTTTAATTTCCTTAAAGTTTCTCTGCAATTTCTAATCTCGTTGAATTTAATTTCTATAAAATACAATACAAGTAGACTAGAACATGGTGTAGTTAGTAATTCCATGCTTCGAATCCATTCCGTCATTTTTCCGGTCAGAGTCATTATATATTTATTTGCTGTTGCTGCTGCTGCTCCACAAACTTCATGCTCAACTTTGTATGCCCCAAACCCAACAAGGACACCGAGGCAAGGCAGTTCCAAAGGGGTGTCGGGCCGGGGAAGGGGTGTACCATATACCCGAAACGATGGCATAAAAATGAGCCATGTGTGTGTCATACTTTCGTTTCCATAGTCTCCAATGCCAGCAACGACTTGGTCTGGCCTAGCTTGGTCGCCAGCTCCGATTCCCTTTCCAGCTCCTTTGGCGGGTCGCCTCCCCTCACTTCCCCATCCCCTCTGCCATCAACCTGTGCCCTGCTGGCGCCTTCGCCTTGTATCGTTCGTATCGTTTTGTTGCCCGTTGCTGCTTTATCATTAAATTTGCTACGCTTATGAGCCGCAAAATGCTGCGCTAACCAATAAATCAATATTATTTATGCAAAATGCCAGTAACAACAACAACAACAACAACAACAATATCAATAACATTTGGAACAACAACAACAACAACAACAACAAAAGGAGAGCAAACATTTACGCTTGTTTGCCATGAAAACTTGAACTAGTTCCATTTCGTGGGGACTGCGTGTGTGTATATGTGTGTGTGTAAGTGTGTGTGCGTGTAGGTCGCCTTGGTTTAATGAGTGTCGAGCAGGTGCGTCAGGTGCGCCTCGCAATATGCTACGAAATTTTCTTCTACGTATTTTTTTTTTTGTTTTGTTTTTTTGCGGCTCTTGACCACAAAAGGAAAGCGACACGTTGCCTCTGCTGCTGCTGCTGCCATAATAAGGTTGATGTATTTAAGCGTTTCGTGCTGCGTTATACCATGTAATATGCACAAATACACACACACACACACAGACACATGCACAAATACACTTACATGCTACTTATGTATGCTTGTGAGTGTGTGCTGCATGAATATATGAATGAATGAAACATAAGCGAGCCGCAGTTCCATTGTTAAACATTTGCAGCAGCCGCAGACGCTTCCCCTTCCGTCCCCCTCCCTGTGTGTATTGCGGTTTTTATACACATGTTATGTGTGTGTAAGTGGGTGTGTGTGTGTTTGTGTGTGTGTCTTGTGCTTGTTTGTGCTGTCAGAATGTTTGACTTGGTATAATAAAAAAGGCCTCTTTAAAAACATTAGCAACTTTTGTAGTGCCTAAACGCCACGCTAAATGTGAGAAGCGAGCAGAAGCCACTCTAAATTCTCTCTCTCTCTCACTCACCTAACTCCTGCTATGTGAGAGTGTGTGTGTGCGTGCATTTGTTATGCATGTGTGTCTGTATAAACTCATGTGTCCCGTTCCACATGGCAGTCAACTAAATAGGCGAGCAAAACGCCACCTGCCAACGCGAAGTATGCGTGATACACTGTGAGGAATTGTGTGTATGGCATTGGTGATGTTGAAAGAACAAAGGGAGTAGGTAAAAGTTGTTAATGTGTTTACAATAGATTATTTATTTAATAGATTCATAATAATATAAATAGAGATATAATATAAAAGTAAAAGAACAAGAAAATGGATTTAAATAATATATTAAAATTAAAAATTAAGGGAGGAAGGAGGAGTATACAGATAAAGGAAAGAAAAAAGAGATAGCAAGAAATTAATAGTAGTTAAAATTAATTAAATTAATTAAAGGAAGAGAGAGAGTGAGGCAAAGAAATTGGTAGATAAATAGATAAGTAGATATATAGATAAATACAAGAAAATAAAGGAAGAGTTAGAGATGCTATGAAATTTAGTGTATGTATGGTAAAGAAGGGAAAAACAAAGAGAGACAGAGAGGACAAAAAAATTGGTGGATAAATAGATAGGTGAATAGATAGATAAATAGATAGGTAGATATATAGATAAATAGATGGATAGATAAAAGGAAGGAGACAACAAAAAATACAACAAAATGAAGCTTAAATGAAAAATAAAACGAACTAAAAACTTTAGAATTGATAGAGCGAGAAAGAGAAATAGTTGAGCGAGAAAAGAAAAGTATGTCTGTAAACAGGGCACGAATAGGGATTGAGGCAGAGATTTCCGTTCACAACTGCTGTAAAACTATAATACCTGTTAGCTAGTTGCCTAGATAGATATAATAAAAATATCTTCCAACAAATTCCAAACAAATTCGTGCAAATTTCTCTCAATGCTCTGAGCTCTGAGTTTGCCTCATGCACACGTTGCCTTTGAGCCCTTTAGCACATCTGCCCATTGGCAAACAAGGGACACACTGCAGAGTAATACACACACACCCAAACACACACAAACGTATGTAAACCCCCCCTCTCTACGCTCAGCCCATGGCTAAATCATATTAAAGTCGCCCCATGCCTTGTTTCGTTTGTTATGCCGCTTGCAGTGAGAAAATAGTGTCAACTGAGCAGAGACTCAAAGGAGGAGGAGCAGGAGAGGAGGCAGGGTATTCCCTTCCTTTGGTACGTCTCCTGCCTCTGACCCAACACGCACAATTATGTTAACGCATTAACATATTTTTAACGGCAAAGATATGCGCTGCTATACATATATAGGACTATATACCTTCTCTATTGTAAGTGGGAGGGGGAGGGGGGGGAGTTGGGTTTGGGGACTGTGTGTCAACTAATTGCGGTCAACTTCCCGTTGCGCCTTCCGATTGAAATCAATTTGCAAATTTGTACAGAGCTCATCCTCCCTCGCGATGGCGCCTCTGGCAGTCAGCTTGAGTTCATTTTCATTTGTATTTGGATTTCGAATCACTCTGTCCGGCTGTCCATTTGCAAGTGCCGTTGGGCTATCCACGCCCCCTCCTGCTCCTTCTTTGTCTCTCTGTTCGTTTGTTTGTTGGTTTGTTTACTTGTGGAACATTTAAGTTGCTGCTGCCCCGTTACACATGTCCGACATGACATAATCGTTTTTTGAAATTATTTAGAAAGCCCAAAACATTGAAAAACACAACGTACACACACACACACACTCTTATACACACAGGCACAGGCACAGGCACAGGCAGACACACTCACGCAACGCACTCATCGTTCTGGGGACCTCAAATGACATCTCTGGGATTTGATAATAAACTAATTTGTGCTGCGCTGCGATGCCTGTTTTACCCACTCTCTCTCTTTCTCTATCTCTTTCTCTTTGCCTGTGGTTCGTTTCGTTGTCTTTCTTCATTATTCATGAATATGCAATTAGTGTGCAAATTGAAGTGTTATGCCGCTCTAGTATTGCTCTATTTATTATTAACACTAAATGATTTTAAGTACGAGTATTCAATTTCAATGTTTGTCACAGCTGCCCTCCTTTTGTATGCCTTTTTCGTTGTTGGCCCAAAGCCAAACCTTTGAGGACCCTCCCCTCCTTACTGATCCTCCTTCCCCTGCCTAGGCCTTAAAGTGGGCTATGGCATTGCTGTCGAAATGCCTGAAAGTCAAACAAGACATGAATTGGTCATGTTTCATGGGGTCATGTCAGAGTGTTTCCTATGAATTTTCTCGTAAACTGCGAAAATGCAATTTGAAACAATACTGACTTGAGTTTTTCAAGTAACTCAAGGAAGATTGACAGAATGACAAGTGCTGGAAAAGGTAATTGATGTTGTTCTTAGTTTTCTATTTAATTATTAATTAATAAAACAGAAGTTAACCATTGAAAAGTTTCACTAATTCCACTACTAAAGCGTTAAAACTCTCGTTTGTAGGACTTAAAGGTCTTTTAAATATTGATTAACAGTAATAAGTGTTGTAAAACGTTTCTGGTATTTTTAGTTGTCATGTTAATGGAGTAGAGATCGATTTAAATATTCAAGAGTTTTTGGGAAGGTTAGAATGTTCTTCTGAGTTGTACATTTTGGAGTTATCTTTCTCAAAACATTTTCGAGTGTTAATTAATACATTTAAGTGTTGGAAAATGTATTCTAAACTTTTTTTAAGGTTTTACACATTTTAACTGTCACTTAAAAAAGCTTCAGATTGTTTCGAACACTTGATATCCTTAATTCATAGTAACAAGTGTTGTAAAAGGTTTAAATATTGTAAGCTGTCATGTTAATATACTAGACACCGTTTAAAATCATTTAAGCTCTCGTTTGGAATATTTTTTATAATTGAGTGACAGATGCTGACTGTTGGAAAATGTTTTCTGAACTGTTTCTGACTTTTACAAACTTAAATTAGTTTTATCCATTTGCAACAACTATAAAAAAGTAATTCCCAAAAATTTATAAACCATAACTAGACGTAAACACTTCATAACAAACTAAATTATTAGCTCTTATCTCAAATTTCATAGCTCTATAATCTCAACAAAACTGAAAGTCAATTAACTCTAAGAAAAAAAGAAAATTTCAACAATTTCCCAGTCCGTTTAACAGCTTGAGATTTATTTAGCGTAACACAATGATCTGTCTGCCTTGTGTCGTATAATCTTCAAAAACAATTTTAATTATGAATGATTGAAAATAGCTTTCACGCCGTGCCAAAATCACATTAGCTATTTTTTGTTTTTGTTTTGAAAAATTCGCGAAAGTACTGAAATATTTTCTAATTAACATTCGTGTTAAATGTTCGCCTAATTACCGTTACAACTCAATTGAAAAAGCATCAACTGCAACAGCACGGCAAACGCCCCTCATCGTGCTGCGGTCTAATTACTGTGGCAACAACTCTCGCAGAGATTATTGTGTTGGGAATTTGTAGAGATTCGATTGCAAAGTTTAATTGACGCCGCCTTCACTTTTGTCTCATTTCTCATTGCAGTTCTTCACACCTCGGCGAGTTTAGCGTTAAACGAGAGCTGGGATCCAGACGTCAGGTGAGTCTCTGATGGAAGATATCATATGAAACAACGTTTAATTGTGTGCTTAAATCTTTTTTCGCAGAGACGATATGGAAATGATGTTGAATAAAATAGTTCCCGAAGGATTGCCCTACCGGCATTCGTGCGAAGGACCCGACGATATGGTGAGTGAATGAATTTATAAGGTCTAAACTGAATCAATGGAAGTTGGGAAAAGTTCTGAGTATAGAAACGATCGGAGGATATAAGGGTACAGCATCTACGACATGCTGGCTTTAGATTCATAAAGTTCAGGATAATTGCCAAACTGTTTCCCATTTCTAATTCAGCTTAGACCTATCTATAGTACAGACGTTTAACGTATTTTTGTTTGTCTTGCAGCCCGCGCACGTGAAGGCCTGCTTCTTGGGCAGCTCACTGACAATCCCCATTACGGATGGCAAACTCTCGCTGGGCACCTGGCAGGGTGTATGGCTGTGCGAGCATCGCGATCAGGCTGGCAGCCGTAAGCTGGTGATCACACTAACGGGTTGTCCGCGCGAACAAGCCGTACGGAGTCCACTGTCACCCGTATCGCCCATCGCAAGCACATCCAGTTAGGGGCGGCCTCGCTCCACCCGCGATAGCCGGTAATCGCGGGGGAGCGACAATAATGACATCATTTCGTCGAGGAAGTTGATTTTACAAAAGAATTTAGCTAGGGCCACAGCACAGCAGCGAGCGGCGGCTGTTATAGCCGCCGGGCGTGGATTGATTGGAGCAACAGCAGCAACGGCAGCATCAGCATCGCTAGCAGCACCACCACCGGCACCACCACCATCAATGGGTGTTGCAACAACTAGTAATACTACAACAACAACAGCAGCAACAACTCCAGCAAGTGTTGATAGTAGTAAAATGAGCCGTTTGCTGTTGCGACAACGTTTGCATTTGAATTTAAATTTAAATGTTACCGAAACGTTGCAGGATGGCGTTGATATTGATGATGTTGATGATGATGATGATGATGAGGATGCCTGTGATGAATATGACATCATGACGGGCATCTGCGATGCTCAGGGCAGTGGGCGTCGCCGTGTTGGTGATAATTTACAAACCGTCACAACAGTGCCTCAAACCAAACAACAACAACTAAGACATAAGATCACCACAACAACAACAACAACAACAACAGCAGCAGCAACAACAACCAGCTCATCAACAGCATCAAGTGCATTAGCTAAATTCAATCGCATTATCGAGTCTGCAAATCTGGAAACCCATCGGGCCTCTGCCGCGTTTAGCAGCGCAACGTTGCAACAACGTCTGGCATTGGCCTACCCAGAGCCACAGCAACAACATCAGCAGCAGCAGCAACATCAGGATATGCGACAAATTGACAACCTCCAACGTAGCACAAGTCGTCGTGGCATTGCCGTCGTTAGCACTCCATTAACATTGCAAGCACTAGACACAATTAAAACCAAGACGGCGGCAATGGAGCAAAGGCAGTTAGAGAAACAATTGGCCCATGACGCAGCAGAACAAACGAAACGAAATGATGTGCATTATTTGTTGAAACAGTTAAATAGTTTTAGTGATATAGAAGAAATAGAAATTGTTGATATGAAGCAAAGAAATCAGCGACAGCAACAGCAGCAGCGACAACAGCAGCAGCAGCAGCAGCAACAACCTGTGCAGCAACAGCCTGTGCAGCAGCAACAGCAACAACGCACAACGACAACAACGAAAACAGCTGCCGCCAGCTCGCTGGAGTTAATGCCCATGTCGACATCGATGTTGCCCATACAGGGTGCCATCTCACCGTCGACACAATCGCACAAGGGCAACTTTATGGCACAGCACGGAAGCAGCACGGGAGCAGTTGATGTTGATCCAGCGGCATCACGTTTGCAGTTCGATGATTATATATTTGAATCCTGCCATTATCTGGAGACAAACTACTTTGCCGCTACCTATCGCACTGCCATGGTCGAGAGCAGCTCGCATGAGTTTCGCCCATCGACCACAACGCCGACGAGCACACGTTCGGATTGCTTTGAGCTCCACGAACTGCAACCGCCAAGCGGTGTCCAATGCAAATCGTCAGCACCGCCACCGGCAACGATGCATCATCATCATGATATGATGCTGCAGGATTATGCATCACCTCCGCCATATCATCAGGCCGAGGTGCGCATGACCAGCAGCGGTGTGCAGACTGAACTCACAGCCGAATCATTGGCGCAGCTAAGCACTGGCGGTGCCAGCCACTCCAGTTCGAGCTCAAGCAGCACGCCGCGTGTGCCTCCATTTTTCATATGCTGCTATACGCCCATCGATCGATGGCGTGCCAGGCGTTTGGGTGCAGCAACAGCAGCGGCAGCAGCAGCAGCTGCGGCGCAGGCAGCAGCGACAACAGGAGCTGCCTCCTCGTCCGCCTCCGAGAAGAACGGACATGCTGTGTGACAGTCAGTGTGACAAATAAGCTGACAAACTGACAAAGTGTCAGCGAAGGCGCGCTGTGCTGCTGTTTCATTTGCGATATCAACAAGAGATTCCATTTCGAAGAGACAGTCGTTTAAAACACATTCCGCCTAACACAGAGTTCATTTTGAAGACATGTATACAGTTTTTTATACCTAAACCAGTTTACACCCCACACACACACACACACACACATACACACCGGCCCCAAACATAAACACACACAAATGCACATTTTTGCAATACACATTTTGATAGACTAAAAAGAGAAAAGAAAGCAAATCGCAAATCATTTGAAATGTTGTAAAAAAATAATGAAATGATAAGCAAAACTGAAGCATATGTAATAATAATAGTAATAACAATAATAATAACTGTAATTGAATTGTTTCAATAAAAGAATACCACAAAATTAATGCAAAACATATTGTTAAAGACGCAAAAACAAATCGTAGCCAGCAGCAAAGTGAGACAGAGAGAAGAGCTTGTATAGTAAGAGTTGTTTATGAACTAACTAACTAATTATGATAATAATAATAATAATAATAAACAAACCCAAATAATATTGTAAACCCAAGAAGCGGCAGGTACACGCCAAATCCAATTTTATAAAGTCAAATTAATTTCAATTTAAATCTTATTTCCAAAAACCAAAAAGGCAATGCAATTGTTACATCAATTTACACACACACTGTAGAATATCCATATACATATACATATACATATATATGATTATGATTTATGTTATTCATCAAAATGGAATTGTTAGGGAGCACAACACACACACACAAAGGGTCGATATCATTAGAGCATCAGAATTTTATATTATTTCCCTCGTTTATGCCCATTGTGAACTGAAGAAGCAATATTAGTTCTTAAAATTCGGTGAATCATGTAGAATTTGTCAATTTTGGTTCAACTATTCCATGGAACTAACACATACATCTATTAAACACACACATACAAACATACATACCTATAACATATTCATATAATATCACTAAGCTAAACGAGGAGATGAAAATGACACAAGCTATAGTTGGAAATCGAATTGGAACACAATAAAAACTGAATTTATTTTCAATACGTTTTTTATTGTTTCCTCAAGCAAAGATGAAGATGTTGAAGAAGCCTTACAGATTTTAATTGGGCATATCATATGCTGACGTTATTGGAAAACTAGCAAATAGTGAAAGTAATTTCAGGTTTTTCAGCTCAGTTCTTCCAGAAAACTAAAAAAGAAAAAACAAAAGAAAATAAAAACCTAAAATAAAACACACAAAAGAAACCAAACAAATGCCTTTTACATGCCCACACGTACACTAAAGGAAACCAAATGAAAACCAAGAAAAACAAAAAATAACTTAAAAACTAAACTAAGCTAAAGTTGGATAGTGTTGAAGGTTGAGGGGAAGCAGGCGTTTGATATGAATCGATATGATATGATATGCATATTAACATGTTGAATTGTTGAACGCGGAATTTGTTAAATATGTGGCTAATAAAGTTAGCTAAAAAAAATGAAATAATATCTATTGTTGTATGTTTTATTCTGAAGCGCACGAACATAAAAGTAACGGCTAAACTAATACCAGATTACAGATGCAAATAAAATGTAGCTAAAGTAAAAGTAAAAATTTTTGTAAACTTTTTGATATGTGATGATGATTTGAATAAATTAAAACCACAAAGAAAACGAGATAAAAACGGCATAACTTAGCCCTAGATATATTAAATAAACAACTAAAAAGAATATTTATAACATAATAATGATAAAATAACGTAGCGCAACGCAGACTTAGTGCATCAAGAAATAATACTAAAAACGGGATGAGAATGAGTATAGAAGGAGAGAAGAAGGGAGAAAACTATGTTATGCAATAAAGTGTAGTCTCGGCAAGCCGAAGCACATGTCTCTGGCCCCTCACCCGAGGACCTTTTTCAAGACTTTTCTCCTACTTCTCATTCAACAGATCTTTTGATTTGTATAAAAATATTTCAAGTTTATCAATTTTTAGAGGTTAGGGTGAGCGGTCGCGATATCTAGCAATATTCATGGCAATTCAATTGTACTAACGACATTGATAAATCTGAAGTGTAAGCAAATAATTTAGCGAGCATTTTGTAGGAAGAACGTGTAGTTAAAAACTATATAATAAATATATATACATACATTATATATATTTATCAAATTGAATAGTGAATCTATGTGGATAAGTAGCGAAATATTCAATTGTAAATAGATTTTTAAAATACACACGTTGCGTATTTTCCGTTTCCGACCGGAGCTGACGACAATTGTTGACGATGATTGATGATGATTGTTTAACAAACTATTGCAATATTAGATTTGGTTATCAAGACAGACAGACAGACAAACACAAACATACACAACACACACTCATACCGACAAACACACACAAACACGAGAAAGCTTTAAATAATTTAATTACAAATACATTAAATAGAGAGACCTAACACGTATTTTGTATGTGTTAACGGTAATCATTTTGATATATCATTATCATTGATAAATTCCATTGTAGATACAAACTTGTATTGAAGCAAATTAATTAATTAATTAATTAACTAGCCAGCTAAGTAAATGTCGCCTAAAGTGAGTTCTATAAAAGGATAAACATACTACACACACACTTCCACACACACACACACACACCCACACACATATGAACTATAAAACGCAACTACTTTTCGAAAACAGAAACCAAAACAGGCCTACGAACAACACCACAAACACTCCATACAACAACAACTACAAGATGGACATAAAGAACAGCAAGAAGAACAACTGAAACACACAAGAAGCTTTTATAAAACTATTTAAAAATATATATTTAAAAACAAAAAAAAATAATAATCCTGCCAAGTAACATTCGAATACCTGCTTGATGAAGATACACCCGCTTTTGCTAACGAAAAACAAAACAAAACAAAACAAAAACTAAACAAAAGAAAAACCAAGAAACAAAAACCGAAAAAGAAAACCAAAATGAAAACGAAAAATTTATGAAATAAACGAGAAACAAAAATGAAAACATAAATGAAAGGCTAAATACGATTTTTATACTTTCGATATAATGATTTTTTATACTAAACGTAAACTCTTTGAAATGAAACAAAAGAAATCACAAGAAAACTGGACGATTTTTTCGGGGTATCAGCAAAAATCGGGTACACGAGACACGATAAGGGTGTGAGGTATTTTTTAAAAAATAAAACGGATTGATATTGATTTGATGATGATGCGAGAATCGTACTTATAGTCATATTCTATATATATACAGACACAAATACATATATATATATAATATATATATATATTATACGTATACGTCTCACGTATGCATTATATATAAATAAACCCTAACTGCAACTATGGAACGAGAGCACAAATTTTGTTGAACAAAAAAACACACACACACTCTCTCACACAGGAAACAAATACTAAATCATTTTTTTAAAATCACACACACACACACACATGCCTAGACCTACATACAAGTAAATATATATACAAACCCTCAACTAAATATATATGAAAATGTATTGTATGTATCTAGCTAAAGAACCGCACAAATTGGTCACGGAAGTATGCTTTACGGAACACCCTCACTCACACATACACATCCACACCCACCCACAGCTACTCACACTAACACACTCAAACTACAGCAGCAGCAAGAAGAACTTCTAGTTAAAATATATCACATATTTTCCGCCTATAACGCGATTTTTGTATGCGCATACAATTTGTAAATATACTTAAATGAAATATTACTTAATTTTACCTTAATGAAAGAATTTCGAGCATTAATTTAGTTTCCTCCTCTAACTGCATTTGCATATGTACAATGTGTTTCCAACAAACCCAGAACAAAAGCTCAAAGAACTGGGTCAAGATCTGAACTCCAGTCAGAGATCTGTATATGGAACATATTGTGCATATTCTATCATCTATGTATTAGATATCAATGAAGAAGCATACTTTAACGAACAAAAAGGTCAACTACAATAAATGAGCAAGTGGAGAAAAACAAAGAAAGAAAAAACGAGAAATTATTAAAATGAGAAAACCAAAACAAACAAAACTAGTGCAATAAATAAACAAATTATTCGGTATGAATGTAAAATTAAATACATTTAAGTAAACGCTTTGTAAAATACATATAAACCATTTATTAAAATACAGAATGAAAGCAGAAAAAAATGGAAAACAATAAAAAAAAATGAAGAACGAAATAATGAAACACTATTGAGTAATAAATAAAAAGCGTTATGCATTGACATTGACACACGTGATTCGATATCTCATCTTATAAGCATAAATCAATAAGATAACAATAAAGAATAAATTAAAGAAATCAACATCTCTTTCGATAATCATTACAAGTTTAATTTCAATCATAGTAAGTATAAAGTATCATTAATATCAATTCTAAATAGATAATCTTCGATTAGATCAGTTCTTGGTTCTATTGTATAGGTCGTCCGAGTCCATCGAATGTTTTTTCTTTGTGATCGGCTGCATTGGGGCGGGATTCATAGTTGCAAATGGTAACACCATGATAATGTGCCTCTGTGAACTCCCCGCGAAGACCTGCAAGTCGATTAAAGAAGTTAAGATTGATGAATATCTTTATATATCATTGATAGACTAACCAATGTAGTAGATGCGCGTATTTTCATCACCGAAATTACTGGGAAAGTACAGCGACAAATGGTGTACGGAAGCAAAGGTCACAACTCTATAATAATGAAGTAGTTAAGTACTATATACAAGTCTTTTTAGACATCATCTTACTTGGGTGAATATTCAATTTCGCCACGACAATCGCGTGACAGTTCAAATTCCTGATCCGCTTTGCCGTGTGCGTCATCAAATGACATCTTTGGTCGGTTCTTGAAGCTGTTAAATGAGTAACGTTAATGATCACAATATTAAAAAAGAGTTTCAACCCATTTCAACTCACACTTTCATCAGGCTGGGATGCGAATTATCATTGGCTCCACTAACTATGATACCCTTCAGCTTTACGTTGCCGGTAAAGGGTATGTTAAACAAAAGCTCCTCATCGGCATCGCTTTGTACAAACTATCAATAGTAAATTAAATAGTTCATTATATTTACAAATTCGTATATTTATGTCTTATTTGCACACCTTACTGAGGTCGAAACGGTCTTCGTATGGCTTAAACACAAGTTTGCCGCTGCCGTCTTTCTCCTCGTTCAAACATTCCGTATTCTCGATGTCAATTTTTGTATACAAACTATACTGGATTCCCATTTCCAGTGCGTGGTCCTCATCGGTAGCCTCGTGGCTGCAGCCGTGACCATGATCATGCGAGTGTCCGTGTGGCATGTTTTCCTAATTAAAACTTAGTACAAATTTCAGTAAAATGTGACATAAATTTAATGCTTGTAATTGTTGTTGAATCGAATTGTGCTCATTTATCGATATGTTGATGGCCAGCTGACTAACGATTTGCGATGATTTTATTTGTGATGGTACAATTATATGCGATGTATTGTATTCAATTATATAACAAATGAGTAAATCAACATTTTTGGATATTGAAAAACTATATAAAATTGAGAAACATTTCTAGCAGACTCAATTAATTGTGTACATTATTTCAATTGTGAAAAATTGCAAGCGAGCCAGTAAAAATGCTTAGTGCTTTCGCAATCGCAGCTAATAAATAAATGTTATTCAACACTAGGTTCTACATAAGCTGTGGCGCCATCTTTTAAGAGCCACAAAAGTCGGTAAGTTATAATTTTTATATAATATATAATTGATAGTCGCACAAGTTATTTATTACGAGGTATTTATTTAATTAAAATTACATATACGTCCAATTTTAAGAAGGGCTTACAATGAACAATCATAGGACAAACTAAAAGGGACAGTGCCTACAGAAATTTGGGCTACACACATAAATCAGTAAGTTTGATTAATTTATACTTGATTATATTGCGAATCAAACAGTCATCAAGTAAACAGCTGATTAACTACTAATTGTT
Source organism: Zaprionus indianus (assembly GCA_018904595.1). Classification (NCBI taxonomy): domain Eukaryota; kingdom Metazoa; phylum Arthropoda; class Insecta; order Diptera; family Drosophilidae; genus Zaprionus; species Zaprionus indianus. Next base: position 9,728,221 of record JAEIHA010000905.1, read on the forward strand.
CACATTTAGCATCATATTAACGGAAACACTAACCAGAGTTTTTGGGAGAACAAACTACAGAGAAATGCATAGTTGTCAGTTAGATTGATAAGTCAATTACGGCTGCTGCATGACAGTGCGGATGTATTCAAGCACATCTGGACTGGATAAGATTCCCATGTGATCGACACCCTGTAGGGCCAGTGTGGAGATGGGTGAGGCAGTTAGGCCTGACCAGTGGGTACAGGCTCGCAGAGATCGCTGATTAACGGTGCCGTCACCAATTCCCATAATCAAATTTGGAGTTTCCCCTGCAATTGCGTCCTTCTTGTACTGCAATCTATAGAAGGTAAGGATTTATAACGTAAATATATAGTATATTTAAAAGACCTTTATATTTTACCTCTCTACAGTCTTTACACCATCGCCATAGAGGCAGTGCAGCTCGACATCTGGTGGACTGAAGTTTTGAGAGTAGCGCATTGTGTCCTTACGCATTTCCCAGCCAGTTCTATAGTCAATGGCATCGAAGAATTGCTCCAGCTGTGCCATGGTATAGTTACGCGACGGTGTTGATACCAGCACCTCTGAGGGTTTCCAGAACAGAGGCGATGGCAGCAACCAGGCCGAGGAGGGATGTGTTATTTGTTCAGCTCGCAGAATTTTCGCACTCAATGCAAATGAATCCAAATCATCGCCCATGGCGAAAACCTTCACCGCCTTGATACTGCCTGCCCAAGCTCCTGCCAGGCTAATATGCCTACGCACATATTGTGCCTTCCACTCCACCGTCTGTTCCTGCAGAAAGACCAATGTCATGGAGCTGCCCATGCTGTGCGTTATGAAGGTCACTGCCGTCCGATTGTTCGCCTCGTACGCATCCTCCACCATCTGCTTCAGATCGATAAAGAATTGCTGGTTCTCATCTAGGGAAGGATTAAGGTAATATATATTGTTGAAGGCCAGTTGGAGATCTCTCATGACACTTACTTGGCGCACGTCGAAAATCGTATGGTGCTCCCAGTATATTATGACGACGCGTATAGCCCAAGTTCACCAATACATTGCCAATGTCCTTGAAGTATGCGCCAGCCTTATTCTTGGTCGGATCGATCCATTCCACCACCTCTGGATCACCCCAGCCGGGTATGCGTGTCTCCACACCCGGTGTATTCTTCGTTGTTCTTGTGGTCTTATTATAGAAGAGCTTCACATTGTCTATCCAGCAATAGACCATTGGTATGACCAACTGCTCCAGATCCAGCCATAGGTTATACCAATCGTGCTCTTTCTCGCATATAAAGTAGGGAGCATCTGATTTGCTTAAGCGTGCTTCGACTTGAGATCCACCATCACCTGGTACTGAAATTTTGGGGAAATACAAATGAAAACGGTTCAATGACCTTGGCCTAGTTGGGAGTAATTTTGATTGCAGGAGGTAGTTGATTGCAGTAGAGATTGGATTTGCATTATCACTTGTTATTTCGTACTTCTTCAGGAATCAAAATCATAGTTACACCTTGGAACTTTGCAGATAAGATAAGAAATTCTCCCAGTGCTCTACATCATTAATATTGTACTTACCAAATATAACGGGAGACAGCTGAGGTACTGGTGGTGGCGTTGGCGGGGGCTCTGTTGTTGTTCTATGGTTAAATGGCCAGAAACAGTTGCCCCCAGTCAACATGGTTGTGAGGAGCAACATCACAAGCAACATGTTGTTGCGTAGAAATATCATCATTTTGTTCGAGTTGTGCGTGAGTCGAGTAGTTAAAATAAAATACAACAATAATGAGCCCTTTAGGAGTACCGAGGCTCAATTGTCGAAACGCGCCACCACTTGTTCCGATAAACGTATTTATGGCATTAAGTGCTGACACAAACAAATGAATCAGCGCCACTCAGCAATTACAATAATTGGTTATTTAAATATGTTCGTATATATTATATGCGTATTATCTATATATTGCAGACGAAATCAAAAATACCAAGAGTTGGTTGACCTTTAAACTACTAACTAACTGTAACTGTAACTCTGAATAATTGCGGTTGTTTTCCGCATCTCAATGTGGCGCGATCTGGACAGGCTTCATATTATTATTATTGATACTGCTGTTGTTGTTATTCTTGATATTGTGCGATTTAATAAACAAAGAGATATCGTTGTATGCGTTCGTTATCTTCAATTGCACTGTTTGTTATTGTTACGTTTTTTTGCGCAGCTCCAGTACAGCTGGTTTGACAGTGCTGTAAAATTCGATAGAGATTATTGATCGCTTGGTTGTTTTCGTTAAATCACAGCCTGGTCACACTTGGTCGAAATATTATTTAAATATGTTCTGATTTTATAACAGAAGATATTTGTAATTTGCAATAAAATAAAAAAATAAATATCTGAATACTTTTGATTAATGTTTATACGCTATTATATAATTTTTTTTTGACTCGGTTTTGAACATGAATGCCGCCATTCAGCAACACCCTGTGCTTAGTATTTTATCGAGCAACTTTAAATCGATATAAACATCGGCTGTTTAATATTTCAATTGAGAAAAAATTTAATCGACGTATCGATAATAGAAAACCCTCATCACGACCGGCAAATGCACTTGTTTAGCGCGTTCAAAGGCGAATTTATTAGTGAAAATAATAGATACTTCAACTTTAGCTTTTAGAACCTAGATTTATAACAGAATGCAAGAGCTATTCAGTGTGCAGTTGACGGATGTGAAGAAGGAGCTACGCCGCGGCATCATAGAGTGCAACAAGCGCGGGCTATTACACAGCACCAAGTGGCTGGCGGAGATGCACCACGGCCTGAGTGATGTGCACATAGACAATGCTGCTCCGGATGACGACCATTCGTTCAGTGAGTGTCAGCTGGAGGGCATTGCACCAGCCGAATACAGTGATTACTTTCTGGCCAAAAGCTACTATGATGTGCGGGAATATGATCGGGCTGCATATGCCGTAAGGAACTGTGAATCGGATGTGCCACGTTTTCTGCACTTCTATTCCACCTATATGGCACGGGAGAAACGACGCCTCGACTCCACCACAGATCTAGCGAATCTCAATGAATCAACTCAAATGCGTGACTTGGCCGACTTACTGGCAACATTGAGGGCTGAATACGGACGCAGTCGACTGGATGGCTACGGTATCTATCTATATGGTGTTGTCCTTAAAGCATTGAACCTAAATCAAGCAGCCGAGCAAATGCTATTAAATGCCATTAATTTGGTTCCCATGCTGTGGAGCGCCTATCTGGAGCTATCGCCATTGATAATGGAAAAGAAGAAGTTGCTCAGCCTGCAGTTGGGCAAGCACTGGATGCGTCATTTCTTTATGGCACACACCTATCTGGAGCTATACCTAAACGATGATGGACTCAAAATTTTTGAGGATTTGCAAGCTGCAGGCTTCAGCAAGAGCATCTATATAACCGCACAAATGGCGCTGGTCTATCACAATAAGCGAGGTGAGTCAATATAAAATGTTGATGGATTCCTGTTAATCTTCAATGTCTTCCAGATGTAGATAAGGCCATAGAATTATTTCAGGCGCTGCTCGAGAGCGATCCCTATCGCTTAGATAATGTAGACACCTATTCCAATTTGTTATTCGTCAAGGAGATGAAGACCGAAATGGCTCAACTGGCCCACAAGGCAGTCAGCATCAATAAGTATCGACCCGAGACCTGTTGCGTCATTGGTGAGTACCCAATGGCATTCAGCAAAGAAATATAGATTTATAGTAAAGTATATCCTTTGCAGGCAACTACTATAGCATACGCTGTGATCATCAAGTGGCCATTTCGTATTTCCAACGCGCCTTAAAACTCAATCCAAAATATCTTGCTGCGTGGACGCTGATGGGACACGAGTTCATGGAGCTGAAGAACACAAATGCAGCCATTCAAAGCTATCGCAAAGCAGTTGAGGTTAACAAACGTGACTACCGCGCTTGGTATGGCCTGGGGCAGGCCTATGAGATCATCAAGATGCACTATTATAGTCTGTATTATTTCAAAATTGCCCATCAATTGCGTCCGTACGATTCGCGCATGTTGGTCGCGCTGGGCGAGACTTACGAGAAGCTGGAGAAGTGCGAGAACGCAGTCAAGTGCTATTGGAAGGCATGCGACGTGGGCGACATTGAAGGTATTGCCATGTACAAGCTGGCCAGCCTGCACGAAAAGCTTGGAGATCACGAAACGGCCGTACATTGTTACATGCTCTACTGTGAGGATGAACGTGCCGCCACCGACAAGCAGAGTCTCTATCAGGGATTCATGACGCTGGCCAATTACTATGAAAAGAAGGGAGATTACGAACGTGCCGCCTGCTATGCCTACAAGTGCCTGGACTCGGATGATGTAAGCTGAAGGAATACTCTTATGTCCATTGGTTCTAACTGATTTGCCTTTACAGCGCAAGACAGAAGCGAAGGCGCTGCTTAAGACCATCGATTCAAAGCGCAACGCTGAGTGGCAGAAGAAGGCAAAGACGAAGACAACGACAGCTACAGCAACAGCAACCGCCACAGCAACAGCAACAGCAGAGACAAGTTCGGAGGATGAAATGGAATGGGAGCAACTTGATGCGCGTGCACGTGTGCCAACAACGACGACAACTACAGCCACTGGCACAACCTCAATCAGTGAAAGAGCCTCAACATCGGCGGCAGCAGCAGCAGCGGCGTTAAGTGCGAGCACCTCCAGACAGGCGCGCACGGCACACGAGCCAGGCGTGCGGCGTACCCAGTCAAGTCAGAGAAACCTGCAAGCACCAGCGGCAAATAGTACTGCGACAACAGCGACGGAACTGCCCACAACAAGCAGTGCAGCAGCAGCTGCAATACTAGAGGAAACAATAGAGGCGCCAACGTCGTCGTCCTCGTCCGAGCAGCGAACAAACAATGATGGTAGTTCCATGGATATATCTAGCGTGTCCATAGACTAGGCGAAATACTCCTACCCTCCACATGCTACACACAATGCCCAAATGTAAAAATGACTTGATTGTTTTTATTGTGAATTATATTGCGAATGAATTATTGAATATAGTCGGATGTTCTTTAGGATAACAACAGGAAAACTCCATTCACGTAACCACAATTTATTTATTATAATAAGTTGAATTAATTATTAAACTATTTTATTACCACAACCATAGATTGCACCGTTTAGAGAGCACGCCGTATAGATACATGCAACGTTATGTTGAACGTAATCAGCAGTAGGATCAAAATTATTGTCAACGCCACAATATCCCAACTAATCTTATCGCCAAACATATCGAAATCCCTGAGGAATAGTTTAGAGTCTCTGAAGAAACAGAAATCCGTATGACACGGCAGATCACCACGTCCATATCCGTAAATTGAACGCATGAGACCCTCGAAGATGTAACGGAAGAAGGAAATATCACAAATTGGACGCAGAAACCAGGACAACTCTCGCATTCGTATGAAGAAGCCAGAGAAGAGCAGAAATGGAATGGAAATCGAGGGCACAATGAATGTGGCCAACTGCATGTTGAACATGGTACCGCAGATGACACCAATGAAGTGGCCAATGAAGGTGGTCAACACCGAGACACTCCAGAACATGGCAAAGCGACTGAATTCCGGCGGTTGCCCGGTCATAAAGTAACTGATGCTAATGAAGAGCGTTGGGCATATTAATTGTAGCGGCAAATCCGCAAGAACTTTGGATACATAATATGCTTTGAGGGAGTAGAAACCATTGTAGTACTCCCTGATGAATACTGGCGAATCCTGCAGACAAAGCAGTATGGACGGCATCGCATTGCCTGAGAATATAAACAGAATCATGAAGAACAGACAGGACACATTACTGATCGCTTTGGCTGCATCGTTGCCAATTTGCCAGTAGACCACGCCCAGCAGCAGCGCCACCACAATGTGCATTATCACACGCATCTGTACAGCAATCTGCAGGAGAAGATCAGCATTATAAACTATATCTTATACATTTATTTATATACACTTACCATATCCCTCGACATGGAAACCAGATGCCGCTTGAGTAGCACAAGCAGCTGGCACCAGAAACCCACCTGTGTCTTGGGTCTTATAAGATTTGTATCTGCGTGGAAAGATGTTACTATGTCCACGAGCGCTGCTGAAATGGAATTTAGTGGAACAGAGGGACAGATAGAGCAGTGGAAAGAGGAAATAGAAACAGAAACAGAGAAAGCAGAAACAGCACAAAAACGAGACAAAAACAAAAGCAGGTGTACAAGCATTAGGAACATTCACCACAAGATTACCACAGCCAACGCATAACTTACTCTGCTCATCGGCAGATTCCTTGGAGAAGCTCTGCAGACTGTCGTACTTAGCCTTGTTTTGTGTGATGAGAGTCTCGCAGCGCTGGCAGGAGGATTCGCTGCCCACCTCGAGTACTATGCAGGAAAGAAAGAAAGATTGAAATTCAAGCGAATCTTATACGAGTTCACTCACCAAAGTCTCCGGGATTGTAGTACTGTGGACAGGTGTAACCCGCTGCCTGAAAGCTGCCCAACATTTCGTTCTGTGGACCACAGTAAAGCACCTCACCATGACTCAGCACCAGGACATCATCGAAGAGCTGCATCAGGCGTGAACTGGGTTGATGCACCACACTGACCACAATGCGACCATCGTGTGCGAGTCTCTGTAGATAACACATCACTTGATAGCTAGAGACGCTGTCCAATCCACTGGTGGGTTCATCGAAGAACATTATGGGAGGATTGGTGATCAACTCGATGCCAATGGACAGGCGCTTGTGCTCTCCGCCCGAAAGATTGCGTACCAGTGTGTGCCGGCAGGAATGCAGATTTAGGATCTCAATGATGTCATCCATCTGGGATAGACATAGATTAGTAATCATTCATTGTTAAAGCTCTTCCACTTACAATCTGTTGCTTTTGCTGTTTGGAAGTCGTCGTCGGTAGCTTCAGATCGGCTGAGACTCGCAGTGTTTCCTCCACAGTGAGCAGCGCGAGCATCACAAAGTTCTGTGCTATATATGAGGACATCTTGCGAAAGGAGATCAGCTCTCGTGGCTCTCCATTGAGCAGTATCTGACCCGATAGGCCATTGATTCTGCAGAAATTGCAACAAATTGTTTAATGGTTCACTAGTCTTGCCTTCTACTCACTTGAAACCCGCCAGTACATTGAGTAGACTTGACTTGCCCGCTCCAGATGGACCTAGAATGGCCGTAAGTCGTCCCGATTTGAAGGCACCACAACTGTCGCTCAGAATTTGGGTGCTACTCTTTTGGGCTGGAGTCTTGAGGCTATAGCACAACTTGCTGAAATGCAGTTCAATGGATTGCTGTTTGCTTAAACCGTTTGGTGCGTTATCTGCCATTTTTGTTTTTATTGATTTATTTGTTTTTTCACTTGTTTTCCTCCGAACTGAAGCGCAGCGTGAGTTAAAGCGAACTTGCCCCGAAAGCGGGCGAAGATCGACTGGCGGCGACGGCGAAATGCGATTATCGTTGCACTCGCAGTTAATGGGGAGTTCAAGTGCCTTTTTACTGGGTTAGTCGCCTTATCAACATCGTAACCGAATAGCACCTTAGTCTAATCCGATTTCGGGATCTTATCTACTGATTCTACAGCTGGTATACCCAGTTCCTAGGACTGTCCAGTGCGTATCTAGGTAAACACGAGACAGAATATGTGGTACATACATAAGCATATATATACTCGTATATAGTATATAGTCTAGTATATATATACACTTTATTTGGACTGGATTTCTAACATAGGCCACTGCAATGTGCCGTGTCTGTGGTCAGTCAGTGGAAAGGGCTAAATTGAACATGCGAATAGTGCGATAAGTCGAGAGATAACAGCGATATTATTTGTAGAAATTGTTTAGCTAATGATCGACGGTTAGATACCCTTTAATGTTACAGTGATTTTAAAATATAAGAACAGAACTAGAAACTATTTTAAAGATCGATAAGCTCATTTGTTCTGCAAAAACCTAAACTTCTTCAGAATGCTATAAAGTTTTTATAGCAACGCCTAAAAGTATATTAACTTTTTAGGGTATATCACTTGTTTTTCTTGTAACTGGAGAATTAATTGGCCCTGCATTAATCAATTGATATATGTATGACGGAAAAACAACAAAGCGGAAAGTAAACTTTCCTGTGATAGAGTTATATTAATTCAGCTTTGAATTATCAAAATACTACAAAGTGTTTGTATGGTAAATGCATGTTGTTTTCACACAAATGCATCTTTATGTGCGATGCGGCTTATCAGCTTGGTATATTATATATTGAATTTCCCTTTGTGAAACGCAACTGCAATATAATTGCAATTGTTTTGATGATTGTCTGGATTGTTGGCCGACAAACTGGTTTGATCTTTCACTTGGCAATTATTGTTTACAGCTTTGCAGTCTCTGTACGACTGTCATATTATGCAGATATTATGAAATTTTCATATAAACTGTTTATATATAATATAAAACTGAATTTTTAAGCAATATATTAATAATTATTCATTCACAATTTGACTTTGCTCAATTAGGTTTTCGAGTCGCGTTCGTGAATTACGCGTTCAAATTGAAACGCGCCGCACTCGCACTCGCTCACTCTCTTCTCTCCTTTTCTCGCTTTCACAGCGCAGCTTTACTGGCGATCACTTTCCACTGAAATGCAAAACACAACTGAAAACGGAATTGAATTGCCTGCATTGAGCCGGCAACTTTTATGGATACATATATAATATATAAACATTCACTTATAGTCGGGCAGGGACGGAACGAACTGCAACATGTTTGAAACGCACTTGACGTGCAACTTGCTCCGATAACGTGTTCGGTTTGCCTTGGCATCGTTACGAGAGATCGTTCGATCAACTGTTTGTTGGGATGTTATACTCTGTATAAGGCTGGATTTATAGTCAATAGAAAGGCTACAAGGATCTATAATTTGAAACATTTGCAACTTTATTTCAAATCGGATAAAGATAAGCTTATAAACTAAATAAAACCTTATTCCACCCTGCCTATAGTGCCCTTCTTATACACACATGCAACGTAATGCGAAATGCAATGAGCAGTACCACAATAAATATGCATAAAGCCAGCAGATCCCAACTGACTTCATCGCCAGCCATGTCGAAACCCTTGAGAAACTGATGTGAGGATTTAAAATAACAAAACTCCGAATCACATTGCAAATTGCCACGCCCATAACCATAGACGGCACGCATTAGACCTTCGAAAATGTAACGAAAAAAGGAAATATCACAAATGGGACGCAGGAAGAAGGAAAGATCGCGCATGCGCATAAAGAAACCGGAGAAGAGAAGAAACGGTATCGATGATGAGGGTACCAGGAATATGGCCATCTGTATGGAGAAGAGTGTGCCGCCGACCACGCCTATAAAGTGTCCTATAAAGGCGCTCAACACACTGATGCTCCAGCACATGGCGAAACGATGAAACTCCGCTGGTTGCCCGGACATAAAGTAGCTAATGCTAATGAAGATCGTGGGACAGATAATCTGTAGTGGTAAATCCGCTAGCACCTTAGATATATAGTATGCCCACATGGAGTACCAACTGTTGTAGTATTCACGGATGAACACTGGCGCATCCTCCAGGCAGAGCAGTATCGAGGGCATTATGTTGCCAAAGAACAGATAGAGTATCATGAAGAACAGGCACGACACGTTACTGATCACCTTCTCGGCCTTGTTGCCCACCTGCCAGTAGACCACGCCCAGCAGCAGTCCAACCACACAGTGCATCACAACGCGCATCTGTACAGATATCTGCAAGGAAGAAGGGTCGTCAGTGTTCGCCTGCGTATAAAGCTTTCGAATACCCACCAAATTTCTGGACATGGCAAGCGTATGACGGCGCAGCAGCACTTGGAGTTGGTACCAGAAGCCCACCTGCTCCTTGGGGCGTATGGAACGAGTATCGGCAAAGATCTTTGCAGACTTATCTATAAGCCAAGCTGAAATGTAACAAGAGAAGGGATAGAAAATGATCACCAGAACAAGGTTTTTTAAATCTTACCTTGTTCATTTGCGGGTTCCTTGGAGAAACTCTGCAGACTGTCGTACTTGGCTTTGTTTTGTGTGATGAGAGTCTCGCAGCGCTGACTAGATGATTCACTGCAGGCTTCCAGAACTAAACGACACAGAAAGATAGCAAAGATAACTAAAGCGAATCTTGTAAGAGATTACTCACCAAAGTCGCCGGGATTGTAGTACTGAGGACAGGTGTAACCCGCTGCTTGAAAACTGCCCAACATTTCACTCTGTGGACCACAGTAGAGCACCTCACCATGACTCAGCACCAGGACATCATCGAAGAGCTGCATCAGGCGTGAACTGGGCTGATGCACCACACTGACCACAATGCGACCATCGTGTGCGAGTCTCTGCAGGTAACACATCACTTGATAGCTAGAGACGCTGTCTAATCCACTGGTGGGTTCATCGAAGAACATTATGGGAGGATTGGTGATCAACTCGATGCCAATGGACAGACGCTTGTGCTCCCCACCAGAAAGATCACGCACCAGTGTGTGCCGGCAGGAGTGCAGATTGAGTATCTCTATGATATCATCCAGCTAGAGATAGCACTTTATAAGGAAGTAAGTATGGAAACTACTGCACAATCTTACTATCTGTTGCTTCTGTTGTTTGGTATTCGATGTGGGCAATTTCAAATCGGCAGAGACTCGCAATGTTTCCTCCACAGTGAGCAGCGATAGCATCATGAAGTCCTGTGCAATGTACGAGGACATCTTGCGAAAGGACAACAGCTCTCGTGGTTCTCCATTGAGCAGTATCTGACCAGATAATCCATGTACCCTATATTGTAAATTGTAAAATTGTATGCACTGTAAAATGTTATGAATCTTCTAACAGTTCTCTCACTTGAAACCCGATAGAACATTGAGTAGCGTTGTCTTTCCCGCTCCAGATGGTCCTACTATGGCCGTCAGTCGACCCGCTTTAAAGAAACCGCAAGTATCATTCAGTATCAGGTTTTTGTTTTTGTTAGACTTCGTCTTGGCACTGTAGGAAAACTGCCTGAAGAGCAGTTCATACGATTGCTGACCAGTGGCTAAGGTGTTAGCCACTCTAAGTGCGACGTTATCAGCCATTTACTGAGAAATTCCGTCGAAAAAACAGTTGCAGACGTCGCAAAGCACTTTAGTCAACTGAGTTGGAAATCGATTGAGCATTTGCTGCAATAACGATGATAATGATCATCAACAACAGCATTATCAATGACTTTGGGGGCCACAGCACGTCGAATAATCTTATCAAGAACGCGCTCAGCTGTGGCTAATCTAAAGAGAGGCAGCTTATTTCACATGCATTCAGTTTATAATCCAGCTAAGCTCTCTTATAGTTTATCAAAGCAAAATCCATTTACATTTTCATCAAATTCAAATTCAAAATAATTCACAATATTTATTATTTAAACAAGGTTCACCCAAACATTTAAAGCTTATTGGAAACTATTTACATACGCTTAAAATAGAGCATTATCTGTGCTGGGTCTTTAATACGATTGTAGTAGAAAAATACAATACAATTCTAGGCTAGGGGATCAGTATATATACCATATACAGTGGGTGTCACAGGTGCTAATGGGGGCGGGGATTAGTTGCTGCATATGCATAGTGTATATCACGATTTCCTTAGACTAAACGCTGTTCAATTCTTTGGCACATGGTTGTCTCAATTAAATGCTAATAGAAATCATAAAATATACTCCAAATCGTACATAATTAAAATATTATATATAGGTATATAAAAACTGCGAACGGAATGTTGCAACACAAAACGATCATCCTTTCATCTGAACAACCTCAGTCGAAAGGACATTATGTAGAAGGCAAGTATGCGCAGCATGACCAACAGCCCGAGTAGGAAAAAGAATGCCAACTGATAGTTGGCACGTTCCAAGTCCAGAGACTTAAGTATAAACTTGGGTCGCGACAGATGACAATACATCTCATTGCACTCGAGGCGTTCTCGATCGTAGCCGAATATGGCTAACATGCCACCGTCAAGACTGTATTTGAGAAACGATATATCGAACATCCAACGCAACCAACTCGGTGCATCCTTCTCCTGCAGAAAGAAGCCACTGAATTGCAGAAATGGACAGATGAAGAATGGTCCCAATATTGCTCCCAGTTGCAGACTGAGTGCAGCTCCAACAGCCAGTCCTATGCTCTGCGCCACCAGTGCCGTCATGAACACGATCAGAAAGAACATGCCGAAACGCCAAACTTCAAGTGGTTGTCCTGTCAGCAGATATGTGGGCACAATAAACAACGAACTGCAGATGATCTGTATGGGCAGATCTGCCAGAGTTATAGCCACATAATAAGCACGCAAGGAATACCAGCGATTGAAGTGCTCCCGCGACACAATCGGAAACTCCAAAGGAACTGAAAGAGAAAAGAGAAACGTTGTTAAACAGACACTTTGAAGATCAATAGAGAGATCACACTTACACTTGACCAGAATGCCCGAGAAGGCGCAGTACATGATGAACATAATGGTATAGAAGACATAGCGGAAATTGTTCAAGGAGTTGTTGGCATCGTTGCCAATGTTGTAGTAAAGGAATCCAATTAGCAGACCAATTGCGAGGTGTATGCAAAATCTCATGGTGGTCAGTGAGCTGTCGCGCCAGATGAGCAGAAAGGTGCGCAACAAGAGGATGCTCAGTTGGCGATAGAAGGGCGTGGCATAGATATTCTCCCGTTTGCACAACTGCGCAGGATCGAGATCCAAACTGGGTATCGTTGGTTTCGGTTTCTTCTTTTTCTTTGGCTTGCAGCAGTTGCCATCCGTTTCGCTGGCCGTCACACCTGTCTGGCTATCCCAAATGCGCGAAGAGAGTTCATTGATCGGCGTCATTGGTTTAAAATTGAAGGTGCGCACATGCTGCGGGCCCGGGGACATGATCGGCGCCGTCACTGGTGTCAGTAGGCCAGCGGCCATCATTTGTTCTGTAAGATGAAGTTGTAGTTAAGTTTAGGGAATCTCTTCTTATGGCTTAAACTAACTGCTACTTACCAACTTTCTTCATGGCTGCCAACTGTGCCACACGTGTGGTCTTACTCTGACGATAGTCATCATTGCGTCCATTGTCCATTAGTGCTATTAGCTTCTCCAGCTGCCGCTCCTCCTCCGTATCATAATCACCCGTTGCTATTTCCATTACTGGCAAAGTGAAGAGAATGTTAGAAGTTGAAAAAACTTTTAATCTCTCTCTCTCTCTCAACTTACAGTAGTCCGCTGGATTGTAGGATTCGGGACAGTGAAGATTGAGTGCGCCCAGGAAGGGCACTAGGTTGTATGCACCTCCGGCGTAAATGCACTGACCATTGGCAATGGCATACAGATGATCGAACATGGAGAAGGTCAATGCACTGGGCTGGTGAATGGTGCAGATGACATTGCGTCCCTCCATGGCTAGTTTCTTGAGCAACGATATCAGCTGATTGCAGGTTGAGCTATCCAGACCACTAGAAATGCAAGATAATAATCAGTCAAGCTCAGTTTCAACTATATCTTATGCCTTACCTTGTGGGTTCATCTAGCACCAGCACGGGTGGATTGTTGACCAACTCGAGTGCAATTGCCAAACGCTTGCGTTGTCCACCGCTCAACTTCCCCGTACGTGTATTACGATTCTCATACATTCCAATGGCTTTAAGAATGCTGATCACACGCTCGCGCTTTGCTGCCGGCGACATGTGTGCACCAATTTTTAGATTGGCCGCAAAATGCATTGCCTCCTTGACGCTGAGAAAAGGCTGCAGCGTTGTGTCCTGCGTGATGTAAGCCACATTTGGCTTGAAAGCCTTCAGGTCTCTCGGTTTGCCATTGATGCGAAAATCGCCCGAATAGCCATAAGATCTGAGGTAGGAAAATGACGAAAATTGTATGAATATAAAGGGTAATTTGAATATACTGTGACTAGGCATTACATATATCCTGAGAGTATGTTGAGCAGTGTGCTCTTGCCAGCACCAGAAGGTCCTGCAATGGCGTTCAGTTCGCCAGAACGGAAGTAGCCCGATAGACCAAGTAGTATGTCTTTATTCTCTGTAAGATAAAGGAAATGGATAATGGTAAATTAATCAATGGGGATATAAATATTAAAACATTAAAGGAAGGCTGCCTGTGGCATGCCGAAGGTTCTATAAAGAAGTATCTTATATCCTGTGATAGTTTCTATACTAGGTATATACGAGGGTCGTTTGATAAGTCCGTGACTTTTTGTATTTGCCGCGCACCTGCTCTAAATACAACACTGCTCCTGTCAGCAGTTATCGACTAACAGCTGACTGTTTGAGAAAGCTGCGTTTTTTGGTTTGCGTTTTATAGGCATTGAAAGCAGACGATCTCGTGAATTTTAACGAAAATGGAAAAAAGTGAATTTCGTGTCAGCATGGCAAAATTTCATAAATTGGGCTACGAACTGCTACCCCATCCAGCATATTCTCCAGATTTAGCCCCCTGTGACTATTTTTTGTTTCCAAACATGAAGAAATGGCTCGGCGGTAAGAGATTCGGGTCATCACAGAAACAAACGACTATTTTGAGGGCCTTGAGAAAACCTATTATTTGGAAGGAATAAAAAAATTGGAAAAACGCTGGACTAAATGTATAGAGCTAAAAGGAGATTATGTTGAGAAATAAAACGCTTCTTTGACGAAAAAAATATATTTTATTCAAAAAGTCACGGACTTATCAAACGACCCTCGTACCTAAATATAGTGCTGCAGAATTATTAAATAGTACTTGAACTCATAACTTCATGGTTAATGAATCTAGAGATCTCTTTATCCTATTAGGAACTTCACTACGAAAGTCAGATAGACTCGCATACATAAAGTTTAAATATTGTTGTTTAGACCTTTTTGGTTAGTCTAGAAACTTTAAACAAAAAGTTAAATATAACAAAAATACCCCATTAGTCACATCCCTCTCCATAAGTGACTGAATATTGATTTACATCCATGAAATTAAAAAACAATAGTTTCTATGCGAGTGTAAAGCACACTGAGTTTACTAATCGGCCGAGCTTAACGATAGATTAGCGCTTTATACCCACTAAACAGTCATGTCTATATACTTTGTAGTACATGCTGGAAGTGCAATTCGATTAGACGACCGATAGCAGGGAGCTGACACAAGTAGAACCTCCTAATCTTTGATCCGCCTTAGCTTTAGTTCAGTTGGAATAAGCAATGTCAATCACAAGGCCATGTCACGGCGCTCATGGCATTCTTTTATAAGTGCAATCAAGAGATACCGTATTGTAGACCACCTTATGGCACCCCTAAGTTTGTGGAACATCTGGCACAGGCATAGACTATATAGGCTAACGCGTCATGCACCTGTTTGGAATTGCTCGTAAAACGGGTGTGATTAGATTCGTAGTCGACACGGAACGTGAAATATTTGATAAGCAATTTGATCGAGACGCGGTTTGAAACAACAAGAAGAAGATGAAGAAAATGAACTTAACACCGATTAGAACAATAGCCAAAGTTAATCGATAGATTAGAGTACATTGTATATATTTAGTCATAAACCCCATAACTTAACCCTATATACTCGTTCTCAGTCTCATTCTCAAATTGGTTTCACATGCCACACACTATGTTGCTTTATGGCATTATCATTTCCCACAGACGATTAACGAGCATTGAACGCAGCTAATGGCAAAATGGGGTCTCTTATCAGCTAAAAACTAAGTAGAGCACAAGTTTCTGTATGAGAATTATATAGTATACTATACTATACATA
This sequence comes from Zaprionus indianus, assembly GCA_018904595.1. NCBI lineage: Eukaryota > Metazoa > Arthropoda > Insecta > Diptera > Drosophilidae > Zaprionus > Zaprionus indianus. The sequence goes on from JAEIHA010000905.1 coordinate 9,744,045, forward strand.
AAGTATTTAGTCTATCTGGAGACGTTCTAATCCCTGACTACGCATATTTCGCTAGCAAACTGAGTTAAGGAATTTTCAGCGAAAATTCGAAATGATTTTCCAGTGATTTCTTTGATCTTAAGACACGCACAAGCTGACAACTGTATCCGCTCATCAGCAGCGGCTTTCGGGTACTTGAAGCTCTACTATATAGAACTATTTAACGTAGAACACGCCATAATTTCCATTATAATTAGGAAGCACGCTTTGTGACTCAGCACAACGCAAAGGCCAAGTGTTAATGAAGATCGGGGCAGAGCAGAGAAGGAAGAATATCGTAAAACAGGAAAACTCAGTCAAGTTTAACGGCGACGAGACAACGAAAACAAGTACAATAACAACAAAAACAACGACAACATTAACAACAGCAACTCGGAACAATGCGAACAACAAAGAGATAGATATCAAATGAAAGACAGAACATGCATAATACTTAATGGAACTTAAGTGATATTAATTAAAACGCTGCCGACCTTTATATTGCTGTAAGATTTGTTGCCAGGCCAACTATATAGCGCGCATCTGTTGCACGATATCTATGTTTAATTCTGATATATTAAATATGCATATTAATGGAATTCATGATTAGAAAGTGTTAATAAATAAGTATATTCTGGAATCGATTATAAAGTAAGGAATTATAGAAATTAAAGATAGTTTCTTGTGTTCTTTGAATTGGAGAAGCTTTCTGAATATCGCCTAACAAAAACTAAAGATTTGCAATCTAAAAATTCTCTTTATTCACCGTTTATATCGCACATCTTAACTATTGCATGAATGAAACACTTTTGTGATGTGCTAATGAGACCAATGGGATTCTACACGTTTGCGCAGGGTCGTAACGACTGTCTCAGGGCCCCTAGAGTTTTACTTAAGTGGGGCTCCTAATTTACTTACTTTACCTCATTAATTTATTTGTGTTTATTGAGGGAAATTAAGTATTCAAATATATCTCCATTAAATTCATTTAATTTTATGTTTATTTAAAATTATTATTAAATTAAATAAAATAAAATACGAGGGTCGTTTGATAAGTCCGTGACTTTTTGTATTTGCCGCGCACCTGCTCTAAATACAACACTGCTCCTGTCAGCAGTTATCGATTAACAGCTGACTGTAAAATTTTGAGAAAGCTGCGTTTTTTGGTTTGCGTTTTATAGGCATTGAAAGCAGACGATCTCGTGAATTTTAACGAAAATGGAAAAAAGTGAATTTCGTGTCAGCATGGCAAAATTTCATAAATTGGGCTACGAACTGCTACCCCATCCAGCATATTCTCCAGATTTAGCCCCCTGTGACTATTTTTTGTTTCCAAACATGAAGAAATGGCTCGGCGGTAAGAGATTCGGGTCATCACAGAAACAAACGACTATTTTGAGGGCCTTGAGAAAACCTATTATTTGGAAGGAATAAAAAAATTGGAAAAACGCTGGACTAAATGTATAGAGCTAAAAGGAGATTATGTTGAGAAATAAAACGCTTTTTTGACGAAAAAAATATATTTTATTCAAAAAGTCACGGACTTATCAAACGACCCTCGTATATAAAATAAAATTTAATTTACTCTAAATATTTTTAATTTCAACTTAATTTCAACTGTATGATTAATTACTCTAAATTGATTTGTATAACTGGTTTTTTGTATTAAAAACTCAATTCTAATTCAGTCGACTCCATATTACTCACTTTAAATAACAATAAATAAATAATAAGAATGAATAAATAAATTAACCGCGGGCCCCTGGCTGTTGAGGGCCCTTTTGCGACCGCCCACCCTTCCCACACCTAACTACGCACCTGCCTTTGTGATATATGACGTAGAACATGCAACTTCTACTATATCATACTATGTAATCATCATTTGTGCTCACGTGTGTCACATTCCATTCATAATTTATCGCCATTGTGTTATGCATGTGTTAGCATTTCGTTAGTTTTTGTACAATATGTATGACTGAATGGGAACATTAAGCATTTCTGGCATTTCTTAGTTAAGTGCGACAATCTGTGATTTCAATTTAATAGAGTCTATTTGTGTATAACTATTGTCTGTATATAAGTAGCTATTGTATATGGCCAGTAGGGACAATTGAACAGATAAGCGATGATAGATAAGTATTTAGGCAGCAAACGGTTATCGATAGCCATCACAGCTGGTGCACACATCATATCGTAATAAATTTTGATGTGTGACTCACTAGGGTATTATGCAGTTTTGAACACTGTGCGACACGTGCCACCATTGCTATCAGGATCATAATTATCTACGATCCAACATGATTCACGATGACTAACGCGACTCTTGGGGGTATCCAAACATTCCAAAGAAGCACTTCATAAAGGGAACTTATTGTCTTTTTAATTACCCAAATATTTAACTGGAATTGGTTAAGAACATAGATATTACATCAATACACTGGAAGCAAACCTATTCGGAGTACGTTTCAAGGTCTCTTGATAATAAACAAAAAAAAAAAAAGAATATCTAACCCAAGCGAGTGCGAATGTACTCCACTGACAGCTATCTATATATGCCAGTTCTATGTACTACTTGGACGTTGTAATCCATAACTCTTATCAGCTTAGTTCTTTTTTTTTTTTGTAATAAAAGTTTTTGTCACAGGTAAATGTGACACTCGCACACCCTTGAGGCCAAACTGTTAGGCAAATGAATTTTTTCTGTTCGTAGAACTCATAAAAATATAGTGCCGACGGGAACCTGATGACCCCCCATTAAACTATCATGTAACAGCGACACATATGGTAAGGTATAAAGGTCTTTGTATTGCTATTTATATACATTTATTTATATTTAAATAAATATTTCATTTTATTGATCGATATTGACCCTTGCACCGATCGCTTTACACTTTTCATTCGTTCAATCAGTGCTTAACTCAATCGTAGTCGTTACTCACGGTACTCATATTTATCAGAATTTAATAATATTGTTTTCAACTGGCGTGACTTTATGTAAATACTCTGACACCTTAAGTGTTGCAACGTTCATTAAAGCAATTAAACAATTCTTCACTGTTTATAAGTCACTTTTATACCCTTGCTGAGGGTATATTAATTTTGGTTAGGAGTTTCAGAGACATCTTCGACCCCATAAAGCTCATATAACATATTCTGAATCAGCATCAACGGAGTAGTCAAAATAATCCGACAGTTCTAAATTAAAAATCTAAAAAATCGTTCGAAATAAAGTATTTTGTATGAAGATCACATTTCATCTTTGAAATTAAATTGAGACATTGTACAGACTATACTAAATAACTCTTTATAGTTTTATACAACTAGTATTGGAACGATTGCAGATAAAAAGAACCTGCAAGGGTATAAAACCGTCGGCATTTTGGAAGCACCTTTTCCTCCTCGTTAACTTTTCATACAAAAGTTTTAGTTCGTACTTCCTCACCATACCTATTTCTATTTCTGTTTAACACAAAGATAAGCCATAAAACAATGCTCATATCAGGTGGAACTAAATACTTGAGACCGAAGTACAAGAAAGACCCCAAAAGACAGATATGTTTCCTGGTAGTGGCGATAATGTATGAATTTGTACCACGCTAACTAAAAACATATTGTCCAAGAACCAAAATTGGGAAGAGGTCAAAATCTTTAACATACATTGACTGAGGAGAGGTTAAGATCTTTAACATAGATTGACTATGAAGTGTATTAAGTAATTCAAGTGTCAAAGTTCAATCTGATTTCGATTATTGCTGCACATTTTGTTGGCCCTTATTGTTAAATTATTCCCGTAATTGTTTACATATCAAAGGTCCATCTCAAGCTGAACTAATCCATGCGGCCATTAAAACCATATTTATACGGGAATAATAAATAATTGTAGATGGGCATATTCACGCTATTCAGTCCACTAATTTGTTTATATTTAGCAAGCATACCAAGCGAAGCTTGCAACCTTTTCTACGTACCACAACTACTATATGATTTATCGCAACAAGCATCAAAGCGTGACTGGACACGCACAAGAACAACACCCACAGGCTAAACAATGTGCACATAATTATAGGCCCCACTGTACTATTACAATGGGGTAGTTCCACCTAAATAGTTAGTGAACCAACAATTCTCGTTGCAGTCAAAAATTCATTTCTAGTTATTTTTTTAAATATTTTCTGGAACTCACCTCTTTTGAAGAAGCCAAATTTGCTGCTATAGCGCACATTATCGAATTGGATATCAATCTTTTTGATCGTTTTGTACTGTTCGTGGGGGAATATGGAACCGGCAGTGCTGGTGCTGCTGGGGCCGGCAGAGGCATCGCTGCTGTTGACGGTGGCGCTGCTCTCTGCCGCGGAGAAGGCGCCTACAGAGCCAGAGAGGGGCGTGCCATAGATAGACGGTGTGGCCGATAATGCAATATTCTCTGCCTCGGCGAGGGGTGCCGCATTTGTTCGTGTTGCTGTTGTTGTTGGCGGTGGTTGGATGTGCAATGTCAGATGTGGGGGCCGTTTCGGGGTCAACTTCTTATTAGGTATGGGAGTTGTTGGACGGCCTGTTGTTGTTCCTGCTGCTGTTGTTGTTGTTGTTGTTGTTGTAGTCTTATGCTCATTATCACTCGTCGCAATTGCATTTTCCGAGCTGGCTTTGAGAGTGCTTAGCTTGATGACGTCACCCGTTACAGTGGGCGAAACAGCAGTCGCCAAACTCCAGCTGGACATATTTCAACAATATTTGGCACCAACAACTTGTTTTGTAAAGTTACAATTTCAGCTTTTTTAGCTACTAACAACATTAATTAACTATTATTGCTTTGCACGTTGAAAATTTTCTTATTGTTATAACACTTTTTGCGCTTGTTTTGCTAGTTCATTTAAATTTTTGTAATCCCTTAGAGATCTCTCTCTCTCTCTGTCTCTCTCTCGTCCGACTGTGTGTGTAGGCGCGGCATGAGGAATAAAAAATTTGAATAAATAATTGTTGAAAAGAGAGGAAGAGACACAAGATGAAAACGAAATGCTCGCGCCAGTTGATGAGTTCTGCCTATTTATTTTATTTATTTCATTTCTTTTTCATTTTTGGTTTCGCCTTTACAGAAAACGAAAATGAGCGCGCGCTCTTATAAGCCGATACCCTATGTGTCAGTGTGTGTGTGCGTGTCAGTGTGTGTGTGCGTGTGAGTGTGTTGTGCGAGAGTTCATTAGCTTTTTTTTTGTTGATAGATGTAGCAACAAGAGCGGGGTGTAGGCAGTTTTGTGAAGAGGGGCCGCTGTTGCTAATCAGAACTTGCCCCAAAAACAAGTAGGCAGAAAATAGCACGATATACAGACAGAGAGGGAGAGTGGGGGAGAGCATAAACAATTGGTTGTTTGTTGTTCTTATGAGAACTTTTCGATTTCATTTTGATGTCAGCCGATAGGAATTAATCGCCGTTGTGTCAGCGCTGTGACTGTTAAGCCGATCCTGTCATTAACATTATGTAAACTTAAACTGACATTGACTTTGAACTGTTCTTTTCTTTCTCTCTCTCTTTGTCCCTGCTTAAAATGCATGCAGCGATCCCTGTTATTGCCCTTTTTGCAGCAACAAGTTTCTCATTCTGTTAAATGCAACTTTGCTCTCTTCTGCTTGACCTCGCTCTCATTATAAACAAACACGCTTAAAGCTTTGCATGCTAATGCACTTGAGAGTGTGTATATGTATTTTGTTGTTATTCTTTTTTTTATTTATTTTTATTGCGAGTATTTGCGCGTCTTCTCTTTCGCTCTTTGTGTTGCCTATCGCAGTGCAATGGAATTGTAATAATTATTTGCACATTAATAATATACGTATATACATTTAATTCACTGTCTCTGTGTGTAACCACTTTTGTCGCATTATTTTAATTATTGTTAATTTCTTTTTTTTTTAGGTCTACTTTGCGCGTCTTTCGTTCGCATTCTTTGCAGCGACTGTTGAGCTCTAAAACGGGGCACCGCAAACAGCTGATTAATGCACACACTCACACACACACACAGCTAGACAGAGGGACGGGTAAATAGGCATTTATATATGTGTTGGTGTGTCTATCTTCTTTCTTTTTTGGCGTATCCATATTCATTTGACTGTTGCCCACTTCAATCGGTCACACATACACACACACACATACACACGCATAGGCTTATTTAATAGTTTCTTCTACTGTGTGTATCAGTTTTAAACGTGTTTTACTCTTTTGCGGCTTATCGCGATTCTTAAACGGTTGCACTGAGAACGTCAATGTAAACCACAAATATTGTTTTTCGTTTGATTGGTCAAAAGTTACTGATTATCAACAGCAACACGTTGCTCCTGCTGCTGTTGTTGTTGCTGTTGTTATTGTTGCTTACTGATAGGGCAACTCACACAGGCAATCACGCACTCGCACACAGACGCACACACATAGAGAGACACACACGCATTAGCACAGGGATTAATAGCGTCTCGCGCACACAAATTACATTTTAATTGTTCTTATGTGTTATTACTCGAATTTCAGTTAAATTAACTAACTTTTATTGTTACTGTTATTATGTTGCGCGTTGCGTTGTCGACGACGAACGATCCTCAGCGACCGTTAGCATGGCACAGACTGTGTTCAAATCAGACAGAACTCAAAATTATATTCTGCTTGTTGCCCATTATCTCATTCGCCTGCTTTTGCTCTCTCTCTCTAGCTGTTGCTCTCTTTGGTTGCTGTTGTTGCACAGGGGCGCACTCAGTTGGCTTATCAGCTGGCTGCAGCCCCTCTGGAGGGTAAATTGACGACGCCGCTGTCTTTATTTATGAATTTATGGACCAGCTAGCTATCCCGCTGCCGTCGCGGGGGGTGTGTTTACTGCTTGCACTCGGTGCATTTCGTTCTATTCATGAGTATGTATGTATGTATTTTTTTGTTTGGAATGAAACGTGCGACGCATTAAGTTTGTTTTTTGTTTTCCTATTTTGTTACCCTTGGGCTGTGGAGAGTCTCGTTTCCTTTGTGGTAGGCCCACATTACACACGCGACTCCTTTGTCTCACTCAGTACTGCAGCGGCAGCAACAACAAAGCACGCAAAAACAAGTTTAACCGGTTGGGCGACTGATGGGAGACTGAAACCAAAGAGTAACATTAAAAACAAAAATAATATCAGCTGTTTGCTGCACTCACACATTACTCAGAAAGTAATGTATAAATAACTATAAAGGCATAAAACATTATATATTTATACTTTGCTAAATCATTTTTTATGCGGTTACTGAAAATCAGTTACTATTTGGCGCGCCTATAAATTGATTTATAATTTGTTTTGAAAAGCAACTTTAGTGAAATCGGTCACACCTCTTTGTGTTAACATTGATTTTAGGTTTCGATAAATGAATACTTAACAGTCGGTATCGATAGGGGCATTTACTGCAAGCAAAAATCATCGCACGCACTACAAATTCAGCTATCGATAGATATGATTAGCATTTTATTGCCTACAGCTGTAGTGTATCACCACTAGACATATTCTGTATAAATTCCTATCGAAAAGAACAAGTCCAGCTGCAGCCGCCGACGCAAACAGAAGTAAAAGCAGAACAAAAGAAAAAACAGTAAATTTTTTACTTTTATATACGAAAACAAAAGAAAACACACAGAAAGATGACTGATATGCGCAACGAAATGGACAGTGATCTGGATCAGAACTACTCGCTGAACAGCAATGTGGATCCAAAGAATATGCAGGAGCTGACGATTTATGTGAGTTTTTCACTTTTGCCAACTAACAAGAACACAATACAACAACAAAAACAACATGCAAACACCACAACGCCCCACCCCCCAATTTCCCGCCCTCCCCGTCTTTTCCTTATCAGGTACAAAATCTTTTGCAGAACGTGCAGGATAAGTTCCAGACCATGTCGGATCAGATAATCACACGTATCGATGACATGGGCAATCGCATCGATGATCTGGAGAAGAGCATTGCTGATCTGATGAATCAGGCGGGCGTCGAGGGACCGGGGCCGGAGAAATGAGTGGATGAGTCAAGCGCCGCCGTCAGTGGTGCCACAACTCCGTGGGGATAAAGCCAAAGTAAAGGCGTGCGCATCATCCAAGATATATCAGTAGTGCAGTTGCCACGCCCATTATGATGAAGATGATGATGATGATAATGATGGTCAGCTGCATCCCACATAACGCATATACATCGAACACCTCCCAGCGCACTCAGCCACACACACACACACACACCCACTCATACACACACACTCCTGCACTCGCACTCGACATTTTTCAATTCCACCAGCAATCGCTCTCAAACTGTAAACACCCACAACGCATATTCAACGCCACATTTTGCTCATTTTTGCATAGTTTTAAGTTGTCAACAATGGAAAACAAAACAAAACCTAAATAAGTTAAGTGAATTTTATGAGAAATTGTTTATGTGCAAGGCAAAGACAATTTGCAATTGTTGCCTCTTAGTTTTTATTATAAATTAAAAAACAAATGAATTCGAGTTTAGTATACAAACACAACCAGCGCATGTCAAACTGTAATTCATTCCTTCATTTCATTATGGACGCTTTATGGATTCAACAACGGTAACCATGTTGCCCCCGCCGCGTGCACCGCCTGCAGCTGTTGCTATGCCCGCACCCCGCTCTGAACGTGGCTTCCGTACTGCCGCCTGCAAAGGGGGGAAGGGAGATGGAGGAGGTTTTCCACCTGATTAGCTTATGCAGAAACATGTTCTATATTTATTGTTTATTTGGGATAAATAATGAGGCGCAGTGTGGTGGGCAGGAGTGTGTATATGTATATGTTTGTGTGTGTGTGTGTTTGTGGTTTCTAGCTGGATATGGAAATGCAGTCGGTGCTCTGGTTCTAATTCTGTGTCTAGTTTTGGGGCACATGAAATTGCCTTTGCAATCTTACGTGCGTGGCTGCCACCGCCTTGAACGGATGCTTCACACTCTGTCTGACAGGCTTAAGGGGCATCGAAGCTGTTGACGAACTGGCTGCCTCCTTGCCTCCACGCAACTTGGCACCGAACACATTCTCACGCGGCGTCGATGGCATCTCCTGGTCATCCCTATCTTCCTCGTCATCCGATGCGCTGCCTGTGGCATCTTCCTCCTCTTCCTCGGCGCTTTGTTCACTTTCCTAAAAAAGGCGATAAGAGGTAAGTTAGGTAAATCACTAAGTAGAACTGTCTAATCGAATCTAACCGCCTCCTCTTCGTCTTCCTCATCGCCCTCAGTCTCATCCTCTTCAGACTTGTTCACGTGCGCAATGCCGCCTCCACTCAAGTTCTTTGTGCTGCGCGACAACTTCTGTTGACGCTTCAACGGACTCTTTAAGTGCTCGCGATCCAAGCTGTCCATGGACTGCGAGCGTAGACCCTTCTTCAATGACGACTTGCGTGCAGTGGGTTCCTCCTTGGTTTTCATTAATTTCTGGAATTCTATGAAATCCCCACGTTCATCAATGCTGGACATGTCGTAATAGCAGGCACTGAGCACCTCCAGTGCCTTGGTATGTTGCTTCATGGAGATCAGTATGAAGTCGCAGAGGATCTGCTTGACATCACGCAGTTTGCGCTGCTCAAAGTTGCCAATGATCTCATCGATCTCTTTGTTGGTGCGCTGCACTTCCATCTTGGCCTTGAACAGTTCCGAGTCTGCGGCGCTCTAGAGGATTGAGTAACACATTAATAGCTGTCTGGGCAGCTGTCATAACAACTCACATTATTGGCAGCAAACTTGGACTTGAGCTCGAGCATCTGACGCTGACTGAGCACCTCCTTGTCCCGCGCAATGACAGCCAGACGGAGATTATCCCGCGTGGACTTGCACAGCTGCTCAAAGTGTGCGAGTTCGTTGATGACCTGAGGAAGAAACAATGGGAGTGGATGAAGTATTGAGTATGGGTCGCCCTCATACCTTTAGTTCCATGCGGTGCACATTGATGTCCATGTAGTCGCCTGCTATGGTCACTGCATTGGTAAAACTCTTTAATCCGGTGCTAAGACTCTCATTGATCTCCTCGTCATCCGCATAGTTTTTTATGTTTTTTGCCAGCTCATCGTGTGCATCACGATATCTGTAAAAAGGAGGAGGAAGAGGAGAAGGACATAGAGGAGACTCTATAAATCCCTGATTAATCTCATTGTGCACCTTCCACTTACTTGGCCATTTTCCGCGTGAGCAATGCAAATGCCGAGCACATTTCCATCAGATGACGCTCGGTGAGATTGATGCGTTCGTTAATAACTTTAATTCGGTCATCTTTGGTGCTCAAAAAGGATAATTTACTGCGTCGAAACATTTTATAAATTTTCAATTTGCTTTATTCTTTTGACACGCTTTTCATATATAAAATGAAAACAAAACGGTTGTCAAGGGCAACACAGGGTGTGTTCAGGGTGCTTATACTGTTATTTACTCTCATTATATTGATATTTGTAAAAAATTGATAAAATTTTAACATAAAAATAATATAAATTTGTGATTTGGCGCTTGTTTTAAAATTTGCAAATAAACAAAAACAACATTTGCACATCGATAGAATGTAGCAATCGATATAAGTCGACAGACGCGATAGTATCGTTATGCTGTGCCTCAAGCAGCAGAATGCTCAGTTTCACTTCTTTACACACAGATGGCGCTCTAGCATGGCGGCTCAAATTAAATTCGAAACATTGGAAAAATTATTTGTTTTCGAGTGTACGCATTTTCTTTGGTTGACTTTTCCAAAATTGTGCCCAATCTGAAGAGTGTCAGGGTCAAGAGCACCTACGTGGGCGCCGACATCAGCTATGAGAATTGATCTAAAATTAAACACAAGATACATGACAAAATGCTGCTCCACAGCGAGAAAGAAGTTGATTAAGAGAGCGAGAGAGAAGAGATTTAATCGAAGTGATTCAATTTTCTTATTGGTCTTATTCAGTATCGTTTATCGATGACCTTCGGTGAATCTCTTAAACCACAAGAATGTTGTGTGCAAAATTCCCAGCCAAAAACAGATCACAAAATTGGTAAATTAATTTACAATTTTAAACGACTTTTCACACTAAAGGTAACGCACAGGTAAACCGGTACAAAATTCAAGCAAATAAAGCACAACAAAGTGCAGTTAAAAGAGAATCCGGTTACGATATATCGCACAGCACACACACACATACACACATCAGTGTGTGGCTGAGTATGACTAGAATTAATGTGGAAGACTTGGTGATGGTGATCCCAATCTGTCTGACAGAGAGCAACAATAAAATGAGCGAAGGGCTGCGGTTATACCCTGTACAACGGTCTAGTGTTAAGTGTGCTGCCTGAGGGTATCTGACAGTCGTACATTCAACTGGAATGTTGTTCTAGATTTCGTTTGCTTCATACGGCACTCATCGCACGTCCCTTGGCGCGCGTTCCACGGCGATCTGTTTAGCATTCTCAATGAGTGAGAAGGCACTATCTGGGATCAGTCTTGGTCAAGGGATAGTTTTGTCCACTGGAGGTTCTTTCTGGGGGGGACTGCAAATGCGACGTTCACTTTTTTATTAGCCTCCGCCTCCGCCCTGACGCACTCACGTCGTGCCGCTGCATGTGTCTTTCACTCTCTCTCTCTCTCTCCCTCTCTCTTTGCACGTTCTCTCACGCATTCTTTGTGTGTGCTGTGTGTGTGTGCGTGTGCGTGCCTTGGTATAAATACGCCAAATTCGTCAGCATCGGTTAGTTCGATATTTAACACTGCAGACTTCGGACGCGAGTGACCCCAAACGATCGCGCGTATCCAACAACAACAACAACAACAACAAAATCAACGAATAACCGTAAAAAAGATTTGCAAATATTTTCGTGTGCTTCTCTCTCGGTTTTTTGATATTTCCGCTTGATCTTTGTAAACAAACATTTCAACATTTCGTTAGTGATTTTGATTATTGAAATAAATTGCTCGCAAATAAAGTTGAAATTTTGTTCATGGTTAAATTTAATATAAACAGCGCAGCATGTGTGAGCTATAATACATATAAACAAATGTTTAAATTTAATGTTTATGTTGGCAAAAATAGTGGAAGAACAAACTGATTATGTGTTAAAAAAAAAAAACTGGTCTATAAAACTAGTCTATAACATCGAAAATCGTTTTGGAAAAATTTGAAAAAGATTATTTTGTTGATCTACAATGATACTCGCGACTTATTAGGAAGCAATTACATAAAACGTTAACTAAGTGTCTGATAACTGCCCATATATCATGAATAATCGTGTTACGAAGAAACTCATCAAACGTGACTCGTTCTTACGGCAGAATTAACTGGAATCGATCATTTATAGGCAAATTTAATTACAAGCCTTAATGCAGTCGATGCATGATGACGTTGATTACCTGCAATAGCTTAAAGGAACTTCACAATAAGCTGGGTTAAAGTTCAAAGAGAGATTTATATCGCAAAGTCAAGCAAACAATTAAAAGTTCAACTTGTAATCAATTAAAAAGATGCAGCAAGTGAATAATTAAATCGCATTTGTTTACAGAACACTGAAAAAACTTCCCTTCCCACCTTGCACTGCATGACCTTGAACTCAGAAGTCAGTCAAGCAACAAGTGATTATTTTGCTATCAACAAATTGACATACAAAATGCCATGCGGGGGCTAACACGAGAACAGATAAAACAGAAAGACTAAGTAAAGAAACTGAGCAAAATAAAACGTGCAACTAACGAAGCATAAATGACAATTGATTAACCCGCAAATGAGCAAAGGCAGAAAAAAGGGGACACATGCACTCAAATAGGCAGAAATATTGCACACTGGTGGCAAAAATAGCGTGCACACCGCAATTCCCACAGCAATTGTTGATCAGTTTATATTATATTTACACAAGTTATTTACATATTAAATGTGTAAAGGGTGCAGAGGGGAAGCTTTTAAACCTCTACACTAAAGGCAATAAAAATATGTCCAGATTGTCTAGACATATTAGCTGTTTACATATTTGTTGTGCTTTTCAGCAAGTAGAGGCTATCTTTACTTATAGTGCGAGTCATAAAAATACGTATGTTCGCTGAAATTCTATTAATAAAAAATATTTATATAAAAATATATTAAAAATTTATTTAAATTTTAAATATTTTATTTTTTCAATTTTTTATATTTTCTATTTATTTTAATGATTTTAATTTAATGACTTAAAAAAAAAATTGATTACCTAGACACTGACTAGACACCTACACTATCGTTCAAAATAACAGTTGTACTGACATTCCCACAGCAATTGTAGAGGTGTTAAAAATTCATTATTTACACGATCACTATAACATTCACTGTTACATTCTTGTTAAGGTCTTTAGTCAAGCTAATATTTAAGATGAACTTTAATCTGAACACGTAGTATTTCTCCCCTGCTGAGAGAGCTTAGACTGTTTTGTCATCAACTCTCGCATCTCTCTCTGATCTATCTCTCCCCTATCATTTCAAAATTCTAGGCACTTAATATTAAAAAAAAAAAAAAAAACCAAAACAAAACACTCACGGCTCAACTAATTGAGTGTGTGAGCGAGCTCTCCCCCAGTCTCTCTCAATCTGTCGCTCATTTTGCTCAGTGTCGGGTTCGTGTGTTCTCCTCTGCTTATTTGCCGTTTCCTCAACGCATTTAAGCGCATTTGACTATTGTTTGTCTTTTAGAACAGAACAGAATACACAGCGGAACCGGTGTCCGAACAAACCGAAACCAAACCAAACCGAAAGTGATTTTTGGACTCAACTTAAATAAATAATAAATACAAACGAGATAAAGTGTGTGAAAAATAATCAAAAATCAAACTCAAGATGAAGCTGCTTGGTGGAATTCTACTGATCGCTTTGGCTCTGAATGGGGTCTACACCCTGCCAGGTGAGTTTCAAGAACAAAAGTAAATTAAACGGAATATTCTAGAATGAGCTTAAACTGCTTTAATCAGACATGGAATGGGTCGAGTTTAATACATATGTATATATTTTTTTTATTTTGTCGTCTCGAAGCGAAACCTTTTGAACCGCACAAAATTGATAAAGAGCTACGTTTCTAGGAAAAAAAAAAAATAATTCGCATTGTGTTTATAATTTTTGAGGCATAATGATGCGTTCTGGGTTCTCTGCTCTTGATAAGAACAGGACGGGAGCACTTGACAATCAGCACAACTGCAAAATGCATCCTGCAGATAAAAAAGATACAAGATACTAGATACAAGAGCTACCAGCTGCCTCATCATCGTCTTCGTCATCATCAGCATCAGCATCAGCCGTGCTGCCACTTGAATGCATAAATTGCAGCAGCAGCTGAAGTTGAAGACGCTGAATTGGGTGGGAAGGGGGGTCGCAGCTGCCACTGCCACTTGAAGTTGTCAAATTTGCAGCCAAGTCAAATCATTTGCCAGTGAAATATGCAAATTACATGCAAAATTCCGTTGGACAAACGAATCTTTTTCCGCTGCTGCTCCAGCTCCCCCCCTCCCCTCCCCTCATCCTCCACTTTCCCATTTCTCATTGAGATTGTTGTTTAAACGATGCTTTAACAATTCCGCGTTGGCTCAGCCAAATTGACAGTGCGCGGGGGGAAAGATAAACTTGAATGGGGGAAAACCCACACAAAATGAAATCATAACAAAAATATATATTTGTCTATTAATCTTACTAGGAAAAGGCGGGGGGCAAGGGGCAACAGCTGATTATCATTTGCTTTAGTAGATTATAAAGTTGAAAAAAATAACTTTATAGTCAGTTATAGACTGTGATTATAAAAACAGTTGAAAGTAAACAATTAAAATGAATAACATCATCTTTATTTATAAATATTCTAGGAAAATGAAGGTCAAAGATTGAAGAGCGATAATGCTAATTATGGCATGAATAAATCGTTATCTAATAAGTTTATTTTAGTTAGATTATAACAATTAAAATGTATTTAAGAATTGCATTGTGTTCTTATTTACTTTCTCCACTATTTGACAGTTTAATGAACTCGCTGTTTGTGAATTGCAATCTCTTTTCTTGTTTCTCTTTTCTCTTCTTTGGGTTGGGAGGGGCTTCCTCCCGCTGTTGCCTGTTGTTGCAATTGTTCTCGAAGTGCGAAACAATTTCTTAACTGTTCCTTGTTTTTGACAACATTTATGGCGTGTTGTTTTATATGTTGTATGCGCCTCAGGGCCACAGAAATTGGGTTAATTGTGGCCATAATTCGTGTTTAAGGCCTTTTCCATGGAAAAGCCATAGTATATTGCTTTATACAGGGGGAGAGGGGAAAACGGTTGTGGGGCGACACGTACAAATTGCAACTGCATGTTGGACAAATTGCAGTGAATTTTGCCATAAATCATTTCAGTTTTTTTTATATTTTATTTATTTAAACTAATATGTTGCCTGGGCATATATATTGTAGTAAATCGGTTTATAATTATATTATGAATATATAATATTATTTTCATTGTTGTGAAAACTTTTCATTTGCTTTATTTGCATGTGACGCCATTTGTTGTTGTTGTTGCTTTGTCATATTTATTTATGGCAATTGGCGTGAATATTCGGTCAACAAAATTGTTCGCTGATTTATTCGATGAATTGCGGCTAATTAGCTTGGGGCTTTGAATAGTTTTGAATAGATCTACATTTTAAACAGTATTGCGTAAAAGTGAAAATAATTGTGCAATTGATTTATCACTGCTAGTTTAGCGATAAATTATGCACTGTATTTTTAATATACTTAAACCTATTTCATAACCTATAATATATAGTTAAATTCTTTAAATATATTGCAACCTATTTCCAGATTTTATATATAATGCATCCTTTGACCTAAATTAAATATATATACAAATCAACTACTAATTTCACATCATGATTTTCGACATTTCCGAGACCTTTCTGTTATTTATTAATTTTATTGCAATTTCTTTATGTCGATTGTAATTAATTAAGTCGCGACAAGATTATTGACAATGCAAATGAAATGTCAAACTATTTTTAAACTGATTTTCCCCAGAAGTTTCCATTGCATTGCCTTTAGTCAGTTTTATTTTTATATCTTTTTTTTGCAACAATTAAAATTAATTGTTTACGTTACACGAACTGACAGTGCTTATTCTGCCGCCTGATTGAGCTGTCTGTGTGTGTGTCTGTATTATACATATATACCTACATATAAAGTCTATATATATGTCTGTATATTTGTGTGAAAATTGTGGAAAATCAAGTAAGCCGCTTAAGCAAGCTTAGTCTCTTTTTTTGTTGTATTCACATTTTTGTGTATGAATAATTCAAAGAAATTGCGTATTATTTTTTCTTTTTTTTATACCTTTATTATTATTGTTAAGCGCTATTAAAAGCTCACTTGTTGTTGTTGTTGTTGTGTCTATAGTTACAACTGTTTTGCCGGCATTCGGATGATTAATCGTATTCAGGTATAAAATATCTATACAAATGTTTGACTGTTGATACTATGTGTAATGCGAGTGCCGATAGATCGGCTGGTGAATTGTTTACACATCGTGACAAGCACAGAATTTTCCAGATTGCAGTTTTGTTAATCGCACCTTAATTACTGAAAGTGATGAATGTGAAGATATCTACTTAATTATGCGATAAAATGTGAAATAATAGGTTGTCAAATATCTCCCTTCCGCTTTTTTGTCTTTTGAATTTCGCGGCTATGTACAAAGCGCTACAGAGCTCGTATCTGGCAACACTATACATAATTTGAAAGGTCTTGACATAACCTACAAAACGACGCTACGCATGGTTAGTTTGGATATTTCGTTCAACAGTTATAGACGTGTAAACATGGAGTTCACTAACGCCGAAATTCGCGCTATTTTAAAGTTTTCCTTCGTTAAAGGCAAATCCGCTAGAGAAACGTTCCGTGAGATTAATGGTGTTTTGGGGGATGGTACTCTATCACTTCGAACCGCGGAGGAATGGTTTCGACGATTCAGAGCCGGTGAAAACGACGCCATGGCTAAGCCAGCCGGCGGAAGATCTGTGACGACAAATACCGATCAAATCATGGAATACATCGAGTTAGACTCTGATTAAGTTGCAGCTTTCTTCACATATAATATTTAATGAGCTTTGGTGGTACTTTAAAAGTAAAGCTGAAGCCTATAAATGTTATGTAAAGTAAATATATTGGATGATTTCTTAAATATTTCTTTAGTTATTATTGTAGAAATTAAACAAAAAATAGAACTGAGTTTAAGCTCATATTGAGTTAAATCTTCTTGCACTTAATGAGCTTTTTCATCAAATTTTAACCCAAAAGCTGATTGCCTGTTGCTGTCTCAAGTTTTTGTATGAATAATATTGTCATGATAGAACTCATTAAAATAAAATAAAAAGAAATCATTATGAATTCAATTGAATGACTTTTGATCTCGAATTAGATAGAAGCTTTCTGAACTTAATGAGCTTTGAAGTTGAACTTAAAGCTTTAGCTGAAATTACGTCAATTGTTTCACTCTGTTGATGTTTTGGTAAAATTAATAAACAATTTCGTTAGCCGATTGCTTTATCAGCTGCAATTTCCGGCTATTACAATCCACACACTCGATTTAGATTTGCCAATTGTCAGTCGTCACGAAAAGCTCTCTCACCCAGCACCCCATGAGTAGAGTCGAGATGAGTCACAGCTGACAAGGGGTGCAAACTTTAAAGCTGATTAAACGTATATTGCAAAGCTGTCGCTCTCCCTCTCTCTCTTGCTCTGATTGAAAGCTGCAGGGCCACTTAGTCTGTTTCAATGTCACGTAAATGCCGGCAACAGGCAGGGGGAGGAGAGGGACAAAGGCGGGGGGACGCTGACACCCCCTCGGGGGACTCTTTATGTTAATTTATGTGCTGGCAAAATGTGCAAGCGCCTAATGCTCAGCCACGCATGGCGCAAACCCGAAATCAGAAATAAATTACGGCCAGGCCGGGCCAGGCTGCATCGTCGTCAGTTGCTCATAGTCAGCATATATAGTATATACATATATCCAGATGTGAGTGTGTGTGTGTGTGCGCGTGTGCATATGTGCATGGGAATAATTGTGTATTATAATGAAAATCCCGAGTATTACTCAAATAGTCAGCTGGCATCGCAGTGTGCAATGTCAACGCGTGCAGATTTAAACGATTGGGGAAAGAATGGGGAGAAAGGCACAGGAAGTGGGAATGCCAGCCAAATGGGAATCGTGTACCCAGTGGAAACTGAAAACCACAACAGATTATTCAAGATTAAACTCAAACTTCAACTACAGATTAAACTTGCTTAAGCACTTGTGATATAGTTACTTTGCTTTTGTAAGGAGTAAGTCAGTGATAAACCCATAATACCCAACATACTTCCCTTTCAATTTGCACTGAATTGTCTGTCAGCTCGGGATGCGTCCCACTGGGTTATCTGGTTAGCTGCAGCTGTCGTCTATACTCCCTCTCTCCCTTCCTCGTATACCAACCATATTCCTGCATTTCGTTCGTGGCTGTAAATTTAATGAGATTCCTGTCAAATTAATTTCCGGTTATGATTAGATTTTCGTTAATGGCAATTTGCGGTTTTTGCTGCCAACCCAAAAATATGCACACGATGCTCAGGCACTCTCTCTCCCTCTCTCTCTCTATATATATATGTATCCATAGGTATATACATTCATATCTGTCTATATATATATAAATATCTGTCTGTCTGTCATCGCACAATGCATTTGGCATTTACAGACCGTGCGCAATTATCGTGCACATCTTTCCATCGTTATCCTTTTGTGCCATTCGCATTGATTAACATTAAGTAGTTTAGTAATCATAAATCAGACTCGAAAACCTCAGAAATTCCCCTCAGTAGTTTACCCCCCTTCCCCCCTTTGCCTGCCTTATCCCTTCATAGGCCACAAACCATGCTTGGCATTTATGAAATTTGCATTGCCTGCAAGTGAAGCATGGCGAAGTGTCTTTTCATAGTTGGCCAGAGGATACTACGAGTCAAGGAGGAGGAAGCAAGGGATGGGGAGGAGGGGAAAGGGACTTAAGGGATTGCCAACTTGCCCGGAATTGGCATTTCGTCGTTGTTGCCTGGCGAAATTGAAAGCCTTTCTAAATTGAAAGCCTCAAGTTGAGGGACTCAAAACTGACAAGTAAATTATATAGCTTATTTTATGGACGTTCAGTTCTTGCAGATAATCAACTCGTGCAGATGATGATAATGCTGAGGCAGCATCTAATTATAATCGTAAAATGTGCATCAAGTCAGCTAAAGTTTATTTCTGTTATTTGTCAATAATAATGAAAACTTCAGTTTACTGTGTTTTAATTAATTAAGTTGCTAAGGCTTTTTTAGTTTGCATAACTTATAAGATACTTGGGGTTTCACAACCTTTGCTCTTTGACGTCTAGACATAATACTTTTCGGATGATGTCATTCACAATTCATTAAAAACTCACCATATTTGATAAGTTCTCTGCTTAAAGTTGTAAAGAATTAATTTATATGATTTGCTTTGAATTCTCTCTGTAAAGTGCTAATTCTTTTTTTTTTTAATTATTTCTTTATATGAAAATTAGTTTACAAATATAGTAAATGATATATTAATATAGTAAACAATATTTTAATATTGTAAATTATTAATTTATAATGTAGCCTAAAGTTTCAAAACTAAAATTTATTAGTAAAAAATAATACTTTATTTTTGTGTAGCCCTTAAATTTTAGAACTTTTTAAAAATCATAAAGATATAAGTTAATTTATGCTTTCAAAATCAAATTCCTCGCAACTGCAAAGTTTCGACTGTTAAACAAATTTATAACTTTAAAGAGCTTCAAAATAATTCTTTAAAATGTTGCCAAAATATCCGCAATAAAAAAAAGGCCAAGTGAAAGCTAAAGTTCTCATTTAATCTCCGTCCGCTATGTGCGGCACCTGCGGCAAGTAGCGGCAACAGAAATCAGAATCAGGCAATATGCGGGTAATGTTTTAAAAATCATTGCACGCGCCGTCAGTGAACAGAAATAAAAGTAATGAAGAAGGTTGCGCAGTTGGGGGAATTATGGGCTGGCAAACAACAATGCAGGTTCGCCCACTCCCCATCTCCCCTTAATTTGCCCTTCCCTTGCATACTCCATGCAAAGCCTAAAATTAAACAATTTTACTTTTTGCTGTGTCGATTGCGGGCCGACGACGACGACGACAAATCACAGCAGCAACATTTTTTGTGCTGCCTTGAGGGAGTAGGGGTAAAAAGGGACATACAGGGATCTAGGCATCGCAGGGTACCCATGTCCACGGGACCAAACAATCAAAATCAAATTCGGACGAGAAAAAAACTCATTTTAAACGCGACAAACGTAACGTTCAATCTTCCAGAACATTGCGTACGTGACACGATTGTCACATTTGGCAGCCAACAGAAGCAACAGCAACAACAACAACAACAACAATAATTGCAAATGGGGGTTACAACGGGGCAAGGTTTTTATTCAGGCATTTCGTTTCCATTCGCTTCGATTCGGCTCGGTTTTGTTTTTGTTTTTGTTTTTGGTTGATTTCGCGTTGTTTTGCCAAAATGCAAATGAAGTGGCAACGAATGAGAAGTGAAAAATGAAGGCACCTCATGACTTACCCCAAGCAGGAGGAGGAGTGTACTCAGCCGAAAGGGGCGTGTCACGCAATGGAAGTGTGAGCCATACCTGACACAGCGACCCACAAAATTAATTGAATTAAAGAATTTTTTTGCCTCGTAGAACGCAACATTTTTATTCAATTTCCTTTTTTTACGGTTTTGGATTAATGGTAAATTTCATTTCATTTTTTTCGACCACAATTTGCTTATTTCTCACTCGAATCTGTGGGGAATAATAATTATGCGGTAAATCAAGTAGGATTATTAAAACAGTTTGGGGTGAAACTGGTGTGAAAATCTTTTTGATGTTTTGTATATTGAAATGTATGAAGAGTTTAACGTAATAATTGTGAAAAACTGGGACATAAAAGTGGAAAAATATGCGTGTTTATAAATTAAATAGAGTATTTATTTGTTTTATATTATACAAATATGTAAAAAAAAAGATTTAAAAAATACTTTCTTTGTCTTTGTTCATGCCTGAACTTTAGCCCCTTTTATCATCCGTATATCAAAGTAAAAGTGTGAAAAATATGAAAAAAAAAATACTTATTGTAATTAATTAGATCATATATCATACAAAATATAAAACAAGTACAAAAGTTACAGTCTAAAAGAGTTTCTTAAATACACAACTATAGAAATACTTATGTCGTATTTTGTGATGCATACTTTAGGGAGTGGTGAGGAAGTTAGTAGCTCTTTAAATTCTTTCATAAATAATTTCTTTATTAATTATCCAATCACAACCAAATTTTCTGAAATCATTTAATCGTTGATAGATATGCCCTGTATACTAACGCTTCGATTTCGGTTGTTATCGATAAATGGGGGGCGGAAAGAAACTTGATTTTCTTTCAAAAATAATATACTGCAACCATACTTGGTAGAAACTTCAGAGATCGCAGTTTTCATACGGACAGACAGACATGGTTATATCGGCTCGGCTGTTGATGCTGATCAATGATATATATAGTTTGTGTGTTCTGCCACGCCTTCTTCAGCCTGTTACATACATTTTCAGCTACCACAAAGTTAAAATACCCTTCTTCTATCTTATTCATTTCCCTTCTTTTTCATGCATTGCTTTAACCCTACCTGTCTTTGCTTTCCCTAAATCACTGCAAAAGTCAGCAGAATGCCTGGCTTGGCCCAGTCACATGTCTGGTTAACAAAACGTTTGTCTAGAACTCATGCACCACCCCTCGCCCCTCGCTAACCCCCTCTACTCATGATGCTGTGGCCTGGCTGGCCTACAGTCTTTGAGACAGCCTGACAAACTCAATTGTATGCAATTTGGGTTAAAATGATTTCAAATCAGTTGAAAACCTACAGAGAAAGGCAGAGCGAGAGAGAGAAAGAGATGGCACAGCATAGGCCTAAAGCAA
The DNA here is from genome assembly GCA_018904595.1 of Zaprionus indianus. NCBI lineage: Eukaryota > Metazoa > Arthropoda > Insecta > Diptera > Drosophilidae > Zaprionus > Zaprionus indianus. Next base: position 9,766,063 of record JAEIHA010000905.1, read on the forward strand.
AGAGTGAGAGGGGAAAGGGAAGGAAAGGAGGGAGTAAGGGACAGGGAGCTGGAGCTGCCCTGGCAGACGCCAGTTAGTTAGATGACCGGCAAGTGCGGACTTGTGTCACGTTCAAGAACTCTAAACAGGGGGAAAATTAGTTTGATGCCACGACACAGACACACACACACGCATACACTGAGTGCGAGTGAGTTAGCGATATGGGAGTGATAGAGAGACAGACAGATAGATGGACAGGCTGGCTCTGCGTGTGGAGGACACTGGCGAATGTCAACAGCATTTCGGACCGAAAGTGAAACTCAAGCCAAGAGCTTTCAGACCCTATGAGCCTTACCCACCCCCTCACTGTCTCTCCCTGTGCCTCTTCTACCCCTTGTGCATGCAGTGAAAGTGCCCGAGAGCTCAGTTAGCTGTCATTCTCCAAGTGAAATGCCCCATTCAATTGACGTGTGCTGATATTTTGTTAGCACGCATTTGCCAGAGCTCCCTCTCCCCTCTCCCCTCTCTCCTCTCCCCACTCTCCTCTCACCCTTTCGGGCTGTGCAGAAAAAAGAATTTTTAGCAAATGATAGACGTGCTGTGTTGCTCTTTGAGCACAAATACAACGGGAATTCACGTATCCACTTCTAGTTGAGGAGCAGATAAGGGAGGGAAGAGAGTTCCGAAATTTGTTTAACGACGACAGCAGGCACAGTGAAGCCTAGCCAGCTGCATTTGCATTGTCACTATGGGGGGGAGGGGTCGTCCCCCTCTCCCCCTTCCAGCGCTTATCCCGCCTGGCGACCCACTGCTTGCTATCAATTCTAATTACAAATGTCTACAATGATTTTTCGGCCACCCCTCGGCCAAGCTCTGCTCGTATAATGATGATGACGACAATGATGATGATGTTGCTGCCGCTGCTCTGCTGCTGCAGGTGGCGTTGGCATGTGGGGACTTTGGCCTGGGCCTGATTAATGTCACGCGCAGCGTAGGCTCAGCTCAGCAGTGGCTACAACAACAGCAATAGCAACGTGGAGCAGCTGCGTCTGGTCAGAGTCCGGGTCTCTGTGGCGGATGCGTTGCCTATTAGAGGTTGCGGCGTAGTTTCAGCGCGGGGAGTTACCCACACCCCCATATGGCTTGCCTCCGCCCCCCTCCTTCCCTTTGTGTGGGTATTGATGGACTAAATTGAGAATGGGGTAGAGGAAGGGAAGGGGAAGGGGAGGATTGGTTAGGGGTTTACTCAGTTGACTGGCGACTGATTGGCAGCGGCGTGAAAGAGACCATGACACTGTGATAAGCACAGGACAGAAACAGTTACTGATAGACCTCAGTTGTAGTGCGATTGAGTGAGGGGGAAACACATGGAACGAGGGAAGCGAAGACAAAGGAAAGGAAGGCAACCTGCCACACGGATATTAATTATGCCGCAGTGGCATCTCCTATTTCTCATTCATTCCTTTGCTTGAAATTGAAATCTTTAATTGTTCCATCTTAAATATTCAATTTGCTTTTGCTGCAATATAAATCAAATAATTTTTGAATTTCAATTAAGGCAAAATATCAAATAATTGTTCAACATATAAGAAATTTTCAATCATCGTCCCACTCCTTTTGGCTGGTAAACTGATATCTTTGCCGTATTTCGTAATTATTTTATCCTTGCCATGCAACCACAATTGAAAGCATAAATGAATGTATTTATACCCTGTAAATGGATGGGCCGCAGTCGAATGGGTAGAGTGATGAGAAAGTATTTGAATGAGTAAAGTTAAGACAGTGTTTAAGCGAGTACGTTTAATAGAAAATTTATTTAAATTTATTTATTATTATTAAGAAATATAATAAGATATTTGAACATACCATTAATTATAATTACAAATTACAGTTTTGAAGTAAAATATCAAAACTCATATGAATCTTTTTCAAAATGTGATAAAATAACGGTCAAAAGGACAAATACCTACAAAAACTTTATTTTATATCATATTCAACTACACTCTAATGTAATAATTAAAACAATTTCAAAATTTTGAAATTTTTGAAAAATGTTTGAAATTTTTTTGAAATTCCTGCATGATTGTCAGGTTTCGACTTGAGATTCGGATTTGGAAGGTCAAAAACATATATAAACATATATCACACTACCCATTATTTTATGGGGCTCCAAAAATTTGAAAGTTGTATTTATCGATAAACTATCGAATGAATCTTAAGTTATCAGTAAGATATCGAATTATTCTAGAATAAAAGTTTTCTTGCTCAAGCGTTTTTATCAAAATGCCATACATCTCTCTTTTCCACATGTATTTACCTTATTCTACAGGGTATTTCGTAGTCTCTCATAGACTCTCTACTATTCTGCGTTGCACCTTCACGTAGTTTGTCAGCTTTTCTCGATGCTCGACCACAAATCACTCAAATGGCAGCAACAAAATTCTAATGAAACATAATATGAGAACAGAAACACCACAGAAAGAAGGAGGGAAGAGCCCGGAAGATAAAGAGAGAGGGAGACAAGTCAGAGGTAGAACGAGCATCATATAACTGGCAAATACATTGTGTGAGTGTATATGTATGTGTGTGGCTCAAATAATTTCGTATTTGTTTGTGCCAACATCGTGGCCAAATAAATGTGCGCCGATAATTGCGAACTGCTATGGTTACACGTCGTACCCATAATTCGTTATATTCGATATATATGCGCAGGCTGCCAACATCTCTCTTTGTGTGGGTGTGTCTGTCCATCTCTCTGTATGTCTGTCCATCTGTCTCTCTGTCTGTCTGCTTTGTGCGCTCAATCTCGTCTCGTTTTGTTGGCAAATTGCTGCAAAATATGAAATGATTTTGGTCCAAAAACCAAAAATGGTAATTAAAATGTTGGCCAAAAGTGTCGGTTGCTCGGCACTCGGAGATCCATCAGATTTATGCATGGAGTTGGGGTAGCTCTGTCTGAAAATCTATTTTATATGGCTAGCCATGATGTGTGGAAATCCAATATGGCCGGGAAATTCAATATGCACGGTGGTTCCAGTTAGTGATGGTCGTGTCAGACATGAGAGAAAGGATCTCTAAAGGTTATTTTGGAAAAACTTGATACAATTCAAAGAGTTTGAGACTGATTAGTATAACTTTCGAGATATTCATTTGAAAACCTTAAAGAGATAATATTGAAAAAATTAGCCATAAAACAATTAGTGCAAAAACAGCTAAACTAAATTAAAAGCACGTCCAAAATAGTTAAACAGCAATAAACTATATTAAATACGAGTACACAGTCGAACAGATGTCATAACACGATATGAGCTAGTGCAATATAACTAGCTATTTATAGCTAAATTCAAAAACAAAGAAATACAGTCACAAATATGACAATATTTTCATCATGTAAATCTATTTTCACATTGTGCCTCAGTTTTGCAAATGATTCATAAACAATTGAATAACAAGTGTTGTCACGCCTATTGTGTTACAGTTTTTGTTGTGTGTACAAGTAGACTTGTCACGCTGCCATCGCTAATTCGCAACACTTCCCTCTCGCAATTCGATACACGTGTTTTGCAATTACTTTTCTAGCAAATTGCTAAAAATCGCCGGAAAATACATACGGGTGACTGTGTAATACATTCGTGTTCGCAGGCGATTCGTCAACAGAGTTCTCGACAAAGTTGCAACTGTGAAAATGCAATTCAATACTAACAAACACAGACACACACTCACACACACAACCACATTAGAGTTTTGCAATTTGCACAAATTTCTACAATTTCTGTGATGATTTCAATTTCATTCCAAAAATGGAAATCAATTTTGATTTGTGTGCACTTTCGGTTCGCTGGGATTCTTCAGTTTCTGTTGCACTTTCAGCTGGTCGCAAAAGTTTTCTAATTAATAACTATAAAACATGAAATTTGTTGGCCGCAAGCCTCCCTCTCCTTGCATTCCAGAATTATTGCAAATTGTAAATATTCGCAACTTTGTCTGCGGGCAAAACTCTCATTAAATGTTGTGCGCCGCCGCCTCTATCTATCAATTATTTTGCCATTTTGCGCGCAAATCAATTAAACTTTTCCAGCGCGAGTTTTTCAACCATTTTTTTGTTATTCTTCTCTTTTTTTTTATTACGTGTTTTGCTTTTCAGCTGCGTGCGATTAATGAATTTTTAATAGCCCGCACTTTGGTTAATGTAAAAAGTTGCCATAATAGTTGCAACAGGACGACGACGAGCTGGGTGAGCTACGCCTCCTCCGTTCAGTTCCCTCGTTCCCATCACTCTACTGGGCAAGTAATTATGAGTAGGAGCTGCAGCTGCACTTGGTTAGTTAGTTTGGTATGTAAATCTCTTAAGTCCTTGTCTAGCTGCAACTTGCTAAATGCTTCAGTGAAATCTTTTCACAATGAAGATTGTTTTACAAGTTAACCAACTAGTTGGAGCTGGAGTTGAAGCAATTGTTCAGAAAGCTGGGTTAATATAGGCCAGCGAACATTAATCGGCTTTGGGTTTGCTCTTCAAATGTATTAAAATGGTAAATGAAGAAACTTTCAGAGCGGAATTGTGGTGCAAGAATAATTTATAATAAGGTGCAAAGAATTACAAAAGGTACAGCATAAAGTTTGATTTGTAAAGCAATTTTGTAAGAGCACGAATGCTAAAGTTGTGGGTGCTTGACTGTGATATAACCGCTAACTATCTGATAAGCGTATTTTGTGTTGCATACTTTGCAGGGAGCTCAGAAAGCAGTACCTTCATCAAATTGTTTTTTAAGTAACTTCTGTGTTAATTTTCTAATCGCAACCAAATTTTTAGAAATTATTTGTGAGTTGATAGTTATTGTGTTTGGCAAAAATAAACAATTCTGCATTGAAATTACGTTTAGAATTCTGTTTTTATTGATTTACCGCGTCGATAAAGGGCGTGGCTTTAATCTAAAACAATGAAAGCACATACTGACACAAAATTTGGTATCCTTATATAGAGACTTGGGTAAAACTTTTTACTTCCCCACCTTCAATCCTTTCTTACATATTTAAACCTTCATTTTAATATTTCCCAAAACTGTTCTCTAACCCCAAAAATCCTTCATAACATTTCTTGCAAGCCCCACTTAAACTCATTAATAACCTTACAAAATTCCTCACTCTCCTTTTTCCCCGAAAAAATTCCTTCAAATTAAACAAAATATTTCCGTGAAGAAGAACCGGAGGGAGTGCAAAAGAATCGCAGCATACTAAATTATGCAAAATTGTACAATTATGTTAATTAATTGACGCAGTCTGTGCTCTCGCTCTCGCCCATCTTAAAAGGCCACGCCCTCCGTTCCCCGGCACTGCCTCTGCTGGTAATTAGCAGCATAAAACGCAGGCAAAGTGATTTTATTTGTGGCGCCTCAGCAAAAAGAAACCCGAAATAGCGCAGTCAAAAAATGCCACGCCCACGCCACATCCACCCCACTCCACCCGAATTTCAGGGCCTACAGTTAACCTTAGCATAATTAGCGCCGAAATATCGTTTGTGTTTAGAACAAAAGCGCAGCGCGTTGCGAAAATTTTGTTACACTCGGCGTGAGGCGAGAGCTGCCAACTGCTTTTATTAATTTCATAATTCACCGAAGGGCACAATGGAACCCTGAGGGTGGTAGAGGGGGGCTTAGAGGTACTGCAGTGGTGGGCACGGCTTAATTATTGGAAAATTAATGAATATGCCGTGTAGATGTTTTCATTATGGCTGACTACTGCTCTCCCTCTTTCTCTCTCTCTCTCTACCTCTCTTTGCCTATGGTATTCGCATGATTAATCATTTGCTTTTTGTTGGCCACTGGCATGAAGGTACCTCCTTGTTAAGCGAGGTTAAACCCTCCACTCAAATGATTTTCACTTGCAGCACATTTTCATTTTCATAAAACACTCGCTTGGTCGCTTGTCTCCCCCCTTTGAAAACACGTTTCAATTTGGTTTTGCAGCAGCAGGTTGCTGCGACAACAGCAACATCACATGCAACGAGAGTCTCCCCTCAAGGTATGCAACATAAAACCATGAAATATTATATGCTGCAGTCGTTCTGGCTTTTTGATCTGCCTTTTTTTGTCGCTCGCATGTGGCATATTAGTTGGGTAAGGCAGTTGTTTGGTCTCAGTTGTGGTTGCAGTGTGATTTTTAAGCAACAATTAGTTGAGTTACTTGGGTTATAAATGAGTTTATTGACGTTGTTATGTAAAGTTTGGTAGTCAAACGTATGAAGTGTTGTGTGTAAGTTTTAAAGCAAGGAATGTTTGAGTATTGGTGTTATTTAATAAAAGTTTTTATAATTAAAATGAAATAAAATTATAATGAATAGGTTACAAATTAATGGTTTGCAAATTAATAGGTTAAAAGTTAATAAGTTAAACATTAATATTGTAGGTTAAAAATTTATAGCTAAAATATAAATAGGTTAAAAATAAAAAGGTTACAATTTAATAGGTTGATAATTTAAAAGGTTACAAATTTATAGGATAAAAATGAATAGGTTACAAATAAATGGGTTACAAATAAATAGGTTGAACATTGATAGGTTAAAATTTATTTAAGTTGTAAGAAATTATCCCAAGGTAATGACAATGACATTTTTCAAATTTTTTAATATGAACACCAACTGAGTAACTCTTGAGATATCTTTAGTATTCCAATAACCAGCTCAATAAAACTCAGCATACAGTTGTGCCTGCATATGAAATTTTTGTTGTCCAAGCTGAATCGCAAGTGAGTTACAGTTTTAAACGAAGTTTCAAAGTTATGGCAGCTCATTTGGCAGTCGTACAGGCCCTTCATCTATCAGGGAGTGTATATGTATGTATGTGTATATAAATATTCACGCAGCATATTTGCCAGCTTGTAGCCCACTTTCGGTTGTGCCATAAAGGTAAATATTTGCACTTGTAAATGACATTCATATGCGACCCCGTCCACTTTGTCTCTGTTTCTCTTGCTGTCGCACTGTTGCACTGCTCCACTTTATGTTTGATCGTTGCAGTCGAGCTCACACACACAGAGAAACACACATGCATATAGAATATATGGCGGAGACTTTTTTAAACCAAACATATTGCGAGTGTCGTGTGTATTTCTCATAAATCGGCTTAAAAAAAGCGAATGTCGCAAGGGGATTCGTGCATTCGTTTTATGAGAAGGGTCAGTGGGACTGAGGAGGGACTGTAGGAGGGGTGGTGGCGTTACAAGCAGGTGTCACGTATATTTTGCATTTTACGTACGCATTTTAATACAACATACTGTAGTCAACATTCCCATCGCTCTTCCTCCTACACCCCCATCTCCCCTCTTCTTCTCTTTTATATCTCCCCTATCATAGCAGCTCGAGTCTTGACTTGGCTTGACTTATTTTTAACATCGTTAGTTGGTTTCTCTTCTCCTTGCCTCTTGCTCCTCTTCTTCTTTTTTATTTTCTCTCCTGCCACTTGTTGTATGCTGTCAGTCTCAGCTGCCGAGATTTATGAAGTGCAACATGCCACCACCATTACCACCACCCCCTGTCCCAGTGGGACAAGCGGGTAGTACTGGTTGGACATCTACATTGATCTATGGGGCCGGGCAGGGTTGCCTTCCTGCCTGAATGCTGCACTGAATTGTGGATGCTGCTGCTGTAAACATTTGTTTATTTGCACACTCGCAATTTCTTGCTGTGTGCCTCTGCACTTGCGATGGTTTTCCACTGAGTCTAAGCGGTTTGCTGTGTTGCAAAGTGTGCTGAATTATAAAAAAATAGTGGCTAATGATTAAGATATTGTACAAGCTTGATTTGGTTTAAGTTGTAGGATTATTTGAAGACAGTAGAAAGAGCCACTGAATGCGAAATTAATTTATACAAGAAATAATAATAAGTTCGAAAAAAAAGAAACAATCCCAAATTGATGGAAATATTTGGAATTATTGAAAAATGTTTTGGAAAGATGAGGTTTTTGTTATTTAGTAAGTTCTTTATTTAATTTGAAGGTAGTACTTAACAAACATTAAGTCGACTTTTTTATTTCTTTTTTTTTTAATATATTTTGAAATTATTCATTTATTTTTTTATTGGACAACTTTATCTAATCTGAATTTGTATTATAATTTATTTACTTCAAAGTTCATGTTTAAAAGGTCTGATCAAAACAATTTTTCAGATATTTTTGCTGTTTTGCGAATTTTCATGTTGCATACTTTGGGGTTTTAATTGGGAAGCGGTTTTCCATTTATCATTTTTTATATAACATCTACATTAATTATCCGATTGCAACCAAATCTTCTGATCATTTGTGATACGCACCTTTACTTACATTTTGGTTGGCACAAAGTTATAATACCTTAAGGCTTTAAATTAATACATGCACAATTTGTAGGCTTCAGAGATGGCATGTTATTTTTGGTATGTTGAGTTATTGCTAAGGCTCTTGGCTATTGCAATTAACTTCGTTTAAGCATCTTTAAATTATAATTAAAGCAATCTTTGTGCAATCACTATTAGAAATATTTACAAATTATGCGCTGTTTGAACATCATCATCAGCAGCATTTTGCCATTACGTAAGGTCAGAGTGGAAAAGGGCAGTCAGGAAGACATTTTCCTTGAGAATTTTCCGCACGCAGCGAAAAATTATGCAAAATGAAAAGTGTAATAAACGCTAATGAGGCTCCTAAATGATTAGCCCAAAGAGGGCGGAGAACTCCTTGAGAGTTCAGCAGTTTTTGTGGCTTTTGCTGATTTGGCATATTTCCCGCCGTTTTCGCAGCTAATTTATGGCTGTACATTGCATAATTATGAGTTTTATATATTTCTTTATTTTATCAATTTCAGCACGCGACAGCAACAGTCCGCAGGATGATGCCGAGTTGGTTCGCGTGCCACTACGCCGCAACGAACCGGATCCGGACTTTAAGGACTTCACGGGTGTCATCGATACTGGCGACGGTACACCACCGTATCCGTTCCTGCAAGAACGTCCTACGGGCATCAGCTTTGGCATCTTGGGCTCATTCGATGGTAAGTCAGCGACACACACTGTATGTGCAACACACACATGCCACATGCCACCACGTGATGCATGTGATTGCAATTTGCGTTTAATTGCAATTTTATGCTGAGCTGGGTACGAGTGCGTTTAATGCCGATTTCATTGTTATGGTTATTACATGTTGCAATTACAACGTGGGGCAGCCTCTGGAGGGGAGGGGAGGGGGCAATATTAAAGCTGCCTGCACGACGTCAACTTAAGCCAATTAGTCAAGTTGTGAAGGGTATACGTTGAGCTTCTTCTTTCAAAAGTTCGTCTCGCAAACAATTTATCAAAATATTATGCCAAAGTATTTCATATTTATATTAATATATATCGCGTCGATATGCTGCATAATCGGGCTGACCATTAAAAGTGAAAACTTTTTGCCTGACAACAAACAGAGAAAAGCATTTCTCAAAACGACTTCTCAACTCAGATGAAGATGAAGATGTGCCCCAAAAACTTCATAAATCTTTTGCTAACTAATACGCTGACAAAAGTTCTTAAGCCAATGCTCGTTTTATATGCATCAAAACTTTTGTTTAGCCTCGCCCTCGCAGAGAGATAACAACAACAACAAGTCGAAGAACAATGAAAACAGGCAAAAACTTCTATTTACTTGACAGGGTTTTCCACGAGAGTTTTACTGTGAAGAAAGTAGAGAGAAGGCATATTAAATACTCTGCGAATTTGGTTCAGAAAGTTTTGGAAATAGTTGTGAAGTATATATAAAAAAAATATACGAAGAGAATTATAGAGGAAATCAGTCAATAATTCTCATAATATAACAATAATATTTCATTTAAATTATGCTTTCAATGAAAAGAACGTTTATAATATTTCTTATGAATTAAAATTTATAAAAATTATAAAATTTAGTAATATTTCTTTATTTATTTATTCAGTGAAGGCTCCTCACAGATTTCTCTGCTGAACATTTTGTTTGTTTGTAAAAAGATTAATAATATCATAATATTATACCGGTAGACATAATAAATTCCCTTGATATTCCAGTTATAGGGTATTTTCCTTGTGTATCTATCTTCAGTTCTAGTTCTTCTCGAAATTGGCATTTCAAATGAAGCAGTAAATTTGACCAGGGCAAAGAACAGAATGAAAGATGGGCAAGCTGGAGCAGAAGAAGCACTTGCAGTGGGGACCTTGAAGAAAGTTCAAAGGGCAACGTAGCTTGTACTCGAAATGATGTCAAGCTGTTGCTTTTGCCTTGCTGGCTTGCTTTGCTGCAAGGTATTTGTGGCACTTTTTAAACTCATTAGAATGCAACAAGCAAATGAATTGCTACATGCCAAAGCCGGGCAAACAATGCGGTCAAGTATTTATGACAAGGTTGAGAGAGAGAGAAGAATTGAGAGAGAGAGAGACTTGCAACACTGCAGACAGAGGGTTTCAGTAGCAAATGTTCAGCTAAGCAGGAGGGGGAGTGGTTGAGGAGGGTCTTAAGGGGTAGACGGGCGACAGCAAACGCTTTTTAGTGCGTTCACGGATTAAGGATTCGAAACAGAAAAACGCATTAGCAAGGCAAAAGGCGTCGCTGTCGTTGGCGTCGTCGTCGTCGTCATCGTCATCAAAGTGAGATGCTTGCCAGACTTGCCACTTGGCACTTTGCAACACCTGCGGCAATTCCCAGTGCACATCTGCCTTCACATCTTCATTCTCTATTATCTTCAGTAGTTTGTTTTGCCGTGAAATTATACCACAGACAACAATTTGCAATTTTTGCCCTTTTTCTCAGACATTTTCCGTCGCCTACGCGCCCGTCTCTGGCCCCTTGCTCTCAGCCCCGATGACTCAGAGTCTGGATCCGGCGACTCGTCTGAAATTGGCAGCCCCCTTGGCTTTGGTCTGCGCCCATTGGCAACAGTGAATACTCAGAATGGCAATACCACATCGACGGTTAAGGTGAGTGCCAGAAATATGATAAACTCGGAGTTAAAGCCAAGCTAACCTCGTTCTTTTCGCAGGTTGTCGACGGTCACAAGGTGGAGATCAATGAGACCACCTATGGTGATGAGAACAGTCTGTTCAGGGTGCGTCTGGTTAATGTGCGTCCGTTGGAGAGTGGCGAGGAGGTCGCCGAGGGTGTGTACAGCAATCAGGGCGAATTCAATCCGGTAAGTTCGCCTACCACAGAGGCGCCTGCACCAGTACCAGTGCCCAGGCGCAGCGAACTCGCCGAGTCCGATGAGCAGCAGGACCTTGTAAAGCAGCCCAAGGACAATGAGGTGCGCGACATTGATGATCGTCAGGTATAAAAGAAAAACAAACAACAAGAAAAGAAAACTTTCGACAGCTTTTTGCAAGCAACTAAAATTTTCTAACCGGGAAATGTCTGCAAAACAAAACAAAAAACAAAAACAATCTTCGTAGTGCTCTTTACTAACCGCCTACATATGCAACTATAAACACTTTATACTATATCTTTATATATATATATACCAAGCTATAAACAACATGTATATTGAACCATCAACGTTGTAAACTTGTAACATATATGAACAATTTCTAATACTTTTTTTCAAATAAAGTTTTGCATAAAAACTGAACCTCTGTATATACTATCTATATCTATATATAGTACTGATTCTGCTTGCCTTTATTTTCAAGAACTAATTATAATTATAGTGCATCTAATTTTAAGGGCAACTGGTGTGGCAGGTGCTTGGAATGGCTTTGGTTTAATTGCATAATTTACTTTAATTTATTTTAACATTTACACTTTAATTCAATTGTAAATTTTTGTACATTTTATGATGAGAAACATCGGCTGCATTTTATAGGGTATCATCAAGTTGCAGATGTAATTTTCTCTCTTCAATTGTTGCATTTTAATTTGCTGCTGTCGTCGTTAAAGCCATAATTAAGTTTTATTTTTTTATTTATTTACCCAACCAATAAAACCGTCAGCCGCCGCAGTCATAAATATTTTATTAACACGACAAAATGTTTAATTGTACAATTAGATTTCTGCTTTCTTCTCGCCCTATTTCTGCTCCAATTCTCCGGCAATTGTAATATGCATATATTTGTTGAATAGATTAGCGAGATGCGACAGTTTTTTATTCAATGTAATTCTGTTTGTTTTCGGATTGACTCAATTGCGCCCAAATTAATAATGCAAACAAATTATGCATTTTATTATGTGACATCAAAAACAGGGCACAGAAAAAAATACTAAATTGGAAGCAAAAACAAATTATGGTAGTAAATTGGCTCGATAAGATACCATGCCTAAATCTAACCAGTGTAATTATGCTCTGAGCGCCATATGAATTGCATAATTAAAGGGATTTGCGACAGCTGAAAGTTTTTCAGTTGAATAATTCCAGTTTATTTTTTATATGTGATTCAAACCAATATGATTTATGGCAGAAGCTGATTTTGTAACTTCCATTTAAGCTGAGCTTTATTCAATTTAAAGCTATATATTTAAAATATTGTAGAAATGCGATTTACATTTTCTTTTTACTTAATTTAAGGCGAAGTACTGAATATGAATTGAAATCAATTTGTTTAAAGACACGATCGGATTCTCCCTCCTCTTAAACTTAAAGTTTAATGAATTTATGGCTTAAATTTAATTGCGCGATTTAATTTAAAATTAATATCAAAAGTTTTTTATATAAAGTGCTTAAGGAAATTATCGTACAAAAGCTTCTTTCAGAAAAGCTTTTATTCTGTTTCTTCTTTTCCATTTCCTTATCATTGTGGAATTAAAGATGATAAATGTTAAATCAATTTTTTTATTCGGTTTCTTCTTTTCCATTTCCTTATCATTGTAGAATTAAAGATGATAAATGTTAAATCAATTTTAAAAGCTCATTTTTCTTAGCTGAAAAGCTCCTTCTCTTGTAGACAAAGAATTACTTGGCTGAGCTTTAAATACCTTAGAAACTCGACTTTAATTCCTCTATTCGACTATTTGCAAGCATTGCAGCGTTGCCAGACGTTGCTGGACACGCACTAACGGTTGCGTTATTAATGTGCTTTCAGCTCCCGGGCAGTTGCAGCAGCAAATTTAACGGTACATGCATCATATATGCGGTTTTTCAAGTCCATTAATTACTTTTAGCCATAATAAAAATTAATTTATATTAAAAGTCATGCGCCTTCCCTCCAATTCATACGCATAAATCCTTGTCTTGGCCGTATTGCCTGACACTGAACGTGTACACATGTGTATGTAGAGGAGGGCGTGGCAACAGCAGAACGCCCACTGTAGTATTTATGAGAATTTATTGTATCGCAATCGACGAGCACGCGACTTTTGAGCATTTTGCGTGTCGCCGCGTCGCGTTTACCCAACTTTTCTCCTCCTCGTACGTAATACGCATAAATCAGCGAGAAATTAATAAATGACCGTAAAAAAAAAAAATGCAATGCGGTGTAAAGCGCAATTACGAACAAACTTTAAAACGCTTTAGTGACATGTCACTGCGAATTTAAACAATGCATATCCGGAGAATCCAAAAATCGACAAATAAAAAAAAAGAAAAACTGAAACTATTTGAGAAATCGTGAAATTTATTCAATTTCGGTACAAATAGTTTTTCATCTCTCTTATTCGTTCGACAGGATATTGAAAGCTGCGGTTTTAGCACCCCCAAACTGCTGAGTGAATTTCATTTGAATTGAAAATGCATGGTTATAAATATTAATATAGAGAGAAGGCACACAAACATCCCATACATACAAATATATATGTATATATGTAGGTATGGTAAACCCCTCCAGTTGAAATATTGTGAAATTTGGTTGAAGGCTGTTAAACAATTTGCTGGGGACCCAGTCAAATATTCGTTTGTGCAGTGTATTTTATTAATATTTTGCTATTAAAAAAACCCGACTATATAGACCGCATTTATCGCATACATATGTATGCACCTATATAGCTGGTACTCGCAAAGCGCTTCAAACTTTGTAAAAATTACTTTGTGCAGTTGCATTTCAATTTGTTATGTGCCCCGTTTTTTTACGCCCTGTTTAAACATGGCATTTGCTTGAGGGCAACGGTTGACGGGTAAGGGGTCAGGGGTCAGCGCCTGCGGCAGTCTGCGTGTGCGTGCTACAAAGTGAGCATGAAATGAGCAAAAAGCAGCGGGAGCAACGCAGCACATAAAATATGCAGCGTAAAATAGAGCGTTAAACTGTGAAAAAAAACAACCCAACGAGTGCATGTAAAGACGAGGGACACGAGGGGGTGACGCAGGGTTGCACTCACTAAAAATTGACAAGCATAGCTCATAAATTTCGCCAGGTTATAATGCGTTTTTACTTCCCTAAACTAAGTGGATCGAGAGTTTATCGCGGTATTTGCACAAATTTTATTGGGTGTGACAACATGATCTGAGTTTATTGAGCTTTACTTACTGCATAATAATGAGAAGGAACTGATATCGGTTGAGAGGTAGTTATCGATTATAGTGCTTGGATTTTATAACTTCTTCTTTGATGTGTTTTGTCTGCACAAAGAAAGATGTTCTTTAAGCTTAGATTCCACAATAATAAAAATGATGTCTCCCAAGTCTTTCTAAATATTATTGCATACTGAGGTACTTAGCAGAGGAGTATAAAAACTCTACTTTACAATTCCCGTAGAATATATATATAATTATATGCAACGTTCAGCTCAATTTGCATGCGATTTTGTCACTTTCGGTATGTGTGGACACCGTTTTGAATAATTAGCGGCGAATTCTTAGAAAATCACCGTGAATTCGTCGGAAAAAGTCATTAGGTTGTGACTCAATCTTGCCGTAGCTCGTTAACATTTGTCGCAGCCTCCGTTGTGAGTTCTATATAGAGATCCATCAACTTGCTCGACAACAAGTTATATAATTATAATTAAATCATCTTTGGGCATGAACAACTGTTTGCCGCTGCATAGTGCAAAAAATACTTGAGTGACTGTAGCAAATATAAATAACAAATGCGCATTTTGTATTATTAATGCGTATTTCTGCGAACCTGTAAACACACACACACACAACAGATGCGAATAGAAATGCGAGGGCAAGCAAGTCAGAAGATGAATTTGTGACGTCACAACTGATCGGTCGGCCGATTGACCAACAAAACTGTGAATGAATGTCAAGCCCGGGGGCACTTCGCTCTTTGCATGCTGATTTGTTTTGTTTATTGTTATTGTTTTGTGCGTGGTATAAATAAAGATTTCACACGAAATGTTATCAGACGAAGGTGAATCATGCGTGAGGCAGCGCATAATAAGCAGCAAGTGCGTAAGTGTGTGTGTGAGTGAGTGCGAAAGAGCGAGTGAGCAGCTTTGTGAGAGATTAGGAGCCATAGAGATTGAGAGAGCTGCTTAGAACATGTGAAACTTAACAGAGAGAGAGTGAGAATGGAGTAAAGTGAATGTTAGGAGCAGCTTAGAAATAACAGCGCAGCCCACTTAACGTTATAATTTTAATGGGAGCTGCTCAGAGAAGAGACAGAGGGAGACAGGAAGACACCGAATGTTAGAAATAGCAGCGCAGCCCACTTAACGTTAAAAGTTGATTGAGAGCTGTTAACAACAGGGACAGACAAAATGTTAGACGCAGCTTAGAAACAGCAGCACAGGCAACTTAACATTAAAGCTGCTCTTCTACACTGCTGTTAATTGTTTTTTGCTTCCTTGTGCTTAACAGTAACTGAGTGAGTCAGACTTTAACCCTATAAAAGCGAAGCTACGTTCAAAATTGACTTAGTTGATAGATTCAGCGCACGAGAGACACATTTGCCGCTTGCTGTAAGTTTATTATTTATACAATTAATTTAAAAATCAACTAATTTGCATGCTGCGACTGCTTTGCCGTACTAAACACAGTTGTGGGCGAAAAACCAGACAAACTATCCACATAATTGGCAACACAAGAGTAATTCAAACTTTTATTCAATCTATTTACATATACGTGCACGCATACATACACCCACGCAAACACACACACACACACTGATGCACCCACAACTCATTACATACACACACACACAGCGCACTCGACCAACAACACCAACAACAACAGCAACAAAAGCAACTACAGCCCCAAGCACACTTGCCTCCAGCTCGTCCATAGAAGCCATTGCAGAGGATACCCTAGCAGCCAGCAGCAGCAACATTCAACCCAGCATAATGTCCGCCGACCTGAAAGCAACTGTGCCACAGCAGGTGGAGGTTGAGTGGGAGGTGGAGGAGCATCAGCAGATGGTCCCAGCTCAAGATGCCGTCACAATGGCGCATAATGAGGAAACGGAAATGCCGTTGGATGACAGCGACAGTCATAATGCGGCGAAGCCAGAGCTCTTGGCGGCCATTGAAAACTTTGGCGGTGACGACGACGACGACAACGACCCGCAGTTGAAAGAGCTGCGGCAACAGATGCAGATGCAAATGCATAGAGAGCGGGAGGAGCTTGAATCTTCTGACGATGAGGAGGAGCACGTCGGCGAGGCCGTTGAAATGAGCGACACCTTCAATGAGGAATGGGCCTCGTTGGATGCGGAAGCGGAGGACGGAGACGATGAGGCTGCAGAACCTGCCAACGATTTGAATAATCACATTGACATCTATGAGAACATTGTGCCCGGAGATCTGTCCAATGATATTGAAGTCAATGATGCAGCTGCCAAGGATCCCAACTTTCCCATAAATCCAGATGCGGAGGTGTTTGATGTGACGCAACACGGTCAAATGCCAGCGATGGCCAAGTTCGAGAAGTTATCCCTGTAAGGGCATTGAAGTTATTGCCTTTTGCCTAGGTTATATATGATTTAATCTTAAGTCTTTAGCAACTAAATCACACACTGCATTCATTTTCATGGCTCGTATATCTAGTGAAGCTCCCCACTCACTGTGTGATACTCAAAAAAAAAAGGAGCCCAACAACAGAAAAACATATCAAAGAGCTGAACTTTCATTAAATTATTAACAGCGAGATTGTAAGAGAATTAAATAAATAAGTATATTTATTGCTTTAAAATATATATTAATACCAAGTACAGATACATGTTATATTCTGGGTAAAATCTTTTGTTATAGTAATTGTTTTTTACTCCACAGGGTAAGCTGTTTATTTGCGCTGCTCTCTGTACTTAATGAATTGGCTATTTGATTAATGGTTAACTTATGGCCAGTTAAGTATGCGTTATCCTTTAGTTGTTTTATTTTTTAAAGGGTTAATCGGCTTACGGCAACGGTTTTTTTTTTGCCTAACAGATAACTGTTAAAGCAGCTTAGCATTACAGTTTTTATTTTGCAGATTCTTGTTTCTGTAAAGGCAGCTTAGCATTACATTAAATGCAGCATTACAGCAGCGCAATGTTATTGATTGTACATTTTCTTGTTGCTGCTGTACAGTTTTCACATGCATGTATGTACATATAAACCATATATCCTTTCCATAGTACATCCTTTAAACAAGTATGTTGATTTATGTTCGTGTGCAAATAACGGTAAAGCAGTTGTAATATTTGCCATTTCATTTCATATTTACCTGTTTAATATTTACGCTTCAATTTCATTTTGCTTTCGCTTGTTGTATGCAGACACTTAACGAATTTTTGTTTTGTTTGTTGTTGCTGCTGCCGTTGCTGCCGTTGCTTCTGTTGCTGTGAATGTTGATGGGTGGGGGATTGTAAGCCCATTGAATGCACAAGTGGCCAACATATTTGTATATATTTTGGCTGAGGGCGAGCAGGGGAGCGTAAGCAGACGAGGCAGAGAGCTGCTGCAACTGGCCAGAAGCCAGAGAATTATCCACATTGCCAGAAGTCAAAACTGCTGCACCTTAACATACCCTGTTAATCATGAACATACATACATATATATGTTAAGTGATTAACAGTGCACTGTAATTGCGTGTTTTTGTAAGGGGAGTGTGTCTCCACAAATTAGGGGGTATGAGCTCGTCGGCCATAGTTTCAGTTGTTTTCTTGGTTTGCATAGGGAATAAAAGTAAGTAATTATGAAGCTACCATCTCGTCTGTTTTCAGCCTCCTCTCTCTCTCTCTCTCTCATTCGCTGTTCGCTGGCAATTGGCGCCGTTTCAAGTGGCAATTGGCGGCATCGCAATGTGCAGCGTTGCCACTCCGCAACTGTCTGCCCTTTATCCCTATGTTCCTTTACTTTGTTGCAACTTTTCAATTTGTATTTACAACTGCAGAAGTAATACGAGTTCATCTTGGCAAGTGAAATCACGAGGTGTACTGAAAAGTTATCGATTTGCACTATAGTAAGCATATGTGGAAGAATCTGCGTAGGAAGGGATGATAATTAAACTGGAGCTTTCCTCTCTATCTCTCTTTTTCTGTCTCCTATTTTTTCTCTTGCAGAGAATCTCTTTATGTTTATACCTCTCTCTGTTTCTCTTTTTCTTAATTCTATGAAATCTCTGTCGATCATTCTAATGTCCTTTATACGTTTCTATTTATTCTCTCTATTTAGTCTCCCTCCTTTTTTTTCTATGGTATTAAAGCCCTTCTTGTGTTCAAAATGCAATTACACAATTTCCAAATGCATTTTACGAATACAAATTTGTTTCATAACTCTCCCGTTGTTCCTTTCGACACAGTTGTTAGTGCTGCCCACACACGTGCCACAACCGCAACAGGACGTCGGCATCCCTAACCAGCATCCTCTCTTGCTGATACTTAACGACCAAACCAACCGACCCTGCACTGCCACTCCCCCTCTGTCTTTGACTGCTTGGGCATCCTTGCCAGTTGCGTAAAAACTAAATACATAGTTTAATTTGCTGGCAACGCTTTGTTGACGCTTTGTTGGAGAAAGAGAGAAAGCAAAGAAAGGGAAGAGTGTAGAGTGCGCTCGGATTTGGCAGAGATTAGAGTCGAGTTCTTGTGGTCGCTTTGTACCGCGTTGAACTTAATTAATTTTCGCTTATTTGATTGTTTGACTGGTGCCCCGTTGGCACTACTTAGTTGCTTTATATTGTTCTTGTTCGACGGCAGTTAAAAAATGCACAGTGGAATTTTCTCTAGAACGGGTCTTTATTTAAACATTAAGCACATTGGTTTTGAACATGCAAAAATTATAATTGATTATTTGATTGTTTGCCCGGTACCTTGTCTGCACTACTTAAAGTGGTTTTGAACATGTATATATAAAGTAGTTAATGCTTTTAAAGGTTCTGTCTTTCTTATTCCTTTTTAGACTTTCTCAATTCGTTTTCAACACGCTTCAATATGCTATCCATATTTTTTACAAGGTGCTCCAATAGATCTTCAAGCAGTGAGATACGATTATTAAGACTGAAAAAAAAGAATGAAGTTAAACTCAAAATGCAAAAAGGATAGAAGACTATAGACAGACCGATAAATATCTTTACTCCTGACTTCATCCGGTACATCTTCAAAGTATTGAGCCCTAAAAAATGTTATAGAATTATGATTTTATTTTTTATTCATTTATTTTCTGTAACTTACTCATTTGGCGTCAAGTTCTTGTGCAACTCCGTTTTCTTTTGATCGTAACGATTGGAAGCAGTTGGATCGTTTTGAAATTCTTCACTTTCTCTTTGCTTTGAAATTTCAACACGTTGTTTGGTGCCACAGTGTATTATAAAGTAGAATAAATTCGATAGCTTCTTATAGATATAATTACCAAGCTGACTACGTCCCTGAGTAATTTCACTCTTGACTGTGTTGTATGTTTCCATTATGATGGCCAGAAACATATTCTATAGAATACAGGATATTAGTGACAGGAGTTTTAAGGTTGTTTCATCGTTTACCAGTAGAATGAAGAAGACCAGAAGAATGTAGGTTAGAAAGTAGATGGGCCCCAGCACACGGTTCGCCTGCTCGATAAGATTGTATTGAAAGTCGCCAAGTATCATGCGTATCATGGTCAATATGGAAGTCATAAAATTGCGAAAATCGGGATGTTTTGTTCCGAACAATAGCAGACCCAATTGGGCATAGGCTATAAAGACAATACCAAACATAAGACTGAAGCCAGCCAGATCCTTGGAACACTAAAAAAGAAAAATGGAAATAATAGAAGAACAAATAAATAAGAAAATATATACAGGTTTGAGCTTACACGCCTCAGTGTGGTCGTAAATTGCACGAGAGTTTTGTTGAAACTGATGAATTTGAAAATTTTGATCCAAACTAGAAATGCCAATATTGCCATCATGTCCACATATATAATGTTCCAGAAGCAAAGTGTGTCTAGACTGTGGTAGGTTTGATAGCGTTGGACATGGCTTAACACAGTGGACACCTTATACGTATGCCAGATGTTATAGATCAGTGCCAAGTAGCAGAACTATTAACGTTTTAATTAGAAAAAATTATAATTTTTTTTTTTGTTTTTTTGTTAAGTTACCAATAAAATAATTGCGTCAAGTATATTGATCGTTACTTTGAAGTAGTTCTTAAGGCCCGACCTTCGTAATGCGTTAACCTCATTGATGTTATAGTAGACAACCATAACATACCAAAATATATAAATAACGGTATTTGTCATGCTATTATCAGTTAGGAACGAGTGCTGTTTGACACACAGCAATTGGGACTGTGGTATAACACCGCCAGTTGGGGGAATTTCGGCTATTAATCTATGTATGAATCAATATAAGATAAAAGATTTGAAATAAATTTGAATATTTCAAGGTTTTCACTCACTTGACACTCTGAAACAAATCGGTATTCTCATTGTATAAATTGAATTCAAGGACACACAAACGTGAACCACGATCTAACCAATTATTTTCCCTTAGGCTTTTAACTTTCTCTAGATTTTCGGTTTTATCATAGGTCATATCAAAGGTATAGCCACCGCTGCGATAGAAATTCAGTGTAGTCCAAAGGGGTGTTGCTTGCAGCTCCGACATTGTTCTATAGGGTGCACCGCCGTGTTCTTTTTTGACTTCTTCCACGCTTTGCGAATAGTCAGCATAGCACGAGCTGAAGTACCTAATGAAGGCATCGTTCACAAAACAACTGTCCCTCTTGACGCGTATCTGACGTATACGCGGTGGTCCCAACATAAGATTCTCGTGCAAAAATACACGACCTTCCAAATGAGTCTTGTTCACATTCCGAAAAGATCTTATATACTTTCCATCCGATTGTCTGTAGCGCTTGCGACCTTCAGCTTCAGTTGGACCTTCTGTAGTTGATTCTCCTGTTGTTGATTCTGCTGTAGTTGATTCTGCTGTAGTTGATTCTGCTGTTGTTGGGTTTGCTGTAGTTGGGTCTTCTGTAGTTGGTTTATCTTCTTCAGAGCTCAAAGTCATGTCGCCGTGAAGTATTACGAAGTAATTAAAGTATAGGTAATCCCACCAGTCGGAGACAGTTATTAATTTTTCGAAGCAAACTGTTACAGTTGGCGCCACAACCATATCACGTGTGGTAAATAGTCTCGAAATGGTATCGTTGAAATAAAACATGTATGGATGGCGAACGGATAGGGTGACTAGTCGAAGGAGGAAACAATAAGTATTAGTTTTAATGTTAAAGATTTCGATGATTGCAATTTAGTTTTATAAATCGACTACTGCCAAAAAATGTAGGTTTAATGAAACTATCGATAGCGCATCTATTTTTCGATAGTTCAGAGCTGTTAAAGAAATGCAACACTGAATGTTAAGCTCTATAGATACTTATATTGTAGATTCCTTAATACAATCGATAATGCCCTCTAGTAACTTACTGGTGCCAATATTTTTACAAACTTGACTTTCAGGTATAGTGTTATCGGTTGCAAATATATACTATTAATACAATGGAGAAGTTTACCCCATGAGAAAATGCAACACTGAATGTTAAGCTCTATAGGTTTCTTTGGTCGATGCATAATACTTGTACTATCGATAATTTTCTTTGGGAAACTACTTGTGAAAATTTCTTACAACCTAATATTTCACTTACAATGTTATCGGTTGCAAATACCTACTATCGATATAATGGAGTCGCTTACCCAATGAGGTTAGAATGAGAAACACTATAAAAACTCCAAATTCAACGAGAGCATCACGAACCTCTTCGTCTGTTGTATATAGAAACCTTTTGACCTTTTTCGACGGTTCGCGTGATATGCGAGCTTGAACACTCGATTGCCGCAATGACCCAATGTCAGGTGACGGATCATCCTGATTTTCAGGAGCAGATTTTTTGCGAAAAATTAATTTTGTAAGCCGACTGACTACCGGTACCGTCTTAGTGTTAGTCTTAGGCTTTGGATCAGTGTCGGTTTCATTTGGTTCCTCGCCCAAATATGTTGGTAATCCAGGCTCTCGTTGCATACCCGACTCTTCTGGTTCAATCGCATCTTCCTCGGTGTTCGTCTCATTGGGTTTTTCTTTCTTTTTCTTGCGTGGCCAGAAATCTTGCGACTCTGGCATCACATTATCAGGTATAAGGAATTGTATTGTACGCCCTTGTTCAGATGTTGGTAGAGAACGACGTTCCGATCGCAAAGGCGACTCAGAGCGCGAGCGTTGCATGCCTCCAGTTGTTGCAATCACTGGTGGCGGCGGTCGCGGAGGGCGATCAGGTCGACGACGACTCGAGTGCGACATTTCCTCATCTTGACCGTGATCGGCCATTTATGTGCCGTTAAATTTTCTTTTGTAGTTCACTTACTATATTTTTTTTTTTTTATTTTCGTTTTGGAACAATAAAATGATTTTTGTTTCTCGAGCAAACTCGAACAGACTGAGCAAAGCTGAGAAACGAGCTGTGCTGACAGCCAAGTTTGAGCAATGTTTGCTTTGACCTGGCGAGCTATCAAAACGAGGCGAGGGTTCAGAGGGCAACAAAGTGTCATACAAATAAAAAAAGCCAAACAGCTCGAGCAATGCAGCCTGGCCAAGTGCAGAGCAAAGCGTCTGCTGCTGCTGCTGTTCCCTTGCAGACTCGTATAGCTCATATATCCTGGCTCTCGTACGTAGTACGTATGCATATTTCATGCGTTAACGCCAACATTTGAATTGCAGCAGCTGCACTGGCAGTGGGCGGGGCAATGGATGGGGGAGGGGGGCGTAACTGGCAGGCAGTTTTTGATTTATGACCCTCGAGTTGGGCAACTCAACCCGCGCCGGGCTTTGGCTTGGGCTATCAGCGCCAGTTGAGTTGTGCCAGGACACATAAAAAATGCATGTACAATAGCATAAATGTGATAAGACCCTCAACAAACTGCTCACAATGGCGCTGTCCGGACGGGCTTAAGGACGCAGGCTCCCTAGAAAACCCATTGCATACAATCAAATGGGATTTGCGCATTCCAAGCTGTGCGATAATAAATGACATTATCCAATTCGAGAGTAAATATAAACGAGAAGGAAGGGTGCATTGGGCATGCGGAAAGTTCTATGCCCTTTCAAGTTCTTATTATTGATTGTTCCAATAGTAGTTTTTATATATATTTAATTGGAACTGTTTTGATAAGTTCTTTCTTAAATCAGTGCTGGTCTTCCTACAAAAACCTTCATTTCAGCCGATTGTTCCTATGGCAGCTATAGGATATAGTGCTGCAATTTGGATGAAATTTGATTTGCATTTTGTATATACTACAAAAGTTCGATGTTGTTAATTTAATTGCAATATCTTGATAAATAACAAAAATCGGCCGATAGTTTGTATGGCAGCTATACGATATATTTGTCCGATACGTTTCGTTCCAACTTATAAACAGCGTGCTTAAATATAAAAACTTGTGTAGCAAGTTTCATCAAGATAACTATAAACCTAAATAAATGCGTTAAAACATACGGACACACGGACAGACGGACAAAGCTAGTTAAATTTCTCTGTTAATTTGCTGATTGAGAATATATATACCCTATAGGGTCAGAGATGTCTCTCCAGATGCTCTGCAAAGTTAAAATAATATGCCATTATCAACATAAACAAATAAAAAGATCTCATTATTTTTATTTTTCAATATTTATTAAATTTGTATTAAGTTTATTGAAAATATTAAAGTATTGTATATAGTATAGTATGTATGTATTCACTAAAAAGCTCTCTGATAAACGCTAGATCATTTTTGATTTGTGTGTTTTATATCGCTTTATTTCTAAATAATAATAAAACTTTATTTAGGGGGGAATTTCTTTCTTTCTTTTTTAATGCAATTTTAAGTACACTTTTTGAATAACAATAGTTTATAACTATTAGGATCATATATAGTATGTATGCTGAATTCTTGTGATTGTGATTTGCTTAAGAAACGTAGATAGGTTAATAATGCCTAAGAAGTAGTATAGATTGTGATTGACTCAAAGTTCTAGTTAGCTGCGGGAAATATCGTCTTCATCGTCCTTTAAATATCCTTTCCCACACTTTTCAATCCTTGCTCGCTACGAAGGGAATTGCGAATGTTATGTGCCATAAACTAAAATAGTAATTATACAATAGTTCTCTCTTTCGATTAAAGGCTATAGATTAATTTGCTAGGTTGTGTTTTTGTTATTTGTGTGTAACTTGTTTTTGATTTTCAATTCTCCATTGATTTTTGTGATTTCTTCTTTCTTTTCTTTTTTTCTTTGTGTTTCTCGCTTAACTATTTGGCTTTGAAAATACTTTGGCGCCACAACGCAGCTTCAGTTTTGTTTTTAACTTCTATTTTGTTATTTTTTATTTGGTTTGTCAATAATTTTATTTGCTTTGTGTTTGTAGTTTTTATTTTTGTTTGCCGACCACATGAATAATGAAAATAATGCACTAGAAATTGTTCAGCAAAAGTGATTACAACAAGGATGCAACTTTCAAGCTACTTCTTTGGTTGGTTTGTGTTGTGCGTGTGGGTGTTTTTTGTGCACGAATAGAACATCTGGCGCAGCGTCCTTTGGTGTGTGTGTGTGTGTGTGTGAGTGTGCTTAACATTAGATACATTTTGTAATTGGTCCTTTGGTTTCAGAAAAACTTTTTGCTAGAAAAGGCACAACGTTTTCACTATTTACTATTTGTATGTCTGTGTGTTTGTGTTTGTGTGTGTGTGTGTGTGAGCCACGCCCAACGCCTTTTGTTGTTTAGCTAGTACGGCTTGGCCGCATCCTTGGAACGTTTCAATTGGACCTTTAAGCGTTTCGTGCCTATCTGAAATCCATGCATTGCCTGTATGGCCGCATTCGCTGAATGTGGATTATCGTACGAGACGAAGCCGAAGCATTTCGATAGATTCGTTTGCTTATCGATAAACACCTTGGCCGATAGCACATTGCCGAAGGGCAGAAATGTCGATGCGAGATCGGTGTCAATGAATTCCTGAGGTAGATGATAGATAAACAGATTGCTGCCATCGGGTCCTAAGAAAGAGAGAGATAATTTGTAGTGCCTGCCTAAAAGTATGCCACAACTGCTACACTCACCTTCGATCTGCTTGCCAGCTACGCCAGCTGCCGCGGCCTGCAAAGCGCTCGCATTCAGCGGCTGCGCGGCGCCATATGCGGCCGCTGCTGCTGCTGCATTGCCATTGGTCAGGCCACCCAGCGTGGTCGCTCCATAGGGATCAGCGGCGCCAGCGGGCCCTAAAAGTCGAGAGATTATTCCAGAGATTTTAATATTAAATTTACTAAATCAACTCAAACCTAGACGAAAGAGAGATAAATATTTTCGCTGCTCTTTGCACGTGCTTAAGCTAAAACTTGTTGTTGTTGAAAGAGAACAAAATATAAATTACACGGAACACACACACACACACAGAGAGAGACAGCGACATCTACCCACACACAAATAACACACACACACACAGAGAGAGATTTGCACAATAAACGCGCCACGTCGCCGCGTTGAGTTGAGTTAACGCATATGGGAAAATGTTTTATATATATTTTTGGGCTGCCCTTTTGTTTTGTATTCCTCCTTCTCTTTTTTCTGTGCTGGCCTTACATTATTAAATTTTATATCCTTTTGTGCATCATAAAAAATTTGTTAGCCTTTGTTGTGCACACACACACACACACAAGCCGCACGTCGCTTGTGTTTTTAATTGAGCCTCGTCGTGTGTGTGTGTGCGGTATAGCAGCGCCCTCTGACGGTTGCTTTGTGAAACACACACACACAGCCAAATACACGAATTTTTGTAATCTACTAAAAATTTATTACATTTTCTTGTGTTTTCTTTGTTATTTACATACGTGTGCAACAACAACAAAAAAGTTAAATGAAATCGTAAAAAATTCAAAAAAAAAAGAAGATATTTCGCCATGAAAATTTTTTGCATTCCTTGCAACTTTCCCTGCACACGACAGTAAAATACCAGAATAATACTGTAAAAAAACAACATCAACGTGCATTTTTATATGCCATAAAATTATGACAACTACATTTTTTATGCCCGACCATTTTAGACATATGTAAAATTTAGAGAAATAAATATTTCAAAGCCTGGTGGCATCAATGTAATTGACAAATGGCTAATTGAAAGCGAATCTAATCGATCAAACTGTATAAAGAAATGTTCAAATGGGTAATAAAGAGATTTTGAATTGTATTGAAAATTGTATTTACTCTATGCAGTATCTATATACAAAAATATATCTGTATGAATAGTGTTGAAATTTGTAAGCCAATTTTCTATACTTTAAACGAGTTTTTGGTAATAAAAATGATTTCTTGTTGATATTTTCTAATATATCTAAGAGCTTTTTAATCTCCTAATCAATGTTGAAAAGTTACTATACTGCAGGAATCATTTTCTATATCTTACTTGTTTTTCTTTAACAATAATTTATTTTCTCAGATATTTTGGTCTCTCAAGGTTTTTTTTCCGACAAGTTTGTCAAGCTTGAATGCAACAAACTTTCTCTTTAGTTCAATAGAGTATTGACTGTATCGCATTCAAAAAATATCTATAAATAAATTTTAGTTTTTATTTTTTACTTTTCCAAGAGCAATCAACAAAGTTTTTTGATACTCGAATTTATTTTTATTTCTTTTTTTTCTATGGCATTGATTTGATTTTTACCCGTTGTTTTTATTTGCATTTCGTTGTGGCAACATTGTAGAAATAGTTGCACGGTTTTAGTTATTGTTGTTGGAACAATAACAAGGAAAAAAGAATGTTTATTGACAGAGTGGGTAAATAAAACTATGAAAACAATGGCCAGAGGGCAATAGCAAAGATATGACTACATGTGTTTTTAATTAACAATAGGCTGAACCTGTGGACGGTGTAGATTGTGAAAGGGTCTACAGTGCGAGGGGTGCGAGGGGTCTCTGGGGTGACTTTATTAAAATAGAATTGGCACAGAGCGAAGTGCCAAATTGGCAGCAGGTTGGGCATATTTCTATAGTTTTAAATTGCACAATAAAATGCAAGTGCTTAAATATTCTAGGATTTAAAGAATAGAAAATTTCACATTTATCGAAATTTTAGACTTCAATTTAATTATCGTGATTTTTTGTGACTTACTGGAGGTAATAGAGTTTAAGGGAATTGTAATTGGATTTTTTTTTTTTTTTTTAAAACTGAAATTACATGGTATATATGTACCAGAAATCAAAATTTTTACTTTATTGAAATTTTGACTGCGATCGGATAATTGACATAGAAGTTATTTAAGAACAAAGGAGTTTTCCGTGTAAAGTATGAAATACAAAATATCGAAGTTAAATATTTAAGAAATGGTTTTCGTACAATACCGTAGAGCACACTTGACTGTAGCTTTCTTGCCGAATTGAATTTCTTTTAAATATTTAGGTTTGTTTATGTTACAACATTCAAGTCTATTTCGGATATAAATAGCCTGGAGATACTTTACTGACCATTATTATATTGGTATTTGGTATTTTCTAGTATACAATGGAAATGCACTAGGGGAGTTGGAATTTTGTGTAGACTAGGCAGTTAGTATTTTGTTGGAATTATTAGTTATTATTTGATAGGGCAGGTCACAGGCAGGGCACATGCAGGCGGTATTTGCAGCGGGAATTTTGTGTATGTGAGGAGTGCAGCCGTAAAGTATGCTATACTTATAGAACTAGTATTAATTTGCATAGGAGAACAAGGACAACACAGAGTTAGTATTGATAACACATGGAAAACGCATACACACTTCTGTTAGACACACACACATACAGAGAGACATACATACATGAGGTGTACTTACAAAGCGCGCTCAGTGCGAGAGTTTGGCTGCTTGCCGCTGGTGGCGGAGGCGGTGCCACGCCCATTAGCTGAGCCAAATTCAATGCATGATGCGCATGCGTGACCAATTGTCCAGCGTTGGGGGCAAAGCTTGCGGCGAGCTGACGTTGTTGCAAGCCGTTGCTGATGATGTTCTTGTTGTTGTTGTTGTTGATGTTAGTGTTGTTGTTGTTGCTGTGGCTGAGGTGCTGCTGTTGCTGTACGCTGCTGATGCTGCCAAGGCTGCTGATGCTGTTGCTGTGGTGTAGACGGTGACTGTGACTGAGACTGCTGATGCCGCCGCCACCGCCGCCGCCGAGGTTGCTGCTGTGCTGAGGCGTGCTTAATAGGGTTACCAGATTCTGCATAGACATGGATGCATTGGCGAGCAGTCCAGTGCCAGCAGCATGCCCGGCGGCAGTGAGCCCGATGCCGCCGCCGCCGCCGCTGCTGCCGCTGCCGCCGCCGCCTGCGGATGATGCACCGAGTGGGCCAAGTGCGAGAGATGATGGTGCTGCTGCTGCTGCTGATGATGATGCTGGGCCTGCGCCGACGGCTGCTGCGGCTGCTGCTGCTGCGACTGCTGCGGCGGCGGCTGAGGCGTTGGCAGCGTGGGCAGCCGATAAAGTTGTTGCTGGGCTGCCGGCAGCGCCGGATGGTGGTGGGCCGTGTTGGCCGTGGTGGGCACTGTTATCCGGTGGGTGGAAATTTAGTCCTGATTTCAGTTTCCATAATAGGTTTTGTTTTGTTTTTTTTTTTTTTTTGGTTTTTTGTACAGTTTTTTTTTTGAGTTTTGGTTTATGGTTGTAAGGTTTGGTTGAGTTGGTTGATTGATCGATTGATTGATTGATTGATTGATTGTTTGTACATGACCACAGAGTCAATCATAGACATACCAAAAAATGTTCAACGAATATTTATATATATAAAAAACATAGAAGAAAACACACACCCAATTGGATTATTTACATTTACAAGAAATTATAAATTAATTTTGTCGATAATTGTTTTTTTGATTTTGTGTTTTATCGGATTTCATGTAAATTTATGTAAATATTTATAAACATACAAATAATCATAACATGAACAGAAAAGAGCAAACAAACGAAAAAGGTGAAACAAAGTGAGGCAAAGGAAATTAGAAAAAACAAATAAAAATTGAATAAAATAAAATAGTAAATAAAAGAGGAAATGAACTCAACAGAAACTCAAAAAATTGCGAAGAAAATAAAACAAAAATAAAAATGAAAAAGATGAAGTGATGAAATTAAATTAAAAGAGAAGTAAATAAGAAGTAAATTAAACAAATAAATAAAAAAATAATAAATAATGTGCAAAATGATGATGTAAAATAAAAAAATCAAAACAAAATAATAAGAAATAAAAAGTGTTTAAAGAATTTTACAAATAATAATAAACTTATCGATAATCATAAACAGTTAACGCAAAGACATCAATTCTATTTTGGGAATGCAGTTAGACAAAGATAACTAAATAATTAATTAATTAATTAAATTCAGAGGCGCGAAACAAAGGCGTGGCTGGCATATAACTCAAAAAAGGGGGCGCTATGAAGAACTGCAGCATATTACTGTTATTTTTTTGAGTTGCTTCTTTGAAATGGGTGGCTAAATTAGTTCAGCAAGCAGCTACACAAAATGGGGACATCTGAACAGGGAGCGAAAGAGAGACAGAGAGAAAGGTAGATAGACAGAGGGTGGAAGAGAAAGAGATCGAGCGGGCGACATAAAGAGAGACTTGCAGGTGAGTAGATGTGTGTGTGTTGGTGTGTGAGTGTGGCATGCACACAGAGAAATGAGCACAGACATTTTTGCACAACATTCAACGATTTTAGGCACTGTTTTCCTCCACTTCCTTTGGCTGAATTTCACTTTGAATGAGCCGAAACTATCATATGTGCTGAGCTAAGACCTTATTGCTACCCTCTCCACCTACTCCCCCCTCGGGCGACTGTCGGCATAATAAAACTTTAAGTACCACAAGCCCAGCAGGTGCGTTTTTTGTTCGCCCTGCTCTCAAAGGATTTGCATTTGCTTAGCCTGTGCCGGTGTCTTTGTCATAGACCCGGGGCTATTGCTTTGCCAGCTACCTATCTACCTCTGCACTCTATGGCGTTTTTCTTTGATGCGCCACAGCGACGCCTTGGGGCCTTTGGTGCCTGACTTGGCTTGGCTTGGCTTATAAAAATTGCAGGCCAAAAAATGCCAGACATGGAACTCCTTCTCTGTAGGTAAACATGCCTGGCATGCCGCTGCCGCTCTTTAATAATTAGCAACGTGCCACGCCCCTAAAAAACTACTTTTGGCACTTTTAGCGCAAATTGGTTAAATCAGTAACGTTTACCGGCTAGGCACACTTAACGGTTTTTGCACTGCGCTGCTGCTCCCCTCAACAAAAGGCACGTTCCATACATTTGCCGGCCATTTGCTGACCTGCTCCTCCTTCCCTTCCCCCCCCTTCTTGTTCTTTAGCTTGGACTTTCTCGGAATCGGAGTGTCTGTGCTGACATTTAAAAACGTCATTTGTTATTCAAGTGGCATACGTCGCTCTAAGTTGCCCTCCTCTAACTGCGCCCCCCCCCAATCTGCAGTTTGCCTCCAGTCCAGTTGTCCCCATCATCGTTCACTCGTCTACTCGTTCATCTGCCCTTACTGTCACCGCTTAGCGTCGTTTATGCTTCCTGCTTGTTCCCTTGCTACGATAGTTATACTCTTCTTTTGGAGTAGCTGAGCTGGAGTTTTTGGTTGAAGATATGTTCAATAGGTTTAAAGAATTCGGCAGCGATTTAAATGCAGTTTTATAGAAAAGTTTCTGAAGTAGTTCCTGTTGTTCTCTCATTGGTGTGAACTTGAATATTATTTTCAAAGGTTATGTTTTCTTGAATATTGCCCAAAATTAATTGAGTGTTATATTGAAATTAACTTATAAGATGTCATCATCTTGAAAGTGTTAAGAACTGTTCATGAAACTTCTTAAACATGTGCATTATTTTCTACCATTTCAGGTGAATATATCTATTCTATATAATACTTTTTGGCGTCTTCTTCTTCTTCATATTAATCAATACTGAAAGAACTTAGAAAATATCTTTAATTTCTAATATTTTAAGTCACTTGGAACAGTGCTCAGACCTATTGCGATATAACGCCTTTTGAGGTTAGGCTTGACTTTATATTTAACCTTTTTCAGAAAAACTATCAAGTTAGTTTTATAGTGATTAGCAATTTTTTTTAAACAATATGGGAACAACTACATAAATATGTTTATTTTCTGGGACATTAAGGTTAGGTTTCATTTCATATTTAACCTATTTCAGAAAAACTGACAGATTCATTTTATAGTTTCAAATAAGTAGCAATTGTCTTAAACAATATAGGAATATATGAAGAAATATGTTTATTTCCTGACATTTTAAATCCCATTTTTAGGGTAGTGCTCAGACCTTTTTCTATATAAAGCTTTTTGAGGTAAGGTTTTACTTCATATTTAACCTATTTCAGAAAAGTATCGCATTTTTTTTGAATTGTACAGAAACTACTATAATTTTTGTATAGGTATTCTCCTAAGTTTTTAATATTCCTAAAGGGTATACCGATTTTCGCTTAGTACTTTCAGCTACCCTTTAACTATTTTTTTACGATTACAACACGCGTCGCTCAACATTTGGCTGTCTGTGATTTTTTTCAGCTCCAGCTCTCTTGTGCTTGATTTGTTATGCGCAAAATGTTCACGTCGTCGTCGTCGTCATCGTCGAGACTAGCCAGACAAGGCGAGGGTGAGAGCAGTGCCAGAGTTCGGAGTTGTGCGGAGACCTTTTGGGAGGAGGGCGTGGCATGCTGCTGGTCATTCTAATGAAGCGACGTTGCATATGCAACACGTACAGACGACACTGCGAGCTGTCCGGCTATGCCTAGCTGTAATTGTAACTATAACTGTAGCTGTGTGTGTCTGTGTTGGTAACTGTGTGTGTGTGTATATATGTGTGTGTAGTTGTTTCTTTGTTGCTCTGAAATCTGTGCAATTCCTTTGCCTTTTTTGCACTCATCGTTTTGCCTTGGCCATCACCGCCATCGCCATCGCCTGCGCCTCCGCCTGCCTGTCGTCCACCTTTTAATCCTATTACAATTTTTGTTTTATTCATCATGCTCAACAGAGTGCGGCCTGCTGTTTTCCCCCTCCCTCCCCCCTCTCTCTCTCTATCTCGCACTCTTTTGCCCACTTTCTGCTCTACATTTATGCAAATTTCGGTTGCTTAAATTGAAATTAATTATTTGACAGTTGTCGCTTGCAAATGACTGGGAAGACATACTGACGGCAGTCACTGTTCTTACTTCTCGTTAGCTTTTCTCTCTCTCTCACTATCTCTTTCGCTGCCTGTTGCTGTCTTGCTTACTCTCTCCCTGGGCTGACTTTGTGTCAGGCCGAGGTCGACTGTTATAAATGAAGAGAACAGACAATGGATTTTTTGTGTTTTGCGTTTTTTAAGCTCTCCCTCTCTCTCCTTCTCTCTCTGGAAACTTTAACATTAATTCTTGTTTGGTTTTTTAAATGCCCAACAAATGTTTGCAGTGTACGACACAGCTTAGTCAGGTACACTTAAAGTCATTTATCTTTCAGCTGAAAGCGCTGAAAAATGTTGCAGTAAAAGTGAAGGAAGGTTTTGCCAAAAGTAAAAACTGTTTAGTTTAACTCACTGAGAGATTAATCTCTGCGGAATCAGGTTGAAAGAAAGTAGAGGAAAGCTGTGCTAAGAGTTATATATCTTTTTATATCCTTAATGATTTATTTTTTGTATAAGGGAGTTTCGGGAATGATAAGCAAACATTTGTTATTAGTGAAGTCTTTTTACTTAGGTAGTTCTTTCTTCTGGAACTTTCTTTTGCATTTTTTTAAATCATTTTGTGCTTGAACCTTAGCATTTTACTGCACTTCTTAGTAGAACTTAGGGCACTCTTTATGCTACTTTCTTCAACCTTTCTGTCTAGAGAAAAATTACATGAATTTCCTTGACTTTCCCGCCATCTATAATGAACCCAGACTCATTCAAAGCATTCTTTCCCTTTGGCAGCCAACTATTCAATCTTATTTTCTACCAAGTCTTTACTCTCTTTCTTTGTTTGGGTAAACCGTAGCGAACACACACACAAAACGTAGCTAATTATAATTCTAGTCGAACAAGAAATCACACACAGAAAACGAATAGAATCGGTAGATAAATAACAATGAGAACAACGTATAGATAAACTAAACACGCAATTAAATTAAATAACAAATTGATTTTTTTTTTGGTTGCAAGAGGAGTAAGAAACAACAAAAAAAAAGACATAAAGTGCGCGCAATCAACACGAAAATTACACGAGAAATTTTGGAATGTTTCTCAGCAACGAGCAAAATGAGTGAAAACAAAGAGAAAGAGATACAACATAAGAAATAGAGATAGAAATAGAGAGAGAGTTACAGAAAGATGCACAGAGAAAGACTAAAGAAATACTGTGGATTTTGGTTTTATACTTTTTTGTTTGTTTGTTGATTGGTGGAAATGATTCTAACTGAGGGCCGAGAAGGATCTTCAAGGGGGGCGGGGAGGGGTCTCATGGATTGATTGGTTCTTGTCATTTATCGTTAGACTCTACTCGGATCTGTTGCAGATCGCTCTCGCTCACTCACCTTGCAGATAGTGTGGATGCAGAGCATAGGCCTGCATGTGCTGATACAGCTGCAATCCTCCCGTCGGATCCGCACTGAGATAAGCGGCTGCGGCAGCAGCTGCAGCTGCTCCAGGCGTCTGGGCGTGATGGGGGTGATTGCTGCCAAGTAGCGTGGGCGCTAGCGATGCACCCAGTGCTGCCGATGTGGGCACTGTGACCAGTGTGGCTGTCTGAGCTCCACCAGCGCCACTCGGCACTGACGGCACACCAGCCAGCGCTGCGGCCATTGAGGGATTTGTGCGCGTGCCTGTCGGCGCGGCAGCAATCAGTGCTGTTGCCGCATTGGCCGTGGGCGTGGCAGCAGCTGCTGCCGCCCCGCTGGGTGTTTGGGTCAGTGCGCCAATGCCGCATATCGCATGCAACTGCTGCATCTTCTTCTGATCCTTCTCCTTTTGTGTGTCAGCGAACTTCACCACCAGCGGCGCTGAGCAGCCCTCCATGGTTTGACTCTGGTGTAGGGCCTAGAAAAGGGGGAAGGTGGGGAAATGAATTCGTTAGTGGAGACTTGATTAAACAAAGGTGTGTACATATGTTAATATATATGTATATGATAGTGTTAATAAATCTATAAATCGTTCAGACGTTCCAGTCCACCTTCTTTGTACAAAATTCTTTGCGTCATCGTGCCCTGATACCTTCGTCAGCTCTAGAGAGAGTCTCTTAATTCAGTGTTGTATTCAATATTGCTAGCGAGATCTACTAGTAAAACCGGTAAACTTCAACTAACACCCCTGGTATATAGATTGTCTGGAACATCACGTGCTGTAAAACTGCTCAACTACAACAATCCACAAAGAAGACATATGTTCCATTTAGGTTCTACTAGCCCGTTTAATTCAAATATGTGAAAAGTTCTTTAAAATTAGTAAGTTTCCTTTTTTGAACAGATTCTTAAAAAAATTGACTGATACAAGCAAGAAAAGAATTAATTTTCAATTAATTTTATGAGTTTCGTCTTAAAGAGAGAGTAGATTTAAAAGTAGTCAATTTCATACTATTCATTTACCATGTTTTTCAATCGATTTATCTGCCGATCGATTTATCTTTCTATAGTTTTTATATCAATCTGCCATATTTTAAACATCTTTTTCATTGATCTATAATGTTTATCCAGTAATTTATAATATATTTATTCCGATCTATTTAACTCTTAATTTATCCATGCATCCATCTTTTTATAGATCAATCTATGCATCTATCCATTTATTAATCTATACATATATTCTTCTATTCAACCACTCAACTTTTCATCTACTCATCTATTCATCTATGCATGAGTTTAACAATTAATCTATTCATCTATTCACCTTTTGATCTATGCATCTATTAATCTATTTATTTATCCATCTATTGATCTATTGATTTATTTATCTATTCATAACATATTGATTTTCGTCTGTTCATCTGTCTATCTATACATCTATCCATCTACTCAACTTTCTTTCTATCAAATTATTTATATACATTTCAAATTTTATCATCCATCCATGCATCAAATACACCGACCTTTATACCCTTAATTCCCTCTTTTTTATCTATCTATACTTTCTATCAAATTATCTTTCATCTGTCTTTCAATTTCCCTCATCCATTCATCTACTGTCTGCCAATCTATCATTTTAATTGAGCACTTTTCAATCGCCTCAATTGAGGATTACTTTGCTAACTGCTTCAGTAAGTGTCCTTCCATCAATTCCCAGTGCACTCAGCAGAGTACGCCTCCATCGTTCTGACTGCGGCCAGTTAACAACAGCTTCCAATGGCATTACTAGAGAAACTTTAGCTGTTTTGATAAGTTTTATGGGCCGCTGTGGCGGCTTACAACATCAAAATAATGACGCGCACTTAAGCTGCGACCGCGAGCAATATCAACAGCAGCAGCAGCAACAGGAACAACCACGATGCTTGTCCAACGCTTCCGGCTGCAGCAGTGGGTGGCGACCACAGCGATTGCTGGCAGCCAACGTTGGGCGCCCGCTGGCTTCTGCGTTTGCCTAAGCGACTTAATTTACACCTTTTACTAAGCCCAACAAAACAAACAAACGGCGAGAAGAGGCGAAAACTAAAACATAAACCAGGCCAAAAACGGGCACAGACATTTAGCGGCGGCATTAGATGCAGTTGGTGGCGGAGGGGCAGAGAGGGGGGAGAGAACGCGCCTGGAATGGGCCCAAGCCACTTTAGTCATTTCCCGGTTTATGTAGACTTTATCATTGAGACCAGGCGACGGGCTACGCCGGCAACTTCCGCTAAATTGTGGCGGCCAACAGTTTGTGCAACTGGGCCAAGCCAGCAGCACATGAAACAGGCGAGAGGGGAGGGCACGAGGGGCGAAGGGGGGGTGCTGGTAACTGGCGTATCCTGGCAGCCAGAGCAGAAGTGCTCTTTAATTACATTGACTATAATTCTTGCGGCTGTGGCGCGACTTTTATGACCGGCTGTGGCTGTTGTTGTTGTTGTAGTTGTTGTTGTCACAGTTGCTGCTGTTGTTGCAGTTGTGCTCTTCCGTGGCACTGGCAACAAAGTAATTAGGCAAATTTCCGAGTTTTTAAACAGGTCGCCCCCCAAAAAGTTTTCAGAGTTGTCGCACTTTTTACCTTGGCACAAAAGCGCATTGAAATGACAACGCGACAAGAAATGAGCGCAAAAACTGCTTGGGAATTGTAAGTAGCTAAGAATGTGGCTGGATTTTGGAAGGGTATTTCAGTTAGAGTAGTGATAATTAGGAAGGTGAATGCTAGAAGGATTCTATAGTTTTGCTGGAGATTGTTGAATTTGATGAACAGTTTTTATTTAGCAATCATTTTTAAATATTTATTATTTAATTATTCGTCTTAATGCCTTTAATTTAATCTTATAGAAATATTTTAGATAAAACTGCAAAGAAATCTAAAGAAATTTCTTACCAGAAACTTAAGAACTTGATAAATAAATGCGAAAGAAATCTGCATGTGCTGAAAAATCATTTCATCCTTCAGTGATATAAACAAAAAAGCACTTGGCAAGCCACAACAGCAACACAACAACAACTGCAACACCATTACAACAGTAACAGCAACAACAACAACAAAGTGCCGTACAGGGTGTCGCAACTGTGGCGATTTGTTGCTAAATAAATTGCTGAGGTTATAAACATTGCACATTTTTTTTTTTTTTTTAAAGCATTATTATTTATTATTCTATAATCACAAGGAATCGTTCAGTTCCATCTGAACTTAACCTAATGCGTAGCTTAAAAGATAAAATTATGGTTAAAGTTCCTTAATTATAATATATACAAGAGTACACTAGAGGTATTATGCTATCTTACGACTAAGGAGCTCATGTGGATGAATTCTCTTCAAACGTCGGAGGGAAATGGGGTCGACGAGATCACTCGCCAACGTGTTCGGGTGGGCGGTGAGTCTGTCGGCATATCGGCTGCTGTGGAAATTTATTTGATCTCCCAAAGGGACAATCTTTAAGTCTCTTTCGATGACCCGGTTGCTCACGTACCAGGGTAGTCCAGATGCATGTCGTGCCGCTCGCGATTGAATAACTCTAAGCCTATTGAGCTGCGTCTTGGAGGCAGTACCCCACACTTGAATAGCGTAGGTCAGAGTTGGACGTAATATGGTTTTTATCAGGAGAGCCTTAGTTGCCATTTGGAGTTTGCTAGAGTGGAAGAGCCAATCCAGCTTTTTGAGTTTCCATGAGGACTTGGCTCTAACTGCAGTGATATGGGCTTTCCAACTCAGCGTCCGGTCGAGGTGAACTCCGAGGTAGCAGTGGGATGAGACGTAGTTTATGATGTCTCCGTTGAAGAAAAGACCTAAGCAGGTTTGAGGTCGCAGAGTGAATGTAACACAGGCCGACTTCGTGCAATTAATGGCTATGTTCCATTTGGCCGTCCAATCCTCAATTGCATGCAGCCATTCCTGAACTGCGTTGGAGGCGACTTGCAATGATGAAAACATTGCACATTAATATTAAATGCGTTTTGCGTTGTTCGCCAGCTTGGTGGTGCATACTTTCAGGCGTCAATGGACTGCAATGACTTGCAGCTTCTTCTGCGCGCGCTACCACCCTAGCCCCTTTACAGACCCCCACCCCCCTGGCTGACAAAGCTTACTTGCCAAATCATTTGGGCGAGGCGGGGCGAGGCTAGGCGACTCATTGCGTTCGCCTCGTGCGTGCCTGGCATTCAGTAATTTGACTTCAAATGCATTAAAATTGCACACACACACACACACACGTACATACACCGCAGCATATGTATGTGTATTTGTATGTGTGTTAGTGTGTTTGTCCGTGTGTATATAATGCAGCTCGCCCGCAACACATTCATCTTGCAAAAGGCGACAAATTATGTGCAATGTACAGACACAGAGACAACATGTTGGAGTCGCCTCTATTACTCCAGAGCGCTGTCTCCCTCACTCCTCCTCTCTCTGCCTCTCTCTCTGTAGCATTTACACTCTCCCGCTTCTCTCACTCGCTTTTGGTGTGTGCTTTACATGTGTTTGTGTTTGCCTGTCGGAAGTTTGTAATTTTGCCTGTTTCCGGCACAAAACTTGCATTAGTATTTGTGCACGCGTCTCTCTCAGTGTGTGTGTGCGTGTGTGTGTGGGAGACTGCGGCCGGGCCGGAAAATGGGTTTACTATGGAATCTGTTCTGTTCTCTCTTCGTCTCTCTCTTTCTCTGTCTGTCTCTGTCTCTCGCTGCCACTGCGAGGCATTTGCCGTTGACTTCTTCCGCTGCCAGCGGCGGCGTCTTGCTTGCATTTCTACTTCCTGTTGCTGTTTTTGTTGTTGTTCTTGTTGTTGTAGCTGCATGCGGTTAATACCCAGTGATTTATAAACGAAGAGCAGGTGTGATGGTTATGGGAAATTTGTAATTAAGGGAGAAATGTGGGAAGGTTCTTAAAAACAACTTCTTAAAATTGTATAAATAATTAAAAAAGGGAAAAATAAATTCTGAGAACAAGAACAATTAATATAAAAGATAAGATTACTGAAGGAAATAATTTTATAAAAAAACAAATATATTTTTTAAAATATTAATAGTCAAAACCGTAAGAATAATATGTGCTACATAAGTTACAAATTTGATTTTTAGAAATAAATAAAAATTAAATTGAGTTCAGATAAAAAGTTCATCATTAATCAATTAGAACTTTGATCAATGTCATGAAATGATTATTTACTGTTCAAAAAAAACTACTTAACATACTTCTAATATATTCAACTCCCAATCAAGTGTAAAAGGGTATCTAATTGTCTGTCATTAACAGCTTATCAGTTGGTGTACGTGTCTGTATGGCCGAGTATCGTGTTTTATATGCGCGACTCTTGCCGCCACAGCAATTAATCATTGCGACAGTTTTGCGACGCGGCCAGCACAGATACACCCACACACACACACACACGTTGACTTAAGCACACACACACACACACATGCACACATAGTCTGCCTGAAACAATGACGCAGCTTTAATAGCACATTAAATTACAACGATCGGCGGCTCTATTCGCAGGCAATCGGTATTCAAGCCCACCTCTACCTTGCCCCCATTACACCCTCTCTCTTCCCTCCCCACCCCTCTTTACACTCACCTTGATCGCCCCAATGGCATTCTGTTTGGTTGCGAATGTTACGAATGCACAGCCCTTGCTCTGGCCAACCTGATCCCGCAGCACGGTGCACTCCTCGATGGTGCCATGGCCCGTGAATAGTTGCCTCACATCGGCCTCCGTGTACTTTTTGTTCAGCATGCCGACGAAAAGTTTACGCTCTGCAAAACACAGAAAAAAATAATATATATATAAATTTTAATGCAACAGAAAAGTATTTCAGAAAATTGTTGGCAAATTATTCACAAATTATACGTAGGGGGGGGGGGGAGGGGGCTGACTACACTGCCTTTAAATGAAAAGTTCAAGTGGCAACAACATGAACAATTATGAAATACTATATTATATGTGTGGGGAAGGCTTCTCTGCTGTGGGTAAAATTCTGGAGAGGCAAACAACATGGCGACAATTTGTATTGTTCTGTTTTTGCGTTTTTGTTTTTCCCGGTTTTACTTAATGAGCTGACTCCACAGCAACTACTCATAATTATGTGTGGCTGTGTAACGGATGCCTTTTATTTTTAAGGGGGCGTGGCACTTGACATTAACTAACTGTACAGTCATTGGACTTGACTGACGGCTGCATTGGGAGCTTGATGACCTCAGTAGGAGCACAAATGGGTATCGTTAAATGGAAGAAATATGTTCAAAATAAGACTTAAGAGTATAAAAAAATATAAATTTTAGGTTTTAAGTAGAAGCTGTTTAATTTTTATTATAATCGAATTACTGTGATATATTGAATGTAATAAATCTGTTAAAAAAATGTGATGTTCAACTCGTAAATCATTTAAATAATTCTCATTTCATGTTTCCACAGAATAGAACAGGCAAAAGCAGGCGTGGAATATCACAAAAACACATATATGTTTTATATACTTAATCAGCATCAACAGATGCGTCGATATAGTCATCTCTGATCAGTCTCTACGAAATCATCTAGAGCTTATAACACCAAGGACCATGAAAAAAATAAATAAAAAATTTTAAATAATGCACGTTGATCAAGTTAATTCTAGATTTTGTTCACGCCCTTTTCCACCCCCTTAAACCAATAAAAAAGGATAAATTATATCAGGATAGTTCATTTTTGATTATGAAAATAATTATTTAAGCCTAACTAATTTCTGCAAATTTGGTTGCGATCGTATAGTAAACATAGAAGTTATTGAAGAATGAAATTTAAAAGAAACACAAATTTTCAAGCCTGCAAAGTATGCAACACAAAATACAATTACCCTAGAATTGATATATTTAAGCAAACGTTTTCATCAGGTGAATAGAGGGTACTTTCTACTTAATAAGTAAGTAAATTAATGTTAAAGCTTTGTTTATCTGTAATAATTTCAAGATTTACCAGCTAAAAATAAAGCTGCTTTTAGCTGGAAAAGGTAGAGCTTACCAAGTTGCTTTCAAGTAGCTTTCAACACTCACAGCTCTCAGCTGCTTGTGCCGACTTAAGCGCCGAGCATGTGATAAATATTTAGTGTTTAGTTTTATGACTTTGTGTGTGTATTTTTACGACGCCCTCGAGTCTTTGGTTTAACTGATTGAACATGGCGTATGAGTTATGTGAGAGTGAGTGTGCAATTTATCAACCCATAATTAATCAGAGCCCAAGTTTGTTGTAAGCACTTTGAAAGCCATTTTCTGGGCAATTGACAAAGCAGCTGCTGCGACGTGGGGCAAGCTGTAAATTGTGAATTTTCTGTCTGTAAGTTGCAACTGACGGAAATAACTTTAAACTGCAACAATAAATCGCAAGTTACAAAGCTCGTGCGAGTGCCCTCCCCTCCTCCATAGGTCTCTGCCTTCTGGCCTCTATTCATCCCATCGGAATAGTTGTGAGAAAAAGTTTCCCTTTTGCATTGGAATTGCATGCTTTATCTTGGCTGCAAAACAAAACGCATACGCAGCTTCCTTAACCCTTTCCTGCTTCCTCTCCTTCTCCTTCTTCTACTCGTTTCCTTCCCGGATTGGAGGCAAACTTTTGAGCGCACATGCAAAAGACTAAAAACGCAATCGCAACAAATCGAATCATTGCAACAACAAAGCGCTTGGCGAAAACTTTTCATTTTCCAACACTTTAGAGAAGCCCCCAAAGTTTCCGTTGCACGCACACATACACACGCACGCACACACATATGCAGAGTGTCGCTAGAAAGTGGGTTAAAAGAAGTGCAGCCATTTCCCAATTTCAGCTGCAAAAACAAACTAAGCGTGCACTGCAAACCACTTTCTAATACCCTAACTAAGGGCAGGGTAGCTTGAGGCACTTGAGTTGAATTTGTAGGAAAGTTGATAGAATAAGTATTGAAATTTATTACTGTCTGGATGCTTAGGCCTGAAGTAATAGGTAAGTAAACTCTCCATACATTATAAAAAAAAAAAAAAATAAAAAAAAAATTAATAAATAAATAAAGCAAAATTTAAAATATACTTGAGGTCTGCTTTTATATAGGAATAAATATATATATATACATACATATAGAACAATTTTAAAATGGTTGGATTAATCAAATTAACACAAATAAAAAAATAGAAAAAAAAAATTTTTACCAAAATAATTATGATTGAAATATGCCAAGAACGAAAGGAACTATTTTCAATATTTCATAAGGGTGAAACATTGGTTTTAAAACTAAAAAATCTCAAATTAAAAACAAAGAAAATGATAATAAATAAAAAAATTATTACAAATAAAAAGAAAATTGTTAATGCCACAATATGGGAATACAAATTATTTTTATTTTAATATTCCAAATGGTTGGGACATTAAAAACAAAAAAAAAAAAAAAAAAAAACATTAAATCACCGAAATTTATATTTAAAAAAAATTAAAAAGTTTAATAGACTTGAAGTATACATTATAAGTAATTAAGAAATAAACTATATTATTGAAAAAATATTAATATTTAATATAATTGTATTCGATCTTTATATATTTTATATTTATATTAATGAAGAAATGTTCAAATTAATTTTCTAAAATACATTCCAAACAAGCTTTGCATTTCCTCATCACAGGTCACTCCTTAGTTAAAAGATATTTATAAGGTATTTTTTGTACCCATTTTCTGGCTCGTAAGCGTATGCAATTTCTCACACTATCGAGCACGATATGTGTTCTTCTTCTTGTTCTTTATTTTCTACACCCCTCCAAGGGCTGCTGTCGTAAAGTATAAATATATAGAAAATTGTGTCGCTGCAACGGAAGTGATTGGAAATTGTTGCGTTCGCTTCGCGTTAGCAAGGCGAAGGTTTTTCGTGCGACTCCAAAGTGGTTCAGGTTCAGGTGCTGCTTCAGTTGCAGTTGCAACAACAGCAGCAGCAGCAGCAGCCACAGTAGCAGCAGCCACAGTAGCAGCATCAGAAGCAGCCTCTGCCCGCTGGTCTTATCGAGCGCAAAGTTTTTCCACACTCCGTTGTGTGCGAGGCACTTCTTTGCCTCCTTTGCCTCGCCCCCTTCTCGTTGGCATTGTTTGCTTCGAGTACCATGTGCAAGAATTTATTTGAGGTTAGTTCAGGTGTGACACAGAAAGTAACATTTTATATATTTATTGTATGGATTTGCCATTTCAAGCTGCGCCACTGCAACTTTCTGCAGCGAGCCAAAGTTAACGAAAGTATGACAAAAAACTTATTGCAATTGACGGCGGGACAGGTGGGAAATGTAAGAGAGAGGGGGGGGGCAGCTGAGGATGCTGCTGCTGCTGAGAGCTTGTTAAGCATCTCTTTTGTAGCTGGCAGCGCGTCTGCTGATTGGAAAGTTTTATGCGCACGTGATTCTGCAGCGATAAAGGGCGGAGAATATCTCTCGCGCACTATATCTGCGTTTGTATCTGCTGCTGACTTGCCGTAAATTGCTGTGCAGGCAAAGTGGAGTAGCGAAAAAAGGGGTGTAGAGGTACAGGGCGCCGGCACTTGGTCATTGCAAGAGTTTATGGCCCTGCTAGGGCACTGAAATTAAGACACGAAATGCCATTTGTGATGCCAAGTTGCGTACTTCTTTATACCCTGCAATGCAGTTAGGAGGGCAAGATGGACTAGGGAGTAATGTCGATATTTATAGGGTATAAACTATGAGAAATCATTTCAAAATGAACTAATCTGTGCAGCATCTCTTGATCTGCATTGCATATATATTTCATCAACCTTATTAAATTCACAGAAGGTCATTTTGACCTTTTGTTCATGCATTGAGTATCATACAGTCGCCAGAAGGATTTTCCACTGGATTTTTGTCTCAACTCTTCTTATGTGCCACGCACAATGGAACTTGACACTCTCGTGTGCATCATTAATGCACCAATGACTCAACATTCATTTATTTTTACGTCCACTCTATCATATCAGAAGACTTACACAAGAACCCGCAAGTCACGCTCGCTTTCGCTTCCCCACATCCCTACTCTCTGCTCTCTCACTCTCTGCAGCCCCATTACAGTTGCAGAAATTGCAATTTCACGACAATTACCACAAATTGGTTTCCTCAACTGGTGGCAGACACAGCGTAGCGCACATTGTGGGGCACAGTTCGTCCTCGAGTTGC
This sequence comes from Zaprionus indianus, assembly GCA_018904595.1. Lineage (NCBI taxonomy): Eukaryota > Metazoa > Arthropoda > Insecta > Diptera > Drosophilidae > Zaprionus > Zaprionus indianus. Next base: position 9,810,074 of record JAEIHA010000905.1, read on the forward strand.
AGCTTCGTCCTGCCTGCCTTCCGCCTTACAATTATGCAGAGAGAATGAAATGCACATAAAGTTCACACAGCCGCCTCGGCATGCGGCGTATAATTTTTGGGTAACAGCTCCAACGTAAGTTCATCTGTTGGGCAACAGTTCCCGCTTCCCCTCTGCCCCTCTTTGCTGTCCTGGTGCGCCCTACTTGGGCATATGATGTCGTTAACTGTCTTAAGATTTATGTGCACAGTCAAAGGCGGAAACTGCACTTATGTCTTGTCTTTCTCGCAATCTTTCTTTCCCCCCTACCCCCACTTTTCCCTCCTCTTTACTTCCTTCTCCGCCGCCCACAGCTGACTTATCTGCGGCTCATATATGTATTTCACTTCACACTTGAGACATCAACTTTCATGTCAAGTTTGGCCCCGACAAAAGTTTGTCATGTGCACAATTTTTATGCCATCTGCAGTTCCTTCCCTCCCCCTCTCCCATTCTCTTTTTCATGCTCTTCTCGTATCTTTTATCTGGATTGCATTCAATTTGCGCGGCAATTAAATTTTGGAATTCACCTTTAAGAGATACCTGACGCACAAGGAATTTTAATTATTTCAACAATTTGTTTGCCATGCATAAACAAATTAAGCCCTTTGCAAATATTTACAAGCTTAGCTGCAAATGCAAGGCACACGCTCAGGCAAAGCACACACAGTGATACGCACTTAAGTATGCTATGCAAAATTGCAAACATCTACGGCTTGACTAGGCAAGCCACGGTGATGCCCATTGAATGCGTAATACACTACCTAGAAGTGATACATAAGTGAGCGAGGGAGGAGTTGAAGATACTCTGTAATTATGAAATTGTGCGATATCTATCGAGAGTTCAATATATTCATCAATTGAGGGGTATTTAGATATACTAAATATATTAAATTTGAATATAAGTAGAGAAACAGTTCTCCTTACATTTTCGTACAATTCTAAGAGGGCGATATTAAAGAATACAATTTGTTAACAAACAACCTGTAAATATATTTTATATTATATAATTCATCATAGTTAGCATAAGACACTTAGAAGTAATCTTGGGGAAAAATCTAGAGACACTCATTAGGTTACATATTTCATTTTCTCTTCAATCGATTTCCTGCTGTCAAATCTTCACTCAGTAAGCCGCAGATTCCTTGTCTCTTTATTTTCCCTCATATGCCTCAAGTAATTTATCAAACTCCGCATGCTTCATCTCTTTAATCCCAAACACCCAGCATATTCCTGCATTCCCAACCAAATCGTAGTAAACTTTGTCTACAGGAACATAAAGCAAATAACCCGCAGTAAGTGTATAAGGAAAGGAAATAAGGAAAACAAAAGTCAATGCATTAACCAGGACAATTGCATTCATACGGTGGGCAGGGAGGCGTGGCAAAAACTTGTAGAAGAGAATACGCCTCAAGTGCTTGCAGATTTGCATAAATATATTTATACACACACGCACACACACACACGGATTGCAAGAAAATAGTTCGTAATGCGTGCAGCGTATTGTGCCAGAGGGAGACAGAGAGGAGAGGAGAGAGAGAGAGGGAGACAGCATAACTGAGATAAATATGTAAACTTATATGCGAAACGCAAGCAGTTGTTAAACACGCCAGCCAGAAACACACGCACACACACACTCAGTCACTCTCCTCTTGAGTTTGAGGGGCAGACATTATTCAAAGCATACCCGCAGGCGCTGTGGCCAAAGCAGGCTCCATGGCAAATACATGTGTAAAAACAGATGTGAACAAGCTGCTAATGCTCAGACTGACTCTGATTGTGATTCGAATTCTGATTGCGATTCTAATTGCGATTCCAATTGCGATGCCGACTGCGATTGTAATTGCGTTTTTGCAGCCCTAATAAATGCCACATAAATTCAGCTTGAATACCGCCAGTTTTTGGCTACTTTCTCTCCCTTTCTCTTGGCAATTTAATTAAGCTGCATTCCATAAATTATTTATTATTATGATTTCTTTGCCATTTTTTCATAGCATTAAAATGATTTTGTATTGTTGCTTTTTTGTTTAATTCACTTGCACTTTATGTGCATTTGTTTTTGTTTTTTTTTTTTTATTTCGTTTTTTTGTCTGCGCGTGCTCATTGTATAAATTAGTTGAAATTCCGTTTTAATTTCCGTTTCCGCATCAACATTTTCCGCTTGTCAATTATTGCAAAATTATGCAAATATTTTGTGTCGACGTGGAACGTGAAAAATGTCGAAAATGTTGGCGGAGGGCGGCGTGGCACAGCGCCTAATTGAATTAAAACATAAAATTTTTGCACCGCAATAAGTTTGTTCGTGGCAGGACCCCTCGGGGTAGGCTATAAAGTTTGCCTCTCGAGGGTGCAGCAAGGACGGAGGGAGAGAGAGAGAGATAATTCGCAAGGCGACGACATTGCGATGTCTCGTGAGATAAGACATGAGCAGCGCTTGCTGTGTGTGTGTGTGTGGGAGTGTGTGTGTGCTGCCTTTTACTGCACTTTGATAGGTTACAGCAGCTTCAGCGGGTTATGTCATAAAACTCTCTATTAAGAAGCCATTTTAATTTCAGCTACTAAACTGTAGCACATTTTCTATTTAACGATTGGCGTAATAAATATTAAACATTGAAGATTCTTTTTTATATTGAGGTGTAAAAGAAGAATATTGTAGAAATAAAATATGGGAATTGGAATTGTGATTGAGAGGAAATTAAGTTGGTGCCAAAGTAACTGGGACTTCTTCAAATGTTTTCATGTTTTAAATGTATTATCTTATATGTTTGAAAGTCTAAAATAGGTAAAAAATCTTCATAATACCAAAAACCTTCCGTAGCTTATAGATTATTTCAATGGAAACCCAACAATGATTTGCATTCATGAAAAGTTTCATGTAAGCTTAAGCTTACAAAGTCTCATTGCTTTCTCTAACGAAGTTCCCAGTACTCACTAGATATTCTGAAATCTTTAACTGAATAAAGGAGCTGCCAAAAATGAACACTGCAGTTGCACTTGAGTATTTATTCATGTATCAACATCTAGTGAACAGCCTTTTTCACTTGAAATTCCATATTCATCTGCCTTCTTCACTCAACACTCATTCTCAATTTGCATAATCGAAATTAATTTATATTTCCAGAATTTCTAGTTTCGTAAATACCTTTGTGGTAAACAAAGAGCGCACTACATCAGCAAATACTTGCAGAAAATCTGCTGGCAAAACTGGTTGCAATTACGTGCGTTAAGTGTTTCGAATGAATGTAAAAACACACTCGCAAATTACGCTCTGTGCGCCGTTGTTCAACACTTTTGGCAACTCATTTGCAAAATATGCAATAAATATTTATGCAGCTGAGGCGGCAGCAGCGGCAGCAACTACTTAACAACACAAACAGATACAAATATGTGAAAAGTTGCTCCTGTGCCGAACACACACACACACACTGAGACACACACACACACACAGGCGGCACTTGAGTGTGGCAGCTGCAACACACATGTGCATTGCATTTTCATTTATTAAGTCTGCCGCGTTCGCGTAATCTGAACAACAAACAACGGCAGCAACAACAACAACACACACAACAATGGCTGCCAACAACAATAGCCGTGCAGCAATGCGATGGTTGTGTCTTGTGCCAAGTGTTTATGTTATAATTGAAACGTTAAACGGTAAACGGCAAAACGGTTCTCAGTCTCTCAGTCAGCGAGAGCGGATCATGCAAATTGCGTATACGTCGAAGTCGAGTCGAGAGCTGCGCCATGTTTTATGCAACATTTTAATTGAAACTTAACATGCTGCGAGGCCTGTATGCGTGTGTGTGTGTGTGTGTGCTTGTGTGTTTGTGAGTGTTGGTGTGTGGTGTGGTGGCCACACAGTCTTATCAGCTTGACGCAGTTGCTCTAAGTATATGCTGGCTTAGCTAAGTGAAGCAAGAGGATTAGGCAGGCTAGCTTATTATATTGTATTATGGAGGCGTGATTTATTGATTTAATTTATTTTAATTAAATTTCTCATTATATCAGCTACCTATGGGGTAAATATATTTCTAATCAGCATCAACAGCCCAGTCGATTTAAGAGCTAAAACTAAGAATTCTAAGCGTAACTTTAATGCAAGATAGTTAATTTTTTATAAACATAATAATTATCAACGTTGAAATGATTTTTTTAATTTGGTTGCAATCAATGCAATGAACATAAAAGTTCCTTAAGAAATATAAATAAATATGGTAATAAATACGGTAAAATGTGCAATATAAATATAAATTTAAATAAAATTTTAAAAATTAATAATAGTTTTCTTAATCTTGCGATTCTTTACCTTTATCGAATCTTATTATTATTTAAGGTCATTTCGCATTCTTCAAAAGGGTTTTTTTCTGAAGGTTTATTTTGCTAATAATCTTATTTATGCTCCATAAGCCTTACAATAGTTTTTGTCTCTTAATTGAACCACCTAGATCTTCAAATGTAATTCATGTAACCCAAATCTCTGCTGACTTTAATCTCTACAAACCTTACAAATTCTTTCTGCATAGCACAATGTCCTTATCAAGCTGATTGCATTGACAGCAATTTCTGCACTATTTTTTACCATGCTAAATCAAAGCAAAGTCGCTTATTACTTTTTGTCCTTTCCTCTCCCCTTCCCTCTCTCCACCTATCTCCCTCTCTCTTTCTCTCATGTTCAAGTGCAATTCCCCGTGCAACAAAGTAATCACCTGGCATGCCACCACTGTGCCACCTCTGGCTCTTTCTCTTTCCCTCTCGTTCATGCACATCATCTCTTTCATTTTTCATTGCGTATTTCTGCTTTGCTCTCTTTCTCTCATTCTCTCTGTGAGGATCCCTGCTGATTATTATGCAAAGCGCATGGCGAATAATTTTCGAGGCAAATCAAAAACCAGCAACCGCCAACAAAAAGTCAAAAACGCTAAAACTTACAACGCACAAGCAAAAATACAACAACAACAATAGGAACAACAATAACAACAACGAGAGAATAAAAAACCTCAAATATTTTACGACTGTCAGCGACAAACGCAGAGAATATTTGGTTGCGACTCGTCGCGCTCAGCCAAGCTGACTAGCTTACTTACAGACAGACAGACACAGACAGAGGGGCAGAGCGACCAAGTGACAGACTGACTGACTGACTGACTGACTGAGTGACAATCAAAGTGCTTTTGACGTGACGATGCCGCAAAAGCCGCAAATATGCAGAACACCTCAAGATTAAATGTGCAGCGCGGTGTGGCGTCGCATAAAGCGACATAAGATACTTTGCGACGTCAAGTAACAAGCAAATGTATCTTATGAATACGCACCAAGTGCCTGCAACTGTGTGTGTTCATGTGTGCTTGTGTTTGTCTGTGTGTTGTCAAGAGCAACGCTTATTGTTTCACAGCAACAGCAACAGTAGCAGCAGCCACGGCACGTGCGTCACACAACCAGTTTGGGGCAGCGACAAAACGAGCAACAACATCAACTTCATAAGCAACAGCATTGCAAGAGCCAAATAATCACGAAAACGGTGTAGAAAAAAAGCAACTTACTGCAAGATGTCTTTCAAATTGCTTTAGTTACATAATGTTTCTGCGAGTTGTGAACTTGGAGATATTCGCTAGAATTTTTGTACGAATTCGAGAATTGTTTTTTATTAAACTAGTAAAAGAGAAGAACTAGAACTAGAAGAAATAAATAATCAAACATTTAAAAACACTCGGAGAACACTAACTATGACTTAAACTAACTATGACTTAAATTTTAAATATTAAAGGAAAGAAAAAATTAAATGTTATAAATATTATTTAAGAATTTAAGCCAAAAGTATTTTTATGTATGATTAGAAACATAGACAACAAGGTTCATGTTACAGAAATAAATAGAAAATGCAATAATGTAATAAGCAGAAAAAACAACCGTGGCGACACACTTAGGAAACAATTCTTCGGGGGCTCCAGTTGTTATAATTATACTTTATAATATGTTGTGCATTTAATTCATAGACCATTTGGATTGTATACCAAAAATAAAGAAACTTTACTTATGACATCTGCACTTTTTTGGCCCGTTTGAAATTCAAGATCTTAGCTACTCAAAATACAAACTAGAGTTATTAAATTTGATATTTTTCTTTGGCTTCTTGTTCAAATATTTTTATAATTTTGTAGAAGGGTAGTCGGGCGCCCTTTTACACTGCACACCTTGCACACGCCTAACTACACTACGTTCCTGGTAGAAGATCTATCTTTCTTTTGAAGCCACGTTGAGTTCAATATTAAAATTCCAAATGGAAATGATCTCTTTGCACAGAAAACTAAATTTGCAAATGTAAGGTGCATCTGTATATATATTCTGAGTTCATTAATGATTGCCAACTTAAGCCTCAGTATTATTCACCTTAACTCTGCTCTGCATCTCGAAATTTTGCATATTTGCAATGCAGAAATTTTGAAATTCAACAGGCAAATGAGCAAATTAATTTGTGAAATTGATTCAGAGGCTTTAGTGGAGGTCTTAACATGTATGCGGGATTAATTTGTGCTATATTAATTATGGCCAAGTTATTAATAGGAAACAGGCAACAGATTAAACGAAATTGAACAACAAACTTTGGAATTGAGTTCGGTTTCTCAAGTAGTTTTGCTGCAGCGGCACACTTGAGATACAAATGAACTGCACTTTGCAGGGGCACAAAGAGGATAAAGATACATATGTACTACAAATATATAGCCACAGATATGTATGTAGATTATAATAGAGCAGAGCTGGCTGGAAATAGTCGCAGGGCAATGTGCCAGCAGAGCACTTGAGAAAATCAAAAAGGGGATGACGGCAGGCATATGAGAAGGGTATTGAAAGGGGGAGAGTGTGTGTGTGGGGGGGGGGGGGTCACAGGAATAGCTGGCGGGCAGCGGTAATTGATTGAGTGAGCAGTCAAAGAGTTTGGTCAATGGCGACACAGACTAAAAAAAAGGTGAAGATATTTCTGTTTATGTATGCGTATTTGTAGACATGCAACACAAATGAACCCTTCGAGCGCATGGCGAAATGAGCAGTGGCCACAGCAGTGGCAGCGGCAGGAGCAGATCCTGCTTCATAGGCGAGGTTGACTGCTGGCAGTGTGCCTATGGCGAGAGAGAGAGGGAATGAGGGAGTGCGGCGGAAATTGTGGCGCTCGCGGGCCGGAAGTGTTGCCAACGTAATCGAAACGTGCTGGCAGCACTGTCCCCCCTCTCTCCCTTTCTCTCTATCTCTCTTCTTCTCTCTCCCATCTCCTGCTGCCCCTCTGCTCCCCTTCAACTGCTCTTCCTCTGCTGCTCCACTGTTCCCTCCACTGTTCAATGGGCACAACAAAGTGTTGTTGCCTGTCGCCCTTCTTTATATTTTTGGCTGCAAGTTGTGGCTGCTGAAGGCGTGGCAGCCACAGAGGCTGCAGCTTTGGCACTGTCCTGCATTGGCAGCTGATTTAAATGGCTTTTGCACACAACTGGCCGCCCCTTTAATTAGCTTTTATTAGCGCTAATTGTGTTTGCGGTGGCGCAACATTTTGACGAACTGCTGGCGATGAATGATGAAGTTAAGTCGAGCGTGTGGCAAGAGAATGTTTTGAAGTGACACAGTCCTAAACTGTAAACTTAGAAGGTTTTGCATCTTAAATTTATGCCTTATAGACTTAGGAATATGAAGTATATATATTCGGAAAGAAAAGAAATCTAAGCATGTCTTGTCATAATCAAAAATGAGAGCAACTTCTGAGGCTTTACATTCGAGTTTGCCAACTACGAAGATTACTGAATTCAGGCATCTAAGGAACTCTTTATTAATAACCCAACGAATCATATTATAAAAAGCAAGAACAAAAATCCAATTACTATTTCTCATTATCAAAAACTTCTTACATTATTTTCCGACTTCTTCGATACTTCAACTTAAAGTTCCCTTCGCTCTTGTGCCCTAATCAAACATTTAATAATAGCTCACCTCAATTAGCAAGCACATCACTCACTCATGGATAGTTCAGCAAACACACACACATTTTGAAACACTATACCTGCACACACCTCTTTCTCTTTCCTCTCCCTCAGAATCTGTGCTAAATATGCGTCCCTCAAGCAGAGCTCTCTCACTGTCGGATGATTGGCTATTGGCGATTGCATATGCAAAATTCAGCATGCTTTCAAGTTGCCCCCTGTTGCTGCAGCATAACAATGGAGACAGTTTATGCAGGCACACACACACACAGACTCTTGCATATATCGATCCCATCAGTGCAATAGTCTCACACGAGCGCTCAGATAAATAGGCAATAAATGTGCATGAGCTGTTTGCGTTTGTCGCCTGTCAAAGTTCACAAAAGTATTTTGTACTTGAGTCTTCATTCCAGCTATATGTACAACATTTAGTATATATATATGTGTGCCTATATATGTGTATGTATGTACTATATATACGAGAAGTAGTAAATATATGTTTGCACGGCTGGACAGGCATAGAGTTGCTTGAGCTGGAATATTTTTGGTGTGGCGATAGTGAAAAGGAGAATTGTTTATTATAGGAAATTGTTAAGGCTCCTGAACTAGTGCATTTAAATAGAAAGCATATAGTATTATTCTGAATTAATCAGAAGTTAATTCATTTGAATTATATGTGTTTAAAGATACTGCTTCAGTATTAAGAGAAATATTGATAGATTTTTCTAAAGCTGCTTCTTTCTAATTGTTTTATTTCTATTATAAAGTAAAATAAAGTACGTTAAGCTCTTAGTATTTTACTTTGATATGCAAATACTTTAAAAATATACTATAAATATGTGACATAGTAGAAAGACCCTATAAATATGTATGTTTATTTTCTTTGGCTTTAATAATTTGCCTAATAAGTGCAAAAATATCTCGGGAAACATTTCTTTAGGTTCTACAATAAATACTTTCTCTAGCTACCTTCTTTACTACATATACATATATTAGCATATACAAACACCTGATCCAAATACACATATCAAATACAGATACTATATAGGTATATAAATATATAGTATGTATATAGTTTATAAAACATTCTCTACAGTTTCAACAAGAGACTCAGCTCCAACAACAGTCTGAACCAGAGCTGTAGCAAAAGCAAAGCTTGTACCTCTGAGTACGTTTGTCTGTTTGTATGTGTATTTATCTGCTATATACCATGCATACTGTTGTTTATATGTATCGTACACTCTGTATATATTTGTATTTATATCGATGTCGGCAATTGATTACGTATTCCGCATGTTGTATTGTCGCGACAGAATTTAATTTCGTTCTTATGGGACGCACATTCGATCGAGCGACCAATTCCCGCCTATCGACCACTCCGATTACCCCTTACCCCCTCTCCACTGTACCCCCTTGCCACTCTGTCTGTCTGTATTGAACTGTAACGCATTCAAAGCTCTCGTTGTTGTTGTTGTTGTTTGTCTCTTCTATGTATCGTGCGATTGTCTATGCAACATGTGAAAAATTTGTTGTTTCCATTCGAAGAGGCTCCATAGAATTCTCGTATTTGTGCTCTCTCTGGTCACTTGTCTGCCTTTTGACGTTTGCTTTGCATACAGTTGGAGTGTGCGAGTGTGTGTGAATACGTATGTGTGTGGGTTAAGGGGGCGTACTCAACTGTATAGTGCAATTTTGAATAGTTCAGGAAATTAGCAGCAAACAAATCGACTGGGCTGACTGCGCGACTCGAGAAGGTCGCACGTAATGTAAGCAATAAAAATCGGTATACAAAAATAAACTATCTGTGAGTGAGTAAAATACGCAATTGGAGATGAGGTACGTTTTGAAAGCACATTGAAAACTACACAAGAATAGGGGTAATGGAGAACTTAAATGGAGTCGGGGGGAAGAAGAAATGGTATTCAAATTTGTGCTGTATAAGTAAAAAACCTCAACAAAGCTTTCAAGTAAGTTAAAAGCTCATTAAAGCTTTTTACTCCGACAACGCCTAACGAAGCTTTGGTACTGCGATTAAATACTCAATATAAAGCTCATTAAATGAATGATGAAAAGAAGCTTTGGTAAAATTGTTCATGAAATACAAATACAATTTTTGTGAGGAAGATGAAACACAAAGCTTGTTTTGTACTGAAGCAGTACTGAAGCTGTCTTTGATGTAAAGCTCATTAAATACAAAATGAAATAAAGCTTTATCACAGGTGTGGTTTATAATATGACGCTCATTAAATAAAAAAAAAGGAAGCTTTTGTATTGATTCAAAGTATATACAAGTTTTGGGAATGATGCAGCGGAAACATAAAGGTCATTAAATGCAAAATGGAATGCAGCTTTGGCACAGGTGAAGTTTTTAATATAAAGCTCATTTAATGCAGTTTGAAAGTCTATTGAAAATAAATAAGCTTTGCTTTATCTTTGAATTAATTTTCCCAAGTTTTTCAATTTGTGTTTGACATTCAATTTTCTTTGTTATTTCACTTAGCAGTTGCAGCTTATTCTGTTGTGCTTAGTTAAGTTTGACTCCCTCTTTTCATCTGTATATTTCTCTGTCTCCTTCTCTCTCTCTATCTCTTTCTTCACTCGTCTTAAAATAAACCCGATTAACGTTCACAAGTTTTGTTAACTCACAAAATTTTCAAGTCAAGTTCATTTGCAGCTAGCAAAATTCACGCTCGCGTGTTACTTTAATTAGCGTGAAACCGCTAAAACTTTAAACTATGCAGAGTGAGAGAGAAATAAAGAGAGAGAGAGGGAGTGAGTGAGAGAGAGGGATATGGAGGCAGAATAAGAGGGGGAGAAAGAGAAGGCGAGCTATAGTTATAGTTGATTTTGCACTGAAATTGACAAAACAAATTTTGAATATTAGAAAACAGCAAGTGGTGAGAGAGAGAGGAAATGAGAGATAGAGAGGGAGGTAGGCAGGGAGGCTGGAAGATGGCAGAAGCAGAGGCAAAAAGTCAAGAAGTCAGCTGGCAATTTCCTTGACACTCCGCCAATGTGACAGTTGCGTTTCCTGCCAAAAATCTTTGGGGAACCCCATGCCCCACTGCCGCAAAGTGTGCTCCCTCTTCATCTCGCTCTCTCCCCATCTCTCTCTCTCTCTCTTTAGCTCGCTTACTATCTCTCGCTCTTGACTGTCGTTGACATGCAAAAGCAGCTACGTGACATGGCAACGTGCAGGGATTGTTGTTGTTATAGTTGTTGCTCTGGCTCGTTGTTGCCACAGCGAAACGTGTTACATTTATGTTAACACATTTGTGCACGTTGCGTGCGAGCGAGATGCAGATAGTGGCACTTGCAGATATAACACAGTGAGCACACACATAATGCCCAGCCACAAAATTCTAAAACAGACAACCTTATGTAACACTCACACACACACCAGCACACACACACACTGTCACACGGGCTGCTACGCTTCACTTTGACTGACAACCATTTTGACTTTGAGTGTTGGCCGCACTTTCCCTCCCCCTCTCCCTCCCTCTCTCTCTCTCTTGCTGTCTCGCTCGTCATTTGATCTGCTCATAAAATTATTAGTTCTGCTGCTGTTGTTGACGCGCAGGGGGAGGAGGAGGTGGGGAAAATGAGGAAACGTGTCTGCTGCATCGAATTGCTTTAAAAATATCACAACGCATGCACTTGTTGTTGTCAGGCCAGGGGTAGGGTTAGTACCCCCTCTCCCCGCTCTCTCACTCTATCACTCACTCGCTGTTTCCCTCTCTCTATCACTCACTCCCTCTCTCTCATTGCTCTCTCTCTCATTCACTCATTCATTTGTGCATTCGAATATTTCTTTACTTATTTATAACCTTTTTGCCTTTTGCCGCTTTGCTTATTTATTATCGTTATTTGCTGCTGCTGCTGTTGCTGCCTCTAACTGTGTTGCCCCCAGCAGCAGCAGCAGCATCAGCAGCAGCATCGGCAACAACAACAAACAATTCATTTCGCATATATCGCATAAATATGCAAGTCATGCGCTTAGTTAGACGACAACAAGAAGACGTCAAGAAGACGACGACGACGCAGGCAACGTCAAACCACGGAAACATTCTGCAAACCAACCACGCCTCCCCTACTCCCTCTTCCCTGGCCACAGTAGTAACGCCTTCGCCTGTCAGAAACTGCAATCCAACAATTCCCAAAATATTCCCCCCTCTCCCTTCCTCCTCATTTCCCAGCAAACTCTTGTGATTGTGCCCGAGGTTAGAGGAAATTTTGCATGCAAGCAGAGCAGAAAGAGACGAAGAAAGAGTAGGAGAAATATGACAGGGAAAGAGAGGAGAGAGGCGGAGAGAAAGAGACAGATGAGAGAATGAGAGAGCAAGAGGGGAAGTTGAGCTATGGATGAGTTATAGTACAATTCACGGACATAATCGCTTGATTCTGTATGCAAGTCACAATGCCAGTGCCGGAAATGGATTAGATCGTTAACTTATTGATTGCCGAGCAGGGAGTGGAGAGGGGTGAAGTAAAGTGGAGCGTGAGTAGAGCAAAGCGATTCGATGGGACAAAGTTTAATTGAATTTGAATGGGAAAACAAGGAAACATTTCGTGTTGCATCTTAAAATGCTGATGAGTTTTTCAATTTGTTGGCACTTTAGTTTTTCTTAATGGGTGCACTTGACTTTTGAGTTTGAATAGGAAGTGAATGAGGTTCTTTTGAAAGTAACATTTTCTATAAGGTTAAGGTTAAGGTCTAGTGTTCTAACAGGTTCTTAATGAGCATCAACAGCACGCTCGATTTAGCCATTTCTGCGTATAAAAATCTGAGACTCTAATAAAATATGAGCAAATGTCTAAATTGTCTATATTAAACGCAGATCAAATGTATTTTAGGTTTTGGCCACGCCTTCTTTCACCCTGTAAAACTCTAAATATCAAATTTCTAGTATAATTTTAATGCAGGACAGTTTATTTTTTTGTAAACACTAAAACTACCAACACCCTAATCAAGTCTGAAAATTTGGTTTTGATCGAACCATTAACATAGGAGTTATTTAAGTAATAACTTCAAAGGGATACAGATTTGCAAGCCTGCGAAGTATGCAACACAAAATAAAAATCCCAGAAATCGTTTCGATGGAATAAATATCGCAGTCTAGCACACTTGACTGTAGTTTCGTGATCTTTCCTTTAACAGTGTTAGTGATATCTCTTTAATAATATGATTTTTTTAAAGTTTTTAATTCATTGATTCCGCATAGAAGAATATTATATCGTACCTTCAAGATGGCCTACCAAAATACCCCAAATATAATGTGGAAATTAATTGTTTAATTTTTGAAGGCACCCCTTTAAATTTGGCTTCACAACGTAACCTCAAAAAGCGCAGCATATGTATGCGTGAAATCAAAGAAAATACCCCAAGAGTTTAATTTCGCATTCGTTTTGGCATCGCAGCAGTACCACCAGCCCCTACCAACACCCTTCTCTCCCTCCTGCTCTACCCCCTGCTCTACCCCCCTTTCTCCCTCCTACACTCGCCTCTTTTCTCTCCCCTTCTCTGCCCTCTTTCACGCTGTGGCTGTTTCTGATAATCCACAATTTCTGCTGCTCGCAAGCAACAGTTAGACAACAACAACAGCAACAACAACAAGCAGGGCCAGAGCAAAATGCCAAAACAAACAAGGCACCCCCTGACTTCCTCTACTTTCCCCCTCTCCCCACTCTCCCTCCGTCAGCAGCAAGTGCAAATCCCCTGACAAAGCTAAAATTTAATTAGCAGGCAGCAAGTGGCGTTTGCAAATGAAATTACACACAAAAACGGGAGGCGCCGCAGCGGCGTTGCATGCAACCGATTCGCAGTCAGAAAACAACACACACCCCTACACACCCACGCACACTCAATACATATATGCAGATGCTATGGCTCCACAGCAAATTCAAATCCAGCGGCAGCTTCACACAGTGGCTTAACATTTTGCCACTTGGCACAGCGACTAAGCAAAAAACAGAAGCAGAGTGGAGAAAAAAAAACAAGAAGGACGGAAATAAAATACACGACACAATAACGCACACTCACACACACACACACACATATACACGCCCACACACTCCCTCACACACTTCCTCGCACACTTCCTCGCACACACATGAAAACTCGACATGGACAACGTTGTTTGGGCCTCGCTGCGAGATGCACAGCCACGCCCCCCTCCTCCGCCTCTGCCTCACCTCTTGTTATCCTCGCGAGCTTTACAATAAACACGAAAATATAATTTGCAACGTTGCAACACAAGGGGGCAGGAGAGGCAAGTGTAGGGGAAGCTGGGCTTAGACTGCGCTCGAGACTGAAATTGCAATTGCAACTGGCTGAGGGGATTAGCAACGGGCTTTGAGGGGAAAGGGGGGAGGGGGCTCTACAACTGCAAGTAACACTAATTACCTGGAACTAAATATGGCGCCGGATTTGGTGGCGGCAGCCAATACGTTGCCGTTATCGCCGGATACGACTGATGGCCATTTGTGGCCATGTTTGCGGGCTGCTGCTGCTGCTGCTGATGCGGGGGCGGCGAGTGGGGCGACATGCCGGAGCCGGAGCCGGAGCCGGAGCAGTACTTGCTGTTGTTGCTGTTGCTGCTGTGTTGCACTGTTGCTGTCGATGTTGCACATGTTGTTAGCGCCGCTTTGGCCGACAGGGGGTGCAGCTGCAGCTCGCTGGCATTGCCATTTCCGTTTCCGTTGATATTGGACGCTGCGACAACGTTCCCGTTCCCGTTCCCGTTCCCGTTGTTGTTCCCGTTACTGCTACTGTTGTTGTTGTTGTTGTTTAAGCCATTGCTGCATTCCATGATATTTGGATTTTTCATAGCGTGTGCAATATTTATGGGCCGCTAGATGGCGCCACACACACACACACTTGCAGTCGCCTCGACAAAGGGCAACTTGTTTTTATGGCCCACTTGGGCTATATTAAAACACAAGCACAGCACTGTTGTTGTAGTTGTTGTTGTTGTTATTTGGCTACATATATATGTTCACTATATAGTACACGTATGTGCATCTGTTGCCGTATTTATTTAGTTGCCTGCCATTAAAAATGCCACAATTATTCACTTGTGCATAATTTGAATTTTATTTGCAATCAAAAAAACAGAAAAAAATGAATCGATTCTATTTTTTTGGTTCGCGTTGTTTTGTTTTCGATTTTTTGTTGATTTTCACAATTTGCGTCATTTGTTTTTTGTTGTTTTTTGTACCTATAACTAATTAATTTGCCATATTGCTGCAGTTTGCCTTTGCAATAAACGTATTTAATATTGTTTTTATTTTTTTTGGTTTCTGAATTTTTATTTACTTTCAATTTGCTGCATATCGTCGCATCATATCGAGCGTTAATGGGCCGTGCATGTCACATTTCGCATATCGTACGGTCTGCGAAAGCTCTTTACGATATTTGCTCAGGTTATTAAGATTACAATTTGTATGACAATCACATAGCGAGGGGTTATTTGATTTTCTGATTTTGCATTTAATGTCAGTTAGGAGCCAGCTCAGGCAGCCACAGCACCTTATTAAGTGCAGTTCCCTCCCCCTACCTCCCTCCTAGGCTCTTTGCCTTTGCAGCTTTCGCTTTAACAATTTTAATGTGCATTTGAACTGAAAAATAATACGGTAAAGTTGTTGTTGTGGCTTATATAAGCATCGACTCGTCTCGACAAACTTCGAATTTCACAAGTGTTTCTAATGTGCCACGCCCCGTCGTGGAGGTTGTGTGTCGGCACCTGCGTAACGCTCTAATCAGCTTGAAGAAAGAAATGAAACGAACGTCTGTGTTTAGACTGCGACAATATTACCCCAGTCTATATATATACTCGTACCTACAATAACAACATCTTTACGTGGAAAGAAGGTTGGCGGAGAGTGCGATGTGAAAACGAAGCCGAAATCGAAACTAAACAAGCGTTGACAACTGTTCACATAGTGAATTGTGAAATTTTAAGCTTATTTACTTACACCAGACTACAGAAAACAGCAACAACAACTGAATACAACAACTATACCAGACTACAACAACAATTATCGTCTCAGTTGGTTTATTTTCATGTGAAATTCTTAAACTCTCAGTAAATAGTGAGGGAAAGAAAGTTAGAGGCAGAAAGAGTTGCAGTTAAAGTCTCTAAAGAAGACTTGAGATATTGAGATTGTTCTGCAAATATTATCAGAATATTCTGATTTGTAAACCTATTGCTAGTGGTAAAAATCTTAAGAATTAATTTGACTATTGATGAGAATCTTATATAAAGTTAATTGCAATTTCGTTATTTTGAGGGCCTTGAGAAAACCTATTATTTGGAAGGAATAAAAAAATTGGAAAAACGCTGGACTAAATGTATAGAGCTAAAAGGAGATTATGTTGAGAAATAAAACGCTTCTTTGACGAAAAAAATATATTTTATTCAAAAAGTCACGGACTTATCAAACGACCCTCGTAACTTTAGTATTTATTTTATTTTTATAACTTTTATTTTATGATTGAGCTGCTTTTTCAGTCGATAATCTGGTTTCATATCTGGCATTTGTGACAGCCTAATGCATTTTCTCATTTGAATTTCTAACATTTAATATTCGCAATTTTCGATATTATGAGTTTCGTACATGAAAAAAACTCATCAATTTAATAACTTTCATCAAACTCGCATTCGTCTTGCTCATTTATGACTTTCTGCTTTTAATAACTGGCACATTTATCTCTTTTTCAACTCTGTTTACCTTTCAAAACACTTTGAAAATCTCATTTAATTACTGACTTTGCCAAGGCTTTTTCCAAAAACTCAAAGCAATATCAAATAAAATACGATTTTCATTACAAGCACGTAGATCTGCTATACAGAAAATGCAAATGGAAATTGAAATGAAAATGAAGTATTTCTCTTGTCAACTATTTTCTATTTTCTCGTCAACGATTTTTCCCTCCAATACTTTTCCACAATTTGTGCCTCTGCGACTCTGTCTATTTTCAATTTCTTGCTGGCCCCACTAAATTGACATTTGCCAGTCTATTGACAGACTGTCGGCACCGTCTCTCATGTTGTTGCTGTACATGTTATTGTTGTTGTTGCTGTTGTTAGTGCTGATGATGGTGCGTGTTGTTTGTACATGGTCAACAGATATAGACATAAATATGCGTAAATAGACGAACAACTCATAAGTTTCAACGATATATGGAGAGAGGAAGAAGAAAGTGCAAATATTGAAAGAGTTTTTTGGGGTACAGCCTAGTCAGCCAGTCTCTTTGGGGCAGGTGTGTTGCAACATGCGAGTATACGCTTGCCAAGTGAACTGATTTGACGCATAATGGCATAATGAAGCCCGATGTGGGGCAACTCTCGGCAACAACAACAACAACAACAGAGCAACAAATGCAACGGGCATTTGCTGTAATCATTTTCATTACGCTTCGCTGCACGCTCAAAACTAACCAATTTGTCAACTCAGTCAACAAATACACACGCAGTACTATATGTTGCTATATACAGCATATATCGGGGCACATTATAGAGTCGGAAATCGGCACAAGGTTGCGCAAGCAGCAACTGCAACAAGCCCAGTTTAGATCGCTGCGACACTCCACTCGATTATCTCTTTAGATCAACGAACACTTATCACATCAACTTCACATTTACACTCTGAACTTTGCTTGAGTTTCATTATTTTCTATCTTTTTCTATTTTTTTGGTTGATTTTTGTTTGGGAGATATATGAAAATTTTTGGAGCGTAAAGCGACGAGTTTTCACTTAAAACTGACGTTTTTGAAGCATGTAAAAATTTAATAGCTTGCGAGTTATGAAGAGCCATAGAGAGCTATAGAAAGTATATACTTGAGTGGGTCTTTAGCTTATCTTACAGTCGGAAAGGTCTTTGCTATAATTTACAAATTTGAAGTTATCTATTTCCGTTTTGTTGGGGTTTCTTTCTTTGTTTGGTTTCTGTTTTAGCGAGGCTAATTTTCTTATCTGTAGTTTGCAAATGGGAAGGTACTCGAATAGGAGTTACTCATTGCAAGGTAAGATCGAACAAATTAATGAAGTATATATATTTTGTTTGCTAAAGTCTGAAGACTCCACTGTGCTAGTCTGTGCTTAAGAGAGATAAGTTCTTTGAAGTCATTAGGAAGTATAGAATCAAATGAAGTGTTTTTAGTTCAGCCGATTCTTGTTCCAACTTTTCGCTAATTAATTTGCTATTGCACGACTAATAAATACTCTGTAGTTGCTTAATTCGAAACTACTCAACTAAGAGACGTTCCGGCAAGGAAAAACTTATAAAAAATGTATTATAAGCTCCTATGATAGTCTAAGTTTGCGGCTCGTTCAACTTATGGAAAAAATAGGTCGATTAATTTTGTATTTTTAAATAAACAAATATTGAAAATAAATAAATAAAAATTGAAAATACATGTTATCTAAATTCAATTTTAATTTTGTGTGTTAAAAATTTCCAACAGCTCTGAAAAAGTCCCCAATACATTATATTTATAGAATATTCCCCACAAAAATCCCTTGCAAAAAATTCTAACTTGTTTCGGGGCATAACAAACAAAAAAACTCTACTTAATTTTAGCAATAATTTCTGGCAAATTGTTATTGCCCTCTCGGTGTGCAGTGTTTGAGTTATTTATACATTATATTGTACTTCATTCTATATATTGTAGATGGATGGATAAACACGTATTCATGAGTATGTCTAGGTACGGGCTGACGAGCCGTTGACATTTTGTATTTAATATGGTGCGCACCTTTTGTTGTTGTTGTTGTTCTCGAAAAAATTGACAACTGACAATTTCCGTTTGTTTCCCTAGAGGGGAAGGAGGAGAGAAGAGGGGACTACGCATTTTCGAGCACAATTTTCAATTGGAATTTACTTAGAGCTGACCGCAAAGTGATTCATTTTCATGCTGACGCCAAGAAATCCATTACGTGAATATGCCTCGTGCTCGTATTTTCTTTTGGAAATTCACTAAAAGCGAACCGCACACTCAGATATATATATGCTATATATGTAGATATGTAGGTTTTTTTAATTTAACGACACTTGTTCTAGTTTGTTTGCCCGTCGCACGGAATCTTTCAATATTTGCACAAATGTTTTCTTGGCGACAGAGACGACAAATTTATTTCCATATTGTTGTCCAGGTACGCCAGGTAAGCGTGAATTGACTTAGGGCGCAGTTCGACCTTGTGAGATCGTCAAGATGATGATCATGATGATGGCTCATCGAAAGCGAACTATCGTTCTATCTCTTTCTGTAACTGTTTGACTGACACTCCCTAGAACGTCAGCGAGGCATAACGCGAATTATGTAGATCGAACATCGGTTAAGCTACAATATTTCAATGGAACTGGGAATAGCTACAATTGTAGCCGTGGAACGTATCAGCTGTTGAAACAATGAATTTAGTATGTAAACACAAGCATCACGTCGTCGTTAATGTGCAGACTACAGTGAGCACTGGCTACGAGGAACCTCTTCTGTCTCTCTCTGTCTTTCTTCACTTTAGTCTACTGTATTGTATTTAATTATGCAAATTTACGCAATTATGCACGCCTCATGCAGTACGTTTGCACAGTGTATCCGCGAGATACTTTCTTGTAGATACTTTTGCACTTTGACTTTGCGCTCTACGCGTGCGCAGCTCGTGTAAATTGCAGAGGAAAAAAGCGCGCGCGTCGTTCGTTTGTGTTTCGTCGCTAGTGTATCCGTAAGATACAGATACAAATCGAGAGCAGGAACAACTACAACAACAACAACTGTAAGCAAAACGCGACTGATTGCTGGGCGATTGAGTGACAAACTGCTGGCGTCGCTGTATTTTTCGCCGCTGCTCGTGCGGTTTATTTTACTTGATTTTTATTTTGTTTCTTTCGACTGTTGTTGTTGTTGCTATTGTAGTTGTTGTTCAGCTGTTTGGCTTTTGTTGTTGTTGCTGTTGTTGTTGCTGTAGCGAGGTACGTGTATGTACTTTAGCCATTGTGTACTCAGTTCACGATGTGCCAGTCCCAAAGCCCAAAGCCGCATGGCGACGACGACGTCAACGTGAGCGGCGACGTCAACGTCAACGTCAGCGTCGATGCTCGCATACGAAATTATCATTATTATTGTTGTTGTTGTTGCTGTTGTTGTTGCCTTTAGTTTAGGCATTTTTCGTTTGGTTAAATGGCATTTGCGACAACCGGCAAATTGGCTCAGGTAAAGTGCAAGGCGAGAAGTGTAGATACACTAGGCACCATAAGGGGGGTTTACGACTTTTGAACTACGTATAATAGGGGGAGATAATATACCATATACTGAGGGCCAGATGATCTGAGCTGAAAAAATTGTTACAGCAGTTTGAACTAGTTGAAGGAATATCTTAAAAAGATTTCTTTATAATGTTGAAGAGCACGTAGATCAGCAGTTGAGAGCGCAGTTGAAGGTTTCCCATTTGAAATTTAAATAAAGTGAGGTTAGAGACGAATGGTGTGTAAATTGGTTTATGATAATGCAAGAGCTAAAGATCAGCTTAAAGTTTTGGTGTTGAGGGAGGCAGATTCGATTGCTCTGATTTTTAATAAATTATAAAATATATATATTCATTTTGAAAATATTTAATTCAATTTTATGCATGTAGAAATTAAAGAAAAGAATTTATATGGAAGATATATAAAAAGATTATTACTTTAAAGGCTCTAGGAACACATGAGAACTTTAACTTTGTAAGCTTTTTGAACAAAGTTTTGACGTGCATAAAAATATCAAAAATATTTGAAGTGATCAAAATATATTGAACATTTATATAGTTAAATTTAATTAATAAATTATAGATTTATATATGTGGAAACTGTTGGAATTAAAATTATAAAATTAATTAATTTAAAAAAATAACTCATTGATTCAGTTAATTTGTTCATGAATTATTAAATATTTAAGATATATTCGTGGCTATAAAAATTCATAAATGGAGCTGATTGGAAAGTATTTCTTGATATTTTTTTTTAGACTTGGCATATTTCTTGTTTCAAAATATGATAGCTGAAGATTCCCATTTAATTCATTAGTGTAGAGTCAAATAGAATGCAAAATTTGCCAAAATATTTACAAAAAATAACGATATCTGTCATCTTTATAGATACAATCAGACAGTGTCGTACCTCGCTCTGCCAGTGTAGCTAAGCCATAAATTGCGAGTATCATCGCGAGACGCGTGCTAGGCAGCGCTGCTTAGGCACCAACTGATCACGAGTAGCGCACAAACACACACCAACACAACTACAAACATACACACACACACCAACACATAGTCACAGCCACACTCAGACTGTGCCTTGTCATTTGGAGTTACTTTTCGGAGCTTGCTTTTGTTAGTTTGGCTCAGTGCATTTGCATCCGCTGATAAATGCCGTGCAAATAACTCATATATATAGGGACATATAGTATGTATATATTGTACGAATCGGGCGCATAAACAGTACTAAGCTTGGCAATCCGAGACTACCTGAGTTGGCATGTTGGCGTCGCCATCGCCATCGTCATCATCTCTCAGTGGGCATTATGTTTATTTATTCTCTAAGGTCTTTTTTCTCCCCACTTTTATTTACACTCGTCTTTGGTTTTGTTTTCTGTTCCGCTGTGTGTGTTGATTCGCATTTCGTACGGTTGTTTAATATATCAGTTAACAGCTTTACTTTTGCCGGTTACCCGCTAAAAGCTTCAGTTGCACACTCGAGTCGATATTCCGCCTTAACTTAGGCCTCCCTCGACAGTCAGCTGACCTTTTCCCACTGGGGTACACCCCCTCAAGGGGGGAGGAATGGGGAGTGGGGAATCTCTGCATATCTGCGCTTGAAATTTAATTAAAGCAAAACCATATGCCGCAATTGAGAACGCCCCCTAATTACCGGCAGTTGAAAAGATAGGGATACCAGCTGAAAAGCAGACGCCCTACTAAAAAAAAAAAACACTTGAAACAAAGCGAAGCAGAAAACAAAAGAGAGAAGAGAGAAACAACAAGGATAGCCAGTGTAGAATGTAAATTGAAACAGACGCAAAACCATTTTCGATAATTGAAAATAATAATTAAAATTCTCTGATTGAGGCGCATTCCCTACACTGACGTCCGCAATTGGAGTGAAAGAAGCTATAAAAAAAAGGCCAGAGTACAACAGGCAGTACAACAACAAATGCTACTGCAACAACAACAGTAACAACAACAACAACAACAACGGGTAGCAACGAGTGCATACAGAATAATTTGCCATTCAATTTGTTATTCAATCTTTGTGTCTTTCGCTTTTAATATGCAAAACTTGTCGCCCGTCGTTGGCTCTGTGAGTCTAACTGCCCCTCTCTCTCTCTCACTCTCTCTCTGCCTATCTCTCTCTCACTCTCTCCTACTGTTTCTCTCTTTTTCTCCTACTGTTTCTCTCTTTTCTCCCTGCTTTTCAATCGGGGGATCATGCCCGTTAACCGTATTTGTGCGGCCCATAGAAAAAAACTGTCGCCCGGCTTTGTTCTCTGCCCCAATCGGGGCCGCATTACCTCCCTCCCCGCACTGCCACTAACCCCCTTCTCCAGCGCTCTCTTTGGAATTTATGAGCGCTCTCAGTTTGGGTTTCTAAGTGCGTGATTTCTTCAATTAATTGCCGTCTCTCGTTCCCATTGCTGCAGCACTTGCTGCATTAGAAGAACCGTATCCGAATGGCATTGCACAAGTCCCCCCCCTCCCCCGACGACTCTCTCCCCTTAACTTGACCCTGCTAGAAAAATGATGTATATGCTGAGTATGCTTGGGGGCAGCTGGGGCAGCATTGTCTAAGACGCACTTGACAATACTTCTAGTTGAAGTTCTTGCAGTTCTTATAGTTCTTGTAATGTTCTTGTAGTTGTTGCAATGCTTGTTGCTGCACTTGTTGTTGTTTTTGTTGTTGTACTTGTTGTAGTTCTTTTTGAAGCAGCGCTTTTAACATAATTCTCAAGCGAATGACAATGCCTTAACTAATAGAATAGAATAGAATACAGAGAATGCCATAGAATTGTCGGTAATTATGGTTAGGAAATGAGTTTCCATTTTTCTTGTTGTTGTTCTGTTCTCTGCATTGCTTGTGTAATATGCAAAAAGATTATTCAAGTTGCAGCGTTGAAGTTGTTGCAAGATTCTTGCTGCAGTTCATGCAAAGTAGGAAACAAAGAATTGTCTAATTAGCCAAAGTTAAATCTTTTTGAATTGTTGCGAAATCTCTGAGACAAAAAAATAAAAAAACTACGAATTCATTAGCGTTTTGAGGTTATGTTTTAAGTAAAGAATCACTAAAGAATAGTTCATTTATAATAATTGTCTGGGAAGCACTGAGCTCGTTAAATTGTATTGTGCTTTTGGGACTTTTGTGTGGCTTACAGAATTATTAAATATTATTTGGAATTTATTTTAATTTTTGAATTTAATTAGGGGAATTTATAGTGGAATGTACTGAATTCCATTGTTTAAGTCTTGATAATGTTTTAAATGGTATATTGAATTGAAAATTGAAATATTATAGAATATATTAGGGTTTATTTATCGAAAAGTTTTATAAAATATTCAAAGTTCTTTGATAAGAATTAATTCAAGAGAAATGACTATGATCATCTTAGTTGAGTGTTCAGAGCATTCAAATGAATCGATATTTAATTAACAAATTAACATTAAAGTATGTTAATTATGTAATAATATTTCTGTTCTTTATCTAAAAGAAATTAATGCAATATTTTCTACTAAATGAGGCTGATTCAATTGTATTTTATAAATAAATGAATTTATGTCTATCGAGAAATACAAATTGAAATTAAAGCAGATAAATTATAGAATAATATTTCTGCTTTAAATTTATAAGAAATAAATGCTATATTTTCTTCTATAAAGCACATTCAACTGTATTTTAAATACAAACAAATGTATCAATGGACCTATTCAATTAAATTCGCTTTCGTCATCGAAATGGCAAACGTGCTTTTAGCGCAAGATCTAAGAAATAAATCAAAGATTGAATGTAGATAATTTTTATGGGTTTCGCTTGAAATTCGCCTCTAATCGAAATGCCCATTTGGAGGAGAAGAAAGAGCTGCAATTATGCGCATATTTCCATTACACAAAACGCGTCTCTCTGTGTGCCACATGACAAACTGCAGCTGCCACAACTGCGTTTGCTGGCTGGCCAACAAGTAGAGTGTACGCATGCAACACGCACTTGCAACACGCAACAGGCTGCACTGAAATTTCTCCATGGGGCTGCATTCCGCAAATGCTTTTTGGGCTCGGCTCGGCTTGGCTTGGCTCGGCCACGCAAGCGCAGCTAGAATATCGCAGATAAAGATACAAAGATACAGATACAAATATGCGAAAGTGTCGGCATGCCTCTGCTTGTGTGTGTGTGGCAATGCACTCGAAGCAAAACAAAACGAGCAAAACAGAAAACAGCTGCTTGGCAAAGAAAGCAACGAAATCGAATTGGAAATTGAAATGAAAACGGGTTGATTGAAAGCGAGTAGAACAGCAGGCGGAAAGAAGGAGTGGGGAGTGGGAGGAGGAGGAGGAGGGGTGCAAGGCAGCCGGTTCACGGTAATTAACAAGCCGAGTAACTGAGACGCCGGCTGAGCAAGCGAGAGAGAGCTAGTGAGCTGAGTGAGTCAAGCTGACGTCGCTGCAGTTCGCTTCAGATTTACTGCTGCCCTCTCGCTTGCACTTGCTGCCACACTGGTGCTGCCTCTCTTTCTACTTCATTTTTGCACTGTCAATAAGCAGGCGAACTTATTTGCATATTGTTTTTGTTTATTGTTGTTAACTTTTCGGCCAAATTGGCGAATTGAATAACTGAGCATGAGTCGCATGACTAAATGAGACGTTCAATATGAAGCGCGTAAGGTTTTTTTGAGGTAAGTTGTAGTTGGAAATATGTATGTATATATGTATAATAGATAATATATATATATATAATAATTAATGTATTGTATATACAAAAAATATGTTGAATATACGAGGGTCGTTTGATAAGTCCGTGACTTTTTGTATTTGCCGCGCACCTGCTCTAAATACAACACTGCTCCTGTCAGCAGTTATCGATTAACAGCTGACTGTAAAATTTTGAGAAAGCTGCGTTTTTTGGTTTGCGTTTTATAGGCATTGAAAGCAGACGATCTCGTGAATTTTAACGAAAATGGAAAAAAGTGAATTTCGTGTGCTAATGGCAAAATTTCATAAATTGGGCTACGAACTGCTACCCCATCCAGCATATTCTCCAGATTTAGCCCCCTGTGACTATTTTTTGTTTCCAAACATGAAGAAATGGCTCGGCGGTAAGAGATTCGGGTCAAATGAAGAGAAACACAGAAACAAACGACTATTTTGAGGGCCTTGAGAAAACCTATTATTTGGAAGGAATAAAAAAATTGGAAAAACGCTGGACTAAATGTATAGAGCTAAAAGGAGATTATGTTGAGAAATAAAACGCTTCTTTGACGAAAAAAATATATTTTATTCAAAAAGTCACGGACTTATCAAACGACCCTCGTATTTTTGAATTATTTAACATTTTTTTATTGCATTTGTTCGCCCTTTTTAAACACTTTTTCCCTGTTGGATTTCCATTGCTAATTAGTTTATGATATGATATATAAAAATACATAAACTTTATGTCTGCCAATCCTCTAACAGTTTGATAGATTTTTTTATTTAATTTTATATTATTTCAAATTTATTTTCGAACTTTTTTTATAGTAATTGCACTTTTTTTTGGGGTTGACAATTACAAAATATTTGTTAGTCGGAATAGGTATATTAGTACCTATATACACTATGTACCTATTCACTGTTATATAGTGTTAATTATTTGTATTCAGTTAAATGGTTTTTATTATTTAATTTAATTATATTTATTTTTAACTTCTTCTTTATAGTATTTCTTCCCCCTTTTCAAACACTCTTTTCTTTTTGGGGTCGATATAATTGTTAATTAATTGGAGTTATGTGCACGTTCAATTGACTGTCGATATAGCTGGCGATAAATTTCGTTAACTTTTTTTTCGTTTTTTATTTCAATTAACACGCACACACACAACGACAGTTGCTCAATTTCGTTAAGAATTTCATTTGTTTACTTTTGCAAGCTGGACAAACGGCAACGTGCGATGAGCGATGACAAAGATCGACGATCGACGTCTCGTACGTTCCGGGGATAGTCGTGATCGTGTTTTGAATGAATGCCGATATAAGACTGAAGACCGGCGGAGATCTGCGACTGCGACTGCGACAGCGACAGCGAGTACTTGCTGAAATTCTTCTATTGACAAATGCGAGCGACGATGACGCGACTATCGATCGACGCGACCGGCTGACTGAGTGGGGACTGAAACTCACATGCGACGACGGCAGCAGCAGCAGCAGCAGCGACAGCAGCGCCAATAGCGCTAGCAGCGACGTCGGCGCAGGCAATGCCTCTCCCTCTCTCTCCCCCCATTCGCAGCTGATCGTCAATTGCGCTGCACTTTGAAATTCGTTTGCTCGCTCGTGCTATGCTTATGCCGGCTGTTATCGTGCTCTCTCTCTCCCCCCTCTATCTCTCTCTCTCTCTGCTGTGATCGCTCTCTTTGCACAGCTGTTCTGCGCTGCTCTCTCTCTCTCTTTTTCTCTTCGACACTTGTGGCTCAGTCGAAGACAATTAGTTACGCTCTTTTGGCTGCTTTTAGTTTGCTGGCTTTTGTTTATTTATGTTTGCCGGTTGACTCAGCGCTGTTATTGTTGTTGTGTGCAACATGATTAACTGCTCTCTGCCAGCGCAGTCTACCTCTCTCTCTCTTTGCTATCTCTTTTTCTCTGCCTGTACTGAGCCTGCTTTGTGGGCCATCGAAAGTGATTTGAAGAGAGTAAGTTACCAGCTAAAAATAAGCTAAAACAGTTTGCTTGGATTGTAATAAGTGGGTTTAGAGAGTGAGAGGAAAGGATAGATTGAGAGAGGGAGGGAGGGAGGTAGGGAGGAGGGAGCACATACTATAGTTAATCGCTCTGGTTTTACAACTTGTTTTGTGCAGACAGTTTATCGGAAACTCGATTAATCTGTTGCTTAAGCTTGAGAAAAATGAAAGGAAGTGATAGATCGTAGGCTAGTTTATTAATGTTTTAATTAATTTTTTAGTTGATTCATTCATTTATTTATATAATTATTTGTTAATTTATTGATTTATTTATTTATTTGATTACATCTTAGTTTATTAGACAGGGATAATAAAGAATGCACTAATTCATAATATATTGAAGAATGTTGTTGAAAGCCCAGTAAAACCTTATTAGAAAAGATAAAAAATATGGTTTTATAAAATTTTTATCATATTTAAAATAAAATTAACGGAATTTGCACTAAATGTTTTTTACCTGAACTTAAAACGGTTTAAAAACATTCGACAAATTATCAAAAATGGGATTCGCAGTTGCAATTCAATACAGTAATAATTTAAAAGGACTGTCAAAAAAAAAAAAAAATTAATTTTAAAAAAATTTGCTAATATTTTTTAACATTCTAAATACTCTTATTAATTTTTAACATTAACTTGAATTTGTTATTTCAATTTAAATTGAAATATTTTTTTTTTGTCTTCATCCCTCGAATTCTAAATAACAACATAAAGAGATTTAAAATGTTCACTGCAATTCCTATTTTCGAAATAGTTTCTTGATATTTTATTAGAGAATGTTAATATCTCTTATCTTTGCACAAATATGATAAAGACCGTGCACGTCTTTCGAATACTTTCTTTGTTATGCAAACGAATTGCATTCGACTTGTGCACATTTTTAGCACATTTATCAGCGCGTTAAGCCCATTTGACGTTCGAACGAGATCGAACGAGATATAGTGGGCCCCTCCCCAATTAGCGTTAAGGTTAGAAAACGAACTGCAGGCAGCTTGATGCAAGTACCCGCAGCAAGTAGCGTATCTAAATGGGCGATCACGGCGAGAGAGAGATCACGCTAAACGAGCAACAAATGTGCGAAAATCAATTGAGGCGCGACACTGGCAACACAACACACAACATAGAAAAGCGCTTTGTTTGCCCCACAGTGCACTGTGGGCGACCCGCAGCTGGCTTCAGTACAGTAATTGAATTGAAAAGTGTGTTAATGTGTGCGGCAGCAAAAATATCTGCAAGATGCAGGCATGAAAATGCATTTGACTCAAGCGCAGATCTAAAGATACCGCACAACGATGTGCAACAACAACAACAACAGACACATGACGAACTGTTCTTGCAACATGGAATTACTTGAGCTGCTGTCATCGCACTGACAATTTGCGAATTAATAAACTCATTAATTACTCAAAGAATCAACTGACTGAAATAAATGTGCGTAAATTTGCACGCTGCTCTGCCTGCGCTGGCAAATAATTAATTTGCCATGATTCGCAGAGAGACATAGAGAGAGAAAGAGATAGCTACTGTTGCAGCGTGCAAAAATTCAAAGCAGCCAAGGCAGAAGAAGCAGCAGCAGCAGCTCGAAAGGGCAGCCAAAAAGCGAACGACAACCGGCTAAAAGTGTTTAGAATTTCTGGCATTTTGTCAAGTGTCGCCAAAACATTTTACCAAACACGCACAAGGGAGCAGACGACGCCAGAGGGGAGTGGCAAGGGCCGACTACACATTGAGGCAGCGCGTTGCACTTGTTGCATTTACTTGCTTCGTGTGGCATTTGGAATTGTGCGGCATTTGCCTTTGGCCAAAATACTAAATATGCTCTATAGCACATTGGGGAAAGTACGGTGAGATTTATTATATTGAAAAGGGAGGGAGGGAGATGGAGATATAGCGACAGGGAGGGAGGGCTAATGACAGGAATTGCTGGATGAGTTTTGAGTGCGCATCATAAATTTATTTCGTTTTAAGTTATTTACTTTAGTTAAGTGCATGGTTTCTTTAAAGTTGTAGAATTTATTTTAAATTAGTATTAAAAATTATATTATATTATTTTGTAATCATGCTGTTTAAAAATTATAAAATTATATAATATTATTTTACAATCATATTGTAGGAAAATTATTTAAAGAAATTATTTATTTTCCCTCTCTAACCTTTTGCACTATAATGTTTTTTTTCAGATTAAAAAACAAATTCCTATTACTATACCTCTTGCTGAACTAAGTAAACATGTTGCAGGGGTAACGACATAAATCCGCCATCATAATTCCGCCGCGCCAAAACGTCATAATATCGCGCGATCTTATGACGCTTAGAAACGACATAAGCTCGCTGAAAAAAAAACACCATAATTTCGCGTACAAAATGTACTGGGCGAAATAATGGCGGCGGAACTATGACGCTGTGCCCATGTTGCATACCCTTTTCCCACCAAATCGTCCACTATATTCACGCCCTAACCTCACTCTACTTTCCCACCATATTCACCACATTCACCATTAATGGCGCCTGTTCTCTTTCTGCATTATGATAATTAATTCTTGGCAGCTCTGCACGCACACATATCCTTTTTGTGGACGGTTAGACAATGATTTCTGAGTGCACTATTCATTATGCGTAACTTAATTGCACATTCATCACTTAACGGGTGATATTTATAAATATTTATGTTATTTTTATAATTTTTATGTATTTTGCCAAGTGAGCGCGAACGACGACATCAAAATAAACGAGGCGAAGAGCGATTCAACAATTTCAATTTGCAAGGCACGACTGAGTGACAATTTTTTTCTTAATTTACTGTAAAATATAATATCTTTGTTGTATAGTTGGATACCTTGTAGTAGAAGAAGGAGGAACGGGTATGCGTATGAGGAACGGGTATGAGGAACGGGTTGTATAGCGCAGTCAAGAAAAGTAAGAGCATTTTCTTAGTAGAGTGAAACCCTTTAATATAATTTGTATCCATAAATTAACTTTAATATTTTCTTACAGGGTATCTGCTGGTTGTTCACTTACTGTGCAAGTGTAATTCTGCTTGTTAATATTGTGATTTATTTTTGTCACGCTTCTATTTCGGCGCACGAAATAAAAACAATTTATTTCGAGTGCGATGTTGAATAGTTTTTGCTTTGAGCAAGCAAAAAGAGGTAAAGATATCGGAAGATAATAAATAGAAACTTATATGTATATTAACATATACAATGGTATATATATAGGAAAAGATCAAGAGCTGACAAGTGTTTGTTGTATATTGCAATATATTGAGAAAGAAAATGTGAAAAAGCCTTGAACATGATTTGATATGTAATAAAGTAGAAATTTATTGGAAAAATAATTTAATAAGTTGGAGAACTTTGAAATTTATATAGAAATTTAATTATTGATATATAAAGTAAGGGGAATTTATAGAATGTACAGTACATGTGTATTAAAAATAATAGTTTAAGTAGGAAAGTATACAAATGCTGAACAAACTCTTGTAGACTACAAATTATAAAGAAATTATAAATACTGAATTTAAAAAGTCAAAGTTGTTTTAAAATTTATATAGAATAAAGAGAAATACCAAAACTTAAACCACAATTCCCTGAGCCGAATAAAACTGCACAAAGACACACAAATACATGTGGCGGAAACGGAAGCGTATATGCCATGACAAAAATGGCCACAAAAGCGGAGATGTTGGTAAGAGCAGCAGTGCCGCCGTCGCGTCTGTTCTCGGCCATGGCCGAAATGGTAAAAGGCTCAGCAACGATTTTCATTTTGGAATTCCGTGCGCAGTTAGCGTGGAACGCAAAAGCTGGTTTGGCCTTTCGTTGGCTGACCAGGGTTGCCACCTATTCGCGTTGGCCAGTTGGTTTTGCAGTTGTGTTTTGTTTGCCCGCCTGCATTCACTGGCTTTGGCTTTGGCATTGGCATGCGAGTGTTTGCCTTTTTAGTTACTGTTGACAGTGGTAGGAGGGGGAGGGGGTGATGCAGGAATTGGCTACAATTTATTGCCGTTTTATTGGGGCAAGGTAAGGTAGAATAAGAGAGGGAGGGAGAGAGGCAGAGAGACAGCGCAGACAAGTCTCGCACACAGCTGTGCGCTTATTGAAATTGTGTTTGGAGGCAGAGACAACTCTAATCGATTTAGCAGCCCTCCACAAATCCAACTAATGCCGATGAGTCCCCCCTTCCCACACCCCACACAATCCACTGTGCCAGGTGAAGCATTATTCATTCATGTCTTCGATACAACCTGTGATTAAGCCCACAAGACACAACGAACAACATGAGAAGGAAAAGGAACTTGAGTGGAATATACCGTGCCTCAAAATCACCTAAGCCGTATTCATAAAATACGCTTGAAAGCATAAGATACTTTATACTCAATAAGACAATTTGTAGCGTTAAGATACTTTAAAATATATTTGCATGATTAATATATTTTTGTACCCATTAGATACTTCTGTTAATATAAGATAATTTTGTTTCTTTAACATATGTATGCACGTCTGCATACATTATATACTTTTGTAACTACAAGGTACTTTGGTATCCATGAGAAACTCTCCCTCCATAAGATAGTTTTGTATCCGTAAGATAGTTGTGTATCTTACTTTTGATTCCATAAGATACTTTTGTATCCGTAAGGTACTTTTGTATCCGTAAGATACTTTTATATCTATTAAATCCATAAGATAATTATGTATCTTTAAGATACGTATGTATTTTTAATATACACTAACATACTTAAGATACTTTTGTATCCATGGAATACTTTTAATCCATAGGATACCCTTAGGATACTTTAGTATCCATAAGATACTTATGTATCTTTAATATACATTGACATACATAAGATTTTTTTGTATCTGTAAGATACTTTTGAATCCATGAGACACATTTGTATCTATAAGATACTCTTTTAGTACTTCTTACTTAAGCTTTACTGTACTGTCTGACACTATCCTCTTTCTCTATCAAGTTCAACAATGAAAGCCTAATACACCCTCTTTTAAGTATGCTTATAGGATGCAGGGTAGGTAAAACTAGTAGCTAGAAAAAGTCTTAGCAATCAGACAGACAAAAGATGGCAACACCAACAAAAAAAAAAGAAATCAGAATGGAAAACAGAGAAAGATACACATTTTTTTGCAACTTACCATTTCGGTTTTCACTATCGGCAGGCTTCATTTGTATGGGGTGATGCATCTGCAAAGGAGAGAGAAGGAAACAAACAGAGTGTTAGTGTGGGTGTGTTTGTTTCGGTGTGTGTGAGTGTGTGTGTGTGTGTGTGTGTTGGGAACAGCAAAGAGCAGAGCGGACAGGGACAGGGACATGTCCTGTTCGTTTTTAATAGTTGCCAGGCAGCTGCTGAATTGCAATTCAGGCTCAGATTCAGACGAGGCTAGACAAGACAGGCAGAACAAGGGGCAGGCCAGAGATGTCTATGCCCATCCACTCCCTGTTTCCCCTCTACCTCTCTACTGCTCTGCCTTATTGGGTACCTTTCGTGCTCTGGTGGCACTGGAGATTTCATTACTTTGATTTCGAGTAATGCAACAAGTTCGAGTTGGGCAAAGGGCAACAAATGTCCATGGAACTAATGGAATGAACAAGGAATAGTTACCAAAGTGGAGCAGAAGAGGAGGAAGTGAGAGGGAGGCACCTCTGCAAAAAGGGTTGCTATTTCATTAACGTGGCCCATTAGCACTTGCAATTGAATGCGCCGCTGCTTCAGTTGCTGCTGCTGCTGCTGCTTTTAACAATTTTAATTTATTTCACATTCATCGAGTCAACCGATAAGGTTGGCTTGTCCTCTCCTATCCGGTTCCGTTCTGGACGTTCTGCTTGACAGGCAGAGTTGGCAACCAGCTGCCATTACTTTGATTTCAATTAACTTTTCATTCAGTTGAGAGCCGAGCCGGAGAAACTGATAATAATAATACTTACAAGGATATGAGAAATGCAGTCAGAGAGAGAGAACGAGCTTGGCAGGCACTCAAAAAAAGAAGCAGACGAGATAGCAGGCTGCATGAATGACTGACTGACTGACTGAAGTAGTGAGTGAGTGACTGATGTGCTGAAATTGAAATGAAATGTTCGGCCAGTTGCCTGACAAGGACCTTCTCGACCTTTCCGGCCTACGATGGTCAAAAGGGCTTTGCACAAATTACGAGAAAATGTCACTGCTTCGGCCTGTCGCACTTGAGGCAGAGTACACCCCTCCTTCTCACTCTCTCCCTCTCTCTCTTTAGTGGGCTGCACCCACTCACTCATTGTTGCGTCATTTTGCTGCTCTATTATTCAAAATTGACAGTTGAATGAGTTAAGTGGCCTGTCCAACAAGGCTGTTGCAGCCATTGCTGCCTTTGCTGCTCTCTTTCTGTCTCCTTTTCTGCCTGTTTGCCTGCCTCTCGGCCTGTCTGTCCGCCTGTCTATCCGCACATTTGCGTAAGGAAATACGTTGTTCGCATTGTTACCCTTTTCACTCAATTGGCATTTGTTCTAAAAATACATTTTGCCTGCAAATTGTTCAGATTTTGCCTTTTTCTTTTTCATATGTAATTGCCATAGAAATTGTCAATTAGCTGTGAAAATATTGTTGCGAGCTCTGAAGTGTGTGAGCTTACATACATTTTGGTAATTGAATCGACTTAAACACTAAGAGAAATGGAGGGGAAAGAAGAAATGGTACTACCTTATAACTAGGCAAGCATTACAAATTTCAATAAAATATAAAAATATTAATATAAAATATTAAAGTATTTTCCATTAAGTCATAGAAAAAAATTGTATTGAAGTTAATTTTAAATGTGCATATTTTTTTTATTTTCTTGTTTTAATATTGAATTATATACTAAGTTTCAAAAATACCTTTTTAAATATTTATATATTGTTTTATTTAATTGAAATGAAAATTTAGTTTTAATCTTTGTATTCAAATTTAACCTGATAAAAGTGGCATTGTAAATAGAAGAACCCTGGTTAAAAAAAAAAAACAAATACGCAATAAAAAAAAAAAAAAATTTTAGGTGAAATAATATTGATTTATAATATATTTTTGATTCTTCGAATATGTTTAGAACTTCTAACATAAATATTTGTTTTCAATATAAATATTTAAATATTTGTTATTAATAATTAATAATAAATGTTCTTTAAATTTTTAAATAATTTATATATATATATTATATTATATTTCTTTTCCCTCATTTCTTAGGCCCAACTCTATTTCCATCTCCCTCTCTGCCACGCTCATTTTATTTGTTCGACACGATTAAAACCATTGCATACTTTGGGGCGGCGCATGAAATTGTCACAGTGCAGTCACATCGAGTGCGTCACAACTGCGACTTTTCACACGTGCCGCATAAAAAATGAAACGAAAAGTAACGTTATACATACACACACATGTGCTATATATAGCATGCTGCTGACCAAAAAGCTGTCAGGCCACTTAACCCACACACTCGCACACACACACACACAACTTATGCTGGTGGGGAGAAGTTGTCCTGTCTCTATATACAGGGAAACGGTCACTTCAAAACAAAATATTTATTGTAGCCGTTGACAAGTTGGCCCCACACACACACACATACACACACACAGTGTGTCTGCATATGTCTCCACATGTGTGTGTGTGTCTGTGTGTGAGAAAATGCCGACGTTTTAACGTCTGTTTACCTATCGATTATTTCAGGTAAATTAAGTAGCTCTTGCACAGACATCGACGTGAAGGCGAAGCGAGGACGTCGGGAATGTGTTGGTGGTGGTTCAGGCAGCCTGCCAAATCCATTAAAGGATCAGACATGCCCACACACACACACACACACACACACACACACTCGCACACATACACCTGCTCACACTCGGGCATAGCTGGGCACTTACTTATACAAACAAAGCCCCGTTCACGTATGTTTTGGCGCGTGTGTGAGTGTGTGTGTGTGTAGCAGGCCATTGGTCATTATTTTGACAATTACACACGTGGCGTCATTTGCCCCTTGCGCCACGCCCACTCTCTACCCCCTCTGCCTGCCGCCCCTCGCAGTGTTTTAGTGCCAGCCAATGTGCTCTATGGATTTTCCATTAACAATTTGAATATGTAAATTAAGCAGCTAGCAAGGGGGGCGGCAATGGCTAGCTAGGAGTGTGAGGGGTGGAAAGGTGTGGGTAGATGTAGGAGGAGTGGGGTCTGTATCCAGCTAGAAATGGACTCCCCGGCACTCTCTGTGTTTGCCTGTGCGTGAACGCTTCATTTAATACGTTAACAATGAGATTGTCCTCAATAATTGAATCCACTAATTGACTGATGATTACATTCGTGTTGGCCACACACCAACAAAGCCATAACCCCCACTCCCGCCTCCCACATGTGTAGCTAAGGTACCTATATATATCTATATAGTTTGGAAGGGGGAAACTATGTCAGTCGATCGATCGATGGGCGCGCAAGCAGTTGACTTTCTCAAGCTGCATTATTCAAAAGCAAAAGTTGAAATTTAACGTGGTGAACTACACTAAACAAGCACACACACACACACACACACACACACACATACGCACATACAAAAGTAGTTACATAACAGACAGAGAAACAGAACAGAGAGAGTGAGAGAGAGAGAGGTAAGAAATAAGAACAAGCAACTCAAAGCGCTACATAATGCTAGAGACACGTAATACACACACAAGTAGGAGTAGCATATACTAAGGTAACGTACAATAGAAGGGGGGTAGGGGGTATATAGGCTGATTACTAGTCGTACTTACCCCGTCCAGTGTTTTGATATTGTGCAGCGCATCCTGCGCCCGCAGCGCCGCCTTGCGCGTGTAGTAGGTGACAAAACAGCACCCTGTCAACGAAACAGAACGAAACAATCGATACAATCGATACAAATCGATACAAGTATAGCAGTAATATGTATAAGACAATCGATAGACAGATGCACAAACGTATGGTACAAGGACTAGACTTAAAACAGACTTAAAATTATTTATATATAAAATCTTTTATTCATATTATATACTCTTCATGCGCGGGACAGATCGTACTACTCAGTCAGCTATGTATTCATGCAGAGATCTTCTTCAACGCACACTGGACAGGGGACAGACAAGAGCGCATCATGCAAGCCATGCATAGAGTATGATATGGGACGATGGTACTTTATAAAGAGATAGGGGTAATAATGTTAAAGTACAGCAGCAGCGAGAGCTGAGTTTGGTGATGATATGCAGCACGGCTGCCAGTTACGCCTTACGCCAAACAGATCTGTCCTTTTAATCAGAAAATCCCTAAGTTTTACTCTCCGGAAATCTATGCTGTTTTTATTGCTTTAACATTAATTAAATTAAATTGACAAATTAGAAATGTATTTTCAATTCAAATTTTATTCATAAAAATTAACAAATATTTCAGATTTATTGGTGCATATTGTCATACTTCATAAATTTAGCCTTTTTTTATCAAAAACCTAACAATCCATTTTTTTTTTATTTTTTGTATATTTTCACTCACTTCTATCCTTTTTTTGTGAGGAGTAGTTGTCTGTTCTGAAAGACTGCATGCTTAATTGGACAATATTGCTATAAGGATAATGTTTCACATAATTTCCGCACTAATTTCGCATCTTCTTTTCTCAAAGCAATACCAAGTTTAAGGATACAGTATAAAAAGTATTTATATAAAATTTTCGTAATAGTTTTTCAATTCGTATAATTTATTAAAATATATTTTCTTAGCTTGCTTCAATATGGTAAGCTAACATATCTCACTGGCTGTGCCCTTTATTGAGCTTATAGTGAATAAATAAGCTACTCACACTCAATACCCAAGCGAAGTCTTTACTCTAACCTTCTTCTGGCTAAACTACCCCCTGCTAAAAAGGCGTGGCTAAGCCCCCACACACTCTTGGAAGTGCTGCCTGCCAGCTTGCCCAGCTTAGCAGCCTAATCTGCACACATGTGAACACACTTACTCACACACTACCACGCACACACACATGCTTTATGTAGAGGGTGCTGCTGGCATATCCGATCATTGGCAGGCAGCAGCACGCATGGCCATAAATATGCATAATACAATTTGAACCTTTCATAAAAGTTTGCAAGCAAATGCGCATATTATTCTAATACAGCACCGAATTAACTCAGTCCGTGTGAGTGAGTGTATGTATGTGTGTAGGCGTGTGAGTGTGTGTGGCAATTATGGCCAATTACCTGGGCAAAGTTTATGCCAAAAGTGTGAGCCAACACCTGAGCCAAAGAGCCGAGGTGCCTGCTCTAATGTTGATGTGTTTGCCATAATCATCTCACTTGATGTTTCCCGGGAGGCAATCCCCTCCCCACACTCCCTTTGGGCCACCCCCTCAAATTGATGGGAATTGTAAAAATTCATTGAGCTACCCCTTGCGATTAATCCGGCATTTGTATGCAGGCTTACTCACCTCGACTAATCGATGTGACCTTATCGCGCAGCACATTCAACGTGTGAACTCGTCCGAATTGCTCGAAGAGTCGTCGCAACTTCTGCTCATCCCAAGTCTTTGGGATTTGACCAACAAACATTTTAATGTTATCTGCATCAGGTTGATCCATGGCCAGTTCCATATCGGCCGTATCCATGGCCACCGAAGCGTCCAGTTCGCTTTTAATGGGCACCAGTGCCAGCTGCTCCTCGGCCAGTGACGCAGTGGCAGCCAAGGAGGAGGCAATTGTGTTGCTTGCCTCGCTGCAAAATGAAATAAAGTCATTATAAATCAGGCACACAGACAGACAGATACTAAAGACAGACACTACAGGCAGATATATAAAAATATATACCGATTTACACAGATATATACAGATATTCACTGTGTCTATGCTCGCACAAGTCGTTTGGCAAACTTTTTCGGCAATTCTATTGAACTTTTGTGGCCAACATATTGTTCTCTCTCTCCTTCTCTCCCTCTCTCTCTCTCTCTCTGTCTCTTGCCCTGTCTAGCTTTCTCTGCGTTGTAATTTCATTTGCTAATGACAATAAAAAACAACAAGAACAACAATATCGATGTGTGCGAGGGCGAGGGGAAACAAGTTGAGCACTGAATAAAATACAAATACTAATTGTTATTAGCAAACTAATCTAATCTAAAAAGTTGTAAACGTTTTTACTTTGTTCTGTGGCTTTGGCAAGATGAAGAGGGGGCAGAGAGAGGGCGGAACTGGTCAGCAAAGTAGCTGGCAATGCATTGAATGGTCCATTTTGGGGTCACTCTCGGATACTTCACTTGGGTTTTGTGTAATGCCAAAAAGTTTGTACAGCTTTGACAGAGGGAGAGATGGAGAGAGGGGGTGGAGGGGAGGGGTAAATATATTTGGGGTTTATTGGGTGTTGTTGATGGCATACGAAATTGACTTTTGGTTGATGTCAACAACAACAACGAATGAAGCACAAGCTAGAACAAAAACTCAAAATAGCCACAACAACCTCGAGTTGATTTTCAATAAGTTCAAGTTGAAGTTGTCAAGCAGTTCGGGAGCAATAAATTTTGCAATCTAATTGGTTCCGGTGTATGCTGTGCGCAGCAGCAAAAGAGGAGGCAGTAAGAGAGGGAAGAAGCACAGCAACAAGCTGCGCTGAAGGTAACCAATTCAAAAAGTGCAGAAAACAAATAAAAAAATATGAGATTTAAATTGAAAATTTATACTTAGCAATTGGCTATTTATAGGGTATCTAAGTCGCACATCT
Organism: Zaprionus indianus; assembly: GCA_018904595.1. NCBI lineage: Eukaryota > Metazoa > Arthropoda > Insecta > Diptera > Drosophilidae > Zaprionus > Zaprionus indianus. The sequence goes on from JAEIHA010000905.1 coordinate 9,848,713, forward strand.
GCCCACTTGGTGTAGTTGGGTTTGCTGCCTAAAACATTTAAATTATGTCGAGCCGGAAATTACCTTGTCTTTTTGATGATATCTTGGGCGATATTTCTCAAAGAGATTTCCGCGCGTGGAAGGAGAAATAGAATTGCAGACAGTGAAGCAAAGAAAGGGCAGAGAGAATAAGATAGATGGAGACACAGATAGACAGTCAGCTATGCTGACGGTCATTTATGAAACTGCCGGGGAATTTGAATGACGCTCGCCGCGACAGCAGCGCGACAAGGCCGCGGCTCCCCGGGGGCAGCGTCGTAACGAACTTAATCTATTAGAGGCGGTGCAGGAGTTGAGCCTGTTTCTGGAAACAGTGTCAGTTTGATAAATATTGCCCACAAGTCAAATGCAAAGTAGGCCAGGGCAGGCCAGCAGGAGAGAAGGGAAGAGGGAGGAGAATCGCGTCTTTCTCTTACAGTTCGCCTGCGAGGCATAAATCAACATCCGCGCAATTTCTGTTGCCTACTTTTTGGCGCTGGCTTTAAATAAAAAATTCTAAGCAAGCGAGACCGAGGCAAGGTGCGACAGGTGTCGCCATCGCCCCGCAGGCAATTATTTCGCTTTCAAAGTCACACAGCCGTCTGGGGGAATCCATCAGGGAGCAGCAGCCTTGGCAGCAGCCACGCGAGGATGTCCTCGGGGCTGGCAACGGCAGCAGGCAGCTACTTGCGACACCGGCAACAGTTGCTCAGGTGCTGCGCCTCGTCTCGGTGGCTTTCTCGGCATTACTAATTCAGTTTCATTTAAATGCGCCCGAGCTTAATGAGAAAATTGCCTGCGGTGGTCGCCCAGTGGGATTTGCCACAGCTTCACTTTCAACAGCAGAGCTCACTCCCACGCTAAAGCTGAGGCAGGTGTTGGATTGCTGGCAACCGATTTGGCGGCCTGTGCTAAAGTGTTTGTGCTGCAGATGATATTCATGTTGATGCCAAAGCCAGCACACACACACACAAGTGAAAAGGAGAGGCAAGCACACATCGTCTCCGACTGGCCACGCCCATGCGTACGCCCGGCTGGCTGCCAGGCTGCCTGTGCCGACAAAGCCGTGACGTGGCATTTAATTTATGATGGCAGTTTGTTATGTCGCGCCTGTCACAACAAAAACAAACATAGTCCGGCGTAGATAGAGGACGCCAATGACAGAGCAGACCAGACCAAGCCGGAGCAGGCCAGCAGAAGAAGGAGGGGAAAAAAGGCGCATAAAAATGACCCAACATAAATTTAATATTCTTGCTTTATTATTTAATGGCAACGCAGCAGCGAAACAAAGAGAGCTATTAAGGGAGACAAGAGAGAGGGCAGAGAAGGAGATAGAGAGAATGATAGAGTAAGAGAGAGAAGCATAGAGCACATAGAGGAAGCCAACTGTGAGATTGGCTCCCGCCATGGATCGCAGCCTTATCGACCACATCACCATCATTATCAACGGGATAATGCTATGTTATAATTGTCAATGATCATTAGCATTATATGCTTGATGACTTGATGGTTGGCCTCCTCCCGCTTCCTTCCGCGTGTACTCCTCGCCAATTAATAACCTTAATGCAATGCCAATTATCGTTAGTCAGCACGTTCACTCGGCACACAATCTCAATTACATCAATTGCAGCAGCAATGCGCAGAAGAGGCCCCCAAAAAGGGAGAGAAATTGTGACGAAAATTGTCACTTTACTTTCGTTGTATCACTCCAGTTCTCTCCTTCTTTTTCTCTATCAGTCTGTCCCTTTTTGTCGTTTTCACATTTTTATTTTTATTAATTTCCGGCCAAAGGAACTTGGCTATGGGGGCCAGCAATTTTGAAATTTGATAGCCAACCATGCGCTGCTCGTTCGCTTTCTCTGTGTCATTTATTAAAAAGGAAATTGAAATTTGTATCTGGGCAATATGCAAATTGATAAGAAATTAGCTACGTTTGCCAGTTGAAACAATGTTTGGGGACGTGAAGAGAGAAACGAAGCTGTAAAGGGTGCAGTATTCAGCACTGGCAGCAAAGGTTCAAGTTGGCTAAGTGCAGGCTAAGATCTTAATAAATTGAGATTATTTGTAGAGTAATAAATAAATAATAATAAATTGAGATTATTTGTAGAGTAATATCTGAGCCAAGGTATTTTAATGCCATTAAATATTGTATTTTAAACTAAGTACTGTAATAACAAAAGCAGAAAAATCTAGTTTATTAAACAAAATTACTACCATTTTTCTACAATTTATTGAGCCTTTAAATACCTCAAAAATATAAAAAATTCTTCCATTTTCTCAAATATACTCAACGTGTATTTAACGTGTACTTAAAATTACCCTAAATTCCCTTTAAAATCTTCAAAATATCCCACAACATTCTATACCGTGGCTATGCAAATTATCATAGCATACTTTTGTGCGCTAACTGAGTAGTCAGCAACGAGCTAATTATGCGAATTAGACGCACTCAGTGCGTGGCGTGCTACCGCGAATGGACGAAAAACACAACAAATCATTTCAATGCAATTTGCAGTCATTAGCCGATACGCTGATAGAGACAAAAAAAAAACGACAAATACAACAAAAAACACACGTAATCTGGGCAGTGGCAGAGACAGGGGCAGGAGGAGTTGCCTTGCGGGCGTGGCTGTAACACTCACCAGTTGGCGGCGCCGACGGCATTCTGGTCGGCTAATGAAGTTCTGGAATTAATGTTGGAATTTAGCAGCGTCGACGTTGCAGCTGCTGTGGTTGCTGTTGTAATTGCTGATGTTGTTGCTGCTGCTGCTGCTGCAGCTGCCTCTGCTGTGGCTGCTGCTGTTGTTGCTGGCATGGCGGCAACAACAGGAACAATGGGTGCGACGACAACGGGTGTGGCGGGTGCTGCTGCTGCTGCTGTTGCATTGGAATTTATTTGGTTCTCTAAAAGTGTTCCAAAAAATGTTGTCGACATGCCGGCAGTTTGGGCCGTTGCTGGCGTGGCTGCTGCTGCTGCTGCTACTGTTGCTGCTGGCTGTGCTGTTGCTGCTGCGGCTGGTATGCTGCTGCTGGGCCGCAAATATGGATGAAAACTTTTAGCAGCACCTGTAAATGTTGTTGTCGTTGCAATGGCGCCAGTCGCTGGCGTTAGATTTTCTAAATACTGTGTGGGCTGCTGCTGTTGTAGTTGTATCTGCTGCTGCAGCTGCAGTTGTTGTTGCTGCAATTGCTGCTGTAGGTTGTTATTGTTATTGCTATTTAAATTGTTAGTGTTGCCGGCGCCGTTATAGAGACTGCTGTTGCTGTTGCTGCTGCTGCTGTTGTTGCTGTTGCCATTGGCCATACCATTAGCGACATGGGCAACAGGTGACGTTGTTAGCATTGTTGTAGTTGTTGTTGTTGTTGCTGCTGCTGTTGCTGTATCTATTAGTGTTGCTGCTGTCGCAACTGCTGTTGCTGCTGCTGTTGTTGTTGTTCTTGTTGCTGCTGGAATGTCGCTTATTTTATCCGTGCGCAGTTCCAAAGATTGCAACATCATTTGTTTTATTTCCCCCTTTTATTATTATTGCTCTCTCTCTTCCTTATTCCCTTATTCTCTTGGGTTGTTGTTGTTGCTGCTGCGTCGCTAATTACTTTTAGTGTTGCTGCTGCAGCCGCATTTGGCGACGGTTGCTTTTTAATTTGCCGTTGGTTTTACTTTTATTAAAATTGTATATTATCTCTCTCGTTCTCTTCCTCCTTCTCTCTCTCACTTTTAATTGCCTCGTCGTAGCCTCGTCGCCTTGGCTCGTTTGCTTATCACAGCTTTATCTGCAGTTTTATACTATTCGTGCAACACTTTGCAACACTTTGCAGTTACACTGAGCGAGTCTTGTTTGGCATCAGTTGCAACTGCAATTAAAAGAGCGAGACAAGTGTTGGTTAATTAAATTGTGCTTCAAGAGGACTGAGAAATAATAAAGCAATGAGAAGTGAATTAGGAATACTTATAAATTGTTGTATAAAGAAAGAAAGGTAAGTTTTGAGTTGGGAAAATAAAATATACGAAATAATTTTTAATATATAATTATTTTTCATATAATAACTATAGTCTTATTCTTCTTATTTCTGTTTATTAGATTTTGATTTTTATATTAATTATTTATAAATTTAGAAACTAATGGAATTAGTAAGGAATTTATTGGGAGCCTTAAGCAAATAAATAAAATATTTAAAAATGTATAAAAGACATTCGAGAAATTTCCTATGCAATTATTTGTAATTATTTAGAATATTAAGAAAACATTTAAGATTCAAATTGAGTTGATCATTTATTTAACTAAGAATCACTTTGCAAATTAGTGGAAATTCATTGCACCTAAAATAAATTTTTAAAACAGTTCGAATTTTATTTAAATTAAATTAATTTAAATGTTAAAATAATATATTAAAAATCAAAAACAATTTTTATTTTTATAAGATATAATACACAAAGTATTGAAAATACTTATTTGTGAAACAAGAATAATTTTTTCTTCTGAAATTTAAATACATCAAAAAATAAATTCCAAAGTATTAAGTAATTTATTGATAATGTAATTGTAATTATTACAAATAAATTAAAAAAAAAATCATTGCATTTCTATCAAATTTATTGCCTTAAACCATTCAAATTTTATTCAATTCAATCATCAAATATCAATTTCAATATTTTTCTATTTTGGCCACTTCGAAAAACTAATTAACACTTGAACGTGAGCAAACAATGCACTCACGCACAATTAAACAGATATAGACGTTGTATTGTATATACTAGCATTTTCAGCAATATTTTTATTGTTGAGTGCCTCGCACATAATATTAATTAAATTCGTTGAGTACTTAATCAAATAATTAAATCAGCAGCTCAGGCAGAACAAATTGCAAAGCCCGAAATTGCAAAGCTCAAACATAATGGAATCAAAGTGTGTGGTAGATTTTTGAGTGGGCGGCACCAAAAAAACCGCAACCAAAATGGCTACCAGATTGAGTAGTAGTTGCACAACCACTTGCCATGCAACTGCCCCCCCTCCACCCCTCGCTGGCTGCCTAGGCTTGCTGCATAGCTAAGCGCATTTTGAATGGACGCATATTGACAGACTGACCGCAGTTGCCTGGCCACTTGACTGTCTGCATTCAAGTGCCCGGCTTTGATAAAGCGCTAACACTCACACACACACACACACACACACAGTTACACTCGCATACACACACACACACACACACACAGTTACACTCGCATACACACACACACACTCACACAGTTGCACATGCACTTGCATACTCTCGTGTAGTGCCATGTAAACTCATCATGTTTGTAGCTGCCGCTAAACAGATAAGCATTTGAGTGCTCACACACACACACATGCACGCAGTGCCTTCTCGTAGTGAAAGAGCAGCAACTCAGCCTGGCCGGCATCATAATGTTGAAGGCCCCAGCTAATTAGTTAAATTGAAATCAAATTATTTGTTGTCGCACTTGACTGACCACTGGCATGGGCGGGCGCCTTAATTAACGCGATTCATACACGCACACACACAAGCACACACGCATACACCACTTACTCACACACAGTGCCACACTAGCCACACATCAGACACTCACACACACACTCGCATTTGCACTTGCTGGAGAGATTACCCTTATTATGTTATATTGTTGCCCTCAAGTTGTGCCACGGCTCACATGACGTATGCGCAACTTGCCGCTTAAAGCGCACGTGGCTTAAGCCCCGAACAGAAATTCACAGGTTTTTCAATTAGTTTTTAATAATGTGCAATGCTCGTTTCGTTTATCTTTTCGCGCTTCTCTATTTACGCTTTGTTTTCCTTTCTTTTTATTTTGATATTTTTGGCGTGCGCTTCACTTGGCCAAACGCAGGCAACTGGCGACGTGTCGTATAACGCTTGTTGCACCCCACCAACAGAAGATGTCGTTCTCGATGCTCCTGCTGTTGATATTGTTGTTGTTGTTGCTGTTGCTGTTGGCCTGCCAGCTTCGGTTTGCCAGCGGCATTGCTGCTGCCACGTTGCCACACGCTTATCCAGTGCCATCAAACGATGTCGACGACAACATCGACGCCATAGACGTCGCATATTGTATATATATATATGTGTATGTGTATATATAGAATCTATAGTGCATGAAGGTGTACAGGGACTGTGTGGCATGTGTTGTGCAAGGTGTTGAAATATATTGGCTTAGATTGTTGGCTTTCTTCTAGTTATTTCTTAGCCACTTTTTTGGCAGCTCTGTTCTTTTAGGTACTTGTTGTAAAGTTCTATAGAGTCTTCTAATCTTATCAAAGGCAATTAACGAATATTATTTGGTGATGTTTGAGAACCGTTTCTATAGATTATTGATTGAGATTAATGAGGAAAATAATTGGAAATTAAATTACTAGGAATAAATGGAAGTAGGAAATTATTTAGCGAATAATTTGAATACATTTGGAGAGAAAATTTGTTTGTCTTTTAAAATATAAATTTATACTATTTGTGTATAAATAAATAAAATAAATGACTAATAAAAGTTGAAAGTAGAGTTAATATTGATCCTATAACAAAATCTTAGTGACAGTTTAAAATAATTTTAATAAGTTTAGTGACTTTGAATAAAATATGTCTAAGCTGTCGATAGTTTCTTCTTTGCCAAATTTCACTTCTACTTATTTTTTTAATTATTTTTATTACAGTAATAATTATTATTATTTATTTTAAAATGTTTTTTAAATGTTTTGTACTTTATTGTTTTATGATTTTATTTGTTTTAGAATTTTCTATATATATATTTCATCTGTTTAATCTGCTTTCTGACAGAGTATCTAAGCTTCGCTTTTCTTTATTTTTGGCATTTTCAACCGCTTTTGTTTTTGCTGCTGCATTATGAGCAGTTAACGTAGCCAGCTTGTTTTTGTTGTTGTTGGGGTCTGTTTATTGTTGTTGTAGCTGCTCCTGCAGCTTTAACATGCTGCCCACCCACGGCACAAGCAGACGCCCAGCAGAGGCGACGCTGTGTGTCATCCTCGTGGTGCTGCCTCTGCTGCTGGGGCTGCTGCTACTGTCACCTTGTAATTTTATTTATCTATTGATTATTGAGTATCTCTTTTCTATTTATTTGCCTTTGTTTGCACACGCAGCGTGCTGACAGGCAAACGCCCACCCTGCCCCCTTACCTAGCTACCCCGCCTAGCTACCCCGCCCCGCCCCTTTCGCCTGACGTTTTTATTAAAGCAGATAGAAAGATAGACGAGGCAAGAGCCGAGCCAGACCAGCACCATACGGTGACTGTTATGTGCGTTTTAGTGGGTGACAGTATGTGTGTGTGTGTGTGTGTATGGAGAGAGGGACGAGAGGGGTGTCTGTGTGAGCAAGGGTATGTGGGTGTCTGTGTGTGTGTAAATATTTTGTGCCTCTGGCTCTTTTTTAATTAACTTTAGTGACAATATTTTGCACAGTTGCCTTTGTGGCTCGCCCGGCTTTGCCCTTGCAGCAGCCGCTGTGAGAGATAATCAAACTGTCGCTGTGTGGGGGGAGTGTGTGTGTGTGTGCCTGTTGTGTGTGTGTGCAGCGTTAGTATGCAAATGTGGGCAACTGAGCCAAGTCTTGGGCCTAGTGACATCGCAGGGCCTGACCCAAATTCCTGTGCCAGCTGCTGTCCGTCTCTCCCTCTCTCTCTTCCTCTCTCCGTCCCCCTTCCCCTCTCTCATTCACTCTTTCTCACTGCCTGCCTTTCTCTCTCTCTCACTCTCTGTGACACTGACAATGCCGTTGACATCTCACAACTTGCACTTCGAATAAGAATCACATGTCAGCCTGCCCCGTGCTGCACCACGGGGTGCATTGCACCCAATAAGGGCTACACTACTGTCACAGACACACACACACACACACTAGCACACACACACATGCACATTTGTAGTGTGACTGTGCTCCCATTCACTTGTTGAGCGAGCTGCCTTATCTTATCGGGGGTGCTGCCTTTATACGTTCGCATAGTTTGCTTTATTGAGGTTGTTTTCGCTCTGCTCCGCTTTGGGCACTCCACATTGACTGGTGGGTGTGCTCTTCTTCTTCTCGTTCGTTCTGTTTTGAGTAACTGCGTTTATCCATGGAGCAAACAGCGAGAGCACTCCCTCTCTCTCTCTCTCTCTCTCTGTCTACCTGTAGCAATGGTCGCGGCTAATCAGTTGCGTTATCTTTGCACAGATTCAGTGCGGGCATTGTTTGTCTGCTTGTTGTTACTTTGGTTAATCCGAAATGAGTTCACATTTAGTGTGTATAACAGTTGGTATAACACTCTGTATAACAGATTCAGTGTAAGTGTAAGCATTCTTTGACTGCTTATTCTTACTATTGCTAATGTGAAATCCCAAATGAGTTGAAAATGAGTTCGTATAACAGTTTGTATAACACTCTGGATATCTCTTTGTATAACAGATTCATATTCAGTGCGAGAATTGCTTGTTTTGACACCGGCTAATATGTAACGCGAAATGTGCTCACATTTAGTGTATATAACAGTTTGTATAACACTGAATTACATTCAGATTTAGTGTTGGCATTGTTTGCCTGCTTGTTCTTAAACTGGTCAATATTTTATCACATTTAGTTGGTATAACAGTTTGTATAACACTCTGTATAACAGTTTTTTTTATGTCTAATAGTCACTTGCATACTTGCAACTGCGTTAAACGCGCTACTTACTTTAAATTGATTGACAGATTGCACCACTGTAAATGTATCTCATGGATACAAATGTATCTTTGCACACTTTGTCAAGTGATTTTCGACTTGCAGCTAACATATGCTCATTTGCACACGCGACTCGCCACAATATCACTATTTAGCTGCACACATAGATACACTCATTACACCGATAAGGAATCAGATACAGATACGGATACAGATACAGTTAGATTCGCAATCGATTTGAACATTATTTCATCAACTGTCGCAACTTCGAATAGTGGAGAACAACCGCACGACAAGCCCAGCGAAAGGCGACTAACAGAGCCAAAAATGTCAAACCGTTAATTTCATAATTTCTCACACACGCACACACACTATCAACTGCATTTTGTCTTGTGTGTTATCTAGTCACTGATAAGGAGTCGCTTATCGCATAATTGCTCGCTGATTGTTGTCAGCGTCAGCGTCAGGTAGAGCACGATAGCGACTTGCTTGCCGTGTGTGTGTGTGTGTGTGTGTCTGTCTTGAGCAAACATTTGCTCTCGTTGCGGGTCGCACTCTCTCCAACTTCCACTCTACCTCTCTCCCTTTCTCCGTCTCTCTCTGTCTCTCTTCCTGAGACCGTTGAGAAACTATTACTTACTGCCCCTTCAAGTCGAACTACTTATTTGTTTTCTTTGGCTTTTATCTTGTTTTTTTACCTCTCTCTCCTTCTTTATTTGCCTCCCTTTCTCGCTGCTTTAGAGTGAGTCAAGTGCAGTTACCTAAATCCGTAGAAAGCGCAGGTTGTGGTCACTTTAATCGCTCCAATCGCTTATCACTTAACGCTGACTCAGTGGCAACATAAAAAACATAAAAAACAAGAACTTCGACTTACATGACAACTTGCAGATACTTATTGTATCTGTCGGTTGTGTCGGTGGTTGTGTGTGTCGACAATCTGTCATAAAGATTCGCACACTTGTGCGGCCAAACAAAGTTTATGGCCAACATTTTCTTATCAACGCGAGGCCCAAAAAACACAAGTGGACAATCCCGCACGGAAACCGGACACAAGAACGATACAAAATGCCGCTGCAATTGTCGCGGACGTTGTAACTCTGGTCGTAACTCGCGCTCGATATATCCGCACTATAATGCTCATAAATATAAACTAAACTAAACTCGTGCAAGGCCCACAATGTGTGTGGCCACTTGCTCTATATATACTGTGCTGCTTGCCACACACAAACACCAACATTGTCAGTTCAATGTGTGTCTGTGTGTGTGTGAATCGAAGGCTACTGTGTGTGTGGCAGGGGGCGGGCGTGGGGTTCGTGGGTCAGCCTGGAAAAGAGACCAATGAGCATGCCACGTAGCCCAAAGTATCGATGAGTTTGAAGTGCTCAAAGGAGTGGGAGACGCAGGCGGATGAGGGGCAGATTGGGCGTGTAGGGGCGCGAGTCGTGTGACCGGACAGCCGTTGAACGTGGCCATAACACACAGACAAGGGTTACAGCGAGCTCACACACAAACACCCACACACATACTCGTTCCCGATATATATACCTTCAGTCTCTATATATGCCGCGGCTTTACATAGACATACATCAAGGATTGCTTCGCCTGCGGCCGCAATGCAATGCGTTCGTTTGTCATTGTGCCATCAAATTATAATGCCCGACTATTTAGTGGTAAATGTGTGTCACTTTACATGCGCTATCTACGGTATTAACCTCCCCCGAGAGAGTGGGGTAGGTGGGGGGGGGGGACTGTAATTATATAGCCAGCGAAGCGACGTCGAAACCTAATTGAACTCTACCTTACAATTTATTCGATTTTAGGAGTTCAAAAAACTGTACAATAACATTTCATTTTTCATATGCTGAAAATATGTGTGGTAGCACAGTTGTATAACAGTTTATATAGTCACGTGGAGCTTCAAAATAATAAACTTAATATGTTATTTATGTATATAACATGTAATAACATGTTTTTCTTGCTGTGTGGTAGTATAACAGTTTTATAACAGTTTAATCTCATACGATTTATCATAATGTGAGCCTTTTTTTGTTCCTTTTAACCATTTCTTCAACTAAAATTCCTTAATATATTATTTTGATATATTTAAGTATACTTGTATACCAGTTTTTATAACAGTTTTTAAAAAACCATAAGAAAAGCATAAGAAAATATTTTTGATCGGTAGAAATATACGAGGGTCGTTTGATAAGTCCGTGACTTTTTGTATTTGCCGCGCACCTGCTCTAAATACAACACTGCTCCTGTCAGCAGTTATCGATTAACAGCTGACTGTAAAATTTTGAGAAAGCTGCGTTTTTTGGTTTGCGTTTTATAGGCATTGAAAGCAGACGATCTCGTGAATTTTAACGAAAATGGAAAAAAGTGAATTTCGTGTCAGCATGGCAAAATTTCATAAATTGGGCTACGAACTGCTACCCCATCCAGCATATTCTCCAGATTTAGCCCCCTGTGACTATTTTTTGTTTCCAAACATGAAGAAATGGCTCGGCGGTAAGAGATTCGGGTCATCACAGAAACAAACGACTATTTTGAGGGCCTTGAGAAAACCTATTATTTGGAAGGAATAAAAAAACTGGAAAAACGCTGGACTAAATGTATAGAGCTAAAAGGAGATTATGTTGAGAAATAAAACGCTTCTTTGACGAAAAAAATATATTTTATTCAAAAAGTCACGGACTTATCAAACGACCCTCGTATTTTAATTCTATTCTAACTAAATAGAATGTGCTCCAGCTATGACGTAGCACAGTTTTATAACAGTTTATTCTCATGTTCGCTCTTTAATTGTTTCCCCATTTCTTTAATCCGGAAATATGTTTTGTAAAATTAAAATCAAAAGTAAAATTACTTTATATTTTAGTACTCTTGTATAACAGTTTTTTTGTATAACAGCCCTAAATACTAAAAATTATCAATACAAATATTTTTAAATTAACACGATTCTCCTCACATATTCTCTAGCTGTACTGTAGCACAGTTGTATAACACTTGACATATTTACATTCCATTTTATCAGGTAGCGAACAGATTCATGTAGACATTGCTGCTGTGCATTTGCATTATCTGCGCTTTATCTCACCTTCATCTCTGCTCTGTCTGTCTCTGTTCCAGTTTCAGTTTTTTTCCTCGAGCTGTTTATCAATTTGTATCTAATCTGAAAATCTAATCGTATTATCTCTAACACTTCCTCCCATTGTCGGCCATGTCGGGCTATGCAATTATGCAATATGCCCGGTACAGCAATCACTGTTATATACCGGGACAGCTAAGACAATTGTGTGAGTAGCTGTAGCAGCTATGGATGTATTTGTGTTTGTATCCATGTGTGTCTGCCTGTCTGTCTGTCTGTCTGCCTGCCTGTCTGTATTCATTGCACTCACTGCAACCCTTTCGTTCGTTCGATTTTTCCTTGTCCTTTTCCATTTGGCTTGGCCAACGATCAATATTGAATTGGATTTGAACAATTGTTACCTGTGTGGGTCATAGACAAGCTGCCCACCTGTCCGACTGCTCGCCTGTATTGAGTAAATCGAGTAAATGTGTTAGTTAAGCGAAAAACTTAATAATTTATACCTCAGAAGTAGCTGTAGTTGGCATTTTGAGTGTCCAAATGGGCAACAAATCGACTTGAGATACATTTTTTTCTTCTGGCTTCGAGTGGCTTTTCAACTGGAAACTGTTGTGGAATTTAAGAGGTGCCCTAGGGCGAAGGGAGGCAGACTAAAACAACAAAGACAACTGCAATAACATTATGAGAAATCAAACTATCAAATCGAAGATGAAGAGCCTGAAGAGGAAGATGTGGAAACCACGAAAATGTGGTTGCACAGTGTAACAAAAGCCAAAACAACCGAGTTTAGTGGTTGAATAGCAGCAACAACCGCAAGAACAAATGAGACAGGACACACATACACATAGAGAGACAGCCACCCACACACAGGACAATCGACTGCTGCAACAACAATAACAACAACAAACTAATAAAGCCGCCCGGCGGACAGGTAAACAAAATGAGCAGCAACAAAAGGCGGCGAGAGAGCAAAGCAAATGCCAGACAAAAGCCAGCACAAATAATATAAATTAAATGTGAGTGTGTCCGAGTGTGTGCGCGTGTGTGTGTCTGAGTGTGTGTGTGAGTGGGTGTGGGGGCAAAGCAAAGTTTGCTGCAGACCCCAAAGAAAACCAAGCTGAGTAATTATTTCCGGCAGAGCGCACAACACCCTCCCACCACCCCCGAGGCCAACTTGGTACAACTTGGAGAGGAGGCAAGGAGTCCGAAGCTGTGCGGTTTGACTGCAACACATGGCCGGACACTTAAACCGAAAGTGGCAAACGTTGCTATTCGATTTCGACCTGCAAAAGGTAGTGGCAACAGAATCTATCTGGGCAATAATTTCGGTTGACATGTTTGCGGTAATTATTGACCGTAATGACAAAACCAAAAGCCAAAAGCCGAAGCCGAACCCAAACCCAAATCCGAACCCCCAAACAAATTGCTTTAGTTTTAGACTCTTGACTCTGGTTTGTGTGTTCGTGTGTGTGTTGGATTGTGCCTTTCATTTTAATTGGATTCTGTTGAGAGACACAGCAGGGTAGTAAAAAAACGTAATTGATTTGTGTCCGAGGCTGGAAAACACAAGGAAATCGTTTTCATTTTGAAAATTTCGCATAAATTTTGACATAAATTCTTGTCAACAAAATTAACGCCATAAAAATCGGTTGCGAAACGAGAAATTTAAATCATGCTGAACATAAACTAAATAAGCAAGAAGAAGAATGAGAAAGAAGTATAAAATAGATGGGGGCACAGAGGAAGGGGGAAATAAAGACTCTCTCAGGGCCGTAGCGAAGGTTTTATGGGCCCTTGTGCGGTACTTCTCGGGGGTCCCTAATTTAATTGCTTTACATAAATAATATATATGCATAAACTAAGGAAATTTAATTGTCCAAATATATTCCTTTTAAATATAAATATAAACCTTTGAATATTTGCTTCTGTGGTGCCCCTGTCAGCTGGGGGCCCTTATGCAACACACACCCTGCCCACACCTAGCTACGGGCCTGGTCTCTCTATAGATTGACTACCTGTTTCGATTTTTGTTGTCTGATTTGTTGGCAGCTCTTCACAATATGCGATTCCAAACATAATCAGGCAAGCATTTAGCCACTCTTCATATCTATATAACGCCCCTTGGCTGTAGCACACGCATAAAATATCCAAAATCAAATTAATAACATCGTTCTATCATTTATTTTTGGAATAGCGAAAAATGCCACATGCGCTAATTTCGTTTCAATGTCGACTATTTCGGATCGACAAGTCGACGCAGATGTTTGGCGCAGTACAAAACATGAATAATGACAATTACTTCTGCATATTGTATACGACGATTGGAACTGGAAGATATATTCGCACAAGTGTCTCTGGCTATAAATGGCATTTGCTCTGGTGGGCGGCGCAGTAAAAATTGGAAAAATTTGCTCATGACTGAAAATGGTTTTGTGCACTTTGCATTACTTTCGAAAACTTTGCAATATATCTTGTGACGTAAACTATTGAGAATAATAATATATTGGTTTATTTTTTATTTTGTCTGTTAGTTTATATTATGAAATTATGAATCTTTATTTCATTTTATTTGTAATAAATTGAATATTTCAAAGTTTCTTTTACCTTAACTAAATATATATTTATCCAGCAAACATTATCAGCTCATTGTTGTTCAGTTTGTTGATAATTTAGCAATATACAAATATATTTTATGTTATTATGATCATTGTTTGCATATGACATATCATTGTTTCTTTTGTTTTCTATTAATTTTCGACTTTGATATTAAAATTGAATTGCACTTCATAAAAATAGTTTCTTTGTTTTTTATTATTCAACTTATAAACTTCACTTCTATTAAATTAAGTTTACACACTTCATTTGTTTCTTTTATAATCTCACTCAGAATAAAATTAAATAAGACTTCACTAAGTAGTTCACTTGACTGCAATTGAAATAGGAACAATTATGGGGAAAAAACTTCCGCAAGACTCGCGACACGCACAAATAAGTTGAATGATTTCTTTGTATGACAAATTGCCGCAGGCTGGGCAGGGGGTGTGCAGTGCAGGAGGAGGGGGCTGCCTCAAATGAAGACGTTCACTTTTCACTACCTCTCTCCCCCTCTCTCTCTTTCTCGCCTGCTATGTTAATTCACTTGATGGGTGAAGTGCGAGGTCAAATCTTTCAGTTGACACAAAGCGATCGCGCACTCACACAAACACATACACTGCGGCTGCAGATACAAGCACAAACAAACACACAAATACACTACACTACACAAATAAACGCACACACTGGCTAGCCGACAATGAAAATAAACATTCGCATTTGCACTTTCTGAACTCTAGTGAATTTTCAGCATCTTCATTTTTTTGAAATTTCAATTTTTTTTGGCACTTGCACAGATCGTTGTGTTTTTCTTTTTATGATCAATTTCCATAATTTTTCCTCGAGTGAATTTTCCACCGCCAACAGACTATATACATATATATCGAGCACACACATGGGGCACTTGTTGTCGTCGTTGCACGAGGTGCTAGCCAAGAGTTTTGCGAGTCTGGCGATGCGATGCAAGTGACATGATTTCCAAAAAAACGCATAAACTTATACACGATACACGTTCGTACACCTCTGTACTATATACTACAGATATACTATATATAAAACAAGAGTGCACAAAACCAAAACGACGCGAACCGGCAAAAGTGCAAACCGAAACGATGACGCAGACGTGGGTGGAAGACGCGGACGCAAACGCGTACGTAGACTGAGACTTGACTGCGTTGGAGACGGAGACGTAGACGGAGACTTTTCCTCAACGCAGCACGGACAACGTCCAAGTGAGAACTGGCGGCGTGACAGCAGCCCGTCCATGGAGCCGCCCAAACGTAGCCGAGACAGAGCAGATCACTTCGACGACGCCAACGCTAAATGATTTTCCGAAAAAATAAAATAAATATATAAATAATATTAAAAAAAAAGGTGGCCAGATGAAAATTATTGCATGTTCTGCTTGCGCGCAATTCTAGAGATGAATTAATTAAATTCGTTTCTTTTTTTTTCTCACATTTCCATAGAGGATTCGCTGGGCAGGACGGGGGTTGGTGGGGTGAGCCACACGACAACACTTTGCATGTTTATCATAATTTAAATCAAAACTGAAATTAGCAACAAATTTTGCTCTTCTTCTTTTTCTTTTTCTTCTTCTGTGGTTGTTGTTAGTTTTTGCCTGCATTTGCCGCTCTGTTTATTTGCCGCCTCGCAGTCGCGTCTGTCGTTATCAATTTTCGACGGAAAAGTGTCAACGTCTTCAGTGCCACAGCGCTGCTCGCTGGGAGAGTGCTGCAGAGACTGAGAAAGAGAGAGATAGAGAGAGAGGAAGAGGGCAAAAGATACGACAGCATTTAGTTGAGATATTTGCGCTCAGTAATAAAAAATAAACATCGAGAGAGAGAGAGAGGGAGAGTGAGTTCTTCATCTCTCACTATTCTACAAATCTCTGCACAGCTTTCGCCCACTCGCACTCTCTCCCTCTCTCTATCTCTCCCTCTCTCTCCATGCTGCTGTCCCTCTCTGGTGTGCAGCTGTCGCAACAGTCCCCTAAACAGCAAAACAGATGTTTGTGTTTTCTTCTTGCCGTGTCTCCCCATTTGTCTTGCGTGCCGCAAAGGTGAGGCCTCTCTAAGTGTTCCCTTGACATTTTGTCATTTGGATTAAACGCTCATTAGCCCGACAGCTCGAGTGGGTGGAAGGGTGGTCTGGTCTGCCAATGTGAATGTAGTTTGTCTCTATAGAGATGCCATGCAGTTGTCTATACGTGTCTATGTGTGTTCTTTTTATGCAAATGGATGGCTTTTGTTTTTATTGGGGAAGATCAAAAATATTTTCACACATAAGAATTACTAAATTGAACAGAATATTATAAAATTGAATAATTGTAAATTAATTCATAAAATTAAAAATAAAAAATATAAATAAATAATTTTACAAGTTGAAAAAATTTACAATTTATTTATTTATTAATTTGATTTAATATTACATATATTTTAATAAGATTTTACATTTTACATGCATTATTCATTTAATCAATTTTTCAACTTTCTTTTGTTTCTTTTCTATCTCTATCTCTATGATCTTCCCTTTTTATCTTTGTTAAATTTTATATTTTTTCAATATAATATTCCAGTAGTTATAAGTTTTGAAAACTATCTTAAATTAACTCTTTACCAATGTTCTATCAGGATATCATGTTCAGCAAATTGACAATACGACATTGCCTTTCACTTTAATTTAATTTACATTACACTGCATTGAACAGTTGCCATCTCTCGCTCTCTGTCTCTCTCCCTCTCTTTCTCTCTCCCTCTCTTTCTCTCTCACACACTGATCAGTCGGGGCAAAAAACCAACAATAATGTCACGATTATTGCGGAATCATAACCATAATTCACAGCCAATGCCCAAAACAAAGGCAACTCATCTACATTGTATAGTTCACTTGGGAAGGGGCACGGGAGATCTAGGGCGGGATGTAGGGGGTGTGCCACAAGGCTATTATTAACACCGCTGGGCAATTATTCAAGGCAATTTTTGGCACTCGACAGGTGAGTGTCATTGGAGAGAGAGAGAGACAACAGAGAGAGAGAGGGACGCAGGACAACGTAAACCGATTTAATTGCGTCGAACATTGCGATTTACAGCGGGAGGGGGACAACAGTAGCAACAACAACAAACAACACGATTTAAGCACAAAATCCGCTCGAGAAATCGCCACTAAAAGGGTGTGCAGTGCATAAAATGAAAATAAGAGCGCAAAAATACGCGAGCAAACTGTAGTAAACACAGGGAAATCTGCTGCGGGCGAAGAACAACAACAAAAAATAAAGCAAAAAATTATCAGCGGCTAAGCACAAAAACAAAGCGAAAAGCCAGAAAACTGCAAGCATAATTTTGCACGTGTTTCGAATAAGTTCAAAAGCTGAGCAACTTTCTGGCGAAACTTTTGCGCCACCCCTCGAGAGAGAGAGAGAGAGAGAGCGAGGGAGAGACAGAGAGTTGCAGGCAGTTGAGGGAGTTGGAATGCTTAAAAATGCGCGACCGCATTCATTAGCGCAAATGGCTTAAATACTTGGCCCTGTAGTCCCCTCTCCCCCCCCTCTTCCCTTCGCTTATCCCTCCCCCTCTTAGCATTAAGTTCGCATTTCCCATTTGCCTCAATCCTCATTCTTGCAGCGATTCTGAAGCAGTCGCTTCGTTTGTTTGTTTGACTTTGGGCTTGTCCCGTTCTGCACTGAAAGGATTAAGTTTTCACAGCGCCCCACGGCAAGCACACTCACACACTGACACACACACATACACACACACACAGGAGAGGAGAGCAGGCAAAGTTTAAGCAGCCCCAGACAAAACCGAAGCACCCTCACCCCCCTCACACTGCCTGTGCCTGCCGCTCCCCTGCCCTGCCTTGGGCGCTTAAGTAGTTTGCCAATCGTTCGAAGCAAAGTATTCGCATTTTCCATAGATTTTCTGTTATCGTTGGGCTGCATATTTCTTGTGCGCACTGTTTCCGTTCGCAGTCAACGGCAGCTGCGTTTCTTATTATCGTTGCATACTTTTAGGCACCACGCGAAATTCCTTGCGCAAATACCGCGCATTGCGATTTAAGTGCGCCACAAATAATTGTAGTTGCCGTTTTTTTGTGTTGAAATATTTGTGCGGTGCAGGTGGAATACACTGAAAAATTACTAAGGGGTGTGCTAAAGAGCTGTTGGAGTTTTGTTATGATATTTAGTTTGTAGAAAAAAGTCATTGAAATCAAGTAAAAAATATTTTATGGATATTTTTTGTATATTGAGAAAGAATTAAACACTTAAATTAAAATACAAATACAATTAATTACACCCGATTTTAAACTACTTAAAACAATTATTTAAGAATTTTTGCGGCCTTCAACAACAGTTGGACTATCAATTAAAGTTTACTTAATTGATGTAATTATTTATTTTAAAATTTATTAAGAAAATCTACATAATAGACAGCTTAAATTAACTTCATCAATATTTATTTAATCAGGAAAGGTGCCTGCAACATAAACAGTGTAACAAGTAGACAATTTCTCTTCTCTTCCCTTTTTACAGCTTTTTGTCTTACCCCCCGTTGAATTTATTGAAATAACGCTTTGATGTGGCCAAGTTGAATTAATGAAATTGCATAAAATATTTAAACCGCGATTGAAACGGCAAAGAAATGAGTGAAAAAATGCTTTGATTGCATCGGATAACTTATGCTTGAGTAAACAGTGCGTATAAGTAATGTGGTTTGCCCTGCGCCATGTCCCACACTTACCCACTAACTGCCCCACTTGACTGTATATTGCACTCTCCACTTTCCACTTGCCAGTTGCCAGTTACAACTTTGCCAAGTAATTTAATTTTAGTTTTATTTCATTTCGCCTTTTTTGCAGTGAAGTTTTGGTCATATCATGCAGCGTTCAGGTGTAACCAGTCAAATCTCTTTTCACTCTCAAATTATGCAATTAAACAGTGAATTTTTGGGCAAAAGTTTCCGTTTCCGTTACCGTTTCGCTGCTGCTGCTGTCGTCGACGTCGTTGCTCAACGCTCACTTAGCAACATGAATAAAATTAAACTCACGGCATAAGTTTTTCTTTTGGCAGGCAGAGAAAGACGAAGGCGAAGGCGACGACGAAGGCGAAGGCGAAGGCGCAGGCGGGTGCAACTTATGCAACTTTCGCATATTTCAAATACCGAATGAATTTTGCACATATTTCAAACTAAACTTTGCGCACTCTTTTTTTCAACTCCCTCACACTCTCTTCCCTCCTCTCTACTCTCTCTCTCTTTCCTGCTGAAAAGTTTACCAACCGAACACACAAGTTCTTTGCCCGCTGCTGTTATTGTTGTGCTTGTTGTTGCTGTTCTTGATTTTAGTTTTAATTTCAGTGCAGTAAAAAAAATTGAAGAAGTTACTCTACTTCTCTTTCTCTCCTCTCCCCTCTCTCTCTCTCTCTCTCTCTCTCTCTCTGAGAATTGTTTATGGAGCTACTTTGGCGCAAAATGTATGTCAAAATTAATTAATTTCCTGATTTATGCGCCGCAAGTTTTGAGCTACTTTTGCAGAGAAGAAAGAGAGGGGCAGCGTGGGCGGTTTCTCGGTCAAGTGTGCGAGCCAAGGCTGTTAATGCTCGAGGGGAATGTATAAGAAGTCACTCAGCAGCAGTGACTGTACGAAAAACTAGCCTCCAACTTCAAAATGAATCTACATAAAATCCACTTGCAAACCCCCCAACTCCCTTCCAAACTTAACAAGTCACGTCGCTGTGCCATAAAGTAGCCTCGCTCTGCCTGGCACTAACCTCGAGTCAACTTTCGGTTTAGTTTTGCCAAAGTTCAAGTTCCCCAAAAACTGGACAAGCAGCTGCTTGTTGTCCCCTTTTCAGTTGTTGCTGTTGCTGCTGCTCTGCTTGTTTTGTAGGTGCGAACATTTGTTTCAGCGCCCTCAATTTTTGATTAGTGCACCACCTCTCCCTCCCCCCCCCGCTCTCTCTCTTGTGCTACTCCCTGCGGCGGCTCTTTTATCTTGATTGGCAAAGTTGCCGTTGGAGCTTTGTGGCTCTTTCGGGGAATCCTTTGGCTGCTTATCGTTTTTGCATTCATTTGTTTTCAATTGTAATTAATCTTGCAAAGTTTTCTTTTGACATTTTGTGTGGCTGAAAACCCCACAAACTTCCTCCCCGTCCTCCCTCTCCACTGCTGTCCAGCGCTTTTGTTTCATATCAACTTGTCGTCGTCGTTTGCCCCACAAAGTTGGCCAAAACTTGTTGGGTTTTTGGCACTGGGTGGCAACGCCAGCAGCGTGTTACTGTCACAATTAAAATAAAGTTTGGCGCACTAATTGAAAAGTGTCAAGTGTAATTTCTTTAAATTTGCCCAAAGACATTCGCCGGCAAATTGTTTGACTTTTTACTCTGCGAAACGGATCAGTTGTCCGATTGTCGAAGGAGTTTCAAAAGGTGCGGGACTTAGGGGAGAACTCCAGCTACACTGACTTAACACTAATGGACGTTCGTATTAATTGTATGTTTGCATTCTCTTTCTTCTTCTCTCTCAGCACGGAAAGGTTCTTTGGCAGTCAAGTTAAGACGAAAGCTTTTTATAATTCATTGAGTTTGAATATGGCATAGAAACTAGCACGATTGAACAGAAAGCTAAAAGGAAGAAGAGTAAAATAAATAAATATATTGAATATTTCAAGTTGATTTTGTATTGATTTTTTTTTAAATTGTAAATACAATATACGCACCAGAGAGAAAGGTTTATGTCTTCAGCATGCCGAAGGTTTTCAGCCCGTGTTTGCTCTTATATCCTGCGACTGTTTCTATATTAGTAAAATATAATGGTGCAGAATTGAATTGAATTGATATTTTATATTATAACTTTAATTGGCAATGATAAGTTACGTTCTTTCTTATATCAGAACTGGTCATTATACAAAAATATTCATTTCGGCTGATTATTCCTGTGGCAGCTATATGATATAGTGTTCAGATTTTGTTGAAATTTTATATACATATTATTTATGTAAAAAAAAGTCCGAAGTAGTAAACTTGATTGCAATATCTTGACAAATAACAAAAGAAGGCCGATAGTTTCTATGGCAGCTATACGATATACTGATCCGATTCGGCTCGCTCCATGTTATGTATAGCATGCAGCAATAAGAAGCATGTGTGGTAAGTTTCATTAAGATCAGTTTTAATTTACAAATAAAATATTAAGAATTCTTATCCAACTCCTTGCATCAATTTCTTCTTCATCATCTCTTTTCGTTTCTGCAGTTAAACTTCCCTTGTAAAGTCCCTCTGCTTCACCATCATTCTACAGTTACCTGCTTCCTTTCTTAAGGTTGTCTCTTTAAGTCTCTCTGCTTCTTCTTCTCCCCTAGCTCACTCCCCTTATAAGGGGGTATGCATATAATTTGATGGGAATACTCTGTTTCAAATTTTGTGCCTTGCGGCTCAAACAATTAAGCACACGCACAGTTAGTTAACGGAGAAGGAGGCATCGCACCGGGGACTGCCACTGAAACTGTGACTGCAACATCGAGAGAGGGGAAAGAGGTGGTAGAGGGAGGGCAGAGCGGGGTAGTCAGATGCATAAAATGCAAACATAAAAGCCAACTGTGAATGCAACTTGCAATGCAAAGAAAGCGGCAACTGTGACAATGTAAACAGCGCTGCGGAGGGAGAAGGAAACAGGAGCAGGGGGGAAGGGGTGGTCGTGGGGAAGTTGGCTAAAAGTGCATACAAAATTGCCAAGTAGCAAACAAAAGAAACGACGGCGGCAGCTGCAGCCCACGCCCCACCCCTCTTGCCAATCTCCTCCCTTGGACCAAAAACCAAACCAAAAACTGCAGCTAGAGCCGGCTCCCAAAATGGTAATGGCCTTTCAATGGGAATTGCTTGTGGGGGTGGCAAGCAGAGTGAAGGGTGGGGGAGGGAGTCCCGTTACGCGGGTCTGGGTAACTTAATGCGAAAATCTTGTTGCAAGCGGCGTGTGCTGCAAATGGCTGACAGGAATATGCGGCGCGTGGAATGGGCGCATAAAAGTCTATTGTTTCACCATCATAATTCTCTTGTAAGCTGAGGGGGGGAGCAGAGGGTGTGCAGGAAATGAACATCATTAATTTTGCCATTTTGCATTTGCATTTGCATTGAAATGGCATTTCGATAGGGTTAAGATTGCCCCAGCAGTGAGTTTTCAACGCGGAGTTTGCTGCAGCGGCGATTGCTGCGACGTGACTTAATTTCGGTTTTCACAACTAAATATTTGTTTCTAGCTTAAGGGGGAGGGTGGGAGAGGAGTAAGGGTTTTAGGGGCGCCAGCCCTGGCATTTATCAATATGGCGCTGATAACGTCACTCGCTGAATTGCGGCACGTAGTTGTTCAAGTGTTGAAAAAGCGGCACAGCAACTAACACGTACGCACTGAGGGGGGGCAGGAGAAGGGAAAGGCAAACTAGAGAGGGGTGCGGGGGGTGCGGGGGGTCCTGCAGCCAGCTGGACTTCAGCACTCAGCTAAAACTTGAGCCACTGCGAGTCGAGGCGAGCAAAAATCAAAGCTAAGCACTTTCAATTGGATTTATGCGTTTGCTATGTGAGCCTCGGCCTCGGCCTCTGCCACGCCTGCACGCCGTGCCCCAGCTGGCTAATGTCTCTATAGAGAGCGCCAACAACACTATCAGCAGCAGCAGCAGAGTCATCATCATCATCGGCATCCCCATCATCATCATCATCATCATCTCTCAATAGTTGTTGTCGATGTTGGCTGTGCTCGGTGCTTTCTTATTAATCAGCACAAAGTTGTGCCCCAGCACAAATTGCAATTTACCGATAAGCAAATAGCCAAAAAGCTGTTTACCCACACACACACACACACACACACACACACAGGAGGCCAATTATCCATGTTGTGCGTGTGTTTGGTTATTAAGTTTTATGATCAGTTTGTGTTTTGCGTTGAAACGATTTATTTAGCTAAGCGAAATTAATTGGAATTTTACGTGTTGATTTTGTATTTTGCCAAATGTCAAGAGATGAGCTAGAGCTAGAGAGAGAGAGAGAGAGAGGAAGAGCGAGTGAGCAAGACAGCCTGATTTCTAAATATTGACAGCCTTGTGGGCCCACAGCAAAAACCCAATGAGATTTCAGCTTAGTCTGCGCCCGAGTCGAACATTTCCTAATCGCCTTAAAGTCTCCAAAGCACTTCGCTTGAATATTCTATGCCAACTTACAGCGTGTCTACTCGATTAGGCTTTGATTTGAGGGCGAATAATAACACTAATGTTAATTTATTGTCAAACAGTTTGTTAGCAAATTAAATAGCAAAAGCACTTGAAATAAAATTGCGCTTATGAATGAATCAATTGCTGAAAATATAATTCAATTTTCAATTGGGAATGTTTTAAGTAGCTTTTGATTAGTGTAAGCTTAATGCTTTGCTGAAAATATTGTACTTATCGGTAAATAACATGTACGATACTTTTATACATAAAACATATTGTTGTTGAAAATAAGATTTTCGATTGTTGTCTTTAGGCAGCTACTCATCATGTCTGTGCTTTTTCAGCCTTCCAGGTAATAAGATTCATCTAGTAGCACGACGGTATTTGCGTATCAGTAGATGTTCTCTTGATTATCTTATAAATCTAAAATACTATTGAATGCCAATTATTTTATTCCTTGTCTATCGACAACTATCGAAACTAACTGCATATTCATTGTAAAACTTAAATTATTTATCGCTGCTTCTTAATTACAAAATACACAATATCGAATATCAAATATTATTTAGAATCACACTCCATCGAAATCAAGTTGATAAACCTAATTCACATTTATCCTAAAAACTAATGCCAGATGGTTATCTATAACTATCGATTCTCTTAGTATGTCAAATACTTGTAATACTTACTATCAAATATCCAGTTTTGTACAGTCTTATAATAAATGGAAGGCATGTTACTTCTGTATCAACAACTATCTAAACTATTAGAAACATTTAGAAAAACTGATGCCAGTTGGTTATCGCTTACAATCGATGATTTTCGATTAGCAAATACTTTTAATAAAATCGTTTATACATTTTTATTCTGATTTAAACTAAGTTTAATTAATATTAATAGTTTTTTATCGACTAGTTATCAACACTGATTGCAAACATAATCAGACAGTTGATCTCCATGTCACTATTTCGATAAGTGTTGCTTGCATTAATTTCAATATTTGCCTATCGATAGTTTATGCTCGGCACTAACTCACAGTTATGCAGCTAATACTTGTTACCTCCTTTTATCGATAACTACTGCCAGACAGTCGTTTCAGGTGTCAACTGTACCTTGTCTGCTGCTCAGAGCACTGTGAAAATTTACGACAGCACGTGTTCTACTTCAAAGGTCCGGAGACCGCACTTAATGCCCTGCCCCGCCTCCCATTTCACAGAAAAGGAAGCCGAATCGCTTAGCAAACAATAGAAATTTGCCCAGCTTTTGCCTCACGACACCCTCCCGCCCGCATGACCACACATCATATGCGATTCAGCAGCTGGACAGCATAAAATGCTTTATGAGATTATTTGCTGAAATGTAGCGAGCGGCTTTTCTTATTTATACGTTTGGGGGCCAAGCCGAGTGTGTAGGGATATGGCAGCGAGGGGACGGGGTCCACACTTTTATGGCGCCTCAAGGTATGCAACGAATTGAAAAAGGGCAAAGGGAAATTGTTGCGGTGCGGCTTGGTTGCCTCATGAAAGGCATTTACCAGCATTCCTGTGGCCAAAACATTGCGGCATATTTCATGTTTGCTTCAAGGCTTTTTTCTCCTTTTCTCTCGACAGATTTCTACCCAAGTTCCTTTTTTTTATTTCGTTTCGGTGAAAGGATCAAATTCGCTCAAGTGTTAAAATTGCTAGGCAAAGATTTGCATGGCAAGGAATAAGTTTTTGCTACCTTTATTGAAATATAATACGCTTTACGCTTTCCCCATTCTCACATCTCCATCTCCATTTCCAACTCCATTTCCATCTCAATTTCCATTTCACTGATGCTCTTCTCAAAATCGACAGCGACAGAATGAGAGAGAGAGAAAGAGCGACAGCGACAGCTTTTCGATTCGATTCGATTCAAATCGATTTCGATTCGATTTTGGCGCGTGACAAAACTCAACTTATGCCAGCTTCAATTTTATGTTTCCTGCTAATCCTCGGCGCACACAGGAGTGACACACCCACTTGCACACACGCACACACACACACACATGCACACACACACACTCGCTGGAGTTTAGTCCCCATTCAGGCCTATCGAGCTGGTGCGCTGCTGTTGCTCACTGTCGAGAGCTGTCTGCTATTGAGTGCTAAGCCTGCTCTCCAATGCACTTGGCTTTTGAGTGCTGCTGTCAGCAGCGCGTGAGCTTAAGAGTTTCCCATCTAACCATACATCCACCATAGCCATATGGCCAGATAGCCAGATAGCCACCTAGCCATGTCGCCTGCCATGGTCAGTCAGCATCGATGGCCAACAGGTGCTTGGGTAACTGAGCTGGCCACTGAAGTCCTTCAATGGAGATTAGTTCTCAATCTTAAAGAAGAAAATTTAATAGAATCAGCTAGCAGATAAAAGCGAAGAGTTGTTTAAAGAAGTTTAGGCATTTTTCAAAGTAATTGGAATATTTTGTGATATAAAATTTCTTTTATAAGAATTGTTCTTTAAATCTTTTATTCGATCTCTGACATTTTGAAAACTTCCTGCATTAATGAACTCAGTTTAGAACAACAACACTTTATATAATTACTGTATTTCGAAGTTTATTTAGCTACCTTTTTTCTCTGTCTCTTAAAAAGCCAGTTACTTTAATCTTAATTTCCAGCAGTTAAAAAGTTTTCATATATTATCAGCAACAACAGACTTATGCTTTGCATTGAAATAAATAAATTGTAGAATATTTATAAAAACAATTGAACTGCCATAGAATTCATTTTATTAACCCTAAATGCCAACGCAATTGTTTAGGAATATATCACACCTGATCCAATATGGCAAATATTGAATACAATTCACAATAGATATATCTCTCTCACACTCTCTCTCCCTCTGCTCTCGCTGCTAAGTGAATGATTTGGCCACTGAATAATGCTCGCTGGTCAATCAGAGATATTTCATATTTAATAGATTTTCACACAGAACAATGCGACGCTGGACACAGTGTCTGCCATTCATATGTTGCCCGCTCAAAGTTGCTCAAAAGCTAAGCGGCTTATGCTCAGGTGAGATTCAGTTGAATCTCCACCACCGCCGCCGCCGCCGCGCCCAGTCTCTCCCGATTCAGTCAGCCATTCAGCCGGAACGGGCGTTGGTTGCGTGTCTGTTTGGGTCCGTCACTAAGTGCCAGCTGCAGTCGCCGTATTGTGATAGAGAGACAGAAATCCTAAAGCTGAACTACACTGCAAAAAAAAAGTAAAAAAGATATGCCACAGCGTCACGAGTGTGTGTGTGTGAGTGTATGTTGGGTTCATTTGTAGCGGAAATAACTTTTTGATGCACAGCTTCCACACACACACACACATAGAGAGTCGGGCGATTCACCTGGCCACAACAGCAAGTCCGAGCGGAGTCCAATGCGCTTAAACTGTAAAACATGCAGGAGGGGAAAGAAGAGAAAGACAACAACAACAACAGGGGGAGCAGCATGAATAAAAAAATGTTTTTCGGTAAAGTCCATTACTATTAAAAAAGTTTCAGCTGGGACCAGGAGCAGCAGCAGGAGTCGCACTAGGGGAAACTTTTCAGCGGGCAAGGCAGTGCGGTGCTAGGCACAAAGATGACATCAAAGTTGGGCGCTTAATGTAATGGCAAGGCTGCTAGAGCTGAAGGGGGGACGGGGGGTACATATTGGGAATATCTGCCCCAAACAGGCCATACATGTTTATTTCCCTCCCTCGTCGTCGTGGCTCAAAGTTAACTCTTTTTTTCTGGCTACTTCTTGGGCTGGCAACCCTTTGGAGGCAACTTTGTTTCACAATCGAGTACAAAATTCACTCGACTGGATTAAAAGATTAGTGTAGAGATTATGAATCATGTGGAGAGAGGGAGACAGAGAGAGAGAGAAGGAACGAGAAGGAGAGAGAAGCAGCCAGAAGGAGTTCAGCAAAGCCTGAAAGTTTTCATGTTCTCTGCGGCTTTACTGCTGTTGCTTGTGTAACTTTCAACAGGCAACAGGAAGGGGGGCAGGGATGGGGAAGGCTGAAGGCAGTGTACTCGTACTTCACCCTGGGCCAGTTACGAGTTTGCTCTGAAAATATTGACAAACTTAACGGCAGCTGTCAATTGCAGCGACTGTCATTGCCCACACAGCCCGCTGACCCTTTTTGCCTCTCACTCTTTCAGCCCATTCAATTTCAATTTCAAGAGCAACGCGTTAGGAGAGTGCTGGGGCAGGGAGACCTTTCACTTTCATTACCTGTGACCCTAATTTAACGCCTTGACAATTTTTAATTTTTATTTGAAAAGTTTGCGCCTCATTCAACCTTCGAGCTCAATTCAAGTTTTTCTCATCTTCCGTCAACAAAAAAGAAAGACGAAACAGGAAAAGGAAAGATTGCCTTAGGTATGCTGAAGGGCTTATACACTTGCGGGTTCTTATCTCCTTTGATTGTTTCTATACTAGTTTTATATATTCGTGTAGAATTGAGGGTTTTTATTTAATTTTATTTAAAAGTTTGATAGGAAATGATAAGTTAAGATATTTTTTTAATCAGCACAAGTCTTCATACAAAAACCTTCTTTTAGACCGATTGTTCCTATGTCAGCTATATGTTATACTGATCTGATTTTGATGAAATTTTATATGCATATTTATTATATAGAACATAGTAAATTTGGTTGACATACGAGGGTCGTTTGATAAGTCCGTGACTTTTTGAATAAAATATATTTTTTTCGTCAAAGAAGCGTTTTATTTCTCAACATAATCTCCTTTTAGCTCTATACATTTAGTCCAGCGTTTTTCCAATTTTTTTATTCCTTCCAAATAATAGGTTTTCTCAAGGCCCTCAAAATAGTCGTTTGTTTCTGTGATGACCCGAATCTCTTACCGCCGAGCCATTTCTTCATGTTTGGAAACAAAAAATAGTCACAGGGGGCTAAATCTGGAGAATATGCTGGATGGGGTAGCAGTTCGTAGCCCAATTTATGAAATTTTGCCATGCTGACACGAAATTCACTTTTTTCCATTTTCGTTAAAATTCACGAGATCGTCTGCTTTCAATGCCTATAAAACGCAAACCAAAAAACGCAGCTTTCTCAAAATTTTACAGTCAGCTGTTAATCGATAACTGCTGACAGGAGCAGTGTTGTATTTAGAGCAGGTGCGCGGCAAATACAAAAAGTCACGGACTTATCAAACGACCCTCGTATCTTCACAAATAATAAAAATCAGCCGATAGTTTGTATGGCAGCTATACGATATATCGGTCCGATTCGGCTCGTTCCGACTTATTTACAGCGTGCAGCAATAGGAAGCACGGGTGCCAAAATTCATGAAGATATCATTAAAGATGAGTAACTATTTTGCATTGCAACGAATATACGGACACCCGGACACACGTTTGTTTGAACACACGGACAGGCAGACATAGCTAGTTCGCCTCCTCTATTGATACTCATTCCGAATATATGTACCTTATAGTTACAAAGATATCTTCTAAGATGCCTTGCAAACTCCTCGCCCAAATTAATATACCCTTTTTAAGGGTATTAAAAAAGTTACTGCTCATTACGAATTCGAAGAGGTTTTTCCTCTTTTCGTTTCCTTCATCGTCGCCGTCAACACATTTTGTTGTTGTCGCTCTAAAATAAAGTTTGTGCATTAATTTTATTGCAGCGACATCTTGAATGACAAAACCCGCAAGACTTCCTTACTGTCTGTCTACCTTTGCTCTCTCTCTCTCCCTCTCTCTCTCTTTCTCCCTTTCTGTATTGCTTCTCCTGGCAGTCTCTTCTTTTTACCTACTCGAAATTTTTATCAGCTGCCCCCCAAAAAAAAGTTGTCGATTAAGTTTTTTGCACTGTTCAAAATTTGTTTTTCTTTTGCTTATTTTGTTTGTTGTTTTTTACTCCTCCTTTTGTTATTGTTGTTGGGTCAGCAAATGCGCTGTAAGCGGCTTCGGTTAAGAGGCAAATGAAGTGCGGCGATTTGTTTGCTTAGCAAAAAAAAAGGGAAAAAGGTTGCAGAAGCTTCTCCTGCGGCGGAAAGTCGCTGAATTAGTCGCAATGTTCGTGCGGGGGAAATTCAATTAAAAAACAGCTTAAATAGCTGGAGCAGCTTGCTGCCTAAGCTAACATAAATTAACGCATTACGCATACGCAGCGTGTTGCAAATCATTTCGAGTCGTAAAATTGCATTCAAAATCGCATTACGAACGCTTTAACAGCTCGACAAAAACGAAAGAATGACAAACACAACTAGGATAAGGGACAGTCACACAGACAACAAACACACACACATACATACATACACTCTTGCAGTTGGTAGATCTGGGCAAAAATCCCTGGCAACTTTGGCAGTGTATAACTAAGCTCTAATGCGCAGCTAAGGATACAAATTACGAAACAATGACGTCAACGTGCCTGTCAACAACTTGGCCAGACAATAGTTTACAGACTGCCGGAAGGGAAGTGGAAGGAGGGAGAAGAGGGATAGAGAAGGAGGGAGTAAGAGAGAGGGAGGGAGCAGGAACAATAAGAGAGAGAGAGAGAGGGTAGCAGTTCAAGCAGCCAGGGAACAGTGCCAAGCAGTGCCAGGTGCAATGGACATTTCAGTTGTACAAAACACACATGAACACACACACACAGTCACACACAATCAAACACAATCACACACACTCACACAAATTACGTGCGAGATTATGCCAAGTCCGAGTCCCAGTCGGAGTCTGAGTCGGAGTGCGAACATGTGAGGAGCCTGTGCGATCATTTTGCAATGCGCACGTCCTGCCAAGCAACAGACTGTAAACAACAACAACAACAACAACACACAAGCAAACACAGTTCAAGTTCAGCAGGTGAGTGTGTGAGGAGGGGTGTGGCAGGTGAAGGGGGCAACGTGCTTAGGCTACATGTGCATTTAAATGCAGCATGATTTGATTACAAAGCGGCCAAATTTTCGAGCTGACATCAACAATTGTTCGTGGCATGGAGTGCACTCTCTCTCTAACTCTAACTCTCGCTCTCTGTCTCTCTCTATAGCCACCTCTACCTGCTGCCTTTACCCCTCTCTCTCCATTTATTTTTGTCTCCCTGCTTTTTGTCTCTCTTTGCCACTCTCCATTTTAGTTCAACTCTCAAGCAGCTCATCAAAAGGTGCGAAAATTAATATTTACGTGGAAAAACAACAGCTAGAGGAGGAAGAAGAGGGACACAGAAGTGCATAGAGAGGGGAGCAAGCAACTGGGGCACAGTGTAAAGAAGTGCAGGAGGAGCTAAGGCAGAGCGGGCGAGCAAGAACGGGGCCTTGGGGCAGCGACTACATTGTCTGCCACGTGAAGCTACCGTTTGTAATTAATTTCCTTGGCATTTTCTGGTCTCCCCTAACCCCCTCCCCCACTTCTTACCTCTCGCCACTTCACTCCTCCTCTTCTACTGACTGCTGCCCTTTGCCAGGGTTTTAGATCAAATGCATCATGCCTCAGCTCAGCTCTACTTGCCTTGCCTCAACTCCCCCTGCCTCAGCTCACCTCTTTATTCTTCACCTTACCTCACCTCACTCCCTTCTCGTGCTGCTGCTGCTCCTCCTTTTCTTTATCAATGCGTTGCTTAGCAGCTTCTCTGTTGTTGCACCTCCTCCTGCTGCGACTGCTTCTGCCTGCGGTGCTTCATTGTTTAGTGCAATGCGTCAGCTACGCATGTTCATGGCAGGCGCTTTGAATTACGTGGCATGTTTTGGTTTAAAGTGCAGGCGAATTAGCTTTATTTTTGACTGCTGTCAGGCTAGTTTTTAGCTGCAAATTAATCCCTTACTATTGAACAGTTTTGCCTTGCCTCCCTCCAGGTATTCTGTGCCAGTCAGTCAGTTTGTCAGCAACGTGCAACGTGCAACAGCCATTCGATAGCAGAGCGCACATAGTGGGAATAAAATATGAAAAATTGTAATTTGATTTCAATTTAATTTAATAAAATAATATCAATTTATTGAAGAATAAAAATAAAAATTGCAACAAAGTTTAATTAATATTGTTTGGTAATTGAATAGCAATTTAATTAAAAGTACTTCAGTATTTCTTTGTAAATGAAAGACATACGAAAATTTCGAAATTCATATTTAACAAAGCATAAAATACTTCCAAATAATAAAGTTTAATGAATCAATGAGTTCAACGTTATAATTAATTTTAATTATGCATTATCATGCATTTCTCATATATTAATAAAAATTCATAAGTATATTTTAATGCATAAATATTGATCAATATATATTAAACATAAATAACACTTCAACTTTAAATTTCAATTTCAATTTGCATTGCACATTCAACATGAATTCTATAATAAAGTCGCCCATCTTCATCTCCATTAAACATTAATTAATTAATATTAATTCCAATCTAATCAGTGTTCCTCTATGATTAATTTCGCCCATTATTCACCCACTCCATGGCATGCATAATTGCTTATTTAATTTGTTGTCCCACCTGCAGATGCCTCGACTGCCATCGCACTTAACTGAAATACGACTCTTTGGCCCAGTCATTAAGGCACATTTAATGCTCCGGCCAAGTGACGCTGTTAACAACCTGAAAAGAGCCCCAAAAATTTCATACCGAGAAGTCACGCAACATAAAATCTTTGGCTGTGCCTCAAGGCCGGCAATTAAAGATGTCCCAAGAGGTAAATCACAATGGTTATACCTGCAATACATAGATAGAAGGGTATTATAGGCTTGTGGCTATTGAAAATGTTTAACAAGCAGAAGGACGCTTGGAAGATCTACAAACTATACATATTCTTGATCACCATTAGCAGCAGAGTCCTTAAGGCAATGTCTATCTGTCTGTCTATCTGTCTGTCTGTCTATCTGTCTGTCTATCTGTCTGTCTATCTGTCTGTCTATCTGTCTGTCTATCTGTCTGTCTATCTGTCTGTCTATCTGTCTGTCTATCTGTCTGTCTATCTGTCTGTCTATCTGTCTGTCTATCTGTCTGTCTATCTGTCTGTCTATCTGTCTGTCTATCTGTCTGTCTATCTGTCTGTCTATCTGTCTGTCTATCTGTCTGTCTATCTGTCTGTCTATCTGTCTGTCTATCTGTCTGTCTATCTGTCTGTCTATCTGTCTGTCTATCTGTCTGTCTATCTGTCTGTCTATCTGTCTGTCTATCTGTCTGTCTATCTGTCTGTCTATCTGTCTGTCTATCTGTCTGTCTATCTGTCTGTCTATCTGTCTGTCTATCTGTCTGTCTATCTGTCTGTCTATCTGTCTGTCTATCTATCTGTTTTTCTAACTGCCATTTTATCTGTCTGTCTATCCGTCTGTCCATCTGTCTGCCGTCTGTCTCTCCAACTATCAGTATATTTCTTGTATATTGGATTAATATTTTTAGTCAATTGTTTACTGGGTAACTCGCAGTCGAGCACACTCGCATCTAGCTATCTCTCCAATTTCCTTGCCCTTGCTCTAAGTAAAATTTACCACGTGCTCATAATGTCGTCGCGCAATTAAACCTGCCCCACACAAGCGTCTCAGCCCGCACCTTCCCCTGCCTGCTCTTGCTTAGCCAAGAATTATGTGTGGCATTTGCAGAATAAATGGCAAAGATACGGAGCAACAAATGCAGATGGAGATACAGATACAGATACAGATGTGCGCACAAAGCAATGAAAGATTTGGCGGCCAAATTTAACTGCTGTGCAGTCGCGCATGAAGCGCTGAATCTGAATCCCACTCCTGCTTCACAGTCAATTATGTGCCTTGGACATTAAATGCCATCAAAAGGAGCCGCCAGATGACGTGGCAGTAGGCAGCGGGAGGGAGGGGGAGGGTACTAAGCAAAGCATGAAATTAAAATGCGCCTAAGATGTATTGTCGTCTGTCATGCGTTCGACGCGTGGCAGGAGGGTGCAGGGGGTGGTAGATGATGCCACACTTTGGCAGCAAGTTGCCAGCGCTGTTGCTTATTGCTCACTTGCTTGCCCGCTCACTTCCCCGCTTTCCCTCCCTCTCTTGCCTTCTCTTCTGCAGCCTTCATTCGTTCTGTCATTCTGCTTGCTTATAATTTCATTTTTCACACCGTTGTCTTCAGTTGCCGCAGGCGCCAGCTGCCAACGTTCTCGCAGAGAGTTCCCCCCCCCCCTCTCTCTGTCTCTCTGCTGCTGCAACTGAATGTGGCAAAGTGTGAAGTTGCCTCATTGTCTGGCAGCCGTTCGGGTCGTTCGTTTCGTTTGGCTTCTTGCCGCAATTTTGGGAATTATGCCAAAGCGATAATAATCATAAAGCGAAATGTCCTTAAAGCGGGGCCAAGTTTCAGCTACCCCTCCCCTCCCCTTCTTCAGCCACTTCCCCTCTCCCTGCTCCCTGCCACTTCCCCTCTGGCTGCTGCTGCTCTTGGCAACCTTTGGCAGTGCTGATTAAATTTTGCGCCCCAAAAATTTCTTTCTATTGCGGTTTGCCTGCAGCGTCTGTGAAATGCCTGTTGCATAATCTACCTTCCCCCCCCCCTTGCTCTTACTACCCCTCTGTGCACCACCCGCAAGTGTTTTATGCCCTTGACAGCGGGCGAAATTTCATTAATTTGCAAAACAAAAATTGAATGTGCGCTTCATTTGAAATGCAAAATCAAAAACGCAAGAGCAGCGTGAGGAGGGAGGGGGAGCGGGGCAAGGGGCGCAGGCTGGCGAGTCAATTAAATGAATGTCAAAGAGCACTCACAATGGCTCGTCCTGGCTCAACAATTCCTTTGACACGCACACACACAGAGAGAAAGAGACACAGAGAGAGGGGAGGACAAATATGAGCTGCTGCTGTGAGGCTTCTGACAATGAGTGTGGCCACTGTATACGGCGTAGTCTACGGCTCCAGCTACTGCCTGCCTGCCTGCCTGCCTCCTGCTACAGCTGCTGCTTCTGCCACTGCTGCTGCAGGCTTTGTTGTTGTTGTCTTTATGGCAGTCACCTCCTGTGGCCAGCACGCTCTGTGTGATTGTATCCATGGAAATGAATATTAATGCCATCTGAATTGTGCAGTCAACGAATCCCCCCATGCCCATGGTCCACGCCCACTGTGGCTGCTCCCTTTGCCCATCCCTTCCCTGGCGCCTCTGTCTGTCCAGTTCCCGCAGGCATCGCCCAGTTTGGCAAAGTCCTTTGCCCGCAGCGGCTCAGTGCGCACTTTGCTCGGCATTAATATTTATCAGCGGTATCACAAGTTCTTCCTCCTCTTGTTGTTGTTCCTCTTGTTGTTGTTATTGCTGCTGCTGTCATTGACGATTCCCTTGGTTAAGTAACATGTTTAGCATAGTCTTTGTTTGGAGGTTCCACTGTCCCGCTCTCCCTTTCTCTTTATCATATTTCAATAAAGAAACGTTTAATTGAGCAGAAGAAAATTCGTGGGAAAAGTTGACGCGAAAATCATTATGGAAATGCAAGAAAATAAATAAGTTAATATTGATCAATATACAAAATAACAACAAACATTGCGTTAAAAAACGTAAGCTTAGATAAAGTTGGGATTTGCATTTGAAAGTGAGTTAAAATTTGATTGTGTTTTACAAACTTGAATAAGAATGTTAAGGGATGTAATTAAATAAACTAAATAAGAAATAATAAATATAATAAAGACAAGATAAACTTCTATAATATAAATCACGTTTAGTTCCTTTTAGATTCGATGTACGGACGTGAAATGAACTGGGAGAGAAACCTAAGAACTAAATGACTTTTTCAAAGAAAGTTGTATGATTCAATTGAGTTATATGAGTACAGAAGCTCTGACAAGTGCTAGCACTTCGCAAAAATATATGAAAAGTTGTATTAATATTGCGCACAGGTTAAGTAAAAAAACGTAATTTTTAAGCAGAACAATTAAGTTTTGATTGCGAAATTACTATGAGCACTCTGATAATATGTGAAAATTTGGTTGCAATGGGAAAACTAACATAGAACTTATTTAAGAAATAATTTTAAAGAAGTGCAGATTTCCACGCCCACAAAGTATGCAACACAAAATAAACTTAACGTATAAGTTATATGTTCAAGTATTTCAGTCCAGCACAGTCGACTGTAGCTGCCTTACTAGTTATGTTCTTCCAGCTAATAAGCCAGTCTTCCTTATTGCACATTAACCATATATGTCTCATTTCGAAATGAGCTGAAAAATTCAATTCTTAACCATGGATAATCCACATAAGTTGCCTGCTTCATTTGCGTACATCGAGTGCATTAAAAATATCCACGAAAAGTGAATCGCCATTTAAATGTTAATGATAATGAGCCTGGCGCGATGAAAATCGGCATATTCAATTTAAAAATTCGAAAAAAGCTCTCTCCAGTTAAGTGATATCTGGTATTTTTCGTATTTTTATTGTTGTTGTTGCTTTTGGCGAATTTGTTCTGTGATTTTTATGGCACAAATGAAATTTATTTAAACGCTGTGCGAGCTTCGATAATTTGTATACGCTTGAAGCGCGGCTCACTTGAACATGATTAAACCTTATCAGTTAACCGCACACAGGCGCACTCCCCACACACACACACACACACACACACTCACACACACATGCAGGCTTGCACATACACGCCCCCACTCGGGCATTGTCAACAGTAATGAAATTTACCTGTGCACGAAACGAAATTAAATCATTAACACCTGAAGCGAACGAGCGAACGAGAGAAAGAGGAGGCTGCGACATTGAAGTTGCCACAGGAGTGCCGCGTGGCATGGAGGCAGGCAGTTGTATTTACAATGTCTGCAGTTAACGCCCGACTTTCAATAACAGTTGAAAGTGGGCGTGGCAGTGGCCCCTTTGTGCTCGCTTTTATTGCGTGCCCAATAATGCAATTTGTTG
The DNA here is from genome assembly GCA_018904595.1 of Zaprionus indianus. NCBI lineage: Eukaryota > Metazoa > Arthropoda > Insecta > Diptera > Drosophilidae > Zaprionus > Zaprionus indianus. Next base: position 9,885,103 of record JAEIHA010000905.1, read on the forward strand.
ACATTGGCTATGGCCGTGTTAATAAGTCGCGCCGTCGCGGCGGTAAATGCAATTTCCCTTTATTCCTTGCCATAGGTCAGTGAACTTGACCTCTGTCCCCCCCTCCTCTACTGCCCCCTGCAGCTGCTCTAGTGTTGTTGAAGCGACCCAGTTGAACTTAATTAATTAGCTGCCAAAAACTTTAAGCAACTGAAGTTTTTGGCCACAATCTGATCAGCTTGCTGAGCCCGAGCCTGAGCCTGAGCCGGGGCGGCTTTGCGTGTATTTGCTGTTTTTCTTTGGCATTTCCCAGACTCAGTTCTTCCTCTCTCTTTTCTCTGTGTGTGCGCCATTAAGTGCAGGATAACGAGACAACAACAAGAACTTGCACGTCCACGAAGGCAGCTTTTGTGTTTTAGTTTCGCTGTGAGCCGGAAACGGATGCGGCGGCCAAGCTGAGTTGACTCCAAAGAGAGAGAGAGGAAGAGAGAGGGATAGAGGAAGACTGACCGCAATCGCATTGTGGCATTGTACACATCAATGTTGTCGCCTCCTATTTTTGTTACCGGCTGCCGGGATTAATGGTCTGTCCGCCTGAGTGGAAGAAGCCATAGAAGGGCACTGCAAAAAAGTGCCGAAAAACCAGAAGTGAAAGGCTACCTACGGCATGCCAAGGGTTCCCCACACTTGCAGATGCTTATGTACCTAGATTGTGGCTATACAAGTGTTGTATAATAGTGCAGTATTTAATTATTATATGCAACATTGCATTTTACTTCGATTGGCAATGATAAGTTGAGATATTTCAAAATTTTTTCATACAAAAAACCTTTATTTTGGCCGATTGTTGCTATGACAGCTATATGTTATAGTCATCCGATTTTGTTGAAATTTTATATGCATACTATTTATATAGAAAAATTCTATTGTAGTAACTTTGGTTACTCTATCTTGACAAATCAAAAAAATCGGCCGATAGTTCCTATAGCAGCTATATGTTATAGCGTTCCGATTTTGATGAAATTTTATAAGTTTATTATTTATATAGAAAAAGTGCGATGTAGTAAATTTCATTGCAATATCTTGACAAATAACAAAAATCGGCCGATAGTTTGTATGACAGCTATACGATATATCGGTGCGATGCGGCTTGTTCAGACTTATTTACAGCATACAACAATAAGAAGCCAAGTTTTCAAGTTTCATGGAGATATCTCCAAAACTGAGAGACAAGTTTGCGTTGCAACAGAGTGACTAGATCGTCCTCTCCTGGTAATGTTGGTTCAGAATATATAATATATAATTCATGGGCTCGAAAATGTCTTCTTAAGTGCGCTGCAAATTCCTGTGCACAATGAATATACCCTCTGCAAGAGTAGAACAATATTCGTGGGGTATAAAAAGTGCCGAATAAAAATTGATTTCACTTTTTGAGAGCAAAGGAAACTCTTTGAATGAGTGTGAGTATGAGTATATGTGCTTGTGTGTGTGTATGTGTTATGTGTGAATGTATGTGTGCGAGTCAGTTGTTTTTCATGCTGCTAACTTTTGGAACAAGCACTTGACTAACACATCAGCAGCTGCCGGTGCCGGTGCCGCTGCCCGTTGAAACTTCAATAATTTCATTGACAAATCTTTGGCTTTTGGCACTCGCACTCGCACTCGCACTCGAACAGTTTGGAGAACTTAACAAAAACCACGCAGAAAGTTTTCCAAAACTGCAAAACTTTAAAGAACTTCACAAACACATGCGTAAGCACACACACACACACACACACACACACACACACACACACACATACAGAGAAAGAGTGAGCACATGTTGGAATTAAATTCAAGTTATTAAATCATCAATTCAATCAGACAATTAAGAAAGTTGCCACTTTGCGAGTTTTTGGCCACAAAAACTTGTCGACACATGTGGCATGACTCACTCACTCTCTGCCACTCCCCCTTTATTAAACCACTTTTGTGGCTGTGTAAAGCAACTTTGCGCTAAGCATTCAATACACACAAATTGTTGACATTTTTATTTTTTTAATTTTTGCAGTGCACTCTCAAAACTCAATTTGCTGTCAAATTCAATTTGCGGTCAGCTGCAAAACCGAAGTGAAATTTTCAAAAATTTACCAAAATTTTCTAATTGCTTTTTGTGCAGAAACAGAAAGGGAGAGAGGGGAAGGGGGAGGGCAAGCAAGTCGTAGCCAATCAGTATATTCAAGTCACACCTACACACCAACACACACACATGTGGCTGCCTGCTGGGCGCTCGGCGCCCTGTCAAAGTCTGACTGCTATGCACACTCGCTTTGAGCTTTCGTTGCCTCGCTTAGTCTTCATTCTCAGTTTGTGTGTGTGTGTTTGTGTGTCTGTCCCTCGCTTGTTATTGATTTCAATTTCATTAACGCTTTGACTTCTGTTTCAAGTGCCCACACTCCTCCCCTCCTCCCACACGAGGTATTAACTGTCTAGCTGTCTGTTCGCCTGTCAGCCACTGCCTTTGTCTGACCTCTGACCTTTGTGTGCAATGGCCAATGGGTATCGTAGCGCACTACAACATGTAATGACAACAACAACAACAAGCGGTGGAAACAAACTCACAAGATTCCAAGTCTGCAACTAACTTAAAGTTCTGTGTATCTGACAGATACTTTGACTTTGGCATTGAGCTTGAGCGGATATATAATAGAGTAAACTTTAGAACAATAGGTATATAACTTCAATTCGGGATGTACTTTAAGAATTTGATCTATTTAATTTATAGTGTAAACGCCAGGATTGCCAGGTTTGTCGGACAGATCTGCCGTAAATTTTCCAGTTTATTGTTTCTTTTGCACAAATTAAAAGTATTTTTGTTATAATTTATATTAAATTATTCTTTTAATTGACGTACAAAATACATCGTTTGTTAACAAATTCATTACATGGTTTTTTATTTTCATTTACAATCATTAAAAGGAACATGTCAAATGAACAAATATTGCAGAAATATTGGCTTGTATTGCCTTATTTTGTTGTGGACTATTTTCAATATATAAAGTACCATTGGAATATTAGCAATACATCAGTTGAAATTCCATAAGTTTGGTATTACATTATAGCCTTTTTTTAATCAATAAAACTCGATTGTCCTTTTTTGTCTTATCTTGTTTCTTTTCTTTTACATTTTAATTAATACTTGTCTGTGAGGAATAGCTGTCAGCCCTGTTAACTATATAACTTAAATTTCAGGTATATATAATATTAGTGTTGTTAATCTAATTCTTGATAGTTCATTCAAGCAATTCTTACATCATGTTGGTTATCCCAAGGAAACTTTATTGTATCTGATTCAATACTGTATCTACAATTCATTTCCAGTTTTCTGAATAATACTCCTTAGTCCTAACTTCTTCAGCAATCTGTGAGTGCATCTTCAGTTCGTTTTCTAATCAAAAGTTGCTTTCGACTCCAGTCAGCCTGATTGCTTAGTATACTCAAAGTTTTCAGACGAATGCTTGAAATACTTTTGATGTTGGCCTGCAGCTGGTGCTTATCTAACAGTTCGGCATTAACTGATGTGTTATTAGCTGTGCCTGTGTGTGTGTGTGTGTTTAGAGACTGCGCTCTCGATTAGCTTAATTCGAAAATTCCGAACTTAATAGCATCAAAAGTCGTCCAGGCACTGATTGAAGTTGAGCTTCACGTGCTGCTAATGAAAATAACACAAATGTTTAGTGTTTTTTTTTTTCTTTGCTCTTTTCTCTCTCTCTTTCTCCCTCTCTTGTGCCTGCAGCCTGGCAATTTCTTCTTGCTGTCCCCCGCTGTTGACGAGACTTGGAGCGTGTCCTGTCAGCGGCCGGGCATGATTTTCAATTTGTGATCTTAATCAGCAGGTGTCCTGCATGGCTTTTCCTCTTTTTTCACGTTGCTTTTCTTCACTCTCTGCTGCTTTTTGGGTTGCCTATCAACGTGCACGTCATCGTCATCGTCGTTGTCGTCATTGCCTTTTTATTATTTTCATTCGGTTTTGGCTGGCTGCCTACAACGAGTTGTTGTTGTTGTTGTTGTTTTTGTTGCTGCTGCTCGCCTTTGTCAGCTTTGTGCGCCCTCGTTCAACGTTGCCAGGCATTAACTTTTGTCATTTCGAGCAGCCCTCAGTCAGTGAACAATGCAATGTGAATTGCCAGCTCCTATGAGCAGCGCCAGTCCAGCTCCAGTCCCCCCTCTCCCCTTTCCACACTCTCTCCTCTTTAGACTGGCCAGTCGTCGAGGCAGTCCCGCTGCTTTTGGTCCACTGCTGTGTTCATTTAATTAAATTACACCAAATTGTTTGGGTCGTTCGCTTTCATTCAACTAACACAAAAAAAGAAACAGAAAACGAAGCAAACGACAGCAAAAACAACAACAACAACAACAAAAGCGAGAACAACGAGCAGACTATCGCATAAAATGTGTAGAAAATTACAAAATATGTTGGGCTTGAAAAAATATTTGCTCTCTCTCTCTCTCCCACACTCTCGCTCGCCTGCTTCTGGCCTGTTGCCTTAAAGTGTTCGTAATTGCTCTGCCAGTTTTTCAAATTGAAAAACAATTTGGCTTTTAAATTATGTGCAATTTACACACACACACGCACACACAGAGACAGTGAGCGGACAAAGCACTGTGGCATAAATAATACAAGTAAACAAGGAATTTATATTTATATTTGGCTTACATATTGAAAGATGCTCGCAGCAGCTGCGGCAAATGTGTTTGTATTAAAAGTTGAATTCTATTGTGTGGCCTGCTCTAAGTGTGTGTGTATTTGCTGGCACTTGTGACGCTTTGTGTTATTAAAATGCAATAGATGTTTGAAAGGGTCGACAGAATGTTTTCTCTACAAAAATTGTCAATGGGAGAAGGTTCTGCACTTGTTCAAGGAAAATTTGGCTGCTTAAAATAATGTTTAAAATGTAATACAGTATGTAAAATATGTAAAAAACGTTAGGGTATAGCATCTATATTTTTTAAATATTTTATTTTAAATATTTGCCAAAAAATTTAACAAAATAAAAATCATTTTATTTTAAATCATTTAAAAAAATTATTTAAAAAATTCCCTAGCTGTAATAAAGTATGTTAATTTCGAATATAAATTTATAAATTAATTTTTGTATTTTTCAAAAATATTTCCACTGTAATATTCCAATTTTTTCTATATATCTCCAACTGTAGCAACTCGATTCACATTTATCATCTGCCGCATTGCTGTCGAAATCGTTTCTGGGAACATTTGCATATTTTCCACTGTAAATCTGGCTTCGGCCACACACTCATACCTACACACACATACACACACACAGCATAGGCAGACAAAACTTTTGGCTCTCCCTAACCTCCTCGCTGTGGCAAACGTTTTTCCATTTTTCGTTGCCTACTTTTTGGGGCAGGCAGAGGCAAATCAAAATCATAAAATACAAGTTTGCACTGCGTAAATTTTGAGTGCGCCACAGCTGCCTAAATGTTTTTTAATTTGCTTTGTTGTTGTTGCTCGCACTTTGTTGTTGTTGTTGTCGTTTCTGTTGCTGTTGGGCACTGCCAACTGTGCGCGTTAAAGCTCAAGTAATAAATATTTTTTGTTGAGCACAACTTTCTCGCCTTTGCCAACTGTTGCCCCAAAGCGACGAGGCGGGAAATGATTAATCATAAACAGAAATCACTCGAAACGCAGCTGCAGCAAGAGTTGACAAAACGGAAACCAAAACAGGAAGAGGCAGAACAGACTGAAAAAAAGGGGAGCAAATAAAGGTGCGAGCTGCGAACGATGCGATGGTTAGGTAACTGCTCCGCTCATATTGATCAATCAACGTCAGGCGGGTGCTGTTGCAAAATCTATAAGCAATATGATAACCATTTGGCAATAAACTCGACTACAGGTGGCAGGTGGAAAGAGGGGAGGGGAGAAGGGAAGCTGGACTCGCTCTGGGCAGCTGTCTGGCATTGTCTGACATTGTCTTTGTAACAACACTTTGAGTGATTTGATATGGCACATAACAGCAGACATATCCGGGTTGGCTGCGTACCACCCAACCTCCCCCTCAACTCTCTCTACTCCCCTGCTCTGCTCCACTTGACTGCTAAACCTTTGATTGAAACAAATTTCCAATATAACCGAACGACGAACAACATGACGGATGCGACAAAAAGCTACGTTGTTGATTCCTTCTTTCCCTCCAACTTGTTTCCTTTTGCCATTCGCTTTGTCTACCTAGCGCCAAAAAGTGTCACTTTTTATGAGCGATCATTTGTTTTGCCACACTGTGCGAGCGTAGCTACCCAATTTGGCCAAGTACCCCTTTTTTTCTGCTGCTTTTATTTGCGCTTTTCTCCTTCTCCTTCTTCTTACACCCCCTTCGACAAGTTGTTGCTTTCGTAATTTTATGCTTTTGACAAATTTGAGTTTAAGTGGATTACTTTTTACTCAGGGGAGTCCTCAGGCACCGAGGCACCCCTTCTCGATTGCGTTTAATGTGCTCGTAGCTGATGATTAATTAATTGTTATTTCTGTTGCACATCGTGTCCGTGATTTTGCGCGAGACATTTGTAGCGCAATTAATTTCCATTTGCCACGTCCGGAAAAACGTTTAGTCATTAAATTGCAGGAAGTGTCGCATGAATTTGCTAATAAAATGCTTTAAATAATATTTGTTTTTCTTTATTTCTCTTGTTTTAGTGTCGTTTGTCGAAACTTATGGTAGATCTGATCCTTGATCCATTCCCTGCTGTAGGGAGCATAGCTGTCGGTGCTCTTCTGGTATACCAAGCAGCTTATGTCCACGAACGAGTCGAGAAACTCGAACAGTTGCACAATATCGTACGTTATGGTCGGCATGAAGGGACTCTGTCGCTTCAGATGCTCCTCATAGATCCTGCATATTGCCTCCAGGCACTGCTGAATGCTCTCGTATTCATTGTAGGTGCGTGTCAGTGGCGACGCCTTCGGGTGCACGAAGAGTATGGTGTGGCTCATGGTGGGGATACGAGATGTACTAGACCTACTAGATTCGTAATAAATGATTTGCTGATGGTAACCTTTAGGAAAATTGCAAAACTTGTCTTATTGCAGAAAGTTCAGTTAAGTGAAGAGTAGAAACAGTTTCTCAACCAAAGAATCTTCGCCTACTTTTGTTTTTTTGGGATGAATACAGAGAAATTTATTTTAAGTGATTAATTTCTTATATTATTGAAGAAGAGTTCATACCTCTGCACAAATACCATTTTTATCTATTCGTTTTAAAATATAAATGAATATTGGCTTATTCTGTTTTCAGCTGTTCTTCACAAGCCTCAATCTTCTAGAAACTTGTTGTTTTAGAAGACATATTCAAGTTTTACATAAAGAGTTAAATATTCTTAATTACTTTCTTCAGTTTCCAAATCTTTACAATAAATCCAGACTTCGTAGCATTTACCAAGCATAAAACACCAATAGTTACCATAAACTGTACATGAAATCCTTGAGATCGACAGAACCCATACACGGCTTTGGCGTTTCTTGAAAATTGTCCCATGTGAACAATTAGAGAAAAGGGGTTTTAACTTCTTAAACACGTGCGTGCGCTTTCAATTTCATTTCCGTTCCATTTCGTTCCGTTCCCTATTGACATTCACATTCTGTTTTGTTCTCTGTTCTGCCCCGTAATATACTTAAGTATGGAGCTCATAAAAGATTTAAGCGTCGCTGCCATTACAAATGCAATTTGCAAAAACTTTTGATTTCGCCAGAAAACTGAGCACGAGAGAGTGAGGCAGAGAGATGAGCACTGTAGAGAGGGGTAAGGTAAGGGGAATGGGAGGATGGGGGGTACGAAGCTGCCCCAGAGGCTTTTATTGGTCTCATTAAACGAAAATGTTTGTGAAGCTGGCATCTCGAGTTGGGTTTGTTGTCCCCGTCATCGTCATCGTCGTCCTCGGCCAAGTTCCTGCTTTCGATTTCGCCATTTTGGCCTTGGGCGCATTGCTAAGTCGACGCACGTTCGGCTACCTTTCTCCACAACAAAAAAAAATAAAGGAAAGGTGCGCCGCGTTGATTTTGAAAAGTTTCTCTTTTTTCGCTGGGACACGTCCAGAGAGGGGGGTGGGGGGTGAAAGATTTGAATGCTTTTGCACTTGACATTTTCTTGAAGTGGTTGTGCGGCCAGCAACGTGATTCGATTTGAATTCGTTTTGGTTACTTGGCCGCCCTCGCCGAAAAAGGACTTTGATATAGCAGCCAGAAGTTTGCAATTAAGCTGGCAATGAAGCGCAAACAGCCTGCACAGCCCATTCACAGAGACACTGGAAGGGAGAACTTTGACGTGGAACTCGAAATCAAATTAAATTTGTCAAATTATTTGTAATTTGAGTGAGTGGAAGAGCAGAGGAGGAGCAAGAGGAGCCGCAACGTGAGACACTTGGCCAGCAGGCAGTTGCATAAATTCTTCACTCTTCGCTCTCTCTCGTGCTGTCGTGCCTTATTCATATTCATAGAAATTCAATTTTCACAAATTATTTGCTTGGTTAGTTTTGTGGCTTCCACAAAATTGTCGGCCAGGCAACTCCTCCTTGCAGCAGATGCCCCGCAAAGGGGCTTCCTCTTCATTATCTCTGAAGCATTGGGTAACCATAAATGGTTGCTCTCTATGACGAGCACACGAGAGGGGGAAGGAGGCAGTGTCACTCTCCAGGCTTGGCCACAATGTACGCCTGCCTGCCTGCTATTGCTACTGGTATTGGTATTGGGTTTCGCTTATGACAAGGCATCGAAGCTGTAATTGAAATCTTCGCCCATATGACGATAGCAATTTGGGACACAACAAAGGCTGAGAGAGGGAGAGAGAACGAGAGTGGAAGGTGAGAGGCAGAGACAATTGGCCAAGGGTTTTCTTTTTGCTTTGGCTATCGCTTTTTTCTTTGCATTGTCTTCCGCACACACACACACACAGTAAGCTGTCATTTTGTGTTTTCATATCTATTTACGATGAAATTCATGTAACCCAATACCTTTTTCTAGCTAGAACTCCTAAGAAAAAGCGACAGTCAAGTGTACTCGAATGCGATATACCCATGACCAAAGCTATTTCTGCAAAGAGATTTTTGTGTTGCATACTTTGCAGGGAGCTGTCTCTTTAAATTATTTCATTAATAACTTCCTTGTTTATTATCCGTTTGGAACCAAATTTTCAAATATCTTTTAATATTAAATTACGCTTTAAATAAAGTGTTAACGATTATAGTATGGGCGGAAGGGGGCGTGGTTAGTATCGAAAATAAAGTCTATCAAAGTTACAAAGTCAAAATACCCTTCTACCCTGTGAATAGTGGGTATAACATAAGTAGTGGGTTGCATGCATGTTCCTAATTCCGCTTCCGCTCGATTTCGCTTGAATGCGAAATGAAATTGTGTTTGAAGGGCGATAAAGTGCAAAAGAAAAGAGCGAAGCTATTAAATACTGGCAAATAGATAACACAATTGCAAGCCTAATGGAAAGCAGTATGCATAAAATGCTGCAAAAAAGTTGATGCCACAATTATTTTATGTATTTTCCTTTTTCCATACTCAAAAACTCCTTCAGTCTTTGACGCTGTCAAGTGCTTTAAGCGCGCACAAATCGCAAATCGATTGTCAGTGATGAATTCGCGGGAAATTTTGCAGGGCTTTCTGTGCGATTAGGCGCCACGTCAAGAGCGAAAAATTTGTGGCCTCTACGGCTGTGTGCGTGAGGGTGTGCGTGTGTGTGGCGATAAGAACATGATAATGATGTCTATAAGTCGCGCAATCCAATAATGAAAATTAATTTCACACACAGCAGCGACAAGCCCCTAAAGCAATTTATGCCAATTTACACACACACGAGCGCACGCAGGCACACACACAGACAGACAGGCATTAACACAGCGAGACAGACAGACAGACAATCATGGAACATGGCTGAAATATTTTTGACACCTGCAGAATTCCTATTGACAGCTGCGCAACGGCAACAGCGGCACCAAAATTTTGCGTTTGAATTTGAGGCATTTAGCATTTTGTTGCTGTCAGTGTGTGTGTGTGTGTGTGTGTACAGGTGTGTGTGTGCGTGTCTGTGTGCGCTCGCGTGCGTAAGCTTGCTTGAGTGTGTGCCCGTGCCGCAGGCTTTGCGGGCGCGTTTGTGTGGCATACGTGAAATTTTTGACAGTTATTTTAATGAAATTATGCAAGCTCACTTTCACACATTCAAAGCGAAGCACTTTCCCCACCTTCGCCCCCCTCTCTTCGCTGAAAAGGGTTCTTCCCTGTGCTAACTGTGAATCTAAGTTATAGTTGTCGGTTTGCCGCTTGTGAATCTGGGTTAATAACATGCACCATTGCCATCGCAAGCGGCGTTCATGAGTTTGTTGATTTAATTAGCTCACACGGAGCAGGAGCGTTGGAAGTGTGAGTGTGTGTTAGTGTGTGTGCAGCCTATTGGTAGCTAGTGACTTGAAGGTAGATGAGTACATGTAGAGATAGATATTAATTAGATTTGCAGGGATTGAGCTAAGGAACTAAGTAATAACTTAGTATAACAATTTTGATTAATTTTCACAACTTAAAATTATTTTCATCAATTGTGTGACAATCATTAAAATTTTATTGAAGTTTCTACTTATAATAGTATTTAAAATATTCCTCAAATATTAAAAAAAAATTAAACTATTTTTTATTTACATTGTTTACCACAGTAATGGGTTCAAATATTTTTTTTTATAAGAATAAGATGCAGTTTTATTTTTTCCTGATTAGTTGAAGTAAGTAAAGTTTGAAATATTTTATATAAGTATATAATTCTCTTCAAAAACTAAGCAAGATTAAGTTTAAAATTTAAATCAACAATATTTAACAAATATATTATCATTTTTATATCTAATTTTTTATAACTATATCTTTTTATTTTCTATCTATTTGGTCGCACCTTATAAATGTCACTTGAAGTCGAACCGCAATGTTCCGCTTCAATATTTGCACTTTCAAATAGAATTTCATGTTCAAGTGCTTTGTAAGTTGTTGCTTCCGTTTCGCATTCGCAAGTAATACGCAGACCAGTAACCCCCCTGCCACCTCACTACTCTTAAATCCCCGCCCGGGCATTGTTGCAAGTGTCATTTGGGGTGTGCTCTTTGTGTCATCGCCGCCTTGTCAGCGTCTCGAACAAAACTCCCAAGTGGCGCCCTTAAAAAAAATGTCGCATTCGCGCTGCTGCCCCTCTCTCCTCTGCACTCTCCTCTTCACTGAAAAACCACTCGTCACATACGACAAGATGAGCAACAACAGCAGCAACAGCAACAGCAACAACAAGTCAAATCTGCGCTGGGCACGTGTTGAGTGCGCAGCAAAGTATGCTATACTAAAGCAGAGGGCAGCAGACGCAAGCAGAGCAATCTTTTATTTGATACGTTTTTGATTTGGGAACTGAGTCGCCGCACACACAATGTCAACTTGGATGTGCCACCCCCTGCCCCTAACCGAACAAATCTAACATGAAATTTGCTGTCGAAAACAATGACAGAGTCTGAATCCCAGTCGAAAGCCAGACGAGCCCGACAACTGCGCCCAGGCAGTCTCAAGTGCATCGTGACACGTGAGTTTTCTCTTGTTGCTGTCGCACAAATTCTTCTTAGTCTTCCTTCCGCTTATCTTCTGCTTTTTGTCAGGTGTGTGTGTGTTTTTTTGGTAATTTGATTTTCACAACGCGGTGAGATTTGTCAGGCGACAGGCGGCGATGTTAACGCTACATTTGCTGCTATTGCTGAAAACAAAAGTCGACACAGAAACGTGTGCAGAATTTTCAAACTTCTCTGCAATCACCACCTGCCTCCCTCCGCTCTTTATGCTCGTCAGTCTGTGTAATTTTGCATGTTGTTTGCTTTCTAATAGAAACAATTTTCGATTTGCTTTTTCCTACAATAATTGAACAGGCCGCGCACGGCCCAAAGAACGCGGCAATTTGTTATTGTGTAAAAAAACGAAATAGAAATCTATAAAAAAGTAGGTGGAACTTGTTACGCCCTCTGTCCCCCCAGCCGCTCTCCCGTTCGTCCTGCAATATGGCATCGTGTTGATGAGGCACTTTCCGTTTAATTTACTGTCACAAATTTTGCTGCTCGCAGGCCCCGCTCTTCCTCTTTCTGCTTCTACTCTGCACAGTTGTTTCTATTTTTTGGTAGTTGTTGTGAAAATGCGCACGTATTTGTCGTTTCCATTACAGTTTGTGCTGATTTTGATTTGCTGCCCCAGCTACACACTCACACACACACGCGCGTCTATTGCCTCTGCCCGCGAGCCTTTTGCCTGTCATTCAATCTCAAATTCACTCAATCAGTCAGTGCGTCACACTGTCAGTCTGTCAGTCCGACTGTCCGTTAGCCTGGCACTTTCAGTTAGTCACTGCGTCAACACTTTGATAACTGGCGGCAAGAGGTGTGCCACACACACACAGCCGTACACATACACACGCACATATGTTGCTGAGAGTCACGTTTATTGTTGGCAATTTTTTGCGCTGCTCGTTGCCCCTCCCCCACCCCTTCAGCCCCCTTCGACTTATGACTTTTGTGCCAGCATAGGCAATTTCTATGCAGCCCTCACTCCATAGCCCCTGCCACGCCCACGCCCCCAGCACGTGTGTGGGCGTGCGTCGCATTTGTCATACACAAATTTAAAATTCAATTTACTTGCGTCATAAATTTAATAGCCTCAGCAAAGTCACTTGATTTGCTTCCGCAATTCAAGGGTGGCTTATATCATATTGGAAGCGGTCCACGGAATGTATTAGCTGACAGAAATACAGGCAAAATTGTGATTATTTTGGGGCGCAATTAAAAACAAGTAAAGTTTTATAAATGTCTTATATTACATTTAAAAATTCGACGAATTTGTAAAATATATATAATTTTAGTTTTAATTTTTTTTATTATTTTGAATAAACTTAAAGCAGTCACAATTGGAATTTATCTGTCCTAAATATAATGTAAAAATAGTGCACCAAATTCATTATATCGCATATGAAATCGCTGCATAATTAAACTAGATAATCTTCTTAGAAATAATGATAATAAATAAATTTGTGTACATTTCTTATCGTTTGATAAGTCCGTGACTTTTTGTATTTGCCGCGCACCTGCTCTAAATACAACACTGCTCCTGTCAGCAGTTATCGATTAACAGCTGACTGTAAAATTTTGAGAAAGCTGCGTTTTTTGGTTTGCGTTTTATAGGCATTGAAAGCAGACGATCTCGTGAATTTTAACGAAAATGGAAAAAAGTGAATTTCGTGTGCTAATTAAGCATTATTTTTTGCGTAAAAAATCCATCACCGAAACCAAGGAAAGACTTGATAAATATTATGGGGACTCTGCACCATCAATTTCAATGGTTAAGAAATGGTTTACTGAGTTCCGTTGTGGTCGTACCAGTACAAGTGATGCCGAACGTTCAGGTCGCCCAAAAGAGGTCGTCATGCCAGAAATCGTCGACAAAATCCATGGAATGATATTGGATGATCGGAGAATGAAAGTGCGTGAGGTAGCTGAGGCTGTAGGCATCTCAACTGAACGGGTACATCACATTTTACATGAATATTTGGACATGAAAAAGCTTTCCGCGCGATGGGTGCCGCGATTGCTCACACACGACCATAAGCGCAACCGTGTGACCATTTCAAAGGAGTGTTTGGCGATGTTCAACCGCAATCCAAACGAATTTTTGCGCCGTTTCGTTACCGTAGACGAAACATGGATCCACCACACCACACCAGAGACCAAAGAACAATCAAGACAGTGGGTTTCTCCGGGTGAACGTGCACCAAAGAAGGCCAAGGTGGGTCTGTCGGCCAACAAGGTCATGGCCACAGTTTTTTGGGATGCACAAGGTATCATTCACATCGATTACCTTGAAAAGTGTAAAACGATCACCGGCGAATATTATTCAGAGCTTTTGGACAGATTCGATATTGATTTGAAGCAGAAACGACCGCATTTGGCGAAAAAAAAAGTGCTGTTCCATCAGGACAATGCACGGGTGCACACGTGTGTAGTCAGCATGGCAAAATTTCATAAATTGGGCTACGAACTGCTACCCCATCCAGCATATTCTCCAGATTTAGCCCCCTGTGACTATTTTTTGTTTCCAAACATGAAGAAATGGCTCGGCGGTAAGAGATTCGGGTCAAATGAAGAGGTCATCACAGAAACAAACGACTATTTTGAGGGCCTTGAGAAAACCTATTATTTGGAAGGAATAAAAAAATTGGAAAAACGCTGGACTAAATGTATAGAGCTAAAAGGAGATTATGTTGAGAAATAAAACGCTTCTTTGACGAAAAAAATATATTTTATTCAAAAAGTCACGGACTTATCAAACGACCCTCGTATTTTTCGCTTAGCTAAAAACAGACAAAATTGCACTTTTATTAATTGCAAAAAACGCCACATTTTTATTAATGTCTAGAGTCTTGCATAATTCAAACAAAAAACATTTAAAATATTTCAAACATTTTCCAAAAATATTTTATATTGTTTTCATAACATTTTCCGTTTAGCTAAGAACAGTTCAAATAAATTTGTATCGTGTTCGAATAAAATAGTTGATTCCTAAAACTTTTAATTTTATGCACAATTCAAGGAAAAACCTTTAAGATACTTTAGGAATTTGCTAAGGAAATGTAAGTTATATTCACATAATTGCCTCAGGTAAAATTGTTCAAATTTAGCTTTGTTCTGCCAATGTTAAATGCAAGAATCTGACAATAACTTGCTTGAATTGCATTCAATATTCTTGCATTATTCAGCAGAAAACCTTTTAAGTATTTGAAGAATTTTGCAAAAATATTTTATGCAATTTTCTTCCACATTTTTCAGCTTTTCCAACTCAATGACAATTTAATAACTGAGCGAGCAAAGCTAAACGAACGACAACTGCCCTGCTAATTGCTAAGCTTGTTAGACATTTGAAAGAAACACACACTGTAACACACATACACACACACACACAGGAGATGTGTGTTATGTGTTTTTTGTGTAATGTGCTAAACAAAAGTGCGCCAATTAGAAGTAAAATGCAGTTTTTAAGCTCTCGACAACTTACAACTAAATGTGCGCCCAACCGCAAAAGCCAAAAAGTTGATTTCTTAACAACTCCCAAAAACGAAGAAGAAGCAGCAGAAGTAGAAGAAGAAGAAGAAGCTGAATGCCACACACAGCAGACCACAAAAATGTCAGAGTGGGGTGCGCTGAATATGCTTAAGTTTAAGCTGGGGTAGGTTCGAGCTGAAGAGTTAGAGGGAAAGGAGAATGAGGCTAAGAAGGAAGGCCAGCAAAAATGTTGCAGACCACAGTTTTAAGCCCAAAATGCTGTGCATGTGTGTGCGTGTGTGTGAGTGTGTTGTCAGTAAGTTGTCTGCTTGTTGTCTCTGTTTACTGGCCTGGCCTGAACCCGTCCCAACCACATATGACATGAGACTATGAGAAAGATGAATGCATTTCATATAAAGACGGCACTAAATCTCCATAAACCCGAATGGAGTGTCATGATTTTGACATCACATTGGCCAGCTAAATAATTAAGATACATTTTGAGAGTCAAAAGATATTCAACAGCTAGAAGTAAAACTAAAAACTTTTCTTTTTATTAAAAAAATGTTGAAAAACAAATTAAATACTGTGGAATTTATCAAGATTTATCACTACATCCGCAAGAAAAATTCTTTTTATCTAGATTAAATTATAGAAACTCTAGAATTTATTTTTTATTCCCTTCCCCATCTCATCAAGTGCATTTGCAATTCGTTGTGGCCATTGATTAATTTTCCACACTCGAATTTATGTTTTAGTTAAATTTGGTGGCCTTTGCCGAGTTCCAGACGAGTTGGCACCGAGTACGTTGGGTTGCTTGATTTCTGTCAGTCATATGAGTGAGGGAGGGGATAACAAAATAAAACTAAGTCCGATTTAATTGAGTTTTTCACTCGGCACTCGGCAAAACTCGCTTTGCCAATTTTCCGACATGCCAGCAGTGTGTAATAAAATTAGGAATGCCATATAGCATAACATATATACTATACATATATATTATGCATGTACAATATACGATGTTCACATATTTGTCACATACATTTGATTTCAGGCAGTTCATTCTTGTTGGCAATTTGGCAACATTGTCGCAAATGAAATGTGAATCAAATGAAATTGTTGTGGCGCAATTTTCTGGTCAGCAATTGAAGTGATTGGAAAATGAAAAAATTGCATACAACACGCGAATTTTATGCACGCTACCTAAAGAGTGGAAGGGTATTTAAATTTATAAAATAAATTAAATTTACAATACGTAACAGACAGAAATCTCAGACATTCTTAGAGCTATGACTAATAAAAGAAGTACGAAAAAATTTATAAAAAATGCACGCAGTTGAAGCTTTATTTAGATTTTGGCAACAAAAAAAAAAACACAACATGCAGTAAAAACTAAAATAAAATTTATATACTTAAGCAATTGTTTTTCTCACATACATAAGTACAGTGGAGCACTCGCAACTGTATCTTTTTCAACATTATCCCCCTCCCTTTTGATAAATTTCTTGCTCCTTTTCAAAGCGGAAGATTTCGATTGAGCGTAGCGGCTGCTTGTTATGTGCTTGTTTTTGTTTTTCCACGTTTTGCGCGGCTTTTCCGTAATCAGCAGAGAAGGAAACAAAATAAGTTTTACGGCAAAAATAAAAAATAAATAAATAACGCGCGCGCGCGCGTATGGAAATGTTTTTGCAGCTGTCGCAGGAAAAACAGGAAACGGCAAAGGAAATGCCGACGACCTGGGGGGATGTGGGCGTGGCCAGCAGAAATTATTTTGATCTGATTAGGATGCGCGGCAGGCGGACAGCGCGGACAGGATGTGCTGCTTAACGAAATTGAAGGTGAATTTAAGCAGAATTTCATTGTAGCATATTTACACTATGCAGCACGGAACAGATTTCTGAACGTCAGTCATAAGAGGCCACAGAACAGTAGTTTGCACTACTCCACCCCCACCACGACATCACTCTCTGCGGAGACAAGTGAGCCATAAAAAGCATAAAACTGGGTTAGCTGTCGAGATTTGTCCAGTGGGAGGAGGAGGGTGAGGAGGAGGGAAGCAGCTGAAACTGTGTAACAGGAACACATTGGCAGCCCATACCCATCATTGGGATTGGCAATGCATTTGAAATTGAGTGGGCAAAAAGACAAAAGAGGCGGAAGAAGGCGAATGAAGGGGGCAAAAAGAAAACAAGTTAAAAACTCACAAACTGAAGCTGAGCCAACGTATGGCGGCAAATGCAAGCCGATGCTACCGCTGCTGCTGCCGCTGCTGTTGCTGCCACGCCCCCACCATATCTGTCAAGTGAACTGGAAGTGATATGGCAGCCAGAGCCTGCAAACGAAGGACGAGCGTGTTCACGTGCAAAATTGCAGCTATTCCCGAATGCTTTCCACTGAGTTTTTTCATACCCGCTAACCATAGAAGCAGAAGGTTGTTTTGTGGCTTTGTGGCAAGAGCATATGTATGTTACAGGCGGAAGAGGTCGTGGCAGATCATAGAAATTACATATATATATCTAATCACTCATTTCTGGAAAATTGGTTGCAATCGCATAATTAACAATGAAGTTATTAAAGAAACAATTTTAAAGGGATACAGATTCTCACTCCCCATAAAGTATGCAATAAAAAATAAATATGCACTATTATAGGGGGTATATCGCAGTCTAGCACAATGTAGCTTTGGTGCTTGTTCTACTTCTTTTTGTCTCTTTTACTGAGCTCAAAATCGAATTCACTTTGCGTGTGTCTAGTGATGAGAGTGTGTGAGTATGTTTGTGTGTGTATGCCCGTGTGTATGCGAGCGTTATTTGAGCGTCATTTTGAGTGTGATCGATGGCTGCCGGCAGAAGTTGCCGCTGCCAATGCTGAGCCTCGATTTTAATCAGCAGCTGAAAGCCGATCGGGCTGGAGGGAGGCACAGCTGACAACGAGTGATATCCTTGCGGCTTTGCATGGCCTGGCCCCAGGCATTTATCTCACGCACGCACACACACACGGCTGCAGCTGGTCATGCACTTGCACTTCCGCTTCCGTCTCGGCTCGGCTCGACTCGACAGTGTCCATTGGGCATCTTCGAGGCACGGCCGAAGGGGCCCGTCGAACACTGATTGTTTGCCCACGTTGCAATGCCACTAAATTGTTTGTCTTGTCTGTGTGTGCGTGTGTGTGTGTGTGTGACACACGCTCTTGATGTTGTTGTTGTTGTTGCTGTTGCTGCTGTGTGCGTGCAATGCCATTAACAATACGCCCAATGCCAAACTGGCAAACGCGCCAAAGCCATTGTTATTTCGGCGGTCGATTGTTGTTCTTCCGGTTTGCTTGAGCTTACTGTGGCCCACGCCCCCCGCCCAGTCCCACGCCCAGCGCTACACCACGCCCGCAAATTGTGCAAACAAGCGTGGGAATGAAAGAGAGAGGGAGAGTAGCAGAGAGAGAGAGAGGGAGAGCGAATGCCAGCGAGCTCGACCATCATCAGGATGCTTCATGCAAAACTTGTGCCACAAATCGCTTCAATTTCGTTGCGTGTTCGTGTTGTTGTTGTTGCCAGTTGTTGTTGTTGCTGCTGTTACTGTTGCCCCGTTCGAGTTGTTTTTTCAGCTCGGTTTGCTCTCGACTGCAATAATCTTATTAGCAGTTTGTTGTTCGAACCTAATCAATTACCAACGTAATTACAAACTTTGCTAATCTGCTTAGCCTGTAACACATACACAGATCGAAGGGGAGTGCGAAGAGAGAGAGAGGGAGGGAGGTGCAGGCATTCCTGCCACACAATGTTGTTGCTGCTTCTGCTGCTGCCCATTTTGGCAATTTTGTGTAGCTGATGAAGCGAGTGAACATTTTAGCAACTCAAATTGCAACAAGCAAAACTCTGCAAACTGATTTGGTACCCAAAAGCAAAAACAAAAACACAATTGCCAAAATATTGCGAATATTTTCCACATTCTAAAAATGCCAACGAACGCAAATTATGCAAATAACTGTTATCAGACCATTAAGCTAATCAGTAAGTCTCTATTAATGAGACAGACTACACACAGAGAGAGAAAGAGAGAAAATAGAGGAGAAATTGTCTGTTCATTATGTGGCCAAACACAGAGCAGCGAATTGCTGAGCAAATTGAGCAAATTTCTGGCTTTTTAATTAAATGAAATCAAATTTTAGAGTTGCTGAATCTTTAGTTTCTTTTACTACATATTCTTCATGTTCAACTTCTTCTCCTAGTTCTATGTTACTACGCCTTATCACTTGCTCAGTGCAGAGAAATCAATTTATTTGTTATACTCTTACAGAAGATATATTAACTTTGGTCAGCAGTTTGCAATGCACCCAAAGAGAGAGCTCCGTTCACAAGAAGTGCATGTATTCTGAACTAGGGGAGTTCAGCTAATCATGTCTGTCCGTCTGTTTGTCCGTCTGCTTGTCCGTCTGTCCGCCTCTTTATCTATCTGCCTGTCCGTTTGTCTGTATGTCCGTTAATCAATTGCAACGTAATTAAGTCACATAGCTTTATGTCTAACTTGATGAAACTTGGCACAGATGCTTCTTATGGCTGCTCGCAATAAATAAGTCGGAACTAGCCAAATCGGATTGATATATCGTATAGCTGTCATACAACTATCGGCACATTTTTGTTATTTGTCAAGGTATTGCAATCAATTTTAGTACAACATACGTTTTCTATATAAAAAATTAGCATATAAGATCTCATCAAAATCGGAACACTATAACATATAGCTGCCATAGGAATAATCAGCCGAAACAAAGGTTTTTAAAAGAAGAAATTTACAAATATCCCAACTTATCAGTACCAATCAAAAATAGTCATAAAATAAAATAAACATATTCAATATTGCGCCCTTGTATATCAGTATAGGAACAATGGGAGAAGATAAGAAGGGTATGGAACCATCGGCAGCCCGTGCACATACCCATTTTATTTTTTTTTTATCTTTATCAATCAAAGTGAGACATTATATTGAACATATACCATTCAAATATATATGATTTGCATAGCAACAATCGAGGCATACAACAACCAGCAAGTGTATAAAACCTTCGGCATATCGACAGTAGCTTTTCTTCCTGTTTTTTTTTTTTCATTCTTATCAGCTTTGGTTTTTTTTTTGCGTAAAATGCCAGTAAACTTTTGTCGTAATCAAAAGGCAAAATATTTGAATATGCCAAGACAAAATGAATGCCGTGTGCACAGCACCCCCAGCCATCCTCCCCACTTCCGCTTTCCCCTCACTGCAGTGGGATGCTGCCTTTTGCTGTCGACAGCAGCAAACTTTTCCACGCATGATTTAAATGTGGAATAAATCTTGCGTTAAGATTCGACGCTGGATTTGGATTATACAACAGCAGCAGCGGCGTCAGGCAAAAGGTGGGAGTAACGATCAAGGGGGTGGGGGAACAGGGGGAGGAGAGTAGGTAGGTACAACTGAAATCGTTGCCAGTTCTTGGAGCGCTGCTGCGTCACGTAGTTGGTAAATTTGTTTACATGTTGCCCGTCGTCGTTGTCGTTGTCGTTTTAGTTTTCGAATGTGCCACGCCCATGCCGACTCCCACGCACAGACACACACGTGCACAATTGGCATAAACTTTTTCATATGCAAATCGCAAGTTTAGCAAAATATTTCGTTTATTGTTGAAGTTTTCTTTAGTTGCTCCGCGCTTGTCAACAGTTCGCATGATTCTTTCTCCCTCCCACACTCTCTCTCGAGAAACTTTTTCCCCGAAAAACTTTTGCCTGAGGAGAATTTTTGATAAATTGCGCCTGGCGTAAGCGACGCTCTCTGTAAGTTTATCTCGCAGCCGCAGCTCATTGCGCATATTTTCCAGACATGAATAACAGCAACAACACTTTTTTTTTTTTTTAATATAAAAATCATGACACCTTTTATTGATTTAGTTTTCGTGTGAGTGTGTGTGTGTGTGTGTGTACGTGTGTGTTGTATACAATATACATATACATATATATATATATAATTTATTCACTTAACTAACTGCAGTTATCACTAGATTTTTACGTTCTCGCCATTTACTGCCCTCCTCCTTGATCAGCAAATTTGTTTACATTTATTTTCTTCATTTTGTTTATGCATTTTAATTACAGTATGTGGGAATGTACATATCTCAAACGGTACATGAACATATATGGTATGTAGTTTTTGTTGGTATATTGTATTGTATGTGGTACCCTTAATGTCTAATTAGAACACACAGCCTTGCTTTGTTTCTCTAAAAAATTACACTTATCGGGCTAAATTTAATTACATTTAATTACACACCGACAAAAACGCTTAAATATATTTTATTTTGTTTTTTATTTATGCCGAAAATAAGTAAAGTTTCAAATTTAAAGCCACATCCAGATAGTTACACACAAAATGCACAGTTAGCTTGGATAGAGATAGAGATGGAAAGTTTTACACAAATAGCCTACAGAATTAATTTAATTAGCTAAGTAATTATTGCAGCCATTTTTATAATAATTAATAATTAATTTTTTATTTTTTAAATCATAAAACTAGCTAGTTATAGCCACTTTAATCAATCGAATTCCCAACTATGATTTGTCAATGCTTTTGTTTACCATTACTAAAAATCAAAAGAAAAATAAATAAATTAAATTTTTTTTGAAAACATATTTAATACTTATGAAGGTTTTGTTTTGGATTCAGTTTTTTTTTTTTTTTTTTTTTTGGTTTTTTTTAAATATTTTTCAAGTATTTTGACTTTATTAAAAATTGATTTTTGCTTCGCAAGCTTTATTAAAATTGGCTTTTATGCGCTGCTATCTTACAAGTAGCCTCTAAGGTGTGTCTTGTTTCCATGCATGTTTTCTTTTCGTTCTTATGTTGGTTTTTTTTACAAATATATATATATACTATATATATATCATGTGTATACAGGGTATCAAATTTACACTCGTTTGCAAATTTGTATGAGACAGCAATTATGATGGGCAGCAATATATATATATTATTTACATTATATGTTGGGGACCAATGTGCTAAACAGGACAACGGCACTGCAAAAAAGAGGGAGATAGAAGAATTACTTATGTTTAGTATATATAGTTGAAAGTTTAAATTTACCTTGTTAACTCGCAGGCGCATGACTAGAACTGGCCTTCCAAGAATATATGAAAGAGAGAATCGGGCACTTCAACAATAGACAGAGCAACAAAAACGACGTCAACGTGGAATCTACAAGAGAGGAAGGATGAGACAGAGAAAGATGCAACAAATTAGTGAGAGAGATAGACAGATAGTTGGAGCGAGAAAGAGAGAGCACTAACAACATCGAGCGTAAGACAAATAACTGCGAATGTGCATTTTGAAACAGAAAACAGAACTTTATTTTTATATAGATTGAGATATATATGCATGTGTTTGCTTGTATGCATGTGTGTGTGTGTACAAATGTGTATGTGTGTGTGTGTGCGTGTTTTACATAAAAAAGTAAGCTAAATAATTATGCAAGTAGCTTGTTGCATACTCGATCTTTGACCACAAAATGTTAAATGATTGCAACAGAAAGTTTACAATAAAAAGAGAAGCCAAGAATGAAACATTTATAATACCAGAAAGAATATGAGAAAGGAATTAAAAAAAGAAAACAAAACTGAAAAAAAAAACTAAAAAAAACAACTTCATGTGAAAATAAAATTATAAAAATAAAAAAAGAGAATATTCATTTCGTTGATGTTCGAGATTTCATTTGATTTTTGTGTGTTTTGGTTCTTTCTATAGTTAAATTATTAAAACTAAACGAAATATATAAAAATAATAATAGTAATAATAATAATAATAATCATAATAATAATGATAAGTATTATAAACAAAAACATTGTTGTTTCATTCAGTACAAATAAAAAGTTTTTGGGGGTTTTAACAAATCAGTTTGAGTACTACAACTAGATATATATAGATATATATATGATATATATACGCATCAGCATATAAAAAGAGATAATCCATTTAACAAAACGAGTAACCAAATATATTTATAGATATATATATAAAGTGCGTATTATAGTTTAAAGGAGAACTTCAGAGATATATATTTAGGGGTTTTATATGGGGGATATATATTCAGAAACGATCAAAACTTGTGACTTGTAACAAATGAGCAAATGAACAAATGAAACAGAGAGACAAGTGTGGAGCGTTTTAAAAAGACAGTTTCTTTCCATGTTATCGTATGTTTATCAAAACTTAAGAGCTAACACTTTAAACAGAGTTGATAATGTGTGTGTGTATGTGTGTGTTTCTGTATGTATGTGTCATATTCTCGATAGAAAAAAGTGTACAAAAATGTGTTGATTATCGTTAAAAAATATCGTTTACTACTGTGCGACAACAGCTTAAAAAACAATCGTGTCGTTCAGTGTATGTGTGTGTGTGTGTGTGTGTGAAAGAGAAACTTCAAGGCGTGACTACAAAAAAAAAGTGTTTGACAAACTCTAATTAACTATTCACTACAACTAAGGTATCATTTCTTCGGGATAACTTCAACATTATAACGTGCTATATATATTTATATTTTGATTCTCTTGCTGTCTCTATTTGTTTTCGTTTTTTTTTTTTGGCATCAATTCATGTCTTTTTTTTGTATTTTAAATAGTTTTATGCTTTTTTTTTGGTATTTTTCATATATTATATTATTATTATTATAGGGGGGGAAATACGTACAACGTAGGGTTCTTGACTTGTTTGGTTCTTTACTTTAAACACGCGCGCGCTTCACACGGTCGAGACTCTTCATTCGGACTACTCGACTTGACAATTTGGTATAAAAAAAATAAACATTTCTTGTTGCTCTTTTAGCTATTGTTGTAGTTGTAGTTGTAGTTGTATTTGTTCTTGTTGTTCCACTTCTTCATCTACTTCATCATCTTCTTCTCCTCCAGTGGTTGCAATTATTTGTAATGTTGTTGTTGTTGATTGATTGATTGATTGGTTTGATGGCTATAAAAACATTTCCACTTTCTCAATATTCTTTCTCTCCTTCTCAAAATTCTCTAGTAGGGCTTGGATGCATCCTTGGGCTTCTTCAGCTGCACCTTGAGTCGCTTCGTGCCCACCTGAAAGCCATTCATTGCCTTGATGGCCATCTGTGCCGATTCCGGATTATCAAATGAAACAAATCCAAAGCATTTCGATAGACTTGTCTGTTTATCGATAAACACCTTGGCCGAAATGACATTGCCAAAGGGCAAAAAGGTGGAGGCCAAATCGGTGTCGGTGAACTCCTGTGGTAAGTGATAAATGAACAGATTACAGCCCTCGGGACCTAGAGAAGATAAGAAAGAGAAGAGAAAGCAAGGGTTAGTTAGGTTTTATTATATGGAATATGTAGTGCTGCACTGTAAGTATTTTACAGTAGTACAAGTTTAACTATAAAGTTAGAATGATTCTAAGCTTAAAGTATTTTTTGTTGCATACTTTGCGGCAAGCGGACCCTTTAAAATTATTTCTTAAATAACTTCTAAGTTTATTTTCCGATTGCAACCAATTTTTCAATAATTATATATAAATATAAATATTTCTGCATTCTGCATCAAATACTTTCTACTGTGCGCCTTCTCAATGTTCTTCAGCTCTTCTTTCTTCTGCCTATCTAGCTGTTTTATCTTAAAGCTCTACTTGAACTTGCTGTCCACTCTCAGTCAACACGCAGACATTGCTATTCGCAGCTCATCTAGCAAATGAGCAATTAATTTACCACACACACGTGTAACGACCAAACATGGCTTCTTACCCCGCAGAGAGATACCTCTTCCTCCCTTCCATGGAAACCTCTTTCCCCCTACACTTACTCCCTTTTGCCCACAGCTAATGACAGCTGTTCGTATGCGCTGAAAGTTGAGCAGACAAAAGCTAAAATTATCTACCCAATGCGCGGTGGGCAGCATCAGATGGCAAGTGAGAAGCAGGAGTGGGAAGAAGGGAAGGCAAGCAGTGAGAGGGGCAAGCAGGCAGAGAGGTAAGCAAGGAGAGGAGTAAGCAGTGAGAGGGGCAAGCAGGTGCAGGGGGCAAAGCGCGTACAAGGGAGCACAGCTGATTGCCAAAACGGATGCGGAAATGATGCGCCCAAGTGTCGCGCGTCTCTTGCTTAGTGATTGTGTGTGTGTGAGTGTATTGAATATGTGTATGTGCTGCCAAGGGGGCGCGTCTGTCGTTTTGTTTAGCAGCACGTGCCGTCGCTGACTGCTTTGCTGCTGCTGCTGGCGTCGCATATTAACAGCTGCGTCCTGCTGCGGTTTGCACTTTTCGTGCAAATTACTGTCAACGTCAGTGGCAGAGCAGAGAGAGACAAAGACAGAGACAGCGAGACAGGCAGCGACAGAGAGAAAGGCAGACAGACAGAGACAGATAAACAGACAGAGGCAGAGACGGCCAGACAGACGGTAGCAGCAGCTGCAATGTCAGCAGTCGCTGGTCGCTGCTTCTGTTGGCTTTTCACTTTCGCGCTGTCCCTTTTTAATGACGCTCAAAAGTGGCAGTTGCCAGTTGCCATTTGCCGGCTGCGGTTTCAATTTGCCAGCCAAGAGTGCAAAGTTGGCTAATAAGCAAACAATTTTCAATAGAGCAGCCCTGAAGCTGAGCTAAGCCTGTTGTGCACTTAAATTTGCACAATAAACGAGTAATGCAGTAAAGCATTGCAAATCAATTGTTTTTATGCTAATTAATTTGATAATCAAATTGAAAACTGATTATAGCTTAGTTATATAAGCTGTTTATAGGTTTTATCAACAGCACAAATCGCATGAAATTTAAGTTGCGGCATCCCCCTGCCATTGCCTGTTGTACGCTTCAGTGGCGAACATGTCGTATACGTAATTAATCTGCAGTGCCTGCACATCAACGCTATCATAAATGCAAAAGCAAAGACAATAACAACAATTGCAATTTATGTACATGCTGCTGTTGCTGTTGATGTTGATGTTGCTGCTGTTGCTGTTGCTGCTTGCAGGCAACCAACATGCGCATGACCACGCCCACAAAACGCCCAAATCACACACGCACACGCAGGCAGGCAGCTTGTGAGACTTAAGCCCATAATGCACAGCATTGTAATCAAATAACTTTGTGCCCCTCTCTGCAGTTCCCCTCCCACCCTTGCAGTATTCCTCTCTGCCCCCTCTGTGCCTCCGTCCTGCTGCTCATCATGTTGTCCTTGCGGATGTCAACTCCATCATCGTTTGCCAGAAGCGCTATTAATAACATTGATACATCTTTGTCATCTTTGTCGCTAGGCATTTGCCGCGCATAGTGTAGCAGCAGCAGCAACACACTGCCAGCCACGCCCCCCAAAGCCATGCAACGCCCCGTTTAGTTTGATTGAATTTGCTGGCAGGAAGAGCTGGAGAAGCAGCCTGGCAAGCAGGCAGGCAGGCAGTTCCAACAACACAACAAATCAAAGGCTTCGCCTGCTGCACACGCTGACAAACTGATTGACTGATGCGATTATAAAATGAAAGCAAATTGAAAGGGGTCTCTGCCAGTCTCAGTGCCCCCTCCTGCTCCTCCTCCCCTGGCACCCTTCTTGCTCCTGTTCCTCTCTCTTCTTATGTATATTAATTGCCTTTGCTTATGCGATACGTTTCTCTCCTTGTCTCGCCCCTCTCTTTCTCTGTTGTGGCACATTCCTTTTGTTATTTCGCACACCTAACAATTAATTTGGCCGACACAACGTTGCAGCCACACACCCATACACACACACACACACACAGGGTGTCGCTGCCATAATTAGCGACTCATGAAAGCCAATTAAAGCATAAAAAACATGTAAAAATCAAAGAAGAAAAACGCTGATTTAAGCGACTAACGAGCAACACGTGTGTGTGCGAGTGTGTGTATGAGTGTGCACACGCGTTAATTGGCAACTTAGTTGAGTTTCAATTGTTGCCGAGACAACACAACTTTGATGGCATTGAAAGTCGTCAATCTTACAATATGAGGGAGGGGAATGCTTAATTGAAATCGATCGAGAATACCGAGACTTCTAGGAATTTTAAATAAGATAGCACAATTAACAATTATTTTCATTTTCAAAATGAAGTTTTCAGAAGGCGTATAAGTCGATCTAAAACTAAAGTTTGCTAAGTTGACTAATTTATACTAATATAATAACTTTCCACAACATTCATTAAATAATATCAATCAACAGTTGCCTAATATTTTAATAAATATTACGTTCATATTATTAAACTGAGTCTTATCTCAAGTAAAGTGTTGTTGAATTTTTCTATCAATTTCAATTCAATTTCATATTAATTATAGATAAGAAAATCATTTAATACATATTCAATTAAATTGCACTGCTACTATTCTGAAATATTCTGTACTGCATTAATCATTGTACATTAACACACATATTCCTTTAATAACAAAACCGAACTCTACCCATTCCCCCAATTTTCCACCCCTTACCCAAATCGATTTAAAGTGCAACAAACATTTCCATTAAACTCTTTCGTTGCTTGTCTTTTTGCTGTGACAAGATTTGTATCGTTTTTCATGCAGCGCATATCTGCAATCGAAGTTGCAACAAGAACAAGAAAAAATTGCAACAGATTTGCTTGGGCAAGCGTGTGTGAAGAGGAAGAAGAGCAAGAAGAATAGCAGATGGCAGAGCAGGAGAAGGAAAAGAAGCAGAAAGAGCTGCACAAAAAAACGGCAACAATGTCTCGGGCAGATAAATTCACAGCAAGTGAGATTTATCAAATGACGACATGAGCATAAGCAACAATAAGAATAAACGGAAGGAGAAAGAGAAGAGAGAGGGAGAAGGCGAGGCAGAGTAACAACAACAGGAAACAAGTTATAAGCATGTAGACAGGCGCAGACGACAGGCGCAAAATTAAGCAGGAAGCGAACACAAAAAAATGGTTAAAGGATGCAGGCAAAGGAGGGAGAGGAGGAGAGTCACGAGTGCAAGGGGAGTAAATAAATATAATGCTTTAAAGGCGTGGTTTCCTTTGCACACATCCAACCGAAAAAAAATATGACAATGATAAACGAGGGGCAGGCACAAGCAGGAGAGGAGAAGGGGGAGGCTCAAGTCGAGACCTCCAACCGGATGCAGCCGGATTAAAGTCATGTGCATAAGCCGGAAGTTGGAATATAAAATAAGCAAGTGCAGGCAGGACAACGACACACAACACACACACACCCCCGCACACACAAACACATGTGCACACTGCACTTGCCACATTTGCCATTGGGGGGGGGGGCAAGTCAGAAAAGATTTGCGACTTTTGGACTCGCTTGCAATGAACTTGACAGTCTCTTCTCTGGACTCTGGACTCGTGAGTGAGTGATTATGAGCACGCTGACATATTGCCAGATATTCCCAAAGTAACTGTACATTGCATATGCACATGTATGTGTGTGTGTGTGTGTGTGGAAATCAATAAAGTTGTATGCAAGCCAGAGACGATGTCACCCCGGCCATATAACTTCACATTTGCCCTTGAGATGCAGCCGTATAAAAATTGTTGTTGGCCTGCGCTGCTTGTTAGCAAACATGTTAGAGAGACGTGGGGCAAGTGCATGTGCATGTGCGTGTGCATGTGTGTGTGAATGTGCATCAAAAGGAAGCACTGCATCAAGGACAAGAACCAAAGAGAGAGAGCGACAGAGTGCAGCCGCGGCAACACAACGACTAACGGATGCGGCATCTTTGCTCAACGGAAGAGGAAAATGCAATATAGGAAATCGTTTTTCGCACACACACACACATAAAACTACTGCCTAGCCAAGGCACGAAGTAGTGGGAAAAAGCATGAGACAAAACAGGAAGTTTATTTGTGTGCAAGTAAAAAAAAAAGAAAAGAGAAATAGAAGTCACCAGAGAGAGAGAAACAGAGCACGGAAAAAAATTGTGTGGTAAAATTTGTTACATATAAATTTTATTTCCCTTTTTTCGCGCGTGTGTGTGTGTGTGTGCGCGCGGTTCGTGTAAGCGGGTTTTGTGGCAGCCACAAATGCAGCAACAAGAGACAGTGGGTAAAGAGAGTGGATGGAGAGTGGGGTAGAGAGATATGCACCACTGGTGGCAACATAATGACTTCGAGTTAACTGAATTTAAGAGCGAACAACGAAACGAAACGATGCGAAGGATAGTAATATATGCCAGACAAACTGTAAAGCGCTTCGAGTGTGTATAATGTCAGTGGGGGGAAGAGAGGAGAAAGGAAAGAGTAGGGAGAGAGAGTAGGGGGTAAGCTAGAGGGAGTAAGCGTACTAAAGACTTGAATTATGTTGACAATTGCAATGAATATTTGAGCAATGCAAAGAGCTGCGTTTATTGCATTTCCAATTGCAGTTTGGCATTATCTATAAACATTAATGAACATCTTCTCTATGGTTTTATATATTTATAGTATATATCTCTATAAATTATATATATGTTAAATACCGTTCACTACAGTCACATGAATAAATAAATCAACTTGTATTATTATAGTGAAGGCAATTGTAATAAATTTCAAGTACAACTTCATTGTATCTACATTTATCTTTACTGAAAACATTTGTACCTTGCTAGTTATTGTGTTTACGAAAAATGAACTGTCCTGATTTAAATGAAGTTTGGAACTAGCATTTTATGAATTTTGTTATATTTTTTACGCAGTCCTAGCTCTTATTGTCCCTAAGTCGCAATGAATAAGGAAAAATAGTAGTATTAGATGTGTAAAGTCTACCTTTGCATTCCGATTGCAACTGTTCTTTTTTGTAACTAGATCTAACCAAGCCGTAATATTGCTGTCTAGTCTTGCGCAGCACATCTACTCCTTCCTTTATGCGTTTCCTATGATATCTAATCTTATTTCCACAATATCATATTTCACACAATATATCAGTTAATCTAATTCTGCCCAAATCATCAACTGCAGAGAGTCAATTACAACCAGTTTCTTTTAGCAACTATTGCCTAATCAGTAAACTAATTACACACTCACACACACACAGAGCTCAGTAAAACTAACTTTGTCACTTGCCACTTGATGATCTCTCTTACGAAAACTTTGGATCATTGTCCCAGTGCTCGCCTCCTCCCCCTACCCCGTGCCAAAAAAGAGTGCAGTGAAGCGTTGAGTGGGCAAAAGGAAACATGGCAGCTCTCGCATGTCGCATAACATGCGCAATTTGTTTGAATGCGAATGGACACACACACACACACACACATACGCCCTCTAACTGTGCTGTGTGTTTTGTTGGCCACCAGGGAATATACTTGGAGAGAAGATGAGAAGCACGAGGAGTGGCAACGTCATGAGTCAGCAAAGCAAACAAGTCACACACAAAGACGACGACGTCGCCAAGAGAGAAAGAGAGACAGAGAAAGGTGGAGGAGGAGGTGAGAGGGATGCCGAAATGTGCTACACAAAAGTCACTCAACTGCAAAAATATATATCACACAACAAATACGAGTGCATAAACATATGTATTTAGGTGTGTGTGTGTGCGGGTGTACCTATTCACATGTGCATATGTGTAGTATTTGGCCTGGACTCTCTCTCTCTCTAGACGCTCGTAGACTATCCGCAGAGCCAGACACAAGCACCCACTGCCCCTCTCCTCCCCCATACAGCAACTGACGACTGTTGCTTATGTAACCGGAAATATGGCAAAAAGTGCAACGCCAAAACATTTTCCGTTGCAGCAGCAGCAGCAACAGCATCATCATCATGCTTCCCTGCTGCTTAGCAGTGACAGCCTCCACTTTTGCCTTCTCCCTTACACACACACGCTGCCTTATCTATGTGGCATTGCAACTTTAATGTTATGTGTGCCACACAGCAGCAGCATGTAGCATGTAGCAGGCAGGCAGCTCTTGCAACATGCAGCATGGGGCAACGAGTCGCGTCGCGTCGAGTCATTGCAATATTTTCTGATATCGACATTCAGGTCTGACTAATGGAATTGTGTGTCAAGTGTGTGTAATATTTACACTGTGTCAAAAGCTGATAAAAATTTAAGCTTCAGCAAAATGCCGTTTGCATTACTCCCTCTCCCCCCTCTGTGTGTGTGTGTGTGTGTGTGGGTGTGCGCCATATATAAGATGATTGATCCTATTGATTTTTCTTATCTTTTGCTGCGCTTGAAATTGGAAAGGCACGAGGCGAAAAAAGGATTTGTATCAGCTTCGGCTTGAGCTTTAAGCAGCCTTTATTTTTCTCAATTGAAATCGAGAATGGAAGTTGTAAGCTCAAGAAGGGAGGGAGTGAGGAAGGTTGAAGGAGATTGTTGGCAGCTTTGTGTAATTTTTGGATTATTTAAAAAACTGGCTATGTGTGTAGTATATTATTTTTAAGTGTATGTGTGTGGTAAAGCTTTTCGAAGTATAAGCTGCCTTCGAATCACATAAAGCCTTTTTTATTTTACATTTGATTCTCTTTGGGATTTAAAAAAAATTGCATCTAAGCTTTTCAAGCTGATTCTTCGACAGAACAGTACAAGTTGTTAAACCTACTATAAAATGTTTATATTTTCAGTAATGTTTATACTCGATAGGGCAGGACAGTTCATTTCTTGGAAAAAAAAAATTAACTTTCAATGTTTTAATGTTTTTTAAAAATTTGGTTGCGATCGGATAATTAACATAAAAGTTATTTAAGAATTGATTTCATAGAGCCTGCTCCCCGCAATGTATGCAACACAAAAATTCGAAACATAGAATTTATATATTTAAGCCAATGTTAAGTAGTAGCAAGTAAAATGCAGTCAAGCACACTCGACTGTATCTTTTGACTTATTTTTTAAGACTTTTCTTTCTACAGCAAAGAGATATTTATAGAAAAAACATTCGTTCAAATATTTTTAAATTAATGATAATACTCGTATTTAACATCATTAATAAAAACGTGAATTTAAGGGAAAACTTTATAGCTAGTTTATATATTCTCAATATCTGCATCAATTTCCTTAATTTTTTCTGTAATAGCTTTATAATTTTTTATCCTCATGCACTGCAATATATCATAGACAACACTTTTATTTATTTTATTCCAGCAAAAATTCTAAATGCATCATTTCTTTATATTTTTCTCTTCATTTCCTCCACTGATAAATGACTTTTAGTCGTAAATAAATGCATTAGTTATAAGGAAGAGAAATAGAGCAACTTTTTATACTTTCCGAACTAATGATAGAACAATCTAGCAAATAACTAAGTAGATTGACAGCCAAACAGCGTTCGTGACAGCAGCAGCAGTCAGAGAGTAGTGCAAGGGGGGACAGTGAAAGGAAGGAAAGGGGGGACACATTGCACAAAACCACAAAATGGATGCGAATGCGAATGACGCTGACAGCGATGAGCGGGTTAGGTTAGGTTAATGTATTTGATGCTGCTGCAACATACAGTTTTATATAATGCAAGCAGCGGAACCAACTGATGGACTGACAGCGTGACGGAATGACGGACTGATGGTTGGACAGAGTGAGAGAGAGACAGAGACAGACTAACTGACTGACTGACTGACAGACAGCAGCGCCGCAGTCAGCCATTTTGTAGCATTTATCAAAATGCCTGGCGTTTAGACATTTCTATTTGTGTGCCGCAGAGCATACACATTCACACACACACTGGCACATGCATTCACACCCACTCACACACACACACACTCCTGCAGCCTCCCACTCGCACACCTCTGTAGGCAACCACACGCTGCTTCATAAGCCCAAATTGCAGCCAGCTTTCCCCCTTTCCCCCTTTAAAACCTTATCTCCCCCGTAAGCCCCCTTGTTCTAGGCATCACTCACCTTCAATCTGCTTGCCCGCAGCAGCGGCCGCAGCGGCGCTCAGCGCAACGCTGGCCAATGGGGATGAAGAGAGGGCGGTGGTGCTTCCAAATTGCGGTAAACCAGCGGCTGTTGACATATACGCCGATGCCAGCGGATTTGGATCAGACCCTAAGAGAGAAAGAGAGGGTAACGGAGTGGAAGAGAGAGAGAAAAACGGTAATTAATTAGAAATCAATCAAAATTGCATTTTGTTCACATTATAAATAAAATTAGCAGAAGACGTTTAAATAAAATAATTAATAAATAATAAAAATAAAAAAAAAAACAAATAATAATAATATATTAATAAAATAATAAATAAATAGTATAATAAACAATACTGGATATAATAAATACTTAGTATAATAAATATTATAATAAATACTAAATATCAAATCACAATTAATAAATGTTAATTATATTGTATAACTTATATATTGTAAATAAATATATTGCAATTATTTTTTACATTATTAATGAATTTTCCATATTTCCTATTTATAATTATCTTTAATTATAACAATCATATCGAATTTGACTGCAATTTTCAAATTTGAAAATCACATTTAGAACGTCACAAAATTACTGCATAATATGATTTTAGTTGACCTTCTGTTTGACCCCGTCAGACGTAATTAATCATTGAGTTTTTGCACGCCATGCGAACGCGGGCGACATTTGCTTATTTTCCACAACACAAATAGACACTCACACACACACGCACACACAAATCCAGTGCTGTATAAATCTAAAATTAATTTGTTGCTCATACGCCATGTGGCACACGAATCTTTTTCAACGTGTGCGTGTTTGTGTGTTTTACTCTATGTGTGTGTGTGTGTGTGTATTTGTGTGTGTTCAGCTCTGGTTTGTGTTTTGTGTGTGTAATTTGACGCCTGTTGTTTGTTATTTAGTTGTTTTGCGTTCCCGTCATGCAATGCAATTTTGTGGTTTGCACTTGTCCCACTGCCTTTCTCCTCTCCCTCTTTCAACCCCTCCTCCCCCTACGCGCTGTAGCTGTTATTAATGAGTTTCGCAAACACATCCACACACACACATACACGAGTGTATGCGGTCGCAGCGCTCGTCCAGTCGCAGAGCGCCGTGTGTTCATTTGATAACTAATTTGGCTAATAACAAGCTAAACTTATCATTGTCAGCTCTATTCCCTCTGCTTTTTTTTCTTTCTCTTTTGATTTGCAATACGCAGTTTAAAATGATTTCCCCCTGCCAGGCAGCAGATTATATACAAAGTAAAGTTCTTCAAAGCAACACAGACACACACACACACTCGAGGAATGCTGCAAAACTTTTGTGAGATTTTACAGATTTAATTTCAAAAGTTTTTCCAAGCATGTGCAGGGAAGTCAGCTCGTCTCCCCCCTATACTTCCCCTAAGGTGTTGCAATCAATTTCGTGTGAGGTAAGGGGGAGGCAACATTTTTAATTTAACGCACCTGCCCAGCCTTCCACCAGCCTCCTCCTTCCTTAAACAACAACAAAACTTGCAGGTAAGTTGAAGAGAAGTTTTTTGCATATTTGCACGAGAAATTGTACAAGAAATTGTTTTAATTGTTGAGAGCTCAGACAGGCTCAGTCTCAAGTTGGCCTACACACATGTCATGGCCAAGAGCAAAAGAGTTCTTCTAGCCAGGCCAATAATAACAATCGAAGCAGTCAGCAGAGGCAGAGCCAGACAAACAAACAAACGCACAACAAGCTGCAACTATTTGGCATTATTTAATGTCCGTTCTTCAATTGCCCGCTGGCATTGACTTTAGTCCCCTTCTCCATTGAGATTTTTACTCTTGCAGAGGGTATATTCATTTTTGCAATTAGTTTGCAACGCATCCTGGGAGAGATATCTGCATACCTTCTACGAAGTATATACAGGGGGAGTCTATCTAGTCTTGTTTATGTGTCCGTGTGTCCGTGTGTCCGTATATTCGTTAAAATGCTATCTTTTCTCCCAGTTTAAGAACTACCTTTAAGAAACTTGGCACACACGCTTCTTATAGCTGCATGCTGTAAATAAGTCAAAACGAGCCGCATCGTACCGATATATCGCATAGCTGCCAAACAAACTATCGGCCGATTTTTGTTATTTTTCAAGTTATTTCAATGAAATTTACTACAACGGACTTTACAACGGACGTAAATATGCATTTAAAATTTCAACGAAATCGAATCACTATCATTAATGTAGCTGTCATAGGAACAATCGGTCGAAATGAAGGTATTTGTTTTTGTCACTGTTAATTAAAATTATTCATTATATTGCATATAGGCATTCAATTCTAGCGTGATATATTTCTAGTATACCAAAGGTCGGTGTACAAAAGAACTTTCAAGACTATAGAACCTTGTGGCATTCTATAGCCAGTCTTTCTCTTCTGATTTTCTTGACTTTTGGCCTGGCCAAGTCCGAGTCGGACAACAACGCCGACGACTTTGCCACTTGCAGGCACTTGAAGACTTTTGCCAGCTGCTGTTGATTTTCAAGTGCAAAGAGCGAAAAAGTGTATAAACAAACGTAATGGAGAGCCATGTTGAAAACAGAGTTGAAAACGTGCTCAGCACAGGGGAAGGCATCGCCTGCTAAAAATCAGCTTGGTTATTGTGTGGGATCTGACAGGGATAGTGAAGGAGTGGAAGGAGGGGGAGGGAGCGGGGGTTATAAACTACATAGTTTACTGCACTTTACAAAACTTTGATTAAGATTTTCGTTTGTTGCTTTTGCAGTGTGTTTCGCCGTTGCTTTTGTTTTCTCTTCACTTTTGTTGTTGTTGTTGTTGTTGTTATTGTTGTTTTGTTCACTGCCGCTTGGCTAAAAAAGTTTTGAATTGGATGCGCTTGCGAGTTTTGTTTTGTAGCTGAAATTTTTTTTGGGTTGATTCTTTGTTGCAATATTCGTATTTCTGAATAGTTCCCGCCTCTGCCTCTGCCTGGGCTACTCCTGGTAATGTTAATAAACTCGAGAGCGATTCTTGATTTGAAAATGCAACTGAGTGTGCGGATTAAGTTTCCTTTTTTTTGTGGGGCAAGTAAAAAATTGGAAACAGAAATGGGATGACTATGAGATACGCTGTAATCAAGTTGGAGAAACAAAGGAAATGGGAATATGATTAAGATAGAAGGAAAGAGCGTAGAGAAAAGGAATGACTGAGAAAGAGAGAAAGACTAATAGAGACAGAGAAAGAGAAAAATACATAACAAGAATGAGAGGAAGGCAGACACAAAGAGAAAGACAAACGAACAGCGAGAGAGATAGATAGCAAGACAGACAGAGAGAACAATTTTGAGGGAGAGAGATTGTTAGAAACAGAGATATCAGACAGAAAGAGAGATAGAGAAAGACCGATAAAGACAAAGACT
The DNA here is from genome assembly GCA_018904595.1 of Zaprionus indianus. Lineage (NCBI taxonomy): Eukaryota > Metazoa > Arthropoda > Insecta > Diptera > Drosophilidae > Zaprionus > Zaprionus indianus. The sequence continues at coordinate 9,921,348 of JAEIHA010000905.1, forward strand.
GAGAAAGTAGGACTAACAGAAAGTTAGTAAAACTGAATGAGAGATATATCATATATATTCCTCTATAACTCTAATGCTTTTCCCATGTTCACAACACACACTCTGGTTCACAATTCTAAATCAATTAATTGTTCATTTTGCAATTATTTCCCCCATTTTATGCAGCATAATTTACAACAGCAATTTTAGCACAATCTCACATACACACTAACATACACTAGCATATTGCCAGCTAACTGGCAACAATTATGAGGCAATCTATGCACACACACACACACACACACGGACATACAACGTTATTTCTATCGAGTTTTCGCAACGAGTTTTTGCCCATAAACAATTTGCAGCAGCAAACAAAAGCCGCGTTTGCAATTTGTTGCCTTATTTCATTACAACAACAACTATAGCAAAATAGCAACAACAGTAACAACAACTGAAACACGATAACATCAGCTTCAACAACAGCAACAACTAAAACAGGAACAGCAACAACAACAACAGAAGCAACCACGTCGAGTTCATAAGTGATTTTGTTGTTTAGTTTATGTTGGCATTGGTCAAAAGCAGCAGCCTTAAAAAAGCTAACAAAAATTCTTTTTCGCAGAAATGAGGTAGAAAGTGAGGGGAGGGAGGAGCAGGGGAGGGAGGAGCAGGGGAGGGAGGAGCGTTGGGGGGAGCACACCCCCCGAGAGAAATAGGCGCGATTGCTGCTGTCAGAGTCACGCAGTAGAAAAGGAGAGTTTGCTTGAGTAGTTTCCACAATTTTCAACTTAAGGAGGGGAAGGGCAGGCAGGGTAGGCAGAGAGGAAGCAACTAGAAGCGACTGCAAGAATTTTTAATATTTCATTAAATTAAGTGCCCCGAAAATCGTTCAAGTGGCACATGATGAGCACGCACAAGTGCACAGCAAAGCAGCGAAGCCACAACTCGAGTAGAGGCAGAAGAAGTACCAGAAAAGAGGAAAGGAGGCGGGGGCGTGGCACTGACTGTCTGTATTTGTAGTTTAGGCAGACACGAAAAATCCGCTTAAATATCTTGCCTGGATTTCTACGCTTTCCTTCTCTCTTTCTTTCCTTTTCTTTTCCTTACTTGCCTTCTGTTTTTCTATTTTTTTGGCATTTCTCTGGTTAAGTCAGGCACTTTTTTTCACGGTTCGTAGATGCTCACGAAATTAACTTGGTAATGCGCAGCTTAGCTGTGGAATATTCGTGGACAGGGGACGGAGGCCTCTGAGGAGGCGAAGGTGGGTGAGTGCGTCCAGTTTTCTTGTACTTTCGGGGTTTTGTTGTTAAAAATTCAACAAAAGCTGCGTGCGGCAGCATCTTAATGCAAGAAGAAGAAGAAGGAGAGACAGTCAGTGAGGAAGAATAAAGTGGAGAAAAAGAGTAAAAATTTGGTGAAAATTCTACAAAATGTACACGACATAAGGCGTTGGCTATAAGCTGAAAGAACATTGGGTTATACTAAAGAAAGATTGTGCAGTTTTGAGAAGCTCTAAAAATTTAATGTGATATATTAAAAGTGGGAAAAAAGGAATCACCTTGGAAGAAGATTATATAAAGACAACTTAAATGGTTTTTTTTATACCCATCGAACATTGAACATAGTCAAAAAAGGTTAAACTAACTTTGTTCAGAGGAAGAGTTGAGCAACTAAACTGCTGACTTTAAGACGAACCTCCATTTATTGTATTTTCAATTTTTTTGCCTTTTTGATATCAATAGTTTTTTTTAAAACCAATTTTAAAACATATTTCTTTATTGCTTTGCTTATATATTCTTTGCAGCTGCTGTTGCTGCTCTTGGCCATAAGTCTTTGGCCAAACTTATGTTGCAGCATCGGTTTTTATCGTTAAGCGGCACTCACTCGGTTGGCTGTTTTCTGTCTTTCCTTTTCCAACTGTCACGTGGCTTAAAAGCAGAAAATTCTCCATTGGGCCAAAAGTGCAGCGAGCAAATGAAACCAAAAAAGCATTAAGTTCTTCGGCCAACATTGCAATTTACCAAAGCCCCCTACCCCTCTCTCTACCCTGCCATTCCCCGAGGGCGGCACGCGGCAAAAAGTCAATGAGGCCAGAGCACATTGCAAGACTGTAGACCCGCTTCTACTTCCCCTCTTCCCCTCCTCAGCTCACCGCTCCCTCCATAGTCCCACGACTCTTCAACTACTTTTTGCCTTCTGCTGCCGCTGCTGCTGTGGCTGCTGCTGTTGCTGCTGCTACTCTGTTGCAATAAGTTCCGTGTTGTTAATTTCGCAAGAGAGTGTAACTTGTAATTTCGTGCGCTCTTCTTCTTGCCAGCTACGGCTTCACTTGACTCTTGTTGCTGTTGCTGCTTCTGCTTTACGGCCATCAACTTTGGCGCGTGACGTAAACGACGACGTAAAGCAGCCGAGCAACAGCAGCAGCAGCAGCAGCATCCACGTGAGCGTTACATAGCGTAAGCGATGGCATCGCTTCGTTTGCTTTAAATGTCAAGTTAATAAACATTATGATTAAATTTGTACTTCTCAAAAAGAAATGAAAAACCAAAGCAAAGACAAACCAGAGAAAGAGAAAACCAAAGTAAAATCATAAGAGACATTTTGTTTCACGTATTTTACCTGCTAAGGCCTTGGCAGCAGCCTTTTTTCGTATGAGAGCTGCTTGTAAGGGAAATATTATTTATAAAACACAAGACAAAATCCAGTTAGGAAAGCATTGGAGAAAAGGGATAAAAATATATGTAGAGAAGAAGAAAACATTATATTATTGTTCGCACACATGCACACAACAGATTATAATCCTTAATCATTTTCTAATTACACACGCTTCATTCGCTAATGCAAATTAAATTTAACTGAGTGAATTTTCTTGTAGATTTCCCCTAGCTATATTTAAACTTAAGCCCTCTCAACTGCAAACTGATGCAGACGAATTAAGCTAATTGATCTCATTATCTGCCAGACGAAGCGAATACTTTTTCGGCGAATAGAATTACGTATTTGAGTATAATGAGTGGCAAAATAGAAATGGATAATTTCTAGACTTGAGGTTAAGCCAAATGAGTTGAAGAAAATTAGGCTTAGGTTTCCATTTTAGTGGAAAATTTATGGCATATTTATAGACTTCAAAATTGTAATATATTATTTTTTCTTAAGACTCGATTGAGTTGCTTTAACTTGTTGTCTAGATTTTAATAAATTCTTTTGATAAACTCAGTTCCACAAATAAATAATTTCATATACAAAGCCACAAGTGCCATAAAAGTCAATTAGAGCAATAATCAGAGAAATAACAAGTGAGAAAAGGGCAAAAAAGAAACTCGAAAGGAAGCAAAAAATTGAACGCGGCGACAAAATAATTAGAAATCAATAAAACTCTCGGCCCTCGTTCAAAGGGAAGTGAAGGAAGCGCCTTTTTTTGCCCACATTAAACTTCCTCTGGCAGCCGTCAAAGCTGACACTTCCCACTTCTGCTTTAGGGTTAGCAATAATGGAAATTAGCTGATTAGTCCGAAACTCGACAAGCTGTCGGAGAAGATTTTGCTGTCTAATTTCTTGCATACTGTATGCGTAGGCTGACAAAGGGTTTAATAGAAAAGGGTATAATACATGGAGAGTATATATAGCAAAGTTAGTTTTCCTAAGTTTCTTGCTCTCAATTCTTAGGTTTTTTTTTAAGAAATTCATGATTTCTGCATAGAAATTTAATTTGTTTCAAATTTTTGATTTCAAAATAGTTTTTATCGATTAGCAGAATCTCAAATAGTAAACGAATTAAGTTTTAACCGATATGGTGAAAGCAACCATGTCTTATCTAAGTAGAGAGTGTATAAACCACTTCAACTTTTTCATTTAAATTCCTTTTAAAACAATAAAGGTTCAAAAGAAGTCAAGATTAGTTTAAACAAGACCATTTACACGCATTCATCGTGTGCTAAGCAACTTATTCCTACTTGTAGATTGTGTAAGTTCGTCCTCTTATTGGCTACAGGGTATTAGCTAGTCACTAGCATTCTCTGTTAGTTTTTTCTACATAGTAAACTTACATAAAAGTGCCGCCGTGTTGGTCAATTGCGCACTGCCTGGCGAGGTGGCGGCATTGGAAAGATTTGGCTGCGTCATGGCGGCAATGGCAGCCAGATTCTGCACAGCAAGTGGATTAAGAAGACCAGCAGCTGCTGCAGCGCTCGTTGTGTCCTGCGTTGAATTGTTCTGCTGAGCAGCACCCAAGCCTGTTAGCGCTGTAGGGCAAAAGAGACAGTTAGACATATTGACATATATAATACGAATATAGGGTATATGGTAGTGCAGCTCACCTTGCAGCAGCTGTTGATGTAACCCAACTGTTTGCAGTTGCTGCAACAACTGTATGCTGGCTGGTGTCAGTGCATCGGCGCCCATCACTGGTGACGGCTGTTGCGGTGGGTTTGGCAGTATCGGTGTGGACACACTGGTCGCTGTCTGGCCCAATGGTATATTGATATTGGTGGCCAGATTCCATAAGTTAGCCTGTATTTGTTGTATCTTCTTTTGTTCCTTCTCCTTTTGCGTATCTGCAAACTTAACAACCAACGGCGATGTGCAACCCTCCATGATTTTGTTCTGGCTCAAGGTCTGCAAGCAAGAGTATGATGTATAAACTGAATAAACATATGATATATAGGGTAAATACTCACCACTTTAATGGCCGATATGGCAGCGTGCTTGGTGGCAAATGTTACAAAGGCACAACCCTTGCTCTGTCCGTTCTGATCGCGCAGCACTGTGCACTCCTCGATGGCACCGTGAACTTCGAATAATTTACGCACGTCGTTCTCGTTCAGTTTCTTATTTAGCATGCCCACAAAGAGCTTGCGTTCTGTAAATAGAGAGTAGAAGGTAGTGGGATTAGATAAGGAATTAATAATAATTTAAATAATAAAAATAAATAATAATAATTTAACATTTCTTATTACAAACTAAACTAAGTATAAAAATGACAACTATTTTACACGTTAATATATTATATTTCTATAATTTTCTCAGCTTCGCCTTGGCCTTGGTAAATTAATCGCTGCGTGAAGTGTAGAAACACACACACACACAATGCGGAAGCTTCAACCGCAGCAGCCTTCAATAAACACACAATACACACCCCCCCTTCTACTCTTCTTCCCCACACAGCGCATGTAATATGAAACCCCGAGTTCAACTCATGCCTAGACGCAGACCTTGTTGCGCTATCAGATAACAAGGTCTAGTGGGAGGTGAAGCAGTGCTGGAGGGAGAGAAGGGGAGGGTTAGGTAGTCTAGCTCAGGTATTAGAGAGTGTGGAACGCGGAGGCCACAGCCATAGCACAGGACCATGGCTCACTGACCCAGGGCCAAAACCCCAGACGGGCATAAACTGTGCATGAGTATCATATGTGTATGTGTGTGTCTGTGCCTGTGCGTGTGTGTGTGGGTGCTTCAAGCGGGTCGCTTAGTTAATTTCGCCATTTAACATTGCTCAATTAGTTTTGCATAAATTAAAATATTGCCAGCTGCATTTTCAGACTCTTTTCCGCACTGCTCCCTTTCCTTTTTCTCTCACTCTCTCCCTTGTTTAACTAATTGACGCACGTTTAACATATCGCCAAATATTTGCAAGCTACAATTGCCAGCGCTGTAGGGAGGTAGGGCGTGGCTAATTTATTTGCACAAACACCCAAAATACGCTCGGCGCGCGCACACGGTTGCAAATTAATTGTTATCAAATATGCGAATTGGTCGAGAGTTTTCGGGCCGGAAATATACAGAGACCCACCATTTGTAGTGCGCTGCTACATAATAAATTCACAGCTAAATGCGGTTCATTAAAATGCAATTTCTTTTGTTGCTGCCAGTCGTGGCGATGACCAGCAGCATTACGGCGTAAATATGTATATAGTATGCTTGCCAATCTGTTGAAATAGTTTTCAACTTCTTTTTTGTAACCCATACAGGTTAAAGGGTATTTTAACTTTGTGCTAATCGAAAATGTATGTAATATATAGTAGGCATGGCACACCCTACAGTATATATAAATTTATTCGTAATCAGAATCAACCGTTTACGAGATATATAAGAACTGGGACCATCAAAAATATATGAAAAAGTATCTAAATTCGGCGCAAAGGTCAAGTTCACTTTACAATTTAGCCACGCCCCCTTCAACCACAATCAAAACAGAATTCTTAGCGTAATTTCAATGCAGGATAGTTGCATTTTTAGTAAACACAAAAACTATCAACATCTCAATAATATCTGCAAATTTGGTTTCGATCGGAAAATTAACATTGAAGTTATTAAAGAAATAGTTATTGGGAAACCACTCCCGAATAAGCTCCACAAAGTATGCAACACTAAATACACTAAACATAGAAATAGCATATTGGTCAGGAAGGTAGCGAGTATATCACAGTTGAGTGTGCTTCACTCTCATGCGAGTATTCATGCTTATTTTAGGTATTCTCTGTTATTTGTAAACTCTTTTTCGCCAATATTTGAAGATAACATCTCATTGTCTTTTGTTGATGTTGTTGTTGCTTTTATCGCACAAAACAATGGCAATTATCATGGGTTTTTCATCCTCTCTCATTCAACATTTTTCAATTGTTTCGCATTATTATAATTTTACGCGCTTCAATGAGTCGCGCTATACAATACGGTAATACAAAATATATATTTTTGGCAAGTGAAAATGCTCATTTTATTGTTCGTAATTCCCACAGTGCCAAAATATTATAAACTAGCCAAGTGTTATTGTTATTATTATTATTGTTGTTATGCTTTTGGCAAATCAATTAAAATTATAATTAGGCTGTGGCAACACTATACAGACACAAAATTATTGATTTTCAGCTCTAACGGGCAACAACAATTTGTTTCTACAATAGTTTAGTGTTGCATTTAAGCATCTCATCATCATTTGCAGAGGGAGCGAGGGAAAAGGAAAGGGGAATTATCGTTTTTTGTGGCTCATGCAACAACAATTTAAGTTGCATTTGCGGAATTATAATGACAGGAGGGAGCAAGAGAGGGAGCAAGAGAGGGAGAAAGAGAGTGAGTCAAGTGACCCTTTGCCACGTCCTTTCTTCATTATGCCCCTCTTCAGCTTGCTACGTGCTGCAATGCAGCAATTCCCTATCTAATGCTGCACTCAGCATCGCATTGCTAAGTCATGGGGGAAGAGAGGGGAGGGGAGAGGTAGCAACACTGCTGCATCATCAACGTTATCAAATGCAAGCCGCCTCCTCTAGTGGCGCCACAAGCAGCAGCAGCGGCAGCAGCAGCATCGACATACACATCGGCATCAGCATCGACATCGGCACTTGCATTATTATTATGATTATTGCCAGCTGCAACAGCAAAAGCTAACTGCACTTGAGCTATATTATCATAATCCCAGCATAGCATCCATTGCAACTTGCAGCAGCAGCAACAACAGCAACAACAACCAGGCAACTTGCCACGCAATGCGCGGGTGAGAGAAAAAGAATTTAAAATTCATTGAATTTGATGCGTTTCGATGCTGTCTGTGGGTGCCAAGCAGAAGAAGAAGAAGTAGAAGCAGCAACAGCAAATAAAATAAAAAACAGAAAGCTCTTTTGCTAAAAGAATTTTTGCTGATGGCAACAAGAACTTCTTCACTTCTTGACTTCTTGACTCTCTCACGACAATTGCAGCAAACATCAAGCTAAAGTTAAGTTATCGAAGTGAGATTTGGCAGCTCAACCTAAATAACAAAATATATTTATTAAATTGTTGAACAAAATGCAGGTCATAAAACAGATAGAAGAGATAAGAGATGCTCTCAAATTAAACGAAACTTGAATTGAATTTTTCTTTTTAAATAAATAAATTGAAATTCATTTTTGTCTGCCTCAAATTTAATTCTGTTTAATTATCTATATTCCAAGATTGAATTTAAATGGAATTTAGAATTTCTTTTGATGCCTCTATTATTACTGTTTATAATTTATTCAACATAAATTCTATATTATTTCTCATTCATATTTCTCTTCAAATTAATTTAAATTCCAATAGTTTTCTTTTATTTTTTTAATTGAATTTAAGTGCCGTTTATTTTAATAAATTTAATAAAAACGTGTTTTAAATTTCCAAAGACACTTTTGTATTTGAATTTAATTACCATAAGTTTAACATGCTATTATTGATCATAGATATTTTTTTACATTTAAATTCAATTTCAATTTAATCAGTTGCATTTAAAGTTGTTTAAATTCGTTATTATTTATTCGCTGCTTGAATTTCATTTGCATTCTAATAAATTTTATGTCTGCCTTAACTTTTCTTCTTATTCCTTTTAATCCTTATTCTCAGCTCTTCTTCTTTCCCCCACACACACACAATGCCTTCCTGCAGTAAAGCTCACTTGGCCAACAAAGCAGAATTCAATTTCATAAAATAGTTCAGTCTTAGTTCGACTTTAAGCCTGCCTTTCTCTGTTGACTCTGTCGTCTTCCCCCGCTTTTCCCTCTCTTTCCTCTCTTGCTCTTTCCTGCCTTTAAAATATTAATATTACCTGTGCCTGAACTCGTTGCCTATGGCTGCCCCTCTTAATGCAACTAATCTGCTTCTAGTGGCGCACATTAAGTGTTGCCACGCTTTCGACTTTAATTTGAAAACATAAAGCAAACTGCAGTTGCAGCTGATGCTGAGGCAGCCAGCAGAGCAGCGACTAAGTGCGGCCACTTCTGCACACACACACACAAACACACACTTAGAGAGTGTTTTTTCTGCAACTCAACTAACCCAGCAGCGACCACTCAGAGAGCAAACCAAACCAAACCAAACTGAACCGTAGAGCAGGAAACCAAATGAAATGCCTTCCCTCGACATCGACTCAGAAGAAGAAGCATCACGGTACCGTGTTTTGAATATATTTATGGCATTTTTATGGCACTCTTGCATAATATGCTGAGCTTTCCAAGTGCAATGCATTTGATAGCATATCTGAAATGTGTATGTCAAGTTTCAGGAGAAGCGTGAGAGAATTAAATCAATTTAGCCCCATATAGTGTGGTGGTTAGAATGTCACACGAGTTGTTCCAATTTAATTCGGACTAAGCGCATTGCCATATGAAAATTATTCGCAATTTTGCTGGACATATTCAAATTTTAATTTCACACTGGCCACCGTTGCTGAAAAATTAACATTTTGTCACTGTGCACAACGCGGTAGAGGACTCTACCTGACTGAGTGGCAGGCCTGGCTCTCCTCCTCTGTTTCTTCCTTCTCTCTCTCCACCACTACTTATGAATTGGAAGGGTATTTGAACTGTGTGTCAACTGAAAATCCAATGAAACAGGCAGAGTGAGACGTGGCAGACTCCATAAATCTTGAAAACCCGAACGCCAAAATAATTTCTGAAAAGTTGGCTGCGATCGGATAATTATGATAGAAGCCTATCGAAAGTCCCCTAAGGTATGCAACACAAATTACGCTACAAATAAATTTACTCTATTCAAGAAATCGTTATCGTCCCTTAAGTAGCGGGTATATCAGAGTCGATCACTCTCCACTGTACCTTCCTTACTAGTTCCGTTTCCATATGTAAACGGGTCATATTTGCCGGCATCACAGCCTGTGCTAGCTGACTGCACTGCTGTCCTGCATCCGGACATGACCAGCGTGGACCCCACACTCCTCTTCTCTCCACCAATTTCCCCACTCTCCAACTGGGTTTAGCTTATTTATGTCACAAATATGAGCAGCGCGCGCGTCGTACGCAATGCCACGGCTGGTTAGCTCAACTTGGCTGCGTTTGCCTGGTTGGATGACTCTCATGTATGCCAGAAGTAGGGAAGTAGAGGAGAAAGTGGGGAAAGTGGCTAAACGGGGCGGGAAATGGTTGGTGGGTCGTTTGGTTGCCTGGTTTGGCTTGCCACTTTGCATGCATCGCTGCGTGTTTGGCATATTTAACAAATTTTCGCAAAAATAATGTAACGCCCAGTGTAGCCTTCCTTCCTCTCCACCCTCCCCCCCTCCCATTCCACCTCTGCCCCACACCTTACCACTGCTCTTGTTGCTGTTGTTGTGGCTCTGTGGTGATTTTCTCTCTCGCACATAGAGAGCAGGCAATATCAGTAAAAGGGAAACTGCTGCTGGGTAAAATCTAATCAAGCGCTGCGGCCAAAGCGGCCAACAGCCAATGGCAAACTTATCAATAAGCCACACACATACCCCTCCCCTCCTTCCTCTACCCCTGCCATTTGCATGTATGGGCGACCCACAAAATTTATATATCACCTTTTCTGCAGCGCGAACCAGAGGCCACCTCTAATGAAATTTCAGCGCACCATCTCCATCTGCATTATTAAATTTAATTTTGAACCTGAACACGGCAAGAAATTATGGCTAAATTTTCATTTTTATTTTGCGCTTTTGTTTTTCTGCTTTTTTTTTGTGCTGCGCGTTTTTCATTTCTCATTTCATTTGATTCTTCGTGCATAATAAAATTTAAATTTTAATCGCAAGCAGCAAAAATTTCATTGGATTTGGCTGAAAATGTGCACATGGAATTCAGAATGGAGCCGGGGGAGGAGGAGGAGGATTTAGGAGAGTAGCAGGAGGTGCTTGGGCGTGAAGTGCACCCGCACTTGCTTCCAGGTCGAGAGTATTTTGTGCAAATAACAAGCAAAGAGAGGAGCACAGAGAGGAGGGGAGTGAGAAGAAGAAGAAGAGAGGTAGCTGTAGCATAGAAACGGTAGTCAAGTGGCACAAGGAACAGCAGTTGGAGCCAGAGAGCAGCTCGCTCACTTTTGCTTTTTGACGAATAAAAATTGCCCCAGTCACGGGCAAGGAGCATAAAATGCACTGGCTAAAGTTCCCAAAAACATAAAAATAAAATAAAAAGAATGGGAGAAGAAAAGGTAAATATGGAAATTCAGCAAAGTTTTGCATCACCAGCAGTGAAATTGAAGTGATATTTTTGAAAAACTAATATCATATGTTATTTTCCCCAACTAGAGCAAAACTGGGTTTCCTAACTAGTTTTTAAAACTTATATAACTCCTCATCATATATAACTTAACAGGCAAAATGTTATATACAATATTATAAATAAAATAAAATTTCAATTTAAAGGCAAAAATAGAGAGCAGGAAAAATTTTGTTGACTATAATGTGTTTTTTTATAAACGTCTGGGTTAACCACAACAGGGTGTCCTCTTCTACTCCACTTCCTTCTCTTCTACTCCTTTTCTAACCCCTTCTCTTTCTTCTCCTCTCCCTTTCCCCTTTCGCCTTCCCTCTGCTCCTTTTGCTCTCTGTCATTTTTTGAAGAAATCCTTCTCCTTTTTATATTTTTCCCAAGCACATTTTGGCTGCCAGTCAATTTGACTAGACTCCGCACTGAAGCAGGCTTCCTTGGCATATCCTTTGGCGCTTTTCTGCTTCCCTCTACTTCCCTTTGTCTTTCTCCCTCACTTGGATAAACTTTGCCAAGGGACGAATTTACATTTTAATTGCATTGAAATTTGTTTTGTCATGCGCTTTCTACGCATTTAATCTACTTCAAAAAAATATATTGAATATCAAGAAGGTTTTTTCTCTCTTTCTCTTGTCATATTTCCCAGTAAGAGAGATATATATATACACTTACTATATGTGCTTACACACTGACTATCATATATATCTGGTTTAATTGCTGGGCTAGCAAGTTTTCGCATAAATTTCCATTATGCTATAACTGCCAACACTTTTTGGGGGACACGCTGCCTCAATCTCGCTAACCCTCCCCCTCTACCACTTTCATTCTCTTTCACTTCTCTCGCCCTTTGTGAGCCCATCATGAAAAGAAATAAATTCAAACACCATTTCGAAGCGAGCAATTTCAAGAAACTTGCTCACATTTATCATTTGACCACGAGCAGCAGCAGGAGGGAGAATGAAGAAGAAGAAGAACCAGATAACCATACGAGACAATAGTTCACACAGGTTAATAAATCGATATGACATTTTGAGCCCAGTCCACAAAGTGACTTCCCATACTGCTCCCCGCCTGACCAATTTCCTTGCCATAACTACAACAACAACTGGCACAACTAAGCCAATAAAATGAGCCATTCTTCGAAGCAGACACACAGACACAAAAAACCATTACAAGGCGAAAGGAAAGCAGTAAAGGGCAGAGCAGAAAGGAGGGGAGGGTGGCCAGTGGAGAGCAGCTAGCAGAGGCCACTGGGACACATGAGGGCAGGCTACAAATACACAAATACAAGCATAAATTTCCATGTAAAGGCAATAAAAAGGACATGTTTTCATACTTTACTCCTGGTCAGAGAAACAAGAACAACAACAATAAGCAGCACAGAACGTACAACAACAACAACAACATAATCAAGAGAACATAACAATAACGAGGCGAGTCCAAAAATTATTTGCATTTTTACACATTTTGAGGGTCAGCCAAGGGACACAGAGAGAGAGCACAAAAAATGAATGTCCTGCCTGATGCCCATTATGCTGAGGGGTTAAAACTTTTACCCAATGATCGGACAATGCGTATGCATACGTATGTGTGTGTGTGTGTGCGTACGTATGTGTGTAACTGTGATAATGGGTTTCTGTGTCGGAACTTTCAACTTCCTTTATTGCATTTTATGGGTTCGCTGGGTTTCTACTCTCTGGGAGAACTCCAGTTGCTCCCACTTGGGTCTCGGCATATTAGGCATGTGTGTGCAGGCATGTCCCCCCCCCCTCTTACCCTTGCCCTTCTCCCTCTAAGGGTTATGATTATGACATCGTACAACGTCAAGGTCGTTTATAGGAATTTCGGTTTTCGTTCATTTATTTTTTTTTTATTTCATTCGAAATTGAATTATGCGTAAGCTCTTTCAATGCAGAACCATGTGACAGTTATGCAAATGGAGTTCTTATTGGGGGCAGGGCAAAGAATGAAGAGAGAAGGTTGGGATATCACAAGCGCCTGCTTGATAATACTAAAAATTTATTAAAATCGATGTGATGTGCGAGAATTTGAAAATTTATGCAACATAAAATTCATCTCATTAAATTTATTTCCCTTCTTTTGAGGCTATGCACGAAAGATATGTTTATCACGTTTTAAAGTATGAGTTTGTATTTTATATGCATTTTATGTCTATATTTTGAGGGATTTCTTGAGTTGAAGGTTAACTTGCTGTTTTATTGCGTATTGGTAAACTCACTAACTATCAATGCTTACAACATTCCTGCAAAATTGGTTGTGATCGAAAAAATAAAAAAGAAGTTATTTATGAAATAATTTTGTGGGTATACAAAATTTCGAACCCCACAAAGTATGCAACAAAAAATAATTTTAACATACAAGTTGTATATTTAAGAATTTGTAGCTTTCATACTTGTTATTTTAGAGTAAACCCTTAGTTAATTTATTTGAGCTGGTATTTTATATATATTTCATTGTCATTATTTTAAGGTGTTACTTGACTTGAGAGCTCATTTTGCATGTTGTATCTACAAATATATTTTATTTACTTGTCCTGTAACTTTATCTTCTAACCTCTTAACTGCCGACACACTGCAGACATAACAAACATCAGGCCGTAACAGACTTTATGCACTTGAATACTCAATCTCAGAGTCCCTCTCTCTCTCTCTCTTACTCGCTCTCTCTGCGAGACAGTTAGTCAGTCAGTAAGTCAGTCAGTCACTCTGGCAATCATTCACTTGAACTTGCAGCCTGCTGCCACTCAAAAACAGATGCCTACACAGTCGAGAAGCACAGTCCAGTTCAGCTTAGACTGCCAGACAGACAGCCTCGAGCCTTGGGGGCCTTCTTCTACCTCTCTACACTCTCTCCCTCTAGGCTACTGTCACGCAGCGGAGCCTGCAGCTATAACTTCTGCTGCTACAGGCTACAGCTCTGTGCTTGCTCCTGTCTCTCCTACTGCTCATCCTTCTGGCTGAGGGCCTGGCGCGGAACCTTGTGCGACGCTCCAAACAAAGCGTAAAGTATTTCACTAAAAACCAATTCATTTGCATAAAGCGGCAAACTGGAAATGCACTCGGAACCAGGCTAGAAAACTGCGTGTGTCTCTGTGTGTGTGTGTGTGTGTCAGATTAGAAAATGGGCCATGTCATATAGAGGCTACACACATTCAGCACCCAACCTACGCACCCTTGCTCCCTACACTATCTCTTTACTGCATGTGTGTTTGTGTGTGTGTGTGCCGTACAATGTGGGTAAATGGCACACGCGCGCGCCAAATGTGAATGTGAAAGTGCATTAGGCAGCAGCAACAACAACACACATACACACACACACACACAGAGGGAGGTTAAAACTTTATGCAGGCCATAGGCAATGTGGCTTTTGTGGCCAGGCACAGTTGGTGCAGCAACCAGAGACTGGGAGAGCGAGAGAGAGAGAGAGAAGGCCTGGTTGAGTTGTCGCTTTTGCTAGCACAGTTTGCTGCTGCTGCTGCCCCTGCTGCGTTTTTGGGTCAAAGCAATTAAAGGTTATAAATTTGTGTGCGAAAAATTACATTTTTTATAAAGCACCCTCCCTCTATCCCTCTCTCTGTCTCACACAGATCGCACTGTGAGGAGCTGGGGCAGCTCTTGCCACATCACGTGCCAGCTACGTGGCCAGTTCATTTGGCGTTTAATTTAGCAGAAAATTAAAGTCCAGTTAAAATTTGCATGGCAGTTTGACTGCCAGATTTATGAAGTGAATTGCAGGCTCTCCCTCTCTGTGTGTGTGTGTGTCTGTGTGTGTCTGTAAACGATGTTGATTGCACTTAATATGGCATAAATTTAGCAATCGCAGATCGCTGCGTGTGTTATGCAAATATTTGCCAAGAGAATATTTAAAGATATTATGGAAAATTATATAAAAATTAAATGCATTATGAAAAAATATTTAAAGGGGAATTTCGAAAATTAATTTGTAAAATTTTATTGTATTAAATTTCACTATTTATGCAAAATATTTAGATGTTTTTTATTGTTATATCAATCCCTATTTTGCTAAACTTTAATGAAAAAATATATTAGAGAAAAATTTACTAGAAATATGATATGTAGAGAAAAAAATATTTTATATATGATGTGAATATATTTATAAATTATTTTTCTCTAATGCCTTTATAGTTTTTTTATAGCAACTCTTTCACTACATGCCAGAATGAGATCTCCATTCACAACATCATTTTCAACTCAGTATATCACAACTTGTTAAATGTTTTTTATACGAGGGTCGTTTGATAAGTCCGTGACTTTTTGAATAAAATATATTTTTTTCGTCAAAGAAGCGTTTTATTTCTCCACATAATCTCCTTTTAGCTCTATACATTTAGTCCAGCGTTTTTCCAATTTTTTTATTCCTTCCAAATAATAGGTTTTCTCAAGGCCCTCAAAATAGTCGTTTGTTTCTGTGATGACCCGAATCTCTTACCGCCGAGCCATTTCTTCATGTTTGGAAACAAAAAATAGTCACAGGGGGCTAAATCTGGAGAATATGCTGGATGGGGTAGCAGTTCGTAGCCCAATTTATGAAATTTTGCCATGCTGACACGAAATTCACTTTTTTCCATTTTCGTTAAAATTCACGAGATCGTCTGCTTTCAATGCCTATAAAACGCAAACCAAAAAACGCAGCTTTCTCAAAATTTTACAGTCAGCTGTTAATCGATAACTGCTGACAGGAGCAGTGTTGTATTTAGAGCAGGTGCGCGGCAAATACAAAAAGTCACGGACTTATCAAACGACCCTCGTAAGATCTAACTTGTTTTATGTTTTTTATTCAGCCTTATATATATTGTTTTTAGTTTATGGTTTATAGTTTATTATATCACATATTTTTTGCTTTATTATCGACTTGTTCAGCACAACTATTCGCCAGGTTAATAAACCACTCAATGCACCCATCAATTTAAATTTTAAATGCCAATTATGCTTGGGCAGTGTTTCGCCTCCTCCGTCCCTCTCTGCTCTTTATGAACTGTTGATGACATACTTTAGCATACTTCAACCTGACATTATTGTATACATATATCACGGCGTAAACCATATCTGGCCAGCAGCACATTCTCGCACGACGCAACTTCGCAGGTGGCAGAGACATTACCACTTCATGCAGCTGCTCCACTCTCCACTCTGCTCCAGCTCTGACATCATACTGAATTTTTCCGCTTTCCGCAGTGTTTTCTTTTTTTTTTTTTTTTTTTTTTTTTTTTGGTGTCGAAAACAAAGGAAACATATGCCAAACATATTAAAAATCATGTCAATGCCATTGTCTCTCTCTCTCTCTCTGTTGTTGCTTGACTGCCTCATCGTCTGCCTGGGCTGCCACGCCCACTTGGCCACAATTTACACTTGACTTTAACATCATTAACACACACACACACACACACAAGCTACAACAACTTGTGGTGCAGTTGAAAAATTCCTGCCTCGCTTTTCTCTTTCTCTTTGTCGGTTAATGTTAACAAAAACAATCTGCAAAGGACGCGCACATGGCCAACTAAGAGAGAAGTGAATGGATGTGCGTGTGTGTGTGTGCCACATTGACATGTGCGTGCTGCTGGCATGACACTTTGGCTGTTTGAAATACTCAGGATCAGAAAGGAATCAAGGCTTGAAAATGAAACCCAGCTTCAGCAGCGCTGTGGCTGCCTTTGTTCGTTCTGCTGCTGTTGTTTCTCTTTTTTTTGTTGGTTTTATGGCAAAGGTGAAAATTTATATTTTACACTTAATTTCGTGTGTGTGTGTGTTTTTGGCAGTGTGTGTAATTTACAGTTAAGTGACATCACTTACAACAAGTTGGGCAGCAAAATAAAAAAAAGGCAGCAGATAAAGTTGCATTGAAATTATGAATGAAAACCCGCAGAAAAACATTTCTTTCTCTCTGAGTTCATAAAGTTGAGGGGATGGTGGAGAGGTAAACAGACAAAAAGAGTGAGAGAGGGAACAATTAAAGCCACTTTTTATGCACTGTTAAGGGTTTAATAACTGTGGCAATGTTGTAAAAAAGGGAATACTTTAGACAATGAATGAAATTTATAGCATATACTTCATAAAACATGAGTATGAGTTTGTACGTGTATATATAGAGATACATAATGGATCTATACCATAATAAACATAACATGCAATTTGTAGCCTAAACAATATTTTTACTCTAGTGATACAATATTTATCTCCAGTTAAATTCAACCTCTATTGCAATCTACAGTACCATCTACAACACTAACAATTTGCATCTCATCCCTCGCTTGATTAATGCATCCTTAACAACTATCGACTCAACTCATTCGACTCTCATTTCAATTCCCATGCTGATTGAAGACAGACTCAAAAAAAAAAAAAAAGAAAGAAAAGAATCCTTCTCTCCTCATCCAGCTGAACTTATTTTGGCAACAACAAAACTCGCCACGTTTGGGGCAATTTACTTAATGACAACTGCTTGGCAATTTGGTGGGCAATAAATTGCTTTAATTACCCAATTTTAAAAGGGAGAGAAAGAGAGCAAAGCACACAAAGAGAGAGAGAGAAAGGCAGGCGAAGGCGGACGAGTGAATTGTAATGTGCATGTAAGTTGGCGCTGCTCGAGCAATTTGGGCAGCTGCTGCCCAGCACAGCAGGGAAGGAGGAGGGGCAGGGGGCAGAGGACACGGCATGGCACACTGAAACAAGGTAGATAACACTCAACATCAACAGACCATCAATAAGAGGGCAGAGACAGAGAGAGATAGAGAGAGGGAGACGGAGAAATAGAGCGAAGAGTTGAATGAAGATGGACAGCTGAGCTGGCAGTCAGGCTAGAGAGAGAGATTGCTTCGCTGGTCTTGCCTTGGCTTGGCTTGGCTTGTCTGGAGATGGGGGACTGGAGTTGAGGGTTGTGTGGCAGCCAGGCAGGGAGCAGCTGCTGCTACTGCTGCTGCTGGCTCTGGTTGGGATTGAGAGACTGTTGCATACCTGGCACGGTGTACGGTGATGGATGCGACGATGGCAGCCAATATGCTGAATTTATTGGCGGATAGGATTTATGCGTGGCATGCGACAACGATGCCAGCAACGATGACGCTGACGACGAGGAGAACGAAGCTGATGCTGATGATGATGATGATGACGATAACGCAGCCGCTGTTGCCGATGCGGAGGACAATGCCGCGATGTCGCTATTATTGGATAAATTCTCAATTACTGACGATAATTGACTGTTGCTGCCGCCGATGCCGAAGCTGCTGCCGATGCTGTTGCTGCTGGCTATGTTGCTGTTGTTGTTGCTGCTGCTACTGTGAATGTTGCCGATGCCGATGCCATTCTCTGCAGCGCTGCTGCCGCCTTGGCTATTTACGAAACCAATTGCAGTTGAATTATTTATCATGTCAGAGCGAGAATTCGTGGCGACGAAGAAGATAAAATTCTTGAAAATACTTTACACTTATTCACACACACACACGCACACATACAAACAGAGTGAGCATACAAAGTACTTTACACACACACACACAAAGAATACAGTGTTAAAAACACAACAATCGAGTGTCAAGACTCGAAAATAATGGGCAAAAGAGAGCGAGTAGGAGAGAGGGTGATGAGAAGCGAAGGAATTTATCGAGAATTGAGCGAGTGGAAAATTCAATAAGTAAATATCATAAATATTATATACGACACACGCAGCGATGACTTTTATAAACAATTAGCGGCGGCTTGTTAACACTTTTTATTATTCTTCTGCTCGAATTTTTATTGCTTTTTGCTTTTGCTTTGGGTTTATTCTTATCTTGCTCCTCTTTTATGCATATTTTTTGATAACCACGTTGATTTTTATTTAACTTTTTTAGCCACGCACAAAACAGTTTTCTTTTTTTTATTTTCGACTTCACGTTTAACGTAGAACAATTAGAGACTTTAGATGTGTTTTTATTGCTTTGACAACAATTAACATTCAGTTTTTTATTTATTATTTTTTTAGTTAGAGAATTTGCACTACGTTTTGCCGCACTTTGTGTTGGTATCTGAATGATCTCTGTCGTTTAACTCTTGGCAGATCTCTTAGACTTCTGGCAACGTATCGAGTTTTCCTTCGATTTTCAGACTATAAATTTATCATGACTCGCTTTTATATAGAGGATCAGTATATATATGTATATATATATCGATTGAAGATGTGGCGCTAATTATAGTTGGAAGTGTCGCCGGCGAAAAGAGGAGACAAAAGGAACTCGAAGAATTGCACTTAGCATAAGATCAGATAAACAGTGAAACAATCGAATGGCATTCGGCATTTAATTGAGAAAAGCAAGACGTGCAAGAGAGAGGGGGATAAAGAGGGAGGGAGAGAGTAGGCATTGTTGAGGTTCACAGGGTGAGCAGTGAAAAGGTAATTGAAGGACTGGATAAATTTCCAGAAAAAGACGATGAGAATAATTAAAAATTATTTATAAAATTCTAAAACTCATTTGCCTGACTAAATAATTAATTAGCTTATATTACAGTATACAATATTAAAACATTAACTAATTAAAGACTAAGTTAAGCAAGCGAGATTTGTTTACAAAATCATTATCAACTCACGTACATCAATCATGCGATTGATTAATGGATAGCTGATGGATAGCTGACCTTCCTCTTGGTGCAGAGTTTAGTTAATTAGTCACCCTGTAGAATTTGTTTTCGCTTTCGACTTTCGTTGCATGCAATTTAATTTCAGACTAAATCGATTTATTCACACACACACACACACACAACACAACAATAGCAATTCACTAGGCTAGCTGTATATTTTTTTTTAACAACAAGAACGACAACAATGCAGCGCTACAACAACAACGATTTGCCTGCCACGCGGGTTTATAAAAAAACGCGTATTGCTAAAAATCAAATCAGTTTAAAAATAAATTGACATCAATCAGCCGCAACGTCGACGGCAGCGGGTACTGCAACTAATTAAGCAACGTCACATGCAACACAAGCAGCACTGGCAGAGGCAACAATGGGGCATGGGGCATGCCGCGTGGTATTTAAATATCAAACAAAAGGCACAAACAATTTTTGCCGCGCAAATGTTTCTACGAATTTTGGAATATTCTCAACGCGAAACACAAACAAATAAATCACGAACCGGGAACGATTTCTGTACTGATTGACGTTGAAGCTGCAACTAAATGCGAGACGCGATTGGCAATGATGATTCTCTTGGCCAAGTTGTTGAGCTGCTCAGCTCAGCTCAGCTCAGCTCAGCACATCTCATCTTCTCATCTCGCACATTTGCATTGCTCATCTTCACAACAACGAAAAAGGTTCTTTGGGGCGGACATAACTGGAAAAACTTGATTTACAACAAAGTGTTGTTGTTGTTGCTATTGTTATTGTTGCCTGTTGTTATGAAATTGTGATGTGCTCTGTATTAAATGACTTTGAATGTTAGTTTTCTTGCTCAGCCCTCGTCGTCGTCGTGTGTTCTCAAGTCATTTGCATTCATCTTCGCTTGCCTCATGTTGTTGCTGTTGCTGTTGTTGTTGCTGCTGCTGCTAATGAGTTAATTAACACATTTAGCTAGACTAGCTGTTATTGTTGTTGGTTAAATGAACTTTGTATAACTATTGCGTGCGTCTGCGCTAATTATGATTAGAATCGAATTGTGAAGAAGGTTGTGGATGGCACGAAGTCTATATAAAGGTAAAGAATTCTAAGCAAGTTGAAGACAATTGAGTAAAGGTGCTGAGAGAAAGGTACAGAATGGTACTGAGAGATAGAATAGAATATACATGAAAACATTAAACATAAATTTAATTTTTATTTGGAGACTAAAAGTGCACAAGTTATTTTCTTTCTTTCTTTTCTTTCATTCCTAGAAAGATGCGAAGAAAAGTATTTGTCAAAATAGAATTTTCTCTCCTTCGCATTTCTTTTCTACGCCTTCAAAATAGTTAAAAATAAAATTATACGAATAAACAATTGATGCAGTTTTGTACACCATTCATTCATTTATCAAACATCATCAACATCATTTTTAATGAACATAAACACTTTATTTTATAACAACCATCCTTATATTTTGTAAGTAAGTAGTATTACTAAGTAATTAGACTCTCTTGCATACATTCATTAGTTGTCCTACTGTTTCACCTATTATTTACTCCCTACATTACTTATTATATCAAATTTCATCACATTACTTATAACTTACTTCTAACCAACCCTTTTTCGCACAACTCCCTTCCCCTTTGGCAATCTATTTGCACTTATTACTCATCTTTATTTATCGATTTGCTCAGCGCAGAAGAGAAACAGTAGCAACATCAATGAAATATGCAAATTTCTCACAGTGTGTATGTTTCATTTCTCAAGGTTCTTCACTCGGAATTGCCTTCCGGTAATTTCTTGCCACATTTTACATTTCAACGCGACACACACACACTCACATCAACTTGCCATAATGGCTAATTTGAATTTTTATCATGTTTACAAGCAAACAATACGTGCATCATCATCGCAGCCAGTGAAAGAGACGGGGAAAAGAGAGAGCGGGAGGGAGCGAGGAGCGAAAGTCAAAACTTCAAGTCAGCCCTTCGGAGAGAAGAAACCTCGCGCTTCGTACAACATTTGCATATCGATTTCATATGCGGCATGTAGAATCCTTTTCCCAACCACATCCCCCTCCGCCCTTCCCCTTTAGTTCTCCACCCCCTCTCGAATGCAAATACAATCCATTTTGAATATTTCTGTGGAGCCAAGCGCGTTGCGCAAATTGTGTGGAATAACCATGAAAATGTTTACATGTCTGACGTGTTTTTTTTTTTTGCCTTTTGGGTTTTTTTTCTGCTGGTTTTTGCGCTGCATTTCTGGCGCGCCCTCAAGTATGCAGCGCCAAAAAACATTTGACATTACGTATTTGCAAATTTAATAACACTCCCCCATGAAAAAAGATGAAATGAAAATGAAAAACTGACGCCAACACAACTTGACTCAGCGTTCCATTCTTTCACTCTCTTTCTCTGTCTCTCTCTCTCTAGATCTTGAGGCGCCTTGCTCGTTGTCTGTTTGAAGTTTGCTTGCATGTAAATTGCACTGATTACCACGCTGCACTTTTTTTTCTTTCTTTCCCACTGCCTCTCTCTCGTTCTCCTTCCCTCTCTCCCTTCGCTTCGCTACTTTGTTCTTTGCTTACTCATTTGATTTGCTTGCATTTTGTCTGGCACTTTGCGCTCGTCATTTCTTCGTGTTTTCTACTTACTTTACCCAATGCAAATCGCCTTTATTTCAGCACTTTTTCTCAGTCTCTGTCTCTGTCTCTCTCTGCTGTCTATTGCTTGCCTGCCTTTCTCTTTCGCATTGTCAGCCCCTTTTCTACATTTCTAACACTTGACGTATTTATGTACCCTCCTTCTTGAGTGGCATTGGTGGGGCGGAGGGGGTAATGGCGCAGGGTCAGCGCCATTAAATTTAACTGCATTTGCTGCAATTCAAGTGGAAATGAGGCGCCATTTGTTGTGTGTTTATAAGGCTAACAGAAATTTGTAATGGCGTGTTTACTAATGGCATTTGAAAGGGAGGCAAAGGGTTAGAAATATATGCATAGAAATGCTGTCTTATCTAGGGTATGAATAGGGTATCAAATACGCTTGACATTGAGCAGAGTTCCCAGGTTTGGTTGGAAATAAAATTGATATTTTGGGATGAAGTCTTGAAGTTAATAATGTTTATTAGTATACAGTTTTTTGCATATATTTTATATATTTAATTTAAAATCAATTATAATACTATATATAAAGCAAATGCCCAAAATGTTCTGCAGCAAATCACTTGTTCTTCTCTTTTATTCAACATTTTCATGACTCACTGCTAGCCGCGAGCACTCGACTTGAGCACTTGTCTAGCCACACACCCACACACACACATGCACACACTTCGTACTCTACTCTTGCCAACTGCAAAGCCCTTCAGCTGGCCAGCAACAACAACAACAACAATAAAAAGAAGCAGCAGAACGACTGCACACACAAGTAAAAACCAATCAAAGGTTGCTTTTGCTTTTGCCAACTGCCAAAAAGTATGCTACACTTTTCTGCGACAACAGCAGCAGCAGCAGCAGCGAGGCAGGAAACAAAACTCGGCGACTCACTCAAGCATTTTATTAAATTGCCACCTTCCGTTTGTTGTTACGTTTCCCAGTTTCCTTTCTACCTCCACCTCCACCACCTCTCTCCCTTCCACTCACTCTCCTACCCGTTTCCTTTCTCTAGCTCCTGCTGTGCCGCAACTGTCTCGAGAGTTGCTTATTTTCGATTTCTAGGCACAAATCCCCCACTTTCCAGTACGCCCTCTCAATACAGACATTGCCGAGGTTATAAAACATATATATACATGCATACATATATACATCTGTATATCTCTATATAGTATATACTACTGCCATCTTTTTCTATTATATCGTTTCCGCTGTTTGGCATAAATTCCGGCCAAACTTCTTCTTTTTTTCTGTGTGTATTTTTTATGCTTATTGCCATCAACTTTTCTTGCTATCTTTGTTATATTCTTTTTTTTCGAGGTTAAAGTGCCAAAGCAGCACGAATACAAAATACTAAAACAACAACAAACAAGTGTCGAAAGAGTGAGGGAGAGAGAGAAAAAATTTGTCTAGTGTTTGGCTTTGCGGCGGCAATATTGAAATGCGATTGCGGCAAGCAGAAAGTGGGAAAGGTTGCTGTCCGTCTATCTCTCCCTCCCTCTCTCTCTCTCTTTTGCTGTCTTTCTTTATGTGTATGTGTGTGTGTTTGCACAATCTGTCTATAATGCGGCAAATGTTGGAGTTAGTCCAAAATGCATTTGCATTGCATTTAGCTTTAGGCGCATTGCGGGCGCTTTCGCGTTTTTCGAAAGAAGCTTATCTAAAATTGAAATTGAAATAGAAGGAGGCAATGCAGGCGCGCGATATCGACAGCAAATGCTGATGATACAGTTAGCCTAATTGGTGGCACATGGCGTATGATCTTTGCAGCAAAAACTGTCTAGCTTGGTTTGGAGTTTGAAAACTCTTCAACATCGTCATCGTCATCATTATCATTATGATGCGCTCAACAGAGCGAGCAGCCAAAAAAGTTGACCGACAAATTATTAAGCATACGCCATGTTGTACAAGCGTAATTACACGCATAGAAGCAGCAAAAACGCTGCAGCGGGATACTGCAAGCTTGCCAGTAAGAGCAGCAGTAGGAGTGAAGGGGGGAGGCAAAAGTGCAGCGAAGCCGCATGTCAGAAACTTTTTTTTTGCTCCACGCTTGCAGTGCGCTACAACTTGTTAACAATAAGCGCCGCTAGAGGTCGCCAATTAAAAAATTGCTATCGCTCAAGCTACACATCCCCCCCTTCCCAACACCAACAAGGGGGGTTGGGTGTGTGTGCGTGGAAAAGTCAACATTTTTGTGGTCACTTAAGCAGATTAATTTCATGGGTATAATTAAAAGAAGCAGCCGCCACTGCGTGGGCCACCACGCTGCACAAGGGAGAAAGAGAGATGGAGAAGGGGGAGTGGGAAAGCAGCTGCAAAAGTTGGCTACAAAAATTAACATAAATTAAATTTTTGTACAAAACTTTTTTGCTGGCTCTGCGTAGCTGAGCTGTGTTAAACAATTTGGCCCCTGCAGCTCTGTCCTTGCAACGCAGGGGGGGGAGGTGTGCGATGGACAGACTGGCAGATAATTGATGGGTTTTAATTAACTGCCAAGTGACCGACGACACGCATCTGAAAATTGGCCTCCAAAAAACTATATGGAAATAAACTACTTATATCGATGCCGAGCAATAAATACTCTTTGATTTTATCTGGTTTTTAAGCAATCCTAAAAGCAGGCAACACTTTGTTGCTTAACATAGCTCAGTTGTATTACCAAAGAAATTAATGCACGATTAAGAATTAGTGCTGAGTAATTGAGAGGGTTGAATTTGAAGAGTGTTATCGATGGTGTGTTATTATCGATACTAAGGAATTTTTAAACTTTTGTTTGAAAATCACAAAATCTGATTTCCAAATGATTTTTCGGTGAAGAAATATTAAAAGTACATTTTGTAACTGTTGTCACTAAATTTAATTATCGACAGCGATAAACACTGAACTTTAGTAATTGAGATGGCAAAATATGAAGAGTGTTATCGATGTAGGAATTTAGAATTTCTTTATTGATAAAAATTTTTATTCGAATTAATTGACTAATTACTTTGGAGTAAGAAATATTGCAGATAACTTCTCTATTTGTTCTTAAGTCGATAGATCGATAGCATTACATGTAATCGACCCTCTTTAAGAGTATATCGAAATCACAAACAAATTTGGGAATCGAATAAAAAAAAACTCGCAGCATTTTACAATTGGCAAAAATCCGTTAAAATGTTTTACATGTGCTCTGTCCATCGCATCGAGTCACGAAACGAGATTCGACTGCCAATAAAAGCCGTCAACTGTAATTCCCACTCGCCCATTTTCGGGGGCATGTTGCAGCAACAACTGATAATCCCCGAATGTAAAATGCAAATGCAGAATGCAAGTTAAGCTGCCAATCTAACTGTGTGTGTGTAATTGATAGTTCTCACCGATTTGCTAATAGTTATTAACACGATAAGCAGTTGTCAATTTATGATTTACATATAAAGTAAAGTATTTCCAACTTACCATTGCGATTCTCGCTATCGGCGGGTTTCATTTGAATCGGATGATACATCTGCAAGTGAGAAAAGAGAAGAGAGAGAGTGAAGATTAGAGACATGTTGCAAAAAGGTTTTTTTGTTGCGCTGCCTGGGCTAATTTGCCGTGTTAATCACATTTGATATATTGCCGCGCTATAAACGACGTGGACGGCGACGCAGTAGGCGATTAATTTGGCAAAGCTTTTGGCGCAATGCAAACACACCCAAAGTTGTACAAGTAAACCCCGCTCAGCACTCCCCTTTACCGACTATATACAGTCGAGTCCATTTATATGTTGGCTGCAGTCCTTTCTCAAGAGGGGAGCAGAGGCAGGGAAGGGAAGGAGACTCGCTTAAGCTGCATAATGAATGAATGCAGGCAGAAAGAGCCGACAAGCTGCTACTGTTGCTGCTGCTTTGCTGCTATTCCTCTAACTGCCCCGCCAAAATCCTCGACTAAAGCCAAACACATTTATTCAGCGGTTTGCCAAGTACAGCAACACCAGTCACAACAACAACAACAGTCTTGGAATGGTGTGGAAAAATCCTAAAATATGCGTTAGCATTTTCCCCTCCATTTCGACTGGGCTTAGTTACTGCTGCTGCAGCGTTTTAAATGTAATTTTTCGCACAGTGTCGTCTTCTAATTAAAACAAGCTTAAAGCGCGCCACAAAACGTGCCGCAGCACGAGGTCAACTTCCGAGGCCGAGTCCGCACAGTTCGCGTAGTCCGCAGTTCGAGTCCGCAGGACTTCCGTCGCCAAGTCCGCGTGGCTAATGGGCCATGATTTATTGGCAAGCGACGACGATGACGACGACGACGGCGCTGTAGGGTAACCAGCGGCACTAGCGTTGTCCTTGTCCGCATTACCCTTTCTACTCTCTCTGTTCTATTGCTCATACTCCACATTGCCCCTTTTTCTACTCTTCCTATTGCCTTCTCTTTCTGCTCGTAAATAATACACGCAACGCCTGCCTGGCTACAAATTGCAACCAGAGTTGCTGTCAACCTGTTTCCCCTTTTCGTTTTCCATGCGCCACGCCCACTTCTTTCTTTTAATATGCAGGAAATGAAGCAGTTAGTAAAAGGTTCAATATAATTTGCCAAGAGTTTAACCTCTTTCACGACTAATTTGAAGGCATATATAGGCTAATAAGGAAGTTGTTGATAAACATTTTATATATGTTTCTTAGTTTTTGATCTGATTTAAGATCTAAATTTTTATATGGACGACGCGACGGACAAGACTATGCCGACTCTACTGTTGATGCTGATTAAGCATTTTGTCTTTTGAATTTCGCGGCTATGTACAAAGCGCTACAGAGCTCGTATCTGGGAACACTATACATAATTTGAAAGGTCTTGACATAACCTACAAAACAACGCTATGCATGATTAGTTTGGATATTGCGTACAACAGTTATAGACGTGTAAACATGGAGTTGACTAACGCCGAAATTCGCGCTTTTTTAAGTTTTCCTTCGTTAAAGGCAAATCCGCTAGAGAAACGTTCCGTGAGGGATGGTACTCTATCACGTCGAACCGCGGAGGAATGGTTTCGACGATTCAGAGCCGGTGAAAACGACACCATGGATAAGCCGCCCGGCGGAAGACCTGTGACGACAAATACCGATCAAATCATGGAATACATCGAGTTAGACCGGCATATGGCATCTCGTGACATCGACATTATGTATAGTGTTGCCAGATACGAGCTCTGTAGCGCTTTGTACATAGCCGCGAAATTCAAAAGACAAAAAAGCGGAAGGGAGATATTTTCCAACCTAATATATTTTGTGAGGCCTGCCACGCCTCCTTCCGCCTGCTCTTAACATTTTCTGTTGACACAAATAATAACTTTCAACGGTTAGCGGATATACAATGTTCGAATTTTGTTGATTTATTGGATACTCATAGTTGCATAAGGCAACGTGTTGCCAGCTGTTGCCAAAGTAACAATTCTTTGCACAACTGTCAATAAAATAAAAATTTTAATGCAAAAAGTTACAAGGAAATTGCACAACACGCACAACTCTTTGCCAAAACTGCCAAGTGATTTCTTTTCACCAATTCTAGAGTTTGTTGCGCCTCTGCTGCCAATAGAATAAATATTGTTGCACCCCAACTGCATAATAAATGTTGCCTTCTTTTTGGGGCAAGACATGCAAATTATGTCAGATTTTGCGACGCTGATAACGTGGCATGACAAAAGCGTCTATGGGGTGCCCCCACCTCCTGCCCAGCCATTGTCAATTCTCAACTACTTTAGGGGGCACACATGACATTTCGATATAATAATATTCATGCTGATTTGATGGCGTAATACAAAATACAAAAAGAATTGAGAAAGGGAGAATTGAGAGAAGGAGGAGCTGGGAAACCTCAACAAATGTCGTTGGATTCGCGCTGACGTTGTCTTTATGTTACTTTCGCACCCCTTTTGCCACCACAGCACACACCCCTTATTCCCGCAATATCTATGGTAGTGTTATTGCTGCTAGGGGGCCTGTCGTTATCTCCCTATTTTCGACGCCGCCACCGTCGCCAACTTTGCTTGTAGCTCTACGGAGCGTAAATTGACATTTTTGTGCCTGCGGTTTTGTTGCCTTTTGCAAAAAACTTTTGGCGCGTGTCTTGTGCTAACAATTTCTCTCCCCCCGCCACCCTTCCATATCTTTTTTTTCACTAGCATTTTTCCAATTTTTTTATACCGTTGCATACTTTTAAGCTGCCAGGATATGGGGCTAAACTTTGAAATTACTTGCATTTTATAGGCAAAGGGAAGGGAGGAGAATGATCCATAGAGCGTTGCAAAAAACCATATTGGAAAATAACAAAAATACTGCAGTGGAATATACCCTATAAATTGGGTCTTACTGGGAGTATATGAAATATAAAACTGGCCATATTAAGCTTTGGATTATTTCATGTATGCTACTCAACAAATTTATTTAAAGTGTATGGAGGCACCTCTGCGGCCATTTTTATATATTTTCGATCAGTCAAGTCGATATAGGCATGTCTGGTGGTATGAACATCTATATTCTGGAGACTATAACTGATTTAACTAATGTCTTATAAAGAACTTCAAGCAGAGACAGTTCATTTTAAAATGTTGTGTCTCTTTTACCTCCTAAACTGATAAACGAATTGCTAACGTAGTTAAGAAGCGAATAAAATTCGAAAATTTTGTGAAAATCAGTAGAGACAACCCATTTTTGCTCTTCTCCTTTAAATTATTTAACTCACAACTATAAGGCCCAATTCCAGGGTATTTTGGCAGTCGTTATGCTTTTCATTTCTTTATTTTTTATTTGTTGCATGCATTTTTTGTGCCGTGTCATGGCTCTGTCAGTCAGTCTACGCGCCAGTCAATCTGTCAGTCACGCAGTCAGTTAGCCATAATGAAGGCAGTGCGATGCTGAAAATCCCGTCTAGCTATTTCCCGCTATAACTGTTGGTGCTGTTGCTGCTGCTGCGTTGCATGATTGCGTTTATGATAAGTTGATGCGGCAGCTGGTTTTTGCGCCATTTTGTGATTTTGTTAAATCAGCAAAAAACAAGTTGAAATATGCGCGTGAAAAAGACTGATAAACTGAATGAATACTCTGTTAAAGGTTGTTTAATTTCATATAATTTTTTCTGGCTTTTATTGAGGCTCTTCTATTTTATATTGCAAGCACATAAACCTGTTTTTCCTTTACTACAGGGTAGTAAAACCCTCGTTATAAACACGAAAGCTCTTTCATAATTCACAGCAATATGCTACGCACTAATCGCAGGCAATAAATGTCGCAAATTATGTGGAAATTCAGGAAAATGCATATTAAAAATGTGAATGAAAAAAAAAAAAAACCAAAATAACTTACCCCATTCAGCGTTTTCACATTGTGCAGAGCATCCTGAGCTTTCAGTGCGGCGCGTCGCGTATAAAACGTCACAAAACAGCAACCTGCCGGGGGTCATAAACAACATGAAAAGAGAAGGAGAAAGAAAGAGAATTATGAGGTGAAAAGAATGAGAAGGAAAATGTTTTGAGATTAGCATAAGGGTTAAATTAGAGTTTATTTTCAAGCGTCGCAACGACGTCGCCGTCGACGTCACAAAAAGGTGGCAAAGAAATTATGAAAATTATTATTATTAGCAGGCGGCTGGCAGCAGAGGCTTACCAAACGGGGGCGGCGGCAAATGTGCCAACATGCCAGCACTAAATTAAACATTATGGGCAACCACTTCCCCCCCTTCTCTACCCCTACTCCCCCGCTCTGCAATCCATAGGGAAATATTCACCATAAGCTCAGCAAAAGCGCCGCGTTTTGCGTGTGTGTCGCACATTGAAGAGTGAGTGTGTAAAGTAGAAGGGGCAGTTGGGGGGGAAGTAGGGGAACTTTTGGGGGTAAGTGTTTTAGGTGTTGGAATTTATTGAGGCACGATGGGGAACATAGTTAAGCAGCACAAGCAGAGACACAATTCTGCAGCCTTCAACTTTTTTTTTTAGCCTATAAAATAAAGTTGAGCAATTTCGGTTTTAGAACGTACTTTGTGTGTCTAGACTGAATTTAAGGCGAAAAAACTTTGTAAGCTGCGCTTAAAATGCAGTTAAAGGTGTGTTAAAAATAACAGAATATTATAGAATATTCTAAAATGAAGTTTGTTTTAAGTTAAAGCTGAAAATTAAATTTTAAAGTTGTTTTAAGACTTATTTTCTGTATTTAAAGAATATTCTATATTGTATTTCTTTCTCTCACTTTTCAATGCAGTTAAAAGTTGGTTAAAATCTAAATTACTTTGTGCCCAAATCAAAGAATAATCAAAAGAGAGTTTTACAGCTAAAAGATGTAGGTTTTACAGCAGACACAACTATTATCGAACTATTTGGGGCGGTCACTTGCGCTATAATAATTTTGTGGCTTATAATATTGCAAAGTTTCTTCACCATTACAAACATATTGAAAGAAGAAAAGAATAGAAAAAATTATACTTTTTCTTTTTATTTGTTTATTCTATTTAAGCCTTTCTCTCTGCAGATTCCATCTTAATTTCAATTCTTCATTTTCGGAATGCACAAAAAGTATATTTAAACCTACGTTTTATGCAGCAAATCTGTGGCCAACACTTCAAACCGGAATCGAGAAAAGAATCAACATGAGTTTTCAGTTAAAATTCATTTCCGGCTCGTGTGCATCTGCCATGCTCTTCCTCTTCTCATTTCTATGCTGGTTTTATATTCAATTCTGAAGTTTTTGGAA
This sequence comes from Zaprionus indianus, assembly GCA_018904595.1. Lineage (NCBI taxonomy): Eukaryota > Metazoa > Arthropoda > Insecta > Diptera > Drosophilidae > Zaprionus > Zaprionus indianus. The sequence continues at coordinate 9,952,240 of JAEIHA010000905.1, forward strand.
GCTTGCAGCATTTTTTGGCCTGAACCGTTGCGCGCTAACTGTGAGTACAAAACTTAATATGGCAATAGTTGCATAATGCAATTACCTGCCATATCGGCAACGGCTCTCGTTCACCCAAGCGTGATGCGTTGTGGTTGTGGCCATGGCTCAGCGCCCACACACACAAATACACACAGAAACACACACACACACATACATTCCTACCTCTCTCGACACACACACCTGCCCAACACACTTGGGTAATTCAATCTGTCGCAGTTTTTGTGCCGTCGCCGTTGCTGCTGCCGCCGCCGCCGTTGGCAAACAGCATTTTTCTGCATTTTTCACATATTTGCAAATATTTTCATTTCTCGTTTTTGGTTTACTGATATCCGGCCCGGGCTTAGACAGAGAGAGAGAGGGAGCAAGCAAGAGTGTGCGGCAAATGCCGTCGCCAATGTTGTCGCCGCAACGGATGCGTGGGAATTATGGCGATTTTTTTTTTCTTTTGCTGCAGTTTCCAAACACACTGCTTTAAGCTTTAAAATGCAATGCAACCAAAGCTATTTGCACAGCTAACCAATTTTCAATTTAAATGTGAAAATAGTTGGCATATTTTATGGTAAAACTTATGGAATATTTAAACCAACTACATTTTGTGCACTTTATAAATTGCAAATTGTAGCTGAGAGTTCGTTAAGAACTTCTGTTTTACTCTACTTGCAGAAGGCAAGCTCATTAAAGCTTCAAATAAACTTAAAAACTTTTATTGAATTTTATTTGAAACTGTTTTTTCTGTATTTATTTTAGCAATAATTTTACAAATTCACTACTCTTCTTCTTACTGGCTCTATTACTCTTTCTCTTAAGAATGCAAGCTCATTAAAATGAACTGAAAACTTTAATTTTATTATTTCATTTATTGCATAATATCTTAACTGAAAATTACTTAAGAACTTTCAACACTCTGTATCTCTTTGGCCCTCTCTTTCTTCCTCTTTCTCTATCAATTTCCCATATTCAAGAATGCAAGCTCATTAAAAGCTTACAATAAACTAGAAACTTTAATCTGCACTTTTCTTGCGATCGAAATTCATTTTATACTATTTCATTCAAGTACTGCAAAACTTTTTCTCTCGCTTGCCAAACAAAACTATCGCATTTCACTTAACCCAAAGAAGTACTAGAAAGAGCAAAACGGAGAAGGAAAAAAAGGGGAGAAGGAAAAAAAGGAAGAGAGAGAACCAAAGTAACGTTACGTAACGCAATCACAGATTAAATATCACTTAAAATTAAACTAGCGTTAAATGTAACAAATCAAAGAAAATCGAAGCGATTTCAAATGCAATAAAATATCGTGCAAAAGAAGAATTGAAAGAACACACACAGAAAACTGGCGAAACCCAAGACGAAAACCAATCGCGCGATAACCAAGTGGGCAGGCGGCAGCAAGGAAGAAAAAGGGGAGAGAGTGAGAGAAAGCGAGAAGGAGCGAACTGAAGCAGAAGAGAAATCTCTCAATTCCCATTATGTGCATGTCAACTGCAGTTAGAATCAAAGCACCAAAACAAGAATGGCACAAGTAGAAAGATAGCAAAGAAGTACGCAAGAGAGCGAGAGAGCGTGTGTGTGACAAGGACAGTTTGAGAACGAAGGGAGTGAGAGAGAGGGGGGGAGGGGGTTGGTAGAACAATGCGATAAAGTTGCAACAACAGAAACGGCTGAAAACGACATCCAGTCACGTTTTTTGGACAAAAACTTAATCCAAACGTTGGGCGGCTATTGTGGGCGTGGCATTTCTTGTGTGTGTGTGTGTGTGAAGGATTTTAAGATGTGAAACAGAACCCCACACACACACACACACACACACACACACACACACAAGACAAGACGTGCCACACAGTCGTCCAGGCAAAAGGATAAAGAATGTGCCGGGCACACGTAGGAAAAGAAACGAATTAATCGAAGTAAAATAAATCAATGTCATTAAACTTTGGCGTAGAGATTTAGTGCACAACTAGAGAGAGAGACAAAACAAGGGGGAGCATGAGAGACAGAGACAGCTACAACATGGGAATCAGATCAGAAACAAGTGGAGTAACAATTGCATAAGGAAAGCTGCGGCTATCGAACTTATTTTATAAAGTGAGGCAGATAGATATATCTCCCCTCTCTTTCTTTTCTTTCTCGCCACTTGCAGCGAAAGTGACAAACGTTTAGCAATAGTTCAGTGGGCAGCAAAAGTCATGAACACAAACCAAAAGCAAATCGAAAAAAAGTCTTTGAAATTGAAAAGCTTTTGCGAAAATTAAGTGAAATTTTATGCATTTTTCACGCTCTGAAAGCGGCTAAATAAAAATGTCAAACGCACAAAGTGCCACAGCGAGAGTGAGATGCAGATAGAGACGGAGACGGAGACAGCAAAGGCCGATGAAGAAGGCAGATAAGTAAGTGCGTTGCTTTCTCTCACTGCTTCTCTTTTTCGGGTTGACAGCGGACAGCTGGCCAAGGCACAGTTAGAAAGAAGCTTTGCGAAATGAAGTTCTCAAGCAAAGAGTGCAAAGATAGCAAAGCGCAAACGGGGAGAAGGGTGTCAGGGGGAGGGGGAAGGAGGAAGTGAGGGGAAGCGAAAGAATCTACTGCCTGCCCACAGTGTGAATTATATTATTCTTTCTTGTGATTTTGGTCAGCGAGTTGCGGTTTTTCTTCTTTTTTTTTTTTGCTTCATTCCAACGAACAGCCTCATAAATCACAACTGAGGAGAAAAAGTTCCAAGGACCCCCAATGTAAAAGAGCTTCTGTTTTAGTTTGAAAGTGCAAAATGTGACCCAAAACTTAAATTTTAGTTGGGAATCAAAAATGCCTGTAACAATATCAACTGTTCAAAAGCATTTCTAGTCCACTATTCTAACTTTGTTATGAATCAATGGATAAAAAAGTTCCTTGAAAAGGAAATAAGTTCTCTTCATCGGTCTTAGTTAAAATTTGCCATTAACTTTTTTCTGATATCTTTGCTCGAGTCCTTTCTGCTTAAATTATATATTAATATATATTTATATACATTTTTTTTTTTTTTTTTTTTTGTACTTTTTTCCTTGTGGAATACCCCTTTTCAAATTGAGTTCTAATTGACTGCGCCTAATGCCACAAAACTGACACATTTGAGCCACACTTTCTATCTGGGAATAGTTTGTCCCTTCCACTTGCCCAACATTAGCACCGCATCCTTTTCAACTCACCCGAAAAACCTCAACATTTTACAACGAAAAGAGTAAAAGTAAAAGCGCAGCCTCATCAAACTGAACGTCCCACCTGAAAAAGCCGCCTACTCCACACACAGCACACGTTCAACACCTGAACAATCTGAAACAGAACCGCAACAGAACCTTTTCTAACCCTTTACCTCAGCCACAACAGCCTCTCCTCACCTCAACAAACACTCTTCTGTGTTACTCCTGGCCTAAACTTGTCTCTGTTTTTGTCTCTCTCTGCTTTCCTCTGTCTTTCTATTTATTTACCTTTTTATCTTTCTCTTCCTCTCTCTCTGTCTCATCTATTTTTGAACTTCTCACCGCAAGCGCTAATAAATTATGACTCCAGAGCTTAACCTTCTCAAAATCACACCCTCTTCTCTCCCTCTCCTTTTGCTATCTATTCGCCACAGTGCCTGAAAGGGGAAAGCACCACAGTGTAACCGCAATAACAACACCCGCAAACAACATAGAAAATCCACTCGAAAAAGTAACTGGCCGCTAACGAAATTTAGTGTGAAAGAAAAACAAGTTTTTAGCCAAAAGGCATTAGCCCAGAAATGCAAAAAACAACACCAAAGAAAAGTAGAAAAAGTGTGCGAGGGAGACGGCACTACTAAATTGAGAACCAAAAACTTTTATACCAAACGAAAAGGAAATTTCTGGCTTGGGTTATTTACGACTTTCTGGTTCAGAGGTCATAGTCGCGCTTAAAAGTGTCATTTCCCATTTCTGCCAACAACAGAAAGAGATAGCTTGAGTAAAGGGGAAAGAGAGAGATAGAAAGAGAGGCAGCAACTCTTCTTTAGCCTTTTTCTGGCTAAGCGTTTTAGCATAAAAATGCAACAGCAAAATCCAAACTTCAAACCGGCAAGGGGATCTTAACTTTTTGTCACGAAAAACACTACAAAAAAAAAAGAAAAGGGGGACGCGGGGCGAAGACTGACCAAAACTGGGTTATACGAGTACAGCACACACAGCAAAAGACTTTTGGCTAAATGGAAATGTTGTTGCAGGAAGTTGTTGCAGTCAAAATAAAACTGCACATGAAAGGAAACTACAGCGAAAGGACGAAACAACAAGAGCAACAAAAAGAAAGAGCAACAAAAAGAAAGAGTGCCATAAGAAAGTGCATAAACTTTTGCTAGCCCCTGCGAATGTTTTAGTATTTTTGGGTCAGCCTCGGTACGCCTTCGTTTTTGCTTCTTCTTCTCCTACTTCCTCATCTTTTTGTCCACCTTCTTCTTCTCCTTTTTGGTGTTTGACAGTTGGCACAAGGCATAAATAATAACTTTCAAATGCAATCTGTGTCGATTTGTGTGGCTCGCGCGCTTTTAAGCTCAAGTGACAAACAACAACAACAGCAGGGAGAAGAAACACACACGCACACACACACACACACACACACATGGTCAGGCACTTAGCCGAAAGCTCGCACGCTCTCCCACTCCAGCTCTCTTACAAATCTCTGCCACTCTCCCCACGCTCTATCTCACTCTCAATTCCATTGCACGCAGTCCATCTCTCTCTCTCTCTCTCTCGCGCGCGCTGTCATAAATCATCAACACAACGCGCCACTTAAGTGCTTCCTAAAACTGTTTGCGCTTTTACTTTGTCACACACACACACACAAACACTCGCGCCACGCCCATCGATGACAAGCTGACCATGCAAACGCCCACATTTCAAAGCAGCAGCAGCAGCAGCAGCCGCCTGTCAACTGCAGCAAAAACCAAAGTGATATAGAGAGCTTAAGAGAGCGGGAGAGGGAGTGCGTGGAAGAGAGTGTGATAGGCGAAAGAGAGGAGCGGGAGCAGCAGTCAAAGAAGTGATACAAAAGTTGGAAACGGCATAACAATGAACGGAGGGGGCAAAGGGGAGAGAGTGGGATAAACAAGCATAAATGTTGGCTAAAAATGAAATATGTACATAAAAATATGATTTGACAATGGGCTTTATTCATGATGCATGCTCAAATGACGCAATAGGACTAAGTGGACTAGAGTCCGTTATGAATGCCCAAAGAGATGGGCAGAAAGAACCAGAAAGAGAGAGGGAGAGAGAGAGAACAACTACAGCTATACAAAAGTCGTTCTGCATTTGAGAGGCTTTCAAAATTGCCTGCAAATGACACAACAAAAGGCAAACTGAGCAACACACAATGAAGAGGGAGAGAAGTGAGGGGAAGAGAGAGAGTGCGGAAGGCAGCAGGAGTCAATTTCACATTGACCATCAACGAAGAGAACAATGCAGTAAATAGAAAAGAAAATAGAACTGTTTTTTGTGCATGCATTTTTAATGCTAAGAATGACAAGCAAAAAGCAATTTACTGATGAAATGTATGACAAAAAAGTAAAAACTGCAATTAAAACGAACTCAAGCAAGCGCTCACTCTCTTTGTCCCTCTCCTGTGTATGCTGCTGTAATTGAAAGTTCATATATTTGTCTCGCTCACACTCACCTTTGCTTATGCCCGTCGCCTTGTCGCGCAACACATTGATCGAATGCACTGCGCCATATTCCTCGAACATTTCACGCAACTGCGCCTCATCCATCGACTTGGGCACCTGACCGACAAACATTTTAATATTATCCGGATCCGGTTCCTTTTCACCGTAGGTCACAACGGCCGAGTCCGTGTCCAGGCGATAGCATGAATCATCGTCCAGATTGACAACATTCCGATTGGCACTGCATGGATTATTGTTGTTGTTATTGTTGTTGTTGCCACTGCTCAACAGACTGCTTGACATGTTGTTGTTGTTGTTGCTATTGCTGCTGTTGTTATTATTGTTGTTGTTGTTGTTGCCACCTCCACTGCCGTTACCAAAAGGAATGCCGGTTAGCGAATTATTGCTACCCACCAGACTTGAGTTGTTGTTGTTATTGAGCACCGATGAATTGTTGTTGTTGCTGTGTATGGGACTATTCGGCAGGCTGTTGGTTGCGCTGCTGCTCTTGTCGCTCATACCAAATGCACTGCAAAGAGAGAGAGAGAAAGGGCACCATTAGCACAAAGTGAGGTTAAGGTGAAGCAGATAACTCAAATGAGAGTAATAAAAGATTTACAGTTGAAACAGTGTGAGAGTCAAAAGGGGGGAGAGAGTATGAAGAGAGGGGGACTTACTCCATATAGATATCGTTGCTGCTTTTCTCGGAGAAATCGAAAATCATGCGGCGATTGCCCATAAACGAAGCGCGACTGCTAAACATATTGATTTCTATTTTTAACTCTTTAACACTTTCGATAACTCGATAACAAAGAGGGTCGTGTACTACGATAGAGAGATAATAAACGCAACACGGACAATTGTCAAAGAAAACAATTGTAAAAAAAAAATATACTTGTACTATATTAACTTTTTCGCTGAGATCTACTAAAATATTTCCATTGAACACTGCAAGAACGGCGACTACAAAATGCACTAATTAAAAGAAATTCAGGGCACAAAATTATTTATCACGCACGCGCAGCAACGTCTTCGCACTTCCTTCATTGGCAATCGTCGATGATCAAATGAACGAGGAGTAAAAGAATAAGCAGCGAATTGTCTAATCAAGGGCACTGACAGTGGGAGAGCGGGGGGAGAGTAAGTTAATCTACGCAGTAAGTTTTTGCATGGAGCAGGTGCCGCTGCAGAGGGAGTAAGGCAGCGCTGCTTGCGATTGTGCATTGGTATTGTTGTTGGCAGAGCATGGCAGCGCTGCCTGCGCAGTCGAGCCTAGCTTAGTTGTTGCTGCTCCTGCTTGTTGAGAGAGGAAGGCGGCGCTGCCTGCGCAGTCGAGCCTAGCTTAGTTGTTGCTGCTCCTGTAAGTTGCGCTTGCCCTTGAGAGAGGAAGAGAGCGCTGTCAACGCAGTCAATTCTAATGTTGTTGTTGCCTCTGCCTGCAAAGCTGTGTGAGTTGAGAGAAGCAGCACTGCCTGCGCAGTCGAGACTAGTGAAGTTGTTGCTGCGCTTATTACTTGCGTGAGTACATCAAACGGTACTTTTGCATGAGGAATTCAATTCGAGTGTGAGAGAGGGACAGCTCCTTTGCTTTTATGGAAGCTGCAGTGACTGAAAGAGCAGGGCAGCGCTGCTTGGCAAAGTGCACTTGTTGTTGTTGCCTGCGTAGGCAAAGAGAGAATTCAGTTTTAGTGTTGTTGTTGCAAAGCTGTGTGAGCGCATTAAACGGTACATTTATACACAACAACTACACTAAATTGTAGAGGCGCAAGCAGCGCTGTCCTTTTGCATTAGAATTCTGCACAGCACACTGACACTATGGGCGATTTGGTCGATTTAGCAGACAAATATTAATATATAGGTATTCGTCGATTTATTTGTGTATGTATAGAATAAGAAGAATAGAAACTGAAATTAAAATAAACATTTTTTATCGATTTATTGAGTGTTCACTTTTTTGTAATAGCCCACTGTGCAAAAGAGCAATTGCAGGGTTTACAGTTATTAATGTGCATGAATGCATTAGGTGCGTTGCAGCAACTTAATGCAAGGTTTAAATTGTAAAAAGAAAGGAAACACTTTTGGTTACTTTTTCTACATTTTCTCTGCTTCAGTTTAACAATTGGCTAATGATACTTTGCCATTTCCTTCCTTTTGTGGCTTATCTCTTAAGCAACCATTTAAACATGCAAACGACTGTGAAGGTTTTCATTTTTCCACGTCAACCCAATTCTAATTACGATAGCAACCGGAACGATACCCTATTAACAACCTGCACACGCCCAGTTATCCATTTTCTTGCCTCACCCACCAAGGCCCCACTCGGCGCTTAATCATGCCTTCTCTCGTTCTTCAGGTGTTTGAGAACACACTTTAGTTGACCCAATTTTCTCCCCCTAGCTAGGAGAACTGTCTATTTACACTGGCAAAATGGCCATTAGGCTAATGCTATTTGAGGTTAGCTCAAGCTGAAAATCGTCAAGCAAAGCAAGGCAAACGAGTTCAGTCAACCCAAAAGCAGTGCGAGGCCGACAGAGACAGTGTGGAGAAGAAAAGGAAAAGGAGAGAGTAATAGGTCACTTTTTTCTTGAAGGGAATTAAACGTATTAGAACCTTTAGGTGCATTATAAGCTTTAATCAAAGTCAATAAACCATAACCATATCAAGTTACACATGCTAATTAAAAACAACTCCACCCCTTCTCTATTTCTCTCTCTCCGTCTCTTCTTTATCCTTGTACACAGTTTGTTACACACCTAATATTTTAATTACTTTGATTGTCGTTCGCTTTGTGCACGCTCATTCTTCCATTGCACTCTGCCTTCTCTCTCCCTTTTCCTCGTACTCATTTTGATTCTTCTAATTTCTTTACAAGTTTCACTTTAATGTTGCAAATTCTTTTGACTTTATCGTGCTCTGTGTGTTGCTTTTGTCAGGCTTTCTTCTCCTCCCGACTTTCCTCTCTCCTTTCTCGACTTGCTTTGTTGCATTTTGTAATTTGAACTTTTGCGCTTTGCTTTTGTTGTTACGCTTTTGTTTTGCACACACACACACACACACACACACAGACGAAAAGTTTCAAACTCTTGCACTGCCTTACCCACCCGCATAGTCTCTCTTTCTCTCCCTCTCTTAACCCACTGCTCATTTAACCCGCGCTCTTAGCTTTTTGACTTTGTCTGCGCTGTGTAATTGTTTTTGTTGTTGCCGTTTTGCAGTCATTGCTGTTTATTGAAAGCCTTTCAAACTGTGGCTCACATTAAGTGAAGGCGACAGAAAGAGAGGGGCTGCATTTGACACAATTATTGCATTGCCTTCTTCTACGTTTTGTGCCTGTGTGTGTCCAACATGATGCATTCTCCTTTTCTCCTCTTCTCCTCATGTACTTTGCCCTTTGGCCCCTTGCAACATGCACTTGCGACAATTTTATTAAAAACTTTTCAGCAACTTTTCGCTCTGGGGCAGCAGAACGAACACACAAAACATGCAACAGTAAAAAACAGCAACAGCAACAACAACGAGAAGTACAGTAAAGCAAGCTTGTTGTGCATTTCTATCAAAGTTCAAACTGCAATTCATCTTCATCATGGAGCAACAACAACTACAACAACACGAAATTGAGATCAACGTCAAAGTATTGGAAAGTTTACTTCGACTATCGACTTAACAAGACTATCGCATTTATTTCGATAGCAGTTACAGTTACAAGCTGAATACCCTGTAGAGTAAAGTAGTAAATAGGGTATATTGGACTTGGCGCAAGAAGTTTACACGGTTATTTAGTGTATGATAACCTGTAGACTTTTGTTCAGATATATTTTCTTTGGTGATACCCTGTACATTGGATGTTAAATTGGGTATATTAAGTGGTATGTGCATCTTGAGGACTTCCAGCTGTTTTTAAGGGTTGTTGAAAAAGTTTTCACACTCATTCAAGTCACATACCCTATAGGCATTTAATTTAAGGGGTATATTAGTTTCTATTGAAACATGAAAATTAAAAATTCTTTGCTTCCACACTCTTTTACTAAAATAACCTGCAGAACTTACAGGGGATATTTCTTTTTTTACATTTAAATTTTTATTAAAGTAAATTTAATTTTAAATGTTTTCACTGTCAAATACTTTGAATTAAAAAAAATATTCTTTCAGTAATCTAATCTCCTCTCTAGGGTATTTTGCATTATTTTATTATTTTAGTTGGCCCCTTCTAATTCCTATTCTAGGATATCCCACAGTCTCCACGTTCCCTTTAAAACAAACTCCATATTTATATATTTTGAAAATTTCAAAAACTTTTCCCACTTTTCCACACACATTTATCTTCATTTGTCTACGCAACAAATGCCAAAGTGAGGCAAGAAAAAAGCCGAAGTAAAGGAGAAGAAAGGAGGAGAGAAGAGTTGGAGAAAAGGCAAGCTAAATTTTAACCCAAAGCTGTCAACAATTTGCCGACCAAATTATCCTGGGAGCAACTTAAGAGCGGCCGCAACAACAGACGCCAGTGCAATTTAGATTCTCTCTCTTTCGCTCCCCCTCTCTCACTCTTTCTCTCTCGCACTCAGCACTACGAAAATTTACTAATTTGCTTGATTACTCTGGAGTATTATGAAAGGCAAAAGGCAAATAGAAAAGGGAAGAGAGAGAGAAAATTTGAAATCTATTAAAAAAGTTTGCAAAGCAAATGAAGAAGAGTGAGTGAGTGAGATGGAGAGATGGAGTGAGTGCGAGAGGGAATTGTGCCCACGGGCAGAGAAATCACTTGTAGCTCGAGCAAAGTTCGACACTGTGGTTACCCCCCAAAAAACTTTTTGCGCAGTTCCCTTTGCCGTTTCTTTTCTCTGCTGTTTTGCTTTGCAGGTAAATCTGCAGCATCTGCTACACAAATCAAGTGCAAAGCGATGAGAAAAAAAAAACACAGTGCCGTCAAGTAGTTTTTGTACTGCTTCTGTTCTTTCGCTGATGAACTTGATTCTTCGCATTCCGCTTTGCTTTGTATTGTTCTCTATTGCGCTTTGTTATTGTTACACATGCTTCATAATGTCAATTTGTAAGTGTACTAGTACTAGTACTGTAGTGAAGAGCAAGAAGAATGGAAAGTAAGAAAGAGAGAGGAGGAACTTTAAATTAAATGTGATTTGAAGAAGTAAAGACTTAATAAAGAATTAGGAAACGTTTAGAAAAGCGTAAAGCTCTATATTCTCTCAAAAAGAAACCAATTTGGATGTAAAACTTCATAAAGTATGTTTCTTATAATGTGATCATACGTTATTTTTACCAGCTCTATATTTTACTTAAAGCCCACTCATAGAAGTCATCTTTCAAACTCCCCGCAAGCTTTTAATTTAATCTTACTTTCCGCAAAGTTTCAGCTCAAAACTCCCACAAGCAACGCATGTAAAGTCCTTTGACCACAGAGAAAGGACAAAAGAAGTGGATTTATAAAGCAAGTTCCATAATTAATTATGACTCTGTCTCGCATGCTCGAAAGCAGTTCTCCACTCAAATGAGCAGGGATAGTCTTTGCTTCCCTTCTTTCTTCCCTTCTCAACCACACAAGGGGGAAAAAAGGGGGTATTCAGACTGCCAATGGAGCATGTCAAACAGGCACTAATTAGTCAACATAATCCAACTACGAAGCAGACAGACAGATAGATAGAGAACCCCAAAATTGTCTACGCGTAACCCTATTTCTATTTCCCCCTCTCTCTCCCTCTCTTCCTTTCTCTGTCTCTTGGCAAACAAAATGCCAACTTTGATCTATTTACAAGCAATTATTAACACAACAACAACAACTAAATGGCGACTACAAACGATTTTACATTTTTGCTTAATTACACACGAGCAGCAGAGGCGTCACAAAAAGGGGGTTGGCTTTACTAAAACGCAATTCGCATTGTGGCGCTGTCACTTTGACTTTGGACTGGCCCAAAAAATGAACTGTTAACCTGCCATGCAATCCCCCCTTCCCCCCTTACCAGCCCCCTCCTCCCCTGCCCTTCTCTATCACTCTTCACCCACGTCCATGTCAAATATTTGCACAAAGTCCGAGCTGCCTGTCTACCCTTTTGCAACGCAGTCGTCAGCACTGCTCATTTGCAGTGCAAAGGGGCAAAGGGGCGAAAGTAAGAGGGAGAGCAGAGAAAGCAAGAGAAGAGAGAGAGAGACAGGGAGAGTGAAGTGGGAAAGGGACGACGCAGCTTATCATTGACGAAAAAGCGCAGCGCGCGGGGTTCACTGACTGTCAACATTGCTGGCAGCTCCCCCCTCCCCTCCCCCTACGCCACTGCCAACTTGCACTTTTTGCTCTCGAATTTCCTTGGCTGGCAGCGTTGCCAGACAACGCGCAGTCAGCATTGAAAATTCGCGTGGCTCGACAGAAAAAGTTGTTTTCGCAGCGAAAGAAGCAGCAAGGGAGAAAGAGAGGGGGAGAAAGGGGAGATTTACCGAAAAAAGCAGGCAAAAAGAAATCATTTTAAATGCGGCTTAAAATTATCTTTGATAAGCGCGGCGAAATGTTTCTGCTGAGTAATTTATAGGCAGCCTGCACGTGCTCTCTCCCTCCCACTCTCTCTCGCTCTTGCTGTCTCTGTCGTTGCCCGCGACGGGCATTAAAAGGTCCTTGAGATCAAAGTCGCTGTCTAAGTTGGTTAGGGCAAAGTTTAAGCTGCTTAACGGGCAAAGAGAGGTGGAGAATGGGCAAAGGGGGGAGTGGAGAAAGGGGTAGACTCAGGCAAAGCAGATTAGTCTGAGTTTGGCAATAGCAACACAGCGAAAGGGGTGTTTCAGCGTCCTCATTAAGGTAAGCGATATCAACTAATTGGGATATAGTAGGTATGAATATCAAACAAATGCGTGCAAGGGAGAATAATTTGAAGAGTAATGAAACAAATAAGATATCAATAAAGGAAGAATTAATATAAGAGGGAGAGAATAGAAAGGTAAAGAAAAGGCAAGAGTGATAAAGATATAAATAAGATATCATTAAAGAGAGATTAAATATAATGAAAGGAGATTAAATATAATAATAACATAACATAATGTTATAAGGCATCAAACTTTTTCAAATTTATTTGTGCACTTCGAAATACATTTGAAAAATTCCTTATGAGGATAATAAGAAATAGTTATAGAATAAAAATGACTATTAAACTTTGAAAAATATAACAGTAATTTCTCTCATTCCAAATCCAGTTTTCTTTTCTAATTTTTATTTTCCCCTGACTTTGTCTTCTTTTCTTAAACCTTCCCCTTTTCTCAATGTTTATTACATTAAGTTACTGCAGATATTAATGAAGATAGACTTATTTTGACCTTTTTTTATAAGGATTATGCTAGTAATATGTTACTATTTTAGTGTGTCTGTCTGCTTCTGCATTTCAATGCCATCTTAAGTTTTCTAAGGTGTTTCTTAAGACACTTCCTTCTTTTCTATTTAAATGTATTTGAAAAGATAACGCACAAAGGGAAATGAGGAATAACAAAGAAGGACGCTCAATGATATTCGCTCAACATACGCAGCAAATAAAAAGGGATAGCAAAGAAAAAAAGGGGAGGGGAAGTAGAAATATGTATATTATAATAAAATAAAATCGTGAAGCGTAATGTAAACTCAACCAAATACGCAAAGCAGAAAGCGACCGGACGAGAGACCACAATGAAATGAATGAGATACATATTCCCAGCAAGGTTTTTCTTTTTTTTTATACTCCCGTTTCTTTGCCCCTTTTTCCACCAAAAGAACCTTTAAATCTCTCTCTCTCCCTCACTCTATCTACTTTAAACCCTTGCACATTAAAACGGACTCATGTGTGTGGGCTGAGAGAGTGAGAGAGAGAGAGAAAGAGAGAGTCAGTGAGTGGAAGTGGCGTGTGGCCTGCAAGTCGCGCCAGATACGAGTTCTGCAAAAAGTAACGGCATCCCGAACTGCGGCGCAAAAATGCCAAAAACGCCGACGGTTTTCAGGGTCCTGGACCAGGCGACAAAAACAAAACAAAGGGGGAAGAATACGGAACAAGAGTGGATAGGAGAAGAGTTGCATACACTAACTAAAGGTTATGTACGAGTAAGATAAGGGCTAATTATATTTTAATATACATATATTATATTTTATACTACAATATAACCCAAATCAGGATTTTTGTTTATTTAAAATTTTTTAATTTTTTTCTTTAGAAATTATAACAAAAATAAATTTGCAGATATCTTCTGCAGAACGAGGAAGCGAATTGAAAAAAAAGTTATATTTATAATGTAACCCTGAAAATGCTCGTTGAAGTATGAAAAAAAAAATATATATATTTTTTTTTTTTTTTTTTTGGATAGAAAATTAAAACAGAAATATGTAGATCTCTTTTATAGAACGAGAAACAAGTGTAATATTTTTTTTTTTTAAGAGAAAGTTACGCAAGTACGAAGATAATTTTCTTTTTACTATATAGTGCTTCGACTCTCGTTAGAGTATTCCGAAAAAAAAAAAAAAAAATGGAAAGTGAAAGCTTGCAAACGAATAAAAATTTGCTTAAACTTCTTTCGCTGGCTAAAGAATTTATTGATTTACTTTCTGAAAAAAAGGCCCCAAAACCGAGCAGGAACAGGATAAGAACGAGCAACGACAATGACGACACTGGAGCGCGTGCAACATGGATGGGACTGGGATCCCATACAGCTTCGGGGTAGAGCAAAATGATTTGCATGGCAACCCCCGTACACCCCCTCCCCCATTACCATCCTCAGGCACAAGCACTGTGTGTAAAATTGAATCAAATGGTTTTCATATATGTATATATAAATATATATGGATATATTCCACTCTTTCTTTTTTTAATGTGGGATTTTTCGCAACATAAGTCTTGCCAAAAATAAAAAAAAAAATTATAAATGAAAATTCCAGAGCGTCGAGCAGGCCAGGACCAGGCCAGAACCAGGAGCAGGACCCGGAGCAGACCCAACCAGAGACCCGGCCCAGGAACGCGGCAAGTCGACAGAATTGTCGCCACTTTTGCGCACAAATTGTTGTTTGCCGGCGAAATTGAAACAATTCACGCTTTCAGACTGCCCCGCCTCTCTCCTCTCACTCCCTTTTGTCATTTTTCTTTCTTTATCTGAAATATCTTTCGCATTCGATGCAACTGGCGCATAAATTTTGTTTGGTTTGACGCGTTCACGACGAAGAAGGTTCTGAACTCACTGCCATAACTGTCCAACTATCTCTCTGTCTGTTTGGGTGCCTTTCTCTCTCGCTCTCTCTCGCTGTCTCTTTTACTGTCTCTCTGGAACTGAAGCCATATGCATTTCAATATTTGAGCACTTAAATATTAATGAATCGCCTCACCAATTGCAAATTGCAGTTGC
Organism: Zaprionus indianus; assembly: GCA_018904595.1. Taxonomy (NCBI): domain Eukaryota; kingdom Metazoa; phylum Arthropoda; class Insecta; order Diptera; family Drosophilidae; genus Zaprionus; species Zaprionus indianus. The sequence continues at coordinate 9,967,271 of JAEIHA010000905.1, forward strand.
TCGTCGCTTATAACGAAACAACAGTTGGCAATTCTGTCCCTGTCTCTTTCTCTCTCTCTTGGTTTGCCAATGAAATGAAGCTATTTTCGGTGGTTTTTTAATGGGTGTGCACGGTATATGAATATTTTTTATATAGAGTAAGGACTTGGTGAAGTTGTTTGAAATTGTTGAAGAGGTTAACAATCTTTCTCGCCCGTCATTCCGTCCGTCCGTTCATCCGTCCGTCTGTCCGACGGTCTTTTCGTCCGCCTGTCCGTCCGTATGTCCGTCTGTCCGTTCGTCCGTCCGTCTATCCATCCGTCTTTTCGCCCGTCTCTCCGTCCGTCTGTTCGTCCGTATGTCCGTCCGTCTGTCCGTCCGTTTGTCCTTGCTTCTGTCTGTCCATTCATTCATCCGTCTGTCCGTCCGTCCTTCCGTCCATCTTCAATCTAACATCAAAATCTTCAACCTAAAATAAATAAATAAATGATTTTAGAAACTATATAATATTCAAAAATTTTACTATTTTGTTAAGCGAATATTCCAAGCGACTTCCCCACGTCAACTTTATGATATAGTCAAACATTTCAAAACGGATTTACTCCTCATATATTTACATACAAAATGTACCCAAACGCACAATTCTTTACAAATCGATGCGTAAATTATGCATGAAAGCCCAATTTGAAGACTTCTCGAGAGGAACATAACACTGCAGTATAAATTGCGTCACACTTTAAACCGAAAATGAAAGTGTTCGCGGGTTCTAGACACAATTACCACACAGCATACATCGGGCCCATTGTGAATGCTATTTTTAAGGCACATTACCATAGTCCACACCCACTGTCGACCTCCAGCTCCAAGTGGGTCGCATTGGGACCATTACCAAAAATTGTGACAACACGAAAAGAAAACATACAGGAAATTTGAGGGGGAAAGAAGGAAAACGAGATAGAGAGAGAGAGGAAGAGTTAGTGGGTGAGACATTTGTATATAATTTGTTGTGCCGACTACGTTTTTATGATTTTGTCAACTCAGCCAAACGAAACGAGCTGCGAAAGCAAAGGCATAACAACAAATAAACAAACAACAATAAGAGAAAAAACAACAACAATAGGACGACCCACAAACGACCAACGATAATCATTATAATGGGCATGGCCAACGACGCCCCAGGGAAAAGACGCCACAAAAACAGAGACAGAGAGTCCCTATACCGAAGCAGTTAAAAGACCCTTCTCAGTATCTAATTGCCCAAAGAGAAATTGAAAGGGCACCGCACAAGACGAGGTGCCTCGTTGTGGCAGGTGCAGCAAAGGCCTGCGGCAGGTTAATGATAAGTCGCGGCCAAGCCCATCAATTTATTGAAAAACAATCTACATTGTTTCGCCTCGAGGTGAGCTGTTTTAAACACGGCACAAGCTGCTGCGGTTTATTGAAAAGGAAGCTGCTGAATGAACAATGATATAGGGTTATCTTAAGTGGTTTTTGGTTTAAATTTGGCAAGGGATTTCGAAATTCTTATGAAATATTAATTGATTGATTGGGAAAAGGTTTTAGGATATACAACTGGGATTAAGAATTATTAAATTATAATTCTAACCAAATCAAATAGTTAGATTATTGTAAATCGAAAGATATTTGAGTAAAGATGCTGAAATTTGTTCAGTGATATATTGAAGAGCTCTTGCGAATGTTGCGACCTTCTTCAACTTGAAAGAAATATACAAAGCAACAAATATCACAAAATGAAATGTCACAACAGCAGTAAACCATCAACACGCATACACACACTCACACCTAAAACCAGACACCTCTTTCAAGTCAACTAAAAAGCCACGGCGCAGACTTTGTCTTGAAGAAGACACTGCTCGAGCATGAGAAGTGCGTCCAAAAGGGAATTCAATGTATGTATTTAGACAAGTTGGCAGCCTGGTGACGTAGTTTGGCCCGTGAAGAAAGAAAAAAGTCGTAAAAGTCACAGAAAGACGAGACAGTCAAGGCAGACACACACGAAAGCAAAACTGGCAATAAATATTTAGACAAAATTCGCATGTCAAACACAACAAGCAAGGCGACAGAGAAAGTGAGAGGAAAGGGCAAAAAAAAAGAACGCAGCCAAGTCACGTAAATAATTAAACACGTGACATGCGTGGGCGCTATTTTTATGCAGAAAACAGAGAGGAAAGAGAAGTGGGAAAGGAAACCTAAAGTGAGACGCAAAAAGAGGCCAAACATTTTAGTGGTGCGGAGAGCGGGTGTGGAGTATGTGTAAACAAGTGTGAGTGCGTGATTTTTGTCGCAGCAGGTGAAACATCAAAGTGGGAAGAAAACTACGTCATACATGCTTCAATATAATGTGCTACATGAAGAGTGTTGTTTCGCTTAATTGGAAACATTTTTCTTTATGTTCTGTAACTAAAGTAAAGAACGGAACTCAATTGCTGCTGCCAAATCAGAGTTTTACAATTCCATTGCATACTTTACAGCGCTCAAAAGAACATATCACTCTTTTAGAGTTTTAACTACACAGCTCCGGTACAAATACACATACAGCTGCTTGTACCGATAGAGAAACATATATAGGTACGTATGAGTTCGCTTGTACAGATAATTATGGGCTGCTTTAAGCACGTGAACATGCTTTATTCCACGCTTCTGCTCTGCACACAGATGCACAATTAAAATTTTACTTTTTCATAAGCGTCGACTGCACAAACACAGACAGACAGCTGGCACACACACACACACAGACACACACACTCGTACATGCAGGGACAGACATGTGAAATGCCAAACACACAATTAAAAACACAAGCAAAGTCATTAAAAATTTAAGCAGCTTTTAGGCTTACGCACGAGAAACACCCAGGCAGACACACCATGTGTGTATGTGTGTGTGAGTCTGTACAACAACAAATTTTAGACTGAAGTCGTTGCCTTTTTGCAGGGTTTGCCCTACGCCTGATTAACATGCGTAAATAGACGAAAGGGGAGTATAAAATGAGGTAACTCTTCTGCCGACTTGATCAAATTTCATTAATTGAGTGAACACCAGACAAACAAACAAACAAACAGGCTAACAAATAAACAAACATTTGTCTATTCATTTAGCAAAGTAAAAAAAGTATAAAGCTCATTTTGTAAAATATTTTAGGCAAATTTTGCTTAGTTGATTAAATTTCCACTGGCATCGTTTGCAAGTTGTGTAAATAAAAGTTTCGGGTGCTAATGTTAAGGGCAAGCGTCGTAAATTTCTTCTAATTTATGTGGGGATGAACTTTTGAATGAGCTGAATATTGTTTATTAAAAAGATAAGGTTGTTTAGAATAAATTGAGAGTAGCAAGTACGGTAGAGTAGAAGTTGTAGTAAAGTAGCTTAAAGTAGGAATAATAATTTTATATTATATTGTTATTTTTATAAATCAAAGTTGCTTCATTATTTTCTTTACAAAAATGTTGAAAAAACAAATTAAATTGAAAGAAAATATACAGGAATTAATACAATATTTAATGCCAAATTATTTATTAAAAAATAAAAACGTATATTAATTTATTGAGTTCCAAAATTGCATCATAATCTTCTCTACAAAAATATTGAAAGAAAATATAAAGAAGAGAAAGAAAATTAAAAATAAAATAAAAGCTTAGTCCTTTTACTTATTTGCCTCATAGTTGTGTATACATATATCTGGGTTTAAGCTTGTTAGATCACACGTGATAGTAAAATACATCTCACATACATTCATTTAATACCAAATTTAATTAAAAAAATATTTTCCCTTGACAGTTAATTTCCCGTACTGCGCTTAATCCTGCTCCAAACTTTGCATTCCCATCATAATCTCTTCTATTATTTTTTCCTCTTACTCTGTCACTCTCTATCTCTTCCTGTTCCACAACATTTAAGCCCAATTCGTTGCTCTTGTGGCCCCTCAGCACGTAGTTTATTGTTTTGACATGTCAAATGCATATTAAAGTTGCGACTATCAAATTGTTTGTCATTTCTACCATCGCAACTGTCATTCAACTCAATCTATTTACACGCCTTTTTTAATTACAAAAAGAACATCAACAACATCATGTTCGTATCGGGAAAAATGTTTGTTATTTTGTGTAATATTTTTGTTTTATGTTTTTTTTTTTTTGCCGGCTCAGATGAGAGTTATGAAAAATGCAAGGAAAAAACTGCCAAATGCATTTTTTGTTGCGGTTCTTGTTGATGTTTTGCGTTGTTGCGGCTGCTGTGCGCCTTAAAATATGCAACGCTTTATAACACGCAAACTGCCTGCCTGCGTGTTTGTGTGTGTGTTCTCGTTTTGCTGTGGCATTATGTGCGCTCAAATGCGATTGACATGAGTTGGCAACATCAAACGCCGCGAATATCAAATAATAATAAATTTTTTCTCTCCCCCAAAGTACGAAAAAAAATTTACTTTAATATTTTTTTGCTCAGCTTTTTGGCAGTTTCTTCTGGCCTGCCAATTTTTTTAACCTCTTCGATTGTTTCGCAGCTAAATGCATAAAAAATTGACCCATATTTGTATTAAATATACATATTTATATTTCACGTTTGCTTAACCCGTTTTTGCCAAAGTGAAAACCTCTTTGCATACATAATAAAATTAAAGTGTATTCTTGTTTGCTTTGAACAAAACGAAAGGTTTTAGCAACATGAAGAAAGGGTTGTCTGTTTGTTCAAGTATTTTGTAACGAAAGAAAAAAAAAGCAGAAAGGGAGTTCCTGTAAGACAGTAAAAAGTGAATGATAGTAAAATCGAAAAAAAAAAAATAAGTGTTTTATTTGAGTTTGGTTAAAAAAAAAAAATAAAATAAAAATTTATATATTTACATTTAAAAAATAAAAAAAAAACAAGATAGAAGGATTCTTTGGAAAAGAGTGATTGGAAAGCAATCTCGCATTTTTTTTTTTTTTTTTTTCTACTGTTTTATAGTACTCTTGGATTCAGGTTGCATTAACCATTAAGGTAAGTTCTAAGTTATCTACATTTTCTTTAATCATCAATCTACAATAGGTCGAATTAAAGAAATAGGTCTTAAAATAATGAGTACATAAGAATCATTTCCGTTTATAAATAGATCATTAGCCAACATCATCCAACAACTCATGCTCTTGAGTATCATAAGTCTTCATATAAATTCAATTTATTCAACGTTTTACTAAGCACCAGCATTCAACAACTTCGTTCGAAAGTTACCATCAAAAGAGACTTAATCTGCGCGGCAGTTACATTAAGTGCGAACAGATTACTTAAATGAAATTAAAACCTATAATTCTATTTTAAGTAATTGAATTCAGTTTATTAATGGAATATTTAAGGTTCATATTTGAAGAAATGCCACGTACTAGAATCTTTTCAGAAGTGATACATCTTAACAAAGATTCCCCCTCCAAAAGCAATTACCAACACCTTTGGTTAGAGTATTACGATGTTCAACAACTCTCAAGCTAAAAGTGTCCCTTTACCTTGTCAACCCGAACCACACACGGGCTCATAAATAAAACTTGCGCTCACATGCGATTTATCAAATTTAATATGGCAACAATTCTAGCTGACAATTCAATGTGCATAAATTTATGCATCAATATTGCTCTCTATATGCATGTGTTTGTGTATCTGTGTGTATTTCAATTCGTGTAACAATTTTGGCTCCCCTTTTTTTTGCCTTTCTTTTTTATGACAATATTTGGCCGTATTACGTATACGCCGCTTGGGCCGCAGGCAATGAAAATGCCAAAACTGGCAACAACAAGGTGAGCGATAAAAGCTTTCCCACAGTATCTGTGTCGCCGTTGTGTATGTATGTGTGTGAGTGACACACTTATTGATGTAATAACATGTGCATTAAATATTTATTGTATTGGCAGACGACATGGCACTTTCTTTTTTACAAGTCCGCGTGTGTGTGTGTGGCTGCTAGGATTGTCAGTATATTGCTTTTTGCTTCGGCAGTGAAAGCAGAAAGTGTGTCAGCGAAGACAGCAGAAAGCAATTGCTGGAAGATGTCTTAGACAGAGAGCTGGGACAACTCTTGTTGTTGCTGGCATGGAAAATAGTTGGAGCAAAGAAAGAGTGAAGGAAATCGAGAACAAGCACAATCTAAAGTGAGCATAATTGATGCGGCCAAGTGGAGACAAGAAATTGAACAAAAAAAAAGCACCTTTCGATTGTTTTCTTATACAATGTACAGTGGGGAAAACAGAGTACATATATGTATAAACCATTAGTTAATTTCTTCTGCAGTTTAAACTTTTCACTTATTATTTTCTTTAACATATACTCACCTAAAAAATTAGCAGAGCACATGAAACGAGAAGAAGAATAAAAAAATTTGATTAGTTTCAGCTGGAAATATTTAATTATTACTTAACTATTTTAATGTTAACTACAACTTAACAATAGGGACTGTAATTAACATGAAATTCAGCAAATAAAAGAGCAAAACCAGTTGTAATTTACACTCGAAGTAAATTACCAAGGGGGGACTAACTTCCATTTTAGACGAAAAATGCATAAGCCGAACAATTTCTGTGTAATTAGACTTGCACTTAAATGGTCAACAAGGAGCAAGGACCCCACACAGAAGCACCACAGCAGATTAAACTAAATACAAAAAGTCCGCACAGACTGCACAAAAAGAACAACAATAGGGAACAACAACAACAAAGGGGGCAACAACAAGTTGGGGGCATATAAATGTACGACAACCGCAAATAAAATGGCTGGCAAATTGCTCGACCTAAAGGAGGAGTGGGAGCGGGAAGTGTAAACTGAGGTAAAGTACAGTGAAATTATGTGCTTGTTGGTGTTGCTGCTGTTGCTGTTGTGTGTTTTGCATGCAGACGCCTTTAAACGCCTCTTCAAGTCGGCAACAACAACAACATCAATAACAACTCCGGGCAACTTTTGTTGCCTACAAAATGTTTCATTTCATTTTGTTTTCCTTTTATTTTTTTTTTACCCTCCAGCTCGTTTTGACTTTGTTTAAACAACATTTGTTGCTGTCCTTGTTGCTGTTGGATATTTTTCTTAACGCCGTTGCCTGTCGAATTATATTTATAAGCCTCGAAAAAGAAATAAGCAGCCAGACAATTGGTGATGTGTGGCTTACAGATACGCTGTATATTTTTAAATGACTGGCCTGAATATTTAATATTAAGTTCGAATGATTTCAAAGAATTTTACATATTTAAATTTACATATTTATATTCGATGCTTTTTTTAAATAATTTAAAATTGTATTTAAATATTTTTAAAATATTTTTGACAGGCCTAAATATTTAATATAAGAGCGAATAGTTTTTTAAACATATTTTAAACATTGAATCAATTACTCAATTTATATTGACGCTGTTTTGGATATAACTGAACTGTACAAATAATTAAAAAATATTATTAAATATTAAAAAATTAATTTCCAATTTTTCTTTCGTCCCGCATATCTGCATTTGTGCACTTTTCTAGGGTATAAACCTAGCAAACTTTTCTAGCAGACATTTTTTATGCGCTCGCCTAAAAGCGCGCTACAAAATGCGCACTAGACGCTGCTTACGTGAGTGTGCAGCAGTATGTGTGTGTCTGTGTGTGTGTTTGCCTCTGGCTTGTGTGTGGTTTTGGTCACAGGTGCCACTTATGTGGCCCCCAAAAACAACAACAACATGGGAACAGCCAAGCCACGTTGCGCTTTTTTCCCAACTCTTTCCAGTCCGCGGTCGACGTCGCCGTCGCCGTCGCCGTCGCTGCTGTTGTTGCTGTTGCCGCTTATTATAACGATGCCCCAACGCTTTTTATTACTCTGCGCAGCCAAAGCAAATGAAAAGTTTTTTATGCTGCCCAGACGCGAAGCGCAGAGTCAGTTTGCCAGACGACGGCACTTTTAAGCATCTTAAAAAAGTGAAGAGCAAAGTAAAGGAAGAGAAAAAAAAAACTATTGCGGCGGCTGCTTGCACTAAAGTTCACAGTGTTGTTGTTGTTGCTGCTGCTGCTGCTTTAGCTACTTTAATAATTCATCCAGCGCTATTTATGTGACAGGTGATAGTAGCAGTAGCAACGGACCACGGACTGTGTCCAGCAATGCAGCTCGGTTTTCAATTGTCTAGACGGCAAGAAGAGCTTTGGCTGAATAATTGCCGAGTGTGTTTGCAGAGCGGGACAGAGAACAAGAGAGAGTGGGGCAGAGAGAAATAGAATGGAAGGGATAGAGAGGAAGAGTCTAAGCTTGAAGCCCTTTTTTGAAGCAGCTTAATAATATGTAAATGAATGTGCAAAGGTGGAGCGTTACACGCGACCTCAGAGGGTAGCAGTGTATTCCAACTTTGTGCCAATAGAAAATGTATCTAGATATATGGATATATATTCTTAAATATACACAAATCTAGCATTGAAAGGCTTCTATATTCATTAATATATTTTCTTAAATTCAGCATTAAAGGTTTCAAGGCATTTTTGTCCAAAACATTTCCAACTTCAATGTTCATTTTTTCTTTAATGACTCGACAGAATTGTGACCCCTATCCACACACACAGTGCCACACACACACACACACTGCCGCACACTTGTAGCACACTTGACGCTTCATTTACTCTCCCTTTCCCTCTTGCTCTTCCCCACACTTTCTCTCCTTCTCGATAAGCAAAAAGCCCCAATTCTTGGCTTGCCATTTCATTGAATATTCAAACAGCTTCGCTGCCAACTAACCCAATCAAGTGCTCATTAATTTTTCCTGCCATAAAGTCCTCAACGTTCGCTCTCGCTGCCGCTCTCATGATGCTGTCTTGCCACCACACTCCCTTCTCCTCTTCCCCCGCCCACACACACTTTAGCTCGCCTCACTTGTCTTGCTCTCATCTTGCCGAGTCGAAAACTTGATGAAGCACCGCAAAATTTGCTCATATGCAAATTTAAGTCCAAACTTCTCCCTCACATTCACGTTCTTCTCTGCTTCTTCTTCTTCATTTTCTACCCTCTCTTTGTTGTTGTTGTGGTTCTGCTGCTGCTGTGTTGCTGGCAACTTCTTTTGTGGTTTGTGTTTTTTGCCGCATTCGCTTGGCATTGTTTGCCTGTCTTGGCTGCTCTCCTTCTCTTGCTGTTTGCCTTCTCCTGTTGCCGCTTCATTAGGCCGCACGCTCGCTCAAACTGTGTGTTGCCTATCAACAGGCGCAACACACTCTCTCAAGGATATGAGTTGTTAGTTAATGTTACGCGGCGTGTGCCAACGCTTCCGACATTGCCTAATTTTTGACTGACATGCCCAAGCGGCGAATGTTTCCTTTGCTTTCTCTTGTATCTTCATCTGCTCCTCCCTCTCTCTCGCTTCCCACACAACTTCTTCGATGCTTAAACTGTCGTTTAGTTAATGATGTCGCATGTAGTTGCTCCCTCTTCGTTTTCTCTTCTTTCTCCTTCGCATGCCTCATCTGGCACAATTTCCACTTTCTTTGGCAGCGGCCGGAAGTTGCCACTGGCTGGCAACAACAACAACAACAACAATCAAAAGGAGGAGGACAGACGCAGGACACTGCCAGGAAGCTCTTGAGCCGCCAGCATTTTGGCTGCCATTCGTTGGGATTTTGCGCCGCTGCCTGATGACATTCGATGCCGCAGACCGATTTTTTTTTTCCCCGCTACTTCTCTTTTTTTTCGCCTGCATTTTGTTTTTTAATTTTGTCAAGCGTATGCCTGATATTGTTTCCCCCTCTCACTCCTCACCGCCCACACGTTTCGTTTGTTTTTGGCGGCCGCCACGTGGCACGTTTAATGTGCCGCAAGGACATGTGATAAAATATGTCAGCAAAGCGGCAGCAGGCGGTATTTAATTTGGTATTTTCAATTGTCAAGGTTCTTTTGCGCAAGCAGAAAAATCAACGCAAAGTTTGGTGAATATTTGCCACAGAATTTAAAATAATAAATTTAAACTTAAATTAAAAACAGAAATTTGTTGGTGTCTGAATTATTGGTTATTTATTTTTACATATTTATTTATTAATTTATTTATTTTTTTTTTTTTGGTACATTTTACATCCAATAATAAACATCTTCAGCAGCCAATTAAAGCACAAAGCTTGACAGCCAACTTCATTTTAAAAGACTGACGCCTAAAAGTTTGCCACACTTTTCTCTATAATAATAGCCAAGAGGATGAGTGAAAGGGAGCACCGAGAGATTTTAATTGTCACATTTCTTGGACCACAAAACACATGAGACCAAAAAAGCAGAGCCCAGCGCCTAATTTTGTGCTACACAATAAAACAGAGCAGACAATTTACGCAAGCCGAGTGGGAGAGCGAAAGAGAGAGAGTGAGAGGGGAATAGTTAAAGTAGAAAGGACTAGCAGAAGAGTTCAAGGAAATGCCAAGTTACTTTTCCCTTTCTTTCTCTCTCACACTCTCTCTCTCTCTCCCACTCTCTTTTATGGTCATTTTAATTGTCGTCTGTGTTTAGAGGCTGCAGCTGTGATAAAATATTCCTCTTGTGTTTGTTTGCGTCTCTACGGGTTTTATCTGTGCGAGGAAGAGGTGGAGAGTGGCAGGGTGAAAGAGGGGGGGGAGAGAGGGGCAGATAGAGAGAGAGGGAGGGAGAGGCTAAGAGAAAAAGGGAGTTAGAGACAAAGAGAGAGAAAGTCTGTGCAAATTAGTTTCATTGATGGCCACCTGGTGCTGCTGCAGAGTAACAGAGATGGAGAGGAAGAGAGAGAAGGAGAGAGCTGGAGACTGGAGTCCAAGTTGTGCTGCCATTCTGTGGCATCGTCATTAAAAATTATGATTATGACGAGCGAGGAGCGCAACAATTAAAAGCAATTCAGTTGGGGGGCTTCAGTTGCAGCGCAACAATGAAATGAACGAAGGACGACGGCAAGAGATGATGAGAAGGAGCACACACACACAAAGGGCAAAACAAGCTGCAAGAACAACAACAAAAACACAAACAAACACACACACACACACACACACACAGAGACACCCACACAGAGCTAGACTAAAGTGAATTTTAGCCAAATTAAATGCATGTCCTTGCCGGCATTTTTCTTCTTCTCTCTCGAGCTCGGCCACAATGAATGGCAAAATAAGAGGGCCCACACACACACACACACACAATCACTAACACAGAAAGAGAGAGAGACGCACAAACGAGACCGAGAGAACAATTAACAAAACGTAGTTGTTGTTACAGGAAGCACATGATTATGATTATGAGTTCTACTCGTACTCACACAGTCGTCCGTCCTTGTCATTGTGCTCTGTTAGGGTTGCCCTGCCAAAGCTCCTTTCTTGGCAGCTCACTTCAAATATGGCAACTCAGTTGTTTTAATTGTTCTGTTGTGGCTGTTCTTTTCCACATGCGAGTGTACGGCTGTGTGTGTTTGTGTGTGTGTGTTTGTGTAGTTGTAATTACACTTTTTATTGCTGTTGTTGGCATTGTTTTTGTTGCTGTTGCTTGTTTAGTTTTTGCACCAGCCTGAGCCTGTTGATTACGATGACTGCAGTGCCATGCATTGCATGGCCTAACCTAAGCATTTTCCATAGCATACTTTTATGTGCACACACTTAAAGCGATTAGACGAAGGGTTGCTTTGTGTGTGTACAACAGTCTGTGGCAACTTTAAAGTGGAGCAGGGTACCTCTCTAATAGTAGATTATTTTTTAAATTTTCATCCATGTTTAAATTAAATTTGTGTCTGCAATGAATGCACTGCAACTGGGAACTAGCCTTGTAGTCCACAAAAACTGTAGCACACTTTTGAGCGCAGCATTTAAATTTCATATATTGAAAAGGTAAAATTGGAGACCATTTTAAATTTCAATTTATAAGCAAATAGATCGTTAAAACAAACTGCAATCAATATGTTTATTAACATAATTAAAAAAGGTTTTGTTTATTTTAATTTGTTCATAATTTTAATGCAATTTTGCCTGATCAAAAAGCAATGCAAAACTTTGCCTGCAAAAACTCATTTGCCCAGCTTAGTTGTGAGCCGGCACAGCTTAGCACAACAAAAAAGTGAAAACTTGTTTAATCATCACTTCATGCGGTTTATTTGGGTTAACTCGCACACGCACACACACACACACACTCTCTCCTCCCTGCCTAAATGCATTTGAAAAGGTTTCTTTTTCATTTTGGCTTTCGAAAAGTATTATGAAAGCAACAGAGAGCAGTCCAAAAGGGGTGTGGGAAAATGGTTTTTTTTTTTGATGCTGTATCAAAATAAAAGAAGCTCGAATAATTTTCATATACGAGAGTAAAATGTAATTAAAGCGCAAGAGAGTTACAGGGGCTTCCCTCCCGATGCCATACAAACTACAAATAAGTATGCAGCAGGGCAAGTAATTTCTATAGGATACACCCACACACACACACAGGCGCACACTCAAACACACACACACACAGCGACACTCAACGACACCGACACAGCTGCAATATGTGCGAATTTTCTGGCTTGCGGTTGGTTCACTTGGCTATTGCATAAAGTGCGAGCGACGGCGGCCAGAAGTGCTTGTACGCTATCTGCTTGCACCTAATCCCCCTCCCCCTTACATTCCCCCCCCCCCCCTCCACACTCTTGCTGCGCTCGCACTTTGTTTGAGTTTTACGTTTTCAATGCGCGGCTGCTGAAAAACCAACAAAAATATGTCAAGAGAGAGCTCGCACGCTCGCGTAATTAGGAAACTTGCCGCGCACTTGACTCGCTTTTATGCCACAGCCAAGAGAGACGGAGAGAGAAAGGGAGTGTGGGGGGGGAGGAGTAGGAGCACAAGCGAGCTGGCGTATAAAGTAGGGATCAACAAGCGGCCAACTTGAAAGTAAGTAAAACAACTGAGCCATAGCGAGTGCTAATCCACTGGTTCAGGTGTTGGAGCATTTACAGCTAAGAAAAGTAGGTTAATAGGAGAGAGCAGGAACGAAGGAATATTGGTGGGAGGGGGGCACGCAGAAGAGGCGCAGCGAGGCGCTAGGAGGATGCTAACAGAAGGGACGAAGCCAGGCACTTGAAGGATGTTGAGAGAAGATACAGTAGTAGCAGCTAAAAGAAGCTGCGCTGCCAAGTAAACGCAGCTGCTTAGCATAACTAGAAGGGAAAGTAGATGAAAAGAAAACGAATGCTCAATATTCTCTGATTAAATTATCTTATGTGTATTTAAACAATTTTAAACATATTTAAAAAGTAAAATTAATAAGAAAATGGGCAAATAAAGAGCTTATTATTGTTAACATTTCTGTTAATTTTATTCCTTTTAATGAATTAGTTTTAATTATTGCTCTTTTTGTTTTCTTTTTGCATAGGGAATATATTAGTTTAAGCCAGGACTTTGCAACGCGCCTTAGGGACATTTCAGAACCTCAGAAATTCTATATATTTTCTGACTCTGCATCAACTGGAGAATCGATCTGTTCGTCTGCCAGTTGCATCATGCTTAGTCAGTGCATTGATGAGCCCCTGGCTTTGGGACGTACTCACTTATCACGTGTGCTGTTCCCTGTTGCTGACCTCCCTCCCTTTCTCTTCTCTTTTTCCTCCCTTCCCTTTGCTTTGTCTGCCTTTGGCACTGTCCGCTTTTGCTCTTGTTACTTCTTTAGCTGTGACTGCCCTTTCCCCTTACCCAACTTAGCAGCCAACTCACATTATATCAGTCATGCATCATGCTTAGTCAGTTCATTGATGAGCCCCTGGCCAAATATTGCCTTATATCTCATACGATGACCAGTCTACACTTGTCTACAAAAGTCAGTCATCATTATGGCCATTTAAATTTGTACATTGAACACGTAGGGGAATTGTCTGCAAAAGAATATTACAAAGTTGCCAGATGTCCGTGGAAATTGACAGACTGAAGAGTAATAAAAAGCAGAGAATAGCAGGGAAGGAGTTTGCAACACATCTTAGAAGAAATCTCTGATACCATAACGAACACTTTAACACATTTCCGCCATAGGAACAATGACCAAAATGAAGGTTTTGATATGAAGACCAGTTCTTATGTTAGAAACAAATTGATCTATCAGTGCCAATCAAATTGAGACTTTATATTGAATATAAAAATTCAATTCTGCATCAAATTACAGCAACAATTGCAGGTTACAATAACCTACTAGTCTAGGAAAGTAGCCTTCTTCCTCGTTTGCACAACCTTAAACATTCTTTAAATAATTTCAACTATTTCCACCTTTATTTAACTTTACCTTTCCCTCATTTCTGCCCTTGGCTACTTGAAAATGCAAATACTCCTGCAGCGTTTAATACTAAGCAGATTATGAAACGTCAGCAGTCAGTTATGGCAACCAGCAGCGCTTTAAGAACTCAGTTCCCTTGCAGCACAACTCCCTCCCCTCCCTTTTTACCTCCCCTTGCCACCGTCAGCAGCTGGCAAAAGGAGCAAAGTGGAGTTGTTATTTTCCATTAAACGCTGCCGCTGCTCAGCTTCGACAAAGCCCGAACAGCATAATTGATGCCTCCCGGGAGCTGCGATAAAAACAAATCAGCGAGGCACACACACCAGCGCGCACACTCACACACACACTCACAGGCATTCAATATAGAGGGTGTCACACTCTCACTCACACCGTGAACGGTCGAACGGTCTACAGCACACACACACACACACACACACACACGCCTTGCACCCGACCACAACCACGCCCACTGCACGCAGCTGTCCCGGTAGACACACACACACACACACACAGACACGCGCACATGAACAGGGGAGCGTCGCTTAATATAATTCACACCATTAAACCAAGAGCTGCGGCATTTGCCCGGTTAGACATAAATTTTTATAGACAACACCCCTTTTTGGCGGCATGTGTGCGCGCAGGGAAGGGGCAGAAAAGGGAGCTGAGGTATTGGATTGTTGCCAGCGCAACCCCCCATACCCCTTTAGGAAATATGTTAAGTGAGCTCTTTGGGCAGGGGCCAAGCGAGCAAGTTGAGTCGCAGCGCGGTTGCGTTATCAGCGCGTTGCTTGTTTTGGCTTTTTAGACAGTTCTTTTTTTTTGGTATAACACACACACACACACATGTGTCTAAGGTGCGTGTGCGTGTGTGTCTAAACTTGCTGTCTCTGTCTAACTGCAGCCTGTGCTGAGGCAGAGCCCCTTGGCCTTTTTGTAGCTTATCAACGCGTTATGCTAAAGCATAGAAACATCACACACACAGACACAAACACACACACACACATACATGCTCATACCTTCTGCCTGCATGGGGCAACTCGCAACTTGAGCTGCCAGTGTTGCCATATCTCGCATGCTAGCTAGCAAGTTAGCTGGCTAAGGTAGGCTTGCTCAGGGGTTGATGAGCGCCCTCAGGACGAGGGGGTGATGTGGTTAAAGAGAGGGGAGAAGGAGGGGGGCAGCGGTGTATGTGCTACTTAGCCTAATGTAAAGCGTGTGTGCATGGCTGGCTGCACAGCTACAGCAGCAGCAATAATAGAAGTGGCAGAGTAACAAACGCAGCTGATCGACAAGCAGACACTCAGTAAGTGAAGTAGAAGAAGGAGTTGATGAATTTATTTATTAAATTATAAATTTTTTAGCTAATTTAGCTAAGCAGTTAGAGCACCTGCAGACAACCTGTAAAGGTGTTTTTAAATGTCTTAAAAATATACAAATATTATATATTTTTTCTTTAATATTTCAATTAATTTCAAACGACTTTCTCCAACAGTTAAAGCACAATTTTCTACATCCAAACTCTCAAACAACCCTCGCTCCACAGCCCCACACATTATCACCTGTTCAACTCTCAACAACAACCCTCAATTTTCAACCCCCCTTACAGGGTATAACAACACTTTGCTGTGCAGCGATGCTTGTCAAACAACAACAACAACAAGTGGGCAAAGGCAGCCAGCGAGGCGACACAGAACTCTCGGCATACATTGACACACAGAAAAGGCTAAAAACTTTAACCCCATATAACCCCTCCATCTACCCTATATATTCCACGATATATACCTATAAATCCAGCAGCTGGAAATATATTTTCTGCCAAGAAAGAAAACAAACACGTGGCGGAAACTTTTTCGAGCTGAAATTTGAGAAATATCCTGAAAAAAAAAACCGAAAGTAAGTGAAGCAAAGAAAGCGCGAAGGGCGCTTATTAGGCAAAGTGCAGGCTGCAGTCAACTCTTCTCTAAGATGATATACTATATCATCTCAGCCTCAGTCGACGCTGCATGTTTTCAACTTGTTGAGCGAAAATTAAATTTTTAATGAATTTTTGCGCACAGTTTTCACGTGCATCAAAAACTGCAGTTGCCCAAGGCGGAGAGAGAGAGCGACTGACTTTTTTGATTTAATTAAAACATTCTTTGAGCTGGCTAAAACTGTTGGAAAATGCTGCAGGCATACCCCCCTCTGTCGTCCAGCAGCAGCACTTTTTTTCAGCTATTAAAACTGCACAGTGATTTTTGGACAACAGTTTTAAGCGTGTTAAAGCAAGAAACTTAAGCGGAGGTTCTTTTCATTTAGCCGTAAAGCCGCCAGATTTCAAATAAATATTAAAAATAGTGAATAAACAAACGATCTTCTGGCTTGTGGGAATGCATTCGCTTTTTAAACGAGAAAATTATTATTTTTAAGAAATTCAAGATGGCGGCGCACCAGCACCATTGGAAAGACAAGACCAATTTGATCATGAAAGATAATCGCATGCATGAATTTGTGGACGTTCCCACTGAAAAACTATGCATCGGATCGAAATATATTTCTGCACATAAAAACTAAAACTAAAAAACTTCAATTTTTTGCAAAAAGAAAATTTTATTTATTTGATTTTCAAAGAAAATGGCCTCTTAAAGCAGTTGGTGAATTTCCCTTACTAGACGCGCTGAAAAGTAGGCAACAAATTTTTGCCAAGAAAGCAATTGCCTGGAGTAGCTAGTCTGCTGTCTGGCATGGCCCATTTATCAAAGACGCAACGCTTAGCCAAGCAAAATACATACACACACACACACACACAAACACACACACACACCTAGTGTGCACACAGCTGCAACGGCACTTCAGCCTTATTGATTTTCAATTAAAAATGCACAAACTCCCAGCCAATTAGCCCAGTTTTTGGTTAGGCGGCCAGACAGAGACAGACAGACAGCGCCCGAAATGCTGCAACGGATATTGCTAACAACAAGCAGCACAACAGCAGCGCAGCTGCCAAATGAGCCCGACGCCGTTGCCTGAGCTTTGTGTGCCATGCAAGCAAGTGAAAGGGGAGAAGCTT
The DNA here is from genome assembly GCA_018904595.1 of Zaprionus indianus. Lineage (NCBI taxonomy): Eukaryota > Metazoa > Arthropoda > Insecta > Diptera > Drosophilidae > Zaprionus > Zaprionus indianus. The sequence goes on from JAEIHA010000905.1 coordinate 9,984,497, forward strand.
GCTAAGCAGCTAGGCCACTTTGAGTTAGCATAATTGATATAAATGATAAATAACATAAATATACACAAGTTTACAGGGTATCTGGAGTACGATAAGCACTGCGCAGTAGCCCAACTTTTTGGCAGCTAGGTGTTGACGTTGTCGACAAGTTATCAGCGCCAGCGCTAGCCACGCCTCAAACTAGTTGAGTCGACCCCTTTGCCTTGCCTCTTCTCCACACTCGCAGGGCACCTCATCAAGCTTTGCCAAGGCAGCCGCTAATTCACAGCGGCCAGACGACAACTTGACAGGCGACTCGCTGATTGCCAAGCGGCTTGCCAGTTGATTGACTGACTGACTGAAGGGGGGGAGGCAAGAGAGAATGAGAGAGAGAGAGAGAGAGGAGGAAGGCGAGTGTGAGACAGGAGAAAGAGGTGCGAAGAGTGAGGGCTTCACTGTTTATTAGCGTACATTGCCTTCGGCTGCCGCAAATGTTGCCAACGATACTTGGCCTCGAGACGCCGCACCGGGGGGGAGAAGGGGGGAGCGGAGAAGGGCATGTCAGTTGGCCCAGACGATGCCTGTCAGCGGGCGCGTCTAGGCATGGAATTTCGCAATGCAATTTCGGTTCAAATGCCAAGTGTATGTGTCTCTGTGTGCGTGGAAAAAAGTGTAGCACACTTATGTGCGTGTCTAGCTCAGTCTGGCAGTCTGCAGTCTGCTTCCCCCTCGCTGCTCACCCTCCTGTCATATTGCAAGCTCATTTGGCCGGAAATGATATCCAGCGTGTTAAAGTCTGAGCTCGTTGTGCTGCTGTTGCCGTGTCGTGTCGTGGTGTTGCATTTACCGCTTCGTTGCACCCTCGATTGGCAACTGGCAACTGGCAACTGGCAGCGGGCAGCAGCATTGCCGGCTTTGTCTTCAAGTGGCCAATGAGCACGGACAGGTACACAGACACAGAGAAAGAGAGCAACCAACAGCGCTCGTGCAGCTGCAACTAGAAAACAGCTAGAGACAATGAGCCAATTTTGTGTGCAGTTGTCAGTTTTATGTGCTTTTGAGCAAGACATTGCGGAACAGCACAGTCAGAGAGAAGACTAGAATTATATATTTTTTTTTAATTGTGCATTTAATACACTACACAAGAAAAGGTAGATATTTTTAAAAAATTATTTAAACTGTCTTTGTGTGAAAGAAAAATAATGAAAAATATTTTTTAATATTTTAAAAATATTTGAAGAATGTTTTAGTTTGATTTCTACTCATGTTTGGCGTATTGTTTTCGATAAAAGACACTATAAAATTTTTTAAACCTTTGATGTTCATTTTCTAGGTTATTGTTAACAATTTAAAACAAGTTAAAATAATTGAAAAATAATAACATTGAAATTTGCATACAATTTTCGATATTTAATTACTTCGATTGTCATTCTTGTTAAGGCTTTTGTTATCGATTACAAGGAAGAAAATAATTTTTAAAAATTTGTAAATTCTTTTGCGTTCAAATTCCATCATTGTTGTGAGTATTGTTATCGACTTAAAGCAAGAGAACTGTGTTTAAAAGGTCATTGACCCCTTACCACAAATGAAATCACAAGTATTTTTGGGCATCTCAACTGGCAACATTAACAATTCCAGCGCAATAATAAACACAAAATGTTAATGCTCGACAGAAAATATGCGCAATGTGGCAGAGCAGAAAGGCACATAAAAGCGATTTAGCGCATTAAAAAACGGCTAAAGAAAAGTCGCATTTAATTCTTTTTTGAAGCAAACAAATAAAATTATGCAGCCACGGCATAAACACGGCAAGTAAATACGAGGAGGGTGTGCGTAAGTGTGTGCGGGAAGAGAGGTGAGGAGGGGAGAGTGGAATGAAAACTTCTCCAAGTGAAAAACACATTTCACATTTCGTTGAAGGGCAGAACAAATGCCAAAGACACAACTCATCGGCAAGACAGACATGAAGGGGAGACAAGGGGGAGATGGAGAGGGGGAGAAGAGGGAGAGAAGAGTCTCCCTTGTCCCTGCCTGCCTCTCTCTCGCTTTCCCTCCCCCCCTTTTCTTTAGCCTTCTGTGTGTTTAATGAGCTAAGCGGAAGGAAGTCAGCCGAAGCAGGCGCGGACGCGGCAACGTCAAAGCGCGAGACGACGCCGTAATATAAAATAAATAAAAACAGGCAAACATTTTAAAGTACCCCTCTCCCTGCCTCTCTCCCTCTCTCTTTCTTTGTACTCAGTTTTATGCAGCAAAGTTGGAAATTAGCGAACGCGTCTGTCACTTTTACTTTTTCCTTTTCTTTGCCAAAAAGTTGAATTTTGATTTGCTTCGCTTTGGCGCAGACAGAGAGGGGGGCGGGGTAAGGGGGCAGCCGCCACAAAGAGGGTTGATTTGTATGAGCAGCATTAAAAATATTTAATTTGCTTTAAGCCAAAACGATTTTGCGGCATTTTTTAAAGCAAATATTTAATGTGTAAAAGTTGCCTGGCATCTGTTTTTAGTTCTCTTGCAGTGTTAGAAAACGTTAAATAAACTGTATCTTTAAGTTAAATGCTTCAAGGCTTTTGTAATCTTTCACTTGCCAGCAAACTATTAAGCTCAAGTAAGATCCACTCAATAACACAAAGCAGCTGTAAGAAGGGAAGTAGAGTAAGAGCTTCATCCTCCTACTAAAGCCTTAGTGCTTCTTGCCTTCTCTAATGTAAAACACGCGCTAAATAGTCCACGCAATAAACGAATCAGCGAACAAAACACAAACAGGTAATAAAACATTGCCGTTTAGATATTTTGGCTAAGATTTTCAATAAAAACTTCCACAACCCTCAGACACAAACACAACTGAAATCGTTTGCCATAAGCCAAGAAGACAATCGAATTTTATAGCAGACCGATTGGACCAGTTGAGGGAGGGAGAGAGAAGGAGATAAAGAGAGGGAGGTTGAGGCAGAGGAAGAAAAAAGGCAGTCAGTCAGAGAACTGCCGGCCTAAATAAATTGTGGCAGTCAAATTGTAAGCCGAGCAAGAGTCGCGCCAACTGGCAACTGCGGGGAATTCAAGTGGGTTGCCAGGGAGGGGAGGGAAGGAGTGGCAATGGCGACCGTGTAATGCGCTCAATCAAAAGTCAAATGTCTAAAAATATTATGAAAAGCCTTTTTTGCTCGGCTCGGCTAGTGCAGCACATTCCCTGGGGGAGTCGGACGATGAGGAAGTCGACTGCGGCCTGTGCTGTTTAGCATTCATTTATGCTGGCCTCGGGTTCGCTTTGGTTTTTTTTTTTTTTTTCCACTGCTGGCTGCTTATCGTGTTGCCTACAACTCACACACAAACACACACACACACAGACGTACAGTGCTACAGCAATCGGTTTCGATTTCTTTTCATTTATACACTTTCCTGTTTGCCCTGGCAACTTGTTTCCACACCTCGCCCTGTCTGCCTCACAATGTCTTTCTTGCTTCACTCTCTTCCCTCTTCTTCTTCCTTCTCTCTCCACTCCTTTCCCTACTACCTCACCCTCCTCCCTCTGCCAATCTTCTTATATATATTTTTTTTCTATTATTGGCTCCATTTATTTTGCTCCTCCTTTCGTTGTGTCGTTGTGTGTGTGTTTGTTTATGCTTCATTTTGATTTTCTCAGCTTAAATTGTATTTGTTGTTTCTATTTTCGTTAGTTATCCCGCACGGTCAGCAGGAGCAGGAGCAGCACCAACTGGATTTGAGTCCTTACAGAACTGAATCCGCTTTAGTTTCTCGTTTACCCTTTTCTTCATCTCTCTTTTTTTGCTCAACACATTTCTCTGGGTTTGTTTGTTTTGTTAGTTGAGTCCGTCGCCGCCTGCAAGTTTATTTGTGTTTTGGTTTATACTCTGCTCAGTCTGCCCCGCCCATTTTAACTCCTACCTTATTCGGGGTTTTTTGCTTTTGTCTAAATTTATGTGGCCGCAATTTATTTAAATTTATGTGGCTTTTGTCAAATTGATTTCAATGCTAAAAAGGGTTGACAGGCCAAATGTGACGCGCAACGGACATTGTAGCTCTTCTACGAAGTTTTACAACACTGATTGAGTTAGCAAACACAGAAAGCATTGGCGACTGGGTAATGTGAAATGTGTGTTGCCCACATAATCATTGAAGTGTAGAAATTTGTAAGACTATGTTGAGAGTGGAGATATTATCATACCCTGTAGCTGACAAAATGGGGTATGCTTTGGACGAATAGATATGTACACATATATAAAAAACTATAGCCAGCATATCAAGTTTATTTTTGGTTATGGCCACGCCCCCTTTAAATGATTTAAATCGAATTCCAGGCGAAATTTAAGTGCAAGATTATTAATTTTTGATGAGCACAACAACTGTAAGCACCCTAATGATTCCTAAAAATTTGGTTGCAATCGAATAATTTATATGGAAGTTAATGAAGAATATATTTTAAGGGGATATTAATTCGCAAGCACTGCAAAGTATGCAACACAAAATTTTGTCTGTATAAAAGTTACAATATATATTTAATTAATCGTTTTGGTCAGCTGAGTAGGGGAAAGCACTCTCGCATACAGCTATATTACTAATTTGAATCGCAAGTTTTATTCATCCGATCCAAAGTAAATATATTGTAGATATACCCCATAAATTCATTATGTTTGAACAATATTAGCGCCTTAGAGAGCTAAGCCAACATAATTACACCGTGAACGGCGTATGGAGGTCAACAAAAAAGGCTATAAATAGCCGAAAAAAAGCAATCAATGCAAATGCAGCTAGTTGTATGTTAATCATTAATGCTAATGCCAAAGTTCGAGCCGATAATAGTAGACAGATATTTATTCATTCGTACAATACGGGGGCGGCTCTTGTCATTGTCAGGCACTTGATATTGATGAAGCATGGCAAAAACAAATCATTAGTTGTGCCTTTTATGACAGCAGGGCAAGTGGGAAAAGGGCGAGGAGCAGCAGGAGAGGGAGAAGGAGCTAGGGTAGGTAGGCACCAACTCCCAAGCAAGGCACAGTGTGTTTTGTGTGTGTGTGCCTGTGTGTAGATGGATATCCTTATAGCCGATGGCGTAAAAAAGGTTTCATATCAAAATGGCAATAAATAACAAACAATGCAGTCTGCAATTTTCCACTTTATAAAAGAAAAAGCTATAAACAAAAGCGTAGGGAAGCGCAGGGGGCGCGGAGGGGGGGTGTAGGGGTCTGAGGGCATATCGAAACGAGCCTGAAAATTATCATCTTGTTGTTGTTTTGTTGGCTGTTGCCGCACCACTCATAAATGCAGGCGCAGGAGGCAGCAGGAGGCCGGAAATGACTGGCAACAGAACGTGGAGATGGGAATGACAAAGGGAGGGATGTCAGCGCGGGCGGAAGGCGCTGAACTTGTAGCATATTTTTGTGCCTTTGCAATTAATTAATCTCCAAGGTAATAACAAAAGCGGCAGCAAAAACAACAACATGAACAACGGCTGCGACGACCTCGGCAATTGCTTTGCGTTTTATGTTTTATTGTTTTCTGCTGTTTGTAGCATACTTTTTGGGGGGCCAAACTGGCAATGAAAAACAAAACGCAAAACGAAAACAATAAACAAGCAAACAGCAACTCTTTGATGGCGCCATACCCTGCAACAACAAAGAGATGTCTGCGTGGGGAAATATTCGACTTGAGCGACAGCAACTCAACAATTACAGCGTATTAACAAGTCTATCATATGCATTTAACTGCCTTTTTGGCTGGCGTTTTAATTTATGAAAATGTCAAGAGGGTGTGGGGTGGGGGGTGGCACCAAAGGGTAGGCACTTCTGCATATAGCGTGAATCACAGACAGTTGAGTGTGGGGCTGGCGATAAGGTTTGACATTTTTGACAGCGCGCCAAACTGTTGAGATTGCAAAATATTGTTGCGTGTTTTTAGGCGAACATTGAAAATATAATTTACAGGGAGGTTTTTTTTTAGATATCAGAGGAGCATTTTGGTATTTATTGAGTAAAAAATACTCTAGATAAAAATATTAATTTTTTTGTTATTTTATTTATTTTTTTCTGCAGCTTTAAGAAATGAATTTCTGCATTAACTGTGTAGAAAGTCACATGAAAAATAAGTATAAAATATTTAATCACAATTCAAGCAAGAGCTAATTGAGTGAATAAATTGCATGCTTTCCCTCTCTCTCACACCCACACACACATAAATAAACCCAATAACGAATGTGAATTTTGTTAGCACATAAACTTCCCCCCCATAAATATTTCAATGCGATTTTAATGAGCGCCAATCGCATAAACAAACAAAATACTCGCATGGCCGGCAGGCAACGGGACAAGGTAACTCGGTCTAGGGTCGAGCGAGTGCCCATTCAATAAAACACATTTAATTTGTTAAGCAGCAAAGTGCAAATCAATGGGCAGCAGCACCAACTCCCCTTCCATGTCCAAGCCCCATTCGAGTGCTGCCTTTTATGTGCGCTCGTTTTGCCTTTCTCTCCTGTTTTCTCTTATTTTTTTATACGTTTATTTATTTCTTTTTGCTGCTCTTGTTGTTTTTTTGCTCGTTTTTCAAGTGCGGTTTGTGCCCGCAAAATAACTCAGCTCGTTAACTGCACAAATAACATGTCAGCACTTTTGCAACGAAGCTTCAAACAGGGCCGAGAATGCGCCACAAATTTGCGGGCAGGCAAGAGGCAAGACGAGAGGGTCCCCACTCGGTACCGTTCGACTGGCTACGGTCTGGTCTGGTTTGGTTTCGTTTGGTCCGCACTGGTCTGGTTGCCTGTGTTCCATCATTACTCAAGTGTCCTTAAGTTTCGGTGAGGAATGAAATGAAAGCATGTGCACCAAAAAATTGCTTCGACCTCTTCAAATAAAACACAGCCCCAGTTCGGGCTTAATGCTTGACCAAAAGTATTAATCACACACAAGCAAGAGGGGCAGAGGGAGAGAGAGCGAGGAAAGGGGAACCCTCGCAGCGGTCTGCAAAGTTTTTTCCATATCGACGAGCCCTCGAGTGTGCGAGTGTGCGTGTGTGAAAGAGGAAACCAATAACTAAACGTCCAGTGTGTGTGCAGCCCCCTCCAGGCACAAAACCCAAAATTAGTGAATGAAAAGCCAAAGAGCAGTCGATAAGAGTCGATGCTGCGGTTTGTTCGGTGAGTGAATAAAATACAATACATAATAAAGGCAGCGAAATGGATTCAAGTGATGTGCCGGCATATACCCTAGGTAGGGAGTGCAAGAAAGCTAATAAAAATATATTAAATTTAATTTAAATTTCTCTCAAATTTATTTTGTTTAAATTTTAAAATAATGAAGGTTTTTTCTTATCCTTGTCAATTAACAGAACGAATAATATTTAATGTAATAAAATTTATTAAACAAAAAAATAAATATGATAAGAAGTTCTTAAAAACATTAAAAATATATGCTTTATATAACAAATAAGATATATGAAAATTAAAATTAAATATAGTCCAAATTAAAAATAATTATCTACTATTTTAATACAAATTACATTTATTATTTGCACATTATTTTTAAATTTTTTAAATATAAATTTAGCTACTTAATAAAATAATTCCCCAATAAAATAAATTTTAATATGGACGCTCCTTTTTCTTCTTCAGTACTTATTCTTTATCAACTTTAATAGATGCTTTTAAACGTACCCCCATATACCCCACCAGCCCCGCACAATCTACAGGGTATCTCACTCGCTTTTGTGGCGCCCAACAGTTGGCCACTGTGTTTGGCAAACCCCTCGGGGTCGGCATAAAGTAAATAAAATAAACTAAAATATAAATGTTTATATGCGGCAATAAAAAAATGTTTGCACAAAAAGTGAAAAGTGAAAGCAACAGTCGAGAAGGAGAGGGAGAATGAGAGAGAGCAAGAGAAGAGGAGGAGCAGGCAAAAGGAAAGCATTAATAAAATAAGCAGCAGCCGCGGCGCCGTTTGCTCTGCCATAGTTTTTTCAATTCCTTTGGCGAGCACTGCCTTTCCCCCTCTCTCTCCCTCGATTCTATTGCTGCTGCAATATTTTTGCCTAGCTTTCTTTTTCTTTATTTTTGCCATTGCTTCTTCTATTGCATGCAAGCGCCTCGAAAATTGCGGTTAGTTTTCTACGCTGCCTTTTGCCACGTTTTTTGCAAGTGTTTGCGCTCTCCCTCCCTCCCTGCGTGTGTGTGTGTGTGTGTGTGTGCGTGTGTTTGTGTGTGTTTTTTGTAACTGCTTTGCGGTCTCTCTGCTGGCTACAGTTGGCTGACTCCGGCAGCCATCAGGCGCACAATGCACCCCAACCCGAGCAAACCTTAACCAAACCAAGCGATTGCTACAGTCCCCTCTCTGCCCCTAACTACTCTTCCTCCCTCTCTCTCTCTTTCTCCATTCCTCCTTCCCTCCGCACACACACACCACAATGGCAAAACAAAAGCTGCAAAGCTGTTACCCATTTTCAGACCCTACATCCAACCAGCTTCACCCTCCTTCCCTACTCCCCTCCCCAACTTGAACCTCGACCCACCCCAACAAGCTGTGCGCTGTCTGTGTCTTGTGCGTGTGTGTGTCTGTGTCTGTGTGTGTGTGTGAGAGTCTGCTTGGTTCATTGATTTTGGTGTGGAAATGAACTTTGCTAGTTTTTTGGTTTTTGCGGCATCGTCGTCGTCAGCGCGCTGTCGTTGCTGCAAGTTACCAACTTTGCCCCCCTTTCTCCTTCCCCCTTTCTACCCTTCGCCTGCTGCCTCAACATTTTCCTTAGATTTTCGGCACTTTGTAAGCATTATTTGTTTTCGCTTTTATTTATGTTGCGGTCTGTTTTGTTTAGCATGCAATTTTAACGACGTCTCTCTCTTTTTTGGTATTTGTTTTTTTTTTTTTTTCTTTTTTGTTGCTTGCTTGGCGGTTTAGTAAAGCCAGATGACTGAAAGATCAAGTTGGGTATATAGAAATAGCTTGACTTGTCGTTGATTACACTGGGAGTTCAACTTATTTCGAATTGATATTGGTATTAGATGTTTATAACCTTGCAGAGGGTATATTAATTTTGGCCAGAAGTTTGAAACGCAACTTTGAAAACATCTTGGACCTTCTTTATCAGAATTTACAGAGAAACCTAACCAGCCCTGTCCGCATGTCCGTCTGTGCGTATGTCCGTACGTCCGTATATTCGTGTGTCCACCTGTTACAGCGCAAACTATACTCGCAGTTTTAAAGGTATTTTGATGAAACTTGGCACACCTGCTTCTTATTATTGCACGCTGTATATAAGTCGGAAAGAACCAGATCGAACCGATATATCGTATAGCTGCCATACAAAATATCGGCTGATTTTTGTTATTTGTCAAGATATTGCCATCAAATTTACTACATCGCACTATTGCCCTTATTTTTCCCCTTCAAATCAAAGTGAGAGTTATTATTACAAGATATAACAATATATATTCCAATTATAGGAACAATCGTGGCTTATACTAACCTGCAAACGTATAACCTTCCTATGTAGTTTCGTTTAGTTATTAATCTTTGCCGATTTTTCCCCTTTCTTTTCCTCTATTTACATTCTTTGCCAACCGATTCTTATCGCTATTTTTGCCTGACAACTTTTGCATTTTTATTTGCCAAACGACTTTTCTTTTTATCTCCCCCTCTCTCTTTTCCTGTGGACATGCACAAACATGCTCAAATATTTGGTTGCCACTGACAGTTGGTTCTCCATTTGGAGCCCGGCCCGCATTCGAAAATATCACGTATACGTCAAAACATCATGCACCCAATTTCTCATGCATATCATTTATATGCAACTTGCTGTTATTCTTTTTTCCCTATTTAAATAACACAATTTCTCGCAAATGGCATGAACAATGAAAACGTATGCAAAACAGATCTACAAATGCCACTCCCCCAACCCCTTCCCTACCCACTCATAAGCACACAAATGCCAAAAATTTTCAACATTTATGCATATAAAATTTTCATAAAATAATAAAGGTGCACAGCAAACACACACATAAAGAGGGGGTGCATATATATGTGTGCGCGTGTGTGTGAGTACGATATTTAACTAATATAAATGCAGTGGCAGGAACACGTGTGTGACTATGCAAATGTCAGGCGAGTCCAACACCGCGAGGGGCGAACAAGATCTTTAAACAACTGTTCAACGTTTTTATTTTGAGGGTTAGCCTAGATAGATACAACTTTCACACACACACACGTACACACACACAGACAGCAGCAGCACTCGAGGAGTAGCAGCAGGAGCCAGGCTAATTTAGCTGCCAGCTGGGCTCAAGGGTCAGTGGACCAGCCCAACAGTAAACTCACAGCAACAACTTAAAGCGAGTTGCAACAATTGAAATGCAACGCAGCTGCTGCTGTTCCTACTCTCTCTCTCTCTCTGTGTGTGTGTATGTGTGTGTGCTGCATTGTTTTTGTTGCTTAGTTCACATGCATAATAAACAATGCAAAGCCAAAGCCAAAAGGCGCCAAAAGCACTCACGTGGTCTAAAAGAGCTTGGCTAGAGAGACAGCAAACATGGAGAAAGCGTGAATATCTCTCTGGCGTAGCAACTACACTGGGTTAGGTGAGGTATATTAGCGGCATAAAGCAATATGTAATTTAGGGAATAAAAGTTAATAATTCAGAGCTGCCAAGTACACCTGAAAAAGCTGGATAAAAGGATCGATTACGATGGAAAAAAGTTCATAAAACGGCTAAACAAAAAAAATTCAATAAAAATGGAAAAAAAAAGGTTGTTGATTGAAAAAAAAGCTTAAAATATAAAAATATTAATATGCTCTATCGAAAATATTCAAATGGTTCTTAATATGCTGAATATGCTCCCAATTTTAATAAGGCAACATCAAACCATGTTTCCAAAATATTTCTTCCTTGTACATTTTTCATTTCATGATTGAAAATTCCATCGACAAACTTGAAAAAAGATTTGTTTAACAACCGTTGGCTTTTACTTGGATTATAAAAACAAATTTTAATAAAATTATATCTGAAATACTTTTTTTTTTTTGGAGCAATAAAAGTAGATCAGATTTTGTTAAAGTAAAATTTGGAGATTTTTTTAGGCTAGGAAACTTTTATCAGGCTATAGAAATGAACAGATCCGTTTAGATCTCACCTAGCAGCCCTGGTGGCTATTTTTTGTAAAGTTCTTCAATACATTTAACAACCTATAATTAGGCATAAGGTTCTTCTCCATATGCCTCTCATTTCTTTGAATAATAAAATTCAATTTACAGGGTATTCCCACAACGTCTTGTGCATGTTTAACCTCTTGGACTTGTGCATTCACTTCCTTTTCTTGTCTTCTGACACAAGCCAACAAGCATAGAAAACGCACACACATACACACAGACAAACACGCACACTCACATACAGGTAGACACACAATACTCTTACACACACACTCACGCAAACAACACTCTTACACACACACGCCTCTCATACATATGCAATTGAAGCGGCCCCGCAATGTTTGCGCGTTTACGTGTCCAAGCTGCTTCCTACTTTCGCCTCATTCACTCTTCGCCCCTTCCTCCCTCCCCCTATCACCTTCCTACCTTTCTCTTCTTTGCTGTCTCTTTCTGGCTGTGTAGCCACTTTAATAAATGAAAAACCATCCAGCTTTTGTTTACTTTTCCAAGTATTTGTTCGTGTTTTGTGCCTCGTCTGTTATTGTTCTTGTTTCTGTTTATTTGCAGGCTGCTCCTCTTTTGTCGCACAGTTTTCACTTTCACTGCGTTGAAATTTTGCTGTGCAAAAACATTTTGTTGTTGTCGCAAATAGAAATATTACGTAATTATTAGGAATAGTTTCCATTGCAGCTCTCTAACCCTATCATTAGTTGTAATTCAACCGGTTTTATCAATGTTTGCATTTCTGCATTCCCTCTACTCTTTGGCTTTTTTCCGGCTAGTTAATTGGCTGATACCCCCAACGTGGCTCACATGCAAATCCCTCGTTTCTCACTGATTTCGATCACCCAGCGTCGACTTTTAAGGCTAATTGCATTACGACACGCGCTTTAAAGTCAATGAACGTTTCAGGCTTGGAAACCCTTTTTGAAAACTGCGCTACACGCAAATGTCAACAGCAGAGAGGGGGCGAGAGAGTGTTGAGGAGGGGGAGGGGAAATGGGGGAAGGCACTACAAATTGCAATAAACATAAAATGTCATATGCACTTTCTTTTCTATTTTTATTTTTGCTACGCAAAATAAACCGCTAGATTTGCCTTATGAAATGAAGCCAGAAATAGTCGTGGAGAAAACTAAGAGATCTGCACTGAGAGAAAACTTTGCGGCATTAGGGAATTATATTACACTTACTAAAGGCCATCATTGTGGGTGAGGAATCTTCTCATTAGCAGTTTTATTGATTTGCAGAGAAAATTTGTTCCGTTTTTTTCAATGAGTTTTATTTTAATGAATTTTTAGATATTTTATTTGATGATTTCAATATTTTATTCGCCGATTTTATAAGATTAGCACTGGATGCTTTTGAAGGAAAATATTTGCCAAATCAAGTTGTATATTGTCCCTAAAAATTAATTGAAATCATTAAACGACCTTCAATCGTCTCAATCTAATGAGATTTGGCGAACAAAACGGAGCCTAATTAATTCTATGATGTGGCGTTAATGAATTTTGATATTTATATTTATTTTATTTTATTAATATTTGCCTTATAACCTTGTCAAAAATATTTAGAAATTTCTTTCACACATTGATTTGTAAACCATTCTTTTTCTGGATTGGATTTTTTCTAATTTAACATAGTTACAAATTGATTCTTTAACTGCTGCTAATTTCCATTATAGAAACACTCTTCACATTCTACTGCTCTTGCTTTTCTCACAGTGTATATTTCTAAGGAAACCAACTGTCAGAGCGGCGCCTACGCCTGACGCCTCTGTAATATTTGCATGCAGCACAGCAAAGGAAGAATGAAGAGAAAGGGAAGGGAAAGAGACCGCAATACAGAGTGCGAAAAGTCAAAGGGTTACGTAACGGGGCGACAAATCAAAGTGAAACATGAAAACGATATGTCAAATGATATTATAAATTAAATTAGTTAGGGCGCCTCAAGCCAAGCAGCCTTAAAATGCACAAACATGTGTATAATAAAGTTAAATGTCACGTGTGTAAGTGAGTGTGAGTGTAAGTGTGTGTGTGTGTGGGTGCGTGTCAGAATGTTCTGCATGGTATCGGTTACATTTGTCCTTTTCTTGCTCACTCACTCCAACCCTCTCTCTCTCTCCCGGCCCAGCAGCAATTTGTCACGTGAATTTCAGTTTGTGTTTTGCTTTTGTTATACTTGTTGTTGTTGGCACCAATTGTTGTTGTAATTGTTGTTGCTTTTGTTGCTTTGTGTGTGTGTGACATTTTCGTTTGTTACCTTGTGACGCTGGCAGAGCCAAGAGAAATTACACTTGTTTGGAATCACTGAGAATTTTGTGTTGCACGCGCTTTGAGGCGTCGCAATTCCCATTCAAAGTCTGTTTTCTCTGTCTCTCTTTCTCTCTATCTGTATCTCTCTCTCTTTTTGCTGTTTCTTAGCTTCTTTGCTTTAGCAGCACATAACATGACAGTCTTACACAAAGATTTGCAGACAAAAACAAAAGCAGGAGCAGCAGCAAACAGCAGCAGCTGATTGAATGAGTGATTTGAAGGCAAGAAAGAAACAGAGAAGGATGGAATGAGAGATGGATGAAGACAGCAGAAAGTGTGGGATGGAGGGAGAAAGACATATGGGATTAAGAGAGAGAGACAAAAAGATAGCAAAAGCAAAGTCCAGGAAAAGATGCATGCAACAAGTGTCAAGTATGGAAGGAAAAACCTTAATAGAAACCAGACGAACGCAACAATCGGGCACGTACGACACTAAGACTACCTTTCTTTGACCTATTGCTTTCCCTCACATACATTTGTAGGCACACACAATTTTGCGCAGCCACACACAAGTTGCCAACTAATGAGATAGGATTGAAATTTGGACATGAGTTTGAAATCTAAGTCAGCAAAGTATATTCAAAGTTTGAGAGTTGTTTCTTTTATTGTAGAAGACTCGAATTGAAATTAGGCGTTGCTTTCAGTATTTAAAATTAACTTGATCAGCATATGCACGTGTAGTATGAAGGAATCTTCATGCCCTAATTGGTGTCTCTAGCTCTTATAATAACTGAGATCAGTGTGCTCAAACAGACAGACATGGCTCAATCGACTTTAATGAGACTTTGGAACGCAACAGCCACAAACTCGTTTGGTCTCTCATGCAGAGAAAATTGTATATTCTCCCACGGGGATTTTCTTGCCTTGGATTTACCATCCGATCATTGTCTGATCATGCATCATTGATATGCCTTTTACATTTTGTTCTCTTCTTTCTATTTTCTCACAGCCGGGCCAACTCCTCAACAGCATCCAGCCACAACCCCAGCCCCAGACAAACAGACAGACAGACTGCCAGACTTACAAACAGACTCGTCTTGACGACTGATGCTGAGCAAGAATATATATTCTTTGTGGGGTCTGCGGCCGTGTGATTCTAAGAAAGAGGATATGTACTTTGTCTGCTCACCTCCTTCTGCCTATAACATACATTTGCACAAACTAGTTTCCCCCTTTTTTGATTTACCATTTTTAATGTCAGAAGGGTATAAAAATGCCCAAAACACATTCACATAAGAAACTACAAACGCAACTCTAAAATATGTATTGGCATTTTCTATTAAATACCATACTCTACAAAAAGCGCGCAACATTGCTTAACAAACCACCGATATAATCCTTAAATAAAACCTTTTAATGGGTTGCCATCATTTAAAATAATAAATCTATCAGTAGAGAAAAAAGCATCTCTTTTTTATATCCATACACTCACATACACGTGCCATGAGTGCACTCATACCCAACACACAAACACTCAGACACCTGTTCAGTCATGTGAATTATGTACAGGAGAACTTTCCAACTTTCCCTGACAATCATGATGACTATTATAATGATGATGATGATGATGATGATGATGTGGATGATAATCACATTTTTTTAATGCATTTTCTGTGTACAAAGTTGAAGGGTTTTCACTGTTGATTTTAGTTAATGAATTAAGTTTGTTTTTAAAACAATTTCACATGCAACGCGTGTGTGTCTGACAAGCAATGAAAATAAAATGAGTAAAAATAACAAATTTGAAATAAAATTATGAAAAGCGTAATTAGCAATGTTGCTGTTGTTGTTGTTGTGGATTGTGGATTAAGTAAGTAGTTGTTGTTGGTTGGGATTAGGTTTGTTTCGTGGTCGTGGTCGTGGGCGTGGCAATTAGATCGACTCATGAGACTCACCTATCCCTCAGGCATATTTTGAAGTCTTGCTGTGAGTCATGATCGCTGTCATTATAGCTGACCCTCTCCTGCTGCTGCTGCTGCTGGTGCTGTTGTTGCTGTTGCTGCTGCTGCAGATTGATCAGCTGCTTGTGGAACAGTTCCTGCTGCGATTGCAACAGCTCCTGATGATGAT